>LR990170.1:0-10000000 GCA_905147325.1 Notodonta dromedarius
GCGTTCAAAGTGGGAACGAAATGTCCAGCGACTATCGAGGAGTAACCCAAGGTACTTAAGCGTTCGTCCCACATTGATGCGCACGCCCCCCACCACAATGTGCAAATCTGCAGGCGGCGCATTTCGGGGCCCATGGAAGGCCACCGCCTCGGTCTTGTGTAGGGCCACATTGAGGCCCAGTCTCCTTATACGCCCTACAACTAGGGCTACGCCTGCTGTAGCCCGTATGGTCGCTTGGCGATACGTTTTGCCCCTCGCAGCTACCATGGTGTCATCCGCATAGCAGGTGAGGGAGACACCAGGAAGCAGGGAACCGCGGAGAACCCAGTCATATGCGATATTCCACAGGAGTGGCCCTAGGACCGACCCCTGTGGAACACCGCATCTTATCTCCTTCCGACACCACTGCGTGCTACTCGGGAAGGTTATATTTCTCTCCGAGAGATAATTCGCCACTAACCGACGCAGGTATGATGGGAACTGGTGGTGGATTAAGGCCGCCATAATTGCATCCCAGGGGAGGGAGTTGAAAGCATTGGCGATGTCTATTGACACCGCCAATATCACCTCTCCCCGGGACACAGCTTCCTCCACGATCCCTCTCACTCTCTCTACTGCGTCGATTGTGGATCGCCCGCGACGGAAACCGAACTGGTTTGGACTCAAGTCCGGCCCTGATGTAGTCAGGTGTTCGACGAGGCGGTTGGCGATAATTCGCTCGAAAAGCTTGCCCGCCTCGTCAAGAAGAACGATGGGTCGATAGGCGGAGGGCGAATCCGTAGGACGCCCGTCCTTCCTCAAAAGAATCAATTTCCCGGTCTTCCAGGTATCCGGGAAATGTCCGTGCTGTAGGCATTCGCTGAGGTACGCCATGTAGCGGGGCCCCAGAGCCGTGAGTGACGCGGCCAAAACGCGTCCAGGTACGCCGTCGGGTCCTGGGGCTACGTTTTTCGCCTTCATTTTTTGAATTGCCACCTCAAGTTCCAGTTCAGAAATCTCGGGGGCGTTTTCGTCGCTGTCCATGTTGTCTAAGCCAGGTGTTGTCGTATCCGGGGAAGTGCGCTCTGTTCCGGCAGGAAACAGGGCACTTAGTGTCGCGTCCAGTATTAGGGGCTGTAAGGTCTGAGTCAGGGGCGGGGCCCAGGGGCGGAGTTTACCCCTGACCATCCTGTACGGTCGTCCCCAGGGGTCCCTGTCCAGGATGGCCAGAAGCTCCTCCCGAGCTTGCACCTTAGCCCTTTTAATGGCCTCCTGCAGAGTCCGCTTAGCCGCTCTATAAGCTTCGTACAGTTCGGCCTCTCTTATCGCCGAGTATTGGGTACGGCGGCGTCTTCTCCGATGGCGAGTGTACTGGCGGCGCGCTGCTATGCAAGCCCTGCGCAACTGCGCGAGCTCTTGCGACCACCAGTACACTTGCCGTCTCCGTGACCTAGTGTTAGGCCGCACCCGTGGCATCGCCGCGTCGCAGATGGCGACTAAAGCGGACCGCAACCAGTCCGCCTCCTGCTGGATGTTGTAAATACGCGGCGGCGAGCTCCAAGCTTGGACTTCAATGGCTTCTAGCAGAAGCTCACGATTCAGACGGCCCAGGGTCCATCGCGGGTTAGGGTCAATCAAGGCTGGTTGATTGGCAACGCCGGAGGTTTGGGCGGAAACGCTGAATCGGATGTAACGATGATCCGACAGCGTCTCCGCCTCCTCAACAACGTGCCAGTCACGAACCCGACGCGCTATGTTGGGGCTGGAGAAGGAGATGTCCACAATGGACCCACCCCCTTGCCGAATGCACGTGTAGGCCGTGCCCCTATTCAGGATGACCAGTCCTCTCTCCACTGCCCACTCCTCGAGAATTTCTCCCCTAGCGTCAGCAGTTGGCGACCCCCACGCAGGGGACTTCGCATTAAAGTCCCCGAGGACTAGCACGGGGCGGGGGCGAAAACTGCCAACGAGCGCACTGAGCTGTGCCACGAAGGTTTCGAATTCCGCCAGATGACGGTTGGGAGAGAAATAGACCCCGACGATAGACATGTTTCCGACCCTGGCGGCGACGTAGCCATGACCCCTTTCGATGTTTTCAAGTGGCGGGGCACCGTTCGTAAGATCCGTTATTATGGCCACCAGGCCATCTAAGTCTCCCGCCCACATAGGTGAGGCAGGGACGCAGTATGGCTCGGCAACCACAGCCAGTCCGATGGACCACTCCGCCAGGGTCTGGAACAAGAGGTCCTGGGCCCTGGCGGAATGGTTTGCGTTCGTTTGGAGTATTTGGAGCACCTGATCCATTAAGAGGTGTCCATGCTTTTCTCCTTCTCTGCCGGTCGCGGTAAGGGTGCCGATTTGGGCTTACCAATTTGCGCGGGGGCCGCCTTCTTGCTTCTAGGCTGAAATGATGAGCAGCCCTTACTGCCCGCAGGATGTTCAGCGGGCTTGCCTGCCTTCGCGCACATGAGGCAGTGCGGAGAGTCCCCACAATCGGCGGCTTTATGCCCCGATTTGCCGCACTTGAAACAAGTGTTGCTGCAGTCAACTCCTGCAGTACACTTAGCACCTACGTGCCCCCCCATGAGGCAGCGGTAGCACCGCATGGGCCTCGGCTTCAATAACTTGACTTGGGCCGAGACCCAGCCCACGAGGAGACGTCGGCCATCCGCTATTTTTTGGGCCGCCGCAATGGGGCAGCTTACTATCGCAGTGCCAAACCTAACCTAACCTAACCTAACCTAACCTAACCTAACCTAACCTTTTTTTTTTTTTTTTTTTTTTTTTTTTTTTTTTTTGTTTACGCTGGGAAATGCATTTACGCATACCGCCCGAGACCGGGGGGGAACTCAGGCGGTTATGTGGGACTCCTGGACTGTTGTCCAGACTACCCACTAAAACCCAGCGGTCTGCCCTCGCCGCCGTTACTACGGAGCGTCACAGGATCGGTATGCACTGTGACGCCCCGGCGGCAGGCCTGGCATTGGTGCCAGGCCACAGACTTCAAGGTGGGACTAGGTCCCCCCTCAGGGGATTAAATTGAGCAGGAGGTCCCCCGACCCCCCACCCGACATCCCATCCCTCCGCTACGGCGGAGGCAGGAGATGCGCATAGCGCCTCCTCCTTCTGCCTCGCCGTGCTCTTCGGATTGGGTCAGCAAAGGCATCTTCCTCTCTGACCCTCTCCGCGGCCTCCTTCTGCGACATTACTGTTTCGCAGAAGGAGACCATTGCCTCCCAACACCTCTTGTTGCCGAGCATGGCCTCAACCACGCTCGGCAACGAGAGGTCCCCTCCGACGACACTCGTCAGGTCGTAACGCTGTGACCCCCAAGCGGGGCACTCCTCCAAAGTGTGGCGCACTGTGTCCGTGGGAGCGCCACACGCATGACAGACGGGGGTCGTCTCCCGCCCGGCTATCCGATGCAGGTACTCACCGAAGCACCCGTGTCCAGTGAGCACCTGCACCAGCCTATATGATAGCGGCCCTCGCTCTTTGAGCCAGGCCGCTAAATGAGGACGGACCGCCTCCACTGTAACCTAACCTAACCTAACCTAACCTAACCTAACCTAACCTAACCTAACCTAACCTAACCTAACCTAACCTAACCTAACCTAACCTAACCTAACCTAACCTAACCTAACCTAACCTAACCTAACCTAACCTAACCTAACCTAACCTAACCTAACCTAACCTAACCTAACCTAACCTAAACCTAAACCTAAACCGACTGAACCTAAACCTAGACTGACTGACTGACTGACTGACTGACTGACTGACTGACTGACTGACTGACTGACTGACTGACTGACTGACTGACTGACTGACTGACTGACTGACTGACTGACTGACTGACTGACTGACTGACTGACTGACTGACTGACTGACTGACTGACTGACTGACTGACTGACTGACTGACTGACTGACTGACTGACTGACTGACTGACTGACTGACTGACTGACTGACTGACTGACTGACTGACTGACTGACTGACTGACTGACTGACTGACTGACTGACTGACTGACTGACTGACTGACTGACTGACTGACTGACTGACTGACTGACTGACTGACTGACTGACTGACTGACTGACTGACTGACTGACTGACTGACTGACTGACTGACTGACTGACTGACTGACTGACTGACTGACTGACTGACTGACTGACTGACTGACTGACTGACTGACTGACTGACTGACTGACTGACTGACTGACTGACTGACTGACTGACTGACTGACTGACTGACTGACTGACTGACTGACTGACTGACTGACTGACTGACTGACTGACTGACTGACTGACTGACTGACTGACTGACTGACTGACTGACTGACTGACTGACTGACTGACTGACTGACTGACTGACTGACTGACTGACTGACTGACTGACTGACTGACTGACTGACTGACTGACTGACTGACTGACTGACTGACTGACTGACTGACTGACTGACTGACTGACTGACTGACTGACTGACTGACTGACTGACTGACTGACTGACTGACTGACTGACTGACTGACTGACTGACTGACTGACTGACTGACTGACTGACTGACTGACTGACTGACTGACTGACTGACTGACTGACTGACTGACTGACTGACTGACTGACTGACTGACTGACTGACTGACTGACTGGTTTAGGTTTAGGTTTAGGTTTAGGTTTAGGTTTAGGTTTAGGTTTAGGTTTAGGTTTAGGTTTAGGTTTAGGTTTAGGTTTAGGTTTAGGTTTAGGTTTAGGTTTAGGTTTAGGTTTAGGTTTAGGTTTAGGTTTAGGTTTAGGTTTAGGTTTAGGTTTAGGTTTAGGTTTAGGTTTAGGTTTAGGTTTAGGTTTAGGTTTAGGTTTAGGTTTAGGTTTAGGTTTAGGTTTAGGTTTAGGTTTAGGTTTAGGTTTAGGTTTAGGTTTAGGTTTAGGTTTAGGTTTAGGTTTAGGTTTAGGTTTAGGTTTAGGTTTAGGTTTAGGTTTAGGTTTAGGTTTAGGTTTAGGTTTAGGTTTAGGTTTAGGTTTAGGTTTAGGTTTAGGTTTAGGTTTAGGTTTAGGTTTAGGTTTAGGTTTAGGTTTAGGTTTAGGTTTAGGTTTAGGTTTAGGTTTAGGTTTAGGTTTAGGTTTAGGTTTAGGTTTAGGTTTAGGTTTAGGTCTAGGTCTAGGTCTAGGTCTAGGTCTAGGTCTAGGTCTAGGTCTAGGTCTAGGTCTAGGTCTAGGTCTAGGTCTAGGTCTAGGTCTAGGTCTAGGTCTAGGTCTAGGTCTAGGTCTAGGTCTAGGTCTAGGTCTAGGTCTAGGTCTAGGTCTAGGTCTAGGTCTAGGTCTAGGTCTAGGTCTAGGTCTAGGTCTAGGTCTAGGTCTAGGTCTAGGTCTAGGTCTAGGTTTAGGTTTAGGTTTAGGTTTAGGTTTAGGTTTAGGTTTAGGTTTTGCCACATGTTCCGCTAAAAGCTGCCCCATAATGACCCGACATCTCTCCCTTGAGAACTTGGGAGGTGTTGTTGTCGTATATTGCTGCCTCGGCTTCCTCGAGTCTCACTTTCAGTAGCGCCTCGATTCCGAGCGTGTGAGACTGCAGGATGTTTTGGCAGGTCTTCAGGTTGACTTGTTTAGTCGCCCTGATGATCGCCACAAACTCGAGGAACGCATTTGCAATATGGTCTTGGGGTCCTGTTGCTGGCTTAAGGGAAGGCGGGCTTACTTGTCCCATCGCTGCTCTGGTCCTGGTGGTCGCGGGGAGGAGTGATTTTGTTCGAGGCGGCCGGGCAAGGAAATCTTGCGTCGCCCCTACTTTCTGTTCAGACTTTCTGTTCCGAAATCAGGTGGTGGTTCGGGGGACCCACTACCTATTGCACGATTTCGGCCGTCTGGGGGATGACTGGGGTGGTACCAGGTCGTCCCCCTTTTAGCGCCTGTGGCCCGGCAAATCAATGCCGGGCCGTCCGCCGGTGCGTCTCGGAGCATTTCACATGATCCCGGGGCGCCCTGCTGCATGGCGGAGGGTGGTACACCGTTGGTTTTTAGTGGGTATACTGCGCCCTTCAGGTGCAGGGACTCCCACATACCCCTCTCGCCTCCCCCGAGGCGTGAGGGGACCCATAATATAAAGAATAGAATGGAAAATATTAAAACTAAAACTTAAAAAAAAAAAAAAAAAAAAAACGACGGACACGGAAATAAATACTGACTTAGGCGATGACAATGGACCGAAACTGCGTAACGAATTGGACTTGTTGATTGGCGAAGAGCGTGCGGACTACGAAAAGTCTGCGTCTGCTGGGGAAGGTTTGGAGCGGCTTGCCGCTAGTAAGGATACCGAGGCGAGAAGAGATGAGGCGGACTCTGACGCTGAGTCTCTGATGAGCACGTACAGTGCTCAAAGCGAAGACGGATCTAACCGTTCACCCCGCAAACGTGGCAGGCCCCCTACCACTGGTGAACATGTGGGCAAGTGGAAGATTAAGAAGGAGATGGAGGCTGCCAAGCGTGCGAATTCACTAGAAGTGAGGATTGCCGAGGCGGACCGTATAGCAGCCGAAATCGCCATGAGCGAGGCAGCTAGCGACCGAGGCTCCCGTGCGGTATCGCGCGCCTCATCGAGGCTTGACGCTGATGAGTTTCCGGTGGAGGGCCTTAGGAAGAGACTGGAAGAATCCCTCGCAGGAATTCGAGAGGTGTCGAGAGTGTCTAAGGGCCTCAAAGGGGTGTGCCAGAAGACGCTCAAACAGGCGGCGACCAGTATCGAAGACGTGGCAGAGGAGCTGCTATTGCGTACAGCAACCGATGAGGTCCGCCGCCTACAAATTGAGAACGCCCGCCTGAAGAGGCAAATGGGTGAACTCCGAAAAGAGCTCGACTGTGTTCGGACAATGGTTATCGGAGTCAGGGAAAAGAGTCGGCCAGCAAATCCTGCTGCGGCCCCTAAATCCACTGAGTCGGACCTTGCGCAGGTTGTAAGGGAGGAGATTGGTAAGGTCCTCCAAAGGGTCCAGTTTCTGGAGAGCAAAATCCTCCGGCCGCCCTTGGCGTCTGACAAGATCAAACAGACACCACCGGCCCCAGAAGTAAAGCAGGCACGTCCCGCTAGAACACCCGAGCGGGCGCCCTCATCCATGACGGCACCGGCACCGACCACCTCGGCCGCTTCCAAAGTAGCCCCAAAAGGCGCGCGCGACAGAACAGGGAATGGAAAGGAGAAGGCGAACAGCGAAAGGCAGAAGGCCGTTGCTGTCTAGCCTCAGGTGCCTACTGAACCCAATAGAGGAGAGTGGCAGGTAGTTGGCGCCAAGAAAGCTGCCAAAAAGGCGAAGCAGAAGAGAAGAAGGACAAGAAATAAGCTCAGGGCACCACGTTCGACAGCAGTGGTCCTCACTCTCGCACCTGAAGCCGAAAAGCGCGGCGTCACGTATGCTGCGCTGTTGCATAGTGCCAGGTCGGTCATTAAACTGAACGACCTGGGTATTGAAGGCGTGCGTTGCAGGGTCACGGCGACCGGTGGCCGCATTTTAGAAGTGCCTGGTGCTACTAGCGGCCAGAAGGCAGACGCCCTGGCGACCCAACTACGGGCTCAGCTCTCGGAGGAGGACTGTCGGATTTCTCGGCCGACAAGATGTGCCGATCTGAGGGTAGCGGGCCTCGACGACTCGGTCACTCAACAGGAGCTGGCGGATGCCGTGGCTAAGGCCGGAGATTGCCCTGTCGCCGAAGTAAAGGCGAATGCTATAAAGCGAGGATCGAGCGGACTCGGAACCGCAATAGTCAGCTGCCCCATTGCGGCGGCCCAAAAGCTATCGGATGGTCGACGTCTCCTTGTGGGATGGGTCTCGGCCCAAGTCAAGTTGTTAAAGCCGAGGCCCATGCGGTGTTACCGCTGTCTCATGGGGGGGCATGTAGGCGTTAAATGCACAGCAGGAATAGACTGCAGCAACACTTGTTTCAAGTGCGGCAAATCGGGGCATAAAGCCACCAATTGTAGAGACACCCCGCACTGCCTAATGTGCGCGAAGGAGGGTAAGCCCGCTGAACATCCTGCGGGCAGTAAGAGCTGCTCATCATTTCAGCCCAGAGGCAAGAAGGCGGCTCCTGCGCAAAATGGAAAGCCTAAATCGGCACCCGTACCGCGACCGGCAGAGAAGGAGAAGAGCATGGACATTTTGTAATGGACCAGATGCTTCAAGTTCTCCAAACCAACGCAAACCATTCCGCCAGGGCCCAGGACCTTTTGTTCCAGACCCTGGCGGAGTGGTCCATCGGATTGGCTGTGGTCGCCGAGCCATACTCTGTCCCTGTCTCACCTAAGTGGGCGGGAGACTTGGATGGCCTGGTGGCCATTATAACGGACCTGACGAACGGCGGCCCGACTCTCGCGAATATCGAAAAGGGGCACGGCTATGTCGCTGCCAATGTCGGCCACATAACTGTCGTGGGGATTTATTTTTCCCCCAACCGACAGTTGTCGGAATTCGAGACCTTTGTGGCCCAACTCAGTGCCCTGATTAGAAGAATTCACCCCCGTCCTGCGCTAGTTCTTGGGGACTTTAATTCTAAATCTCCTGCATGGGGCTCACCAACCGCCGATGCTAGGGGTGAAATTCTTGAAGAGTGGGTGATAGAGAGGGGATTCGTCGTGCTAAATAGGGGCACAGCATACACGTGCGTTCAGCAGGGGGGTGGGTCCATAGTGGACATTTCCCTATCCAGCCCCAGCATAGCGCGTCGGGTTCGCGACTGGCACGTTGTCGAGGGGGCGGAGACGCTGTCGGAGCGTCTCTGCCCAGACCTCTGGCGGCCCTGCGCGAGCTTTGATCGACCCTAATCCGCGATGGACCCTGGGCCGCCTGAACCTTGAGCTTCTGCGGGAAGCTGCAGAAGTCCAAGCTTGGACATCGCCGCCGCGTACCTATAACATCCAGCAGGAGGCGGACTGGTTGCGGTCCGCTTTAGTCGCCATCTGCGACGCGGCGATGCCACGGGTGCGGCCTAACACTAGGTCACGGAGACGACAAGTGTACTGGTGGTCGCATGAGCTCGCGCAGTTGCGCAGGGCTTGCATAGCCGCGCGCCGCCGGTACACCCGCCATCGAAGAAGACGCCGCCGTACCCAATACTCGGCGACAAGAGAGGCTGAACTATATGAGGCCTATAGAGCGGCAAAGAGGACTCTGCAGGTGGCCATTAAAAGGGCTAAGGTGCAAGCTCGGGAGGAGCTTCTGGCTATCCTGGACAGGGACCCCTGGGGACGCCCGTACAGGATGGTCAGGGGCAAACTTCGCCCCTGGGCCCCGCCCCTGACTCAGACCTTGCAGCCCTAAATATTGGCGCGCCACTGTTCCCGGATGGAACAGAGCGTACTCCCCCGGACATGACCATGCCTGGAAATGACGCCCTGGACGTAAACGCCCCTGAAGTCACCGAGCTGGAGCTAGAGGTGGCAATTCACAAAATGAAGACTAAGAACGTAGCCCCAGGACCCGACGGCGTACCTGGACGTGTACTGGCTGCGTCACTGGCAGTCCTGGGACCTCGTTACATGGCGTATCTGAGTGAATGCCTACGGCAAGGACGCTTCCCCAATAATTGGAAGACTGGGAAGTTAATTCTTTTGAGGAAAGACGGACGTCCTGCTGATTCTCCTTCCGCTTATCGGCCAATAGTCCTTCTCGACGAGGCGGGAAAGCTCTTTGAGCGAATCATCGCCTACCGCCTCGTCGAGCACTTGACTGTGGCAGGGCCGGACCTGAGTCCCCACCAGTTCGGGTTCCGGCGTGGAAGGTCAACCATCGACGCAATCAAGAGAGTAAAGGGTATCGTGGAGGACGCGGTGTCCCGGGGAGAGGTGACATTGGCGGTGTCAATAGACATTGCCAATGCGTTCAACTCCCTCCCCTGGGGCGCGATCTTGGCGGCCCTGAACCACCACCGGGTGCCATTCTACCTGCGTCGATTGGTGTCTAACTATCTGTCAGAGAGAAGCATCACCTTCCCGAACAACGCGGAATGGTGTGAGAAGGAAATAAGATGCGGTGTTCCACAGGGGTCGGTCCTAGGGCCACTCCTGTGGAACATCGCATACGATTGGGTTCTGCGCGGTTCGCTACTTCCTGGTGTCTCCCTGACATGCTACGCGGATGACACCCTAGTGACAGCAAGGGGCAAATCATACCGGCAGGCTGCCCTACGGGCTACAGCAGGCGTAGCTCTAGTTGTTGGGCGCATTAGAAGACTGGGCCTTAATGTGGCACTTAATAAGATCGAGGCGGTCGCCTTCCATGGGCCCCGAAATGCGCCGCCTGCAGACTTGCACATCGTGGTGGGGGGCGTGCGCATCAATGTGGGACGAACGCTGAAATACCTTGGTCTTCTCCTTGACAGTCGCTGGACATTTCGTTCCCACTTTGAGGCGCTCGCTCCCAAACTCACAAAGACGGCGACGGCATTATCGTCCATCCTCCCCAACCTGGGGGGACCTGACGCCTCATGCAGGCGGCTGTATACAGGGGTCGTACGTTCCCAGGCCCTGTACGGTGCCCCAATCTGGGCAGAAGCTCTATCCGCCCAAAATGTCACGCTCCTGAGGAGGCCTTAGAGAGCGATGGCGAATAGAGTGGCCCGGGGGTACCGTACCATATCATTCGAGGCAGGGACGCTACTGGCGGGAACGCCTCCCTGGCACCTGGAGGCGAGGGCGCTAGACCGCCTTTATCAATGGCGCCGTGACGAGCTCGAGCAGGGACACGTCGTGGACCTGCTCGAAATTTTGACGAGGAGGACGGAGCTGCGAGGCGCCGTCATTGAGGAGTGGGGTGAAGTTTTGGCCAACCCAAGTGCGGGACACAACACCATCGCCGCCATAATGCCTGTGTTCAGGGATTGGTTGGCGCGTGGACACGGCGCCCTCACGTTCCGACTCACACAGATGCTGTCCGGACATGGTTGTTTCGGGCGGTATCCGTGTCGTATCGGACGTGAGGAACAGGAAGGGTGCCACCACTGCGCTGCCCCTGAGGACACGGCCTTACACACACTGCAGGCGTGTCCAGCTTGGGATGAGGCGAGAGGCGAACTGGTCGCCACTATTGGAGTGCAGGCGCTCTCGCTGCCGGCCGTGGTCGCTAGCATGGTCGGGAGCCAGCGCGCTTGGGAGGCAGTAGCCTCATTCGCAGAGGCCGTAATGGCGGCCAAGGAGGCAGCAGAGAGGGAGAGGGAAGCTGCGTCAACGCTCCCCTCCCGCCGAAGACGCCCAGGGCGCCGACGTGCAGCCCACTTAAGGGACGATCTACGTCCGCCGTAGGGCGTGGCCTGCGGGCGTCGGGGAGGGCAACCCGGCGTCCGATCAGTTGCAGGCCGAGGAGGTAGACGGGCTCGCCGTGTCTCGCGGGCCCGTCCCAGTGGAGGAAGGGAGTATTGGCTTCCTTCAAGAAGGGGACTGCAGCGGCAGTCCAGGCCCCGTCAGCGCCGTGGTAGTAATGCCACCAGCGGTACCTGCGGCGCGGACACTCAGGGCTGAGAAGGGACACCGAGGGTTGTTTTAGTGGGTGAGAGCCCCACATAACGGTATGCGGCAGGACATTTTTTCCCTCGTTAAAATAAAAAAAAAGTGTTAAAGATATCTAAATGCGGAGTATCAATCAGTTTGTTGAAGTATTCAGGAGCTCTCATGAAAAAGCTATTTTTCCTATATTTAGTAGCACTTTTAAGAATGTGGAATGGAGTATGTTTTCTGAATGTTCTTGCGGGAACCTGTATGAATAGCCCAGAAAGTAAATGTGGCGAATCTATTTTAGATTGCGCTATTTTTATTAGGAACGAGATATCTGCTATTCTCCTCCTTTCCTGGAGTGGAATCATATGGTGTCTCTTGCATCTTTTCTCATAACTCGCGTCATAAGTTTTAGACCTATACTGATGGTATCTCATAAATTTACGTTGTATCATTTCTAGCCTGTTGATGTAAGCATCATACTGTGGGCTCCAGATCTCAGAGCCATACTCGAGGATGCTGCGGACATATGTACAAAAGAGAATTTTCAAAATTTTCAAGTTATTAAATTGGGTGCAGGATCTGATAACAAACCCCAATAATTTGTTTGCTTTTTTCGCGATAAAGTTGATGTGTTTTTCGTATGTGAGCTTGGAGTTATGGATAATTCCAAGATCTTTGATTTCTAATACTCTTGCGAGAAATGCTCCTTCAAGAGTGTAGTCAAAGTATACTGGTAAGGGTTTGCGGGTGAAACTAATGACCTGACACTTAGAAACATTAAGATCTAAGTTATTCAGATTGCAGTATTCTTCGAACCTGAGTATATCCTCTTGTAAAAGATGACAGTCATTCGTTGTTTTTACTTCTTTAAAGATCTTCATGTCATTAGCGTAGAGTAAAAACCTAGACTGCTTGAAACATGTGGTAATATTAGTTTAATATCTATTATATTAGTTTTATATCTCCGAGTACTAGTGAATGAGGTATTAGTTCCTAAAATATACTCCAGAGTGAGCTTTTATCAATGAATTTACACACATATTTATTTATTACTGTCTTGTAATAGTACATTGTTACACGAGTGGTGAAAGTGACTTATTTAGTCCCGAGACGGGGTTTGGCGCCCGAGCGTAGCGAGGGCGCTAATAGTTCTAGGGACAAAATAGGTATTTCACCCGAGGTAAACACTGTGCTTTTCATTACGAATACAAGGAAAGTAAAAGTAAAAACAGGAATTGGCTAAAGAAATAATACAAGGAAGTATGACCAATACTCTTCAACTCGGAAAAAAAAAGATCGGATTGCCGCCTATTTTTTTTTTCGTTTGCCGGCCAACTTTATTATTTAGCCATTATTTTTCACTATCATCTTTAAATATTTTGCCCAGATCTATGTTATTTTAAAGAAATTCTTGAAACTACGTTATAATTAAGTCATTTAAAAATATATATTCTTTAATTAATACTTAACTTTATGTTATTTAAATTTTACATCGTGCTGTAATTGAGTGACTGTAGAAAAAGTTTGAACATGGTTCAATAGAAATGTGAAAATGGAACTAGTTTTTTTTTAATAATTTGACAGCTGGCAGTTGAAAGCGATTCTCCCGGGCCGGAAAAGTATTACTTTCAACCCGCTCCTCAGGGACTTCAGACCTACTTTCAGAGTATGAGTAATGAAAAATTGATTTGTTACAGGTTTAGGTTTTTAAATTAATCGATTGTCGATCCCTCATCGATCGATTCATAGATTTAGTGTCGATAGAAACATCAATCAATCCATAGATTGAGAGCCGATCGATCATCGATCGAATGTCAATCGATCATCGATCGAGTGTCAAGTGATCATCGATTGAGTGTCGATTGATACATTGGTAGTCGATTAATCCATTGAATGTCAACAGAAAAATCGATCGAGTTCAAATTCAAATCGTTTATTTTGTTTAGGCCTACGGGGCACTTACAAATTGTCAATTTTACATTATTTTTTTTCTTATATCTACAACCGGATCGGAACGCGACCTCGACTGAGAAGATCCGGCAAGAAACTCAGCGGGCTTGTCTTTTTACATGTCATTATATTTTTTTTTATCGCCAGTTGCTTATAATCAATAATTACAAAGGGTAGTAGATATATAAATATTATAATAGCTCCAGTATGTTGCCTTTTGATATTACCAAGAATTACAAATAATTCGGACTAGTAGGGCAAGACACGCTACGCTTTGACATTATTATTGACTGTCGAGATTTGAGCTGCTCAGTCCCAAGCTGATTTATCATCCAAATAATCCGAGATTTTGTAATAACCCTTTGCACTGAGTTTAGTTTTAATTAGGGTTTTAAACTTATTGATAGGTAAATCTCGTATTTCATTGGGAAGCTTATTGTAAAAACGTGTACATTGCCCCATAAAAGAATGACTTATTCTGTGGAGACGAGTTACATGTACGGATAGCTTGTGCTTATTCCGTGTATTAATAGAATGAGCGTCGCTCCTTTTCTCCAAATTATTAGCATTTTTTTAACGTACATGAGATTTTCATAGATAAATTGTGACACAACAGTTAGAATATTTATTTCTTTAAATTTTTCTCTGAGGGAGATTCTTGGAGCTAGATTGTAAATAGCTCGTATAGCTCTTTTCTGCAGAACAAAAATGCAGTTTAAGTCAGCAGAGCATCCCCAGAGCAGTATGCCATATGACATAACGCTATGGAAATAACCAAAATAAACAATTCTAGCTGTTTCAACGTCGGTTAAGTGCCTGATTTTTTTAACAGCATATGCCGCACAGCTGAGTTTACCCGACAATTTTTTGATATGAGGACCCCATTGCAATTTAGCATCTATAGAGATTCCTAGAAAGACAGTTTCCTCCACAAGGTCCAATTCTGCTCCATTTAGTCGTATATTGGTTCCTACTTGTCTCACATTTGGCGTTGAGAACTTTATACATTTCGTTTTATTCTCATTAAGTAGAAGATTATTTACATTGAACCAATCTACAACTTTAGCGAGTGCGTTGTTCACATCGTCATAATGTAAAAGCTGTCTTTTAATTTTAAATAATAAAGAGGTATCATCAGCAAACAACACAACTTCGAGACTATTTTCTACATAGTAGGGCAGATCATTGATATATATTAGAAACAAGAAAGGACCCAGTATCGAACCCTGCGGTACGCCCATTGAGACTACAGAACCGGGCGATGTCTTGTCATTAATATTGACCTTTTGAATTCTATTGCTCAAATATGAAGTCAAGAGGTCAAGAGCCTTGTTCCTGATACCGTAGTGGTGCAATTTCCTGGCAAGTATTTCATGATGGACGCAGTCGAATGCCTTGGACAAATCGCAGAATACACCGAGGGCATCCTGCAAGTTCTCCCAGGCACTGAATACATTTTTTATTAGTTCAACATCATCATCGAGTGTCGTTCAATGGACCGGCCGATACCCCATGTATGAATCGATTTATCAATCGACACTCGACCTATGGATCGATCGACACTCGATCAATGGATCGATTGACACTCGATCGTTGATCGTTCTGTTTTAAAACACCATATTAAAATAAATTACGATCATACTTTTCCACTAGATGGCAGAACCGTTAATAATCTAACTAAAAGCAATTATTTTGGCCAATTGTTATATTATATTTTTTACTTCTATTATATCAAAACATTACCAATAATTATTTTAAGTTACGAAATTACATAAAAACGGTATATTTTATCTTAATATATAAAATTCTCGTATCGCGGTGTTTGTTGCAAGACTCCTCCGAAATAGTTCGACCGATTTTCATGAAATTTTGAGTGCATATTTGCAGTGTTTCACTGCAAATATGCACACAGCACGCAGCTATATTTCCATACACACTTTTATCCCCTATTCCCTATTGTTATTCAACACCCTTGAGGGTAAAACTTTTACAAACTTTGAATGTTATATTTATTTATATCGAATCATCAGCCTAAAAAATAAGTTTCAAGCTTCTAGCTCTAAAAATGACGATACTTCCATACAACTTTTCATCCCCCCCCCCTTTCAATCCCTTACAACCCTTTTTTCGCATTAAAAAGTAGCCTATGTCCTTTCTCAGGCTCTATACTATCTGTGTACTAAATTTCATTTAAATCAGTTCAGAAGTTTTGGCGTGAAAGCGCGACAGACAGACAGACAGACGTACAGAGTTACTTTCGCATTTATAATATTAAGTAAAGATAAGGATTGTTTGCTACTAACAAGTGTAGACCTTCAAATGGAAATCCCGGACGAGTTCGTCTCAAGATTTACCAAGAACATGTTCAAGAGGGCCGACGCGTCGCCTCCCTACTTCAGGGATATTGCGCCACTCCACAGCCGCCCACCTGACGCCACACGCTGCCCGTTCGCGAGAAGCCTGATCGGCTGAGCGCACACCACCACCGCCACAGATGACACAAAAACCAGAGAGGAGAATGACAGACCACAAACGCGGCATAAAATATGCCGTGAACCAATGACCCGCCCACAGATGTGGGCGGCGTGAAGACATCATTGAAAAAGGGCAAAGCCCTGAAGCAATATCCCCGCTTCCCCCCCAACACTGGAGGGGACGCGCGAAAAACCACGTCGTCGTCGTAACAAGTGTACTTGCTTCGGCAGTACATAATATTTACACTAACATTGGAACGATACAAAGAAGATTAGCACGGCCCCTGCGCAAGGATGACACGCAACATCTTGAAGCGTTCTACATTTTTAGAACAATTGAAATTACTGACCTACTCTCTATTCTAACCTTCAGGCCAAATTAATAGTACTAGTATTCCAGTTATAATGGTCGAAATTCGACCATAATTAATTTAATTTTAATTTTAAACGTCATTAAGGTTCTATTGTCCCAACCTCCAAAAACTGTCACCGTTTAGAAAAACGGTGACTGATTTCAGACGGTCAGTCGGTGTGGAGGTTACAAATCAATACCTCCCATGTGAGTTGTTGTATGCCACAAAAATGCCGTTTTGCGTTTTTACTGAAAACTATCCTAATTTGCATTATTGAATGCATTCAAAGTGAAAAAATAATGAAAACACGACTTTTTCAAGGATTTTCTACACGTATATTGTTGTAACTTTTGAACGAGAACGGGCTACAACTTGGTACGAGTATATACCTTTTGCAATGGTATACGCGGGGTGCGGGAGAGCGGGAACCGCGCGCTCGCGTGTCGTATCGGTCACATAAAACAGACTACGCCGGACTTTCAACCGACATAGATTACTTACAACAGTATACGTAGTTAAGTGTTATAATATAAGTGTTATAATATAATAAAGTCGGTTATAAGGCCTGTCGTATTTTATGGATCAGAATGCTGGGCTACAAAAGCGGTGGATGAAAGAAGAGTGCATGTAGCAGAGATGCGAATGTTGAGATGGATGTGTGGTGTAACAAGGATGGATAAAATTAGAAATGAGTATATAAGGGGAAGCCTGAAAGTAGCGCCGGTGACAGAGAAAATAAAGAGCGGAAGGTTAGCGTGGTATGGACATGTTATGCGAAGAGAGGATGATCATGTGGTCAAAAGGACGATGGGTATGAAAGTGAGCGGTAGTCGGGGTAGGGAAACGTCCTAAAAAGACGTGGATGAACTGCGTGGAAGAGGGTATGACCGAAAAGGGAGTGAGTGCAGAGATGACGGATGATAGGCTTGAATGGAAGAAGAGAACGTGCTGCGCCGACCCCACCTAGTGTGGGATAAGGGCAAGGTGATGATGATGACGTATTTAAGTGTTCATGAAATTTGTTGTATGTAATACATGTACCATTATACGTTTACATTTAAATAAAAATAATTGTTGTATGTAATAAATACTACATTTTACTTCGGGAGTTGTTATTCAAAAGTTTGTTGTATGGTGACATACTATATTTTACGTTGCTATTACTTTTTACGTTGCTACTATTGTTTTTTTTACTCCAATTCAATGTTGTATATCTAAAATAATTTCTAAATTTGGGTCTTAAATTAAAATGCTTTGCTTAATATATGAAATTTTAAATAAAAAAATAAACCACCATCAAATAACTTGGGTGCACTAAAAACCTAGAAATAACCAGAGACCCTGTAATTTATTTCATTTGGAGTCAGTGCCACTATCTTTACACAACGTTAATACTACTTCTTACCTACTACCCCTACTTACTTGAATTGTCACCGACCGAATTTAGATTCTGGTCTGATAATTGTGCCGGTCAGAACCGCAATCACATTGTGTTTGCGTTGTATGTGTATATTGCTCATAAACTTAACATAACTATAAAACATACCTTTCTCGAAAAAGGTACAGAGGTACAAGCAGAGGGTGACAGCTTTCACGCTTTCATAGAACGTTCATCTAAAAATGAACTTATTTATACACCTTTGGAATGGTTTAGCTTGGTTAGATGAGCTAAACAGGATGGAAGATCATATAATGTCATAGAAATTAATAATAGTGATTTTTATAACTAAAAATAACTTTTAAACGGGCGTAATTGGACGTAATCTTCTACTCGAGAGAGCATGAACACCGAGTTCCTTAAAGCGCGAGACCGCTCTTAAATCTCTAGATTATTTAGTCCGATATTTGTCGTTTACGAAGATCTTCTGACCGCATTCGGTCAGAAGATGATACAAATCAAATCAAGTTCAATCCAGATGGGATACAAAGGCCACTAAGGGCCACTTCAAATTGGTTCGTTCCCCTTTTCTGTCAATGTTCGACGCCGCAAAACAATCATAAATAGCCTGCAAGTGACATCTGGAGCAGTTAATTACACAGACCTTGTGGAAACCAGGGACAATTTCCGTGCGTTCAAGCGCTTTTGCCATACCTATTATTGGAATCAAGTATAATCAGCTCTCGAGTTTAGGTCCAATTAGTCATATTACGATCCGTGATGGCTTACAACTGGTCTTCAATCAGCTGTAACAGACTTGTTTCTATGGCAATCAGCCCATACCAGCTATTTTAGTCTCCTGCTTTGCACCGGAGGGAAGTGGATTTTTTTTCTTCCAACTCCTCCTAATATTTCTTTCAATTAAATTCGTTCGGATTCCAAGACAATTTAACTTTTCCCCGGGACTCGTGGAGGGTCAAACCTCGACGTCATTATTGGTCACCATTGTCGATCCTGGCTTACAGGAGTTACAGTGGTGGGAGTGTGTGGCGGGACTAGTCCCAATAAGGGCGTAATTGGTGGAAAAATATAAGTGGAGACGTAGTTAAATGCACCAACGAGAGCGAGTATGTGCCGAAAATCCTTTTAAATTTACGACTGCAGTGGTTCGAACGCAGGCCGCTCGTCTCACTGCACATGGTGGTTGCGGGTTCGACTCCCGTCGGGGAAAAAATCGGAAATGGCCTTTTCATAATTTGCCCTGGTTTGGGTGTCACTGGGATAGCTCCCAGTCCATTGTACTGTACCTATAGTACAAGAATTGCTTAGTTTGGGACGATACAGTTGGTGTGTCAGTCTGCCGATATTTGAAATAAAAATAATTATATCGTTACAACTTGGCAAACAATAATTACCATTAATACCAATACCCGAAGACGTCCAAGAAATAGTATGGCAGAGCTATGCCCTCCCTATTCCAACCATCTTCGCTTAACAAAGGCAAAATATGATGACATAATGAGTCTCTGCCACAGTGGAATTATGTCAGCCACATAGCACGACTTTTTCAGGAGTCTATCCTTTGTTGCTGGCTCTCATAATGATGATTATTTCTGATTCAGAATTAATTAGGAGGTAAATTAGTATTTTCTTTTTTACCTTATTTATATTTATTTTCATTATGCGTCTTCGCTTTTATTTGCTTCGTTTTTTACTGATTTAAGGCTACACTGCCGCAGTGAAATGTTGTATGAACAATATCTCATAAAATATTCATATTTTCTTAAATTATCTTTCAACATAGTCAAGAATACTATAAATTAAACTTATATACCAAATTTCACAAAGATACAATAATAAATGCAGTTTTTAGTGCAATTTGAATCTTTAAAATGCTCTACTGTAAAATTACGGTTTTGGGGATACAACAACTTACGTGGGAGGTATCGAAATGTGTGTGTGTAATGTTTTATTTATTGATTTTAATGTATTTCTAAGTATCTATACAAATAAATAAAATTGGAGTGTCTGTTTGTAATATCAAAATAATACCTTTTCACTAAATGCATATGAAAGTATATACGACACCTATAACAAAAACGCGATTTTTTTTTTGTCTGTCTGTCTGTCTGTCTGTCTGTGTGTTTGTTCCCGGTAATCTCCGAAACGGCTGGACCGATTTTGACGGAACTTTCACTGGCAGATAGCTGATGTTTTAAGGAGTAACTTAGGCTACTTTAATTTTAGAAAAACAATTAGGGTTCCGCGTAAAAAAATAAAAACACTTGAAATCAAAGAGTATCTCCGAAACGGCTGGACCGATTTTGACGAAACTTTCACTGGTAGATAGCTGTTGTTATAAGCAGTAACTTAGGCTACATTTATTTTATAAAAAACAAAATTTTAAAAATGGGTCCTGTCGCGCGGGCTCAGAACGCGGGAGCGGGCTTTTTTGTTAAGATAAATTCCACGCGGACGAAGTCGCGGGCTCAGCTAGTGTAAACTATAAGTATGCCAAATTTTATACTCCTCCGTACACGCTTGAAAGTTAAAGTTTTTCCTTCACGTATTAATATTATATAGATAAAGCGTAGGGTTAGACAATCTACATCTTTCTGAGCGTAGGGCGCCGCAGCTCTGACGTCATCGTGTAACGCTACGTCAGACCTGGGCCCTAACCACGCTAGCTACTCAAATCGTAATAGAAAAGCAAACGCTCGCGATTACGTTTCGAACGCTCCGCTTTTGACGTTTTGCTGACACGAGCTTCACGATTTCTACTGACATTGATATGGTATGGTGTCAGCAAAACGTCAATGCGGAGCTTTTGAAACGTAATCGCGTGCGTTTGCTTTTCTATTACTATTTGAGTAGCTAGCGTGGTTAGGGCCCTGACGATTTGCACGGACAGTGTGGCCGCGCGGCGAGCGCCCCAAATGTCCGTATTGAATCTTCGATTCAATAAAATTAATTTACTTCAATCTGCAACTGATGTCTGAGGCACCGTAACATTGACCGGTCCGCCGCTGCATGTGTGTGGATAATGTGATGATGGCGGGTGACTGGTTGGGTTATGACGATTACCTATGTAAATGCAAACTCCGCCCGGGTGCGGCCCGGATTAAATATTCTCGATCTCGTGGTACCTAAACAGTTACGAACAGACGAAATGAACATGTTCGTTCGTACGTAGCTGATGAAGACAAAGTACCAACATGGGCAAGCGGCGGCGGCGGCGGCAGCGGCCGGCGGGCGGCGGGCGAGGGGCGGCGGCGGCGCACTCGACGCGACGCGGCGGCAGGTGATATACCTAGGTAGGTATGTAAATAGTTTAATCGCGTCGCCCGTGATTCTGATCTATTTTTTCCGAAGAGCGTCGATGTAATTAGCAATCGGGCGATGCGGATGATGTTCTTAAATGGCAGTCGCACGTGCGATTGTCGGGCCGCGGCGGCGTCGGCGGGTGCGCGCCTTGTAGGGGTCGCCGCAGCTGCCAAGCGGCGCCGCACCACTCGTATATAGCGCGCGCGCCGCGGCCACCCGCTCACTACCGTCGCTTCGTCCGCAGCCGCGCCGTGAGTTCACTTACATACCTTCCGCTTGAAATACGCCTCTCTCTATCTGCCGTTGTCTACTCATTAGTTTCGTTCGTAAATCAAATAAGTATTTTATATAACCTACTGTTGCTAGATTTGTTTCGAATTTTGAATTTATGCGATTAAGTACTAATTATTGTGAAGTCGAGTCGGGGCAGTCGAGCGAGAGGTGTTTGCGTGAGACGTGGCGTGCAGCGAAGCCGGCGTGCTAACCGTGCGTGTTGCATGTTTCAGGTGCAGCTGTATCGTGTGTTTGAGGTGCCAGTGTAAGCGAGAAAGATGTGCGATGACGATGCGGGCGCGCTGGTAGTCGACAACGGCTCCGGCATGTGCAAGGCGGGGTTCGCGGGCGACGATGCGCCGCGCGCCGTGTTCCCCTCGATCGTGGGCCGCCCGCGACACCAGGGCGTCATGGTGGGCATGGGCCAGAAAGACTCGTACGTGGGTGACGAGGCCCAGAGCAAAAGAGGCATCCTCACTCTCAAGTACCCCATCGAGCACGGCATTATCACCAACTGGGACGACATGGAGAAGATCTGGCATCACACGTTCTACAACGAGCTGCGCGTGGCGCCCGAGGAGCACCCCATCCTGCTGACGGAGGCGCCGCTCAACCCGAAGGCGAACCGCGAGAAGATGACGCAGATCATGTTTGAGACGTTCAACTGCCCGGCGATGTACGTCGCCATCCAGGCCGTGCTGTCGCTGTACGCGTCGGGCCGCACCACCGGCATCGTGCTGGACTCCGGCGACGGCGTCTCGCACACCGTGCCCATCTACGAGGGCTATGCGCTGCCGCACGCCATCCTGCGCCTGGATCTCGCCGGCCGTGATCTCACCGACTATCTGATGAAGATCCTAACGGAGCGCGGCTACTCGTTCACCACGACCGCCGAGCGCGAGATCGTGCGCGATATCAAGGAGAAGCTGTGTTACGTGGCGCTCGACTTCGAGCAAGAGATGCAGACGGCGGCCGCGTCCACCTCACTGGAGAAGTCCTACGAGTTGCCCGACGGCCAGGTGATCACCATCGGCAACGAGCGCTTCCGCTGCCCCGAGGCGCTGTTCCAGCCCTCCTTCCTGGGTATGGAGTCGTGCGGCATCCACGAGACCGTGTACAACTCGATTATGAAGTGCGACGTGGACATCCGCAAGGACCTGTACGCCAACACGGTGCTCTCGGGCGGCACCACCATGTACCCGGGTATCGCGGACCGCATGCAGAAGGAGATCACGGCGCTGGCGCCCTCCACCATCAAGATCAAAATCATCGCGCCGCCAGAGCGCAAGTACTCGGTCTGGATCGGCGGCTCCATCCTGGCGTCGCTCTCCACCTTCCAGCAGATGTGGATCTCGAAGCAGGAGTACGACGAGTCGGGCCCCGGCATCGTCCACCGCAAGTGCTTCTAGACCGGCGGCTCCTGCGCTGCCCGCTCTTGTCGTTATCTAATTAATGTATTTATTTTATATTCTCTCTCGGAGACTGCACGCCGTTGCGTTATCGTGTAAGTGACTTACCTAATTTAAGTGAACTTTCTTTAATATAATAATTTTATATGTTGAGTGTAGAGTACATTATTTTATCGACCCCATCCCCGCGTACACCACCGCCGTCATCCCGCGGGTCATGTGCTGCGGATGTCTATACAAGGGCTGCGCGTTGATCGGTATTAATAGCGGGCTGACAATCGAACGACACGATTTAATTTAGTATCGATGAAGTGCCAATCATTCGCCCGGCGCGACACGCGACACGCGACACGCGCCACCCGCCCTGCGCCCGCGCACCGCGCGGATATTTATAGCAGCACCATTAAGTAAGTACTCAGTGATTTACTGGCTTAATCGTTCTGTATTAATAGACCTATTAAACAAGAATCACAATTTATATCACTTACCACTCAACATTAACTAGTATAGCTTCACAATAAATTTATCTGATCTTGATCTATTTGACACACCTACAAATTTATCCACTGTTGCCCACAGTGTAGTCACTAATTCACAAAAACATTAGTCGCATACCGGCTTAATCTGGCACATTATATGAGGTGTGTGTAAGAAATTGAAACAACCTATTCTTGGCAACACTGTTATAATTTTTACTTACAAAATTATTTACACTAATGTACAGTATTTGCGGTGAGTTGGCGGCGTTTGCGACGTCCACAAACAAAAAAATATAAGTTGACTCGCAAGAGATTCTGTTGTTTTTTGCGCTTACCTCTTATACAAATAGTCCGTGACATTGTATGTATACATATGTATATAATCACAAGTATAGGTGCATTTAATTGCTAGTAGTTCAATAAGTCGTCCCGCTAGGCGCGAAGTCAGGCGTCAGTGGGATAACTACTGTACTGTTATTCCTTAGCCCAAAGGTATTAGCAGGGCGATATCACCACGGATACGATATGAATGAAAGTCTCTGTTTTGAAAGGAAATTAACAAGTTGACGAGCAACACCAGACTGTCAGCGGTGGCGCTCACAGCAGGCGCTTCTCCGGCGGCGCGTCGTCGTCGCTGTCGACAAACTCGAAGCGGATGTGGCGTGCACTGCGGCGGTGCTCGCCGGCGGCGGCGGGCGAGCCCGCGTCGAGCGCCCCGCGGTCGGCGCCCGCGCCCGCGCCGCCCGCCGCCAGTCACACCTTGTCCTCGCCGCCGCCCGCGCCGCCCGACCGCACGAACTGCAACAGGGGAGCGTGTGAGCGGCGGTCTGGGGTTCGCGCCCGCCCCCGCCCCTGCGGATACTCACCGACACGGTGGTGGCCGTGGTGGAGTTGGCGCGCGGCCGGAACGTCAGCACGCGCCAGCGCCGCCGCAGCTGCGCGAGTACCTCGCCGTTGCAGAAGCAGTACAGCACCGCCACGCACAGTCCCTGCAGCGACGTGGTCAGCGCCGACGTGTACTCGTACGCAAGCCACCACCAGGAGTCGGTGTTTTCCGGCCGGACGAGCATCAGCAAGTACTGCACGCCGAGCAGCGGCGCCAGGAGGCACGTGGCGCGCAGCGCGTGCAGGACCGTGGCAGAGGGCCGCGGCGGCCCGCCCGCGCCGCCCACTGACCCGCCGGCGCGCAATTTGGTGCACAGTACGCGCACGATGTTGCACAGGAAGCAGACATTGAGCAGCAGAGCGCCACACGCCAGCACGATCAGCTCGGGGCGTGGGCTCACTTCGTCCAGCCAGCACATGGGTTCGCCGGCGGCGCCACGGCGCGCGGCGTACACGACGGCCGGCAGCAGGGGCAGGCCCCAGCCCGCCACCAACAGCGCGCACAGTAGCCGCCGCTCGGACACGAACGTGCTCACCAGCACCGTGTGCAGGTACAGCCCCTCGCACAGCATCCACGTGTAGGTGGTGAGCATGGCGTACTGCACCGCGGTGTTGAGCGCGCGGCACCACGCCGGCGACGCGGCCAGCGTGTCCGGCGCACGCATCACCAGCCCGTACCACGCGAGCCACAGCGCGTTGTTCACGGCGAATGACGCAAATAGGTTCATGTGCACCGTGATGCGCGCGCACCGCAGGCTCCTGCCGAACGTGAAAATCGCCATTAGAACCGGACACGCGAGGCATATAATACGTATACAGAGCGCGACTCACTTGAAGTAGAGCAGGATGCAGAGCGAGATCAGCAGCGCGACCAGCGACACGCTGTAGCCGGTCTCGTACACGGCAATGATCTCGCTGACGTCCTGCGAAACAGACATACGATGATATTTATCATGTTTAATGAGAAAACGGTAGGGTCTCCTCGAGCAAAGTATACCGACATCTTCGGGCTCGATACAGGTGGTGTAGTTGGACCAGGGCCGCCCGGTCTCGGGGTGAAGCCACCACGTGCCGTTGGCGGTGCACTCCTTGTGCGCCTTCACTGCAACAGACCGCGGTTCCACGTAAGCTGAGCCCTGTGCGGGCGAGTGAGTGACGCTCGAACAGACACTCACGGTCGGTCCGGAAGCCGGGCACGAACCCGGGGCAGTCTGCGTAGGCGGTGGAGTTGGCCGGCGTGTGCGGCCAGCACAGCCACGTGTCGAAGGTGCCCTCGCAGTAGACGCCTGTGCATGAACAACGCAACACATTTGAGAAAATGTTCTCGGTGAGGTTCAATTTTTCATAGAGACACGATTTTGTAATGAGCTCGTATAAAAATATGGAGGGAAATTTGAAATTGGAACATTCGAGTTTTTAGTTCTAAATAACTAGCTGAGCCCGCGACTTCGTCCGCGTGGAATTTATCTTACAAAAAAAGCCCGCTCCCGCGTTCTGAGCCCGCGCGACAGGACCCATTTTTTAAATTTTGTTTTTTTATGAAATAAATGTAGCCTAAGTTACTGCTTATAACAACAGCTATCTACCAGTGAAAGTCCCGTCAAAATCGGTCCAGCCGTTTCGGAGATACTCTTTGATTTCAAGTGTTTTTATTTTTTTACGCGGAACCCTAATTGTTTTTCTAAAATTAAAGTAATTCATGTTACTCCTTATAACATCAGCTATCTGCCAGTGAAAGTTTCGTCAAAATCGGTCAAGCCGTTTCGGAGATTACCCGGAACAAACATACAGACAGACCGACAAAAAAAAATTAAATCGCGTTTTTGTTATAAGTACCGTATGTACTAACATATTATTTATTTAGTGAAAAGGTGTTATTTTGATATTACACACAGACACTCCAATTTTATTTATTTGTATAGATTATTTGTATAGATTTATATCTGGCCATACATATATGTTTCATACAAAAAAGTTGAGATTCTAGAAACATTCTGAGTGGCCTGGATATTGTGTAGTTCTATAGGATGTTTTATAACTTTAAATGAAAGTCATTTCCTCCTCGTGTCTATGTGGGTACATCAGGCAGTGCACTCGCCTGGCGGCGGCGGGGCGGCCTGGTTGGCGGCCTCGCAGGCGGCCAGGTCGCGGGCCATGCGCTCGGGGTCGTCCATGGCGCCGGCGCCGCCGCAGCGAACAGCGCCTCACGCCCGCGAAGTGGCGCTCATCTCGCACAGTAAAGCTATCTGCAATAACGACGGTGGGTATCATTAATTTAGCAAATACCTATCACTGTTAGGAGCCGAGGCTAGCCGTCACCAGGAGATAAAGAAGTGTATTTTATTGTCATGCTGTAACATTATCCGAAAACTCTGCAGCTGTTATCGATTCATATCGATTCACCACTTACTTATTGTGCACTTTCAAGGATTCAGTATCAAGCTCTAATTTCAAGTGACTGCTGTGAATTGCATATTTTATGTTACCGCTCACACTCCGTGTCCGTGGCTCGTGTTTGTGAAACATTCGCTAAGAAATTCCTTTTTCTTAGCGAATGTTTGAACATCGATGGCTAATAGCATAACGCTACGCGCGGTATTACTTAATAACATGTTGCGAACAATATACGGAGGTCATCGCACCGTCACCCAAACAGTAGCTGTTGACGGCTAGCTAGTCAAAACAAACGGTCGGAAGTGTTATTACAACATGGCAGTGTATGATGTATGGTTATGTCGGTAATGGTTGTTGCTAGGCGATCACGCACGCCGTGGTTGTGACTAGCGTGCGCTGCGTGTCGCGATACAGCTCAGCTTATAGGCGGCCGGTGGCGCCACTGTGCAGGAATACCTAATGTAGAACCGCATGCGTGCCGGCCGGGCGGCCGCTGCGCCCGCGCTCACGTCCCACAGAGTCATTGTTTTACCTGCGCCTGTAGCAATACCAATGCACAGACTTGGTCGATAAGTAGGTATACTTACTTCAAGCCATGCTTAAAACATTGAGCTATTGTAACAGTTACTGTTCGCTAAAACAGATATGTACTTAGTCAGCAAGTAGCCAACGGCGCTGTGTCTGCGCACATCTGGCAGCAAATCAGCGCAGATTACACGCTCTAAATAAACATCTGCGATATTACGTACCGGCTTGTTCTGGATTCATTAGCTTTAAAAAAATGTATGTCTATAGGTATACCTACTCTTTTGTATGCGTTGGTTTATCTAAGTCAAATTAAATTGCAGTTATCTCAAGCTTTCTACGAAAATCTAATGAAACTCGCTTAAGTGATCTACTTAGAGCAGATTTTACAAAGACAACATAAAATGTATCAATGTGTATCTACCTAGTTCTAATTGCTATCAGGTTTTGATACATACACGATTATCTTCACATACACATGAAGGGATACACTTTTGTGACTCAGGGCTAGCTAGGCATGTGGTAGCATCGGACGCTGTTCTATTGAAATATACCTCTTTGGTATAATTAATTTTGGTTTATTGCGAAACATTACAAATGTGGTATTATCTCGTAAGCCATTAAATTTCACGGATTCTCATGTTTGTCCGCTCACTACTCACTCAATCACGAGTAGGTAACCCTGTAGTACATCGGTGTATGGTTCGATGTTTGTATTTATTTTTATCTCCGAAATGTCCTTGCCTTGAAAGACCAGTGTTTTTGGTACATTACTTATTGTGACGTGGGTATTTGAGTATATTTATAATTCAAATTGGAAGCCATCTGAACTGAGTCGCAATGATCATGAGACGAATGTAGCTTTTGTTTTGTTTTTTTTTCCTAAGCACTTATAATAAATACAGGTTTTGAAATTGATAATAATACTTATTATCAATATAATATGTATTAAATAACAGAGCAAATTTGGAAAATAGATTGTTCATTTGAAATGAGCAGAAAGGGCATTATGTGATAAATTTGACGGGAGAGGGGAGAGGGGAGAGCGGGGTCGGGGGTGGTTCTACTGAGCCCTCTTATATCTCTAGACTGCTTATAGTTACAATATGTGCACGCACAGAATAGGGTATAAGGCCATGAAAACTTCAGGAATAAGTTTCTGGTATTTTTAATTGGTGCGTGTATTCTACCTACTTGGATTCCAGTGAATGACTTTATTATTATACCTTGTTGCCTCCTGTTTGTATGTTAGTGTGGTAGTGGTACAAATAAATTAGTACATTGTTACACAAGGGGTGAATGTTACCCTCGAACTATTGGCGCCCTCGCTATACTCAGGCGCCAAACCACGTCTCAGGCCAAAATAAGTCTTTCACCCGAGGTAAACACTGTGCTTTTCATTACGAATACAAGAAAAGTAAAAATAAAAACAGGAATTGGTTAAATAAATAATACAAGGAAGTATGAACAATACTCTACGAAAAAACAAATGAAGATCGGATTGCCGTCAATTTGTTTTTTTTTGTTGTTGGCCGGCCAACTTCATTATTTAGCCATTATTTTTCATTTTCATCTTTAAATATTTTGCCCAAATCTATATTATTTTAAAGAAATTGTTGAAACTTAATTATAATGAAGTCATTTAAAAATATATATTCTTTAATTAATACTTAACTTTATGTTATTTCAATTTTACATCGCGCATTTCAATTGAGTAACTGTAGAAAAAGTTGGAACATGGTTCCATAGAAATGTGAAATGGAACTAGTTTTTTTACATAATTTAACAGCTGTCAGTTGAAAGCGATTCTCCCTAGGGCGGAAAAGTATTACTTTCAACCCGCTCCTCAGGCAACTTCAGACCTACTTTCCGAGTATGAGTAATGAAAAATATATTTTCTTTCTTTCTTTTCTTTCCCTGGGTAGTCATGAATAGTATATTGATGAATTATGCTCCACAATTAATTACAACTATTGTCATTTAGATCTAGTTTGTTCAACTTGCCCGCTGCAACAGCGACACTGCAATACAAATTGAGATTCATAAATGTGCCAGCGTTACTAGCGAGCAGGCGGTCTGCGCGGGGGCGGCGCGGCGGAGCTGTGCGGTGGTGTGCGGTGGTGTGCGGTGGTGTGCCGGTCGCCGACACACTGCGCCTCGTGAACTACACCTTTACGAGCTACACTTTACTGCCCGTACACAACACAAAGCTCGCTTATCGCTCCATAAAAATATCGCACCGCACAAAGGCCAATAAAAATAAATCATAACCTATTTTAAGCCGTTATAATGAAAATTTAAGTGTACAATTAAATATAAATTTCAATCCGTCCCAGCCAACCCCGCCATCAGCGTCATTCCCAGCCATCGACTTTCCACACCGAACACAAAATACGATATTTTATTATGGAAAACGCTTTGGAAAACGGGACATCGCAAATATTCAAATGGTTTTTTCACCCAGTAATCAATAATTTTATGACGACAATACAATTGTAGAAATTAACGTGTCCCGTTGGGATAGTTTCGATTATTAATAGTTATTAGATCACCCGACTCGGGCCGTACAGGAAATACTTGTTGTCGAGTTAAATTCCGAGCGGCTCGCCGCCGCCGTGCCGCCGCCGTGCCGCCGCCGCCGCGCCGCCGCCGGCGTCGGCAGCACGCGGGTCGCGTAATGCTATGTTGATACAGATATGTTGATACAGCTGTGTGTGACGAGGTTAAAAAATAAAATATTTTTTAGGCATAAAAATATTCCCAAAAAATCTATTTCGCCTAAAACTAAACTAAAATCTATTTACTACTAATAATGGTAATAAACTACATAGCTTTCATTGCAGAAACTTGTTATACATAATTATAAGAATACAAAAAAATAAGTTAGTACTCAATAAAATTTAAAGTAAATTTCCTTAACATGCACAGACTTAGTCGATAAGTACTTATACTTATTTCCACTGCTACATATTACTGATGGAAAGTATTGCAGACGAGGCGAAGCTGTAAATATTCTGAGAAGATTAGTGTGTTAAAATTGCATGTATGCAGCAGGCAGCGCACAACTTCAACCGGCGAGTGACGGGCGGGCGGCGCGGCAGCAGGGCGGGCGGCGCGGCAGCAGGGCGGGCGGGCGGCGCGCGCTGCTTGGCAGACGCCGGTGGAATTATAAACGAGCTGAGTTCGCCACGATGTGGCATGTGCACGATGTGTCCTGAGTCGATATTATATTATGTAAATAGAGTTAAGATTGGCGCATTATTGCGTGCGAACCCTGACGAACCCTGACGAACCCTGACGGCGGATGACGGTGGCGGCATTTATCTATACAAATAAATAAAATTGGAGTGTCTGTTTGTAATATCAAAATAACACCTTTTCACTAAATGCATATGAAAGTACATACGACACCTATAGCAAAAACGCGATTTAAAAAAAAATTGTCTGTCTGTCTGTCTGTCTGTCTGTGTGTTTGTTCCGGGTAATCTCCGAAACGGCTGGACCGATTTTGACGGGACTTTCACTGGCAGATAGCTGATGTAATAGGGAGTAACTTAGGCTTCTTAAATTTTTGAAAAACAATTAGGGTTCCGCGTAAAAAAAATAAAAACACATGAAATCAAAGAGTATCTCCGAAACGGGTGGACCGATTTTGACGGGACTTTCACTGGCAGATAGCTGATGTTATAAGGAGTAACTTAGGCTATTTTTATTTTAGAAAAGCAATTATGGTTCCGCGTAATAAAATTATAACACATGAAATCAAAGAGTATCTCCGAAACGGCTGGACCGATTTTGACGGGACTTTCACTGGCAGATAGCTGATGTTATAAGGAGTAACTTAGGCTATTTTTATTTTAGGAAAGCAATTATGGTTCCGCGTAATAAAATTATAACACATGAAATCAAAGAGTATCTCCGAAACAGCTGGACCGATTTTGAGGGGACTTTCACTGGTAGATAGCTGTTGTTATAAGCAGTAACTTAGGCTACTTTTATTTTAGAAAAACAAAATTAAAAAATGGGTCCTGTCGCGCGGGCTGAGAACGCGGGAGCGGGCTTTTTTGCTAAATTCCACGCAGACGAAGTCGCGGGCTCAGCTAGTAGTGAATAAAATAATATTATTATCATTAAGTACATCACATTCTTGGTATTATTTTCAACGGGCGGTTGCTGGGCCCCGGACTGGAGTGACCGGTACAGTGTAACGCGGGGCAGGGGTTGTGTGAACATTGTTCCGCTATGAAGACAAATTGAAATTGAAAGAAATCTATAAGTAACTTAATCTTAATGTTTTGTTGTTTGGATATACCGATTTATTTACCTTAAAATCTGCAACTGACATGTAATCCAAGTGTAGCCCCAAGGCGACTCGACGTTGACGGGCATAAGATTCAATTATTAAGTAGGTATTATTATACTGAATATGACATGGCGTAATGTCAGTTTCATATCGTAGGCGACCCTCGTCTACCTAGGTCCGTAGCAGTTGGTGTATGATCATAACAAACATGATGTCCCGCCGCGCCGGGTCCGTACATTATCCCTATTGTTTATTTGTCACAGCTATATGAGACGACTCTCTTGTTTATAATGGAGCAAGTACAAATGTTAGTAGCCATTAGCGGTCCCATTTATCATTGACATTTAGTACACATGTGGCTATGTCAAAGAAAACGAAATATTGCTTGTGTACGGAGGTCCTACTACCGACAAGTGGCAAACAAAACCCGACAAAACCTGAGGAAATAAACCTTAAACAGTCAGTAAGGTAACTGCATCGGGGGGATAACACTTTCACAACAAAAGTCTATTTAATCAAAATAAATATTAGTGGTGTCGTCAGGTCGTTCATTTCGTTCATTATTGCTCTAGAATATTATTTTTTTTGCAAAAGAGTAATGTAAAATACATTACTCATTTGAATTTATTTATTTATTAAATATATATATATTATACTAGCTGAGCCCGCGACTTCGTCCGCGTGGAATTTAACTTAACAAAAAAGCCCGCTCCCGCGGTCGGAGCCCGCACGACAGGACCCATTTTCAAAATTTTGTTTTTCTAAAATAAAAGTAGCCTAAGTTACTGCTTATAACATCAGCTATCTACCAGTGAAAGTCCTGTCAAAATCGGTCCAGCCGTTTCGGAGATTACCCGGAACAACCACACAGACAGACAGACAGACAGACAAACGAATAGACAGACCGACAAAAAAATTTTAAATCGCGTTTTTGTTATACGTGTCGTATGTACTTTCATATGCATTTAGTGAAAAGGTGTTATTTTGATATTACAAACAGACACTCCAATTTTATTTATTTGTATAGATTTTAGAATATTTAGCCGTGCAGAAAGAGGCCCGCCTGGAGCTCCGAGACCGACAATTTATTGCAATGTAATCATTGCAACAGATTATTATTATATCAAAGTAACTCGCGCTACAAGAGTTCTTATTTATCTTTTATTACTTAATTTAAACGCGAGCAGTCACGTAGTTAATATCTAAGCTTTATAATTTGGTAAAATGTTTGAAGTAATGATGTTTGAATGTCTTTGACGCTGGAGAGAGTAACATTCATACATCTGCTTTACATATTCTACTTGGTCCATCTTGAATATTCTGCAAGGAATTGGATTGACATTCTGCATACAATATTCTAGGTAATTTAAAAATAACTTAAGGATTTTGAAATGTTCTTTCGTCCAAAGTTCATACACAGAGCTCATCTAGAGGACTCCGATCAATATACTTCTTGTATAGCTCGCGATGATTTTTCTGTCGACGACTGTTTCCGTGTGCCGATCACACTTCGATGTTCGATCATATGTGCCACGTGCGATTCATTTACTGCAGATGTGTAAGGCGCGAGGAAATCGCGAAGGCAATAAATATTTCGCCGGATAGCGATAAATATTCGTCCCATAATATAAGACAAATGTGACTCCTTTCTAATGTTATCGAATATATTATCTTAATACTAATGTTTATCATTAATATGATCAGTTTACCTCGACGCTTGTTTACGACCTGCTCACGATAAACTGAATTTAAAATCTGTTAATAGGTTGTCCAAGCGTCTGTCGTTCGCTCGCTAATCAACTTGTGGAGCGCAACCTCCGTAAATACAAGTTTTGTGTAAACATGATTGATTCATCAATGTATAGGCGACTGTTTTGATTGATCTGAATTACGGTATAAGTCTAAGCTACAGGTTATATCTACTTCGAATATGATCATGAAGTTATTTTTGAAATAAAGTTAGAATACTTAAATAAGTTAATTCGGTGTCACAGTGTGTGAGAGGGGTGTGTGTGTTGTTACAGTGTGTGAGAGGGGTGTGTGTGTGTTGTGACGTGTCAATTAATATAAAAACGAATAAGACATTTAAAATAATGTTCGAAACAACAAATATTTTTAGTAGTTATTTGCCGCCTCATATTTGAAGTATTTTAATAAACTTATAATATTGACAGGCGCAGGCTTGCTCACATGCGATGGAGAGGTAGTTTGTTGCTGACACTTGTCGGCGCCGAGTAAATTATTCATTCGTTTGTTCTTGCCTCCAAAGTTTTCTATTGAGTTAAGGTGTCAGTAGTGAACCAACACTGATAACTTCTTAGTTAGTAACAATTTCCGTGTTTATAGTAATTTGGTCAAAAATTAAATTAGAAATAGTGTATCCCTGGTATGGGATGCTACTTGTGTTGATACCCTGGCACCGTCACATCTTCCAAGCACGTCAATGCGTTCTGGCGCTGCTGCTGCAGAGGCTGAAAACCTCAAGAGGCGCAAATATAGTGGCCTTCCTGGAGGCTATTCGTTTGAGCCTTTTGGGGTCGAAACTTTAGGCTCATGGGGCCCTAACGCGCGTCTCCTCTACAAGGAGATAGCAGCGCGTCTGTTCGCCGCATCACGTGACCGGCGGGCTGGTCTGTTTTTCGCGCAAAGAATAAGCCTCGCAATTCAGCGCGGAAATGCGGCCAGCCTCCTGGGCACTTTTGGCATCGACGACGATGTGGAAGCACTTTTATACATATAATTGTATTTTGTTTATTTATTTTGTATTAAAATTTACTGAAAGTTAGTTTATAAGTAGTTGTTATACTGTAAATATTAGTTGTATTCTTTGAGAAAATAAATAAAAATTACATCTGAAATAGTGTTAATTAATGTTTTAACATTGTGCGGTTTACGTTATAACCAATAACGTGAAGTAAATTCTAATTCATAAATAATTACCGGATAATATTTGGAGCGTGAAAATTTGTGTAGGGAATACAAAGTGTAACTTCATGCATCTGTTGTTGGCTATTATCAAAGCTATGAAGACAGGTCGCGGTTAACCTAATGTGTTAAAGGTGTATAAATGTACATACTATCCACGTTTTATTAATGTGCTTCATTATCCAGGGCATGAACTTACCTAATAAGCTGGTGACCCGCTCCCGACTCAGAGTTCCGGAGAGCTAGTACTCGTACTATAGCGAGTCTACAACATGCATGCAATTTGAATTGTGTCACATACAACTGCAATACCCTGCCATCATTCACAAAAACATACTCGTAGATGTCCTTACGACATTTGAAATTCAAATAAACTTTATGTATTTTGGAAAAACACGGCATCTCAAGTGCGCTGTAATGTGTGTGCGGCAGTTATTTATGATGCGGCGAGTGTCGGCGGCAGTTGGATACAATTTATTTGTCAAACAACCTTGTTTGTCGCAATAATGCGCCCTCTAGTGACAGCACGCGTCGTTTGTGAGCCGACAACAAAAGATAGTAAATACATCAGTGATAAATGGGACTATACTGTTGCCGTAAAGTGGCTATGGTGATTTATAATTATTATAATATAATGTATGCAGTCCGTTTCCGTAAAAAGTTGTATTATTCTGTAAAACTATTTTTATTTTATCTTCTCTCCATCTCATATCTTCTCTTATCTTGTATCTCATCCTTTGCTATCACTGAGCGTCGCCAGGAGTCAAGGGACGGCGCAGCGTAAATGGACGGTATTAAACTTTCACGATCAACCATAAAGTCCGAAGTGTCTCTAAAAGTTTAGTTTGAAAACCCGCAATGAGAAATTCATCGACGGCTCATGGATAACCGAACTCTGACCGAAAGAGCAATAGTCGCCATAAAGTTTCCAAGTTGGTCTTTTCAAAAGGCGGCGCAGAAACTTGAAACGTCGTTATGTTCCGGCCCTGCTGGAGTTGTGTGAAATAAGTTCAGAAGGGCGCGCGCTGGTAACTCAAGCAATTGCGTATTGTTCGTCGTTGACGTTCGAAAATACTTACTGCAACTTGGGATCAGATTTTATTGAGAGAATACGATATGGTAACGGTTTCTAGAGAATATTGTTATAGCTAGTTATCAGGGCTATGCTCACCCATCTATCCCTTATACCTACTAACGTGGTGAAATTGTCTGATTGACAATATTTCGATATACTTACTGTCTAACTTCTGTAATCATTATAATTACGTCGTCTAATGATAAAATAAAAGTAAACACCTAATCCAAAAAGTTATAAATTGCTTAAGTTACCGAAAGTACGGCTGAGCCGAGGACAAAGATTTTAGATAAATATTAGCACCGGCGTAATAAAGTACCTATATTGGATAACTTTCACAAAGTCAAGTGGCGGCTATCGCGACAAACATGTTTTGTGTCGCTGACTGCGGGCTTGACCGCATCTGCTACACGACAGCGACAGACTCAGTAAGCGTCGTCGTGCGCTCGCGCCGCCGGGCGGCGCGCGGCGCTGACATCTGTCACACATTGCCTCTGAACTGACCTAGATATCAATAAATAAGTAGAAATATGTAGTTACCATCGACTGACAAAAATTGTTTATTTTCTTGACTTAGTTGTATTGGGAGGTTGAGATAATTTGCGAGGTGAACTGCAAAACTTCACCAGCGAAAAATGTGAACTGTGCTGGAGTCGATATGAACATAATTATCACAGATTTATCAATCATATTGATGTTGTCTAAACTTTCCCCATATCTTCATAACGCATAGTTTCTCATCAAAGATGAGAAATTGAGAATGGTGTAGTTTCTCTGACCGTGCGTTTGTGGGTGCGAGCTAAAATTGAAATTGGAAATGTAAGTTCTTTTAAAAATAACAAAGACAATAAACCAGAGTACGACCCAAGTCTGTAAATTGACTCTAGTACAACGCAGATTCATAGGGTGGGTATTCATCGACAGGCACTATATTAGAGCGGCTGTATTCATTCGGCGAGTCTACACGAGGGCAAAACCTAGTACATAAATATGGTGCTTCGTCTTTATGAGAGTGGCTGTGACATATATACTGGTCGTCACATTAACTCGAAGTTAGCTTTTCATGCCCCTCGAGGGTTTCCTTTCATATAAGAAGGATCAGGCTGTTGTCAGTTGATATAACTCATACATTATGTTGTTTCCAACATACTATACAGGTTGAAACAGAAAGGGTTCAAAACTTAAATTTGTAATTCTAAAACTATCAGCTTTGGAGGAAACTTGAAAAACAAAACGTGTTATAGGAATACAGCTGTTGACAGATTTCACAAGTCTACAAAACCTTTAGTACTTCAATGGGACAGTTACTAGTTATTAGTTAGAAAAATTGTATACCCTTTTTGTTTCACCTAGTATAAGTAATATTATTCAAGTTAAGTTTAGTCCTCTTATGTACTAGTATTGCCTACTTGTAAAAGCCTTCACCCCGAAGTCTAGTTGTTTCTCCGACGTCTGGGGATGAATTAAGGTACCTATTATAAAGACTGCACAGTCTTTATAATAGGTACCTTAATTCATCCGTGCTCCTCCAGGAACAGTGCGTTCTTGAGATATAATCGCTGCGCGTGTCGCGGTGGAGCCAATCCGCGTGTCTCCTGCGCCCGGCGGCGGCGGCGGCGGCGGCGGCGCCCTCCACCGGCGCGGCGGCCCCTTGTGCCGCGGGAGGAGTGATGAGTGGGATCCAACTCGGCGCTGCGTTACCGCGATACAGAAATTAAGTGGAAATGCGGTAGTTTATTACACAATAATAATAACATCGGCAGGTACTTTAGCCACGGAATAGATAGACAATGCATGGATTAAATCGTTCTCACAAATACGTAGAAATATTGTAGGCATTACGAGAATTACCCACTACCACCAACGATTTCATTTGAATTGTCTATAATTATAGGTACTTTAATTAAAGCCTATATAATACTTATAGGTACCTTCTAATCATTCTTACTATTTAAATACAGTAAATTGAGTCAGTTTATTTATAATGACATACAACAGTTTACAGCCTGTTCTGTGTAAATCGTATGTGGACTATGTCGTGAGTGCATCACACCGACTGGCGCTAGGAGCGCTATCACAAGCGCAGAAACGTATTAACGACATTTTCCGAACATAATACACAGTCATCCCTGTTAACACAATATCTATAGCCCTTTCAATGCATTAACTCTACTATAGAAACAGTAATTTGTCCACGGACAGGTGCGGTATCCGGCTCGCCACATTCTCGTCTCGTCGTCTCGAGGGGAAGCCCATGTTAAATAGTGCGGTCAAATGAACTGCCAACCCAGTCAACCGCTGACATCTCGATCGACTAGCAACACGTCAAAACTGACGTATCGTGTAACTGAATACGTCAGTTTTGAAAGATTTTTAATAAGATAACTGACGTATTGCGTATCTGAATACGCCATTTCATCGTCAGAGTTGGGCTCCTGGTAATATACACAAGCCTACTAATATTATAAATGCGAAAGTTTGTGAGTGTGGATGTATGTATGTATGTTTGTTACTCCTTCACGCAAAAACTACTGAACGGATTTGGATGAAATTTGGAACACAGATAGATTAAAACCGGGATTAACATATAGGATACTTTTTAACCCAATAATCCAATACTACGCGGATGAAGTCGCGGGGCACAGCTAGTAGAATATAATTAGTGTGACAGACGAAAAATCTTTCTCACGAGTCACATCTCAAATAAATTTAGAGGTAGCTTTAGGACACCCACCGCGGCGCCCGCGGCGCCCGCGACGCCCCCGGGCTTTACTAAATCTGTTTGTGTTGGGGTTAAATTACTTTCCATAGATTATCTAGTGCCACGGCGTCCGCCGGCACCAGAGTGTTGGTAGAAGCTCATTTCCGCTGGATTATTATGCTTCGTGGTTATTAAATTTTACACTTTTCAGTACATTACTGCTCGCGAACATGAAATATTTAAAAAGCAACAATAATTCTCGAAATTAATACTTAATTCTGTTCTAAGACGTTTTAAAAAATCTAGATATTATACAAATATGATCAGGGTGTGGCGTTTAGGTATATTATCTTTTTATATTTATAGAACACTAGCTGTGCCCCGCGACTCCGTCCGCGTTCTGTTGAAATTTTTCCAGAATTTTCTTTGCTATAAACCTCACGGAGCCCGAGACCTTTCCAACGAATGCAAAACCGTGGAAATCGGTTCGTGCGTTCTGGAGTTATAGCGTCAGGAAGGAAAACCCGACTTATTTTTATATAGTAGATAGCCAAGTTAGTAATTATTAATTAAACAACATTTTATATTCGATGCAGTAGTGACCGCGTAAATGTACCCTGGGTATAAACTACAGGTTGAAACAGAGAGAGTATACTTTTTTTTCAAAACTTAACTTTGTAATTCTAAAACTATCAGCTTTGGAGGACACTTGAAAAACAAAAGGTGTTATAGGAATACAGCTGTTGACAGATTTCATAAGTCTACAAAACCTTTAGTACTTCAACTGTCCCACAAAGCCGATAGTTTTATATTTACAAAGTAAGGTTGCAAAAAATTTTGTTACACTTTTTGTTTCACCTAGTATAGGTACTTAAGTAAGTCGTCCATGCTCATTACTTCCTCTCCCATTTGTAATATTTTTAGTTTTAGTTTTAGTTTTCTGCACGTATGTTAGTAAATAGGTATTATATTTAAAGTCAAATGAAACCGCTGTGAATGGAAGGCTTCACTAATTGACCCTTTAGTCTACCTCGTTTGCAAATCAATTTGGTTGACTACAGCGAACAATTTGCATGTAACTTGTAATATTGAACGGCGGCGGCACGCGGCGCCACGTCGCGCAACAGCTGTGTGACAACGTAGACTAAATGTGTCTAAACGTAGGTGTCTAAGTAATTCACTAAACAATTAGAAGCACGTACCTATAGTACACGTATCCGCGAGAGGGCTTCTAATAGCAATACGGGTTAGAATAAGAAAGATGGACTCCAACACTAGAGCCTTTCAGAAATGAAGGCTGCGAGCTCACAAAACAACAAGATTATTGTAATTCCGCATCACGCACGCTTTGAACTACTCTACTACCAACTTGAAAAGTAACGTATTGAATCACTGGTGGCCGTGAATAAAAATAATAATAATAAATATCGCCAGACGAACACACCAACTGTATGGTCCCAAACTAAGCAACGCTTGTGGTATGGGTACCGTACAATGGACTGGGGGCGATCCCAGTGACACCCAGACCTGGGCAAATAACGGAAAGGTCATTTCCGAAATTTGCTCCGGCGGGAATCAAACCCGCAATCACCATGTGCAGTGAGCCGTGCGGACTACGCTCGAACCACTGCGTCAAGCGGTCGTCTAACTATCGTGCATATCTCTCAAACTACTGGACCTATTTTGATATGATTTCTGTGGGACCACCTGGAGACCCTTTCAGTGCTTTTTATGCTTTCTAGTGCACTCAGGTTTATTTGAAGTCGGCTTAATTTTTTAATCTTTTTTTTCATGACTTTATTTTGTAGCGGATGGATACGATTAGGTAAGTACTTACCTACTTCGGCACCCGATATTACGCTGATCCGGTTGTTTCCGATTCTGCACCATTCAACCGGAAACATATTCCATACGATAAGACACAAAAAGTAATCGCTTCCGCGTAGGAATGGCTTCGTCCCGGTCCCGGTTGGGGCGGAGGGTGGGGTGGGGTGTGGGGGAGGAACAATTAAAAACTCGATATTGAACCATTACGAGTGAAGATGAGAAGTGCTCATATGTGCGTATGACTTCCATTAATATTGAGGATTCCAATAACTAGGTATTAGGTAAAACGCGAAAATACGGAATCATGCCAAAAATACAGTATCAAATTTTATTTCTAATTGTTACTGTATGTTGATTAGAATAATATAAATACAATATTATCGGAGGACACCTGTAAATAAATAAATTGATTGTAACTTATTCTTCCCCGTTCTATTACTATGACTATGGCCCTACTATCCATAGTCGAACAGGCTTTGGCATAAGTATGTCAAGATCTCTCCAGGATCGCGCGCAGCGGCAGAGCGGCATGGCACTGGGCTGGAAGCCCGCAAAACATATTTCCTGTAAACAACATAATGAGACAAGGCGAACCGCTTCCCAGAACTGATTGAAAGCATTTCTATTATTTGGACACTCGAGATTGTACGACTTCGTACATTATCTACTACCTACCTCTACGAGAATAGATTGCGTGTACGCACATGTGACAAATAAAATAACGTATTTTTAACTGAAATATTAATAGTATGAACAGAGAAAAAATAATTATGTACTTATTGCCGAATAATTCACATTTCGTCTGGATGTCATGAAAACCCTCATTTAACGAAAAGTTCAATATCTAAATCTTATTTTAAACTTAGCACACACTCGTATAAAAATGTGTGTATAGTTTATAATGAGTCTATTGTTAACAATGACCGAGGATTAACATAGAGAGGAAGTGTTGAACGTTTCACTCATAAATAAAAAGTAATTTTCTAAGAAAATTATAATCCGTCAGAACATGGAATTTATCCAGCATTAATGAAATGACAAAACTCTTCCAATACTTACTTTCTGTAAGTATTAGGAAAAATTACCAACGAAAACTCTTTATCAGATTTAGTGCGGCGTCAGTGATGTGTACAGTGTGTCTCGACACCACTCACTCCGATTTAGATAGGTTTTTTACTGGCAGATAGCTGAAGTTATAAGGTCAAATCCTACTTTTATTTTATCGAAGTACCACGCGGCACGCGGGTGCAGCCGCGGGCAACAGTTATATATGAGTAAAATATTAAATAGCATCTGATTCCGTGTAAATTCTACAATTAAAGCAATCGCTGTTAATTGGGGAGTTATACATATTATATACTCGTAGTATATGTAGGTTTATGTAAAGGTTAACTAAAAGTTTTAAACTTGTGCCAAGAAAGAAACTAATGCAAAAAATGATTTTGATCTGTAGCTACTTCCAGCTCTTGCAATTTGTTTATTGTGTACACGTTGGCTGTTCGTGTCCGTCTCGGCTACAGCACTCATTAATTACCCTCCAGCGTCGGGCTACCGCCGGGGCGGGCGGGCTGCCGCTGGGGCGGGCGGTGTCGTCACTGACTGCCTCCTAATTGTTTGCTGCTTCACAGACCATAATTAATTTCATCTCGAAACTATCAATTACGCGTTTTTTTTATGAAGTCGCACCCTGAGAGCCCCCAGGGCGATCTCTTTCAATTTGACTTTGACATACCTAGTTAGCTTTCTCGTTTGGCCGCGCGCCAGCCGCCAGCATTATCGAATCGAATATCTCACGCCTTGGTCGTTCGGGCAATTAGTGACATAATATAACTATGTATTATCTCACGGATAGTTGGCAATAAACAAATTCAGGTCAGGGTTTCAATGGTCAATATACCTAAACAATGGTACATATAATTAATATTCCTTGGAGGGCCGGCCCGGTCGCTCGGCAGCCGGATTCGATAATCGGGCCTTTTCGACTCATTACTGCAGTTTAATTTAATGGAAATTCTTTTGTGAATCTAAATAAAAGCATGATAAATATGGAAGAGGCGGTTGTTCTCGCCCTCTGATTATTTTACGCATACTATAATTGAGACGATATTGCAACATAAACCTACAATCGGGTTTCAGATGCTTTATCATTTACATAATATTAAGAATGTGAAATCAATAGACTATTATGTAGAGTGTAAAGCGTCAGGAAACTTCATCGATATACCAAGGTGGCAGTCGTCCAAGTCCCTGTCTCGGCGGTAATGAGGAGACTTGCTAAAGTGCGGTCGCGGAGCAGGAAGAATTTCGTATAATGACCTCTATGCCTACTGATAGTGGTCACAAACATTTTTGCATCAAGTGCGGTTTATATGAAATATGTCAAGTGGAAAAAAATATACTAGCTTATAGCTAGCACTCAGGTAAAAGGTTTACAATCCCCGAGGACGGCGGTCACGGCAACTGTGTGAGCGAGACGTATTAGATTTACGCGGGAGTGACAGAAACAGGTAATAACAGGTTAATGTACGAAATTCTTCCTGCTCCGCGACTGCACTTTAGCCGCGGTGCACCGCGGCTAAAGTGCAGTCTTATTCCCGCTTCTGGCTTATCTTCGAATTGCCATGTAGCTGTGTCCCGTTTTAATATCTCTGTACACATTTCGCCCCCATTTTGACGACGTAACAGGAGAGTTACATTGGTTGCCATTATTATTTTTTGGAGGTATGGTACATAAAAATGTAATTGATTACTTCGGAAGGCCGCGCGCGGTCAAAGTGAATGTTAATACCGTTTCGTCATAGACTATAAACATAATATAAATTAATTAATTATCCTTGTGAGAACATTCGGTGTTTCTAATCAATAACTGATGGCCAGCAGCTACAAAAAATCTTTACTTAATTTAACACAATGACATCGCTATGTAAAACTTTATTAAAAAGCTGTTAAAAGTCTCGTTTGGCGTTATCGAGACAAGATCGGGTCCAGGTGATTGGCATCAAACACTTTGATCTCATTGAGGTCGGGTTTGGTGGAGAGACGATCAAAGACACTCATTTCATATTTCTAATTTATGTTTTGTGTTTTAAATGACATATTTCTAAATGAATTTACAGTCCATTCATTTTGTATTCATAGCTTATCGGTATTAAAGCGGGAAAAACCGCCACATCAAACGCCACACAGGCGTCAAAATTTTAATCTAATTTAGGTATATCCATTTTGCGAGTAATTTGTCGCTGGTGGCGCGTGGCGTTGCGGGAAAACGTGGAAATAAAAGTAAATACCGTTTTCATTGACTTGGTATAAATAGCCGTCGATTCTCGATACAGTAGTGTGTAGGGAGGTACTATCGATTGTCGTTGAAAGTAGTAGCTCGGCGCTGGCTGCTCGTTTTAGAGTCAATTTGTGAGTGGGACGTCCGCTGCGCTAGTGATGCAACTGTCGCCTCAATCGGTGTGTAATGAAGCCAGCAATTTGCTCTGTCCGTGTAGGTACCTTATCTATAGATTTAACGCTGCTAAAATTTCTAAGGTCTTTGGTGTATCTAGTAAAATGACACTACGAGGGTGACACTGGAGTTTTGAAATCGTCCAGATAATACCATTATAAATAATTTGAAGCTTCGAATTCGTTGGTGCCACGAACCTCGAGTTCGTCGTTAAACTTTCGATGGTAAACGGTTTTTATTTTGTTTTTACTGTCGGGTCCGACTGGACACCGATAAATCCCAGTTTACGCAGGCGAGACTATAAACTTTTTGTGCATGTGTCCGTCTGTTTGCCAGGGGGCCTACTACGAGTTTTGACACATAACGAAATCCCATATTCCATTTAGTTTTTTCTTACCTCTACGCGGAATATAGCGCATCCAGCGGAAACGTGCAGTGTCACTAAGAAATAAATGTAGATGTAAAGATTCAAAATGGATCATTCACACCCCTGTAAGTTCAAGTATGTGTTAACTTAGTGGAATTCGTGTGTCTGCATTACACTCTAGCAAGACCTATCCGGAGCGTCATAAACGCCGCCACGGGCTGGTTTACTGCCGCTGTTTATGGGCGCGCGTGGCGCGGGACACGCCGCGCCGCGCCTGACAAATAGCTTATCACACAAGGATGTTATGGATAGTAAAATACAATTTAATTAATCTGTAGAGGGTGAAAAACTTGTATTTACGTTTATAGGGAAGTTAATGATTTAACCAAGTTTAAAAGTACCTAACTAATGTTTGTGATTTTAATGCACCTAGATAACTAATATTAAAAATTTAAGTAAGAATGGTTGCAAGTACAAACTTTGAATAGTTATAGCTCCTAAATGGTCATTCGAAATGAAAAATTATATATCAGATCTAAAGATGATTATTAAAAAATCAATTCAATGATACTAACCCCACTTAACATAGTTCGTCTATACGAGTGCCTCTCGCGGCAGGTGATGTAACCAGTCCGGCCAGGAAGCGGCTCTACATAACAAATAATCACTTTAACTTTTCCTCCGCGCAGTTTGTAAGGGCTCTTTAATTTTACTGTTCACTGTGAACTTTCTATTTTTTATTTGAATTTGTTCTATTAAAATACAAAAAAAAACAAAATAAAAGCGTACTTATTGTTAGGCGGATCTGCCATATAATTGAGATAATATAATAGACTAAATCAATCTAAATGAGAAATGATTCAAATGCTAAATAGATATAATACGCTGTTTAGATCGATCTTAGAACTGTTCGCACGTCAATAATGGACCGATGACGCAAGCGAGCTCACTGATTTTTGAAATAAAGAGATAACTTTTGGTCTTGGATTTGGGGCACGATGTGAATTATGAATGCTGTACCGACATGCAGTGAAGCTATTGCCAAAAGTATAGTTTTATAAAAGGCTATGCTAGCTCGTATAGCAGCCTGTAGGTTTGATAAAGAATGTCAAAAAATTAAACAACATTTTGTGGGCACATTGTCTACAACAATTACTATAATGATGGTCGCAGCTCCACTTGTATCTATGTCCGCCTCACCCTGGTTGCTCTGCCGGCCCCGTGGGCCAGCCGCGCGCTGGCCCGGTCCTGCGGCCGCGGGTGACGTCGCCTGTTTGTATTTACATTTCCATGGGATTGGCTTTCCACGGCCTATATATCGGGGATCTGAATAAATATTATCATAATAATCAATGTGACAACTGACAATGTCAAATAAAACACTTTTGTTATTGTTGTGAATCACTTATAACTCTGTGTTGTGAATTTTTCAAACACATACATTGTTTTTGGTCAGGACGGACAGGATGTGACAGTGTGCAAGCGAGATAGCGTTAGTTGAATGATATCTTGGGTATCAGTTTATTTATAGAACAGCCGACACCAATGTAAACAAAATTAGTTTCAGTGATTGTGGTGGATTCTTTGCATTGTTATAACAATAATAAAGTGTGTGTAAGATCGATATTTTATTGTATGCTGTGAGTCTGACAAAGTGGTTAGCTGTGTTTATTTGGTATTTCGGCAAATTTACGCAATATTAGGTTCTCATGCCATCCCAGTTCAATAATTCAAATTCAAGTCGTTTAATTTGTTTAGGCCTACGGGGGCACTTACAAATTGTCAATTTTACATATTTTTTTTCTTATATCTACAACCGGATCGGAACGCGACCTAAGCATTCCCGCACAAACAAACTCATTCCAAAACTTTAGGTTCTGTGTTTTTTGTAATTAGAAAGCAATCACTGGTGGTTGTTTTAATTACGGCGTACTTACTAATCCGCCGCGGGAGATGAATGGCCACCGCCGCCCGCCCGCCCGCCGCCCGCCGCTGCCGCCCGCCGCCCGCCGCTGCCGCCCGCCGCTGCCGCCCGCCGCTGTCACCCGCCGCCCTGCCGCCGGGCCCCGGCACACGACAACAATGAAAAAAACCGCTTCCTGAAACAAAGACATCTTTATTGCGATCTCTTAGGTAAGTGAATATTACCTGTATCATACAATAAAAGCTTATCAATCAGTGTAATGATCACTACGGTAGACATGTTGCAAGAACAAAATGTGACGACGAGAAAATCGTTGTAAATTTTACTTTTTTCAGTTTGCTATAAAAATAGAATGTAAAATTATATTATTATGTGATGACTTAGGAGTACTAATTGCGGCTAGCATCTTGGGTACGCTTCCGCATGGGCCAAATTTTGTACATTTTTAAAATAATTAGTAAGGTTCACATTACCCAGTAGTAATACTGTTTATCCCCTCCATCTAAGCTAACTGCTTGAACAAGGAGTAAGCTCATACCAATAATTTAATGCGTATGACGGGTATCGAACCCGGAGACTCTCCATCACGCGGGCGGCCCCTTCAAGCGTTAGTCAATGGACGCTTGAGATTGAGCCATTATTACGTTAACTGAAGGATGAAGGTTAACATTCCAACCCTATGTACCTACTGGTGGTGACGCGGGTCCACCTGCCCATAACTGGCGGCGGCGGCTCAATCACGAATCAATTTGTGGGATTTCGTAGCGTTGGCTCCCTCCGACCCTCCGACCCACCCCTTGATCCCCACCTCTGGGACGAGGAGGAACGTGTCTTGTTAAAAATAATATTTTTAATGTACCTTTATTTATTTTCCTCAAAATTTAATTTCACGTTGCTATAGCTACAATAATTCAAGTAGAAGACGTGGGTAACAATTGGTAGGGTTCCGTATTTAAACTAGCAAGGAAGTAGGGAGGAAGCCATGGCCGTCTCTGATTGCCTTTATCAAAGAAGACCGGCTGTCCGTCGGTCAGTTTATCGGTCTGTTTGTATAGCTATTACTGTTTGTATACTCATAGTACAGAAACGGCTCAGTATTTTGTGATCAATTCTAATTTTGTAGAAAGAGAACTTCTTCCAACTCCTCCTATTATTTCTTTCGATTAAATTCGTGCGGGTTCCAAGACAATTTAACTTTTCCCCGGGACTCGTCGAGGGTCAAACCTCGACGTCATTATTGGTCACCATTGTCGATCCTGGCTTACAGGAGTTACAGTGGTGGGAGTGTGTGGCGGGACTAGTCCCATTTAAAAAAAAAAAAAAATGTAGAAAGATAACAACGGAAAAATGGAAATTATTGATGTTGATATTTGTATTCGGAAACAGTACGTGCTAGAAATGTATATTGTTTTTTTTAAATTAGGGTATACAACAGGTATACTAATTTATATATGATTATCATTACGGTGGAGGCAAACACCGTGAGGAAACCTGCATGTCATAGAAAATCTAACCAATTTTCGAAAGACATGTGAAATCCGCCAACCCGCACTAGGCCAGCGTGGTGGATTACGGTTTGAATGCCCGCTTAGAAAGAGAGGCCCGTGCCCAGGAGTGGGACGACAAAAGAGCTAAATTATTATTGTTATTATACAACAGGTGGGCCTAGCGGGGCCATGTGCAGAGCCCCGCCACGCTAGCGACAGAGGCGCGGCCTGGAGAGAGCGGCGCGGCGGCGGCGCGGCGGCGGTGTGCCGGTACATACTATAACACCCTGTGTTTTATGACGTCGTCACGATTTCAATCAAAAGAGAAACAACACCGCTTTCAGGCGTGACGTGTTTTACCATATACGAACAAATATTATACATTTGAACGTAAGGTAGTCATGGTAGTTCTATTTCTGAAAATAGTTTGTTTATTTATGAGGTTTTTCTTCGGGAACATAAAGAAGAATATGAGGAAGAAATGATAATAAAAACAGCTAGTAATAAAATAAGGCTAACTCTCGTTATCGTATAGCAGCGAAACGTTATGAGACCTACAGGAGCCGGGTCGTGCAAGGTTCTGTGCTCGCGTTAAAGCGATTTATGTTACGCGTCAATGTTTATTTTTTGCACTAAAAAACTTCTGGCTGGTAAGTAGCCACACAGGTGACGAGACGACGAGGTTTAATTGACGAAATACTGCGTTGTACTTTCTCATATTTTGGAATGTATCCTCGGGATGTCCCACCGTCGTATACTTGTTCCACTGCAGCTGTTTCAGCGATCGCATTGTTGAATTGATAAGGTAAATTCTAAAAAAGAACCATTAACGACTTCAAAGCAATCTGAAGCGGAACTGCTCGTGGCTTCCAAATAAACAATATTATTTGTATTTGTCCCACCGCCGCGCCGCCGCGCCACCGCCGCGCCGCCGCCGCGCCACCGCCGCGCCACCGCCGCGCCGCCCCGCGGCGCACTCGGTTCGTGACTCGATTTAATCTGTACTTAATTATCCAGAAGTGAACAGCTTCGTGGCAGCGGTTGCTGGAGGGCAATCGACACCTTTATCTCCATTCTGAACTTCGTGGGTTCAAATTGTTTAGGTAATAAAATCAGTGCTACACTGTGTTATCAGCCATCATCACGGCATCACCAGGCGGGCCGTACGCTTGTATGGCGACTTTGTTGCACTTGTAAAAAAGATTTACAAGGACACGCTTGGAGGATTATTCCATTAACTGTTTTTATTTATAGATCAAAGCAAGGTATGCTCTACAAATACACTCATTCAGTTATGTACAATCACCGGCCGGCAACAACAAATCCCTTACCTCGGCCATCGGGAGAGAGCCCCCCCCTAATTTGCCCGCCGAGCCAGCGCTGACGCCGCCTCTCGAGGATCAACATCCGTTCCCGTGATATACTGACAGCCTAGCGGAGTGAGATCCAGCGGCCGTGATTGAAGTAGATTTGTGTTTTATCCAGTAGTATAAACCTTTTTTGCTATGCTATAAGTATATACTTGTAATAAAAAAAATATATTAGGTACCTACACTTTGCTTGCTTGTAATACGCACTTTATAGTTTTCTTACTATTCAAAAGTATCGGTGTTATATATTATAATCCACCTATCCTGTGCTTATTCACTTCATATTGTAAATTCTTTGCGGTCTTCAATGAAGATATTGAACAGCAACAGTACTATTATGGAAGCACGGTGAAGTGGCCCGAACACTGGTCAATATAGCGGCGTGAGCTAGGATTCCAGGGCGTGGGGCTCGGGCAAAACCCGCTTAACTTTAATTGATCAAATAACGTTATAATTTCATTACAATCCTAGTTGCGCAGTCGGCAGGTGGCCAACTTTAATTCGTTTTTTGGGGCAGTGAGTTTGGACTAAGGTTATATTACGAGTATAATACTAATCAATGACTCAGCAATTATCAATTCATTTAGCTACATAGTATTATTGCCATTGATTGAATAAATGGGGAGGGTTTACTTGTTAAAAAATAATCTTCAAGAGGCAGAAGGCACTTTACAAATAGAACAAGTAGTCAGACAAATGTCATATTGACACATGATGATGGTAGAAGTTACCCACTGGCGTTATGAATAATGTGCTGGAGTTTTTTTTTTTAATATGGTTATGTCCTATTAATCTCGTAAATATGGAATGTGATGGAATCTGGCACGAAACGCAGTATATATTTTATTTATTACAATTTCCTTGGCTTGAATAGCGTTAGACAAATTAATGTCGCCTCTACTCTGCTAATTTCCAGCACATATTGTTGACTGTGAAAGTGACTGAAAGAGTTGACTGAAACATTTCCAATTGTGTTCCGCGGCGGGGCGCCTTATGGCAGTTAGCAGCAAAACTGTTGGTAGATGCTTTTATGTGATTTTCTCTAGAGTTTATTTGTGAATAAAGTTTGTTTATTTAAACTTTACTCACAAATAAACTCTCGTCAAAATCACATAAAAGGCACTTGCGTTTGTCTTATTATTTACCTACTAGCAATTGAGAAGTCCTAATATAACGCGGATGGTATACAGCTAGTTGAATAAGTAATAACTCCGTGTGGATATCCCATAATTGCCACGAAGATACGCTTATGTACTAAAAATAATCCTGGGTAAGTACTGTGTTACTTTAGTTGTTAAAATATAAGTAAATAAAGTACGGGTTAAGAAGTCTACGTAATAAGACATGGTGCAGTTCTGATGGCACAAGCACTAATCAATAGTTAAGCAGTTAATTAGCACGGTGCACATCCTTCCCTAAAGAGAAATATGGGACAATCCGGGATATTTCCACACATAATAGAAAAAAAGCAGTAGAAAAGGAGACAAGAGTCTCCCGGATAAGGAGAGTTAATCTTGTCGGATTTTGCATCACTGTTGAATTAGTCTATTTACCGCTTCGTTTTGGCGCGCTGGATTCATTGAAAGGAGCCATCAAGGAAACATTCTTAGCGCTCGTAATGCCAATGCAACTCTGGAAAGGTGGTAGACTTTTATTATAGCTCCCCGGCAAATGAAATTTCGGCACGGAATGTTTACCAGGCACGGCTGGAGACGACGAACGCAACATTTTGATACTGATTGTGACATTGAGGAAGCATTTAGGTAAGTAGACCTACTATATTTTATTTTATTTATTTTTATTATTATTTCGTCATTGTATTTTGCGATAAAATAAATTATGTATGTGTCCCCGGAATGAATTTCACGAATTTATGCAAAACATTTCCGTATTCCTGGAATTCTGTAATTAATAGGAACTACGGCACATGAGCGACGAAAACAATTTGCACAATATGTTTTGTGTCTGTAAGTACTTACGATAATCAAACATACGGTTTATTAATGTATCACTCTCAGGATATTGTGTATGTCGCCGCGAAGATTATTCGACCATTAATTATGTTGATTTTATTATGATTTAGTAATTATAAAATAATTACCCTAGATCTCAATATAAATTTGTTAATATATAATTTAGCCCTTTTGTCGTCCCACTCCTGGGCACGGGCCTCCCCTCAACACGAGGGGGATTCAGGCCATAATCCACCACGCTGGCCCAGTGCGGGGTGGCGGATTTCACATGTCTTTCGAAAATTGGTTAGATCTTCTAAGACATGCAGGTTTCCTCACGATGTTTTCCTTCACCGTAAGCAAGTGATAATCATATAGAAATTGTGATTCGCACATATATTTCAAAAAATCCAGAGGTGCGAGGCGGGGTTTCAACCCAAAACCTGGTGCCCTGGTGTATAAATAGCCTCTGATTTAATTAGTAATGATATTGACTCCAATTGGATAACCGTTAAGGTGAAGGCGCCTGTCTAGCCCGCGAAGTTCAAATTTTTTGAGTTCTTTTAGATTTTTTTCAAAATCTGACAATAATAAAAGACAAATTTTGTAATTTGCGAAAAAGACCGTGTGCAGTGCATTTATTAATACATTTTTTTTACTCTAAATATTATCACGGTGGATATGATACTAGAAATCACTAAATATACAAAAATTGCCAGATTATCTGGATAGCTGTCGTTCTTGAAATGTTTTAGATTAAGTTGGATATATTAATAAATGCACTGCACACGGTCTTTTTCGCGAACTACAAAATTTGTCTTTTATTATTGTCAGATTTTGAAAAATTTCTAAAAGAACTCCAAAAATTTGAACTTCGCGGGCTAGATGGGCGCTTCAGCCTTAATAGAAATAAGTATTGACTATGTTAAAAGTAGCTCGCATAAATCATTACTGTTTAAAGAACATTGTTTTGTAAATAGTAATGCCTGTAATTGTATAAATCCAGTGATTATAAGTTCATTTATTTATTCTAATGTTAAAGTGTTGTGTGACTGACGTTTTCCTGCGGTGGAGCGAACGGTTTGATAAAATAGGCGTGACATGAGCGCGGAGCATAGTTTCGCTGTGGATTTTGGAGAGAAAACATTATAAGTAAAGTATGTGCTGGTGAATTAAAATAATAATTTTAAAATTATTTTCTTATTTTCTTGGGGTGCATTCCTTTGGCTAAAAAGTGCCAAGTTAGCTTAAAATTGCTTTATGATTTTAATGCAAAATCTATTGAATGGTGCTGTTATGTAAATTCACAAATAGCAGAACCGATGCCCAGAATATGGTCACTGGTTCTGGATTTATTGTAGTCTCCCGGCTTTTACTCGACATGTATTTATGTCTGATCTATATCAATCTCAAAATCATTTTTATATTCAATGCGTTGTGCAGGACTCTCGACAATAAAGTTGTGGACATTGACAATTGTTCAGTGTCCAACTCGCGCCACAACACACAATTTTTTTATATTTTATAGAGGTACCTAGAAGACCTGTATCGTAGTTTAACAGCAGTATCCTAAACTAGTACGTAGACCAGCTATACATACATTTTAACAAAAATAATTAACTTTCTCATTTCAACATGAGTAATTGTTTACATTTTTTGTGATGCCGATATGGTTAACAAGTAAAAACGTTTAATAATAATTATGTTCTCGTAGTGACACAAATTATACTCAGAACTGCCTACTGTAAAATGTCAGGTACAAACTTTTTTGGATATAACATTCGTCGTATTGATTTTGTTCGTATAATATGAAGCCTATCTATGTCACCCGGACCATAATAACAAATCAATTGACATCTCATTCATCAAAATCAGATGGGTTGTTTAGGAGCTACGGTTAAGGTGATGGCGCCTGTCTAGCCCGCGAAATTCAAAATTTTTTGAGTATTTTTATAGTTTATCCAAAATCTGAAAACATTTAAGACAACATTTTGTGTTTTGCGACAAACACAGTATGCAGTGCGTTTATTAATACATTTATTTCATTTTAAATATTATCACGGTGGATATGATACTAGTAAATCACTACAAAGTTGCCAGTTTTTCTGGTTATCTGTCGTTCTTGAAATGTTTAAGAGCAAGTTGGATTTATTAATAAATGCATTGCATACGGTCTTTGTCGCCAATTACAAAATGTTGTCTTAAATGATAAACTATAAAAATACTCGAAAATTTTGAATTTCGCGGGCTAGATGGGCGCTTTAGCCTTAAACAAAATATGAAACATACATACATAGAACGCTAAAAACAAAATTCCTTTTCGTGGCTTTGCTGTAGTTGGGAAAAAATTAAACATCGTCGTTAAATGCTACATCACTACGAGCTACGGCGCTACGCTGCTACGGAGCTGCTACGCGACTGTCGCTTTGAAAGCTTTTAGCGAAGTGCACATTCTGGCTCACGTAACTAAGCTGCTTCAGCTGAATGGTAAATATACAGCGTATGCGTTACCTCCAAATAATCCTGCTAAGTTTTGTTGTTTTAAATTTGAAACGTGCAGAAATAACAATCTTCACACCTTGACGTACGTCCACCGTGCAGGAAAAGACGTGACAATATATTTTGTAATGAGTTCTTATAATAAGTCCGAATACAACAAGGGAATAAATGATATAAATGTATGTTTTGCGCAATTTTCTTAATGATACGTATTTTAGTTTTAAGCATTCATGTAAACAGACGCAATTTAGTCATCAATCAGTGAACACCATCCTCAGAACAAAAAGAAGAAGTGGTAGTTGATTGTTGCTAGCCGTTCGACGTCGGGGTGTGTGATGGATGTCCGAACGAGCGCGGCTCCGCGGCGCCGCGGGGAGCGCACCGGACAAGCGCGGAGCGGGTCTCAATCTGCGAAGACATTCTTGTGTTTGATGGTCTCATGCCCAGCCACTGGTTGCACAAAACTAACAGGTATTAGCTAACTAAACATAAATAACCGTGTGAAGAAACACAATTTTTATGCACCGTTTTCAAAAATCCCGATTAAGATACGTCTTAAGCTATTCATGCCTTATAAATAGGACACTTAATTCATACAGCGTTATAAAATAAGAATGATTTAAGTGGGTTGTGGTGGGGACTTTTAATTCGGTAATGGTAATGAGATAAGCGTTTAAGTATATATTCCACCTTTGATGGCCAATGTCTGAAAAGCTGTGAACACAACGCAGGAACACTATGTGCGGGATTCCATCTGAGGTAATCAAGTTGAGGATGCCTTTAGTGGGCGTTGGATAATTGCTTTCTTGATTGCGTTTGCTCTGAGTAAACAATAGTTATAAGGAGTGTTTTAGGGAGTACATCGAAGTTACAGATAATTTAACTTAGAACGAATATCACGACGGTTACGGCGTCGGTATAGCGCACGTTCATCATCTAGACTTGTATGTATGAAATTAAATGTAAAAATTTGCGTAATAAAAAAATATTACGGAAAGTTTTGATTTTAAACTTACATTTACATGAAGAAAAATCTTAAAATAATAATTCCTAAACACCAATATTATAGGTGCTTCTAATAACTTTGGTAATAAGACGATCCATTTCCATATATCGTAGGTATACGGCGGCGATATATGGAAAAGGATAGGTTTTAAGGAAGGTTTTTTAAGCGTCTGCAAAACCTTAATCTCAAAGGTTTTGGAGACGCTTAAAAAACTTTGAATATTTTTTTTATTTCATGCTATAGCTGTAGATGCCAGTTTGAGTATAAGAATTCAGGCATGTTCATGTAAGTCTCATCTCTATAAGTATAGCGATGAAACTCCATTTTCTAGTGTTAATATTTGGGCCGGGGGCGAAGATTAAGAATTTAGATAGGTTGTGTTTGGGGTTCCGGTCGGGTCCCACAAACCGTCGTCATCGATGGGGCACAGTGACTAAAGGATTCTTCAATCAGAAAACACGATCATTCATGGTACTGAACGAGCTGTGAAGAAATATTAGTACAGTTCTCGTATTCAACACAATGTTTATGGGAAATTTTTTCAGGATTATAATGACTAGTGGTCGCCCGGGGTCGAAATTCGACCATAATTAATTTAAAAGACTATTTGATACTGGCACTCAAAATGCACTATGTAAGTCCCGCCCAATGAAATAAAAATAAAACTGTCACCGCTTGTCAGGCAGACAGTCAGACAGTTACCAAGTAGAAGTTACAAATTTGTGTGTGTTAAACACATGGTAGTGTGTGTAATGTTTTATTTCTTGATTTTATGTTTTTTTGTGCATAATTTTACAAAAATATTAGCATTCTGCAATCCTTGCCAAATTTCATACTCCTCTATCCGCGCAATTTTCGTAAACAGTGGTACAAAGTTTTTGCTTCAAGTATTAACGTGAAGCAAAAACTTTGTACCACTTTTTATAAGGTAAGAAGCAAAGTATACGGTAACTGTTAGGTATTTACTGAATTATGTTTTCAGTTAGAATATGGTTATTTGTTAATTCATTTATCAACCTACAGTGTTGTAAATAATAAATAGCAATGGATTAATGTTGAATCCAGTGTGGTCATTTATTGTTACGATCGTGGCAGTTGGCGTCGCGCCAGAATAATTATGAGCGTTGCACAGCTGTTTGTTCGGACAATTCATGTCATAATATGTCGACCAAATGCTTAGTTATGATCTTTAGGAAACTTGAAGATGATACATCAACTTAAAATTGTCGCCCGGCTGTTCTTCCTAAATTACGGCTATACTAAAGACAATATGCCAAAATATGCCGGCGGGCATATGCCTGTCCTGCTCACACATTACACCCATGAGGAGGACAGAAAAACAGCAACTCAATGATTGTAACCGCGTGCCCTCGTCTCGCGCATGTAAGAGCCAGCCCCACAGACAGCCCCACAGACAGCCCCACAGACAGCCCCACAGACAGCCCTACAGACAGCCCCACAGACAGCCCCACAGCCAGCCCGACAGACAGCCCGACAGACAGCCCAACAGACAGCCCGACAGACGGTCCCACAGATAGCCCGACAGACAGCCCCACAGACAGACGGGGTGATTGCACTCTAAAATATATAAAATTCCCTTAACAAACAATAATTGTTGTTTTTGAACTAATCGTACCTAAAAACCTTTTATTATTTAGAACTAAGTCACGTAGACAGAGTTATTAATTGTAAGCTACCTACCACTATGCATAATATGTGTGTATGCAATAAAATACTTTTATTTTATGGTCGAAAGCACAATTCAAAAAAGCCAATATTATTATAAATCGGGGTCTATTTGAAGATTAGATTAATGGCCTCTTATCTGCTGGTCCTCTGAAACGCATTAACGACCGCATCCAATCTGAATTACTTAGGTAATGTTGAATTAAAACAATAGTGTAATACGTATGTAATCGTTTTAAAACAATTTGTAGATCTTGTGGATGCAGGAGACAGTTCAATGTGATTGTTAATATAAACAGATAGAAATAAAACCAGATAGAAATTATTTTTATCTCGATAGTTCGGAGTACCTAATATACGCGGACGACGGTAAGTAGATCGATAATGTTCTCGTTTGGCGTTGTAACTTTGTAACTGAACGTTGAAAATTATAATCTTACAAAAAAAATTATAAAGCATCTTATACCGCAAGCACAGAGGAAAATTACCCCTATTCGTTTAATAGCTGGCGTCGCTCTTCTGTTATTTTTGCTTGTATCCCGTCACCTGTCTGCAATTAGCCGCCGTGATAATTAAGCGCTGCCCGCAGCGGGGTGATCGAGTCGAGGGAAGCGCCTTGCCACCACATTGCGAGTGAGAGAAGTGACACAAACGAAATTAGCATGAATCTCCTGTAGATATTAAAAAAGGGAATCTTTATTTAGGCTGTGTATGTAATCACATCGAGTATACTAGGCATTGTGGAAGTTTAGCGAAAAAAAGCATGGGCTTCGTTTATTTGTACATTCATCAGTATATTCCATAAACGTTCAATATATATTTGTGTGCGTGTAGCGTGTGTGGGTCGCAGTCGCTTCGTACAATATGTACTTACAAATTTACGAAGAACTCACGAATATAATTCACTAAGTAAAATTTTCTCTCAGCAAAAGTTACTTAGTGAAACTCCTCGATGCTGTATGAATTATTCGTTGAGTTTATTTAATTCTTCTTCTACTTTTATAAATTATATATATACACTGACGTCATGACCGCGCGGAATTCGAACCGACTGCCTCGAGATGGTCGCCTTTGTGCGATGCTTCATTATGTGGGATGCGATGCCATGCGCTGTCGACGGATATTACAGGAGAAGGTAGATCGGATATCCACCACCACTGATTGTGTCCTGTGTCAATTGTTTTAATACATGTAGATTAAATTTAATTTGTTGACGATTAATGGGGTCGTTCGTCGCTATCGATCATTTGATTAGACCACGAACATTTCCATTGTACAAAATATATAAAAAAAAATTTCTAAGTGGAGGCTTCACGGCAGATTTTAATTTTCCTTCCATGTTTAATCCACAATACGCGCCGAGCCGCGTCAAAGGCAGTTACCGAGCTCGGCTCGGCCGCACAAAAACTCCATAATATTAAAAGGCAACATTAATTTCCTGCTCCAAATCCCGCTTTCATCTCCGCTAGATAATATCTGAACCTCCAATTATAAAGGTACGCTAATATTTAAAATATTTAAACATGAGAACTGGTCGATAATATCATAAATAACTTATGCTTGACTTAGGTATAACTATTTATCAATACTTCTGAATACAGTACATAATATTCTTATTGGCGTGTCCCGCTACTGGAATCACACATAGCAGTCTTTTTATCGTCAGAGTGGCAAAGTACAGTGTTCAAAACTGTCATCAATAACACAGCAAAGGTCTTGCCGCCGCTCCTATAGTAACAAAGTAAATAATGACCGAAAGAAACCCCCGTTTAACTTGCACACCTACTTGTAAAACGTGCCAACTGTCGAGGAGCGAAAAACAACAAAAACTATTAAAATCTAGATTGGAATTGGAATTGGGGCGACTGTCCTCTCATATCGAAATATCTTCTTTTGAATGGGCATTTTTATATCAAGTAGTTACTACATTTTGGAAATTTGGTAGGTATTTGTTTGCTCAAGTTGTTGTAGTACAGCTGCTGACTCTCGAGTGTGTGTTAATACGCAACAGATATAGGCTACGTTTGAACAGACCTGGTGTTTGATTTAGCGCAGCTGCGGGGCGGCGCTGCGGCGGGCGCGGCGCCGACGCCTGCGGAGACAATATCCGGGCCGCGTGCAAATAAACGGCACCCCGTGTGAGCTCAAGGGAGCACTTTGCCACGTTTGATTGTTTTGCATTTATTATGGGCACTTCCTCTATTACCTAACCTAATCATGATACAATCCCCGGAATTTGAGTGTATAAGAGTTCACCTCTGCCGATTCGTGTCAGGGACGACGTTGTTAAATAGAGGTTATCGTCGTTAACCCTGTCAATTGTCAGAGTGGTAGCCTTACTCTTTCAAAGCGGCTTCGTGACTCTATCATAGGGATATCACTCTTGGGTAACAGTAACGATCAGACAACTTCAGGTGTGGTACAGTCAAGGGCAAAGATATGTATACAAGTATTGTTATTAAAAATATGTAGTCATAATAAGATGCACAAAATTGTACTCATCCAAATGCTCATAAATATGTACACATTACTGAACCCAAAAATATGTACACTTATCAAGCAATCATTTTGTATTCTTAAGTTTAATGTCATTTTTAGGGTTGGGCACCTCAAAAGGAAAAACGGAACCCTTATAGGATCACTTTGTTGTCTGTCTGCCTGTCAAGACCCTTTTTCTCGGATGTTAGCATGGGGAAACAAAAAAACAGTGCCGTCTAGGGACGCCCGAAAGAAGCGAAGCTTTATAGTATAGAGCGTAGGGCTACGCAGCTGCTACTCTGTATACCCATATGTATCCTGTAACGGTACTGACGTCATCGTGTAACGCTACTGACGCCATGGTGTAACGCTACTGACGTCACGGCGTAATGCTACTGACGTCGTCGTGTAACGCTAATGACGCCACGGCGTAACGCTACTGGCGCCATCGTGTAACGCTACCAACGTCGTCGTGTAATGCTACTGACGTCACGGCGTAACGCTACTGACGTCATCGTGCAACGCTACTGACGCCATCGTGTAACGCTACTGACGTCGTCGTGTAATGCTACTGCCGTCACGGCGTAATGCTACTGACGTCGTCGTGTTACGCTACTGACGTCGTCGTGTAACGCTACTGACGTCGTCGTGTAATGCTAATGACGCCACTGCGTAACGCTACTGGCGTCATCGTGTAACGCTACTGACGTCGAAGTGTAATGCTACTTACGTCACGGCATAACGCTACTGACGTCGTCGTGTAACGCTACTGACGCCACGGCGTAACGCAACTGACACCATCGTGTAACGCTACTGACGTCACGGTGTAACGCTACTGACGTCACGGTGTAATAGACACGGTATAACGCTACTGACATCGCGGTGTAACGCTACTGACGTCACGGTGCAATTATTACCAATGTTCTATCTAACCTTCAAGCCATATTTAGTATAAAGCTTAGAGCGCTGCAGCTCTGACGTCATCGTGTAACGTGTAACGCTACGGCACAATTTGCACGGATAGAGTGCCCGGGCAGCGAGCGCCCCGAACGCCAGTAAAGAAGCTTCGCTTCAAAAATAAATAAATTCAAATCGGTTTATAAATGACGGAGTTGTGAAATAACAAACAATAAAAAAAAACTCAGACACGAATTGATTTCCTCCTTTTTGAATTCGGTTGAAAATAATCTTTATAATCTGTATAATTAAAGAAATAAATGTCGAAATGCATATCACTATTTGAATAGCTCCTCTTAAGTGGCTGGCCACTTGGAAATGAAGCATTGCCGCACGTCTTGTCGCCTATAATGATGTATACATATTTTTGAATTTCATGGTGTTTCTAAATTTATGCGTTGATAGATGAGGACATAATATTGCACCTTTTGATGTTCCCTAATTTATGATCTCACTGATGACACCATTTTGTGAGATTTTGTGGTGTATACATATCTTTGCCCTTGACTGTACATACTATATAGGTGAGTTTAATCACCGTTGTGAACTGAGCGTTCCCTAACTGCTGGTCGGAACAGTCTACCAGGATCGGTCTAGCTATTATGCGGATTACTTAATTACAATTACAGGGGAACTTTAACGCCCTCAGAAAACAACAAAAAAAAAAGATTTTGAGTTTGAGTAAGCTGATACAAGTAGGTTGTAATATGTTTTGCTACAGGATCGAATAGTTTACTAATAGAAGATGCGTGGAGTAGCACTTTTCTGAGAGATTTGGTAAATTATTTAAAGAATACCATGAAAGCTGCTAAGCTGACATATGACTAGCTCGATCACAAAAACAAATTAGAAATATGGCAAAGCGTATGGCAAGATTTCTTCACCAACACTGCAAGCAAAGGTAATTATTTGCTACAGCTACCTTAGTTGGTACAGGGAACGAAATAGAAAACAATTCAAGAAATATCCACTGAGTTGACACTGCGAGGAGACTCCGTGACTAACTGACAGTTAAACATTATATTAAACCTCTCGGGACTTGTTGCTTCAGCTTGTGGGGAGACAAAAGTGCACTGCCATCGGTGTCACGACACTAGGTGTAAACTAAATCAAATGCCTTACTAGACAGCTGATTAAGGGCTTTGTACCATAGAGGTGTCTTTGAAGTCCACTCAGTCCGGAGCGACCCCCTCAAACAGTATTACCGAACGAGCTCTCGTTTACAATCTTATTTCACTTTAGAAGCAAAGTGGAGTAAGCAGGGGGCAGCGGGCGGGAGAGCCGGAAGCTCATTTCGCTAATGCGAGCTTATTAAATCACACACTTTTCATGGAGGCTCATAAATATGGCATATCTGAGCAAATGTCGCGAAACATTGAATTATTGCAAAATGTCAGTTATAGAGTCTTCATGTAAATGAGAAACATCCGGAATCGCGTAGCGGGAAGTAAGTAGAGTTTGAATTCAACAAGCGGACTCTTATTCGTAGAACAGGAACTTTATTTGAAAAATCGTTAAGAAAAAAACACGTTCATGTACAGTCAAGGGTAAAGATATGTATACACCACAAAATCTCAAAAAATGGCTTCATCAGTGACATCATAAATTAGTGCACATCAAAAGGTGCAATATTATGTCCTTATCTAGCAACTCATAAATTTAGATACACCATATAATTCATAAATATATATACATCATTAAAGGCGACAAGACGTGCGGCAATCCTTCATTTCCAAGTAGCCAGCCACTTAATTGTAAAGAGTCTTCCTTCACGTAGGTAAGACAATTTATTGATAATATCGAGTCATATATCAATAGGCTGGCCTTTAGAGCTGACACACTAAAAATATTTTGAAAATATAATTTTCAGGTTTGTCGGACATCGGACATTCTATTGTGGGTTGGTTTGTGAAAATATCTGTAAAAAATGACATATACAAAATGATTGCTTGCTAAGTGTACATATTTATGGGTTCAGTAATGTGTACATATTTATGAGCATTTGGATGAGTACAATTTTGTGCATCTTATTATGACTACATATTTTTAATAACAATACTTGTATACATATCTTTGCCCTTGACTGTACTAAGTATAATATAATTGAATAGACTACTGTATGCCTTGTTGTAACCAGTTTGTATAGATTGTAACTAGAAATAGAGATTCTAAAACAGTGAGTTCTCGTTAACTTCTTTGGAAAATAATTCTAGTGAAAATTGATCAACAAAATATATACACTTATTACTTATTAGAAAATTTCGGTACATACCTTCGTAGGTATTACAGTGCCGTAATGTACGCGTGCGTCTATACGATCGACGAGGCAATATGCGCTGTAGTATTGTTTTTTTTTATTATATTCCGGTGTTAATTCTATCATACTATCCTACTAATATTATAAAGGCGAAAGTTTGTGAGTGTGGATGTATGTTTGTTTCTCCTTCACGCAAAAACTACTGAATGGATTTGGAACACAGATAGTTTATAACCGGGATAAACACATATGATACTTTTTATCCCGATAGTCCCGAAGTTAAATACTACGCGAACAAAGTCGCGGGTATAAATATATTATAATATTTATGATGTATTATATATACAAAATCTCTGCTTTGTAGAAAAGGCGTGTGTCAGCGTCTAATTCAACACGTTCAATCACGTACCGCGGCGGGGCGCCACTGCTCTCACGCAGTTTGCCATAAAATACTCGATGGAGTATTTTATGTGATTTTCACGAGAATCTGTTTTATATCAACAAAGTTTAAACGTGTTTGTGCAAACTCGATTTTGGTAATGACTTTGTCTTAAGGTTTATTGTAATGGAAAAATATTGAGATATACTGTTTTTATACCGGATAACATTTATATTTTTATTTGTAAATCTTTACGAATCGACTTAAACAGCTCCTGAAATCAGCAATAGTTAGTTTGCTACCCTCAATGTTTTATTTCAAATGCGTTAATAACGGCGACTATGTACATACTTGACGGCTCCGCTCCGCGACCTCACCGCTGGCTCCCCCTAGCGGCGGCATGTGCATGCGAGCGGCACGCTCAAAGGATCAGCTGAACACAAGTTTATGTTGACTGAAGCTCGGCGTCCTCACAGTAAACTAGAAAGTTGTACACTGTGTTTGATTAGGCAATGCTAAAAACGAATACGCTGTGGTATTTGTGGAGCACTACTACCAGACAAGGGGACTACATGTTTGTTAGCTGCCGCCACAATATAAGTTATTATAAATTTACTTGAAATTGCGCTACTATACATAATGTACCTATAATGTTAAACTGAGAAAATAGGTGTGTTTTGTTGTTCCCAGTTATACCTAATATATCAGTTTTTTTTACGAATCGTTTCGTAATTACAAAAAATATTTGTGTCATGCCTCGTATTTGTACACTATTTACAAAACGTTTATTAAAAATACTAAGTAGGATGTGAAGAACTAACAGTCTTGCTTTAATGGCAATCAGCCCATACCAGCTTCAGCTTTCAGTCTCCCGCTTTGCTACAGAGGGAAGTGGATAATTTTCTTCCAACTCCTCCTATTCTTCCTTTTGATTAAATTCGTGCGGGTTCCAAGACAATTTAACTTTTCCCCGAGACTGGTCGAGGGTCAAACCTCGACGTCATCATTGGTCGCCATTGTCGATCCTGGCTTACAGGAGTAACAGTGGTGGGAGCGTGTGGCGGGAATAGGCCCAACAAAAATGAAACTAGAACTACAAAACTCATTTGAATTGTCGTTATTTTTTGTGTCTCAGTGTTGTTGTTGTTGGAATTGGATTGCTATCAAACTATAATGTGATATAATAAATAAAATAATTTAGCCCTTTTCAACGTCCCACTCCGGGTACGGACCTCCCTTCAATACAAGGGGGATAATAGGCTATACTAATTGTTACCATATAGATGCACTAGGGGCAATTTCCCGTATTTCTTCTCCATCAGAGACGCTGGGTGTGAAATATTCCTTTTCGTGATGTATACTATTTTATAAGCGCCGACGGGTGTGTGTGTCTGCTTACTATGAATATACCCTGTCCGTATACATGCAGGCTTGTAGATAGTCAGCCGGTGTATAATGTGAGACGCGCACGGCGCAGGCGCATCGCTCACGCGGCGCGGCCCGCTGTCTCTCAATAACTCAGAGCGTAGCGACAACACACGCCTGGCGTAGCGGAGATATGTAGGTGAGCGCGTGAAATATTGAAGCTCACTTGGATATGGGTCCGACGTGTTGGATAAATTTATTGGCTTTTATTATTTTTGTTTATTATAGTTTCATCCGCAAACATGTCGGGATGGAATGTGTCTTTTTAATATTGTAGTAGATTCCAGGTCTTTCCTAGGACCCTGTGGTTCTGTTGGCCTATGCCGACACGAATTTAGCACTGTAAAGTGCTTCTTATACTACGTCGCTACGAAGCACATAGCTACGTGGCTACGCTGCTACGCGGACTTTGAAAAGCTTTTAGTTAGACCACTAGGATCGTTAATGGAGTGAGTCCACGCTCTTATATGAAGAATCTTGTGAAGACAGTAGTTTGTGTGTGGCGTAATGTTCATATTATATCCCTTCTTATACTTTTATTATTATAAACGCGAGTGTGCTTGACTGAACATCATACAAGGCTAACCTGATTGAGATAACGTTTGGTATGAAGGTGGTTTATACACTGTTATAACATATAATATATTCATAGACTATCATTTTCTATTAAAGTCCATGGGGGCAAAAAGCCAGTAGTAAATATAAGAATGTTAACAAACAATTGCGAAAATGTACCATGATAACAATAATATTACGTTATCTAACGATCAAAGTGTCATTCTACTATGGAGTTATGAACGCTTGTTATTATTGGCTGATAGCATAAACAACAACCTGTTGCCGCGGGGGGGGGGGAGCCGCCCGGCCCGCTCCCTGCTGGGGGAGGCATCGCCCTTTTTACCGTTCACCATAACTATTGAGATGATTGCCTGAAGTATATCGGGGATAGGTACATTAACTGAGGCCTCATTTTCATTTGTACAATGTATTAGATTTATTTTGTGCTTTTATTCGCTAACCCGTCAACGGAATAAGACATATTTTGACAGTTATTTAACAGCAATGCACGATGAACGTTCGCTGGAGTTGCTAGTCTCTATTTTTAACCGACTTCCAAAAAAGGAGCAGGTTCTATGGTCGTCTGTATGAATATTTATCTTTTTATGTATGTTCACCGATTATAATCTATACAAATAAATAAAACTGGAGTGTCTGTTTGTAATATCAAAATAACACCTTTTCACTAAATGCATATGAAAGTACATACGACACCTATGACAAAAACAAGATTTAAAAAAATTTTGTCTGTCTGTCTGTCTGTCTGTCCGTGTGTTTGTTCCGGGTAATCTCCGAAACGGCTGGACCGATTTTGACGGGACTTTAACTGGTAGATAGCTGATGTTATAATAATTAATATATATATTACGTAAGGACTACTTCTTATATAGGTACTTACCTTCCCCTAATTACTTGAATTGGCACCATCTTCAAATGAATGAAATTACAAGGTTCCTAGTTATTACTAGCTTTTTAGTGCAATCAGGTCATATTTAAGACTAGCTGAGCCCGCGACTTCAGCCGCGTGGAATTTAACTTAACAAAAAAGCCCGCTCCCGCGTTCAGAGCCCGCGCGACAGGACCCATTTCTTTTGTTTTTCTAAAATAAAAGTAGCCTAAGTTACTGCTTATAACATCAGCTATCTACCAGTGAAAGTTCCGTCAAAATCGGTCCAGCCGTTTCGGAGATACTCTTTGATTTCATGTGTTTTTATTTTTTACGCGGAACCCTAATTGTTTTTCTAAAATTAAAGTAGCCTAAGTTACTCCTTATAACATCAGCTATCTGCCAGTGAAAGTCCTGTCAAAATCGGTCCAGCCGTTTCGGAGATTACCCGGAACAAACACACAGACAGACAGACAAAAATGTTTTAAATCGCGTTTTTGCTATAGGTGTCGTATGTACTTTCATATGCACTTAGTAAAATGGTGTTATTTTGATATTACAAACAGACACTCCAATTTTATTTATTTGTAAGGATGGTATATTTTTTAAATTAAAATACCGACGAGTAGTGACACCTACTCGAAATGCAAGAAATGATAAGGTCCTTAGTTATTTCGAGCTTTTTAGTGTACCCAGGGTTTTTTTTAAGTCGGTTCAATATTATTATTGTTTCAAAATAGCATTCACTTAGGTATTGCTCTTACTGACATATTTTTTTAAGTTTTCATAAACTATGTTTATTATGTTTGGATATAAGTTCATAATTTCGAGTAACATAACCATGTACAAGTAGCTCCGCGGGGAAGGGCTAAGGATACAAGCCATAAGACGCGGGTTCAAATCTCACCAAGTGCATAATTTTTGTAATTATTGTGAGATTTAAAATTTACTTCCAAGCATTGAGTTAAGTTAAATAAAAACGAGGAGACTGGTCAGATGGTGGCGTGAGGTGGACGTGTCAACACAATTATCAAAGTGTGTGCCAAAAGTACCGTCATTAGAATATTGCCATTGTAATATTGTGGTGATCATTGAGAAGCCATTGAAATTATAAATTATAGCTAACTTCTATTGGATGTCTAATTAGATATCACCATACTTGAGTTTTGCGTGCAAGGGGGGTAAGTGAATTAATTATTTCTTAGAGTACTTGGAGCTTATAAATACAAGTAGAAATCCCGTAGATAGAAATGTGTTTTTTGTTGTAACATATAGAAACGCCCCTTAATTACACTAGAAGTGCCTGATTGAGGGAACAAAGCGAAGCACCCGATCAGCAGCCGTGGCTTGGTTTTGGCAGAGTTCCACACCAAATTAAGGACAAAAACTCTCTGCTGTATAAGTTGTAGGTGCTAAGGAAATTAAATCATGAATACTGTCACAGGAGACATCTCATTTCCACGACGACAACCCGTAACAGTATAACATCGCTCACAGAATAACCATTTAAAACGCCAATTATAATAGCTGCGGGAGGCGTGAATAAAGTATTTACATGAGGAAATACAGCAAATGTTATGCCGGAAATGCCGAGCGTCGTCAGCACGAGTGTGGGACCGGCGCGGCGCGCGGTGAAGGGTGGCATACTTGTTACGAATGACAATTGAACGACGACACAGCCGGCACAGTTTCACATTGATTGCTTGTATCAAACAACGCGGGTATGAGTCCATACATAAAATGTGGTGGCAAGTAAGAGAGTTTAGTGTCTCTACGTAATAGGAACACAATATTGAGGAAATTTTTTTCTTGTACCCATAGTGTAGGTGTAGGCCAGTGTGTTGGTTGCATGATTGTTCGGTTCTGTAACAGTTCATACTGCAGGCGACCTAAACTCGACTTAAATCCCTAAATGAAGTATTGAATACGCTTTTTGTCTGAAACAACTACATAGGATTCCAGCCTACAAAAAATTAAAATGTCTGAAAGTTGAGCTTTCACACGCTTCGTTAAAAGGTATTAGCTATTAATATCGGTTTCAAGTAGTTTTGGAAACATAATATTTAGTCCCAGATCCTTGTAGGGACATTTTAAGAGAAATTCGATAACAATGTTTTAGAATAGCTATGACTAATTAATAACTCCATACAAACAAATTTCAACTCACAAGCTAAGAGATAACGTGTGATTTTCATTATATAAGCTTATTATTTTAAACCTTATCGGAACTCGACAACAGAAATTTTGCCCGAACACTTAAAACCTAGCCTGTCAATGTGACGATATTTATGATGCCTCGACCCAACGCCACTTGTATTTATCACACTACTTTTACTAAACGAATTGAAATCTGTCAAACAAGAGAGTAAGTTATGAGCTCTCAACCCAAACACTCATAATTGCGAACAAAAAATAATGGGGTCTGTGAGAATGGCTTATGCACTTGTCCGCGGCAATTAATTATAATCCTTAGAAACATAGTTTTAAGGAAGTTTATGGATAAAAACAAAAATACAAGACGGAGAGGGGGCTCAGCTGATTTTTTGGCTTCCTTGGTTTTAGAGATTGGGAGACTGGGGACAGTGGGGTTTTAGCGACGGGACAGTCAAGTCTTGACGACAGAACGGTCGGGTTCGATTCTCGGGAGTGATCCTTTGAGACGTGTACGAGTGCGCGAACCGCGAATATTTTAATTTAAATTTTGATTTATTTGCAAGTGGTGTTTTAGAGTAATTACAAATAATTTTCCGGAGCGTCTAAACTGAGTGTTGTAGGTAAAATATTATATGGTATATAGTAGGTATAGTTTTGTACCATGTTGTCCAAAAATCGTCGATATATCAGCTAATTTGTCTTACTATTATTGTGTTATTAGGAGAGTCCATTCATTCATTAATTTCCAGGGAAAGCTGGACACTACGGGGTAGTAGTTGGAATGATTTGGAGATGGATGCGAGCGAATACCGACTAAATTATAATTGTTTTATGCAATCACAGGATTGCGTTTTGTTAAAATTTGACTAAATTAGGGACCTAAATCACACTGTGCTTGATAAGCAATTCGCGTTTTGATTTGACTCTAATTGTGAATTAAGCTCAGTGTTGACAAAATTCGTGTACACACACCATAACACTAACGACTCTGTGCGAGGATGCCGTTACTCTCCTTGGGGCGGTTAATGAAACTGAGGCGCATTAAACACAAGACACTATACAAGCTATCATAGAAGAGATTGGCTCATTCACTGACATGCACTAGGTACGCACTCTCGTGAGTACGGGGGAGGTTTGTGATATCCGATGAGCTGCCTGTTCCCTGAAACCTGGAGCTGTTATTAGGTGCCCCGCACACGGGTAGTCAGGCCGTTGCTCCGCTCCGAAAGATGTGCTCCATGACAGACGGGTAAATAGAATTTTCGAGCCCGGATATCGTGCAACTCCCTATCGACGAGCACGAGAACACACAAAACAAATTAATGCACCGGTCGCCGACAATTTCTAGAGTTGAAACTGACCTTTTGGCTCTTCAAGCACCCTTTCATTTAGTTTATTAAATTCCATTTAATACCTAAATAATAAACTCTTGCCTGTACGAACAAATGTTCTTAAAACAATCCGACGTAAGTATTGTGGAGCTCTGCCGTAGGGAAGATGATTGAATGCAAGACGATTTAGATTGGTATAATCACTAGGTATCGTTAGATCAGTGGCGTGCATAGGGTTTTGAAACAGGGTAGGCAGAGTTTAGCATAAAAATAAATTAAAATTAGGCATAAGTACCTACCTAGGTAGGTACCTTGAATTATTGCTCGTGAGCTTAGTCCAGGTTTGCATGTGTTAGACGTATTTTGTTGTGAGTAAGTAGGTATTTAGCCGTATCAGATATCTAAGGTGATTGGTTGATGTTCATAGACATTGATATACTTAGGTACCTATATAGATTTTAAGACAAGTCAGTCCCTGAATGGGTCCTTCGCCGTTAGTTAAGTAACTAGATCTATTCATGCAGTTATTCACAAGGACAGATACATAGATAGACTAATAAAAGTACCTACCTAGGTACCCAAACTAAATAAAATTATCAAACTTGTCTACTAATTTATAAATTAAATCTAACCGCATAAACCATTTTAAATAAGAATTGAATACCTATTTACGATATCGTAGAAGACCCTGTTCGTTTTAAATCCGTAAGTACCTACCTAAGTTGTTTTTTTTACTTAATCGAAATTTTAGACAACTCGGCAAGGCGCTCGCGTTGTTGTCGTAAATATCTATTTTACGTAGTCTACGTACCTATGTTGGTATACGCTTTAGCACTGAAAAATATCCCAGTATCCTGTCATCCAAGGAAATGATTCATAAAATTTAGCATTAATTCTCTCGTGATATTACCTACCTTTCTTCTGGGACAAATCCAAGTTCTTTACGCATCGACAGTTTAAAATAAAGTTCACTTTTTCTGCATAGGGCAATGAGAAAACACTTTTATTTATAATTTAATTTCCTGCTTATCACACACGTCACTAATTTCACAAGTAATATTTATCCATAACAACTAGGATTTAATAATTATTCAAATTATTTAGCACGCATGTAAACAAACCAAACAAACAGAACATCAACTTACAATAATGGCGTCTAAAATATCACAATCAAATTTAATACTAAATATTAAGTGACAAAAACGCATTGTAAACTTTAAACAAACAAATTACATTGCGATTCAACCTACTAGACTTCGTCGGATTACCAAACCAGGCAGTGCCTCTAGCCCGAACATTTTAGTTCGTAGAAATTTAGTAAATTGTGCGTATTTCATTCAAGGAATGAACGTTTCTTACACGAAGAATGAGGCACATTTAGTACGTGCTTTTGCCACCGACACGGGGCGGCGGCGCGAAAGGAGCGGGCGGTAAATGGTCTCCACATGACAGCATTATGCGCGCGCTTTTTCAAATATCTAATTAAAATGATTATTTACTTTTAAATATTTTTTCTGTTTGATTTTATTATTTATTATAATTTTACCATAAAATCTCAGGGTAGGCAGTGCCTTTATGCCTCTATGGAGTGCACGCCACTGCGTTAGATGTATCTTAACCCAGCCAAACCTACTAAGGTCGATTTAGATTGCTGGTTTTGTTGGGGCACGTTGTTCATCTGCCACCAGGTTCTGACTATAAGGTGTGTTGGGAGGTCAGGAAATATCAATCGCTAGGTCTAGGTCATAAGTCTGTAAGCTTAGATCTTTCCTCTAACTACAGACGAGATATGTAGTCCACGTTGCCAGAGCATCGAGAACAAATTTTCAGATCTACGTCGATTTGGTCCTGCCTTACTATTATTCATACAATATACATGTATTTATGCATAATATTCTGATTTATCAATAAAATAATTCCGTCTGCGTGTGCGCTAAAAGTCAATATAAAAATGGCAAAGTGCGGGTATTGCCTATTTCGCGAGTGTGTGAGTGCGAACGCGGTTCAGGTGTGTTGCTGATACATTGGTGAGCGTAGATTGTAAGAATTGGCTTTATAGTCTCATTGTATGTGTTAGAATAAATACGATTATGATAAGTCCTCATGACTAATTTCTTCAATGAACTGATGAGACTATAATGTTGTTCAATTGCATCGTGTATATTTATTTAGCGGGATTCTATAGGAAGGCGACCGACGGCCGAGAAGTGCATGATATGTTTTGTTGCTTCGCCATGTGTGATGTTTTAAACCCTACAGTAACTACAAATGATCCTCGGCGACGGCTGGCGACAACTACGAGTCTTTGTATAAATGTTTATTGTCTGTGTACTGTGTTCCTATGTTCATTTCCACAGGAGGTTGTTTTTAGATATTCTAGTATTGTTATATTTATTTATGTTTTTTGACGATTAAGGAACAACATGCGTAATAAGTTGAATTGACGACTCTAATTAAGTAAATTTAATTGCCATAAATATGACAAAACCACGACACTCAGTAGATGAACGCGACGTAGCGATTTTTAAACGGAATAGTACTTTAAATATAATAAATAAATATAGTCAGGGAAATAAATTGTTGCAGTGGTGACGTAACCAGGACCATAGCCATATAAATAGTTAAATATAATAATAATAAACTAATAGCCGTCGAATAAAACGTTACAGATCGTGCCGTGATCAGGATCTCGTAATAACCTATAGATATCGTAACAAAACGTACTTAGAATAAAAACGCGACAGTTCCCGGGTCATACAGTATGTCACTTACTTTCCTCTGTCAAGAAATTCGAGGGACCGAGTCCTGAAATGGCTTCGGTAAACGGTAATAGACATTTTATTACCTCGGACACAACTTCAGGGAAGAGGTACCTAACTAGCTCGCAAAAAATGTTGTCCGCGGACCAGTTATAACTTTTGTAAATACTAGGGGTTAACTCGTGCAATAGCAATGTTTGCTATCAAATATTATTCTAGACTTTCCCATTTCAAAAATCCCGTGCCCAGCGCTAATATTTAAATCCACCAGCGAGTAACAAGACATCCCTCCGTGTTGAAACCATTCACTAGTGTTTAATATTCTAGATACCTACTTTGTATAAATCTACGCACGCATCTAAATGTTTACATTCCACTGACGAATCTCAGGGATCTCTTCTTATTTGACAAATATTAATCTATCTGTTGCACTACTTACCTATGCAATAATAAGAAATATTCTAATGCATTAAATAGGCGTGTAAACGTGGCTACAACAAGTCCAAGTAGAAACATACAGGGGAAGCCTTCGTCCAGAAGTATAAATATTTTTTATTATATACGAGTATTAATTAGTCTAGAGCGCGTGCTGGTCTCGTAAGGGTTCAACTTGGATGTCACAAGAAACAACAATATTGTGGTTCAGTGAAAACGGATCGTGTAAAGAAAAGGATCTATCCAAAGGAAACATCTACTAGCCATCCATCGCAGCTACACGAGCCATTAATAAGCCTCCGGCCGTCGGTCTGTCATGATTCCTAAATTAATAGCCGCCCAGGCGCGAGGGCAACGCCGCATTAATCACTTCTATCTCACAACTATTTAATACAGCTCTTTTATTAAGCCATTTCACTATACTTATTAATTTGCATGTTGAGATATAATTGTCTCTTCTGGCAGAGCGCCAGAGAGTGTCCAATTCATGGGGAATTGTTTAGACGTCCACTGACACTGAATTATTTATTAGCTACGCGATTATTTTATCATATGACATCACTCTCATTATCGTACAAACACTTACCTCAATGTGAGTACCTAATTGAGAGTACTCAATCGCCGCGACTCATGTAGTAATCTGTAACAACAATATAATAATACATCATTAGCCATCAATATAATAAATATACTTACTCATTATGGACACACTGTTTAGATTAACTTACCCACAATAAAATCACAATTAAATAGTTTAGTTATAAATAGTTAGGTTAGCTATTACAGGTATCATTGCGGATCGCGCCCCGCGCGCCGGTCGCTGCCGCGGTGCTTGCGGTTTCCCCGCGGTCAGCCTGCACCCGCACCCGCACCCGCACCCGCTGCGGTCACCGGCTCAGCGTCACAAAGAACATAACACTTATGAATAATTGAACGATGCCACAGAAGTCAGAATAACATCAGTGAGGCTGCACGTTAACTTATATTTTATCTTTTCTGTTATGTTATATTTTATTAACCCCGGCCAAAAAAGAGGGGTGTTATAAGTTTAACATGTGTATCTATGTGTCTGTTTGTGGCACCATAGCGCTAAGGCGGATGAATCGGTTTTTTATTTAGTCTTCGTTTTATGAAAGGTTTCTTAGTCGGGAGTGTTCTTTGCGAATTCAAGAACATTGAAAATCTGTTCAGCTGTTTTAAAATAATCAGCTGAACTTCTGATGATGCTGACGGTCTGATGATGGAGCTGGAAAGATAAATGGGGATAAAATAATAATATTTCGACCAAAACTTCGTCGTATCGGGTGTTTTTAATTGTTAATTTATAGTTATTTAGGTATATGTTGTTTGGACTATTTTAGCTTAACATTCAAATAGTGCAACCTGGAAATATAACCCAGAACATTGCTCGTGATTGGCTGCGCTTGCAAAACTAGACGCAGAGTCTGGGTTAATGCACCTTGGCATGAACATAACAATGCTATGCAACGAGCTAGTCATAACAATATTGCTATTATTCCTTGTTGCTAGGCGCTTGTCACGTATGCGGAAGCTATGCCGCAGTCTATCGTTGGCGGCAATAAATCGCATTTGATTGCCGTCAGGTGGCGCCACGCAGCACCAATAGGAAATACTCAGGTTGGCGCGTGCCGAACCGCTCCCGCGGGCTCGTGTGGCCGGTCCGACGGCGAGTGAGGGGTTATCACGCTATTTGTTGTACATGTTTGACACAATTATTAACATAAATGTAGAAGTTATGAACTGCTGCTTCGAAATAGGTAATACTACAATAATTTTAGAAGCCTCAACAGTAAGTAGTTAGAGGGTGCCGTTGTAACTGAGTGTTCGATCCCCTGGTTCCCCTGGTTCGATCCCCATTAACTTATTGTCGTGAGCCAACTCCTGTACTAACATTTTAGGTAAATGAAGGGTGGTCCTTCCGTGGCTTACTTAATCAGGCAGTAGGCCTGGGGATTACGTAAATCTCAAGTCACAGCGTTCTAACACTTGAGGTCAATGTATGGATACCAGGCTAGTAATGCGAAATCCTCAAATTGCTAGTACTTTATAAATGCATTATTTCGTAACTAGAAGTTAATTACTTGCCTACAAGTCCATAAATTAAAGCATGTCTGATTAGCATCTTACAGTATCGCCTCATCCGGGGAACATTTATATCTATCACACAGTCGAATACTCATGAGATACGCACCACACAAGCTCACGACATACAGCATCTCTAAGAGCTGAGTAGCCTCGGACACGTTTCAGTATTAAGCCGTTATGATGTTGGACCAGTTTGCAAGCTTGTTGGAGTAAATCGGTTGCATATTTGTCGGTTCGTTATTCGTTGACACGTTTCATTGAACAGATTTAATGTATTCACGTGTAGGCATGCATTTGTGGTTTCGGGGGAGTACAAAGAGAATAATGTGCTTAGTATCCCTACTACTTGTAGGCCGAGGCCTGGTGTTAAGTAAAACATTAATCAGATCAGATTATTAGGTAAAATTATAGGTACGAGTATCCTCATCCCACCATTCATCTCAGATAATTAACTTCTTATCTGTCAACTTGTTTGTGTGTGGCAAGCAACATCGCCTCTACGCCAGAATGTACCTACATAAACTTAGAAGATTATTTTGGCCTTGAAATTATTTCGTTTAGACTAATCATGATAAATGATCTTGTTACATAATTTGGATCTGTTTTCAAAAGCTATTAGGTGTTTCATAGAGTTCTAATTAATTATAAAAAACCTAGTAGTACTTTAACAATTCAAACAAATTAGGACCTTGTTTAAAAATAATATATTTTCTAATACTCGTACGATGTAATCAATATTTTTGAAAATAGAGGGCACAAAGCACATTATTGCGAGTAAATTTATTTATTTATTTATTTATGATCAGGCATCGCAGGCCCATAGATACATACCTTATAAACTAACATACATATTATTAAAAACTAAACTAAACTTATTAATCTAGATAGTTGCTTTGCTCATGACACAATTAAAAACCCGGCGGCTCTCGCGATTAAAACAATTAATAATATTATTAACCGTGAAATATACACTCTCACACAATAGGTATTTCGCATGTTTAGAATAAACACGAATGTACGAGAAACAACTTGCGGGTTTATTTGTGGTTCCCCGCGACCCGTGGTGCTCGCTGGTTGACCTGGCTCAGTTAAAGTGACCTGTAAGGTGTGGATGGCGAATCTGAGAGGTTTATAAACATTCCGCTGTGTCTGCTGGGACAGGTGGCTATGTTCTAGTCGGTTGCTCGGGGTTACTTGATTTTATCTTTAATAAATAATTAAATTGTTGTAAACTTTCTAAAATCTTGTACAAAAGATCTCCACGCTGCGCTGATTAGCTACAAGATATGTCTATATGGTATTATGATAACCTATTTATTTATATATCTTACTCAGAATTTATTTGGAGAATGCCTCAATTAATCATTAAGCTTGTACGTATTCGTTTACGTACAAACCAATTTGTGTGATAGATAAATAGTAAGTAAGTTATGCTAATTTAATATAATAAGAAATCAAATGTAATAAGTTATATTTAAATATTTTGTAATCATGACAGCTGTGTTTGGTAACTGCTGAAATATTGAGGGGGTATAGGATACCTTGCTAGTTATTGATAGTTGCCGCATGCTCTGTACAAACAACAGATCGGCGATACTCGCCTCATAAATCACAAATACGAAAGGTTTACGAGCGATCCAATCGCTCACTGGCCACTACGCCGCGCCGCGCCGCCGCGCCGCGCCGCCGCGGCCGCATGCGCGGGCGGCGCGAATACCATTCTTATTATACATACAATAGATGAGCACGTATTTTATTCAATCTGCGATGCAAAATGGTATGATATTAAATAAACATTACATTTGTTAGGTTGGCAGCGTCGATACTGTGTGCTCACAGGAGTACCGCGAGGTGATCGCTCGCTACTCAGCCGCTAGCGAATGTACCTGTGAACTCACGGTAGAGCTAATCATATAATAGTTTGACAAATTTTATTCACTTAGTAACATGCAATAGAGGCAACGCTATCCTACTAATATTATAAATGCGAAAGTTTGTGAGTGTGGATGTATCTATGTATGTATGTATGTATGTATGTATGTTTGTTACTCCTTCACGCAAAAACTACTGAACGGATTTGGATGAAATTTGGAACACAGATAGATTATAAACGGGATTAACATATAGGATACTTTTTAACCCAATAATCCAATACTACGCGGATGAAGTCGCGGGGCACAGCTAGTTTAGTTATAAGTCAAATCTATTTCGTAGCAAAACTATTGGTCTCTGATATAATGTACAGTCGTTTGATTTATGTATCAGTCTCTACATGATAAGTTCTCTATATTATAATATAGCGAACTTATCATATTTTTTAGGAAAACAATATAAAAGGTATTGGATAAAAAGGTGCTGTACGTCCATCCCGTCCAATCTGTGTTATCAAGTGATGGATAGTTCCTACCGACCATCTATCACAGTGAAGGCAATCTTCAGTGGGATAGATTCAGATATTTATAGTTACTACATCTATTCATCGTGATAAAGTTCGTTGTTTTATTGATATTATATTGTTTTGATCAAAACCTTACTTTAGCGACAATTAACATAGTTTAGCAAACCTGAAATATATTTCTTAAAGTTGATAATTTAGTCTTGGTTACGTAAGTATGTGTTTAGGGGAGGTAGCTGTTCAAAAAATTGTTTAACCTACTTTTCAACGCGTCGTCCGGAAGAGTGTTTGTAATGTTTGCTATTGTAAATACAACTTCTCTAAATGATTTCCCGTAAATCAGCATACAGGTTCGTGTGCGCAGGCGCTGCCTACTCAACGAATAAAACTCACGATATTATTATGTTTGGTGCTCACGTCACGCGTTGGCGGACAACACACATAAATACATTTTTCAAGTGGTATTTGAAAGATCTCTTTGTTGAATGACCGAAGCGTTACATCGGCTCTGTAACGTCGATATAAATCCAACAAAACTGTTCAAAGATTAGCATAACGATGATCGCGCTCACCTTTGATCCCTTTGATCGCGTTTACGAGCGCGGGAATATAAAACTCGCTGCTGTAGTAGGCACATTACATAAATACTATTCAGAAATAGAAAGAGTCATGGTAAAAGTATGTGCGTCGTCACAGTTTCATTCAGAGCAACTTCCTTAAGGCATCCAGAAATAGAGATAGAAAGTTGGTGTGAGTTTTTGTCTCACTATTAGTAAATGAACGAATGGAGAGTTGCTTGGTTCATTTTATGGAAGGTATTCGATTTACTGTTGCGTTTTACGTAACAGAAAGTGTATTGCTTACTTAAAGTCTTCAAAAGCTCATCACTCATTTCTGTTTTATTCTAGATTTTCTGCCCTATTCTAGGTATAATGTGTAAGAAAATGTCCACCTCTTTCACACTGGAAGAATGTAAATCAACATGATGACAAACGCTTCATACTTACACCTACCTAAGACCCAGTTTCACTTCGAATAACTTCAGAAAAATTCTTATAGTCTAAATTGCATTCTGCTGCTTTATAATCTTAATTGCAAGCCCCACCAGTTTGCTCCTATTTCTATTTCCCGTCGCCCCCTGCAACCTCTCTCAATTAGTGAATCAGTATCCGGTAGCAAGGAGACGGGCGGAGGGATTGCTGGCCGCCAGCGCCGCGCCGCGCGCCGCCGCCGCGCGAACCTATGTACGAACACGCGACGTTATCGATATTGGAGATCACTCGGAAAAAGATTACTCAAATATCAGAATTTTATTTTGGCCGCAGAAATAATTTAGTTTGCAGTCTACAAATGGTACAATATTTCAAATTTTATTGAACCGAGTTGGTGTAATGTTTATGTAAATATAACAAGCTATTGAATGTATGTGGCAGAGCCTAGCGTCATGTGCCCTATGCCATGCACCCGGTGACGCACTCCGCCGACCCTCAGTTGTTACGTGCGATGTGCGATCGATCCGCAAGGTCGACTGCACCTCATTATGCAAGCACTTAGCATAATGCAAAGAGTAATGCACAAATGGAAATTAAATGTTTGGATCATACTCTCTAAAATATTAGTGGTTCGAGCGTAGGCCGCAGGTTCGATTCCCTTCGGGGTATATTTCAAAAATGACCTTACGTCATTTTCCCTTGTCCGGGTGTCTGGGTTCTGGAATCGTCCCCAGTCCATTGTACGGTATCCATAGTAGGTACCAGCGTTGCGTTGCTTAGTTTGGGACCACACAGTTGGTGTGTTCTGTCTGGCGATATTATTATTATAATATTTTATTTATTCCTAATTATCTATTATTATCTACTATTTTAAGAAGCGATGTGGAGTCCACCTGCAATAATGCCTAGCATATACAAGCCTTATTTACCTTGATACTTGCGTCTAGTTGCAAATTATTATATTATTTTAATGATCTTCTTGTGATTATTTTTCATCCACAATTAAACAGTATATTGTATGAACGGACGACGGAAATGTCACATAAATAGGTAGATCCAACGATTCAACTGTGAAACAGAATGACACAGATGCCCGACTGCAGAGCAGACATGTTCACACCGCTTATCACAAATTATTCAATATTCATGAAATCACGCGTATAATTGGGCGTTATGTGATAAATAAAAATACGTAGTCATCACAAACCAGTTGAAATGTGTTTACAAACGATCGGAATTTCATTAGCTATAATTGGCTGACAAAATTGCCGTTGCTGTTGATACTAAAGAATTCCTAACCGGTGGGTACAATATTTTTAATTTGTTTGTATTGCCAAGAAGTTTCATAGCATATCTAGCCCCCATATGAGGCGAAAATGTGCGAATGACTGAAAGCGATCCAACTTCATACAGAACGTCGGATTGATAATACGATTCTGAGCAACCGCTATGGGATGCCAGATGAGCTGCAAAATAGCCCCGTGGTGTAAGTATATTAGGTTATTCTAGAGCAGATAAATAAGACGTAAAATCATTTAACTAATTAAATATAGATGAATATTTATTTATGTATTGTTAAAAGATGAAGTGTTTTGTCTTAATTGCACTTGGACTTGCCAACAGATATCAGCTCTAAAAAACCATTAATTAATACCGGCCTTACAGTTTTAGGCGAAGTTGGTATATCATAAAACTTATCAACGAGTTCCTAAAGCCCTTTTCAAACACAAACCTGTGGAATTTTCCATTTTAAGTATAAATTAACATATAATGTGTGGATAAACAGGCTCTACCAACCGCTAGAGATGGGCACCGCACGGGGTCTACCCGAGATATGCTCATAATTAAATTAGGCCCGATATTTCCTTCATTACAGTTACCAAGTAAAGTCATTATGGCGGGATTAATAGGGCATCAACTTAAGACAGTTTGGCGGTTTAGAAATTCGTAGCACCTGTTGTGTCTTGTTGATTAGCTCTAAAGTTATTTCAAATGGAACTACTATAGAGTGTTATTACCTTTAGGACTTACAAAAACGTTCTGCAGGTTATATTAGCTCGTGGAAAACAATAATATACAAGTTGCCAATGTAGAGAGCGCACGTTGTAAAGCGACACAAAGCTACAGAATGTAGTTTCCAAAATGTCAGTAAAGTTTATGAAGTGGCAAATAATAATAAGCCTATGTTAATAGGTCATAAACAAGGCGGATGCCAGAGCAAGTCGCAAGCAAGAAGCAAGTTATCACGGAGACGAAACCGTTTAATTGCACTGCCATCAAGGGGCCGACGCTATCAGCGGCGCGGCGACGCGGCGACGCGGACGTGCTGTCACACTAGTTGACGGACAACTTGGCTATTACAATGATATTTGGCCCAGTGTAAGTGGTCCTTTCTTCTGTCAACCGCACGGATCATACTCTTGCCCCCATAAAACAGAAATTACTAGCTCAATGTTTTGCTCACAAATGTAAGCCGACATTTTTATAAACGAAAATGCTTTTTGTCGTCTTTGCTCCGGCGGAAATATGATTTGAATTCCAATAATAAGATCCGATAACACGCTTCGTCGGGGGAAGAAATGGTTCCGGGATTTTTCCTACAATAAATGAAGAGGAATACAGGAATGGACCCCAAACACCCTGTTCCTCCTTCGGGATGAATTTGATTGTACTTGCATTGCATGAGGCCTTCTCTATAATAACTATCTAGATATCGTTTGAGCCCGGTTCCGGCGATCGTAATGTAGAATGGTCGGCTCTCTTACTAAACTGTTATTTGAACTAGGGTTGTTCCTGTAATTACTATCCCACAAGCCATCAATCAAGCGGTAACGTTCTATCTCTGAAGTGGATGGCTTTGTAACACATTCTACTTTAAACATTTTTGACGTGTTAAGTTAAACTGTATTGAATATTTTCAACAGATACCAAACGAAAATACTTACTAAAAATACAAAATGTTTACATAATTATCAAATCGCTCGCTACGGCGAGTACCTACACATGGTACGATGTTCTCGTATACACATGGTACGATGTATACTCATGAGCGTGTGCAAAAATACGATAAGAATGTCATTTTTAGTTATCTACGCTCAATGTCAGGTCTCCGTCTGACGGGATGCCCGCCGGTCTGCTGACACAGATTCACCACATCATGGAGCTAAAATTATATCATATCAGAAACTAGGTGGGCGGAGATGATAGCAATTAATGACTGTGGCAGAACTTGTCATGACACCACGGCGCGGCGCGCGGCGTGACCTGCAAGTGTTGATAGACGATAGATACATTTACCGTGTGTTACAATCGATAGTCGTTTCACAAGTTCAATTTTACATAACTCGTATTCGGTTTTATATGACCACCATTATTGTTTTAAATTTTAGGCCAATTGTTAGGGTTTAAGGAACTATGTTATAACCAACCATATGTAGTATGTACTAACCTAAGGTATTTGTACCTCAATGACCTTGTACTGAAAATCTAATTTATATTGAAATTAAACAATTTTTCTGATTTTATCGCGTTTATTAACTTTATGTTCCACATTGACCGAGTGAAACCAGCCACAGTCGAGGGTCTACCTGCTGTACTACCATATATAAGAGGTGTCACAGACAAGTTTGGCTACATCTTGAAACGTGCTTCAATCAAAACTTATTTCAAGCCACCAAATAAGATTAGTCAGTTCTTACCACCTGTCAAGTGTCACATTCCTCTACAATTTGCAGGGGTATACAAACTCGATTGTGAATGTGGGCTCTCCTACATAGGGCAAACTAAAAGATCAGTAAAAACCCGCGTAAAAGAACATATAGCTGACGTGAAACACCGGCGCTCCACGAAGTCTGCAATCTGTGAACATGTACAGGACCGCACCCGCCATTATATCAGATTTGATAAACCACAGATCCTCGCAAAAGAACACCGATTCCGACCAAGGATGATACGTGAGGCCATTGAAATTAAAAATCATGCTAATTTCAATAGGGAAGATGGCTGGGTGCTACCACCAACTTGGGATCCAGTACCAAGAAGAACCAAGTGTACCATTGCAAGACCTCGAGACACTGTGAGCACTTTCTGCGTGGATCGGACCGCAAACTACAACTAAATATGAGGGTACCCAGTCAGTCACCTCAGTCCCCCCGTGACCATGGCTGCTGTAGAGCAACCGAAACGTCTGGAACATAAAGTTAATAAACGCGATATAATCCGAAAAATAGTTTTATTTCAATGTGTAGTATTCGCGTAAATATAAAAAATCTAATTTATATGGCAACAAACATGCTTAAAAGGTGGATCTGTCGCCACAAATCGATCACCAACAGGATTTTAAACAAGATATTAGCTCTAACAATTGTTCTGAAACCGTCCGTTGATATCCAAGTCACGTTCCAGTGTAAATTCACAAAACGTTTCAGACTGGGCAGCATATTTCACAAGCTCCTCGTGGCTCGCTACTTATAATGAGCTGTTTCTAAATGTAAGGGCTAGGCAGAGCTCCTGGCGGGGCGGCGAGCGGGGCGGCTTGGTGGGCGGCGAGCGGGGCGGCTTGCGGGGCGGCGAGCGGGGCGGCTTGCGGGGCGGCGAGCGGGGCGGCTTGCGGGGCGGCGAGCGGAGCGGTGAGCGGGGCGGCTTGCGGGGCGGCGAGCGGAGCGGTGAGCGGGGCGGCTTGCGGGGCGGCGAGCGGAGCGGCGAGCGGGACTTATAAACAAACATTCCCGTGTGATGTCGGCGTGTTTTTCAATATTTTATTATAAACAACGGCGCGGCTCGTTTCCGCCGAAATAAAAACGTCGTGCAGAGTTTACGAATTCGTTTAACGAGTGAGGGATGCCGGAGAGATGAGTCGGCGCTGCGCCGCCGGCGCGGCGGTGCGGGGTGCGGGGGTGCGGGGGCATGGTGCCGGGGTCCTGGCATAGGTTACTGGACCGTAAGGCTTTTTATGTCCATTGGACGTATCTGAAACTTTGACATCAAAGATATGACGTAAAGTAGCTGAGAACACTATTAAGCCTCAAGCGGAGTCGACCAATTTTATAGCAAACTAGCTGAGCCCGCGACTTCGTTCGCGTGGCATTTAACTTAACAAAAAAGCCCGCTCCCGCGTTCTGAGCCCGCGCGACAGAACCCATTTTTTTAATTTTGTTTTTCTAAAATAAAAGTAGCATAAGTTACTGCTTATAACAACAGCTATCTACCAGTGAAAGTCCCGTCAAAATCGGTCCAGCCGTTTCCGAGATCCTCTTTGATTTCATGTGTTTTTATTTTTTACGCGGAACCCTAATTGTTTTTCTAAAATTAAAGTAGCCTAAGTTACTCCTTAAAACATCAGCTATCTGCCAGTGAAAGTTCCGTCAAAATCGGTCCAGCCGTTTCGGAGATTACCCGGAACAAACACACAGACAAACAGACAGACAGATAGACAGACAGACAGACAGACAATTTTTTTTAAATCGCGTTTTTGTTATAGATATCGTATGTACATTTAGTAAAAAGGTGTTATTTTGATATTACAAACAGACACTCCAATTTTATTTATTTGTATAGATTCTAACTAAAATATATGAATACACATTGCTAAAGTTACGTACGTTTCTAGTTTGTACTAGCTGAGCCCGCGACTTCGTCCGCGTGGAATTTAACTTAACAAAAAAAGCCCGCTCCCGCGTTCTGAGGCCCGCGCGACAGGACCCATTTTTTTAAATTTTGTTTTTCTAAAACAAAAGTAGCCTAAGTTACTGCGTATAACATCAACTATCTACTAGTGAAAGTCCCGTCAAGATCGGTACAGCCGTTTCGGAGATTACCCGGAACAAACACACAGACAGACAGACAGACAGACAGACAGACAAAAATTGTTTAAATCGCGTTTTTGCTATAGGTGTCGTATGTACTTTCATATGCATTTTGTGAAAAGGTCTTATTTTGATATTACAAACAGACACTCCAATTTTATTTATTTGTATAGAAGATAGATAACGAGCAGACATAAGTTTTAATTAAAATAGTACTTTCATAACTCGCAACCATTTACCGGCCTCAGGGGGCTCGCTCGACCGACTCGTGAAACAATTACACGTGAGTGGAGATAGGTCGCCTGATAAACCGCATGTCATGCACAGGGCGCGTCGCGGGCGATGTGTGAAGGCGCGGAGGGAATAGCAGCAGGCGCATCACCCTATCTTAGCTGGTAAACTTCAACTTATTCACAAAGATGATACAAAAGTGAAATTACGTTTCAAATGCAAATTCTGCCTTGGGCCTTCAAAAATCAAACCAAAATGAAAACTTATTACTATAAAATAACATTTGAAAGTTGAGTGAAAATCCGAAATAATAACAAATGTTTCATATTCACGCTTCGAATCACTGGCAGTAGCGCCTACTGACTGCTCGTGCTTACAAACACAGACAATCACCTTCTAATACTGTAGGTAATAATAATAACCCCATAACCTATAATCGGATGATGATACCAGTACCTATAGTATAAGAGAAAGTAATCAACACTGCGAATAGAATTGAAAAAGTGGATTTGCGAAACCCCTCCCCGTATGGAGGCGAGGTTGACGCCGCGCGGCGGGTGGATTATCGGCTCCAGGTAAACTGACTTCTACTGCCAGTAAAAGGTACGGGCACCAGAGAGTCAATCAAGCAAATGCATTATCTATGATTACTTATATTTCCTTTTTAATAATGATGACTGTCAAAAATTACATTATTTTTATAGGGACATGCCCTCTGAGGGTCTCTGACAGACGATTGTGTATAATGTTTGTGAGACACTATAGTTTTGTTATGGCACTTAATTCAAGTATGTAAAAATATATATTTTAGTCATTTATTCAGCCGTTTCACAGGTATATAAGTATACTCGTATGCACACAAATCAGGCCAGCTCTGATATTATCACTGAAAAACGCGTAGGTTTTGTTTTTCATGGTATATCGATAATAACTCATTTTTACATAATATAAGAAAACCGACTTATGTTAATGACAACGTTTACAAAAACATTACGTTTCTCTTTTCAGCTCCATTACTTTTGGGCCCGTGGATGTCGCCACGCGGAACCGATCGGCCCATTGTGGTTCGGCCACTGTTCATAATTGTATGGTTGAGAGGTGGTTGCTAACGATGTCGCTGACGTCATCACGTACTAGTACTAGAGTCGGGATGGCGTTGTGTCAACGCCAAGTAACAGTGTACCGCAATGGCTCCATAAAACTTAGTAATAACCACCAAGTATTAGTATTATATCACGCCTGTAGTCCCCGAAGGGATAGGCAGAGGTGCACTGCTCTACTACGTGAGGACAAGGTCACTCGTAAGACGTGCATGTTTCGTTACGCTCAGGTGATAAAAAAAATACGTGAACATATTTTTTTGTTTGAGAGGAAGATTCTAAAGAGGACGTTTGTCAAGAATTCCCAATGGATAAAAAAATGTGTTTCAAATTGTTCAGCCACCATTAAGCAGTAACCCGGGATTGTGTGCGTTCCATATAGCTGGAGCTGGGAACTGCCACGTTTGCGTGCACTCGACAAACAATATTATGTTGTTTGAACAAATAATTTGCCCATTCACACTGACGCATCCATTATTGTAATGATTAATTTTTCATAAATTATGTGTCCTGTTTATTGCTGTATGTACGATGAATTAAGCTCGTGACTAAAAAGTGGTCCATCATAGGGAGGAGTAGAGGAAGAGGGAGCATTTGTCAAGTCGTGGGTAATAAACGTACAACTTATGATTTTTATCGACCGATTATGAGCTAATGCTAATAACTGTATACTAAATAGGAAACGGGTATTCAAACACGATTTCTATTAGTTTTCGAAATCAGTACTTGACACATCACAGGCCAGGCGGAAATTAAACCTGCCCGGAGTGAGTGTCGCGAGTGTACAATACTGCCGGCCGTCGAGTGTCGAGTGTCTGGTTGCCGGCGTCACAGTGTCAGTGTCGGGAGCGACCCGGACGATGTGGACGGGTGGGTTCATTGAATGTCGCTTACGCAGTCCAAAAGCGAAATAGTTTTAAAGCGAACGTTTTCATTTACAGCGCAGATCGTGGAATGTTTATGAATCGAATTTGTCTAAGTGTCACTAAAAGACCGACTAAATAAATGGTTACTTGTAATTTATTGGCACAGCATTTCTTGAAACAAAACAAAATATAAACAATATTGACAGTAACAAACTAGTAATGCTAGAGTTTTGTCTGTTTTATTTCCCGAAACTAGCTCCGTTACAGATGTGTGTAAACATCCACCGAGAACTTACATAATGTATGTATCTGTTATTAACGTCGACGCCGTGGCTTTCGTTTCCTGTTTTCCAAGAAAATGCATACGTAGCATACGTACCCAAAGCGGTTTCCTGCGCGTTTATTTCAGACAATAGTTGCGTTGACCTTCTAAGTAACCATTATAATTACTTGAAATTCACACGGCGAAAAATCTACCGGAATTCATACTAAATACAGTGTAATAAAGTGCAATCCTTGGTCGTGTGAAATAGGTACATACATTGAATTTGCTCTTGCTCACTTTCCTCACACGTCAACAAATATATAACTACATTCCTAATATACAAAGAAATCACATGAACATAAATATTAACTTCACGTAAACTATCTTGGTTTTTATCGCTGACTGGCAGGGCCCGCGCCCGGCCCTCGGATATTATATTATATCGAATGTCCCCATTCTAGAGAAATATTTCCGTAATTCCATCATCGGATAATGCTAGTGCGACCATGGCCAAATCTCGCGGCATTGAAGATAGTCTTTATTTTTATTAACTATAAGAATCGGCGTTTGAAGACGTGGTGGTAATTGTCGAGACCTAGTGGTCGAAAAGGGTGATCCTCGCCAAGGGTGGGACAATATCGGCAATCAGTCGAATCAAGATAGTAGATCCGAACTTAAATTTATAGGTAACTAGCTGAGCCGACAGACGTTGTCCGGTCTTAACTTTGAATATTGAATTCGATTTGTTCCGTTCAACTTTCTTATTTTTTCTTTCATAAGAACCTTCTCCTGACAATAATAAACACAACAAAAAAAGAATTAGCGAAATCGATCCATCCGTTCATGCGTGATGCGATGACCAAGGAAATATATTAATTATTATCTAAATATAATTATATAACTCAAAGGTGACTGACTGACTGACATAGTGATCTATCAACGCACAGCCCAAACCACAGGACGGATCGGGCTGAAATTTGGCATGCAGGTAGATGTTATGACGTAGGCATCCGCTAAGAAAGGATTTTGATTAATGTTAAATAAAATTTTTGTTAAGTTAAATTCCACGCGGACGAAGTCGCGGGCTCAGCTGGTTACATATAAATATACTTAAAATAATTCTTAAAAAGTGTCAATTATCACGATAGAAAAACCGGACAAGAGCACGTTAGACCATGCACAATGAAGGCTTCCGTACCCATTTCAATAGCGAAGATTGATCGTATCTATAACCAAAGTAGCGAAATACAAGAAACAAAGTCGTATTTGCGGTTGATTTTTGACTCTCAGTACTGAGTTTATCATCCTAATATTATAGAGAGGAAAACTTTGTTTGTTTGTTTGTAATGAATAGGCTCCGAAACTACTGAACCGATTTGAAAAAATATTTCACTGTTGGGAAGCTACACTATCCCCGGGTGACATATGCTATCTTATATTTTTTTTAAATTAGGGAATGTAACTGTAATGTACCCGTGCGAAGCCGGGGCGGGCCGCTAGTTAAGAAATAAAGGGGAATCAACTTACCTTTAACTTGGTCATCTGTAGCTCGTGATTTTGTAAACTCATTCCTCCACTTATAACTTTAATTGTAATATCGTACCGCTAGTACTCGTATTATGATTTTTTTAGATTTCTGCACAGTTTTTCAAGTTTTTACATCAAGAGTAACTAAGGCCACGTTTTCAGCTTAAACAAATTCGGGACCCTAATAAACATACACCATTTTTCCTTACTACACACACTTAGGGGTGAAATTTTATAAAACGCTGAAAATTGTATTCTTTATTTATAATGGGTAACCTTAATACTTATTAACACAGATATACGGTTTAGGCAGACGGACAACGATGTGATTCTATAATGATTCCGCTTTTGAGGTACGGAACCCTAAAAATGAATCTCTATATATGTTATAGGGCTGTAGTTGTGCCAAGATCGATTACTTGTCAATTTGATGTTAATAAACTATAAATACGAAATTAACCTTCGTGGATCCGTGTTAATTTGTGTGACCGCGGTATTTATAGGCTTATGACGCTGAGGTATTAGGAACAGTCCGTACGATATATAGTCAAAGCGCAACTATGACGCAGTCAAATTAATGCCTATTTCATTTTATTTTACCTTTGATAAAAGAAGTAATCCTACTAATATTATAAATGCGAAAGTTTGTGAGTGTGGATGTATGAATGTATGTATGTATGCATGTATGTATGTATGTATGTTTGTTACTCCTTCACGCAAAAACTACTGAACGGATTTGGATGAAATTTGGAACACAGATAGATTATAACCGGGATTAACATATAGGATACTTTTTAACCCAATAATCCATTATACGCGGATGAAGTCGCGGGGCACAGCTAGTTTTACTATATTTTTGACATATTTTCGTATAGTAATAATATTTATGTGACACTGTTTTGGCGGCTAAAATACATTCCATGTTATACGTATACTTTCATATGCTACAACTGTTCTGAGATTCTTGTGTGTGGCACAACTTTTGGCCAAAAATGCATAGATTAATTTAGTAAGTACATCAAAATATATTTCCACCAATAGTTTATTACTTAATAAAACAACCATTTGATGTGTCGAAACAAGGAGTGTCGTGGAGTGTGAAGGTGTTGCTTGATTAGCGCAAAGGTGTGAAGCAACAGGTCTGACGGAATTAATTATCACATTGTAAATATTAATTACTATTCGGACATAGTCCGGTCCGGGCGATCACTCGATTCGAGCACCGACAGGCGAGGCAATACCAACTACCCACAACTGTGCCTGAGGTATGAGGATATTCCTCATGGTCAATTGGAATCATTGAAACAAAAATTTTGAACAATTATAAAAACTAGTTAGAAAAATAACCATAGCCATACATACATCATTAATTCATATTCTGCACCCAAAACGAATGAAAGGTCTCATAATCACATACTCAAGTGACAAGGTTAAGTTCACAGAACTGGCACTATAAACCGGCCTCTTTACCGCATGCCCTATACTAACCAGCATATTGCCCCGTAATAAGCGTCACACACACTTTCCCCGCGTTCTTGACGGGGTCACCCTCTACGGTGGCGGGGCGCGGGCGCGGGGGCGGGGGCGGGGGCGGGGGCGGGGGCGGGGGCGGGGGCGAATCAGATCGTTTTATTGCACTTGTTAGGGAATAGTGTCACGGAATATTGGGGCCGGCGTCGCGTCGCGAGAGTCGCAAGATCCTCTCGTTTCTAATGGAAATGGTTAAGAAGGTATTAAGTTTATCGCAGAGGTACAACAAGCTTGAAGGCGTGTAAATTTTCAAAGAATGGGTTTTCGTTAAAGCAGACTTAGTATCAATAGCTATTACAGCTAATAGATAGCAGTATCTTATGTTTCCATTTCTACCAAAAGTAAGTTGTTTAGACACATGATTTTTTTAAAGATAACTGCCGAATGCTCTTACCTAACTGAAATTTAATATCAGGAGCTGCAAAATTTTGTTGCGACTTGACATAAAGTAAGTCTCACTGGTAAATGGTACTTTAAAAAAATCCACCCCTAAGTGTGTGTAAAAAGAGAAAACAGTTCGTATTGGGGTCCCGAATTTGTTTAAACTGAAAACGTGGCTTTAGGTAGATTTTGCTGTAAAAACTTGAAACACCGTGCAGAAAATTTGGAAAAAATGAGGACACTAGCACATGACACGACATTGGAATTAAAATTATAACAGGAGAAATGGGTTCATTAATCACGAGCTACAACTGACCAAGTTAAAGCAAAGTTAATGCCCCGTCTTTTCGGAATAAACTTAATACTGAGATTTAAAAAATCAACCGCAAATACAACTTTGTTTCTTATGTTCCACTACTTCGGTTATAGACAATAAAACTTCGCTATTGAAATGAGTGGCGGAAGCCTTCATTGTGCATTTCTGGACATGCACTTGACCGGGTTTTTCCTTTTAAGGTACGGAACCCGAAAAAATTAGTAATGTTTCAGCATTTGGCCGTAAGACTGCCATTGTTGTAGGGCTGGAATCTAATTTATTTGCTATCAAATAATTTTGCCGTATTTTTCAGTAGGTACTCTACACACAGCTATAATCCGGTTATTAATATTACCATACGCCATTATAATTAGCAGCATCGTTCCTCCCGTACGGCCCGCAAAAGGGCGCATTTGCGATATTACGTCCAGATTTATGGCGACAAGAAATACGCTCATCCCGTTGGATCGCATGATTTAATTGAACTCGCTTAATGGAAGAATAAGGTTCAGAGATAAATCAGGGTATAAAAACGCGATTAAGGAAAAAGAAGGCTTTCCAACTCCACATTGGACACAACAGGAGAGTGATTTACGAATGGTAATAAATGAACAGTGGGTAAGCTTACTACTATTTATTCAAAACGCCTCTTCGACTGTGCGACTTGACGAGATTGTTTTGGCTTTTCAAAATTCAGACAAAAATTCAAGTTATTCAAAAGCTTTGACCCATCTACATTACTTTCTGTTTTCTGAATAAATTTAAAATATTTCACGTCGGGGCGGGCAGGGTTCACAACTTGAAACATAAATTTAAAATTCCATTACGGGAAGCATTCTCGCGAACTCACCGAGACCGGCGCCGGCGCGACCGCTGCTCCTGCCGACGATAACGAATTATGTGCGGCCAGTGACGTCACAAAAGAAATACTATTTCACACCAGTCACGGTAACTTACGAGTATTGTGAACACTATGACAAAACGTATTATATTGATAAGAATGGTAATGCGATTTGTTAAAAGTTATCTGCTAAGTAAGGTGGTTAATTTAACACTTGATTGCCAGTTGCTAAAAACTGTCATTAGAAAATCAGGGTACTATTTTAAAAATATATAGAAAGCCTACTGAATTCTAAATTCAAAATTGAAAGTTCGACACCCGTCGGGTAGTTCGTCGCGACAGAAGTTGCGTGGAGGCGCGGCGACACGGACGGCACGCGCGGAGACCGCAGCTCGACTGCCGCGGCCAACAGTGCCAGCAGGCCAGCACACAGCCGCGGCACCGTTCAGACGCGCACCATTCAGGAGGGTCTCAAGTTGTAACAGATTTCATTTGGATAATATAATTTCAACTACGATTATGATAACATCAGGTTGAGCATTTCGTCTTAAGAACACTATTTTAGTCACGGGAGTGAAAACTAGGCTCCGGAAAATAGGGGGTGAAAGTTTGTATGGGTAAAAACAAATCTCAACTTAGAGCTATGACAACTAGTATTAAGGTTACACATTACAAATAAAAAATACAGTTTTCGGCGTTTTATAAAATTCCACCAGTGTGTGAAATAAGGGAAAACAGTTTGTATCGGGGTGGCGAATTTGTTTAAGCTGAAACCGTGGCTTCAGGTAGATCTTGCTGTATAAACATGAAACACTGTGCAGAAAATCTAGAAAAAAATAGGACACCAGCGCATGACACGACATTGCAATTAAAATTATAACAGCAGAAATGGGTTCACTAAATCACGAGCTATAGCCAACCAAGTTAAAGTTAAGTTAATTCCCCGTCGTTAATGAATAAATTCAATACTGAGATTAAAAATCAAGCGCAAATACAACTTTGTTTCTTGTGTTTCATTACTTTGGTTATAGATAAGATACATTTTCGCTATTGAAATGGGTCCGGAAGCCTTCATTGGGCATGTCCTGACGTGCACTTGCCCGGTTTTTTTGTTTAAATGTACACTATTTGTTCGTAAAGAGCAATCACCGTTCCACTACATGTAGGCGCTCTTGCAACCTATGTACTAAAATCAAGACACCATGGGAAAGCTTAAAATACAGTGATTTGTTGAGCTCTGTAAATCATCATTTGAATAGAACCCAAATCATTAAGCATCCTAATTAAAACAATATCCAATGTTTGAACGAATGCATGGTGAAGTTAATTTTATTAACCAATTAAATAACATTTGCGTCGCTCCGTACATAGAGAGCGCGGTATAGTTTCCATAATAAATGTAAGTTAACGCTTTCCTGACATAACCTGGATGTTAAATAATTATGATTTTCGGGGTTGAATTAATTCGAAAGGTCAGGCCACCGCCGCCGCTTCGCTACATACCGCCATGCGCCGCCGTTTGAATATAACTCAAATTATTTCGTATAGTATGAGCTCCTGTAGAGTACCTATGTATGTACATACTATGTACCTACCAGCTCCCAACGCAACTATTCAGAACAATTTTAAACATCATAAAATCAGCACAATCAAATTATATTTTCAGCACAATTTTGGCTCGACGCTGTAAATAATGAAATATTTTACTTTTATCTTCAGGAAAAATGCCGGCTGAGTTGTTTGGAAGCCTTCCTGATATTCAAGACGCATAAAATATTTGCTAAAAATAATTTTATGATGCGTTTGTCTATGAATGACATCATCTTATATATAAAATCCTCGTGTCACAATGTTAGTTGCCATACTCCTCCGAAACGGCTTGACCGATTTTTATGAAATTTTATATGCATATTCAGTAGGTCTGAGAATCGGATACTATCTATATTTCATACCCCTAAGTGATAAGAGTTGTCCATATTCCACGCGGACGGAGTCGCAGGGCACAGCTAGTAATATATATATAAGTATATGATGTGAATATTTTAGTATGCATCTAATTTAATCTAGATACCTATGCGCCGCAACGCCTTCACGATGGCGTCACGACGCTTTCTTTCTAGTAATCCCGTCTTCTCCTAACAGGCAAGCGTCGCGGCGCTTTTATAGTAGCGTCGTGACAGTGTTATAGTGACGTCAAGACGCTGTTGTTGAAGCGATATGGTGTTTCAGCATATTTAATGGTCTTTGTTACGTTTTTATAACGACGATGCGACGCTTTCGTAGTTGCCTCACGCACGATGCTTTTAAAGTAACGTTCTGATGATTTCGTAACGCAAAGTCGCTACTCTACTGTTGCAGCAACCCGATTCTTTCATAGAGTCGGCGTATCATGCAGCAAAAATATCCAAGATTCACTTATAAATAGTTGTAGTGTAGTTTTATTGAGACGCTGAAAGCGTATTTAGGTATAGTCTCGGCGCACATACTGCGCGAAATAAATTGCATCCAGGAACGCGATTTAACAACGTTCCAATGTCAAACAATTATATAAATAAAGTGGAATTATTATCATTCTAAGATGATCGGAGGACCTACCAGCGGACTCTACTACTTATTTACACTGTCCAAAATAGAACGATACGTAATACGCATTCTACTGAAGGAAGACAATAAAATCACTATTACAATTGTTTAGTAGTGTTAGTGTAAACAGGAGTTTCAAACCCATTCCAAATATACAATCAACGTTTCGTTTCCAGCTCATCAATGGATGCTCGTTCCAATTATCGACCCTAACCAATAACAAATTAAGTTCAATTGAAGTTGTATATTATTATAGTACAAAATTCTGGAGCAAAGAAACCAATTTAACAGTTAGGTGCCTTTAGACGTTACTTTGGATGTTACTTGCAATGAAGAATTCAAAGAACCTAAGTACCTACCTAAAAAGAAACACAGGCGCTTAAAGGAAACTACACTTGCAATAAATGTCAGCTCAGCTGAAACGAATATCCACCAGCTGTTATTATTTCTAGTAGCAATATATATTTCTCTTATGTTAACACCTTGACATTGATTGTCGATTTTTTTTCTTATTCTTTTTATTGCTCGATTATTCTATGAATTGTAGAATACCTACAATGTACATAATAGTTATACTAAATAAATAGCCCGTAGCTCAACACTTATTATATTACCAACCAAGTAGCTCTGCAAACTGTAATCTCCATTTATCCAGACAATGTAAATGATAAAATGTAAGTAATAAAATATCATTAGAATTTTCACTTGTAATCCTGCTTATACCTCATGTTCGTAGAAAAATAAAATCATATATTTTTTGTATATCCCTGAAACCTGACGTGTTTACATTTAATCAACATCGAAGCTCGCTCCCTCTGTGTTCGCATTACACAAATCAGAGCCTATTTACCGAGCGTCTGGGACCTCGCAGTGAATATACCTTACCTGTGGTTACAAAATGGACCACCTTGAAATTTAAAACTTGTATGTTAGCTGTGTACTTAAAAAACCTAAAGAATACGTGTTTATAACACCGTGTAGTTCGTCGGCTAACAGGATAAGTATGGCGAGGTAAACTACCGCAAATCTCTGTGTAGGTACTAACTACATGATCCGCGCAGTATTCCCCTAAGTAATAACACCCCCACTTTACAGTATTGTTTCCTGTTTCTTCGGTAGAGAGTATATAAGTTCATGAAAATTCAGAATTTGTTCTCTACTTGACCCACCGCCCATTTAGACCGGTGGGCGTTTTTGAGAGATTATCGAGATTGATTGGTCCGCTTCGAAAACATTACTTTTTCCAATTACCAGACGGATCGCCGGTCGGCGCGATGGGGGAATTGAATTGGGAATCATTTACATAGTACCTAATACTAACTTCCACACGCAGCGAGCGACGCTAGCGTTTTATCTCGATCTCGACACATTGCCACTTACCGGGCCCTACTAGAGCTAATTACCATTTAGATGAACCCATAAGTACAAAAAATCAATGAAGCGGTTTAGGAGGAGAAGAATTATGACACACGCACCCTGACTGGCGTTGTACTAATAGCAAACATTAGAATCCTGGTAAAATTTGTTATTTGATTTTTAAAAGTAAATAGATCAATATTAACATGTATATTTTGGAATTCCCTTGGAATGAGGTCACAACCCGCCAGGGCACTATCTATTAAACGGAAGCGCGCCAACGTTATGCTTTGACGTTGTTTTAAGATTTTATAATATGAGCAGTATATCGTAAGCAACTTGAATATGCGCACACAGCAGACATTGTAAGAAGTACAATAATAATACCAGTTCTTTGACTAACCTTCTAAGCTTGGATGAGTTATTCTGGAGAGAGCGCCTGTTATATTTTTAAACAAGGTTTTTGCTATCCTCCTTTTAAAAAAAATCAGGCGCCTAATACTGAGATAATAAATGGGCGCTGCTAATCGATGCCATTTATCTGACAGTACTTAACATTAAAAAGCGATGCAACACGCGGTTGACATTTTTCAAATGAAACAACAACAGCGCCCCGGTCAGCGGTCATCTGTCTTTGTCGGCGTTATCTGGTATATATATAAAGGCTATTGTTTCACGCCGGTGCCGCGCGGGGCAAAGTAGAGAGGGTCAGCCTTGCTGAATGATTGTTTTCCGTGTGTTTTAAATAGCACAGTAATTGTATAGGTCGTGATTTTTATTCGAAATAATGTGGCGAGATTTGGTATAAAATGGTTTTTCAGTGGCTACTATAGAAATATTAGTTATGGACATTTTATTACGTTCATCTAGCTCTTGTGATGATTTAGGGTTATAATATAACAACGAAGGAAAGTTTGTAAAAAAATAATCGATATTAAGTATATAGATATTGTATCTAAGTAAACAAAATTGAAGAACTTAGTGAATATAACAATGACATTTTTAATTACAACCATCAGCTCTATTCATCTCCCTTCGCCGTTATTCCCACACAATGCTTATTGTTGCCCCGTGTACCGGGGTAGTAGGTCAATGTACCACAAGCCTCCCCACGCGCAGGAGGGGGGAGGGGAGGCGGTAATGTCTTGCTCACGACGCGGGACACGTGAGAAGACGCACGCTAAAGAATGACTTAATTATTACATATTTTTCTTATATTGTTGCACTCTTCTGTTATATTTTCGAATAAATTAAATATCGTCAGACTAACCCAGACCAGGGCAAATTAAAATAAATGATATCCCTATATTGCCCCACGCGAATTGAACCCGTAACAACCCGGAGTGAGCCGACTAACCTACACCACTAGGCAAACCGCAAAGTGGTCGTCCAATAATTCCGAGGAAGTAAATACATAAGAACTTTTCATTAATTTATATCACCTCAAACGTACTGAAAGCTTATTCATGAGTTTCCTCTTCAAGATGTGTTCATTCGATAGTTGTTTTGAGCGTATGTTTAATTTTTTTGTATTAATTGTATTTTGCAATAATATTCGTGGAATTTGTTGCTTTGTTTTATTTGATTCTGACAGTTTTTACTTCTACAAAAATATATATTTTCATGATTTATTAGTTGTCTCTGCTTTCTTCATGAAGTTCCTATCCGTCTGAATAAGATGAAATTAGCATTATGCAATTCCGATTCAAATATACGAAATATCTCAATGTAATTACATGGATAACAGCACTGATAGAATCTAGCTTACCATAGTTTAATAAAAGTATCGCGATGTCTCGCGTTCTATTAGTGCGACTGCGGGAAGTGTCGGCCCAGTTGCATTTCCCGGATCAGAAAACGTAAACGTTGCTGGTATGAAATTGTTAAACAGTAGTATTGAATAGAACTCTCGATACGAAATCCAAGAATTCTGAAGAAACTAAACACAAAAGGGTAGCCTAGCATAACATATTTTTGAAGGAACTTGAATAGGCCGCCCCAGTGCAGACGTGGGTAGCATTCGGCTAAATTGTCGCAATTCCTTATCTACACATAACTTATCCACACAAGGCAATGATTAACTGTAAAGGCCTAAAAAGTAATCATCAGGAATTGAAATCTGGGTCACTAAACAATCTTATTTAATATTATATGTAAGTATATTATGTATTATTAGTGAGATACATTGTGTTTTCATGCGATGGCCAAGTTAATCTATGTTATTTAAAACATAAAAGATTTTTAATATTGATATGGTCTCTATAAGATGTTGTTAGGTTAGCTAATTACGTATTAACTTAAGACAGAAGGTCCCTTAAGTAGGGACTTAATAAAGTAACCGACTTGGTATTACATGGATCTCACAACTTTTACGGTAGAAGAACTGAGTTGCGAGACTTGGGTTTTTTCAACCGACTTCAAAAAGGAGGAGGTTATCAATTAATGAGGAGGTTATCAAAATAACTGGAAAAATACAGCATTCAAGTAACCGAAATTGCGTGATTTGCTTTCCTGTGACTTTTCAGCGGTGGTTGCGGTCACTAAAATAGTCTCAGTAAACTGCCTACCTTCTGGCTTCATCATCAGATGATGAAGAAACTGGAAGGTAGGCGCCGGAACTCCGTAATAACACAATGTAACCTAGTCATGTTTGGTCTCAGTGAAGTTGTCATGTCATGCATTCTGGCTATAAGTGCCATATATTGGTATAAGTGGTATACTATGTGAGGCCTTGATTGTCAGGATCCCTTGGTAATAACATAGAAATATCATAAAAATAGGTTCAGTCGTTTGAGAGATATGGACTGTTTACGGTTGCCAGCAATTCGATAAGTAGTTTACCACTAAAAATCGTGAACATTTATTTTTTATAAAAAAATTGAACCAACTTAAAAAAAAACCTAGGTGCACTAAAAACCTAGAAATAACTAGATACCACATAATTTATTTAATCTGGAGTCGGTGCCTATTCAAGTAAGTAAGGGTAGGTAGGGACCTAGAAGTCCTAGTGTAAAGATAGTGGCACCGAATCCAAATTAAAGACATTATGTGGTATCTAGTTATTTCTAGGGTTTTAGTGCACCTAGGTTTTTTTGAAGTTGGTTCAATTTTTACAAGTTTAATTTTTGATGGCATTTTATATTCTCGTAGGTATTTTGTGTAATTATTACAAAAATAACATTGGTTGGAACATAGACACAAAACCCCTATCTAATACCGGTCACGAGCTAAGGCACGTAATGAAGGCCCATAATAACAGCTTGGCTGGAGTACATATTCGCTGACAGACAGGTTAATGGGTCGATATTAAAATTTAATGATCCCCGATAGCCGAACAGGCGGCAATATATTACCGTTTTAAAGTGCCGTAAATGAGGTCACCCCGCCCGCGGATGTATCAGACTCGGGTTGCCATGCGCCAAGTCTATTTTATTCCCCACTATAAAAAATATAATTATTAATTAGAAACTTTTTATTACTTTCGGACGGCGTTACTATCGAATATTAGGTTATCAATCTAGTTAGGTAGTTTTTATCTAATTAATATGAGGGTCGAAATATTGTTCATAGTTAGGATTTTAATTAAACAGCTAATCTAACATTTTTATTTTTAGTTTCGACACCTTTCCCAGTCAGAATTTAGAACCATTTTGTGTAGAAAGTTAGCAGTAAAATATTTGACAGGCTTAAAACAAAGTACCTATGTACCACCACGCCAAGGCATCCATCACACGCATCCATGTCAGAAGATTACTTTATTTCTCATCGTAAACCAACTCTGTTTGTGATTGGTATGTACTAACCAGTCAATGGTTTGTTAGGTTGTTATAAAGGCCGCTTCTCAGTGGGTATACAGGTTGAAACAGAAAGGGTATACTTTTTTTTATCAAAACTTAACTTTGTAATTCTAAAACTATCAGCTTTGGAGGAAACATGAAAAGCAAAAGGTGTTACAGGAATACAGCTGTTGACAGATTTCACAAGTCTACAAAACCTATAGTACTTCAACTGTCCCACGAAGCCGATAGTTTTAGATTTACACAGTTAGTTTGCAAAAAAAATTGTATACCCTTTTTGTTTCACCTAGTATATACCACTCACAAGGCTTCCTATTAGTTAGCAGCGGAAGTTATTATATTATGATGCGTAATGTACATTTGGTACGTTTGTAACTTGAATCCTCTTTTATTATAAGTCCAAAACGAGAATACATATGTATTCGCCATTATAGAGGACATGGTGTCGGGATTCAAACAAGCGTGCAAATTGTACGGGATGAGAATACTCGCAAGTACGGCGCGGGGTGCGGGCGCGGGGGCCGGGCCGGGGCGGGGGATGCTCCGTTTGTGAACATCTTACTCTTTAGAGCTATTTAACGTGGAGCTATATTATGAGTGAATGTACGTCCTGGTGTACACTGACAAACTTCTCACCTACCCATAAGTATATGAAACGTGACATTCTTCGAAGCATAACTCACTAACTTTCCAGTTATAGACAACAATTAGATGCTTTTGACCAACCGCAGTTATGATAGCTGCAAACTTTGATGTAAAATAAATTATAATAATATTGTTGGTTGCAAGCATGCCTTTCCATTAAGTTGCATGGTGTAATATCATTTATCGCTTTTCCTTGTAGAAAACAAAGTGGGATTCGAGGTATTCTACCCTGACATCATCTATAAGTGATAGAATAACAATCGTCATAGTGGAAGTATTGCTCTACTTACTGTAGAGCAATACTTCCACTCTCTCAAATCCTTCGGTCTCCACTCTACCTACAGCCCGAGTTTCACCTCGCCACGCGACTTCCGTCCATAAATAATAGAGCGCCGCGCGCCGCGCCGGGATGGATATAACGAGCCGTGCCGAGCTAATGCTGCTCTACAGACACCTTTGTCAACGAACGGAAGTGAAGTATTTACATACACTTTCCGGTATTAACATCACAGGATCTTAGAATATGAGACTTCAGACTTATTTAACAAATACTGTAATAATAATAAAAATAATTTATTATTATTATTATTACAATACTAGGTGAAACAGAAAGGGTATACTATTTTTTTTTGAAACTTTACTTTGTAAATCTAAAATTATCGGCTTTGTGGAACAGTTGAAGTACTAAAGGTTTTGTAGACTTGTGAAATCTGTCAACAACTGTATCCCTGTAATACCTTTTGTTTTTCAAGTTTCCTCCAAAGCTGGTAGTTTTAGAATTACTAAGTTAAGTTTTGAAAAAATTAAGTATACCCTTTCTGTTTCAACCTGTATACTAGGTAATACAATTCGACGGTGAAGTTCGCCAAACTGCAGTGGGCCGGCGTGGTGGGCTTTAGCCCGATCACATCGCATTGAGCACATGTGCCCAACAGGGCGCAGGGTGTAAAAAGGGATTTTGTAGTATGTTGTAATAAGTATATTCTAGAAGTATATTGTATATATGAGAAGGATGTTCAGCTTCGATCGACAAGTCATATAATTATTGCAGGACAACGGTAAAATATGTTGCATTTTTATGTAAAAGCAAATTACTTATTAATACTTATTATTATTAATAAATTAACATCAACTTCAAAATATCTAGTCAGTACTAGATATTTTGAAGTTGATGTTAATTGCTAAAATTCAAATGATAACTGTATCATGTATTTTAGCACCTTCAAACCGTTTTCTGTATTTACAGTACTGTCGCACCCCGAACCCCCCCCCCCGCACCCGCACCGCCCGCGCGTCGCTACACCTCAAATTGAAAACCACCCTTTGAAGTGAGCAGGTAGAGGTGAGCGCAGTCCATTAAGGGCAGGAAGGAACTCCTCTGCGGAAAAATTGTAAGCATATTATAAATCCATTAGAGCTCGTGAGGCGACCGCGGGGAGATACGGAAGAATGGCGAGAAATGCGCCCGAGACAGGGACAGGGTAAATTCCTCCAAGTAAAGAACATCTCAGATGAGGTTGTGAACTCAAACTAACGTGTAAGGACGTTACAACATTATGCGGTGCACTTGACGGAACAAACACCGTCAGATCTGTATGACGAGCTGGGGCAGGCAGGCGTGCTCGACCCGCTTGGTTCTAGAATACACCTCTCAGATATATTGTAATAAATATTTGTACGTTTACAAAAACATATAACACAGCCTTCGGTCCCGCACTCTACTCACCAACGATGCACCGCCATCCATATTGAATAAACCAAACGAGATCGTTTCGCAACTGTGTAGCACACACACACCCCAGCCCGAGCCCCGCGCCGCGGTGCTGTGTGTGCCGGCACAGACTCAGTGTGGGAGAGGTTCAATCGAGATCTAATGCAAGTGTAGCTTGCGGAGGAATGAGAAATATATGTGGATGTCGGGAGCATGCCTCATGCATGGACTCCCACATGCATACACAATGCATGCTGCATACTTCATAAGATATCCAATCCCACGCGATTGGATATAGAATGTGAGGAGAATCAGATTTTTTTGGATTGGTTTAAAACCTAGAGCGGCTGTCACATACATTACAAATGTTATCATTTGTAGCTCTACTATGAGTTATACGCTCGTTAATAGCTAGCGTAGACGCTTTACGTATATTTATTTATTTATTTATGTATTTATTAGGACATCCAACAGCTTATTAATTACAAAGACATAGAGTGTAATATTGTTATAATATTATATAATATTGTTTTTGTATGGTGAATTGTAGAGCGCCCCTATAGGTCTCACAAGGAACTAGCAGTTTGCGTTACGAATATTATACGTAGATCCTAGCGAATGGAAGAGCTACTCTAGTTGAGAACCATCCCCACGTAATTGCAGTATGCTCATTACCTATGTAGGTTCCTCTATTTCATAAATAAGGTAGCGTTAAAAAAAACTTAATTATATCACAATATAATCGGTTTTCTCATCATCCCGCAGTCCTCCAAATTGCCAAACTTTAAGAAAATTAAGCGCCCTTCTGCTTTTGCCGGGTTATTGTTTACGTGTAATCGTTTTTGATGGAAAATAAAATTAAAGCCCACAAAGGAAGCCAGCGGCGGGTCGACTCGATTTAACGAGGTTCCCGCTCCGGCGCGGCCGCAAATTTTCAGATTTTGATAAAGTCGTCTGCAGTCTCCGTCCGTCCGTACTTCGGACCCAGCTGATCCCAAATCTTCTCAGGAATCTGAACTCTGCACTGAGAAATAATCATTACAAAAACCATTGAATTTCGTAGTTCCTTGTAAACGTTTTGAAGTCAATTTAATTTTATAAAATAGGCTCGACTATTCTGAAAATCAGACTTTAAAACTCTAGTAGCACTCTCAATATTGCACTCTCTAATATATATAAACTCCTATACAAATATTGTATTTCACACCCAAGAGACAATTTTACAAAAATACATTTTGAAGACATTGTGTCGCCGTTGCACGTATGTACAAATGTCATTTCATACAATCGACAATAAAATGCAGGGCAGAGACCCTCTACACGATCGCTACGAGTCGTAGCAACGTCTACGCCGTAGCACCTACGAAATCCATAGCCGTTCAGCGTATGATCGAACGAATTTTGTCGTTCTGAAATAAGAAATATATTTCAACAAGATGTTCTAACTGTACCATGTAAAGGATGGTAATACACTGTGAAGGTTAGTTTGCGTACCATCACAATTACGGGGCACGTTTAACACGTACACTTAAGTATTACTCACAAATAATGTTTGGTTTACGCCCAGCACCTATAGATTAAAATATTAGAATAATTCAATCTCAGTTATATACATAAACACCTTCTCCACCACCCACGTACATGGACATCACAAATATTGAAACAACTATTAGTGGAAAGGCTTGTTTGCCCGGCTACACGTTATATTGACGGTCTACACCTTATATTGACGATAAATATAAAATATAGCCTTCAGACATTCTTGCTCAAAAACACAAAAATTACATACCTAACTCGGTGATACTGGTTATTTGGTAAAAATAAACCCCTTTCAGTGTAGTCAGGCGGACTGTGTCATCAATTCATTATTACGACACGTTAGAACTCCAAATGAATATTGATTCGTGACCTCTCATTCGTGATTCGGGTGGACAGTTCATTTCCTGAAAATTATAGCAATTATTTAATTTTAAGAATGAATGATATATGATATTACAACTTATCACATATCGGTCTCTGCTTCAACTGGAGGTTCGAATTCTTTGAATGTTTTTTCTGGAAAATTTGAAACTCTTCTATGTTGTCTGTTCGCATATTTGCTTAGGTACTGTCAAGTATATTTGATACTAGCGGCCCGACCCGGCTTCGCACGGGTACATTGCGGTTACATTATTCGAGTTTTAGTAAGGATCACTAATATTTTTGAAAATATATTATAGCCTATGTCACCCGGGGATAGTGTAGCTTCCCAACAGTGAAATAATTTTTCAAATCGGTTCAGTAGTTTCGGAGCCTATTCATTACGATCAAACAAACAAAGTTTTCCTCTTTATAATATTAGTATGATTTATTTTAAATCAATCGATTCATTGCTTTATGTTCCTAAAATATATGAATCCTACCTAGACTCAGGGTGTCTAAATATTTCCAAAGTTTTTTGTAGTAACCGTAGCCTTGTTTATAGAAATGTATGTCATGTAATAAACTTTCGCCACACACAACATTACAAAAATAAATCAATAAAGTAACCAGCAATTAGAGGAACGAGGGTATCGTGACGTCACTAGGCGGGCTTCACCTTTAATAAATAATCTACATCAAATTGAGAGCTCCTGTTTCAGAGACTGGAATTTAATAAGCAATCAATTAGGTGGTTTAATCTCGGAGGTAAATTATGTAATGTGGTAATATAACAAGGAAGTGGTAAGTTGTAGGTTGTGGAATTGAAACAATTTTAAAATTATTGATTAAGCCTCATTATTAAGCCTCATATTTGAGATATTTTTGTTGTGACTGAGTCCATTACTAAAGTAGGGGATATAACGCACAGTGAACACAACGGTATTTCTCACTGACTCCTACCATCTCATTCTTTACAGCTGAGATCTTACTGAGTTTTTTTTATTTACCCCTAAGTGGTTTTTTGCCCTCATTAAACTGGTGTCGTCGGGGGCATATTGATGAGCTCCCCTGTCACTGGAGCACGCCCCCGCCGCTGTTTACCCCCCACCCCCGCCCGCGCCCCGATCGCACCCCCCGGCCACGCCAAATAAATTACCGTCACAGATTCTTCAACAAAAAACTATTTTGCTTCATAAAAATAACGGAGTTGCTTACTCATGCCGCCGGGGTGAGCGGTGAGCCGGGTCGGAGAAGACGAGACGAGAATCGGGTCCGTGATAAAGAATTATCAGCTCACTGACAACTATTGTTTTCACACGAAAATTTTAATCTAAATTTTTCGTGTTTAGAGTAGTTTCCCGGTTATTTTCGTTGCTGATAATTTAAAATAAACATTGCTAATGCTTGTAGCATAATTGGAATTCAAAAAACCCAGTTGGACTTCGGCATCGGCATCAGGCTGTACCTGGTAATACAATAGAACAGTACCTTTGATAATATAGCTTTAAATACTAAACAATTAAAATTAGGATAACTTTGATAGGGAGGTTCCACCAATATATAGGTAGGAAATGTGTGGTTACAAAAATGAAATAACAAATATCAAAGATTTGTAAGGAAATGTACACAGACTCTATTGCATGGAATTGCCTCTAAAGTCCGGAGCACCGCCGCAGCTGTGCCACACAATAACACAACTGTACGCAATCTTCCGGCCACGTCGACAACATGTCTAATGCCGATACCCAGGGGGGGCATCGGCTGCGTGGGGTTGAAAGGGGTTAAATTATGTGCTGCATTACGTATGCGGATTCTTATGGTGCCGTATGCTGATCGGTTTATTTCCATAATTTATGTATGCAATATTTATACGATAAAGGTTATCTCTTACTTTTCTCGTAAGAAAACTGTTCGTGAGGGATTTGCCGCGAGCTTATGGAAATGAGTTAGTACCTTGTGCATTGTACTCGTATATGAAGCTATCCGTTGGGATTTAAAAACTGAGCTGTATTTAAATGGCAGTTTGGTTTAATTATGAACTAGCTTATAATTAGATGCGACTACGAGTCAATAGCGACCGCACAGGAGCATAACCGCGCGCCCGCGCCGCCCGCGCCCCCGCGCCGCCCGCGCCCCCGCGCCGCCCGCGCCGCCCGCGCCGCCCGCGCCGCCCGCGCCTTGTTTTTTTGAAAGAGGTGTATTCTATGGGAAACCCAAAAGTATTACATGGCAATGAAAATGATCTGAATTATGAGCGAACAGTGAATATGCAAACATTTTGTAATTTTCAGTTAGTTTCATGGAATATAGTTGTTTTGCTCGTCGCCAGACTCGTCGTTGTTATTCTAAATAACTGATGACTAAGAACTGATGAACACGTGATAAACCTGTTTTTTTTTTAATTATAGTAGCAAAATTTGAAATAACTCGGGTTTTATCACGTGTTAAACTTTTTTAATAACACGGCAAACAGGCCCGGCAGCGTACCGCAATAACCGGTTATTCTCCGAACTTGGGGTGCGCGGGCGCGGCGGGCGCGGCGGGCGCGGCGGTCGCAGCCGGAACCGGAACTTCGCTCGTTTATAATTTATGAACACTCTCAGTGGGCAGATGCGCTGTTTCTCAGATATTTAAAGTTTGTTGATTGTACAAAAATAATCTTGTTTCCCTGTAAGAGAATTATAAAACGATTTTGATTATAAGGATATCAAAGGTACTTAATGGTGAGATGTCAGTAAGAATTATTTATTTTTTTAAAGAAGATAAAAACGAATATAATATAAGTAATGAAATGGAAAAGGCTTGGAAGAAGAATGTGAAGTACGTAGGTACGTTAAGCATTTAGCAAGTCACTTTACGAACTCTTGTCCTTTCTTGTGAAAACTTTATTATCTATCTATATTACGCTACGTGCACACGATGAAGACGTTTTTTCTATACATTGTACACAGATAGGTAAATAATGGCCGCACTTGGCACACGTATATAGCACGATGTATGGAAAAATGGTTGTCGCGTTATTATACATCTGTAGAAATACAAAATACCATTTAAAACTTGAATACATGCGGAACTGCCCTTTTGCAAGCGCCTTCCCATACACACGTGTGTTTAAAACATAGCAACGTCCACGAATAACTCCCAATAGTTACGCAACGAGTGGTTTTATGGTCTAAACACGTTCCGAAGACGCGGACTTGACCTCGTTGTTGAAACAACAGTTTGGAGTTAAACTGATCGTTTACAGACTGATAATAATAGATATACTGTCAAATAATGAACAGACTTAAAAAAGCTAACGTACGGTCTCCCGTAAGATACTTACGTTTTTTGTGTCAAAATTGAGGATTTTTGTAGATAGATAATACTCATAAGCAAAATATATTGTGGCGACAAAAAATATGTAAAATAATGTTTATAAAACGCGAAGGGACGCGGTATCCTATAGTTTCCACTTTTTCTGGTGAGATAAGATACCCTAGAAGCATAATGAAAAGATAGATACTGGTACTATATTGTTTATATTATTTTATTCGTTGTAAACAAACTAAACAATGGCCTATTATGTTGTCTACAAACGACTCAAATTAACGAGACGAAGTATTGCGGTCTTACTTATTCAATACAATCATGAGAAGAACAGAACATTCAGTTTAGTTTTTGTATTAAAAGTACTATAATATCATATTATTTCATATGTAAGATTTATATAGAGGCTAAATTAACAGGTAAGTATAATTCTGCAATACCACACTGTTAGAGTTGCATAAAGAACGTATTTCATATTAAGTATGTGTTAGTTGCCCTCATAATGTTGTAACAAGCAGGCTTCCCCGGCTGCACAGGGGTTTAAAGACGTTTACGAAAGTACAAACTTTCACCCCCAACTTTGCACCATTAGGGATTTACATTTTTTTTTAATCTTTATCTTTTTCATGCTTAGGTCATAAAATAAGCCTTCTATTTAAGTTCCATGTTTTTAACTTCCGTAGTCTCAGGTTTGCGTTGACCAGTCACTCAATAAGGATTTCTTTAATAGATTAAACCCCTAACATAATTAATTTCATCACAATAGCCACACCCAAGCCGGCAGCAAGACGCGGCAGCCTAACCTCACGTTACGTGTTAATATTTGATCATGGATGTTTGCGCCCTTCTGCCGCTCGACGAATCTATGATTAATTAGGCCGCGACCTTGCGCCCTTTCTCCGCTGAACGCCAAGTTCACACTATCTTTGTATCGCTATCATCCTGATATTATTGTTTCGTCTGGTAGGTTGAGATATGTTAGATACAGTACGTATCAACTTGCGTGACAATATTAAATTGTCTCTGACATCAATAGCTGCGAAACCTGAGAGATTGTATTATAAGCTCATCCCTATGGAATTCTGAACGCTACGGTGCAAGGTGTGTTGTCCCCCGTGTTTTCCGTTGCACCTGATAAATGATAACAGGGCAGCATTTCTCGACGACTAAACGATTACGTTACATATTTGTACCCGATATATACCGATATCTGAACATACCTAGATAGCGTTTAAATAATAATAACCCATCTTAATGGTAATTATCAGCATAACTCATTGTATATCCTAATCCCAATTCCCAAGACAAAAACTTCCAATAATAAACGAACAGACATTAATCCTTATAAATTCAATAATCGTTGTAAGCCGCAGCCGTGGGCCGTGGGCCGTGACGGCAGCCGGTCTAAAACTAAATTAATTAAAGTATGGAATGGCAAGGTAACGAACGCGACACCCAGACACCTTGGAAATGACGGGACTAAAGTGGAGAAAGATAAAGTTTAATTTATTATACAAAATTGTGTCAACATTGACGGGCTGGCTTATGCGATCCATTCTCAACAGTTACCACTAACCATCAGGTGGACCGTCTGCGATTCTTAGCAATAATAAATGACATTTATTTTGATACTAGCGACCCGCCCCGTCTTCGCACGGGTGCAATAAATTATCAGTGTTTCTTTACTATGTTATTCATGAATCTATACAAATAAATAAAATTGGAGTGTCTGTTTGTAATATCAAAATAACACCTTTTCACTAAATGCATATGAAAGTATATACGACCTATAACAAAAACGCGATTTAAAAATGTTTTGTCTATCTTTCTGTCTGTCTGTCTGTCTGTCTGTCTGTATGTTTGTTCCGGGTAATCTCCGAAACGGCTTGACGGATTTTGACGGGACTTTCACTGGCAGAACTTAGGCTACTTTAATTTTAGAAAAACAATTAGGGTTCCGCGTAAAACAATAAAAACACATGAAATCAAAGAGTATCTCCGAAACGGCTGGACTGATTTTGACGGTACTTTCACTGGTAGATAGCTGATATTATAAGCAGTAACTAAGGCTACTTTTATATTAGAAAAACAAAAAAATGGGTCCTGTCGCGCGGGCTCAGAATGCGGGAGCGGGCTTTTTTGTTAAGTTAAATTCCACGCGGACGAAGTCGCGGGCTCAGCTAGTTATACATATTAACCTTCCTCTTGAATCACTCTATTTATTTAAAAAAACCATCGAAATCCGTTGCGTAGCTTTAAAGATTTAAGCATACATAGGGACATACAGACAGCGGGATGCGACTTTGTTTTATACTATGTAATAATGATTTGAGGTTCATGAATAACAAGTCTAGATATTTTATTTGATTTTCAACCATACGGCGTATGAATGCAAGTTGCTTATTGCAATTCGTACTGAGGAAATATTCACAACTACATCCTATTTATCTTGTATCTCAACTCGACATTATTACAGTTTGAAACACCTCTCCCTTGCGTGTCTGCATGGATGGCCAAGTTGCCCGCACTAGGTGCAGGCCGCCGTTGTCAAGTGCGCGCCAGGGATGCCGCTCAGCAAACATTCCACAAGCTTTAATAATCAAGGGGTGCTCGCGACACGGCCCTCGAAAGGGTGACGTTGTTTTACAGGCGAGAGTGTGATGTGGTCAAGACTGCGACATCGCCTGCGAGAGGCGACTAGGTGTAGCAATTTAAATCGGTTGGTAGTAGGAACATTTCCGTAAGCGTTCTCGTTTCGTAACGAGGTAATGTTTTTCAATTACTCGTAAAAATGTTTTGTTCCTCACATTTGGATCTAATATACATATATCCAACACATGAGTCTGTGACCAAAGCAATAGTTATATTATTACATTTTTTTTTGATTATGAATTATAATGGAAAAGTTAATTTACTAAGCGAGCACTAAATTAAGAGGCTTCAAATCTTGCAGCCGAGTTTCCTCAACCAATTAATCTATCCACTATCTAATTGTAGTAGCTGACCAGACACTTGCCACCCCTGCTAACGCCTGCCGGTTGAATGTCCAATTAGACCGAAAGTGCGCAGTCCGAGCTGAAGAGCAGCAAATACGCTCGAACGGGTCCAGTTTTGCTAGCTAAAGATTTGAGTAACGAATTTGACACGAAATAAAAATGGATATTTGATGATCGCCAGCTGAAGATGAAGCGAAGTTAAAACCGTCATTCATGGTGAGTGACGCGTGACTGGCGGCGCCCCCTGCTGTTGACAGAACTCCATTTTGTTGTTATTGTATCGGTGCAAAGTTTAAATTGTTATTTAAAACAGAAAAGCGATAGAAAGCTGTTCATACACAGAATATTATTATTAAGATCGGTACCAATACCCATTAGCATATATATACCCTATACCTACCTACCATTATAGTAATATTATTACTAAGTGTAGGAGTATACCACTTCATTGTATCCAAGTTTGTGACTTGGCCATGTACCTACTCGAGGACAAATCACAATATTATATTTAATAGTTCAATAGCAGTCATCGTAAATCCCTCGAGTGAGTAACAGCCTATTGTCATTTGCTAACGATCGTCGTATCGTTTGATAGCATTCGAAACGTTTTCACACAATGCGAGATGTAACCTCGACGGGCGCCGTTAACACGCTAGTAATGCATTTAAAGATGTATACTTATTGTTGTGGCGTCAAGTTATGGGTTAATTACTCTGTTAATGCCTTGAAGATAATGTTAGAGATTATCACGCATGCATAGGCTATCTCATATAGGAAGTCTCGCGGTAAAATGCGGAACTAAATTGTACACGGTGTAAATTGTATTGGCGACACGCGACGACAGCGCCGCGTCTACGGGACTTCGGATGTGATATAGGATATAGGGATTATGACGCACACAATGGGACGGATTCAGAAAATAATCGAATCCTCAACACGGTATAAATATGGAGAGGGACGATGCGCATTACATATAGGTACACTATACACCTTTCCTGGAGAGCCAAGTACCCAAAGTAATATTTATCTGGAAAGCCGCAACCAAGAAAATAATATTTCAGTAGTAGGTATATGGTGGTTCAAAGGTAAGCCTGAAAAGCAAAGTATTATTACGTAGGTTATAAAATAGAACAAAGAAAGTATTACAAATAGAGCTCATAGTTGTTGGCTTTGTGGACATAATGTAAATTGCATAAACGGAATAGCGCGTCTACATAATAAGGGATCGCTTTTGTTTACTACCTAGTTCAGGGTTCCGTATCTTGGAAAGGCGATTTAAATCTTTAAGCTGGTCGGAAATTGTATACCGATTTATAATACATTAAGTAAGTAATTCTATAAGTTCATTGTAAAACAACGTTAACAGCTGCGTAAAAAACTACTTAAGTTAGTAGGTACCCATGTTTTTGTAAGTTTGTAATTTCATGATTGTGATAGGTATAGGTAACAATCGAAATATTCTATTGAAAATATATTACACGTGAGACCTAGGTAGAACCATCGAGAAAAAACTTAAACACTAACTCTTGACAAACTTTTTTTCAAAACGGTACAAAGCCGTCTCGTCCTTAGCAAAGTGCCGGCTCGAGGCGGCGAGGCGAGGAGCAGCGAGGAGCAGCGAGGCGGGGCGAGGCAGGCCGAGGTCGTTCCCCGGCTAATCCCGCCACTTGCTACTCTAATGCCTTTATCGGCCCTTGTGCGAATCCTTAAACCTCGAGATTGTGAACACTTATAGAGCAATTTCTATGTAACTGGCGTGTATACGAGTATGGAGTCGGCAGGACTGTATTGTTGTATAAACGCTTTTATAGAATAAGTAACAGGGGCATGTTCTGTTTATTTGTAGTTAAGTTGAGAATATAAGATATTTTACTATACTCTATATGTTGCTAGATTAGAGTTAAGTAATTGTAGGAGTGTGGCTAGTAATGGATTGGCACCCTATTGTAGGCAACCTCAATATTTTTGCGCTACTGAATGAAAGTATTCGTTTCTCAATACGCTTCACAAGTATATAATTGTTAGTATCGCTGGGTATTTTCACTCTCTCAGCGAATGGCAAGTGCAATAATTGATTCCTGATCAAGGCCGGCAGTCGCCGCGCTGAGGTCGATCCGAGGGCCATCGATAAGGATCCAATTACGGCCCCGCGCCAGGGCCTTCGCGGTCTTCGCAAATAATCTGCAGTTCATTTCGATTTAATTTAAATTAATTCGAAAGCAACTTGAGTATCGAATTTATTTAAATTCAGTGAAAATTGTGATTGTTTAATTTTTTAACCAACTTCCAAATAAGGAGAATGTTCTATGTTCGTCTGTACCTATGTATGTTCTGTTTATTATGTATTTTCATCGATTTATTCGTCAATTGTGGACCAATTTTGAAAATTCTGTTTTATTTAAACGGCACCTCCAGGTCCCTTTTAAATTTACTCAAAATCGTTTCAGTGGTTTGAGAGATATGGACGATTTACGATTACCAGGAATTGAATACGTAGTTTACCACTTCATAAAAAATGTTTTATTAATTATTATAAAACATTTTTTCATTAAGAGTCGGTGGCACTATCTTTGACTACTTCTTAGGTACCTATCTCACCTTACTTAAATCGGCACCGACTCCAAATGGAAGAAATTACAAGGTCTCTAGTTATTTCTAGCTCTTAGTGCACCCAGGTTTTTGAATTCAGTGTAATTTATTTTTTTAATGAATAATACATATCCAAAAAAAAAACCAGTATGTAATCAACCCAACACTACCCCCGATAGCATCACCACCGGTACATAGATACCGAATACAAATACAGTTACAAGTAAAAGCTATTAGGTACTTTGTTTAAGAACCGCCACACATCGACGCAAATGCATTAGCAGTAATTACACTATCCACGTACCGACGCGCAATCGTACATAACCAACTTATTATTCTCATCTTATTTACTTTACGTTTCTGATTTTAGTCTAGACCATAAACATTACAATGATTACAGTCAACTAGCTGTACCCTGCGCGCGTCGCTACGTTGTCAAAGATTGATCGTACCAACTCAGAAACCATTGTGGGCTCATGCACAACACTTTGCTGAAGATCATGACATGATCAAATGCATAATTTACGATTCTATAAAGGACATACAGACAAATATTCATTTATATATATATAGATTATCTGAAGTGATGTCGTAATAAATTGGTACTGTAATAATAGATTGCATGCTGTGTCTACTGCATTATACGTATGTATTTTATACCCATTCCCGTAAGACCAATTCGCCGTCGCGCCAACCTTCGCCCAACAATATTGGCGATAAACAGGGTGTTGAATGAAGTCATCGCATTCGGCGCGCGAAAAAGACCTCATTGAAAGCATTTGCCTTGATTAGCCTCGGAGGCGCGGCTGCAGTGTGTCGAGCTCGTATTTACTTTGCTAACAGCGGGTGTGGGCTGAGGACGGGTAACCGTCGTTAGTCCAAGCACACAACTATTTTTCAATGATAATAAATTCGAAATAGGTAATGATCTTATACAATGGTCAACGTGAAGGGTTAAAGAAATTAATAAGATTATTTTATTGAATTATTATCAACGTTTCGCCCTCATTCATTTTTTAATTAACAATACGGTTTCCAACTGTGAATGAAATACCAATTTGTATTACATTTTATGAAACATTAATATTATCATTTTTATAACTAATTATAATGTGTTAAATAGGTACTGCAATTTGGCGCTTGGCCGTTCTTATTACCTTTAAACAAATAAATAAAATGGCCTCCAGAATGTTGGGTAGCCCGGCGGTGGACGACTAGAAGGCGAACATTATTACCGTTTCGTGTCGTTTCTCGTTGACCGTGATAGAGGTCCATTACCTAGTCCAGCTTACGGCCGGATACTGAAACGCTACTCAAATGTATGGCGCGTCAAAATTAAACAGTTCCTAAATTTGGGATGATTTCGAGTAGGTTCTTGTTCGGCCGTCACACCTCACTCGATAAAGCTATTTATAAGAGGTTGTTTACGAGTCGACCCCGCACAGAATACGTTACAGTCCGCCCCACTCACCCCCGCGAGTTAATTACACCCCAGACAGTTAAATATAGTACGCATCAGCCATTCGGTATAATTATCACATTTTGATGAGCACAAGTGACCCTCGAGAGTAACACGTACTCAACTGATGGCAAGTGTGAGAATATTAAAGTTTCATAAAGTCGTCCGAGTGCCCGGCTGACTCAGGGGCTGTAATTAGCCCCTCAAGGGGTGGGCAGGGGTTAAATAAGGCAAGTAATGTAGACAAAGGGTATAAATGTTTCGAACATTTAAGGATTTAAGGTACTTTTTGTTCATGAAAAAGATTCTGCATACTTTTTGTTTATAAAGTATGGAAAGAGAATTTGTTAGATGGATTCTTTCACTGGGAGTTGTTATTAAAAGAAGGTATACTGAGGCGACCGACTGGTATTTTTTCTAGTGTATATCTTATAGTGCAGATATAGTGCTGCTATATAAAATAATGTATAGTAAAATTTAAACTACTAGTGATCAAGCACAATAACGATATTGGGGAACGGAAACAATTTTATAGAACAATAATTATATTAAATTAACTTTTTTACATCATCTGTGTTCAACAACTTGAAGTCGCAAAACGTTGTAACATTAGTTAAGTGATAAACAGACGAAAATTAAGATCTCTAACATCTACTTCAGTGCCTCAGTAAAAGAAAGTCCGTCAATGGTATTTTATATGATCATACTAATATTATAAAGAGGAAAACTTTGTTTGTTTGATTGTAATGAATAGGCTCCGAAACTACTGAACCGATTTGAAAAATTATTTCACTGTTGGGAAGCTACACTATCCCCGGGTGACATAGGCTATATTATATTTTTTTTAAAATTAGGGGTCCTTACTAAAACTCCAATAATGTAACCGTAATGTACCCGTGCGAAGCCGGGGCGGGCCGCTAGTATCATATAAGAGTGCTGTGTTCTACTCAGTAGTCTGATATTTCTTCAGTCTTTCTCTATCTATGTCATCTCCCTGAAATATTCATAATACGCAGTGCGAGTTTCCCCCGAGCGCCAATCTCTGGCCACGATGAAAAACGTCCCACCACCAGATAAGCTGTACTAGCGCCGCCCGCCCTGTTATTACACCAATAAACATTCCAACTTACTTTGGAACCAATTCCGTACAGATAAAACAAGATGGTATGGTTATGTCGCAAGTAAATTTGGAGTTGATACGAAATTTCTTGGAAATTGCTGTATTCATGTACCCTATAAGTACCCACCTATTGCCTAGAGCATAGCGTTTAAAATCTGACAAAAATAATAAAAATACATTGTAAAGAAAAATACATCTATACAAATAAATAAAATTGGAGTGTCTGTTTGTAATATCAAAATAACAACTTTTCACTAAATGCCTATGAAAGTACATACGACACCTATAGCAAAAACGCGATTTTAAAAATTTTTGTCTGTCTGTCTGTGTGTTTGTTTCGGGTAATCCCCGAAACGGCTGGACCGATTTTGACGGGACTTTCACTGGCAGATAGCTGATGTTATAGGGAGTAACTTAGGCTACTTTAATTTTAGAAAAACAAAATTTAAAAATGGGCCCTGTCGTGCGGGCTAAGAACGCGGGAGCGGGCTTTTTTGTTAAGTTAAATACCACGCGGACGAAGTCGCGAGCTCAGCTAGTATAAAATACATTTGTACAAAGTTTCATCCTAGTACAAAGTTGACAAATTAGAGAGCGTTAGTATACTAGAAAGAAATAAACTAGTTTTTACCCAAAATCCATCTTATTTTGATGAAAAGTCAATTATACAAGTTCGAATAATAATATAGATATTGTTACGTAGGTACACGTACTAGGGGTAGGTACAATTAATGCCGTTAAACGTGTAAAAAGGGTTTATTTCGCTCTCCACAAACTTGACAAATACAAACTAGTACAATACTTCACCAACACTAGTTTCACACAACAAACACTGTTCCGAATCACTTAGCAGTCACACAGTATTCCAATATAATCGCCTAGGTCACTGGTATATCACTCTTCGTTCGCTTACTTGAGTTCCGTACACTGTCACTTCCAAGAAGTAACTGACTCGCTGCCCGTCGTCGACTCCTTATATATCGAATAAAGATGCGAGCTGGTGTTTTCCTGAACATTCTCGGTAGGTGTGTAGGTAATAATAATCACAATCGAACGATCCCGAGACCCATTGTCGGCTTTCCTTTGTATTCGTTCGCGAGTAGGTAGTCGCCGCCGCCGTCGCCGATAACGCAAGGGCGTTCACCTTATACCTACATACCTACAATCTCGAATATTCAATTTACGAGACCTTTCATAATTAATCGATGGAGTACATCTAGACTAACAATGCGTTTTTGTATCAAGCTAATAGAATAAGGATCCTTCGAGATATTTGACCAAACAGTTTCTAGGTCGCAACAATATGTTATGGAATGTGTCTGACTGCTAGCCCATTAAGGATTGTGTTTTTGTAACTCAGATTAGGGAAAAGTTACGCAGACTGTTGACGATACTAGCCTCAATGGACAATCGAGTCAAAAAGCAATTTTTTGCGGATATAATGTTTTAACTACGAGTTACTCCGGTAACTTTTGTGTACGATACGGTTTATTCCAAATCGTAGCAATAATACAACGCGGTCGCTCCGCGCATCTGGTGGCGAATAAAAACGTCTAATTCAGGATAATGTAAACAAACATGGCGTATGTACGTGTTGGAGCCGGCCGAGGCGGCGGCGCGGCGGCGCGGGCGGCGGCGCGGGCGGCGCGGGCAGCGCGGGCGGCGCGCGCGCACCGAACCAACCCCACTCGATCAACTATTAAAGCAATTGAGAATCTGTTTTGACACGTTTATGTGGACCATAAATCTCTTAAATGAAGATCTTTTATGAGTTTTACGAAACGAAAGAAAATGGAAACAATAATTCGATGATTTACGATATGAAAGGTTATTTCAAGGTTTCAGGAATTTATAAAGATATTACCGCTCAGTATACACATACCAGCATATAGTGTGTGCAGATCGCATATACCTATAGCTTAGGGTAGTAGGAGTTGATAATAAAATTGAGTTCTCAAGCGAATTATAAATCATTAGCCGAGTATATTTTATTTTTGCACAGAACTATTATTAATGTAACTATTATTTGTAATTCCACGATGTTCTATAGCTTAAGCCACTTTCATTGTGTAAATCCAACCTACCTCTATGTTTGTTTGTTTGTTTGTTATCTGTGTGTTTTGGCATCATGAAATAGTAGCAACATGACGCGCCGTCACCACGCCACTGTGACCCGCACCCCGCACCCCGCACCCCGCACCACAGTCGCGACAATAGTACCTATCTAACTGTTGTGGGTAGAAACATTAAACTGAATCTCTCTACCCCCTTTAAGATTTCTTGTAATTTTGTCTTGCATTACTCATTCAACAAGGGACCCGTAAACCTAAATTAACTTTATAACAAGCTATAAATAGAAACGTGTGAACTTCGTGTGTTTTGGTTAATGAGGCACATCAGGTGTCTCGCTCCCTGGCATGGCACTGGCTGAAAGGACACCTTTTGCCAAACGAATTTAAGGTAATAAGTGGAAAGTCTTTACGAAGGTTACGAGCGGGCCGCGGGTTTTCGTTCAATTTATTATAGATGGTACCATTTTTAATGACTAATTATGAAATAAGTGTTTTTCCACTACACATAGGTAGGAAAGTATTAAAAAAACACCACGAAATAATCAACGAAGAGACGTCGGGGACATACAGTTGTTCTGTTTGGCAGTTGGGGCACACACGCTGATTATGAAGGCTTTTCATGTAAAACTTAGTGCAGTTGGGCTCTTTTTAGCCAAAACAGCTTTATTGCCCTCGATAGTAAGCCCCTTACAGCTGGCGTAACTTGAGAATCCCTGAAATTCATGCGGATACACAGTTCAGTACCACAAGCTCGCCACGCCGCAACATTGTACACATATATGTGCTTCGTTATGGAGAACGTGAGTTAAACAGTCCAAAGAGATCTGATTCCTCGTAATTAAAAAATGTATTGTACGTTACCGTACGTCGAGGCACAGAGACGAGGGGGAGGAGGGAGAAGACTGCCTCGTGGATTATTCATGGGCGAGACACGAGGGTTGCCAAATTTCAGGTAATCTGATAGCTGTGAGCTGTCATTACTTGAACTGATTTCATGTTATATGAAAAAGTTGTCGAGGTTTCATAAAAAACATATATCTATGGAATTAGAAGATAGTTATAGAAAACTAACTCATTATTATGGTAGGTATGCTAGTAAACAAGAAATTGAGGGTGACTTTTTATTTTTTCTGAAATATTAGTTGTAAACTAAATCTAAAATAAACCTGCTATTTGTGTCTATTTTCAATGCGTTCAGCCCTAACCATATCCTCTGGCGTTTCAGTCGGGGTCTCCTGATATTACCATAAATGAATAAACCTGAGCGCACTGCTCTAATTGTAATACAAAGTGCTGAGCTTAGATTAGACACTAAATGAACACTATAAATTAACTTTTTTCCAGCCAGCATTCACCCAGCGAGACCCTGCAAATAGAAATTAGCACTGACTCTAAAAAAATGATTGAATTGATTATTTTCAGCCTTTGAGTGGTTTAGAATTGTTTGTGTTGGTTTTTGCTTGAAAGCTTCTCAATACAAAGGCTATCTGTTAGTTCTCTCAATCGCAGATGTAACAGACGGACTCGAGGCTCGGTTCCCCCTCACCCCGGCGAGGCACATTAGGCCTCTAATCCTGCTGACACACAATGCCATTATTTAGCCGAGGGTCGGCTCTTTGAAGCAAAAATAACTTTTACCAAAGCGATGAAAGCGGCTGAAATTCATAATATGTCGATAGGAATACGATTGCCTTTTTTGTGTCCATTTGATAAGAAACGATGTTTGCGAAAGAATATAACTTGGAATTGCTATAATCTTGTCTGATATTGGATAAACTCCCACCAATAAGACATCATATCATATAAAGGGTTAATGGAGTTTGGTAAAGATTCGTTCGGTACTTATGGGACAATCCTAGAATTTCAACCTTATTTCCTACTCTCAGTTTACAACTTCTTGGTTTTACACTAGCTGCAGGCATCGGCTAGACATTTCAATATAACTTCTAAAAAAAACCTATTATCCCTCTATCATTACAGCTGGCTACTGAGTAATTCACAATCAACCATCGTACTACATCATTAAGTGAATGTATTAATTAATGCTCTATCTGTAGGAACAACCGGGCCCTCGACCTCCCTAACTACATAATTGACTCGACTTTAATGGCCGGATCCCACCGGATCACGCCGGATCCCACCGGATCATACCGGATCATACCGGATCGAAGCGAGTCGCAATTAGGGCGCTCCAGTAATGACCACGGTAAACCGGCTTTATTAGCTACCGATCCCAATGTTAGGAATTCGGTTACTTAATTAAAATGTGTTACCTATATTTTAAATCTTATGATATTTAAATCAGTAAATTTAAATCTGTAGTGACAGAAAAGAAGTGTACATCTAAAGTGATTGATGGAGGCATACCTATCTGGGATCATGGGCTCCTATCTCATACAATAATAAAATCAATAAATAAATATCTACAGGGGAATACACCAACTGTGTGGTCCCAAACTAAGCTACAACACTTGTACCATGGGTACCATCACTAAAGACAGCTAGGAAAATTACGAAAAGGCCATTACCGAAATTCGAACAGACTGCAATCGAACCTGCAACCATACAGCGTACACAGCCTATGCCCAAACCACCAAAGCAGGCGTTTGTTATCACATCAATCCATCAGTAGGTAATCAATAAAATCTAATACATAGGGCGTGTAGGAAAAACTGCAGCTATTTCACCCAATTCGTTGGGCAGCCAAGATGAATAAGAGCTGTTTCAAACCAATATTTTCTTAGAATTATATTCTGTTCGCTTTTTACTCAAACCTTGTACGAAATCAATACAGTGCACGGAAGCAACGAAAATGGTCTAAAAGGTAAACTATCTTTTGTATTAATGCTTCTTACCATTACATAATATATTACAGCAAACCATAATAATGTAAATACCTACCATAATTATTGTCTTCTAGTGTATAGATCGAAGGAAAACTTGGGACTTGCTTTATCCGTAGCCGGGGCACAAGAGTGACGCCTTCTATTCTATGGAGTTGAAAAAAAAGAAAATATTATTTTTTTACCAAAATAAAAACACACCTACCTACTGGCACGGCGCATAGCCCACTAAACCATGCTACTAAGTGGCCACCCACAGCAATAAGCGAGTAGTACTCGATAGTTTTCGAAAACCATTTACTTATTTTGGTTCTACATTTTCCATTTGGGTGTCCTCTGTAGAAGTTTCCAGTGTTACGGCGTATGTGCACCGGAGCCAGGGTGGTCGCTGGCTCCTCGTTACGCCGCGAGAGGCGAAGTTTTCCAATTTCACCGTTTCATCAGTTCGCCCCTAAATCATGAGATTACAAAAGTTGGGAAGCTGTATGAGCCGGAAATAACAGTTTTTGCGTAATTTCCGTCGCACAACAATACATGTTTATCATGTTGCTCGACGTTTTATAATTACTCGGAACAAATGGGAGAGATAGGAGGAAAGGAATGGCTTCCCATGTCGTTATAATTCCAATTCATGATTTCAGAATCATACGCTGTGGCTGTGTGCTCCAGCCAGCAGCCGGAGAGCGTCCGCTGCTGCACGCAGGTCGCCGCGCGCGCGCCGCGCGCCGCGGTGCCCCCACACGCCCCAGTGATCCGTCCCTCCCAGCTGCTGGCTCATTTACTAAACGTGTTATTACTTCTCACTAACACTGGAGGGGTCGGACGGTTCTCAATCCGTCACAGCCTAGATCATAGCTCATGCAGTCTACAAATATGCCATGAGACGCGTCTGGTCCGGTGCTAAAGTGACTGCCAGCTGCAACTTTGCATATTCATCCCTATTTAACCGACGATATAGAGTTCAATGCTAACTACCAAATTCCACAATGTCCTACCGAAATATAAAATAGTTATCTAACATTTAATAAAGAAAAACTTATAGCTTAATTTCTACAAGTTTGTACAAAGTACCAAATTGGCCGTATTTCAGGGTTGGCCATGAACAAAGGGTGCTTGTTAACACTGGGCGCAGCACAAAGGCCGTTAATTCATTAGCCGTGTCCGTTTGTGAGTAATTAAAGTCGCCGGTGTATGGCGGGAACCTGCTGTTTGTCCGAAAACACATTTTAATTGTTTCATATTGTAATATATTTAAAGAAACTCACCAACTTTCATCACAAAATTATTAATTAACTGGTATTAGGCAATAAATACACTTATATATTTAACACACACACTTTGGTCGAGATAATTCTCTGACCATGGCGCAACTCTCACTGCCGGTGGTGAAGTGATTACGGTCGTACATCAACTTGTCGTTGCGCACAGCGCCATCTAGTATTCATGCGTTTAATATTGCGCCATCATAAAGTTCGTAATCACTTCGTCACCGTCAAATGAGCTACACAATTATTTTATTATTCTTGATTGACTTGATTAATGGAATAAGTATGTCGTACTTATATAAGTATTATTTTTTTAGTAACCTATAGTGGGATATTTTACAGGCTCTATCATGTTTGGACATTTCAGATGTAATATTTTTTTTTTTACTCTTATTTTAAAGCGCCCATCTAGCCCGCGAAGTTCAAATTTTTTGAGGTTTTTTAGAATTTTTTCAAAATCTGACAATAATAAAAGGCACATATTGTAATTCGCGAAAAAGACCGTGTGCATTTATTAATACATCCAACTTACTCTAAAACATTTAAAGAACGACAGCTATCCAGATAATCTGACATTTTTTATATATTTAGTGATTTACTAGTATCATATCCACCGTGATAATATTTAGAGTAAAATAAATGTATTAATAAACGCACTGCAGACTGTGTTTTTCGCAAATCACAAAATGTTGTCTTAAATGTTTTCAGATTTTGGATAAGCTATAAAAATACTCGAAAATTTAGAATTTCGCGGGCTAGACAGGCGCCTTCACCTTAAGTAAAAACTGAAAATAGATTCTAGGATTACGTAGGTAGCGGAAATCTGTTTGGGATGATACAAAAAATAAGCATCAGTGAAAAATATGTTTAAATTAAAAACTGAATTCATCTCTTGGGCACCTTGTGTTATTCTCTTCGTCATCGTCGTCATATCGTCCATCTAGTCCTCAAGAGTGCGCATCTTGTTCTCCTCTTTGATAACATAGTTTTTATTTCGATTGAAAATAATACAAATGGTTTGTTACATCTGATAAAGCGGTGAGTGATACCAGCTGTTAAAAAATAATTCCATTTCTAATAATGGAACTTTGAAAATTAGATAGTAAAAAATAAAATAATATTGTTAATATCATGTCAAATACATTTTTGACTTATAAGTTTTATATTTATGTAAAGCGTCAAAATAAGCTACGCATATTTTTTGATTTCACTTTATGTGTTCCTTTCTTGGTGGGGTGGTTGTAGAACTTGCCACACTTATGAAATGTCAGAATACCAAGGGATAAAAAATCCGACTATAGTTACAAATTACATTATTAATGAACAATCTCAAATGGAGCCTCCGGCTTTCAGCCGTAACATCCCTAAAACATTAATACAATTAACTTTCCTTTTTACGAACGGCTCGCCTGGCTCGCCTGGCTCGCCTGTAGCGGTCGCACGCAGCCGGGTAATTCACTGTTTGTGTCATTTTTGTTGTAGCTAATTAAAACTCCTAGCCTCGGGCCCTTCTTGAGCCTACAATTGCTTCTGAGGGCACTTAATCGGGTTAGTTGTATCCCTGGATGGTACGAATTTATAGCGAGATCATGAGACTAAGTTCCGGCCAATTATGTCCCGTGATATGAAGATCCTATTCAATTCAATGTTTTAATTATCAGATTTTCAAATGAAGTTATTTAAAGGCATAAAAAGCTAACAACGGAAAGTTTCGTGTAACACTGGTAATCACCAAATGATGTGCTATTTACATGAGCATAAGCATAGTTAGAGGTGATAGTGTTATAATTTTTGTTTTTCTCCTTAAGGATCTCCTCACAAGTACTTTAACACCAAGGTAGGGGATGGGCACTGTATGACTGCTTTTCTTAACACTGTCTGCGACGTGGCCGCGTGGGTCGAGCGAGCTGTTGGATCCCAATACATCCCGTTTCTAGCTATAATTCTGCAACTAAACACAGGATAATAAAATGACTTCGTTCGTGTCCATATCGTACCTACATAAGAATTAAGGATGCTTAGTGAGTTCATGGACCTTCATTCGTTACAAACTTATTTTATTAGGTCATTAAGATTTGGGTTGCCATATTTATCTTCAACACACAATACGATAATATACTGATATTTTGTAACTTTATATTGTAACAATAATATATAGTCGACGTTTTCACAGTAAGATTCCATATGCGAGTGAACATTATGTTTACCCTGGGGACCCTACTACGCAGCGCTACGCCGTAGTACTATCACATCCGTCGCTACGGCTGGTCGTAGCATCCACCAGCAACAACAATTGATGATTACTTTTATCTTGAAATAAATTAGCTATTTTACAGAAAAATGTACTGTCCTTATAAATAGCTAAATCCAGAACCACGCTGAGATTACAAAACATAATTCAAAGGGCTGCCTGAAGTCGCTACGGGTTCCTTGCGTAGCGCGGGACAGATAAATACATGTGGTGTTTTTATTAACAGAAAAAGAGGCATCGTAATCAAATTTTCAAGCGTTCCGCTCTGTCCTTACTAATGTAGTTATACCTGTATGATTACTAGGTATGTTTGCTTGTTGTTCGGGTCGTTGTATTGGCCGCTGTAGCTTCGTCATTTAAATTCACTAGAACTTCTTACTTTAATTCCTTGTAAATAAAAAACCCTTGTTAACTGAATAAACATACTTAATGCATAAAATTATCCGAAATAAGTTAAAAATGTATTTACCATATTAAAAGGACATATATATTATATATATACCCACTTATATAACTAATATTACTTTATTTATAAGCAGGAGTATTCTTCAACATATTATATGCAATGAATGATCACTAACAAAAGTTAGCAGTGACCGAAAGTACCCCGGAGACCGTACATTGTAGTTAACTTTGACAATAACAAAGCGGCATGCAAATAGTCTGTCCCATCATCTTGATAAAACTCCCAACCCTATTAAAACTCTAGTCCCCAACTATCAAGCAGCAAGTTACAACGCGGTTAATATTTCAGACGAAGACTGAAAAACAAGACGTATTTGAGTAGAGCTGAAAAGTTAGGGAGCAGGTTCGTACCGCGCATGATGACCTTGTACTGTGGCGAGACTCGCAGTACTTTGTAATAGGAGAAATGTTTCATTTATAAACGAAACTGTTTCGTGCTGTGTTCACCGCTTGGTCTAGTGGTTTTAATAAAAACCGCGCGTCTCACTGCACTGGGTGGTTGCAGATTCAATTCCAGGCTGGACAAATTTTTGAAATATTTTACGTAATTTGCCATGCCCCCGGGATACTGGGATCACTCAAAGCTTATGGGCGGTAGGTATGCGTACGATCATTGCTTAATTTAAGACTGTGTGTGTACTAGTCTAGCGATATTTCTTTAAGTACTTATTTAATTACCATTTGTATATTATTATACAATATTATTATTATTGTATATTATTATATCAAACATGCCTCAAGCATTAAATAAGTAGCACTTACTCAGAAGGATTTCACCCCTTCAAATCACCCTGATAACCTTTGAAAATTATTGGTTAGATCGCGTCGTCGTCAGCCATCCATTGACAGAAATTATAATTTCAACCAGAATAGGCCACGCATAGGTACATAGCCAAAGTAGGCACTCACAGTTTAATTCATTGCGTGTTCAAACTATTCAACGTGTTACAAGTAATTTAATTCAGGAGACATTTTCCATTGAAATTCTACTAAAATGTGTTTGTTCATGCATTCACCGTTTAAACATGTCTTAGTTCCAACACAATGGTAGGTATCTTATTATTATTGGGAATTAGGGTTGTGATGATGATAATTATTTTGGTAATAACTCTCTGAATTTTCAACAATCTATAGCGAATTTAAATGATCATTATAGTTTAGCCGTCAAGTTTTGAGGACAATAAGTTTATCCAGAAAATTAACAGCTTACCTAAAAATGTCACATCTCTGGGAAGTTTAAATTTATTTAATAAAATGTTTATATTAAGAGGCCTATAATTACTTATACAACTTAAAATGATTTCCTACTTACGCTTATCTATTTGTGCAATACAAGTCATATATTCGTTTGTAATGTCTCTAGCGTTTTTGTTGGGGATTATTAGGTGAGGTTAGTTCGTAGTTTAACACATCTTTTTGTGATAACCCTACATGTACCTACCTATTACCCAGACAAGGTACCGACATCATCTATGTATAAAATGTCGCCAAATCATGCATTGTGTTGTGATACACACGGTGTGTGTGTCGCGTATTGTACGCGCCCACTTAGCATTGTATCGCGTGACGCTGGCGCCTGGCGCCGGGCGCCCCGCCCCGCCCCGCCCCGCCGCGCGCCGCCGCCGCTCGCAGTAACCCGACCCTGGGCGGCGGCGGCTGTCCTTCATTGTGCATGACACTAGCCTTGCTTGACAATATGCCTACTGGTACTTGATGTGTTGTTTAGATGTTTGTGTCTATCAAAGACCTTTTAGAAATTTTCGCTTCGCTGTGTCTTCGCTATTGAAAGTTTTTTTACCCGACTACGGCGAAGCAAAAAGGAGAGTTATGATTTTGACCGGCATGTATGTATGTATGTTCATCCGTTTCCTCATAACTTCTAAACTACTTATCATAATTTGATGGAAGCGTCTCTGGAATCATATCGTTGGAAGCGTCTTGATCGTCCGCTGGTTATAGGCTAAGTGACGTCACATTAAATTGATGTAATTGGATTTGGCACACTCTAGAGGTCATATAATCATGAACCAAAATCAAAGTATTTTTAATGATGCTATGTGGGCTCTTAAATGAAAGGGCTTAACTTAATAAGCACATTTCAAAAGTATATATATTAATATTATAACCCCAAAATAATTAAAATAAAATCCGACTACTGAAGAATCACGCCCTACAAGTATGAAACAACAAAATATTCTCATCTAATACTGTTATCTACAAACTGGCACAATAGCCGAGGTCATATGCCCACCGGCGGGCGTCGTGTCCACCTCCCCAACAAAACAATACATTCTAACAGTAGTAAGAAATCGTAAGTTTTAAGGCGAAGTGGAATACGATTACGTTAGCTTATTACGTTAGCAGTAGATTTTTCAGTACATTTTTGGCATAAGTTGGTCAAAGAATACTGTCTCTTCTCCTTTATATATATATATATATATATATATATATATATATCGCCCCCAGTCCATTGAACGGTACATATATATATATATATATATATATATTGTACTTATATAATATAATATATGTAAGAACAGAGTAAGTATAAATAAATATCGCCAGACGAACACACCAACTGTATGGTCCCAAACTAAGCAACGCTTGTACTATGGGTACCGTACAATGGACTGGGGGCGATCCCAGTGACATCCAGATCAGGGCAAATTACGAAAAGGCCATTTCCGAAATTTACCCCAGCGGGAATCGAACCCGCAACCACCATGTGCAGTGAGCCGAGCGGCCTACGCTCGAACCACTGCGCCAAGCGGTCGTCAATGCTGTGGAAAATTTGAATCTTGTTTTTTTAAACAAAATCTCCCAAATTACTATCTCAAAACTCACAAAAGGAAACAAAAACAACAAAAATTTTTTTTAAACAAATGCAATTCAATTACGTAGTAAAAAGGCTGAATTGGAAGAAGCTTTGTCCATGAACCCGCCACTCGGCGCCCGGCTCACGTTTGGGAAAGAAAAGTTTAATCGAGCGGCCCCTGACAGCTGTGATTAGCCCCTAATTGATAAAGGAACACGGAGCTCGGCCCTGAATATCTGTGGAGGGACGCCTATAATACTTGTTGACCGCTAGCCATTCAACAAACAAAGTACTGCAGTTGAAAACACCGATGAGATAGAACAAGGATATATTGATTTATTAATGAACTTATTTCAAATGGAAAAACGGTATTAAAACGAGTATGTTGAGTTTGAGTTTGAAATGTGACTAGAGATGTGAGACCAAAGGCGATTTGTATAACTAAAGGCTGTTGTTGGGAGCGGGTAGATACGACGTGTAGGCGCGGAGTGCCATAGAGGCAAAATAACAAAAAACAAAACCATGATCTATTTCGGGGTCCCAAAAATCAATTCCCACAACAATTTAAACTACCTATATGGATGACAATAAGAATAATTTACGAAAACTTTCTAAATTAATATTTTTTATTGAAATAAAATGTATTTTATTTATGTCATAATTAAAACGCTTGGGCGTAGAATGAAACGTTTTCAATCTAGTCAAATCTAGAAAAAGATGCAAGGTACATTTACCCTCAAACTGACCTCTACAGTTCGTTATGACGATGCCCACAGAAAAAAGCTTTCAGGCTGAAACAAAATTACAACCTGCATAAGAAGTTACTTAAAGCATAACAATTCAAAATGTACGAATGAATATAATATGAATCATTGTGGCTTTTGTAGTTATATTGATGATAGAAAATTGTAAAATCCTTCATCCTACGACACTATTTATAAAATATTTATACAGAAATCCATCACCGACGTTCTCTTTATGAATGCGTGTATCCACCTCGTGTAATATAAAATCCACTTAACAATGAGGCCGGGATCGACGCGCAACAAGTACCTGAAATATGTCCCGGGGGCGCGACCCTTGTCCCGGCCGGGACGCGGGATACGAGACACGGGACACGAGACCGACAATGAGGCGGGACGACAATCGTTTCGTTTATCATACCGTATCGTATCATGGCAAAATTAATTTATAGGGACGGAGATAAAAAACAGCCGCAGACAACTATGAAAGATATTTCTTAATATTCAACCAAGTGCATATTGATATATTAGTGCCTATGCACACCACGCGTCCATTTTAAACGCGCGTTTTAGAAACGCGCGTCGGCGGCGCGCTTTTATCCTACAAAAGTCTAAAGACTAAAAATCGTTAGGCTGCGTCTGACTCGCGTGCGTATCGCGTCTGTATCGCGACAAACGCGCGTCGACGGCGCGATTAAAAAACGTGGTGTGCATAGGCCCAGGGTGGACACAGAACAGAGTAGGTACAAAACATTCGTATGTAAAACTTAGCCCACTTTTCTGGAAGCCAGAATGTAGCTACAACCCCTAACGAATTTGTTAGGTACACCAAAATTGTTTAAATAATAAACCAGACTAATGTTACCACTAAACAGAAAGTCAGATTCATTCCTTGGGCCTACAGAAACATGCGGGCGCGCCGTGTTGGTACAATTAATGAATGATGATGGTCGGGCGCGGCTCGCCCGGGGGCATTTCTAACAACCCGCTTACCTTAATTCCCGACCTATCGGAATTAAATGCTAATTATGTTAAATGGTAATTCATTTTCTCGCAGGTACAAATGAATTACCATTTAACATATATTATAATATTATTATTATATGTTAAATAGTAATTCATTTTCTCGCAGATACCTTTGTTACATATGACGTCATGATCGAGGAAAACTACAGTACGTTACGTTTATTACGACTACTAAGCTCTATTTCTTCATGAATATTTGTCCCAAATATACCTAAATAGCTTTTTTTTTGTATGCAATTCGTAACATTAAATATAATATTATTCCTTTGGCAAACATACATTATTGACAACGGAAAAGCAGAGCTATTGTCCCAAATATTTCACGATGCTGGGAATATACGGCACCTATTGGTAGCGGGTCACCAGGGGACACTAGAGAAGTACAATGTTCATCGACACCCTACCGCACTCGATATTCTATTGCATTATATTTAAATTAGGAGGTTTTGGTTAAATCTTGGGTGTGCCCTATGACAATGGGCTCGCTTCCTCACTCATTAGGACCAAAGTACTAAGGCAAAAGGTATGCACTCAGCCTCCCTGCGTGATGTTGAAACATTTCTTCATTTCAAACAAAATTACTTATGCGTTAGATTTTAGCCAATTTAACGAGGTGTAGTAAAACAAGAACGAATGAGCGACAAGACTTCTTGGACAGGATCAGTATTCGCCTAACCTTTACCAATACGTTTTAATGTGTAAGTTTATACAATTTTCGATACAACATTGCTTTTTATTGATATTGTTATCGACATCGATGGATGGCTACTGTGCGCCAGCCGATCCTCAGCGCGCTCACTGCGGCGGAAATGTTATTTGGCCGGCATTATCGGCAATCTCGCTGATTTTATTGACTTATTTCGTTTATAATAACAGACGCGACAACAATTTTATATTTAAGTAATTTGAAATCGATGCTGTCTGGTGCGCCCGATGGTATTTCTAATACCAATTAAGATTTTCTGAGATATTATGTCCTTAGTAAACGCTGTAAGCAACACACCAACTATAGATAGGTACCTACTCGTAGGCGAAATTTTTTTACTAATTATGTTAAAGCACATATTGCGTAGTATTGTTATGCACAAAAATATTTGGAGCTCTATCTGATATTATACGCTGGCCAAAGTCGCTGGAAGACAGTTGCTAGAATATTCATCAAACTCTTTTTACAGCGCGATATGTTTTGTTTTTTTTCCACATTACCCTATAAGATGTGAGCAATAAGCCAATACATTACATTTCTCAACAGGAGTCGATATGTTCCCATTACCGTGCTTCACTCTCATTAATTTCTGTTGCTTCCATAGGGAACAAAACAAACCCATAGGAACTCGTACAGACACGTCGGAGGGGGAACGGCAAACGTATAAAGTCACGGTAGAGGTACAACATAGCGACGGCGAGAGTACATTCAGCGCTTTTCGTTCGCTAAGTGTGTACTGGGCTCAATGCGTCGATACAGATCATATTATTTTGAGGAAATACACACAAAATTGAAAGCTACGCGCCCTACGTTACACGGATTCCTGAGTCTATAACTCAACACGTCGCGTCGTTTATAAGCCTTAATGTTAAGGCATAGAGTTCATTCTGCCGTGCACTGTCTGGCACGCCGCGCGCCGTTGTGGCCCAGTGTATCAAAACAAATAACTGGAGTGAAAGCTTTCATAAATCATGTATCGGATGCTAGTGCCGGCGGTTTAAATTGGCATTTGTTCTATTTGTTAAATGACCATTTATGTATACCTATTTATCTACCGCACCTTGCAGAACATATTATGTTAATACCTACTTACATGCTAACAGTTTCAGACTTCATGGATTTAATTATTATCTTCCTCAAGCCAATGTAAATACGCACCTATATGGGTTGAATTTGCTGTGACTAATTTATAATTAAAAGCAGTTAGGTACCTACTTACTAAACAAAACTTGAAAACTGTTCAGGAAACAAATACTATATCTCCCTGCAGGGTTTTTCTCTGAAAAGTGCATCTATATAGCATACGCCAATAATGTTCAACCGCACTATACCATACCTACAATGAAAGCCTATCGTTTTCCTAGCGAAGTCACCCACCAACTCTAAATTGTTGTTTTATCTTCTCGTAAATAATGCTGTACCCCGCCATCCCCCATCCCCCATCCCCGCTGCCCTCGAAGTCACCCCCCATCATGAAATATAGGACCTCAATTCCAACCTGAGTTTCCTCGTTACACGCCCAAGTTGAACGCTTGATATCAAATAATAGAAAATAAATAGGTGCTGATATTTAATTTTTAAAGTGTCATCCTTTATTTTGAATAGAGAGTAGATACCTACATACCGTGTATAACTGTTTGCATAAAGAGATGAATACCTATTGGTATTTATTAGCTGCATGAGCTATATATTTGTGGGATCGCAAATACAGTTATATATGTACTATTACATAGGTCGGTTGCCCGAAATAAATAAATAAATCAATATAAATGAATATTAGGTAGGTTAAAAGAACTAAGTGCCATTTAATAAGCACCTATAGTGGATAATATGATAATTCCTTAGAATATTTTCGTGGAACATGTAAGTAAGTATCTACTTACCAATTTCATTGTTTTAACTTACAACAAAATACCTACGCAATAGCAAAATTCAATACAATATAATACACTAGCGGCCCGCCCCGGCTTCGCACGGGTACATTACGGTTACATTATTGGAGTTTTAGTAAGGATCCCTAATTTTTTTTAAATATAATATAGCCTATGTCACCCGGTGATAGTGTAGCTTCCCAACAGTGAAAGATTTTTTCAAATCGGTTCAGTAGTTTCGGAGCGGTTCATTACAATCAAACAAACAAAGTTTTCCTCTTTATAATATTAGTATGACAACGTGACCGCGCTGTCTGCAAACTTGACTTTTATTAGCAAAAAAGCCTCAATTTATATAAACTTTGTTGCAAAACTTTTCTTCTTACCCTAAATATCTCTGTATTGTTTGCTCCAGTTACAAATTGTAGATAAAAATGTCCAAGACTAAGAAGGATAAAAATAAAATTAAGTACTTACGCAACATACTTAGGATAAAGTTGGGATAAGTGAGTGAAAATATATAGCTGATAAGTACTTCATAATGTCATTCCGAGTCGACAAACTTGGCCAGTATAATATTATCACAAGGTCCATACCAAACAGACTATCTTCTTAGGTCAGGTCGTCACGTCGTCGTGGTGTCTAAAAAAAATGAAGCATCGAATATTCTCGTATTTTCTTGTAAGTACCTACTATTTTACGGAGCATTAAATAATAGGAGACATCTTATAATTATAATTAGTGGTCCGCGTTCGTTCGAGTTAATTGAACTCGAGTGAGATGGCGCGGCCGCTCGTGGCGCGCCCCGCTGGAGGCGGGGGCAGCTTCTACTTGTCACTCAGTAAAAGGCAACAAAATATAAATACCGACTGACACACCTGTATGGTCCCAAACCCTTGTACTATGGGTACCGTAAAATGGACCGGGGGCGATCCCAGTGACACCAGTGACAGCTTATAACGACAAGGCCATTTCCAAGTTTTGCTCAGACGGGAATCGAACCCGCAACCACCCGGTGCAATGAACCGAGCGGCCTACGCTCAAACCACTGCGCCAATCAGTCGTCATCAGCTAATTTGAGCACATTTAGAACCTAAGCGCTTTCTTTCTTGCACCCTAATTTGTTATGGTATACTCGAAGAAAAGAGATTGTTCAACTTTCGAAGGACATAGTTACGATGGAAGACATACAAGGCCAGATATAAGATGCCACTTGGTTTGCACTGTATGACACATCCATTCAAAATGTGTTGTCGTCTCTAGTGCCAGCAAATAATATTCAGTGCAAGCCTTGAGTCAGACTTTCCAAAGTACATACTCTGTGGGTCATACTAAGACTAATGTTGAAAACAATGCCCAGTGGAACGTAAACCGAATAGGTAGTTAAGTAAGTAGGTACCATTGATAAATAGGTACTAAACAGACTCACTCCTCTCTGCCCGCCACGTAGAGTAATTTTACGTATTATAAATACGAGTAGGATATTGTGCTATTAAGATGTTTCTCATCGTAGTAGGCTTATAATACCTGCATATTATCGTTAAGATCTCCTTTACATTATAAACCCCAGTACAGATACGCTGAAAAGCTAAATAATGGCATGAATGAAAATTCAGGACAACATTTTCACTTCAAAATATGAAACACTAAAAAACGTCCAATGTATTTCAGGAGCGCTCGCGCGTCTCGTCGCGGACACCACATCATTTATTATGAACACCGCATTATGCACAGATTGTGGAGATGCTGAACCGAGACGGGGGGTCTCAACACCAATACTTGCAGCAATATAATTAAATGTTCGGTGATATTGATGCAAAATACACACGAGTGAACGATGGCTCTCCAGTGTGGGGCACGTACACCTACTTTGTTCAACATTCAACATAGATAGGTATACCCAATGGAATTACAGACAGTTGTTCTCGAGATATTCGCTTGAAAACGGTCACGTAGTGAGTGTGAGTGGAGTAGAATTGGCTAAACTCAATTACCGGAGAACGCCTCAGGTGCGCCGGCTATACTCGAGGTTTTCCCAGAAGTAGTGTTGATTGGCCGTGTTGCCAGATAACGGATCAACCCAGGTAACCAACACAAAATCCTTAGTTGAGTTTTCGGTTTGTATCTTAAAGGAAAATATGTACCTACTTATGGTTCAATTTAAACATGGTATATACTTCTATGGTAGTTATGTCTACCCGAGAACATTCATATTAGGTATTCCTTCATCAGCTTTACTTTCGGCAACTATGTTGGTCTATGCATCGAGTATTTAAGTCCCACTATAGCAACCCCAAACATCAAGAACCTCTCCTCCCGCGTCCGAGTTAATTGAATCAGCTTCGAAATGGCGCCGTTACCCTCTGAAAGGTAGTTAGTGAACACACATCGTGGGATGCGCGGCGGCAGGCTCCTCGTCAACACGCTGCCCGTTTTGGGTTCATCGTTTAACTTCAATTAAGGGTGGATGGATGGGGTTGGAGATAGGTGTTTATAAAGGGTTATTTTACAATGGACTGGTTTTAGATTTGTTATTTATATGGACTACCTAGGAACCTGTACAAAAATTGGAAAACATCGCTTTTGAAATTAGTGACCACTGACCTTCTTGCCTTTTAATGAGATGCATTCCGAATGGGTAGTAAGTACCTAGCCTTTGCAACATTTTTGACGATTATAATATTAAGTACTTACCTATTTGTGCATAAAAGTTTACATACCTATATGCAGAGTACGATATTTATTATTTTATAGGGGTAGAGCTAAATACGGCGGTAGAGCCAGCTGGGAATTAGCTCACATACGGGCGGGCTCGACCGGGGGGTACTACCACCCTCCCGCAGAAAATCAGCCTAAAAAAGATATTATAGCTCCGGTTCATATGACGTTACTGACCTCTCAGTAACGTGTGAGCAATGCAATTGGTATTGCAGGCATCTATAAACTACTGCAGCTGTTAAACATCAGGCGGTGCGCTTGTTGCCGACATTGCGCACATAAAGAACTGATTCTATTCATACCTACATGTAAAGGGAAGGCGCCGCAGTCAAGTAGGCTCTATTGTTTCACTCACAGCCTCCGGCGAGACGCGACTGCGCTTTGGTTTATTTTGGTTTTGGCGGACGCTACGGTTGAATTCAAATTCGAGAACCATATATTATCCTTACTGCTTACACAAACCACCACCAATAGAATAAGAAAACTGGAAAAACTGTTTAGGTACCTCACACGTTTCCTCCAAACGTTTACCATCGAAGTCGCATCACGTTCTTCACGCTTACAGAATACTAACCTGCGAGGTAGCTCCGTGTTATCCAATACTCTGGCGCTGGCCGCTATCCCGGCTTCAGAGCAGCCGATTCTGGAGATCGCGAATTCATGGGGTTGGCACTTTAGTCTTATTGTTATGGAATTAAAACCTATAAGGCATTCCCGAAAATTCTTCTCGACTTTTCTTTTATGCTGTCTTCAAGTGAAGTCGCGCGACCCGACGCTAATATAGTGGTGTCCCAACTCTATTACTCGTATTATTAGAAGGTGTAACGACGTCTGAACTACCTATAATAGTAGGTATTATTTTATATTGACATATTTTGTAGGAAGACTGAGTATCCATATATTGTACCCAAATATTTTTTAATAATAAGACATTACTAGCTGAGCCCGCGACTTCGTCCGCGTGGAATTTAACTTAAAATAAAGCCCGCTCCCGCGTTCTGAGTCCGCGCGACAGGACCCATTTTTTTTTGTTTCTAAAATAAAAGTAACCTTAGTTACTGCTTATAACATCAGCTATCTACCGGTGAAAGTCCCGTCAAAATCGGTCCAGCTGTTTCGGAGATACTCTTTGAGCTCATGTGTTTTAATTGTTTACGCGGAACCCTAATTGTTATTCTAAATTTAAAGTCGCTTAAGTTACTCCTTATAATATCAGCTATCTGCCAGTGAAAGTCCCGTTGAAATCGGTCCAGCCGTTTCGGAGATTACCCGGAACAAACACACAGACAGACAGACAGACAGACAAAAAAAAATTAAATCGCGTTTTTGCTATAGGTGTCGTATGTACTTTCATGTGCATTTAGTGAAAAGGTGTTATTTTGATATTACAAACAGACACTCCAATTTTATTTATTTGTATAGATTATTAAAAAATCTTTGGTTATACCTAAGAACGTTCCAGTTGTTATGATCGCCAAAGAAAACTCAGAGTCTTCATATCGCATTCCACCTTTGTACGGACTAGACGCCGGCCCATATATTATTCACAGGATATGATACCAAACAGACTGCGGGGACAGCGCGAACAGCAGGTAGTATGTAACTATTGCATTATTGATGGCGCATGACTTTGAGAGGGGCCTTTGTATTTTGAGGACTCCTATAAGCGCTTGCATAATTTTAGCCATAAGGATTATTCAGGACTAGCTTCTAACTGTTGGAGGATAACTTCAGAAAAAACAGCTCTACGGCGCATAAAAATACTAGTCTATCAATAATAGTGAAATTTTATGTAACATAACTATCCCGTATCCGGGATATTAAAACCACAATTCGAAGTAATCACATGTATACGGCAAGCAAGCCAGCCAAAACCAACGAAAACTGCGGACTGTCAAACACATGACAGACGTCTTTGAATCTTTAAAAACTGGCCATTCAATAACGCATCCAAGGTCGCAATACAAAACAATAATACAACATTATCTCAAGCAAATAAATTAAATGTAGTTTAAAAAACTATAACTGTCCATCGTCTGCGAGAACAAAATCGACCACCCTCTCTCCGATGGCTACGGCGACGGCCTCTGTGCCGGCGCGCGGCGCGCCGGGCAGCGCGGAGATGTCGGCCACGCGCAGCGCGCGCACGCCCCGCACGCGCAGCCGCGCGTCCAGCACGCGGCCCAGCGCGCACGTGCCCACCGCGTGGAACACGCCCAGCGTCAGGTGCCGCGCGTAGCAGCGCCAGTAGCCGGCGCCGGCGCGCGGGCAGCCCGCCAGCCGCAGCCGCAGCAGCGCCGCGCCGCGCCGCCGCAGCGCGCGCGCGCCCGCCACGTGCCGCACCAGCCGGGTGAAATTCACCATCCGGTCCACGTCGCCCTCCTCCGACAGGTAGTTCGGAAAGATGGCGGGCCGAGCCAGCGGGTCCCCGCTGGCCAGCCGGACACGCCCGCGAGACTTCGGGCGCAGCAGGATCGGGGACACCACGAGCAGGGCATACTGCTCGTTCGCCGCGCTCAGCTGCTCGATGATGTCATCTGCGAAGCCCGTCGCGTGCTTGAACATATCCTTTCCCAGAGTCAGCAGGTTTCTATGTATGTACGCGTGGATGACTTGCAGGTCCGGCACGCGGCAGTGCGGGCCTACGTCTGTCAAACACCGCTGCTCGAAGTCGTAGCAGTCGGTGTTCACGAAAGCGTTGACATCAGTGAGACCGTTTGATGTTAGCGGCCCCCGATGCCAGATCAATAGCTGAGCGAGATGCTCGACCTGTAGAGCTAAGCCTCTCAAATCTTCTTGAAGTCCGACGCCTTTGTCCACTAGAATGAACATTAGCGGAACTACGTGATCGCTCATGTTATCACCCACTGGCAAATCGGCCTTGACACGTATGCCCATGCTCTTCAGATGATCGGCCGGCCCGATGCCGGACAGCATCAGTATCTGAGGAGTGCCGAACGTCCCGGCACTCAGAATAACCTCTTTTCTCGCATACAGTTTTAATTTCTTCCCGCTATGCACTACGCTGACGCCGCGCGCCACGTTCCCCTCGTCGATGATCACTCCGGTGCACATGGTGTGCTTCGCTACCTTCAGTTTCCTCGAGACATCGTCTCTCGACAAGTAGGCCCGCGCGGTGCTCATCCTCTCCCCACCAGACACGTAGCCGATCATCCGACTTACTCCGATCTGTGATTCCGCATTCACGTCTGCGTTAAAAGGAATCTGAAGCGATTCGTAAGCCTTTATGAGCCTCGAGTGCAAGGGGTTACCTGAGTCAGCAAAAAACTCGGTTTTCATGATTCCGGTCGTGTTGTGGTAGGGAACAGATGAATTCGGCAACAGGTCGAGGTCCCGCAGGCCCTCGGACCGCAGGAAGTAAGGCAGCAGCTCCGTGTAGCTCCAGCCGGGCACGCCCATGTCATCGTAGTCCCGGCGGTTGCCGCGGGAGTACAGCATGTAGTTGATGGAGGAGGAGCCGCCGAGGCACCGGCCGCGCGCCGAGCGGCACTGCGCGCCCCGCGACGACAGGCACGACACGTTGTTGGGCAGCGTCTCGTACTGCCAGTCCATGTCCGAGCCGAGCAGCCCCATGGCTACCCCTGGAATCTGCAGCAAATTCAAGATAAACAGATACTGAAACGATATTCATTGCTTAAGGAATAATAACGTTAGGCCTGCCAGCACGGGTAACCTTGGTAAAGAGGCTCGGGTCTCCGCCAGCCTCGACGAGCAGCACGTCGGCCCCGGCAAGTGAAAGCCGCGCCGCCGCTGCCGCACCGGCCGCGCCCGCGCCCACCACGATGTATTCAAACTCCTGACCATCTAAACATCCAACACTAATCATAAGAACGCAGTATTCCTTCCAAACGCTTTATTTTACTGCATCCAAAGGATGTAGAGTTTGAAACATCAAAAAGATACCTTTCAACCTCGCTCCAGGAGGCATCGTATACTCCTTCTTGACGGCTCCTCGTAGGCCGTGAACCCAAGGGCTGGTCTGCAGCATCACCACCGTAACGAACAGAAATAAAATCCTGAAGCAATAACCAAAGTATCAACTTTATAACAAGAATCAAACCACTGAACCAAGATCGAGCTTAACTTACTAGTTACCAGATGAACCAGATCTGGTTCGACCCTTTGTAGCATCACGTAGCTACAAACCAGACTGAGTATGAGTTTTACTCAAATAACTTGCATAGGTTGGCGTGCTAGCGATGGTGTCTACCCATCTTAATACCTATATTTACGGCTGACTTTTGCAATTAGGCTTCCGGGTCCCGGGTACAAGCACCACCGTTCACAGTCCAATAAAATATTAAAATTACTTAGCATAAGCCCGCACGCGGGTCGGGAGCGGAAATTATGAGGAAATGGGTTAAAATCGATGTCTTCCATAGGTATTGGTAAGTAGGTCCGCAGCGGTCGTGCTTTAGATACAAGATGCACACTAGATGAGAACCACAAGGCATGAAAGTGGTCGGTCGTATTGATTATGTGCATAAGTTATTGCATAGCAGTGCTGCGCCCTATATCTCGATTTGACCGATCACCGATCATCTATTTGAAGGCTAAATACATGCCATAATAATTTACTTACTAATTCGTAGCTACTTGGCTGTTTAAATAAATAAATATCGCCAGACTAACACACCAACTTTATGGTCCCAAACTAAGCAACGCTTGTACTATGGGTACCCTACAATGGACTGGGGGCAAACCCAGTGACACCTAGACCAGGGCAAATTACGAAAAGGCCGTTTCCGAAATTTTCCCCAGCGGGAATCGAACCTGCAACCACCATGTGCAGTGAGCCGAGCGACCTACGCTCGAACCACTGCGCAAACCGGTCGTCAAACTCATGGTTTTGGTCGATCTCAGGTATTTTCTTGAATATACTTTGCGTAGTTACGAGAAACTTAGGTAAAGCTATCTCAAGTTTGAGAGCGATCGGGAGTAGTCTTTTGACAAGTCATTTTGTACTGGTCTGACATAAGGACGACATTTCCAAGATCGATCTCAGACTAAAGATGGATTTATTAATACAAAATGACCTTTACTTATAATAAAACGGCAATGCGCGTGTGGAACGCATGCTTGGCACAAGTGTGCAGGTTCAAATCACGGCTCGTACCTCCGGAAATTTCGAATTTCAATTGTTAATCTATTTTCCAACTTAGATTACCATTTGATGAACGTTAAAGGAAAACATCCTGAGACCGAAATCATCGGCGAGAACTGGGGCTTAGGCACTTCTACATACCCCTGCGGAGAGTACAAGCGTGATGGCGTATAAATACTCATCTATATATATTAGTGATGTAACGAACGTTGGATTTTAGACATTCGCGAATGCGAATGCGAATATTTGGATCCAAAATTCGCGAATGCGAATGCGAATGTTGATTTTTAAATAACTCTAAATTGAAAATTATAAAAAACCCCGATGCGACGAGTTTTTAAACTACAAAAGAGCTGATAATTTTCAACGGGCTGAACCGATTTTCGTGAAACTTAGCTAAGAATACTTTCGATCAGAATACCTTTCTAAAAAAAACAAAATTAAAATCGGATCATCCGTTTGGGCGCTACTATGCCACAGACAGACACACAGATACACATGTTAAACTTATAACACCCCTCTTTTTTCGTCGGGGGTTAATAAAGAGCGTGCAAAATGTTAGACTGGTTTGACATTTTGTGTCGGCCGAAGATAGCCGAACCCATACAGGTTGAAAGAACGAAGTTAGTCACATAAAGTTAGTTCGAAGAGATTTTTCTTTTATTTGAGGGTAGTTTAGTATTATTGCAGCAATCAAATTTATTTGCTATTCAAATTTTATTGAGTTTGTAAATATTTTAATTAGATTAACAAGAACAACAGAGAAAGATCCTATTTATAATTTAGTTGCCTACTTCAAAACAGTTCCACATTTTTTAAATTCAAATATAAGTAAATAGTGCATTATGTGCAAGAGAGCTAAGTTACGATCGAGGTTGATTTGCAGCCAGAGACTAACGCGAGGGCTGTGATGGAGCCCAGGTGTGTAATTAACAATGCTCACGCGTTTCATACGACATTTTACAACTTACTTGCAAGAAAATATATTTAAAATATTACAATCTTAATTTTAAAAAATCACAATTCACGAATTTATTTGACGTAGAGAATTACAGAATGAATGAAAAATAAAACAAAATGGCGCGCCGTAAGTTTTTATGGTTCCGTCAAACTTATAGTTTCGTCACGTCCGTCTGTCCATCTGCCCGTTCCTCTGACATCACAGTAATTTTATTCAGAGACTATTAGGGCTAATAAATTGATTTAAATAATTAATGTATTTATTTATAATATTCTAATAAACATTGCTTTTTTTAATGTTTACTATTTTTAGGATAACTCTTTACTAAGATTTAAAAAATGTAAAGTCAAAAGCACTAGTGCGTAATAAGCTGCTTTATGAATCTAAAGCGGTGCAATAAGGGTCACCCTATAAGCAAGTTTGTTTAAAAAATATAATTGTTACTAGTTCTAGTAATATTCCATATCCATCTATACATAATTTCCTTTTTGTTTTTCAAAAACATTCGCCAAACATTCGCATAGATTCTTGCGAATGCGAATGCGAATGTCAAAAAATATGCGAATATTCGCGAATGCCAATGCGAATGCGAATATTCGTTACATCACTAATATATATATAACTCAAAGGTGACTGACTGACTGACTGACATAGTGATCTATCAACGCACAGCCCAAACCACTGGACGGATCAGGCTGAAATTTGGCATGCAGGTAGATGTTATGACGTAGGCATCCGCTAAGAAAGGATTTTGATTAAATCTACCCCCAAGGGGATAAAATAGGGGATGAAAGTTTGTATGAAACTTTGTCAATTAAATTCCACGCGGACGAAGTCGCGGGCACAGCTAGTTCAATTATAAAATTGTAAGGCTAGACAAACTACCTACTCACTACAGATAAAATAAATCACACGCTACTACCTTATTGACAACATTATCACTGCACTGAATATTATAATTCTTAGGTAAGTAGGTATTTCTAGAGCGTCACGAGAGCACTGCACATTGAAAATAAGAAAATGTATTAAATTATAGGCCTTTTAATTTATAACTTAATACAATCAGTCGTCAGGGAACTTGTCACACAGCTGTAGGTAATGCACTTATATATTAACTAAACATACTCAGCATAAGTGATCTGTTTTATAACGCAGTTGTTATGCAACTCAAAGAGTTTGATGACACGGTGAATACGATGTGTGACCTCTAATTTTTTGTCGAAGTCTTTAGGTACCTTTTTTAATCCGGTATGTACGTTGTGTGACCGCTTAGGGGAGGTGGGCCTAAAACGGGTACACCGGCTAAAGCGGGTACGCTTTTAAATTTGCGCGCCAAAAGTAAAAGTGAATATGTGTGAGTGCAGTTACGTAGGTACCTCGAACGTCCACCAATCACGTGCAGTTGGCTCGCCACAGTGGTGGAAGCACTTTCGAGGTGAGATAAAAAAATGAGTTTTGCTATTTCTGTTAAAAAATATTGCTTTAGAATAGTTCTGTTTTCTCAAAAATAGTGCATCATAATGTTCTTAAAAGGTATACGTTATCTTTTTGCAAATAATGTGCTACATGCTTCATATCTTCGGAAACTGGTCGCTACCTGTTTTTTTATTTTAAGGTTATTAGGTTTGAAAATTACAACGTGCTCGTGGGCACAACGGGTATGGGTAAAACGGGAACCTGATTTGCCCATACTTGTTTTGCCCTAAGTTAGGCTTTGTGGGTGGGTAGATTGGCAAGCGTTACTGTCTTAATTTTTTAATGAGTAAATGACCGAAAATTAAGCTTAAGTATATACTTATTTACATAATGATACTTATGACTTTTAATTTTTTTAGATGGTTAATAGATATAAAAGAAAAACTTCAAATGCATCCTGGGATGAGAATGTCATGAAACTTGCCATGGAAGAAGCTAGCAAGACTTCAGTCAAGGGTGCAGCCAAGAAGTATGGCATAAACTTGTCAACCCTACAGCGACACATTGAAAAAGAATGCCTGAAGAAGAAACTCGGTAGGTTCACCACGCTTTTTACGGAACATCAGGAGAAATAACTACTGGAATATGTCTTTCATATAGAATCACTCTTTCTTGGGCTAACTAAAACTGATTTTTGGAGCTTGTGTACCAATGAGAGTAATCACATTCCTCACCCATTTAAGAATGGTACTGCGGGAGAGCTTTGTAACTCTGGGTTTAAAATATGACATTCTGACATATCTAAGTCTTTGCCGACCGGAACCAACGTCAATAGCACGAGCCAGAGGTTTTAACATACCTCAAGTTCAGAGGTTTATTGTTTGTACCTCCTTTCCTAATCTTTGGCCGAAAGCGAATGGTGCCTAGACTTCCGGATGGGACACCACCTGGATCTGCAGCTAGTTGCACCAACAATGGCTGGATTAATGGTCAAACATTTTTAGAATGGCTACGTCACTTCGTCGTGGTTATCACTAGACCAACAGAACAAAGAAAAATTATCTTGGCGATGGATAACCACGAGTCACACAAATATCTACAAGCTCAAAGAACCATGTGATTTTCGGGTCTCTTCCACCTCACACATCACACCAATTACAACCAATTGATACGTGCATGTACGGACCATTGAAAAATTATTTTGAGCAAACCATCTCCGTGTTTCAACGAACTCATATTGGGCGCATCGTACCACAGTATGAGGTGGCAAGGTTGTTTAACGCAGCCTACATGAAAGCTGCTAGTGCCCAGAACGCTGTTAAAGGATTCTCCTTCACTGCAGTATGGCCAACCAACCGACATATATTTGATGAATCTGATTATCTGCCCTCAACGATACTAAAGACCAGAACCAATTGTAAATGAGGCTGTCCGAGTTGTCTGCTACTATTGAAACAGAAATAACATTGACATACCCTTAACATTAGATGGAGATATTCGGTTATCGCTTGATTCTGATCATACCGTCTCACCATCTCTTTTGGATGAGTATTTGGATCGTATTTTTTTCTGCAAAACTCCAACATTGGTTGGTAACAGACCACGAGCTAATGGCACAACATTCTGACAACCCTTTGCCTCCAGAACCGATTGCAGTCAGTAGTAACAATACTAATGAGGATCCGCCATCCGAATTTGCAGCGCCTCATGTAACCCCAATGGACATCAGGCCATCACACAAAATTATAGTAAATACAACCAACGCCCGCAGACGACAAACTCAGAAAGCTGAAATACATACAGGTACGCCGATGAAACACCAGAAACGAGAAAAAGAAAAAAAAACATTCCTAAGAGTAAGCTTTATCTAGTAAAACAAATATGCGGAAAAGGTCCAAACGAGATCCAAAGGATGACGACAATCAACAAGTCGAATACTTACCCATGTCTGGTTTGTTCCAAGTTATAATCATACCCACCAATAGAGGACTGGAGTGGGCTCACGAGGCGTGCACAACTTATTCCGGCAGAGGATCCTATTACTGTGACGGCTGTCAGGAATAACTTTAATATAATACTTCATTTGTTTATTTTATATAATAAGATGAAGACTAAAAAAGAAGACTTAATAGATAGGGATAGATTTATTTTTTTATGCTAAAACTCATGCTAATTCCACTATAATGTGGATTGATCTAATTAACTAACCTATACCCGTTTTGCCCGAACGCCCTACCCATTTCGGGCCCCCATGCGGGCAAAACGGGTAATTTAAGAGGTATTATATTTTGTTTGTTTTTGTTTAAATAATGAAAAAAATGTTTATGTTTGTTTTAAATTACGATATAATATTATTAATCTAAGGACATTTTTAAAAGTAATTAAATTACCATGCCATGTAAAAAAGATAAACGTCTGTCAGAGAGGACTCGAACGAAGTATGGTAAAGATAAAGAAGCTGGATTAAATACGACACACTGCAATAAGAAAAGTAACTAAAGTAACAAACGCTCTGAGTTTCGCACAAAAATTAAAATGAAAGTGGACAGGACATGTTGCGCGGCTAACTGATCATAGATGGACCAAAAAAATAACATTCTGGAACGGCCAACTAGGCAAAAGAACAAGAGGTAGACCTATTACAAGATGGGAAGATGATATTAAAGCAATGGCTGGTCCAAACTGGAGAAAAGTAGCTGAAGACAGAGTCAAATGGGCATCACTGGAGGAGGTTTTCACACATTCTGGGGTTCCGGTAGATTGAATAAAAATTAAGTAACTATAAATACTATGATATAATACACAGGATACACACACAATTATATTAAGTAAGAGACAAATAAATAACAGGGAATAAACTAAACGAAACTAACATACCTATACATAGATCTTAAGAAATGTAAATTTACTGGAAAGAAAAGGCTTTTTATTTTATCTTTATTTATTTATATTAGCGCTAATTACCTATTTAATAGGTCAAAATACAAGTTTAATTTCCTTTTCTAAGAATGTTTTATTGATCATCACCCTTAGCGTACCCGTTTTAGGCCCACCTCCCCTATATTTAGTTGAAGTCTTTAGGTACCTTTTTTAATCCGGTTAGTACGTTGTGTGACCTCTTCTAAGTACTTGAAGTCTTGAGGTAGGTACCTTTTTTTCAACCTCTGCCAATGATCACAGAGAGATAAGCACAATAAGTTTATTTGTTTAACCCCTATTGAGCTCGCCAATAGATATGAGAACAGCTGCCAAAAATAAGTTTTTGTTTAGTATTATTATTAGTTCGTTAGTCATGTTTCCTTACTAGATTATCAGTAGATAATTTTGAATCTATTTCCAACATACGTTCATTTATCTAATAGGTATGCTCTATATAGGTAAAGGTATACATATTACTTTATAATAAAGTTTTTCAAAGGATTTGAGGCTCGGAATGTTATTTGATCGCAAACGGGTAAAGTTGCTAACCTAAGTATAGCTCAGAAAAATGAGTTACTTCGTTAGAGCGCAGCGTATTATTGTTCTGTGGTGTATAGGTAGGCCATACACTTAAATTATTTACACTCCACTCATCATAAGTTTATGGTGTAGGCATCGAAATAATAAGTAGGTAGGTAGACATACCACGTACCTACTATGCTCATGTGTACCTACGGTTTCGTGTGCGAAGCGTATTGGCAGTTTGCCTATAGCCTGTAATTCCAAGATAACCGTTGTGTGAAACACCAAATGTCTCCAATTTTGTATATTTCATCGTTTCCCTTTCTCCATTGTTCCAGGCTTTCATTACTCGGCGCTCCAGTTGAATAACACACTCTGTGGAATCCATTATTTTCTTCATTGAAGGCGTACCGTGTGTTTCCAAGCAAATCATTCCCTCCGTGGTTCAATCTACGTATATTTTTAACGGAATATTAACGTTTTCGTGTACAAGCTTTTTTATTAGCGCACTGTTGGATTTCCATTTGGTACTTCTTGCGTTAATTCCATTTAGTTCATTTGTTTTTTTGCTATAATATACCTTCCTGATGCTAGGAGATATTGATTGAAAATACAGAAATATCATTATTATTGGTCGCTACAACACAAGCCCTGAGCTTATTGCAGAGACCACTGTTCATTAATTTGTGAATGTTTTATAAATTAAATAAATAACTAAAAATAAAAAAATGGTAGGTAAATGTCACCACACGAATAAACCAACTCTAAACAAAGTAAAGCTTCCTAGGGTACCGTACAAATGGACTAGGGGCAATACCAATGAGACCCAGACTAGAACAACTTGCAAAAATATTATTTGAAGAACTTATCCTGACTCGAATGGAGCCTGCAAGCTACAACCAACCGGGCGCAGCGAGCGAGGGGCGCCCGGGCGGCTGCGCACGAGCCGCTGTCCAAGCACTCATGTTATTATAAGTCAACATGGTGCCCTGCGAACGTCCGTCTTGCTAAAAGTCAACGGCGATTTTTTGATCGTCAGTTAGCAAATAATTTATGGGATTTATATTCTTACTTACCACTTATACCTCATTCATATAAGTATTAATTACTTACACAGGATAAAGGGCCATAGGCTGCAGACACGAGGACGACTATGACGCCGAGGCAGGAACTCATCAGCGCCACGTGTCGCCGACAAAGAACACGTTAAGTGGATCAATTAGAACATTCGCACGAAACAAGTGCTGTTGGTAATGGATGTTCCAACAGCAGTATCTACCTATTATACGTTTGTACCTATTCTCGTCGGTTCGGAAGGTAATGGTGGACAAACCATACATAAACCATAATTATGGTGAGGTGATTAATGACATAATTTTACATTTCGAGATTATTTCACTCGATTACAGCATACCTAGAATTAAAATATAATGGCATAGGCATAAAATTATAATAAGCTTATAAATGTGCTTACTTAAGTACTTATCTATAGTAATATATACCTACATAGATAAATCTTAACTGTTGGCTGGATAACCATGTTCAGCTATTACTTCACGCTTGAAGTATCATCTACACCGACAATGGTTGATAACTAACCTTCTCTAAATGAACAAGTCACGCACTGAAGGTATTATCTCGAACCATGCGTCAATTAAGAAATAAACAGTAATAGTGTGTCAAGCACTAACACTGGCAAGTGTATACAATTCTACAGTATTCTTGATAGGTAAGGTATGTTTTCGTGTACCAATTTGAAGTTGGTTAAAGCATTATTGTATGGCAATGTTAAACGGAGCGACCTTGTTCCGATTAGTTCCTAGGCTTTTGTGTTGTTTTTCGCACACTAATAGGCCGTTCATTATGGTTTATTTTGTGTATTACTCTATGGTATTGCATAGGTACTTATTTAATCACAAACTTTTTGTATTGAAGTTAGACACGAAATCATTAGCGACATCTGTGAAATGTTTCTACAACTATTTTCCGTACTGCCGCTCTGCATAGCTGAAGCTAAAGCTGTCATCCAACTACGGTGAACAACTTTAACAGCCTATTGGTTTTATTCTGTTCACTAGAAAAAAAAAAAACCGGTGCCGTCTAGGGACGCCCGAAAGAAGCGAAGCTTTACAGAAGATATTAGGTATATTATCAGTGGCGTGCATAAAGTTTTGAAACAGGGTAGGCAAAGTGTAACATATAATAAATGAAATTAGGCATAGGTACCCACCTACCTGGGTAGGTCCCTTGAATTATGTCTCTGTTGGGATAAGGGGTCTTCTCTATTATGTAGATGTTGCACCTCTATATAGTTTTGACAGTTGTCGTTGGTCTTAGCATGGCGCCTAAATACACAGTTGATATCTAATTGCGTCTTTTATTAATTAACACAAATACAGAACAATTATAATGACAACGAACATAAACATGGTGTCAGGTGGGCCTCTGCCCTCGCTGCCAGAAATGTGTTTCGAAGGAAACTTGAAAGAAAAATTTGATAAATGGATACAGCGATTTGAAATTTATATAATAGCCAATGGATTGGAGAAAGCTTCGGAAAAGCGCCAGATTTCAATATTACTCAATTTCATCGGAGAAAAAGGAATTGAAATATATAACACTTTCAATCTAGAAGGGAACGAATCCTTAACTAAAGTAATTGAGCTATTCAAAGCATATGTTGCGCCGAAAAAGAGTTTGCTTATGTTGCGGAACGAGTTCTTCACTTTTAACCAGAAAGACATGAGGCTGGAAGAATATTTTCAAAAAGTCATCAATTTGGGTAAGAATTGTGAGTTTGGAGAGTTGAGAGAAAGCTTAACAGTAACAAAATTGATAGCAGGTCTTGACCAGAAGTACAGTAACCTAAAAACAAAATTAATTGCTGAGGAGGATGACAAATTGACACTGAACTATGTAATGAAATACCTACTGTGTGCGGAAGCTTCAAGACAGTATGTACAAACTCAGCAAAATACAGATAAAGTTGAGGAAACAGCTGTATATTATGGAAATAACACAGGACGTAAAGAATTTAACAAAGCATACTCACCCAAACTTATAAAAAATTGCAAAAATTGTGGCGCATCTACTCATGCCATCAACAAATGTCCAGCGTTCGGACAGAAATGTTACAAATGTGATAAAGTTAATCATTTTAGCAAAATGTGTCGCAGTTCAAAAGTAAATAAAAGGCAGGTAAATGTTTTGGAGGAGGAGACTCCCCAGGAAGAGCTGCAAGAAGAAGGACATGATTTCTTTATTGGAAGTGTTTCAGCAGGTAACGAAATAATACAAGAATTTACAATAAATAACAGGCAAATTGTGATGAAAATAGATACTGGTGCTGCTTGTAATGTTATAGGTAGTGAATTATGTAAACAAATTGGTGTTAAAAAATCTGAAATTCAAAAATGTATTAAAAAAGTAGTACAATTGGATGGAAAGAGAATACCGGTGCAGGGCACATGCTGCTTAGAAATTATACATCCAAATAAAAATAAATATAAAGTAAAATTTGTTGTAATTGAAGGTGAAGTACCTACTTTACTTGGTTGTCAAACATGTTTACAATATGATTTTGTTTCGGCTAATACAGATTTAGTTACCATACTTAACCTAAGTTGTAGAAATGAAAATATCTGTACATTAAGTGAACAATTAAAAAATGATTTCAGCAACCTGTTTGATGGGGGTCTTGGGTGTGTCCCAGGCACAACAAAAATACGATTAACTGAAGATGCTATACCGGTAGTACAGGCTGCTAGGCGAGTTCCATTTTCACTATTGCCAGAACTACGTGAGGAATTAACTAAAATGGAGACCATGGGTGTTATAGAAAAAGTAGAAAAACCAACAAGATGGGTAAATAATTTAGTTTTAGTAAGGAAACCAAATGGTAAATTGCGAATATGTATAGATCCGAGAACACTAAATAAATATGTTATTCAACCAAAATATCAATTGCCAACAATAGATGAGATTAAAAGTAAAATGGAAAATGCCAAAGTCTTTGCCCTCTTAGATGCATCTAACGGATTTTGGATGTTAAATTTAGATGAAGAAAGTTCAGATCTTTGTACTTTTATAACTCCATTTGGCAGATACAAATTTCGAAGATTACCATTTGGAATCAGTTCGGCACCGGAAGAATTCAGTAGAATAATTGCACAAATGTTTGAAAATGTAAAGGGAGTTATTCCCTATATAGATGACCTATGTATCTGGGCTGAATCAGTAGAAGAACTCAATGATAGGTTAAGAAAAGTCATGGAGATTGCAGTAAAAAATGGAATAAAATTTAATCAAGACAAATGTAGGTTATTTGTAACGGAATTACTTTTTGTTGGGCATTTGTTTACAGCGAATGGTGTTTCTCCTGATCCAAATAAAGTGCAGGCAATAATGAAAATGGAAAAACCTAAATGTAAAAAAGACCTGGAAAGATTCCTTGGTATGTGTAACTATTTATCAAGATTCATTGTAAATTATTCAAAGTTAAGTGAACCATTACGTGTGCTCTTGAAAAAAGACACTGTATTTTTATGGGATAATAACCAAGAAAGAGCATTTAACGAATTAAAAAAGGCCTTGTGTTCCAGCCCTTGCTTAGCATTTTTTGATACTAATGAAAGTGTTGTATTGTCAGTAGATAGTTCGTCCACAGCTATGGGAGCTGTAGTATTACAGAAAGGTAAACCAATTGCATTTGGGTCTCGAGCTCTCACTCCGACTGAACAAAATTATTGTCAGTTAGAAAAAGAAATGCTTGCTATAGTTTATGGGTGTAATAAAATGCATCAATATACATATGGCCGTAAAGTTCTCGTGGAAACCGACCACAAACCCTTAGAAACCTTACTTAAAAAACCTCTGCATAAAGTTCCAGCCAGACTACAACGAATGATGCTAGCCGTACAAGGTTATAACCTTCATGTTAAATACAAACCTGGACGTTTCATGTATATCGCGGATACATTGTCTCGTAGCTGTTGCTCTGATGAAATAGAATCTAAAATGGAAGACTTAAGAAAAAATATAATTTGTCATGTAAGATTATCTCGAGATTCCTTACCAATATCTGATGCACAACTTTTAAAAATACAGTGTGCTACTAGAAAAGACTTAACTTTATGTGAAATTATACAATACATTAAAAATGGGTGGCCAAAAAACATAAATGATTTGAAAGAAGATTGTAAAATTTTTTGGACATTTAGAGATGAGCTTACAGTTCTAGACGATATTGTTTTGAAAGGAAATTTAATTGTTATTCCTAGATTATTAAGGATGGAAATGACAAAAATAATTCATCAAGGTCATGTTGGAATAAGTACTTGTAAAATTCGAGCAAGATCATGTGTTTTTTGGCCTGACATTAATAAAGATTTAGAAACATATGTTGATAACTGTGTACCTTGTGCAATGTATAAGCCAAATTTACAGAAGGAACCGTTAATCAATCACCCTATTGAGCAAATGCCTTGGCACAAGGTTGGAATTGATATTTGTACTCTAGATAACAAAGACTATCTTGTAATTATGGATTACTATTCAAAATTTATAGAGGCTTGTATACTGAGCAATTTATCATGTGATTGTGTCATTCTAAATTGCCAATCAATTTTTGCAAGACATGGCATACCAGCTTATGTTGTTACTGATTCAGGTACTCAGTTTACATCTGAAAAGTTTCAAGTATTTGCTGATAATTATAAATTTTGTCATATCAAATCAAGTCCCAAGCATTCACAATCTAACGGTCAGATTGAAAGTGGTGTAAAAATATTCAAAAACATTTTAAAAAAATGTAAAGAAGATGGTTCAGATCCATATCTTGGGTTACTTAATTACCGGAATACACCAAAATTATATATGCCATCACCTGCTCAGTTGTTGTATTCAAGAAACCTAAACTCATTGCTACCATTTTCTAAGAAAATGTTAAAGCCTAAGGTTGTCTTATGTGATAAAAAATATAATAGTCATGTACAGGGTGTTAAAAAATATTATAATAAAAATTGTAAATCATTGCCTGAATTGAATGTTACTCAAAACGTTTATTTTAAAAAGACACTAGATTCAAACTGGATAAAAGGTAAAATAATAGGAAAATGTGATGAGCCTAGATCTTATATTGTGGGGGATGAAATGGGAAATACTTTTAGAAGGAACCAAAAATATTTAATGTCTTCAAGATCTGAATGTAGCCTGAACGGTAGTAGGGTTAGTACTACACCTGATAGTGATCTAAACAAATTAGAAAATTATAATTTTGAAGCTCCAGATATATGTATTTCTAACAGACAAGACTGCATAAATGAAAATACTACCACTCAGGCTGCTATTAAGGATTTAGATAATAATTATGATTTGATGGAGCATAATAGAACTAAGGTTGGCCGTATGGTTAAGAGACCTCAAAAATATAATGATTATGTTTTGTATGATGCTGAGTAGATTATGTGTTGTAAGTACTTCTGATGTTACTTAATTAGAAAAAGGGGGATGTTGGGATAAGGGGTCTTCTCTATTATGTAGATGTTGCACCTCTATATAGTTTTGACAGTTGTCGTTGGTCTTAGCATGGCGCCTCAATACACAGTTGATATCTAATTGCGTCTTTTATTAATTAACACAAATACAGAACAAGTATTATGACAACGAACATAAACAGTCTCGCTAGCTTATTCCAGATTTTCATTTAGGCTATCGTACCTATTGAACGAAATGGGACATCTTTTGTTGTTAGTAAGTAAGTACCTATTTAGCCATATCAGACATCTAAAGTGATTGGTTGATGTACCTATCTGCAGTTGTATATCGTTGTACCTTTTTTTCGTCCTTTTCTATGGTAAATTAAACCATTATACGTTGGTGTTCAATTAATTATATTAAAATTTAATATAAATTGCAAATTTTCTAAGGGAAAATATTGAAATCTTATATAAAACAAATATTCAATTTAAATAAATAAAATAATATAAATTGCAAATATAAATAAAATATAAATATAAATAGCAAAATTTCTAAGGGAAAAAAATATTTAAATCTTATATAAAAAATAGGCCTAAATAGTAACAAACGTGGGTTCAAACCTTCACACAAGCAATTGAACTTGTGTGAAGGTTTGAACCCACGTCTGTTACTATTTAGGCCAGACCTATTACCAACTGAGTCACCTAATCATTAGAGATTCTGATGAAATTATCCACTATAAGGCAACTAAAATATCGTATGTAATTGTAGATATGGGTTACTTTATTCAGAACCTTTATCAAGTCCATAGCACGTTGAATACATCGGTTCTCGTCCGATCACCGAAGTTAAGCAACGTCGGGCGCGGTCAGTACTAAGATGGGTGACCGTTTGATGACACACGAAATTGTGAAGTATTCTAAATTTTTAGATATATTTAAATTATTACCAATGTTCTATCTAACCTTCAAGTCATATTTAGTATAAAGCTTAGGGCGCCGCAGCTCTGACGTCATCGTGTAACGCGTAACGCGTAACGCTTTTCACCGTTTTAGTGCCCGGGCAGCGAGCGCCCCGAACGTCCGTAAAGAAGCTTCGCTTCAATAGGTGCTGATATTTAATTTTTAAAGTGTCATCCTTTATTTTGAATAGAGAGTAGATACCGTGTATAACTGTTTGCATAAAGAGATGAATACCTATTGGTATTTATGAGCTGCATGAGCTATATATTTGTGGGATCGCAAATACAGTTATATATGTACTATTACATAGGTCGGTTGCCCGAAATAAATAAATAAATAAATATAAATGAATATTAGGTAGGTTAAAAGAACTAAGTGCCATTTAATAAGCACCTATAGTGGATAATATGATAATTCCTTAGAATATTTTCGTGGAACATGTAAGTATCTACTTACCAATTTCATTGTTTTAACTTACAACAAAATACCTACGCAATAGCAAAATTCAATACAATATAGCGGGCTTCGCACGGGTACATTACGGTTACATTATTGGAGTTTTAGTAAGGATCCCTAATTTTTTTTAAATATAATATAGCCTATGTCACCCGGTGATAGTGTAGCTTCCCAACAGTGAAAGATTTTTTCAAATCGGTTCAGTAGTTTCGGAGCGGTTCATTACAATCAAACAAACAAAGTTTTCCTATTTATAATATTAGTATGACAACGTGACCGCGGTGTCTGCAAACTTGACTTTTATTAGCAAAAAAGCCTCAATTTATATAAACTTTGTTGCAAAACTTTTCTTCTTACCCTAAATATCTCTGTGTTGTTTGCTCCAGTTACAAATTGTAGATAAAAATGTCCAAGACTAAGAAGGATAAAAATAAAATTAAGTACTTACGCAACATACTTAGGATAAAGTTGGGATAAGTGAGTGAAAATATATAGCTGATAAGTACTTCATAATGTCATTCCGAGTCGACAAACTTGGCCAGTATAATATTATCACAAGGTCCATACCAAACAGACTATCTTCTTAGGTCAGGTCGTCACGTCGTCGTTGGGTCTAAAAAAAATGAAGCATCGAATATTCTCGTATTTTCTTGTAAGTACCTACTATTTTACAGGGCATTAAATAATAGTAGACATCTTATAATTATAATAAGTGGTCCGCGTTCGTTCGAGTTAATTAAACTCGAGTGAGATGGCGCGGCCGCTCGTGGCGCGCCCCGCTGCCTGGAGGCGGGGGCAGCTTCTACTTGTCAGTCAGTAAAAGGCAACAAAATATAAATACCGACTGACACACCTGTATGGTCCCAAACCCTTGTACTATGGGTACCGTAAAATGGACCAGGGGCGATCCCAGTGACACCAGTGACAGCTTATTACGATAAAGCCATTTCCAAGTTTTTCTCAGACGGGAATCGAAGCCGCAACCACCCGGTGCAGTAAGCCGAGCGGCCTACGCTCAAACCACTGCGCCAATCAGTCGTCATCAGCTAATTTGAGCACATTTAGAACCTAAGCGCTTTCTTTCTTGCACCCTAATTTGTTATGGTATACTTGAAGAAAAGAGATTGTTCAACTTTCGAAGGACATAATTAGGATGGAAGACATACAAGGCCAGATATAAGATGCCACTTGGTTTGCACTGTATGACACATCAATTCAAAATGTGTTGTCGTCTCTAGTGCTAGCAAATAATATCAAGTGCAAACCTTGAGTCAGACTTTCCAAAGTACATACTCTGTGGGTCATACTAAGACTAATGTTGAAAACAATGCCCAGTGGAACGTGAACCGAATAGGTAGTTATGTAAGTAGGTACTATTGATAAATAGGTACTAAATAGAGTCACTCCTCTCTGCCCGCCACGTAGAGTAATTTTACGTATTATAAATACGAGTAGGATATTGTGCTATTAAGATGTTTCTCATCGTAGTAGGCTTATAATACCTGCATATTATCGCTTTTACATTATAAACCCCAGTACAGATACGCTGAAAAGCTAAATAATGGCATGAATGAAAATTCAGGACAAGATTTTCACTTCAAAATATGAAACACTAAAAACGTCCAATCGATGCCCCCAAGCAATAACTCGGTAATCGCAAAATCGATATTTCTTCAACGAGTGGGACTATTAAAGTCATTTATGTATCAAATTAAACCAAATTTTTTGTCAAATATGACTGCACCATTACTAAGAAATTCCTTTTATTAATTACCCTGTAATTAAACAAAATAAATAATACATTACATTCTATACATTAAATATAACAGTTTTAGTACTTACGAGATTATTGCAGTGAATTTATCAAATAAAATATTTCGTAACATTTTGTTATGGACTTCTAAGGTGTTATTTTTTATCGTAGGAATGATACATAACGTCTTTTACAGAGTTATTGCGGTAATATTCAATAATTTTACATACGGTATTGATGTATTACATTGTTATTGCGACTTAATTTTGAAAACCACTGTTACAGGTAACAGTAAATACAGATTTTTATCGAAGTATTTAAAAATGAAATTAGAAGGGTTTAAACAAAAAAATACATTAATTTGTTTAAATTTGAAGTAATATTTATTGCACCATGACATGTGGACAATTATTAATAATCAAATAAATCAATCAAAGTCAACAATTACATAAAATTTAATCTAATTCTTCATCAGAAGTATTTTCTCTTCTTACTTTTCTGTGTTTACATCTGTGTCAGCAGTGAAGTGTTTACGTGATCGATTAGTTGCGATAAGAGTTATAATATTGCGTGTGTAATTATACTGGGGAATTTTAATGCCAATCCTGGCTCACGGTTTTTTAGTGAACTTATTTCTGTTTGTAATGAGCAGACTTGGTTTTGCACCGACTATGAGCTTCTGCCGAAGGACACACATACGTTTGTTTGTCAGGCTAGCGGCTCGCGACGCTGGCTAGATAATTGTTTGACAACTAGCGCAGCCAAAAACTTAATTAATAAAGCATTTGTCTCATGTGGGGTTTACCAGTCTGATCATTATCCTGTTTTATTTGAATGTAATTTAACTAAAATTAATCAAAAATTATCAGACCAGTATTTTGTTAATAAAGTCAAAGTTTTGGAAGTACACTAACAAATTAAATCCCAAGCCGAGTCTCCCTGCGAGTGTGTCGGGTCTGAGTGAACCAAAAGATAATGCCAACCTCTTTCAAAGACATTTTAAAGTTCAGTCTTCCTTGCTAACGGGGCAGCGGGAGTTCGATGAAGGGGAATCTTCGGGTTGTGGTGAGCTTGCCGGAATGATTACAGCTAAACAGATTTCAACACTAATAAAAAAAATGATAAAAGGTAAGTCGCCAGGCCACGATGGCCTTAGCGTCGAGCACCTGAAGCACGCAGGGCCACATTTGTATAGGGTCCTTGCGTTACTTATTAATTTGTGTCTCAATCACCGCTATTTGCCGCAGGACCTTATGCATACAGTGGTAGTACCACGGTAGTACCAATAATTAAGGACAGGACTGGGGACGCCTCTGACGTGTCCAATTACAGGCCTATTTCATTAGCCACAATACTCGCGAAGCTCTTGGATAGTTTGCTTGATCAACAGTTGGCGAAACACATCGAACTGCATGACGCGCAATTTGGCTTCAATCCCGGGCTATCCACGGAAAGTGCTATTCTGCGCTTCAAGCAAACTATTCAAAATTATACCTCCCGAAAAACACCTGTATTTGCTTGTTTTTTGGACCTGTCAAAGGCGTTCGACCTGGTGTCCTATGATAAACTATGGGATAAAGTGCGGAGTGATACAACACTACCGAAGGAAATTACATCCCTGTTTCGCTTCTGGTACTACAACCAGAGGAACAGTGTCAGATGGGGGCAAGCTCAATCGGATGTGTATAGGCTGGATTGCGGGGTGAGGCAGGGGAGATTAAGTTCAACCCGCCTGTTTAATTTATACATGAACCGGCTGATCAGTGAGCTTAGCTGCACCAAAATTGGAGGCCATATTGATGGCGTTTGTTTGAATAATATTAGTTACGCCGCGCCAATGATATGGTGCTGCTGAGCCCATCGATTGGCGCTTTGAGAACACTTGTAGATATTTGTGAATCCTATGCAGTGGCCCATGGGCTCAAGTACAATGTTAAAAAGAGTGAACTCATTATGTTTAAAGCGAGTGCCATAAGTTATTCTGATATCCCCGGTGTCTCGCATCTATGGCAGGCCGCCTGCGCACCGCCACTAATAGTCTCCTGAGCGTGTTCTCAGATGGGTGGGACGCCCCTCTGCTGCGTCACTGGGTAACGACCCATACCATTTGTAAGATAGGTAGCACTTTTACTAACATTATTAATTAATTTATCTTGTATACTAATACTATGGACTCAGGTCTGAAATAATTAATTTGAATTTGAATTAATGAGCCTGTATCAAACTTAAATAACGTTGTAAATATATATTACGGAATACGAGTATTTAAATAAGCTCAATAAAACCCCCCGTTCTGATGTTTACCAAAAACTCCTTGAAAATTATTTACGCCAATAACCCAGTAACCGCAGCTTACCAAATTATATTCTACAAATATATTTTGTACAGACCTTTAACAGTTTTATTGCCGAAATATTTTTGTTTTAAACTTCCCAACAATAAACCTGTGTATCATGATATCTTTGTAAATATCATTAGAAAAAATCTGAAAAAAATTGGTAAGGTGTATTCTAGTCCGTACATGCCAAATTTGATATAACAGCATAAACCTCATAATAGGACATTACCTAGTTATTGCTTGGGGGCGTCGCAATGTATTTCAGGAGCGCTCGCGCGTCTCGTCGCGGACACCACATCATTTATTATGAACACCGCATTATGCACAGATTGTGGGGATGCTGAACCGAGACGGGGGGTCTCAACACCAATACTTGCATCAATATAATTAAATGTTCGGTGATATTGATGCAAAATACACACGAGTGAACGTTGGCTCTCCAGTGTGGGGCACGTACACCTACTTTGTTCAACATTCAACATAGATAGGTATACCCAATGGAATTACAGACAGTTGTTCTCGAGATATTCGCTTGAAAACGGTCACGTAGTGAGTGTGAGTGGAGTAGAATTGGCTAAACTCAATTACCGGAGAACGCCTCAGGTGCGCCGGCTATACTCGAGGTTTTCCCAGAAGTAGTGTTGATTGGCCGTGTTGCCAGATAACGGATCAACCCAGGTAACCAACACAAAATCCTTAGTTGAGTTTTCGGTTTGTACTCGTATCTTAAAGGAAAATATGTACCTACTTATGGTTCAATTTAAACATGGTATAGACTTCTACGGTAATTATGTCTACCCGAGAACATTCATATTAGGTATTCCTTCATCAGCTTTACTTTCGGCAACTATGTTGGTCTATGCATCGAGTATTTAAGTCCCACTATAGCAACCCCAAACATCAAGAACCTCTCCTCCCACGTCCGAGTTAATTGAATCAGCTGCGAAATGGCGCCGTTACCCTCTGGAAGGTAGTTAGTGAACACACATCGTGGGATGCGCGGCGACAGGCTTCTCGTCAACACGCTGCCCGTCTTGGGTTCATCGTTTAACTACAATTAAGGGTGGAGGGATGGGGCCAACCCCCATCCCCATCCGGGTAATCTCCGAAACGGCTGGACCGATTTTGACGGGACTTTCACCGGTAGATAGCTGACGTTATAAGCAGTAATAGGCTACTTTTATTTTAGAAAAACAAAATTATAAAAAAATGGGTTCTGTCGCGCGGGCTCGGGATTTTTTTCTTAGGTTAAATTCCACGCGGACAGAGTCGCGGGCTCAGCTAGTAAAATAATAAATATCGTACCCTGCATATAGGTATGTAAACTTTTATGCACAAATAGGCAAGTACTTAATATTATAATCGTCAAAAACGTTGCAAAGGCTAGGTACTTTACTACCTATTCGGAATGCATAACATTAAAAGGCAAGAAGGTCAGTGGTCACTAATTTCAAAGGTGGTGAAGGTCAATGGTCACTCCAGTAGGACGCGACTGCGCTTTGGTTTATTATGATTTTGGTGGAAGCTACGTTGAATTCAAATTCGATAACCATGTCCATACTGCATGCACAGGCCACCTCCAATAGAATACCAAAACTGAAAAAAACTGTTGAGGTACCTCCCACGTTTTTCCTCCAAACGTTTACCATTGAAGTCGCATCACGTTCTTCACGCCTACAGAAAACTAACGTGCGAGGTACCTCCGTGTTATCCAATACTCTGCCACTGGCCGCTATCCCGGCGCCAGAGCAGCTGATTCTCGAGATCGCGAATTTATGGGATTGTCACTTTAGTCTTATAGTTTTGGAATTTAAATATAGAAGCCACTCCCGAGAATTCTTCTCGACTTTTCTTTTATGCTGTCTTCAAGTGAAGTCGCGCGACCCGACGCGACGCTATTATTAGAAGGTGAAGCGACGTCTGAACTACCTAGTAGGACATTATTATTAATTATTTGGTTGTACCCATACCTTCCAGTTGTTATGACCGCCAAAGATAACTCAAAGAGTCTTCATATCGCATTCCGCCTTTGTACGGACTAGACGTGCCGCCCATATATTATTCACAGGATGTGATACCAAACAGGCACTGAACACAGCGCAAACACGAGGTAGTATTGCATTATTGATGTCGCGTGACTTTGAGAGGGGCTTTTGTATTTTGAGGATTCCTAATAGCTCTTGCATCATTTTTGCCATAAGGATTATTCAGGATTAGGTTCTAACTGTTGGCCGAAAACTTCAGAAAAACGGCGCATAAAAATACTAGTCTATCAATAAGTGAAATTATATATAATCTTAGAAACTACTACTCGCGTAATTTGATAATTAATTCTAACAATGATCTTTACTTAAACAATTTAACAAACAGCGTTTACATTAACTTTCACAATAAAAATAAGGAAACATTCTTATCACAATAAATACGTCCGTCGTGTCCGAGAGCCAAGCTCAGAGTGCCCCGCCGGTTTTTTTTTATTGACTATATGTTATTGGCCAGCGTGGCCATAACAACTTCACCCGGACAGAGGGCGAGCGCGAGTGCGCTCCAGCCAGAGGGGCAGGGGGGCAGCTAGCTCAAGGGCGCCACAAGGGACAAGACCTCGGCTTGGGCCGCTGCCAGAAGAGGTGGCGAGGGTAAATCTACCACCGGATCGGAACGCGACCTCGACTGAGAAGATCCGGCAAGAAACTCAGCGGGCTTGTTGGGTGCCAAGGTGCGTCTAGGTAAGTAGACGCACCTTCTAACGGAAGTGCCCCGCCGGCCGCTCCGCGCGCTCTTTTATACTTTTCACTCGGTGAGGTTGTGTGGGTAGGAGATTTATCTAACAATAACATAATTATCCCGTATTGGGGATATTAAAACCACAATTGGAAGTAATCACATGTACTAGGCAAGCAAGCCTGTCAACACCAACGAAAACGGCTGGTTATCGAACATTTAACAAACGTCAAACTTTAAGACTGGCCATTCATTAACGCATCTAAGGCCGCAATCTAAAACGATTATACAACAACATCCCAAACAAATTAAAATTAATAAATTTTATCCTAAACAACTATAACTGTCCATCGTCTTCGAGAACAAAATCGACCACTCTCTCCCCGATGGCCACGGCGACGGCCTCAGTGCCGGCGCGCGGCGCGGCGGGCAGCGCGGACACGTCGGCCACGCGCAGCGCGCGCACGCCGCGCACGCGCAGCCGCGCGTCCAGCACGCGGCCCAGCGCGCACGTGCCCACCGCGTGGAACACGCCCAGCGTCAGGTGCCGCGCGTAGCAGCGCCAGTAGCCGGCGCCGGCGCGCGGGCAGCCCGCCAGCCGCAGCCGCAGCAGCGCCGCGCCGCGCCGCCGCAGCGCGCGCGCGCCCGCCACGTGCCGCACCAGCCGGGTGAAATTCACCATCCGGTCCACGTCGCCCTCCTCCGACAGGTAGTTCGGAAAGATGGCGGGCCGAGCCAGCGGGTCCCCGCTGGCCAGCCGGACACGCCCGCGAGACTTCGGGCGCAGCAGGATCGGGGACACCACGAGCAGGGCATACTGCTCGTTCGCCGCGCTCAGCTGCTCGATGATGTCATCTGCGAAGCCCGTCGCGTGCTTGAACATATCCTTTCCCAGAGTCAGCAGGTTTCTATGTATGTACGCGTGGATGACTTGCAGGTCCGGCACGCGGCAGTGCGGGCCTACGTCTGTCAAACGCCGCCGCTCGAAGTCGTAGCAGTCGGTGTTCACGAAAGTGTTGACATCGGTGAGCCCGTTCGATGTTAGCGGCCCCCGATGCCATATCAATAGCTGAGCGAGATTCTTTACCTGTAGAGCTAAGTTTTTCACATAGTCTTGAAGCCCGACGCCTTTGTCCACTAGAATGAACATTAGTGGAACCACGTGATCGCTCATGTTATTACCGACTGGCAAATCGGCCTTGACACGTATGCCCATGCTCTTCAGATGATCGGCCGGCCCGATGCCGGACAGCATCAGTATCTGAGGAGTGCCGAACGTCCCGGCACTCAGAATAACCTCTTTTCTCGCATACAGTTTCAATTTCTTCCCGCTGTGCACTACGCTGACGCCGCGCGCCACGTTCCCCTCGTCGATGATCACTCCGGAGCACATGGTGTGCTTCGCTACCTTCAGTTTCCTCGAGACATCGTCTCTCGACAAGTATGCCCGCGCGGTGCTCATCCTCTCCCCTCCGGACACGTAGCCGATCATCCGACTTACTCCGATCTGTGATACCGCATTCACGTCTGCGTTAAAAGGAATCTGAAGCGATTCGTAAGCCTTTATGAGCCTCGAGTGCAAGGGGTTACCCGAGTCAGCAAAAAACTCGGTTTTCATGATTCCGGTCGTGTTGTGGTAGGGCACAGATGAATTAGGCAACAGGTCGAGGTCCCGCAGGCCCTCGGACCGCAGGAAGTAAGGCAGCAGCTCCGTGTAGCTCCAGCCGGGCACGCCCATGTCATCGTAGTCCCGGCGGTTGCCGCGGGAGTACAGCATGTAATTGATGGAGGAGGAGCCGCCGAGGCACCGGCCGCGCGCCGAGCGGCACTGCGCGCCCCGCGACGACAGGCACGACACGTTGTTGGGCAGCGTCTGGTACTGCCAGTCCATGTCCGAACCGAGCAGCCCCATGGCTACCCCTGGGATCTGCAGGACATTCATGATAAACAGACACTGAAACGATAGTCATTCTTAAGGAGTAATAACGTTATGCCTGCCAGCACGGGTAACCTTGGTGAAGAGGCTCGGGTCTCCGCCAGCCTCGACGAGCAGCACGTCGGCCCCAGCGAGTGACAGCCGCGCCGCCGCCGCCGCACCGGCCGCGCCCGCGCCCACCACGATGTATTCAAACTCCTGACCATCTAAACATCCAACACTAATCATAAGAACGCAGTATACCTTGCATACGGTTTATATTACTGCATCCAAAGAATATCGAGCTCGAAACATCAAAAAGGGACATACCTTTCAAGCTTACTCCAGGAGGCATCGTATACTCCTTCTTGATGCCGCCTAGTAGGCTATGAAACCGAGGGTTGGTCTGCAGCATCACCACCATAACCAACAGAAATAAAATCCTGAAGGAATAACCAAAGTATCAATTTTATAACAAGAACCAAACCACTGAACCAAGAACGAACTTAACTTACTAGTAACCAGAGGAACCAGATCTGGTTGACCCTTTTGTGGCATCATGTAGCTACAAACCAGACTCAGTATGACATTAGTTGTATAGGTTGGCATGCTTGCCATATTATCTACCTTTCTAAATACCCATATTTATGGCTGACTTTTTCAATGAATCTTCCGGTTCCCCGGTACAAGCACCACCGTTCACAGTCAAATATATTAGCATAAGCTCGGGGGTCGGGAGCGAAATTTTTTAGGAAATGGTTCAAATAAAAGTAAAAAGCTTGTGCGCAGTTGGGTGACTCATCAGCGGTCAAAAGAAACACGAGTGCAAAATTCAGAAGATCTCATAGTTCCGGAGTTATCGGAATGAGTCGGTTGGTCGATCTCGGGTTCATTAATTTCCAAGATCGGTCAGAATACGGACCGATCGGCCGAGCTCACCGACGTTGACATCAGCACTGCCGTGGTGACGACACCGGAGGAGGGCGCGGCAACTAGTCGCTACTTTGAATTGGAAATAATTTATCATTCATTTTATTTTTTACTTGTTTTATGCAATTATACGTTAATTGATACACAATTTTAGATGCTAATGCCGCAATGTATAGACAATAATATAAAATTATGCAATTTACCAAAAATAAAGGAAACTGTCATCCTACTAATATTATAAATGTGAAAGTTTGTGAGTGTGGATGTATGTATGTTTGTTACTCCTTCACGCAAAAAGTACTGAACGGATTTGCATGAAATTTGGAACACAGATAGTTTATAACCGGGATTAACATATAGGATACTTTTTATCCCGATAATCCCGAAATCTTTGTTACGTTAAATACTACGCGGACGAAGTCGGGGGGCACAGCTAGTTAAATATATTTATATAAAATAAGAAACGTCAATAAAGAAATGAATGAAATAACAAGGTTTCGACTGTGTTAGAAGAGACGCGGCAGTTTTTTTTTTATAATGAGTGGGCACTTTAAAACTTATCTGAATCAAATATACTTGCTACAACAGAAATTTCTAGATTACAGATCAACAGAGATTTCTAATTAGAATTCTTAAAAATAAACAGTCTTATTCATAAAAAAAGCTTATAGAACGTTTAAAATCCTTAGAAACAAAATAGATTGTCCTCAGCTGCTAAGCCTTTTTAATTTTCAAGCACCTCGTAGAGTTCCTCGTAAACCTATCACTCCTCTTCATCCACCCTTGCGCAGAACCGTCCTCGGTACCAGCTCTCCAGTACCAAGGCTGTGTAAATTACTCAATAAGTACAGTAACATTGTCGATATAAATTTTGATACGTTAGGCACATTTAATAAAAATATACTAAGTAGTTCCGATTAACTCAATATCTTCCCGATTAACATAGACACATCAAATAATCACACAAATATCTCGCATACACACATATATATCACATAACTAACATACTCACCACACACACGCACTTTAAAACACGCATCATCTCTCACCATACTAGCTTAATTAGCTTTATTCATTTAGTTATGTTTAATAGTTAGTAATAAGTTATTTTTTTATATAAGTAACTCACTACTATAAGATTTGCATGCTGAGGTTACCTGTAAGTGTTTGTGCATTTAGTTCAAAATTGTGTTAGTATAGAATAAGTAAAATACATGTAACAAACGTTGGTAATCCATAATAAAGTAAAAAAAAAAACGTTCATTAGTTAAAATGCTCTATAGGCATTTAAAGCATTCGATAAAATTGTATATTCATAAACGTTCTATAAACCTACTATAACTAAATAATGTTATAAGCAAAAATATGTTGCCAACGTTACGAATCGCCCGCAGATATTATGCGTCCACCTACTTAATATGGCTGCGCATAGACAATATTACGGACTAAAATTATATTTTATTGTCTATAGTCCATAACCGTGTCAATACTCTCAATAGCAAGCGTACATTGTAGGAATCATAATTTTAATGAAAAAGGATCACTCCTGCATTTGTATATTTTTATTCGATGCGTATAGTTTACAAGGCGTTCAATCGTTTACATGTCATCTAACTTTGTAAAGCTTGCATTATAATGATAAAATTAGTAAACACTAGTGTACTTAATATATTCTTATTAGAATTCAATTACTGCAAATTCTAATAATTGTTTACGAAACTTACTAGGTACCCATTGGGTACCCAGTGATACAACTATTCGCATCAAATGTCGGTATCTTGATAATCAGCTGTCTAGAGTCGGCCATCTTGTACCTTATAGCGCTGTTATAGGAGGGTTCTGCCTTCTATAACTTTATAACAGGTTTATAGAACTGATTAGTGCTGAATGCTTTTATGAATACGACTTTTTGACAATCTTCCTATAACGAGTTTATCGAACACTTTATCTGTTTCAAAACTTTTCATGAATAAGACTGACTCTACTAAAATTAGACTAAAATATCAAGATGACATTATTGGGCTTTTAAAACACTGTAAAATTATACAGGTCAATACTAAAATTCATAACATGCTTTTTCAATAAATCACTACAGCAGGAATTGAAACATCCTTTATGCACGAGGACCGCCGCTCGGAACCAGCTCTGTACAACTCGAGCGACCAATGTGTACGGTGAGCGGACTACCTCCTTTATGATTCCTCGACTTATTAACAATAGGAGGTAGTCCTACCTTACGCGATTCTATTACACCCAATAATATTAAAAGAAAATTTCTTAAGCACCATGGTGTGTTAATGAGCTTATCTAGTTCCATTAAAAAAAAATTAACTATTTATTGTTACACCTACGCATTATTATTATATTATCTAGTTATACCTACCTACATTGAACGTATAACATCAATTCTAAACCTCAGTGGTTTTTTGTATGTTGTAGGTACTTAGACAATATTACATGTGTTTAAATGATAATAAATAAATAAGTGCAAAATAAAAAACAGAAAGAAAGATCGGTCTTAGACTTAATATGTATTTATTAATACGGGCCATAAAGCGGAATGGATCGTGAAAACGGCCCTTTACTAAACAGCAATGCTCATGTGGAACGCACGCTTTGGGACAAGTGTGCAGGTTCAAATCACGGCTTGTAACTACCTCCGGAAATTTCGAATTCCAAGTGTTAATCATTTCCAACTAAGATTACCAATTGCTGAACGTTAAAAGAAAACATCCCGAGACCGAAACCATCGGCGAGAAGTGGGGCTTCTGCCTACTCCTGCGGGGAGTACGAGCGTGATGGTGTTAAATACTCATTTATTTATAAATTTGTAAGGGCAAGCACGTGCCCTGCGGGGGGGTTAGTCAAACTAAGAACTTACTCACTAGAAATAAAATTAATCAGACTCTACTACCTTATTGACAACATTTCCACTTTACTCAATATTGTTATTCTAGAGCGGAACGAGAGCACTACACTTTGAAAAGAAGACAATTTATCAAATTACACCGTTTTATTGAATTCGAATCGTCAAAAAAAAATTAAGTAAGTCACTATTGTTTTATAATTAGATAGGCCTTTTAATGTTTAACTTAAAAACTATCAGGCGTCAGGGAACTTGTCACACAGTTGTTGGTAATGCTGTGCCTATATATTAACTAAACAGACTCAACGTCAGCGATCTGTTTTATAACGCAGTTGTCATACAACTTAATGTAAATAGGAACGGCGTTAGACCTCTTATATCTATTCGAAGTCTTTAGGTAGGTACCTTTTTTTTACCTCTGCCAGCGATCAAAGTCAGAGATAGGCGTGAGAACTAGTGAGAAGTGTTTCCACCAGCTGCCAAAAACAAGTTTTGTTTATTAGTTCGTTAGTTATTTTTCCTTACTAGATTATAATTATATACTTTAAAATCTCTTACCTACGTCTTACCTACCATACTACTTATCTAATAGGTATGTTCTAAGCACGCGTCTTGCGGGCTACCAGGTCTCGGGTTCAAACCCCGGCTCGAACCTCTGGATTTTTCGAAATCTATGTGCGAATCATAATTTCTATATGATTACCACTTGCTTACGGTGAAGGAAAACATCGTGAGGAAACCTTCATGTCTTAGAAGATTTAACAAATTTTCGAAAGACATATTGTTTTCTTATATTTACGCGAATACTACACATTGAAATAAAACTATTTTTACGGATTATATCGCGTTTATTTAATTTTTATGTTCCCGACGTTTCGGTTGCTTTACAGCAACCGTGGTCACGGGGGGACTGAGGTGTTAGACGTCCTGATGTCATAGTTAAAAACTGGGTACCCTCAAAATTTAGTTGGTGTTTGCGGTCCGATCCACGCAGAAAGTGCTCACTGTGTCTTGAGGTCTTGCAATGGTACGCTTGGTTTTCGATTTAATTATATTAATTACTGGATCCCAAGTTGGTGGTAGCACCCAGCCATCTTCCCTATTGAAATTAGGATGTTTTTTTAATTTCAATGGCCTCACGTATCATCCTTGGTCGGAATCGGTGTTCTATTGCGAGGATCTGTGGTTTATCAAATCTGATATAATGGCGGGTGCGGTCCTGTACATGTTCACAGATTACAGACTTCGTGGAGCGCCGGTGTTTCACGTCAGCTATGTGTTCTTTTATGCGGGTTTTTACTGATCTTTTAGTTTGCCCTATGTAGGAGAGCCCACATTCACAATCGAGTTTGTATACCCCTGCATCTTGTAGAGGAATGTGACACTTGACAGGTGGTAAGAACTGACTAATCTTCTTGGGTGGCTTGAAGTAAGTTTTGATTGAAGCCCGTTTCAAGATGTAGCCAATCTTGTCTGTGACACCTCTTATGTATGGTAGTACAGCAGGTAGACGCTCGACTGTGGCTGGTTTCACTCGGTCACTGTGATGGAGGCGCGGGATCCGAAGCTTGTTGTCATGCAATACTTGCTTGACGTGATGGATCTCGGCAGCCAGGTGTTGCTCATCACAGATCCCTTGTGCTCTCTGAAACAAAGATTTTCCCACGGTAGCTAACTGTGTTGGATGGTGGTGAGATTCACCGTTTAAGTACCTATCAGTATGGGTCTTTTTCCTATACACGGTGTGGCCTAAGGTGTTATCAGGATTACGGATTACTAAAACATCTAAGAATGCTAGAGTGTTGTTGGCCTCTAACTCCATTGTAAATTTGATTTTAGAGTGTATGGAGTTAAGATGGTCGAGAAATGCTGTTATTTTGTCAGATGGTAATATTGTGAAACGGTGAATCTCACCACCATCCAACACAGTTAGCTACCGTGGGAAAATCTTTGTTTCAGAGAGCACAAGGGATCTGTGATGAGCAACACCTGGCTGCCGAGATCCATCACGTCAAGCAAGTATTGCATGACAACAAGCTTCGGATCCCGCGCCTCCATCACAGTGACCGAGTGAAACCAGCCACAGTCGAGCGTCTACCTGCTGTACTACCATACATAAGAGGTGTCACAGACAAGATTGGCTACATCTTGAAACGGGCTTCAATCAAAACTTACTTCAAGCCACCCAAGAAGATTAGTCAGTTCTTACCACCTGTCAAGTGTCACATTCCTCTACAAGATGCAGGGGTATACAAACTCGATTGTGAATGTGGGCTCTCCTACATAGGGCAAACTAAAAGATCAGTAAAAACCCGCGTAAAAGAACACATAGCTGACGTGAAACACCGGCGCTCCACGAAGTCTGTAATCTGTGAACATGTACAGGACCGCACCCGCCATTATATCAGATTTGATAAACCACAGATCCTCGCAATAGAACACCGATTCCGACCAAGGATGATACGTGAGGCCATTGAAATTAAAAAAACATCCTAATTTCAATAGGGAAGATGGCTGGGTGCTACCACCAACTTGGGATCCAGTAATTAATATAATTAAATCGAAAACCAAGCGTACCATTGCAAGACCTCAAGACACAGTGAGCACTTTCTGCGTGGATCGGACCGCAAACACCAACAAAATTTTGAGGGTACCCAGTTTTTAACTATGACATCAGGACGTCTAACACCTCAGTCCCCCCGTGACCACGGTTGCTGTAAAGCAACCGAAACGTCGGGAACATAAAAATTAAATAAACGCGATACAATCCGTAAAAATAGTTTTATTTCGAAAGACATGCGAAATCCGCCAACCCGCACTGGGCCAGCGTGGTGGATTATGGCCTGAATCCCCCTCGTATTCAGGGGAGGCCAGTGCCCAGGAGTGGGACGTCAAAAGGGCTAAAATTATAGGTGTGTTCTATGTATATTATTATTATAATAAAGTTTTTCAAGGGATTTGAGGCTTGGAATGTTATTTGATCGCAAACGGGTAAAATGGCTAACCTAAGTATAGCTCAGAAGAATGTGTTACTTCGTTAGATCGCAGCGAATTATTGTACTGTGGTGTATAAGTAGGGCACAGACTTAAATTATGAACACTCCACCCATCATAAGTGAATGGCGTAGGCATCGAAATAATAAGTAGGTCCTTACCACGTGGGCACCTACTTCCGGCGCCCATGTGTACCTACTTCCGGCGCCCATGTGTACCTACGTTTTCGTGTGCGAAGCGTATTGGCAGTTTGCCTATAGCCTGTAATTCAAAGATAACCGTTGTGTGAAACACCAAATGTCTCCAATTTCGTATATTTCATAGTTTCCCTCTCTCCATTGTTCCAGGCTTTCATTACTCGGCGCTCCAGTTGAATAACTCTCTCTGGAATCCATTATTTTCTTCATTGAAGGCGTACCGTGTGTTTCCAAGCAACTCATTCCCTCCGTGGTTCAATCCACGTGTATTTTTAACGTAATATTAACGTTTTCGTGTACAAGCTTTTTTATTAGCGCACTGTTGGATTTCCATTCGGTACTTCTGGCGTTAATTCCAAGAGGGTCATCTTTTATGAACGATGATTTAGTTTTTGTTATAATATACCTACCTACCTTCCTGATACGAGGAGTTTTTGATTAAAAATACATAAATAACATTATTCTTGGTCTCTACAACACAAGCCCCGAGCTTATTGTGGATACTACTGTTTATTTATTTATGAATATATTATAAAATAAATAAATAACTAAAAATAAAAAATTGTTAGGTACTTAAATGTCACCACACAAATACGCCAACTCTAAACAAAGCAAAGCTTTCAAGGGTACCGTACAAATGGACTAGGGGCAATACCAATGAGACCCATACTATAACAAATTGCTAAAATTTTATTTTAAGGCTAAAGCGCCCATCTAGACCGCGAAGTTCAAATTTTTTGAGGTTTTTTAGAAATTTTCCAAAATCTGACAATAATAAAAGGCACATTTTGTAATTCGCGAAAAAGACCGTGTGCAGTGCATTTATTAATATATCCAACTTACTCTAAAACATTTCAAGAACGACAGCTATCCAGTTAATCTGGCAATTTTTGTATATTTAGTGATTTACTAGTATCATATCCACCGTGATAATATTAAGAGTAAAATAAATGTATTAATAAACGCACTGCATACTGTGTTTTTCGCAAATCACAAAATGTTGTCTTAAATGTTTTCAGATTTTGGATAAACTATAAAAATACTCGAAAATTTTGAATTTCGCGGGCTAGACAGGCGCCTTCAACTTAAGAACATATCCTGACTCGAATGGAGCCTGCCACCAACCGGGCCCGAGCCACAGTCAAAGCGCTCGTGTTATAAGTAACATGGAGTCCTGCGAACGTCCGTCTTGCTACAGTCAGCGGCGATTGTTTTGTCGTCAGTTAGCAAATAATCTATGGGATTTATGTTTTTACTCACCACTTATATCTCACTCATATAAGTTTTAATGACTTATACAGAACTAGCTGCGCCCGCAACTTCGTCCGCGTGGAATTTAACAAAGTCTTTATTGAACATTTGCGAGTCGATGTTTCGTGTTTTATATACCTACTATCGCAAAAGCCCACTCGGGCGTTTTGGCCCGCGCGACAGGCAGCATTTGTAATCTGATTTTCTAAAATAAGGTAGCCTAAGTTACTCCTTATAACATCAGCTAGCTGCCAGTCAAAATCCCGTCAAAATCGGTCCAGCCGTTCCGGAGATTACCCGGAACAAACACACAGACAGACAGACAACATTTTTTTAAATCGCGTTTATGTTATAAGTACCTTATGTACTTTCATCTGCATTTAATGAAAAGGTGTTATTTTGATATTACAAACAGACACTCCAATTTTATTTATTTGTATAGATAACGCCACAGGCTGTAGGTACGCACGAGGACGACGACGAGGCCGAGACAGGAACTCATCAGCGCCACGTGTCGCCGACAAAGAACACGTTAAGTGGATCAATTAAAACATTAACACGAAACAAGTGGTGTTGGTGTTGGATGGATGAATGGATGTTCCAACAGCAGTATTTTCTATTTAATTGCATCTATTCTCGTTGCTTTGGAAGGTATTGGTGGGCAAACCATACCTAAATCATACTCAGATGACGTAAATAATGACTTAATTTTACATTTCGAGATTATTTCACACGATTACAGAATACTTAGAATTAAAAGCTAATGTGTCATGGTCATAAAATTATAAGACTCTTATTAATGTATATACCAACCTACACAGAGAAATCCTGACTGACGGCTGAATAAACTTCTTCGGCTGTGACATCACGCTTGAAGTATCATCTACACCGACAATGGTTGACAACTTACCTTCTCTTAATGAACAAGTCACGCACTGAAGGTATTCTCTCGAACCATGCGTCAATTAAGAAATAAACAGTAATAGTGTCAAGCACTAACACTGGCAAGTGTATACAATTCTAAGAATTCTACAGTATTCTTGATAGGTAAGGTATGTTTTCGTGTACCATTTTGAAGTTGGTTAAAGCATTATTGTATGGCAATGTTAAACGGAGCGACCTTGTTCCGATTAGTTCGTAGGCTTTTGTGTTGTTTTTCGCACACTAATAGGCGGTTCATTATGGTTTATTTTGTGTATTACTCTATGGTATTGCATAGGTAGTTATTTCATCACAAACTTTTTTCATTGAAGTTAGACATTAAATCATTAGCGACATCTGTGAAATGTTTCTACAACTATTTTCCGTACTCCCGCTGCATAGCTGAAGTTAAAGCTGTCATCCAACTACGGTGAACAACTTTAACAGCCTATTAGTTTTATTCTGTTCACTAGAAAAAAAAATACTGCAGCCCATCTCTGCTTATCCCTTCGACGAATAGAGGAGTGTTGATATGGTATTTACAAGATATCCAAAGTTTTATCCACTAAAAAAGTTTCGACAAATGTTTCAGGTATTGGCCAATCCTTTGTTTGCACTGGACGAAGCATTCACAGAAAATATGTTGTCTCTAATTTTTGTTGTCATAAAGTAGGTAATGACCACATGTTTCAGTTTAATATTTTGGTTAGTGCACACTGGGGTCAGAATAAATAAAACAATGCTTAGTTGCTACATTTATTATCTGTTATAACATACCAAACATAGACAAACAACAATAATACAATAATTATGCGTTTGTTTATGATCGGCTAGCAATGCAAATGGTGTCCTATCCTAATATACAGTTTGAAGACTAGATAACATAACGACAAGTATAAAATATAAATCTTTGGTTAACACAATATGTATAAATAAGTTCATTTGGTAAAAAATAACGGGCTTTCAAAATTATAAATAGTTACTTAAAGTTGGAAGATGTGATAATTATGGAAAGGCCCGCGTATCAGTTGATGGCAAATATTGAGATGTTAATTCAAATTCCAATTTAAAGTTTATGGCCCCATCGACTACCGGCAACCAATCACGAAGAAACTATAATTGACAGCTAAACATATTGCTGTCTTTCTCACACACTACGCGCAGCAGAAAGGCCGCAATACACTGGTAAAGACAAAGTCGATAAGAATCCGTATCAACAATATTATTTACGTAATTGGTTTTTTTCATTGTTTTTGATTTGATATAAGTACTATATACACAAAAAATCGAACCTATTCTTAACATCCGCCTGTCATCGGTTGCAAGGCAAAGTATGGTTATTAAACCTTCCATATTCCGAGCTAGGCTTTCGCATGGTTTCATTTAAGCATATATATACCAGACCAGAGTCAACCTAATAAGGTTAGGAAATATAGTATAATAATACTAGTTCTTCGGTTATTTTTTTATTCCACCATCTAGTGGGCATTTTCTGAACAAAATTCTTATAAGTTTGTTTGACTTCATTTCAAGTTTGATCCTATCACAAAGATCTGCTACCGCCATCTATGAATTAGACCTTGCCACATTTTAATTTCAGGGGTATCAGAGTGGCAGGCAGACTGTGTTGTTCTATCTACTACTATGACGCCCGCTCCGACAGGGTCCGGTCTGACCTGACGGCCCACAGAGAAATACAAGAGTTGAGACGTGCTGGCCTCTATCAGCATCTTGCTACTTCTCTCTTAATCTGTCTGCAGAATGATTTTGATCAGGATTTAGAAGATTTGGATTACAATTTATCAATTTAGTTCAATTTGCCATCTACTGACACAAATTAACTATTAATGATATAATCGAAACGGTAAATCTGTTATTGTACATATCGAGTTACAATGGGAAGCTCCGTGACTATTCTACGTTAAAGCTACGAGTACGTTGCGTGCGAGATCGACGGGGTTCTCAATTACTTTGTAAATTCATTCAGTACGAATACACAATATCATATAATATTATTATATCGCCAGAAACACATCTGTTCAAGCAAGTCGCCAGAACTGATGTTTTATGAACATTTGGTACACACAGTATTGTTTATGGAATAACAAAATTGATATCTTTACCGGTAAAACTACTGTACATATAACTCGAAGGAAACTCTTTTGATAAAATATTTGTTTGCTGGCCAAGAATCTTGAGCTAGACCATATATTTCTGATGGCTCAGATAGCGGCACCACCTCTGAACAGATATGTTTGTGGAAACTTATTCACCGCGTTTCAGAGCGTTCAAGTTTATGGACGTCCAATTGACACACTGAGTGACACTTAGTGATTATTTTATAATACATTTTGTGTTTTAACCAGTTTCCTGGCGGGTTCTCTCTTTATCTGTTTGTCTAAAACAAACTCCGCACATTGAAATAAAACTATTTTTACGGATTATATCGCGTTTATTCGCGTACTTTCTGCGTGGATCGGACCGCAAACACCAACTAAATTTTGAGGGTACCCAGTTTTTAACTATGACATCAGGACGTCTAACACCTCAGTCCCCCCGTGACCACGGTTGCTGTAAAGCAACCGAAACGTCGGGAACATAAAATTAAATAAACGCGATATAATCCGTAAAAATAGTTTTATTTCAATGTGTAGTATTCGCGTAAATATAAGAAAACAAACTCCGCACTTAACCGTGCCGGGTACCGTCATATACATGCCTTAACTACGGGAACACTTATTTAATATTACGATTTCAATTCCTTTTTACGATTATATTAGTGTTATTATATCTAGTTACGTTTACGAGTCGCGAGCGCGCGCGGCGATGGACCGCACAACGCGCGGTGTGGAACATCTTTCGATAAGGGGCAGTCATATAACACATAACAAGAACAATATAAACGGAAAATATTCCACCGAAATCAATATTTCACCATATGACTCTTATAACGAGAAGAAAAACACCCAGTAGCTCTAATATACCTTAACTCTCATAGATATTCTGTAACAATCAATATACTCTACATATTGCGGGGTTTAAGCCAAATTCGCTTTATTAAATAAGAACTCTCTAGGTGTCCAGGAAATAACGCGGCGTATAATCATAATAAATCTTTTTAAACTTTTAAACAGAATGCTTTAAATAATATCTCTTATAATGCATTTCAAGCATTATTAAGACCACCCCAACGACAACTTCCAATCTTATCCAATAATACATTCAGCCTTAATTACATATCAGCGTAGAATAATACTACTCAGTACAATTACTTCTAAAACATTTATGTGTGCACTCATTTTTGTGTAAAATCTTTTTTTTTTCAATAATATATGCTTACTAAGTCCTTTTTTTCTTTAGTTTTGTTCTATGGTAAAATAGTATTTTACATCTTTAGTGCGTACCAAAAATATGCAATCTGTATCTAATGGTCGCTACATTTACACTCTGACCAGGGTCAGGATGAATCTCTAGACAAAATGTTGGTCTCTGTACTTACTCTATGGACACGTATGAATATAAATAAATGCTACCCATTGGTAGGTCTATCAAACGATAATGAATAAACATGATTATATTATATCTTATATGTATGTTTAACGTCTTATAAGACGACAAAATATACAAATTATACGCCAGTTAAGCGAGTAATAATAGCATCTCATTGGCCAGAGAGATCAAGTACATGTGGTAGATTCGCTACTACAATATATAAAAATGAACCATAATATGGCACGGAAAGTCTAGTCCTTTAATCCGAAAAATAAAACGGTTAACAAGTGATTATGCACTTGCTGTTATAATATTTTAGTTATATCACAATGCAGATCGTTTGTGCAATTTGAAATCAATTGAATAACAACAGAAATCAAATATGACAATAGTATAACTTGTATTTTTATCAGGAAACCGACAAACTAGACGATGTCATCTCCTTTAGACATGCTAAATACAAACACAAAATTATCATTTCAAACCATCTGTCTCAGATGCGTCTCACTCAAAACAACGCCATCTATAAATAAAATCCGTAACTTATCTACTTAAATTTGTCTTTTTTTATTTGCATTTGAAACATTTTTGAAATAAAGCTATCAGTCGATAGCCAAGTACCATATATTGGAACATACCTTAGGTGAGTATTGTTGTATAACGAGGGTGGTGTGAGGATGGTGTACCGCGGGGCCGCTCACAGCAGCTGGCAGCGGCCGAGCTTCCTGCGGCGGCGCTGCTTGTCCTCCTGCTGCGGGTGGTTGCGGATTATGCGCACGAGCTGCGAATTACAAACATTTATATACTTGCTAACACGTAAAAAACACCCTCGACTAATATGGTACCGCGGTACCTCGTGGAAGGCGGCGTCGATGTTGAGCGGCGGCTCCTTGGCGCTGGTCTCGATGTAGGGCGCGGCGGGGCGGGGGCGGGGGCGGGGCGGGGGAGGGGCGGGGGAGGGGCGGCGGTACCTCGTGGGAGGCGGCGGCGATGTTGAGCGGCGGCTCCTTGGCGCTGGTCTCGATGTAGGGCGCGGCGGGGCGGGGGCGGGGGCGGGGCGGGGGAGGGGCGGGGGAGGGGCGGCGGTACCTCGTGGAAGGCGGCGTCGATGTTGAGCGGCGGCTCCTTGGCGCTGGTCTCGATGTAGGGCGCGGCGGGGCGGGGGCGGGGGCGGGGCGGGGGCGGGGCGGGGGAGGGGCGGCGGTACCTCGTGGAAGGCGGCGTCGATGTTGAGCGGCGGCTCCTTGGCGCTGGTCTCGATGTAGGGCGCGGCGGGGCGGGGGCGGGGGCGGGGCGGGGCGGGGGCGGGGGCGGGGCGGGGGGGGGGCGGGGGAGGGGCGGCGGTACCTCGTGGAAGGCGGCGTCGATGTTGAGCGGCGGCTCCTTGGCGCTGGTCTCGATGTAGGGCGCGGCGGGGCGGGGGCGGGGGCGGGGCGGGGGAGGGGCGGGGGAGGGGCGGCGGTACCTCGTGGAAGGCGGCGTCGATGTTGAGCGGCGGCTCCTTGGCGCTGGTCTCGATGTAGGGCGCGGCGGGGCGGGGGCGGGGGCGGGGCGGGGGAGGGGCGGGGGAGGGGCGGCGGTACCTCGTGGAAGGCGGCGTCGATGTTGAGCGGCGGCTCCTTGGCGCTGGTCTCGATGTAGGGCGCGGCGGGGCGGGGGCGGGGGGGGGGGGGGGGAGGGGCGGGGGAGGGGCGGCGGTACCTCGTGGAAGGCGGCGTCGATGTTGAGCGGCGGCTCCTTGGCGCTGGTCTCGATGTAGGGCGCGGCGGGGCGGGGGCGGGGGCGGGGCGGGGGGGGGGCGGGGGCGGGGCGGCGGTGCCTCGTGGAAGGCGGCGTCGATGTTGAGCGGCGGCTCCTTGGCGCTGGTCTCGATGTAGGGCGCGGCCAGCTGGCGCGCCAGCTCGCGGCCCGCGTCCTCGCTGACGGCGCGCACGTGCACCAGGTCCACCTTGTTCGCCGCCAGCAGCATCGGGTACGTCTCCCTGCCGCGCACACACACACACCTCGAGTCACTCTTGACAAGCGTTACGGGCAGTCGGAATCTTGTAAGATTATCTAAACCTTGATCGACTAATTAAGTTTCAAGAGATCAAACGCTCCTTGTAAATATCGGTAATTCGACTCCAATACAAGCAAATCTATAAATGCCAGTGCAAGTAGCTAACATTCATAATCTACACTATCATTGAGAAGACTGTGCTGTAAGAGTGGTAATCTCCCCGGGCGAGGGCCCACCTGTCCTTGACGCGCAGAATCTGCGTGTGGAAGTGGCGGATGTTGTCGTAGCTCTGCTTGTCGGTGACGGAGTACACCAGCAGGAAGCCGTCCCCCTTGCGCATGTACTGCTCGCGCATCGCGCTGAACTCCTCCTGCCCGGCCGTGTCCAGCACTGCGGACGACACACGACCCTCGTCAGAACCCTACCTTAACGGTATAAAACTGTCCCTCAATTAAAGCACAAAAATCGGGTCCTTATAGAACTTTTTCATTACTCATACTCTGAAAGTAGGTCTGAAGTTGCCTGAGGAGCGAGTTGAAAGTAATACTTTTCCGGCCCGGGAGAATCGCTTTCAACTGACAGCTGTCAAATTATCTTTAAAATAACATAGATTTGGGCAAAATATTTAAAGATGAAAATGAAAAATAATGGCTAAATAATGAAGTTGGCCGGCCTACGAAAAAAAACAAAATAGGCGGCAATGCGATCTCTATTGTTTTTCGAGTTGTAGAGTATTATTCATACTTCCTTGTATTATTTCTTTAGCCAATACCGCAAACAACAACTAAATATGAGGGTACCCAGTTACTAACTATGACATCAGGACGTCTAACACCTCAGTCCCCCGTGACCTTGGATGCTGTAAAGCAACCGAAACGTCGGGAAAATAAAGTTAATAAACGCGATAAAATCCGAAAAATAGTTTTATTTCAATGTGTAGTATTCGCGTAAATATAAGAAAACAATATAATACTATAATATCTAAAATACCGTACCATCGAGTATGCACCACTGGCCGTCGACCTCCGTGTGCTGTATGTAGGAGTCCTCGATGGTGGGGTCGTAGTCCGTCACGAACAGCTTCTGGAAGAACTGGATGGTGATTGCGCTCTTGCCCACGCCGCCATCGCCGACCACCACTAGTTTAATCTGGAAACCAGATAAAAGGATCAAAACGAAATCCAAAGTTACGAGTTACAGGTCTTGGGGATGATGGTACATAGAGGAAAGATGGTTGGAAGATGGATGGAAGATTTTTATAGTAGGTACTGTCATGGGTCATGCATTGGTTTGCATGTCGAGAAATTTGAGCCAGTACTTTTTTACACAGCACTTTATTGCATAACAATTTCGTAAATGAAATTACAAAAATGGGAAGATGCAAACCGTTACTATGAAAGAGTTTGGATTCCCATAACAGACTTGTTTACTTGAAAGGACTTAATTGTATTCAAATATGAAATGAAACACCAACTAACATTGTCACTGTTTCTGAACAAGGACATAGTCTTTCCTTCACATACACAACTGAAAGAGAACACCACACACTTGAACCAAAATCACATAAATTCAGATAATAATGATGTAAACAAACCAATTCAGGACGATCAAAAAGAAAATATTGATTATAATTGTCTTTGCTAAATGAAAAACACTTTTATTACTACATAAGTGGGAAAAATGTCAGATCCCAATGCAGCTTTAACAGATCTGCAGTTTCATTGCCATAACATAAGGTAACTACATGGAGTTTATCAAGTTCTTGACTCTTGATTGATCTCAATTGGATAATATTTACTGGAAAAAAGTAAAGCATTGTAACAACATCTAGTAAGTACATATCTACTGCTCACCGAGGCAGTAGACATGTAGTATTATAGTATACTAATGTAGTTCTTAGTATACATGATATTTCCTGTTGCTATCAATTTATATGGCTTAAACTGTACTGGGTAGAGTAACCATACCATAAACTTAACACATATTATGGTAGACCTGTTTTCCTTTTAGATAACTAAGTAATTTTTGCACTTAAGTAAAATTTAAATCCAGTTTCACAATATACCATGCACACTACTGATTAACACATCAATATTGTTAATTAAAACTGAATAGGTACTTATGATTACTCAGTGCAAGACAAATATAGTAAAAGTTTTCCTAGTCCAGTCTAGGTGTTACTGGCATCACAGACAATGCATGAGACACACAAAGAACGAGGGTTAGGTAGTTTGGGTCTAATTATTTTTAAAATCATTACAACACATCGGTAAGTTCACTTGACAACTGCTGAACTGCTTATGCATGGCCAATCAGCCGCGGTGAGTGGGTGTATGTTCACACACCATGTTTGGTGAACAATGAAGCATTATCAGTGTGTTACCTGGTGGGGACAATAGCTGGCTTGTTTACCAAGCTTTATATACAAATGAACCTCAATAAACCTACTTCCCTTTATATCATAGGGTGATAATAATGTACATATTGACTCATACAATGCACATATAGGACTGGTCCATCATTTTCCTTGTGACAACCATTCTTTAATTTTCTACTCATTTAGCTTCAAAGGCATCACACCACAGAAATGATTTGCCCTTAAATTATAATTTTACAACAAGTAGAGTTAGGTATGCACACCCTACATAGCTAGCTTCCTAGTTTAAAAACTTTAAACTAAGTGAGGCATAATTAGTTTGGTGTCATTGAATACCTTAAGTATTATTTTATAATATTGTGACAAGGATGTTGCCTACTCACATTGAATTGATATTTCTGGGAATGTGTACTAACATTACTAACATGAAATGAGTAACCACACAGCAGCTGGTTGGATCTCCTCAGTGGAAGCAGCATTTCAAGCCAGAACGGTTAGAGAAACTGACTTTTCAAAATAGCTTGTAGGCTTACATGAATGGTACCTTATCTAGACATCTCATGAATTAAATGTAATATGTTTGAAACCAGAATGTTGCACAAATGATAAAATGGATGAACCATGCATTGACGGTTATACTTGAAAATGCACAGTTACAGATGATACTTAGTCACACTTAATAGGTATGAGTCTTATCATCTCACCAAATGGCTGTCCCTCCTTACTGAATAAATATATAGATAATGGTAGGCAGATATAAAATATGAATAAATACAAATTTCATCTTTCACATGTAAAAGTCATTTCATAACATTGATTAAGTATTTTACACTCCTAAGATTCACAAACAAACATTGAAACACAAAACACTGGACAGCCTGTAAATAATGACAACAATTTATTTTTGTCAATTAAGTATATCACCACAGGGGATATATTCATTTAGACTGAATCACCAACATATTAGAGCTTTATTTGCGAGAGAATTGCAACATTATTTATTAGCAACTACAAGAAAAATACATATTGTTAATTAGACTAGTTTTCACAGGTACAGGCCTACCTAATGTATTTGTTTTACAATAGATAATATTTTCACTGCAAAGATAACAGTAATGTAAGTATACTCACGGTGGGCAAGTTTTCGTTGGGAGGGCCCGGTCGTGTCATTGTCTCTCGATGGCGCTTCGCCCCGCCACTTTCTTCGGTACTTCAAAACTACCACTCATGGAATATTATCTGCCAAAACACGGACCGATGTTATCGCCCAAAACAATATCCCCACAATATTTTGTGTTCGAATGTTGGCAGTACCCTCCCACGCCCCACACGAGATACATTACAGCTGATTCAGTGCGACTAAACTAGATCAAATAAACTCACTTACCTCATTGTAAACAAATATTTGTGCCGCGAATAGTCCATGGACGGAATGTTTGCAATTCCGTGAGGGAAATCGCCGAACTGAACACAATCATAAACGAAAATCGCGATTCTATTGAAAGTTGTTATGACGAAAAATAATTTATACGGGAACGCAAAATCTGACGCCTGTGACGTTTATAGTGCTGTGCCACCGACGTTACCATTTCACGATGCTGACGCTTGAACACGATGTTGAAAGTAAGTAATGATTAATTACTTAATAGTAAAAGTTTTACTGTAAAACGGTTTTAAAGGAAAAAAAAAAGTTTTAATAATTATCAGGTTTTAACAACAAACAATAGGTTGTGGAATGCTTGCATACTACATACTTGAAGATCTTAAAATGAGCACAATTAATGTCATTTATAGGCTATCGAAATGAACAGTTATGTAACACGAGGATACGTTCTCACGGCCCTGCGTTTTCGAACGCAACAGCGCTTGCCTCTGACAAGTGTGACAGGTTGGTGATACGTCACATTTGATTAACCGGTACCCGGTTGATTGCCCCGCTCGCCAGCCGTTCGCGAGGTTATCTTTTTGTTTTATGAAATTAATTATGTTTTTGTTTGATGATTTGTTTTAAGTTGAAACGCCTTAAAGGCTCGATTAAAATAATGTATGTTTGAGAACGAGTTTACAATACCCCCTGAAGAACACATGAGTTCAAAGCTATTTTACACATGTTTCAATTATTTGTAATCATATCAATAAAGTTTAAGTTTACGTCGACCGTAAAATCCATATTAATATTATATATTATTGAATATAATGAAATCAAAATATTCATTCATAGGTCATCACTGGGTCGTGTTATCTGTCAAATCTATTAGACTATTTTTTTCAGTAAATGTTGGCATTGTTCATTAAGCCCATCTCTATTTTAAAAAATACGTGAGTTAGTATTTTTATATTTTTTATATTTATTATTATTTGGGTATTTACAAGAAGTAGGTACCTACTAACTTTCTTCTTGGGATATTAGACAGAAATCTGAGTCTGGAAATCACAGACTTCTAAATAGTAGGTAAATACAAGCTTCGTATATTAAGCAGGGGGGTGACAGCTTTAGTTCCAATGGTTCCGTTTTGGCACTGCAGTCGCTGAAATACTCTGTGATACAAAATACTCTGTGGTCGCCAGATAGGTGTCTCTTTAGACAAAGTACTCTGTGATTTGTAGAGTCTATGGTGGCTTGCTACTAGAGATGCGCAAAATGTATCACTGAGCTGAACCGATATATATATATCTTCAGCTCAGTGATATATATCACTCTTGTATATCAGTAGCTCACTAGTGATATAAAGATTTGTTTGAAGACTGAGCGAACTAGCGATGTGTTTTTTACAACGCTATAGCTCAGAGGACCTACTTGTAGGTAAAAATCAATACCGTCTATGCTAGTAATATGTTTAATAGGTAATAAAACGCGAAAGCGTGTTTGTTGGTTTGCCCTTCTTTTACGCACCAACAGATCACGTATTTATTACTAACAGTCTTTATCTACACAAAATATATTACAATCCGATACACTACATACCAAAAACAAAATTACTATTACTCAGCTCAGTTATACCTAGGCGTAATTCGTAAGTAAAGTAACTTAAACAAAATGGTTTGAAATAATACAAGCAACTTTGAATGTTTACAAAAACAAAATTACTATTACTCAGCTCAGTCATACCTAGGTGTAATTCGTAAGTAAAGTAACTTAAGGTGAAGGCGCCTGTCTAGCCCGCGAAGTTCAAATTTTTTGAGTTCTTTTAGAAATTTTTCAAAATCTGATATTAATAAAAGACAAATTTTGTAATTCGCGAAAAAGACCGTGTGCAGTGCAAAAAATTTGAACTTTGCGGGCTAGATGGGCGCTTTAGCCTTAAACAAAACGGTTTGAAATAATACAAGCAACTTTGAATGTTTACAAAAACAAAGTCTCACAATTTGTACTCTGTTCATTTGACTTAAAGGTCAATTTTCCTACGGTATATTATCCAATAACGGACGGCCAGCCAACGCTCATGCGCAGTGCTTCGTATCGCTAGTCTCTTTCTTTTTTACGTCGTGTGCAAGTCGTGTGCAATTTCTATCTCATCTGAGCCAAAGAGCTAGTGAGCTATGTTATCTGTCTACTACATGTCAATCACTTAGTTCAGTATCAAATTGAAACCTTATCCGTAGAGATATAGATATATAATTTGAAATCATATGAGCTAAAGAGAGAATAGCTCTTTGGTACCGATATATATCTTTTTTGTCATTAGCTCGCGACAAGAACTTTATTCTAAGCTTCTTGGCTCGCGAGCTACACAAATCTACTTGCTACATATCTGTAATCTGTGGTCAAGATTTATATTATCTTTGGACTTGTCTGTCAACAACAAAGAATCAGTGTTGCCGTTCTAGAGACTTTGTCGCTAGATCAAGCGGAATTCATGAGTGGTTAGTGGCAAAAAAATTGAGTTAGCGGCAAAAAAATATTTAGAGACTTCTAGCGGATTTTGAGCCGTCGCATATGCGACTATTTTTTTCGAAAATCTTTGAAGAATAATGTGTTTTTTAAGACCACCACTACACCTGAACAACCATAAACATGCGTTCTGGCACAAAATATAGCCTCAACCCCAAGGTGTGTCTCGTTCACTATGTAATTCTTAGAGAACGTAAAAGTTTCAGATTTTTATCATCCAGAACATTTGTTGTGATTTTTTGAATAAATAGTATATTGATTTGTTTTTTGTTATTTTTTGCGAAAAATGAAAATATTTGCCAACATTAAGCGATCAGCGCCCTCTAAATACCCTAAGGTATGAGGCGTGGACTACAAGATTAGACTTGAGCGTCAGCGATACGATTTAGGGACTTCTAGCGGATTTTTTATAAATATATATACGACTAGCTGTGCCCACCGACTTCGTCCGCGTAGCATTTAACTAAACCAAAATTTCGGGATTATCGGTATAAAAAGTATCCTATATGTTAATCCCGGTTATAAACTATCTTTGTTTCAAATTTCACCCAAATCCCTTTAGTAGTTTTTGAGTGAAGGAGTAACAAACATACATCCACACTCACAAACTTTCGCATTTATAATATTAGTAGGATCCTATATGTTAATCCCGGTTATAAACTATCTGTTTTTCAAATGTCATCCAAATCCCTTCAGTAGTTTTTGCGTAAAGGAGTAACAAACATACATCCACACTCACAAACTTTCGCATATATAATATTAGTAGGATATCTAGCGGAATTTCTCATATTACCAGGGACTTTTAATTTTGTAGAACGGCAACACTGCAATCCACCATTTTATTTTTTCAAAATGGACGGTCACGTTTTTGTCACGTTTTAATATTGTTTTATATCCGTAATAACGATCAAATTAAGAATTTGTGTGTGTAAAAATGTGTGTTTTTGTTGCCACCTAATTACCATCTTAATAATCTCTTTCAAGTGCAACTGTTAAAGAACGTGTTTGTGTAAAACACTTTTATAAAATACAGTATGACCATGACGGCTTCGGTACTCCTATCTGTGCTTGTTTACTTCTCATGAAATAGCTCACGGGCGCTCACGGTGTACCTCTTGCTTCATCAGGTAATTATATTATATAACTATTACTATTGCCTTATGTAACTTATTCATACTATCATTATCAAACAAAATATAACCTACAAAACTAAGCTAATACATAGCTCATTTTATTTCAGATATGTCTCCTACGGGTGAACATAGTTATGCCAAATCTGAAGCACATTGAATATGAACATAACATTGATTATTACAAAAGCAAGCAGGAAGCAGTCATGATAAAAAAACAAGTAGCAAGCAGTAGCAAGGAAATTGTGGAAGATATCACAGATACATCGACGGTAGTGATTGGGAGTATGTATGAATTTTGTTACACTGCAATATTTTTACCACTAGGTCTTACTAATATCTATATTGATACATTTAATAAAGACGAAAAGTCCTTCTGCTTTCTTTCAATGTTCGACGCCGCAAAACAATAACGAACAATCTGCACATCACATCCTGTGGGAGTGCAGTCTCTGGCACAACAAACTGACTACTATTTTTAATAGCCTGCAAGTGACATCTGGAGCAGTTTATTACATGGACCTCGTGGAAATCAGGGACAATTTCCGTGCGTTCAAGCGCTTTTGGTATACCTATTATTGGAATCAAGTATAATCAGTTCACGAGTTTAGGTCCAATTAGGCAAATTACGATCCGTGGTGCCTTACAACTGGTCTTCAATCAGCTGTAACAGTCTTGTTTCTATGGCTACCAACCAATACCAGCTACTTTGGCCTCCCGCTTTGCACTGGAGGGATTTTTTTTCCTCCAACTCCTTTTAATTATTTCGATTAAATTTGTGCGGGTTCTAAAATAATTTACTTTTCCCTGGGACCCGTCGAGGGTCAAATCTCGACGTCATTATTGGTCACCATTGTCGATCTTGGCTTACCGGACTTACAGTGGTGGGAGTGCGTGGCGGGACTAGTCCCATTTAAAAAAAGACGAAAAGTTGTTTGTTAGCTAGTTGGTAATCCTTAGAACTAATGATCTGATTCATAAAATTACTTCACTATGAGGATGCTATATTCTCCCTGACTAAATGAACCAGCCTCCCAAACAAAACTAAGAGTGAACTTAAGATATAATTCATTTTACATGTATTGTGATGTTTATTTTTACAGCAACTGCGTTGTATTGTAATGATGAAGTGGCGAGCCAAATGATAATGTAGAAAATGAAAATAATAAAGAAAACCAAAACATCAATAATTCATCTCTCCCATCCTTTTCACTGGAATGGCCAAGAAAATTGCTAGTGATGATGATCAGATAGTGATGGATATTTGTAGGACAATGTAAGAAAACTAATTATAACTAAATAAAATATTGAAATCACATCAATTTTGTTATTTGCCTCAAAAAATAACGATAAGATCTTCCTAAGTACCTACACGTTTATCGACAAAATAAGAACAGCACTAGTATCGATATTCAGATTTTTTCCTCCACATCACTATTATATTCATAACTATACCTACAGATACACCCACAGAGTACCTTGTGATACACCTATCTGTCAAAGTTGGCGATCACAGAGTATTTTGTATCACAGAGTATTTTGACGACTGCAGCGCCGAAACGGAACCATTGGAACTATGTCGAAAAAGTGCTGTCCCATCTGTAGCTTGCTACATATCTCTAATCTGTGATATTAAGGTGAAGGCGCCTGTCTAGCCCGAGAAATACAAAATTTTCGAGTATTTTTATAGTTTATCCAAAATCTGAAAACATTTAAGACAACATTTTGTGATTTGCGACGAACACAGTTTGCAGTGCGTTTATTAATACATTTATTTTACTCTAAATATTATCACGGTGGATATGATACTAGTAAATCACAAAATATACAAAAATTTCCAGATTATCTGGATACCTGCTGTTCTTGAAATGTTTTAGAGTAAGTTGGATATATTAATAAATTAATTAATTTCAAGAACGACAGCTATCCAGATAATCTGGCAATTTTTGTATATTTAGTGATTTACTAGTATCATATCCACCGTGATAATATTTAGAGTAAAATAAATGTATTAATAAATGCACTGCACTCGGTCTTTTTCGCGAATTACAAAATTTGTCTTTTATTATTGTCAGATTTTGAAAAATTTCTAAAAGAACTCAAAAAATTTGAACTTCGCGGGCTAGACAGGCGCCTTCAGATTGTGCAACAGGTACACTTATTGATCAAATACTCAAATGTGAGTTCAACTCAGGGATTTAATGGAAATACTTGTGAATGTCACCAGGCGAACCATCAAATTTTTCGTTCCATTACCCAAACTAATACCGCGAGTAAGTAGATACTTACCTTTTATGAGTTCAGTACAATGGGCTGAAGGTGATCCGACTGAAATCTAGGACAAGGCAAATTTCGAAAATTTCAGAAATGCGCCGCAGTTTCAGAAATTCGTAACAAGCCTACGGGGACACTTGCAAATTAATTATCACAATATTTTAAATTGTTAATACTGACCCGCGCTTGCTTTCTTACTGCGTAGACTAAAGTGGACCTGTCGGTCGTCAACTAGGATTAGTGACACAATGAACATAATGCAACTGCCAGATCAGACCAGCATCCAGGTGATTGCATCTGGCACCTCAATGCATTAGACCCGCGACATCGATATTCACTGAGCCGCAGCCCGTAATGCATCTCCCACAATATCTATACACATTTGAGTGTAGGTACATTTACCTACGAGTTTGATGGCCTCCCGGGATCATCATCTCTTTGAGCCTATGGAAAATTGGTCAATGGTCACTGCATAGTCCAACTAATTTCATGGGATGTGATTGGTAGTGGGTTGTGGGCTGTGGTTATAGGTTCTTATTCAAATTTATTTTGGCTCTGCGTAAGTATTGTTGTATTATAACACGTCTCATTAGTGAGCCGCGCCCAATATGAGTTCCCTCTGCGACCCATTTCGATCCCCTTTCAGCCAACTGCGGTGCACGGAAGCGAATAATGATTACTTCGTTTTTTTTTTGTTGGTGAATTTAGTTCCTTACTCACAGTAGTCACAGTGCTACTTATAATGTATGTTCACCGATTAAGTAGGTACTTACTTAAAAGTATACTTTCTTGCGTTTGGTATGTAACTGGGTAATTACTTATAATACGTTTAGTATTTGTTTTGGCCAAAATACGACCCGATCTCATTCAGTAGGTAATGCCTACTGCAGTATGCTGAACTATAGTTGTTACCTATAGCCCCATTTCATCTTTTCTTGAACTTATCTATGCCAAAAGGTTTGAGATTAATAAAGGTTTCAAAATATTGTACATATCCAATATTTTTAGGTACACAGGTCATGTCCAAAACCGCTTACTCATGATGTTCAGCACGCCTCCCACTCACGATGTTCAGCACGCCTCCCGTCACCTGAGTACTCCAATTAATCACATGGAGCACCTTCGCAAGACGGCGGAAACCTTTCCTACTTGTCAGGGGGGAAGGTAATACGTGGGTATTGGCATCTGTTACAAATGATGGGACGCTACGGGAATTTATTGACACTGAGGGAAATCATGGTAGAACATGCTTTTATCATAAGATTTATTTCCGTTAAAAGGTGGTGTTTTTGAAACGACCCATAACACTAATTAAATTGTATTATTACGCCTTGTCATAAATATTGTGGCGCTAACCTACCTAGGTTCCAAAGTCCTATACGTCTTCTTTGCTCGTGCCCAACTCGCTGGTTACAATTAATTCGGATCTGCTATATTGAGATTCATGTGGATGAAATACTTTCCAGTACTCAAGTATTGCATATTTTCTTATGATTCCTGCTCTAAACGAGTACAAATTATCGCTTATTCAACTCTTGCTTCATTCCGAGACAATTCTGACCTTGAATACCTGGCCCTAAAATCAGCCCATAAACATAAGCCCTCCCCAACGGCCATAAATATCCTATAAGCAGGTGCCTACGCCGGCGCGAATTTCACACCCGATGCCTTCGGGGATCGGCAGAAGAGTGTGTTAGCAGATTGAAGTGGGGTGTACCGTGCAATGTTTTCCTTGTAAAAGTTAGGGTGATAGGTAATTGGGAGATTTTGTCAATATGTTGAGTGGAACATTTGTAAGGGAGTTGCTACCCTCAGCGTAGCTTTTGGATAGGTAGATGCATAAATGCAATGCAATGCAACTTAACGTGCATAAATCAGTCATCGATAATTGAAAAGGTGTGGTAAAGGTTTTTTTTTTTGATATGACTATATGTTGTTGGCCAGAGTGGCCATAACAACTTCACCCGGACAGAGGGCGAGCGCAAGTGCGCTCCAGCCAGAACAGTGGTAAAGGTAAGGTATGTATGCACCTATACAAAATAGCAGTCAATAAACATTATATAGTATGCTCCATATATTAGCAAACTTAGCGTAAAGCAAGGGGGGAGCCAGCCAAAAATAATAAATTGATCCCAGAAAAAAAAATCTACTACTGGTACAGATACCGTCATATATTCGATATCACTTGTCAAAATTAAGTATATTATGATGGCTTCCAAGGTGCGCTGAATAGGTACTGAAACGGATGGGATATAAGATGGAAGGCAACCTCAGGTTATGATTTAAAAGCGTACCAAAGAATATATAATAGTAAGGCGGCAACATATCACGGCTGGATGTTTGTGCCTGATCACTCGCTCGTGAATCCCCGTCATAGGTGAGCTTACTGTTTTAGAAATACTTTCGAAATAATATGTAAAATTACCTCTTATCCATTTATCATCTGTTTACTTAAGTACACGACGTTATCTTTCTATGTAGGTACATCAATATAAAATGATTCTCCGTACAGTGAAGTCCCAGCAGCGCCAGCGGCGGCTCCGTCTCGTTGCCATGGTAACGCTGAAAGATGGCGAGCTTCGCGGGCTTCCCGCGCTTTCCTTTCCCGCCATATCGATCCGGTGCGTTCTGAAACATAATAAGTATAGGTAGGTATTTACCTACACAAATATTAGAAGTCATTTTTTTTCTAGTTTTCCTACTTACCTACTTACTATTATTATTTCCAATGTCAATTGGTATACCTGTTATTCTTAATTATTTTAAGGGATATCAAGATTGTATGATGTTGACGAATTTGCTTTAAAATCAGTTCGGTCATCAATTCAGTTCAATTCAATTCAAGAATACTTCATTCCCGAAATATGTTTTTTCATTAATAGTTGTTAAGTACATTGCTCGTTTTTTCATCACATAAAAAAATAAAAAATGCAAATATTTAAAAAAATACACCTTACCTAAGATGTCTTATCTATCTAAATGTAGAGGTCGCAGGCCGCAGAGCACTGTTATGTTTTTTTTTTTTTTGATATGATGATATGTTGTTGGCCAGAGTGGCCATAACAACTTCACCCGGACAGAGGGCGAGCGCAAGTGCGCTCCAGCCAGAGGGGCAGGGGGCAGCTAGGTCAAGGGCGCCACAAGGGACACGACCTCGGCTTGGGCCGCTGCCAGGAGAGGTGGCGAGGGTAAATCTACCACCGAATCGGAACCCTGTTATGTATGTGGTCCAAATGTTATTGTATCGTGCGTGCGGTCATCGGCCCACACCGCACCGGCCTTGGCACCGGAACGGCGCGGCGGCGCGCCGCGTCGCGAGGGTGCTGTCCACTGCGCCACGAGTTTGCAATCAACCAAACGCTAGCAGTTACCATTATCTCTAAATAGTGTATAACAAAGTCGCTACCCGCGTCTGTCATGTCCACTTAGTTCTTCTGAACTACGGAAAGGATTTTGATGCGGTTTGACAATCGTTTAAAGAATTTCTTCCAGAATGTTTAGAATTTTTGACATAGGTACCTAGGAGATGTATGCAGCAAAACATGGACGAAGGTGTGATGATATAATGTAGGTTAGTAGTAATCGGTAGCGATTATACCTTCTATTTGTCACTTACCTACCAAATATACCTATAGTTTATACATACCTGGTGCGGTTGAGATTTTTTCTCCGATAACGGTTTTACACTTTGCATTAATGTTCATCAAATAGCGATACTAAATAATAAATCAAACTGGTCCTGATCCAATTATGCATCATCTTCTGTAGAGTGAAGTAAGTATTATAATGAAGGTTCCATTGTAGGGGCCACAATATCTAATTTCACCATTATTACCTCCAGAGTTAATTATTAATTTAGTAAAAAAGTTCGTATTCATTGTACCCCAACACAGGGTCATCGTATTACGTAACTGTCCATCCTTGCAGGCCGCTCGCGCTCGCATGCGGAGCTGTGCGGCGCCGCTCTGCTGCTCTAGAAACGCACCCTCGTTGACACTAACCGCGGTGCGGGCGTGGTGAAACTACTACCAATTAATAGGGTACTTTAGAACAGGATCATCATCATATTTGATTTACCTAACTTCTGTCCAACTTGAGATCTGTGTATACATCCTACTAATATTATAAATGCGAAAGTTTGTGAGTGTGGATGTATGTATGTATGAATGTATGTATGTATGTATGTATGTATGTATGTTTGTTACTCCTTCACGCAAATACTACTGAACGGATTTGGATGAAATTTGGAACACAGATAGATTATAACCGGGATTAACATATAGGATACTTTTTAACCCAATAATCCAATACTACGCGGATGAAGTCGCGGGGCACAGCTAGTTTCCTATAAATAACAGTTATCGGTAAATCATTACAAGTTTGTATGGAGATATAATGGTATATAACTTTGGATGCTATAATGCAAATAGACCGATATCCAAGGCTGACTGCTCAGTAAGACAGATTGATTGCTTTATGCAATTTAATAATTATTCTTCGTTATACAATTTAGTGTAGCTTCGCTTTACCTCTTTAATGCATCGTAATTTTCCCATAAGGATAATCAAGGGAGTATTGCGTTCACAATCTGGCAGCACTGACGCTCGCCAGGCGGCACTCGGGCGGGCAGGCAGTGCGTCGCGCAGCTCCGCCGCGGCCGCGCGCTCTCCTTTCCGCGCGGTTCCCGGTTCAATGCCCGGGACACGGACAAAGAAAAACATCAAATAAACTACACTTTCACGTGAATGAAACTTTAATTATGTTCTATCGTTAGGTGAGTGTCAATAGTAGTGTTTGGTAGGTTGTCGTTTAGAGATGCTGATCGGGATGGGTGGCGATCGGTCATTTCCAATAGGGTGCCGAGGCTCGAGGTACTGTGTGTGTGCATGGATTGTGGTTTTATATTAACATTGTATTGGGTTTAATTCATTGATTGTCGGTAATATGTTATTATAATAGTATTCATAAATATTGTAAACATTATGTTGCGAGAATAATTTGTTGTAAAAAAATCCGGGAGGTAGGTATTTGATATGCATTTTCGACACTAGGGTTTTATGATACGACTGTCCTCTAATAAACTAAAGAGAAAACTGATTGCATTCAATATACAACACATTTATACATTATTTATGTATCTATTCTAAGGAACATACCAATGTAGTAATATTGAAATTTTACAACAAATACCCATAGATGCTTATGTAGATGTAGGTATGCATTTACCAATTTTTAATCAGTTCATCAAATTAATAGAAATCACAAAATTCCCAGAAAATCTGTTTTACCTATTGCGGTTGTTTTCAAATTAATTCGTTATTCGATGCCTTTATAACTACCTATGTTTTATGTACCTACCTATGTTTTTCATACACGACCACTGGAAAAAGATAACTTTAGGCTATTACAATATTACTTTAAACACTCTTATTTAAGCTTATTAAATTACTATTAATTACTCAAAGATATAAATAACTAATTTTACAATAAAAGCCACTATCTAATCTCCTCCTGGTACATATTGGCGCCCGACGCGGGACCGTGTCAATTATTGATCACGTCTAGCCTGTATCATTCAATTCGTTTACTCACTATCAACAATACGGAAGACATAATTATTAGTATACCTGATAGTACACATATAGTATACATAATATACGACTTAGGAAGATCGCAGTAATTACTAGAGTAAGATTGAGAGACTGTAACAGTTCTTAGATTCTTGTTCAACTAATTTATGCTAACTAAATAGGTACTCTTACTAACTTAGCTCTGGATTAGCTTGTGCTTTGTTGGTCATGTGATCGCAGGCGCGGCCGCTGCATGTGCCATTCCCATGAATATTGGAAAACTATTTAAATTACATATTACATCCAATATTCTTCTCCTACCCATAATAGTCAAAATTCCCTATATTTCCAGGAATGTAAGATGCTATTCATTATTAGTGGTAACTATAGTCGTTTCCTAATATTGAATCATTTATACATCTATAGATGAAAATTTTAAAATTTTATTTATTTTTATACAAATAAATAAAATTGGAGGATCTGTTCGTAATATCAAAATAACACCTTTTCACTAAATGCATATGAAAGTACTTACGACACCTATAGCAAAAAAGCGATTTAAAAATAATACAAAATATAAATAATAATATAAAATAAGACAAAAGTCTGTCTGTGTGTTTGTTCCGGGTAATCTCCGAAACGGCTGAACCTATTTTGACGGGACTTTCACTGGCAGATAGCTGATGTTTTAAGGAGTTACTTAGGCTACTTTAATTTTAGAAAAACAATTAGGGTTCCGCGTAAAAAAATAAAAACACATGAAATCAAAGAGTATCCCCGAAACGGCTGGACCGATTTTGACGGGACTTTCACTGGTAGATAGCGGATGTTAAAAGCAGTAACTTAGGCTACTCTTATTTTATAAAAACAAAATTTTAAAAAATGGGTCCTTTCGCGCGGGCTCAGAACGCGGGAGCGGGCTTTTTTGTTAAGTTAAATTCCACGTAGACGAAGTCGCGGGCTCAGCTAGTAAAGAATAATAAAGTTCTGAGATGACTTGAGGCAACTGATGTACAGAATATCTGTTCATTTCATTACCTAGTCATCAGAAGACATTGAGTCCTTACATGAAGCCAGACGTCTACTCATATAAAACCAATTTAAGTATTATTTCTATGTTGTAAATATGACAGTCATACTGACCGTGTTGCATAACAAACCTAGGGTGGGGAGAGGGTCGTTCACCCTCAGTACGACGTTCTAACTACCGATAAATAATTTTAGTGCTCTTGTATAGAGTTCCTTTCGGTTTGAACAGAATACTGAGGGTAACTTTAAATTTAATATGATTTTATTATAAACTTAAGAATGGTATAAGATGTCTAATATTCAATCCTGCATTAGGCTTTAGTCAAACTTGAAATTTATTTTGGTAATTAAGTAGTTGCAAATCAATATTTTGTTCTAAAGATAATCAAACATACATTACTTATATTCAACCTCCATATGTCCATTTTCACAAAGGACTCGTAAGTTTATGCCACTTAGCTTAAGATGACTCCTTTTTTACGAGAGGTACCTAATCCCCATAGAAACACGCGCCGTGGGAGTCGAGCGGGATATGCTGGACTCTTCCCGGTTAAGCCTCTTCGTGGACCGTCTCCCGCCATGTGATGGGGTCACAGGAACGCGTGCGCACACCCGTGACAGCTTAACCAGCCCGTACGTGAATTAGATGTCCCCAAACTGTAAAAATAGTCACTAACGTTCTAGATCACCATCATTTCAATTTATACAGTGTTGTTTTGATATTTGTATCATACAATGTCCCCATCTTGCCCTCAGCCCCGCAGAGGCGCTGAGGCGAAAGTATCGTTGTACAGCACGAGTCACGAGTGACGCAACATAACTTTTTATCGTCAGCTGTCTCACTGACTAGTTGACGTTTACGTAAGCAATTCCCATGAGAAAGCTTGTTGGGCATAGTACTTATTATTTTAATTTAAGTCGAAACTTTATGCCACTGATGATTTAAAATTTAATACAAAATTACTTTAGGTATGATACACTTCTGCTTGTTGATTTTCGGCTGTTTAATTTCGAATTCTGAAAATATTTTTTATACGATACTAATTGCATGAAAATAAATGTCTAGTATTGTAGATGCAGATACCTACTTGGGTACTTGACGTTAGCATCTAAGCCAAACTCTGACCTAACCAGCTGCAGATAGTCACACGGTTGTGTCAGCAATCTGTTTCTAGTCAAGTTTCCAGCCTCAATGTTCAAAGTACCTATCTAGCCTGAATGATCAAAGTACCCAACTGATGATCTGATAACCAAACGCATTCACCGTAGCCACCTCCGAGAGTCAACTTGACTAATTTGCGATATTAGCTTAGTACATATTATTATACATATAACCTCATAAAACCCAGTTTTGTGATATTCATTTACCCAATCTAATCCCAACTTTGTGATATTCGCACAGCAAGTAATGGCGTGTTGGTATACGGCGCTCGTCATAAACGTGACGTGCCTGAAGGTATCGCATTACATTATTATACGAGTACATGAATATTCCAAGAGTTCTCTCTTGGGAGTCCTGGTATGGTTGCTCCGCGCAAGAGGAAGTTTTCATAATGGATCTATGGATGTAGGGAGTGGAAGAGTTTTTCTCAGTAGACTGATGAATTCAGGCTTTAAATTTTATACTGACATGCATTCCCCACGTTTGTAGGTATATAAATGTGATCCAGATGAACATTGTATGTGTTGATGTCATTTATTAGCTACCTCAACACACACACAAGTCTCACTTAAAAGCTGATCCCGATGTACACCTACTAACAATCTATGGCAGTGAAAAATAGAGAGGTTTCTCAATTTGGCGAGCCTGTTATCGGCGCCGGCACAGTTCGTTGGGTTTTTGTGGCTGATCGGCGACACAAGGCGAGGCATAGATTGGCCTGTCAGCAACCGTGGTCTAATTAATGAATCTTGTGTTTAAAGCCTTTTAGTTCTCAGACGTTTTCCTCCTATAGCGGTAAATATATTATCCAATACTTTTGGTATATTTTTTCAATACCATATTCCGACCCATAATACTATTTAAATAAACAAAATACCGGTTTCACCCTGCAGTTATTATGATGTCCCTTACTTGAAATCGCGTATGACATGCGTACAACAAAAGTGTCCTCATTGTCAGCTGGGGACAAAAATCCATGATCAAAGTCAACAATGTAACCATTGTAAACATGCCCAATATCAGACAATTATGTCAATGTATTTGACTGGTAGGTAGACCCACCTATAATCTATACAAATAAATAAAATTGGAGTGTCCGTTTGTAATATCAAAATAACACCTTTTCACTAAATGCATATGAAAGTACATACGACACCTATAGCAAAAAGGCGATTTTTTTTTTTTTGTCTGTCTGTCTGTCTGTCTGTCTGTGTGTTTGTTCCGGGTAATCTCCGAAACGGCTGGACCGATTTTGACGGGACTTTCACTGGCAGATAGCTGATGTAATAGGGAGTAACTTAGGCTACTTTAATTTTTGAAAAACCATTAGGGCTCCGCGTAAAAAAATAAAAACAATAATAATAATAATAATTTATATATTGGACCAAAATTAAGTTTACATAAAACATGCAGAATCCTGCCTCCTAGATTAGCGCAAGCTGTGGCCTAGGAGACAGTTCCTTCCCAGTTAAGTGCTACTAGTTCTTTTTTATTTTAATATTATAATTATAAGAGTAATTACTTAATAATAAACTTACTTAATATCCCACAGTGGGAACGATAATATGGAGAAAGAAATACAAATTTATTGAAATAGCAACTAAAAAAGAAATAAATAAAAAGAAAAATACAACAAGAAAAACACATGAAATCAAAGAGAATCTCCGCAACGGGTGGACCGATTTTGACGGGACTTTCACTGGTAGATAGCTGATGTTATAAGCAGTATCTTAGGCTTTTGTTTTAGAAAAACAAAATTTAAAAAAATGAAAAATGGGTTCTGTCGTGCGGGCTCAGAACGCGGGAGCGGGCTTTTTTGTTAAGTTAAATTCCACGCGGACGAAGTCGCGGGCTCAGCTAGTACTATTATAAAATTGTAAAATGCTATGTCTGTACATTAAATATATTTTAGGAAAAACAGGCGTGAAAGAGACTTTTTATGTTTAAGCTTGGACACTGGATCCGGTCTATAGACTCATAGGTAACAATTGCGCGGCAAATCCAATTTGCCTCCCCTCTATTGTAGAGGGGTCTAGCAGGCGCCGGTGGCGGCGGCGTCTGTCTGCGATCACCCTACACTGGGGAATTTCATTGGATTATGGCTATATGGCAAATACGGATTTGACGGAGGAAAATGAAATTTTAGAGCGAAGGTTTATCGAAACCTATAAAATACCTGCCAATGCCAATATAAAGCTCAAGCTGATTGCGATTGAGGCATGCGTGAAGGGGTCATCCCGTACCTCCCTACTACTGCAGACTACACACAATGATGGCAATTTTGTTCTCTTCAGATCACGACTAAATTAAATTTTAGATCAAAAATATCCCAGGCTTACTCATAAATTATATGAAGGCGAGAAATTACGAACGCGCAAATATCGAACGTATTGCTAAGGACTAAGAGCCGTCCGGGCGCGAACGTTATTGTTTTAAGAATTTGTTATGATTTTTTTTTTGGTAGCCATGCATTTATTAAAATCCTGATTATGACATTTAGACTGATTATGATACATCGTCTAGCTTTTCTATTCAAAAATTATTTCATATTTACAAGTCGTAGTTACACGAATAGACAACCTCTTTAGACAGACCGCTCAGCCCGCCTCGCTCTGAAATTTACTTATCTACTTATTGATTTTGAATAAAACATGTTGGAAGACCCCGAATTCTCAAAAACCCTTAGGACGGCAGGACGGTTAGTTTAGTCAAGTTTACTTTGCGTACCTACTAATAGAATCAGCATCATTCCCTAATCCCATACACAAATCCATTGCGCCCCAAAAAACAATGTACTTATCCCGAGTTCCCGAGGAAATAAATTCAGGGAACGTAAAATGTATCCGGATTCGTGTCTTGACCTATTTCCGAAGGTATCGACCGGTGGATCAGTTATCTGCAATACGAGGTTACCTTACAACCTGGTACCCTGCTGAGGTCCGATAACTTAAATATGCAATGAAGTTTCTCTTCTGAATTATCTTGTCCCCAAAACTTCTTATGATTCTATGATCCGCTTAGGACAGGCTTCCGGTAACTTTATGGGGATCAAGGGTAAAAGTTCACTGTGCGTGCGTAATGAGGATTGTGGAATTTGCATGTCTTTTAAAAACTCGTTAAACTTTCTAAGGATATTAGTTAATTGCCCAGTCCCTGCCGCATCGCGTATAAAATTCGATAGGTAGGTAGATACAAAAACAAAGCTAATCACAGACTAGTGCAATTCCATCAATTTCAAAGTTCGAAGAATACCTCATTTGAATACATATTTGAAGGCATGATTATGCAGACAACGTCGCGGGATGTGCTCTGTATTTTAATGATTCTCGACTCACTGCTATTCTAAATGATTGCTCCGAAAACCGCATTATTACTGCCAGATGAGAGATTATGGCAGGCGAATAATTGTATACGTGAAGTTAGAGTACCTTTTTTAATCAGAATCCCAAGAGTGCCGGCTAAAGCGTGATCGGTACCTACGCAGTTGACTTTTCAGAACAACGATCCACTTTTTAGGGTTTCCCGTTAGTTAGGTAAGTACTGAACAATTAGTGACGTATTTATTACCTATCTACTTATTATTCATATTTCGAGAAATGTTTTCCTACCATTCCGTTAAAGTGGCTATCTTGTCACCACATGTTAATCTAACAGCTACCAAACCAAAAAGCAACTCCACTAAAATCGTAAATGTAACAAGCTGCTCTCAGCATTTTATTACGTAATAGTATCACACGTGTCCGCGCCTCGGCCTCGTCGCCTCGCCATACGAAGGTACCTACGCCAAATACGTGTGTGTAAGGGATTTCCTGTAATTTTGCGTCACATCCTTGCCACCTATCTCTGAAATTTGTAGCGATTCAGTCTTAATTAATAAAATATGCTTCGGAACCCGTTTGCGGTTGATCATACAATAAGCGAGGTGGTCGTTCATATTGTCGCGGCTTCTTGCAGCATATTCACCGCACGTTTTAATCCCGGGCGTGCATCCGCATTCACAAACGCTGATGATTTTACCAAGATAGGGCTGTATGGACAAATCCTGCTATCAGAAAACTTTAACATCTTCCTCTGCCTATCTTTATCTCTGTAATATCTATCTGGGTAGACGGTTAAGGGCAACACAAAAAAGGTAACCTACCTGCACCCAGCAAAATTAATCAATAAAGTTCCCAATCATGATAGTCATATGTATGAATCATTTAAGATCAATAAGTTAGGTGCCCTGCACATGGGTGTGTCTTAAGTGACTATTAATTATAGAATGAGACTGAAGTTAGATGCCACAATTTTTTAATTTTTATTAATAGCTAAACTAACCTAACTTAATGATCTTAAATTATTCATACATATGACTATCATGATTGGGAACTTTATTGATTCATTTTGCTGGGAGGTATAGTGGGTATACTCCCATTATACTTGAATTAAAGGAATACATAATTAAGTATACTTAATTTAAGGCAATAATCTAATTGGTTTGATAACTAAGCACATTGTTGTAAGACATAGGACCTTGTTTTAAAACGCCGCCGCAGCCCTACGCTAGGGTACTCGTTAGCGAACGCTGAGTCAAGTCGAGACGATAACGTCCCTCCCCAACCCTGCGATTTCAACACCCCTTCCTCCCACCCCCCGCAGCTTACTGCCATTCAAGACCTGAATAGCTGGGTCCAGGGTAGGTACCTATGTTGTAGGTACAACAGAATGATACATCCGGGGCCACTTGAGTACTGAAGTCAAATGATTGAGAATGGAATTTAAACCTAATCAGAATAAATTATTGTAACGCGTAAACGAAATTCTACAATTAATCTTAAGGACGTACATGGAAAGGTTTAATTTTATGATTTAGTTTACCAGTTATTGTACTAACGTAATTGGTAAGTGACTAGAACGATTTAACCGACGTCCTAAGTAAGTAAGTATTACTAGCTGAGCCCGCGACTTCGTCCGCGTGGAATTTAACTTAACAAAAAGCCCGCTCCCGCGTTCTGAGCCCGCGCGACAGGATTAAAAAAAATAAAAAAATAGTTTTTCTAAAATAAAAGTAGCCTAAGTTACTGCTTATAATATCAGCTATCTACCAGTGAAAGTCCCGTCAAAATCGGTCCAGCCGTTTCGGAGATACTCTTTCATTTCATGTCTTTTTATTGTTTCACGCGGAACCCTAATTGTTTTTCTAAAATTAAAGTAGCCTAAGTTACTACTTAAAACATCAGCTATCTGCCAGCGAAAGTCGCGTCTAAATCGGTCCCGCCGTTTTGGAGATTACCCGGAACAAACACACAGACAGACAGACAGACAAACATTTTTTAAATCGCGATTTTGTTATAGGTGTCGTATGTACTTTCATAGGCATTTAATGAAAAGGTGTTATTTTGACATTACAAACAGACACTCCAATTTTATTTATTTGTATAGATAAATAATACAATTAGGTAAAAACTTTTTTGTTTACGTCCTACTATTTTGTTGAACAGAGAAATTAGAGATTAAATTCACCTAAGATTACTACTTACCTAATAAAATGTCGAACAAACATGTTCTCAAATGATGGCTACCCTATTAAGCCCGACCACTACAGACCACCCCCGCCTCCCCCGTGTTTTTATATTTACACCGAAACAGGGGCAACAAGTTCCCGGTCATGGGTCTGACTTAAATTGACATGGCATACAAAGGGTTCCGTACGCAGCACTAATTATGGGTTTAGCGGCGGCTAAATATTTGATGGGAAACCTTTCAGATGCCAGTTTACGGCCAGGTTTATGAGGTCCTGTAAAAACAATGCGCAGTATGTACGTCCTCGGGTTCCCGTAAAAGGGTTTAGTGGCTGAAGACGTGCCTTCCATTTCTATAGTTAAGGGTATGAACATTTTAATTTGCTTTTCCGATTTTTGCCATAATTACATGGATAACTGCATTAGTTACAATAAAAAAACATAAAATACCAAAATTTGTTCACCCCAGTATCTGGAGAAAAACACAATATTTATCCAACCCCCCGACCAGTCATTTTATTATCCAAATATTGGGACTTGTCATCTAGGTACGGCCCTTTCACCGATTGTAACAAAGATATTATTAGAGAACTAGCTGAGCCCGCGACTTCGTCCGCGTGGAATTTAACTTAACAAAAAAGCCCGCTCCCGCGTTCTGAGCCCGCACGACAGAGCCCATTTTTTCATTTTTTACAAATTTTGTTTTTATAAAATAAAAGTAGCCTAAGTTACCGCTTATAACATCAGCTATCTACCAGTGAAAGTCCCGTCAAAATCGGTCCACCCGTTTCGGAGATACTCTTTGATTTCATGTGTTTTTATTTTTTTATGCGGCACCCTAATTGTTTTTCAAAAATTAAAGTAGCCTAAGTTACTCCCTATTACATCAGCTATCTGCCAGTGAAAGTCCCGTCAAAATCGGTCCAGCCGTTTCGGAGATTACCCGGAACAAACACACAGACAGACAGACAGACAGACAGACAGACAAAAAAAAATTAAATCGCGTTTTTGCTATAGGTGTCGTATGTACTTTCATATGCATTTAGTGAAAAGGTGTTATTTTGATATTACAAACAGACACTCCAATTTTATTTATTTGTATAGATGGGATTATCATTACGTTATATCATCTTCGCAAATAAATCCATCGCTAATTTCAGTTGATATTTACACATTGTAGGTACACGATGACTCCCTTTAACATATCCCTGCTTATAAGAAACCAGCAATCCGCAATAAGCAATGCTTAGAGCAGGGGAATAGAGGGGGTCCTAACAACGAGCCCTAGGGGACGCCGGGCATTTTATCAACAACCCCACGCGTTGAAACTGGCGATTTTTGTGCGCAGGGAAGGGGAGTGATGCGTTTATGCGAAGGGACGAGCCTTTGAAGTTGAAACGTTTTGGTTTACAGCGCAGGGAGGTTGAAGTTATTTAACTTTGTCGAGGCGCTATTTTTTGCCTTGCCCTACCTATTCTTCAACTTTGTATTTTCTTTTGTATCATTTTTTGAAGCGAAGCTTCTTTAGGGACGTTCGGGGCGTTCGCTGCCCGGGCACTAAAACCGTGCAAATTGTGACGTAGCGTTACGCGTTACACGTTACACGATGACGTCAGAGCTGCGGCACCCTAAGCTTTATACTAAACTAGCTGAGCCCGCGACTTCGTCCGCGTGGAATTTAACTTAACAAAAAAGCCCGCTCCCGCGATCAGAGCCCGCGCGACAGGACCCATTTTTTAAATTGTGTTTTTCTAAAATAAAAGTAGCTAAGTTACTGCTTATAACATCAGCTATCTACTAGTGAAAGTCCCGTCAAAATCGGTCCAGCCGTTTCGGAGATACTCTTTGATTTCATGTGTTTTTATTTTTTTACGCGGAACCCTAATTGTTTTTCTAAAATTAAAGTAGCCTAAATTACTCCCTAAAACATCAGCTATCTCCCAGTGAAAGTCCCGTCAAAATCGGTCCAGCCGTTTCGGAGATTACCCGGAACAAACACACAGACAGACAGACAGACAGACAGACAGACAGACAGACAGACAGACAGACAGACAGACAGATAGACAGACAGACAGACAATTTTTTTTTAAATCGCGTGGTTGCTATAGGTGTCGTATGTACTTTCATGTGCATTTAGTGAAAAGGTGTTATTTTGATATTACAAACAGACACTCCAATTTTATTTATTTGTATAGACAACAAAAGATGTCCCATTTCGTTCAATAGGTACGATAGCCTAAATGAAAATCTAGAATAAGCTGGCGAGCAATAATTCAAGGTACCTACCCAGGTAGGTGGGTACCTATGCCTAATTTCATTTATTGTTATGTTACACTTTGCCTACCCTGTTTCAAAACCCTATGCACGCCACTAATAATATACCTAATACCTTCTGTAAAGACGTAAAAACACAATTTTACCTATCGCTCGCTACTGATGGACTGGAACAAATTGGAATAGCATAACTTATTAACATGATCACGCGTTGCATTTCTGGACCGCGTATAGAATGAGTGTTACCATACTAGTTACGCCAATCTTTTCAGATAATATGTGGAGTTCAGTGGAGAGCGGTAGCTGCGGGAACGGGCGCGCAGTGCCGTGCGCCCGAGGCAAGCACTCCGCCACGCTGCTGGGCGGGCATGTGTACGTGCTGGGCGGGCGGGGCGCGGGCGGCGCCGTGCCGCTGAGGGACTTCTGGAGATACAGTCTAGGTGAGCCACTATTTCGTAAGAGAGGTAAAGGAATAAACACTAATGAGTTGTTAATTAACAGATCCTTATACATTTTATTGAAATATACAGAATTAAGGATTGAAAGATTCAGGAAATTAAGCTGAGAGATAGATGGTGGTAGAATGTTATACGATTACAGAAGGTTGTCTGCCGATTGTAGACTGTCTACAGTAGGTACAAAAACAGAGCTAAAATAACGACACTAATTAGGTAGGATAGGTCATTCAGTAGGTACCGGTGGCGACAGCGTGTGTGTTGCGCGAAAAATATTCACTTCCACAGCTTACTTACATAGCTCTCCCTTTCAAGTGGCTGCTTACATTCGCAAAAACCTGTCAAGTTGCGTCAGAGTCAGCAGGCTCGCTGTACCTTCGTCTGTCTCGTTGAACTCTCATAATTAGGTCGAGAGTCGTTTGCAGCTCGCGTTCAACGGCCGATCCGACTCCGACCACTTAGGTACTTATTCAGTAAACAGTGAAGTGTTGCTTCGTCTGATATATCGGGTGGTTTATATTGGTAAAAGAATAATCCTAATTAGAGGTTTATACTTAAGTATAAGAATAGAGTATGATCCTGCTATAATAATAGGTCTAGGTAATAGGCAAGAGCATCTATTCATAAAATTGCTATCTAATGATAACATTTTAAAAAACCCATTACCTAACAAAGGCTATTTCGATTATACACCTACCTGGACTTTATAGATACTATAATTTACTATTGTTTTGTGTTAAGAGCAACCATAGATAGAGTAGGTGCCTACTTATTGCCATCTAAATATTACTATGCATAGGTACACCGAAGTATCTGCATGAACATTCGTGCGCGGCGAGCAAAACGCTGTACTCGCACTTTCAATAGCGGTTTAATTAGGTCGAGTCGAGCCGTTCACCCGCGCCGCGGCGCCACTTGTCGCTACAGCTGGAGCGATTCCGACGCTTTGTTGTGAAAGTATAAAGCTTGCTGAAACATAAAGTATTTTTATGAGTTCATGCCCTTTTCGAATTTATTTATAAATTTTGAACCATATGTTCTTAATTTTAAGTAGTTTTAAATAGGTATGTTACCTACTTACTACATAATTAGGTATAACTAAATAAATATCGCCAGACAGACACACCAACTGTACGGTCCCAAACTAAGCAAAGCTTGTACTACGGGTACCGTACAATGGACTGGGGTCGATCCCAGTGACACCCAGACCTGGGCAAATTACGTAAAGGCCATTTCCGAAATTTGCCCCGGCGGGAATCGAAACCGCAACCACCATGTGCTGTGGGGCGAGCGGCCTACGCTCGAACCACTGCGCCAAGCGGTCGCGGTGCCTTCACGATAAATATTTCGTTAAAAACGGTATTTGTAAGTAAATTTTGTTCCCAACGAAATATTTAAGAGAAATTCGAACTTATAGTATCAGAATTACTACGCTAAGTGGGTAACTTAAATCGTGTGATTGTCTGTGCAGCCACCGGCAGATGGGAGAAGCTGGAGAGCCGCGGGGAGCCGCCGCCCTCGCTGCAGGAGCACAGCGCCACGGCGCACCGCGCCCGCCTGTACGTGTTCGGCGGCGAGGCGGGCGCGCTCTCCAACGAAACGCCACTCTGGATATACGACACCGAGGTGACGACAAACTATATCTCCATACCAAACACATGGTCCAGGGATGCGTGTCCTACGGTATCTACACAATCCAACCTACATAGATCGCGAGCGTAGATTATGCAGTCGCGTGCTCCGTGCGAGTCCCAATATAGGCAGTCCCTTCGACATGCCGCGCGACACGCGACCTTATGCTAATCACATCTACAAGGACGAACTGGGGTCTATTCGTACAGACTTTAACCTACTTAAAGAGTTGGTGTTTTTTTAACGGGAATGTGTATAAATCTTTGTTTTCCGTAAATGCAACTAACGAACTACGTACCTACACACCGATCCGCACTGCACCCACTCGCACGCCAACGCTTATCATAATTGTTTTAATGAGTTGGTCAACATTTACTTATCGGTTTCGTGACTCGCACACAGCGATTATGTTAGGCCTTTATAAGGATATCCTCAATGAGATTAAACTAGCCATGCACGGTTCAACAGATAACAAATTGCTCATTAGGCAATTAGTATTTAGGACTGTTATCTTCCTTTTGTTTCCATGCCATTGCGTGCCTCCTGGGCATACAATGATAGACTACTTATATCTAATAACATCTCCTTAAAATTGTCTGAAGTAAATTGATTGAGTATTGACCAAATTTAACACACAACATATCATAACGTAAGCGCAAGACAGAATAGGTACCTACTTTAAGGTAAAAAGCTTCGTCGTGATTGTAGGACAACGTCTAGGGCAACAGAATTACTGGACATCAGTGTAATTATTAATATTTGTCATCCCATACAGACTCAAATCTGGCGCAAGCTGGCCGGCCAGTCGAACTTGTCCACGGTGCGGCGGCGCGGCGGCCGCGAGCCGCGCGGCGCGGGGGGCGCGGGGGGCGCGGGGCTGGGCCCGCGGGGGCGGCGCGGCCACTCCGCGCATGCGCTCAAGGACTGCCTGCTGGTTTATGGAGGATACAAGGACCTGCGGGGGTCCACGCATGAGCTCTGGGCTTTTCATTATGGTGAGACTACAAGGGAGCCTTAAAATGTCCGTTCAGTGAGCAAGAGGAGAACCTCTGAGGTAGAAACCTCTGTAGAATAATTCAGATGATCTCTACCTCGCTCTCCTTTAAGGCCTAGCTTAGTCCGTCTATATCTTACGGAAAAATGTTTGATTCTCTCACTTTACCATTTCACAGAAATCTTGTTGGTTTATTTGATGTGACCATTTTCTATATAAACTTGTGTTGTGTGTAGAGTCGGAGTCGTGGCACCAAGTAAGGACAGCGAGCGCGGGCCCGGCGCGGCACCGGCACGCGGCCGCGCTGCACGACAACCGGCTGTTCGTGCACGGCGGCCAGCGCGACCTGCGCGACTGCGCCGACCTCTGGTGCTACGACACCAGTCAGTATCGCCAAACAAATTCAACTCCCCCACACTGACCTTCTTCATTTCTAGTTCCCATTTCGTAAATGCCCAATAGATTCGAGAACCTCTCAAAATATAAAGCTGAATGATATGTAAGTACCGACTGTCATGAGAGTATGCAACTCCCCCCAGTGTCCCGCGTGTGGAGCCAGGTGCGGACGGCCGCCAAGCTGTCCCCGAGCGCGCGCAGCGGGCACGCGGGGCTGCGCGCCGGCGCACACTTCTACATCTTCGGCGGGGAGGCCGCCGGACACGCCACCAACGAGCTCTGGAGGTTCCACTTCGGTACACTCTCCTGCCATATCAAGCTCTCAATTATCATCTGCCTTACGTTTCGCTCATTATCGAGGGTCGGCGCAATATGTATTTTTCTTCCACTCATCGCGCTTTCCCGTCATACTCATATCCACTCTAACCTCGTTCGTATTACTCTAATACAATTCATCCATCTTTTCTTGGGCCTTCCTCTCGAACTGTATTGCATCACTCTTTTAGTCACATGCTTCTCATCACATGCCCACACCATTCCAACCACACATCCATCACAACATTCGCATCTCGTCAGAATGGATACGTTTCTCTTCCAACACTTTAGCCGCCCAGCATTCAGAGCCGTACATGATTACCGGTTTTAGGTACTTATATTGGATATTTTATAGTTTTCTCCCCTTTAATTTCATACGACATTCTTGGGTCGCATGTAGTGTAGTGGTAAGTTTGCTGGGTACCTACATTATAAGCCCTTATTCGGTGGCAAAACTTAATGATGCTTACGAATGTCAGTCCAGAAGTTGCTTTCTTAATATTTGTGCGTAGATTGTAATAATGATGCAAATATTTTACTTTAGTAAATAGTTATTTTTCATTAACAAAGTCGACAAACACGCGTATGAGCCGCCTTATGCAGTTAGAGTAGTCTTTAGATATAAATAGGAGTGGGGTGGTTGGGCTTCCGTACTAAACGCATCTACCTATATTAGTTACTTTACGCTGATCTTCTGTGCAAGGGTGGTACTAACCCGGTCGAGCCATATATGAGGCCATTGGCTTCAGTTTGTCTCTATCACCTTTAAATACACACTAAACCTGATCTTGAAACCTTCAAACTTGGTCCACAGCAACTGAGACCTGGGAGCGAATACACCAAAGCCTCAAGTGGCCGTCCCCTCGCGTGGACAGCTGCGCTCTGCTCGTGCCGGCCGCCCCCCCGCGGGTCCGCTCGGCGCCCGCCAACCGGCACTCCCTGAACGCCAGGCCGGACCCACCCGCCAGCCTGCTGAAAGAAATCTCCAAGCTATCCTCCTTCCACATACGCAGAGCAGCTAGATGTTCCTACAGCGTTTTAGCTGGCGACAGGGACTCCACAGAGAGCCTGGTCAGGCAAGAAGCGGTAGCACTGTCCAAGTCACATTCAGCTTACGTCATTGATAAGCGACAACCGGCCGATGGAGGCGAGAGCCCCAGAGAGGGAGACGTCCCGGAGTTTCGATCGGACATCTCTCGGGAGCCAATATCCGTGCCAGACTTTGCAGACATGATCCTGCCGACACCCGTCTTGTCTCCCATAGAAGCAACTAAACTAGTCTACTTAGATTCCGAAGACGAAGAAGATATGAAACGGGAAATGGATAGCAAGAAGAAGAGAGATGGCATATCGTCCGTCAAAGTTGACAACAAAGTTACTGTAGTCACTATACCTAAGTCAGCATCGGTTAGATTTACTAAAGAGACGATTATAACTGATGAGGATGACACTGAGTTATCGACGTCGGACTACGCCAGCGCCGAGCGTGTGAACAGGTTGTCAGGGAACTCTTTAGGGTTTAGTAATCCACATTATTTAGGACCTGATATAAGGAACTTAGGTGCAGCATTAACGCCCGATTCAGGAGTGGGTCCTGGGGATATAGAACTCCAGGATCTTGGCGAAAGACGCGCTAGAAGTGTTCCTCGGAATGGGGAGACACAACTTCACTTACTACTGGTGGGAGGTAAGGAACCCCCCCACCTGGCGCTGTTGCAGAGCCCCCTGTCCATGTGGACATACAGGTTGTTGTAATAGTATTATCTAGTTTAGGTCTTCGTCCATTAGATGAACTAGAGACTAGGAACAGGAACGTTCAGCCTATCGGCATATTCGACTACAATTTATATTTCCGAAGGGCTTAAACGCGCTTTCTGATATATTTAACGTCCAAATTAATGATCTAATTAGAGATGAAAATGAGAATAGAATAGATAGGAAAGTTGGGAAAGATTTTGCATTAGGTAATAAGTATTTTGTAAGGTTTAGTAGTGAATTGGAAGTAGAGAAGTTGAATGTAGAGCTCAGTAACAAACAGCTCCGCAAGTACGATGAGCAGTGGATATTTTAGCTGATTGGATAACATTCAATATTTTAACTGTAACTATTAATTAATCTTATGTTTTTGTGATATAGTTATTTTATTATTTTTTAATTGTATACCTACTTCATTGTTTTTTATTGAGTATTGTTACATTTATATTATTGTTTTGATACTGTTTGGTTTTGTTAAACTATTATTAGATAAGTTACGAGTATTTATAATTATTGACGTTAAATTCCTTCTGTGGTTCCATCTTGATATTTTTGCATTTTCATTTTGTATTTAGAACTCCATGTAGCCTACCTAAGTATAAGCTGGATGGCCAAAGGTAGAACTTAAACCATAGGTACCATTGAGGTAGTAAGATTTCAATGGTACCCACCACCTGCGCGAGTTCGTCCACGTCAGGCCAAATAGGAACTTTAACCAAGCCACAAACTTATGGCTTGTCGCTTGTCCATAAACGTAAGCGGAGCGAGAAAACAAGTTCTGTCCGTTGGTAGGTAGTGTCGCTCATATACAAGGTACTCTGTGTGTCGCTCACTGATACAATGATTCAAAATATAACATTGTTAATAAATTATTAGGTGTCTGTTTTAGACGCCTCACGAAGACGCGCCACAATATCCGCGCGGGTGAGGGGAGTTAATACTGTAATCGAAGCGTGCGTGTGACCACATTGCTTATAAGTGCGTAGTGATATAACTAATATATTAGTAGTACCTTGCACACATGCACTGTAAGTGATTAAGACGAATGGTGGGGCGCGTCTTCGTGGATGGAACTATCTATCTATACCTACTACCCACATGACGAGTAGCATCCGCTAAGACTGAGTAGTGTAGTGGTACATTGTATATTCATATCGTATTGCAATTGTGTGAATATATCGAGCCAAGGATATAGTTTCCCCCTGTGTCAGTATTTTCTGCTGAAAAAATATTTAATTACTAGTTGGACGACAGAAGCCACCGCATACATTAAACGTGCAGTCATTTACAATGAGGAAGACGTGAAGGATGAAACACAAACAATACAAAAAGGGAGAACGAATCGTCACAAAAACTCAATGAAAGCCTAAAAAAACCTAGGAAAATGTGATGCCAATATGGTCGTTTGAAATCTTTCTAAATTTTGGATGCAAACTATATTCTTGGTAGAGTCGCAGGTCCTAACAGAGCCCTTGAGTTACTCTATTTATTAAGTCTTCTCGTCATTGAGATACGTTATGTATCGCGGCATACAACGTTGCGAACCAATTCATCGAGATGTTATTAAACGTAGTCATGTCCACACGGCCGCGGTTTCATTTTAAACTCTTCACTTTCCTACTATTTGCAATAAAACATTGATTACATTTTTTTACAATATTTATGTCCTTGAAATTACTAAATATGTTACACATATATTCACAATCAACTGAAATCATATCGACATATAAACTATAATAACTTATCTATAATATGTATAGTAGCTACGTACAGTAGGTACGCGTTCCGTCCTGTAGCTCTACGATGAGTTTAAAACGTTAGTTTTAAAGGTATTGAAACAAACGATCGAAATGGGACGGCAGCGCCATCTGTAGGCGTGTATAAGGTGAGGGAGTACCACTTGCACCGTCGAGCAGTTTATAGTACATTGTTACACGAGTGGTGAAAGTGACTTATTTAGTCCCGAGACGGGGTTTGGCGCCCGAGCGTAGCGAGGGCGCTAATAGTTCGAGGGACAAAATAAGTCTTTTACCCAAGGTAAACACTCTGCTTTTCATTACGAATACAAGGAAAGAAAAAATTAAAACAGGAATTGGCTAAAGAAATAATACAAGGAAGTATGAACAATACTCTACAACTCGAAAAAAAAAATAAAGATCGGATTGCCGCCTATTTTGTTTTTTTTTTCGTTGGCCGGCCAACTTCATTATTTTGCCATTATTTTTCATTTTCATCTTTAAATATTTTGCCCAAATCTATGTTATTTTAAAGAAATTGTTGAAATTAAATTATAATTAAGTCATTTAAAAATATATATTCTTTAATTAATACTTAACTTTATGTTATTTCAATTTTACATCGTGCTGTAATTGAGTGACTGTAGAAGAAGTTTGAACATGGTTCCATAGAAATGTGAAAATGGAACTAGTTTTTTTTTATAATTTGACAGCTGTCTGTTGAAAGCGATTCTCCCGGGCCGGAAAAGTATTACTTTCAACCCGCTCCTCAGGCAACTTCAGACCTACTTTCAGAGTATGAGTAATGATACTTATTGTAGAGCTACAGAATCATCTTTCTCTATCCTTGTCATCAATATTCGACGAATTTTGTCCCAATACTTATTTGTTGGTATAATAAGCCACCATAACAATAATTTATAAGCATCTAATTTCATACTTTTTTATTAGGTACTAACATCTCTAATATACATGATTTTTTGTAATATAGTAGGTATTAAAAAAATCAACGGCGGTGACCAGACAACATCTCTTGCTCGCATCGCGTTGTATCGATTCACATACATTAAGCGAGGAAACTCACGAATATACGGGGTATTGTGTAAATATATTATACTAAAAGTGTACATAGTCATAATAATTATTTAATTCATCGTATAAAAATGTCGTTATTCTATTGGTATACAAATTAGACTGACTTAAATATATCGCCGACTCTCTCATAGTCATAGTGTATAATTGAGACGATTTGTGGAAGCGTCAGTCAGTGGCTATATCCTGAGGGGTTAGTACGAGTTTGAACGTGTTCAAATGATTTGACCTAGCGATCGAATGTGTCAATACATTAGTCAGTAAATCAGTACGTTGCCGCTAGGGCCGCTGCTGTGAATGTATGGAAAACTCGATCACTCGGATCAGTAGTCGATGTTGTCAAAATAAAATACTGTCTTCTGGACAGTGTGCAGTAGCACATCTATCCGTGTGGCGAGCGCGGCGGCCTACTTGGCGTCGGCGGCAGGGGCGGGGGCGGCGGCGGCGGCGGGGTCAGGGGCGGGGGCCTTGACGGGCGGCTTGAACTCGACCCCGAACAGCGCCTGGCACGCGGCGGCGGCCGCCTGCTTGCGAGCCTCTTTCTTGTTGGACGCTGAACATGCGTTAAATAAAATCACGTTAAAATCTGTTAAACGATTCCCGAGCAATGACTTATAATATAAAGTAGCAGCGTCGCCGGTGACAAAAATATATGTCACGTCGGCGGAGGTACCGACCCTTGCCGATGTAGGAGGTGCCGTCGATGTCGACGCCCATGGTGAAGAGCATGTTCTGCGGGCGGTCCCCCTCCACGGCCAGCTCGCGGTACTCCAGCTGCGGCCGCATGTAGGTGAGCAGCATGCAGGGGTGCATGCCGCCCGCGCCCGCCGGCAGCTCCTTCACCTTGCGCGCCGGCGCCTCCGTCTCCGGCTGCACCCGCACACAACACACACCTCACAACTCACATCTCATAGCTCACTTCCTTTATTACATTTATATGTCTACTTCACACAACGTACAATAAGTGCGATAAGCGAATCGAGCGCATTTACAATACACCAGATCGAATATCGCATATACGTACAGAAAAGACTGACTGAAATTATTAAAAATTGTATAAGGTGGTGTTGGGTCAATGATGTGTTGGTGATACACCAGCGGGTATGCACTCACCGCAGTCGGCTTGAGCTGCGGCACCTTGTGTCCCTCGTACTCCCACTCGGTGAACAGCTTGTGCAGCGCGAACGAGGCGAGCTGGATCATCGGCAGCGAGTCCTCCTCGCCGCCGTCGCTCACCGTCGAGCCCGCTGCACACACACACACACACGCCGCGGTATTAACACACATCTCGATACAGACACATAACTACAGTGCAATCACAAGTGTTTGCCAAGTTCAAATCCTAGTAAAAGTGGCGAAAAGAGAGTAAGTATTTTGTTAAAATAATAGCAACGTTTTTTATAACGTCACCAGTACTCTAGAAATGCTAGCTGGTACATACAGTGAGAATACATTTCTTACCATCACTGCCGGTGAACCTGTGCATCTTCTTTATGATGTAGTCGCGTATCGCCTGCTCGGCGGCCGCGTTGCGCGCCATCAGCTTGTTCTCGCCTGCCGACATGCGAACACCACAGCTTTCACCAAATAGTTCAACTTCATTATACAATTATATTATGGTTCAAGTGAAGTCCGCTCGGTGCACGGCACCAGAGTGGTTGGGGGTCCGATTCTCATCAGGTTTAATATCGAAAATGCCACTGGTGCCACTGGTATCGCCACCCGATTCACTGTACGGTGCCCATAGTAGGTGCGTTAATTGCTTAGATTGGAACCAAAGAGCTGGTTTAGTAGTCTTGCGATATTTACTTAAATAAACTCAAAAAGTCAAATATATATAATGGCCCAACGATAGTATAATTAAATGATTACCATTCGTGGTGCTTTACAACTGAGCGTCGGCTAGTAAGTATTGTTTCTGAGGAAATCAAACTTTTAATTATTTTGTCCTCTACTATTCAATAAAGAGAAGCGGATAATTTCCTATCCTAAGTATGAGGGTCAAACCTCGGCGTCTTCATTGTACACCAATGTGGATCAGCCCTTAGCTAGGATCGACAGCGGTGAGTGGTGGTTGGGAGTGCGGGCCAGCTAGGATGACCATGCGGTAGGAGCAACTCACCGTATCCCTTGTAGCTGTTGCCGTCGAGATTCAGGTCGGCGCAGAAGCTGTGCTGGCTCTGCGACTTGTAGTACTGGTTGTTGGTCGCCACCTCCACTTTGAATTGCTGCCAAACACATTGCAATCCGATAACCCCAATGGGAAGGCGTAGAAAGTGTTGCCTTGCCTGCCTACTGGTTGAAATCAAATGTCACGGCGCCGCCCCTACCGTTTACAAAATGAGAGCTAGTTTGGTGTAGTACTGTAGGGGGTGGGGGGTGGGGGGGCTGTACAGTACTTCAAGAAGGCCCGATGATATCAGACGCACGCGACGGAGCGCGCCGGGGGGAGCGGGCGTGGTACTCACGTTGGCGACCTGTTCGTTGGGCATCATCTCGTTGAGCACCATGAGCGCGTTCTTGGGCGTCAGCAGCCGCCGCAGGGACTCGTTCTGTCGCCGCCGCCGCTCCTTGTTGCTCACCTTCCTCACTGCACACACACACACACACACACACACATCACAAATGACATGTAATAACACTATGGGAGTTATTAGGCCCCGGCAAAGGCCCCGAAGGGTTGAGTCGGGACTTTAAAATCGGCCCACTGTAAGCTTACACTGTGAAGAGCGAAGGGGCGCGGCCCCTGTCCAGCAGGTCGATAATACTGGCTATCAAAATGTACATGAATGCGAGTGGTGTACATATCTGGTGAAGGTTAGTTTGTATGAACCTCACCTCCAGGCAGCTTGCTCTTCATCCAGAGGGGGCGCATTTCCTCCGGCTTTCCCGTCGGGTGAGGGGCTTCCACCTTCATCTCCACGTCGTGAGTCTATTGCACATTGTAACAATACACTATTTACTGTCCTTTCCATGGTAGTATTGTATGAGTAAGACAGCAATATAATTTAATTTGTTTAATATTAGTTAGGGCGGGTATTAATTATATTGTAATTCATCGAAGATCATTTAAAAAAAAAACTCCTTGGGCGATCGACAGGGGGCGCTTTACATATCGTGAAAATAATAATTATACGGAGCTGACAATACACGACAGTCTAGTAATGCATACCTGTATGGCCTGCAGGTTAGTGTTGGGCGCCTGCGGCTGCTGCTTCAGCGGCGGCGGCGGCGGCGCCTGCACGAACGGCTGCTGGAGGACACCACGTTTACATGCGAAATACAACATCACACAATCCCACATAACCCACATTTAATGCATGGTTAGAACTCAAATGAAAATAATAACGTAGACAGAGCGCGGTAGGACTAGTGAGTGGAGCCAGCAAACGTAATATCATATTAGTATCACTATAGATTATTTTCAGATTAGCTGATCGCTGTTCGCGAACCCCGATCAGGAGCGTTTGTAATCACTTACAAATAATACCATAATAATAATTGCATTTATTGCGTCGTTAAACAATGTAAACAATGAGTTAATTTAAAAAATAATCAGTACTGAATTACTGATGCTATTTCGTATTACTTTTCCCGACTTCACTCACTAGTGCTATGTGCTCCGTCTTCGTTATTGCTTTCATGAGAGGGTAAGTGAACATAGTGAATATAGTAAGTAAGCAAACATAGCAACGCGACCAATTATCCAATTTTTTAACGATGGCTGCAAGTCTTGACACGTGCCTCTGGCACTGCATATGATGGCGATAGGAATACTTCCGAGCAACCACGCGCCAATCATAGCCACGACACCAGCCTATCTGGCGCACTAGTTTGATACGTTTCTGATGCGAGGTGCGATGTCATCGTGCCAGAGTGAATGCCGGTACCTGTCCGCACCCAACAATGTAGCTGGAGGTGTTATTGATAGGCGTTCCAAGGTACTCACGAACGAGGAGCCGGCGCGTCCCGGGAGCCGGGAGCCGCAGTCTGCCGCCGCCGGCCGGCGCCTTCAGCCGTGCGGGGGATGCGCTCCACCATTCACTCACTCATACGTACATACAGAATTATAGACAAATAGGAATGTAATCAATTTAAGTCAATGGTCAAAACCTACATTATTACCCGACTTCATGACGCAAAGGAGGGTATTGTGTTTTTATTTGTTTAATGGAAGATCTTCAGTTATATATACAAATAAAATAAATAATTAATGTAACTTTATTTATATATCTGATTTCTGAAGTCTATGGACTTGCAATTAAGGGATGAATTACTGTAGGAAAAACAGTTTCCAACAAGGACAGCATTATAAGGAAGAAAATAGAATTTATGCGAGTTTAGGATCAGCCAAATAAAGGGACTGGAAACCAATACCAGTACAAAATGGTAAGAGTTGCGCTAGGACGGACAAGCATTCATCAGCAAGCACTCAGTGATGGTGGCCTCACATCACCCCTCAACATCCACATTCCTACCATGTCTGTCGCCCAGTTGAATTGCAACAACACCAGTTAAACATCAATGCGATGCCAAATACAATTTGGCAACATTGCCACAATACAAATCCCAGTTGCAATTCGAGAGGGCCGTCACATGCTAGGAATCCAGAGCAGCTTACTTTCTACTTAAGTCTAGAGAACACTGCATGGTAGCGAAATTAATATTTCGTGACCACACTGTATTCTCAATACACATAGCTACCCTCCGAGTGGCTCGAATCCGCATCAAAAAAGTCTCATCACAGGCAAAATTTACTTTAAAAGGTTATCTAAGCCACTGATGGGTACATAATATCATAAGAGATGATCGGCAATGTTGCATATTGCTTCGTCTCATACAATATTAGGGGGCAGATGTGTGATCTGAGCGCAGTCGGAGAGTATTTGCTGACTTCATCCAGCCGGTACTGGGGCACGGAGAACTCTGTAGTAACAAATTGTGAGTTTATAACTAGATTGACAGTGATAGTATCACTAAATTGAGATTTTCATCATTATGTTACTCACTTTTTGATGGTGAAACAATTAAAACATTTAATAAAACAGTATTAACATATTAATTGCAATAATATTTAAAATTGATTGTATATTAACCTCTCCTGCGGACACAAACTGGCCAGGCTGGTTGTAGCGACCAGAAAACCGAGTCTGATCTGAAAGAATGAAAAATTATATTCTTAGGGTTTCATAAATATACTTTATAACTAAAAATCACCTATGGAGGGGAACAGCTAAACGCACATCTAAGTAAGGAGACAACAGGAATGAGTAAGTATTTTAGATCATAATGCAACAAAGAAGAATAAGAAGGTAAACCTACATACCTATTTGGGTGGGTCATGCTTGCTTGAAAAATCAATAACCAAGAAATCTAAACAAATGTCTCGTATCATAATAATATAATAGGTCAATGCTGTTTTGAATAATACAGGAGAAACATAATTTGTAGAATTAAGTAGTACCTGAGAACGCATTTTAGATCAAATTAAATGTGAATTGCCAAAAACGCACAAGGCAGTTGCCTTGCAGTTAATAAATACATTAACTGTGACTTACAATGTTTATTAAATGCCATTTTTGGAATTGAGTAGAACAATAATATATTTCATGCAATAATCTTGTAATCTTGGTGTCGTCAAATGCACGTAATATTGTATATCCCTTTCTTCAAATCCACTGTAAATGATGCACCTCCGCGTTCGCAAATCAAAATAAAATGGCGACCCAAAGAGAATAAACGAATAAACTTCAGACGATCAATCAATCAAAAACAACAAGAAGGTTAGAATACCACTGGAGATATCACGTAGAACTATGGAGTGAAGACAGGTTTTTTTACATACATACATACATTTTGTCCCTCTCACACTTCATCTGAAATTGCCATGATAAACACAAAAAAATACCCAAACTAACGTGTGATGAGCCAAGATTTCGCAAGTCCATGGTTTTCGTGTCTGTTTTTTATGGATTTAATTTACATATTACATATGCGTCAATTTGAGAATCCTCTTTTGACTTCAGTATTTATTTTATATAGAAAACCAAAAAATATATCAACCGTTCACTTTCCTGATTGTCGGTAGCTGTTATTTTAATAATTTAGCAACACTGATAGAACACTCAATTTGTCACTATGGCCAAACTGTCAAAGATTTTCAAGCACTTCGCATTTTTAAATTAGTTTAATGCTTAAATAAAAGTGTATTCTTGTAATAAAAACGATGTATTGTGTTGTGCAAAATTGCAGAAGTGTATGGATACCAAACTCAAACATTAAGTTACACGGGTAATTGTATTTTACGCTAATCACCGTATTTAACCATATTTATATTATTTTTAATGGGAGACATAATAAAACATCAATAAATGATTATTATTAGTATTGTGTGGCTATTGATTAATGATATAACAGTTTATGTTGTACTTTTCGTACTATATTCATTTAGTTTTTACATGAACATTTGACCTAAGAAGGGTGACCATCATCTCACTGTATTTCAGATTTTCTGAGTAAGGAAGGATACATAAGTATTATACTAATCATATGTTCCAAAGTCAAAAATATCATCTTATTACACTTATATGAGTACCCACCATATATTGTGATTGTGCTAAGTTTATAAGTACCACAATCACAATGGGTACCTATTTTATGACGGGTGCGTATACCTAACTTTGCCCCCTGCACACTTCGACCCTAGGCAGGAGCCGAGCCGGCGCGGCGTTCGGCTCGCATACTTGCTCGCACTGGTACCGCGCTGTGAGTTAGTGACAGTTAGACCGTCACGCAGAGAACGCGCGTAAGCTCGAATGCCGGTTGGGTTATTTATACAAACAAATAAAATTTGAGTGCCTGTTTGTAATATCAAAATAACACCTTTTCACTAAATCCATATGCAAGTACATACTCGTACAGTACATAGGTAACAAAAAAGCGGGTTGAAGCGGGTTGTTCCGGGTAATCTCCGAAACGGCTGGACCGATTTTGACGGGACTTCCACAGATAGCTGAAATATATTAGCTGATACATACCGCATATTTATATTTTTAAATTTTAAGTAATTTTGGAAATGGTTTCACTGGCTTGTTTCATTTTTTTTTACTTGTTTATGATGAGTGAGTTTGTAACGCGTATCAACATATGTGATGTGACTTAAATGGTTGTATCTTTTGATTGCGGTGACTTGGAAGCTTTATAAATTATTGATTCTTCTTCTTTCTTTAAAAATATGTTCCAGTAATAGCAATCACAAAGACATTTAATAACAATACAATACAAAAATCAGGTGTGATGTGATTAAGATTAGAAAAGTCATGATAACATGACTATTCATTATCATCAAACAATCTATTTACTATTCTAATAAGTTTTGTGGTAGCTTCACTTCCACTGGAATTGTGATCACCACTGTTGCACAAGAAATCAATAGCATCAGCGACAGAAGAACTGAGTGTCTGCGCTGCAAGACGTACATATATGTATTTATTTTTATACTATGATAGTTGACATGTCCACCTGTAACGTTTTCGTCAATTTTAACCCTTCTATCAATTGCACCATGTGAAGTTCTTTAATAAATTTAAATGACATTTCCGTCCGGCGTTGTTAATGTGACCGCAATGAGAACCAAAAGGGCAAACCTTTATGAACTAGATCGAGGTCACTGCAACCAGCTACAACCTTCCGGGGAGTTTTTACAGGGCGGTTCACCGTGTTATGATATTAGGCGGGAGTTTTGCAATCCTCATAAGATGAAGGTGATACAACACAGACGGTGACGGAGTGTGACCCACAGAGCCAGTGCCGCGCCGCGTCGTGTGACTGCACTCGTACCATTGTGCCATTGTATCGCGTCAGGAATTGAAGAATGCTAAATATTAAATTATTATATATATTCATTTATCCATATTGTATGTGCGTACTAGTGACGCTGCTCCTGCTAGCCGCACCTGTCGTGTATGGACATTCAATTCAATATCTAATTTGGTTTACGTGCACTACCCGTCAACACTTGTGAGTTCACAAATTTAGAGTGAGTTATCCCATCGTTCATGTTATACTGCCATTGTAATCTTCCAATGTACCTGTATGTAATTGTATAATAAGACAACATGCATGACATACGAATCATTATTGAAATGATCTGATTTAGAGATACAATTGTTATTATTATTAGATTTATGTTTAAATTGTACTCTACCTATAATCAGACATTTCTAGTAAGCTTTAAAATATGCGTAGCATCTAATAAGCAGTGTACATTGTTAACACATATGTCTTGTAACGATCTTGACTGCGCTTTTGATATGTCATTTTGTACTGGTATGACATAAGAAACATTGACATTTCTAAGATCGCTCTCTCAGACTTGAGATCGATTTATTAATATGGGCCCGAAACCGTCAGTCCTAAACTTGAGATCCGATGTTGTCACCCTAAAGAGAGAAGCAACAAACACGTGACGTTATTCAAGGTCATATTTCTTTGCTTCGAAACATTGTTCGTGTTAAAACATCCAGTGTTATGTATAAAGTTCTTGAAAAACAAGAAATCTCCCACTGTAGCGGGGCGGGGGGTATCCACAGATAATTCTGTGGGGTAAATAAACTCTGTGGGATTTTCACATTTAGCGGAAAGTTTCCCATGTTGGAAACGACGACAGTTTTTATCCTTCTTTTACAAATAAATTTGCAGAAGGTGGGTTCTTGTATATCAGCTTCTTGGTTCTTTTATTCCCCGTCCTATGAATTCTAACTGCTTTCTAACCACAGACTTATAGTTAAATGGTCTAAGCAGACCTTTGATAAAAGAAGTAAAGGATTCCGCATGTTAGTACACGCAATGTTCCACCAAAAAATACGCATGATTCAAAATTCGCGCAGTCGCCCGCTAGTCTACAATCGACCATTGACACAAGAGCTGTCAAAACCGCGGCGTAAAATATTGAAAAAATACCGTTTTGCATCATTAAAACATGTAAAAGTGAGAACTGGAAGTATAAGAAAGCGAATGCCATTTCATTTTATCAGTGAGTCCCCCTTAAAATACAATATTTTACAAGAAATAGTAAAATTTATATTTTCATACATTCTATGTAGTTGGATAATGTGGATACGACTTCTATAAAATTATATTGTTTCGTATTAAAATGCCGTTTTTGTAGATAACGGTTTATTGCGCTCTCCACAAACTTAACGTATACGCACTAGTAGGTACAGTAATATTTGTTACACACAAAACTTCCAAATCACATAGCAGTCGCATAGTCGTCCAATATAGTCGCTTACCTAAGGGTCGTCGTATATTCCTCTATCATTGCTTTCTTAACACATGTTCAATGTCGCTTCCGATGACAATATATATTTTTAGGGTACTTTTCTCGACAGTTTAAACTCGATAAGTTTTTTTATTATCAGGGCAATTTAAGACATTTAATTTGAGATACGACAGTGAATTCAAAATTTTCCCATACATTTCTTCAATCTATAGAGAAGCGTGAAAAATGGACTAATGCCATACTTACTAGAGCACCCGATTGGAGACCAACAAAACGTACCTGTTTTTGTTCATTATATTTTGATGAATCGGATTTTTACACAAGTAACAAAGGCCACCGGATGTTAAAGAAAACTGGTTAAATATATTGGTTTATATTTGAGTAATCGGCGGTTATGCTCAATACCGCACCTGCTATAATATCGCCAGACTGACACACCAACTATGGTCCCAAACTAAGCAACGCGTGTACTATGTACCGATTTCATACTTGGTACCGTACAATTGACTGGGGGCAATTCCAGTGACAAACAGACCAGGGCGAATTACAGAAAGGCCATTTCCGAAATTTCCTGGGACGCAAATTGAACTCGCAACCACCCGGTACAGTGAGCCCAGTGGTATACGTACAAACCACTGTGCCAAACAGTCGTCACGATACCAAGCCAAGCGATACTGCGCCAAGCAATATAATGAACATTTCCATCACTTGTCTTTGCTTGTGTATAACTTCTTAAATTTTTTACCAGGCTGCTTCTCTAATACTGTTTAACTTAACACTGTACACATCATAAGGACGTCGTGCCGCTTATAATTAAATATCACATTTTATTTTTAAAGTCCCAGTTTTTTTTAAATCTCATTTATTTATTATTTAAGGTATTCTTTTGTGGACCGATAAAATAAAAAAAAGTATTTCCATATTTGCTTAATACTTTTTCTCTTACGAAAACGGTATTTTGAATATAACCCGCCACGTTATAATATTCTTATGTAATTGACTTGAAATCGTGAGGCGTATCCATAGTTTTGACGTCGTTTTGCACAGTTTTGACACTGGGCCCCGCGCGCCGGCGCGCTTTACACACACTGTCATTGCCGCGAGATCGCATTTGAATAATAAAGAAGTATGAAGTACTGTATCCATTCCTTCCTTTATCAAAGAAGCAGACTTATAAACACTAGTGTTATTTATAGTTTCCGAGGTTTCCGAGTGACTTGCTAGAGTCTGGCACACGAAAGTTGAACCTGAGATTGACTGAAACTTTTTACATGGCAACTTTTTATAAATGTCACCTGGCATACCTAGTTACTAGAACTAGTCTTGATACTTAAATAATAACTATAAAGCGGTTAATCGTAAATGTATGTGACGATAGCAGTGATTCGGATGGCTCACTAGAAATTGAATTTTCAGTTTCTGATTTTGAATATGACTCCTAAAATAAAATTATATTTAAATAATTAACATTGTAACAAATAAATTTGACAAGACAGTAGTAAATAGCTATGTGTTTAAATTCTTTGATAAAAGCTCACTCTGGAGTCTAATTATAGGAACTAGTACGTCATACACTAGTACTCTGAGATTTAAAAAACTAACAATTGATTTCTTAAAGATTACGACTTTATGTCACTAGATGACAGTTTATTAACGTAGAATTTGAGATTATATTTATTCATTAAATCTTTAAATAAAAACATATTAATAACTACAGTATATTATATTTAATATAACTTATCATAAATCTAAATAATATAAAATACATAAATATATAAATAATAGATGCACATCTTCGCTAGACTGTGGTTTCTTAACGTAATTTTCATAGCTAGGCTGTGACCTCTAATTAACTTTCATTCTTTAGGATTGTGTGACGTGGAGGAAGGACGTGCACAATTTTCTCTAATTAAATATCTAATAAGGCGTAACAAAATGAAGTTATTACGACCTCCCGACCCATCTAGAATGTGAGTATTGTGATTTAAATTATAACGAACAAATTTTAATATATTCTAAAGTAAAACATCCACGCGGTCTCTAATGAAAATCATTTCTTTGTTAACAGGGGTCGTTTGAAAAACTTGTAATCGTTTGATAAACTTATAATCGTTTAACAAACTTAACCTACAACCTAAACATAATCTAAAACTATAATATGAAACCCGAGTTCATATAACGTGTCATCAGGTTACCATGTGAAGCGTATCAGACAGGTACTTACCAACAAGACATGCCATAGCGATCACTATAGCCAATATGTGCAGCTGACGCTGATGCTTACGAAGTTGCCCTGAAGGTTGTGTAAGACTGTACCTAAGTGTAATCATGATGATGTGACCGCACTGACGGAAGCAAACATAATAAATACTTGGACTCGGGAACCCTGATGTTTCTTTTGTAGTACCCCAAGTACATTCCCTGAACACATGTGAACTACTGACTGAGCTGCTGGTGTGTAACTGTGTGAAGGTAGAAAAGACACGTTACAACATTTTATTTTATTTATATCTACAATAACATTTTATTATCTAGAATGTTCTGCATTCTGCGGCATCTTACTATTCTTTGCTCTCAAGTTAAAATTCCAGGGTAATATGGATTATACATTATACATAAAACTAATAATAGAATATAATAACAAGATTAGGTAAAATTTTACCTCATTTACATGCGTATTTTATTTAGGAAAATCAAACCTAAACTAAATATTTATTAATTTTTTTGTAAAGTATCAAGATCATTTATTTCTCATATACCTAGTGATACCACAAGCTGATTTTTTAAATTTGCCGCCCTTTTTCAGGCTCAACTTTCGTGTGCCAGACTCTAGTTGCTATAATAACAATAACTTGCTTTCAGACCAAAAGGGCTTGCACCCAGGGCCGTAAAACTTACTATAAAATAAACAATAATCTATGGTAGGAAGCACTCGACATTGGCAGCGATATCTTTGGATAAAAGGATAATTGCCAAAACTGAAAAAAAAAGAAGAAGAATCTATGGTAGTGATTCTTTGCTAGCTCTAGCTGTCATATCATGACGTGATTTATCGGGCCGAATCTATTTCCAAGATGAGTTTAGGGGTGGGGGAAAAAATGGCGGATTTCATTTGACAGCTGTCAACTGTCAAAAGTCAGTTGTCAATGTCAAATTTGGACGCTTAACTGTCAAATTTACTACTCTACTGTCAAAAAAACTTCCTACTAGCGCCACAAAATATGAATGAAAAAGATTTTCGTGAAAAACTCTTTTGGAAAGTTGCTGTGATTGGTCATTCTTTTATGAATGACAAAATTTAAACCAATCATCTTCGTTCGAGGCATAAAAAGCTGTCAAAAGCTACTTATTCCCAAGATTGAAGTTTATCACCCACGTGTTTAATTACGCTAATGTTTACATTTTTCCTACTCAAGATCAACGTGTATGACCACGTGATTAGTAACCCTCTACATTTTTACAAATCAACAACGATCATGAAATTTGTCATTATTTCTCGTAAAGTGCCTAAAGGCGCTCCGTAGTGTTCTGTGCTAGTATTATATTAACCCAGATTAGAGATATGTACCAATATAGTCTCGATAGAGAATCATAATCTTGTTTAGTAACCGCGTGCGGATAAGTTTTGCCTAAGTGAACAATTCCAGGGTGTTATTCGGATTTGTATATTATTAGTTTGAAAGAAAAAGGAAATCAATATGTGGAGGTATCCACGTTCAAAATTAGAAGAACAATTCATCAGAGTCTAATAACATATTGGTATTGTAGGTATATGCCTCCTGCCACCTATTGCTGGAGGTGGTACCGGCCTTTGGTAAATTTAAAGAATGTAGATACTGGGAGCAACATGGTTAGTAAGTAAGTATATGAGCAAAGAGTGTATATTTACCCCACACATCTCCCAATGTGTGGGGGGTTTCAGGGTACAGTTCACTATTATTTATTCAACCAGAGATAGCTTTAAAGTGTCAGCAGCAGTGATCTTTAACTGTTCTTTACACTTATGAATTCAGTAAAACAAGTTGTGCTTTTAACACAATGTTTATAGATAGAGTCAGTCAGCCGACCATTATTAAGTATTGTTTTCATGCTACTTATAGAGTGAACCATGTCAGTGCAGTTTTCCAGGCTGGTACCAAGTTTGACCATCCACTAATACTATATTAAATGAAGGGAGGTCTGTGTTCAGTCTACATTGATATAAATAGTTATCTATCTGTATGTAGTTCCTAAATAAGTACTTCATTACAAAAAATGGTTCCATAAAATTAAAAAGTGTATGGTGTATGTAGATACACAAATAGCATAGGTAAGTACTTATTAACTTGTACCTATGCCTTAGGGCAATCATCAGCACATCAGTTTGGGATTACCTAATACTCAAGTAAAAAACTTATTTATTCTACTTAGGTACAGAGGTAAGTATTATTTTTACACTAGCTGAGCCCGCGACTTCGTCCGCGTGGAATTTAATTTCAATTTTTCGTGGTTTTTATAAAATAAAAGTAGGCTAAGTTACTGCTTATAACATCAGCTATCTACCAGTGAAAGTCCTGTCAAAATCGGTGCACCCGTTTCGGAAATACTCGTTGATTTCATGTGTTTTTATTTTTTTACGCGGAACCCTAATTGTTTTTCTAAAACAAAAGTAGCCTAAGTTACCCCTTATAACATCAGCTATCTGCCAGTGAAAGTCCCGTCGAAATCGGTCCAGCCGTTTCGGAGATTACCCGGAACAAACACACAGACATGTGTCCTATGTACTTTCATATGCACTTTGTGAAAAGGTGTTATTTTGATATTACAAACAGACACTCCAATTTTATTTATTTGTATAGATAAGAACCTAATAATTACTTTACTCTATGAGGTGGTAAGCTAGGTAGATAAGTATATAAAGTATTCTGTGTCGCTCATAATATATAGGTAAGTACCTAATAGGTACATAGGTAGGTACTTATTATTTCTATTAAGTTATGCCAGAAGGTACAATAAGGTACTTAAACTACTCTGTAAGTATCCATCCAAAGAGAATACAATACCATTTATACGCTACGGCGTAGTGGCCTACATTAAAAATAAATTTCAGTGAATAGCTAAAACCAGCCGCCAAGTGCGTATCGGACCACACATACTGTAGGGTTCCGTACATCGGTGTATATTATAAGTTAAAGTTATACATACATAAATTAGCTACAAGAAACAAAAAGCTTGTCATTTCGGTTCATTTGTATGTTTCCAATGAATTTATTCAGCAATAGCACGCAATTAATTTTGCATTTACTGGGTCGGATATATAGCTATAACTTATGATTTATTCAATTCTTGACTGTCGTAATAATTTATTACTATTACCTACTTCATACGGTTATGTAAAACATAAGCGTATGAAGTAAGTAATAGTAATCTTATTATAGTTACTTATTTTCTGTTTTTTATGCCTATGTGGGTAGGAATGTGACGAGTTTCAGTATATTATATATTTTTGAAAACCTGTCAGAGAAGCTAATAAATAAGATGGAGTTAAACATTTCCAAAAATACAACTTTTCACAGAAGGGTTTAAAACAAGTAGCCATATATAAAGTTCTTGGTTTAAAAGAATCATATCCGTGATAACATAAAAACTTATAGTCTATGGTCTCATTAAAAAACAAAATCTTGTCATCATTGTCTATGGTCGCCATACGTCAATCTTGACAATAACTCTTTCGGATTTATCGTGCTTGCTCCTGTTTACGATCATTTTGGACTCTAAATTTTTATTACCTAAATAATATAGGCCATGAAATAAATAATAGCTTGAAAAGTGCAATAATTGTATATAGAGCCATTTATGAATGAGCTTTAGAATTTAATTAGTAGTCTTTCCCAATCGAAAGGTGTTTATGAATATCCAGTAGCAAATTTGATTGGTGATTAGTGATATGTTTTTAGTGAAAATGTAAATGCAACGCTGGAATGATGAACTGGACACCGCTGCACGGATACATTACATAATTATGATAAAGCAAGTGAGTGTTCTTTCATAATTAAATGGAATTATGCCCCTAGCTGCACTATATGCTATATATGATTGTCTGTCTCATTATCTTATCGATGCCGTGGGTAAAACAAACAGTTCGATAAAGGAATCAAAATAATCACAAAGGATCGTAAAGTATTTGAAGTAGTGATTAAAGTGCCAATGACTTGGGTTCAACCTATTTCCTTAATGTGAAACTTATCATAATTAATGTTAGTAGGTATCAATTAAGAGAATGACTACATTCACACTGTTCTCAACTTCATCTTAATGTAATTGTGACTGATTCACTTGTGTGTCATTTCCTTAGTACTGTAACTTCCAAATGGACTACAGACAAATATAAAGAGTGACCATTCTCCAATTGTACTGAATGTGAGGTCCTGCATAAATGCACACAAGCTGTGTATAGCTTTGGAATCAGGGTTGCCTGTGTTTAAAGTCTAATTTGTAAGATGTCATGCATGAACTTGGTTTTCATTTATAACATTGGCACAAAAATATCATCAGTAAAATATTATTTGTTTAATGTGCAATACAAAATTGTAAAATTGAGGAGAAAATAACCCTTTATTATTGTTATTTATTCAATATTTGTTGCAGCTGCAAGCGATGATGTAACAGTGATAGTGATGTCTTCGGTGCACTGTGTGGTGGTCTGGGAGTGGCAGTGCAATGGCCAGTGGCTGCCGCACACTCCGGGCGTGACTCGGACCTTAGAGAGGGCGCATGCCAAGAAACTGACGAGAGTTGTGCTCGCTGACGCGGATCCCGCATTACGGGGGCATTATGTCAACTTGAGGACACTCACACAGTGCTTGGACACGTCAGGTAAGTGAATGTGTCCAACTATTGATATGGCTACTTCTAATTAATAAATTACTGTAATGATCTTATATTTAATTACTAAGATCTGTTCTATGATGGCTGTTGACTGGACCACATGAATTTGACTAAATTATATGCTCTCAAACTTATATAATAAACTCTCTATAGCATTCATAATTAATTTTATTATTCAAATTCAAAATTGTTTTTATTCATGTAAGCCAACAAAGCATTTATGAACAGTTAGAATCTACCACCGGTTCAGAATGCTGCTTCCACTGAGAAGAGCCGGCAATAAACTCAATGGTTACTCTTTTCAATGAATGAAAGATGGTGTACATTCTCAGGAGCAGCATAAAAAAATAATATGAGCAGGCAACACCATTGCCACTAAATATCTATATATATGTGTATTGTTGCATGTAAACAAAGACAGTGATTCAGTATATTCTGTCTGAAAAATACAGCCAGATCTGTATGGAGCTGTGGCCTTCCAAAATATTAGATATAAAAATTGCTATAATTTATCTAAAGTGAAGGCTACTTATCTACATTTGCCATTTGGCATTTTTGTTGTCTGTTCTAGGGAAATATTATTGTTGCTGTACTTTTCTTTTACCTTAAGGTGAAGGCGCCTGTCTAGAGTGTCTAGCCCGCAAAGTTCAAATTTTTTGAGTTCTGTTGGAAATTTTACTCTAAATATTATCACGGTGGATATGATACTAGTAAATCACTAAATATACAAAAATTGCCAGATTATCTGGATAGCTGTCGTTCTTGAAATGTTTTAGAGTAAGTTTGATATATTAATAAATGCACTGCACACGGTCTTTTTCGCGAATTACAAAATTTGTCTTTTATTATTGTCAGATTTTGAAAAAATTCTAAAAGAACTCAAAAAATTTTTACTTCGCGGGCTAGATGGGCGCTTTAGCCTTAACAGCAATTTTAACATATATTAATAATTACTGTAAAGTTTATATGTATTTATCTTGAATTGATTCTGAGGGTAGTATCTGGCCATGTCATGTCATTTTATATGCAGAAAAGCAGACATTTTTATGGGCTGATTGATACATGGGATCAGTGTTAGGTGATGTCATGAAGGCATGCATGTAGTGACGGTGCCCCTCGCCCGCAGAGGGCGGCGGCGCGGGCGCGGGCGCGGGCGCGGGCGCGGAGTGGCGCGTGCGGCGCGCGTGCTACAGCGTGCAGTCGCCGGCCGGGCGCGGCGCGCGCTGGGAGTGGGCGCGCTTCGTGGCGCCGCCGCTCGGCGGGGAGCTCAACTACGAGCCGCTGCCTATGGAGGTGAACACCGATCCCACACATGGTGCCGTCCGCCATACATGCAGTAATCTAAACAAAAATTGAAGGTCGTTGCAACTACACAGCCTTTTAAAAAGCCTGTCGCTCACAGACTTAAAGACTTAACTAAAAGCAAATCTCTCTTTCTAATTAATCTTTCATCCATCAGGAAAAAACTTTAAAAATACCTATGGGCCTGCTAAGGAATCTCGGACTACTCATCCGCTACTCGCACCCACAGGCTTACGGGGACACGCGTGTCGGTCAAAACTCAAACTCAAATCATTTCATCTTTTTCATGATAACCATTCCAGATTCTATACCCCTACATATTTTTGCGAGATTTTGTTGAAGTACAAGTTGCAATTGTATTCCCCCAACACCAGGTGCAATGTCTGCTGGAGGAGTCGTGGTCGGCGGGTAGCGAGACGGTGTCGTTCGAGGGCTGGGTGGTGTCGGTGCCGCGCATGACGGCGCGGGCGGGCGGCGGCGTGCGGCTGCTGCGGCGCGCGCCGCACCCGCCCTACCCGCTCACCCGCTCCGAGCCGCCGCCCCCGCCGCCCCCGCCGCCCCCTGAGCGACCCACTCTCGAAGGTAACACTTTCAGGCACCCTGCTGGACCGGATACCGCGTCACAGGTTGGAATAAATGATAATAATGTTGAGTGATACCTAAGAGGAATCTACGCTCGCACGAATCGTCGCTATATCGATTTTCGATCCTAGGTCGACGGCCCCGAATACCGCAACAGCACACTGGCTCCAGCGTTCACTCAGTGCAGTCGGTCCAATCGATGCATTCGATGCAATCTATGCAGTCGGTGCATTCCATGCAGTCGGTGCAGTCGGTGCAGGCGGCGCAGGGCGGCGCGCGCAGCGCCTCGCCGCGGGGCCGCAAGCCGGGCCTGGCGAGGCAGATACTGCACAACTTGAATATATTCAGTGAGCACTTCTAGTACATTTATATTTGCAGGTCTTCAAACTACCCCAATTTCGTCCCTGTGGCAGTATTTCACAAATAGTGTTATCTGTCACCGTAGGTCACGCGAACAAACAGAGCCAGCCCCCCCCGGCGGCGGTGGGGGCGGCGGCAGGCGGCGACGAGTCCCCGGAACAGCAGGGCCACACCGACACGGAGTGCAGCAGCACGCGCTCCACGCGCCGCCACAGCGTCGACACCGTCTCCACCTACCTGAGCCACGAGAGCAAGGAGAGTCTGCAGGTCGGTCCTTCCACACACTACCCTTAGTCGACAATTACTGGTACAACTTCCAGAACACGTTATTTAACAATTCTTGAGGTTGAGATTATGGATCAAAATTACCTATTTAAAGTTTTCAAAGTCTCCTGAATGTCACATTCATGTGTGTGATACTATAGCACACCCATTTATGTTATACATCTCAGGAATTTATGGTTGGAAAGGAAAACACATTTTCACAACAGTCACTGTTGTGAAAATGTGTTATCAATGAAGGTTTCCCCCTGCAGCAGGCGGCGGTGGGCGAGCTGCTGAACTGCAGCGGAGGCAGTGACGACGTGTTCGAGCCGCCGCCGCTGCCGCTGCCGCCGCCGCCGCCGCCCGGCAGCGATATGCCCACCTCGGACGGCAGTATAGTCGGTGAGTCTGCTAATTTAGAAGTCTAGTGTCACGCCAAGTTCAAGCGAACTGGCGAGCAGCAACGTGTGTAATATTACACGAACCATTTGGAGCCACTTTTGACCCCCTCATGACTCAAAAACTATTTCACATAAACATGTCAAATTTGGCTCATATATTGAGACTTGCGAGATACATATGTGCTCCAAATTTCATAAACACACCTTAAACGGTTATTTAGATATTAACGTCCAAAAATCTTCATTTTTATCACTGACTCACCTATACAGCCTGCCGCTACCATGGCGACATTAAATTAACACACGTATTAGGCTTCGCATTTTCTGATTTTCGAGATATTTAAATTTTATTAAACATTATTATTTATTGAATTATTCAACATTTTCTGAAATACCATTTTGGAGCAGCCTGTACGTAAATAACTCTAGCGCAGAGGTCATCTACCGAGGTCACGGATAATAACATTTCTTCAATGAAATTAAAACGAAAAAGAAATACTATTAGAAATAATAATAATACTATTAGAGCTTATAGTATTATCCCCCCCGCTCCGAGTAGTAGGTAAGAGCATAAGAGTAGCTGAATGAATCGGATTTCAAGAGTGATGCCAATTTGATTACTTTATTTATTATCTATTTTGTTCGTTTTTTTTTTCTACGTACTTTTTTTATTACTAGTATGATTATTGACCACTAGTCGTACATGTGTGTTAAGGTGATGGGGGCGGTCGTGTTCTCCATACATATTTCATTCCGAATTTATACGAGACACACAAAGTTTTTCCTTAAAACAATGGATTTTATCACTTCTAAATAAATTATTGTATCCGCATCTAATGATTTCAGGCATTTAAAAATAGATTAACATAATCAAAATCGATCGTAAAATTTGTTAAATTTTACGCCTGTGTGTGTGAATTTGTCAGCGCCATCTGACTAAATTAGGCCATTATTAACATAAAATTAGTACTTTGAGTAAACTGCGTGCTAATAGTGTACTAGTTGAAATGACAGATGGTGGTGACCAAATTTTTATTGCAAATATGTATATCCCTATATTGCGCCATCTATATTAATAATTCCGTCAAAGGGTACGGTAGACTCGATTGAAACGTTACCAGAATAATAAAACTTAAAAAAATAATGATTTTGAGTCGACAACATATATCCGCAAAATTCGGATTGTCGTGATAAACAATGTTATAATTATAATATTCGGCACAGTACCGCCATATTTTCTATGGACGCATGTCAGTCAGTGTCAGTGATGACAGTGCAGGTGTTCTTAGTTGGTGGGCCATATTTTTAAAGAAAGAAGAAGAAGTGCATTTATTGATTGAGCTGTCAGAACAAACAAATTCAGTGTTCAATGTTCATGATGTTTCCGTACGAGTATTCATTTCATTTAGTTTTGCTTTGCATAGTGATTAACTTTCATCATCATCATCATCAGCCTATGCTTGTCCACTGCTGGACATAGGCCTCCCCTAATGAGCGCCATAGCGCCCTGTCTTCAGCTTGCCACATCCAGCATCTGCCTGCAGTCTTTCGCAAATCGTCATCCCACCTGGTCGGAGGGCGTCCTACACTACGCTTGCCGAGTCGAGGTCTCCACTCAAGAACACGTTTAACCCAGCGGTTGTCGGTTCTTCGCGAGATATAGCCAGCCCACTGCCACTTCAGCTTGCTAATTCTTTGAGCTATGTCGATAACTTTGGTTCTCTGTCGGATGTATTTGTATTTCTATTAACTTTGTTTGGATGTAAACACATCATGCCGAAAATTGTAATGAGTCACATTTCACCCGAGCGAAGCCGGGTTTTCATCTTTTATTATCATAATAATAACATTCAATAAAAAAATGAAGTAACGAGCTAAGTATTTTTAATATTTTATTGACATAATACAATACTAAGTTTCTAATAAATAAATTAATGTATCGCTGACATGATAGGTATCAGATAAATAAATAAATATCGCCAGACTTACTCATCAACTATATGGTGCCAAACTAAGCAACGCTTGTACTATGGCTACCATACATTAAACTGGTGGCGATCCCAGTGACACCCAGACCTGGGCAAATTACGAAAAGGCCGTTTCAGAAAATTTCCTTTGTCGGGAATCGAACCCGCAACCATCCGATGTTGTGAGCCGAGCGGCCAACGCTCAAACTACAGCGCCAAGCGGTCGTCAATTCGCCACACGAGGTACTACGTTGTTGCAGACGCGACGTTGTCAATTGGTAGAGAGCGGCGACTTGACAACGTCGGATGTCTATTATAAAAGCGTTTGTTGTCGGAAATATTTTTTTCGTTTAGTGTATTATAGGTAGGATCACAGATATAGATTTACATAGATAACGCAAGTATCACGATTTGTATTGAAACCAAGCGTGCCAAATTTTTAACACTTACTGTGACGTCATAGATGGCGGGAAATCCAAACCGATTCAAAGACACCGATGCCGCTGATGCCCCTCCGCCCGCTACGATTCTCTCGAGTGATTATCTCGCTCATACTCATATTTTTATATCTGTAGTCGTGAAGGACTGTAAGTTATAGGCGACCAACCTTGACGGTTGGTCGGGGTTTTCCGACACGCTAAGTACATACATTTGCGTTATCTATGTAAATCCATATATGTGGGTAGGATAGTGTTGCCGCTGGCTTAGGATTACCGTATAGGTACATAAAAATGAAAATTTACTGTATTTGCCAAATAAATACCGAACCTGGTATATACAAACCATAGATACTACTGTACTATCTATACAAATAAATAAAATTGGAGTGTCTGTTTGTAATATCAAAATAACACCTTTTCACTAAGTGCATATCAAAGTACATACGACACCTATAGCAAAAACGCGATAAAAAATTTTTTTGTCTGTCTGTCTGTGTGTTTGTTCCGGGTAATCTCCGAAATGGCTGGACCGATTTTGACGGGACTTTCACTGGCAGATAGCTGATGATAAAAGGAGTAATTTAGGCTACTTTAATTTCGGAAAAACAATTAGGGTTCCGCGTAAAAAAATAAAAACACATGAAATCAAAGAGTATCTCCGAAACGGGTGGACCGATTTTGACGGGACTTTCACTGGTAGATAGCTGATGTTATAAGCAGTAACTTAGGCTACTTTTATTTTAGAAAAACGAAATTTAAAAAAATGAGTCTTGTCGCGCGGGCTCAGAACGCGGGAGCGGGCTTTAGTTAAATTCCACGCGGACGAAGTCGCGGGCTCAGCTACTATTATATATGTACACATGTACTAGGTAAGTCCTACTAATATTATAAATGCGAAAGTTTGTGAGTGTGGATGTATGTATGTTTGTTACTCTTTCACGCAAAAACTACTGAACGTATTTAGATGAAATTTGGAACACAGATAGATTATAACCGGGATTAACATATAGGATACTTTTTAACCCAATAATCCAATACTACGCGGATGAAGTCGCGGGGCACAGCTAGTATGTAATAAATATTGGAATGAAGTTCCTTATCGCGCGTTGCGAAAGGGGGCTAGACGGAAAAAATTAAGGCCAAAAAATGTGTAACGACACTTTTTTCGCTATATGTGCGGCGTGCGCGTGTTTCTCTGTATGTCTCTCTCTCTCCCTTATAGAAAGCAAGTCAGTTATTATTTTTTTCGTATCGTCTTTCTATTTCGCATTGAACAGTGTGGTGTCGCGACTAACTTTTCCTTTTCCTTTTCCTTTTCCTTTTCCTTTTCCTTTTCCTTTTACTTTTACCTTTACCTTTACCTTTACTTTTACTTTTACTTTTACTACCATCGACGATTAACGACCGCTTGGCGCAGTGGTTTGAGCGTAGGCCGCTCGGCTCACTACACCGGGTGGTGGCGGGTTTGATTCCCTTCACGGTAAATTTCGGAATTGGCCTTTCCGTAATTTGCCCTGGTCTTGGTGTCACTGGCATCGCCTCCAGTCCATTGTACGGTATCCATTGTCCAAGCCTTGCTTAGTTTGGGACCATACAGTTGGTATGTTTGTCTGGCGATATTTGTTTATTTATTAGTATTATTTTGATTGAGCTGAAGCTGTGATAGCCGATTGCTTAAAGCACGCGTCTTGCGGGCACCAGGTATTGGGTTCAAACCCCGGCTTTCCAACGAATGCAAAACCGTGGAAATCGGTTCGTGCGTTCTGGAGTTATAGCGTCAGGAAGGAAAACCCGACTTATTTTTATATAGTAGATTATCTTTGTTGCAACCTACGTAGTGGAAATCATCAAAGAACTGGCCTGTTAATAATTAGTTTTTAAATTCCGTGTAATTTATATTGACATTTGTTTTTACATAGAATGTATTCTCTTTGCATAGAATTCTATTCTGTCTGTCAAAATACGCTGTACATTAAATATCTTGTCTGGCCTCCGTATATGTTTTTATTTAATCTGCTACTCAGAACAGTCGTCGTCAAAGGTACAACCACAGCAAACTGTCTTTAGTAGCTCTTCAACAGCAGTGGGTGCCAACACAACGTTGAGCTTCGCAAAATTAAAGGGAAGCGTCAACTACGCGGCTTGGAGCTTCGCCATGAAGATGTACTTGATCGACAGCGAACTATGGGACTGCGTCATGAAGCCTGCGGAGGAAGTTGACGACTTTCAACGCAAAGATGCCAAAGATCCAAGATTTGCTTGAGTCTAAGCGAACATCTATATCTCATCGTCATGACAGCTGAAACTTCGAAGGAAACATGGAAGCGACTTCGGGAAGCCTACGCTGACAGCGGGCTTGCTCGACGCTTACAACTTATGAAGAAATAGCTTGGTACTAAACTTGTATTGTACTCGAACATAGAAGCCTATGTGAATGACATGCGTGCAACAACAACTGATTGCCAATCAAGCTGGTCTGGAAGATGAACTTGTTGGTGTGATTATGCTGGCAGGACTCAAGGACAACTACAGCCAATGGTGATGGCAATAGAGCATTCCGGCACCTCGATATCTACAGACTCGGTTGCATCGATCCTGCTGAAGGAAGAACGCCGAGATGCCTCTGCTACATCTAGTGCCTTTTCGTCGTCTAGTGTAAATAGTGTGCCTAAGGTGTCGTGTACATATTGCAAAAAAGTAGGCCATGTAGTGTCTCAATGTAGGAAACACTACTAACGCTACTCTGTATAGGACTCTAGGTCCTATAATTTTGATTGAGACACGATTTTTATGTTGATTTCTTGTAATTATTGTTGTTGTTATAAATAAAAATATGTTCACATGGAAAACCACATCTATTTCTCAGTAATGTATCTCATATGTTAGAAAATACACCAACAAGTGTATTACAGTTATATTTTCACTATATTTAGTAACATCTAAATATATTACTCAAAGGTGACTGACTGACTGACTGACATACTGATCTATCAACGCACAGCCCAAACCTCTGGACGGATCGGGCTGAAATTTGGCATGCAGATGTTATGACGTAGGCATCCGCTAAGAAAGGATTTTGATTAATTTTACCCCAAAGGGATAAAAGAGGGGATGAATAATCCCGAAATTTTTGTTAATTTAAATTACACGCGGACTAAGTCGCGGGCACAGCTAGTCAGACAATAAAATTATTCTATAACAGATGTATATTTTTTATCGTTTTTTTAGAATGATGAATACGCATACAATAATGAATTTTACAATAGCAAAAATATAATATATTCGCTATTTATTATAAAATAAAAAGGCCGCAATAAATATAAAAGTACGCCCTCTAGTGGCTAGTGGCTAAAATACACCTTTTGTCAATGTGTGCGTGTATGTATTACAATAAAAAGTGACAGAAGTTTTTCATCGGAAAACGCTTAGATTATGAATTATTTTAGGTTGATATTATTGCGTATGTCAATGCAGTATAATAAGTCTTAATCGCAAACAATAGTATTATATCTTAGAAATGCTCAAATTTTGCGTAAAAAATAAATAAGTAGAATCTGTTGACTACAGCGTCATCTTGAGAGAAACTGCAATAAACCCGACCGACGCTTCAACCTTAAATTAATGTCGCCATGGTAGCGCCAGGCTGTATATCAAAATTCTAACCCAGTTCCAGAAGACCTAGAAAGTTCAAATTTGGCATTCATACAGGTTGTTGGGTGAATACAAACGAAAAAATCTGAAAGTAGTAAATTTCTATCATTTTGTAATTTTTCAATTAATTGATTATATTAGGAACACTTACCTAACCACTTACTTAGGTACTTATAGTGCCTGTAATGTAAGAATCAGCAATTAAAACTGATGACAGCCGGTCTTATATTCGTATATATACATATAGTTAATAAAATATTACTATATTCATGTAATAACAATAATGAATATTGGCCAAATTCAGTATAAACAGAAAATTTTGTATTCATTACATTTTAAATAAGTAATTTCTAATTTCTTTACAAAAAGTAATGTTCATCATCAGCCTATAATTGTCCACTGCTGGACATAGGCCTCCCCTAATGAGCGCCATAGCGCCCTGTCCTCAGCTTGCCGCATCCAGCATCTGCCTGCAGTCTTTCGCAGGTCGTCATCCCACCTGGTTGGAGGGCGTCCTACACTACGCTTGCCGAGTCGAGGTCTCCACTCAAGAACACGTTTACCCCAGCGGTTGTCGGTTCTTCGCGAGATATGGCCAGCCCACTGCCACTTCAGCTTGCTAATTCTTTGAGCTATGTCGATAACTTTGGTTCTCTGTCGGATGTATTCATTGCGAATCCTATCCTTCAGAGAAACTCCGAGCATAGCTCTCTCCATAGCTCGCTGAGCGACCTTAAACTGGTGGACCAGCCCTACCGTGAGTGTCCACGTCTCGGCTCCGTAGGTCATGACGGGTAGGACGCACTGATTGAAAACTTTCGTTTTCAAGCATTGCGGTATGGACGACGAGAAGACTCGACGTAGTTTCCCAAACGCTGCCCAGCCTAGCTGGATCCTCCTCTTGGCCTCCTTCTCAAAATTGTTTTTACCTAACTGCAGAATCTGCTCAAGGTACGTGTACTCGGAAACAATTTCAAGAAGGTGGCCATGTACGACCACCGGTCCCGGATCAATGTGGCCATTGATCATGACTTTGGTTTTATCCAAATTCATGCCAAGACCGATGCGTCGCGAGGCTGAAGCTAGGTCGTCCAGCATCCGGTTTAGCTCCTCCAGCGTCTCTGCCATTAAGACTATGTCATCAGCGAATCGCAGGTGTGAGATGTACTCACCGTTTATGTTAATGCCCTTACCTTTCCAGTCCAACGTCTTAAACACATCTTCCAGCGCGCTCGTGAACAGTTTCGGGGATATCACATCCCCCTGTCTCACTCCCCTGCGCAGTTGGATGGGTTTAGACTGCTGGCCCTGTACTTGGACACTCATGGTAGCGGCGTCATAGAGACATCTCAACACCCTGATGTAACGATAGTCTACTTGGCATCGCTGTAAGGATTCCAGAACAGCCCAGGTTTCGACAGAGTCAAAGGCCTTCTCATAGTCCACAAAGGCCAGACACAGAGGCTGATTATACTCTTCGGACTTCTGTATAATCTGCCTCACTGTGTGAATGTGGTCTATGGTGCCATATCCTCCGCGGAACCCGGCCTGCTCCGGTGGCTGGAACTCGTCGAGTCTCCTGGCGAGACGATTCGTGACCACTCGTGAGAACAGCTTATAGACGTGGCTCAGGAGTGTGATGGGTCTGTAGTTTTTAAGAAGGGTTTTATCTCCCTTCTTAAAAAAGAGCACAACCAAACTCCCGCTCCACGCCTTTGGAGTTCTCCCACTGTGAAGGACGGTGTTAAACAGGTTCCGTAGCTCCTGTATAATAGGGGCTCCTCCTGCCTTCAGAAGCTCTGAAGTAATTCCGTCCTCACCGGGGGCTTTTCCATTTTTAAGCTGCCTCAGAGCTAACACGATCTCGTCTTGACTGATGTCCGGCAGTTCGTTGGTATAGTGGCGTGTCAGGGTGGCTCTGGAATCATGGTCGTCCCGTCGAGTAGCATGTGCAGCGTACAAACGGCCGTAGAAGTTCTCTATCTCGGCAGAGATCTCCGGCTTCGACAATACGGTCCTCCCGTCGTGCGTTCTAAGCTTCGTCAGGTGGCTCCTGCCAAGCTGCTGAGTGAATACTTTGGACCCTCGGTTTCGCTCTATCGCCTCTTCAATGAGGCGAGTGTTGGAGCTCCGAAGGTCGCGCCGTACCATCTTCGCAATTTGCTTATTCAGGTCTGACCTCTCTGACGAAGTCGCTTGGGTGGTTTCCCGTCTTTTTGTCATCAGCCCGAGAGTCTTATCCGAGAGTTTAGACTTCTTGCCCGTACGCTGCTGTTGGCAGAACTTGATGCCTTCGTCCCTCAGCGCTTCGACCAGATTATGTAGAGTCTCGTCAGTGTCATCCGTGGGTTCCAAGGCAACAAATCTATCCCCGAGAAGCTGCTGAAACTTCTCAGTGCCCGCCATGATTTGAATTGGGTTAGGCCGGAGCGTGAACTTCATCAGACAGTTTCTCTCAAGCTTCAAGTTGATATTCAGAGAGCCTCGGAGTAGTCGGTGATCGGATCCGGTATTGAACCTGTTGATCACTGAGACATCTCTGAATATGTGCTTGCTATCTGTCATGATGAAGTCAATCTCATTTTTTGTCACAGTGTCGGGGCTTTGCCATGTCCACTTCCTTTGAGGCTGCTTCTTAAAGAAATAATTCATTAAGAACAGCTCCTCTTTCTCAAGGAAGTTGACAAGCATTTGCCCCCTGTGATTTCGGACTCCATAACCATGCGGGCCTATTCGGGATTCGTTGCCACTCTGGGTTCCCACCTTGCCGTTAAAGTCCCCCATAACAACGTTGAAGTGAGCCTTAGTGGTGTTGTGTAAGGCTTTGGATATGTCTTCATACATATCCTCCACTTCATCATCCGAGTGTGTCGAGGTCGGTGCGTAAACCTGAATGACCTTCATGCTATACCGTTTGGATAGCCGAAGGATCAGGTACGCTACCCTGGTCGACACACTGGAGATTTCTTGGACGTTGTTAGAGAGGGCCTTATTGACGAGGAAACCTACGCCACCCTGGGATGTTTTATCACCCTCGCGAAAGTAGAGAAGATGGCCCGAGTCTAGGGTTATGGTGTCCTCCCCCTCTCTACGGACTTCACATAACCCCAGAACATGCCATTTAATGTTCTCTAACTCCACTTCCAACTGCGCTAGATGATGGTCAAGCCTCAGAGTGCGTCCGTTAAACGTAGCCAGGGTCAATTTTTGTAATGAATGGTAGCCTGAGGTAGCCCGGAGATTCTTAGCACCCCCTGCCCCGCCGTTACCGTGGCCGCTACCATGGCCAGGGATAGCGAGGCGGCCGGGAACTAGGGGCCATTTTTTGGCTTTAGTCTTCATTAGTGGGTTATGCCCGTAATCCCCACGCTGGGCATGCGGGTTGGGGATCGCAGTTCAGTTGTGGAGTTGTTCTGCGAGGGGCGCTGCTGCCCGCCCCCCGGTGTATTTCCCTTAGTCGCCTCGTACGACACCCACGGGAAGAGTTGGGTTGGTGCTATTCTATTTTAGGCCGACACCACACAGCCAAAGTAATGTTATCCCATCAAAAACATAAATGTGAAATGAGAGCCAAGTTCAATATTATGATACATGCCTTGGTTGTTGACTTCAACGTCAAAAGAAGTGATACGTCTAATTCTCCTGTTTCAAGGCTATGTAAATTAGTTAACCAATATAGTGACCTGGTAGACATACATTTCGACTCACCCGATAAGCTCCGTTATATAATATGTAATGCATTAGTACATACATAGTAACTAGTTTCTGTATTTGAATTTGTTTTTGTTTATCTTTAGTTTTTAGTAGACTTTCTATTATTTAGTTTTTTGTAGTATTGCTCCTTTATATCATATCACTTCATGTTTCTTTCTGCATATTTATAACCTTGATACTATGTAATCAAAGCTAGTGGTACAAGTGGTGTTTACCTTTAATTGTTTATTACATTTAGTTCTAAGCTTATCTGAATGTGTATTAGGAATGTAGTAATGTAAATAAACGCTGGTAAACCAAATAAATAAATAAATAAATAAATACCTAAATGGATGCCAAGTTCAATTGTCAGTCCTGAAATTAATTTATAACAACATAAAATACATTATATCAACTTAAAATATAATTTCTTCTTTAACTTTAGATAATATATTGAAGCCTAAGGTCCGACTTGGCTAGTTGTAATATACTTATTCGAATTAGTAGATATATACTACTAAAATTATATTAAATATTAATATTATTATTATGTACCTGCTAGAACAGTCATGGAAGAGCCCTATGTTGGATGGCTAGTTTCTAACAGCAAGTGAAATTTTCGGAGGAATGAAATAAGAACTTTCATCTTTATAACTTGCGAAGGCTATAATATATTTCGTATTTTAGAACTAGCTAAGTCAGACCTTAGACTTTAATATAATATCTTAAATTATAAGAAGAAATGATATTTTAAGTTGTTATAAAATATTTTATGTTGTTATAAATAAATTTCAGGACTGACCATTGAACTTGGCACCCATTTAGATATCACTTCTTCTGTAGTTGAAGTCAACAACCAAGGCATGTATCATAATATTGAACTTAGCTCTCATTTCAGATTTATGTTTTTGATGGGATGCTTACTAATTTTATTGTGTTAATAACTTTTAGAGTAGGGTTTTTAATTTTTTAGCTCACTTTAACTCAAATCGTTGTTTAAATTATTTCGATATTATTTTCAAGTTTTACGCCGACGCTAGTTACTTAGTTTAGCGGCATAGATTTAGGTAAAGCTAAACAGGCGGTACGGCCTCCCGTACATATCTCGAGAAATTTTACCTAAAATTCCAATGGCTAATCCACAAACTCGAGAGGGTCTAGAGTGGAGGCGGTCGGTGCGAATGATATGAGTCTCACGGCACGGTCGCGGATGATGACGGTACATTTGTTCGGTTGCGGCGGAGGCGTGGACGCGGCGGCGGCGTCGGTGTGCGTGTGGGTGCGGGCCGTGCCGTGCCCGCAGTGGGGCGCGCTGTGCCCCGCCTGCCTGCAGCCGCTGGACGCCAGCGCCGCGCCCGCCGTGGCGCTCACCGCCTGCCAGCACATGCTGCACCTGCACTGCCTCAACCAGCAGCTCGAGAGACTCCGCGCCGACCAGGTACTGTGCCGGGCCCGCAGTGGGGCGCGCTGTGCCCCGCCTGCCTGCAGCCGCTGGACGCCAGCGCCGCGCCCGCCGTGGCGCTCACCGCCTGCCAGCACATGCTGCACCTGCACTGCCTCAACCAGCAGCTCGAGAGACTCCGCGCCGACCAGGTACTGTGCCGGGCCCGCAGTGGGGCGCGCTGTGCCCCGCCTGCCTGCAGCCGCTGGACGCCAGCGCCGCGCCCGCCGTGGCGCTCACCGCCTGCCAGCACATGCTGCACCTGCACTGCCTCAACCAGCAGCTCGAGAGACTCCGCGCCGACCAGGTACTGTGCCGGGCCCGCAGTGGGGCGCGCTGTGCCCCGCCTGCCTGCAGCCGCTGGACGCCAGCGCCGCGCCCGCCGTGGCGCTCACCGCCTGCCAGCACATGCTGCACCTGCACTGCCTCAACCAGCAGCTCGAGAGACTCCGCGCCGACCAGGTACTGTGCCGGGCCCGCAGTGGGGCGCGCTGTGCCCCGCCTGCCTGCAGCCGCTGGACGCCAGCGCCGCGCCCGCCGTGGCGCTCACCGCCTGCCAGCACATGCTGCACCTGCACTGCCTCAACCAGCAGCTCGAGAGACTCCGCGCCGACCAGGTACTGTGCCGGGCCCGCAGTGGGGCGCGCTGTGCCCCGCCTGCCTGCAGCCGCTGGACGCCAGCGCCGCGCCCGCCGTGGCGCTCACCGCCTGCCAGCACATGCTGCACCTGCACTGCCTCAACCAGCAGCTCGAGAGACTCCGCGCCGACCAGGTACTGTGCCGGGCCCGCAGTGGGGCGCGCTGTGCCCCGCCTGCCTGCAGCCGCTGGACGCCAGCGCCGCGCCCGCCGTGGCGCTCACCGCCTGCCAGCACATGCTGCACCTGCACTGCCTCAACCAGCAGCTCGAGAGACTCCGCGCCGACCAGGTACTGTGCCGGGCCCGCAGTGGGGCGCGCTGTGCCCCGCCTGCCTGCAGCCGCTGGACGCCAGCGCCGCGCCCGCCGTGGCGCTCACCGCCTGCCAGCACATGCTGCACCTGCACTGCCTCAACCAGCAGCTCGAGAGACTCCGCGCCGACCAGGTACTGTGCCGGGCCCGCAGTGGGGCGCGCTGTGCCCCGCCTGCCTGCAGCCGCTGGACGCCAGCGCCGCGCCCGCCGTGGCGCTCACCGCCTGCCAGCACATGCTGCACCTGCACTGCCTCAACCAGCAGCTCGAGAGACTCCGCGCCGACCAGGTACTGTGCCGGGCCCGCAGTGGGGCGCGCTGTGCCCCGCCTGCCTGCAGCCGCTGGACGCCAGCGCCGCGCCCGCCGTGGCGCTCACCGCCTGCCAGCACATGCTGCACCTGCACTGCCTCAACCAGCAGCTCGAGAGACTCCGCGCCGACCAGGTACTGTGCCGGGCCCGCAGTGGGGCGCGCTGTGCCCCGCCTGCCTGCAGCCGCTGGACGCCAGCGCCGCGCCCGCCGTGGCGCTCACCGCCTGCCAGCACATGCTGCACCTGCACTGCCTCAACCAGCAGCTCGAGAGACTCCGCGCCGACCAGGTACTGTGCCGGGCCCGCAGTGGGGCGCGCTGTGCCCCGCCTGCCTGCAGCCGCTGGACGCCAGCGCCGCGCCCGCCGTGGCGCTCACCGCCTGCCAGCACATGCTGCACCTGCACTGCCTCAACCAGCAGCTCGAGAGACTCCGCGCCGACCAGGTACTGTGCCGGGCCCGCAGTGGGGCGCGCTGTGCCCCGCCTGCCTGCAGCCGCTGGACGCCAGCGCCGCGCCCGCCGTGGCGCTCACCGCCTGCCAGCACATGCTGCACCTGCACTGCCTCAACCAGCAGCTCGAGAGACTCCGCGCCGACCAGGTACTGTGCCGGGCCCGCAGTGGGGCGCGCTGTGCCCCGCCTGCCTGCAGCCGCTGGACGCCAGCGCCGCGCCCGCCGTGGCGCTCACCGCCTGCCAGCACATGCTGCACCTGCACTGCCTCAACCAGCAGCTCGAGAGACTCCGCGCCGACCAGGTACTGTGCCGGGCCCGCAGTGGGGCGCGCTGTGCCCCGCCTGCCTGCAGGCGCTGGACGCCAGCAACACTAACAGTTTGTGGCACGATCGGGTACATTTTCTTCTCATCATGACTTTGGACTCTGTGCATTACGCTAGTTTGAAATCTTTAAGCGCAGTGTCGTTGTCCTGTCGGCAGGAGCCGCTGTACATCGAGTGCCTGGTGTGCGGGCGCGTGTACGGGCGGGCGGCGGCAGGGGCGGGGGCGGGCGCGGGGGCGGGGGCGGGCGGGCCGCAGCCGCCCGGCAGCATGGCGTGGGCGCAGCAGCCGCCGCAGCCCGGGGACCCGCCCGCCGCCGCCTCCATACTCGTCACCTACAAGTATGTGCACGTGTACACGCCGCGCGCCCTGCACTACTCACTCTCGCATTATACACTCATGAAATCGTTCACTCAAGGTTTTCAATCAAATCCCTAGAGAACGGAATGGCTGCAATGTTAGATGACTTTCTCGATGAACAAAATAAACATTTTGTTCTATCTGCGGTGCTATGGTTTTTGCCGTACCAACTAAACACACAAACACACTGACGACTAAAAACACAGTTTACCGGTACCACGAGCAACTGGGAATGATACGACACTAATAATAATAATAATGTCCGAGCTCAAGTCGGTCTCCGCCGGCTTCGCCGAATTGTGGCCGGCCATTTTAGAAAACCTCGATTCATTCTGTGTCAAGATACGAACGAAAATTTTTAGTTCGTCATCGATCTTTAAAATTGGCATATGTCATGTAATTTTCTACTAGTATGACATACGAATTTTATTTCAAAAAAGGCTGTCAGACTTGAGATCTATATATGAATGCGAGTCGCCCTGTCCGTGCTTAGCTTCCAGTCGGGGCGGCAGGGCGCGCTGCACCCGGCGCCGGGCGCGCCCTACTACGCGGTGGGCTTCCCGCGCCACACGCTGCTGCCCGACTCGCCGCTCGGCCGCCAGGTACCGCACACTCCGCACACTCCGCACACTCCGCGCACTCCGCACACTCTGCACACTCTACACACTCCGCGCACTCTGCACACTCTACACACTCCGCACACTCTACACACTCCGCACACTCCGCACACTCTGCACACTCTACACACTCCGCACACTCTACACACTCCGCACACTCCGCGCACTCTGCACACTCTACACACTCCGCACACTCTACACACTCCGCACACTCCGCACACTCTGCACACTCTGCACACTCTACACACTCCGCACACACCGCGCACTCTGCACACTCTACACACTCCGCACACTCTACACACTCCGCACACTCCGCACACTCCGCGCACTCTGCACACTCTACACACTCCGCACACTCTACACACTCCGCACACTCCGCGCACTCCGCGCACTCTGCACACTCTACACACTCCGCACACTCTACACACTCCGCACACTCCGCGCACTCCGCGCACTCTGCACACTCTACACACTCCGCACACTCTACACACTCCGCGCACTCCGCGCACTCTGCACACTCTACACACTCCGCGCACTCCGCACACTCCGCGCACTCCGCGCACTCTACACACTCCGCACACTCCGCGCACTCCGCGCACTCTGCACACTCTACACACTCCGCGCACTCCGCACACTCCGCACACTCCGCGCACTCCGCGCACTCTGCACACTCTACACACTCCGCACACTCTACACACTCCGCACACTCCGCACACTCCGCGCACTCCGCGCACTCTGCACACTCTACACACTCCGCGCACTCCGCACACTCCGCGCACTCCGCGCACTCTACACACTCCGCACACTCCGCGCACTCTGCACACTCTACACACTCCGCGCACTCCGCACACTCCGCGCACTCCGCGCACTCTGCACACTCTACACACTCCGCGCACTCCGCACACTCCGCGCACTCCGCGCACTCTGCACACTCTACACACTCCGCGCACTCCGCACACTCCGCGCACTCCGCGCACTCTGCACACTCTACACACTCCGCGCACTCCGCACACTCCGCGCACTCCGCGCACTCCGCGCACTCTGCACACTCTACACACTCCGCACACTCTACACACTCTACACACTCCGCACACTCCGCACACTCCGCGCACTCTGCACACTCTACACACTCCGCACACTCCGCGCACTCCGCACACTCCCCGCCTCGTCTCACCGCTCCAACACTTGCCGACTAGCATCAAGCGCATCTTTGACACATTTTATAATTGAGTGAATGTCAAGTAATATAATTAGTCAAAATTTGATGACAGTCTGTCTAACTCGGGCATCAGTTAGTCACTTCGACTTGACATGATCGATTGACCCGATCAAATTTTGGTAACCGTCTGTTAAATTTGGGTGACAATCGATAATATGGCTAAAGAAATGGCTAGCGAACTCCCGGAGCCCCCCAGGTCAAGGAGAAGGTTCGAGCGGCTTTGCGTGGCGTACTGGAGGGCGGCGCGTTGCAGGTGCTGGCGGCGCTGCGCGTGGCGTGGGAGCGGCGGCTGCTGTTCACCGTCAGCACGTCGCAGACGACGGGCCGCGAGCACGTGGTGGCGTGGCGCGTGGCGCCGCCCCCCGCCGCCTGCCCCGCCCCCGCCGCCGCCCGCGAGCTGCGCGCCGCGCTGCAGCGGCTGCTGCACCTGCTGGACCGCGGTAGGTGCGACCGCGCCGCGCATGGCGACACCTAGCGACACACCCGCCACCACTGGTGCCGGGGCCGCCCCGCTGCCGGTTACACGTGTCCCGCGACATCTCACCGATATTGAGGGTATCGCAAAGAAATTTACGGGTCCATACCCCATTGGCCGTTGGAATGTATCGAGTTTCTACTGTAAAATTATACTGCAATTATAGAGTTTTACAAAAGTGCGAAATAATTACAAATACGCACGAGTAGAACTGAGGAGTAATAATTATGAAAATGCGCAAGTAGGCAAGTCGACGCGATATTTCGCTTATTGATCTGTTAGACTCGCGGGTCGTCCATTCTTTGGACTCCGCATTAGGCATAATTAGCATCAAAATAACTACCAAAATAGTTGAGGGGCGGGTGCGGGGCATTGTGTGATTAATTTATTGAAAATAATAATGGATTGCGGTATCAATGACCAGTCACCGCGAACTCACTCACCTCTTTTGGCTGACCACACCGAGTGGTTGTGGGTCCAATTCCCGTCTCACAAATCCTAATCTCACATGACAACGAATAACGACTGTGTATTAATTTAAAATGTTATTATAATGGAATGTATGTATGATATTATTAACCAAAATCTAAAACCAGTATTTAAATATCTAACTCTAAACAAAAGACTGCGGTTGTAGGTCTGCATTTAAACGATATTATGTTACTTCAGAGGTTAGTATAGGAGTATTTTTAAAAAGACGCGGTGGGCCGGGTTCACCCCCGCAACATAGTCTTAGACCGACAAGTTGTTGTTCAAACAAGTGCCTAAGCTTTGGAGTTATCTGTAAGTGTTAATATTTTTAAATAAATATGCTTCCATATGGTCTTCCTTAAACATATTATGTATTCCCGTAGCTGTATTATAAATAAATAAGAGACTGAAGTATATACACAATTTATTATTATTATAAATATATTTTAGATGTAAGTAGTAATGTAATTTTAGAATGAGTTGACATGATGAACAGGATCTATTCAATAAATTCTATAGAATAAGTGGTAAGCTACCCCTCCTGTTTGGAGGGGAGACTCGTGCTCATGATATAAGGCCGGTTTATACAAGCCAAATATTCCCACTGTGACTCCTGCAAATTACAAGTAATTGTAGTACTACAAAATTATCTATGCACTTCGATCATGTTTATAACATTAAGAAAATGACAATCCTTAATTATAAATGTAATTGAAAATGATTTGTTACTACTTTGGTTCGAGAGAATAATTTGTTCAGATCACATAGAAGTATGTTGTCCAGATGCATGATTTATTTGTATAAACAAGTTCATCATGTCAAACTTAAAAGACAGTATTTAGTGTAGTTCTTAGTATCTTGCCAGTAAGGAGGAGATGTTTAATTCCGCAAGTCTTGTGTAGATGGCGCCACTGTGCTAAGAGCTGGGTCGTACATGACAGTATATTTCCTAAATAAAGACTTCTTACTTAATTCGATCTCATATCTGACAGCGCACCTGACATGTCAACCTTAAGGTGGGGTAAGACCAAACGAACGAATGCTCATACTAACCCCACTCCATCAAATTGTCTGTGTGTAAACAGGCAAAAAGAAAAATAGTGGAGAGAAAAATAACGGTCTTGTCCTAGATCTAGTCTACCTAGATCTACTTTGTTAATTTGGTCTAACATATTGTTTTCTTATATTTACGCGAATACTACACATTGAAATAAAACTATTTTTCGGATTTTATCGCGTTTATTAACTTTATGTTCCCGACGTTTCGGTTGCTTTACAGCAGCCATGGTCACGGGGGGACTGAGGTGTTAGACGTCCTGATGTTATAGTTAGTAACTGGGTACCCCCGTGGTAGTCCCCCCGTGACCATGGCTGCTGTAAAGGAACCGAAACGTCGGAAACACGTTTAATTTCACGTTAAAGTATTTTTCATTACTCATACTCTGAAAGTAGGTCTGAAGTTGCCTGAGGAGCGGGTTGAAAGTAATGCTGTCAAATTATAAAAAAAAAAACTAGTTCCATTTTCACATTTCTATGGAACCATGTTCAAACTTTTTCTACAGTCACTCAATTACAGCACGATGTAAAATTGAAATAACATAAAGTTAAGTATTAATTAAAGAATATATATTTTTAAATGATTTAATAATAATTTAGTTTCAACAATTTCTTTAAAATAACATAGATTTGGGCAAAATATTTAAAGATGAAAATGAAAAATAATGGCTAAATAATGAAGTTGGCCGGCCAACGAAAAAAAAACAAAATAGGCGGCAATCCGATCTTTTATTTTTTCGAGTTGTAGAGTATTGTTCATACTTCCTCATTATTTCTTTAGCCAATTCCTGTTTTTATTTTTACTTTCCTTGTATTCGTAATGAAAAGCACAGTGTTTACCTCGGGTGAAAGACTTATTTTGTCCCTCGAACTATTAGCGCCCTCGCTACGCTCGGGCGCCAAACCCCGTATCGGGACTAAATAAGTCACTTTCACCACTCGTGTAACAATGTACTATTTGTACAAAATTACATCCCAAGAGCGAGCGTACTTAAGGTCACTTCCAGAAGATCGATTAATACCGGCTTTATTTTTTTTAAGTGATGCAAGTGGTTGATTAGTCAAGTAGCCCCGTCGTTTATGATTTCATCTCAATTTTAAAACATTTCTGGGGCTTATTTATTATTTTTACACGGTAGCGCCATCTACAGAAATATAGACCATAGCTCGCTCTCCTCAGTGCCTTAGTGTAGATAAGTATCCAAATTGTAAATATTAGTTGATTGCTGTAACCCTACGTTTGCACTGACGAAAATATTACACCGAAACGTTTCGACAATATGTCTCTATTTTGTGACAATAAAAAATGGAGATGCAAAATTTTCTGTGTTAATCTTACATCTAGTGCAAACCAAGGGTAAGTCTTCCATTTATAACCGACACTTCCAACGCGAGCTTTATACGAGTTGTAGCTGTATTGTATATCTAGTTATTATATACAAAATGACTTCGGAATCGTTGGCAATATTTACATTGTGACCTCTTCATTATGATTCAGATTATTTTAGAAACATTCATCGACAAATCCATTGGTCAAATATAAAAACACGTGTTAACGTTAATGATTGCTCGGGTAGGCAAATAAGTGATCATGAATTCCCATGATTCATTATTAAGGTAATTAAAATACGGGTTAAATTCAGATTTATTTTAATTCCTTGATTAATGTTCCTACAATTAATTGAATCACTATGTAAAATTATAGATTAAATAATGTATTGACTACGATTTCGAAGTAAGTCTGTAGATTAAAACCAAATTTTTAAGTTTATATAAATATCTGTATAGTATTGTACGATCAGATGCGCCAGCCAAATGTTGCCATACTAACGTCTCAGTTCGCTAAAGTTGTTCATCAATGCTTGAGATACACTCTAGTATTCATTATAAACTACAATACTTACGTTTGTACCCAGACATATTTAAACACTTTATTACAATAAAGTTATTTATATATATAACCAGTTTTATTTGGCTATTTTGAATACAATCTACATATCTCCGCGAAATCGTATCAAGAAACCAGATGTCCTTGGTATAATAACATAAAACTAAATAAACATGTTTTCTTAAAATCAAATTAAAATCGTGGCAGTAGTAGTTCGAGTCTTTCTCAATAGACGTGTGAGTGCAACTTACAGGTGGCGTGGAACAGGGCACTAGTCTTCCTATTTGTTGAAATAAAACCGACATCATAAATTGTAAACATGAAAACAAAAATCAATGTATAAATAAACAAAACATAATTAAGTGATATAAATTAAAGTACTCGTAACATATCCAGATTGCAACTAATGACCACATTTACGATCTCTGGAGCACGTATCTCTCGACGAACTCCTCGGAGACCTCCAGCTGCCTCTCTCTGTACACGCTGCATCTCCTCGCATGAGCGATCACCGGCTCCGACCTGTCCTCGTTTAGATACTTCTCATACGTCTCGGGATCATCGAAAGTTTTCTGCGCAGTCTTCGGGTCCATAAGAGTGAAAGGAAAGTAGCCTATCGCTACGAAAACTCCAAACATACGACTTCTCTCACACCACGTCAGAAAATCTACTTCGTCATACCCTAATTTCTCCATTCTCTGCTTTGACTTTAAATCCATGCTGTTAAAGAAGACCTTGTAATAATGAAGAAGTATTTCTTTCTCGTGTTGCTCACGAAATTTTCTATTAGTTGTAAGGTATAGGAACGACATGAGGTCGAAGACTGGCGGTCCGTATCTTATACATTGGAAGTCCAACAGGAGAGCGCTCATCGGAATACCGTTCTCGTATTTGAACAGTATATTATTGACCCATAAATCTTTATGAATAAGGACGTTTAACGTGTCAGTTTCTTCTTTCAAACTCTCGCATGCTTTAAGATATAGCTTCGTTAATTTGGACTCTAAATCTGGGATTCCACTATTATATTTTGTAGAGAAAGCAGCGAGGATGTTGACAGTCAATTTAGGGCATGTGCGAAGCCATGGTGAGTCGCGCAGGGTGGGTTCGTTGAACAATTCGGTGTGTGCCTGGTAGGTGCTGTATGGGTGCTTTTCAGTGTAGCTCTTCTGGGTCTCGTAGTTGGTGAAGGCGGCGTGGAATCTGGCCAGGCTGGTCGCAGCCAGCAGCACGTGTGGTAAGTCGAGGGTCGCGAGGAAGTCGCGCGGTGCGTAGCCCTCGACTGTCAGATCTGGCATCACGATGTTGGTGTCGGTGTATATGAAAGCTTTGGAACACCACGGGTTGGGATCCGCTGCCGAGAATAGAGTTGTTAAACTTGTGGAGAAAGTGATCATTACCATACATTATGATTGGACTTAGGAGTTTATTATTGCGATCAGAAGATTCGCACAAAGTCATGGCTTTATCTAGGAACGAGCAATTAGAGGCATTTTTAAATGACAGGAGTTGTAGAGTACAGTGGAAGTTTACTCACCATTATCCGGTCTAATTTGCTCCAACAACTTATACATGAACATTTCCCTCCTGAAATAATTAGATTCATCAATGAACTCCGCTTTTGGTTTGTTCGTCATCGGCAAGTGCTTTATGAACAGATGGATCTCCTTCACCCATTCCCCTACCCTCACTCGTAGTGTGGCCCTGAGGTGGTCGCCCAGGAACCCTGCCAACCCATCCATTGCCGGCTTCACCACACCCCCCACGAACGACCAGGAAACATCTCCACCAATAGACTGCTTCACTACATGATGGATTTGCTTCTCAGTCAGGATTTCCTTTAGCGAGTAATTCCTTGGCACTGTCTTGCCGACCATCTTGATATTATCTATTAGTACCGCTATCGATATCGTCGGTTTTATAATGGGTCCCTGTCTATTAATAACGTTAACCTTCTTGTTCTTCAAATATCAAGATTTGCTGGATATAATACATTTCATAAAGAAAAGAGAGCTCTAATACAAATGGAATATGATTCTAATTCTATTCACAATATTTTGACATCAGGTTAAATTCAGATAATGGAGATAGTGAGTGATATATTTACATATTTGTGGAGGGTTTATAGCTACCGTGTGCATTGTTCTGCCTTCAAACATTCTAACAAACAGCTCGCTAATATTGCGTAATCTTTAACGCATACAAAACTGTGTACCTGCATAATAATTCAGCAAATATCAAAATTATTTACAATAACATTGCTAGAAAAGCCACCTCAATATTTTTATTCGTTAGGTACTAGCTGTGCCCCGCGACTTCATTCTCGTAGTATTGGATTATTGGGTTAAAAAGTATCCTATATGTTAATCCCGGTTATAATCTGTGTTCCAAATTCCACACTCACAAACTTTCGCATTTATAATATTAGTAGGATTTGACATTGTTCAAGGCATGCCCCGTACAGAAACCAGCCCGAGTCGTGACTGTCGCGAGCCCGGTGCAGCGTAAGCCACCAGTGGTATATGGCTACTGCCCCAAAGCTGGTATCAATGACTGGTACATGTATCTCGTCGCACGGAGCCCGCTAATCCGCGGAGATGATGCAACGACCTGCACCGCGGACCGCCATATGGCAGCTGCCGCCATATGTCCACTCGCCACTCACCAACTAAAGGCACTCGTGAACTAGGGCTGCAAACTTTTATGCTTTAAATGTGACAGAGGTTTTAGTCCACCATTCTGGCCCGGTGCGGGCTGGACGCGCGCCTTATTCAATGACTGGGGTGGTAAGTTTCATGCTACGATTTTATGTCTGCTGACCAGGTGGGTAGCGATCTGTGGTGTAACTTGAAGCTAGAGGTATATAAATCAAAGCCGAAAATTTGCTTACATCTTTAACGGGCTCTTAGCTTGTTGAACACTGGAAACATCACAATTTTTATCAGTCACGTTGGAGAGATAGGCAGCCCTGTCTGTGACACAGTTAGTTCCCGCAAGTATGGAGCTGTCACGACACTCGGCCGCCATATCGAGAGTGAAAAATAGCCTGTTTACGCGCTAATGCTGTCGATTTTGTTACGATCGGTACCGAGAAGTTACATAAGTCGGAATGTCGTGACTGAGCTGACAACCATGAGAAAAATATTTTTACAAATCGTTACGAAAGTTTCTTTTGATATTTGATGTGAAATGCTTCCAAATAAACATCGACTAACACTTACCAATTAATCCAATCCGTCAGAACATTTATACTTATACATATTATACTAATTTAATGTTTGAGAGACGATTTCTCCCAACGAGTGTGAACATGTGATGGCTGGAGGAACTCATATGGCGCGTATAGGTAGGTACGTGAGAGCGAATCTAAGCAAGCATGTGGTGATACGATGAACTGTTCTTTCAGTCGTGGGTCGCTTGGCTAGGAACACTAGTTAGAATATCTGTAATTATATGAGCTTATCCTCATATACGAGTACTACAAAGGAATTTTAAGGATCTCGTTTGACTATAGACACAATACTATCCACGAAATGGGTCAAGTCACATCACCATTTTCGCGGCAGTGCGCAAGACCGGTGGAAGCCGCGGGGCTTGAAGGCCGAGTGTCATCTCGGACCGGCCGGCGGCCGGGCCGCGGCGGGCTGTGACGCGCCGTTGCCGCGCCTGCGCGTATCAACAATGCACTTATTGTCAGCGTCTGCGCATACTGCCACTGTGCTACTTCTCAAGACATCGTTTTGCACATATAGTCCTAGGCACGAAATAACAATTTCTGTTCCGGTTTACAGTAACCGGAACAGAAATCACAGGATAGATTCTTCCTCCAGCGATGGGTTTTCATTATACTTACCTGTGCTGGGATATTACGTGTTCTTCACTTCAGAAATCATTAATTTGTTCCGTTTTTGTCAGCAAAAATGGCTAGTCCGCTGCCATCTACAGGATGGTTATTGCAAATTAACAGAACTACATCATGTCAAGGGTGACAACATCAGAATAAAAATAATACATTTTAATTAATTAGATTATTAAAAATATCATGAGAATTCCAATGGTTCCATTCCCGCTCGTGAAAAATTTTGTAGATAATAATCTTTTTAGATCGTATAATAATAATTGGCCCTTTTAACGTCTCAATCCTGAATCCTGGGCACCGACCTCCACTCATTACGAGAGGGATTCAGATTTAATATAACAAAGTGATGGTGTAAAAGTTGTTGCATTTTACCATCTCAATGACACCCTGCAAGCAATAGGTACGTCGATTTACCAGTCACCCTGTATATAGGCAGTCAGCCTTAAGGTTACCAATAATTTCGGATTAGAACTTGAGTAGCATTGTTGCAGCAAACTAACAATAGGCTCTCACATTATATAAAATGGAGGGTACCTAAAATGTAGTATCTGCTTGTACCTAAGGTCAACGGGGGCCGAATATGTTGCAACAGTGCATACATCTCTTGTATTTATGATACTTTACAGCGCATGGACGCTATCGCGACGCTGTGAGTCAGCTGGGCAGGGCAGGGCTGAACGATTAGTGAGCCGTCTGACCAAACAGGCTTTATTGAATCTAGTCAGAGATTTCGGGCGCTAGCCATAAAATCATTGACATTATCCCAAATTCAATTCAGATTTTAGTAGAGACAGGGGGGAGGAGGGGGAGGAACCGTAAGAAGTTGTATGGAAAACTACATGAAAGCAGCAAAGAGCCAGCAAAATTTCTTGACAAATATCACGGACCATATAGCAAAGGCATTACCTATAGTAAAACAGTTTGAAATGAATAATCAATACGGTCCTTAGGATTCCATTAACATCAACAATGGCCTATCAAAATGGACTAAACTGACTGTAATGCCACCCTTCACATGCTCGTAACGTATGAGTAGCACAAAAATACTTTTTCATTACTCATACTCTGAAAGTAAGTCTGAAGTTGCCTGAGGAGCGGGTTGAAAGTAATAGTTTTCCGGCCCGGGAGAATCGCTTTCAACTGACAGCTGTCAAATTATAAAAAAAAACTAGTTCCATTTTCACATTTCTATGGAACCATGTTCAAACTTTTTCTACAGTCACTCAATTACAGCACGATGTAAAATTGAAGTAACATAAAGTTAAGTATTAATTAAAGAATATATATTTTTAAATGACTTAATTATTTATTTATTTATTTATTTATTTATTTTCTCAATACATTATATTTATTATAATTTAGTTTCAACAATTTCTTTAAAATAACATAGATTTGGGCAAAATATTTAAAGATGAAAATGAAAAATAATGGCTAAATAATGAAGTTGGCCGGCCAACGAAAAAAAAACAAAATAGGCGGCAATCCGATCTTTATTTTTTTTTTCGAGTTGTAGAGTTCATACTTCCTTGTATTATTTCTTTAGCTAATTCCTGTTTTTATTTTTACTTTCCTTGTATCCGTAATGAAAAGCACAGTGTTTACCTCGGGTGAAAGATTTATTTTGTCCCTCGAACTATTATCGCCCTTGCTACGCTCGGGCGCCAAACCCCGTCTCGGGACTAAATAAGTCACTTTCACCACTCGTGTAACAATGTACTATTAAAAGTGGCGAAAGTTTCGTCGTGATTTTTGACGCCAACAAGAATTGCCTTAAATATCGAGCCTTTATATTTATGTACCCAAAAACTGGGTTTGACCGTCTTATCATTCGCAATCAGGTTTATTACAATAATAAAATATGATTGTGTAACTCGTAGCCCTGCCGTTCACCCCCCCTGCTGCTAGTGGGACAAGGGCGGCTTGTCTCCTGATACGGGCGCCGTCAATGCCTCGGCTGCATTCTCGATTCTTACAGTACACGTTCTGTAACCGTTGGTGAGATAAAGGTTAACGTTATTACACCATTCGTGATGATTTAATATCCACTCGAATGATCTAGCTGAGACGAAAACTAAACCCAGGACCTATAATGTGTACACAATGTCACTTAAGTCTCTGCTTCATGTTTTCATGCGCCGGCCTGGGTTCAAGTTTGCTACACTCGAATCGTTGATGTCTTTCCCTTGCAAGTTATCGTCATATATGAATACTACATAAGGTCTCATCAGAGCCTTTTTCTATAACTGGGAGATAGAGGAACTTTAGGAGCAAATGCAAAAAGTATGCTTTGAGGCAAATTTTGTAAAACATTGAACTATCGCCTTTTCTCCACCATCTCGCCTGTATTCCGTGAAGGGGTCGACAGAAATGCACACTGCAGTGCACTCACACCATTTCGCCGGTGGTATTTCGGTCTCAATGTAACAAGGGGAGAGTCTATTGATATCAACTGGACTGTCTCTTCATTGACGGGAGGGAAATCGGGCCATAGTCCGCCACGCTGGCCCAGTGCGGGTTGCCGAACTGCACACATCTTTCGAAAGTCGTTCAGGTTACCTTACGATGTTTTCCTTCAGCAAGTAATAAGTAATCTTAATTGAAAAAGGATATTCGCGCATGTAATCCGAAAATCCTAAAGATGCGAGTTGTAATTTATTTATGAAATTCCAGTTAATCGTTAGGTAACCATGGAGGCCACTTATAACGACTTTGTTTACATAGCATAGGCGCCTACTCGCACAGCCGCAAACCGACCATATGGACAGTTGGCCATATTGGGATGTAAATCAGATTCTCTGGAGCGGCGGCATCGCAGGACAAATGTATTTCGAGAATGATGCACATGTCTTGGGGGTGATTTAAAAAGTACTTAATTATTTAATTACTGAACCAGGTTAGATATTAAATAATATTTTTATGTTGATTTTAATGTGTAAATGAGCCGACAGAGAGCCATCAATTGCTATTGTCCTCTTAATAAATAAATTGGGTAGCTTATATGTAGTCGTCGAGCCATTGATCAATGTTAGTATTTAACTCGTAAACCTAACCTCATCATGTTTCCTCTCCACACTCTTTTGACATAGATCTTTATGATGAAGTATTTGTTTTAATGCATTCTACGTAGGTACCTACAGTATTAACTATATTGTTTTTTAATTATATTCTGTCCAAGTTAGGAGTTTCATGTGATGTCTTAAGATTTTGAGAACTCATTTATAGGAATCCTGTAAGGAATACCTAATCATCATTTTTTTTTATCACAAACCGATCTGTTATTTTTGTTTTTTGTTCATGTTTTGCACAATCAATATATGGGACGCAGTGCTATGCTAAGTATAGCGCTGACCTTTAGGTAATGAGTAATGCATCGCGAATGTTATGTTTCAACTTAAAACATGGTCTAATTAAAGAAGTGTGTTAATCCTGCCTGCGGTTGGACTGTGACTTATTAGGAGTTTTAGGTCATGGACTTATATTGATGTCTTAGTGTCGTCACCTTGCCAGTAGGTGGCACACCAGCAGGCAGGAGCTGGCGTGCTTCACCGTGCTATAATAAAACTAGGTGTTCCCTTCCCGTGACAGCAAGGTTACGTCATGGTCCCAAGGCTACGTCATTGACTGTGATGCGGGTAATACAATGCTTCTTATTCGCATTGAAGATGTCAGTCAACGACAACACTGATTGTGACGTAGTCTTGGGCCTTCGTGGGAAGATAATAGCTAAGTATCTTGCGCAGTATGCTCATAGAGTGCTTTTTTTTTACAAAAATAGCTTGTGAAGCCAAGTCAAATGGATTTAGGTATTTCCATGAGTTTCTGGGCTAAAATGTAAGTAACTAGGGAAAAGTAAATAATCTTTACGTAAGTTACGAGATATCTACATCACCTAGGATTATCTTCCCAAAAGTTTTATTCCATTTAACCAGTTATATAATATGTTGGATGTACCTACACAAGTTGACCGGCCAGATATCGTTGTAAAATTAATCACCACGGTAGATAACGATAAAAGCCTCTAATGCAACAATAAATCACTTTCTATATCTTAAGTTTGAACGCGACTCCGCCACAATCTTGATGGTACCTACTACTTTTACCTGCTAACTTAGTAGGTATACCTACTATTTAATTTAACGTAGAGGTACCTAATACCTCTCATATGCCTATATTAATAATAATAATATCATATCTAAACATACATTATTCAAAATAACTCTTCATGAGATAACATATTAAATGAATAATAGGCCTCCATTTTGGTTTTCCAAAGTGGACGGTAACGTGTTTTGTATGGTTATTTAATGTATTTGTTAATGTTATTTGTTGCTTGATACCTATTACACTAGCCAAATAACTATTAAATGGTGAGGTATTATTATTTGTTTGTGTTATACACCTATTTGTTAGTATTAGTTATATTATCTGCTATTTATAAATTGTGATAATAAAGGATTAGACTAATAGATAGCTGTCGTTGGCTGTCAGTAGATCGTAACTCAGATGGTGAAACAGGCTGGATCCCCTGCATGGGTCGGACAGTACATACTAAAATTGAAATTATTTATTTTGTCGTTAAATCAAGGCAAATAAATGTGACACGAAAAATATACATTTTTTTGTTGTTTTTAAGGTTTCATCTTAATTTTTTTGTATGAACATTAACGTTTACCGACAAGGCATGAACCGCGAATTTATAAAACAGCCGCTCGAATGTTGGCGAGCTCGGCGGTGACGAACTTAAACACTAATGTTTAAGTTCTGTGGGACTAATCCCATTTCGTTTAGTTAGTTTGTGTTCGAACAGGATCGGCACCATTACATAAATTACGCAGAATATTACCATAACCGAAAAATACCATTGTATGGTAAATAACTAGGAATCAGCTATCTCCACGCAGGAAATCGTTCAGTACGTACATATGGCAGAAGTGAGAGTCTTTGCCACAAAAAAACTCAAAGCACGTTTTGTCGCGATCACGATCGAATGACAAATGACCGCGCGACGGTAGCCGGTAGCGACACTAATCACTGTCCACTCGGCGAAGAGCGGGCGCGGGAGACGACGGAGATGTGTTCCCTAGAATATGGATAGATATTGTAGTGAAAGGAACTACTTATGTTATATCTTATTAGAGATCCGGATGGATCCGGATGGACGGAAGGATTTCCGTCGCTTAAGGTCTATTAACAATAATGGAGAGCTGACTAGCCTCCACTCACAGCTACGGTTAGGTTCAGATTCGAATATAAAATTTCCGGACTTCAATGATGTAGGTAAAACTTATTTTCAAGATTTGAACAGAATCGTTTTAAACCACTTTTGATTATGATTAAATGGGCATGCGATCAACGTTCACACGTGCCTCAAATTAATCTACTTATTTTAAGCTAAAAATATGTGTCCCAATGCTAGGAAAAGGTCTCCTCCCAGTGTGCCATACCTCTCTTTCTTGTGCCAATCTTATGTTTAATAATATTGCCACTTGTTTACGGTGAAAGTAACATGAGAATACCTTCATGACGCCGTCATAGAAAACTTATATCCACTTTTCGAATGAGATCTACCACCTGTATCGTATTTCAGACCAGCTGGTGAACTATTCCTTAAGTCGAGGGAAGATCTATGACCATAGCGGGGCTATTATTGTTAAGTATTGTTAAGAGCCAGTAACGTGTAAACAGTGTGATTTCTGGGCATTTTGCGGTGTGAGTGTTATGTTACCGGCAATGCGCGGGTTGCAACAGTGTTCTGCGGCTGCGCTTGCGACACTATGTAAACTATCCCTTGCTTCAAGTATAAAAATACAGTTATCCAAGCTGCTTCATAGGAAGGAACTTATAGTGTCGTAATAACAACCACACTATCTTGAAGGGTGTAGTGCGCTCTGTCACCAAAAATTGACTAATTATTGGTATTCGCAATTTCCCTTTATCTGGGTTTAACTGGGATCACACGTTGCTTAGTTTAATATTAAGACCATGCAGTTGGTGGGTTTTACTGACGATATTTATTTATCTTTCATAATTATTTATAGTGATAAGGCTTTCCTAGTATTTAGGTACTAGCAGCGGTCCTAGATTCCTAGTAGTGGTGGAAATATTTCAAATATAAAAATAATGCTTTGAGCACAAAAATGTCTTTAAAACAAACATCTAAAATATGGCATCATATTTCCTAGAATTTCTATGAATAAACCAGAATGTAAATTTTATAAAAGCAACAATTAATGTAGGTGCAAAACAAGCATACGCATCGCTGTCTCGTTGGTCCGTCCACCAAGGTTGCGCCTACGCAGCTTTGATTCATACCACATTCATTTATTTACGATTGTTCGATCATCCAACCTTAGGTATACGGGGTTGCCTACACGATTTCTAGACAGGTTTTATAATAGAGACCATAGATCTCTCCTAAGTCCAGTGAAGGGATATACACTTTGTCATTAACAGCTACTTAGCTCTCAACAGCAAACTTGATCCTCTATTTCGTAATTTGAGCAGGTATGAGGTGACTAACCTGACGATTGTGGGCTAAAACCCCGCCAAGGTCTTTAGTAATCTCAGCTTTTTATAAATCTTTAATTATTTCTGGAGGTTTTATATAATAAACTTGAGTTTTGAAGTAACTACTTGTCAGCAAATTCCGGCTTTTTGTCTCGCCTTAATGCTTTTGTACTTGATGCATTTACTTTTATATGGTAAAGAATTTCTGACAATTTCATTGCTTTTGCTAGTCCCTATACCGTAATAATGGTGATCAATGTCGTAACCATGAGCTTCGTTACCGTAGAAATGCATTGATAGCTTCTAACACGGCTATCAGCGCGGTGCGTGCTCGCAACAAACTCACGCGCATGTCGCGTGCGCACGCTCGGTGCGGACACGCAGCCCGGGCAACATGGCTGTCAAACCCCCCATATACTTGTAGACTTGGATTATTAGGTACCTTCGAATACAACTCGTGCTCTTCCAAAATATTTGAGGTATATAAAAATGCTTTGAAAATGAAAAATAGCATGTTTTTAATAAAATTCCAGTTTCGTTTTCTTGTAACTTACTTTGCTCTCTTGTCCTGCCGTCCTAAGCTAATCCATTTTCTAGTTTAACTTATTTCCAGCCGGAACGTAAGTGAGCTTTAAAGAAAATCAACGAAAGTGTCAGCCCTAAAAGGCACATGTCTTGTTAACGGCCTCGCACGTGCGCTGCACTAGTGAATAACTGATACTTAAGTAGGTACTTGTAACTTAAGGAAGAAAATACTAAATTGAATTTAACTTATGAGATTCAAAGGGTCTTCTTCTTCTTTCGGTGACTTTCCAACTAGTGAAGGCCGGCTAACAACTTGTGGAATGTATTCCTGTCTTGCCACTCCCGAATGTTGCAGAGCCACGACTTTTTTCTGCGGCCAATTCGACTCTTGCCGGCGACTTTGCCCATCATAATAATTTGCAGTAGCTGATATCTGTTGTGTCTCAGCACGTGTCCGAGCTATGCCATTTTCCGCTTTTTAATGATGGTCAACATTAATATGTGTAATAATAAAGACCTTGAAAAATCAATCAATGATGGTCAACAGTTCCACGTTTCTGTTTGGCTCTTCGTAGGACTTCAACATTAGTGATCTTCTGTGTCCAGCTGATTCTTAACATACGCCTGTATGCCCACATTCCGAACGCTTCAATACGTTTCCTGAGGTCTTCCTTTATGGTCCACGACTCGCATCCGTATTGAATTGTGGGCCATATATAACAGTGGAGAAGGCGAGTACGCAACTTGATATTAATGCTGCTGTTGCAGAGTACAATTTTCATGGCATTGACGGCAGAACGAGCTATTTCTATGCGGGTCCGACCTCCAGATTACTGTCCCATTCTTCGGTCACCCATGTCCCTAGATATTTGTACTTAGGTACTCGTTCAATAGGAAGGCCAGATACCATGATGTTTTGGGCTTCGTTCAGTTTGCTGGAGATCACCATGAATTTGGTTTTGCTGACATTCATCTTGAGATCGGCTCTTCCACTGCATTCGTTAACTCGGTCGACAATCATTTGTAGGTCTTCTGGCGTTGTCGCAATTAGAACTGTGTCATCAGCGTAGCGGATATTATTAACTAAACGTCCATTCATTTTGCCACCGAGTTCTAGATTATCCAAAGCTTCGGACATTATGGTCTCTGAATATAAGTTGAACAGAACCGGTGACAAAATGCATCCCTGTCTGACCCCCCGCTTTATGTCTATTCAAAGGGTACCTACATCTTAGTTCGAAATCAACCGAGTTAATACTAAGTTAGCTTAATAAGAATCAAGTCCTATTTCCTATACCATACTTCACATTGCTAGAAAGCTTATCTATTTTCATAATCGTAGAATTCTTAAAATACTCTATTTGAAATTATGCGACGGGTTTCTTGTATTTTTACAGGATACAAAAGACCAATTAAATACTAAAACCATTATTACCTTAACCAAGGTGACTCCATTCATAAATGCTCTCATCTGAGAACCTGCGCGAGCTTGCGTAGGCGCACATGACGTCACTGTGTCCCACCAGCCCTTATAAGGCGGTGCCACTCTCGCGCAGCCTCGTCGCCACATACAGCACCACAAAATTATTTATTCCAGTGGAGAAAAATTGAACTAAGTTAATAATATGAAGTTATGATATTTTAAAAAGTTTTTCAAAGACAGTAGCGACACATTCAACAGCATACATAAGTTTGTAGTACTAAATATAAGTACAACTTTAATAATAGCTTAAGTAAGCGCGTAAATGATAATGTTTCTTAGCTCAGCGCTTATTAGGCGGATTGTTATTGCAATGTTTATTGATACTGTCAACATGCATTAGATCGAAATTGTGCAATACTGTTTGGGAGTTTTATTTGGGGCTTGGTTTGCTGTATTTATGTGTTTCTCTTGCGTGAGATAATCGGGTATTTTTGTCGAGGACGTTTAACAGCATTTTAGGTAACTACCTATCGCCTAGTTTTGTTTGCTAGGAACGTAGCAACTCATGTAGTATAATAATGGAGGTAAAAAATATCACTTTTTTGTGACTGCACCAAAATCCAACATTCTCTATTTGGATGAGCGTGGGCACCTGATTGTACGGATGATCGATATGATATAAGACAAAGATAACGCCTTTAAGTCTGGCAGCTAATGCGACGACTAACTCAGCTAGTTGGTATGCAAAAAAAAATCTTAATTTGAATTATCCTACTTACATTTTAATTTAAATTTTTCACCCTTTGATCGGATTTAAATGGGGTGCAATTCTGCCAATAATGCCACGGTATTGGAATCCAGACTTCAAATAATTAATTTCTTCTTCAGCATTTTGGCTTGCTCCTTTAGGCCTAACTTTATAAAATGTTATTAATAGAATTCTGTATCAGTGCCTACCCACCGTGCGACCAAATGAGCACAATACCGATGATTTAACACTTACAGTTAACCTGTATAAGGATATTTGCCGTCGCTTTTCTGACGCCGACGCACGCGCACGCTGACTTCATAACTTTAAACTTGAAGTTTTACATTCGCTATAAAATGGTATTTGATTTATTATTGTTTTGATTTAGTTTGAGCATCTTAATAGTTAGTGTAGATCCTGATGGCGTATAATGTTGACGGTATATTGCGATATTTGCGACCCACTTCCTATAGTTTTAAGTTATAAGTACCTTCTTAAGCAAGAGAGTAGAGACGCAAATAAATGTATTTGCTCTAAAACAAACAGAGAAAACAGTTCTAATACTTTATAGAAACTTATGTACGAGTACAACGAAAATGCTATATTGATTTCTATATTATTATGTAGATACTAGCTGTGTCCCGCGACTTCATCCGCGTAGTATTGGATTATTGGGTTAAAAAGTATCCTATATGTTAATCCCGGTTATAATCTATCTGTGTTCCAAATTTCATCCAAATCCGTTCAGTAGTTTTTGCGTGAAGGAGTAACAAACATACATACATACATACATACATACATACATACATACATACATACATCCACACTCACAAACTTTCGCATTTATAATATTATTATGATTTTTCATTAATTATAGTGGAGGCATTTTTCCAGTGTGATATAGCTAAATAGGGCCGTCGGCATTTGCCATTTCTGTAAAGCTGTGGAGGTGTGAAGTCATGGATGTGTTCTCATTCCACAGTTAATATGGGTGATTCTGTTTCTAAAAGCAATGATGGATACATTTTGAGTAATGCTGTTGAATTGGTAACTTCTAAAAGTTATCTCATTACTATTTTTATCATGTTTTTCCTGGATTATGACTTGTACTTAGTTGTTCTACCATACAGTGACTGTATGCTTTTTAAAGTAAGTATCTTAAGTGGGTACGTACCTTATTCTTATAAAAGTCACCTTTTTATTCCGATTAAAGTCAAATCAAGGAGTCTTGACATTCGATATTCCGGCACCACAACAACATGCCATTGTTTACATTACCGGGTATCGCCGGGACGGTAGACGCCAAAACAATGACCTAATTTGTGATGCGGGGCTGTAGTTCAATCGCAGCAGACTGTGGCTTCTGATACCTTGCTGACGTCAGATCTCCTAGCGTGACGTCAGCAAGTGTAAGCAGTTTGGTTAGGATAACACAACTCCCAGTCGTTCCGTGAATTCCGCATTGACATCATGGACCATCTTATCGGAACTGCATGTTAGCGACTATGGACCATTTGTAGCATTATGCAGTACTAAGTGAAATGTTCATGCTTTCTTTCTTTCAAAAGTGGATGTTTTAGTCCTATGGCATGTCACTGATCATTGTTAAGGCGATGTTATGTTATATCTTTAAAAACTTCACCCAGTTTTCCGTGGAATTCTTCTAATTCATAACCAGCTCAAGCGCTGCATTGTTCGCGTATGGCAGCTCCTCACAATGCCTGCTGGCTCGCACATTGTGATGCAAATGCATGACGTCACCAGTTCCTTGCTGCGCGTGCGCGTGGGCGGCCAATGTCGAGTTGCACTGCTTTCTTGCAGTTGAGAGATTATGTCACAGAATCAAAGGACTCCTTGCATTAATCAAGACAAGACTTCAGGCTATACTCAACTAAGTTGGCGCAAATTACGTTCGTTGTTTAGTTCACCTCACTTGTAGGCAGACTGGATTTTATACTTTGGCCGAAATATTAAATACTTAGGTTAATTAAAGAAAAAAATGATGCGTATGTATGATGTATCAATTTTTTTAGAACCAGTAGGTACGATAATATGTAAGTGTTTGAGTTAAGACTTATTCATTTGGCTGTCCAGGCCATATTTATTTCCACACCACTCTTTATACGGCTTAAACATTGAATATTGCATACAATAGTCGCCTCGAAGTAGGCTCATAACGTCCAATTAGCAATATGACGAATGGTTGTAATACATTAAATCTAAGTCGCAAAACAAGTTGTTAACATATTAAGTTTCAAAATTTTAACTTTGATCATTTCCAAATCAATACAAAGAACGAAAAGCTTTATGTATCAAATATCCCAACATGTTTATTTATCCTTAGGTAGGTACATTCCGCCCCAGTCTGAAAATACCAAGACAGAAATGTAAGAACTGACAATTGACAAACAGAAGCCTATAAAGGTACTGATAGCGGTCGCTGCAAACCGGTATTTGATTGAAATTACTGGCCAACCATAACTTAGCATACTTTATGGACCTTCAAGTCTGACTCACACATGACCACTTGATCAATACGATTCGCGGGGAGGCTTTTAAATAAGCCGTGTCCCATATAAGTCCTTAGAACATGGTCCCTAATTGGCGGGGTGAGGCGGAGGTTGCCATTTCTTCTACCGTTTTCTTGAAGTAGTAAGTTTTTACAAGGATAGGCTATGTTATGCCACTAAATCTAAGTGGCACATGCCCTTCATCTAATGGCGAGATTTGTCATCATTAAGCCGCTTACCACTACATACTCACATACCATTAGAATATCCTGAAGTCTGTGTCCCAGGACGCTAGGCACGCATTGCCACATGCTACGATTCTTACACCTCTTTCGCGTTATTTAATATGTATATTTCCATGCATTTGCATCCGCTAAGGGTGCTACGGACCTTTCTGGAAAACACCATTAATCTGGTCGCGAAAGGTTCGTCTTAGACGCCCCCTTCTTGTACTTTCACTCACATTCGCTCGGAATATTTAATTTCATTCGTCACTCGACGGCATCCTCTCCGCATGGCAAAACCATCTCAGCATTTTTTTTTCATAGTCACCACATTTCCTTCACCTTAAGTTTACATAGAAGAGTATAAAGAAAAGAAGAGGAATTATTCAATAGTATCTAGTATCTTCCCGCTCCCTTTCATTTCCAGAAGACCTCAGCAGTAAAGAAGGAAGTCTAGTTACACACTTCCTGTAATGCGGCAAGTGTTCTTACAAACATCGCATGAATATTAAAGTCCCTCAGCCTCCGACCGGTTCACTCGCTATTGTTTATAAATGCCATCTCCAGTCTAATTATATTACTTGTTGTCACTTCCGCTGTAGTTTACGTAGAGGATCTGTTATTTGCATTGTATCACCATTGTATTGTACCACACAAGATATGGTCGCTTAAGATTCTTAAAATCTTTAACTTTCAGACTCTTATAATGATTATTCAGATAGAATCTCAGAATAGAGGAGGTAGTAAGAATGTTGGCTAGTCTCAATTCTAATATAATGAACCGATCGTAGTTCCAATAAAAACGAATATATCAATGGTTGGACTGAAAATATCAGAATAGTTGTAGGTACTCTCTTATCCAACACAACTTCTGTAGAGATAGACGAAAAGCTATCAATATCCCATACAACTCAATAATAACAGGATTTCCAGTCTCCCCTACTAATAAGAGCAAGCTCAAGCTGATAAAGAGCCTGATTGAGATCATTGATCTTGTAATTTCACCAGCTCGCCATATTCCGCTGCAAGACCGGACAAAGTTCCGTTCCGGTTTATCAACAATGGACTCAAAAGCTTTGTCATTGTCTACTAACGCTGCTCCATCGGTGCCACCGCCCAGTAATTAGTAATTACTGTTCCATGCATTATTGTCTTTGAGAGATATCTCTTGAGTCAGTCCTAATCCTAACATTTCCGCTTTGTGGAGTCGATTTCATGCTTTATCTTATTTTATAAACGATTTGTTGGTATCTCTGTCTTATGTGGTTAATTGACAGCAACATGAAATTTGAAACTTATTACTGTGTTGGAACTTCTGCATTGTGATCGAATATTTAAAGAGAATATTTTAAAAATAATGTGACAATTTCGAAGAATATCACGTAATGCATCAGAAACTAAACAAGTTTCATTTTATTGTACGATCCAAGAAAGTCCCAAACGGAATTCCAAACTAAATTTATATCAAATACATAGTGAAGTTGTAAAACAGGCGATAGCAACACGAAATATCTGTGTCGATACAGAAAACCCATAAACGCTGGCTGTCGAAGAACAGGCTTTTATCGTATCAAAATAAAAAACACACTTAGACTAATTAGAGCCGTGTGTGTATTGTAACGTCGCTTTCTCGGAACGTAGGGCGATAAGTGCTTTATCTTTTAGGGCACGAAAGCCTGCGAGAGAGGGTTGAGGGAGGAGTAGGGAGGCATGCGCATCCCACGGCTCGCATGCGCCCGCGCATCGCGCAGGTCACTCCGCGCAGTGATCGCTCGGACGCCGACCGCGCCGTACGTACGCTACGTCGATACCCGCTCGCAAACACTCACGCGAAAAAAAACCACAATAAATCCAATCGACCCCGAGTGACCCAAGTGCATACCGAGCGGCCGACACGAACGAAACGACTTCGCGAAGACCTAAAGACGATAACAAACACTAACGCTTCGCAATAACACGTGAGCTTAATTAACTGTTATTATTAAGTTATAATTAACATAAAGGTGGAAATTAAACTGTGCACTTGAAGACTACGAAATCGAGAGCAAATTTAAATGGTAACGGGCGCGCAGGTTTAGCGGCCGGTGATCGCCACCACAGGTGAGTTTGAACAAACTTTGATTAGTTCCGCTCAGCTGAGCAGTGGGCACCCGAACACGGTGTTTTTGACAGATATATTTTTTAAAACATGTCGACGCATAAATTAGGCGCACGTATTCACGTACGGCCACATTGTCTTACTTTTATTATTAAGATGAAGGTTAGAAGAAAACAATATGTATGTTTGGTAGTTTCGCGAGTCTCGGGCGCATGAGTAATATTAATGTTATCATCGAATGTTTAGGTGTCGGGTGGTTTGTTTGCTTACATTCGTGTTTGTCTGTGCTGAGGAATGCGCCTGTCTTTGTACTGCATTGTGATCATAACAAATATCTTGGCGTCTAGGTGCGTGGCGCGGGTGGCCGCCACTGTTTGCACACCTGCACATCTGCTTGTTGGATTCTTGTGGGAGTGTGGGGTATCATCATCTTTAGCGCTTGAGACACCAACCAGCATTATACGGTTGATCTCTAGCTCTTATATCGAGAGCTTGTTTGTTTTCTGGACATGCTCTTGGTTACAGCCCTGCTCGGGCCACCCGTGGTGCGGTTGTGACTCAGATGTAAATTACTTTCTGAATTTGTTTCATCTTTGTTCTAAATTAAATCGATCTTTAATAATCATTACTAAGACATATTTATTTATGCATTTTATCATTAACAAATGTCTTACTACCCACATTTTTGACAGGATCCTGTTGCTAGTTTGGTCTTGTATTAAAAACCACCATATTAGACGAAAAAGTTTTCCTTGAAATACGAATCTAATAGATCTCAACAAGAGCTTTGTCGTCGAAAATGTTCTTAAAGTTGATATCGTAAACTTAAATAATTATTACATTATCATAAGTTAACTGTAAAAAATCAAACCATTTGAATGAATCAAGTCGATGATTCAACATCGTTAATTCTCAAACTTGATTGTTGTGTTCCCAAATCACCAGGATAAATAATAACATGTCGTAATCCAAATCTTGATTTATATTAAGTATGTTTGAATAAATTAGTATAATTGGTTCTTCTTCATTATGCAAAACCAGAATAGTTAAATATAATTTTATTTTTCAACTTTGCACGAGAACCTATATCTTAATAAGTCTACTGTTAATTTTTTTTTCATCAGTTCCGACCTCTTTGTCGAGTTGTCTACCACGTGAAGCTTATTTCACCTTACCCACTTACATCTGTAAAGCCCATATTCGATTCCGTACTAAAAGCGTCTTTCAATCCCGTGTTAGATGCCCTGTTTTCTTCTTCCTAGTCTATCTCAACTTCATTAAGGAGCTTGCAGCCTGTATTTCCTTAGATAATTGCCGATACAAGTCCTGATACACACCTGATACACTATGTGCCTACGTATTTTATAAATTGTGTAACAAAGCACACTGCGCACCAACTCGCTATGCCTGTATATTTAGCGATGGTCGACGGCGAACCTGCGGGACGGGTTGCGCGCCCGCGCGCGTCCAGTTCTGTACGTTTTACCACGAAATGTTCTTATGCGTTGTTAAATAACACGCGATGAGTTCCCACGACCTTAACAATAGCGATTATAATATAAAACAATTTATCTTTCGTTCATTTTAATTTGATAACTGTATTTTGTGTGAAAAAGTATATTATTATTTTAAACCGGTGTTCAATACAATCGGTGTTATGGAAAAAATATTAAACACGTGATGAACGCGTTTCTTGTCAAATTTTACAGGGAAAATTTCCTTTACACAAACTTGTTCACACTAAATACAATTAGGTATTAGATTAAAACATACGAACGTTAAGTTAAATACATAGCTATCACATTTTGTTAATAATATAATAAATTAGCCGTTTTGACTCCTGGGCACGGGCCTACCCTCAACACGAGGGGGATTCAGGCCATAATCCACCACGCTGGCCCAATGCGGGTTGGCGGATTTCACATGTCTTTCGAAAATTGGTTAGATCTTCTAAGACATGCAGGTTTCAACACGATGTTTTCCTTCACCGTAAGCAAGTGATAATCATATAGAAATTATGATTCGCACATAGGTTTCGAAAAATCCAGAGGTGCGAGCCGGGGTTTGAACCCAAGATCTGGTGCCCGCAAGACGCGTGCTTTAACCAATCGGCTATCACTGCTTCATACATTTATTTGATTTACATTTATTTATTATTTATTTGATTATTTAAAATTTATTTCATTGCGCCAAAATTCTTTGTAATTGCTTTAATATGGAAACTCATCAGGTTTAATTGGAATTAGACATTATCTGTGTTCCGTACCGTCCGTGTGTACTACCGTACAATTCCGTGTTAGTCTGGCAATAGTAATGCCAACGGTCTATTTATCAGTATTTGAATTGCACCCTTCAATTCCAAGTAAAATTCAACCAGACATGAAACTATTTTCCCATAAATAGCTAAGGTTAATGTCTATTGTATAAATAATGTATCGTTAACTATTATCCAATTGTTTGAAAACAAACCAAAGGAAGTTACGATACCGCTGTCCCGCTGTCGCATGTCGCCGCAACTACCCGCGTCAATATTTGTCCGTATGTCTGTCTGTTGGTGCTTATTGGTTGGACACCGGCCGCGGCCGTGACATATAATTTGTCTACTTATTATACTAAATAACAATTTAAATGTCCTGATGTTATCCATTGCTTTTACATTTAGGTACGTTAGTTACGTTATAATTCAACTTCGGTACGTCATTATTATTATTATTTCTACTAGTGCATGATCTAGTCGGGGTTGTGTTAGATAAAACAAAAACGTCTTGTCTTTAAGTTGAGTTAGAAGCCATAGTGTGTTGGATGTTTGTTATTTCAACACAATTTCGTAATCAAATTCTTCAAGCAGCCCGCCTGCATACAGCCTGTATGTATGTACCTAACCTTAAGCATTGTAAGAACTATCTGCACTGGCTAGCGGTTGCGACACGCGGCGCGTATCATGTCGCTCGGTCTGCGCCTGAGACGCGTGTTGTGTTGTGGCCCACACGTGGCTATCGCTTGTATTGCTGCGGCGTAAGTATGTGTCTAATTTGACTTAGGTATTTTTTAGGGATTAATTGAAATGAGGTATAACAATAATTTGTAATAAGTAAGTCTCATTGATAAAATTGTTAGTGATTGTGAGTGATATTGTTCACTCACATTATATTATCGTGTCTGCATACAATTTCTCCCTCATGCTTGTGTTTGCGTACAAGGGTATAGCAAGAATAGTTATAAGTATCATACTTATTAATATGTCCTGATTTAAATAAGGATCGCCTCCAGACATTTCACGGTACCTACATTATAGTTTTTTTATAGTCTATTTTATGTCCCACTGCTGGGCGAAGGCTGGGCTATACAGGTTGAAACAGAAAGGGTAGGTATACTATTTTTTTCAAAACTTAACTTTGTAATTCTAAAACTATGAGCTTTGGAGGAAACTTGAAAAACAAAAGGTGTCATAGGAATACAGCTATTGACATATTGCACAACTCTACAAAACCTTTAGTACTTCAACTGTCCCACAAAACCGATAGATTGAATTAACAAAGTTAAGTTGCAAAAAAAAATTGTATAGCCTTTTTGTTTCACCTAGTATATATAATCCTACTAATATTATAAATGCGAAAGTTTGTGAGTGTGGATGTATGTATGTATGTATGTATGTATGTATGTTTATTACTCCTTCACGCAAAAACTACGGAACGGATTTGGATGAAATTTGGAACACAGATAGATTATAACCGGGATTAACATATAGGATACTTTTTAACCCAATAATCCAATACTACGCGGATGAAGTCGCGGGGCACAGCTAGTAAATAAATATATTTAAATATTAAAATGTATATGACTCCAAACGCTGAGCAATTGGGGCCATAGGTACAGTTGGTGTGCAGTGTGGCGATTTTGTTTATTTATTTAAAACCAACCATTTTCCTGCCACCAACCGACAACTAATATTATTGTCAATTACTAATTCCTCTAAATATGTCACGTTAATTTATAATTAATTACACTTTGAATTGTTTACACCTCTGCCTGCTTATCAGCTGCGGGCTTACTTAGAAGAGGCTGGGTGGCGTCATCATAATATGGATTTAGACGCGCAATGGGTTTAATTAAGTATTGTTTCCGTATTTGTGGATTATTTGATTCGTATGGTTCGAGAATTAGTGTTTTACCGTAAGTGAGTAGGTTCAACTAGACTTTTGAGTACCACACCGTATCTTCGCAATTTACATCAATTGAATCCGTTATTTCCTCACCATTAGCACTATCTACCTACACACTCAGATATTTTCCATGATATTTCCCACTCGTCTACCAACCAGCATTATAACTTGTCCAGCGTTCATTGCCGTGTCTCCTCTACTTCTGTCGGCAACCAACACTGCTAGAAGAGCAATCAATCACACATTTACCGGCTGCCTCATTAGTTGTGATTACCTGGCGTCACCGCGGCCGCCCACCGCAGGCGAACATGAAATGCTATTAAACATTGTTTACAAGCTTATCTAGCTAGGGCTACCAGGTTAGCAGCTTGATGCCAATACTTGTTACATGAGGTTTTTTTTATAAAAAATAATTAATTAAAATGTAAAATCAAGAAAGATTAGAACGAAAACAACCAAAATTGGCAGTGGCGGAGACATGGGAGCGCTTTGCCCAGCAGTAAGACTGGCGTTTAAAAACATGATTCAGCTACAGTATCCATTAATAATCTGTATATATGTCCTTGACAGTGGGCCTGTTTACACTATTAATAAAAGTGTTGAAGTGGTCCAATCGGCACCTCCGTGCGAAACACGCGATACGAATAAATATTTCGCATAAGAACTTACTTGGTGAATTTAGAGACATACTCGAAACATTTTTTATGATTTACTTTGTGTGATTGTTATCTGCTATGTTGACCAAACTAATAAATAGATAAACAAATTTGGGCATCGATTTTAAAATTATTACATAAATGTGTTAAATAGTCACCTCATTAATAAACAATTAAGTATGTGTCATGATTATTCTAGAAATAGTCTAAGTGATATTTAATGAGAATGATGAAATAGGTATTCATTTAAAATGAGAGAAGTGCCTCGAATATTATGAGCCTTAATGCATCGAGGATATCGATCTTGATTCTCTATTTCAATCCCATTTGTAAAACGAAATATGGATCCAAAACATTTATCGACAACCCTATACTAGGTAGGTAGGTGCCAATGGCGGGTTCTTATCACCAGGATCACAGCGATACCTATCGAAAATGTGGGAAGGGCGTCATTGGACCTTCATAGAGCTCAGGTGACCTCACATCTAGCGGTTACTTCAAACAAATGACAATAGTTTAAAGGCAAGGATCGGTAGTCTGTGGTCTAAAAGTCGTAAATAAGTTGTTGGTGTTAAAGTTTATGTTCTTCATTGTTGTTCTTTGTCTTGATAGCATAGTCATATGCAGCGGGTATAAGTTCTCGATGATATTAATGATTACCATTTTCTGTTGTGAGGTTTTTAATTGACACTTGTTTAAAATTGAGAATGTTCAATGACGTCAATCGTCATTTGAACCTGATTTTGATTGTCAATTAAAAACCTGACAACGGAAAATAGGAATGTTTACGAGTTCGGCACAAAAATGCATTTAATTTATATTTTAATTTGGCCGCAATATTGGAAACATTACCAATATTCTTTGAATGTTCATTTTATTGTAAAGTGTTTATTTAAATAGCTGTTGTTTCGTATATCTATGTAAACCAGGCGACGTCAAAGTAATTGCTTAACTTGAGGTTCTTACTTTACTTATTTCAGGTAATTGACCTCATTAAAATTCTGTTTTTAATTAAATGGTACGATAACAAAATGGTTTCTTACGTATAAACGCACTTGTTATTGTTGATAGGCAGAAAAAAATTTGACCACGTGATGTACCTTTAGGCTTTAGGTCATATAATCTAGAGGAAATTTATTTAATTCAAAATTGTAATAGGCAAATCTGATTTTTACCATTCTTTCATTATCAAAATAAGGTTTTACCCAGCGCAATTATTATTCATATCGCTAGTTTAGGTGGATGTAAGTAAGCTATTCTCCATTAATTGACAATATTCTTTATCGGGTAAACTGTTCTTATTTCTATACAATCGCCTTTTTTAATGACACTTCACCATTATCAACAACCTGTGGAAAACCGCGGCGTTCCCCCCGTCCTGTCCACCGACAGACACATGCGTAGGCGCATGCTCGGCGCAGATCGAGCGATTGTTTCATCTAGCCGGGGCCACCCCCGCGTCGATTAGCGCGGGCCCACTCGCGAACTTGCCACTCGCCAGCCCGCCTGGCCGTGCGCTGCTCGTCTCAGACCCTCGCGGGACCGTGGAGACACCATAGCAGTGCCCCTGGTGAGTGGATGTGCTAGGGGTTGAAAACGTGTAAGCTTAACGGTGAAGTCAGAAGAAGTATTAGGACTATCTAAACTTTGAGTGCGTACGTAAGTCATTTATAAAAAATACAAAGAATCGTGAATTCATCTCACTTGATGATAATTAATACTCGTATTGTGTAAAATCAAATAAATCTTATGTTTATTATGTTTGCGATTTCTCCCTTATGTTTTCGTGTGGTTATCACAGAATTAACACGACTGCAACAGGCAATTTCGTAAACTGTAATACAAGCGTTGTCTTCCACAAGTTTTTCTACAATTCATTGGAAACCGTTCCAACAACATTATTGATCGATTTAGTATTTATAATATTAATGAGACCATGGTTAAATACTTTGATGACGGTGTTTGTAAAGTTTACATCGAAAATACACACAGGATGTTAATTTTTTTGCTTGTCTCACGTTTTTGTGCAGACAGAACGGCTGTCAATTCAATGTTAATATCGGAATTATAATCAGCAGCCAAACGGAATGTCGTACGGTTCGCGATCATTAACGTCAATATATTAATGAAGAGTCGACGAAACGATCGCTTATGTAATAAACAGGCCTATCTATACATACTACATATGTAAAAAAACCTATTAAGGTTGTTTTTTCACATTATTGATTCTTAATTGCTTTTGATCTCGTAGTGCCTACTTCCATTTATTTAGAATAAAATAAGACTTACCTACGTGTGTATGGTGTTATCTGTTTGAATTAGTCTCTTAAAAATAATTAAATTAAACATTCCCTTCAATGTTTATAAGTAGGTCTTACTATTTCTGCTTGCAATAACTTTACTATGAAACGTTGAAATTACCCATTTAGTTCTATAAATATGTTCATCACAAAGAAGCATGTGAAAACCTCAACTTGACTTGATCCGTTTATCTTGTGATGATTATTTTATTACTCAATACGGCACATTCATTTGTATGTACACAGATGAATCGTCCATAACGTATTTATCATATCGATGACATACCCGTAGCTCTGATAATGAAAAGCTAAATGATTGATTTCATATGAAACAAACCCTAAACGTTGACAAAACGAGCTAGAACTGTTGTCAGGGTACCAACATTAGATAATTGCTATTAAGATGAAGATTTATTTAAATGATTCCGATTTTGATAGTCAAAATAAGACTGGTAGTCAAAATTTGACGTAAAATCAGACCCATATTGGTGGATATAAACCATATTGATTTGATTAAAAATACTAATTTATTTTAATCAATAACCAATTAATTTAGAAACGTTATTTGTTGTTGTGGAATGCTATACTTCCACTGATGACAGTACTAAATATTGCGTTAGTTGTTGTCATTTTCCTGTTGGTGTCAATCGCTAGATCATCTATCCTACTAATATTATGAATGCGAAAGTTTGTGAGTGTGGATGTATGTATGTATGTTTGTTACTCCTTCACGCAAAAACTACTGAACGGATTTGGATGAAATTTTAACACAGATAGATTATAACCGGGATTAACATATAGGATACTTTTTAACCCGATAATCCCGAAATTTTTGCTAATTGAAATACTACGCGGATGAAGTCGCGGGGCACAGCTAGTATTCTATATTATCGTCTGCATCATCTCGGGTATACAGAGCCTTATTGTTGCAATATAGTATATATTATGTTGCTATGTCTGTGTTCGTCTAAAACGCGCTATGACTTCATCCAATGCGCTCAATGTCACATTGGTATTTTCTTCATCTGCCTTAATAGAGGACACTCGGCTTTGATTTTTAAATTACTTCCTTTCTTTGATTCTGCTTTGTTAGGTACTTTAATTATTATCCATTTTATACATATCATGACGCCGGCCTCTAGTCGAAAGAAATTTCGACAGTTTGGTAATTATTCTGCCAAACGTCGTTTTTTTTGTAAACATCCTTTTGGTCTTAGGTTTATTGATCATTTTGTTGCACAATTTGGTTTGATTAATTTGTTCCGTTACGCTTGTAGTATTTTCTCGTAAGGGGTCTCCGGACGCCACGATTTGGCTCTCGATCCGATCCATGACGACGAGTAGAGCCTATCGCTAGGGTCCCATCCCTACCATTCGGCATGGCAATGGGCAAGTTGGATCTCCTGACTCGCACATCCCATGATCGATCCTACTTATTGGCCTTACCGATTGTGATCTATAATGTGCCTTCTGGAGACCCTTTTACGAAATTCTATAAATTATTGACGTATTTTCCTATGTGGTTAGAGGTGTCTCAGGATTTGTATAATATAAGTTATTTTAATATGAAATAAGGGAAACTACTATTTTTTTCTTGTAAAATAACCTAGTTCGCGAATAGTTCGCAGAAGTCATGCGTACCTAAATATCATCAATTTTCCTCAATAAACCATAGATAATTCATTACCATCAATAGAATATAATTATTACTCACTGTTATTACAATATTATATTTTTTACTTACCTCGTGACCTATTTATCGTTCTATGTAAACCGAGTGTTCAGTAGCACTCGTGACGTCACCGGGCACATAGGCTCGAGCCTGGCACGGCGCGCGGCGCGCGGCGCCTGAGACCTGCACTCGTGACTAACAAGTATATTTCTCGAACAGTGGTGTCGATGAGTGAGTTTCTCTGTAATTATTTGTCAATATCATGAGTGTGTGAGTGTCCTTATGCGCGTACCTACGCAAATACGTCTTAAAGTTATGTTAAATGGATCGTATTTTATAACATCTGTAGACTGTGTAGTTGTGTTTTATGAATATGTATTTTTATTCGATATTAAATTTGTATTATTTTTGTGCTTATGCCATGCACAAGGTTACAATCTTCTGCATGGCATTTATCAATACATGTCAGGTCCGGTCAATAAGCTAGCATTGTGTGAGCTTCTCAAATAGAAATCAGTTAATTGATCAGGCACGACATTATTACAGCCAGATGTATTTGCATGGTTTCCTATGTCATGACAATCCTAAATTATAGAAGACCTTAATGAGCTTAGCATCTAACCCTTTGATAAAAGAAGTAAAGGATACCGCATGTTAGTACACGCAATGTTCCACCAAAATATACGCATGATTCAAAATTCGCGCAGTCGCCCGCTAGTCTACAATCGACCATTGACACAAGAGCTGTCAAAACCGCGTCGTAAAATATTGAAAAAATACCGTTTTGCATCATTAAAACATGTAAAATTGAGAACTGGAAGCATAAGAAAGCGAATGGCATTTCATTTTATCAGTGAGTCCCCCTTAAAATACAATATTTTACAAGAAAAAGTAAAATTTATATTTTCATACATTCTATGTAGTTGGATAATGTGGATACGACTTCTATAAAATTATATTGTTTCGTATTAAAATGCCGTTTTCGTAAAAAATGGTTTATTGCGCTCTTCACAAACTTAACTTATACGCACTAGAAGGTACAGTAACATTTGTTACACACAAAACTTCCAAATGACATAGCAGTCGCACAGTCGTCCAATATAGTCGCTTACCTAAAGGTCGTCGTATATTCCTCTATCTTTGCTTTCTTAACACAATATGTTCAATGTCGCTTCCGATGACAATATATTTTTAGGGTACTTTTCTCGACAGTTTAAACTCGAAAATCTCGAAAAGTTTGTTTATTATCAGGATTCAGGACAATTGAAACATTTATATAAATTTCAATAAATTACATAATAATAATTAATAATAATATATAACTAATATAGAAAGACTTTAAAAAATTAAAAAAAACCTTGGCCGCGTGGGATGGTCCCAAGAATGCTGGCTGCATTTCCTCGTTGGATCGAAAGGCTGATTTTTTGGACGAGGAAAGAGCCAGCTCTCTTGTCACCTGTGGAGGCAATAATTTTGGGGGTTAAAACATTAATAAGTTTTTTTGCACTGTGGCTCCATGGGCCTAGGGTTTCTACGGCAAATGGCACAAATACGTAATTATTATTTAAAGAAGCGTATTTGCGCCGCTTGCCGAGATCCGCTTTTTCTGCCGCGGCTCCTGCTGCAGCCACTGATTCCTTGAGGTGTGATGGAGCCAGAGTATCCACACAAGTGGCATCCCACACAAGTGGGCGACCTCTCTCCCAAGGAATCAAGGTCATGCCATCGGGTCTCTTGCCGTCGTCCCGAAATATTCCGGATGGTTCTAGAATAGATGGGACGTTGATGGTGGCAAGAGCCCTTTTAATACAGTCGTTTATGGAGCCGTGGCGAGAAAACCTGCCTGCACTTATTTGGCAAGAAAGACCATGGAGACCAGACCGATCTACCTCCACTCCACACGGACATTTATGCTCTATACCGACTGGTGCCCCTAAGCGAATGCCGACAGCGACTCTGAAACTTTCGTTGTCGAGAAAGGTGCCGAGGTTTGGTGAAGGGATGGCGTGAAGCCAATAACCGGATTCCTTTTCACGTAACGCTAGAAGACGGGCGTGGTCGCGGTCACTGGTTAGATTTTCAAAGAGGAAATTTTGGGTTATTTGTACCAATGGCGTATCCCAAAGTATTTGTTGGTGTACTTCCTTCGGGATATCGACATTGGGACAAATGCTCTTCCAAGTTTCTATGGCTTCTGTGGTACCAGATATTAAAAAAGTACTGTCTTTAAGTATTTTGGAGCACAGCCCGCCAGCACTATGCACAGATGCGAGAAAAGCTGGAAGAGCGACATCCGAAATTTTTCTCACGCCGATGCCACCATTTCTAATAGGTAAAGTAGCTTGTATCCAGGAAAAGTCGTTTAAAGATACATTTAGAATTTTCTCAAGAGTATCTTTAATAATGGCATCCATTTGTTCGAGTTGGGCCGAAAATTTCCAGATTGGGCTGGCGCGGAGTGCGTACGTAAGCTTCGGGACAAAAAGGCAAAATTTGATCATTGTGAACGCTACATGAGAATTTAAAATGCCCAATCTGTCTGAATTATCTGAAAAGTCTTTAATTTTCTTATCCAAAAATGGTTTGACTCCTTCGTCAAGTAAAGGAGCACCCAGAAGGCAAAGCGTCTCCTTATTAAGTGATTTAATATTAGGCATAATCTTGTTGAAACTTTCAAAGATCAGATTAAATCGCATAGGTTGAACAGTATCAGAAACAAATATTTCACATTTGGAAGGGTTCAGCTCTAATCCAATTGTTTTAAAATCTTTGGTAATTTGAGTTAGGTCACTTAATACGGAATTAGCTTTGCCTCCTAAAGTACCGTCATCTAGGTAATATTTGCTTAATACTTTTTCTCTTACGAAACGGTATTTTGAATATAACCCGCCATTATTACCCCATATTATTACCCGTTATAATATTCTTATGTGATTGACTTGAAATCGTGAGGCGTATCCATAGTTTTGACGTCGTTTTGCACGGTTTTGACACGGGCCCCGCGCGCCGGCGCGCTTTATACACACTGTCATTGCAGCGAGATCGCATTTGAATAATAATTAAGTATGAAGTACTGTATCCATTCCTTCCTTTATCAAAGATCTAACCTTTCAAATAGTAATATTTACCTAAATACATGTTGATCGATGCAATCACACTACCGGACGCCCCTACCCCCGATCCCCAGGGAACTCGCACACCACACACACTATAATACTTTCACAGAAGCCGGATTTACAGTGATCGACAACTTTTTGAGGATCCATCCAGATTAATTTATCTCAGTCCCCGATAATGCATCGAGATTTTTAACCCTGCGAGCTTAGGGAATGCTAAATTGTCTTGCCTAACGGTCATCGCTGAGTGCCTACTTCTCGTGTAATACCTACTTATTGTAAGTTATATGCCCCAGGTACCAGTTGGTACACAATACCGATTCGCGACCAGCCACCGCACCGGGCGGCGCGACCGGCTCCGGGGCGCGCCTGCGTGAAGGCTGCCCTGTATCTTGTGTTTTCTTCATCTCATGCGCATACGTGTTAAAATATGACTTGAATTTTACGATAAAAATGATGGATAATCCAATTTCATGCAGTAAACACATAAAACAGTAAGCTCTATAGCTTATATTTTACTATCGTTATCATCATAGTTAGCCTCATATACCTACCCCATACAACTAGACTATATTGGTTAGAGTCCACAAAATAATTCAGAATCATATGCCCTATTCTGCGGTACCTGACAATCTAATCGTGTTCCAGTAATGCCGTAAGCAGATAAACCGCAAACACTAGACATTCCCAGTGCGAATGGTTTGCGCCAGTTGTTTCGCGTCGTGTTTTGTTTGAGAACTAAGCGGGTAGGATCACGTTACGGCTGTGTGCCTGTCGGCGCTCGACCACTGGCCTGGGTTTAGGGTTGGAGTTGCAGTAATCAAAATTTAATGTATAATTCAATTTCTGTATTTTTGGTATTAGCTCATTATATTTCCCAGAAGAAATTGACAAACTCTCAGGATGTTCTTCACTACCAACATTTGCTTAAGGCCATATGTATCGTAACAGTTGAGCAATATGTTTACAAACCGATTCGATACTCATAAACGTTTAGCAAATGCTATGTCGATTTTCTTTTACATTGCATTTTGAGTAGAACCCTAAATTAACACATTGATAATATTATATCTACTATATAAAAATAAGTCGGGTTTTCCTTCCTGACGCTATAACTCCAGAACGCACGAACCGATTTCCACGGTTTTGCATTCGTTGGAAAGGTCTCGGGCTCCGTGAGGTTTATAGCAAAGAAATTTCAACAGAACGCGGACGGAGTCGCGGGGCACAGCTAGTATTTTATAATAGTGGGTAGTGAAGCAGTAGGTAGATGATAATGATCTGTGCATCGACGCGGACAACCAGCATTGCAATAATATCTAGGAGTAGATTTTATTTGTGCGTTTCAGTTCAGAAGATTGCCAGCCCTAAGTAAACTTTGTGCTGTTACCAGCGTCTATAAACCAAGATGGCGAGGACATGCCTTTCTGTCCAATTATAAATTCATACAAGCACCAACATCGGCAGCTCGCCTCTTCCGTCATGGTGCAGGTAACTGAAGGGCGGAGGTGATAGCAAACCTGTTGGCTATCTACGGACACCATCTTGGAACACCATAAGTTACTGTCAAGCGACGTTACGGTTGACTCATTACTGATAATTTGCGCCTTCACGTGAGCTTGTTCAATAATGAGAAAATCATCCTGATCTCCATAATATTGGTTGCTTCTAGCACTTCTTTCGTTAGACCTTCGGAGCTCTTTCAAGACCATTTTCGTTGCTGATTACTTAGCTATCTCTTTAAAACTTCCCATTCATGAGGACTGTTGGTTTTAAGTGTACCCGAATGTGGGCGAGTCTGAAGTGTCGTTTAAGGCATTAGACCTCTTGTTATGGTCATGTAACAAATAAACTTTTATTTGTCGATCCTTTGGATAACTTGGAAACTGCTATGATAAGCAAATTTATACTTTAACTTGTTTCTGTATAGCTCATTTTTCTGTCACAATATTTGTGTTTGCGCCAAAACTTAATTACATTTTGTACTTTTATAGAGCAACATTAATATGAACAAGTATTTTATTATCTTTTTTATTTTTTATTTTAAATATCAAAAACATTTATTTTAAATATTTGGGACATTTTAGATGTGAGTAGAATGTTAAATTAAAGTGTGGCATTTTAGCGTTTGGCGGGCGCAGGAGGTAATGGCGGCAATTAAATTAACTAAACATCCGGCAGCGAGGTGATTCCTGTGTCATGTCATGATTTATGTACATATCCATACCTAAATAATAAAGTTATGTTAGTTTTATACATTTCAGCTGCATAGGTATACAAAAAGTGTTAATATTGAATTCAGTGGTGAAAATCAAGCCTTCTATTCTTCGTTTTCAGTTTAGCTAGTCTCATAATCATTGCTTTCCCAAAAATACCACATCTCTATTCCACACTTTCACGTTACAGACATTCGAAAAGACAAAAATAAATAAAAGTGTATTAGTGAACGGCATTTCATTGTTTTTAATTACTCGTCTCGACATATTAATAAAATCAAATTTAAAATGCTGACTTTGCAATGGACAAAGCTAAAGCAATAATCTATAATCACGTGGGCTTCATTCATCATCTTTGTTCATGTATACTTCTTTGTATAGCCTTTGCCATTGTGTTTCTTTAAATTAATATGTTATCAGATCCTTGGCTGGTATGAATTCATATTCTTCGAGTCCAAAACTTTCCCCTTGCCACAGGATTAACTAATCACTAATTTTAACTTGCATAATAATCAAACATTCGTCAAATATCAGGCCCTCAAAGATAACATTGGCCAACATAAAACAAACAATCGTCATTGGCCGGGCGGGCGGCGCGGCGCAGTGCGCGGGCGCAGGAAACCAGTTCTGCCAGGACACTCGTGTATACCTAATGTGTATATAGGCCCACTGGCTCCAACTAGGATCCCCCGTGTGGGATTCAATATTCCGCAATAGCATATTATTTGCATATTTTGATGAAGAGCTTATTATTTATGGTATCCAAACCATACATTATATACCTACTCCTTTAATGTCTTTATTAGATAAGAAATGATTATTTGATTACTTGGTTAAATCGTGACTCAAATTATTAAGACCAATTACTTAAGAAAGTCAATAAGTTAAACGTTGATACAATCCATCAATATTATCAGGAGCAAAATAATCCTTTCGTAAATCGGCATTGATCAATAGCCCTGTAAATATAGGAGTGGTCATCTGGACATTAGACACTTTTAAGATGATTCCTTACTTACTCTGTTAAAACGAAGTTACCGAGTGCTCCTTGGATGTTAAAACAAATATGTTATGTGATTTATTTGAAATTGGAATTTAGAATAGATCAGAACCGGCAACTGGAATTGATTTAATTACTTCCGTGTCGTAAAGTTCACGGTTAAATAACTTGCTACATTAGTAACGTTTGTACATCTGCGGCGTTGGATTCAGGCCGAAATTTCACGGGATTTCATCTATTATGTTCTATGTGTTTTATGTTATGATCTGTTCTGTCGCTTTATTTTGACTGTTTTTGTTTGTGGTTGATATGAAAAAACCTAGGTTTGTTTCCGTAATAAGTTTAGTTTTTTGTCTTGTAACGACTTTGAAAATAATTAAGTTTTAGGATAAACCCCTGCTATGTAACATTTTTGTCGTAAAATTGGTCAATAATATCGATGGTATTTATTGTTGAAGTAGATAATCGCTCCACGACCAGAACGTCGAAAACCAAACAAAACCATAGCTGAATACAATTTTAATTTTTCTACTGAAATAGCTTGCTTATTGAAGATAATAATAATGTTATAGTTTACTTACCTACCTATCTTAAATAAAAAAACAATCTTAAGTTATTAAAGCCCGGAAACCAAGGCTATGCTCATCTCATAACAGCCTAGGTTACTTAACGGCCATGACACAGCCAACAAAAATACGCCCAGCATCACAAGCCGTGACCTTTCAAACACCACTCGACCATTCATAATACTTAATTGCTGCTAATAGTTGATCCAACATTGGCTCCAACACCTGACTCACCCGCCCACAATTGTCACGTGCGCTAGGTGATTGATCAGCTGGCTACATTGTTTTCCCTAATGGATGCCAAATCCTGACAGCTCATTATGCGTGAGAAGGTTAACTGGACACGATCAGTTGGAGACTCGGTGTTGTGATCTGCTGTTTTGTAGTTCTAATGCCAGGGTTATTACATAACAGGCTTCTCTGACGGTACGGCAAAGATAGTCTAGAATGTTTTTTTCAAATCTTGGTTATTCTTTGTAATCCTAATTAATTAATTACTATGTGTGTACATTTAGAGGAAATGATGCGACACTAGGTGGAATACCATCGCCTTGCCGTCAGCAACGCTACATTTTATGTATTTTTGTTATTCATATCAACAAACATTTCCATAGCAGAGTACTGGAATTATTGGATCTATTAGCATAATAATAATCTGCGACGCCAACCTGCAGAATGTCCATAATTTTGTAAATTTTTTTGTTCACTCAAACGGAAACACCAACTTTGTTGTAATAAATCTGTTTGCACAGATAAAGCTGACTGAGATCACTTGTCTAAATGTCCGCCGGGTGACGACATAGGAAGCATTTTCGACATGTTTTTATTGCACATGTAATTGTAGCGCTAACATCAGGTGGGATGGCGACAATTTTATTATATGATCACCTTAAAGTGGTAATTGTTGGATACTCTACGTTAATACATAGGCATCATGATAATTATTAACTTAGGAAACATATGGTTCGGTGGTGTTAGCTCTATGTTTGAATTATTCTTCAAAGTTGATTTAGTTTAATATTGAAAATAAATTTTATTTATAAGTACCTAGTCTAATGAAAAACATTAAGTTGTGTTCATTTTTATAACTTACTTTGCGTTGCGGTCATTACACAACACTTTTAATCACCTTTCGCTTGTTGCCTAAATACAATCTTCTTCTTCTTTCAAAATATGTGGCACCCACGTTAATAGGTATTTCGCCAGTGTCAAGTAACAAATACTAATAAATAACATTAAACACATTTGAATGTGTATCATTGTCTCTATATTATGTCAGTTTAGAATTCGATCACACTATTAGCCAGACAATAATTGTCCCGGAAATGCCTCTAATTCAGTTATCTTAAAAGTAGTCTAGTACTAATGTGTAACTATGTTATTTATTGAGTAATGCTCTCCCTTGGCAGACACCTTTGTACAGCTGATATAAACTAGTGATGTTGTGTCTAACTCAATCTAATTCCGTACTTATATATATTTTATCATTTAAATAGATACGTGTATTGCTGATCTATATCATTTACTCCTACCCTGTAGCTATTATACTAACTATTGGTTATGTTCGTTTGTCTGACGTCGCCATATAGTTGAAAATAGATAAAATGATGGTCCTATTATCTTTTTACCATTCATGGTCATTGCAACAAGCTCGTGCATATTAAGTTATCGTGGGCATCTCGTCTTGACAGTGACGTCATTCGGCGCAGGCGCACATCCGCTGCACCGCTAAATTTTGAACAAGGTCGACAAGTTACATTATTATTTTTGAAACTAGATTTTTCGGAAGACATATTTTTGTATATTTGTCATTAGGTCACACATAATTTTATTCCTAAATTATGTGCCAATAGTCGCACAGCACAGCACACCGCACAGCACACCGCACGGCAGCAGTCAGAACAGTTCATTGTCATGATTTATGTTCATTTTAAACGGTTACAGCCCAATGTGGGTAGAGGCCCAAGTGTTATCTAGTTCACTTATTCCTCTATTTTTTTTATTATGATGGAAATCTATCCAGAACCAAACCGCCTTCATGAGAATAAATCACTTAGTGTGCAAATCAAACGTAAGCTTCAACGGGGCATTGAAGAAATAGACAAATTCTCCTCTCGGCACGGGCCCATCAGTTCGCTTTCACTATCTCCTTGTCAATTCACGTCAAGTGTCATCTCTGTATGCAGGCCGCGGACGCCATCTTTTAGCCATTTATGGTGTTTAGCAGCACAGCGGATCTGGGCCGTGTGCGAGGTTTCGTTCATGGGCTTGTTAAGATTATATTCAGAGCAGGATTGAACTTTCTCATGTTTTGATCGGAGTTCGTAAGCGGTGGGAAAAGAGAGTTGATTGCTATGATATCCTATACGTATTGTGCGCTGTGAATATAAATCAGTTTTGTCACCTGGTTCCTCTTCTTTTACTAATCATAGCTATCCTTCTAGGGTCAAATTCATTTTTTTTCTATGGTGCCTAGGTACTTACATTGAAAAACATCTCTTAGTATATTACCTATAAGCACTTTATAGCTAAAGTTTGCCTAAATTACCTTATGGCATGGGTCCAACACTATCCAATGGTCTTATTTTGTAGAGTCACATCAACTTACTAACTCAACAAAAACATCTTAATCCCCATAAATATAACCTGACAGTTGGTATACCGGTACTCTATAGCCATTTATTATGGAATGTGGTGTGTGCGTCAATGTTTGGCGGTTAACTATTTATATTCACGTCTCGTGGGCACATGAAAAATACCATTTATGAGAACATTATGTAACACCTATTATAGTTGGGCATAGATTCAATTAGCTAACAAATAGAACACATAATTATCTTCAAGTTGTTATAATAGTCTCTCAATTCACTAATTAAAATACGTTAGTACTTAGTCCACTGTTAATTGATTCACCAACAAGATCTGCCATTACGAGTAACAGAAATGAACGTCAACTCATACAAACATGAAAAATGTACCCTTTTTTCACACTTTTAATGTTATTGTTAAATCACACTATATTTTACCATACAAAATACTTAATGAGCGCATTCTCTCAGAGGCCATCAGGACAAAAGTGTTTTACTATCGCGCATCACATTCTTATTGTATGAGCGATGTCCGAAGCGCTGAGTCACGGAACCCGCGGGGCAGGTTTGCGGAGTGCGCGGGCGCCGCGCCGCGCGCCGCGGCCGGGCCCTTACCTGGGAGTCCTGTGACCTCTAGGGACGTCGGCCATGCGAAATGCGAAAAGCTTCCAAATGGGTGTTTTGTAGTAGTTATTTTGAGGTTAGGCAGCAACATTACAAGCAATTTAAAATGTTGGGAAAGCGCAACAATATTAGGGAGGGTAAAAGTGTAGTCCCTATTATAATAAATGTCACTTATTAGGTTTGAATTATTATATTTCGGGCACCGGAAGTAAAATTATTTAAATTGAATAGTTTACTCCGCCACAGCCACTATACCCATCGGCTTTTCCACTTAACTACTAAGTCAGTCGGTCCTTAACTTTCACACAAAGTTACTAAATCTGTTACTTTTAAATGCCTCTTTTAGGGGGCACTCCCTCATTCCACATGTCGTTTGCTCAGTTACCGATCCCACTGGTGCATTACACTATGTGAGTGCCATTAGGTACTAACCACTCCTGCGCCATGTCGACACTGCAGAGACCTCGGCAGTCTCCCTCCCTCCACGGCATTAGGGTCCAATCGGTGCCGTCGTTAGATGACATCATAACGCTATTTGTTGATTTAACATTGGTTGGAAGCAAACCTAACCCTGATCATTTTATTGGAAGAGAACCTTGTTTTGGAAGTTCATTATTAGTAGTCATATGTACAATATTCATCTAAATGAAATACATAATTAGCTGCCAAATTATTTTTATTACTCTATTGTTGAATTTAGGAAGGTCGAGATATTTCTATGACAACGAGATCAGTAATAATTAATTGATTTGCCGTATACTTAGCTCCTTACCAAATTATACTCCACAACACATATTTATACCATGCTAACTCTATCTCAAAAAACTATAATGTACAGTCGCAGTACTTGTTATCCTGTAGGCTATCCTATCCCTGGCATATATGCTACACATTCTCAACCTCATAAATAGGTCAATTCGAAGAAATCACAATTCAAGCCGAGTAATTCACATTATTTACTGCATTGCATGCAGTGGAGATAAAAAGTAGCGTCTCCATATACAGGCTGGTGTAACAGGGGCAAGGGCGGCGGGGTGCCAATATGGAGGCAACCTTCGAGAAGGCCCGCCAGATGGCTCAACGAGGTTGAGCTGTATGACAGATGTTAGCTTCTGATGTTTGATGCACCGGTCTAGATTTTATATATAGACTAGCTGTGCCCGCGACTTCGTCCGCATGGAATTTATTGTCAATTAATGACAAAGTTTCATACAAACTTTCATCCCCTATTTTATCCCCTTGGGGGTAGAATTAATCAAAATCCTTTCTTAGCGGATGCCTACGTCATAACATCTACCTGCATGCCAAATTGTCGTTAATTATTATTTGTAATTATTGTGGCCAACACAAAAAAGAAATCTGTGATAGCTGTTAGTGATAGCACGCACACTCAAGAAAAAAACAGGTCCTGAAAGAAAGACGGCTATCAATGTTATGATATATTGAACTAAGGCCTGTATAAATATATCGATCTCAAGTCTGAGAGCGATCTTGGAAATTATATTCTTTTGTAGTTCTAGTGTAAAATGACATGTCAAAAGCGTACTTAAGACCGTTGTCAGATGCGAGATTGATTTATTAATACGGGCCTTAAGAAATAGATTAGGTACAGATAACAGCTGCGCCATCTCTCGACCCATAAGTTAATTATACAATATTAACTTCGATTCTACTTCCATGTCCATCATCAGAATGCAGCCCAGTCTCCAGTTGGTCTCTCAATGACCCATATTCCGTTTCTACGAACACTTCCGCCCCCATTAACACGTGTCAAATCATAACGGCCCCTTAATTGAGGTGTCGTTAGCAGAATTGGTGGGCCTTGGTCGCGTCCAATTAGCCCTGTCAGCGCGTCATGGCTTCATTGAGAGATTTATCTTTGGCGAGACGGTGTCTATGTATCTACAGGACACATGGGGATCCAATGACAGAGTTCAATAACAAAATGTTGATAGATTTGATAAATGATCTTACCCTTACGTTACTTGAACACCTCCTTCAATGTTAAGGCGGCGCTGGCGTGCCTATGTTTAGTGGTCATATTGTGTTGATTTCTGTGAAGTTGTTGCCAGTGTATGCACCCACCGACTCTGGTTTGATACCCTCGAAGGGAGATGACTGCTTATGCCTATATTAGTAGCCCAATGGAAATAATGTTAACTCGCCGTTTTTATAGTTGCGCCCGCGCACCCAGCCCTCTTTAAAATCTACCAGTAGGTGTTTCGTTTCACCGAACGAATGACACAATCATTTTATTCGTAACGCCTTCCAATGCTTCAGACGACCAGTCATCTCAATTGACGTCGTGATTTCTTAATTGCATGCGATGCACTTAAACATTTAATTGGCACCATGGAGATGTTATTATAATCTGAAAAAATGTATATGTATTAGATTTCAGTAGCTTTACCTTGAGTTTTATGCGCGCTAGCTACTCGCTAGTCGCGTCTATGGAGCTATTAAAATGTTCATGCAATGTAGGTGATGTAGTTGCCTATTATTAGAGTTTCAATTATTTTTAATAACTTTACATTTGACAATATTTTATTCTTATAATCTTGTATATAGCTTTGATGGCATATTGTCTCCCTCTAGCGACACATTGTCTGCGTCGGTGCGAGAGGGCAGGTATTCTGCTGCAGAGGTAGTTTTGTTACGATTGTTATTTTCACCTAGGTCTCGTATGCCTCGCAGGCATGCCACAAACTGATAAGCTGTGATAGTTCCGTGCGTTCACAGATATGTGACACATGTTATTGAATTCATTTTGATGTAAATATTAACATTAATGTTGTATTGTTCGCAGCATGTCCGACGGAGACGTGTCGTTGATTCGCGACGAGGACGTTCTGCGTCGAATGGTGAGCGCAATCGTTTTCATATATATTTACCTACCGGTCGGCCATTCCTTAATGTTGACTCAATTGATACTCTTTACACGGAATATAATGCGTGGCCAAGAGCCTAATGCTACCTCATGTACCTAAATGTAGTTTAAAGATGGATGTGGTTGCCGGCCTATATACTACAGGGGCTTAGTAATTATCGGGAACATAGGATATTTGAATTATGTGGAATCTTTCTTTTACGACTAGCGCCTCTAGCGAAAACCAGCAGCTTTACCTACTGATTAAGAATGGCTTTCGTATCTAAACATCTATTAAGCATCTACCAATGTATGTATATAGCACTATTGAGTTAACTTTAAACGACCGGATTTTCGAATTAAGAAACGTAGAAATTTTCAATTCAGATTATGATCTTAGTCTTCATATTATTATAATCTAAAAACCAATATCTTGAACTACTACCAACAATGAGAAGCCAAAACATAATGATGTGTAATAATAAGCGTGTAGTGTTATTATTGATTGAACACGACGACTGTCGAGTTTGGTTTAACATGTATTGTAATGAAAACTTCCGCTTCGAATTGCATGAAACTACACTTATATGTAGTTTACGTCGACGTTCGCCTGTTTGTCACAATATTTGAATGATTCCCTTCCTTTCGGGGCCTTTTGTCGCTCCTCTGGCTAATAAAAAGGTAGACAGTAATGTAAGAGGTTAGCAAATAAGGTATTTCAGCCAACCATATGGATTAGCTAAATACTTACGACGTAGTTGTCGTAACTTAATAGTAACTTTAACATAACGATGACGTCTCATTGAAAATATATGGTTTTTAGGTAATCTTAAATCAACTCTATCTATTGCTGTGATATTATTAACAGGCGTTAAGACTTATTTATTTACACTACTTGCAACTTATTGTATTTTTCATACATAAGTATTAAACATTTATGAATCCTCTTCTCTCCAGTGGCAGCAGACCGAGGACTTCTCCCGCAAGAAAGAGATACGCGCACACATGTACCGGCTGCGGGAGGAGCGCCTGCGCAACCTGTACTCGCCGGAGCCATCTGGCGATGGAAAAGGTAAACACTACTTATATACCACTCAAATTGTAGTTAGCACTAGAAAAGTAGATTTTGGTGAAAAGTTAGTACGAGTATTATAAGTACCTTCAGTAGGTATGCATGCATGCAAGTAGGCATGTGCTATTTTTATTTTTCATGTAGTTTGTCTATAAATATGTATTTATATCTATATTATTCACTCATATCTATAATTTTGGGTACGATAAAACAATAGAAGTTCTATCTTTATCTCATCGGCATTTCATAGCTACCTCAAAACGAAGTCGCATATCAAACATCGTTCTCTATTTATGTATTTTACTTTTCTATCTATTGTTACCTCATCGCCCAAGAACCCCTAGTTAGCGTAGTTGTACCAACAGGTAGTGAGTTGCCGGGCCGGGACCATGGCAAGTCGTTCGCCGACCAGAGCTTCCAGTCCATGAAGAGCAAGGAGGTCCGCGACGCGGGCTCCCCGCCCAAGGAGTTCACGTACCGCGGCCAAGGTGCCCCTGCACGATACCAACGCCCTAACTCTTTAACTAATGCTTATTAAACCGGTAGCGGTCGCAGACAGCACATTCCTGATACTAACGCGAGTCTATTTGCAGATTTGAAGGCGCTGTCGAATGCCGGCTGGAACGTCGAGCAAGAGAACAGAACGACCGACGACGGGCGCACCCACGTCAAGGCCGTCAACGCCAACATCGAGGGGAGGTACGACGTGGAGGGCGGGCGGGGGCAGTTCGCGGCCGTCGACCGACACAAGGAGGCGGTCACCGAGTACCAGGACGAGAACACCAGGCTCAAGCGGAACGAGACCTCCTCCAGCACGGCCGCCCGCGACCACGTCGTGCGCCGAACCGACGACGGCGCCGCCATCTCCTCCACCACCAGCTCCTCCACCTCCACCTCCAAGTTCCAGCAGGTCTCGTCGACACACGACACACTGCCCCACCTGACCGACAACGACTATAACCAACGAAACTATGACAACACCAACCGCACCGAAGAAGCGACCAGGAGACAGGTAACCAAGATTAACGATTATGAACAGAGCACCAGGGACGATTATAATAGCGATAACTTGGTGTCGAGGAAAGTCGAATACCCGGACGATAACACCAGGGTGGTGGTGGAGACGCGCCGCCTGCCCGACGGCACCAGGGTCACCAGCACGCGCCGCGAGTTCCGCGCGCGCTCCCACAACCACCACACCCACGAGAACACCTACTCCACCCAGCTACGCTCAGACACCAAGGAATCCACTTCGAACGTCACTAAACAAGTGATCGACAAAGCTACGGACATCGTTGACTCTCAAAGAAACGTTGACGATTTCGATTTTAAAAGACAAATAGCGGATTATACTACTACAGATGACAATATCGATGTGAACCGGCACGACACTAGAGCCAAGCGAGTGATCGATCGTTCTAAAACCGACGACGAATATTCGCAAACAACACGGTATGAGACTAGAACCAACAAGGTGATACAATCGACTGACGATAAGGATTACGTGCAGACTGTACGCCGGAACCGAGATCGTTATAACGACGATCGTGAGGTGATAACCAAGCGCGATGACAAAGTTCACCACAACCAGCAGCGATACAATGATCGCGAAGTTATAACCACGCGCGATGACCGCACTGATACCATCCAACAGCAACACGATGACCGTGAGGGGATACCCAAACGTGATGATAATATTCACAAAAATCAGCAGCAATACAAGGATCACAAAGTCATAACCAAGCATGATGACCACTCTCATACGATCCAACAGCATCGCGATAACCGTGAAGTCATAACCAAACATGTTGATGACAGGACGTATACCAATCAACAGAGATATACTAATGACGACCGTGAAGTTATCACTAAAGGTGATGATCGCGTCACGCAACATAAAGATATCACGGAGACTCAGATGCGTGACACCGAGGAAAAGATCCATAACATCAAGATTGAAAAGAAGGTTGAAGAAATCGTGGAGAAGAAGACGAGTACTGACCAACAAACGACGTATAACACTGATTACACGCAGAAAAAGATCAGCAATGATTGGAGCCCGTCTCATCAGGCTTGGGCCAGCAGCCTCCGAGCTGACACGCCATCCACTACTCGGCCTTCCACCAGGGCATCGTCTCCTGGAAGCAGGACCTTCAAGTCCAGCACATCGTCGCTTAGGAGCAGTGTTAGCCCTGACAAGACCCACAGGAAGCCGTTAAGCCGTGGCGGAAGCCCTACCAAGGCGGACAGGTTCTCGCCTACTCGCACCGTCTCTGATAGATACTCCAGTACCCATTCGACTCACTCGGTCACCGAGACCAAGAACCATAAGTATAGTCCTGACGACCGAAGGCCACCAACTGGTCGTTCCCCGACAAGGCCTGTATATAGCCCAGAGAGAAAGCCTCAGGATCACCGTCAGCGGCCGAGTGTGAGTCCTGAGAAGAGATCGAGCGCCAGCCCTGATAGGAAACCTCAACGACCTGCTACTGAACTCCCAAGAAATGGATCCCCGATTCGTCCTGTTGACCAGCAGCGAACACCTTCTGCACCACGTGAAAGCCCTGAAAGAAAGCCAGGTTATCAGCCAACTCAGGACTCTAGCTATCCTCGCAGTACTTCTCCAAACAAGCCAAGATCTAGCCCCGATAAAACACCCACTGATGGTTACCCTAAAGCTGGCTCTCCAACAAGACCTACTCAGAGTCCTGATAGGAAACCAGGCTTCCAGAAGCCGACAGACAGTCGACCAAGTCCAATGTCTAATTCCGACCGCACTACTTCACCGACACGTCCGTACCAACCCACGGACAGTACTAAGAGACCGAGTATGAGTTCAGATCGCAAACCTGGTTATCCATCTACGCCAGGTACCGATAAGTCCACAGAGAAGTCTCCTAATTATTCCCCGGACACGAACAACGCAAGTCCTAACAGTAAACCGGGCTACATGAAGCCTACTGCAGCCAGCAAACCGTCTGATGATCTGAAGTCTTCAACTATGCCGTCCGCTAGTCCTGATAGGAAGTCTCCTACGAAACATGCTCCTTCGTCAAGTCCTGATCGTCGGCCCCAAGATTATAAAACTGTGTCTGAAGTCCAAGAAGACCACTATAAATTTATTGATGAAGAAACAAAAATGTACACTAAAACTGACAAAAAATATCCTGATGGCAAGAAAATACCAACAGCTCCTGTTAATAAAGCCTATCCTCGTGACCGAAGTCCTTCTGAATTGAACAAAATTCCTTCTGAGGACACGCCAGATTTCAGAGCTGTACCAACAACACAAAGGAAATCAAGGTCACCGTCACCTAAAGATTCAGTCTCTATTAGAAGCGATCGTGTCGACACAACAATCAAAAAGGTCGACGTTACCACTAAGCACGATGACTATACTCAAGAAGTGACAACAAAATATCGTACTACTAAAGATAAATATAAGCCTCAGGACAACGACAAGGATACTCCTGGAGAACCGTCGCCATCCAAATATGGTACTTATGACAAGAAGAAACCTTATGATGACACTCAGGATTCACCTAAAGATGACAAATACGATTCAATGCCCCGTCGCGGGAAATCTCCGAGGAAAAGTCCTGATCAGCCAACATCGCCTGCTAGGAAATCGCCTAGAGATAGTGATTCTCCGGTCAAATCTCCAATTAAGGACACGAAGCATAAGTATGCCACAGACTTCATCCATACAGAAATAACTACTGAAGTGGCCAACAAGAAGTCTACAAAGGATCATCCTAGACAGCTGGTAACCCCATCTTCTAGTCCAACGAGGAGGCCTAAACCCACTGAAACTGAACCTTCAACTGGACAAAGCTCTCCGACGACATCTGTCAGTGGGTTCGTGTACTTCAGCTCGCCTCGTCCTGAGGAGACTGTGGTTACTGACTTGGACGATCAAGTAACTTTTATTGAGACAGTCACGGATGAAGACAGAATTGCTATTTGCAGGAGAGCTGAAGACCTTATTGTTAAGCGATCACCATCACCCTCAAAAATACCTTGCAGATCGCCTTCTCCTGAAAAGCAAGTGTCTCCTTCAAAAGACTGTCTCCCGAGAAAGAGTTCCCTAAAGAAGCCTACTGACACTAGTCAAGCCTCTCCTATTGAAAACCCACCGTCCAGTTTCCGTGTTTCGCCTGACGAGCCAAAGAACTTCCCTGGCCATAAAGTGGTGAAGAAAGATCAGCCTGATACGCCAGAAAATAATGCTCCTGGCAAGCCCAAACCACCGCTGGAGCGCCGTGAGACTTACGAAGACCGTTGCAGGAAAATACTTGGCATGACAGACACAACAACTGAGAATGTTACTAAAGAAACATCGTATTTAAAGGAACCTCAAACTGATGAGGGTTCTCCTCGCGGGTCGCCTTGCCCCAGTCCTGCTGTAAAAGAGACTCCATTCTGCTACCCTACCAATAAAAAGACTACTGATACTAAAATAGATGTTATTGATTTCATAACTCGTGAGCAAGAGAATATCACAAAAACAGCCACCCGTTGCGATGATGTCCTATCTGACAAGAAGCCTAAAATTACACGCGAAACCTCTCCGACCAAACTTCAAGACATCATTTCGAAGACTAAAACCGTCGTAGACTATGATGAGAAAAATAGCGAGAATGTTCGAACTGATATAACTGAGGAAATTAAAACAAAATATCCCAGAGAAAGTCCCGAGAGGAAATCGTCTCGGCCAAAAGACGACCCAAGTTTCAACAAACCTTCTCCCAAAGATCAGACTCCGAGAACTTCCGAAAGTCCCGAAAAACCAGGAGCTCAGAAGCCAAAGAACACTGAACGTCTACGTAACTCTCCGTCAAGGTACTCGGACAGCTCTCCGAGAGACAGTTTGAGCCCTGAAAGGAGGCCAAGATACGAGTCGCCTGAGAAAACTTCCACTCTCATGAAGAACACAACATCTGTTACAAATGAATACGATTCCACAACAGTTGATGACTTTGAAGAAACAACCATAACATCTACTACGAAGAAACAGCCCTCCCGTCTTTCAGAATCATCTACCCATAAAGCCCCAAAGCCAGAAGATAATATATCTTCCAGAACAAGTCCCGGTCGTAAGCCAAACTATGAGCGTCCGTCACCAACCCGGGTCAGCCCTGAGAAAAAACCTGGTGATAAATACCCTAGAGAAACATCACCATCCAGGCCTGGCTACACGAAGACTACAGAATCTGTCAGTTCAAAATTCGATACAACAAATGTGGAGGAAACTACTTCAAAACTGGTTACAAATACACACAATAAAACTTCAGACACGCCGACTCGTGGAGCTCCTAAGCCTGATACTACAACTGATAGGAGTCCGCACCGTAAACCAGAATATAAGCAGCCCTCTCCTCGATCCAGTCCCGTCAAAGAGCCTGTACAGAAACATCCGCATCCAAAGGAACCGGATACTATTCCTGGATACATGCGAACTACGGAGTCTGTCACTTGCAAATACGACACAACTGAGGATGTGGAAGTAACTACAAAACTAGTTGAAGCGAAACACACCCTTCGTAATTCTGAATCACCGACACGTAAGGTTCCGAAGCCTTCTGACGACTCTCCGTCTGGTCGTAAGCCAGGGTATGAATCTTCACCTACTCGGTCCAGTCCGGTGCAGGAGCCAATAGACAAATATCCTATGGAACCCGCTCCCAAGACCCCTGGGTATATGCGGACCACTGAATCAGTAACATCGAAACATGACTCTACTTCTGAGAATTACGAAGAGACTGTTTCGGAAAATGTTAGAACAAAACACACGCCTTCTCGACCCTCCGAGTCTCCAACACGCAAGTCGAGACCTTCAGAGGACTCTCCATCTGCTGGACTGCATCCTTCTGATAAGAGTCCTAGTCGCAAACCAGGTTATGAACAGCCTATTAAGAGTACTCCTGAAAAGAAACCAGGTGAGAAATATCCTAAAGAGTCTTCCCCAACTTGGACTCCTAAGTCTACTCCATCAGCACCTTCGGATAAGGCTCCCGAACGCAGGCCTGGCCACGAGCCTTCGCCAACCAGAGGCACTCCCAAATTGAGTGTTGAAAAATACCCTAAAGAACAATCTCTGACGGGACAAAAACCAGATAAAACTCCGGGTTATATGAAAACCACTGAATCTGCGACATACAAGCATGACACTACTACTGAAGATCTTGAAGAAACATTCATATCCCAGACTATAGATAGAGAATATCCTTCTGATTCGGAGCCTCATAAATCTCGTTCGAAAGTGCCACACGATATTTTGCATGAACCATCAGCATCTAGGCCATCGCCATCAAGGCAAACTATCAGCCCTGAACGTAAGCCTGTACACCAGGAACCGACTAGAGATATTCCTCCTAAAAAGCCTGGTGATAGGTACCCAAAAGAACCATTTACAAGGGAGAGCCCTGAAAAGACTCCAGGTTATATAAAGACTACAACCACAGTCTCTTCAAAATTTGATAATAATTATACTAAAGATTTTGAAGACACCACTACTACAAAGTCGGTGTATACACGACACACATCACGTCCATCTGCGTCGCCAACGCGTCCAACACCTGGAGATTCTCCTACTAGACATCACCCTTCAGAAACTGCGGATCGCAGCCCAAGCCATGAACCATCACCAAGAGCGAGTCCAGAGAGGAAGCGTGTTGGTAAGTATCCCAAGGATGCATCCCCTACCAGACCTCAAACTGAGACAAGTTCTGGTTACACCAGAAAAACTACATCAGTAACTACGAAGCACGACACCACTGAAGATCGTGAAACGATTACATCTAAAACTTCCAAATCACGCCCTTCAGATAAAACCCCTAAAAAAACAGACACCACCAAAAGTCGAACACCATCCCCGTCTAAAACTCATCCTACGGACATAACGAAGACACCAGAACGCAATCCTGGTCACGAACAGCCGTCAAAACCTAAAGACAAAAAACCTGGAGAGAACCAACCAAAGGACTCATCTCCTTCTAGATCTAGCAATAGACCTGACAGCAAACCGAGCTATATGAAGCCTACTGCTGCGGTGATGTCCAAGTATGAGTCTACTACTGAGGAAATTGATGAGACTACTACATTTGCTGGAGATAACTATCCGTCATCAAGATCATCTGTTTCGCCGGCGCGCCGTGCTCCTGACGAGCCTTCCAGCACCAAACCTAAATATATGAGGGAAGAGCCAGCTGAACCGAGGCAGCTACGCACTCCGTCCCCAACTAAGAAATATACTAAAGTAACCGAAATCAGCACAGACTTCATTATGTCTGAGAGAGAACAGGAGGTATTAGATAAAGTTCAAAAATCTCTTCGCAAATTATCTCCAGAGCGTAAGGAGAAATCACCTAGTCGTGAGAGAAGTCCAGGTAAAACTACAACTAGTCTACTAGATCTCGATATAACTACTAATGCTGATAATGATGATGAGTATACTGATGTTATTGAAATTACAAATACTCAAAAGACAACTAAAATTGACGTCACACGTATCGGTAAGCCTAAGGATGAGAAGCCTAAAGACCAGAAAGCGCCCAGCAAGCCGTCTTCTAGAAATGTTTCACCAACGAAAAAGCCATCCGGCCTTGCTAGTCCCAGTAAAATAGACAAGGGTGCGGAAACTCCGGGCAAGCCTAGGAGCGTGTCGCCCAGGAAGCCCTTGTCACCCACTGAGCGCCCTCACTCTCCTCAAGCCCCTAAGACGAGTGGCATCAAGCCTAAAGAGCCAATACCTTCTCATTTGACTCGCAAACCGACGCCTGCTACGCTGTCTAATATCAAACTAGAGAAAACAGTTACTGACGTTAAAAAGACCACCGGTATCGCGTCAATTATTAAACAGAATAGTGTAACTAAAACGTCGACAGTTAAGACTGCAAGCAAAGTTATTCAATCTTCCTCTAGCAAAGAACCTGAAACGAAACGAGCGCCTACGACTAAAGGTATCAAGGACATTTCGAAGAAGGATACTGACATAAAAGTAACGCGCACTGCGAGCGACATCGCGATGAAACCCAAGAAAACTTCACCTCAGAGGATGAAGTCGAAACCCGAGATACAAGTGAGTGATATGTCCACGAAGACCTCTACTACCAAAACACAGAGAGCTCCAAAAGAACCTCACACTAAACTACCAAGTAAATCAGCTACTACATTGAATACATCTGCTGAAGATGATGACGTGATCATTGACGTGGAACAATCGAAGTCTTCGAGGGAAAATTCTCCAGATCGCATCTGCCCTACTCCTGTTAACTTCGGGGATGACGTTGGTACACCGCGGTTCCCTGATGAGGTGAGCGAACCCGATGACGAGTTCCGCAAACGCACTCATCACACGATCCACGAAACTGAATCCATTGTTGATGATATTGTTGAAATATGTGAGGATGACGAGCTCTTTGTCAGAAAAACCCATACGGATAGTGTTAAAGATGACGAAAGTCTTCTTAAAGTTACTGGCAAATTATCAAAATACTCAAAAGGTGTTGGCGCTAAACCTAGAGACACTACTACTGTATTTAAAGATGCTGAGAGGAGAGTGCACTCAGATTTCATTAATGAGAATTTAAAATCCGATGAATGCTTGCTGTCCGTTTCCGAGAAAGTTAATAAGTTTGCTAAGGGACCGAGGGATACGAAAGACAAGAGTCCATCGCGTAATGTAATTGACGAATACGATCAAAACACAACATACCAGGATGATTACACTAAACTTAGTGTCCACGATAAGGCGCATCTGTTCGTAGAAACTGCAGAAAATGTAAAGGCACCTAAAGTAAAACCCGCGCCACAAAAAGTAGGGCGCCCAGACCTTAGCAATGTGGATGATTCACTGAAGAGCGATGACTGTTTGCTCAGTGTTTCAGATAAAGTAAATAAATTCGTTAAAACAGCTGAAAACTTTTTGACTGAGGCTCATGAAGTTGAGGAGAAAGATAAAAGAATTAAGGAACAACACGATAAGATAATGAGGCAGATAGTAGACGATGTTGACGATGAATCCTACGAGACGGAAATAACAACCGAGATTGAAGATATCGAAGTGACACGTGGAAAGACTCCTGACCACCGCGACGTCAAACCTACGTTCATGAAGGATACTGCGTCTTCGCATGGAAAAGTGAAAGATCATGGCAGCCCTAACACAAAACCGAAAGAGAGAACACCCACTGTCAAAATCACCACGCTCCGCAGCAGCGAAGCTGTGAAGAAAGCCAAAGCTCTCTTCGAGAATATCGCTTCCACCACCCAGAAAACAAAAGAAATGACAACCAAGACGACGAAATTAACTGACATTGGTGTAGTTAGGAAAACTAAACCTGACTCTACTACCGTTCATCATCCATCGGTAGAAGACGCTTTTCCTACTGTCACAGACGTAGATAGTGAAGTGGACGCGGCTCCGCATGCCAGAGATCGTCCGTCCAGTAGCACTCCCGCACGGCTGCACCAACCACGCGACGGCAAGCCGCGAGCAAGCCCAGCTCGACTGCACACCCAATCGCCTGAAGTGCCAAAGTCAAAATCTCCTATGCGTCACACAGAGGAAACTATTACATCTAGGACAGTATCAACGGCTTCCCCCAGAGCGGAGTCTCCGAAACATCAATCGGAAACTGATAACCCTGAAAAAGTTCCCGGTTACCTACGACCTACTAAGACGAGCCAGAGTAAAGAGGAGCCGAAGATCGAGGATAACGAGGTGAGCAGCCGCAGGGGAAGCGGCAAGTTCGGGGTGGAGTTGCGAAGGACCAGCGTGGAGAGATCCACGGCGAGCAGTGAGCGCCGCCGCAGCGTCGAGCATCCCTGCATCGAAGATATTTACGACCTGGACCTCCTGGAACAAATGGTCAGTTACCACGTCTTTTGCATGCTTGTAATCATAATCTCTACTTCTATGGTGTATTTATATCTTTACTGACTATATTCTCGTTTTCAGTTGGAAAAGGTCGTTGGTTACGAGCAGAGGCGACGCATCAGAGCACAAATCAGGGTAGCTAGGAAGAGGATGGAGACGGAACACGTTGTGGACACTAACACCTACACGAGGACCAAGCAGACCACCGTGCAGAAGATCAGGTCACCTGAGCGACAACAGACGAGATCTCCGGAACGCACGCCGAAGTCACATCAAAATACTTTATCCCCCGATCGTCACTCCAAAACTCCTCAGAGATCGGTGCCCGAGCGTTCTCAACCTAAGGAGCATGCTGTGTTAAACGGGCACAGTAAAGAAACCAGTAAAATAACTGATAGGCGCCAAAGACCACACAGCCCTGAAAAACTTGCGCCGAAAGGTATTTCTAAAACTAAGAGCCCTGCCCGCCCCGCCAGTCCTGAAAAGAAAACCAGAACACAATCTCCAATGAAGACGACTACTCCCAAACCTAAAACCAATCGTTTCCAAGAGTATGCGTCAGCTTATATGAAGAAAGTAGGACTAACCGAGGCTGACAAACTCAAACTGGCTGAATCTAAAACTAAAAAGATGGTCGATAATAAACAAAAGATTGTGAAACATGTCGAAGAACACAGGACTGTCGAGGAGTATACAACAACGAAGAATTTCACTGAGAGGACCTCTTCTAAAGACGTGATTGAAGTAGTTCAGATTAATGGAAAGAGGTCTCCGTCGCCAGCCAAAAGACAGAGTCCCGACCGCAAAGCTCCAAGTCCCGAACGAAAAGCCCAGAGCCCTGAGCGTAGGACTAGCCCCCAGCGTCAGGCACAAAGCCCTGAAAGACTATACCAGCGCACTCCGAGCCCTGTGCTCAAACGCCAGAAGTCAGACACCGGGAAGACACAACATAAGGAAACTATAATAAAAACTGTGTACGACCTTGTAAAGAAGCTACCGCAGAAGCAGGTGCCGGAAGAGAAGCCTTCTTGGGTGACAAACAGGAATTTAAAAAAGATAACTGCGGAGAGCCGGACATTTAGCTCTAAGAAAGTCGAGGAGAAACCGAAATACCGAGCGCCCAGTCCTTCTAAAGTTATTTCAAAGCCTATTGATGTCATCACGTCGAGTTACGGGCCGGGTCCGCTGGATGCTGACGGCAAACCTTTGTTCGGGATTAGGGCTTTGAGAAATGGCGCATCTAATTACCAAGGTGAGTGATAAGCCTCTTCAAAGCCCTTTATATTAAAACTAGCTGTGCCCGCGACTTCGTCCGCGTGGAATTTAATTGACAAAGTTTCATACAAACTTTCATCCCCTATTTTATCCCCTTGGGGGTAGAATTAATCAAAATCCTTTCTTAGCGGATGCCTACATCATAACATCTACCTGCATGTCAAATTTCAGCCCGATCCGTCCAGTGGTTTGGGCTGTGCGTTGATAGATCACTATGTCAGTCAGTCAGTCAGTCACCTTTGAGTTATATATATTTAGATATAAACGGTTGGCAGCGATAGGATTACTGATTTTACCTTCAGGGGTGACGATTGAATAGTTTTTGTGAAGATAAAATTTAATTATGATCCACAGATTAATTTTGAAAAGAAACGAACATCCCATTATTTCGACGACGAGTTCTGCCATCTGGTCTATCACTGTGTGCTATCTCACCTGATTCATATTGTTGTTCATAAGATAAATATTTGCTCAGATGGTCATATAAGTGACTACTCTTGTTATACTTACAGTCTTGTTATAGGTACAGACACAGAATTGTCGCGTAGCTTGTAAATAGCGTCACTTTTTGTGTGTGTGTCGGAAAGTAAATTGTAATGGTAATGTCAGTGAATGGGTGACCGTGAGTGAGTCGTGTTGAAGCCAGGTGTAGTTGGTTCTATGTGAAGTTAGCAAGTGTACCTATAGTTGAGGATTTACATGGTGGGTTATTAAAGCTTAATATTGAATACTTAATACGCGGGATAGATTTAATTGTGTACTTATTCACATTTTCAATTGTTATTTTTTATTTATCGAAGCATTCATCCCCTTTCCATATAATGCGTTTAGAACTCAGTTGTCAATGTATTAAACTGAGGTTATTTATTACAACAATAATGGCAATTTTCCAAATACATAATTATTTATGATTCTGCTGTAACTCAAATCTTTCCGCATTTGATGTGTAATGGCCATGAACTGTATGACTAAATTCATAACCTAATTTCAACTTTAGTTGACGATTGACCGGCCGGTTCCAGCCATGGTAACGTTTGGAACAGTCTATAAATATTATCCTTGAATGATGTGTGTCAGAAGTTATATTATAACTCAGAACCACAAATAAAAACCTGACCAACCTAAGAGGCACATGGCTATTGACATGGTGATTCACTTTAAAATCTTAGGTCACAAAAAATAAGTAAAATAGTTCTTATAAACATAAACATGTCTCTGAGTCAAGTTTCGTAGATAATCGTCTTTAGAATGCTCGACTAAAAATTTTATTGTTAAACTATCAAACCCTCCAAACTAACTCCCTACACCTTTATCACCCAGTGAAAGGTACAGTAATCCGGCAAGAGTACCACTCCCGCAACGGTGGGGAGCCCGAGGGCACTGTCTCGGTGACCGCGTACTCCACCGAGCCCGAGGACCTGGAGCGGCTGCTGCAGGGCCAGGGGGAGCCGCCGTCGAGGATCCACGGCCTCGCCGCCATCACCACCACCAAGAAGTTCGGGGGAGAGACGGGGACGACTCTGAAGGAGGTGCACGGGGTAAGCGCCTGCCGGAGTTATCATAGCAACGTGTTTTTATTTTACTATTCGCGAATAGATTATGATAGAAAGGTTAATATATGTAATTACCCAGTACCCTAGTATGTTCTATGTAATGTTCAATGTTTGTTAACAATACTGGTCGCGTTACATATCATTTTACTTTATGAGAGGATTTTAAACATGGCGGAGTGGCATTTCAGAGACCTCTCTTTGAATGGCAAGGATCGCTTAGCGTATCAGCGTATGTAGTATCGGTATGTGTGGCACGAGGCAGAGCGGTTGGGGCACAGCATTTTGGCGATTACACTATCACTCCTCACATCCCATCATATTATGCAGTGTTCAAGTTAGCACCAACTACATATAGCTGGGACCAAAGGTTCATAAATGTATTTAGTCCAAAGTATTGTAGCAACATTTTATCCCCTAACAGAGGGACGAGTGCGCAGCCATAGACCAGTTCACACACACCGACCGCCGGGTCATCGACACCAAGGTCGACGACTTCACAGAACACACCTTCGACATCCAAGAGCAGATCACAGGAGACTTGCGGCACATCGAGAGCAGACGAGAGGAGATAACAGGAGAGACACAAGATACGCAAGACAGAGATAGGATGCAGCGGCGAGTGGAGAAGGTGGTCGAGAGAAAGGGACACAAGGTGGACTCCAAGGAGAGAGTGGAAAGGACGGACGATAAGAAGACAGTGAGACAGAGTTCTGTGAAGTCTCTGACTGAGAAGTACATTAATAGTGCGAGTAAGTACATCCCTGTAGTCTGTTTGTTTGTAGGACCTTATCACCAAAAGGGCCATCGTAATTCAACAAAAATATACTAGCTGTGCCCCGCGACCCCGTCCGTGTGGAATGAGGACCACCCTTAACATTTAGGGGTATGAAAAATAGATAGTAGCCGATTATCAGACCTACCCGATATGCACACAAAATCTCATAAAAATCAGTCGAGCCGTTTCGGAGGAGTATGGTAACTAACACTGTGACACGATAATTTTATATATAAGATATATTTTTTATGCTGAACGTAACCATTGAGAGACATGCTCAATTTTAATGGCTGGGAATCAAACCCAACACTAGTCGGTCGCGAGTCGTATCATATTTGAATGTGTCTCTATACCTTGTAATGTCAATAAACTTTCGTTTTGCGTTCAATTCATCACATCGTCACGTAACGCCGCTAATGCGTGGGTGTCATCTTTCTATTATGATTAGCATAGTTGCGATAATAGTGGCTGCTTCGGGGGAGTTCAACGGTTCGGGTGGTCGCAAGTGCAGGCAGCATAGGTTCGATTCTTGAACAGGCCTAGCTTGCCGACTGTCTCACATTTTTTTTCCATGTCGACTCTATTCATTTACAAAGATATAAGCAGGAGAGTAGGTGCCTACAATTCAATTTCGTGTAACGGGCTAGTGCCGAGCATTCGCACTTTAATAAATTTCTCTCGCCATCTCCTAACGAGCATAGCGTGATGATACTATATCGTTTTCTAACATTACCGCGATACTGCGTAATATCGCAGCTCTACCATATTCGCTTGGAATCGACGGTCGATAGCGTCTACGTAAAATGGCGAATTCTATCCTCCAGAGGAAATAACAAATTTTCATTGATTTATATTTTTTAAGATTACTACGATGACTTAGCAATCCCTTTACCCGCTCCAACTTAGGGCCTATGCACACCACGTTTTTTAAACGCGCCGTTGACGCGCGTTTGTCGCGATACAGACGACAACAAACTGCTCTATAGGATTAAAGCGCGTTTAAAAAACGTAGTGTGCACAGGCCCTTAGAGAAACCCACACCTATTGGGTTCGTGTCAATTCTTTTTATAGCCATAACGGGGAACAAATCTGTAGCCTCTCGGTTTCGAGGGCGGCCTCTCTAACCGTCTATTGCCGCTACATCTGACGCTAGCCACTAACGAGCGTAAAACCAGCGGTAGAGCTGCAGAACACACCGACGTATTACGCGTTTGCATGTTGTACAGTTACCATTACGTAATGACACTTTCATAATCTTAACTTGCACAAAACGGAGGTACCTGCAAGTTTTCAGTGCTCGCCCGCCATCCGCGCCGACCGCGTCGACTTGTCGAGTTTAATGTGAATACTTATTATGGATCAGAATAATAATTGCGGTTATAATTTCAAGTTGTTATTGAGTATTTATCAACGGTTAGGTGAGTCTTTTGACGTCATCCGTGGAGTAATTTGAGCGTAACTGTGACAGAATTTCGTATACTTACGTGCATTGCTATTATTTCGTCATAATAGATATTGGTTCATAAAACAGCGGTTTATTTAAGATTTTCAATTGTTGTTTAAATCTCGACGTAATGCATAGAAGTGTGTTATGAGTTTAACGCCTTTCTCTGTAGATCGTAACTTTAAAACGGATGAACTTATTTCAAAGTTTTGGATCTGATTGATATTTAGGCAAGTGTTAGGTGTTAGCTTCGATGTTGTCACATAATATGACAGCTGTTGTTGTGTGCGCAGATGAGAGCGGCAAGACCGACCGCGGCTCGTACCCCAGGGCGGGGCTGATCCTGCGCACCGCCGCCATGAAGGACAGCGTCTCCAGCGACTCCTCGGCGCACGCCGGTCAGTCACTGCTGCTTCGCAATACATAACCATCAAATATGAGACGATAAGTTTCATGTTGCTTTGTTTATATTTTAAGTTGAACTGGAACACTCTGAGAGATATTGGTCTGCTAATAAGCTTAATAAAACCAAATTACTAATTAACCTAAGTTCAAATGTGCGGTCATTGTCAGGAACGACACAATATTACGCCGATAACATTTCAAGGAGCATTTTAGTTCATCATTTTCACAGATTACGTATCTAACGAGTAATCGATATATTGTTCGCGTCTTCATTCGTCGTCCAGTTCCACAAAGCTTAACCGTCCCGTCTGCCGCAGGGCTCGCCCGCACGGACAGCGAGCACAGCCTGGGCTCGGTGGAGGACAGCACCACCGTCACCACGGAGCTGTGCGAGGGGGGCGTGCGCACCGTCACCACCACGCGCACGCAGGGACACGTCACCAGGGGGGAGCGCTCCTTCCTGGACAGCTCCACCAAGGTCACGGGGGTGCAGGACATACTCACCAGGATGAAGAATGCTGATATCGGTGAGTGGTGGACATGATCATGTGTGTTTCCCGCCGGGGAGGGGTCTACAGTGGTGACTGCTGGGCATCTGATGTTATATTCTGCACCCGCCTTGTGTACAAGTTTTCAGACTATTTTATAGTGTCTCATTTCTATCGTGTCGATGTACCTACTGCATCGTTGGTAGTGGCCATAAGTTATTTATCAGTATAAATATTGAACAACGATCTTGGAGAAAGTCTATTGTCTCAAATTAGTTTCACATTCACAATGCACAGCGAACGTGTGTGTGTGTCATAAACGGGCGCCCATAGAGAGCCTTCCACGACCATACTAATGGTATCCTTGTTACGTTTCTCGTAAAGGATAGAAATACAAAGTGGGATAACAACTAATTTAATAAATATAAGAAATAAGGATATATATGCAAAGGTAGTGTGGGTTTGTTACATCACCCAACCGAGACAGTAATTCCGCCTGAACTTGCACTATCCTGTGATCGCTGGCGTTCAGTGTAGAAGCGTCCTTGGAAAATACACAAGGGCAGTCCGTAGCACCGCACCTACGCAGGTGCACCTATGTATGAACGTCAGAAGCGAAAGGAGTGTCAGAATAAGTAGTATGATGTTGCGATCGGTGGGTCCCTGCTGGCCCCGGCGTGGATGCACATGTAACCCTCGTGCCCGTGGCGCGTCCGTGCAGTGGTGCAGGAGGGCGACTCGTCGGAGGACGCGGAGGCGCGCGCCCTGCTCAACAAGTTCCTGGGCGCCACGGTGCTGATGGCGGGCATGCAGGGGTACGTCGCCGAGCAGCCCGCCGGGAACACCAAGCTGCTCGTCAAGCAGGTCAGTGCCTGTTCTAGAACATGTTATTTATTATATCATGTTCCGATGTGACCTTAGACAGACATACGTTTTTGTTTTATTTATTTATTTATTTATTTACCCATTATAATGTGACTTTTAGGTAAAACTTCTCGACAAATTTACGGGAGCAGTACCCACTGCCGAGTTCGCCCTACCTAGTCCTATGACGTCACAGTATACTACTGACATCGACGCGATAAACTATACTATTGGGCATACCGAAATATTTTAAACACTTTTTTTGTGTTTAAGTAGAATACGATGAAATTGAAATTTAAAAAATTATGCATATATATTAGTTGTGTTCGGCAAACACATACAACGCTATACCGTAAACTGTATGACTAACGAAGGAATACCTAATACGTAAGGGTGATAAACTGTTAGTAATTTCACAAGTGTCAAGTGTAATGAGTAGTGAGTCACAAGCGGCGCGGGCGCGGGCGCCGAGAGCGGGCACCGCGCCCGCGCCGGTGCTGGGTAATCAGTACAAGCCACGTTGTCCAGTGTAGTGAGCTACCACACCGCACAAAACACACAGTCTATGAACAACCAAACAGTCTACGAATCTTTGAGCAACCTACAAGGATATAGAAATCAGAAAATACGTTTGAAAATTCAATTTTTAACAACGAGATTAGTATTAAAATGATAACTAAATAGCTAATGCGACGATTGGTAATCCTATCCAAGTAAATATGCTGTGAATATTACTAATACCAAAGATTATGCACGTTTAGAGGATTACTAAAATTAATGACATGACATCTGTAAACGTATAATCTTGATTTGTTTACATAACGGTTATCATGGAGGCTTTTCATTAGTTGATGAAGTATATATTTTTTTGCGATATTTAACCTAATAAATATTCTTCAATACATTTTTATGCTAAAATTTAAAAAAGAAATCGAATTTAGAGCTTAATATTTTTATTTATGATCGTAACAGTATTATAATCATTAGATAGCATGTTTATTTGTGCGGGAATTTGCCACTTGCTTATTGTAAACCAAAAAGCTGAGCTAGGTGGGATGTAGCCACGGTTTTGGTTTACAACAGCAGTGCCTATGGAGCTCCCGTACAGGTTGACCCGACCCGACCCGACCTGACGGGGTGCCATCATGTCTCAATCCTACTAAGCATAAAAGCGAGAGTCATTGCAACGAGTTGTTTATAGTGTCATCATTGTTTGTATTGACTCTTCAATCTTAAAATAAGATGTCCATATAGAGTCATTTGGCGCAGAACAACGCTCGCCCTTCGCGCGCATGTCACAATGTTTTGATATACAAACACTCGCGGACGGAAATATTACTCGCTAGCTTGTACTTCCGACTTCGGCTATAGCCACCAGAGCTGATGAGACACGGGCTCGGATGTAAATAAAGTGGCTTTACTAAGATGACGTAGATACTAGTTATCTATAAGACTAAACAATTTTTGTAAAAATCAATTTGTGACGGCTTATCATGTTGGTTTTTATTATGCATGTACACCAAAAAATGTATTATTGGAAACCTTCTTGGAAATCATTGATTTTCCGCCAATTCTTTATCTTTTCCGCAGTAAGTAACGGTACATGAAGTAAGGTGGCCTTCATTCTTTAATAAAAAATCGCGAACAGACGCGACCTCTGAACTATTTTACAATATGTATAGGCGGATCTATTTCTGCGCAGCCGCCGGTAAACAAACCGTACATGCGTAGCGCGGTGCGCCTGGCGCATGCGGGCGGGCGAGCGCAGCCACTCTGCGTGTTTATCAACTATTTAAGAGATTGTTTTCTTATAAAATGTAGGGCAATGTTAATAATGTTATAACAAGCGTCCTGTCTGGTATGTTTAGGTTAATTTTGCAGATTTTCACTGGTCAGTTTACCTAATAAGCAGTTTGTATTGGCTTTTTTCCGTGTCATAGGCCTCTGTGTATTAGAGAACTATTCTAATAGTACATCTCTTTTTTAATTTCTAAATGATATAAAAAAAAATACTATCCGCGTCTTTTCGTCCGCTTAGTTCTCATAAACTACGCAATGCATATTGATGCGTTTTTCGCTGTAATTTATAGAATTTCTTCCGGAAGGTTTCTATGCTAGTGGTTAATCCGTCGTCTCATGTCGTAGCGTTCTCTATATATGTCCACACGCAAAAAAACTTGCGTATTATATTTAGTTGATAACGAAGATAGCTTACTTGTTTGCAACTGGGTCTATCCTAATCTACGGAGCCATCAAAATCAATACATAGAAGTCTCTACGAAAAATAAAATCCCGTCTATAACGGTGCTCCATTTTCTTGACCTAATAATAGTAACCAATTGGTGTGATTATAATTTGATTGACGTAACTCGGACTACACTTGAACCTGATCGGACTGTTTCTATGCACTATCGTATCGATAGACCAGAGTTAATGTTGTAGCGTTTTGAGTCAAAATAAACCATCATAATTAGTAGTACCTGGAGATAACGTGCATTGTGACCGTAAGCTTGGTTATCGCTATAGGAAAGGCTATTAAGATAATATATAATGGAAAGGGTAGACGACTTAAATGCAAATGAAAAATAATAATTCGAACTTTATTTAAACTCAAATCTAAAGTTGAAAAGTTCTCTATAACAAGTTTGCTATCCATGACAGATAGTCTAGCACCCGTCATACATATTTCAAATACCCCACATATTTTACTACGGAGCACATGCAAATTCCTAGTAAACAAAGCGTTACGGGACAGATGCGCACGCGCCGGCTTATTGCCGTTTAAAGCCACGCGCCCTAGCGCGGAAAGCGATGAAAATCCTATGCAAAAATAACACACCCGGACCGACATTTCACCACGACCTAACATCAAAACGTCATAACGCAGAGAAGATACACGAACGAGAATTAACCTTAACTAGTGCACTCATTAGAGTTGAAATTGGCTTATATGATGGGCCGGTCTATATTAGGCGCAGTGACGTCAGAGCGGGCCGCGCGCGCAGTTAGCCCCCGACTCCCGCGCAGACCGGTATACCAGCCATGATACCAATAAAATAAACCATATTTTTATGGTATTCAAATTGAGTTGAACTAAGTGTCAGTAAGACCGGCGAGCGGAGGCCGGTGTACGCGTTAGTGTTAAATTTTCAGGATTTTCCAGCTTCAGACTTGCGGTGAGTTCTCATTTTAATTGCTCCCGCGTTTTTTATATCTAATATTTTTTATATACCTGTTATTTGTCGAATGTCCGTTAACTTATGGTGCCTATAAGTTAAAAAACTACATTACATCTAAACATAAATTTATTTATATTTTTCACGCTTCCTAATAACCTTAGTTTTTTTGTGTTAAAGTTTTCTACAAACCAATCGTATGTATTTAACTAAAGTGCGGCGTAGTCTGTATGTGGTGCAGCGCACCCCTGCCACCTCTCGTGGAACACAGGCGCGTTGGTGATCGTTTAACTTTAACTGTTAAGTTACGCCAAACGGTGACCTGCTGTCAGCGAAGCTGTTGTAAATGAGCAGCATGTTTCTGACACATCGAAGTTGCAAGTTCACAACTAACCCAAAAGCTAAACCAATTGACCCATTTCCCATTTGAACCGAGACCTACGCTACACACGGTCGCCACGGGTGTCGAACATGACATTGCGGCTGTCAGCGCCGCGCGTCCGAGGCCGGGTTGCGACACGCCGCTACTGAAATATGACAACACCAACAAAAATAATATGATGGAATGACATTGAGGAATGTTCGTCTGTCATCTATAACTTATTGAGTTAACATACATGTTGGGGTAGATCTAACATAACGGAGTTCAAAGAGTCACGAGTTTAACTGAGACAAAGTTATAGATTCCGAATGGGTAGTCTTGTCATAGTAGTATTATTATGTATTTTGTTTGCCGATTCACATGTACTTAAATACATGTATAAAACGGACGCAAAAGTGAAGAAATGTTATACTGATAGATTTTTATTACCTGTAGTAGTATGCTGAAAGCTTGATAGTAAAATTCATTAGACTTTATAAATGCTTTATATATTATTCGCATAAAATGGCTAACAGCAACAGTTACATTTGTTGGATCTCGGAGAGAAATATGGCAAATCAGGGCAGACTGAACACATGCCTGCAATCAATAGGTTAATAAACCTTAAAACTCGAATGTCAAAAGCGGCAAATTACGCTCACAATTTGCAAAGATTAAATAAAAATATTGCGTCCCGGCTAAATCTGTGAACACTGTTATCTGAACGTGGAACATCGCAGACAACTCCCGCAAAACAGTTAGTACGCCGCACGAGATAGAACCGAGTTGATACGATAGGATGACCGCTATTTATTTAAGTACCCCGTCTCGGTAATGGCTGAGTAGACCACCGTAAGATTGTATGAAATTATATGCATTATCTTCTACGATATATCCGTGTAGTGCCGGCGGAATAGATTGAAAGCCACACGCAGAGTTCAAATGCATTTAGCAACTATACATCGTAATCCCGTATGCAATAGCCAACTACAAAATATAGTATTGACAGTTTAAAATCTATATTTCTGGTTGTTAATTTCTGACTTTTAATTTCGTACACCTTGTCAGTGCCTAGTTCATTGGCATCCCAAGGATTGTGACAGGAGCGGGCAGAGCGGCTAGATACAGTTTCTGAGTGAGATAATGGCATGGATAATTCTCTAAATTCTGAGATAAGTGTGTTCTAGATTTTAGATATAACATTAAAGCAACCAATAGATATTTCAAAATATAATTTGAAATAGTAAATGCTTAACAGTTTGGGTGGGAACAAGCGTGAAAGGTCGCAAGTTCAAATCCGCCGTGAACCCGCTCCAACTAGGTACATAAATACCTTATTTGAAAGTGATAACTTGCTGCGCCATACATTTATAAGAATTTAAACAATCGGAAATGTAACGGTGAAGAAAATAAAATTGTGAGTCTTACCTGATCAAGAAATCGTAATTAGTTTTCGATAACTAAATTGTTTTCTGCCTAATCTAAGGAAACTTTCGTCTATCACCGCTTTGGTTTTTATTCCTTCTCTCAAATCTAAGTCACTCTATTAAATTTTTGATACCCTTGATTAAAATTATCACCTAAAGAAACTACATGTTAGTCAATAACCTTGGCGATGTTTTGGTTTCGTGTTTTCAAATATAGAATTTATTGCGATTCACTCTGTTTTATGATACGTGGAGTGTTAGTTCATGTTGTAGTGTACACTGATGCCAGAGCCGAGTTTCCTGCTTGTATTTATGGTCTCGCCAAATTCCCTATTTTACTTTTTATATCACAAAGTCCTCAAACAAACGTACGACCCGCCTAATGTTAAGCAGTTACTGTAGCCAATAGATGCATGCTACACCAATGGCATTGATCGTTGCCGACGTGAAGGGGGGTGGGTTAGAGGTAGGGAAGGGGGAGGTTTTGTGTTCCCGGCTCTCACTCATCGCGCTGGTATTCCTATCCTACGTACGTAATTGACGCTGCAGTTCTAGCAATTTACACAATGTTATGTTGATTATAACCTCTCTTAATAGAAATGGACGTACTTATTCAAATTAAATACATATGGATTACCCACACTCTCCATGTATGTAGAGTTTGTAAGTTTTTTATTATCATCGGCCTAGTTTTGTTAGGATCTCGGATCACCAGACTCACCATAGTCATCAACAGTAGCCAACTAACATCGTCCTTGCAAAGTCTACCGCTGGAGAGTAATCTGGCAAGTGGTTATTAGAGTGCACATTCGATAAGTACCTACCACGAAACAGCTCGCTAAACAATGACGCGGCGCACTACCGGTGTATTAGAAATCGTTAATCACCGCGTGTTGTGGCTTGACAACATTGGAGAAAGCTATTCATTAAAAGCTATTCAATGTCCATTGCTTAAAGCCAGTTACACATGCGACTCCTCGGAATACCAGATGATACAGATTCCAAGGTTGGCACCTATTTCAATAGTATTAGCCAACGTAACTTTGGCAAAAATATTGCAATAGTCGGAGACATGCTCCCAGCCTCACTTCAGTCATCTGTCACTTCGCTCCAGCGACCGCGCGTCTAGACCTTGGAGCTCATGACGTAGGTTTTCACGCAAATCGTAAAAAAATCCACCACCACGAATGAATCGTCCGAAATTAACTACCTACATTTCATTTCGTGGATGAAATATGTTTTCAACAATTTAGGTTGATGTTTGTTTTATACGTTTTCCGTATGTGTTTCCGTTGGTCTTAAATGCTATGTTTTACGATTTATTGAAAACATCTAAGATAAAATGTATTCATAGCGAGCCTTTTGATAGCTGAATAAAATTGGGGAAACTCCCGCTACCTGAGTAGTTTAATTATTTTTTTTCATTAACGTGTACCTGCTTGTTGTTTAGTGTTATTTGAAATTGCTATGGACTATTAGCACGATACCTACTCGCCGACATCTGTACACAACCACTAGACTCGTTAAAACCGTTAAATGTGTTAATAAACTGTCTTCAACGTTATGCATCCTCGATTATAGTAATCCAGCTTTCATCTTCACTGCACGATGATAAATTTTTAATTTCTTCTTAATTTATAACCGCTGTATTAGCGGTCTCTCTCTAAAGAAGACAGGTCGCTCTAATAAAGGTTTTTAGAAAGGCTTATAGACAGCATTTTGTCTAGATTCTAGGTCGTCTCAAGGTCTGATTTTAATATGCTTCAATTTAGAGTCTCCTCTGCTGACCTACACTGGGTTCCCTGATGAACCAGCAACATGTAAATGGCGTAGCGAATTTTTTGATGGAGGCAGCATAACAATTTTTGACTTAGATATTTTCGTTTTTAATTAGAATGTTTCGCTGTGATCTCGTTCCGCTATAAACTCCTGCGCCGCCGGCCAATCAGACCTATCGCACGGAACCCGAGTGCGTTCACACCGGGCTAATTATACAGAACACCTGTGCCAAATATACCGCAAGTGGGTCAATCCGCCGTTAATGGGTCTATTGTACCTTAGCAGCAGCTGGTGCGGTGCCGGTTGCATTCGGGGATGTGTAAACAGCAATTGTTTTAACAGCAATTAATTTATTTAACTCTAACATAAGTTTTTCATTTGCTATTCGCTGTGTCTATGTCAAATCTTTGTACGGCAAACTGTGCAGCAGCTGTCGGTCACCCGAGGAGCTAACAATTTACATTATTAATTATTTAAGTAGACGCCAGCGGCTCTAGCCAACCAACTCACGGTAGAGCTACTGTTAGTGTTTGTAATTAGATAACAGAAATCTTCTTCTTCGTCGTTCCCTCACTGCTGAGGATCGTGACCATATATGATCTGTCTCCATTTGCTCCTGTCCTGCGCCATATCAATAGATCGATGTAGAGTTTCTCCTGTTGCCTCTACAATACTCTTAACCCATCGCGTTGGAATTCGATCTCTGGAGCGCTTCCCCTGCATCTGACCCACGATCAGCTGCTTCTCCAGCTGATGCCTGGACAGCCAGCCATGCCATAACAAAAATAGGTGGGTTCAGTTACTTCACTAATACTATAGTACAAAATATAACTAAATGGTATCTATCTCTCTTTCTGATTTACTCCTGCAACGAGAAGTCCAAGTCATCTGGTGTTGTGTGGAAAGCAAAGGCGATCATGACGCTGGGTTTTGGCTACGTTATAGCCATTGTGTCTCACCGCTTTCAGCTTCAATCATAACAAAAACCCAACAAAATATATAGACCTTTCTCGCACCTCTGCTCTGTTGACGCAATCGTCAATGTCACTTCGTCCATTCTTTGTTTCGTCGCCAAAAATACGCGTCATGACGTCACACGCGGCTGCGGCAGAAGTTCCCTAGTCACCGGTGAACTTACCACGTGCGGTGCGCACGAGCATCAAGCAGTGCCAACATTGTGTACGTTTAGGAAAATCTTTGTGATTATGGTTATTCAACTATAATGAGCAATTTTATTGTTGTTTCCTTTGTTAAAGAGCAATAAGTAGAAATTTGTTGGATCTTTATCTACCTATATGATTTGCAGTTTGCTCAGTGCGACCTTCATTCCGAACCGGCGGAATTTGACAGACAGACTGCCTTAGCAGATTTTAAAAATGTTTCAGTGCGATAGCAATCAAATAACAAAGTTAAACAACGAATAAAACAAATAAAAATAGACATAACAAATTCTCTGCGATGAATAATTCCTGTAAGACAATAATTACCTGCCTTTGACTGTGTGCCCGGTAGAGTGGGAATAGGCTCGCTCCCCCTCACTTGGTACCACACGACGACCATTGTCACAATATTAATGCACTGCAGGGTACCGCTGCCTACCACTAATGGGAATAAAGACAACTGAGAAAACAATAGGAAAAAGAAATGGCAAAATATCGTCAGCCCTACCAGTTGGCAGCCGACGCGACCCCTCGCCGCAGTGCGCACCTAGCCGCAAGTGCTAACGACCTTACGTCGCACTTCCTCCATGCCCGCATTTGGCAATCCCGCGCCGGCGGGATCGCCGCGGTCCACATAAAAAAGGGCCAAGGCTGGACGCCACCTCCTCAATTTTTCCCTCACAAAGTACGTGGACGTGCCAACTGTCCGTTCGCGGTACGGCGTTGATTGGTTACAATGTGACAATTATTTTTGTCTGAACTGGCGTCGTTTTCTAGTACTTTCCTTTTCTCCTATTTTGATTTATTTTATTTATTTCTGCAGTCTTCCAACAGTTTATTAATGTCATTTTTCTGATAAAGTTCAATCAAAAGTAATAATACGGCTTTGTTATTTTTTTATATGACGGTACTTCAGTATTGGTATAAAATTTTGAACTTTAATTACCTATTAATTTAATTTTTACCCGAATCCCACTCAACTTATAAATAAGTTGAGCATGTGCACGCAATTTGTAGCTGCAACACTTTTCTTAATCCAACTGCAACAGGCAGCTGTCTCTCTCACCATCAATCAACAGGAAAGTAAACTCATTACCACATGCACTTACTGTGACCACTCCTGGCTCCATTGCAATAACATCTTTATTGCCATCGTCGTTGGATACAATATTGCCGAATGAAGAATGATTTCTCCGGACACTAACTAGGAAAGCATGACTTGAAAATTGCTTATGTGCAGTGTATGTGTAGTTTTTATAGTTGTAAGAAGCTTTTAATAAACTCTGTTCTCAACTTTCTTCACTCAAGATTGTTATCGAACCTTGAATGGCGAGGGCGGGCCTTCTAACCACTGGGCTATTGACGCATATTGGGAAAGTGTCCAATATATTCCCTTTACGTTTTGTTTGATTTTATTTATGAACCAAATCAAAAACAACTTACAAAACTAACTAATTATGTTTGATTGACTATTTTGTAAAATGTTTAGTACTTACACAAGTACTATATATCCCTGCTCACAAAAATAATGTTACTTTAAAATAAAGTTTTAAGTAACCTCAATATGATACCAATGAGTCCAATTGTAGAGCCATGAATATCCTTCACGGTGGTGGCCACGCGTCACGGTGGGTAGGCAGCAATCGCAGTGTTAATGGCTCTAATACAAAGTATCAAGTAAAGGTTTATCTAATATTATATTTCGCCCGCGGGTCCGTGTGGATTTCGTGCATGTAAGTAGCCTGCTGTTATTCCGGATTGCAATTTACCCTCAACCTTTCATTAAATTCCCTTAAAATGTAGATACATGCGTCATACTAAAGTATAGAAACTAAAAAACACACTTTCATTATTTACCTCTCGTTTGTACCGACGAAATATGTCCGATCTATGTCGCCTGAACGTTACTAAATTTAAATTAAGAATCAGAATTTTTCTGTACTTTCTGTCTTTGAATGCTTTTAAATTTTCCCATCTAGGTGTTTAGCATTACGACATATTTGCTCGATTTGCGCCCCTCATTAGACCATGTCCGGTGGTTATAGCTAATTTTCCACGGCGGCGGCACTTTCACCACTCATTTCAATAACTCGTTTTTTGTCCCCACACCGTGACCATGTTTTTACACATTTAAAACATAATGCTGGCCTTTCCATCCATTCTAAATTTATTTTCAGTCATATTTTACTGTTCAAAATTGTGTTTATTATTTTTTGTATGGTTATATATTATTTTCGATTACAAAGAGATACTTGTTTACAATCTGGTTTGCGTGAGGAAACATCACAAGGAAACTCCTAGTCGTAGCTCTACCATGCGTCGGTAATCGCTAGTGTTTATACGAAAATTATTTGTACGTCATATTTTCACTCCCCGGGAGGACTGATAAGCGCCGTACAATTTTCTTTATTATATTTTACGTAATAGCTTATGACTGGCAAGCATGGTAAAGTTACAAACGGCCGTTTAATAATAATGCAACCTACACAATCATTGTCCCACGCCTCATTCAAAACATAATCATGCGCCGATCAGTGCGTTAGTATTATCAATGTCAATGACAGTCGATCTATTTATTCTACAATAGATGTCACCAAAAAAGTATATAGACTGTTACACGTGCTAATGGTGGTCGCGTGCGCACCCCGCGGCGGTGGAATGGAACGCGCTGTGCGCGGGCTCATCGCGCGCGCCGCGCCGGGCGGCACCGCGCCCGTTATGTCGCATTATCTCTGTAAATCATTTGTTTCGCTGACGCGAATGTGGGCATTCCGGCTTCCTGTTATATGCTGCCTCTTTTTGTCGAGAGGCCACATTTCCTGTTCACTGATTTGACGCAAACCTACTGATATACACCAGTTGTCTTATCCAAGTAAAATTTCTCAGGTAACAAAGATAACGTTTTTGACTGGGCTGCCTCGAGTCTAATAATATTCGCAGCAGGTAAAAGTCCACCAGACATAACGCGCTAAGAGCTTAACCAATTATCATTTAATTGCTAACAATACATTATCGCGACATCCGGCTGGTAGTTGCAACGATTCTTGTTTTCTACATATCTCCTCATCTAATCGCACTGGTGTAAAAGTCAATAGAGTTATCTAACACTGCGTTAGAAATACTCTCATTATCATACAAATAAATACTCCGGACTCGTTCATCAGGTTGCAGTTTATTTTATAGAAATCAGGTCATGTAGCTTTCATTAATATTGCGTGGTAAAAGACGAGACTTTATTGTTATTATTAATTAATTTGTCATTTGAAGTGTATGAACAGAAGGCGCCAAGTCATATAACCCACAATAAATGATACAATATTATTCGCCTTCCTCACTATCTCCTCCAACATTTACGAGCCCCGATATTTTACCAGTGTAAGTAATGTCACTTTCTTAATAAACTCGCGTTTTTACTGCTATCGTCCGTTACTGGCAATTAAAGTTTCATTACAACCCGCGTTACGAAATCACGTCTTCACAATGTAAATACTAAAAACGCGCCACTTTCTTAAAGAGAGAAGTAAGGATAACTACATCCATTATATAACTCATCCATGCATCCACCAGTGGCAGGCGTCCCCCATGGCTGCCACACATCACAGCCGTCTGTCATCGTTCCACCTTCGGGTGGGTTTTATTTTATATAATCGTCTGTTAGCCTGTATCTACTCACTGCTGGATGCTACATAGGCTACTGATGATGCACGCCATTAGTTCCGGTCCTGAGCTAGTCTAGCCCAGCATCCGCTGGCCACCTCCCTGATGTCACCGGACCATCGGGTCGGTGGTCTGCCTCTCTCCCGACCTTTTATTATACATTAAGCAGTATTTATATTTATAAGTAATGATAAACCTTTATATAGAAAAGCAATTTGACTAACATGTTTTTCAGGATGAAAGAAAGCTACATCCGATGTTAAAACCTTTTAATCCTAATAATAATTCATTGCGATCACGATGTTCCCGTGTCATATCCGATGCAAACAATATATTTACAAGCTACATTTTGCATCAGGAAAGCTTTTGATGTCCGTATGCGCGGGCGCATTGTGCGCGTTTTATTTTTAGGCGCCGGTCGATGGCGCTGCGTGTGACCTGCCAAAAATCCGGCCCAGTGATCTTCTGTAATAAAACGCTACTATTATTAATGCTATCCTATCGCCGGTTCTATTGCTGAAGTAGCTCAATTGCTGACCGCATTCAGGACATATCGGATGGTATCGGGCCGACACCTCTAGCGATTTAGTTTGGACTTGAACTTGCGAATTCGCACCGTGATGGCATAATAGTGTAAATTAACGCCAAATCAACTCTGTACTGAAGTTTTAGGCGGTGACGGTCTTTCCGTAGAATCAATTATTCAATTTTAAAACACAAAGTAGTTTTCGGCTTTTCATAACATTGAAAAAAGGGAAATCTAGACAACATGCAAGGTCGAGTTACAAATGCCGAGTCTCGAATTTCCAGAACCGAGAAAAAGACTTCTCGGGTTTTCCCGAAAACATGTTTTTAAATTCATAATAAATATACTTATTACTTGCTCATACGGTAGTTACAGTTTCAGGAGAGTGGCCTGAAATGTCTGCAGTATAATTTCAATGAGACTTGATCGGAAGTCAAGAAAATAGACAAAAAAAAAACAAGTGGTGGTCGCAGAGCACTTCAATTTATTTGTTGCATACCTCCAGCAAGGACATGCGACATTGTACCGAAATTAGACGTCCCGTCTCGCTTACAAGAATGCAATAAGACTCTGACTGGGGTATTCGAGGCATTTGACCTGTTGACTCAGCCGCTAAAAATACGATGCGACAGTTAGACAGACTGACTGACAGGATCTTTACCGACTCGGTAGACTGGCTGGTTCAAAAGTTTCTCTGAAAATGAAATTATATATTAGACGAAAAATAAAAAATAGAGCAAGTAAACCTGTAGAAATTATATTAGTACCTGATTACCTACTAATTGATCTATGCTCAATGTATATAATATCTCACATCGTTACTGTGTGTAAGTACTACTGTTTCGTAAAATGACTGTTGCCAATATAATGACAAAAACTCCAGTCTTAACTTCAGTATTAACGCAATCATTATTCAACATATTATCCTTCCTGGTGTGTACAGGACCGAATCTATCTAGATTTTAATCATACATTGTTAAATTAATCATGCGCCACGGCATTCCTCGTGTGCCTTCATATCACACGATATTGCCATTTGAATTCAAACTCTGTTATTAAGTAGGTATCTAATTATTATTCGCATTTCCAAAAATAGAAAAATATTGCTAGAGTGCAAATTAATTTTGTTGCGCTGTTGATTCCGCGTTGGAATCGCGCCCGACGCTCCCGCTAGGACTTGGTATAAACAAGCTAGTATATAGCACTGACATAAAGTTTATTCATATCCTAGGCAGTGGTAGTGTGTGGCTGCTGTGTAGCCAGCCGCGCCTCGGCGACGCGGCGACGGGACGGGCGGGTGTGCAGTGCCACAGACACTGTTCCGTTTTTATTATTCAAAGTGTCACTATAAGGTTTATATTTCACGTGAGTTGTATTCATAAACAAACTTAGTTATTTTTTATTTGTATTGTAATAAATATTATATTGTAAAGTTGAGTGGAAAAAATACTTATTTACCTACGTCCTGAATGTTGTGATCACTGAAAAATAATCGCTTATATTACAAATACATATCTTAGTAGGTATATCCGGTATCGATTAAATGCGCATAACATGGGCTCTCTGCATGGGCATTAAATTCGGATAACATGAGCTTTCTTCGTGGTATATCCGCCTAGGTATCAAAGATGCTCCTTCTCTATGAAAAATAAATATAAATGACTGCAAGGCAAGCTATACGACAACACACACTGTTTGCAAAGCAAACTGAGTATTTTTTAGAGTATTTAGTTTACATCAAACTCATTATATCATCAATCTCAATTGAGACGCGCATTGAACGTCCCGAAACATCGGGCCGTATTCACTTGAACGCTGTCGATTGCTGCAGTGCACAGAGCACATTAATGTAATGGGTATTTATTGCTGCGCGCTCCATGCCAAATAGCTAATATTTTATTTAAAAATCTGGTGTGAGTGCGCCGGAGCATCTGGTGGCCATTGCCTAGCAACTACTGGATTAAAAAATGGCAGTCAGTTTCGGGCAACCAGTAATAAGATCACAAAATGTAATAACGCACTTAATATAGGTACGAGCAATATAAAATACGTACCCAACTGACAGACAGTGACGAAAGTGAAGACAGTGAACAACTTATCGATTGGTTGGAGTGATGTAGTTACGGCTACAATTGTACGTGTGAGTTACCATTGTATGCCTCACTATAGCTCACTGTACATAACTGGCAACACATTAATTAATACGCAACAGTTGAAATCCATTACATTTTAAACGAAAGCTCATTGACATCCACCAATCACAGCGACTGACATCGTCGGTGAAAATCTGAGGTATCATGATGATCTCCTAATTGAACACTTAACATTCTCCCCATACTGTCTGCAATGTTCTACGAAACAGTATTATGTAACTAAGGTTATCTAATTGTCAGAAAATCGCACAATATTACAGCATCGGTGTGTAGGTATAAATAAAGTTGCGCAATCTACTGAAATAGATTCGGCGAGGTATTTGATCGGTGTTCTGAAACGCTGTGAATTCTGTATTGGTAGGGCTGTGCATTTTCTTTTGAATACAACTCACTATCAGCTCTACCATACATTTATGCGTACGTAGCTGTAGTCTAAATAAAATTAGATGTATGGCAAAATGTTAGAGTTTAGTAAAAATATGTTCTACGCAGACACTAGCGATTGGTTACGTAGCAAAAGTAGGTATGTGATTCACTCCCAACACGCAAGTTAACACAAAACAAGGGAACACTTAGAACATAATTTAGCTTGAACTATAGGCAAATACTACCTTTTTGAACATCCTTCTTAACCTATTTCGTCCCCCTGCTATGCACTGAGCTCCTCCGATCGCCTCCATTGATCTCTGTTCCAGCTACTTTTTGTCATTCCTTATTGAAGGCGTCAGACTGTCGCGCCATCAAAATTTAATCATTAGAGAATTAGTAACAGTGACATAGACGCCAAATTCCGTCTTTCAATTAAACTTACAAAATCTAAGATAGAACAAGATAAACCCGAATTAAATAGTACCTTCATTCATAAGATGACTTGATGATGTATAATGAACAGAGGACACTGCCCTCGACACTGTTAGTAAACTTGCAAACCCTAATTACAACTTATCTTCGATCCAAGGTCAGCCGGTGGGAGTCAGTAATTTATCTGGTGTTTTGGCTCCCGCCCACATTCAGCTCGATTCGCAGATATTGTAAACATATTGGTATTTTTTAGAGAGTTAGAAGATAATCGCATCACTGACACGCTGCTAGAAGATCAATGCATGCAAGTGTACATTGATACAAACTATAAATATATAAGGTACCTGCTGGAAAAAGCTTGCATACAGATCATACACACTTTCATACAGATTTCGAGTCTCTGAAGGTAAATTATGACATCGCGTCACTCAAAACCTGAAAGAATCCAGAATGAATGTATGTTATTTATACTACTTATTTCAGCCATTACAGTACCAATTAATTGACAAAAATGTAGTAAATAATCTAGAATAAGTTTACTTCATAGGTTCATTACTACCACACATTTGGAAATCCTATAGAGAAGAAAGACACTTCAGTATCAAAAGATACTTCATTTTATAGAACTGAAGTTATTTGAGTTTGATCTCTGCATAGTCTTCGATCGAAATACTTTTCAGTCATTTCAGTTATGAAGCTCAAACACTTCGTGAATCATCAACTAGTAACGGAAAAATGTGAAATTAAAATTAGTCGGCGCTAGCACCGACCTCTGGAGCCAAGGTCTGGACGGCGCAGTTTATTTACAATATGTTATTTATTTCATAATTTCGGAAATGTCATTAGTAAGTGTAGAAAGATGAGTATTTGTAACATTTACTAGTGTCTCATCTTCATGTACTCAATAAACCTTTTTTCTTTCTTTCAAGCTGTAAAATTAAAATAGGGATATTTGAAATCTATTGCTATTTTAAAAACTCCCCGAGTCCAAAGCAAGTAATTTTGGAACTCTTATCTGGTCGTCCGAACGTTCGAGCATCACGGAAAAACGGCTGAATCGGGTTTCTACTGTTAGACTACATCATCACACTACTTATAACCATTTGGAATTTACACTACGGACCAACCACCCTTTGGACGCTGCACTCTAGAACACATGTAATGAAAACCCATATATGCATAAAAATATGTATAAGATCGACCAATCACAATCTATACAAATAAATAAAATTGGAGTGTCTGTTTGTAATATCAAAATAACACCTTTTCATTAAATGCATATGAAAGTACATACGACACCTATAGCAAAAACGCGATTTAAAATTTTTTTGTCTGTGTCTCTGTCTGTCTGTCTGTCTGTCTGTGTGTTTGTTCCGGGTAATCTCCGAAACGGCTGTACCGATTTTGACGGGACTTTCACTGGCAGATAGCTGATGTAATAGGGAGTAACTTAGGCTACTTTAATTTTAGAAAAGCAAAATTTAAAAAAATGGGTCCTGTCGCGCGGGCTCAGAACGCGGGAGCGGGCTTTTTTGTTAAGTTCAATTCCACGCAGACGAAGTCGCGGGCTCAGCTAGTCCATTAATATTTTCCATAGACCAATCACAATGTGTTGCGTCCACTCCCGCCCAGCAACTTCAATGGGAGTTATTTTATTGAAGTGGACTTTTATGGGAGTTATTCCTAGTGCGGAATCCGAAGGTCGGTTGGTCCGTGCCTGTGATTCTCTGAGAAAGTGTAATAAGCGGCGTCTGTTTTGTATGCAGGAGACAGTCCGCAGCAGCAGCGGCGGCGGCTCCGTGAGCAGCGCCCACACGCGCACCCTCCAGGAGGTGGACGTGGACCAGTGCTGGGACGAGCGAGTGCTCAGGCAACTTGTAAGTATTACAACACTACACAGAATACTTCCCAACAATTCGGGGTACTTGATACAGGTACTAACCGAATGTGACGCCACGGTCAACTAGCGCCACGTTCTGCAGTAGACTTACCTGCAGAAATGAACGGTGTTTTTCCGGATGTCTTAGAAATCTTTACACTTTTATACACAGCTATTATACATTGATGGAAAATAGCACGATAACAAAGATTTTTGTAGTTCTTATCATACCTGATAAGAACTACTAGCCGGTACTACCTACCGGCTGTTTATTTTTAGTAAATTTTACTTAACTTTGTAATTATACGAGTAGCAACGATTTATGGAACGCCTTGTACTACAAAAAAAGTTGTATTTTATTATAGTCTAGTATTTAATAAATAAGTATAGATTCACATTGAAACCTAATGGGAAATTCTTATCATTATTTAAGATATTTGTATGTATTGAGAAAATAAATAAATAAATAAAATAAGTGCTTCGATGGGCTACATGAATGGACGGACTGACGGATGAAAGGACTATGTGTCGACTATCACAGACCACACGGTCCCGTGTTCGGTTCCGGCCGCAGCAGCGTGCGCCAGCGCCGCGAGCGTGCGGCCCACACTTATGACATGCCCACTCTTACTTGCCATCATTCTATGATTACACTATTATTTAATGTTAGGGATGTCTGTGTCGGTTTTGTTATTTTGTTGGCTCCACCGTTTTAAAACTAAGCCGGCCCGCAGCTCACTGACCTTCATCCTTTTCGAATTGCAGGCAAGTATTAATATTCTCAAAGAAGTATGGATTTATACTTTTGTCAGACGTTTTTGGTGAGAACAATTATAATTGTATCCAGTTTTACTGCTCTCTCATTTGGATATCTTTAAAGGAAGCACTTTTTAACTAAAGAAACCCTGATGCTGTCAACCCTAAACTGATCGATGATGAAACTGCGGCGCTGCTGAGTCATTGATTTGTAACCGTACCAAATGAATGGGCCGCGGGACTGATCGTTCACACGCGAGCTCTTCATTCATTATGTCAATTGACTCTGAAGACTCGAACAGGCTTTGCCGTATCATCTCGTTTTAGTTAATAGTTTCGTTGACTCAGCGGCTAAACTTACGAGGTCTTGCGAGGAGATTCGAAGTGAGTGAAATGGAATTGTGGTTCTCCTATAAGCACGTGTGGGAAATGGCAGCTTACCACCTACAACATTGGGGCTTGGCGAAACGTGGGTGGTCAATACCATTCTGCCGACCTCTTAAAAAGGCATAACGATAAATAATATGTTAGAGAAATAGTAATGTTCAAATGACAAACATGTACAAATAACTATGTATTTATGAACCATAAGTCCTTGATTAGTCAGACGCAGATTTTGAAATGGAATACATTTCGCCCAACCGACCGTTGCAAAGTCGCGTAATGAGAGTACTTCCGGTTCCGGCACCGACCGCTTCCGGCGACACACTGCACATGACAAATTATTGACCATTTGTGCAATTGGATAGAAAAATAAATAGATGACGTACACACTGGACTTTCCTCTTTATACATTTTGATGTTTGAACTTTTGTAGGGTTAAAATATTTATGTACATAGTCTGGTAAATCTTTTTGATCAATCCTACAAAAGATACATGTATCCAACTCGAATCTAAGAAAGTATTTATAAGGCATGGTGTACAACGCCGAGGAACCGGCCTCGGTACCGGTTAGCCGACTTATCAAACAAAGTAGCCAACGAACTGACAATCTGCTCTAAGTACTAATATTTTTAGCAACTCTAGCAAACACACGGACTGATTGGACCGGGAATTTTTCAAATCGGTTTATAAATGACGGAGTTCTGGGGTAACAAACATTAAAAAAAAACACGAATTGAGAACCTCCTCCTTTTTGAAGTCGGTTGAAAATAGATTTCACCTATGATATAGAAGGGCTAATCATTAATTTAAATCTCTATGATCAATATTCCAATACGGTTAATTTTACAAAGCCAAAAGTTGTTGTTTGTTTAAAAATAAACGCATCTCTCGTTCCACAAATACAGACCAATGTTTACACAGCCTAGCGCCTGGTAGCCACCGGCCGGCGCGGCCCCGACTGACAGTTTACACTGCGCCCGCGCATACCTGCGCACTCTCGTCCTACGAGTGGCGGGACAAAACATTTGTTTAGGTGTTATGTGAAAAATGTTGAGTGGATTTCATTACTTTAATACGATAGCTTTTTTGAACTTGAAACCATAGTAAACGTGACTCCTTTCATTTGAAAGGAGTCACGTTTACTATGGTTTCAAGAAGTCCAACTTAGGGGTGCATTTGAACGATTTGAAATATCTTCCTAGAATGAATACCCTTTTTCTGAATCTCTACAGTAAGTACCCATATGATTTGGAAACACACGTTTGGTGCGTTGTTCCAAGTGGATTCAAAATTCCGCTACTATCAAGAGCACATTGTATTATAATTCAAAAACGAATTCTCATGCGTTTATGTGTTGCAGTTGGACGAGTGCAGTGACTACGAGCAGCGTCGGCGTCTGCGCGCGCGCATCCGCACACTCATGGCTGAACAAGAAGGTGAGGGTCTCAGTTGTCTACGCTGATATAAAAGTGTATTTTAGATTGTCCCCCAATTAGCTTATACCAAATTTTTTAGCTTTAGGTTTTGAAATAGAGCCAATTATCTCGCTCCTTTTATTATTCTCCTTATTTACTTCTTTGTTGCAATACTTATTTTTGACTGAAGAACATAACTGTCCGTCATTACGTTATTTTTTAATATTTTCCGTCTGAAAATCAATAGCTACTATTCATAACGGGTATATACATCGCCGATCGTATTGCAGCTTGCGCGAGCGCGGTGACGGAAGCGCTGGCGGCGGCCGGCGAGGCGGCGGAGGGCGGCGAGGGATCCGACACGCGCGGTGAGTCCCTCCTGCTCCCGCTGCTGCAGGGGCTGCTGGGCGGCGGCGGGCAGCGCCTGCTGGCCGGCCTGGGCGCCGCGCCCGCCGACGTGGTGGCGGACGTGCGGCGCTCGCTGGAGCGGCTGCGCGCCGCGCTGGCGCCGCCCGCGCGCCACCCGCAGGCGCGCGCGCTGCTGGCGCTGGCCGACCGCCTGGACGACGCGCTGGACGCCGCCGCGCGCCTGGACGGCTGCCGCCGCCGTCCGCGCCGCCGCCGCGCCACGCGCCACACCGTGGGCGTGTCGCGCGACGAGCTGGCGGCGGCGCGCCGCCTCGTGGACCGCGACCAGCTGGCGCTCGGCGCCGACGCGGACGCGGAGCCGCCGCCCGACGACGCGGAGCCGTCGCCGGAGCGCGAGCGGGGCGACGCCGCGCCGCCGCCCGTCGAGCCCGTCGTGAGCCACGACAATGTTGTCGTCGAGAAACGGGCGCCGGGGACCCGGAAACCAGACTTCTATAGGCACTCGATCGCCGAGACCGGCGGATACTCCCAGTATAACCATCAGCCGGCGCGGCGTCCGCAGCCACCCCTGCAGCCGCAGATACACCAACCGCAGCCGGTCGACATGCCGCAGCAGGTTTATCAGCCGCCCCAGCAGCAACCGGGGCACCCGCAGCAGACGTACCAACACCACCTGGTGCATCGGAATCCACCACAGCCGATGTACCAACCCCAGAAACTGCCCCAGAATCCGCCGCCGCCGACGTACCAACCTCAGCCGCTGCAGCAGAACTCGCGCACAGATCGCCGCCCGTCCGATACCAGGAGCAGCATCGCGACGCTCGCCAACAAGTTCGACAGCTGCGCGCGCGCCGACAAGGAGAACGCGCCCCGGCGCGCGCCCGCCGACCCGCCGCACCGCAAGGAGGACCCTAAACGCGCCCCCCTCTACCGGCCCCTGCCTCCCACGTACAATTTCGCCGCCCCGCCGAGTGCTCAGGATGATTCTAAACCGTTAAACAGGTTCGGAAACAATAAGCGGCTCCGCATGAAACGGGCCAACACCATCGATATAGGGCGGCCGCTCGCCGGGTACAAGCTGGACAGCGACACGGACGACGACCCCGCCCCCGGCCGGGCCCCGCCGGTACCCGAGTTCCGCCCGCAGACGGAGAACGATAGGAAGTTCGTCGCCTTCATGAAAAAGTCAGAAGCGGCCGAGCGCGAGGCGGGCGCCGGGCCGGCCAACTGGAGCAGCAGGTTCGGCAACATCAAGAACGCTTTCGAGGGCCGCGACAGAGACGACAGTAGCAGGTCGTCCAGCGCGTCCTCCGCGCGCCGCTTCTGGCGCTCCGGCGAGCAGGCGCCCGCCCGCCCGCGCGCCCCGCCCGCCCCGCCCGCCGCGGACGCCGTGAAGCCGCCGTGGCTGCTGGAGCGCAGGGAGCCCGCGCGGGGCTTCCTTCCGCGGCAAGCGCTGCAGCAGCCCCCCGCGCCCCTGCTGGGACGCGTCCCGACCCCCCAATCGGCCGCCACAGCCATCTCCACGGCCCCCACGTTCGCGCACCCTCCCGCCCCCGCGGCTATCGGGCCTCCCCAGCCCCCCGTCCCGCGGTCCCCGACGAAGCCGCTCGTCGTCAAGCCGTTCGTCACGCGACCCATCCCCGTCAACCAGTTCTCCCACGCGCCCATGTCCGCGTTCAAGCCGCTCGCTAAGATGTCCTCGCCGACGTCGGCGCCCGCCCACGTGTGGAGTCCCCCTTCCCTCAGCGGCGCCGCTTCGCCCGCGGCGGACGCACCGACCGACTTCCCTTTCGGCTCGAAGGCGACGCCGATGAGTCCGCCCGCCCCCCGCGTCCCCTGGGCGGCGACCGGCGACGAGCACAGACGCGCGCTCGGCGTCGCCGCCGCTGAGTTCGAGGGCGCCGGGCTCGACCCCCCGCCCGGCCCGCGCCCGGCCGCGTTCGACTACCCCCCGCCCCCGCCCCCGCCCCCGCCGCCGACTCACGCGCTCCCGCTCGCTCGCCATCACCCGGCCAGACTCATACCCAGCCAGGACGAGCTCGCAGCGCCGGGACTCGTGCGCAGGGCGGAGGACCCCGGCCGTCCCGCGCCGGACCTGCCCGCGGTGGACGCGCAGAGGCTCCAGATCGAATTTTACGAGCGACAGATTCGCGAAAAGAACCGGCGCGAGCCGATGACCAACGGCCACGCGGAGCCGACGGAGCGGAAGCCGCCGCCGCCGCCGTCCGCGTACACCGTCACGGACTACACGCCGGCCGGGCCCGGCTCCACGTTCGTCCCGCTGCAGCGCACGCCCGACATAGAGAAAGCCCGCGCGCACAAGGTGGACTACCTGCCGGACGTGGTGACCAACGAGGCGGAGCGCGGCGGCGCCGGCGCTGCCACCGAGCACGGCAGCGTGGTGACGCGCGTCATGCGCGGCCCGGTGCGCGGCGCCGCCACCATCACGGCGGGCGTGCGCACGCGCAGCGGCGCGCGGGACCCGGCCGCCGACAGCCTGCGCGGCGCGCTCGACAAGCTGGCGGCGCCGCGGCGGGACGCTGTCGCGCAGCTGGAGCGGACGCGGCGGGCGCCCGCCGGCGACGAGCGCTCCCCTCCGCCCCCCTCCCGCGAGTCGGGGTCGAGCTCGTCGGTCGCCAGCCCTGGCTCGAGCCCGCTGAGCCGCTCGGGCTCGTGGCAGCGCGCGCCGCAACCCGCGAGCCCGCGGCGCGTGGTGGCGCGCGCCAGCTCCATGCACCTGCTGGCGGTGCCCAAGCTGTACGAGGGCGGAATAGCGCGCGAGGAGGTCTCGGAGAAGAAGCGCACGATGGAGGCGTACTTCGGCGAGCGGCAAGCGACGTCGCCCCGGCGCCGCCCGCTGCGGCAGGCGCAGGCGCAGGCGCAGGCCTACTCGCTGGGCAGGAGCCGCACGATGCCGACGGTGGCGGAGCTGCAGTTCCTGGACGAGAGCAACACTGACGACGCATTCGAGGACCTGGTGTCGGCGCTAGCGTAGCGCCGCGCGCACATTCCACTAGTTAGGAGCGGGAGACGCGAGACGCGCGTGAGTCGTGTGTGTGTGGGCTGCCTGCCGCTTGTGTCGCGCCCCGCCCGCCCGTGCCGCATGCCCCGCCCGCCCTGCCCCGCCCCGCCCCGAGTGCACCCCACCCCGCCCCGCCCGGGCCCATCACTTGATGTACATACTGTCTCGTAACATTGTATTCATTCACGAAGTCCTGTAACCGTGTTTATTTCACTAATAGCTTCTAGGAACTGTTGTGATGTCTTGCTGATTGTGTTGGAAGTGTTCCGAGTTAGTGTTCGAGTCGTGCGGTGGTGCGTCCCTGAAGCCCTAACGTGAACGTTTCTGTTCGCAGAGGAAGAGGAAGTGACCGTGACATCGAGCGTCAGGAGGAACTCGTCCGAGAAAACTGTAAGCAGCACGACGACCACTAAAACTTCGAAAGGTGAGAAACCTGATAATATTCCTATTTGTGATAGCATATCGGGAATCAGGTAAAAATAGCGTCCGAATCCATTGTATATGTTCTAGTGATTGAGAGCATGACCAGGCCTGCGCCCAAACCCGTGTCGCCATTCGCCAAGTTCCGTCAGCTCGAGAAACAAAACTCAACCAACAGTCCTAAGTGAGTACCCCACCCGCTCGCCTTCACTCGCTCGAACTTCAAATACGACACGAAATCAAATACAAAACGAAACTAATTCATAGAACGATACATTTCAATTATTTATGTATTAGATTCTTTCGCTTCATAAGTATAATTTCATACAATATATTTTATTTATTTGGCAGCCATATCTGTGGATACGAATAAGGAATAGATACAAGTAAATATACAAGTCAATACGCATAATATAATATGTATATTAGACGCTTATACGATTATAATCATACGAGACGCATCACTCGGGGCGAAGCACGCGCGCCGCCCGCCGCGAGGACATGCCGCTCACACTACGGCGCTCGGCGCTCGGCTGCGAGTCGCTTCGCATAGTTACCATGAACTGCGCACGCGTTTCATAAACCTCTTGTAAATAACCAGCGAGCCCCATTAATAGCACAGCGCGTTCCCGTAGCACACGATGTGACACGAACTAATTGCGTTACGAACTCGGAGACTAACCGATGAGCTGCGCTCGGCTCGGCTCGGCTCGCGACTCACACTAACCTGCGCCCCCGGTTGTAGCTCGCCCCAGAGCCCGCAGAGCCCGGGCTCTCCGTCGCAGCCTTACTTCAAGTTCACCGACCCCGCGCTGCAAGCCAGCGCCGTCACTATTAAAGAGCGCTTGCTGCAGTGGTGTCGCGACAAGACCCGGGACTACGAGGTACACCCCCCTCCGCCCGCACGCACCCCCCACTGCGTGCGCGATGTGATGTCGTCTACATACACTACGCAGTCTGTACTGTGTTGCTGTAAATACACACTTGTGGCAACTGCGGCTGTAACAAATGATTTAGGTCGATTTGTGAACCCGTATCGATGTATACAAACGTATTGGGGAGGTCCCGAATGCGGTGAAACAGGCAAATGCATATTTTTATGTCGATGGTCATTTGATGGAAAGCGTCATCTACGTCGAGAGTTGTGAAAAATGTGCATATACCTGCAGGACCGGGTGTGCGGATGCATTCGGAATTAACCGCGTCGCCGAGACTCAGCATGTGGATGCGAGCGCTGCGCACACGCACCTAGTATTAACACACACGTCGCTGCGACACTACCGCTCACTCAACGCTTCTCTTATCGCTTCAGTGTGGCTGCAACTCTTCTGTATATATGTATTATATTATATACGTAATAGTTTATTTATGTCGTCATTCATTAGCGTGTAACCAAATTATATTACTTTGGGATCGTATAATACATTATCATCATTTACATACCCATGTCATCTTAAACTTACAATTATTATTCTTGATATATTTTATTAAAAATAAACTCCAGGTGTGAATCGAGTGATAATAACAGAAACGCAATTACTAAATTTAAGTTTTGATCGTAATGTGAACAGCATGAATTTGATTTAAAAAAATATTGCGACAAATACTACTTAGTGTGAATAAAAAATCTCGTGAAATGCATGCATTTTTGTGTGTCGTTAACAGATGTACGATAAACGAATCAAATAGCTATCAATTGTACATATTATTAAGTATAGGTGTATTTTGTTATGCACATTGCAATGGTGACCCTGTAGAAAACAATGTAGATATCCCCCCTCGTGTTAACTGTACAGGAAATGTAATTTAAAATCTTGTCACTAGCTAAACCCGTTAAGTATACGTGCACAAGCATTATGTTAAGGGATCAGTAGCTATGGTAACCAGAATTAAAGTCCTTTAAAACATGTAGAAATCATTCCCAAAGCGTAATCTACACATTTGATAACGCAATCCAAGTTGAAACACGGTGTAATGTTTATATGATTACCTCATTTTCTTTATTAGTCTGTGAATAGAGACTGCAATATAGCTCTCTAGACATCTATTTTCATCGCTTACCAAAACCGTTCTCGATTTTGTATCTTACCAAACAGTAACACCGCTACAATAAACGTGCGAGTGTAATAAATAATTTTCGTTAACTGTCAGAAAGCCACCCTGAGAATTATACCCTCGAAAGTTCTGAGAGAGTCCTCTCGAGTACATATCGACAAGGTTGAGTTCATCCAACACGGTGTTGTGTCGTGTCGTCAGAATGTGAAGCTGGAGAACTTCTCGACGAGCTGGGCGGACGGAATGGCGTTCTGCGCGCTGCTGCACCACTTCCTGCCAGACGCGTTCGACTACTCGCAACTCTCGCCCGACAAGCGCCGGCACAACTTCACGCTCGCCTTCCAAATTGCCGAGTGAGTATCCAGTAAACACACACTCCCGCTGTTAGGGTGTCACCAATTGGTCCTCCGTCCAACGTTGCATCGATCAATCAAGTCAATATCTATCGTCAATATAACATCCTGGCCAGGGTAAGCCGGTCTTTACAATGGTGACTCACAAAGATGCCTGGGGAGACGCTATTAGTCCATTCAAGGTCAAGCCGTGAACGGACCAATCAAAATTCGCCATTTTATCGATACCCCGCCAATTTTTTACGATTGCATTCTCATACAATAGTGGACGTAAGTGGCGTTTGATCTTATAGAGCAAGAGCCAGCGATAGCCAGACGTTCCATATTTTATAAAGGCTGTCAATTTCTCAGAGCATGTCCCCAACACAGGTAAGAACGATCGTCGAGTATGGAGTTTGGATTGTGGTTACTTGGGCAGTTAACAAGTAGTAAAGGTGTATAAAATAGTACCTCAAATTCGTTATAGTATAAAGCTTAATTTTTATATATTTCCTTCGGAATAACATTAGAAATCACGCCATCCATTGCCGGACACTTAGTGCGGTTTCAACCCCCTGCCAGACACCCCTAAACTTTAATAAATTATGAGTATACTTTCGTCATAGTATAAAAGCTGGGTTTTACATATGTTACTTGGGAACCCATAAAAAAATATTACTTCAACAGCCGGACAGTTTTAATGGTTTTAACATCTTGCCAGACACATTTAAATAGTTATTTAATCATCCAAGTATGAACGCAATAAAACTATTTTTCATTGAGTTTCTTGAACAATTTCGATACATTAAACTCCCTATCTTACTTACTGATAAGTCAATTTGCAAAATATCACCATAATATCTGACATAAATGGCCGTATCTTTTGATTGCGTTAAATAGAAGCCTATTTTTTTATATCTCCAAGGGATCATAGCATTTGATAATTGATATTAATTTTTACTTGATAACTTTATCCGTTTCCGAGAAAAAGGGTCTTGATAAACAGACAGACGGACAACAAAGTGATCTTATAAGGGTTCCGTGTTTTCCTTTTGAGGTGCGGAACCCTAAAACTATATCCTGTACTGTAACTACATCCTGTGAGAGTGCAGTCGCTGGCACAACGTCTGGAGCAGTTTATTACACAGACCTTGTGGAAACCAGGGATAATTTCCGTGCGTTCAAGCGCTTTAGCCATACCTATTATTGGAATCAAGTATAATCAGCTCAGGAGGTTAGGTCCAATTAGTCATATTAATATTACGATCCGTGGTGCCTTACAACTGGGCCCTTATTACGTAAGCTACTTCAATTGCAATAGAAAAGCAAATGCAAGCGATTGAACGCTAATTAGCTTTCAAACGCTTTATAGTAAGTTGTAAGGGTTCTCATAGATCTACGCAATATCTTATCTTAATTCAGTTTATTTGTGCTTAAGTAAGCAACTAAGCTGCATATATACTTCAGGGAAGATTTTAAAAATTAAATGACATGGGACGAAAAAAATAAATAAAATACATTTGTGTCATTGAAGGTACGAGCAGACGCACAATATCAAATTTGTTACCAAGAGCAATTTAATGTCATTACTTACTTTTAACGTTGTTGTGATACCTGGATACGATCCTAGGCTGCGTCACAAGTGACTATTTGGTCATTGATGGTACTAGGCGGCGAAAAAAAGGCGCTAATGCAACAATGATATTGCCGCCGTCTAGCTTAAATACGTTAGTTAGAATTCTGACAAGTGAACTAGACACATCTACGCATTGGGGGCATTTTGCTATTATTATCTTAAAATTGCAAAAAATGCAATTGTGACTTTGTTGCACAGGATGAGCCTCATAATATAATACCGTCAGATGATACGCAGTAATAGATGGTGTAGGCGATGCCGGTAATGCGTGAAGTGGTGAGTTTGAATGAACAACACAATGTATGGTTTTAATCTAGCAGGACGTATTGCGTGGAGACGTGTATGCACTTTGTACTGAATAACGGTGAATAAAAAAACCGTGTCACATTAAGTCTGCGCGCAAAACGGAGGTAGACTGCTTTTTATTTTAATATTTGAAGGTGAGTACATATAATTTCTACCCGCTTTATAAAAACAATATTGTTCCACCCACATTAGATTTTAATCACTTATTACTGAGATTTTTGTTATTTAATTTATTTTGTATTTTTCGTTTTGTTTTCAGGTTGATCGCGAGGCACGTCGTCTACATACTCCGCCCAGTGTCGCTTCTACAGACACTCGTCGTTCTTTGGAAACAGTGCCAAGCGAGTTACTGGTCGGGTGAATACACCTTTCTTAGTTTTTACTTCAGCTGTGCGCACTCGTCCATCTCTTCCCGGGTAAACCTTCTCGATGAGGCCCATTGGCCAGGTGCTGCGTGGTAAATTAGGGTCTACTACAACAACCAGGTCTCCTTCTTTCAGGTCGTGTCCTTCTATGTACCATTTTTGGCGTGGAATAAGTTCAGGTAAATATTCTTTTATCCAGCGTTGCCAGAACATGTCGGTCAGTCTCTGAGCTACCCTCCACATCTTCCGTAGGTACAGATCGCTGTCATCAAAGACACCTGGAACAGGTAAGTTCGAGGAGCAGCCGATAAGAAAATGGTTAGGTGTGAGCGCCTCCATATGTTTAGGGTCGACAGATACGTGGGTCAGCGGTCGACTGTTTATTATGTTCTCAACCTCTGCGAGCAGCGTTGTGAGTGTTTCTTCTCGGGGTGCTCTTTCTTTGAGAATTACTTTTAGCGCCGTCTTCGTACTTCTTATTAATCGCTCCCACGCTCCGCCCTTGTGAGGGCTGTTTGGAGATATGAAACTCCATGCGACTCCTCTGTTCGTCATCTCCTCTTGGATTTGAGTCTGATCGAGTTCAAGGAATGATTGTCTCAATTCTCTTTCCGCCCCTCGTAGGTTAGTACCATTATCTGATAGAATGTGTCGGGGCCAACCTCGTCTAGACGCCATTCGCCTCAAGGACATTATGAATGAGTCGGTCGTAAGAGATGGTACTACCTCTATATGCACGGCTCGTATTGTCATGCAAGTAAATAGCACGCCGTACCGGCGCTCTCTGCGGCGGCCCACGGTGACTTCGATCGGGCCAAATAAGTCCACGCCACAATGGGTAAAGGGGCGCTGATGATGCGATAGCCTCGCCTCAGGCAAGTCCGCCATACGTGGCGCTGATGGTAAAAGCTTCTTGATCCGACAAATCAAACATCTAGATGCAACAGAGCGTACTGTGGGTCTCAAGTTAAGCAGCCAGTACTTCTGTCTGAGTTCATTGACTACCATCTCGTTATTGCCGTGCGCCGATTTTTCATGATAGTGTTTAGTTATTAGTCGGGCAATTTTATTATGTCCGTCCAATATGATAGGCCGTTTAGTATCGGTGCTAATGTCGACAGCTTCCTGTATTCTTCCACCGACACGAATAATTCCCCATTCGTCTAAGTACGGTGTAAGTGTGCGTAATCGGCTGTTAGAAGGTAGTTGTTTATTCATTTTTAGTAGATTTATTTCCGTAGAAAATGATTGCTGCTGAGCGTACCGCATTACTAACCTCTCAGCTGTTTGTAAAATTTCAACATCAATTTTAGTTTTACAGGACTTTCTGCATTTTTCTATAAATAATAGAACGGTTCCCGTACATCTCAATAGACGTAGCCACTTAGAGAACTTAGCGGGATCTGGCACAGGTAAGTATTCGTTTTCATTTGTACTGTATACAGTGTGTATTATTTCTTCATCAATTATACTTCCTTTTTCATGTATTGGTATGGAGGTGAATTGCAGGTCGTCGTGTTTTTCATGCAGAAAATCGGGACCTCGAAACCACTCGCAGTTTTTATTTAACTTGTAATTATTCCTCTTTGTTGCTATGTCGGCTATATTTTTATCTGACGGCACGTAGTACCACTCCTGGGGGCTACTTAGTTCGTCTATCTCACCTAATCTGTTTGCGACAAATACTTTATAGTTACGCGCGTCGTTTTTTATCCAATGGAGTACAGTGGTCGAGTCACTCCAGAAAAAACGTTTAGTCGGTTGAAGTCGATGTTCAACTCTTATTGTTTCGGCGAGACGACACGCGAGCACAGCAGCCTGTAGCTCCAGCCGCGGGATAGTAACGTGCCGGACAGGTGCGACGCGGCTCTTGCTAGCGATGAATGACACGCACACATTGTTACTGTCGTCGCTATACACGCGCCAGTATGCAACTGCAGCGTATGCGGCCGGAGACGCGTCACAGAATACGTGTAGCTCTAAGGTCGCATAATTAGGTTCATCCATTGACCTAAAGTACCATCGTGGTATGCGAATTTCTTTTATTTCGTTCAGTTGCTTAATCCAGTGGCGGAAGACTTCATATTGTTTGCTCGGGATTTGTTCGTCCCAACTTGTTTTTGTTTTCCATGTGTTTTGGATGATAATTTTAGCTATTATTGTAAACGGTGTCAACAGGCCATAAATATCGAATATCGACATAACTATTCTTAGTAGTTCTCGTTTTGTTGGTCGTTGTTGACATTTTAGTATTTTCTCTGGTACATTATGCAAGGATAGATTGAATCCGAACGAGTCAATACCTGGATACCACAACATTCCGAGTGTACGTTCGTACGAGTTGTCTTGCTCGATTTTGAACCTTACGGCCGCTCGACTGAGTGATTCATTTGGTATGTTCTGACACACCTGCGGTTCGTTCGATGTCCAGTTTCTTATCTCGAACCCTCCTTGCTTATGTATATAGGTAACTTCATTAATTATCTTCAACGTTGTATCTATGTCGTCGAACGACTGGATTAAATCATCGACATAATGGTGTTTGATAATGGTTTCTACGGCGTCCGGCATTTGATCGGTATATAGCAAGGCATTCTTGTTTTTCACATATTGTGCGATAAAGGGAGAACAGTTGGCGCCGAATATTAATGACGTCATTTTACATTTCTGGACAGGTTCGTCAGGACTATTCCTCCACAGGAATCTAAGGGCGTTTTGATCTTTAGGGCTTATTTTCACTCGGAGGAACATGTCTTTTATGTCACCAGTCAGGCCAACAGGCTTTTCTCGAAAACGCAACATAATGCCAAGCAATGATTCGAGCAGATCCGGACCTTGGAGCAGGTAATCGTTGAGCGAGTGACCACCCGATTTCGCAGCTGCGTCGAAGACGAGTCGTAATTTCTGTTTGTTGGGATTATCCACGCCGAAATGTGGTAGGTACCACATCTTCATATCTATGGTATTTTTTTGATCATGTTCCCGGTCGTTTTCGATCATACAGGCGTAATTATTGGCGAACAAATGTTCCACTCGTTCCCTGTATCTCGCCGCGTATCCATCGTTTGCGGCCATTTTTCTTTCAGCTGTTTGTAGTCGACGGTAGGCGTTACAGTAGGAATTTGTCATATTTGCATTTTTATCGTTCCAGGGTAGACTAACCTCCCATCTCCCATTAATAAATTTCGCAGATTTTTCGACTATATCTATAGCTCTTAATTCATCTTTATTTTGTCGGGGTCTATTGTTGACTCCAATACTTTCGAACATAAAGGTTTTTTTTACAAGTTCGTGGAGTTGTGCGTCGCTCGCAGCGTCCGTGTGTATCACGGTGCTGGCGTCCGAACGACATGAACAATTGCATTCCGTTGTAGATGCGGTACCGAGTGTGCAGTGCGGCGATGCGTCGGACGAATCACTTGCGCCTGTGTGCGGTGTCACCTGAAGTGAGGCGCAGTTAAGCGCAGCGCTGAGGCAGGCGTGGTGGGAGTCCGGTGTGGCGGCGGTGGCGGCGGGGCCTGGACATGACCGCCGTTGTGACACTGTTATCGTAGCGCACTCAGCTGATTCACTATACCGATGCGTAGGGCATATACCATGCACACACCACCCCAATGGCGTCAATGTGGCGCAGGGCTCGTTTTTATTACGAATTATAGTTTTTATGGGAGCAATAAGATGATAATTGTCCTGTCCTATCAACAGTTTAGGTTTAACATTTTCACTACACTTTACGAAACCTTTTAATTGTTTTAGATGTTCATAGTTCTCAGAATTAATTTTCGATAATTTTTGTAACGGTAGGTTTAGCTCACTGATTTTTCTCGCACATAGTTCATATGTTTCACTGTTCATGTTACTTATCATACAGTTTACTATTTCACTTTCGCATGTTAGTTCGGAGTCCCATGCACCACGGACACACAACGTTTGTTTAGGTCCGTGCACGTCGACGCGGTCGGCGATGTCAGCTGATATCAGCGATATTGTTGCACCATCATCCAGCAGTGCATGTGTACTAATCACACCGCGCGGTCCGTGAATGTTTATTGGAACCACTTTTAGAAAAACGCTAGATTTGGAACTAGTAATTGCGTGTGCCACAGTTTCGTTGTCCACATGAGAGTCACTTTTTCCATCCCCTTGACAGTCATTGATGAGAACATCGTTCCTATTGTCCGGTACATTGTTATTGTCACCGTTCGTGTTGTCACTCGATTTATTTTTCCAATGGAGAAGACGGTGGTGCGGCAGCCCGCACTCGTCGACGTCACAGCTCGATGCGGGGCATGTGTCTCTGTTGTGGGATGCTACCAAGCATTTATGACACAGTTTGTTTACTCGCACGTAGCGCCAGCGATCTTTTGTCATCGCGCGTTTGAATCGTGCGCACCCGGATAACGTATGATTTCCAGCGCGACAGAACTTGCATTTATTGGTGCATTCTGTATTATCACCCAATAGCACAGAGTGTTTGCGATCGTCTGCTTTCTTTCTATAATCGGCTTGGCTGTGTACATTACTTAGGCCGGCAGCGGATATTTTATTGGCTTCGCAGTACAGAAAATCGGCGAGTATTTCCAACTTGGCTTTGCTTGTGTTACAGTGAGCACAGTAATAATCGGCCCACTTATTAATTAGCATACTGGGGCATTTAGTCAATACTGACGACACCAACTCTGGGCTCCTGAGGTAATCGGTTTCTTTTACTGCTTTCACAGCGGCTACAAAATTCGTAATCTTGATGGCGAATGACACGATTTCTAGATGATAGTGTAAAGGTAGTGGCGTTAACTTTTTTAGCTGTTGAGTAATTTTAGTCATTATTGTTTCTGGTCTGCCGAAGCGGAGGTCCAGTGCGTCGATGATGGCTTGCGGCGCCGTGTTACCGATTAGAAGTGCGGCTACCGTTTCTTTGGCTTCTCCTCGCAGTGCTTTACGAAGTCGCCACATATTTTCCCCGTCACCGTAATTGCACATTCTGGATGACTCTTCATACGCCTGTTTAAAGGCCAGCCACTCAAGAGGATCCCCGTGGAAAGGCGGTAAGTCCTTAGAAGTAGCAAACCGTGCTAGTAATTGTTTATTTTGTGCATTACTCTGATAGATAGCACCTGCAAGATTTTGGAAGTTCTCGTTAGTACCAACAGCAGCGCCGTTGATGTCGTCACAAATAGCATTGTTTTGATTTTCAGTAATATGACTTTTTTCGAGCCACTGCTGAACTTTGATCATGGAGTCTATCTCAGATTTCTGATATTGTGAGCCTTCACGACTTTTGGATGCTTGACTCTCGAGAGCGGCCAGATCTGCGGCTAACTTCTGTTCTATTAACTTTTTCTCGATTTCAGCCTTAGCTTGAGCAGCTTCGAACTCGAGCATCTTCTTTCGAGCTTCAAGCGACTTCAGTGACGCTGAATTGTTTGACTTAACGGTTTTTTCACTTTGAGCGATTTTGAGACTTCCAATCTCAGTTTTCGGGCGATCCATCAAGGCAATTTTCTCAACGTTTGTAGATTTGATTATCTCCGATTGTATTTCGCGTCCTGGATTTCCCCTTGTAGTGTTATTTTGTTCCTCCTTCCTTCGCTCGCCGCGTGTCTGCACATGGCGGATGTGCGGCGGTGGTGATTTGAACATGTTTCAAACTTGCACTGTTCCACGTAGAATTTGGCTCGAAGACCACACTTTGTAGGCGATGCCGGTAATGCGTGAAGTGGTGAGTTTGAATGAACAACACAATGTATGGTTTTAATCTAGCAGGACGTATTGCGTGGAGACGTGTATGCACTTTGTACTGAATAACGGTGAATAAAAAAACCGTGTCACATTAAGTCTGCGCGCAAAACGGAGGTAGACTGCTTTTTATTTTAATATTTGAAGGTGAGTACATATAATTTCTACCCGCTTTATAAAAACAATATTGTTCCACCCACATTAGATTTTAATCACTTATTACTGAGATTTTTGTTATTTAATTTATTTTGTATTTTTCGTTTTGTTTTCAGGTTGATCGCGAGGCACGTCGTCTACAGATGGCATAGACCAAACGCCCTATCTTACTCACATCCGCTTGAACAGTTGTCACCTCGCGCTCGCACCTACAGACTTTAAATGTGTCTGGCAAGATGTTAAAACCATTAAAACTGTCCGGCTGTTGAAGTAATATTTTTTTATGGGTTCCCAAGTAACATATGTAAAACCCAGCTTTTATACTATGACGAAAGTATACTCATAATTTATTAAAGTTTAGGGGTGTCTGGCAGGGGGTTGAAACCGCACTAAGTGTCCGGCAATGGATGGCGTGATTTCTAATGTTATTCCGAGGGAAATATATAAAAATTTAGCTTTATACTATAACGAATTTGAGGTACTATTTTATACACCTTTACTACCTGTTAACTGCCCAAGTAACCACAATCCAAACTCCATACTCGATGATCGTTCTTACCTGTGTTGGGGACATGGTCTGAGAAATTGAGAGCCTTTATAAAATATGGAACGTCTGGCTATCGCTGGCTCTTGGTATATTATGGTATGTGCATGTATGTATGGCACTACGAGGTGGCATTTTAGGCTATTGATTTACAAATATACATATTTATTTATTTAATTATAGGGCAATTTAGACATTCAGACTGAAGCAAACTTTTCAAACAGAGATTGGCGTACTTTCGTCTCAATTACGCTAACTTCTGTTTGTCTGTCCTTACCAATTGAGAGGCTGTACTAGTCTAACCGATAGCTCTCGGTATGTCTGCAGTGAGAAGGCGGGCATCTACCCCCTGCTGGACGTGGACGACATGGTGGCGATGCGCAAGCCGGACTGGAAGTGCGTCTTCACGTACGTTCAGTCCATCTACCGCCGGTTCAAGGACCAGGCCTGATCGCCGCCGCGTCGCCGAGCGTTAGAACACGAGCACGATGTACTCTCGTATGCAAACCGCTACTTTTTTCTGTTTCTCCGTACTAGTTTCCGTACGCACTTTCAGATCATTATTAAGTCTAGACTATTCTAAACTTTTTTCAGCACCAGACTGAGATTGTTGTTCCAAATGAGTTTTTTTTTGTGGTGGAATTGTACGATGGGACCACTGTGGCACTTTGTTCGTACGACCCAAGTTTTGGAACAGGATGTGGGTGCATGTGTGTGCGGAGGCGGCTAGCTCCCGCTCGCGACGTACCGGTTTGCATGCGGAGTGCGCGCCGCGCGCCGGCCGCAGCCGAGTAGTAGAACGCTATAGTCACAAATTGTATGTTATTCGAAGTGAGTTGTAAATCCAAAGAGAGTATGTTATTGTTGATTTGTTTGTTTGTTTATAAATGTTTATACGTGTCCGCTCAGCTCGTCTCTCCAGGCGTCGTCTCGACCTCCTATTTATTGTTATCTCAAGATGTGATTTTTCTACGTTAGCATGTAAGGTTAAACTAACACTAATATATCGAGCGGCTCGCGGGTCGCCGTGCACCAGCCCGTGTCGGGGGTCGCTTCGGCTTATATCCACAATAAGAAAGTAGAGTCCTCGGCGACTGCAGTGCACACCCGCAGGTCACCACTATTTAACAATTTTACTTATATTATGAATTTGACATTAATAACAGCGGCTTCATGTATCGCCTACTGATTTTATGAAATTTGATATTATTATGATTACCTATGTTAATTTATAATGATAATAAAATAAATATTAATTAACAAATTCGTGTATTTATTTATAAATTATTCCATTTTACATTTTGTTTGCGTATCATTGATGCGGTATGCGGTAGGAAGGCATTTCAATTTGCAGTCTGCAGCGCGAGCGGCCATTTTGCGGATGTTTTCTGAACTAGTAATGTCCTATTTAGTCTACAGTTTCAAAAAAATTAACACCAGCGCCCTCTTGACAACCTTCGTACACCTTGCTCCCTTTGAATCCAAAATCGGATAATTTTATCAAGGTTTCACATTGCATCGAAGAATGGACACTAATCATTAGTGATTTTGAAAGTAATTAAACACGATCTTATTTGCGGTTAAACTTGCGATCAATAGAGGTTCTCTTCCTGTAGTCATCACTTCAGTCATAGCACCAGCTCTTTAAAACAGCCAAAGTATGTTGCGATGAGACGTAGAAGGTATATCAGTATACCAGGAGGTATCCAGGTGTTGGCACCAGGACCGCTTCACTCGGCGGGAGACATCATGCCCACGCGCCGCATCCCCGCCAGCGCCAGCAGCACGAGGCAGCAGGTGGCCGCGCTGGCCACCAGGCACACGAACGCCGCCGACATACAGTTATATGCTTCAAATTAGATCTGGTAGCGAGATATTTGCAGTAGCGTGTTGTATCATGTCTGTAATTAAAGATAGGCAAGTCGAATCGACAGACAGCACCTCTTGTATGTAGCTACACTATAAACTTGGATTGGTGTCGACTTGCAGTACTAATCATCGATATTTACCCGAGGCGACTGCTTTCTGACCTCCTTGGGCCTTATGAAACTGCCAGTAACTAAGGAATAGGTTGTTAGGAAAGGTAGAAATGGTGTAAGGCTGTCAACAAATCCGCTCATAGGTAGTCAAGAACTGATCGCAAATGAAAAACGAATAAAAATGTTCCAACGGACATCACAGATTATGGTAATTTTAAACCGGCACTGCTCTCCTTGGAAACTAAGTTGAGTTGAAATGATAGCTGGAGGCCTACTCCCGGGTCGTGCGATGCGATCGTCGGGCACCGATACTTACGCGGTCCGTTAGGGCTCCGGCAGCGAGTAGGGCAAGGCGACCATGAAGGGGTCGGCGACGTTGGTGCTCCGGTCGGTGGTGGGCGTGGCAGCGGCAGCGGCGGCGGCGGCGGCGTCGGCGTCGGCGCGCTCGCCCACCACCGTGGTGTCGGAGCCGCGCGGTGTGGCGTCCGCCGCGCTCAGCGCCACGCGCACGTGCAGCGTGCTGTCGCGCCACGCCTGCCACGACACCTGGTGCTCCTGGATCTTCAGCAGCATCCACGTGGTCAGCAGACCGTTCAGGGCACCTGCGGGGGGGAGGGGGAGGATAGCCGGTTGCGGCGAGCGGCGAGTGGCTTCCGCGCCCGGTATCTAATAGGCAGCCCAGGCGTCGTAGAATCTAGATTTGTTACCCTGATACGTATGGCAGACGGAAGGTCTTTATTAGTAGGAAGTAGATACCTACGTGCGGTTCCGTAATATGACTTACAAAACTTTTTGTTAGAACAAATTTTATCAATTACTTATAGCTGTCGTAATGTACACAAAGTATTTGTTTACAAACTCTTAGGCAGAGTCCTTGAGTGACAGCGCATCGCTAAGTTTGCGGCTTTACGACACAAATGATCTCTGAATCGCGCGTCTATCGATGGATAATTCCGTAATACGGGCGTACTCACCGATGATCCCGATGAGCAGCGAGGAGAAGAGATTGGCGGCGAGCGCGGCGCCGCCCCCGCGGCGCGCGCCGGCCTGCAGCACGGCGTCGCAGGCGTGCAGCGCGCGCGCCGTGCCCAGCACGCTGGCCGTGCCCAGCGCCAGCGCGCGCCACGCGTCCGCCGCCAGCGCGCGCCCGCGCCCCGACACCGCCCACTCCGCCAGCGAGCGCACCCAGGACCACCTGCCGCACCACCCGGCTAGCACCGCTCCAGCGGACGCGAACCCCCTCGCGATGAGGGGGATCCGGACCACCACGCTGACGCGGTGCCTTTAGCGAACTTCCCCCGAACTCACCCTACGATGTTCCCTTACCGTTCAACTATAGCAATCTTTATGGAATAGCAGTACCTAATCTTTATGGAAAATGAGACGAAATCCGTAAATCCCCGAGGTGCGAACCGGGTTTTGAACCTGCAACCCTCGCCTCCGAGGCGCCCGGTCACCGTATTTCCGTTATAGACGATCCCAAAGACTGACTTGTGCGTCCTGGTGACGACGTAGTGGTGGCGGCACAGCTCGCAGTAGGAGGTGGCGGCCTGCAGCAGCCAACGCTCGAGGCAGGAGCGGTGCACGGCGGCGATGGTGCCGCGGCACGAGCACGGCCGCACCAGCCGCTCCGCCGACTCGCCGCCGAAGCAGATGCGGCAGATGTTGTCCGGGCACAGGCTGCCGCTCACGCTCGACACCTCTTTCGCCGCCACCGAACCCTGGACGCGGAGCTCTTATTGCTTCCGATTACATTATCGATCCGGATCATGATACTGGTTTAAGCGATGATTCCTAGATATTCTCGGTAACTCGTGAATATTGTTGATATCATGATACCTACTTCAATCGTCTCCATTCGATTACGTAACCAGAATGAATTAATGTTCTGAAAAAACGTACGGCATGGATACCTGTTTATTGAGCAGCAGTGCGCAGACCGAGCTGAGGATGGACATGGACCGGCCGGCGGGCTGTAGCAGCGACGACGCCGGCGAAGAGAACGTCAGCGAGTCGGCGATGCGCGCGCGCAGCTGCCGCTGCTCCTCCGAGTCCGCCGGGTTCACTGCGAGAGGCAGACACACACAGCTACTTGCATAGGTACCAGTTTGGCACGATGCCAGGCGAACATCAGCTATGTGGCTACAATTCATAAACTAAGAACTTAACTAATTAGGTAGGTACTAAGTAAGTCTACAAGACCGACGATAGAGCTAATTTTTAAATAAAAAAGGTGGGTAGTTTGACGTTGGACGCACCTGGCGAGGAGATGCCCGGCGACCGGCAGCTGATGTCCGTCTGCTGCGCGCTGGAGCGCAACTCACGCTGGTTACTCTGACCGCACGTCTAGTGTTAAAAAAACAGATCTGAGACAAGTTTCTTACTGACTGAACACAGATTCAAATATAGGTAGGTACATAGATCCAAGAAATTGAAAACTGTTAGTCGTGGATTTTGAAGTTTGACTGATCACTGATAAAAGTGGCTGCAGGTAGTTCATCACTATTAAACACATTCAATTTCCTATATCGATATTTGAGTGTCAACAAAAGCGTCATCAGATGGTACGCCTGGTTAAGGTGCTGACCTACCTTCAATTTGGTGAATATTCCGATGGCAGTCCTAGCCACCGATTTGATCGGCGTTAGACGTTAGTTGCGTTCTGACCGTCGTCGTTGCCGGTCGCTATCTCACTCACTTGTGATTGAGTTTTGCTTGAGTAGCGTAGGGTCAGTTTTTCATTTTCAACAAATAGGTTCAGGATACTTAATGTTATGTGAATATAAATGGTGCGTAGCCACTTTAACTCACGGTCGCATGGAGAGACGAGCAGCTGGAGGCCGACATGCTCATGGTATTCTTGCTATCCGAGCGCTCGCAGCCCCAGAACATCAACAGAGTCTCGCCCTCTGCTACATCACACTCCTGTATTATAAGGTATGTTTCTTATTGTACCAACTAGGTATATAACAAATCACTAAACTGGGTATTGTAATAGGTACCTATACCTACAACTACCCACAAATTATGATAAAAATGTGCTTTACCCGAATGATATTCGAGTAACTGCAAGTTCTGTGATATTTGAAATTAGCGCTCTGCAATGCCTGTTGGATCTTTGGTGAATACCAGTAAGGAGCGAGTACGGCCTGTCGCAAGTTTTGTATAACATCGCTATCAAACAATTCGAAATCGTTGCGGTCCACCAAACAATTTAGTGCTACAAATCTACGCATTTTTTATCTTCATCGTGGATACATTTTTGTTATATTTTATAAAAAAATCAAATGATATACGTTACATAATTTTATTAATGTGATAGAAAATAGAGGCTTGGAAAATAACTAGTGAATGTCATTAATCGATGACGCCACGCCTCCACCCCCAGTGTTTATTCTCTTTTTCTCTTTGCCGAATCTACCTTTTTGAGGTTTATCAATAAGACTGGCAAAGTACGTATCATGCCACGCAAAATGTAGGGTTTCGTAGCCATTGGTCATTGTGTAGCCTTAGGGGCGCTATGACTAAGGTTAGGTTAGGTTTAGGTTTAAGTTAGGTTAGGTTAGAACAGTGATCAAAACGAAAAAAAAAAATCCTGGCTCCATAGCCCCCCTAACTGGGAACTAACATAACCTAATGACACATTCGGATTCTGGCGCTTCGCCGGCCGCTACCGCGGCACGCTCGCTTCGTTCGCTCGGCTCGCGCGTTTTGGTCACTGTTCTAACCTAACCTAACCTAAACCTAAACCTAAGTCATAGCGCCCCTAAGGCTACACTTCAACCAATTAATTACGTAAATGTTGATTAAATATTTAAAAGTTAAAACACTCACTAACGGAATTTCTGATAATATAATGTTGTATGGAAACACAATTTCGTTTGAAAATATATTTTCAACGAAAGCCTACATGGTAGGGTAATTTAAAAAAATAATATCCCCTTTCCATGTTCGGGGAGGTACCTCGAAAAAAGTAATTTTGCAACATTTTATATTTTTCAAAGTGACATCTTTTCTTAAAGTATACCTATCTGTAACAAATTTCGTCAACTTCCAACAAAAACTGTAGAAGTTATGGTACCTACTGTGGCAGACTGGGATGGACGGACGGCCGGACGGACAAACAGCCTGGATGATTTTATAAGGGTTCCTCGTAGAAACTACAGAATTCTAAACCATTCCAATACAATTCAATAAAATTTATAGCATGAGTTTGAAATAGCTTTATGTCACCACAATAAAACAATGAGAGAGAAACACATGATAAAAATGAAAAGACACGATTTTTTTAGGTAATGGAACGTTTTTTTGGTTATATTCACTTCATTTGACAGCTTGAATTATTTCTGTTCAAACTGTCAAATTGATTGGATTGACGCAAACCTCACCACCAAGCAAAGATCCCTGTGTTTTTTCATCCCACGTGAAGCATTTATTATTGTGAAATAGTTTGAAATTTAACATTAAATTAACAAAAACAATAAAACCATGGCGGTTCGCGTTCAATTCGAGAATAATAACGAAGTAGGGGTGTTCAGTAAGTTGACAAATTCATATTGTCTTGTCGCAATTGGGGGATCAGAGAACTTCTACAGCGTGTTCGAGGCTGAGCTCGCAGAGACCATTCCCGTTGTGCATGTCAGCATCGCAGGGTGCAGGATCATCGGAAGGATGACTGTCGGTAACAAAAACGGGCTCTTGGTTCCATCCTCGACCACAGACACAGAATTGCAACACATTAGAAACAGTCTGCCGGAAAACGTAAAAGTACAGCGCGTGGAGGAGCGTCTGAGTGCATTGGGCAACGTTATCGCTTGTAATGATTATGTGGCCCTCGTTCACCCAGATTTGGACCGGGATACAGAAGAAATCTTAGCAGACACATTGGATGTGGAAGTTTTCAGACAAACGGTCGCGGGGAACGTGTTGGTGGGGTCCTACGCCGCCTTGAGCAACCGCGGCGGGCTCGTGCATCCAAAAACTGTGATTCAGGATCAGGACGAGTTATCATCACTCTTGCAAGTGCCATTAGTGGCTGGTACAGTGAACAGAGGCAGCGAGGTCATCGCCGCCGGGATGGTGGTGAATGACTGGTGCGCATTCTGCGGGCTGGACACCACCTCCACCGAGATCTCAGTCATTGAGAGTGTGTTCAAGTTGAATGATGCTAAACCGACAGCTATCACGTCCACAATGAGAGCCTCCTTGATCGACAGCATGTCATAACATCAGACTGGAGGCAATCTTTGTGATACTAGCACCAGTCCTGTTTGTATAGAAATGTAATTTGGTCAGGTGTCGCTATCCTGTCATGCTTGCATAGCAAGCTGTGATTGACATTTCTTTTATCATATTGAATTGTATTTCAATATGAACAGAATTACATCCTGTACATGCTGTACACAAATAGATAAAACTGTTGAACAGATTGCATACCATTATACCAATGAGTCCTGACATTGTTTTTGTAAACATAAGCAAAATAAAATTGTGTCTTATAAATTATGCCTTTGATTTTAACATGAACACAAAACTTAGTTTTTGAGCTCCGCCCAGAACTTTAGCATAGTTCCCAAACAATTTTGTATAATGATCTCTGAAGCAGTGGTCAGAGGTATTTGGTGTTCTTAATTCCCGATTCATCAGAAAGATCCTATAATTTTCCTGACAATAAAATCCGAGATAAGTAATTCCATATTCAGGAGTCCGAACAACACAATCAAAACAGATTTGCAAATAACAATTGAAGGTGTCAAGTCATTGGATTAGCATGATCCATTTCAAAGGAAAACCATATTTTGATAGTACAAATTACCTATTTTGTGGGCCATTGCTGCAACCATAAAATTGCATGTTTAATGCCTTTAGTCGACTTGCACTCGCAGCATCCACAGTAAGACATGGTAAGCCTGAGTGCTGATATGATAATCCAGGACAGCAATAATTAATATCAGTATTGGTATTAACTGAATTAAAGGAATAAAGTACCTAAATGAATGTTTCGTTCGTGGGAGGGGTGACTCACTAATAAAGGGCGCAGGTAACTTATATTATACTTTATTTATAAACATTAGATAGACACATTCCTATCTACAGTTGCCACGCGTCTGGAAGTCTAAACATCACCTTAGATACTCATAACTAATGTTGCCGACTGTGAAGCAAGTCAAAATACCTATATAATGCACGAAAAACAGATACATAATTTAAAGGTACTAAAGGGTCGCGCGCACGTTTTGGCGGGTCGATCCGCGCAAGTCGCACCGCTTTGCATTATATTTAGCATTATATTTATTTAACAAAATACTTAGGGATTATGTTACCTATGTTTGATTTCGACTATTGGGGCACTTAACTAAACACTGGATGGCGCGCCTGTAATCTACGAGGACTTTTATAAAAAAATCATTGTATAAATGTTATTTGCTATACCACTAGATAATTTTCGATACTGAAAAGCGCGGTCAAGATATGGATGGGTGACCGGATAAGTAGTATTATGACAACATTAGGTACCTACCTACCTACTTAGTGTAACATTTTCAATCTAAATAAATCCTTACCTACTGCTTCATACAAACAAAATCAAACTAGGGTTAAGAAACGCCATCAATGCACCATAGCAATGTTATGCAAAAATAATATTGCGTAATGATTCAGACCAGGCGATATGACGATGAGTCAGTACTCTGAACTCGCTCGCATAGGTATCGCGTCAATTTGTGCAATTATTGTACCTTTAATCATTATACATTATTATAAAATACTGTTTGAAGGGAAAGCGCTATTTTCATATTCAAGGATCACAAAAGATAATCTCTATATTGAAGCAGTTTTTAAATCAACTATAAATGTTTCTTTAATCATCATGTTTCACAATATTGTACATAACATGCTATCGTATATTGAAAGCATTTAAGACACAATATGTACTAACAAATTAGTAATTATACGCTCAAAAACATAACTATTGATAAATATTATTTAGAATAATTATGATTTCATTGATAACATTTCGAAAAATAGTATTCTTGATTCTATAATTTAACAAGCCAGGGACGAAATGAAATACTTAAGCTTTTAACTTTAATTTTTGTTCACAATTTTTTGTTTACATTATCCTTTATCAAACTTTACATTACGTTTGCACTGGACAGAATATTCACACAAATATTTTGTCTCCATTTATTTAATACACTTAATAGATAACATTATTAATGTTTCGTCAGTGCAAACGAGCTCTATTAATATTTGCCATTTTTTCCAAACATTATACTAGAACTTATGTAAAAGCTTTTGAGGTAAGAAGAAGGGATGTATAGTAACACAACTTATGTACAATTGTAGACACATGAATTTAGAGTGGTGAGTCCCGTTGAAATAAACTAAATCTCTGTAAACTAAACATATGAAACGCCTACAATAAATAATACCTAATTAAAAACGTTACAACAAATGGACCTAGTTAAGCAAAAAGGAACCAACCGACACTTACTACTGCAGACTAAAATCAACCCCAGTTGAAGTGGTAGGTTGGTTTCAGTTGCAGAAGTATAGGTGGTTAGATCCATTCTGCATATCTATATCCAAATGGCCTCGCGCCGCCGCCGCCCTGTGCCAGCCAGTCCACACGGTGGCCGTGATCGACACTCTCCCCTCCCACCTTCAATAACATCTCCTTAAAATACAAATATAGCCTCGCTAGTTCAAATACATTAAAAAATTGGTAAAAATTAATCAGCACATATTATTATTGTATGTACAAAATGTAGACACAACGTTATAGAAGAACATTATTTACAGTTTATAATTATGTTATAAAATGATAATATTATATTGTAAAATGAATGCAATACGTGAGTATTTTAATTTTAACATAGGTAATGGCTGCTGTCAGTGCGCTTTCGTCAAGTCTTATGTTTGAACAAGCCTACCTATGTTCTGTGCAGACTTCGATACAATCAGTTATACAAGTTTGTGCTAAAACAGACCTCACAGGAAAAGCGAAAAGCTACAGGAAATCTCACTCTATCATGGCACTCGATCGTAAGAATTACATATAGATACAAAAATAGTTTAGCAATAGCAACTAATCTAAGGTCGAAGTTCAATATATACTAGAACATATTGGCATCTTTGTCCTGCTTGTAATGTGTGAGCAGGACAGCAATATTTGTAGATAAATTGGTGATATTTTGATAAGGGTACATTGAATAGTAAAATAAAGACATGTCACATTGATTCAAAGACCTCGCACACGTGTGTATGATTTAATAATGTTGGTGAAACAGTTAAATACATGAATAACTATTCGTAACAGTCTCCAGGCCGCCGCGCCGCCACGATATGTACCCACCTTACACATACATACCCCGGGTTCGGATATGTAGAGAATGTAAATGCAGTGCGACACTTGATTGAAATAGTGAACGTTTACATTATATTACTAGTCGATATAATATAACAAATACCCGACTATGGGGTATAAAAGCCAGACTCTTAATACTGATTATTTGAAAGATTTATTAAGAGAAGTGAAAATTATGTGCAATTTTTGGTTCACAGCCAATTAGTTCATAGAATAAATTGTCTAGTACGTTTGCGCACAATTTTTTTTAAATCTACAAAATTCAAATGATTGCTTTTATAAACCCACATGATATAAATATGTAACGTAGTTTCTACTACCTTTAATAACTTAAACTTCGATAGGACAAATTACACACAGGATGGCTAGTGCATTTGGGAAAATCACCAATTATGACCAACCAGCCAGCCCATGCTATGGCCGACATCCATGTACTTACTGCGGGTTTCAGCCGAAAATCATATCCCGCCGTCTCCGCTGCTCGGCGCAGCCATGAAACACTCGTGGCTAGCCCACTGCTGCTAACACACTATTACTGTTAGTACCTAGTATATGTAATCTCGTGTCTCATGTCTGTTGCTAATTCTTTTTTATATATTTATTTTTCTTTCAATCCTATTACCGTGTACTGTGACTGTGACTGCTATTAAAATAATTAATTACATTATTATGTAAAATCATAGGTACATTTTTTCCTTTGTATCTGATTAGTCCAATAATAACTTATATTACCAAACTGTAAAAGGACAGCTTGGTGGTCTACAAATAAACGGTAACGCTCGTAGCAGACGCAATCATGAAGCTGGTATCTAAGAGTTACAGATAATAACAACTCAAAACATTAAATGGACTTTTTTCAGCACCTGCCACGAGTTTTGAGCGCTTTCTATACTACACGATCATCGCGATATAGTCAAACCTGCGTTCCGTTCTCATCGTATTGGGAACCGCTGTCTTTGGGTAATATAAACTCGACGGTACTGTATCGTATTCGCGTTTAAAAGTGTTGCGCGTGCGCAGATGCGGTGAGGGCGGTGTCGCGGACTCGCTCGTAGAACAGCATGTATGCCGAGCAGCGCAGCACCTCCTGGAGGGACACTTCGTGGACCAGGGTGTCGGAGGTGTACCACCACCTGGGGTCAATGGATACATATTACGTAGAGGAATCTCAAACTTTCGAACATGCGTATCATAGCTGGGCAGTCTGTTCAGAAGGTTCCAGGATGGCGGGGGCGTGTCGCGTGGTACCTGTTGGCCTCGAACCCGTTCCCGCGGCGGTAGGTGGCGAAGTGTCCGGAGCGCGGCCCGCCCACGTGCACCACGACGGCGGCCAGCCGGTACTGGCCTGTCCCCGCCCCTCCCCCTCCCCCGCCTCCCCCTCCCCCGGCGCCCCCTCCCCCGGCCGCCCGCAGCGCCGCCAGCCCGCTGCGCACGCGGCCCTCGCTCATGAGGGACGCCAGCTCGATCTGAACACAGAATAACCACTTCGATCGCTGTTGCCACATGTTCCTTACATCTCTAATCTTTAAAATAATGTCTGTCTGTATGTTAGCTTAGTTATTCTAAACTGAGTCACGGATTTTGATACAGTTTTCACTTTATAATTTCTTCCGGAAAATTAATAGGTATTATGTTACATTTAAACTCAATTTATATAAGTATAGAAAAACCATGCAAAACTGGGGCGAGTCGCTAGTTGCTAATGGGACACTACTATTTAATTGCGACTTTTAAAAATATGATTGTATTCAGTAAATTGATACTCGTAACTCTAAAATAGCTATTATTGAAAATATTTTTAGTCCCAGCTGTCACTGGTGAAGCTGTAGTATTGGTGCACGAGAGATGGGCCCGGGGCTGGGGGCTGGGGTCTGGACGCGGCACCTTGTGCGGCGGCGCGGCGCAGTAGGGCGCCATGGCGAGGGTGTCGGGGAAGGCGACGAACTCCGCGCGCTTGGCCAGCGCGCCGCCGCGCCACTCCACGCGCCCCACGTGCAGGCACAGGCACGCCGGCAGCTGCCGCACGCACGGACACACACACACATACACACAGGTTATACAGTTTCACTGTCACTCATTGATAATATTTCATGTAAATAAGGCTCGTTATAAAAATGCCTGAACAGATTGAATGACATTTGTTTCGGTTCAGAGGTTGGTCTGTTTACTCTGGAATCAGGAATAACATATAGGACAACTTTCACCCCCAAGTTTCACGAGAGTGGTGCTACTAGTGAAATCGTATATGTTATATATGTCGATATATGTTAGATGTGAAACTATGAAATAATGTGAATGGTAGCACTACCTTTCCAAAGCTAACGGTGCGTATGTGCTTGGTGTAGACGGCGGCGGGGTCGGCGGGGGCGGCGGGGGGCGGCTCGCCGGCGCCGGGGGGCGGGGGCGGGCAGCACTTGCTGCACCGCACGCCCTTCACCATCTCCGGCGCAGTGAACGCGCGGAGCAAACCTGCCGTCACGTGACATGACTACATTCCACGAACCGTCGGTAAAACAGTACCACAGTCTAGTAATTCATACAGTCACTCATAGTCTCACGAGTGACCATTATAATGAAGAATATAATTATTAGCTATTCAGGCTTTCGTTGGATATCTGTATGATTAACTAGACTTTCTATTTTTTGTAATAAAACTTATACTAGTCTACCTGACAGACTATACGAGCCCGAGATGCCGGTGCTGGCGTTCGCCATCGACAGGGAGATGCTGTCGAACTTGTCGTAGCGGACAGGACTCTGTAGAAAATAATATTTACATTTAATAAGAGAAAATGTAAGGTTGGCCGGGGATACACCTGCTACGGTCCGATTTGATGTGGGAGAAAATAATAGGAACAAATGAAATGCACTGTCTTTTAATCAAATCTAGCCGCGTGGATCGGGTGTCAGGATGGCGAGGGGATGTGGTTGGTGTCGTCACCTTGGCAGAGCAGACGGTGCACTGCAGGCGCGAGGCGAGCGTGCCGCGGAAGGGCGGCGCGGGGGGCGGGCGGGCGGCGGCCGCGGGCGCCGCCCAGCGCCGCCCCACCGAGCTCAGGTGGCAGAACGATCGCGATATGCCCTTCGTCAGCCGCGGCGCTTCCGTCATCGGCTCTGTAGTGTAGTTGGAGAGAATCATAACAAGATTTTTTGTCATACCATACTTCTCCAATAAACAAGCCAAGACTTAAGTAGTAATCACAGAAATTAAATTTACACAAATAAAAGATGATAAACAGAAAACCTGTATATCTTGCCCATTTTCAGCTTAGTTACTAACTTAGTTATTTTTTCCGACTTGAAAAAGGAGCAGGTTCTCAATTCGTGTGTATTTTTTTAAATAATGAGACCTTCATGAACCAGGAAAGCACGATAGACTCACCTGGATCTACTAAATCGGGTTCATCAGTGGGCGCGGCGGACGCGGGCCTGGCGGAGAGCGCGGAGGGCGTGGGCGGCGTGGAGTCGGCGCGCAGGGCGGGCGGCGCGAGCGCGGCGGGCGGCGACGCGGGCGACGCCAGCGCGGACCACGCGCGCGCGCCGCCCAGCCCCAGCGCGTCCGACAGGCAGCCCGGCTGCACACACACACACACAACATTGTTGACTATGAAAGTAGTAGACACTCGGAAGTTAGAGAAATTCCATCAACTAGTTGGTTATTGGAGACTAGCTGAGCCCGCGACTTCGTCCGCGTGGAATTTAACTTAACAAAAGAGCCCGCTCCCGCGTTCTGAGCCCGCGCGACAGCACACATTTTTTTTTATTTTGGTTTTCTGAAATAAAAGTAGCCTAAGTTACTGCTTATACAACATTTAACAACAGCTATCTACCAGTGTAAGTCCCGTCAAAATCGGTCCAGCCGTTTCGGAGATACTCTTTGATTTCATGTGTTTTTATTTTTTTACGCGGAACCCTAATTGTTTTTCTAAAATTAAAGTAGCCTAAGTTACTTCTTAAAACATCAGCTATCTGCCATTGAAAGTCCCGTCAAAATCGGTCCAGCCGGAGATAACCCGGAACAAACACACAGACAGACAGACAATTTTTTTTTAAATCGCGTTTTAATATAGCTGTCGTATGTTTCATATGCATTGAGTGAAAAGGTGTTATTTTGATATAACAAACAGACACTCCAATTTTATTTATTTGCATAGATAATATGCAATTTCCTTTCTGTAATGCATATGTTCACTAGAGAACTTTAAGTACTCATATCTATATACTAGGTGAAACAAAAAGGGTATACTTTTTTTTTTGCAACTTAACTTTGAAAATCTCAAACTATGGGCTTTGTGGGACAGTTGAAGTACTAAAGGTTTTGTAGACTTGTGAAATCGGTCAACAGCTGTATTCCTATAACACCTTTTGTTTTTCAAGTTCCCTCCAAAGCTGATGGTTTAAGAATTACAAAGTTAAGTTTTGAAAAAAAAAGTATACCCATTATGTTTCACCTTGTATATATAACTCAAAGGTGACTGACTGACTGACATAGTGATCTATCAACGCACAGTCCAAACCACTGGACGGATCGGGCTGAAATTTGGCATGCAGGTAGATGTTATGACGTAGGCATCCGCTAAGAAAGGATTTTGATTAATTCTACCCCCAAGGGGATAAAATAGGGGATGAAAGTTTGTATGAAACTTTGTCAATTAAATTCCATGCGGGCGAAGTCGCGGGCACAGCTAGTTAATTATAAAACATGAATATGGTCTGTAAATAATTACTTCAGTACTATATAATTTTCCAACTCGTAAATCTACGAATTTGACTGTAAGTAATAGCAACCTTCTTGGCCATAGCGGTGGTCTCTTCCTCGACGCAGGAGAGCAGCACGTGCAGCAGCTCGTGCGCGTCCTGCTGGTCGGCCGGCACCACCCAGCCGGCCGCGCGCAGCGCCTGCAGCACGCCCAGCGGGCACACCGGCGTGCCGCGCGCAGACACGTGCGTGCCGTTCACAACTGATTATTGTAGCATTTTATGTATGTATTTTACGACATTCATATGTTTAAAATTTGTCCATAAGCCATGATGAAGAATGAACATTACACTAATGTTTATAGAAACCTTGAATTAGGTCCTTGTTGCACAGATTTAATTTTAAATAAGCAGAAGTGCTTTAGTATTTATAACTAGCTGACCTTGACCCAACAGATGTTGATCTATCCTAATTTCTATAAAAATATGAAGAGCACTTTTTATATATACCCAAAGAATGTTATACTCAACATTACCCGTATTAATAATAGTATTGTTCCTGCACCTGTTGGGGTCAAGTCTCTCTATATGTCCCATCATTTGCAGCGGTTGACCTAAACATATGCCTTACATGACAATAAACTTCTCACAAAGGGCCTTTACATGTTGGACCCATGTCCCCATGCAAGCCTTCCAAAGGACCGGGCAGAGCCCATGATACAAAGAGTATTAATAATATTAATATATTAGTATTTATATTAATAATATTGGCAATTATCATTGCCAAAAGATACAGCCGAAAGATGTCCACTGCTGGAAAATTTCTTTCCCTAATGTAACCCTAAGCTCGCACTGTACTGTTTGTTTTGTCCAGTGCGAACATAGGGTTAGCTATATTTATAGAATAATTTATATAATACCTATTTGACCTCTAAGTTTATCAGAAGGTAGGTAAACAATACACATAAGAATATAATTATAAGATTTGTTACAATTTCAATATTTTATTACATATTGCTTTTATGTAAACAAAGCGAAATTTCGCTCCTTACCCTCAATAACAGTGTACAGCGTAGTTATCATGCTATTGTGGCCATCAGCTTTTGCGTATTTCTTCAGCCAGTCTATGAATAGAGGACAGGCGGCCAACGCCTGCAGCAGTGTGTTCAGGAAACATGTTCTGCCCAGGTTCTGTAGGCCTGCGATCTGCCCCCGACGTTTGCGCACCTTCGGGGCGCCTCCCGGACCCCACAGCACGAACGCGCCGACCACAACAGCGGCCGTGAGACCCGCAGCGACCAAAATCCTATCTCCACTCTCCATGGTCCCGAAGATGAATGAAGTCCACACTATCTTTCACATAATAACAGCTTTTTTGTTACTTTGGAATATTCATAGTATTTCTTTATAGGAATGCTACAATATTTTTCGCGTTTTCTTCTCTGAAAATCTCATGAAAAAGAAAAAAATATACATTTTTGTTTGACGTTTATATTCTGACATTTTGTGTTAACGAATCTAACGTAATGTCACAATGTCAAAAATTTGAATGACAATGACAGCAGACAAAGTCAACAAGTCATTCAAGCTTGGCGAAAATAAACAAAATTTGTTATTATGTACCAAAGTTTTGTACAATTTTGTAGTGATAACAATCAGTTAGTGTATACTGTACCATGTTTATTTATATAAATGAATACATTTTGTCTTAATATTTGAACAGTGTAAAGCAGAATTCCTCTACGCGATGTATTATGTGAAGTTTTTAACCATAACCATTAGAGTTGAGTGATTTTATAAAAGTTTAGTCTTTAATTTTTATAATTTATAATATCAGCAGTCACGATGATTCCATCGAACACGATATGCGTGTCCCAGGAAGGTCCCGCGAACGCTCTAGCATTAAATAAGGACTGTACCCAAGTTGTCATAGCTGGGAGAAACGGTAAGAAAATCCTAACCTGTCATTCAACATTTTTATTTACATGACCGCAGATACTTCACAGTTCTCGCTTCACATAACCTGAATGGCCAGATTCCTACTATTTTAAAATATTATTTAGTCTAATACATGTTGTTTTTCAGTATTCAAAGTGTTCTCAATTGGTGAGAATGAATTCACCGAAGTGTGCAATTTACGAGTTGGAAAAAATTTAAATCTCAACTTCTCCTCTATTGATGTTGCTTGGAGTACTATTGAGGGTAAGATTTCAGTTCTCCTTTATTTATAGTATAGTAGTAATAGTAAAGTCCGCTTAGTATGGTTGTGAGTGTTGTCCGCTGGCTACAGGAAGTAGAATGTTGGACTCCTGTCCTTATGTCATTTGCACTGGTCTCAGTAAACCCCCAATCCATTTATATTGAACACAAAAATACTATTTATCCATTGCCTCGTTACTACCCATAGTGACAGTGTAGCCTTATTTGGGACCATACAATCTGTTTTTTTTGAGTGATGTGACTTCATACTATATAAATATATTTTATTTGTAGAGAATACTTTGGCCACGGCGGCCACCAATGGTGCAGTGGTGGTGTGGAACCTGGGCCGCTCGGGGCGGTCAAAGCAGGAGCATGTGTTCTCGGATCACAAGAGAACTGTTAACAAGGCGAGTGGATCTATAATGTCACTGAAATCCATAGATCTTCAGATAATATAATTAGAAGGACTTCAAATTCATAGATTTAAAAAAAAATAAAATAACCTTTCCATTGCATAAAATGAAATGGTTGGCCATGATTATTGTTCATATAAATAAAATGAAATAAAATTCCAATCAATGATTATCAACTTGGACACTCAAATTACTATTATCTTTTAATGAGGTCTTTGTCCTAATAAATTTGTTTAATACACTCAATGATGCTGGTTGATACTGTTGTCTATAATTTACAACTATTGACACAAATAAAACTATTGCTGTTTTGCTTATTGAATATGAGTACGAGAAAGACACTTAGAGTTTTGTTAGATTCTTTCTTCAATGAAACACAATGATTTTACTTCATCACTTTTATTTGTACTTCCTTACTTTCAGTTCAACTGTTATATAATATTATTAATGTTCATAAGTATACGTCTGACTACAACGAACCCCAGCTTCATAATGCCCTTTCACAAACGCTCTCCCTATGCAACCATAAGTAAAAAATGAACCCATGCCGCTCGCACATGTTCGTCTAGTGCTTGAGGACACAGTGCCCTTTTTTTTGTGCCCGAGAGCACTCATAAATTCATTTTACTTTTTGTAACTGTGTGCCCGAGAGAGCTCCTTTTTTTGTGTACGTCCTACAATCCCAATCATTTTAATTCCGTACCTCTTACAACTCGTCCATCGTTACAAAGTCTCGTTTGATTCCTAACAGAATCTGCACTGTTAACAAAGCTATTATTTATTATTAAGTTTTGTGCCCTATGCCGCTCGGGCGGCATCTTGCTGCTTCGACCATTTCTGATCTTTTGTAGCTACCACTGAAGTGTTATAGTTCACTGCCTAGTCCTGAGGCCTTCAGGAACTTCCAAATGTAAAAAAGCTATAAAATGTTGTAATTTTCTTGTCAAACATTGAGCAGGTGAGCTTCCACCTGACAGAGCCGGCGCTGCTCATATCGGGCTCCCAGGATGGCACGATGAAGTGCTTCGATCTTCGCATGAAGGAGGTCGCCAGGACTTTCATTAGGTAAGTGAAAAAACGCCACTCATTTACCTCGCTACCGGTATTCATACCCAGGACCTTCAGATCACAAGGCACTGAGTCACCACAACAGAAAAAAATATACTATATTGGACATCAAAATAGTTTAAACACTGTATCTTTTTATTTTCAAAAGAGTAAGTTTTAGGGTTCCGTAGTCCCTACGAGGAACCCTTATAAGATCATCCAGTCCGTCCATCCGTCCTTCTGTCTGTTTGTCCCAGCCTGTCACAGGGTCATAACTTCTACAGTTTCTAACAGAAGTTGATTCAATTTGGTACAAAAATACTTTAAGAGTAGATCTCACTTTCAAAAATATAAAATGTAGCAAAATTACTTTTTTGAGATTTTTAACTTACTTAAAGATTAAATCAAAATTTACGTAATGAATTCCGACACTTCTTACATTTTTCTATTGCAAAAACATTAATAAGATTATGCATTCGAAAATAGATACATTGTTCACCAATTTCAATGAAATAACAGCATTAATTACATTAACATTAACATTAACAGCATTAATGTACTATTACATTGTTACCCTAGGGGTGAAGGTAACTTATTAAGTCCCCAGACGGGAATAGTTCGAGAGACAAAATAAGTCTTGCACCCGAGGTAAACACTGTGCTTTTCATTACGAATACAAGGAAAGTAAAACTAAGAACAGGAATTAGCTAAAGAAATAATACAAGGAAGTATGAACAATACTCGAAAAAACAAATGAAGATCGGATTGCCGCTTATTTTGATTTTTTTTTCCGTTGGCCGGCCAGCTTTATTATTTAGCCATTATTTTTCATTTTCATCTTTAAATATTTTGCCCAAATCTATGTTATTTTAGAGAAATAGTTGAAACTAAATTATAATAGTCATGTAAAAAAAATATATTCTTTCATTAATACTTAACTTTGTTATTTCAATTTTACATCGCGCTGTAATTGAGTGACTATAGAAAAAGTTGGAACATGGTTAAATAGAAATGTGAAAATAGAACTAGTTTTTTTTTATAATTTGACAGCTGTCTGTTGAAAGCGATTCTCCCTAGGGCGGAAAAAAATTACTTTCAACCCGCTCATCAGGCAACTTCAGACCTACTTTCCGAGTATGAGTAATGTTAATTTATATTTTATGTTAATACGTGCATTTCTGAAGTTTTATTGCACGTGAATAGATGTCGGTAGTAGTATTTAAACAACACGGGGTAAGATTTTTATGTAATAAATATTGAAACTTCTTACATTTGTATATTGCAGAAAGATGAATAAGATAATGCAGACGAAATTGGATACATTGTTAATAAATTCCAATTAAATAACAGCAATAAATGTATGTTTTATGTTCATTAGTGTATTTCTTAGTATTAAAAGGTGTCAATAGATGTCGCACACTGTGGTATTTGACTCGATTATCGGACATGGTCTTTTTATTGCAGAATTGGATAATATTATAGATTTATAACGTTAGAGTAGAACTCCCGTGTGTCAATTTCACTTATTTTCAGAGTTATTAATTTTAAAAAAAGACGCTCTTTTTTTCGGTGAAATTTTTTAAAAAAATTACTGCTCTCAAATTATATGATTATTTAATGTTTTGATTTCAGTGTATATAAGAATGTCTGAAGCTGCATTTTTTGAAGTAATTTTGGTAATTATATATGCAGTGGAACGCGAGTAATTAATTATTTTAACATATTAATTCTTATTTTTTTACTCCTAAACTAAGCTGTAGTAGCAAATATTTTTGATACACCTAGAATATATATGCAATGAGCAATATGTATAAAAAATACCGAAAGCTAATCTCACTTGGTATAGAAGATACAGTGACTTAAGTTTTTTGAAAATTTTCGGCGAAAGTTCGGATGATTTTCATCGAAAATTATAAACAAGTTATTAAGATGCAGTATTCCTCAATTAATTCAGCACTGAGAAATTGCTGATTGTCTTCTGCCAAACCTAAGCACTCATCCAGCACCTGATTTTCAGCATCTGTTCTTGATTCTTTATTGACGTCGGTATCCATTTCTAAATGTTCTTCGTTGAAGTTGCTGGCATCTAGTGGTTTTATTAAAGCTAATGCCTGCGGTGGTAGTGGTCATTTTTTTCTGCCTGATACGCATCCGTATATTTGAAATTAGTTTGTCGGACGACTCCAGAGCCCTGTTAAACAAATCGATCATAGTTGTCATGCGATTAATTTTTCGACAATGATGCTCTCGATCAAGTCTCCAGAATTTATTTCTTGATTCGGCAGCTTGCTCGGATAACATGCCAATAGATAAATTCGTAGATTTCATAATATTTGCGCCGTGGACCAGTATTTTATGTATTGTGACGGGCATGGGATACCATTCGTAGTACGAGACGTATTTATATGCAAGTGCGTAAGCCTCGTGCAAGTTATTAAATTGTGTGGCAGTCAAATTACAGTAAGGGCACCGCAACTGTGAAGGTGTGCCTAGAATTGCATTCAATACCTTCCTGTAAATGGCGGCCAAATACAGTTTGTATGAAGCCTTGATTTCATGACCCTTACAAGTTTTGGCAGTCAGGTGTTCGAGTGGCTCCTTGATGATCTGCACACTATATTAATAGTGCTGTCTAGCGGCTGCCCACAGATGATGAAAAATTCAATCATTTCTGTAGGACACTTGCATATAATTACCAAAAGTACTTCAAAAATTGCAGCTTTAGACATTCTTATCTACACTGAAATCGAATCATTCAATAATCATATAATTTGAGAGCAGTAATTTTTTAAAAATTTTCACCGAAAAAAAGAGCGTCTTTTTAAAAAATTCATAACTCTGAAAATAAGTGAAATTGACACACGGGAGTTCTACTCTAACGTTATAAATCCATAATATTATCTAATTCTGCAATAAAAAGACCATGTCCGAAAATCGAGTCAAATACCACAATGTGTGTCGGTAGTAATAGTACATTGTTACACGAGTGGTGAAAGTGACTTATTTTTCCCGAGACGGGGTTTGGCGCCCGAGCGTAGCGAGGGCGCTAATAGTTCGAGGGACAAAATAAGTCTTTCACCCGAGGTAAACACTGTGCTTTTCATTACGAATACAAGGAAAATAAAACTAAAAACAGGAATTGGCTAAAGAAATAATACAAGGAAGCATGAACAATACTCTACAACTCGAAAAAAAAAAAAGATCGGATTGCCGCCTATTTTGTTTTTTTTCGTTGGCCGGCCAACTTCATTATTTAGCCAGTATTTTTAATTTTCATTTTTAAATATTTTGACCAAATCTATGTTATTTTAAAGAAATTGTTGAAACTAAATTATAATTAAGTCATTTAAAAGTATATATTCTTTATTTAATACTCAACTTTATGTTATTTCAATTTTAGATCGTGCTGTAATTGAGTGACTGCAGAAAAAGTTTGAACATGGTTCCATAGAAATGGAACTAGTTTTTTTTTTATAATTTGACAGCTGTCACTTGAAAGTGATTCTCCCGGGCCAGAAAAGTATTACTTTCAACCCGCTCCTCAGGCAACTTCAGACCTACTTTCAGTGTATGAGTAATGAAAACAACTTTAGTACCTATTTCAACCTGGGGTGAAATTTTAAACAGATTCCCTTCAATGACTTAATTGTGCATGGCTCGACAAACACGTGGCGATTTTTTTTAAATATAACAATGTCTGATCTTCTCTTAGAAGGTGGTGCTACTGAACTGTAGTTGATCGTATACGTCTCCATATGCACTAGATATAAAAAGTGCATAACCCTATATTGGTGAGGCGGCGTATCGGACGGGCTGGTGAGCCCCTGACCCTGTTGTCGTGTGCAGCAACACGGAGTCGATCCGCGACGTGCAGTTCAGCCCGCAGCAGGCGCACTCGTTCGCGGCGGTGTCCGAGAACGGCAGCGTGCAGCTGTGGGACGTGCGCCGCCACGAGCGCTGCCTGCTGCAGTACACGGCGCACTCGGGGCCCGTGTTCGCCTGCGACTGGCACCCCGACCTGCCCTGGCTCGCCACCGCCTCCAGGGACAAGACCATCAAGGTACTCACCGACCGACACACCCTGAAAAGCTACTCGAATGTTTAGGTCCTAATACTTACCATACGTGTTTGAAACCCCAATCGGCGATTTTATAATTTACCGTTGGACCGCAAGGGATGACACGGTACAATAAGAGAACAAAATGCGTGGAATTGTATCAAAATGCTTTTGAATTATTTTCCGTTGCCGGTAACGGTAGCGTGCCATCGCCGTGGTGACATACCCGGCGCAGGCTCCTTGTCAAATCGTCGCGGCAATATGGAGCGTGCGTATATAATAGCATTCCTCGGTTGCATTACATCATTGGCATTGTTAATTGTTTCTTTCAAAACGCTCTCAGCGGAACCGTACAACTTGAGCACGCGATCCATATTTGAACATGCCGGCGGTGTTGACGTGGAGGGTGGCCACCCGGCAGGTGTGGGACATGCAGGGCAAGCCGAGCCTGGAGCACACCATCTACACGATCGCGTCGGTGGGGCACGTGAAGTGGCGGCCGCAGAAGCGGCACCAGGTGGCGTCGTGCGCGCTGGTGCTGGACTGCGCCGTGCACGTGTGGGACGTGCGGCGCCCGCACGTGCCGCTGGCCACCTTCGCCGAGCACCGCGACGTCACCACCGCCATCGCCTGGCTCGCCGACCCGCACACCTTCCTCTCCACCAGCCGGGTGAGTTCCGCACACCTTCCTCTCCACCAGCCGGGTGAGTTTCGCACACCTTCCTCTCCACCAGCCGGGTGAGTTCCGCACACCTTCCTCTCCACCAGCCGGGTGAGTTCCGCACACCTTCCTCTCCACCAGCCGGGTGAGTCGCGCGCCGCCTTCTCTCCACCAGCCGGGTGAGTCGCGCGCCGCCTCCTCGCCACCAGCCGGGTGAGTCGCGCGCCGCTTCCTCTCCACCAGCCGGGTGAGTCGCGTGCCGCCTCCACCAGGTGGTTGCCCCAACAGACTCCCATAGTAAAGGGGTAATATATGTAGAAATGATGACTGCTGAGTTTATTTATCTAAGTAGCTGGAAGTGCGCTGAGAACCTAAAAATAAAAGAAGTAAATGGCCACCTGCGTGTGTGTGTTTGTATGAATTGTTGGCTCGTCCGTCCAGGACTGCAGCCTCTACCGGCACCGGTTCAGCGAGGCGGCGCACCCGGTGCTGTGGGCCAACCCGCAGGGCGTGTGCGTGTCGGCGCGCGGGGAGGTGGCGCACGCGGCGCCCGAGCGGCCGCTGCCCGCGCTGCCGGCCGCGCCGCCGCTGCCCGAGCGACACGTGCCGGGGCTGGGGTGAGTGCACGCGGGGGGGCGGGGAGGGGGCGCACGCGGCGCCCGAGCGGCCGCTGCCCGCGCTGCCGGCCGCGCCGCCGCTGCCCGAGTGACACGTGCCGGGGCTGGGGTGAGTGCACGCGGGGGGGCGGGGAGGGGGCGCACGCGGCGCCCGAGCGGCCGCTGCCCGCGCTGCCGGCCGCGCCGCCGCTGCCCGAGCGACACGTGCCGGGGCTGGGGTGAGTGCACGCGGGGGGGCGGGGAGGGGGCGCACGCGGCGCCCGAGCGGCCGCTGCCCGCGCTGCCGGCCGCGCCGCCGCTGCCCGAGTGACACGTGCCGGGGCTGGGGTGAGTGCACGCGGGGGGGCGGGGAGGGGGCGCACGCGGCGCCCGAGCGGCCGCTGCCCGCGCTGCCGGCCGCGCCGCCGCTGCCCGAGCGACACGTGCCGGGGCTGGGGTGAGTGCACGCGGGGGGGCGGGGAGGGGGCGCACGCGGCGCCCGAGCGGCCGCTGCCCGCGCTGCCGGCCGCGCCGCCGCTGCCCGAGCGACACGTGCCGGGGCTGGGGTGAGTGCACGCGGGGGGGCGGGGAGGGGGCGCACGCGGCGCCCGAGCGGCCGCTGCCCGCGCTGCCGGCCGCGCCGCCGCTGCCCGAGCGACACGTGCCGGGGCTGGGGTGAGTGCACGCGGGGGGGCGGGGAGGGGGCGCACGCGGCGCCCGAGCGGCCGCTGCCCGCGCTGCCGGCCGCGCCGCCGCTGCCCGAGCGACACGTGCCGGGGCTGGGGTGAGTGCACGCGGGGGGGCGGGGAGGGGGCGCACGCGGCGCCCGAGCGGCCGCTGCCCGCGCTGCCGGCCGCGCCGCCGCTGCCCGAGCGACACGTGCCGGGGCTGGGGTGAGTGCACGCGGGGGGGCGGGGAGGGGGCGCACGCGGCGCCCGAGCGGCCGCTGCCCGCGCTGCCGGCCGCGCCGCCGCTGCCCGAGCGACACGTGCCGGGGCTGGGGTGAGTGCACGCGGGGGGGCGGGGAGGGGGCGCACGCGGCGCCCGAGCGGCCGCTGCCCGCGCTGCCGGCCGCGCCGCCGCTGCCCGAGCGACACGTGCCGGGGCTGGGGTGAGTGCACGCGGGGGGGCGGGGAGGGGGCGCACGCGGCGCCCGAGCGGCCGCTGCCCGCGCTGCCGGCCGCGCCGCCGCTGCCCGAGCGACACGTGCCGGGGCTGGGGTGAGTGCACGCGGGGGGGCGGGGAGGGGGCGCACGCGGCGCCCGAGCGGCCGCTGCCCGCGCTGCCGGCCGCGCCGCCGCTGCCCGAGCGACACGTGCCGGGGCTTGGGTGAGTGCACGCGGGGGGGCGGGGAGGGGGCGCACGCGGGGTGCGTGGGCGGGGAAGGGCTCACTATAATAGAATACAAAGCCCAATCTCATGTCGTAAACCCGTTCCGCACCTCAAGTTTACAAGTTTACCAATATTGGAATAGTCTATACTTATTGTAGAAGTAATTTTTACCGTCTAAAAATACGACAGTCCCACTCCTATCCTTGTAGTCGGAAGCAGCCCACGGCGGGGTCGCTGAGCCCCGGCGCGCAGGCGGCGCTGGAGCGCGCTTTCCCGGGCGGCGCGGGCTCCGCGCTGACCCGCTACCGCGCGGGCGCGGGGGGCGCGGAGGGCGTGCTGCGCTGCGCGCGGCAGTACCGCATGCGCGGCGCCGCGCCGCACGACCTCGCCGCGCACAACGCCGACGTGGCGCGCGCGCACGACAGGCACATGGTCAGTTCGTACCTACACCCACCCGCGATGGTGCCCACAAGTAGAGTAGTACTCGGTGCCAGAGCTGCGGAGTACCTCGCATAATTTTTTTTATTTTACATTTTGAAATTCAGAAAACTAATACCTTATTGTATAATGCTCATAAATTTCCATAACCACCATTTTAAATTGTGTCGTATGAACATACAATACTGTTAGATAACATGACCTTCGCCGCGGGGCGGGCGGCACATACGCAGGTGTGGCACGTGTGGCAGGTGGTGCGCTGCGTGTACGGGCGGGGGGGGCGCGGCGCGCACCCCGCCCAGCCGCCGCCCGCCGCCGCCGCCCACGCGCCGCGCCCCGACCCGCCGCCTCCGCCGCCCTACACCTACTGCAGGTCGGTACACGCACCCCGCCCAGCCGCCGCCCGCCGCCGCCGCCCACGCGCCGCGCCCCGACCCGCCGCCTCCGCCGCCCTACACCTACTGCAGGTCGGTACACGCACCCCGCCCAGCCGCCGCCCGCCGCCGCCGCCCACGCGCCGCGCCCCGACCCGCCGCCTCCGCCGCCCTACACCTACTGCAGGTCGGTACACGCACCCCGCCCAGCCGCCGCCCGCCGCCGCCGCCCACGCGCCGCGCCCCGACCCGCCGCCTCCACCGCCCTACACCTACTGCAGGTCGGTACACGCACCCCGCCCAGCCGCCGCCCGCCGCCGCCGCCCACGCGCCGCGCCCCGACCCGCCGCCTCCGCCGCCCTACACCTACTGCAGGTCGGTACACGCACCCCGCCCAGCCGCCGCCCGCCGCCGCCGCCCACGCGCCGCGCCCCGACCCGCCGCCTCCGCCGCCCTACACCTACTGCAGGTCGGTACACGCACCCCGCCCAGCCGCCGCCCGCCGCCGCCGCCCACGCGCCGCGCCCCGACCCGCCGCCTCCGCCGCCCTACACCTACTGCAGGTCGGTACACGCACCCCGCCCAGCCGCCGCCCGCCGCCGCCGCCCACGCGCCGCGCCCCGACCCGCCGCCTCCGCCGCCCTACACCTACTGCAGGTCGGTACACGCACCCCGCCCAGCCGCCGCCCGCCGCCGCCGCCCACGCGCCGCGCCCCGACCCGCCGCCTCCGCCGCCCTACACCTACTGCAGGTCGGTACACGCACCCCGCCCAGCCGCCGCCCGCCGCCGCCGCCCACGCGCCGCGCCCCGACCCGCCGCCTCCGCCGCCCTACACCTACTGCAGGTCGGTACACGCACCCCGCCCAGCCGCCGCCCACGCACCCCGCCCAGCCGCCGCCCACGCGCCGCGCCCTGACCCGCCGCCGCCGCCGCCCTAAACCTACTGCAGGTCGGTACACGCACCCCGCCTAGCCGCCGCCCGCCGCCGCCGCCCACGCGCCGCGCCCCGACTCGCCGCCGCCGCCGCCCTACACCTACTGCAGGTCGGTACACGCAACCCGCCCAGCCGCCGCCCGCCGCCGCCGCCCACGCGCCGCTCAGCCCGGCACATCAATGTTTTAACAGGTCTTGTAGCTAAAGAAGTTGGTAATGTACAGCGTAGCGTAGCGCAAATATTATGCGCAAGGATTTCTACTCGCTGATCGGTCAAGAAAAAGATCGGAAACCTGCCCGTCTTTCGAAAGTTGTGTGAAGTTCGGCAGCCTGCACCGGGCCGGCGTGGCGGAGTATGGCCCGAATCCCTCTCGCATCCCCTCGAGCTCGGCCGACATGCTGGCATATGCTCGCCCACTAACTTGAGCCGCACGGTGGTGCTTGTGCGCAGCAGCGCCGTGGAGGAGGAGCCGCTGGAGCAGGTGGAGGACTGGGCGGAGACGCAGTTCCACAACAGCGGCGTGCTCGGCAAGCCCACGCTCAGCATCTACATCCCGCCCGCGCGCCCCGCCAAGCACAAGCGCTCCGACGGTACATTCATTTACTGTAACTTTATCAATAAGTATTGTTTTACTGTACTAGTACCACGAACAATGTTTTAATAAACGATTACTGTTGTTGAGAAACATGGATGTAGCTATAGATATAGGTATAAGTATAGTTAGATGATGGTACAACTCAATTCTTCGCATAGCTTTGTCGGGCGTCAAATGGCTTCGCAAAATGTTGGATCCATTTACAATGGTGCTGAAATAGTTTTGGTGGTTAAACTGATAATACCCTCGGTGAATAGCGTTGCACCCTCCGTGGAGGAGGGCGGGGTCGGTACAGTGGGTGTGTCGGCAGAGTCGGCGGGGTGGGTGTCGGCGGCGTCGGCGCACTACGTGGACGTGGAGGCGGCGGACTGGACGCTGCCCGAGGAGGCCTTCCCGCTGCGCCAGCCGCCGCCGCCGCCGCCGCCCGGCGCGCCCGCGCCGCCCGCGCCGCACGGCCCGCACGGACCGCACGCACAGCACGCGCAGCACGCGCCGCACGCGTCGCCCGCGCACGCCGCCCGCCAGCCCGGCCTCCTGGATGATAAAGACGGTAACTAATACTATAACACGACCGCTCCTTCTAGCGGCTCGAGTTTAACTTCCGTAAAAAGAGACAGTAGTTAGTTGACCTGTGCTGTGACCTTATGGTATCAGAATGGCTACGCAAAATTAGCCCAATGGTGGGTCAGGATTAAGTTTAGTGGACGGCTAAAACTACTATTATTATGTTATATTTTTAAATTACTAAGGCTGGGTTGCACCAAAGTCAGTCAAAGTAAAAGTTTGTGTCAAATTTAACAATAACTGTAACGCTGACTTTAACGGATACATCAAAATGTGTTGCACCGGCGAATTCATTAGCTTTGTTAAAGTTATCAGGGTTGCAAGTCAAATGAGGCGTAATTTACCCTAAAATCGTTGGGGGTAACATTTTTAAATATGGCATTACTAAACATAACTGTAATAATCGCCGAAGAGTATGTAATCACTACGTTTATAATTGCTGCATAAATTCTACAGAATTCCAGTTAAATAATAATAATATAATAATAATTTAGCCCTTTTGACGTCCCACTGCTGGGCACGGGCCTCCCCTCAACATGAGGGGGATTCAGGCCATAATCCACCACGCTGGCCCAGTGCGGGTTGGTGGATTTCACATGTCTTTCGAAAATTGGTTAGACCTTCTAAGACATGCAGGTTTCCTCACGATGTTTTCCTTCACCGTAAGCAAGTGATAATCATATAGAAATTATGAATCGCACATAGATTTCGAAAAATCCAGAGGTGCGAGACGGGATTTGAACCCAAGACCTGGTACCCGCAAGACGCGTGCTTTAACCAATCGGCTATCGGCTATCTTAAAAATAATAGTTAATGAAATTCAGTTAAAACATTTCACCTAAACTTTAATTTTGATCCTACTAATATTATAAATGCGAAAGTTTGTGTGTGTGTTTGTTCACGCCTAAACAGCTAGATTAAATTTGGCACACAGATAGTTCAAAACCTAGAACAGGATACTTTTTATCCTGGTCAAAGCTGCCCTAGGGTCCGCCCGTACCAAATCGCGGACGGCCGCTAGTTGTAAATAAAAGTAATTATTTTATATATAAATATTTGTATTGTTTGTCATGTATATTATGCGTGATACTGTTGACTTATGCACACCAGCTGTATCGCCAACGCATCTTTGGAACGAACCACAAGCATAGTATTCTAATGTGTTGAGTAATTTCTGCGGCCCGGCTTTCTTTTCCCATACGCTTGACACGTTATCCCTTGTTTGGATAGGTGATAAACTGGTTTTCTCAACGCATGGTCTATCCAGCGCTATTTTATCCTTAGGATCTCCTTGTCAATGGGTTTTTGGTCAGTCCTCTCCCACAGCCTTGTATTTGAGATGGTTCGTGGCCAGCAGATCCCTAGTATGCGCCGTAAACATTGTTCACGAAGACCTGTAGTTTGCTGGTTACTTCATTTTTGACGAGCCATGTCTCGCATCCGTGTAGGAGGACTGACTTGACATTGGAGTTGAATACTCTGATCTTTGTACGCCAAGTGATTACGGAAGACATCCAAACAGTTTTTAACTGCTCATATGCGGCTCTAGCTTTGTTGATGCGCGCCTCTACATCCGCTTCTGCTCCCCCCAGTGGGTCCACGACGCTCCCCAGGTAGGTAAAGAGCTGCACTTGCTCGACAACCTCGCCATTTGTGTAGGCGCATGTCTTTGGTCTTGCTGCAGTTGATGCGCAGCCTTTCTTTAGCAGCTTCGCTTGTGAGGTCCTCGATCTTGGCCTGTCGGTGGTCATGGGATTTGGCGAGCAGACAGAGATCGTCTGCGAAGTCTATGTCCTCGAGGGACTTACCTTGCAACCATGGCAGACCTCTCTCTTCTTTACTGGTTACTCTGCACATCACATCATCCAAGACAATCAGGAACAGCAGCGGCGACAACAAGCAGCCCTGTTTGACTCCGCCGGTGAGTGTTATCAGATCAGTTAGCAAGCCCTGGTGCAACACTCGGCAAGAGGAGATTTCGAGTAGGTACTCGAAATCTTGCCAAGAAAGATTATTCGTCCCATGATGTGGGAAAACGATCGGGTCTAGGTTAATAAAATTTTCTTTTTCTATGCACACTCAACAGGTCATCATTTTCATCTTCAGAACTGGTTTCCGCGAGTATTTCTCGGAGTAGCGATATGATGTTTAGAGGTTTGACAGCGTTTGACATCTTTGACGGATATTTAACATTAACAATAACACTAACCAGCGACAAGTGACCGGTTACAGTTATGGTTAAAGTTATGACGTCATTTAACAATTTGTCAACTGATGCAACTCATTTTTGACCTAACCGGTACTTTAACCTAAATTTTGACGTTTGTTATTGTTAAAGTAAGATGGTGCAACCCAGCCTAAGAATGAAGACCAGCCAATTCCCGAGCGTGCTCGTGGCATCACTAGTGATTGAATTGAATTCTTCGGAGAGGTTTGAGTTTCAATCGAGTAGATTAGGCAAGCTATCAATGCATTGTTATCGTAATGTGGTGAATGCGTCCGGCGGCGCCAGGGCGGGCGGGCGGCGGCGGCGGGTCCCCGGGCGGCGGCAGCTCGCCGGGCAGCGGCTCGGGCGGCTCGAGCGGCTCGGCCGGCTCCGCGCCGCCGCATCTCGACCACGCCGCCGCAAACTACCAACATGTCAGTACTCACACTGCAAGTGATGCAGATGATTTTAAACTAAACTCGATAATGATTCAGATCAATTTAGAGCCCATTCATGAGTGAACAGATTAATGTAAAATAAGAACTATGATTGATTTAAATATGTCATTAAGAGTATGCTTCGAATACCCAATTAAATTCATTCGCTGTTTGTATTATAAGCTTATACGCTCCCGCGTCGTTACGTAGCATGAATAGAGGGGAAGGCTGGAGGCACAGCGATAACATTGACTGTCGGCGCAGGTGGAAGAGGGCGGGGGAGGTGGCGGGGGCGGGGGCGGGGCCGAGCCGGGCGGGCTGGCCGTGCGCGCGGTGGAGGCGCGCGCGCAGCTGGACGTGGCGCCGCTGCTGGCCGCCGCGCTGGTGCTGCACGCGCAGCTCGGGGACGTGCAGACGCCCGCCGTCGTCTGCATCGTGCTGCACGAGCACAGGTACCCGCCCCGCAGCTGGACGTGGCGCCGCTGCTGGCCGCCGCGCTGGTGCTGCACGCGCAGCTCGGGGACGTGCAGACGCCCGCCGTCGTCTGCATCGTGCTGCACGAGCACAGGTACCCGCCCCGCAGCTGGACGTGGCGCCGCTGCTGGCCGCCGCGCTGGTGCTGCACGCGCAGCTCGGGGACGTGCAGACGCCCGCCGTCGTCTGCATCGTGCTGCACGAGCACAGGTACCCGCCCCGCAGCTGGACGTGGCGCCGCTGCTGGCCGCCGCGATGGTGCTGCACGCGCAGCTCGGGGACGTGCAGACGCCTGCCGTCGTCTGCATCGTGCTGCACGAGCACAGGTACCCGCCCCGCAGCTGGACGTGGCGCCGCTGCTGGCCGCCGCGCTGGTGCTGCACGCGCAGCTCGGGGACGTGCAGACGCCCGCCGTCGTCTGCATCGTGCTGCACGAGCACAGGTACCCGCCCCGCAGCTGGACGTGGCGCCGCTGCTGGCCGCCGCGCTGGTGCTGCACGCGCAGCTCGGGGACGTGCAGACGCCCGCCGTCGTCTGCATCGTGCTGCACGAGCACAGGTACCCGCCCCGCAGCTGGACGTGGCGCCGCTGCTGGCCGCCGCGCTGGTGCTGCACGCGCAGCTCGGGGACGTGCAGACGCCCGCCGTCGTCTGCATCGTGCTGCACGAGCACAGGTACCCGCCCCGCAGCTGGACGTGGCGCCGCTGCTGGCCGCCGCGCTGGTGCTGCACGCGCAGCTCGGGGACGTGCAGACGCCCGCCGTCGTCTGCATCGTGCTGCACGAGCACAGGTACCCGCCCCGCAGCTGGACGTGGCGCCGCTGCTGGCCGCCGCGCTGGTGCTGCACGCGCAGCTCGGGGACGTGCAGACGCCCGCCGTCGTCTGCATCGTGCTGCACGAGCACAGGTACCCGCCCCGCAGCTGGACGTGGCGCCGCTGCTGGCCGCCGCGCTGGTGCTGCACGCGCAGCTCGGGGACGTGCAGACGCCTGCCGTCGTCTGCATCGTGCTGCACGAGCACAGGTACCCGCCCCGCAGCTGGACGTGGCGCCGCTGCTGGCCGCCGCGCTGGTGCTGCACGCGCAGCTCGGGGACGTGCAGACGCCTGCCGTCGTCTGCATCGTGCTGCACGAGCACAGGTACCCGCCCCGCAGCTGGACGTGGCGCCGCTGCTGGCCGCCGCGCTGGTGCTGCACGCGCAGCTCGGGGACGTGCAGACGCCCGCCGTCGTCTGCATCGTGCTGCACGAGCACAGGTACCCGCCCCGCAGCTGGACGTGGCGCCGCTGCTGGCCGCCGCGCTGGTGCTGCACGCGCAGCTCGGGGACGTGCAGACGCCCGCCGTCGTCTGCATCGTGCTGCACGAGCACAGGTACCCGCCCCGCAGCTGGACGTGGCGCCGCTGCTGGCCGCCGCGCTGGTGCTGCACGCGCAGCTCGGGGACGTGCAGACGCCCGCCGTCGTCTGCATCGTGCTGCACGAGCACAGGTACCCGCCCCGCAGCTGGACGTGGCGCCGCTGCTGGCCGCCGCGCTGGTGCTGCACGCGCAGCTCGGGGACGTGCAGACGCCCGCCGTCGTCTGCATCGTGCTGCACGAGCACAGGTACCCGCCCCGCAGCTGGACGTGGCGCCGCTGCTGGCCGCCGCGCTGGTGCTGCACGCGCAGCTCGGGGACGTGCAGACGCCCGCCGTCGTCTGCATCGTGCTGCACGAGCACAGGTACCCGCCCCGCAGCTGGACGTGGCGCCGCTGCTGGCCGCCGCGCTGGTGCTGCACGCGCAGCTCGGGGACGTGCAGACGCCCGCCGTCGTCTGCATCGTGCTGCACGAGCACAGGTACCCGCCCCGCAGCTGGACGTGGCGCCGCTGCTGGCCGCCGCGCTGGTGCTGCACGCGCAGCTCGGGGACGTGCAGACGCCCGCCGTCGTCTGCATCGTGCTGCACGAGCACAGGTACCCGCCCCGCAGCTGGACGTGGCGCCGCTGCTGGCCGCCGCGCTGGTGCTGCACGCGCAGCTCGGGGACGTGCAGACGCCCGCCGTCGTCTGCATCGTGCTGCACGAGCACAGGTACCCGCCCCGCAGCTGGACGTGGCGCCGCTGCTGGCCGCCGCGCTGGTGCTGCACGCGCAGCTCGGGGACGTGCAGACGCCCGCCGTCGTCTGCATCGTGCTGCACGAGCACAGGTACCCGCCCCGCAGCTGGACGTGGCGCCGCTGCTGGCCGCCGCGCTGGTGCTGCACGCGCAGCTCGGGGACGTGCAGACGCCCGCCGTCGTCTGCATCGTGCTGCACGAGCACAGGTACCCGCCCCGCAGCTGGACGTGGCGCCGCTGCTGGCCGCCGCGCTGGTGCTGCACGCGCAGCTCGGGGACGTGCAGACGCCCGCCGTCGTCTGCATCGTGCTGCACGAGCACAGGTACCCGCCCCGCAGCTGGACGTGGCGCCGCTGCTGGCCGCCGCGCTGGTGCTGCACGCGCAGCTCGGGGACGTGCAGACGCCTGCCGTCGTCTGCATCGTGCTGCACGAGCACAGGTACCCGCCCCGCAGCTGGACGTGGCGCCGCTGCTGGCCGCCGCGCTGGTGCTGCACGCGCAGCTCGGGGACGTGCAGACGCCTGCCGTCGTCTGCATCGTGCTGCACGAGCACAGGTACCCGCCCCGCAGCTGGACGTGGCGCCGCTGCTGGCCGCCGCGCTGGTGCTGCACGCGCAGCTCGGGGACGTGCAGACGCCCGCCGTCGTCTGCATCGTGCTGCACGAGCACAGGTACCCGCCCCGCAGCTGGACGTGGCGCCGCTGCTGGCCGCCGCGCTGGTGCTGCACGCGCAGCTCGGGGACGTGCAGACGCCTGCCGTCGTCTGCATCGTGCTGCACGAGCACAGGTACCCGCCCCGCAGCTGGACGTGGCGCCGCTGCTGGCCGCCGCGCTGGTGCTGCACGCGCAGCTCGGGGACGTGCAGACGCCCGCCGTCGTCTGCATCGTGCTGCACGAGCACAGGTACCCGCCCCGCAGCTGGACGTGGCGCCGCTGCTGGCCGCCGCGCTGGTGCTGCACGCGCAGCTCGGGGACGTGCAGACGCCCGCCGTCGTCTGCATCGTGCTGCACGAGCACAGGTACCCGCCCCGCAGCTGGACGTGGCGCCGCTGCTGGCCGCCGCGCTGGTGCTGCACGCGCAGCTCGGGGACGTGCAGACGCCCGCCGTCGTCTGCATCGTGCTGCACGAGCACAGGTACCCGCCCCGCAGCTGGACGTGGCGCCGCTGCTGGCCGCCGCGCTGGTGCTGCACGCGCAGCTCGGGGACGTGCAGACGCCCGCCGTCGTCTGCATCGTGCTGCACGAGCACAGGTACCCGCCCCGCAGCTGGACGTGGCGCCGCTGCTGGCCGCCGCGCTGGTGCTGCACGCGCAGCTCGGGGACGTGCAGACGCCCGCCGTCGTCTGCATCGTGCTGCACGAGCACAGGTACCCGCCCCGCAGCTGGACGTGGCGCCGCTGCTGGCCGCCGCGCTGGTGCTGCACGCGCAGCTCGGGGACGTGCAGACGCCCGCCGTCGTCTGCATCGTGCTGCACGAGCACAGGTACCCGCCCCGCAGCTGGACGTGGCGCCGCTGCTGGCCGCCGCGCTGGTGCTGCACGCGCAGCTCGGGGACGTGCAGACGCCCGCCGTCGTCTGCATCGTGCTGCACGAGCACAGGTACCCGCCCCGCAGCTGGACGTGGCGCCGCTGCTGGCCGCCGCGCTGGTGCTGCACGCGCAGCTCGGGGACGTGCAGACGCCTGCCGTCGTCTGCATCGTGCTGCACGAGCACAGGTACCCGCCCCGCAGCTGGACGTGGCGCCGCTGCTGGCCGCCGCGCTGGTGCTGCACGCGCAGCTCGGGGACGTGCAGACGCCTGCCGTCGTCTGCATCGTGCTGCACGAGCACAGGTACCCGCCCCGCAGCTGGACGTGGCGCCGCTGCTGGCCGCCGCGCTGGTGCTGCACGCGCAGCTCGGGGACGTGCAGACGCCCGCCGTCGTCTGCATCGTGCTGCACGAGCACAGGTACCCGCCCCGCAGCTGGACGTGGCGCCGCTGCTGGCCGCCGCGCTGGTGCTGCACGCGCAGCTCGGGGACGTGCAGACGCCCGCCGTCGTCTGCATCGTGCTGCACGAGCACAGGTACCCGCCCCGCAGCTGGACGTGGCGCCGCTGCTGGCCGCCGCGCTGGTGCTGCACGCGCAGCTCGGGGACGTGCAGACGCCTGCCGTCGTCTGCATCGTGCTGCACGAGCACAGGTACCCGCCCCGCAGCTGGACGTGGCGCCGCTGCTGGCCGCCGCGCTGGTGCTGCACGCGCAGCTCGGGGACGTGCAGACGCCTGCCGTCGTCTGCATCGTGCTGCACGAGCACAGGTACCCGCCCCGCAGCTGGACGTGGCGCCGCTGCTGGCCGCCGCGCTGGTGCTGCACGCGCAGCTCGGGGACGTGCAGACGCCTGCCGTCGTCTGCATCGTGCTGCACGAGCACAGGTACCCGCCCCGCAGCTGGACGTGGCGCCGCTGCTGGCCGCCGCGCTGGTGCTGCACGCGCAGCTCGGGGACGTGCAGACGCCCGCCGTCGTCTGCATCGTGCTGCACGAGCACAGGTACCCGCCCCGCAGCTGGACGTGGCGCCGCTGCTGGCCGCCGCGCTGGTGCTGCACGCGCAGCTCGGGGACGTGCAGACGCCTGCCGTCGTCTGCATCGTGCTGCACGAGCACAGGTACCCGCCCCGCAGCTGGACGTGGCGCCGCTGCTGGCCGCCGCGCTGGTGCTGCACGCGCAGCTCGGGGACGTGCAGACGCCCGCCGTCGTCTGCATCGTGCTGCACGAGCACAGGTACCCGCCCCGCAGCTGGACGTGGCGCCGCTGCTGGCCGCCGCGCTGGTGCTGCACGCGCAGCTCGGGGACGTGCAGACGCCTGCCGTCGTCTGCATCGTGCTGCACGAGCACAGGTACCCGCCCCGCAGCTGGACGTGGCGCCGCTGCTGGCCGCCGCGCTGGTGCTGCACGCGCAGCTCGGGGACGTGCAGACGCCCGCCGTCGTCTGCATCGTGCTGCACGAGCACAGGTACCCGCCCCGCAGCTGGACGTGGCGCCGCTGCTGGCCGCCGCGCTGGTGCTGCACGCGCAGCTCGGGGACGTGCAGACGCCTGCCGTCGTCTGCATCGTGCTGCACGAGCACAGGTACCCGCCCCGCAGCTGGACGTGGCGCCGCTGCTGGCCGCCGCGCTGGTGCTGCACGCGCAGCTCGGGGACGTGCAGACGCCTGCCGTCGTCTGCATCGTGCTGCACGAGCACAGGTACCCGCCCCGCAGCTGGACGTGGCGCCGCTGCTGGCCGCCGCGCTGGTGCTGCACGCGCAGCTCGGGGACGTGCAGACGCCCGCCGTCGTCTGCATCGTGCTGCACGAGCACAGGTACCCGCCCCGCAGCTGGACGTGGCGCCGCTGCTGGCCGCCGCGCTGGTGCTGCACGCGCAGCTCGGGGACGTGCAGACGCCTGCCGTCGTCTGCATCGTGCTGCACGAGCACAGGTACCCGCCCCGCAGCTGGACGTGGCGCCGCTGCTGGCCGCCGCGCTGGTGCTGCACGCGCAGCTCGGGGACGTGCAGACGCCCGCCGTCGTCTGCATCGTGCTGCACGAGCACAGGTACCCGCCCCGCAGCTGGACGTGGCGCCGCTGCTGGCCGCCGCGCTGGTGCTGCACGCGCAGCTCGGGGACGTGCAGACGCCTGCCGTCGTCTGCATCGTGCTGCACGAGCACAGGTACCCGCCCCGCAGCTGGACGTGGCGCCGCTGCTGGCCGCCGCGCTGGTGCTGCACGCGCAGCTCGGGGACGTGCAGACGCCCGCCGTCGTCTGCATCGTGCTGCACGAGCACAGGTACCCGCCCCGCAGCTGGACGTGGCGCCGCTGCTGGCCGCCGCGCTGGTGCTGCACGCGCAGCTCGGGGACGTGCAGACGCCCGCCGTCGTCTGCATCGTGCTGCACGAGCACAGGTACCCGCCCCGCAGCTGGACGTGGCGCCGCTGCTGGCCGCCGCGCTGGTGCTGCACGCGCAGCTCGGGGACGTGCAGACGCCCGCCGTCGTCTGCATCGTGCTGCACGAGCACAGGTACCCGCCCCGCAGCTGGACGTGGCGCCGCTGCTGGCCGCCGCGCTGGTGCTGCACGCGCAGCTCGGGGACGTGCAGACGCCCGCCGTCGTCTGCATCGTGCTGCACGAGCACAGGTACCCGCCCCGCAGCTGGACGTGGCGCCGCTGCTGGCCGCCGCGCTGGTGCTGCACGCGCAGCTCGGGGACGTGCAGACGCCCGCCGTCGTCTGCATCGTGCTGCACGAGCACAGGTACCCGCCCCGCAGCTGGACGTGGCGCCGCTGCTGGCCGCCGCGCTGGTGCTGCACGCGCAGCTCGGGGACGTGCAGACGCCCGCCGTCGTCTGCATCGTGCTGCACGAGCACAGGTACCCGCCCCGCAGCTGGACGTGGCGCCGCTGCTGGCCGCCGCGCTGGTGCTGCACGCGCAGCTCGGGGACGTGCAGACGCCCGCCGTCGTCTGCATCGTGCTGCACGAGCACAGGTACCCGCCCCGCAGCTGGACGTGGCGCCGCTGCTGGCCGCCGCGCTGGTGCTGCACGCGCAGCTCGGGGACGTGCAGACGCCCGCCGTCGTCTGCATCGTGCTGCACGAGCACAGGTACCCGCCCCGCAGCTGGACGTGGCGCCGCTGCTGGCCGCCGCGCTGGTGCTGCACGCGCAGCTCGGGGACGTGCAGACGCCTGCCGTCGTCTGCATCGTGCTGCACGAGCACAGGTACCCGCCCCGCAGCTGGACGTGGCGCCGCTGCTGGCCGCCGCGCTGGTGCTGCACGCGCAGCTCGGGGACGTGCAGACGCCTGCCGTCGTCTGCATCGTGCTGCACGAGCACAGGTACCCGCCCCGCAGCTGGACGTGGCGCCGCTGCTGGCCGCCGCGCTGGTGCTGCACGCGCAGCTCGGGGACGTGCAGACGCCCGCCGTCGTCTGCATCGTGCTGCACGAGCACAGGTACCCGCCCCGCAGCTGGACGTGGCGCCGCTGCTGGCCGCCGCGCTGGTGCTGCACGCGCAGCTCGGGGACGTGCAGACGCCCGCCGTCGTCTGCATCGTGCTGCACGAGCACAGGTACCCGCCCCGCAGCTGGACGTGGCGCCGCTGCTGGCCGCCGCGCTGGTGCTGCACGCGCAGCTCGGGGACGTGCAGACGCCCGCCGTCGTCTGCATCGTGCTGCACGAGCACAGGTACCCGCCCCGCAGCTGGACGTGGCGCCGCTGCTGGCCGCCGCGCTGGTGCTGCACGCGCAGCTCGGGGACGTGCAGACGCCCGCCGTCGTCTGCATCGTGCTGCACGAGCACAGGTACCCGCCCCGCAGCTGCTGCTCTTAAGGTGCCTTTAGATTATTATCAAGTTAGATTCTGAATTCAGACTGTAGTGGGAGATTTTCAGTCATTAAACCAACCTCGTGGCACGTCTATTAACAGGGATGTTGTCAATTTGTTATTATTCTCACAATATTATAATACTAGCGGCCCGCCTCGGCTTCGCACGGGTACATTGCGGTTACATTATTCGAGTTTTAGTAAGGATCCCTAATTTTTTTGAAAATATAGCCTATGTCACCCGGGAATAGTGTAGCTTCCCAACAGTGAAAGAATTTTTCAAATCGGTTCAGTAGTTTCGGAGCCTATTCATTACAATCAAACAAACAAAGTTTTCCTCTTTATAATATTAGTATGATAAAATGGGTGAAAACATTGTTTGGGAAATAAATAAAAAAATACAAAAACAAACAAACGTTTTGTTTCGGGTCAAAAAAAATCAGTACAGAGCATATATTATTTATTAATATTATTAAATAATTATATTAAAAATATGAATGACTATATATGACTCATAGTGACCTTCATTTATCAATGACACCTTTGTTTGCAACTATATTTTAAATAATATTCTCATAATTAGTTAACACTCCACCCTGTGGGTTTTGTAAAGTAGTCTCATCATCATTACAGAAGTGATCTCTTCCCGTACATCGACGAAAGCCTTCAGGAACACTGGCTGCTCGGCTACATAGAACTGCTACAGAGGCATAAGCTTTGGAACGTCGCCACAGAGGTACGTGACAGTGTTATTGAACGAATTAAAGTATGGGACCTAATAGGAAACCTTGTGGAACACCTTAATTAAACTGTTTTATGTTTATGGAATTTAATTATATTGTGCTATGATCATTGCCTCGATTCCAGAGAGATGTTAACTAAAGGAGGAGTGACGTGCTTCATTTTACTAATAAAAAATTCTGTCAGATTTTGGGGGGGACGAGGTAACCACTACAAAGAAATGATGCACAATTACTAAAAAAATAGTTTGTCATTATGAATGCACACTTATATAAATATTCAACACTAGTAAATTATACGCACACTAATCGGTCAAATACGGCAACAGTCGTAAATTCTTAGAGAGATGGAGATGGAGATAGCAATATCGATATTTCTAATAAGATGTATCGATAGTTTCACTTGCTCATCATCACAAAAATATTGCATAAACGTGTGCATGTTTTCATCTAATACAAAATATGAATTATCGTTGATGCATTACTTTAAAAGTACCCCCCTCGCTGTGGTAATGAAACATTTAATATAAATAATATATTACAACAATTGAAATAAAACTAATCGGGTGCGGTCCTGTAAAACGCCATTATACGAGTATCAGATTTGATAAACCACAGATCCTCGCAAAAGAACACCGATTCCGACCAATGATGATACGTGAGGCTATTGAAATTAAAGAACATCCTAATTTCAATAAGGAAGATAGCTGGGTGTTACCACCAGCTTGGGATCCAGTAATTAATATAATTAAATCCAAAACCAAGCGTACCATTGCAAGACCTCGAGACACAGTGAGCACTTTCAGCGTGGATCGGACCGCAAAGAAAACTAAATATGAGGGTACCCAGTTTTTAACTATGACATCAGGACGTCTAGCACCTTAGTCCCGCCGTGACCACGGTTGCTGTCTAGCAACCAAAACGTCGGGAACATAAAAAAGTAAATAAACGCGATATAATCCGTAAAATAGTTTTATTTCAATGTGTAGTATTCGCGTAAATATAAGAAAACATTACAACAATATACAAGGTGAAACAAAAATTTATACAAAATTTTTGCAACTTTCTTTGCAAATCTAAAACTTTCGGATTTGTGGGACAGTTGAAGTACTAAAGGTTTTGTAGACTTGTGAAACCTATCAACAGCTATATTCCTATAATATCTTTTGTTTTTCAAGTTTTCTCAAAAGCTGATAGATTTATAATTGCAAAGTTAAGTTTTAAAAAATAGTACCTTTCTGTTTCAACCTGTATAACTTACATAAATCAAATCTTCAACGATGAGTAAATTATAAGAATATTGAAAAACATTGAAGTTAAAGAGTAAATTAGTATAACAATTATGTTTAATTAGTAGTACTAATGAAACAGCAGAAAAGTGAATATAAAAGTTAAAAACTTAGGGGGCGTAAATATTCACCCGAATTAAAATGTTTTGCACATACTGACTTCCACTTGCAGGGATGTTAAAATACGATAAAGAACCATTCAAACTCAACTCAACTCAAAATTGTTTTTATTCATGTAAGCCAACAAAGCTTTAATGAATAGTCAGGATCCACCACCGGTTCGGAATACGGCTTCTGAGAAGATCCCGCTAGAAACTCATGGTTACTTACTCTTTTTTTAATGAATAAAAGATGGTAAACACAACAGTAACAGAATATGAGCAGGAAACACCATTGTCACTAAATAAGTAAATATATAATTTTTTTTATTATTTTCAAAGCAAAGCTATATTTTCGCCCAATTTTTATTCGATTTGTAATAGCAGATACTTTTAAAGTCATGGATTAATTCCGACTTTAAGAAAAGTACTTTCTATTGAGTAAATTCTGTACCGTGTCTAATCCAGGCCCGTAATATATTGGTTGCTTTATATTCTAGTCAAAATATTACCACACAAACACTTCACGTGTATATTTCAGTGTTTTTTTTTTCAATCATGTCAGTAGAAATAAAGCACTTACCGCATCAGCTAAAAAATTATATTGGAACGGCATTATCTACTAATTTTCGTCGTTTATTAGATAAACATTGGAATTGCGACGAATCAAAGTGTACCGAACAAATAGTACTTGCGCGAGTAGGTTCCCAACGCCTCTTTCTATTGCAAGATTTTTCCCACTTGGTTTTTAATCGAGGGTCTTTGGGAATTCTGGATAAATAGTGGAATAATAGTAAGTATATTTTTTACTCTATATAATTTAAAGTGAAATATAATAAAAACTCAAAAAATATAATTTTATCGATGCACGTCCGCAATCATAAATTTATCACTGCCACAACACTATTCAAAATGGCGAACTCGAGATACCATACTACACTTTTCAATGATTTCGTACTCGATTGTTTAATCGATAATATTTTCGATTTTTATGACATTTTATATTTTAATTATTTTTCATTACTCATACTCTGAAAGTAGGTCTGAAGTTGCCTGAGGAGCGGGTTGAAAGTAATACTTTTCCGGCCCGGGAGAATCGCTTTCAACTGACAGCTGTCAAATTATAAAAAAAAAACTAGATCCATTTTCACATTTCTATGGAACCATGTTCAACCTTTTTCTACGGTCACTCAATTACAGCACGATGTAAAATTGAAATAACATAAAGTTAAGTATTAATTAAAGAATATATATTTTTAAATGACTTAATTATAATTTAGTTTCAACAATTTCTTTAAAATAGCATAGATTTGGCCAAAATATTTAAAGATGAAAATGAAAAATAATGGCTAAATAATGAAGTTGGCCGGCCAACGAAAAAAAAACAAAATAGGCGGTAATCCGATCTTTTTTTTTCGATTCGTAGAGTATTGTTCATACTTCCTTGTATTATTTCTTTAGCCAATTCCTGTTTTTATTTTTACTTTCCTTGTATTCGTAATGAAAAGCACAGTGTTTACCTCGGGTGAAAGACTCTTTCACCACTCGTGTAACAATGTACTATTGTTAGAAATAAGTGATTATTTACACCAAAAACACTTACATATGAAAAATCGTTACATACAACATCTTACGAAACAAGTAAGAAGCTGCTATTGCGAAATATCTACGAATGTGTCGACTCGTGAATGACGTATCTCGTTGTGTCCGCGAGGTGGTGCGGTGCGCGTGGGTGAACAGCGTGTGGGTGGTGTCGCAGCAGTCCACGAGCGTGGCGGTGTGCTGCGGCCGCTGCGGGCGCCGCACACGGCCGCACGCCGCCTGCGACGCGTGCCAGCCACGCCTGCGCCACCTGCCCGACCTCTGCGCCGTCTGCCACCAGGTACCAGCCACTACTGCCTCCTGCCTCCTGCCTCCTGCTGCTAGCTAGCCACGCCGCACGCCGCCTGCGACGCGTGCCAGCCGCGCCTGCGCCACCTGCCCGACCTCTGCGCCGTCTGCCACCAGGTACCAGCCACTACTGCCTCCTGCCTCCTGCCTCCTGCTGCTAGCTAGCCACGCCGCACGCCGCCTGCGACGCGTGCCAGCCGCGCCTGCGCCACCTGCCCGACCTCTGCGCCGTCTGCCACCAGGTACCAGCCACTACTGCCTCCTGCCTCCTGCCTCCTGCTGCTAGCTAGCCACGCCGCACGCCGCCTGCGACGCGTGCCAGCCGCGCCTGCGCCACCTGCCCGACCTCTGCGCCGTCTGCCACCAGGTACCAGCCACTACTGCCTCCTGCCTCCTGCCTCCTGCTGCTAGCTAGCCACGCCGCACGCCGCCTGCGACGCGTGCCAGCCGCGCCTGCGCCACCTGCCCGACCTCTGCGCCGTCTGCCACCAGGTACCAGCCACTACTGCCTCCTGCCTCCTGCCTCCTGCTGCTAGCTAGCCACGCCGCACGCCGCCTGCGACGCGTGCCAGCCGCGCCTGCGCCACCTGCCCGACCTCTGCGCCGTCTGCCACCAGGTACCAGCCACTACTGCCTCCTGCCTCCTGCCTCCTGCTGCTAGCTAGCCACGCCGCACGCCGCCTGCGACGCGTGCCAGCCGCGCTTGCGCCACCTGCCCGACCTCTGCGCCGTCTGCCACCAGGTACCAGCCACTACTGCCTCCTGCCTCCTGCCTCCTGCTGCTAGCTAGCCACGCCGCACGCCGCCTGCGACGCGTGCCAGCCGCGCCTGCGCCACCTGCCCGACCTCTGCGCCGTCTGCCACCAGGTACCAGCGACTACTGCCTCCTGCCTCCTGCCTCCTGCTGCTAGCTAGCCACGCCGCACGCCGCCTGCGACGCGTGCCAGCCGCGCCTGCGCCACCTGCCCGACCTCTGCGCCGTCTGCCACCAGGTACCAGCCACTACTGCCTCCTGCCTCCTGCCTCCTGCTGCTAGCTAGCCACGCCGCACGCCGCCTGCGACGCGTGCCAGCCGCGCCTGCGCCACCTGCCCGACCTCTGCGCCGTCTGCCACCAGGTACCAGCCACTACTGCCTCCTGCCTCCTGCCTCCTGCTGCTAGCTAGCCACGCCGCACGCCGCCTGCGACGCGTGCCAGCCGCGCTTGCGCCACCTGCCCGACCTCTGCGCCGTCTGCCACCAGGTACCAGCCACTACTGCCTCCTGCCTCCTGCCTCCTGCTGCTAGCTAGCCACGCCGCACGCCGCCTGCGACGCGTGCCAGCCGCGCCTGCGCCACCTGCCCGACCTCTGCGCCGTCTGCCACCAGGTACCAGCCACTACTGCCTCCTGCCTCCTGCCTCCTGCTGCTAGCTAACCACGCCGCACGCCGCCTGCGACGCGTGCCAGCCGCGCCTGCGCCACCTGCCCGACCTCTGCGCCGTCTGCCACCAGGTACCAGCCACTACTGCCTCCTGCCTCCTGCCTCCTGCTGCTAGCTAGCCACGCCGCACGCCGCCTGCGACGCGTGCCAGCCGCGCCTGCGCCACCTGCCCGACCTCTGCGCCGTCTGCCACCAGGTACCAGCCACTACTGCCTCCTGCCTCCTGCCTCCTGCTGCTAGCTAGCCACGCCGCACGCCGCCTGCGACGCGTGCCAGCCGCGCTTGCGCCACCTGCCCGACCTCTGCGCCGTCTGCCACCAGGTACCAGCCACTACTGCCTCCTGCCTCCTGCCTCCTGCTGCTAGCTAGCCACGCCGCACGCCGCCTGCGACGCGTGCCAGCCGCGCCTGCGCCACCTGCCCGACCTCTGCGCCGTCTGCCACCAGGTACCAGCCACTACTGCCTCCTGCCTCCTGCCTCCTGCTGCTAGCTAACCACGCCGCACGCCGCCTGCGACGCGTGCCAGCCGCGCCTGCGCCACCTGCCCGACCTCTGCGCCGTCTGCCACCAGGTACCAGCCACTACTGCCTCCTGCCTCCTGCCTCCTGCTGCTAGCTAGCCACGCCGCACGCCGCCTGCGACGCGTGCCAGCCGCGCCTGCGCCACCTGCCCGACCTCTGCGCCGTCTGCCACCAGGTACCAGCCACTACTGCCTCCTGCCTCCTGCCTCCTGCTGCTAGCTAGCCACGCCGCACGCCGCCTGCGACGCGTGCCAGCCGCGCCTGCGCCACCTGCCCGACCTCTGCGCCGTCTGCCACCAGGTACCAGCCACTACTGCCTCCTGCCTCCTGCCTCCTGCTGCTAGCTAGCCACGCCGCACGCCGCCTGCGACGCGTGCCAGCCGCGCCTGCGCCACCTGCCCGACCTCTGCGCCGTCTGCCACCAGGTACCAGCCACTACTGCCTCCTGCCTCCTGCCTCCTGCTGCTAGCTAGCCACGCCGCACGCCGCCTGCGACGCGTGCCAGCCGCGCTTGCGCCACCTGCCCGACCTCTGCGCCGTCTGCCACCAGGTACCAGCCACTACTGCCTCCTGCCTCCTGCCTCCTGCTGCTAGCTAGCCACGCCGCACGCCGCCTGCGACGCGTGCCAGCCGCGCCTGCGCCACCTGCCCGACCTCTGCGCCGTCTGCCACCAGGTACCAGCCACTACTGCCTCCTGCCTCCTGCCTCCTGCTGCTAGCTAACCACGCCGCACGCCGCCTGCGACGCGTGCCAGCCGCGCCTGCGCCACCTGCCCGACCTCTGCGCCGTCTGCCACCAGGTACCAGCCACTACTGCCTCCTGCCTCCTGCCTCCTGCTGCTAGCTAGCCACGCCGCACGCCGCCTGCGACGCGTGCCAGCCGCGCCTGCGCCACCTGCCCGACCTCTGCGCCGTCTGCCACCAGGTACCAGCCACTACTGCCTCCTGCCTCCTGCCTCCTGCTGCTAGCTAGCCACGCCGCACGCCGCCTGCGACGCGTGCCAGCCGCGCTTGCGCCACCTGCCCGACCTCTGCGCCGTCTGCCACCAGGTACCAGCCACTACTGCCTCCTGCCTCCTGCCTCCTGCTGCTAGCTAGCCACGCCGCACGCCGCCTGCGACGCGTGCCAGCCGCGCCTGCGCCACCTGCCCGACCTCTGCGCCGTCTGCCACCAGGTACCAGCCACTACTGCCTCCTGCCTCCTGCCTCCTGCTGCTAGCTAACCACGCCGCACGCCGCCTGCGACGCGTGCCAGCCGCGCCTGCGCCACCTGCCCGACCTCTGCGCCGTCTGCCACCAGGTACCAGCCACTACTGCCTCCTGCCTCCTGCCTCCTGCTGCTAGCTAGCCACGCCGCACGCCGCCTGCGACGCGTGCCAGCCGCGCCTGCGCCACCTGCCCGACCTCTGCGCCGTCTGCCACCAGGTACCAGCCACTACTGCCTCCTGCCTCCTGCCTCCTGCTGCTAGCTAGCCACGCCGCACGCCGCCTGCGACGCGTGCCAGCCGCGCCTGCGCCACCTGCCCGACCTCTGCGCCGTCTGCCACCAGGTACCAGCCACTACTGCCTCCTGCCTCCTGCCTCCTGCTGCTAGCTAGCCACGCCGCACGCCGCCTGCGACGCGTGCCAGCCGCGCTTGCGCCACCTGCCCGACCTCTGCGCCGTCTGCCACCAGGTACCAGCCACTACTGCCTCCTGCCTCCTGCCTCCTGCTGCTAGCTAGCCACGCCGCACGCGGCTGTACGCGGCGTAGGGTAAATTTTGGATTGCCAATTCGAAACTCTTGGGAATAGCGAAAATGTTCCAAAGCGTTTTTATATAAACCTAAACGGCATCATTCTATTTTATAAAAAAAAATTTCCTCAGACGGGAAACAATCGGGTTGTTTTTTAAAAATCCTACTAATATTATAAATGCGAAAGTTTGTGAGTGTGGATGTATGTATGTATGTATGTATGTATGTATGTATGTTTGTTACTCCTTCACGCAAAAACTACTGAACGGATTTGGATGAAATTTGGAACACAGATAGATTATAACCGGGATTAACATATAGGATACTTTTTAACCCAATAATCCAATACTACGCGGATGAAGTCGCGGGGCACAGCTAGTAGTCTCATATTAATGCACCAACCGCCATCAGTTCATAGGATCCAATTCTGGAAAGTAACGTGAAAAATTGTTTATTCTGAACAAATCACGCTGTGTATCAACAATCAATGTCTCGTTGAACCGCTCCTCCCCGGCGGCAGGTGGTGCGCGGGCTGTACGCGTGGTGCCAGGGCTGCTCGCACGGCGGCCACCTGCACCACATGCGCCAGTGGATGGACCGGCACCAGCTGTGCCCGGCCGGCTGCGGCCACCGCTGCCAGCTCGCCTGACGCCTGCCGCCCGCCGCCCTGCCGCCCTCAGGACTGGGGCCAGACAAGTTTGACAACCCTGTCGTGACGTATGTATCTACTTTTAAGGTCATTATAAAATGTCATTAATTTGTGCTGCTACAATGGGCATGATGACTAATATTGAGTTTAGTATATTAACTCATAATTTCACTGGTAGTAGTCGTAAGACATACTTTCTACAAATGCAATAAAAAAGATCATAATACCCATTATAAGTTTGTGAAATTTTAAACTATTCTTGTAAAATCAAACCTTCGACAGGATTTAATTCAACGGTTCGATTTTATTATGGTCATATACCTACTTAATAACTCTTGCGTTTTAAGTAATACAATCAATTACTTTTGTTTTATTTATTATTTCTATTTGGAATTACAATATATTGTGCACTACCGATAATAATATATCACATCATTGCGTTTTTATAACGCGTGGTACAGGATTGCTTGAATACAATGTATTTCATTTTAAGGTAAAGGCGCCTGTCTAGCCCGCGAAATTCAAAATTTTCGAGTATTTTTATAGTTTATCCAAAATCTGAAAACATTTAAGACAACATTTTGTGATTTGCGAAAAACACAGTATGCAGTGTGTTTATTTATACATTTATTTTACTCTAAACTTTATCACGGTGGATATGATACTAGTAAATCACTAAATATACAAAAATTGCCAGATTATCTGGATAGCTGTCGTTCTTGAAATGTTTTAGAGTAAGTTGGATATATTAATAAATGCACTGCACACGGTCTTTTTCGCGAATTACAAAATGTGCCTTTTTTTATTGACAGATTTTGAAAAATTTCTAAAAAACCTCAAAAAATTTGAACTTCGCGGGCTAGATGGGCGCTTTAGCTTTAAGTAAGGCTAGTCGTTATCTAGTCTGCCTTATGGTACTCATAATAAAGGTGTTTTTATATTTACTAATCCTGTGATTATGAGTAAGTACATTGATATTATCTAGGCGATGACTACTATGTTTTTAAGTTTTAGAATGAATAATTAAGCTTATCATGTATATGCCCTATAAATGTAAATATTAATTATAAGAGCAGACTGTTTGTAAACTGATTCGTACGTTTCAATACTGTTTTTTTTTAATAAAACCTTGGGATTATATCAGCAATATTTTTATTACAAGTATTTACATAATTTATATGAGGTACCTATTCAGTAATAATAACTCTTAAGTCTAGTATTTTATACATATTATAGGAATGTATTTATAAATCACGAGCGTGTCATATCGCTACTCGCTAGAGTCTATGGGTCACTCGAGAACATTTTACGCAGTCACTAGCGGTACTCCAGCGTATCGACTCACGGAGCTCATGGAGATAATCCGGTTGTGGTCCGGACCCACTGAGCCGAATGTGTTTGAGGCAATTTGACCAACTCTCGAAAACTATAACATTGCAATGATTGTGACTTGTGGCGCAACATATTGCTAACTCTCAAAGCTGGCGCGAGCACATGGCGTCGCTTCGGCGACAATACGTGTGTCGCTTACATTCATGATTAACTACAGTATTGGTATTTAATACTATCCGCGAAATGTAGGGGGAACCAGCACCTACCCATTATCGAAATACATACAGTAAGGATGTAAGAGATAAATAAATTGCAGTAGACAATGCCTCTTGGCAGAAGCGAATATAAAACATTTGCGTATCGCGCTCCGCTCTCACGTGAATGGCTCCTACGACAATTGTATCAATTGTAAAATATTTTAAGAAGATTTTTATAATGATCAGTCTATTCACGAAATCAGTGTAAAATCATGTAACTTTTCACATGTATATATGTATTACTTTTGAATGGCTAATTTGTTTGTTTCTTTTGTAAATGTTGTCTTTATAACATGTTTAGAATGTACCCATTGACCTCTAACAATATTGTTATACAAGGATGTCAGTAGTTAGTAAATTTAAAAATGTTTTTACATCAGATTTGTAATTCACACTGTGTGTTTTATTTTAGCGTGTAACGGCCACGTCTCTTGGCGCTTGCTTCAATCAAATGCTTATAGCATGAATGGCACTGGTGTCACGGCTACACACGGGGCGGCGGTGGGAGAGCGGCACTAGCAGAGCGCGCAGCAGGGCGGCTGGCAGCGGCGCCGCCCGCCCTCCGCGGCGGCGGCGCCGGCGGCGGCGGACAGGCCCTGCTTCAGCTGCGACATCTGGCGGATTAGCGACAGGAACGCCTGCGGAGATCGTGTTAGCGATAATGGTACATCGGGGAACCCATCATGTGAATACCGGGTTTCTTTTTCTAATTATATATATTTCGAATACTCGATAATTGGCTTCTCAAAACATTTTGAGAAGTTTCATAGTTTTGCTTGTATGAGTTAGCATAAAACAAAAATGTTTAATTTAAATTCAATCAGCCATTATAAAATAATGGCGGATTTCATACCAATGATGCTATTATTCTAAACAGTTGTTATTTTTACTGCTTTTTGCAACACAGACTTGAATCATTTTCTATTTATGACTCTGTTGGACTACGTTTTCTCTCACTTCTAGTTCGAGCATGTTAAGAAAAGAAAAACCTATAGAATTGCTTCGTTTGAAGATGATAGAAATTGAAAGGAATCTGGGATTGAATTAGTTATTATAATTATTTCATAGCCGCTTGCGCTAACATGCATAGCATTAGTGGGCTTGGTTCATAGATATTTTTTAACAAACGTGAATTACCTTGAATATAGCCCATTTATATATTTTCAATTCAAATTAAACGCAAAATATTGCAAATCAGTATATTTCCTGCTGTATAATATCAATCATTTTGTTCCGGTGAGTTCATTATAACATACACGTAGTACAGTTCATACATTTGTGAACCAATACAACTAGCCTATAGTAAAATACAAGTACATTTAATAGGAGTGGGTATAAGATACGGCCGTCGCTCTATAATAACTGAAATGAGGCGCTAATTCTGTCGCACATAAATTACAATTAAACTCAATATGACACAAATAATAATATCGCTGCGGTCTTGTTCATGCATTACAATCAACAAGGATGGAAATATATTCGTTTAGTTATTTTAGTTTGTGTACCAACAGAATAAGTGCTAATATCAAGATGGGTTGAATAATATCATGAAAAGGATTACGGTTATAGAGTAAGAAGAAAGGAGTATGGCAAACCGCAAAAAAACAATGCAATACCTCATAGTTATTACCATATCATGCAATCATATCAATAAATTATTGTAATCATCATCTCATTGGTTAGTCTTCGAAATTATGATCAGTGTATGTATGTTTTTTTATTCACATCGAGCGTAGCCCCACGCCGCTCATTTACAAAGCGGTAAGGGAAAATGAAAAAAAAAACATATTTGACGGCGATGCTGGCCGATTCCGGCACCGACATTTCTCCATAGCAATATGAACTTGAACTTTAAGTTACTCCAAGACACTTCAATTTCCTTTACCTCACTGTATATGCGGTCCGCTGGGCTCCACTCGATGAGAATCGTACATTAAATATATCTTTATCTTGGCAGTTGGCGGCCTTTCAACATACCAGGCCCCGCGCATAGTTCATACTGCGAATGTATTATGTACCGCGACGTGCTCCCGCTATCATGAGGACGATAGCTGCCGTTTGACATCTAAAATGCCGCTAAATTACGTTTGAAAACCAATTACATAAAATATTAGTACTGCTACATGTTCAGTCCTACCCAATTAAAATGGTCCATGCCTTTATAACCAATACTATACATGAGAAACTGTTTGTAACTTTGTAGGAGCATCAAGTATACAAGGTGACACATAATGGGTATACTTTTTTTTCAAAACTTAACTTTGTAATTCTAAAACCATCAGCTTTGGAGGGAACTTGAAAAACAAAAGGTGTTAAAGGAATACAGCTGTTGACCGATTTCACAAGTCTACAAAACCTATAGTACTTCAACTGTCCCACAAAGCCGATAGTTTGAGATTTACAAAGTTAAGTTGCAAAAAAAATAGTATACCCATTTTGTATCAGCTAGTATATAAGTATCGTATATTTTCTGAGCTACGGACATTTCAATATTTGTCACCACAATCGCGAAGGGGCCTTAGAGCACATTAAAACCAAACTGCTCTTACGAGTGGGAGCCACAGATACCTATTTAAGAAAATGTGTGTAATGATATTTCGAAGTACTTGGGATATTTTTTTTAATTGGCGGTAATAATATTAGAAAAACGTGCTCCAATATTTATAAAATTGTTATACAATTTCATGGTATGCCCGATTTGCCTAATCCAAGTTTTACTTCGAATTTTTAAAAGATCCTGTAGAGAGGCTACTTTTTATCACCATAGACTAAGCGAGCGGTGAATTTTACTTACTTCATAATGTAATAAACTTAAAAATCCGATCAATATCAAAGTTCCATAATAAAGCGGCCGCAACGTCACCCCACCCGCCTAAACAGAGGTATTGCTCGTTTGGATACGCGCGGCCTTTTAGCTGACTAACGGCATCCATAATGGCATAATCGTTAATTAAAATAGTTATATAAAATCAACAGTGGTTCGTTGATAAATTAAAACGTTGTGAAGACCCTTACATCGCTTACATAATTTTATAATGTAGTACTAGCTGTGTCCTAAGCGAATGAACTTCAACTCTTTAAAACAATTTCTTAATAATTATTTTAACGCGAAAAGTTATTAAATTAGAACTAAAATAAAAGCTGATAAAATTAACAGATCTAGAAGCGAGACATTTTGTTGTCTCAACCATAATAGTATTTCCCGCACTAAACATGTATGCAATTAACAGTTTAATTTGCAAAATGTAGAAATATCATGGAAGGATAAACTTTATCAGTGATATCACAAAAAAGTTAATATACACGAGTTATGTCAAGATATAAATACTTACAAAACTTGACATGAATCGTGTTTATAACACGGCGAGAATCTTGTTTGTTTTTAATAAAACTCAGCGGCGAGTCGCCATTATAAATACTGATAACATTTGACCGCCACATCGACAACAAATATAAACAATAAAACGAATATTACAAAAAAATATGAATTACACTTGGTAAATTTGATTACCAACGGAATATCGCGTTAAGAGTTCCAATATAGCGGTCATAGAGCTACAGATCATTAGATACAGGACAATACAAAACATCAAGATTGAAGGCTACACATGCCGAAGCGGTTGTTACCCTACGATTAAATAATCAATCACCATCCACAGTGCAGACATTCACATACTAACGCGCGCTCGCAGAAAAAGAATTTCGTGAACTGTTCGTAGGTGGGAATCTATTTTAAACATATGTTCAACCATCGATACATTTATTTGATAAAATAATGTATATTTGTTTTATAAATTACCTTTTGACTAGCGCTTAGGCTGATGACAATATACTTCTTTATATTCATCTTGTGAATTCGTACACGTCAAAAAATGAAATTCCCATGGTTAATTATATCAAATGTGTTGGTATGTATTTTAAGTAACAAATCGCAGAATACTATCTCTGCGCGCGCGCACACGCAGCCAGGTCAACACAACACAATACATTTAGCACTTACATAGAAAATAAATACAAAACTTACACTATAACGTCCATGCGTGTACGAGTGTTTGTTGGGCGCTCCCCGTGTCGAGGGCGATGTCTTTAATCTTTATACCTATATCTAGAAACCTAGCTCAAAATAAATATCACTAGGCAAATGCATCAACTGCATGCTCCCCCATTAAGCATCGCCTGTACTACGCGTACTATGCAGTCGACTGGGGCGATCTCAGGAACACCCATAATCGGAAAATACCATTTCTGAAATCCGCCCCGACATGAATCGAGCCCGCGACCCATAGTGAGCCGAGCGGTCTGAGTGCGCTCTTGAGTTGCTATTTTCTACTATTCTAGTATATAATAAGAACTCGAGAGCGTACTCATGTTAAGTCTCAGAGTTGAGATCAATTTATCCCGCAGAGGACACCACGTCGACACGGATAGCGGCCCATATAATGTCTTATTGTCCGTGTGTTTGCAACTATCATTTCTACGACATGTACAAAAGGCCCTATAGACGACATGATCTGACGCCCGACAGAGACGGAGCTGGAGCTGGAGGATGAAACAGGCAGCTGCCAGTGGCTATGTCCCGCTCTGTCTGCCGTCAGACCAGGTGGTCTGCGGGCTGCGGCGGATGCTGACCGAAACACAAAATAACGTGCATGCCCAAAGCAATAACAATATTTAAAAAATCTTTATAGAATTCTGTTCACAATGAACTACCCTAGCGTCGTGGGGAGTAATACTTAAATAAATTAATTTTGTATAAATTATGTTTAACAATTAGTCTTCTATTATTGTGATTTTAGTTTATGGATTATGTAATTAATGTTACCCGATTTCGCAAGGAATTGTTGAATTCTAAGTAAACCACAATACTATAGTAATAATACAGATTAAAATATAGCGGCTACATAAATAATTTATCAGTTAGCAGTCGGGTATTAACCAATTTTAGCCACAAACAATGAAATACTTGCTAGCCACAAGTTTGAGCACAAAGTCTATCCATCGAGAACAGTATTCGATAACATAGCGAGCACCGAAACGCGAGAATTAATACATTTACAAATTTAGCCTTACTTACCGGTTACTATAGCGATGTGTTTGTTTAGTGATAGTTACGGACACCGATAGGTCGCGCAACGAAACCTCGCAACTAGTCTCACTCACACGTGCACACAACTACGAGTGGGACTGAGACTACCATATATCGCTTGCTTCGCTAGCGTGCATTGTATCCGTGCATTGTAAAATTAATAAAAATACAGGTGTCATGTCATGCCTGTACAAGCGTGTATATTACATTTAATTTTGACTTTGTACAGGTTATAGCGTCGTTGCCAGGTCTTATCGCGCGACCTATGCTCGTCAGTGTTTACACAAATGTTAACCACTAGTACGTCGCGGGCGCAGATACAAAAGCTAATCAATTATGTTTCGCGTAGATCTGCGTTGCGGCATACAAACGTGTAATCCAATTACAAAGGCTTTACAATACATTTTTGGGAACAAAAGTAGTTTGTAATGCTATTGTAAGTTTATATAAAGATGTGTATATCCGTGAGAGTAGTCTCGCACTTTGCATACGGCACACTAGGCAACTCGTCCACCACTGAGGTCCGCAGTTATCACTGAACTCAACACAAGCGCGGCCGCCGCGGCGCAGTCCCGGCGCGACGCCGACGCCGGCTCGGCTTGTTACTTTTCGTTTGGACCGATCACAAAACACAGACCTAACCATATTTGGTAGTCCATAATATCGCAAAGGCATATGCTTTATATATAGACACTAAAGGCATATGATTTATACTAGTGCTCTCTTGGCATGCTTTCATAATATATAACACAGTCTAAACATATCATTTTGTATAAATGTTCTGTTACGTTTTCGCAATCACTTCAATGATCACCCGAACCGAGCGCGTATTCAAAGTAAACCTATGTATCCCCATCAGATCCAGCACGAAAAATGACAAGCGTGTCGCCGTGGGACCGCTCGCGGCTCGCGGCTCACGGCTCGCGGCTCGCGGCTCGCGGCGCGCGCACGCCGTCCCGCTCTACAATATGGCGCACTTGATTTTCTTTCCCTTTTTCCTCTTGACGTCGCCGTTGGTGGCGCGGCCGTCGTCGCACTTGCGCGACCTGATCTCGCGCATCAGGTCGAAGAACACCTGCGGGCAAGCGGCCGGTCACACCACGCACACAACACCACACACGCACCAAGCCACCGCTACCAACTTCAACATTACAGAGATGACAGTTCTGAACGACACATTACCCTCCCAAGATATCGGTTTAACCCTTCTCTATTGAGTCCGAACACTGGAACGCTTAACAAATGTTTAGGATATTAGTAAATCGATCTCGAGTCTGAGAGCGATCTTGAAAATGTCAAATGTCATACCAGGACCAAATGATATTAGTCAAAGCGTGCCCAGCATCGGATCGCTCTAAACTTGAGATCGATTTGTTAATGCAACATTTGTAGTTGCGTCAAATATAGTTTACTCGTTATTTGTAGACAACAGAATTAGCCCTAGTCCAGTATAGTAAGATCATATATCTTTATTAGTGTTTTCTTGAATAATATTATGACGTAATTTTATAATGAGAAATGTGAATACTTTTTCTTTTTTTTTAAGATCCGATTGGCTTTGTTATGCGGCATAACAGTGGCATAACTTATGCCACTGTAAATCGATTTTAACGGTCTCGAAATTTGGGAGTTCCTTTAAAACTACATCCAAACATATTGCATCTTATCATTATAACGGGTTCCAGTCAGTATACTCCTTACATGTATAATGTATGAATGTGTGTCATCAATTTATATTTATTTTATATAATATATTATTTAGAGTCTGTTTGTGCTTGTGGTCGTGTATGTGTGTGTGTTCCTCAGTGAGTAAAATCTAACATTCGTTAGTAAGATCATAGAACAAGCTAGAAGCGTGGCGATGCGCAGCGCGACTAGTTAGGCCAGGCGGAGCTGCAGACAGGTAGGAGTATTATAATACTATATTAATAGAAGAACAAGCTTAGTTTGTGCTCGGCTCAGGCTCGGCTCTAGTGAGAGAAGGATAGAGAACTTTCAGAAAAGAAAAATTACGAGAGAAGACTCGTTAGTTTAATGTTTGTACTAGGAGTGGGCTCACGTCAATAGTTTAATTACTAGGATGGGGATCGAACCCGGAGCCTCTCGGGTACGACGCTATTGATGCTATATATGAAACAATATAATTTTTTTCTCTGACACTCCGCCAGGAGGTTCTTATGACAACAGAGCGAATGTTTATTAATGACGATACGTAACGTGCTTTTTTAATGCCATAGCGAATCGTGACATTACGTTTCGTTTATACACCCGAGTGTATATCGAACAATAGATTATCTATTGAGTCCGCTTATGGCCGTTCATTAGGTTAATCTTATATCCAGCTCAATAGTGCTGTCTACAAACAACGAAAGAAATAACGGACAAATATTACTGTCTCGCTCAACATCACAATTATGAGCGGGATGACAATACATTTGGCCAAGGGCCGACATTTCACCTCAGATAAAGATTACTCCCAAAAATAAATTACACGTTTCGACAGATATTCTGTGGAAAATCTGACTGAACGTTCAATTTCTTTGGAAAATCAACTTATCTGAGTATTGAAAAGTCAGCCCTCGGGTAAGTTTAGTTAGTGCAGCAGGTGAGCCAGGCGGGGGCAGGTCAGCTCACCTTGTCGACGTTGTCGCGCGTCTTGGCGGAGGTCTCGACGTAGGGCACCTGCCAGTGCTGCGCGCGCTCGCGGCACGCCTCCAGCGGCACGCGCCGCTTCTCCGCCAGGTCCGACTTGTTGCCCACCAGCAGGAACGGGATGTTCTCGTCATTCTTCACGCGCAGGATCTGCTCTCTGCGGAGGAGAGGACACATCATTGAGTTTTTGACACATACTTCCCACTGGGAATCCTGCATGCCGGGAACTCGAAGCTAAATTGATTTGAAAATCTCAAAAATAAATTTTCAAAAATTAAAGACATAAAATGGCATAGAATAGAATGAAAGACAAGACAGCACCTTGATGGTTCCACTGTAAAACAGATGCATGTTTCCCGAAGACTTATGTGGTGGCGTGAAGCACTATTTTGTTCATCAATTTACCGCAATATATAGAAATGTGCCTCTCTCCCAACATGTCCGCTATAGATGATAGAGACATTTAGATCATAGCCCACGTCGATGGCCAAACTAGTTGCGGATATCTCCCAGTGTACCTGAACTCCTGCGTGGCGTCGAAGCTCTCCGGTTCCGTGATGGAGAAGACGCAGAGGAACCCCTCGCCGGAGCGGAAGTAGTTGTCGCGGATGGCGGCGTAGTCCTCCTGCCCCGCCGTGTCCAGGATGTCGATCTGCACCTCCTCGCCGTCCAGCACCACCTGCCGACCGGCCAGCCGTGTGGCGGACATTACCACTGAGCTACCACAATAACATCTCGTTTCTTACTGAACATTATTTCCATATTAACAATGCCCGTAAGTTGCACGATCTTGCGTTGACGATACTTAAAGTATACAAGTATTGTGCTAAGGCCACATACACACAGTAACAAGAAGAATGATGAAGAGACCAAGAATATCTTCTTCGTCAGATCTGACGACCAGCGCCTATCTACCAACAATATCACCTGTCTGGTGCACTGATACGAGGAGCTGACAGGCGTCAAATTCAATATAAACACGTTTGTAATGCCGGCACCTCACATGGTGGGCTTGTACAAATATTGGCGTCGTTATACCACTGCAAGATAACAGTTAACTTGCACGAAGGACAACACCACCGCCAGCGAGAAGCGTTAAAAAAATGAATAGATTAGTTTATTAAATTCGTGTTTTTCACGTTTCGCCTTAATTTATTTTTATTGACTTACGGTTACACAGAATAAGCCACGAATTTATAGGTTACACAGAATAAGCCACGAATTTATAAACTGGTAATCGAACATTATTACCATTTCGTATCGCTTCTCGTCAGTGGTCGTGGTCGTTTTGTTCCGGCCAAAATACACAAATATTTGTATGTGAGGTAGATACACGGTCGTAGCCGTACCCAGTAGTTGACTCGCTCACCTTCTTCCTATAGCTGTCGGCTTTAGTGGGCTCGTAGTCCTCGACGAACTCGTCGTACATGAACTGCAGCGTGAGCGCGGACTTGCCCACGCCGCCGGAGCCCACCATGATCACCTTGTGCAGCGTCGGCTGCGCCGCCGGCTTCTTCGACATGGCGGGGTCGGCGAGCGGCACCAGGCAGGGACACTGCCGATGACAAGGGTACGTTACACTGCAATATTCTGCCACAACCCCATTCTAGGGTGCAAGCTAGGACGGCCACTACGCTTCTTAGGTTTCTCCTTTTTACGTGCGAAAATCCTAATCGACACTCGCAAGCCGCGCGAATTATATCTCGATATACGAGGCATGCCTTTTAAGTTCTGTCGTTTCCATAATTCCCGGCAATTTTGAATTTGGAACTGTTCTATATTCGAATGTGTTTAAATTTCGAATCTCAAAACAGTTGAATGTATTAGGATTAATGTTATTGTTTAGTCACAGCGTCGATTAGAATCTGTCAGGTTACGTACGAAAATGAATCTTTCTAAGGAAAATGTTCGTGCAATAATTTTCTACAACTTTAGAAGAGGCCTGACACGGCTTCAGTGTTTTGAAGAGCTAATATCTGTGTTCAGGGATGAAGCCCCATGTCTGCGGACTGTCGAACGCTGGTATTTAGAATTCCAGCGTGGACATACTAGTGTTAGTGACAAATCTCGCGAAGGTCGCCCAAAATCTGCATTCACTGAAGATAACATCATTGGAGTGAGACAACTAATTCTCGAAGATCGTCATGTGACGTATCGAGAGATAGAGGCTCTATTAGGCATCTCAGGGACAACCATTCAGAAGATCTTGCATGAAGCGCTTGGTGTAAGAAAGCTAGTTTGCCGTTGGATACCGCATCTGCTTTCCGACGATCACAAGGCGGCCCGCGTCAGATGGTGTAAGAAAACTCTGCAAAGGTTCAACCGAGGAGAGTCAAATCACGTCTACGACATCATCAGTGGTGACGAATCTTGGATCTATGCCTACGATCCTGATTCCAAACAACAATCTACAATCTGGGTCTTTCAAGACGAGCCAAAGCCGACTAAAGTTGTTCGTTCTCGAAGCACTTCAAAGAAGATGGTGGCCACGTTCGTTAGAAAAACCGGTCATGTTGCGACTATTGCACTTGATGATCGTAGAACGGTTAACGCAGAGTGGTATACCACAGTTTGTTTACCACAAGTCATCGCCGAACTTCGAAAATCTAACTCAAAGCGACGCATCATCCTGCACCACGACAATGCAAGTTCACACAGCGCTCGTCAAACGATTGAGTATTTGAAGCAGGAAAAAGTAGAAATTCTTGACCATCCTCCATACAGTCCTGACCTAAGCCCTAACGATTTTTTTACATTTCCTAAAATTAAGAAAAGTCTTCGTGGTCAAAGGTTCCAGTCCAGTGAAGAAGCAGTCGACGCTTTCAAGTCAGCCATTTTGAACACCCCCACTTTAGAGTGGAATAAATGTTATAATAACTGGTTTGAGCGAATGGAAAAGTGTATTAAGCTACGTGGTGAATACTTTGAAAAAAACAATAAAAAGTACTATAAGGTTCTAGTTGTGTTTTTTTCTTCAAACGACAAAACTTAAAAGGCATCCCTCGTACTAGGTGATACAAAATGGGTATACTATTTTTTTTGCAACTTAACTTTGTAAATCTCAAACTATCGGCTTTGTGGGACAGTTGAAGTACTAAAGGTTTTGTAGACTTGTGAAATCGGTCAACAGCTGTATTCCTATAACACCTTTTGTTTTTCAAGTTCCCTCCAAAGCTGATGGTTTTAGAATTACAAAGTTAAGTTTTGAAAAAAAAAAGTATACCCATTATGTGTCACCTTGTATACGACTCCTTGCAGCCTGCCGAATGAGTCCCCGCAATGATCAGACTCCCAATGTGGTGGGGTTACGGGAAAACCTTTGTGCTCATCCACGAAGACTACCGCCTGTGCCAGCCACAGCTACAGCGCTGACATTATTGAATAACGACAAAATAGTACAATGCAGTGTACATCTTATATCATATTCATAGCTGAGTATATCTTAAAACACTATGCTACTCTGCGGGCAAGTTTTCTTTAAAAAATAGTTTTCAATCAGAGAAAACGCGACCTGAAAATCAAACCTGCGCTATTTATAACCTAACTATAACTGTTCTAACACAAGCCTACGCTAAATACCTAGGTAAGTATTTTACGACATCCTTGTTTCCATCATGTTTATTGACTACGTCAAAGTATCTCGTTTATGTGGGGGCGTGGGCGCAGGCGCGCGGCGGGTACACTTGTAGCGCCCGAAATTGGACCGACACCGCTTTTGCCGAAGCACGAGCCGCGCTAATTAGGCGATATTATGCTGTGAATACCTTATGAGAAGAGAGACAATGAACTTTGCTAAACGAGTTTATATTGGATAATATGAATATTACATAGTTTATTTTTCCCAATTTTTTATTGGGATTGGAATTTTGGATCGGCTTCCCATTCACTCTGAATTGGCAGACTGCCAATATTTGCACTGAGTACGGAGCGAGTGCTATCTTCCCGCGGAGGCTCGTCAGTGGGGGTACCGGTAGCCTGAGGATTAGACCGGCTAGGATTTAAATAAATTATAACCATCGGCCATTACGCCTGGTGTCACACTGTGCCTCGACCATAGTAAATTAACTAGCGTTACATACTCAATAAGTACATAATTGGTAAACAATGAGGACCCAGGACACCGACCGTGTTGGTGCCATGTAGGTAGCTCACTGGTATCGCAGATATTTGAGATATTCACTCATTATATTGGTTTGTAACATCGATAACTGTCGCCTGGCGGTGACAACAGACGGACACATGTTCCGATAACACCAAGATATATATATCTTGATTATCACCTGATTATCTTGTATTGCGTGATAATAACTGATAACATCAATTTTGTCGGTATATTTTGAATGTTTATTTGGGATTACATTGAAAATTAATTACGCGGTATCCTGTGTAGTAAATTGGGGAAGTGATAATAATCCAAAACAGCACCTAGGTGCCTAAGTAGTCCTAACGGAGTGTAAATATAGTTGACCACCTGGAGAGTATACTAACCCATTCAAACAGAAAAATAATTTTCAAATTCGGTCCAGAATCGACGGAGAAAACGGTTAAACATAAAAAAACATATACACGTTCATACGGAGGTTCTATGCCTCCTCCTTTTTTTAGGGTCGGTTGAAAACAAGTAAACGTTGCCCCAATTTCGCACTGTCGCAACACTTAGTGGTTTATATTTTATGACAACAAAAAATTATAATAACAACATGTTTTGTGTAAATGTTTCATCCAAGACGAACGTAGGGTTATGTTTTGAGTAAATAATGACGTTTTATAATTAACAATGATAGCAGACACCAACTAATAATAGACGGTAATAAACTAGTAACTTTCATTTGACATCAGAGTACAAAAAACATTAGTGATCCAATTACATTACCCTTGAATTACACGCTTAGTTTTTTGGGATATTGAAACAGAATTATGTATTTCAGGTTACATTTACCTTCGTAATATGAATTGTTAAATGTTTTTCACGTAGCTATTGCATTGATCGGCAGCTTAAAGCCTTAGAACGATATAATAGTGCTAGCTAGTACGAACCTAACCAATCTACTTTTAGTAGAGATTCTCTTAAAAAACTTGTATGTTTTATACTAGCTACCTTTACCCCGATATGTACCGTTGTGTACAATACTGCCGATACTGTTAATTGCTAGTCGCGTGCGTGCGCACCTCGCATCGACAAACAGCTGCTCGCTTGCGCATGCGACGCACGTTAGGCGGCAAATGCCTACTTGATTGTCAAACAATACAGATTGTTTTGTTTTTGTTTCCGGAAAAAGTCCAACGGGATAAGGCAACATTAATAATGCCTTGTATAAATGTGACGAAATTGTATGATTTTACAAAAGTTTTATCATTAACACTTCAGCCTATCTAATTGATGTATTTATTGCAAGGAATCGTTGGTGCCGTTAGTAATACTAACTTATATCCAAAAACTAGTTTCTTAAAACAATTTTTAAGTATATAATGTAGATTCACGTATATAAAGAGTAAACAAATAAGATTCATATGCAAATAAATAATAATTATCTTCTATAAAAGGCAAGAAGCCTTACAGGATAATAGGATTTAATCATAGTCGCCTCTAACCCCGACAATTGAGATAAACGCGAATAAACGACCTTGTGCGGAGTGTGATTCAGATACAAACGTGAATCATTTCTAACAAAAACTGCCAGCTATGAATAATGATACTCACGCGATACCAACGAGCCATGGGTGGTTGACAAAAAGAATATCACCCACAGTACTATCCGCGCGAAACTTTAGCACCTGTCCCACTGTCACACGCACGCTCACTTCGGTGTTCGGAGATAGAATGAATTTGTCAACGCGAGAATACCGCCACAAAACCATTTTTGTAAAAACAATAGTACTTACTGAAATAGTTTAGTAATTTATAATGACACGCGATATATGCGTATGGAGATTAAACTACAGCAACTGACGATAAGGGTTTTACTATTACTATTTGAAGGTTCACGAGATCTAACAAATATGTTCTCTAATATCACATCTGGTAGGGGCCGGCACAAGTATAGTATTGTACACCTAGTTCCACCACTGCACACTCTACGTAATTAATTATTTTTATCAGATAATTATATGTATAAGTACCCAATGCATTTCTTGTGAAAATTGGGACTCTATCATCTATACTAAAGTTGAATTTCGAGTACTTTAATTAAGTCTGTTTAAACCTTTGTAATGTCTGCTTTTGTGATTAAAATTGTTATATAAATGCAGTTGTAAGTGTATCATGACGTGCAGCCCGTCTCGCTCGGAGTGCTGTGATAAGCATCAGAGTACACGACCAATGACGTCACCAGTGTTTGTGTTTGTAATACAAATGTTCGGAAAACACATTATTTTTAGTCTGTCCCGAAAATGCATGATAAAAGACAACAGAGTGGAAGGTGCACAATGGGCCCAAACTCCCCTTGAACCAATCACCCCGGGCACACTAGCACAATTTAACCCTAGCAAGTTAGGTCCCTGCATGGCCACCCCTATTAATTGGTTCTTACCAACTCTTGTTCAATGCTACCACATCTGCATAACAACACTTCTAACAGTACCTAATATTGTATGTTGAAGCACATATTAATCATAATTGACACTGCATTAATTAAAACCACTATATTACAATGACACAATGAAATTGACGAAACATTTTCCCTTGTCAGTCGCGTGTGCGGCCGCGCATGTCATCTATGTACGGATCACTCGATTGTTTTATAAAAAGTGTCGGTGCACGCTGCGAACAGGTTCATAGCTTTCCACTTGACTTGTACAGAAATAGAAATTTCATTGTTACAGTATTGTGGGGGATTGCAGTAGAGAAAAAATTTAACGATATTGTTTTTCTATGGCACGCAAATTTCGTGCAGAGGAGGCGCGTGTTTGATAGTTAACAAAAACCACATTTGGTTTCGTATCGTTCTATACACCATCAGCACTTCAGCACCTAGTGGGTAAATTGTTGATATATGCATGGAAATTAATATCAGAATAATCCATTCTCGATATATTTATTGCGATCATATTATTATGTTCAGTACAAGCACATGTGTTACAGTATTCCAGCCAAAAAAATATCCTTTTTAAGGTGTGCATGTGTTTGAGCGAGTGGATCCAAACATTTTATAAATTTAACAGCTGCATATCTTTTTTATCATGAAAATCTCGTCAAGGCTATACAAGAAAAGCGAGAAAGAAAGCTGTTATTTAGGTATAACATCTATTAATCAAAAAAGTATTTAAGTTGTTCCGGAAAATGGTATCTTTTTCTTAATTGTTCGGGTATTTTGCTGTAGATTTTTACTTTACGTAGGCTATTATTTCAAACTATATTAAAGCGTTAGGATCAGTGGTCCTAAGCAGAATTCGAGGTTATTGAAGTCGTTCATCCGAGTAATTTTCACCACCTCACCACTCTATATTGATGACTTGCTAATCACACATGAATGCGATCGAAGATAAATCAATCAACCAAAGATCATTTAAAAGAGATAACTGTACATAAATATATCACACACATACATCAAGAAAATAACATAGTAATCTTGAAAGACATACCAATTCTATCAATAATAGATTTAGCTTTCGGCATATTGATTTCATATAACTTTCATTTTCTAGATAGCGGACTTTACGGTGCTCATTAATATGCATTGAATTATACTGTGCACAGCGAGGATGTCTCCTGTCTCAAACAACTCGCTGAGGGTGAAATCTCGCTGCCTTTCTTTGAGATCATCGCAGATTATTTTACAGGGCAGTGGTGGGTATGTGAGGTGTGTCAGGACCACATAACAGCGTTTTCTGTTGTGCCCACTTTAAAGCCAAGTCTTGGCAGTATTCCTTCCTCACTCAGTCTCGACTAAAGAAGAAGATACTACATCGTGCAAACAATGCCAGTTTATTACTCAGTACGAATTTTTCAGTGGTTCGTTGACCGTAAATGTAGGCAATTAGCACACATATTGAAGGGCGTGTGGATATTCCGAGCGTGTTAGTCACTGCTGATAGCGACAGTCTAAACGAAAGATAATCGTAACGAATCGAGTGTAGAGAGGTAAATTCATGAGGAAATTTTGAAATAATTCGTTATAGACGTTATAGTACAACAATACCTAGGTGAAAATCCCTCCCCTATGAGGAACCCCTATACGATCATCCAGTCCGTCCCTCCAAGTCTGTCGAAGTGCCATCTATGTATATGTCTAGCAGCGGACACCTCCTGGTTGATGGATAGAGGTGTAATAAATAGTATGACTGCAATGTGCAAATTGTAGGAGTTTTTTATACAATAAATAATATTGATTTACTGCGGATTATCTGTGGTGTGGAGCGGTGTTAATGACTGGAATACTGATCAGCGTGTGCGCCGTAGAAACTGCCTCCATATTGTTCACACAGTACAGGCAACACTTTCACATTATCCACAGGAAATTGAGATTATTTATGGTTTCACTTGTATAATGTGGGTGACAGCAGTAGCAGATAGCTACCTACGGGTATAAATATTCATGAGATGGGGCACACCTATATTTTACTGGCCTTTTCATGTCACATGGTGACAGTGAGTGACTGCAGGTACCTACCTAATATTTTATTGGACCTGTAACTTTAGCAAGCCTTGCATCTAACTACTGCAATTAAAAGTAAAGTATAGTTAGCTTGCTACTTGCTATAGTTATAGTGCTAGCAAGATACTAGCCACTATGCCACCACTATTCGGTGGTAGGAAAATGATATTTGAAATAATAGTGGCCAAACAGAGGAACTGGTAGTCAAGGTGACACATTTGATTAATTTACTAAAATTTGTTAATTGTGGTTTAGAAATTGAAAGATAACATCCCCTAATACAATTAATACATAGATAAAGATACCTGCCCTTTTATAATCAACATAATAAATAAAATCTACAAATGAGATTAATTAATATAATGTAACTTTTTCTAATGATTACACGTCATATGATTTGGCGTGTTTGATAGCATTTGATACCTATTTACTGTATTTTTAATGATAAAGATGCCAAGCAATTGTACATCCCATTTGATGTTAAGCAAATACTGTAGCCTCACATAGCCGACTTGATGGGGAGCAGCACAAAGGATGTGAAAAGCCTTATTATAGCTCTCTCAGTCATAGTACGAAATGCCGCTATAAAACCTACTTTACGCAGATCTTCTGTGAGAGGTTGGTACTACTCCGGTCTTGCCACCCCATAGCTATTGTAATTCTATTTTTAGAAGTTCAACTTTAAAATATAATCTATACAAATAAATAAAATTGGAGTGTCTGTTTGTAATATCAAAATAACACCTTCTCACTAAATGCATATGAAAGTACATACGACACCTATAACAAATACGAGATTTAAAAAAAAATTGTCTGTCTGTCTATCTGTCTGTCTGTCTGTCTGTCTGTCTGTGTGTTTGTTCCGGGTAATCTCCGAAACGGCTGGACCGATTTTGACGGGACTTTCACTGGCAGATAGCTGATGTTTTAAGGAGTAACTTAGGCTACTTTAATTTTAGAAAAACAATTAGGGTTCCGCGTAAAAAAAATCAAAACACATGAAATCAAAGAGTATCTCCGAAACGGCTGGACCGATTTTGACGGGGCTTTCACTGGTTATAAGCAGTAACTTAGGCTATTTTTATTTTAGAAAAACAAAATTTTAAAAAATGGGTCCTGTCGCGCGGGCTCAGAACGGGGGAGCGGGCTTTTTCGTTAAGTTAAATTCCACGCGGACGAAGTCGCGGGCTCAGCTAGTATAACATAAAAATGTAAAAGTATTTTAACTTCAATAGGCACCAGGAAATCATCATTATAATTGTGTCATAGCTGAGTTAGCCTGTCTTCTGAAGCATGGTGGACAGTTATTTAGCTATCCATGTGACTTGACTGACAAGCTGTAATGATTTTTTTTATAGGTACTTACTTTCTGAGAATACCAAAAGCGTTCATAAATACTAATTCTACCACCAACTATAAATCTCACAATGTCCATAAGAATTTCATAAGCAATCATGAAAGCTGTGCACAATTAAATAAAGGCATGTCATTTTGGTTGTTATCTACAGGGTTGTAATACAGGAGCTAATCTATCATCTATCTAGTGCAAATATTACTTCATGATCAATCACAGTGTACAGCTGCTAGGAGGATGAATAAAATCAATACTAATTACACAAGCATCCATTGTAATTGAATTTGCATATTCGTGCCCTGAAAGTCAAAGTCATGGCATAATAATACATGTGTAGACAAAAATTTACGTGGTCAACTTGGCTGTAGCAACACCAATAGTTTCTAAATAAATTCATAAAAACTTATAAATAAATAAATAAATATCGCCAGACAAACACACCAACTGTATGGTCCCAAACTAAGCAACGCTTGTACTATGGGTACCGTACAATGGACTGGGGGCGATCCCAGTGACACCCAGACCAGGGCAAAATCGAAAAAGCCATTTCCGAAATTTACCCTGACGGGAATCGAACCCTAAATTAAAATTAAAAAAATTAAAATTAAAAATGCCTAAATTAAATTATTATTTGAAATTTGGAAGAGTTTAAAATGAATCTTTAATTTAGTTTAGGGTTTAGGTAAAAATATTGGATCCTATTTCTCTTAAACAAATTCAGTATTGATGATGAAGCCTCCAATAAGTCATGTTTAGCTTACTTATTTAAAGAAATAGAAAGTTAGAATATCCAATTGCTAAATAAATATAAAAAACCACTTTGAAAGCAATTGAGTCAGATACAGTAAGACTTAAAAAACATCCAACACAGATTAGCTAGAGTACTACTCGTTGTGACAAAAAATTAGCACATAAAATCAAATGCTTTAGATAAACAGACCTATTATAAGTCTACAAAAATGCTACTTTGGTTGGATCAATGTTGAAACATAAGAGAATGGAATCTACTCTGCCCTTGTATGGTAATTTGGTGTCATTGTCATTTAGAGATGGGAAAGTATTTTTATTGAGGTCATAGGCCATCCCCGCTAACAGTCACTACAACAAAAAACATCAACATCCTCTTATCAATTATTTAAATATGAGAATTAACATGATGAACCCATATAAATACAATAACTCCTTTCGTCTGAGATAGTAAAATAGTTTTTTTGTCCTTTGAGTTAAAAAGCGAGGCATTGACTCACCTTCTGTTCTTCTAGAAATTTAGTTGATAGCTGGTAAGCTATCGCTGAGAACATCACGGGAGACTCAGCACGGTCTCCTCAACGCAGGAGACGCGAGAGTGGACCCTGACTTCATTATACACCCACTGAGCCAAATATTACACATTTAAGATGATCATATGTCCAGATCTTTATTTACAGCAAAATATCACGGCAGTCGATAATTGCGAGGATAATTCGCGGAACAACAATCTCCAAAGTGAGTCACGAGTCAGCCCTGGAAAAATTACCGACGGGTATAGTCCGTAACGATCCAAATACACCACGCACGACCCACCGCACTGTAATAGTATTCTCCCATTAAACCGGGTCAGGAAAAGTACGTTTACACGTGAGAACCGTAAGACAATGCGCGTGAAACTGTGAGAGAACGCCAGGCGTTGCCTTTGTAGTAAACATTTAGCATCACGTCATTGACCCTGCACCGCCCGCACAACACCGATACAATATCTGAACGACACCGTATATTATATTCTAGAACTTACCTAAATATAAAAAGCAGTTGCGGATTTATCCAGGATTTAGTGTCCGTATGTAAATTGATTTCACTACTTCGTCAATAATGAATAATGATCACACATCCCAATACGACTCAATGCGACTGTCCAAAGAGAATACAATCACAGATTAGAGAATACAATACTACGTAAGACGACTGTCAGTCAAAACAAAGAGAATATAATAGAGAGTCAAAAATGGGCTGATTACACAGATTAAGAATGACGATCGACCACAGTTGGATCACAGCAAGAAGCTTTGTATAAAGTTCTTGGATCACAGAATAACAATACTTCTGTCCTCCTGTTGAGGATCGAACAAATGTCGATGGTCGGTCGGTCAATCGATGTTTATGTCGCGAATGAACGAAGACACTGTTGCCATCTCTCTCCAGATAATGTGCGCTAGAGCTCGGGAAAAATACTTGCAGACTTGAAGGAAGAAGGACGAGCCATATAAGTGTCAGTGAGTCTACTATAACTCGGTAAGTGAGATAAATAAATAAATAATAATCAGACTGCGGTGTGCCAAACATTGATATATTTTGATTATGCGCTTGTAAAGGTAAAGTTTGGGTAAAGTAATTCAAAAATTGTTGTCTTTGCTTTATTGATTTATTTTCTGTATATACAGTTCACATCGTAGTATTTTTAAGTCTGCGTTTACATACAGTTGTTGTCCCATACAGGTCCACGCATCACTGCACGTCTATGGCATCATTGTTCTCTTAGAACCTACCGTCGATGTGACATTAGTAGTCACGTTCAAAAATCAAACTATTTTAAATTTCTAAAAAGCGTTTGGTTATTTTATCACACAAAAGTGAGGAAGTGAGGGAGTGACTGAAACGCCCGGAAAACCCTCTATATTTTTTTATACTAAATGTGGAATAACTAAACTCAATAAACGTCAAAACAACCAAATAGTGATTGTGTGTGTTGTTTGGTTCAAAGAGATATTTAAAAAAAAGAAGAAGAAGAAGAGAATACAATACTTTGCGTATTTACTTTGAAATAAATGCTAAATTGGAAAAAAGCGAAATTAGAATGATGTCGGGTGTTAAATTGGATGTTCATTGGTCGCCGGTACACCACGATAAGTTCATTATATGGGGTCCGGATATAACCCTATACGAAGTGTCTCGCATCAAAGAAATCGAAAAGAAAACTACGTGTACGTATTTCTTAGTATTCATATCTTGTTCAACCCCTCAAGAGCCTATTTCAGTGCAATAAGTAAAATAACCTAAGGTAAAGGCATTCCACAACTGCATAGATTTTTTTCTGAAGGTAGGTTATGTTTTTCTTCTAGTTACCCCAATATCCTCAACGAGAGGTGCCACGGTGGTGGCCTCGCAGAGCGCGAGCGGTGTGCGATGTGTCGACATAAGCGCCATTCCAGAGCAGCCAGAGCCGCTGCTGGCCCTGGGCCACGCCAGCGGAAAGGTCTCGCTCACTACGCTCAAGCAGACTTACGATCCCTTGGGGCTGGTTGGCAGGGAGTTCAGTGAGTTGTCAAGATCTTCTGTAAATGGCCTTAAGAATTACAACCAACCACCTATTTGGTTTTTTTTTAATGAGCAGGGTTATGCATTTTGCTTAAATTTGAATTTATAGCTATTAACTAACATTGGTTATCACATCTAATATACATATGTAAATTGCCATGCTTTTCAGCTATTATGACTAACACTTTTACATACTGATTTGAAATAAGATCTGTACAGTTCTCTGTAGCAGTTGCAATAATTGAAGCAAGAAGATATGTTTCCAATAAAGGAATGCCTCCATAATACAGCATAACTTTCATGTACCTATTGGTATTTCAATTGCATAGTTAAAAGACAAGGGGTACTCTTTTAATAATGTAATATAAGCATAATGTACTGGGCAGCTCCCCGCTATCCCCGGCTCTGTAACTCTGTGGCTTGGAGCCACTCAGAGACCAACATGCTGGCAGTGGCCATGGAGAAGCACCGCAGCGACCACTGCATCCTGCTGTGGGATGTGCACCGGGCCCCTGCACTCTCTGATGAAGCCCAATGTAAGATATGTCAATCATTTGTTCTGTTATAAACCAACTTTCAGAAGCTGTTCCCCTCTATAATTATAAACTTCTAACTAAAGAATCACTGTAATACAAACCCAGCATGTAGTAATAGTGGCCAGAAAACAGTTTTGTTTCTTTACTGGCCACTACTATTACTATTAATGCTGGATTTGTATTACCATGCTGTTGACCCATTGGTATTGATGTGCCATGTTGCCCCTTGACCAGCCGGTGAAAATGCGGCGGCGGCGGGGGAGGCCGGCGCAAGCAAGCCACTGGCTGAGATGGGCCTCTCGGAGACAGCACACAGCGTAGCCTGGTCCAACTGCTCCAGCCGAACCCTACTCGCATCCATGAACATGAAGTTCATCAAGATATTTGATCTTAGAGGTAAGACATGATAAGTTTTATTATGCCCTGTGGTACAGAAGATCTTGTTTATGGCGGTAAAGCAGACAATTTACTGCTGCGCGAATGCTTATGCACTATTATATTTAAACGCAGCTATAATAGTTACTTTACGCCGATGTTCTGTGAGAGGCTGGTACTAGACGCGCGGGTGGCACAGTGTGCAGCATGTTTGTCGATCGGCAGACCTGTCGAACAAGGCGGTGAGCGTGACGACGACGCGGTACTGCTACGGCGTGTGCGCGGACCCGTTCAGCCCGTGGCAGGTGGCCTCGCGCGGGGACAACGTGGTGTGCGTGTGGGACGCGCGCGCGCTCGACCGCCCGCTGCTGACGCTGCCGCAGCCGCGCCCGCTGCAGCACGTGCAGTGGTGCCCCACCAGGTACACAAGGAGTATATTCAGTTCTTAGTACAAGTGTTGCTTAGTTAGGGACCATACAGTTGGTGCATTTTTCGGATGATATTTTTTTAACATGAAATGTGTTGTGTGTCGCAGGCGCAACCTGCTGTTGTCGCTGCAACGCGAGTCCGCGACGCTCCGTATACACGATATCCAGCAGGCGAACAGCGAATCCAAGCCCAATGACAACTTGGTGAGCTAAATTATCAAATCTACTCATCTAATTACTAATCTCGTCGATCTGACTACTAGAAAATATTACTCGAAAAACAAGTTACTAGCTCAAGGCACTCGGTATAAAGAATATATTACACCGAGATACATTGAATATATAGATATAAGTTTTCTGACGCGGCTATAAAAGACGTGGGTATCATTTATTCCATGGTTGAAATGGTTTCATTGTTTGGAAGTTTACATTACAAGGAGAGGGAGGCCAATTAGAAAGGGCAGAGAGTGCAATAGAGACATGGCAAAGGTCTGACCGGGCGGCTGGTGCAGGTGGTGGAGGCGGAGCTGGAGGAGCAGTACGCGCGCGCGCCCAGCGTCATCGAGCGCGACGCGGCGCCCGCCCTCCCCCCCGCCCCCGCCGCCGCCGCCCCCGCCGGCGCCGCCGCCCCCCTCCCGCTGCTGGCCTTCAGCTGGCACCCCGCGCACGCGGGCCGCCTGCTCGCCGTCTGCGCCAACGGTCAGCGACGCACATATCACACATGGTAGCCCCTGGGCCTTGGTATACGGCGCACCAGGTGGTTCCTGGATTACACTGTACACTATAACACATCCCTCCGAGTCCTAATGAGCGGGGATTACTTTGTATTGTCATGAGCCTGTCACTGTCACAATTTAAAATATTATTATTTTAAGATTTTTAAGACAAAGCGGGGAGTGGGACTTAGCTGCTGGTAAAAATTAGATGACTAGCAATGCGAGGCTATCATATGACTGGTCCCGAGAACACTTCCAAATAAGTGAAACGCTCCCGCTAGTGGGCTGACCTGCATGACCCAGTGCGGTCGTGCGGTGAGGGTGAGCCGACGGTGGGTGTGGTGGTGTGCGCAGGCGCGCTGGTGGACTACACGGTGATGGAGCGCGCCACGCTGGCGTGGGGCGGCGGGCCGCTGGTGTGGGCGGGCGGCGGCGGCCTGCGCGCCGCCCGGCACGACGTGCTGGCCGCCGTGCGGGACGTCGCCTACGTCATGAAGCGCAGGGCGCAGACCGACTACGGACTCAAGGTGACGCAGCTCGCCCGTTTGAGTTTGAGTTAAACACTTCAACATTCACCACTGCTTTCGATATTTGTGTGTTATTTAGCTTATTTCACCAGTACTTTCGATATTTGTGTGTTATTTAGCTTATTCGTCTCCAGAAGAATGCTGACTTTTTATAGCAATCGGAATTTTTAAACTAACAGGAGTAGAGAGGAGTAGTTCGGTAGAAGAAGCCCAAAAGATTCCATTAGGTCAAAGTGCCTGTGAGGCAATTCAGTCTCTTATTGCCTAAAATAATATAGGTATCGTTTGTCTCCAGCTGTTTGGCACCCAAAATTAGTTAGGATCATTACATAGTTCTAGAATAGAGTGCGCAAGCAGCTCGGGTTGGTAGTGGAAGGTAAGCAGAGTATGTTTGCAGCCAGACCTGTGGCAGAACGCGGAGCTGGCGGAGGACGAGGCGCTCAGCGGGCTCTGGCACTTCCTGGCGCTCAGCAAGTCGCTCGTCGAGGACGGTCAGTACACGAATAATAATCGTCCAATTATTAACACACACTCCGTTACACCCTGCATAAATAGTACATTGTTACACGAGTGGTGAAAGTGACTCATTTAGTCCCGAGACGGGGTTTGGCGCCCGAGCGTAGCTAGGGCGCTAATAGTTCGAGGGACAAAATAAGTCTTTCACCCGAGGTAAACAAAAAGCACAGGCTTTTCATTACGAATACAAGGAAAGTAAAAATAAAAACAGGAATTGGCTAAAGAAATAATACAAGGAAGTATGAATCATACTCTACTACTGGAAAAAAAAAATAAAGATCGGATTGCCGCCTATTTAGTATTTTTTTCGTTGGCCGGCCAACTTCATTATTTAGTCATTATTTTTCATTTTCATCTTTAAATATTTTGCCAAAATCTATGTTATTTTACACAGGTTATTTTATTGTACAGAAATAAAAACCCGAATTGAAATCGCCCGTAGTGCCTTTAATAACATGAAAAAGGCACTTTGCAATCGCAGCCTAAAAGTACCTTTACGCATTCGTCTACTTCAATGCTATATATGGCCCATACTCCTATACGGATGCGAAGCCTGGACCCTTAAAGAGCAACTGCGAAAACGTATAGAGGCATTTGAAATGTCGGCATATAGACGCATGATGGCCATAAGCTGGACTGACCGAGTGACCAATGCAGAAGTTCTGCGTCGAGTTGGGAGGAAGCGCGAACTGATGCAAACCATCAAAAGGAGAAAGGCCGCCTATCTAGGTCATATAATAAGGCACCCAAGATACGCACTTTTAAGGGTTATTTTGATGGGAAAAGTGGCTGGTAGAAGAGCTGTTGGGCGCAGGAGGAAATCATGGCTGCGAAATATCCAAGAATGGACGGGAGTCTTAAGTGCAGCGGAGCTTTTCAACCTCGCCAAAGACCGAGAGATATATATGCGGAGCTGACTGCTAACCTTCACTAGTTGGAGAGGCACTATGAGAAGAAGATGTTATTTTAAAGAAATTGTTGAAACTAAATTATAATTAAGTCATTTAAAAATATATATTCTTTAATTAATACTTAACTTTATGTTGTTTCAATTTTACATCGTGCTGTAATTGAGTGACAGTAGAAAAACTTTGAACATGGTTCCATAGAAACGTGAAAATGGAACTAGGTTTTTTTTTATAATTTGACAGCTGTCAGTAGAAAGCGATTCTCCCGGGCCGAAAAAGTATTACTTTCAACCCGCTCCTCAGGCAACTTCAGACCTACTTTCAGAGTATGAGTAATGAAATAATCATTTAAATAACATACAGGATAGTTTTCGACACGCGTATGGGACCAAGCAAGGCCGAGTGGTAATGGAGAGTAAAGTGTAGGACCATTGCTATGACAGTAACACCATGCAAGGTTGTCTCCCGGCAGGGTGCATCCGCGGCAGCCCGTGGCGGCAGCCGGGCGTGCTCGGCGTGCTGCGCGCGCCCGGCGACGGCGGCTACCGCTCCGAGCTGGTGCCGTCCCTGCTGCCGGACCTGCCCAACCGCAGGGTCACCGTCTACAGGTACCGTCATCAGCTGGGGCTGGGGCTGGGGCTGGGAGAACGCGCTGGCGGGGGTGTACATGTGTGTGTGTGTGTGTGCAGGAGCGCGGAGCGCACGCGCGCCCTGCAGCTGTGCGGCTGGGGCTGGGGCTGGGAGAACGCGCTGGCGGGGGTGTACATGTGTGTGTGTGTGTGTGCAGGAGCGCGGAGCGCACGCGCGCCCTGCAGCTGTGCGGCTGGGGCTGGGGCTGGGAGAACGCGCTGGCGGGGGTGTACATGTGTGTGTGTGTGTGTGCAGGAGCGCGGAGCGCACGCGCGCCCTGCAGCTGTGCGGCTGGGGCTGGGGCTGGGAGAACGCGCTGGCGGGGGTGTACATGTGTGTGTGTGTGTGTGCAGGAGCGCGGAGCGCACGCGCGCCCTGCAGCTGTGCGGCTGGGGCTGGGGCTGGGAGAACGCGCTGGCGGGGGTGTACATGTGTGTGTGTGTGTGTGCAGGAGCGCGGAGCGCACGCGCGCCCTGCAGCTGTGCGGCTGGGGCTGGGGCTGGGAGAACGCGCTGGCGGGGGTGTACATGTGTGTGTGTGTGTGTGCAGGAGCGCGGAGCGCACGCGCGCCCTGCAGCTGTGCGGCTGGGGCTGGGGCTGGGAGAACGCGCTGGCGGGGGTGTACATGTGTGTGTGTGTGTGTGCAGGAGCGCGGAGCGCACGCGCGCCCTGCAGCTGTGCGGCTGGGGCTGGGGCTGGGAGAACGCGCTGGCGGGGGTGTACATGTGTGTGTGTGTGTGTGCAGGAGCGCGGAGCGCACGCGCGCCCTGCAGCTGTGCGGCTGGGGCTGGGGCTGGGAGAACGCGCTGGCGGGGGTGTACATGTGTGTGTGTGTGTGTGCAGGAGCGCGGAGCGCACGCGCGCCCTGCAGCTGTGCGGCTGGGGCTGGGGCTGGGAGAACGCGCTGGCGGGGGTGTACATGTGTGTGTGTGTGTGTGCAGGAGCGCGGAGCGCACGCGCGCCCTGCAGCTGTGCGGCTGGGGCTGGGGCTGGGAGAACGCGCTGGCGGGGGTGTACATGTGTGTGTGTGTGTGTGCAGGAGCGCGGAGCGCACGCGCGCCCTGCAGCTGTGCGGCTGGGGCTGGGGCTGGGAGAACGCGCTGGCGGGGGTGTACATGTGTGTGTGTGTGTGTGCAGGAGCGCGGAGCGCACGCGCGCCCTGCAGCTGTGCGGCTGGGGCTGGGGCTGGGAGAACGCGCTGGCGGGGGTGTACATGTGTGTGTGTGTGTGTGCAGGAGCGCGGAGCGCACGCGCGCCCTGCAGCTGTGCGGCTGGGGCTGGGGCTGGGAGAACGCGCTGGCGGGGGTGTACATGTGTGTGTGTGTGTGTGCAGGAGCGCGGAGCGCACGCGCGCCCTGCAGCTGTGCGGCTGGGGCTGGGGCTGGGAGAACGCGCTGGCGGGGGTGTACATGTGTGTGTGTGTGTGTGCAGGAGCGCGGAGCGCACGCGCGCCCTGCAGCTGTGCGGCTGGGGCTGGGGCTGGGAGAACGCGCTGGCGGGGGTGTACATGTGTGTGTGTGTGTGTGCAGGAGCGCGGAGCGCACGCGCGCCCTGCAGCTGTGCGGCTGGGGCTGGGGCTGGGAGAACGCGCTGGCGGGGGTGTACATGTGTGTGTGTGTGTGTGCAGGAGCGCGGAGCGCACGCGCGCCCTGCAGCTGTGCGGCTGGGGCTGGGGCTGGGAGAACGCGCTGGCGGGGGTGTACATGTGTGTGTGTGTGTGTGCAGGAGCGCGGAGCGCACGCGCGCCCTGCAGCTGTGCGGCTGGGGCTGGGGCTGGGAGAACGCGCTGGCGGGGGTGTACATGTGTGTGTGTGTGTGTGCAGGAGCGCGGAGCGCACGCGCGCCCTGCAGCTGTGCGGCTGGGGCTGGGGCTGGGCGAACGCGCTGGCGGGGGTGTACATGTGTGTGTGTGTGTGTGCAGGAGCGCGGAGCGCACGCGCGCCCTGCAGCTGTGCGGCTGGGGCTGGGGCTGGGAGAACGCGCTGGCGGGGGTGTACATGTGTGTGTGTGTGTGCAGGAGCGCGGAGCGCACGCGCGCCCTGCAGCTGTGCGGCTGGGGCTGGGGCTGGGAGAACGCGCTGGCGGGGGTGTACATGTGTGTGTGTGTGTGTGCAGGAGCGCGGAGCGCACGCGCGCCCTGCAGCTGTGCGGCTGGGGCTGGGGCTGGGAGAACGCGCTGGCGGGGGTGTACATGTGTGTGTGTGTGTGTGCAGGAGCGCGGAGCGCACGCGCGCCCTGCAGCTGTGCGGCTGGGGCTGGGGCTGGGAGAACGCGCTGGCGGGGGTGTACATGTGTGTGTGTGTGTGTGCAGGAGCGCGGAGCGCACGCGCGCCCTGCAGCTGTGCGGCTGGGGCTGGGGCTGGGAGAACGCGCTGGCGGGGGTGTACATGTGTGTGTGTGTGTGTGCAGGAGCGCGGAGCGCACGCGCGCCCTGCAGCTGTGCGGCTGGGGCTGGGGCTGGGAGAACGCGCTGGCGGGGGTGGAGCGCGCGGAGGCGGAGGGCACGCCGTGCCGCGCGGCGGCGCTGGCCGTGTTCCAGCTGCGCGTGCGCGCCGCGCTGGACGTGCTGGCGCGCGCGCAGGAGCCGCAGCTGCGCGTGGTGGCGCTGGCGCTGGCCGGGCTGAGCGACGAGCGGCTGTGGCGGGAGGCGCTGGCCGCCGCCACGGCCGCGCTGCCCGACGCCTACCTGCGCGCGCTGCTGCTGTTCCTGGCCGCCTCCGCGCCCGCGCACCACCACCACCACCAGCCGCCGCACCACTCCGACTTCGCGCCCGTGCTGGTGAGCCCCCCCGCCGGCTTCCGGCTCCGGTCGTCAGATGTTCTTACTTCATTTGAACGTATTCCTATCATTCCCGCCATCCGATCTTCGGCAGAATGAAACGGAGATGCGTCTAGAGGACCGCGTGGCGTTCGCGTGCATTTACTTGTCGGACGCGAAGCTGCACGAATACGTGCGACAGACCACCGAGCAGTTGGTTGAGCAAGGAGACTTGTCCGGGATTCTACTCACTGGTAAGTGCGCGGCTTCTTTGGCTACTGCCGATAATAGATCTATTGAACACTTTTTACACACGCCGCCACATTTCGAGCGTCTTGACGTCGTGTCACGATGAAAGCTGTTTGATTTCACTAATAGAGCGTCGCGACGCCACTATAAGAGCGTCGTGTCGCCATTATTAGGACGTCGTGACGCCATTATAAGAGCGTCGCGACGCCACTATTAGAGCGTCACGACGCCACTATAAGAGCGTCACGACGCCACTATAAGAGCGTCGCGACGCCACTATAAGAGCGTCGCGACGCCACTATAAGAGCGTCACGACGCCACTATAAGAGCGTCGCGACGCCACTATTAGAGCGTCACGACGCCACTATAAGAGCGTCGTGACGCCACTATAAGAGCGTCGCGACGCCACTATTAGAGCGTCACGACGCCACTATAAGAGCGTCGCGACGCCACTATTACAGCGTCACGACGCCACTATAAGAGCGTCGCGACGCCACTATTAGAGCGTCTTGATGGCATTTTAAGAGCGTTGCGAAGTCGCGAAAAAATCCTTATTTTATGTATTTTTTGCCTTTAAAGTGTGTTCCAGTTTTAGAAATATATTTCTGGCATATCTACAAACAAGTTCGCTATTATTGTTTGGTTGAGCTCAGGCCCTTTAGCTATCACTCGCCCTGGTTTATCACGTGGGCGTCACGGCAAGCGTTGCAAGTGTCGCGGTAGTAGTCCGGCGATGTTGTACTGGGAGCGTGTGCGTGGGTCCGCAGGCGTGAGCCCCGAGGGCGTGGCGCTGCTGCAGCGCTGGGTGGAGGGCTCGGGCGACGTGCAGTCGGCGGCGCTGCTGGCGGCGCGCTGCTGCCCCGCCGACCTGCTGCAGGACCCGCGCGTGGCGCACTGGCTGGACAGGTCTCTGCTCACCTCCTCCCCACTCGACATTCTCGTCTCATCTCATCATCAGACGTCTTTTACTTTACACTATTTTAAGATATGACCGTCGGCCACACATCACCCTGTTTTTCATCCGGTCAGCGAGAGTGCCTCAGTACAGACTCGTAGGGATCATAATTTAAAATTAAAACATAAATAGCCATCCATTATTTTCTTGGCAAAAACAAAACACTTTTACTATTCTGGTAACACCTAATTTTACTTTCTAAAAATACTCATCAATGTTTATGCCAAACGATTATTTACATACGCATGCTATTTATGTATTTAGGTTACATACAATTAACGCAACTCAGGGCTTTTATTGAAAGCGCAATTTTATACGGAGTTGCATACTATTATATTGATGCATTTGTAGATAATAGTGAGGAATTTTGGATCCAACGTGCAGGGTAGCGTGGCCGAGCGGTCTAAGGCGCTGGTTTAAGGCACCAGTCTCTTCGGAGGCGTGGGTTCGAATCCCACCGCTGCCAAGTTTTTTGAGCAAATTTCCAGATTTCATTCCCGATGATTTGAGTTATATATTTTTGCTTTATAATTTTAAAGTAATGGTTTTATTCATAAAATGACAGGCGTCAATGGAACTTGCTAGACTGCGGGGCTTTTTTTATGGACAGTTAAGAATTAGACTGATACATCACAAATGTGAAAATAATAAAGTAAATAATATATCAAACTGGACCGATTTTAAACAGGATTTTATAGGTATACCAGTGTTTAACTTAATAGGTCTGCAAAGTGTAAAAGGATAGTGGTACCTTAATTTAAATCAATATTATAATAAAAAATATTTGAAGTTTTAGTAAAATTCATAACTTGGCAGCGGTGGGATTCGAACCCACGCCTCCGGAGAGACTGGTGCCTTAAACCAGCGCCTTAGACCGCTCGGCCACGCTACCGACGAGTAAACGCTTAGATATTCACGCCACTTGCAGTCATCACAATCTGGGCTTAGCTACTGTCCCTGAGTTCAGCAATTTATTACCACTACTAGTGGAGTAGCAATAACTTTCATTACTACGGGATTAGAGTTTGAAATTGTAACGATTTGAATTGGCACCACGTATTTAATTGTCATTTGCATATCTTGGAATTCGTTCAATTATGATTATTGTCCTTATCTGAGCAATAACAATGTAAAGCAATATAATGTATAGCTCGCTATTATACTAGGTGAAACAGAAAGGGTATACTTTTTTTTTCAAAACTTAACTTTGTAAGTCTAAAACTATCAGCTTTGGAGGGAACTTGAAAAACAAAAGGTGTTATAGGAATACAGCTGTTGACCGATTTCACAAGTCTACAAAACCTTTAGTACTTCAACTGTCCCACAAAGCCGATAGTTTGAGATTTACAAAGTTAAGTTGCAAAAAAATTAGTATACCCTTTTTGTTTCACCTAGTATATGATCGCTACACATGTACTGTTAGTATACGTGTGCGGCGTTCCAGCTACCGCTCGATCCTGGACGGCTGGCAGCTGTGGTGGGCGCGGTGCGCGCTGGACACGTGGGTGTGCGGCGCGGAGGGCGGCGGCGAGTGGGCGGGCGCGGGCGCGGGGGCGGGCGCGGGGGCGGGCGGGGGCGCGGGCGCGGGGGCGGGCGCGGCGCGCCACGTGTGCGTGGCCTGCACCTACTGCGGCAAGTCCGTGGCCGCGCCGCCCGGCCACGCCCGCCCCAGGGTCGCCTTCGCCCGCCTGCCGCCGCCCGCCGCCAAGATGAAGGTATTATAAACTAATAATAATAATTTGAATCCCCGCCTGGTCCACTTCGAAGCTCATGACCGATACTAACAATGTCATTCGTCCGGTTCACCATATGATATGTCTTGCAGCAAATCTCGTCGTGTCCGAACTGCCGCAAGCCGCTGCCCCGCTGCGGCGTGTGCTCGCTGCACCTGGGCACGGCGGCGGGGGCGGGCGGCGCGGGCGGCGCGGGGGCGGGCGGCGCGCCCTTCGCCGGCTGGTTCAGCTGGTGCGTGGCCTGCAGGCACGGCGGCCACGCCGCGCATCTACTCAACTGGTTCAAGTTAGTAGAGTTTTAAACTTGTATGTTTATTTTGGTGGGACACATTACGTGTCGCAGGGTGGCGGTAGACATGAGAGGCGGAGGCCCGGTATGTGCGTAAGTCATAGGGGAGGAGGCCTATGTCCAGCAATGGAGGTGTCCAATCATCACCGTTGCCGTCCAAATATCATTTCTATATGGACGGGTGGCCAATTGTCACGGACTGACACCCTGTTATAACATTAGCACCAAGTATTAACCGCGTTTGTAAACAAAATGTACTAACTTGGACATACAAATTGGTTATTTGGGTTAAAAAATGTATAGAGTAATGTGTCCTAAACATCTGCTCGTTACGGCATGCGTTGATCTTGTACTGAATGGCACCTTGTCCGGGCGCAGGGAGCACACGGAGTGCCCGGTGAGCTCGTGCAACTGCCACTGCAGCACGCTCGACCCGCCCGACCGCCCCTAGCCGCACCGCGCACCGCGCCGAGCAACACCCTACGTACTCACACAACTTAACTGTACGCTCGTCAACTTGTTACTATTGTATAAACACACATCGCATATTGTAGTTATTGGTTTCTAAATGTATTTAGATGAGTATCTGAACAAATAAGATGATCGAGTCAAAGGTTCTTCGTTTGTGTGCGCAGGCGCCGAAATAGCAGTCCGCCGCGTTTATTTTTGGTTGTACAAAAACAGATCTGTTAATCTGCGGGTTACGAATAACTTACATAGCACGGACATAACATAACGTTATCACAAATACCACCTCCTCTCATAGGACTAATTTGTGCTGATTATACTAGGTGATACAAAATGGGTATACTATTTTTTTTGCAACTTAACTTTGCAAAACTCAAACTATCGGCTTTGTGGGACAGTTGAAGTACTGAAGGTTTTATAGACTTGTGAAATCGGTCAACAGCTGTATTCCTATATAACCTTTTGTTTTTCAAGTTCCCTCCAAAGCTGATGGTTTTAGAATTACAAAGTTAAGTTTTGAAAAAAAAAGTATACCCATTATGTGTCACCTTGTAGTATACACACGCAGTTGTTATTGCCATTTCTAGATCAGGAAGTAATGGTGAAAGGAAACTTGCATGTCGTCGTAATTATAACCATACCACGGCCAACGAGAAGCGACGGTAATAATGATCGAGCTCAAGTCGGTCAACGAAGCCAACATTCAACATTCAGAAATGAGTATACAAGGTGACACATAATGGCTATACTTTTTTTTTCAAAACTTAACTTTGTAATTCTAAAACCATCAGCTTTGGAGGGAACTTGAAAAACAAAAGGTGTTATAGGAATACAGCTGTTGACCGATTTCACAAGTCTACAAAACCTTTGGTACTTCAACTGTCCCACAAAGCCGATAGTTTGAGATTTACAAAGTTAAGTTGCAAAAAAAATAGTATACCCATTTTGTATCACCTAGTATAAGGGGAAGCCTGAAAGTAGCGCCGGTGACAGAGAAAATAAAGAGCGGAAGGTTAGCGTGGTATGGACATGTTATGCGAAGAGAGGATCATCATGTGGTCAAAAGGACGATGGGTATGAGAGTGAGCGGTAGTCGGGGTAGGGGACGTCCTAAAAAGACGTGGATGAACTGCGTGGAAGAGGGTATGACCGAAAAGGGAGTGAGTGCAGAGATGACGGATGATAGGCTTGAATGGAAGAAGAGAACGTGCTGCGCCGACCCCACCTAGTGTGGGATAAGGGCAAGGTGATGATGGTAGATTAAGTTGAACTTGTTCGGTGTGTTGTACATTAGATCAAAGTAGTGAGTAAGGCATAACTAGACCTTTGTTTATTCTAGTCTATATTTTATATCTATTGACATATGTTCTATTTTCGTTTACCTATACTATAGCCATAATGAAAATGACCAGTCATAGAAAGTAGCGAATTGGGGAAGCTATACAATAATAATTATTATTGTAAGACCAAATACGACCTTTCTAAACGAGCAATATTGTTAAAGTAAAGCGTGGCCGCAATATGTTTAAACATAGCCCGGCTACTTTAGCAATATGTTCGTGCAGAATGTGGCCTCCTTCTGTAAAATGCTAAGTTTTTAAGAATCTTAAGTCTTGTGTTCAATAAGGTTCCGAATAGACTGTAATATATTTTTGTATGTAGCTCGTAAGGGGATTCGTTATTTTTGTACGCACACAATGTTATTTGTTGCATTTTTATTATTATTATCATAGTGTATAAGTGCTCGAATTGTGTATAGGGTTATTTTTATGTGTAAAAACAGTGGGTCGTCTAAAATTACCTACATAGTTAGGTATCGCACACAACCGATATTTAATTGTGGTGTTTTGAAACACTAGTGTATCGTTTAATATATTTCAACTTTCTAAGGAGTCGCAAAAATAATGAACCGTTTTTAAAATAAGAGGCTCGAATATATCGCAACTTTTTATTCAATATAATGTGTTCACTGCCTTCAATAGTAACAGTACGTTAAAGCTTAGGAATGAGTTAATAAAAATTCATTTATATTTCCAAATATATATATAATATATATACATTTATTTATTAAATAATTATTTCATCTTTATTCCAATTTAACAATAAAATTCTCAAAGACACAACATTTGTTTAAATCTGTTTATCGTACAAGGATCCCATCCCGAAGGTACGCGGTATACACACAGACAGCCGTCGTACAAACATATTATATATATTGAGCTGAACACGGGCGGCGCGCGGCGGTGGCGCGGCCCTCGGCTGTATTGTACCAGCCCGGTGTACAGTCCTGCAATCATAACTTGGCGGCCGGGTGCGCTGAGATTCGTATCGGAGTGAAAGATTTTTGCCTTCTGTATATAATAACATATTATTCATAACTTATTTTTGATAAACTTTTATGCTTTTAACTTTCACCTATTTATGCACGATTAGATTTTGGGCATAATCGAACGTCTTTGTATTGTACACTGACGAAAATATGACATTTCAAGATTAGTCCCAAATTTCGCCAACGCCAACTTATAATTTGTAGCACTGTACATGCGACATTGATAGAATATCCACCACAAGAGAAATACTATAACTCCTACATTTTATAGTATAACTATGTATGTACCTGCCTCTCTTTATAAAAGTTTACAACAATAGTTAGGCAGTGGAAATGTAAAGACATATACAGTAGACAAGTGGCTGAGAGCCTGAAAAGAGTTCACACTCTACAGATTTACAAAAATATAGAGACGCAATCGTCCAAGAATCGCTAGGCGATTGAGAACAAGAATTCGTTTTACAATTGTGTTCAAATATATTAATATCTAGTGACATTACAAATACTCGGCATCCGCGATGATGCACCAAACACACGCGGGGAGGTACACTCGGATGTATGCTAACTTCAAATTGCACTGAATATTGCACATAGGTAAGTAAAATTAATTCGTTTTAACACAAGTATCAAAATTTGACACAAGTATTCAAACGCGTGGCGGTTCCGACATTGTTTAACAATGGATTTCCGCAAAACGATTTTTAACTAGTCCTTTCTCGGTTTGATTGTTTCACGATTTAATCAAAACTAATTTAAAGGTCAAACTCCTATGATAAGTGTGTTTGCTACATAACCGCGCACTACATACACATCGACATCCATTTGAACAAGTTTCACAATTGAGACAAATCATAATTTACTATAATGTAAGTTTAAATACAGGACTCTTATAAACAACATCTCATTTCGCCCACAATCGACATGACACAACATAAAACAGTTACAATACCGCCCTCCGCAACGGAGCTAAATATAGATTCTCCCTTTCAAAAGTTTGTCTCCTCAAATATCTAATTCGTTTCATACACGGTTATCACACGTTATAAAAAGTGGTATCTCTCGTCCAACAATCCTGTCAACATTTGCTAATACACATATTATTATTATTTACAATATAGATGGCCGCGGTTCAAGCGGCTCAAGCGGCCGATCGGTAGTCGGCTCGATAAACTATGAAAGTCGACGATCGCTCGTCAAAATATAAAATCATTTTCGTGCTAAAGCACCGGAAACTTTTAGTATATTATAATAATCGTTTTATAAACATTCCGATCACTCCTCGCGTGAAACCGACGGGCTCGCCCGTCACCGACATATACAAATATTTCATATTCCTCATAAAAAATTATTTAACTCTATAACAATAGAATTTTTCACATTTTTTAATATTTTATTTACAATGAATAAATACTTCCGTAACATCAGAATTTGAAACAATCTTTGGTATAGTAGAAAGTATTACGTGTCGGCGCCGCGGGCGGCGGGCGGCGGGGCGGGGCGGGGCCCCACTGAGCCGATACTTCTACGAGATTGTTCAGGGCGGCCGGCGGGCCGGCCGGGACATAATTACAATATTTTGTACAAAATTACCTTTAACTACACCTTTTAAAGCTCTCAAATGAAGATTTGTCTTTTCCGCGGCCCGCGCACGGCTCGCCGATTCGTTCCCAATCACATCGACGACACGAGCTCCACGCGACGTGCGGAGCGGGGGGCGGGGGGCGGCGGCGGGGCGGGCGCAGCGGGCGGCTAGCGGAGGGTCCCGCGGGGCGGGGGAATGTGGGGGCGCGCGGCCTCGCTCGCCTCGCTCGCCGGGCTCGCCGCGCCGCGCTCGGCCCGCGCCGCCGCCCAAGCTCACTTGCCCTCGTCCTGCTCCATGGGCTCCTCCGACACCGAGCGCGAGCTGTCCGCCGAGCGGAGGCAGTGCGGCTGGTGCGGCTGGTGCGGGTGGTGCGGCGGGTGCGGCGGGTGCGGCTGGTGCATGGACAGCGTGGCCATGGCGGCGGCGGTGTCGGCGGCGTCGCGCTCGGTCTGCAGGCGGCCCAGGCGCGCCGCCGCCACGGCCGGGCCCGCCTCCAGCGCCGACATGCCCACCAGCTCGCTGTACCGCTTTATCTGCGCACGCGACACCATCTCCGTCAGTACACAGGGGAGCGCGCGACTCTCGTACTTACATTTTAGGAATCTATGCTAGCGTTTGGATGCGGTAATACTATAAATAATAGCCATACCGGAACCGGCACAAATTGTGTCATTAACAAAGTCGTCCAATATATTGTATTACTAGCACACCTAAATCGCAAAATTAGTACAGACGCACGAGAGAGATGTATCCTTGTGCTATTACCCGCTAGCTGCTATAAGGTACAGTAGTATTAGGGGCCGGGCTCACCGAGGGCCAGTGGTGCTGCTGCACGGCGATGGCGGTGCGCAGCGCCTGCTGGGCGGGCGCGCGCGGCGGGCGCGCCAGCTCGCTGTAGGCGGGCGGCGCCACGCGCTCGCCCAGCAGCGCGCGCACGCACTCCTGCGCGCAGTCGCACACCGCCGGCAGGTCGTAGCCGCCCTCCAGCGCCAGCACCACCTGCGGACATCCACCACACACTTCCGGTCACCAGAGCCACCAGGCGGAGCCTCATCATAAACTACCAACGGTATTATTTATCGTCGTCATTGCATTTCTTGAACTATCGACGTATTACTATTACTATATAGGAAGGCCCCGATCGTGCGAATCAGTGATCCCAACAATATGTAATTAAATGTGATTTCTCAAGTTTGCCGAGTTCGAGTATTTGCCAGTAAGCGGGGCTCTGCTGATCAATATATTTATCAACATCTCGAAGATAACTATGCACCTAACGACAAGTTGGAAATTTATAAAAACCAGCAAATTGTGAAGAGATTGGTTACCTTCCCGTTGGCGAGCTGCATGAGGTCGCGCGTCATGTGCGCGAAGCAGGCGGCGGACACGTTGTACCCGCCCAGCGGCGCGGGGTGCCCGCTCGCCGCGTCGAACCCGCACGACACCAGCACGATCTCCGGGTCGTACTCCTGCACAGAGAACACTCCTTCAGACGAGACCGACACGACCACCACCATCACCACGTCCACTAAATCTAGGTTTGCACACGTCTTTGGAAAGACGTTCAGGTTGTGTCCTAGATACACTAGCTGGAGTTTGAACCCACACAATTTGTTTAACTGACTTTGATTTTACAACTTATTAGCCAACAACAAAGCTTGAAATTTAATAAGGATAGTGATCCTGGGTTACGACATTTGATGAGATCACCAACAGGTATACCACGGCTAAAGAGAACCGGTACTAAGTGTGTAGATTTTTTTACGAAATTGATAGTCGTGAACGTTTCGCCTTCGTCTAGTTTCAATGACGTACCTTGGCGATGGGCATGATGACGGAGCGGAAGGCGGCCAGGTACTCGGCGTCGGCCAGCGGCGGGTCGGCGCCGGCGCCCCAGGCCACGTTGACGGTGAAGCCGAGCCCGGCGCCCGCGCCGCACTCGCCCGCGGCGCCGGTGCCGGGGAAGAAGTTGCCGTCGTCGTGCCGGTGGATGCTCATGTACAGCACGTGCGGGTCCTCGTAGAAGATCTGCTGCGTGCCGTTGCCGTGGTGCACGTCCTGCGGGGGCACAATACACCTTGATCAATGTGCCTTAAGAAAAGCATCGCATTTGGAAAGATAAGGGTGGCGATATTGAACGTTATCCAATACCTTCTCATCCTCACCAATTTTTTTTCTACAAGCATTTCCGTTTCATCGAAGCCAAATTCCCGTTCCCAGGGAAATACCTCGCCTTATCCTAATTAGTTGAAATAATATCTCCATCACTCATCAGTAGTGAGCCGCGAGTAATGTGGGGGGCACTGACCCAGTCGACGATGAGTATCCTCTGCAGGCGGTGGCGGGTGTGCAGGATGCGCGCGGCGATGGCCACGGAGTTGAAGAAGCAGAAGCCCATCGCCTGGTTGGGCTCGGCGTGGTGCCCCGGCGGCCGCACCACCGCGAACCTGCAAGGAATAACTCATTCTGACGACATTTTCTCTCAGAAATATATATTAGCGCAGATTCTGCTTGTACAGGCATACCGGTCTGACAAACTATATGGTCATGGACGCTACATTACGAGCGCGTGTTCTGTGTATGTGTTGAAAATGAAATGTAGTGTGTTCATTTGTGGATGGGCGCAACGCGGGATTCCCTCCCCCCGCAACTCCTTCGCTAATTCCGTCGTGGTTCGAGAAGTTTGTCGATGTTATATGTGCAGTACTTTTGTACGATCCATAATAATATGATGGCCTCGTGTATCGATGAAGTTGCCCCTATATGACTTGGTATACATGTATGGCGGTACTGACCCGTTCCTGAGCTCAGCGCGCGCGGTGCGCACGGCCAGGTCCAGCACGGCGCCGGCCGCCATGCGCGCGGCGGCGGCGGTGTGCGCGTCGGACCACGCCGTGTCCGAGTCCACGCCCAGCCCGCCGCACGCCAGCCGCACCAGCTGCCGCACGCCGCCCGCCCCCGCGCCCGCGCCCGCCCCCGCCCCCGCCCCGGCAGCACCGGCCCCCGCCCCCGCCGCGCCGCCCTCGCGCGTCCGCCCGCCGTACAACGCCACGTGCGACTCCGTGTGGACGGACTGCGGGCCGACACAATATAGTTACACCTCCATCTACTACATCCACACTATACATACCATCACTAATGTCACGAGCATATTTGTTGAATATGAAAATACTTTTTAATGATATGACGGGGCAAAAAAAGATTCAATAGTATGAAGAGAAATAGTAAGCAGAATAATCGTGCGCACCTGCAGCTCCTCGAAGGTGGCCTTCCTGGGGCGGGTCCGCTCGGTGCGGTCCGCCAGCCGCGTCTCGCACAGCCGCGCCCACACCGACTGCAGCCGCCCGCCGTGCTCCGGGTGCGTGGGGGCGTGCGCGCCGCATGCGCACCTGCGGGGAGCGGGGGGCTGGCATTATACGGTGCTCATAGGTGTGGGTCTTCTTGCGTGTTTAAAACTTTAAATATTTGGCGGAGGCAATAAGTTCGGTCCGGTCCGAAGACGAACGAAATTCGTTTAGCGGCATTAGCCGTTAAGCTTCGATGGAACCGCGTTGCATATGAGACTCACCCGTGTTTGAGCATGAGCGCGTCGTAGGCGAGGCCGGTGGCGGGCGCGCGCGCGCCCACCAGCGGCGACGACAGCGCGCGCGCCAGCGGCGCCGGCTCGCACGCGGCGGCGGCGGCGGCGGCGGCGGCGGCGGCGCTCGGCACGCAGCCGCTGCTGGCGCTGGCGGCGGGCCCGGCGCCCGCGCGCCGCGCCGTCAGGTCGATGACCTCGCCCTCCTCCTCGCGCAGCTGCGCGGCCGCCGCGTCGTGCGCGCGCGTCAGCACCTGCGCCCACCATGCGCGAACATACAGCATTTCAACACATTTCATAGAATTGGCGATCGAATTGTACCGTGTTGATGAATTGTTGCGTAACACCGAATCGAATTACAAATTATTTGTAAAGGTCGTAAGAAATTTCATAATGCCTCTCCAATCACTCGGCTCACTACTTCTTAACTTGAGATCGGATCGAGAACTGTATTGTCGACGGCGATCGGATCACGATTTTAATACTAATAGAAGTCACTAAAATAATGTTCGAATTTACAAAATTTCTAGTTTTGAGCGATCAGTCGCCCGGTACGTGAAATTTTCATTAAGCGTCTGAAAGTAAAACTATATGGATAATTTACATATGAGGTAACTAATACAGCAAACTAGATTACAATTAAAAATCGCTATAAGTGTAGGGCGAACGAACCCTAGCGAGGCTATATGAAGGTGGTAAAAGCGGGTGACTAACGGTTTTCCGGATCTGGTCGCGCAGGTAGTGGTGGGCGGGCGGCGCCAGGGCGGGGTCGCCCAGCGGCAGCGGCGCCGAGTGCGTGCGGCCCAGCGGCCGCTTGCCGCCGCGCCCGCCCCACGCCTCCGCCTCCGACACCGGCGCCAGCGCCGCGCCCACCTGCCATATAATGCACTACTATGACACTGGTGACCATGATGCCGGTCATATACTACGAAAATATATATGTATTCCTTTCGGCTCTCATTTTAAGCGGATTTATGTGGCTCGAATTCTAGGTGCGCTTGCGGACCGTCTACCTTGAGCCCTGCCGCTCGTTGTGATATGTCAATCTTTGTTGTGGAGCGGGTCACCCTCTTCCCTCTATTATGGTTGAGGAGAGTGATGCCGCTTTTCAAGTCATGCTCGTGCGCGGGCGCTGCTTGCGGGGATTGGTCCACTCACTTTCCTCTTAACAACATTGTCGTTAAATACTATTTATTTACTTAGCATGGAAGGCATCACACCAAAGCAATTATCATATTATCCACCCCTGTTTTATCAATTATTATTTTGGTTCGTAAACGTTTCATTTGATGTAAGTATGAGTAGGTATGCACATCACACTAAACTAGCATTCTCATTTTATTTACATTATTACATATATGATTATTATTTACTATTAGCTATTTAGTGGCAATGGTGTTGCCTGCTCATATTATTTTTTTATGCTGTTCCTGAGAATGTACACCATCTTTCATTAATTGAAAAGAGTAACCATTGAGTTTCTTGCCGGCTCTTCTCAGTGGAAGCAGGATTCCGAACCGGTGGTAGATTCTGACTATTCATAAATGCTTTGTTGGCTTACATGAATAAAAACAATTATGAATTTTGAATTTTAAATGTTAACTTTTTCTGAAATAACAAAGTATAACGTAAGCGCGCGCGACTCACCGGCGGGTGTGCGTGCGCGTGCGCGTGCTGCAGGGGGTGTGGGTGCGGGTGGGGGAGGGGGTGGGGGTGCGGCGCCGGGGGCGGCGGGTGCGCGCGCGGCGGGTGCGGGCGGCCCAGGCTGATGTTGGGCATGGAGGGCGACGAGAACAGCAGCTCGGGCGCGCGCCCGCCCGCCTCCTCCTCCTCGCGGATGGGCGCCGGCGCGCCGCCCGCCCCGCCCGCCCCGCCCGCCCCGCCCGGGGGGGACCCGCGCGGGGAACCGCCCTCGCAATCTGCACGAACAATACTAGTTATTACTACATGAAACTATTTGGTAAAATTGTATATAATAAAAAAGTATGCTTTTCTAGTCATTAAAACCCCATAGTTGCACAGTTGTAAGAGATTTTTTAACCTACTGATATTCTCCATTGGACATTAATATACCTTGTTTATTCACGGGATACTAAAAAAAGGAATGTTTTGACAAACTTGATGTCATTGGTAAAGTGTAGAGTTTAGTGTACCTACATAGATAAAAAAAAAAATAGGATTAAGAATCCATGAATGAACATCGCCTAATAAACGGAGAATGGAGATAGCAGTGCGTAACCTCGAGTCAAGTAACACTAATCTCAAATAATGAAATTAATCATCCTTTTTTACTAGATCGATGTAGTTATCCCTATGAAACTTATTAAAACACACAAGAAATTCATAAAAACGAATAGTAAGTAGTGATCCCGCGGTACTCACTGCGGTGCTTGGCGCGCGCCTTGCCGGGGCGGCGCGCCAGCGGGGACGCGCGCCGCTCGATGACGCGCGCCTTCAGCCGCACCTTCAGCATGTTGGGCTCGGACGCTGCAAGGTTAGTGCACAACCATGCGCCGTTACAGGGGTTACCACACACTCCACACACACACACACTTACGGGCTGAGGCTTAGGAACCGGCGACAATGTTCTCATTTAAAAATACTGTTTACTAATCTGGCTATTGTGCGGTACCCATACAACAAGAGTTGCTTAGATAGGGATCTAACACGTGTAGGCACTACAACATTTATCGCCAGTTCTTAACCTTCATTCTTGTTTGAAATCAATTTTAATGTTTGCGTAGCATTAAAAAAATTAATGGTTTAAATACAAGACGCGCGAGTAAGGCGCGTTTGCTGAAAACGCGTGGGAATTGGCAACGCAAACGCGCGTCAAGCGCGACTAGTTTTATCGTGGAGTAATGCGTTTAATTATTTCTAATTAATGTGGGCCCTATAAACGTTATTATCCGTGTAAATTACGATATTAACAAGAAAAATACAATGCAAATTAATTCAATCCAACTTTCACGTTGGGTTTACTTAAACGTTAAGAAAAACTTTCACACACTACAGCAAGGAACAAGGGGATGCATCAAGGGTGGTCCCTGAGGGCAACTGACCTGTCTTCCGGAGGGGGAAGTCGGAGGGCGAGGGCTGCGCGGGCGCCGCGTTGAGAGCCAGCGGCAGCGGCGCCGCCAGCCGGTAGGGGTGCGTCGCCGTCGCGCCCGTCGACGTTATCGACTCCCCGGATGATGACTTCACTATACCCCTGTAGCAGAAGATATTCATAGTGACGACAATATTTTACACATCTACGACCGTGAGCAGGATAGCAATACAGTCCAGGCTCTACCGAGAATCCCCGCACTCCAACACACTTAATATAGCTTCTCGCTTAGCTCGCTTCCCGTTGGCCGAGGTGTAGATTGATGATCTCCTTCGGAAAGATTAACCTGTTTGTGTTGGCAGTAACGCGGCAGCGGCCAGCCTCTACCTGCCCTCACGGGAGGAGACAGAACTTATGTGTGTGTGGATCAACTCACCAATTTCTATACGATGACCCAGGTACTGTTCCATTTGCCGTAGCTTGCTTTTTCTTTATAAATTGCTGAAAAAATAGAAATACATTATTAGTTTCGTCGTGAAGATATTGTTTGAACTAAATTTCAATGGATCTATAATTAAGTTACGAATTAATTTTGTTTAGTAAAGTGTTTTGTAATATAAATTAGAATTTTATGGAGGGGAGGGTCTTTACTTAACCCTCTTGAGAGGAGGCTCCAACGATAAAGTAAATTGGAGCCCGTACCTGTAATTTCTGCTTAACCTCTGTGGAGGCGTTGGCGCTGTGCTCGTGCTTGTCCTTCTTGCGCAGCAGCTCGCCGCGGTCGCGCTCGCGCTCGTGCCGCTCGCGCGCCTCGCGCGCCTCCAGCGCCTCGCGCGCCTCGCGCCGCGCCGCCTCCTCCATGGCCTTCTGCTGCTCCCATAACTACGGGACAATGGAAACTCGTTTATGGTACGTGCTACGATATCAATTTTCTAATTTACTTAAAAATGTAAGACATGGTAAGCGTCTATGCTCCATATGAGTGATTGAGTGTTCTGTTTTTCCTTAACAAAGAGCAACAGTGTTCTGGAGTACCTAACCCGCAAATAATAAGAGTTAATTAGTCAATTTTAATTAGAATATTTGCGTACATACTAGGTGAAACAGAAAGGGTATACACTTTTTTTGAAAACTTAACTTTGATATACTAAAACTAGCAGCTTTGGAGGAAACTGGAAAAACAAAAGGTTTATTGGAATACAGATGTTGATAGATTTCATAAGTCTACAAAACCTTTAGTACTTAAACTGTCCCACAAAGCCGATAGTTTTAGATTTACGAAGTAAAGTTGCAAATTAAATAGTATACCACCAATAAGTAATCATTCCAAAGCAAACGTATTTGAACGAAATTATCATTGATATAATAGTATGTGCATACTGAATTAACTTCTTATTTGTCATTCCATTACAAAGCAGTTTCGTCAAAAAAACACGATTTTAGACTACATTTGCATCGGCGCGGGCGCACGTATCAAATTACTGACCATTCACAATTCTGTACCACCCACTGCATGACTGGCGTATTTTATTTTATTCGAACATAAAACATGTTTATAGCATTTCTCTACGGTACTTAGAAATGTATACAACAATGTATGTTTATATTTCAAACTTTTGCTATAATATCTATTCATATTTTTACTCCGCCATCATACCGATGATGATTATATTTTGTTTCTGTAGGTACCTATATATTGTATTCTGATTATGTATGAATTTCACTTGCAATAAAGGACGGTGAAGACAGACTTCCTAAAACCTGCAAATCTTTCGAAAGACGTGTGAAGTTTGCTTTCCGGGCGTAGGACTATGGATCGAATTCTCGCATTCAGGAGTGTGCCCGCAGCCCGGTATAATGACAATAGGCTCGGCTGCTCACATCGACACCACGTATCATTGGCATGGCATAATGTAATATCCGGATATATATGTTCCGGAGATCGGTCAACGCTTCACGAGCATCACAGTTATGTTCTATTAAAAGTTATTATTTATTTCTCAATTGCATACCTAGCGAAATGTTCACGGGTGACTAACGCAGGTGTGACCTCATTCGCGACATCTAAAATCATCAGTATTTACATGTGTATCAGAGTCGGTATCAGTGAGTAAGGCGCGCTAGGCGCATGCGTCACCATGCCTGTGGGATGGAACATCGCGCTCGTGTCACTTTTGACATTGTTATTACGGGGCATTTTTCATATCATAAGAATTCTAGATGACAACAAAATTAGCCCATCAGGTTAAAACCGCGTGCAACGGTATTGTTTTCGATATACGAGTACATTTGCTATCGGCCATGTATTTCTTACAGCCTCGGAGACAGAAAACAGCCTAGAAGACCATACGATCCTTAATGGTTAATTAAACCATTCGTTAGCCAGTCAGCTAGCCAGTCGTTCGCTTCGTACCTTCAATGAGTTGCTGCTAACGCTCTAGCCAATGATGATGGAATCTGTACGGTTCTAGTTTCCAATTTCTCATAAATACTGATGGATTAGGGACATATAGCTAGTTTTGAGTTTTCAAACCCTTAAGTTAAGGGAGTACACCAAATACACCAAAGTCGCCGACACGCCGACACGCCCAGCGATTTTGTTATCGACGGGTTAGTCAGCGGTTTGACATCTCTTACATGTTGGAAAATGTTGTCGGCATCACGAAATCAGCAACTTCTACGGCTTCTCCTCGCCCCACTCTTCTTCATAAAATAACGGCTGTGTCGGCGCCATCTGCGACTTCGGTGTGTAGACTCCTTAGGAATGAGAGTAGGTCTCCAACTTTTGGATACATTCCACGAGCCGCGCGCATTCCTCGCTTACGTGATTCGCTTACGATTACATTTCGAGCCGCTGTCATTGCTATTTTTGTATTATTTTGTATTATTTACACTCTCTGTTTGTATTCGCACGAGCTTTTTGTTTATTGTTTTGTAGGTACACAAGACTGTAATTTACACGGTGCAATTAGGTATTTCCTAATTAGTATTTTGTTGGTATTGTCTTCATCATCTTTGGTACAATCCAAGCTTCGTTTTGTAGTCTAAAATCCTTTCTAAATGTTGGGGACATTTACAGAATACGAAATCAAATAATATTCATCTCTCAACTTACGAGTCTAGATACAACCCACAATATTCACATCACACAAAACACTATTGCTTCCCAAGATCTTCAGAACATTATCCACAATTCCACTAGAGCAATGTATCTCACTCCGCTGCAATCAGCCGAGTAACCCGTCGGTTTCCATCGGCGACGACGGTATTCCAATCCCGAGTGATCAACGAACGAGGTTAATGCAATTACACAAGCGTGTATGAATGATGTAATTAGGAGTTGCGGCCGCCATTCAGGTCTATTTATAGCGCGCCGGTGACATGCGGTCCGCGTGTACGTTGAGCCAACGAAAAATTCTAGTGGAGACATGACCAAAGGTGTTTGATAGAATAGGAGTTATGCCTTAAGCGTCTTTTCTGCACTGTAGCTTCTGCCATTTCGTCTGGTGAAGCTATAGGGCACTTGCGGGCAATAATTGTAGGTCGTGACTGCCCACACGTGGACAGAGAGACATTGTCGAGAGTATTGCATAGAAAGGATTGTAGGCAGAAGTACAATTAAGTTTGGCCAGCCACCGCGACCAATCTATATGCAGGACACCTTAGACCTTCTTCCTTGAGTTGATGCCTATACTAGACTTCATTGTTATGCTAGCAAACCAATTGTATTAGAATCGTGCTTCGACGAATTTCAAGGATAGAAGATTTAGACACAGATTTAATTAATCCAGTCTCGATAGTCCAGCAGTGTGAATAAGTCACGTGTTTACAAAACACGATAAATAAGAAAGGAAGGCAATTTTATAAGGAAAATTCTTATTAAGGAAATAATGAGCTGGGTTGATTGCAATCGCTTCCCTGTTCATGAGCAGCTGAGATATTACTCCTTTGAGTCTGAACATGACAACTAAGACGCCTCTTTAAGACGAGGGAGGTAAAGATTATCACTATCATCTTGTTTCGTCACAGATTGTGAATCAGCTCAGAGCGGCAATCGAAATTTCTAATATGAGTCCCTTCTGCTTTGGCAGTACATTCCTTTTGAAGGCAACCACAGAACCGATAAACTACGAAATAATAGTAAATAATGTATGGTGAATAATGGCAGTGTTATATTCTGCCAATGTCGGACCAAAGAAGAAGCTTCGTCAGTAAAAGAGTTGAGATCTGTAGCTCTGCCGAGATGTTTATTTATTGATGCAAAAGTCGCTAGCGTCCACGTATACTAGTGTAAATAATGGCACAGTCTTCATCATTGGAAACAATTGGATATTATCACGCAAATATCAAGTGAATCAATACTCCATTTCAATTATATTATTTTTAAAAGACTCCTTCAAAATGTAACCTTGAATTTAAATTATTGTTTGCCAATTATATAATTAACTTTCATGGAAAGATGCTCTAGCAATACAATCGAGGATTCATTTTGCGTTCGTAACTACTGTTTAAATGTTTGCTGACATTAAACTTCTTGAAGATGTTTTAGGTTGGTATATATAAAACGATTTCAATTCTGAGAGCGAATTTGGAAATTTCATTCTTTGTCATTCACTCTTGTACACAACAGAATTAAATCTCAGCGTCATACTAACTCGAGTTTGTCCTCAGAGTTTATATCTCGATATATCAGCATCGGCCATTAATAGGCAAGTTTTGAGCTCTTTTGAGTGACTGCTTGGCAATAAAACATAAAATAAAGCTAACATTGCTGTAAGCCAGAAAGAGGAACCTTAATAATATTGAATCTGTACCTAAGAAGCAATTACTATAGGCGTATATTTTTTTACATCTAGAGTTACTTGACCACCCTTTGAAATATGGTTGATTTGAGAATCTGATATATCATTATATTATGCTTCTCAAGTACAGTAATTAAAACTATAGTAAAAAAATGCGTCCTTACACTTGCGAATTGCTTCTTTACCTTCAAATGGTGCATTAGTTGTTGTTCATGCTCCTGCGCGAGTTGCTGTCTCTGTTGCTGGAAGTGCTGCAGCAGAATCTCTTGTTGCAGTTGCTGTTGCTTCTTGAGCTGCAATAGTAAGCTGTATATTAGTGTCATCGCTTGTGGCTCGGTTATGTTAGTAGAAACAGCGCGCTTTTAGTTTGATGTTACACCCAAATGTGTTTGTGAATCGTTTAAATTCGATCGCTATTTGGTTGCTCTCTCTTAAATGTAAGTAGGTGATAATTTTCGCTGTCATCGGTATTATGTCGTGTGAACTGAGCCCAGCCGCAATCGTATTCAAATGATTAACAATGCCTCTGTAAAATGTCTGGTAATTATTTTTTCTTAATAGGTAATTACCTACTATAAGTATCTAAAACAAACTTAAATATACAAATATGTAAATCACCAAACATATTTTTAGCACTTTAAACTTCATAATGATGTTGTTTCCTATGTCTTCATTGAAATATACTTATTTTGTTACACACTTTTATGACATGAGCAGACTATATTTATATAATGTCAAAGATATTGTTACATTAGTTATGACTACTAACCACCTAAATAATGAATTATTGCATGTTTGATGCGTTAATTTACAACGACAAATACCTAGCATTGCGTGATTTGTTAATTTGAAATTAGGCAAAACTTGTGATCATTTACGATGGGGTTTGGTAAGAGCTGTACAAATATTTGTCCGATCTTGATGAGATTGTTGCCAATGTCTCAAAGTAGGCTGTAGTTAATTAGTCAGACCACCTGATAAGGCATAAACCACTTTTTATAAACTTTCTTTTCTTATTCTACTTGGCTTATGTAACCAATATATAAAACTGGTTATGGCACAATGTCAGAAACAAGCTCTGCCTGGTCTGATTGGACACTATTGGCTCAAACATTTGGACATCAAACCCTCGGTGAAACATTTGCACAATATCGTTAAATATGCCAACTGCACGGTCCGGGGCCTCGCACAAGTTTTGATAGCTTATGAAAACCGATTTCGTTATCGAATGTTAACCTATTATTTTCAGTTAACTTTCGATATCGCATATTGTTTTCCATATTAATCAAAACTTGCACTAAATAATTATTATTGTAATGAGACTCACTTGCATCAGGAAACTATTCTCTAATGTCTGTTTGGCGCGCTCAGCTATATGGTTCTTTCTTGGGTTCTGATTCTGACAATGAGAGATGAAACGTCATGTAAGACACAGTCGACGCACGGCCGGGGGGACAGGGGGCGGGGGGAGCTGGGGGTCGGTGTTAGTACCTTGAGATTTTTTTTACTGATATCATCTGACAGCTGGTATAGGGTAGATTCATGTACCTATAGTGCGGATGTTTGAAGACAATAATGAACCTTCCTAAATTCACGCTTCGCAACCAGTTAGCTCTCTGAATCAGATATAAACGGCATCCTGGCTGGCTTTCGAAGAAAGCCTGAATTAAATGCGGTGTAATAATAATAAAGCTTTTCTTTGATAGACATTATAAATCATTCTAAGTTCCCAGACATGGTTTTCAGAAAAGTAAGTGCTTAGTCCAACATGATCAGAAATTTTGCTTCCAGGGAGTGTAATAACCTTGATGCGACGCGCGGAAGCGCAGAACCGTAAAAAATACATCAAAACCGTACGACTCGGCAGCGTCCGCGCAATGCGCATATTTCGGGCGTCGCGCGCATTATTTTCGTTCGATGGGGAAAAAATGGCGGGCGGTTGGAATGCGCGTGCGCCGGGAATAGCGCGCGCAAGCGGATGTTTTGCGCGCCCCGTGGGCGGGCGGCATCGCTCAGGGAGCCCGGGCAGCGCCTGCCGGGACTTCCTCTCTATCGAGATCTGTTTAATTACACGTGTAATTACGTCTTTTCCTCGTGCGCTAGACAGCTCGCGATTTATCTAAACAATATTTGTGACAAGACCCAATTAAATTATGAACAAAGGAATTTGTAGAAGCTTTCGATGTATGCGAAGAGACAGACTTGTCATTCTTGTTTTGAATATGGAACGGTACTTGATAGTGACACAAGAAGAATCTCACGCAGTTCATTAGTAACTAGCTGAGCCTGCGACTTCGTCCGCGTGGAATTTAACTTAACAAAAAAGCCCGCTTCCGCGTTCTGAGCCCGCGCGACAGGACCCATTTTTTTAAATTCTGTTTTTAAAAAATAAAAGTAACCTCAGTTACTCCTTATAACATCAGCTATCTGCCAGTGAAAGTCCCGTCAAAATCGGTCCAGTCGTTTCGGAGATTACCCGGAACAAACACACAGACAGACAGACAGATAATTTATTTTTAATCGCGTTTTTGCTATAGGTGTCGTACGTACTTCCATATGCATTTAGTGAAAAGGTGTTATTTTGATATTATAAACAGACACTCCAATTTTATTTATTTGTATAGATAAGTTTCGATGCATGGGGCAACAAAGAACGGGGCAAGAGATGTTAGCAGTATGCGCAGGTACTTGTCATGAATGTAGAGCGACCAATGATTCATTTCGAGCGTATCCTATCCTATTATGATCTCTTTTAAAACTACAATTGAAAACTAATCTCTACAATACTCTACATTATAAATTACAGTTTTATAGGTATATAAAAGACATAAATGTCTGTAATAAAGCCGGGTAATTATCTGATAGCTAGCAGTGATCGGGTCGAGTTAACACCACCCACGACTGAGTAAACACTAGTGCACTGACAAATTGTTGTTTTCTAAAGCAATGAGTATAATAGACATTTGTTGCTTGAAACGCTTTGTGATTTGCAGCGTCTAAGTACGAAATCCTGTATGTAAATAGATACATACAAGTCAATCCGCTGCAACCCAAGGTGGCCAAAACATCAAAACTGAAGTACTTTTCTGGATCTTAATCCCTACATCATCCTGCAACTTAAAATTGTGTTATGCCCTAAGTTGTGTCACAGTGACTATATTTATTAAATCAAAATTAAACCTAATTGACACAATTAGGTACACACGTCCCAATCACCTACTTATCGTTAGCAATAAGAGCTTGATGTATGTTTACACACACACACACACACATACATAGCCGTTGTGCTCGTACGTATATACGGCAGTATTTATAGTTGCGCGCGCGCCGGTCCGCGTTTATAAATACCAAGTAAAAAATAATTCGTACGCTGAGGCGGTCGCAATATTTCGGAGAAAGGTCACGGTAACACGCGGCCACCGCGCGTTCACCTGCATTGTTTCACCCTACTGGAATACTCACGGTATTCATTATGCGTGTTTACCATGAAATTTTATAACTTTCTTGGTGTTTACATAGTATACATGACGGGTATACTCGTAGATAGAGATATACATACATAATGTGTATAACATACGGCGTGGTTATTTGAGAAACAATACATACAGCTACAGGAAAACGCGTTCTTAGGAAAGGTGTTATTTCCATCCGCTTTCACAGATTGTAAAAAATTGTTAAAGTCAGCAAGAAACAACAATTCTCATGGATTTATGATGCCGATTGATCCTGTTCCGAAAATAAAATACTATGGAAACAACAGGATCTAGGTACTACCTACTAGAAATCGTCGCTTTACTTTCCCAAACTAGAATTCTAAAAAAGTAGATTTTTCAGAAGCAGAGAAAAGACATTGAATTATTGTATCAATTTAGGAATAAATGTCCATTCTAGCACTCAAAAGGACACCTATAACAGGAAATAAAAAAAAGTATTTATTGTTTTTCATGCTCCTTCAAGTTTTTCTTTTTCTGATACGATTTTGGAATAGTAAGGCGGCGAAATGTCAGAAATATGTAATCGGAAACTCAAAATTTATGTTTCCACTGTAGATTCTGGCTTGAAAGAAACTATAAACGGGACGCGAGCGGGGCGGGGGAGTGGAGCCGAGGCATAGAACAGACAATGCTACGTTGTGGTATGTTACGTGATGAAAATACATCGGTAGTTACTATGTTTTCTGATTCATTCATATGGTTGAAGTCGCTTTAAAATATAGGTACTTAAATATACATTATTGAAACAGTATTATTATACATAAGTACCTACAATATGAAACCGCCTTAAGATAACTCTTCATTGTTATTAATGTGTATTTAAATTTATATTGAGAAGTACCTACGTACCCACACAGTATATAAATACATCAGCTAGACATACTACTACATATTAGCAGCTATTAAATATGTATGTTAGCAGCCGTTTGCCGCGCTATGTATAGATATTATTACATAATATATGTAAGTATGAAGCAGATAGCCGGACCACATTAAAAACACAATTTATTTTACGCACACGTGTCTTTAAATAACTTTTAATGACTATACATATCGCTTCTCCTTTAAATCTAAATAAAATATGTTTATTTGCTCATTGGTTTGACTAAAACGTTAAGATACAATTTTATAATCGGGTGGATTCCTTGCACCAATATAGAGATACGGAGCTTAACAGTTAGAAGACAGTGCGTCTCATTCTAGATCTCATTTCTTCGCCAGCTCTGACTATTAGAGAAAGAAACTTAAATAATGAAATAACTATAAAAGAAGAACTGAAAGAGGTGGAGATGATAGGATCCCTGTGAGTCATTCTCTTTGTTTACTCTCAAATATTTAACCGTAATTATTTTTAAAAAATCCAGGATCCCTTTACGCCATTCTTACAATCGTTTTGAATAATGTGATTGATAAAATTAAAATGGACTTGCTGTCAGATCATCAGATGCAAAAGGTGTTAAGAATTTCTTAGAAAAAAAAATAAGGTAAGTATAAAATGATAAAGGTAACAGGAGCAACAAAGGCCGTCCGTAAAGATCGGGGTGAGTTAGTAAATTAAAGGGAGAGTTTAATAAAGAAGTTGATCTTGTAACAACTGTTAAACAAAGGGTATAAAGACTTTAAAATAAAGTCAGTATCAAATCGCAGGCGGTAACGGTGCCAATTCTGTTGTACACAAACTAAAGATTCTGATGTGGTAGATTCTGACTATTCATAAATGCTTTGTTGGCTTACATGAATAAAAACAATTTTGAATTTTGAATTTGAAAAAAGTTAATTATACTGTATTGCCATTCGTAGACTCAAAATGTATAGAACTATTTCGTTTGCAAGAACAAATCTGTATGACAAAAGTCGGACGAAACAGCTTTGAACGATCCAATTGGTGGATTCGTTGACTCATTCTGTCGTAAAGGGGCATGGTGATGGGTCAAGAGTGCTACAGTGTCGTCACCTGCATAATCTGATGATGGAAGCTGGTGTCGGCGAGGGGCTGGCGCGGCGCGTGCGGCGGCGACGGCGTGTGCTGGGGGGACCCGTCCGCTCCGCCAGCACCCTCGTGCGCCATTTCGGCTGGGGAAGAGAGGAAATATTCGTTAGACATGACGTCTGAGAAAGAAAGAGACCGATTGATAACGTAAATATTCTTGCAGATCTAATTCTTCAGTTATGTTCCTTTTTGTTAGTCTCGCCAATATCTCAATATCGGGTGTGAGTTGTGTTGCGAGTTGGAATCATACAAATAAAATAGGTTATAACTTGCAACGTATTCTTTTACTATAATTATTGGGTTACATATTTATTGTTATTACTTCTTGAAACTATTTTTACAAAAGCAACTTGTAAGTCGTTTTATTCCTAATACGCCATTGGATATAGGATAGCCAAGTTTCAGTTATAACGAACGTTGGTGGTGCTATCTAGTTTTAGCTTTGTTAGGTCAAAATCTACCTACAATATTATTGGCAATATTTTATTAACCGACACATACGGGAAACTCTAAAATATTCAACACAACATCCGTTTGTCGGGGATTCAGCTGCCTGTGACCTAAATAATCAAGCGCGGGGTGACCTAGGCGGGGTGGGGGATGTCCTAGATCTGTTCCTATAAAAACATGGACCTGTGATACTTTGTTTCAATGCTATTCGAGATGTTTTCCCCTGAAATTGTACTTTGAAAGAGGATTTACGTAGCCATCTTCGGTTTCCTTACATTTAGGAAAATAGTACAATTGTGTAGAAAAATTTAATAACGTTATAATGGCGAATTCCAGGCTTTATTTCGGCTAGGTTTTAACGTAGTTTAATACTTAATCCACATATTTACTTGTAATGCAGGGAGGTATTTTACAAGAAATATCGCACCGATGCAGAAAATCAAAACGCCGTCTTTAAAACATTCAAGTAGCATAGACACTAAATAGTAAGATCCTAATTCGTCCCAATGAGACCACAGTAATATCTTCTCAACACAATGTAGGTCACTGCGAGCTTCGTTGTAGCGGGCGAAGTAGGGGCAAAGGCTCTGCGGAGGGGTGGTCAGGCGAGCGAGGGGGTGAGGCCGAGGACAAGGGGGAATTCTACAGTTATTTATAGTATCGGCTATTTTTAGGCCGAGCTGATAGGCCGGGACCCGAGAACTTAGGGACCTCACGCTCAAGGTCAGCAGAGGCTTAATTAAAGGCCACAAGGTCTTACAAGATGGCGACGCGCTATATTTAGCACGGTAACTTAGAGTGGATGCAGTAAGTGATATTGTGAGAATGTACTTAATTATAGTTATTAGTTTGGATAATTTACTAAAATGTAAATACAATAAACTTTACTGGTTCCAAGTCAAATGGTAGGATAAGCGCGCGTATATAAAAAACATATTTAAATACAATTTGGTAGAAGGATCTACCAGTCGCCCTCAGTATCCTCATAAACCAACTCAGTGAAAACACTAAGACATGATAATAATTACTGTTAAAATTTGTAATTGGAGAACGCTCGCTTAGGACATAAAATGTCATTCTTATGTCTTACCAGAACAAAATGACATGTCAAAAGCGTACTCAAGACCGCTCTCAGATTTGAGATTGATTTATTAATACGAGCCTAAGTCTCATGTCCACATATAGGAGACCTGAATCCACGACCCAGAACCGTTCACAATTAGAATAGTAATTAATAATTCAACCAAATGAGCTTCGAGAGCTACCCCCAGAGGCACATTAGGCGGTGGTACATTATTAGAACATTAATTTTGGACATATTTAGGTTGGACCGCTTTATATCGGACGATATTCGAAAATATTTCCATATTATGTATTTTAAATTAAATTGGGCCACTCAATATTAAACATTTATTTTTATTGCCAGTTCCATATGAGTACTACTATAGAAATACTAAAAAAAAAACATTAAAAACATTTTTTTTAGAATCTTCGTTGCACTAGCCTACGGGACAGCTACGCGCTTCAAGGGAGTGACGTGGTGCTACGGCTACGAGCGTAGCACTTTCTACGCGCCTACGACGTCTCTACGCCCGAGTTCGCTCTATTTGTGACGCTACTGTAGACGCTACGGTAAGTACTGCACTTGCGACTATGCACGGCCGACCATGATTATTACACAGAAAACTAAGTATTAACATATTTTAAGAAATGTTTACGTTTCATCACAAAGAAAAATATTTGCCCTCTATAAATAGGTACACTCATTGCGAGTTTATTCAACTTCTGCACGCGTTTTGTTGTTTTTTTTCGTTAATCCAAAACTGCACAATTAATATTGTATATAATTATGTTTTTAAATCAAACCAACGTGGCAGATCAGTTTTGAACGGCTCGTATCCGGGTCAAGCTGTCTGCGACTTTGGCCAGACCTTGGCAAAGCCTCCATCTGTCATTAAAAAACATACTAACATAATAGCAGGAGTACAACAAAGCTAGAATCAACAAAGCCGGTCTCCTCCCCCCCGCCCTACGCCCGCGCACCGCACACCCTCCGCTTTTTATATTTAGAACACCCGGCAACGCGCCGCGCGACAAGTGAAGGACGTGCCCCGCCCGCTCCTCAATATCGCCGTCTCACTCGCACTCTCTATATAAAAGCGCGGCAGAATGAGATAGGACACAATATACAGCAAAATTATTATTACCTAAGTGTTAAAAATAGAACACACACGCGAGCTACGAAACGTGACAGAGTGAGTCGAATTATTTCATTAATTTGCGGAAATATTTTTTTGTGTACATCGTTTGTGCTCTTGCCGACACGCGAGCCGTGTTTAGCTGCATTGCATCAATACAACACAACCTAGTTATTATAATACATAACTAATTATTTCGCTACACAATTCGTATGAGAATAGCTTTTATATCATCATCTATATTGTTTTGTTTTGTTACGTCTGGAATGAGGTAAAAATGCGTAATCTTTACTGGCAAGATCAATAAAATTAATAATCCACTGGCCATTGAGTGATGACGCGGGAGAACCATTGACACGTCGCGTCGTCGACACTTATTTCTGGGATAGTACCACAGAATCCGTTCTGACGAGGGCGACGCTATTATGGTTGGAAAACTGTCAGTGAACTGCACTGACATTTAGGAGTGAGAGAGAGTGAGAGATTCTACTATCTTCTTCTTTCTTTAAAAATATGGCCCACCCAAGTTAATAGGTATTTCGCCAGTGTCAAGTAACAAAAAACAGCAATAACAATACAATACACAAATGTGACCGTCCAATTTGAAAAACCAAAATGGAAGAGTTTTGTGTAAGAAACTGATTGGTTTTGTCACATGGAATTAAAAGGCGAAATTACAAACTTATAACTCTGTGGGCGAAATATAACTTAAATCATTTAGTCCTGTAAATAATTTACTGATCCTGTAGTCAAATTAGGACTTCGCTTTTTACACATTTATCTTACTCATAGGTACCTACATTAAGACCATGGCAAGGATAGCAATACAGCTGTTTTTATTATTATACATCTTAGTACAATATAAACACGCGATCAACTACGAAACAGCGTATATAATTTAATTATTACCTACTTTACTAGTTTTTGTTCCGAGGCTCAGCGCACGTGAGCCGCGACCCAGGTGTCTGACCGAGTCGTCTTGTTACGAATATGTTAACTATGCCTCGAATTCTCGAAGTGATTGTTGTGTGTATGGCTAAGTTAGGTTGGTAGTACTAGGTACCTACCTATCTAATATGTCGCGGCTAATAAGGATGCTACATATCGATGGCAATAATGAGTGCACCTTCCTTCCATTTGCTTTATTATTTAACAATACTACCTAATTAATTACTTCAATACGGATAAGCAACTGTATTTATAATTGTTTGGATGTATAATTAAGCTAGTTGGCATGTTATCGATTCATCGATTTTCCATGTTGGTAACAATTTTGGAGCACTGAATTCCCAAATCATTACATGTGTTACGTTACTGCATCGCTGCGTCTAAGCCCAACTACATGGCAACCCTAAACCACTTCTTTCGAACATGGTACTACACGGCCGAGTCTTCGGCTACAGCTGAATATTTTTGTTATTTGGAAACACTTGTTGATCACAAAATAATCTTTATGCACATTCATTACCGCACCCAATAGACCTGGGCCTCGGCAACAACAAAGCCTCAATCCAAACACACTCTTTGCCACATCCCTCGCTTCGTACTCGGACCTGCCACCGAAAATAGCGCACCATAAAAGCCACCTCCTCACCCGTTCCACATTCAGAATCGTACCGCATCTATTTCTGTGTACGTAAACTGTTTATTTCTCTATGCGCGTGCGCCGCCGGCCATTCTATTTTGAAACGGCTAAATGCAGCCACCACCGGAAAGATCAGAAATGGATTATGGTCTTATTTTTTATGGTAGGAAAACGCACGTCTTTTTTTGTTAAGGTTTTATGTTAATTTGGATGTGAAGTGTGGCTGTACCAGTCTCTATAAGTACCTTAGTTAGGTAATAATAAGGTGGTATGTCATTACTTTTGAAATGTAGGGAAGATTCCGCTCTCTGCGCCTCTCAACTTTGTTTAGCTTGACTCTCAACCGAGTTAACATATAATAGTCTAACCACGGCTGTCATAACATCATAGTTCTTTAAATATCGGAAATGTAGCTTTTGTGTGATACAGTCAAACAAATAAATAAATAATTTGATGTAGACAGCCTATTTATAAACCCATTTTAAAGTGTAAAAAAATGCAAACAACCATTTCATAGCTTGCCAGTTGCTACAGAAACACTGCATAATTAAGTATTTGTTTGCGTGCGAAACATACATGGAGTAACAAAATGATGGTATCATGAAAACGTTAGATGGTCCGTGATACAACGCGCGAGATAAAAATATAATATTTTTAAAAATAGCGTACGCTTGTAGCGGATCATTTCGGGTGGAAACATACGACGAGCGGTCGCAAGCGCGCGCGACGCGGTTGTTGGTATCGTTTGAATAGTTTAAAAATATTATGTTTATATAATAAAAACCATAATGAATACCAAATAAAACTAAAAAGTAAAGTATCAATTCTCTCAGGACCAATAATAGCTCCACCTTTATGAATGGATCATAAATACATTAGCAGTAATCAATTACAGTATATACCTGCACCGATAATTTTATGGAATGATTTATACGAGGGAATGGAGTTAGTTGACAACGACAAGCCGCGCGACAGCCTTCAAGAATCGCATGATGCAGACAAATGTACACCCTTGGTTGTATAAATATACCATGGATGTGGCCCGGCCTTGTTCAATTTACTGGCGAAATTATTGTAGGTATAACTATCTACCTATTATGTATTTTTTCTGATATTTATCAACTGTCACGAACTTTATGATCCTCACAACCATTAGTATTAAGATGTAGCTACATACTTAATTACATTAAGAAATACTTGATTTACTTTACAGCACCAATAATAATGAGAAAGTAATGAAGATGTGCTGAAGAGAGTACAAGAAAGTCGTAATAGAAAAGGTAAGATAATATGCTTATTCCATACCACCTTTTTAAATAACATCTTAGAGTGGAAAGCGTGGAAGAGAAATTTAATGATAAGCTACATGAGCCAGGCAACGAAAAATATCGGTGGAATGTCGGATAAGGTGGTTAAAAAGACTGCCCTGAATCCGAAAAGATGGAAAAACTCCATCAGGTTGCAAATTTTATTAAAAAATACCAGTTTCAATTTGCAAGTATAATTAAATAAGATATTGTATAATATCGCGTGACACTAGAGGTCACGTCCGAGGCCCGAAGTGCGTCAGTAAATATTGATAATGCTATTTTGGTGGTATCAATCTGTTGACATAATATTGGCTGATCGGGGCGTGCTACTTTCCTTAATAATCTTGGAAGGAGACTAGCACAGGATAGAGATGATTGTCGTAAACGAAATGAGGCTTATGGGTAGCGACTAGCGACAAGCTGTGAGTCATATGATATATATTTTCAGTAGGTAATTACCTGGAGTTAAAAAGGGTGTGCGGCAGATGGCAAACCACCTTCCGCCATAAATTAAAATCAGTACTTCTTTTATCTATGCTTCAGTACAGGTGTGATTATTTATGGTAAAATATTGAGCGAGAGAGGTCGCAATATGTTCGCGTATCAATCGACAGCTATTTGAGTGGCGAGTTCCCGCGAACCGGTGCGTGGCGTACGCGCATGAGTGCGCGACGCGCCCCGAACGAGTTTTATTTTAACAACTTGTATGTAAACATACCTACCTTGTATGTGAATTTATAGTATCGCCGATTAGTATTATAACAGAAAAGCATGATATATTTAACGTAGACCCAATACGAATTATAACATATGTTAGGTAAAGGAGACAAATCATAAGCTATCTATGATAACACAAGAATGAGGAATGAGATGTGAACAGGTTGCAGTGTATTGTAGTCACTGATATTATATCGCGGGTATATAGGTACTCAGTTCAAATTAAAAATCTCAAGCTCACAATTTAAAGATAAACTACTTAAACAATTAATAAACCTAAAGGTTCCTTCATTGTTACCACTGTGTAAGCGAGTTAGAAAAACTTAGCATGTTTACATTAACCAGTTCCGTGTGTTTGTACACAGAGCGTTCCGAACAGTCATTTATGTTAATTAATGCAAGCACTAAGAAATACAATTATCGAGCACGGGTAGATGCGGTTATAATCTTGAGTGGAATAAAGTGTTTTAATAATGATTTGTATAAATTGGCAATGTAGAGGATTTCAAGTGTTGACTATAAATAGTTTAAAATTACAATACCTACATGAATGCATACTTAGTTTTAAAACAAACAGTCATGAAATTCTAACAGATAATGTAACACTTTACAAACATCGAACCAAACGACATTACTACTAATCACATCGCAAAGTCACTCAAATTCAATAAACAAACAATTAAGGAAACAGACGAAAACGTGGGTATATGACACACACGTGTAAAAAATAGGCCAACAGAACACATGCACGCAATAATTTACGCCTATTGGGGCAGATACGCTGCGCAGGAGTGAATCACGGCTATAAATAGCTGGTATATAATTAGTACACCATACAAAGGCTATCGTAGAGGATCCTACTCGGATTGATTGAGTCATGAGTTAACGCTCTTTGTTTGGGTTAACGGACGTGGTTGGATGTTGGGAAGGTTGCATTCTGTTATAATTATATCCTTTTCTGTGTTTTCAAGATTCCAGGAGTTGATGATGCTAATTAATATGCGTACTGAATTTCAACAATTTAGACTAAGCTCTGGCAGTTTCAATATAATAGTGGACTAATAGGAGTTTCTTGTACAGTTCTACTAGTAAGGTTCAGGCCATTGTTTAAAAGTCATATAATTTACTTAATTTTGCAGCATAAACAGCAAAGGAAAATTTATTATATAAAGATGTCAAAGTTCAAACTCGAGCACAAATAAACAATATTACCTATCTTCGGTGGTATTTATAAGAAAGCCAAACGACCGGTAATTTATATAACAGTATAAGAAAACAAAAAAGTCTCCCTCCAAAATAAACTCCCCAAAGGCGTTCGGCACCTGCGCCACTGTGACAAGTCAATCCTCCCCATTCACTTGTTCAGTGAACGAGTTAGTTTTTGTCAACCTGCTCAGACCTGTCTCACACAAAATGGACCAGTAAATCTCCCCCGCTTCGCATGGGTGCTCTATAAACAGACTGCACATTCCGTCCTACGTTATTTTTAGACGAGGGGACCTAATTCTGGAATCACCGACTCTTGGTGTGTTTTTTATTATAAACTTTTTATAGAGCAGTTATGATGTTTGGATACATTTGGGTTGAGGAGATGGTTAACTGGGTTGGATGTTAACTTGGATACGCTTGATTTTGTTTATTTTAGAGCTGGTGAACTAAAAGCATCTTCTCTTTAACCATGAATCTAACTATACTGAATATATTTATTACCTAATTTCTAATGCAAAACTAAATTATGATTCACAAAAGCAATGTACACGTATCGCGGCCTTAGATTATGTTGCATCTGTTATACAAACATCATCTTCTGTAGGTAGTTACATAAATGTTTCTTAAAATGTTTGAAGTCGTTTCTCCCGACGCTTCTTCTTTAGAATATGAAAGCCACATGAAATAGACTAAAAACGAATAAAACAGTCAAATATCCGTTTTGGAACATGTGTATAAAATTCTTTTCTTAACTCTTTTATTACATCATTATGCAAATATAGCAAATTTTTGCCGATGGAATACTAATCCATCCTAACTTTGGTCGGCAGCTCCGGCTGCGCAACCATCGCTCTGGTTTTGTAGTTTAATTTTAAATCACTATAGCGAGATGAAAGGTACCTCATTTTTACAATGCAATAAGTAGTAAATTTATAACTAGGTAATGATTACGTAACGCTCAAAGACACATAAAAACTAAGAAAATCAATTAATTACACGAGACGCATAACTAGTCTATTGAAATTATATTTCAATAATACAGTATCAAATTCAATATACAATAATAATATACACCCTAATGTTACTATATTAGTGGCAATGGTGTTGCCTGCTCATATTATTTTTTTATGCTGTTCCTGAGAATGTACACCATCTTTCATTCATTGAAAAGAGTAACCATTGAGTTTCTTGCCGGCTCTTCTCAGTGGAAGCAGCATTCCGAACCGGTGGTAGATTCTGACTATTCATAAATGCTTTGTTGGCTTACATGAATAAAAACAATTTTGAATTGAATTTGAATTTGAATTTTGAATTTGAATTTGAATTGAATACTTTTATCAGATCGAAACAGGTTCATCAGTATCCGCGACATCTTCAAATGTCTCACTAAAAACGGAATATTCAAACCTGTTCGCTGCACCAAAAATATCCAGCGGAGGACTAAACCACCACGAGGGGATGGAGGGGGAGGGACCATAGTTATTTTTGACCAACAAAGAGTGGAACAAGTTGGCTTTAAAAATAGAACGGTCGATACTTTCCCACTAGCTTTACGGGGAGTTACACAAGGAGCTATTCTCGGACCAGTATTGTTAGCGGTGGAGGCTGAAAACAAATTCCAAGTTACAGTCGAGTTTATATAAACTTGTTTGTGTTTATTAAAGATGGGGAGTGTTTTAAAACGAGAACAAATCTCATGAGTTGTGAAAGTAGTGTTATTTTCGTTGCGTTGTTTAATGCCAAGACTACAAAAGTTGAGCGCTGGCAATACCGTCTCACCTTGAATGAATTCATTAACTTAAACAATATAATTGCTATAAAAACAATTACTGTTTACGTACACCAGTCACATGACAGCGCCATATTTTTTGTTGGTCATTTACTTATTTAAAACTTCAAGTAATTATATGATATTGATGGTCGCCTACCTATTAAAACAATTGGAGTATATGATGAATGACGGGGCTGTCGAACAGGTTACGTTGAAGGAATAATCCTATTACTGGTGATTCTAAGACTTTCAGTACACAACAACACACGCGCAGTTATCCGGGATCAACGGCATCATTATGTGCCCTACGAAACACCCACAAGGTCAGACAAGAGTCACCCAAAAGATGACTTCGACACATACCTTGATCTAAGGTCACCTTAATATCAATAAAGTTAACCTGCCCCTCCAAATATGTTAAGACTTTCTGTAGATCATTGCTATAAATACTATGGTAAAGACATGAGCTTTTGATAAGTAGATCACTGCCAAACGATTCATCGTAACGATGTGAAGAAGCGCTCGTAGACAGTGATCTTATCTAGAACTTAAGTTGCCAACAACTAATAATCTACTCACATTCATGTTGAAAGTAATTATCACTTTAGTTTTACTTTGTGGCGTATTTTACGCTCACGCTGTACGTACAATATGTGTATGGCAAATTGTAAAGCGCAATATCTGTTCCAACAAATTCGTCATAAAAATATTTAGACCAGCGATTCCTAGCGAACGTATATACTTCTTGTGGTAGGTAGCTACTGATTTTCACTGAGCACGGACGACTCTACGACGTTATAAGTGGAATGAATTGGAGTAGCTTGCTTGGCTCGAGTGTTAGTAACGACTCGGTACCACAACTAAGACGTTATGTTAAAATGAAACTTGATTAAACAGTGCCCGGCGCGTTTGTTTCCACAGCCGGCGGCGGAACGAGTTCTGCGATTATCTATAGAACCGTATCTACACGTGTATGTGGGCAGTAGGGTTGTCAGTTCAAACAATCGTGAGCGGCAGCCTTAGCAAGGAAAGCAAAGTTGTATGTTGAAATTTGAAAATGGAATTTCCTTTTATGACCACGTCTGTCCTGTTACCATCTTAGCCTGTTACGCATAGAAAACAGATGATGACACAAAATATCAGATCGGAGATTATAATACATGTATAATTAAAGTCTCATCATTATTTACTATATATTTGACATATGTATTTATAATATATTGTATTATTATGTAAGTATATTGTAGTGAAGGAGTCAACCCTAATCAAGTGTTATTTTTACTCGCAACTTATGCAAATTCGCAACGTCGGCGAGTGTTAAATTCAATACATCCAATATAGGTATTGTTTTATTTATTTGTAGTGTTTTGCAACGAGCGTTTTCACAAAATAGGTATATATTTAAATTTTGAAATACTAAATGATGTTCGGTATTTAAAAATAGAAACGTATTAGAAAAACGCAAAGGCATTACTAAATAAATACTTTGAGATTTCATATATTTTAATAGCTGTGCATACTTCTTTATTGTTCAACTATTTATTTATCCCACTCCACAACTTTTTGTTGCGGAGATTTCCTTATTTACTCAATATTTTATCCGTATACGAGCCAATGTTTTGGTGTACTAAATCTTGGGTAGCCCGTGGCTATTACAAGACAAGGCTATCGCACGCCGTGGCCGCGTGATTGCAACCGGCTATAAATAGCCGCGCTGAGTGACGGCCGGAGTGCGCGGGCGGCCATACATCACACAACACACGATAATCACATACTTTCAATGGGAAAACACCAGCGGGTCGGAGGGCGGCTGTCTCCCAATACGACTATAATAATAATCTTATAAGTACTAACTCTCCCATTAAGATTTTGTAAAAGTGTTAAGTTTTGGTTTTTGAAAAATGTCAGCATTACAAGGGAAGGGATCAATCCCTCTGCTTAGGAACCATCCGAGTATCATTTATTAAAAATAAAGAAATATGGACAGTAGTTTAAAGGTAAAATATAGTTATATTTGAGTATGACAGAAACGGAATGCATTGAATAATTGTGAAAATAAATTTGCATAATCGATGCGCAGGAAAAGAAAGTTGTTAATGATCACGTGATAACCACGAAACACGAAATGGATTATAGGATATTATTCTATAATTAGTTTCTATAGTTTCTATGCGTTGTATAGGTCTCACAGCTGATGACAGGGTCGCCTAGATGAGGTAAGGCCAGCTGCCCGAGCAAAACTCAACGATATCTTAATGGCGACTGACTACCGCCGTTGTATGCTGTAATGACACCGCGTGACGAGCATCCCTTCACCCGCCACCCGCAGCTTTGTGTTTAATTAACAACTGGTTTTTCTGATGTGGTGAGCGTTTTAAAATAAAATCCTCTTGGAAATGTGATGTAACTTATACTAGGTGATACAAAATGGGTATAGGTACTATTTTTTGTGCAACTTAACTTTGTAAATCTCAAACTATCGGCTTTGTGGGACAGTTCAAGTACTAAAGGTTTTGTAGACTTGTGAAATCGGTCAATAGCTGTATTCCTATAACACCTTTTGTTTTTCAAGTTCCCTCCAAAGCTGATGGTTTTAGAATTACAAAGTTAAGTTTTGAAAAAATAGTATACCTACCCATTATGTGTCACCTTGTATATAACAGTGATACATTTAGAACGCCTGTATCCTAAAGGTGTGCACACCCTCATTTAATTGTCGATCCTGGCTTACAGGAGTAACAGTGGTGGGAGTGTGTGACGGATTTAGTGCCATAAAACACCCTCATTTTGTAATGTGGATAAAATTTACGAAATTTCGTACTTCATACATAAGTTCGTTTTCTCCGTCGGCTATAACCTCCTCCAAAATGAAGGTGTTTTGAAAGCATGAAGTGAACGACCGTACATAATGTTCTACAATACGTTGAACTGTGCGCGAACTCTGAAAGGCGCCCCTCACTGCCCTGCCGAGACCTTTGACACTCACTTCCTGTAGTAATTGTGTAAAAATGGACCACGTACCTATCCATTTTTAACGTAAAATACGTATATTAATTTTTTAATTGTTATTGCTTGAGTTGACATTGATTGATTAATATAGAACCAAAGTCATTGACAGTTTTTAATGTTGTCATAATGAGCACTTTGGCTTCAGAACTTTTGTAGATGTCGTAAACCGCACCTTCATTATTACTCACATAATACCTGCTACACACGGTTTGATCTGATAAGGGACCAAACTAAGTGAAGGTATGAGATGTATACGGTCATCTGTACTGTATACTGCATTTTCCTATAGCTACGTAATAATAATAATTTAGCCCTTTTGACGTCCCACTGCTGGGCACGGGCCTCCTCTCAACATGAGGGGGATTCAGGCCATAATCCACCACGCTGGCCCAGTGCGGGTTGGCGGATTTCACATGTCTTTTGAAAATTGGTTAGATCTTCTAAGACATGCAGGTTTCCTCACGATGTTTTCCTTCACCGTAAGCAAGTGATAATCATATAGAAATTATGATTCGCACATAGATTTCGAAAAATCCAGAGGTGCGAGCCGGGATTTGAACCCAAGACCTGGTGCCCGCAAGACGCGTGCTTTAACCAATCGGCTATCACTGCTATAGCTACGTAGGTATCTCTAATTCGGCCGTCAAATAAGGATATTCATAGCGGGTGTTATAGAACTGGCAATTTAGCTAATTAAGGTCTTATATGAGGATCCGCTGTATCTGGTTTTGGTGAAAAGACAAGTCCATCGAATTCTAATAATCAACAAGACAAGTCCTATGGGCGCAAACGCCAAATAAGTAACATTTGCTATTAATAATGTAAGTACTTTGATGATATCGTCCAATACCACGCCATGATCTCTCCCTACGACATGACATCAAAACCAGGTAGGTACTTATCGGATATCGGTGCCAAGCACGTCAACACAACATCTATTGTTAGACTGCAATAAACGGACCAATAAAGCTATAATTAAATACAACGGATAATTCAAACAATGGCGTCTCGTGTTCGCTATTTTTATATTATTATTGCTAGTTATTTCCCTGTCATTTATAGTTACTTATATACGGATTAAAGCACGGTGCTATTTCTGAACTTGTTTAGGTAAATGATGTTGGCCATTCTGTAACAAACACAATAATTTTAAGCTAACACCTATTTCAGTGGCGGTCCCAAATGTGGGTTAAGACTTAAAGGTATTTTTTTAATCCCTGTCGGTCTCTCGCTGTACTATACTCATTTAATCCGAAGAAGATACATAATTTATGATAAAGATGTAGGTACCTATAACAAATAGATAATTTTAAATATATAATCCAGATTTAGACCCTTACAAGGTATTAAGTATATTTTTAAAACACCTTTTACACAGTCAACAAGACCTAAAAATAGAACCATCCAATTGAGAACATATCCGTAATGGAATTAAAGATAAAGTAGCCATTTCCGCGTACAGAAATAATCTTAACCAAAGTAGCTGATAGCGAGCTAAAATATTCGTAGTTATTTATATCAGCGGATAACACGACCGGCGCCCGCGCCCGGCGGCAGCGGCGGCAGCGGCTCGGGCAACAAGGAAAATTTATATACCTACATAATGCAATACTTGGAACTATTGTTTACATATAATGAGCATATCACAAGAAATGCAAAGAGTAATTGTTGACGAGTCCTGGGGCCCAACTCTGTTATGTGAATACATCAGTTTTGTGAGATTTTCTATAGGAACACTGACAAAATTGACGTATTCAAATAAGCGATACGTCAGTATTGTCGTATTGCGAGTCGATCGAGATGCCAGCAGTTAACAGAATAGGGCCCATGCTTTATCGTGGCTACACACGATCAAGTATATCGTCCAGCAATTGATCCAAATCATGCAAATAGCCAGCTACACACGGTCAAGCTTATTTAATCGGGATTCCAAGTGTCATGGAAATTGGACGATATTCTTGAGAGATTAAAGCCACTATAACAATAATAGGACTACAATAAATATGTCTCCTTCTACGAGAAAATAGTCAAGTTGAGAAGCCTTTATAAGGGGCATGACACTAAGCTGTATACCAGAAAACAGTAGTTTGCTAGGTAGGTAGTGTGCGATAGAATATAGATCCCAAAGCGTAGCAAGCCTCGCTTTTGTGGTCCATCTTAACACGGCTAGAATCACAAGGACAGTAGCGAGTTCAAGACTTGTCCATATAGAAAATCTCAGAATTATGTTTCTTTGTATTATTTATGAGAACATGTCTAATTTTATTAATTTAATACGTTAACGCACAGTTAATACTTACATTGTTTGTTGCAAGGTGGTTTGTTCTAAAGGGATTTCCGCTAATTGTATCACTAATTATAGGTTAAGCAACCTATCTAGGGTTAAAATCTCCTGTATTATGTTTATTTTATTATTGTTTATATAAATATAATAGAATAATTAGTTAATGTTAATAACACCCAATCCCCATTTGAATAGGTGCCTGCCTATATGTACATAAACATATGGATTATCCGTGTACATAACACGGAAAAGCTTAAAATAGCTGGTAGATTGAGTAAACACGACTAATTATGATGTATCATGACAAGGATGCGCGAGCGCGTTTATTTATATCGAACAATAAATACCTTAATTGGGGAAACTATACTGTTTAATTAACGTTTGTTTTCGCGAATAGCATTGAGTCAGCGTGAACATGGTTTCACCTACACTTTACAGACCTGGTCTGAAGCCTGACAGGGAGGACAGAGTTATACAAAAACTAAGTTGCATCATTGGCACAGACAACAAACTAGAAACGTGATCGCAAGGCAAATTTTGCGTAGCAATTCTTCTGTAAGGTTGAATTTCTGGGTAAGGTAAAAATAACATTATATAAGTCCAATGACAGTTTCAAACGGAATATGGCGTAGGTGTAGGCGGAGCACGGGTCACTTTTGTCGATCTTACATGCAACTGCTGCATCAATTGCTTGTTTTATGTTAACGTACAGCTCCTGTCTGTAGGGGATGTGAGATACCTTTGATTTGACTTGCAGGTTTTCTTGATCGTGTGTTTTACAGCTTCCATTATTCGAGCATAGTGTAAATAGTCGATCTAAATGACTCGCACGACCGATTCGATGCTTACCTGAAAAGAAATAAACAGATTAGATAAGCAGTGGTATAAATTTCTAATATTGTTTTTTATAGGTGTATTAACTTTTTAACCTATAGTTTAGCCACTCCAAGTATTTTAGACTATTATTGTTAGTCCTCAATAATCAAATCGCAACTAAATTTAATACATCTGATTTTTTTTCTACCCTGACGCCACGACCATGGGAACGATGTCCATACAGTTACGTTTAGTCAACTTTTGTCAACAAAATCAACACCAGTATCCACATTATAATAACAAATACCCAATGAACCAATACTACTAGCTTGGCCGTTCTATTTTAATGCATATAGAAATAGGATTTCCGCGAGCGACTTTTTACATTAGTTCTATTTCTATCGATGCCGTGTCACCTAGCCCACACCCACGTACCACTGTGTTCTTGTTAGGGTTGTCCTGTATCACAAGACCTAACTCAATGCCAGATTACAGTATTATCGCAAGTATGACGCGTATCGTCACTCACATTTCGCCAGCATTGACGACAAGACGGTATCGTAAAAAACGAATTTACGAATCCCGAAACTGGTAAACTTCGGATTCTAACCACTCGTCCTGATGCTGCAGGATGCCTACTGAGATTTTTAAAATAAAATATTTACTTAACTTTATTTTAACTTTTAAAGGTTTTAGAACTAATTTACAACAATTTACTTAACTGACTCTAAATTACATAATAATTTTGTGTGAACCCTAGCTACTCAGCTAAAATAAGCTCAAGATATTGATACAGCATTTTAGCAAGATTGGCTGCGCCGCGCGGCCGGCCCGAGGTGAGTAGGCAGCGCGAGGACGCCGCCGCGGCGTCCGTGAACTTGAGACCAAGCGTGACGTTGTTTTATAACCCCAGCTATGCCAGGCCAAGTTCACTTGGCTTCAATTCCTACCACGTTTCTATCATCAATACACAAATCTGCTATGTACCTAAATATTATCATCAAACGCTGGACCAGCTTAGCCGAACAAAGGCTAACTCCAACATAATCCAGTCTGGGGTGAGCCACGCTGGCCATCCCTGGAGGTAGTGAAGTCTATCTAGCTTCATTGCCTTAAGTTACACAGAGGATGGCTAAGATACTGACTGTCCCCTTCGCTGACCACTGGCCTAATTATGTCCAGGGTGCAGCTGCTCCTTGAGACTGGAACCAACTCACCGTTGCTGACATAACAACAATATATTGTGGGATATATGTCCATCCGGTATGATTGCATTCATACGCCACTCTAGCCATTGTGGTTTTATATTGATAGCCACGTGCGAATTCTTCGTACGTGTTTCAGGATTCGTATGAAAAGGATTTGCTCAATTGGTTAGAAGGAATTTTAGCAACTATATTTGTACATAATATAATATAATTGCTAAAATTCATTTGTAAGTTTGTTAATTGTTAATATACATATGCATAGGAATATTCATCACATTTCATCTGCCCTATCCAATTATCAGCCCTGATAACATACCGAGAAGCGAGCCCTGTGGGAGCGAGGCGAGCGGCGCCGCAGCGAATTCCGACCTGATAACGCATCCGGGGAGGTCGTCGCCCTTCCGCCCGACGAGATAGCAGTCAGCTGGACTGTGCGACCACTGTCACACTGCCGCGGTGATGGCAGAGGCGTCACGATTCAAAAACTCAAAAACTCAAACTATCCAAAACAAACATTTAAAAGCAACCGACCAACCGATCCAAATTCGAAAATTCGTTTTTAATCATCATCATCGTAATTTTCTTTAATATACCCACAGCGATTATGTACTCTATACTCAAACCGTAAAGTTGAAATTTCTTGGGATTATGGATGGAACGTTATTGCTCAATGCACGGATCATCTAAATAAAACAAGGCAATGGAAATTTCAGATGCGGCATATAGCGGACATGTGCAACGTGTCAGGCGATGGCCGCCGCCGGTTATTTTCCTTAATGCACGGCTAGAGCGCGAGCGCAGGGAAATTCCTTTGACACAGTTCCACTCACTCCAATCACTCCAATGTTGAGCAACATTCTCGCGTCTGACGTCAGTCCATTGAGAAAAGCATTGCGTAAGTTTGTTTTGAGCTCTTCGCGGTGTTCAATCATTAAACAAACAAACCTTGTGGTTTAATTGGAAATGTTTAAATAAATTGTCAGTCTCTGCCATCTAACATTGTAACTGACGACGTCAGCTTCAGAATACAGGTTGATTATGATGTTAATGGCCATTAGTGCTGGTATAGTTTTTAAAAGTGTGTTAATTGCTAATTTGTACAGATAAATATGCATATTTCTTAGTACTTGAATATATCTACCTCATCCTACGTGAATCAATTACAGCCGCTACTGACAATGTTGTAGCTAAGCGTAATGGAGTTCTGAGCGAGTCAAATTTAAATTTGCCATGCGATAAACAGATACTCTCACTTACGATCACCGTCAGCAACATCATCAGCTAGCTATCAATTTTAATTTTAAAATTAAAAAAAAAACAAATTTTAGGCACGCAACAATTTGCTTCCGGATTGTCGTCCTAACGGGCGGGTCCTGTTGGCGCCGACACTGACAGACGGTTCGCTCATCTATAACAGCTAATAAACGGCAGATTGGCAGCTATACCACTATTACCAGATGAAATTTATATTCTCACGTTATATAAGGAGTTTCGAAACGCCCGTGTCAGCATCTTACCTGTTATAAGCAGCCTAATCACCATACATTCGGAATCAAATAGTTCAAAAAGTCACCGACGGGTGTTCTTAAATTTCAGTGAGTCGGGTACGTTTTGATTACCGCTGTGTGAAATTCTTGTCATTGCTAACTTTAATAAGTGCTACAATCAATAGGTAATGTGTAGTAGAGTTACAGCAAAGGAATGATTTTAAGACCGACAGCCAGACTTAGAATAAGTGCACAATCAATAGATCAAGAAGAATGTAATTACAGAAAATAGGTTTGTGTCTCAAAATTTTGGAGACAACATCATACTTGATCACCCATTATATCTTAATGATGGAACACCAGCACAAATAGGTCAGAAACTAGATCACATTGTAGACAGCAGTGACCGGCTTGCAGTTAATTTCGAACGGAACCTTGGCCCCGCCCGCCCGCCACCAGGCTGGTGCGTTGCACAACGTGCAACTATTCCGATGCATCACCTTGCTGCCCTGTTACAACATCTGGGGATATCGCATCGCTGGTTATAGATACCACTATAAATGGAGATGTTGTATTTTAAGCTTTGAAGGTCCTTTTTGGGAACGATATTATGGAAAGTTGATTATTCATTGTGACTATAGCATCAGTACCTCATGTCGTTAGCGTATGTAAGTCGTTCAGTAAATAATTGTTAGGGACATAAGATTTTGTATATTGGCACCCGTTCTTCCGCGGAAAAGATTTTACCACAATTATGCCATCACCAAACATTACTCGCTCCGGTCGCTTTAACAACTGAGTTACGCAATTCAGTATGCTCTTTACTCAACGTCTCTCCTTCAACAGTTCTACTGTTGAGTGGTTATACTCTCAGTCAGTTACAATCCGGTACAAAATAACAAACTAAAACTTGATTCTTGTCAAGATAACTAGCGCATAACAATCTTCCATTTTAAGCATGTAGCGTGACAAGGGGTATCTAAGCCATAGCGAGGGGTGCGCAGGTGCATGCGTGCGGAGACCGACCGTCTGCTGCATGCAACGCGCATCGCGGCCAAGGAGAGCCGCGGAGCGTTCATTACACACTTCAGTACTAGGAATATAAGTTATAGAAAATAGATATCAGTGTACTGATAAAGCCAGAAACTGCTGCTCTACACCAGGACGGTAAGTTACTGACATAAGAACAAACTTGGTTGAAATATGTTACATATCAGAGTTGCTTTTTATCAGACTCTATGATGTAAACAGCTACGAATCTACTCCAACTGTATAATATTTTCACAGTAAAGTAACTTGTATTAATCTCGCTAAACTAAAATATTTAAATAGTAAATTCACATTTGCTCTTTTCCAATAATAAACTTTCTCAGCTCGAGTGCTCACTCGACAGACACGTGCTTGGGATGCATGTTGGCAGTACTTCGGGAGTCGTTGAACGCCTACGTCTACAAAACTAACTGCTGCCGGTTGGCAGAGCCTGCCGCTTGCAGCCATGGTTACGTCACGGGCGTTTTTGTGATTAGCTCGCCATTAATTGATTGCTAGTCTTCCTATTGATCAAAGCATTCTTGATTCTCTACTGTCATTGTAGTTTTCTATGATTGTTTTAACAGCGCAACATAAATATACATTAACCCATTCAAATAATGTGTAAAATCTTCACGGTATGTTACCGTTATATGATTTAAGCGTTAATTTTGGAACAATACCAATAGGTGACATGTGGCGATATTATATTGTGATAAATATGGTTCACCACACTTTATGTTACTTCTTTATGAGCTGAACTATCTTCATAATTATTTAATATTAGTTATAGGTTACCAAGCTTTACTGCGTTAACAGACGATTTACACCGGAGAACCGAGTGTAACTTTAATTATTTGATATTTACACCTAGCTACAAGACCCATAGGTCTTCTAGCTAGGTGTAAATATAGGAAATTATAAATAGATTCTAGGTGCTAACTACAATTGTGTCTGTAGGTATACTCGAACGCTTATTGTTGCGATCATACGTTGCTGTAATCTCGTCGTTGAAAGTGTTATAATGACATGTAGTATTTGGCTAAGGTTTGCTCGGCATAATAAGGTCGCTTATTTGAATTAAACTATAATTCATGAACACCTGCATGTTTAGTAACTACTTCCTGCATTTCTGAAGATCTTAAGTACTGGCATAAACTTGCCTGTATATGTAGTATGACATCTCAGATGGAATCATATTTCTTCAATTGAAAGTCGATCAAGCACTTAAATGTATTCAGCTCTATCATACCCGTGTTGGGCCCTCACTTATTACTTGGATCAGACTCGTACCAGAACTAGATCAAAGTGTCCAAGCCGTTGTGGCCTATTGTGTTTTTACTTTATGTTGGCAGCTATTTAGGCGGTAGCTACTTCACTGTGTTAACCCCAGACTTCTTAGGCCCGTATTAATAAATCGATCTCAAGTCTGAGAGCAATCTTGAAAATTACATTCTTATTTGATACCAGTACAAAATGACATGTCAAAAGCGTGCTCAAGACCTCTCTCAGACTTGAGATCGATTTATTAATACCGGCCTTAATTTCGGTGCAATAAAAATTGAACACCCAATTACTGCTTGTGTAACAAATGGCCATTAAAGTGCGCCAGCGGTGGTTGACAGCCACAGCTCGTCGGGAGCCGCAGTGTATAAATCACGAGCCAATCTGCCGCGCTATGCCAAACGCACGGCGTATGCGCGACGTGGCGTCGGCCGTAAACAATATGTGATATAATTCCGTTGGTTTGGCTGGTGATTCAGTGGTTATCCGAGCCAATTAAAACGTAAGATTAGTAAATAAACATTCAACGTGTGTAAATGATGGTGCACGTGAGAAAACATCATCATCATAAGCAAATATCACTTCAGACTGCTGCATATATTGACTCCTGAACGACGAGACCTATCACTATGGCCACTAGCTTATGCTCGGGACGTCTTACGTCAAGCCTCTTCGTGCTACCACAAGTATGATCTCCGAAGAGTTGATCCAGATAAATTCCATGGATTATCTCATATTGTGACAAGCGATCTGAAATGGAGAACCCATTGCCGTAAACATGTTCCTAGCTGACTCAAGTAAGAAGCAACACTTAAGAACGCGACGCAAAATTGCAGCCAAACTTGTCGTTACGAAGGTAAATGGGTCGCGGGCCCATTTCCCACGGTAACAGTCGCGGGCTAAATGCCTTCGACTCGGCAGCCGAGATCCGCGGCTAATCCGGTTGGCATCCGACGGGCGATTACTCCGCCGACCTCGCGCCGCCACGCCAACTATAACAGAAACTGATGACAGGACACGCCTCCCGTGTATTTATAAATAAATAAATATTATTTATTTACTATGGCTCATTTATTGTAATTGCAATGGCCGAACATGAAGTCCTGGGTACGTTTCCTAAGCCGCAAGTAACTACATTACGATTAGTTTGGAAATATGCCTATTTATATTAAATTATAATAGCTGTACAACTCTCTTTGAGGAATATATATATATAGGCATATTTTCATCAAGTGACAGGCCAATAAATGAATTAATGTGAAATGACCAAGGCAATGATGGAGCGAAGTTTGCAAGAAGTGTTAGAAGGTAATCTCAATTTGTTATAAGGCGTTGGCCTCGGTTATAAAAATGGTTTGGATCTGTCAAATTAAATATTACCATGATTAATTTCATCGCAAGACATTTAGCCGCTTCACGATGTACGTAATTTATTTTGAGAAACGATTGGCGGAGCTTGGTTGCTGCTATGCACGTGCTATTCGTTAAGAGTTTTCTTATTAATGTGTTTGTTGATAATTTGCTGTTAGCACATGTTAATGTTTGTATTGCCTAAATATCCAAAACATTCATCAAACCAATTTTTCTGAACTATGTGTCAATCTTTCACACCTGCTTCAGGAAATTAATGTTTATTATACTATTGTAATAATGTTATAATTTTGTACAAACTTATTTCTAATATGAAAAATGGATATCATTGATCAAGTTTATTTGTAAAATGATTTAGAACAAAATGTTAAAGGACTCGATAACCAGCAAAGCGCGTGTTTCTCACTTACCCTTAAGAAAATACGATCCGGTATTATCGTGATTATTTAGTGATAGGAACATTAGTGGCTCATATTCTCATCTTCCAAAAATAGGTTACAGAATGGATCTGGGTGGTCTTTGGCTCATCGCAACGAATCCTAGACAATCCGACCATTCCAAGTTTGAATAGATAGTCAAAAACAATTCAAACTATGACAGCTCACACTTGGCCGATCCTATAATAACTATACATGACACTTGAATCCTGAGGCGTTCATAACTAAAGCTAATTCTGGCCAACTTCCAATCAGGTGCGGAGGGTATATGTTCGGGAATCGTTCGGCCAGTGCTAATAATACTCGGGACGGAGCGGCGCCGCTTATAGAGTAACCAGAATAGCCGGCAGAGCATACACGCAGAGACCGTATACAAGGAACGGAATTAGCCACCCGATGGGAAGTCCATTTACGGAATACTTATTATAGAAACGGCGAATGGGGATCGAATTCGATTGAGGGCTAATCTGTATAATATCACACATTATCATTATAGGTAAATTAAAAAAACTACCAAATAACGATGGCTATAAAGTTTGTATAATTAATAGTAATATTTTATATTTCATGAATGTTCAAATCATTGAATACGAAATATAATCATAATTATAAAGGAAATGGTGAGTATACATAAACACCCAATTCCAGATATTTTTGTTTAGAATACCGCCGACTGTAAATTCCATCGCAAACACGTAATCAGATAATGCAAATCTAAGAGCTGAAAGCAGAGCAAATATTTGCCGAACACTTTTCGGGAGGCATTTCCCAAAAAACATCAAATTATAGATTTTAAGGCGCTCCAGAACTTTAACTCGTTTCTGAGCGTGAAATACGGTTTCTGGCACATTTTAGACTGTAAAGTTTTCAGTGGGAGCGCCATTCAAGCGAGTATGTACATACGAGTGCTCTAACGAGCCAAAAACATTGGCAGCCAAGCGCTGGCAGCGGCGCGCGCGCGTCATTTCCGGAGCTGCATTATTTACACTCCGAACCCTTTTAGATTTCCGGTTAATGCGGCTTATGTCTATTGTAAATTCAGAGAAATCAGTTGTGGTTGAAGTAAAAGAATGATCTTCGTTATAGCTTATAATAATATAGTTAATTTAGAAGCATTTTCAATACCATTTTAATTTTTATCCAACATGATGTGAAGTGAAAAATATTACATCTACATACTTATTACATTTTGCTTCGGCCTTTCTGTAATACTTTCTGATATTCAGGCCACCAAAATATTACACGCAATACAATGTAGGTACATTGCAGAGTAGTGTGAGAACAAGTCTAATTATCCCAACATGTGGTGGAGAGTCAAAGTCGACGATTGTCAAGATAATTTTAGCGGTTACCGCATAAGTCTAAGAGAGCCCGGCTCAGTTCGTGGACGCTAATTGATTACGTCTAGCCAATGTGCGTTGTGCACATTGAATTATCTACATACGAGGTGGTGTTAGTTTACGAGATAAAAGACGCATGTGAGCCGCGGCCTTTTAAAAATCTCCTAAATGAAACCCACAGTGGGGTACAAATTCGTTGCAGTTGCCAGACACAAGACATATGAATCAAAATAATATAATCTGAAGCGTCTTAATTACAAACTGGTTAGGAAAATCTTTCAAGTGTTACAACGGCATCATGATTTAAAATGACATACGAAAACCAAGGTAACGTGTATTGCAAAATCGCCATGAAAATAAAATAGCAAAATAAATGTCTCGCTTCTAACAAATTAAACAATTCCTTCTGAGAACGACCCCTGATACGCCTGAACAAAAAGCACGCGTGCAAGGGATGATTTTAAAGCGAAGGCAGGGGCACTTGTTGCGTGTTTACGAACGCAGCGGGGCCTAGACCTTCCGGCGCGCGTGGGCGCTAGCGTCGCGTGCGGTAGGTCGCGGCTGCCGGCAATACTGCTGACTCGAGGGAATGACGACCGCTTATACACTTACTTTCAAGACTCCGGTCATTAATATAACTAATACTTTCCTAATTTCAACTTTAATAGCTTTAATTACAAGAGTTTGATTACTGCAGTAGGTGCTTTCATTAGAAACCATTGCTACTCTTAATTAGTCTGTGTTGTCTCTATGGCTAATAGGTGTATATTGGTGATGATTTAGATAATGAAATCAATCATTTTAATCGGCCACATTAACTGATTAATTGCATTATTCAAATTGTATCGTCAACTTTCAATAAATTGTTGAATCATTTTACATTTATTTGCAAGTAAATAGTTTGCCAGATATAATATTATCTTAATCGTGAGTCGTGGCTCCAGCAATTGTAGCAAAGCAATCCTTTCAAAATACTCCATAACATAGATACACTACACTCAAAACCATTTGACTAGTATCTTCATCTTAGCTATAGGCAAATATGAATTGATATAGCAAGCAATTTAAACCACGAATATATGCAAATGGAATTTTCCTTCAAGTTGCATTTTGAGCAACTACGCAGTTGAAGACTATAATATATATTATGTCGATTGTGTGGCGGGGTGCGGGGTGCGGGGTGCATGTGTGTTTATCGAACCAAGGCACTTCGTTAGCGGTGTTTGCTGAAACGGGTAATAATGTTTGTCTGATAAATAATTCAAATTACTATTTGGTAAACGAACTTTACAATGTGTGAATATTGAATTGAATATTGGCTTTACCATAAGTGTTGTACGGGTGAATGAATATGAAACTGATATTTTAATATCAGTTCCTAATATTTTGTTTTACAAATTTTAATGGTTCCGTGAAATTTATTTGATTGTGCTTCCATTAAAACAGTATTGTGACAGTATTCATTAACCCGACTATTGACTGAGTCTCTTGTAGCTCTCAATATCCTCATTAAATTAGCATACACGTGATACAGCGCAGCTGACTACATAGACAAGAGACACGTTTCTAAAGTGTCAATAGTTATTTGCTCTCAGACCACTGTTTCAAAATGAAATCACTAAAGACCTTACAAGTTAGTAGTAACTGTCTTGTTCTAGCATTATAAGTCACTCCTTGCGACACACATCACAACATCTGAATTTAGAAGTTTAGACAAATGTAGAGCATGAGCATTTTTATCTCGTCCTGCTTTGAATCTAGAACACACACCTACGGTGTTTTGCCAATTGTACATTTATAACCTGACCTTACGAGCGGCACATTTTCTCGCATTACTCAAGTCGACCCACGAAGGTCTTTACTAGTAACCTCTAGTAAACTCTGGTACAATCAGACTACACCGAGTTGCGTTGACTTGCAAGGCCAATGCGCCAACGTGATGTAACAACTGGGAGCGTTGGACCAAACATTGGACCAGACCGGCAGGTGGCAGCGCGATCTGGTCAATTTTGGTGTTTGAACTGTTGACACTGGGTTATTACCGCTTCCTGTCGCTAGACCGACGAGGCCAATTGTGGGGACCTTTGTTGTTATATATGTAACTAGTTGATTCACTGACAGGTGAAGTTGTACCAATCATAAATACCTCCTACGTATCAAATTCAAATTGTAGAAGCGCAGTAACAACGAAACGTGAAATACGATAGGACTAAATTAATAAGATGAGCGTCTAAATCAAAGTATCATTTAGACTCTTATTATAAAAATAAACATAAGTACATCATTTTTAACTCATCAACAACTATAAACATACAATCGTACAAGTCGATAATTCAATACATGCAACACGTTACACAACATTACCCAACAGGAGTATCCGACGCAAATTTAATTATATCCTGACCTTTCTATAATAACTTCGATGATGGAGACTAAAATACAACTCCGGCAGATGCAGACGCTGCTCCTCAAGGAATTAATAGAATTAATGGAGTTGAATTGGGAGCGCGAGAGCCATCATTACTGAATTTATGACGTCTTGCCGCCCCGCCGGTGTGCGCGACAGCAACGGCACTGCGAATACGCGACCACTGACCAAAATATATTTTAGGAAATATGCACATTGTCCGTTATGTCACAAAAACAATTAATATTCATCATGCTAATAGACGAGCTATATATTTAGAATTATGATCTGTTTGATGGATTTATCAACGCTAAACATACTGAGTAGTAAGCACTTTATAAGTTGTTTTAAAATGTTACGCAACTAATTGCGTATGAAGGCATACAATGCAACATGTGGACTATCCAAAAACAATACAAAAACTAGATTGCAATGTAATGTAAATCGAATTTTAATACTATAAACATAAGTTATTGACGTTATTCTTAACGGACTACATTTAATTTTAAAGAAAAATTTAATAAATTGGTTATAAAACCGAGAGGAGTACGTGAGATTGTAATTTGTAAACCCCTCTGGCACTCTCGTGTCTGTGAACCGACACAAGCTGCAGAATACCAAGTGGTCGAGAAATGACAGCTCCACCCACAATTGAATTCAAATATTCATACAATAATTACAGTAGCGGCAATAAATGTTGTGTTAATGTTGATTGTAAAATTTGAAGGATGTGGACAAGGCCACCAGCTGGCGACTCCCATGGTATGACTATGAATGAAGATGTGGGGTATTTTACGATTGGTAGTACTGTGTGGGCGAGGGTGTGTCCGTTCCTACATACCATCGAAGGAAGGGGTTACTGAAAGGCCAAAAGGTGTGTATTATCAAATTAATAAACCTTTATAACAATTACACGAAACCTTAACAATATTATTACAATATTTTGTTCTTGTCACCTTAGCAGCATTATGAACGTATATTTTCAGGAAAGAAAAGAAAAAAAATATTATTTGTATTAAAAATAATTATAGATTTTCATAATAAAGAGTAACGACGCATTAGCATATGCAAGTGTCAGCAATAAAGAGAATAACAAATGATGAGTAAAATGAGCTTCATTCTATTTCAATGTAGGTATATCTACTGCAGATCATTTTAAACATGCGTATGATAATAAGTCATCACAATATGATGATCGAATAATGCATTAATCATCTAAATAGATAACAAATGAATAAAATCAAATCAGTGCCGAGATAAGATATGATTTTGAGGCTTTACCCCATTATCTCTCGCTTTGATGTTCCAAAGGAGGTCTCCATTGAAACTAGTAAAAAGGTAAGAGATTAGGGTTTTGAAATCAGATACAAAAATTAACAATGCCACAAACCCACTATGATATAATTTAAACTATACAGGTTGTCTATCTACATACTTACAACACATTTCTGTAACAATATAACACTTAGAAACGAGTTAATAAAAACAAAATAAAAATAATCAACTAAATATCATGTAACATTCAAATTCGTCTAGACTGTAGACTTATGTGCGGGGTTTAGTTTCGCATATCTATAAATAGCCATGCCACAAAGAGTTGCTACAAGAAATATAGGTACTACACAATATCATAATAGAGTATGATGTCATCGTCTTAATCTCGGACAGAGGTGGATGACATAATTTATAAGGCTAATTGCAAAAAAAGGCAATAATGATCTGTTTACTTTCATTATAAGTAGGTTCTGAACAAACTTGTTGAAGGTTTTGAGTTATTTCAATTACACCATGCATAAACTTACACTGAAAATTTAGTATCTGAATATATTGTATGTGTAATGTTTGATCTCGCTAAAGGTATCGGTAATTGGAAATTTAATCAACAAAACAATGTACACCCTAATCCCCGTTTAATGAAACAAAGCAAACGGTCACTTGCTCCATAAACGAAATATTATTGAGCAAGTTTTCCTGGAGAATATATACTTGTTTACACGCCCCCGTCCACGTGGCGCCGTCAAAGGTCAAGGAGTAATGCCAACACCTACTCACAGGGCCGAATCTATTGAACTCTTTTTGGAGGACATATTAGGCCCAGGTGAATATTGATATTTACCGAATTACAGTTTCAAGTATATTCCATGAAAAAATACATATAATAAAACCCAACGTTCTTTTTAATAGTTTTTCCAATCTAGAGACTTATTAATCGGGCGATACAGAAATTGTGCTAACAAAACTAATAAACCAGCATCTAAACACTTCACTGTTGAACAGTTTCCTGGCGATAATAGCAGCTTCACCGATTAACTTCTATAAAGCAACAGATACGAAATTGCTGTCGCGACTCGCCATACAAAGTAGAATCCATCAGTCCTAAAGCTTCCTATTCCGATAGTTTTATTACGGAAGCCTATATTAGATGGAGAAAAAACTATTGATTCAATTTTACGCTTCGCCGGTTTGAAATTGACCAGCACTTAATTCCAGTCAACTTCCTTGGAAGAGTTCGTGTTAAAAAAGTAAATAAGGCAACAATGGCCCGTCTCGTTAGAGATTAATTCGCAGATAACAATTCTCGGTACAATAAGATCGTAATAATTAAAGGAAGCATCTCAATACCTAGTGAATTAAAATCAAATTAGTTCGATTTGCATTCGAAACGAGCTCAAAAAAACTAATCACATAAAGAACAAATTGAAAAGAAAAAGAAGCTAAGATTACCACACAGTTACGGGAATGAATAAAAACTGCACGAGACCAGACACTTAGGTACTAAGAACGTTGAATTTAAACACAAAACGACCAGTGTTTCCTACATGTACATATATTTACACAATTTTTATAAGCGGCGGGTGCATTCATTCAAAAATAGGTTACTATCTACTTACCTATTGCATTAGCCAGCTATATTTTTCCAGGAAGTTATGCCTGTAAAAATATAGCTGGCGAATTCAATATTTAGATTGAATAATAGTAAACTAATCGCTGATAGGCGTGAGGTATGTAGGTAATAGTAAATACTTCAGTAATTTATCTACAACTTAACTGTACATGCGGAAGATATCAGTACGGAAATTGACATTTTATGAGCAATACAAAGGTATCAAGGCCCAAAGAGTTTTTGTACGCAATGTTCACGCTCCGCGGATGAAGTGGAAGTAGGCATTACGCTAATATACAGAACTGTGTAAATTGCTCAACACGTTTTAAGTAGACGTCAACAAATACTTAAAATAGAAAGTAGAAAGGGCAGATAAAGATTGTTTAATCTACTGTGGATTTACCACTTGATAAAATAGAGAACAGATTTAAAACGAAAGTCCTGGGGATATGCTTTAAAATGTATATGTTTCCAATTCAATTGATGTTTCGAACAAAGAAAATTAATAAATATGAATAAAGCTCACAAGGCTCACAAGCTCGTTTTAATATCAACACAATTGAAACCGCATCGGCTTGCCGGCCTACATGTCACGACAAGTATTTGTTTTCCTTGCAACTTACTCATCCAATAATTTGTAACGAGACAGGCAATGAACACATTGTCCTTTTTTAAAAGTAGCTGGTCTACTCGTATTAAAACTACAATATTCGCTAATTAGGATGAACATTGAAACTCAAGCTGCTGGGCGTGGCTCTCGAGTTAGTTTTTCTGGTAAACATAAAGTTAATGATAGGCCTTCAAAATATCTATTAGAGCGAGAAAAAAGCCGCAGTTATAATAAGAACTAACTTTTGAAGTACCGAAAGAAGTTCCTAACTGTTCAGTAAGTAGAAACCTTCAGTTTCTTTCGTTCATGCCAAACTCTCATTGGTATTTTTGTGCTAGATTGTACAATTGTTAGTTATCTATTTCTTGCTAGTAAATTTAATTATTTAACCGACATCATGAAAAAGACTATATAGGTACGTCTGTACTGTTTTTTGCCGAAACACTGCCTGTTCACGTCCGTGGTAAATGATCTAGTGACGTCATTGCGGTTGGGCCAGTTGACGTGGCTTATTTTGCTGAACAATAATGCTCTGATCAATTCTCCTAGTGTGAACGGTCCTGGTACATTTCGCGAGTCCTGGCCTGTTCACTTGACCCTGTTTCGAGTTGGTATTGCAATAACAGCTTTCTATCTGCGACCACTGTGGAACCTTTACATGGTCTGTAAAATTTTCGCAAATGTTTTCAACATAATTTTTAGGAGGATTTGCCTAACATTATTGCATAGATAATTCGTACATATGGATAATGATCCGTTCGTTTCCACAATTATTTATTCCGAATAAAATACGTGGTCATTACAGCGTAACGTTTGTACCTGTCTATTTACCGTGTATTTATCACATTCAGTTTATAATACTTTTCAACATTATTAGTTGTCCACTAATGGTAATTATTTAAATGAATCGATCAACACTGATGTACCTACTAACTAGTCCTCTATTGTTATTCTTCTTGAATCATCGATTTAGCTTTAACTGTCACCTAACTATTGTCAATTATTATAACGGGAGTGACGCGACGTGCATTTTAACATAACTACAGAATAAAAGTATAATATAGCGTCTAACAGATTGACCTATAATTAGGTATTCCCAATTGTACTTGCAGACAATTGCCATGTTTGTCTCTAACTTATGCACCACTAGATATAGCTGCTACATCTTTTACATATTAAACTGCTAGATTCAACTTAATTGAAATCCTTTATTTTATTTAGGCCTACGGTGGCACTTACAAATTGTCATATTAACATTTTTCCCTCAAGTCTACAACCGGATCGGAACGCGACCTCGACTGAGAAGATCCGGCAAAAAACTCTGCAGGCTTATCTTTTTTTACATAAGATAGTTTTTTTTTTATTCGCCAGTCGCTTTCTATGAATTACTTCAAAGTGTGGGTATTTTTTACCGTCTTCAAAAATCGAGGAGGACTTCTTTTACAATTGTTAAGCAATTTGGATTTTTTTTTGTATGAAAGGGTCATATTCTGTTACGTAGTAATTTAGTAGGCATTCGATACTATGATCGTAAACAATATTGTAACATTTGTCAATTGGTCTCGGGGTGGCAGCACCAGCCTGGTGTTCCGCAACTATTTGCGTCGCCATTCGCCGGAGGCGCCGCGCCCGTGCGTCATCAGCTCCTGACGCAAAGCCCCAAAAAAACGCACTGTGACACTTCCCGCCAAGCACAATATGCTCGGCTTCCGACAATCCACACAATTCACAAGCCAATATGTTGGTATACGGTCTTGTTGACCTCTTCCATTTTGGTTCATAATTTTGTAGGTAGCCAAGGGGGAGGTGTGGGTTCTTATACCAAATCCTTTTACAATGGATTTCCGCAAAGCAATTCCTGAGTAATCTATAATCATAAATCTATGCCTCTTTAGAAATTAATAAATATCCCAAGGAATGTAATAGTAATAGTTCATAAATCCTTAATCTAATCTAAATAATAACTGCTACGACACCTGACGTCTTGACACATGTTAGAAAATCTGAAATAACTTTACGGACTCATAAATGTTAAAGTGGTAACAGAACAGGAAAACTGTACGATGGCTGTTATTACTGTGATAGTTTCTAACGTCATAATAACAAAATAACAGAGTTAACATTATGTTAATAATAAGTGCACACACTTAAGCTCAACGTAATTAATAACAGCTTAAATTACAAAATTCTAGAAATATTAGTTTTGTAAAATTTGTTCAGGAGCTGCTCGCCGACGCCTACTGCAAGTTAAGGATACCTTTGCCTTTTTCTAATAACTGGAGTGGAAAGAGCGAAAGATATTACGCGGTAACGTTTTCACAGCCCCTCAATTTTATAGTTTTACAACAATTGACACGTAATACAAATCTATCACGATCAACAACACAGTGACGGTGATCCAACGATAACGCGCGCTATCAGCCGCTAACGTCAATTAGGCCTATTTATAGTGACGATAAGAGATCCTCACGCCGAACCAATGCCTCGAGTGAGCTGTTCAGATTTCTAGGTCATACATAAGTATGAGTGTCTACTTAACAGTGTCCAATATATATACTTATTGTTTTAAATTAATTTGTCAGAAATGTCTTTAAAACGTTGAAAGATTTTCAAATTATTGTATTTAATATGAAAAGACCAGCACGTGTTCAATAAGTACTTACCCAGATATAAAGTCAATGCTTTATTATTAAAAAAGCAATGATTCAATCCAACCTATAATTATGTGTACCAAAATGAAATGTCGGTGCAAAAAAGGTATTTTTAATTTTTAGTACCCGGATCTGACATATGAGGTCGGTGACCGAGCGGATGCGCGAGCGCCGGCACGTCTGCGCCTCTGGCTGGACCTTTCCAGAGGCGCAGGACTGGTTCCGCGTAACGGGAGGCTGCGACCGTGTCAATCACGACAATTATTTAGCACGCACCGGCCATATCGAGACGAAGGTACTTGCACAGCATAAATCTCTTTACACGGTGTTACTGGTGAATCATTTCCTCTTGGAACGGGGAATTATAAAGAGGATTTTCTCGGAATAACGGACCGAAAGAACCTATTACATTAAATTCCTCTATTTAATCTTGAGATAATATGATTTATTACTCCAAAGTCGAACTTAAAGTACAAAAGGCACTGACTGAGAGAGGTAGTTTCAGTCAGTGCCAGTCAGTGGTTTAATGAAAAGTAATTAGTAGACACATTCATCTACTCTGTTTTCTGGATTTCCTTGCCTATCACAGATATCTAAAATTTAACACTCCGCGTTCTTTTAGAACCCAACTTTTTAAATATCACTTTTTACGTTACTACGGAGGAATACTTGATTCCTATATTTCTATAGGTCACGGTATGGCTGGTTATATGCGAGTTACATCACCAGTGAACAAAGAGGCTGGCCTCAGGCGGTCGTGAAGCACACATCACCCACTACCCGATCTTTTCCCGTGTGTAAATAGACAACTTTCTACTCAGTAATTACTGTGCGACAGTGGGTTGAGACAAAATATAACAAAACAATAAACAAATAGCATTTAAAGATAATTTGCGAGGAAGATTGTTAAATTACAATCGTGAAATTACAGAATAATATTCAGAAGATGATGTTATTCGTGACAAAATAGCAAACAGGCTTACCAACTTCTGCAGAAGCAATTGTAGAGAGACAGAGTGATTTGGAAAGAGTAATGGCATTGTAGGTTAAATAAAACAGCATCTTATATGAAACCGGAGATGCTTCTAAGTGAAAGTCGTCTGTTATTAAAGACAGGGATAACATTCTTTAGAAAACTACTTCTACCTCAATGCCAAACAATGAAATAGCGTAGATACAATGGAGGCAAAATGTCCATGTCAATAATATTGAGTCTAACGTTGAACAATGAAGAAAATGTCATTATCTTTTGGTGTCACAGCGATAATGTGCAGCACGTGGAGATAAAGGTTGAGAAACCACACGAAAACTAGCCTTGGTGAAATCTTGTCCGTAGGCCTATTTGACTGATTAGTTATCAGACTACCATAGCATTCAGGTGCATGCTAGCGAAATTTAAAACGCGCTCAGAAAAAAAGCCTCGAAAGCAAAAAGAAAGGGTTGAAAGAGTTTCTTCAAGACGTATTCCTTCACCGGAATTTATTTATAAGTAAGATCATAGCTTGTCGGCCTTTAAATTTAGTATATTATGTATTGCTTACAATATCCAATAAATAATGCATAATATAGGTACGTACTCGAGATCTTGATTACTTACATCGTCCTTCCAGTTGTTAAGTACTTATTCGTACATTAAGCAAATAATCGTTTGTTATAATGATAGATATAATGATATAATATATAGATAGATATAATGTTATAAAAATACATTTTCAAGATGCTTTATCTATTTGTTGTTACTTTATTACTGTTTATCATGAAAATTATAAATCTTGGTAAGTATGTATAGTACTCAAGCGATATCTTGAGGCAAGGGCCTATATCAAGGTCAAATTCGTGAAGTCCACCGAGCTTTACTTTACTTTACCTTGAAGAATAATTTACCTACTCTAAGGCATGATGGTTTCCCAAAGATATTTACTCTGACCGTCAGAAATTACTAATTATTTATAGCTTTACTACAGTAGGTACTTTGGCACTTATGTATTTGATGTAGCTGTATGTTTTGTCAAATTAATGCAAGCCTATTGCGTAGTAAGTAATCAAAATATTGTATCAAATAGGTAATTATTCAATTTACATGACAAAGATGACGGAGGCGACAATGGCGACGCCGCCGCCGTGATGGGAAAAACTGAATAAAAACAACATTTGCATAATGTACGTACAACACAAATAAACAATTACTAAATAACAAAGTTGTTATTACCTGTAGAGAAAAATATAGTGAAGAGTCTTGTTTAGTTGGATGACCTACCACTACCTATCAGAAAATGGTTATAACTTGTATGGAAGATAAAGTACCGTTCAATACTCTCTAAAGTTAAAGGTAGTTCGAAACAGAATGCTGAAGGACCTCTCATCTTATTAAGTAAGTATTTGTGTAAGTACTTATATAAACTCCGCTGACCGACACAATTTTACATGATAGTGGAATGAAATCCGTGAAAAGGAACAAATACCTACACGTAAGAGGAAAAAATAAGTTGGAATCAAGTAGGTACCTAGATAATCAATAAAATAAGTTATTGACACATACATGGGTCATGATAGTTACCTACTTACAAAACGTGTTAATATGACAATTACAGCGTCCATTTAGGTAAGTATAAGTTGTGAGGCACCAACAGAAAAATCGACATACTTACACGAAAGGCAATGTTTATTATTTGACACGAGACCAGTATTACAGCTAAACTAATTATAACGACACAAAAACGTGATCGATACTTTCGGTACTTAGGTAAATTATAATAAATCTTGCGTGGCATATAGAAATTGGTGATAATTTACAAGTGGCATTCAAACTGGGCTAACCATTAATCGTTATAAATCAAGAAACATTCTAGAATTAGTTCCACAAAATATTAACATGAAAACATCACGTAATTCGCAATAATATCTAGCGAGAAGAATGATAAGAGACCGAACGCGGATACGAGTGGCACACACGCGCACACGAGCCAGCGCCCAGTAAACACGCGCGCACACAGCCGCAAGGTACAAAAATAACTTTGCCGATAGCGCAAACGCACCAACACACGCCCACACGGTGTACGTGAACTGTAATAAAAACATACATAGGCACGCACACTGCGCTGAGAATAAGACACAAATTGAAATGGAATAGTACGAGCGAGCTGATGATAGCGAGCGAGAGCCGCAGCCTTCAATAAGTAAACCACTGATCAATCGAAGGACCGAGGCGAGTGAAAGTCAATTTCGAAAACCCAACCTCCTCCTATTAGCATACGTCGATAAAAACTAGGCACTAGCGATAATACGGGGACCTCTTTATGAGCCAGTACCGGTTCAGTCCAGTTCCAATTATAGGGGCACACCGCAAGATCGCAACACTAGGTATGTCATGTAGCGTTCAAGGAATGCGGCTCCGAGATAGTCAGCCGTACAGCGACACGGACTCACCTAAATTGATGACATACATGGCCTGGGAGCGCTCGAGCCTCCGCGCGTGCTCCACGGCCTGGTATAGTCCGCCGGAATCCACTTTGGTAGCACTAACAAACCGTATCACAAACAGAAACCACTGCGTCGAACGCAAACATCTTATGGGCACTGAACACTCGCCGTAGAACGGCAACGACCGACCGGTGCGACACTCGATGTAGCGACAGGTGAGTTCGGATCGCGGTCGAACACTGACTGAGCCGAGCGGGCTGCGGGCTGCGGGCTGCGGGCGGCGGCGAGCGACGGGCGCGGTGCGCGGGCGCAGCGGCGCGGCGAGCGGCGAGCCATCGATGAGCGCGCAGCGCCGCAGCGCGCTTGAGCCACTGCTGAAAGCGCAGCGGTGACGCACCAACGTTTTCGCTAACTAAAACGACTTAAAAGTTGGCAATGATTCCTACACAAAAAACACGGCAGACTGTGGGATGCAACTTTTCCCAGAAACCGATCTTATAACTGAGAAAATCTTTCGAAGAAATATAAGCGTTGACAGATTGACGCGCGCTTATGAAAACACAAACAAACACATTTGCAGTTTGTTAACGAAGATATTGGACAAGAATTACGTAATGATTTGTTTAAAGGGCAGCATTTTTTGATGGAATACTTCCAAATATGGAGATTAACAAAACGATAAACTCAAGGATCGTAATTCATTAAAACTGGCTGACACGTGAGCTCGAATGGGAAATGATGCAATGTTTGCCCGCCAATGTTTACATCGGTTACCAGAAGAATTTACAACATTACAAAAAAGAGCAAACACAGCAACACTGGTATTATTATTCAAAACAGATACTGTATAATCTTAGAATCTTGTTACGTTAGTAAACAAATAAAAATAATAATGTTGGAAGAATAAGTACAAACAGGTAAGACATTTTCGAAAATCATGAGTGAAAGTCGTTTTATAAATGGTAAAAGTAAACGAAGTTTTAGTAAAAATAATAAGTTCGCGTGACAGGGATGCATGTACATAAATAACATCATATTGCGTAAGCGCTTCTTTAATGTTCGAAAACGTGGCTTCAATGGCGATAGTGTCGTGCGTGACTCTTCAACAATCCTGAAAATGATTCCACATTCGACTATTCTTTCTCCGAAACCTTTAAACTCACTTCTTCTATTTTTATATATAGTACAGTACGTTCAATAAAATATGAGGAGATTAATTTCTTCTACTTTATTTTTAACTAAGTATTAACAGAAACAATAAAATAAATTCAGGTTAACGCCATATAAAATATCTAAATATTACGACACATTTACAATGATAATAAATACTACATGCGTTCGATACCTTATCCACGATATTTTCCACAGACTATTATTTACATACACGCCCAATTCTGAACTAGATATAAATAATCATTACATAGTATAAAACAAAGTCGCTTCCCGCTGTCTGTATGTCCCTATGTATGCTTAGATCTTTAAAACTACCCAACGGATTTTGATGCGGTTTTTTTAATAGATAGAGTGATTCAAGAGGAAGGGTTATAATGTATAATACATGCATAATATTGTAGAGAAACACTGATAAAAAATACCCATGCGAAGCCGGGGCGGGTCGCTAGTTAAGTATAACGAAACTTACTTGAAACCCGCACGAATATATTAAAAGGAAAAATAGAGGAGATGGAAGAATATAATCCTCTTCCCTCCATTTCAAAATGAGTGAAAAAAAGAACTGTACTTTCCCCACGGACAGATTGCCACAGAAACAAGGCTAAATAATTCAGTCTAAGCTAGCTATAGCTTAGACTGGGTTTTATAATATTTTGTTTTTCTTCCGTTCTAATGGGCATCTTGAACCTGGTGGTTCTGGCGAAATACATTCCCCTTTCAGCTAGTAGGCTTTACTTCCACTAATGTACTTTATCAACGTATGATTTAGTAAGATTACAATCTGTATTCCGCTTAGCTTAACATCTTGTGCCAAATAGTTCTTCCTAAATAAAGATCAGCTGGATACATTAGCAAGTATATGTTGACTAGGCTAGACACCAAGAAAGATTTGTTGACGCATTTTCAACAAATTGTATTCGTGCGAAAGAATTTCGCATGACTGTCACTAGTACTTAGTTCATAATATGTAACAATTTGTGTAAAAGAATCCACCCACGTGCTCGTGGTGAGGATGACACGTGTAAGGAGCCGGATTTTGCGGGGCTAGGTCAAAAAATGCCTAGGTCATGAGAAATCTATTCGGATGTTTACTGACGGTGTAAGTGATGTTCAGCTTCGATGATTCTGATCACTTAAGTTATGACTAATGATATCGTTTTTAAAAATTCTGCAAAGGTTTTTTATTTCACTCGTCCCAGTTTGTGTGAAGGCTTAAAAAATATCTTATTTATCGTTGTTACAATGATTGATTTTTGATTCGCAAATCTTTCTTAGTTTGATATACATAGATTTGCCTAGTCATTGTTTGTAATACAAATTGAAGTCTAAATCAAATAATTCGTTATAATATGCATACACAAATACTTACACAAATACTAAGTATTTGTGTAATATTTAAATCGGCGGGCACTGGCGCCTCGCCACATCCGCGTATAGGTCACCTATCGACGCTCGATATTTAGGACGTGATTGTGATGTCACGATAACGTCAGACAAGCTTATTACCAACGCTGCTTATAATGCCCTCCTCGCGTAATATTTGTGGGAATTTTAGTTAGCCCGCTCGTGAACAGTTTCTTTTACGAGACAGTCGGTCATCCATATCAAAATCGACTCAAGCTTTGGAATGCCGACATGCATTTAAGTACGATGATTAAATAAAGGTAACAATGTATGATTCAAATCTTCAACCGGACGATATCCAATGCTACGTTCAATTCGTCTACAGAGACATCCCTGATGTCTTTACCTACTCAGTGTGTGAAGCCTATATTCGAAGGCGCTGAGTTTCTTTGATCTTTTTTATAAGGCCCATATGTACCCGAACATGTCTTAATGCCATATCATAATGATTCTCCAATCAAACAAATGTCATTAATGTTAACCACGTAGATTTTGATAATAACATTAAAATAGTAAATGTTTACGATATCGTAAATACCTCAACATACAACAAAGATAATTCGGTCGATATCAAATGTACTCAAATGGAAAGTTACTGGGTAAGGACTTAGGTACCAAGTGATCATGTTTCATAAATAATATATAAAATACACCAAACGTCTGAGGTTTAGTGCAAAATTGTCTGTTTATTTTCTTGTCCATCCAATTCGGGCATAGTGAAGCGTTCCATATTTTTATACTCGCACCAAAAACCGTGTACAAAAGCTAGCTCAAGGCACTTCATCCACAGCGAGTGTGTTTATTGGTCGTGGAATATTTGTTTGCACTACTATTTCACACACATTCCTAAATGTGACCACAACTTTTCCAAAAAATTATCACCCAAATATACCTACTTTAACGAGGCGCCAATATTGTATTTATATTATCACGATAATCCCGCGTCCATTTACACGTAGGTACTTATTGAAATGCTCATTAAAATACATGTCCTTGTGATATCCACTGTCAAAAAGTAGCTAACTCATGTTATTACATTTACTACATCATTTCATTTACATGGATTGTTATTCAAATTCAAATATTTTTATTTCAAATAGGCCAGATTAACTGGCACTTTTAAAAAGTCAACAGCTAGGTGCATGTTCGAAAACAAAATCCTATGGAGAAGAACATGCAAGAAACTGCATGGATACATTTTTCTTTTCTCTTTTTTAAATTATGTTTGCGTTCACAGTAGGTATAATTAGAGGTGTGAGGACAATGTAGGTTAATGCATAAGGCATCACAAATAATGAAGTAATAGGCCCAGAATATTGCCAGAACAGAAGTGCTGACCATATTTTAATATCGATCTATCTCATGGATAAAGTATTTGATAAAAATAAGAATCACCATTTTCAGAACACAGCCAATACATATATTACCCATCGAATAGAAAAGATTTTGTAAAGGTCCGATCCTGAACTCTTGCGTCAGTTAAAAAAAAGAAACAAAAGAAAATAAAGCCCCGTTTCTCTGACTCATACCTACAACGTTTTAATTTCGGGAACGTTAAGAAACCCTTGAATCTTAAAATAAACCCGCAGTTATATCACGGTTGTGTATCAAAACAGAAACAGATTGCTAATAAAATCTGCGATACATTTGACTCACCGAAAAGAAGTCGTCATAACTTGGGTGCGATGTTTTAGAAGACCGGTTTGTGGATGGTTCACCAGTTTTATAAGCTTCTCGTGAACTTTGCAATCGTAGTCATCTCATCATCATGAATGAACACCAGTTAGCTGAAGAGTCAACAAACTGATCAATGCTCATTCAATCATCGGTCCGTACGCTATATAGTCTAAGGTCCTTTCCCACCAGTTGCTATGGAAGAAAATTGTGACTAGCCTTAATACATATATAACGTACTGTATTTCCTTCAAATTCCTTTAAATTTGCTGTTATAGTATCCAACAATATGTAAATCAAAATGTATAAGTAAATCTAATCCACAGAGTTCTAATTATTCCGTTATCTAATCAGTCGTTTTTCCGAACGGACCCTACAAAAAAGCTGGGCCTCTCCAATCATCAATATTTGCCGCCTATATGAAAATAACCTCTTCCCTGATGTTCCCTATTCATCACATCGTTATACAGTTGTCCTGATTCACCAGCTTTACTTTTATCCCGTCAGTCAGTTCAAGTCGCGCCTGCCGCCGTCGAGACGGCCCGCGCCGGCGCACGCGGCGCGGCGGCGCACCGTTCGCGTCGCCGTGACACATCACCGACCTCGGTTCTGACTTGCCAAAACACCAGTTAATTTTGTTACGTACGTATTTTGACAACTGCGAAGACTGACTGAGGACCAGACAATTTATTTTAGATTTTACTGAGAAACGATGAGATAACCTTTTATTCATCATCTGTACAGTGACAGATTCTGTGCTGTTTCCTGATATGAATGCAAGGACATATGAAAGAAGAAGTTTTTTTTGCATAAATTAAATATTAGTATCTAGTTAGATGTGAAGAGAGAGAAAACTGTGGTTCTTCGGATTCCTACCACTGCGGCAATCAACAAAAAGGTCAATTGCGTAAATATATACAAAAAAATGCTTATTTCAAATTCGAAATCATCTCAACACCGTTTAGATTTTCATGTACGAGTAGTAGTCATTAGTAGTCATTCATTTAATAGCTGCAAACTATTTAGAACCTCACGGTCTCAGAAAATAATGATCATACATAATATGTATGAAATATGATATAGGTACATGCTCATACATGATATTATGAAAATAATGATCTCAATCGATACAGTTTACTGTGCGCAGGCGCCGGTCGCGCCGCTACCGCGCAGCCGTGGGTGATCAACCTTGTCTAGACTAGTTCTGACTAATCCTAACTATTTATGTGACTGTCTCATTGTTAGGCTGGGAAAATGTTAGTTTTCACTCAAAAAGGGATAGCGAAAGTGGAGCTTCATTGGGGGTGCTAGGTCGGACAACCTCCTCGTGGTGCACCCTGGGCACCGCCGACCACCTCTTCAGCATCCCTGTTGAAGTGGTCGACGGTGGCGAATAGTCGGGCATAGGGAGTCGCGTTTTGTCTGTTTCTGGCACTCTCTTCGGAGAGGGTCGGGGGCAGACCGGCGACGGGGGGGTAAGGGGTTTCGGGGGGGTAAAGGTGATGGATGAATGTGTGTGTATGTATGGAAGTCCCCGAAAGGGGACGGTGTGATTCGCGCGGTGCGTTTGACAAGCGCACTCGGCTTTTGCCGACGCCGGGCGATCTCGTAATCCCACCGGAGGTGTCGTGGTATCACGTCTCGCGGCCGATGATGGTGGGACCGGGGGCCTGGCCTTTACCGGCTGGGCCAAGTGGTCGGAATCCACTATAAAAATGACCAACCGCCCCTGAGAGGGCGATGAATAGCTGGCGGGAGGTCAGCTCTAAGAGGTAGAGTTCCCTGGGAACCGGCCGACACCCAGGATGTAATAGGCTTGTCCGTGTGCAGAGGGCACCATGCGGATTGACCACATATATCCCTCCTACTCGTGGGAACTGAATGGCATTACATGTAACTTTTACGACGGATACGGCAACAACGACGGACATAGGCGATAACAATGGACTTGAGCAACAGCACAACGGAATGGATTTGTTGATTGGAGGGGAGAGCGGGGACGGTGGAAAGTACGCGACTATTGGAAGAGGTAACTCGGATTCTGATGGGGAGACAGCCGCGAAGGTGCCAAAGGTTGGGACTCCCCGCCGTGGTAATTCGTCGGGTTTCAAACGCGGAGGGGGGGCCGTAACTCGCGCACGGGCGGGACTCAAGGCGATTAAGGCGATGGATAAGGAGATTAGGGGAAAAGCCCTTGACGAAGTGTTGGACAAGGCGTTGAAGGCTAAAGCGTTCCGCAAGAACGCGGCTACACCGGTCCTGGACCTCATGGAAGAGGCAGACCAGGACAACGTAGATGTGGAGTTGCTCCCTGCAGAGGAGTTGCGGGCGCTGGCCGGCCGAAGCGTGGCAGCAATTGTGGAGGTTGCAAAGAAGTCGGGCCATCTCCAGGGGCCATTTCAAAAACGGCTGAAGGTAGCTGCGGGGAGGATGCAGGAGATTGTGGACGTGCTTGTGGCGAGACCCGAAGCGGACGAGACGCGCAAACTTCGGAGAGACAATCTTCTCCTGCGTCGAGAGGTGGACTCCCTGAAGGCGGAGGTAGTTGCGCATAGGCGTGAGTTTGAGGCGATGAGGTCGTCGTTGGCAGGTGCCAAGACGCCTACACCGCCTCCTCAGCCGGGGCTTGGCGGCGACGCATTAGAGGAGTTCAGGCGCTCCATAGTTGTTTCGGTGGGCGAAATGCTGAATGCTCGTTTCGCCGGGATTGAGGAGCGCCTGTTACCGGAGGTCGTCCATCGTCCACCGTTGGCGGCTGATAAAAGGCGGCAGGCGGCTGCTGCTGTATCGGAGGTAGAGGAGCCGGTAAGGGCTCGGCCTGGGCCTTCGGCACCCCAAAAGAGGGCAGCGAAAAAGCCTGTTACCGGCAATACCGGGAGCTCCTCTGCTCCGGTACAACCAAAGCAGACGGAGGAGACTGCATCCGTCCCAGTGGATGATGGTGGCGAGTTTACGCCCGTCATCAAGAAGGGGAATAAGAAAAAGGCGACGCAGGCGACATCGCAGAGCGCGTCAGCTTCATCGGCGGCGGCACAGAACGCCCCGGCTTCTCAAGCGGCATCGAAGGGTGCTCCGGCCAAGCCGAAGCTCATCCCTCCCCGCAATGCTGCCGTAGTAATTACGTTGCGGGAGGATGCGGATAAATCTGGTGTTACCTACAGCCAGATTCTGGAGAGGGCCGAGGAGAGGGTGAACCTCAAAGAGCTGGGCATGGAAGCCGTCAAGATCCGTCGTGCTGCCACTGGAGCTAGAGTGTTGGAGTTGCCGAAGGGCCAGACCCCGGAAAAGGCTGACCAGCTTGCGGAGAAGCTTCGCATAGCATTGGAGGGTATGGCTGATGTCGCCCGACCTACGAAGTCTGTGGAGATTCGGATCACGGATCTGGGTGACTCAGTCACCAAAGGGAAGGTGGTTGCTGCTGTGGCAAAAGCGGGAGGCTGCGCCGTGGAGCTGGTCAAGACCAGGGAGGTGCGGCCCGGACCAGGTGGTATGGGCGCGTTGGTGGTGAAGTGCCCAGTTGCGACAGCGAAGGTGCTGGTCGATGCGGGTAGGCTGTTGGTCGGGTGGAGCTCGGCTAGAGTTGAAGCTCTGCAGCAGCGCCCGATGCGCTGTTTTAAGTGCATGGGGATCGGCCACACCAGGGCGTTGTGCACTTCGTCAGTGGAGCGTGGCTCGCTCTGCTTCCGGTGCGGTAAGGGGGGCCACAAGGCGACTGATTGCACGGCTGCGTTGAGGTGCGCGGTGTGCTCCGACGCCGGTAAGCCTTCTGGGCATCAGATGGCGGGGGCTCAGTGCAACCCCCCCCCCGTACGAAGGGAAAGGCGGCCAAACGGCCCACGACCGCCACAGTGGACGGGCGCCAACAAGCGCAGGAGGAAGCTGAAATGTCGGAATGAATCCATTACGACAAATTAGCTTCCTTCAGGCGAATCTCAACCACTCTGCCGGGGCTCAGGACTTGTTCTTGCAGTCCATGGCGGAGTGGGGAGTGAACGTGGCGGTGGCTTGCGAGCCGTATTATGTCCCTCAGCACTCGCACTGGGCTGGGGACCTAACTGGTGTGGTCACGGTGACCACCAGGTCGGGTACCAATACTCCCCTGGCATCTTTGGAGAGGGGGACAGGCTATGTGGTGGCGGGGTGGGGAGGTTACGTCATAATTGGGATTTACTTCTCCCCCAATCGCACCCTGGCGGAGTTTGAGACATATCTCGACTCTGTCAGGGCTGCCTTCAATAGGTGGTCCTCTAGGCCGACCATAGTCCTTGGCGATTTTAACGCCAAGGCTAGGGAGTGGGGGAATGCGGCCACTGACCCCCGAGGGAGGGCAGTCCAGGACTGGGCCCTATTGTGTAGTCTCTCTCTCCTCAACAGGGGAGATGTCCATACCTGCGTGCGACATAATGGGGGGTCGGTGGTGGACCTCACGTTCGCCACTCCCGCTGTCGCGCAAAAGATTGGAGACTGGAGGGTTGAAGAGGGGGTGGAGACTTTGTCGGATCACAGATATATCCGATTTGGAGTCTCCACCCCCTCTAGAGAGGCGGAGCCTCCCAGGGGGCCGGGCAGATTTCCGCGCTGGGCACTGAACCGCTTGGACCCGGAATTGGCCAGAGAGGCGGCAATTGTCCAGCGGTGGGTCTCTTCTGGATCCCGGCCAGGGGGAAATGCCGATGAGCAGGCGGGCCGCATGCGCAGGGCTCTAACTGAGATCTGTGATGCGGCCATGCCGAGGGCCCGGCGGTTCCAAGGTCGCCGCAGGCTTTACTGGTGGACATCTGAAATCGGGGAGCTCAGGGTGACGTGCAATGCCGCGCGAAGGGCCTATGTAAGGTGCCGTAGGCACAATGGGCGAAACCCGACTCCGGATCTGGTACTGGAGGCCCGGCTCAAGGACGCCTTCTGTCGAGCGAAGGAGGTGCTCCAGGTGGCGATTTGTCGGGCCAAGGAGCAGGCGGACGAAGAGGTCATGAAGGAGCTTGACCGGAACCCCTGGGGGCGCCCATTTCGTGCGGCGCGTAAGAAGCTCCAGGGCCAGGGCGGGCCGGTAATAGAGACGCTGCCTCGGGATCTTCTCGGGCGGATTATGGAGGGGCTGTTTCCGAGCGCCCTGGATGGATTCTCTCCCCCGAGGATGGTGCCTCCCAGTCCTGCGGAAACAGGAGCTGGTATTGAGGCTCCTCCTCCAATCCAGGATGAGGAGATGGACAGGGCGCTCTACCGCCTTCGTACGCGGAAGAGGGCACCGGGGCCGGACGGAGTGCCAGGTTCAATTGTGGCGATTGCCACCGAGTTCCTTGGCGGTTGGCTCCGGGAGCTCTTTGATGAGTGCCTCCGCTCCGGGCAATTCCCGAAACCGTGGAAGGAGGGGAAGGTCTGCCTTCTCCCAAAGGAGGGCCGTCCTCCAGACCAGCCATCTGCGTACAGGCCCATAGTGCTGCTGGACGAGGTAGGCAAAGTCTTCGAGAGGATTCTCGTCTACCGCCTCGTTCAGCACCTCGAGGAGTCCGGGCCTGGACTGTCGGATGCGCAGTGGGGATTTAGGGCAGGTCGATCAACGATCGATGCCCTGAACCAGCTGAAGGGTCTCTCCAAGGCGGCAGTGGAGGAGGGAGAGGTGGTCTTGGCGGTTTCCCTGGACGTGCGGAACGCATTCAACAGCATTCCGTTTGAGACGTTAGGGGAGGCTCTCCGGTACCATGGGGTGCCTCCCTATCTCCGGAAGCTGTTGCTGGCGTATTTGCGGGACCGCCAGGTCGTATGGGAGGGAAAGGACGGAGAAGTGGGCTGGCGGCGAGTCGAACGAGGTGTTCCACAGGGTTCGGTGCTAGGACCTACTTTGTGGAACATCGGGTTTGACTGGCTACTTCGAGGGCCACTCCTCCCCGGAATGAGGGTTCTGTGTTATGCGGATGACACCCTCTTAGCAGTCCGGGGAAGGAGCTGGGAGGAGGCGGCTAGGAGGGCGACAGTCGGGGCAACGTTGGTGGTGGACCGCATCCGCCTACTAGGGCTCGAAGTTGCGCTCGAGAAGACGGAGGCCCTTCTATTCCACGGGCCTCGGAGGGGACCGCCCAGGGGGGCGCAAATCGTCATCCACGGGGAGGTAATAAAAGTGGGGGCTCAGATGAAATATCTGGGCCTCGTGCTTGACGGTCGATGGGGATTTGGGCCCCACTTTGTCCGGCTTGCGCCGAAGTTGGTGTCCACCGCTGCCGCGCTGGGGAGGCTGTTGCCAAATGTTGGGGGACCCAGGTCCACGTGCAGGCGCCTATACTCTGGAATAATCCGGAGTATGGCCCTGTACGGGGCCCCCATCTGGGCGGATGCCCTAACCGCTCCGAACAGGATCCTATTGCGGAGACCGCAGAGGATCATAGCGGTGAGGGCCATTAGAGGGTACCGCACAATCTCCTGGGCGGCAGCGACACTCCTGGCGGGAGACCCTCCCTGGGAGCTCCAGGCAGAGGTGATGGCAACGGTGTTCCGTGTCCGCGAGAGTGAGCGGGATAGAGGCGTCATACCAGACTGGGAGTTAATGCAGCGCATGAGACGGAGGGCTCAGGAAGAGGTGGTGCGGAGGTGGGACGAACAACTTCAGTCATCAGAGTTTGGTCGTCCCACGATTGAGGCGATCCGCCCCAGTCTGTCTGGTTGGCTGAAGAAGCGTGGCAGTGTCACGTATAGACTGGCGCAGGTACTCACCGGGCACGGGTGCTTCGGTGAGTACCTGCACCGGATAGCGAGGAGGGAAGCGACCCCCGTCTGCCACGCGTGTGAGGCGCCGTCGGACACAGTGCGCCACACAGTGGAGGAGTGCCCGGCGTGGGGCGTTCAGAGGCACGCATTGATGAGCGTGGTGGGAGGAGACCTCTCGCTCCGAAGCATAGTCCAGGCCATGCTTGGGAGCAGAGGTTGTTGGGAGGCAATGGTCTCCTTCTGTGAAGCAGTGCTCTCACAGAAGGAGGCCGCGGAGAGGGTCAGAGAGGAGGATGCCCTCGCTGACCCGATCCGTAGAGTCCGGCGGGGCCGTCGTCGGAGGCGCTATGCGCATCTTCTGCCGCCGCCATAGTGGAGGGAGGGGTTTGGGCTAAGGGGTCGGGGGGCCCCATGGTCAAACCAAGTCCCTGGACGGACGGGGGTGTCTCACCCGTCCTGATGTCTGCGGCCTGGTGCTCACTGCCAGGCCAGCCGCTGGGGCGTCACAGTTGACGAAGATCCTGTGGCGCTTCGTATTTCAGCGGCGAGGTCAGACCGCTGGGTTTTAGTGGGTAGGCTGGATAGTCGTCCAGGAGTCCCACATATCCGTCTGGGTTCCCCCGAGCCCAGACGGAATGCGTAACCGCATTTCCCAGCGAAAACAAAAAAAAAAAAAAAGTGGAGCTTCATTGAAGTAATCTGTCCACTTCATGCATTACACCTTTTTTTTTTTGTTTGCGCTGGGAAATGCATTTACTCATACCGTCCGAGACCGGGGGGTCTCGGACGGTTATGTGGGGCTCCTGGACGTCGGTCCAAACTACCCACTAAAACCCAGCGGTCTGCCCTCGCCGCCGTTACCATGGAGCGCCACAGGATCGGACATGCACTGTGACGCCCCGGCGGCAGGCCTGGCATTGCCAGGCCGCAGACATCAAGACCCTGCATTACGCCTGAGGCCACCTTCATAAAACAAAACTAATTTTGGTATCTCATCTCATCGCCACTTTGAATTATCTCACAGCTCCAAATATTTACCACGAGCTGGACCAAACGTTTATATTTGCTGATGCCTCGTACCATTCATTATGCCAACAGAACCTGTTCACTTTCTCGCATTTTTGGGTTCCATAGCGAGAGTTGTAAAACATATTGTATTATTGTTGTATTTTATACCACGGGAATAGAATCATTTTCGTAGTAGAATCACGAAAAGGAGCAGTTAGGAAGCAATCTACTATATAAAAATAAGTCGGGTTTTCCTTCCTGACGCTATAACTCCAGAACGCACGAACCAATTTTCACGGTTTTGCATTCCTTGGAAAGGTCTCGGGCTCCGTGAGGTTTATAGCAAAGAAAAATCAGGAAAAATTTCAACAGAACGCGGACTGAGTCGCGGGGAACAGCTAGTCTAATTATAAATATGACATAAAGACGTTCTTTTAGAATTTGATGACCAGTTTTAAAAGCAAAATAAACTACTCGTATACTGTAGTTTCAGCAACTTTCAGATCGCTTCAAGTAAATTCGGGTTATTAGGCAGTTTTTTTTTTGATAGTACATACGGAACTAGATAGAAGAATAAGTTTTGCAATTGGCCAGTCTTCATAATGATTACTGCTCACATAACGAAGGTTGACGTTGATACGTTTATAGTTGACTTTAGACCTTATGCACAGGTGGTGTATTATTTTACCATTATAATAATTTTAATTGAAAGCCTAAGCGGCTTAAGATCATGACGATAGATACGTCGGAAGCCTAACATTTAATCGATATTTTGTTTTGTAATCAGGATGTAACTATAAACGGGTGAATTTAAATAAAACTTAGTGCTGCGAAATTTTTCTTAAACAGAATAAACTTAATTATTTAGCAAATATTGACTCCTCTATATAAGTTTGCTTGTAACAAGTTGCAAACGTCCTTTATACAACTCTCATTCAGACTCTCTTTGTATTTCTAAGTTTGCCCATGGACATAAAACGAGTTTAAACAAAAACTAAAATACAACTAATAAACGATATCTGAAGTAACGTGTTTGGCTCGAGTTATGAGATCTAGGAGGCGCCATCAGACGATCTTAAATATATTTTATTGATGTTTTTCGTCTTGTTACGCAACCTTGAGCCTCGTATCATTTCCTTTGAGTTTTACAACTATAGCTGTTTTTCCTGGTACCTGCAAATGATATGTTTATACTTACATATAGATTTTTGAGAAGGAAAATAAATCATTCTATAAGAACATATTTGAATAGATTAAATATATTTTAGTAGATAAAGTAAGTTCACGTCATTGATAGCGTCAGACATGTTTTGTCTAAATTGGCACGCAGATCTCGCGTGATGGAGCCCATAGCATGCTCCCAGATAATTTTGCGCAACTATCGCTGTAAATGCTGCCATGGATTCAACGAGCAGGATATATATTCAAAATGTCTTTGATGACTATCACTCTATATAATACTTACAGTTTTCTATAATTATTGCCAACTGTTGGGTATATTGAACCGACCATATGATTTAAATGCTATCGTTCCTTCCCTATTTCTTGACTATGATTTCAGATATGACACACTAGCGCCCTTCTGACGGCTCTTATGCTCTGATTAATTTACCTTTATCTATATCGTGAGCGTTACCTCACAGCGCAACAAATCATGCAAGTCATAGGGTTATATTCTGCCTGTCTGCGCCGCACCGTCGCCGCACCGTCACCGCGCCGCGGCCGTCACGCGGCGCGGCGACTCACGGAACATAAACAATGCCGGGTGGCGCCTAGCAGCCACTGCCGGCGAAATATTATATTCACAGAGATGATATTGTTGGGACACCATAAATAAAATGATTTACTATGTGAAGGAAGCAGCGACATTCAAGTAACTAGTTCGAACGCCAGGCTCGGTCATAAAGTGGACGTTAGGTACTAACCCTGGCGCATCTCTGTGATTTTCGAATTTCATGTGGAAATATAATTTTGCTCACTTTCTAAATGGTGAAGGAAAACACCGTGGAGAACCCAACCAGTTCTCAAAAGACGTGTGAAGTCTGCCACCCCGTGCTGAACCATCGTGTTTGATTTTTATCGAACCTAAGTTAGTAATTTACATAGTATCTTGTTTTAAAAACATCTTACGTCATTACTAAAGGTCATCAGAACTAAATATAGAAACCAATTTGCAATTTTATCAGCATATTACTTTAGCCAGTGAATTAAATGTGCAAAGTAGTTGTTCCTATAAATAGAGCAGCTGGGTATCAAGCGGTCCTGAGTGGAACACTGGTGCTTGCTGCGTGGGTTACACAATTTAGGCGACACTATTTTAGAAGGAACTAGAGTGCACTGGAGAAACTAGTTAGTTAAATATAACCCTGATACCAAGACCGAGTAGTGACTAGAATATAAATTACAATTGTCTTAAACTTTTGTTATTGATCACATTCTCACAGATTTAAACAAATTATTTCTAAAACTCTAAATTGAACATTTAAAAAACCCCCGTTGCGTAGACTTTTTTTCTTTTGACTTTTTGCGGTTCATCCGTTTGGACGCTACGATGCCACAGACACACACACACAGATACACATGTTAAACTTATAACACCCCTTGTTTTCTGTCTAAAGTCAGTTCGCCATTGCCTATCTCGCGGACACTATAAAAGTAAATAGTATCACGCGTCACAGCTCTAATCGCCTGACACCAAAACACGCATGTCTGCACACACTGTCGTCCCGTAGATCCGGAGTCTGAACAAAGATCGCCGGACCGGCGGCATCGTATTGTATCGCGGCCAGCGGCCACTATTTCGGCAGGTGACATTAGAGCACGTCACCGCGCGCCGGCCGGTGACTCAGCGGGTTGGGAAATCCCAACACTAGTTACTAGGGTTGTGGCATATGTTGAATATAAGTATGTTAGTGGAGTTTTGATAAACTATAAAAAACAGATAAAAATGTACTTTCTGCAGTATACACTTTATAATGGGATAATGGTTCTAAATCCACTTACCTACCTACTACTAATTTACCTATACGTGAACACGTGAAGTTACAACAAATAGCTATGTTCACAGAAAATATAAACATTTTAGAGGTAGGTAAGTATGTATAAATAAATTACTCATGCGGATAGTATCGGATTTCTGAGTAATTCAAGTTAACCTGATTGCTAAAACATGAATTTTAATTTGCTGTATTTAAATAATAATACAAAACAATAGATGTTTCATTATAAGCAGATAAGTATGAGGATCCCACTTAAAGTGATGGCCAAGTTCATTTTCTGTGGACTTCTTTTTCACAACTTGATTATTGTATTTTTACAAGAGAACACCAGCCCTAATGCCATCTACAGACAGTATCTACGCATGTTGTGGCGAGCGTGCGTCAATATGTCCTAAATATACAACTCTAGACCCTCCCGACCGCCCCGTCGGGCTGGACAGGACTTCTTGCACTAACCGGTAAGTACACTGCTTTCACGAAATGAAGGGTCAATGAGCTGGGTATTACGAAAAACCGCAATATTGTATTGTGACGTTAAAATACACGGAATGAGACATGCGTAACGAGTTTCAATGAACAAGGGTGGGTATATTTTCAGAAGGGGTATAATTAAGTTACCTACAGTATTAAACCAGTTTCGCCTAACGATTTCCATCGTGCATGCTCCGTTGCTGCACAAGGCTATTTTCTTAAATTTACCCTGGGAAGGCCTGAATAATTTATAAAAGTTTACTAATTTTGTTTGCCAAATAGCATAGGTAATGGTAGTCAAATCCCGTCTGTCTTGAACGGAGCACATGCAGTATTACGATGATTAGGTAATCAAAACCAAAGACAAAAGTAGCATCCTAAAATAAGCCTATCGCCAATTTTAAAGGCGGATTTACCCGATTGCTTTACTTTTAATTATTAATGATACAGATATGTTTAAGAACTACTTTTATTGCAGCCCTAATATGGAAATACCAATTACAATGATAAGGTAAAATTATATTGTTATACCAAGTTAGGTATTACCCAATTCTGATCGGATACGTCAGTCCCATTCAGTATTGCGGTTTAGGTAAAACCGGCCAGACTTATCGAAGGTTGTAAAAGCATCAAAATCAAAACGTTTATTTTATTTACATAAAATTCCTGTCAGGATAAATTTCGGAAATGGCCTTCTCGTAATTTTTCCTCCTCTGGGTGTCACTGGGATCGCATCGCCCCTACTCAATTGTGCGGTACCCATAGTACCTACAAGCGTTGCTTAGTTTGGGACCATAAAGTTGGTGTGTCAGTCTGACGATATTTATTATTTTTTATTTTTTTTTACTTTATAAAACAATTGTAAATATCTGACTATTATAATAAGCTAGTCCACCTTACTAGGAGCGGCGCAAGAACATAATTTAAGTATTAATTGACAGTAATTTTGATCGCGTGACCTACACAATAAAACGAGTTCCCTTTAACGATGACGAAATTCCCTTTCTAGAAACGGTTGTACCAGGCTGAACTAGCGGGCAGTGAGGCCTCCACCACACGCTAACCTCGTCACGTCACCTCCTTCTGTCCTGACACGTCATCAACCCATAGTATGACGTCATAGCTGCACCTACGAATGAATCGGAACTTACCAATATGTTATTGTAAGCATCGTCAAAGCATTGTAGGCAGGCACTAACTAATAATAACCTATACATTGTTTGGTCTTTTAGAATCATTTCTATTAGTTTAATTAAGGGTAATAAGGCATCATTCCAATGTGATCGCAAAATTTAAAAATTATTATATTAATAACTAGCGGCCCGCCCCGGCTTCGCACGGGTACATTGCGGTTACATTATTCGAGTTTTAGTAAGGATCCCTAATTTTTTTGAAAATATATTATAGCCTATGTCACCCGGGGATAGTGTAGCTTCCCAACAGTGAAATAATTTTTCAAATCGGTACAGTAGTTTTGGAGCCTATTCATTACAATCAAACAAACAAAGTTTTCCTCTTTATAATATTAGTATGATTTATGTTTTAGGCGCGGACGGATGACTTCCACGCGATTATGCGAAAACGCATTTCGTCCCTAATTTTCAGAATACTGGGAAGTTCTAACAGCCTCTTGGACACTGTTTCCCAAAGACTGGGCTGTCAGACAGACTCTACGCTCTTGAAGCATTGGAGGAGAGCTCACACTGTTTATAGTGCCAAAATTCGTCCACCGTCAACCCATTAACGCTAAATGATGATGAATAAAAATGTGAAGGTGAAGGCATCTAAACATTTCGAAGCTACGGGAATGGCTAGAGGCTCAATCTAGGTCGTTCAGTTAATGGCATTAAGCTGCAAGCGATCAGCCCGCTTATTGAATTTGATGACCGATTTACGACGCTGGCCGGTGCTTTCTTGATTAAGGCGTAGACTAGATGCCGTACGTAGATTACGTTGTTAATTACTAATTTATCGTCGGGTTAAAGATCGTGAATAGGGAAGGAGCATAAAGGAAAGCTGAGAAACTTAAATTAAGAACGTGAAAAAGTATCATAATGTTATTGCACATGCTAATCATCACCAATAAATAACTACTTACTTTTATGAGAGTGGTATAACAAGGGTATAACTAGTTACGATACTAATAAACCTATGCCGCTTCTTGAGGGTAGGTATGTTTAGCACCAAAATATAACATACATTGTAAAAAAAATATTAAGATAATAATTTACCTTTGGGAGCCACAGCAGTGGGATTGCCGGACATTTCTACTTCTTAAGTCCTTTCTTGTTCAAAAGTACACGAAGTACATAATCACACTATAGTTAATCACTTAAATTACACTTGACAGTACATTTACAACAAAACTAACAATGGCAGCTGAGAATCATTAAAATAATAGAGTCAATTACAGATGCATAGTTTCCAATTGTTATACAACGACACAAAAATTCTAACTTTTTGATTGGCGACTATGATACTCAACAGACATCAATTCACTATTAAGGACATAATAATTTTATTTTCGAAATTGTTTATCTTCGTAGTACATTCCTGTTCGTGAGAGGAGCGCAGTAGAGGCGTGCGCTTCCCCTTAGCAGCCGACATCGACTAGCGCGCGGCCGCTCCTGGGGGTGGCGGGACCGCGGGAAGTGGGAGGGCACCGCCAGGAAGCACAGCCTCCGACCAATAACAATTATGTAAGTAAGAGGGTTGTAGCTATTTTTAGAACAAAAGACGCATGTAACAGGTTTTCAGCATTTTATCGCATCATACACATCACTAACCATTTTAATATAAATAGAGGAGTGCAGTGAGAGTACGGTTCTACGGTCGCGATGATTCTATTTGTAGAACTCTTAAAGCATGTTTCGCAACTAAGTTTAATGCAATGTGGTTATCGAAGGCCATTCTACACAAACCAGGCCAATCAGCTTGCCAGGTGATCCAATAAAATGGCATTCCTTGCCATTGGAACTTATCGCATTGCGGAGAGACCTATCCATTATTATACGACATTTCATATAGTGGGTACGCGGGTTTCTTATATTCTTCCAAAGTAATTAAACTTCGGAGGCTTTTAGCGTCGATGTGAGCTTGAAAGGTATTTGTTTTCAGGTTGAATAATGGCTCTTTTACAGACGAAGATGGATGGCCGAATTTCGCGGCTGGCTTGAGATCAAACACCGTCAGCGTTTCGGGTTCATGTAATAATGAGAACTGCTAAATCATTTTTCAGTTGATACTCATATAGTTTTAATCTTTGTGGAGAATTGAGACACTATTAAACTTTTTGATGAGCTATTGATCAGCTGGATGGATCCATTTCGGTCATGCACCATCCGTTTCAGCAGATTATAGCTTTTCCCCGGGACTCGTCGAGGGTCAAAACTCGACGTCATTATTTGTCACCATTGTCGATCCCGGCTTACAGGAGATACAGTGGTGGGAGTGTGTGGCGGGACTAGTCCCAAAAAAAAAGGCTACACCATAGTTTCATAATTCTAACCAACCAGGCTAAATGAAACTCTCAAATAAAGGTGCCTAAGTAATATTTTGTTGTATAACCCCTCCTATTTGCTGAATATATTATATTTGCGACTAACGCGCACTTCCTCTCCAACCCAGTGCATCGCGCCCCCTCGCCCCCCCCGCTCCTGCGCTAGTGGAGTGCAGCCCTTCATCATCAACTAGGTCATAAATAGAGGGCCACTTCCGAGTTATTGTGACACATTTTCAAACAACAGGATACTATGTAATTTGAGTCTGATAAATCACTTACGTCACATGAGGGCTTATCATTATAATAAATCGCGGAATACCCTGGAAGCATTACCTCTTGGATTGAAGGTGGAAAGTGAAACATAATCTTGAGATTGAAAACTTTATGTGAGAGCGAGCCACTAAAATTTGTGAGACAAGAAAAGTGGAGGATGGTGCCGTCAAAATAATGTTCTTGTAATGACCGAGTGGTCATCGAGGTAGTTTGGAAACTTGAGTTTGGGAAAGGTGGCACAAGAACCTTACTTAGGTAACATATTCCAACAATCCACTTTCTTTGACACACCTATATTTAGTGCGCAAAAAGGCAATTACTCTTCATCGGAGCACTGCAGCGCAGACGGAGTGCCGAGTGCCAATCAAATTGAGTTTGAAAAGATTACTTTATTTACGCCCGCTATTTTAAGGCTAGCAGATATGTGATTATTGCGGTTTGCGGTCATGTCAGTTATCAACAATTCATCATAAAAACATATCTCCATCATAACGAACTCTGCAGTCAAAATTGCTTGTGGAAAACTAGTTGGATAGGTAGCTATAAAATATTCCTCACATTTTCCCTTTATGTGGCAGTATTGTCCATTCTTTCTATGTTTCATGGTTCGGTCACACTCACTACAATATGTAATGTGTGGGCACAATCTATCGATATTTTCTTTAGCCTTCATCTCCCTCTATGTCCGTCTCTTTATCATAGTCGAGGACGATTGTCTTTATATTGGTTCATCGTTTCAGACATTCTGACTCACCTTGATTATTCTAACCTTACGTAGCGTAGGTATATCTACTTTATTTATCAGACTTTCCGGTCTGGAAATCGATCGAAGCCATTAGCAGTTTCTACCAAATCATCTAGAAGTATATCCACTTATAGAAAAGGCATAATCGTGTGGCTACCCTGACACGTATTGACACCTTATATTTTAGTATTTCGAGCTCATTGATTCATACCTAGATAAAATATTCAAGTATTCAGCATTGTGAAAAGAAAACTATATATTAGGGCAAAAATGGGTGATTATTTTCAAATACACTTTCAATAGCACTGTAGGCCGTAGCCGTAGATTATTCGTCACTATTGTCCCGAGCCTAACAAAGGTCTATGTAGTTTATGATCATCTATCCTAACAAGTTGGTACGATAAATTATTATGAATTCAGGCAACATTAGCGTCAAACTAATATTTTACCCAACACACTCAAATAACAATTTATTTAACTATTCAGGACACATTATAACCAGCAATCCATCATCTGCGTAGTTGAAACACTCAGGGTTGAGCGTACACATTAGCGAAATTCGCTCTGCCCCACCTTTTCCGAGAACGCGGGCCGAGGGTGGCGTCCCCCGCTCCCACCCCCGAGCCCCGGGAACAGCCTCCCGTCCTCCCGGGAGCGTCCCGAGGCACGCTGCGTAGGCGTGTGTTGACAAACTGTGTTGCTGAGTCTATTTCTAGCCCAACAGCCACGCCCATATCCCCTCCCCGCGTTCCTCCACCGCCTCTTCCCCAAATGCGCCCTTGACCTTCGGTAACCAAACAACCGCAGTCACAACAAGCAGGGACACTGATGATAATTTGTTTTTCTTGCTGGGATTCGTTTTTATTAGCCAGTTTTATTGGGTTATCATGGCTAATGGCGTGAGCTCTTACGTCGTGTATGTGGTACAACACTAGTACGATCGATTCTGCGTCGAGCATTAGACGTTTATAGGTGGAATTTGAGTAAATGTTTCCTGGTTCTCGTCGCAGAATGATCTCGATTGTATTATATCAAATAGAGTGTTCACAAGTGGGTCCTTACAGGAAGGTTCTTGATTAGAAAGTTATAAGTAAATGGATGATCCCGCCAAATGCGTAAAAGAAGAATAAGTAGGTCCCACCTGTCATAAAACCTACCTCTAATAAAAATTGGATTTATCTTTGAATTCTTGCACTGGACTCTTTTCCTATACCTTTTACATTATCAGTGTAAGTTATATTCGAAGTGCATCGTTGAAAACTAAAATTTCCTATTAAGGCTAAAGCGCCCATCTAGCCCGCGAAGTTCAAATTTTTTGAGTTCTTTTAGAAATTTTTCAAAATCTGACAATAATAAAAGACAAATTTTGTAATTCGCGAAAAAGACCGTGTGCAGTGCATTTATTAATATATCAAACTTACTCTAAAACATTTCAAGAACGACAGCTATCCAGATAATCTGGAAATTTTTGTATATTTAGTGATTTAATAGTATCATATCCACCGTGATAATATTTAGAGTAAAATAAATGTATTAATAAATGCACTGCACACGGTCTTTTTCGCGAATTACAAAATTTGTCTTTTATTATTGTCAGATTTTGAAAAAATTCTAAAAGAACTCAAAATATTTGAACTTCGCGGGCTAGACAGGCGCCTTCACCTTAAGTTATTCAGGAAATGTTACTATCAGGATTTTTCGTTTACCAGATTACATTGCTTGTTTACATTGATTAAAACTTACTTTCTGACTTCTTATACTTATACACAGCTTGCCTACGATTATGTGTCGACATCAATATTAGAAACCATAAATAAATATTACATGTTTACATACATTGGGCGCAGGTAATTGGAAACAGGTAAATGATGGATGAGACAGGATAAAATGAGGGTCCATATATATGATACAATCAACAAACCTTAAGCATTGCATGACAAACCGTATATTTACGTTTTATTTAATCGTCAACATAACACGTCGACAAGTTACGTTGTTGATAAGTGAACTCAGAACCGCTATCTCTGCAAATCTAAATCGGGCGATAACAGTTGATAGGGGCAACGTAACGACGACAGTGAGTTTACGCTATACCAGGCGGGGCAGTCTACTCAAATGTATGCCAGAAACATTGACAGTTATCTGCCATGAGTGCGTAGCGATAAAAATATAGGTATGTTGTGCTAACATTTCGAATATAGACGGCTGTCTGATGATTTCTCGTCATGTAAAAAGCACATGCTCAGTACAGTTTAAAATGGTCCTCCAACAAAAGGAGAGGAAGGGAACTAACTCTAAATCAAAACAGCCCGTAGGTACTCTCTCCGCAAACACCCCATTTTAGTGAAATATTCTTGTGGAGATTCTGCTATTGTGAAATTGAAGGTGGTCTTGCAAACTTTTCATGCTTGAAGTCACATGTGTAGCCAGCTGTAACTAAGTCTTGGGTGACATGAATCAACATATCATCAACCACTCAACAGTGGATTACTAACCTAATAATGAGGAAACACTGTGAGGTGGCAAGGGTCCAAGCTCGTTTATAGTGATCAGTGTGCCTGCATTAGTAATTGGAGCATTGTCTATTCAACTAGGGTGCTACCAAGGTAAACATAGTTGCAATTTCGACACCCATCCCCGACACGACACTCCAGTTAGACAAAATACCGCTTACAATAAAGGCAGGTAAGGTTGAAATTGGGGGAACATCTCTCCACCACCCAACCACCCTTGCAGCAATACATCTGCCATACAAATTATGTGCAAAACATATATGTATTATCAGGTACTTGATATTTGAGATTTCCGCAATAAAGTTGACAAAAGACTACCAAATACTGCGTTACAAGTGGAAGGACGAAGGTCGAACGGACATCGAACCGGCGTCCCTAGCATCCCGGGCCGGAGGTTGGAGCGTAGGGGGCTGGGGTGCCGGCGCGGGTGGCGGGGGGCGGCAGGGCTCGCTGGTGCTATTTATATAAAATCGATAGCCCGCCCGTGGCCTTGGGCCCATCGATCCAGACAAATGGGGTGTGGAGGACCGGCCCCCACCGGCATAGTACTATAGCTGCCGTGCGTGGAAAATTCCTGGAGGGTAGTGCGACGCGGAAATATGGCTGGGATAATGTAAAATACAGATTAATGAGGTTTGACCTAGAGATGTATTATATTTTTCGTAAAATAAGGAGCTTGGACCCCTATTATATTATGAATACAAGAATTCTACTATTCTGAACATGACGCCAATTCTCCCGCAAATGTAGATCAGATAATACAATAACAAATTTGCAATTATCTAAAACAAACTATAGCAAAATACACAATGAAGGTGTTAGCAAAATGTATTACTATTATGGGTGTACTTAAACCATACCATACCCTACTAGCATTACTAGGTATCATAATCAAGGTTAAGTCAGAGGCCTTCAGGCAACCTGAAAGGTCCGATACCAGAGTTGGCCACCAGCTCAAACTCAAAATTGTTTTTATTCACGTAAGCCAACAAAGCAGATTAGTCAGAATCTACCACTGTTTGGAATGCTGCTTCCACTGAGAAGATCCGGCAAGAAACTCCATGGTAACATTTTTCGATTAACAAAATATGGTATAAATTCTCACGAATAGCAACAGAATGTGAGCATGCAACATCATTGTCACTAAATAAGTAAATAGTAACCACTAATAGCTAATTTGATAAGGAGACGAATAACTATAATTGTCTACATACTTTCTAAACAATATTACTGATGTATAATCTATTACATAAATATTATCAAATATCTATAGGATAAGATATATGTAGGTAGGTAAGTATGTAATGTTTCAAAGATTATGGGATATGTGAAAAATATATGAAAATTTAGATTAGATTCAAGAAATTTAGTAAGAATTTAGATTAAATGTTGATGTGCTATAGTTTGTTGATAGTATAATCATGATATTATAGCATTTAATAATGAATAGCTGTTGTCCGCGGCTCCACCCGCATGACACTTCAGAAAGTAGTAGCCTAAGATACTCCTTATTACATCAGCATCACAAGAACCCCAGGATTGTAAGCCGCTCTTGTTACTACTACACTGACAGTCATATACTAACTATTTAGTTAACTTTAGTACTTTGTTTAATGTTAACTGTCTTGAAACTGTAACTTTAAACTGCAGCCTACATCTGAAAGCCACTAATACGCCTATACTTTTAAATTAGGGAGAAATTAATAATTTAAGATGTTTAAATTATGCAATAAAATCAGAACATACCTGAGTGGGCTGAGGAGCGGCCTGGGTCATCGGCCATAGCTTGACGGATCCTGGAAACAATTTCAATCTATAACTTACTAAAACAGGTGACAGTATTTTATATTGTTACCCTACTATGAACTACTTATACATTATAATTCAGTATGTATCATCTGTCTTTGGGTAGGTACCTACCTATAATAGGCATTTTTGTTTTTTCATGTTTAATAAATGCTCAAATCGTATCTACGTACAAATGATAAAAATGGATACAAAATGTTGACTGTCTTCAATACATTATTATTTTTGAAAGCAATGAATAATTGTTATTTACAAAATCAAAGTAATATTAAGTCCTACACTTACTTACAGAAACTGATTATAGGTATTACTCACTAATAAAAAAATGACCTTCAAATCAACTAAATAAAATAATACGATGTTTACACGCGAAACAACCACATTTCCTCTCAAGTTGTACCTGAATCAGAAATTCAGAACAGCTGGGGTCCCAAACACTAGATTAATTTTACGTCCGTCGAATAAACCTTTTCACCGTTTCACAGGCCAGTTTGCCGATATTTACACTTTACAATGTTCACTAAATACATATTTAGATCATAAAACACAAAACGAGTCCACAATAAATCGCTCCCAAACAAGCCAAAAATCTATGTTTTGACCAGATTTTGACGTAATACCTACTCACCTAAGAAATTAGTTCGTTCGCTATTACGATTATGTTAGCAAATTTCTAACATTTTCATTGGCTAATAAGAATCTTATTTGAAAAATTAAATTTGTTTCTACCAATTATCACTCGGAAAAATAATTTAAATTTGTAAAAGAACACAATAAAATCGATATAACACTAATTGCTTAAATCTAGATCGACTAAACTAGTCACGAAACAATTTATACACCTACCTATTAACGAATAGCGAATACCTACCGACCGTGAACATCCAGCAGAGAGGGACAAAATCTTACGAATGAAGAGGTAAGATAGTACAATTTTCGTATGACTCCAAAGTAATATTGCTTTATACGTTCTCTCTTTGCTTTGCTTTGCAATAAATAGGTTTTTTAGTAATCGACAAATTAATAATGTTCATTGTGATAAAATAATCGATAATACTCGTGCTAAAACAAATGATGACACTGACTGACGGCGGCAGCACGCATGCAAAACCAAGCAAAACAACATTACAAAAGGCGCAAAAAGGCTTGTAGCCAGGCCAGGGCCGTCAAACTAACTATAAAAAAATCTACATTACCAAACCAAAATAAAAGAGTGTAAATCAAAAAGTGACTCATTGGAAATAATTAAAATAATCCAATAGGTAATTTTTTGTCGCCAATTTCTCTACACAAACAAAACTACAATGTTCTCATCAATATTTGGAAAACGAAGATCATCGCCCGTGGAGGACGAAACCCCTCCGATTCCAGGGCCTAGGACCGATGATGGGTTTGTGATAGTTGATCCTGCTTCGCCTAGGAACAGCCTGTACCCTAACGTGAGTGGTGGTTCGGTTCCCTATCCGCAGAGGCCAGCGCCGCCCGCACCCGTCGCCAGAAGAACGTTCGTGGACCCCACGTTTCACTACTTGCAAGGAGTACCATTCACTCTGTCGCGATCATTACAAATGGCTTCAAGCAAGGACTCGTTTGCAACAGAGATGATGGATTTGCTTGCATTCATGACGAGCAAAGTCAACATGAGCGGCTATGAATATGATTTTACAGTTGAGCGAAGTGTTTTGAAGGAATGTTGATTTAGAATAGCAAGCAAATATCTCGATGTTTATATCTCGGACACTATAAACAACGTAGATGAAGCACTTAGAACAAGTGAGTTAAAGGTAGCCAAAGTGATACCAAATAGCATTCATCCAGCATTATTTTAAGGATTTTCAAAAACATCACTTCATTGTTTTTGCAAGGCTAGCTATAATTTTTATCGTGATTGGATTTATCATACTCATGATGACGGGTTGTGAACAGCAATTAGGTAAGAATCTGGATTGATGCTAATTGGTATTACTTTTATTGGCTTCACTCATTAGTTCTAGGCACTCCGTCTAAGTTATATTTTGTCTCGGGTTTATATTTAGCTATTCTAATGACTTGGCTGGGATATATGGTATGCACCAAAATCAAATGTGCATTTCAGTGACAGAGAGATAAAAATATGTAACAACCATAGTCACACTTAAATTTTACGTTGCATTATAATTTTGAAAATATATGAACAGGTCAATATTATTATTATCATAAATGTGTCTCCACTCTTCTGCCTGTATTTTAATTATGCTTAAAAGCATTTTGTTTCTGAATAAATGATGGTAACACCTTGCTTCTCTACTCATGCATATTTGTTTTGTTCTGCAAAGCTCAGGGCAAAAGTATTTGTAATTCAGACCAGTAAAACAGGGTAAACCAAACTAAAGAAATTATTCATCATAGTATTTTATTTCACTATATGCTTACAATGTTGACTACACAAAAAATTGTTTATAATATTATCAATAAGACATTCAGTAATGATATGTTCAGAGTAGAAGCACAGTCTAGTAAATCATAGTCAGTTGTTGTCTCCCAAGTAATGTGGATTATAATGGTTAGCTATATGAGCTTTTGTTAAGACACATGTATAATTTACTAGACAGTGGTAGAGCTTTTGCAGCATCTGCACCTGTAGCATGTACTGCAACAAGATTGTCAAAAATACATAAATATGTACCTGTGTGTTTGTAAATGTGGGGAAATTTATATCTTGTCAGTTTCCTTTGATGATAGATTGTTTTATTATGGAAATTACTACTTCATAAGGTTTAGTATGATTTATTTCGACATTAATTTATAGTGCATTGTTTATAGCACATCCCATGGGTATATCCTTATTTGACTGAAAACAAAACTTATGATGTGATAAACATATTAATTTTTATTTACCATTATGTGCCTGTTAAAAAAATCATAACAGTACTATGTATTTTCAAATAATGTAAGGATTAAATATGTAAATAAAAATAATAATTTTAAATAGCACTTTTATTACATCTCATCCTCGGGCCCAGGGGAGTCATAATATAAAATTGCCTGCAGCCGGCCAGATTAATGTTTATAAAAATTAAATACAAAATAAAATTTAATAAACCCATGCTTAAAACATTTGCATCAATAACATAACAAAATATTATGCAGTTGTATCCGCATAACTAACTTATAAGTGATTGGTTTATAAATATTAGGTTCATAACAACATTTTTTAAGTATCAATATTCTCAAATTTCCCTTTGATTTCGTAATGACAAATGCCATTATTTTAGATTTAAAGCTATAGTACAGACAGTTATTTTTCAACACTTATTAGGCCTTGCTAATTAACATATGAATGTGAAAGAGGTAGTTCAGGATTAGCATGAAGCACACCCGTTTGCCACCCTCCATGTAATACAGAATGTGTGTACTTATATTATTTAACGGTTTGAGCGCAAGCTGTCTAGCTCAGCTCATAGTCACAGGTTCTGTGAACTGATTGGAATGTTTCCGACCAGTCCTTCCAGGATTCCGGTCATGAAGCTATTTCATCAACTATTGAGGCTTACTATTGGGACAACCACTTGGTTGTGTTTTGAGAGTAGATAGCTCACCCATATAATTCCTAATTAGGCAAACCTAATAAATGGCGTTTTCTTAGTTTGTCCTGGTCTGGATATCACTGAGATTGCCCTCAGTCCATTATATTGTTCCCATAAAACGAGTCACTTAGTTTGGAACCATACAGATGGAGTTCTAGCTGCAACTCTTATATACGAAGAATATTCTGCCTTTTCCACTCATAAGGTGCATAATAGAGTGAACACTGGCTAGTGCCTGGTGCTCCAATCCCTGTTGTCCGACCCTTCGCAGCACCAATCACATCACTTTTCCCATTCAATCACAATAAAATTGTTATTAAAGTTATATATTTGCAGCCAATCCGCATATGAACGCTACTATTATGAAGAATGGTAGCCACGTCTTTAGGAATGCACCGAAACTGAAAATATAAATTAAACACAGTTAAAATAGGTAACCTAAGCTATGTGAACAGGTGAAACGAACAGCAAATAAAGTCTGGCCGAATATTCAAATGCTGCTCAAATGTTTAAGTCCCATTTAGTACTTATCTTTGAGACTTCACTATGTCATTTTTATGGCGCATTAAAAATAAGCAGCCATTAATTTGAATTGAGTTTGAACATTCAACATATAAATTATAATTCCCACTGAAGACAATCCAGTTTCATTTTCATATATTATCCAGTTCAGCTATCAACTGCATAATTACACATAGTTAATTTAAATAAAATAGGAAAGACTAATAAAAATTATCACCTGACATATTTAGAGTATGGTATCATGTACAGTGCCAACTTCACCATATTCCAGTTCTTGCAGCCGCCGTAGTTCATGATGTTCAGCGCGGTGGCTACGTGGGAGTGGCAGTTGTCATAGAATATTATATGCTGAAACATGAATTCACAAAAAAAAATAATTTGAAAACCCCCCATGCGACTACTTATTAAACTACAAAAGAGCTGATAATTTTGAAACGGCTGGACCGATTTTTATGAAACATAGCTCAGAACACTCTCGATACGAATACCTATCTAAGATGAAAAACTAAATTGAAATCGGTTCATCCGCTTCGGCGCTACAATGCCACAGACAGACACACAAATACACATGTTAAACTTATAACACCCCTCTTTTATTAGGTATCACGAACAGCATGTTAAAGATAAGATAAGGGTTTTAGGACATGGTCCACGTAGCTGGCTAGTATGGATTGATACACATCTCACGAGCGTGTTTCCAGTCCAGGGACATGCTCATACCCACCAGTGTGATATCATACTTAGATTGGGTCTTATAAAAGACTAAGAACAGTTACTCCATGTAGCCAGATCTGGAAGGGCTGCATTTACAGTAAAGGTTATGAGACCAACGGTTATGAGACCTACCATTCTCTTTTTATATATCTCTGAGGACTCAGATACAGCGGCGTCCCAACCCGCTTGTCCATTCAAAGCCCTCTGTGGGGAAAGTTGCCAGTACTTTGTGGGGTTGCCGAATGCCATTAGGTCTTCGGACACAAAGTAGGGCCCGGCAAAGTCCCTGATCACACCGCTGGATGTACAAATGCCCATGTGACCGAGGAAAGGGAAAATCCATCTGAAATTGTTTGATAAAAATTATGAGCAATTTAATGAAAGTATCAAGCTGTCAGGTAACTTGATACAGAATATGACCCAACAAATAATTATTTAAAAGTCTGGCGACTGGGCTGTTAGAAAAACCCTAATTTAGTTATTTATTTAAGCTAGAACTGTCTGTTATAATTCCAAGGTTCACAGATAAGGATACACACTATCACACCTGTATATCCAGGAGGGTTAATATCATTTTTATCAAATAGTATAATACTGTTAAGCACTCAGGACCTTTAATGGTTCCAATAGCAAATTATTTTTCCATATTTTTAACTGTTCTTATAACATAATCTTGTAGGAATTTCACCTTATTTGGTACTTACGTTAAAACAGGAATTGGAGTCCAAACAATACAGTACGGGTATCGGCAGCGCTCGTGGTCAATGGGATCCATCAGGACTGCTTCTTCAGGGTCACCTATGTCTATTGGAGTAGCTGGGCTGTGGTCACCTGTCATAGTTTATCACACATAAATAATTTACTCGATAAATTGTTCCATATCCTAAACAAAACAATAGATAAGTAAATAAAGCGAATGAAATAGATAGCACCAGGGACCATATACAAAGTACTCTGTGCAGGGACAAAAAGTCAAAACTTGTTCTCTTATTGGTCTGTAAAAGTCAATAAAATCCACAGATTAGAGATATGTAGCAAGCATAAAATCGTTGACAGTCAATAATAGCAAGAGCAACAGACATCCATTATTTTTGTTTGCTGCTGTTCTGTGGCTGTATGTCCGCCGTTGCATGAACATCCGAAATAATGTATTTTTAGCGTGAATATTATTGCTCTCTTTCACACTCCTAGTTTGTACTTCCCCAAACCTAAAATTTACACAGATTTGTGATGTCTCCTTAATTTTGTGCTATAAAAAAATAGAGCCTCGGCAAAAATAGCCTGTATTTTGTTTCGCCTGCATACCTTACTTAAAGTTAACTAACCCTGAACGTCTTATGCTGAAACTGTAATTTGTGGTAACTTTAAGATTAGAATCTGGAACGCAATGGATTGTAATAGGGATGTGCTCTAAATAATCGCCTAAAATTATTTTTTTTCCAAATCTTTCAATCGCAAATTTCAAAATGGCCATCTGACTGACGTTTGTTTGTTTGACATTTTGTTTGTGAATGTTGATGTGTGACTATGTTTGGCGCTATTTTATTTTCGATGATTTCAAATTAATTTCTTAATATCGTATGGTTTCGAGACATTGAAATAAAATTGCCAAAATGCCGGCATTCCTCAAATATATTGACATGGAGAACTTCAAGTCCTATAGGGGTCAACACCGTATAGGACCTCTGAAGTCTTTCACCGCTGTTGTGGGACCAAATGGATCAGGTAAGAATCTGCCTTTGACTTAGAAATCATAACAAAGACTCCCTAGATGGTCAAAAACATTTCATTTTAATACAATTAAAGGTGGTACATGTGTAATAGTTATTTACAAATAAAGTGATGGTAGCATAAAAGTAACAATCTTATGTTGCATTAAGTCTGGGCTCTGAGCTCGTGCTCTAATGAAAAAGATGGTATTGACTGTAATGCCTCTTACATTATGGTATTTTGATCAGGAAAGTCAAACTTCATGGATGCGGTGAGTTTTGTGATGGGGGAGAAGACTTCTCTACTGCGTGTGAAACGCCTCAGCGACCTGATCCATGGAGCATCAATCAACAAGCCAGTGTCTAGAAGGTGACGGGAGTTCTTATAATGGTGGTGATGTTTTGATCAGAACCACAAGCAAAACTAAGCATTTTCGTTGTAACATTTTAGAACATCTAGAAATATGTTGAATATCTGTTCTTCTGCTTATAGCTTCTATTAAATTGATTACTAGATATTGTTAAACTTAGCTCAGAAGGTCCAGAAACTAATATTGTGTTGGTTCAATGTGTATATTTATTTCAGTGCATCAGTGACTGCCACTTTTGTATTGGAAGACATGACTGAGAAGCACTTTCAGAGATCAGTAATTGGGCAGTCATCCGAACACAAGATTGATGGTCAAGTGAGTTAATAATCATAAAACTTTAAACTAAATTGATTAAATGATAGAATGTCTTTCCTATAAAGAGGACTATAGACAAAAAAGTCTTGAGACTAAAAAAGGTACAAAGTACCTTTCCTTTCCGTATAATAACCTTATTATATCCGTAAAATAGCCTTATTATATCCTCAAATCATTCTATATAACACCACTAACCTTATGTAGGTGTCATATTTTTAATAATAAAATATAATTTGTTTAGTCGGTATCAATAAGCAACTACCTGGCGGAGCTGGAGAAGCTGGGGATCAATGTGAAGGCCAAGAACTTCCTCGTGTTCCAAGGAGCTGTCGAGAGCATCGCCATGAAGAACCCAAAGGAGAGAACTGCTTTATTTGAAGAGATCAGTGGGTGAGTGGTACTTCCTGGGGTCATCACATGTATAAATTCGATTTCTGTATCTATTCTGGGGCTTGAATGAGTTCTTAAACCCATAATACAAGTGCTTTGGTGTGTTTGTCAACAATTTTTTATGATGATACTTCACACACCATATTTGAACAAATATTTCCTTATTGCTTGTATGTGAACACCAGTCTACTTCACAAACGAAGTCCCGTGGATGGGGCGCCGTGTCGGCAGTATAATTTACATTGTGTTCAATGTAGTACTGAATTTTTCTTCGGGACTTATGCGGAATAAAGTAAATATTGTTCAGGTCCGGAGTTCTGAAAGATCAGTACGAAGCGTGTCGCGCGGAGGTGAACCGCGCGGACGAGGAGGCGCAGTTCAGCTACCAGAAGAAGAAGGGCGTCGCCGCCGAGAGGAAGGAGGCCAAGTTCGAGAAGGAGGAGGCGGAGAAGTATACCAGGCTCAAGGAAGAACTTGTGAGTGAATTTAATTATATTGACATGCTTGTGTAACCTAGTTAAAACCCCAAATATATTATTTAAGGTTGACTTTGGACAAGGGGTAACAAATTTTTGAAGATCAAGATCTGTTTTTTCCGTTATCCATGATAATAATTTGTCACAGCAAGAGCAAAAGGTCGAGCTCCAAGTATTCCATCTCTACCACAACGAGCGGGAGATCCAGTCCAATGAAGAAGACTTGCAGCACAAGCAGCAGGAGCTGGCCAAGGTCGAGAAGAAGCGACTGAGGGCAGAGGAAGCGCTTAAAGAGAAGAAGAAGGAATCCGGGACAGTGCAGCGGGAGCTGGCGAAGATTGAGCAGGAGATTCGTGAAGTGGTGAGTTGTAGAAAAGCGAGAATATGTTGCCTTTAAAATTAAGCTTTCGTCTTGAGTTGCCTCTTGCGATAAGTGATAACGATAATTTAGACACAGTAACGCAATGCCGTAGGTGATTGATAGATTAAAAATAAAAATCTACCCAGTGCCGTGCCTTGTGGAACACCCATGAAAACTCGAAAGTTGAGTGATTTTTTCCATTAACATCAAACCTCTGAACTAAACTGTTTCAATATGAAGTCTTAAGATCGGGAACCGTGTTTCTTATGCCAGAGGAGTGCAGTTCCTATAAGTATCCCATGATCGACGCAGACAAAAGCCTTAGACAAATAAAAAAAACGTTAAAAACACCTGAGAATTCTTCCAAACACCAAAGGTATTCGACATACATTTTATACATAGAGCTATTATTGAACCCAAAATGTATTTAAATTTTTCTTGTAACAAAGTAAGAAGGAGGGTTAAAGCCCGACCAAATTGGAGCATCTATTCAAGCTATATTATCTCTTTCAATAGGAAGCAGAGATATCCAAAAAGCGTCCCACATTCATAAAGGCCAAGGAGCGCGTGTCCCATACGCAGAAGAAGCTGGAGAGTGCTCTGAAAACCTTGGAGCAGGCTCGCAAGGCACACGAGGCTCACCAGGCGGACATCCGGAAGCTGGAGGAGGAGCTGCGGGAGGTGGAGGAGCAGAAGGCGGGCTGGGAGCGGGCCGCGCTCGGCACCAGCACCGCCGGCCGCCCCGACGTGCATCTGGAGGAGGCTCAGGTACTGCAGGGAGGGGCACCAGCACCAGCACCGCCGGCCGCCCCGACGTGCATCTGGAGGAGGCTCAGGTACTGCAGGGAGGGGCACCAGCACCAGCACCGCCGGCCGCCCCGACGTGCATCTGGAGGAGGCTCAGGTACTGCAGGGAGGGGCACCAGCACCAGCACCGCCGGCCGCCCCGACGTGCATCTGGAGGAGGCTCAGGTACTGCAGGGAGGGGCACCAGCACCAGCACCGCCGGCCGCCCCGACGTGCATCTGGAGGAGGCTCAGGTACTGCAGGGAGGGGCACCAGCACCAGCACCGCCGGCCGCCCCGACGTGCATCTGGAGGAGGCTCAGGTACTGCAGGGAGGGGCACCAGCACCAGCACCGCCGGCCGCCCCGACGTGCATCTGGAGGAGGCTCAGGTACTGCAGGGAGGGGCACCAGCACCAGCACCGCCGGCCGCCCCGACGTGCATCTGGAGGAGGCTCAGGTACTGCAGGGAGGGGCACCAGCACCAGCACCGCCGGCCGCCCCGACGTGCATCTGGAGGAGGCTCAGGTACTGCAGGGAGGGGCACCAGCACCAGCACCGCCGGCCGCCCCGACGTGCATCTGGAGGAGGCTCAGGTACTGCAGGGAGGGGCACCAGCACCAGCACCGCCGGCCGCCCCGACGTGCATCTGGAGGAGGCTCAGGTACTGCAGGGAGGGGCACCAGCACCAGCACCGCCGGCCGCCCCGACGTGCATCTGGAGGAGGCTCAGGTACTGCAGGGAGGGGCACCAGCACCAGCACCGCCGGCCGCCCCGACGTGCATCTGGAGGAGGCTCAGGTACTGCAGGGAGGGGCACCAGCACCAGCACCGCCGGCCGCCCCGACGTGCATCTGGAGGAGGCTCAGGTACTGCAGGGAGGGGCACCAGCACCAGCACCGCCGGCCGCCCCGACGTGCATCTGGAGGAGGCTCAGGTACTGCAGGGAGGGGCACCAGCACCAGCACCGCCGGCCGCCCCGACGTGCATCTGGAGGAGGCTCAGGTACTGCAGGGAGGGGCACCAGCACCAGCACCGCCGGCCGCCCCGACGTGCATCTGGAGGAGGCTCAGGTACTGCAGGGAGGGGCACCAGCACCAGCACCGCCGGCCGCCCCGACGTGCATCTGGAGGAGGCTCAGGTACTGCAGGGAGGGGCACCAGCACCAGCACCGCCGGCCGCCCCGACGTGCATCTGGAGGAGGCTCAGGTACTGCAGGGAGGGGCACCAGCACCAGCACCGCCGGCCGCCCCGACGTGCATCTGGAGGAGGCTCAGGTACTGCAGGGAGGGGCACCAGCACCAGCACCGCCGGCCGCCCCGACGTGCATCTGGAGGAGGCTCAGGTACTGCAGGGAGGGGCACCAGCACCAGCACCGCCGGCCGCCCCGACGTGCATCTGGAGGAGGCTCAGGTACTGCAGGGAGGGGCACCAGCACCAGCACCGCCGGCCGCCCCGACGTGCATCTGGAGGAGGCTCAGGTACTGCAGGGAGGGGCACCAGCACCAGCACCGCCGGCCGCCCCGACGTGCATCTGGAGGAGGCTCAGGTACTGCAGGGAGGGGCACCAGCACCAGCACCGCCGGCCGCCCCGACGTGCATCTGGAGGAGGCTCAGGTACTGCAGGGAGGGGCACCAGCACCAGCACCGCCGGCCGCCCCGACGTGCATCTGGAGGAGGCTCAGGTACTGCAGAGAGGGGCACCAGCACCAGCACCGCCGGCCGCCCCGACGTGCATCTGGAGGAGGCTCAGGTACTGCAGGGAGGGGCACCAGCACCAGCACCGCCGGCCGCCCCGACGTGCATCTGGAGGAGGCTCAGGTACTGCAGGGAGGGGCACCAGCACCAGCACCGCCGGCCGCCCCGACGTGCATCTGGAGGAGGCTCAGGTACTGCAGCAGGGGGGGGGGGCACCAGCACCAGCACTAGCGATGCCGGCCGCCCCGACGTGCATGTGGAGGAGGTTCAGATACTGCAGGGTTGGGGAAGGGGCTGAAGGGTGTGTTGCTTCTGGTCCTGACGTTCACATGTTTGCGTTGACATCTGTGTGTGACTGACAGAAGTTAATTAACATATACCTTCCAATCGCACACATCTGATGGGCTGAAATGTATTAGCCCCCATTGCGACTACAAGGAATTGAATCGTGTGTAGGCACAAGGCACAAGGTTAAATTAAGGCATTGTCCTTATTAAAGATCCGCGAGTACGAGGAGCTGAAGATGGAGGCGTCGCGGCAGGCGGCGCGCTACCTGCAGGAGCTGGACTCCGTCAACCGCGAGCAGAAGTCCGACCAGGACCGCCTCGACAACGAGCTAAGGAAGAAGGGCGAGTTCGAGAACAAACACAGGCAGAAGGTGAGATGAACTAATAATCAAACGAATATCATTTATCACCATGAATGAGATAGCTATAAATATATTTCGTTTGGTCAATGTTGTGTGCCAACAGAATGTCCTTAAACTCGTGTAATAAATTGTTCCGACGAATAGTCCCGGCTACGCAAAGTACTTACATGAACATATTTTAAATTGCTAATTACCAGACACACTGATGATGTTAGGTTCAATGCGTCACTAATCTTTTCTGTCTATGTCTTTATTTCTATGTGTAGACACGATTGAAAGTTTAGCCTATAAACTTATATCTACCCGATCTATACTTTGATTGTTATCTGTTATATTATGTCTTAATAAATAAGTAAATATTTCGTAAAAGATTGAGACAAAACGTATCTCAAATTTTGTCATGAAACTTAATGGTTTTTAGATAGTACATAGAGTCTAATTTCAATTTTAAAACTTTATTTATGAACTTTGTTAATTTAATAGTAAAGTTTTAAATAACACAAAACTGTTTATATTGTAGTGAATTAATTTGTTATTTGTGATGTAGGGCCACGAAAGGAATGAAGCTATGAAGCGAGTGGACAAGCTGAACGAACACATCAAGAGCTCCGAACAGGCGCTCGAAGAGCAGAGGCGACTGCGCGCCGAGCTGCAGGTGAGTGTCGCAGGTGCAGGCCGGCCTATTATAGTCTATGAACTGAGAACCGAGTCTAATAGTTACAACCATTTTGTGACGTCACATTGCTGAATTTAACCTATATTTGAATGCTCACGGGTTCTTTATAAGGTATTGTTTAGGTATGACTACGCGCACCGGCCGTATCTCGCGGGTATTAATAACGCTTTCGAACATTGTACTAAAATAAAATTAAAATCCTGTGACAAGATTATGAATATTGCAATAATCTTATGGTTATTTTTTGTGAGGAAACATGATCGAATTGCGACGTCTCAGTTCTTAACGCGAGCACTATAGTAATATAGTCCTGAGAGGTTGTTCGAGTTTAACCTATAACCCTGTGTAACATTTATGAAAAATTATACACAGTTGTATCCTTCACAATGGTCACCCCATAAGGGGATCGGAGCGTCCTTATTCGTTGACATGTATTTGAGTGAGAGTGTATTGTGTAGTAACTGGCCTGCAGGCGGACGTGGGGTCGTGCCGGGGCCGCGCGGCGTCGCTGCAGGCGCAGCTGGAGGAGGTGGCGGCGGCGCTGGGGGACGCGCGCGTCGACAAGCACGAGGAGGCGCGCCGCCGCAAGAAGCAGGAGATCGTCGAGAGCTTCAAGCGAGACATCCCCGGCGTGGTACGTTGCCCGCTGTCTCTGGCGCTCGTCTAAACGACCAGCAGGAGGAATACTATAATCTCTAATTATTTTTCAAATTCAAAACTAACTCAAAATTGGACGTTGTTTTGCAAAATAGAACCAACCCTCACACACTTTTGCAAACTAAAACCAACTTAGAACCACTTATACAAGGTTGGTTTTGGTCTACAGCAGTGCATAGGCTTGCTTCCGGTCTGCAAAACGATATCCAATTGTTTTTATTCATATAACCCAACAAAGCATTGATGAATAGTCGGAATCTACGAAAGGTTCAGAATGCTGCTTGCACTGAGAAGATCGGGCAACAAACTCATTGATATAACTCATAACTTATTGCTCATTTCTTATACCAAAGTCGGCAAACAAACGTATGACCAGCCTAATTTAACAGAGGGATGGAAAAAAGGGGATGTGCCAACCCGTATATGGGCTGTAGTCAATTATCTCTATTTTGGCTTTACTCTCTACCACCTACAAAACTTGTAGCTGATTCACTTGTCGGTTGTTCATTCAATTATGTTTCAAAACGCACTTGTTTTCTCCACGGATTGTTTGAGTAAATAACTAAACGAGATTGATAGACTCACGTGCATGTGCGTGGGTGTATGTTATTCCGTGCTCGGTGATACGGGCTGTAGAATGTGTTGTGTGGTGCGCAGTACGACCGCATGATCAACATGTGCCAGCCCACGCACAAGCGGTACAACGTGGCCATCACCAAGGTGCTCGGCAAGTACATGGAGGCCATCGTCGTGGACACGGAGAAGACGGCCCGCCGCTGCATACAGGTAACACCACCGACCCACGGGCACATGTGTACTAACGATAGTTAGCCATCATCTTTAACCTCCCCTGTCTCCATTACCTGGGGTCGCGATCTCTTGTCGTCCACTCCAACCTCCTTAATAACTCTCATAATACAATCTATCCATCTTTTCTGGGGTATTTATTTAACGATAATAACCATACTGTGTGACACAACGAGAGAGTTCTTTACGTGAAAGAATAATATATACTTTTGTTCACCTACTTTGTTAATTTAACTGCCTTAGGTCCGTAGAAATAAATCGATCTCAAGTCTGAGAGCGATCTTGAGTACGCATTTGACATGACATTTTGTAGTAGGATGACATAAAAATGACACCTCCAAGATGGCTCTCAGACTTGAGATCGATGAAGACTTGAGATTTATTAATGCGGGACTTAAAATATCTGGATAATTATGTATTCTAGTCTAGCACTGCAGGCCTGACATCGATTATAATCATAATATCGATTTTATCACGCCACAGAGTTCCTATTTCTAGATTGATGAATATAGAAAGAGAGATGTGTAAAATGATATGTAAAACCAGTGTAACAATATGACGTGTTAACGTGGGAGGTTGAATCACTGCATCCAATGTACTGTTGTTCAGGTACTGAAAGAGAGGATGCTGGAGCCTGAAACCTTCCTGCCCCTGGACTACATACAAGCGAAACCGCTCCGGGAGAGATTGAGGTGAGTTATTGAAGTAATCTCACCAGTGATTTGACGACCGATTGGCGCAGTGGTTCGAACGTAGGCCGCTCGGCTCACTGCGCATGGTGGGTGCAAGTTCGATTCCCGCCGGGGTATATTTCAGAAATGGCCTTTTCGTAATTTGCCCTGGTCTGGGTGTCACTGGGATCGCCCCCAGTCCATTGTACTGTTATATGGGACCCGCCGCGAGGATTTTTAAAAAACAATTATTTGATTATAATTAATTTATTGATTAATTAGTTAATTAAATTAGAATATAGTAGATTTGGTAGAATTAGGTCTTGCTTGTAAGACGGTTGGGTCGAGACTGAGAGTCCTAAGGCGGTCATCAGCTACTGCAGCCCAAAATGCTGAGTCGGCAAAACTGCACCTGTGTGGAGTTATGTCAGCATTTTGGCTTACAGTTTTGGGGTATAACAGCTCCCCGATTAAGAGTAAACTTATACCTAAATGCGTAAAGTTTACGTTACATGATTCGTAAAGACGGGGCTGATACCGTTGATTCCAACTCAACGTCGGTTACTTCCACACTACGGTTTCTTGAGATCCTAATCTTACAAAATTTGTAGCACTTATATAAAATATAACTTAACATAGCGATTATAAGAATTTCTACAGATACAGAGTAATAGTCACCGTATGATATAATATGCGATTGTGGTTTGTTTATAACATCATCTAGATTTTTCAGGATATTTTCATTTTCTAATGCTAACATGTCCAAATTTATATTTCTTAAATTAACAGAGGGTAAATTATGTCTCATATTTTCGAATTTAATTTTGTTGCAGCACGTATCGTTTAACAAATTATAATTCAATTGTATAGTTTTTAATTCTAAATTTACATAATTATTCGAGGTCAATCGAGTATCTCTGCAGTACGCTATACAGTTATTGGGTAAGTACAATATTCCACTACCGCTAATAGTGGTTTCATAGGTTTGAGAGTTATTACATTCCAAGGATAGCTTAGCTTTTTGTGATAACACATACAACCACTTGCTATTACGGAGAGGCTGCCAGATATCAAGATGACCCTGGATAAGTTTAGTGTTACAAATCTTCGGAATCGAGGTAAATATTTTAGTTATAAGTTCTGTTTCACAGGTTGGCGAAGCTGCGGTGGAGTACTGGATCGTCATTTCGCACAGGTAATTATTATCAGTTACGGTCTTACAACTACTTAGGTTATCTATTTTACAATAGGTGGACCTATCCTTAGCAATACCTAGATATCTACTAGTGGGTATAATAGTGGCGTATGATTCGGGGTTGTCGCTGTTATGAGCGATGGGAAAAGGTAAGTCGTGAAATATGTCATACTGCTCAGGATTGACAAGTGGTATTTTTACTACGAAAACTATTTTTAAATTACTATAATAAGAACTTATTTCCGACACATTAAGGATTGTATGAATGTTATCCAAACTTAAAAGTTGGGGTAATTGTTTGGAATTTGGGAGGAACCTGTAGCTGTCAATTAATTCGTTATAGAGGTTACTAGGGTCATGTCTTATGCGAGCGTTGTGTTCGCTCACGCGGCCAACTCGCACATTAGTCGCCTCCAGGCCATTCAGTCCCGCTTCCTTCGCCAAGCCGTCGGAGCCCCGTGGTTCGTAAGGAACGTAGACCTTCATTCTGACTTACGCCTCGATTCTATCCAGAAGCACTTCAAAATAGCGTCCGAACGCTATTTCAAGAAGGCTTCTGAACACACCAATGCCTTAATCGTCGCCGCCGCCGATTATGCACCTACACACGCGCCAGTTGCATGCCGCCGCAGGCCGCGGCATGTGTTGCTGGACCCCCCCGACCCACTCACCGCTCTCCTAGACTCAGATGTCGAGGAGAACGACACACGCACACTCCCCACCAGACACCGACCTCGCCGGCGAGGTCGACGAACCCCCGCTTCCGCTAGAAGGTGCGTCTACTTACCTAGACGCACCTTGGCACCCGACAAGCCCGCTGAGTTTCTTGCCGGATCTTCTCAGTCGAGGTCGCGTTCCGATCCGGTGGTAGATTTACCCTCGCCACCTCTCCTGGCAGCGGCCCAAGCCGAGGTCGTGTCCCTTGTGGCGCCCTTGAGCTAGCTGCCCCCCTGCCCCTCTGGCTGGAGCGCACTTGCGCTCGCCCTCTGTCCGGATGAAGTTGTTATGGCCACTCTGGCCAACAACATATAGTCAATTCAAAAAAAAAAAAAAAAAAAGAGGTTACTAGGGGTTATTATCGAAGGATAAAGTATGTTAGATTTACTAAATAGGATAGCGTTAACCACGTCTTCTACTTTAAAAGATAAGGCAAGTAAGCTATTCTCCAACATGGCCATTAGTCCTAAAAATTTATATCTTATAATAAATTTGTTTGATTCGCGGGTAAGATTTCTGACCTCTATGCTCAGTTCGGTGAAAGCGTTTTTTAAATTTTCTTCATTAACTTTAATAATTTCAATTGTTTTATTGAAAACGTCCAGAGTATATGTTGTGACTAATATATTTTCTTTCATTAGGGATGCTAATTTCTTTTGGTCAGTCTCTATTTCGTGAATAGCCTTGTCATATCTGATAGCGTCTTCTTCATTCATCGTGCCAAATAAAGTTTTTGACAATGTGCCTATTGCGCCGAACCACGCTGAGCGCTTTGATCGTTTAGAGATAAGGTGAGAAACAGATTCGTAGTCACGGGTCGCGTCGTGAATACGCGTGAATAACGGTTGGAATAGGTTTTGGCATTCTGAGATATCATAAGCATTGCTTTCCCTACATAGTAGTTCAGAGTGGTTTAGAACCCTGTGTAGGTTTCCAATATGTGGATTTATATAGGATATTTCCACCGGGATAAGTAAACTTAAATAACTATCAACTAATCTAAGTGACCCTATATGGTCGAAGTACAGTCCCGAGCTATTCAGGGCTGGGTAGACGTAGTCTTGAGCCAGGCCCGTAGCACTGTAAGAAAGCAATAAGTGGTTAAGTACTTACTTGAGGAGCCAATTTCAGTTGATCATAGTGTTGGACTACGTGTCTGCGATTAATTAGCAGAGTTAAAGAATTCCTACCGTTTATTTTAACTACTTTGTATGGCCCCTTCCAGACAGGAGCCAATGCTTTACCCTGTCGCGGATGGTTCTTTACATAAACATAATCGCCTGTTTTATACATAGGCTGACGGGTGTGTTGATCGTAATACACCTTGGATCTTTCCTTAGACGATAAATTATTTTCTATAGCCTTTTGCCTCGAGAGGCTCAGCCGGTGACAAAGCATTTTAATATACTCGGGGTAGGTAAGGTCTGGTTGAAGACCATAGATGGAATCGGGAACGAAAGGTTTATGTCCGAAGACGAGCTCATAAGGAGTAAAATTGGTAGTGGAGTGGATGGCACCATTATAAGAGATCATTGCGGTGTATACGTATTTATGCCAATCTGTTCCATTGTCATCCGCAAATGATTTCAAATACTCCTTTAAGGTCGAATGACTCCGCTCCAACGCTCCTTGTGTTTGCGGATGGTATGGTGAGGACCAGAGTTGTTTAATTTTAAAGAATGCACAAGTTCTTTTAAATAGATCTGCAGTGAAATTTGTGCCTTGATCAGTCAAGATTGATTTCGGGATACCGAATAGAGAAATAAAATGGACAAGACATTCACATGATTCTTCTGCGGTTGCGTTAGAAAGGGGATATGCTGTAGAGAATTTTGTCAGGTCATCTTGTAGCGTTAAGATAAATCTAAGTTTATGAAATCCGGCTTCAGGTAAGGGTCCGACAATATCCAGGCTTATTCGCTCAAAAGGGCGAGTTGATGTAGTTGTTATCTGCATAGGAGCACGATTAATTTGGCGGAGGGCTTTATTGGACTGGCAGTAAGTGCAGTTTTTTACGTAAGTCTCGATGTCCTGCCTCATGTGTTTCCAGTAGTATCTTTCTTTGATCCTATTGTACATTCTAGAAGAGCCTAAATGGCCAGCTATGGGGATGTCATGATTTTCACGGAGAATTTTAGGAATTTCAGAGGGGACCGGAAATATTAATGTGTTATGATAGATATGGATGGGAATGTTAGTATCGTGAAATAGGAAGCAAATAATGTTATATATCTTAGACCAGACATGTCTATCGAAAGGATTTCGGAAGTCGGTAATAGCTATAGATTCTTTTGTAGTGGTTATTAATTCGTTTCGGAGTGTTTGCAGACTTTTATAGATATCCTCATAAGAACAATCATTAAAGTGATATACTTTGGTGTATAAGAAGAATGCTTTCTTGTTTTTAAAATCGAATGAAATGGAGGAGTGTAAAGTCCTTTCTTTACTGAGAAGATCTTCGGAATCCTCTAGATTGCCAAGTATCTCCGTAACGTAGGGATTCGTTTCGTCAAGGTCTATAGATGTTGGTATTATTAGAATTTTGCTAGGACTTTTTAGAATATTTTCATTATGTTCTTGAATGTTGGCATTGCTATTAAAGCTCCTTGAGGACATTATTTTTAGAAACTTGGAATAATTACTGTCAGAGGGGTCAAAGTTATTTGGGCTTTGTGGGTGAGTACATGTAGGAGGTTGAGAGTCGGTGGATTTAGTAGGATTTTGTATAGGAGTTGCAGGAGTATGTGATGCAGTGGATGTGGAAGGTTGAGGTTCAGGAGCGTCTGGGTTTCCAGAACTGAGTATAGATGGTATTTCATCATTTTCTAGTAAGTCTATGATAGGTAATTCGTCATCATCTAAGTCAAGGGCAACAGGTGAGTTTATCTCGAGATCATCCAATGTCAAAGGACTGAATGGGAGAGGATCGTTAGGTGAAGGCGCTTGAGGTTGGATTGGGTTTACAGGGATTCTTGAGAGAGCATCTGCGTTGCTGTTAACTTTTCCTCTTTTGTATTCAATTTTATAATCGAATTCTTCTAATTTTAGGCGCCAACGGACTAGCCTTGAGCCGGGGTCTTTGCAATTGAACAGCCATTTCAGCGGTTTGTGATCAGTCACAATTTTAAAAGGGTACCCAAAGAGGTATGGTCGGAAAAGTTTTGTTCCAAACACTATGGCCAGACATTCTTTTTCCGTCACTGAGTAGTTTAACTCAGCTTTATTAAGTGTTCTTGATGCGAAGGCAATAGGGCGGTCATTTCCAATTTCACCTTGTGACAGGATAGCGGATATAGCAAGGTTTGATGCGTCGCAAGTAAGGACAAAAGGCTTTGTAAAATCAGGGTATATTAAGACAGGTGCGGTAACAAGTTTGTTTTTAAGGTCTTTGAGACACTTAGGAACTGGAAATTTAGTTACAGATCTGACTTTCTCAGGATTCGGTTTAACACCCTTGTCACTGATTACGTGACCAAGGTAAGCTACTTCCTTTCGGAGGAACTCACACTTATCAGGCTGTAATTTTAGATTAAACCGTCGAAGTCGGTCAAAGATTTTGGTAAGTTTATCGATATGGGATTTTAAGTCATAAGAATATATTACGATATCGTCGAGATATACGTAACAATGGATCCCTTGGAGCCCTACAAGTGCGTTATTCATTAAACGTTGGAATGTAGAAGGAGCATTTTTTAGGCCAAAAGGCATTCGTTTGAATTCGAAATGACCTTGTGGAACGCTCAAGGCTGTTTTAGGGGCATCTTCTTTGCATATCTTTATTTGGTGGAATCCGGACGAGAGATCGAGGGTAGAGAAATATTTACTGTTACCTAGTTGGTCAAGTATTTCGTTGATCTGGGGAATGGGGTAACTTTCCCCAATCGTAATATCATTAAGTCTCCTATAATCGATTACGATTCGCCACTTTTTCTGGCCGGATGAGTCGGTTTTCTTAGGTACGACCCATATAGGGGCGGACCAGGGTGAAAAGGAGGGTTGTATTATGTTTTGGTCTATCATTTTTGAAATCTGTGTTTCGACTTCTTTTTTATGGATTTCAGGGAACCTATACGATTTGACGTTAATAGGTTGTGAAGAAGTGGTTTTGATTTCATGTTGCAAAAGATCTGTCGAGGTAAGATTATCATCGGGTAGGTGGAATATGTCGCAGTATTGTGAACATATGTCTTGTAGGTCTCGTTTTTCTTCTTCATTGAGGTGGTCGACTCTTAGTAGATCTAAGACTTCGTGTCTACGCACTGAGGTAGGTTTCTTATTATTGAAACAAAGATTTTTGTCAAATTTGAAAGCGTTAGCATCAAGGGGTTGGATATTTAGCTTTAGATCGGAGTTGACGGTTATGGGGTTCTCGGATGTATTGATTACAGATATATTGACACGATTGTTATCTTTTACGGACACTATGCAGTTTGCAATCAGGAGAGAGTCAGACAAGTGTTGGTCGAGGACAATCCCTATTTTATACTCGGGGTTTGAAACACTGCATTCAATTATTGTTTCTGAACGAGGATCTATTACATAGACAGGCTCGCAGTATTTTAATTTTAGTGTGATAGTTTTAATAGATAGTGTACTGGAACTGTAGTTGATGATACCATTCAAGTCATTTAAAAGATCACTACCGATTATTCCGTCATAATTTAAGTTGATATCTTCTACTACGTGAAATTTATAAGAGAAGTGCGATTTAGGGTTTGGATATATTGACAAGTTGAAATGGCCTAGAGTTTTAGTGGGTTTTCCCGCATTATCTATTCCTTTCAGGTTTATATATTCTTTAACTAGAGTGGATCTATGTTGAATGCATGATCGTTTGATGAGGCTTACTGCGGATCCTGAGTCAACTAAGAGTGATATTGGAGTATCAGAAATAGAAGTATTGACAAGAACGTGAGGTAGCAGAATTTTGGAAGGGTTAGCGGTTACTTCATATGTAGCATATGTCTGGGGTTTCAGGTTTGGCGTGACACTTGAGGGACCTGGATGTGGTTTGAATTCCTTTTTTTCGGGCGCGGTGGAAGCGGTGGATACAGCGGGCACAGTGGATACAGAAGATACAAAGGGAACGGTGGATGCAGTGGATACGGTGGATACAGAGGGCACAGTGGATGCAGTGGATACGGTGGATACAGTGGATACAGAGGATGCAGTGGATACAGAGGATACAGTGGATACAGAGGATGCAGTGGATACAGAGGATACAGTGGATGCAGTGGATAATATGGTGGATACAGTGGGTTGAGTACCGGCTTGGATTTTGAATTGTCTCGTGCGGCACTGAGGCGAGACGTATTTTAGTTTAAATCTTCTTCGTCATTCATGTCGTATGGTTCAGTCGTATCTTGCGGTTCTGAGCCAGGGGTTTGTTCGGTTACGAAATGTACCCGGTTTGTCGACGTAGGAGGACGAGAATTGTTGGAGTTGCCGAGATTATTATTATTACCACGGTTGTAGTAGGTAGAGGGTTGGTTGGATTTTCGGTTATTGTTATATTCCCTCTTCCTACAAATATCTATCGTATGCCCTAGATTCTTGCAGTATCGGCAAACGGGCGTTTGATTATCGCTTTGTGGCTTAACATTATTTATATTCGCCGGCTTGAATTGGTAATCATTGTTATTATTGTTGGTTTGGGGCTTTTGTTGAGGGTTCTTATATGGCAAAGGATGAGTCCTTTGGTAGATAACCTTTTGGATTTTTTCTTCAGAAGCGGCCATATTAATAGCCTCGTTGAGGGTTTTCGGTGATTTACATCGAACAATGTTAGAAATGCGCGGAATTAATCCGATCATGAAGTGATGGAGAGCCAGATCCTCCATCGCAGCTGTGCGACCGGGGCCTTCTTTGGCCTTGGTCAGAACAATTTCGGTAAGTAATTGCGACAATATAGTTTCGATTTTAAACCCGAATTGAGTTACAGATTCGTTCGGCCCTTGTTTGCTCTCTTGAAGCTCGGCAACAAGGTGTGAATAATGTTTGCTTTCAGAGAACTGTGTTTTCAGGAAATCCTTCAATTGTTCCCATTGCGTGAAAGCCTTGATAGAGCAAACAATTTCCGCCTTACCTTGGAGTCTCGATAAAATATACTTAAACAAAATAGATTGTTGATCAGCTGATGCGTAGTCAATCGCATTTTGACAATTAGATAGAAATGCGTTCAGGGTCTGCCGATCACCATCATATGGTTTTATGAATTTTAATAGGATATTTAGCTCTACAGAGTTAGATGAGGTTCCTTTTTCGGTTTTACTCATTTTTATTTATTTTAAGTTATAAGGATTGAGATAGTGTCAAAGGTGATAGGTGGACTCTTCACACAGAATGAATATAAAACGTAAATTATAAGAATTAGAATAAACAATAAGATATAAGATTGTTCTAAAAATAGACGGTTGATCTTAACACAGGAAATAGCAGTCTTATCGCTGTAGACTCGGGGCTCGTCGTATGATTCTGCGTGGGCGGGCGATAACGTGAGCGTCACAGGCACGACACAGGTGTGATTTGGACACGGCGTAGAATGTTAATGTTTATAGATGAATATAGGTGCTTCGTTTTAGGCACCGTCAAATGTGAAAGTACTCACAGTAGCTGGATCAATATGAAAAATCGCATGATTTGAGTTTCTCCGGAATACCGGTTTCAGGAAAGCGACGTCAGCAGGGTCAGCGGTCAGGATGCAGCGGCGGTGAGTTGTCAGGGTGCTGGCCTGACACAGGCGTTGGTTTGGACACTTCCACTTCACAAATTTCCACTTCACTCACTAAACAACTGTACAGTTTTGCTGGTTTTGAGACGTACCGAGGGATTTTTATGATTTTATCCCTTTTCAGCTGCCACCATTTGTTATATGGGACCCGCCGCGAGGATTTTTAAAAAACAATTATTTGATTATAATTAATTTATTGATTAATTAGTTAATTAAATTAGAATATAGTAGATTTGGTAGAATTAGGTCTTGCTTGTAAGACGGTTGGGTCGAGACTGAGAGTCCTAAGGCGGTCATCAGCTACTGCAGCCCAAAATGCTGAGTCGGCAAAACTGCACCTGTGTGGAGTTATGTCAGCATTTTGGCTTACAGTTTTGGGGTATAACAGTACGGTACCCATAGTACAGGCTTCGCTTAATTTGGGACCATACAGTTGGTGTGTCAGTCTGGCGATATTTATTATTATTATTTATTTACACATTTGCAGAATTTTAATTGTCAGATATCTACGTATCCTTATTGCGCCCAGACGTAATATACACTACAGTATGTATGTACTGCTGTTCGTAATCAGTGCTGGTCTTGCAAGACCAAACAAACTGAAACAAAACTAATTCTGCGAGAAAAATCCATTATTTCGTTTATGATGGTGAGTCTGATACTTCGGCACATCTCATCCTTATCCCCCACCACGGTGTCCATACGTCGCATATCTCCCAGGGACATCAAAGAGCCGAAGAACGTGAAGCTCCTGTTCGACGTGCTGCGGTTCGAGCCGGCCGCCATCCACCGCGCCGTGCTGTTCGTCACCAACAACGCGCTGGTCTGCGAGACGCCCGAGGACGCCTCGCGCGTCGCCTACGACCTGGACCGGAGCAAGAACAGCAGATACGATGTGAGCACTACACACTAGTAATGGAACATTTCACAGGTAGCGTGTGAAAAATCATATTAGACTCGTACAGGTAAGTAGTACCAGCTACCCACATAGGCAGACTATTAAAAATAAACTGTTAAAAAACTGTTAAAAATCATTGCAATTAAATCGCAAACCGTTCGGTATCGTCCCGGCTTTCATGATAAATCATCGACCAGTGACGTGATAGGATTAAGAAACATAGTGAAAATTCACTATGAATAAAATTGACTGTGAAACCTCACAGGTGAAATTACAGTGATAGAATACATTATTTCACGTAATGAAAATGAATTTAAAGTAGCAATCATTTCCATGCCTACAAGGCACGACCCTCCTCCCCCCATTAAACGAGGGGGATTCAGGCAATAAGCCATTACGCTGGATTACTACTGGTTGGAGGACTTCACATGTCTTGAACTCCAAACGATTATTCCTGTATTGTGTGCAGGCGCTCGCTCTGGACGGCACGTTCTACCAGAAGTCTGGGATCATATCGGGCGGCTCGCTCGACCTCGCGAGGAAGGCCAAGCGCTGGGACGAGAAGCACCTGTCGCAGCTCAAAGCTAAGAAGGTACCGGCCATCCCGCAACATTCATCACACGCCATGCACACAACTCGCACCAATCATACAAATATCTCACAAGAAGCACATAAATCCATGAAACATATAATTATTATCAGGCGTGGAGACCTAACACACTAATCACAAACAAGTTATCAAACTAAATAATAATAATTGGTATAATAACTGTGTAGAGTTGTGATGATACTCTGTTTTGATATTCAAAAAATGTTACCAAGGCGTTTGGATGTATTTGTTTAATTGATATCGATATCTATATTGACATTATTTATGATTTGTGTCTTTACCGTCAGTTAAATTAATTAATTTTATTTTATTATTTTTTTGGCGCAGGCTGTGGCTTCCTCTCATTAGGGTACCTTTTATAATGTTTATTTTGTTTGTATATATCTTTCCAATGTTGTATTGTGTACCCAGTTGGGATTCCTTCAAAATAAAAAATTGAATTTGCTAAATGAAATATTAATTAACCAAAGTATACATTTGACGGTAACAGGAGAAGTTAACAGAAGAACTGCGCGAGTCCATGAAGAAGTCCCGCAAGGAGTCGGAGCTGACGACGGTGGACTCGCAGATCCGCGGGCTGGAGTCCAGGCTCAAGTACGCCATCACCGACCGGGACACCACGGTGAGCGCCGCCGCCCCGGGGGGGGGGGGGGGACCTGCCACTGGGAATAACTTTCACTAATGTTTGATGGCATGTGCTGTTCCAGTTGAAACAAATCAAAGCGCTGGACGCGGAGCTCGTCGAGTTGGAGAACAAGATGGAGATGTTTGGTGTGAGTCGTGTTACAATCTATTAAATAAATAAAATTGGAGTGTCTGTTTGTAATATCAAAATAACAACTTTTCACTAAATGTATATGAAAGTACATACGACACCTATAGCAAAAACGCGATTTAAAAAATTTTTGTCTGTCTGTCTGTCTGTCTGTGTGTTTGTTCCGGGTAATCTCCGAAACGGCTGGACCGATTTTGACGGGACTTTCACTGGCAGATAGCTGATTTTATAGGGAGTAACTTAGGCTACTTTAATTTTAGAAAAACAATTAGGGTTCCGCGTAAAAAAATAAAAACACATGAAATCAAAGAGTATCTCCGAAACGGGTGGACCGATTTTGACGGGACTTTCACTGGTAGATAGCTGATGTTATAAGCAGTAACTTTGGCTACTTTTATTTTAGAAAAACCAAATTTTAAAAAAATATGAAAAAATGGGTCCTGTCGTGCGGGCTCCGAACGCGGGAGCGGGCTTTTTTGTTAAGTTAAATTCCACGCGGACGAAGTCGCGGGCTCAGCTAGTTATATATAAATTGTTATTATATTTTTAAACCTCAGATTAAACACATAAAAACAATGGGTGCGTCAACACCTATTGTTTTTATTTTAAACTAGTTTATGCCCGCGACTTCGTCCGCGTAGACTTAAGTAAAGTATTCTATGTCTTAATCTAGGTTATAAACTATCTGTGTTCCAAATTTCATCCAAATCCGTTTAGTAGTTTTTGCGTGAAAGAGTAACAAACATACATCCACACTCACAAACTTTCGCATTTATAATATTAGTAGGACTGTCTAGTTTCGATGTTGAGGTCTTTAAAAAAAAACGAAAATGCCTACTTATGTCGGAGGCCTTCTTATGCCTTCTTATATCCTACCACCTCCACCCCCAAACTCGATTAGTGTAGTGCGGATAAATTACCTACTGACAAATTGCCAAACTTCTCGAAGGTACCTGATTATGTTACACCACTTTTATAATTTCGCTAAAATCACTATTAAACACACAGGGGGATCAGATCAGTTTCATTCTAGCCCTATTCCTCCCTGCAAGGGATCCGTCGGACTCCTGTATATAGTACTAACCCGTGTGTGGCGCTTCGCAGCCGCAAGTGGAGGAGATCGAGCTGACGATCCGCGCGCGCGACGCCAAGATCCAGGAGGTGAAGGAGAACATGAACAACGTGGAGGACGTCGTGTTCCGCGGCTTCTGCCGAGACATCGGCGTCGCCAACATACGGTACACACAGATACACTAGCTTTCCTTCTCTGCTGGGTCTAGACCTGCCACTGTCAAGGTGCTGCCACATTGATCGATCGACAGTTTCTACATTGTATTTTTTGTGTTTCTGCGTAGTGTTGGATCGATCATCCAAACGAGCCAGACAGATAGTTTTGCCCACTAGGGCGGGCTACACTTTAGAGTGGGCTGAAAACTCCTTGACAGTTCTCACAATCACTTTTCCTTCTGTCCAAAATTAGTATTTGTAGTGAAATTGGCAGAAGTAAAGTACCAGATCACGTCACCTAAATCTAATCAAGCGACATCTGTTGGGCTATTAAGTAACTGCTGAAACAATGTTTTAATTCGTTTTAAATATCTCCTTGTGGTATCGGTAATTATCGATTGAAATGACGTCAAGTTCTTATTCCAATCGACAAGTTGATTGCTACATGAGATGATTGCTATAGTTACGTATAGCTTGATAATGTGAGTGTGTGGTTGCGCGTGCGCAGGCAGTACGAGGAGCGCGAGCTGCGCGCGCAGCAGGAGCGCGCCAAGCGGCGGCTGGAGTTCGACGCGCAGGTGGACCGCATCACCTCCAACCTCGAGTTCGAGCGTTCGCGCGACACGCAGAGTCAGTACTACATTATACTACTTACACTTATACACGGAGAGTTTATTTTGTCTAGTATGCCTTCTGTATAAACACCATTAATGGGTTTATTTGCGATTAATGCATTTAACCGATAAAACACCATAGTCCATAATACAACGCTCATAATTTTTACCTGGGTATCACACCATCATTATCATGTTATAGAAATATGTTGTGATATTTTGTGTAATAAGTGTCGTGCTCATGACGGATCCGTGTCACAATAATATTGTCGGTATCACGGTAAAATAAAATACGGTTAAGGATAGCGTATTAGCGCGCGACCTAGACGTCGATGCGGAGCGATGCAAAGGGCGGCTCGGGCCGGGCACGGCGCGGTAGGAGCGCGGTGACGTCAGCATGAGCAGTGGCATGTCGTCCACAGAGAACGTGACGCGGTGGGAGCGCGCCGTGCAGGACGCGGAGGACGAGCTGGAGGGGGGGCGGCAGGCCGAGGCCAAGCAGCGCCAGGAGATCGACGCCGAGCTGCGCCGCGCCGACCAGCTCAAGGCCGAGCGGGCCGCCGCGCGCGCCAAGCAGGACGCCGCCGACGAGGACGTCAACAAGGTACACACAGCTTTGTAGTCTAATTATGTTTGACACCAATGACTTGCTAGGAAACCCTTACTCCCTTATTAATAAACGTGGTATAGCGGGTGAATAGTACCACACCGACTTATCTCGTTCTGTCATCAGTAATTTGACATTCGAAAGAAAAAGACAAAGCATTGTTATATACCAATTTGAGCTAAGTATGTACGCGCGACGGGTGCATAATATTACACGCTTATTTAACTCGTCTAGAAGCGTACCATGTCCCTGTGCCTTGGCCTTGCGCCGAGATCGTAGCGATAAGGTTCGCACGGCGGCTGAGTGACGCGCGCTCGCGCGGCCAGTATGTCCTTCGAAAGCTGTCACGAACGACGCACGCACTAATTTGGAGCGAAATTTGGGTGCTTTGACACGTAAATGTGAATTTTGGGGACAAGGACTCGGACAGTTCTGTTTGTATTGTTGCGATAGTATTGCCGCGAATAAGTGTAACTTTAATGATAATTGGACTATTGAATTGTGTATTTCTCATCTCGATCGTATTGAAGCACACACGCGTATACTAGCGTCATAGTGTTGGTGCATGACCGAGGTTGTGAACATTTCGGCTAGCGTAGCCCAGTTGTTTCTTGTTTGTATACTAACTGCCTTGGAGGCCAATTGTTGAGTGAACTATCACGGTTGAATATTGCGGTCCACCCGACCACGCCCTTTTGGAGTCTGCTCGTCGAGTCACGTATGTTATAATTGCGGCTTATAGAAAGGTACCTTGTTATTTGTCTGTAATTATTCGTACACCACGGGCATCACGGCGTAAGGACTGTAAGTGTTAGTATTAAGCCACCTACTCAAGATAAATAGCGCCGCGCAACCGCGGCCCAAATGTTGTTTAGGCCATTATTGCCATACGGGCAAAATATCCACTGCGCCCAACTCACACGACCCGTATACGGTCAACAACAGCATGGTTTAACTATATAACTACTAAATCACGTTTATTAAACGAGGTTATGATGTATTCAAACTGCAAGCGCAACCCGCATCTAAACCAATTAGAAACTGCAATGTTGCAGCCGGCCCGCTATCCGGATGTAGCTTGTCTGAATTAACCTTTAACTTTTGCTCGCGTTATCCAGAAATTTGGTTCGCTTCCTTGCACGTTTTCCAAATTGACGGCATTGATTAGCTTACATCGCTTTGGGTAATCCTTGAGTTAAGTCTGTGGGATTTAATTGTATGTAATATGATATTGAGTATAATGTGTGTTGTGCAGTCGCGCAAGGAGCTGGCGAGCATCCAGAAGGACATCCAGTCGGTGCAGAAGCACATCGCCAGCATCGAGGCGCGCATCGAGAGCAAGCGCAGCGACCGACACAACATACTGCGCCAGTGCAAGGTACACTCACACTCACACTCACACTCGCACTCGCACTTACACTAATCAATTAAGAATAACACTCGTTTAATACCCACAATGTAAGAGGATAGACTTTACTCTCATGGAAGTGTCTGGGTTGGATTTCATATATTATTATCTAAGGCCTGTATTAATAAATCAATCTCAAGTCTGAGATCGGTTATGAGTACGCATTTGATATATCCTTTTGTACTGGTATGACATAAGTATTACATTTCCAAAATGCTCTCAATCTTGAGATAAATATGACAGTGAAATTTCTAGCTGTCAATTTACATCCTCTGATTTAATATTAGAATTTAGAGACATTCAGATTTTCAGTCAAAGCTTTCTTTCACGCGCGATACATCGTAAGATAATTAAGTTTTATATCAGCAATTAAATGTCTATGAATACAGATCGACGATATAATAATCCCGCTGCTGGAGGGCAGTCTGGACGACACCGCCGACACCGAGTCCGACCCTTCCTCGATGTCCACCACACAGCAGTACCGCAAGGAGTCCAGGTTGGTGCTCGTTTTATGAACATAGCAACCGCAACAACTATAGATAGATAGGTATTGAGAAATAAACTTCGCCAAAATATATAATAATAACTGAGCTGCATTGTTGTATAGACACATTTTACTGCCAGTATGAAGTCACAATGTGATGCTAATAGCCATATCATAACTGGGTACACTTGCTGGCTGTGGGATGGTACGCAGACGTTGCAACTGGTCGAAATGTTAATATCCGGTTCTCGTGTAGGATCCGCGTGGACTACCGGGCGCTGCCGGAGTCGCTGAAGGAGCTGGAGGAGCCCGACGAGGTGAAGCGCAAGGCGGACAAGCTGCAGAAGGCGATCAACTCGCTGCAGAACACCGTCGACAAGATACAGGCGCCCAACATGAGGGTGCGTTCACACTATTATCACCCTTATGACGCTACATTGTAGAAAACAAAATAGCGAAACACTCTAATGACAACACGTTCGCATCCACCAACTACGGAAGGTCCATACTACGTATTCCGACTGTCCACAGCCACTTGAAACTTCGATCTATGTCGGTTACACTAGTTCCTCTACGAATTTCCTCATCCTTATTTTAATCCTAACTAACATAACTCCCAAACATTCTCTGGGGAGTCATAGGAATGTCATAATTGTAAGAAAAGGAAAATATCAAAGCATGAAAGAGACATTCAGAGCGTTAGGAACACATTTGTAACTTCCACTCGGTAACTGACTGACTCTTCTCTGACTGGCTTGTCTCTGAATGACAAACGGTGACAGTTTTTTTTCTTTATTTCGGAGGGCGGAACCAAACAAGTGTACATTACTTTCAGGCAATGCAAAAGCTAAACGAAGTCCGCGAGAAAGTGAACGCGACGAACGAGGCGTTCGTGGCGGCTCGCAAGCGCGCGCACAAGGCGAAGCTCGCCTTCGAGAAGGTGAAGAAGGAGCGCCACGACAAGTTCATAGAGTGCTTCGAACACGTCGCCAATGAGATAGACGCCATCTACAAGGTACAACCCCATGAACAAACAATCATCATAAGGGCATTTTTACTGCCCTGTCGCCTGCCAAACACCCGAAATATCACTTGCTGATTCGTAAATTGATTTCCATGGATACTTTATTTTAAAACTTCTGACACCTATCCCTAGGTGTCAGAAGTTTTAACTATATATCTTTTAACTATATAACTATATATCTCTTGGGTTCCTCAATAAATGTTATCAACTGTCGCTCATTATAGACAATTTGTCTCCCAATTTTAATGAATCGTCGCCCATTCGTTTTGTCATAATGTTTTTCAGAGTACGGAAATACGTACTCAACAAAAACTGATAGGATTATTTCCGGACGAATATGAGATTTCTGTCATATTAGTCAGATTTTTAAAATAAAATTATATTGTAGCGATAGCGATATATTTAGTACGTGTATAACGTGTATTCCAGGCGTTAGCGATGAACCAGTCGGCGCAGGCGTTCCTGGGCCCCGAGAACCCGGAGGAGCCGTACCTGGACGGCATCAACTACAACTGCGTGGCGCCCGGCAAGCGCTTCCAGCCCATGTCCAACCTCTCCGGCGGGGAGAAGACCGTCGCCGCACTCGCACTGCTCTTCGCCATACATAGGTGCGACATACGCCCCCCTCCCCCCCCGCCCTCTACCCCTCTTGGCAGGGACCGGTGAACTCGGTCAATATAGTTGGTCAGTCTGGGAAATTGAAATCCAGTGAGTGCTAAATAAATATAGCCAGACTGAAACATGAACTTTACGGTCTCAAACTAAGCAACGCTTACTATGGGTACCGTACAATGGACTGGGGGCGATCCCAGTGACACTCAGACCGAGGCATTTACGGAAAGGCTATTTCCGAAATTTTCCCCGGCGGGAATCGAGCCTGAAACCAACCGATGCAGAACCCCGAGCGGCATACGCTCAAACCACTGCGCCAAGCGATCGGTTGTGGTTGGTTTTATTCGGAAATAGTGCCAAAAACACCCTTATAAACTGATAAAGAAATGTGTGACCAGTGTTAGTGCAAAATAATCTGACGTAGTTTTCACACAAAGTGGGAAAATAGTAGTAAAAAGTATAGCCACTCAGTAAAAATTGGTGCTGGTCACCCTGCCTCCAAGTGGGGAGTTATAAAGTTAAATATCAACAAACAATTCGTAACGTGACTGACGAGAGCGGTCCTGGGTGCAGCTTCCAGCCGGCGCCGTTCTTCCTGCTGGACGAGATCGACGCGGCGCTGGACAACACCAACATCGGCAAGGTGGCCTCCTACATCCGCAGCAAGAAGGGCAGCCTGCAGACCATCGTCATATCGCTCAAGGAGGAGTTCTACGGCTGCGCGGACGCGCTCGTTGGCATCTGCTCCGAGGTGACTAGTTCAACTACACAGTTACTTGTTACTCGATCGTGACGTATGAGTTAATCCTTCTAGCGGTGTCAAATTTTCTTTAATCATTTATATGATGAGCACAGACTTAGCATGAGTGTGTACTGCCACTGAAACATTGGAATATACAAGATAATGCAGAAACTGACGATTGTCCTGTACTGAATACAAGAAAAAAAATTTGGTCACAATATAATACAATGCAAGAAATTCTGCTTAAGGTGAAGGCGCCTGTCTAGCCCGCGAAGTTCAAATTTTTTGAGTTCTTTTAGAAATTTTTCAAAATCTGACAATAATAAAAGACAAATTTTGTAATTCGCGAAAAAGACCGTGTGCAGTGCATTTATTAATACATTTATTTTACTCTAAATATTATCACGGTGGATATGATACTAGTAAATCACTAAATATACAAAAATTGCCAGATTATCTGGATAGCTGTCGTTCTTGAAATGTTTTAGAGTAAGTTTGATATATTAATAAATGCACTGCACACGGTCTTTTTCGCGAATTACAAAATTTGTCTTTTATTATTGTCAGATTTTGAAAAATTTCTAAAAGAACTCAAAAAATTTGAACTTCGCGGGCTAGATGGGCGCTTTAGCCTTAAACACAAATTAAACTTTTTTAAACGTACTGCTGTCCTTCTTATGATCATATACCAGAGCAGACCAACATTTTACTTGTAAAAAAATGTTTTGGCGGGATTTTGATAAAACAGAATTGGCACCATTAAACAGGTATGATAAACTGACGCTATCTCTTTTCGTTCCAGCCGGCCGACTGCTTGGTCAGTGACGTCATCACGCTCAGTCTGGAAAATTACAACGACTAGCGCACGCGCACGCATAGACTATATTTTTATACTTTTAGTTGTCATTTCTCATGTTTAATACGATTCTTGAGTGGATTGCTAAAATTTACGGTAATAATAATAAAATAAGTGTTAAGTTGACGTAGGATAAGCTTTTTGTTTAATGTTTTACCCTGAACGAATAAATAAGGCCCTTTCAGCAACAGATGTTTAGTTCACTAACACACGGTAATAAGATCCGTTTTGATCCGTTCCCAAAGGCGAATTCAGTCAATAACCATATTCATATCTAGCTCTTTTATTTACAATAAAATAATCTTTATATTACAACCCTTATTCTAGTTTAAAACTATGCTACGCGTCGACTTGTCGGTACGCACGTGCTGCACGCAACGTTGCTTTGTATATATTTCAACTGGGTCCAATATCGTCAACGTCGGCGCCAACAGTATTTTGTTCGCAACAAAGTAAATTCACAACATCCGTCGCGTGCGGTGCGTTCGGACCGACACAACGATACGTACTCGTCATAATTAATATCAGCAGCACCACAAATTGAATGATGCGACCACCTTCTGAATTATGAACGCTAACTGTACATAGTGAAGGTTTAATTTCAAATATTTTATTAGCTAAGCGCAAAATTTAATTTTGTGTTGCTACATCAATGTGCTCGCTATGACGTGTCACGTGACCCCCGCATAATGAAATGTTACTTATGTAATACTCCAAATATTAACAATTAATATAGTTATTATTAATTCATTAATATCGCCAGGCTTTATGGTCTCAAACTAAGCAATGCTTGTACGGGTACCGTACAATGGAATGGGGGCGATCCCAGTGTCACCCAGACCAGGATGTCCTGATAGGAATCAAACCCGAATCAACTCGGTTTACGCATAAAACCCTAAAGGGGTCGTCAATAAAATTAACTATAATAATTACATTATTATACAAAATCAGCTGCAAATATTCAGCTTGCAACAATTCCGGTGACAGAAATTACGATCTATATTGAAAAATAATTAAACAATGCTAAATTAGCTAGTTGATCACAATACAGGGTTACCACAGAACAATAACCCATAGACGCCGCTTAGCCGGGCACCGCGGCTCGCCTAGCTAACGCATTACCACATTTACCACTGCATAACATAATGATGTATGACTGCACCTGATATTTTGACTGGTCCGTTCAACGGTTGACTTTGAACGAACCAATCAAAATTCGCAATTTTTCCAGATACCGCGCCATCTTTCAATGATAGCATAAAATACTTTTTCTAATACAAAATAAAACGGCTGTAGAGAGACACGGCTACAATTCCTGTGAATTCCGTCACATCAATGCAATACTACCGTTTTAGTTTCATACATTTTTGATAATGCATAAACACTGCATACATAAAACATCAACGGGCGATTGTCACCCGTTGATGTTTTCTACTCAGTGGTTCTGTAAGCATTAGGCGATAAGTCTGAAAAAAAAAAACATTTAAAATTCGAATGAGGAATCAATCGCATGAGGATGAATGCCGCATAGTATGAGGGTGTCGCAATTAAGGGAAGTACAGTCGTCCCGCACGGCGGCGGCGCGGCTAGTCGGGGCTGCGCGGCGGGTCGGTGTTGAAGTAGGGCGCGGCGTGGGGCTGCAGCGGCGGCGGCGCGGCTAGTCGGGGCTGCGCGGCGGGTCGGTGCTGAAGTAGGGCGCGGCGTGGGGCTGCAGCGGCGGCGGCGCGGCTAGTCGGGGCTGCGCGGCGGGTCGGTGCTGAAGTAGGGCGCGGCGTGGGGCTGCAGCGGCGGCGGCGCGGCTAGTCGGGGCTGCGCGGCGGGTCGGTGCTGAAGTAGGGCGCGGCGTGGGGCTGCAGCGGCGGCGGCGCGGCTAGTCGGGGCTGCGCGGCGGGTCGGTGCTGAAGTAGGGCGCGGCGTGGGGCTGCAGCGGCGGCGGCGCGGCTAGTCGGGGCTGCGCGGCGGGTCGGTGCTGAAGTAGGGCGCGGCGTGGGGCTGCAGCGGCGGCGGCGCGGCTAGTCGGGGCTGCGCGGCGGGTCGGTGCTGAAGTAGGGCGCGGCGTGGGGCTGCAGCAGCGTGCGACACACAGCACAGACCCGCGCCGGCAGCCGCCGCGGCCCGCTCGGCACGGTGTGCGCCACGCACGCCGCGCAGAAGATGCGTCCGCAGTGCCGGCAGTGGACCTGGCACACCATAGACACACCACGTGGTACAGCCTACTTCCATCTACTAATCATTATGATTAGACCGTCTGATGTCCCACTACAGGGCACGAGTATACCCTTGGCACGAGAAGGATTCAGGCAGTAATCCATCACGCTGGCCCAGGGACTGCTGGCCTGAATTTCACATGTGTTTCGAAAGTTGATTAGAAGTCGTGCAGGTTTCCTCACGACGTGTTCCTTCACCGAAAGCAAGTGATAAACATTATTGAAATTATTATTTGCACATGGATTTCACAATAATTGCTAAATTCATTATAATATGAGGAGTTTGTGCAAGTTCAAGTTTGCAGTATATTAACACCAGGTTTACAAAATTAAAAAAACACGATTTTATAGGTTTCATAGGGGGAAACCGGAGCCTCCCTTTATTAGTTCCGTTAGAACCCGATTCCCATGTCAGCTCCGGCCCCGGCGGCGGTACCTTTTTCTTGGTGTTGGGCAGGTGCGCGTGGCAGGCGGGGCAGGCGGCGACGTCGTCCTCGTGCTGCCAGCGCACCTCCGAGTCCGCCTCGCGGATGCGCTGCAGCTGCACCTGCACCCATACACGTGTGGTGAAGCGTGTGTGTGTCACACGCTTCACCACACGCCCACTGCCACCAGGGCGCCGCCCTCACACTCACACTCATTCCCGACCTCGCGACAATTTGTCTATACTTATATTATAAAGAGGAAAGATTTGATTGTTTATTTGTTTGCATTGAATAGGTCCAAAACTACTGAACCCATTTGAAAAATTATTTTACTGTTGGGAAGCTACACTATCCCTGGATAACATAGGCTATATTATATTTTCAAAAAAATTTGGCTCCTTACTAAAATTTCAATAATGTCACCGTAATGTACCCGTGCGAAGCAGGGGCAGGTCGCTAGTATTTAATAATATCGCCAGACTGACACACCCACTGTATGGTCCCAAACTAAGCAACGCTTGTACAATGGACTGGGGGCGATCCCAGTGACACCCAGACCTGGGCAAATGTGGAAAAGGCCATTTCCGAAATTTGTCCCGGTGGTAATCGAACCCGCAACCACTATGTGCAGTGAGCCGAGCGGCCTACGCTCGAACCGCTGCGCCAAGCGGTCGTCAAATGACACTGACACGTGTGAAATGACAGCTAACGTCACCCCGATCCGATCGAGCGACATCTGGTGTGTATTCACAACCATTACCTGTAAGGACTGCGACAGTCTCACAAAGTCCTGTTGCACTTTTTCACTGTTGTCCAACTCTTGTTGTAGCACTAAAACACGAGATCGGACCTCGTGGACCTCGTTCTGCAGCCGTTTCTGTAAAAGAAAATTTGAAATTATAAGACTCGGCACCAGACTTCTACCACTGTTACTCTTGTAAGCCTGGGTTTGAAGTAGTAATCATTTATTTCTCAATGATATTATATTTTGTTATCGATAAAACCCCACTAGCCTATTCATAGCACGATATCCCATCTCTATTAGAGAGTATATAACAAATGGCGTTGGGGGCGGGATTAAATTTGATAGCATTACATTATTTTTAATGGGACTAGTCCCGCCACACTCCCAACATTGTTATTCCTGTAAACCAGGATCAACAATGGTGATCAATGATGGTCGAGGTTCGACACTCGACGAGTCCCGGGGAAAAGTTAAATTGTCTTGGAATCCGCACAAATTTAATCAAAAGAAATAATAGCAGGAGTTGGAAGAAACATTTTCCACTTTCTCCGTTGCAAGGCGGGGGACAAATATAGTTGGTATGGGCTGATTGCCATATAAACAGGACTGTTACAGCTGATTGAAGACCAGTTGTAAGGCACCACGGATCGTAATTAGTATTACATTGTTTAAACAGAGTCCATGACTATTATCAATGCTAGCAATCCTTAGGGTTGGGCAGGGAGAGAGAACGTCACCAAGTGACCTTGTCCTCCAGCAGCTGCTCGATCATGTCGTTGGAGTGGCGCAGCTTGTCGCCCAGATCCTGCATCTGTTCTCGCTCCGTCTGCAGCTGGTCCAACTCCTCCCTGCGACGCGACAACACACCTGTTACCTCAGGGTAAACAAATAATACAACAGATTGTGGTAGAGCCAAGCTGAAGCCGCTCGTATAGGGGCTGGGTCGACTGGGGTATTTTACCACCCACTCACAGAATATCAGCGTAAACTACCTATTATTTATAGTTGCCTTTCGTACGTAGCCAGAAGCTCAACTCCTCTGTCTATTTCCCGCCCTTTCAAGTTGGCAGCGTGCAAGCAATGGCTTTGGTATTGCAAGCATTGAAAGGCTATGTACGAGTATAACATAACTGCTTAACAATAGGTGGACAGTATGTTTGTTTACCGACTTTTTTATTTAAAAGTGGTATCACCCTAGGATGACGTCCAATAGGGAGAGATGGCGAGACATCGTGAGGCGAACAACATCGGCCCCGGAAAACAATTCATGACGACCACGACCGCTCTGTCAAGAGCGTAACGACTTAGAAGAGAAGAGAGAGAGATCACCCCAGGGAGGGTTGGCGAATGTCTCACGTTTATCAATAGCCCTGCAGGTTTCCTCATGTTCACCTTCATCGTTCAGCAAGTGATTCATCTTGAAGTCGTGTTAAACACGCGGGCGCGCTCGGCCCCACCCTTATCACTGCTTTTTAATGTTATAAGAATAATATCCCCAGACCATCACACCAACTGGACGGTCCCGAATCAAGCCATTCTTGCACACCACGGGTACCGGACAAGAGATTCGAGATCTTAGTGAATTAACAAAAGCCCGCGACCCGGTACAGCTGATGCTGATGCCGGTGCTGACCTGGCGCGGGCTCGCTCGGCCTGCAGCGCGGCCAGCTCGGCGTCCTGTCGGCGCGCGCGCGCGGCGTGCTGCAGCAGCTGCGCGCGCAGCTCGCGCAGCCGCAGCGACAGCTCCTGCAGCTCCTGCTTGTACTGGTGCTGTGCTGACCTGGCGCGGGCTCGCTCGGCCTGCAGCGCGGCCAGCTCGGCGTCCTGTCGGCGCGCGCGCGCGGCGTGCTGCAGCAGCTGCGCGCGCAGCTCGCGCAGCCGCAGCGACAGCTCCTGCAGCTCCTGCTTGTACTGGTGCTGTGCTGACCTGGCGCGGGCTCGCTCGGCCTGCAGCGCGGCCAGCTCGGCGTCCTGTCGGCGCGCGCGCGCGGCGTGCTGCAGCAGCTGCGCGCGCAGCTCGCGCAGCCGCAGCGACAGCTCCTGCAGCTCCTGCTTGTACTGGTGCTGTGCTGACCTGGCGCGGGCTCGCTCGGCCTGCAGCGCGGCCAGCTCGGCGTCCTGTCGGCGCGCGCGCGCGGCGTGCTGCAGCAGCTGCGCGCGCAGCTCGCGCAGCCGCAGCGACAGCTCCTGCAGCTCCTGCTTGTACTGGTGCTGTGCTGACCTGGCGCGGGCTCGCTCGGCCTGCAGCGCGGCCAGCTCGGCGTCCTGTCGGCGCGCGCGCGCGGCGTGCTGCAGCAGCTGCGCGCGCAGCTCGCGCAGCCGCAGCGACAGCTCCTGCAGCTCCTGCTTGTACTGGTGCTGTGCTGACCTGGCGCGGGCTCGCTCGGCCTGCAGCGCGGCCAGCTCGGCGTCCTGTCGGCGCGCGCGCGCGGCGTGCTGCAGCAGCTGCGCGCGCAGCTCGCGCAGCCGCAGCGACAGCTCCTGCAGCTCCTGCTTGTACTGGTGCTGTGCTGACCTGGCGCGGGCTCGCTCGGCCTGCAGCGCGGCCAGCTCGGCGTCCTGTCGGCGCGCGCGCGCGGCGTGCTGCAGCAGCTGCGCGCGCAGCTCGCGCAGCCGCAGCGACAGCTCCTGCAGCTCCTGCTTGTACTGGTGCTGTGCTGACCTGGCGCGGGCTCGCTCGGCCTGCAGCGCGGCCAGCTCGGCGTCCTGTCGGCGCGCGCGCGCGGCGTGCTGCAGCAGCTGCGCGCGCAGCTCGCGCAGCCGCAGCGACAGCTCCTGCAGCTCCTGCTTGTACTGGTGCTGTGCTGACCTGGCGCGGGCTCGCTCGGCCTGCAGCGCGGCCAGCTCGGCGTCCTGTCGGCGCGCGCGCGCGGCGTGCTGCAGCAGCTGCGCGCGCAGCTCGCGCAGCCGCAGCGACAGCTCCTGCAGCTCCTGCTTGTACTGGTGCTGTGCTGACCTGGCGCGGGCTCGCTCGGCCTGCAGCGCGGCCAGCTCGGCGTCCTGTCGGCGCGCGCGCGCGGCGTGCTGCAGCAGCTGCGCGCGCAGCTCGCGCAGCCGCAGCGACAGCTCCTGCAGCTCCTGCTTGTACTGGTGCTGTGCTGACCTGGCGCGGGCTCGCTCGGCCTGCAGCGCGGCCAGCTCGGCGTCCTGTCGGCGCGCGCGCGCGGCGTGCTGCAGCAGCTGCGCGCGCAGCTCGCGCAGCCGCAGCGACAGCTCCTGCAGCTCCTGCTTGTACTGGTGCTGTGCTGACCTGGCGCGGGCTCGCTCGGCCTGCAGCGCGGCCAGCTCGGCGTCCTGTCGGCGCGCGCGCGCGGCGTGCTGCAGCAGCTGCGCGCGCAGCTCGCGCAGCCGCAGCGACAGCTCCTGCAGCTCCTGCTTGTACTGGTGCTGTGCTGACCTGGCGCGGGCTCGCTCGGCCTGCAGCGCGGCCAGCTCGGCGTCCTGTCGGCGCGCGCGCGCGGCGTGCTGCAGCAGCTGCGCGCGCAGCTCGCGCAGCCGCAGCGACAGCTCCTGCAGCTCCTGCTTGTACTGGTGCTGTGCTGACCTGGCGCGGGCTCGCTCGGCCTGCAGCGCGGCCAGCTCGGCGTCCTGTCGGCGCGCGCGCGCGGCGTGCTGCAGCAGCTGCGCGCGCAGCTCGCGCAGCCGCAGCGACAGCTCCTGCAGCTCCTGCTTGTACTGGTGCTGTGCTGACCTGGCGCGGGCTCGCTCGGCCTGCAGCGCGGCCAGCTCGGCGTCCTGTCGGCGCGCGCGCGCGGCGTGCTGCAGCAGCTGCGCGCGCAGCTCGCGCAGCCGCAGCGACAGCTCCTGCAGCTCCTGCTTGTACTGGTGCTGTGCTGACCTGGCGCGGGCTCGCTCGGCCTGCAGCGCGGCCAGCTCGGCGTCCTGTCGGCGCGCGCGCGCGGCGTGCTGCAGCAGCTGCGCGCGCAGCTCGCGCAGCCGCAGCGACAGCTCCTGCAGCTCCTGCTTGTACTGGTGCTGTGCTGACCTGGCGCGGGCTCGCTCGGCCTGCAGCGCGGCCAGCTCGGCGTCCTGTCGGCGCGCGCGCGCGGCGTGCTGCAGCAGCTGCGCGCGCAGCTCGCGCAGCCGCAGCGACAGCTCCTGCAGCTCCTGCTTGTACTGGTGCTGTGCTGACCTGGCGCGGGCTCGCTCGGCCTGCAGCGCGGCCAGCTCGGCGTCCTGTCGGCGCGCGCGCGCGGCGTGCTGCAGCAGCTGCGCGCGCAGCTCGCGCAGCCGCAGCGACAGCTCCTGCAGCTCCTGCTTGTACTGGTGCTGTGCTGACCTGGCGCGGGCTCGCTCGGCCTGCAGCGCGGCCAGCTCGGCGTCCTGTCGGCGCGCGCGCGCGGCGTGCTGCAGCAGCTGCGCGCGCAGCTCGCGCAGCCGCAGCGACAGCTCCTGCAGCTCCTGCTTGTACTGGTGCTGTGCTGACCTGGCGCGGGCTCGCTCGGCCTGCAGCGCGGCCAGCTCGGCGTCCTGTCGGCGCGCGCGCGCGGCGTGCTGCAGCAGCTGCGCGCGCAGCTCGCGCAGCCGCAGCGACAGCTCCTGCAGCTCCTGCTTGTACTGGTGCTGTGCTGACCTGGCGCGGGCTCGCTCGGCCTGCAGCGCGGCCAGCTCGGCGTCCTGTCGGCGCGCGCGCGCGGCGTGCTGCAGCAGCTGCGCGCGCAGCTCGCGCAGCCGCAGCGACAGCTCCTGCAGCTCCTGCTTGTACTGGTGCTGTGCTGACCTGGCGCGGGCTCGCTCGGCCTGCAGCGCGGCCAGCTCGGCGTCCTGTCGGCGCGCGCGCGCGGCGTGCTGCAGCAGCTGCGCGCGCAGCTCGCGCAGCCGCAGCGACAGCTCCTGCAGCTCCTGCTTGTACTGGTGCTGTGCTGACCTGGCGCGGGCTCGCTCGGCCTGCAGCGCGGCCAGCTCGGCGTCCTGTCGGCGCGCGCGCGCGGCGTGCTGCAGCAGCTGCGCGCGCAGCTCGCGCAGCCGCAGCGACAGCTCCTGCAGCGACAGCTCCTGCAGCTCCTGCTTGTACTGGTGCTGTGCTGACCTGGCGCGGGCTCGCTCGGCCTGCAGCGCGGCCAGCTCGGCGTCCTGTCGGCGCGCGCGCGCGGCGTGCTGCAGCAGCTGCGCGCGCAGCTCGCGCAGCCGCAGCGACAGCTCCTGCAGCTCCTGCTTGTACTGGTGCTGTGCTGACCTGGCGCGGGCTCGCTCGGCCTGCAGCGCGGCCAGCTCGGCGTCCTGTCGGCGCGCGCGCGCGGCGTGCTGCAGCAGCTGCGCGCGCAGCTCGCGCAGCCGCAGCGACAGCTCCTGCAGCTCCTGCTTGTACTGGTGCTGTGCTGACCTGGCGCGGGCTCGCTCGGCCTGCAGCGCGGCCAGCTCGGCGTCCTGTCGGCGCGCGCGCGCGGCGTGCTGCAGCAGCTGCGCGCGCAGCTCGCGCAGCCGCAGCGACAGCTCCTGCAGCGACAGCTCCTGCAGCTCCTGCTTGTACTGGTGCTGTGCTGACCTGGCGCGGGCTCGCTCGGCCTGCAGCGCGGCCAGCTCGGCGTCCTGTCGGCGCGCGCGCGCGGCGTGCTGCAGCAGCTGCGCGCGCAGCTCGCGCAGCCGCAGCGACAGCTCCTGCAGCTCCTGCTTGTACTGGTGCTGTGCTGACCTGGCGCGGGCTCGCTCGGCCTGCAGCGCGGCCAGCTCGGCGTCCTGTCGGCGCGCGCGCGCGGCGTGCTGCAGCAGCTGCGCGCGCAGCTCGCGCAGCCGCAGCGACAGCTCCTGCAGCTCCTGCTTGTACTGGTGCTGTGCTGACCTGGCGCGGGCTCGCTCGGCCTGCAGCGCGGCCAGCTCGGCGTCCTGTCGGCGCGCGCGCGCGGCGTGCTGCAGCAGCTGCGCGCGCAGCTCGCGCAGCCGCAGCGACAGCTCCTGCAGCTCCTGCTTGTACTGGTGCTGTGCTGACCTGGCGCGGGCTCGCTCGGCCTGCAGCGCGGCCAGCTCGGCGTCCTGTCGGCGCGCGCGCGCGGCGTGCTGCAGCAGCTGCGCGCGCAGCTCGCGCAGCCGCAGCGACAGCTCCTGCAGCTCCTGCTTGTACTGGTGCTGTGCTGACCTGGCGCGGGCTCGCTCGGCCTGCAGCGCGGCCAGCTCGGCGTCCTGTCGGCGCGCGCGCGCGGCGTGCTGCAGCAGCTGCGCGCGCAGCTCGCGCAGCCGCAGCGACAGCTCCTGCAGCTCCTGCTTGTACTGGTGCTGTGCTGACCTGGCGCGGGCTCGCTCGGCCTGCAGCGCGGCCAGCTCGGCGTCCTGTCGGCGCGCGCGCGCGGCGTGCTGCAGCAGCTGCGCGCGCAGCTCGCGCAGCCGCAGCGACAGCTCCTGCAGCTCCTGCTTGTACTGGTGCTGTGCTGACCTGGCGCGGGCTCGCTCGGCCTGCAGCGCGGCCAGCTCGGCGTCCTGTCGGCGCGCGCGCGCGGCGTGCTGCAGCAGCTGCGCGCGCAGCTCGCGCAGCCGCAGCGACAGCTCCTGCAGCTCCTGCTTGTACTGGTGCTGTGCTGACCTGGCGCGGGCTCGCTCGGCCTGCAGCGCGGCCAGCTCGGCGTCCTGTCGGCGCGCGCGCGCGGCGTGCTGCAGCAGCTGCGCGCGCAGCTCGCGCAGCCGCAGCGACAGCTCCTGCAGCTCCTGCTTGTACTGGTGCTGTGCTGACCTGGCGCGGGCTCGCTCGGCCTGCAGCGCGGCCAGCTCGGCGTCCTGTCGGCGCGCGCGCGCGGCGTGCTGCAGCAGCTGCGCGCGCAGCTCGCGCAGCCGCAGCGACAGCTCCTGCAGCTCCTGCTTGTACTGGTGCTGTGCTGACCTGGCGCGGGCTCGCTCGGCCTGCAGCGCGGCCAGCTCGGCGTCCTGTCGGCGCGCGCGCGCGGCGTGCTGCAGCAGCTGCGCGCGCAGCTCGCGCAGCCGCAGCGACAGCTCCTGCAGCTCCTGCTTGTACTGGTGCTGTGCTGACCTGGCGCGGGCTCGCTCGGCCTGCAGCGCGGCCAGCTCGGCGTCCTGTCGGCGCGCGCGCGCGGCGTGCTGCAGCAGCTGCGCGCGCAGCTCGCGCAGCCGCAGCGACAGCTCCTGCAGCTCCTGCTTGTACTGGTGCTGTGCTGACCTGGCGCGGGCTCGCTCGGCCTGCAGCGCGGCCAGCTCGGCGTCCTGTCGGCGCGCGCGCGCGGCGTGCTGCAGCAGCTGCGCGCGCAGCTCGCGCTCGCCGCCCGCCGCCTGCTCGCGCCCCACCTGGCACACGATCAGCTGCTCGCGCAGCCGCAGCGACAGCTCCTGCAGCTCCTGCACACAACACACGACGCTCTCGTCAACGGACACTACCAGCCTCAAAACCTCTTCGGCTATTGACTATTGACGTAAGCCGACCCCTAGCATGAGCGTGTAGCAAGAAGCTTATATTAAAACACTGGAGATATCACGTAGAACTATGGAGTGAAGATAGGTTTTTTACATACATACATATATTCTGTCCCCCTCACACTTCATCTGAAATTGCCATGATAAACCCAAAAAAATACCCAAACTAACGTGTGATGAGCCAAGATTTGGCAAGTCCATGGTTTTCGTATCTGATTTTTATGGATTTTATTTACATATTACATATGCGTCAATTTGAGAATCCTCTTGACTTCAGTATTTATTTTTATATAGAAAACAAAAAAAAGATCAGCCGTTCACTTTCCTGATTGTCGTTAGCTGTTATTTTAATAATTTAGCAACACTGATAGAACACTCAATTTGACACTATGGCCAAACTCTCAAAGATTTTCAAGCACTTCGCATTTTTAAATTAGTTTAATGCTTAAATAAAAGTGTGTTCTTGTAATTTAAACGATTTATTGTGTTGTGCAAAATTGCAGAAGTGTATGGATACCACACTCAAACATTAAGTTTCACGGGTGATTGTATTTTACGCTACTAACCGTATTTAACCATATTTATATAATTTTTAATGGGAGACTTAATAAAACATCAATAAATTATTATTATTAGTATTGTGTGGCTATTAATTAATGATATAACAGTTTATGTTGTACTTTTCGTACTATATTCATTTAGTTTTTACATGAACAATTTACCTAAGAAGGGTGACCATCATCTCACTGTATTTCAGATTATCTGAGTAAGGAAGGATACATAAATAGTATACTTATCATATGTTCCAAAGTCAAAAATATCTATTACTGCACTTATATGAGTACCCACTGTATACTTTGATTGTGCTAAGTTTATAAAGTAGCACAATCACAATAGGTACCTATTTTATGACGGGTGTGTATACCTAACTTTGTTCCCTGCACACTTCCACCCTAGGCAGGAGCCGAGCCGGCGCGGCGTTCGGCTCGCATACGTGCTCGCGCTGGTACCACGCTGTGAGTTAGTGCCAGTTAGACCGTCACGCAGGAACGCGCGTAAGCTCGAATGCCGGTTCGGTTATTTATACGAATAAATAAAATTGGAGTGCCTGTTTGTAATATCAAAATAACACCTTTTCACTAAATGCATAATGCAAGTACATAGTCGTACAGTACATATAACAAAAAAGCGGGTTGAAGCGGTTTGTTCCGGGTAATCTCCGAAACGGCTGGACCGATTTTGACGGGACTTTCACAGATAGCTGAAATATATTATCTGATATATACCGCATATTTATATTTTTAAAATTTAAGTACTTTTGGAAATTGTTTCACTGGCTTGTTTATTTTTTTTTATTTGTTTATGATGAGTGAGTTTGTAACGCGCATCAACGTTTGTAAAGCATTATAAATTATTGATTCTCCTTCTTTCTTTAAAAATATGGCCCACTTAGTTTAATAGGTATTTCGACAGGGTCGAGTTACAAATATCAATAACAAACACATTTAATAACAATACAATACAAAAAATGTGTGTGATGTGATTAAGATTAAAAAAGTCATGATGACATGAATATTCATAATTATCAAACAATCAGTTTATTATTCTAATAAATATTGTGGTAGCTTCGTTTCCACTGAAATTGGGATCACCACTGTTGCAAAAGAAATCAATAGCATCAGCGACAGAGGAGACTTGATCGATTTATTAATATGGCCCCGAAACCGTAAGTCCTAAACTTGCGATCCGATGTGGTCACCCTTAAGAGAGGAGCAACAAGCATATGTAACTTCATTCAAGGTCATATTTATTTGCTTCAAAACATTGTTCGTGTTAATACATCCAGTGTTATGTATAAAGTTCTTGGCGTGTAGCTTACGTGGAGAGGTTCAACGAGGGGATGAGGTCTATGGTAACTAGTAATATTTTAGAGGAACCGAGCGAACTTTTTCCTTCCTCCAGCTGCTAACTACAAATGATAATACCACGACCAATGAGAAGTGGTCCAAAAATGTTTTTTTTTTAAATTAATACTTTTTCACGTTTTCCAACGATTTCTGATACAGAATGAACCACGCATTTATAAAATACTAGCTGTGCCCGCGACTTCGTCCGCGTGGAATTTAATTGACAAAGTTTCATACAAACTTTCATCCCCTATTTTATCCCCTTGGGGGTAGAATTAATCAAAATCCTTTCTTAGCGGATGCCTACGTCATGACATCTACCTGCATGCCAAATTTCAGCCCGATCCGTCCAGTGGTTTGGCCTGTGCGTTGATAGATCACTATGTCAGTCAGTCATTTTTTTTTTTGGGACTAGTCCCGCCACACACTCCCACCACTGTAACTCCTGTAAGCCAGGATCGACAATGGTGACCAATAATGACGTCGAGGTTTAAACCTCGACGAGCCCCGGGGAAAAGTTAAATTGTCTTAGAACCCGCACGAATATAATCGAAAAAAATAATAGGAGTTGGAACAAAATATTTCCATTTCCCTCCGGTGCAAAGCGGGAGACAAAATATATGTAGCTGGCATGGGCTAATTGCCATAGAAACAAGACTGTTACAGCTGATTGAAGACCAGTTGTAAGGCACCACGGATCGTAATATGACTAATTTGACCTAAACTCGTGAGCTGATTATACTTGATTCCAATAATAGGTATGGCAAAAGCGCTTGAACGCACGGAAATTGTCCCTGGTTTCCACAAGGTCTGTGTAATAAACTGCTCCAGATGTCAATTGCAGGCTATTTAGCATAGTAGTCCGTTCGTTGTGCCAGACTGCACTCCCACAGGATGTGATATGCAGATTGTCGTGATGTCAGTCAGTCAGTCAGTCAGTCAGTCACCTTTGAGTTATATATATATAGATTGGCAAGCAGTGACGAATCGAACTCGCGCCCAGCTCGTAACACTTCTCGACGGCCACGGTATATTTTCTACACTTACTTCCACATTGTCGGGTAGGTCTATAATTTCGTTCTGCATCTCGGCCGCCTGCTTCGTGTACTGACCGATCAGCATCGCGTTGTCTCGCTCTAAACTGTAATAGAAAGACTACAGTTGAGGTGGGTCAGTATGAGAGTTAAACGTACACAACTACATGTGTGCCTGAATGTTTAAGAACAAATTTTGTAGTTTTTGTAGATTGTCTTGCCTTTATCGTTATGTTGATGGTGCTATTTTTGGTATAAATAATAAATTAAAGTTAACATATTGCAAATACTTGACCGTCATCGGTTACTAGGTGCTAGTTTGTAATAAAACATTCCATAATATGGTGTTCGGCTCCCATTTACTAGGTGAAACAGAAAGGTATACTATTTTTTTTGCAACTTTACTTTGTAAATCTACAACCAGCTTTTATTTGTGGGACAGTTGAAGTACCAGGTTTAGTAGACTTGAGATACCTGTCAACAGCTGTATCCCCATAACACCTTTTGTTTTTCAAATTTCCTCCAAAGCTGATAGTTTTAGAATTACAAAGTTAAGTTTTGAAAAAAATAGTATACCCTTTCTGTTTCAACCTGTATAAATTCAAGGTGTACCTGTCGAGTTTCTTCTGCAGCGTCTCCCGCTCGACGGTGAGCTGCGTGACGTGGTCGAGCGCGCGCGCGGCGGCGCGGTCAGCGGCTGCAGCGCGGTCGTCCAGCGCGGCGCTGGCCGCCTGCACGGCCGCCTGCAGCGCGTCCAGCTGCTGCGCGCCGCTCGCGCGCTCCGAGTGCCACGCCCGCACGGTCTCGTCGTGGAGCGACCGGACGCCTTCTAGCTCTTCTGTGGCCTAGAATTAAAGCGCTTTTTGACTAGCGTATTTTGAGGGCGTATAAGCTCTCATCGGCTTACGCGCGCTTCATTTTGCGCTTCAAAAAAAAAATCTTATTCCGGCGTGTTCGCTCGATCCGCGGCGTGGCGCTTCTAGCAGTTCGCGCTTGTACGAGCACGATACCGGCTTATAAGCGCGTGATCGCTCGTACGAGATCCGCGTGAGCCAAAAGGCGGACGTATACGCGCCTACCCGCGCTTCCAAATACGAGTGTATAAAAACGCTAGTTTGAGAGCAGTTTTACGCAATATTTGTTACATTTTTAGCCTCAAATTTCAACAAAATTACTATTAACAAAGACTATTATTATTATTATTATTATTTTGGAATTTTGGATGCATTTTTTCCTCGGTTATTACACAGGTTTACATCAGTAAACCTGTGTAAAATGGCCCGTGGACTAATGTCCACGGGCCTAAACCAAGTGTACACCAGGTTGTATAGTATTCATTAGTGTTGTTGTTATTATCACATATTAATATTTGAAATAGAACTGTATTACGAAGCGCTTTGTTTAGAAAAATGTAAGTGTAAAGCAATAGTTTCCAACCAGGTAGGATGACGATCTGCGAAAGACTGCAGGCAGATGCTGGATGCGGCAAGCTGAAGACAGGGCGCTATGACGCTCATTAGGGGAGGCATATGTCCGGCAGTGGCAGTCCACTGCTGGACATATGCCTCCCCAAATGAGCATATATCAGCCTATATTAGTATACATATAGGCTGATGATGATGAAAGCAAGAGTAAGTGCGGACCTGTTTGAGCGCGATCTCGAGCGCGGCTCGGCGGTCGCGCGCCGCGTCGGCGGCGGCCTGCTCGCCCACCAGCTGCGACTCGTAGTTGGCGCACATGTCGCAGCGCCGCGCCTCCTCTACAGGCACACACACACAACGCTTCTAGTCTAATTGTAATCCGTCGTGCCTTACAACTGGTCTTCAATCAGCTGTAACAGTCTTTTTCCTATGACAATCAGCCCATACCAGCTATTTTTTGTCTCCCGCCTTGCACCGGAGGGATGTGGAAGTTTTTTCTTCCAACCCTCCTATTATTTTTTTAGATTAAATTCGTGCCGGTTCCAAGACAATTTAACTTTTCCCCGGGACTCGTCGAGGGTCAAACCTCGACGTCATTATTGGTCACCATTGTCGATCTTGGTTTACAGGATTTACAGTGGTGGGAGTGTGTGGCGGGACCAGTCCCATTAAGACACACGACGTTTCACACGGGGTCCTCGATAGGCAAGTCTACAGGTCCCTAAAGGGGGTCGCCTCATGGGAAGCCAGTTCCGCCAAGCTGGACTAAGTTCCTGGTCATTCAGATGTCCCCAATTAGGTAACCAAAGTAATGGTTGAATTGAAACAAGTAATGAGGTCCCTAAAAGACTGGCACAGTAACTACTACCTTTGAAATGCACATTGCAAATATCCTGGACGACGGTTACCATTTAGCATCAGGTGGACCATCTGTTCCCTCAGTTTGTAAGGTGAATATAATTTATTGGTGGATATCGGCATACATACAGATGAGTGACAAATAAACTCACCGGGTTCAGCTTTCCCGTCCCCAGCGGCCGCGCTGGCCGCGGGGGTGGGCGCAGTCTTCGCCTGGAAAAAAGCTTTGCTGTAAAAACTTGATATCGTATTGAGCGGAGGCCCGTGCCCAGGAGTGGGACCTTAAAAAGGACTTAATTATTAAATTATTATTTTATGAAAACTTGGCTCATAACTTGAGCTTTCGTAGATAGATCGATTTTTAGCACAGACTTTACGTGTTGTATGATTGTTATAATAACTATTGGCTATAACATAATGTAATCGCAATAATTTAATCATCAACGCGCCGAAATCGCCGACCCGATCTGGGTGTCGCTGGGACCGCCCCCAGTCCATGGGTTATTTTGCTATTGTGGTCATATTGGCTTGGTTACTCACCGTCGCCAGCGCGTCCTGGAGCTGCGTATCCGTCTCCCGCAGCTTGCCCTTCAGCGCCGCGATCTCCATCTCCAGGGGCTGGATGATGGACCGTAGCAGCTCGCTGTCCTCCGCATTCTGTTCGTTATAAAAATACCTTATAGCGACACAGTAACAACGGAATGTGCTCACGCAACCGCAAGCGGCTCATTCCCCTTAGCGGCTTTTTACCCTAGGTGGCTTATTCCCCTTAGCAGCTTATAACCCTGGGTGACTTATTCCCCTTAGCGGCTTATTACCCTGGGTGGCTTATTCCCCTAAGCGGCTCATTACCTTGGTGGCTTATTCCCCTGACCCGCCCATTTTTCTTGGCAGCTAGCTAGTAAAGGAGTTACCGTAGCCTTTACATGTTTGCAATACTAACAGCATTGCTCGCACTTTGCCGACCTAAAGGAGAGGGGGAATTGGGATAGAGTGTGTGAGAGGGTGGCGTTACCCCAGTTGAGCCAGAGTGTACGAGTTGTAGTCAATTGGGATAGAGTGTGTGAGAGGGTGGCGTTACCCCAGTCGAGCCAGAGTGTACGAGTTGTAGTCAATTGGGATAGAGTGTGTGAGAGGGTGGCGTTACCCCAGTCGAGCCAGAGTGTACGAGTTGTAGTCAATTGGGATAGAGTGTGTGAGAGGGTGGCGTTACCCCAGTCGAGCCAGAGTGTACGAGTTGTAGTCAATTGGGATAGAGTGTGTGAGAGGGTGGCGTTACCCCAGTCGAGCCAGAGTGTACGAGTTGTAGTCAATTGGGATAGAGTGTGTGAGAGGGTGGCGTTACCCCAGTCGAGCCAGAGTGTACGAGTTGTAGTCAATTGGGATAGAGTGTGTGAGAGGGTGGCGTTACCCCAGTCGAGCCAGAGTGTACGAGTTGTAGTCAATTGGGATAGAGTGTGTGAGAGGGTGGCGTTACCCCAGTCGAGCCAGAGTGTACGAGTTGTAGTCAATTGGGATAGAGTGTGTGAGAGGGTGGCGTTACCCCAGTCGAGCCAGAGTGTACGAGTTGTAGTCAATTGGGATAGAGTGTGTGAGAGGGTGGCGTTACCCCAGTCGAGCCAGAGTGTATGAGTTGTAGTCAATTGGCACCATTCCTCTTCCCTTCAAGCGGCTTATTTATACATATATAAATATATTTTTCATTACTCATACTCTGAAAGTAGGTCAGAAGTTGCCTGAGGAGCGGGTTGAAAGTAATACTTTTCCGGCCCGGGAGAATCGCTTTCAACTGACAGCTGTCAAATTATAAAAAAAAAAACTAGTTCCATTTTCACATTTCTATGGAACCATGTTCAAACTTTTTCTACAGTCACTCAATTACAGCACGATATAAAATTGAAATAACAAGTTAAGTATTAATTAAAGAATATATATTTTTAAATGACTTAAATATAATTTAGTTTCAACAATTTCTTTAAAATAACATAGATTTGGGCAAAATATTTAAAGATGAAAATGAAAAATAATGGCTAAATAATGAAGTTGGCCGGCCAACGAAAAAAAAACAAAATAGGCGGCGATCCGATCTTAATTTTTTTTTTCGAGGTGTAGAGTATTGTTCATAATTCCTTGTATTATTTCTTTAGCCAATTCCTGTTTTTATTTTTAGTTTCCTTGTATTCGTAATGAAAAGCACAGTGTTTACCTCGGGTGAAAGACTTATTTTGTCCCTCGAACTATTAGCGCCCTCGCTGCGCTCGGGCGCCAAACCCCGTCGGGACTAAATAAGTCACTTTCACCACTCGTGTAACAATGTACTATTATTAAATACACACCAACTGTATGGTCTCAAACCAAGCAACGCATGTACTATGGGTACCGTATGGACTGGGGGCGATCCCAGTGACACCCAGACCAGGGCAAATTATGAAAAGTCCATTCCCGAAATTTGCCTCGGCGGGAATCGAACCCGCAACCACCATGTGCAGTAAGCCGAGCGGCCTACGCTCGAACCACTGCGCCAAGCGGTCGCCCTTAACGGCTTATTTCCCTAACCGGCTCGTTCCTTGATAGTGTCCAGTTGCCTACAAGGTGTAATGTAAAGTCGTCAGTGTGTACGCACCCGCCGCGGCGGCTGGTCGGTCTCCGCGTCCGCGCCCAGCTTCCTGGCGAGCGAGCGCACGAACGTGGCCGGCGCGAGCGACACCTCCTGCCACATAGCGCGCGCGGTCAGCACCGGTCTCATATCCATTTACTTATTTAGTTTTTGGGTTCTTGTATAAGATGATCCAGTCAGTCCGTCCGTCCGTCCGTCCGTTCTCTATCTTAACACTTCACTGTTAGTTCAACACTTTATAAAATAAATTGATGAAATATCCTAATAATATACACTTAGTAAACGAAAGTAGGAGAGATTATTTTTGGGTAGCCTATTGTTTGCCGAATTCATGTGGGACCCAGGCCCCAATATCTCTCTGACCCCCAATTACATTGAGACCAAAATACTATCGACGAAATGTGAAATTGGGTTATATAGTGTGTTATTTTTTAATATGATCACTCGATTTTAAGTAAAAATGTTTCTCCGTCACAGTACAGTTAATATGCGTGGCTGTGAGGCGGTACACCGACGGACTGAAGGTTGGATATGGTAATGTTCTGATAAGCGAAACGGGGCGATAACACGGTGGTGACGCGCAAACTGTAACACCTATGGCTAGGATAATTGGTTTACCTCATCGAGTTACTTTATTATTGCCCTGTATTGTTGTTCAAAATAAAATAAAAAATAATTCCTGAGAATCATCTATAATTTTAAATTCGAAAACTCCATCAAGAAATCTCAGAAAATACATGACGAGAAATTCGGTAGGTATGCCGTGTTCTTCCTGCCCTATAGACGCTCGCTAATGAAGGGTTTTTGCTTTGCGCGTACGCAGTTATAAATAACAGCTACTTCTACATACGACCATAACATACCCAGAAGGTAGTCAGGATCAAAATAGGACTACCTAAGCACAGAATACTACGTACAAAAGAGCCACACTGCGTAGGCACAATAAAATAAAAGGTACCCTCTCAACGCGGTAATAAGGTGCAAACTCTACTGATTCGTGTGCCCTCAAGGGGGCGCGGTGCCATAGATCTTTTTCCCAATCGGGCTGACCATAAGGTAGGTAGTAAGCCCATCATCATAAACAGATACAAATATTCTAAGCCAGTGTAAGTCGAGCTCTACCTGCTGCTGCTGCCTGAGCTGGCTGAGCTGCTGCTCCAGCTCCAGATTCCTGGCCATCAGCCGCCGCACCTCCTCAGTGCCCGACGACGACGCCTCCACCGTCTCTGTGGACAACACCATGTTCAAATACGCTTCATCTATGTAGGGGTAGGTTTGTTAAACAATAGTAGGTGGGACGAGAGAACTTGCTACAGAAAAATCGGAGCACTGCGGAGTCTCTACACGATAAGAAAAAATATTAAGCATAAATTTCACAGAAATATGTTTAATCTGTATCCAGGAGTCGTCTCCAATAAACAGATTAGTAAAAGTATCTGGTTCACCATTTAAGGGTTTTAAAATGGCTGGTTCAATATTTAATAGGTCCGAAATTACCTTTGTTGCGCCATGTGATGCAGAACGATGGCAACATTGTACACAGGCCATGGCAAAACTAATCGGAAACACGGAAAAATTATAATAAAAAGTTTTTATCAGATACCACCACTAATTATGCACTAACTAGGTTTCGTACGCGGCGCCGCTCGTGGTGATAACGTGCTGTGTGTCGCAGCAGGCGGCTTACAGATTGGTAACAACATCCTGATAATTGTACGATACCTCCATTAAAAACTACAGCTACTAAAACCCAATTCAAATTTGAGGACTTGTATAGATATCGAAGATTACATCCAAACTGTTAAGGATTAAAAGTGTTAAAAGTCTTTTAAGCATTGTGTGGCAAAATTAACCTCCGTTTTAAAATGTGGTAACAAAAACGAATGAGCGTAGAATATTGTTCGTGTATAATTAACATAAAATACTGTATTATGTGTTTATTAATTATTACATGTTATCAGCAGCGCGAATGCATTAATTAGCGAACGGCGACGCTTAATAATCAGCATTTGATTTTAATTAAATATCTGCAAGTAACAATGGTCCAATCCAATCAATTCTGTGCAACAGCATCTACGGTGAGTTGAGTCTTATATGTGTTGTAACACACTTGTAAGTGTGTTTCTGTCTGAAAATGATCCTTGTGCAGAACTGTGGACCACAGAAGGCGTATGATATGATAAATAAATATCGCCAGACTACGGGTACAGTACGATGCACTGGCAGGGCGACCCCAAATGAGAGCAAATAACGTAAAGACCATTTACGAGATTTGCCTCAGTATGGTCGCAGTAAACCCCCACATATTGAAGGGAGGCTCATGCCTAGGAGTGGGTCGTTAAAAGTGCCAAATTATGGTCGCATAAAGAAAAAGGCAGAAGAAACCAACGCTCACGTTCCGCTAGCATGCAGCAGGCAAGAAAGTGCAACCTAGACGTCGATTTGTGGACACCGCCAGGAGAAGAAGAAGAGGAAGACTCACCACTGACAAGGAGCTGCAGGTTCTGCATCTCAGACTTCTGGTTCTCACTGAGGGTCTCCAGCTGCTGCAGCGCGGCGCGCAGGCTCATCACCTCCGACTCCAGCTGCTCCTTGTCCAGGATCATCTTGCGCATGTCCTCTGCAAACGGTACAAATACTGCTTGACAAGTCCTTAATGAATTTTATTGCTGTTATTAATATTCGTGTTTACGAAATATTCTTCGTGTGTTTTATGCATACTACCAAATATTATTTTTTATAGGTATTACCTACTAAAAATAAGTTTAAAGTTTTCCATGTTGATTGTACTTAAATAAAAACAGAGTAAGAAACAAAACTAAGAATGTGTACTAGTTTTACTTAGCATGATTCTAATATTCTTGATTGCAAAGATGTAATATTGTTTACTATATCCAGTAATAATTCTAAACCTATGAACATACCTTGTCACATGAACACATTTTTAAGTACTTATACATTATATTGTTTTTATTAGTTATATCTACAGGGGGAAATTGAATTAATTGGCCAAACTTTGATGAGTTATGTAATCCTTCTTGTAGTAAAGAAGAGTTTGTGCACAAATTAAGCCAGTTGATATTTAAAAAAAGTAAAATTAGTATCAAGCAGTGGCATGCTTTCAAGGGATGAAATCTGCATTTTTGGCATTAATATTCAAATATGATTATGTTGCATTAACTGAACCTCACATATCAATTTGGCCATTAAATTTAATTTCATCCTGTATATGTTGTTACTTGTCAAAGTAAATTTTAACCAAATTCATGCATATACCGGTTGTTGTTAATTCATAATTGATTATTCCATACTCTTCTTATAAGTTGTTAATTCTATTAGTTTTCATATAAATAACTATATTCGTTTAAATCAACACAAATCTCATGACAGTATACCTGCTGAAACACCACTCTTGTAGCTGTATTTCCAAATTTACTGCTACTAGCTAAACTAACTGAAACTATACTATTATTTACCACCAATATTCTGTATGTTTCTACTTAAGAGTATCGAAATCTGGCCACTGGCCTGAGAAATCCGACTTATAATTTCAGTTTTCAACCTAGATTATCACATATTCTATGTTCTCCTTAAAAGCATGATTTTATCAAGATTTCTAGCAATATAATGATATCACATTTTTGTTTGGGACTGGTCCCACCACACACTCCCACCACTGTTACTCCTGTAAACCAGGATCGACAATGGTGACCAATAATGAAATTATTATTATTATTAATAGAAAAGTGAAATTGTCTTGGAACCTGCACAAGTTTAACCGAAATAAATAAAAGGAGTTGGAAAGAAAATCTATATAGATATAATTCTTTAAATAATTATTTATAGATACCACATTTATAAATTTGGATCACTAACAATTGAAACAACTTTTTCATAGCCAATAAGTGTCTCCCTCCTGAGCAAGGGCCTCCCTTACTCTTCTCCACACATCATTGTTCTCTAACTTTTAAATGGTTAAGACATATGTTTTTGTTTCATTAAATAAGATCAAGTCTTATTTGATGAAACAAAAACATATGTCTTTCTTGTCATTATAACCCCATTCAGCAATTGAATTGGTTCCAATATTCAACTGAAAATACCTCTCAAGTAAATAGGTATGTTCTTATACAATAATGTCAATATTATTGTGACAGTTTACAAACTGAGTCACATAGTGTTAAGTGTGTCACATACGTCTGAGCTGGTGTTAAAGTGCTAAAAATATTTAGTGATTGTTATTGTTGCTTTTATAACACCACTCTCATGCAAACACAATACTCTTGGTATAAATAACAAACTTAGTAGTGAGACGAAGCAGCCTCTGAGTAACATTCTTGAATGTATTTAAAGTATGTTATGTTTTACTATACATGAATAAAAATATTTGCTGATTATAAACAAAAAAGGCATAATCAGGATTAGTAGTATATAATAAATGGACGAAAACACACCAATAGTATATAATACACAACTCAGGACTCCCCAGTTTCTTGCCACCAACTAATGATAATGGACCAACTTATGATATGTTTACAATCACAATACCATGCAGCTAAACAAACCAGAACCAAGGCTACATGTAACCGCATGACCTACACCGCTCACAAATGACAACGAACCTTCTTTTTGCAAGAATAGCTCTTTCATTTTCGCACGCTGTACGTTAAACTCTTCCTCGAGTAACCGCCTCGTTTGGTCCGGGGACGGGCCGTTGTGCTCCCCCGTGCCCTCGACTTGAAACAGAAACACCACTCAGGGCTTCCAGAACACATTTTAATACCTAAGTAATAAGTAATCAAAGGAATAACACACCTTTAGGACCGCCCGCGTTCTCGGTTGACATCGCGGACTGGGTGTCCATTGGCTATTAATTATCGTTAAAATAATACACGTCTTCGGGTGACTGACATTGTTACATAGATTTTTAACATCAACGTTTGGGAACTTACGGAAAATTACGAATAAAAAATTAATATGAAATCACGAAAATTGTTGACGTTAATTATGACATTTCTCATAGAATGTCAGATTTGCTTCCAGTCAGATTGACGTTAACATTTTAGAGTTGTGTTGTCAGATATAAAATAAATCATAGTTATGCATTCTGTTTTTTTAATTGTTCACTGATCCAATCACAGACATGTATCCAATAGATATAACTACCCAAGAACTTTATACATAACACTGGATGTTTTAACACGAACAATGTTTTGAAGCAAAAAAATATGACCTTGAATAACGTCACGTGTTTGTTGCTTCTCTCTTTAGGGTGACAACATCGGATCTCAAGTTTAGGACTGACGGTTTCGGGCCCATATTAATAAATCGATCTCAAGTCTGAGAGAGCGTTCTTAGAAATGTCAATGTTTCTTATATCATACCAGTACAAAATGACATATCAAAAGCGCAGTCAAAATCGTTACAAGACTTATGTGTTAACAATGTACACTGCTTATTAGATGCTACGCATATTTTAAAGCTTACTAGAAATATTTATTAAAAAACTTCACAAGGTGCAATTGAAAGAAGGGTTAAAATTGTCCAAAAAGTTACAGGTGGACATGTCAACTATCATAGTATAAAAATAAATACATATATGTACGTCTTGCAGCGCAGACACTCAGTTCTTCTGTCGCTGATGCTATTGATTTCTTGTGCAACAGTGGTGATCCCAATTCCAGTGGAAGTGAAGCTACCACAAAATTTATTAGAATAGTAAATAGATTGTTTGATGATAATTAATAGTCATGTTATCATGACTTTTCTAATCTTAATCACATCACACCTGTTTTTTGTATTGTATTGTTATTAAATGTGTTTGTTATTGCTATTACTGGAACATATTTTTAAAGAAAGAAGAAGAATCAATAATTTAGAAAGCTTCCAAGTCACCGCAATCAAAAGATACAACCATTTAAGTCACATCACATATGTTGATACGCGTTACAAACTCACTCATCATAAACAAGTAAAAAAAAATAATCAAGCTAGTGAAACCATCTCCAAAATTACTTAAAATTTAAAATATAAATATGCGGTATGTATCAGCTAATATATTTCAGCTATCTGTGGAAGTGCCGTCAAAATCGGTCCAGCCGTTTCGGAGATTACCCGGAACAAACCGCTTCAACCCGCTCTTTTGTTACCTATGTACTGTACGAGTATGTACTTGCATATAGATTTAGTGAAAATGTGTTATTTTGATATTACAAACAGGCACTCAAATTTTATTTGTTTGTATAAATAACCCAACCGGCATTCGAGCTTACGCGCGTTCTCTGCGTGACGGTCTAACTATCACTAACTCACAGCGCGGTACCAGCGCGAGCACGTATGCGAGCCAAACGCCGCGCCGGCTCGGCTCCTGCCTAGGGTCGAAGTGTGCAGGGGGCAAAGTTAGGTATACACACCCGTCACAAAATAGGTACCCATTGTGATTGTGGTACTTATAAACTTAGCACAATCACAATATATGGTGGGTACTCATATAAGTGTAATAAGATGATATTTTTGACTTTGGAACATATGATTAGTATAATACCTATGTATCCTTCCTTACTCAGAAAATCTGAAATACAGTGAGATGATGGTCACCCTTCTTAGGTCAAATGTTCATGTAAAAACTAAATGAATATAGTACGAAAAGAACAACATAAACTGTTATATCATTAATCAATAGCCACACAATACTAATAATAATCATTTATTGATGTTTTATTATGTCTCCCATTAAAAATAATATAAATATGGTTAAATACGGTGATTAGCGTAAAATACAATTACCCGTGTAACTTAATGTTTGAGTTTGGTATCCATACACTTCTGCAATTTTGCACAACACAATACATCGTTTAAATTACAAGAATACACTTTTATTTAAGCATTAAACTAATTTAAAAACGCGAAGTGCTTGAAAATCTTTGACAGTTTGGCCATAGTGTCAATTTGAGTGTTCTATCAGTGTTGCTAAATTATTAAAATAACAGTTACCGACAATCAGGAAAGTGAACGGTTGATATATTTTTGATTTTCTATATAAAAATAAATACTGAAGTCAAAAGAGGATTTTCAAATTGACGCATATGTAATATGTAAATAAAATCCATAAAAAACAGACACGAAAAACATGTACTTGCGAAATCTTGGCTCATCACACGTTAGTTTGGGTATTTTTTTGTGTTTATCATGGCAATTTCAGATGAAGTGTGAGAGGGACAAAATGTATGTATGTATGTAAAAAAACCTGTCTTCACTCCATAGTTCTACGTGATATCTCCAGTGGTATTCTATTCTAAGCTTCTTGTAACTACCTAAAATCAGAGAGGTGTTAACTAAAGGAGGCGTGACGTGCTTCATTTTACTAATAAAAAATTCTGTCAGATTTTGGGGGGGACGAGGTAACCACTACAAAGAAATGATGCACAATTACTAAAAAAAAAATGTGTCATTATGAATGCACACTTAAATAAATATTCAACACTAGTAACTTTTACGCACACTAATCGGTCAAATACGTCAACATGCAAGTATTTACGAGTATAAGACACTAAGTGCAATAGGGAGAAACCAATATCGATATTTCTAATTAGATATATCGATAGTTTTACTTGCTCATCATCACAAAATATTGCATAGACGTGTGCATTTCTTCATCTAATACAAAATATGAATTATTTTGTATATTATGGTATCTTAAACAGTACGATGGTTTATCGTTTATGCAATACTTTAAAAAAAATCCCTCGCTGTGGTAATGAAACATTTAAAATAAATAATATTTTACGACAATATACAAGGTGAAACTTCTATTGCATCACTTATATATACTACACGTGTATATATCAGTGAAATATTTTTTTAGAATCATGTGAGTAGAAGTATAAATAAAATATTTACGGCATCAGCTAAAAAATGATATTGGTACGGCATTATCTACTATTTTTTCGTCGTTTATTAGATAAACATTGGAATTGCGACGAATCAAAGTGTACTGAACAAATAATACTTGTGCGAGTAGGTTCCCAACTCCTCCTTCTATTGCAAGATTTTTCCCATTTGGTTTTAATTGAGGGTATTTGGGAAATCTGGAAAAATAGTGGACTAATGATAAGTTAAAAAATAACAATAAGTAATTATATTTTTACTATATATAATTTAAAGTAAAATAAAATAAAAACTCAAAAAAATATAATTTTATCGACACACGTCCACAATGATAAATTTATCACTGCCGCAACACTATTCAAAATGGCGAACTCGAGATACCATACTACACTTTTCAATTATTTCGTACTCGATTGTTTAATCGAGAATGTTTTCGATTTTTATGACATTTTATATTCTAATTATTTTATTAGAAATAAGGGATTATTTACTCCAAAAACACTTACATATGAAACGTTACACCGTTTTTTTGTAGATTAGAGGTGTTTGACCTCTTCTTGCAATGGTTTGTAGCGCAGGTCGGCATTTTTTATGGAGCACCTTTCACACTAAGAGTATGGAATAGAATAGAGAGAGTGATGGAAATCGAAACAATTCTCTATCTATCTGGACTCCTTACCTATATGAGTCGCGTCGTATGTTAAAAAAGGATGCCTGTATAGTTCACAACTCGTTATTTTGGAAGGTTGAAGCCTGTTTGCTAAACCATGGACAATTTTAGTGTTGTCCATACAAGCATACAATATTTATCGATATTTTGTCTATGACGTTAAAAAATAAAAGTTTATAACGAAACGTGAAACCTCCCAATTTCCATTAATCTCCCACCCACAATGATAATTATTATCAGGCCAGGGTTTGATGGAAAACAAATAAAAACATATATACAATTACAGCAGTGAATTACAAATTTATTTCAATTGAAATCACACATTACATACGGGAAATCAGTTTACAACTTATAGAGCAGTAATAATAACGATTTTAATGTCAGTGTCAGCTTATCGTGTATTTCTTTTGTTTTTGAGATCAATGACGGCCAAGTAAAGTAAAATTAAACAACACAAAAACAAAAAAATCAATGTGTGAATGTCGTACATGCATAAACTTTAAATGATTTGACGACCGCTTGGCGCAGTGGGTCAAGTGTAAGCCGCCCGGCTCACTGCACCGAGTAGTAGCGACTTCGATAACCGCCGGAGCAAATTTCGGAAATGGCCTTTTCGTTATTTACCGAAGTCTGGGGTGTCACTGGGATCGCCCAGTCCATTGCACGGTACCCATAGTACAAGGGTTGCTTAGTTTGGGAACATACAGATGGTATGTTAGTCTGGCGATATTTATTTATTTAGCTTGGATCCCATAACGTGCTACGGAACTCTTGAGTTGTAACTAACTTACAGTCGATGCTTAATGCGACCTTAATGCTTTAAATAAAGGCCCGCGCCAGATGCATGCCACCACAGGCCGCGGCATGTGTTGCTGGACCCCCCCGACCAACTCACCGCTCTCCTAGACTCAGATGTCGAAGAGAACGACACACGCACACTCCCCACCAGACACCGACCTCGCCAGCGAGGTCGACGTACCCCCGCTTCCGCTAGAAGGTGCGTCTACTTACCTAGACGCACCTTGGCACCCGACAAGCCCGCTGAGTTTCTTGCCGGATCTTCTCAGTCGAGGTCGCGTTCCGATCCGGTGGTAGATTTACCCTCGCCACCTCTCCTGGCAGCGGCCCAAGCCGAGGTCGTGTCCCTTGAGCTAGCTGCCCCCCTGCCCCTCTGGCTGGGCCCTCTGTCCGGGTGAAGTTGTTATGGCCACTCTGGTCAACAACATATAGTCATATCAAAAAAAATAATAATAAAGGCACACAGATATGCAGATGGACGACAGACGTACATGGCAAAACGATAATGGTTTCTAGTCAGATTACGGAAACCGTAAAAAAAAAATTCTTCAATTAGCTAAAAATAAAAAATGTTTTTTTTTGTAAACAAATTTATATTATAATTTAACATTGCCAAATTATTAATCATTTGATGATTATTATTGGCCTCTGAATAAAATGGTCTTACTCAAAACGCTCCTTATTTTATCTTTGTTCGGTAAAATGTTTTTAATTATATGATGTATGCGTATTTTTAAATAGTAATATGTAATAGCTTTAATTAATAAAAATCTGTGGTCTTCAAACAGGTTATGCTCTAAAGCATGAACAGTTAATTCATTAAAAATATTAGTACCGAGTAAAGTCTTTGTAACCTTATTTATCATAGTGACCATGTGCTTTGGGGATCCTATTAATTTCGACCCAATTGTTGTCTGATGGCTTCTGAGAACTTTTTCGGTTACATTGCAAACCTTAATCAAACTAGGAGACGGTATTACTAAGCCCCCTCGATGTTTTATATTTATTAAGGATGGCACATCAGTTTTATTATTAACACATGTAAAGTGTAAGCTATTCGTGCACTTTTCACAATTTAACGAGTTTTTAAGCTTTCGTGCCACGAAATATATGGACTGGATTATTTTAGATTAAAAATGCAGATATCCAGTAAAGTTATAATGATCTGTATAAAAAACGTTACAAACATGGCCGCGGTTGAATAATGACTCGGTTCTTTTGTCGGATCTCTTCGTGGTACGAGCCCTATCCCTCGGGGACCCGAACAGCAGGGTGGAGACGAAGACGGTAATTATAGTAAAATAATTTAAGAATACTATTTTGGAATACTTGACCCTAATGAATGAGCAATTAAAATTGTATATATTTACTCTACGATACAAGGACTCTAAAAATATCGACGGTAAATATTATCATAAGTAATTTTTTACGTCGATAAAAAATTCGCATCACTATTATAACATCAAAACATTTTCATAACCTCTAAAGGTTAACTAATAAAGATCCAAATATCTAAAAACAATGCGTATTACAACAAAATGCATTAAATTACTTCGATGGTAAATTAACTTTAAATGAAATCATTGCATTGTCAAGCTATATCACCAGTACTTTTAGGATAAAATAATGAAATTGTCTTACCGATGAAAACTTATATGTTCACCAACATTTCTCATCCGACCCGTATGGGATCGACACCCTGGCACAACACAAGACATAATATTGGTATAAAGCAATAGAATCAGTGTTTTTACTTTGATTTATTATAAACTCGCACTTTTTTTCCATAAAATACGGCGCCGACTCAAAAATTTTTCATACGTTGTACTATAAGACAAAACTGAATAGCCATTCTATCATTCCTAAGCTGTAAACAAATGTTGACTTTTTAATTTTGTAGTATTAAAGATATCCAAGATATCCACTTGACGTTTTATATGTGGCTTCACTCGAAAATGGGGAGACGTACCGACCGCTATCTGTCTCTTTCTATCCAATAACCATTTCCTAAATAAAAAAACAGGCCAAATATTCAATTGTTACTACAACTTTTCGGGACTCTCTCTGTGTACTCTGAGCTTTCACATCAAAAACGATACTGACTTTGATTAAATCGATTCCACAAACAGTTTTTATAAACGTGTTAGAACTTCTTGTTCTTATACCTTGGCAGAGGGGAATGATCATGTAAGCTTAGTCCATAGATAAATGGTCTAAGCCTAAAATAGATATACCTATATTAATTCCTTTTGGCCAACTTGGCGAATTGACTATCATCGGTGGATATCACCATCACAATATTTATGGACTAGCTGTGCCCGCGACTTCGTGCGCGTAGTATTTAGCTTATCAAAAATTTCGGGATTATCGGGATATAAAGTATCCTATGTGTTAATCCCGGTTATAAACTATCTGTGTTCCAAATTTTATCCTAATCGGTTCAGTAGTTTTTGCCCGAAAGAGTAACAAACATCCACACTCACAAACTTTTGCATTTATAATATTAGTAGGATACTAGTTTATGCTCGCGACTTCTTTGGCGTAGACTTAAGTAAAGTTTTCTATGTGTTAATCCAGGTTATAAACTGTGTTCCAAATTTCATCCGAATCCGTTCAGTAGTTTTTGCGTGAAAGAGTAACAAACATTCACCCACACTCACAAACTTTAGCATTTATAATATTATAGTAGGATAGGATAATAAAATAATAATAATATGAATAATAAGTAGGATATCACCATCACCTGACACCGTGGACAAATATTATTGTTTTCTCTTTGCTAAATACTCGACACCTCGATATGGCCCGCTAGGACCGTTGGTGGTTATCAATTTTCCAAACCAAGTCAATAGGTTTAAGTACACAGAATATTTCTTCGCTATTTTTCTGTGCGTTTTGTTAACGAAAAAGATGGGGATAGGCTGTAAGCTGTAAGTTATTACCTTTTATAAAACTGGGTTGGCCAACTAGTGTATATAAATCTGTAGGTTGGCCCACAGACTTTAAAATACTGGTTGGCCATATTTTTAAAGAAATAAGAAAAAGAACCAAAAAAAACAGCTGCAGACATTTTTAATAAATAACTTTATTTGGTAGAACTAAGTCACCTACGTTTTAAAACATTTACGTTTTATCTAAACAAAATAAACTATTGTTACATAAAGATAATAATCTGTGTGTTTGTCATGAGAGTTTGTAACAAATAAATAAATATCCTAGTAACTAGTCGAAAACAAAAACAATTCGTGTTTTCGTATTATAGCGCCATCTTCTAACAAAATACTCTAGTACATTTTAAAGGCACAGACGTATCACAGCTTGATGTCTAATTTATAGAACATTATTATAATTTCAATAATTATTTACAATACACGAAGATTATTTTGTAACATGCAAAATTGACAGCATAAAACAATCTGTGCATGACACATTCACTTGACTAATAGATGGCGCTACATGAGATTTACTGATTTATCGCAAATCAATTGTAATTATTCTAACAATTTCTCGATTGCAGATGTTAGAAACCTTGCTTCGCATCACGGAAATCCCGCCCTTTAGGAAAGTCTTCTAAGCAGGGGACTTGAACGAGATTGAAGTATATATGTCCCATTAGGTGGGAGGCGGAGGTGTTGGTCGTTTTGAGGCAGTCGAAGAGCATGTCGTCGCACGTGCAGTGGGACTTGCTGTAGAGGGAGTTGTTGGTGAGGTTGTAGCGATGGGAGAAGGCCCGCACCTTGGTGGGGCAGAGGTCGTGTGTGCGGCAGCAGCGGTCCAGCCGCCGGTCCGCACCCAAGTCGTGGTAGTCGGCGGCGATGTCGCCAGTGCCGCACCATTTTGTACCTTCAAACGAAATTGAGATTATTTAGAAAAGTAGGACATAGTAATTTGAAAAAAGGGCAGAGTGTCATGTTGAATAGAAATAAACTTCCAAATGTCAACCTAACGTGTACGTTTCACTGTAGAGAAGTATTCAAAATTCCAGTCGATTATTTAGTTTAGGCCTATGGGGACACTTACAAATTGTAATATTTACATATTTTTCTAAGTCTACAACTGGATCGGAACGCGAACTCTACTGAAAAGATCCGGATTTAAAACAATAAAACATATACCTCTGTACTTAGGTAGATGTATTTTCAGAGTCGTAACAATGTAGGCGGTTTGGACTTGGACTGCCATTTCTCAGTTGATCTGCTCTGTTGTCCCCCTGGTCAAAAGCTGTGTGTTCCCAAGGCCAAAAGTTGGATACGCCTATGAAGATGGTCGTTATCTACGACTGGACTGGTACCAGTCGAGACCCTTCACGTTAACTCAGCAGCAGGATGCATGGCATGGCATCCTCACCAGGTATGATCCCCTGCAGCAGCGTGAGCGGGCTGCCGCCCAGCAGGCCGGCGTGGGCGCCACCCGCGTCGAGCCGGGCGCGTGCCGCGCCGCCCGTGTCCCGCCACGACGCCGCCGCCGCAGCCACCACTGACGGCGCACTCATGCCTTCATCTAATGCTTCCACGCCTTGTACCTGTCAACAAACGAATAAATTGTATTTTTTTTTACAAAATGTTGTTGGTCAGAGTGACCATAACAACTTCACCCGGACAGAGGGCGAGCGCAAGTGCGCTCCAGCCAGAGGGGCAGGGGGGCAGCTAATTAATACAGCTAATCAGGGATCCAAGTCTGTTAATCATACCGTATACAATATACCGTAATCAAATTAAAAACCATTCGTTTTTGTTAGTTTGGACAGTTTTGGGAATGCTCGCTAAGGAAGGCGTTTACTCCGTTCTCGTCGCAAGGATGTACCCCTGTCAATCAAAGGCTGTGATGTACCCAATGCTGGCTTGCACAGAACACCTGGCTCGCATAAGGAGATGCCGCGCAGGCGACAGAAAAATTGGGTTTGTAATTTTTTTTCTTTACGCTATTCGACACTAGATGGCGTAAGAAGGTACAAAGTCTGGCCATGGCACAGACTTCTAAACTTAAATCTCTGTGGGCCATGGAAGTATTCGGTCTGCTGACTAAGAGGATTTTGTTGGGATGTTGTTAGCAACGCAATGATTATAAACATACCATCATGCCTGTCTTCCCCAAAGAGGTAAGTAGAGACGTTGTGTTCTCCACACACGTTTCACAAATGGCACAGGTATAATAAGATCACAGATTAGGATCGATTACCATATTCTACCGGACATACTTTCAGACTGTAGTTAGTAGGGATGTTCCTTAGAACTTCACGTACTTGCAACCATTACATCAAAGACACTTAGGTACATGGTCGCGATCGCGTGCACCCTGAATATTAATACTATACAAAAGCAATATACGTCTACTTATGAACTAATCGGTAATTTAGTATTCTAACACAACACCAAATTGCCTGAGACCGCGGGGTATCAGACGGACATAATCATTGTTTGTTGTTCATATATAGGCATAGTAGTAGGTTTGTAAACAGGTGAAGGGCAGACTATTAACCTGTGGTCGGCTGATGTGAGATCTGTATCGATATAATGATGCGGTTATTATGATTGGTTTCATGACATGTCATTGCAAAGTTTTCGATTTGATCGCATTTTATGTCTACAGGTATGGACTATAACTAATAGTATTAAAAATGCATGTGTAGAATCTGTAGCTTTACGCGTGTTTTACGGAGATACTAGTCGCGTTTTGTTTTTTTGCCTAGTTTGTTCCGGCAAATCTCTGAAACGGCTGAACCGATATTGACGGGACTTTCACTGGCAGATAGCTGATGTTATAAGGAGTAACTTGGGCTACTTTTTTATGGAAGTACCACGCGGGGGGGCCGCGTGCAACAGCTAGTCAAATATATATTTCATATTGTACAACGCGGCTATAGCGACTCCTAGTGAATCATTGAAAAGCTTGTAATATAGTATAAGTTGTAATTGGAACCAATCTAAACGTTATGATATAGACAGATAAGCCGTCATGTAGGTATTTTATGTAACCAGAGAAAAGAAAGTAATCGCAACCGCGGTGCAGTCCTGTCTATCGGTTCTATAGAAAGTGTACAATGCGAGAACAAATAGTGCATTGTTTGCCGATTCCAAGTTCACGGCGCGATTGTGTGACCGGCTCTAGATCTTGACTAATTACTGGAAAGCCGGTTATTAGCGGTAATCACCATTACGACTGTATACCTGATGGGATAGGTAGAGGTCCTAATGCAATAGGGGAGAGCCTATTGTCATTATATCCAGAAAATTCCCTCCCTACGCTGTCCCAGTGCGGGTAGGTGAAATTTTCACGTCTTTCGAAAGACGTACAAGTTTCCTCACGATGTTTCGTTTCCTTCACCGTTCAGTAGGTGATAATCTTCGTTTGAAATGAGATTCGTACAGGATGAAATCGCAGAGTTGCGAGCCAGTGGCTTGAACTGGTTCACCTTGATTTCCGAAACGTGAATTTGACCGCTTGTCTATTACTGCGTGCCTGGTACATACATTTGAAAATAAACTATTAACTAGTAGGCACTTAAAACTCCTGCATAATTATTTACGACGCTACTCTGGTGGTGACGGCAAAAAAAATCGTTAGCTCCTTAGAATCATATTATTGTCGCTGTTACCTGTTGACACTGGTCCATGAGCCGGATCATCTGCGGGAAGGAGACGTCCAGCGGCCGGTTGATCCGGCTCAGCTGCCGGAGCAGGCGGACCGTATCTTCCTCGTCACTGGAAGAAGAGAGACGGGTTGGTTAGGGGCTTTCGAGCGTAAACGTTAGCGAGAAACATATAAATTGACAAAACTGAGCCGGAAGTCCAGCCCTGCCCTTCCTTCCTCTTACTTTGTGACACTCACCTTCAGGGCGACAACGTGCAAGCAATGCATCTATAGGCTTCGATAACCGCTTAATAACAGGGGTCGTACGGTTGCTTTGCTTGTCGACTTTGTTATAAGTAGGTATTATTTAGAGGTGTTGTTTAAAAAAAAAATGGCGTCATCAGTCCAGGTATCCGCGGTGAAATTCACCTGCCTGGTCTTCGTGGGTTACGCGTGTTTGTAGCGCTTAAATTCTGGTGAATGGCCGTGTCACAGCGTCAAGGTATTGACAGGTCACTCTATAACTTCAAGGACTTACTTATTGGGACAAGGCGTGATCGCTATGGAATGACAAACTGACTCTATTACAAAACAGGCCAATCGATAATCATTCTTGTATCCTTACAAGCTTATAGCAGCAATGCTGCCCTCCCCCCCTGAGTAGACTCCTCATGGGCACTGCAGTTTATTCAGCTAATTTATATATAATAACATCTCCTTTGTTTTATTTTATCCTAGTAAAGTTTATGTGGCGTAAGTGTGAAATTTTATGTGCTTTAATATTGAACTATACAAAGAAAGAACCACCTTCCTTTTGCACAACTTAGTGAAGGCACTGCGGCTCAAGATTTCAATGTAAAAAGTCCGCTTTATCAAAAGGATCATACCTAAGTACACGAAATGGAGACTAACTTGAATTTATTTAATTACATAAACGAAGAAGAGAGACAGATCCAATCTCTTTCTACGTTCCGTTCGTCGGGAGATGCGACACCCTGGCTGCAAAGCTGGTTAACAATGGTATCGTGCGAGCAGCCAACACCAGGCTCCCAGGACATATCAGTTAAGCCAGCATTGTGACGTGTCACGTAACAAGCCGGCTATTGTGTGCCAGCGCAGGATGAATGGAGCGCCCCACGATGCCGACCAGATGTGTGATTCACGTAAACGATATCACTCTAGATCTTTGCAAGGTAGAACACACAAGAGATATCAAAGAATATTTTAATATCTCTAAAACTCTGCTTTGTTTTGTCACCGTTTGGTAGGTACTTGGTGATAAAGACACCTCCCAGTCTGTGTGTCTACATCTTTAAAGGCGACTAATAAGTTTAACATCATGGACCAATTAGAACCCCAGTTTGGGCTCACTTTATCACGGTGGAGACTGGGACGGATGGCCGGACAGACGGACGATTATTAGGGTTCCTCGTAGGGACTACGGAACCCTATAATATTCAAAATATATTCTACTAGCGATGACCCGCCCCGGCTTCGCTTGGGTGTTTTTTATCAGTGTTTCTCTACTATATTATGCATGTATTATCTATACAAATAAATAAAATTGGAGTGTCTGTTTGTAATATCAAAATAACACATTTTCACTAAATGCATATGAAAGTACATACGACACCTACAGCAAAAATGCGATTTAAAAATTTTTTGTCTGTCTGTCTGTCTGTCTGTCTGTGTGTTTGTTCCGGGTAATCTCCGAAACGGCCGGACCGATTTTGACGGGACTTTCACTGGTAGATAGCTGATGTTTTAAGCACTAACTTAGGCTACTTTTATATTAGAAAAACAAAATTTAAAAAAATGGGTTCTGTCGTGCGGGCACAGAACGCGGGTGCGGGCTTTTTTGTTAAGTTAAATTCCACGCGGACGAAGTCGCGGGCTCAGCTAGTACAATATATAAACCTTCCTCTTTAATCACTTTATCTATTAAAAAAACCGCATCGAAATCCGTTGCGTAGTTTTAAAGATTGAGATCTTTAAATTGTATGCTGAGGCATACATAGGGACAGACAGACAGTGGGAAGCGACTTTGTTCTATACCTACCTACTATGTAGTGATTTTGCATTAATAAGGTCGGTCAGTCGCTCAAGGAAACTCAAAGCATATTTCTTACTCTATAAATATGCAAATTCTAACCAGGTATGTATTAAGTATATGACACAACACCTTATATGCATAATACATTATGAAATACGCTGTGAGTTGGTCGGGCAGTCCAAAGGCTTCGTAATCTACGCAACGCAAGGCGGGGTCCATGTCTATTGAATTACGATGAACCACCGTTTTGTAACACCTCTACATTGTGGATAATTGAGAATATACTTACTTATTTCTTCCGGATCCTTGAATTCTATGTATCGATTACATTTGTGAGGGTTTAAGACAATTTAGCTTTTCCTTGGGACTTGTTGAGGGTCAAACCTTGGCGTTTTCGCTGGACACCATCGAAAACGCCAAGTCAATCCTGGCAGTAAGGGCAGTATATCGGTGAATTTTATCCCAGAAATACTTTAACATGGTAACTTTTCCGTAATTTGCCATGCACAGGAATTAAACCCGCGACCATCGGATCCAGCAGTGAGCCGCGGCCAGTAGACTACAATTACAGTGTCGTAATTTTTTTTTGATGGCCGGTAAAGATAACTAAGAAGGTTTTTTTCTTCCAATATTAGCATATCAAGTGGGTATAAGTACGGAAAACGATCGTAGGATAATAAACGATCGGTTGCGCACGCGCACGCTCATGCCACAACACCCTGTTTCCGCACCAATTGCTTTTTTTCTAATTTGTTCCAATCGTTTCCTTAGCATTGTTTTGCTAATTAATTAACACAGTTGTAAAACATTTTATTTCATGTCATAAATTGGTTACATATTAATTAAGTTGTCATCGGTGCTATAATGGCAGCAGAGCAAGTAAGAGTAGTCCGGTAAACTGTATGCTACCTATCTAATCATTCCTGCTGGGGTAGACCTCTGTCCACCCCTTCGGGAATGGAGGAAATTCGGATTCGGGCTATTCCACGGGCTGGCCCAATACGGTTTGGCAAACTTGAAATGCCTCTCGAAAAACTCGCAGGTTTCCCCACGATACTCCCATTATTACAGCAATACTCGTATGTCTCGAGACTCACAGTCTTGCACGCTAGACGCTGCGCATGCGCATTCCACTCTAGCAGTGGCACAAGACAAGTGACTACAAGTAGGTACAACGACCCACATTGAAGTGAAATAAATCAAGCGGTCTTGTCTTTTCCACGTCAAGAGAAAACAAATATAGAAAGCGGTGCAACCACGTTGTACCACGCGTGGTGGATGTTCTGACTGCCTGGTTCGACGTGGCGATGGGCCGTGAGAAAAGATTACCAATGATCTATTTCTGTTTTGGATTTAATTCGTAGCGGTTTGAAGACAATTTCGATTTTCCCCAGGAGTAACTGAGGGTCAAACCTCAGCATATTCGTTTCGTTGGACACCACTATGAATTTATCTTGGCTCACAGGAGTGACATAAGCAGTGTGGCGGGTCAGGTCCCATAAAAAATAATCAACGATGAGCCCAAGTTTCCCATGTGTACCGGAACAGGAGGACATTATGTTTTGTTATTGAATTAATGGTATAAATTTCAGCGAAGTCTATCGAAATGTTATTAAAATTGTTATAAAAATTTGCTGTTGTTCACCAACCAGACGATGCATAGGATACCAAGTCACCTGGTAAATGCCTAGTAGTAGGTAGTAGTTTCCTTGACAGATCAGAAGTAAGCAGCGTGGATTTTAAAATCGTAAAATATTTATTTGTACATATTTTTTGCTTTTGACTGTAACTAAGTATTTACAATTTAATTCCAAAAAATACAAAAGTGAGTATGTAGAATGCGCGAGCGCATTACCGGAACCTGACAATATTTCGTCAGCGCGCGGATGTTATGACCGTGTCGACATTACTTCGGATATCGTATGGAAATGTGGCTTTGATTGCAGAGCTATTGTTGCTAATGGCATTGGACGAAAATTTGCCTCAAATATGAGACCGCCAAACAGAACTATCCACACAGAAACTGTATTTTCGGATCAATTATCTGAGTTACGAGCCTTTGAATATTTGACACAACTTTCGTATTGCGGCCTTAGAAGTTAGAACGCATTCAATGACCTAGAAAACAGTGTAAATTTAGTTTGTAAACCTTTTACATGTTTGTTCCGTTTTCATGTGTATCTCTCAGTGTATCGCCGTAAACTAAAAGGCTAGACATAAATAAATAAAATATCGCCAGACTGACACATCAACTGTATGGTCCCACACTAAGCAACGCTTGCACTATGGGTACCGTACAATGGACTGGGGGCGATCCCAGTGACACCCTGACCTGATCAAATTACGAAAAGGCTATTTCCGAAATTTGCCCCGGCGGGAATCGAAGCCGCAACCACTATGTGTAGTGAGCCGAACGGCCTACGCTCGAACCACTGCGCGAAGCGGTCGTCTAACCGTAGAGATTGCAATAGTTGACCTGCCAGCCGACTAGGTTCGCTGGTTCGCCATCCTTGTCCCACATACACCATTACAAAACAGCAGACGAGAGATGAAATTGATTTACAAATCTTTACCGGCGGTTTTAAAACGAATGGCCAAAGCACTGAACTAATTAAGTACATTATCTCGTGCGATTGCTTAACTTAATCATCATCCTTGTTTTTTTGTAATTAATAACTGTCAATAGGCAATGCTCGGTCGCTTTCGATTTCATTCCAAAATTACTTACATGCCATTCTGTACTGGTATGACATAAGAATGACATTTCCAAGGTCGCTCTCAGACTTTATATTGATTTATATACCTACAGGAAACAATATGAGTGACTATTTTATCTTCCTACCGTATTTTTTATCATCAGTTTCATTCAAAGGGTCCATTGATCAAGTGTAAGAACAGATTTTCCACCACTTCCGCTTATCTGACATGATTTTCTTGACAATTGACTTGAAGTATGCACTACCTACATTTGTGTGGACTATGGCCGTTTTAGCTTGTCCAAATTGAGGTCCTCAGTTGTATGAAAAGAGCGAATTATATAATTCAATGGTACAGTGACTTGGCTATATAGTTCTTGCAAAAATCTCTTCGTCATTGCCGGTATGGATGCCATCATAAATCACACGTGAATTGTGATCGGCAACGAAGATTACTTACTAAACAAACAGTAGGAAGCGGGGAAAGGGAAACCGATCTATGAATAATGCTGGCTCACCGGGTTCGGCCTTGGCTGTGAATAACTTACGTAAAGTTTTAACTTAGTGCATGTTACGGACGTTAGCACATAAACTTGGCACGAATAGGGAACTGAACTCGGACTAGCAGAGTAGTATGGGCTTCCATCTACCGGTTATTTCAAAACTAGGAAATAATATTTGAGGATTTAAACGAGTATCGGGAGTGGAACCAAGTCATAGACCAATAAAACCAAACATCGAAAACAATAATTAACTTATTTTTTTCGCCCCTATTTAAAAAAAAAATCATCCAATCACCGACTCCAAATGATAGAAATTATAAGGTCCCTAGTTATTTCGAGCTTTTTAGTGCACCCAGGATTTTTGAAGTCGGTTTTATTTTTTTTATTAAAATATTTTTTTCACGATTTTTTGTGGGAAACTACTTATCGAAATGCTGGCAACCGTAAACAGTCCATATCTCTCAAACTACTGAACCTATTTTTATGAAATTTCTATGGTATCACCAAGGGATCCTGACAATAAAGGCCACACATAGTATACCACTTATACCAATATATGGCACTTATAGCCAGAATGCATCTCATGACAATTCCACTAAGCCCAAACACGACTGGGTTATATTGTGGTACTCGTATTACGGAGTTCCGGCCCCTACCTTCCACTTTTTTCATCATCTGATGATGAAACCGGAAGGTAAGTAGTTTACTGAGACTATTTTAGTGATGGCAACCCCCACTGAAAAGTCAAAGGAAAGCAAATCACGTAATTTCGTTTACTTGGATGATAATGTATTTTTTCAGTTATTTTGATTTTAATGCCAAACTACTGAACCATTTTGATAAAAATGGACCAATCTGCACGGACATCCTTTCAAATGCAAAAATAATTTTTCGAATCGGTTTATAAATGACGGAGATATGAGGTAACAAACATTTAAAAAAAACGTACACACGAATTGATAACCTCCTCCTTTTTGAAGTCGGTTGAAAATATCAGATCAGGTAGGTAAGTAATCAGGGACTTATAATAACTGCCTGGTTACCTGATATTTTTATTGAAAGCTTTCTCGAGCCTCGTCTGATAATTGCAGGACTTTATGTCCTCATGCACCCTACCTAACTGACATATAGGTACAAACATTTGTTAAGAAAGTACCTATTTTCAAGTATTTAGTATGTATCTGTACTCGTTCAGCTCACGTGTCGTCTCCCAATCATAACAGTTACATTCGCGAGTCGCGGGCAATTTGTGGATGACGATAAGCTGGAAGGAACCAAGATGGATTTGCAAATAAAATAAAGAATAATATACCTACCTATTTCTCAAAGGCTAAATATAACAACATTGTGTTACTTATACTGTTCTGGTAAAATAATGTTAATAACGTTTGCTTCCTTATCTCTCGGTGGTCACGCTTGCGATCCACATCAAGGCTGTTAATTTGTAATTATCATACATACTTACCTATCTATGTACGTAGCTACGTATATTATAAATATATAACATTTAATTTTAAAGAACCACCACGATGGCATTTATGCATATGCAACCTTCTCAACATAAGTGAATTAGGTACTTTTTTATAGGTCATTGCAAGAAGGGCAATGAGGTTAATACGTATTGTATATATTCAATCGACATTTAGTGTGAACTAAGATACCTATCGTCCTTTACGTATGATTGGTCAATATTAAGCAATATTTATATGTATCATTTAAAGTTGCCAAATTCATTGCCACATTGAAAGAGATCGCAATAAGTGTGAAATGTGAATAAACAGACATAGTGCCAGTTTTGTTACCCACAAACATAACTCATAAATAATTAGTTAGGTACCCTATTTTCACGCAGTACCTAGTTATCTAGTGAAAAACTAAACTTGTCAAATATATCATAATACTCTATGCTACTGACTATGCTTCTAGTTAATTCTACAGGTGCTTCTGACATTTTCCACGGCCCACATGTCTTCTTCATGCGTCACTGGTGCATAACGCGCTCAGATTCCGATGCGGCAATTGCTCAATGATCCAATCATGGCGGCCCCCCTCTGCTCCCCCTCCCCGCAGGCCCAGCCTAGACGATACATGACACTTCTAGAATTCAGTCTAGAAATATTACCTTGGCTATAACAAAATACACCAGACTAAAATTTTGTATTAAAAAAAAACAATTTAGGAGAAGGACCCACCACTCACCCTTGGCTTGTTAACCCCCATAATTATAAATCAAATAGGTTGATAGATAATGGAAGAGGTCAACAAAACCTAACTCCGTCGGTCGAGTTTGTCAGTCATGAGTATCAGGGACCCTAATAATGTGCAATTTTTCGCGGAAAACAACATTAACAAGCCAAGGGTGAGTGATGGGTCCTTCTCCTAAATTGTTTTACAATGATTCCGCAAAGTAACGCCTGAGTCAGTCAATTATTTTGTATTAACTTTTGATTGCTTTGCACTGAAATAGGTATTACGTATTGCTAACTTTTTGATTCATGACGAATACGAGAAGAGAGGTGATATGTTTACTTTTGTTAACTTTAGTTTAATCGTCATTGGCCCAAGTTATTCAGCCAAGGTAAAGGCATTTGGGTGGCCTGTGCAAATGACACTGCAGAGATTAATTTGTTGGGCATTCATCCTCAATCAGGCGGTCATAGCCCGTTCACTGCTGAATAAACAATCGATGACCTTGTGAATGAAAAGCTATCGGATCTTAGATGGGTGACCGCTGTTATGGAATACAATTAAATTAAATTAGAAACAAAAAACTTAGTGATTCCTTGCTGTAAAGAGTACGTGAAACCTTTAGTCCTTGGTCATTTTGAGGTAACTAGAATCAAAAGACAGATCAGAAATCAGGGAATCTGCCTAATAATGCTGTGAAGAATACACCTATCACAAATTGTGCGGCAAATGTTGTTCTTTATTACTTAGTGTCTTCGTAAGGTCGGGACTTTGAATGGGGTCAAATGAACACTTTATAAACGGGTTCAAAAGATTGATATGAACATCGGGCTAGGATTGTAAATTTGACCTAAATCCGTCTAGTGTCGAGGGGAGGACTTCTCAATTATGAGGTTTAAAACACTTCAGAGTCTTAGGTCCTAGGATTTATTAGCTTCAAAAAAAAGATATTTATTTTAAAATTAGGTATACCTCTCTTCTAGTAGGTCCTTTAACATTCGATTGGAATTAAAAATCCTAACCGTAGTGAACGGTACCTGTACAAAAACAAACCAAATGATTCCTTCAATCTCCTCAATTGGACAACAAACACCCAAATAGGCGCAAGGTCTGAGAGCCACTGGCCATGAACCAGGGCCCAGGCGGACTAGTTGGCAGTAGGAAACGCGTACACGGTGAAAGCTATCATCCGTATGTATTAGCGAGAAGTTGGTAATTAAAATGACACTAGTGTCGAGTGTTTCAAACTGACTCGACTGTGATTTTGAGAACATTAATTGACAAATCTCACTTTTTGGGGTCAGGTAACCAATTTGGGGACTTGAATGATTCGATCTTCTATCTATTTTAAAGTTTTCAACGATTCAGTTCATTCATCTGACCAAATCCAGGTAAAGTTCAAAAGCACACAAGTGTAGGTAAAACCGTAATTAGGACGTTACTTTCTTATGGAAATAGAATAGACACTGTCGAATGGTTTCTAGATCGAACCATTCAAAGGTGCCATTCAAAAATGAATGCGGTTTTAGATTAATGAATCCAAAGAATCCCACTTTAATGGTATAAAAATCATTTAAAGATCTTCTCCGCCGGCTGGCAGACCATATTCGTCGTAATGCGAGCACAATCGTCGTGGCAACCGCCGGCGGGTCCCGTTTCAGTCATTGTGTGCATTGTGCGGCCGATAATAGCCTGACACCTACCATGCGAGCAACCAGTGGAGCTGCAAGGATTAGGATAAAAACTATACTTTTGATCTATAGACAAGTGTACGGGCCATCTGATGAAAAACTGTTACCGTAGCCTATGATGCTTGAATGCTTGCACCAAAGGTATTGCTCGTAAGTTGCTAACTTGAAGGGGAATGGGCCAGCGGGGGGGGGGGGGGGGGGGGGAGGGGAGGGAGCTCTATCAGTCATCATACAAAATACAGTTAAGATAACTACTAGATACTGAGAGATACTAAGCTAGGGTGAAGAATAACATAAAAGTGTTATACAAAATGTTAAACTCTATGTAACTTGGAAACAGGATAATTGATTTTTATCTCATATTATCTGTTAGTAAAAGAATCCGCGTTGAAATTGATACTAATACAGACCTACGACAGAAAAAGACGACATACGTTGACCTCGCTGTGTGTGACGTCATGTGAAGCAAGTTTTAAAAGCAATGCTACGGTAATTACAGACTACTGTACTAGACTTTTGGCAGATGTCTGCCCAGAGAAAGTAATCTATACAAATAAATAAAATTGGAGTGTCTGTTTGTAATATCAAAATAACACCTTTTCACTAAATGCATATGAAAGTACATACGACACCTATAACAAAAACGCGATTTAATTTTTTTTTGTCTGTCTGTCTGTATGTTTGTTCCGGGTAATCTCCGAAACGACTGGACCGATTTTGACGGGACTTTCACTAGCAGATAGCTGATATTTTAAGGAGTAACTTAGGCTACTTTAATTTTAGAAAAACAATAAGGGTTCCGCGTATAAAAATAAAAACACATAAAATCAAAGAGTATCTCCGAAACGGCTGGACCGATTTTGACGGGACTTTCACTGGTAGATAGCTGTTGTTATAAGCAGTAACTTAGGCTACTTTTATTTTAGAAAAACAAAATTTAAAAAATGGGTCCTGTCGCGCGGGCTCAGAACGCGGGAACGGGCTTTTCTGTGAAGTTAAATTCCACGCGGACAAAGTCGCGGGCTCAGCTAGTCATACATAAAATGCTTATTTTGAGCAATCATATATACTTATACCTAGTAATTAAGCTATCTAATCAAGTGTATCTCGACATACCGCCATCGCCCACGAGCCACGACTCGACATACCGTTATGTAACCAACGATGAAATGGAAAGCGAAAGTTACGATTAGTGCACACAAAGTTTCAAGTATTGCCAATTTGGAAGTTCCGTGAACATTCGTGAGCTAAGTATTAAGTAATTTATTGTTATAAATTTGCTGACTAATTTTCAAACCATCATCATTAGCAAATGTGTATTGTACGTATATCCAGTTTTCACGGCATCCATAAACAAGTGGGTAAGTAGATACTGCTCTGTGTTAATAGTGTGTAAATAGGTTAATATAAGGTGATGTGTTCGTTAATATACGTAACTTTAAAAAAAAGATAAACCCGTCAAAATGTTCTTAAAACTGTAAATAACAGTGTCGTGAAGAAATTATGAAAATCCAAGAATTAATATAACCATCTCTAGAAAGACGTCTAGCAGCTCACCACAGCTGAAGGACTGAGACACAATAAGACCAGAATTCATGAAATTTATACATTAAATAAATTATGCAATTAATCATAAATAAATTGTGAACACTTACTTATGAATGTTGAACAGATTACTATTGATCATCACAAAATTGTAGCTCACAGTCACGTCAGAGGCGGTAATCTAAGAACAGCAGCATTATTGTGCGCACACGCAGCGGCTCACTTCATTGTTTCATTATCAAATTATTATGTCGCGTGCGACAACAGACGGAGCGGCCTTAATCTTGACATTTGCGACGACATCCCATTGTCTGTGGAGAAATTGGCAATGGAGTGATTTGAAGCAGATGGGTAATGAAAATTTCTATAGGTTTTGTAGTACTCTTTAACAGCAGCAACTCAAGATTTGGTTGGCGAAAATATCATATAAAAGTATCTACATACAGGTAAATACTTACTTATCAAATTAACAACAAAAATAAATAACTAGATGCATTTGTGTAAAATCCTGCGTACAGTTTTTTGAGTCGTTCATTCTTGTCCGTTTAGTATGTTCATGACAGCGCTGCACTAATCAGTTGGTCTATTTAGATTTACTCATTGTTTACTATACCTAACACTTCACATACCACTTCTTGACGTGTTAACCGGGCAGAAAGGGCGAATACCCTTACCGTTAGAGCTCCGGACACAGTGAAACGATTTGATTGAAACACCTCTGTTTTGGCGTCGGCTCCGTCAAGCCGTTTTGATCGTTTGTTACGGGGTTCGTCAAACATTCCCGGTTTAGAAACATGTTTGTTTGATTGAATATAGGCGAAGGCATTAGACTTTTGAAATAAGCACAGTGCAGTTTAAATCTATAATGCAATCGAACCGTTTGACGGTCTGGGACCTTAAAGAATGGCAATTAGCGCAGGGGACTTCAAAAAAGGTTCTCGTCTGAGCTTGGTTCGAGTTCTTGTTTGGCATAGTAAGTTTAGGCAAAAAGCCTTGAACTTAACAATGTCAGATGAGTAGCACTACCTGCTACGATATCGATTGGCTCCGATGTATCGTGGAATAGGAAATTATCGTCCGTGTTTAAATATTCATGTACACTGGCTCACATTGCCATGGCCACGGCTGAGTTGTAAATATATTATTCGATGCAGTTGCTGGCTAAAAAGTGCGATTCTGAATTGATAATAATACCTACCTACCTACCTACCTATGTCGTTACCGATTTTAAGATTCATCTTACTGAAACCAGTTTATTTTCATGGGTATTTGAGTAAGAACACTGTATTATCAGGCAGCTTCGGCTTTAGCCCCTGTAGCGGACAGGGGCAATCAACGCCCTCGCGCCCTCTAGTAGGCGTGCGATCAAAATGGAATCAAGAACAGTATAGTTTTTGCCCCAGTAATCGGAAATTAGGGTAATTATAAATGGTATGGTTCAATTATAAAGTATGTTGGGAAGCAATAACCCATTTGCAAACACCGTAAGAGCGCCCCGCTAGGGCTGCAGGCTCTTGGGGAGCGTCGTTCGCGCTCGGCGCTCGGCGCCCCTAAGACCCTGCAACCGTGGTCGCCGCACCCCCTGCACCATAGGTAAAGTCGGCACTTATTTTTCTGTATTTCTGTCCTGGTATTCTAGATACACCATTGTTTCATGTCCATGTGCACGAACACGTGAACACGTATTTAATATCCCAATTTATGTACTTATTAGAAGAGTGTGTTTTAAGATTTGCAATGTTATAACTTCAAAGCGTTTTTTGTCAGCTACATAGGAACCCGAACATTTTACTTTGAAAGTGCATTAATCAAAGAAAGCGTGACATTTCAAAGAAACTCATATGGAATAGAAAGCGTAGCTTCAAAAGGGCCGTGACACGTGTTGAGCTGCGTGCTAAATAATTCACGCTCGTCCTTGCCTCATCGGCTACTCGGCGGACGCTGCTCGCCTGCTAATAGGATAGTGATGGCGAGTATGTTCACTCGAGTTCGGGACAAACACGTGACACGTCCCCAGATTGAAGTAGGTACAAGGAGGAAGATACTCTATTTTATTGGCTTTTAACGTGCACGCTACATAGCCTATAGTAAATCCAGATATTATCTTCAATATATTGCTATACAAATAAATAAAATTGAGGTGTCTGTTTGTAATATCAATATTAAAGCTTTTAGCAGCGAAAATTGTTTAAGGTCTTATAACGTGCATATGCAAGTATACTAAAAAAAACTTTTAGTTTTTTTATTGTTCCGGCTAAAATGCGAAACGGCAGTAGTATACCGATTGTGCCGGGACTTTCACTGGCAGATAGCTAATGTTAAGGAGGAACTCAGTCTACTTTTATTTTGTCAAAGTTCCACTCGGGTAGAGTTGCGGACAAGCAGCTGACGCGTCAAATAAAAACCTGTTTGCAAACTGCGGACTGCGGTGGGTTTCAGTTTTCGAAATCAATAATGAACAAGTGGTAATATGAAATCTCGATCACATGTTGCCTTAACCAGCAGGACGCGTAGAGCGGACCACGTCACAGGCGATTAGTCACACGTAGAGGCATATCCAGACGCGAGTGCCGCGACCAACCTTGACGGCCTACGACTGTTGCAGACAGCCTATCTACTGTTTTATCTATTCCGTGTTGCAATAGAATCTAATGTGTGGTCTGAGAATGTTATCCGGTATGAGGTGTTAGGATTATGTAGCTCTACTATACGTATTATGCTCTCTTGACGCTAGCATCTAAGTGAAAATTTGGTATGATGAACACAGCGTATCTCTATCGGTCACCCACTAACAATAATTAGCGAATTATTGTTATTGGGTATCTCATAATAGCTAGCACGGAAGTCAATAACAATCATTTTCTAAGGTTTTAGGAGCCGAAATGGAGAGCCATGAAAGAGTGATCAATACGACAAAATGTATACTCATTATATGTACTGCGTTAAGGAAAGACTACTAGGCAGTTTATTTAAACTCGCACGCGAGATCTGAAAATTGGCTCTACATAGTTTCAGATTATATTGTGTAGAAGTAAATCATCTCTAATGGTCCAATTGTCCGTCGGATGCTCGTAACAATAAAATTGCACTTGTTTTAACTAAATAGCAAATAGCCTTACTATGTAGAGTCTGCGACAGATAGATAAATCGGATAGTAGAGATGAACACTCGTTAGCAACAACGTGCGACGGCACGAAAGTATTACCGCACCTTTAGTAGGTTTTGAAGTGAAGTTCTAAACTTGTATTCCTCTTTTCTATATACGGAGTTCGACTCTGGTTTGCAGAAGTACCTAATTGTGGTGTGGCGGGTGTAATCCTATTGAAAAGGAAAACGCTATTAATTATATGTGTATTCTACGGTAATACAATAAGGAGTCTGAGAAGATATAATATCAGTCTTAAAGAAACAAGTAAACTGTGCAATCCACTTTAGACAAACGTGATGGAATATAAGTGACTGTCTCAGGCATTACTTTGCGGAAACTATTTGGGAGGAGGATCCACTACTCACACTCGGCTTGACAACCTCCACAATTAAACCAAATAAATTGATCGATATTATAAGAGGCCAACAAGACCGTTATCTGTTAGTCAAAAATCTGTTTGTCATCTAGACTCACGGTTCGTTAATTTTGTTTTTTTTATAATATATAGCTCTGTCCTTTTGGACAATTCTGCCAATATTGTTTTCTTATATTTACGCGAATACTACACATTGAAATAAAACTATTTTTCGGATTTTATCGCGTTTATTAACATAAAGTTAATAAACGCGATAAAATCCGAAAAGTAGTTTTATTTCAATTCTGCCAATGTCAAGTGAGGTCAATACACGGTATGCACTGGAGAGTTTGGCCAGTGTGAAGCGAAATAAAAACCAAAATAACGAATTGATGTTGAAAAATCACCACACACAACAAACACATACCATTTACAGGACAATCCTAGATATATCATTTGTAATTTTTGCTAACGCAAAACTAAAGTAATTTTTTTTTATGGAATATGACAGTGTAAACCAACCGTATTGTTCAACCTTCAACTCTAGACTAACTTCCTTGAGCCTTATTAAATCGACTCAATGTCGAAGGAGGGACGGGACATAAAGGTGTCTTCGGATATTCAGTTACTCGTTTTAGAAGAATAAATTCTAAAGATTAAGAGAAAATATTGAGAAAACATCAATTATCGAATAATTTTTTTAATGGTAAGTTAGTAAATTTTAAATGGTTTTATAAGGATATTGTTTGTACTTATTATGGTAAATAACGTGGATCACGTTACAATGTTTGTTTTATTATTATTGTTGTGTATATGTGAAGTAACAGTACCCGGCTGTGTCATGATATACATGATTTTAATAAGAATACAAACATCCGTCAGAGCGAAAAAACACTGACCGTAAAAATTGGAATGCACGAAGTAGGTAGGTAGTTGTTTTTCTGTTATTAATCGATGATCTTAAATAGCTGTTCCGTTTTAACAACATAGCAGATTCCGTTTTATGATGTACTTAATCAAATATTCGTTCATTTTACGAGTAATTTGAGTTTAAGTACGGTGATAACAACACTATTTACGCACCTAGATAAGCACTAGTATTATGTTTAGTATAAAGTACTTCTTAGGTGTCTTATGATTAAAAGCTGCTACAGTTTGAATGTTGGACAGGAAAGAAATATCGCGAGTTCAATCCTGCGCAGACGATTTTTATACTTTTCGATTGCAGGTATATGTATAGGTATATGCATATATTTTGAAATTGTCTTTTCAAAGATTATTCTGATAATAACGTGACTAGGATATCCAATGACATTATATAAATGGACAACAGATCTTTAAAAGCTGACAAAGTTGATGAGCTTAACTCATCAATAGGTATGTAAAGATATTGGTACGAATTATTGTCAGCAGACGGAGGTGGATGGATTTAAATAACTAGCTAGAGTATGATGATGTCGTGGACCACGACCTATTTTTCCCTTTCTCCAATTCATTCCATGGGTGAGGCGCATTTCGACCCAAGGTATCTCTTCAGTGTACCTACACAGCAGATGCATTTTGTGAGATGGATAGATGAATTAAAAGGCAACTGTTCTAATGGAAACTACATGTTTGCAGTTTGCCGTATCACGGCACCTTTGATGTCACAAAAATGAATGTTCCAAATGTATTCGACTGTTTGCATTCTCAACTAACCCTTTATGAATTGTGATGTCATTTTAAGTTTAACTCAATCGTCTTTCGGTATGTACTCACTTTGTCTCGATGAGTTCACAGTTGAGCAGCAGCTTGTTGGCGCCGAGCTCCACCACGGCCACCGTCAGGTCGTGGTGGTAGATCATCCGCAGCGTGTCGTTCGCGATGCGCCGTCCCGTGTAGGGCTTCGCCCCCGCCGCCGGGTCCCTCCTCTCCGCGTCCTCGGAGCGCGCACCCACACTGCCCACCAGGCCCGCCAGCGACCATCCGGCTGGGAAACTGAACGCGAATGGCTTCGCAGAAGCCGACGGTGGCGACGACACCGCGATGCAGAAAATAACAATAACAGATAACAGCGATTTCAACAGTCCGTCCGCCATGGGGGCGCCGCGCGTGATCGCCTCCCGCGCGGACCGCATCGCGCTAATTAATCTTCGGAATGACATTTTCAATATTTAATTAAAGTTTTTTTTTCTCGGCTAGAGTGTCCCGCGCAAGTCCATGTCGCGTGCGGCCGGGTCGCGGTCGGGTGCTCGACTGGCGGCTGCGGCGGCCGCGGCGAAGCACTTTCTTCTCGGTGACGTCACGCGGCGGTCGCCGGCTGGTTATCGCGGAGTTTCACTTGGGGTGAACTTCCGTGTGTGCTTTTCTAGGTCTAGGACTTGTTATCAGTGCGACGGCCGGCGCTGCACTCGGGCGATTGTGATCTTGTTTCGTAGCGGAGAGAGCGCGTAGCTGGTGCCGTAGCTGACTAATATCACTATGTACTCGATTGAGTTCGAAAGGTATGCCCCTTTCACAAGGGGGTGAAAAAATCTAGGCTAAGACTAGATAATCCTATGTTTCTTATTGTACTACTTACACGGGAACGTATTATATGGTACCTAAGTAAGCACCTAAATGTGCTGCCTGTAGAGTGTATCAATGTGAAAAATATTTTGTATTCACAGAATAGCAATAGAATAGCAATGATAAGAGACGACTTGATAACAAGTTCCGGGGAATTAACCGTAGGTACCTATTTATTTATTATCTTTGCGCAGGCCTGGAAAACCAGAATAAATACCCACCTACCAATGGCATTTCTCTACGCTTGTTGTCCATTACGATGTGATTTTAATTACGTTAAGTACCTACTTACGATATTTGCTAAAATCTCTACAATATGAAATTAGCTGACTGATGTTTTACTTCAGTTACCTAAACATTATGTTGTCCTACTTATACCTATGTGACACATAATTTCATAAAACTCTATCTACTTATATATTTCCTAGCTTAATGTATAAATATTACGTAATTAATATCGTCATAGCGCCTATTTGACCCAACTTTTCTGTTGCTCTACCATGAATTTAAACGCTCAAGGAATCGCTAATCGAGTGTATACAGAACATCGTTGTGTGGCAATAGTAGAGCTCCCTGACCACCCGAGAATATTTAACATTTAATCATCTTTGATAAAGGAAGGTCAAAGTTAATAATAGACACCCTCATTATTATAATTATCCATAGTAATATTCGGTACCTACCTGTCTTTTTTTAAATTCATTTGCCGATTCCTGCATTGGCCAGTTTTAATGAATGGAGTAGCATCACCGTTATCGCACATTTATTTGTTTAACACTTATGTCATACTATTATTGTGAGTATTTGTGAGTAAACAACGAACGCAAAACATCATTTCACTTTCTAAATCAAGATGATGTCACTACGTACGGGTTTTGAGTTCCGCCATCTGGCGGCGAGTTGCGGAAATATAAAATGTGACGCTACAATCGACGATAACCTTATTGTTTTACCTGCGATGTATTCATTAATGAAATAAAAGTGATTTGATTTTATATTGTTTTTATTTTATTTTATTACATTTTGAGTTAGCAAAGATGGATAGTTGTTGCTACTAGATACTAGATGGCAGTAGCGTAACCGAGATATTCGCATAATTTTAGTTTATTTGGATGGAGGGGTAAGTCATTTTAAAGTAAAATAAGAACAGTAACATGGATCAGTTAAATGAATAGCCAATAGGTAGTGAATAAACAAAAGTTATATATTTATTCTGTATTGTATTAATTAATCTTTATCGCTTAACACCTCGTGTATCCATTTCAGATGCGCAGCCAACGAATACGCAACGAAAAGGTGTTCGTCAGTTTGTGCGACCGCCAACATTTTGACCTCGTTATTCTGCACTGCCAACACCGGGCCCCCCGTACTGAGCTGAAATTAGAAGTCTTGTTTGTTCAACAAAATCACGTCCATTCAAAGATTGTCTAAAATAAGACCACCCGCTATACCCCGCTGCTATTAGTTATAATGTTTTTAATAATAATAATATGGCAGAGGTCTGAACCCTTCGTATTGCCTGATCTCCAGTCAGTGGCGGATTTACAAATTTCCAAGGTATAGGCTGTAAAGGTTTTGCTGCTTTGGCTCCAATTGTCATGGCCTAGATTATTATTGCAATCCAAAAAATTCGTTAAAATTGGACGTTAAATTTTTGGGTTTATTTTTGAGCTAATCACAGTTCCAATATGTACGATTAATAAAGGCGGGGTAATGTATGCTACTTACACAACAATGTACATTCGGTAAACGTGAATGAATAATCTTTATTGCGAAAGATTTCTATGAGGTAGCAAACTAAAAAAAAAATACGGTCCCCAAATTTGCCGCCCCTAAAATCTGCCGCCCAAGGCTCCAGCCTACTCAGCATGCTGTTAAATACGCCACTGTCTCCAGTCCATCCATTATTCCTTTCCACAAAGCAGTAGTTCCTGCACTGCACCTGCCGGTGAAGTCGCTGTATGTGTCTCGTCATTGTTCGACGATGGCAGAGCCAAGCTGAAGGTATTGACTACAGCTTGTATACAGGCTGGCTTCACCGGGTTACTACGTACTACCATCCTCTCACAGATCCGCTTCAGGGCTGGATTATCCATTAGGCAATGTAGGCAAGATTGCCTACACCAAGATTGCCACTCTGTCTAGAGGCCAGCATCGGCGCTTTGAGAAAAACGCATATTTTCCTTGTTTCTTTCATTTTTTATTTAATACTGTGATGTTGGTAGTAAAACACAGGGTAATTATGAATAAAATCGCGTTGTCGTAGAAAAAATACACTTTAGCATGTTAGGAAAGGGGCTGCAAGACCTGCATTGCCTAGGAGCCCCGACATGATTTATCCGGCCCTGTTAAGCCTAATGAAGCTGTGATAGCAGCGATCTGTAGGATGAGTGAGAAAGTCGGATGTTTTAGATACTTACCTTACCTTAAAGATATTATAATATAGGTACTTACCAGGGTAACGTTCTTCTCGAAGTCATTGTTGAAGAGGCACATCACGTCGTGTTTGGGGTAGCTATACATGGCCTTGCACTCGGCTGTGGACAGGATCGTCGCCGACATGTTCGAGAAGTTGAGAGTGTCGTGGCCCGATTCGTTCTTTAAAAAGATAAGATGAGCATCGCTTTAGAATACTTTAGTTCTTTTGACGCCAAACTTCATGTATTTAAGGTCTCTTTTTTATATGATTTTGTGATAAATGAGTCAGTCAGTGGGTTTTGGTTTCGCCTATCGGTAATCGGGTCTAAACACTTCAAATAGTAGCTACCTACTTACCTTACTTAAAACCCATCCATACACCATAACGTCACCATCCTCTACCTTCCCTCCCACCACCTCAATGGTCTCCCCCACGATCTCCGGTTCAATTCTCATCAACGCTAAAAATGGTCCACCGGCCCTCTGATCCTGGGCCAGGTCTGTGACGTCCACAGCAGGTTCTGGGTGTAGGAGTATCTTAGTCACGTTGTGGACCGTCCCTTCCAAGAGGGGGTTGGTGGAACCAGCTACTATGGTGTAATGGCTATGGGATGTGTTTGTACTGCGAAAAATAATGTGAAAGTGTTAAGTGGTTTTAAGTGTGTGTGTATGGGTGGCTTAATGGCTAGTTATTACTCGAGCACTCCCACTACCGGTAAGACCAACCGTATAAGCGTAGGTACTACTGAAGCTAAAGATTAGAATGTAGTCGAACAAGGACTAAGAGGTTTGATCATGAAGGACTTCAGCTTGACCTGTACCTATACTTTTTGAAGAACCTCATGTTGTAGCACAATGAAAAAACTTCAGGAGGAAGACCATTCCAATGAGGGCTCACGATGCAGGTATAGTCAACTTCAAATAGTATTCAAGTGGCAGTCAACATTACCAAATACATAGTAAGAAACATCCAATGTGATCACATATATTTACCCAACCAAAGTCATCTAATGGTTCGGACCCTACTTACCCAAATATTTCGGAACATGAACACCGTCCAATATATGAGTTCATTGTAACCTTTATGAGTATGTTAACACTAACAACGCCGATTGGTTCTGAGCAGCCATCGGACTCAAACTAGGAAACTGAACTTTGTTTTAAATAGCATAGGATGTTAGATAATTAAGCTGGCAGCCAAAGGGTGTGCATGAAACCTCTTCCAGCGTTAAATGCTGCAATTGCGGAAGAGTGTTTGGCGGCATCGAACTAAATAGTCGAATGATACTCACTCGTTAGCAAACATGTTGGCCAACACATTGACGCAGGTGGCCGCCGTGAGCACCCAGCGCGGCGCCAGCAGGCTCCCCGCGCAGGTCTGAGCGGTCACATTCGACAGCGTCTCAAAAATGGACACCAGGAACGGAGCTCTTTTCGGAAACTGTACTTTAGTACCGCTAACTGCTTTTCCATCATCTTTAACCAACATTTCTTCAGAACAGCCGCTGTTGTCTCTCCTCCTATACGACTCATTAATTAAATATGTGTCTTTCTCCAGAGAACCTACGGGAAAGGAGTTGTCAAATGCGCCTATGTTCTGCAAGGCTTCTGGAGACGATTGTCTCGTGTCTTTCCGTCTTGTCATCCATGTTCGTGCGATTTGTAGGCCGAGTTGTTGATTTATAGCGCTAATGATGTCTTCAGAGATTGTGGTATTGCATTTTTGTATCGTAGAGTTAGTTTGTAAGGGTAAACTAGCGAGTAAGGATTCATTTAGATTTTTGTGAATACCTGTAATGAATAAGGTTTCAGTATAAGAGCTATATAAAATAGTATCACGCCGGTATTCGCCAGTAAGGTAGACAGGGGTCCTCACAAAAGCCTCACTTCCCTTCGCCTTAAAATAAGATGCCCTATATTTTGTATCGCATGTGGTATAAAATCTATGTCAATGAATTTAATAGATGTTTTATATACATTACCGACCCCTATGAGTAGCAGGCGCGATGTAGTCTTTGAAAATAAGTAATGGGTATTAAAGCAATACGTACCAGCTAGGTTATCCAACAAGAAAACGAACACTACTGCGCTCGACATTTCACAAAATGTTTTCGAATTACACAACGTGTTGACTGAAACTTTCCAACAACGACTTCATGTAATAACGCGACATGTACTTATGAGCACGTATTGAAGCGGTTTATGCAAATTAAACCAATTTAATTTTTAATATGTTTATAAGATAAATGAACAGTTATTACATATAAAGTCAATATAATAATTTCTTTTTTGAAAACATATTTACTACTACAGATACAGCCAGGGTTGGCGGTTATGACTGTCTCTTTTTTTTGCTGTCAAAAATAGAAATAACAAGATAAGTCGGTGAAAACTCGCCTTTATACACAATAACTAAACAGGCATATACGGACATATAATGGTTTAGATACTTCAATAAAACAATATTGTTTATAATAGTTATAAATGTATTATTTGATTCAACATGTTTGCAGACACTCACAACCGTAACATACAGACAATTCATTGCGTAGATCACAATTTGATATATTAACACACAACTATGCGCCTGCGCAATCTTTAATCTGCTACTACAAATGGCAAAAAATTGCCATTTATATCCAGACTTTGTTCTCTTGGCATTAGGATTTCATTTTCAAAGATAAAGAGTGCTCAGACGCGTAACTATTTTGTATTAAAAATACTGTTAGAAATATACAACAAGAAATGTTAATGCAATGAGGTTCATATTAAATCTATATTTACAAAGCTTATAAAGTATTCAGCTATTTACTTACAGAAGAACGCAATAATAAGTCAATAGAAAAGTCCTTAATAACCATAGATTTCAAATACTTTACTATAGGATAATTTATTAAGTTACTAGCTGTACCCCGCGACTCCGTCCGCGTTCTGTTGAATTTTTTCCTGAATTTTCTTTGCTATAAACCTCACGGAGCCCGAGACCTTTCCAACGAATGCAAAACCGTGGAAATCGGTTCGTCCATTCTGGAGTTATAGCGTCAGGAAGGAAAACCCGACTTATTTTTATATAGTAGACTAACAATTAAAGGGATTTGGCAGTTTGTTCGTCGCTTTCACTATTTCCGGACCAATTTCGCTCGTTTTAGCGATATTGTGACCTAAGAGTGCATTTTGTACACATCATCGCTCATAATGACTCCTATTGTGTGTTAAAAATATGAAATGTACTAAAATTATGTCCCTAATATTTTAATTGCGGTCGAGTATACTGCGGTTATTGGGAATAATATAATATTAATAATTTAGCCCTTTTGATGTCCCACTCCTGGGCACGGGTCTCCCCTCAAGACGAGGGGGATTCAGTCCGTAATCCACCATGCTGGCCCAGTGTGGATGGATTTCACATGTCTTTCGAAAATTTGATAGATTTTCTAAGACATGCAGGTTTGAAAAACTCTAGAGGTGCGAGGCAGGGTTTGAACCCAGGACCTGGTGTCCGCAAGACGCGAACTTAACCAATCAGCTATCACCTGGTGTTTTGCTGTTTTTGTATTGGAAATAATAAATATATTTAATTATTAAAATGTATTTTCAATACTCTCGCTTTAAGATCAGATATTTATGCAAGTTTTAAAACCTCTTTCGTCATGTGTTCAGCTAATTTTGGTCTGGAAAATAAACAATACGCTTAATCAGTATTACTCAAAATTAATTCAAGTACTAGTAGCATTACAAATCAGTTGTTTTTAAAAATCCATTGTAAAACAATTGTAAATGCAATCGTAATCAAGCACAATAGATGATCTATTGTTTGTAACCCCTCGTCCACACTGAAGCAATGCTTGTATCGATTTATACTGTTCTTCAATTTTGAGCTGTCAAAACATAAATACAGCTATATGTATAAATAAACACAAGTATTGCATCAGTGTAACCGTGGCGTAATAAAACGCGACACGGGTAACGTACATATATTTATGTAAATAATAAAGTCGTTAAACAAGCGTGCGACCCGCCTGATGTTAAGCAGTTACCGTAGCCTATAGATGCTTGTAATTCCAATGGCATCGCTCGCACGTTGCCTACCTGAAGGCGAGTGGGGCAGAGGGCGGGGAAGTGAGGTGGCGGGGGGAGAGTTTAGGCTTTCAGCCCAAGCGGCTTTGTCCTTTCATGGCTCCTTTTTTTTTAGTATATTAAACGGCTCTGGGTATATGCCCTTTTGAGCCTATTCAATAGCTCCAGTGGTCGTCCCGGACGCTCTGGGCGGTGTTCCCGGGTATATGTCCCGGGATGCGCGGCAGGCCGGTGCCGACCCGCCGCTGGTACTCCGCGTACTGCGGCCCGAAGAACGCGAGCAGGGTCAGCTCCTCCGCGAACACGCGCTCGCGGAAGAACGTCCACGACGCTAGCGTATAGATTATAACGCAGATCGGATTGAGGAGAGTTATCTGGAGAGATAAATAAATTTGATTTGCATCATACTTACGAGCGCTTGGTATAGTGGTTGGTGGATAGGACGCTGGGCTCAATGCACCGGGTGGTTGCGGTTTCGATTCCTATCGGGGCAAATTTCGGAAATGGTCTTTTCGAAACTTGCTCCAGTCTGGGTGTCACTGGGAACCCTCCCTGCAAGTTTTGCTTACTTCGGGGCCATACAGTTGGTGTGTTAGTCCACCAATATTTTATCATGGAGTATAAGATGTGATAAATGGTTAAGCTTAAAATACTGAACATTCAGGATCTTTCTGCAAAACTAAGATGTCGGCATAGGCCGTGTCAGCAGTTAAAGATTGCGCGATAAAACGCTACAGGCGAATTTAAATCTTATTTCGACTGTGTAGTAAACAAGTTAAAGTGAAGTTTATAACAGCGATGTAAATATGTATGCGGCTAGCTGAAAATGAACCTTAAGTGAAAGCAGTAGGTACCTGTGTGCCAATAGACCAGTAGAACCAGCCCACGTAGCTGGGGTGCCGGCACAGCGCGTACACGCCGCTCGTCACCAGCTGGTGATCCGGACGCTTCACGAACTGCACCTGCACAGAATATTCAAATGGGTTTTGAAATGGTTGCAGAAGCCTTCATTGTGCATGTCCTGATGTACACTTTTTGTTATTGGTGATGGTTTTTGTTATTTATATACTGTATCTGAAGCAAACACAATAATTAGTAAGTAATTAAGTTGTTTCTAATATGGAAATTATTAAAAATTATTAACTACAGAATTGTGACGTTAACAAAGAAAGCATGGTACCACACTTTATTGCTACTACTAGCTTTAACTAAACATTAATCTATTGACTTAATTACTTGGCTTATAGGAAAATTTTATTTAATTCAACAACATAATTATACTGATGAGTTTTTATTGTAAAATAGATTGATTTTGTCAGTTTGTTTGCGTTAAACATATCCAAGAAATTGCAGTTCAAACAAAATAAAACTGAATTGTTTTTTTTTAAATAAGGTATTTCAAATGTTCCGTATTTATTATTTTTAATTAGCATTACGGTTTCCACCAATCCTTGAAACTTACAGTATGATTGAAGTTGGTTTTAGCTGTGAACATGGCGGCCTTCCTAAGAACTTCACCGCCGATGCACATCACCACTCCAATGCTTGATATCCAGAAATATGTCTTCATGTCTGCAATGCAACATATAAGATTCATCAAGTCCATTGATATGACATTAATTAGGCATACAAGAGATATGTAGTAGCATTTGGGTGCTCTGCAATGTTTCTAAGCTTTCTAATTTAAATACCAAAATCTGAATGTGACTCAATTAGTTTGGTAATAGTGAATAAGTTACTTGTGTATTCTTTTTTAGTAATTTCTAGTGATAGACAATGTGTCTGAAGAGTAGACCATTGAGTTTCTTGCCGGTTCTTCTCAGTGGGAGCAGCATTTTGAACAGATGGTAGATTCTGACTGTTTGTTGCATTGTTGACCTACGTTAATAAAATAAATTTTAATTGAACATCTGAACTCACTTGGAAAGAAGTAATATTCCACAGCCCACTCAATCCAACTGGCCACCGCTGCCACCCCATACTGCACACTATGGTTCAGTATAAAGGAATCCACAGTCAATGTTCTTGGGTTTGTCAGTGCCACTGAGATGAACTCAGAGAAGTGGAACACGGAGAGTATCATGGCATACAGGCCAAAGACCTTCCAGCCATTGTCAAAGGTGGCCAGGAAGGCGCCGGTGGCAAATGCCGCACCGAGAAATGCTGATCTGATTGATACCTGAAATGATCAAAATTCTTGAGATACCTACTAATAAAAGTGTTATGGGACTGTTGTATCTATGTAGGAATATAAACTGTAGCAAAAATGAATAACATATCTTGTGTTTACCTATCTCTTATAAGGGTCCTATGCATGGGGAGTTGGATAATCTTGTGTATTTTTTTGGAAAGGTTCCCAAAGCAGAAATAAATAAAGTATGTTACTTTGGTAAAATATTATACGCGCTTATTTTACGCACCAGTCGGCTGGAGCCTTAAAATGACTCACAAATTAGTATGACTAATAAACCAACAATACGTTGACTGCATCTCGAGTATAACCCTACCAAAGTATTCATAAAACACATCTTTCTTTTAAAATGTGTTAACACTGCTAAATATACTGTTCTCTGAGTAGCTAAGTACTAAGAGTAAGCTAAATTAATCATAAACTCACCTCATACATAAAGCCTCTGTAGCAGTACCTTAGGATGAAGTTAAACAAACAGAAATACAGTGCAGGGCCCCAGTATGTGAGGGCCCACAGCTCCGACGAGTGCCCAAGTATACTCCCAGAAAAGAAAGATATCGTAAATATAAGCAGGGAAATAATAAAACACTTTAATGCCTGTTTTCCCGCAGGACACACATTTTTCATTTTTAACACGTCCATTGCGCCAATTTTTTGTTTCTAATGGATTTTAAAATATTCAACTCTTACACGCACTGTACTCTTGAATATCTTCAATGGTTTTTATACACAGAAATCTTAATAAAATATTATCCAAAACTCGCGAAAGGAACAAAATAAATTATCCTCGACATGGGGTGCGTTCCACTGAGCGTTCACAACGATCACGACCACGACCGCAGTTTTGCCCGTTCCACTTGCTTGTGAGCACTGTCGTAAACTCAAATGGAATAAATTATAGAGCGTTTTGAGCGTGGAAGTAAATAATACAAACAGCGAGTTAGTAAAAAGAAACCAATAGATTTAAGAGGTTAGGTTATAATATATAAGCCTTGAAAATAAATTTAGATAATTATTGTTTAAATCGCTTTATATTGAATTTTTTTTTTTAAACATATTTAACTAGCTGTGCCCGCGTCTTCGTCCGCGTAGTATTTAATTTAACAATAATTTGGGCATTATCGGGATTAAAAGTATCCTATGTGTTAATCCCGGTTTTAAACTATCTGTATTCCAAATTTCATCCAAATTCGTACAGTAGTTTTTGCCTGAAAGAGTACTTAACAAACATCCACACTCACAAACTTTCGCATTTACAATATTAGTAGGATATTAGTGGTGTATTTAATTAATTTACGTTCAAATGTTATAAATAATATGTCTGTTGCGGCGGCACTTGGATATTTGGTAAGGGGTCGTAATAATGCTCCAGAAAGTACTAGTTCATCCAGAACAGATGTAGAATGGAATACGATTTTACAAAATTATGATTGTGAAAAAGTTTCACGGTCGCCATCTTTGATGCTTTGAGTTTTGAAAATCCCGCTAATTTTCTCAACGATCACTTCGACCCACTTTTTAGATGGGTCGTCATCAGCTTCGAGTGAGCGTAAGTCATGACGTCATGAGTGACGTTTTCGCCACGACCACAACGACCGCGGTCGTTATGTGGAACGGCTAAAGGAGCATTTTTATCGTTGTGAACGCTAAGTGGAACGCACCCACGTCCGTCCGCGAGACAGATGTCATTGTGACAAGTTATTGAGTGACAGTGACATTAAGTAGTGATTAAGGAAAAAAGGCTTTCTATTTTTCTCAATTGTATTTTTCGTCTTGAATTTTTTTTTTTTTAACTGTTAACCATTGCCTTTAAAGTTATTTTACGATGGCATAGGTATTACGCACAGTCTTCTAATCATTTTATTATAAAACAATGATTAAAATAAAAAATTGCATCAAAATAACAACCATTGTAGCCATGGCAACTCGTTGTTTGTTTGACGTTTATCAGAAAGTTCGTTTTCTCTTAACCCACTCAGCTGTTTTGTCATATTAGAATATTATGATTGGTTCTTACAAAGTAGTGTTTATTCATAACAAAAATTTGATTGGTTACATACAATTCCAAACAGTGAAAATCAGTATTGGTAATTGGGAACAGTTGAAACATCATTTTCAAATTCATGTTGTTCACGAACCGAAATTTACCAATTTTGGACAAAAGTTTGCAAACAAACAATAGGTATTACCTTTATACTTGTATTTTTACCTAAATCATGTACTTAAAAAATAGTTTATGTTAGGTATTCCATGGGAACTCTACGGGAACTGGTGAAAATATTTTTAAACTGACGTAATCAGTGACAACATCTGCTGGTAATTACTGTCGGCGTTTAATGAAATTAAATTTCCCCCGACATAAGGTTGCAAATCTGGGATTCATTAAATAGATACACTGAAAAGTGCCGTCAATTTCCTCGCAGCGATGTTAGCGATCGGATATTGATGAGTGAGTTGGCAGATTTGTTGGGAGATAACCGGGGCGTTGGGTATAGTTTCAGAGTAGATGTAATTTGCCGCAATGAACGACCCGTGGGACGTGAAATCAGTGCGACAGTTCGGTCAGTACGTGTCATTTATGAAAATAAATGGGGTACCATTACTTCCACCGGTTGTGAGTACATTTTATATCTTCTATTAGTTAGTATGTATTGTGTACCTACCTGTACAGTTTACTAGGAGGTAGGCTGTCTCAAAAAAAAGTTAATAATACATTACAATCCTGTTAGCTTGACTATTGCAGCTTTGTGTGAACGTCTAGGAAATAGTAGGTAACTTTAGCCTATATGTTATTCCTGTGATCTCTGACCATAATTTCAAAATTTCATCTTATTGCATTCAGTCGTTTTTATGTAATTCAGTTGGACATAAAATGAAATACTCTTGCAGTAGGTGATATAGCATTCCAAGCTATTGTTTCCAGGTGTAGAGATAGATGAGTATTGCTGTATTTTATCAATTACATATTTTTTCATTTGTTTGCAGAAACATTCAATATGTGCCGATTAATGATTTTAATTCAAGAATTCGCTGACAAAATCATAGTGTACTTAACTGCTAAAATGAAAAAACATGTGTTGAAATTAAGTGTAGAGGTGATAAGACTGTTATTTAAATATTATATAGTATTGTTATACATGTTTATTATATATTTTCCTTTCAGCTGTCCAAAGAATGTCGCAAAGAGATGCAATACTACAAATTACTAGCAAAAGAGGTAGAAAAACGTATATCAGTGCTCCAACCGTACATTGCAGACAGTGATTCAGAAGACAAGACCGATGCTCCAGAGCTGCCTGAAAATGAGGAGAACTACGACCTGCCTAAGGAAGGCATGCAGGATGGGTTTAATGTTACTATTGATAAGATACCTGCAGTTACAACTCCAAAAGCTTTAAAGAAATCTCTCACAGAACCCCGCCATCGTTCTAAAAAGCTACATAACGGTGTGGCTTCTAATGTGGTCCCGGGTTCAATCACTAACCCCCCTAAATATGGCTCACCAAAATTCCTAATAGATTTGAGTTTGAAAGTCAATGAGTCTGGAAAAAGAAAATTAAATAAAGCCGACAAATCACCACCAATAGAGATGCCAGAAAGAGATTACAATTGTGTAAAGAAAACTTATGAAAAAACTGATAAAGAGGTGATAACTGAATTGGAGTCACCCAATAAAGAGAAAAGGGAAGTTGTAAATTTTTCTTTGAGTTACAAAGATGGAACAGCTGATTTAATATCAGATTTCATAATGAACCAAGATGGACCATCGTCCCTCAGCTCGAAAAGCTTCACGGGATCTCTCAATGATTTGCACAGCGAGAGCGTAAAAGATCGTCGCACACCAGAATTGATACGTCGTGGGTCCTACACATTATTAAAACCGAGTCCTCAGCTGCTGGCCCATCTGGAAGTGCAGTCCATCAGCACTGGAATAGAAATGAAGTCAATATCCATGAGCGAATCTTTATCAAACCTGAGCACGCCGAGGAAAAGGCGAAGTTGGGATTTAGAGACTGCCAAAGTGAAATGGTCATCAATGGCTATGGAGCTCAAGCAGAAAAACTTTTATAGTGCAAAAAGAAATCAAACTGCTCGATCAATTACCAAGAAATCGCCACAGACCACTCCACCAAGAGCGAAATCACTTATCGTTGAAAGGACAAGGCGCAATAGTGTGACTCCTAAAGGTGTGCCAAAGTCTGAACCTCTACCAAAAACTAAAAAAGTACCTGGACCCATCAGTGTACCTACTAATCGTGCCGTATCCAAAGAACCAGCATCTCCAACAATCAAAGAGGCAGAGTCCGTACCTCAAAGTGAACCGCCTACTATAGTTTCCGAAACCAATGACTCGGCGAAACGTATAAAAGAATTATACGAAAAAATTCAAAAGCAACAGTTGATACAAATGGCGAGCCTAGTGGAGAAGCAGAAACGGGAACAGTTGCTGCTCCAGCAAGTCTTTGAGGAGCAGAACAACCTGCTCTTCAAGCAACTGAAGTCAATATGCCCGAAATCGCCTATTGAACCACAAGAGGCATGGGGGGATAAAAGTCAGGAGGTCGAAAGGGGTCCAGTGAGCTTGAGCGAGCTTATTAACCATAAATCGCCCGACCAAAGCATTCTGGACAGTCCAGTGTCTTCCACATTAACAGACACTAATAACTACATTAATCAATGTGATAATGTGCTTAAAAAAAGCAGAGATATAACAGGTAGTATCAAGAAACAGCAAACGAAATCCCAGAGCCAAAACGGCTCTAAAACTCAGTCGCCACGAACGCCACCAGATGGTAGTAGAACCCGAACCCATTCTCCGAACCCAAGGTGTACTTTGGCTTCCAGGAGACTCAACTACGACACGAGTGCGTCTTCAGATCGGGAACATGATCCGATTCTGACCGATCGTACGAACGACACGATGGCCGATCTAAACGTGACGTTTCCATCTGATAGTGATGGAAATTACAATAATGGCAACATTCATCACCTATGCGGTAAAGAGATGAAGACGAGTCACGGCAATTCTGGTCACACGAGCTCGGGGATGCATTCCACGTTCCATACGGACAGCGCTATAAGGAACATGGAGAGGACTATACAAAACTCGATTAATAACACTCGTCAAACAAAGTCCCTGATGTGCAACCCGCCTACTGCAAAGCAGGTAAGGTATGGTAGGAACAAAGTCATTGTAAATATAATAAAACAAGGTTCATTTGAATACCAAGTCGTGTCGAGCAGTTTGTCTTGCTTAAAGCCTTTTACTATAACATTAGGTATGTGTGTGTGACATACTATTTACAGGTTGTTTTCTGGAATCGTGCTAACATGTGTCTACCACCAATTTCCAGTATTCCTGAGTATTTATTTCCTGTGAATGTCCTTGTTATTTTTCACCTTTAATTTATTTATCACTATTAATTATCTTTATACTATTTCCTTCTTCACTATGATAGTATACGTATTTTATATCGACGGAGGACCTAATCAGCTGTTTCGTCGTGTATTAGTTCTCTAGATAATTCTGCCGTATCTTCTCTTTCTTGACTTTTTCCATTAAAACGTTTCTCAGTTGATGTAATTACTCTCTTTTACAAACCTGGCTAAACCATAACTCCATCTTCCTTACCTGTATTCCTTCTTTTCTATCTTCCATCTACACCGCATTGTCTCGTAAACCAATTTTATGTACACTCCCGGTTGCGGTTCTTATAGCGGGCTGCGGCGTCGCGTATAGTCGCGGTTGCTAAGGGGTATCTGGTCCGTCGGCTGATGCGCACCGAGCGGGTGCAGGCCACGGTGCAGACGATCAAGGACGCGCTGCTGTGCGCCCTCCAGCTGCACCAGGACAGGGCGGGCATCCGGGGCGCGGACGTGGACCTGCACCGCCGGCTCATACAGCAGGTGGGACGCTCGGGGCGCTTGGGGGTGCTAATACCTTCATTATTTTTGTGTCCCACTTTGTATTGTTTTCAATTTAGTATTATCTTTTTTTTATATTTTGCATTTGTTTCTTGTACGTTTCTATTGATGTGACTATATTTGTTTTGTGCTGTTATATCATAGCGCAAATTATGGATTGTTTGAAAATACAGAACCATTGATAACAAGACTTATTTTAGATTGCCCACTGCGTGTTCTGATGGCCTAAGGGCAGGCCGCTCAGTTCGCAGCACAGGGTGGTTTCGGATTCGGAAATGTCTTTTTGTATTTGCCCTGTTCTGAGTGTGATTAGTATTTTACAGTACCCAAGTTGATACAGTTGGTGTTTCTGACCCCAATCTTTTTATGTTATTATGTTGGTATATAGCAGTGATAGCCGATTGGTTAAAGCACGCGTCTTGCGGGCACCAGGTCTTGGGTTCAAGTCCCGGCTCGCACCTCTGGATTTTTCGAAATCTATGTGCGCATCATAATTTCTATATGATTATCACTTGCTTACGGTGAAGGAAAACATCGTGAGGAAACCTGCATGTCTTAGAAGATCTAACCAATTTTCGAAAGACGTGTGAAATCCGCCAACCCGCTCTGGGCCAGCGTGGTGGATTATGGCCTGAATCCCCCTCATGTTGAGGGGAGGCCCGTGCCCAGGAGTGGGACGTCAAAAGGGCTAAATTATTATTATTATTATTTTATGTTGGTATATGACTTTGAAAATGAATCCAATCTATCCTCTATTCAGTTGTCACATCATCATCACGCTGTTCCCCAGATCACAGCGGCGTGTTACTCCTTGCACGACACGTTCGTGGCGAGCAGCCCGGCGGACCGGTGCGCCATGATAGCCGCCGACCGAGGCAGGCGCCGCTCCCTCGCTAACCGGCAACCGCCCAAAACCTTTCGACAAACGTGAGTATCTTTATATTTGGTTCTTGAGATTATTGCAGATTGACCTATATGCCATTTTAATAAGATTCACAGCATTCGTCATCGTGACATGGACTTATTAGTACCTACTTACACATTTGATGTGTCATGTGGGTGTAAGGTGGTGGTTATCTAACGGGGGTGGCTCTGTTGACTAATTTTGAAACTCAAATCATAGTAACTTGTGGTAGAAATTGCATTGTTAATACATGTGAAATATACTTTTTAATGCTATGTGCGTGTCATATAGTGATTGACCGTCGTCGTAGTTAAAGTAGCATAGTTAATTTAAATTTTAAATGTTCCATAAACATGATATAATAGACTAGGTTTGCTCCGTTTAACGTATGTGATATTATTAATTTACTTCGAGTCCTTTACCCGCCCACGGCAGTAACTATAAGTCTGCAGGTGAGACCATGAGCTCAACACACATTCATTCATTTGTCGATAGCCGGGCATGGGATTTCGAGCATCACCATTTTGATCCAATACCTTAAAGATTGGAATCAGAATATTTGTATTCAACTAAACCATTGCAGTAGGTTCTTCAACAATAAAATCACATGATGCTCTACTCTCACCAATTCGGAATGCCATTCCTAAGTAAGTATATAAATTGGCAAGAAACTCCGTGGTTAAAATGAAATCGAGTCTTAAAATTTATTTATATTTTTTAAATGAAAACAGGGACCTAATGTCACAAAGCCACACCGGCGCGTTTCCCGCGCGCGCCAAACGGTCTTCTCCGTCGGCCATGACACAGTCCAACTATGGTAACACACGAGGCAATGTTGCCAGCTTTGAATATTATACTGCAATGATCCTCTTCGATGATAAATATTGCAAGCTTCTACATTTTGATGCCCAGTCCCTGGGTTTTTCGAGCTTTGTAGTGCCAATTAGCGGCGATGAATGTTGCCAGTTCTGCGGAATGTGTTGCCCATTTTGTATTTCTTTTAAATAATATTTATTCTTGTGTATTATTTTCTCATTAGCACTTTATGTTCCAGCTTTTTTAAAATTAACTTTTTGTTTACTAATGAATGTTGTGTTATGTTGCATGAATGTAACGCATTACTATACTAGGTGAAACAGAAAAAGTATACTATTTTTTTTTGCAACTTTACTTTGTAAATCTAAAACTATCGGCTTTGTGGGACAGTTCAAGTACTAAAGTTTTTGTAGAATTATGAAATCTGTCAACACCTGTATTCCTATAACACCTTTTGTTTTACAAGTTTCCGCCAAAGCTGATAGTTTTATAATTACAAAGTTAAGTTTTGATTAAAAAAGTATCCTTACCCTTTCTGTTTCAACCTGTATAAGATGAATATAAAATGAACGTAGTATTTAGCCTGGTTTCACTACAACTATTAAAATTCGTAAGCAAGTCAACACCCGCCTACAAAATTAATATTATAATAAAGTTTTGTTTCCAAAAATCTTTGAAATTGATCCTGCAGTTTTTTTAATTATAATTGATTACAATATTACAAATACAGATGTACCTGATAACAATAGTTATCGAGGCACGTTCCGATGTGTAGAAGAAATGTTGATGGTAAGTTTCGTTCCGACAGAGACGTTTAGCGGCGACAAGTCGTCCCCGCTGAGCCGGCGGCACCTGGCGTCGCCGCGGCGCCGCCCGTGGCGCTGACGCTCGCCCGCGCCCGCCTGCCTGCCCCGCTTCTTCGCCCACTGCTGGGCTGACAGGCGAGACGACCTTTAGACACGCTACTGACAAAATTCATGAGGTCGTTTATCCTCACGTCTTATCGCTTTTGAGCCCTTAGCTGGAACGTCATTGTATTTTTGTTTAACATTAGGTCTACAGACATTTATGTCTGCTGTCTGTCTGTCGCTGTAAAGTCGGCTACTGGGCAGACATGAGTTTGAAAAAGTTTTAAATTATTTGTTATATTTCCGTTCACACGTGCGTCCACAGCCGGGCGGATATAAACGCGACATGTAATCTGCTTTTGAAGAACGTTCATTATCCTCATTGTCTATTTAAATTATTTAATCGTAGCTGTTCTAAAATAAGATTACTAAGTTTCATATTGATAAAAGTATTTTTCTAAATGCCTCTATAATTGTATTATTTTGTGGCATCGTCGCTGCTTTGGCTTATTTGTATAAGACAATTTCAAAATGATACCGAATCCACACCGAACCAAGTTCAAATTTAATTTTTATATTATTTATTCGAAGTTAGAGTTAAGTGTTAAATTATGGTTGTAATATTAGATTCCATTGTGTAATGCTTCCAAAGCAAAAGTGCCTAGTTAAGGGATTCACTAGAGTTAATGTTGTGGAGACTGGCAGAATTGTGGCAAATAGCTGCACGCGCCACTAACAAGCAAGATGAATGGTGTAGAGTTAAATTATTTAAATCCTCGCAAAAAATATGGGATAATGTCATAGATATGAGAGGTATGTTATCGTTTTTTTGATATCGTCGAATAAACTTGTTCACGACTATCCAAAGTTATTAAGAAAAAGTATTTGTTGCGTAAAGTCTCATACAGTTGTATATTTGCGGCGCTCTCTCTTCATATTAATTACAAAAGGTAAAAACTAAATACATACCTGAAACCAACAAAGTACAGTATCTGTTACATAGTAACTTAAGAGAATTAGATTAGTTAAAAAATAAAGCTCTACATTATAAATTAAAACCAAGTAATTTGTACGATTTTGTAATCATTTGATGTAAGAAATGGTTAAATGTTAAGTATGTACCGGCTTCTATAATATTAATACACCCACCAACTACCATTTTATAGATTGTAAAAATAAGTAAACCTCCTTTGTAGGTATATTCCTTAAAATGGTTTAAAAGTTTTGATTGATGTTAATACGACAAATATAATATACAAATATAATAGCAATGAATACCAAAATAGATGTAAATTAAAATTTTATATCGGCTTAGCGGACGCGCTTCCCCCATATCTTGTTTAGCTATTATAGAATACGTTTCATAAAGCCTGATTCAATTTCTATCTCCACCTCTAGAAATTATTTGCAAGGTCTCCCTATTTAATTCCCTAAAGTTTTCCTAACTTTTGGGTTCATGAGGAACTTCGCACATATAAGTGAGACAGTTTGATTGAATGATTATGAGAAGCGGCTACCAATTTCCATTCATTTGTAATGTCAAGTAGTGGGCTTTTTTGTCCAATGAGGACTAAACAAGACACGACTCTAGTGTGCAAGATTCTATAGAATCGTGCTCTACACTGGTATTAGCATATTACCAAAAATATTCTCCATAAGTTTACTTTTTATATCCTTTTGGAAATTATGTTAACATTACTGATTATGCAGTCACAATAAAATTGTACTCTACATTTTATTTGATATGACGAGGCTTATTGAGATTATCATACTATATTTTCGTGCATACATTTATAGGCAATAAACTTTTAAAATATTGAAATATTCTTTTATTTCAAGTCTAGGTAATTCGTTATTTAACTTTGGATTTCACTAAATACAATAAAACCAAAATATGCTCAAATTTTATTTATTTTCTTTCCATATACAGACCCATCTGATTTCAACTTTAAAAATATCCAATTAGTTCTGTGTAAAAATGATTGTGGTACTACGAGACGATACAAAACATAATGCTAGCGCGGTCCACGAGTCGTGAGCAACACATAATAAACTACTATAAATATATGAATTCAATATGTAGACAAGCGTGTTCCAAGCACAAAATAAAAAGTCACACAGATTAACACTGTCACTGTACATTCGCGTCCTCGCGCCGTGCTCCGGACTCCGTCCGCCGCGTGGTATCCGTCGAACCATCCCGAGAAATGGTAACTATTATGCTCTAAATGCGTATCACGAATGACCACAGCCGTTCCGATAGTGTACAATTGGGGCTCGTGACTTGGTGCGGCCGCGGCGGCACTAGGGCAGGGTGTACTTCACGTAGGGCACCTCCACGTCGTTGCCGTCCTCGTCGTTGCAGCACAGCTCGAACACCAGCGCCTTCACGTGCGGCTCCAGCCGCTTCTTGGACACTTTGCTGACCACTTCCGACATGGCTAAGTTCATTCGCTCCTGGCATTTGGCTTTCGGCATGAAGAACGAGTAGAGCATGCAGACGCCCTGCGACAGCATCGTGATCTCCAGTTTGTGCTCGTTCTTAAAGTAATCTAGGAACTGTTGGAGTGTGACCTCGCCTTTGACCTCGAAGCGGTCCCAGAGCGTCCATTTCTTGTCGTAGTACGTGTTGATCGGGGCCGCGATCGGTTCGGAGAAGCCGAAGAAGGGCAGAGCGAGGTTCACGAAGCCGTTCTTGAAGACCTCGAGGGTGTTGTATCCCTGCGCCAGCTTGTAGAGCTCGAGGCAGACGAGGCCGGCGACCACGGAGGTGGTGGTGGCGATCGCGGGGATGATCTTCCCGGCGATGAGCTTGGAGCGGTGCCGGTCCGCGGGCTGGATCTTGTAGTTGGCGGCGCGGAGGTTGGAGGCGGCCACGATGAAGTCCATGTGGAAGTTGGTGTCGTCGTCCTTCTCGAAGTCTAGGGGCGTGATCTTGAGGTTGCCGAGCTTGCTGGGCGGCGGCAGCTCGGCCATGATGTTCTTGACCCGGTCGTGGTCCATGTCATCGCTGTTCTGCTGCAGCTGTGCGTCGGTGATGGCTATCTTCACACCGGATTTGGGGCTGAATTCGGGGACCTGGGAATTGTGACGATTTTGTTATGTTTAACGGTGCAGTTCCCAATTACATGTTTAAATATTTTATGGTGACATCACAGTATGTGGAATATTAGTATCTTGACATAAACTAATTGGTTTTCATAATACAAGTACTCTTAGCGACGAGCGACCACGTTTATTTTGCTTCATTTACATTCATAAACCACTTCCATCACTTGTGGGTGCTGAGGCCTAAGCCTAATACAGATTTTTTAGACATAGAAGAAATGTAGATCAAGGAGCAATATAAGTCAACGACATAGAAAGAATAGCTAACCCAGGGGAAAGAATGGTTGGTGCAACCAAATAGAGGGTCATATCTAGCAGTAGGTAGTAAACGTACCGGAATACTGGCAGCGATCTTCGCGATGCGCTCCCTGTCGACGCAGGGCGGCAGGCCGTAGACCTGGCCCCGCAGGTTGGCGGCGGCCACCACGTAGTCCACGTGCAGCTCGTCGTTAGGGTCGAACTCGAGCGGCGCCGGGCAGCGCTTGGGCCCGGACCAGAACGGGGCTCCGCTGGTGGTCTGCTGGTCCGGCGGGAAGTTGTACAGCAGCTGCTTGATCTGGTTGGAGTACTGCGCCTCCCAGTGCAGCCGCGCCCACGTCACGCAGTCCTCCACGCTCAGGGGGCGCTCGTTGATCGCGTTCTAGGATGAGACATATGATATTCCAATAACACTGGTAGGAAAAATTGTGACAAAACTAGTGTTTCCTTAGGTTACTAATCGTCCCATTAGTTAGGTCTCAGATGGCCATTGCTCAATTTAAATCAGAAACCAGACACACCAGGGGTACAATGGGATCCTCCAATACAGCAGAAACAGGAAAAGAGTAAACTCTGATTCCTGTTCGGAAAATGGTTCAGGTGTACCTTAACGCTCTCGATGGCGTCGAGCGGCTGGTTGCCGGGCAGCTTCATGGTCCGCTCCAGGAAGTGCGGGTCCTGCAGGTACTGCGCGGCGTGCTCGGCCGCCTGCCGGAACAGGCCCTCGAACTCGTCCCGCGCCCACTGCAGCGTGTGCTCGATGGCGTTCGGGAAATTCTTCAGCGTGCAGATCGGGATGCTCTTCTCAGGCGGGTCCTGGGACGAGCTGTACGACTCTGTGAGGAACGGCACCACCACCTGGAAGTAGACCGAGGGATGAGTGAATATTACCTCGCGTCGCTATCGTCGCGCCTGTATTCCCCGAAGGGGTAGGCTGCGCTGATGTAGGGTGCATTTCATAGATGATTTTTTAGTATCAATATAATAGGGGAGCGAGTCTATTGTCATTATACCAAGCTTATTTTACTTCAATGCAAGGAAGACTTGGCCAGAGTCCACCACGTCCGCCCAGTGCGCGTTGACATTCACCATTTTCAGAAACATAAGTCACTGAACATCTATACAAATAAATAAAATTGGAGTGTCTGTTTGTAATAACAAAATAACACATTTTCAGTAAATGCATATGAAAGTACATTCGACACCTATAACCAAAACGCGATTTAAAAATTTTTTGTCGGTCTGTCTGTCTGTGTGTTTGTTCCGGGTAATCTCCGAAACGGCTGGACCGATTTTGACGGGACTTTCACTGGTAGATAGCTGATGTTATAAGCAGTAACTTAGGCTACTTTTATTTTAGAAAAAACATAATTAAAAACAGGGTCCTGTCGCGCGGGCTCAGAACGCGGGAGCGGGCTTTTTTGTTAAGTTCAATTCCACGCGGACGAAGTCGCGGGCTCAGCTAGTCATTTTATAAACGTTAGTGAACATTGTGAAAACCAAATGTTTGCAACATATTTTATTTATTATTTAGAGGAAGAAAAATAGGGGATATAATGCAAAACAAAAGTGTGCAAACGATTGGGAGCGATGTCTTTCACCATTCAGATATAATGTTTGTTATGTGATTCCCAAAAAGTTCTAAACAAAAAAAAGCGAACCTGATTAACAGCAAGGATAAGTCATCACATCACTATCAGTCCCGTTACCCCTCACTCTCATCAAACAACTTCGAGAGCAGCTCACCTGTGTGTTGCCCTTGGTGCCGAGCGTGCCGCTCTCCAGCAGCGGCTTCCTGTAGTACACGCAGCGCCGGTCCATGTAGATCCTGGCGTCCACGTTATCCAGCGCGTTGGCGACGCCGTCCAGCGCCTCGAAGAAGGCGTCGTCGTACACCGCCTCGGTCTCGGGGCATACGCGGTTCTCCTGGGCGACCACGTTCATCGATGGATTCATGCGTTTGATAACCTGGAGAAGTTAATGATTGGGTTTAAATAATGTATCGGTAAGTAAATACAGGTCTTGGGTTCAAACCCCAGCTCGCACCTCTGGATTTTTTGAAATCTATGTGCGAATCATAATTTATGTATGATTACCACTTGCTTACGGTGAAGGAAAACATCGTGAGGAAACCTGCATGTCTTAGAAGATCTAACCAATTTTCGAAAGACATGTGAAACCCGCACTGGGCCAGCGTGGTGGATTATGGCCTGAATCCCTCTCGTGTTGAGGGGAGGCCTTTGCCCAGGAGTGGGACGTCAAAAGAGCTAAATTATTATTATTATTATTATAAGTAAATAGTATTATTTTTTACATTAATCAAGCAAGATAGCCTTGGGACGCGCATAACACATAGGTGGTTGGTGACGTCATAGACCTATTAAGATAGAACACGACACGTGCGTAGTTCGCAAGTCGCACGAGTGCGATTATAGATCACAATTTGAACAGGGTACGTTACATTTTTGATTGACTCAAGGGAGAAATAACCTCAATACCCCACCGTAATTCTGATCATTTTACAAATTTTGTTTGGCTACAACATTGAACGTGCTATCGGCAAGCTTACACTTTGTAGATTTCACTGAACTAGCAAGGCCTTCTCAATGAGCAGTCACATAAACGCTGTAGTTAAAATAATTTAAGCGGAAGAAGATATCACAAGGAACAAAAAACAATTCCTATAATAATACAGCTCAATACAACCATTCAAGGCGAGGTTACTTCCGTATTTATACGTTTCCGCGTGCAGGGCGCTGACTCCACTCTACGTAGGGTGTGGGTGTTTCAATATTTATAATTTAATTTTAAATTCACCCTGAATGTAGAATGGATATTGTGAATGAAGTACCTAATGCTGAATTAAATTTTATATGCGAAAAGATAAAAATAGAGATTTCATATCAGAAATGCTTATTCTATTTTTGTACTGAATCATAATTATTAAGATTCACAAGCTACATTCCTAATTTCATGTATTAACATTAAATCTAGTTACAAAAATGTTGCTGTTAACATACACTATCAAAACTCTGGCGCTACACGACGTATTATAAAGTCATTTTAAGATGTTCGCAAGATAGTGGTAAAAGTTGTGAAAATTATCTTATTTGATGCAAACAGGTTGAAAATGAAGTCATTGGCTAAACTTCGACTAGTGATCCTTCGTGTACCAAAGAAAATTGCGAAATTTTAGGTGACGGCGCCTGTCTAGCCCGCGAAATTCAAAATTTTCGAGTACTTTTATAGTTTATCCAAAATCTGAAAACATTTAAGACAACATTTTGTGATTTGTGACAAACACACTATGCAGTGCGTTTATTAATACATTTATTTTACTCTAAATATTATCACGGTGGATATGATAGTAGTAAATCACTAAATATACAAAAAATGCCAGATTATCTGGATAGCTGTCGTTTTTGAAAGGTTTTAGAGTAAATTGGATATATTAATAAATGCACTGCACACGGTATTTTTCGCGAATTACAAAATGTGCCTTTTATTATTGTCAGATTTTGAAAAAAATCTAAAAACCCTCAAAAAAATTGAACTTCGCGGGCTAGATGGGCGCTTTAGCCTTAATTAGGCCCTGTGATAACGATTTAACAATTAACAAAAAATAGTTCAAATACATGATTCTACATAGGTATGTCTTATTATTATATGAATGAAACAGAAAAGGACAACAAAATACATGTGATACACACAATACATGTGTGTAGGTGCAATAAAACGCCGCCATCACCTAGTTTCAAGTCATAAAATCATAGATTTTTTGCAAGTTATTTCAATTCATTGTGATTATGTTGCAGTGACTGAACCTCTCATTTCAATTTGGGCATTGAATTTCATTTCACCCTATTTTACACTTACACTTACACCCACCATCACCATCACGTCAGTTTTCCCGAAGGGGTAAGCAAACCTACATAGTAACTAAATCTTACCACTGACCGGTAAGTCCATTGCTGGACATAGGACATGTAATTAAATTACAATTATAAATAAACTGCCATCATGTACCTTAGCAGCAGTGCTGGACTTAGGTTTCTGGACATCGTAAGGTCTGAAGAGGAACTGGCGGTTCAGGTTGGACTTCTCGATGAGGTCCATGTCGGTGACGGTGATCTGGCCGCCATCGGCGCCCACGCCGATCATCGCGAAGTTCTTCAGGAGCTCGCAGCCGATGGCGCCCGCGCCTGGTGAACAATACATGTTATAGAACGTATAGAAATTTTAATGTTAAACCTATTTTATCTGTGCGTATTCTGTAGGGTTTAAAAAAACAGTTTCTTATCATTTTGTCTTGGTATAGAACGACTAGACATGCAATACTATGAATATATTACTTTTTAACTATTTGCTGATTTAACTTTCTTTTGTAATAGTACCATTGTTTTTGTGGCAACCCTGGGTTATACCGGTCACTCACTCCCCAGTGCTTCTGTAAATGTTGTACAACACTCGAATCATATTTGCGATATCGGGATACTATTTTAGCCTGCAAGCCTCCTAGATTTGTGCCTGGTATTATAAGAGCAAATAATACTGAGCTAGTAAACAAAACCATTGCGAAACTATTCCTCACACGCCTGATTATTGACAATAGCAGAAACAATAATATCAAAACAATCCGTGTGTGTAATAGCGTTTATTGACATTATCGCGACGGCAGTTTGCCGAGGCCGATAGTGAGAGCAGTCCTTATCAAGGCAAATATAAAAAAGATCGAGATTTAAGAATGTGAACAAAAATAATTTAATGCTTAATTAGCCTCTCTAAGCTATCTATTCTTTTGGGATGTTTCCGTTGTTAAAAAATGATAGCTCATATCACTGGCAGGGTTTTTCGTTAATGTTAATGCTGTTGACCCTTTATAACTGTATTTAAAGAGATGACGAGTGGTTAGAAGGGTGCAACCGACCCCAGTAACAGTGTTGTATAGTAACATAGATGGTGGAAGTGTGTGGCGGGACTAGTCCCTGAAAAAAAAAGTTAGATAAACACAAATCATTTCACTACGATGCCAGTTACAAGCGCGGTAACGAATTGCCTCATAGGTTTGTAATGTACTTATCCACGTTTAGTACTCGTACACGTCACTTTTTATACATAGCCGTAGATCGTGTACCTGCATTGTTTTTGTTTATTTAGTGTCAACTAAAATGACTCAAGCTCCAAACAAAGGATCTCATGACGCGTGAGACATGTATAAACACACTTAGCTTACACTACATGATACACGGGTCATGGTTACTCGCCCGCATCATAATGTGACACACGTATGCCGCCGCAAGTGTCGCAAACATCAGGATCATAATATAAAAAACCGATTTACTGCCTAATGCAATTTGTGAGCTATTAAATATTGACGCGCCATACAAATGAAACAGGCATATATGAGTAGCGTTTGAATAGTTGATTGTAACTCATACACCACCAACAACGCGTTAAATTTCTTATTACTTGACCAGCCTATTTTTTCTACATTGAAGTCATTGTTCCTATGCGTTTTATGACGTAGACATATCAACAAGCAGCGTATACTAAATTAAACAACAACGTAAAAAAATATCAGTCGATGACTCGTCGAGATAATAATACGGAAGGTACAGATAACTACATAATTACTGGGCATTAACCTGTCATAAACCGGTGTAAAGCCAAATAGGCTTTTGTTTATCTTGGCGGGCGAAAGGTCCGGCCGACAACGTCTGCCCCACACTACAACCTTTCTGTCCTAACAGGTATCGATTCTGCTAGTTATTTGTGTACCCCACCCTACATAAACTTCGAGCTACGTATATCGGATTATCGACATGTCGGTAGAACCAAAACGTGACTATTTACGATTGTTTTGACAAAGGTTGGCAAAACAAAAGAGACATTTGCGCAATATTGGGTCAGTATTGTCTATTACCCCTATAATCCACTTCTGGGTATTACCTTCCTACTATTTCCTCTCCGCCCCTGTCTTCTTGTCAAAGGACCCTGTCCTCGGTAATTCCTTGCCGCAATGTCAGGTGTTCAGGTCAGCTTGGGATGGGGTAGGTAAAGAAATATGATATACACTCACCGACAATGAAGTACTTCAATTCACCAAGTCTCTTCTGGAAGTCCCGGCCGAACACAGCCACTTGTCCATCATACCTGGACCCCACCGGCTTGCAGTTCTCTTCGGTCAGTACTGCGCGATCCTTGGGCAGGCACTCGATGGCGTCGAGGTATAGCCACTGGAGGATGGGGTGGAACTTGCCGGAGCAAGCCTTCATCACCTCTTGGGCTACCACACCACCGATCGCAGCATTCATTGGGTTGAGATCCCCTGATGATACCTGGAAATGAGTGTTGCTGGGATATCGGGGCATTTGTTAAAACCCCTTTTCACACCGCCTGCCCTCACACCTGAGAGAGAGTTGCGTCAATAGCCTAGCTGTTAAGGTTCCGCTCGCCTATCCAAGAGGGGATCCTCTATATTTTAATAGCTATGATGGGTATCGAATCTGGATAGATTCGATACCCATCATAGCTATTAAAATATAATGTGACCACTCTCCTAGTGCAAGCATTTAGCTCATAGGAGGGGCTAAATAATGAGATTATCTTAAATTGCTAGCAATCATTAAAAAACCTTCACACGACAAGACATCTCATCTCTCCACATAGCTCCCTCATCGGATCAGGATACCATAGCATGTGTTAATATTGAAAGGTTTAAACCTATCACCTACTGTGTTGGGGTTTTTCCATAGTGTTGAAATTTGTTTGAAATAGTTGTTTTTATCGCTTATTTACTACCACTAATTGGCATATAGCCAAATCTTATTGTATGAGAAAACCTATATGAAATGTATAACTTCATAGAGATCCAGTTATGGAACTAAGGGCAAAAAAATACAAATAAACATGCCATAAGTAAAAAAAATATTTCAAAAGAACGCATAAATTTCCGGGAAATTCAACAAGAGAAACTACTATTACATGTTATAATTGTATTACTATAGTAATACCACCGTAAGGATTTGTTTTTGATTATCATACCTTGCAGAATGTCAGTAAAAGCTCAGTGTTGACTTCCATCTCCCCATTCTTGAATACATCCACAGCTTTGACATGTTCCATGAATATAGCGGCATCTGCATCACTCCATGGCTTCGGCAGCCTACCCTCAGCTTCCTCAAACTTATGCAGAGCAGCGAAAGCCACATGGAGCTGCTGAGGATAGTCAAACTTGCCAAAATCTGTGATCACAAACTCAGGGGCAGCAAATGACTCTTTCAGAGATTTAAATTCGAGTTTTCTGGGCATCTTGACTTGGGTGACGATGCCCCCACGGATATATTTTGAGAAGGATGTCGTGTCTCCGATGCTGAAGGTGTATGGGCCCAGAACTTTGATCTTGCGGGCTTCACAGCCATTCAGCTCTGTCATGCCTCGGACCTACAAAGAAAAACCAGTAAAAATAAGGTTTCATCTTTAGTATGTGGGGATGCAGATCTGCTTGTGATGATGTCTCATCATTGATTTTCTATTATCTACAAAATTGGCTAAAAAAGGCTAAAGGCTATTCAAATCTAATGAAATGCAGAAATATTGAAATTGTAAAACAATCACTATGTGGGTAGGCCATTTTTTTTCCTATTTTTTGCCTATGTGCAATCATCTTCCAATATAAGAAAAGATGTTTGTTGTTAAAGGAACTCTTGGTTTACACCACAGAAACATATACAATAATGTCCCTTTTGTATGCTGTAAAAAATAGCAACTGCAACATAACTCTGTGTAAATGTTTTGTCAGCGCCAAAATCATACCAAGAGAAGGCACTTCTAGGAACCTACCTTCATTTGGGTATATTTTATAATAATAATGATAAACCTGTAATAATTTTACTAAACTATAAATTCAGGTAGACACAGGAACAAGTCCAGAGCATGGCCTTTATTCCAACTGCCTATAAGTGTGTGTAGTGAAATTATCAAAACATACAAACCTCACTGAATGTGACATAGTCACCATCCTCCAATCCATGGCGGGTGTCGTCCAGGCACGTCACCACCGCCTCATACTCATGTGTGATGTCGGCGATCATGGCCGTCACTGGGTTCTCACCATTCACATCTACAACAGTGAACTCGGGCCCAAAGTCACAGAAAACGCGGGAGAAGAGTCCCCTGGTGTCCGCGATGATCAGCGCTATGTTGTTGGCATGGGTGATGGCTGCTACGCGCTCCTGCTCCACCCTGGACGCCCCGGTCAGCACCACAACGCTGAACTTACGCAGGTAATCCTCCGTCAGCGCCCCGCTGTACACTGTAGTGGGCACATAGTGGTTCAGCTCCGACAGCTGCTCGCAAGAAGCCGTCGCCCTGTTCTGTCCAATCACGTTCTCCGACAAGTAGAACTGGGAAGAAAGGTCGGCGACGCTGCAGGGCCGCTCGTCGTGGAGTGTCACCGACTTCACACCGCCTAGGATCACGTTTTTCGCTACCTCAACTCCGAGGCCGCCCAACCCCGAAATAAGCACGTCCGAGCTGGCCATCCGCCGCATGGCATCGTGGCCCAGCACGTAAAGCTGCCGCGAGTACAGACTCTCGTCAATCTCGTTTTCCACGCGCGTCCCATTGTTCGCCATTGCCGAGTTGTTGGAACGTGATTCTCCTGTATTTAGTTTCCGCCTTTTCGCCGGGGGGTCAACGGAATTATCGGCGACTTCAGCACTAGACATCGGGCACGAACGCGCACAATTCCGCCAGAATTTTGCTTTGCGTTTTTAAATTCAGAAGAAATAATCTTCAAATAATAGAAAGCGACATTCGTGCTTCGTCAAGGGCCGCTTACTCACTGTCGTGAAGTTAGCTGCGAACTACGTGGAAAATGATCTGCGGAAATGATACTTTTGTTTGGTTATATTATGATATTTTATCACTATTTAAGGGGATGTATCAATGAAAAGCAACGAGTGATTTAGTTTCTGGGTTAATAAAATTTGGAGCCTAGATATCTTCGATTTTATTCAGCGAAATTATTGACTTCAAACTAGAAATCTTTAAAATGTATTTTTTTTGGTATAACAACACACACACAATATTTTTTTTCCTCTAAACAGGATCTCAATCAATAGAGATTACATCCAAAAAGTTTAGTAGAATAAATACTGTTTTCTTTTAAGGTGCCGTACTTTTTAACTGGATTTTTATAAATTAATGTAGGTTGCGACTTATTCGAAGGGTTTCAAGTAAAATAATTTGCCAAAAAAATTAAAGCGGTAGTGAAAGATACGGATAGCTATATCATTTTGCGTATCCGAACACGAAAAGTTTGCATTTTGTCTTTGGCAACACTGTCGAACAACTCTCTGTCAAACACAAACGTCAATTAATTTGACACGCGGCTCACTTCAGCGCAAACAATCCATTTTGTTTCGTTTCGCTTGTGAATTATTTCAAGTTCACATCGTGAATTATTCTGACTTGACGTGCGATTATTTTGTTGTCGTACTGTTTCGGGAGTGAAAGGAGCTCGAAAGTATGACTGTTGTGTAAAACTAACAATACCTGAGGATTGTGAAGTCCTTGTTTTATTGTTCTATTTTGAAACTTGTGAAGACGTGAAAAATGGTCCAGGAGTACGTGTCTCCTGTCAGGGTACATAAGTATCCCTTCGAGATGGTGATGGCCGTGAGTATTTAAAGATTCCAGCACTATTAATTTGATGATAATATTGTTCTTGTGTTGTAATCACTATAGTGTATCAAGGTCGATTTTGTGAAAAGTTTCGACTGCTAAGACTGCAAGGATGCTCGGTCGGTGTCGATTTGATCACTCAAATATTACAGCTGCATTGAGCAATGTTTAACTAATATTTTTTCATTCATAGTTTAAAATTTTACTATTGTTTACATAGGTACCTACCTAACTTTCTTATTATTTCTACTTTTCTTTTACTACCTAAATAAATTAGTTAGAACTTACAAGAGAAAAATAATTTAAAATTATTACCCACTCAATAGAGTAGGAAATGAAACCTACAGGCATCCACATCAAGTACCTACCTACAGTAAACTGCTATAAATGAACTTGTATGTTTTTGAAGAAAGCACTTTTGAGTGGGTGACCCTACTTACATAATAAATCCTCATCTAGTGTCTTCATAAGATGCAAATTTTATTTTAAAATCCCGTTTTCCTGTGTCCAATCATGGACCTATTCTTAAAACTTCCTTGGATCCAACAGCATTACCTAGCAATACTAAATGAATAAATTATAATGGGGACAAACAAGAAGGTCTGACAAAATCAGAGAAAGAAATTGGAATTCATAAAATAAAAGGAAGATCATGGGTTGCCACAGTATAATAAAACTATAGTGATTAATCATTATGGTTTTATTGTAGTATGCTTAATTGATGTAGGAGGAAAACAATTATTATGTGATGTTTTACACAGTGTAGACAGGCAGGGAGATAGGTAGGGCTCATGGGTTTGTGTACAATGTTTTGATAAATCAATGATAGATTGGACAAACCGTCCAGTACAATTTCACATTTTACAAGTAATTCAACAACTCTACTACTCACTATACTATACTATATAGTATAGGTAGTTTTATGTCAAGATAATTATAATCACATAAATTATCCCTCTCCATACCATAATCCTTGGAAAATTGAAGAGTGACCATGAGATTGTGTGTAACCGCAATAGGTACGAAGAGAGTTCCTATTTCAGTCACTATTGTTGCGTCAAATAAGTATGACTAGTTTTGTAACTGCAGTAGAGTGTATGAGGCGATTTGTGAAAGGTTTTTTTTTGTAAGAAACATAATTATAACTAGTTCAGGAAGGCAATTTCGGAGACAATCCATCATATTAGGGATAGCATGGCTAATGTCAATTTCGTGCTGCATGGGTTTGTCATAAGGTCATGCTATGGTCACATGAAACCTATGTTTACACATCACTCATTTTCGTGGCAGACTGTGATAATTTTATTAGTACCTACTAAGCACATTGATTCATTCACACTCTTTCTGAGTATCACGGAGCAAAACTCTTTCTATCTGTCTGAGGATGTGGGACAATCTTCATCTTCGTTAGGCTTATCAGGGCGCGCCAGACCAATACCTGATTAGCCTAAGCCCCAAGAGTGGCCAGTACACCAAAGGCTCCACGACACGCGCGGTGAATGGTCTCCACTCGATTCCGGTACGTCAAAGAGTCAAAGAACTAATTTGCATGTGAATGGTGAGACAACGTGACCAGTGAATACAAGGCTGATAACACCAACATATATATGTAATCTGTCGCTTATCACACCTGCTTTATAACGTCTGAGGGGTGTACTTTGACGTGTCTGAGATGTACCTAAATATTTTATTAGGATGCCGGATTTAGCCCAGTTGACATTATGAATCCTCAATTTTCATTTTTGTCCTAAATATTCAGATCGCTGGTGCTTAGAACGCCCCGAATGGCCCCGGTCTACGACTTTCTCGTGGTAGCATGGATTTTCGTAGCAGGGCAACGCACCCTGGTTCAGCCTCGGCGAGGGTGAAATTAGAATCGTCTAATTACAGGCCGCACACTGCACTCAAACGCGGTGAGTGGTGGGCTATCGTTACTGCCAAAAACAGCCAGCAAGAGCGAGCTAAGACAAACTAGGTATCCCATGATGACGTCTGGACGTGTACGACATACGAATGTAACACGACAGCCACAGTAATCCTACTAATATTATAAATGCGAAAGTTTGTGAGTGTGGATGTATGTATGTATGTATGTATGTATGTTTGTTACTTCTTCACGCAAAAACTACTGAACGGATTTGGATGAAATTTGGAACACAGGTAGATTATAACCGGGATTAACATATAGGATACTTTTTAACCCAATAATCCAATACTACGCGGATGAAGTCGCGGGGCACAGCTAGTATATAGTAATCCTGCTGTTTATATAAATAGGTACCGCTCTATTTACACTATCTCCAAAGGTAATCGAATGAGTATTGCACTATGTTTGACTCTGACATGACTGAACAATAAATAGTGAGCGTCGTCTAGGCTGGGCGCTAATAGATTACACTACCAAGCATAAATGTGTTAAACCCGCATAACTTAACACTCCACTACACACTTTATGCTAATAGAAACAGATTCCAGATTCCCTGAAACATGGTTTACAATCTTATTGAGGATCACACAACAAGCAATATGTTAACTAATAGCATAATGCTTCACACTAATATGCACTTTATAAATGAAGTAACAAAATTCAATTTGTTGATATAATTTGTAAGAATATAATGCATGATGTGTTTAGTACAGTAGCAGACAGAAGTACACAGAGGCCAGGCGCGGCACGTTTTGATATGTTAACACGTGCGTGACCCTTCGATAACAATAATTAACGCGCGATAATTAGTGGCTAGTGCTCCGATGATCATTAGCGGTCGGGAAGAATTCCTGAACGAAATTTCACGGGTGGTGGCAATTGGAAACTAGGCAGCTTGTAAATTAGTTTCTATTTTATATTCTAAAATAGATTCACATCTGGTGTTCCGAAATACCTTTGTTATTTTTTATTCAGACTTCAGAGTAAAGTAATGTTTAAAATACAATTACTCACGTAGATAGAAACTCTATAATAGTTTAGTTAAGTTCATTGTTTAGGATGCTCTGCGGACTTAGTTAATGTTCCATCCCATTTATTAATAGAAAACAATCTCAGGGAATACCTGCTCCTTCGATTTATCAACTTATAGATATCTACAGTAAAGACCAATCTCCTTTGTATTGGCGAAAAAGGACCGACAGTTTTCACCAGCTATGACCGATTGTTCCCCCATTTCAAACGATTGAACAACTTTGGATTCTATCATCATGGGCATGGATATCATTTTTGTTTTGCCAGCGATAATTGCTCAATTTTCATTGTTGATTGAAGGCGCGCATGGTACGGATCATGGTTCAAGCAATCGGTTTAGCCTCATTGTACACTTTTGAAATTGTAACTACTGAATAGTTTCACTAAAATTGTACAATGCTGAAACTTTGATTTCAACTGTACTTGTTTGGACGCAAGTTATGTTCATGATTCAATTTAAGATGATGTCCAATAAATTTTCAATCGCAAATTCTGGTCCGAATAACATGTTATGCACGTGCATCGAACCGGTGACCTTCCCGTTCCAGATCGACGGGACATATCCAAGGTAATGCCAATGTTACGGCAAGTGCGTCGAATGGCGTTTCAGTGGTAGGAGATTGATAACAACATCTTGCATGTGATGACGTACTAGTCCTTTTGTCTGTTTATTCGTCCCATGAATCTTATGGAATTGTATTATTTTTTTGGGGCTGTCCAAGAATTTGTACATTATGGTTTGACCCCACCTATGTTTTAGTTACACTCTGCGACGTCATATATAGCTCGCAAACTATGTTAGTTTTTAACGTTCTATTTCGCTATGAACTCGTCGACTTCACAGAAAAAACTAGCAGTAATAGCCCGAACTGCATCATTTTCAAAAAATATTTCATTACTTTAAAATGAACTTCCTGAAAAACTTAGTTCTTGTTGTGCCTGGAGACACGGTTGATGTACCAACAAATTTAATCAGTGCGGGCAATGATGCCAACTCTACTGCGCCTACGCATCTCGCGCCGCAAGGAAAAATCCACCAATAAGGGTTTTTTTCATTGAATCGCTATCCGAAGTTATTAACTCCTCCGATTACTCACTTCCTGTAATAAATAAACCAATAATGTGAGGTCAATAAATTATTGAATACTTTTGTAATATCCGATTTGGAAACAATGTAAACAAATTTGTTGCCGACCGATTTCTATTCCGTTGCCTTCAAAGGACCGTAATCAATTAAATATATAAGCGAAAAATGTACAGAGTCTTGGTCCTTTTTCATTTGACTTGGCTCCGTTTGTTGTCTTTGAGCCCAAATAGTGACCAAGCGTTCTACCTTATGCTTTTAAACATAAAGCTTTATCGTGACGATGTGCGAAAGACTGCAGGCAGATGCTGGATGCGGCAAGCTAAAGACAGGGCGCTATGGCGCTCATTAGGGGAGGCCTATGTCCAGCAGTGGACTAGTATAGGCTGATGATGATGATGATGTGCCTATGTATCCGGCGGACCATCCGAATCTACGCTATCTTAGCGGTGATCATGAATCATTTTATTGGACATCGATATTCTTTAAATCGCCGAACTGAGCGATGGTATATCATTGATTTTTGCGAGTTTCTGGGCCATTTTTAAATATAAACGTTCCAAAATTAGTGAAAGTTCCACCTGTCCTCAAAATAAATATTGCTAATTTGTATGAATCTGCAAGTATTTCATGCGACCCAAATACCGAGCGATGACACACTTGCTGTAACAAAACAATATTAGGTATACGCTTGGGTAGTCTATCCCAAATGTAGATAAGTGTTGTACACGAACCACGTACAATGCAACGTGTGGTTTGTATAAATTACTCATCTGTTTTCGATATTCATGTCATAATAATGGGATAATATTTCCTCCAGAAATGAAGCACTTCTCGACAATAATAATATTGACGCTAAATCTGTTGTTGTTAAATCACAAGTTTACTAATTACTTTCTCGTCTGGCTCAACCATTACGACGTGTGTAATATGGCCTTACCGGTAGGTAGCTTGGTCCAATTTTGTTAACGTACCGAATTCTCCGAAATTATACCCAACCCTGGTAAAACAAGCAACGTTCTTGAACATCGAGGTTTCGGATACAAAAACAACAAAACTTATGCTTATTTGAGCAGAAATTAACTCTCTGTGAAACCTTTAAAGTCCCGTCTACACAAGAAGCAATTTAGCCATGAAGCCTTGCGTATGTTATTTATAGAGCTCGGTTCTGGAAATTCCTAGTATAATCTTCTAACAATCGACTTGTTATTTTTCGAGACAAATTTTGTAAGATTTATTACGACCACGCTTTAAAGCAAACGATGATCCTGAAGTACTGACGGACTTAGGTATTTGTAAAGATAGCCATATTGAGACTTTCCAACTTTCTAGGAATTAAATTCAGAACCAATTTTCCCATTGTATAATTATGTAATTTCCCCCGTACCTGTCGCTAACATTTTCAGTTTGTTTGAATACATGTACACATATATGAAATAACCACGAAATAAATAATACATTTATATTATCTTAGCTCAAAATTGTAGGACATCACGAAATAAAGTGTTCTAGTGTTGTCATCTAAAATCTCGGAACAAAATCTTTTTTTTTTGTCTCCAAAACATGTTTTTATGTTATAGATAGCAATTGTAACGGAAGAGACAGCTGCGACCTTACATTCCGAATTGTTATCCTACCAATCACAATCTATATTCTACGCTGGTGTCCTCATCACAAAATAATATACCTAAGTTCTTTGTGGCCCTAGTACTTATAACATGGACATCATTTCCACGATTTTTGTCTTATTAGTCGTATGTATCGCTCTGTTAATTTATAAAAGGAAATGAAATAAAATTGTCATCTTTCAAATTCTTCTTTCATTTCATTCACATGTCTCTTATCGCGTCTTAGATAACCACAGTATATATGATAGGTATTGTAAACAATTACATTCAACTGTCACGTGCGTGCGCGCACGTGAGCGTACGTATATAAACAAACTCGTTTCGCGACCGCCGGACATCGCATATCGGTGATGCAGTCACATTGAGGTTTTATCATATTTTTTGGGAAGTTTGGCTATTGTCGCCTTTTCGCTTTCAATCTAAAGATCTGCAGACCTATCGAGATTTTACAGGTTTACTTGCAAGCTTTAGTATCGATACTGTAGTTGGTAAAAGAAAGACCCGTTATTACCAACTAGCACCTTCTTCTTTTGACGGGATTTGTTGTTTTAGCTCTGATACCTAGCCAAAGGATATTCAGAACTAGTGCCCTGCGAGCAACAAGGCCAACTTCTCGATCAGGATATCTCATTGCATTTTTATTGATGTGTCAACAGCTTTATATCGTCATCGTAAACGTATTTTAGTGCGTAAAAATATTATCGTACCGTCGCGACGACCCAAGGACACGCCGAGTTTGCTTTTCTCCTAAATATTTATTTATACTTTAAATTTACCAAGGCGAGACTTTGAAGTGTGTAAGTACATAAAGGAAAACACACATTATGCCACAAACTCAAAATTGGCACAAGTTAATGTCACTCTTTGAAATAAATAGCAAAAAACGTAGAATAAATGGGGTTCCAATTCGCAGAATGAACATTTCTAGATGCTTGGTGTGCTCCGAATAATTTAAGATATCATTAGAATGTTCACTAACAGTTATTTAAATGCAGATGCGGATGTGGAATGTAGGAGATATGTGATGTTTAGTGGGTGTCAAACGGATGTTGCATTTTTTATCACAAAATCCATGCGGAATTTTAATGTCGTAAAAGCTTTAAGACTTATTATGTTTTGAAAAAACAAGCAATTTCTAATATGTACCCCCTATCGAAGACTTGGCCCAAGTGTTGTTGGGCTAAGTTTATATTAAATCTAGACAAATTGAATTATCACTATGATTGAACTTGGGCGATTTCACTAATTGGATACTCTCGATTTTGCCGTTCTCATTTATCTCATCAATGAATGTAGAATCGATATCTCATTCCGAGATAAGCTTTTTTCAAGAACTAATTTGAAGTCGTTATGATTTAAGTATTTTTATACTAGAAAATTAAACCCGATGAAAAAAGGTCTAGTATAGAAGGTGATGTCTAGGAGAAAAATAACAGTATCAGATGTAGAATATCCATTAGTCGAATTATTGGTAACACCCTCGGCCCTCCAATTGTAAAATTCCTTTAATTACTTATACTCGGAAAGTAGGTCTGAAGTTGCCTGAGGAGCGGGATGAAAGTAACATTTTTCATCCCTTGGGTAACAATGTACTATATTACACTCGCGCAAGATTGTAATCGGCATTTTGAAATGAGAAAAAAGCCATTTCCGCAACGTTAATATGTATCTGGGTGAGTTACCTTGACCTTAGCAATCCGGATGGCAACAATAAGTAAATAAACAATAACGAAACACAAATGAAACGTAACAATGTTTTACAGCTTAGTATATTGATTTTTTTTTTTATATCCGAAATAATGTGGACCCGGAAAGGGAGGCCGTTGCCCACGAGTGTTTTTTTTCCTTTTTAGCATTAATTGTTCCACTGCTGAGCAAAAGCTTCCTCCATAACTCTCCATGGGTGGGACAATAACTAGCTATTAAAGAAAATCGAAATACAGATAATTTTAACCGAAAAAAGTTTGAAGTGTTCAAACTGAAAGCGTTGCAAGCATTACGAAATGTCGTAACTCTATAAAAATCGCAGACAATATAAAGTCGTACCAAATTCTTAACGTCACATAACAGCGTCCCGGATTTCATTTATTATTCTCAATCCAAGACGGTTTGAGCAAAAAATTGCTACGAAATCAATAAGAAACTCCAATATCCGGCCGAAGTCTTTTGATAATACCAAACCAAATGTCATCGTAAGCACCGTTACCCGCCGGAAACCGCCTGGATGGAAAGTTTATTTTCTACGACAAATTGATTGCGAGCTGCAAGCAGCTTTATAGTTGTTGTTGTAGGGTACAGTATTGTTTAAAGTGGAAAGTCGATAAGTATGCAGATGATTCAACCTCTAGACTCTCTAGAGCGTAAATAGCGGATTATAGTGACATTTGTGGGCATATCGCGAAGTTTTGTTCAGTAAAGCAAGTGTCGATACTGTTATTAGACGGCGAAAATGTTGGTTTTAGTTCTTAATTTATTTGCTAGATTTTTTACCGAAATTTTGACAATACTATCCCATATACATACGTATCCTCTTCGACACTATACAGTTGACACTAATGTAGCAAAAACGAAAAAAAGCAAGGACCTACCTAGTATATAACTATTGTAAAATTAGAACTATTTAAACCCTGATCTACCTTTGTGGGTGTTGAAATGTCGGATGCTGTGTTTTGATGTCGTAAATAGGTTTCCACGTTCCCATGCGTCGGCGCACGCTATAGGAAGGAAACCAGTTGCGCTGCCTTTGGGAATCCAAGACCGGTTGAAACCGGTATGCTGGTCATATACCAAGCTAATGGTGGGATGATACATGGGGCTATGGCTGGGAATTGTTGCAAACACATGAATTAGAATAAACAAAGGCTAGTAGTAATCGTATAAGAACATGCAAAACAAGCAGGAGATTTATACAACTACGATTGCTACAATGCCTTTTGATGGGACGTATTATCAACAGCGCAAAGAGTATTGTTCCACATAGTATGTCATGGGAGCACCGTAGTCGTGTAGATCAGTCGCCGATCTTGCACACTAAAACCTAAACAAAGCCACGTAAAAGCAAGTGGTACCTATAAACTTTCGCTTAAAAACCCAACATAGTAAAAACTTTACAAATGCATTGTTAAAATTTAACGTAGATGTTGCAAAATTGCTTTTTTATTGTTTATTTAAATTGTCAAGTGAGTGAACAAGGCTTAATGACCTATTGGCGAGGTATTCTTCATACCCTTGGATAAAAGTTAATCAAACCTCATACCCGATTTAGTAACCATCTAATAATATTACATTGTGTTAGGTAACCAGATAACAGAATAGGAAATGTTATTATAACAATAAGTGTTTTATTTCCGTAAATGTTGTACAAATAGTCTTATTAAATTGCTGTTGGATGGTTGAACCATCCAAATAACATTTTATCTGTGAGCCTAAATACACGTTATCATGTTTTAAATATATACGAGTATATGGGTCAGCCTCTCAGGCCTTAGATTAAATTCTGTGGCTTATTGTCACCAGATAACTATATGGGTAGTAGCAAGAAGATATTTTAATAAATTAAGTAGACGATAAGACAAATATAATAATATTAAACCAATATGTAATATATGCACCTAATTGGCTTTACAAGAAGAAGTCTAAAGAAGTCGAAATCTAAAGTGATTAAGGACAATCTAAGATATAATAAGAGATCTTAGAAAGAAACGTGGAGGATATTGGATACTTTGCAACCCACAAAGTATGACGGAGTCTCAGATAAAAGCTAGTCATCAAATATAGGAAGTAAACCAGGCGCGCGATAGACAGGAATGCTAATTAGATTAAATATGTACATTGACATTGACGACCGTCAGTCTTTGTTCTGTATCGATCCGTATCCATCTCCATGGTCAACTGAGTTATGGAAATAAAAAGAGCCTGGGTATACCATTTACAGTATAAGTAAAGTTAGGACTTCTATGTATAAATTATAAACATAAATCCTAACTAACTTGTAAGTTTGATACGAGCTTCACGCAAAACCGACGAACGGATTTGAATCATGTTTGGTACAGAGGTATGGTATTCTCTGGAATAACATACTTGTTATCCTTAAAGTCTTGCGCATACTAGGTATGTTCTGACTCTTGAGCTGCTAAATTATGACTTCATGGTCGGTTTATACGGGACTCGGTTTTTAAGACACAAAGCTGTGTGCCTAATAATATTTACTGGATTTTGTGGTTTACGACCACAGTAATGTCACACGTCTATGTTTGCGACACTTAGAAAGGTTTTCCTGTCATGTTCTATACCATTATTACATCTCAATATCATATTATTACGATTGCATCCTCTCGGCAACATCTGATTGAATAGAACACGTGTTTGGAATATTGGAATGTATATATATTAATGGAAATGAAATGAATATAAACTAATTATACCTAACAGAAGATCGACCTCATCGTGTTGTATAGGATGTTGGTTTTACCTTATAATTAAAGGATAATTACCAGTTATCATTGAGTGGGGACGTCGGGGGCTTTGGCTGGTATTAAATATACCTGTACCTATATTCAAATTCAAATTCAAATTCAAATATTTTTATTTCAAATAGGCCAGATTAACTGGCACTTTTAAAAAGTCAAGAACTAGGTGCATGTTCCAAAACAAAGTCCTATGGAGAAGAACATGCAAGAAACTCCATGGATACATTTTTTATTTTCTCTTTTTTTAAATTATGTTTGTTTATTTACAGTAGGTATTAAGAGATGTGAGGACAATGTAGGTTAACGCATAAGGCATCACAAATAAAGAAGTAATAGGCCCATAATATTGCCATGTCAAAAACTTATTTCTACTAGGAAGTTATGCTATATTAATGCATCAGTGCTTACATGGTGCTCACATTTTAACATTTTGTCATTATTGTTACAATATTATTTTGCTGTCTATCATTTGATTAGGTACCTACTTTAAATTTATACAATTCAAGTATACCACAATTGAATATGATTTGATTTGGAATAACATTTGCTAGATATAGCATGTTTCGCTGTGGTATGAAAAGGTAGAAAATGTAATTACAACCACTCATCTCATTAATCTTTCCTGCAGCAATAGTCCTCTATTGACACTTATGACGGAAAATATTTTTGGTGTAACTCTCAAAGCCACGGTTCCTGTAGTTGCGGAATTCCTACAAATCTATACTCACGTGTTCAGACATGCGAATGCCTGCTGCTCTAAAATAGATTTGTAAATAAACTGTGCAAGATCGAGATGGAATTTCTCGATATTGTATAAACGTGCCAAATGACGTAAATAATATGGGAGATAACTTACTAAACCGAAGATGGATGCTGTGGAAATGTTTCAATTTATTCAAGTTTACAATACTTACGTAAATTGAAAATTTGTCCGGCCTCCGATGTCTCTTCGATAAACCGTCATTTAAATGCGTCCCGTTGTTAAAAGGATTGATTCATGTTGAAACGTATACTGTGGGGAGTTAGGGAATCTAGCTTCTATCTATTTACTACTATCTTGTATCGTTATCATGATTCAGGGTTGATTGGACTTCAGACTCATTGGAGAAAGCCTTCTTCATACATTATGTTTCATTATGGGAATTCGCTAACGTTATATCATGTTAATTATGGAACTTAGATAATGTATGGTTTAAGACTTAACTACTTGGAAAGCTGGTATGTTTGGTATGGTAAAGCCTAAGCCTTTCATTCATTTAAATATTGACCATTTTGACCGATGTAATTATGAATGGTAGTAACGAAGCCATTCCCCTAGGCTCGGTCGCGTGTCGTACTCATGTATTTGTTATCGTTTAGTTACTACGTAATTCAGTGACCGTTTTATTGCGCTCGGGCACGCGATATGTGCGGATTGCATTTCGATAAGCCAGTTTCATTCAGTTATGGAAATGCTCGCTAAGTATCTACTTATACTGGACACTATAGAGTGGAGTGTCTACTACAACACTATTCACTACCCATTATACTAACTAGAATTTATTTTCATTTTGTAAACTCGCGAGGGCAGTTCGGCTTTACCCTAATAATGTCAAAGTTTTTTCTGAAATGAAAGGAGTCTTAACCTAATCACGTTGACGTCAACGTGTAATAAAAGGTCAGCTTTCCGTCCGTCTATTTATAGAACAACAAATTGGCCGGGGTTAATCCGTACAAGTCGAAATTTAAATTATTATGTTCCCTTCATTTCGATATGACGACGTTGTGATATATGGAAGATAATTATTATCATAGATAAACATATTTTTTCTTGTTTATTTTCAACGCGTTAAAACTAAGAAAGACGTTTCACCTAAACTATAATGGCTTGATGTATAAAATAAAGTAATAATGTGAGACCAGTAGTTCCATTCTCAGAATATGCTTAAGGTGAAGGTCTGGACCGCAAAATTCAAAATTTTCGAGTATTTTTATAGTTTATCCAAAATCTGAAAACATTTAAGACAACATTTTGTGATTTGCGAAATACACAGTATGCAGTGCGTTTATTAATACATTTATTTTACTCTAAATATTATCACGGTGGATATGATAAATCACTAAATATACAAAAATTGCCAGATTATCTGGATAGCTGTCGTTCTTGAAATGTTTTAGAGTAAGTTGGATATATTAATAAATGCACTGCACACGGTCTTTTTCGCGAATTACAAAATGTGCCTTTTATTATTGTCACATTTTGAAAAAAACCTCAAAAAATTTGAACTACGCGGGTTTAGATGGGCGCTTTAGCCTTAATCGTACTTAATTAAAGATTATGATGAACATTTTCCGAGCTCACAGTAGGTGTACCTGCAAATGGATCTTACTAGTGGGGGACTCAGCAGGCACGCAGACTAATGCTTAGCCCAAGTGACCAAAGAGGAAATAATTTATCGCTTTTTGAGGTGGTTTAATGGTTTTCTTTCGTATTCATTGAATTAGATGTGTCAAATGGTCTTGACGGATGTTTTCCAAAGTTAGATCAATAGGCTTCTTCAATGAACTTCCTCTGCGTTATTTCATCTTGTTACCCACGAGAGGATGCATGATACACCTAGCCTTATCTATCCCATGGATTAAAATTTTTTGGCTCTTGTTATTTTCATAATTTTATCGTAAAACTTCAGTAGTACGAACTACCCCAAGTGCTGAAACTGGACACAGTGACGTCATAGTATCTATTACGTAACCAACGACTAGCTAGAATAGGACTATGTTGTAATCGACCGGGATAACCTTCGGGCATAGACAGTTATAATTTATTAACTAAATCGATTTATCGAATACCGCTTGCCCCTTAGCTTCCCCTCTTTGTCTAGAATGAAGGTTAAAAAAAAGATATTTGTTTTGTCTGTGGATAAAAAAGGTTGAACAAATAATTTGGCTAAAGCGAACGATATTACTCTTACGTAGTAGTATTCTCTTTGGATATTACGGCTAAAATACTCGATTGTATTGTAATCGCAGATGTGTGAATAAACTGGATTGCTTTGAAAGATTGATGGAGTCTGAAAGAATGATCCTCCAATCACCAAATAACCTCAACGAATTTGTATGACGACTTCTGAAGCCTTTGACTGACAGTCATCTGGAATACAATTTTCTGCTTTATTTGGTGAAAAAGTTGTAAGTAAATCTTACCCTTCTAGACAGTAAATATTCATAAACAGATAAAAACAGGAGGACAATCCAAGAAAGGTAGATTTTACTTATATAAGTGAAGATTCTTAGGTGATTTGTCCATTAAGCTAATTAATTATTCGTCGCTCGATATCGAGGACGCTTTACGAGACGCGGCACGGTCGTGTTCGCGTGACTCAAATTGCTGAGTCGTCGTCGTCAAAGAATTTGCGAACGTCACGTTATACCTCCTAATTACTCTGTGAATATCAGGCACACGTGTATGAATATCATGTTAAAGTTATCTTTATATTACTGTCTTTATGGTTATATTTTAGGATGTGGTAGCTGACCTGTAACTTTGTTTGAAATATACCTCATAGTTTAATGCAATTCTTGTTACATATTACTGTTTCAAGTGTTAGTAGCTGATTAGCACTTGTGTACTAATTATGACTGCATCTGACTTGCCTATTTACAGTTACATAATGTCAGAATCCTTCTACATGCGCTGAAAAAAATTTACTGTCTAATAAGGCAACGAAAATACAGTGTAGTATCTTACTGGATCTGGTTTAGTGTATGATACCCAAATTTCCATATTCGTAGTATTACGCCTTATTTTATTATAATCCTTCACTAGCCGTCATAATCTTAATTAGATATTGCGTGGACTGTCTTCGCCAAGTAGACTATGCAATGACATGCAATAACGGAACTTGCTTTAGCAAATCAGACTTAGCCTTAGTCTAGTTAAGGTACGTATTGGATGTTTTTCATCAAGTCTGGTTGACATGTTGTCGCTTATCTAGATGTAGTGTGATCGATATCAAGTGACATAGCAATCCGCTTTATGGAGATCTTTGCACAAGTGTTGATTATAAATGGAATTGCTAGTTTTATTGAAAATTATGTCTTCTGTTTAATTATTGCTAAGATCAATCTTTATTGTTTTAGTCAATTGAATGAAAATGGAGAAAAACTTTTGCCGTTATTACTTTTGTAATCATTAGATTAATTTTACCCCGATTTATATTACGCAAGTCAATGTGATTGTTTTATTGGTGTCAGCCAGCAATCAGCAGTGAATAACTGCAGGTTTAATTAAAGGTACATTTACACTTAAGTCAGATTAGCAAGGCTGGCCATTGAAATATCTATACAAATAAATAAAATTGGAGTGTCTGTTTAAAATAACACCTTTTGACTTAATGCATATGAAAGTACATTCGACACCTATAACAAAAACGCGATAAAAAAAAAATTGTCTGTCTGCCTGTCTGTCTTTCTGTCTGTCTGTCTGTCTGTCTGTCTGTCTGTCTGTCTGTCTGTCTGTCTGTCTGTCTGTGTGTTTGTTCCGGGTAATCTCCGAAACGGCTGGACCGATTTTGACGGGACTTTCACTGGTAGATAGCTGTTGTTATAAGCAGTAACTTAGGCTACTTTTATTTTAGAAAAACAAAATTTAAAAAAAATGAAAAATTGGGTCCTGTCGCGCGGGCTCAGAACGCGGGAGCGGGCTTTTTTTGCTAAGTTAAATTCCACGCGGACGAAGTCGCGGGCTCAGCTAGTGTTAACATATAATAAGAAATCTGGAGAGGATGCTGAAAATGACAAGAGAACAAACACCCTAAAAACGCCCTATATGAACTCAACACGTGTGGTAGAAGGTAACCACCTTGTGTATAGAATCTTTTTAATATGAAACAATAAACATAATGGGCGGACAGCAGATAGTGGCAATGAACGTTCTCATAAGGATATGGGTAGAATTTTTATAGCGAAGAGCGCAACTTGTCCATGAGATTAGTATACGCTTTGCTTCAAGGGATATTTGTTGGAGGTTGAGTGGAGGAAATCTGCGATCAATAATAAAATGTATTGTATTGGTACCTTCAACGCTTTCGTGAAATCCCTTTGGGGGCTGTTTGCATAATTGACCAGCGTCTGCTATATTATAATTATCTGAAGTATTTCATTCACAAGTCATAAAAAATTATAAATCTTCCGTCTGGTATGTTTCCGAAACAATTTGTATCATTGGCTGCGACGGCTAAGGCAATTTATTTAATCCAATTAGCTATAATTAAACCTAATTAAGGTCATTCGTTGCTTTTTCCATTATTCCCCGGATTAAGCTGACAGATGGACTGCAAATTATTTGGTATTTTTTCATTTCGATATTATTTTTAATTATCATTAACCTAATTGACTTTGATTGTACTATACAAATTTATTGTTAGTACAATACTCTCAGCTTTTCGTAACCGCTGGATTTTTGATCTTAACTGCCTATATATTGCTAGTAAATTCCCTTTGTTTCTAAGCAATTCAAAAATTTATAGATTTTTTGCGAAAATTGTCGTTAGGTTTAATCCGTGCCCTGACCTGGGTCGTCCAGGGTATATATATATCAAACAATAATCATATTATCATATCAATGAAAGATCAGATATTGAAGCCAAGAAATATATAATCACATTTTTATTGCAAATACTGTTTTCCAATAAACAGCGTATTGATATTGCCGGTTCCCGTGAGACTGCCCATGTTCGTGTCGTAAAGTCGAATTCATTATGAAATTTTCATACCCTTCGGATCGGACGCGCTCGTCGAAGGCCGCCGCTCGACCGTTCCATTTTCAAATTCAAATTTCAATCATCGAATCCACTCGATTTGGAAGTGCGATTGGTCTGTGAATATTTTATCGCGCCTTGTTTTGGCATGCACCTATGAGTACCCGTTTCAAATATGCCGAGTATAATTGTATATTAATATCTTAGCCTTGATTGGATTTTTATTTAAATTTTTGACGCCAAGTAGCCGAAATGTATTCTATTAGTACATCTACAGTCGCTCATGAAATCTAGAGATTGGAAGTCTACATGCTCAAACCAAAAAAAAACAATTTCACGCCGTTCAAATAAAATTTCGTTCCATCAATCATTCAATGTCAATATCAGCGAAAACTTCGAGACACGGTCTCCACACCCCTTAACTAAACATTACATTATTATTCGTAAGTCTATCTAAATTTATACTAAACCCTGTCTTTTCTGTTGACATTAACAAACAAATTCGGACGGACGAACGGACAGCTTGACAAATTGTCTGTGGTCTGAGTATTATGTGCATGACAGTACGACACGGTCGGACAAATTGGAGCTACGCAATAATGATTCAACTACACATTTGGTAAACAACCGGATTTGTACTGTAACTTCGTTAGTATAGAGTTGAAATGAAATAGCAAGTTGATTTGTTGCTGGATCATTTTTGCTAGCAATGCATGAAGCTTGGATTAACTACATACATGGTAGGTTATGAAAGATAAAAAGTGTAATTTAGCAGAATAGTGCTTTAAGCGATTAAAACCGGTTTTATAGCTTATAGGCGTACTCATAGCCTGTCTAATTTACGCTGTTTTCACATAATAGAGCTTTTGTTATATGTTTATAAAGTTTATAGTCGAATATAAAGCTGTGCGGTCCTTAGAGTCGGTAGTTTTAGGCTCGTAATTATAAATTGATCACAAGTTTGAGAGCGGTCTTAAGTACGCTTTAAACATTTCCAAAATCACTCTTAGGCTTGAGATCGATTTATTAATAGGGGCCTTAGGGGCCATCCATAAATCACGTCACACGAATTTCATTATTTTTTTGACCCCTCCCCCGTCCTTGTCACAGCTGGTCACATATGTGAGACCCCCCCCCCCCCCCCCCCTACCTAGTGTGACGTCACATATTTTGCAATTTTACATTTAGAAATTAAAACAGCAGTTCTGAAATTATTTTTATTTCCTTTTAAATTATTTTTCAATAAAATGAACGTCAAAAAAATGTGATGTCACAAAATTTGAGACCCCTCCCCACCCCTTGTCACACAATGTCACACTTCGTCGACCCCATCCCTCCCCCTTAACGTGTGCCGTAATTTATGGATGGCCCCTTAGAGTCGAGCTCTCATCGATTGGACCTTGTAAATTGTATATACAGAATGCTGCTAAACATCATCCTAACACAGTCTTAGTTCACGGCCCATCTGTAAAGTGATCTTTGATCTTAGCGACTAGTACCTACTACAACATTTTTTACAAATATATGGGAATGTAAACCAGTTTTCTTAAATGCGCTTGACCTCTATCTACGTAACCTACGTTACTTATTACTACTGATTACTATAACCTGTTCTATTAAACTAGTTATTTATATGAAAAGGTGGATGAAGTTTGTTATGGAAATGCTGAGGCGTTTATAGTCGTTTTTAACCCTCGTCTTTTGTCACTCGTTCAATAGATATGAAATTTTGAAATACCATTTAGTATAGTAACGTTTGTTGGTAATCTGGACCTGATGCTGCAGCATCACCTGGAATCTGTAGGATACCCTACTCCTTACCGAATTACTGCAGAGGTATCGTGTTTGGGCTCATTAGAATAATGGATAAAATACTGTCGATCGTAGCGTGTCTACTAGTGATAGGTACTTATAAAGTGTAAATTTTATCAAAGCAACATCCCATCGGGGGTTTTTTAATCAATCATCATCATCATTGATGATTCAAAATTAATTGATAATAAATAATTATTATTTATTATCAATTAATTTTGAATCATCAATTTTCAATTTAGTGTTATACTAAATGAATGCAATAACATTATAAACCGAGCACCGTTATTGTATTGTCTACTGTACATTGGTGGAAACACCCAGGTATTTCAGGGTCCATTGTAACACCCACAATGTTATGACGTCATAGAACGTGTAGCGGCGCTGTCAATTCATTCTAACTCCATTGTGTTGGAATATCTCAGACAATTTTCAATAGTCTTGACGTAAGGGCTGAAGGAAATAGCTTCAGGACCATTAAATTGTGCTTTGCACATATTCCTTGTGTGTTGCATTTGCTTTGATCGTATAGCGGTAAAATTTTTTTTGCTGTACTATTACCATTATCGTCATTAGCTTGTCATAAGGTCTATCTATCGAATTTGTTTTACCATAATGTGCTTTACTACCTCCATGGTTCATAATTATGGCTTGAAATTCTGAAACTCTCGTTTTGAGATAAGGTTGAAGCACAATTCGGGATATCAAGCCAACATGTGTCCAAATTTTCATTTCAGTATTCCATACCTGCTTTTTAGATTCCTTTATAGTGAGGGGAGGCCCGTGTCCAGGAGTCAAAAGGGCTAAATTATTATTATTTTTTCCATTTATAGTTTATGTGATTAGTATTCAACCAACATACAAACTGGAATAAACACGATCCTAAATTCCCAAAGCTATTCGCATGAGGAAAATATCATACTTTATATACATACATACATGCATATATATAATTAGCAAACGTGCGGAGCGTCAGCTTTTGCAGTGTTGTGCCATAGGTACTCAGTATTGTGCTGTATTTCTGACAGCACTAAGGTTATTTTTTAATGACAGCCTGCTCCTGTACTGTTTAAAGGGCATAATGTCCTTGATACAACCATTAGGGTACAACGTGACATAATGATTCGATCGTGTTTAAAAAGCGAAAGAGACGAGTCATAAGTGCTGAAATCGCACTGGGGTCGGAAGTGCTGTGGGGTGCCGCTACGACACTATACATAATGAGTCTCCTAGCAGCTAGCTGGTTACTGAATCCTCATGATCCTCATGAAAACCGCAAATGCATCTACTAGATCACCGTGACAGACAATGTAGCTAATTTGTCTACAAATGATGACTTAAATTAAAACGTATTTCTCTCATGCTCATAACTAACGACTATGAGAAAGTCGGAAATACATTTACCTAGTTAAGTCTTATTTTTTCTATTGCATAATCTCTGTAGATGATGCAATACAAAGGGACGACTTTGTAGGCGGCGAAAGGTCATTGTATCCATCAAATGAAGTTATTACCTCCTCGCTACTGAGTTTCAGTTCTAATAATATTCGTACGTCGGTAGTTACGGCATTTGGAGCCGTTGCGACATTCCGGATTTTAATAGCTCAAAGAAAGTCAGTAACTTTGGCATTTAGTACGTGGTTAAAAGCATTGTGTGTTGTATGAATTATCCTTGAATCACGTGTGACCAATATTCGTACGAAATACATCATTTCTAAAGTAGCTTGAAAGAATTCGATGAAGAGATGTTTGATATAAATGTATCTTGAAGATCGGATCATTACTCAGGTTTCCAATTGTACTTAAGTGAGGATGCTTAGAGTTAGCAGCAGTTCTTGTCATGCTAAAATCTTAGGTAATGTTTAACGCTAAGATTCACGACTTAACGTATTCATAGCAAAATTTGGACTAATTCCCAACTTAGGTGAAATAATATTTTTGCACGACTTTGTTATTCCGTAACAAAATTAATACAATAGCCTATTAGTCCCGTGGGAACCGATATTTAAAAAGTAATAGTCAATAAACTGTGAACTATTGCGCTGTGGCTGCACACGTCTGCGGGGATCGTTTACTGTCTGGACGGAATCGTAAAACGATATATATACGAATAGCTCGTAAACTTGTGCTAAACGAAGGTTCGTGGTTCTGTCCGGGATTCGCATCGGGAATCCAAGACATAAATCACTGAATCCATGTTCCGAGATAAAGGAATAGTGACGGTCCTGGGATAATGCCCTTGTGGTATGACTATATACTATATTAAAAAGACGGATAATTCTATCTCTAATCTTATTCTGTTTTAGCAAATTAAACATTATTTTTGGGTTTTGTAATTTAGAGCTTGCGTAAATAAACTTTGATGTCCCAAATAAGTAAATATCCATCATTGCGTCGACAGTTAAAATTTAACGGTCCCCCGTAATTTTGTGGTTCCGGCATAACGTTGGTAAACATTGTTTGATTGATGGCTCACTCCCAACTTTTGCAATTAAGCCGGGCACATTTCACTGCGGTTGACCCCATTCTGAATTGTTGGGTTACAACCTCCTGTACCTGGAATTCCTGAAAGTCCGTAAAATTCAGTGCGTGCGTGCGGAGTATTCGCAAGTTTTATGGCGGTCCAACTCTACTCAAATTCGTAAAGTCCAGAACTACAGGCGTATGTTTATTTCAAAAGTTTTGCTGATGAATCTTGAGTTTTCAGGTGAAATAAATCTGTCCTTAAAATAATAGTGGAACCAGGTGCCTACGACCTGGTTTTGTCGTCGTATTTTGACACTTTTATTTCACCCTTCTGATTAAAGACCTTTTAAAAGAGTTAGAATATTTATATGATTTACACGAGTTTTCTCTTGTCGGCAGGCATATGAGAGACGGTTCCCCAACTGTCCCCAAATCCCGGTCGTGGTGGAGTGCGTCATCACGGAGGACAGCTGGTCCGCGGATGACTCACAGCGGCACACCACCAGGCGGTGTCAGCTCAATGTGGAAGCACCTTATCTGCTTAAGAAGGTACTGATCATAGTGGTCTAGAACAGAAATCATAATCCAGCTAGAGGTGTAAGGGAGACTTAAGTTCAGAAGGGCCAATGAAAATGGTGTATCCGTTGAGACATATCGAGTAATGTCAATTCTAGTATTTACTGCTTTTAATAATCATACCTTGTAGTGCACTCACTAGAGAGTCATGATTTTTTTATCCGCAGAGCGATGTATGATACATTATCTTTGTCCAAATAGATGATCGGCGTAGACTACATCTACTTTATCCAAAAGAACCACTTGGACCTCAAGAGTAGAGTGCTGGAGATCGAGGCTACCAACGAGACCTTTGCGGCGAGGGTCGGAGTCTTAGAAAGATGTAGATACTTTGTAAGTACTCATTCTAAGTTTACTCGTTTTTCTTGACGTCTTCTGCTCTGTAGCTGACTTAAGCAATTTAGGCCGTACTCTAATTCGTTAATTGGCTTTACGTGTTTTACATATTTACTTGAAATAGTTACTACTGGAGTTGACCTGAATACATTTTAACTTTATAGGTTTATGGTGAATAGTTTCTCCCTCCTGAAGTCTTTCCTTTTTACTACAATATGAGGTTTTCAAAAGGCAAATTTACAGGTTCCTTAAAGACTGGCACTACGTCTGCTTCTCTTAAGTTGCATATGTTTTGGGCGACGGTTACCGCTTACCATCAGGTGGACCTTCTGCCAGTGTGCCTTCCTAGTCTGAATGCTATCAAAGAATGAGATACAATATACCAAGATATTATAGGATGTACATATATGAGGATGATACATAGATTATATGATTGCAATGTGCAGAGGAACGCGATGCTCGTGCATTACTAGTTGATACTGCAATTAAACATGTTATATCAATACGGATGATGTAACGGTAGAAAGTTGCAGCACGCGGATTGACTTGTAAATAACCGCTGCTTGCAAAGATAGATGGTATTGTTGTATATAAACCAAAGATACAGACCACAGAATAGATGAAAATTACCATTTCACACCGCTTTAAATTAATCGATTAAGATCTTCTTGATTAAAGTGCCATGTCGTTTGAGATGCCTTAATTTGAACAATCCTGACATTTTTTGCTTTCTATTCTAGTCTCTTAGATTTGTATATATTCTAGTGTTGGAGTCCGATCTCTGTTTGCAAATTAACTTTCAGAAATTTTTACTTAGCCTCGTGCAATCATAACAAGTGTCATAATTACGTCAGACGGTACTTTTCAATCCCGTTTTCAAATCAACAAACGTTACGTTGATAGCTATTAAATCATTTTATAGACTCGTTAAACAAGTCTCGCAATTGTATCATAAACGATCTGTATGTATCTACTTCGTATTGCCTCGTTGCGCAATCAATTTATCAGCAGAATTTCACAAATTCCTGGGAAGCCTTGCATCAACAGCAAGTGTAATTTGTACCATCCTTATCGTCTATTACACATATAGAGTCTGCTGTGTTAAATTAAACTCCATTACCTTCATCAGACGGTCTGTTTTTGAACGGCTATAAATATTGAAATGCATGCAATTATTTTAATCGTTTCCCTTGCCATAATCAGAGTGTGCCTGATATGATTCCATTGACACAATTGTCCAGCAAGGTCGCTTTCAAGGACATGAAAGAAATCCGGTTAAAGTTTTCGCAGTTTTTTAGGACAAAGAAATTAACCTTGGGTCATTTGGCAAAAGTACAATGGTCTTTGATATTTTTGCTTTAATTAATTGATAGCAGTAGATGTAAATGTAGGCCAGAATGTTTCAAGGAAAGAAACTACTATCTGTATTTATAATCATAATAGCTTCGTGCTCAATCGTCATACTCAAAGCATTTTTAAGATGTTAGGTTAATTTGGAAGTGCATTTCCTGCGCGGCACACGTATGTTATACAGTGTGTGAGCAAATGATTTGACCACTGCGTTTCATTAAGGCGTGCAAAACGTACGTTTTCCACGGTAAAAGCACGTTTGCCACACTACACACAAAAAATAATATCCGACACAACAATTTGTCTGTGGTTCCGCCGCGGCGGTACTTAGCTAAGCGGAACTTTTTAACTGAAGTTTGAGCATTAGATTAGACCGCATTTTATTTAAGAATCATCTAAAATAACATAATAGACTACTTTATTATTATTATAATTGTATAAACACTTAGCAATTCAAACTTCTTCACAATTAAGCACTTCAATATTTCTCAGCCGAAACTTACGAACAAATATGCTATCTCGCTTATGGTGTAGTAAGTAAAGTTTTCAACATACCAATTTCGGTCTTGTCGGCCCGCGGGCTACAAGACAAGAACCCATTACACAAGTATTATGCATGTACAGAAAGATAATTAGTATCTTTTATGTCCGTTCTTTTATATTAATAAGGATTTATGTATGTACAAAATTGTCATATAAAAAGACAAAAATAATTTGTTTACTCCATTCCCTTTGTTTATCTTACAAGGTGACCCTTACGCAAACATAAAATGCGGGTTCTTTATATTATTAGGTGCGCTTTATACCTTCACGTCTGTCCCATTTCGGTCGGAAGTTTACATGTTTTTGCCTCTCACTAACCCAGGTACACCCAGAGAACCCAGATTGGACGTGCTTCGAGCAGAGCGCCCTGCTCGACGTGAAGAACTTCTTCGGGCTGGAGAACACGGTGGAGAAAATAGCAATGAAGCAGTACGCGGCGAATATTTCAAAGGGTATGTATTCTTATACCATGATCATGGTAAGCGCTCTTATATTTTACTAGCTGAGCCCGCGACTTCGTCCGCGTGGAATATAACTTAACAAAAAAGCCCGCTCCCGCGTTCTGAGCCCGCGCGACAGGACCCATTTTATTAAATTTTGTTTTTCTAAAATAAAAGTAGCTTAAGTTACTCCTTATAATATCAGCTATCTACCACTGAAAGTCCCGTCAAAATCGGTCCAGCCGTTTCGGAGGTACTCTTTGATTTCATGTGTTTTTATTTTTTTACGTGGAACCCTAATTGTTTTTCTAAAATTAAAGTAGCCTAAGTTACTCCTTATAACATCAGCTATCTGCCAGTGAAAGTCCCGTCAAAATCGGTCCAGCCGTTTCGGAGATTACCTGGAACAAATACACAGACAGACACAAAAAAAAATTAAATCGCGTTTTTGTTATAGGTGTCGCTTGTACTTTAATATGCATTTAGTGAAAAGGTGTTATTTTGATATTACAAACAGACACTCCAATTTTATTTATTTGTATAGATGATGTCTGGTGGACTATTTCGTATGGTATTTTCCTCCGATGGCTGTGGTACCTATACATCTTTTTTCATCCCACCAGGCAAGGAACTGATCGAGGAGTTCATGATGGAAGTCCACGCGACCGGCGTGAAGGAGCTGCCGCGGTGGAGCGGTGACAACCCCAGCCACAACAGGGAGCTCCGGCGGGTAGTGTCGCGGGGGACGGAGCCCCTGTCGCCCCGGCCCGTGCCCGAGGCCAAGAAACACTCGCAGCCAGGTCAGTGCTGCACACTATTGAAGTCAAACTGGATACGTAATGTTTGACAACAAATCTTGTTTTGACTTCAGATATTTCGTAGTTAAAACATATTTGGTGGTTAATGAACATTCCAGAAAATGTTTAAGAAAGTAGTATTTTAACGTATAAATAGGAAATTGACAAGATTAGATTGAAAATCAATCAAAACCCTTATCATGATTCGTTGATGCATATTCTTCATGGCGTTTGGCTGGATTATAAGCATAGTATAGTAATAATGTGATGTTGACGGAGTGTTCGGAAACTTATGACAATGCAGTCGGTGCGCATGCTCTGTTTGGACTCGGAAGTCGCTAACTATATAGGGTATAGACATCATTTTGGAGCATTGTGTGGCGGTCGTTCAAGAGCTTGAAATTTACATACGAAATCACATCTTCGTGGACTGTATCGTTTAGGGTATTTTTAAACTGGCGTTCGACGTTTTCGTTGTTACTACCAAAAAGTTCAACATATTGCGATATGTTGAACTTTTTGGTCAAATTTAATTTGGTTAATTTTTGGTCAAATAATTGGACGAGACACGCGTTCAACACCGCTGCGTATGTTTAAAACAACATTTATCTCCGGTCGGTCATGTTGTAGCATTTACCCGCACATTTCTGACGGTCGGCGAAGTATTTTTAATATAAATTATTCGCACCTGTCATGACTTTCGCAGATGTCTCTCTTTAATGCGTCCTCTTGAAATTATTTTTCGGTACTTTCTGTAAAACTTTTTGTGTTTCTGTAAGTCGAAGTCAACGGCCTCGCTTGTAAGCGCTAAAATGTTGAGAAAACCTGCATCCTACTAATATTATGCGAAAGTTTGTGAGTGTGGATGCATGTTTGTTACTCTTTCACGCAATAACTACTGAACGGATTTGGATGAAATTTTGAACACAGATAGTTTATAACCTGGATTAACACATAGAATACTTTACTTAATTCGGACATTATGTCTATGCGGACGAAGTCACGGGTAGCAACTTTAATCAATAATCTTTGTTCTTTTCTAACTCATAATGTCGTGGCCTAGATAAACATCAAGATCTATGTTCACGACCTCTGAATTTATGTTCTGTTACATATTACATTTGTGTGGCAGCCACCTCAGGCTGAGTAAAAACGGCGTTACCCAAATAACAGTCCTACAATAAGTTCTGGGGAAAACAAAAGCAAATCTTTTTATTACTATCCGTCTTTTCCAACCAAGTATTAAGTAGGTTGGAGATCAGAAATGTACCTACACGAGCAAAGGCATTTGTCTCTTATCCATTTCTTCTTTATTGTACCCTAAACAGAGTTGTAACCGTCATAATATGGACTTATAAGAGCAGATGTAATTATAATAGACGCATTTATAATAATACTAGCTGTGCCCCGCGACTTCATCCGCGTAGTATTGGATTATTGGATTAAAAAGTATCCTATATGTTAATCCCGGTTATAATCTATCTGTGTTCCAAATTTCATCAAAATCCGTTCAGTAGTTTTTGCGTGAAGGAGTAACAAACATACATACATACATACATACATACATTCATACATACATACATCCACACTCACAAACTTTCGCATTTATAATATTAGTAGGATTAGTAGCCCCTCGCCATAGTCTGTCTCCTTAAATTAATACTCTGGCACAAACACTCACGCAAGGTTCTGACCTAACTTGTTGGTCCATGGCGTAGGTATTGAAATTATTTTGAATCTTGTTTTAACACCCTTAACACTCAGCGAAATGTAAATTATAAGTGTATGGTATTTTACCGCCTTTGACATGTGTCAACAGAATGCTAAAAGGTCGTGTCGTCCTCATAAATACTAAATGGCTCGTTATAGGGGCGTTTGGGGTGTACGCGAGCCTTACGGGGATAATGAATATTCATAAAAACCCCTTGCGCACAGTTCGTTACATGTAAAGTGTCGTCGGGCGACAAGGATGAGTGGTGTGATGAACGTTTCATTTTTTCAAGCAAGTTTTTGTGAAAATATATTTGTAAAAGTCAGGTTTTCAACTAGTTTGTATGCAAATTCTTCGCAGTTAATCCTTTTTACAGATTGCATTATCAGCCGTTACAAGAATACATATAGCTTTTTAGAAATAGATTTAAATCATGAAGTTCTACTTGCTTTAGCGGTTTAGCTGTTGGTCCAATCCCCTTGTAGTTCCTAATCTTCCACTGGTGTAGACCACGTCGATCTGGTCATATCTACTGCTAATAATTTATGTATCTCCTCATTCTTTATTTATATTGATTTTTCTTCCAGTACTTATACCTTGCTATAATGATTGGTGTTACTATATTCACATGTTCAGTTCTCACTATTGTCGATTGAATTATTAAAATCATTCTAGAATATAATTGGATTATAATGTGATCACATGGAATTGTTTTTGCTTCAGCCGAAATTGGAATATCTACCAAAATATTCTCAAGTATTCAACGTATTGTGTTCAAATTCTTTATTATTGTTTGTTTGATTCGTTTATTTATCTTTGAGTTTTCCTTCAGCGTCAGATCCATTCATTCATTCGTTTGCTTTGTTTAACATTCACAAAGGAATGAGTGGTGATTATCATTACGGCGCCCTTCATTTTCATCTTTCTACGATCCGTCAGACACTTGGACGCTAGTCTTATAATCCTGTTAAGAAACGATGTAAATGGGGTCAAATCATCTTATCTGCTGAATTGACGCAAGTTTTTACGGCTACAGAAATATATTAAATTATCTTCAGGTTTCAGCTTGGTCATTTGTTTTTTAACCTTCAGGACGAGAATGACCGCTTTACCAAAATTCGTGTTTATTGGGGGTGGCCAATAATCTGTAAATCTCTTATCCAATAATCTGTAAATTCGATAAATTATGAATCTGTGTTAAAATGATTACATATTAAGTCTTATTTAGATAAAACCATTCGAATGGTTCATGTAAAATACATTTTCTCCGAATCCATTTCGCTGCAATAAATCTCTGAAATGCGAAACAAACGAGTGTACACTTCGCTACGCAGAACACGTCCGGGCGCGTCCCACTCTTGTTAATATTGTACTGCGGTGCCCTCCGCCCTCCGCCCTCCGCCCTCCGCCCTCCGCTGTTACAACTAATATGAGATAGGCAAGGAATTCCAGGAATAAATATATTTTTTGTTTGCTAGGGATTGTTGTTTCTGGAGCATCGCCGTGATGAATATTTTATTATACTTAGCTTGTGAGAAATTGGCGTAGGTATGCTTTACCGAGAAATCCCGGGGATATTCGAAAGTACGCTTACGCTATATTTATCAGAATTTGGTCATGAGCTCTGTATATTTGGGGCACTCTAATACAAACGTTGTTATGCAAACATTTATAAAGGTGCTTGTGGGCTTTTGTGTGTGCCTAGAAACACAAAACACGCTTTAGCGCGCTCTATTCCTTTGATGGAATTATTCGCTCTATTTATCTCTATTGGAGGCACGGTTCTTTGGCGTCCATTGTCAGAAATAGCTAGAAAAAATCTCGAGTATGTAGGCAATATTTCTATGAAAACCTCAGTCTAAACCCAATATATGTAGAACTAGTTTATGCCCGCGACTTCGTCCGCGTAGTATTTAACTTAACAAACATTTCGGGATTATCGGGATAAAAAGTATCCTATGTGTTAATCCCGTGTATAAACTATCTGTGTTCTAAATTTCATTCAAATCCGTTCAGTAGTTTTTGCCTGAAAGAGTAACAAACATCCACACTCACAAACTTTCGCATTTATAATATTAGTAGGATTAGTAGGATAGATCCTTACCTTCCATAATTCCATCTTTTTCGTATTTACACTATCGGCAGAGCGGCCGTGGACATCACTTAAAAATATTAGTAGCCCGTCGTGGTTCCTCACGCACTCCTGTTTTTGTAGTACGAGTAATAGGAGCGACCATTAATTGCGGCCATGCCTTCTACAATCCCCTGTACCACGAGCCGCTCTGCGGAGACGTCTCCTTCCATACCTTCCGTTATCCTCTCCTAATCCCACCTATCCCCTCCCCAGGTACATCCAACGCACATCAACACACTTTACCTTCATCGAAATCCACACAGAGAAACGTACAGCTCAGCGTGCCCAAAATCCACAGCGACAAGACGTCCAAACAAACCCTGAACCGCAGCTCGTCCACATTGAGAAACATGAGTCTCCCTATCTTAAGAAAGTTAAGCAATATTGAAATTCCAAGGTTTAGTTCTCACGACATGCATTCCAGTACGCCGGATCTTCGGAAGAAGAAAAGTAATACCATTAGTAAGAGTGGGCAAATCCTAAGGCGTAGCATAGAAAAGCTAGAGAGTACGTTAACCAGGACTCAGTCCTTAAAGAATGTGTCCGGCATGTCGAAGGAGAGTAAAAAGAAAAGAACGCTTTCGGAACTGGATTTGAGGACGCCCACGGACAGTGATTCTGGCGAGTCGAGTAGTTCCTTAAGACACGTTCCGTACAAGCCGTGTACCTGCGAGCCGCGGAGCCAGCAGCCGCCGAGGGTGATGGTGAGTGACTTGTGGACCAGGTGGGACAACCTGCTGGTGGTGCTGGTGTGTGCGATGGTGATAGTGTTGATGTTCTCGGCGCCGCTGTCCTTCCTGACGGGCAACAGGCGGGATAGGCGGTAGATAAGTGTAAATATATTTTTTATTTTGAAATTTTTTGTTTTTTTTTTGTTTAATATTGAAACAGCAGGTTTAAGAAAACGTATGAATTTGAGTCACAGTTAAGCAAATTTTTTAAGTTATGTTGTTCTGGAAATTTTAATTTTTATTTTATTCGGGAATAATTTGCGAATGACAATTTGATTTTTGTTGGCACTTGCTTATAGTTGTGATGAGGCCCGAAAAAATTTAACCCGAAATCAGTAGCAAACCTATAATCGAGTTAGCATAACTGTAGAGAGTCCCTAGAGGTTTTTAATTTAAGTTTCGATAAAAGGTCAGAGTCTAAAAGTAGGACGTGAGGATAAATTCACTCAAGCAGAGGAAAGTTTAAGGGCAGACTAAACATTATGCTCAAAATAAACAACAATCTATAGATCGTTTTCATTTAGAATACAACACGACGACTGCAATAGGAGGTTTCTGTGGATATCTTGAATAATCTCCATTTTGATAACGCGTGACATTGACTTCCTTGGATATTTGCGTTTCATTGAAAAACAAAAAAACTGCCGTCACCAGTATTCTATTTTGGGATGTAAAGAAATGAATAATGGAAATGCTGAGTGGAAAAATTATATAGGACGGCGCGAGAGAATACACTCTGTTATATATCGACTGTTAAAAGGCGAATTGACTTAAACGCCACTTTGGGCAAAAATGAGTTATATATATCGTTGGAATCAGCGAATTTTTCTGCGTCTTTTGAGCCGGGTTTCATGCAAATCGGAGCAATTTTTTGGCGCTTCATTCCATTCTAAATTTGGGTATCATTTCTGAAGTCGCGGTTTTAACCGACATAAAAAACAAGGTTTTTTTAAAGGTGGGTATTTAAGTCTGTTTAAATGACCCATAAATTTATTTATTTCTTACTTGAGCCTTTTCGCCTTGATTACTTTTTCTAATATTAGCCTTTTCAATCTTTTTTACCTGATTTACAATTAATAATGCTAAACTTTAAAGCATTTTACTTTGATCAAGTGCATTTAAGTACGTCACTTGAATCATTTTACTCTGAATTTATATACATAGCGATGTTGCTTCAGTTGTTTTACCTTGAACTAATTCGGAAGACTATGTCACTTAAGCTTTTCTTCTCTGAACCAATACAGTTGTTCCATATCGCTTCAATCAATTTTCCTCTCTTCAAATTCTGTAAATCATGCATTTGATGCTCTTTTATATGATTCCTTTTCCAAAACTTTGGTGTTTGAAACATACGTCAAATTAATGCTATGACACTTAAATCTATCTTTTATAGTAAGAATAAATAAATGGAGCTCATTAAATCATGGCCAATTTCTAGGGCTATATTTTAATGTGTCGTATCATCCTACACAAATCTTTCGCCGGTACCCTTGAAGCACACACCTAACCAAAGAACGTGTTCCTTTGTAGGCGGTTCAATCCAGTCATTTAGCGGCGAACATTGAATTCCTGCAAGGGTCCCGCCGAAGCATGATTTGCAGTTTATCGTATGTTGGACCATACGCGTTGCCTGATGCCCTCTATCTTATCTATGGAGTCATGTTCCTGTTTTGAGATGTCTCTGAAGAATTATAGAATGTGTGTTAGGACTGTAGCTGACGCTGCTTCATTCCAAGTACGTAATATTCCAACTAGGGAACACAGGTCGACCATGCTCACAGCATTTTCCTCCAGCACCAAATCTATAGAGTGTCTATATTATGCAGCATCCACGCCTCTGCAGCGCAAAGGAATATGGCGAACATAAGTTAAAGGCTTTAGTGACATTTCTGTTCCTTCATATTTTCTCTAGCTTCTCCATTGCTGTTCTAGTTTTTGTCTGTTTTCACTTCATCTATGCAGCCACTACTGACGATATTAAAGTACTAAGGTATAATATCAGTCAGGACCACATCATAGTTTGCAATCTGAGTTTGTAACTGTTGTTAACGCGATCCACAATCATAATTTTGGTCTTGCAGCTGTTAATCTTCAACTCGAACTGAAGCCTCAAACGCTTCAATTTGAAAAGCAACTCTTCCATATGGCAAGCACTAGTCGGAAATAGTGTGGTGTCATCTGCCAATAAGACCATCTGTCCAATCTTCAAATACAATTCGCATTATAAGTTCGGAGTATGCGATAAACAAGAGCGGCACATCCCTCTCCAACACCTGAACACCTGCACTAGAATGGAAGCTGTCGACGATTGGACGTCATCCGCCTGTATTGAAACTGTTCCTCCTTCATAGATATCTCGTAGAGTTAGAATTCATTTCACAGCGCCAAAAGCTTTTGTAAAGACATCAAAACAAATACAAGCCAGCTTGTTAAATTTTAAGGCCTTCTCAATGATCTGAGGAACTAGGAGAATTTATTCTTAAGTTCCCTTTCCCTTTTCTAATCCAGCTTGGTCCAGCACAATTTCTTTTGTCAGATAGCTGGTCATTGAGAATAAGTAATATGTATATGTAATCGCATCAACTATTATGTAGTGTAGGTAGGTACGCGTTCCCAGTTTCTTCAAACTCCACGAAATTCGATACGTACTAACTTAGGTTAGTAACAGACGCCCAGTGCGTAGGATAAGTATAAGTGTAATAAGGCGGTAATTGCTGCATTCATTCGTTATTTTTGTGCAAGGGAATGAAAACTGTTGGTCTTGAAATATCTTGTTGTAAATGGTGTGAAAAATATGGGTGCCGTGTTTTCCTAAAGCTCCGCTTACCTATTGAAATGTTTGATAGCACCGTATACTTCCAACTTGAGAATATCAGGCTCCAAAATTGCAATATAAGATTTTGTGGTATAAATGTTTCGCAACCTCGAAATGGAATTGGCAGTAAATCTTCTCATAGATTTCATCAAGTTTTGATAAAACATCGCCATTCTCGTTCTCGATAGCTCAGTTTTTAGAGGTTCTCGCGAAGAAGCGGATCTTCTGATAAATATCCTTAGATGTATGTCTATTTGTGTGCGATTCAAATTCTTTGCAAATATTGCGAAGTAATTTTGGACATATTTGCTTCAAAAATTTGTTTATATCCCTTACAACACCGCTTTTCCGTTTATATTATGCCTCTTTTCAATTAACTTTAGGTTTTCATCAGTCATTCATTGTTATTGCTTGCGTGTTTCATTGGTGGCCTTGGACCTTGAGATGGTATTCTTTATTAAACTTTTTGGTCGGTCTCTCATCAAGTCTGTGACTACATTTCTTCTCTGTTTTTCAAGAGATCTAGATACTGTGAGCTGATCCACAGCTCCAGAAAGTGTGTTGATATTTTTTATACATTTTTTCCATCGATTTCAATTAAAATGTACTCGATCTGGGTGTCAAAGTTACCATTCTGATGATGTCTAATTATATTATAACCTTCGTGTATGGTTTTGAAATAGACCAAATCATTCTCAGTTACAAATTGTATTAAACAATGTCCCTTCGTGGCGAGTCTCAAGCCCATTTTCCTACGCACTTGTTAGCAACTTGTTCGAACTTAGGTTCGTGGGAATTTTCTCCTATTTTGGCGTTGAAATCACCCAAGATTATACATATCTCTTAAGGGTATAACCTCGCCAGTTATTGTGCTGATGGGGGCATAGATCTGAATTCTATTTAGCTTTACTAGCTCTTAGCTTAATACTGAATACTCTATCGCTAACTGCACCATAGCCTTCTCCATTTTGGCTTCTGTTATTAATGCCCAAATAGTAAAAGGTGTCAGCGGTGAGCAAGTGCCCGCTGCTCTATCAGTCAGTTTCACTTAGTTCACATATGTAAGTCACATATGTACCCACTAAGATTTCAAGTATTTTAAGTTTTTCTTGGTCGAGTAAACTGAGTAAATTCTATGTTTTGGAAACCTTACTACCAACGCACATTAGTCTAAGATTATTATAAAACCTTATATCCATTATTTCTTATTTTTTTAGTGATTTGGTAAAAATGTCTACTATGAACACGACAGCTTAAAGTCCATAATCCCCAAAGTTACATCGCTTTCTATGAACTGAAGTCATTTGTTTAAGATTAAGGTTGTATAATAAGTCATTATTCCCGTTCCTAGAATAAGATGCTTTAGCTGTTAAATTCTTTTGCCGTGATCAATTTTTCATAAGTCTTCTACATAGATCCTTTTTACTCGATCCATTACGAGATTCCTTGTGATTTTAGTCATTTTGCCCTGAACGATAGGATATAAGTATGGCATATAAATCTTTCTACCCTGATCTGGTACTGACTTTTCCTGAACTTGAATCACTTTGCGTTGAACAGAAAATAGTACGTTTTGACTCAAGCGACATCTAACTCAGTAAATAATACTCAAAAATGAATGAAATATATATAACATTGAAGAGCCTTAGACACAGTTTTATTGACTTTCACTGATTATTGAATTAAACGCATACTTTAAGAGCAATGAATTTTTTTCTGTTTTTTTTTTCTTTAAATCGCTCTCCTGTAAAATTACCAAAATGGCGCTTGAGTCAATTCGCCTTTTAACAGTCGATATATTTAGTAATATTCCCTGAAAGAGTGGACATGTCCTACTGACGTGTAATTATTTATCTACAAGAGGCGAAGCAATTGGTATTGTTACGTACTAGGGGTAGGTACGATTAATGCCGACTACGTGTATAAAGGGTTTAATTCGCTCTCCACAAACTTGACAAATACACAGTACTACACTAGTTCACTATCACTAGTTACATACAACAAACACTGTTCCGAATCACTTAGCAGTCACACAGTATTCCAATAGAATCGCCTAGGTCACTGGTATATCACTCTTCGTTCGCTTACTTAAGTTCCGTACACTGTCGCTTCCAAGAAGTAACTAACTCGCTGCCCGTCGTCAACACCTTATATACGGAATAAAGATGCGAGCTGGTATTTTCCTGAACATTCTCGGTAGGTATGTAGGTAATAATAATCGGAATCGAACGATCTCGAGACCCATTGTCGGCTTCCCTTTGTATTCGTTCGCGAGTAGGTATTCGCAGCCGTCGCCGCGCCGATAACGCGTTCACTTTATACCTACATACCTACAGTCTCGAACATTCAACTTTTAGAGATCCTTCGTAATTATTCGATGGGGTTCATCTAAAATAACAATGCGTTTTTGTATCAAGCTGATAAAATAAGGATCCTTCGAGGTATTTGACCAAATAGTTTCTAGGTCGCAACATTACCCCCCTCTTAGTCATGCTCGTCCCGAGCATCATTTGTTCCATGATACCGAGCCAATCTGTCCGCATGTACTACCTTTGGCTTTCCTCGAAGTCCCTTCTTAATGCGATAGGTCACATCGTTGATCCTCGTAATAACTGTATAAGGTCCTTCCCAGCGAGCCTGAAGTTTCGGAGACTTTCCTTTCCCGCGCAGAGGATTGTGAAGCCACACCAGTGTCCCTTCTTCAAAACCGTTGGTGCACACACTTCGGTCGTACCGGCTCTCCATCTTTCCCCTGCTCGTTGTCTGCCGTCCTTTCACTGACGCACATACAGTGCATTTACGGCACCAGTCCTCGACTTCTTTCCGATAACACAGCCAATAAAACCGCTGTCGCACCTTAACCAGGGTTTTCTTGAATCCAAGGTGCCCACCAGAAACACCATCGTGTATGTGCCATAGAAGAGGGGTCACCTTACTCCGCGGCACTATCACCTGCATGGTTATTTCTTTGCCGTCCTTCGATTCCCATTTCCTATACAGCACTTCATCATCCAGAGCCAAACTGTCCCACTGGGCCCAGTAAGTCTTCGTTGTCGGACTGTAGACGGACACGTCGCTCCATTGAGGCCTGTTTCCACTCCGTTTCCAGTGCAGTATAGGTTGTAGATCATCATCTTGTTCCTGCGCCTTCTTCATACTGCTTCCGGTCCATTCGTCGTCAGTTCCATGAGTCCTTATGAGCTTAACCTCTTCCCGGACTTCCTTCCTCTGACGATAAATATTACACGGGCGCGATCCTCGTAAATAGACTTCTTGATCAGGAAACCTTAGCACTTCTTTGGCTACATCCAAAACACACTGTTGATTCTTCAAGAAATCCAGTCCCAAAATGCAATCATTAGTAATACTTGCAATCAACACTGACTGACGGTATACCCGGTTGCCAATTCTTAACTTGACATCTGTCTCACCGAGGATGGAAACTGGCTGACCAGTGGCTGTCTGCAGACGACACGATGGCAATCGCTTTTCCCACATTATAGTGCGTTTCAGTAGTTCCGGCCTCACAATTGTCCGCGATGCTCCTGTATCCACAGTTAAGCCGCAAGGTTGGTCGTTCAAGGTGGCCTCGACGATCAGGCTATTCCCGTTGCAAACTTGGGTGATGGTAACGGTCGGCGTCATAACTTGACTTTGGGTTTCAAACTCGTCTCCGACCCTCCTCCTCTTCGAAGGACATTCCAGGCGAATATGTCCCCTACCACCACAACCATAACAAGTTGGGACAAACCGAGGCTTCCTTTCTTCTTTAACAACTTCCTTAACCTCTCTGACCTTATTTAATTTAGAGTCCTGCCGAACAGCCTCCACTTCAAGAGCATGAGCCAGTGCATTCTTCATGGTTTGGTGGTGTCCCAGCCGTACAAAGGTCCTGACTTCCGTTTCTCGAATGCCATTTATAAATAACTCCAGCAGGTTCTCTTCGATCATCGCTGGTTTGGATGAGTATGCACGTCGCACCAGCCTCTCCACTTCCAATGCCCATTGTTGTAGACTTTCACCAGGCTTTTGTTTCCTCTCGTGGAGCTGCGCTCGATATACATGTTCCAGGTGTTTCTCACCGTAGCGTGTATCCAGTGCTTCCATGAGCGTCTCCAGAGTCCTTCCTTCCAGCGGCAGATTTTCCAACACCATTAAAGCATCTCCCCGTAAGGCCAGCGCCAGGGCCGCAAAGGACTGTTCGCTGCTCCAGGAATTTCCAACTGAAAGTATTTCAAACTGGTACTTGAAGGCCGTCCACGAGGATGTCCCATCAAAGCGCGGGAGATCGAGCTTTGTGGACGATGGCGAGGCTACTGTCACAGGTCCATGTATTTTCAGCTTCAAAACCTCCTGGTCTAGCGCTTCCAAGTGGTCTTTGACTGCATCTTTCTCTTTATTTAGCGCTTGCAGTTGGTTGTCGAGGGAGCCAGTCTTTAGAACGACTTCCTTATTGAGCACATCTACGCGGTCTTCTAGAGTCTTCACTTTTTCACCGAGGACAGTGATGCCTGCATCAATTTTACCTAGGACTGCTTCCTGATTGGCCTCTTGCTTGGCTTCCAATGCATGCATCATCTCCTTGAACTCCTGCCGGCTAGCCTCTTGATTGGCCTTAAACATTTGCTGCATAGAGGCCAGCAACGCTGCCATGTTCAGTTCCGTTGAGTTTCCTGCTGGTGCTGCCACAGCTCCAGAAGAACCACCGGCATCAGCCTGACGCTCTTCATCTTCATGGCTCCGTTGACGTGCGGCATCCATCTCGACTTGACGTCTGGTTCGTGGAGTACGCCCTTCTTCGTCTCGCGGTAGTAACGGCATCCCACTTCTGACACCAATTGTTACGTACTAGGGGTAGGTACGATTAATGCCGACTACGTGTATAAAGGGTTTAATTCGCTCTCCACAAACTTGACAAATACACAGTACTACACTAGTTCACTATCACTAGTTACATACAACAAACACTGTTCCGAATCACTTAGCAGTCACACAGTATTCCAATAGAATCGCCTAGGTCACTGGTATATCACTCTTCGTTCGCTTACTTAAGTTCCGTACACTGTCGCTTCCAAGAAGTAACTAACTCGCTGCCCGTCGTCAACACCTTATATACGGAATAAAGATGCGAGCTGGTATTTTCCTGAACATTCTCGGTAGGTATGTAGGTAATAATAATCGGAATCGAACGATCTCGAGACCCATTGTCGGCTTCCCTTTGTATTCGTTCGCGAGTAGGTATTCGCAGCCGTCGCCGCGCCGATAACGCGTTCACTTTATACCTACATACCTACAGTCTCGAACATTCAACTTTTAGAGATCCTTCGTAATTATTCGATGGGGTTCATCTAAAATAACAATGCGTTTTTGTATCAAGCTGATAAAATAAGGATCCTTCGAGGTATTTGACCAAATAGTTTCTAGGTCGCAACAGTATTAATTCATGCAATTTTTTGTCTTATAGAAATAAGTCTATGTCATTTATATGTTATTACGCGAAGAAAAAACTTTGTACCACTTTTTACGAAAATTGCGCGTACGGAGGAGTATGGAATTCGGCACACTTATAGTTTATATAGAGAAGGAGTGCAGAATGCTCATATTTTTAAAAAAATATGCATAAAAAATACATGAAATCACTGAATAACACACTACCATGCGTTTGACACATACACATTTGTAACTTCCACTTGGTGACAGGCTGTCTGTCTGATTGACAAACGGTGACAGTTTTTTTTTCATTATTTCAGACGGCGGGACTTCCATAGTGCATTCTGCGTGCCAGTATCAAATAGTCTTTGACAATAGAGCCTTAATGACGTATTTTGTTGAAGTTATTAAAACCGTGGGCGTTGCAGTTCCGCCCACAGACCCCAGCTGGGTTATGCGTCAGCTGTGTGTCGTGTCGTGATCTACTGAGTGCACATTTATATATATTTCTAATCTATTTCATTCTACTGCTCGACAAAGGTCTCTCGACGATCCTGCATGACCCTGTGTCATTGGCCATCTCTGACCAATCTTTTGACTGTTCGTGTAGTATCTATCTAGATTCTAGTCAGTCAAACCAATCTTTTTGACCTGAACACCTTTAAGGCTATATTTGCATGGCTATACTTAGCTCTAGCTCGACTGCTCGCTCGCGCGCCGTTCAAGCGAAAAATTTATTAAGTGTGAAGGGACGGAGTTATGTCCGTGATAATGGTCGGCTAAAACTGAATCCATAATCCACCTACACGATTTTCCGTTATAAACTACCAAGTTTGCTACCAAATATCATGTAAGAGAAAATCGACCTTATGGTATCAGGATTGCTATTAAAAATTTGCCGTGTGGTGCGTCACGATTCAATTTTGTTAACTGGCCATAGCCTAAACAGGCTATTTGACAAATCACCTGCCGTATTCTCAAGGGGAAATAGTTCAAACCATATCTAACGTCATAAGGTCTAAAAGAACTTGAAATATAAATCGAACATTAGATTCCCACCGTGGGGGTTACTCCCACGCGGACTCTACGCCATAGATATTGCGCTCAGAGTAAAAAGGGATGGGCAATACGAAGAAGAGCTTTATTTTTTACAGTGAAAAGTTAATAATACTTTGTCACTGGATTCTGCTTCGTTGATTAAAATTCTGATTTCTTTTTTCATGCAAACCATTATAGTTGTCGCATTGCAATAATAAAAAATGTGACGAAATATTTTATGATAAGACATCACATGGAATACCACTAGGCACTATTAATAAGAAGATATTTGCAAGGCCTAATGCCATCAATGAAATGTGGCTGTACAACAGTAAACCCCTAGGACCTATGCTTACCCTTTTCTAGAATACAGACTTAATTGAAGTTTTCTACTTTCGTTACGATTTACTTCATCAGATTTTATTTTATTAGAACTGCTTACGATAAATGTGTTGTGGTTCAATAGCGCATCTATTAGTTAATTACTATAGAAATTTACATTCGTATAACCAGTTTAGAACACGCATCGAGATAAGCCTTTTGAAGTAATACCCCTTGAATTTTCAGCATTGTTCCCACATTTTCGTCTGGATTTCGTCGATACTCGCGAGTTGAAACGCTCAACTTCGTAAACTGCGAATACTCGTGCGATAAGACGAATAAAGTGTCTTAAAGCGATTTTACGAAATTGCAGAGTTAGCTCTGAGAACCTTTTAACTTAGCTTAAACATTTAAGGAATTAACCACTCATCCATAATCCATATGTATGTAAGTCAGTGTTATACGTAAACCCTGTTTTTAAAACGGATTTACAAAACGAAAGGCAAGTGACTTGTATATGCAATGTGTAAAGGGATGTCTGTAAACTAACATCGGAAACCAACCAAGATCAGGAATAACCTTTTATTGTGCATCACATCTGGTAGGTATTTATATAAGATTCAGCTTGAATACTTGCGCGCCACTTGGTCTCCGAGGGTGCATAAATAACCCACTTACTAGCGCAAGGTCCCGTCCCCAAGTGGCACATAATTTGTCGTCTCGGCGAGCTCGGGTTAGGTTAAATCGGTTAAATCAAATTACACCTTGTAACAGCCGACGGGGCACTTCTTCCTTTCATTATCGTACTAGCTGTTGCCTGCGGCTCCGTATGCGTGGTACTTCAACAAAATAAAAGTAGCCTATGTTACTCTTTGTAACATCAGCTATCTGTCGGTGAAAGTATCGTCAAAATCGGTCCAACCGTTTCGGAGATTAGCCGGAACATACAGACAGACAACAATTTTAATTGGGTTTTATTGATATAAAGCATACATTGCGGTAAGTGTACATCTGCAGTTGCGGGAGTGCTCACTGAGGTCAAGGTCGCGCGGGAGTTGGGTCTCCGCCAGAGTACCCGGCAACAGTACCAAGGAAACAACGTTTTATATGCTTTATCACATCATGTATGTTTAAGAGGACAATTTTCTTTTCTATATACATATATATGAAGTTGGCATACAAGCGTACGAGTCGCCTGATGTTGAGTGGAAGTAGAAGGGGGGTTGGGCAACGGGAGGGTATGAGAGGGTGGTTCGGGCTTCCGGCTCACTCACTCGTACGAAACGCAGCTTTGATAGATAATTTACGCCGATCTTTTGTGCTAGTGTGGTACTACCCTGGGCGACCCAGCTCGTATATAAGTGTAGGTATGTTCACCACCTTTTATGTTGTCAAAGGGATGAACTGAAACGTCTTCTTAACAGTGAAAAAGCTTAAGAGGGTAAGTCTGGTAGTGTTTCTGCACAGACATTAAACTTGATACAATTTGGGTATTATTGTAGCCAGAGTTCACAAATATTACGAGGTTGGAACAAAATCCTTTACAAAAACGAACTCGACAGCGAAATCTTTCGAATTTCTTAAGCAATTTATATCAAAAGCTTACTGAACATAAAGCGTTGGTAGGAGTTCGTAGGAATTCGGGTAATGAAAATTGAAAACCCCGGGCGATGGGATAAACGGTTGAGATATGTCTCGTGTTTCGTTCTCAGCGGCTAATAGTGTGAATTTTTCACGAAATTTTAGCTTAAATTTTATATTGTCTGTATAATTAGTCTTCAGACTGTCTTATCTCTTTACATTATGTCAAATTGAAGTACTAATGGGCACATTGAAGTAATTATTTTATTTAATAAATAACAATTATGGAGCAACGTGACTAAAATAAAGAAATTTAGTGTACGGGCTCTTAATTTCGTATGTAAGAGACCTTTGCGCCCAATTATCACGAATGGCTATCCCAAAAAACTAATTACAATTAACTGAAAATAGAGGCTCCGAACGCACCTTTTTAGTACGGAACCCTGATACGGTCTATGAAGAGAAAATTCTCAAATTACTTTCGCGCTTTATTAAAAAAAATACTTGGAAAGCGTTCTCAAACTAGGTCCACAGCCATATTGCTATTTTCAGTCATAGCATTAATATTAAACATGTGGATGAATATTTTTGATAAAATATTGTTTTTCTCATATTTTCTGACTTATCATCCTTTTGGACCTTATGCCAATATTTGGAGTCGTCACAATATTTTTGATCTTCAGTCGGTATCTGTCTCCATTTTGTCAAAGTCAAGAGGCTTTTTCTTGTTCCACGGCTACCTTGGGACCCTTTTAAGTTCTCTGAATATGCGTTTCAGTCTAAACGCTCCTCAAAACAAATTAATTTGCTATCAAGCTTCACAGTGCACTCGAACGCAAATACACATTGCAAAACACACTTACTAGAGTATTGTTTGTAAATTATACATTTTTGTCAGACATTCCAGGTTTACAAACATGACGCAATGTTTCTTGCGCACTTACATGACAAATACCTGTGCCTAACACTCGAAGCGCTGAAATGGCCCGTTGATCGTACGCGTCCGTGACCCAGGGGGTGGGGGAGGCAGGCAGGAGGATTAATACCCCTCCTTCGGTGTGATGGATGCTACTGAAATAACAATTTGGAGCTTGTTTTACAATCATCATTTACAGACGCGAATTTTTAATATTGGGATGCGGGATGAGATAAACTTCCATGTCTAACAAATTGGCGTTGCTAACTTCATTTCAGCATTTGTACCCTTTATGATTTTTTGGCCGCTTTTATGTTGCCAAGGAATAGAAAAAGCAAAATAAATCAGTGTTAATGTTTCGCCAGTCGAAGCTCATGGTAAAGTGAATACAATAACATGTACGTCTACGGAGAATTAAATCTATTAGATCCTACTAATATTATAAATGCGAAAGTTTGTGAGTGTGGATGTATGTATGTATGTATGTATGTATGTTTGTTACTCCTTCACGCAAAAACTACTGAACGGATTTGGATGAAATTTGGAACACAGATAGATTATAAGCGGGATTAACATATAGGATACTTTTTAACCCAATAATCCAATACTACGCGGATGAAGTCGCGGGGCACAGCTAGTAAATACTATTTTAGATTAATTTGTGTGTCGCTACCTGTTTAAAGCTGAGCTCCCGAATTGCCAATTGATTGGCTACGTCCGCGACTCACAGGGGCGACGGGAATTGTCCTGAACTCCGGAACTTCGAGTAATGTAGGGTGGGAAACAATGTTCCAATTGGTTTATGATCGGCACAGGTTTCCTTTTAAGGTGTCCCAGAATTTGAAACTTTATCGCTCTTTAGAAATATTGTATTCCGAAATAGCTGAAATTTTAGAAGATTCCTGAGATCGATCTTCTTGTCATAGGTTCAAACTCGTCTCACGGTAACTTCGGTCCTGTCATGTGACTTTGTGGAAATCTTGCGTCCTACTTTGACAGTTGATAAAAATGAATCAGTATGAAAATATTGTGTACCATATCTTTTATTCTACACTGTGGACAAAAGTCACGACAGCGAATGGTTTTTGTAGCTCCTAGTATTCTGTCTAGTATAATTTACTAAACATTCTAGTAATACACTAAATATTAATGTAATGTCTCGCATTCATACATTATTTGCTAAAATTACAAAACGTTTTATCTAAAAAAACTAAAACTGATGCTATAGGAACTACAAAAATCATTTGATGTTGTTTTTTTCTCTCAGTGTACATGGACAGAATACGCCCCAGTTACATGTTCGAGTTTACTCTTCGAATACTTGTACAAACTAGTATGCACTAGTGATGTAACGAATGTTGGATTTTTGACATTCGCGAATGCGAATGCGAATGCGAATATTTGGCTCCAAAATTCGCGGATTGCGAATGCGAATGTTGACTTTCAAATAACTCTAAATTTAAAATTTAAAAAACCCCCGATGCGACGACTTTCTAAACTACAAAAGAGCTGATCATTTTCAAACGGCAGAACCGATTTTCATGAAACATAACTACGATGCCACAGACAGACACACAGATACACATGTTAAACTTATAACATCCCTCTTTTTTCGTCGGGGGTTAATAAACAGCGCGCAAAATGTTAAACTGGCTTGACATTTCGTGTCGGCCGAACATAGCCGAACCCATACAGATTGAAACAACTAAGTTAGTCACATAAAGTTATTTTGAAGAGACTTGTTTTGATTTGAGGCTAGTTTAGTATTATTGTATTAATGAAATTTAATTTATATTCAAATTTTATTGAGTTTGTTAATATTTTAATAAGACCAACAAGAACAAGCCCGTTCCATATTTTTTTTTAATTTAAATATAAGTAAATAATTGACATAAGTTGATAATTACATTACGATCGAGGCTGGTTTGCAGCCCGTGACTATCGCGAAGCATATGATGGAGCCAAGGTGTTTCATACGACATTTTACTACACAATTGCGAGTAAAAAACATTTAAAATATTACAATCTTAATTGAAAAACAAAATCACAATTCATGAATTTGTTTAAGACCTAGAGAATTGTAGGATGAATGAAAAATAAAACACGATGGCGCGCCGTAAGTTTTTATGGTTCCGTAGTTAAACTTGGAACCCTTAGTTTCGCCACGTCCATCTATCCAGCTGCCCGTCCCTCTGACATCGCAGTAATTTTATTCAGAGACTATTTTGGCTAAAATACTGCAAATTGGCAAAAAATAGAGTTAATGTACCGCTACAAAATAAATAGTTGTTTACTTTAAAAAAAAACATTAATTTAAAAAAATCTAAAGTTTGGACTGAGTCTCAAACCTACGCACTACTGATTGTGCACCCAGTCTAATCACAACTTAATTATTTGAATTAAAACTCCTTATAATAACTTTTCTTCATTCCAAAAAGAAAATAAAGGTTTATGTCACTTTTGCTTGGGATGTCTATGAATGCCGGTTTAATAAATTGAGTACCAGAATTTCTTACTATTTTATTTATACGGTAGCCAATATTTGGTTATATTTATCGGTGGGTCTGGCAAAGTCGTTATCAATTATTATGTTATTTGAAATTTAATAAACATTGTTTATTTATTTAATAAAAATATTTACTATTTTTAGGATAACTCTTTACTAAGATTTTAAAAAATTAAAGTCAAAAGCACTAGTGCGTAATAAGCTGCTTTATGAACCTAAAAGCGGTGCAATAAAGGCCACCCTATGAGCAAGTTTGTTAAAAAAACATATAATTCTCACTAGTTGTATTAACGTTACATATCCATCTATTCATAATTTCCTTTTTGTTTTTCAAAAACATTCGCCAAACATTCGCATAGATTCTTGCGAATGCGAATGTCAAAAAATATGCGAATATTCGCGAATGCGAATATTCGTTACATCACTAGTATGCACTCGTGCGTAGTTCATAACTACTAACTACCTTGAATCATTCACGTAAAATCGGCCGCTGGTTTGAACTGGATTCACACACAGATTCCCACTTGATAGACAAGGAGGCCACACTGAACTGTCTATAATGTGCTGCGTGTATACGTGCGCAGGAACACTTGTTCTGAAGTATTTTTTAAACTTTATCATCGCACGGATTGGCAAAGGTCTCGCCCACAAGCCTCTTGCTTTTTTGTCATTGGCTGATACTTTTGGAAGTGTTATGCCAACGATACTTAAGCCTACATTGGTGACGACGCTTATTTTCAGACCATTTTACCAGTATTTTACTAGAGCTTAGTTTGAAACCCAATGGTATCTTTACAGACCAGTACACCTTAGACAGCGAGTACATAAAACGATACTTGGGTGAGCTGACGCCCATGCAGGAGTCCCGCCTGCTGCAGCTCAGGAAGTGGATCGCAGACCTGCAGAAGGGCAAGGTATGTTTTTATAACAAAGTCGGCAAACAAGCGTACGACCCGCCTTATGTTAAGCAGTTACTGGAGCCTATAGATACTTGCAATACCAAAGGCATTGTTCGAAGGTGAGTGGGACAGGAAATTAGGAAAAATATTTGATTATTCGTTGTCGTCTCAGCTTCGCTAGTCACCGCCATCGCTCTACCTAAATCAGTCAAGTCAGATAGCCTGGAAAGGTAGACCAACTCCAATACTAAAAGGGAAAGGAAGAAAAGTAATTTAGAATTGAATGCAAGGTGCCGAGCGACACAACCCTGCTCCGTTTCCTCCGCGCTCGCGACTTCAACGTGGAGAAGGCGCGCGAGATGCTCTCCCAGTCCCTCCTCTGGCGCAAGAAGCACCAGGTGGACAGGATCCTGTCGGAGTACGAGACGCCAGACGTCGTCAAGCAGTACTTCCCTGGAGGCTGGCATCATCATGACAAAGGTGAGTATCGGAATACCGGAAACAGTGTTTTTTAAAGATTATCACTACACTTTTACGACTTACACTTTGACAACCGCTTGGCGTAGTGGTTCGAGCATAGGCCGCTCGGCTGACTCCACATGGTGGTTGCGCGGTCGATTCCCGCCGGGGCAAATTTCGGAAATTGCAGTTTCGTAACTTGCCCAGGTCAGGGTATCACTGGGATCGCCCCCAGTCCATTGTACGGTACCCAGAGTAAAAACTTTACTTAGTTTGGTACCATAGAATTGGTGTGTCAGTCTGACTTATAGCCTACCTAATAGGCCTTTAAAAGTTCAGGTTCAAGTCTAATAGCTAGCGAACCCAGAACCCAGTGGTTTTTAAGGCGGGCCCTAAGGCTATTGACTTCTGATGTCCTGCAGTTCTGTGCACCCCGGATTCCAGTTGTCAACACGTTATCTCTGTTTGGGTTCATCATGACTAATGGAAGGTGTTGTTTGGCCGCAGACGGACGTCCGCTGTACGTTCTTAGACTTGGCCAGATGGACGTGAAGGGGTTGCTGAAGTCCATCGGGGAAGACGGCCTCTTGAAGTTGGTGAGTTCTTCGTCACACACAACGTATCCCTGTTATTTATTCTAAAATATATCTTAAGTAAATCTTACCCATGCATTTGGCGACGGTTGGGTAGTAGTTCGAGCGTAGGCCGCTATGCTCACAGCAGTGGGTGGATGCGGGTTCGATTCCCCTCGGGGCTAATTTCGGAAATCGCCTTATCTTAATTTTCCCTGGCCTGAGTGGCACTAACACTTTATCCCCAGTTTACTGTACGGTACTCAGAGAACATACAAACGTTGCACGTTGTTACGTTTTCACCCCTAAATTGTTGAACTAATTTCGATGAACTTTGGTATAGTGATAGATTGGATCTTGGAGAAGGATATAGGCTACCTATTGTCGCGAAAATCAATTTCGAAGGGGTGAAATAGGGGATTTAAGTTGTATGTTAATTCCATCCCTTGATCCAAGCGTACGAAATCGCAGACGAAACTAGTCATTGATTGTTTACGAAATTAAAGTTGGTTGAGTATGTTGAGCTATTATATTTATTTATTTTTGATGGTACTACAAAACGTAAAGCGGTAAGCTCCTACGCCGACAGAGAGTCATTATCGGAAATGCTAATTTCTGGCGATATTTATTAATAACTAGCTGAGCCCGCGGCTTCGTCCGCGTGGAATTTAACTTAACAAAAAAGCCCGCTCCCGCGTTCTGAGCCCGCGCGACAGGACCCATTTTTTAAATTTTGTTTTTGTAAAATAAAAGTAGCCTAAGTTACTGCTTATAACATCAGCTATCTACCAGTGAAAGTCCCGTCAAAATCGGTCCAGCCGTTTCGGAGATACTCTTTGATTTCATGTGTTTTTATTTTTTTACGCGGAACCCTAATTGTTTTTCTAAAATTAAAGTAGCCTAAGTTACTCCTTATAACATCAGCTATCTGCCAGTGAAAGTCCCGTAAAAATCGGTCCAGCCGTTTCGGAGATTACCCGGAACAAACACACAGACAGACAGACAGACAATTTTTTTTTAAATCGCGTTTTTGTTAAAGGTGTCGTATGTACTTTCATATGCATTTAGTGAAAAAGTGTTATTTTGATATTACAAACAGACACTCCAATTTTATTTATTTGTATAGATGAAAAAGTGTTATTTTGATATTACAAACAGACACTCCAATTTTATTTATTTGTATAGATTATTATTTACTGTCACGAGACTGGTGGTCAGTGCGTGTTTCGCCCGAGGCAACCGGCTGTAAGTCTATTAAATCCTCATGACTTGCAGACACTTCACGTATGCGAGGAAGGTCTGAAACTTCTGGAAGAGGCTACCCGGTCTTCGGAGCGCGCGGTGCAGGCGTGGAGCCTGCTGGTGGACCTGGACGGGCTCAACATGCGGCACCTGTGGCGGCCCGGCGTGCGCGCGCTGCTGCGGATCATCCAGATCGTGGAGGCCAACTACCCGGAGACCATGGGTCGCGTGCTCATCGTGCGCGCGCCCAGGGTCTTCCCGATACTGTGGACCATTGTTAGCACTTTTATTGGTGAGTTATGTACAGTATTCATCAGACCTGGAGGGGTATACGAGAGCTTCCATCCTTCTTCTAATTCATTAGTAGAAGAAGGATGAGAGCTGTTCTTTTCCGAAATCGGAAACTTTCCGTCGACTGTGAATACCCACCAAGTCGAGTGATAGGTGGTCTAAATTGGGTGACAGTTGATAGTGATATGCCCTGGGGGACCATGGGTACTCGCTATTATCCGTAGATTCCCCAGAGCCCCTAGGGGGTTTAAGTGGAAATAACGATCCATCTGAACTGAACCTACTCCTACTGTCGAATATAATAAAATATGAAATCAGGCGAAGTCGATCGTATGAAGTACCGGGGGTGTGGTATAGTCCTATTATACAGCGAGCTGCCCGTAGCTATCATAGCAAGAGGTGCGGTCTGATCTGATAATAAGAGGGGTTGAGGGGGAGGGGCTAATATACAAAAGCAACGCTTAAGTACCATAAGTGCGAGATTTTCGTCATCAAACGCATACTGTATATCTTGATTCGTTTGTTTCGACAGACGAAAACACACGCAGCAAATTCCTGTTCTACGGCGGCAAGGACTATTTGCAGCCGGGCGGCCTGCTCGACTACATACCCAAGGACTTGATCCCAGACTTCCTGGGCGGGCCGTGCAAGGTGAGGCAGATACTTCTACCGTATCCTGACGATGTTGATATACTTGCGGAAATGTTACTATTTAGTATAAGCCCTGAGGTGCTACTCTTAGGGACGATAATCGATATATCATGATATTCGTATTGTCGATTCCGACTCTAAATTCCAACTAGTTTGCCGTCGTATCGATTACTGAATGAACGATACCATATTATCGTTCAGACGATATATGGTTCGTTATCGTTCAGACGGTAAAAATATGGAATTTAGAGTAGGATTCGACATTACAAATGTCACGATATATCGATTATTGTTGCTAAGAGTAGCATCCCTGGGTCGATTGTCGTGGCGGCCAGGTCAAAGCGGCGACTCATAAATACATGTTCACTTAGCGTGTCTTGTTCAATAATCCACGTCGCTTTATATGCGAGTACTCCTAATATTCAAGTCAGAATAAACCATCGTGGCCGGCAAAATTCTGCGCAATTGTTTTGGCTGCCAACCGTTTGAAAATAATGGCCGCTGCGACCATTAGCAGCCTAATGCACGATAAACTAAACTAAACTATGTAACCATATGAACCGTATGCGAGTAAAATATAATTGTCATAAGTAATATTTATTTTTGTTTAATATCAACTTTGGTTTTCACAACCGCGGCCAGACGGACATAATAGAGGCAGCATTGTATGTGCCGCATCAGTTTTACGACTACGTACGGAACGTGAGATATACCCACATACAGTATTAATCTCGCGCACTAAACATATGTGCGTTTGTAACTGTTTAGTACACATGTACCCCAGTGCTAGACTCACATTCACTCTATGTCGACACGTCACAGTCAAGAGCTAGGACCACAGAATCAGACCATGTTATACTGATTAATCGATCATCTACCTTATTACACTATTTGTAAGTCACACAATCACTTGAAGTTTGTGTTGTTCGCTCGCATTTTATGTACAACACATTCTCGTTATAATAGTATTTTGTCTTCTGTGGAACGTAGACGAAGAAATATTAGGGCAGTTGGTAATTTTATTCATTTTAATAAGGTTACGATGGGGTTGGCATATTAGATTTGATTAAAACCCTTTACAAAATAAATTACAAAATTATTTCAAAGAATACTATGTATTACTGTTCTAGTATATAATGGAGTGTATTTACCCACAGAGTTTCGTCCACGAAGGTGGTTTGGTGCCTAAAAGTTTGTACGTGAGTGGGGCGTTCACAGAGAGGGATGGAGACCCGCTCAGTGAAGACAGCATCTACAGATCTGTCGGCCTGGCTAAGGGACAGGTACATAACATTTTCAGCCTTCATATAAAGTTATAAGAATTGTTTTTAGACCTAGGCGTTACCTACTTTAAATCATAAATACCGCCAGACTGACACACTGATCATGGGTTGGAGTATATTTATCAGACATTAGTAAAGATGCTAACTACGGTGAACCCCACCAGGTGCACGAGGTGATAGTGGTGAACCGCGACCCGCAGAGCGTGCTGACGTGGGACTTCGACGTGCTGCGGCACGACATCGCCTTCACCGTGTTCCGCAGCGAGCACGAGCTGGCGCACCCGCCCGCCGACTCCACAGGTTAGACCAGAACAGCCGTGCATTTACCTCCACAGGTTAGACCAAACCAGCCCTGCATGTACCTCCACAGGTAAGACCAGACCAGCCGTACATATACCTCCACAGGTTAGACCATACCAGCCGTGTATATACCTCCACAGGTTAGACCAGACCAGCCGTGAATATACCTCCACAGGGTAGACAAGACCACAACGGGCATATGCCTCCCTCAGACGTGCAAACCATATGGATGGATACCTCTACCACAAATGAAAACATACCATCCGTGTTGGGAATCTTAGAAGTGTTTTATATAATAATAATTTAACCCTTTTGACATCCCACTCCAGGGAACGGGCAACCCCTCACTACGAGAGGGATTCTGGCCGTAATCCACCACTCTGGCCCCGTGCGGGTTTCGCATGTCTTTCGAAAATTGTTTAGATTTTCTATGACATACAGGTTACCTCACGAAGTTTTTCCTTCACCGTAAGCAAGTGATAATCACATAGGAATTATGATTCACACATAGATTTCCTAAAACCCAGAGGTGCGAGAAGTGTTTTAACTACTAAAACTCCATCTTGCTTATATATTATTTATATCACGTCATCATTATCACAAAACAAACACTTATGAAAATTATAATTTACTTTTTTCTCATCTCATTTGTTATTTTTCCGTTATCGTTTTTTATTTAAACGCACTTGTCTAATTAACATTGCAGCCATGTGCGTAGGTGGCGGGGAGGAGCCGCGCTCGGTGCTCGAGCAGAGGGGGTGGCGGGAGGGCGACCACTTCCACCGCGTGGAACCCACCCTCGTCTGCCACGACGGGGAGAGCATACAGGTATACAGGAGACCCTTGTTTTCTGAACCATAAAGTGCTATCCGCGTTCCGGGAACAACCGGAAGAACAACGCAACACACTTTCAGGTTGAAATTGAATGCATTGCCCAAACTGGACGGTGATTTTTACGGTGGTAGAGCCATAGCCAATTCATATAGATATAGAGCTGTAGCCACATGACTACAGCTCATATGCGGGCTAGCTCGGCTGGCTTAGTACGGGTGGTACTCTCACAGAAGATCGACGTATCTATACTAATATTATATAGAGGAAAGATTTGTATTTTTGGATGTTTGTAACGACTAAACTCAAAAACTACTGGACTGATTAAAACAATCTTTCACCATTAGTATGCTACATTATCCCTGAGTAACATGGACTATGTTTTAATCTATATATATGCGAGCGGAGCCACGGGCGAAATACTAGTAGTAGCTATAATTGCTGCGTTTCTTACGATTTGTGACAGTTAGAAGCCAACACCCCTCCCCCCATTCCTATCCTAATTCTGATCGAAAACCTTCAGTCAGTGATCCACCGTGCGCCAAAGAATATTGGGAACTCATCACCAGTCCTGAGCAATTAAACAAAATAAAATTATCAAATAAATTATTCCACGTATATTGTTGATGATAACTTTGTATTTTTGGGGTTGATCTCTAGAGCTCGTATTAGTAAATCGATCTCAAGTCTGAGAGCGATCTTGGAAATGTCATCCTTATGTCAAACCAGTACAAAATGACTTGTCGAAAGCCTACTTAAGATCGCTCTTACCGATCGTTCTATTTTACTCATTTTATAATTTTTTGCTGTTATTTTCTTGTGTGTACTGTGCCGATTAAATATTTTTCATTTCATTTTCATTTCTCTCAGACTTGAGATAGATTTAATAATATGGCCTATGAAACTAATGGTGTTTCTGTGTGTGTCCCCAGGGCTCGCACGTGATGGTGGAGTCCGGCAGCTACGTGCTGCAGTGGCGCTGCGAGCTGCTGGACTCCGCGCACCGCGCCGCGCAGCTCATGTACTTCCACGAGACTCTCGCCAGCCACCACTACAAGTGAGTTGTCCATGATGGGGAGGAAATGTTAATTGTACACTACATAGTATAAAACAAAGTCGCTTCCCGCTGTCTGTCTGTCCCTATGTATGCTTAGATCTTTAAAACTAGGCAACGGATTTTGATGCGGTTTTTTAATAGATAAGAGTGATTAAAGAGGAAGTTGTAAAATACATGCATATATAGAGAAACACTGATAATTTTAGTGCCGTGCAAAGCCGGGGCGGGTCGTTAGTTCATAATAATAATAATATTGCCAAACTAACACACCAACTGTATGGTCCCAAACTAAGCAACGCTTGTGCTATGTGTACCGTACTATGTTCTGGGGGCGATGCCGGTGACACCCAGACCTGGGCAAATTACGAAAAGGCCATTTCCAAAATTTTACCCGACGGGAATCGAACTCGCAACCTCCCGGTGAGGTGAGCTGTGCGGTCTACGCTCAAACCACTGCGCCAAGCGGTCGTCATAATTATAAGGTTTTATCTCTCCTATTTGCGATTCCTCTGTGCTATTGTTCATTCGCGAGCAGATTAGAAAACAAATGAAAGTATGTTAAGTCTGGATTACAATGTTATTATTATCAGCTGATCAGAGTTCAATTTACGCTGTCAAGACAGTGGTGTGCAGCGAAGCGAAACTTGCAAGGCAATATATACTTTATCTTTATTGTAAAATACATCCTTTACTTGGGAGGCTGTGAATAGTCCTAGGTGGCACCAAGCCGAAATGTCTAACGATATAGGTAGACTAAAATGAATATAACATAATAATAATGTCCTACTTCTGGACACGGGCGTCCTAGCAATACGACGGGGATTCAGGCCTTAACACCACGTTCTTTCGAAAATTGGTTAGATTTCCTAGACATGCAGGTCTCCTCACGGTGTTTTCCTTCACCGTAAGCAAATGATAATCATATTGAAATTATGATTTGCACATAGATTTCTAAAAACCCCACCAGCCGAAGGTTGAACCTTATGCCCGCAATACGCGTGCTTAACCAATCAGCTACCGCTCCTTTAAAATGTATTGTAAATTTGGGCACGGACGCGATTTTAACGCAATTAAATCAGTAGCACAATGCTCACTCCGTGTTTCTTGTACCAGGGGCTCAATGTCGAGCCTGCAGTCCGGCACGAGCGGGTTCTCGTGCCTGAGCGGCAAGTCGGCCACCAGCTCGTGCCCGTCCCGGTGATGCGAGCAGCCGCCGCGGCCGCGGGGCGCCACGCCGGACCACTGAGCGAGTGGTCGGGACCGAGCGCTCGGCTGTGGGACTCTATGCTCAAGCGGCTATAGCGTGGTTTCAAAAATGTGGTCCGGGTCTGATTTTTTTGGATATATCGTATTGGCTACAAATTATACTAACATACTCGTAACTAAAATGCACACAGACCAATAAGACAAAACGCAGTATAGCCGGGCACCTTTGCTCGCCTAACATAATCATTACCACTGCATATGTATGACGGCAACTGACTTTCCATTTACAGCTCGAGACCTTGGACGGACCAATCACAATGCGCCGTCTTCCCCGATACCCCACCAACGTTTGACGATTGCGTTCTCATACAAAATCGAACGTAAGCGGTGCCTTCTCTTATTGGTCTGTGACAATGAAAAGTTTAAATTGTGTAGCAACGGAATTTGCATTGTAACAGATTATGTTATTAATTAAATAAATTTTATGCAGATTCTGAGGCTACACAAAGTAATCTTGACTGACCTATATTAATAGCGTCAAGATTGACAAACTTAGTCTTAGTCCGCGTGCTATTCCTCCTTGCTACTAGGACCGTTCTATGCCCATCGTTGTGTGTAAAATAATAATTTACGAAATTACAATATCCAAAAAAATCGGACAAGCAAAAATATAAATAACTTATTAAATATCTCCGGTGATATCTCGCTCACACACGAATGTTCAAGCGAGATGCAAACATCCGCTGTGAGAGCAGTGCTGACTATCGACTATATCTTTCTCAATTTAGTTGTCTTTAGTAATCGATCAATAATTAATATTTAACGGATAAATAAAACGAAGTTATGTTTTAAGATAAATATTTTTATTGTAATAATCAGTAATAGACAATTGAACACATTATATTTAACATCAATTTAAAAAAAGGAATCGGCAATGTTCGTGGAGCTGACCTTTTCCGAATAATAAACAACCAATAGCAATCGGTCATTTTCGCTTGACGCTATTGGCTCGGTCTCGAGGCAAATAGCATTATGCCCGGCTCAGACGGTTGCAAGTAGTGTTGCCTAGCATACATCAATTATCGATATGTATCGATAGTTGACCTGGAAAACTAAAAATAATACTAAGACACTATAGTTATAATAGATAATGATTTTCGATAGATATCGATAGCCCTATCGATATAAAAACCAATTTTCTAGGTCACGAACCTATCGATAGACAATCGATAGGTAGGCAACACTAGTTGCAAGTTGGCAAGTAAACAAGCCGTGTGTAGAACTTAATCGAAGTATTTTTTGAGAAGTGTATTGCTATTCTTACGCACTAGTTGTGTCATGGCATGTTCAGAGGTAAAATTTCATGGAACAGCGATTGATTTTAGTTTCTCGGAGGCCATTATAGGCCGCACCGAATTTAATTGAAATACTATATTCGCAATTTAAGTCGAAATAGAGCATAAATTCGCTTGACAGCGATCTTGCGTTGGTTGGGGGCTCAATCTGCGCGAGACTTTTATCAGTTAATTAATTATCTGAAATCGCCATTACGCCGCGGTGTGACGAATCTAGCTCTTATTGATTCATAGTCATAAAATATATTAGAATGCAGCTCCAGAAGCGGAGTTTTTAAAATATGTCTTGAAAAACACTATTAAAGTCTATTTTTCAATAAGTACCTAAAAGATTATAAGAATAATATCGATAGTGAGATTTATGTGGAGTTCACACGTGAATATTCGTTTGGATATTATTAAAGGTTACGAATTTAACATCTGACTTGAGCTACAGCCCTCGTATTCAGAGATGACGGAAAATTTCCGATGTCGGAAACGACAGCTCTCATCCTTCTCTTACAAATCATTAGAACAAAGAAGGAAGTTGTAGTATCCGACACGGAAACTTTCCGTGAACTGTGAATACTACCGCAGTATCAGGAAGTAAGCGCCATTTACTTAACTTGAAAATGTAGGAACCTGGCTCATCGTTTTAACATATTTAATCGCGCAAAAATAATAATTCATATTATGGACATGTTCAAATACAAGCGGAATTCAGACCCGACCGGTACCTATCTGGATATGTCACAAGTTTTCCTGTCAATGAATACACAAGTAAATAGATATGACGATGAAAACTTCCAAATGGATAATTTACGTGTGTCCTATATGATGGATTCAAGCCAAATTAAATGTTGCTCAGGGTTGTACATAGAGTAATTTAAACAAGTGTCTGGTACAAATTGAATAAGGGATGAAAAAATATCTTAAGTCCGGAGCACAATGAGTATTACATATATATTTTGTTTCAAATTCGTTGTCAATATTCATGAAACTTAATGAACGTCTAAAGACTAGTTTACATATAACCGATACGGCTATTGTACGCGTATCGCCAACGCGTATCATGGTCGCAAGTGTGTGTGGTCCGTCCCGTCCCATTTGTCTAAAACTAGATACGGATCTCGATACGCCACAACATAATAATATGTAGAAAGCATAATTGAGACCTAAATTATATTTTATGTAGTAATTTCAAATGGCTCCGGACTTATGATTGCAATCATTAGTGTCACTCAGGTATGTAACAGATATAATATGTAATTATTCCGTTAGCCCAGTTTTCATAATGTTGACGACCGCTTGGCGCAGTGGTTCGAGCGTAGGCCGCTCGGCTCACTGCACATGGTGGTTGCGGGTCCTATTCCCGCTGGGGTAAATTTCGGGGGTTTATTTATTTATAATACAATCTCTAAAATAATGTTCACGCATTAGATATTTGAGCAAACAGTTTAGACATTATATTATCAAATACTCCGGTGCATTGGAAATGTTCTTTAGAATTACTGCCTTATTTGGAAAGATTTTTCTAGAGATACCTCCCATCATGGGAGTCCCATGATAGGGAGTACAGTATACCGCAGTTTTCAATGGCCACCGCTGGTTTACAGGAGTAACAGTGGTGGTTGTGTGTGCGGGCATAGTCCCATAGATTATAGAGGATAGCTACATCCCTGAGTGCGACTCATGTTCGTAGAATTTCATATATTACGTAGAAGGAACGTAAGGACAGTAACTCAATATTTGAGAGTAGCATTCGTAGCGACGCCGTCTTTCAACAGAATCGCGCGTATTTTTCCATATATTGTAAATGTGTAAATAGCTTTAATCACAACAAATTGTGTCGCTTAAAAAGATCATCGTAGGGTTGTCCCTATACAATATATAATTGCTGACAGACGGAGACAGCTAATTTAAATTTCCTGTCTATTGGTGGGAAGTCAGGTTGTCTGTAGGTCGTGTTCTAAAATAATAGAATCAAAATGATGCCTGAGGGACAGGGACAGGGATATACGAAGGAGTAGGACCAAAATGCAGCTGTCAAATATGTCTTATATTTCTGATACCTATGTCTATGTATATTCTGTGTAAATCTTTGTCCCAAAGGTATCATTTCACTGTCGTCTGTAAGTAGGGGTAATAATTAATTTTATTAGTAGGGTTGGCATGAAAAAAAGTTTTAAAACAATTTTTGTATGGTGTTTTAAATAAAATATTGTTTTTTCAACCTTGTTGACCATACTTGACAAGGAATTATTTAGGTTTTTTTTGGTATAGATTTAATTTGAACTGTAGTGATGGGTATTATGTTATCTTCAAGTAAAACGTAGGGGTAAGTCGTTAAGTATCAATAAAAGGGGTAAGCATATTATTCTTGTGTAAGTAGCCTAATGTTATGATATAGATCATTAATTATTAGTTGATAAGTCCTTCCATGCCTTGAGATATTTTTATAAAGGCAGTATTTAGTATAATACATCTATCTGTAATAGTGTAAAAGATTTCATTGCGATATCTAGTTTCTCATAATCATATTCATTTATGAAATAATGTGAAAACTTTTGCTTGATTATTCTTCATCACGCAATACTGCAACTGGTACTTTATATGTTATACAATTACAATGTTACTGTAGATCTATCTCAAATCTGAGAGCGGTCTTATGTACGGTTCTGACACGTCATTTGTACTAGAATGACATTTCCAAGATCGTACTCAGATTTGAGATCGATTTATTATCAACCTGAAATTGTTACACATTTGATCATTTTGTTTTAACTACCACCTCTTAGAATATTTTTCATATATTTAGCTAACAGCTCAATACTGAAACGTTACTCAAATGCTTAAGGGTACTATCACGCCAATCGATAGTAGATCCATAGTCGAATGTAGAATGAGATAAATAATGAGCTAGGAAAAGGAACCCATCATTCAACCTCGACTTGTCAACCTCTAAAATTATCAACCAAATAAGTTGATCGATAATTGAAGAGACCAACAAGTTCGAACTCGAAGAATGAGAGAAGTCGATGTCGATTTGCAGTTTCTCCTACACCAAATCGATATCGATTGCTCGAGGTGTTCATCCATTCGATCGATGCCAGAATAGTTATCGCGTAGTGATTTCGTACAGAGCCACTGCCGTGCTGAATTACTAAATAGATGTGGTAGTTTTGGATGATAGACGAATATCGATCGATTAAATAATCGAATAATCAACATTCGATTGTCAATCGGTGATTGAATCGTCGTTCAGAACCACTAGTAGTGTGAAAAGCGCACATAGCAAACGTAATCATAAAAAAACAAGACTCATTTCAAACGCTAATCATTTTACCTTGTATTAATCGTTTTTAATGCCTAGTAAATATAAAATCGCTTTTACAATTTCAATTGTTACTAACAAACTACTTGGTGATTGCGAGTGTATTCCACAATGCACCCTGCGCGGTTGTAACGAGTTTTAATTTGCGTTACATGGATATTGATTGTCGTGGAAATCAATTATTTCCCAATTAAAGTGTGTTCAGAGTGCGGCCCGGTGTTAGGTGGTGTACCTGTTGCCTGAGCAACTCCCTCGGTGACGGAACGTTAGAAAAATTAAAATCACGCCTAAATATTAGTCAAACTAAATTAATTATCACCCTGGTCAAAGTCTTAACGTATGAGCCAGACATGCTTACTATTACTATTATACCTGAGACTTGAGTTTGAGTTGAGTTTATTACTCGTGATTTGACGACAACATTTTTTCATGTAACAAACCCGGCTTATGATATGCAGTAACCATACTCTATAGATGCTTACAATACCAATGGCTTTGCTCACATACTGCCAACCTTAGGGGCGTGTGATAGGGGGGGGGGGAGGTGTTGGGTGTCAGGCTCATAATAAGAAACAAAGCTATAATAGCGACTTAACGCCGATCTTCTGTGAGAGGGTGGTACTACCACAGTCGAGCCAGCCCGTATATGAGCTGTAGTCAGTTGGCTATGGCTTGGCTCTACCACCGGAACATATAATTATATAAACTAGTTTATGCTCGCGACTTCGTCCGCGTACTATTTAACTTAGCAAAAATTTCGGGATTATCGGGATAAAAAGTATCCTATGTGTTAATCCCGGTTATAAACTATCTGTGTTCCAAATTTCATCCAAATCCGTTCAGTAGTTTTTGCCTGAAAGAGTAACAAACATCCACACTCACAAACTTTCGCATTTATAATATTAGTAGGATATTGGTACCAATGTCATGTTTCTATGGTATTGATTCTGTTGACATAAATAAACTAAACTTGACTAAACAAAATGTATTGTCATCGTTCTCATGGTCGTAATGTATGAGAGAAAAGGAATTAGGAGAGGTGTCAAATTTGTTTAGTCAATAATAGAGTTGGCAATCATTATGTGATTTGATTATCGTCTAAAAACGTTGGGTTTAGTCGTTAATCGACTAATATTAACGGTGTTATTGTAAACGGTATACCATGTGTGCGGTACCTAAAATTGACAGCTATGTTTTTAATATTTTTATGCAGTATTTTCATACTTTAATTATATTAATTTCAGGAATTGACTTAATGCAATTATACAGTGTATTGTAGTAAAAACTCAATTTGAATTACTTGTCTCTTATCACATCTTTAATGTGTGACTGGGGAGCCATTATAAGTTATATATAGTATATATATAATTATTTCAAACTTAATTACTGTGTGTGTGTCATTGATGATTTGTTAAAATATAATTATTTAATTATGCATGTAGCATTAGTACAGGGTTATATATTATAGCTTTTATTTTCAAGCACAATAATACAAAACAGTATAATTGAGTTTTAGTTAGATTTGTTTTTTTTTTAACATTTATTTATTTTATTATTATAGCTATTTACATGCTCGGCTTAAAGAAATAAGCTTACATACAATGTATCGAGAAAAAAATCGCGATCACTCATCGTTTCTACATAATATCGATTATTATCCAACTCGACTATATTTATAATAGAGGAATTCTTTAGTGTTGTGAAAGAGCAATTTAATTCTTAGTTGATAAGTCACAAAAAATACTACATACATAATAATTAGTTAAATGATCAATGAAAAGCGCGAAGTTGATCCTAATGAAGTGTTATTTATTTAAGAATTTCAATTTAAGAACGATAAAAAAGTAATGTAGGTTGAATTTATTGATTATTGAAAATAAAAATCTAAATAATTTATTTAATATTATTTTTATTCCTGTTTCTTATTGCACATCGGTTTCTATTTCAGATTTACATCGCTATAAATCGTCGTGAAAACGGTAAGCTTGTTATCGAACCTTATTTCACAACAGACGCGCACACGACGATACAATTTTTCAACAGAGGTATTCTAACATAACTAGGTAGGTACCTAGGTACCTATTGGACAATAATATTACTAGTGTCTATGGTATAATCTTACATTTTATCATTGTACGGTGAAAAGTCAACTGAAAATTGTTTTCGTAAACCGGTGGCGATGTTTCAGGTTGGCGTTATAAGTTCGCACACATAGGTACACAACACCTACCTAGCCATATTAAATATTAGTTATTTGCAGACTATCGCTTGAGATTTATTACTGAACGTATGGTTGAGTGTTGTATGAAACATTTTATAGCCCCGATAAGGACGGTGGACAATTTTACGCCATGAGAAATTGTGTATTTTTATATTGGAACCTTTATGTTCGACAGCCATGGGTTATACATATACAGAAACGCGTCACCAAGTTATGTTATTTACGGGCATCGGTACTCGATATTTGGAAATAACTGGCGTGCTACTCGTAGCAACGATAATCGATATATCGTATCATTTGTATTGTCAAATCCTACTCTAAATTCCATCTTTTTTGACGAACGAACGAACGATAATTTTGTATCTTTCGTCCAATAATCGATAGGAAGGCAAACAATAATGGAATTTTGAGTAGGATTCGATTCTACAAATGTCACTATATACCGATTATCGTTGCTGAGAGTAGCACCCCAGCAGACTCCTAGCTAGCTAACCCTAGCTTATAACCCCTGGTTTACACGAAATCGAGGAATGGCGGGCGGGAATAACCAAATGTTTACCTGTACATAAGTAGGTATCATCTGTTAAGTACTCACGAGTCTGTGGTACGAGTAAGTACCTACTTTCTAGGACTTAGTTTCTTCCAAATATTTTGACAGTAGCGCCTCTAGCGGTAACTGGTAGCTTCACTGTAGGTGAGGTGCCTACCGAAAGATTCAATGAGTAATTTGTTTTATTGAAATTAACAAAAGTTGTAGTTACCAAACTTTCCTGTAAGTAGGTAATTTAAGAGAACAATTAAAAAATAAATAATGTAATTCGAGAACTAAATGTGGACCTATACACATATGCTTATGTAGGTACTTACACACAATTAAGTATACTTTTTGGTCAAGGTCAATATTCTCAAACAAAACCCCGCAATATTGTACAATTCCATATCGTTTCGACCTTTTTCGCATAATTAGCAGTCAGTTTATCTCAGTTTATCCTGCCATCTCCTTGAGGAGATGGCAGGATAAACTGAGCTCGCACCATGAAGAGTATAGAGAGGAGTGACGAAGGGGTGGCCTTCGCCCAGCGGTGGGACATAACAGGGTTATATTTACAACTAGCTATTGCTCACAGCTTCGTCCGCAAGTACATCAGCTCTGTCCAGCCGTTTCGGAGACTAGCCGGAACAAACAGACAGACAAAAAATTATCAAAAATTATGTACGTTATAATGCATTTCATCATTGTACAAAACGCAGCTATAATAGCTATTTTAAACCAATCTTAAGTTCTAACTTAAGATTGGTTTAAAGTGGTACGGTACCACCCCGGTCGAGCCAGCCCGTATATGAGCTGTAGTCAATTGGGTACAGCTTAACTATACCACCCATAATCTCTTCAGCAACTTGCTTAACACGAAAGCTACAAAAAGGGGCTTTATTTAAAATCTGCATAACGACCGACTTTCAAGTTTATATGTACCTACTAGTATAGCTACAATTCCTTAGTGTCGAGTCCTTTAACGGCTAGTTAGCAGCTCGCGGTGGCCTAGTTATGGACGCGGTTTTACGAGCGCATTGTTACACACTGCGGATTTTTGAAATTATGACGCGATAACTCTCAAACGGGGAATGTTACAGTTTTCAGTTTCAGCACAGTTTCTGACTTGAAAACTGTAACTTAAACGCTGTGAGCACACGCTGGGTTCACGCTGCCTTCCCACGTACGCGCTAAAAACTTGTTCATGCATGCTAAACAGTATTCTGGATAGTCTACGCTGGCTGTGCGGTTTGGCGAACTTCCTGACGTATATTCTTCCTCGCGATGTTTCCTTCACCGTTCAGCAAGCGATACTCTTTCTTAACAATGAGTTTCGCACATGAAATCCACAAATATATAAATATATATGCGACCCATAGCGTTTGAACCTGCACAAGTTGTGTTCTAAAACTAGGCTTTCAATGCAACCTGTAAAAGGTTTTATTTGAATAATGCACTATATTTTGCATGGTGCCTTACCTATCTAAGTGATAAAAATGTTGTGCGTACTACTAAAAATAATAATTTGATGGTATTGGTTGGTATCTCAGAAACTCAAACTCAAATTGTTTAGTTGTAATTATCATTTTAATTTGTTTCCTTATGCCATCATTTCTTATGTCCGGCTTGGAACGCGACCTCGACTGAGAAGATCCGGCAAACTCGGCGGGATTGTCTTGTCGATTCTGAGTGGGTTATTTAAGCATAGTTAGCAAGAAACCCAACAGTTTTTTTGTGATAGTACAACCTACCTACTTACATGATCCTTACCATGTACTGAGGCGCATTAGCAAAGAATCAAAGAATCAAGATATCGTGCATTATTAAACAATATCTTATATTCTTATTTATTATGAGGCTGGGTGTACCCAACATTAGAACATCCCACTGCTGGGCGATACTTGTACCACCTGTTACTATACTGGCTAGAATATTTTCATTACTTTGTCTCTCTTCTATGTTTAAAAAATAAATCAGTTCTAAGTAGACCTTGGTCAAATATTTTAGAGGATCCTCTCCGGGACGCGTTTGCAAGTCATTTAGGACGGAGGACGTTTTTTACATACATTTATACCATATTCGGCGCCCGAGTTTTATAAAATGACGAAGACATGTCTCTCTTTTAAACATTGTACGGAGATAACTAATTAATTTACTCGTGAAATAGATTAAATATAGCGCTGTTTTTTCCCACTATCTTTGTCCGCCGTCAACATGGAACACAGCAATTTCATCTGGGTCTGAGTGAGGATTTGACAAGGTGGGGCTGACAGACACTGTTTATGATCTTTATTAGTTCTATTTATCCTCGCACTAGGGCCAGGTTCCTCCTAGATACGAGGGGGACTCAGTTCATAGGATCATATAGCAAATTGAAAATTATTAAATAATAAATACCTACTTCGTGTTTCGCACCAATATGGTATATTAAATCTAAATTATTCCTTTTGAGAGACGAGTCCGACATGCTAACTAAATAATACGAATGTGTACACAGCTTAAAGTTCCACCTACTTAGTTATAAGGACCGTAGCAACAAAACCCACTCAACATTAATACAAAGGCCATTCAAGAAATTAAAAAAAAAATCATAACCAATCACAGCGACTCACGTGTCCTTTGGCGATAATAGGGGTAGATGGCGATTTTGGGCGAATGTATGGCAGTGGGCGACACGAGCCGGGGCGAACAAACTTTAACCACAAATAGTTTGCTCAATCCGCTCGGGTCGTCTCGCTGCCAACCCCGGTGACGTCAGGCGGCAGTGGCGCGGGACCTGCGCGTGCGCGCCGGCCGCCGTAGAACAACTGCCTTCAAAATGTAATAGTGTTTGCGCAAGTGTTTACTGAAACAATTGTAAAGGAGTTTTCTACTATTACTTTTGTGATGCGACGGGCTTAGTCGGGAAATTGACGTTTTGGGAAATGCCGAGACGCCTATCCTTCGGGTAGTCGCCTCGACCACCGTTTCCACCGGCAAAATAGTCGAGGCGGTTTTGCCCTCTCCCCTTTACCATAAGTTTATACGTTCGCTAGGCTAGGAGTTGCTAGAGCCACTGCGGTAATATTTGAATATGATATTTTTAGGCTCTTTAAGTGACGGAAAGGACGCTGAACAATTGCCATAAAAAACTAGACGTTAACGACTAAAAGATAGGCATGTTACACCGGCCACTGCTCAAGTGACACACTAGACATAACAAGATCTGTCCTGTTCCCTTCACCGGCAGCAACACGTGACAAACACAAGTGCAGGCTGTGGCGACCCACATAGCGGCGCGGCCGGCGCGTGGCCTGATCGAACGCTATCGCCTGTTGATAAAACGTTACTGCCCCCGCGGATAAGCCACCACCGTGAAATCGACGCTTGCGCACGTAATTACGCCGCGCTGCGTGTCAAGCGTGATTCGCAACGTTGCCACCTAGTGGAAACTTAGGTTATTTAGGGTTGGAAACCATAGTTCAAGGCATAAAAATTGTACATACCTAGTAGACAAACCAAAACTATTCGATATATCGTGGTAACCCAGTGGAAATGTCCCCGCCGTGTGTTTTCTAAGTTGTGGGTTCAAATCCCAGTAGCGGGCGTGCACCAATGGGTTTGTCACAAATATGAGCACATTATCATTTTCCCATGACAGAAGCTTTCCTGGCGCTACCAGACCATTCGTACTTGGGCACGTTAAGCTATGAGTTCCAGTTATCACAGTCGTTTCGTGTTAGAGGACTTAGGGCGGCCTGACAACTCCATAACCAGAGTTGGCCACTAGCTCACGAGCGAACGAACGGTAATACACAATGAAGGCGGCCATACCAAAGTGATCTTAAGCAGAAAGTCTAGAAGAGAATCTTAAAAAGTGCTTAGACAGAAGTGTACTTATTCAAAACACCTGGGACACTGGCCTATGTTGCAGTTCATACCAATCCTGAGGGCATAGCACTATTGCAGGTATTGATTGTTCACGAGACTATTCAATTTTGAATATTTCATTACCTATCTCTCAGTATTTTTCCGATACCCAGTTAAAAGTATTTAATTGTGAGTTCGTAGATTTCTAGCATTGAAAACAACGGGTGCAGGCTGAAGCCAAGTGTTGTCAGATACATCGATTTTATGGAACTATTAGATATATTTATCATTTTTATACAGATTATGCAAATAAATTAAATGAAAAAAAATAATTATATAAACTATATTATAATTAAATTTAATTATGGCAACACTGCTTAAACCACAACTCGCTCTTCTGGTATTTTGGGACTTGTGAATAATTTTCAATCAATTATCAGTTATATATATTACTAGTTGCTGCCCGCGACTTCGTCCGCGTAGACTTAAGGAAAGTATTATATGTGTTAATCCACGTTATAAACTATCTGTGTTCCAAATTTCATCCAAATCCGTTCTGTAGTTTTTGCGTGAAAGAGTAACAAACATACATCCACACTCACAAACTTTCGCATTTATAATATTATAGTAGGAAGTAGGATGCTGAACGATGAAGACACCTGCATGCCTCTTCTCTTGAAAGATTTTTGTATTAAGTCCGCGAACCTACCTACAATGAGGTTTTTTCTAAGCCAAGACCGAATTAGTTTTATTTCCAAAGTCTTTTTTATGATCAAAGTTGCAATATTCTGAATAATAAAGTATGTGAATGTGAATGTGAATAATGAATGATGTGTACTTGGACTCGAGTCCACTCGATAAAATTAATTTTCATTAACGCCTTACGTAAATTGAATAGCAAGCTTTAGCTTATACAAGTTCTACAATTATAATAACATTGCGACAGTAATTTGTAGAGAAATAGATATATTCCCAGCAGTTAAACCGATTCAAAATTAAGTTTAATGAACATTTTAGTTCTAACTGTGAAGAGATCATCGCCGCATACATTTCTTTCGATCACACATGTATGATCTCAACTCAACGAAATAACACTGCGAACGAAGCGACGACGGTTCCCGGTGTTAATTCCTACAGTCGTCTTTTATGACATCCACAGTGACGGGAAGTGGTTGTATTCTTATCCAGCGCCTTAAAAGTTAATCCAAACATTTTTTTTATATCCGAAATCGAATAAAAAACAAAGGACTAACTTTTTTTAACGACCGCTTGGCGTTTGTGTGGGTTCGATTCATGTGGGAGCAAATTTCGGAAATGGTCTTTCGTTATTTGCTCTGTTTTGAGTGTCACTGGGATCGCTCCCAGTCCATTGAACGGTACCCCTATGGGTACAAGCGTTGCTTAGTTTGGGACCCCACAGTTGGGGTGTTATTCTAGCGATATTTATCAGGTTATATTGTTAGTTATGTACTTAGCTCGGTGTGGCATATTGTCATCTAGTTATAAATAGATGCCACACGCATAAACCTTTGTTCCTTTTCAAAGCGAGTTACTGAGATGATTAATCGAGCATCGTGCTCACTCCTACACGGCTCGAGGATGCTGGGCCATTGTTCGAGAGATGCTGCGAGCTCGAGATGCGAAGATTACTGTATCGGTGATGTCATATTGATGTTGCTATGCGTGTACTTACGCTTCATTCACACGGTGAAGATCTAACGATTTCCCGTACCTTCTGGCCGTGTGTCGAACACAGTTAATGGTGCCAATTTTGTTGGCACAAAACTTGACCAAACCAATTGTATTTTCTTCCTTTTTATGCTCGTATCGTATGCGCAGGACGCCATTAGGTACTTTACTAAGGTACTTTACTTTTTAAATTTAGTTTAGTCGTGATTTGACGACAACATAATTGGAATCAATATCTGTCAAAATTAATGTAAAATCGATGGCATCCGTGTCAATGATGTCGTTCTTGATCTAAGTCCTATGGTCTGCAACCTCCCATCTCCTCCCCGCATGGAGGAGGACCCGCAATTTGCTTACTATTCTCGGACGTAGGTATGTACAAAAAGTTGTCTAAAATGTATTTGTTTGTTTCTTTTATCTAAGCATAAATAAGCTGTTAACACATAAAATGGTGATGGCAGTCGGTTCGCGACATGTACTCGCGACATGTACTATAAATCTATTTATAAATATAATGAGTTAACTGACGCACCTATTTAACTTTGTTATCAGATAACTACAGCCAACAAGCGTGAACTATTTATGATGTGCTGCTGGTTTCTAAAATACGTTTTAACGTAGTCGTTAATATTCTCTTTGCCTTTAAACACAATAATACCTACCTGTTTGGACAGGAAATTATAATGCTTTCGTTGGTTTTTGTTTTACCATAGAGTATCCGTTCATCTGGTTAATTATTAATTATCCATCGATGTTCTAAGATCCATCGTCATAAGCGATGTTGGAAACGATAGCTTCCCCGTAGCTCCGTGTTTAACAAATTATTTAGAAAAGGATGGAGCTGTCGTTTCCGATACGGAAACTTTCCGTTGACTGTAATACCCTCCGTGATCTAAAATTGTTTATGCATCTATACCGTAAACCCCCCTAATACACAGGCTAATTTGTATATACTCAAGCTCAAAACATTACTTATTTATATCATTAAAAATTATATGTTAGACTAGCGGCCCGCCCCGGCTTCGCAAGGGTACATTGCGGTTACATTATTCGAGTTTTAGTAAGGATCCCTAATGTTTTTGAAAATATATTATAGCCTATGTCACCCGGGGATAGTGTAGCTTCCCAACAATGAAAGAATTTTTCAAATCGGTTCAGTAGTTTCGGAGCCTATTCATTACAATCAAACAAACAAAGTTTTCCTCTTTATAATATTAGTATGATAATTTGTTTTAAGTAGTCCTGTATAAGTCGGTATACCTACACGATCTAATCTGACTCTCGATCTAACTGAGAGGGACGTAGCTATAGAAAAAAGCAATGTATTCTTTGTCCTTTTAGCTAGCTGTGTTTTACTCTGTTAATGGATGGGTTACAGTTTGCGCCGCAACGCTACCCCGCATCCCGCATCCTTTGATTAATGGAAGGCCATCATTTCCAAAAATGTTTCCTCGCTACCCCCTCTGTTATTAAAAAATAAACGGACACCATCTTTGGAGGTCAGTGGGAGCGTTTGAGCGCACTGACCACAACCACTGCGGCGGCACAGCGAACGCACGTCCGTTATCGCTGCTTGCTACACCTCTCTACACAAAAATCTCGAACGGGAATACCGGATACCGACGTAGCATTACGAAAATACACTTATCTCTCTCCCACGTACAAGTAAAGTGCAATGTAGAACTCCTCCATCCTTCTCTAAAGAGTGATATCGGCTATGCTTATAGTTAGAAGTATGTAACTGAATAGTTTACTTTTGTGTGTAGTTTTGCCAAGTTGATGTCGTTCGAAATTAGATTCACTGCGTGTGATTCGTTGTACGGAGTGTTAAGTGATTTCGAACTAGATTTTTGACGAGGTTCTGTGAATGAGTTGTGTGTTTTTGGAGTTTGTTTGTGTGTAAAATGCGCTCGGACGTGCGATGGCGCGCGAAATCGACATTTTTTAGATTCTTGTGAACTTCGAAAGTTGGTTTTGAAGATAGATTAGATGCGTGTTTGTTGATAGTGTGTTTTAAAGTGAAAATGTTCAACGGGAGACTTGGATTTATAGACGTGAGTACCTTAATTAAGTATTACTTATTAATTATATTAAAACTACTCCCTGGCTTTTTTATGTTTTCCTTGTTATTCTTAGAATATATTAGTCAATAAGTAGGTACAAGCTATTTTTTATAACAGAGTAAAGTGATAAGGAAATATTATAAATGTGTCATCAATAATTTTCCTTGTAGGTAGGTAGACAGACAAACACACAAAGAGCTGGCTCGGTTCCAGAGACAACGAAAATAATATCGTGCGATGGAAGTCGGTATCAACATTTTAAACAACATGTTTACACAAATACAATTATGATTGTTTATCTACTTAAGTATTTATGTTGCACTATAGGTCTCAGTAGAGTACCTACTATAAAACCCTATCGGTTAATTAGGTATACTTAATCATATACTTAATCTTAATCATATGGGGTCATAGTTATAACTTCACTAATCATCTTATACCTATGACCTTTCATTTAGATGTCACCGCGTTTCAGGATTTCAGCACTTCTTTCAAGTTTATATCACTGCCTATTTTCCACTATTGAATACAGTTTTGATTGCTGTAAAATGATAAAAGGTAACTAGGTAGGATCTGTAGTATTTAAATTACCTATAACGAAACTTAATCCTCTCCTAAATGTTTGTGTTGTTGAAAGATTTCTGCATAATTTTCTCGAACGCGACATCGCTACACCCCATTACAAAGTTAACGAATATTTTATGGCACAAGACGCCGGTACAAGGTTACTCCACTCAGAATGTTTCCGTTCTTTAACAAGGACATCCTACCGTCTCCGAGTACTAGGTACTAATGAGGTAATCTTGAGATGAGTCCTGCTGCATTAGAAGTTACATTATTCCAAATAAGTAACTTTAAAACATATCAGAGTTTCTGGGCAGTTATCTATTATGAGGTTTGAACGTTTTGAAATACCGATCCATGTGTTCTAATGTCTCTTCCTTACCTTAACCAGTAAAGCTGCACGTGTCCACCAGGGGCGCTGCTGTAAGATGTATTGAAAGATAAAGTGATTCTATTGGTTTTGGAGGCTATCAAAAGTTGTATAATCTAAGCCCCCTCTGGCTACAACGTTTTTATTTTGACATATTTCTACTACCGCTACACCCGGCCACGGCCGCCATCGCCACAGCCACCATGGCTGACCACCATAGATAAAATTGCCTGGTTTATCTATTGAAGTATCACGCATCCTTTACCTTTCGATCTAGACTTATATCGACTAGACTCAATACTCAATAGACTGCATTAACTTCAAATAAGATAGTCTGTTCTGTTGCGACAGCCGGCCAATACTACGTGACCGTTAAATTTAACTGATTACTAACTGCACCTAGAAATAATTCTCAAAAGATCTAAGATCGGTATTGAGATCTTGACTAACGCAAGAGTCTGTCTGACGTAAGTGTCAGGGACCCTAATAATATGAAAAAAAGCGAACTAAATGGATAATTCGACACATGTTTACCTCTAAACGAGACATCCTCAGAGTAGTTGGGCTGCGTCTGCGTCCGCCAGCTCATCTGGGCGATTTCTTGCCCCCCTCCCACCAGCAGATGTCGCCAAAGTTACTTTTTCACATCTACCTCCTTTTATGTTAACCTGGTACATCAGTGTTCACTACAAAACAATAATATCCTTAATTTTATGTCGTGTTGACTTATTTGCTTTGCTATAGGTAAATAATATTTTTATAAAATACCTAACCCGCAAGATGGGTTAATATGTAAATTTTGTGAATCATTGTTTGTGACATTGTAGTGTGTCCGGTAACCAGCGCTGGGCATACGGTAGTGACGTCAATGTACGATCCGCTAAATATAGGTCTGGATGAGCCGAGCGTGTGACATTCACAAACAGGGCTGTGTGACATAGATGACAACCGTTTCGTGGTTAACAGCGGTAGACTACGAGTCCGTCCGTCTGTGAAGGCCTCTATCTCCTGGTCTAGATATTATCCTACTAATATTATAAATGTGAAAGTTTGTGAGTGTGGATGTATGTAAGTAAGTATGTATGTATGTATGTTTGTTACTCCTTCACGCAAAAACTACTGAACGGATTTGGATGAAATTTGGAACACAGATAGATTATAACCGGGATTAACATATAGGATACTTTTTAACCCAATAATCCAATACTACGCGGATGAAGTCGCGGGGCACAGCTAGTACAGGCATAAAAATAATAAGCATCTTCCAACATTATAAAAAATAAATTCTTCGTTTATTATAAGTTAATTCAATTCAATTCGGTTCAACATTTTTATATAATGGTGTTTACGTCTATGGGAAAATGAATACAACCGCGTTAATAAATGAATAATCATTTGAAAATCAATACCAGAAAACCATCGCGTACGCGTCGTCAATAAGTTAAGTCCTCATTATGCGGTCAGGTAAGGTAGGTAAGTATACAAGGAACATGTTAAGTGGCCCTACCATGAGCTCCATGCTCGCTAGGCGGCAACGTTCACGTAAAATATAAAATTATTTTGACAAATTACGCGTTCGACCACTCGATGAACTAATCTAAAATAGGTACCCTGCAGGCCCTGCACTACCTACTTATCATTATGTACGTATGCCAGCGACTTGACTCTACCGAACTATATAAAGCTACATAATAGGTATTTAAAATGACTTGGCTATTGTTATTATATCACCGATGTGAGTAGTATATTTATAAAAGTGTATGCACGTTAGTAACAGGATATGCGGAATGCGTGCGCGCTGCGCGGGCGCACGTTTTGCTAGCCAATACAAAAATGCGGAAGACATCTTAGTATTGTTATTTAATCAATAATTTACATGCGTGCTTACATTAAGTTATTATAACTCAAAACTAAGGATTACCTACCGAGCGTCTCTCTTTAAAGACACTAGTTGTACTTCAGAAGATGGATGGAGTCTTTCCATACCATGAACCTACTAACTCTGAAACTAAGAGTCTTTGGATTCGAAATATGGCAAGCGTGTTTGTCTCGGCTTCGATGTCGCTATGAAAGAACTCTACTTTTACGATCAGCTGGTCTGTTGTTAGTAATTCCCTGTTTGTTACAAATAATAATGTAACAATAATAATAGGCCCATTTTAATGTTCCGATTGTCTTCTCTATCGTAATTGAAGATTAGGTAGCCTTCTAAGACATGTATGTTTCATTGCGATGTTGTCCTACACCCTGAGCCAGTGATATTCAAATTATTTAAATGTTGAGTTTTAAGATACTATTATTACTAATATAATAATGAATACCCGGTGTCAACCCTGAGCGCGGCGAGCACGTGTTACACAAATATTGCGGGCGATCCACATCGAGCTTGTATTTAGAAAACACTCGGCTTGCATCATTTTGTTTCTTCATTTGTAAAAGCTCACGCATAACTTAACTACATTATTTTATATGTAAATTGTAGAGTTTGACATTTATCGGCCTGCTTCGTTGATTTGTCATAATATTGGCGTGTTCGGAATTCACTATCCTGAACGTCTTTATCTAGAACAGTCTATCACTGACTGGAAGGGCGTCCGGTAAAACCTAAATCACAACAAGTTCACTCTAATCCAAGATCTGATGCTTACTATCGGGAAAATGTGGGCATACCCCTTCAAAGACTGTGCTGATTATTTGAATGTCAAGTGGCACACTCACTCATCAGCTACATTGAGGTACTCAGGGTCAATGTCAGTGACTGCGGAATCAGAGTTCGACGAGTCTTGGCATATGGCCATTGTCTAGCGATCCTGGAAACATTCTTTGTAATGTCAAATGCAATGCGTATATATTATATTAAATGTAGGTAATCAATTAGGTGTGATCCTGTAATACCCAGTCTACAGCTTATTGATTAATAAATATACTCAAAATATGCCTCAAGTTCCAATGGGTCTTCATATCTTCTGAGTCCCTCCCTCCCGAAAACCATCCCCTTCTAAAGCATATCGCTAAGTCTACGTCTGCAGCTCTCACTAAGGTATAGGCTAGAAAAAACTAACAGAGCCATGACATAGATAATTAATTTGGGTTTACAAGAAGCTGAAAGAATTTCATGACCAAACATATAAAGAGGTTTTATTTAATCATTAAAACTATCCATCCACTTGAGCCGTAAACGCCATTTATAATTAGTTTTTTTTTGGTGATAGTGTTTATCTTCATTGATCCAATGGGATCAATGGTCCTGGACAATGGTCCAGCTAATAAAATGATATCCTATTGAATCGTTTATTAAAACGGTACATGCTACCGTTAAATCGGAACGCAACAGAATCAACCAACGCACGTTACAATCTAATTAAATTGTGCCAATTGAGTTTAGGGCTGTACTGGCGCTTTCCATGTTTGAATCTGAAATGTTATTTTTCATTTTTCTGAACAATCGTGTCCTATAACTGGTGAAGAAAGATCTCCCCATCACTTTCCATCCATCACGGTCTTGGCCAGTAGCTGTGTTACACATTTCACAAGTGTAGGCTGTTAAAATTTTTACCGCCTTTACCTCTTACAATTTTCAGTTCCTAGATTATTTCGACAATCTAACAATTTCGTTGAAATCAAGAAATATTTTTGGGTAACTATATTTCTGAGCGAATAAAAGCTCAATCATGTACGACTAGTAAGGCGGTGTAGCTACTTACAAAATAATGTACTTACATTCTGTAAACAGTTAAAAAAAGCCTCTAAATTTCCCGCCCCTAAAATCTGGCGCCCCAGGCTCCGCAACTGGTCGGTCTTTATCCAACCAACTTTATTCAAATGTGCCCCGCTTTTTAGGTCTGCCTTGGCGATATTTTTTATTTGCCAATATTTTATTTATTTTATTATTATACATTGCGAGGTTATACTCACTAAAATCTCGTTCTGTAATGGACTTAAAATATATTCGTCGGACAGGTTTTCTCTCTCTACCTTTGTTTTCTAGACACATGTAGACATTTGTAGGCAGTTCGAGTACAAGTCTAACACTTGCATAGTTGACGAAAATATAAAAAAAAAAACTTAGGCACGTATCCATCCCGTTGAGGAGGTCCAGATTATGCATCACTAGTTTAAAATTTACACGAGAAAAATGGAACAGTGTGCGACAAGAACCCTGATCGGTAATTATATAACGGGTCGAGTCCAACGCATAATAACAGATTGGTTATAACGAGATAATTAGATCGAGCCGATTGAGTTAGCTGCCCCGTTGATAGGGATGTGAAAAGTTTTAATACTTACTTGTGATATTAAGTTATTATCATTACATAGTATAAAACAAAGTCGCTTCCCGCTGTCTGTATGTCCCTATGTATGTTTAAATCTTTAAAACTACGTAACGGATTTCGATGCGGATTTTTTTAATAGATAGAGTGATTCAAGAGGAAGGTTTATATGTATAATACATGCATAATATAGTAAAGAAACACTGATAATGTATTGCACCCGTGCGAAGCCGGGGCGGGTCGCTAGTGAATTTATATAAGAAAGAACATAGGTAAATTGTTGATTGTTCTTAAACACATGTATTCACGTATGCAGGTGCCCCTACCTACTATTTTAAAGGCGAAAGAAACAGAAATAATCTTTTGCCGCATCCTTAAAACAAGGGCCATTATTCGGTAACGATTTTTCGAATGTGTGCATTCTTCTTCTTAACGTATGTATGGGCTAGAGAAGAGGTGTCGGAGTTTTTAGACCGCACGAAGGTCTCTGCCGACCTCGCTTAAAGACTGCAGTCTGTTGTAAATTCCACTGACTGTCACCCATCGACGAAGCATCGAGCGCTTCTGTTTAGAGAACGTGGTGTGCGCTCATATTTTTTTCCGTGCGAAAAGTCCATTGGTGCATTAAGAACTTGTTTTGTCTTTTACATGGTAAACATGAGAAAATAATGAGGTGCGACAAACTGCACAGTTTAATAACAAAGTAACAAAGAGCGCGTTGTAATTACGCAACATCGTTAAGGGCCGCGCCGTGACCCTAAAACTCTAGCAAGCGTGTGTAATGTTTAATATTACACTCATTAATTAAATTACTGATATTTATCACGGAATTTGTACTGAATAGTGGATTTTGTATCAAATTATATAAAGATAATGGGGAATAATAGGGGTCTTGGGTAGTCCACCTAGTCCTGGATAGTTTGGTATTTTAATACTACCTTTTTATTTTTCCAATAATCATCCTACTAATATTATAAATGCGAAAGTTTGTGAGTGTGGATGTATGTATGTATGTATGTATGTATGTATGTATGTTTTTTACTCCTTCACGCAAAAACTACTGAACGGATTTGGATGAAATTTGGAATACAGATAGATTATAACCGGGATTAACATATAGGACTTTTTAACCCAATAATCCAATACTACGCGGATGAAGTCGCGGGGCACAGCTAGTTGATCTATAAATAAACTATAAAATATTGAATACTTAGGTATCTATATGCATATAAGTATTTACACGATATTCTTGTTGATTGGAAGCTACCAGTGTCCATGATGTTGAGTAGCTCCATTAATATAATGTTGCATTTAACTTTGTGTTATTAAATAGTTAATTATACCTAGGTGGGTACTATACGTTTGAAGCTAGTTAGAAGTCACCTATAATGTCGTTTTGTAGTATTATGTTCAATGGTGTATTGTTTCACTGGTCGGTAGGGTGAGAGAGACTGTTTATCTACTTCCAAACAATTATGTGATTAGGTAATTTGATTTAGTTGGAATTGTTTTTTTCGTTTTCCTCGTTCCAATTGTTCTGTGTTTATGACATGTTTCGTGACGATATGGTAATATATTTTTCCTGTTTACTTTTCATGTGTTATTAATAGCTAGTTGTATTTTTATTTTAAAACATTGAAGTATATGTTACGAATTATAATATTCAGCCATCCGAGTAAGCCGAATTCTGAGCTATAATATAAGCAATTATTGAACGAAATGAATGAAATTGTAAGGGTATTTTTGTAAGACTAATTAGTGACTATAAATGATAGTACAACCCAGACCCAGAATCAGGTCAGCTTATTAGCTAGTATGGGTCTGTTCACGTAAATATAAATATAACTCAAATTGGGCAAATTGTCACTTAACGATATATTAATCGGATTGAAGTATTATTATCATATTATCCTATAGTTGATTAATTACCAGAATACTTACCTAGTTTATGATTATAATTAGTCAATTGACAAGAAATAAACCATTATGGAAAATATCTGATTCGCTGGATTTCAACCTTTAAAATAATCATAATGTCAACTCATCTCGGTAGAGCTATCAGGGACGTTAACTGGCCCCTTCACCTCTCATCTAATAATATCATAAATGAAGTTATTGTAGCACGTCGATCGACACGACACAGAACAATATTATGTACACTACACACATTTATTCCTGCTGGTAGGTAAGACCTATTGTTTTCCGAGTTTCCTCATGACATATAAACAATAATGATTCGTCATACAAATTGATGGTTATAATTCTGTTTATTCTAACTTCATGATGCCGAACGGTCTTTTATACTTTTTGTTCAAGTAACCAATTCTCGAAACGAGGGTGTGTCAGCGTGATTGAGTAGGGCCGCAAATACCGCAATCCTCCCCCCCCCCATTGAAGGGAACCTAGTGCCTTGCACACTAAATGTCTAACTTGTATTCCAACTACGTATAATATTGTAGTCTTCATTAGATGACCCATATTGTTCATTCATTTAGTCACCTTATACGTCAGCCATAAAAACATCGCATTGGTGCTATTCCACCCTGAAACAGCAACATGTTTAGTGGAATAGTAAAATAATCTTTGGCAACCTTGTTTTGATACATTTGCTTTGTTTTAACAAATTAAACATGATTTATTATAGATTGCTCGCAGTGTTTTAGTGTCAGCACTGACCTGGCCGTGACTCAGCGACCGCAGATCAATGAGGTTCATCAGTTTTATGTCTGCTTTACAAGGCAAAAAAAACCTTATGTTGCCAATTTATAAAGTATTCCTTAAATTTGGAAAGCATTACCTACTTATTCAAATTATGATGAAGTATAAACTGATGATGATGTGTAATGTTTCAAATTTGCATCAGCAATTTATATATTTTGTTGCATCAGTAGAAAACGATTTGGAGGAGAATCTGCTCTCAAAACATTTTTGTTATTTTTGTCGTTTCATACCTCGATCGATAAAAAAATCGATCGTAATAGCCGTACCTATATGTCATTTATACAGTAGGTATAATGTATGGAAATTATCGGTGCCGAGTTTACCTTGTGTTTGACCGCTTAAGCTAGACCTTAGCTGGCTAATATGATTAATTACTGGTTCATTCACCTCTGATTCATTGTTTGATACTTATAATTTTTTCATGCAGGTAAAGGCTAATTTATTTTGGCAAACTCATTAGCAATTATTAAGTAGGTAGGTTATGTTGGATAATGTTTAGAAACCAGTAGCCCTACTAATGTTTCGCTCGTTAGACGTTACCGTCTACGTTAGTTATTTGTTAGTATGCCAAATTGTACACCGCCTGCGCTCTATAGGCCACCCGGACCCAACAATTTGCTATACGAATATTTTTACGTAAACGCTGACGACTAGCGTAGTACCGTAGTAGAGCTACTACCTATCAGTAGCACAGAAGCAACTGTCTATATAAAATGCGGGTAACATATTAGATAACGTTGGTAACACAGACTCTCTTCGATACTGCGGCTCGGCCGTTGACCCCACCTGGCGTTTTTGCTGATAACCGATCCGTTGTCATGGGTACACGAGAAGAAACCGTTCAGAGATACCTATTCAATGGTGCTTCGCTCTAAAAAATAAACAACAACCGAATATTACAGTAGATACTTCAAAGAAGAAACAAGAATTTTGTAAACCTTTTATAAAAGACATTTCATTGGAACATGATTTAGATATTTATGCAAATTATTACACTATTTATGAATCATTAAAAACTCTCTTCCTTGAGACCCTATTGAATGATCCATTGTGTTCTTCGGCCACATTCATAATGTAAAGCCGAACATTATAATATTGAAAATCTTTGTAATATAACCAATTCGGAAAACAATCATGATCCACATCCGCCTAATGTTAAGCAGTTCCCGTAGCCTTTATACAGGTTGAAACGTAAAGGGTATACTTTTTTTTCAAAACTTAACTTTCTAATTCTAAAACTCTCAGATTTGGAGGAAACATGAAAAATAAAAGGTATTACAGGAATACAGCTGTTGACAGATTTCATAAGTCTACAAAACCTTTCTGTCCCACAAAGCCGATAGTTTTAGATTTACAAAGTAAAGTTGCAAAAAAATAGTATACCCTTTCTGTTTCACCTAGTATAGATGCTAGCAATACAAATGGCAATGCTCGCACGGTGCTAAACTAAAGGAGAGTGAGACAGACAGAAATTTCAGCAATGTAGTCAACAAAGTTGACGCTTGATCACCTAGGTTGCATTTTGTGTGTAGCGACCAGCAGCCACCTGCGGCTAGCATGGTCATCAAAACAATTAAAACAAATGGCCTTCTCAAGAAAAGGGTTTCGTCTTTTGTCTCAACAGATGGTTTTCGACTCATCGGACAACAACATAATGGGCGAAGCGAGCTATGATTACTGCCTACAAGGGAAACGTTTTAAAAACTGATCAAGCGTCAAGTTTGTTGATGGTACTTGCATAGGTTCAGTAGGTTGGTGAAGGAGTTGCTATCTAGAGGCATGACCTCAAGATACGGTCGGATCTCGCTCTGACCTACGACTTATTAATAAGATAAAGCAAGATGCACATTTTCACAAATGCCTGTCGTCAATATTCTCGTTAAATCATTCTGTTATCAGTAACCACGATGTTAATCACATAGGAGTCTGTAACATTAAGATATTTTATTTTTAAACCACATTCCGTTATCGCGCGTAAATACGCAGTCGCCAAGGTTGATCGTCTGTTTGTCGAGCGCAATCTCCGCAATACTGTGCCAACAATACAACAGTGATAAACTTACTGTTAATAACACATGTGGAAGAGTAAAATTGTGAATAGACGTACCTAGTAATATTTACTTACATACGTACTCCTCTCTTACGTCAAATAGGATGATATAAGAGTCGACAGTGAAGTCAATTGGCCATAATTCACCACAGCATGGGGTGGATTGCCGTTTGTCAACCGTACTTTATTTAACCACTCCGACCCGCCCTTGTTTGCTTACCTACGACGAATAGTAGTAGGCAGTTAGAGCGTTTTCATATTATCCGATCCGATATCGGTGTCGGACGCCGATCCGATATCGGGGTAAGTAAAATGTATGAAATATGTACCTGTCTTTCATATTGTCCGGCCCGATATCGGATATAGACAGGTACATATTTCATACATTTTACTTACCCCGATATCGGATCGGCTTCCGACACCGATATCGGATCGGATAATGTGAAAACGCTCTTAGGCACGTACACGCCTTTTGTAAGCGAAGGAAATTTATGTCTTTCTAAGAACCTTGTGCGATTCAGTGAAATCGCCCCAATAATAACATTTTATGAAAAATAATCATTTGGTTATTCTATTTTAAACCATGACTCTATGTGTGATTCAGATTAATTCAGGAACATTATCATGAAAATAAACAGAAGGATATATGCCCATTCTTTATCCATGGGGAATAACATCCCGAACTTGATAAGAGACTTACGGTCGTAAAGTTATAATCGATTAACAATGGCATTTCAAAGCACTTTTGTGCTGAAACATGTTTAGTAGAGCATGCTTTTTACATAAACGCGTTTGTGTTAAGTATAGACTTGAAAATACTCCAGTTTACAGAAAACTGTTTTCTGTTGTCAAAATCTAGAGACAACATCATAAACAAAACGTTTTGCTAGTTTCGCTCACGGTAATTGAGTTGAAAATGTTTGTTGTTTAAATTCAAAGTTGTATCTATTGAAAGGTTAGGGTAACTCTGACCAACCCTATGTCGATTCCTGTCAAGATGTTATATAAGTACTTACTTATGTAAAACGGGCTTATAAATCTTCTGATATAGGTACCCATAAAATACACCAAGGAACGCGGCGCGCCCGCCACCATTGTTTGAGAGCGGTGTTGCGCATATAAAGAAATAACTTATCATATATTTACTGCCAATACTTATCTCAATGTACGAGTATACTAAATACAACTGAGACTGTTTAAAGCAGATATCTTTATTATATCGTTAGTAAGTTATACCTCTCGGTATTAATGACACCATATAAGTACTTACCAAGCATGTGTACCTACGCTATGTGAAATATAGAAAAACCAATCATTGCATAAACTGTGTTGTGATTCTAAAAATAGCCGGCCGAGGCGTGGCTAAGTACTGCGGTACATAACTTCTATGCAGAATAACTACAAATATTATTATCAGAGGCGACAATCGATCCAGACCTCATATATCCTCTATCCTTACTTAAGATTATCACTAGCAGAGCGGTGAAAGACAGCACAGTGTGGAAACTTAAACGTCTTTAGAAAAATCATTCGAAGTGAGCTCGTCGTCGTTACACCTCATTCTATCATGGATAGATCAAAAGTCGATTGAATGTTGTGCTAACAATATATAATCTGCTAAGGAACTAACAATTTAACACACACATCTCTGGCGAACGTAAAATCTTATGGCAGACTCATCATATAGATATTTTCCGTATCTTATGAAGGTTTATTACTCTAAGTAAGAACGATGGCGAGGCGTGGCAAAACCATTACATTGGAGTAAGTAGGTAAACATTTGCAAGTTCGGACGGGTCATAGCGCGCTTTGATTTATAGCCTGCCCCACCACAGTTTCTTTCAACTTATTTCCTGGAAGCATGAGTAGGTACCTACTTCGTTTTCCTTATTTCATTACAGATTTTATATAGAAATGTATTTATAGTGTCTGAGTAGGCACATAGACCTGACGATGGTGTGGACAGTAGGTAGGTAGTGGTTGAAAATGTTTAATTTTATGACTTTTTCAAATTATAACAAGTCGGCAAACTAGCGTGCGACCCGCCTAATGTTAAGCAGTAACCGTAGGCTATAGATGTGTGCAATACCAATAGCATTGCCGATATTGCCGACCAGAATGGGGGTGGGAGAAAGAGAGGGAGATGAGGGGTCGGTATCAGCCTCTCTCGATCATCGTACGAAACGCAGCTATAATAGTTACGTTACGCAGATCTTCCGTGAGAGGGTGGTACTACTCCCATTGAGCCAGCCAGGATAAGGTATGAGCTATTGGATTACAGGCTGGTTCCCGGTACCACCGTTGTCTGTTACACAGTAACTGGTTCGATAGCAGTTTCGCATCTATTTGCTGATAAATTCTGTGGCGCGCGATAATTATGCGCATAGTGTTATCGGTATATTAAGCTGGCTGTGTGCGGGCAGCTCGGTAGGTACCTAGCTAACTACGTGCAATGAAACGTGTCTGCAGTTTTGCGTGATTTCTTCATCGATGCATTAAAATAAGTATTCAATATGGCTTCCTAAACTTACTTAACTTGTGTACGTTAGAGTAAGAAGTAAACTAGATACCAATTGTATTTTACAGAATTTTGAATAAATTCCTCCTTTTGACCCTCTCCTCTTTCGGTCGGTAACATGCTTGCAATTCCTTTGGTATTGCAAGCATCTATATAGGCGACGGTGACTGCTTAACATCAGGCCGTTCGTAATCGTATGCTTGTTTGCCAAGAAGATTTTTTTTTTCTGAAGGTACCTTCATATAATTATCATACAAATATTATAAAGAGGAAAACTTTGTTTGTTTGATTGTAATGAATAGGCTCCGAAACTACTGAACCGATTTGAAAAATTATTTCACTGTTGGGAAGCTACACTATCCCCGGGTGACATAGGCTATAATATATTTTCAAAAAAATTAGGGATCCTTACTAAAACTCGAATAATGTAACCGCAATGTACCCGTGCGAAGCCGGGGCGGGCCGCTAGTATTTTATAAGTAAGTATCTATAATGTAATGATGCACAGTAAACGAAAGAAACACAAACTATACATCTTATAAGTATTATAGATATCTTTTCGCTTAAAAATAAAAGCAACTTCACAAAATGTGTTTTCCTTCAAAATAAAATTGACTTCGGAAATAACTTTTGAGTTCAAACAACAGGTCAATAACCTACTGAGGTCAACAAGTATCCTCGCCTTGCAAAAAAACGGAAATACGTTTCTTCACGTGTTACTTCCTACAGCCAGTAACATTTATCATATTGCCATATGGGGAATACGTTCAGGTTTATAAATTAATATCACCAGACTACATTTTAATAGCTTGGTCACTAACTAAGCGTCGCTTGTATGGTTACCATGGATACCATACAATGGACTGGAGGCCATCCCATTGTTACCCAGACAAGGGATAATTCCGAAAAAAGGTTTCCAGATTTTTTCTCGACATGAATCAAACGACTAGCTCTGACTAAACAATGTATTTTGCCCTGACATTACACAAGCGGACGTCAAATCTTATTAGGACTGAATTAATACAAATAATAAACAAATATATATCCAGAGCAACCCACTGATTGTATGGTCCCAAACTAAGCAACCCTTGTACCATACCATACCTTTGATGCCATACTTTGGTGCCATTGGTGCCATACCGTAGACTGTAGTCGATCCCAGTGACATCCAGACTAGTTAATAGGGAAGCCCGAAAGAAGAGAAGCGTTATAGTATAAAGCGCAGGGCACCGCAGCTGCCACTCACTACTGACGTCATCGTGTAACGCTACTGATGCTTAGCACAGATAGACTGGCCGCGCGGCGAGCGCTCCGGACGACCGTGTAGAAGCTTCGCTTCAAAATGATGAAAAGGCAATTTCTGAAATTAACCCCAACGGGAATCCAACCCGCAACCATTAGGTAAAGTGAACCTAATAACGATAAAACTATACAGCTCAAGGCTATATAATTACTTGCAATATTGTATAAAAATACACGCCATTATTAATAACAACATCATAATCGTCCGACATCCGTAATCCTAGGGATCGTAACGTTCAAATATTTCATGATAAGATTGTCCATGTTGAATTACATTATGTTAACGCATATAAACCTACACACTAATTAATAACTAATAAAGGACTAGTTTAAGCCCGCGACTTCGTCTGTGCGAACTTATGTATGTAATAATCCAGGTTATGAAAGATCCATCTGCCAAATTTCATCTAAATCCGTTCAGCCGTTTTTGATAATTGAGTAATAAAAATAAAAACATACAAACTTTAACATGTATAATACCTATTAGTAGGATTTAAACCAGTTTATAATACCTATAAGTAGAATTTAGGTATACCAGTTGTTTGAGTCATAACCAGGGGTTACTGCATTAAGAGAGGTCTTCCCGCAGCAGTGGACTGACCTGTCTTTAGATATATTCAGTTTACGATAAATAATACTGCAACAGTGACGAGTGGCCTGCGCTCACCGGTCTGCGCGCGCGCATGCCGGACGGTCAAGCGACCCCAATTATTCAATGGAGGACTTCCTCTTGAGAATAAACTCAAGGTAGAATAGGATTACATTCTGGATTTCCCACCACACCGACTAGACATAGAAATAGCGGCGGACGGCCGCTACGTTCCTGGAATATCGGTATGGTAAATTATCATTAAAATCCCTATTTAACGTAGACGCTGGCGACTAGCGAGCGTAAAATTCATGGTAGAGCTGCCCGCAACAAACTGCTTACAAGAAAGGCCAAGGTATTCAATTCACATCCCGAGAGTGATTACTAAATTCTTGGCGAGAGTGTAGAGCTCCTAACTTTTTCTAGATACACTAAAGTAGAGTTAGTAGACTGAGATTACAGAAAACAGCAATAAAATAACGCCTATGATGTGTTTATTCGCGGCGAGCTGCGCGAGCGCAGGGTTGAATCGCCGCCATCTGGTAATACTCTACCCCGTGCCTAACTCACGAGTAGGGACACCACACCTGACGGAAATTTCAGGATAGTAAACGCAAAAGTTTTTGGTGGTAGAGCCAAGCTGTAGGCAAATTATTGCAGTTCATATACGGGCTGACTCCACCGGGGTAGTAAATACCACCTTCTCACAGAAGTTTGGCGTAAAGTAGCTATTATAGCTGCGTTTCGTACGATAAGTGTGAAAGCTGGAAGCTTAACCCACCCTCTGTTCCCTTTCGTCTGTCCCACTTCCCTTCAGATCGGCCGCGTGCGAGCAATGCCTTTGATACTGCAAGCATCTATTGGATAAGGTAACTGCTTAGCATCGGGCGGGTCGTACACTTGTATGCCGACTGTTATATAAAAAACTATTTTCATAAAAAGTGATCTCATATTAATCCCATAGTTATTTATTGTAGTCCAGATAACTGCCTTACTTTACTTTACTTTACTACACCTTGATGATAAAAAGTATTTATGTACCTGTTAGTACCTACATATTGTTATTCCAGAACTTAACATACTTTTAAATCTATGTCTGTAACAAGATCAGCCCATTTTGCATAATAAAATCATTCAAACATGCAAAAAAATATGCTTACGCATTTATAGAAAACAAAAGATTGTTGTTTTCGTTGAAGTCACGCAGGCGGTAACATTGGTGGAAATTAGAATGCCGTTTTGGTACAGTATGTGAGGAATGTCCCGCACATTCCACGACGCTTGGTAACTGGAGTCGCACATCTGTTTATCTGCAACCATTAAATCTATATCTGTATTGCTATTAAATAAATGTGTTGTAAATCAGCTGGCTTAAAATGTTTCCGACCGATTTGCACACGTCAGCCTGACAAGTCAATAAGCATTATACCTATGCAAGGTGAAACAAACACTAATTAAAGATTATTACTTTTGTGGCGCCATGCAAAATATCTTACATTACCTATTATAATAAGACCATATGTTCCACATACACAGTGTGGTTCAAACGTCAGAAATAATAATTGAGTTATTGATTCGCCTAGTCAAAACAGTATACACGTAGGTAACTATGATATTTTCTGGGTTGGTCCTTAGAATATTGTTCTTATTTCAACTTTCGAGTTACGAAGTATTCAGGATAGAGTTTTCTAGAAACATTTTATACCCACCTAGTACCTACCTACTTGAAGTAATTATCCATAAACGACTTACCTATTATATTAAAAATGGCAGGAATAAATACTTACACGTGTTCTAAATAAAAAGAATATATATGCAGTCTGATACTTACTGACAAAATTATTAATAAATTATTACAAACTTACTAATTATTTAAAAAATGTACAAAATTTGGCCCATGCGGTAGCGTACCCAAGATGCTAGCCGCATTCCCTCGCTGGATGACTAGAGCCACTCGCTGAGCGAGGAAATGCCCAGCCCTTGGGTCGCCGGTTGCGTCGACCAATCTTTTCGATATCTCTTGAACGAGATTATGCGCGCTTGGACCCCATACTTACTTATACTTATTCCTGTATTAAGTATTTTATAACATCTAAAATTCTATGATGTCTTCTCTTGTTTGCAGTTAACGCTATGGGGTCTGGTGGTGTACCTGGTGTTCCACGTGCCCAATATAGAGATGAGGGTGGACGACTTGGAGCAGCAGGCGCCCAGGGAGGTGAGGATATTCCACATTTTAAACATTTGATTTTGATGATCAGTTCCAGACCGGTTTAGCAGAACATTGCGTTATCGCCAGATCAATACGCCAATTTTGGTCCCCAACTACATAATTGTAATCAAAGATTTTTTTATTTAAGTTTACAGAAACTTATGATTTATTTCGCTATTACCTACCATACATATTGCTCGTACATTTTTTTCTGAAAAGTGCCGGTACCTATTGAACTTATTGCCCCGGTTCTTCTTTCTTAGTGTAAGCATTCCGAACCGGTAGTAGGTAGATACTGACTATTGCGTTTTATACTTGCTAAAAACTGACTGGATTCGTCCTGAGAGTCTATAACCAATTCTCCCTCCCCCCGCCAGCAACCTCCAGTGTCCACGGCTCGGCCGGAGCCAGTGCCGATGAGCCAGTACCTGGTGATGGGCAAGTGCTTCCACATGGAGCGCGCCCAGTGCCCCGCCGAGGGGAACTGCACCAAGGTGGGCGCCATGGCAGTCTTCTGCTGCGACTTGGACAGCGCGAGGCTTAAGGAGGCGCTTGCTTCAGCTAGTGAGTATCCGTGCTATTTAAGTACTTACTTACTTAAAGCACTTAACACCTGTATCTAATTTAGTTATGTACTTTATACGGTAGCTGATATCTAGCTAGTTAGCGAAGTTTGATTAGATAGTCGAAGTTACGGAGTTTGAAGGCATATGCCCTTGCTATTAACATCTAAGTACATTAAGAAGTTACCTACTTAAGTATGTAGTAACTTAAGACTCCTTTGATGTAAACGATTTTCCAGTTAATCTGAATATTAATTGTCTATTAAATCATGTTAGGTAGTTAGTGGTAAACGTCGCCGTTTGAACCGACAGCCACGTGTTTATTTGTGTGGAAAACAGTCGTAAATCGATGAGCACGCGCAGCCCCACCGGCACCCGGAGCACAGGTGTGGCGCATACGATGCGGTGATGGAATTTTATTCATTTTTATGACACAATTCCGATGTAACGATTCCGTACTTTGAATTTAGTAGGTTAATGTTTATGTCTGCCAGCTATGTACCTACCTACTCACAGACATTACGTCTTTATCCTAAACAGTACACTTACTGTTAAGATACTTACTGTTATGTTTAAGATTGTTATCAATATAAATACTTGAGTAAGTACCTTTAGCTGGTAGACCATCAACATAATTATAATTTTCAGATTAGTATCTAAGTTATACCTATTATGAGGTGTAAAATTAGAATTTGCAATTACCTACTTACTTAATTTGCATTCCAAGAAAATTGATTATCACCGCGTTAAACAAAATATCTCCATTTAATCTCTAACTTTTAAATTAACTGATTGGTGGGGCAAGTGTTATTGTCGAGTGAGTAGGTCTCTTTAGTAACGGAGAGCTAACAAAAATCCACCAAAAACATTAATGTAGAAGACGGGCCCAAATCGGCCCAAGGAAGAAGTTTAGCTGACCAAAAATCTAAGTTCTTGCACAAATTAACATTTCTTGTTCAAGTAGGTATATTGTTTTGACTTGGTATGTTGTTACACATGAGTCATTTAGAAACCGGTACATACTTATTTAAGTAAATAAAGTAACTCAAAATGGTTTCCAAACAAAGCAGTCGGTCAATGCGCCCGCCGCCCGCGCGCCGCCGCGCCGCCGCCCGGTTCTCCGAACTTGCCTGACACACTCCCGTGTGTCTCATATCAGAGGTTATCGCTACGTTTCAGTTAGTTACTTAGTCTTCTATAAAATATCGCAGGAGCGTGTGCCTGATATAGGTATACAGACGCTATTATTTAATTTTGTTATTGTATTAATGCAGTAATTAATTGGTTTTTATTAGAATATTCCTATACTACCGTATAATAGTAGTATATACCGCGATATACTAATACCGCGTATTTTTACATACGCGACCTCTACTGAGAAGGTCCAGTAAGAAACTCAGCGGGCTTGTCTTTTAAAATTTTTGTTCAAATAGATAATTTTCTGGAATCGCCTCCAGTCCATCAGGTTTCTTTTGCAAATTTTGTTGCCGGCTTAATATTATCTAGTCCAGCGTTACTTATAATGTCGTCTGACCATCTGACTGATAGCCTGTCTTGCGTCCTAGGGACATCACTTTCAAGTACAATTAAACTCAGTAACTCAAACTCAAAATTATTTTTATTCACGTAAGCCAACAAAGCATTTATGAATAGTCAGAATCTACCACCGGTTCGAAATGCTGCTTCCACTGAAAAGATCCGGCTAGAAGAGTATAGCTCAATATACCTACAGGCTAAAGCAATCTTTATTTTTGCTATTATTAAACTCGTGCGGGTTCGAATACCAGTAGGTATCTTAGGTTGAGCCAAAGGAAGGTTTATAACGAGGAAATCACATACTAAGGGACAACGTATACCTAACGAGATAGAGTTACCTAGGTACGCACAATTTTTCTTTATTTACGTGACATGGCGGGTCTAGGCCCAAAAAATACAGGCTAAAGGTTTCCATTGGCTGTTTCAGTAACGCAGAATACGACCCATCTCCACGTGTTGAACGCGACCATCGAGGAGCTGGACGTCTCCCACGCCATGTTCCGGCGCCTCGCCTCCATGGCCTTCACCGACGGCAACATCGACAAGATCGTTGGTGAGTTGCCATTACATAATAACCTAATGTAGAATGCCCACACTTTAAGGTGTTTTTTAAGGCCCGTTTTTAAGGTGTATATGTCGCAGCCAACTAGCTTAATTCGCCGTTCAATCAACAGCCTAGCTACTTTAATAAACCGCCGTTCAACCAGCGGCCTGAATGGTATTCAACCGTATTGTCTGTTACAACATTTAATAAACTGGCTGGCTAATGCTTAGGCAACTGGTTGACATTTAAGTACTACAAAACTTTTTCAAAATACTACCCAAGCAGAGCGACCCGGATGGGTTTAGGTTATGTTAGGTTAGGGTTTTTTTTATGACCTCACAGAAATCCTACCCGGCAAGTAGGTTCGGTGGAATAATTTTGTAAAATACCTAAGTACTTAATAAAATTATTCCATCAAAGTTGTTTTTTGCCGACGCCATATTGACATTTGGTGAGTTTGGGCGCTAGGTGGCAGAAAGTGGAACTAAATTGAAATGAATAGGCTAGGCAAGTAATTAAACGTCATCGATCCAAGTCCTTTGACTAGCTGTTTGATCAAATGGCGGAATATCATTCAGGCCACTAGTTGAACGGCGCTGTTTAGTAAAGTGGCTAGGCTGTTGATTGAACGGCGAATTAAGCTAGTTGGCTGCGACATATACGAGTATATGTTATATCTTATTATCTTTTCTATCTGTGCTCGCTTCCAAAAGGGAGAAAAATTAAGAATAATTACAACGACAGTAAGTGAACTATCTTTATTTTAAAATAAAACCCAACTATCTCTTTTTTTTTTGTTGATGAGTGGATGCGTTTTTGTTGTTACTAAAAATGAACTTAGACTACGAAACGCCCATGTCTTAAGCATGCTCCTTGCTTGAATGCTCGTCTGTCAGTAGCTTTAGGTGATAATAACAGCAGACCATTGGTCCAAATATATTATTCCAGTTTTAAAATAATACGTTTGATAGCATTTACCCGCAGCGCCGGCCGCGTGGTGCTTCGATATATAGATCGCCGCACCGCTGACACTAAAGGATAGTGGAGTTTACTATCAGAAAATAATTTTCATAAGTGGACCAGTATTTATGTCGTCGTCTGATTATTATAAAAGTCAGTATTTGAGCTATAAGCTAAAACATGAACTGATGTCCCCAGAATTTGTTAAGACAAATAGATTATTTTTGTCACATCGAGTAGGAACATATGACCCAGACTGACCTATTGAGAAAACGTTGCGCTATCACGTAGTAAATACAACTCAAATTAGGAAAAATGACACTCAATTTGACGACCGCTTGGCGCAGTGGCTTGAGCGTAGGCCGCTCGGTTCACTGCACACGGTTGCGGGTTCAATTCCCGTCGGAGCAAATTTCGGGAATGGCTTTTTCGTATTTCGCCCAGGTTTGGGTGCCACTGGGATCGCCCCCGTTCCATTTTATGATACACATAGTTGCTAATCAAGCGTTGCTTAGTTTGGGACCGTACAGTTGGTGTGTCAGTCTGGCGATATTTATTTATTTATTTAATGATGTGTTCCAGGCCAGTTCCCCAAGTACTCGTCGATAGCGTGCCTGAACATATCCAACAATAATCTGACGACCGCCAAGCTGCAGCCGGCATCCTCGCGTCCGTACGCCTACCTGTACAACCTGAGCGTGCTGGACGCGGCCGCCAACAACCTCACCGAGTTCCCACTGAGTCTCGTGCAGAGCAACCGGAAGATATCCGTCGATCTATCCGGTAAGTACTCACATGAATCACCACTAGACATAGGCCCGGATCAATAAATCTATCTCAAGTCTGAGAACGATCTTGAGCACGCTTTTGACATGTCATTTTGTACTGGTATGACATTTCTAAGATCACTTGAGACTTCTTAAAAGCCCGTTACTATACCTCAATCAGTATTACGGACTTTTGGAACACCTGTACACTATTGAATTGTAATGTCGGCCAGAGGTGTAAGTATGCTGTAAGTATAGTAGATGTTGTAAGTATATTCGTAGTTACTAAATATATAATGAACCTTTGATATATTATTCCAGGTAACAAGTACCTTCCGTGCAAGCACTTCCAGAAGGCGATGGAGGCCAACAACAGTGCCCTGGTCAAGTTCCTGAACTACGAGAGCACGTACTGCGCGCTGGACATCAGCTTCAACTGGTTCAAAGACGTCAGGATCGTGCAGATCGACCACCTCAGGATACAGAAGGAGGTAACTTACCTTTCGGATGCGATTTCATCGCGTTTCAAAAAGTGGAATGCGCGATTGAATCAAGACACTAAATAGCGGAACATGTGGCGTGAGGTAACTAGTTTCACGTGATTGAATAGTGTTGCTAAATCAAGCTGATATACAGTGGAACACGCGATTAAATCTTGTTGCTAAATACGGATAAACGCGATAGAATCGCTTTGCTAAATATGCAGCGCTCTGCTGGATTATGGAACACGCGGTTCAATCGCTTTGCTTCACTTAGCATCCCAGTCTAAGAAATAAAAGATATGTAACGTTAAATTGGAAGTAATTGGAAATATTAAGTAGTACTTTATTCGCTATTAAATGTAGATTACACCCAGATCTAGTTGGTGAGCCGAGTCGTGTCTCTGTCAATTCAAATTCAAATATTTTTATTTCAAGTAGGCCAGTTTAACTGGCACTTTTAAAAAGTCAAGAGCTAGGTGCATGTTCCAAAACTAAATACTATGGATAAGAACATGCAAGAAACTCCATGGATACATTTTTTCTTTTTTCTGTTGGCAGTTGAACGCGAGCTGCCGCAACATAAAGCCGGCCAACATCAGATGCACGTGCGTGCCGGAGCGGCTGGACGTGCTGGGCGCTAACGTGACGACGCTGGTGGCGGTGGACTGCTCGCAGCGCCGCCTGCGGGAGATGCCCACCGACCTGCCGCCCAACACCGTCAAACTCAACGTCTCTTATAACAACGTGAGTATGCAACAGTCAATCCTACTTATATTATAAATGCCATAGTTTGCGAGTGTGGATGTATGTTTGTTACTCTTTCACGCAAAAGCTACTGAACGGATTTGGATCAAATTTGGAACACAGAGGGAGAGAGGGAGTTTATATCCTGGATAAACACATAGAATACTTTTCTTAAGTCTACGCGGACGAAGTCGCGGGCAGAAACTAGTAAATAAATAAATATCGCCAGACTGACTCACCAAATGTATGGTCCCAAACTAAGCAACGGTTGTACTATGGGTGCCGTACAATGGACTGGAGGCGATCCTAGTGACACCCAGACCTGGGCAAATTACGATAACGCCGATTTCCGAAATTTGCCTCGGCGGGAATCGAACCCGCAACTACCATGTGCAGTGAGCCGAGCGGCCTACGCTTGTACCACTGCGCCAAGCGGTCGTTAGCTATGAAGGCGACTGCTGGGCAGTGAGGAAAACACATTTTACTATAGATATAACTATTGTCCATGGCTCCGCCCGCAAGGTACTGAGATAAAATAAAACTATAATAAAAGTGGTTATATACTTTTAGATGAATACTTATTTAAAAAAGGCTGAAACATGTAATTTGTTTTATTGTTTGTCCCGCGACCAAGAACAGCCCTAAAATAGCACTAAATACTAATTTATATGACTTCAGAAAAGTTTAGATGAAAATTGGTTTGAAGAACCCGATATCTTTCCAAACTATCATCCCTTGTTTTCCGCTCGTTATTGTCACCCAACACTACCTATAATCCTATATATAAAATTCTCGTGTCACAATGTTAGTTACCATACTCCTCCGAAACGGCTCGACCGATTTTCATGAAATTTCGTGTGCATATCGGGTAGGTCTGAGAATCGGCTACTATGTATTTTTCATACCACCCCTAAATGTTAAGGGTGGTCCATATTTCACGCGGACGGAGTCGCGGGCACAGCTAGATATATCCGGTTCCGAATGATCCGCCATTTGAGTTACCAATCACCCGGGATCCTAGCCTTTAACTGTTGCACTGTTTCATGTTCAGATCACGTCCCTGCGAGCGGTCGGTGATGATGCGACGTACGATCACCTTAGACAGCTGATCGCCGACCACAACGACATCCCCAACATTATAGAGCTCGAGGGAACCAAGTTCATTGACAACTTCCGGCTGTTCTCCATAGGGCACAACAAGTTAAAAACTGTGAGTAGACAAAACATTTCCACGGATTTGTGATGTTGTCTCCACTTTGTGCTGCCAAACAATTGAGGCAACAATATAAGTCTGTGTACATATTTCGCCAGCGCCAACACAAACTCAAACTCAAAATTGTTTTCATTAATGTAAGCCAACAAAGCATTTATGAATAGTCAGAATCTACCACCGGTTCGGAATGCTGCTTCCACTGGGAAGATCCGGCAAGAAACTCAATGGTTACTCTTTTCAATGAATAAAGGATTGTGTACATTCTCAGGAACAGCAACAGAATGTGGGCAGGCAACATCATTGTCACTAAATACCTCAGTAAATGGTAATCAAAGTCACTCAGATTTAGGTATTTACATTAGCAACTATAAAACGCGTCAGATGTTAAACCGATAGAAACCTGGTTTAATACGACGATCTTATAGAAATTTTATGGAAAAGTTACAATGGTCAAAGAAACTGTTTGAACCAAAGGTTAATGTTATTATTTTCAGATCCACACGTACGTGTTATCGAATCGTTTCGACACGACAGGCACGGCGTTCTCGATAGCCGGCAACTACATACACTGTGACTGTAACACGGAGAAGATGCTGAAGGTAAACATAATACCAAATTACGATTTACAATGTTGTAAAGAAAAGTTAAGTGTTTTTACAGCTATTACAGTTCATATTTTCATGGAACTTATGCATTTTGGAATAAGACGTCGGCACGCGACTTCTATGATGCATAAGTGCCATGGAAATATGAACTTTAATTACTGTGAATCGCCATGAATTCGACGCAAGCCATACTAGGTGAAACATAAAGGGTATACTATTATTTTGCAACATTACTTTGTAAATCTAAAACTATCGGCTTTGTGGGACCGTTGAAGTACTGAAGGTTTTGTAGACTTATGAAATCTGTAACACCTTTTGTTTTTCAAGTTTCTTCCAAAGCTCATAGTTTTTGAATTACAAAGTTACGTTTTGAAAAAAAGTATACCCTTTCTGTTTCAACCTGTATTACTCGTAACAAACCTAATTCCTTGGAGTGAAATCTCTGTTATGGCCGACCCCTCTATACATTAATTTATATTATTCCAGCCATGGCTGCTAGAAAACTTCAAAAGCATCCCAGACTACAAGGATTTAGAATGCGAGGACAAAATCCCAGTGATTGCGTTAATAGAGTCTCACGTCTGCCACACGCCTAGAGACTGGACGGACTACATATACTACATCATAGGCCTCGAAGTCTTGGTGCTAGTCTTGCTGATCAGCAAAGTCTCGTACGACTACTGGGTGTTCAAGACCGTTGGCTATTTGCCGTGGCCTGCGAACAAGATGCCGAGGCTGCCGTGTGATTGGCTGTGCGAATAATCATTTGTGGGTAGTTCGCGAAATGCGGGTAGTTGTACATTTTTGTGGGTAGTGCAAAAGGTGTTGCTATTTTGGTTGCTATTGGAATAAGGGCTGTTCATAATTGGTCGGTATTCCTTTCCGTCGGTATAGCCGGGCGCACATTTTCAGAGACTGTGTAGACCACATATTTTTACGTTTAATAGTTCCGGTCTATGGCACGGTCGCTGATCACGAAGAAATTCGTACAATGACCTGTTATTACCTGTCTTTGTCACTCCCGCGTAAATCTAATACGTTTCGCTCACACAGTTTCTGGTCACGTGAGCGAGACGTATTAGATTTATGCGGGAGTGACAGAGACAGGTAATAACAGGTCATTGTACGAATTTCTTCGTGATCAGCGACCGTGCCATCGTACAAAATGTGTCTTTTGAAAATTCTGAGAAAGTGCGGCCGTTCTTATACCATTCATCTGTAAGTTTTCCACTCGCTGGTACTTGCGTCTACGTTAAGTATTTTTATGGAAAATATTACTCTGTCAAATTATTAAATTTGGCAGACAAATATTTTACATAGAGCGACTATGGTTTTGCCTATAGCTCTGCCGTTATCGTCTGGTCGTAAATATTTTTATAAATCTGTCTCGCTCGCAATCGTTTATGTGGAAACGATTCATATAATAACGGCCGTACTATACTCGTATATAGCGAGCGTTTAATCAATAGTAGAGCGCACCAAACCTTTCGTTCATTGTAAGCGCCACAAACTCACCGGATCTAGTGGCCAACACTAGAACTGTTGTTGTAAATATTCATTTATATTTTTATAAGCTGTTTTTTAGGTTTTAAATTTAAATATTCACCGATTTTACATGCAAGATCTCTTTGATGGAAATGTTTTATTTGTAAATTTTGTTGTTAGTTAATCGGTAAGTAGGTACGATTCCAACTTGCCATTTTGAATCTCCGCGTCCTGACTTCAAAATGATTAGGAATTTCGCGGTTAATTTATTTAATTAGTATTCATTTTGGAGCATATAACAAAGTATTCCAATTTAGACATATGGCAGAGATTTTAACAAAATTGTTACGTTTTCCAATTTCAGTTAAAAACATATGTAAGAGATAAATATGATTATGAAGTAGTGTTTTAAATGTAATAAATACTTCCGCTTGGCGGGAGGTTACCCAGACAAATTTTGTTAGTGCTTATATGCTCCATTCGTATTAACTGGCCAGTTTCAGAGGCTTTTGACTATAAGGACCAATTACTTTCGCTTTACTGACGAGGCTGATCGAAAAAAAAAAAGTATTTGGAGCAATCAGTGCCATAATTATTTATTGGCCGGATATAAAATTAATTTTTACACCCCGTTGCAGAAATGTTTATTAAATTTAAACTCGACATTAAACGCTAGTCTGTCATAATATATATTATTATGTACATTTAATGTCGATAATGAAGGAAAAACATCGAGAGGAAACCTGCATGTATTAGAAGATCTAACTAATTTTCGAAAGACATCTGAAATCCGCCTACCCGCACTGGGCCAGCGTGGTGGATTATGGCCTGCATCCCCCTCGTGTTGAGGGGAGGCCCGTGCCCAGGAGTGGGACGTCAAAAGGGCTAAATTATTATATTATTAATGTCGATGAACCTTTCTGCAACTGAGCGATATGATTAGCATTTGCGTTTATCTTTTTTTTGTTGCTTCTTTCTTTTTTTATTAAACTGTACTGCACAGGCTTGAGTCTGGCGGACTTTTGAGACAAGATGAGCCAATTGCAACATAAAATATATGTATATTCTGATTTACAATTAAGCTGTATGTTCTAAAGATATTTTTCAATGTGAAGACTGTATATTTTGTATGAATTTTTAATAGATGTTTATCATAAAGTATGGCTTTATTATTATTTTTCATATCTACAAAAATATTAACGGTTTACTAATAAATTGGAAGACATGTTGGTAAACTTGTTGTGGCAATAAATGCGGTCTAGAGAAGTAGACCAACCAATATCACAACTAAACGCGTAATTCAGAAACAAAAATAATAACAAATAAATATCTTACCAAATTATATTCCTATTTGACAGACTTCTTAATTTTCTTATTAACTAACACCTTTTTCTTCTTCAGATTTTTCTTCCCTTTTTTACTTGTATCTTCTCTATTATTAAAGTTTTGTTTCTTGTGTTCACCATTCTGTGTTCTTCTCTGCTTCTTGTTCTTACCGCTTTTGATTGCTTCTGTGTTTTTAGCCTTCTCTTCGTCGTTTGATTGCTTGTCGGCTTCTAATTTTCTTCTGAAAATGCAATTTTCAAAATAAATAATAATAATACCTCTCTTTATACTACAGCCAAGATTGTTTTATGCATCAAACACAAAGGTTTTTGGGTAGTCCTTATATACCACTCCAAACCTTCACTCTTATTAGTGAAGTGATGGATACATTAGTGACAAATGAGGGTTTCTAGCTCAACCGGCACCAATTTTTGGTGCCACACAAAACTAATTTCAGTAAGGAGTTGTGGTGGATTATTTGCATAATAAACAGAATGAAGTACTGAGTATTGTCGACCGATATTCGATTCTGTGCTGTTAAAGTCAATTATACATGTTTTTTTATTTTTTTTTATTTCTGTGTACTGTTGCTGTCTCTAAAGAGTGTACGCAATAAGTTTCCATGCTCAGCCCAGTCCGATCGACTCGCAATACGTCAAAACTGACGTTTTCAGATACGCGACACCTCCGTTTTGACGTATTGCGAATCGAGATGCCAGTGGTTAACAGAGCCCCTGTTGAGCTGTAAATGTATTTCTCTCATTGCCATTGGAGTCTCATAGAACTTACTTGTCGGGTCGCTTCTCCAGGATGGTGGATATCTTGTCCCGGTGCGGGGCCTTCTTCGTGAGTTTCTTGCGCTTGTTCGCGTTCTGTTTGAGCTGTAGCGTGTACGCCGGCACCTCACAGCCGGACTGCTTCATCACCGACGCGATACTGCGGACATAGGTGGCGGTTAGGAACATAGCAATATAAGTTTAGTAAAACGGGTAAATCAACATAAAAGAATAAATAATAAATATTGCCAGTCTGACACACCAACTGTATGGTCCTAAACTAAGCAAAGCTTGTACTATGGGTACCGTACAATGGACTGGGGGCGATCCCAGTGACACTCAGACCAGGGAAAATTACGAAAAGGCCATTTCCGAAATTTACCCTGACGGGAATCGAACCCGCAACCACCCGGTGTAGTGAGCCGAGCGGCCTACGCTCGAACCACTGCGCCAAACGGTCGTCATAAGAATAGATTATACATTCATAAAATTGCTTCTAATTTATGTGGAACTAGCTGAGCCCGCGACTTCGTCCGCGTGGAATTTAATTTAACAAAAAAGCCCGCTCCCGCGTTCTGAGCCCGGGCGCCAGAACCCATTTTTTTTAAATTTTGTTTTCCTAAAATAAAAGTAGCCTAAGTTATTGCTTATAACATCAGCTATCTACCAGTAAAAGTCCCGTCAAAATCGGTCAAGCCGTTTCGGAGATACTCTTTGATTTCATGTGTTTTTATTTTTTTACGCGGAACCCTAATTGTTTTTCAAAAATTAAAGTAGGCTAAGTTACTCCCTATTACATCAGCTATCTGCCAGTGAAAGTCGCGTCAAAATCGGTCCAGCCGTTTCGGAGATTACCCGGAACAAACACACAGACAGACAGACAAAAATGTTTTAAATCGCGTTTTTGCTATAGGTGTCGTATGTACTTCATATGCATTTAGTGAAAAGGTGTTATTTTGATATTACAAACAGACACTCCAATTTTATTTATTTGTATAGATAAATTGAAAAAATAGCAAAAGAAAATATAAAATAGAAATAGTAGTGTTTCTGAAGTCCGATATTATTATTTTAAATGTTAAAGTAATTTGATCGAAGTTCGACACTTATACAAGCAAGACAGCATAATTTTTTTTTCGGTTTGTAGAAATTCAAATTAAGGTTCTTCGCAATTTTCAGATAATTATTAGACAAACCAACATGGTTATAGGTTGTCCTCACCTCCTAAGATTGCCGACATCGTCCTGAGTGAAGAAAGTTATAGCGCGGCCCTTCTGCCCCGCGCGACCCGCGCGGCCTATCCTGTGAAAACGCACAACAATATCTTCATATTGGAATTCAAATAATGTCGCATGAAAGATACTCCTATTACCCTGTACTCCATCCAAAGATATTCCTATGAGGATAACATATTTTCTTCTGCATATATAGTTATGCAAAATGGATCCAACCACCCAAACTTGTGCAAACAGAAACCGACCTACACTCACTTGCACTAGGACTGGTTCTCGTTTGCTAAAGTATGTGTTGGTTGAGTCCATTCTGCAAAACTATAGCCAAATAATGGCTGGGTTAGACTTTGAAATGTACAGGAGCAAAACTGTATTAGGACCCTGCTTAAATGGGAAATTCGTGACGAGTACCTGTGAACGTAGGCGATGGCCGAGGGCGGGAAGTCGTAGTTGACGACGAGGTTGACGCCGCGGAAGTCGATCCCGCGGCCCATCAGCTCCGTGCAGATCAGCACCCAGATGCGGCCCACGCGGAAGCTGCGGACCACGTTGTCGCGCTGCACACGACACGGGCCGATCACATGGGCAGGGTTAAATGCTGGCATATCGCTGACGTACCGCGTTTCAGTAGCAACTTCTCTATGCAGAAAACTGTCTAAACTGACGTATTCTGGTTTGGGATACGTCATTTTTGCCGTATTGCGAGTCGAGCGAGGTGCCAGCGGTTGTTAACAGACATATAATTCTAACATCATAAGCAACAACTTTTCCTCTACGTATATTTACAAAACGATAAATTTATAAGATTTCGTCCGCACTATCTACGGAATATCCCTACAAGGATACGTGAGACGACACGTGGGCGTAGAGTTCGTAACATATATTATGCAGCGTTAATTTTTTTTTATATTTCTATAAAATCTGATGAATTATTAAAAGCCATGGAACAATATTTGTTCGATTTGAAACATTTATACTTCCTATTTGTTTCAAAACTAACTTGCCAACGCAACTGTAAACTATAATCGAACTAATCAAAATCCAAATAACCAAAATATACGGAGCCAAGCGGCCGACCCTCTGATTACGCGGTTTGGCCGGAGGTAATATAATAGTACATTGTTACCCAAGGGGTGAAGGTAACTTATTTAGTCCCGAGACGGTTCGAAGGTCAAAATAAGTCATTCACCCGAGGTAAACACTGTGCTTTTCATTACAAATACAAGGAAAGTAGAAATAAAAACAGGAATTAGCTAAATAAATAATACAAGGAAGTATGAACAATACTCTACAACTCGAAAAAACTAATGAAGGTCGGATTGCCATTTGCCGCCTAATCTGTTTTTTTTCCGTTGGCCTGCTTCAATAGAAATGTCAAAATATAACTAATTTATTTTTAATAATTTGACAACTGGCAGTTGAAAGCAGTTCTCCGTAGGGCTGAAAAGTATTATTTACAACCCGCTCCTCAGGCAACTTCAGACCTACTTTCCGAGTATGAGTAATGAAACATGAGTTTGGAGTAGTCCATACCTGTGTTTGTGTTCTGTCTGCGTGGATCACATCCACATTGATGCCGTCGTATATGAGCTCCTTGAACAACTGCTTCGCACGATCCTTGCTCTGAACGAATACTGGAACAAAGCGGTACTATTATAGCGGCGTGACGACGCTGTTATAGTAACTTCGCGACGCTGTAATAGTAGCGTCGCGACGCTCTTAATAGTGACTTCGCGACGCCGTTACAGTGGCGTCGCGACGCTGTTATAGTGACTTCGCGACGCCGTAATAGTGAGGCGTCGCGATGCTGTAATAGAGGCGTCGCGACGCTGTAATAGCCGCGTCGCGATGCTGTTAACAGGTGTTACACAGGTTAAAACAGGTGTAACTATGTTTCGAATTATGAAGCCGTGACAACCACAGCTAACCATAAATCTTCATAATTATAAATACAATGACCCAGGCTTACCTAATACTGGCGGCTTCAATCCTTGTTGTACTAATTGCCTGAAAGCAACTAGTTTGCCGTTCTCGTTGCCGCAATACAGCAGTTGCTGGTCCACTAGGTGAGTGGCTGCATTCCTGAAGAAAGAAACAATAAATATCCGTTACTTAAGACACGTTTGTGGAAGATGCGAGCGAGTTTAATGTCAGCAATTGAACTATGGTATCATGTAGATTAGTTCATGCCAGAATGACTCTGTTGACACAATACTTATGCAATTCATGGAGGTCTCAAAGGCAACAAACTGGAGCTAATATATTTATATTAATATCGACTACCCTTTGTAATTATTGACTATATAAACAACTGGAGGTTAAAAAATTAAAAAATATAACTAAATGTAAAAAGCCAAGCCCGCTGAGGCTCTTGCCGGATCTTCTCCGTCGAGGTCGCGTTCCGATCCCGTAGTAAATATAAGAAAAAAGTCAAATTTAAAATTTGTAAGGACCCCCCGTAGGTTTAAACGAAATAAACGATTTGAATTTGAATTGGAAAAACTGCAAGAAAAAGAGATATCAATGCACGAACCGCTGCCCTACAGTGATGCAGAGCAGGCCGCGCAGACGGCGGCGGCACCAGGTCGCCAGCGCGGGCGTGTGCGTGGCGCTGAACAGGGCCACGCGCCGCCGCCGCGCGCCGCTCGCGCCCAGCACCTGCTCCAGCTGCTGTCTGAAGTCCGACTGCTCGTCGGCCGAGCCCTCGAACAACTTGTCCGCCTCGTCTATTATCAGCCAGCGGACTCTGGAATAATAATTTACTTTTAATTTATTTGGAAGAAAATAAGTGAGACGATCTGGCAAGGAACTCAGCGAGCTTGTTTTTTATTGATTGCAGTGGGCTTGATTAAACTTTGAGCAGCTGTTTTTATGTAATTTTTCGAGTTATTTCACTGCTGGTAATCTTAAAACATAGGTAAGCGTCAGGCAATCAAAAAAAGCAGCACCCTATTTATTAATCAATTTTCAGAACATACATGTTTCTATGTTAAGCAATAAAATTTCAAGTTCATAAAAAAACTTACTTATCCAATGTTATGTTAACATTATCCTGGTTGAGGAGGTAGCAGAGTCGATTTGGTGTGCTCACAACAATATCTGTAATCAATCATTTGCAATTAATTTTATTTTTCAACTAGCTGTGCCCCGCGACTTCATCCGCGTAGTATTGGATTGTTGGGTTAAAAAGTATCCTATATGTTAATCCCGGTTATAATCTATCTGTGTTCCAAATTTCATCCAAATCCGTTCAGTAGTTTTTGCGTGAAGGAGTAACAAACATACATACATACATCCACACTCACAAACTTTCGCATTTATAATATTAGTAGGATGATTTTTTTACTATTAGCGCTTATCATAATAGATAGAAGACGTATTTACTCACCACTCTTTCTAATCGTAGCCTCCCTCTCTTTCACCTTGCTCTCCTTAATGGTCCTGAGCATGCTGCACCTGAGGTCGGAGGCCTCGCTCAGGCGCAGCGCCTCCCGGTATATCTGGTGCGCGAGCTCCCTGGTGGGGCACAGGATCAGGGCGCGCGGCCCCCCCTGTGGGGCGCCCAGCGCGTGCAGCACGGGCAGTAGGAAGGCGGCCGTTTTGCCGGAGCCAGTGGGCGCGCAGGCGAAGATTTGGCGGTCCTGATAGGAAGATATCCTCACTCATTATTCTTCTACCCATTTGATAGATGACCAATTATTTGATGGTCGCGGAGGTGTGGTTTGTGACTAGGATGCTTGGATCATTGAACCAAGAGGTCTTGGGTTTGATTCTCGCCATGACAATTTTTGCACTGGGTAAAGTGACATCAATCAATCAATCATCAGCCTATAATTGTCCACTGCTGGACATAGGCCTCCCCTAATGAGCGCCATAGCGCCCTGTCTTCAGCTTGCCGCATCCAGCATCTGCCTGCAGTCTTTCGCAGATCGTCATCCCACCTGGTCGGAGGGAGTAAAGTGACATACAAGGCCTAAATTCTTACCAGCAGACCAGGAGCTTGTCAACTTTTCTGACAAGCAAGTAATGTAAAATCTCACCTCTAACATACAGGGAATTGCTTGCCGCTGCACGGGGGTGGGCTCGCTGTACCCACACTTCTTCACAGTGTCCACCAGGCCTGGAGACACCTGGTACCGGTCACACAGCTCGGTGAAGTTGTGCAGGGCAGCTGGCACATGTCGGCCGACGACTTTGATACCGTGTTCATTGCGGAAACGATTTTGCTAGAATAAAGGCAATATGTATATGACCTAAGAAGTGAAATTTGGACCTCAGGATCAGTAGATAGTCTTAACCACTAGTAAGTAACACAAACATATTCTGACATCATGACAGTGTTATCCCCAATTGAGTAGTCAAAGAACTTTACACAGTTAATTTTGTTGTGTAGGCCAACAGGGGCACTTACAAATTTAAATAAATTCTGCAAGACAACTATACTAAAGCCAAGCACAATATACAATGTATGACAACAATTTTTTAGTTTTTCAGTATTTCTTAGTAGATCCATGTTTGGTGGTAATGAATGTTTTAGATTAAATTTAAAACGTAAAACTTGTATGTATAACTAAGAAATAATTATTAGTAGCATGGTCTAGATCATAACCCTCAACATTGTTTGTTGATAAACATTCTAATTCGAGTTTGTCTTATTATAATATAGGTCAGAACATAGGTCAACTACAGATGCCACCGCTTTCATCTTCGTCTTCGTCTTCCTTATCATCAACTATTAAAAAGGTACAATATGCTTACTTTAAAATCTAGACGGAATCAGTTAGAAGCGACTATGCGTCATGCTATATGCCATAATAAAGTTGATTGCTCTGAAATTATTAACAATATATTATGTTATACGAGGGATGCCTTTTAAGTTTTGTCGTTTGAAGAAAAAAACACTACTAGAACCTTATAGTACTTTTTATGTTTTTCAAAATTCAAAATTCAAAATTCAAAAAAAATTCAAAATTGTTTTTATTCATGTAAGCCAACAAAGCATTTATGAATAGTCAGAATCTACCACCGGTTCGGAATGCTGCTTCCACTGAGAAGAGCCGGCAAGAAACTCAATGGTTACTCTTTTCAATGAATGAAAGATAGTGTACATTATCAGGAACAGCATAAAAAAAAATAATATGAGCAGGCAACACCATTGCCACTAAATAGCTAATAGTAAATAATAATCATATATGTAATAATGTAAATCAAATGAGAATGCTAGTTTAGTGTGATGTGCATACCTACTCATACTTACATCAAATGAAACGTTTACGAACCAAATAATAATTGATAAAACAGGGGTGGATATTATGATAATTGCTTTGGTGTGATGCCTTCCATGCTAAGTAAATAAATAGTATTTAACGACAATGTTGTTAAGAGGAAAGTGAGTGGACCAATCCCCGCAAGCAGCGCCCGCGCACGAGCATGACTTGAAAAGCGGCATCACTCTCCTCAACCATAATAGAGGGAAGAGGGTGACCCGCTCCACAAAGCCACCGCAAACAAGGACATTGAAGTGAGCATGACCAACACCTCACCTCAGAGACAACAGTTCAGAAAGGATAATAAGCATGAGGCAAGACCCGCTACAATTAGACATAAATATTACTTTGTTAAAATTATATTTAAAGTGGCTACATGATGCCCATATTTTAAAAGGAAACATTTGTGTCAAATATGTCAGTAGTGCTAGATTAAGAGAAGGAAGAGGGAAAATATAGGAATGAACCATAACAAAAGATTCTAGTTATTCCCGTTCCGGTGGAGCTGGACCAGCACCTAGCCAAGCATCTTTATCTTTCAAATAATCGTCTAGTGTGTAGTAAGCCTTCCTGCATAGCGTACGTTTTACACACGTTTTGAATTTGGATTCACTAAGACTGATAATGCTTAACGGTATTTTATTATAGAACTTAACACAGTATCCCATGAAAGATGTGTGAATTTTTGCTAGCCGAAAGTGTGGTTGATCCAATTTGTCCTTTCAAAGTATTCACCACGTAGCTTAATACACTTTTCCATTCGCTCAAACCAGTTATTATAACATTTATTCCACTCTAAAGTGGGGGTGTTCAAAATGGCTGACTTGAAAGCGTCGACTGCTTCTTCACTGGACTGGAACCTTTGACCACGAAGACTTTTCTTAATTTTAGGAAATGTAAAAAAATCGTTAGGGCTTAGGTCAGGACTGTATGGAGGATGGTCAAGAATTTCTACTTTTTCCTGCTTCAAATACTCAATCGTTTGACGAGCGCTGTGGGAACTTGCATTGTCGTGGTGCAGGATGATGCGTCGCTTTGAGTTAGATTTTCGAAGTTCGGCGATGACTTGTGGTAAACAAACTGTGGTATACCACTCTGCGTTAACCGTTCTACGATCATCAAGTGCAATAGTCGCAACATGGCCGGTTTTTCTAACGAACGTGGCCACCATCTTCTTTGAAGTGCTTCGAGAACGAACAACTTTAGTCGGCTTTGGCTCGTCTTGAAAGACCCAGATTGTAGATTGTTGTTTGGAATCAGGATCGTAGGCATAGATCCAAGATTCGTCACCACTGATGATGTCGTAGACGTGATTTGACTCTCCTCGGTTGAACCTTTGCAGAGTTTTCTTACACCATCTGACGCGGGCCGCCTTGTGATCGTCGGAAAGCAGATGCGGTATCCAACGGCAAACTAGCTTTCTTACACCAAGCGCTTCATGCAAGATCTTCTGAATGGTTGTCCCTGAGATGCCTAATAGAGCGTCTATCTCTCGATACGTCACATGACGATCTTCGAGAATTAGTTGTCTCACTCCAATGATGTTATCTTCAGTGAATGCAGATTTTGGGCGACCTTCGCGAGATTTGTCACTAACACTAGTATGTCCACGCTGGAATTCTAAATACCAGCGTTCGACAGTCCGCAGACATGGGGCTTCATCCCTGAACACAGATATTAGCTCTTCAAAACACTGAAGCCGTGTCAGGCCTCTTCTAAAGTTGTAGAAAATTATTGCACGAACATTTTCCTTAGAAAGATTCATTTTCGTACGTAACCTGACAGATTCTAATCGACGCTGTGACTAAACAATAACATTAATCCTAATACATTCAACTGTTTTGAGATTCCAAATTTAAACACATTCGAATATAGAACAGTTCCAAATTCAAAATTGCCGGGAATTATGGAAACGACAGAACTTAAAAGGCATGCCTCGTATTATTCCCAGAACTGTACATCAACGTAAAGCAAGGGCGCGCAGGCTATTCGCGATTAGAGCCTGTAGGACCAATGCTGGCGAGCACGCTCCTCTGCGTAGACTCGTTGAAAATTATAATAACCGATTCGAGGAAATTGATATATTTGTTCTGTCTGCATATAAATTTAAAAAGAGATTTATTGAGTTGCTCAGTGGTGAGGAAGGTGAAGCCAACTGAGCAGCTCACTCGCTCACTTATTCCCTTATTATTATATTATTATTATTACTCTGTTTTCCTTTTTTATATGTTTTCATTATGCACTATTCATTTTCATTTTTGTTTTGCTTTCCCAGTTCTGGCGTGCGCTTTGACAATCTTTTTGTTTTTAAATCTGTTACTCGTTCCTTAACTTTAAACTTTGTTCTCGCAAATAGTACCTAACGCAACTGTCTACCCTATTTAATACTGTGTGTGCTACCTGAGGAAAATGTAGTTGATTGTGCATTTGTGTATCCTGTATTTAACTAAAACTGTGTTTCAACTGCCATAATGTACAATTGTTTTCCCAAATAAATAAAAATAACATGGCCTCAACTGAGAATACAGATATCAGAAAATAAATTATCTTACTTCTTCCACCTCTAGTTTTTTCTTTAAATCTTCAGTTTTCACCTTCTTCTTCTTTTCTTTCTTCTTCTCCCCGACTTTAACGCCATCTACCAGCTGCAGATCTCCCTCCGTCTCCTGTTCTGACTCCGACTGGGAGTCTGACTCATGTTGTGAACCCTCTTCATTGTCACTGAGTACTTCCTTTTTTATTTCTATTTCTTCTTTTTTTATGGCATCTTTGCTTTGTTCCTTAAGACCGTGAAAAATAACATATATTATAAACCTCTGGTGAAACATTACAATAGACGACTTAACTTTTTTTATTTAATTTTCTACTTTTATACATTAATTGGGGCTTCATTTTGGTTTTCTAAAATGGACAGTCACGTTTTTGTATTGTATTGTTATAAACCATGCTTGTACTTAAGAAATAATATAAGAACAAATAATTAGGTCTATTAATTGAAAATTTCACGCATAATAAACTTGTGCCAGACCACCGTAGCTTGGCAGTGCCCAGAAGACTGGCAGCATTGCCACGTTGAATGGCAATGCTAATTCTCTGTGCGAGATATGTGCCACGATAGCGTTTACTTATTACTTGACACTAGCGAAATACCTATTAAACTGGGTTGGGCATATCAAAGACCTTTTAGCACTTTACGCTTCGCGGGTCATATTATAATATTTTTAAAGAAATAAGAACTAATGAGGTATTAATTCGTGTGTGTTTAGATTCCTCATGGGTTGAACAGCAAACCTTTAGGCGATAGTAGCATGAGACTTATGTAATAAATGCAGATTAGTGGAATAAACTAACGCAGTAATTTTGGGTACCCGCAAGAGAGGTTATGTACGGGACTTACATTTTTAACACCTAAAACTCGATGTTTGAATGTCAATCCTTTAGTCAGTTTCTTGAATATATCGTATGCGTCCATTTTATTAGCATTTGTATTGAATTTATCGTAGAATATTAACGAAAACACACGTGCGCACGACAAATGAAAACAATGTCCACAGCAAAGATTACAATCCCTTAGTCCACAGATAACTAATCTAATATAGTAGTCATAGACGCTTTTCGATATTTTGGACAATCGATAAGAAAGATGCGGTATGTGATATTGATATTCTTATTATTGACATCGATGCCTACCAGCGTGTGTGCTTAATGTGCATATACCATTACTCGCTGCCTCAGATTATTTATTGTAAGTATTTACAAGTCTCTGCTGGCTGCCGATACAATGATATATTGTTTATAATACGCATCTAATCAAAACTTATGAGAATATGGTGTTATTTGTTACATGTGCATTTCAGGTACTAAAAATGAAACGACTGCTATTTCAAGTAATATGATAAGTGTTCTAGTACTTAAATAATAATACAATTGAAGCCATAAACTAAATAATAATTATTATTATTTAGTTTATGGCTTCAATCGTTTATCGATGATTTCGCCAGTGTCAAGTAAGTAATAAATAGCAATTACAAACAGTTCATAACAATACAATACAAAAACGAAACCGTCCATTTTGGAAAACCAAATGGACTCTTGTAAATAATTAATAATCATCTTCTTCTTTTTTTTAAATATGGCTTTCATCGTTAGGTAGTCGATGATTTTGCCAACAACAGAGTTTTATGTGACTGATTTATCGTAGTCACACATCACTAGAATGTCACTGTCATTGATGACAGTTTGTTTTCAATGTTCTGTCATTATGTTTCAAATTCGGATACACATTACAAATGTATCAGAAAACATGATAAAAGTAATGAAATCTACTGATGATCTTAAACTTTATATTGTAGTCTTAGGTTTTTTTGAAATCCGTCGACTTCAAAATTTGTTTCAAATAATCAGAAAATAATGTTTTCTTATATTTATAATATGTATCCGAACTGTATATCTTAATTCGTAATTCCCCGATGCGATGCCACCATGTTCCCAACGTACAAAATAAACTTCCAAATTTACCCGATTTAACGTTATTATACCAATTTTTTTTCTTCTATATTGTATTATTTTACGCTACGACCATGATAAGGATGGCAATATGTTTGTGACTATAATATTTTAGGTAAGAACAGGAACGGGAAAGGTGTAATAAAATAACACATAATCAATGGAATCACTGCGAGTTTATTTTTATACTTTTATTACATTCAACTGTTATACGTTGCATGAGAATTCGACGCGGGCCCCAGCGGGCCCCAACTTAAAACGACCGAGTTTTATTTCAGGGGGGGGTTAGTACGAGTTTTGAAAGTATTCAAATACCGATCGAATGGATACCTAGTAAGTATACTTACCTATTATGGTAATTTGATAATTATTAACGGGTAGAGATGCACGCTTCCGCTAGGGGCGCTGCTGGTAAATGCATAATCATATTTTTTTGTGAACATAGGTATTACATGGAATGATTCGATCATTCGTTTGGTATTTCCCACTGACAAAACTCTTACTAATACCCCTTTAATATTAATATTTTCGACAAAACAGTCAGATTCAAAGATACTTATAGTACTAAGTTTTCCGAATATTGATATGTACCTACTTACCGACAATGCATTTACCACGAAATTATGAAGACGTAGCTCTACCTACTGTGGATTTTACGCTCGCTATTCGGTAGCGTCTACGTAAAATATTTGTAGGTATAGCCAATTGTAAATCGCTCTTATCTATCATCCTGGGCCATTACCACGTTAGCTACTTAAAACGCAAAAGAAAAGAAAACGCTCGCGTTTGAAAGCTAATTCGCGTTTTAACGCTCGCGTTTGCTTTTCTATTGCGTTTGAAGTAGCTAACGTGGTAAGGGCCCGGGGACTGTGAATTTGCAATTATTTACGTGGACACTAGCCACTCTAGATAACGCGTGTATCCACAATAGTAGATTGTTATTAGAATTAAGTACCTACTGTGTGTCATAACTCGTACCGGACATCCTTAAGTGTGTTGTTGTCCAGTCGAAAAGTGAAGGACATTTGCAACATATTTTCGTGGTAACTGCGTTAAACAACCCGACTCGATTCCTTAATCACAATTATCAACAACATCAAAACAAGTAAAGACACCATTCTTTTAAATGTCACTGAAAAATCATGATCATCACAATTATTAGGTAATTTGCCCATCGTTAATGATGAGCAGTATACATTTGCTTCCACTTTTTCAAGTATAATGAGAAAAAAACTTTAATATTATTATGAGCCTGTTATTAATTTTAATTTACCAATCAGTAGGTAAATACAGACAAATAATGAAAAAACTACTTTGCGACATGACAAAAAAAATTGTTTAAATCTATAAAATTGGCACTAATTAATTCTAGTCATATTAACTTGCATGATTTCAGTGATCATTTAAACCCGTTCCGTTTTAACCCGACCTCGTACGACCTACAACAATAGTACTTTAAGTGTCTTCACCGACTTAGTTTCAACTTACAACAAATTTTCAAGAGAAGCCTATAGGTCCGCTACGCACGGTCCGCCGCATCTAACCCTATTCAATCATTACACAATACTATGAAACATTTTTGTACATTCTTCATCCACGGACCTATCCGAACGTTAAAAGTATAACAAAACTCCATTAACTAAACGTTTAACACATTTTTTTTTCATCTTTGATCAACGATGGCAAACTATAACTTTTACATAGTAACACAATATTAGTTTAGGCTTATTAAATTGTCGCAAATGGTACTCACGTCGTACTCTCAAATGTTTACCTAATTTTTTCCATAATTTATATAAATACAATAAATTATTATTTCATTTTTATTTTTATTTTCCATTGTCATCCAGAGTAGGTATGTACCACTTACGACTGTAGCTTATAAAGACAAAAAAAAAGAAAAATCAATGCTAATAAAAACGCAGATCGTGCATACATTAGATTACGAAAAAAAAGAAAAATCTAATCCTAAGTGTGTCAGCAAAAATATAGTGCAGTAAATTAGAATTGCCACTTAATTAACTTGACGATATAAATTGTATTTTTTTATTTTCGTAAAAAAATATTTCTGTGTATAAAATGTGTCACCCAAGCATAACAAGCAACAGCGGTACATTCTTGCCTAAAATGTAGAGACATAATAAACTACTCAGATAGGTTTTAAATCTGAGTACATGCGGGAATCGTCGCCATGGAACATTATAAGCTCAAAAATACCTATAATAACGCGATATTTATGTGAAAATCCAAAATAACATATTTTTTAGTAAAACTGTACCGCTGTTGAACGTTGTAGATAAAAGTTACTTCTACCATTTAACTGTGAGTATATTGTATGTCAATGTAAATACTTTTCATTTATGTACGTAGACGGGTATCAACGAGATTGCTCGGCCGGGGAGTCGAATACTACTTAGTATGTAGGTATATAATACTTATTATCTTTATATAAAAACGTCATAAGTGCACTTTGAGTTATGGAACTATAATTAAATGTTACTAGTTACTTGTAAGCTTAGCAGATTTCTCATTGCTCTTTCAGATAAAAAAAATGCTTGAAAAAGTTTCAGAAATCGTAATTTTTGGCACTGAGTTGCATTCGAGCAGTACCTAAATTAATGGTACTAAATTATACATTTTAAACACTTGCTAGTAGGTACTCAACTAAAATAAACATTACAGCAGCTCTACCACGGCTTTTACTCTCACTATAGTCGCTACCGGCTACGTAAAGTATTTATATTGTAAATTGTAATACGTCTCTATCCATCAGCAATAAACTATTTAACGTAGACGCTCGCGAGTAGCGAGCATAAGCCGCATGGTAGAGTTACAAGGCTCAATCCTTTTCAGCTGTCAACAAAAATTGAATTTCTGCCAGAATTACTAAATTAAAATTTAAAAATTAAAACATTCAGACGATTATAACCTTAATTGACTTTAAGGAGAGTAACATCTGCTATCGTATCTTATTGTAAGTCATATGTTACTATGAATAGTGAGGTACTGTGGCGAGCTGGGAACTATTGCTAAAACTGTTAATATTTATAGTTATATTACGTTAAGAGTGGAAGATACTGATATAAATATTAAAGCTATTGACTTAAGAATATATCGACTTTGTAATATCTTTAAATAGGTACTATAGAAAAAAATCTAGCAATATGAGGTTATGTCATTGCCAGGGCCCCAATTCGTCTCATTTGAAACCAAATGAAAACAATTCTTTATTCAATATTCTCCTCTTTAATTATGTCGACATATTGTCGCTTAGAGGATTGTTAACAGATGGCTGATGATAATATGTCAACTGCCAAGAATATACGATTGACGACTAAGAATTATCGAAAATAATATTTATTTCCAATGGTTTTCAATTGGATTTATATGAGTAGAATTGAGGCCCAGTACTCCAGTTAGCCCTTCAAACTAAGCTCAACGTTTGTGCTGGGAGGAGACCCACGTCAACAGTTAATGGCCTAGGGTGCTACTCTTAGCAACGATAATCGATATATAGTGACATTCGTATTGTCGAGTCCTACTTTAAATTCCATCTGTTTTTCCGTCGTATCGATTACTGAACGAACCATACAAAATTATCGTTCGATCACACGATATACGACGGCAAAAAAGATGGATCGATTATCGTTGCTAAGAGTAGCACCTTTGAAAGGGGATCAAACTCGGAACCTTTCCGTTAATAGGGCGGCTCCTCTATCCACAAGCCTTTTGTCGCTATTTCAGTGCTGACATGTTCATATTACAAATTAATAATAGCATCCAGTCGATTTATTCTTAAAAAACTGCTATCGTTTCCGCCGACCGAGCATATTTAAACCATTTATAAATAACTATTGTTACTACTGGTTTCAACAAAATTTCAATTGTAACCCACACAGGATGGAGTCCAATTGAAATTTCGCCGAATGAACTATTGCATTTTAAACATGGTAATGGATCAACAAAAAAATAATGTGTGTATGGTAAAAATACTATGTAACAATTGTTAAACCTTGTCTGACATTTACAATATAATTAGATAAATATAAAAACATGATGTCCGGTTGTTATGTACCATTAATACATATATAAATACAACGCCCGCGGGCGACCCCACATTCTAAATTAATACGTTAAAGTTAAATTATATAGTTGGAGGTAATACTTAAAAATTATTGGAGGTAATACTCATGATAAAAGCATATTTTCATTCTTAAAAAAGAACAATTTTTTTTTGTGAAACTGTTTGTGAACATGGGTTTTCAGGTGAATCCTTATGATGATGGCCATTCGACTCCTTCATTATTATAAACATCTTCAATAATGTTACCTACTTATCACAAGGTTAGGTAAATTATTTGTTTATTATTTAATCATTTCAACTCGTACACGATAAAAAGCTAGAGGAAACCAACTTTCAAAAACAAAAACAATTTCAGAAGTTTGCGAAAATGTCAAATTGGTCAGCATTAATGCGTTTTGAAATACAAACATTGTTGGCTTTTGCAAATAAAAGTTGTCAATATAAATACTTTGAAATGACACTCGGAGGTAGGATGGCTCGGACGATGAAGCCTTTATTTTTCTATATACAGCTATCAGAGAGAGCAGCTAGCACAAATCGATCTGAGTGGTGAAATTAATAAATTCGTTTTGTTTGAATGAGTGTTCGTCACTGGACGAGACCGCGAACATTTCTACACTATTTTGTGCATATCATTTGAGACTTTCCAGCCACGTCCTCGTGTCATTTCAAAGCACATCTCTTATTTATTTACCTACTGTAGGCTATTGTTAAAGTTGTACTGTTAAAAAGGCATCCCGTTCTTTATTACTTTGTGCATTACACTATATAGTAACACAGTCGGTTCGTTAGTTAACTTAATATAATTAACTGGCGAAGAAGCGAACATTTATATTGAAAATACAAAGGGCTGTTAATTTTATACGTAATTATATATAAACAAAATATTTTCTCACTTTCATCTTACTATTTAAAAATGCAGTATTTTGGTATACATTGCAAAATATACTTGATTATTGTTTCGCTGTATATTTTGTAGCGATTCGTTTTTGAATTTCTCTGTGTTATGCTGTATGTTTTGGAACTCTTTTTTGCCGACACATGATCCAAACTTAACGCAAACTTTTAATAGAATAAGAGCTAACAACAACGGCGCGCGGGTGTCCAAATGACCATGTACTACGCAGCTGTTAACTGAGATCAAAAATTTAGAATTACGTCCGAAACCAAACGAAATATTTGGTGGGAAAACAATTACTTTCAACGAAGCAGTCAACAATAAGCTTTATAAAACAGCCAAACCGATACCAAATAATTGCACAGCGAAAACAATAAACACAAACATTCAAAACGTTACGGAGACTAAGTCTAAGTTTCACTAGGTATTAATAAATCCATAAGTAGAATATATAAAAATCCTTTCCATTAATGATTTTATCTATTTACTATTTAGTTAATAATATCACGAGGCTTCCATTCCCGAACGATGCCACGATTCTTCAATATGTATGTAATTACTAACTTATAAAATATTTACAATTCAAACTACCCGCTTGCTTTTCCTTTCTAAGCTCCAGCTAAATGATTCTATGATATTTTATATACCGAACGGATGTTATTGACGTGTTTTATATTAAATAATAAACAGCCTGTGTAACATTCAAATAAAAATTAAAAAACAAAATAATATATTTGAGGTACTACTACAATTGGAGGTAAACGGGCACAGCCGGGTATCTCGTATCATAACTTTGATTCAAACGACTCTACCCGCCGTGTTATTCTATTTAAGCTGAGGATAAAATGATAAAAACTTAATTAAACTATCTGGATTACACCAAATAAATCTTCATTAAATGTAAAACGCATATCACAAAGTACACATATATGTAACATTCCGAAAAGAAATCACTATATTACGGTTTCTTAACCAAATCACTTAACATTGGAAAATAAATGCAAAATAGAAAGTGTTGATTGCCCTAAAATGTAAGCTTGCATTGATATTCTTGCAGCTGAGACATGCATTGTTCACTCGTTGTCGATCGATGGTCGATCGGCCGACCGTTCGATCGACACTCAGAACGTTTTATAAACAGTTTCGTTCACTTATAGTGACTCGATATTGATATGTTTCCCAAAATATGGATTAAGATGTTGGTTACTGGATGTGGCACGTCATATTTTTTTCTATGTATTCTCAGAAAGATTTTAATAGTTTTTAATCTATGGAGAATAATTGCCAAAACAGCAAGTATCATCCTCAATCGTTTCTTTGGCTTTGTGAAATATCACGGTGTTTAAAATACTTTCTTTATTACTTGATAGAGATATTGATTTTGTGATATGTCGAATTAAGAGTTGGAATTCTGATTTTCACTGATATTGAGATGAAGGTAGACCCTGGATAGATATGTAGTGTTACTCGACACAAATGCGGTTCCCGAGCGATTACCTACGATATTAAGTAAATAAAATAATTTTTATACAATTTGCAGCCATCTTATGGTTAGGGTATCCTAAGATTTTTTGAGAATAATATAATAATAATCTAATAAATTTTCAATAACGAGACGTCCGCTACGTTGGTCGACATTTAAATAAGAACCACTATACACACTCATAGAGAGAAATCCGAAATTGGATACAGATTAAATATAATTCTATTAATTAATACCTAAACTCTACGTATTTTTATACAGAAGAAATGATTAATTTTGTCTCATGATTTGAAATCATGCACACGTATACGATCGTCGAACTGCTTTTCGAAGACCCACTTTCAGGCTCACCAGCGTCTCTACTCCCTGCGTCACTACTCACTCTTAACCCTGTATTCAAGGATCCCACTAGAGTCTGGCAACTCTACAGCATTTCCCCTTTTCGAAACGTCACCGCCAACTGAATGATTCGTCCGTGAACCGTCGCATGCGCATACCTCGTCAGTCCAGAAACCCATTCATTATATTATAATGGTATGAAGACGAACGAAGGCACGGCTACTAACACATTGATCATTATTATTGAAGCCAAACGCACATAGATTAGACATTGTTACAGTTACACGTTAAATTTTGTACTTTCGAAATCAGATTCTAAGAAGTCTTTCAACATCAACATTTTTTTTTCTCTTTTAATCTAAACATTTTTGTAATTAACCCCTAAATAATCTGTATTTTTTATTAATTTAGATTTGGCGTTCCGAAAAAAGTTTCAGTAAAAAATATTTTCTTTGCATTTTTTAAAGTTACTGTTTAAAATTTGTACGTTCTCCTTTTGTACAGTTACCGAATCTAATTTGACACTAGACATTTATCGAAAAGTGATTTTAAAAAATGTATTTCTCTTTAGAATACAGTTGGCATAATTTGGCAGTACTAGAAATATTAATACTTTAGTATTGCTCTGGATTACATTGTCATATTGAACACTGTTTGGACACCCTCACTAGAGAATGCCGCTACTCGCGAACTGTTATCGTCACAAAGCGAAGTCCGATCCTCGAAGCGTACACTAAACGACTTCTATAAGTCGCGTGCGACAATACTGTTTATGTAATTTTAAAACTAACGTCAATATTTTACTAAATTATAATACGATTATCCATTAAATGCGGCGAGCGGCCTGCATTGTTTTGGCATTGTCCGTTATATTGCACATTTTGATGCTATCCCTTCCGTGAGCGCGTCCATCGTGGCCGCGCCGCGAGCGCCCCCGACCCTACGTCATCAGGTGCGCGCGCGGCGGGGCGTGTTGCCACCGATTTAAGCCATGGTCTGTGGTCATTGGAGGCCCGGCGGCAGCTGCGGCGCGTGGTCGCCGGCGCCGGCGCCCAGGTCGAACAGGTGGTGCGGCGCGGGCGCCAGCGCGCTGTGCAGCGCCGACGTCTTGAGCAGCCGCTTCAGCATGCCGCTGGAGCCGCGGTGCTGCAGGCTCTTGTGCGTCGTCAGAGAGTTCTTCGTTCTGTACCTCCGGTGGCAGAACTCGCACACGTACAGCGTGTCTGACTGCTCGTGCTTGTCTTGGAAGTGTCGTTTCAGGGAATAGTAACAAGAGAATGTCCTGCGGCAGTATGGACACTCTTGTGGCTCGTTAATGCCGCCTGCGGTCGGCGGGGGCATACGGAGGGGCGGTACAGCTGGAAACACAAACGAGACGACATATTTACATCGAGCCATCTCTCCCGCGAATCGGGGTGAGTACGGTTAGCTGGCAACACGCGACAGTCATGAATGATATTCAAAATTCGAATGAATTTTGCTGTTAGGTATTATGTTCAGAAAAAATACGTAGAATGTATGAGGTTAATAATAATAATTAATAATACTAATAATATGCACTGTACACATTGACTAACTACACAGTAATCACGAGATTGTCATAATATTCAAAACCTTAAGGAAATTCTCTCAACCACATTGACACAGAAACACGTGATAACAAAATGATAGAAGCATGCTCCAAGCAACACAACAACGTCAAAACTGCGAAACCCGACGGGAGGGGGGGGGGCTCGGGGCTCGGGGGGGTTAGATAACGAAACATAAGTACAACAGAAAATCTCTAAAATCAACAGAAATCGTAAAATTATAGAAAAAGAAACTCGAAAAGGACCCTTAGCCTAGCTTAATACTAATCGAATAGAAAACAATCGGTTATGTTAATGAGTTAGAATATATAATCGTTTACGCTAATCTTTTCTGGTTCTATAAACAAGTTCTAACCTTTGAGAGTGTTGGTATGTACGGCTGTCTCTGGTAAGTTGGTCTCGTGTAGGTTCTCTTTGCTGGAGGAATACTGCCGCATGCCGCGCCAACTCCGTCCGAGTAGTCACTAAAAAAATCGTATTTGATCTGTCTCCCCTGGCCTCGACTTGTGGTAGGTGTATATGTGGGTCATCAGGGAGTTCCTCGAACAATATACCCTCTCACATATCGTACACCGGTACTCCTCCTGGCGCTCCGCGTGCTTGTCTGCGATATGACGCTTCAGCGACGCTTTTGAACACAGAACCTTCCCGCATAGCGAACACGTGAATAACTTTTTACCTGTAAACAGATCGAAAAAACAAAAACCAAATGTGGGGTGGCCCCCGAACGCGGTATAAATTAAAAAATAAAACCTACTCGGGAGATTTCACTTTTTACGGTGGCAACATTTTCGTTCCTTTTTTTAATTGATTGAAAAAAAGAAATTAAAAATGACTTAAATAAAAATAGAAAATTGAAATAAAAATTTAAAAATAAAATTGAAATGATGGCGAAAGCTACAGTGGCTTATGAAGGGTGTTGCAGACAGCATGCGGAGGCGGGAAATAAAATATAATTTAGCGGAAAAATCTAGATATGCCAAGCGTGTTTTCAAATCAACAAAAATATAACGGTGCACTATGGAAAATCCTAAAAATTCACTACACAAGCGAATAATTTTAGTGAAAATAATTATAATTGTAGTTAGACAGGCGGGTGACGTCACGGGGTCCTCTAATAAAACTGGCAATATTGTATTTTGTATATTTGTTTTTATTAAAAACGCCATTATCATCAATATTAGGATTTATGAAGTTCGGTTTAACGATTACATTTTATGAGTAGTTACTTCAATTATTTTTAATTTAAAAAGTAAGGAAGAAAAATAACCATTACGTATAGATATAATATTATAGTTTTACGAAATCATGTTTTATATTAGATTATAACCACTACAGGTGCAGCCCATTAAAATAAATTGTTTTATAACTTTTGGCGTTCTACACTAGGTGTAGATAAATCCGATTGCGATATAAGATACGTATATGGAAGACAAAAACATATATTGTAGAGATTTTGGCACGATCAACGATTTCATTTAACAAATATATGAAACTAACAGACCCACCAACTTGGTCGGGGCCGACCGTGCGTCTAGGGATTATCACACCAATCGATCGAACTTCGATCGACCGACAATTGGCGGTCGATGGATGACCGATCGAACGTTGCTTTATGTAGAGACTCAATCGACGTCGATTCATCTCATTTCAGCATCGATCGATACATAGATCGACGGTTGATCGAACGGTGTGGTACCCTAAGAGAGACACAGACATATAAAGATAAAGAAGTGGCAGCTGCCGTGAGTCTTATTTTTCTTAAGATCGGTCGGTCGGTTGACCAAGTCGGAGTGTCTGTCAGGGGGGGTATTGTAATGGACTGCATTACACAGATGCCAATCGTTAACAAAAAAAACTAGATTCGTGGACAATTAGAACAATAATTTAAGAAAAATATAAAATTTCAATACAACAACCAATAAATTAATTTAGAATCCTTATAAAATAAGTAAAAATGCCAACAAGAAGTATAAGAACACATTGAATAAAGTCGGCGCACGCGCACGTGCGCGTTTGAAAAAAAATCACCTTAACACGTTAGAAAGGTAAAAACTTAAACAGGTCACAGAAACAGTCTTAATCTTGCTAAGATCCTAACTAATGTAGTCGACAGGGATGTGTTCTGCTCCATAGAACACGGTGTAATACCGCCCTTGCAAACCCGAGGCGAGGCCTCTCGAGATCCCAAAATAACTTAGCACCTAATTTTCGAACCGAAAGATCATCTTGAATCACAAAAAAATTTCGAGTTAATTCCAAAATTAATCACGCTTATGACTCCACCTTCTGTGTGAAAACATTTCTTTTTATATAAAATTATCAATTAATTTAGTAAATAATGTACATTTTTTATCTATAAAATACGCCTAATAGTGTACAATTCAAACGCGTACTTACTCTAATCAGTCTATAGCGTTATTAGATTTTGGCAATTTTTTTTCCAAACCAAAGACATTTTTTTCTCTTTAAATAAATTCTTAATTGTCAACAGCTAAATGAACGTAGCTGATACCGTACTGCCGCTGCAGCACATCCCTGTAATCGTAAATTAAACATGTAGCTCTATTATCTATATGAATTCAGATAAACCTTAATCCTATGTAATAAACTAACTTAATTTCCCAAACCCAAATTAACAAGAAAAACTATCACTAACATTACTAATCAAAAAACAACAACTCTACGTTTGAAACTTTGCAATATTTGCAAATAAAAACTTAACATTTTTTTTTCATTTAGTTTTTGTCGTTCACGGAATGTTGCGAAATATTTTGAAAAGAGAATTTAGATTCCATTTTTAAATTTCGTATCCCTTATGTTTTCTAGCACGAACATCGTTCCTTTTAGCACCAAATCACTAGTCTTCCAATTGGCCAAACTATCGTAATAAAGCTTAATGATTAACTAAACAAATAATGGCTAAGCGTTTATGTATCTAGCAATAACAACAGAATCTTATAACATATACCATTAAATTTTTAGGAAGCCTCTCATAGTTGTTACTTGTTAGTCAAAGAGTAAAGCATCGCTTATAAGGTGATACGTGTTTCGAACACAACCTACTTCTAATGCCTTTTACGCAAGAATTACGCAAAATGTGTCTTTTTTTTCAATAAAGAACACAATAATAATATATAAAGCAGGCACTAATCATTACTTACAATGTATATCGTTTTATAATAAATTACGTTAACATTTACAATTAGGGTTCCCTTATTACTATTAAAAAGATTTTTTTTAACAATAGTGATATTTCCACCAACGATTCTCGTCGATTTAGTGATGCTTTGTTGAACTAGAATAAACTGTTACATATCATGAAAGAAATACATTATTTGTTACGTGCGAACGACTGGACTTGAACGCGGAAATTATTTGTGAAACTGGTACTTATTGCAAAAGTCCGCATTTTCTTAACTTCGAGTAAGTCTTGGAAATAATTTCTAGGTACTTACTTTTAATTTTTATAAGCTACCCGGGAAATGTTCCATCCCTTCCTTGAATGGATGTAGGTATATGACTGATGTTTTTTTATGGAATTTCTTGTTCGATAATCGACATATCCGCGTTTAAGTTTCGTCATCCGGTGTTACGACACTGACTAAAATTATTTTATGGCAAGCAAATATCCATTGAAAACAATTCCAGCATGGGAACGCTTTTAATAAAAAAATCACTGTTCAAATTTAGGAACATTTAACACTGAGAATTGTTAAAAATTTGTTTATATTCTATCACCTATTCTGTATATAATAATAAAATGTGTTGTAATTACAATTGTACAACGTAATAGAACAAAAATGGTGTGAGCTTGTAATGTACAAAATAAAAAAGTATGTAGGTGTAAAAGCGAAAAAAAATATTAAATTATAAAAAAAAACCTATTCTAAAAGGCTCAACGAAACAATATTAAGAAACGAACACAGGTATGCAATAAAAGTAATGTTTGAAAAAAAAAACAAGAAAAAATCTGACTTAACTTAAATAAAATAAAAATAGCCACATTCATTTCAAAATGGCACCTTGCGATTCACTTGGATACAACATTATATTCCTGTGCATCAAAGATTGAAGAAATGGCAATAATTTTAGAAAATATAGTTACGTCCAACTATATAAAAAATTAAGAAAAACTGTATGGGAAAAGGGAAGCAAAATGTGTCTATATGTATATATGTGTGTGTATATGGTGGATGTGTATATTTGATGTTTTTTCCAGTTTGTTGCGTCAGTAATATGTATAAATCCGGTGTATATTGTGTCAGTGCTTTCTGCGGGTAGATATATATTATTTTGTTTTTTGAAAATCAACCTTCATCTCTTTCTATTGGTGCTATATCTTGGATTCAGTCTTAAAATAACGAAAAAAACACCTAAAATAAGAAAAATAAATTTGAAAAGCCTCATTAAGCCAATTATATATCTGTGTATATAATTTTTAAATATTTTTTTTAGTAATCTCGTATAAATATCTAAGAGTGAGATCATGCAGGTAAAATACAGAATAAATTAATTGCCGAAAATAATGAACACAACGTTTAAATCAATATGCCTCTTCTGTTACTTACACGAACACCAGTTCTTTTATATAAATTTAAGCCTAATATATAAATTTACAGCACCAAGATTTTTCATCTTTTCTCAAAATATTTTTTTCTCTTCGCCTTATTGTCGCACATTTAACATAGTGTAAAATTCAGGAATTATTCTTTATACCGCAGTATTGCACTCTCCGGGCGCATTAGATCGTTACTTTTAAACAAAATCATTCATATCGACGACCTGTCTCGCCCTCCCTTGTAATATTGGAATGTCAGTTAGCCATTAATTGTGATGTCCGTCATGGTCAATCCTCGTCACAAGTTCAAAGTTTCGTACAAATATTTAAAATAGAAAAAAAATCTAATAAAGTCATAAAATATATCGAGTCCCATCGAAGAGATAAAAATATATAATAATATGAAAATTAATTATTAAAAAAATAGTTACTATTTAAATAGAGAATTTTAGTAGAAAATAAATTTAGTAAAATTAGACATTGAACTGGTCTTTGAACTTGTAGAAGTCGATATTATGGTGGGGCGGGGCGATCTTGGCGTCGGGGCTGGTGGTGAGGTTCTGGGGCTGCGTCTGCTGGGGCGCGCCCCGCTGGCGGCGGTGGTAGATGCTCTTGTGGTTGTTGAGCGAGTTGAGCGTGCGGAACACCTTGTGGCAGAGCGTGCAGCGCGCCGAGTGCAGCGGCTGCAGGTGCTGCTGCTCCGTGTGCCGCTTGAGCGTCAGCCGCGTGGACAGCAGCTTGCCGCACACCTCGCACCGGTGCCCCGCGCCCAGAGGGCCCACTGCGCCACACATAACAACCAACATCAGCGCATTAGTCAACAACAAACGCCGCGAGGCGCTACTCGTATCCAACACCACTGCGACCTCTCGCATCCAAAGGGTCCCATTCTGAAGGAACCAATTGGCACAATTAATGCGCCACAATTTTTTTTTCTCGGATGGCAATTTTGAACCTGGTTTGTAGAGGCAATCAAACGTGTTCTTATTCGAATTTGACTAATGCGCTTTTTTAAAAAAAACGGTTGGTGGTTATGCGTGTACCGATCATAGATGTCCCAATTGGTTCCAGATAGGTGAGTGCGAGCGTAGCGCCGTCGGTACCCACTCGCGCGGTCGGGGCGATACCGACGGTCTACGCTCCCACCGAAGCGTTAATTACAAGTCGTTTAGTGAGAAATAATAAATCATACATACATATAAAATAGTTGCGATGCGCATGCATACTATGCTATATACAAATGTTAGGAACATATCGCGTTTACATTGTGTTTCTTTTTAACTTAACGAAAATCTACGGGCAAGACTATGGCGTTTTAGGTGGTTAGGATGGCAGCTTGGTTTCTTGTGATGGCAACGGGTATGGCGGGGGGGGTGCGCGCCGGCGGTGCGTGCGTCAGTTGACGGGGTAGAAGGGCCCCTGGCCGGCGGCGGGCGGCTGCTGCTGCTTGCGGTGGTAGATGGACTTGTGGTTCCTCAGACTGTTGAGGCTGGAGTACACTCGCCGGCATATGTTACAGACAGGCTCCCGGGACGGTCTCATGTGAACGTTTTGGATGTGCCGTTTGAGCCGCGTAAGAGACGACAAGCTCTTGTTACAAGGCTCACATCTGTAATCTTCTTGGGGGGTGCGGGCGCCACCTGGTCACAACACAAGCAGTTAGCCCCGTCGATGCTTCGGACGCACTTTTAATGCACTCTCGTAATCGTAGCCTCTCTTAAAGCACCGCCACCCCCCTCAACTGATGACAGGCGCGCCGCCTCGTGTGTAATGCGAAGCGGGATATTAGTAGCGCATACGTTTGGCTCTGTCGCCTACTCCTCGATAGTTAAGCTCAGCAATGATTGTATGATGTATAACTGGCCAGTTTTCATAACAGACGCGGGTCGGTGTCGGGTTGCCCGGACAAAAGCGTTTTTAATTCTTCAATGAAATAATTTGAGTGTATTTTATATAAACCGACACCAGAGTTACCATTACTAAAAAAAGTCCATTGTTCGATCTCCCCGTTTATTATATTTTCCGTTTCCCAAGACAATATGATCGAGTGAAACTCGATAGTGTATTTAGAAATGATTCATGAGATCCGCTATGCTTCGCAGAGTAAGTATATTCAACTTTTACTGAATTCCCTCAAGTTTATATCTGACTTATGATTTGTTTTCTCGGTAGCTAAGTAATTTTGTGGTTCTCTTCTTTTTTTTGTAAATACATTATTTTGCAGCCAATTAGATTACAATGTAGAGCAATTAACAACAATAATAATTTAACTGTGATTATGAGAAGTTAAAAATAATGTGAGAATTACAAATAAAGTATTGCAAATAGTAAAAAAATGAACAACAAAAACCTAATTGGAAATATGGGAGTGAGGGGTTTTCCTAGCACACAATTGTTTTAACATCTAATAAAACAAGCTAGCATATCTTCGTATAGTTACATTACACTATGTTACAGTAACAGTTACATGCACGCCACGTTGCGTTTTGGTTCAATGATCAACATAAATCCCATAGACTCGTCATGCGTTTGACATATTAATAAAAATCATAAATCAATGATACCTATGCGTCTCAATCGAACCATAACACAAAAAAGCTAACATTAATTAATTTTAATACAGAAACACAGAGCACAAAATGAAGACATATAGAGAGGTTAATAGTATATAATAATAATATTAATAAAATACATATATATTGATATAAATAATTATATGTCACGTGATAATTGCCTCATACATTTGGTAAACAAAAAATATAAAACCTAATAATGGATATATAAACCTAATAATGAGAGAGCAGAGAGGAAGCGGTGATGGTGGCATACGACAGACAGTGCATTAAAAATATCGTTTGTCTCAATATATTAGGTAATGCAATAAAATAAACTTGTTGCTAGACAAGCCGGCACTCACCTTGAGAGGTGCTCGCCATGCCGTCCGCAGCAAGTGGACTCTGCAGACCTGGAAACAGCATACAGTTCATACGGATACTCCTGGGCGATTGCACTAACAATACAAGGAAAAATACGTATTATTAAATCCAGAATCTATTCATGACATAACGTTTAGCACAAAAAAAATAGTATTTTGTTCATAACCAGTCTTAAATATCGAAATGATGATGACTATAATATGTCTATTATTCAGATGTCTATTATTTCCTTAAATAATCTAAATAAATAAGGTAGTCCACTGTCTTCGGATTAATATTCAACTTTTTCGAGTGTTCAAAGGAGGTAACAATTATATTTGAATACCACGGTATTAAGTCTAGACTATATTACACATAACACACAAAATGCAATGAATTATGAAACTTACCGGCCAACGTCGAATGCTGTGCCAGCGCATCTATAGAGAAGTTGAACGTGTTGGACTGAGCGAACAGCTTGGAGTCGGGCGGGGCCATGAAGGGAGACGGCATTTGCGGGGGCGGGGTGCGGTCATCCGCGTCGGCCGAGCTGTCGCGGGACGGCGGCCCTCCCTGAGGCAACACATAAGTAGGCATTAAAGGATGATGTGACGAATCTTAATTTGTTTTTCTTATTCTGTTTAAATTGAGAACCGCAGGAAGATATTATTTAGTTTAATTTAATTTTTACCAAAAAACTATAGTTTTTTTTACTCGTTATTTATTTATTTTTATTAACTGTATATGTGTTTTGATTTATTCGTTGAGTAACTAAGTAATTGCCTACCATTCTCTTATTTTTATATATTATTATTGTTCAATATTTTTATACGGTGTTATTTGTATAATGTTACTGAAAATGTAATAATTTGTTTTACGATTTTAAGATGAAAAGTTTAAATAGCTGTATATTTTTCAGAGATATTACGATTCTAATGTTCATTTCAGCGAATAGAATTAAAAAAAAATTGTTATTAACGAAACTCCAGGGAGCCGTCAACTATTAAGTTAGTAAGCAATTTAACTTGGAAATAAGTAAAGTTTTGTGTCGTAATAAAAATATATACGTACTTGAACCAAATGAGTTTTTTTTAGTGGGGGTGTTGTTTGTTATGTTTCTACCTCAATAAGCATTTTTAGATGTTGGTAAATGAGAGGTTTTTTTGTATAATTGTGTTGCAAAGTGAGCAGTAGATACGTAAGTACCGACCTATTTTATAATTATAATTATTTTTTAATAGAAAATATCATTTCGCATTATACTTAATTTATTGAAGTAGGTTACGCTTAATAAAAGTATGTTTAAAAATGAGGAATGGAAATTATTGCTCCTTTCAATTCATTTTCATTACGTGAAATTATATTTTTCTTACACTGTTATTTCGACTGTGATTTTTCACCGTCAATGATTTGATTCATGGTGAATTTTCTCTATGAACCCTATGAAGTGACTGGTCTATTATTTATCATGAAAACCGGGACAGTAGCAAAAGCTTTGCGATTTAATTGCAATGATTTTTTACAGTTTCTGCCTATGTCGATAACAGGTGCTACTTATGAAAACCTATATCATATGATTTTTCACACGCTACCTATGAAATGTTCCGTCCTTATTAAAAATACAACTTTATTGTTTTTGAAAAATTCCATATTAAAATTTGTTCCGCTCACTAGGTCACTAGACCGCGAAGCGCTAAAATGCTGCCGTTATCGCACGATTATTCGTCATACGAACTCAATGTACCTATAACAATCGTACGCCACTCGACACCCGTCGGGTTCCGGGTAGTATCTAGCTCGCTAGACGCTCTAATACCCGGTAACTCTCAATGTCACACCATTGGCGTTAGGCGATGCGTTTGTTTTGTCTGCCTTTTATTGGACTGTATCGCTTAATGTTTATTTGTGACTGTGATAGATTGCATATGGCACACTCGTGGCTGTATCACGGGTGTAGGTAGTACTTACTTCCGTTGATTTAATGTGCTACAGACTATTTCAGAGGAGACTATTAAATTAGTCTTTGCGCGTGAGCCATTTTTGGACAGGACGATATTTTTTAAATTACCTATTTTTAAGGTTAATTCGTATAGTGGCCTGTGTTACAAAGTGGGTATAAGGTATAAAAATATTTACTGTAAATACAAAACGTTTGTAAATAATTTAAAAAGAATACTAGCAACTAGAAAAATAATTTGTAGTCGTATTTTTTTCCAATGAAATCTGAACCCGGAACCTCTCAGCTATGAAGACTCCCTCTCACCACTACGCTATCGACGCTTATTATATGATTGACGTGTGTCTGTGGTAGGTAATGGTTTCCGTTATTTTATTGTGTATTTACAATTGGACTGTCCCTCGAACGGTAATACGAGCGGTTGCTTATTTATGCACAAATTCGGTTGTTTATGAATCATGTCGATATTAGTACGACCTGTGGAATTTGTTTGTGTTTGCATTTTATTTTATAATACTTATGGAGGATTACGACGATACGTGACAGACGACGTGACTCCATAATGAATAGAACACTCTTGTTTAGAATTTTTTTTTGGGTATTTTAAAAACACATATCTGTCTATGATTTTAGAACACTATAGAATTTTTTTATTTACTTATATTGAGTCTTAAAATAGAAATATACAGTTAATACAGTCACTTTACTTTGAATTATGTAAGTCTCTGTTAACGCGAGGAAACTTTGTATACTTACTACCTATCGAAATTATATTCATGAACAGTTCTACCAAAAACGAAAAAACATTTCAAGAAACTATTTAGTAACAATGATTCTCGATTGTACCACGGCCAACGAGAAGTAATAGAAAATGGTAATAATGTTAGAGTTCAAGTCGGTCACCGCTGCTGGGATGCCCAAATTCGCCCACTCATTAAATAAGTAAATTGTCAACTCACAAGTGGTTTGTGATGATGCGGCGGCGTGTCGTCCGTGCTCCGGTCTATGTCGGGGTTTGTCGGGTACATCATGTCCAGTGGTTCGTTCTTGACCTCGTCCATCAGCCTCGGCGACGGAGACGAGCTGCTGTTCGATATTCCGTTCCCGTTGTTACCCGGCTCGTGGGCACGGGAGTTGTTGATGAGGGAACGGTTATTGGTTGAGAAGTCAGCTGCGTGGCTCTGGGGCTGTTCCGTGTTGTTATTGTCGTGGCGTGGGCGCTTGATGACGTCGGGGGAGTTGTCTGCCGAGCGGCTCATGCTCCGCGGTGGGAAGACTGGGCGTCGGGGCATTTGCGGGAAGCTGGATGTCGGCTGCAGGAGAGCTTCTTCGAGCCTCTCGCTGGAGGGGTGTGAGATGTGGGTCGTGTGCGCCGGGTGTGGGGGGGTGTGCGGGGAGGGCGCGGTTGAGGGAGCCCGCATCGCTTGGAGGAGAGGCTGTTGAAAAGATATGGTATTAGGTTGGTAGTTCCTCTGCTAGGTACGGGTCGTAGTTTTTCAAGCATGTTCAGCTATAGGTAGCCTTACGTGTGTATTAGTTACAGTCGAATAATAAGTCCGATAAATGTTAGCACAATTGAAGGCCCAATTGATTTAAAATGAAGGCCTCGGCAACTAGGAGGCCCAATCTTATTGACTTTCCAACTAAACCATCACAATTCTTGGCAAATTTCTAAAAAGACAATGGACGAATCGTGATAAGTGTGACAATTATTCAATTAAGTCACACAGGTGTTGAGACGGAATATTAATTAGTACCCTTGAGAGTTATGGAGTGAGCATTTGCTGCGTGCGATCATATTTTGTTAATAATATATTTGGAAAATTACGGACGTCGTTTTCATTATGAAAATTAAAAACCTGGTAACATCAACGTCTCACACAAGACTCTATTTTGTGTTAGTTTGTATTATATGTGACGACCGCTTGGCGCAGTGGTTCGAGCGTAGGCCACTCAGCTCACTGCACATGGTGGCTGCGGGTTCGATTCCCGCCGGGGGCAAATTTCAGAAATGGCCTCGTCGTAATTTGTGCAGGTCTGGGTGTCACCGCACCCAGTCCATTGTACCCATAGTTCAAGCGTTGCTTAGTTTGGGCCCATACAGTTAGTGTGTCAGTCTGGCGATATCACACCAAATCTATCTCGTAAAAAACAATGAAGTTTATTTATAACAAGAAAAAGCTACTGTTATGGTGTTACTTCTCAGAGAAACCTGATGGTAGCTTAAATAAGTAATGATTTAATGAACTTACTCCCTGTGCGTTGTCATTGTGGGTGAGCCCCGACACGCGCAGCACCTCAGCAGTCTTGAGGAACGAGGAGAGGCTCCGCTGGTGCACGTTCACCTCGCCGTGGTAGATGAACTCCACCAGCGCGTGCAGGTCCGTGAACGCCACGTCTTGCAGCACGATCACTGGGTGCTTGCATGGCGTCGACTGGTGGCAACCATGGATAATTAAAGTAAGTTCCAATCAATTTCTGCGGCTACACAACAGGCAATTAGTTCGAAGATCCTTTGTTCATTTTAAAAACATTGGAAGACAAAAGCAGTGGACTTTTTTGATATAAGTAGTTTAAGGTCAACACTTGTTACATAAAAATATCCATAAAATATTTATTGACGTAACGAAAAAAAAACGATATCATATTTTAAATTTGAGTGTTTATAAATATCATAAATCCTATTCGTTTAATAAACGAAATCTCAATTAGGTGAGTATACCAACGAGAGTTAAATATTCATAGATCATTCTTCAAAACTGCATTGAAACAGGTATAAATGACTTTTATTTATTGAGAAGTGATTAATTTTTCTATTTCATGGAAAAATGTTTTAATTCTACAAAGTAGTTAAAATAAATCAATGAGCAATGGGTTTCTACACGTAGTTTCATAGACGGCCTTGTAATTATATATCATGCTTTGTGGTTACATGAAGGTTTCAGGACATTAATATGACATTAGTAATCATGTAAAAGTAGGCGTACGTTTTACCTTCCTTCCCTACTTACTGAAGCCGCTAGGCACTTCATATTTTATTCGTATAAATAAAATAGGTTTTTTTTTAAATAGGTAGTATATAATAAAACAGGATGGCATGTATAACTATTTCGAACGGTAGCAAAGGAATTAGAGCTATACGAACCTATTAACAAAAAGCTCATTGAAATCTATAGATTTAAATCCTTGTCAAGGAATAAGGCAATGCACCTCACGTTTTCTACGCGAAAAAGTAGGTAAGTACTGTAATTTATGTATGGTCAAGACGTACACTGCCTTTCTGTGTGAATAAAGCGTAACGAAGCAACGCACCGATTCTTTAAAACGTTACCATCCTGAAAAATAGCAGCTATGTCAACTTCAAAAGGATTCATTTCCGACTTACTTTTAAAAGTTCTCTGAAATAGGGGCTGCACGCGGACAGGACAACTCTGTGTGCCTTCAGACTCTTCCCATCGCAAGCGAGGGTGACGTCCACGAAGTCCTCATCATCCCGGAGGTTCTCAAAGGCGCTGGTGATGCTGCTCTGGTAGTTGTTCCAGCGGAGACAGAAATGCTGTGTGTCGACCATGGTGGATGTTTTTATGTGGCTTGTGGAGACATGTGGGGCAGGCTGCGGACAAGAGGATCGAATCAATATGGATCACAATGCAGAAAACAGATTCAAACGTTTACAGAAAAATAAGTAAGTAATACAGGTTTGTTTCCCTAGCAGGTACCTAACCTATGGTCGACCAATTGGTGTGTTAACACTCTAAACCTAAACTTCTTCATCGTAATTTTGAACCTGTAACTCTAATATTTCAATGTTCTTCAGTATATTCGCTACAAAGTTGTATCTCAAGTCCTTCTGTATAAGCCAATACGTGCTTACTATTCCATCTGTACATTAGCCCTGAATAATCCTACTAATATTATAAATGCGAAAGTTTGTGAGTGTGGATGTATGTATGTTTGTTACTCCTTCACGCAAAAACTACTGAACGGATTTGGATGAAATTTGGAACACAGATAGATTATAACCGGGATTAACATATAGGATACTTTTTAACCCGATAATCCCGAAATTTTTGCTAAGTTAAAATACTACGCGGATGAAGTCGCGGGGCACAGCTAGTATTTTATAATTGCATAGACACCTTTTATAATTTTAATAAGTGCACGTTCACATGTGTTCAAGTATATCTATATCAAATTTCAATTTTCAGTTTTTAGTTGCAATCTAAAGGGTGAAAGTTCAATCGTTCAAACCTATTTTTCCAATGTGTTATCATGTTGTCCAATAAATAAAATGCTAAGGAGTAACATAATTTACAATAAGTGTCACAACAGGTTGCATTATCACTATTGATCTACCAGGCCACCTTTGGATGGAGTAGATCTAAAGGAACCAAAACAATAATAATGATAATATAAGCAATAATTACACACAATTAATATGACAGCTTTATTTGTTTATACTCCCTGTCGGATGGTCGCAAGCGCCGCACGACCTTCGGGTTTTGATTCCCGAGTCCTGACAAGTATTATTTGAAATTTCTGAAATTGCCTTTCGTAATTGCCGTCATCAGGCAATCATTGAGATCTACCTACCCTCTCTATGGTCCCCAGAAAAAAAAACAAAAAATCAAAATGTTTTTATTCATAACAGGAAAACAAAGCTTTATGAATATTCACAACTAATAAATCACAAACTACCAAACCAAACAAAACACAATCAACATTATTTTCAATAGAAAAACGTTGATGTAAATTATCCGTGTCATATTAGAATAATTGATTAGTTTGGGATCAGCAAAGACCCTTTAGAACTTTTCGCTTCGCTTCGGGATCATACGGTTGGTGTGTTAGTCTGGCCATTCATTATTATAGCTTGGCTCATCTCTGACAAATTGGGAATTACAATCACTATGTGCATACCACTGCACACGTATCAAACGCTTTCTTTAATCGGAACTCGTAAATCATTTTATCGAGTGAATAGGCAAGTGCATGTACAAAACAGGCCAGAGGCATAACTCACGGACAGTAAACAACGCCTGTTCAATGCTAAATGTAGGCCCTTTTTTATCATCTGACCTGATTTTTAATCTGAGCGCCGTATTTTATACATTTGTATTGTCTACAACAGTAGGTATTATACCTAGGTATCAATGGTGAAATTGAATTCGGATAAATTTAGATGTAATCATGCACCTATTTTTACCCCACTGGCGTAAATATATGAGCTAGTTTTTGAGCTTTTAACGTTATACCGATTTAATCGCGCTGGAAAATTGATTGAATTAAAAAAAATCCTTGCCTAAGGTTCCTAAATGATCTTCGATCGATGGCTGATCGATAGTTGATCGAGGATGGATCCATTCATGTGGCAACGCTCCTAGGTGTCCCCAAAACGCTGGTGAAAACGAAACTGAGGGGAGGGAGTCCCTAGTGAAAATGGCCACATGGCTGGTTTATGCAGTTTGTATAACAAGTGACAAGTGGTTAAAGAGATCTGTCTCGCTACTCTGGCCACTTTTAGCATTCACTAAGGTGCCATCCTACGTGTCATGCAATATTTTGTGCTTTATTAAAATGAGCCCTTATACTATGAGGAATAAACATTACAAAGATCCTACTCGTAGCAATCAAACGCTCGTTTTCATTCGAAAGCAAACAAAGAACATAAAATTGTTTAGAAAAAGTTTAGTAAAGTTATTACAATGCCTACCTACAGACCTTTGTCTATGGTCCACGAGACTGAAAAGTTGTCGTGAAGTCGCGAAGCCTATGGAATTATTCATCAAATTAAAAGAACCTTACCAAACTGTTGTTCGTAGATTTCAAAAAACGAGGTTAGCTTCATAATGTGGAAGCCAGCAAACATATTACCAGAAACTGTATAGAAATTATTTGAAAAGACCTTATTATTTATAGCATCATCGGGTTTTTCCACTGGTTATGGGCAGCAAAATTCAAAAAGAAGTTAGGCAAAGCATATTCCTATCTAATCCTATCTCAATCCCACTAAGATAAACTGAGAAAAGGACTTCGTTAACAAATGATTTTTGTAGTTCCTAGTATTAGTGTTAGTAAATTTTACTAAACGTTTTGTAGTTACAGCAAATATCAATGTTATGCCTGGTTACAAAACGTTTATTAATAATATACTAACAGGGTGACTAGGAATTATAAAAATCATTTATTGTCTTATTTTTTTCCCAGTGTAATTAACCCAGAAAAATCACTTCATGTTGCATATTTAATTCATTTTTATTATCTTTATGTTTTATGGAACAATAACACAACCAGACTGAATAGGTAGGCTAAAATAATTAACCAAAGATAATATTCCAAGAATGAGACCAATTCCAAAATCAAGTGTTTTTTTTTGCCTAAATCACAGAGGCTTCTGTTTCTGTATTTAAAATAATGTCCAGAATTCTTAAAAAAAGATGTAGGCAACTCATTTGAAAGTAGGTTCTAATTACCTATGTACGACAAAATATGTTATTATTATATTCTATTACCCTTCCTCTCTCACAAACCCTTTAAGTCGACAACGTGCTAGCAATGCTTTTGGTATTGCAAGGATCTATAGGCTCCGGCAGGTAACTGCTTAACATCAGGCGGGTCGTACGATTGTCCGCCAACTATGATTAATATAAAAAAGTTAGTAATTTGTCCCATGTTTCCTCGTCCGAGAAATTATATAAACCTGATAATACAATTGTGTACCTACACAAATACATTATTTATTTTATCTTGACGCTGATAACGGGTTAGAAAACTATGATTAGTGGTATTAGTTGCATTATCAGTTCGATGCACGGGGCGCACACATGAGTGATAAGTGGCCCGCGGGCCGAGCCGAAATATGCCAATGCAGATGTTATCAGTGTCATAAAATATGGAAAAAGTAGATTTTGCATGCGGCTGCGCCTACTCTACAACTTTTATAAATAGTTCCATTTCCAATAGGCACAGTAGTTAATCTATCTATATATAACTCAAAGGTGACTGACTGACTGACTGATTGACTGACTGACATAGTGATCTATCAACGCACAGCCAAATCACTGGACGGATCGGGCTGAAATTTGGCATGCAGGTAGATGTTATGACGTAGGCATCCGCTAAGAAAGGATTTTGATTAATTATACCCCCAAGGGGATAAACTAGGGGATGAAAGTTTGTATGAAACTCTTTCAATTAAATTCCACGCGGACGAAGTCGCGGGCACAGCTATCGTAGTATAGACGGCGAATCGTAGAATATTTTGTATTATGTAGAGACATGATTCATTAGGATTATTTTTAAAACATTAATCAACGAGCCAAGCCATGAGTGTACGGTGGTAGAGCCAAAGCTGTAGCCATTTGACTACAGCTCATACACAGGCTGGCTCAACCGGGGTAGTACCACCCTCTCACAGAAGAGCAGCACTAAGAAGTTAATACAGCTGCGTTTTGTACGAGGATTGAGAGTGCCGTAAAACCAACCCTCCTTACCTTTCCCTCCCTCTGTGCCTCTCCCTTTCAGGTCAACAACATGCGAGCAATACCTTTGGTATTGCAAACATCTATAGACCACGGTTACCGCTTAACATCAGACGGATCGTTCTTAAAAAGCAGTGAATTGGATTTTAAAACATACGTGAAATAAGAATGGAGATTATATTGACCAAGTGTTTTAATCCAAGAAAAGTTTATATTCATTAAGTAGACAGGTACCTTCTAAGTAATGGGCTGGGCATTTCCCCACGCAGCGAGTGGCCACTCGCTATGCGGGAAACATAACATATATGTTTTCTCAATTATTAGTATACTAGCTGTGCTCCGCGACTTCATCCGCGTAGTATTGGATTATTGGGTTAAAAAGTATCCTATATGTTAATCCCGGTTATAATCTATCTGTGTTCCAAATTTCATCCAAATCCGTTCAGTAGTTTTTGCGTGAAGGAGTAACAAACATACATACATACATACATACATACATCCACACTCACAAACTTTCGCATTTATAATATTAGTAGGATAGTTGCAGGATGTACCTGAATAATTAAATTATGTTCCTTTTCTCCTTTAATAATATTATACCTAATGTAATAATGTATGAGCAATGTTCATTCCAGGGTTTCTAGTAATGGGAAATTATATTAACTTCATTGTAAATTTTTACTAAAATAATCTATCCTTTAATTAATGTTCTGACAAATATTCTGAATCATAATGTGGAGTCATCGTTGGGAAAATTGCCAGGGATTTCCAGATTGCACTTCCATTTGTAAGTCACAAAATAATCAAAAACCCTATCTAAAGGTACGATTTATCGTGTCAGAAAATTTTAATATCTAGCATTCGTATAACCATGGTTGAGCTACTGGTTTCGCTAATTGATAAAACAATGTAACGGTAGCACTAGTATTTTATAAGTTTAAAGCATATATTAAGAATAGATTGAGAGCCAGAACTGTCAAGTCTCTGGTTTGTGGGCTTTCAGGAAGCAGTCTTGCTTCTGTGGCAATCAGCCGACAGTTTTTTCTGTCTGCCGCTTTGCAACGGAGGGAAGTAGATAATTTTCTTTCAACTCCTATTCTTTTCTTCACTTAAGTTCTTGTAGGTTTCAAGACAATTTAGGTTTTCCCCGGGACTTATCGAGGGTCACACCTCGACGTCATTATTGGAAACTTACAAATTCTGGCATACAGAAGTAACAGTGGTAAGAGTGTCTGGCGGGACTAGTCCCATAAAAAAGCTTATACAAAATACTTTCCGCCTATACAAACTGCTTTGTATTGTAATGCTATTGTAAATTTATTATAACTCTATCAATTTTGTGGTTCGACTTTGTGTTCCAGTGCCGCTACGACGCCACTGTTTTTGTTCTAGCCGCTCACATGACATCGACACCCATCTTCCTTTCTCGCATGCCAACAAGTAACCTGATTACCTATCATTGTGCCTTAATACGAATACGTCTGTCTTTCTTATTGTCTAACATTTGTTTTCAAACTTTCAGGCACCACCAACATAGTTATGCCACCGCGAAAATGTATAATCACACTTAGTGGCCAGTGATGAGGGTGGTTTTATATGTGAGCGTCGGTAATTGCATTTGTCGGATTGAATGTAAGAAATGTGTGGAGGTGAATCTAGGGGAACATTGCCCTCTTTGTCAAGTTTTTGTAAGATAAAAAGCAAAAGCAATATAGTTCATACTCTTTTGTCCTCCCACTTAAATATCAGGATCAAGGTTTTGATGGACCATGTCTATAATACGCACACCCACAGATATAGATTTAATAGATAACGCAAGTATCACGATTTGTATTGAACCAAGCGTGCCGAATTTTTAACACCTACTGTGACGTCATTAGTGACGGGAAATCCAAAGATTCAAAGACACCGATGCCGCCGATGCCCCTCCGCCCGCTACGATTCTCTCGAGTAATCTCGCTCATACTCATATTTTTATATCTGTAGTCGCGCGGACTGTAAGTTAGCGGCGATCAACCTTGACGCTTGGTCGGGGTTTCGTACACGTGAAGTACATGCATTTGCGTTATCTATGTAAATCTATATCTGTGCGCACACCTCTGCGTAGCCCGCTGAGAAAAAGAAATCATCGTCATATACATATGTATCAGAGCGATTTTCAGCCAAGATAAACAAAGAAAGGGATTCGTACAAAAATAGTTTTAAGTTTTATGTGTGAATTCCACTAACATGACTGGATCTTAGTATTTTCCTGTGAAATGTGATAGCAATTGAACATTGTGGTCACGTATTATTGTGGATTTATATTAAACTATGCCCTATATGGTTCAAAATAAGTGTAACGGCATCGGCAGGAAATTGGTTTGTAACAAAATAAACCCATCACTTGTTCACGGTTAAATCTGCATGACTAAGAAAATTTAACCAATTTTCGAAAGACATGTGAAATCTGCCAACCAGCAGGGCTAGCAGTGGTGGATTATGGCCTGAATCCTCCTTGTGTTGAGGGGAGGCCGTGCCCAGGAGTGGGATGTAAAAAAGGGCTAAACTATTATTATTAAACCTATAGATTACCTTCCACAAGCCCTAACGGTACAAAACTGCTCTAAATAGACCTCTACTCATGACCCTTATGTATTCAAAGTATCTAATATCTACATACATTAGTGTGAAAAGTCCACCAAAGTCATTTAAACAAAAATACAATTTGAATGTAACACAAAGATAAATGATTTATAAACGCGTCAAAACGGTTTACTGAAGATATACCTAGATACGGTTGGAATCTGTTGCGGTACAAGTCATAAGATATGAGATTACAGGGTCTATTTATAAATGATTTTTTTAACTAATTTAGTGTTTATATTGTATAAGGAGCTACATTATTTGTTACAAAAGCTGGGCTTAATATATATTCTATATTTAGTTACGTTATCGACACCATAATTATCATGAATTTCTAGAAATAGTGTCTTAGTAAGTATTTTAATTGTATAATCAATGTGACTATCATTTATATATGAGGGTAGCTCCCAAAAGTCCTCCTGTTATTATTGTAGAATAGGAGGGCAACTCCGGTAATGTAATTAACAATTCGTAAAAAATATAGACAGATATCAGTAACTTGCCATTAATCCCACTATCAAACATTCAATCAAATTAGATTCTCTTTTACTTGGAAGAGGTATAATAATGATCTTGTAACTTGTGGAGTTATGACTTGTGTTTCACGGAGAGGAGTTTTTAAATGACAATATAAAAATACAACTGACCGACAAACAAAGCACAGCCTAAACCGGTGGATCTAGAAACATTTAATTTTGCAAACGACATAGGTGAACATTGAAGGATTTTGAAAATTCAAGACCTCACGGGGTGGCATTTTAATAGGGGATGAACATTTGCATGCAAATATGACTAAAACTACTCTCGCACATTAACATCGTTCCTTTATATTCACACTGCTCCTAATTGGCTCTACTTTTACTTTAATGTTTTTTAACGTGGACTTTTATCTTAAGTTTGTTATCAACATTTTACTGTTTAAATATTTTTAAGGTTAATTAAAATAAAAGGAAAAAGAAATTTATCAAAAAGGTCAATGCTTTGAATTTATTCCTGAAATACATTATTTAGCTTACTCCTATGCACGCAAGGTACCTTATGAGGAAAAAAATATGACTAAGTAGGTTGATAATAATACTATACGAAACACTACAGCTAGCCAAATTGCGCATTTACATTGTAGCAAAAGAATATTATTAGAACTAGGCACATACATGATTATTATTATTATTATTTTACATACATGATTATTTATTTATAAACTGTTTTTTTCCGCAACTTCGCTAGCGTATTTTCGGTATGTGGACTACAGCGCCATCTACCGGCGACTATAGCTAACAACGGTCCAGATGACACCATAAGTACAAAAAACATTAAAATCGGTCAAGGCGTTTAGGAGGTTTAGGAGAAGAATTACGCACACATGCACACCGGAATTTTATATGAGATTACATATATGCTTGAAACTGTAAGAAAAGATGGAAACGTTAAACGTCAAAAGTGGAGCGTTTACGTTTCTATTGCGTTTTAAGTAGCTAACGTGGTTGGCCCCCTGTATGTAAGTAAGTATAAAAGTGTATGAAGAGAAAGACCAGACTAGAAGATAGACCAGAAAATAGGATTTCATAAGACGTGCTGCGTCAGCAAAAGCGGCAGCTTCAATAGTTATAACAAGAGAATATATCTTTACAGCGACTGTAGGAATCGATTCCTGAGGTATCGATTTAAAATGTTCACTTTAATTATAGAATTACTTGTTTACTACATATTATCTCTATGACAAAAGGTTGTAATTCATACAAATGCACTTTTGGTTCATCGTCGTAGCATACTTATTATTTCGATGTGGTTCACAGAAAAATTTACTTGGAGACATTGTACTTTGAATGATTAGTAGTATAGAATAAGCAGATTTTTGTGAATGTTATTATTTTTAATCCATAATTAAAATGTGATTACACAAGAAAATATAATTTTGAATTGTTTATTCAGGCAATGTACGATGTGTATAGTTTACCTTTTTTACTATACTTTTTAATATATTTTTTATTTATTAACATTTTGAGTTATTCATTAAAAGTGTAACATTTTCGTTTTGTAGTATCAGTACTTTAAAGCATATGTAATAACTCATACATCGTTATTGAAAATAATTAACACACAATTAATATGTTAGATTAAATTAAAAATATATTCCAAAAATATAATAAAAATGTTAAAAACTTTTCTCTTGTAACTTGGACCTCACGGAGGGCTCAGAGGTCTCATTCACATCATGAATGCTATCAAAGGATTTGTTATGTGGCGTGTTCGCGCACTATTGGCGAATGGTGCGGAACGCCGAGGTGTCGCGGGACCCTTAAAGGTCACAAAATGGTAACACTATTTAAGGGTTGACGACAGCTAGGATTGTCTATGTTCCTGGAAGGAAATGTGTAAGTTTTGACAGATTAATAACTATTTATTTTTTCGTTTTGTATTTATTGAGGCTATGTTACTAAGGATAAAAATATCTGACTCTTTTTATATTGTGGATACCATGGTATTATCCTACTAATATTATAAATGCGAAAGTTTGTGAGTGTGGATGTATGTATGTATGTATGTATGTATGTTTGTTACTCCTTCACGCAAAAACTACTGAACGGATTTGGATGAAATTTGGAACTCAGATAGATTATAACCGGGATTAACATATAGGATACTCTTTAACCCAATAATCCAATACTACGCGGATGAAGTCGCGGGGCACGGCTAGTTAGAACTAAACATTAAATCCTGTTCTGGCCTTTGGTCTAGCTATTCTGGGGGCCTATCTATATTATATTCTATTCCAAACGCATAATTCCGACCAAGAGTAAAGGAAAAGTTTGTAACACATTTTCATAGTACCTAGTTACTTGAGATATGACACTTGTTATTGGTTGCCATCAATTCCATATAAAAATAAAGTTTTCCAATTTCGTTCAAATTTCACATATCATTTTAGTGTATGCCCAATATTCATCCAAACCCTCACGTGTTATTTCGGACCTTCCAAACATCCTGTATACATAGATTCAGTTAAATTCACTAACATAGTCCAGTTTTATTTAAGTAAATATAAAAATTAGGCGAGCGCGCTGCCCGACGCGGCGACGATAGCCACCAGTTATCGCGTTTTTTTTTGTAAATTTAGTACTTTATCACGGGACCTAGGCTACCCGATATCTTATCAACGTATAGTTTAGGCTGCAACCGTTACTATAGTGCTGCAAAATAATAAAATATTAAAACCGATGTGGTTTGTGGTAGCCCGTTTACAATTTATGGTTTATAGGAAAGGGGGTGAGACATGGGTAAAAAAATATTCGGCTTTGTTGAATGTTACGTACTAAAAATGTCTGCCTCGCCCGTGGGGGCCGAAATTCCTACCGATTATGAAGTCTTGGGTTGTAACAGCCCGCAGTTTGATTAACAGACTCGTCTCAAACTTAAACTAAGCGATATGAAAACGTACAATCAGGCACCTAAACTAACTACCCTACTGCATGTTAGAAATTGCAATTTCAGAGAAATTAATTTAATTTCTAACAACTATTAAATTTGATGACAGAATTCTAAAACTTTATACGTAGTTATTAACATTCTACCATGAAGGCTGAACCCAAATTGCACAGATGTTTTATTCGCGGCCGTGTACACAGTTCATGTGTTTCGTGTAGTGTGTACACACTATTAGATTCGCGATACCCATTGTGAAAGGACCTTGAGATCGGAGTGTTTCATTAAATTAATTTGGTAACTATTAAATTTATAAAATGATGGAGCATGATTACATTTTTACATTTGTTTCATAGATATAAAAGAAAAAAAACCGAATCACTTGCATAAATCGCTCCCTCGTTCACTGGCTTGTCATTCAATTGGTCACACTATATATGTACATACATAATACTAAATTTATAAATACCATTAATGGTTTTGGGTTCCTTCACTTACGGCTAGACCAACTAAGTGAAAAGCATCAGCTAACAAGTAAAAACGTTTAAAAAACTATAACCCGTCTACGGAATATCCCGAATTATTTTCATAACTACTGATAGATTTACTTTTGGCTTTGCCGTAGTTGGTTTAAAATATCAAGGTGACATTAGACGTGCATCACTGTCGCACATATCAATCACGCACTTATTTGTTATTCGATCAAAAATATAGTACTAAACTAATTGAAACAGTTCGATCCTAGCTTGCTCACTTACATACATAATTAACAACGATATTTATCTTTATTTCTTAAAAATCGTCTAAAATTTTAGGCACTATCTAGTAAACCTAACCTATGAACCGTTTATCAGGCATTAATTAAGAATTCTATAGGTACTGTCCGTTTGGACAGTGATCCGTTATGTGTAGCGTAATAATATTTAAATTTTAATAATCTAAACAACGATAGCGATTATTATCTATCATTGGGGGTAGGCAAGGACTTCTATATCGACGCGTGTAGCGTTCGGACAGATCTGAAGGTTGCAGATTCGATTCCTGTGCGATTTATTATATTTTCGGTAAGATATGACATAATGTTACGTGATAAGAGTATTTAATAATTTTATTTTGTTTAAAAACGTCCTCGAGGCCTGATCAGACCGCTCTACATGTCCAGATTTCAGTTACACACTAACCTTATTTTAAAAATGTGTCCTCCGAAGATTCTCGTTTGTATAACCTGGAAATAAAAGAACATAGACTTAAAACATGTGGAAAAACACAGTTAAGTATTTTATTTGGCGAGTAAAACCTGTATAAGGGTGACCGTCCACTTGGCTATAATTAGAAGCGGGCCCGCCCGCTTCGACCAATAGCTTTGCTTCATTGCCTCAACTTCACCCAGCTTGCCTCTTGTTGACAGGAAATGAAGCGATCCTGTGAGCGAAGCGGGCGCTCCTGCTTCATAGCACAACTAAGTCGACAGTCACCCTTAAAGTCTCTACTTCCATCTGTTTTCATTCCAAAGTATTTTACCCTAAAGGTAGTCTAGAAAACATCTTTAATTTTAATCCCCCGGCAGTTTTAAACGGAAAACATACCGTAATAATACTGGCCGGATAACTCGGCCCACATAAACAAACACCCATTTAATACCTAAACATATAAACCTTTACGTTCCAACCATATAACCGTCACTTCCTGTATATAAATTGTATATGTGAGAATTTTCCACCAATCGCGAGAAAGGTCAAAGTTGATGCGGCCAATAGCGTCGAGTCCTTCGGCATTCAAACTATGTAGGCTTTATGCGAGAGTGAAAGTTGGCCAATGATGTGTGCCCGTTGTGTGTGTGTGTGTCGCGTGTGTGTGTGCCGTGTGAGTGTGCGCGGGTTATGAATGAAGGTTCTAGTTACCTTGTATGTAAATATGTTTCGTTTGGGTACTTTTGAAACTGTGGCTTAAATCACCACACATAAGTATATCTCTCTGAATGTAAGCAGGTGACCTGTACTACTACGCTTCAATATTAATAACCTTGTAGGTAGAGTCTACTCTAGAGAGTTCTTAGATAATCTTCTTTCTATTTAGACTGTGTATAGCCTTAATCTAGCTGATTAGCAGATAAAGTCTGAATAAGAATGAGTATTGATTAGGTACTTATGTAATTACATACTTATGAACCTTCAAATATTAACAAAAATATTTTAGGTATTAAAAAACTCTACTACAAATGCAGAATGCCAGCCATTCCTAAATCAAACATGTCAACAACATTCATCGTAAGTATGAAGTCAAAGTCTAAAGTCTATATGACTCAAAGATCGTAAGATCTACTTCAGAACATTTTTAAATACGGTAATAGTACCTACCAATTGTCGTACATCCACCCGTGTGTAGTTACACCGCGCAATATATCTTGGATTACGGTTCGGTATATTTGTGTGACGACATCTGAGCAATATTTTTCTTATAAAATAGATGTGGACCTAATGTTTATCATTTGACCTCAATGTTGAGAAAAATATGATTCACAAAGAATCGTTGTTCTAATAGATAAATAAAATACATGTTGCTTGTAATACTTTATCGTTATACATTTACACGATGCGCGATCTATCTACGCGCTAAAATTCATAAGGGATAAGCTGAAAGTCCACAAGACAAACACACCTATAAAAGTTGCGTGTTTCTATGCTAATATCACGGTTATAATCCCCGAGGGATAAGCAGAGGCTTGTAGATATTACTAAAATTAGCTGATGATATTATATTACATGTAATTGCCAAGTACTTTATCGTTAAATCTATAAGGAACAATTAAGTAATCAGCCGTGTTCGGACTGAGCGAGCGGCGCGACGGCGCAAGGCAGTAAATATAGCTATGATTATATGGCCCGACAGACGCTTTTTTATTTATTTCATGAAATGCCAACAGTATAAATATTCAATTTCAGACAACGTGCATTCTATTTTTATTACAGTTTCAATATAAGTATATAATAATTATAATGAGGCATAAACCGCATTAACATTTAGAAAACACCGAAAATAATAACAAAAAAAGTAAGAGAAACAATAATTAAATCAATAATTATTCGAGACCTAGTTACCTACCTTATTTAATATGCTCGCTATGCCTCGCCCAAGCTCACTTGGTTTGGTCACTCAAGGAGGTTATGTTCTGTCAAAATTTAAAGAGAAGCCGCGGTCTGGCTATGTCAAATTCGCATGAAACTGATAGCTCTGTTTATTAGTTAGCAGTCTATTTTCCTCGCGCAATCATTACTGATACCTGATTTTAAGTCATGGAGCTATTGCAGTTAATTGGTAATCTGTTTTATTTCTTCGCATTGCTCTGGACCTCATCAGTTTAAGTCACGTATGTGGCGGGTGTGAAGCTGTCACGTCCCTGACTGCCACGCGAGTTAGCTCGCTCAGTCCGAACACGGCTATTTGCTTATCAATTGGTACATATGTACCAATATAAAAATTATATAACTAACATGTATCTATACCATAACGTTTATATTACGCGTTTGTAATTGACCCAAGGTTCAAAAAACTCTTAGAAAACAAGACGAGGAAGAGAGTGAACCCTTTATCTTGCACAAGACTTTTATATAACAATAAAAACATTATGTTATAATAATATTATGATACGCGAGTGAGTCCATGCATTTATTAGACAAGAAAATATTATTACACCTGAGACCTGCAAGGGATAGGTAGAGTTCTCCCACATGGCCCACAATAATACATTGCCTGACCAGGGATCAAACTTAAGAGCTTGGGGAAATAGCCCAAAACAACTAGAGGACACTTCGACGTTTGATTTTATTCAGTTTTTGACGAAAAAAACGGCGTCGTGAGGTGAATAATACATGAATGAAATTGAATTAACTTAATAACCTACTTATTCGCAAACTTTTTATTGAATTTAATAACTACAGAATAATGTGAATCACTTCATTTATTAATTTTAATTTTAATATTAAATCCTTACCCTCTTTCTCCTTTATTCTTATAATCCAAATCAATTTGTAAAGTATAATTCAAATGAAACTTTTACTATCATTCGGTCTTCACGTAAAATCATTCACTAACTCTATAAATGTTTGTATAGTAAGTAGATAACCAATAGATAGCTAACATCTTTTGCTTTAAACTGTCAAGTTACTGAGTAACATTAAAAGTTGAATTTTAAAATGGTATCCACCTTTCAACACGCGTCATGATTTTTCTCCTTACTTTTAGAAAAAGCTTGGCAAAAACTTTGTCGCCTTTGACATGTGAATGAAGCCTATATCGTATGTTCTTACACCTCTGTGGTATAAAATAAAATAAAAACACAGAAAAAAGATTACAAGCACATATTTGTCTATGCTAATATACAAATATTTATGTCGAGTATTAAAAACGTTAGGACACTGATAAGGGGACTGCACTGCAAGCTAGGGATGGCACACATCTATCGATATTTATATTGATAACGAAGTTAGAATAATTTATCTTATGCTAGGTAAGGAGAAAGTTAATTAGTGTAGTGAAGTAAATTCTGCTTTCAAATATTTTTTGTTGGGCTCCAGACTCGTTTTCGTTTTTTTAATAGTATTGGTGAAAACTAAGCAAAATATAATTTATAAACAACCATGCACACTTTCTTTAAATGTTACCTTTTATCATAATAGTGGTAAAAAGGATGAGTTTAATTTTCGCAGAATTCGCACCTAGTTTTTGAACTTTATAAATAAAATAATAAATAATTATAATTATAATAATCATGCAGACTTCGGCATAATTTTTCCTTAAACATGATAAACTAGCTGTGCCCCGCGACTTCATCCGCGTAGTATTGGATTATTGGGTTAAAAAGTATCCTATATGTTAATCCCGGTTTAAATCTATCTGTGTTCCAAATTTCATCCAAATCCGTTCAGTAGTTTTTGCGTGAAGGAGTAACAAACATACATACATACATACATACATACATACATACATACATACATACATCCACACTCACAAACTTTCGCATTTATAATATTAGTAGGAAGAACAATTTCAATTGAGCTAATATGAGGTAAATAATTAGTTGAGTGTTCAACCACACTGGCTATTCATAGTAATAGTATCATTAATATTTTCCTATTATTTTAATATTAAAATTACGAATATTCTCCAATTGTTAGCTCCGGGAATAATACTACAAACCACGTATTTTTCAAAAGATGTATATTTTTCAGTAACGAATTGACATGGGGCATGAAACAAAAAAAATCTCAATCGTGTTGTAAAAAACAAGTTTTCAACGGCCAGTACGTCGCTATCTGCTACCTAAATGGAGTTCCTACATATTTTTAGATTTATATTATATATAACATTCTCGTGTCACAATGCTAGTTAAAATACTCCTCCGAAACGGCTCGACCAATTTTCATGAAATTTGTGTGCATATCGGGTAGGTCAGAGAATCGGCTACTATCTATTTTTCATACCCGTAAATGTTAAGAGTGGTCTACATTCCACGCGGACGGAGTCGCGGGGCACAGCTAGTAAATATATATATACTTATATTTATTTATACTTTTTTATCGTTGTTACAAAAGTGACTTAGCTATCAGGAACCATTTTTATGAAGTTCGACAATTTATCCTAGACAATGATGGTGCTTGTAGTAAAAGTAGAGGTGATTATAAGGTATAATCATTTCTATCGACGTTGACAAAATTCAACGTCACATCACTAACCTAGGGCAGGGCCACTTATCGGCGTTGCAAGAGATTGCAAACCTGATATATCGAGAGATAACGGGTGCCGAATTAGACCAGATTAGCTTTAGGTATACGAGTTGGACCTAGTATTTTTTAGTACTTTTGGCGATGATAATAATAATAGTATGCAATGCACTGTATTTCATATATTTCTCCAGCCTGCTTAAACAGCACTTGTATGTCCTTTCTATGCTGCCAGCTAATAAGATGCCTAGCAATAGAAGGTCCCATTAGCACCATTAGTTCCGGCTCTCTCCCATCGTACGAAACGCAGCTATTATAGCTACTTTACACGGATCTTCTGTGAGTGGGTGGTACTACCTGGGTGGTCGAACCAGCCCATGTATGAGCCGTATCCATACCACCGTATGCATATCAATGGAACCCGGAGCTTCTCGGTTACGAAGGGACCCCTCTAACCACTGGACTATTCACTTTTCATTAACTCCCTGGGAAAACAAGTGTCGCAATAACTGAAAGAGATGCATTCGCTTTGAATCACTCCAAAAACGCTGACATTATTATTATTGTTCCGTTTCTTAAAACAATATGTCGTCCGAATCGTATGTTACCCGCGCTGTGCCAACTTGCGCAAGATATTCTTGTTAATATAACTACTTAATACGGTCACGGCGAAGCATATAGTTAGCCCCTGAATTGTTTGTACGGAACCTATATTATGTTATACCACCTGTTCCACGCGACTGTGGAAGTAATTCTGAGGGTAGGAGGAACACTCGCCTTTTAAGTACGTTACTTGTAATTAAACGATTCATTGCGGGTTGACAAAGGAGCTTAGTTTTAAATAGTTTCAGAAACTACCATGCATTCTAAAACCGATCGTATTAAAAAATGAGTAGGTTCTATGTTCGTTTGTACGCTTTTTTTGTATGTTCACCGATTTCTTTGTCAAATGTGACATAATTTTATTTGAAATGGTATACTCTTCAGGTGGTCTCACATGAATTTCATAAAATCGGTTCAGTAGTTTAGAGAGATATGGAAAATTAACGGTTATCAGTATTTTAATCAGTGCAAAAAGAATTAAACTAACTACAAAATACCCGAGTGCACTAACAAGCTAGAAATAACCAGGGCATAATAAATTATTTCATTTGCATTTGGTGCCAATTAAAGTTAGTTTGAGTATTATAAATATTTTTTTTATCGACTTAACATACCTACATAGATAGGTACTTTCATATGAACGTTTAACTAACTTTCTGATGTGATGACGTATGTTTTAAATTTGAAATACCCTTATCATCATTGTTAGCAATGACCTTAATGCAATCATATACTCTCAACAGTCTGGTTGGTATAATTTTTTGTGCGTATCCTGTTGACGTGTGCGCGTCTAGTCGATAATGTCGGTGCTTGTACTGCCGAGCGCAAAAGCGTCTGTCGAATTCAATTAAGTTTAGATGGAATTTCCCATAATATATTATTACTAGTATTCCCGGTGTTATGGTCGAAATTCGACCGTAATTCATTTAAATTTTAATGTTGAACGTCATTAAGGTTTTATTGTCAAATACTATTTGATACTGACTCGCAAAATGCACTATGGAAGTCCCGCCCTCCAAAAACTGTCACCGTTTGTCAGTCAGACAGTCATTCGGTGTGGAGGTTACAAATGTGTGTGTGTCAATTCATGGTAGTGTGTGTAATGTTTTATTTATTGATTGTAATGTATTTCTAAGTATTATAATATAAAAATATTAGCATTCTGCATTCCTTCTCTATATAAACTATAAGTGTGCCAAATTTCATACTCCTCCGTCCGCACAATTTTCGTATTAAGCGTTTGAAAGTTTTTCCTTCACGTATTCATATATACATAGATTATTTGAGAATTCAAAATAAAGAGTTTTAGGTGTTTGTAGTACCTACCTACACAGAATAGTTAGCTATTATCTAGTGAGTCTATTAAGTGGAATAACAAAATACTTTGAAAAGTTAAGCTCATCTACCGACATTTTAAACGGTGAAATTAAAGTCCTCCATCGTACCAGAAAAAGTTGTAGTGTTGGATGAATCTTGAACCTAGTTTTATCATTATAAAATAGCTCAAAACTGTTTATTATTTAAGTGACTACACGATTCTGCTAGGGTAACATAATTTTAAAGCATATCACAAGAAAAATCCACCAACTGTGAGGTCTCAAACTTTGTACTATCGCTGCCACCCAGATGACTGAAGGCTAGGATCGCCTCCTCAAACGCTCAAACCACTCGAACATAATTTAATAAATAAACAAGTGGGTAACCAACCTATTAATGTTAACATCGTTATTTATAAACTGGTTGTTGCCTGTGACACCGCCCGCGTAGTACTTCAATAAAGTAAAAGCCTAAGTTACTCCTTATAACATCCGCTATCTGCCAGTATAGGTCCCGTCAAAATCGGTCCAGTTGTTTCGGAGATCAGCCGCAACAAACAGACAGACAGATAGACTGACAGATAGACAAACAGACGGATAAACAGAGAGACAAACAGACAGGCTGATAGACAGACGGACAATTTTTTTTTAATAATGTTTTATTGCATCTTCCATTACATAAGTTCATATGTAATAAGTAAAAAACTGTTATTTGACATTATAATCAAACAATTCAATGTGATTTATTTCTGTATAGATTTAGTTTTCACATGTACCTACTACGTCTGATTATTTATTATAATAAGGAAACTCGTATTCAATTACCTATTCGGTAATATTAATCCTTATTACAAAATAATAGCTAATTAGTCTGCAGAATTTGCTAAAATAATACTTATTTAATTTAACTTTATTAATTAGTAAGATAACCGATATTTGAATAATGATTAAAAAAAAAGTATTTATTACGGAATCGCGGGCACGTCACTAGCGGCTCTAAAAGCGCGGTTATAATATTAAAGGAAATTATGAATTAGTGAATTTCCCACCGGAATGCCTGAAGATATTTTTTTTCATTGTATTTTGATCCTAATTAATACCTAATAATACATCGAGCCTGTGGCCATTAAACTGGTCACTCTCCCCCTCAATGCGAGGGGAACTGGGCCATACTCCACCACCATAAACCAGATCACACGTCTGTCTAAACGCGTGCAGGTTACCTCATTTGTTTTCCTAGATTCTTCATCAAGGAATAAACCTTTATTAAAATGAAATACGCACCCGGGATCCAAAAATCAACGTTGACTTTAAATAGCATTTGGCTACGTTACGATTTTGAATAAAAAATACCGATCAAGTGCATGTCGGGCTATGCGCAATGAAGGGTTCCGAAGCGACAGCAAACATTCATCGTATCTATAAAATCAAAGTAGTGAAATTAGAAACAAGTTGTATTTGCGGTTGATTTTTGACTCTCCCTATTGAGTTTGTTCAGAAATAAATAGAATTAAAGTTAAAGCGCCCGTCTAGCCCGCAAAGTTCAATTTTTTTGAGTTCTTATAGAAATTTTTCAAAATCTGACAATAATAAAAGACAAATTTTGTAATTCGCGAAAAAGACCGTGTGCAGTGCATTTATTAATATATCCAACTTACTCTAAAACATTTCAAGAACGACAGCTATCCAGATAATCTGGCAATTTTTGTATATTTAGTGATTTACTAGTATCATATCCACCGTGATAATATTTAGAGTAAAATAAATGTATTAATAAACGCACTACATACTGTGTTTTTCGCAAATCACAAAATGTTGTCTTAAATGTTTTCAGATTTTGGATAAACTATAAAAATACTCGAAAATTTTGAATTTCGCGTGCTAGACAGGCGCTTTCACCTCAACTTAAATTTGGTATAACTTTTTTAAAATCGTGTGTCCTGCCAGTATATGTTTTGCTAATATGCTCTCAGCGTTTTGCTCTGAGAGTATTTGTCACTAGCAGCTTACAGCGTAAATTTAATGTAAGCCAGCAAAGCGTGGGGTCAAATAAACAGCATTTAAAATCGGTTCAAAGCGTAGGCTCGATGAAAAAGAGTCAGCTAAATGGAAAAATCCACTTCGTAGTGAGGGAAGCCCCGTGTCCAGGAGTGGGAATTCAAAAGGGCTAAATTATTATTATTATTATATTGATGAAAAAGTTCAAAATATACTTAAAAAATAGAAGTTAAAGTTATAAAAACTACCCCGACCTGGAAACCTAAACTAAATGTTCTTAGTACATTTTAACCTGTTTACGTAGAAAATACCTCAACGTGTGTCCATCCGTTTCCATTTATTGATAATAAGTAACATAAAATCTAAGAATTATTGTAACAGGAGACTCGTTGGGTGGTCTAGATTTCTTTAGAAATGCTAAATTAAAACTTTTATGAGTATGGTAGTACTTTGAATTACACATGCATCGTTGATTTGCGCCGTATGCGTAAATGCTAGCTGGGTGGTTTTTTATCTGGTGAGAACTAGGAATGGAATGAGTTAGAAAGTGTTGTATTTTGTAAGGTTTAATTTATAAAAGATCGGCAGTATTGCAATGATGTGTCTATCTTTGGCGTTGTAACTCCTGAATTGCTGGACAAATGTTGACCAGCTTTTTGTTGTTTGATAGCTGATATCCCTAAGACGTATCCTGGCAGTGTTTGACGTAAATCGATTCGGCCGTTTTTAATATTTCCGTACGTTGAAGGAAAGTACGCTGTGAATTGATTATGTCGGGCATTACTTTCCACACACACAGATGTGTGTGGTTAAATGATTGTATTTGCATAGTATATCTAGCTGGTGAACGCTGACTTCAGCGTTCACCTTATCTAGGTTCATTGGCTTTCCAAATGATAAAAAAATATGCTCCGATTGACTGTATCCTTTATGTACGTACCTTCTACACATTTGTATATAGGGAAGTGGATATAGATAATTGGAGTTAGAAGAATTTTTCAAAAACATAAATGCTATCCAAAATCTATCCAAAGTTAGGTAGCATTTTTTTATATAACAAAGTCGGCAAACGAGCCTAAGCGTCGTCTGATGTTAAGCAGTTACCGTAGCCTATAAATGTTCGCAATACCAAAGCCATTGCTCGCACGTTGCCGATCTTAAGGAGGGAGGGGGGGGGGGGCACTCTCACTGATTGTACGAAACGCAGCTATAATAGCTACCTTACGCATCTACTGGGTGTTCTAATGGGTGCATTATGTATGAGATATATCTAAAATAATATATCTCTCCTATACCCTTTCCCTCGACTTGGTGGAGGCATTCCCATGCCATTAGATTTGCTGGAGTATAGGTATTTTATAATATTAAAAATATTATGTGCGATAAAAAAAACTTTGAGTAGCCGACGCGAAGGGCTAAAATTAGTTTACTAACTAAAAAGCATATTTTTTCTATGTATTGCTAACTTATTTTTTTTTCAAAGCTCTCATCTCATTATCTCCATAGTAGTGGCGCTTTTCGCAGCTAAACCCATTTATTATCTGTAACAATAGGCATTACGAATAGCGCTATTGACCTATACAAGGACAAGGCTGAACGTGTTTACGCTGTGTCTATTCCTGGAAATGTACCTAGCTCTATATTAAGGACAAATTTACTACATTTAATTAATTAGTAATGATTTAGATTTTAATTCTACTTTTAGTTGGAGCTTTTGCTTTCGTCCGCGTCTGCTCATAGATTTAATTTTGCAAGACTCGACATTATGGCATTTTTATTTTTTTTTTATTTTAGTCTACGTAATCAAATCGGATTATTCAGCTCAAAAAGGGAGATAAAAAACAATCGATATTTTTTTATTTTCCATCCATGCCTTGTGGTAATACTTTTGCTTTGTCGCGTCCTTACGTCAAGATGTAAAGAAGGGATTATATTCACAATAAAATCTTAATTCCTCGAGGGCAGTAGGAATGATAGATACATAGTACTTGACCGAAAATAGTCTACAAGACTTGTTTTTAGAAATGTATTGTAGGTTTAGGCTACAGACGCGGTTTGTGAGCGTTTAAATCCTTTGGAAAAATGAGGAATTTTATAAGTGGGACCGAATTGAGAGTTATGAGAATGCAATAGTTTGCTCTACATGATATCTGATAACATTTAAACAAAAGTATGTTTTTACATGAAATAGTGTTGTATTTCCCTCACGATGGTTAACTTACTGATAATAAAGATGAATGTGTGTTTGGTTGTAAGTTTGATTGCGCACCTCGCTATGACGGTTAAACGGATTCAAACAAAATTTAAATAAGTGCAGTAAAGTATCTAGGATATTAGTAGGTACACGTTTTTGGATGAATTTAATAATACAGGAGGAAAAGATATGGAATATGAACGCATACAGCCATAGTTTTAATTAATTTAATTATGTACCTATGGAGCGGTTATGCTATCAAATGCAGCTACAAAGGTGCATCCTGTTAGCATTTACAACTGAAACTGAAATCGTTTATTTAGCGTAGGCGGGGGCGGCACTTCGAAATTGATTTTATTGTTATGTTTTTCTTATAACCCGATTTGAACGCGACCTAGACTCAAGGGATCCGGCAAGAAACTCAGCGGACTACCTAGTTTTTTTACATTATTTATTTTTCATCCGCCAATTGCTTCCCACTTAGTACCTTCCTAGTTAGGTATTCAAATAATTATATTTTCGGTCTGATATCCCACAAAAAAGCACTAGGTATTGGTAATTCAGCGGGTGAGGATTTGGAATTGCAAATGTCGTACCTATAGGTACACAAAAAAAAATGTTTTCCATGTAACTTTGTCACTGAAAGTTAGGTATCTACAGGATACTCGGCAATTTTAGACTACCTACGAGTTGAAGAAATATACTTCTGAATTTTACACACGGGCGTATACCAAACAAAGACATAATTAGGTCCTATGAGTTATGCGCCAATGGGTTAATTACCCAAATTATTTCATTTGGATCCGGTTAAAGTAGCGTTCGTTCTATGAAATTCTTCTCGGCGTAATAATATTGACACTGGCGGTCGGTTGGTTTGACTAACTTTCGACAGTAACCTGACCACGGTTAGTTTAAATAATGGTTTATCTGTCATATCTAATTATACGTGAATGTTTAGACTATAATTAGTGATAGCTATGTTGGTAGCCCTGGACTTGGTAACAGGAGCGTGGATCTCAATCCCGAGTGGGTGAATCTTACTTTATGGAAACATTTTTTTTTTAATTGTAAAACTTAACTATTTGGTTAGTTTTAATTTATTTTCACATTCTTTGAATAAATGTTGATGCAAATTCTATAATCGTGAAAACACGAAGGAAAATACCACAAAACTACCTACTAACTAAATTAAACTTGTCTTGCTTAAACATTACCATTGATGACAAGGATGTCAAAATATAAGGGTAGTTTAATAAGTCTATTTATTTCAAATTAATATTATTAAAAAATAAAATTGGTAAGAAGTCTACTCAGCAATACCTAATAGGCTGAAAGCCTACCCATTATTATTATTTTGATTAATTATTATCCCGTGTTCGATCACTTACGTCAAAAGTAGCTAGGTAACTACACTAATTTAAATCTATTATAATAGACCCATCAAACAGGTATTTTAAGCAGTTTTGGTAGAGTTATCCGGGAAAGTAATATAATTATTATTTGTTAATTCAAAACATTATAAAAATAGCAAAACATAGTATTATAATTATTGGACCTAAGTTATTTGAATAGCAATCTAATTAATTAATTATGAGTGTATTATATTAATACCTATTATAAGGAAAACGTTCTATTTTCGAATAAGATTTGAAAATTTAACTTTTTTAATGTTTCTTTGCTCTTAGCTGTCATTATGATTGAGGTATATATTAATACGTTAGTTAAAAAGCATAAGATGTATATTAAGACTTCGCATTGCCCCGTTGGTTTAGTTGTAAAGATATTTGGCCGATCATAAGGTCCTCCCTTCGATTCTGGGTCGTGTAATTTGAATATTCTGTTTTAAAATCTTAAATAGCAGACCCTTTCTTTATTACAACCTCATCAACGGTGATAAACGTGACTCCTTTATAATTACAGAGATAGCTGCAAGCTTAATACCACACGTGAGGGTACAATATGTGAGGAAACTTGCACGTCTTTCGAAAATATGTGTGATGTTGTGACCAGCAACAGACCAGCGTGGGTAGTGAGCTCGATATGGCACTGGGATCGCCCCCAGTCTATTGTACGGTACTCTTAGTACAAGCATACCTTACTTTGGGATCATACATTTGGTGTGTTGTTATTTAGTAATAGTAAAAGGAATTTAATACCACCGGAGAAATGTCAGTCAAATACTATAGACCATCTAATATAACTAATTTATGCAGCGACGGAAACACGGTCTAACACGTATGCGTATAGTTTAACAGATTGAGAGCATACACATTCCATGGACATTAATTAGAGGCAACCCCTATAACTTGTTTCCATGGAAAGTGTAGGTATGTTCCAAATCTATTGAACTATCTAGAATGTCTCTGCCAACCCCTTAGAGGAATATAACAAGTATAACGACTTATAAAGCTTCATAAGACTAGGTGCTAAGTATATTTAAAGAATATGTCAGCCATTACGTGTATATACTATGTGTTAACTACCTTCTTCGTAAAGTTCGAGCGTTGCCGCGTTGCAATTCGGTGGCCCAATCAACAGTAGATATATCGCTTCTAATCTAATTAAGTGACTATTTACGTCACATTGCATTATCAAATCTGAATCGATCAAAAAATAGACAAAGGTATTTATATTTAAGCCTTATTCAGACATAAAAGTTTTCATGAAAGATTTCGCGGCTCAAAACTATTTTAAAATTAGTTTCCAAAACCTCCGCGAGGGAATCTCGTTGGATACTTTGATAAGTTTAAATTATGAAGATATTAAATTAAAACATACAAAAAAGTTACACATAAATATACTACAATAAAGCGTTGTTCGAGAATGAGGTTATCCGCATCGGTCTAACACATTTTTTTTCTGTGCAAATAATTTTATCACTATGCCACGACCTTGCTCCCCAGCTATCGCCAAATTTTTGCTAGTCCTAACGTCACGTTGATAACTAGGCGATCTAGAACAACTTACCGTATTAATAAATTGTATATAATTAAGTAATAAAAATAAAATCCTCACAGCACAACACTTTGGTCACTTTAAAAAAAAAATTAAAAGTTAATGTTACTTTGGTATGTCTTCCATGTCAGCCGCGTAAGTGCAATATATTGGTGTGGTTCGCGTACGGGTGTATGCACATCGCGCGCTCGCCGGCGGTCGCCGACTGGCTCGGCGCGCACGCAACGCGCCCCCCTCGCCCCGCCGGACAAAAAAAATATAACCGCGAAAATATGGCGGGAGGAACCACGCAAAAACTGAAGGGGTGCGCTCTACGTTTCTCTCGCTGAGGTTGTATGCTAATCCATCGTGTGCTCGGCCCTTTTTTCCGGGAAGGGGGGTGGGGGATGCAATTAAAAACCCGCGCGTGCGTGTGGGGGCGCGATTAGAAAGGAGACGAACGGAATGAGTCTGTCACCGTTTTTTTCTTTTTTCCTAGTCTGGCGTTTTGTGTGCGAATGGCTAGAATCGATGGCCGTCTGACTAGACGATGCGAGTTTGCGGAGCGGAGGTAGGTAACTTGATAAAACTATCGCGCGCGTTATCTAAAGAGCGAGATGATGCGCTATTTTTTTATAATCACATATTTATTTTATTGCAGTTATGTTGTATTGGCGATATTGCGATTTCTGTATATTCGTTACCAATTAGCGAGATATGAGATTAGGCGGGTTATTTATTATATCGACTGTTATATCTCCTTTTATTTCGTCTTAATTATTAGGTACTTACGTAATACGATTGCAGGCAATAATATAAGTGTATAAGAAATATTATTTAAAATACGTATCGTAAGTAATACCAATAGTAGGTACATGAGAATTATTCAGAAAATAAATTCCCTTTTCATCTCAATTGTAGGTAATATTGATATCCTCTATGCCTAATAATTACACCTCTAATTTCAACCTCATAGCCTAATAGCAGATTATTACGCAATATAAATTAATTAACATGTAAATTGGTTCATCTCGTGAGTAAACCGGACTGATCTATGGGCCGAACACAATAGTTATCGACAATAGACGAGCCGACCGAGGGGTGTTTGCAACGAGCGCCGTGCACCCAGCTCGCGCGCGCAGCCCAGCTCCTGCACGCGGAGCGGTGCGAACAAGCGACCACAGACCCTTAAGAAATACAAGAAATAATTTGTAGCCTATTTTACTTTAGTAGGCAAATAGCGTTCCTAAATATGCGACCGTGGCTCCAATAGAATAGAGGCAATAACTTGTAACCAGCGTTTCTAAATATGCGGATGACGACGGAATCTTAAGACAGAGATATTGATTCTGATTCTGTTGGTATAGGAATAAAATTACGGAACTAATTATACTGATAGCCGTCTCATAGCCGTAAACTACCTATGACCAAAAGGTTTAAATATTTTTAGTTTTGTCTGGATTAATCGTGATTTAATAAGCGTAGTGTAGGACGCCCTCCGACCAGGTGGGATGACGATCTGCGAAAGACTGCAGGCAGATGCTGGATGCGGCAAGCTGAAGACAGGGCGCTATGGCGCTCATTAGAGGAGGCCTATGTCCAGCAGTGGACAAGCATAGGCTGATGATGATGATGATGAATATTCTAGTAATATCAATGTCAATATAAGTTGTGAGGAGCTAGTAATTTGCGGTTGATTGCAGTTTAATTTAAATATTTAACCTGTGTAGTTTGTATAATAATTGATTAGTTTCTAATTAAGTTTTTTCTAAATTCTGTTGGGTAGTTCCTAGATACTTCGGCTAAGGGAATTGATAATCTGGTAAGTATCTACTCAGGTGCTCACATGTACATCGGAATAGAAATAAATATTGCCAGACAAACACATTTATCTTGTATTGATATAGGTATTATACAATGCAATGGGACTTGACCACAGTAACCAATACTGTAATTTACTGTCCACGGTAATCGAACCCGCGACCATCTGATGATCCTAACGGCCGGCGCTTAGACAACTTGGACATATTGCTGAAATAAACGGTTTGCCTTTCGTCTGCTTGGTGACCTGAAACCTTAAGATAACAAATTGAAAGATAATTGTTTAAAGAATAATAAATGTTTTTTTATTTAAATGCATACTTTAATTTTTAGATATTATGATTATAAAATAAAAAAATACGTATGTAAGAAATTTTTTTTCTTTCTAACTCTTCATGCATAAATCGATTATGTTAACCATAGATAATATTTTCTTTATCATACTTTATCGAACGAAGTATAATGTGCAGTGAAAATAATTTATCAAACAATATTCAGCAGATAATAATACCGTTGTAACACAAAATCATCCATTTAGGATAGTTTTTTCGCGACACACTTAGATAAATGTAATGATAAGATTATATACTGTAGTTTCCGTTACCGCGGAAGTTCTAGGTTAGCTATAACTATAACGTATCTAGATGTTTTAATAGATATATAATTATATCTCTACAAGTAGGAAGTTGTTTTTAATTAATGAATCTAAAAATTCGATTAGGGTCTAATGGCTGGCGATTTTAAGATTGCCAGTTATTCAGTAGGATTGGTGTTTCAGAATTTGTGATAAACCATCGTTAATGTGCGTTGTCGTTTAACGTAATAGATATTCATCAAAATTTTAATTTCTATTAGTTATTACAAATATAATTAATCAATTATGGCGTGTGTATTAAACGTGTCATACGATACTTGTTATCAATTATATAAATATATGTACAAATTAACAAACGGAATTATACTTATTATAATATAATTATAAATTTGAACGATTAAAAATAACCATTCTTTATTTTTATTTGTTTAAGAATAATGTGATTGCCTACATAAAACTACAACCATAAAATTCAAATTTCGAATACGCATTCCAAATATAAATCTCAAACATTTTTAGGTCAACGGTCGGTGCAATCTTGGCTAGTCTTAATTATTTATGCAAAGTTGTCTAATGCCGAGCTCGGGTGCCGTGTGCAGCCCAGCTAGACCCTTGCACTGACCGGCCACAGGGAGCTTTATTTACATTATAATGGCGCACTTAAGTAAGGGTTGCGCTAATTGTTCGGACATCAAAATCACAGTTGAGATGTCTGTTAATGGTTGACTTTATTTTTATGTTAAACTCCTGTTTAAATTCGGAAATATTTCTGGAATGTTAACTTCCGGTTTATATTGTACTTATTCGTATTTTTTGTGAGATAGAGGTAGTGTGAGAAAAAAAAGTTTTATTATCAAAAGTTTAAACATGGAAGTTGAAAAAAGGGTGAGAAATGCAATGAAATAAGTACTTACCTTTTCTAGCTGCAGCCGGCAAGCGCTCAAAAATGTAACTCAATAAAAACAATCAACAAAACTCCAACAAAGTCACTATATGAGAAGTGAACGTCCGGTAACAGAACACGACGGACAAATAAACAAACTTAACCCGACTGTTGACAAAATATAATCCACCAATAAAAAACTATTCGCGAAATAGTGCGATAGCGGCGAAGTTTGCGGCGACCGTCCGGCCAATCCGTCACGCGACTAGTCCGGTCCACACACGTGAGGGAAACTTTGCTCCAACTTCGCACGAAACTTTCCGACACGCGTTCCGATAGTTCGACAGTGACGCGCGGTTCCAAACTTAAAAAAATTCAAACACCGGAACCGAAATTCGAAATTTAATTGCGGCTGTTAATTTCTTTTTATTCTTTTTGCAAAAGTTTTTTTTTGTCGGAGGCGTCCACCCGTCCGGTCGGGTCCGGCCGGTCTGCAATATTAACACGAGCCGCGTCCACCTTTTGTAATGAAACGTTCACACATGCTTCCGCATTACCGTCCCGATGCCATCAATAATGAACCCGGGCGGGAAAAAACAAAACGGGGCACCTCTCCCGCCGAGGCGCCCGCCGACACTACAGCCTCCTCGTCAAAGATCAGAATTGCATATCTGGGTTGCGTTAATGAGCGGGGGGTGGGGTTCTGTAGGGGGGTCGAAAAAGTGGCACCGCTCGCGCGCGAATATAAATTCATCGCCAAAAAATCATTACGCGGGGGGTGGTATTACGGGCGCTCGCTGCGCGGGTTCGTATAGTTTTTAAATCGGGCGCTCATTCGGCGGCGAGGCGCCGCGGCGGGCGGAGGCCGCGGCTACACTGCACGAGCCACGACTATCCCTCCCGCCCTCCGAATGCACTATGCCAACTACACGTATGCACCCAGCCGAATATTTACTTTATAAAAGTCTTGGCCGAAGCGTAGCCGCTACGCCGTCGACACAAGTCGATCCCGAAAAGAAAAAAGTATCACTGAGCATAAAAATTTAAAAATGGAAACGCATCCGGTAACGAATTAGGGAAAGGAGAAGAGAAAAAAAATAATAAATCGGCGGGAAATTAATGCGACGTAGCGGGAGATGGATTGATTTTTTTTACGCGGAAGCGGAGGCGAAAAAAAGAGGTTCCACGTGTATGCAAATTCCTCTTTTTCGACTACGATCGTAATCAATTTGTGCGTAGGAAGCGCGGGTACTTCCGCACGCACACGGCCGCCGCCGCGGTGTGCGACACAAATTAAATCTAATACAAAATTGCGTTTTATGTTCGCGCTAGTAGTGCGTAGGTGTGTGTAGGGGAGCAACAATGCGAATTCGCGGGCGTAGGTACACTCGGCGCCAGTGGCGCGATTAGACGGAAATTAATGTTACATAATCATTTCAATTAATGTGTTAAAAATATATTATTTTAGTTTCATTTGTTTAAAATCTGTGCCAAGAGTGCCGGGTGGTTTAGACCCCGATCAAAAATTGTGTTAAAATCAAATATACTAGGTGATACAAAAAGGGTATACTATTTTTTTGCAACTTAACTTTGTAAATCTCAAACTATCGGCTTTGTGGGACCGTTGAAGTACTAGAGGTTTTGTAGACTTGTGAAATCGGTCAACAGCTGTATTCCTAATATTCCTATAACACCTTTTGTGGTTCAAGTTCCCTCCAAAGCTGATGGTTTTAGAAATACAAAGTTAAGTTTTGAAAAAAGTATACCCATTATGTGTCACCTTGTATAAATTTAAAGATTTAATACAATTTTAAGTAATAACAGTTTCGCTGTTTATAAAAAATACATGTTACCCGCTAGACCATGAAGACACATGAAGACACATTAGACTATACCTACCTACTTAGAGTCATATATATTTATTGTATACCTAAGTTCATCAAAGATCAATGAAAATCCCGAAAGTTTCCGAATTCATTGCAGGAAATAAACGCACGCGTTTTAACTCAGTGACCGCTCGCCGACGCTTCTAAAATCGCCAAAAAAGCATTACATTAAATAGTTACCTATTACCTACGATAGAGCAACTCCAGAAAACTCGATACAAACTTATCAAAATCAGTATGGAGGCATGGACCCCCAGTCATATATGTGGCTACCCAAAGGAATTAATACCATGAATCACATGTGCAGTTCAGAATTCCACAAAAAAATTGACAAAATTTTATTATACATTTGCCAGTCTAGTCTCAGAGCAATACTGGCCATGGATAACATCTCAACAATTTTTGTCATATTAAAATAAACAATATATATCAGTTTCAAGGTATCTAAACTTAAACTAGAACTTACATGCGATATTGGGTGGTATAATACCCACTATAACAAAACTAAAATAATAATTACGTCATTACGAATAATGAGCATGACTGTACTTTAAAAACTCACACAGGCTTAATGTTAAAAATGAATTACCAACACAGGCCCGCATCCCCTCCACTACACTCATTTTCATTTCGATGTTTTTGGGTTTTTGCGCAGTGGGGGGTGGGCCACCCCGGCCCGACACCCTCGCCCTATGAAAATAGGATATATTTTTATGTTTTATTTGCCCGGAAGCCTGTAGCTTAGTTGCATGTTTATTAGAACTTTTATTAGTAGATGTGTACTGCTTTCTGCTCGATTTTTACCGTCGGGTTACGTTCCTCGATGATTTGCGACGACATCTCTATGGGGCGCAGTCACGGCATGTTTGTTTTCCGATTAGATAGTTTGTTTTGATATCCGCTGATTTAGTTTTCAGGTAACCTTCCGTGTAATAGCAAACTTCTAGCTATCGTAAATATAAATTTTCAGCGTGGTAGTCACCGTTACACAAACAGTATTTATGTATCTATTTGAGTCGTCCAATTAAGCAGCTCTCAAATTTAAGATGCAATCAAGTATTGCACGGAAAGTCCCATTATTAGTCGTTTCGTCTGGTACTATAAATAATTTACTTATTGATGGCTTACATTTTCAATACATAAATAACATTTATTTAAACAATCTTAATCATATTGTTTTACCCTATTTGGAAATGTATATGGTTTAGTACCAGCTAAGGCATTCATAAGTTACCTCTCGAGTCAATATATTTTTGCATACACTGGCTCGAGTCATTTAAAATGGTTGAGAGGTTACGGCGTAGCAAACGAACAATCACACCAACTATGTGGTCCCGAACTAATCAGCTCTTGTTGTTAAGTACCGTACGGATTTGATCATTCGATTGCTATTGATGGCATTGGTATAGATTTTGTCGAAACTTGTACTAAGCCCCCAGGTTGTCGTCAAAAACTTGAAAGTTTACAACACTTATTGTTGGCGCAGGTTAAAAATGCATACTCTTTGAAATAAGTTTCATAATTCTTGAAATCCATAATGATTGGTGGTAATTGATGGATAAGGGACGCCCAACGATGCGTCAAAAGTTAACCACCCCAGTTTCTTACATTCCTGTGGGAATTTTGAAAATTCCCGTCTTAGTGGTTACCAAAAGTGTAAAAGGAAGTATTCTAAGCTCATTTAGGATATGACGACCACTCAGTTTAATGGTTAGAGGGTAGCCGCCTCGCTTAGTATACCGGATAACTGTAGGTTCGATTCCCGCTGAGGCAAAATTTAACATGTTCTGGGTGTACTGTCATCGTCATCTGTGGACACATTGGGACACAAAAATTACTCCAATAAATTATTGTTGTAGTTTCTAGTACCTATCCGTTTATGTATATATTACGAAACGTTTTGTAAAACACCCTGTATAATAAGTTTCTTCACGACATTCGTTTGGCTGATAGATTGTCTGCCCTGGGCAGTCTGACAGCGTGGTCACCGCAGGGTGGGACCAAGCCGCGGACCCAGCCTACCCAACATATAAGTATATGTTATCGGCATATTAAAAATAAAATAATATTGTTATCGAAACCGGCTCAGGGTGCACCCCACCCCCTTCCGGGGGGGAATAATAAATTCATTTGCCCGTAGTTTTTCCAGTATTACCGCCATTGGTGGAAAAATGGCCACTTTTCATTTTGAACGGGGCATTCTCTGTCTCTTTTTAGCATTAATAATGTACCTACGCGTTTTTTGGTATCGAGCTGATTCTTATTGCTGTATGTTATTATAATTAAATTGCCGTATTTGTTTTGCGCTTGTATTAACTACCTATACGGTTTGCAGCACGGATTTTCAATCAAGAATTCTAGGCTGGCATTAGAAGTGGAATGGATTCATAATGATCTACAATTCCAACATTGCTAGAATTGTGTCTATTCTGATACTTGTCTGTGTAGTTATAAGTACTTATTTTATACTTATTGTATTTTTCCGTGTCTGAATTAAGTACAAAGAATTATCAAATTATGAATTCCGTATCTGAACTCAGATCGTCCCCGTTTGTCTAAGTCCAGCCTTGGCTGTACGTATCTTGATTCCATACGAATCCAACTTTATTCTTACTTATTACGTCAATTTAATGAACGTTTTAAGTATAGTTCGGCGGACATTCCAAAAAAAATAATTATTTATTAATTTAAATAGCGACAGTAAAGACATGTGCTTTCTTTTATAAGCTTTTTGCAACTAAAGTTTAATAACTTATTAAAGTAATAATTATATTATTCTTAAGATTAATTTGGTGACTACACCAAACAAAGGCTGGATATATTTTTAATTAATTTCTGTGATGGCATACCTAGCGAAAGTGCGTTAGATGAAATCTTTTATTTCAATATGTAATTGTTGTTTTCGCTATTGTAATTCGCGAAACAAACTAGCGATAGCAGTTCTACTTCTACTCAAACCGATTTCTTTTTATCTAAATAGTGTTCTTGCATACAATATGATAATGCCTCATTTCACACAGTGTAGAGTCCTCTCAGTAGCTCTACTGTAAGTTTATAAGTCTGCTAGAGTAGCTAGCGTCAACGTGCAATATTTGTACGGCAAATTGTTCGATCCTCGGGGAAGACTAACCCCTACCTTTGCCACAGTGATCTTAACAATGTGCTTTAAAAAACTCTTGACTGATAATACCCATAAAAAAAGAAAAACCGCATGCTTAAAATACATACCAGCCGCAAATGTCCTCCAATCGACACCTGTAATAAAAAGTTTGAATTAATCACATAGTCTTCATAAAATAACCTTATTTTATACTAGCTGTGCCCCGCGACTTCGTCCGCGTAGTATTTAACTTAGCAAAAATTTCGGGATTATCGGGATAAAAAGTATCCTATATGTTAATCCCGGTTATAAACTATATGTCTTCCAAATTTCATCCAAATCCGTTCAGTAGTTTTTGCGTGAAGGAGTAACAATCATACATCTACACTCACAAACTTTCGCATTTATAATATTAGTAGGATACATTTAAATGGAAAAGTAAATTGTAATCGACCTGGGTAGTGCCACTCTCAAACTCAAACTCAAAATAAAACCCAAAATTGTTTTTATTAATGTAAGCCAACAAAGCATTTATGAATAGTCAGAATCTACCACCGGTTCGGAATGCTGCTTCCACTGAGAAGATCGGGCAAGAAACTCAATGGGTACTATTTTCAATAAATAAAAGATGGTGTACATTCCCAGGAACAGCAACAGTATGTGAGCAGGCAACACCATTGTCACTAAATAAGTAAACAGTAATCAAATCTCACTCAGATTTAGGTATTTAAATTAAAAAGGTCTCTCTCAGAATATCGGCGTAAAGTAGCGCGTTCACGATGAGCGATAGAGCCGGAACTGAAACCCCTTTCTGGCCCTCCCCTGCCCCTCTCTTCAGTTCGATCAAAACTTTTGGTATTTCAAGCATCTATAGGCTACGGTAACTGCTTAATATAAGGCGTGCTACACGCTTGTTTGCTGACTTTGTTATAATCCCGGGAAATGAAAGGAACTATGGAAGAAGTAGACACAGACTAGTGTCATAATTTATCGTTACTTTTATAAAGTAATAACGAAATACCTAAACTGATAAACTCACGAAGATATACATTACGTTTCTTTATAACGATGTAAACAGAAACCTATTTTCATATGACTGAAACAAATTTTCATGCCAAATTATGCACTTATAATATTAAACGAAGTATAAATGCTTATTAATCAAAATCGTCAGTGCTGTCGTTATTTTTGCAGGAACTTTCCAAAGTTAATCGTGTTTGATACCTCATAGCTATTACATTTTTAATCAATAAAATTATATGCACACGATTTTTTTATAAGCAGTATATTCATTTTATTTCGTTTTATTGTATACTTATTTCCAAACAATTGTCATTATCAATTTATTAGAATAGTATTCAAAGACGTTGTTATAAGTAATCCAAACAGTTGAACTTGGAACAACTTTTCACAGATATTGTAAAATAGAAGAGGTATGTTCTACTTAGATATTTTTCAACAAAGAATTACCAGGAAATATGTAGCGTATTACGTGAAACGTGTGAAAAAGGGGGCTAATTTGCTGGCCCCTATTACATTAATGCAAATATAACATCGGTAAATGTGGCTGTATTACAATTCACTTCACTGCCTACCCCATCGAGGATTACAGTCGTGCTGGTGTATAAAATGTATATGAATATATTATATACTTAATTATGTATTCTCAACACCATTTCCTATCAACCTTGGCGGTAACTCTAAATATTGTAACACATATTTATCAATACGTTTCTGGTGTTAATATAAAAATATGTGTGTATTGTCGGTGTGTTTGCGGACCAACTCAAACAGTCTCTAAGTTGATACAGATGGCTCGTCATCAATTCTATTAGAATTGACACTAAATACCTATGTTTGGACAGTTGCTAAACGCAAAATACAATTTCGGCGATGATGTTCAAGTCTCGTGTCGCAGTGTTTTTAGATTAAGTTTTAATATTTAGATATGGCTACGCCGCCGTCTTTAGGAATTAAAGTTAGACGAATCTTTAGCACCTAGAAATCAAGATAAATTAACCTAAGGATCTGAAATAAACTAAGCAATGCTTATATTTGAATCCGTGTAATGCATTAGGGGTGGTCGATTATTGGCATAAAGATTTTGTAACACGCCTAAGTAGTATTTTATTTTTTACCCGACTACGGCAAAGCCCATGGAAAGGGTTATTAAATAAGTAGGTGTATATATCTACATAGAAAGCAGTCCATATAACATTAAGTCCCGAACTCGATCCTCCTTCGCCGTGACATTGAAAGCACTCAAACTTAAATACAAAACCCAATTTCTTCTTAAAACCTACAGAATGGAATACGCAGGCCGTATGGAGACAATAATATGAAGACTCGGGCGTTGGAAGTGGAATTTAAATATGTAAGGAATTAGGAGAGGGGTGATCCACCCCCGGGGCGGGGTGGAGGCGCTGGGGACGGTGGGGGAGGTTTTTCAAAACTAGAAAGAGATGAACACCGTGTGTTAGTATCGCGATCTGTGTGGTACGGGTCCTGGGGTTGCAAGAGATTGAGTTAGAAGGATATATCTTGAGACATCGGTCAATATATCTTTGCAAGGCAGTTGCTCTTCATGAATTTTGTATGAAAATATGTTGCGCTTGCCGAAATGGAAGACATTTGCTTCATAAGCGTTAGTGTTGTAACTATATGTTCTATTCTGTGGTAGATTTTTTATAATTTACTTTTTAATTGGCGAGTACAAATATTTAGTAGAGAAATATTTACATAGCGAATTCTGTCATACTCTTTTGTGCGTACAGTACTGTTATATAACATTACTTAATCTACTGGGCACACTTATAAACTCCGGGTGGACTTAAGTTTGCTAACATATAACCCAAATAACACTTTCGACCACCCATAACCGGATTGTTGTGGTTGTTTGTTACGTAATTCATTCATTCACACGACTGTGTAATTAATTTTAAATTAGATAACATACCTATAGGTTCTTCAAATGGTCTCGCGTAAATGGAGTCATAAGCGAAAACAGCTAATAAACAGTAACGTCCCAATATATTTTTTCCAAATTGACCATAAAAATACCTTATCCTAAGACGTATCGTGAGATGTTCTCGCACACTTGCGGCTCACGCACGCGCCGTAATGAGTGCGCGCGGGGGGTAGGTAGTTAGACAATTTTACAACTGCGCCGCGCCGTTTTTTGGGAGCCTCGCGTCGCTAGGTGTGTGGGCAAAGATTAGATATACGGAGATGGTCCGGAAGACGATGAAGTATTATGCCTAAGACTAGTATGACGTATAAATTACGTCACACACTTTATATGGAAGACAATGACGGAAGACCATAATGTGTAAATCCAAAGGTCACTATTTAAAAGAGCACCGCCGAGAAATAACATTAAGGAAATGTATAGTCTCATAATAAGTCACTACACATTTTTTTACAGTTTCTTACCACGCACGGCAATAAGAAATTTTCTCCCTTTTGAAGTATTTCCATTTTACTAAAACAAGGGGTTCTTTAAAAGGCAAGCCTACAGGTACCAAGGCCGGTATCGCGTCTGCTACCCTTGAGTTGTAGGTGTCCTGGGTGCCGGTCACCGCACTTACCAGCAGGTGGACCGTCTGCTACTATACCTACCTAGGCATTGAAAAATTCTAATAACAAACGCTATGTGTATATTGCCTTCTGGTCCGTAACTATGTCTAATATAATTAGAACCTAATGCTATGCAAGGATCGTCCTGCTATCAGTTCAATATTGAAAATCTAAAAGCCTCACAGAGGCGAACCAAGTGTAACACAAACCTTCTCATCTCCTAATCTATGTCGACATCTGTAGATGCTCGCAAATTTGCATATGTCGAAATAATTTAGGGGGTAACTCCACACATCCATAGTACGCTAATGTACGCTTCGTATTGGCAAATGTGAGCAAGAAATACGTGCAGACGTGACATCGAGGAGTATTTTCATCCGGGAATAAGTATTAAAATCTAATTGAGTGTGGAATTAGGTACTGAAGTCTTGATTAATCAATTTGGACAAAGAAGATTAAGGAATTACTCAAATATTATAAAAATGCTTTATAATATAAACTGCGGTAATTAAAAGTTAATATTCTAGTATATTGTACTGTTTGACATTTCTTTGAGTAACTTTTTATAGTAGAGTGTGATAATACCATAGATTCGAAAAATAATCAGAAGAACATTTAATCAAGAGAATCTTTATACAACTACCTCTTGTAAATAATAGCATCGGCTCTACATACACTCAAGAGGATATTACCTTTATGGCGTCTCTACCCCATTTAATATTGTTCTAAGTCGTAAGGAGTGGGGGTAAATTTTCACGCATAATATTCGGAAAATATCGCGTAGGGGGGAAGCTTTAGTAATTTGTCGATACTTTCTACGTCTCTACATTTTGTGCATATGTATTGTGAGTGCTGAGTATTGACTTTCCTCACCCAAGAATGTTCAATTAGATAAAAACGTGAGTCAACGTTATTTTTCTCAGTTGACAATAGCGCTTCTGTAAACAGAAATGCTGTTTTAATTTTTGTAGTAAAAACTTTCAATCTAATTTTAGCCAGGAACAAAATCAAGTCTGTGGAATTGTAGAGAAAGTGGGTACTGTTCAATAGGAACTCAGTTAATATAATTACTAGACTGCAAAGATATAGAAAGCATAACTTCTTAAAAACATATAATAGAAAGGAAATAACTGGAACCCTTTAAAAAACTGTTAAAAAGCAACACGTTGTTTGAGAAGTGTACTATGAAAACACTATTCATTCACTCGGATCGGTACTGAAAAACACAAAAAAACCAGTGTTAGCTTCTCAGTTAATTGAACTACGCAAAATCGAGAGTGAAATGATTTTTAGGCCTTTTTTCAGGTTCCCGGCGCTCCGCTCAAATATTTTCGGCTGAAAACCGTTATTTCAACACGTAAATGTTAGAACCGTGGCGAATGGTGAATACATTTTTATTTGTTCATTTTGTTCCATAGAAAGTGAAATAACGGATTTGTTTGACTCTCGCCTGTTAGTGTTAAAATGATGGTCTTGTTTTTTTTTTATTGCGACGTTTTATTTACATGTTGGAAATTAATGAAAAATAGGAGTAACGTAATATGTACACTTAAATGTTTTGATAAAAAAAATGATTGTTGAATGTGAGCTTGGCAAAGTATTTTAATTTTATAATTTAGAAAGGATATGTTTCAAAATATAAAATGTATATTTACATTTGACTACATTAATATTAGCGACTCATTTGACAAATTAAAATAATGTAAAATCCCTGTCGACATGGAAATTACATATTATAATTTTGTTTATTTAATATCTATAGAATTAACATCTTAAAGAATGAATTGTTGTAAGAATAATTAACAACTATGAGTCGAAAATAGTCTCTAATAACAAACATTCACGAAATGTATATCATTTCAGGTTTCATTATTAAAGCTATTTTAGTTTGAACTTCGTGAAATGGTTGATTTGATTAAATAAAATGACAGCTGCTGTCAAGCCTATAATTACCTAATGGCTAATTAAAACTATGTATTACTTGAACAGGATATACTTTATGGCATAGGAAAATATACTTGGAACTGAAAATCCGTAGCTAAGATATTAACAAAAAATATAGGTTTTTTAATACCCAAGCTAGATATTTCATCTCATTTCTTAATTTAAATTATTTGTAATAATCAGAGCTCCAAATAAATACTAAATTAGTTTTTTTCAAATTTTATGTCTGTAATGACAAAAAGTATCAATTTCCGAAGCCACAAAAAACTTTGCTACCATCTATACTATAAAATGCTGCCAAAAACATCCGCGCACTGTCTCTAACACGTAGAGCACACATGACACCGTCGTAATAAAAATTATATGCTCCAATTTACGATGGAGGGGGTGGGGGCCAAAAAATGCCCCCCCGACCTCCCCCCCTGATTGCGGGATCGAATCTCGCTAAACGAACGGGAGAGCGAAAAATTTCGCGGTGGGGGCCCACACCCCACTCCCGGTAAGGGGGAGCGATACATTTTTATCATTATCCCTTTCTCACAAACTATGAGGGTATTTGGGAGTAATTATTTTATATTACATATATTTTTGGGCGAGTTTTTATATGGTAATGTTATGTATGTGTCGAGGTGTATGTGTGTGTATGTAATTAGTCTCATTTCGGCTGCTTCCGGGTTTGATATGGGTTCAATTTCATGTTTTGGGCGTTGCCTCCTCTTGGGTTATACGTATCTCGAAGTTGTGAAATTACATGAATTGTTACACTAAGTTTCATCATAGTCTTAATGGAGAAATCGAATAGCAATATGAATATAAATATATTCAAAATGATTTCCAAGTTTTGTGATTCAATGTATCACCGAAATATTGTTATATTTATTCATAACTTTTAACTGTGAGATATTTTTGGGCGTTCTATGAATAGTCCCGTTAAATTATGGTGTCAAACATAATTTATCACTCATTTAATCATATTTTTATTTTCAATGTTTTTAATAATCCGTCTTTACTAATCATCTACATATCAGCTATCGTATACGTATGCACCTGAATTATTATTTCGGACTGTTGAAACACACACAAAACACTGTACTGACTTGCTATTTTGAAAGATCACTATTCATTTCTTAGCGTGGCATCGTAAAGTCGTGGGAATATACTCCCCTCAGATTATACGTCCGCTCGGTTCCTTCACTCTCCCCTGCAACTCGCGTCTTCCTTCTTATCCGAAGCAAGTTTCATTAATTAAAAATGCAGACAATGAATTGAATTGGTATGTTATACATTTGATTAAATATTTTTTAGACACAAAATAATGTATGTGATAGATTCCAGAAAATGATTTGAAAATAAAAATTTCGCGAGCCTCAAATAATACTAATATGTAAATTAACACAACGACACTGATTGACATTTACTGATTTACAATAAATATTTTTTTTTCATTTAACTCTGGTTTTAAGGATCAAGATTAATTTAAAAAATATGTAAGTATGTTTCCATTTACATACTTAAAAACCTTAAATGTAAATGAAAAGTTACAAAAAACAAAACTGAATTCACACTGAAAATAGTCATCTATTCCTATGTGCTTTTATCACTAGGTTATCTCTCAAACAGAGTGTATTTTTACGTAATTAATTGACTTAAATAAGACATAGAAAAGTGGAACGAATACTTCAAATAAAGCTGAGAATTATGACAAACTGATGCGATTTCTCAACCATTTTCAGGCCTCTAATGCACTTGGTTTTATCTGTAGTAATTTCTACAGTAAATATATTTTTTTCCTAGTTTTATTCTATTAATAGCAAGACTATTATATTTTATACTTATTATTATACTTACGCAGCTCTAAGAATTATACTTAAGATAAGAAATATGCCAGAAAGAGTTAATTTGTGCTTTAAAAGAACAAATATCAATTCGCCTCACAAAAAAATTAAAGGCAGTGATTATTTTCTTTATGGGTTTTCCCAAGAGTTTTCATTACTTTTAAATTAATTTCATAGTATAAAAAAATATAATAAAGCCAAATCGCTTATATTTCAATGAGCCCAAATTTCGAGTAGATTCGAGCCGTGGAAGTTGGTTTTGGCCGTGAATATGGCTTTTTAACCTACAAAAGAGCTGATAATCTTCAAACGGCTGAACCGATTTTCATGAAACGTAGCTAAGAACACTCTCGATCAGAATACCTATCTAACAAAAGAAACAAAATTAAAATCGGTTCAGTAGCTTGGGCGCTACGTTGCCACAGACAGACACACATATACACAGCCCCTCTTTTTACCCCTCTTTTTTCGTCGGGGGTTAATGAGCAATTAATAAAGTAAGTACCGAAAATTTAAATTTTTAGGCCTAGTAGTCAAAGAAAAACAGCGTTGCTTTTTATATTAATATATAATTTGCTCAACTAAAATGATTTATACATGAAAATTATTACTATATTCCCGAATTTCAGTCACGACCTCCCCGCCTATAAGATTTCCGCCCAAGAAAAGGCGTCGACCGGCCCGCAACGGCGCTACGAGCGGCGTAGCCGTAGTACTACGCCGCCGTAGCCGAGGCCTACGCAAGAACAATATTTTGCCACCGGCCGGTTTTATTCTAATTATATTGGTGAATGGAGAACTCGGATACTGGAACTTGGGATAATGTTTTGAGATTAATTTCGCGTTATAATTCGATTTTGTTCTAAATATATTAAGCCTGTTTGTACCGGACACGGTTTGCTGAAGTTTGTTTTTGTACTTTGAAAAGGATCCGAGGTGTATCGTGAGTTTATGTAACCTGTGTTTTTCTTACCTTTTCTTGTTATTTGATGGATTGTTTGATTTAATAATTTGGGTACGACCAGCTTGCTAATGTACGATTCCAACGGAAACGCTGTCAAATTACGAAAGATTTTTTCTCTCGTAGCATAGATCTACTTGGCTAGAATATATATTTTAATAAATAAAGCCATTGATTTCCATTCGCATGAGTTCGGTAGTCACTAGACTCTAGTGAACTCGCTTGGCGTATACAAATAATATCTCTAATCCAAATTGTTAATTCCTCTGATGCCTAACAGGGGGTGTACTTATGTAGTCATTTGCGACTAGCTATTGCAAGTCTCATGGCAATTGACTGGTTTATAGAGCATTGTATTTGCGCGTACGCTGTCATTCGTGTCGCGGGAAACAGCTAGTGATATGAACGTTATAATATAATTCATAACAATTTTAAAGCACCAAGAAAAAAATAACATCAAAAAATTATGTAATTTTATAGTTCTTAGTTATACCTTTTAGAATTTTTCATTTAAGGTTTTGTAATTACAAAACGTAATTTATCAAAACCAGGCTTTACATAAATTATTGATGTTATAACAAAGTTCGTAGTAAAAAAAATGCAAAAACTAGCAACTACTAAAACTAATTTCTATGAAATTATTCTGATGGTCTAGTTCATTTTTTCTTGCAAATAAAAATCCCGGAAGCGTTCAAATCCGCCATATTGTAATTTGTGTATTTATAAAATAATGGAAAATATTTAATCTGTTATCGAATATAAAGGAATTAGGTCAGGGAACTCGGTCAAGGGAAGTTCGACACACAGCTCGATGACTTGACGTTTTGATATTTTCATAAGGCTCTGTAACTTTGAAAAACTTAATGGCGTTTGCTTATAAAACATTGAAGCCAATAAGGTAAGTTGGGGGTACCAATATGCTACTGCCATCACGCCTGCGTTGCCTGAAGGGGTATGTAGAGGTGTATTGGATTGCACGCACATTTCGCTCATTGTGTTTTTAGCCCCAATGTAATAGAAGCATATTAACTTCATACCAGGCATACTATTACCTCGATGCGAGGGGATTTAGACTCATAGGCCATCCCTCTGGCCCAGTGAGGCTTGGTGCACTTGCTCCCTTATTGGGAGTGTGGGCACGTGAAACAAGGATTTCAGTGTAATATATCTTTTGAATCGAGTAAAAATGTAGCAGATTCCATTATTAAGTCAAAAAATTTGCTTCTATTTGGAATCTCATTTATATATCAGCTCACAGCACGGTTGTGTATTTGATTCTCATTGAGGCAAATTTCGGAGTGACTTCTTCGTAATTGGCCCTGATTTGGGTGTCACTGAGACTGCTGATAGTATGGTACCCATAGTATTAGTCACACAACAGTTTAATAATCCGTATTTCTTCTCAGAAATCTGAATCAGAATCTCGTGATCACAACAACACAGTAGCTCCACTTCTTTCAGGAATACGCGTCACAGCCCCTCCACTTCCGGTTTGTCCGAAGCGAAAATTTTCAGACAAACTCGATTTTCATCTTCCGCAAATGGCTGACATTATAACTACATACACCTATACACACATTGTCACATAACACAATCACACACACGCAGGCGTCGGAAAAGGGCTGATTAAAAATCACGACATGCGCAGAATAAATTTAAAAACTACCCCGGAGGTTGGGTTAATTTTTAAGTATTGATCAAAAATTGCGTCGTACCTATATGTGTGTACGCGTAGGGGAGGCGTGGGGGGTGGCGGGGTGGCTACCCCTCTGCGTGAATTAGATATTTTTTCGTGTGTGTGCGTGCGTGTGTGGGAATTTGTCATTAGGAATACGCTTTTTGTTATGTAGATGTGTGTTTTATTTTGAATAATTAATTTTTGTTTTTGGGTGTTAATTTCGTTATGTCCGCGTTTTAATGTAGTTCATCAAGCCTTCCTGTATAAACGGAACTTTTTGGACGGTTTGACATTAATTATGGGAAATTCTGAGGTGGCGATCTTCCAGGCCAACACAAAAAGCTGTCAACATTGCGAAATGTGACAATTTCCCAACAGTAATCACTTCTTATATTACGCACGAAGCTTTCACAAATCGATTCTTATATATTTCCCACTTAGTCTAGTAGTTAGAGTGTAAGTCGCTCGGCTCACTGCACCAGGGTGGTTGCGAGTTCACTTCCGTCGGGAAAATTTCGGAATGGGCCTTTTCGTAATTGAACCTGCTCTAGGCATTAGTAAGATTACCTCTATTCCATTATACTGTACCCCTAATACAAGCGTTGCTTATTTTGGGATCATAGTGTGTTAATCTGACTGATTAATTATTTAAACAGCCATTTTCCAAATACTCACACCTTTAAAACGTTTCATCATGCTATGTGTAAACTCATACCTATGTGTACCCGGGTAAAATCCAACCGGATAATTATTATAGCTTATGTGTGGTGTATGGGAAAAATTGGCAACGATTGCAAAGTGCCGGAAATGGGACGTAGCATGGGGAGTCTGACTTACGACCAGAATTGGACAGAATATGGCATTACAACGCTCTGTTAGAACGACGACTGCTCTGCGACGATTGAGACTAGACATACTTCTAATTGGAGCTGTTTTTCATTTAAATTATTGGAATTGATCGTTAAAATTGATTAGTATTCTATTTGTCATCAACTAAACACTATCATGACGTAAAAACATAAAATAGATCTCACCAATGACTTTTCTGTGATACCTAGAAGCCAAGAGATATTACAGTAATTCTTTAAAAAGGCAGTAATATTTTTGAATACAACTATCCCAGTCTAACTCTAGATATATATGTATGTAATGACTACGCAAATTATAACTCTACTCCTACACTCACCAATCTAATTCCAACCCTCATCAAGTACACCGTAACCGGGCTACCCATCCCAGCACTTCAAAGCCCACACAAAAACCCTAGGCACTCATAACCTAAACAACAACACAAAAACGAAATAAAAAGCAAGTATTTTTCATTATCCTAACCCGAGTGACGCGCAGCCTCCCGAAAACGTACCTACTCGTATATTCATTTCCGTTCCGTTAATACCGCATACTTTTAACTGTCTAACTAGGTGGGTAGCACCCCCCCAGCCACCACCCTCATCCCCTCACTACTTACACGCTGTAGGCACAACTTTTATAATACTACGTACTCTGGCGCTTTTTAACGAACCCCCTGAGGGGTGGCGCCACCTGCCACGCATACCGAAAAATACGCAAAGCGAGTGGGGGGTGGGGGGCGCCACCCCATGGTTAGAAGTGAAGTGGCTGTATTTTGCGTATTTTTAAATTATTCTCACATGTGCGCCGCTCGCGGTGTTTAGTTCGCCGTTTTTTTGGGATGCTGCGAATGACGGACCCCTAAGGTTTTATATGATCTGTGCACTCTCCGCTATCTAGTGACATAAGTAGAGTAGAGTCCAGCTAATTATCTAATATTAGCAAATATTATATTGTATGTTTTAATACATTTTAACCTACTGAAGTAATAAAATCATTTTGTGTTAGGACTACTGATTTTACCTGTATTAATATTTTCACAAGATTTAATTATAAAGGCGTTTAGATGTTTTTTTATGCTACGAATGAATACTTTCCCAATTTCTTCAAACAGCACGCAAATAAATAAACTTGAAGTGTTATGTTCAGCTTATTACTAAATGCATTTGAAAGTAAAATGCTTAGCCCTTAGGTAATTATAAGAAAAAAATATTTATAAAATGTTTGTCTGTCTGCCCGTCTGTTGGTTCCGGTTATCTCCGAAACTCCGGCTGGACCGATTCCGACGGAACTTTCACTGGCAGGTAACTGATATTATAAGGAGTAACTTTTATTTCATCGAAGTACCACGTGGGCGGAGCCGCAGGTAACAGCTAGTATTTCTTAAATTATTAGATACATTTCTTATGGTAATGAAGATTTCAGTGTTTTTTACGCGATACTTTCCTTTCCTGCAATAAGTAGGTACATAAATGTCGACCCAATAACCCTTACTATAACTGAAATAAATACGAAACAAAAATAAAACTCAACTTCAACCGTTACATTCGTAAAAAAATACGTCTATTACGAATATGAGTAGGAAAATAACGCGAGGATAAAATAGTTTTAGACGACGTACGACACAACCAAACCATACTCTATTTACATAAGATAGAGTTGGAAATGTAACGGCAAGGAGGGATAATATTTTAAGAAACGTATTTTTATGGGTCTACACGATAACCTGACATGTTACATTGACGCGTTTGTAACTGACACGTGTAAGCAACAAGTCGCTTTGTGAGGGTTAGTGGCGTGAAGGGGGTAAGCAGATAGAGAGGAAGTATAGCAACGATTCAGAATTAGGGTTTTTAAAAAAAATTGGACCTTACTAATCGATCTCAAGTCCGATAGCGATCTTGGAAATGTCATTCTTATATCTACTAGTACTAAAACGACACGTCAAAAGCGTACTCAAGATTGTTCTAAGGCTTGAGATCGATTTATTATTACGGGCCATAGAATAATAATTATAATTTAAAAATGTATTTATTAGCATCAATGTAGTGTACAATAAGAGGGTTGAGCCCTGTTGAATGCTTTTTAGTATTAGGTTGTATTTTTATAATTAAGCTTTTGAACCGTATCGCGAAGGTGTGTTTTGTATTCTTTAAGTACCTGCATTAATCATAAAATCTAATTTTGCGTGATGTTCAAACATACAGATAAACGGAATATATTTGATGTGCTAGAAACCTATATTAATAATACAATACTTTAACGCTTTAATCAATACTTTATTTAGCCAATGCTGGGTAGGTACCTAGTTCTAAATACATATAATATAAGGCTAGGAATCCCCGGTAATAAAAATCTTACAACCTTATCTTTATATTCAGACTATACAAACTAAATTATAAAGTACTAAGCTAAACTTAAAAATATAAAAGAAAAATGTCATGAGCGCAGCACATTTTGAAAATAAATCAAGCCACAGATGAATCTCTCTTAATTGTTTCATACTAATATAAACACCCTCATCATTTATCCCATGACAAAGTAGGTCGCGATTAAATCTTGCAAAGGGACATTGGTCGTCCTTGCAACCCGTGCGCGGCGCCTACGGAATATGTTATAGCAAGTGATATTATTTCAGTGAATTGCTAACACTCTTTTATAGGCACTTATCGTAAGGTGAAGGAATACTTTAGAAACTGCGTGCCTATGCCGGAAATATGTAATCGGAATAAGTAAGAATACATGGTTTATTAACTGTAATTATGATTTACTTTTTGCTATTCAATATCGTAATTAGGTAGGTATTTATTCTAAAGAGTTCTTTTGGCAGAGGCATTATTTATACCATCACGCTCAAATTCCCCGAAAGAGCAGGCAGATGTCCACTTTTTACAATTCTAATGCAGAATATACTTTGATCTGTTCGATTTTGGTTTTTGATCTTATTGGTTCAAAATAAGCAATCTTTTATTATAATACCTATTCTTAATTTGGAAAAGGTGCCTGACATACATTTATAACGCTACAAAAAGTATTGAAACCATGAGAAGTACATTTCCTTTATCAAAACCAATAGCCAGAACTCCACAAGCATGCAAATGAGACCAATCGGATATAAAAATGGCCACTGTCAATGAAAGCGCCGCAGTACAACGCCTTAATAATAAATACGGCTCTCGGCCTCGCCGTCACACAAACACGCCGACTAAAACAATTTATAACAAAATGTAAACAGGAAGAACCGTATTTTCATTTAGAATACGATTTCTCGATTCCTACTCCCCCACCGCCCCCTCCCGACCCGGGACATAGACGAAAATACCCCAGTTATGATTAATACGGAATACGAGGCGCATTGATCAAGAAACCAGCTTTTTACTTCCAACTACCCATTTCTTACCCCCTGCCTACCCTGTGCGAGCGGGACTAATGCAACTCTCCCCTCTCGCTCTAAAACAAAGATGCTAAAACTTCTTTCGCTAGTATGAAGATTTTAATTTCATATTTTTGACGGGACTGTTCTAATTTTACTTCCTGGTTTAAAGGAAAACAAGTCTTAAAGAATCTGGTTAGAATACAAACTCCCTTACGTTGTTGCAGTACTTGCTTCCGTCTTCTAATTCCGAATTAGTTTTCGAAGTGAAAAGATACAGTCCAAAGACTATACACCCCAATCATTCAAATTTAGACTTTAATCTGCAAACTCAAAGTGGAAATTCGTCTGTGTGGGCGTCGGTAAGAAATAATTCTTCAGTCGTACCCCCAAATTAGTCGAATGGGGGGAAGGGGTACATACGACGGGTGGTTTTAAAAGAAGCAAAAAGGTGGGGGATAGAAAGATGCGCAAAGACTTAGTTCGCGGGGGCCGAGGAGGTGGCGGGGTGGGCCGCGGGCGGCGGGGAGGGCGTTATAAAATATATAATTCTATACTTACAATACTTGTAAATACGGTACGCGGAAGTAGTTCGCCGCGAACGTTTTGATACTTTGAACGGGCGAATAACTTGTTAGTTATAAATAGATGTGTTTGGTCGATTTTAATCGATTGTAGGACCTTAGTTGGCTTGTTATTCCAAACGAGAAGGTTGTTTTGTTTTGCTTGCTTTGGCCTTTGTTCGGTGTTACTTTTATTCACTACTACTAATACTACCGCACACACATATATCATAGTACTTAATAAGTTGGTATTATTACTTACTTATGTACACTCTGAATCCTACTAATATTATAAATGCGAAAGTTTGTGAGTGCAATGTGGATGTATGTATGTATGTGTGTTACTCCTTCATGCAAAAACTACTGAACGGATTTGGATGAAATTTGGAACACTGATAGATTATAACCGGGATTAACATATAGGATACTTTTTAACCCAATAATCCAATACCACGCGGATGAAGTCGCGGGGCACAGCTAGTTTATAATATTTTGTACATGGCACCTCGTATATTTCTACAAGATCATCTTTAAAAGAGTATAGTGAGCGAGTTCCTTTTGTCGAGTTCCTTATATTGATATGTTGAGTTTTAATTTACTACATATTTAGCAAAAATAATTATTATGCGGTTGAAAGTCAAATGACAAATTCTTCTGTTTTTATTTCAGTTCTTGGATACCATAACGTCTGCGTTAGTATTTAAAATGACAATTACCTAATAAGTAGAGAACCTATGTACTTACTCACTTTTTACAATTCCATACAATTTTATTATTTATGAAAACTGTTTTATCACAGCATAAGCCCCTGGACGTTACATTATAAACTAGTAGTTTTAACCTGTTTTGTAAAAATAATATCATAAAAGTCGCCCAGTTATAAAAATATTTCCAAGATTAGTTCCTTTGGCGGTTCAGGACAGTTTAGTCGCCGTATACCGCTACACTCGCTGATATTTAGTCGCGAAACTGGATGTATTATAAAGGCGGTAGTTGTTTAAAATAAGAGCGGGCCACCACTACTGTGGCGCAGTGGTTGGGGCGCTGGATAGTGGGGGTTCGATTCCTGGTGGTCATACGCTAAAGTTGCACTATGAAATGTGGTGTATAGAAGTGATTCAGCGAAGATATAAGTACCTATTTAGGGATTTAAGTACTCTCGTCTTAACTCATGGCCGAAAAGTGCGGTTACAGACAGTTATTTTTCGTGTAGTGGTGATTTTTAAACTAGTTTGAGTATTTATTAGTTTGAAATTAAAAACACTATTAAGGTAGTACTAGCTATAAAAGTAAATGATTAAAACAATATTCAATACTTCTTCTGGGTGTTTTCAAAACTATTTTCGAAAATAGGTTATTGATAATTAAGGTTATAAGTATTTTATTATGTAAACTAAGAAGCGTTTTATTATGTGAATTATTATAATTATTTACGTATGTTATGGGTATTTACTCACCTGTATTTCGACTTTTATTTTAACATGCTGGGTTTACCTGTCTACCTCGGCTGTACTTCTATTTATCATCTAATCCGAATCTATTTAGTCTATGATTTCTATTCCACCAACTACTTATGTATCTATTCCCCAACCAACCAACCAATGATTATACCATTCAACCAACCATCCATCCATTTTTATCACCCATATTAGAAATATCAATATTACAGCAAAGTGAAGCTACCTATGTTTTATCCGCTCATTTCGCGTGGTTCTTAGTAAAAAGTTGTGTTGAGGATGGGGGCTCCACTAGCGCCTACGCCGTAGCCGTGGCCGCTACGAGGCGTAGGCCTTGCTACGAGTGTAGCAGGGTTGCGCCGGGTTTAACTAATTGATTAGACGTTGCTTTAATTATTTTGATATTTATTTGACGGTAATTAGTGCTGATTATTTTAAAATTTTATAGTTGTTGGAATATTTTTAAGAAGTGGTGGTGTAAGATTTTTATTTTATTTTGATGATGTTTTTTTATTGTTTAGTTATTGCATGTGTCTCTAGTTATATTACGTAAATTGTACTAGCAATGTCTATAGTAGTAACCATTATTATTAGGTACATAAAATGAAAAAAATAAATGTAAAATAAAAACAATAATTTAAAGTACCTATCTATTTTTTTTATTCCACCTTCTACGCAAAAATTCTAATCTCCCCACTACCCTCAACTACCCTTATTTGCATCCCCTCATTCTTGTCATACAGCATCCCAACAAAACAAAATCTTGCACGCGCCTAAGAAACTTAAAAGTTCATTAGCCCCACAACCCTAACGCTTACTATCTTGCACGTTCCTAAGATGCCCCCCCTCGGGGGGTTTAAAGCGCCCCCCGGGGGGTCGGGGGGCCAACGCGGAAATATGAAGGGAGCACTCATTTATCAATACAAGAGAGACTGTTTCTTTCTCTCTAAGAATTGATTATATTCTACTAAGAATATTGATGGGGCTCCCTCTTGAAAGTTTTCAAGCTTAATGTGCGGGGGTGGGTCGGGGGTGAGTCGTAATGTTTTGATTAGAGTTTTTGATGTTCCACCCCCGAGTCGTGTGTCGTTTCCTGTTTTACATACGTTTTCCCGTTACAATGTTTTGAATTTCGTTGGTACTTATTGGCGGGCAAGTCTCGCTGGCGGATTTCTTGATTTAACTTAAAAATAACTTTTAGGCTTTTAGCTACAAAAACTAAGATGCAGATGCTAGGTTAGTTAACGCCAAAGTTTTCAATATAAGCTCAGCATTTTACAAATAAAACAATTTCAATATTCATAGGTCCATAATTGAGACTATGATTATATTTTTAATAGCGTAATCGGTCATTCACAAGGCTGATAATAATTTCCATATATTTTACTAGCTGTGCCCCGCGACTTCATCCACGTAGTATTTTAACTTAGCAAAAATTTCGGGATTATCGGGTTAAAAAGTATCCTATATGTTAATCCCGGTTATAATCTATCTGTGTTCCAAATTTCATCCAAATCCGTTCAGCAGTTTTTGGGTGAAGGAGTAACAAACATACATACATACATACATCCACACTCACAAACTTTCGCATTTATAATATTAGTAGGATTACATTCGAATACCAAATACGGTAATAATCTGTCGAAAACATATAGAAAAAAATGTCCTATTAAAAGTCCAGCTTACTGAATTAAAATATTAGTTCACATATATGAAGGCAGTGAACAGTCCCAATAACTTATCTTTTGTTGCTGGTAGATAGCTCGATTTCACAAGAGATAAGTTGCAGCGTACTTAGAACCTTAGAAGGCGATACAATCACGTCATAAGCAAGGAAACAAAATATTATAGGTCTTTAATACAGACTTTAAGATGTGTTTTCCTCACCCACCCCTTTTTATTCGAAGACTGCTCAGAATTAAGTATTTATTTACATACTGTTTTGCGATATATTTAAGTACATTCTTATCAATTAATAATTCTTGTATTTCGTCTTCAAAACATTGAAACGCTGTTTTGGATATATTAATCGAAATGTTGGTTTTGTAATTTTAATTATTGGAGGTTATTCGAAATTTCGGTTAGTAGGCACGTTCAAAGTCTGATGTTGAATTGATACATTATATAAATTATCTTTTTTCAACTTCCCAACTGGGCTCTCTGAATTCAGAGAAGTATACTTGCAACTAAATAGGCTTCAGGGAAGGGCTCTACCATTCAGAATCCTGGTTAGGGAGCTTTTTTTTTTACGGAAAAGTGCTTGGTATAAGAAGACTTTCACGTTTAGTTCATCCAGACAACCCTGATTTGTCTGGTCTTTAATATTCCCATGGAGCAATTTTTGTAATCCCCAACCCTACCAATGGGATGGTATTGTAAGTGTACCGTCGACTTGAGCCGAGCAGGCTGGCTGGGCTAGCCAGCCTGCACAGTTCAAGTCAACGGTCACCCTAAGGGTAAGGACATTTTAATAAAGGTAGTTTTCAGGCTTCTGACTAACCGGGATGCCTATTAATGATGTATGGGACTGCCAGCTTAACGTGTACAAAAGCACTGGTGAGGTGAGATATCCCGTCAGCCGTCCGAGGCCCGACTAAGGTGAAGGCATCAAACTGTAAGGTGTTTATACCAACTGGGCCAAGGAAGAATTGAAAATGTTAAAAACTCTAATTATTATTCCTAGATATATAGTTTTAATAAGTTAAACTAATTCCAGTGTACAAGTTAACGCATAAAACTGTAATTAAATGAAAAGCATCTGAATAAGGAAACTAAAGAAAATCGTAATAATTCAAAACTCCCAACTGAATCTGTAGCGCCAACATTTAGGTTAAAATATAAGGATCTTGCATAAGAAAACGCGGCGGGGGGAATCTCCCACCCGGCTGTATCTCCGTTTTTAGTATTTTAGTAAGTTCGGGGGGAGAATTACCCCCGGGTGGGGGGGTAACCGACCCCTGTAGGGGTGTAAGATGTTGATGTTTCTTAGTTTTATATTACCGGAGTACTTTATTACTTATTTGTGTAAGTGTGCTGTGTTTTATTGTATATGTGTGTCGGGGGGTGTACGTGACGCGCTTAGTTGCCTCTTCTATGCAGATGCCGAGGGGGGAGAGGTTGGGTAAGCTATGGAATTATTTTTTTTATTATAGTTGCGTTTTATGATTTGGTTATGGTGGAAAGGTTTATGCAAATATGTTGGATTGCAAGTTTTTGTTCTTCAGTTGAATGAAATGTTAATACAGAATGCATAATGTTGTCCTGATTTCATTTGTAATAAATGCGCGGTCCAAATTATTTGTGTGAAGATGGAATTTGATAAGACATTACCGAATACTACTACATTATTGAAAATATATTTATAAAAACGTATATAACGTAAACGTATACGTTCCACTTATTTACAATTGAATTACAAAGCACATTTGCTGTGAAAAATGATTTGTAGAGTAAATGTAAATGCGTAATTTTTTTACGTATAAATATTATAGACATTGCGTTCGTTCGAGCGAGAACCAAACTTATAACCTTTTCTTTGTGGTTTTACCCTCTAACCGCTAAGTTTACCTAAGCCAAGTTCAGTGACCGGAACTATGGAGAGAAAGGGTGACACTTCAATGCAGGGTCCCGGCTTTGATGCCCACCAGTTAAAATATGTCGTTATGTTGTAAAATTGATGTCTGGATAGTAAAGTTTTTATAGGAAACCACTATTTTATGTTTGGGGGTTAGTATAGAACGTTTTTTGGTATAATATTATTTATAACAAGAACTTTTTGATAAATATAGTTTGTGTTAGTTAGTGATAAACGAATTTATCCATGACTAGCGGCCCGCCCCGGCTTCGCACGGGTACATTACGGTTACATTATTGGAGATTTAGTAAGGATCCCTAATTTTAAAAAAAATATAATATAGCCTATGTCACCCGGGGATAGTGTAGCTTCCCAACAGTGACAGAATTTTTCAAATCGGTTCAGTAGTTTCGGAGCCTATTCATTACAACCAAACAAACAAAGTTTTCCTCTTTATAATATTAGTATGATTTAAGTGGGTTAGGTGACGAATAAAAATATAGTTCAAGACAATTCAACAATTTAGTTACAAATACCTGTAATTGCATTTACTTTTTAGTGCACAACATGACGGCTGGCAGAATATAGACAAAATAATAAACACAACACTATTATAAGTATACAAATCTATCGCTATAAGCACAACTTCACGCATCCAATCGAAACATATACTGTGTGCAATAAAAAAATAATCGCACCCACACTGCACTGCACGGATGGCCGCAATAAACCTATGAACTATAAAAAAAAAAAAAAATGAATAACCCTGAAAAAGTCCACGCTAACCAGTTTTTACCGATCTTTATTTGCTTTTTACGAGCAACTGCTGAAAGCGAGAGTGGCTCTGAAAAAAAATACGTCACAATTTCTATCGGGACGCGTGAAAAAGGGGAAAAATCTCGTCTACGGGACGAGAGTGAGAGTTCTATAATCGGAATGCCCGCGCGCCGTTCGTTTTTAGGGGTCCGTATTCAAAATTTAGAACCCGTTCACAACACAACACACATTACACAACCTTATTTAACATAATAAGTATTATATTATTATAATTTCCAGACAAGCAGCAAACATTTTCGTAACTTTTTCAAACGTAAAGCTTTTACAGTGACGACTATTATAATCTTAAGTCTGCACCACAAACAGTGTTATTTTTGTATTTTTTAGTGACTGTGAGATAAGACTTTTAGAACCATTGATAGAAAAGCGGAAAATCATAATTTTTCAACATAGTTGAACTGGAGTAGCGGCGGCCATCTCATGGCTGTTGAATAAAAATGAATCATCTGACCTTTAACAAAGAAAAAAACCGCTTTGGAAGCTGTTGACGCATTCTAGAGGTAGGTACAAAGATACCTACCTTCCTAAAACACTTAACTACAGGTACTTACCTACGTCAAACATTTAATTTCTAAAATTTTAAAGATATAGTAAGATATAAAATGAGACGGAACCTCAAGTGAACTTTGAAAATTCCATCCTGCCAGTATTTTTATATTTTCCCGAAAGGATGGTTTTTCGGACATGTGTTGATGATCGTATGCTCGCACCATTCAGCTTGTTGGCCTGTTAGTCAGGTGTTTCCACAGGAAAGTCTATTAACCCACTCTGTCTCTTTTAAATTAAAATTGCCTTTTGATTTCAGTACCTATGTATGTTTATTTAGTGGTCGGTATCCTTTAGTCTATATTTGTAAGTAACGGTGTATGTTGGCTAAACTAAATTCGACACAATTAATTACTTTGTTATCTTATTAACGCAATCCGCCCCTAAAAAGGACGGCAATACATTTAATTTTGTTTATTTTGTGTAACAACAGAATAAGACCAGAATTTTTGTCACGAAATTATCGGTAATTAATAATCAGTCCAGAACCAATTTCTGCATATTGAGTACTTTTTGAGAAATTCGAAAATGTTGTCCTTAAACGACTTTGGCCTGTAACTTGTAAATAGTCTACAACTTATATTTTTCTAACAATAATGGCAAGATTATTATAATCTGTTGAATTTTACGGTGTATTTCGAAAAAAAATGTTACCTATTAAGGACCCTATTTTATTTTCCGCTATTTGGAGTGTCGTTCGACTAACTAAGCAATCAGCGCCTAAACTGTAACGGACACTAACTACCTAACTGACCAAAATAACAAATAAGTTAAATGAAAGAGTTACCAATCGGCAGTGCAAACACGCCGACAAAGAGCCGCCGCAAATGAACATAAATGCATAATGGTATAGCATTTAGCTGAAATGGTCGAACAAAAAACGTTTATATACTTAAAAGTATATATCATAGTCTGTGGGCAATACGCGGGTTTGCTTGCAAATGCTGCTTCAATTTAGTTAATTCTGAGTTAGAATAGTTTAAATATTAAGATGCTCGTAATAAGGTGATTTTAAATTTAAGAGTAAATTCAAAAGGAAGAAACTTGTTACTAACATTTGGTACCTCCCAAGAGCTCAAGTTGGAACTGACAGTAAGATCATCGCCTTAGTATCATCCAGATAGTTAGGGTAATTTTTGACAAATTTTGGCTGGGTTTTACGAGTATTGTGCTTTGAGCCTTAAGAATCAGCATTTTTATAACTAGACAGGTCAAAAAGGAATTTTGATTTAACAAAAGACTAAAATCTTTGATTCCGGTCAGAATCTTAGTTACATCAAGTGGTCGCGGAACTATGAATAGTTTTTTTTGGTAGCTGTATATTGGTATCAACATTAGCTGTTATATATTACAATTTCTTCGGCTGTTACACACAGAACGTCCGGCCGCCTAGATTCGCATTGCGCTGGGCGGTCTGTTTTTGCCAGACACATTCCGTCTGTTTTTAATTACTAATTATAATTAAATGCATATTCTTTTGTTTCAAATTGATTCATTTATCGCATCATTTCGTCGGACAAACATAAAAACACTCGCTTATTATCAGTGAGGATGCAAATGAGAGCGCTATGTGCCGGCGGCACATACAGATTAAGGTAGTACATAGAAAAAAGTAAATAATGATAAAAAAGCCACATTTTATTATGAGCCGATCAGTTGGGAGAGGGTTTTTTGTCTGTGTTTGTACTGTCGCCCGACAATCTACAGCGTGTTTGAAATAGATCAGTATACATTATTTTTGATAATGATTATACTATTTGCGCTGACAATGTACTATTGAGCTTTACCGATACTAATACTTTAGAAAGAACATGAGTGTAAAACGTAAGATAATTGTGATTTTCTCCCCGATCGCAAATTATGAATCAATAATTTTAATATATTTTGCGTGTGTTTCGCAAAAAAAAACGTGATAAACACGAGTTATATAACATTTAAAATGTTAAAGTCAAACATCATTTTAATTTAATTAGTACTTTTAATTTCCAAATTACATTAGATCACATTAAAGATTTACCCGTTCGAAATCATTACAACCGTTTCCTGATTATAAAAAAAAACCTGTTCCATCGATAAAAATATCAAATACTTATGCATAAATATACAGAACATACATATATAAATATAACAACCTAAGATACGAGCTAATTTTATTTTGTTTTAATGATCCCATAAAAATACATGACATTAAAAAAAGAGTGGATCAAAAAAAATAACAGCCTGTGTATAGAAGTGCATAAGTATAAGTGCATACAGATGAAGGCACACAAACGCGTCTTGTCTCTGTGTATGTGAGACTTGTGTATGTGTGCGTATCGAGGTCACATGCAGTGTACAGGGGCAGGCGGTTGTGATGCAACTCGTTAAAAAATTGTTCACATTGGAAAGTTTTCGGGTTTTGTTGATAGTTCCAATGTGTTAGTGGAACGAGACGGCGTATTAGTTTCAAAATTGTATCAATTTATTATTCTCTCTCTTTTTATTGGCAATATTACTTCGTTTTAATGATTATGTTTAAAGATTTTTATTACGGACATATAATTTTAAGAAGATATACATATAATCCGATTTTATTTTAAACTCGAAAATTTTGCAGGTAGGTATCGCAAGTTTTTATGAAGTAATATTTTTGTGGATATTTTATGACTTCATAAAACCTTCTGTTCTGATAACATTGAATTTAATGTTTTGTTGTTGAATTAATCTTGGCACGTACTTATTTAACACTTATTGTTATTTACATTGCAATCAGGAAATGTCTGCTTATTTACTTAATGCATTTTTGTCGTGCTTTAACAATGGAAAATCGCCTTTATTTTTGTTATAAATTAGCACAAATTCCTTGGGTAGATACTCAATATTATAAGCACATTTGAAGCCTAAAAAAACATAACTTTTCGAAATATTTCAGATTTATGTCATTTTTGTGGTACAATACTACAGTTGGTCTATTTTTCTGAAGCAATAATTTAAGTACGGTTTTTTATCAACTTTGGGTTTTGTTACTGCAAACGTTAGGTATGTCCCACATTTACAACAACATTAATCAATCACTGTAACATCAACCAATGACATCATTCCCCTCGTTCCAAATGTGTAATGCACTCGTTTCGGCCCCCGGCTCCTCTCGGTCGCAACTCATGCGCATGAGCCAGTTTACAAGAATCAAATTTAGGTCAAAGACTCGACGTTTATTGTCCGTCCGTCCGTACGTGCGGTATTTTTACCGATGCTTTTTTGTTATGTAAATAAATTTTCCGTTTAAACCAATACATTTGGATTTGAACGATGACAGGGATGCTGCATCTTTTTGCCACGTTTATGCATGGTTTGTTTTGAAACTGTTTATATTTCTTTTTTTGTTTGTAAAAAAAGTTCCAACGCAAATTCGGTCTGGAATCAAACAAAGATTTACGCATTATTATAACTAACTATCATATGAGTAATTATTTTCATTTTAACATTTTAAAGTTATCATATTGTTTAGAAATAAAAATAACGTATCATAAAAATGTATTACCTATTATCAATCTATGATCTATTGTCGCCTTCACGTGTACCTACTCTATTACCAAAATGCAAGCTGGTCGCGCTACGCATTAAAAATAAACAATCGTAGTGTCCGTTAGGCTGGCGAGGACTTGTTCTATTAATAGTCAAATACTATTTAATTCATCTAGTCCTGGAAGTTAAGGCATGTACATATTACATATACTTCTTGTGTACGCGAGGCGTCCCAAGTATACACTGCCTACTCAATTTTAAAATGGTTAGCTCCTATTGGTAATGTCAGTTACAGTTACGTTAAAATAGTTTCCTTATACAATTCCGAGAACCAACTTTTAACGGCAAATAAAAGAACAAGGATTATTATTTCAAACCTAATAATGCATTTAAATACTTGGCATATTGTGGCCGAGTTCATTTATAAAGTAACACAAGTAGTTTGGTTATTTCCATTAGGTATAAATAGATGGAAGTATAAGGCACCAGCGAATGCGCATAATTCCATGTAGAATGAATACACCTAATAACAGGTAAGTAATGAAGCTATATTGATTGCATAAAAATTGATTTCAATTGCATACAAGAACCTGTTACGGCGACCTTTGTGTTTCTGTCCGCCTTGAAGCTTGCAGGATTATTAAAGACAGCTTGACAAAATATGAAAAATTACGTACCTATGTACGTATTTTATTGCGATATTTGAAAATACAATTACCGTTCTCATTAATAAAATGTTGGAGTATTTAGTTGTGTCTTTATTTTCATGGCTACCGGCTACCTACTTTCGATAAAATATAGTACTGTGAGCACATACTATAATTTATGTACGATTGTCAACACAGTAATCAAAGCATTATAAATAATTCATGAAATACTATTAACATATAATTTAAGCAAGTTTTCCCTGAAGCCAAGTAATGTCAATTAAAGTCCGGTTATTCATGACCTTTCCGAATACATACGTTTATGTAAGCTTCGATAGATGTCGCTGATGTAACATATCAAATTACACTCAATTATGTATCGTAATGTATCCAAAAAAATATATTTAGATCTTTAACTCGAACATGGAGCCAATAAAAGTCGTATGTTCTTATATTTAATTAACCCCGGTCTTCCATTTCACAACCATTAAACGTTTGAACCAAAGAGAAATGACAAGCGGGTCATTACTATATAAAAATGACCACAATTTACTTGCACCTTGACATTTGGAACTTAATATTAACGATCTTCATGATAAAGATTCCTTATGGCGCTTAACTTTCGACTTTTATGAAATTCGTTTTAATAAAAACTGACAATGAAACCAGCTGTGCCTATAATTTCCTAAAACACAAAAAAAATGCAAATAAATTTCATTAGAGTATCCTAAGGAAATAACACATACTTCCAGCATTCCATAGTAGATAATTATAAAATTTAACAGCCAACAAGCGACAGGACGAGTCGCACACATAAATAAAATCATGCGCACAGCCAACTTACGGTTCTCAATTCCATTTAAAATAAATAATCTAAGTCTTCGCCGTCCGGCGCCTAAAGTACGTCAAAGAAATAAATAAAAAAAGATGCCGCACACATGAAGTTACTCTCTCTTGCCGTAGGGCTGCATGTCTACTAAAGCTAGCCAACAAAAAAATCGACCTATAGCATCGCTTCATTCGGCAAAAGACTTTAAAATGAAGCGATCCGATTGGTCAATTCAGTCTTGCTTTGCCTCGTTGGATACACAGCCTAAGATTCAATAAAAAACGAATCATACGCCGCACAACGCAGCGACGATGCGTTTATTTCAGCAATTGACCCAAATACGCCACATGGTCGCGCCGACTTAACGCACATAGCTTGTACGTACACCACTTGAGTTGTTCTCGTGTGCATAAAGATGCATTTGTGTACAACGATACAGGTTGTATTATTGAGGTACAGTCGCAAAAAAAAGATTTTTAATTATTAGTACATTATAAGCAATAATAATATACGTTGATTGGTTACAGGAAAACGCGTAATTCGCGTTAAAGTATAAGTACGTAAGCAGCTAAACTTTATTTTAATTAATAATTAGGTAGTCGCGTTCATGTAGGTACGGAGTTAGTACATAGTCTGCAATAACTAAAATTTATTAACAAATAAACTAATTTGACAAATAATTAATAATTAAAATGCGGACGGTACAAATGACAAGCGATATTGAATAGTGGCAAGCGTGTGCATGTGTGCGTGTCATTCTTCCACACATTTTTACTCTGTACGTGCAAAATATGCTTGCCGCTGTGCAATCCCCTGGCTGTTCTCGGAATAACAAATCTTATTTGTACAACGGGACAGTTGTAATTCAAATGGCAGTATTTTTATATTTGTACGCAACCTAACATTGGCGTGCGGCATTTTTATTTTGTACTACTGCACTTTTATTCGCGGTGTCTGTCAATGTGTGCGTTTAGTTGCGTGCGTACGCGTTATCCCGTGCCAATGTGTGCACTAATTGCGATAGCTACTTCATTTAAATTTTCGACTGTCAGTTGTCCGCGAGGGAAAAGTGCATAAGTAAAAAAAGTGATTAAAGTATTCTACACTCAAATTTTACCTAGAATTTCCACCAAACTTCCCAATATGATAACATAAATGGTAATCCGATCAACTACTACATGCCAATAAGATACTGATAAGTTAAACAGTTACAAGATTTTATTTTTGGCAATAACTGTTTTTATGTCGTTATTTATTAGACCTTGAAGCCGAAAAGATGCTTAAAGAAGAAATCTGATTGTTTTTATTGCTTTTTGTGAACATTATTTATACCAAAGCGTTATAATAGTTTAAGAAAGCCAACCAGGTTATTTAGACTTAAGCAAATTAATTTGATTAATAATAATCGCGAAAAGTTTCAAATTTCACTTATCGGTATTACTAATTGAAATACCTAGTTAGGTGCTTATGTCTTTTCGAAATTGTAATATATTAAGCTATAGCCTGAACCGATATTAGGGCAACAAAAATACTTAAACTACGACAAAGAGCTAAAGTAATATTTAAATTGGACACAGTTTTTCTCAAAGACAAAGATATATTAAGGCTTAAATCCGCCGTACCGGGTATATTTTTTCCAAATGACAAAAATGTTTTGTGAACAATAAAGTACGTTCTTGTATTTCCTATAATGCACGTTAGTCATCGCATAGACACCTGCATCTCGGGCGCAGCAGAATCTCGCCGACCTTGCCGCTCGGAGCCGGAATATAGCGCTGAGCTATGCGCCCGCGCAGCCACCAGTTCACATTGAACACAAACAATCATTGTACGAAATAGTTGAGCCTGTTTTTACTGGATAATGGCGAGGAAAATTAAAAAAGAAAAATATTTTAGCCCGTACTATTTTTATGAGTTAAAATAGGGTTTTCTCTCCTTCCTTATAAAAATAGTAGCTGTATCTAAATACAAAACAACTTTTTGGCACAGGGATAATTGTTTACCAGACTGGTTTATTTATAGGTAATGAATGCGTTTGCGATCTTAAAGAGTCTTACAAAATATTTATAGGGTTTCCGTGGGATGATTTCTTTTCAAATCAAAAGTAACATCAAAAGGTGAATGACGTCACATCATTAAATTATTTTCGACTACTTAGTAGCAAAATATTGCCAATTTATATTAAAGCTGGGTTTCACATCTATTATCAATTATTTTTTAATTCAAAGTCACGACAATTATAAGGTTTCTTATGTAAGTATATTAAATGTTTTTGATCGACATTTTACAATCATTTTTGTCTTAATTATGCGTGCTATTAATATCTAAAAGAATATTTTGCAATCTGAGGCAATTAAATTTGTGATTGTTGTAAATATATTAACCGTAAATATACTAATTAACCTTTCGAACCAATCGAGTCAAAAGCGCGTACAATTTTTTCAAAATAATTACATAAAAGCTCATATTTCATTCATATAATACGTTCAGATTTTGCGAATAATTGAGATTGTATCTCGCAAGTACTGGGAACCGGGTTGCGATATAAGCTTACAACTTTCAACTTGACGTATTCTCAGCGATTTTAATTGATCAAAAGAAATCTTTTACTTCGTTTAAATGTCAAATGCCCTTCGTTTGATTTCCTTGTATCTTCAACTTTAACATTAAACCAAATAAGTAGTGTCAGGGTTTGGTTATGGGCTTGCTATGTTAATCTAAAATGCACCTTATTATTACGGGTGTTTGGTTTAGTTTAGATTCGTTCATTTAATCTTGTTAACTAGGTTTTGCGAATTTAAGAAGACTATAAGTTTGTAGAACTTTAATCGCCCTTTTAACCTACTAGTTTAGGCATGCATTTGTTGTCATTAACGTCATAATGATTCCATCATTATAGAATAAAGCCATTGAAAATATATTAATTATATTGTATTGGTATAGTTTTTTATTTACAATCCTGCAAAAAATTACTTGCATAAAACTTTAATTCAAAAACTAAAAAATATAAGTTATCACAGTTTCGCTCGCGGTATGGGCACACGATAAACGGTCCTCGCGAGCGGACATTACGGCCTCATTTTTATTTGGCACATAGACAAAATCACCCTTTTTATATAAACACACACCCACACTGACCAATACACAATGTACTACATAATGGACAATACATAAACGGCTGCGTTCAATAATTAGTGAATGTTTTTAAACAGAAAATTTGAAATGAACTTTTATTTCGTCTGATTGGGCGTTTTTTGGATTCGAAATTGGAATGCGTTTGGGTATTTTTCGAATTCGGAATTGGCAAGTAGGATTGGGAGCGAATGATTAATGGAAAGTGTAATTTATAGCATTCAATGTTTTCGGATATTAAATATTGATATTATTACCAGTAGGTAAGTACCATACTGCTTATAGTATCGCAAGTAACGGTTTATTAGTGGATTGAAACAATGAGGCTAATTATGTTGGTACACAAACTAAATTTAAACTAATATTGCCGTCGCTCTCTTTGTCGTAAGCTTATGCAGAAATATTTTTAAGTAAGTTATCTCAAATTTAGTTTGCCTCTCATTTGAAGCCCATAGAGTTAGTATAACTTTATCTGTAGGTACCTTAACAAATCAAGCAATTTAGTGCACATAAGAATCCCATAGGTAACATAAAAACATCAAACTTAGAAACAGTCCACTTATTCGAGAGAGAGACAAGCATACAAAGTATACACTTACTTTACGACCATCCAACCATTTCACCTTGATTCCCTCCACCCCCTGCTCCTAACGAACCCTAAACGAGTCTCAAGGAGTGCCCTAAGATGTTCAGGGATCACAATATACTGGACGGTAGTTTTATAAAAAGCCAAGGGCTCTTGAAGAGCTGTTGGACTAGACTCGAAGGGCGGAGGGTCGAAAAACTGGATTGCACTGGTTATAGGTAGATTTATGTGATGTTGTTGCTATGTTCGGTAGGTCACAGTATTAGGAGGTTTATTGTGCAGAGAACCATCAACATGATTATCGAATTATCGTGAGGAAGAAAAGGATTTTTTTATCTAATATGGCAGGTAGGTTGATCATATATAATGCTTTGCCTGCTGTATATTGTAGACATGGCAGATTTAAGCATTTATTGTAGATACTATTTCTCCATATTATAAATATTTCACTAAACGCACACTTCATGGTACAATTCTCAAATGTGACCTTCTTAAATAACTTTTTTAATGTTTATCTAGTTCGAAATTTAAAATTTATATTCAAAATTTGAAACTAGGTACTAATCAGACCAAATATTGGAATTCCGCTCAAACAGCAAACGGATTCTTCTAAATTCAAACACGGAAACTATTCCGAATGCACGTGTGCGTTACGCAACCGATATACAAATAGAAATACATCATGCCACTAGCTATGTGTGCGAACTAACCAATAGCGGGATATCAAACGTGAACACACACATGCACGCCCACGTGTGTGCGTCTATCCTTCCTTGACCTAGAGACGGCGACTATCGCCTCTAGGTCAGGACCACTACACACTACACGGGACGTCCAGCTTACGCTGATCTCCCTCGCCTCCTTATACACCACTACGATAGCATTGTGAGGTGCATTTCAATAGGTTTGCTCGGTTCTAAGTACACCGGTGATGTGACTAGACGAGTTGTAGACGGAATGCGGTTGGCGGGATCTTCGTTCGCAATTTGAAATTCGGGTTTAGTTTTAATTAGTGATGTGAGGGTTTGTTGATTGTTGTTTAGCGGTTTTGTAGGTTGCCAGTGTTTGGGTTAAATTGTTAAGTAACTAATTAGTTACACGATGATCGAAGGGATGTGATTAAATTATTTAAGGTAAGGATTGTAAAGCAACTTTAGTACCGATCATAATTATTTTTTTTATAAATCCTGAGGTAGATGTATCGATAAGGTTCGTTATCTTCAATTTTGGGTAATTCTTCAAAGAGCTGCTATTGCAATGTTTCATTCTAAAATATACCCTAAGCAGGTAACTGATACATCCGTGAACTCGAAATTCTAATGGACTCGTATAAAATTCTCGTGTCGCGGTGTTTGTTGCCAAACTCCTCCGAAATGGCTGGACCGATTTTCATGAATTTTTTTGTGCATATCGGGTAGGTCTGAGAATCGGTCAACATCTTTTTTTCATACCCCTAAATGTTAAGGGTGGTCCACTCCTTAATTTATTTTTTATTTTTAGACAAAATTTAAGCCAGGACCACGTCTTTCAGGTCAGCTAGTTTTCTTATATAACCCGCTCCAAGATCAATCCGATGTCGCCAGACCATTGAAATGTAAATTCCATAATTCAAAACGAGCCACAGACTTAAACACAATACTACGCCCACTAACATAACAGCCAATAAAACCATGCATACACATAAATGTCGCCCTAATGTCGTGTGTAGGACAAGTCACCCAATGCGTGGAGCAATTTGTTGCACAACATTCTGCAATAATCGTCTAACTATTATTTCCCGAAGTAAAGTAATTGCAAGATGCAACTCAATTGCGTTGAACGATCAAATAAACTCAAGTTTGATTCAAATGATTAAGGGGGAATGTATAGTAGTCCACGTGCGTTAAAAAAAGAAGTGAAACGAGTGCATGCGCGTACGCATGCGGCTTTCAATAACGGCGAGTGATTGTAAATTGAGACACTTTGTATTTATTGCAGAACCATGGGTCTGTAAAAGGCCAGTCTGACAAATCTTGAAAAGAGCTCTTTCAACCCAGAAAATTCCGACAACAACAGCAGATTTTTTAATCAAGATAATATTTTGAAAACGGCAAAGCCGATTGTCACTAAACAGATCTGAAGGTCATTTACCGATGATTGCTATTAAACAAAAATAAGTTCTTAAGACTATCCATAGCTTTATCCAACCCTACATGCATAAGTAGTTTAATTAAATTTATAAAATACATTGAAATAGGAACGTGTAAATGAAATAACAATTACTCGACGACCGCTTGGCGCAGTGGTTTGAGAGTAGGCCGCTCGGCGCACTGCATCGGGTCGTTGTGGGTTCGATTCCCGCGGGGACAAATTACGGAATTGGCCTTTTCGTAATTTGCCCAGGTCTGGGTGTCACCGCCAGTCCATTGTACGGTGCCCATAGTACAAGCGTTGCTTAATTTGGGACCATACAGTAGGTGTGTCAGTCTGGCGATATTTATTTAATATTTAAAATAATTTAACCACTTAAAAGCCAAAATTGCGATAGCCACATCGAACACTGGTAGATTCTGATGCATAAAGTTGTCAGCTCTAAGTATGTAAAGTTGCATATACTCATTACATTTACAGTCAGCTTTACCGGCCGCCGTAGGTTAACATTACGAAAATAAACCACGACCGGCGAGCGAGTAGTGAAACTGAAATTAGTCGCTGTAGTGCATCGAGCAGCTAGAGATGCGCGTTGCGGTATCGATAGAACGGTCGATGAAAATAACGATGTATGGATAAAGTAGAAATGAATATATATTCTTTAAATAAGTAAGCACTGCAGAGTAAAAAAAAGATTATAAATTCAGCAACTTCTTTTTTTACATGAACATCAGTCGTCAAACAAAGAAAAATTGTGTTGAAATGAATTAATTCGTTGTAGTACTACAAATCCTATTTTTTTAAATATGAATATATGATAGTACTCTTCTACAATATTGAGATATGGTTACATCCATGCTTCAAGCATCTTACAGTTCCCACTTATCGAGTCTGAGATCGGGCACAAAGCACATTAACATAAACCTTATCTACATCGGCAGTTAGTCTGCGCATTAGCATGTGCGCCGTAGTGTGTGTAGCCAGGAAACGATTGTTTTTTCATGCTAACCCGCCGTACATTCTTGCTGGCATTTGTATTCAGCCGGCGCGGACGCTAATTCAACGAGGCCCGGATTTGAATAGTATTTGAAGCAAATACATTCTTGTGTTCGTGTCTGTGTCTCCGTCTGCTGGGTTTCTCTTATCTTATTTTTAGAATAAATACTTAAGTACCTACAGTCCTCTAGACATAATAGTTTCTTTAAATCGTTACTCTATGAAACGTTTCTACTATAGTGTCATTATTTCGATAGAAGTCTTAGTTTCAAGATAGACACCTGAAAAAACTTTAGAGAACTGACAAGGCAAACACCTTTCAAAAACTACGATGAGTAGTTGCAAGAGAGTTATTAATTCCAGAAAACGACAGGAAGCAGCTTTCACTTTTTGTATAGACAAAAATGCATGAGGTTAGGTGGAGAAAAACTAGTGCAAACGATTCTCACATATGAATTTTATTTGTGCTTTAAAAACAGAAAAGGTAACACACAAACTTGTTTTCCATTAAAATGTTATTCAGAGTTCAAGAAGCTAGTCACGTATTGTTTAACGTACATTGAACTGTCAAAATATGTTATTCAAGAGTATTGTTACTTTGTGCGCACAATTGTGCACTTTGGTATAGGTTGTTTACCCGGTTAATTAATTTTACTACTTACAATTTCAATTGGAATTAAATTAACGACGTATCACGTATTGAGTGCTGCAATATGTTAATGTATATTATTTAAAAGGAACATCAATTACTCAAGAATTACCGTGTTAAAGTAGTCTATCAACACTATTTAATAAGATCTTACAAAATACTAAAACTATGCTTTTTGAGATTGATTTTGACCTAGCACATACACAACTCATTGGAGGTAGAATTATATTAGTATCATAAATTGTTAATTGTTAAAATAATAGCATAGGAGCTGTTTGTGAACACTAGACTGGAATGTTAAAGATTAACATGTTTCAAAAATAGTTCTTCCGTATTTCAATCATGATTCCATTTATAAAAACATCGATATGCCCTCACCAGCGCGCCACTCCCCATCACTACTATTTCTAATTTCACGGTCGCGCGCGTCTATGTGCGGGTGGGTGCGCTAGTGTGCGTGACCTTGCGTTTCGGCGGTCGATCACCCCGGCATGCATGCAACCCTTGACTTTGTGCATATAATATACTCACATGTAGGTATATAGAACGGAATAGCGTGTAGAAATATGTTCATCATTCGAGAACCAGAAACACACACACACACTTATGATTTTCGGTAAGGGTAAGAGTAAAGTCAACGTTATCGTTGCAAGACTGTAAAAAATGTATATTGAGTAAATTGGTTTTGTTCATCGGAGAGAGTCCATTGGTCCTCAGATGGAAAATGGCAATTAATTATCGAAGATGGTTTTCATAAACTTTCAAACCTCACACTAGGCCCCTGAGAATATCTTTATATCCATCTGAAGTAATGTAGAGAGTTCAATTCCAACTCTACATTATAATTACAATTACACATTGGTATGATGTGACACAAAGAAAAATTCAGGCCATAAAACAATCAAACAGAATGAATGGAAAAGTCTTTAAAAAATATTATCTTAGTTACTAAGGACGTAAATTAGTGGAGTAATTAGGTGACATTGCTATGACGTCATTCGCGTCATAGAGCTAACACTATTCTCAGAGTTCGTTTACCTATCGAGCGGGAATTCCTTTGACGCTGACAGGCTAGCTTATTTACGTTGGCTAGGTCGCGTCCGATCGTAAACGATCTACGGAATTTTCAAATCTAATTCGAGCGGGAAAATAAGGAAAAGCCAGGCTGCTTTCACCGGGTCCGAAATCTTCGAGGATTTCCCGAATTATTCGAACAAAACCGTCCCGCCGCACCGTCTTAATGTGTTGTGTGATTACTTCACCTCCTTTGCGCCAAAAGTAGAAGAAAAATGTTAGTGAATTGTAAATTTAATTTTAATTTTAAATTTGCCATTTCATTTCGCAAATCCTAAAAAACTATTTTATTAAGACGTAAATAGCATTGTTTGTGGGAATTATTGTTCATTTATTAAGCACGGAAGACATCACACCAAAGCGATAATTTTTCAATACCTTTTTGTTTTTTTTTCATTGCATAAGGTTAAGTGGGGGCAGGTTAATGCACACCTCACTAAGCTATTGTCTTATTTAAATACTAGCTTGGTATTATTGAACTGCTCGTAAATTATTTAGGAGAAGGTACTTCATGATAATAAAAAAAGGTGTTGCCTGCTCAACTTGCGTTCCTCTTTCTGAGAACGTATACCAACTTTAATTATATTGAAAGAGTAGATAACCATTGAGTTTCATGCCGGATCTCGTCAGGTGAAGCAGCATTCCGAACCGGTAGATTCTGACTATTCATAAGTGGTTTGTTTGCCTACAAGAATAAAAATATTTTGATTTTAACACATAATAACGAAATTACATTGAATGTCTACGCAAATGTTAAGTTTACTTGAAATCAAAATGGCAATCTATAAAGTGTTCATTTTATGAAATACTTTGTAGTATTAAAACAACTTGGCTAAAGTACTTACTGATGTTAGTGTCAAGGAAAATAATACACTGTTTAAAAATATGGCGGCCATTGCGATTCTTTTCTCGAAATTTAAATGCAACTGTCAGTGCCTAGCGTCACCTTCAAAAAACTGCATCCTTCCATTATATCCGACAAAGAATTCTGAACCTTAACATTACTAAGCATAAGTTGAATATGAATCGACTGCAACAAAAAAGATAAAACATCGCATCACATTATAATTCCATTCTTAATTCAATGCACAAGAGCTTAAAGTCATTTGAAATCATAAAAACCGGTGTTTTCAACATTGTATTATGTACACGTAAACTGAACACTACTTTATTGCTCGGAAAATAAAGTTGGGATTCGATTGATAGTGTAACGTTAGTTTAGAACATTTTGAAGCTAATACGAACCGCCAAAATGCATCGGAAGGTCAACGAACTCCGCCAGCCAAGGACAGTGCATTCCATTTTTATACCTAGCGCGCCAATAGAAGGCTCGATCTAAATAGGCCCGCCATCTTGTCGTCATTGCGCGGGAATTCTTTTAATGGCTTCCAATTTTTGACTTTTGTTTTTTAAACATTTTTTTCGGGCAACAATGGTCGCTTCCACGTATTATTTCGGCGTAATTAGGGAGCCGGTAACGAGATTTAACGTTGCGGCTTCGTTATAGAATTTTATTAAACAAAATGGTTTTTCTGTGTTTTGATAGAGCCTTTTCATCATTATACGATTACGTAAATTGTGTTACCGGCCTAGCAATGTTTTGAAACTTATTTGTGCGGTATTTAATGGCGTGATTACGAGTAAATATACTTTACCTTATTCTAATAACATCACCTTTTTTCGTTTAGTAAAAAACAGGGTTTTAAATTTGTACTAAGAATTCGTGAAACCCCTACTTAAGTACTAATCGTACTTTTGAAGATACGTCTTTTACACCACTATACTTTCAAAAACTAACTTCTTGAAACTCTATCATGGAATTAATGCTCACTAGTCACCAGGGTCTCTACATAAAATATATGCAAGGCAAATTGTAGAGCGCCTCTATCGGTCACCCCAACTAACGGAGCAAACGAGGAACGAACGTATAAACTCATGGTAGAGCACTCTACATTTTAACTTCTCACGTCACGTAGGACTAAGGTCGAATCGTCAACATCAGCATTGTAAGGCCAGACGGCGTCACGCTCCGCCGTTCAACAATTTGTTCCTTCGCCGAGCTTATTACCATCAAACTTGTATGACTTTACAATTGTATTAGATCTAAAGATATGGGGAAATACCCAAGACTCTAAATTAAACCCTATTGAATTTGGGGGGAACTGGGCGGTATAACAGCGACAGGAACACTTTTTATTACATTGGGACAAAAAAAATGCGATATGTGGGTGCAATGTAGTGCCTTCTGATTATCCCTTTTAGGAATAAAGGAGTGATGATGATGAAAATGAATACATTTAAAAATCTTTTGTCATAACGATATGACGAAAAAGAAGCACTACAGGCTACAAAACAGTTGGCCGAAACGATCACAAGCCAATTCGGGCCTCGATATGTTACGAAATATGCAAATAATTTAGAAAGTATTGTCCCCGTAGGCCTCTGCGCGACATTACCTAAGCACCACGCTGATCACTTGCCACGATGCATAGCAATTGCCTAAGCATTATGCAACTGGGCAATATTGAAACAACTTTGTGGGCAACTTGTATCCGCATCAATAGGGTTAGACACTGAAGTTGGAATAAAGTTAAATCATTTGTTACTCGTTCTTCACTTCCATCACAAATGTTGGCTATATCTAGATGAAAATACGGTTCGGTTATCGGTTCGGTGTATACCTAGATGAAAAAAAAATCTGTTTTGTATTTCATGATTTACACTAATTGTATAGTAGGTACGCGTGGCGAATAGGCAAGTAGAAACGAGCTACAACCATAGACAAGCTCGTCTTTTATCGACTTAACCAATATTATGAACTCATCAAATTTCAAGCGAAATTTAGTTAAAAACCCCGGTATAAAACCAGTCCTAACTTAGAATATCCCCGGTTAAACCATTATTTACACCACAGAAATAAATACAATAGCTATCGGATTTTTGTTTTTTTTTCCATTTAACAACACGTTTTAATCCTTGTCTCGTTTGTCTCTATTTTATGACAGCAAAAAACAGAGACAACAACATGTTTTGTATGAATGTTTCGCACGCAGGGTAACATTCTATGTTATTTATACTCCATTGACGTGCGGCCTGTTAATCTATTTCAATTTCGTAACAAAAAAATAAAATTAAATTAAAATTTCGTACTTTTGTCACTGTGGAAGACAACGTGTTGGTTAGGTAATTTCTACACTGGGAAGCGGAAATATCACAAGCGAAGCTACTCTATAAATAGTGTATCTGTCTTTGACTCAACTACGTGGGATCGCCATAAGCCATTCTTCTCCTTTGCACCTTATAAAGCAATCATTATTGAATCATTAATTTGGATCTTTAAGAATATCTCTCACGCAATGATTTAGGAAACACAGGAGCACAACACGAGATCATTTTAACCGACGCCATTTATTTATTTTTAGTAACCCTTATGTAAGTTTATACGGTATCAAAAAGTAAATATTTTCTAAATTTTTCACACGAATTGCTTACGTGATTTAAATGGTAACACTCTCCGTGTTATAATCATCTTTTCCGTATCTCATTAGTATTAATGCAAATTATAATTTGAATGATTTTGGCGTAGCGCGTAGACGCATCTATGCTACGAATACTGTAGACTTCTACGATGTTTCGTAGCGTAGACTACGCTCTATGCTACGAAGTGAAAGGTTGGCGTAGCACTTTGTTAGAGATTACGGGGCCTAATAGAATTGTAGAAAATTCCTCCAGCAAGCAAATAGAAGCGTAAATTATTAAATTAGATTTTTCTTTATTGAAACAATTTTTTAATGGTATTTGTACAAAATATTTTCGTAAAATGAAAGTTAACTCTAGTTTTAACCACCGGAACGGATAAGTCGTAGCACTGTGCAGTAAAACCTCCTTTCTAACGGCGTTGTATGCGCATTAACAAGTAGGCTTTACTTTCTAAAAACATGATACTTTCTCTGTTAGCTAATGATTTAATTTAAATTGAATTCACACGACTTTTTTTAACTGTTTACGTACATTGGCTGGTGGGTGGTATTAAAATTACATTCTAAGACTGGTAATTAGGACTTTTATTTGCACTGGTCCTCGACTTTCTACTCAAATCCTTCAAAATACTACTAGGTATATATAAATTTAACCCGTAGTCAGTTCTTTATACACCCGTGTGAACCGACAGCAAAATGTTCTATTGTACCTGCTTATGGTCACTTGTTAGGTTAGTTTAGTTAAAAAAAATAGATATTATCTTTTTCTGCTGTGATGGGACTGCTAAACAGCTCTAAAGCAACCTAAAGTCCCAAGTCCAAGGTTGTGATGGTAGTACCGCTACTACAGTAGTGCGTGCGTAATTGAATGTATGAATGACGTCAGCGCCGTATGCGTGGAGCCTGACATCCGCACGGGTGTAGCAGGCAGGCTGGCTATTATACAGCTTATGTTAAGCACGCACTGGGTTTGTATGAAGTGGTTCCCAAAGGCTGAATCTGTCCACAGGGATTTCGGCCCCGAATAATGATAATGATGAGCGATGACTGATTACATTGAATATGGTATAATTTTTGGGGTTCCGCAGTCCCTACGAGGAACCTTTATTTTATATTAATTCGTAAGTACCAATGCCCATTGTGTTACGGTCAAAGAGATAAGGTTCTGTCATGATATGTCCACAGCAAAAAAAACAACATTTGATGTTATTTTTAATTGGATGCTTAAGTATTTGAGGTGATAATTTTAGCGATGAAATGCAACATTTCCTATGCAATGTTTATACAAAATAGTTTGTGAAAGTTCCGATGCATTCCAGTAAGACTACTGGCCGAAGGGTGTGGTGATCAGTCGCTCGGGGAAGATTGCCACATAGTTTAGTTCACCGCTCATAGTTAAGTTTTTATTTGTATTATTAATATGTATGTTAGTTTATAAGGTATGTATTTATGGGTTGCGATGCCTGAATATAACTAAATAAAATAAATTAATTTCATATCTATGAAGGATACTATGATACTACTTTGAATATAAAAATTCTAAGAGTTTTCATCACATTCAGGCACTGGACACGTATCAAATCGTAAAGATATAGAAATCGGACTATTTTGGAAAATAAGAAAGTAACTACAGGCAGCTAGCGGGTTAGCCAATGATTGCATCTATCTATCTTGTTTTAACACACGTATGCAACAGACTCTTTCTCGCTCGAAAGCCGATCACGACTAAATTTGAATCATCTAAAATATTTTTGTCTTGCTCGTGCCTTACGACTGTGATAAGGATGGCAATGCAGTTGGTTTAGTAAAGTTGAGTTACGGAGCTTCACATCAACTCTACATTTGGTTGGTTATTAATTTATATGTATTTAGTTATCTACTCTGGGACCTGTATGTCAATATGAAAAACCGAATTATTAGACAGATTGTTATTTTTTTAAACCCTGGTATGAGGGTCGTTGGTTCAATTCCCACACGAGGCAAAGCTTACATATTTCCGTAATTTTCTATTGTGACTCTACAAGCCGTAAGGAACCCACCGATAAGGTAGGGTTGCTACTATAATAACTATAGTTTTAAGTAGTACTAGTGTTATTTTATAAAAAAACTTCAATTTTCCTCATTCCTCTCTGCTGACCTAGAACACTCATTAAACTCATCCCCGCCCAAATGTCCGACTGACAGATCGTTTCCCAGCCGCCGGTGATCATAGTACATGTGTGTGCGCATATCGGGGTCAAGGTGACGCCTTTGTGCAACTTTCGAAACCTTCGCCCCCCCCACTGCACCGCCCCCCTACCCCCGCACCCCCCCGATGCGCTCCTTGCAATGAACGTTATTTATAGGCTTAACAAAGTCGGCACTGTGTTTGTTGCGTATGCGCCGCGTTGTTTTTTTAATGATCACGGAAAGAGTCCGGTGAGGATGTGGCTGATAGATTAATGATGTTTTCTTTTTTTACTTTAACCTTGTCTTATATTGTAGGGGAACTATAATAGCTATAGTAATCATTGTAACACTATAATGGTTAATGTAGTCAGCGAAAATATTAATAGGGTCTATAGTAAGCATAGGTACTGGTTTTAACTCAGCCCTCCCTCCTTTTTCCTGCCTGTATCCTACTCCTCTTTAGGTTGACAACGTGCGAGCAATGCCTAGATAGATTGCAAGCGTCTATAGGCTACGGTAACTGCTTAACATCAGGCGTATAGTACGCTGCGTTGCCGACTTTGTTATAAAAAGAAAACACTCATAAACACAGATGAAGATTGTACACCACTACGACTGTAAACGATAATGGGGGTGGGCAGAGACATTGCGATGGGTTGAACCGATTTGGACGTCCACATTTCATCGAAATTAGGCGGAAAAAGATTCGTATTCCATCGTCCGGAATTTCTATTGGTAAAAAGAAAAAGCTAATTGATGCTATCTCAAACCGAATTCATGTAGATCTTAAAAAAAAGAAATCTTCTAAAAGCGTTCCAAATTTAACATTTTCAGAAGTGCATCACCGTTTAAATGCGATAGGGAAAAGCTGCGTAGACGCACCCGGCGCGCGGCGCGCTTACTCATCGAGACAGCCTTGACGCGCACCGTGCTCCGACACTTTGTTGCGAGTGTTGGCGCATCTACCCTATCATTACCACAAGTTGTAGACGCTGAGATTTGGCGCATGTACCTTAAAAATAGTTTTCACCCGAATTCAAACTTAAATTTAGAAATATAGGCAGCTTGCAGTACTACTGAATAGGAAGTGTTAGAATGCTATTATCACTCCTTTCCTATAAATAGAGGCATTTAGTGACACCACGAGCCTTGAGACGGCGTTTGAAATTCGCCAACCCGCACTGGGCCGGCGTGGTGGATTATGGCCTGAATCCCCCTTGTGTTGAGGGGAGGCCCGTGCCCAGGAGTGGGACGTTAAAAGGGCTAAATTATTATTATTTTTGTTGTTAATCGATTTCCAAAGCCGAAGATTCTGTGTATTATTCGAAGGATTCATTCGACCGACAGCGTCATCGTTCGGAAAAACCAAAGAAAAACCTTTGGAAAAGAACGCCACACGGAAAATTTTAAATATATTGAACGAGAGCTACGAAATAAAAGAAGGTGGCAAGTCGCTCGTAGCGCGCGCACACCGGGCGACCTCGGCGCGTGTGTTTGATTACGGAAGCCCTCTACCGGCGGCCACCTTTTCTTAGATCTACGTTGAACTGGCACTAAAATATCAGCAATTAAGTTTTTAATTAAAAATATAAATTTATCGGTCGGACAATGGGCCAAAGACCTTTAATTTTTGTTTCTTGTTTCAGAAGCAGAATTTCACGTATGGATGATTTTACTCAAGGATTTGTTGATAATATATATAATTAAATTACTGGTGCTATGTAAAAAAATATAAATACTTCTTATATAGTAGAAAGATGACATTTCAATAACACAAAGCTGCTATGTTACGCCTTTTCCTTTATATGTTACTAGTTGCTGCCTGCGACTTCGTCCGCTTAGACTTAAGGAAAGTATTCTATGTCTTAATCCAGGTTATAAACTATCTGTGTTCCAAATTTTCTCCAAATCCGTTCAGTAGTTTTTACGTGAAAGAGTAACAAACATACATCCACACTCACAAACTTTCGCATTTATAATATTAGTAGGATTGGTTTACCAATTACTTATTACTTGAGTAATTGTGGATAACTTCAAACCACTATAATTTATATTTTCAATCATAATAAGCGTTATTGTATATGAAATAACCTTCACACATGAATAAATTAAAATGTATAAATTATAGCCATTTTAATAGGTAATTGTCCCCACATTTATAACTCAAAGTTGTTACTGTATGTAAATATGTCTTCATGATAACATGAAAGGCACTAGTTTTGTTTGTTAATAAAATATGAAAAAAAAACGCGATAAGATTTTTATACAAAAATCAGCTATTTATAAGTGTAAAGTCGCTATCTGCGTCTGTCCGTCTGTTTGTGTGCTTGGTTCTTTTAAACTACGCAATGGATTTCGATGCGCCTAATATCCACTATCATTTAGATATTTTATTCCGGAAGGTTTATTATATGAATAATAAATTCCAATTAAATTTGTAAATAGTAGAGAAAATCCGAGCGAAGTCGGGGCGGGCGCGAATGAAATATAGAACCAAGGTATAATATACACTAGCAAAATATAATATTATGAAGCACGAAAAAATATACTGAATTTTAAAATACAAACGCACCAACCACACAATATTCTACTTGGCTTACATCAGCCATATTCTCTCCTGTACCGACATCTACCGACAGACATTTAAAAACTATAAACGAAACCATATTTTAATACCATCCACTCGTCTTTTCAGATAGCGGTGTCGCTAGTGTCTGTATAGATCGTTAAAAATGTACACATTTCCGTAGTAACAGCTCTGGTTCCAGTTTTAGCCACCTGCTGGGGCATCGAAAACAGATTCAGAAACTTTAAAAGTAATTTGTTTTTCGAAATAAAATTTGAATTGGCAGAAATACAGACTCTTAAACATTTCGAAACCGTTTTCGTTATCGACACGAATGATTTAAAATATCACCGAACCCCCTCCCCCCTAAACAGTTGGTGGCAGTGATTTGCACCTAGACATCAGATAAGAGAGGTCAGGGTTCTAGCCTTGCAGGTCAGGACCTAGCCACGTACTAGGAAATGCTAATCCATATCGGAACATCTGAAACTCATTTCACTAGGTATTGCGTTGTAGACTGAAAACTATATGTAGATTATATTTTTTGAGATGAGTGATCAGTGTGCTCTACCATGAACGTCTCTAGCGTCTACTTCAAATATCAGTATAGCATAGTTTTTAGCTTCTTAATAGGAACTCTACTAGTGGGAAGATAAAGTTTTAAGGTAGTACAAAACGAGGAATGTTTAATAATTTTACCAGTTCCATCTCTATAAGTACCTATTGCAATTTAACAAGGACTAGATAGACCGATTTAAACCTCTCCTTTTCACATGATTATGTGGGCAATGATTTCAACAGGCTGATTGATCCAACCGCGTAGAGTCCTTCGCGGATAAACAAGCACCCTTTACTATTTTTAGAATTTAATAGTCCATAGCTTTTCAGGGGTGCCAACCTTTACCAAGCATTGACCTATTATTGGTAGGTCAATGCATAAAATATGCTTTCAAATGTGATAGAGAGATGAATTTTTGAAATATGAAAAACTATTCAAATTGTCAGTTGCACAGACTATATTGTTATTTGAAAGCGCTTTTAATTCATGGCTTAGTTCTAGTAATATACTTTATACTACAGCAACAACTCATTTGAATGATAACTTCTTGATCTGGTGGTTCGAGCGTAGTACGCTTGTCTCACTGCACTGGCTTTTTGTGAAAAATAACAAAATTTAATTTAATATTTTTATTAATGTAGACCAACAATACACTTTGGAATAGTTAGAAACTGCCACCGGTTGGGAATGGTGCTTCGCTTTAGAAGAGACTGCAAGGAACTCAACACTTACTCTTTTCAATAGAAAAAACTTTTTTTATATGTTCAAAACTACCAACGCAATGTGAGCTGGAAACACTACCGAAGACCTTTGTACGGTACCCATAGTATAAGCGATGCTTAGTTTAGATTAGAACCATTCAGTTGGGGTTTGTCGGGCGATAAATATTTACTTTTTTTCAATAATATTTATATTAACTAATTTATTAATACATTAACAACCTCAGCACCGTAACATAATATCCGCAAGATATTGTCCACAATTTTATTGATACCTAGCTATGAAAATGTTGGCAACCCCTGTGTTACATGTTCCCAATAGTTACTCCACCGCTGCAACAAAGTAGGAAACAACATGTAATTTGATTTATTACCGTGCCTACCCACCTCAGAACTCTCCGTGAAGATATTTCACAATATAATTGAAATCATTCAAACAAAATTATCATAATTTGCGAAGATAAAGTCATCTCGACGCGTTGGATGTTCTGTCTCGTTCTAACCACCGCGATGTACTTACAGAGGGGTACCGTGTAGTACTGTGTTGCATATACCTTTAAAAATAACTAACACAGTGTTATAGCTGGAAAACAGTTCTTGGGAACATTGCACGTATCCATTAAGTGCTGGTACGTACGCCAGAACTATAAATGGCATACCAGGGTTCAAGGTAATATGGATGTTGTCAATTGACTGGTGATCTTGAATTCTTTTATGGGACTTGCTTTTGTTTCCTATTATTTTGTTAGTTTATTTATTTCTTCTCTAGATATAAGGGATAGTGTCCATTTGCGATGTGACGCTTGTAATAAATGTATATTTGTTAATTATTATCTTCAACACGGCTTAGCAATGTTCCTTATATGGGCTACTAGCTGTGCCCCGCGACTTCATCCGCGTAGTATTGGATTATTGGGTTAAAAAGTATCCTATATGTTAATCCCGGTTATAATCTATCTGTGTTCCAAATTTCATCCAAATCCGTTCAGTAGTTTTTGCGTGAAGGAGTAACAAACATACATACATACATACATCCACACTCACAAACTTTCGCATTTATAATATTAGTAGGATTTGATAAATAAACTATACTACCTTTATCTATGATTTAATATTTATAATCATTTGCTTGTATCTTCCGAAGGCACCCATTTCGCTTATATTAGATTCGATTAGTAACGGTTAGTAGTTACTTATTGAGTGACAATGGTGTTGCCTGCTCACATTCTGTTGCTGTTCCTGAGAATGTACACCATATTTTAATCATAGAAAAGAATAACCATTGAGTTTCTTGCCCGATCTTCTCAGTGGAAGCAGCATTCCGAACCGGTGGTAGGTTCTGACTATTCATAATTGCTTTGTTGACTTACATGAATAAAAAAAAATTGAGTTTTGATTTGAGTTTGAGTATGACAGTTGGTAACCAATTTTGAGACTTGTCAATAGCCCTAATACAGGGGCCTTCACCATTCACCATTCTTGGAGATGAAAATCGGACGCTATAGCCAAAGAATCTCAGAGGTACGATCCGGATTTAAAATCTGTGTACCATATTTCTAAAGCGTGCGTTCGACCAATTGACAATCATTCCTATATCTATGATATTAATAGCAAATTTATTCACAGTGCATCTATTACGAATGCTATAAAACATTTAGTAGGTATGATTCACGTTACACCACGTACTAAAGTCATTTGAAAATCAAAGTTAAATGACATGAAATAATGATTTATCTATAGTCACACCAGCTACTGTGTAGGGTAGTTAGAGAGTCCCCATAAATAAATATCGCCAGACAAACTTAAAAACTGTGTTGTTTCAAACTAATCAAGAAAAAAAGTAGTAATATAAGTAATCCCAGTGTTACCCAGACCAGCAAGCCTAGCACAACAAAACAAGACAAAACGAAATATAAATCGATTATGTCTCACTCTCTTCTATGCCTTTAGAAAGAGAGGCAGCAACTCAATGCGACATAGTCTGTACGAAAGTATTTTCTTGGCGCGAGTATGTACTAGCCATGCATTGAAAATAACGAAAAAAAAAACATTTTGGGAGTTTGCTCCGACGGGAATCGTACCTGCGACCACCCGGCTCAATCAGCCGAGCGACCTTCGCTGAAACCACTGGACCGGTCTAGACGATGAGCCTACAATTTATAATTTTATCTGAACTTTAATACCTTATATTATTTATTATGTCTTAGGTTCAACGCATAAACGAAGGTGTTAGAAACTCTAGACTGTTCTTTGAGACATTATTTTCATTACGGCAATGCCGAATAACGATTTTATCCACTATATTCGGGTGCCGAATATAGTCAAAATATGTAAAGAGTATAAGAAATCGTCACCGTATTTTTTTAGCTCTTGGACTGGTTAATTTATTTCTATAATTGTTCATCTTCCTAACTGCATTGGGTCCACGTCGCGTGATAGACAAACGATCAAGATAGTTGAATAAAATTGTGGAGGTTACTAAATAAAATTCCTAATAGTAGCTCATTGAAGAACATTTATAAATTATCGCCTTTTTAAGTTTTAATTTAAAAATATTAATCCTGTGCTAATTTTAGCTAAAGGTAAAAACACAAAAAAATACAAATTATGATTAAAGTTAAAAATATAAATACAGATAAAAAGACTGGAAAAGAAGACCAGACTAGACGTTTTATGTTTTTCAAAATGTTGAGCTTTTGCTCAATTGATCATGCTTACTTTTTTACTAGTGGTATGTAGAAGGATAAGTATTTTTAAATTTATGGTAGACTGGCAATTTGACAGCCGAATGTGTAACGTAAATTAAAAAGTGTTCAAATAGGCCTAATAAAATACAACGGCTTCATTTTTAAATAAAAACTATTCGAAATTACAAACTTACGTCCACAACTTATCTTTAGTTATTTTTTTGTAAAAAATCTAAATTCAAACACAAAACAACATGGCGGCCCCGCGCCCGCGCACTTTGTAGGCCTCAAAAAAAGAACACACGATCAAGATGGCTGACTTTCTCGCCAGTGCCTAGTTGCTGACGTCACCATACGACGTGTCCTTGTGATTTTGTCTAGGGACTTATCCCGATGGTCATGGGAAAATATACGCCTTTATCCACTAAACAGTGTTTTGTTCCTTTGGTCGATGAGATATTGTGACAGGAGTTCCATTCTTTATGTATTCTTCGTAAAATACGATTATTTAAAAAATATAGAACACTTTTCCGTAATTTGGGTAATTTCAAAAGAAAATAAATAAATTATTATTTTTTAAAAGTAACAGGAATGTGACAAAAATTATTTAAAAATAGAAAATAAAATAAATAAAATGTGCTTACTTACCAAATAAAACAAAATCGGTCAACACAAAAGTCCAATTGAAAATAAAAAATCTAAATTTAATAACACAACACGACACAAGGCACTAGAGTTTTATCAAAATGGTGAAAAATCTTGGTTTTATTCGTAAAATATTAAGTCATTATCGGTGACGTCTGTAAAATCAATAATATTGTTTGAAAATGCACACAGCGCCCGACTCCCGCGCAATTTTCGATCAAAACGCTCGCAAAAATAGATGAATAAAATCTAATTGTCTATGAAACGTATCAGTTTCGAACAAGATTCCAAGTGGCGACTGTGACACGAGTTCCGAGTTCTTTATTCAAAAAATCGCGACGTACTGGCGCACCTATAAAGTTGCAGGAAGGACGCCTTTTCCTAGTGATGTAGATACAAAAATTATTTTCAAAAAATCGCCAACGAGCGTTTTGAGCCAAAAAATCTAACCTAACCTAACCCTGGCGGGCGGGCGACTGGCGGCGCGTAGGGGCCGCATTGCCAAATATTTTTTTTTTGCATCTCGGCCGAATTATGCACTTGTATGCGACTTACGTCGTCCCTTCATTGTAGTGGTGCGACATGTACCGATTGGGCATTTTTATGTCGTCTCCGTGTGTGTGCCACACACACCAGCCAGACAGACGAAATTTTTGTCTGTGCGCGTTCCGAGCCCTTAGTCGAGGAGTTTATTTAAAAAATTCGAAGTATTATGTAAACATGGGATTTTTTTAGAGACTAAAATACTTAGGTGTTGCCAGAGGGGTCGACGGCCGCGTTTTTCGGGAAGTCTGACTAATTTCGCTAAAAGGATCCGTTTTGTACGACCCGGCGGTGGCGAAGGCTCCAACTCCGGGCGTCGTTTGCGCCGGCCCGACACCGCGCTCGTGTATCATCGTTTGGCGCCAACGCATTTTGAACGTGCAACGTTTGTTTACGAAATCACATTTTTACATTTCCCATACATATATTTTTGTAACACATTGTTATGACTGGCTGCCTGCAGAAGCTTTTGGTAAAATTTTCAAATTTTAAAAACCTGATTTGAAACTGACCAATCACGTCACTGTATTCCGAAACCGAGCTCCTTTTTTGAACCGTCCAATGAAAATACTCGCGATTGTGGAATTTTCACTAACTCCAATACTATAGCCGAATATGATGCGCAAGATACGTCGATTTACGGTTGCATCTAAGCAAATACTAAGAATTGGACTAAATCAAAAGAGACGATTAAGTCATCGGCTAGACAAAACGGACGTCTAAAAATAAACAATAAATCACTCCTAGGAATTTTGTATGAGATGAAGATTTTCTACGAAATAATTACTATAATATGGCAGGATATGAAACCTACGTCAATTTTGGGTGTCGCCTAACTTTAAGACTGTCTCTTTCCTTCGCCTTGCATCTCTCTCTACCATTCCCTCACGATAAACTTAATTGGTATAAGACTCCGGAGTGGCAGAAATCCGAAGATAAACCGTAGGTAATCGATATCAGTAATTACATAATAACGTTATCTAAGATTAACCAAAAAATTATACTCGTATGTACGTTTATAATAATTATTCTCACCTTTGACAGCTGTCAATCAACATGACTACGCCTCCTAATCTGTCAGCGAATACCAGTGAGCAAGAACTTGGGAGATTATAAGAGTCGCTTTCATTATGGGTAAGGGAGCGAGCCGAGACGAGTGACGACGAGTCAACACTTTGGCACACAACACGTAACAGCAGTACCTACAAAAGAGTCCATCATTTCAGATTTTGATATATTTTTATATAGCCTGAACAGTTGCCTGACCAGAACCTTACACGAATAGCGTCCACATGTATCGAGTAGCCGACCCCAAGCAATCAGATAATGATATCGTCACATATGCCCATGTGGTCAGACGTCAAAACTGATTGCTCGGTATATGTAGACGCGCCACACAAACTTTCCACTGTATGATATTAGTTCAGAAAATACCAATTTATTTGTGGAACCCTAATTATAGTATAAAAGAGCGACTGAGCTCGGTCGGTAAAGGTCGCCAGGGCACAGGTGCCTCAAAAATAGTAAAAAAACCCTTTGAAACTATTCAGTGGGCTTGAGGGAGCCGTCCATAGTGTTAGGACGCCCTTGGACAGGTTGGGATATAAATATTAGGGCTTGCTTCAAAGACACAAGTTGACTTTCGATAGAGTTTTAGCAGTCACTATTTTATTAGAGACAGATTTTTTTATACTAAATACAGATAACCCGAATAAAATAAGTCTAAGTCTAACTATACGCAAATGATAGATAGTGTATTCAATAAAAGTGCTTTTCAAAGGTACTACCCTAGGTACTACCAGAGAGGTGAGACGGCTTCCAGCTATCTCCCTCTTCGTATGAAACACAGATTAATACCTACTTTAGAACGACCATCTGTGAGAGGGCTTTCTCACTTTATCTACATACCTAAATCTGAGTGAGTTTTGATTATTATTTACTATTAGTTATGCAGCGGAGCTTTTCAACCTCGCCAAAGACCGAGAGATATATGCGGAGCTGACTGCTAAACTTCACTAGTTGGAGAGGCACTATGAGAAGAAGAAGATTAGTTATTTAGTGGCAATGGTGTTGCCTGCTCATATTATTTTTTATGCTGTTCCTGAGAATGTATACCATCTTTAATTCATTGAAAAGAGTAACCATTGAATTTCTTGCCGGATCTTCTCAGTGGAAGCAGCATTCCGAACCGGTGGTAGATTCTGACTATTCGTAAATGGTTTGTTGGCTTACGTGAATAAAAACAATTTTGAGTTTGAGTTGAGTTTGATGGTGGTACTACCCAGATCGAGCCAGCCCGTATATGCTCTATTGGCTCTACCAGCATTACTCTCTCTCTCTCTCTCTCTCCCTGTAGTACAGTCAAAATCCGCAACCAATCACGTTGAATGCCTTCGTCATCATGGCTCTTATAGTCTGTCTGTGACTTCACCTTCAAATGCAATTCAGACCCTAAGGGTCATAAAACTATACGACATACCTACTTCCTGAACCATCGTCGTTGTTCGATAAACATGCGCGCGCGCACACAAGCGCGGGCGCGTTAGATCGATAGCGCAGGTTGTCGGCCGGCCGCCCTTGTTAGACAAAGGACGAACCGAGTGAAGTGGGCATTGAACAGAGAATATGTAGATAGGGCAATGGGGCTTTGCTCCTAAAATTATTATGTGAGCTGTATTGTTGGACTATCTCTTATTAAATCTAATGTAATATTAATGTCACTGTGATCAACTCCAGTCTTTTGTATGGTACCAATAGTACAAATGTTGGCGAGTTTGTCTGCGATACTTATTTCAGTGTTATGAGGAGGTATATCTCTAGAAGACGTCTTCTGACTAATGATGTTCCCTACCAATAAATTTGAAAGCAAGCTGTGTTATTAAGGTGCAATGTCGCATCTACACGTGCTTATTCTAAGCGCCATACACGGCGACCCACACACGCACGCTGCGCCCGCGCCGCCGTAGACGCCCTTTGTTTTGACCACTGCGCAAGGGATTAGTTTTTTGTTGCGATTAAACCTTAATATTTGGTCCTAACATTTTTCTTGCTGACTAGGACATTTATTCACATTCTTCGTCTTGAGACAAGAGGGTTAATTGAGTTTATGTTGAAAGGGAAAGTACCTAAATAATATAGAAAATACTAGAAGCTATATGGGGTACAGATAATGGACATAATAAATCCCAGTATTTCTTTATCGTTTTTTCATGTCTCAGAATTACTGACTTAATTCTGATATTATGCTATTTTGGAACGGGAAGTTTGTTAATCTCCCAATACGCTATATTACTATCTAATATAGCGTATTGGGAGATTAACAAACTGAGTATTAGATAAGAACAGTTTGAAACGGCTAAAGTCGCAGAGAACTTTTAAAGATAAATAAATAAATCAACATGCCTGTATCAAATGATTTTATACAAAAAAAAATAATACTGAGTCATGAACAAAATTATTGCAGTCATAACAATCCTCTGCATCACTAGTTCCTTAATCTAGCCTGACATTTTTAGGCTAGATGCGTAACGATTTAGTTAAAATGACAACTGAGACAGCCAAGTATGGTGGAAAACAGATGTTACAATTCAGTCTCCAATGCAAGATTTGATACAGTCCTATATAATATAAATCGTATAAAAGTATGTTAGTATCATTCACAAATTCACTAAAAAGTGATTCGTGAAATAAAAATGTAGAGACATGCAATAGCGCTCGCACCTTACTGGACTACTGCGTATGCGCCAGCCCAAGTTCAATCACTCTCCTAAACCCAAAGGTCATAGAACCCGCAGCAAACTTGGTAAGTACACCATAGGTATTCCGCACCAAACTGCGCAATAACTAAATGGTAAGATATTGTGCAAAAAGTTCACAAACGTATTTTTAGACGGATTTAATTTAAAACCAGTCTTAGAACAGGTAGAGTAGGTTCTTTGTCAATTCCTGCCAATCTTTTGAGCGGTTTGCGTTGAAACTCGAGACAACTTTTAACCATTATGTCTTTCTATCTATCAACCGGAAGTTGTCCACCGCTGGACCTAAGCCTCCCCCAATGACTTCCACATATTACGGTCCTCCGCCCCTCTCCTGTGATATCATCCATCCCACACCACTACTACGTACTAGACGTACTAGAACCTTTCTGCCCCAACGATCTCAGCTCCATGTCCAAAACTGCGATCGGTTCTGCGCACTGTCACTCTGGTTCGTCTATAGACTTGGAATCAATCGGTTCTTCTGAGGTTTTAGCTATAATATAGGGTCTTATTTTAATAACGCACGATATTTTGCATGGTGGGACAAAGGGTCGGGGGGGATTTAGGAATTAAGGGGGTTTATCTTCAGTCTCTTCGAATTATCGTGTGAAGCGCAGGTATAATATTACTTCGGTTGAGTCGGCCCGTATACAAGCTGTGTGTAAGTAGTAGCTGTAAGTCACTAGTATTAAATTATGCGAGAATTTGTATAGGTATTCGATCATTAAACACGGTGTAGATAGGTCGTAAAATGTGGTCATGCCGTCAGCCCCAAAGTGTACTCACAGCCATATTTTGGCAGCCAGCAGCGATATACGGGCGATTAAATAAAGCTAGATAGTATTATGACTTATTGACCCCAATAAGATAAAGATTCGTTTAAACTATTATTCTGTTATCAGAACAAAGCTGCTTCATAACCAATATAAGATATCCATTGAAGTCAAGATACTAGTAATACACACAAAATAGAGTTAGATGTGCGACCTACAATTGAACATTTGTTCTGACATTAACCTTGTCTTCTGGTCGATGACTCTACAGATACTATGATAGTTCTGACCTAGAACATCTCTATTCTAATTGTGAATCATAATCTATTGTTGAATCTAAATTCTACCATTGTTTGAATGATTAGAAAAAAAACTATTTAGTAGATTCTAGAGGTTTTATAAAGATTTTTCCGATGATATATTAGAGAAGCGCCTTAAAACAAAACTAATTATGCGAAAGGCTCAGATTTGAACATCTTTACAACGAGAGATCGTAGGTTTAATAACATGGGTATTTCAGAATGTATATATTTGAAAGATTAATACAAAAAATATCGTCACGTCCTTTACTTCGGTTCCAGAGATGCATTTACATGTTCGATTTCGAACGACGCCAATCCTGCTGTCGTTAAAACACTAACTTGTTTGACAAATCTAAAAATATTTACGTCCCGCTCATATGTTGCACCATGAAAAGGATGGCAATACAATAGTTGGTGTACCAGTGTACCAACATATTCAGCACCAATGTATGGGCCAACGTGACGAGGGGCGAGCGTGTCGCCCTTGAACAAATAAAATAAGAAGTCTGCCCGCCTAGTCACGTGTGATCTAACCCAAATGTAAGATCACTGTATGTAGCGCAATAACCAATGGAACCTAGGTTAGTGGTGTCGCTAGTAAAATAGGGTTTTGTGCATGAAATTCTGTAGCTCTACCACGTTCTTACGCTGGTCTACGTTAAATTTGTATGGAAATTGTTCAGTGCTTCTATCGGCCATCCGAAGATCTGACAATTTGCATTAAAAATATTGGACGTAAACGCTAACGGTTAGCGACTCTAGCAAACCATAAACTCGTGATAAAGCTACTTCTGAGGAATTTCACACTATTCTTGTAACATTTAACATATATAGGTAGAGTCAATTAATATTTTAGGTATTACACCAAGTATTTGCGGTAACCTAGATAGAATCTGCATAAGTATATGAAATTAGTACATTAGAAGATAATTATAGTCCCAATCAGTCCATTTTATCTATTAATTAAAATGATGATTAACCTTCGTGGAATCACCAAACAATTGGACCCAAATAATGGCTCAATTAAAACTAAATTGTGCACACTAACCTTGATTAAAATCTACTCACTCAAACCGGTCAATGACTCTACATCGTCATAGTTTTATAATAGTCACGACTGTGTCGCTTGAAAAGTTATAGGAAAAACACGTGTCCTAGACCAATGTCGTATCTATTGCGCTACTGACCTTGGCTCTACCGGTTGATGACTCTAGCTGTTTAAATCTAGCGATGGCATCTTATTAAGAGTCTTGTTGATCGAATGCTTGTTTAGAAAACTGAGCTGGTTCGATTCCCAGTTCGCACTCTGGAAACATATGCTTCCTGAGTCATAAGATTACTGACCAAAAGTATGGCTATGCAAGATTTATAGACAGACCTCAAACTTTTCGTAATATATGTATGTGGTGAACCAAAGTTAGCTTGCAAGCTAGTCTTGAAGATAAAACACAATTTTTCCACCAATGGAAATCTTCAGGAAAAGATCCTTTACTCTGAAAACTCTACTAACCCACTCCAATTTTATAGGTCTACTATAAACCACAGAATAAATTCATCGTATAGTACACAAAACTAACTCTATTATGACCTACACCAACGCGTTCTCTATTCGGCGACCGTAACCTTGACTCTACCGGTCGGCGCCTCTACGCCAATAGCCGCCACGTGACGTCATCTAACTAGTCACGTACCGTTGAGTAATGCTGTACTATTATTCTGTGGTAATGCACGCTTTGAATACAAATTACTGTTTATTTTGTTTCTATAGAGTTGTTTTAGAGACATATTTTTTTATAAACATTATCTTTAGCATTATCATTATCAGTTAAATACTTGCTTTGTAACTACTGAAGACTACTCTTAGGTCTTTAGAATATGCTGTCGTCACCAAAGTAGAGATAGCTCTATTAACAATCGTCAATAGAACAGCTCGGAAGAAGTTTAGAACTTAAAACTTTACTGCAAAACAGGATCTAACTGAAAAGAGACATCCAATAAAACCTAACAATCACAGGATTACTATGTACTTCTAAACATAGGTCACTTATCAGCGGCTGGGCGGCGCAGCCGGCCGGCGCACACGCCGATATGACGCCGCGCATAATTTGACTCTATGCCACTGACAATAGTTGACCGGATAGGCGTAGGCGCGGCGTGAACGACCGCCGCCGCTCGGCCAAGGTCGCGGATAGGCCAAGGTCAAGTGCACGCATCGTTGACTAGGAGATGCACGTATTAGAAAAAGGTACTCTATTCTGAGTGTGTTAACTGAACATGGAATGTAGACATTATCGCCTTATGATTACTTTTCTGTTGTTGGCAACATCGGTAATAGCGGAAAATAAACAAAGACATTAGGTATTTATAACATTAAATGCTGTTTGAATTAAGTAATGGTTTGACACTTGGCAGAAGTGAAACCAAATGATTTTTATAGTTCCTGGTACTCTTTTTAACATTTTTATACTAAACGTTTTACAATTACAGCAAATATTTATGTGACGCCTCGTATGCATAAGTTATTTGCTGTAATTAACAAACTTAAGGGGATACTAGCAACTACAAATCCTTGTAGTCATTTGTAGTCGTATTTTTTTTCTCTCAGTGAAACAATGAAATTTTATGTAGTTAAACTAACTAAACATAAACGTCATTCTTTAATTCACTTCGCCAAGGTCACAGAACATAGACCTAATGCCAAGGTTAGAAAACTTAGTGCGGTCAAGGTCAAACCACTGACCGGGTAGAACAATGACTCTAAAATGTGTTTACAATCTGTTATTCTAAGCGCACACGTCATCGCGCGCCACTAGTAAACATCACACTTTGCATTAACGTGAGAAAAGGGTTCAACAATAGATAATTAACAACTTAATCATCTGTTACAACCTATAGCAGTGCCTTAACGTTTGTAACAACGCATTGTTGTGGTGATAACATGTTACAATCAACAACAAACATTTAACACTATTGATTTGTCTGCCCTCAATGCAAGTTAGAATCATACAATAGTCACCTTTCACCCGGTCTCCAAAATAACCAAAATAAATAAACTACAAAACCAGGTATTGATATTTTTTGTGACCAGACCGGTATACCTATATATATACCTATATATAAATGTATACCTATAAATCTGAGGTTTCTTAGCAATGAAAATTAAATTAAGAGTGCATATTAAAAAAAACAAAACACATATCTACTTTAAAAGATCGCAATAAAACGTTAGCATAGGTATAATTCAACCGAAACTGGTTAGGTTCGGATTTGTCTGGCTCCATTCACCAAATACTAAGTGTTTGCGATGGCAACGGCCTCGCTCAAGGCTAGACAGAGTCGCAGATCATTATTTATGTAAAATTAGTCAACATACACAGCACAACATGCTGGTAATAAAATGGGTGACGTTTAACATTATTCCGTTTGCAGCTTTGTTTTTAGAAATCCGGGTGGACACAGACTGCTGTGACAAGAGAGGGTGACATACTTGAGCCGAGGGGGACCAAGCCACATTTATTGGTATGCATTCCATACTAGGGGGTTACCCAGATCCCATGCAGTACCATGCTTGCATTTTCAGAAGGGGTAAGAAGATACAAGTGCCACGTAGTGCACCCCTAATTAGCCAAAGGCATTATACTACACTATTAAAATCGTAGCAATATTCACAATATAGCTTTTTTCTGGGACTCACCAGGGTCAAATTTTGGCGTCTTTGTTGGACACCACTGGAGGTCCTACAGGAGTAACAGTGGTGGGAGTGTACGAAGAGCCAGTACTTAATTCATTAGGAAAAAGTTCTGTACATCAGTTTCTCATAGATAAGTTGTATTTTATAAAAATACGTATTCTAAAAAAAATACACACGTTGCTAAAAAATCTGGCTCATTATTTTGTTAGAACAAGTCGACGACCGAGCCAAGGTTGCGCGATTAGGTCGCCTACTAGAACGGACAGTGCGGTAGGTCGGCGTTCGACACTGGGTGGGTAATTTTAGTCTAATAGTGTCGAGTTGGTTTTTAAATGAGTTTCAATGTCATTGGCACATTAAAATGAGAATCAGGACTACGTATTCCATTTTGTACAATTTATTGGAAATAATAATATTTATGAACGAGGAAAGAGTTGCCTTATTTTCATAGTAGCTGTATTCAAGTCATCTAGCTAGTACATTTAAATATCTACATTGAAAACACTAACCTATTTTTATCAAACACGCACGTTTCCTCATGAGTCATGCTAAATTTTCCATGATGCATTCTCCGGTGCCGTAAACAAGCGGTTCAAAACACACATAGAACTTATAGACTGCGCTATAATTAACATTTAACGCATTGAAAACATAACGACTGCTTTCCTGAAGACAAGTCGGAGGCATCCCAAACATTTTAATTAATTTAGAAGCACGTAGGTTTTGTCGTAGAAAAAACCCATAGGTACCTATGAGGTGAGCAATGCTTGAAACATGCAGTTTATAGGTATTAGATGATTTGTGGGTTTTATCCGTTTACCTTGAACAACACTCACAAAATAAATAAAATAAACAAAAATAAATTACTTCGAATATCATTGACTTTATGACAGTTATTTTAAATCTAGCAGGCTGAGTGTTACCTATTTATTGAACTGAATTAATTAGGTACCTGTGTTTGTAACCTAATAAAATTTTCTTTCTCATTTAAAATTATTCATTTCTAGTCCGTTCTAGGTACTGTTCTGTGCTGTTAACTGGAACTGAGTCTGAATATTTATCTAGGCATTTGTTTCTGGCTATAAATTAAGCAAATAGTATCGCAAGAATACTAAATACAAAGGAGCAATAGACTAAATTGAGCTGTTTGTGTCAATGGGCTTTTGGACTCAAGGTCTGGCGACCGGGCTAGATTTGCGCAGGTCGGGGTTCTAGTCTGACTCATTAATAATAATAGACAGCATTTATGGAAGATTTTTCCTTATCACGTCCGTTACTGGGGACTTACAAGAGTTTTATTCATTGCATTAGATGCTTGATTATTCGTAGTCATTAGGTATAATATTTTCGTATAAGATTGTCTAATATTTGTTTATTATATGAAGCAGTCTTCAAATTTGAGTTGAGTTTGAGTACCCAACTACTCAAAAAATGCACGTTTTAGGCCTCTATTAACAAATCGATCTCAAGTCTGGGAGCGGTCTTGAGTACGCTTTTGACGTGTAATTTTGCACTGGTATGACATAAGAATGACATTTCTAAGTCTAAGTCTTATGTAATGTTGCTATTAACGATGTTAATAAAATATGTATAACATAACTGGCGTTTCTCTCGTGTAAACACGTTTCTATTAAAGCACGTTGAATTATTATTTAAATGTGCTCTGTGTGTTTTGATGGTGTTGTTATGTAGACGAGCATGTATATAACAAAGTGCCCTTAAACCATTACACCCTAACATAACAAACAGACAGTAGGTACGTCTACAGGCAGTAGGTACCGTCGCAACCTTGGCGGTGCCTCGAACCCGCTCCACGGCCGGCAGTCGCGTCAGAAATTTGCGCATTTAGCTACGAGCGGTTTCGTTCGTTTAGTTTATTGTATGTTATAGGTATTTATTTGTTTTATTTTGTTGGGCTGTTTGCTTTGGCTCGACTTGTAGGTAGAGTTTGGTAAATATATACTTGGAAAAATATTATTGTTTTTCCGCACTTTTCCATATTTAGGTAGGTACCTAAATTCGTTATTAATTTACAACTCATGGAAGGGATTATAATCTGTCTCTAAACTGTCAAACTGTCATAATAGAACATTATTACGGCGCGTTGTTCTTTTTCTGATAGGTATAGTATCGGAGGGAGAGTTTTCATGGCTATGTTAAACGGCCATCAGTTCTATCGTTAGTCCCAGTACAGACTTCTGTCTTAACCCGAGTTTGAAGATAGCCGCCGTCATTCACACGATGAAACCGACATCGTTCTGTCCAAACAATTTTGACAGGTAATGGCCGTATTAACTGTCCGGATACTGTAAAATGAATAGAATTTATCGGTGTCGAGTAAACCGTGTGAATAACCGCGCAGATTAACACTCTGAGATCAGTACGGTAGCCAAATTGTATTAGTATTATATTCGTAGCAAAAATACGATCTTTGGTCTTGTAATAACAAAAAGTAACTATACCTACCTATGTTCTCCATCGATAGACAGAGTAGTCTCAATTAAATAAATATCGGCAGACGAACACACCAACTGTTTGGTCCCAAACTAAGCGACGCTTGTATTATGCGTACAATACAATGGACTGGGGGCGATCCCAGTGACACTCTGACCAGGACAGGATTACAAAGAAGCCATTTCCGGAATTTACCCTGACGGGAATCGAACCCGCAACCACCCGGTGATGTGAGCCGAGCGGCCTACACTCGAGCCACTGCGCCAAGCGGTCGTCTAATTGCAAATAGACTTAAGGTTGACACATTTTAAACAATCATTGCTTGTTCCTGTACTGTGTAAATTATAACATGGACAATGCTACACTTTTGCTAATTCTAAATGCCAATTATCATAAGTCTCAAGTCTTGCCCTTGACACCAGGTGGCGTGCGTTGCCCCAACCCGTCTCTCATTGGTAGATACCATAATCGACTGATTTGCAAGTCTATCTCGGGTTAGAAATGACTCTACATGGGTGGAGGAACTCTACGTATCAAGGATATTATTTTGAATGTTAAATAGAGTCTAAAGAAGGACGGTTGGTTCAAGTGCTGTTTTAATATATTTAGAGTCAAGTGTGTATTCAGTACCTTACCTACGTCAGGTAGAGCAGAAATAAAAATAGCTCTAGCTCACAACACCTACAATTTTAACACAAATATAATGATAAAACTTATTTATATTTCCCCAAACGAAAACACACCGTCATAGATATTAATAATGAGACTCTACAATTAACTCTACGTGCATACGTGGAGCGCATAAGTTCATTACTCTGTGCCACGTAGAACGTATGTAATATATGTAGCGGTTGAAATCATCTCTACTATACACTGCAGGCCAATGTTAATGCATCATTGAATATTTTCTGTATTCTGCTTTTACTTCTACATCCTACTAATATTATAAATGCGAAAGTTTGTGAGTGTGGATGTATGTATGTATGTATGTTTGTTACTCCTTCACGCAAAAACTACTGAACGGATTTGGATGAAATTTGGAACACAGATAGATTATAACCGGGATTAACATATAGGATACTTTTTAACCCGATAATCCCGAAATTTTTGCTAATTTAAAATACTTCGCGGATGAAGTCGCGGGGCACAGCTAGTCTAATATAAATTCTTTTTTAGCAGTGTCTACTGTTCTTTACTTTCGGAACCCGTATAATAAAACCAACGTTTTAATATTTTTGAAATTTGAACTGAAATTTGTAACTTGGAACAAAATTAAAAAGAATATAATATGACTTATTCAATAATAACAGTTTTTATACTACAGTCTTTTGTCATCAAAGAGCTATGAACAAAAATAAACATATAATTATTGCAATAACAACTTGAACTTTGCGCGGCCAGTTTCCCTGCCACGCAGTGCAAACCACACTGAACATTTGCCAAATATTTTTTTCTAAATATGTAACCGGCGGTTCGTTAACCCTGCCGCCATTATCGGCCCGGCCGGACGAGTGTTTTAGATCGGCGCAAGCGCAGCGCTGTGTGCAATAAATGTTCACACATCACATGTACAATGTTTGTGTGCGCTTTTTTATGTCTTGACTTGTATTTTTTAGATACATAGGTGACGTCACAGACTAATGAGGCACGTGATTGGTCGGTTTTGCGGTTTTTTATCGTTATGCGATTATTCTAAAAATGCGACGCAATATAGGTATTTACGAGGTAAATAAAATAAAAGAGACACAACTTTTATTACCTTGCTCCATTAGTGCAAGATACGGAGGGATATCCTAGTCGATAGCAGACAGATTTACAGAAAGAGACAAATCTAGACAGGTAGATAGAAGATAGATCGACTCACACACCAATCACACCTGCATTCCCTAAAGGGATATACGAGAGCATTGTACCCATTACATCGCCTAGAGTATTTTGGTTCTCAAGAGGGTACACTCCCCCAATACGAGGGTGATTCGGACCTAGTCCACTAACGGCCCACTGTGGGTTAGCGAACTTCACACGTCTTTCGCAATACGTGCAGATTTCTCCGCGATGTTTATCTTCCACGAATGGGTTGTTGAATTGGAACATCTAGACTTCAGTGTTTCGGAGAGCACATTAAGCTGGTGAACCTTGTCATTACTCTGTGAAAATCGTTACAGGCAGTTAGAAGACAAATATTTCTGATAACCGGGAGTTGGGACCACAGGTGGGAGTCGGTCTGTGTGAATGCCAACAGATAGTAGAGCTGACAATAATACACGTTAGTAATTATGTTGAGAACTGCATTGTATACAGGGTGAAATTTAATTCATTAGCCAAATGTATGTGGCCAAACTTCGATGGGTGATTCGTGTACCAAAAAATATTAAGATCTAAGTCATATAATTTAAGCCCTGTGATATTACTAAAAAAGTCAAATAAAATACGGTATTAATAAATTTACCCATATATGTCGCTATTTATTACGTCTTATTTTATGAATGAATAAGAAATAAAAAACAATAAATAACATGTGTAAATACTAAGTAGGCACAATAAAACGACAAAATCGAAACGATAAAATCAGTTTTACAACATAAATTTTGATTATAGATACGTTGCAGTTGCTGAATCTCTCATAATATCTATCAATTTGGCCATTGAATTCCATGTCACCCCGTATATAAATAAGTGAACAGATTAAAACATCTGCCAAAGTTACTTAGATAATATTTCCTATTTGTCTACCGAGATTTACCTCTCTATTATTATCTCGACAACCCTTATCCCCATATAACCCTTTTCATGATAGTAAAACTACTTTCACAACTTCCGGTTCCGTCTAGACACTTTGTCCGACCCTTGGGTCAGAGGTCAAGTGCGGTCGGGTGGGCCGACTACTATGAATATGTTATTGTTACGGAACCCTAATTTTGTGAAACTTTTATGTTATGTTGTGTTCATTGGGTGGGACCCTTTGTTAAACTTTCAATGATTGTGTGAAAATTTATTATTTGAAAATAGTTTTGAGTGATGAGCTGTTATTAGCTCATTAAAATTAACTATTTCTTAAAGATTCTAGAAATGTAAGTTATCAGCTTAGTACTGTACTATGTACCTTAGTAGGTGCTCCCGTTAGCCCCTTCCGTGAAGCTTAAATCTTGTAAAAAGAGTGCTCAGTAATTCATTTGTAATGAATAGAAGAAACCTTTAAAATAATATACAACCTTAAAATATGCAATATGCTAGAGAATACAGTCAAATTAAATTCGCAAACGTATCACATCTGAACAATGCGATTTTATAATAAAAGCAGTTTTGACAGGTTTATAGAATCCTTAACACGAAATAATAGTATTTAATCGCGCAAGCATAAAATACCTGCCATATCTTCGACTTATTATTACAGTGGAAAATAAAAGCAGATTATTGGTACCTACTGTCCGAACCTTAGCTACCTACTACATTATAAACACTTTGTTCTTAATTTCCCCAAACCACCCTATTTCCATGCAGGACCGAAGAAATTCTGGGTCTATGTATTCCACCATAGACTTGGGTTACTACTTTATAAGATTTCACCATACTTACATCATACCCCGCAAAAGAGCAAGCCACTACTAAGTACCCTGTGGACGCAAAATCGCATTCCCGCCCGCCACACACTCCGTTCCCATAGCTCCCTATCCCTCCCCTCCCGTACAATAGCCATGTCCCTGGACGGAGACCTTGAACGCGCCGTCTTAACTATCAATAGGCTCCACGCACGAGCGAGAGGCCGACAGTCTCGGGTGACGAGCGAGCGGGACGGAATAAAAACATAAGAAACGCAAGGTCGACGGGCAGTGGGTCACTTCGTCTAGTCTGCGTCTAGCACGCACACCGCTGCACACTTGTAAGGTTAGAAGAAAACTATTGAATAGTTTTTTGTAGTTTTATTACTTATACAAGAAGTAACAGGCTATAGTATAAACGTGTGCCTATAAGTGGTACTTAATATACCATATGCCATACTACTTGGAAATGCTAGGGACCCAATCCTGTTGACCACTGCCGCTCGACCTGCAATACGTCAAAACTTCTTCTTCTTCTTTTTTTAAAATATGGCTTCCATCGTTAGGTAGTCGATGATTTTGCCAACAACAGAGTTTTATGTGACTGATGGTCGGTAGGTGCCTACGTCAAAACTTACGTATTGCTTTAAATAATACGTCAGTTTTGACAGTTTTCCTTTAGAAAAACTGTCAAAATTGACGATAAGTGTTACGTCAGTATTGACGTTTTGAGAGTCGAATGCGAGTCGAATCGAGCGATAGTCTAGCGAACTAGTGGCCAACTCTGGTGTCAGGTAGCCAAGCCGCCTGTACTGTAATGTCTATGTGTGCGATTGAAATGATCTCCCGTGTAACCAAAGATGGTAATGGCGACCAGAAAACTCAGTATTTCATCTCCAATGATGGAGGATCCTAACTCTAGTGAATATTATCAAACCCAGGATCAAATACGCCAGACGCTCAACTTTTAGCTCCAATTAACTCACAATTAACCTGCACACGAAGATTATTAGGTACAGAAGGAATCTAACTTTATGCTGTGATACACAGATGCACTGTATAAACATTTGCAAAGATTACTGACCGTTCTAATATTCTATTGATGGACAAAGATCTCCTCTATTTTTATGGATAACTCCACCCGCTGCATGTTGGTAGTTGCTCGTGGCTGTTGACAGCTTTTTCTAGATCTGAGTCTCTAGCTTCAACTATGTATTGAGGGCCAAGTCTGTTGGATAGACATTTAGGCTCGTATATGAATAAATCTATCTCAAGTCTGGTAGTGGTCTGGAGTACGCGTTTGACGTGTCATTTTGTACTGGGACAACATACGGATGACATTTCCAAGATCGCTCTCAGACTTGAGATCGATTTATTAATATGATCCTTAGATATTGAACAGTCATTTAAAATTGGCACGAAGGCAGACAAACAAACAACATACTGTCCCACCAACATATCACTTCAGGCCTTAGAGTATGGTTTCTACCATTATCAAAAATACCGTCAACTGTCTCGCTTTAACGCACGTATTCCATACACATTTCTTTAGATCCTATCCATCCTAAGGTTGCATGGTAGAGATCACTTTTAGTGATAAGGCCGCCCTGATCCACTTTCTGTGTAAATTATGTAATTATTTGTAAATTTTTGTTTTCTAGTGGTGGATTAATAAAGAGTTATCTATATATCTATACTCTTTCTCTTTCTCTTTCTACAACCTATCTCATTTTACGTTCTACCATGTATATCTGTGGTTATGATGGTCAAAACAGGAACGGTCGTTATCATGATGAAAATGTTATTGTATCTGCATATTTTATAACAATAGAAGTGAAGTTGATGGCACTGAAGTTAAACTTTTATAATACCTACAATCCAACTATAACTACTTTCCCATAACAATTATATTTGAAAACGGTGGTATTGCCAAATTGTAGCCAATTGACAGGGGTAGTGCCACGCTCTCACAGAAGATCGGCGTAAAGTAGCTACGTTTCGTAAGATGAGAGAGAGAGAGCATCACACTTTTATTCTCCGATTGAATCGACATAGGTGGGTCGCAGTGCACCCACATATCGCAAATTATATTTTGACTCAAATGTAATAAGAACGAGTCTATGTCCATTATTATTTTTACGGTAAAACGCATTACTCACCTTTCCCACCTCATCCGACTTTCTCTGCTATCGCTCCTTCCACGAGCTATAGCAACTAGTTAAGGAGGCTCGCACACACACCCAGTAACCGGGCTCGCGTCCAAGTGTGCGTGTGTGGAGGAAAATAGTTGCCTTCCGCGTGCCGGCGGGACATAGCTCAGGATAGGGTTCACACTTGACACCCTTCCGCTGTGGACATTGAAGGGTTATAAAGTTATGAGGGTCCCTGAGGGGTTGAAGATGGCGATAATAAGGTTTAAGGTGATTTTATAGGCTTTGCAAGCTATTTACAAGTCAAGGTATAATAAGTATGTTTCTGTGAAATTTCGGAATTTTTTGCATTATAATGATGCTTTAGTAGGTTCAGAACCACCGGGTTATCGACAGTTGATTTTATATAGTAAGGTATTTGATAATTAGTTGATAGAAACCTCAATTCTCCAGTATTATATTTAGATAAAATATTAATTAATTATTACAAGATATTATGCTAAACAAGACATTCTTTCTGCGTGGGCAGGTATCAAGAATGCTGGCTGCATTTCCTCATTGAATTGACAAACTAATTTTATAATGAGGATAGAGTCAGCTCTCTTAAAAAAGAAAATATCTTGTAAAATCATTATCATTACACCATATAAACATACGTGTCACAATTTTCCAATTACATAACCTCCATATTCTATGTGTTACTTTACTCCTGACGTTTTTAACAAATTAGCTATCGGAAATAATTGCCTTTTAGTTTAGAAAGAAAAGGCAACAATATACACTAGCAAAAAATAATAACCAATCATTTATCTAAATATACTCTAAAAAAACAATTTAGGATAAGGACCCACCACTCACCCTTGGCTTGTTAACCTCCAAAATTATAAATCAAATAGGTTGATCGATAATGGAAGAGGTCAACAAAACTTAACTCCGTCGGTCGAGTTTGTCAGTCATGAGTGTCAGGGACCCTAATAATGTGCAATTTTCCGCGGAACAAAGCGAATTAAAAATAAAATTCGACACGTGTTTCGCCTCTGAACGAGACATCCTCAGGAAAGTTGGGCTACGAATGAGCGACGAAGTGCCGCGCGCACGCCTTATATAAGCGATCAACGGCCATCCCCACTACCCCCGCCACTCGGATGATCAATTGAGCGACTTTGATATTGAAATGAAAATAAATTAAGTAAAGGGGAGGCGTCAAAACTAATCTGTTCGTTCAACAACGTGGCCCTACTCCGCCTAACAATTTCTAAACGCTCCAACACACACAACCTGAGACCCTTATTACATATGTGGACTACATCAAAACTATGACTATTATTCAAACTATGACCTGTTTCTAACAAATGTTTAGCAAAATGGGACCTATCGAGACGGTTGTTTCTAAAATCGGCTAGGTGCTCCTTATATCGAATATTAAAATTGCGACCTGTCTGACCTATATAAACCTTACTACACTCATCGCAAACTAATTGATAAACGCCGGATTTCTTGGACCGATCTACTCTGTCTTTACCGTTACACAATGATTTTAAGGAACTACGAGGTTTAAAGGCTGAACGAATACCGTTCCCCCTCAGTACCCTTGCCAGTCTGTCCGTTATATGTCCATAATAAGTAAGAGTGGAAGTACAATTTGATGGTTCTTTAATAGAGGGATATAATAAACCATTAATGATTTTATGTTGTTTGGTTTTAAGTAATTTACTAATTAAGGACCTACTATACCCGTTTGACTGAGCAATATGATAAATAATATTTAATTCTTTTTTAAAAGAGTCAGAACTGAGGGGGGTATTTAATAATCTATGTATCATACTATGGAACGCGGCTAGTTTGTGTTGCCAAGGATGGCAGGAAGAAATGGGTATAGTTGTATTTGTATAGGTCGGTTTGCGATAAATTTCGAATTTATGTTTATCGTTATCTCTATGTATGGATAAATCTAAGAAATTTATTGACTTGTTTTGTTCCATTTCTACTTTAAATTTAATTTTGGGATGAATACTGTTTAATTTATCAACAAAAATTTTGAATAAACGATCAGTGCCCGTCCAAGCCAGCAGTACGTCATCTACGTATCGATAATAATAAAGGATATTACTGTTTTTGACAATGTATTTATGCTCAAAGTGATCCATAAATAAGTCTGCCATTAATGGACTAAGAGGGGACCCCATTGCTAACCCCTCTTTTTGCAAATAATATTCGTTACAAAATTTAAAATAATTCTGCTTCATACAAAGCTCAGTGAGCCGTAGAATATTATCAATTTGTTTGGGATGTAAACGTTTTCTCTCAAACAAATTTTTTATAATATCTAGGCACTCCTTATAAGGGACATTTGTAAATAAACTTTCTACGTCCAAAGAAATTAGTTTAGCCTTAGGGGGTAAACGTAAGTTCTGAATTTTGACAATTAAATCTTTACTATTCTTTAAACTGAATACTGGTTTAAAAGATGACTGTTCTTTAATGTATGAATTTAAATATTTGGCAAGTTTATAGGCTGGGGCATTTATATATGAGACTACTGGCCGGACGGGCACATGATCTTTATGAATTTTAGGTAGTCCGTAAAGCAAAGGGCACTGAGGGTTCATTGGTATAAGACTATTGATAACTGACGTCTTTGGATCGAAAAGGTAGGTACAAGATTTGAGACAAAGCTTTAACTCTGCGTGAAATCGCTTTGTGGGATCAGAGGTTAGGCGTTGGAATTCGTCAGTCAGTATAATGTCCTTAACCTTACTGTCATAATCTGAACGGGTCATAATAACTATTGTATTACCCTTATCTGCTTTATTTACGACTAAACTATTCTGGTGGATTTTATTTTGAATAGATCTATAGATTTTTAAATCGGGATTATTAAAAGTACTAGCTTTGTATGTTTTGATTTTATTGGCAGCTAGACTTTTAACTAGATCATCTTTTTTATTTCTTATTATGGCTATCTCGGAATCAACCGCTAATGTTTCTAAAGATTTTTGTGTGATTGGTTGGGGAATACTAAATTTTAAACCCTTTTCTAAAAGGGACATTTCACTAGTGGAGAACTCTATAGCAGTAAGGTTTTTAACTCTGGGATAAAAGGGGTGACTACAAGTTGTCTGGTCTGTCAAGTCAGTCACTGAATGTTTGTCCTCTAATAACTTTTGTAACTTCCTATCTTGAGTTTGATATTTTTTATGGGCGGTAATAGAAGATAAATCTCGGGCTTTTTGGTCTAATAAATCAAACTCAACGTTATGTAAATGAAATGAAAGTTCGGAATGCAAAATTTTTAAGTGAAGTTTTAAATTGTCTCTAGTCCGAAACCAACGCCTAACCTCCTCATTTAACCAAATTTTTTGGGCTTTTTGAATGGCAACATTAGCCGAACGATTGTGTGTGTTGGAACGAATATTAATATAATTTGGAACTAGACCAAAAGACTTACATTGCTGATTGAACCAAACGTTCTGAGACGCGATACGTTGCAGCTTAAAGATCTTGATATATAACCTCGCCTGAACAGCTATGCTTGCTGATTTGAGATAATTGATTGACTCAGGCGTTACTTGGCGGAAATCCATTGTAAAACAATTTAGGATAAGGACCCACCACTCACCCTTGGCTTGTTAACCTCCAAAATTATAAATCAAATAGGTTGATCGATAATGGAAGAGGTCAACAAAACTTAACTCCGTCGGTCGAGTTTGTCAGTCATGAGTGTCAGGGACCCTAATAATGTGCAATTTTCCGCGGAACAAAGCGAATTAAAAATAAAATTCGACACGTGTTTCGCCTCTGAACGAGACATCCTCAGGAAAGTTGGGCTACGAATGAGCGACGAAGTGCCGCGCGCACGCCTTATATAAGCGATCAACGGCCATCCCCACTCCCCCCGCCACTCGGATGATCAATTGAGCGACTTTGATATTGAAATGAAAATAAATTAAGTAAAGGGGAGGCGTCAAAACTAATCTGTTCGTTCAACAACGTGGCCCTACTCCGCCTAACAATTTCTAAACGCTCCAACACACACAACCTGAGACCCTTATTACATATGTGGACTACATCAAAACTATGACTATTATTCAAACTATGACCTGTTTCTAACAAATGTTTAGCAAAATGGGACCTATCGAGACGGTTGTTTCTAAAATCGGCTAGGTGCTCCTTATATCGAATATTAAAATTGCGACCTGTCTGACCTATATAAACCTTACTACACTCATCGCAAACTAATTGATAAACGCCGGATTTCTTGGACCGATCTACTCTGTCTTTACCGTTACACAATGATTTTAAGGAACTACGAGGTTTAAAGGCTGAACGAATACCGTTCCCCCTCAGTACCCTTGCCAGTCTGTCCGTTATATGTCCATAATAAGTAAGAGTGGAAGTACAATTTGATGGTTCTTTAATAGAGGGATATAATAAACCATTAATGATTTTATGTTGTTTGGTTTTAAGTAATTTACTAATTAAGGACCTACTATACCCGTTTGACTGAGCAATATGATAAATAATATTTAATTCTTTTTTAAAAGAGTCAGAACTGAGGGGGGTATTTAATAATCTATGTATCATACTATGGAACGCGGCTAGTTTGTGTTGCCAAGGATGGCAGGAAGAAATGGGTATAGTTGTATTTGTATAGGTCGGTTTGCGATAAATTTCGAATTTATGTTTATCGTTATCTCTATGTATGGATAAATCTAAGAAATTTATTGACTTGTTTTGTTCCATTTCTACTTTAAATTTAATTTTGGGATGAATACTGTTTAATTTATCAACAAAAATTTTGAATAAACGATCAGTGCCCGTCCAAGCCAGCAGTACGTCATCTACGTATCGATAATAATAAAGGATATTACTGTTTTTGACAATGTATTTATGCTCAAAGTGATCCATAAATAAGTCTGCCATTAATGGACTAAGAGGGGACCCCATTGCTAACCCCTCTTTTTGCAAATAATATTCGTTACAAAATTTAAAATAATTCTGCTTCATACAAAGCTCAGTGAGCCGTAGAATATTATCAATTTGTTTGGGATGTAAACGTTTTCTCTCAAACAAATTTTTTATAATATCTAGGCACTCCTTATAAGGGACATTTGTAAATAAACTTTCTACGTCCAAAGAAATTAGTTTAGCCTTAGGGGGTAAACGTAAGTTCTGAATTTTGACAATTAAATCTTTACTATTCTTTAAACTGAATACTGGTTTAAAAGATGACTGTTCTTTAATGTATGAATTTAAATATTTGGCAAGTTTATAGGCTGGGGCATTTATATATGAGACTACTGGCCGGACGGGCACATGATCTTTATGAATTTTAGGTAGTCCGTAAAGCAAAGGGCACTGAGGGTTCATTGGTATAAGACTATTGATAACTGACGTCTTTGGATCGAAAAGGTAGGTACAAGATTTGAGACAAAGCTTTAACTCTGCGTGAAATCGCTTTGTGGGATCAGAGGTTAGGCGTTGGAATTCGTCAGTCAGTATAATGTCCTTAACCTTACTGTCATAATCTGAACGGGTCATAATAACTATTGTATTACCCTTATCTGCTTTATTTACGACTAAACTATTCTGGTGGATTTTATTTTGAATAGATCTATAGATTTTTAAATCGGGATTATTAAAAGTACTAGCTTTGTATGTTTTGATTTTATTGGCAGCTAGACTTTTAACTAGATCATCTTTTTTATTTCTTATTATGGCTATCTCGGAATCAACCGCTAATGTTTCTAAAGATTTTTGTGTGATTGGTTGGGGAATACTAAATTTTAAACCCTTTTCTAAAAGGGACATTTCACTAGTGGAGAACTCTATAGCAGTAAGGTTTTTAACTCTGGGATAAAAGGGGTGACTACAAGTTGTCTGGTCTGTCAAGTCAGTCACTGAATGTTTGTCCTCTAATAACTTTTGTAACTTCCTATCTTGAGTTTGATATTTTTTATGGGCGGTAATAGAAGATAAATCTCGGGCTTTTTGGTCTAATAAATCAAACTCAACGTTATGTAAATGAAATGAAAGTTCGGAATGCAAAATTTTTAAGTGAAGTTTTAAATTGTCTCTAGTCCGAAACCAACGCCTAACCTCCTCATTTAACCAAATTTTTTGGGCTTTTTGAATGGCAACATTAGCCGAACGATTGTGTGTGTTGGAACGAATATTAATATAATTTGGAACTAGACCAAAAGACTTACATTGCTGATTGAACCAAACGTTCTGAGACGCGATACGTTGCAGCTTAAAGATCTTGATATATAACCTCGCCTGAACAGCTATGCTTGCTGATTTGAGATAATTGATTGACTCAGGCGTTACTTGGCGGAAATCCATTGTAAAACAATTTAGGATAAGGACCCACCACTCACCCTTGGCTTGTTAACCTCCAAAATTATAAATCAAATAGGTTGATCGATAATGGAAGAGGTCAACAAAACTTAACTCCGTCGGTCGAGTTTGTCAGTCATGAGTGTCAGGGACCCTAATAATGTGCAATTTTCCGCGGAACAAAGCGAATTAAAAATAAAATTCGACACGTGTTTCGCCTCTGAACGAGACATCCTCAGGAAAGTTGGGCTACGAATGAGCGACGAAGTGCCGCGCGCACGCCTTATATAAGCGATCAACGGCCATCCCCACTACCCCCGCCACTCGGATGATCAATTGAGCGACTTTGATATTGAAATGAAAATAAATTAAGTAAAGGGGAGGCGTCAAAACTAATCTGTTCGTTCAACAACGTGGCCCTACTCCGCCTAACAATTTCTAAACGCTCCAACACACACAACCTGAGACCCTTATTACATATGTGGACTACATCAAAACTATGACTATTATTCAAACTATGACCTGTTTCTAACAAATGTTTAGCAAAATGGGACCTATCGAGACGGTTGTTTCTAAAATCGGCTAGGTGCTCCTTATATCGAATATTAAAATTGCGACCTGTCTGACCTATATAAACCTTACTACACTCATCGCAAACTAATTGATAAACGCCGGATTTCTTGGACCGATCTACTCTGTCTTTACCGTTACACAATGATTTTAAGGAACTACGAGGTTTAAAGGCTGAACGAATACCGTTCCCCCTCAGTACCCTTGCCAGTCTGTCCGTTATATGTCCATAATAAGTAAGAGTGGAAGTACAATTTGATGGTTCTTTAATAGAGGGATATAATAAACCATTAATGATTTTATGTTGTTTGGTTTTAAGTAATTTACTAATTAAGGACCTACTATACCCGTTTGACTGAGCAATATGATAAATAATATTTAATTCTTTTTTAAAAGAGTCAGAACTGAGGGGGGTATTTAATAATCTATGTATCATACTATGGAACGCGGCTAGTTTGTGTTGCCAAGGATGGCAGGAAGAAATGGGTATAGTTGTATTTGTATAGGTCGGTTTGCGATAAATTTCGAATTTATGTTTATCGTTATCTCTATGTATGGATAAATCTAAGAAATTTATTGACTTGTTTTGTTCCATTTCTACTTTAAATTTAATTTTGGGATGAATACTGTTTAATTTATCAACAAAAATTTTGAATAAACGATCAGTGCCCGTCCAAGCCAGCAGTACGTCATCTACGTATCGATAATAATAAAGGATATTACTGTTTTTGACAATGTATTTATGCTCAAAGTGATCCATAAATAAGTCTGCCATTAATGGACTAAGAGGGGACCCCATTGCTAACCCCTCTTTTTGCAAATAATATTCGTTACAAAATTTAAAATAATTCTGCTTCATACAAAGCTCAGTGAGCCGTAGAATATTATCAATTTGTTTGGGATGTAAACGTTTTCTCTCAAACAAATTTTTTATAATATCTAGGCACTCCTTATAAGGGACATTTGTAAATAAACTTTCTACGTCCAAAGAAATTAGTTTAGCCTTAGGGGGTAAACGTAAGTTCTGAATTTTGACAATTAAATCTTTACTATTCTTTAAACTGAATACTGGTTTAAAAGATGACTGTTCTTTAATGTATGAATTTAAATATTTGGCAAGTTTATAGGCTGGGGCATTTATATATGAGACTACTGGCCGGACGGGCACATGATCTTTATGAATTTTAGGTAGTCCGTAAAGCAAAGGGCACTGAGGGTTCATTGGTATAAGACTATTGATAACTGACGTCTTTGGATCGAAAAGGTAGGTACAAGATTTGAGACAAAGCTTTAACTCTGCGTGAAATCGCTTTGTGGGATCAGAGGTTAGGCGTTGGAATTCGTCAGTCAGTATAATGTCCTTAACCTTACTGTCATAATCTGAACGGGTCATAATAACTATTGTATTACCCTTATCTGCTTTATTTACGACTAAACTATTCTGGTGGATTTTATTTTGAATAGATCTATAGATTTTTAAATCGGGATTATTAAAAGTACTAGCTTTGTATGTTTTGATTTTATTGGCAGCTAGACTTTTAACTAGATCATCTTTTTTATTTCTTATTATGGCTATCTCGGAATCAACCGCTAATGTTTCTAAAGATTTTTGTGTGATTGGTTGGGGAATACTAAATTTTAAACCCTTTTCTAAAAGGGACATTTCACTAGTGGAGAACTCTATAGCAGTAAGGTTTTTAACTCTGGGATAAAAGGGGTGACTACAAGTTGTCTGGTCTGTCAAGTCAGTCACTGAATGTTTGTCCTCTAATAACTTTTGTAACTTCCTATCTTGAGTTTGATATTTTTTATGGGCGGTAATAGAAGATAAATCTCGGGCTTTTTGGTCTAATAAATCAAACTCAACGTTATGTAAATGAAATGAAAGTTCGGAATGCAAAATTTTTAAGTGAAGTTTTAAATTGTCTCTAGTCCGAAACCAACGCCTAACCTCCTCATTTAACCAAATTTTTTGGGCTTTTTGAATGGCAACATTAGCCGAACGATTGTGTGTGTTGGAACGAATATTAATATAATTTGGAACTAGACCAAAAGACTTACATTGCTGATTGAACCAAACGTTCTGAGACGCGATACGTTGCAGCTTAAAGATCTTGATATATAACCTCGCCTGAACAGCTATGCTTGCTGATTTGAGATAATTGATTGACTCAGGCGTTACTTGGCGGAAATCCATTGTAAAACAATTTAGGATAAGGACCCACCACTCACCCTTGGCTTGTTAACCTCCAAAATTATAAATCAAATAGGTTGATCGATAATGGAAGAGGTCAACAAAACTTAACTCCGTCGGTCGAGTTTGTCAGTCATGAGTGTCAGGGACCCTAATAATGTGCAATTTTCCGCGGAACAAAGCGAATTAAAAATAAAATTCGACACGTGTTTCGCCTCTGAACGAGACATCCTCAGGAAAGTTGGGCTACGAATGAGCGACGAAGTGCCGCGCGCACGCCTTATATAAGCGATCAACGGCCATCCCCACTACCCCCGCCACTCGGATGATCAATTGAGCGACTTTGATATTGAAATGAAAATAAATTAAGTAAAGGGGAGGCGTCAAAACTAATCTGTTCGTTCAACAACGTGGCCCTACTCCGCCTAACAATTTCTAAACGCTCCAACACACACAACCTGAGACCCTTATTACATATGTGGACTACATCAAAACTATGACTATTATTCAAACTATGACCTGTTTCTAACAAATGTTTAGCAAAATGGGACCTATCGAGACGGTTGTTTCTAAAATCGGCTAGGTGCTCCTTATATCGAATATTAAAATTGCGACCTGTCTGACCTATATAAACCTTACTACACTCATCGCAAACTAATTGATAAACGCCGGATTTCTTGGACCGATCTACTCTGTCTTTACCGTTACACAATGATTTTAAGGAACTACGAGGTTTAAAGGCTGAACGAATACCGTTCCCCCTCAGTACCCTTGCCAGTCTGTCCGTTATATGTCCATAATAAGTAAGAGTGGAAGTACAATTTGATGGTTCTTTAATAGAGGGATATAATAAACCATTAATGATTTTATGTTGTTTGGTTTTAAGTAATTTACTAATTAAGGACCTACTATACCCGTTTGACTGAGCAATATGATAAATAATATTTAATTCTTTTTTAAAAGAGTCAGAACTGAGGGGGGTATTTAATAATCTATGTATCATACTATGGAACGCGGCTAGTTTGTGTTGCCAAGGATGGCAGGAAGAAATGGGTATAGTTGTATTTGTATAGGTCGGTTTGCGATAAATTTCGAATTTATGTTTATCGTTATCTCTATGTATGGATAAATCTAAGAAATTTATTGACTTGTTTTGTTCCATTTCTACTTTAAATTTAATTTTGGGATGAATACTGTTTAATTTATCAACAAAAATTTTGAATAAACGATCAGTGCCCGTCCAAGCCAGCAGTACGTCATCTACGTATCGATAATAATAAAGGATATTACTGTTTTTGACAATGTATTTATGCTCAAAGTGATCCATAAATAAGTCTGCCATTAATGGACTAAGAGGGGACCCCATTGCTAACCCCTCTTTTTGCAAATAATATTCGTTACAAAATTTAAAATAATTCTGCTTCATACAAAGCTCAGTGAGCCGTAGAATATTATCAATTTGTTTGGGATGTAAACGTTTTCTCTCAAACAAATTTTTTATAATATCTAGGCACTCCTTATAAGGGACATTTGTAAATAAACTTTCTACGTCCAAAGAAATTAGTTTAGCCTTAGGGGGTAAACGTAAGTTCTGAATTTTGACAATTAAATCTTTACTATTCTTTAAACTGAATACTGGTTTAAAAGATGACTGTTCTTTAATGTATGAATTTAAATATTTGGCAAGTTTATAGGCTGGGGCATTTATATATGAGACTACTGGCCGGACGGGCACATGATCTTTATGAATTTTAGGTAGTCCGTAAAGCAAAGGGCACTGAGGGTTCATTGGTATAAGACTATTGATAACTGACGTCTTTGGATCGAAAAGGTAGGTACAAGATTTGAGACAAAGCTTTAACTCTGCGTGAAATCGCTTTGTGGGATCAGAGGTTAGGCGTTGGAATTCGTCAGTCAGTATAATGTCCTTAACCTTACTGTCATAATCTGAACGGGTCATAATAACTATTGTATTACCCTTATCTGCTTTATTTACGACTAAACTATTCTGGTGGATTTTATTTTGAATAGATCTATAGATTTTTAAATCGGGATTATTAAAAGTACTAGCTTTGTATGTTTTGATTTTATTGGCAGCTAGACTTTTAACTAGATCATCTTTTTTATTTCTTATTATGGCTATCTCGGAATCAACCGCTAATGTTTCTAAAGATTTTTGTGTGATTGGTTGGGGAATACTAAATTTTAAACCCTTTTCTAAAAGGGACATTAGATGACCCAGATGTCCCTTTTAGAAAAGGGTTTAAAATTTAGTATTCCCCAACCAATCACACAAAAATCTTTAGAAACATTAGCGGTTGATTCCGAGATAGCCATAATAAGAAATAAAAAAGATGATCTAGTTAAAAGTCTAGCTGCCAATAAAATCAAAACATACAAAGCTAGTACTTTTAATAATCCCGATTTAAAAATCTATAGATCTATTCAAAATAAAATCCACCAGAATAGTTTAGTCGTAAATAAAGCAGATAAGGGTAATACAATAGTTATTATGACCCGTTCAGATTATGACAGTAAGGTTAAGGACATTATACTGACTGACGAATTCCAACGCCTAACCTCTGATCCCACAAAGCGATTTCACGCAGAGTTAAAGCTTTGTCTCAAATCTTGTACCTACCTTTTCGATCCAAAGACGTCAGTTATCAATAGTCTTATACCAATGAACCCTCAGTGCCCTTTGCTTTACGGACTACCTAAAATTCATAAAGATCATGTGCCCGTCCGGCCAGTAGTCTCATATATAAATGCCCCAGCCTATAAACTTGCCAAATATTTAAATTCATACATTAAAGAACAGTCATCTTTTAAACCAGTATTCAGTTTAAAGAATAGTAAAGATTTAATTGTCAAAATTCAGAACTTACGTTTACCCCCTAAGGCTAAACTAATTTCTTTGGACGTAGAAAGTTTATTTACAAATGTCCCTTATAAGGAGTGCCTAGATATTATAAAAAATTTGTTTGAGAGAAAACGTTTACATCCCAAACAAATTGATAATATTCTACGGCTCACTGAGCTTTGTATGAAGCAGAATTATTTTAAATTTTGTAACGAATATTATTTGCAAAAAGAGGGGTTAGCAATGGGGTCCCCTCTTAGTCCATTAATGGCAGACTTATTTATGGATCACTTTGAGCATAAATACATTGTCAAAAACAGTAATATCCTTTATTATTATCGATACGTAGATGACGTACTGCTGGCTTGGACGGGCACTGATCGTTTATTCAAAATTTTTGTTGATAAATTAAACAGTATTCATCCCAAATTTAAATTTAAAGTAGAAATGGAACAAAACAAGTCAATAAATTTCTTAGATTTATCCATACATAGAGATAACGATAAACATAAATTCGAAATTTATCGCAAACCGACCTATACAAATACAACTATACCCATTTCTTCCTGCCATCCTTGGCAACACAAACTAGCCGCGTTCCATAGTATGATACATAGATTATTAAATACCCCCCTCAGTTCTGACTCTTTTAAAAAAGAATTAAATATTATTTATCATATTGCTCAGTCAAACGGGTATAGTAGGTCCTTAATTAGTAAATTACTTAAAACCAAACAACATAAAATCATTAATGGTTTATTATATCCCTCTATTAAAGAACCATCAAATTGTACTTCCACTCTTACTTATTATGGACATATAACGGACAGACTGGCAAGGGTACTGAGGGGGAACGGTATTCGTTCAGCCTTTAAACCTCGTAGTTCCTTAAAATCATTGTGTAACGGTAAAGACAGAGTAGATCGGTCCAAGAAATCCGGCGTTTATCAATTAGTTTGCGATGAGTGTAGTAAGGTTTATATAGGTCAGACAGGTCGCAATTTTAATATTCGATATAAGGAGCACCTAGCCGATTTTAGAAACAACCGTCTCGATAGGTCCCATTTTGCTAAACATTTGTTAGAAACAGGTCATAGTTTGAATAATAGTCATAGTTTTGATGTAGTCCACATATGTAATAAGGGTCTCAGGTTGTGTGTGTTGGAGCGTTTAGAAATTGTTAGGCGGAGTAGGGCCACGTTGTTGAACGAACAGATTAGTTTTGACGCCTCCCCTTTACTTAATTTATTTTCATTTCAATATCAAAGTCGCTCAATTGATCATCCGAGTGGCGGGGGTAGTGGGGATGGCCGTTGATCGCTTATATAAGGCGTGCGCGCGGCACTTCGTCGCTCATTCGTAGCCCAACTTTCCTGAGGATGTCTCGTTCAGAGGCGAAACACGTGTCGAATTTTATTTTTAATTCGCTTTGTTCCGCGGAAAATTGCACATTATTAGGGTCCCTGACACTCATGACTGACAAACTCGACCGACGGAGTTAAGTTTTGTTAACCTCTTCCATTATCGATCAACCTATTTGATTTATAATTTTGGAGGTTAACAAGCCAAGGGTGAGTGGTGGGTCCTTATCCTAAATTGTTTTACAATGGATTTCCGCCAAGTAACGCCTGAGTCAATCAATTATCTCAAATCAGCAAGCATAGCTGTTCAGGCGAGGTTATATATCAAGATCTTTAAGCTGCAACGTATCGCGTCTCAGAACGTTTGGTTCAATCAGCAATGTAAGTCTTTTGGTCTAGTTCCAAATTATATTAATATTCGTTCCAACACACACAATCGTTCGGCTAATGTTGCCATTCAAAAAGCCCAAAAAATTTGGTTAAATGAGGAGGTTAGGCGTTGGTTTCGGACTAGAGACAATTTAAAACTTCACTTAAAAATTTTGCATTCCGAACTTTCATTTCATTTACATAACGTTGAGTTTGATTTATTAGACCAAAAAGCCCGAGATTTATCTTCTATTACCGCCCATAAAAAATATCAAACTCAAGATAGGAAGTTACAAAAGTTATTAGAGGACAAACATTCAGTGACTGACTTGACAGACCAGACAACTTGTAGTCACCCCTTTTATCCCAGAGTTAAAAACCTTACTGCTATAGAGTTCTCCACTAGTGAAATGTCCCTTTTAGAAAAGGGTTTAAAATTTAGTATTCCCCAACCAATCACACAAAAATCTTTAGAAACATTAGCGGTTGATTCCGAGATAGCCATAATAAGAAATAAAAAAGATGATCTAGTTAAAAGTCTAGCTGCCAATAAAATCAAAACATACAAAGCTAGTACTTTTAATAATCCCGATTTAAAAATCTATAGATCTATTCAAAATAAAATCCACCAGAATAGTTTAGTCGTAAATAAAGCAGATAAGGGTAATACAATAGTTATTATGACCCGTTCAGATTATGACAGTAAGGTTAAGGACATTATACTGACTGACGAATTCCAACGCCTAACCTCTGATCCCACAAAGCGATTTCACGCAGAGTTAAAGCTTTGTCTCAAATCTTGTACCTACCTTTTCGATCCAAAGACGTCAGTTATCAATAGTCTTATACCAATGAACCCTCAGTGCCCTTTGCTTTACGGACTACCTAAAATTCATAAAGATCATGTGCCCGTCCGGCCAGTAGTCTCATATATAAATGCCCCAGCCTATAAACTTGCCAAATATTTAAATTCATACATTAAAGAACAGTCATCTTTTAAACCAGTATTCAGTTTAAAGAATAGTAAAGATTTAATTGTCAAAATTCAGAACTTACGTTTACCCCCTAAGGCTAAACTAATTTCTTTGGACGTAGAAAGTTTATTTACAAATGTCCCTTATAAGGAGTGCCTAGATATTATAAAAAATTTGTTTGAGAGAAAACGTTTACATCCCAAACAAATTGATAATATTCTACGGCTCACTGAGCTTTGTATGAAGCAGAATTATTTTAAATTTTGTAACGAATATTATTTGCAAAAAGAGGGGTTAGCAATGGGGTCCCCTCTTAGTCCATTAATGGCAGACTTATTTATGGATCACTTTGAGCATAAATACATTGTCAAAAACAGTAATATCCTTTATTATTATCGATACGTAGATGACGTACTGCTGGCTTGGACGGGCACTGATCGTTTATTCAAAATTTTTGTTGATAAATTAAACAGTATTCATCCCAAAATTAAATTTAAAGTAGAAATGGAACAAAACAAGTCAATAAATTTCTTAGATTTATCCATACATAGAGATAACGATAAACATAAATTCGAAATTTATCGCAAACCGACCTATACAAATACAACTATACCCATTTCTTCCTGCCATCCTTGGCAACACAAACTAGCCGCGTTCCATAGTATGATACATAGATTATTAAATACCCCCCTCAGTTCTGACTCTTTTAAAAAAGAATTAAATATTATTTATCATATTGCTCAGTCAAACGGGTATAGTAGGTCCTTAATTAGTAAATTACTTAAAACCAAACAACATAAAATCATTAATGGTTTATTATATCCCTCTATTAAAGAACCATCAAATTGTACTTCCACTCTTACTTATTATGGACATATAACGGACAGACTGGCAAGGGTACTGAGGGGGAACGGTATTCGTTCAGCCTTTAAACCTCGTAGTTCCTTAAAATCATTGTGTAACGGTAAAGACAGAGTAGATCGGTCCAAGAAATCCGGCGTTTATCAATTAGTTTGCGATGAGTGTAGTAAGGTTTATATAGGTCAGACAGGTCGCAATTTTAATATTCGATATAAGGAGCACCTAGCCGATTTTAGAAACAACCGTCTCGATAGGTCCCATTTTGCTAAACATTTGTTAGAAACAGGTCATAGTTTGAATAATAGTCATAGTTTTGATGTAGTCCACATATGTAATAAGGGTCTCAGGTTGTGTGTGTTGGAGCGTTTAGAAATTGTTAGGCGGAGTAGGGCCACGTTGTTGAACGAACAGATTAGTTTTGACGCCTCCCCTTTACTTAATTTATTTTCATTTCAATATCAAAGTCGCTCAATTGATCATCCGAGTGGCGGGGGTAGTGGGGATGGCCGTTGATCGCTTATATAAGGCGTGCGCGCGGCACTTCGTCGCTCATTCGTAGCCCAACTTTCCTGAGGATGTCTCGTTCAGAGGCGAAACACGTGTCGAATTTTATTTTTAATTCGCTTTGTTCCGCGGAAAATTGCACATTATTAGGGTCCCTGACACTCATGACTGACAAACTCGACCGACGGAGTTAAGTTTTGTTGACCTCTTCCATTATCGATCAACCTATTTGATTTATAATTTTGGAGGTTAACAAGCCAAGGGTGAGTGGTGGGTCCTTATCCTAAATTGTTTTACAATGGATTTCCGCCAAGTAACGCCTGAGTCAATCAATTATCTCAAATCAGCAAGCATAGCTGTTCAGGCGAGGTTATATATCAAGATCTTTAAGCTGCAACGTATCGCGTCTCAGAACGTTTGGTTCAATCAGCAATGTAAGTCTTTTGGTCTAGTTCCAAATTATATTAATATTCGTTCCAACACACACAATCGTTCGGCTAATGTTGCCATTCAAAAAGCCCAAAAAATTTGGTTAAATGAGGAGGTTAGGCGTTGGTTTCGGACTAGAGACAATTTAAAACTTCACTTAAAAATTTTGCATTCCGAACTTTCATTTCATTTACATAACGTTGAGTTTGATTTATTAGACCAAAAAGCCCGAGATTTATCTTCTATTACCGCCCATAAAAAATATCAAACTCAAGATAGGAAGTTACAAAAGTTATTAGAGGACAAACATTCAGTGACTGACTTGACAGACCAGACAACTTGTAGTCACCCCTTTTATCCCAGAGTTAAAAACCTTACTGCTATAGAGTTCTCCACTAGTGAAATGTCCCTTTTAGAAAAGGGTTTAAAATTTAGTATTCCCCAACCAATCACACAAAAATCTTTAGAAACATTAGCGGTTGATTCCGAGATAGCCATAATAAGAAATAAAAAAGATGATCTAGTTAAAAGTCTAGCTGCCAATAAAATCAAAACATACAAAGCTAGTACTTTTAATAATCCCGATTTAAAAATCTATAGATCTATTCAAAATAAAATCCACCAGAATAGTTTAGTCGTAAATAAAGCAGATAAGGGTAATACAATAGTTATTATGACCCGTTCAGATTATGACAGTAAGGTTAAGGACATTATACTGACTGACGAATTCCAACGCCTAACCTCTGATCCCACAAAGCGATTTCACGCAGAGTTAAAGCTTTGTCTCAAATCTTGTACCTACCTTTTCGATCCAAAGACGTCAGTTATCAATAGTCTTATACCAATGAACCCTCAGTGCCCTTTGCTTTACGGACTACCTAAAATTCATAAAGATCATGTGCCCGTCCGGCCAGTAGTCTCATATATAAATGCCCCAGCCTATAAACTTGCCAAATATTTAAATTCATACATTAAAGAACAGTCATCTTTTAAACCAGTATTCAGTTTAAAGAATAGTAAAGATTTAATTGTCAAAATTCAGAACTTACGTTTACCCCCTAAGGCTAAACTAATTTCTTTGGACGTAGAAAGTTTATTTACAAATGTCCCTTATAAGGAGTGCCTAGATATTATAAAAAATTTGTTTGAGAGAAAACGTTTACATCCCAAACAAATTGATAATATTCTACGGCTCACTGAGCTTTGTATGAAGCAGAATTATTTTAAATTTTGTAACGAATATTATTTGCAAAAAGAGGGGTTAGCAATGGGGTCCCCTCTTAGTCCATTAATGGCAGACTTATTTATGGATCACTTTGAGCATAAATACATTGTCAAAAACAGTAATATCCTTTATTATTATCGATACGTAGATGACGTACTGCTGGCTTGGACGGGCACTGATCGTTTATTCAAAATTTTTGTTGATAAATTAAACAGTATTCATCCCAAAATTAAATTTAAAGTAGAAATGGAACAAAACAAGTCAATAAATTTCTTAGATTTATCCATACATAGAGATAACGATAAACATAAATTCGAAATTTATCGCAAACCGACCTATACAAATACAACTATACCCATTTCTTCCTGCCATCCTTGGCAACACAAACTAGCCGCGTTCCATAGTATGATACATAGATTATTAAATACCCCCCTCAGTTCTGACTCTTTTAAAAAAGAATTAAATATTATTTATCATATTGCTCAGTCAAACGGGTATAGTAGGTCCTTAATTAGTAAATTACTTAAAACCAAACAACATAAAATCATTAATGGTTTATTATATCCCTCTATTAAAGAACCATCAAATTGTACTTCCACTCTTACTTATTATGGACATATAACGGACAGACTGGCAAGGGTACTGAGGGGGAACGGTATTCGTTCAGCCTTTAAACCTCGTAGTTCCTTAAAATCATTGTGTAACGGTAAAGACAGAGTAGATCGGTCCAAGAAATCCGGCGTTTATCAATTAGTTTGCGATGAGTGTAGTAAGGTTTATATAGGTCAGACAGGTCGCAATTTTAATATTCGATATAAGGAGCACCTAGCCGATTTTAGAAACAACCGTCTCGATAGGTCCCATTTTGCTAAACATTTGTTAGAAACAGGTCATAGTTTGAATAATAGTCATAGTTTTGATGTAGTCCACATATGTAATAAGGGTCTCAGGTTGTGTGTGTTGGAGCGTTTAGAAATTGTTAGGCGGAGTAGGGCCACGTTGTTGAACGAACAGATTAGTTTTGACGCCTCCCCTTTACTTAATTTATTTTCATTTCAATATCAAAGTCGCTCAATTGATCATCCGAGTGGCGGGGGTAGTGGGGATGGCCGTTGATCGCTTATATAAGGCGTGCGCGCGGCACTTCGTCGCTCATTCGTAGCCCAACTTTCCTGAGGATGTCTCGTTCAGAGGCGAAACACGTGTCGAATTTTATTTTTAATTCGCTTTGTTCCGCGGAAAATTGCACATTATTAGGGTCCCTGACACTCATGACTGACAAACTCGACCGACGGAGTTAAGTTTTGTTGACCTCTTCCATTATCGATCAACCTATTTGATTTATAATTTTGGAGGTTAACAAGCCAAGGGTGAGTGGTGGGTCCTTATCCTAAATTGTTTTACAATGGATTTCCGCCAAGTAACGCCTGAGTCAATCAATTATCTCAAATCAGCAAGCATAGCTGTTCAGGCGAGGTTATATATCAAGATCTTTAAGCTGCAACGTATCGCGTCTCAGAACGTTTGGTTCAATCAGCAATGTAAGTCTTTTGGTCTAGTTCCAAATTATATTAATATTCGTTCCAACACACACAATCGTTCGGCTAATGTTGCCATTCAAAAAGCCCAAAAAATTTGGTTAAATGAGGAGGTTAGGCGTTGGTTTCGGACTAGAGACAATTTAAAACTTCACTTAAAAATTTTGCATTCCGAACTTTCATTTCATTTACATAACGTTGAGTTTGATTTATTAGACCAAAAAGCCCGAGATTTATCTTCTATTACCGCCCATAAAAAATATCAAACTCAAGATAGGAAGTTACAAAAGTTATTAGAGGACAAACATTCAGTGACTGACTTGACAGACCAGACAACTTGTAGTCACCCCTTTTATCCCAGAGTTAAAAACCTTACTGCTATAGAGTTCTCCACTAGTGAAATGTCCCTTTTAGAAAAGGGTTTAAAATTTAGTATTCCCCAACCAATCACACAAAAATCTTTAGAAACATTAGCGGTTGATTCCGAGATAGCCATAATAAGAAATAAAAAAGATGATCTAGTTAAAAGTCTAGCTGCCAATAAAATCAAAACATACAAAGCTAGTACTTTTAATAATCCCGATTTAAAAATCTATAGATCTATTCAAAATAAAATCCACCAGAATAGTTTAGTCGTAAATAAAGCAGATAAGGGTAATACAATAGTTATTATGACCCGTTCAGATTATGACAGTAAGGTTAAGGACATTATACTGACTGACGAATTCCAACGCCTAACCTCTGATCCCACAAAGCGATTTCACGCAGAGTTAAAGCTTTGTCTCAAATCTTGTACCTACCTTTTCGATCCAAAGACGTCAGTTATCAATAGTCTTATACCAATGAACCCTCAGTGCCCTTTGCTTTACGGACTACCTAAAATTCATAAAGATCATGTGCCCGTCCGGCCAGTAGTCTCATATATAAATGCCCCAGCCTATAAACTTGCCAAATATTTAAATTCATACATTAAAGAACAGTCATCTTTTAAACCAGTATTCAGTTTAAAGAATAGTAAAGATTTAATTGTCAAAATTCAGAACTTACGTTTACCCCCTAAGGCTAAACTAATTTCTTTGGACGTAGAAAGTTTATTTACAAATGTCCCTTATAAGGAGTGCCTAGATATTATAAAAAATTTGTTTGAGAGAAAACGTTTACATCCCAAACAAATTGATAATATTCTACGGCTCACTGAGCTTTGTATGAAGCAGAATTATTTTAAATTTTGTAACGAATATTATTTGCAAAAAGAGGGGTTAGCAATGGGGTCCCCTCTTAGTCCATTAATGGCAGACTTATTTATGGATCACTTTGAGCATAAATACATTGTCAAAAACAGTAATATCCTTTATTATTATCGATACGTAGATGACGTACTGCTGGCTTGGACGGGCACTGATCGTTTATTCAAAATTTTTGTTGATAAATTAAACAGTATTCATCCCAAAATTAAATTTAAAGTAGAAATGGAACAAAACAAGTCAATAAATTTCTTAGATTTATCCATACATAGAGATAACGATAAACATAAATTCGAAATTTATCGCAAACCGACCTATACAAATACAACTATACCCATTTCTTCCTGCCATCCTTGGCAACACAAACTAGCCGCGTTCCATAGTATGATACATAGATTATTAAATACCCCCCTCAGTTCTGACTCTTTTAAAAAAGAATTAAATATTATTTATCATATTGCTCAGTCAAACGGGTATAGTAGGTCCTTAATTAGTAAATTACTTAAAACCAAACAACATAAAATCATTAATGGTTTATTATATCCCTCTATTAAAGAACCATCAAATTGTACTTCCACTCTTACTTATTATGGACATATAACGGACAGACTGGCAAGGGTACTGAGGGGGAACGGTATTCGTTCAGCCTTTAAACCTCGTAGTTCCTTAAAATCATTGTGTAACGGTAAAGACAGAGTAGATCGGTCCAAGAAATCCGGCGTTTATCAATTAGTTTGCGATGAGTGTAGTAAGGTTTATATAGGTCAGACAGGTCGCAATTTTAATATTCGATATAAGGAGCACCTAGCCGATTTTAGAAACAACCGTCTCGATAGGTCCCATTTTGCTAAACATTTGTTAGAAACAGGTCATAGTTTGAATAATAGTCATAGTTTTGATGTAGTCCACATATGTAATAAGGGTCTCAGGTTGTGTGTGTTGGAGCGTTTAGAAATTGTTAGGCGGAGTAGGGCCACGTTGTTGAACGAACAGATTAGTTTTGACGCCTCCCCTTTACTTAATTTATTTTCATTTCAATATCAAAGTCGCTCAATTGATCATCCGAGTGGCGGGGGTAGTGGGGATGGCCGTTGATCGCTTATATAAGGCGTGCGCGCGGCACTTCGTCGCTCATTCGTAGCCCAACTTTCCTGAGGATGTCTCGTTCAGAGGCGAAACACGTGTCGAATTTTATTTTTAATTCGCTTTGTTCCGCGGAAAATTGCACATTATTAGGGTCCCTGACACTCATGACTGACAAACTCGACCGACGGAGTTAAGTTTTGTTGACCTCTTCCATTATCGATCAACCTATTTGATTTATAATTTTGGAGGTTAACAAGCCAAGGGTGAGTGGTGGGTCCTTATCCTAAATTGTTTTACAATGGATTTCCGCCAAGTAACGCCTGAGTCAATCAATTAAATATACTCTGACAACCCTACGAAATAAGGGTTATTGTGCAAAGCGGGTGCGTTATGGTAAATGGATTTGTTATATCTGGTTACCGTCTTGAACGGATTGTGACGTTTGCAAAAGGCTTTAGATATTTATATTTTGGGTAATCCGTGTTTAACGTTTTGTATTTACACAACATACCAACGACTTTATGATAGTTATTTAATAAATAAGGATTTGCAGAGAAAAGACATTTAATTAAAATAGAGATAATTCTATCACCGATAACTCAAACGTGACTGACTGACTGACATAGTGATCTATCAATGCACAGCTCAAACCACTGGACGGATCGGGCTGAAATTTGGCATGCAGGTAGATGTTATGACGTAGGCATCCGCTAAGAAAGGATTTTGATTAATTCTACCCCCAAGGGGATAAAATAGGGGATGAAAGTTTGTATGAAACTTTGTCAATTAAATTCCACGCGGACGAAGTCGCGGGCACAGCTAGTTTCTCTATAATCTGCATAGCCAAATCACTTATGTAGAGATTTCTGGAATACCACAGATTTCTTAAACCCAAATTTGAGGGCAACCTAATTATAACAGCTCATACAAAAATGCAGTACAGTTACTCAAATTAAAGGACTCAAATATTAATGAAACGTTTGACTATAAGGACGCATAACCCCTTATTAATAAACAAGGGTTCGCGGATGTATAGTTGAAACATGCTTAGTTTTCTTCTAGCGAATGTCAAATTACTGATGATAGAAAAAGATAGTTCGGTGTGTAACTATTCGCCCGCTAATCCACGATTAATAAAGTGGATAGAGTATCCACTTGAACTAGGCTTGGGTATAGAGCTCAATTGGCGTTTAGACTTCTGGCTCCTAGATTCTCGCAAAGCAAGTGTTGAGGTGTAATCCTACTAATATTATAAATGCGAAAGTTTGTGAGTGTGGATGTATGTATGTATGTATGTATGTATGTATGTATGTTTGTTACTCCTTCACGCAAAAACTACTGAACGGATTTGGATGAAATTTGGAACACAGATAGATTATAACCGGGATTAACATATAGGATACTTATAAACCCAATAATCCAATACTACGCGGATGAAGTCGCGGGGCACAGCTAGTAGAAGAAATAGAGGAGAATATCTGGAGAATTCTCCGCTCGCAGATACGAAAGACAACGGCTAGAATATTTCGTGTGAAAAATGTAGAGACAAATTCAATTGTTGCGTGTCCCTGACGGGGCTCACACAGCTAGTTTAATACTAATAAAATACCTGCTGCTTAATTGAATTCGTTTGCATTAGTTATCGACTAGCCATGAGTCAGGACCCAGACCTGCCCCAACGTCCGCTCTAGCCGGCGGTGACCTAATCACGCGGCCTTCGCAACGAACATTGACTTATGGCAATCAAATTTAGTGTTGCCTGGCTACGTACTTCTGAGGTTTTAGTATTCCATGTGCGCATCATTTCTAACTAAGATCAAAGCTAACTTGGTCGCTACAATACATAGAGTCATGCTAGTTTGAGTAGTTTACCATTGCACTTTGAACATTGTCAAGGTTTTTCCATCTTGTCTATGAGTGCTGTATGAAAAGCAATAACTGTCGTTTTTATTAGTTTCTACCTCAGAGTTGATTAAATACAACAGATCACAATCGGTACGTCGGAAAATTCTTCATTTAACGCCTCGTTTACTTCGAAACACCCGTCGCCCACGGTGGCTCTATCTATAGCGATCATTGCCAAAAGAAAATTACGGAAATTTAAAACGCACTGCAATCTCGCACCGAAATTAAGCAAACAATGCAAATTAAAAACCGAATAAATAAAATAAAAAAACAACCGCCATTTGTAATTTAAAACGTAATGACGTTCCATTTCGCGAGGGACAGAGAGCACGAAAATTAAACATGCTTTGCAGTGTGCCAGTTAAAATTATTTTTTCACTTACACGGGCCACTGTGTGTCGGCTGCCGTGCATACGAGGGGAAAAAAACGAAAAAGACACCAATACAAACACGCGAATCCATCATGCGAACAACAAAATACCCCACACTCGCGCACCAACGCCACACATAAAACATTTCAACTGTGTACTAACGTAGAAAGAATGCACTTCAACGCACACACTTGTTAAATCCACACACACATATGGAAAATTCGGTGTTCCTATAATCAAAAATGTGCGGGTGTGTGCGTCACGTTATACCCACGCACGGATAATGTGTTAACATGCTAGTTCAACAAACAAGTTCCCTACATTGGATTCTTCACCTTACCCTGCAGTTGAAAGAGTTGGAAATTGGTTCAGTTCTTTTAATGATTGGGTTGCATTAAGTTTGCATGTGTGCGCGAACGATTCGTTCGTTTTGTTCCTTTTTTAAATTTCACCGTTTAGTTCAATCTATTTATTGGTTGTTGGGGATGTGTGCGTTGCGGTCGCGTTCAGACACGCGGTCACCGTCGCTGTGTGCGTTCTTGAAAGTGCGTAGAAAAATGGTGGGACATTATATGTATGATTTTTAACTAGCGATTTATCTGGTATTGCTCATGCTTTTATAGTTAAAGATTTATCATCATGACAAACTATAATATGTGTCATCATAATATAGGTACCTACCGAACTAAGTGGATTTTATAAAAAACATGTGTGTGTGAACCATTTCATAGAATTTTAGAAGTATTTTCCCGTTTAACATCTCGTGCACGAGGGAAAATCTTTAAGAATCATTTTCCATCACCCTCTCCCACCTCCGTAACTCATGAAAATTATTACTATAGAAACCATAACTGGTGACATCTCAGGAAATCCATAGAAATGGTTACTGTAGGCAGGAAAAAATCTAGAAAAGTCTCATTCAATGTTCAACAATTACTATTACTACTACTAGTCTGGCGATATTTATTAATTTCTTATTATTTACTTACTTACAACGTTATCCAGTTGCAAATAATTAATAATATTTTTGGAGATTCGTAGTTCAATTAATTAAGATAAAAGACAAATGTATCATTAACAAAAGTGATACAATTCAGGTCTTATTCACCGTAGGATAAATATAACACTAAACGAACGAGTAATGGAACCGTCCCCATCAGGCAGGTGGTAAGCTTGTTGGCAGACTTTGATCCATATAAAAGAACACATATTCAGTAATATATTTTTGATATTAATGACTTTGCAGCACCCCGATTCTTAAAACTCTAACCCTGAAACTTTTATGGTTACTCTTGGTTGCATTAGTTTTAATTGGCTTTATCTTTGTGAAAAGGCCGCAGGGTCTGATAGACCGAAATCTGAAATCAGTAAAAACTGGAATAACCTTTTTTAGGAAGCAGAGGATTTTTGTACATTCTATAAATAATCTCATAATCTCGACCATTTTCTTTGAACATGATCTCGTTCATGTAAACTAACCTAAATACCAACTTTTAAAATAATTCGCATTGTGGGAGATCCGGGTTCTATGGCAGTTAGCTGCCCCCCATTAATTTCTTTAAGACCATTGTATTGTACCAAATATAATTGTGGATGCGCCACCTACAGTGCATCTCATACCTACCCATTCAAGGAATACAGGAGAGACGCAGCTTCCAATTCTCTGTTACACTTGTATAAATAATAAAATGAAATAAAAATAAATATCGCCCAGACTGACACACCAACAGTATGGTCCCGTACTAAGCAACGCTTGTTCTATAGGTACCGTACAATGGACTGGGAGCGATCCCAGTGATATAAGATGATAATAATCATAATTTAGCCCTTTTAACGTAATATATCTGGGCACAGGCCTGCCCTTAACACACGAAGGATTCAGGCCTTAATACACCACGCTGGCCTAGTGAGGGTTGGCATATTTCACAAGTCTTATGAAAATTGGTTATTTTTTTAAGACGTGTAGGTTTCCTCACGACGTTTTCCTTCACCGTAATCAAGTGATAATCGTATTGAAAACCCAGAGGTGCGAGGTGGGAGTTTGAACCCAGGACCTCGTGGCCGCAAGACGCGTGCTTAACTAATCAACACTGCTTGACTACTTGTATCGATCAAAATAGTCTAACCAAGAACAAATTAGAGTCTCCTAACCCTCACGCTGAAATTGGGGTGTCACCCTAATTCAGGGCTAGCGTTGTCGCGTTGCCCCGAACCGCTTCGAACCAGTTGCAACCGGTCTAGTCCCGAATTCGTTCCTTGGCCCGCCACAGGTGTACATTAGTGCATAAGTGCACAGATAGGGGTGTATGTGTGTGTGGATATGCGAGTATGCGTGTGCCGGGTGAAATGCAACTTGTTCTAAGGAGTAGTCGCGGCAGGGGTGGGCATAGAGTCTCGCGTTTAGTGGATTTTTTAGGAATTAAATTCCAGTTTGATCATAATTATTTTTATTTATTTTCCGAATCCAATACCGAAGATGTACCGCAATAAAATGCCTGAGTAATTTAATACTCTTCAGAAAATAGTCGACCAAATTTGTTGTCAGGTATTTTCTTTACATTTCAATGGCAAATGAGAAATGACCTGCTTGGCAATATTTTTCCGTGTTACAAAATTGTGTGGGTACCTACCGTGAAAATAATGTTGTAATAGAAGACATTCTTTCAGATGACGAGTAAGTATTTTATCTCAAAATTTACTTCTCTGGATTTATTTTGAGATGCCCAAATCCATAGAGATGTCTAGCTAGCCATAAAATTATGATAACAACATAAATGAAACCCTACATAATGGCACATAATCTATCATAGTTAACTTAAAAAAAAATGCAGAAGAACATCAATTTTGTTTTAATAAATGTGATTATTAGCCACTAGAGAATTTACATACCAAATCAACACATTAGCCCGCCCAACATTTAAAACACAAATAAACTAGATTTTATTTTCAAAAGCACTGACAGGTACGTTAAAAATAACAAGAGAATCACATTACTAATGCATAATAAAAGCATCCAAATGTTCGCAACACCTGACATAGAGTAATGTTACGCGGTAACAGGTCTCGGCGCGGCCATTTTGGAAATGTTTTTTTTAGTGCTTTCGAATTTCGGCTGCCTAGGACAATGACCTCCGCGGACCCTGTAGGGCTGCTCGGTACCTAAATAGGGGTATAGTATAGGCCTCTAGGTATATACATGTTGTATTTAGCGCAGTTTTAAAGGAACATTGCTTAGGGTGATCTGTCTAAGGAAGGATGATTAAACAACATTCATACTATACGCCTGCATTGTCCAAAGGGATAAGCAGCAATATCCTGTTTTTAATTGAACCCTCATGATTCTCATAATCAGCACCTATACTTTATTATGAATTACGTCTATCGATGTTGATCATAGTTACGATTCTTATCTACAGGGTTGCTTGCAGCGCGGGTTAGCAAATATCGCATGTCTTTCCAAAATTGTTTAGATTTTCTAAGACATGCAGGTTTCCTCCACGATGTATTCATTCACTGTAAGCAAGTGATAATCATATTATAATAATTTAAATTATGATTCGTACATACATTTGAAAAAAACCCAGACGTGCGATCTGGAGTTCGGACCTAGGCAAGCCCGCAAGACGCGTCCTTAACCAGTCGGCTATCACTGCTTCAATGAGTTACCATTATCAAGTAATATATTATTTAAGACTAGCGGCCCGCCCCGGCTTCGCACGGGTTACATTATTGGAGTTTTAGTAAGGATACCAAATTTTTTTGAAAATATAATATAGCCTATGCCACCCGGGGATAGTGTAGCTTCCCAACAGTGAAATAATTGTTCAAATCGGTTCAGTAGTTTCGGAGCCTATTCATTACAATCAAACAAACAAAGTTTTCCTCTTTATTCTATTAGTATGATAAGCCACACAGGCAGACTCGACATACGTAATGAAATAGTTCAAACCTTCAACGTTCGTAGTATAAATCTGAATATCAATTACGCAAATTACGAAAGACCGTAAACAAGTAATGTGCGCAGGGGCACCTAGCTTGCTTGCTTTTAGAATAAACCAATGACGTCAGCCAGGTGTTGTTGCCGATTAAAACAAAACTGTCGTTTAAGTAAAACGTGACTGAATCTAATAGAACCACGAGCTACTCGTACATCACGAATTTTCGTTGAAAAACATCTGAAAATTCTAGAAAACACTTTCAATATTCGTCGTTTCGTTCAAAGTTCGTAGTGCGCGCCAAATTAGGAATTGCATTGTGGTTCTCAAATAGTCCAATTCTACATTTTTTTTTGTTTTAATGTGTTTAAACCTTGCGAATGTCCCAGACCAATCCTGCAATGTTAATAACATTATTACGAATCGAGCGGTAGTCGTTAGAAGGGTTGGACTCCAGGACTCATCTGCTCCAACGGCTATCGGTCCTGCGACAGACATGACCAGCCTACTGCCACTTCAGCTTGCTGATTCTGCAAACTGCGCCCATTACTTCAGTTCAGCATCTGATAAGCATATAATATATGTCGCATATTGACGACGACCGCTTGGCCCAATGGTTCGAGCGTAGGCTGCTCGGCTCACTGCACATGATGGTTGCGGGTTCGATTCCCTTGGGGCAAATTTCAAAAATGGCCTTTTCGTAATTTGCCCTAATCTGGTGTCACTGGGATTACCCCCAGTCCATTGTACGGTTCCCATAGTACAAGCGTTGCTTAGTTTGGGATCATACAGTTGTTGTGTCAGACTAGCGATATTATATTAATACAATTATTAATTACCTTCGCTTATTTTAAGATTATAGTTTTCTACGTTATGGATTGACTTTTAACGAGAATGTTGTAAGCCATATGAAATATATTAGGTACGTATATTTCTTAAAATCTGCTTAACTTTAAAGGACTAAGATTAAGGGATGAGAGAGTTGTAACATTTGTAATTGGCAACGGCAGTATAACGCTGAATTACTTAGAAACAGTAGCAGTTACAATTAGATTTAGTGTAGTTGTAAACTGTATTATACAGCGCCTAAACATATTTTACGATTTCAAGTTCTTGGAAACATTTAAGGACTAATAAGAAGGACTATTGTTGAAAATTTCAAACATGGCCTATTTCACCCATGGATACTAACTTTCTATCAGTGAAAGAATTAGTACCTAGCTTCATATTTTTTATGTAACATAGTCTGCAAGAAAGCGTATGGCCCGCCTGATGTTAAGCAGTAACCGCTGCCTATAGATGCTAAGGACAACAACACTAAGGAACACTAAGGGCATTACTCGCACATAACTTACCTGAAGGGTACGAAACGCAGCTATTTATAGCTACTCTACGCCGATCTTCTGTGAGAATGTAGTACTACCCTACTACTATTAAAACAACTTCCTACAAACATAGGTACAGTCAGCATCAAAAGTAGAATTTTAGTCCTAAACGCTTAATTTTAACAACAAGCCCATCTCCCAAGCTGCCTTAGGTACCAACCCTTTACGCCCACACAAAAAACATACATTTTATATATAAGAATCGAATTAGCGACCTCTGACCACTTTCACGTATTTGTTCAGGCGACCGCGGACCCTCCCAGGGGCGAGAGGGGGCGGGGGGGAGGTCCATCGAAAAAACCCTTCAGAGTTCACCCCTACTCACCCCTTTCATGTTTCGATTTTAGTTGTTTCTAATTTTTTTTAAACTGAAACTCTATTGTAACGTAGATTCGTATTTAAGAGCTGATAACATCGATGTTCTCTGATTTTAGAGGAGATCGCATTCAGAATTCTGAGCAGACTTCATGGAAGGGGACTTTTTACCTGAATTCACGTTAAGAACCTGGATATCCTGAAGTGTAAGACAGGATTTCTTTTTATATAACAAAGTGCTAACAACCATACGTCCCGCCTCATGTTAAGCAGTTACCGTAGCCTATAGTTACCATAGGCATTGCTCGTACGTTGCCGACCTGAAGGGAATGGAAATTGGGTTAGAGGAAACGGAAGGTTTCGATTTCCGGTTCTCTCACTCATCATACGAAACACAGCTATTTATCGCTACTTTAAGCCGATCTTTTGTGAGAGGTAGTACTACCCCAGCCGAGCCTGCGCGTATATGAGGTGTAGTGGATAGTTTGGGGACCGCTAGGTCTATTAGTTTGAGTTGAAGCTCGGCTCACTGCGCTAGGTAGTTTTGGATTCGATTCCAATCTAAATGAACTGGACTAGCCCCTAGTATAGAACCTAGTACGGTGTCCATGTTACAGGAGTTATTTCCTTTGGGACCATGTATGATAGCGAAAAACGTTGGCTGATTTTTTTCAGGCCCCTGAAGCTATAACAGCAAATAACTACTGAAAGGCACTTCCGGCTTTCAGTACCCCCCCTCGAGAACGGAAGGAGTCGCTACAAAACAGTTACGGAATATGCGGCCTTTAAAAAAATGTTTTACGAAGAAAAATACATAACCTCCCACATCTCATTTGTGTAAACTTATAATTCACTTAGAATAGCTCGTATATAAGGAATCCGGGAACAAAAAAACTTTATTGGCGTTTGAAACGACGCCTCGGGGCGACATCGATCCTCTATACGATGTACTGGGTATTAACATACTGGCTAAGACATAAGCTGTAGCGATACACACCAGAGGCAACAGCGAGAACGGGGACATGACAACAAAAAAATTACGTCTGGAAATTTAAATTTTAGTTTCTTGAGCCTTTGTATGAGAATAGCTTTTTGATATAAACCATTGCTGTCATATTGCCCTCCGTTTAATGGAGTCTAGTATTGCTTGGGGTGCCAACAGAAATAATAAGCGCCTTTCTCTGGTAGATGAATAGAATGAGGGCGTAAACATGTATATTGAAAAAAAAAATGAACAAAGATTATCACTGCACGTCCTTTAAAAAGACGTGTGAACTTAGCCAACCCGCACTGGTCCAGAGTAGTAGACTATGGCCTAAATCCTCCTCGCATTAAGGGGGAATGTGCCCCTTATAATGGCAATAGGCTCGCCCCTTTTACTCTAAACAAGATAACGGATACAAATGATTTTGGTATTTCCTAGTAACCCTTTTAGTATTTTATACTAAACTAGCTGTGCCCCGCGACTTCATCCGCGTAGTATTGGATTATTGGGTTAAAAAGTATCCTATATGTTAATCCCGGTTATAATCTATCAGGGTTCCAAATTTCATCCAAATCCGTTCAGTAGTTTTTGCGTGAAGGAGTAACAAACATACATACATACATACATCCACACTCACAAACTTTCGCATTTATAATATTAGTAGGATGTTTTGTACAGAACAAAAAATAATAAATAGGAAGTGTTACATAAATGTGTTTAAAAATATCCGTGGTGAGGAAAAATAAAATCTGAGCTCGCTCTCGTCTCATACCCCACACCCTCCCCTAAGTTATCCAACCAACCCCTATCTAAAATCGTTTGGAAAATAAAACGCGCGTAGAGATCTCCTGTAGGAATTAGCAAGGGCAGCGCCGAACCCGCAACTAATAAATTGCGAAATAATAAAGGCCCTGGACCTTTTTCCAACCGTTTGTAGGGACACCATGATTCTCGATTAACCATTTTATTAAACCTGAACATACACAGCTCTTTGTTTCTGTGAGATGTGTATACTCGTACTTACATTAATTATTTTTTTTAATCTGCTTTGGCGACGCTACCTACTTGTAAAAATAAGCTAATACAAAAGGATATCAGCTCAAGGTTATGTGGAAGTAGATACATTCTCATAAGTCTATAACTAAACGAGCATAATTTTATATCTGATGCATATATCGACCCAGTACGAAAATAATAATCCACTAAGTATCACTTGAGTTTTGGACCATAAGAGAAACCTGTGTTGAAGACAATATTTACAGAATTTTATTGATGGCAACCCTACTCAGTATTACCATGTAGAAATATAATAGCATTATAATATAATGTTTCGTTGTAAGGTTACTCTTGTATATGTGTGGTTATTTCACATATTATAATGAACTATAGGATTGGTCGTTTTAACCAGTTTTTTAATAATACGTTTTATGGAGGGTGGATATTGTTTTTTATATCTAAGGATCCTCGCTAAGATAGATATCCCAAAAAACAAATATACGAATTCGAGCTTAATAAAGCAGTTTGAAAATATAATTTATTTTCTAATAATACAATTAGATTGCTGCATAGTTAGTTATTACACGCCAAAATAACTTATATTTGAGAATCGCTTTACTATTCGTACGAGAGTCCCTAATATCCACACAGGAACTTATGACCCCTACAGAAAAAGACGATGTCACATGTTTGCAAAGTGGGACTTTTCATTTGTTTCATCGTTACCTACACATTACGGGAAGCTCACAACATCTGAACAACGGTAATTCTTTCACAGAAATTTACCAAAAACATGGAAATCCCTTTACAGTGTACCAGGCAATCATAAATTCAAAGGGAATTAATTAAGAATCTTTATTTCTCAGAACCCCGACCCTCAGAAGTTTGTAGCGTAGTAACAGAACACACAGAGCTCGAAAAACAATTTTCCGAAAACTGTATAAACATTTATATAAGAATATCTTTGAAATACACGTTGCTAAGGTTAGACATGATACTACCCCGAAATTTATGGAGTTTTGTTTATCTATTTTAAGCCATTCGCCTAGTGTTAGAAGTTGCGGGTTCGATTCCCATGACATTAAAGTATTTTAAAGGACAAGCATTACAAATGCTAATGTTCTTTATATTTAAGAAATACCATTTGACGTTTCACACCTTTCACGCCGCAATAACTCACTACAAGCGTAGGTACTCACATCATTTCAAACCCCCTGTTACGTAAAGTTAAGCAATTGTTATTAATAAATGTATTATATATTACAACATATACCAAAAACTCAATTTATTAATGTACAGACATTGACATTTGCTTTAATAGTCTTTAAGTATATTTCCGACATGCTTGTACATCCATGCCCACATAATTAGTATTTTCTCATTGTATTATCATTATACATATAAATAAAACAAAAAGAACAAACCTTTGTTACCCGGTAAAGGTACAATGTACACTAACGATTCGTTCGCGACCGTTTTAATGCGTGCCTTTGGACATATTTAAAACACAAACTTTTCCGTAGCCGAGCCCTCCCTGGCGACCCCCCTCGTGCCCACATTTCGGTAGTTAGCGAGCAGCCGAGAGAGAGCCGATCCCGACAGAGTGGGGTAAAAAATACCCTAGTTTTAGCTAATCTGCATTACCCCCGAGGAACATTTTTAAACTCTGCCGGGCGGGGGTGGTTTTAGGCATTTTAACACTGTACAAAAATGGGTGGGGGGGTGCGTGTGTGGACTTATGTGCGAATCTATTTATGTGCCCCCCCGCGCCCCCTCGCGTTAATATCGGTCGTCATGGCAACGGGCCGATTACTGCATCGCATCTACTCGATTTTTCGCTGCTTTTTCCGTTGTAATCAAATGAGGTGCGACGCGTGTGTGTGCCTCCCCTCTGCCAAGGGGGGCGGCCCCGGGTGGGGTTGACACGCGTGTACTCAATTATCCGCAGTGAATCAATAGCGGCGAGATGAGGGTAGTTGTGATGTTTGCGACGAACGTAATGCTTTTTATCTGTTTAATTTTTTTGCGCGCGCAATTTTTCCGGGTATTTTGCGTGTTAGATGTTAGGGTATTGTTTGACCTATATTTGAGAGGAGGGGAGGAATATTAATGTTTTCTATCAAAACGATTCGATGACCATTGATTGGGGGGTAGGACGGAGAAACCTATACAAATACGGAACAAAACACTTTTATCTAGATTCGAAAATATAATTAATAGCTATTTTATATATTAGTGGGTAGGTTGTTAAGTATTTCTGAATTTATACTCACCGGATTTGGAGCTTCCATGCAAACGCTAAGTATTTAACAATGAACTTAGTCCCTAGTGTAGGATTGTTTAAACTTTGTTAATGCCTATTTAAATTTATTATTTTTATTAAAACAACATATAACACGTAAAACTCCACTTTAAAAAAATCTTCAACTGACGGATGCACCTCGATCGCTAGAATTTAGACTATGAATCCATAGATCTTATAAATTAATATAATCAAAGTTAGACCTACCCACATACATTATTATTACTCTGTGTATCTACCTTCAAAAATTTATTATCCAACAATAAATTGTTGAAGGTACACAGATAACATTAACCAACATTTTTCAAAGAGCATTTCTATAAAATGAATAAAAACAAATACTTACCTTTAATATTAATGGTGAGTATTTTAATCTGTTTATTATAACCCTATAATATAATGTTATTTACAAATTATTTAACCGTACTTATCATTAATACAAAAATAGAGAGAAGATAAAAAAAACCTTATTCTGTTTGTAAAGCTCACCTCTATTTTAATTTTCCGGAACTAAGTTATACAGAAGTACCTACTGTCTCCTTGAGAATGGGAAGGGTTCAATAAAGAATTGTATGTCAGCCCATTTTCCTCCAAATTTTCCCTCTTTGTAAATTTAACTACCACCCGGTAGATGGTATTAATATCACCAAAGCTCCATCTTTTATATTTAGTGCGTATAAACAGAGGAAATAGGAGTTAATGATTTTAAACCCACAAGTGGCGCCATCTCTGATTATTTTCCTAAACTACTATACAAACCTCCATGCGCGTAGTTTATATTAGCAGTAGTAATAGTAGGCAGTAAAATTGTATTATACCCAAGAAGATTATATATATCTCAACTTCTTGATTATTACCCATAAGTATGACAGACAGCAACAAACCTCCAAATTTAAGAAAGAAAAAAACATTTACAGTGGCTTTACAGACCACTTATCAGATCAACAGTCGTTTGTAAATCAGGGAAACTTTCTTTGTATCTACAACTGAGCGAAGATAGTCTTATGTGAATCCTGAAAAGTAACCACCGAATAAAATTAAAATAAAACCCTGAATAATTTCGCAAATCACTTTATATTTATTTGTTATAAAAGTAATTTTAAACAGAATATTATTTATAAATGCGAACTGAATACTCCATCTTAAATATAATAATTTATAATAACTATTTATTTTATAACTCTGCTATACAACCACTTAGATTATTACACCAATTTTACATGACAACTTCATATAATGCTCTACCTGCACTGTAACACCTCATAGTAATGTTTATGAATACGAATGATAGTTCGTTACACATATCCATTACAAAAAAAAATGCTTCACATAATTTGTTCCAAGTTTTCCAAAAACAGTGTCACCGTGTTCACACGGAGAAGCACCGCACATTTTGGGAATTAAAATCAACAGCAAACTGTGTCCTGATAAGCTTAAAATGTGGATAGCCTTGTGTAGACCTCATGAACCAATCACATTCGAGATCGCTGGGCGGCTAATGGAACAGTAATACACATAAATGATTGTTTTTAACCCCCGACGAAAAAAGAGGAGTGTTATAAGTTCAACAGTGTGTCTGTCTGTGGCGTCGTAGCGCCCAAGCGGATGAACCAATTTTAATATTGTTTTTTTTTTTTAGATAGGTATTCTGATCGAGAGTGTTCTTAGCTATGTTTCATGAAAATCGGTTCAGCCTTCTGAAAATTATCACCTCTTTTGTAGTTTAAAAAGTCGTCGCATCGGGGGTTTATTAAAATTTAAATTTATATACCTACGGTGGTATTCTTTAGGATGTGTATATAATCTAAATAGTCCTAGCCTATACCGAAATAAATATCTGCTTGGCACGTTATCATTTCGTTTGTCGCACGGACGGCACTAGCTCCAAAATCAAATATATTAATAAAGCTTTTTGTCGACTTGAGCGTTGCAATATTTAAAAAAAAAAGAAAAACTTGTGCCTCACCCAAGTCTCAAAAACCAGGTTAAAGTTTTTTCTTTTTTTTCGTAAAATTAAACAACAATAAAAATATGAAATAAGAATTGATAAATGTAGGTAGTTACTGTTTTTTTTTATAATTTATCGCATATGAGATAACAGATGAATTCAGACGAGGTGCATGCGAACTGCAGTCCGACTGCATGATAATAACATGTAATCTTTTAACGTAATGTTATTCTTAATTTTGCAAGTTCAAGAACAATGTTATTATCTAACAGCAGCTAACTAGTAAATAACAAAAAATCTGGAAATTCCCCAACCCATAATGGTCCAGCTGGATGAATTATGGCCTGAATCCCCTTTGCATTGAGGAGAGGACAAATTTTTATTAGTACAATACCTACTCAGAACGAAACTGACCGATTTAAAATCAGTGCGAACATTGGATAACGCTACACACATGAATCATGGAATACGTCAATCGATGTTACACTTTAGTCGTCAAAGAGCTTTCAAAAAACAGTTCTCCATAGTATATTCTATTACCTACTACCATATATAATCTCGACATAACTGAGCAAAATCAAAATAACCATAACAAACTTACAGTATTATTTTTCAGTTATAAATAATAATACAATAATATTATTAACTGTAAAATTATAACATTTCCATAATAAGTATTTCAGGTGTTTTCTTTAGTTCCTTAATGTTATTAATGGATTGTAACAATAATAACTAACTATCTTACACTAGGGTAGCGAGATTTGGTGTAAACGCGATGAGAAAATGTTCACAGAATCATTAATTGAGGCGGCGCATATACATAATTATTATAGTTTTATTGCCAACACTGGATATCGTCATAGCAAATCGTAGATGCGCATCATTGACCACTTTATCCCGTGTTGGCTACAAAAAATATTTACGCTATTATTATTTTTCTATTGCATTTTTGTATAAATCATGAGTTATGATTACTAGAATTTGAATAATTTTCAAAATAACTTTACAGTTGGCATACTTAAATTTTTTATATATAAAATTGTAATAGCTAATAGGTACCTTTGTATAGATATTTGAAAAATATTTCACTATACCTACCTACTTAAAAAAAAGAATTTGGACCTACTTATGTTTTTATATAATAAAAAATAAACTAAATTCAACTACAATCAGCTCTATTTGACCGATATCGCAATGAAAAAATCTACCAATACAAAAACAGATATTTATTAGAATGAACACTGGACACAGTGATATTTTGGTAAACAGAAAAGTAGGTCAAGAAAAAATACACAAATATTTGGCTACCGTCCATATTCATTCGCTTTTTATGCAGCTTTATTTGTCCCATTTATTTTTATTGATTTCACCTTATTCCTAAATAAGTCCTAGTATATATCACAAAAAAAAACCTGAAACAAATGTTTCAGATAAATCACAACACAGTTCCACATGTTGCAGAAACATGTGAAACGTTGCTGTAAAAAATCGACTTAAATGCTGAGAAACATAATAATATCAAAACATATTGTTATATACCTGAATTCAGGCTTTGATCCCTATTTACAAATCAAAAAATCTGTGAACAATATCTCATGAAAGAGCACATAATCTACGAAATACGAACTAATTTGGCCACAACGACACTATAAAACATAATTGTACATCAGTTGCTTCGTTACGGGAAACTGGACCTTATGGTCGACGTCGGCTTACAACGCTAGATGCCGGAATATATGGACCAACCTACTGAATAATGTTCACAACAATGTTTATTCAATCATATCACAATACGTAATACGTTTCTGTTTAAATAAAAAACATCACATTTCAACTAGGCTTGGTGGATGCACATCCGTCCCTCAAGATTCATCCAACTAATATTATAAATGCGAAAGTTTGTGAGTGTGGATGTATGTATGTATGTATGTATGTATGTATGTGTGTTTGTTACTCTTTCACGCAAAAACTACTGAATGGATTTAGATGAAATTTGGAACACAGATAGATTATAACCGGGATTAACATATAGGATACTTTTTAACCCAATAATCCAATACTACGCGGATGAAGTCGCGGGGCACAGCTAGTGTTATATATTTAGGTACTAAGCCTGGCTGACGTCATAGTATACAGAGGTTAAATCTACTCTGCATCTGTGACGTCATCAATTCCTTCCATATTTTTTTACGAAAGTGAAACATCATTCTATACCATGGCTAAAGAGACCGATACGAAAAAGTATTCATGTTCGAGTTTTGTAAAAACAAAACCATATAGTATTGATTAGAATATGAAAGCGAAACGTTAAAAGAAACTATAATTAATAAAATAACACACTCATTTTCGTATTGCTTCTTGTTGGCCGTGGTATAACGGAGGATTGAATACACAACTCACACGTTCCCTCCGGTGTCAGTTACCGCTGATCCATACATTGCGACATTGAACCTTATTTATACAGATACCTACTGAGCGACACACTGAGAACCTTCAAGGTACGAACAACTAGATTCTGAGAAGCAGGGACCAGTGGAAGATGACAACACGACTAGTTGGGCAACAAATCGCAGGACATATTCTTCAAAAAGTTTGCCACCGCGCGACGATAAGTAAAATGGAGACATGAATCTCATAAGAAACGGAAAAGTATTATCGGGAGTCATAATCGCCATAAGATAAGGCAGAAATAAAACTAGACTATGCAACTGTAGGCGTGGGTCACCAAATTTATTATCTACAAAAAGCAATTATAAGAGAAATTATGTGTCGTATGTTTCCACTGAACCCTGAAAAATAACAATAAAGGAGCTGATAAGGTTAACAGCAGGGCGACTCCAAGCTTACGTCACTACTAGAGAATTTAGATTTTACAAAATTACAACTAATTCGGTGTGGTGCCAGCCGTGAGAGATATTTAACGACCTTAAATTGCGATAAACCCGAAAAAAAACATTGATCATTCAAAGATAATTATTCCTTTGACTTTTACAGTATTAACAAACCAATCTTTGGGGCCAACTTCCTGTAGAAGAGAGTTCTAACTAGTACATTTGCTAGTTCCAAGACGATTTGTAGGGTAAGAAATACCAACTGTAACTTATAGCAAAACAACAACCTGTTAATTAAATTGGAAATTATCCCATCAATTCCTCCCAAACTGGCACCACACCGTATGCCATCAAAAAACCACCCCCTTCCTCAACTATATACACAGACCGCGCGATAAATTAACTCGTGCCGTCAGACTTGCTCGACTCACTCTCTTCCGTGATGGTAATCATAGGGGGGGAGTCGTATACCCCCTCCTCCGACGCCTCATCCAGCAGCTTATCAAACTCCGGTGACCCTGACGGCAGAATCACATCCTTAACGGACTCATACATATCATTCCTAATGATCGGCAAAGACCCTCTCTTACTCCCACACCTTGGAACCTCCTCCTTGATTGTCTCCATCGCTGTAGTCTTTTCTTCTTCCTCTAACCGGACCGGTAGACTGTCAGCTCTGTTTAGAGACTTAGATGCGTCAACATTTTCTGTAACAGCCACAGCCACCCCATTCTCAATTTTCTTCTGATCGTGAAGGTGTTGAAGACTGTATTCTCTGGCCTGAACATCTGACAGTAAAGGCCCGTCTGTAGACCCCTCAATACAGTATCCAGGACCTTGTAAAACATCGCTGCCTATAAGGGAGTCTTGCTTGAATATAGCAGCTGTGACGATTGGCTTATCGGGGTCTGTTGGTGTCTTACTGATCAAAGGCTCCTGGGAGTTATCGTTCACAATACCTTCTGGGATATCTTCTTTGGTTATTTCGTAGCCCGTGTAGACTGGGTAACCGAATGGACCTTGTTCGTATCCTATTTGACTGCTGTAGGAGTAGCTAACATTATGAGATCCAATAGAAGACATGCTGAGGTCAGAGATTGATAGACCAGTGCTGGATAGAGCTAGTGCTTTGTCTCTTTCAAACTTATCACTGCTCCTCTCGCTGTCTTCTTCTATCTTCTTGTCTAGCTCGTCAGGGACGCGGTGTATAAGCGCTTGGTTGGTGGATATCTGAGGGTCGTGTGGTGGGGAGTTCTGGATGGACTTGTTGGATCGGTAGGCGGCTGACTGCTGGACCTCGACCACGAAGATGCCGTCATTGTCAGGGGAGTACTTCATTTTGGTTTCCCGGCCATTTTTCGTGATATCCTGTAATGTGACAATAAATTTATGTCGACCTGTTCGAGGTGAAAGAAAAATCATCTAATCATTAATAGATCTTAGAGTCTCTGGCGAAAAACTTATAAATTTCAGTTATCAGTCAGTATACCCTCTATCTATTCACTGACGACTAGTGGATACAAAATTGATTATACATGGTAGCGATGAATTGCTTTGGTTTGAGACCAGCACAGGTGCTCCCAGGCAGTAGGTAGGAAATATAGACACCGAATTTTCAAGCACACTAACCAACTCCAACATATTCATGATCAAGAGTGGAACGACTAAGAAAAAGGTACAGATGCTGATTCTATTTTTATAAAAACTAACTGTATTGCCTTTTATACTTGTGATAGATGCTCAAATACATCAAATTTAGGTATTCAAATAAAATTAGCACCATGGATAACATACCTATTTTAAAATTCGGACATTTTAAAGTTCCATAATTTTGCTAGATTGTCCCTCTAACACGGAGTGACATGGAATTTCTTACTAATCTGAATTGAGTTCATACATACATTTCTTTCCTCGGTTTCCACAATGAGGTGGTTGTTCTTGAGGGTCATGGTGAAGATGGATCCATTGGCGGGGGGTGCTTCCCCCCCGTTCCCCGCCGCCCCGCTGGCCGTGCCTTCTTCAGTTGGTGACTTCAACTAGAAAAAAAGATAAAACTCTTAATCTATAACAACATGTGTTATCACGAGAATATCATTAAAGAACTGACATCCTTGTTTACAAAATATATTTCGCAATTAGTATTATTATTGTTTCGTTGCATTTATAATATTGAGATAAAGTATGAATATTGCATGAGCAACCAAATGAATCAATAACTATGTAAGTATATCAAGCCTCTTCCATCAATGTATCAAACCTAATGGTTTGAAACACGTACATGTACACTAATGTATAATAGGTACGGCTTGTACATGAGACATCATGTTGCAGACCCTGCTAATGACCCGAGCAATGATGAATCGTTCACCCTCGCCCACGCTACAAACACAAGTCACAATCTCAAGCGAACTTGGAAGATTTAGGCGAGTGGACGATTTAGGGGAGTGGATGATTTAGGGGAGTGGACGATTTAGGAGAGTGGTTGATTTAGGAGAGTGGACTATTTAGGAGACTGGAAGATTTAGGAGAGTGGACGATTTAGGAGAGTGGGTGATTTAGGAGAGTGGACGATTTAGGAGAGTGGACGATTTAGGGGAGTGGACGATTTAGGAGAGTGGACGATTTAGGAGAGTAGATGATTTAGGGGAGTGGACGATTTAGGAGAGTGGATGATTTAGGGGAGTGGACGATTTAGGGGAGTGGACGATTTAGGAGAGTGGACGATTTAGGAGAGTAGATGATTTAGGGGAGTGGACGATTTAGGAGAGTGGGTGATTTAGGGGAGTGGACGATTTAGGAGAGTAGATGATTTAGGGGAGTGGACGATTTAGGAGAGTGGGTGATTTAGGAGAGTGGATGATTTAGGAGAGTAGGTGATTTAGGAGAGTGGATGATTTAGGAGAGTGGAAGATTTAGGAGAGTGGATGATTTAGGAGAGTGGGTGATTTAAGAGAGTGGATGATTTAGGAGAGTGGGTGATTTAGGAGAGTGGATGATTTAGGAGAGTAGAAGATTTAGGAGAGTGGATGATTTAGGAGAGTAGAAGATTTAGGAGAGTGGATGATTTAGGAGAGTGGATGATTTAGGAGAGTGGATGATTTAGGAGAGTGGATGATTTAGGAGAGTGGAAGATTTAGGAGAGTGGATGATTTAGGAGAGTGGATGATTTAGGAGAGTGGATGATTTAGGAGAGTGGATGATTTAGGAGAGTGGATGATTTAGGAGAGTAGAAGATTTAGGAGAGTGGATGATTTAGGAGAGTGGATGATTTAGGAGAGTGGAAGATTTAGGAGAGTGGATGATTTGGGAGAGTGGGTGATTTAGGAGAGTGGATGATTTAGGAGAGTGGGTGATTTAGGAGAGTGGATGATTTAGGAGAGTGGAAGATTTAGGAGAGTGGATGATTTAGGAGAGTGGGTGATTTAAGAGAGTGGATGATTTAGGAGAGTGGGTGATTTAGGAGAGTGGATGATTTAGGAGAGTAGAAGATTTAGGAGAGTGGATGATTTAGGAGAGTAGAAGATTTAGGAGAGTGGATGATTTAGGAGAGTGGATGATTTAGGAGAGTGGATGATTTAGGAGAGTGGATGATTTAGGAGAGTGGAAGATTTAGGAGAGTGGATGATTTAGGAGAGTGGATGATTTAGGAGAGTGGATGATTTAGGAGAGTGGATGATTTAGGAGAGTGGATGATTTAGGAGAGTGGATGATTTAGGAGAGTGGATGATTTAGGAGAGTGGAAGATTTAGGAGAGTGGATGATTTAGGAGAGTGGATGATTTAGGAGAGTGGATGATTTAGAAGAGTGGATGATTTAGGAGAGTGGATGATTTAGGAGAGTGGATGATTTAGGAGAGTGGATGATTTAGGAGAGTGGAAGATTTAGGAGAGTGGATGATTTAGGAGAGTGGGTGATTTAGGAGAGTGGATGATTTAGGAGAGTGGAAGATTTAGGAGAGAGATGATGATTTTGGCGATGCGACACTGAGCTCGAGTGAGCCAAACAGCCCAGTTTTAATCGTTCAATTACCAAGCCCATATGACCTATCTACCTTTTTAATATGTCTTTAATCTAAGGCAATATTCGTTTCCGCCAAAGCCCATAACTTACGAATTAATCTAACCCAGCATAACAAGACCTCTAAAATAACAAGCAAGCTCCATTTTTCCACCAAGATTAAAGTGACGTAGAGCACGGTGAAGGTGTCATCTTCACCTGGCCTTATCTTTATAGGAATTCCTTCAACTAATGTATATTTATCTGCAATTAAATTTGATCATAATTGTTGTTGCAATAAGGTTGGAAATTTGTTGGTGCTGGGGGATCTGTAAGTTGGAATAAAAAAATAAAATTTGGGCATTTCAAGTTCTTGACAGCTAATGTACCATGTCCAGGTGTTGCATACCTTTGGTAACACTTTATAAGATACATTAACTTATTGTTAGTATTTGTATCAACTTGAAAACTGTCCTTTATTTAAATAACAAAACAATTTATTAATATCATTTTATGTTTTCAACACCAGGCAAAACACTTATAATTTGTCGTCGAGAAATTGTGGTCTTTATTTATTTATTCTTATCTCTCATTTTTAATTTATTTCAAAATACAGACTATGCCTAGTTTATGGCCATTTCACTATAATTAATAATTTCAAAGTCCTCGCAGCCAAGTCAGAGTGGAATGGAAGATAATAAAATATACTCGAAACGGCGTGGGCTGGCGCCGTTACACAAATAGGTACATGTTTACCGGAAAACTGGCAGCATTTCTTCGCTAAATTACCTAATACTTGGTTATGTTATTTTCGCGGATCTATTAATAATAATATCTCAGTGAAAAATAAAACTTAATTCCCACTTATTTGAAAGCTTGAAATGGCGACCTTGGTGTCGACAAGCCATGATTAAACCAAATTTGACACATCTGAGAATATAAAGCACCGTTCATTAGTACGGACGGAGTGCTTTTAATATACATAGGTATATGTATATATAACAAAGTCGGTAAACAAGCGTACAATAAATAATAATAATAATAAATACCAGACTGACACACCAACTGCACGGTCCCAAACTAAGCAAAGCTTGTACTATGGGTACCGTACAATGGACTGGGGGCGATCCCAGTGACACCCAGACCCGGGAAAATTACGAAAAGGTCATTTCCGAACTTTGCCCCGGCGGGAATCGAACCCGCAACCACCATGTGCAATGAACCGAGCGGCCTACGCTCGAAGCACTGCGCCAAGCGGTCGACAATCCGCCTGATGTTAGTTAAGCAGTTACCTATCGTACCTAGCCTATATTCGAAACTGAAAAGGGAGTGGAACCGAGGGAGGTGAAGGGAAGGGGAATTGGCTTCTGGCTCTCGCACTCATAGTAAGAAAAGCAGCCCTAACAGCTACTTTACGCCGATCTTCTGTGAGAAGGTGGTACTACCCCGGTCGTGCTAGCCCTTATGTGAGCTGTAGTCAGTTGGCTTCAGCTTGGCTCTACCTCCGTCAATATTATATATTATGTAAGTATTTACAATGGAACAAATTCAATTACTTCTCGGCTTACAAATCCTTCCCTTCACTGCTCAAAGCGCAAAGCATCAAACTCTAAAAATCATTTGTCAAAAATACAGTAACACGCATACCTTAGCCACAGAAAAAAACAAATTAAAAAAGTGCATACACCCACGTGCATTCACACTCCGTCCTAAGAGCTAGTCTCAGGTCTACCCGCCGGGTCGTCGGCCGGTCGCCGGTCGTCGCCCGAGAATTTCGGGCCAAGACTTATTTTTTTTCGGCAACACCCCCCCTTCCACCCGCGCCCGCAGCCTCCCGCAATCGAGTTGCAGTTTTTAGATGCACCTACTCTCGTTGTATGACTATCTAACGACCTGAACAGCGGAATCTGTGGAGACGGTCTTGGGTAATAAATATAATATTTATAAATTAAAAGTGTCATTTTTATAAGTCCGCAAAGACTAGCTGCTACAGATTAAGTATGAAATTCCTTGAGAACCAATTAATTTATTTGCTGCCGTTAAATCTCTAAGATACCTTATCTTACAGACTGGTCTCTAGAAAAAATATTAGTGTTTAAAATAATATACAAGAGGAAAGATGATAGGTCATCTCATATGAGATAACATCTGTATAAAAATCATAGAAGGAAGAGGAAGACTAAAAAAAAGTAGCATGAGACAAATCAAAGATAGGTCGGTCATAATAAGGACGTGAAAGAGACTGCATTAGGTAGAGATGGAGAGAGCTTCATCAGCTCCATCAAACATTTTCTTAAGATACTTCAATAATAATAATAATTGTCCCTTTTAAAGCCGCTCCTCGAATCTATCTTCTTTTAATATTTATCCACATAGGTATATCATAATTTATTATTTATAATTGTTAATAAATATGTTGTTCTCATGTCACTTGACAATTGTCTTTATGAGAACGAAAGGTATTTAAGCCAAAATTATGATTCATAAACTAATTTCGCGAAATCCAGAGGTGCGAGCCAGGGTTTGAACCCTGCACCTTTAGCACGCAAGGGGCATGCACCAATTTAGAATTAATAAAAGGTATAGGCTGTGTGTGTGGTCTGATGACATTTATTTATTTAGACCATAGCCGACTCTACGCTACTACTGTGCGCATACGCATTCATCGAGAAGTGCGTTGCACTATAGCGAGCCAGTCAGACTAGATTTTTGGCAACGAGCGGCGCGGGCGCACGATGCAGCCCGCGTGCTCGCCTCCTCCCCCATTCCCCACACCCCACTCTCCGCACACGCCTAAATTATGAGTTTGTGATGAGTTAACTTGAGAGATTTTAAAGATTATATTCAGTGTAGAAAATAATTCTTTTTTAAGTATACAGTAGCAGTTATATTTCAAGGCAAAAACAAGACTAAAATAAATTTGAATTGTGTAAAATCAATAAGATAAGAAAGGCTACAAATGCTTGATCAAGCTGTGAGCTGGGCTGTCACAAACAACGAAGCTGGGTTATCACCAAGAAACTCTCAGACTCTACAACAGACATACCTGACTCTATCAGCTCACTAGAGTTGAATGGGCTTGAATGTACAGCTGTCCGAGGGTTGCTTATTCATCCCAAATTATATTTTGACTATCGAAAAACTGTACGATATTATTTAAAATCATGACTCAAAAATATTATGTCTCTCAAATTGACACTAATCATACCTACTCCGAACCTTCGTTTGACGAATGCAATTAGGAATCATAAAATCCTCAAATCAAATATCAATGTCCGAGGGTCTAATTAGAAACGCATAATTGCATCAAGTTCTGATGTAGGTGGAGATACAATTCCTGGTAATTTGGACATGTGGTTTACAATTCGAATTTATTTAGATGAGATGACAAATATACTTGTAAGGAGCTGGTAAAACATGTAAAAGATTGATTCAAGTTCCATAAGTAATACTTTAATAGCTTATAATCGGGCACAACATTTTTAATTTTTTTGGTATTACTGATCCATTTTTCGTGTTTGAAGCAAATATCGCAATAATGTTATTATTGCGATATTTGCTTCTATGGTCTTGGTTTATTGCGTAATCTTCAGTCATGGGTCCTCAACCTTTGGACGAATTATAGCCACCGTATCGAGCGACCGTTTTCATTTGTTTCAGAGCGAGCAACAAACGCTCGAAACGCTCACAATTTCAAACCGTTTCAATTCCAAATGCGCCGAACACGTATTTTTTTATTTGCACACACTGGATCCATTACAGAATTAGAGATAGACATTACAAGTAGCAATAGTACCTAACATAGAAATAATGACATCTCTCATACTCATAAAAAGCACCATAAAGGTGTCACCTACAAATATTAAATTGTAAATTGATTTTATAGCAACCCCTTTGCGGTGGGTCATATCGCCTTACGAGCAGGGTGGCATTGCAGGGCGCTCGTAAATTGCGTGAGCTAACGGTCACCCCGGGCCTGTGGTGAAATACCTGGGTAGGTACTGTCAGCAGAAATAGTGATACCTACGAAATAAACATTTTGTAAACTTGTACTAGAGGGCGCTATAAAAATCGTTCATACACTAGTTTCTTGAAAATATCATCAGTCATCACGAATCGTATTGAATAAATTCGGTTATGGGTCAAAACTAATTTTCCGCTTTTTCGCGAAAGTACGGAAAAATCGCGCGGGTATTTTCCGTGTCAATGAAAGGCTAGGAAAAGCTGTACCTGTTTGAAGAAAAAAAAAACATAAATCTAAGTTGTTTACCTAACAAACATTCGCAAACTTTTAAAGAATTTAATAGCTCAACTAAAAAGTTTCTTTTTTACTTCAACTACAGTAATTAACTAAGTATACACTTTTTTCTGCTACCACTACATTCCCGAGCGAAGATTATCTCGCCCGTGCGCGTCCCGGGCCGACCCGGAAGACTTCTTACGTCTCTCCTTTATTTGCATTCACCTAAAAATATCTTCTTACGGGGCCCGGACGCTTTATCGGCGGCCTCAGTTATCGGCTGTACTATAGCGCGCTCTGTAAGCAATTTTAGGAAATCCGTTTAAATAGCCCATATGTCAGATATTTGATTGTGGAAGCCCGGGCTTATGTATAAAGCAACACATATATTGTATAAACTTGACTTCCACTAGTAACGCTTCTTTCGGTCGTCCGAGGAACTAGAGATTTTCCATAATTTACGTAGACGTTGTTGAAAAGTATATAATTATAGTAGAGCCACACTGCTCTCACATACAAATATATTGAAAGCAACACTAGGAGACCACCTCTACACTGTATATACCCACAAATAATCTAAGTTTTAATGATGTTCTAATGAAATACATTTTGAGACCTACATCTCGTGATCTTCTTATTTCCTTTCCGGTGTCAATGGTCTGCCGTCACCGTGGTATTATAAAATTAACTTAGGTGTATATTAAGGTTGTTCACACCGATGATTGGGCGAGGCAGAACTATAAATTGGATATATAGCTACACCACTTGCTTACTTGTTTTGATTTATGCCGTTTTGACTGTTTTGAGCTATCAAAAACTATAAATAGTTACACAAATCAACATGAGTACAGCGTAAACGAAGGGAAATAGGGTCAGTTTATAACAAGTGGTGGTAGTATGTGGCGGGCAAGTCCCATACAAAAAAAAAATGTAATAAAAAATCTTCAACATGTTTTTTCTAGATTCCACAATTACTAGTGTGAGCCAGAATCGGCAATACGGCGAGGTTCAACCCTCGACGAGTCCCGGGAAAAAGCAAAACTGTCTTGGAACCCTCACAAATTTAATCAAAACAAATAAAGAAATAAGAGGATTTGGAAGAAAATAATATTCAATATTTTTAAGCTATATTATAAATCCTCATAACATAGCCCTTTAATGGCATCTTCGCATGATATCGCGTATCTCCGACTGGTGCGCCCGCCAGGTCATCGCTCCGGGAACAAAGAGTGCAAACCAATGCCCTGTAAAGAGGCCGGAGGCCCTGAGGTGTCTCACCGCTACTTGCATTATGCATCAGCTCCCAGACACAGAGATAGATCGGTGATAGACCGAAATTGACAGCTCCATCCTTATTTATCTGGATAGAGTTAAGATAATAAATAAATAAATATCGCCAGACGAACACACCAACTGTATGGTCCCAAACTAAGCAAGGCTTGTACTATGGGTACCGTACAATGGACCGGGGGCGTTCCCAGTCATTCATATTTACATCACAAGAAAACTACTTTAATTAAAGTGACTTTGCAGTCGGTGTCACTATCTTTGCACTAGGTTAGGATTTAATAGGTACCTACCCCTACTTACTTGAACTGGCACCGACTCCAAATGAAAGACATTACAGGGTCCCTAGTTATTTCTAGCTTTTTAGTGCACCCTGGTTTTTTTGAAGTCGGTTTATAGTTTTTATTTTTTTATTTTTTATATTATGTCACTCCCCGCGACGCCCGACCGCGAAAACAGCACATCTCAAAAAATCCAACATTCGCCGCGTCTAACACAACGGAAATTCAACAATAATAAAACAACAGCAATAAACTCGCATTATGCGTTTTTTATGTGCGATATTAACTCTAGCATAATATCGTAAACTGAAAAATCTCGGCGCACTTGCTCGTAATTCTAATTTGAGAAGTCGTTTAGGCGGGTGTAAGTTTTCTGGAAAAATATATTTACCTCTTTGTTGCGTCGTAAACCTAATATTTTCTTGTTTGCAAGTTAGGTCGTTATCGTCGTAAGGGGCTGTTTATCTACTTACGACTCCGAAGTCTTTTAAACATTACTTCCGACGGTAATGATAGTACCCATGCGGTACACTTTACTTCACAAAGCGATCCCACGCCTGCCACCCGAAATATATTATAACGAATTCTTACTGCCTATATTTGAATAAACTTTAGGAAAAGAAATTATTGATCCTTTCTTGGCATTTCTTCGCTCTGTTTCTACAAAGCTTAGCAATAATGGGTATGACTACTAATATTGAATTGAATACTCATACTTTGACTATACAGGTTGAAACAGAAAGGGTATACTTTTTTTTCAAAACTTAACATTGTAGTTATAAACCTATCAGCTTTAGAGGAGTCTTGAAAAACAAAAGGTGTTATAGGAATACAGTTGTTGACATATTTCACAAGTCTACAAAACCTTTAGTACTTCAACTGTCCCACAAAGCCGATAGTTTTAGATTTACAAAGTAAAGTTGCAAAAAAAATAGTATACCCTTTTTGTTTCACCTAGTATAGTCAAACTACTACTTTAATTATAAAAAAAACCGGACAAGTGCGAGTAGAACTCGCGCCCTGAGGGTTCCGTCCAACATTTTATTATGATTTTAGATAGTTTTTCCATTCCTGGATTCCAATATCGATACCGGCAACATATTTTTATAATAAGTAGCTTAAACAAATCGGGAACCCAATACAAACTGCAACCAAACTGAATACAAACTACAATACAAATTCTTATTTTACACACTTAGGGGTGGAATTTTACAAAACGCTGAAATTAATATTTTTTATTTGTTATAAGTAGCCTCAATACTTATTTTCATGTCTCTAGGTTCATTTTTTTTTTTACCCTATACAAACTTTCACCCCCTATTTTCTGCACTTAGGGGTGGAATTTTACAAAACGCTGAAATTAATATTTTTTATTTGTTATAAGTAGCCTCAATATTTATTTTCATGTCTCTAGGTTCATTTATTTTTTTTACCCTATACAAACTTTCACCCCCTATTTTATGCACTTAAGGGTGGAATTTTCCAAAATCCTTTCTTAGTGGATACTTGCGGTATATAAGGTACCTACGGTCAAAATTTCATGATTCTAACACCAGCGGTTTGAGCTGTGCGTTGATTCCTTTGTATTGATAAGTGAATTTGCGAAAAGTATCAAAATATGTGACATAAATCACCGTATCTTTTAATTGCGTTGACTTAGAAACCTAATTTTTTTACACCTACAAGGGACCATAGCATTTGATATTTGGTATTAATTTCAACTTGATAACTCTACCCGTTTCTGAGAAAAAAGGTCTTGACAGACAGACAGACAGACAGACAGACAGACAGACAGACGGACAACAAAGTGATCCTATAAGGGTTCCGGTTTTTCCTTTTAAGGTCCGGAACCCTAAAAATCGTCAAAATTCATAAATATTAAATAAATATAAATATCATAATTGAGTAATCAAACATGTACCTAAACTGCTCTAGTAAATATAGTTGTTTCGCAAAATTCAGCGTTTGTATTTCTGCCCATTCTAAATTAATTTGAAAATAATTTCAGTCGTTGTAATCTTTAGTCATACCTTTCGTAATTATGTAATCTTACCAATAGCTCCAAATACATATTCAATATCATTATTTAAATGTACAGTTTGAAAAGCCCAAGTCACTTGAAACTTTCACCATAATGTTAGCTATAATATCCCTTCAGAGAGAGCAGTGATCGATAGCTGCGCGCGCGCACGCTTTCACCCCGCGCCGCGCCGCTAGCGTGGCACACTTTACAGCGTTTGGCTGAATTACGCCGAAATCGCTTCCATTATATGACCAAAGATTACTTTTCATGAACCATGACCTTATATATTTCGTAGAAATTGTAAGATTGCTTGTTTTACCAAGATTTGGAGTAATCATGAGCAGGTAAATATCCTTATAAAAGCAGCCTACAAGAGTTAACATTATAAACCATATAGGGTCACCCTTTGGCTCTATCACGCACACTCTATAAATAATAATATACATACAAAAATGTCTTGAAATAAATTTAATACACCCAAACCCCCTTTCCCAAAACCCTATTTGGCTATCTCTTAACCAATAAATTCATGTTAGAGGCTGGGTGGGGTGGCGGTTCGATTCTCGGCTAATGAGAGAAAGGCCGAGCCGCTTCCAAGAAAAACTTGGTAGGTTCATGCTAACATGAAGTTAAGTTGAACGGGAGATATCAGACGGTAAGTTATTATAAACAAAAGGATATATTCGACGACTGCTTGGTGCAGTGATACGAGCGTATGCCGCTCGGCTCACTGCACATGGTGGTAGCGGGTTCGATTCCCATCGGGGTAAATTTCGGAAATGGCCTTCTCGTAATTTTCCCTGGTCTGGGTGTCCCTGAGTGCACTAAAAAGATATAAATCATTTATTTCATCTGCAGTGCTAATTCAAGTATTAAGTTATCTTAACTTATTGTAAATATAGTGGTATCTGTAATCTATCATATAGATTATCAGTGGTAAAGCGAAGCTGTAGCCAGTGGACCATGGCTCAAATGCGGTCTAGCTCATAACATCAGCGTTAAGTAGCTATTATAGCTGCGTTTCGTACGATCAGTGAGAAAGCCGGAAGTTTATTCCAAATTCTTTGGTTATGACAAAAGGATCAAATGCGCGCTACATTATAAACATTAAATACCTACGTATAAAACCTGAGTACTTTGAGTAACGGCGATGATGAAGACATGAGCAGACGTCACACCTGCTAATGAGACGGGGCCGGCAGATGTGGCGACACTCTTTGAGGACATGGTATTGCCAAAGTTGTGGGGTAAAATAAGTGTTAGCAGACATGGTAATTAATCTAATTGCATCATGATTTCGGGAACATGTGAATCGATAACCAAAGGTAAAAAGATTTATACAGGTTCGTTTAAAATTGTAATGTTTTTTTTTGTATTACATAAACTAATTTTCCCGTCCAAATCAAACTCTATGTGAGCAGTACAGTAATTATCTAATTTGACTTAACTGCTATAAATTTCAATTTAAAGAAGACGAAATTGTGTGTTCTTAAAAAAAAGGAATTTGACATCATGTTTTTTGTTAAATAAAAGGGAAATTGTCGGTGGGACGGTAATTGGACATGTCACCCTATAAGTACGCATTCATTATTATTACTAAGAGAGAAAGTATGTTTGGCACCTCGAGAACCTTTAAAATCCTGTCCATTTAGGTAACCTATCATTCTTATCTTGTTAATATCTCATGAGTACCTATGGATGCTGATCGAGAGAGACATACGACATCACCCTTACGATTTAAAGGGAGAGCTAAAGAAAAACAAAGATAACAGTGTTTTGCCGAGCGAAGGCCGCTCGGCTCACTGCACATGGTGGTTGCGGGTTCGATTCCCGCTGGGGTAAATTTCGGAAATGGGCTTTTCGTAATTTTCCCTGGTCTGGGTGTCACTAGGATCGCTCCCAGTGCATTGTACGGCACCCATAGTACAAGCGTTGGGTAGTGTTCAGTCTGGCGATATTTACTTTATTTTTATTAATGGGAAAAGAGTGTCTTCCACGCGAAGAACACATCATGTTGTTATTGCAAATTGAGCAATTTTATGGCACCAACCAAAATTCTTTGTTCTGCATAAGGCCTGTTCACAACGGAGTAGTTTTTCCCCACCCGTGTGTCAGCGTATCCGCAGGCTTGTTTCGCATTTTGTTGGCACTGCTCGCTACGTGCACTGCGTACATGAGTAACGGAAACCGCTCATATCTAAACAGGCCTGTAACCGCAAAACTCACCGTCCAAAGAGGAAAGCGCAAAAAAGAAATCCTTCAAACTTCCACAAGGAAAAGTCATGCAGAAATTACAACCACACATCAAAATATATCTTTACACAGATTGTTTACCTACAATGGTTACTGAGAAATTATTTAGCACCTCCAAAATCCGGGATCCAACTTTCTCTGAGGATCTACAATGTTCGACACTTGAGGACCCATTCGGGGGTGTAACAATATCATTCCGCAACACGATCAATCCACATAAAGGTTTATCTCGTGTTATCATGATATGGATTGTAATACTTGTCATAAACACGAAACTTGACAATAACGATGGTTTCAAAACCCACCAGAATATTGGTATTACTTGCTGAACTGCTTAAAAAACACACTACTATTTGTATCACAGCGTTTAGGAATAAAATATGGCTTAATCTTGAATTTCAGCTGAAAAACTCGCTATAATTACTGACATTTTAAAAATGTAAAGTTTTTTTATTTATTTAACAAAGTTGGCAAACAAGCGTAGGTACGACCCCCATCTTATGTTAAGCAGTTATAGTAGGCCGTAGATACTTGCAATACCAAAAGCATATTGCTCGCACCGTGCTAACCTGAACGGGAATGGGAACTAGGAACCCCTCTCTCGGTCCATTCTCCAATAGACCGGAGGATTTGTTTTTCAGCTCTCTCACTCATTACACCGAAAGCAACTATGTTAGCTACTTTACGCCGATCTTCTGTGAGAGGGTGTTACTTCCCCGGTGGAACCAGCCCGCAAATAAGCTGTAGGCAATTGATTACAGCATGGCTCTACCACCTTGGACTTCACGTCGATTTACCAGAAACCCTGTTACACATACCTACTAGGTGAAACAAAAAGGGTATACTATTTTTTTTGCAACTTAACTTTGTAAATCTCAAACTATCGCCTTTGTGGGACAGTTGAAGTACTAAAGGTTTTGTAGACTTGTGAAATCGGTCAACAACAGTATTCCTATAACACCTTTTGTTTTTCAAGTTCCCTCCAAAGCTGATGGTTTAAGAATTACAAAGTTAAGTTTTGAAAAAAAAAGTATACCCATTATGTTTCACCTTGTATACTCTACACGCATAGAGCTCTTATCTACCTTCAGGTAGAGAACTGCCTACTCTTTTGAATGAAAACCACAAAACATTGGAAACAATGCAATGACATGTCAGTTCATTACTTCCAAAGGCTACAACATAATTTATTATCATCTGAACCGAATTCCTTTCGTCGATCTTATAACAAAACCCATCGACCACGGCTATTGTGCGGGGCAATGCTTAACCCGAATATGCACTAACCAAGTAATATATACACTTTTTAAACTGAATATACCTCCTTCAGCACATAACAGTAAGGTTGAGAGTGTTGTTTTATGGCAAATAAACTCCACCCACGTTAAATATACACTTGACTAAATCGATATGTATCTCTATAGTTTAGTTTATAAGGTTCAATGTAATGCTTAGTGGGTACAAAAGTTATATTTGTGGGGAAACCGCAGGGCCTTTGTGGCGTCGATCTTTTGGGGGCTAACGGTTATTCAAGTTTTGCGAGCGCCTATGTACTGAGTTTTGCTTGTTATGTTTTATTATTCTTTGGAATTATAATGATGTTTTAGTGTCAAAGTATTGTTCCCATTTCCCATCGCCATTTCAGTGGAATAATTATGGATTGGTGTTGAAAACATTTATAAACTATTTCAGTTGTAGCTGGGCAATCTTTATAAATAATCCTACTAATATTATAAATGCGAAAGTTTGTGAGTGTGGATGTATGTTTGTTACTCTTTCACGCAAAAACTACTGAACGGATTTGGATGAAATTGGAGCACAGATAGTTTATAACCGGGATTAACACATAGGATACTTATTATCCCGATAATCCCGATTTTTTTGTTAAGTTAAATACTACGCGGACGAAGCCGCGGGGCACAGCTAGTATCTAATAAATCTATACATACATGCAAATACGTAAAAATATAGTATCTGTATGTAATGTCAAAATAACAGCTTTTTACTAAATACATATTATAAAAAAACATTTTTCACGATTTTTAGTGGTAAACTACTTATTGAATTGCTGGTAACCGTAAATAGTCCATATCTCTCAAACTACCTATTTTTATGAAACTTATACCAATATATGGCACTTATAGCCAGAATGCATCTCATCACAATTCCACTGAGCCCAAACACGACTAGGTTACATTGTGTTATTACGGAGTTCCGGCGCCTACCTTCCGGTTTCATCATCATCTGATGATGAAGCCGGAAGGTAGGCAGTTTACTGAGACTATTTTAGTGACCGCAACCACCGAAAATTCACAGGAAAGCAAATTCACCATTTCGTGTACTCGAATGACGTATATTTTCCATTTATTTTGATTTAAATGCCAAACTCCTGAATCGATTTTGATGATTTTTTTTAGAATTTTTAAAATCGGTTTATAAGTGAAGGAGTTCTGAGGTAACAAACATTAAAAAAAAACATACGCACGAATTGATAACCTCCTCCTTTTTGAAGTCGCTTGAAAAGTGTATACAGTAGGTACTTATAACAATTTTTTTTTTCTATTTGTCTGTCTGTTTGTTCCGTTTAATCTCCGAAACGGCTGCAACGATTTGACAGGACACTTTCTCATAGCAATCTGACACTTTCACTGACAGATTGCTGATGTTATAAGAAGTAACTACTTAGACTACGTTTATTTTATTGAAGTTCCACGCGGGCGGAGGCACAGCTAGTAAAATATAAAACTATTAAATTGAACGTTAAAGTACAAGTTTTTGTGTTCGAACCTAGGAACCGATAACAGAGGAAGTTGTGCAAACTGCTGATGGTCGGTTTCATGCAATTAAATCGAGCAGGGAAGTTTTCAGGGACCGCTGCAAACTGGAAACCACTCGCCGCTGTTCTGATTCGAAGCGGCGATAAACTTATGAACGAGTTGACCATTTTTGAAGAATCTTTAATTAGGTTTATGTTATTTTATTAATATGAGAAAAAACAATCAATTGTTGTTCTTTTTTATACCTACCTACTTAAAACAAGTCGCGAACAAGCGTACCAACGACCCGCCTAGTGTTAAGCAAAGGGAAGGGAAGGCAAGGGAGGTTGGGCTTCTGGTTTTCTCCGTACGAAACGCTGATATAATCGCTACCTTACTGTGATCTTCTTTGAGAGGGTGGTGCTACCCCGGTCGACCCAGGCTGACTATGAGCTGTTGTCAATCGGCTACAGATTCGCTCTAACCGTTATCAAAATATGTGCCACAATAAATAAATAAAATAAATATCGCCAGAGGAATACACCAACTGTATGGTCCCAAACTAAGCAACATTTGTCCTATGGGTACCGTATAATGAACTGGGGGCGATCGCAGTAATAATAATAGTCTTCATATATTACAATACCTACCATATAAAAGTATAAAAACATCTCATTTCGATCGCCAAACTGGACTGCTCCATTCGCTAAAAATATTTCATTACACAAAAAGAATGCAGAGACGTTGAACCATACTTTGTGGCAGCACAAGCCCCGAAAATTCTCCGTGCGCCCATTAAACTATTTATAGGTGTGTAGGTACCCTAAAAATGTACTTTTGAAACCGGCTTACGCACACATGTAACATACGTATGCGACGGTGCAGTGTGTGTGTGCGCGATGCGCTTGAGCAACCACGCACACTAACGAGAGAAGGGCAAAGGGAAATTTTGGCAATAATTTCGTGTTGTACAGTCTATCCGAATGAAGAATGTGTGCTCTTTGATTTTGTTTGACATCTCTAGTATATACTCCGGATAGGATAGCATAGCCTCACGGTACATGCTAGTGCGATCCCGTGGCACCCTCCAAAGGCAGGCTAATAGGGCTCAGCCGCGACTGCCATATATGGGGTACTAGCTGTGCCCGCGACTTGTCCGCGACCGCGTCCGCGTGGAATTTAATTGACAAAGTTTCATACAAACTTTCATCCCCTATTTTATCCAAATTAGTAGGGTAGAATTAATCAAAATCCTTTCTTAGCGGATGCCTACGTCATAACATCTACCTGCATGCCAAATTTCAGCCCGATCCGTCCAGTGGTTTGGGCTGTGCGTTGATAGATCACTATGTCAGTCAGTCAGTCACCTTTGAGTTATATATATTTAGATATATGGCAGTCCCGCCTCCCCCGGGACGGATGAGGACCCATAAAGGGTTTTTCCAAAGTAACAATAAAGAGTATATCTATATTTTTAACTATAGTACATATATTATTATATTTTTAAACTATAGTGTACGCTGTTTTTATCACTCTAGGCATGGGTCTAGTAGGGCCACGTCTAGTGTGAAAAACACTGCCCAAATCTAGATTCGGGCTCTACTCAGTTTACCCATAACTGCTTCTTCTCTTAGTCTGTGCGGGGAGGGTTCGATTCCTGTTGTAGCATATTTTGGAAATATAACTTTGTTGATATTCTTTGGATCGCCCCCAGTCCATTCATATGGTCCCTACCGATCTTATTTTGGGACCATACATGACAATTATGTGTTATCTGGCGATATTTACTTTAAATTTAAATGTCTAATCTTATAAATAAAATTCTTGTGTCACAATGTTAGTTACTAATGTTACTATACTCCTCCGACTAGGGATTGCTCCCGGGAATTCCCGGTACTGGTTTTTCCCGGGAATTCCCGGTATTTTCTTCCTTCTATCTAGTACCGGTACTGAAAAGAATTCCCGGGAATTTCGGTACTTTCGGTACTTAATAATTTCATAACTAATATTTTCAAATATCCATACCATTTCGACTTTCGTTATAACCGAAGTCACCACAGGCATAGTGAATACGGACTAGGACGTGCAGTTTCGTATATTATCAGTTTCGAAATTTCGAAATTAATACAACATTTTGGTATATGTGATTTTGACATGAAATATCATTGTAAAATCTAAACAAAATATTAAAATAACGTTTTAGGGTAATTTTCATTAAAGCAACAAAAATACTATCAAGAAACTACTTTTCCAACAAGCTAGTGGAAAAATGTAGATTTTATTCAGCAGCTCGACTCCTAAAGGTAAAAGGGTGAGATTACGAGTATGTACTCTATGTTTTAAGTTTAACCACTGGCTATCTTAAAGTGAAACCCCCATTGAAATCGGATCAGCCATTTTCCCAAGATGCACGAACATAAATAAAAGAAAAACATTGATCGACGGTGACATCGGCATTACTAAGCGTATACATAAGGTGGACCATTGGCCGTTCGAGAGCAAGGCAAATTCAACGATGTCATCAAATGAGTAGCTTGCGTCATATTGCAAAGGGTTGGTCATGTCACTAGAAAGCGGGATCTTACCGCTACTCGAATAGTGCCTGGTGAACATTGGAAAAACAACTGATAGGAGACCTCAAGCACCATTGAAATACGACGACCACGGGAGCGAACTAAGCGGTGCAAGTCGTAAAAGAGACAGTAGTGGAGGATACTGAAGGGGACCTACGCCAGTTAGTTCTAATCAAAATGGCTAAAGGAGAAGTAAAGCAATCGAAACAATCCCTTTATCAGACATTGGTTTCAGTCCTGAATTTCGAACCTGCCAGTCTATTCATCAAATTATTAGCTACCTTCACGATGTCGTCACTTCATCATGTTGGTATCTTTACCATTTTGATTATTTTGTCAAATCGCCCACTGCAGACGTACTGCCTCATTTTGCTTTATGATCAGCAAATAGGATCTTCTACTGTACTTCAAAATCAGATATATGAGAAACAGGACCAGGAGAGAGATGCAAAACATTCGTGTCTCGATGATTTTGTTGAGGCGTCTACTTGCGTCGAAGTTTCGGCTTCATTCGCAATGATTGATGACTTACATTATCCATCATCAGCCAATTACTTTTTAACGACGCCTCTCGCAATATAACGCACTGAAGTCATTTTCAACTCCCTGCTTCTAGTTCCTGGTGTCCACATCCACTCCAAATAGCCGCTAGGCTGCATCTTAGGTTCGAAATTTCGAAATTAACATGCTGCCAATTGAAAAATGGTCCGAAATTTCGAAATTAATTTCGGATTCGTTCACTAAATAAGTAAAATACTTAATATACATGTAAATAATTACATTTTGATTAACAGGAGCACAAATTAGACTGTTAAGTATGTTTTTTAAATAACTATTCAACGTTTGTATTGGGTACCGAATTTCCCGAAATTCCCGGTATTTCCCGGTACTGGCTTATGCCTGGTACCGGGAATTGCCTAGCTCTCCTCAGTACCGGTACTGCAATCCCTACCTCCGACACGGCTCGACCGATTTACATGAAATTTTGTGTGCATATCGGGTAGGTCTGAGAAACGGCTACTATCTATTTTTCATACCCCTAAGTGTTAAGGGTGGTCCACATTCCACGCGGACGTAGTCGCGGGGCACAGCTAGTTTCTTTATATAAACTGCAATTATGAAATACACATATTTTGGATCTTTTACTTAGCTTATACAAAGTTAGTTATTCAAATTGTAAAATTATTTGGCATCGACAGCGATGTGGGTGAACTTTTGAATATATTATATGTTTCAATTTCATTCTTTTTACTCTAGTTTTAAGGATTAATAGGTGCCTACCTATTAATTTAATAAATATATTGCGTAGTAAGTAAAATGGTACACCATATTTTAACGAGCACACATTATTGCAGGCAACTTGAATGTATTGGTAGACACTTATGTAAGGGTGACTTCTTCGTGTGTGTGTGTGTGCGATTATACGTAAGTACTAGAGGATAGGTTATACTTATGTTGGAAATTTCGGCTGCAAGAGTTACTTACAAGTGATGTTGGTTGGCGTATTTGATCTCGGGTATTATATTGATGTTGTTATAGTGGAACATTCTGCAGGACATCGGCCTTGGATATAAGAGGGTTCGGGTTTTAGAGACTCAATCATGTTGACCTTTGTCTGTTTGATATTGTGAAATGAAACGTAAAAGAAAAGCAAAAACTGACTTGAAAAAGGCCCAGAGAGCACTTAGCCAGTTTTTTTTTCTTATTTCTATAAATTGAAGTCAGTAACAATTTAATCTGGCTGAGTCTAGTGAGTTAAGTATTTGGCCTTTTATTGCTCTAGGGATTCTGCTTTTGACTGTTTTTATTAATAAGTTTAGTCTATGCTAGAGACTTGAATGTTAAAAGATCTAGTCTATGAATAACCACATTATGCAATGCTACAAACTTTATTTGGCCGGTGGCCAGAAGACAAACTAAAATATTCATTAGAAAAATTAGGTATTCTGACAGTCTTGTACCGACACTAGCCACGCTCTCAAGTGCCAAAAGATCCTTATAGCACTATACCTACACATAAGCCTTTAACACTGATTACCTACAACTCGTATTTTTTGTCCACATACTACATTGATGTCACTTGCCCTTCAAAAACCAGTTAAGACTTATGATGTAGGTACAGGGTGTATCACCTCTTGCCTACGCTTGAAACCGTGGTATTGGGTACGACATTTGTTAATTCAATTGTACAGCGCCCCGGCCACTCGAGGAACTAATAATTTGACGTAAATAATGTTTAACGCAAACGCTAGCGACTATCGACTCCTAGCAAACGCAGGTTTGAGCCACTGTCCCTCAGCCAAGTCTACAAGCGTTTCTACAATATTTCAAAATGACAATATTTAGATCACATGGCTTATAGATTGTAGAGACACTTCAGCCATCTCGAGTAGAGAGTTTGGTGGTAGATGGGCTGATTAATTTGCTACTGTACCTATTCCATAAATAGCTACCTATATATTTTTATGTCTTCGATTATTGCAAGAAAACGATTATCACAATTTACAATTCGATTCGAAGATCATAAAATGTGGATTAGAGGGTTTTGAGTCCCCAGCGATAACACGCCTGCCGGCTGGCGCAATCGATAACTGTCAGGGTTTAATTAATTCAATCACGGACCCGGGTAATCTGACAGGGACGGATCAGACAGGTGGGTGAGTGGTGCAAATATTATATAGGCACGATTTACACTTAGATTATAAATAATAATAATTTAGCCCTTTTGACGTCCCACTCCTGGGCACGGGCCTCCCCTCAACACATGGGGGATTCAGGCCATAATCTACCACGCTGGCCCAGTGCGGGTTGGCGGATTTCACATGACTTTCGAAAATTGGTTAGATCTTCTAAGATATGCAGGTTTCCTCACGATGTTTTCCTTATAAATATATCATCTAAAATTATAATTAACTAGCTGTGCCCCGCGACTCCGTCCGCGTTCTGTTGAATTTTTCCTGAATTTTCTTTGTTATAAACCTCACGGAGCCCGAGACCTTTCCAACGAATGCAAAACCGTGGAAATCGGTTCGTGCGTTCTGGAGTTATAGCGTCAGGAAGGAAAACCCGACTTATTTTTATATAGTAGACTATAGTTTTGGTGTACCTACACTCACCAAAAAGAAAGTTTGTTTGACAAATCGACTTCATTAACAGCTACGTATTATTGATTGAAATGTGCAAATGGTTAGTTAGGTGCTAAGTTACTTGGTAACACAGAAATTATATTATTGGTACAATACGGATGGGATCGTATCCAAATAACCTTTCCGGGTTCGTCATAGGTACAGTGCATAAATGTAACTTTTCAGGTGCATCAGTAAAACAATCTTAAATATGTAATGCGCTCAAAAAAATCCAACAAACACTTGCACCGGGATAATGTGTTAAAGCCAGTTGCAAGCCGGCCCTTTCGGTCATATGCCTACACTAATGATGGAATCTCGTAATGGTATCTAATAGTAACCCACCAATAAACCACCTTCATTTGACATTAAATATATCTAATGTCCGATCATATCAAGCAATTACCTACTTCTGGATGAATAACCCAAACCTTTATAAAGAAATTTAATTTTGTGTTTAGTCCGCCCCTGGCGCTGAAACGTTTATATAGTCCCTCTTGTTTCCCGATTTCACGAACCGAGCGATACTCGTGTCTAGCTGAGCAGCAAATTAATTACTAATTACATTATTTTGCTCACTTTAGGGCAAATAATGATGGCAAAAACTATAATATCATTATCATGGCTAATTGTAATCAAAAAGTTCTGACGTTAGAAATATTTATCTAATTAACTACTTGTAACTTCCGGGATGAGATAGATAAGTACTTACTACAACTAGGTACTATATCAGACACTATTTAGACTACGCTAAACACTGATACTAAGATTTAAACTAGCTTAAATGAATAAATATGCATAGGTAAACGTTAAATTCATCGCAAAATATCCTATTATTAAATTGCTAAAATTCTAAGCACCTGCAGTAAGCATGTTAGCAATATGTTGCGTGTAATGTAATAATTATGTATTTTAATCAGGCGTTTAATAAAATAATACAAATATCAACCCTTTATTCATGAGTAAATATAAGATATTCTTTCCGGGATACTACATATCCTGTCACAACTGTCCTCCCGGGACGAAGCCGGGCAGGGGAGATAAATCAATATAATAGCCGCCCGACCCGGACTATCAATCAGAGGATCGGATACAGTGACGTATCGCAATTTTGTTGAGCAATTTCCGGTAATATTGTGGGAAATGGTGCCCTACTAGATTACGTTTTCTTTCTGCTATTACAAATCTGTCTTACCACCGAAAGCGAGTGACGCTTTATGAATAAGAACGTCTCAAAGCTAAATATTTGAGAAGAGTTTGAGTATTCGACAGACAATGGTGCAGTGAGTTCAAAGTTGACCGATCAGCTCACAGCACAGTCTCTCTTACTTACCTAAAAGGACTCGGTGAGACCCGGGAAAAGCTTAACGGAACCCGCGATGAATGTATTCAGAATAAAAATTTTCTTTAGGAAAGGTATATCCTGTTAATTGTGGTTGCAAGTGCTATCTCTCTCTTACCTGCTGATGGTTAGCGTCTTGCTTCTCACTGCTCTCCGAGGCTGAGGAACCCGTCGGCTTCTTGCAGAAGGTGGGACAATACCGCCGGCACAGGCATCTGTGAATACAAATAAATGGTAAGTACCCTGCCTCCGTCTTTCGTCTGGTGGTCGTAAACGCGACCTGCATGTTGACATTTGGGAACAGTGGCGACATCTATTATAATTAAATAAATAAATATATCGCCAGACTGACACACTGACTGTATGGTCCCAAACTAAGCATACTATGGGTACTATGGGTACCTTACAATAGACTGGGGGTGATCCCAGTGACACCCAGATCAGGGCAAATTACGAAAAGGCTTTGTCCAAAATTGGCCCCGGCGGGAATCGAACCCGTAACCACCATGTGCAGTGAGCCGAAAGAAAGAAAAACAAGTAATTCGGCACATACACAAGAGGTTACAAAAGACGAAAAAAGAATACAAAAAAAAGAGGCACAATGTTTAGGTACCTCAATGTCACCTAAGGCGACGGAATGTAGCATACACAGAGATACGTAGGTCTGTGGTAGTATACAACTCCAACCGGAAACAGTAAATGTGACAATATCTACTGCCGAGACTACTAATTTGTCCAGTCTATGGTAATATATTGGTGATGGTATACTGTAGACTGTTTCAGTGAACAAGTGGTCGGAAGCGCAGCTTTATAATGTGATTCTGGCGTGTAATTACGGATCACGCAGCTCTTGGCATTATTGGTGAAATGTGGGGTGTACGCAGAGGAGGACTAGCAGTCCTAGCCGCCCTAGGATGTGTAGTAGGTACTAGTGGCCCATTCTGAGCTCATCGTTTACCGAAGCGTATAATATGAAATTATTTTCTTACCAACTCTTATCAAAATCGATTCAGAAGTTAGGTCGGGAAGAAGTAAGAAACAATAACAATAAAAATATTTTGTTGACACTATAAGCCGCATCGGATAGCGGGCAACCGTCCATTGTGGCGTTCCATGGGGGAGGCCTATGTCCAGCAGTGGACGTCTTCCGGCTGATGATGATAAGCCGCATCTAATATCTGACCACCCTAGGTCTGAGCCTAGTCGGCCTTAAGAAAAAACCACCGCTGGGTATACAAAAGAACACGTTCGATATCTCTTAGAAGAGTTCTCTGCATAATGAAACATAATGTCACATGGTTTTTGTACTTGAACTACAGTAAAAGGAATATCAATTATCGGTGTCTACTTAACCGAGTGAACGACCGTTTAGAGGTATAAAGGTACTCTTGGATCATTTGACTTTCAAATTCCCACCCAGTTACTGAACACCCTCTATATTAAATTAGCATCATCAAATATACGGGACCCTTGCCTTTATAATTGGAATAAGGTGAGGACCATTCCAGCTCGCCTACAACAACACGTGTTCCGACCCGAGTCCGTTTGACCGGGGCTAATGGCGCCCGACATGGGACTTATGGGGAGCAATCCAATTACCTAATTCAATAACTGCGAGTGTAGTGCGGTTAATGGTAGTATAATTTATTATTTGATGAAAATAGGTTATATTAATCCTTACTACTATATACTGTAATAACATAAAAGTGTCTTTATCAGTTTGACTGAAAATCCATGCGGCGCGATTTTCAGCAGTCACTCCGTTGTGGGTCAAACACCATCATCATATAAATAATAATTTAGACCTTTTGACGTCCCACGCCTGAGCATGGGCCTCCCCTCAATACGAGGGGGATCGAGGCCGTAATCCACCACGCTGGCTGCGGGTTGGTTAAATAAAAATTGGTTAGATTTTCTAAGACATTCTGGGTATGCTACTCTTAGCTAGCAACGATAATCGATATATCGTGACATTTGTCGTGTTGAATCCTACCTACCTATCCAACTGAATCTAAAATAACTACAGAATAAGCGGTGTGAAAGTTAACTCTGAAATTCAATTTTCGTATCCAACGATTTACCGGGAACTCTACAAAAACGGTAGACCCTTCTTTGAAAATGGAAATGTTCCCTTTCACCCATGATATTACATATTTCATAAAACAGCTACGTTTTATTAAAATATAAGAGCGGGAATACAGCGAAGCCTCTTTTATACTACTGAATAATGTACTATGTATAATAATGAAGTTTTCTTGGAAACATTGCCTCGATTGCCAATTAAAATATTTCACTGTAGGCACCTACAAGCTAGGTTATCGATATGTTTGGTAGAATATCTTATATATTTTTATATTTATGCAAATTTATTTCGAAAATACAGGTATGATAGTGCTGTATTACATTTATTGTATACAGGGTGTTTCAAACATTCGAAATATTTTCTTTTGTTCATAATCGAATATTTTGACGACCGCTTCGCAAAGTAGCTCGAGGGTAGACGCTCTCGGTTCACCGCCTTTGGTATTACAAGCAAGTATAGGCTACGGTGACTGCTTAACACCAGGCGGGGCTTAAGCTTGTTTACCGACTCCATTAGGTATATAAAGGTGGAGGGTGTTGATAACAAACACGTTTAAAAAAACGGTATCGCTAAACAACCGTTACTAATAAAAAACTAAAACCCTCTCGGTGTAAGTAAATATAACTGAACCGGGTCTAGTGCTCTCCACAAATCCAATAACCAATAACAGACCGTGCCCATGCCGTGTACGAGTACCCTCAAATCGATACACACCCACAAGGGGCAATTTAAACTCTACTAATAGACGTGGTATGGTCGGTATTACGTTGCAGGTGCGTTGGCAGATATTCCAAGTATTTATTAGGGATCTCATTCAATTCGGTGCGATTTCAAAATACAACGTGATTGCGAATCTGTGCTTAAATTCCAACTCACGAGGCGAAAGACAAGACCCATGAGTTACTTTTTATCGCCGCAACTCAAACACACCTCAATTTTGAGAGCTGTTTAATTTTAACGCCATAAAACAGACAAATAACGCTAACTCAAGCATCTAATTGGATCTTTGTGAGTACACAATTTGTGGATGAATATTTCAAACCATTTTTGTGTGTAGATCAAACTTCAATCAATATCAAGTATAAAAACTTATCGCTGGATCGGTTTAGCAACATATTCAACTCTACCTACGAAATAGACTTACATAACTTCCCTCATTAATTTCATACCCTCTCTCATACAAGCTGTAGGTACATACCTACACAAATATTTCAATAAGGAGTTTGGAATACGTTTAATTTTAATTAACGGTCTCTCCGAGATGAAATATGAGCGAGACTCTCGAGCGGCTGCCTTGATTACACCGCATTGTTTAAGATTTAGACAATAACTACCTAGGAGTAGTAGGAGAATTCACAAATTACTACAACTAAGGATTGGAATACACGTCTATATTTCAAAACCCTATGGCAGTTTCTTGAAGACAGTAGAATGAATTTTCATCATGTAAATAAATAAATAATAAATATTTCCAGACTGACACACCAACTGTATGGTCCCCAACTAAGCTACCCTTGTACTATGGGCACCGTACAATGGACAGCGGGCGATCCCAGTGACTCCCAGACCTGGGCAAATTACGAAAAGGCCATTTCCGAAATTTGTCCCAGCGGGAATCGAACCCACTCAGTGCAGTGAGACGAGCGGCCTACGCTCGAACCACTGCGCCAGGGGTCGTCGAATATATTAGTAGTTTATTAAAACACGAGTTATGGCTCGTTATTTCAATAGTATCACAAGTTTGTTTTAATAGCTAGTTATGTGCAGTTTCGTACAATAATAAATAACCCAATATAAATAAATAATTCAAAATAAGATCATTATTGAATTAATATTAGTAATGACGCTTACCTGATGAGTAGCGTCGCGAAGAGTACAGCCAGCAGCGGCAGCAGCGTCCCGAAGCACGCCAGGAATAGTGTCTGCACGTCCGTGAAACCTGAGAACACAGACAAGACTGCGACAGGTCACATGCCAACACACCCAGTAGTAGCTATTGTACGATTTCGACTACCCTCTTTCATCAAAACGTTAACAATACAGTATAGTAAAAAATCGCCAGTAACCTATATTTTATAATTAGGTATGCCTAGTCAACAATAATTTTCATTAACACAAATAGTTATAGGAAATAAGGAATAACAGATTCATGTTCTAACAACCACTGGTAAAGTCCCAAAATGGGCGTCATTTGTTTTTTGATGACAAAATGGTTTCACACTGACAAAGTCTCCAACTAAAGATTTTCCTAGTATTAGACCGAAAATGTAGAGAAATTTTTGACATAATATTTTCAATGAAACTCAAATCCACTTCTTTCCTATCATCATTCCATTACGAAAGAACACATGAATGAAGAATTTATTTACCTAAAACGTGCTTTTAGAAGCATATGCTTCAGATAAGTCAATTTCCGATGTGCTCAGAAGCGAACATTCTAATAAATGGGCAGACTTCCAATTGGCGCCCGACGTGGTACCTATTTCGCCTCAGCACAGAAAATCCAAACGCTGTTCCGTTACAACCATCGACTTTACGTGACTTAAATAACAATTAGTCTAGAGGGAATTAAGCTGTAATGAGGCACTAATAAAATGGCTAGTTCTCTGCTCAGACTGTTAGCTTTTTTTATAATAAAATATTTTCCAACTTATAACTAGCACGTATGCCGTTATACGAGTACGTTAGACGAAAAATCTCAATAAATCTCCCGAAAATGTGGGGTATGTGTTGTATATTGTGAACCATAACCGCGGACCATGAGAGAGCAATATCGTCTGTGATGTTTTTTCATTTAACTACATTTCGCGCGTGGCGGACCCTCATCCATTATTGGCGTATCAAAAACTGGAATACGACGTGGTACAAGTCATAAGCGATTTTTATTTAAATATCTCAAATAAAAGCAGTGATAGCCGATTGGTTATAGGCATCCATCTTGCTTATACATCTTCCAGTGTTCAAACCCCGGCTTGTACTTCTGGTATTTTCGACAACTATTTTTAAATCAAAATTACACTATGATTATCGAATGCTCACGGTGAAGGAAAACATCGTGATGAAACCTGCATGTTTTAGAAAATGTAACCATTATTCGAAAGACATGTAAAATCCGCCAAACCGCACTGAGACAGTGTGTTGGATTATGGCCCGAATCCCCCTTGTGTTAAGGAAAGCCGGTGCTGAGTAGTGGAACATTAAAAGGCTAATTATTATTATTTATGTCAAATCACTATCGCTTTACTCTTCTCCCTGACGCTACATCCTCTCTAGCCCGTCCCCCACAGGGGCTGAATACAAATTCGTACTGAACACAGCGTTACGTCGGGAGCGGCATAAATTTTATAAAAGCCTCGCTAATTTGTCAGAAAAGGTACCCGAGACGGGACATATCGGGCCGAACAGTATCGTGCCCAGTTTCTGACCCGTCCCACTGATTTACGTCCCGAATATGTAAACAGGCCCTTTTAATTTCGCTACTTTTAGTATAATATAAAGAGTTTATGGGCCATTTCGGGACGCAAATATTTTTTGTACCTTTTAGGCTTTTGGGAAACGGATAATTTAATTGTTGTTATGGTAATTGTTTGTCCTGTAATAAACGTTGATTAAGGTGCTAATAAGAATTAAGAAGAAAATATATCCCAGCGGTTTGGACGGGTAGCGTGCAACGAACGGCTTTTTATATATGTATAGATATTAGGATATGTTGGCTTTTAAAATTACTTGTTATTATTTAATAATGTATGTACTTATAATGGCTGAAAATAATATGAAACGGCGATGAGATTCCTGGGCCAGCCTTGAAAACAAGAAATATTCATTGAAAAACTCTGAAAATCAGGAAAAATCTTTCAATATCTGTTGTTCTGCTCGTGGGTCTGTGTTGCTGCTATAATATCTTTGATTATTCCTAGAAATTACAGTCTAAATAAAATGCAACGCATTAAGGTGAAGGCGCCTGTCTAGCCCGCGAAATTCAAAATTTTCGAGTATTTTTATAGTTTATCCAAAATCTGAAAACATTTAAGACAACATTTTGTGATTTGCGAAAAACACAGTATGCAGTGCGTTTATTAATACATTTATTTTACTCTTAATATTATCACGGTGGATATGATACTAGTAAATCACTAAGTATACAAAATTTGCCAGATTATCTGGATAGCTGTCGTTCTTGAAATGTTTTAGAGTAAGTTGGATATATTAATAAATGCACTGCACACGGTATTTTTCGCAAATTACAAAATGTGCCTTTTATTATTATCAGATTTAGAAAATATTAAAAAACCTCAAAAAATTTGAACTTCGCGGGCTAGATGGGCGCTTTAGCCTTAACATAATTAAAGTTTAAATGTTAAATACTTTAACATTTTGCAAAAAAGAGAAGAGTGATTTAATAAACAGTCACCATTTTACCATAAAAACGAATGCACCATACGAAACAGTACAATAGTTAGATGTACATATATCGAGAGAGCTTTGTTCAGTGTTCCGGCTCACTGGGTTTGAGTGAACAAAACCTGAATTATGTACCCATTCCCCTGTGCATAACTGTCATCACTCTAATCCATAATAATCTTTACCAATATCTATCATACATTTTAAATGGGTTTATTTGCATGTTGGACTGAGATTCATGTCAAAATGGCCGAACTGATTTCGATGAAATATGGTACAAAGATAACAGACTTAGTTTTGTGTATACATTTTTGAGAGATAATGGATCCAGGTACAGTAAAATGCATGGAAATCTTTGTCAAAAGAATGTTGCAAATTATATTATCTATATATATAAAAGAAAGTCGTGTTAGTTACACTATTTATAACTCGAGAACGGCTGAACGGATTTGGCTGAAAATTGGTGGGGCGGTAGCTTAGAACCAGGAGAAGGTTATAGGATACTTTTTATCCCGTTCCAGTGGAACTTGACATAAAACGTGAAAACGTGTTATTAATGCAAATGACAGCCAATGACAGCAAAAAAAATTTGAATGAAAAAAAAGTCTAGCCATTGATTATTTACAAATACTATAAAAAAGGAGAACCAACAGCTAAAATGTCGTCTATAGTTAAATATGGTTGAATATTTGATAATTTGAAATTTTGAAGTTGACAGTTGATCTGTCAGTTTCGAATTTCTATTAGCTTATTATACGGATATTATTATTAGCAATACGATGCCGCGTCCAAGACAATCTGATCTTTCGCGACAAAGCCGTAATGCAACTAGGATTCGAAACATTGCGAATGAAAGAACTGAAGAACAAGAAATTGGAAGTGAAGAGCGCCGCGGTAGTATGGCTCGAATTCGTGCTTCTCAATCACAAGAGCAAAGAGAGGTAGCCCGTGAAACGGCTCGGTTGGCAATGAGGAATCGTCGAGCAAACCTCAGAGATCAAGAAGTAGATAACTAACGACGCACAAGAAGAAATTTATCAAGTACTGATTGTGGCATGTTCACAGGTCGGAAGACCATCAGCGTTATTTGTTCTTGCGCCTGATAATAAAACGAAAAATGTAGTCTATCACAAGGTGCTTCAATGAAGAGTGCAAACGAAGCACCAAAATACATTGCAAAGATATTGTTACCTAAAATACACAAACCCGAGGACCCGCTGCGTCCCATTGTAAGCCAGATTGACACACCAACATACAGTCTGGCCCAGCACGTAGCGAAGGTGCTCTCACTACTAAGAGGACACACAAGAGCACATACAAAGGATTTATAACATTTTGTAAGTGAGATTAAACATATACATCATGCTAACAATTAAACTATGGTCAGTTTCGATGTTCAGTCTTTGTTTACCTGTCTACCTGTAGCAGACTGCATCACAATAGTATCAAAGAAGCTAGAGAAGAACAACATGCCAGAGGAATATTCTGAACTCTTAAGACATTGCCTCACATCCGGTTATCTGTTGTGGAATGAACAGTTCTACAAGCAAGTAGATGATGTAGCGATGGGCTCCCCTGTTTCTTCCGTTGTCGCCGATATATTCATTCATGGAAGACTTCGAGGAGACAGCCCTTCGCACTTCACATGTGAGCGCAAGATTCTACAAGCGGTACGTAGACGATACTCTCACAATATTACCATGAGACAAAATAAGAGTATTTCTATACCATCATAACTCGATACAATCTCAAATAAAATTTACAATGGAGTTAGAGGCCAACAATACTCTATCATTCTTAGATGTTTTAGTAATCCAAAATCCTTATAACAACTTAGGCCAAAACGTGTATAGGAAAAAGACACATACCGATAGGTACTTAAACGGTAAATCACACCACCATCCAACATAGTTAGCTACCATGGGTAAATCTTTGTTTCAGAGAGCACAAGGGATCTGGGATGAGCAACACCTGGCTGACGAGATACATCATGTCAAGCAAATAGTTGTCAGATACAGTGAGCAATTTCTGCGTGAATAGGACCGCAAACAACAACTAAATATGAGGGTACCCAGTTAATAACTTTGACATCAGGAAGTCTAACACCTCAGTCCCCCGTGACCATGGCTGCTGTAAAGCAACCGAAACTTCGGGAAAATAAAAAAGGAAATAAACGCGATAAAATCAGTATAATAGTTTTATTTGAATACATGGCCAAGAAATAATCTTATATTTGTATTTTAAAATAAATATTTAACTAATCATTTTTTAAATCAGCACTTTTATAGCCTCAATGGCGAAACAAAGTTTGCCGGGACAGCTAGTAATATATAAAGTAGACCTCCATTTTGGTTTTCGAAAGTGGACGGTCACATGTTTGTATTATATTGTTATTAAATGTGTTTGTTATTGCTATTTGTTACTTGACACTGGCGAAATATCTATTAAGCTGGGCGGGCCATATTTATTAAGAAAGAAGATATTATAAAGTAGTTTCAAAATTAACCAAATATCTAGTTTCAGGGGCATCTGAAAAAGTAGTGCGCAAATACCCGTAAAGGTCACTTTTAAAACATTTATTTCGTTTTATAAATTGGGGCCAATGATATAAAATTAGGTACGTTGTATGCGGGTGATACACCGAATTCTCTCTGTCATCAGTAATTTGACATTTGAAAGAAGAAGACAAAGCATGGCTTAAATACACAACTGCTCAAAGAATTTGTAATAATAAGACATTATTACAAATTCTTTGACGTATAGATAGTTAGTTTGCAAAAATAAACAAAAGTATGCAAATTAGTAAGGGGATTAGTATACTAAGATAAATAGTTTCGTCTCTGTTTGTAATGTATACTTAGATACCGCTCATTCGTAAAGCACCCTCGCTGCTTACTAAATTTCCTTCCATCCCTACAATTAATACTTCAAAGGCTACTTATTATAGTCATGAGCTTTGCTAAACAGCTACCGTTGAATAATTAACGGTTATTAGTATTAGCGAACATCACACGAGATGTTAGTGCGTGCTCAAGTGTGCTTATGCAAATGAGATTGCAACCGGTAAGGAGGTTCGGGGTAGCGCCGTGTTCGGGTCGATGCCCATATTTAGCATACATAATGAATGCAGTATCTGGCAATAATTAGGACACACCTGAGATCACTTCGAAAGTTGTGCTTATGGGACGGGGCAATTTCATGACAAGTTTGAGAGCGATCATGGAAATGTCAAACTGATGTCATACCAGCTTTTATTTACGACTTTGACCGCGCAAAACTCGGAACGGACTTTACATACAAACTTCCATCCCCTATTTTACTTAGGGGTGGAACTTCCAAAATCTTTCAAACATCATACCACCAACATTTCTAACCCGAACGGTTTAAAATGTGTGTTGATAGATCAGTTTGTCTTTTTATATATACATAACAGAGTACCTACATAATGATATTAAAAGCGTACTCAAGATCGCTTGCGACTTGAGATCGCCGGACGGACTTGAATGCGCTCTTGAGATGTCATATTGAATAAGCGTGACATTTCCAAGTTCGTTGTCAAAGTTGAGATCGAGTTATGACTTCATTGTGCTTAACTTTGTGTGCATTTCTCAATGAGGGCTAAATAAATGGATTTTTATACCTACATTACATATGACTTTAAAACCATAAACATTATACTTAAAACATTTCAGTATTTTTACACAAAATAAAATCATTTCCTAGCTTAACCGTGGCGTATAATTTCATACCCTCTGGTCTTCTAAACGCGTATACAGAAATGTAATTTTTAAACACGTAAATGGCAAACTAGATTTTTATGAAAAGATTCTATATTGTCTTCGGAATAATATGCTATATAATAGTCCAACGTCGTGGTTATATTCTCTTCGTATAATGGACTCTCGAAAAGTATTAAATTTTCTGTTGCATAATTCATTGCAACTGCTTTGTTCTCACAAGGAAAATAACGTGATAAAATGTAGATTTGTTTTTACAAGTTCCTCAAACTACTTATACTATGGTAGCATGGTAGACTTTGTAAGATTTCAAAATAATTGTAGCTTGAAACAACCTTTAAAGTTTCTATATATACTGATCAACAACAGCAGTTGAATGATGACCACTGGTGTGTGACTTCACTTATCTATCCAGTATTTATAGTTTATCACAATACTAGTTAATAGCCCCGTCAACCCCTCCGGCTTAGCCGTATGATTGATCACTAGAGTGGTCTGATGTCAATAGTTTAATGGGGCAGAGATCAAATCTGAATCCTCGCAGTTTCGAGAGCGAACTTCTTACCGCTATTACGTATCAACCTGTTTTAACAAAATAAACATCAAACTACTCACTTGTATCAGGCGCTAAGTCGTCATCCACCTCGTGGCCTGTTATATTCGTCATATAGGCGCTCCTGTTCTCCCTCGACGCCCTCGCGGCCTCCACCAGCTCCACATAATCCACCTTCTTCAGTACGTCACTACTGTTCCTGCCCGCATCACCTCGCATACTCCTGTTACTAAATTCGCTCTCATTAATCTTTGCTGCGATGAGAAATTCAAATTTTGGAACGTCATCTGCAAATTCTGATTCCGGTCGAAATAGTATATCAGTGATCGTGTCCTCTCTATCGGTTTCCGAGTCTATGATCTGCTCTAGCAATGTACGTGATATGTTTAACTGTTTGTCGACCGGGTCGTCGGATGAGGACACTTTGGTTTGATCTTTCATCACTTTTTCCGATAGCGCTTCATCTCTGTCTTGTTCAGCGTTTACAATAGCCTCCAATTCGGTGTTAGAACTCTTGTTTATCTGTTCTGGAGTTTCGTCATCTGTGGCTACTTTTAGGGTATCAGAGTTCGAGTCGACAGGAAGATTGAATGTGTTATTGTTCGCGAATTTGATTACAATGTCCGTCGAGTTGTTGGAGTACGGCCTCGCATGTACTATATCCGCAGTCAGTAATGCGTTCAACAGGAAAAACATGAGTTTTAACTTCACGTTAGTCATTTTGATCTTTGATCACGTTTTCATTATGGGACCTTAATTCCGGAGTTTCAATTCATTGTCGTCGAGGAGATTGGATCAGCGAGGCATTGTTCTGCCGGCCTGCGGACAAAGCGACTATTAACTATTAAAGTTTGAGCAAACGTGATTAATGGCTACAAAGGGAACTGACGGCTCCTTATTAATTTTTCACTTCCCGTCTTTGTTTGAGAACTAACTTTAATTTGATTCTCGTGGGAGTTTGTTTTTATTTGCGGAGGCACTTAATTTTATCAAAAGAAGTTTAGATTAAATATTTTTCAAGTTGATAAAAATCATACCTAGTAATTATTTATGATAATCGCCTTAATACCTACGTGACTTGTTACTCACAATTTTATTCGACCCTGACAAATCACGTGCCATATCACTGTCATGTTACTTTGGTGGTGGGTACAGCCGAGAGACTTAAAAGCTTTTTCTCCGCTCAAATCCTATATCTATAGGTACAGCGGAACCACTAAAATCATTAATAAAATCATCAACCATTCATTAACCTTTCATGACTGAGCCATAGAATGGCAAAATCAACCATGTTATAAATACCGTCAAAGCAAAAATGTTTATAAACATTACGATTTTAGCACCCATATATAAAATATTACCCGATAAATATTCATGCCTTTTACATTTCAAGGGTGCTACTCTTAGCAACGATAAATCGATACCTATATATCGTTACATTCGCATTGTTGAATCCTACTCTAAATTCCATCTTTTTTGCTGTCGTATCGATTACTGAACGAACAATACAAAATTATTGTTCGTTCAGACGATATTAAACGGCAAAAAAGATATAATTTAGAGTAGGATTCGACAACATGAATGTAACGAAACGATATATCCATTATCGTTGCTAAGAGTAGCACTTCAGGCAACAAGTAGCGCTAAGGCAAAAACATCTCAACACTTTATAAACAGAGACTATCAAGAGTCTATCTCATCATACGAGAACAACCATAAAACATAGATACACGAACAACATTTCCCATTTACAACCACAATAATGGCCTACTAAACATTACTGTTCTAATTTGAAGACTTCTGTAGGCCACAAATGAGTTATACCCTTTGTTATAACCGATGGCCACGCGGCCATTTGTCAGTGTCTGGCCATGATTCATTTATGGCCTTTAATTTGGCGGGAGAACGATACTCATGGGTACTTCATATAAAGAAGAGTATGTAAATAGAAAAATAACTAAAACATCTATGATAACTTATCTTTATCACAAGACGCATGCTTACATAAGTCGTATGGTCCCTAAGTAGACAACGTTCTTATTATGCGTACCATGAAAAGTACTGTGGTGGTCCCAGTTACACCCAGATTATGGTAAATAACGAAAAAACTAATTTCAAAATTTGACAGGTATGAAAGTTGAACTACACTACTTCACTACAAGCAAGAACTAGATGCAACCGGGTGCAAGTTTGAAACACTAAGTAGTAAATATGTTAGGTTTTTCTTCCGTAACATATCACTTTCTAAAGACACACTCAGCCGGGCCACATGAATAACGCCCCCACTCGCTGGGAGGAGAGGCAATTTGTCAGTGTCACGGCGCGACGTTTTATACTTGGATGCTCGTTATTTTCGCGGTAATACTTCACTATATGTCACTATAGTTTAAAAAGGGAATAATGGACCCGTCAACATATGAAAATAGTGTTGTATTTTATTTGTTAGTAAATCAAAATATTTATAGCTCAGACTTACTAAAAAAAATCAGTAGTTTGACAGCAGGCTAAACGTAAGCCGGTCGGTCACTGGATGGTGGCCGGCTCGATTTCAACACTGGGTATATTTCAGAAACAACCTTTTCGTGCAATGTTCCTGTACTTAATATAGCACAGATACGAAGCTCTATACAAAAATGAAATATGCCTAAACGTAATTATGATAACTTATTTATATACCCATCTTGGACACTAGACAATATATAGCATTCATTTTTAGGGTCCCGTAGTCAAACTATTATTTTGACGACCGCTTGGCGCAATGGTTCGAGCGTAGGCCGCTCGGCTCACTGCACATGGTGGTTACGGGTTCGATTCCCGCCGGGGCAAATTTCGAAAATGGCCTTTTCGTAATTTGTCCTGGTGTGGGTGTCACTGGGATCGCTCCCAGTCCATTGTACGTTGCCCGTAGTAATAGCGTTGCTTAGTTTGGAACCATACAGTTGGTGTGTCAGCCTGGCGATATTTATTATTATAAAAGCTCCACAAAATATTGCCATATCAAACCGTGTTTATCAACAGCATCGCGTCACGTTTCACTCCCCATATTTTCGTCGCTGGCAACATTTTGTCCGCCCGCGGCGCGTGATCGTCCGACATTAATCAGAATAGCTCGTCGGATAAACAGGATATTATTATTATTATGTGAATCACATGAACATTGTACATTTTTATCAGAATAATTTTTCAAGATGTGAAATGAAACACCTTTCACAAAAAAATAATATTTACAACCTAATGTGAGGAGTTCTGAAGTCGACACAACAGTAAGAATATAAGAAAATGTATATTTTAGGAACAAAGCAGCCAATCATTTTAAGTGAAAGGCTCAATTTTATGAATGACCTTGACCTGTGACCTCGATGTGAACTTGATCTGTGTTCGGTTCAGCACATGCTGGGCGAGGGCCTTCTGCGCTAATTTTAGCTCTGTAAGTAGACAAAATTTACCTGGCAACCCAGCGAACCATCGCATTAAATAACTTTTTTATTTCCATTTAACGAACTTCAAAACCAGTGATTCATTTAATATTGAAATTGAATAAAGAACAGGTATTTTTCTTTGTGTAAAATTAACGCTATAAGAGAATCGGATTCGCATTCAGTGAAGAAAAACAATGTGAAACGCCCGAGGGAAATCTACAGTTTAAATGAACTTGCTTTATTTATACACATCTGGACACTGTGCCCAGAACATGTGCCTACATGTCTGTCGTTTCGTTTAATTAAATTCATTAACTTCATTTATTGTTATTTTATATAAAGCTAAATCGACAACAAGCGTACGACCTACCTGATGTTAAGCAGTTAGCCCATATAGATTGTTGCCATAGGTACCATATACGAGTATACGTTCATAACATGTCTACAAATAAAAAACACACTGTCAATCCAATCTTTCCAGTTCACCAAATAGCATAATCCGTGAAACGTGAATTTATAAAATTTCGATTGACACGAAACCTGAAAAGAGTATCACAGAAAGGATTTCAGCGTACCGCCCCGAGCGCCAGGGGAGCAGGCGGGGGTGCGCGGATTAAAATTTAAAGCACGTATGTTCGAGGGATTAAATCGGATTTAGGACAAAAATGGAGTTTATTTTTGATGATAGGGTATTATTACAAAATTGCTTTGATCATGTCACACATTACATACTCCAAGCCTACTGTACAATGGCACAAACTCATCCGGCCCGATAGCCAAAAGAGGGACTAAAATTTTCAATAGAAAAAAGGCTTATTTTAGAGAGTGTTGTATAGGGACGCCCTCAATTACCCAGATAAGTTTTTGAGACTGCACTAGCTGAGAATACCTGCGTAGTAATTAACTAATTTACCTACTGTGCTGATGCTGTTTGTAGCTCTACCATCAGTTTATACATTCAGTAGAGTCGGTAATCTTAGAGTTTATATACAATATTTATATGGCAATTGTTAGTTCTTATATTTTACGTAATGACTACTGGACCGAAATAAATTAAAACTCTTGGTAGAGCTAAGACCAACGTGGTCAGAATGGTAGAGAAGCTAAAACAAAGGCAATACCATTAATTGAATGATGTGATTACAAAGAAACATAAAAGCAAAATCTTCTCACTGAGAGATTGAGAGAGACATCTAATAATATGTGAATTTATGTGTAAAACATTGAACTAAACTTTCACTTCAACAATTTGATGTCACATATTAATGGCTCAATACATTCAGCTCATAAAGGTGCAAGCTACAGTAGCGCCGTTGTCATTAATCTTGGAACAGCGATGCGATCGTAACACTTGCCAATGGGTCTTTAACAGTTACTACGTGCTTCCGGTAGAGCATAGTCTCAGTGGCCGGGGTTTTAGAAAATGAAAGTAACAAAATTAGGAATGCTATGTTACGAACGTTACTAAAATTAATTTTGTTTTTTAATACAACTTTGGTTTACAAACTTATTGAAATAGATAGGCTCCGTGAGTACACGTTTTTGGTGATTATGCTATGTAAAAATGTTATTACTTAAGTATATTTTGTTGGTGAGTAATTGAACACGGAGCTGGGTCAAAGTAGGCAAAAAATACCAGGTATAAATTGCGGTTGTAGGTAAGTATCTATCCCCTAGAATTCTTTGGGAGATTAATAGACTTAGAATTTAATCCAGAAGATTGCAAATAATGCACACACTTTTTGTCTAGAATATAACATAAAACTGAATTGCATAGCCCAAGATCTTGAACAAGGGAACCGTGCAACGCTTAATTTTCAACCCCAAAATGACTACTTGAGAATATTAAATACAATAAAGGCTCAAGCTACACTAGCGCCAGTGTCATTACGACGCGTCCGAGCGGAACTGCACGTAGCGGAGCAGCCATAATCGAGACTTGCCGTTTTCACGTTATTGCACGGAAAGGGGCGCTATCCGGCCGCGGCGCGAGAAAATTAGACCTTGCATTTAGCGTGAATAAAGTAGGTAATCATTAAATCTAAATAAGTATTTACTTATGCCGAATTATGTCCTTAATATTTTAGTTAGTCTAAAGCTGACACTTCAGCACGACTATTAATGTGATAAGGTCACTTAGTCACGTAATTATAAAAATCTTCTCTGGGACTTAATAAGGTTCAAATTCGTTTGTCTTCATAATAATAAGTTACTGACCAAACATTGATTTCTATTACAAGAAAGGCACAGATAGGAATGTGTACTTATTCGATATCTGGCCTAAAATATCTGGAAAACACACTTAATGAGTTTTTGGTATAATTTTAAGCCAGTCATTGTATAAATAAATGGTTTAAAAGTTTTAAGCAAAACAGTTACACCAAATCGTTTCTTTTGCTCTTTTACAATAGAATTTTATTTAACCGAGCACCTTCTCTGATTTCAATAAAACCACCCTCTTGCTCGTTCCAATAAATCCAAAGAATGTCTAGAAGCTGTCAGTAGTGCTACCATGTCTTTACTCTCGCTGTAAGTCGTAGTCTACGTCAAATACTATATGGTGAATTTTAGTTCATTGGGTGACTGCTAAGAGCACTGTACAAACTGCCAAAGAGCAAACAAGAAGCGGAAGCAAACATCAAAGAATATTCAAACAATTATCCTGATTTTCAGATGTTTTCCTTCAATTAATCAATCAATAATCAGACTATAATTGTCCACTGCTGGACATAGGCCTCCCCTAATGAGCGCCATAGCGCCCTGTCTTCAGCTTGCAGATATTTTCCTTGACTATTCATTATTTCGCTCATCGTTTGGCTCAAGTCTGACACTGCCATAAGACTCTCGACATTAGTCTTAAAGACTTAAATAATTCAGAATTTCAGATTCCACAATTTTATGAACGCGCATTTTTTAATACAAAGAAATTACCAATTTCCAGAACCTCTTCGGTAAGGTCTTTACGGTACCCTTTGTGCGTAATTACGCTCCGCCGCGCGTACAATCCTATTACCGTTGTTTTTGCCCGCAAATTGGATGATTGTTTCCTTTTCGAGTCAAAAGCTGGCCTCTCAAGGAAGAAAATGCTGCAATAAGTTGCCATAGTGATGGCCGTGAGCCAATTACGGCGACGCAACAAGCAACTAATTGACATTATAACCAACCGACTTGTCACTTGTATGACTTGTACTTCGAAAGATAGATATTATGCAAAGGACATCACGCCGATGTCTCGTCACACAGTTAAGCTCACCTCATCGATGACGTAATTGATCTCAAGTCTGAGAGCGATCTTGGGAATGTCGTTCTTATTTCTTATCATACAAAATGACATGACAAGCGTCCTATGACTTGAGATAGATTTATTAATACTGGCCGTAGAGTATTTAATAACTCTATGCAGGTTATATCAATGACACTGCTCTATCATTGGAATTAGATAGCGATCTTACGTAGGATTTTGACAAGTGATTTTGTACTGGAATGATATTTCCAAGATCAATAAAATAAATAAATAAACATCGCCAGACTGACACACCAACTGAATGGCCCCAAACTAAGCAATGCTTGTACTATGGGTACTGTACAATGTACTAGGGGCGCACCCAGTGACACCCAGACCAGGGCAAATTACGAAAAGGCCATTTCCGAAATTTGCCCCAGCGGGAATTGAACCCGCAACCACCATGGGCAGTGAGCCGAGCGGCCTACGCTCGAACCACTGCGCCAAGCGGTCGTCAGATCGGTCTAAGACTTAAGATTGATTTATTAATACGGACCCAAGAGTGACAAGTCACGTATAAGATCGTGCATCACATCACTTTTTTTAATGTAGGTATTGTACAAAGCCTAGGGCAGGTTTCAACAGAAACTTCTTGCAGTCTACTCTGAGTTGGCTGATTGCCTATATTTACACGAAGCGAGTGCCATTGCCTCTGAGGTCCAAACAATGATCCATTGTTCCAACTAGTCGTTCAACTATTGGCTCGACTGTTGACTCAACTGTTCACTTAGTTCATAAACTTAATTATAATAATAGGCCCTCTTTATATAATTAATAAGTAAGTCAGGACTGAAAAAGAAAACATTGTCGTTTATCCTGATACGGAAAATGTTCAACTGCGGTTTGTATTCCGAGGCGTAACAGGCTTTTTTCGAAGCCGCTGTTAATTACAGGAGTTCGTAAAGGCAACCCCTCGAGCCGTGCCGGCTTACTTTTATAGTACGGAAACCGTCAACACACTATTGAGAGGGCGTAGTAGTGTATGCTTTAGGTAAATACAATTAATAAGCAAAATAGTGGAACGCTAAACAATTCTACTCAGGATTTGACAACCGCTTGGCGTAGTGGTTCGAGCGTAGGCCGCTCGGCTTACTGCACATGGTGGTTGCGGGTTCCATTCCCGCTGGGGCAAATTTCGGAAATGGCGTTTTCGTAATTTGCCCTGTGATCGCTCCAACTCCATAGGACGGTACCCATAGTACAAGAGTTGCTTGGTTTGAGACCATACAGTTGTTCCGCAGTCTGGCGATACTTATATTTAATTTGCTTTGGTGAAAATGGCAAACACAGTTTCCAAAGATGTATATACGAGTATATGTAACACTGACACAGTTTCACTATCTCGGGACGAGTTGGCTCTACTCGTATATCACGTAACACCGGGCGAGCTGCGTCCGTCGGCGCATCGGTTGAAATGCGCCTAGCCTAATAACAGCAAGTGCGGAGTAGCTTTTGTTTTATCGTAACTAATAAAGACGACGACTATCCACGGCTAACGAGAAGTGATAGATTAAGTATTTTATTAAATATGTTGTTTTACGTTTCGCCTTCATTACAGTTTATTTTTATTTAATATTACAGTTTCCAACCCACACTGCAATTGCCACCTGAATGTTGACGAGCTTGGCGGTAACATGTGGCTTGTGTGGCTCATGAGAACATAGTACTTGGCAACTTTTTAGGCTGAGAATTAGCTACTAATATGACTTTACGCAACATGTAGTATAGCGTCACAGCTGTAGTAGTCTCAAAAGAACCGACAATACCGCTAGCCACCCCTCGCGACACGAGGCCAGCATCCCTAAGTAGCATACAGAGAGCTTCAGCGGTAATCGATTTATATCGCGCCCGGCTGGAATATTTACATTGTGTTATCACCATTTCAAATGTGCATCCCTTGGAATAAATTTGAATACGAAACGATTAAATTAGACTGTCACACTGTCTGTCTTTCTTTATTTATGAGAGAGAATAAAACCCCACCCCCCTATACCCTCTCGCCTTCCCTTCTCTACCCCTTCCGGGAATACAGGTAGGTACAACGATGTACAAAGAATATAAACCCAATTGGTATCAATGTAGGCTGGAATAACACTGCATTACAACATGCGGTGTTCTTCCGTATGGCAAGGTTTAGATACCTGTGCTCATTGAAAGCTCATGGCCCACTCTTGCGGTGGATGGCTAAACAGAGGCGCCAGCCCCAGCTTATAGTCACCACGATCGCAAATTTAGTAATTTCAATACTGAAGTCCTGAACTCAGTGGTCACTGAAAATTGGGGAATTTCTAAGTAAAGCTGACGATGTGTAAATGGCCAAGACACTTGGCAACTCTGCAGGCAGAAGGAGGTCGTTACCGGAGAGCTACGTAGATAAGACGTTAGGGGCGGCACCGAGCCGTTACCCGGCTCTATGGTACCGACGTCTAAAAGTGAAATTCTACCAAACTGTGTGCAGCACATTTGTTCACAAACATTTTGTGCAGAGCGCCAAAAACCTTGCTTTGTTTCTGTCCCATTTTGTACGCATCCACTGAAAGAACAAATTGTGCCGCGCATTATACAGCAGTGTCGCACAGTGGCGCATATTCGTGGAATTTCCTTTGTTGCGGTTGGTATTTTGTCTGTCTAGACAAACTGAAATGTTGAACGCTCACTTTGCTTCTAAATGCTGCAACGATTTTCGTACAATTAAAACTGTTATAGTCATTAGTATGATGCTATGAGCTAGTTGATGATGCTAGTTATATGTTAGGGCTGATTCTTACTAGCTTCCGCCAAGAATAAAATAAAAACACAACATTTTTTTTGCTATACTTAATATCAGTGTACCAAACTCTATTTATTAGTAATTCATGTAAAAGGCCGCCTCGACAAGGCCACAAATCATGTCCGCCGTAAGCCGAGGCGTGGCATCTCCCCGCACGTAAAGTACCCACACACTGTTAACATAACTGCTCGTACGGTCGCGGTCGGGGTGAATAGGATTGCTTCACGTCTCCATCGGGTTTCATTGTCACTTCCGGGGGTAGATGAAATTTCCACGTTACTTTCTTTATCTTTGCCAACATTTTATTCTATTGCGAACCGTCGTTCCCTAATGAACGACCATATGACGCCACAATATATATATATCTATTGTGGGATATACACACCCGGATGTATAGGGACGTCTTTAGTTCCCTGTCTTTTGACCTCTTCAGTCTAAGATTATTATTATTATTTTACTAAACATTGTTGGCCATAAAAACTTTACCTACCTTTAGCTTACGGTATAATATTATACCTAGTGTTTGTCGGTAACTCAATTCTAAAATATTTTTATTGGTAGCTTTAAATTAGGTAGGTACCTAATGTATGATTAAGTTTCATTAATTTTAATTTAATATTTGATTATATTTTAAACGATATATTTATTAACATTTTCATTGCTGTAATGTCAGTTCGGATTACCTAACGATGCCCCGATTATTTCTTTAACATGCAATTGGGAACAGCAAACGCTTCGTGACGCCTGCGGCAAATTGCTCGCGGCTACACTCCCGTCACGCTGAGAGCAGCACGCAGCGGCACGCCGTGACAAATGAGATACGTCACTGCGCTCGTTACACGCTGAAATATACGCTTCTATAAAAATATTTAAGGTATCAGTATAAGGGCTGTTTATATACGGGCTGACTCGACTGAAGTAGTACATGCGTCTCACAGAAAACCGGCGTAAAGTAGCTATTATGGCTGCGATTCGTACGATGTTTGAGAGCTGGAAGGCCAACCCCATCCCTAACCCTCTCTCTGTCCTACACCTTTAGGTCGACAACGTGCGAGTAATGCCTTTGGCATCTATAAGCTACGTGGATCGTACACTAGTTTGCGGAATCTAAATATATATAACTCAAAGGTGACTGACTGACTGACATAGTGATCTATCAACGCACAGCCCAAACCACTGGACGGATCGGGCTGAAATTTGGCATGCAGGTAGATGGTATGACGTAGGCATCCGCTAAGAAAGGATTTTGTTAATTCTACCCCCAGGGGATAAAATAGGGGATGAAAGTTTGTATGAAACTTTGTCAATTAAATTCCACGCGGACGAAGTCGCGGGCACAGCTAGTTTATTAAATAAAATGTAAACTTTACACTAATTTGGTTTGTACAAACACAAAACATACCTAAACTAAGAAACTAACCGTTATTACAATCTTTCTATGGTCTTAGCGTATGGGCAAGACGGAAATACCATCAAATGTGCCAATACGCGGGACCGTCCACTTGGCTGTAATATGAAGCGAGCTCGCCCGCTTCCACCAATAGTATCGCTTCATTTTCTCAGCTACACCCGGCTTAGCTCAAGTTCACACAGGAAATGAAACGATCCTATTGGGTAAAGCGGTCGGGCCCGTTTCATAGCATAGCCAAGTGGATGATCACCCTTATTGTGAATTTACATCAATATTATGGACATAGCATTGTAAAGTCGGCGTTTATGAATATAAAAGGTAATTCACAGCGGTCAAATAAACAAATGGATTTTTTAAAATATGTTTTTCTCTACATTGCTGTTTTGGCCTCTAAATAGAGCAGTCAGGGTAGGTTACATTAATGCACACTCGTTAATTTAGTAGCGGTCTCTCGTGGCTCTGTAGAGGATAAAAACTTCCCTTTTTTTGTTTAAATAAAGAAAACGAACATAGGTACAAAGATTTTCTAAATAAAATAAATGTAGAGTCCTTACTTCCCAGGTGTCATGGTCGAATATCACTCTACTCTACTATCTATAGACTGAGTAAAAGGTGACTAAAGTAATTTATACCATAGACAATCTTGTAGGAAGCGCTACACTATGTCGTTATCTTGAATGATTTCTTTTATAATGAAAAAGTCGACAAATAAGCCTGCCGGCCTGATGTTAGGCAGTTACTCTAGCCTATAGATGCTTGCAATACCAAAGACAGAGGGAAGGGATGGGGGCTGAGCTTCTGGCTCTCTGACTCATCGTATGAAACCCAGGAATAATAGCTACTTAAGGCCGATCTTCTGTGAGAGGGTCGTACTACTCTGGTTGAGCCAGCCCGTGTATGAGCTGTAGTCAATTGGACCTACTTATGCAAAATGGAACCAACCCACACACACTTCTGCAAACTGAAACCAACCTAGAACCACTAACACAAGGTTGGTTTTGGTCTACAACAGTGCATGTGGGTTGGTTCCATTTTGCATAAGTAGGTCCAATTGGCTACAGCTTGGCTCTACCACCTGTTTGAAATATCACTGACGAGTCCATTCACGATCTTGATCGTGATATTATTATATAAATAAAATAAAATATAATAAAAACGTAGGTATGTAGAGTTCTTAATTAAAACCTGGCTTCAAAAATTTTCCTTGCTCTTCTTGATAAAAGAGAGACATACTTATTGCGTTCAGTTGAATCTCTGGGCTTTTAGCTTCACAGGTACCGGCTTCTACCAGCGAAGTCTTTGCAAACCGAATCAAACTTGTTACCTTCCGCTTCGCAGGACGTGGCTACGTCAATCAACTATCATATTCAACTTATTGATAACAATACCTCGTGTTTCTGACGGCATTTGTTTACCAGTGAACTAAACTAATACTAAACTAAACATACTGTCAGAACTATACAAAATGTAACTATGTTTTCATTATAATTTAATAAATAAGAAGTAAAGAAACGTAAAGCACAAGTATGTAGGTGTTTCTTTTGTATTTGGAACTGTAACTACTACGACTACTGCGATTAGGTTGCCAAAATGAACACCTTTAAGTTACACAGTGAGTACTTACTTTGCGCCCTTGAAATATTGTCTACTTCACTTGATTAGAAAATCTATTCCAAATTGATACTTATGTGCTAAGTCATAAGGTAAGCTCTAGTTCGTATTTATTATCTTCTATAATCTTTAGTATATAAATCAACTTACCTCAAAACCCATGTTATGAATTTTGAAAACCGCAAGTTCACAGTTCACTGCAACCGTTATTATCGATAAGAATGTAAGTTAATTAAAAACAATAACGAGAGCATACGTTTCTATAACAAAGGTCACAAATCACACCCTGGCTGAAAACAGACTCATTCACACACTGGCCGTATGAAGAAAAAATTAATTCCAAATTCGAAATTGACAGCACGAAAATTCGGGGCCCGCATTTTTGACAGTTTTGACACTTGGATTACTTTTTTTAATTATTACGAAGGCTATGGACGAATATTATCCGGCATCCGGGATTTTCGTATTGGTACGTCCTCCGCCCGGGAGATCCCACCGGGTCCAGAGGCTGACTCCCGTCCGTCGGACGATCGAAGCTGCGTATACTGCGCCTCCCCTCTTGCGTAACTGATATTATTGTAAATTATAATAGTTCTGTTGTGTTACGTCATGTCTAAATGATTGTATCTTTCGTACTGAATTTGAACAAGTAATTCGATTATTACACAATTACAGTAACAGAATATCCTATAAAATATCTCAAAATCTGCAACCTTAAAATAAGCCAAATACTTTAATTATGCCAAAATCATAATTGTTTTTCATAGGTAGTTTTTATAGTAACATTTTTCTAAGATTATCAACATCTATAAAAATTCAAAGAATATCTTACACCCTAGCAAGCTTCGACCGGTCTACATCTTTCGGGAAAAGCCTCAATGCGCAAGCGTTAACTGGAAAACCGAAGCGAGACAGCCTAAACGAGAGGAACAATAGAAAGAGAGAACAATACCGTTATCAAACTGAGTGAGTGCACATAATCCACTCAATTTGTTGTCTAGGCACGTACGAATTAAAAAAAGTCATTCCTCATAGTGTAACTTTTTGTTTTTAAGAAGAGTCATTTTGTCAGGCTAATTTAAGAAAAGTAAAAGTAAAATAATATCGCACCTATAATAATGTAGTTTAAAAAGATACTCCCATGCACCTAGTATCTTAATTTAATGAATAGTCCTTGTTTTACAGTACCTACAAGTACATGGGTAAGTATTACTGTGTAGGTAATGATTGTGTACCAATTTTTGTGTGACATTCTAAAAACTACATAACTTTTATTTTTTTAACGATAATCCCTGCAATATATATCTGTTGGAAATAATATTTTTTTTAATAACAAAGTAAGTACCATGACAACACGTTAACTTTAAAAATACCAATTACCAAACGGTATTTCCCATCACTACTTTAGTTTGAAAGTTTCAGGCTTCAGTGGTATGAAACCATTTACAACGTGGGTGTCTGTTTTATATGTAAACGAGGCCTTAGTTCAGCTACCATTTTTGAAGATAGGCAGATAGGCAGATGAGCTCATTATAACACAGTTTTTATGTAAAGACCGGTCACTTTGATATTTTTTTGGGTGATTTAAGTTTTTCAGTTTAAAGTTATCGAATCTTATTAAATTTATATAATCATATCTAAATTATAAGTTACGTCTGTACGCAACTTCGAAGCGTTGTGTAGGCAGGTATAAAGGCAATTGATCCATAGCTACTGAGATCCTTTTAAAAATATACCTACTTTCTTTTAAATCAATGTAGAGTTAGCTAGCGATCATGTACTACAAACTACAACGGATTGTAATACATAATGTAGGTACACAAATAAAATAGTTGAAAAGTGTGGTGTAGCAAAAATGCCGCCTGCTCTATCTGCCCCGGAGGCAGTCATCTGGAGTGCGCTAACAGCGTCCTAACGTGTAGCGCTAGGAGAGCCGGAGATAACGTCGTTTTTTTACGTACATCGCTTTTTATGTACAAGACTAAATACTTACGCCTCGCACCAATTGCACAATATTTCAGGTAGGTACAAGCTACACGACGTTTCATGTAGAGTCACCCTTTTCAGGATTAAACTCTACACAATCATAATATAATGAAAATGGGATCTGAAGTAGCGAACAGAAAGATCCACTAATTGGGTTGCGAAGTGCAAACAGAAGTCGCTTCATGTAAATATGGATAAATCAGCCCAACCAAAAGTAGATTGGAAACCGACCCTAAGGATTGCTTCATTTCCTGTCAACTTGAGCTAAGCCGGATGCCGCTTTCCTCTACGCATTAAAATGAAAAGTACCCTATTGGTCGAAGCGAGCGGTCCAGCCGCCCCGATCAGCCCGTCGGGCTATTGTACAGAAGAAATATGGTAAAAGGTTGGGTACACAAAGAGAAAAAAAATCGAAATCTATATTATATAAAAGAAAGTCGTGTTAGTTACACTATTTATAACTCAAGAACGGCTGAACCGATTTGGCTAAAAATTGGTGGGGAGGTAGTTTAGAACCAGGAGAAGGTTATAGGATACTTTTTATCCCGTTCCCGTGGAACTTGACATAAAACGTGAAAACGTGATATTAATAAACGCAAATGAAAGCAAAAAGAAAAATGTATGAATCAAAAATAAGTCTGGCAGTTGATTTTTAAAAAATGGTATAAAAAAGGGGAACTGACAACTAAAATGTCGTCTATAGTTAAATATCGTTGAATATTTGATAATTTGAAATTTTTAAGTTGACAGTTGATCTGTCAGTTTCGAATTGATATATCCTACTAATATTATAAATGCGAAAGTTTGTGAGTGTGGATGTATGTATGTATGTATGTATGTATGTATGTATGTATGTATGTATGTATGTATGTATGTTTGTTACTCCTTCACGCAAAAACTACTGAACGGATTTGGATGAAATTTGGAACACAGATAGATTATAACCGGGATTAACATATAGGATACTTTTTAACCCGATAATCCCGAAATTTTTGCTAAGTTAAAATACTACGCGGATGAAGTCGCGGGGCACAGCTAGTAAACTTTAAAGTTGCAGTCAGGTCTCTCTACGCTGCACATCTCGTTCAATATTTATTTGATTTATAGGCTCGTTAAAACACAAACGTCTCCCGCTCTGGCCGGCCGGCGTCACGTTCCGTGCACAGTGTGGGTAATTGTTTCCTCGCATTATTGCGCCCTGCACGTGTCCGCGGACCTACTATTGTTACCAATACACAGAACTCACGTGAATCCTACTAATATTATAAATGCGAAAGTTTGTGAGTGTGGATGTATGTATGTATGTATGTATGTATGTATGTTTGTTACTCCTTCACGCAAAAACTACTGAACGGATTTGGATGAAATTTGGAAAACAGATAGATTATGACCGGGATTAACATATAGGATACTTTTTAACCCAATAATCCAATACTACGCGGATGAAGTCGCGGGGCACAGCTAGTCTCATATAAATATATATAAGGCCACAATTTTGAATGACGCTACCGTGTGTCAACAATAGAGTTTAAGTGTTCTGCACGGCGCTCAACACTTTCTGTTCCATTATTTAACTTTCCATAAACATGGGGAGATTCAGAAATTACTTAGAAATAACACCGAATCCCAATTTAGTCATGATCTTTTTTCAACCAACTAAATGTTATAAGCTTCTTAGGGTATACCTCAAAGTGATACGCAAACTCGTAATATACCCTACATGTAGAAAATCCTCTTGCAACTAAGCGCCAGTTTCCGTATGTAGACTTTTATGATTGACGGATGCGAATTGATCTCTAAATAATTTGCTCGAATTAAATAATGAATGTAGGTACTCATATTTCGTTAACGTCTAGAACGTTCTTCAACTTTTAGTAGTAGCAACATAACATAATAACGTCAATCACGAACCGGCCCCGGTCGCCCATCGCCAGATAAAGGTGTCACGACCATTTGTACAGACAGACACATCGGCCATATTGAATTTGTCAATTGTCATTTGCAACGGTACTCTTGAATGTTTTATACAGAAAAGTTTAAATTTTTAAGTGTGTCATTAATGTTTCTACTGGTGACCACAGGTATCAGCTATGGTCACTTAGGTATTTGCTATTTATCGGTTACAAATGGATCCACTTATCCGCACTTATTACTTTTAATTGTATAGAATAAGCAACTTCTTACGCCAGACCAAAATAATAGCTATATTCTGTCGCTTAGGCACTTTCTCTCAAATAATTAGGCGACCATATACTGACCATGTAGCGAAAGTTACTAAGGTTAAGGTTAAGTTACTAAGTTAAACGGTAGCCATATTATGATTTATTCGACTTGCAACAATAAGATTCTTATAAGTGACAATTTAGAAAAAAAAACTGCGTTATAATCCTTAAATTATTAGGGATACAAAAAGAAGCTACCAACTCTACTAAGTAGGGTCGTTTTCATCGCTACGGTGCTACGCCGTAGACTCGTAGCCGATACGTAGCACTAGTTAAGTACCTCATATCATAAATTACTAGAATGAGAAATAATAGGGGGGTGGGGGTCTTTAAGCCTGTAAGAGCTATAATGGGATGATACTCTGCTAGCATATAGGTTTTTCATTAAGACTAAAGCGCCCATCTAGCCCGCGAAGTTCAAATTTTTTGAGTTCTTTTAGAAATTTTTCAAAATCTGTCAATAATAAAAGACAAATTTTGTAATTCGCGAAAAAGACCGTGTGCAGTGCATTTATGAATATATCAAACTTACTCTAAAACATTTCAAGAACGACAGCTATCCAGATAATCTGGCAATTTTTGTATATTTAGTGATTTACTAGTATCATATCCACCGTGATAATATTTAGAGTAAAATATATGTATTAATAAATGCACTGCACACGGTCTTTTTCGCGAATTACAAAATTTGTCTTTTATTATTGTCAGATTTTGAAAAATTTCTAAAAGAACTCAAAAAATTTGAACTTCGCGGGCTAGACAGGCGCCTTCACCTTAAGGTATACAACTCAACATCTGTTCTTACTTACAAATTATAGGTATTAGGTATCAATAGTACTTTATTTGTCTGTCCGTCCACTCGGACCTTGACGATGTGCGATGCCGTATTAAATTGGGACACAATAACAGAGAGATTTCTACGCGTTTAGTAAGTTGGTACGTGACCATAGGTAGCAAGTTAGCAACGTTAGGAACATTTCGACTTCATGACATATTTTCATTGGAATTACATAATAAATAAGTTATTTCGTTTTATAAACTAAAATATCTGTTCTTTTCAGTACAACAAAAATAGACAAATTGGAAATAGGAAGCATTTCAGAAACAAGTATTCTGTTGTTATTGAACTCAAGGGTGCCTCCCGAACCGAATTTTGTAGGCTCCGTAATTATACAAAGCCTCCTATTTATACAGAGGGATACCACGAATAAATTTTACTCGCGAAACAAAACAGACGAACTATGCTATATTTATATTATAGATGGGTATCTATAATATACAACACATAGTGGGTACTATTATATATATATTTACGATTACGATTATAGATACACATTATCTTAATCGGTATTTTCATACAAAATCTTAACAAATATATTTTAAATTAAATAAAACGATTTCTCCTATATCTACTTTTACATACGTCTCTATACCACGGGGGTAAGCGCAATATTTCAACACACACTTTTCGTACCCGGTAAATAACAGGAGACTTCTATTACATAGGTACTTACCATGTTTATATTGTTGCGACCTAGAAACTATTTGGTCAAATACCTCGAAGGATCCTTATTTTATCAGCTTGATACAAAAACGCATTGTTATTCTAGATGAACCCCATTAAATAATTACGAAGGATCTCTAAAAGTTGAATGTTCGAGACTGTAGGTATAAAGTGAACGCGTTATCGGCGCGGCGACGGCTGCGAATACCTACTCGCGAACGAATACAAAGGGAAGCCGACAATGGGTCTCGAGATCGTTCGATTGGGATTATTATTACCTACATACCTACCGAGAATGTTCAGGAAAATACCAGCTCGCATTTTTATTCCGTATATAAGGTGTTGACGACGGGCAGCGAGTTAGTTACTTCTTGGAAGCGACAGTGTACGGAACTTAAGTAAGCGAACGAAGAGTGATATACCAGTGACCTAGGCGATTATATTGGAATACTGTGTGACTGCTAAGTGATTCGGAACAGTGTTTGTTGTATGTAACTAGTGATAGTGAACTAGTGTAGTACTGTGTATTTGTCAAGTTTGTGGAGAGCGGAATAAACCCTTTATACACGTAGTCGGCATTATTTGTACCTACCCCTAGTACGTAACAATTGGTGTCAGAAGCGGAATGCCGTTACTACCGCGAGAGGAAGAAGGGCGTACTCCACGAACCAGACGTCAAGTGGAGATGGATGCTTCACGTCAACGTAGCCGTGAAGAGGAAGAACGTCCTGTTGATACCGGTGTTTCGGCGGGAGCTGAGGCAGCACCAGCAGGAAGCTCATCGGGATTGGACTTGGCAGCGTTGATGGCCTCTATGCAGCAAATGCTCAAGGCCAATCAAGAGGCCAGCGAGCGAATGATCCAGGCCAATCAAGAGGCTAGCCGGCGGGAGATTAGGGAAATAATGGAGGCTAATCAGGAGGCTGTCTTAAGTAAAATAGAGACAGGTAACACAATTCTAAGTGCGAAAGTGAAGACCCTCGAAGATCGCATGCAGGTGCTGAACGAAGAAGTTAATGTAAAGACTGGGACCCTCGAAGACCGCCTGCATGTCCTTAATAAAGAGGTTACTCTGAAGAATGAGACCTTCGAAAGCCGCTTTGAGGCAATGAATAAGGAAATGATAAGGCTGAAGACTCAAGGACCTATTTCAGTAGCTTCACCATCATCCACAAAGCTCGATCTCCCGCGCTTTGATGGGACTTCCTCGTGGACAGCATTCAAGTACCAGTTTGAAATACTTTCAGTTGGAAATTCCTGGAGCAGCGAGCAGTCTTTTGCGGCCCTGGCGCTTGCCTTACGGGGAGATGCTTTAATGGTTTTGGAGAATCTGCCGCTGGAAGGAAGGACTCTGGAGACTCTCATGGATGCACTGGATACACGCTACGGTGAAAAACACCTGGAACATGTTTATCGAGCGCAACTCCACGAGAGAAAGCAAAAGCCTGGTGAAAGTCTCCAACAATGGGCATTGGAAGTGGAGAGGCTGGTTCGCCGTGCATACTCATCCAAACCAGCTATGATTGAAGAGAACCTGCTGGAGTTATTTATAAATGGCATTCGAGAAACGGAAGTCAGGACCTTTGTACGGCTGGGACACCACCAAACTTTGAAGAACGCACTGGCTCATGCTCTCGAGGTGAAAGCTGTTCGGCAGGACACGAAACTAAATAAGGTCAGGGAGGTTAAGGAGGTAGTTAAGGAAGAAAGGAAGCCTCGGTTTGTCCCAACTTGTTATGGTTGTGGTGGTAGGGGACATATTCGCCTGGAATGTCCTTCGAAGAGGAGGAGGGTCACAGACGAGTTTGAAACCCAAAGTCAAGTTATGACGCCGTCCGTTACCATCACCCAAGTTAGCAACGGGAATAGTCTGATCGTCAAGGCCACCTTGAACGACCAACCTTGCGGCTTAACTGTGGATACAGGAGCATCGCGGACAATTGTGAGGCCGGAACTACTGAAACGCACTATAATGTGGGAAAAGCGATCGCCATCGTGTCGTCTGCAGACAGCCACTGGTCAGCCAGTTTCCGTCCTCGGTGAGACAGATGTCAAGTTAAGAATTGGCAACCGGGTATACCGTCAGTCAGTGTTGATTGCAAGTATTACTAATGATTGCATTTTGGGACTGGATTTCTTGAAGAATCAACAGTGTGTTTTGGATGTAGCCAAAGAAGTGCTAAGGTTTCCTGATCAAGAAGTCTGTTTACGAGGATCGCGCCCGTGTAATATTTATCGTCAGAGGAAGGAAGTCCGGGAAGAGGTTAAGCTCATAAGGACTCATGGAACTGACGACGAATGGACCGGAAGCAGTATGAAGAAGACGCAGGAACAAGATGATGATCTACAACCTATACTGCACTGGAAACGGAGTGGAAACAGGCCTCAATGGAGCGACGTGTCCGTCTACAGTCCGACAACGAAGAGTTACTGGGCCCAGTGGGACAGTTTGGCTCTGGAAGATGAAGTGCTGTATAGGAAATGGGAATCTAAGGACGGCAAAGAAATAACCATGCAGGTGATAGTGCCGCGGAGTAAGGTGACCCCTCTTCTACGGCACATACACGATGGTGTTTCTGGTGGGCACCTTGGATTCAAGAAAACCCTGGTTAAGGTGCGACAGCGGTTTTATTGGGTGTGTTATCGGAAAGAAGTCGAGGCCTGGTGCCGTAAATGCACTGTATGTGCGTCAGTGAAAGGACGGCAGACAACGAGCAGGGGAAAGATGGTGAGCCGGTACGACCGAAGTGTGTGCACAAACGGTTTTGAAGAAGGGACACCGGTGTGGCTTCACAATCCTCTGCGCGGGAAAGGAAAGTCTCCGAAACTTCAGGCTCGCTGGGAAGGACCTTATACAGTTATTACGAGGATCAACGATGTGACCTATCGCATTAAGAAGGGACTTCGAGGAAAGCCAAAGGTAGTCCATGTGGACAGATTGGCTCGGTATCATGGAACAAATGATGCTCGGGACGAGCATGACTAAGAGGGGGGTAATGTTGCGACCTAGAAACTATTTGGTCAAATACCTCGAAGGATCCTTATTTTATCAGCTTGATACAAAAACGCATTGTTATTCTAGATGAACCCCATTAAATAATTACGAAGGATCTCTAAAAGTTGAATGTTCGAGACTGTAGGTATAAAGTGAACGCGTTATCGGCGCGGCGACGGCTGCGAATACCTACTCGCGAACGAATACAAAGGGAAGCCGACAATGGGTCTCGAGATCGTTCGATTGGGATTATTATTACCTACATACCTACCGAGAATGTTCAGGAAAATACCAGCTCGCATTTTTATTCCGTATATAAGGTGTTGACGACGGGCAGCGAGTTAGTTACTTCTTGGAAGCGACAGTGTACGGAACTTAAGTAAGCGAACGAAGAGTGATATACCAGTGACCTAGGCGATTATATTGGAATACTGTGTGACTGCTAAGTGATTCGGAACAGTGTTTGTTGTATGTAACTAGTGATAGTGAACTAGTGTAGTACTGTGTATTTGTCAAGTTTGTGGAGAGCGGAATAAACCCTTTATACACGTAGTCGGCATTATTTGTACCTACCCCTAGTACGTAACAATATTATATAGAAGAGCATCTCAATTTAAACTTTTGGGATACAGGTGTATGTTCTATATCTCATCGTCCCTGGCTCCCGTGCAGTTTAATAATATTCAAATAATGAGCTGAGCTAGGCTACGCGGCCGCGGCGGAACTGGGTCGCCGTAGTGCCCTCATTATGCAGCCGGATTGCTACTGATTGCCTTAATTATGCCCGCACATGCATTAAGTATTGGACTTTCAGTGAAATTGCTTGATGTGTTGCAGTTGCAGTGGTATTATGAAATAACAAAATAATTTCTAAACACCGACTAACCCGGGGCCCAAAAACTGTCAATACTGACGTATTCAGATGCGTCCGTTTTGACGTATTAGGAGTCGATCGAGATGCCAGCTTTAACAGAGTTGGGCCCCTAGTGTGATGCACATATTGATTGGTTACATTACTTGGATGCAAATATTGATTGTAACCATATACTTTTGGTATGGCAAGCATCAGCAACAGGCTTAGGCTACAGTTACTGCTAACTGTTACAAACTAGTTACTGCTACAAAAAGTTAGGTTAGCTCACGTTATATACCAATTTGAATAGAGCGTGGGGAGTTACAAAAACCGGGACAAAATATCTTCAGATATTCCCAAAAGTATCTAATATTGATAGATTGAGCGCAGATAAGCCCGCATCGGTAACCCGACACTATAAGTGACAAACACTTCGCTCTATTTGTCGTTACTACCGGAGCGTTCGATACACCCACGGGTAGTGTGACCGGCAAATAAGAATGGGTATGGAATAGTCCTGTTAAATAAAACAACTCACGCGACTCAAGCGCTTCGCGTGTATACGGCGTAAATTACTCTAGTTAGGCCGGGTTTAACAAACTCAAACTCAACTCAAAATTGTTTTTATTCACGTAAGCCAACAAATCATTTATGAATAGTCAGAACCTACCAACGACGAGCTGTATATCTGCTGTCTGTCTACCAGTATACAACGAGAGGAACTGAAACTTTTTCAGGACACCACGATGTTATATGAACGCCCACTTTTATAGGTATTCGTATCTAAATCTGGATCAATATAATTTCAAGCATACACCATCAAGAATACCATTATTGAGAAGCTGAGTCATGCGAACAAAGTAGCTAATGATAAGATAAATAAAACTCGTAAAAATATATCCCCAAAACGCCAGGCTACTTGGTGAGCGTACTGCGTGGCTTATCGCACGAAACTTCGCGCCAACTTTGTATTGAAACCTCGCAAACTGGGAGTCTTAATTCTCTGTCTATAAAAGAAATCACTTCGGTTGGCCTTTTGATAACTTTGCGAACTTCTCCTCGCCTGCGCCTTTTGGGCTGGCAGGGTTTTAAGTGGAATAAAGTTTTTTTTTTTTTATATATAATCAAGTCAGCATGTGAAATCCCGCACTGGGCCAGCGTATTGGATTACGGCCTGAATCCCCCTCGTAGTGAGGGGCGGCCCGTGCCCAGGAGTGGGACCTCAAAAAGGGCTAAATTATTATTTTATATTATTATATTATTAAGTCAGCAAACAAGTGTACTACCCGCCAGCCTATAGATGCTTGCAATATCGAAGGCAATGCTTGCACGTTACTGACCTGAAAGGGTCTCCCTTTCAGGTAAGAGGGATGGGAAGGGAGTGAGAGTTGGGCTTCCGGCTCTATAATAGCTACTTTATGTCGATCTTCTGTAAGAGAGTAGTACTACCTCAGTCGAGCCGACGCGTGTATAAGCTGTAGTCCATTGGCGACAGCTTGGCTCTACCAAAAACGTCATAAAACTTATAACCCTCAAGCGTCAATAGCCTAGTGGTTAGAGGGGCTTTCCTCGTAGCTGAGAGGTTCTGGGTTCTATCCCCATCCTGGCCATTAAACTATTGACGTGAGCCACTCCTAACACAAGCATTAGCTTAGTTCGGCGGGCTAAAGGGAATACTAGTAATGTGATAAACATACATTGCTACTTAGTAATCTTTTAAAAAAACGGTAGAAAGGGGTATAGATTTTATGAAAAGCAACCCGAAACACTATCAATAACTTTAGGTAATAATACGCAACTGTTTTCCGTCAAATGTAAATGAAACAAAGATTTCTAAATAAAAATATAATTTCCAACACACACAATAAATAAAATGCTCACGATACTCTATGGACCAATTATAAAACGCCCCAGGCGCTTGTTTTAGGCATTGCTTTATGGGCGCTCTATGAAATTAGCTGATCTTTGAGTATGAAAAATTCCGGCAAGCGCCTGAAACCTTCCTGAAACTACTTCATTCTGCTAGTTGCGAACCTCACAGTAGCACCCGTGATAAGCACCCAGACGGGAAATGCTATGCTGAAAAACCTTCATACAGATATTGTATTCAGTACTATTCTGTAGTCAATCAATGGTCACCCTGCTGATCTTATAAGAGTCTCCAATGACCTCCGCAGTGCTGTATCTCTGAAAGAAGTTAGTCTTCGGGTCCAGCCCAGTCTCCCCCGTCATCCCAGTGATAGCTGTCACAACGTCATTGGTCTTCTTCCCACTGTTATGACCCAAAGTTATATTATACCTGGTTATTTCCAAGCCTAGGTTTTTGGAACTAAAACTACGACCTAAAGATTTAGACCTTTTGACACTGAATTTGTTTTTGGGTAACTTAATGTCGTATATAGGGTTGATGATGCCAGTGTAGTCGAGTTTAGTCGGGTGTAGTTGCAGGTTAGTCGGGTGAAGTTGTAGGTTGGTAGGTTGTAGTTGTCGGTTGGTCGGTATCGTGTGCTCTATTTGTTGGTGCAGTCGGTTCGGTGGGAGGTAATCGATGTAGCGTTGGGGGACCTGCAAAAGGAACCATTTTACTTTGTCTAAACAATTTCAAGATAGAATGACGATCAGACAGTGGCGTGCATTCCATAGAGGCATAAAGGCACTGCCTACCCTGAGATTTTATGGTAAAATTATAATAAATAATAAAATCAAACAGAAAAAATATTTAAAAGTAAATAATCATTTCAATTAGATATTTGAAAAAGCACGCGCATAATGCTGTCATGTGGAGCCCATTTACCGCCCGCTCCTTTCGCGCCGCCCCGTGTCGGTGGCAAAAGCACGTACTAAATGTGCCTCATTCTTCGTGTAAGAAACGTTCATTCCTTGAATGAAATACGCACAATTTACTAAATTTCTACGAACTAAAATGTTCGGGCTAGAGGCACTGCCTGGTTTGGTAATCCGACGAAGTCTAGTAGGTTGAATCGCAATGTAATTTGTTTGTTTAAAGTTTACAATGCGTTTTTGTCACTTAATATTTAGTATTAAATTTGATTGTGATATTTTAGACGCCATTATTGTTAGTTAATGTTGATGTTCTGTGTTTGTTTGGTTTGTTTACATGCGTGCTAAATAATTTGAATAATTATTAAATCCTCGTTGTTATGGATAAATATTACTTGTGAAATTAGTGACGTGTGTGATAAGCGGGAACTTAAATTATAAATAAAAGTGTTTTCTCATTGCGCTATGCAGAAAAAGTGAACTTTATTTTAAACTGTCGATGCGTAAAGAACTTGGATTTGTCCCAGAAGAAAGGTAGGTAATATCACGAGAGAATTAATGCTAAATTTTATGAATCATTTCCTTGGATGACAGGATACTGGGATATTTTTCAGCGCTAAAGCGTATACCAACATAGGTACGTAGACTACGTAAAATAGATATTTACGACAACAACGCGAGCGCCTTGCCGAGTTGTCTAAAATTTAGATTAAAAAAAAACAACTTAGGTACTTACGGATTTAAAACGAACGGGGTCTTTTACGATATCGTAAATAGGTATTCAATTCTTATTTAAAATGGTTTATGCGGTTAGGTTTCATTTATAAATTAGTAAACAAGTTTGATAATTTTATTTAGTTTGGGTACCTAGGTAGGTACTTTTATTAGTATATCTATGTATCTGTCCTTGTGAATAACTGCATGAATAGATCTAGGTACTTAACTAACGGCGAAGGACCCATTCAGGGACTGACTTGTCTTAAAATCTATATAGGTACCTAAGTATATCAATGTCTATGAACATCAACCAATCACCTTAGATATCTGATACGGCTAAATACCTACTTACTCACAACAAAATACGTCTAACACATGCAAACCTGGACTAAGCTCACGAGCAATAATTCAAGGTACCTACCTACCTAGGTAGGTACTTATGCCTAATTTTAATTTATTTTTATGCTAAAGTCTGCCTACCCTGTTTCAAAACCCTATGCACGCCACTGCGATCAGAATATTAGAGTATAGTGAGTGGAGTATATTAGGTTTTAATTTCATAATTAACGAACTTTTAGATGCCTTAGTAAATGTTCAAGTTTTTATAATGATGATAAATCATAGATATTTTATAAAGGGATTAAATCCTTCGGACACGGTACCTTTTTCCCAATACTAGAGTGTCTGGGCAGCGGGGGTGGAGGAGGCGGGGCTTCGTCCCCGGACACGTAGTCAGGGGGGCGCGGCCGGTACTTCTGCAGGGCTTCGCCTTGCATACCCTCTGCTTCCGGGAGCTTCCAGGAACTACCATTGAATGAGCCATTTGTTTTAGGTCCATGACTGATTTAACTTCGATACAAACTGGCTTACCGTTTATCTAAGCTAGTTTCTGAAGTAGGCAAAGGGATTCACTCACTAGGTATGCAATGCTATAATAATAATTAGCCAAACCAGAGGGTAACCAAATGTGTCTGGAGGAGCCAACTCAGAACAACTATTTAAGATTTTATTTTTTAAATTGGCATTTTTGTATCACAAAGTATGAACAAACAAACGCTAGTCCTCTTATTAATAAACGCAGTTAGTATACTACGACAACCGCTTGGCGCAGTGGTTCGAGCTAAGGCCGCTCGGTTCACTGCACATGGTGGTTGCGGGTTCGATTCCCGCCGTGGTAAATTTCGGAAATGGCCTTTTCGTAATTGCTCTGGTCTGGGTGTCACTGGGATCGCCCCCAGTCCATTGTACGGTACCCACAGTACAAGCGTTGCTTAGTTTGGGACCATAAAGTTGGTGTAATCGTCTGGCGATATTTATTTATTTATTTATAAGGGGGGAATAGTTACACACCGAATTATCTCTTTCTGTCATCAGTAATTTGAGAATCGAAGGAAGAAGACAAAGCATGGTGTAACTATACAACCGCTAAACCAGGTTTTTAATAAGGGGGTAAGGGTTCGAGGATTCTCAAAGATTCTAGGAGGATAATATATATATTTATCTGACCTCGCAGATCTCTCGCTGCTCCGTGACCTGGCGGCCCTCGCGAGTCTGTGCAGCGCGAACAGGGCGCCCTCGCTCGCATCACCCAAGAAGGAACACAGCTCTTGCAGTATCTGTGAGAATACCAAGCTAGTACGGCTACCACATATACCTATATGGTGAATCAGCCCTATGTTTACGGCGGTAGAGCCAAGCTGTCTGTAGCCAATTTACTACAGAGCATATAGAGGCTGGCTCGACTGGGGTAGTACCATCCTTACACGGAAGTTCAGCGTAATAATAGCTGCTTTTCGTACGATGAATGAGATAACCCGGAATCCAACCCCCCCTCCTTCTATCCCAATTCCCACTTCGTCGGCAACGTGTGAGCAATGCCATTGGAATCGCAAGCATTTATGCTACGGTAACTGCTTAACATAAGGAGGGTCGTAAGCTTGCCGACTTTGTTATATAAAGAAAAACAACTGGTTGTTTGCCTCTAAAGTTTATTAAGAAAGTGTTGACGATATCGCGCCGCTAAGATGTGGTTGGATGGATCAGTGGTTGATATTACTCACAGTAAACTTGCCCCTATTAAGCAGCGCCAGGGTCAAATCCCCGAGGGCCAGGTGCAGGGTGTTCGCCCCGCAGCGAGCCGCCACCAGGTTCAGGGGGGCAGCCTGCCCCACGAGCCACTCGTCTTCAATGGACCAGCCCGAGTCTTCCGCGTCTGATGCGCCGGACTCTTCAACTGGGTAAGAACATTTTTAAATGACTAGCAATTTGGAGTCACATTTACTAGTACTCCCGTTAGCTCTTCCAGCTAAATGATTGAGGTAAGAGTGAGCTCACGTCAATAGTTTAATACCCGGGGTGGGAATCAAACCCGAAACCTCTCTACGTAAGCGGCCTTTCAAACCACTAGGCTCTTGAAGCTTAAAATTACCAACTCTTATCTGCATTATTTGAAAAAGAAGTTTTGTTGGAGACAATAGTTAACCGTCAATGTAGGTATCCTACTATAATAATATTATAAATGCGAAAGTTTGTGAGTGTGGATGTATGTATGTATGTTTGTTACTCCTTCACGCAAAAACTACTGAACGGATTTGGATGAAATTTGGAACACAGATAGATTATAACCGGGATTAACATATAGGATACTTTTTAACCCAATAATCCAATACTACGCGGATGAAGTCGCGGGGCACAGCTAGTAAGGAACAAAATGACATTTTGAAGTGATCCTGGAATAACTTCTGTACTCACCACACAAAGCATCCTTCACACTATTAATAAAATCCAAAGTCTCCAGTATACTCGGTCTACTCAACACCTCTCGGCCCTTCAGAGTAGACCCAGCAGACCTAGGTCTTTCCCTCAAATCCTTGATACTCTCTACCGGCTCCGTAAACACTAGATTCTTGAGTGTATGGTACTTTCGCCTCATGGTCTTCGTGTCTGATTGGTTGGTAATGGAAATTTCTGGGAAACCGTATGAAGTGGCTGGTCTGTGTCTTCGGGAGCGTCTCCTGACCTTCGGCGCTTCCAGGGTGTCCCTGGTGAGGTCCTGGATAGAGGAGGGTATGATGTCTGGTTTGGTGGAGTTCCGCCAGTAGTTGCCTGATTTAACGCTCGCAAGGATTTCGTCGCTGCTCTCGTGACGAGTGATTGGGTTTTTTATTCTAGAGTGGGATAAAAGAATACCAGTTTTAAGTTCAATAGCTTTATGTACAAAACCTTAATAATGCTGTCTTTTTATTAGCCTTCTAAGATAGTCTGCAATGCAAACACATTAATTATTTGGGGCCTTTCTCTGTTTTTTTAAAACTATGTCTCTCGATGAAGTTGTAATACTTTGGTTTACGAATTTGTATTCTTCTAGTGATATTTATAACATGGTCTCAGCATAAGACAAAAAGGTATAAGTATCTAACTACTATAGGAGCCTCAGGCCTTAGACGCTCAAACTCCAGGACACGTCTCGAGTCTAAATCGAGGCGTCTGTTCAGTACGATACGAACACACAGTGTCATATCTAGGGAGTGTGTTTAATCTCACCGCCTGTCTCCCACTAAAGCATTAGCGAAAGCCGCCAGCACACATCTGTTAGCGAGCCGCAGCTTGGCGTCGGCCTTGTCGCGGCGGCTGAGCGCGAGCGAGCGCGCGGCGCGGGGCGCGCGGCGCGCCGCCTGCGCCGGGTACGACACCGCCAGCCCCGACCCCGTGGGGAACACCACACGGAAATCTGGTTCACATATTTTGTATACGCTAAGAACTTACCTTTTCTGCCACCAGGGCGGCGCCACGTTGCAGTGGGGGAAAGCTAACACTTGACAGTTCAGACAGTCCCGCCTCTCAGGCGTGATAATTTATAGTGACACTGACAGAAGTTTTTGCCCCTATTGACGACCTTACTGACCTACCACTACCACCTTATACCACCAAATATAAGGTCTTATTTTAATAATGCACGATAATTTATAGTATACGAGAGAGACGACGTACCTAACATAAGAAGATAATCTGATGGTGTAAAAAATTTCCGTTGGTTGGTACAGTTGGTAAATAAAAGTTAGTTGTTACAAAGAAACCCATAAATTTTTTTGGTAGGTACACACGTCATCTTTAGTATCTACTAAGACGGCCATGCAAAATGTCGTGCTGTATTAGAATCAGAAGCTATATATTATCACTTATTCACACAAATGCAAAGAGAGTGGTGAATACAGACAGACATAATCCCAATAACTAAATGGTAATAGTGGGCGGTGGATCCAGTGCGGGAGCGAGGCCGAGCGCCGTATCCACAACTTAGACGGGATTTGCAACTCAGCAGTTTCAAACTTGGCACACAGAGATACACGACATCTGGAAATGCTTGAATACACGCCGCGACACACTTGTTACTAACTATGAGGGTTTCAAAACTAAGTTTGTTCGTGCTAATAGTCATCAGAGGGATCACGACAGGGATCAGGGTTATTTTAAGTCATTTGTAAAAGAAGGATGAAAGCAGTCCTTTCCGACATCGGAAACTTTCCGTCGACTGTGAATACCTTCCCCAGAATTTGTCAGGGTTCCCGTCACCCTGGTCTATAGATAACTTTGACGAATCTATACATAAATATAAAATAATTACATACATATTAATAATAAAATTGAAGTATCTGTTTGTAATATCAAAAACAGCATATTACTAAATTCATAAATGAAAGTGTACTTATAACAAAGAAAAAAAAACAATGTTTTCTGTCTGTCTGTCTGTTTGTTCCGGCTGATCTCCGAAATGGCTGGACGGATTTTGACGGGACTTTCACTGGCAGATAGATGATGTTATAAGGACTTAAACTATTTTATTTTATTGTAATACCACGCGGACGGTTCATTGGGCAACAACTATTATGACCTAAATTTGTACACTGTAAGGATGTTGGGAAATTGTATGAATACGCTTTAAACATACTTTGCTACGACACCCGACTCATAGCGACGGAGCTGTAGGTAAATACAGTCAACTGACAGTTATCTCTCCCACCCACTTAAGTGGAAATCAAATGTAGTGTAGGAGACATAAAGTTAGCTTTTCAAAAAATCGTGTAAAAGAATCCAAAATGATTTGAATTCTGTTGTCGTAAAATCACTACTAAATTGTTTATCTTGCTCCGGCACTAAGACTGTGGGCAAGACTGTAACATTAAAATGTTCTAAGACAATCGTACATAGTATTAAAAGTCGCATCCGATCCCCTATATCCGTGTTCAACCAATCTCAACTGGCATTAACTTATGACCACTCAACCCTGACCCCCGCACTCTGCGCCGCCTCCACAAACTAGCTTAAAAAGGCGACATCCTGAGCTCTATTCATTGTGGTCATATTTATAATGTCAACTTATACGAATGCAATGCAATACGCTTGTGAAATTTTGATTTGAAATTAAGATGGCACAGGGCAATTTGTTATAGGAACGTGCAGTGGTATTGAAAAGTAAAGTGGGATCTTGAGTCTTGACGCTCTCATATAAAGTTATTTTGGATTATTATTACTGTCCCGTCTTATATTTTGAGTCATATTTTTAATGTGGCCTTTAAAGAAAATGGATCTAATTATAAATATTAGAGGGCCAGGCAACAATCCACCACGCTGACCCAGTGCGGTTTAGCGGATTTCATAAGTCTGGCGAAAATTTAAAGTGGTTTCATTTCCTAAAACTAGCATATTTCCTCCAGCGTAAGCGAGCAATAATCATAATTAAAATTATGATTCCAAAAACCCAGATCCGTATTAATCCGTTCTCAAGTCTGAAAGAAATCTTGGAAATGTCATTCTATGTCATTCCAGCACAAAATGACATGCTCTCAGGCTTGAGATGATTTATTCATATGGGCCCCAGAGGTGCGAGCTGGGGTTTGAACCTATCCTTGTGCATGCAAGACGAATGCTTAACAATCGGATATCACTGCTTTGTAAAATGACTAGGATGAAGGAAATCAAATTAACCAGAGTCAAATTTACGTACCAACGTGCCGGAACCGATCCACAAAGTCCACCATAGCCTTAGCCCACGCGAACTTCTTGGCCGCCTCCAACAACCCCACGCACGGGTCCACACTCCCATCATGGACTCCCATACAATACTCCTTGAGCCCATCGAACTCCTTCTCACACGTTTTCCCATCAAACTCTTCCAAAAACCATGAATTTTCCATAGACACCGCGAAAAGATCGTCCAAGTAAGGTCTTAAGACCGGTCCGAGGTACTTTTTGTCGTCTTTGGCCCCCTTGTAGAGCCATTTGAGGGTGTTCTTCATGATTGTGGAGGGGTCTTCTAAGTCTGCTTGCCGGAGGTCGGGGTCGCGGCGGACGGCGTCGATGAGGCAGGTGGATGATGCGTCGTAGTAATCTTTTAGTTTGTTCCATTTCTTGGATCTGCAATGGAAGTTTTGGCGAACATATTCATGAAGTTTGGAAATCTATAATATCAAGTGCGCTCCAGTCGATCTCAGATATTTTTTATTGTAGAAACAACAACTTTAGTAAGCAGCATCGTTTAGCTTTGTTAACTAGACTCTACACCCGTATTAATAAATCGATCTCAAGTTTGAGAGCGATCTCGGGAATGTCATCGGTACAAAATTACAATATGTCAAATGTGTAGGTACCTACTCAAGACCGACCTCAGACTATAGATTGGTCGGATACGGGCCTATACTTTAGTTTTAATATTGACCATGCATAATCACATATTTCTGCAAACTGAAACCAACCTACAACCACTCGCGCTAGGGTTGGTCTTGGTCTGCAGATCTATGTGCGGGTTAATTGTATTTTGCAAAGTTATGTCCTATGATGACGACCGCTTGGCGCAGTGGTTCGAGCGTAGGCCGCTCGGCTCACTGCACATGGTGGTTGTGGGTTCGATTCCTGCTGGGGTAAATTTCGGAAATGGCTTTTTCGTAATTTGCATTTTCTGGGTGTTACTAGAATCGCCCCCAGTCCATTTTACGGTACCCATAGTACAAGCGTTGCTTAGTTTGGGACCATACAGTTGGTGTGTCAGTCTGGCGATATTTATTTATTTATAGAAGAGTATTGTATGAACCTGTAAAGGGTCAGGTCCCCGTGGAACTCCCCGGCGCTGCGGGCGCGCAGGGCGGCGAGGTAGCGGTCGCGCGCCTGGTCCAGCGCGATGGCCAGGATATGGACCAGCCGCTCCACGCCCTCCTGCCTTCCACACGTCGCTTGGATCAGGTTCGCACGGAAGTTGCTGTGGTTGTCCTGAGAGAACATTATCACCTGCTAGGTGCATTTTACGTCGCGCCTGATGGTTACGGAACGTACACATACACACACATACTACGTGACCCGTTCAGGCGGGGAGGAAGGTCTTCCAAATACCACGCTTGCTCACAGGGACCAAGGGGGGCTTAAGTTTTAGTCACGTAGCCAATATGCTTTAGGGAAATCTCGCGCGATCTCGATTTTTTTTACTTTCTGTATGCAAAAAATCATTGAAAACCGTATTTATGAATTTCTACGTGAAAACTAGAGAGGGAAGGGGGGGGTCTAGGCATATACTACGGGTGGTGACCAAGGGGGCAGGTGGGTAAAAAATGGGTAACATAGTATGCAGTTACCGTAGCATATTCTAAAGCATACATTACCAAAAGTATTTCTCGATCTTCGCTGACCTCAAGAGGAATGGGACAGAGGGAAAGGAAGGGATTTCACGGGATGTAGGGCTTGGGCTTCCAGCTCTGACACACATTGTACAAAACGCAGCTATAACAGATACTTCACACCGATCGGCTGATAGGCGGTGGAACGACCCCCTTTCGAATCAGCCCGCACATGGATTGTAATCAATTAGCTACAGCTGAACACTACAAACAAGTTTATATTCATCAAAATGCTTGCATTTACTCACACGCCTACAAATTTATTGTATACTAGCTGTGCCCCGCGACTTCATCCGCGTATTATTGGATTATTGGGTTAAAAAGTATCCTATATGTTAATCCCAGTTATAATCTATCTGTGTTCCAAATTTCATCCAAATCCGTTCAGTCGTTTTTGCGTGAAGGAGTAACAAACATACATACATACATCCACACTCACAAACTTTCGCATTTATAATATTAGTAGGATAGCGACTAGCGACCCGCCCCGGCCTGGCACAGGTACACCACGCTTCCATTATTGGTGTTTTGGTAAGGATCCCAATTTTTTTTGAAAATATAATATAGTCTATGTCACCCGGGGATAGTGTAGCTTCCCAACAGTGAAAGATTTTTCAAATCGGTTCAGTAGTTTCGGAGCCTATCCAAAGCAAACAAACAAACAATCAAATCTTTCGTCTTTATGATATTAGTATAGACAACTATGTTCTTCTATTTAATCACCAGCTATCTCTTGTCAGGAGTATTTACTCACGCATATAACCATGTTCTTGCATTTGATCAGCTCTTCAGTGACTCTCCAGAGGTAGCGCAGTTGCCTCCTGGTGTACGTCGGAGTGGAACCTACAGCTGCCCTGGCCTCCTTGTTCAGACTCTCCCAGCGACTGAACAACGCAGTCTCGAGGGTCTCTGAGGGCGTTGGTGGGATGTCCTCACCTGTTGGACCCCAGGACTCTTGAGAAATATAGTTTTTTTATATACTAATAATATTTTCAGACTAACGCACAAACTGTAGGGTTCAGAACTAATTTAGAAAAATGCCATTACGGCATCGGGAATCGAACCCGTGCAGTTTTTCTAGCTGCCTACGTACCAACCACTACGGCAAGGGTTTAGTGCCGCACCACTATTATCGACTCTGTGATATTCATGTGCCGTTGATACTCCTGTAGATTAGGCTTATCGACGTTTTTTCAAACACACGATGGGTAACGATTTGTAGAAACGCTTGTAGACAAATGACTTGGATAGAGGGGGAAGCCTAAACTGGGGGCCAAGTCTGCTAACAATCTTAATGGCAATCGAGTTCCAGTTGCTTGGTAATGCCATGTTCCCATAGTCCACTAACCTCGGGCCCACCCTAAACCTAATAAGTTGACCACACACCGCTGAATTTTCACGCGGTCTATTTGCATCTGGGCTATTTACGAGTACACATAGAATAGTATGGCGAAATTATCAACTTACGAGCGGCCGGTGCGACCCACCGCATTAGCTCGGCTCACTACATAGTAGTTGCGGGTTCGCTTCCCGCCAGGGCAAATTTCGGAAATGGCCTTTTTGTAGTTTGCCCGTGGTCTGGTCGCCCCCAGTCCATTGGACGGTACCCATAGTATAAGCGTTGCTTAGTTTGAGAGCATACAGTTTCTTTTTGGTTTGTCGTGGGCGGGTAGAAAGGTATACTGGCCAGCGACGCGGTGCAGGTGCGCGAGGCAGCTGCGCAGGCAGGCGGCGTCCGCCTGCCAGCCGCCGCGCGCGCCGCGCCGCGACACCGCGCCGCGCTCCACCGCGAACACGTACCCCGCCGCGCCCCCGACACCCCCGCACACACCGTACAACCTCGCACGGACAACAACCGCTTTTTCAATCCATCGCCACTAAATTCGGAATAATTATTTCATCGCCCCATTCACAGCCAATATTTGAAGTCTTGTCAATCGTGTCATAACCTAAATATTGCCCATAATGCATGGAGTGCACTTAAGCAATTAATAAGTCGATCTCAAGTCTGGGCCTGTATCTCAATTATGAGAGCGATCTTGGAAATGTCATTCTTATGTCCTACCAGTACACAATAACACGTCAAAAGCATACTCAAGACCGCTCTCAGACTTCAGACTGATTAATTAATACGAGGCTTAAATCATTCAACCAAATTGTCTAGGGGGTGCAATTTGGTGGGAATTATCATTATGCTATGTAAATGTTCTAATTCTAAGTAATAAATTCAAGCTCTCACGAGTCAAGCACGAGCAGTAGATGATGCGAGGTGTGCGTGGCGAGCAAGCAGCGCGCCGCGGCGTGCGCGTGCGCCGCGCAGCGGTCCAGCTGCCGCCGCAGCGCGCAGCTGGCCGCGTACCGGCTCAGTACACGGAGTGTACCCTAAAGAAGTTAAATTGCTAATGACCCGCCTTAATACGCCTATACGTAACGTAATTTCAAGGAGTTGATTACAACGCTTGTAAACACCAAGCTCATAAACACAGCTCTTATTTAACTGAGCGGTCTAGCATATCAACGCGACGAGAATGTCTCTTACGCATTTTGTTACACCAATTCGCGTTGTCTCGTCTTCTCGATTTAAAGGAGAAGTTGAGACAAAACCGATATTTCTAACAGCCGGCTGTGCTAAACCGGCTAGTTAGTCGTCCAGGAGTTTCTACGCCTCAGACACACAGAGTGGCATTATTCAATAAGAATTGGTGTACGAGTATCATACAAAATACCATAATACAAAAAAAACACATTCGATTTGACTTCTTTATTCTAAGAAAAGTCAGGTGATTCGACATTTAAATTAGACCTTGGGGCAATGACCGCGCCAGCAAGTTGGCAAACAAGTTGAGCGCTGACATGTTTGTAAGGTGGTACCTGGTAGAGCCCCTCCCGCATCCTGTCGAGGAGCGCGTTGAGCGCGGCGGCGAGGCGCGCGGCGGCGGCGGGCGCGGCGCCGTGCGCGTCCAGCGCCGCCTCCAGCGCCGGCTGCCACAGCTGCCACGCGCACAAACAAGATGAGGTGGTACCTGGTAGAGCCCCTCCCGCATCCTGTCGAGGAGCGCGTTGAGCGCGGCGGCGAGGCGCGCGGCGGCGGCGGGCGCGGCGCCGTGCGCGTCCAGCGCCGCCTCCAGCGCCGGCTGCCACAGCTGCCACGCGCACCCGCGCTCCGCACCCGCCGCGGGCGCCGGCGCAGGCGGCCCCACTGCTACCGCGTAGTAGCCCTACCCACCCATCAACCAAGCGATTTACCAAAAAGATCTCGTATCTATTACAACTTATTACTCAACAAGCCCTACTTACCAGTGACCTAAACACTCGATATAGTAGAAGAAAGTAATAAGAAAAAAATACGCACTATGGTCGACCAAGGCCCCCACTCTGTTAGCTACTGTAAAAGCAATATAAACTCAAAGGGAAGCGTTCGTGTCGATCGCTTGAGCCAAAAATTTCGAACTCTACTAGCGTCTGTTTTGCGTCTGGCTCATGCCATCGAGCGCTTGTGATTTTTGAAACCAATTATGCTAGATCCAAAAGTTTTAAGTATCGTATTTCCCCCGTACCCTCCTTCAACGTCATATTTTGTCTACACAACAGCACCCCTAATTAGGTACTCAACACCCCCCCTCAGGATAAATGACTCCAATGGCATTATGCACAGGGCCTTAAAATTTACTTAAATAAAACGATGTCAGTCGCATGCTGAACAATCGCTAGCGTAGTACCAAATCAATGACAGTAGAAATCGTTCAGCACGTGTCAGCCTGTGGTTAGTAGTTTACGGAAAAACGTCAAAAGTGGAGCATTTGCGTCTCTATTGCGTTTTAAGTTGCTAAGAGAGTTGGCCCCCTGATTGTTTAGAAGCCCTTATACACTTACCATCTGCGCACTGGTGTAATGCAACAGCGCGAGCGGGTGAGTCAAGGGTACTCTAGTGGTGTACGCGGCGGGGCTGCAGCCCTCCACCCTGGCGCCCAGCATCAGCTTGGCCTCCGCCTCGCCAGCCCCCACCCGCACCATCACCCACGCAGCCCCCTCCACGATAGCCAGCCGCCGGTCTGTGGTGTTTTGTGGGGCTGACGCTAGGGAAAGAGAGCTTTTTCCACTCAACCCAATGATCCAATCCGCGAATACTGTTATTTTTATCTCTCACATTGCAACAGAGAGTGGTAAATGAAAATCTTCTTTCAGCTCCTATTCTTTCATTCGAATTCTTGCAGGTTCCAAGACAATGTATGTCTTCCCCGGGACTCGTCGAGGGTCAAACCTTGGCGTCTTCGTTGGACACCACTATCGTTCCCGGCCACGAGTTACAGTGGTGGGAGTAAATATGTGTGTGGCGTACATGGTCCGATATAAAAAAAGTATGGAGATATTATGAATGGAGTCGACAACACGATAAATTCGATAACTGAAAATCCGTTGTATCTTACGACGCGGAGCCAGGTAATTACAAACAGCACGCACTAACATTCTCTAGCATAAACGAATTCGTTCGAATGGTCTATGAAATATATGATCACTCTGACTAAAACTTGCAACACAAACATAAAGTACGGCCATAAGCTTTTTGGTTAAAAGGTCTGTACGTCGTCCTAATGACTTAGCTATAACTATTGGTTTAGGCATGGAGTTAAAAAGTTTGAAATTGTCAACTTCTCGATCGTGGCAAGCATTCTTTGTTTGTTGACCGACTCTGACTTTGGAAAAGGTTTTGTTAATTGTAGTTTCTAAAAAATCAGAACAGGTCCTCTTCGTAGGAGTCTTTACTTTAATTTATTTCCGCTTCAATCATCTATTCCGTTTAAGGCCATTAATTTCCCCAAAGCTGTGAGGCACACTCACGTTCGCAAGTTTGTTGCGACGGCTCACCGCACGACACGGCGGCACCGCTAACTGTGGCGGAATTTCATTTTAATTAAAACTTTGCCAAACTGCCGACGAGCTGAGACGACTTTCGCGAGGTAAACATCCGTCTATAGACGAATACTCCCCTATAATTTAAGGTACGTATGTCTTCCTATTACTGAAATTTGAAAAAATGATTATACATGATTCCTTTGTATGTAACTTTATTCGCTGTAACCATCAGGCTAGGTGACGAATCTGTTTAGTCAACCGTACATGCGAACAAACACTCACGACGACTTTAGAGCATATTTTTATTAACTATAAAGATGAATAGATGTTCAATTACCGCAATAATCCTGATTCATACATCAAATAGGTACTAACATAAATAATAAGATACATAATTTGAAGGCACGAATAGGTCGTTCGGCGTACTTGGGTCGGCTGAGCGCATTACTCGGCAAATAGCTACCAAATTCCACAATAATGTTGGAGCAAACGATAACAGCTGCGCATTCCAAGCTATACCGAGATAGGTATGCCTTCGTAAGACTTTTTCGGTTCGTAGGTAGAGCGAATTGATCTATATTTTTTTTTTGAATTGACAATATGGTGTTGGCCAGAATGGCCATAACAACTTCACCCGGACAGAGGGCGAGCGCAAGTGCGCTCCAGCCAGAGGGGCAGGGGGGCAGCTAGCTCAAGGGCGCCACAAGGGGTACGACTTCGGCTTGGGCCGCTGCCGAGAGAGGTGGCGAGGGTAAAACTACCGCCGGATCGGAAAGCGAATTTATCGTAGCGGACTCTTTTGTATGGAAGCTGGTGCGGCTACCCAAAATGGAACGATCAAAGTTTACAGACCTACCGAACTGTTCGATTATTATGCCGGATATCTTGTACTGTATTACTAAGTAATCACAATTTATACACTAAAGATAACTTGTTAGTGCTAGAAATAAGTCTAAATTTACAGTGATAAAGTTCAGAAACTCACCCCTCTCTAAGTAGCAGTAAGTGTATGGCTGCGCGCGTTGCGCTGCGCGAGCGCATAGTACACGTGACCCTCCCCCGCCGCGAGCATGCACGCTGCGAGCTATCAGCTCCACCCAGCGTTCCATCACTTTATCCCTGGACAAGCACAAAACATGCAGTCAAATAATATGAGATAAAGTAATGAAAATAGATAAAAAAAACAAGTAAATTATAAACCTAAGAACATATGGAATTCCGATAAAATCTTAACAGAAAACCGTGAAGAATGAACACAAAAATACTTATTGCATTAACTCCAAGGAATAGGAGATGGTCACAAACTTCAAAAGGAATGAAAGAGGGTGCTCTAGATCGAAACAGGTAGAAAGAGCTTCACCAGCTGCTTCTACTACTTACTTACTGTATGACCCCTAATATAAAACAATTAACTAACCTACATAGATAACCCGCAGGGGTCAGGAACTCGTCCCACTTGTCGGCCTCCCGGCCCGTGAGCCGCACCTTGCCGTACCCTGTCGGCCCCTCCAGCAGCCGGCACTCCTCGCCGCCGGCGTTCAGGGCCGGCAGCGCGTCCAGGGTCACCAGGTATTCCAGAGAACGGGATCGCATCTGGAGCCAATAGATAGAATACACCTGACTTATATTGTAAACGACTTATATGTATGGCCACTGGAGCAACTGTGGTTGGCGAGTTACTCTTAAACTGATGGATGTATATGAGTAGGTACATTATATAGTAACAATAACAAAAAAATAATCACAGATACTGGCATGATGGCTGATTTTTATGCCTGCAAATAAGCCAGTCAATATTATTATACGAAGTGAGTGTTGCCAGCCTTCTAGATACCCTACTTTACCCTACGAAAGTATGTATGAATGTATTTATAGTAGGCTTGCCCATAACCTACCTTCTTTCCTCTATGCAGCGCTATAAGATGGCAGCACCTGAACCGCGGGTCTCTCTGCCCGGCGCCATCTACTATTCTTTGCACCAGGCTCTCCACGGTACTCTCCAACTCAGTTGATATGCGGCCTGTATTAAAAATATTGGTGATAAAGGCCACCAAATATTTCGAGTAACTAATACTACATACACTATTTTGTTCAAAAGTCCAAAGGGATTAGCTTGAGGAAATGTTACGATTACAAAAAATAAAAACAATAAAACTATTTATCACCTAAATCCCCCTCGTGTTGAGGAGAGGCCCGTGCCCAGGAGTGGGACGTCAAAAGGGCTAATTTATTATTTTTATTGTTATTATAAAACTAATGTTGGGCTTGGCTCCTTTTGCTCTCATGACTTTTTGCTGTTACCCTATGCTATTCATATTATAAACACTTAAGAATAGTTTTAGGTTGAACTTCTATCTTAAATAAGATACCTACTTACGCGTCAGATGGTTACTGTAAGTAAGTACACAATTCCTAGTTGTCAGCGCGAAAGATAGTGAATAATTTCTGAAACTTTGTTTAAACGAAACCATCCATACAGTCCAAGTATTGTTTAAATAATACCGTTATAAACTATGGGATACGCAGTTTTACCTTTCTGATCTTCTTCCCATAGCGTGTCCACGTAGGAATTGAGTGCTTTGAGCTGGTTGAGTGAGAACCGAAGCCCTGAGGCCGGCAGCCGCAGCTCCCCGCCCGGCGTCTCGCACGCCACGCCCGATGCACCAGACCCCATTGCTCTAGAAGTAATCCTGACTGACTGTACCAGTAAAAAAAACTCAAGAGACGTAATTGGCAGCTCTAAACCTTGACATCAAAATGAATTGACTGGCGAGCATTAAATATTCGTAAAACTTTTGGCGCAATTGTCCGAGCGTAGGCCGCTCGGCTCACTGCACATATTGGGGTTCGGGTTCGATTCCCGCCGGGGTAAATTTCGGAAATGGCCTTTTCGTAATTTTCCCAGGTCTGGGTGTCACTGGGATTGTCCCCAGTCCATTGTACGGTACCCATAGTACACGCATTGCTTAGTTTGGGACCATACAATTGGTGAGTCAGTCTGGGGAAATTATTATTATTATTAACTATTGGTAGAGTTATTAACGATTTCAGTACCAAACTAACATCAGGTATATCAGTACTATCAGTTTTACCAATACTTCTCATGTGAATGAATATACTCGCCGCGCCGATCAATTGTGCGACATTGATTACTGCGCGGGCGCGACAATGTCGACCATAGAAATCTCGACGAATCAAAGCGGCGATCACTACTTCCGCCGGAAGAGCATTATGTGCCGCCGGTGATGCGCGCAGGTGACCCTGGTCCCCACATGTGGCCATTTAATAGCCCATTAACGGTGGATATCACCCAATGGGTTTTACCTATGGGTTTTACCACACAATGTAGGTAAACTAACTAAAGTTAACTTGGGATCTTGGACGCCAAGAAAAAATACTAGTTACCTACATACAGAATCGATACACCTTCTGTGGGCCAGCTTTACGACAAGATGCGTGATATATTATAAATCACAATGAATCTTATATCTGGGTTTACATTACGAAAGTCGATAGGTAAACAATAAGTATAGCACAACTCCTATTCACCAACTTTAACTGGAACGATCTTCAATTATAGAAGAGTGGTCATTCACATGTACCTACCCATTGTGGTAAACAAAGTAATGGTTTAATTGAAACAAGTAATGGGTATAGAAGAGTGGACTCTCTCATTTAAATGGAAGACTTACTTCAACATAAATAGATCCACTAACAAAATCATTAAAAAGGTCCCGCTTTGAAGTCATCTTGTTAATTATATCCGTCGTTATCTCCGCCCTATTACGGTGAGATTATCAAAAGCTGGCTCTTAATTTAACTGCGATGAGTCACGGTTTTATCAGCGAAGGATTCAGGGATTAGGGTCACTGGAGAAGAGAGAGTTTAACTTTTTTGTTGATTACGTAAAGAGGATTTCAAAGTAGTCTAGCTTTAGGTACATGATACCTTAATAAGTTATATGTAATGTTAATTGGAATTCTGTTAGGTCAGGAATAGTAAGCAACGCCTGTATTGTGGATGCCGTAAAAAGGACTGGGCTGGCTGGGGTAATCCTAATAATACGTCGAATAGGTAATATAATAAAAACAGAGATGTCTAGGAACGAATTTGTAAGATATGACTAGAAATATATATTCATACGTTTACTTACCCGTTCACACGGCAAGAACGTAGGTTTGCCATACATTTGCAGGTAGAAAAATGTATGGAGGACTTATGCGTATGTACCGTGTGAAATGAAGCCTTTCTATGATACTTTGGGATGTTAAATTTCCTAGGTATAGGTACCTAGGAAAAAATGGCATTTTCCTAAATGAAGGCCTTCATTTAGGAAAACTTCCTAGTAACGAATCATGAAGACCAATTACCCTCCAAATAACATTCTATAGAATAGTACACGGTCATGTATCATCATATTGGCCATAATGACCATAATTAGCCGGCACAATGAGCGGTGATTTGTAAACGTTCCGTGTGGCGAGCGGAAGCCGGTCGTCTGTGACGCGACGCAAAAACAACAAACCACTCAATTTGTTTAGTAAAAACTTGTGATTGTCAGGTAAAGATCATGAGACGAGCACGAGAGACTATGACGAGGTTGAGAGAGTCCATGGTTTTCTACTGACAGTAACACCCGCTACATACAGCTCTACCATGTTTACTAGGCCGCCAGAGTCGCTAGTATCTATGCGTATATAGTACCGTTGCATATTTGTACAGCAAATTGTTGTAGAGCCCTCGGGTGCTAGGGCGCTGTGCAAATTGGCATACATATTACGATTCACGTAAACGCTCGACGGGCGTTAGACTCATGATAGAGCTACTGATGTGACCTCCGTAGTGACGGCGAGCTGTAGGAAAATACAAAGATGACGAGTCTTTATTTCCACACATGGCTCTGTGATGCACACATACCATCACAGATTAAAGATATAACCACAGTTTTTTAAATTCATTGTAAATATGTGCTGTTACGATTATCCTACTAATATTATAAATGCGAAAGTTTGTGAGTGTGGATGTATGTATGTTTGTTACTCCTTCACGCAAAAACTACTGAACGGATTTGGATGAAATTTGGAACACAGATAGATTATAACCGGGATTAAGATATAGGATACTTTTTAACCCGATAATCCCGATTTTTTTTGCTGAGTTAAAATACTACGCGGATGAAGTCGCGGGGCACAGCTAGTATGTAATAAAGGAGGTGATACGAGACATACCAACCTACCGTTACACAAGAAAATTGAAATAATCCGGTTTTAATTTAATTTCCATGGAAGTAAAAAGTGGATTATAAGATTTGATGAGAACCACATATATGTGACAGGTGGACAAACATGTAAGTAGTTGATGGCGCTCGAATTGTTTACATCTTAAGTCGCCTTTTACGAAATCATATAACCCCAACTGTACCTACTATTTGTTATATTCCAAAATTAAAACAGCTTTTACGACGCATATCGTTTAGTTCATTGCCTTAACAATTTCACATACACTGAACAAATGTCGACTTATCTAGAAATTCTAAGCAATTAAGATAAATAAAATAGGTAGCGCATATTTATTAGTTGCGAATCAATTTAACCAGTTTGTGCAAATTAATTTGATACCGTTTGCCTTTAGTGTGGTTGTACCTTGAAGGAGGAAAATATATCATTGGTAGCACATTGGTAGGTACTTACCATAGACTGTAACTACTAACGCTTTTACACCGAGTTAGTGTAAGAAATCTAATAAAAACATGTCCGACCATTCAGTAAGCAATTTACATTAAAATTACGTAATTAACTACTCTCGCAGGTACAGATTATGAAAATTACGTCGTACTATGATTATCCTTCACAGTTGAGTAAATAAGTAGGTACCCACCTACCTACCTACCAGATCAACTACGTCAAAACTTAATAAATATTTAATTATAAATTGCCACAAAGTAGAAGTAAATTAAGTAATAGATAACATTAGTTAGTACTTGGGTACGCAATCCCAACTACCTACATATATTGAAAATTGACGTTATTTTATTAATTTTATACCTCAGTAGCTAGGTAGGTACATTAAGTAATTTTATTTCACTTTTAGCCTGTAAGTAACTACCTAATATATAGAAGAAATAGAAAATTGACAATCGAGGAAAACTATATATAAGAATATGAAGAAAGTGAAACTATTTAATACTAATAAGTAGAGTTAGCTATTAATAAATTAAATGTTGTTTTTATTTACTTACATTGATTTCTTGAATCACAAATCAAGAGAACAGAAAATTAAAAAAATAACATTTTCACGACTCAAACATTTTGGCGCGGAAGTTTATTTTTCCGAATTCGAGGCACACACAGGCACTGGCATCGCGCCATACAGCCAGCGGCAAAGCGCGCGAAACAAATGTTTGATGTTATGGCGGTGTTTTGAACGCGGCGACGACGTTCCGCCTGTGGACACATTGTTTATTGTCCGCTTTTCATCGTCATGGTGGACGGTAATAGCCTAGAATATAAGAATTTACTTTAGCATTATTTGTTGCTACTATGAGTCAGTTTCTAGGAGGGGGTAGGCTCAAAAATTAAGCCAATGTAGTCTTATTCAAAGAGAATATAATCACTGTCTTATCTTGCATGCCAAACTTTTAAATAGTTCCCAAGATTATTGGAACTATAATTAATGTCATGATTAGTGATGTCATACTGCTCCATAGAAAAGAAAATGAGGAAGGCATATGTAAAAAAAATAATAATATCAAACCTAGGATGTTTAAAACCGACAAAAAATCCTGAATAAAATAACTAGGGACCTGAACATTTTCGTAGCTAATTTGAACCCAACCAAGGGTATCTACCTGACCCCATTAGCAAAAGGCGTATCATGGTACCTTGCACGTGGTAGATAGTTCCCTTATCAAGCCCGCGTCAGCGAAACTTCTTATCTGTCCCACTCGCAAAGAATTAAAAAGCTATTAGGAACACCGCGAAACACGAATATTTGGAACATTCTTCAAGTCGAAGTACCGTGCTTACCTACCTATAGCATGTACATACTTTGTTTGTGGGATTTTGGTATAGAGAGCCGAGGCTCAATATAAAAATTATCGTGACTATAAAATGTTTGTGAGCAGCTGTTTCTAGGCCCCAAATCAATCATTTTTTAGAGGTTTCTCTGCCATATAATGGCCCCTCTTAAAATCCTCCACTGCTCTCTTTCAGCCAATCCTGGGAATATCTAACAATAATCCTAATTCTGTCGGAACACAAACTCTTGACTCGACTTGACTTGAAGTCGATGTATTGCCGTCCTTGTCTTGGTCATAATGCACGAGCTAGACAGACATATTGACGCCGTCCAGACAGAGGTGTTTCCAGACCTATTTATCTCCATTTTCTGCCCGTCCAAATAAAATAATCCAATAGAATTGAACGCCAACATAATGTCTAGTATTACCAAGGTATAATTAAATTCTAAGTACCTAAGTAATACTAGCTAAATGCCATTACAATTATAGACAAGACTGCATGCAAACAATAATTATAAAAGAATAATAAATACTTAATCGATGTTAATAAAGATATTGTGAATAGAAAAAAAATCTTATACTTTTTGAAATAAAACTATTTTTACGGATTATATCGCGTTTATTTAATTTTAATGTTCCCGACGTTTCGGTTGCTTTACAGCAACTTATACTTTTTATCAAACTTCATACAATATCCATTCACCAAGATCCAGCAACATTACAAGCGATTACAATTCGCAGAACAAGAATCGCGCCCCCCGGCGGTGAGGGGAGGCTATTACGGATAGCGCTAATGGCGTGGAAGTTTTAATTTATTCGCTAACTGCCGGCCGGCACGGCACGGTGTGATAGATTTAGGATAATCTTGAAGGAGTGCTGTTGGGAGGGCATGTACTATCACGATTTCTGAAACTATACTTTTTTATTGCTTTACTAGCTGTGGCCGCGACTTCGTCCGCGTGGAAATTAACTAAAGAGAAATTAATTTCCCAAAAAATGTTCGTTCAGTTCGCAGAGTTCATGAAAAGTTAATAATTATGTTAATAAAGAAATACCTATGCTCAGTTTAATCTCATTTATCTTTTTTGCGTGTCAATGTTTCGTGTTTTATATTGATACCTACCTATTGCAAAACCCCGCTCGAGCGTTCTGAGTCGTTTGTTATCTATGCTTTTTGTTTTTTTCTAAAATAAAAGTAGCCTAAATAACTGCTCATAAGCTATCTGCCAGTTAAAATCCCGTCAAAATCGGTCCAGCCGTTTAGGAGATTACCCGGAACAAACACACACACAGACAGACAAAAAAATTGTTCATTACTCATACTCTGAAAGTAGGTCTGAAGTTGCCTGAGGAGCGGGTTGAAAGTAATACTTTTCCGGCCCGGGAGAATCGCTTTCAACTGACAGCTGTCAAATTAAAAAAAAAAGTAGTTCCATTTTCACATTTCTATGGAACCATGTTCAAACATTTTCTACAGTCACTCAATTACAGCACGATGTAAAATTGAAATAACATAAAGTTAAATATTAATTAAAGAATATATATTTTTAAATGACTTAATTATAATTTAGTTTCAACAATTTCTTTAAAATAACATAGATTTGGGCAAAATATTTAATGATGAAAATGAAAAATAATGGCTAAATAATGAAGTTGGCCGGCCAACGAAAAAAAAACAAAATAGGCGGCAATCCAAGGACTTTATGTGGTATTCTAAGCTTCTTGCGGCAATCCGATCTTTATTTTTTTTTTCGAGTTGTAGAGTATTGTTCATACTTCCTTGTATTATTTCTTTAGCCAATTCCTGTTATTATTTTTACTTTCCTTGTATTCGTAATGAAAAGCACAGTGTTTACCTCGGGTGAAAGACTTATTATGTCCCTCGAACTATTAGCGCCCTCGCTACGCTCGGGCGCCAAACCCCGTCTCGGGACTAAATAAGTCACTTTCACCACTCGTGTAACAATGTACTATTAAATCGTGTTTTTGTTATAAGTATCGTATTTACTTTCATATACATTTAGTGAAAAGGTGTCATTTTGATATTACAAACAGACCCTCCAATTTTATTTATTTGTATAGATTAAGGTTATAAGGCGTTAAATAAACCCTCATACGAAAATAATAACTTGACGGAGCGCGTAGAACTAGTGAGTATTTATAGTATACAGGTTATTGCATCAATCCAGATATTTTATTAGATTTTGTGATCACTGTTCGCGATCCGCGATCAGTACCGCACGTGTTATTACATAAAAACAAAGTATTGCATTTACACCGTCGTAAAAGAAATTATTAAAAAACACATGAGCAAGTCTAAAAAAGGATACTTGATTGATGCAATTTGGTATTACTGTCACTGATTTCACACAATAGTTCTACGCGCGCTGCGTCTATAGTAAGATATTCTTTTCGTCCGAGTGTAAACCTTAATCCCACAAAAAACAGGTTTCTATCAATGCCAAACCACTTTTTTTTTACTAAAATGACATTCACTCCCATTATGTTGGAATCTCACCCATTGTGATACAAAATTTATCAAAAGTATTTACCACGAAAATACGTTACCGATGGGTCATATAATGCCGAAATAAAACTAGAACTCAGTTTTCCACAGCACTTTATTTTCTATTTACATAATTTGAATAATAAAAAATAATTATGTATAATAATTATTTTAGTGCGTTCAATGACTCGACTGCGCTAACCGAAACACACGCAAACGTTACCAACATTATAAAACACAAACGCAGTATATTACCAACTTATTAAAAAACGCACATTCGGGTGACCCGCAACCCGCGCTACATTGTATTGCAAAAATCCGCTTGAATACATTACACACCTTATACCATATTCTTCAGAGCGCAGTGAATACCACTCTGTGAATCTAGTAAAATTCACTTTCAGTTTATTTAAGCGTCGGTGCGTCAAAATGTATAACATCTACCATAACTTCATATATTCTAATACATAGTCCGTAATCTCTAGCAAACCCAGTTAAACTTGCAGCCAGAAATAATGTTATATGTGTGTTATATATGTGTCAGATTCAATTGGCACCAATGTTTACGTAAAATAAATGTATGGAAAATGTAAGGCTCTGTTCACCAAAGCGCCATGCAAAATATCGTACATTATTAAAAATAAGACCATATAAGACCATGTAAAAGGCCGTGCGAATATAAAAAACAGTATGTTTCAGTTAACGCGGTCGCTGACAACAATCCATCCGTAAAACAAACGTGATTAGTAACGAATGCGAACTCTTCCACGATACACATTACACGTGGTGGTAGTCTGACCACAAATGTTTGACATATCTGCTGATTCTATTGGTACACAAACTGACAGACACTGACTATATTGCGGTCCTTCTCAAGCTCGTAATATAAGAAAAAGACGGCAACATTTTTAGTATTGTCAAAAGCTTTGTAGCCAGTAGAATTAGCACCAATATCAGGGATTTCTGAAAAGGTGACGATGTTTAAGCACACCCGCGCCGACGCTGGCGCCGATTGCGATGTCACGTCGCGTCGCCGAATTACCGCAATAAAAGTTCGGCGCTGGCAGGTGTGCGTTCAACTTTAAACGACACTTAAATACTGTTAAGGTGAAGGCGCCTGTCTAGCCCGCGAAATTCAAAATTTTCGAGTATTTTTATAGTTTATCCAAAATCTGAAAACATTTAAGACAACATTTTGTGATTTGCGACACACACAGTATGCAGTGCGTTTATTAATACATTTATTTTACTCTAAATATTATCACGGTGGATATGATACTAGTAAATCACTAAATATACAAAAAATGCCAGATTATCTGGAAATGTTTTAGAGTAAGTTGGATATATTAATAAATGCACTGCACACGGTCTTTTTCGCGAATTACAAAATGTGCCTTTTGTTATTGTCAGATTGTGAATAATTTCTAAAAACCTCAAAAAATTTGAACTTCGCAGGCTAGATGGGCGCTTTAGCCGTAAGTACTCCTATTTCGAACTAAAATAAAACCACAACTAAAAGAACATACAAAACTTAGATTTATTACTGTAGAATCCTACTAATATTATAAATGCGAAAGTTTGTGAGTGTGGATGTTTGTTACTCTTTCAGGCAAAAACTACTGAACGGATTTGGATGAAATTTGGAAAACAGATAGTTTATAATCGGGATTAACACATAGAATACTTTTTATCCCGATAATCCCGAAATCTTTGATAAGTTAAATACTAGGCGGACGAAGTCGCGGGCATAAACTAGTTTAAAATAAATGTATAGATTTCCTACCCCCATACCGAAGAAACTCGATACATTCATTTTCACTGTGAAATTTCCACCGGACTGAAACAATATCCCATACATTTGTGGTCGACTTACGGTACATTTTTACACTTACACTATAATCGAAGGCCCCATAGCGCCGCACAACTATATCCATACAAATGAATTTGGCATTCAGTGGACCACCCCATAGCACAACTTTAGTGCCAGACTGAGGTAAACGTCAACGTAATATAACCTCAATGCACCAGCATCATAAGGAACCATTTCGCGAAACATTATTTGCTAACCCCCTCTCCATTCTCATCCTACACAGGTCACTACTCCCACCGGCTTCTCTTCCCGCTCTTTCTGACTCTTTCTGGCTTGTCTTCTGAGGCTTCTGCCGCGGGTGCGTTGACTCCCGGCTGGATAGACGACATGGTCTGCTCCCAGGAGTGGTCTGAGGATGCTGTGAACTGAATACGACATTGTGGTGAGACAAAATTCACGCACATGTCTATCCCAAACTGCGATAACATACTTTAAATAGACGAAATATAACGTAAATTTGTTTGTAACCATCTGCCAAAGCAATTCAATGGGCGGACAAAGCGCTGATAAGAGAATTTAAGTCTATTTAAATTAAAATTAATTTAAATTAATTTCAGTACATTTGGCCTGCAGTAATTGTGAAACCAAAGTGCCTAAAATGGTACCTACATTATAACGTTTATATTTTATATATACACAAGCCGTGATCTGATCTTATCGCACTTCACACCCTTATAACACCCTTATAACCCATATTTGCCAAATCCTTGGAGCTCATTTACGTTATATAAGTAACACCTGTGCAAATGTTCGTGCTTTAAAAGTCTAGAAGCACGAAATTTTGCACAGGAATTTCCGTATAGAATCTAGACCGACCAGTTTAGGATGTGCGTTGTCTGTCAGTCAGAGAAATTTTCCATTTTCTTATTAAATAATTATTCTGTGTGTCATTAAAATAACTGGTATAGCATCCGGCACCTGATTGTACTGCGACCTGAAGGCGGCCTTCAGTGAAGACAGTCGGTCGGTGGCGGGCCCGTGCGCCTTCTCTATGGCGGGCAGCGGAGCCGCCGCCGCCGCCGGCTCGTCGCTGTGCGCCGGCAGCCCGGGCCGCTCCTTGTACCTGAACAAGGAGCAGGGCGAATATCCAACTTGAACCACGATATCAGACCTCTAAACTCACTATTCTCCCTTGAATACGAGGGGAATTAGCAGCAATACACATTGAAATTCAAAGACAAGAAATTAAACCAAAAATGATGACGTCACTTTTAAACTTTCCACCAAAATATCTCGCGCACAACACGTGTGCGTGTTTTACTATACATTTTGTTGCACAGCGCATCAAAATTCGACAGCTCAAAAATTAGAGTATCGCTCGAGTACGCGGCGGTAAACATGAAAGATGTGTGTGGGTACCCGAGGCCGCATCCCCCCACGTTCAGGTTCTTGCCCTTCCCCTTCTTGAACCGCGACTTGCGGAACCACGCCGACTGCATCGCTAGCTGCATCAGCTCTTCAGGCACCTCCTGTATTTCAAGTACAAGTAATAAAAAATTAAGTACTAAAAAATGTTACTAAGGAGATCCAACAAAAGGAATTTTTATCCAATTTGCTATCGTCTTGCCCCTGACACTCAAAATCAATCGCGTTCATTTATTTATTTTGAACTACTATAAATACACAAGATGAATTTTGTAACGCTTTTTCTGCTCTGTTCACAATGCGGATGCGACGGATGTCCGCAAAAGGGCGGGTGAAAATTAAACGGGTCATGTAGTATGTTTACGTTCCCTAAGCGTCTCGCACCGACCTGCTGCACGCCCTCCAGGTTCCGCAGCAGGTGTCCGGCGAAGTCGCGGTCCTTGCCGCGCTCCAGCAGCGTGTGAGCGTGTCCACGCACCCCGGCGCGGCCCGTGCGCCCCACGCGGTGCGTGTGCGTGTCGATGTCGCGCGCCACCGTGTAGTTCACCACCGTGCGGATGTGCGGGATGTCCAGCCCGCGCGCTGCAACCATCCGCCACTATTACACAGCACAGCGCCGCACCGCGCATGCCACTACATCGCCAGACTGACGTCTGACACACCAACTGTATGGTCCCAAACTAAGCAACGCTTGTCCTATGGGTACCGTACAATGGACTGAGGGCGATCCCGGAGACACCCAGACCTGGGCGAATAACGAAAATGCCATTTCCAAAATTTGCCTCGACGGGAATCGAACCCGCAACCACGCGATGCAGTAAGCCGAGCGACATACGCTCAAACCACTGTCGTCAAGCAGTCGTCAAACACTACTATTCATCATTATTGCGAGGTCAGAGAGACTGTCAAAACAGGTGTCAACGTCAGCCTACTATAATATGGTGCCGCCCTGGTGGTAAAGAATCCTGGACCATTTCACCCATCACAGATGTCACATCCGCGCCCACTGGCATTCACCGATGTCACATCTGCAACTACTAGTATAAACAAGTCGCTTATTATGCAACAATTAACATTGACAGATGTGACATCCGCTACTATTCATATTGACAGATGTCAAATCTGCACATCTGCTAACAGCCATAGACACAGTTGGGTCACCTGCAACATCAGTAGCGACAAGTATGTTGCTCTCCTGCCGCTTGAAGGCGGTGATGACCTTGTTCCTGTCGGCCTGCTCCATGTCTCCGTGCAGCAGCAGCGCGTCGTACTGCTGCACGCCCAGGTTCGCCGCCGTCTGCTCCGCTTCTAGCTGCACAAACATGGGTGCTAATTCTGTTGGCACACAAACTAAAGACGACTAAACTAAGTGTTTTACCGTTCTTATCATGATCGTAAAGGTCCTTTAAATTGACGTATCACACAAGCGGAGTCTTAATTACAGGAAAGACACTTCAATATCCTTTAAAGCATGTTAAATGCGCTCTGCTGGGCTCTGCTCGATGTGAAGCGTACATAAACGGGGTAATTTCATGGCCGCCAAGTTTTCGACTATATCATATCATAAATTCAATCATGATTATCACTTGCTTACGGTGAGGGTAAGTATCGTGAAGACACCTGTACATGTCTTAGAAAACGTAATAAATTTTCTAAATATATTTGAAATCCCTGGTCCATCGTAGAGGGTGACGGCCTGAATCTCGCATTAAGGGAAGACCCGTGCCCAAGAGTGGGAAATTAAATGGGCTAGTTATTATTGTAATTTAAATATTTTTCGTTGTAATTGTTGGTAGCAATTACCACACCCGCCAGTCGGATCCGATACCCTGCGACGTGTGTGATGCCATCGTTCCACCTTGTCAACACATACTCTAAAAGCCGGCATTTTTCCCTACCGGCCACTGGCCTCGCGGGGCTAAAGCGCAGCTGACTGTACCCACCTTTTTGGTAACAAATATTAACACGCTTCCAGCGGATAAGAATTCCACCAGGTTCTTCAGTAACCACGACCACTTCTCCTCTGGTTTATTAAATATCCTGTTAACAAAATAAAAATATTTTGATACAACAATTTTTTTATCGCATACTTTGCGAAATGATAATTTTCTCGAAAAACTTATTATTTAGTTTCAGTAAGGATCCCTAATTTTTTGAAAATACAGGTTGAAACAGAAAGGGTATAGGTACATTTTTAAAAAGCGTAATTTTGTTATTCTAAAACTATCAGCTTTGGAGGAAACTAGAAAAAGAAAAGGTGTTATAGGAATACAGGTGTTGACAGATTTCACAAGTCTACAAAACCTTTAGTACTTCAACTGTCCCACAAAGCCGATAGCTTGAGATTTACAAAGTAAAGTTTCAAAAACCATAGTAAACCCTTTTTGTTTCACCTAGTATAATATAGCCTGTGTCACCCGGGGATAGTGTAGCTTCCCAACAGTGAAATAATCTTTCAAATCGGTTCACCAGTTTCGGAGCCTATTCCTATTTATAATATTAGTATAGATTAGTAACGTGGCACTCGGCCTGCTTGTGGAGTGTCTGCGCACTGACCGCACGCTCTGCGCGACCAGGTCGCAGGCCTCCCCCGCGGCGCCGTGCTGCACGCGCACGGGGTCGTGCAGCGCGTCGCGCGCCAGCCGCTCCACGCGCCGCGGGAACGTGGCCGAGAACAGCAGCGCCTGCCGCTCCGGGCGCACGTGGTTGCAGATCGACCGCACCTGCGGCTCTGCGGGGGGGGGGGGGGGGAGGCATGGTCAACAGACGTGCCTGCCGGGCGGATTCTCAAGTCTCCTAATGAGACTTCGTTGAAGTAATTATATGTCAAATTTCATGGTCTTAATTTAACAAGGAATCAATCATGACTGACTTTTACGATCGGTATTATAAAAAATAATAGGATTTATGATTAAATTTCACCGATACCGCTCCTGGTTCAAGCAGGTGATTTCTTAAAAAACTTTAAAATCATTTTTCTTTATTTTTGAATATAAGGGATTATTATCTTGCCATCATCAATATTTTGTGTACTTTCGTTGGAACCACGGCCATTTTTAACCCCCGACAAAAAAGAGGGGTGTTATAAGTTTAACATGTGTGTGTCTGTATACCTATGTATCTGTGTGTCTGTCTGCGGCATCGTAGCGCGCAAGCGGATGGACCAATTTCAATTTGTTTTTTTTGTTAGCTAGGTATTCTGATCGAGAGTGTTCTTGAGCTACGTTTCATGAAAATAGGTTCAGCCGCTTGAAAATTATCAGCTCTTTTGTGGTGTAAAAAGATGTGGCCCCGGAGGTTTTTTAAATTTTCAACTTAGAGTTATTACACTACTTGTTTGGTTATTCAAAGCAACTTACCGAACCCCATATCGAACATCCGATCAGCCTCATCGAGCACCAGATAAGTTACCCTCTTCAGATCGGTCGCTTTACACTTGATCAGATCAATCACCCGTCCGGGAGTACCGACTATTATCTCCGCACCACCACCTGCAAACAAACACCTTTATCACTAGTCTACCAAACAAGGCAAGAAAGCATTCAATTGTGGAATTAAACTGTCGCATCTTAAAGTGCATATTGGTTTAATGCCCTGAGGTGATGACGATATACACATTACAAAACAAGTCGTACCTTCCAATGCTTTGACTTGCTCCCATTTAGAACCGCCGCCGTAGCAGCACACGCACCTAATGTTGTACACCTTGCCGAAACGCTTCGCCTCCATGTAGATCTAACGACAAAATCATCTCTTTTATTACGGTTATCCGATTATAATTAACTAGCTGTGCCCCGCGACTTCAGCCGCGTAATATTGGATTATTGGGTTAAAAAGTATCCTATATGTTAATCCCGGTTATGATCTATCTGTGTTTCAAATTTCATCCAAATCCGTTCAGTAGTTTTTGCGTGAAGGAGTAACAAACATACATAAATACATACATACATCCACACTCACAAACTTTCGCATTTATAATATTAGTAGGATAATGTACGATTCACATCGATCGAAGCCCAGAGGAGCGCATTTACTGTGCGGTAAAGGAAATTGTATTGTCATCGCAGTTATTTAAAGTTCATATTTCCGCACGTCCACGACCATCCATGTCGGAGGCCATCGAGCGGCCTGAAAACTCGGACACCAGAATAGGCCACTAAATCGAACGATAAGAAGTAGTCATATCACCAGTACAAATAGTATTTTTTATATTTTTTTACAATTTAATTTATATAAACAAAAACAATGTAATCGTCTTTTGTAAAGTCAAACCGCACGAATTATTTGCATAAATAAATGAATAACAGAATCGCGCGTATCACGATCTATATGGATGATTTTGTGCTTATAAATGATGACATTACCTGTTGTGCCAATTCTCTGGTGGGCGCCAATATAAGACCAATGGGGCCGTCGCCGGGCGCCAGCTCCTTCTGGTCCATGATGTGGATCAGCAGGGGCCAGATGAAAGCCGCCGTCTTACCAGAACCGGTGCGGGCGATACCTAGTACCGAAGGCGTCAAATGTTAACTAACGTGTAATGTTAACAAACGCTACACTCTACACTATACAATGAACACTCTACGTCCGCACCATCCATCCCATGAACGGGCTCATGGTAACTAAATTTGCACTGGAGACAGTTGTTGTACAGTTTTCCTTCACAGAATCACGAATGATGAAATCCATAGAGAATCATGAGTTACCTATATGCATGCAGTTGCGCGGAATTGTGAAAAATCAATCACAATTATATTTTTATTAAAGTAGGCCAACAATCTACCACCGGCTCGGAATGCTGCTACCACTGAAAAGTCGGCGACAACATAATGGCTCCTATTTGAATACAAAAAAGTTGGTGTACATTCTCAATTGGTCTGGTTGCTAGCATGTTGCCGCCTTGAAGGGGATTGGGACTGAGGACTGAGGGGAAGGGAGGGGGAATCGGGGGAGAAAAGGTTTTGAATATTTGCGAACTTCTTTCACGATTTTCGACAGTCAACACGTTCGACCAAGTTACCTATGATGTCCCTCCCGGCGAGCGCGGCGGGCACCCCGGCGGCCTGCACGGGAGTGGGCTGCGTGTACTCGGAGCGGCGGATGGCGCGCATCAGCTGCTCGTCGAACCCGAGGTGCGCGAAGCTGGACACCGGCCGCGGCGGGTCCGGACCAGACAACTGCACCCACAGAACAACTACTTTACCACGGCCCTCGAGGAGGGATGCGAAAATTAATAGATTCATTGGATATACTAGGTAAAACAATAAGGGTATACTATTATTTTTGCAACTTTACTTTGTAAATCTAAAACTATTGGCTTTGTGGGACAGTTGAAGTACTGAAGGTTTTGTAGACTTATGAAATCTGTCAACAGCTGTATCCCTAGAACACCTTTTGTTTGCAAGTTTCCTCCAAAGCTGATAGTGTTAGAATTACAAAGTTAAGTTCTAATAAAAAAGTATACCCTTTCTGTTTCAACCTGTAGATATGCAGAATGGATCCAACCACCCATATTTCGGCAAACTGAAACCAACCTACAAACACTTAAACTGGGGTTGATTTTAGTCTGCAGGAGTATGTGTTGATTGGTTTCTTTTTGCAAACTATGTCCAATTTATCAAATCAGTTGTTTTCCCTCACAATGATAACGTTTTTTATATAACAAAGTCGGTATAGAAGCGTACGATTCGCCCGATGTTAAGGAGTTATCGTAGCGTACCTGTAGTGGGACAGAGTAAGGTGCATGTACGAAACGCAGCTATAATAGCTACTTCACGCCAATCTTCTGTGGAGGGTGGTACTGCCCCGGTGGAGCCAGCCCGTATATGAGCTGGAGTCATTTGGCTATTACAACTTGGCTGTACCACCATCAAAATATCACCGAAAACATCGCGCGATGTAACCCGCATGTCTTTGAAATTCTATCCAATTTTATTTTTATTTTATTTTATTTATTCAGGTCTACCAACGACTGTTACAGTAAAACTTACAAACTAAGTGCAAATAAAATATCTTGCCAACTGCACAGCCAATTAAAGGTAAACACCACTTGCAATATTTTAAATAGCTAAAAACTATAACTAACAACTAAATAGTTTGGGTACAGTCCGTTACAATACAATAATAACACTGAAGAAATGATAATCATAACAATGAATGTAAATTGGTAAGCATATAAAATTAAAATTAATCCTTTGAGACAGTGAGATGCGTAATGGTAATAATGTATAATAGCAATAGCGAAGAGTCTTATAAGTAAAGGGATAACTGATAATACGAGTAGTGCCTTACAATAGAACAGTGCAGTAAAAAGTAATAATAGTAAGAATTAGTCTGGAACATTCTCGATCAAGTGCCTGCGGAAACCGCTGATATTTGTCGCTAAGACGTCCATTGAGACAGTGTACTTATTTAATAGTCTAGACAATCTCGGGATAGGTGAGTTGCTGCCCAGGAGAGTTGTTCGAAATGGGGGGACTAGTAATGTCTCGGGGTATCGGGGACTCCTTCTAGGGACCTTAAAGTTAAATCCCGTTAGTAACCTTGGGCAGTCAATGTAGTTGTGTAAAATTTTGTATAGAAAACTTAAATCAATAACTGTTCTACGCTTCTCTAGAGATGACATTTTAAAGTGATCCAACCTTTGTAAGTAGGGCAACTTGATTTCCGGAAGAAATGCGAAATCCGCCAAGTGCACTAAGCCAGCATGGTCGACTATGGTCCAAATCCCTCTAGCATTAAGGTCTAAAATACTATCTGCAGAATGTGCCTACCCCTCGAATGTTTTTAGGCGTGTTGTACAAGTACTACTTCAAAATGAGATGTTATTACCTTAACACCCAAATTCTTCTTCAACTCTTCAACTTGCGCGGGCGTCAGTTTCTCAATGTCCTCGTGTGGTGTGTAGAAGTTCTTTTCGAACGGCTCGTACTCTATCTCCGAGTGGTCTATGGGGGGGAGGGGGTCGATGAACTTCTTCTTGGGAGGGGGGATAGGGTTGCCGTCCTCGTCGTATTCTATCTCTACGTCGGAACCGTCGTCGCCATGGGTCAAGGGGTTATCTTCCATGTATCTGGGGGTGGAAATGTTATTTTGAAACTAAACTCTTTTGATTACAATGATGGTGTAAAAAACACTGATAGAATTCGATTTTTCAAACATATAGATAATCTAACAGCAGTGATAGCCGATTGGTTACGCTTCTTGCGGGCACCAGGTCCTGGGTTCAAACCCCGGCTCGCACCGCTCAGATTTTCAAAATCTATGTGCAAATCATACATTATATATGATTATCACTTGCTTATGGTGAAGGAAAACATCGTAAAGAAGCCACATGTATTAGAAAATCTAACACATTTTCGAAAGACTTGCGAAATTCGCCAACCTGCACCGGTCAAGCATGGTAGATCACGGCCTGAATCCCCCACGTAGTGAGGAGAGGCTCGTGCCCAGGAGTGGGTCGTCAAAAGGGCTAAATTATTCTTTATATATAAATAGATAATCTAAAAATGGGTACTATAACTGAAACAGGATATGTTGTTGTAACTGTGCCTTTGAACTGGGAATACATTTACACATGTTTATATTTTTGGTCTCTATTTCTTGACACCACAAAAGGGAGATAACATCACAAATTGGTTTAAAAGCTGACTAAAACTTATTGAACTCTTTGTGTAAATGTTTCGTCAATGAAAGCGAGCGACAACAACAAGGCGTGAAAGGTTACTTTTGCAAAATATCACTGCGAAAAATAAATGACCCTTCTCTACTTAATGAAATACTCAAGTGATGGCATAACTATACAGCGCTCAAATATGAGCTTAATTTGAGCAGTTGTTAACACCCACTTGTAATAACTCTCCTCGTCATCCATCTCATCGATGTCCCCCCTGGTGCCCCTCCCACTGTCCTCCTTCCCGCTGGCAGCGTTCTCCTTGCTGACCACCAGGTCCTTCGCCGCCTGCTGCTCCAGCCCGGCCATGTACGCGTCCAGGGGATCCTCATCATCATCATCTGCCTGCAATAATCTTTTATTATTAAAAAATGTCGCCGGGCGGCGCCACATTGGTGTGGGCGTTGTAGTGACGCTGACAGAATTCAAGTGACAGATAGTGACAAGTCAGGCCAGTAAGACAGAGTGTAGTAGAGTGACATGTATTGAGGTATCTCATTAGCAAAAGGCGAAGAGAGTCAATTCTGCACCAAGTACTCTATGACTTGGGTCAACCTCCAATTAATCTGAAATGCTGCCTGAACTTATAAATAATATTATTTACTTTGAGGGTTTGCCATTTACCCTTGCAACAGTTAGTAGAACTGCCTGTACTGGATCTCAATGTAAGACCAGTTGCCAGAAATTTTTAACCTGGTCGAGCTAACCTGTCCGCAAGAACTGCAAAAGAAGTTACTTACGAAAATGTGTGCTAATACAACATTTGTACTCATATACCTAGATTTTTTGACTCAATTTTTTTGCAAGGAATAGTTATTACATTATTCATTGTTGTATATGTTTTGTCAGTGCCAGAGACGGTTACCCTTAGTTGGTACTGACCAAAACATTCACTGAAACATGTTATCTATTTTATCACAAAAAATGGAGACAACAATACGTTTTTGTATAAATGTTTTGTCAGTGCGAACTAAGTGCTAGAATAAACACCTAACATATTTTAGGAATACCTTTGAGTTGGATGCAGCCTCTGCACTTGGGCTGCCTGGAGCAGGGATGTATGCTAAAGCTGGAGTTGGAGGCTCATCATCATCATCAAAGTACCTGAACAGAATAATAGTTGATAGTCACAGACAGTAATATTTGGTATTTCGGATTTTCCAGTAGAACCTGTACATTGTGAACACGACACATTCAGACAATAAGCATATAGCATGGAGATATAGTTAAATAAATTTGATGTAAAGCTGTGATAGGTACTCACTCATCTTCGGTCTTCGATCGTTTCTTCCCCAACGTGCCCCAATTACCAGTGACGGCGTTCTGGGTAATCGCGTTCATAGTAGAGTACCCCTGCTTGGACAAGCCTGAGGTTGGCGGAGGAACTGCGTGCATCGGCGTCGTCGGCGGAGGCACCGCGTGAAGCGACACATTCGAAGGGTTCCGCTTCGGCATCGTGAAACCAGCAAAGCCGAAGCCTTTGCCACCACTCCCACCCGAATTATAACTCATTTTCACCCCTTATAACACGCCTATCAACGAATAAAACCGAACCCACGGGAGGAAATTCTCATTACAACTTTAAGGTTACTTAGAGGTCCGAAACTACACCAGTTAAGAAATTTAAAGAAGATCTAGATGCATGAAATAGTTTTTTTTATTATTTTACAAATTAAAGTAATAATTCAACAGCTTTTTACGTAAATTAACAATATTAACAACATCAACGAGTCTCCGTATGATATGACAGACTATCAATCAATCACGTTGACTGACATTATGCTTTGATTGATTGAAGCCTATTTAGTTCTATATTCATTCATAGGTTATGAAAAGGTTTAGTCTATGATTACGTACCTACTTTATGATGACGTAAGATGCTGACAAACTCAAAATGTCATTTGTCGAATTCAATCACTCAGTCAAAAATATATTTAGTACTTGAGTAAACAAAAAACATAGTGGAAAACGAAATAAAATTGTAAAATCACAATGTATTTCAAATTGTGTGTATTTTTATTCACGTTGCTAACTATAAGCAATGTTGAAGCTGCAACGGGATATGATTTCGGAGATTTTTTGGCAACCGTTTTAGGTATGGGCATCGCAGTAATAGGAATTCTCGCATGTTTGGGCAATTATGCGAGACAAAAAGCGAGAAATGAATTTATTTAAAGCAGTTATACATGTAAGTAATTCATATTGTTTTTTCGCTTATTAAATTCTTGTTTTATGCAGATTGTGTTGTAATTTTTATCTACAAACAACTACCTGAAATATATGGCAACTCATTAAGATATAAGTACCTATACCTATTTGGATGACTTCGCAATAAAAGTACCTACCTACAAATCTTAAACCGGTTGTGGCGACTTCATTATAATTCAACTGCCAAGTATGCTATGCCATTACACAATCAGGTTTCTTTCAACCTTGTTAGTTAACAATTTTTGTTACTTTACCTGATAACATCTCTTCATTTACTAGCTATTATTCATATAATTCGCACCTGTTACAACAAATTAAGTTTAGATGCAGACCTTGTATCATTAATTAATTGTGTATTTCATAATTTTTACAGGTTTTGCAAATAATAAACGCAAATCAAGAAGTGGAAATGCTATAAGTATGTAACTATAAAAATATTGATGTAACCCTTCCAAGTTATAAGTACCTTTTTATGTTAATCTAGTTTTCTGTGTGAATTGTCTCCACTTATCTATAGTAACAATTTGGATGTTAAAACCAAGCAATCAATCCCAGAATCAATACTTAACATCTCATAAATGAGATATAGAATAGAGAATATAAATGGGTTCAATTGTTTCAGTACTCAATATTATTTTCTCAAAAAGCAATCACAAAAAATCTAATAACTATGTCCTTTTATTTTGATTATATTGTTTCTAAACACTATCTGTGTAGAAATCTGGACAAAAATTATCATGGGAATGTGGTTTATACTAAATAGAAATTATTTTTTGAAATAGAACATTTTTTTATTGTAATTTTAGCCTTATTTTTGCCAGATTAATTCCATTTGTTATGTATTAATTTTTATATATTAGTATTAATTATGTATAAAAATATATACATATTAGTTTTGTTCATGCTATTTTTATTTTAACATTGTTTTTTTCATGGGAAAGTTTTGGAGTATGTATCAAGTGACCACTGTACTGATTGTTGTAAATAATTTATATTTAAAGGAAACTTTTATAAATTTTCACCCGCACAAGAACACATTCAATCATGCAAACCAGATATTGTGATTCAATAGTTTATCACAAAAAAATATAATCTTAACTTATTCACTAGTCATCTCTAAGAGTTCAATTTCTTTGATAATGTCGCTCTTTTTCGACATTTTCTCTTTTTGGTCTTTGTCAGGGTTCTTAAGGAGCCCCTCTTTTATTTTCTCCTCAAGGGTTTCAATATCCCGGAGTTTCTTTCTGAGGTTCTTGAGCCGTTTAATGGGTTCTGTCTGGCTATTGTTGGAGTTTGCTGACGATGGGGAGGTGAAAGTGGGTTCTGTGATCTCACATTTTGCGAGTTTGTCTGCTGCTTCATCTGCACCTAGATGTAAAATACAATGGGTGAAGCTTGGAACTTAATGAAATACCTACACATGTGATACTAAGTAAACAAATTCAAAATCATTTTTCAATCAAAGTTACTACTTTAAGTCATATTTCAAAATATGATGTGTGAATTGAAAACTTTCTACACATACTTAAAAAAAAATTATGCTACATATTTTGATGATGATTAATTATATTTCATTGTTAATTAATTGTAATTAACTACATAATTCATAAAATGTATTCATACCGGATGTGCTTTCTCTTTAGATTTTTGTGAAAATTAAATTAATTTATAGGCCATTCTCAAATGAAATAAAAAATCATCATAATCACTTCTAAAATTATAAGTTGTGTAAGCTAACCTGACTTCTTTTTCTTCTTCTTTTTGTCAACATTAATGATTATGCCAGGTATTGGCTGTATAGCATGGCCCTTCTTGGACTTCTGTGCCTCTGCTACTATCTCCGGCGTGAGACCTACAGGCAGGCCCGTGTTTTGTCTGGCCTTGAATTGTTTTCCTTTACTCTCATATAGGGGGACCTCCTCCTGGGGTACATAGCCATCCTTGATTCGTCTGGGCTTACGCCAAGTACCATCTGGACGCTGAGTCGCCGGAATAAACTTACCACCTACAACAGAAATGGTTAAAAGTAATTTAAAACTCTTTTAAACTCGAAGGAAAACACAAAAACTTATTTCGAAACCTAGCATAAAGTTTGTCGATTTATCACTTAGGAATTCATTAGTAGAGACTTTCACTGCGATCACAGCTGTCCAGAAGCGGCATGGAATATGGAAAGTCGAGGCAAACAAGAGCACGCACTGAAATTATGTAAAATTTCTAATGAAATAGCAGTTACACTATCATAGCAAACCCAAAAAATTGTATGCATACCGTCAGCATCACGCTCATATGCCATTCTTGTGGCCATTATAATTCATTTAAACGTGGTAGTGACTTATAAACAAAAAAATAATCAGCAAACCAGTAGACAGACTTCCCCAATTTCCTTTTCGTTCGCTATTTTCGTACACAACTATTTGACTTTGACACCTATAGAATAACTAGTTATATGACAGTGACATAAATAAAACTATAATGGAAAAAATAATCCGTAGCCAATGCGACATCCACACACTGGCTGCCTAACCAATACCACAGACGTTACTATTACATCTCGAAATTTAACAACCGTAACTTATAAATAGTAAGCTTATTTATACAACACTACTGACGCCCATTAATAATTTTCTTATCTGTACTCAATAAATATTATTATACTCTATGACTCAATCAATCAATCAGTGACAGTGACAACAAAATATATTTGAAAAAAGAAAATATAAACTCGACTCGGGCAGTTCACTTTCTTTTGTTTTGATTAATAAATTATTAGACAATGCCTAAACGGCGAAGATTATTTACACCTTTGAAAAACAGATCAAAAAACACCATCGTTAGTAAAGCAATTGATGCCAGTGAAGGTTGGTACTTTACATCACAATTTATAAAACTTTCTATTTTACACAATAATCATTCAGTCGGTTACGTTTGTTACCTGTAATGGTTTAGACGTAATATAATAAACATCAATGGTGTGAAGAAAATTCTTGGTGGGTTTTCTGAGGTGTTACGCTAAAACTTTTTACAGAGGTCAGCACAGCCCGGGGTCGCCTAAAAGGAGCCTTATTGGAGGTGCTGGGACCTGTAAGTGAGGAGTCTGATGCATCATCAGATTATATACCAGACAAACGACGAAGGTACAAATTTTACCAATATTTACTCCCTTTACCATTGCCATGGAAGGTATCTTGGTCCCAGAGGAAAAGGGAGAGCCTATTAGTCCAATTACCATTATAACCAGCACACTCCCTCTATGCAGGGAGGAATCACCATCATTGTCAACCATTTTGGCCCATTGGAACTTCTTATTGTTCTAAGATTACTTTCACTTTCTGAACAGGTAAATAAAAGTTATTGGAGGAGGCCTTTCTCAGAGGACCAGCTAAGAGTTGCTACATATGTGTAATGTTTAAAAGAGAAAGAATTTTAAAAGACGAGTTGCTGAGTTTCCTGTCAGATTTTCTCATTTGAGGTTGCATTCCGATTGGGATGAAGATTAAAAAACAAAATCAATAACTGACAATTTGTAAGTGTCCCTGTAAACTTAAACAATGTCCACAATTTGACATCACTGATGGCTCAACTTGAGGAACTGAATACTTACACAGTTTAAACTAGTGCTAATATCTATTTCAATTTATTTCAGTCAAGACCATTCATCAGATGAAGATGATGGGCCGAAGCAGAAGCAGCAGCGACAGTCATATGTGTTGAAACTGTTTGACAGGAGCGTAGATTTGTCACAGTTCAAGGAGAACTCCCCGTTGTACCCAATATGCAGGGCCTGGATAGCCAACCAGCCTAAAGCAAACTATAAAGAGTTTAGGTAATACAAACATAATAGTTATTAATACCATTGGTAAAACGTGGCTGTGCAATAGTTCACCTCTGCCAGCCCTTTGTAATTAAAGGTGTGAGTAGAATTCTGTGGGATTTAAATAACCACTTAACAAGTTCATTAGAATCCAACAAATTACATTTCAGTTTCTACTGTAGCACACTGTAGATTGTAATGCTGTAAATATAATGGCACAGTATTAATTGAGATAGCTTCTACCCCATTGTATCATAATGTCCGCTAAAAACAAACTAATTTTTACTTTTCCACTCTAATCAGTAAGTACTATTATTATTACACAGAAGGAGTCAAGAGGACCCCCTGCCCACGGCCGACAGTGTGGACCTGCCGGGACCCGACGGCCCGCCGGTCTCCAAGATACCGCCCCTACTGCCGGAACAACTGAGGGCCGACAAAAATAACATTAATTTGAACTATGCAAGTATTTAGACCCTTACAGTAGGCTGCAAGCTGGGCGCAATATATTATTATCTTTACATTGACTAGCGGGTCACAATGCAAGGATTCAGGATGTTGTCTAGGACGCTGGTTAAGTGCAGGATTTTGCGCTTCGCATGTTTCGAGTTCTTGTAAATCGTACGCGGTAATGGTTCTAATGAGTTCTGCAGGACCAAGAAGTTTGTATTCCGATATTGGAGATTAAGAAATTGTAATGTCTGCGTGATTGTGTAAAGTGTCAAATTGGTTCCCAGCGCGAGGCGCCGCCCCCGAGCCGGGAGCAGCTGCTGCAGGGGCACTGCTCGCGCTGGGTGGCGGTGCGCGCGGCCTGGCTCGAGCAGGCGGCGCGCGTGGAGGCGCGCTACGACGCCGCGCACCAGCTGCTCAACAAGATCAATGTCACGTGAGTGAACAACCTTCCTCAATGCAATGACAGACTGAGACACTCTTCTTTAGTATTGATTGAATGACGAGAGCTTTACCGACGCGAGCAAATTGTTTGTGGTTTATTACTTCGAAAGTGGGGTTGAGTTTCTAAACATTTAAGTAATTTGAAAACTGTTTGAGAACTTTCTTCACTAAATTTGTGTATATTTTCTTTTGTTTCAGCGCAATATGAGAATACTTCAAGACAAATTCCTATTTAATTTTATATTGATTTTTAATTACGACAATTTACAATAATTTGTATTTGATTTTAGCTGATTTTATAAACACCAATCATGTTGATTTGACTATGGATATTAATCATAACTATTGAAACAAAGAGAAAATGTTTAAACAATTTATTTTGTAAATATATTGATTAGTACAATTACGCCTTTTTGCGCCTTTTATTACCGCTGTTCTGCAGTTGGGGACACTCGGACTTCTTGTGTCCTTTCTCCCGACAGTTGAAGCAGGACTGAAAATAATAATAAATAGCAGTTACTATGACGAAATTACTTTAAACAATATCTGCAATCTGCATATAGGTACTTCATTATTGGCTAATATGTTCATCTTTTATATAGTGCATGATAAAATTAGCTTACACACTATTACTTTAGTATAGTAAATAACCATTGATTTTCTTGCCAGATCTTCTCAGTGGAAGCAGCATTCCGAACTGGTGGTAGATTCTGACTATTCATAAATGCTTTGTTAGCTTACATGAATAAAACAAAACTTTGAGTTTCAGTTTATAAGAATCAAAATACTCAATCAAAACTATATCACTCACCTGACTCTCAACAACAGTGCCACAAACATGGTTCTTCCTCTGGGAACACCTCCCACACTCCTTGCAATGGAAGAATGTTGGTTTTACGCATCTCTTGCACACATCGCAGTGCACATAAGTTGTGCCGTTCTTGCTCGTACAATCCTTGCACTTGTAACAATGGTTGTTGGTTGATGCCACCCAGTATTTGCACTTATTGCACAATTTGTAGTTCTTGTCATTAGACATATCAATGGTGACGAGTGGCAGATTGGTAAAGAAGCGTATTGGTGACACAAATTTGCGGCCATCTTTGAATTTGTTCTGGAATTTCTTGTGGTTTGTGTATTCGATCTGGAAGTAAAATAATAAATATCAACCCCTTTCATATGCGTAGTATTAATCATTGGCATCATATCAGTATTAATAATCAATCTCAACTGTGAGAATGAATTTGGATATGTAATTCTACTACAAAATGAACTTCAACACAAAATCATTAATAAGTATGTTCATTAGACCAATGCTGTTTCTAAACAGACCAGGGTGGATGATCACAATAAATAAACAACAGCTTCCATCCTTCTTTTACAAATGAATCAGAAGAAGGATGTAAGCTGTAGTTTGGCAACATATTGAAACTTGCCATTGTCAGTGAATACCCCAAAATAAATAAAGATTTGTAACCTTACCTGGTAATCATGGATTTTGATCTCTGGCGCCATATTAGTAATATAAGGCTCAGAAAAGTATGGGAACGCCCACAGTACTGGCATGAGGTCATCACTAGGGTTGTCACACACTTTCCTGTATGTTGCCGTGAGTTCTTTAAGAGTGTAAACTAGGGGCTCGACGCGGCCGCCGAATGGCGGGTCCATAACTATGCATATACCACCATCCCTGAAGAAAATACAATTGTCATGTAAATTGGGTTGTCAATGACTTGTAACTATTTCTGATTTTAAAATCATAAATTGTGTACATATTTTTGGTCTTCAACTGTAAAAGTCTACAGTGTTGAATACAATAGGATTATACTGTCAAGTCAAGTGCAGACTCAGGAATGTCTGACTTACCGAGAGTTCTTGAAAAATTTCTTCAGAACCTTCTCATCTTGATTCCCATTGAACATGTAATTGTTGAACATATTGTACCATATGTACTTGGCAGGTGGTTGGAACAGGTGGTGACGCTTGTCATAGTCCAGGAGTAAGGAGTTGAAGTCCGGCCGGGACTGCGCCTCCTCATGGACTGATGGGGTTCCAATGCACAGGATGTTGCTGAGGGTTTTTAAATAAAATTAATAATTTTGTAACTATATCATAAAAAAAGATTCCGATATACACCATTACAAGTTACCATGAAATAATAGGCAAAGATGGTGAATGAATTTTTGTTCTAATGTTATTGGTGTGAGCCTGCTATTGTACTGGACATACTCATCCTCAATTAAACAGTTCTTTACACTCAAAGTCATATGAAACTTAATAAATAAAGTAAAGTAATTTAGTTGTTGTAACTAAACACACCTGATATTATTATTTTTGAGTATACCAAACACTGTGCTAACAGATTTCTTGGTGAACATGTACTGCGCCTCCACGGAGTCATTCTCTAGGGTGGGCAACCAGCTTGCGGGCCGGTTGAGCTGGTCATCTGTCAGTGGGGTGACGATTCTATGATCTTTGCCATGTTTCTTGCTCTTTGACACTATATAGAGTTCCTCACAAGTGTTACAATATGCTCTGTCTGTTGCATGACAGGATTTTACCTAAAAAAATGTCAATAAAGACAATTATAGTAGATAGAACAACATTGTGCATAATTTTCTGAAGCTAGAGAGAGATGATTGCCATTCATTGGGTGGAATAGGGAGTGACACCAACATAGATATTCAGTTTTAAGACGGAATATTTTCTAACCTCGCTAAAGTTTTCCCACGCCGCCGCTTTGTCGATTTTGGGAATCAAACTATAGTACTTTTCATTGCGTTTCCGAACATTCTCCTTCTGCCAGTCTTCCTCGTCAATGTGGACGGTGCATTCCTTGTTTCTACACGAGGCACAAGCGTAATATCGGCCTTTTTCAGTCGAAAACAATAAAGTTGGTCCATGTAAACACAGGGGGTGTGAGGTTACATCTTCCACAATCACTTCGACTGGAGACTGCTTTTGAAAATTATCCTGTTTTGACTCGATCTTACGTTTTTTAGGCATTTTGGTGAAAGACTTCAGTAATTTCTCCGAAATCGAATGCCTAAAGACACCACAGATTAGAGATATGTAGAAACTAGAAAGACACGTGAAAACGACAACAGACGATTCGACAAAAAAACAATTTATGCTGCTCGTTTTTTTCACAATAATTTGTCATAGACAAACCTCAGGGACATGCTCTCGATAATTACCGGTTTATATTAGTCGATTTATAAGTGTTATTCTCGATAATTGTAATAACTTTCTGCAAAGTCCTCATATTTTTTTTTTATGTTGGTAACATTGATTGACTTTGTACTTGAACCGGCGCGTTCTTCTTTCTTTCCTCTGACATTTTTTTGAATAATTTCTAAGAATTACGTGATATAAACTAAATAAATAGAAAAAATGAATGGTTTAGTGAAGACAGCACAAAGAGTAGTACAGAGTTATGTTAAAAGTACAAGTTTATCGGGCGCTTTAGTGTCCCGATCGCAGGCTCCTGTGAAACGTGATTTCACGAGAGGAATATGGCACATGAGCTGTTCGAAGAGGCTGGACGGTATATCGGCGTCTTCTACCCTTCTTCACAGCCACTCCAACACATGCAGCTGCGGTTGCGGACTGAAAGCACTGCACACGAAAGGTAAAATAAGGAAATATTTCATTCATATTTTTGAGGTTAGGATTGCACCATGCAAAGATCATTTTATACATACTAATTTCAACTAGTCTCTACCCTCCTACTGCCTCCCTTCCCCCTTATTATATTTATAGCAGCTAACAAACAATAACATTTTTATCACCAGATAAGGAAGATGAAAAATCCTTGAAACCCAAGCCCCTCGGTGAGTCCCACATCCTTGTCCCTGATCCTCTATGTATGTAGAACCTAAGGTTGTATACACGGCAGTGCATCTGCCAACACAATTGTACATAAAATGTATATGTGCCATCAAGAAACTCCCTGCACTTTTTCCACGCTGTGCTCTTCACAACCTGAGGAGTGGCAGTGCCAGCTGCAGGGTACATTGACATCATGCTCACATCCAGGGATACAGATCTGTGTCTTTTTCCTGCATAAAAGCATGAGACATTGTGCTTAAATACTAGAAATTAATAACTAAATAAGACTGATATTAATTGTAGATAGATAGATTATGAATTATGATTGATATAATATTAAGCATAGTTTTAGTCTTGTATTAGTAACAGTTACCTAATTATAGAGGGTTCAGATTATTTATGTTTCCCAGAACCAGAACCCTATTCTTCCTATTGCTAGGCAGAGGCCACTCCCACAATTACAGCTTTCCCACTCCTTAGCTACTTCATTCCCATTTATAAGAATTCTATTATTTATTCCATGTAATCTGTTTTATTTCAGTGTAAAATCTGTGTTCAATACACAATCTTAATAAAAATTGTTTCATAAACTCCAATCTATATTTGTTAGGTGAGCGAGAACTCGTAGAGTTCCTGACTGAAGAGATAGTAGCTGAGCGCAAGGCTCAGAAGGTCAAGACCCTGCCCACAGAGGTGGACGGCTTCGTTGTGAAGGGAGAGGGGGCTGAGGTCACACTGAGCAAGCAACTCAAAGATGAACTGTAAGTAATAACTGCCTACTTTATTAAAACTAAGGCTGGTACTATTAAATTGTTTTCAACTATGAGAGCAAACTTGGAAATGTCATTCTAATGTACGATTCACATTGAGCAGGCATTTACAACATGGTAAAATAAATTGGATGTATCTCTACAGTTGTTTAAGGTGGTGATGCCTGTCTAGCCCGCGAAATTGAAAATTTTCGAGTTTTTTTATAGTTTATCCAAAATCTGAAAACATTTAAGACAAAATTTTGTGATTGGCGACAAACACAGTATGCAGTGCGTTTATTAATACATTTATTTTACTCTAAATATTATCACGGTGGATATGATACCAGTAAATCACTAAATATACAAAAACAGTTTTTTCTGGTTATCTGTCGTTTTTTCTGGTTATCTGTTGTTCTTTAAATGTTTTAGAGTAAGTTGGATATATTAATAAATGCATTGCATACTGTCTTTGTCGCCAATTACAAAATGCGCCCTTTAATATTTTCAGATTTTGAAAAATTTATAAAAATCTTCATAAAAAATGAATTTCGCAGGCTAGATGGGATCTTTAGCCTTAAAGTTTAATCAATTCAAGTATTGTGTAAACAAGGGGTTCACAAGTGAATTTTACTTAAACCTTCTTTGAGAAAAAAAAATGTATGAGTCATTTTCTTGATTCAACTTTTGTCACACATGATTTTAGGAAGTATGCAATGCAGTCGTAATGTGTCCTATGTCTGGGAAATATGCATTTACATCCTTGAGAGGCAGTTCAAACCCCGGCTCGCACTTCTGGGTTTTATGAAATCTATGTGCGAATCATCATTTCTATGATTATCACTTGCTTACGTTGAAGGAAAACATCGTGAAAATTTAACCAATTTTGACGTGTGAAATCCACCAACCCGCACTGGGCCAGCGTGGTAGATTACGGCCTGGTCCCCCTCGTAGTGAGGGGACGCCCGTGCCCAGGAGTGGGACGTCAAAAAGGGCTAAATTATTATTATCCTTAATTGCTTGCAGCGTCAAAATCACGTTCAACGTGAACCACACGGTGGACTCTGAGGACGCGGAAGGCGACTCGCAGCCCGACAAGCAGGAGTTCGCGGAGATGCGGTCGCGGCCGCAGTTCGAGGTGGACGTGGTGCGCGGCGACACCACGCTCGGCTTCACCTGCTCCTTCCTGCAGGACCCCCCACCCACGTCCGCCGACGAGTTCAGTCAGTACCTACCATCAGCAACATAAACGCTCGCCATATGGACTTATTTGCCGCGGGACAGCTTTGCTAAGCTACAATATTAATTGTCACATCTACTCGAATTAGGCGCCAGGTAGAATACGCCCTGAAACATCCTCGCATTAAGTAGGTTTATGTCTGGTACGATACCAGAGGTTCGTCCCATATATCAACAATATGTTGTGTATATGCAAGTGTAGCTAAAAAAAACAATATTTTCCTATTTTATTCTTGTAATAAACATTTTCTTTCGACATTCGATCTATGGTTTGTAGACGGCAGGCTTTAACCTTCATAAAGGTTTATTGTAATGTTGCCACAGTAATATGTGTGTTCCATTGCAGATGATATCTTTGGCATCGACGAGGTGACCATCTACAAGGGCGAATGGAACGACAAGGTGTACGCCGTCGCCGGAGACGTACTCGATGGGGTATGATCTTATCACGAATCTATCTTATCTCACAAAAATATTTTAGTTATCTGTTATGGTAGGACTAAGGGAAATTGGACCAAAAACTTTGTAGCTGTAATGATGTTGACTATCCCCCCCCTCAACCCCTTCCCCTTTTGCACCCTGCAACCTTTAACGTTAAGTTTGCAATTAACAAAACATACTAAAGCATGAGATCTCTATTTTTGAAGGCAATAAATAGAAAAAAAAATCCGTCAGGTCAAACCCAGAGTAAGGCATATTTCTATTCATATTGAAATCAAATCTTTTATATAGCAAAATAAACGTATTTAAACGTTTTGCTATGCTTTGATTGTCAATGATATTATTAATTTCATCTCTGTGTGTAACCATCACCATAGCTTCGTGGTTGGTAGCGCCGCCTACGTAGGTCGCAGGTTCGAGTCCCGGCAGCGACGTCACCCCATTTACATGCCACACTTGATACTATTACACATGTAGTGGTCAGGTGCCAAAATCGGGGGAGATTATATGCATTGATGTGAAGTTGATCTTCCTGAACTCGTTAGGAGATATTCATAGATGTGCTACATTTTATTTAAAATTGTCTATGGTCCCTAAAGTTTTTAATCAAGTACTTTTTTTTCTTTTGACCAGTAGTGGGAAGAATTAGGTTCATTTTTATTTTATTTTTTATAAACGATTGACATTCCATTTCACTTGTGGTGGCAGTGTCCTATGAAAGTTTCTATTATCCTGCTCACGGGTAAGAAAAAATTAAATAAACTCTTTTTCTCCTCACAGTACCTGTACGATCTCCTAATGAACCTGCTTGAAGAGAAGGGCATTAGCAACGACTTCGTGCAGAAGCTGTCCGACTTCAGCACGGCCTACGAGCATACCTCCTACATCAACCTGCTGGAGACAGTCTCCAAGTTCACAATTGGGAAACAATAAATACCCATTACATTCATTGGATAGTTCCCATAACAAGTTCAGAGCCAAAGTGAGGATATGTTGACGAAGGCTGTAGTGATTTTAATTTTGGAGTGTGTTTGTGTGTCAGTTATTCATCATACATACACAATCACATATTATTTACTTTGTATAAGTATATAATGTTTTACTGCGCCATTACAATCGTTATAAAAGTGAATCGTTATTATTTCTTCATATAATATTGTTATAAGTTTGTTTTATTTGCTTACTCTTGAAATTTTATGAAGTTCCATAATATTGGGTAGTAAGAATTTTTTTTTTTTCTGTTCGGTTTTTAAAATCTTAACTGACAAGCTTGATATCATCTTTGAAAAAGATAAGTTTTTTTTTTTCAATTCAATTTTTTTTTTTATAATCAGCTCACAAGCACGTGTAATGTCCAAAGTTCAAAATGTATGACAGTACTGCAATAGCACTGGAGGGTGGCCACTCACGGCACTGATCGCTAGGACAGCTTTAAGTTAGTTTAGTTGGCACAACGGGTGCTGTTTGTTTAATATTAGCGTTACTATAGTTATTGTCTCTATTAAAATTGTTCCAATTATATTGTTGTTTTATTACATTATTTTTTTTTTGTAGGTACATAGTAATTTTATTTTATGACCACTTATAAACTAACTTTCAGTAAATTGTAATACAAAAATTACACATTGGTATTATACATACTGCGAATCAGGTTTAATTGCTGAAAAAACATACAAGATTTTACGAGCTGCTTAAACAACTAGATATAAAGTCTGATGCGCAAGTAGCCAGCTATGTATCAAACTTGTTTTTGCGAACACATTTTGGTTAGTGGGAATGGTCTGAACGCTGGCGCAAGTGCTAATGATTGGTCCTTGCGCAAGCTACTGCGTATCATCTATAACGGGAAAAAAATATAAAGGACAGACAGTATTGTACTGACGTAGGAGACGCACAATGTAGCTATTTCCGTTACAAAAAAAAATATAACTACTTTGAACCTCATGCTGGGAGCTGGGGACGGCGCTACCGAGAGTTAACGCTCGATAATTGTTAACGTCTACACAAATTTGAATTGCCCTCTATGTTTCACCTAGGGAATAAACAATTTGCTAGTAGGTAGACGTTGTGCGTCTATTTAACGTTAGAGTTAATGTGCTAATTAACTCCCATTTATCGAGACACCCAACTAATTAAGAATGTTCTTATCCAATATGCAGCATGCTACAATAGATTAGGAGTTAAAAATTATAATTACGACATACAAGTTTATTTACTCCGAGAAATAGGTAGTATACATGTCGCAGCCAACTAGCTTAATTCGCCGTTCAATCATCAGCCTAGCCACTTTACTAAACAGCGCCGTTCAACTAGCGGCCTAAATGATTCAAATCGTTTATTTTGTTAAGGCCTACGGGGGCACTTACAAATTGTCAATTTTACATTTTTTTTTCTTATATCTACAACCGGATCGGAACGCGACCTCGACTGAGAAGATCCGGCAAGAAACTCAGCGGGCTTGTCTTTTTACATGTCATTATATTTTTTTCATCGCCAGTTGCTTATAATCAATAATTACAAAGGGTACCTAGTAGATATTAATATAAATATTATAATAGCTCCAGTGTGTAGCCTTTTGATATTACCAAGAATTACAAATAATTCGGACTAGTAGGGCAAGACACGCTACGCTTTGACATTATTATTGACTGTCGAGATTTGAGCTGCTAGTCCCAAGCTGATTTATCATCCAAATAATCCGAGATTTTGTAATAACCCTTTGCACTGAGTTTAGTTTTAATTAGGGTTTTAAACTTATTGATAGGTAAATCTCGGATTTCATTGGGAAGCTTATTGTAAAAACGTATACATTGCCCCATAAAAGAATGACTTATTCTGTGGAGACGAGTTACATGTACGGATAGCTTGTGCTTATTTCGTGTATTAATAGAATGAGCGTCGCTCCTTTTCTTAAAATTATTAGCATTTTTTTTAACGTACATGAGATTTTCATAGATAAATTGACACAACAGTAACAATATTTATTTCTTTAAATTTTTCTCTGAGGGAGATTTTTGGAGCTAGATTGTAAATAGCTATTCAGGCATATAGCTAATAGATATTCAGCCTTATTGTCTGTTACAACATTTCATAAACTGGCTGGCTAATGCTTAGGCAACTGGTTAACATTTAAGTACTACAAAACTTTATCAAAATACTACCCAAGCAGAGCGACCCGGATGGGTTTAGGTCAGGTTTATTATTTTGTTTTTATTTTTAGAAAGTGGAACTAAATTGAAATGAACAGGCTAGGCAAGTAATTAAACGGCTAGGCAAGTAATTAAACGTCATCGATCCAAGTCATTTGCCTAGCTGTTTGATCAAATGGCTGAATATCATTCAGGCCACTAGTTGAACGGCGCTGTTTAGTAAAGTGGCTAGGCTGTTGATTGAACGGCGAATTAAGCTAGTTGGCTGCGACATACATACTCATCTAGGTATGTCATGATATTCATGCTCTCTGTTCATGAAGCACCTTACTGTGGGCCATACGCGTGCATTAATTATGTTAACGCAAACGCGTGAATTTTTATCAAATAATGATATGGTTCTGTAAATATCGAGATAAGAGTAAGTACGTTCCCCGTATAAAAAATGCATGCCACGCCTGCTTCCAAATCAAAGCTCCGCGCGCTCTCGCAGTCAGCTGACGTTTCCTACCCCTAATCAGCTGTTTCACAAAGTAAACATGGGACCTTTATTCCATCTCTATCGCCCGACCCTTGTTTTGTTTCTTATCACTTGACCTTTACCATAAGTTGAAACAAGACAACCAGTATTCTCAAGAGATATCTTTATAATCTATGGACCAATCAAAATGAATCTCGATATTAAGCTTAGAAAATAAGCTTATTTCTGACCAATAGAATCGCAACGACCCACTTGAAGTTCGTACAATTCCCAGCTGTCAGATCGCCTTGCAAAATGAAGCGAGTTTTCCTTTATCTCGCCAAAATGGCTGACGCGTCGACGTCGATGCGCGCTAAGAAAATACCCGATAATTTGTACGAGCTGTGTCTAACGAATTTAGTGAATTATATTCAAAAATCAAAGTGTGAGAGGAATGTGCTGCGTTCGCTGCCGGACAGCATCCTCATGGATGTCTATTACAAGGTGAGTTATGCCACACTTTGTTCGTTTCATTCTTATCGATAAAAAACAGTATGACGATAGGAATACCGTTATTATTGCTCGATATTACAGTGGTTTGCGATAAATTCGTTATCAGCCGTGTTAAGGATCGATAATGCGTTGCGCTGTGCTTTATTTTCGAGCGATTCGGGTGCGTGGCCGTGAACCTAGACGGCGCATATGGGCTGGTTTTAGTCACTTTCACTGTGCGCCGCCGTCATACGATCCGCTCTTTGTTACGAAATGCACGAGAGCTGCGGTGCAGCATCGATGACGTGCCGCCGATATCAATCTGCCACTAATTGTACTCCATACGGATCATAAAACTCCAATTTCTCAACACACAGCGTTGTTGCAATCATATGTTTTATCGTTTACAAGTCAGCAAGTAGCGACTTCCACGCAGATGTCCATGTGTTGCAGCAGATAATTCACTTGCGCATACTAACTTAGTATTTGTTATTGTTTGAATGTTCGGTACTGCATCGCATTCCATCCATATTGAATAATCCATGATTCAATAGCTACCTATTTATTGTGTTGAAGTCCTAGCAAGAATGTTTACCTACATTTCTTTATTCAAATGTATGATAATTTTGATCTCATTACATTAACAATACATAACCAGCTACTAGAATGTTAATGAACGGCTGGCCTGTGGCCTCCTGCGGAGACTTCAAAGATAAAAAGTAACCTGACTGTTAAATACTCTGGCACAACTCAAAGTTGCCATGTCCTTAATTATGAACAATAAGAATTGCTTAGAGTTACTAGCGTATGAAACAGGTGTGTGGTGCTATAAACAGTATTCAACCATAGCTGTTATAACCATTATCATGATTCTCACTGTGATTTTGCACACTAGAGCAAAATTACAGTGGTTTATGTGGACCAATTACTTGTAGACAACATCACAAATCAGTGTAAATGTGTTGTCAGTGTAAAAGTTACAAACAAACACTTATAATAAGGATTTATAAAATGACTGGTTAGATTAAAAATGTCACTTGCTTTCGATTGGGACAAGAACTAGTCTCAAATGATTGTTAGATTTTTTATCATGAACAGGAAGTAAATGCATTCATATACAGAACAGAGTTGTTGGCAACTGCCTTGGAAACAATTGTTTGAACAAATCAATGTTGGTTATTTAATATTGTTAACTAAATAAGTACCTATGTTATTGCTAAGCATTGTTTGGCAAATAACACAATAGGCATTCTATGTGCAGCCAAAGCACACTTATTAATTATTCTACATTACTTGTCTATTTATTTTGTATTAAGATGTTGAATTAGAAGAATCTGTTTACTTGAAAACCATACAGTATGAAACTGGATACTTAAGAATCCATACAGTAACAATTTGTTCATTTAAGAAACCACAATTAAATAAAATTTGAAAAATTGTGAGAATTTGCCCACTTTAGAATCCATAATATAATAAAAAGCTGTTTATTTAAGAATCCATATAATTAGCATACATTCACTGAATAACCTGTGCAGTTACTAAGTAGGCATTCCATCTTTTAGCTAAGTAAATACCTACATATCCATGATATTACCAGGTACAATGTACAAGTTGAAACATAATATGTATCTGCCCATTTATGAAAATGTTAGCAAAACACGCTATGATGTCACATTTATGAGTTTACCAGCTCAGGTCCGTAATTAGCATCTGATTAGCCCATATTTACATTACCAAATTGTGTTGCTACCTACATTACATTCATTATTTACTAAGCTCATTTGTTAATCCTATAGATACATATAGGGACATATTTAATTATTACATATTTATATACTACTAGCTGAGCCCGCGACTTTGTCCGCGTGGAATTTAACTTAACCGCTCGCGCTCCCGCGTTCTGAGCCCGCGCTACAGGACCCATTTGCTTTTTTTTTTTCTAAAATAAAATAGCATAAGTTACTGCTTATAACATCAGCTATCTGCCAGTGAAAGTCCCGTCAAAATCGATCCAGCCGTTTCGGAGATACTCTTTGATTTCATGTGTTTTTATTTTTTACGCGGAACCCTAATTGTTTTGCTAAAATTAAAGTAGCCTAAGTTACTCCCTGTAACATCAGCTATCTGCCAGTGAAAGTCCCGTCAAAATCGGTCCAGCCGTTTCGGAGATTACCCGGAACAAACACACAGACAGACAGACAGACAGACAGACAAAAATGTTAAAAATCGCGTTTTTGCTATGGGTGTCGTATGTACTTTCATATGCATTTAGTGAAAAGGTGTTATTTTGATATTACAAACAGACACTCCAATTTTATTTATTTGTATAGATGTATATTATTTTTAAATATGTATTTTACGGTAGCTATGCATTTGATTTAAAACATACGATGTAGGTATTTTGGGCTACTTCGGTTAGATTATGCAAAATATTTTAAAAATAGCAAATCTGCAAGGTCGTCTGCCTTGTAAGAAATCAGCAGTCTAACCAATGCTGTTTTTGATAAATAGGTATAGGTAATATACCTAATACTTAATATATTGCTATTGTTCATGAAGATGCAATGAGCAGCTGCATGAGAATTCTAAAAGTTATATCTTTAGTAATCACGTCGACTCATCGCAATTTTATTAACACAGGATCATTTCTGTAGGTTTATTTCTCAAATCCTCCAAAGTCAGCGTCACTTGAAGCCAGTCGGTTAAAAGCCTTGGAAACAGATCATCGTTTCCTGTAGTGAAAATTCGGAGTCGTGCTCTCGTATGAGCTGTTATGAAGATATTATAAAAGATGTACTGGATCGACTTCTCTGTAACCCTTGATTGAATTCAAAGATGTCGCTATAGATTAGGATATGTCATACAATTGTCACGTCCTCCTATTCAGCGAAAGCTTTATCGGCCAACAATGCAGCACGTTAATGCAATTGTTGCTCAATAAACGAGCAATGACGCGCCGCAGCCGTTCCGTGAGACCCATTTGATATCTAACTAACATTTGTACACCAGGCGTGGTGAATTGTGATGTAGCATTATTAATCAACCCTCTGTAGGATAACATCAGAAATAACAATAAATTGAAAATTTAAAAAATCCCCTTTGCGGCGGCTTTTTAAAATACAAAAGAGCTGATAATTTTCAAACGGCTGAACCGATTTTCATGAAACATTGCTAAGAACACGCTCGATGAGAATACCTTTCTAACAAAAAAAACTAACAAAATTAAAATCGGTTCACCCGCTTGGGCGCTAAGATGCCACAGACAGACACACAGATACCCATGTTAAACTTATAACATCCCTCTTTTTTCGTCGGGGGTTAAAAAGGAACCTAGGTAGGTACCATGTTAGGTAACATTCAAATTTTTTTGCAAACTTTTATAAACTCTGAAGCGTTAAGACGCACTCATATCATTGCTCTTTCCCTTATCACTTCTTACCAAGCGGGTGTTGGTAAGAAGCGCTAATAGTTGACTGATCGTTTTACACCTCTGTCGATCTAGCTTGCACCATTAACCGAGCTCTGTTGACCCCCTACTGCAATGATCGGACTCCACAAAAGGTGCCTAACTAGTTGATATGCCGCGACACTGCCGCATCGAAAGTGCATGCACCACGCCGAATACTGATGGTTCACGAAACTGGCGCTCCCCTTTCCCTTCCAATATGTGAAAGTTATTGCGTGGGTGGACGAAACCCACGGGTTGGTTGATGTGGGTCGATCACAGATTTCCAGCATCTCTTTTCTCTCCAACGTATCATAGAGCGTAAAAATATTAGACACGACATTACAATTTGATGATAATAACATTATTTTCTCCGCTAATCCTTCTGACGGCTGACGCAATACGGACATCTCGAAACATCGCAGATGATGTAAAACTATTATGTGACGGCAGATTTGATGTAGTGAAAGTATTGGTAATGGGCTTCGCGACTCATTTGAATACTCGAGTGGCAGGGTTATTATGTACTGAATGCAACGCTTTCTTTATTGCATCGTTGCTGCGAAAACGTCGGCCGAATGTTTGGCCTGGTCGAAATATTTATTTGCATTGGTTGATTAAATTAATAAGTGTTACTGCTTGCTGCATGGTAGTAGTAAGTAGTAAGTCGCATATAATAAATTTGTACCTACCACACTGTTTACTACCTAGTCTATCTAGTCTAGTCATTGGCAAGCAAGGCTCCCGCAAGCCCGATGGCAATAAAAATCTATAGAGTCAGGAAATCCTACAAACTTTTTCGCTTAGCTCTTAGATACTTAAAATAAATTCCTCAAAGGTTCAGACAACCACCGTAAAGCACTAATAAAACTGTGCTAGAATCACATTTACATGTTCGCTCTCCGATTTGAGATGGATAATAAAAGCCCTAATGTAGTTTCCATATATTTTACCGTAACGAGTTGCAAACACGCAGAACACCTTTTAACACAGTTCATATTGAACACACTGTAATCTACCTATTTTCGGATTGTTGTTGAAGGTGTGTCACCAACCTATTTATCTTTCGTGTTTGTTTTGAGTAAATGGTTTTCTTTCTTTATTTTGTTAAAACGCTTGTAGAGAATCATCTTTGTTATGAGGCTGATCAGCTTTTACGCTAACAAAATTTATATTTGTTATAGATCTGTAAATATCTCGGAATATTTTGTCTTTCCGCATTTACGTATTTATGTGGTGCCTTTATCTCAGAGGGTTGTGTAGAAATTGTAATGTGTGTTTTTTTTCTTTCTTAGTTCCTATTCATATATTTTACATTATGAAATGGGATGATCCTATTATTCTTATTTGTACCACAACAATTCAACAGGTACCGAATATCAAATTCAATCAAATTTCTTCATCGTTAGTTTGCGGCAAAAGTGTGACTAATTCAATAATTGGCCGGCAACAGTCCCGTCTCGTCTCCGTCAAACTGTTCGACCTTGCAAATTAACACAATCACTGTTAAAAGCGAATGTTTTTTCCGAGTTCCGTCAAGTTTTATGTAAAGCTCGTTCTATTTGTGACTAGGTGAGCGGAACTGATCCCATATACCATTGATATTACATCATAGGCATAGATGGGTTCCTACGTATTGGCAACAAAATACCCCAATTTGCATTCCAAAAATTTGATGTCTGTCCTGTACGACAATTTGCATAGAAAATTGTTGCTACTAGGCAATAGCTACTTATATCTAGCTAGAACGCTGTCATCGTCTATATTTCGAGCAGTCCGCTTTGCACGTCATCTGTTGCCTATTGAATTTAAAACATTACAATGATTACCTTATCTACTAACGTTCATAATCTGTATCTCTATTTTACAAGTCGTGTTCTTCACGTGGACTTAATAATCCGAATTGAGTCCAAAAATATTTGCCCCGTTACTGTACACTTGAAGATTTATGTTTGTTCGGGTGCCTAGTCCATAATGTGAATGACTCATTTATTCGCGTCACGAACCTTCCTACATCTTTTCGTCACATGTTTGCTTGTTTTCGCCGTTAACATGTGTGAACCCATCAACGATACTAGTCAAGCGTTCATTAATAAATTAGTCACGTCTAATATCCTACCTACTCCGCCTAAATTGTTGCCTGATATTTTACTTTGCCCATGCCAATGTTGTTAATATTACCCGTTGTTATTTACCCACGAATCAAACTAATAGTATTTTATTATAACTATTACCTTCTGTGGCCCGTATTAATAAATCGATCTCAAGTCTGGGAGCGATCTTGAAAATGTCATTCTTGTGTCATCCCAGTACAAAATGTCATGTCAAACGCGTACTCAAGATTATTAGTACGGGCCTATGTGACCATTGGTATATTTTTTTACATTGGAGTCTAATTGAAAGCAAATTAGGGACTATCTCTATTTGTTTTTGCATAATTCCTTTATTATCGCCGCAATCAGCGCTAGCGCTGTTTATCACCTGATTACTGACGACACCACCGCTGATGGCGGAGGTGTGACTATCACGTACTGTACTCGCCTTGTTTTTAAGAATATTGTCTGCTTCTTTATCTACATCAATGCGGCCCATAATTCGCCCCACACTCTTCAAATAATATTTTTACATCGGATATTTTTTTGGGCCTTCATTCCTCCTCAAACACTTTTACGCACTCAAAATTGCATAAACAACTTAAACTGGCGATGCTTATTTCGGATTTATTTCGGTGAAATGAGGAAAAAGTGGACGCAAATATTCGAGGTACGATCGCAGTTCCAGTATCAGGCCGTCATATCAATACTTACTATATACATTGATGTACACCTTGCCTCGGAACAATCGAGTAACGGGAGGAACGGTTGTTCATGTTATTGTAATTTGCAGTTGCAACTCGTTGCGGTTTATGAGTAAGTGAACTGACAGCTTCATAATCGACACGTCGTTAGTCTCAAAGTTCCGTTTGGCAAGAGACTGGTGCTGATTCTGGTGGTATCTACACAAACTAAGCTAACTGTACTGCCCGCCTTATGGTCGTACGAAACATATAAGCGGGACATCTTTTTTTTTACAATGGTAGACATCCGCTTTAGCCATATGACCTCACTTCATACCCGGATTGGCTCGATTGGTGTAGTACCACCCCGTCATAGAAGAGCAGAGATTCGTATGATGAGTGAGAGAGCCGGAAGCCCAATCCCCATGCCTTTGCCTCCTTCTGGTCAACAACGTGCGAGCAATGCCTTTGGTGTTGCAAGCATCTATAGGCTACACTAACTGCTTAACATGAGGTGGGTCGTAGTGCGCTTGTTCGTCAACTTTGTCATTTAAAAAATTAAGATGTGACAATTCTAAATTACTTATCTATGTCAGTAATGAATAGGATGTTTCTTATTTAGTGGCCCTTGCTTTTACTTTCTCATTCATGAACTATATTTATTACCTTCATTCTGCACGCGACTAGCGCCTCTTGACGTGTAATCTAAACTATTCACACGTTGGTACACGTTAATTTATATTTACTATACGTTTCTACGTACTATTAAGTGTATATTTGGATGCTTGGTAACCTCAAGCTAAGATTCAGCTGCCCTTGTATCCAATATTCTGTTAACCAACATTAGATCATGTTGCTTTTAACGTTTAAGATAAAATTTATGCTCTTACATTCATAATGCAATAAAGCTAGTTAATCCCTATCTTTGTATCATCCTTGTGAGCTTACATCTGGTTCATCTTTTGAATGTGATTCATTTCCAGATGTTTCTGTCTTTTGTTCGATTTTATTGTCTTGCTCTATATATCTACCTTATTTTCTGACTAATATAAGAATCCACATTAAAATCATTTATACACGGGAAACAAGGGAAGTAGCATTACCAATTGGATTGTCTCCATTACTTATTTCTGGCTTTAATAACTGCCAGGAAACGTAGCTGCTTCATATTTATCATGAATCTTTGTTTTTATTTGATCCACAATTCCAGGATTGTAATGTACATTATCTATTTGTTAAAGACATTATCCGGATACTACCTACTTATCTACTGTTTTAAATAAACTGGAATGTTAATACAATGAGTATATAATATGAAGGTTAATTAATATTTAACACAAACACTGCCTTGTTCTTTAGGCAGTGCGGACGTAAACCGCTGGGATGATGCCAGGAAGGTGGTAGAGGAAAAAAGGCCTTCATCATTGATGCTAGTCGTTTAAACCCTACATATTATATGTGGACTAATTTGTGATAGGTTATCTAACTTAGCAACTATTATTGACATTGGCCCGGCTGCTTATCTGAATTTGAATGAATTATCTTCAAAATGTCCTTCCAAGAGTAAGCTTTTAAAGCTCAATCATCAATGTTTAAATTGTTTGAAATCTGGATGATGAGTTTTTTTGCCACCCTTACGGCGCCACGTTGTAGTAGGGCAGTCTCTTCCTCTCTCTTTCCGACCTCGCGATAATTAGTATTTGTACTGATACTGACAAAGATGAAGTGACAGAAAATGTCACCCCAGGTCAATCAAGCTATACATGTGAGCCGAAAATGTTTTGCTCCCATTTGATGACTTGTCCTCACACTATGTTCTATGAGTAAGTACCGAACAATATATATTAGGTACCTAATGTTCACAAAATCTACAGTAGATCGAGCTCGTTCGCAATATTAATACCCATATCGATATTAAGCGATCCTTTACCGTTAGAAATCTGTGGCCGCACTGCCCGTCTCGGTTACCGCTACACGCCGATTAGCATTTTAGGTGAAGGCAAACCGGCCACGTGAACTCAACCAGCGCCAACTACATCAAATACAACTTTAACTACGTTATCATAAAGTTCAAAGTTGATTGAATATCATGGTGCATGCTCATGGAAAGAAAGTCGACCATTTAGATGAAAAATACGATTTATTATATCGATAGCATCGGCTTATGATGAATGAGGTTTCGTGGTATGTTTTATGATTTATTTTGAATCTATTTTGAGATGTTTCTTAGAAGTTATTTGGATCAAGTTAGCCAATTTATATCAGGCACGAGTTGTTTTTGTTTACGTCGCAGCTTAAAAATAAAAATATACTTACGGACACTCACTTATTTTCTTCGCAATAAAGAATGTGCGCATCATTTGTCAGTTTTTCAACCTTCATAATTGATGTTGTTATGAATATATGTCATTAACATAGATGTAAGCATTAAGTTCATTGCTCGGTTCGCTGTGAGTCATGCACACGAGCGAGACGATGTTACTCAGTATATCGTTCCAAATCTTTTATGTACCCCAGTATTATTGCAACGGTACCTCCGGACGGATCCATGAAGCGTTCAAATTTATCACCTACAATATTTATTGATATTTCAAGAGTTATAATTTCTACATGAAGAGGAACTTTGCATATAATACTAGGTGAAACAAAAAGGGTATACTATTTTTTTTACAACTTTACTTTGTAAATCTAAAACTATCGGCTTTGTGGAACAGTTGAAGTACTAAAGGTTTTGTAGACTTGTGAAATCTGTCAACAGCTGTATTCCTATAACACATTTTGTTTTTCAAGTTTCCTCCAAAGCTGATAGTTTTAGAATTACAAAGTTAAGTTTTGAATAAAGAGTATACCCATTCTGTTTCAACCTGTATATACCTACATGCGTATAGCTTATCTATCACTAAAATTATAGTCCTTACTATCTGAGGCATATTACTAATGGCACATATGAAAGATATCCCTTAGTTTAGTTTGTTTTGGACTGTCTTTAAGTAAAATAAAAATGCACTGCACACGGTCTTTTTCGTGAATTACAAAATTTGTCTTTTATTATTGTCAGATTTTGAAATTTTTCTAAAAGAACTCAAAAAATTTGAACTTCGCGGGCTAGACAGGCGCCTTCACCTTAAGTATTTCAATATGATTTTGCTTTGACTGGCTTCTATTTGCTTTATCTTTAAAAAATAATCCTGTACTCTACAAAGTATTTCATCCAAAAAATAACAACTCTCGAATTAGGTACACATACAAATAAACAATGCATACATACAACTTTAATTAAATATTCCTTAATTATGTGTACTGTTAACACAGACCTATTTGAATATTAACAATAGAATAACTGTAATGTATTGGGTAAACTCGGTTCTATTTTAGGACCACAAATATAAATTATATCTTCATTGTTTATCAAATAAGTTATTTGTGTTATTATTGTACCTACTATGTATTATACGGATTCTGGTTTTATCACAGACATGTTAAATTAGAATCGACACAACTATTCCTGGCATTTCTTCGACATCATTTACGTATTCTCTACAAATATCTGACCTTCAATACTCGCCATTAACAAGGGCGTTTAAACAAAAATTGTACTTTACGACAGGTTGGTTTGGTTGTTTTTCATTTGCTGATTTTCTGACAACTTTCAAACTTTTGAACAAGTTTGGTTTATCTTGTTACCGTTATTGAAGTTCTCAACGCATATTGGAATGAACGACACGTGATCCGAGCCACCTTTCGCTTTTCAAGGTGAATTTCTCTAACAGCGTTAAGGCGAAGCTTGCGATATGGCTTTTGGGAAAGTTAAAATTAAATATTTGATTTTGCCGTGCCCCTCTGCAGCTTTTTTCTGTTGACTCATTGACTCATTGACTAGATGCAAAATGTGATAAATTTAGGCTAAGTGTTTAGATAGGTACGAGGATTTTTCAAGAAAGTCCTCTTATTCTTACTTTTTTTTTTTTTTTTTTTTTTTTTTTTTTTTTTTTTTTTTTTTTTTTTTTTGAATTGACTATATGTTGTTGGCCAGAGTGGCCATAACAACTTCACCCGGACAGAGGGCGAGCGCAAGTGCGCTCCAGCCAGAGGGGCAGGGGGGCAGCTAGCTCAAGGGCGCCACAAGGGACACGACCTCGGCTTGGGCCGCTGCCAGGAGAGGTGGCGAGGGTAAATCTACCACCGGATCGGAACGCGACCTCGACTGAGAAGATCCGGCAAGAAACTCAGCGGGCTTGTCGGGTGCCAAGGTGCGTCTAGGTAAGTAGACGCACCTTCTAGCGGAAGCGGGGGTTCGTCGACCTCGCCGGCGAGGTCGGTGTCTGGTGGGGAGTGTGCGTGTGTCGTTCTCCTCGACATCTGAGTCTAGGAGAGCGGTGAGTGGGTCGGGGGGGTCCAGCAACACATGCCGCGGCCTGCGGCGGCATGCAACTGGCGCGTGTGTAGGTGCATAATCGGCGGCGGCGACGATTAAGGCATTGGTGTGTTCAGAAGCCTTCTTGAAATAGCGTTCGGACGCTATTTTGAAGTGCTTCTGGATAGAATCGAGGCGTAAGTCAGAATGAAGGTCTACGTTCCTTACGAACCACGGGGCTCCGACGGCTTGGCGAAGGAAGCGGGACTGAATGGCCTGGAGGCGACTAATGTGCGAGTTGGCCGCGTGAGCGAACACAACGCTCGCATAAGACATGATAGGGCGTATGCAAGCTTTGTATAGTGTCACCTTATTTCTAAGGGACATTTTACTCCGCTTGCATAAAAGATAATGAAGGCGACCGAGCACAAAGGCGGCTCGATTGCGGACGTTTCTAATGTGAGGACCGAAGGTCATGGAGCCATCGAGAGTGACCCCGAGATATTTAACTGATTTGGACCAAGGGATAGGCTGCTTGTACAAAGAGACAGTACCTAAGTTGGAGCGAGTGTGGCGTTTGGAGGGGCGTCGAGAGGTGGTCCTGGCAAAAAGCACGGCTGCGCTTTTGTCCGGGTTCACCTCTATTCGCCATTTCCTAAACCACTCTCCGAGAGAATTGACAGCGCGTTGGAGAACGCGTGTGATTTGAGCCTTGTTACGATGGGAGAAATAAAGCGCGGTATCATCCGCGTAAAGGGCGAGTTGCACATTGCTCGTGCGGGGAATGTCATTGGTGTTATTCTAACTAAGTTATATTAAACTGACAGATATTTGGTTTTTTGCCTAAACTTTCCCCCGGCGAAATGTTGCTCTTTTGATGTAATAAGGTATAGCAAGATATAAAAACAAATGGTGTTAGATAATTCTCGAGGCTATTTTTGCTTCACGAAGTGACATTATTAAGAACCCAAGGGTAAAGACCTCTCTATTCGGAGTTATCAGCAAAAAGAGATAATTGGTGGTTGTCACAACCGCTCCCTGAATAAAATTAGAAAGTACAATGAATACAATTTAAGTTTTTCTCGAATTCATTGCCGGAGCTGAAGCAAAAAGTTGAAGTTGTTTTTAATACTTGTGACGGTTTTGTAGTATACCTAATTAACTTATCGTTCAATCAATAGTTTTTTATCTATCATCATTCGCTATGCTTCATGTATACCTATTTGTTTCGATGTTTATATCTGATATTAAGGGGTTTTCCGCACCGTTTTTCCCCGGCGATATCCCCCTTAACCGAACCACTGCAGCCGGTCTGTCAGAGCTCCGCGAAATTTCACTTTCGCCCACTTACGTAAATACTGGCGACCTTTTGTCAACTGTCGCGGTATTGGCGACATGTAATGAAGCTTTAGGTATATGAACACGCACCGTGACGTAAGGGCAGCTGCTTAATAAGGAAGCACGATATTATGTTGTTAAAAATGATAAAGAATTGTGTGACGCAGTAAAAAGTGTTATGTCGCTTGAGTGTTAAATGTTGAGAGATTTAGCAGTATTGTTACAATATTGTACGGGCGTAACTTGTAAAGAATAGCTGGAAATATATTTTAATAGCTGACCCGAGAGACGTGGTCCTGTCTTAACTTTGAATATTTAATTCGAATTGTTCCGCTCAACTTTCTTATTTTTTTGTCATAAGCACCTTCTGACAATAATAAACACAACAAAAAAAGAATTAGGGAAATCGTTCCATCCGTTCACGCGTGATGCGATGACCAAAGAAATAGAGATTCATTTTTATATATTTATAGATATATATAGATGTGATATTTCCATCTTTTATTTATGTCATTTGCGCTTAATCACTGAATCGTTCATTTGAAATGGAAGTAATGACCAGTATTTTATATGTCTGACTGCTGTTGAATGCATGTTGATAAAGACAATGGCATCCCTGACTCAAACCCATGATTCATGGTTTAATTCTTGGAACAAGGAATCAGTAAAAACAGTATTGAAGTTGAAATAACATTGGGTTTTCCTTAGTCCTTTTTAATTGTTAATACGCACCTTTAATTCAATAACAATCGATTCAATAATACCTACTGTGGAACATGTATTATATTCTCGAAGGCTTTTTATACATTAAAACTGGAGTACAACTTTGTAATGGTAGTCTTGTATTTTAAATTTGTTTTGTATATTTCAGGTAAATACTCCACGGAATTTGGAACATCGATTCATGGGTAAGATAGTATATCTCAAACTTATTTGAATTAACTTTCTCTGAAATTTCGGAAATAAATAATTGGTCGCTCACAAAATTTTATTAAATCTTCGGATCGTGACTTCTTTATCAAACCGGGGTGACATAATGTATCCACCTAGCAACAGCAGATACATCATAGCATGTGACAATTTGCCACTAGCTAATAGAAACTCTAAACAAAATGTTCAGGCCGATGAGCCAGGTTCTTTTAATCTACATAGTAGGAATGATTAAGTTGAAACATGTGTGTATGAAGTTCGTAACGATGCTAATGCGTAAGTTTGCTCGTTACGCAAACGGTTATAATCTGTACCTAGTGGAACCTTTAATTGGATGCATAATGTTCATTAACCATTTACCAACTTGATTAACTGTTACGAGCAGCTGTTTCATAAAAAGCTGTGGTATTTGCAGATTTATAAAACGGTTAAATGCTTTTTCATTCTCAACTCATTCAAGAACTGTTCAATTTAAGTAATATTGTATGAATGTACTTTTTTTTGTGAAATCCATAACAATTATGTAAAACTAGCTGTGCCCCGCGACTTCATCCGCGTAGTATTGGATTATTGGGTTAAAAAGTATCCTATATGTTAATCCCGGTTATAATCTATCTGTGTTCCAAATTTCATCCAAATCCGTTCTGTAGTTTTTGCGTGAAGGGGTAACAAACATACATACATACATCCACACTCACAAACTTTCGCATTTATAATATTAGTAGGATTTAGAGAAATAAGTCCAAGTAAATCACAACGTGTCACATCGTTATCGGGTTCACTCTTATCGATGTGTACAGTAAAATGGGTTATTGCTACGATAGCAGCTGCGTTCACAATTTCCTATTTAAATCACTTGTGTGTGTGCAATAAATTAATTGTGTTGTTTTTTTTTCTCTGCATGTTATACAATCGTTGCTGTTGATATTCTTGTTATATAGATATTCATCCGCCAAATGATTCGTTGGAACTCGTCATTGAAATACTTACATAGTATATTGAAATGCGTCTGATTATGCTTTATTCATCTACTATTAAGAATGTTTCTCAACATTTAAGTTTATTATTACCGCTTATCTTATTTTAATCACATGCTTATGACATTGAACTTCAGGTTTAATTACAACATTTATGTTGTAATAATTATAATTCCGCGTAGTTTTTATTTTAAAATTTAGATACATTTATAAAAGAATCCTTGAATCTAGACAAACACTTAAGTATGTTAAATTAAATTAACACTCATACTGTAGTAGTATTCGAACTCATTATTTTCAAAATTAATGCGAATTCTATTTCGATTATTAAACGTTTCTCGACTCAAAATTAGTGTCCAGTATATCAGGAACTAATGAGAATGATCACGACCAACATTGATTCCGGGTTCGAAAGCTGACTTCGAATTCAATGCAATCGACCACAGTATAAGTGATTAATGTTCTTCTGAAAGGATATAAGTAACATAAAGTCGGAGTAATGCGGTTCCAATACAAATAAAGGAGGTTTAAAACGAGCTTCGCACGGAACTGGTCACGTGTACCATATTGTAACTGGTTAGAAAACTGCTTCATGTTACATCTTTTTGCTGTCTCTTCGCCAATTCTGATCGTATGCAACTAAGTAAGAACTTATTTGTGGGGTTTTTTAATCCGATGGTTAAGACTTGGAAATGCGCTCATTGCTATATCTCGTATTTCTTTACATATGATAAAATAAATATTAATATTGAGCTCAGAGGCTATTAATTGGTTATCGGATTAAAGCCTTCCTTGATAACGAGTCGTATTGATTGGTATATTTTTGATTCAATGCAAATACTTCCTCTAAGTATATATTATTGAATAAAGCTAATATGTTCTGTACTACAGCTAAACTTTTTTCATATAAGTAAATAATTATCTGTGGAGCTAAGCTGGAACACAGCAATAAATTGCTTTCGAAAGGCTAGGATTTTGTTTGCCAACTATGGCACAAGGAACATCATGAGCAATGATAGGAAATCCACAAACCGTTGACAAGCCTGTTCATTAACATAGCAAATGTTGAATGCCGACAAAGCGTGCCATCCATACTTAAATTAGCAGCCTCTGTTACCAGGATAATGACTAAACTACTGAAGGTGCACAAGTATACTAAGCCGGGTCAAGGTATTATTAGTTTTCCCGAATTAGCTTTCTAGATTTCTCCTGGCTTCTTCGTTGGCATATATCCATTGTACACTGCATATTGATTGACAACTGGGACATCATGGAGAATCAGTTACAAGTCATTTATGAACCGTACGTTTACATAAACATTAATGTGTGTCATGCGTTTCACACAAGTCTAGACTGGGCTGTGTATCTAGGCAATACGCTAGGCGTTCTAGGTTCTGGCAACGCGGTAACCCGGTGGCCTGTTTGCACACTTGCGTGTGCGCACCTTTTTGTATGCGGCTCGTTCGTGCTTGTTGGTCACAATTATGTTTGTTAATTATGTATTATCGGTTGCTAGCTCCGGCTTCTTGGAAATATCTGGCACGCAAATTTATTATAGAGCCGTCAGTTGGATCTGTTTATTGCAGTCCTCTGTACCTGTTATCGGTGGTCTAAATACCAATGTTGGTTGCATTCTAGCGGTGACAAATTAATTCCAGCTTGTCTTGTAGTTCCTCCAATTAATATATGCATGATGTGGACGTGATAAGGTAATTGTTTATTTGTCGCGTGATGACCCGTATGATAAATAAGATTCGGAACACGGAAGCTAATTCTGTATTGATTGGAAACAAATCACATAAGCGACACATGTAAGTAATAAAACATTTGGCAAGACACTCGGGAGGAATGACAAACAGTATGACAAATAGTCGTATCGACATGAGGAAGTCGCTTGCGTGCGGCTGAATCGGGTCGCGGTATCACGGTGACGCAACCCGCTTCATGAGTTCGATGATTAGCTTCCAACTATTGTTATTTCACTTATTGTTTAAATTTATTACAGCTTCCTTATCTTGATCCTTCTTGGCTGTGAACTTGCTTACATTATTATTATTCTTGCTTACTTGCATCATTATTCTCATACGATACCTCTTTGTAATGTCATTCTTGATCGGCTAATTAATACTATTTCTGATAACACCTCAATTCCATGAAGGTTTTAAATGTAATTCTTGGTAATCAGTTTTGCATCTCGGAATTAATGTATGTTCTCTAACGACAACTAAATTATACTTATCTCGAATGTGCGTGGACACAGCAATATCTTTAATATTAATGACTCTCGTGTCAATGTTTATCAGGTTTATCCAATTCTCTCATAGAGATCTCTTTGTCATGATATAAGATAAGATAGGACGCTTTCCGCACGTTGGTTCTTCACATACCTGACCATGGGGCGTAGTGTAGAATGACCTGATGTGACGATTTTGAGGCAGCTATCAAAAACTCCGTGCAAAGAGCTAAAGGCTGAAGATCGAGCTGAGTTAGGTGCATTGGGAAAGGCCTACGTCCAACTGGGAAAGGCCTATGTCCAGCAGTGGCTATAAATAGACTTATTAGATAAAATAGCTGAATGGAGGTTAGAGAGGTTAAGAATAAACGTTGAGAAATTGCAATGACACTCTGATTTGTATTTGTTCGTAAAATCCCACGTTATCTTTGAAACAGCAACGATTGATTCAGCGGTGTGACGTCACAGCTGTAAGATTCCCGCACACTGTACACAGTAGCACCCCGACACTCCATCCATCTTCTTGATTTGTTTATCACTCCGGTGATTATATAATGATGCTGATAGTTGCTGCATTGTCTACGTGGTTCTATTTATAGGAACGGGGAAAATCCACTATGCAGAAACCTTTAGGAAGAACAATATTATTTATACCGAGAAATTTATATTGGTCTAAGTAAAATAAAAAATATATAAGTGCTCCAATGGTTAATGTTTTTACATTTTCATAGATACATTTTTATCACAAATGGTTTTGGTTTAAATAAAAAAAAACCACTCACTGCCTACCGTTTTTATTAATTCGTAAACAAGGAAAACCATTATAGTATTTCTCAATGTATATTTGTAAACAACGCCATGGAAATGTTATGTCGATAGAATCGATCGATACAGCGATTGCGATTTCACGATTCTCGATTGTGTTCACCTATGTCGATTGCGCCAATTGTTGGGTGCGTTGACCCGGCTCTTGTGCAAGCTGGCCCCGTCCAGGTCAAGGTTGCAGCTGTGCTCCACATGTCAGCTCGATCTGTTATGTATTTGGTACGACCTCTGCTACCAGAATTCCGAATCAAAACATAAGATGATTGTCGCCTACTGTGAATTATATCTGGTCATTAATAGTACATTGTTACACGAGTGGTGAAAGTGACTTATTTAGTCCCGAGACGGGGTTTGGCGCCCGAGCGTAGCGAGGGCGCTAATAGTTCGAGGGACAAAATAAGTCTTTCACCCGAGGTAAACACTGTGCTTTTCATTACGAATACAAGGAAAGTAAAAATAAAAACAGGAATTGGCTAAAGAAATAATACAAGGAAGTATAAACAATACTCTACAACTCAAAAAAAAAAAAAACGGATTGCCGCCTATTTATTTTTTTTCGTTGGCCGGCCAACTTCATTATGTAGCCATTATTTTTCATTTTCATCTTTAAATATTTTGCCCAAATCTATGTTATTTTAAAGAAATTCTTGAAACTAAATTATAATTAAGTCATTTAAAAATATATATTCTTTAATTAATACTTAACATTATGTTATTTCAATTTCCATCGTGCTGTAATTGAGTGACTGTAGAAAAAGTTTGAACATGGTTCCATAGAAATGTGTAAATGTAACTAGTTTTTTTTTAATAATTTGACAGCTGTCAGTTGAAAGTGATTCTCCCGGGCCAGAAAAGTATTACTTTCAACCCGCTCCTCAGGGACTTCAGACCTACTTTCAGAGTATGAGTAATGAAAATAATTTTTAATTACTCATACTCTGAAAGTAGGTCTTAAGACCCTGAGGAGCGGGTTGAAATTGATTGTTTGTTGAAATTTTCTATGAATGTACCTATCAGTAGAATTATATTCTTCCTATTACATCTTAATCACTTTGCAGGTTCCCCAGTTTGCGACCATCTTGTCTAATTTATAGATTGTTATCATATCAGTTTTTTACAACAGCTTCTCGTGCGGTCACAAAAAGTCTTTCAGAGTTATCGTCGAGATCTATCGTGTTACAGAATGGTTGCTCAGCCATTGGCCTCTTATTACTGGCAGGAAATCTAACCTAGCTACCGACCTTGTAAAGTTCAACCGGCCAGCTAACTCGCGAAACGGTTATTGCCTTTAGTGCAACCGTCGTCGTCGGCGGGTAACCGAACGCCTTTGTCCGCGCCACCGGCTCCATTGTTCCATGTATATTATTGTTGGCATGTCCGGCTTTATGTGAGGTGTAGTTATCTTACTCAGGTTATGTCGACGCCGCTAAATGCTCAAACGCAAATTGAATATCAAGACTTTTTACGAAAAAATCAAGACAATGACAGTGTCTTTCAACAGTTGGGACTTATTTTAGTATTATTTGGTTGTAGATTGTATTCCTATGTTTCTCAGTAACTGTCGAGTGATGTTCAACATCTATGTAGGTCCAGGTTGTGTAGGTGCTACAAAAAAATATTTTTTTATCACTTAATTTTCTCAGCAATGCTCGTGCTCCATTTTACAGTAATTTATAGTCAATAACTAAGATTATGTTGACAAGTAATATTTACTACTCATTTATTGTCAACCGCTGCCAAATTTCCTCATTTTTTAGATCCACCATCTATCTGTCAAGTGATACTTTTCAATTAGAGATTGCAATGTCTAATCTCGGATGTTTCACCTGTTGCGCAACATGCGGCGGCGCATGCCGCGGGCCGGCGTGTTGCAAGCCGCGCGCGTCGCGTCGCGACTGTCGGCTCGGCGTCGGCTCGTGTCGAGGCCGCCACCCACTCGCACCATCGACGCTTATCGCTGTTGAATTTGAATTAGCTCCGTGTTTACGAAGAGATTTAGACGTGCCAATTCTGCGTGACTACACCTGATATGATATAGACATTATGTCTGCATTACGTGAGAAATCATTAGATATGATGACGACCGCTTCGCGCAGTGGTTTGAGCGTAGACCGCTCGGGTCACTGCACATGGTGGTTGCAGGTTCGATTCCCGCCGGGGCAAATTTCGGAAATGGCCTCTTCGTTATTTGCCCATTTCTGGGTGTTACTGGGATCGCCCCCAGTATATTGTACGGTACCCATTGTATAAGCTGTACCTAGTTTGGGCCCATACAGTTGGTGTGTCAGTCTGGCGATATGTATTTATTTATGATATCTTTAAAATGAACGGGTAGGCAAAGAAGTCTGTCTGTCATTATTTCCCTTCGTTCGTTCACTTGTGGTTTTCTCAGTGTCTTGGATATAACGATAGTTACTTCCGAACGCTCACCATTGAATATTTAGTTTGATTCATCGAAACCTGTTGAGAAGCGTTAAAAGATAATTTACCCTGTACCATAAATCTAGAAGCAACCTGCTTCACAAATGAACCACAATCTACGTCGGACAAGATCGGTTATTCCACTTTTACATGTAGGTTAGGCTCATAAACTCCCACAAGACGAAATATTACTGTAAATCCACTAGTTTCTTGGAAACGAGGATTCTTTACTTGAAGTGCAACTAAGTGCAAAAATATGTCCAATATTCCTCACAGGAAGATCTTCAAGATCTAAAGGCAAGGTACGAAACCAAATGCACGGCATAAATCAAAACGAACGCGGAGACTTGGCGAACAATTGCGTTCGTAATTGCGACCTTGTGCCGATGCAAAACATATCTGTTTACTGTTCCCGCGTCTACTGCAGTTGTTATGCTTAATATAGCATCCCTCCTTGCTTACCTAGTAATGTGAATATAATATGTCGGTCTGCCAGGAACTATCAAGTACCTACTGCCTAAAGTATTCCATGTGCTATCGCACCATCTTATTGATGTTTTCCCTTTTGACCCATAACACATGATACTCAACATTGTGTCTAGGAACTCGTCTAAAATTGATGAATCTCTAATATGGCGAAATCCTATATATAAAATTTACGTGTCACAATGTTAGTTACCATACTCCTCCGAAATGGCTAGACTAATTTTCATGAAATTTTGTGTGCATCGGTCAACATCTATAATTTATATGGCAAAACAATGTTTGCGGAGTCAGCTAGTATGTTTATAACAATTAAGAAAACGGCGCCGCATTAATATCAATTAATACAAATTTATCCTCAGTTCCAGATCTACAAGGTGAAACATAATGGGTATACTTTTTTTTCAAAACTTAACTTTGTATTTCTAAAACCATCAGGTTTGGAGGGAACTTGAAAAACAAAAGGTGTTATAGTTATACACCTGTTGACCGATTTCACAAGTCTACAAAACCTTTAGTACTTCAACTGTCCCACAAAGCCGATAGTTTGAGATTTACAAAGTTAAGTTGCAAAAAAAATAGTATACCCTTTTTGTTTCACCTAGTATAGTGACATATTGAACTATTGTCTGTTGTCCCAATTGTCAGGTGATGTGATGCATCGCGTCGTTGCAACATCATTACTCGGCCATGGATGTAACGGTATCTTTACGCTGCCTAACTGCATTTTGTCCTCTAAGTCGGTTATGTGCATCATTGTGATAATATATTGTGTCTAGCAAACTCACATGTACTCGTAGATATAATTTTCGCATTGAACATAAACGAAATTTCCTTGCATCTGGTATTCCGGCTTCTTCTGAATCTGTTTTGTCTACTGCAGTGTGAATTCTCCTAGTCTCGTCAGTATTATTTACAGTCTAGTAAATCTTGCAGTCAGTAATCTTCTCCTGAGTGACCGTATGATTCGGATTATGATGGTTAGCTAACTTGGGCTTTCGTCGGAAGAGTGTATGATTCACTTAGACAAGTGTTAAGTGATAGTGAATATACATTCAATACATGATTCTGTTGATTGTTTCTTTAAAAATGTTATTATCTATGTTTATGTCTTATTCAGCTTACAATCAATTAGTACTTACCGGTTCTTTCCGTAAGTTATTCCTCCGTCAGTATCATACAGGAAATGTATTTCCTTGCATCAGTTTAATTAACATGAATAAACGTACACTGATTTACAAAAAGAAGTTATTATAATGTTAAATAAAATTAGCATTATTCAGATCAGAACCACGAGTCGCGTCGACATAAAAGTATATTTTCATGAAAACGTTATAGGTCTACCAGAATCTCATGGCAAATGGGGAAATAAAAATTTGTTGTGTGCAATACTGGGGAAATTGGATTAAACGATCTTGATACTGTTTAATTTTTATTTATATCTTTAGTCATTAATTAATATGAAGTATACTAGGTATGTGTATGAAGAATGTTGTTATACATCGGGTTCTTAACATAGGAAAATATGACAAAAAAAATAAAGCCAATCATATATTACTTTATGTACTAATTTATTATAATATCGTTTAAAAGTTAATAACTCATTCAGAGCTAGAAAATGATTCCAAGAACTCCACTTGCATTTCTTGTTCTTCATCAGATGATGAAGATAAAGAGGTATTTATTATAAATTGCTCTTCCAGCATTTTAATTATTTTATCTTGCTCGAAGAAATCGTTTTCAATTTTCTTTACATGTTCACAACATTTTCGCCAATCCTCTGCACCAATTTGTGAGAAAGCTTCTTCTGTTAATAATTTAATGTCACTTGCAGGCCTATTAACATTTTTATCGACAACTTTTTGCTTCATTATACCCCAAATCATTTCTATAGGATTCAATGTGCAATGATAAGGTGGGAGCCTTAAAACTTCGTGACCGTGCGATTTTAATACTTTATCTATCTCATATAAGGGCATGTTTTGTTTCACTACTTCAAGTAGTTGACATTTACGCCAAAGATCATCATAATGTACATCATTCGCACGAAGCCATTCTTTTATATCAGGGATACGATTGGATTGTGTGGGCGGTTTGTTCAAACGTACGGAATGATAACTAGCATTGTCCATAACGATTAGTGAAGGTCTTGTCAAATTTGGAATCAACTGTAAATCGAAACTGTCCAAGTTGATTTTCTTCTTCCCCCCTCTCCTCTTTTTACCAGGCGTGGAAAATACACCATCGTTCGATGTGCCCTCACCTATGATTCGCCGTATAGTAGTACTGGAAACCCCTATAAAGAAGCTATAATTAAGTAAGAAAAATATAAAATATACTAGAAGTATCAAAACAACTCAGTCCAACTTACCGGTCAACTCTACGACGCGCTTTAAAATCCAAGATTTAGTTTGATTTACGCCTTCTTCTTCCCTTATTTTACGATACACATTGAAAACAATATTTCTCGCTTGAGATCGAAGTGGCTTTTTCGACATTTTCACAAAAACAATGAATTGCCAAGAAGATATCACAAAATCTCAACAGCGGTTGACAAACCTTGTACTTTGATTTGGCAGGTGACAATTGACATTGCCATATGAAAATCATATTTTTTTATATTTTTTTAATGCCATGAGATTCTGGTAGACCTATAACAATTTACAGCGTTTTTACGACTCCCCCGCACCTAATTAAGTTGTTAAACTGTACATAGCAGTATAATAAAACGTGCGAGGTATTGTTTTTCATGAAAAGGTCTTTGATTGAACGCACCTGAAAAGAACTGCTGCTTTTATTCTGCTTTCCGGACAACAAGGTTAGAGGTAACATTGTTGGCCCAGTCTTAACCCTTGGCTATTGGGCCTGTAGTCAAATCTTCAGACGGAATAACCCATTATAAATAATAATGGAATAAACACTTATGATTTCAATAAAAGTATAATATTTACCGGATTTTAACACCATCTGTCTGATGTTACATTGTGTTTTATATGCCACAGCAACCAGGGACAAGTTTAACGAATACATATCCCGAGGTGAATGGTCTATCCTTGTATAAAAACAGATTAAAATGTTGTAAGAGGCAAGACTTTATTACGGTTGATATTTAGACTGAACCAGTTTTTGTGGCCAATCGAAATAATAAAAAATGGCTGTGGAAAAAGAAACTGATAATTCTAAAACAACTCGGCAATCTCATTTAGGAATGACCTTACCTTGTTCCCTTCTGTAGACAGGTGACATTTCATCGTTCTGGCAACATGTGGGAGCCGGAATCATTCCGGTTTTATGCCAATAAAGACCTTGGTTTATTTGACGGATGATACACCGAGCGTTCGTTCGGTTACAAAGTAACCGGTTAACAATGTACGAGTAAATGTTTGTTTAATCAAAACATTGTCCGTTTTTGGCGTATCCAACGTAAACAACGCGGTTGTTTACGCACCTGTGCACACACGTCCGATCAGTTTCCGGGTTCCATTTGAATGCAGTTTTACGGAAGTTGTTGTAAAGGACGACTTGAAAAAGTATCTGTTGGTAGGCTTTCGGTAACTCAATTCTGATACAAGCTCCGTTTAAACTTTTTCGACTTGACAAGCCTCATGTTAATAGCCTAGTTTTTCTAGGCCCGTAATAATAGATCGATCTCAAGTCTGAGAGTGATCTTGGAAATGTCATTCTTACATCATTCCAGTACAAAATTACATGTCACAATCATACTCAATACGGCTTTCAGACTTGAGATCGATTTATTAATATGGGCATGGGAAGTTCTAAACCTATAAAGAGAAATAAATGTTATGATTTCTTGTATGTTGACAAGTAGCTAAGTTGTCACAGTATTTGACTGGCAGATTTAAATTGTATTTATATTTCGTCCATTGCTCATGATGAAAGAAAATAAGTAAATGAAGAGAGGGCCACTTCATGGACCAGTACCGAGCACGGCTTCGATGAAGGGGTGTCCCATAAATAACCACAGAATGTCATAGACCCTATCTGGCTCAAACCGTCTTAGCCTGATACCCTGATGTCTGCCCCTGCATAGGTAGTTAAAAGCATTATTAATGTAATTAGCGTACTCAGTTATCCGTGACATTGGTACACAAACCTCTATAGCTCCTTAGAACTGTCCTCTTATGACCTCATAATATTCTCAAAAGACATCACTATTGCAAAGTCATTCTTGATTCACATGATGAGATTCGATCAGTCTGTCCGCGCCGGTCAATTGATTGAAATTAGTAATGTGTGCGACCAATTGAAAGGTCCTATCTGTCGTCAATTGTTCATGCGTAAAAGTAAGGACGAAAACAGTGATTGGTGCCTTATCAGTGCCGAGACTGCCGAGAGAGCGTTCGTGACTGCGATGACTTTTGATAATGTCCACAGAACGAACTGTTTTTTAAGGATATTACGCATTTAAGAACAGGAGTAATGAGAATTCGGTGGCTTCACTAAAATCGCTATATTATTGTTATAAGGTCCCGCGTTGCCATTTATTCACATAAGTTATAGAAAATCATTAAGTCATTGTAAGATTCTGTATTCCATTGTATTCCATTAAGACCTGAATTCAGTTCTGAATTAGCCAGTACCTTAACTCATTATAATGACGTAATGATTAGTTTAATATCTAAATTTGCAGAATAAGTAACACATACACGTTTGGACTATTACTCACACTATTATCTTGAAAATAATACAATTATCATATTATGTATTTGTATACAATGGCACCTAATTAGGTAAAATGGTCTAATCTAGTCATGATTAAAATACGACCGAGACGTGACTTTGAATCTTCCAAACCGGAGATGTTAGCGCTTGAATCTTTTTATAACACGATGGCTAATGGTTGATGTAGGGAAGATATCAGACATTTCCGAAAAGAACACAGTAACAAGAAACACGTTCAAAAACAAAGAAAGGAAAATAACCGTGACGTTTAATTTTGTAGATCAAACTTATGAAAACCTTAATGACTTCTCTCCGAAATTCCAGTTCCAATTCAACTACGTACCATTTTATGCTTATAAGCTATCGATCTGCATTGTCCAGCAATAGGCGCCATCCGTGCAGGTGGGCGATAACCCGCCGTCGTAAAAGCGAAACAGAATATATAATGTGACACTTTGTAAGCGTTTGTACAATGAAGTGTGTGAGCAATATGCACTTATCCGATGGAAACATTGTCACTGCGGGTGTGGGGTAAGTGTTGAGTTATTGGCAAAACGTATGGTTCTTTGGACATTTTTTTAGACACTACTGGCAAAGCCCTTTGAAAGACGTCTCTGTTAAGGTGGAGGCGCCTGTCTAGCCCGCGAAATTCAAAATTTTCGAGTATTTTTATAGTTTATCCAAAATCTGAAAACATTTAAGACAACATTTTGTGATTTGCGACAAACACAGTATGCAGTGCGTTTATTAATACATTTATTTTACTCTAAATATTATCACGGTGGATATGATACTAGTAAATCACCAGATATACAAAAATTGCCAGTTTTTCTGGTTATATGTCGTTCTTGAAATGTTTTAGAGTAAGTTGGATATATTAATAAATGTATTGCATACGGTCTTTGTCGCCAATTACAAAATGTTTTCTTAAATGTTTTCACATTTTGGATAATCTATAAAGATACTCGAAAATTTTGAATTTCGCGGGCTAGACAGGCGCCTCCACCTTAAAAGCGAGGCTTTATAAACGTAAAACAAACAGAAGGTCAATTGAATTTTCTCTCTTTGACAGAAGCTAATCCATTTTAGTTTTCTTAGCTAGTTTCCGGGTAGGTGTACTACTATATTAGAATCTCCAAAATGACTTCGAAAATTCAAAGGAGTAAGTCATCATAATACAGGTACATAGAATTTAACAAAACATTGCTCAACATCTTCTAAAGGCAAAAAGTGTATGATTAAGTGTTGCTAATCCTTTTCTAAAATACTATTTACTTGTTAAGACTAGCGTCAAATCGAATCGCAAATAACTACTATGAAAAATGCGTTGGTTCGGTGCGTCACTAATGGACGCGGTTTAATAGTTAATAATGAAGGTAAGCGAATTGTTATAATTCGATTCGACTACACTCGTCTAATACAAGTTAAGTGTTTTCGCTCGTCATCAGTGCCACGCTACAAATGAATGTTAACAACATCTTGCCGTTTTTACAATGTTTAGCTGGAACGCGTACGTTGACGTACAAAATAGCGTTTATTGCCTGCACCCAATATAGTTGCGGGCGTCGGTCCGACGTGCAACGGGATACCATCTCATTGTTGCCAGTTGCCAGTGCTCATTGCCGAGACATTGTTGCTAGCAACAACAACCATTGTCATTAGGGGTGCTGGCGTTGTGTGTTAAAGGGCTAATTGCCTGGAGAATGGCACTTAAAATCGTTGATGATTATTTATACTAAGGGAAAAGACGAAACAGGTGTGGTGACTCCCACTAATTTATAGTGCTTTAAGATGCATTTAAAGATAAAACGTTCAAAACTAAGTGTCATGTATAATCATAATAAATGTAGTCAGCATAAAATACTATGAACTGAGTTGTCTGCACCGTAAGGAGTCTGTATAAAATAAAGTATTCAAAAATCCATTCGATTAAAACGTCTAGCAAGTAGCAGCCCTGTTCATAACAAACTTGCAGCAGGTTTATGACCGGAGAACTGATTTTCGTTGAAACATTAAAAAGGTTTAGTGCGGAGCTATCCGAAGCAATATTCGTACAATGTATATCGACATACGGATTTCTGAGAACAAAGTAAATCGCCGACATGCTTGTCCGTCAACATAAGGATGCGATGTCTTCCCTATCAATAAGATTATGTGATTGATTAACAATTTTGGAAAACCACGAAGTTTGTCGAGATTGACCCCTAGTCCTCATGACATCGTAAATCGTAACTGTCTCGTCTTGACATAAACTATCTCTTTATGTCTTTCTATCCTACTTCCGAGGGCAAATTTTTGTTTGATATTGCCCTAATTTTTATATCCAACACTTACACTCCGGCTGGCATTTCTTCAACCTATGAAACACAGATTACACCTTCGGCAACACCCAGACCAGGAGATCTAACGGAAGGATAAGACTTTCAACCAAACCGTTGTTTTACTGGCCGTATACCCACGCTGATGTTAATAAAATGCCACTTTACCTGTGAACTATCATACCGTGATTTAGACCTGTACTGATTTGTTTTAATATTGATTTTATTGCACTTAACGCCATCTCTTAGAATGTTCAGTAAACCTTTTTAGCGAGATATATTACTTTCAATGGTACTACAAGGAGTTACATAAGACGTGCTTGTTCCAGATGCTGCAGGAGAAGCGTCTATGCATCCTGGGCGTGGAGCTGTCCAAGCTGGACGTCTTCGAGCGGTTGCTGCGATTCGCCGGCGCGCAGCTTCGGTTACTACAGTGCTTCCAGGTAATACTATGAATTCATTAATTCATTTATCCTACAAATTTGACAGTTTTACGTTTTTATCACTCATCGAATAGAATAGTTACTTTGGCTAAGTGGTTCTACTAGCACTAGCGCAACATGCGGTGGACTCCTATTGAAAGGATTGGGTTCAGAGAGGTGAAGATTGTAAACACTGGAATTGTAATGAGACATCGTCCAGCTCCGGTGAAGTACTACAGGGCTACTACTAATAATAATGATAGTAATATTTCGTCTCAAATTGATATATTATGGTCCTTGCGCTTACACAAAGTCCAACACATGATTTACGTACATTATTTTGCAAACAATCGAATTCTGCGTCAAATAAAGCGATCAATAGCGTTCGCGGCGCGCATACGAACGCCACCGCTGTCGTTAAACAAAGACTGAACAAACAAATAAAGCCATTCATAAAGAGAATAGTAAACAGCATACTTCGCGAGTGTCTGCAACAATAAACAACGTGTTTTCAACGAATGCCTTTTGTAAATGTTCGTCATTTAACCATGAAAGTTAACTCCACAAGTCTGATAAAGATGTTGCTTGATTACCCAGATATGATGCGATTGTTATCTGACGTCATCGTTACAGATTAACGAGTGTAAATAGAGAGGCTAATAAAGTACTGACCACCTCAACCAAAACAAATAAAATGGGAGTACTTTTAAAGACATAAAATAACAGGTTTTAATGCATGAGCTAAGCTGAATAACACTGTTTATATGTTGTTTTAAATCTCTCAAACTCCTATCTCGTAGCACTCATAAGTTTCATTAAGATGGTGGATGGACAAACAAATTCGAAATGTATTTATTTATTTATTTACACATTGTTTCAGCTAACGGCTTATGCCAAACACCAAAATTTCATAAAATACTAATTCATGATTAATGAATACATTAAAAAACACATATAATAGTCTTAAAAATTACCCTAATTAATCAACAAATACATCAATGTCAGTCAATATTGCGCTGAACGAGCATGTCGCCGAGCAAAATGCGCGCGCGCATGGTTCGGTAGGGGCAATGCAATGCTTCAGTCATCACCTACATTGTTTAATCTGGCATCTTAATAATAGATACAGGTGACAGTGGATAAATACAGCAACATCAAATGCGTGTTCTAAAACTCAGCTGAAAATCCACTGCTGTTTCAGAATACTAAACAAGTATTACTACAATAGTTACGCATTTGTCACAAATCGTTTGTTTAATCAGATGTTGTGATCGTAAATCTTGGGATGGACTATAGTCCCCATTAAAACGTCAATGGATTGAAATAGCCTGTCAATAGTTGTGAGTGCTATTAATGAGATAACTAATGAGATAACTGTTTGCCCTGCAAGATGCAATTTTTTGTACAAAGTTACAACAAAAGTTCGTAGCAATAACGCCTTTATTAACAAAGTTTGTGTCAGAACTTACAACAGTAAGCACTTAGTAAGGACTTCATTGAAATCTAGTATTTTTAAATGTGACTCAAAAATGGCTGGTTCTTAACAGTTTTCGATAAGCATTCTGCATCTTGTGTGTTGTTCATTAATCAGATACCTAAATAGCTTTATAAAATGTTATTACCGAAAGCCTTAATCGTTATTCTAAATTTTTAAGACAGTCCTGGCTTATAATAATACATGACTAGCCCTTTTAACGTTCCACTTCTGGGCCCGGGTCCCCCTAAACATAAGGGGGGTTCAGGCCCAAATAATCACGCTCTGGCTGGTTAGCGGATAAGTCTTTACTTACCCACACAAAATTGGGTGTTCTAGGATTACCGTAATGACGTTGTCGTCAAATAAAGACGGTCATATAAAAATATATTTGTCCTGCTCCTACATTATGACCATGATACGAATGGCATTACTGTTAGTCAGTTTGTGTAGGTACTAACAGAACCAGCAGGAATATATGGATGAAAATATATAATTGTATTACAACGTCATCTTAATGTAAATTACAAGACGCGGTGCAAGTCTTGGACCAAAACAGTCTTTATTTAATCTACTCCCACAGTAAAGAGTTGCCACCGAGCAGTATCGTATCGTCCACACAGATGACATAACGTCGGACTGTTGAATTGATTGCGCGCGCGCACGATCTCGTACCTACGCGCTATGATACAAATTGCTTATTACAGTCATACATCATTTGTACGAGTACCTACTGCAACACTTTCCTTGTTGCATAGTTGGTAGGTATTTCAATGTTCCATCTTTCGAGATGACCTGCTTGATATAGGAAAGATCAAAACTCAAACTTGTTTTTATTACTTATTTAGCAACACCATTGTCACTAAATAAGTAAATAGTAAACAGTAGTAGATGCTGTTCGAAACAGGTTTTAAATGCAATAGACCCCCTTCACCAAAATACTCTTGGGAAATGTGTGATATGTGTAGTGAAGTTTTCTAGTAACTCCTACTGTTCTTTCTTTCGATTGAATTCGTGCGGGTTTCAAGACAATTTAACTTTTCCCCGGGACTCGTCGAGGGTCACACCTCGGCGTCATCATTGGACACCATTGTCGATCCTGGCTTAAAGGAGTAACTGGTGGGAATGTGTGTCGAGACGAGGCGTTAGTGTGTAACAAGTAAGGGTCCGATTCTACGACCTATTTATGCACCTACACACGCGCCAGTCGCACACGCGCCAGTTGCATGCCGCCGCAGGCCGCGGCATGTGTTGCTGGACCCCCCCGACCCACTCACCGCTCTCCTAGACTCAGATGTCGAGGAGAACGACACACGCACACTCCCCACCAGACACCGACCTCGCCGGCGAGGTCGACGAACCCCCGCTTCCGCTAGAAGGTGCGTCTACTTACCTAGACGCACCTTGGCACCCGACAAGCCCGCTGAGTTTCTTGCCGGATCTTCTCAGTCGAGGTCGCGTTCCGATCCGGTGGTAGATTTACCCTCGCCACCTCTCCTGGCAGCGGCCCAAGCCGAGGTCGTGTCCCTTGTGGCGCCCTTGAGCTAGCTGCCCCCCTGCCCCTCTGGCTGGAGTGCACTTGCGCTCGCCCTCTGTCCGGGTGAAGTTGTTATGGCCACTCTGGCCAACAACATATAGTCAATTAAAAAAAAAAAAATCTACGACCTATTCCTATTTGACGACCGTTTGGCGTAGTGGTTCGAGGGTAGGCCGCATGGCTCACTGTACATGGTGGTCGCGGGTTCGATTCCCGCCGGGGCAAATTTCGGAAATGGCCTTTTCGTAATTTGGTCTGGGTGTCACTGGGATCGCCCCCAGTCCATTGTACGCTACCCATAGTACAAGCTTTGCTTAGTTTGGGACCATGCAGTTGGTGTGTAAGTCTGGCTATATTTATTATTATTATTCAGACAGCATTCAGAAGGAAAACAGTCCACTTAATTTGATACTTCTTCCAGGCGGTGATAGAGCACGGCTCCAAATTGGCAGCGGAGCTGGCGGCGGCGTACTTGTCGAAATGCGAAGTCAGCACACACTCGCGGGACTCGCTCATACACTTAGGACTTAGACTTGGTAAGCTCCTCAATTTGATCCTTCAAAATGTTAATTTCCCAAATGACCACATTTCCAAAATATGAGGGACAGTGCTATGCGAAGAAATAAGTAGCACTGTCATCTATCTAACTGTATTTTACTACAAGCTTTGTATCTCGAAATCAGGCGTTAAATCAAGTCGTGTAGTGGATTGACGTCTATTAGAAGAGTCCATTCGATTACAACAATTCCCTTACATACCCTTACTGTTAGTAATCGACGCCAGTCTGAACAGTCTTGACTTTGATTTCTTGGCACTTGAGGTGGTTTTTAATTCAGTTAATGACATTGAAATAAAACTATTTTACGGATTTTATCGCGTTTATTTAGTAGTATTCGCGTAAATATAAGAAATCAATTAATGACGTCATTATCTTGCAGGTGGATTCCTGAACGAAGCAGGTTGGTACGCGGACGCGCAGCGCGTGCTGCTCCGATGCAGGGAGCTGTGCCAGGCGCAGCCGCAGACCACACACTACAAGAGGCTCACGTTGGAATGTTGCCATAGGTAACCTACCATTCTAAGTACCCGATTATGTAAACTATTACCAAAATTGGAAGGACAAAAAGAATATCGCCCATGTCTTCTGGCTTCCAGACTCCTAAACACACAATCAGCGTACTGCTGCTTCCCGGCGGCGGCCGAGACGTATGCGCTGGCGCTGCAGCTGCTCGGCCTGCCGGATGACGTCACGGGCGAGATGCCCCGCGGGCCCTTCGCGCTCGGCGACACATGCACCAGGGCGCTGCAGACCGACGACACCATTGTGGACGATTGGTGAGTGGACGTTGTAAAATCTCTGGATTTCGGGAAGTGTAATGAGGAGAAGTCCAAATAATTAAACAAATGTTCATATTTATTTATAGCAGAGATAACGCTCTCAGTTACCAGGGCAGCTGAATTACAGTAAATATTTCTTCTAGCACGGGATCTTCTAGAAGGAATCCTCTTATCTTATGGAACATAATCCGTGCATGCAGTTTGCAAGTACCAGGGTAGCATAACTACAGCGTAGCTCGTTTCCAGCGCGGCGGCTACGGAGTCGTGCGGCGGGTGCTACGGCGTAGGCGCGTGGGGCATGTCGGGGCTGACGGCGCGGTTGTGCAAGGAGTTCAGCGCGCTGTTCTTCGTGCGCTGCGACTACAACGCCGCCTACGCGTGGAGCATGCGCGCGCTGCGGCTGCTCACACCGCACACGCCCGTCAAGTACGTAGCCAGCCATGTATACTTGTATATCTATATCAATAAATTAAATGCTTTTCGTTAGTAAGCACATCACTTGACTACGGCTGTTTTGAAATGTTCGTAGTAGTTTTGCTTTTTGGAACCAGTCTACTATGGGTAATTTCGTGACAGGTCCCTTTAAGTAAAAGTAAAGGCAACCAAATGAGTCAGACGTATACCCCATCAGCAGCAGGCCTGGCTGTATATAAGGAAACTCCTTCTACAGAGTTTTGAATGCGTACTCCGATTGGTCGATAAACTCTCGTAGTGGGCTTATTCTGCAAAATCCATGGATTGAGTTTGAGGTCTTTCTGCCTGACTAAAGAAAAAAACACTTTTAGTGATGCTACTTAGGGCTCAACGACCGTTCGGAAGTATTCAAAACTTAGTTAGTGCAGTTTTCTTATACAGAGTGTTTCAAAAGGACCGAAAAAGTAGACAGACTATAATGTAACTATCATACTTTCTTATGGTGTTTAAATATTTGTCACAACTTTCATGCCGGAGCCTTAGAACACACCCGATAAATACTGTTAACTGCATTTATGAGTAGCACCACCAATATTGAAATATAATATGGAAAGTTGCTGTTTTGCTGTTTTGGAAAAATGAACATTTTAGGAAAGTGGTATTTTCGGCAATGTGGTCATTCTCGGGGAGAGGTCATTTAAGAGAAGTGGACCTTTTGGAGAAGCTGCGGTTTAGGACTTGAAGGGAATTTTTGATACCATTTCAATTGCCCGATACTCATTGAAACCCCAAATATTATTTGTGATGTCAACGAGTCCACCTCCTGAATGTCGTGTGCGGTGGTTGCGACAGGATCACGGTGGAGGTGCTGCGCGCGTGCGGCAAGGCGTGCGTGGTGAAGCGGCGGTTCGGCGCGGGCGGCGAGCTGGTGCGGCAGGCCGTGGCGCTGGCTCGCCGCGCCTTCGGGCCGCGCCATCCGCGCTACGCCGCCGCGCTGCTCGACCTCGGCTTCTACCTGCTCAACATCGACTCCATCGTGCACAGCGTCGCCGTCTACGAGGTGAGTCCGCACTCTACCCGCGCTACGCCGCCGCGCTGCTCGACCTCGGCTTCTACCTGCTCAACATCGACTCCATCGTGCACAGCGTCGCCGTCTACGAGGTGAGTCCGCACTCTACCCGCGCTGCGCACATTACATGCGTCTCCAGTTTACAATACACTACTGGGCTTATACTAAAACAGTACTGGCTATTACAATGGTGAAGTATGACGACATACCTGAGTATTTTAGCAGCAGATTTTGTAGATATATTATAATAAGGTATCATTGTATTTTTATCATATTTCACAGTATGTCAAAAAAATATTGGTACTTAAATTTAAAATTTAAAATATACTACGTCATGCACTCGCGCATTAAGAGTTCATAATTGGAACAACAGCGCAACGTAACATATAACGTATGTAACAACGATTTCAAATATAAGTACGACTTGCCTGATGTTAAGCAGTTACCGTAGCCTATGGACGCTTATAAAATAATAACGGAGGCATTGCTCGCATGTTATCGATCGTGACGAAGAGTGAGAGAGGGAAGGCGAGGTGATTGGGCTTCCTGCTCTCACTAGCTCCTTTACTACCCCGGTAGAGCGATCCCCAATCTACGTGTAACTCTATCACAGTTAATTAGTTAAGCAGCAGCCTAACCGTTTCTCCCTGTGTCGGCAGGAGGCGCTGTCGGCGCTGCGGCTGGTGTTCGGGCGCAGCAGCCTGCACGTGGCCACGGCGCAGGAGGACCTGGCGTACGCGCTGTACGTGCTGGAGTACTCCTCCGGGCGGTTCTACAAGGCGCGCGACCACGCCGAGCGCGCCATCAGGATCATCGAGGTGACTGCGCCTTGAGATTAACATATACGATATGTAATTAAAAAACAGTGGTAGCCGATTGGTTCAGCACGCGTCTTGTGCACTAGGTCCTGGGTTCAAACTCCGGCGCGCGCTTCGGGGTTTTGCGGAATCTATGTACGAATCGTAATAACAATTATGATTATCACTCGCATTCGGTAAAGGATAACATCGCTAGGAAACCTGCATGTCTTAGAAAATCTAAACGATTTACGAAAGACGTGTGAAATCCGCCAACCCGTTCTGGGCCCGCTTGGTGGATTATGGCCTGAATCCCCCTCGTAGGGTGGGGAGGCCCGTGCCCACTGTCTGTCTGTACTGTCACTGTCAATCCCCGTGACGTCGAAAGGGCTAAATTATTTTTATTATTTACATTCTACTAGCTGACCCGACAAACGTTGTCCTGGCTTAACTTTGAATATTTAATTCAAATTGTTCCGCTTAACTTTCTTACTTTAATTTCATAATAAGCTTCTCCTGACAATAATAAACACAATAAAATAGAATAAGCGAAATCGTTCCATCCGACACGCGCGATGCGATGACCAAGGAAATAGAGATTATTTTTTATATACAGGTTGAAACAGAAAGGGTATACTTTTTTTATAAACTTAACTTTGTAATTCTAAAACTATCAGCTTTGGAGGAAACTTGAAAAAAAGGTGTTATAGGGATACAGCTGTTCAAAAATCTACAAAACCTTTAGTACTTCAAGTGTCCCATAAAACCGATAGTTTTAGGTCCAGCGCACACCGCTGGAGGCGCGGCGGAGAGCAATTGAAGACCACAATTTAATATAAACCTTAAGTACCTTGACATACGGTATGTATGAGCAGTCGCGCGTATGCTCTTGTAGTAGCTTGAGGGCGCTCCGAGCAAATTTATTCAAGCCACCGTATGTCAAGGTAGTTCAGGTTTATATTAAATTGTGGTCTTCAATTGCGCTCCGACGCGCTTCCAGCGGTGTGCGCTGGGCCTTAGATTGACAAAGTGAAGTTGCAACATAAATAGTATACCTACCCTTTTGGTTTCACCTAGTATATAATATGTAAATTATTACGATATACAAGGTGACACATAATGGGTAATTTTTTTTTTTCAAAACTTAACTTTGTAATTCTAAAACCATCAGCTTTGGAGGGAACTTGAAAAACAAAAGGTGTTATAGGAATACAGCTGTTGACCGATTTCACAAGTCTACAAAACCTTTAGTACTTCAACTGTCCCACAAAGCCGATAGTTTGAGATTTAAAAGGTAAGTTGCAAAAAAAATAGTATACCCATTTTGTATCACCTAGTATAATAGTGAATGTTGTTTGTCGTGCAGAACCTGGTGCCGGCCGAGCACCTGCTGCTGGCGTCTGCGAAGCGCGTGAAGGCGCTCATCCTGGAGGAGATCGCGCTCGACACCCCCGCGGGGCAGGACATGAGCGGTGTGTACGCTGCTATATATTTAATACTAATAAAAAACCAAATCAAATTAAATAAACCCCCCCAATTCGACGAGTTTCTTATCTACAAAAGAGCTGATAATTTCCAAACGGCTGAACCGATTCTCATGAAACATACCTAAGAACCCTCTCGATCAGAAAACCCTTCTAAAAAATACAACTCAATTAAAATTGGTCCATCCGCTTGGGCGCTACGATGCCACAGACAGACACACAGATACACAAGTTAAACTTATAACATCCCTCCTTTTTCGTCGGGGGTTAAAAATAAATTGGACTTAGTCCCGCCACACACTCCCACCTCTGTTACTCCTTATTAACACACACACACACACAGACTAATAGGCACATACGCCGCACAGTCTCTCTCTCGCCTATTATATGATGCATTACCACTACATACCGCCAACGACTGCTTGGCGCAGTGTTTCGAGCGTGGGCCGCTCGGGTCACTGCAAATAGTGGTTGCGGGTTCGATTCCCGCCGGGGCATATTTCGGAAATGGCCTTTTCGTAATTTTCCCTAGTCTGGGTGTCACTGGGATCGCCCCCAGTCCATTGTACGGTACCCATAGTACAAGCATTGGTTAGTTCGGGACCATACAGTTGGTGTGTCAGTCTGGCGATATTTATTATTAAACTATTATAAAAACAAAAATATATTAAAATAACCTCTGCCCGCGTGGGTTGGTGTCAATAATGTTGGCTGCAGCTCTCTTGTCACCTGTGAAGGCAATAATTTTGGGGATTAAGATATTTATAAACTATTTTGCGCTTTGGCTCCATGGACAAATGGCACAAATACTTAATTATTAATGAAGCGATGTATAATGTGATAATGTGACTGTTCAGAGCCGAGCCTGCTGGAGGAGTCCGAGGCGCTGCACAAGGCGGCGCTGGCGCTGTCCATGATGGCGTTCGGAGAGAAGAACGTGCAGACTGCCAAGCACTACGGGAACCTCGGCCGCCTCTACCAGAGCATGCAGAAGTTCCAGGTACCAGACACCCGCTTCCTACATCTGGATAATACACCTTAAGGTGAAGGCGCCTGTCTAGCCCGCGAAATTCAAAATTTTCGAGTATTTTTATAGTTTATCCAAAATCTGAAAACATTTAAGACAACATTTTGTGATTTGCGACAAACACAGTATGCAGTGCGTTTATTAATACATTTATTTTACTCTAAATATTATCACGGTGGATATGATACTAGTAAATCACTAAATATACAAAAATTGCCAGATTATCTGGATAGCTGTCGTTCTTGAAATGTTTTAGAGTAAGTTGGATATATTAATAAATGCACTGCACACGGTCTTTGTCGCGAATTGTACCATGTGCCTTTTATTATTGTCAGATTTTGAAAAAAATCCAAAAGAACTCAAAAAATTTGAACTTCGCGGACTAGATGGGCGCTTTAGCCTTAAAAAGAATAATAAAAATATATTATACTAACTGTGATTGGAGGGAAGTCTCCTCAATATTTATGATAGCTTGTTTATACTGCAAGAAAACATACCTTTATTTTCAATAATAAGTAAAACTGCATTGAAATATATTTGACAAATCATTTGCTTAAGCCGGGAATCGGATCGATGAAATATGTAAAAATATGTGTTTTTCTAATAGTGTTTGAAAGGGTCTATCATACGGATCTATTTTTTATTAGAAACTATATGACCCGACAGACGTTGACGTCTTAACTTTCAATATTGAATTTGAATTGTTCCGCTCAACTTTCTTAATGTTTTCTTTACACCTTCTCCTGACAATAATAAACACAACAACAAAATAATTAGAAAAACCGTTCCATCCGTTCACGCGTGATGCGATGACCAAGCAAATAGAGATTCATTTTTATATATACAGATAACATAGTAGGACTTCCATTTAGAGAAAAACATTGAAATTGTAGTAATGTACTAATTTCCTCAAGGAGCACATAACTGAAAGGGTTTGGAGGCTATTCCAAGCTAGTCCAAGCCTTCGTGTGCTTGATGTATAAAAAAACTTGAAATAAATATTCAAACTTGGCACTGGCTTAATGCGAAAAGCAAAGCTGGAATAGAAATAAAAATGAGCAATATGGTGTGTGTTGTGTTAGGACGCGGAGACGATGCACCTGAAGGCGATCGCCATTAAGGAGGAGCTGCTGGGCCCCGAGGACTACGAGGTGGGGCTCAGCATCGGCCACCTCGCCTCGCTCTACAACTACCACATGAACATGCACTGCGCCGCCGAGAAGCTCTACCTGCGGTCCATTTCCATTAGTGAGTTCACATCGCACCTGTAGAATAACACACTACGACACCAAGTTTCTACGGAGGGGTATTTTTTATTTGAATCATTCGAATCGATATCGGAAAAACTTTAATCTACTATATAAAAATAAGTCGGGTTTTCCTTCCTGACGCTATAACTCCAGAACGCACGAACCGATTTCCACGGTTTTGCATTCGTTGGAAAGGTCTCGGGCTCCGTGAGGTTTATGGCAAAGAAAATTCAGGAAAAATTTCAACAGAACGCGGACGGAGTCGCGGGGCACAGCTAGTCGTCTATATTTTTGCAAATTTGTTTTTTTTTTTTGTTGATATAATAATAAATAGCAAGTCATTCATTTATTTATCTATTGGTATAATAATAGTAAGTCATATTCGATTACTGACATGCTAATATTTTACAGAAAAATTATGAAATGGACGTACCTTTGCAAACTAAAACCAACCTAGAACCGCTAGCACAAGGTTGGTTTTGGTCTACAGCTGTGCATGTGGGTTGATGATGAACTGTCGGCCAGGTCTGAAGCTGTTCGGGGAGCGCTACAGCGGGCTGGAGTACGACTACCGCGGGCTGGTGCACGTGTTCACGCAGCTGAAGCGGCACAACCGCGCCGACCACTACAACCGGCTGCTGCAGCACTGGCAGGGTAACTATACCACCACCCGCACCCCCTGGCAGGGTGACTATGATACCCCACCCCCCCTGTAGTCCGATATACCTATAAAGCTCGGTATTCACATACATACATAAATAAATGGTATTTCTTTCGCATCTACTTGAAGCGAGCCTAACCCAAACTGTTGAATACTGAACGTTGCGCGTCCCTAGATAAATAAATGTTGGATATGTGGACGAAAGCCCATGCCGTGGTTTTTACTCGATCGATTAAAACCGTATGTGAGTAGGGAGCTTTACATACTTTTTTTTTCAAAACAAAACGTGTTACAGGGATACAGCTGTTGACAGATTTCATAAGTCTTTAAAACATTTAGTACTTAAACTGTTTACCCACAAAGTCGATAGTTTTAGATTTACAAAGTTAAGTTGCAAAAAAAATAGTATACCCATTCTGTTTCACCTAGTATAGGAGGGGGTTGATTTCTGTATTCTCATGTCCATGTTTCGCAACAGAATTACGGGAACAATCCAAGGCGGAGCAGCAGCCGGCGCTGGGCGGCGAGCAGATCCTGCCGCTGGAGGAGCTGCAGGCCAAGTTCTTCGGGCCCAACGACTGAGCAACCACCACAGCACCCCCACCACCCTACAGCCCCGCCCACCGCTGGGCCCACGGCCAGACTGCCATCGCCACACGTGGCCTAAGGACCGAGTGTGCGTCGAAGCTAGTTCGACATTAGTGAAAGCGATGGGACTATTAATATTAAGGCTTATCGATTGCAGAAAATTGTACCCTAACACTGTTGACATACAAACTGAACTTGCACTTCTCGAACTCGTAATATATGGGAGAGACGACAATATTTTCTGTTTTGTCAAATTACGGCTCCGGATTTGACATGACTAGAGCTACTGCTATTGCTGTCTTGCTCATAAATTAGGACCGTGAAAAGGTCGGCAATATACTTAGTCAAGTCTAGTTTGTGTACCAACAGAATACGCACCAATTTTCTGTGTGTATAATTAAATATAGTCGGGAGCTTCTCCGCCGCAGGCGGCGCCGCCGCGGCGCGGTGTTGCCGCGTTAAAAAAATGAAAAAATAAAAATGTATATGCGAGTTTTCATATCGTACCAAAAATATAACTGTGCCTATATAAATATACGGACGTACACTGTAGGATATCTTATTACAGCTGCTTTTAAAGCACATTTAAAATTGGACCTCACTCGCCGTTGTCCGTTGTCGAGACTCATGGTAATTTGTAGTTTACCGCGTGTTTTCCGCTCGCTACTCGCTAACGTCTAGGTTTTTACGTATTACAATCTGTACAGGGGTATACTGATCATACGAGAAACTAACATTTACCTTACAAATAATTGACATAGACTCTAGCGAGACCAATGTGTTATGACCACATCTTCTACAAGTCTCGGTGTTAAATGGACCGTATCACGCGACAATACTCATTATTACCTTTATTATCGATGCTGTATGGTCAAATGAACGCACAACATAGCTTTCGAACACATTAGGACGAACCGCCGTGTACTCAAACGTTGCTCAAATATTTAGTAACTCCACTCGACAGTTGGTTAGTCACACGCAAACTTGCAAATACAATACAATAAGCAGTGTCTCTCTGGGATTTTCCTATAGGGAATATGCTTAATTTTTATATAAGAAATCCCGCCAGACTGACACACCACCTGTATGGTCCTAAACCAAGCAACGCTTGTTCTATGGGTACCGTACAATGGACTGGGGGCGATCTCAGTGACTCATTGACCAGACTTGAGCAAATTACGAAAAGGTTTTACACTAAACAAAAAAAAGTATGTATGTTTGAGAATACCTAACCAGTTCTTGAAAGTGGTGTGAAGTTCACCAACTCGCGCTGGGTTAGCGTGGTGGACTAGTTTAATCTTAATCCTCCTGGCATCGAGGGGAGGCCTTAGCCCGTACGTCCCCGGGAGACGTCCAATGAGATAGGCCCCCAGTGCCCAAGTAGTACGTTAATTAAAAGGCCTAATCATTATATAAATTATGCTGTATTTGAAACACTTACTGTATGTTTTGTGTAATAAATATTGCACAGCTCTGAAATTTGAGAACCGTTTGAGTGTTCGATGGTAAATATCGTGCTCAACTTGTAAATAGTGGGTTCGCTTCACGGAATCCGATCCGATTTAAGGCCTAGTTCACCAACACTTTGCTTGTCATAAGAGCAGTAACCGATTGTTTGAAATACTGTAACAGTTGTTTAGTTCCCTAACGGTACGTTAATTTTTCGGTGAATCCGGCTCTTAAACGAGCTCCGTTGTTTGGTGTATATTGGTTGTTAGTGAGTGCTTGTAAATAGTTTTGTTTAAGCTAAGTCATAAATTAAATTAGTGGCGGCACCAGGCCGTGAGTGATACAATCTATTGCATATTGCGTAATAATTAGGTACTTATAGATACCTAATTACCTAATTGTTGCACACACTGTCTTACAGTTGGTATACAATATTTTCGCAACATCTGAATTATTGTAAACAATTATAGGTAATCCTTATTGTAATAAAAATGATTATACACAAGCTATGACATTTAACTCTCCTGTTACGAAATGTTTTGTGCGAAGGTGTGATCAATTAATAAATAGTAATAAAACACGCCGAATTTCCTTAGTTGGTAATACTCTATTTTTTTTTCAACCTAATACCTACTTATATACCTAATAAAATAGGGATCAAGTAGTTGTCAGAAATAGTGATGAATCGTTTCGCATTTGCCCTAAGGCAGTAAGGTTTAGTAGATTGTGTTGCGTCACGAGCCGCAAATATAACTGCGCGGTCGGATCTACCGCACAAAGAGAGATGGCGATATCAGAAAATAATATGTGACTGTAACTTCCCCTTTGTAGCGCTCTGTCTGTTGGGCGGTAGATCCGGCCGTCTAGACGCACCTTTGTTTATATCAATGGCGGCAAAGACAATCCGCTAACTAGATCTCGATTGGATATTGGGCTGACGTAAAACGTCATTTTATTTCTGTCAATGGCACAACCAATTTTTTTGAGCGCGAATTGGTGTGTCAGACTTGTCAGAACTGGCAATGTCAGCCCGCTCTAACGTGGCGCCGCCCTGGTGGGCAAAAAAATCCTGGATGCCCTCATTGACTATCATATAACGACCTACCGTGTGTATGCACGTTTTAACTCACGACTATGGATTAAAAAATATTTTTCTAAATCTGTGCCTCCATATTATAACGACTGTTCTTAGTAGTTTAGTAAGTTCCTCATTAGTTGAAATGCAGTGTCCAAATTATATGTTTCTATTTACATTATGTGGCGCGTTTGACAAATCTGAATTTCCTTAAATTATAGGTATTTTTCACTGCTGTCAGAGTTTTAGGGTGTAAAATTGTAATTATAGCATTATTTATAAGTGATGAGAGAAACCTATTAAATAGTTTGTAACAAATATTTTTGAAAATGGAATATGTATCATGTGATTGTATTCGTGTGGGTACGTACGTATTTTGTGTATAATTAACGTATCGTATTTCATTATCATATTTGTTGCTTTCGAGTTGATTTAGTTTTTAAACGTATGTGCAATTAAATTTGAGTTAAAAAATCTGTAAATACCTTATTGTTTTTGCCATTGTTGCCAGCTGCAGTCATTTTAATGCACATAACTACTATGTCATAAATATGTTTTCATATAATCATTTGAATTTTTATTACTATCAGAGTTCACCAACACATTAACCGACTGTTACACGATCCGTTAACTCGTTGGCGAGTGAACTCTGCCCGTCAAGTGACATATTTTATAACGCAAATAAAAATAGCCGCCCTCCAAGAAATAAGTACTTAGTCGCGAATATCTTGTAAAACAATGTTTAAGAAAATATATCAATAACACATATATAATAAACTAGCGACCCGCCCCGGCTTCGCACGGTTATTTTTAATCAGTGTTGTGTATTATACATATAAACCTTCCTCATGAATCACTATCTATTAAAAAACCGCATCAAAATCCGTTGCGTAGTTTTAAAGATCTAAGCATACCTACATATGGACAGACGGACAGCGGGCAGCGACTTTGTTTAATACTATGTAGTGATATGGTATTAGTCCAACTCCCGATTATCATTACCGTGAAATATTATCACACCTTGACAACGTATTTACAAGTATTTTTGTGTCTGTATACTGTAATGTTAGAATCAGTTAAAGAATGGCTGTCACGTGCATATGGAGTGCGAATAAATAAGTTTTACGACGATATCGAAGTTTCATTTTCAAACCTTAGGTACTTATAATAATCATTAGCCCTTTTAATGTTCAACTACTGGACACAGGCCTACCCTCATTGTGAGCGGAAGTCAGGCCAAAATCCACCACGCTGGCCTAGTGCGGGTTGGCGGATTTCACGTGTAATTCAATTGTTTCTTTATCATAAAAAAAGCTTTATGTATGAATCTATCATTTAAATATCACGTTACCCTTAGAGCGTTTTCACATTATCCGATCCGATATCGGTGTCGGACGCCGATCCGATATCGGGGTAAGTAAAATGTATGAAATATGTACCTGTCTATATCCGATATCGGGCCGGACAATATGAAAGACAGGTACATATTTCATACATTTTACTTACCCCGATATCGGATCGGCGTCCGACACCGATATCGGATCGGATAATGTGAAAACGCTCTTAGGCTCAATTTACACCGCAGCGGAATGGAATGGAAGCGACTTTTTTGTACATAGCATAATTAACTTTATGTCAATTGTGTAACATACGAACTAAATACAGGGAACGGGCGGCCCCTAAGAGGTTTTCGAATTCGCTTCAATACAAGGGGGGAAAATACGGGTCTTCAAGAGTGACTAACCTGGTTCAGTGACCCCAACGCCCACCATCCACCGCGTGGCGGCCTCCAGTAGGTACATCCACCGCGTGTGACACGTCTCCAAACCACCTTAACTTTGCATTATTCGAGCCAATAACGAATGTCCGCAATACACTCGCGAGCTACGCGCATCAAAACCCATGAATCGTTCAATATTAACACTAATAAGCGCGGGCGCAGTAGCCAAAATTACTCGAGAAAAATGCACGACGTACTTAGGTACGACACCGGCGACCGGTCAACTTACACTGGCATGCGGCGGCGAACAGGTCGGCCGTGAAAAATAATTACAAAACGTAGGGTAGATTTTAATTAAATATACCTTCAACATAAAATTGTTAGTCGTATGTTTTCTATTCCGAATAACCAGTATTCAATAAATTATTATTTATTTCAAACTTGTAAAACACCTGTCAACAACAAACGGTTTTTTCGCGTTTTTCATGTTAATGCTACATGAGCTATGCAAATCAAACAATTATATATTATGTTATACTGTTCTTCACATACATATATTTTAATGAACATTAAAGCTAGACGAGTACAAAGGTTCAACCGAGAATGGAATGATCACTTTCAATAAAATATCAAATAAATAGAGCAAATTTATAACACCAATAATTAAACACTTTTAATGTAGGGAATTGATGAAATAAACATTTTTAGCTATAACTAAAGGCACTAAGGACCATATCTCCAACATGTCACTACAATCAGTGTATCAAAACAAATGTAATTTTTTTTGTAATACAATCGGGAATCAATATAAAAATATTTGAGCTAATAAATGAGAATCTCTCTCCGCACGATTAGTACTGTATTCACAAATTAACAAATGGCCTACCATAGGCCTCAAGGGGCCTGCACATTAAGCAACAGTGGTAATGGCCAATACGGCCACACATAGGCGCTGGCTTCAGGTTGAGCCAACTTGTGGATGCATTACAATATTAAGGGGGTATCAGAAGTACGAAATAATATTTTCACATGAATATAACAATCAACCAAATAGATATAGAGGACGCACCATCATCATGCCTGTATCCTTGAAGGGGTACACAGAGGTGCAACACAGTGCATCAACATTTTGTAGTAGGCATGTGTATGTAGGCAGTTTAATCAAGATTAATAATAATACTTTAGTTCTTTATAACGTCACACTCCTGGGCACGAGCCTACCTTCAATACGAGGGGATTCAACCCATAATCCACCACGCTGGCCCAGTGCGGATCGGTGGTTAACATGTCTTTCGAAAATTGGCAACATTTTCTAAGGCATGGGTTTCCTCACGATGTTTTCCTTCTTATTGAAATTATGATTTGCACATAGATTTCAAAAACCCAGAGGTGCGAGCCGGGGTTTGAATCCCGGAAGACGCGTGCTTAACCAATCGATTATCACTGCTGCAATCTAATCAAAATTACAGTGCTATACATTTTTATAATTAAAATATTGTTTTATTTCGGACTTCTGACAGTCCTTTAGATAATTTGCATATCTGTAATCAGGCCGGTTTTGTAGTAATATTCTCAATATTCCCGGGATAGATTAGATCCATCACTAATAATCAATACCATAATCTACTAGCATCGCTTAAAGCCTGTCAAACGTATGTAACTATTGTGTGAATACATTCAAAATAGCAAAGACTAATCTTAATAATAAGCCAGAGACATACATCACAAAATCAATACTGTTAAATACAACACTGGTGCACACAACTGTGATATTATGCGAGTAAGACATTCACTTATGAACTAGTAGCTGGGTGGGCTCCCTCCTGCTGCGGATGCTCCTACACGGGTCCGAGGAGCGCCACCAGAGCGCGCTTGTAGTCGCCCGACGTCTCTCCCTGCTGCGGCGTCGCAAAACATGGCGTTACCGAGTAGTTCCGGTGATTGCCGACAGATGGCGGTGTTCGAGGTGGCGTTGTTCGGTGCGCATGCGGCGTGCGTGCGGGAAGGAAACGCGACACGATTAGTAACTTGTGATCATACTGCTGTATCTCTATCGTGAGTTTATACGTTTATTGCCAATCTAGGTGTACGTAATATATTTGTATGGCAATTTTTTAGATCTACTGGTTTTTTTTTTATTATTGACACTGGAAAAATAACCACTTAAATTGGGTGCTGCTATATTTTTATATTATTAACTAATCAATACAATTAACCATACATATATTTTACGTAGCCGCCAGCGACCAGCGAGCGCAAGATACGCGTAAAACTCATGGTAGAGCTACTAATGTGATAGGTTATTTACTCCAGATTAAGGATCGAAAGTAATAGATTTTATGCACCATAGTACTAAAAGTCATCGCTAATTCGAAAGCTGAGTTATCCGCCTTATCCTCAAATGGAAATCATTTCTGAGAGCTACTAATTTTCAACCAACGCCTTTTGAGTACCGGAATATTCGGCTCTTATAAACTTTTATCAAATACTTTTATGTATCAGTTAAAATAAAATTAATAAATCACATCCACCAACATATTATAAAGAAACATCAAATAAAATAACTTTAAACCATTTTGAACTCTATAGTAATTTCTAATGGATACAATTGATCTTACCTCCTTATCCCGCGCCGCAGGGTAGCATAGCATCACAAACATTAAACCACATTACTACATAAAAGTAATGAATTTAAAAAATGTATTTTGAACTTTGGAAGCTGGCTAAGTTTTATTGAGATAATAGAAACAATATACCTACAAGGATTTCATGCTTAGCATATGATATATTATTACTTTCATGCTTATAATGTGCTTTAATAAGACATGGTGCGGTCAAGACAGCAGGGCATTTTGAAAAATTACATTATTTTTAATTGAGAATATAATAAATTTTAGATATTTCTGACCGGACCACTGTAAGTGCAGTGCAAGACCAAATCCCCTATAATATAATTGGATGGTAGTGTTTGATTACAAATTGGGACATTATCTACAGTAACGATTTATCATTTATTTATCAGCATAGACATGGGCGTACAATAGCGATCTGTCAGTGCCTAAGGCCCGTATTAATAAATCGATCTTAAGTCTGAGAGCGATCTTGAGTACGCTTTTGACATGTCATTTTATACTAGAACTAGCTGTGCCCGCGACTTCGTCCGCGTGGAATTTAATTGACAAAGTTTCATACAAACTTTCATCCCCTATTTTATCCCCTTGGGGGTAGAATTAATCAAAATCCTTTCTTAGCGGATGCCTACGTCATAACATCTACCTGCATGCCAAATTTCAGCCCGATCCGTCCAGTGGTTTGGGCTGTGCGTTGATAGATCACTATGTCAGTCAGTCAGTCAGTCACCTTTGAGTTATATATATATAGACGACCGACTTGCCAAGATCGCTCACATATTTAAAATTGATTTATGAATACGGCCAATGTATGTGTGTCAGGATATGTCGTGACCTTGACCGGAACAATAAGCATTCAGTACCCCGCGCCCGCGCACCTAAGTTAGTTGACTGACACATTTGCATCGCGAATTAATTGACATCAGACGTCTAAGCAGTCGATGACTGCCAGAGTGTCATACAATATCTCGAAGCAGCACGCGAGCGGCGCCGCTAACGCTGGTCATCAATGAACACCGCCCAATTTTCCAATCAAACACGTCCCAAGCCGACATACCGAGAGATCGCTGGCCAGGGTCTTGTCGTAGAGCCGCTCGTACTCCTGCTTAATGCTGGCCAGGTCGATCTCGGCGCGGCTCACCACCACGCGCACGAGCGTCGGGTCGTCGGTGCCGGCGCCCTGCATGGCGCCGCGGAGCCGCGTCGCGAACCACGCGGCCGCGTTCTCAACACACTCCACTGGAAAAAATATTCATAGTACATACCCTGACTTCGCTCTCCAACGTCTTATCGTAAAGCCGCTCGTACTCCGTCTTTATGGCCCCCAGGTCGATTTCGGAGCGGCTTACGATGATGCGAATGAGCGTGTTGTCGTCGGTGCCGAGCCCCTGCATGGCTTTGCGGAGGCGCGTCGCGAACCACGCGGCCGCGCTCTCCACGCATTCCACTGAAACATTTGTTTAGTGCGAATGTTGTTGTAGCTGTTATTATTAACCCCCAGAGTGTCGCGAGCACCTATTTTTATTTTATTATATTTACCCCTTTCGACATCCCACTCCTGGGCACGGGCCTCTCACTACGAGGGGGATTCAGGCCATAATCCACCACGCTGGCCCAGTGCGGGTTGGCGGATTTCACATGTCTTTTGAAAATTGTTTACACATGCATGTTTGCTCACAATGTTTTCCTTCACCGTAAGCGTGTGATAATAATATAGAAATTATGATTCGCACATAGATTTCCAAAAACCCAGAGTTGCGAGCCGGGGTTTGAATCCAGGACCTGGTGCGCGCAAGACGCGTGCTTAACTAATCGGCTATCACGAGCACCTACTAGGTGTATAAGATTTGAATGCTCCAAGTGTCGCGCTCCCCTACGGGTGGGTATAAGACGCGAGCGGCAATTGGTTGTTTATTTGCTACATTTAGGAACACGTCAACGATAATAGGGTTTTATAGATCGATTCGGTCAAAGTTTATCAGTTTTAGTATCGATTCCTGTAAAAAAGTTACTGACTGGAACAAAAAAAAAATATTCTTCCGAAATATTGCGACCCTTGGGGCAGAAGGCGCTCGGAGGTGGGGATCATTGGAAGGGTTACACTAGAAACTTGAGGGTTTATTCTAATATATATACATTTAGTGAGAATAGATCATCCATGTAAACCTTACGTAATAAATAATCTAAATCAAAGTAAATCATCGCATGTAAATCTGTTGCGTAGTTTTAAAGAACTAAGCGACTAGTTAAGCGACAAAAAGGACTTTTGGTTGGCCGTGGAATAGTTATACACACAGCCTACCTTACCTCTTTCATTCATACGATGCGATGACATGATTTTTATTACTTTTACGACCGCTTGGTGCAGAGGTTCGAGCGCGTAGCGTAGGCCGCTCGGCTCACTGCACATGGTGGTTGCGGTGGTTCGGAAATGGCCTTTTCGTAATTTGTCCAGGTCTGGGTGTCACTGGGATCGCCCCCAGTCTATTGTACGGTACCCATAGTACAAGCGTTGCTTAGTTTGGGAGCATACAGTTGGTGTGTTCGTCCTCCGATATTTATTTATTTATATTTATTTTACGATGGTGGCTGTGAACTGAAATTAACAATTTATAAATTTATTGTATTGTTTATAATTCCATTGGATACGGACCGATGGCGGAGAGGGCCTCCTTCAGCTCGCCGTCGATCTCGGCCTTGATGGCCTGCTCGATGGTGCGCCCCGAGATGTCCTTGTACTCCTCGAAGATCTGGCGCAGCTGCGCGAACGACTCGTGCGCAAGGATCTACGGAGTTGCATATTTTCATAATTTTTCAAATTCAAATCGGTTTTTTTTATTTAGGCCCACGGGGGCACTTATGAATTGTCAATTAAACTTCTTTTTTTCTTATATCTACCACCGGATCAGATCGGAACGCGACCTCGACTGAGAAGATCCGGCAAGAAACTCAGCGGGCTTGTCTTTTTACATTTTGAAATGTTTCTTTTTTTTAATCGCCAGTTGCTTATCTAATTAGTAATTACAAAGTAGATATTAATATAAATGTAATAGCTCCAGTGTATTGCCTTTTAAGGTTACCAAGAATAGCATAAGTACAGGAATTGCTCACAGAAGTCATATTACCAACTCGTACTGTTAGTGTTTATTGTCATAATTTCACGCAGGTAGCGACAAGTTGAAGACAATTGACTACACTACAGTTCTTATATAAACTAGCTCAATCGGGGTAGTACCACCCACTCACAGAAAATCGGCACAAAGTAAACCCAATTTATAAAAGGCCGCTCGAATTCCAGCGTCAATTGGACGTAGATCTGCAAACTGGAACCAACCCACACACACTTCTGCAAACTAAAACCAACCTAAAGCCACTAGCACAAGGTTGGTTTTGGTCTATAGCAGTGCATATGGGTGGTTCCGTTATGCAAAACAATATCCAATTATCCTGTTCGGTCTTGTAGAGCCCAGGTTGGAAACACTAGCAGTGGGACAAGGCAAGACTTTTATCGCAGGTTACTAAACACCGAGACGCTCTCTCTTTTTTAATCATAAGAAAGAATGTGATATATGAGTCTATTTTTTTGTCGTGTCACAACAGACTGCTAGACTGGGCGACTTACCCTATTGAAGACTTCCTCGTCGGTGCCCCATTTGGCCTCCCCGGCATCGAACAACGCTTGCGCATCCTCCCGCGCCTTCACCGGGTCCACCCCGGACTCGTCGTCCCGCGCGCCCTGCCGCACAGACTATGTCAACACGTGGCGCATGCTCAAGGGTACCTTGGATGTCGTGGCTATCAGTAGTACCTTTTAGTTTTTTGCACCGGGTCCGAACCCGCTGGGGCTAATTGCGGTAATAACCTTTTCGTAATTTGCTCTGGTCTGGGTACCCATAGCACAGACAATAGTTAGGTTAGGTTAGGCTCGGATTAATAGATCGATCACGGTCATCAATTATTAATAAATACTGTAAAACAAACGGCAGTTATGTTACAACAGATACTTATTTCACTGACCGCATGCCTTCAGTAACCAGGAACCACAAAATGTTCTAATGTTTCTATTTATCGCATTTCAACCGCAATAAATGGTCAGTCAATATGAACTCTATAAACAGGTTTATCATACCAATCGATCGACTGTCAATTGATTGAATAATGCCCTTAAATACCTTATTAATCGACTTTCCAAAAAGGTAGACACTATCTTTAGACTACGTTAGAACTACTTCTTAGGTATGTAACTATCTACAACTACTCGAATAGGCAACGACTACAAATGAAAAAAATACAAGGTCCCAAGTGATTTGTAGCTTTTTAGTTCACCCAGGTTTTTTAGTCGGTTTTTTTTTCTTTGTTCTTCAACTTTACTCAAATCCTAAAAGATAGACATAAAAAAATGTACACCCTTTGCGATTCACCTTGCATATTAAATAGGTAAGATGCTCGCTGATGGTATCCATCTCATTAGCTGATGGTATCCATCTCATTAAGTCCCAATATAAGGGCGAGTCAATGAATCGAATACGTCAGAAAAACTGACGTATTTAGATACGCGCTACGTGAATTTTGATGCTAACTGTTAACAGAATTGGGCCCCAGTAGAAAACTAGGTCATCACGATATGATAGGTACACGTTACTGACAGCCACAATCCAAGGTGTCTATACAGTCAGCTGAAGCCAAGTAAAAGAAAGAATAGTGGTGCGTGACGGCGATATCACAATTGAAGGAATTAAATTAGAATGCTGACTCATCGTAGGACGGGCCGCACTTGGGCTCATTGCTAACTGCGGTATTTTACAACAGGTTTGATTTAGCTCTGTATATTTGCTTCAAACCTTGCTATGGATTTTTAAATCACTTCTAGTAAATGGATCTGGATTTTTAAACCAGTAAATAGACCGATCCAGCCCTCATGTTCCCCGATTTCCCAATTTGATCCTTCTATCTTCAAATCCTGATGCTGCGGGTGCACCTGCCCACCTAAATCATGAGTGTGGAGGACCCAATGATTTTCCATGTGTGTATCAACTTTCCAGAACTCTGATTCTAAACTCTATCACCCTTATTAATAAACGTCTTTTAGCGGTTGTATAGGTAAACCATGATTTGTCTTCTTCTTTCGAATGTCAAATAACAGATGACAGAACGAGATAATTTGTTGTGTAACTATTCACCAGCTATACCACAACACATTCATTAATAAGGTGATATGGGTATTAAAATAATTTCCGCATACAAAATGATTTTCCATATCGTGTCTAGTGAGCACCAGCCTTAATCTAATCTACATCGATATACTTTGTAAGGACAGATTAGTCTAAAAGTTTAATTAAAAGCATTAATTGCAAACGAAACACATCGCTAAAGCCAGTTCTAAAAACATTCCAAGATTAGTTTGTTTAGTTATTAGTGAGGAAGGTTCCTTAAATTTATTCTAAAGTACCTCTAATAGTTGGGAAGGAGGAGTGTAAAAAAAATATTTACACACAGCCTCGAGTGAATCGTTGGATAGGATTTTAAAATCACTTTGGTGTGTCTTTGACAGTTTTTCAAAATGAATTCCCGTTTACGGAATATTGAGCTCCAAAGTGGATATTTCTATGTAAGCTGTTTATGATAACTGAGAAAACCTTCTTGCCAAAAATCTAATTTCGTCATTGTAATGGCTACGGAACCCCACATTGTGCATGGCCCGACACGCATATAATGGTTATTTTTTTCTAATTTTACTGTAACTCTACAACTCAAACTCAAAATTGTTATTATAGATGTAAACCAACAGAGCATTTATGAATAGTCACAATCTACCACCGGTTCGGAACGCTACTTCCACTGAGAAGATCCGGCAAGGAACTGAATGGGTACTCTTTTCAATGAACGAATTATGGTGTACATTCTAAATACAACAGTCGTGCCCCACACTAGTAGTACATGCTAGTGTGTGTGTAACAGTGTCCTTACGGTAACGATGAGCGTGAGCAGCCGGCGGAAGTCGCCCGACGTCTCCGAGCACATGTGCTCGGCTAACGGACGGTCGTACACTGGACAACAGAGTTGCATTCACTTAATATATAATAATAATAATAATATAAGCCTTTATTTCAGACACAAAAATATTTATCTTAAATTACTAGTTATGAGTCGACATCGATAACTTGGTCTGTTTGCCCAGCTTTGGCAAATATATAAATATAAATACTTAAATAAATATCGCCAGACGAACACACCAACTGTATGGTCCCAAACTAAGCAACTACTAGTAATGTGACACACTCTTTGCTAGTAATCTTTTAAATAAATAAAAAAAAAACGAATGGGTGACTAGTTACGTTTTCTCCGATTTATCCTGCGCTAAAACCTTCCTTAGTAACGACTAAATAGTAGTAATAGTGATTCACTCACTCCTCTCGTAAGCTTCTACAATAGCAGCGATCTCCTGCTTGGTTCTGGTGCAGAGTATCTCCACGAGCGTGTCCTCGTCGGTCCCCACCCCGTCCATGCACTTGTTGAGCTCCTTGCACAGGTACTCCTCAGGGGGCAGCATCAGCGCCACTATTACATCTTCGAAGTGACCGCCGAGCTCCGATTTCAGGTCTTCGATAATGTCCTATAGTGTAAAAATTAAATAAATATCGCCAGACGAACACACCAACACGCTTGTACTATGTGTACCGTACAATGGACTGGGGGCGATCCCAGTGACACCCAGACCTGGGCAAATTACGAAAAGGCCATTTCCGAAATTTGCCCCGGCGGGTTACGAACCCCCAACCACCATGTGCAGTGAGCCGAGCGGCCTACGCTCGAACCACTGCGCTACGCGGTTGTCTAATGAATGTCAAAGAACTTCCCGACACAGCCGCATAATAGTGCCAATTCTGTTCGTTCACAAACGTCTTGCCATCCCTTTTAATGATCACCTTGAATGAGCAAGACAGATTTTTTTTGTTGATGTGTCAAATTTAGTTTGGTCGTGATTTGTCGACAACAAAATTAACATTACAGTGTCCAACAACACCGAATTTATAATATAGCAGCCTAAAGAAGAAAGCCTGTGTGTTGGCGAGCACGGCGGGGACCGACTTGAATTCGAATATGATTGCCAATTCGTATCGATTCTCGTTGACCGCGGTAGAGTTTTTTTACTCTATTCCGCCCAATTTTTTCATCCGCTTGACCTTGAGTTACCAACAAAGAACACTCCGCGTATGAATAGCACTCGGCCTTGTGGTACCCCATAGAACTTTCATTTTCATTCAAAGTTATAATACTTAGGCGGCTCGCTCACACAAGAGTCGCGCAGCGTCGACACACGGGCGTGGCGTGTTTTTTAATTTATTTAAAGTTAATTAGAAGGGCTTAGCGCCAATTACACTAATTAACTAAGCACTAACTATAACTAGTTAATAGCGTCATAATAGATTCACTTATTCCAGCAAATATGCTACGCACGAAACGAAATGGCTACGCGAGACGTCCGGGGGGGCGGGTACATTTATCTCAGTAACTCTTGTAGATGAGCGCACTGCCACACATTCATAAAGAATACTTAGACGCTACCTCAACTATAGAACGCGTGAGCGATCCCCTTACCCATGTTTCTTCTGTATAAAACACTCAATTGTGACTAAAGCGATGACTGTGCGGCCTTGGTATTAATGAAGTGTGGCGTGTGTACTACTCACGCAAGCCACCGGCTTCCGCTCACAGTTGATTGCTCGCTTTTAATATTATGCATGAATCATTACTTGAGTGATGACATTCAACTAATTAATCATTGATAATGTGTTGGTAGTTATTTTTATATATTATACTAGTGAATTGGCCAGGTTCATGATAGCAGAAGCGCGCCATAGCATTGTAAAAAATGTGTTGCAATTAAAAAAAAAATATTCTCAGTTGGATGTAGTTTTGCAGAATACACCAACCCACTCATACTTATGCAGATCATAACCTACCCTAGAGCAAGTGGTTGTAGGTTGGTTTCAGTTTGCAGAAGTATGTGCCATACATTCAAGTCTGCAAAACCACATCCTGTTATAGTTGCTTATGATTGACATACACAGGCTCAGAAAAAATAGCCTGAACCAAAAAAAAAGCTATAAAAGCTAATAAAAACCTATTTGCTATGCCCAAATAGTTTTGCCAGAAGGTTATTTTTTATTATGCCATATGCATTGCGATAGTGTGAAGGTATTTCTTTACTATGTATATATACACACTATTTTTGTTTACACTTAGTGCATGTAATTGTATGCTGTACAGGTTCCATGTGCCTTCCTTTATATTTAGCAGAGTTAATTCAATTCAGCTCTTAGGACTTTGTGGTTTGATACTGTTTTTGCTTACAGATTAATGATCAAAGAGTATTTTACCTATGGATGACATAAATTTCTAACATACCTACACAGATTAAGCAAACACTTACCCTCCCATATTCGTGCGTAAAAGCCTTAGCTATGGCTTGCCGCTGGATATTGGAGCGGGTGGTGAGGATGTCGAGGATGGCCTGCTCATCCGTGCCAAACCCTTTCATGGCAGCTCGGAGCGCTGCAGCATCCTCTGTGGCGTTAAAGTTGGGAACCCCCACCACTGTTGGCTCGCGCTGATGGGAAAAAAAATCTAGTTACAACAAACAACAATTGTTAAATTAATTTGGTACTTAAACAAAAAAGTTAGTGATATTTTATCGTTTGTACTTTTTAAAAATGATAACAAAATTTAACAATGTCATTAAATATTGCTGTTATTATTTTAATTACTGAGATTAGATTTTACCTATTATTTTAAAATCAGTTAATTATTGCTGCTGACTGTTCAGTGCCAAGGTCATAATCATGAACAAGTTTCCCACACATTTTTAATAATAAAACATGTCTTTTTAATCTACATTTACTGTGCGTTCAGTCGATACTTGGTAATTAGTTAAAATAGATCACACGACACAGGCGGGCAGAGGTCAAGGCTGATCGGCCTACCCAACCTGCTCCAATTTTTATTCTGAGGTCACCGGGATCCGCCCTTATTAATTTAATGAAAGCAATAGAGTACTTACTTGGTAAACCATTTTCTTGACCACGTAGTAGTTTACACTAATAACAGAAATGAGAGCGAAGGATTGATGCAAGTGATGTACTGAGATGTACTACTTTTTTTACTTTCTGTAGGTGAATCTGCAAGTTAATGCAATAGTGTTTATTTATGTTAGTGACTATAAAAGACACGTTATGCTGTTTAGTAACGTATACCTCCTACCTATTGAAGATACAATCACAAAAACAATTTTACGAGGACCGCTCGCTCTGATCGTTCGGAAACAATATTTTTATTTTTAAAACTGACGTCTGACGTAAGTGACGTAGTTATGTTATGTCAAGTTGATGGAAGTAGAGATGCCCATTAAATTTTCCGATTCACATTGGTCGATTGTTTTAGTTTATACATAATCTTAAATATAAGATCTTACTAATGCTAACGAGTAAAAATTTAGCCCGTTTAATATTTTTGCGTTCAATTTTAATGTGTGTTAATTAGTTGAATGGGAAATTAAACACATATATATTATTATATATCGTTTATTAATATGTATAGGTTATTAACACTAGGAGATATAAAATAAATAGAAAAATATGCCTTTGTGCGGCCAACCAACGCAACGCTCCGCTTATCCTCCTCCCTTCTCCCATTTTAATAGATTAGTACTAATTGCTAGGCCGGTTGACGCCTAAATATACCTACTTACCTCCTATTTTATTATTGTAAATAAATTTTCAAACAGGATAGATAGATAAACAAAATCTTACCACATAATAAAATCATCGGTTATCCTACATTCCTATTATTTGTTAACGTTAATCTATAACAAGTATGAAAGAAGTATTGAATACGTAGTACTTACGTAGGTACTACTATAATAAAAAACTATACTTAGATAAGTAATAGATTCATGCGTACAAATAATACTTCGAGAGGTAAGAGGCTTCGTTCGTTGCATAAAATTCCATGCATGCCGCATACTAAGTACTGTTCGTCCATTTTTTAGATTACCAATAGACTTGCATCTTTTCGGCTCGATTACCTGGTTAAGACAAATCTGGTATGCTGAATAAAATATTGCTCACTGCATCCTATCGATATAATAAGTAGGTACTAGCATGCTGCATCCCTACCTAATCTGTGGCATGAACGTTCATTGCCACAAAACAATACGGAAGTCCCTCTCCACGTTGTCGACGTAACATCCATTCATGATCTGAAAAAATAAATAAATATCCTTTTGTTTTTCAAGTTCTCTCCAAAGCTGATGGTTTTAGAACTACAAAGTTAAGTTTTGAAAAAAAAAAGTCTACCCATTATGTGTGACCTTGTATAGTTGCGTTAAAAATCATGAGAGATAAAAATCTCACAAACGGCACGGCCGACAATACTATGTTGTATGGAAACACTATACTATGTTGTATTAGCACTATTGAAATGCATTTAAAAATACCTTTCAAACGATACCCCACATGATGCGACCTCAAAAAAATATTGTGTATTTTTCGAACTAATATATCTTTCCAACATAAACTTTTAGGACAGACGGACCCTCATAGCGACTACGGAACCCTAAAAAAATATCTCTCCAGTAACTACTGTTAGCGCTAACCCAAACGTAACAACTATAGTAGGTACCTACGTAAAAATATTAGAAGTTGCTTTTGTTACGGCCTCCCACATACAGCGGCGCAGCCACTTGGTGTTTTCGTTTTTTGAGTAGTGGGAAGAATTTTAATAATACATATAATTGAATAACCAAGCTTGTTTGTCTCTTGCGGTTTCTACGGGAAATATTACTGAAAGTAGAACTCATATTTAAAAATTTAATCATCTAAATTATTTACAGTCTCATTATTAAATTAGTAGCTATTTTAATTCATTAGATATACCGTGGGAAGCATAATATTCCCTCCGGTAAACAGAAAATAATTGTAAAAATGCTGTAAAGACCCATAACGCGATACTAAATAATATCTGTGTGTAAAACTAAACAATCACCATATTACCTTAATTTACTTGTTTCACAATCACTTAGTTTGAATTAAACAATCTCCGTTACCACAATGCTGTTTATTCTTTGATAAAAGAAGTAAGTTTATTCTCCTTATAAACGGTATGTTTTTACATTTAGTTTTTCCCACAGATATATGTAGTATTTAGAAGTCCGTGGTTTTTCCATAAAATATATTTAAAAACGACAAATTTATTTGGAGAAAAATCAACTATCCACATAATGAAAACTTTTTCGGAGGATTGTGAAACTGGCCCTACTACATTCAGTTCAAAGTAGGGGGGTGTACTGTTTAAATTTATTACATCCTTTTTTTTCACCCCAATTCATTAAGGCTAAAGCGCCCAGCTAGCCCGCGAAGCTCAAATTTTTTGAGTTCTTTTAGAATTTTTTCAAAATCTGACAATAATAAAAGACAAATTTTGTAATTTGCGAAAAAGACCGTGTGCAGTGCATTTATTAATATATCCAAATTACTCTAAAACATTTCAAGAACGACAGCTATCCAGATAATCTGGCAATTTTTGTATATTTAGTGATTTACTAGTATCATATCCACCGTGATAATATTTAGAGTAAAATAAATGTATTAATAAATGCACGGCACACGGTCTTTTTCGCGAATTACAAAATTTGTCTTTTATTATTGTCAGATTTTGAAAAATTTCTAAAGGAACTCAAAAAATTTGAACTTCGCGGCCTAGACAGGCGCCTTCACCTTAAATTGAAACGTCTTTCACTGTCCACATGTCACAATTACTGGACAGTTTGAATGCAATTTTCACATCGCACAATTTTCGCATCAACATCAGTTTCGTAGTTTAGACGAACTAAGCGGACAAAGAAACATACAGACCAACGCGGCTAGCGATTTTATTTCATAATATCCTACATATTTATAGATAGAAATTAGTTTTGATGATGACCAGTCCAACCGTTTGCACCTACTCCAACTTGCAAACCAATTTATTACGCTTATCGAGCTATTACAATCCTATCTCATTATATTTAAGCTACATCTCCAAATCGTCTGTAACCACACGCCCGGCGCCATTGATGCGGGTGTTACGTCACTACGCTTGTAATGACGTCATCTCATCCAGCCAGTGCAGTGTCACCATCTTCTATAGAAGTGTTTTCTCTTCATTCCGGCAGACACTGACTGAGGAAGAGATTGGTAACACATTATGGCGGTGACAGATGTCAGACGAACCGAATGGTTTGTTGGACACGTGATGAGAAGGGATGAGAAGTATGTGACTAAAAGAGCGATGAATATGAATGTGGATCGATAAAGTGCGAGAGGAAGGCCCAAGAAAGATGGATGGATTGTATTAAGGCTAAAGCGCCCATCTAGCCCGCGAAGTTCAATTTTTTTGAGTTCTTTTAGATTTTTTTCAAAATCTGACAATAATAAAAGACAAATTTTGTAATTCGCGAAAAAAACCGTGTGCAGTGCATTTATTAATATATCGAACTTACTCTAAAACATTTCAAGAATGACAGCTATCCAGATAATCTGGCAATTTTTGTATATTTAGTGATATTCTAGTATCATATCCACCGTGATAACATTTAGAGTAAAATAGATGTATTAATAAATGCACTGCACACGGTCTTTTTCGCGAATTACAAAACTTGTCTTTTATTATTGTCAGATTTTGAAAAATTTATAAAAGAACTTAAAAAATTTGAACTTCGCGGGCTAGACAGGCGCCTTCGCCTTAAGAGTGATATGAACGAGGTTGCAGTGGATGTGAGTATGACAGGAAAGCGCGATGAATGGAAGGAAAAGACTTACTGCGCCGACCCCAGATAATGGGAAAAGGTAAGGCAGATGATGATGAGATGTCAGCCGAACCACGGGCGAAATGAATATTTAGAAATACAGGCGTTTGCCTAGTTTGGATGGCACCATATTCTAGGATTAAGAATAATTCTTGTGTCTGGCAATAAAGATTATTATTATTATTTTTAAAAATCAGGAAAAAAAATTGTCCTACAAACTGTGTACATAGATATATTCGTCATTATGATTGTGGTTCGGCTCATGTCTGTCTCCGGCGCCATTAGACTGCATGTTATATAATAGCGTGTCGGTACTCGGTAACTTGTAAGTATATTTAATATCTTCAGTGAAGAAGCACCCTATAATCAATCTCCAACTTGGGATTTCATCTGTTTGTTAAGACGGTTCAAACATATAAGTAAGTTTGAAACATAAAGCCTCTCTATATGGGGTAGTAGAGGGGGTCTGACGGTGTCACCGCACAAATCGATCAACCGTCGATCAATCCATCGATCGATCGTGAATGAAATGAGTCAACGTCGACCGACAGTTTCTACATAGAAAAACACCCTAAAACTAGAGAAATTTTCAAAATGCTTACCACACTACTGGGGAAGAATCCTGTCTGTATGGATTTGTTGTTGTTTTCAGTGTCATCACCTAGTAACACATCTGGAATGAAACGTTGAATATGAACTATTATCAAGAAGACAAACATGTATCTCTTAAAACAGAACCATTTAAAAATCCGTTTTAAAAAGAGTTCCTCTCCATACAATTGCATGCCAAATAGCTTTATTGGTAAATTTTTAACCAATTGTAAAGACTGGAATGGTTTAAGTATATTAAAAATATCCTGTTACAGTTCTTAGCGACTAAGTACTAAGTTCCTTGGTTCAGAGCGCAGCGCAGCTGTTTTTTTTGTAAAGATAACAAATATAAATATTTCATGTTATGTAGTCTAATTATAAATACCGGTGAAGAACATGGAAATCGTCGATACTGCCGATAACCCGAGATAGAGGTCGGCGAACCAATAAATTTTTTACTTTAAAAAAATCGGCGGCAATTAGTTTTGGCCTTAGAACATAAATATAATGTATAGAAAGAATTGCAAACCAACGGGATAGATAGTGTCGAAAGAACGAAAGGAAACGAGGGAACCTACCTAAAATATTAAAGTAAACAGATTTAACGCGATAGAATATTTTGCTTTGTTTTTTTCAAAAAAAATATTAAATTCAACATGCACGAATATCAAACTCTTTGGATGATCCTGCTTCAGCCGCCTAGCCGGGAATTGAACTGACACAGGAAAAAAACAAAATAATAAAAATAAAGTCATGGAAAAAAGTTGTTGACTATTCAAATTCAAATCGTTTATCTTGTTTAGGCCTACGGGGGCACTTACAAATTGTAATTTTTTTTTTCTTATATCTACATCCGGATCGGAACGCGACCTCGACTGAGAAGATCCGGCAAGAAACTCAGCGGGCTTGTCTTTTTACATGTCATTATATTTTTTTTATAGCCAGTTGCTTATAATCAATAATTATAAATATGATAATATGAATATGATTATAGTAATAGTCCTGTAAGGTTATTTTTTACCCATAACCCTGTATCAGCACAGCATTCATCAATAGGTTCAATCTTAAAGATTAAACTTGTATCTTATGTTTAAAGAAGAACATGAAAATAATAGCTAAAGCAAATAAAAAAATATATGCTGTTTTACTTTATATTTGTATGATTTATTTCTATCCTTAATTTATTAATTTAAACACAACGTGTGGCTTACAGCCTACGCCACAACTTCTTTATATTCTAAGTTATAATGGTTTCCAAACTAGAATACCAACTCTAATCGCTACACCAATGTTTTTCAAGACAAATAAAATTAATAACTCATTTAATAATAATACATAATAATAATACATGTTCTTGAGCACATTGCCCTTTGTATCGAGGGTCATTGGCATGTCAATGAACACTCTATCTATTAATATTTATAAAAATTCAACTCTCTACTGATGATAATAAAATTAAATATCGATAAACACAAGCCGACGTGTATTGTTACCCTTAGTGGGTAGATTCTGCGTAGTATTGACCTATAGTTTACTCTAGCGCTTCGGAATGGGGCTAATTATCGATAGGAGTATATTGGACGCTACCGCGACCCGGATTTTCCTGACACACTTCGAACTTAGTACATTTATTTTTTTTATTTTATAGAGTTGGAAATATATTGGCATATCATTTGTGTATTTAACACCCAGAATATGAATGGTACTTGCTATAGTTAGTACGACAACGCGTTGTACTAATTGGCAATCGCTCGTTTCAACATGGAATGCGATTAACCCAATCGCACGGTCTAAATACTCAAAGTATAAGGCCTGGTCCACACCGGCAGGGCGATACGACGGCGATTACCGTACAAATTTTCGCTGATGTTTATTTATGGGGGGTTTGTTCGCTGTCGTATCGTAATCGCCTAACCAGTCCGGTCCGGCCTGACTCGGGCAAACTTTAATTAGAACACTAAATAAAAGATTAGCATATTCTATCAAGACTTCGTACAGTCAATGCAATGCACCCGAGCGGAAATCGAAATTATCTATTGTCCGTGCTTACCTACGGTCGCTCATTAGGTTAAATATACCTAATAATTCCGTCAATAAATATATACATCACTAATAGCGGGCCCGGCAGACGTTTTCCTAGCATACAATCCGATTGCAATGTCACCTACCAGGTCCAATCGTAAATCTAAACCACCAAGGGACCCACTCAAGCACACACAAAAAAAACCATCAATATCGGTCCAGTCGTTTAGTATAAGTCCAGTGACATACACACGACGACGTACAGAAGAATTATACAAATAAATAAACTTCATAAGTTTGTCTATACTTCACCTTTGTTAGGCAATGTGAGCCAAAAATGTGATTTAAATCTGTTCCTTAGTCCCGGTGGCAGCATGACCAGACCGGCGCCGGACACCGACGCGGCCAGGGTCTTCGCCGCGTCCACCAGGAGCGAGGCGCGCCAGGAGGCCGCGTATATCAGCCGCATGGACGACTGCGCCGCCGTCGAGCTGATCATAGGGTACAGCGCCTGGTGGCGACGGAGGTTGTAGAACGACGGCCCTGGGGACAGGTGGAAGTTCCTTCCTTTATCAAAGGGTGGAAGGACCTTTTATATCCTCGCTTATACAGGTTGTAACAGAAAGGGCATACGTTTTTTTCAAAATATAATTTTGTAATTCTACAACTATCAGCTTTTGAGGAAACTTGCAAACAAAAGGTGTTATAGGGATACAGCTGTTGACAGATTTCATAAGTCTACAAAACCTTCAGTACTTCAACTGTCCCACAAGGCCGATAGTTTTAGATTTACAAAGTAAAGTTGCGTAAAAAATAGTATACCCTGTCTGTTTCACCTAGTATTATTACAAATTCATGCAAAATCATCTCTGGAAGGGTCGACGCGACTGTTTTGCTCAGTGTCCTGCTACGACTCTTCACTCCTATAAATTACTGTCGCGTCAGGAAACATATGATATTTGCTGCCCCTGTTTGCCAGACGGTTGCCCGAGCTAATTCCCCTGTACCATGCACCTCCTGGATTCAGACGCAAGTATTGATTTGTTGCGGGTGAATGGGTGAAGATTTTTTTGGTGTGTTTGAAGTTCTGCGAGATAGATTTCTTGATCGATTTTTATTTTTAACTAGCTGAGCCCGCGACTTCGTCCGCGTGGAATTTAACTTAACAAAAAAGCCCGCTCCCGCGTTGTGAGCCCGCGCGACAGGACCCATTTTTTTTTATTTTGTTTTTCTAAAATAAAAGTAGCCTAAGTTACTGCTTATAACATCAGCTATCTACCAGTGAAAGTCCCGTCAAAATCGGTCCAGCCGTTTCGGAGATACTCTTTGATTTCATGTGTTTTTATTTTTTTACGCGGAACCCTAATTGTTTTACTAAAATTAAAGTAGCCTAAGTTACTCCTTAAAACATCAGCTATCTGCCAGTGAAAGTCCCGTCAAAATCGGTCCAGCCGTTTCGGAGATTACCCGGAACAAAAACACAGACAGACAAACATTTTTTTAAACGCGTTTTTGTTATAGGTGTCGTATGTACTTTCATATGCATTTAATGAAAAGGTGTTATTTTGATATTACAAACAGACACTCCAATTTTATTTATTTGTATAGAAGATTCATCTATAATTTTTGTTATTTTTATTATTAGTGTAATTGGGCCTAATAAAATGTTAATAAATATTTTTTTTATGAATGACAAAATGTTTGTTTGTTTGTTGGTTATAGAGACAAGCTGTAGCCAGCTCACACAAGCTGACTCCACTGGGGTACTAACAGGGAGTGTGAGTATAATGATATTGTTGCCCTCTCCTCTCCCTTCCCCTGCACCCCTCTCTGTTCCATTCCCCCTCAGGGTGGCAATGTGCAGGTAATGCTTTTGGTATTGCTAGCATTTAAAGGCTATGGTAACTGCTTAACATCAGGTAATCATATGCACATAAGGCAACTTTGTTATGTGTATCTACAAAAAACGTGTTTGTTTGTATGTTTTGACTGAGAATCAGACAAAAATGTTTTTTATTTATTAAATGGTGTGATAACTTGTGCATTACCAGATTATGTTATCTGTTGGTGTTAACAATTAGCTCATGGAAACGGGCAGAGGTCGTGTAATAGGAGATTACAAATTAGTGGTAGGGATTAAAAGAGTACAACAAAATTAGGGTCAAGTTTTTTTACCTTTTTATTCTTAGATGTCAGAAATCTTGAATTGAAAAATGAGTTTATGCAGGAAAGGAAATGGACATTATGATCTACAGAATTTCCAAAACTTATTTGAGTGTGACAACTATGACCGTCTAAGAGGCCATCACTTAAAATTGAGGACCAGTTCCTCAAACAACAATCCTCACAAGCACTTCCTGAGCAACAGAGTGGTTAGAGCGTGGAATAAGCTCCCAGTAGATGTTGTATCAGCTCAAAATGTAAACCAGTTTAAGAACCGACTCGATAAACACCTGAAAGAGAAAAGCTAGAAGAGAACAACAGGATATAGGCACCTATCAGTTGAATCAACTGCCTGCCTGATACTAAATAATAATAATAATATCTATATTCTGCATTAAGCTTCACATACCTTGGGGCTGTCTATTCAAGTAGAACTCCAGTGTCCCTTGCCACATGTCCACCATGACGCCCACGATGCTGCCCCGGCAGAAGCCCATGGACTCCCTGGCCACCAGTGCATTGTGCCGCAACTCGCCCTTGTACGAGAGCCCGTAGGACTCAGTGTCGCGGCCGAGCAGAGCTCCAAAGTGGAATAGTAAGTCGGTAAGATTTGCTTTGTCTGTGCCAACACCTACTGTCTGTGGACAATACATATAGTCATTGTTATGTTTTGAGCACCAGAGTGGCAATTATCATCATCAGCCTATATCAGTTCACTGCTGGACATAGGCCTCCCCTAATGAGCGCCATAGCGCCCTGTCTTCAGCTTGCCACATCCAGCATCTGCCTGCAATCTTTCGCAGATCGTCATCCCACCTGGTCGGAGGGCGTCTTACACTATGTTTGCCGAGTTGAGGTCTCCACTCAAGAACACGTTTACCCCAGAGGTTGTCGGTTCTTCGTAAGATATGGCTGGCCCACTGCCACTTCAGCTTGCTAATTCTTGCCAATAACCCACTCATTCACTAATTTATTTATTTAAAAATATTCTATTATAAGTATCGGGCATTTTAATATATTTTTTATTGGTTACACTTACAATATCTGTGCCGTACGGTTCTGTCAACATTTTGATCTCCCAATAATAGTGGTAGTTTTGCTGCAGGGGCGTGTCCCCCTTCACGGCGGCCGTGCCGGTGCTGTACACTGGGTGGAAGGTCACTTGCTTGTTGTCAGGGCTAAGCACCACCCATCTGTTTGCCGTCTCACCGGGCTCTTCCCATTGCCATTCACTTGCTATGATATTTTTATAAATGTTTTTACTATATGTGTGGTTAATACTGCATCTTTGTTAAATATTGTGTTCAAAAGGGGTTGTTACAATGCCATTGCAATTGTTCATTTACATTACAATAAACAGATCACCTGTTTCATGTATTTTATCAGGGAAGCAGTTGTTACTGCTGGTGGGTGCCCATATCTTGCTCTTCTCAACTAGGATTTATTTTTGCTGGCAAGAAGTTAACGCCCACTTGGAAAAATTAATTAAACAACATGAAAACACTTATCTGATAGTGTAGTTTATGAAACATCTATACAAAGTTATTGGAGTTCATTGAAATATGTGTACGCAGGCACTTATAAGAGATGGTAATATTGGATAGATCCTTGTTGACGGTCTAATAAAACCCTGTGGTTTCATTGGGTAAAAACTCAGAGATAAAAAGAACAGGTATTTAAAAAGGGCGACTGGAATATCTGAATTGTTTCGTGATACGTACGTTCATCGTACTCCCCACATGAACACCCGCCAGGGTGATCCAACGTCGGCGGTACCTTACTGTTCGGACACTGACAATAAGGCTGCGGGGAAGCGCTGTTGTCTAGTGAACTTCTAGATTTAAGCATTACGACTGAACACAATACACTGACGTAGTTATGAAACACAAAAATAAACAATTTATTTAAATGTTTTAATCACGTTGAAATTATTACACTGCAGGTTTTTATAAGCGGCGGAAAACAGCTGCTTTGCACAGAACAGAAACAAAGCTAGACGACGACGACGTAGTAAGGCATTGATTGACAAGAATGACAAGGTAAACGTCGTCCATCAATCAACAACATTACTCAATAGTCGATGTTATTGTGTGGTTATATTATTATTGGATAATTCTCCTACCCACATAGCTCGCCGAGTGGAAAAGTATAAAACAGCGCGCAAAACAACGAGCGGGACACTCTGCGCTTGGCTTTCGGACACGACGGACGTATTGATTGTTATAAGAATGTTTCCTTATAATTATTGTCAAACTTAATTTAAACGCTGTCTGTTAAATTGTTGAAGTAATGGTCATTGTGAGAATTAAAGTGTATTCAAGTTGATAGTTGTCATATTTTTTAAAGAAATTACGCGGGTAGTTTCTAACATCAGAAGTGGGATAAAGAATTCAAAAACCCACAGTAACGTAAAAATTGCACTAAAAAGTCTGTAAATTTGTTGTCAACAACAAGACCATTAACTTTCTAATTTAAATGTTGTTTTGCTCACGATTACTGCTAACTTCATTTTCTGTTATTTGGTTTGTGTTTATTTGCTGATTGAAACAGTGGTAATGAGACGTACGATGACGCTTAGTCCACGAAGGAATCTTAGAAGTGATTCGCGTAACCAAGTTCAACATACTTCTCGAAAGTCTCGCGTCCACAGTGACGACTGATCGAATCGAAGTAACTCAGCCAGACAAGATGACCAAGCTAATCAACGACCACGTACACCGCGTTGGTGTTGCTGTGCGTGTGCGGGGACCCTGCGAACTAAGTCACTATATACGCAAAAATCGAGAGTCGCGCGATTCAAGATCAACGGTGTGGTCGTCAGCGGCACGTGACGAATCTGGATGACAATGGTGGTCACGAGTATGCGTGAAGCAGTATCGGGTGAGTCGAACCATGTTTATCCGGTGCTACGGTTTCTATAAAGAGAAAAGTTACACGCGGTATGTTTTACAGCATTGAGAGTGTAAATGCGGGTGCGCGTGATATTTTTATTCCGATTGGAGGGTGAACGATAATAACTGTTGTTTGCTATCTGATTGTGTTGTTTATTGCGGATATTACTGTACGGTTGAACCGACATAATTTTCTGGACTCTGTTCTAAAATCGCCCACTGTCATTTTACAATTGATTTAAGATAAAAAAAGGCTGACTTTATTAGAGTAATTTCGGACCGGGCCATCGCAGCCGCCACGGTAGCGGAGGTCAGCGGGCTCATGGATAACAAGATCGTTCTCCAGATGATGCGTTGTGGAGCACAATGGAGGCGATCTTTGTTTGACTTTCAGCTTTGGTGGAGCGGTTTGCAACTCAGTCGCTAGTACGGCTGGTACATCGCAAATCATCATCGCGAAAGCTTGGCCCATGACTATGCTTTTGACGAGAAACACCGCGGACACCTCCGCTGGTATCGCCAAGTCAGCGCGCGGTACCATGCATGTTTGCTGCCACTGCTGACGCGAACGGTCGCTATCACCGACGCGGTCGGTATCACCTGTTATTCCGGTGCAAAACACACCGCGGGCGCCTTGTGCGTGCGAAGACCAGAAGGTCTTCAAGGCGACCTGAGCAGATCACGTGCTGCCAACACAGCACGCGCCTCGAGGACCAATCTTGAAAAGGGGGTCAACGAAGCGCCATCAATGTCCTTGCCGTCAACGTGCGCAGAATGCATCGTGGAAGCGATTCGTTATATCTGCAATTTGATATGAGTGGCACCTAACTAAGTGTAACGACAGTAGGATTAAGTGGCAAGTTTGGTCTAAGAAATGGGATTGTCCTAAGAAAACCCAAGTCGGGCCTACTTCGCCTCCTCGCGTTTCTGTCACCCTGAAACCGACGCCATATGATAAAAACTTTGGTAGATTTTACTCTTTCCTAAATGAAGTATTTAGGACGACTGATGGACATGGTCAGGTATGACCGAGCTCTGGAGAAATATATTTTCGTAGACATAGTTTGCGTTCTCTAAGTACTGTCTGCTGTACACCATGTACGAGTACATGCAGGATGCCAAGGCGTTGATACGCGTCTTTTTAAGTTCAATTTTATTTTTGGTACACCATCCACAGTAGTTTACAGTGTAACCGTGCCAGGGTGTTCAAAAGGTATATGTTCCAGAAAGTCATGCGTGGTCCTAACAAGGCCGTATGCGTACTCCCGCATCATTGCTACGAGCTGGAACTGCGAGCTGGGTCGTACGGCAACAGGACTCACCACCACCACCACGATGGTGCTGTGGCGTGGAGAGTGGATGCCGGATGCTTGCTCAGACATCTTCGAGAGTGCTGTGCAAGGTCGCGTGCGTCGCGGCGGTTCGACGGGTTACCAACAGGACTAAACATTACATGTAAAGGACGGACTGCGGGACGTTCCTATTGGTAGAACAGACTGCGGGATGTTCTATGTTAGACAAACTGCGGGGTGTCTAACTAGTGTAGAGATGAACTGCGGGGCATCTCGAGCACTAAAACATTTCATGTAGAGGACGGACTGCGGGACGTTCCTATTGGTAAATAGACTGCGGGATATTTACCCTACATGATGCGACGTGATTAGTAAAGGACGGACTGCGGGACGTTCCTATTCGTAGAACAGACTGCGGGATGTTCTATGTTAGACAAACTGCGGTGTGTCTAACCAGTATAGAGATGAACTGCGGGGCATCTCGAACATGTAGAGGACGGACTGCGGGACGTTCCTATTGGTAAATAGACTGCGGGATATTTACCCTACATGATGCAATGTGATTGACATATGGATTTACATGTCATGGCATGTGTCATTTGTGATTAAGTAACTTTGAGTGTAGGTTGGTTAAATTTGATGTTCCTAGTTTGGTGTGATCGATTTACGTTAAAAGGCAACGAAAGATAGATGGATGCGTTATATAGGGGGTAACGGGACATGCTATTCAGTAATGCCTCTGTCCGGCTTCATTACAAATGTCGGGACATGCGATTAAGTGATGCCCCTGTCTTAATTTGTTGGAGGGACCACTCCTGTTTATCTATCCACAGTCTTCTGCGCCGGACACATGCAGAGCCTTCTTCGGGAACGGTTATTGAGTGTTAGTGAACGGATACCGTTGAATGAATCGCTTGCCCCTGTGGGAGTGAATATTTGACTGGGTTCAGGTCACCTGTAAATAGCGTGAGCTATGTTGCTCCTTTTTGTAAATGGATAGACTCGGCTGAGAGTGACATTAGCTGTGTCACTTAAGGTTCATGGACATGTATGGCGAATTTCGCTAGGTCACTCAAGTTTCATGAAGGTCTAACTTTCAGGAAGGAACTCTAGTTACTGCCTACTCTACCTATGCACCTTTTACAACTTTCGATGAGTGTATTACTAATGATAAGAGTCCGGAATTGAATCATTCGGAATACACTCAATTTCTAAGTCTTACACTGATTTTGATTTCATCTCTTCATTGTTGTTTGTAGCATTGATTTTATGAGACCTCTACAGTATTCATAACTACAACAAGCAATTAAGTTGCCTGGTTGTTCTGACGCCGGATACGTTTTCAGCCTTATTTGTAGGTGGTGAGTGACGTCATGCAAACCTTTGGGCCTCTGGCGTGAGAGGACATGCGAAAGTATGGGCCTCTGATTTAACAGCAGTCCTCTTGCAAAAGGACCTTTGCTACGCGGTCATAAAGGAGATATGCAAACGTTTGGGCCTCTGTCAATGTGGCGGTCTATAGCGAGTGATGGAATTTCGGATTCTGCCATTCGCGATGCACGGAATCTTATGTTTTCTTTTTATTGTTAATTCGAATCAGGTCTAGTGCTTTTTTTTGTGTTTTAAGTCCGTGTGATATGCTAACAATGCGCCTATGTCAACAGCCACTGGGAGGTATGCAAACTTAGAGCCTATGCCTACAGTGATGCAAGTCTGTGAGGTATGCAAACTTGGAGCCTATGCCTACAGTGATGTAAGTCGGTGAGGTATGCAAACTTGGAGCCTATGCCTACAGTGATGTAAGTCTGTGAGGTATGCAAACTAGGAGCCTATGCCTACAGCGATGTAAGTCTGTGAGGTGTGCAAACTTCTAAGTTTGCCAACAGTGAAGTCTGTGTGACATGCTAACAATATGCCTACGTCAACAGCCTCTAGGAAACACGCTAACTTTGTGCCTCTGTTTACAGCGTAAACTGGAGTTAGTCTGTGTCTTTGCAATAAAACTGACTAAAGATTTTTGGTTCATGCCATGCAAGGAGTCATGTGCGTTCCCTTATCTGGGTATTGTTTTTATTTTAACTACTTAAAGGTTGTTCATAAAATAAGATCGTCTGATTACAGGAGAAAACGTAGAAGGAACGGCTTCAGATGAAGCAGACCCATCTGCTAGAGCTGACGAGGACGTCAGAGTGTCAGGAGAGGCCGTATTGGATAATTCTCCTACCCACATAGCTCGCCGAGTGGAAAAGTATAAAACAGCGCGCAAAACAACGAGCGGGACACTCTGCGCTTGGCTTTCGGACACGACGGACGTATTGATTGTTATAAGAATGTTTCCTTATAATTATTGTCAAACTTAATTTAAACGCTGTCTGTTAACCCTTAAATGGACAATGTTGTTTTTAAACAACATACTAAACATCACAAATAAAATTGACCTTCTTTTATTTTTTTGTTAATTTTGACAACTAGTTCTTATTTCTGAACGTTTTTTGTACTTTTTTTAATGTTGGCACTATCCAATATTTTTATGCATTGAAAATAAGTTAATGTCAAATGTCACTTTGAAGAAAACTTTTCTAGTGGCGCGAAACTAAGTTTTGTAGCTGTGTTCGGACTTTGATAAAATATAATGTAAGTATATAACATATTTTTATTTGCTTGATTATATCTTCAATTACATGTTCATGTTGTAAAACATTGAAAATCACTTGATGCTACTGTCGAATTAGGCGAAATCTGGTATGTTGTAGGAAAACTACAATGCGCATTGCCTGCTAAATAAATGCATGTTTGGTGAAGGATTTTTATTTTGCTTTTCAGCATGCCGCGATTACTAGAAAGCGAAATTACAAAGTATTTAGAAACTCTTGAAGGTTCAGTAGATGGCTTAGACGGGTCAGACTCTGAAGTAGAGGATGAAGGTCACTATTATCAAACAGCTCGAGATGTTCTTCGAGACCTTGAAAATAGTGATGAAGGTGAGAATGCCCAGTCTGATGAAGTGGATGCTGATCCTCCTCTCGTAATCGACAACGATGAAAATATGCCAGACCCTCCTATTTTGGAAGCCGAAGAAGCAGCACCCCAGAGTAGATCACAAAGTCATCCCAAAGTCATCAAGGAGTACAATGCCCACATGGGAGGCGTGGACTTATTAGATTCATTTATAGGTCGTTATCACATCACAATGAAGAGCCGCAAGTGTACCATGCGCTTATTTTATCATTTCCTGGACCTCGCAGTTATAAATTCATGGGTTATGTTCAAGAAGGTAAATAATATAAAAGGAAATGATCAACTTCTCAATTTGGGTACATTCAGACTAGAACTTGCTGAACCCCTCTGCAAATTGGGTCTACCTGCAAATGGCGCTAAACGTGGTCGACCTAGTGGGAGCACAATACAAAGAGAACTTGTAATGAAGAAGTTCCGAGGACCAGCTCAAGCAATTCCTTTGAAAGACGTCAGATTGGATCAGACATGTAATTGGGCAGTTTGGCTGGATAAGCAGCAGAAGTGCAAATACCCAAAATGTTCAGGCTTTACATTCAAAATGTGCCAAAAATGTCGTGTATCTTTATGTGATACGAAAAAAAGCAATTGTTTTTATAAATATCATAATGAAGAATAAATAAATACATTTCAAAAACAATATCCACTCTTATTTTGCCCATACTTGCAAAATCTCAATGAATGCGCAATGTAGTTTATAAACAACACTCACATTATTGCAAAAAAAAGTATAGTAATTCATGTCTAGATTTTTTTACTCATTTTTCCTAGACAGTAATACATGTCTATTACACAAATATATTTTTTTAAAACGTGAAAAAAAAATCGTCCATTTAAGGGTTAAATTGTTGAAGTAATGGTCATTGTGAGAATTAAAGTGTATTCAAGTTGATAGTTGTCATATTTTTTAAAGAAATTACGCGGGTAGTTTCTAACATTATTATAATCTTCTTGGCCACGGCAAATGCACCACAGATTTATAAATACTACGTATAAGTGAAATGCACCCAGAGATGATTAGCAAATTATTTAGTCTGTGGCAAATCTACTAAAGAACTCGATTATTCCGTTTTATTTTATTTTATAGCCTGGTATTTATATCCCACAGCTGGGTCTGGCGTCCCGTCTCGTCCGCCATCTGTCTGGGTCAAGGGGTATCCGCTCTGGCCACTTGCTTCTTGTAATGATATGGTCGTCGAATACAATCGAATACTAGAATAAAAATAATTTCCCACTTTCCTAGACGAAACGAAAAACGTCATTTAGATTTCAGGAAATTACGTTGATCGATTGCGAAATGGCGGTAAATTAAAAGACAAGTTATCAGCAACAATTTCCTATATATTATTGTACTCTTTGAGCAACAATAACAATGTCGCGATTGCATATTCAATTTAACCTGTGTAGAAATCATTGTTTATAAAGATAATATTTTAAAAGCTTCAGAAGCCGAATGATAGCACGTATAACGACTAATTATATTGATTTTCAAAGAAATTCTGATTGGCAACATTTGTTGTTTGGCTTCGCTCGCGCCGCGCACCCCGCCCCGCCCATAAATGGCTGTCAAGTGCAAAAGTGAATTGAAAATTATTTTTTTTAGATTTTAAAAATTGTTTTTATTATAGTAATATTCTAACGATCAGTTCTATATTTAAATAGTGTAAATAGGTTTTTTGTTTAGAAATTATCATTTACTATAAGTTATATGTACAGTATAACGAAAAGTGCTTTTGTATGAATAGATTTTTAAGAAATAAATTTCATAATTAATTACAAGTGTAGTGTAATCGGTGGCATCATTAACCAGTGTGAAATATCTTATTAAAGAGGTAAAGATTTTTTCTGTGTTTTCATTTTGTAGTTCTATCTCTGGAATACTTTGCAATTCTTAAATGAAAATTATGTAGGCGTTATAGCTAAAAACTATAGCTACTCCTTATTCAGATTAAATTTGACCTGTGACTGTGATGAAAATTGTATTATAATTAATTAATACTGTCACGATTTATCTGGCTTAAAGTATATGTCTTCTTTGTATTATCTGTACTATGAAACATTATTTTCACAGCTGCATACAATACTGACTCAATGTGCGATACATTGATGAAGCCCCACAAGGCGACTGTGCACTGAGATCACGTGACCGGGGCTCCAGCGTCGCTCAGATGCATTTCTGGATAGATAAGCGTAGCCAGTGCGCCTACACCGGCCGCCACCGTGTTCCATCCTCATTGTCTGCTGGTACATATAAATTAACATACAATAATAACACCAGACTAACACATCAATTTGGTCTCATACTAAATAAGCAACACTTACGTAGGTAAGTAGACCCATTGTAGAACTGTATAAATACCATCTAGATTACACCCAGCCAGGCAAATTACAAAATATGTACCTACTACTATAGTATGTGTGTGTGTGTCAGGGCGCGCGCGGGGGCGCGTGTGCGCGGGCGGCGGGGGCGCGGGCGCGCGCAAGGGCATGGCGGCGCCCGTCCACCGCTTCGCCGCCGTCGACTGTCCGCCGCGCCGCCCGCACCGCACCCACCGCCACTATGGGTCAGTTCACCAGCTCTATCATCACACATGCAAGCAGTCACACAACTTGGACACATATCACAGATAGTTTCACAGGGTTCTATGAAGAATTCCTCAAAGTATTGAGCACCATCTGTTCTCGTCGAGAATGAGACTCTTCGTTTGACAAACACCAACCATATAGAAATAACAATAACTCTTGAACAACAGAAAACACATATCAGGTTTGGTATAATTCTAATTACCACTACAGGACTCCCCAACCAATACCCGCGGTGCATACGAGACGGCAGAACGACGAGCCAAGTCTTTACGTAGAGATACCAGTGGAGCCCCCTCAGCCGACCATCGCGAGCCTCGCGGCGGCACGCTCCGTGACGCCGGACACGCTACTCCGGACCGCAGCCCTAGGGCTCCACCACTCGCCCATGATGGCGCCGCATCTGAAGTTCGGGATGTTGGTGTCCTTTGCGCTGGCGACTGTGTTCCTGGCGGGCGCGAAGTACTATTTTGATCGGCAGGTAAGATGAATGTTTTTCTCCTTGTTATTCGCTTACCGGTTATAATTACCATCGCACTTTACACTTGAAAAGTTGCAACTGAAGTCATCGTAGACGACAACTTTCGGTTCAAAGCTGTAAACAGATCTTTCTTTATCTGACCGTAAGGCAGCAATGGAGTTTTTCTTGCTAAGTAGGTGTTTTTCATCTGTCATCATGAAAATCTTTGATCGGAGTTAACATTTGTTGTGGTCAGATGGTGCGCGAGAGCCCGGGCGGGCGCGGCGCGGGCGGGGACGGCGGCGGGGGGGAGGCGAGCGTGGTGTGCGCGGCCGTGGCGTGCGTGTGCGGCGTGGGCTGCGCGCTGTCGCTGTGTCGCGCGCGCGCGCCGCCGCCGCCGCTGCCGCCCGACCGCGTGTCCTCCACCGCGCAGCGCGACCGACCCGTCAGTACATACTACAGCCATACATAGATACCGCCACACTGACACACCAACTGTACTGCGCCGCCGCCGCCGCCGCCGCTGCCGCCCGACCGCGTGTCCTCCACCGCGCAGCGCGACCGACCCGTCAGTACATACTACAGCCATACATAGATACCGCCACACTGACACACCAACTGTACTGCGCCGCCGCCGCCGCCGCCGCTGCCGCCCGACCGCGTGTCCTCCACCGCGCAGCGCGACCGACCCGTCAGTACATACTACAGCCATACATAGATACCGCCACACTGACACACCAACTGTACTGCGCCGCCGCCGCCGCCGCCGCTGCCGCCCGACCGCGTGTCCTCCACCGCGCAGCGCGACCGACCCGTCAGTACATACTACAGCCATACATAGATACCGCCACACTGACACACCAACTGTACTGCGCCGCCGCCGCCGCCGCCGCTGCCGCCCGACCGCGTGTCCTCCACCGCGCAGCGCGACCGACCCGTCAGTACATACTACAGCCATACATAGATACCGCCACACTGACACACCAACTGTACTGCGCCGCCGCCGCCGCCGCCGCTGCCGCCCGACCGCGTGTCCTCCACCGCGCAGCGCGACCGACCCGTCAGTACATACTACAGCCATACATAGATACCGCCACACTGACACACCAACTGTACTGCGCCGCCGCCGCCGCCGCCGCTGCCGCCCGACCGCGTGTCCTCCACCGCGCAGCGCGACCGACCCGTCAGTACATACTACAGCCATACATAGATACCGCCACACTGACACACCAACTGTACTGCGCCGCCGCCGCCGCCGCCGCTGCCGCCCGACCGCGTGTCCTCCACCGCGCAGCGCGACCGACCCGTCAGTACATACTACAGCCATACATAGATACCGCCACACTGACACACCAACTGTACTGCGCCGCCGCCGCCGCCGCCGCTGCCGCCCGACCGCGTGTCCTCCACCGCGCAGCGCGACCGACCCGTCAGTACATACTACAGCCATACATAGATACCGCCACACTGACACACCAACTGTACTGCGCCGCCGCCGCCGCCGCCGCTGCCGCCCGACCGCGTGTCCTCCACCGCGCAGCGCGACCGACCCGTCAGTACATACTACAGCCATACATAGATACCGCCACACTGACACACCAACTGTACTGCGCCGCCGCCGCCGCCGCCGCTGCCGCCCGACCGCGTGTCCTCCACCGCGCAGCGCGACCGACCCGTCAGTACATACTACAGCCATACATAGATACCGCCACACTGACACACCAACTGTACTGCGCCGCCGCCGCCGCCGCCGCTGCCGCCCGACCGCGTGTCCTCCACCGCGCAGCGCGACCGACCCGTCAGTACATACTACAGCCATACATAGATACCGCCACACTGACACACCAACTGTACTGCGCCGCCGCCGCCGCCGCCGCTGCCGCCCGACCGCGTGTCCTCCACCGCGCAGCGCGACCGACCCGTCAGTACATACTACAGCCATACATAGATACCGCCACACTGACACACCAACTGTACTGCGCCGCCGCCGCCGCCGCCGCTGCCGCCCGACCGCGTGTCCTCCACCGCGCAGCGCGACCGACCCGTCAGTACATACTACAGCCATACATAGATACCGCCACACTGACACACCAACTGTACTGCGCCGCCGCCGCCGCCGCCGCTGCCGCCCGACCGCGTGTCCTCCACCGCGCAGCGCGACCGACCCGTCAGTACATACTACAGCCATACATAGATACCGCCACACTGACACACCAACTGTACTGCGCCGCCGCCGCCGCCGCCGCTGCCGCCCGACCGCGTGTCCTCCACCGCGCAGCGCGACCGACCCGTCAGTACATACTACAGCCATACATAGATACCGCCACACTGACACACCAACTGTACTGCGCCGCCGCCGCCGCCGCCGCTGCCGCCCGACCGCGTGTCCTCCACCGCGCAGCGCGACCGACCCGTCAGTACATACTACAGCCATACATAGATACCGCCACACTGACACACCAACTGTACTGCGCCGCCGCCGCCGCCGCCGCTGCCGCCCGACCGCGTGTCCTCCACCGCGCAGCGCGACCGACCCGTCAGTACATACTACAGCCATACATAGATACCGCCACACTGACACACCAACTGTACTGCGCCGCCGCCGCCGCCGCCGCTGCCGCCCGACCGCGTGTCCTCCACCGCGCAGCGCGACCGACCCGTCAGTACATACTACAGCCATACATAGATACCGCCACACTGACACACCAACTGTACTGCGCCGCCGCCGCCGCCGCCGCTGCCGCCCGACCGCGTGTCCTCCACCGCGCAGCGCGACCGACCCGTCAGTACATACTACAGCCATACATAGATACCGCCACACTGACACACCAACTGTACTGCGCCGCCGCCGCCGCCGCCGCTGCCGCCCGACCGCGTGTCCTCCACCGCGCAGCGCGACCGACCCGTCAGTACATACTACAGCCATACATAGATACCGCCACACTGACACACCAACTGTACTGCGCCGCCGCCGCCGCCGCCGCTGCCGCCCGACCGCGTGTCCTCCACCGCGCAGCGCGACCGACCCGTCAGTACATACTACAGCCATACATAGATACCGCCACACTGACACACCAACTGTACTGCGCCGCCGCCGCCGCCGCCGCTGCCGCCCGACCGCGTGTCCTCCACCGCGCAGCGCGACCGACCCGTCAGTACATACTACAGCCATACATAGATACCGCCACACTGACACACCAACTGTACTGCGCCGCCGCCGCCGCCGCCGCTGCCGCCCGACCGCGTGTCCTCCACCGCGCAGCGCGACCGACCCGTCAGTACATACTACAGCCATACATAGATACCGCCACACTGACACACCAACTGTACTGCGCCGCCGCCGCCGCCGCCGCTGCCGCCCGACCGCGTGTCCTCCACCGCGCAGCGCGACCGACCCGTCAGTACATACTACAGCCATACATAGATACCGCCACACTGACACACCAACTGTACTGCGCCGCCGCCGCCGCCGCCGCTGCCGCCCGACCGCGTGTCCTCCACCGCGCAGCGCGACCGACCCGTCAGTACATACTACAGCCATACATAGATACCGCCACACTGACACACCAACTGTACTGCGCCGCCGCCGCCGCCGCCGCTGCCGCCCGACCGCGTGTCCTCCACCGCGCAGCGCGACCGACCCGTCAGTACATACTACAGCCATACATAGATACCGCCACACTGACACACCAACTGTACTGCGCCGCCGCCGCCGCCGCCGCTGCCGCCCGACCGCGTGTCCTCCACCGCGCAGCGCGACCGACCCGTCAGTACATACTACAGCCATACATAGATACCGCCACACTGACACACCAACTGTACTGCGCCGCCGCCGCCGCCGCCGCTGCCGCCCGACCGCGTGTCCTCCACCGCGCAGCGCGACCGACCCGTCAGTACATACTACAGCCATACATAGATACCGCCACACTGACACACCAACTGTACTGCGCCGCCGCCGCCGCCGCCGCTGCCGCCCGACCGCGTGTCCTCCACCGCGCAGCGCGACCGACCCGTCAGTACATACTACAGCCATACATAGATACCGCCACACTGACACACCAACTGTACTGCGCCGCCGCCGCCGCCGCCGCTGCCGCCCGACCGCGTGTCCTCCACCGCGCAGCGCGACCGACCCGTCAGTACATCCATCAATACCGCTACACTGACACACCAACTCCATGGTCCCAAACTAAGCATCGCTTGTACTATGGGTACCGTACAATAGACTGGGGGCGATCTCGGTGACACCCAGACTTGGGCAAATTACGAAAAGGCCATTTCCGAAATTTGCCCCGGCGGGAATCGAACCAGCTACCACCCGGTGCAGTGAGACGAGCGGCCCACGGTCAAACCTGCGCCAAGAGGACGTCAAACGCACACATTCTTGATTACTTTCTCTGTATTGTTTTAAAACTAAAGTGCTTTATATTACCACTTTAGACGAATAATAACTTACTACAAATTTTAGATAAACCTGTCAGGATTTGAGAAGGCAATTCTTGAAATCTAATTTAAATTACCATTATTTTATCTTTATAAACGGTAATCAAAACATACATTGATCTTCTCGATATGTCTCCAACATTGACAGTACTTCATTTCTGATATAAATATATCAACATTATAGCATTGGATCAAGAATAACATAATTTGATTAGTCTTTTGTCGCAGTATTAATCAAAACTAACTAAATTGACTAACATTAAAATTAAATCAAAGTTATTCCCTTCGCTCTACCACATAAGGCATCGCCCAAGGCTCACTCCTTGGGCTCCAATTATTTCAAGTTAGTATCTTTTGTCAGTGTGTTGATATAAGGCCTATTCTGTCGCAGCCTCCCCCCTCGGAGCCCTCGGACGACATATCCCTGGCGACCCTGCTGCAGTCCTCGGAGCGCTCGCAGCCGGCGGAGTCCCCGGAAGCGCCCCCCCCGTACAAGATCGCGGTGCTGATGCCGCGCGGCCGCGGGCCCAGCCCGCCGCCGCCCGCCTACAGCGAGCTGAGCTAGCTGCACGCGCGCGCGAGCCAGGAGTTCATCATATAGACTGTGGAGGCTGGGTAAGGTTGGATATAATTATTTTTAATTTCTGGTGTGTTGTCGCTTCGTCAGTGTTCAGGTAAAGATTGAAGGTACTATTTAATGTGTCAGTGTTTTGTATGAAGAGGTTTGTGCGTAACATATTTGATAAGTGTTATAGGATCGCTTGATGTTTAATGTATTCAGTCCGTGTTTTGGACAGTGGTGGATGTTTGTTCTCGAATTGTTTAATTGAAGGTAGCGCGAGCGACCGCATGTCAGAAGGTTCTTAGGTTAATTTTCTTCAACAATGTTCTTCATTTATAATTCCAAATGTATTAGTTAAAATATTTACCGTAGTATAATTTACAGAAAATGTTTGATGTAGTTACTTATTACATGTGAAAATTAATTACTCAAATTGCAGTGGGCCATCCCTCAGTCAATATTATTTAGTAATTATTGTTATTAGATCCAAACCTCACCCAATCTAGTCTATATGTAATCATATACCCTGTCTCACAGCGTCGCGCACAACATTTTCCCAGTTTCCCCTAAAATTACCCCACCTTTTTACCTTTCCCACCATTTTACCTTCTCCTAAAGTTACTCCCATTTGAGATATTAGCACAATTTGATCTCTCGAACGAAACTCTCACAAACAAAGTCCAAAATTATTATTTAAATGTTAGCGCCATGGTTTCTATTCTAAATCAACAACTAAATTCATCGTTTTGCCGTCGTCAAACTATCATAATGTGAGAGCAGAACGGCAGTACTTTAGTAGTATCAAAAATATAGTTTACTCGATATTCATAGCCAAGAGAATTACCACCAGTGTTCCTACTTATAGGACCTAAACCCGAGATTTCAATAATAGAGGGTTGAACATCATTTTAGGCTGAAAACCGCAGTGTAAGTTGCATACCGACATCAGGTGGAACATCTTTACTGTAGTACGATAATGAAATCTCGTATTGTTACGTAGTGTTACGGTTAAGGCCCGCACTAATAAATCTGGTGCTAAATCTGTTGGTGCACAAACCAAACATGACTATACCTTATTGCCATCCTTCTCTTGTTCCTAACATATGAGCAAGACAGAAATATATTAGACGCGTCAAATTTAGGTTGGTCGTGATTGGTCGCCAACAGAGTTAGTATTAGTGTTGCCTAACTATTGATTGTTTATCGATAGGTTGCCCATACTATCGCGACCTCTAAATCTTCACAATATCGGATACCCATTAGTGTCGATACTATTGAGTACTAACACTATCGATAGTATAGCTGTTATAGCGCGTATTGTATCGCGATAGTATCAGTGATTTTAATAAAACATGCTATAATAACGATACTAGTCATAGTATCAGTACTAAATAGCGTCGGTACTATAGATAGTTAGGCAATACTAATTAGTATAAATACGGCGATATTCCCTCGCATGTGATTATACTCAAATATTCTTAAACGCCGTTGCATTTTACATACTCACGCCGATTCGTGTCGATTTTAAATGTAAATAATAAGTACGGTGTTCAATAATTGTCGGAATAAAAAATAAACAATATTTTATAGAATAATCTCGAGACATAGTTTTGTATCGCATATAACGCTTAGATGTAATTGTAAACCCCAGTTTATGTATGTTAGATGTATAGTATAGTATGCCAGTTGTATCCTCGACTATACCAAGACTCAAGGCGCGGTGGTCTATGGCCTAAATTCCCCCTTCCATTGGAGGGGAGGCTGCTGTCCAATAGTATTGTTAGAAATGCTGAACACATAACGTGGGCTCGTAAATTTCTTTTTCAAACAATGTTTATGCGTTTTTTTCAGTGTGCAGTGCCAAAGTTGACGTTAGAAATGTTTTTTTTTTTTTTGAGATTTCTTGCATTGTGTGTTTATCACATTACTAGTATTCCCTTTAGCCCCTCCAACTAAGCTAATGCTTGTGCTAGGAGTGGGCTCACGTCAATAGTTGAATGGTCAGGATGGGGATCGAACCCGGAACCTCTCAGCTACGAGGACGGCCCCTCTAACCAATGGGCTATTGACGCTTCAAATTTGGCTACTGTCTGTGCAAAATCTGTTAAACTGTGTGCATTTTGAAAATATCGGTAAACAAAAATGTATAAACCATACTAAACAAGTCTAATTAGTCATTATTGAAAGGATAATAAAGCGGAGAATTAAAATGTACAAAATCTCCTACATATAAAGTAAATTTCAGCCGATGCCAGCCTGGATTCGCTTATGTTTTGACTGCAAACGCTTGATATTTTGAATGCATGATTAATAAATTGTTATATATTAGACACGGACTAGTGGCAGACCGATAAAACAGTAACGCGCAAGTTATTAAATAGATAGAAACTAGGCCCGTCACTAAGCCTTTCCATAAGACGTATCCATTGCAGCACAATCACTGTGATGAACTGTGTGAACGGGGCTTTACGTGTTACGGTGACAAACCGCCCAATACTCGAAACCAACTCAAATTAGAGCATCATACGTACAAATGACAGATAACCCTTCTCAGGCCCGTATTCGTAAATCGATCTCAAGTCTGATAACGTTCTTGAAAATGTTACTCTTATCTCATACCAGTACAAAATGTAATGTCAAAAGCGTACTCAAGATCGCTCTCAGACTCGAGATCGATTTATTAATACAGACCTCAAACAGCTAAGTCCAACTAGGCCAGTAAATGTTTAAAAGTTTAACACTTTTTCAGGAGGGTTAGTATGTGCTTTGAACGTATTCAAATACAGATCCAGTGACCTTATGTCTCCATACATCGTCGTAAGGGCGAGCGAGAGGTCGTTTTCGGAACATGTTAAGGACTGAGTTTGCCACAAGTTATATATTTAAGACTCGCGATATTCACAAAAAGCACACACAATATTCTAATTTGTAATACCTATACATTTAATTATAAGTCTAGTCATGTTAAATAATAATGTGTGTGATGTGTTTTAGTTGGTTCGATTCGTTGGCTGTTACATATTATTGTTTTACAAACGATCCCTTTGTAGAGGGAATCAGTTCGTCTTTTATAACGAACGCTTGATTAAATAAAGTTGTATATCTGTGATGACTTGTTTTTTTATTCATGGACAAATGTTTCAAACCTAAACAATTTTTAAATGATGTAACATCCCTGGTATTCATAAATCGATCTCAAGTCTGAGAGCGATCATGAGTACGCTTTTGACTTATCATTTTGAACGGGTATGACATAGGAAATACATTTCCAAGGTCGCTCTCAGACTTGAGCGCGCTTGGAAATTACATACTTCATATATTTAATTTAGCGCTCACAACAGGCAAGTATCCAAAGCGCTGGAAACTTTCGCGAGTTCACCCGATTCCTAAAACTAAAGATACTTCTAATATAGAAAACTATCGACCAATTGCTATACTGTCATCACTTCCCAAATTATTTGAAACAATTTTACACAAATCAATTAGTTCACAAATCATACCATATCTTTGCGATTCTCAACACGGTTTTCGATTGAGCCGTTCTGTTGACACAAACCTCCTAACGCTTGTTGATCTGATTTCACAGCACTTGGACAAAGGCATACAAGTTGATGTTGTGTATTTTGATTTCAAAAAAGCTTTTGACCGTGTAGATAACGACGTGCTACTGGAGAAGCTTAGTAACATCGGCTTCTCACCGAAGCTGCTCAAATTTTTCGCGAGTTATATGCAGGACCGCCAACAATACGTAAAACATGGTTGTTTTGTTTCCGAGCCATATCACACAAGATCCGGTGTTAGTCAAGGAACTATTTTAGGGCCACTATTTTTCGGAGTCATGGTTAATGATCTTGAGAAGGTTCTCAAACACGCCAGGTGCTTACTCTATGCTGATGACCTCAAGTTGATTTATGGCGTTGAGAAGATGACTGATACGCTAACTCTTCAAGAGGACATTAATGCAGTTGTCCGTTGGAGCGAGGAAAATAAGCTATTATTCAACACAGCTAAATGCAGTGTTATGTCCTTTAGTCGGGCACATGACCCTCTGCACATGCAATATTTTATAGGAGAGGAGCCGATTGCCCGTGTTAACTCGGTCAAAGATTTAGGAGTTTTATTTGATCAAAAGCTAACCTTTCACGAACATATGCGGGCCCTCGCTGCTGATTCTTACCGTAGGCTAGGTTTCACCATTAGGAACGTGCGTGAATTTGACGACCCCCTAGCGATTAAGTTAGTATATATGGCTTTAGTAAGGAGTAAACTAGAGTCTGCTTCTATAATTTGGAACCCCTATGAGAGCACTTACGCCTTGCTTCTTGAGAAGGTCCAAAAAACATTCCTGAGGTTTATGTATAAGAAACTGTTTGGGTTTTATCCATTCTTATACCCTACCAAATTTTTGCTTGGAATGCTAAAATTCAACTCCCTAGAAGTGAGGCGTAATTACTTTTTACTCATGTTCGCATGCCGAGTTCTTCGGGGTGAATCCGATTGCCCCGAATTGGTTGCACAGGTGGTCAGGCTGTTTGTTCCCCTCGTGCCTAAACAACAACTAAGGCCACGAACACACAGACTACTAGCTGTTCCTCCTTCACGCACAGTGTCACGGGCCAACTCGCCACTAGTGCGTGCACTATCTTTACTAAATGCTCTTCTGGCTTCAACACCGGAGTGTGATTTGTTTGCTGGGAGATGGATAGATGTGTGTCGTGCATGTCTAGGATTTTGTGAGAAGATGGATGAGAAATAAGCTATTTTTTTTTTTTTTTTGTTTACGTCTCTTTTAATTTTAATGTTTACATTTCTTTAGTTTCTACACATTTTACGACTTATTTTTGTATATAATTTCCATGTTTTTTTTATATTATTATTATTACTTTGCACTGTACAACGCCTTAGATTTATATCTGTAAAGTTGTTCAGGTACTTATAAAATAAATAAATAAATAAATAAATAAATAAATAAGTCAATAGTGCTAATTCTGTTGTCTACAAATTAAGATTTAACTCAATTTGACACAACTAAAGTTATTGCTTTCTTGCTAAGATGGCAATCATCGTTAGTTAATTCATATTCAGTTAGTTTGCCAACAGGATTAGCACCAGTTTCTACAAATTAAAATACAGTTTTAGTTAAATGCTATGAATAAAAACATTGTTCAAGCTCATAATGTTCATATTATATTATGATACAACATTAAGTACATTACTCGTGTGCAATAAATTAATTATAAAATACAGGGCCGAGTGAATATATTCAACTATTATTTGGATATACTAGATATTCAGAATGGATCCAACCGCCCATGCTTCTGCAAACTGAAACCAACCTATAACCACTTCAACTGGGGTTGATTTTAGTCTGCAGGAGGAAATGTAGGTTGGTTCCTGTTTGCAAAACTATGTCCATTTTATATTATACAGTATTAAAACCTAGAACAAAACAGGCCGTAGACGTCCATACGTCCATACGTCCGACGTTCGGCCATAGACTTTTCATAGATTTGTTTTATCATCTCCTTCCCTCTGGTCCTTTAATCATAAGAAAAGGCGAGATACACATATTTATTTCTCACAGTTTGTGTTGTTATAGCCGGTGACATTGTATGGCGGTCGAGTACGGGAGGTATTATTTACCAACATTGATTACACCGTCATTAATATTGCAGGGCAGCTACTCTTAGCAACGATAATCGATATATCGTGACATTTGTAGTGTAGCATCCTGCTCTAAATTCCATCTTTTTTGCCGTCGTATATCGTCTGAAGAAACGATAATTTTGTATTGTTCGTTTATAATCGATACGATGGCAAAAAGATGGAATTCAGAGTAGGATTCGACACGACAAATTTCACGATATATCGATTATCGTTGCCAAGAGTAGCACACCTGGTATCCCAATCCATGCCCCAGTAGTACTGAAGATATCGATTGATAATGTTATAGACACCATTTGTTACTGGTGCCTAAATATAGTTTGTAAAGACGAAAATAGTTTCGTAAATGTGAAACCTCGTGATCAAAGTCGCCCCTGCTTTCATATAATATGTTCTATATGTGAATAGTGTCTAACAAAAGTACGTATATAAACCTTGTTTGGTGATTACTATCACTTATATTTGATTCTTCACTTCAATTTCATAAACTCGTCATTTGTCCAGCAAATATAATTAATAATATGGAATGTATATTGTTCATAAGTCTCAATTAAGTAAATCCAAAGCCGATTGCAATTTTATAACGAATTAATTATATATAGCCTGTTAGACGAATCATTTGATTAGTATGAAATAAAAATATTAAAAATGTTAACTAGCCGTTATTACTTGAACAATACAAAATAATTACCATAACACGTATCACTTCAATCATCTACACTAAAATGCTAAAAAATATTATAATAATATATTAGGTATATTTGTTTCTCGAGTAAAAATGATGAAAATTCATAAGTTACACATAAGTAGTGAAAATTAATACTACCATTATACAGATAACAAAGTTGACTAGGCGCTATTTTAAAATAATTATGAGTTTACGACACGTAACATAGAAAGCGTTTAATGATAAAGCTACCTTACTTCAAACAACAAATGCCTCGCTTCAGTGTAAGAGATCCAAAGAAAGTCCTGAAAACGATTCGTACAAGCTGCTTATTGGAAAACAGAATCACCCTACTGACTTTTACATGCGATAACGCACTTTAATTTGTCGAATCAAAGCCTAAATTCGCTTGTAGCGATCTGGCAGCCCTACGCAATATATTAACAGATCTCTACATGCGAATTTATGTTATACCAAGATATGTTAAAGTGTATATAGACGACCGCTTGGCGCAGTGGTTCGAGCGTAGGCCGCTCGGCTCATCGCACATGGTGGTTGCGGGTTCGATTCCCGCCAGGGCGAATTTCGGAAATGACCTTTTCGTAATTTACCCAGGTCTGGGTGTCACTGGGATCGCCCCCAGTCCATTGTACGGTACCCATAGTACAAGCGTTGCTTAGTTGGGGACCATACAGTTGGTGTGTTCGTCTGGCGATATTTATTTATATTGCAGTAAGCCCAAATGTGTCCATGTAAAGTGAGATGGAATATAAAACCAAACATGTCCGGTGTTCGCTGGTCGTCGGTCGCGCCGCTCACACGCGCTGTATCTCGAATAGTTTCACGTCGGTGTCGTACCATATCGGCGGGTCGACGTTACTGCAACAATACGGATATGGTAGAACACAATCAGGTGGTCGAAATAACTTAGCCCTTGACGAAAATGTCGGTTGCCATTTGATAAACATATATTATAACTAGCTCTGCCCGCGACTTCGTCCGCGTGGAATTTAATTGACAAAGTTTCATACAAACTTTCATCCCCTATTTTATCCCCTTGGGGGTACAATTAATCGAAATCCTTTCTTAGCGGATGCCTACGTCATAACATCTACCTGCATGCCAAATTTCAGCCCGATCCGTCCAGTGGTTTGGGCTGTGCGTTGATAGATCACTATGTCAGTCAGTCAGTCACCTTTGAGTTATATATATATATAGATTTCATGTCGAGATTGCTTCTAGTACCTATTTATATAACTCCAATCACGTCTACAAAGCATGCAAGTCGCGTAGCTTATTGGAAACAATAAGCTATATATATTATAAGTAATATTTATTAATTAAACAAAGTATTTTTTGAGTTAGTTACTGGTTGTCCATACTTGCTACTTATAGTGTATGTATTGTTTTGTTTACCGTATATATATGACGCCCCACAGGTATGTGCGGAACCAGGCGGCGGTGCCTGCGTTGGCCTGGTACTTGCGGATGAGGATGGGGTGCGGCACGGGCAGCAGCCCCACCAGCGTGCCGTGCTGCAGGAACCGCAGGATCTCCGACTCGTCCGTCAGGCCCCTGCCGTGGAATACACCCGCCGGTCAAACATATACATACAAGGGTCATATCTATACTCTATACAAATAAATAAAATTGGAGTGTCTGTTTGTAATATCAAAATAAGACCTTTTCACTAAATGCATATGAAAGTACATACGACACCTATAGCAAAAACGCGATTTAATTTTTTTTTGTCCGTCTGTCTGTGTGTTTGTTCCGGGTAATCTCCGAAACAGCTGGACCGATTTTGACGGGACTTTCACTGGCAGAAAGCTGATGTTATAGGGAGTAACTTAGGCTAATTTAATTTTAGAAAAACAATTAGGGTTCCGCGTAAAAAAATAAAATCACATGAAATCAAAGAGTATCTCCGAAACAGCTGGACCGATTTTGACGGGACTTTCACTGGTAGATAGCTGATCTTATAAGCAGTCACTTAGGCTTCTTTTATTTTAGAAAAGAAAAAATAAAAAAATGGGTCCTGTCGCGCGGGCTCAGAACGCGGGAGCGGGCTGAGAATGTTAGTTACCATACTCCTCCGAAACGGCTTGACCGATTTTTATGAAATTTTAAATGCATATTCAGTAGGTCTGAGAATCGGCTACTATCTATTTTTCATACCCCCTAAAAGATGAGGACGTCTGTGGGATCAGCTAGTAATATTATAATATAATATTATAGTTTAGCCCTTTTAACGTCCCACTCCTGGGCACGATAAAGGTCATATCTCTCGCTCGCCCTGAAATGGCAGCGAAATTCACAGCCTAGGAACGCTAGCTGTTTTTTTAAATATTGTTTCAGCTAATAATATGACATTTTTATTTGTCTTTAACACTTTAATTTTTTATATCTTAAGTAACGAATAGAATAACTACGTGCCGTTTTTAACTCCCAACGAAAAAAAGGGGTGTTATAAGTTTAACATGTGTATCTGTGTGTGTCTGTGGCATCGTGGCGCCTAACCGGATGAACCGATTTGAATATTGTTTTTTTTTTGTTAAAAAGTTGTTTTATGTAGTGTTCTTAGCTATGTTTTTACTGTGTGTACCGCTAGTGGTATTTCCAACTTAGCTCTAGCGTTCGCGTTGCGGAGGGCACAATAAGCCGTCCATCCCGGCTATAACATTTTAAGCCATGTTGGAGGCCTTTGGTCGGGTTGAAAGCTCCTTTACCGGAGTTAACCACTAGTTCATACTATACTAGGTGGAACAGAAAGGTTATACTATTTTTTTTTGCAACTTTACTTTGTAAATCTCAAACTATCGGCTTTGTGGGACGGTTGAAGTTCTAAAGGTTTTGTACACTTGTGAAATCTGTCAACAACTGTATCCCTGTAACACCTTCTGTTTTTCAAGTTTCCTCCAAAGCCGATAGTTTTAAGATAACAAAGAAAAATTTTGAACAAAAAGTATACCCCTTCTGTTTCAACCTGTATAAGAAGAAGATAGCAGGGCTCACTTGTCGATGCAGATCTTCTCGACCTGCGGCACGAGCACCTGCAGCAGCCGCATGATGGTCTGCAGCGGCAGCTTGCTGCGCCAGCTCGACACCCACTCGGCCGAGGGCCGCCACTCCCCCCCTGCCTCACCCCCCGCCTCCTGCCGCCCGCTGCTCACCCTGATACTCTCCCTCTGGATATATAATAATTCGGACCATTAAATTACAAAACTAGATTAATAAAACTGTAGAAGTTATGGTACTGTGACTGTCACAGACGGACGGACGCACTGGATGACCTTATAAGAGTTCCTCGTAGGGACTAGAAACCCTAAAAAGGAAAAGGAAAGCGAATTTAATGCACGGTGCTTAATATTGGATTTTACTATATTTCATTATTTTATGTGGGTTCCCTCATACACAATGTTTCACTTCAGCAAGTTTCAATGTTTCACCGTTCAGCAAGTGAAAAGATTGAGAGTGAAGATTCGCACACGACAGCTCACCTAGCCGAAACGAAAGCCACCGTCCAACCAAAAAATAACAAATAATGTGCAAATACCAGACAGACCGTACCTAAACTACTAGAGATACAATAATTTAAAAAATATAATCTAATAAAAACTAAATCTTTTTTTGATCCTGTATAATAAATATATGACGTGGACACCTATATAAACGGGGAGCACTAGAGATGTACTCACGTGTGTGACGGTGCGTTTCTGTGGCGTGTCGGCGGCGTCGCAGCCGTCCTCCCCGTCGGGCCCGGCGCGCTGCGGCAGCAGGCGCTCGCGCGGCTGGCCCGGCCCGCTCGGCCCGCCCGCCCCGTCCGGCCCGCCCGCCCCGTCCGGCCCGCCCGCCCCGTTCGGCCCGCCCGGCCCATCCGGCCCATCCGGCCCGGCCGGTGGCACGTCCGCCTCCTCCGCGGCGAGCGCGTCGCGCGCCTCCTCCGCGTCCACTATCCGCTGCGCGGGAGGGTGCGCCGATTCGCGCTCCGTCATCGTACTGATTGCTGCATTCAATATACAAATTGACACTTTTGTACCGTTAATTTTCTGAAAAAAGCCAATTTTACTGGTCTAATAACAAAACATTCCGGACTTTCTACATACAAAATAATGTCGTTATCCAAAATTAAATACTCCCATATCGCAATTAGATGATATCTTTGGAAATATTTTTAAATAAATAAAAATAGTCAATTATACCTATTTATTAACCCCTTTGAGAAAAAATCCACTGTGCCTAATATGAAAAAGAAAATAGACATATCAGCATCCCAAGTAATGAGAAATATTGTTAGGAAGTACACTACAACAAATACAGATGACAGAAATTAATAACATAATATTATTTCTGTCAACAAAAGAGATACATTGTTTATGCAAGGCACCAGGTAGGTTAGGTAGGCAGTGTGCATGTGTATATGTGTACCTGGTGTCTCAGCGAGCGTGGGGTTGAGCGTGCCGGGCTCGGCGGGCTGCGCGGGCCGCGAGCCCTCCATCGGCGTCTCCGCCACCGACTCCGCGCTGCGCGACCTGCCGCCGCACATTCGGGAACGTACTTATACTACGTGACATGTGTTTATTTTTATATTTTTTTATCCCTCCCCGCCTTGGTAACCGCACGTAGTATATGCCAAGACCCCCCTTCCCCTCTAATTTTCACGTAGTAATTCATAAATACTGTTTTCAATCATTTTTGGCTAACGCTGCGCGCTATGTTTGAATATAGCGCGAGATTTCCCTAGAGGATACTGACTACGTTACAAAAACCTAAGACCCCCCCCGCCCCTGTGAACAAGCGTGGTATTTTGAAGACCTGCGACTGATAGGGTTATCAAAATAAGATTTAAATTTATCTTGTAAACATATCTCTGAAAAAAACACACAACCTTTAATTAAAATCTTTTTCTTTTACGAAATCGGTGGACAAATCATCAAATAAAATTATTATTTCATCATGTTAACAAAAAAGAAATCACTCATGAATAGTCAGTATCTACCGCCGGTTCGGAATGCCACTCCCACTAAGAAGATCCGGCAACAAACTCAATGGTTACTCTATTCAATAATATGATATGAATAGAAGATGGTATACATAGAAGCAGTAACACAATGTGATGATGAATATGGTCGCGACCTGGGCAGCACGATGCTGGGCGGCTTGCCCTTGGCGTGGTGCAGCGAGCGCGCGATGGCGGCGTGCTCGTGCGGCAGGTTGGCGAGGCTGTGGAACACGCCGCGCTTGCGGATTATCGTGTACACCAGGTTCGAGTTGCCTGCACACACACCACACCGCACACCGTCACATACACATACCCCACCTCCACGAGGGGGGGAGGAGTGTTCTCAGTCGACCGAAAGTTTCCGATGTCGATGTTGATGTTACAATTGTAAAATGAGGATGGATCTTGTCGTTTCTGACATCTTCTTTCTTTAAAAATATGGTCCACCCAGGCGAAATACCTATTAATGTATTTCGCCAGTGTAAAGTAACATATAGCAATACAAACACATTTAATATCAATACAATACAAAAATGTGACCATGTGTACACTTTGGAAAACCACAATGGAGACCGTTGCCGACATCGGAAATTTTGTGAAAGTAGGAAATCATCGGAAACTTTCCGTCAACTGGGAATACCCCCCCGGTCGGGTGACACTAGCAATATCGCTAGAGACATATTTGGCTAATTCCACAGTGACGCTTACAGCCCGCGTGACTGTGGTAAGCGCAGCTCAAAAGCCCGTTGATGATATCCGCTGATAGCGCGGGTCAGGCGCGAAACAATTAAAGGGTGAAAAAAGAGAGGTAATAAAGTTAAAGCACACCCCTCTTTTTTCGTCGGGGGTTAATAAAATAGGCATGATGATATTTTTTTCTATTGATTGGGTTTCTGGCTCTCACCTATCGTACGAAACGCAACTACAATAGCTACTTTACGCCGTACTTCTGCAAGAGGGTCTGCACGCGCGGCTATAATCACTATAAAAACAGCCAAAGTAAATCAGCCAAATGGTACAAAGTTCTTATTATAGCTATCATACAATGGAGTTGAAGCCTCTTTCGACAGCCGATCTTGATCTCTGACGCAATTAAAAACTCTTCTATATCTATGGTACTCAGGCCCGTATTAATAAATCAATCTCAAGTCTGAGATCGGTCTTGAGAACGCTTTTGACATGCCATTTTGTACTGGTATGACGTAAGGATGACATTTCCAAGATCGGTCGCAGTCTTGAGGTCGATTTATTAATTTAACTTTTCTCCGGGACTCGTCGAGGGTCAAACCTCGACGTCATTATTGGTCACTGCTGGACTATTGATTAGAGGAGTTACAGTGGTGGGAGTGTGTGGCGGGACAAGTCCCTAAAAAAAGAAATAGTACAATCATACTAATATTATAAAGAGGAAAACTTTGTTTGTTGGATTGCAATGAATAGGCTCCGAACCGTTACTGAACCGATTTGAAAAATTATTTCACTGTTTGGAAGCTACACTATCCCCGGGTGACATAGGCTATAATATATTTTCAAAAAAATTTGGTGTCCTTACTAAAACTCGAATAATGTAACCGCAATGTACCCGTGCGAAGCCGGGGCGGGCCGCTAGTATAAAATATACGACTCACCGTCGAACTGGTACTGTATCATGTTGTTGAACATCTCGAGCAGGAAGAACACGAGGTGGTGGTGGTGCGGCCGCGAGAACAGGAACCAGGGCGTGCTGAACGCCTCCAGCAGGTGCAGCAGCTTCGTGGAGGCCACCATCGACAGCGTCTTCAGGTAAGGCGACACTACAGTATAGACAAACGCGTCTTTCACCCGAGGTAAACACTGTGCTTTTCATTACGAATACAAGGAAAGTAAAAATAAAAATAGGAATTGGCTAAATAAATAATACAAGGAAGTATGAAATACTCTACAACTCAAAAAAAAAATAAAGATCGGATTGCCGCCTATTTTGTTTTTTTTTTCGTTGGCCGGCCAACTTCATTATTTAGACATTATTTTTCATTATCATCGTTAAATATTTTGCCCAAATCTATGTTATTTTAAAGAAATTGTTGAAACTAAATTATAATTAAGTCATTTAAAAATATATATTCTTTAATTAATACTTAACTTTATGTTATTTCAATGTTACATCGTGCTGTAATTGAGTGACTGTAGAAAAAGTTTGAACATGGTTCCATAGAAATGTGAAAATGGAACTAGTTTTTTTTTTATAATTTGACAGCTGTCAGTTGAAAGTGATTCTCCCGGGCCGGAAAAGTATTACTTTCAACCCGCTCCTCAGGCAACTTCAGACCTACTTTCAGAGTATGAGTAATGAAAAATATATTTTAACCAACTTCAAGATAAGGGGGAGTTTCTCAATTGGGTTTTAGAGTGTTATCATACTAATATTATAAAGAGGAAAACTTTGTTTGTTTGATTTTAATGAATAGGCTCCGACACTACTGAACCGATTTGAAAAATTCTTTCACTGTTGGGAAGCTACACTATCCCCGGGTGACATAGGCTATATTATATTTTTATAAAAATTAGGGACCCTTACTAAAACTCCAATAATGTAACCGTAATGTACCCGTGCGAAGCCGGGGCGGGCCGCTAGTCTTTAATATTTGGATTTAGTAAGCCAACAAAGCATTTATGAATAGTCAGAATCTACCAGCGGTTCGGAACGCTGCTTCCACTGAGAAGATCCGGCAAGAAACTCAATGGTTAAACAATCTCAGCAAGTATTTTTAATGTAATACGTCGTTCAAAATTATTAAAAGACATTCTAATAATAATCTAACATAAGTATTAACATTTTGTAGCCTTATACAATTTGGGAAACTAGTATCTCTATATTATAAGCAGATATTTAGAATTGAAAATAAACCATAATTATGTGGTTTCTTTTTTAATGTTTGTTACCTCACAAGTTCTTAGGTACGTACCCCTACTAACTTGGATTGGCACCGACCCCAAATGAAATAAATTATAAGGGCCCTTATTATTTCTAGCTTTTTAGTGCACCCAGGTTTTTTGAAATCCGTTTAATTTTTTCAAATAATATTTTTTTCATGATTTTTTGCGTTAAGTAGACTACATAATTGAATTTTTTGGTAACTGTAAATAGTCCATATCTCTCAAATTACTCAACCAATATGGAGGAAATTTCTATGGGACCACCTGGAGAGCTACACCCTTTCAAACATAAAAAAACCGGTCTTCAATTGTCTTAGTAATCGGTGAACATACATAAAAATATAATTACATACAGATACAGAACATAAAACATCATCCCCTTTTGGAAGTCGTTTAAAAAAATACTTGCGGTCAGCAATAAAACCTTCTTATTTGAAATCGTTTAGATACAGTGAAACATAAAACCTCGAACTTTTTTTAAATTGGTATAAAATGACCAGATGGCAGACTCACCGTTGACGAGTATAGTGAGCAGGCAGTCGAAGAGCGGCTGCAGGCGCTGGTGGCCGGTGGTGACGATCTTGTGGAACACGACGACGAGCAGGTCGGCGTGCGAGCCGGTGAACACCGGGATGTCCATGGGCACGGCGGCCGCGTACGGCTTGTTCAGCCGCACGCCCAGGTTGCGCTCGCCCGACAGCAGCAGCAGGATGAACACGCCGATGTGCATCAGACCCACGCGCGCTGGGACATCATTATTAATAACCCCTGGGCCCAGCACACACCGCTGCTGGAAGCGCGGCGGAGCGCAATTGAAGACCACTATTTAATATAAACCTTAACTACCTTGACATACGGTCGCTTGAATAAATTTGCTCGGAGCGCCCTCAAGCTACTACAAGAGCATTCGCGCGACTGCTCATACATACCGTATATCAAGGTTGTTAAAGTTTATATTAAATTGTGGTCTTCAATTGCGCTCCGCCGCGCTTCCAGCGGTGTGCGCTGGGCCCTAGAGAGTCAATTTAACTTTTCCCCGGGACTCGTCGAGGGTCAAACATCGACGTCATTATTGGTCACCATTGTCGATCCTGGTTTATAGGAGTTACAGTGGTACCAGCGGGACCAGTCCCAATAAAAAACCCCTAGAGAGTCGCGAGCAGCTACGTCGGTGTATAAGATTTGAATGCTCCAAGTGTCGCGTTCCCCTACGGGTGGGTATAAGACGCGAACGTTAATTGGTTGTTAATTTGCTACATCGAACCCGCAACCACCAAGGGCAGTGAGCCGAGCGGCCTACGCTCGAATCACTGTACCAAACGGGCGTGAAATACGATACCTATAAAGACTCAGACTTGAGACTGATTTATTATAAAGGGCCTCTCATACTCACATTGGTCTGCCCTGGAGTCGTTGAGGTGGTACAGTATAGGCACCAGCACCTCTAGTACGTCGCTGCTCTTCAACACGTAGTACATGAATTTCTGCAAACAATCGCATCCATTCACAATAATAATCTTTATTATCAGTGGGGGTGTGTAGTGTGGAAATGTGGGTAGAATGTGTGATGTGATGTGTGTGTGTGTGTGTGTGTGTGTGTGTGTGTGTGTGTGTGTGTATGTGTGTGTGTGTGGTCACCTTGTTGTAGTCGCACATCTTCCAGAAGAGCACGAGCAGCTCCTGGTGCAGCGCGACCTTCTTGGCGGAGTTGGGCAGGTAGGTCTGCGCCAGCGGGTTGTTCAGCAGCCGCGTCACGCCGCGCAGCACCAGCTGGAAGTCCTCGTCGCGGTGGATGCGCGACAGGTAGTTGATGAACAGGTTGTCCGGGAGGCTCTAGCGCGGTCACGACAATTAATTATAATTGTTTTCTTATATTTACGCGAATAGTACACATTGAAATAAAACTATTTTACGGATTCTATCGCGATTACCGCAAACAACCACAAACAACAACTACATATGAGGGTACCCAGTTATTAACTATGACATCAGGACGTTTAACACCTCAGTCCCTCCGTGACCATGGTTGCTGTAAAGCAGCTGAAACGTCGGGAACATAAAAAAGTAAATAAACGAGATAGAATCCGTAAAATAGTTTTATTTAAATTCATTATAAACTTATATGACAAAGAAAGAGGGACGTTAGAGCTATATACTTAAGGGGTGGAAGTGTTAAAGGGCATAACGCCGCGAGTAACTTCGAAGAACACCTCTCTACACCCCTGAGCCGCCCACACCCGTGTTGCCCCTAGCCGTAATTTTAGGGGCCCACCTAGTGAGTGGCAAGTCACCAGCTGCCGAAGATAGTTGGATAATTCTGATTATGCCAAGTGTCCGATCCTTTTGCAATAGCCCAATCCCCAGACTATCCAAACTCCATCAATATAACCTTTTTTCTCTTTCCATATTTGCAATAGTTCCTGCGTCGGTTGGGGTCAAGTCGCTCTACTAGGTGAAACAAAAAGGGTATACAATTTTTTTGCAACTTAACTTTGTAAATCTCAAACTATCGGCTTTGTGGGACAGTTGAAGTACTAAAGGTTTTGTAGACTTGTGAAATCGGTCAATAGCTGTATTCCTATTACACCTTTTGTTTTTCAAGTTCCCTCCAAAGCTGATGGTTTGAGAATTACAAAGTTAAGTTTTGAAAAAAAAAGTATACCCATTATGTTTCACCTTGTATATGTCCCATCATTTTCAGCGGTTGACCTCAACATGTGCCTTACATGACAATAAAATTCTCACAAAGGGCCTCTCCATGTTGGACCCATGTCCCCATGGAAGCCTTCCAAAGGACATGGCATATCCCATGACACCAAAAGAGACATAATAACAATAACATGCAGCATTTACTCCAAAACGCGGTTATTTTGAATACTTCTCGCATCATCTAGAAGTTTTAAACTCTTTATCGATATCCTCTACTTATATCATTGAACTTAACCTGCACGCTTGACTAGGCGCATGGCCGAAACAACCTCTTTAAAAAGAGAGAAAAAATAAGACAATACTAAAAATTATCAAAAGGCAACACACTGGAGCTATTATATTTATATTAATATCTAACTACTACCCTTTGTAATATATTAACTATGTAAGCAACTGGCGATAAAAAAATGTAAAAAGACAAGCCCGCTGAGTTTATTGCCGGATCTTCTCAGTCGAGGTCGCGTTCCGATCCGGTTGTAGATATAAGAAAAAAAAATATAATTAACAATTGTAAGTGCCCCCGTAGGCCTAAACAAAATAAACGATTTGAATTTGAAATAATGAGCTCTTCTAACGTAAAACCTGCTGGGCACAGGACCTCTTTTGCGTGGAAATACATGTTAAATGGTTTTTACACTTACTTCTTCGGCATCCTCGCTGACAGCATTGCTAGTGTCGTGGTCCAGGGTCACTATCAGTACTTGTAGAGCCACCTACAAACGGAACACGATTATTTAACACATTGTGTAAACTCGCGGTTATTTTATATAATATAATAGAATAGAATGTCTTTATTTGTAAATTTTGGTAGGTAATAGGTATGTAAATACAATTCTTAATTGATTAGGAAGTGCGCTATGTTTTGCCATATAGCATAAAAATATATGAATAAAGTTCATTAGTAAATCATGCATTAGCTAGAATGTACATTATCATTAAATATTATTACTAGCTGTGCTCCGCGACTCCGTCCGCGTGGAATGTCGACCACCCTTAACATTTAGGGGTATGAAATAGATAGTAGCCGTTTCTCATACCTACCCGATATGCACACAAAATTTCATGAAAATCGGTCGAGCCGTTTTGGAGGAGTATGGTAACTAACAATGTGACACGAGAATTTCATATATAAGATATTATATTTAAAAAATATTCATTTAAAAACTCGTCAACTTTATAATAACATTTTTCAATCAATCTTTTTTTCAAACTAGTTTTATAAATGTTAGTAAAGGTAATGTCTTAATTGTATCAGGAATCTTATTATAAATTTGTGGTGCAGCACCGAAGCAACTTTTCTTCATAAGCGCAGTTCGACATTTAATTAAAAAAACAGCCATACTAACCTCTACCAGTGGTTCCAGGGTATCAGCGAATAGTAGATGATTGTACGGCAGCCCCAACCCGACCGGGTCGTACGAGCACACAGTGTTAAGGAGCGACGTGAACAGCGGCAGCGCGTGCCGGTTCTCTGGGCTTGTTAAGTACCTGTGAATACAAATAAATATCTAATATCTTTGGATGTAAGCTGCGGCTCTTTAGTTCCATACCCAAATATTATTTATTTTAACAAAAAATCATTAAACATTGTTCTGAATCGATTAACGAGGATTAGGCACCATTTCTATCTCCTAGCCACATGTACTCGTTTTTCATAAAAATATTTCTTACTAGCTGTGCCCCGCGACTTCATCCGCGTAGTATTGGATTATTGGGTTAAAAAGTATCCTATATGTTAATCCCGGTTATAATCTATCTGTGTTCCAAATTTCATCCAAATCCGTTCAGTAGTTTTTGCGTGAAGGAGTAACAAACATACATACATACATACATACATACATACATACATACATACATACATACATACATACATACATACATACATCCACACTCACAAACTTTCGCATTTATAATATTAGTAGGATGAATAAATAGATTAGTTTTTTTAATCCAAAAACTTTATTCATGCAAGTACTATTTATTGTTGGCAAGAACAATTTTTGTGGCTCTTTACAAACTTTGTAATTTTTTAAATTGTATATTTTGACTCTTCCGACTCAAAAGGTCGCCGACCTCTGCTCTAGGGGAAAGGACAGTAAGGACATTGTGTGCGGCATCACTTACGCGATCCATTTGTTGTGGTGCGTGGCAGCGTGGGCGGCGGGCTTGTAGACGGTCTCGCTGAAGCAGGTGAGCAGCAGCCGCAGCAGCTCGGTGCGCGCCGCCTCGTGCTGCGCCACGCGCGCCGGGCTGCGCGCGAACCCCACGCCGCCCGCCCAGATGTACTCACAGCTGTCCAGTGACGACAACTCCTCCGCGCGCTCCTGCCCAGCGGGGTGCATTGTACTTATCACTACATAGTATAAAACAAAGTCGCTTCCCGCTGTCTGTCTGCCCCTATGTATGGTATGCTTAGATCTTTTAAACTACGCAACGGATTTTGATGCGGTTTTTTTAATAGGTAGAGTGATTCAAGAGGAAGGTTTATATGTATAAGGAATGCATAATATAGTAGAGAAACCGGGAAGCCGGGGCGGGTCGCTACATTTAAAAATTAATCTCTATTCCCTTGGTCATCGCAACACGCGTGAACGGATGGAACGATTTCGATAATACTGTTTTTGTTGTGTTTATTATTGTCAGGAGAAGGTTCTTATGAATGAAAAAAATAAGAAAGTTGAGCGGAACAATTCGAATTCAATATTCAAAGTTAAGACCGTACAACGTCTGTCGGGTCAGCTAGTTAATAATAAATATCGCCGGACTGACACACCAACTGCACGATCCCATACTAAGCAACGCTTGTACTATGGGTACTGTACAATCGATTGCGAGCGATCCTAGTGACACCCAGACCTGGGCAAGTTACGAAAAGGCTATGTCCGAAATTTGCCCCGACGGGAATCGAACCCAACACGGGGATCGTCAACACTCTCATTGATAATATCAAAATATTGATGATATTGAGTTTTACGCTAGCTAACTGCTAGTCTTCGTTAAATATTTGCATAACAAATAGTATAGAGCAACTTAAGGGGTTAGAAAAACCTCCATTTTAATAGGATCTATATAGAGATGATGATACGCATAACATCGAGAAACTCAATTTGCTACCAAGGCCGTCGCCAAGGGGGTGGGTGGAGCAGCTGTCCCCCCCTGCTCCCCGAAACTCAAATACCTTATAGAAGATTTAATCAAAAAGTTGGCGAAATATAGTCAATAAATACGAGTTTTTTTAAAATTAGGATCTTCTTCTTGTAGTATAAGATTAAACCTTCATGAATTATATTTATTTCACCTACAATTCACTAGATATGATATAAACGGCAATACATTTAGGTCATTCAGTTGTTGTTTGTGAGCCCACAGAATTAGCACCAACGACATTATCAATTGAATCACAATCATTCCGTCGGCACTGAAAGTGGTAACCTTCACAAATCATTGCACAACCCGCCAGAGACCTTGATACTCAGACACATTATGCATTCAACAAATGAGTCAAGAATATTCCGATAAGGCTCGACTCTCAGTTAACAACGCTCTAACTAACGCTATTCAAAAATGACTGCTTCATTTGAATGCATCATTATATGAATTTGATTAACTCTTTTTTAAGAATCAGGAGCGTATGTCTAATCGCATTAAAATCGCATCTTAAAAATAAATAGATATTTAAAAACCATGAGCTTATCTAAAAAATAATCTGGATTTATGCTAATGAAGCGTAGGTTCTATATGGACGTTCGGGGCGCTCGCCGGGCGGCCATTCTATCCGTGCTAAGCGTCAGTAGCGTTACACGACATATAGGTATATGTTTTTAACGCTTTGTACTATTAAGCTTCGCTTCTTTCGGGCATCCCTAGATGGAACTGTTTTTTTGGTATGACTTCTTCAGGCTTCAGTAATAAGTTATACATACTCAACCTATGTATTTTTTTTCATCTGAGACGAGGATGTAGCATGGAGTTTTTTCATGATTCACCCACTAATACCTGCATTTTCCATTAGTATGTATAGAGATAGGGGATCACTGTAGTGATAAGATTGCGTGTTATCGCGCGATCAATACTCACGGGCCCGGAACGCTTGGTGCTTGTCACTGTGAAGTCTGGGCAGAACAGCAGGTCCTAAGAAATATTACAAATAAAGTTACAATAAAAAAGAATTAGTTTTTTGTAGCCTATAGCGGCACTTACAAATTGCTTTTCTAAAATCTGTAACCAGATTCAAATCTTTGACCTCAATTGATAAGATGCCTAATGAAACTCAGCTGGCTATTTTATGTTTTAAAACCAATTGCCTATTTTAATACAAAAGTAATAAAGAAATATATGAGTTGTGAAACTGATGAATCATAATAATGAGCTTGATTGTTATCACAAACAAACTCTTTACATTATGCCTCAAAATAATTGCCACTTACATTAGAAATCCCTTCTTGGCCAGAATCAGCACAAGTCCTAAGTTCAAGAGAGGGCTTTAGTAAAGAATGGGACTCAGATACAGGTTCAGAAAAAAAATAGCCAAGGTGTTACTCACACAAACAGCATTAATAAGTGACTGTGCAAGTGGAACAGACTCATTCTCAGCAGCAGCTGGCAGTGAGGACCAGAAAAAACCATGCCACTCGGGCTCCTCCAGCATGTAGGGTAGCACCCTCGTCAGCAGGCGGGCACAGTTGAGAGCTGAAAGTTGCCTTTGCCTTTAGATTAAATATATGGACAAACTTAGACAATTTTCTCCATGAACAATAAAACAAAACATGTTCAAACCTACATAGCATAAAGGAGAGTCCTCCAGTTGTATAGAGTTACTTTATGGATTTCGAAGTGCTTTTAAGATCTGCATTTATTTTGGAAGATTTATTTGCAATGACAATTGACCTGCCAGTCATTCTCAAAATGTACAGGGTCTTACTGAACTGATGGTTAAAGCCTGTTCTATTTTGAAATAGCGATTATACCAGTCTGTTGTTCCCTCTGCGTCCGGCAGCTGCTGTCCACCATCTTCACGAGCTTCTCAACGGCTTTATAAACCAAAGTAGCAAGATTGTTCGGCGACTCCTCGCGTAATGCGCGTATCTCAGCGCCGGGGACCAGCGCGAACACATCCTGCACATTTGTTACGCTCTCCGACCAGAATTGATCCCAAAAACTATCGTCCGACGAATCGATAGGCTGAAAAATTTTAGTTTCATCAATAATTCACAATCTTTACGAGGATCCTAACATAACATTATTTTTATGTTCCTTTTGGAATAATTACCTGTGTTTTAGATGTTAACTGTACGACAGCCTTCCTAAAGTTTAATTTTGTGTCAGCGTTACCCATTTTTACGGCTTTTATTTCTCCAAAAACTGTAAATCCATTTCACATACGTTTCTACGAAAACAATGGACAATGACAACTGACATGACAGCTGGATGACGGTGACAGACAGTAGACAACGTGTCAAAATTCAAACTGCGGCAATCAAACCAGAATTAATAAATTAAAAAAAAAAACAGAATAACAAAATTCATCCATAGACAATAGTATGACCCATAGCCATACTAAATTGTTCCATCTTCGCAAACAATTTGGTTGTCAACTACTACTCTAGTGATAGTCTATAGAAAAACTTATAAAAAAAAGTGAAAAAATCATTTGAAGTCTTGAAAATGGCCGCCTCGAACATTGTTCGTAGTGTTTTTAGTGGATTACTACGGCCTTCCACCACCTACAAAACACCGGTGGTGTGCCGACTTTCGACCGTTGCCTTGCAGCAAAAGTATAAAATAGTTAAAACCGCTGTCAAGATATACAACAGTCAATCACTGCAGAATGGGGTAAGGTCCTTATCAATCGATACAATGTGATTTTTAGGTGATAAAACTTTGAATTAGGTTACCCAAGTGCCAAAGATTTTAAATTGCATCAGAATAATTGTATTGAACTTAATTTACACATTGATAAAAATATAACCTCTCAACTTATTGCATAACAAATATGTACAGTGTAACCCAAACTGTTTAGGTACAGTCACTGCGAACACAACAGTACTCATCCGGGCCCCAAACTAAACCGTCAGTACGAGAAATAGAGGAGCGAGTGTTAAAAGTTTGCAAGGCTTACGACAAACTCAGTGCTGCTCAGGTACTTACCATTATTTATTCTTATAAATATTGTTTCAGAACCAGCCTAACTATGTGCGCAACTACAGCCACGGCCCCCCGCTCTCGTTAGAACTTATTAAAAATAGGGTGCTACTAGTACTGCAACTTTATGACAAAATTAATCCTCAAAAGGTACATCATGATACAGATTATTCACTGAAATAGGCATTTTATTTTCCATAAGTTTTCTTATTTAGCAAATAATCTTGCCATACATTTTCTAACCTAATTATATGTGGGGAAGTAGTAATTATATACCCTACTGTTTAGGGTATTTTTAAAAATTAAATGTATACCAAGATTACAACTGATAAGGAAAAATACACATTGGTCTTTAATATACCTTATTTACTTATGTTATTATTTTTTCTAGCTAAACATTGACTCCCACTTCACAAACGACTTGGGCCTGGATTCCCTCGACCATGTAGAAGTCATAATGGCGATGGAAGATGAATTTGGTTTTGAAATCCCCGATGGAGATGCGGAGAGGCTTGTTAGACCGAGAGACATTATCCAATATGTGGCTGATAAGGAGGATGTCTATGAATAAATAAAAATAAAATTGTCTGACATTTATGGCCAGTTGTAAATACTACCTTTCTGGATTATTTAAAAATTGATAAATTTCAGTGGTTTTCTTGTACAACTGGCCTGAAATATCAGTGCATTGTGCTTAGCGTTTAGTTCGATTTATTTTTCTTGTTACCCAACAAGAATGAACAATGTAAACGGCTGAACGAACATCCATCTGATGATGTATAGTGTAAATTCTGTTTTTAATAATTATATGCCTGTTAGAGTAGATCATTTGTATTTTCATTTTGATCTATATATAACCTGGATGAAATAAAGTTGGTTAACAGTCGAGTTTTTGTATTTTCAATAAAATTGAAATAAACACCACTATTTCAAAACATGTAGCATAACTGAACAATAAGAGAACTACCTATGTACATATATTTTTTAGATACACATACAATGATTTATTCAAATATGGTATGGCCTCATTTGACATTAACAAAATCCAAATAAAACAGAATAAGGAATTACTGGAAATGGCATTTAAGTCCTCCACCAATTTTATAATGTGAGAACGCTCACGCACGGTGTGCCGATGCAGATGTGCGTAGTTGTTAGACACAGAATAGAGATATGTAGCAAGCTTTGGTAGGTATATAATGTTTCCATATTTAATTTTCTTCACGAGACAGCACCGGTTGCGAAACAATCGCTCATTCATATTCTGTAGCTAAAACAAATCGAACAATAAGTATACTAGGTACGTAAAACATTAATATGTATTACGGTACCTATATACTTATAGATGTTAGGAGCTATCGACTGCAGACAAATTGCGCACATTCAGTCTACTTAGTCGTGTAGTACTGCCTTAACACCACTATAATAAATATAGAAAAACTGCACCTGTACATTAAAGGTATTCCAGAAAAAACAGTCGGGATATGTTACTTGGACGTAATCATACACAAAAACAGTTTTTTTATTCCTGTGCGCGCATCACACAAAAATCACTGAACAGATTTTGATTTGGTTTTTATACCTTGGTAACTTGCTTCGGGTCTAGCTTAAAATCTAAGAAACATTTAATTGAATTCCGGTTGGATAAATCAGAGATACAGCTTGGCCTCTCCGTAGTACTGACCCCATATAATAAAATGCTCATTATATGGTTGCATTTTATCTTATTATCGCGAAGTCGCGCGAAAATGCTAGTATGGAAAATTATTAGTTCCTTAGGTAACCAATAGGGGCGCTGTACAATTTTTCATACAAATATTCCACGTAGAAAAGCTAGCAACAAGCGAACTTAAACCCTGTGCTTAAAACTTATGGTTGCTCTTCGGTATATACAACCGCTGGAGGAAATTGTTTTAAAAGTAAACAAAGAGCTGATTATGTAATCTAGCAAGCATGATGTAAGTGCTTTATCAGTTTACCCCCTTTATTATAGACCAATATAACATTAGAATGATGGACCTATTATTCAATAGGCGTCGCGTCGCGTAGAGTTTGACCTACTTCGCGAGGCCCCCGAAAAAATTACCCCGCATGCGTTGGGCGTCGCAACAGCATACATAGGTAGGTATAGCACGTATGGCTATAAAAATCAATCATTGGGGTTCCGAATCGTGTCCATTGACCTTTTTTTATCTATGATGTCCGGCTATAGGGTGTTTTGTACATGCCTGCCTATACTTATAGTTCACCAGCGAGTGTCACAAACAGACAAAATAGGCATTTGCGAAAATTGTAGTGCCAGATTAAGATCAAAATCAAACCACTGCATGAGAATCATAGTATTTATACAACTTTATTTGATGAAAATATTTCACATTAGTCAAAAAAGATGGGAATAAAAGTGTAATAAGTTCATGATGAAGCTAATTATTTCCAGGTTTGACTAGTCACAAACAACGAAAATAATACAGGTATGTAATAACTTATTTTTGGAAAGCCAACTTCGTTCCCCATCTCGCATCGGGTAAAAAGTAAACTAGTCTAAGCATACAATAATAACATTTATTTATTTACAGACTAAGCTCGCGACATCTACGCACCGCACTATACACACACATGCAAGGTCCACATAGTCTTTTATCACAACACCGTCCGGAGTTCACGGCCTCGATATATTATTCTCTTACAAACGAAATCAATTTAAATACTGATACTCCCAGAAGTCTAGCCGCCTAAAATGGCGGAGTTCATGCTAACAACGTATTTACAATAATAAATAACAACAAAAATAATATACCGGCGTTCTGACGCGGTCACACTATGGATCGTTCAATGGAGGTGGCGGGCGGGCGGCGCGCTACCTGAGCCGATGGGGGCGGGCGGGCGGCGCGCTACCTGAGCCGGTGTGGGCGGGCGGGCGGCGCGCTACCTGAGCCGGTGTGGGCGGGCGGGCGCGCGCGCGGCGGAGCGCAGCCGGCGCGCGGCGGCCGCGGGCTGCACGCGCGCCACGCGCACCACGGGCTGCAACCACGAGCCCAGCCCCTGCAGCGCGCGCTTCCTTTTCCTCAGCTCCTTGTCGCCCTCCGAGCTGCGCGACTTTCTCTCCACTTTCTCACCTGCCTTTGTCTTCTCCGGTGAGAGTTTCGCGTCTGGCGTGGCTTTTTCCTTGTCTCCTGTTTTACCGCTACTCGCGTCCGTCTCCGACTTGTCTCGCGAAGTTTCGGACTCGTCCTCCGTTACTTCTATTAAGGTTCTCTCCTCTAACTGAGATTTTTCTAAAATTGTGTTATCATCCTTTTCCGACTCTGACAGATTACGGTCGTCCTCGCTGATCGTGTCCCTAGTGGCGTCGTCGTCAGGCGGCTCCGCCGAGGATCTGTCCAGACTGCTCTCCGCCTTCTGTTCGGATTCTGAGCTGTTCACCCTGGAACTCTTTTTCTGCTTTTTCTTGTTGGGCCAGCCGGTTCTATTCTTCTTTTTGAACTTCCCTCGTTTCCCTTTCGGCCTGGCCGCGGCTTCTTTTAACTCTTGTCTGATTATATCACAGTTTTCGCACTCCGAAACTAAGCTGGATACGTCAGGAATGTTGGTGGACGTCGTGACCGCCGCCTCCCCCTCCATAGCTTCCTCGGACACGTCATACTCTGCCGCGTCTTCGAAAACTTCCGATAAGAACTGTTGAAATCTCTCCGAGGCTTCCTGCATTTCGGAATGGACCTGCTCCACTTTCATATTGCTGTGTGTGTCACTCACGGTGTCTTCTGAAGCCGTCGACTTGTTATCGTCGATGTGCTTCCGTCTGCTCAGCAGTCCGGCTGAGCCCAGTATAGCTAGAGTAGAAGCATGTTCTCTTGGCGATTTTCTCGGATGGCTTTCTAACGCTAGTAGCGCAGCGGTCCGCTTCCTAATCTTCTGTTTCTTCATCCCGCGTGTGCCGTACGACCGCGACGGCCCCGGCTTCTCTTCTCGCTTCACTAGGTCGCTGAGCGGACAGCAGTTTGGCTTCAACGGTGGTAACGGACCCATTTCGTACGGTAACTTTGGCGATTTTGAATACAATGCTGTAACAAGAGAAAAAACACAAATGAAAGACCATGAAAACATTTTTAGTATTTCTTTGTGTGATCTAGTTATCATGTACTTATACAAAAATGTATAGTCAATGAAAATATTAGTACTTAAGACATCGAGTATGATACTTACAAAAATATTGCGGCACATTCCTCGTAAGCACCTTGTCTTCGTCCTGGCGTTTGAAGGTTTCGAACCACGGTTCGCTGTGCGGCACCGATTCAAACGCGAACTCCAACTGTTCCACAGCAGGAGTGTACTTCAGTTTCCCGTCCTCCCACTTCATGCACCTCTCGGAAGGCTCCCTCAACGGACTCACCTCGGCTTCAGGGGCGGGGGGGTCTACGGGGACTTGTTGTTCCACTACTTCTTCTTTTTCTACTGGCGCTTCTACTGGAGGCTTGGAAGGCACTCTTCTAGCTCGTTTCACGACTGGAGCGACCCGTCGCTTCCGTCTCCTCTTGTCCTCTGGCCAGCTGTCTTCCTCTGACGATTCCTCCTTCAGTGCTAAAGGCCGGGCCTGCCTCCGCCGCTCAATCGTCGGAGGCGGCTGCGGTGAACTCTTCCGCGTCGCACTGAGTTCTTTATCATCGTCGTCCGACGACGTGGAACTAGTCGAACTGGCTCGTTTCGGAAACATGAACTGTTCCGCTTCGTCACTCAGCACTGATAGCTCCGACCTCCTAACCTTCCTGAACTTGACTACTAGAGGCTTGGTGCCGTTCACCGCCGGCGGCGACTCCTTCCTCTTGCTCGCGAAGCCCCCGCTGGATCTCAGCTTTGTACTGACGCCGACCACTTTGTAATACTGTCGATCCTCGGCGTGCGCTTCACTTACCCTTTTACTGCACCGTGTATTATGTTTTCTCTCATCGTCAAGAACTCCGTTGCGTTTAGGACTCTGGTTGCCGTTTACCGTCGAATCAGGGGACTGAGATAGCTTCGAACGCTTGTTCTTGGGCGAGTCGGCGTCTCCGTTGCAAATCTTCCTCAGAGAACGTCTCTCGCCGTTGATCGGCGTGGCCTTGTGTAGGAATGTGGTGACGTCGGCCCCAGCGCCTATCAAGGAGTCCAGGGCGAGGAAGTTGGTGTGGTCCCGGACGAATGCGAGGTGGTGGGGCGAGCGGCGGTGCAGCGCCGCGTCAACGTAGTCAGTGTTGCACATCTCACAGTAACCCCCTTTGACCTCCTTTTCTTCTCTGTCCTTGATTCTTGGACGACTCTTTCTCGTCATTCTGGGGAAGAAGCACGATTGTTAGTCATTGGGGCAGTAAAACGGATCCTAAACCTATTTCACAAGGCTTGGCAGACAGAGCTATGTGTGTAAATGAGATGCACAGCATGTAATAGTATGTTCCTACAGCTGCATCTCTCTAATGGCTGAATACTTTAACACTACTCAAATATTTTAGGCCCCACTTAGCTGTTTGAGTTATCGTTCTGAATATTTGTTTGCATGGCGCGCTAACTTAAGCATCCATAAAAGAGTTGAGTTTAATTCGGAAGCAAATCGGGAGTCAGATGAACGCAGAACAGGCGTTATTAACGATGCGACCAGCGAGCATAGATAGACAATTTTAATGTTTAATCAGCAATTCACAAAATAATAGTTAAGTAAAATTACGTACTTCAATGTGGCAGTGTTGATGATATTCTCCGGCGTTTCTTTTTTCTTTTCCTTAGGCGGATCCGGCTCTAAAGATATCTCTGGCCATTCATCGAACTCCTTGTAAATGGGTCTGCACAATCTGCAAATTGAGCGCACCGGTTGTAGTGTCGAATCTCATTCAACGTATATCGGAATGGTTTCTTTATAAATGTTTCATACTTGTCCAAAAACTCAATCTTGATAAAATGTTTAGTGAAGAGCCTGACATGCGCTTTACGGGACGCCGTGAAGAATGTATCATACAGTTTATCCAATAGACTTATAGCCTGAAAGATTAATAAATATGCTGTAAGGATATATAATAAATAATAAAGCGAACTATTAAGATAGTTGTTAGATGAGAAAGGAAATGTTAGTGAATAAGTATTAGTTGGCACGGGCATGCAGAGGACAAAGCAAGCATAGTGTAGCTCAGCATTTAATTTGTGTCATCATCATTATAATATTCTACTTATTAATTAAAGTTGATCTTTGATATATTACAACAAGAGCTTGTCAGCAAAATATAACTTTATATAATTGGAGTAATTAAATTAAAATAATCTTAGGTAGATTAGTTCATTAATTGTTCTTATTAGTGACCCAAGTCCAAAGTTACTCCACAACAGTCTCCCATAATTTATATAAAAACTTTATTTTTCTTTCTACTATAATTAATTACATTGAATATCACATGGTTTTCAGTCATTCACGTTCCTAAATCATTGTATAACTTCAATCACCAATGACACTTGACTTTTAATATTGTACTTAATCATCATTTTTTAAAGTCTATTATACTTTAACACTATTGTAAAAAGCAAAACGAGGCAACGGAGATAGTACTTGGTGGGGCCGTGTCCCCCTCACTTCGAGTAAGCAGGCTTTATCCCTACTGTCCTCTATGGACACATCAGTAGAAAGGGACCCATTCTCGCTGGTCTTATTATTTGTGCAAAATAAACCCTCCTGTTAGTATAAAGCTTCTTGGTAGGTACAGTTACAACCATCATAGATACTCGTATAGTTGAAGAATTTTTGACTGGATCACATTAATAATACCAATATCACCAATACAATATTATACATCTCATACATTATACCTTCTGTACAGTGAGCTGTACGTATCGTTGGTGCGTGTTCTGCGCGTGCTCGGTGCTTCGCACTCGCTCGAGCATGGCATCGGCGCGCGCGCGGCTCTCACGACGCGCCCATCGCGCCCCGCCCGCCCCCGCCCCGCCCGCTCCCGCCCCCGCCCCAGCCCCCGCCGCCGCAGGGCTGGCGCACTCGGGCCGATCGCGGATGACGTGGCTTACGCGAGACGTTAGGAACACTTCTTGTTGCTGGAAAAGAGAAAAGGAAATTAATTTTGTAGTCATCTTATAAGTGTCTGTACTTTAATGACCAGCACAGATCATGACCGCTGTGCCGGCAGCATGAAGCTAATCGTAAGCTGGCGCTTTCGTGCTTATTTAAGAAATCTGTGGTGTGAGCAGGAGGTAACTAGCTTAATTTAGTGCCCTGACCCATAATTTTTTATATTATCTTATTGGTACCAAATATTGTTTGTCAAGTCTACCTACCTACCTTCTATGAGTCAATAGCGTAATAATATTAATTTTATTTTGTCCATAGTAAAAAAGTTAATTCTATATGGTGCAAAGAAAAAGAAGTTAGTCAAATAATGGTAATAATGTATATATATATATATTCATACTAAAATTATAATTTCAGAATCAGACTTCCTGTAATACAATATGGCGACACAATAATCAAATATTTTAAAGTATTTATAGGTATGCATAATATTTGAAACCATATCATCATTATTCGTATTATTATTATATTAGGAATAACATACAAATAAATGTAGTTATAGCAATGGGCTTTTACTGATTGTTTTGTTGTTGCTATTATTATGATATTACAAACAGATACTTTAATATTATTTATTTGTATGATTGACAACCCCTCAGTGTCATTACTTGAACTTAGACCGCTCGGCTCACTGCACCAGGTGGTTATGGGTTCAACTCCTGTTGGGGCTAATTTTGGATTTGGGGTTATTTCGTAATCTACCCTGGTCCATGTATCACTGGGATCAGACCCAGACAATTGTATGTAGAGTGGACTTCAATATTTCGTTCATCCATACAAACATTCATAGCTGAATCGACATTTCATATATGACTTCATTACAAGGTGACACATAATGGGTATACTTTTTTTTTCAAAACTTAATTTTGTAATTCTAAAACCATCAGCTTTGGAGGGAACTTGAAAAACAAAAGGTGTTATAGGAATACAGCTGTTGACCGATTTCACAAGTCTACAAAACCTTTAGTACTTCAACTGTCCCACAAAGCCGATAGTTTGAGATTTACAAAGTTAAGTTGCAAAAAAAATAGTATACCCTTTTTGTATCACCTAGTATAGGCAAATAATATATATGGTGTTTATGCGCAAACATGACCATTGAACAAGTTCCCTAAGTAGAGAATATCATATAATAATCTTTTTGACCACATTTACATGACAGTACTATTATATTCCCTATATGTAAGATTGTAAAGTTCGATTTCATACAGCCCTCTTAAATGTTGATTGATACTTTGCTGGGTTTACAATATTTTTTGCACAATAAGTGTTTTTTAATAATATTGAAATAGTTATTGGGAACAGGCATGAATGTGTGAGGGTTGCTACCTTTGATTTAATTAGTCCAAAATAAAATATTATAAGTAAGTTTTTTTTATACTTACTTATTTAGAGTACTATCTAGCTACTTAAGACATAAATATTTTCTACAATTTTTACGTAAATAAAAATATGGTTGGCAACCCTAGCTTCTGTCAACCTTGCATTTAAAATATTATATCCATAGCTAGCTTGTCAGCACATAATAAGACGAATTTTGAATATGATTACAGTACATTATGCAATGCTCCCATGTATCACATTCACACAAGCTTATAACACAACTTTTTATCATAACAACAGGTTAAAAATACTAATAGAAACTACAGATTGATAATAATATAGGTATCTTATTTGCATAATTAATAAAATAGTTATTGGATAATAAACTCTATTTGAAGTGGGAATGTTGCCAGAATAAAAATAAAAACACTTGTGCTTAGTATGAAATTAGTGGCAACACTTGTACTAATTTCAGTGTCAGCAAATGTTATTGTTTATGTGGTGCATGCTTGCAGTGATATGTGAAAGTCAGCACTGCAGTGTGACCCAATACGCGATGTGAATGTGTCGCAACGCGCGGCCGCCGCCATCGACGGCGCGGCGCTTCGGTCAGAGGGCATTCTCGGAATATGTTATTGAGCGGTGCAGGCCGCCGCCGCGCCGAGTAACGGGGCAAGCGACCGCCCGTGTCGACTTATCGACGCGGCCACCACCGCAGTTTTCCTTGAAATACGGTTCGCACGGCGGGCCGACGCCGCCGGGCCGCGGCATCGCGCCCTCCAACTCGCGCCAACCGTCCCGCGCAAAAAAATAACACACCGCACCACCACAAACCAAACTCACCCTTAAGACCAAACACTTAAGAATCACATCCCCTTGAAAGTAGGAGTCATATCAACTGTCAAAAATTAAGCGGACACACGCGTAACCCGAAGGAAACTACATTTTTAAACGGCTTTTAAATAAATGTAGTGCAGCGCAGCACGAGAGAGCGCGCCGCGCGGCCTCGGGCCGCTGCATTTCGCTCTACGGCGGTAGGTCTAACGCGGCCGTACAAAAGATGACCTAAAATGTAACGCAAGCTATGCGCTCCGATAGTCATCCAATTGTTTATAAACTATTTTTTTACCAAATTCTGACACGATCATTGTGTCGGTACACACGTGAGGATACAATATACCGTATATACTTACATAAAAGACGCGCGCGAGGCCCCCGCGCTCCGCTTATCACAAAAATAAGTAACTATATACTAGTCACTCAGACGGCCACTATGTTCGTCACTCATAGATTCACCCTATACAGCTAAATACGTTCAAATAGTCTGTATCACGCAATGCACAATGTGATTGTGTATTTATAATACAACCTTTAATACACTTTACAAAGTTATTTATACACATTTGCTGAATAAAATCGCTAAAGTAACAACAAACACAAATCTGTCACACAAGATGGAGATATTTCATGTTAGTTTAAAATTTGGCCACCAGAGGCGCTGTAGTCGAGTGGAGGGGGCAGAGCCTGTCATTGGTCCTTCTACATTCACGTTCCTTTTGACTAAGAATTTAATAATGTTAGTTAGAATTTTATTATTTCACACAGCGTTTTCAAAGAAAACAACATGTAACATAATTGAACACAATAAAATAAAATATTTAAAGATCCAGATGTAATTAACAGCGACCAGGTTTTTAAAAGTACGGGGCTCCAATAAAATTAAAAATAGAAAACCGAACGTCGCGTTGGTAACATGACCAAATTTAATACACCTGTCATACAAGCCACATCATTAAAGTTGATGTTATCCCTAATTCGGTCATACAATACCATATATACATACATAACCAAAAATGTGGCAACGTAGATCTGTACATAACTGTACATGTAACTACACTACCAATACAGTTTTGAGGACGAAAGCAAAGCAATTTTGGCGGCAAATATCTGTATGTGGCACTTACCAACCCCATGTCTTGAATCCTACGAGATATGGATCTAGCGAGGCCATGATCTTGTATATCCAAGTAAAAACAGAAATTTCTTCTCACTGCAACATACACAAAACATAGTTACTATAGAACATAATATAAAGTGGTTCATGTAAATAGGTCACATTGAAAACATGACACACACACCTCTGATATATTTTTCGTCTAAATTCAATGTTGATACCATTTTTATTCACAGAGATCTCAAATCCTGTATGATTGATAGATCATCATCGATACACGATTATTTTTAAGCTCTGCTCTTAAGTTCTATGAATAATTATATAATAAATGAGGAATACACACTTAGGTAAAGATATTAAGGGAAAAATAAATTTATTTCTCAAACGTTTCGAATGTCGAAATGTCATTGACAGCTGAGAGGAATAGAGAAGAGGCCTTACGTTGATCTATGGTAATAATCGATAACAATAATCGATCAAACAATATTTTTCAGTGAGACAATTAGATCCGTATCAATAAAACGATCTCGAATCTGAAAGCGATCTGGAGTACGCTTTTGACATGTTATTTTGTACCGGGATGACGTAAGAATTTCATTTTCAAGATCGCTCTCAGACATGAGATCGATTTTTTTAATACGGGCCTGAGTTAAATAGTTACCAGTTACCTGTGCCAGTAACTAACTTACTTATATTATTTCTTACACGATACTTTAAAATTATATCCGTAGATAACTATTTTATAGAAGAATACTATGATTTTGTTAGTTCATGGTGGAAATATATGTAAATCAGTAACATTGAGCGTACATTGAAGTCACAGAGTTATAAGTCTGTGATTGAGGTAAATACACTCCGGCCAGTCAAAGCGTGCTACTGCCCACACAGTTATCACAGAGTACTTTGTATACAGTTATGTTATAATTGCTGCTGCCATAATTTCACGTAGTGGTTATATTCTCCTTGGCGACCTAAAGCCCGCATTAATAAACCGATCTCAAATCTGAGAGCGATCTAGGAAATGTCATTCAAGTACAAAATGACGTCAAAAACGTACTCAAGACCGCTGTCACACTATGAATGTGGTAGACATCGAAACACAGAGTTATAAGTTATTTAACTACGACAGCACATGACCGGCTGCAAAGCAAAGTGTACCTATATGTATAACCACTGAGTAGGTACCGGCTCCTAATTTATCGATTGCGCCGTATACATACAGCAGCGTATACATAACGTTCACTTCACAAGTAGAGACGTGGACGATACCCATTTAGGTATCTAGGTAACAACGCCCGCTTGGGTTATTTTGTATTATAGGCCACTAGGCAACCGACCAAATAAACTTAAGGGTGTCTGAATTTTAAATATTACTTAGTTAATCTGTACAAAAAAATAAAATTGGAGTGTCTGTTTGTAATATCAAAATAACACCTTTTCACTTAGTGCATATGAAAGTACATACGACAACTATAACAAAAACGCGATTTAAAACATTTTTGTCTGTCTGTCTGTGTGTTTGTTCCGGGTAATCTCCGAAACGGCTGGACCGATTTTGACGAGACTTGCACTGGCAGATAGCTGATGTTATAAGGAGTAACTTATGCTACTTTTATTTTATAAAAACAAAATTAAAAAAATGGGTCCTGTCGCGCGGGCTCAAAACGCGGGAGCGGGCTTCTTTGTTAAGTTAAATTCCACGTGGCCGAAGTCGCGGGCTCAGCTAGTCCATAATATACACACTTCAAAAAAGTCTAAAGCAACACGTATCATTTCACAGAGTACTTTGTATATATATGAAATTTACAGAAACTGCATGTTTTATTAATTGAAACTTTTTTTTTCATAACAAAGTAGATTGGTATACAATCTTTTTGTTTTCGGAAACACAAACTGGCTGATTTTAAGAATATAAACTTTTCGATTGTTTTGTTTTCATTAAAATAAAACGTAATTATTTTTTTCCGATTTCATGTGTTTTCGTTGCTTAATTATTGTGAAGCAATTTCAACAAATCACTTTTCAATTATTTCAGGAGAACTGTATATTGTGAATATGATTTTTGCATTAAATTTGTGGTTACATTTGATAACAAAACTTACTGTTCTCCCATCTATCCATTAAGGCTAAAGCGCCCATCTAGCCCGCGAAGTTCAAATTTTTTGAGGCTTTTTAATTTTTTTTTTTCAAAATCTGACAATAATAACCAGGCACATTTTGTAATTCGCGACAAATACCGTGTGCAGTGCATTTATTAATATATCCAACTTACTCTAAAACATTTCAAGAACGACTATCCAGATAATCTGGCAATTTTTTTATATTTAGTGATTTACTAGTATCATATCCACCGTGATAATATTTAGAGTAAAATAAATGTATCAATAAACGCACTGCATACTGTGTTTGTCGCAAATCACAAAATGTTGTCTTAAATGTTTTCAGATTTTGGATAAACTATAAAAATACTCGAAAATTTTGAATTTCGCGGGCTAGACGGGCGCTTTCACCTTAAGAGGAAATTAAGTTAGTGCCAATACGTTTGAAGAGATGGCGTTGATTCATATGAAGAGTAACACCAAAAAGGAGGTAAGGGTAAGTTTATAACAGTCACCTCTCCATCCTAGCCCTAAACATTGTTTATTTAAAATTTCTTCACTGGAATAGAAAAAAGAGCACAGGACAAAATTGATTTATTTATAATAATTAAACCACAAAGCCCATTTACAATATACTTATATTTAAATAATAATTAAATTAACATTTTACATTTTTTATACATAGCCATTTTGTAAAAATTCTTATAATATATAGCTAAATATTTATAAATATTTTGGATGATAAAAGGGGCATAGACAAAAATAAAACTAAATTAGCTTATAAAAATATATAAGCGTGGGGGCACATCATCGAGAATTCGCGCCAAATTTATTTACTCACCCCGCGTTTGACGCAAGGGTTGTAAAAAGCATTTCAGTACCCGATTATTTAGTACCTTATAATAATGTTTGAAGCTAATTTACAATAGCTAAAGAGCGTGACTGCATTCCATTATCACGTATTATTTTTCAATTTAAAAATAATAATAAAAGGCGGGAAGATTTAAACATATTGAGGTTAATTTCCTGTCAAACAGAAATTAACATTTTTACTCCGGATCTTGTGACCCCTCGCTACTCTGAGAATTAGGGTGAACAGCTATGAGAATTTTTTCCTGATATTTTTATTTTGTAATGACAATAACATGACATAAAATTTAAAAATCTAAACTCACTTATCATCAGTCTCAAATAAGTCGACTTCTCATATTGTAGTTGCGGACTACCACAATACTATTTTAGTTTTTTAAACTCGTTCACACAGTAAAAGGAAAACGTAATTGTCATTTGTTCTAATCTAAATTTTGAACTAGCATGGACATTAATTATTTAACCTACGGTTCTGTATACATTTTAATGATTTCCTTCGCTTTGGTCACCGTTCGCGTCACCGTTAAGTACGAGCGGGGCTGCTGGTGGCTTAATGGGCGGCGCTGGTATCACCTGTGGAGAAAAATAAAAAAGGTGACTTTGCAATGGCGTGTTGCGATACGTGCAAACAACATGGTACGAAATATTGCAACAACATAAACTGCATATTTTGAGTATCTAACCGACACCGCGGACTCCCCATGCTATTTTTTTTATATTCAACAAGCTTTGTCTTCAAACTTTATTATGTTTTACTACGGTATAAGAAAAAAAATAGATAAAAGTATTTAATAGTTTTTTTTCTTCATCAGCCAGGTCAATGCATATTCATTAGGAGCTTATATGCGTTTATAAATAAGTAAATAGAATATGCTATAAGCGATATCACCCCATGTATCGAAAATACACACACACTCACATGACACCCGTCACCCAAAAGTAGATACTTAAATAAACTTAACTTTTAGTTTCCCGCCAAAAACTATATTTAACTACAATACACATGCTATGACTGACACCGACGACTGCCTAATTCCGATACACAGAATAAGCTCAATTTGACAAGTATTACTATCTCTTTCATATCTTCAGTGTATGAAAGGGACGGCAATACACTCAAACTGGGCTTAATTTGTGTACAACGGAATTGGCAAGTAAGTAAGTAATATTATACTCAGATAAAATAACATTATTATCTAAGTTTATTTCTTTTTGTGCATAAGAGATGTCTTCACTATTCTATCGATACTATTTCTAATCCATGCTTCAAGCATTGCGTACTTGAACTTCTGGTGAGTCTTCCTCATCCTGTCACAAATAAATTGCTATTATAATAGATTTTTGTATTCAAACACTAGGTATCTACTAATAATAATACAATGATTGCATTATCCCTATAATTTATTTCGTAGGTGATCTGCAAAAACAATGCCCATCACAAAAAAAATCTCAAACTATTTAAAGCAAACCTAAAAATCACGTGCCATCGCAAAAAAAGTCTAAAACGTCAAAAGTTTAAAATCTTTTACTTATTGATCGAAGTCGTGAATCACAATTTCTATATGATTATCACTTGCTTACGGTGAAGGAAAACATCGTGAGGAAACCTGCATGTCTTAGAAAATCTAACCAATTTTCGAAAGTCATGTGAAATCCGCCAACCCGCCATGAGTCAGCGTGGTGGATTATGGCCTGAATCCCCCTCATGTTGAGGGGAGGCCCGTTCCCAGGAGTGGGACGTCAAAAGGGCTAAATTATTATTATTATATTATTGATCGAAGTACGATGGGAAAATTTGAATCAACCACGGCGTACGGTTGCAACACCCGTAGTTTTATTTAAGATAACTTTATAGCCATATCTTAATATTTCAATTACGAGTGATACTAAAAGAAAAAGTATATTATAAGATTTTTTTCCCCAAAGATCTATATTTAAATTTTGACGGTGATTAAAAAGTCATGGTGTATTTAGGGCCAGTGCACACCACGTTCTTTAAACGCGCCGTCGACGCGCGTTTTAGAAACGTGCGTCGACGGCGCGCTTTTATCCTACAAGAGTCTACAGTCTAAAGTCGTCAGGCTGTGTCTAACTCGCGTGCGTATCGCTACAAACGCGTGTCGAGGGCGCGTTTAAAAAATGTGGTGTGCATTATGCCCTTAGACCCGTATTAATAAATCGATCTCAAGTCTCAGAGCGATCTTGGAAAGTCATTCTTATGTCATACCACTACAAAATTGCATGTCGAAAGTACTCAAGACTTTCAGACTTGCCGTCAATTGATTAATATGGGCCTTAATACAGTATGAAGTCGTGTGTATTGTACAGGGTGTTTCATGTACTCACAGAGGGCTTGGGCCGGTGCGTGTCGACGGCGGGCACGGACAGCGTGATGTGTTCTTCCCGGCAGCCGTACGCGACCGGCGTCAGCTTGATCACCGTGTGCAGCGGCACGTGCAGGTACGGCAGCTCCTCTGTGCACGCCAATAGGAACAATCAATATTATATCGGTGGAGTTTCAACTTTAGAAACAAGCTTTTGGAGGTTAAATTTTATTGTACAGTCTAGTTCTTCAAGCAGAAATGTGAGACTTGGTATCAGTATGTGTAAAAAGTGTAACATAGATAGACATTTCATTTCTTCACCATATACATCATCTTCTGCCTAGAGCGCGTCGATCCTATCCTTTCATTTCCCTGTACCAGTCAATTTAGAAGCAAGCATTGAAGGAATATTCAGTGCTAATCGCAATAGCTTAAACACGGTAAGTATGATAATTTTTTTCGTTGGAATACCCTTTACAGGTCCCCTACCACCTCAGGGGCGGCGGAAAGGATGGAGGCCACTATAAACCCTTATAGTATATACCGCTAAAAACTATCTGGAGCCACGGGATAGCATCGCACCGCGACGACGGTAAGTATGCTCCTGAGTCGACTAAACATAGATTATTGAATGTAAGTATATATTAGTGGTGCGAGTGTGTGTGGGGGGTAAGAGATCAAGTTGGTGTTTGTTCTAACCGGCGGACTTGTCGAGGAAGTAGGCGAGCAGGCAGCGCATGACGGCCTGGTGGCTGACGACCAGCACGTTGCCCTGGCGCTCCAGCTCCATGATGACGGGCTCCAGGCGCGCCACCAGGTCCTCGTAGCTCTCGCCGCGCGGATACCGGTACGCGAACTTGTTGGCGTCGCGCGCGTTGAAGTCCGACGGGTATTTCTGTTGGATCTCCGCGTACGTCATCTCCTCGCAGATACCCTGGATGTAAGGGGGATGTTTTTAAAAAGATTTCTAGCAATGTGTTTATCAAATTACTAGTATTCCCGTTAGCCCCTCCAGCTAAGCTAATGCTTGCGTTAGGAGTGGGCTCACGTCAATAGTTTAATGGCCAGGATGGGGGTCGAACCCGGAACCTCTCAGCTACGAGGGCGGCCCCTCTAACCACTAAGCTATTGACGCCTTCATAAATAAGTTATATGTTTACAGGGTTAACTTTGCAATACGCATGATTCAAACAATTCACTTAAAATAGTTTTGGGAGAAACCTCTCTTTGCGGGCACAAAATGTTGTCAACAAGCAGGCCTGACTTTACTAGTGCAGAGCCTGCGTTGCTCTAAGAGACCCGTGTTATGGTCCAAAGGGCGCCATGGTTTTGATTGCACCCGAGCGCTACATGGGCTAGAGCTGGCGCTGACAACAAGTTCCAGACCGGGGACTTCAACGCGAGGCTTCTTCCCAGGAGTAGAACACTCAACTATTCTCCCACCGATTTTCTTCGGCTACATCATTAAAAAAAAAATCCCAAACAAACACAGCAACGCTTGTACTATGAGTACCGTACAGTGGAATGAGGGAGGCCCCAGTGACACCCAGACCAGAGCAAATTACGAAAGGACCATTTCTGAAATTACTCCGACGGGAATCGAACCCGCAACCACACTCAGCTCTAATTCCAAAGCATCTCCGAGCACTTACAGCATCGATCTCGTTGAGCGCCTTCCACCTCTCCTGCGGCGCCTTGACGTCCTTGACGGTCTGTATGGCGCGCTTCATCCAGGAGGTCCAGACCCGCAGGCCCGGGATCTGCTGCTGCTCGATGTAGCCGGCCAGCGCCGCCGCGTACTGCCGCCCGCGCCCCGACAGCGAGCTGTCGCCGCCGATGCGACCCACTATGTTGTGCGAGCTCTCCCCGTGCTGGGCACCCATCATGCATTTATAAATTATGAAGGAATCCCATCTTGGTATATAATATAACATTGGAAAGATATATCCAAACAAAATTAATATTCTAAAAGTTACCATAATGAAAGGAAGCCACAGCCTGCGCCAATAAAATAAAACTAAACTAAACTTATAAAATAAAACAGACCTAGGATTAATTATGATTGGGGGCGACACTAAAAAACTAGCTGACCGGGCAAACGTTATTCTGCCATATACATTATTTATAGGTAAGAAAAATAGATGTTGTCCGATTTTCAGACCTGCCAGATATGCACACAAAATTTCATGAAAATCGGTCGAGCCTTTTCGGAGGAGTTTAGCAACAAACATCGCGACACGAGAATTGTATACATCTATCTATAAATATATATAAATCAAAGGTGACTGACTGACTGACATAGTGATCTATCAACGCACAGCCCAAACCACTGGACGGATCGGGCTGAAATTTGGCATGCAGGTAGATGTTATGACGTAGGCATCCGCTAAGAAAGGATTTTGATTTTTCTACTCCCAAGGGGATAAAATAGGGGAAGAAAGTTTTTAAGTTAAACTCCACGCGGACAAAGTCGCGGGCTCAGCTAGTTAGAAATATATCGCTAGACTGACACACCAACTGTACGGTCCCAAACTAAACAATGCTTGTACTATGGTTACCGTACAATCTGGGGGCGATCTCAGTGACACCCAGACCTGGGCAAATTACGAAACGGCTATTTCCGAAATTTGACCCGACGGGAATCGCACGCGCAACCACTCGGCGCAGTGAGCCGAGCGGCATACGCTCTAGGGTTTTTGACAAGGTATTAGTTTGTTAATAAATACTTACCCTGGTTAAATAAATAGTTCTTGGTACAATGTGTATGTTCATCAGGTAATAAACGATTCTGCTCTGTATGTGTCCCTCGTGCTTATGCACCACCACCTTCTCCCCCGTGTCATATATCTTCATGAAGCTGTACTCCGACTCCAGGTTTTCGTCTAGCGGCTCATATTTCTCTTTGTAATGTTCTATCCTCAATAGAAAATCGTTTACAACGTTGTCTGTGTTCTGTATGTTCGTGTAGTCTGGACTGCTTACTTTTACTTCCTGCAATGGAGTTTGGTTATTTGGATTTTAGTGAAGCCTTTGACACGATCTATATAACGAAATCTTAAGGAAATCAAATAGCAGTTGAATGTTTTCATGTTTCAGATTGTCTGGATATTTTCCAATTATTGCACTATACGCGATTTGGATAAGATTTTCTAGATGGAAGATTTTAAACGAACATTGTAATAGGTCTCCCACAGGGTATTAGCCTGGGTCCCATGTATTATGTCAGCACAAATTATGACAGCTATGAGCTTACAATAGTGAGACTAGTAACCCTTCGTTTACGCTGATGCAATACTTGTATTGATTTATGTAGCTGTCTCTGTTTTTTGACAGATTAAAATAAGAGACAACAATATAAATGAATACAAGTATTGCGGGGTGAAAGTAAGTCAAAATACCCTCATATTAATAAACGTGAGATAGCGGGCGAATAGTTACACACCGAACTATCTCTTTCCGTCATCAGTAATCTGACATTCGAAAGAAGAATACTAAGCATGGTGTAACTATGCAACCGCTAATCCACGTTTATTAATAAGAAGGAAAGAGTAAATGAGAAAGAAAATCAAAAATAATCAAAGGGAAAGATTATCTCACCATAATATTTTGTTCAATAATCCTAGGGTCGTCACATATGGACTCCACGAAGAAAAGCTTGAAGCCCATCTTGTGCACGACGATGTCGCGGATCATGCGCCGCCGGTCCAGCGTCGAGTTGGTCGCGTCGAATACCTGCACACAATTTTAAACTTTAAATAAATATAAATAGAATTTTCATTTATAATTATGGCGCAGTTTTTAAGTGACTTTTCTCGGGCTCCAGATCAGAAGATTCTTATTATAAAACTGTAAATGAACGATGTTAATCGGAACATTTAAATTATTTTTGTATATTGAGTGCAACAGGTTATTTGAGGGTCTCAGAGTCTTGTGTTTTTAGCATTCTTTTGTTTGTCCATTGTGCGATCATTATGGAAAAACGGCTGAACCAATATAATACAAAATTAAATTGGCGTGCGTTGGTTTCGGAATAACTCCAAAACCGATGTGTTTTTATATGTTTTAAAAAGTTCCGCTGATGGTTTAAATTTGTATTTATCACAATACTAGTATTCCCGTTAGCAGCTCCAGCTAAGCTAATGCTTTTGTTAGGAGTGGGCTCACGTCAATAGTTTAATGGCCGGGATGGGGATCGAACCCGGAACCTCTCAGCTACGAGCGCGGCCCCTGTACCCACTAGGCTATTGACGTTTAGGTAGCGGTGCAAACAGATTTCAGTCATGGCAGGACATCTGTTGGGCCTGCTAGTTATCACTGAAGTATGTTGGGTACTCACAGCCACCTCACCGCCCTTGACGAGCCACTGGCAGACGTCGTGCAGCGCGTCGAGCGCGCACTGCTGCCGTATCGCCATCGCCTCCTTGTTGTCTGCGCGGAAGAACTCGTGGCTTGTGTACGCGGTCGTCGCATGCCGCCTGTACTCGCCCAGGTTGAATACTACATGGATACATTCACCGTGTTCATTTAAACCGTCAATATATAGACTTAGTGTCGAGAACCCTACAGCGCGTAGCGTACCTAGGGCTTGCTAGGGCCCTTAGGTCTTAAATGGCAAACTACATTAAATAATATTTGTATTTTTTATATGATTGTGTTTTTGCCGTGTTTCGTTTTTGATGGTAAATGATCCCAAATCGCGGTTATACAATCTGCACTGTCCTTTTTCCTCTGGATCATTTCATAAGTATTTAGATTTATAACGAGACAGGTGTTTCCGCTGCATACTCAAATGCAACTCGAAATAGATTGTCTCAGGATCAAGACTCGATAAAAATATTTAAACGATGTATTATAAAGGATATTTGAGATGCATTTGATTGCGATGTTTGGATTAATAGTGTGGCGACCTCACATTCACGACGCCGACAGAAACAGATAGATGGCGCTGAATGTGGCGCCTCAATACAAAGTACAGCTTCTTCATAGAAAAATTGAATCGCGTTATTAAGACTCGCAAGCATCGTGACTATATATACAAGACCCCGAAAACAACCAGCGGGGCATAGCACCCACCTGGCTGGAAGATCTTCCCTTTTCCGTTAAAATAGTAATGTAAACAAGTGCCTCACCTCTTGTGTTAATTCCTATCCAGTTGAGATACCGCGATAGTTTCTTTGAGATGTACGTCTTGCCGCGCGCCGGCAGGCCCACCATCGCAATCACATGTGGTATATTCACATAGTTTGCTCGCTCCCCTGGGGAAAAAAGACAAATAAATACTTCATTATTTGTTACAGGTCAAACTGGTCCAGATTATGTTAGTGCACAAACTAAACTAACTGTATTGCTATCCTTCTCATGGTTGTAATTTATGAGCAAGACAGTAATATTTTTAGCTACATCAAATTTACTTAATTTGTGGATAACAGAATATCACTGGGAGACTTAAACAATAAGAAATCCACTTATAACTTTCCCCTGCAAATTGAACTTTGACTCTGTGTAGTTAATGTTGAAATGGTTTGTAGAGGCTGCATGCGGGTCCGCACCCACAGTGCTCAGGTCATTGTTAGCCTATTGTGGCTCCTATTACTACAATACATAATAAATTGCTTAGCTATAGGGTTGTCAAAGTGGCAATTTTAAAACTCAGGGGTGTGTCCCATATGTTTAAGCACATCACTTTGTTTTTTTATTTATGTTGATTTGTATGGGCAACACTATTCTATATATTTTTTTTGTCTATGTTTCTTCACATAGTATTGTATTTTTTTGGTTACTTCTAAGACCTGTCAAACAGGGATTATTTGTAAAACCCAATTTTGTTGATTTCAAAGCATATTATATCGTAAAATAAGTAAGCAAACGAGTTTTCATGAAAAGGAAGTATATAATTGAACAATACAAACACCATACCCTAGAAATTGGCATACTAATGTGTATAAAAACTGTTGAAATAACTTTATTTTATAACTAATTATGTAAATCAGATAGCCACAAAGTCAATATTGACCTGTAAACAAGTATGTATACAGTATAAAGTCTGTATTCATAAGTCAACTTATCTATAGGTGAGATAAATGGCTTGTTAGCATTAGTTCCTGATAGTGGCTTAGAGTAACACAATTTTTTAATGAGAAAAGTAAATCTGTGAACACTTTTTATCAGCTGTTTTTATGATTATATTTCCTTGATTTTTGTTTTCTGATTATCCTTTAGAACCCTTTTATATTTTGGCATAAAAAGTATTTAAATTGACTCGGCATATAAAATTGTTTTAAATTGGTGTACCAGATTTGCATGAAAAAAAAAACTATTTACAAATAAGTATGCAGAAACACCCTGGAAATAACATATAGTTATTGAATATGATTATTAATAAATAAGTAATTAAATTAAGTAATAGTTCTTATCAAGTCAATTAATGTATTGTTTACATGAATTACGATTATATATCTACAATGACCTACATACAACATTTCAATAATCATATACTTGATTGTCTAATTATAGGATTTTTATCACCTGTGAACTTTTACAAGAGACAGTTTATTATAGTGGCTTTTTACTTGGTGTAATGAATTCAGAAATAAAACAACAATATGTGGTCAGGTCAAGTACCTAGTTACCAAAGGTATTAGAAATGTTTGTAACATATGACATAATCTTATACTAGTCGAGATACCTAACTCAAAAAATATTTTAGAATTATTCTCGTTTGCAGCTTCGAAGAAGATATTTCTGTATCTCCATGATTGAAAAATATTTTTACTACTATTAAATCATCAGACGGTCCTGTGACCTAGTTTCAAATAAAAGATAAGCTGTATCTAAGTTATTACAACTATAAAATTTATCATCCTGATAAAAATCGATGGTAGTATCTTAATATTTTTATTAACAACTTATATGACGTTAATGTTAGCTTTTTTCGATCATCTAAATACGTATTTCGGATTATTTACACTGTAATAGATATACGGAACTAGTCGACGTATGAAATATGCGTGCCCTTGTGACGACAATACGAAATTCCGCTAAGAGATTTGCGAAACATGAAATCTATACGAACCATCGCCGAAAAACTGCTTGTTAAGGTATTTCCAGCCCTCAGCGCGGTTGTCGTCCTGGTCCATGGCCATTCTGATATTATTCTACCGTTCCTGGTAGAATAAAATATACTTCTTTAATTTAATTTAATTAAATTAATCCACACTAGCACTACTCCGGCTGATAGCAATACGTGAACTGTCAGTGTCATAATTCAATCGATTGACAGTGCCATTCTGACTGTTCTCTAGACATAGACAAGCACTGTTTCAGGGTGTATATTTCATCTTTTTAGATTTGGAGCATTTTTTGGAGAGCGAATTCATAACTTTTTACACAGTGCGGTTTAAAGTTTTTTGTTATCTAGATGCTTATTAGTTTATTTTAATCTATGATTTCTTGATCAATGTAAATTTACCAGTATACAATAGTAGTATTTGATGTAAATAACACCTACCGTAAGTAAGAGTGTGAGAGGCAATTTTAATAGATTTGGGCTTATTAGATTATACACGAGAACCTCGATATGAATAGTTGATAGTAGTGAATCTTATTTTTCCTTCGGTCGCTGTTTCAATATCCAGAAGAAATCTAATTTGAGTATCTGTATGTAGGAACTAGGAATAGGAACCTACCAAAGGTTGTTCCCTAAACGTACAGTTCCCTTGGAATTATGTACTAACTGTATCTACTTAAATGCAATAATGTAAGATCATTATCTCTCTGTACTGTGAACCTTTGGAGCGGAAAATAAACTAATAAGAGAAATAAAACGTCAGACATCACGTTGAGTGGATGTGGCGGGTTGACGCCAGTCCGACGATAACCTTTGCATAAATTGCTTGATAAGAATTATTTTTCCACGTCGAGTTAATTTAATCGTATCTAATACTGTACTTTACTCTCCTCTATCTAGGTTCATAAATGCAGAAAGAGATAGAATGGATAGAACAAGGAAATATTGTCGTAGCGGTGGTAGGATTTGAATTTTGCGCTCGCCGGAAATTATTTTGTGCAAAGAATGATAAAAGAACAACAATGGGTAATTTTACATAAATATTTAATTAATTAGGTACGTTATTAACTAATTATTAATTCCTTAGTTCTAATTTATATCAATAGATGGCAGTAGACGTTCGTAAAATTTAGTAAAAGGTAAAATAATGCACATAATAAAAATAAACACAGTTTGTTACGAAAGGAATAAGGATAGACAATGGTGTAGGGAGGAATTTCTCAATCTCTAAAAAGGTCTCCTATTACATTCTGTTTGAAGGTCTCTCAATATCAGAGGTGACGAATCACCTAAGCAACTAAAAATCTCTTAGGTACTTAAGTATATTACTATCCAAGGCAACTAGACTAAACCAAAAAAAAAAAAAGTAGGTGTACTAGATAATAGGTTTATGGCCTAACCTAACTCATGGTAGAGCAATGGTAGAGGAAGATACTGTTGACTCGCCTTTGGCCCGTAAATTGCCATAATTGGCTTAAAAGGGTTTTGCGATCGCAATCAATGTCGTCAATGAAAGAAAGCAAGCGACAGATCAGTGGGTGTGTGCTAATTTCGTTCGCACGTCTGGTCGCGTCATTCGATATCCTTGACATTGTCTCATATACAATGTGTATGGTGTACGACACAAGTCACCACACGTTACGTTCTTCAAGATCAGTGACCATCGTCATAATGATCGTATTACTGGCACATAATCAAAGTATCCGTGTCTCATACTTAAGCCTGTGAAACGAACGGTTCGGACGAAAAGGTAGGTAAATACAAAGATGATGATCATGATGATAAATGTTTATACAAAAATACGCATGGTTTAAAAGATGCACCTACCGAACCGAGGTGGGCCGAGGTTAACATACATTTACGGTATTAGAGCCAATCTGTAGCCAATTAACGGCCTTATCCAGACAACCTTTAGCTGCAATAGGTACCTATTCATAAAACAAGCGTTGTTTAGATTGGGATAGTTGGTGCTTTATTTAGAGTCTACGCTTTCTAATAGAACTGGAGATAACTAGTACACGACGGACGGCAATGAATTGGATCATGGAGGAAATTGGTGCCTACATGTTGTGCCCACGCCCACGTCGAGCGTTAGCATCGCCGGCTCTGCGCAAATTAACTGTCTGATGTCTCTTCACTCTTAAACTTACAGGAACAAGTCATTTTGTATAATGTATAGATAGATATACCACGGCCAACGAGAATCGTGGCGAAAATGGTACTACTTAGATTATTTTATTAAATTAGTTTTTTTGGAACGAAGATCAATGAATGACAAAAGACCAATGGGAAATCGTCACGCTTGAAAAGCGTTATACGTGACTTTGTAACGTCGACTGTGGAAAAGTTATCTATATATCAATTAGATGGCGTAAGTGAGATACAGGTGACTGGATAGTGCGATATCGAAAAACTTATATTATAATATATATTAATAATGCATGCATGTGGCCAATAACACTTAAGCATACCCCGACGATTGTTTACAAATTAAAATACCTACAGAAGATTTACGTTGATAAATAACATGTGATTCATAAATAAATCTCAAGTAAACAGATGTCGCGATAATTAATTAAACAGTTTACAACGATATCGATTGTTATTGCTATCTGTCTAATTGTTTTATAATTGTGGATACCGTCGGGGGAGTTATTTCAATTTGCCAAAATGTACAAACATGGAATATTATATTTTAAGTTTATGGTAGGTATATGTTTTTTAACAGTCTACTTATCTATTATATGTTTGTATCATTTACATGTTACACTGTAGCGCCTAAACTACCCAACCGATTTTGATAAATAAAGTGTTAATCATCATCATTATCATCATCATCATCATCATCATCATCAGCCTATACTTGTCCAAGTGTTAATCGATTCGTTATTATGGTCCGGGTGCGTAGGCTACATTTTATACGAACAAAATCAATATGACGGATGTTATATCAAACAAGTGAGGGTCACTGAATTGTTTTTTAGCTATTGTATTATAATATCGATAGCGAATAAATAGCAAAAGAGATTGCAAAATATGCTGCGCGGATAAAATATCAATTTCAACACTATAGACAAAGCACTTGAAATGATAAGTAGGTACTCATCAAACGTCGATATCGATAGATTAGAAAACTATTGTTTACAAGAATCGGCTCTGGGTGGCCACCTTTATGACTAATATGATAAGAGGGGGGGCATCTTTACAATTAGCTAGATACCTTTTTCTTGAAAATAATGGAAAATATCAATATAATGAAATCTAAGCCTCATTTAATCTCATTCGTGTGGGAAGAACCAGAAATACAGCTTGGCATCTCTGTAACTCTGGCCATCCTAAAATAACGAGGTCATTTAAAATGGTTAACATATCCATGGTCGAATGATACCATTCATCCGATTAGGAACAAAGCCCCGGGCAATGATAGTGGACCTATATGGTTAATATTTTACCCTTAGTTAGGTTATTAGGAGTTTCTGTGACTCTGTGCAAAATATAAACTTTCTGTCCGTCTGTAGGTAGCTCTATCGCGAGTTTTAAGCGCGGTTTCCATTCGTTTTTCTGTAATCATAAATTGGTACAGACTCCTGTTAATACAATGAATAGTTTATTTCTAGCCTCTCCATATCCTATTCTTTAACCTCTCACGCTTGGCTGAGGCCAACATGGCAGGAACAGCCTCTTTAAAAAGAGGAAAAAAGATGATTACATAATAGGTAATTACTTAAGGAGCCATCTTAAGATTCCACCCACTCCTGGGTGCAGGCCTCCACACAATGCAGAATAAGTGACAATGATGATGGATGAGGGGGATTAAGACGTCTAGTCTCATATACCTACAATTAGAGTAGAACTTTACTTTACCTATCCTATCTACTACCTAAGTAGTATCGCTAAATAACAGCATGTGATTCACCCGTGCCGTCGGAGTTATCATTAGGTACTATGTACAAGCAATAAACTATATAGCTAACACAACAATGTGAGCTCAATGACGATTTAACACCCTTTATGCGCATGTGAAAAGCGTGGCTTATATACCTTTATTTAGACTACCTACTGACTGTATGGGTAACAGGTACCCACAGAGTACCTTGTATATACTCAGGTATCTAAATGGTTTTAGTCATAGATTAAACAACTCTATCTACGTTTTAGTTACGTAAAAAGTTTCATTTCTGGATGCCGATATCAACGCCACCTACCGGGCCCAATTATAGCTAAGAACCATAGGTACTTATTCGCTAAATCGATGTGTTGTATCGATATTCACAAGCAATAAGTATAGATATTATCGAGAAAAAATGACTTTGATCTTAGTTTTACCTATAAGCGAGTTATTATTCTAATACTTTGATTTATTTGTTTAATCTGAGTTCAACGAACGCTAATTAAAGGGTTCCGAATTCCGTTGAAGAACCAAGATTTACAAGATAATCGTAAACACAGAAGATGCAATAGCGCTGACACATAACTAAGTTAGCGTTAACTCCAATGAATGTTTAATAATAAGAATTATTGTTTAAAATTCTTTGGATAACTCAGACAGACTCGCAGTAAGTAATGACCCAGCCAATAAGCTCTAACCTCGTTTTGAATCACGAAAGTGATTCTATCCCGTTACAATTTGAGCTTCAACCCGAATCACGTGCAGTCTGCGAGATGCAACCGGTTTGTAAAGTCAATACTTGCAGACAAGGACGATTTTGTAAGTCGTATGATAAGTGCAATGAAACGATATTTATACCTATACGAACATACTTAGTTCTCGTTATGCCACTGCCCGATATGAGCTAAAATCGTTACGACAACAACGAATCTTTAAACACAAATATTTTGCTGATTTAAAGATCTTTTTTAATTGAAAATTCGTGTTCTATAACACTTCCATCGTTACCAAGTTTTTAAACTATTCAAAACAATACAACTTAATCTTGAAAGTTTGACAAGGACTACTTAGCATCATTCGGTGAAAGTACCACAGTAAAATCTAATATCTAAATCTAGATAAGTATCTATCAAATCAAAGGTGTTCTGCAATACAGCAGACTAGTTTCATTCCATCAGCGACATCCTGGTCTCCTGTCCCGACATAACGATAAGGCATTGAACAATGTTGATAAATTATCGATAAAATTATTCTCGAGTGCTTATTGAGCGAGCGGAGCGGTGATACTATCTGAATCGATTACATTGTTTTTTTTATTTTGTACATATTTATCAATTTGTATTTATCTACTATTATTGTTAATTGAACGGCGGAGACTACGGGACTCCTTTAAGGCTAAAGCGCCCATCTAGCCCGCGAAGTTCAAATTTTTTGAGGTTTTTTAGATTTTTTTCAAAATCTGACAATAATAAAAGGCACATTTTGTAATTCGCGAAAAAGACCGTGTGCAGTGCATTTATTAATATATCCAACTTACTCTAAAACATTTCAAGAACGACAGCTATCCAGGTAATCTGGCAATTATTGTATATTTAGTGATTTACTAGTATCATATCCACCGTGATAATATTTAGAGTAAAATAAATGTATTAATAAACGCACTGCATACTGTGCTTTTCGCAAATCACAAAATGTTGTCTTAAATGTTTTCAGATTTTGGATAAACTATAAAAATACTCGAAAATTTTGAATTTCGCGGGCTAGACAGGCGCCTTCACCTTAAAAGAAGTACCTAAAATGTAAAACCTACAAATCAAAAGTAGGTACGTAGGTAAAAACGATGGTAGAGCCAAACTGTAGCTAATTGGTTATAGCTCATAGACGGGCCAAAGAGTATAGGTATACTACCTTCATATGGCCTGGGTGGACCAGGGTAGTACCACCTTCTCACAGAAGATCGGCGTATATGTTATACGTATATAGCTTGTTTCATTCGGTGAGTGATAGTGCCGGAAGCCTAATCCTCTCCCACTGTTCCTCTTCTCTTCAGGTCGCCAACGTGCGTGATGCCTTTGATATCGAAATATATATAACTCAAAGGTGACTGACTGACTGACTGACATAGTGATCTATCAACGCACAGCCCAAACTACTGGACGGATCGGGCTGAAATTTGGCATGCAGGTAGATGTTATGACGTAGGCATCCGCTAAGAAAGGATTTTGATTAATTCTACCCCCAAGGGGATAAAATAGGGGATGAAAGTTTGTATGAAACTTATTCAATTAAATTCCACGCGGACATAGTCGCGGGCACAGCTAGTTACAAGCATATAATTATAGGTCAGGTAACTGCTTAACATCGATCGTATTCTTGTTAGCCGGCTTTCTTATATAAAACAATATTTTAGTAGGTAACCTACCTAATAATATAAAAGGAAGTAAAAACAAAATATATTAATATTTATACCTACGTTAGAAACTAAAAATACAATAGGCAATCTGGCAACGAAGGGGTCAAGTGATCAACACAATCAAAGTTCGTATGACAATAATTACGGTTAATTACTGAAGTTAATAAATAACACACTCATGTGCGCAGTAAAACTATGAGATTTTTTGCAAAAAAATAAATTCCAATGGTAGGTAACAAAGACAAAACCAGTTTTCATACAACACAAATTAATTCTTCGATTGTTTTGTAGGTATATCGCGATTCGCAACACGTAATAATGAGAACAACGACCGACCGAAATTTGTTTTTATTAGTATTCACCAGTTTGAATGGTCGCTCGCTATTCGACGGGATATTGAATTATACTTACGATGGATGTAGCTTTAAATATCTATTAGAATTTGGAATAATAATTGCAAAACAACTTTGGTATGCAAAGTTTTCAACAAGATACGAGGATTGGCAAGGCTATCAAAAATATACCTCATAACTTTAAGAGGAGTCTACTAGTCTCTAGAATGGCCGTACTGTGACATACAGTCAGAGTATAGATAGGTGTAAGACATTACCTACTTAATTACTGTGATGGACAACCAGGGAGTAAAACAACAAAGAATAGGTATCCAAACATTAATTCCGATTTACATAATGTTTTTCAGCGAATTTTAGCGCGGTTTTGCACGCTCAATTATATCATTAGCTTCAATAGAAACGCGTCTTTCAGTTAACGTACGAATATATTGCGCATTTCTTATTCACTGTGACAACGGTTACTATACAATGCGGTTATCTCGTGTGTGTGTGTAGCCACGCGGTCGGCTCATGATCTAAACGCTATCGGCCGGCACCGCAGCTGCCCGCGGAATAAATTAAATAACATAATCTATACATACATATACATACAAATAAATAAAATTGGAGTGTCTGTTTGTAACATCAAAATAACACCTTTTCACTAAATGCATATGAAAGTACATAAGACACCTATGGGTATGACCGCGAAAAATTGTACAGTAACATTCAAGACATCATAACACACGTAACGCACATGACTCGATTGTTACATACATGACCATTATAAAGCTTAGCTCACATCATTACAGTATAGAAATAAAAGTCAACGTTTTTTTGTTAAATAATGTAAATATAAACGTATACAAACATTGATAGTTTAATATTAAAGTATACATGCATGAGACATGTATGCATACATAAATACATACAAAAATGCTCGAAAAACATTACCCTCGTTCTGGAGCAGTGGATTAAAAATATGCACTAGTATATTCTCAGCTTAACAATCGGTCATGACTGTAACGTAACGCACTGTTACATTCATGACGAAAAAACGTGTGGGACATAAGCTAAAACTGAAATTGTAACCTAACGCGGATAGCGATGGATTGCGTAGTAGTTTTATTATTTTGTGTAATAGTTAACCTACGTAAACACGTCTATTAGTGAGGCAGAATATACATACTTACATTGTAATCAAACACTTTAAACACACCTTTTTTAGGAACAAATCAGTTGTCGACACAGAAATCCGTTTCCCTCGAATGGTTATGACAGCTTTTATTTTTTAAATGTTGGCATCATGTTCAATGGTGTTACCACTCCAGAAAATACTAGAAGTGGCCGTATTTATTCCTATAGTGTGGCAGTATTCGTTGTTACTTTCATGACGTTACACACATACCAAAATTTTGGACATGTTTTTAAAAATTAATAAAAAAATATTTTTTGCTTTATTTAGTGAAAGCTTTCTATAAAAACGTTGGATATGTATCACAAAACTTCAACATAACTTAAAAATACGGGATAGCCCTTCCATTTCGTAAGCGTTGCCAGTTTTTGTTACAAGGGTGGTATAGGTCTACCAGAATCTCATGGCATTAAAAAAATATAAAAAAATATGATTTTCATATGGCAATGTCAATTGTCACCTGCCAAATCAAAGTACAAGGTTTGTCAACCGCTGTTGAGATTTTGTGATATCTTCTTGGCAATTCATTGTTTTTGTGAAAATGTCGAAAAAGCCACTTCGATCTCAAGCGAGAAATATTGTTTTCAATGTGTATCGTAAAATAAGGGAAGAAGAAGGCGTAAATCAAACTAAATCTTGGATTTTAAAGCGCGTCGTAGAGTTGACCGGTAAGTTGGACTGAGTTGTTTTGATACTTCTAGTATATTTTATATTTTTCTTACTTAATTATAGCTTCTTTATAGGGGTTTCCAGTACTACTATACGGCGAATCATAGGTGAGGGCACATCGAACGATGGTGTATTTTCCACGCCTGGTAAAAAGAGGAGAGGGGGGAAGAAGAAAATCAACTTGGACAGTTTCGATTTACAGTTGATTCCAAATTTGACAAGACCTTCACTAATCGTTATGGACAATGCTAGTTATCATTCCGTACGTTTGAACAAACCGCCCACACAATCCAATCGTATCCCTGATATAAAAGAATGGCTTCGTGCGAATGATGTACATTATGATGATCTTTGGCGTAAATGTCAACTACTTGAAGTAGTGAAACAAAACATGCCCTTATATGAGATAGATAAAGTATTAAAATCGCACGGTCACGAAGTTTTAAGGCTCCCACCTTATCATTGCACATTGAATCCTATAGAAATGATTTGGGGTATAATGAAGCAAAAAGTTGTCGATAAAAATGTTAATAGGCCTGCAAGTGACATTAAATTATTAACAGAAGAAGCTTTCTCACAAATTGGTGCAGAGGATTGGCGAAAATGTTGTGAACATGTAAAGAAAATTGAAAACGATTTCTTCGAGCAAGATAAAATAATTAAAATGCTGGAAGAGCAATTTATAATAAATACCTCTTTATCTTCATCATCTGATGAAGAACAAGAAATGCAAGTGGAGTTCTTGGAATCATTTTCTAGCTCTGAATGAGTTATTAACTTTTAAACGATATTATAATAAATTAGTACATAAAGTAATATATGATTGGCTTTATTTTTTTTGTCATTTTTTCCTATGTTAAGAACCCGATGTATAACAACATTCTTCATACACATACCTAGTATACTTCATATTAATTAATGACTAAAGATATAAATAAAAATTAAACAGTATCAAGATCGTTTAATCCAATTTCCCCAGTATTGCACACAACAAATTTTTATTTCCCCATTTGCCATGAGATTCTGGTAGACCTATAGTTGGACAAATATTTTTTGTATAGAATCAAAAATAGTACAAATTTAAAAAATTAAAAATAAAGCAAATTTTAAGAGTTATAGCTGATATTTTGGGGAATTATCTAAGACAACAAGCATACTATTCAGTACAATATACAACAAATATCATTTATCAAATAGTGTTGATGATATACGATAAATAAAATGGGGACAAGCAAAAAATTACAAAATCGCGATTTTTTTTTTTTTTGTCTGTCTGTCTGTCTGTCTGTCTGTGTGTTTGTTCCGGGTAATCTCCGAAACGGCTGGACCGATTTTGACGAGACTTTCACTGGCAGATATCTGTTGTTATAAGCAGTAACTTAGGCTACTTTTATTTTAGAAAAAAAAATAATTAAACAAATGGGCCCTGTCGCGCGGGCTGAGAACGCGGGAGCGGGCTTTTTTGTTAAGTTAAATTCCACGCGGACGAAGTCGCGGGCTCAGCTAGTAGTTTATAAATGCGTGCGGGACTCTTTTTATCGCCGCATGCGCTGGACGATTTTTTATCTGTGGACATCGAAATGTGTTCGGAACGCGAAATTTACCTTCTAGGTCAAGGCTGCGGTGATGACGCTACAAGAGGCATTTAAACATCGATTTAAATTAAAATAAGAAAGATGTTAGAACAACTTTATTGCAATGCAACAAACAACGAACAAGGCTTGAAGAGATGAAACGAATGACAGCGGTGCCAATTATGTACGCAACAAATTATGAGTATAAAGTAATTTTGACACAATTAAATATATTGCTGTCTTGCTCATGCGAGACCACCGTGAGAAGAACAGCAATACCCTTAGTTTTATCAAGTATGTGTACCAAGAACTTTATGTTTGATGTGTACCAACAGATTTGACACCATTACCTGCCAAATGTATTTTATTGGAACAGCTACTTCCCAGTGGCAATATCGCAAAATCGAATGTTCAAGAACGAACGGACGTAGATAGTCTAGATTGAGCAAATATAGGTAACTATTAGTTGCTTTGTCTACTATATAGGATGCTACAGCAAGATGAATGAATTAAACAATAAAGTACCCACGAAGGTGGAGTTTAACGTCTTCAAAAATAGTCGAATCGCATCGAGAAAAGTATGCAGCTGTAGTGGTATTGTTTTTCATATCCCTGCCGTGCCGAGGCTAGTGACCAGCCCATATAGCATCACGACAGTTGCTGCACCTAGTCTGGAGTTGCTAACCTCTAATAGATAAGCCCGAAACTCGACCGCAGATAAATGTAGCGATCATTGACCTCAACATAGTTTTGCGAACATTTATCTACCAATCAAAAAGTTGGTAGAGTAAGAATGAGTAAACTGATAAATAGGTAGAGTCTCATACAAAGAGAGAGTCTAAATAAGTACTTTCAGTAGAAGAGTAAGTAATTTAAATAATAATACATTTACAAATTAAATGTAAAGCGTAGATGTTGGGTAGAGGCATATGAAGAAATTGTAGAGTTAAGTGAACCCAATACTAAGGTACGGAATAAGAAAAAAACACTTAACGTTTTTCATTCACCTAACTTTAGAATTCATATTATAGAGTTCCTGTCTATCACAAAAATTTTAATCAAAGCAAATAAATGAAACTCTACTTACATATTTATTCGTCATTGCCTTATCAAGTTTACTCAGACTAAATAAAGTCCCAAGCTATTTGCAATTCAATGAACGAACAATTGGTGATTAATCGTCAGTGTCACATGATTCTGCTAACTCTCTAGGTATTTTCTGAGTTATCGATTTGTGGGTCACAAATATCTGGACGAGCCAGGGTCAAGTCTGTAGGTACATTCATACTAATATGAACTCTACATTAGCATATAAAAATCATATGAAGTGTTACATGTTTATGTTATTAGTTATTTATTATTCTGTATCTATCTACACATCAGAAATGTTTAGCTCTTCACTGATAAATTCTATGAAATTTCTAGCACGGACTGGTTTGGTATTCTTATTGAAATCGTCGTCGTCCTCGTTGATTACAACGTCAATCACAAGTTGTTAATAAACAATGTACGACGCAAGTTAGTGCATGGTGTAAAGTGCTAAATACACTTTAGATATAAACGTACTAACTTAAGTAAGGTAAGTTACCTACTTACGTTTCAGTTCTCTGCAACGAACATACTTTTTTGTAGAAAAAGTCAATTTCAATTCCGTTTTATTGATGCATGTAAAATAATTAAGTGCAAAAATGTGGCCATGGTTTATTAGTAGATATTGTAGACGTACCTAAATACTGCATCAATAGTCAACCTTAGAATTTGAAAAATATCGACATGCTTTTAATAATTAAAACAGAAATGTACAAAAGACTGCGAATGCATTCAAACGAATTTGCACGTTTCGTGTGCGGGACCGGGATACTGGGGCGGGCGCCGTGCAGCTGTCACAGACTCGCGCGTCCGACGTATTTTTAGTTCGCACAGAACTATTACATTCTAGCGTTAGCAATTACCTCGTATCGGGAAGGGCTTCGTCATTATCGTCTCCGTAGTCGGCGGCAGCAGCCGCTGCGTCTCCGGCGACATAACACTCGGACACAGGTTCAACTCATATTTTTTGCTATCACCACAGTTGACGCCGCCGCGAAGCCGCAGCGACGGCGATCCGTTTGCCACGTCCATCTGCGTGTACTATCGAGACATGACTGAATCGAAATTCGAATCGAGTTCGGCTCGGGCTCGAGCTTCACTCGCGGCCAGCCACAGCTGATTGTAGAAGTATAAAGGAAAGCGTCCGTTGAGACGGCAATATTTCACGAAATGATTGCATCTGTCTGCTGCGTGCGCGCTAAGCCGGTGTTAGGCTGACATTAGACTTCAAGTGCAAGGGCAATCAGCAATCGATCGGGCGGTCGAAGGGCTCGGCGCGGCGTCGCGGCCGGTACTGCGGCCAGCTTTGGGCACCTTGCCATTAGACGAAAGTAAACACTTCTGAACAATGTTTCGTGCGTATATGATGCTGCTATACGTAAATAATAGTTGTTGTTAGTTTTTTTCGGATATATCGCTAGCTCAAATGCGATATTCATGAGTAGTCTTGCAAAATTCGTAAAAATGGTCGAGAATTAAGAAGTCGTGACTTGGCCCTGTGTTCAAAATATTTTCATTTTTATAAAGTTCATTAAGTAAGAGCTAAAAAGATAGGAGTATAGATACTAACCGAGTATGCCCAATTACTAAAAAAAGACAAACGCGGTCTGCAATATAAGCAACATAGAAGCCTCTCGACTGCTAAAGAAATTTAAGTCAGTAAGCAGCAAGTCAGCAAGATCACTATCAGACTTGAGATTGATTTATTAATATGGGCCTTAGTGTCAGAAACCTATAAGTATACATATATATAACCTATAACTACTTATGTAGATATAGCGACAAAACTGACATTGAACAGAAGGGAATCGCTGAATAGGACATACATTATCATCGTTAAAATGATGAATGTTCCACACGGGTGCCGTATTTGTTTGAATACTTATTAAACATGAATACCGAATATCACACATCACTCAGTCATTAAACAGTGGAACATTGTAAAAAGAGCTAGCCTGGCCTTGGTAAAGGTTCCGCCGTGTATTTATAGATTTTATAAAGAAAAAATATCATTGAAGGGCCCCTTTTTAACCCCCGACGAAAAACGACGGGTGTTATAAGTTTAACATGTGTATCTGTGTATCTGTGTATCTGTGTATCTGTGTGTCTGTCTGTGGCAACGTAGCGCCCAAGCTGATGAACCGATTTCAATTTTGTTTCTTTTGATAGATAGGTATTCTGATCGAGAGTGTTCTTAGCTATGTTTCATGAAAATCGGTTCAGCCGTTTGAAGATCATCAGCTCTTTTGTAGGTTGAAAAAGCCACATTCACGGCCAAAACCAACTTCCACGGCTCGAATCCGATCGAAATTTGGGCTCATTGGAATAATATCTTTGCATCACTTGAGAACGGCTGAAACGATTTCGCTTTATTATATTTTTAAATGATCGTAATAGTCTGAACTGGCTTTTTATAATATTATAAATTTGAAAAGTTTCCCGTATTATGGAAAAAAATGATATTTTATCAATTTTTATATGAGATTTGTGTATGAACTAAAGACGTTCCATAAGTCACGTGTCAAATGATGGATACGCGCACGCGTTAAGGTGATGGGGGCGGTCGTGTTCTCCATACATATTTCATTCCGAATTTATACGAGACACACAAAGTTTTTCCTTAAAACAATGGATTTTATCACTTCTAAATAAATTATTGTATTCGCATCTAATGATTTCAGGCATTTAAAAATAGATTAACATAATCAAAATCGATCGTAAAATTTGTTAAATTTTACGCCTGTGTGTGTGAATTTGTCAGCGCCATCTGACTAAATTAGGCCATTATTAACATAAAATTTGTACTTTGAGTAAACTGCGTGCTAATAGTGTACTAGTTGAAATGACAGATGGTGGTGACCAAATTTTTATTGCAAATATGTATATCCCTATATTGCGCCATCTATATTAATAATTCCGTCAAAGGGTACGGTAGACTCGATTGAAACGTTACCAGAATAATAAAACTTAAAAAAATAATGATTTTGAGTCGACAACATATATCCGCAAAATTCGGATTGTCGTGATAAACAATGTTATAATTATAATATTCGGCACAGTACCGCCATATTTTCTATGGACGCATGTCAGTCGGTGTCAGTGATGACAGTGCCAGTGTTCTTAGTTGGTGGGCCATATTTTTAAAGAAAGAAGAAGAAGTGCATTTATTGATTGAGCTGTCAGAACAATAAAATTCAGTGTTCAATGTTCATGATGTTTCCGTACGAGTATTCATTTCATTTAGTTTTGCTTTGCATAGTGATTAACTTTCATCATCATCATCATCAGCCTATGCTTGTCCACTGCTGGACATAGGCCTCCCCTAATGAGCGCCATAGCGCCCAGTCTTCAGCTTGCCGCATCCAGCATCTGCCTGCAGTCTTTCGCAAATCGTCATCCCACCTGGTCGGAGGGCGTCTTACACTACGCTTGCCGAGTCGAGGTCTCCACTCAAGAACACGTTTAACCTAGCGGTTGTCGGTTCTTCGCGAGATATAGCCAGCCCACTGCCACTTCAGCTTGCTAATTCTTTGAGCTATGTCGATAACTTTGGTTCTCTGTCGGATGTATTTGTATTTCTATTAACTTTGTTTGGATGTAAACACATCATGCCGAAAATTGTAATGAGTCACATTTCACCCGAGCGAAGCCGGGTTTTCATCTTTTATTATCATAATAATAACATTCAATAAAAAAATGAAGTAACGAGCTAAGTATTTTTAATATTTTCCGGACATAATACAATACTAAGTTTCTAATAAATAAATTAATGTATCGCTGACATGATAGGTATCAGATAAATAAATAAATATCGCCAGACTTACTCATCAACTATATGGTGCCAAACTAAGCAACGCTTGTACTATGGCTACCATACATTAAACTGGTGGCGATCCCAGTGACACCCAGACCTGGGCAAATTACGAAAAGGCCGTTTCAGAAAATTTCCTTTGTCGGGAATCGAACCCGCAACCATCCGATGTTGTGAGCCGAGCGGCCAACGCTCAAACTACAGCGCCAAGCGGTCGTCAATTCGCCACACGAGGTACTACGTTGTTGCAGACGCGACGCACATTGTGGTATTTGACTCGATTTTCGGACATGGTCTTTTTATTGCAGAATTAGATAATATTATAGATTTATAACATTAGAGTAGAACTCCCGTGTGTCAAAGTCACATATTTTCAGAGTTATAAATTTTAAAAAAATACGCTCTTTTTTTCGGTGAATTTTTTAAAAAAATTACTGCTCTCAAATTATATGATTATTTAATGATTCGATTTCAGTGTATATAAGAATGTGTAAAGCTGTAATTTTTGAAGTACTTTTGGTAATTATATATGCAGTGGAACGCGTGTAATTAATTATTTTAACATTTTAATTCTTATTTTTTTACTCCTAAACTAATCTGTAGTAGCAAATAATTTTGATACACCTAGAATATATATGCCATGAGCAATATGTATAAAAAATACCGAAAGCTAATCTCACTTGGTATAGAAGATACAGTGACTTAAGTTTTTTGAAAATTTTCGGCGAAAGTTCGGATGATTTTCATCGAAAATTTTAAACAAGTTATTAAAATGCAGTACTATAAAATAAGCTTTTATTACCTATTCCTCAATTAATTCAGCACTGAGAAATTGCTGATTGTCTTCTGCCAAACCTAAGCACTCATCCAGCACCTGATTTTCAGCATCTGTTCTTGATTCTTTATTGACGTCGGTATCCATTTCTAAATGTTCTTCGTTGACGTTGCTGGCATCTAGTGCTTTTATTAAGGCTAATGCCTGCGGTGGTATTGGTCATTTTTTTCTGCCTGTTACGCATCCGTATGTTTGAAATTAGTTTGTCGGACGACTCCAGAGCCCTGTTAAACAAATCGATCATAGTTGTCATGCGATTAATTTTTCGACAATGATGCCCTCGATCAAGTCTCCAGAATTTATTTCTTGATTCGGCAGCTTGCTCGGATAACATGCCAATAGATAAATTCGTAGATTTCATAATATTTGCGCCGTGGACCAGTATTTTATGTATTGAGACGGGCATGGGATACCATTCGTAGTACGAGACGTATTTATATGCAAGTGTCCTACAGAAATGATTGAATTTTTCATCATCTGTCGGCAAGCCGCTAGACAGCACTATTAATATAGTGTGCAGATCATCAAGGAGCCACTCGAACCCCTGACTGCCAAAACTTCTAAGGGTCATGAAATCAAGGCTTCATGCAAACTGTATTTGGCCGCCATTGACAGGAAGGTATTGAATGCAATTCTAGGCACACCTTCACAGTTGCGGTGCCCTTACTGTAATTTGACTGCCACACAATTTAATAACTTGCACGAGGCTTACGCACTTGCATATAAATACGTCTCGTACTACGAATGGTATCCCATGCCCGTCACAATACATAAAATACTGGTCCACGGCGCAAATATTATGAAATCTACGAATTTATCTATTGGCATGTTATCCGAGCAAGCTGCCGAATCAAGAAATAAATTCTGGAGACTTGATCGAGGGCATCATTGTCGAAAAATTAATCGCATGACAACTATGATCGATTTGTTTAACAGGGCTCTGGAGTCGTCCGACAAACTAATTTCAAACATACGGATGCGTAACAGGCAGAAAAAAATGACCAATACCACCGCAGGCATTAGCCTTAATAAAAGCACTAGATGCCAGCAACGTCAACGAAGAACATTTAGAAATGGATACCGACGTCAATAAAGAATCAAGAACAGATGCTGAAAATCAGGTGCTGGATGAGTGCTTAGGTTTGGCAGAAGACAATCAGCAATTTCTCAGTGCTGAATTAATTGAGGAATAGGTAATAAAAGCTTATTTTATAGTACTGCATTTTAATAACTTGTTTAAAATTTTCGATGAAAATCATCCGAACTTTCGCCGAAAATTTTCAAAAAACTTAAGTCACTGTATCTTCTATACCAAGTGAGATTAGCTTTCGGTATTTTTTATACATATTGCTCATGGCATATATATTCTAGGTGTATCAAAATTATTTGCTACTACAGCTTAGTTTAGGAGTAAAAAAATAAGAATTAAAATGTTAAAATAATTAATTACTCGCGTTCCACTGCATATATAATTACCAAAATTACTTCAAAAAATGCAGCTTCAGACATTCTTATATACACTGAAATCAAATCATTAAATAATCATATAATTTGAATGCAGTAATTTTTTAAAATTTTTCACCGAAAAAAAGAGCGTCTTTTAAAAAAAATCATAACTCTGAAAATAAGTGAAATTGACACACGGGAGTTCTACTCTAACGTTATAAATCTATAATATTATCTAATTCTGCAATAAAAAGACCATGTCCGAAAATCGAGTCAAATACCACAGTGTGCGTTGCGAAAAGGGGGCTAGACGGAACAAATTAAGACCAAAAAATGTGTAACGACACTTTTTTCGCTATATGTGCGGCGTGCGCGTGTTTCTCTGTATGTCTCTCTCTCTCCCTTATAGAAAGCAAGCCAGTTATTATTTTTTTCGTATCGTCTTTCTATTTCGCATTGAACAGTGTGGTGTCGCGACTAACTTTTCCTTTTCCTGTTCCTTTTCCTTTTCCTTTTCCTTTTCCTTTTCCTTTTCCTTTTCCTTTTACTTTTACTTTTACCTTTACTTTTACTTTTACTTTTACTTTTACTTTTACTACCATCGACGATTGACGACCGCTTGGCGCGTCAATCGTCGATGGTAGTAAACTATCTAGTAGTACGCTCACTACACCGGGTGGTGGCGGGTTTGATTCCCTTCACGGTAAATTTCGGAATTGGCCTTTCCGTAATTTGCCCTGGTCTTGGTGTCACTGGCATCGCCCCCATTCCATTGTACGGTATCCATTGTCCAAGCCTTGCTTAGTTTGGGACCATACAGTTGGTATGTTTGTCTGGCGATATTTGTTTATTTATTAGTATTATTTTGATTGAGCTGAAGCTGTGATAGCCGATTGCTTAAAGCACGCGTCTTGCGGGCACCAGGTATTGGGTTCAAACCCCGGCTCGCACATCTGGATTTTTCGAAATCTATGTGTGACTCATAATTTCTATATGATTATCACTAGCTTACGGTGAAGGAAAACATCGTGAGGAAACCTGTATGTCTTAGAAGATCTAACCAATTTTCGTAAGACATGTGAAATCCGCCAACCCACACTGGGCCAGCGTGGTGGATTATGCCCTGAATCCTCCTCATGTTGAGGGGAGGCCCGTGCCCAGGAGTGGGACGTCAAAAGGGCTAAATTAATATAGTTATTACTAGCTGTGCCCCGCGACTCCGTCCGCGTTCTGTTGAAATTTTTCCTGAATTTTCTTGGCTATAAACCTCACGGAACCCGAGACCTTTCCAACGAATGCAAAACCGTGGAAATCGGTTCGTGCGTTCTGGAATTATAGCGTCAGGAAGGAAAACTCGACTTATTTTTATATAGTAGATTATCTTTGTTGCAACCTACGTAGTGGAAATCATCAAAGAACTGGCCTGTTAATAATTAGTTTTTAAATTCCGTGTAATTTATATTGACATTTGTTTTTACATAGAAAGTATTATCTTTGCATAGAATTCTATTCTGTCTGTCAAAATACGCTGTACATTGAATATCTTGTCTGGCCTCCGTATATGTTTTTATTTAATCTGCTACTCAGAACAGTCGTCGTCAAAGGTACAACCACAGCAAACTGTCTTTAGTAGCTCTTCAACAGCAGTGGGTGCCAACACAACGTTGAGCTTCGCAAAATTAAAGGGAAGCGTCAACTACGCGGCTTGGAGCTTCGCCATGAAGATGTACTTGATCGACAGCGAACTATGGGACTGCGTCATGAAGCCTGCGGAGGAAGTTGACGACTTTCAACGCAAAGATGCCAAAGATCCAAGATTTGCTTGAGTCTAAGCGAACATCTATATCTCATCGTCATGACAGCTGAAACTTCGAAGGAAACATGGAAGCGACTTCGGGAAGCCTACGCTGACAGCGGGCTTGCTCGACGCTTACAACTTATGAAGAAATAGCTTGGTACTAAACTTGTATTGTACTCGAACATAGAAGCCTATGTGAATGACATGCGTGCAACAACAACTGATTGCCAATCAAGCTGGTCTGGAAGATGAACTTGTTGGTGTGATTATGCTGGCAGGACTCAAGGACAGCTACAGCCAATGGTGATGGCAATAGAGCATTCCGGCACCTCGATATCTACAGACTCGGTTGCATCGATCCTGCTGAAGGAAGAACGCCGAGATGCCTCTGCTACATCTAGTGCCTTTTCGTCGTCTAGCGTAAATAGTGTGCCTAAGGTGTCGTGTACATATTGCAAAAAAGTAGGCCATGTAGTGTCTCAATGTATGAAACACTACTAACGCTACTCTGTATAGGACTCTAGGTCCTTTAATTTTGATAGAGACACGATTTTTATGTTGATTTCTTGTAATTATTGTTGTTGTTATAAATAAAAATATGTTCACATGGAAAACCACATCTATTTCTCAGTAATGTATCTCATATGTTAGAAAATACACCAAGTGTATTACAGTTATATTTTCACTATATTTAGTAACATCTAAATATATTACTCAAAGGTGACTGACTGACTGACTGACATACTGATCTATCAACGCACAGCCCAAACCTCTGGACGGATCGGGCTGAAATTTGGCATGCAGATGTTATGACGTAGGCATCCGCTAAGAAAGGATTTTGATTAATTTTACCCCAAAGGGATAAAAGAGGGGATGAATAATCCCGAAATTTTTGTTAAGTTAAATTACACGCGGACTAAGTCGCGGGCACAGCTAGTCAGACAATAAAATTATTCTATAACAGATGTATATTTTTTATCGGTTTTTTAGAATGATGAATACGCATACAATAATGAATTTTACAATAGCAAAAAAATAATATATTCGCTATTTATTATAAAATAAAAAGGCTGCAATAAATATAAAAGTACGCCCTCTAGTGGCTAGTGGCTAAAATACACCTTTTGTCAATGTGTGCGTGTATGTATTACAATAAAAAGTGACAGAAGTTTTTCATCGGAAAACGCTTAGATTATGAATTATTTTAGGTTGATATTATTGCGTATGTCAATGCAGTATAATAAGTCTTAATCGCAAACAATAGTATTATATCTTAGAAATGCTCAAATTTTGCGTAAAAAAGAAATAAGTAGAATCTGTTGACTACAGCGTCATCTTGAGAGAAACTGCAATAAACCCGACCGACGCTTCAACCTTAAATTTTGCTAATTGTCATGGAATATTACGCAATAATAATTCTAGAGGGCGCTGCTCCGCCATTGAGAAAAAATATAGAAAAGAAACTAATTTAATATAATTGAAGCGTTATTTGGACGTACTAGGTAAAGTATACATTTGATGAAAAGGTCGTCACATCGGGGGTTTTTAAATTTTCAATTTAGAGTTATTATTAACGACATTAAATTCCGCTTCAGTTTGATTCGAGGATGACGTATGAAGGACGCATGTCGCGTATGCTCTTGCTCTATTCGGCATGTCTACAATGGCCGCACTATTTCATCACCAGCGAGGTTCGTTCACCTTCAACAGTCTATTAAGTAGTTGGAAATTGTACACTAATATGGTGTAAGTAAAAACGTATTTATGGGAATGTAGGGTCTAATTTGAAGTTCCTGTCTTTAGATACGATAAGTAGTTTCGAATTAAGATTAATAAAGACACTTAAAGTTTAAGTGGTAATCAAAGAAGCTCTCACCTTGGCATCAATTAATCACTAAGTATATCTATAGGCAAGTACATTATAATAATATAATCGTGACGGTAAAGCAAGGAAGGTGTCGATCGGTAACTCTACCACGAGTTCGTGTTTGTGATAGCTAGTAGTCGATCTACGTAAAATATTTATATGGCAAATTGTTAGTGGAATAGGGTGACATTTTGCTATAGAAATATTTTACGCAGTGGATAGAGATTAGCAACTAGCATGCTAACTAGCAACTAACGACTAGCATGGAACAGCAGCAGGCATTCCAAAATAGCTGAGTAATAATTAAGAGTCAAAATTAGTAAGAGAACTACCTACAACTTCGCACAAATGCAGGTATAACACCTTGGGTACACTCCTTATCTATCAACCTCATGACGACCCAATCGGTGTTATTACAAAAAGATAAGCACGAGTTAGTTATGACCAATTTTACAAAGTACCTAATAGGATATTAAACTTTTTCATTTATTACCCGTTTCGTGAGTAACTTTAGAACTAGCATTTATGACCGCCACGACTTATGATGCTAGCATACAAATAAATTATTGTGATGAGTGTTTCACCTTGGGACCAAGCAGTGATATATTTTTGCTGAGAATAATAAAAATACAATTGTGATGCAGGTGAGTGATATGTAATGAGCTAGAAGCTAATATCGTTAGGCCTTTTATATAACAAAGTCACAAGCCTACGACGCGCTTGATGTTAAGCAGTTACCGGAGCTTATATAGAGTCTTGAAATAATAAAGGCGATTATAAATTTGATTGCTGCCACTCCTGGGCAGAGAACTTTCGTTTTCCCTTGCATACCACTCTATCTCATCACGATTTTAAATTTCCGATTGCGAATTCGCCAGAGTTGCAAATTGATATTAAGATAGATACCTAACTATAAACAGTGCGGGCGGATACTAACATCTACGCGTACCAACTCACGTTTTCAATTTTTTTCGGTACAGACAACTCTCTTCGTTTGTCCGGGTAGTCGCGTGGCAACCATCACGTCGTATATGGTATAGTATCGAACAAATATCGTTGCACAACTCAGCGTTTCTGCCGCTCACCGTACTCCGCGAAGTGGGAAGCCTGACACAGATTAAGTTTATACGTGATTTGCGACGCGTATTGCGATAAGTCTACATTTCTTTTACCTATAGCTCGGCAAGTGCTCATTCATTGCAATTAGTTATGAAAGTAGTCTGGTTAGGTCTCGAGACAAAAAGTTGAGTTTTTATTTGTTCGTTTTTTTGCATTTGATTGTTATAATTTAATTGGAGTAAGTCCGTATAGACGCCTACTGTTGCAGCATTATCAATGTTACAATTGATCTACCTTTTTTAGCAGTTAAATTAATTAAGAGGGGACCTTAAATCGTTCTAGGAACTAGTGGGAATATCCACTAAAAAGTACTTAATTCATTTCTCAGTCGACACAGAAATGATATATCAATAACCTTTAATACAAGCGTTCCTTAGCTTGGAGGCATTTGTCTGGCGAAAAAGAAATAAAGAACCCAAACCACGGAACTGATTCTAATCGATCATCCCAACAACATGAACATGTTCCCAAATTACGAAAGCATAATACCAAAGAATCGTTCGGAAATGGTGAACGAGCTGGAGATTCCGGAGGTAACTCTGACTCCGTACGTGTGGACGGAGCCGGAAGAGTCGCTGTCTGGAAGGAGTGATAGCATCCTCACTGGCAGCGCGGAGGGGGGCGACGCCGGGTCGCTCAGCACGGACTCCAGTATACCGCTGTCGAGGGCCATGACGGACTCGGAGATCGATTATGGGAGGTATAAAAGGGTAAGCTTGACATGCTTGCTTATTGAAGATCAATTTAACGTTAGTTGGTAGTTGATGGGGGTAGAGCCAAACTGTAGATAGGTGACTGTACCTGAATCGACCGGGGTAACACCACCTTCTCACAGAAGAAGGGCGTAAGGTAGCCATTATAAGGTAGCTGCATCTCGTACGATTAGTGAGATAGCCGGTAGTGTGATCATTTAATTAGCAAGATCTCTGGGAAGTTTTGTTCCCAATGGTTTTACCAGCAATAAGAAACTCCAATATTACGTCTGTACCTATAGCTATTATATTCGATGGAAACTGATTACTTAAATATTTTGAAATAACATTGTATTACAGTATAAAAGTCGGAGCTTTAGTGACCCTTGGGATCACATGAGAGCGGCTATGGAAGCCTTCCCATCCGATTACCTCGCTTCACTAAACAGGTAAGTACCTACTATCTATGATCTCTTTAAAAAAACGGAGCTTACACGTTCTTACCTATCAGTTTCCAGTACTCTTCAACGGACAGTGCAGAGGAGCCGGCGGCGGGCCTAGAGCGCCTGCCGCGCTTCAATGAGGAATTGCATCTGAAGATGGAGCGGTTTTTCGACGAGGAGTGTCGGGTGTTCACACCCGATGACCCCGGCCTCGCGGCGCTGGAGGACGCCTTGCAGAGCCTTGACCTGAAGGTAATGGCTAATAGAAAGCTATAGGTTTATTGGATTACAGGATCACCCCCTTGTTCGTCAAAGAGGTAAGCAGAGTACTGGATTTGTCTATAAGACCGCCAAATCCGCAATCTTGGGGAAGATTTCAGAGGCGGTATTCCATTATTCAATCCACCTATACAACTCATGACAAAATGATGAACTGAGAATAAACAGTAGTTAAGAACCGGCATCGTATTATCTTTTATATATAAAATTCCGGTGTTCATACCTAATGCTTCTCGCAAACGGCTTGACCGATTTTGATGTATTTTTTGTACTTATGAGGTCACCTGGATGGTTCTTAGTTGGAAAGTAGGTGGCGCTGATGTCTGCATTTAGAAAATAGAATCTACGCTAGGCTCTAGTTTATGATGAGCGTTGTACTTCCTATCAGTGACATGATATCGTAGACTGGACTCTAAAATTTAGATTCCAGTGTAATAGGGGGTGAGCCTTTTGCCATTGTACCGGGCCTCCCAACTCGTTGCGAGAGGCCCAGGGGTTAGTCCACCACGCTGCTGGCCAATCAGAGTAAAACTTCGCACTACCTACTTTCGCAAGTAGCTATGCTTGGCGACTTCATATTTACCTTTCTGACAATCATGATTATAAATGCAGCTTTTACATTCAATATCCCCAGAAGAGCCAGACATCCAGAGGTGTGATGATGACGCACAGTTGGTTTTGGAAATAATAACATCAATTTATATTCCAGTCTACAGATTCGGAGTTGGAGAGCTTGGGCAGAACATAAACACTTCTCCTTTATTTATACAACAATATGATTTGTGTTAATCATCGTTCAGTTAAAACGTTGGATAAGTAAAAGAGCGATCAGCCCCCGTATTCACTATTGACGGAAAGTTTCCGATGTCGGAAACGACAGCTTCCATCCTTCTTCTAATTTATTTATTTATTCATTTGTAAAAGAAGGACGGAAGCTGTCTTTTCCAGCTTAGGGCCTATGCACACCACGGTTTTTAAACGCGCCGTCGACGCGCGTTTGTAGCATTCTGACGCGATACGCACGCGAGTCAGGCGCAGCCCGACGACTTTAGACTTTTGTAGAATAAACACAGGCCCTGACATTTCATCGTGAATACTCCCGAGACCATGGATACAGAATGCTCTAGAAGTGTAATCACGGCATGACTTGATCAACACACGCAACATAAGTCCCTTTAACGATTTATGTTTAGGTATGGAAAGTTAAAAATAAAACGAAAGTGTTGTGTAAAATGTATTTTTAATGGGATTGACCTCCAACATCGGCTACAACAACTGTACTTAGCGCTATTTACCTACGACGGGCATCACATTCCGAAACACAACTTAACTCAACAACATACCAACAAATTGCAAACAGGAAAATATCTACGACAAATTTTTTTATCAGCCATCTTTTTTCACTTATTGGGCTTATTGGCTATTTTATAATGCAACTTTGAGTACTTTTTTTTGTACTTGAAAACTTAAAACCAATAGTCGATGACACCTGGCGGGGCACTATCGCCTATCGCCATCTGTATTATCCCAAATTAGGCGATTCTTGTACTATGGGTGCCGTACATGGAATCGAACCCGCAATCACCAGATGCAGTGAGAAAAGTATTTGACTTATTTAATAATCGCTAAACATTTTTCTGTTTCCAAAATGACGTAGGTACCTACCTAATAAAATATCAAGAATTATAATAATAAGCAAGAAAACTTTGAATAATCAAAAAATATATTGCACTTGTCATTTTTGGAATATGAGATTCGTTAATAAAATTAAACATAAACATACAGTTTTTGAACTCAACACTTACAGTACCAGCAACAGCATAGTACACACAGTTCATAGTTACTATGATATCAGAATATAATGAAATTCAAAACAATAAGTTCAGAAGTCTCAATAGCACATTATATTTTAAGCACTTTATTGTACGTAGAGATTACTGTCTTAGGCCCAGCGCACACCGCTGGAGGCGCGGCGGAGAGCAATTGAAGACAACAATTTAATATAAGCCTTACCTACCTTGACATACGGTAGCTTGAATAAATTCGTACGCGGTGCTCGGAGCGCCTTCAAGCTACTACAAGAGCATACGCGCGACTGCTCATACATACCGTATGTCAAGGTAGTTAAGGTTTACATTAAATTGTTGTCTTCAATTGCTCTCCGCTGCGCCTCCAGCGGCGTGCGTTGGGCCATAATATTCACTTAAAAGCGTATATAAGTGTCAGGCTTGAGATACCGTAAGTATTTTATAACAGTATACGAATATCATTTATCTTTTTGGTAACACAACTAAATATTATCTTAACGATAGCGGAACAAAATTAAAATATCATTCGCTGCCCTTACAGAATGGACGTGCTTAATTCTTAAAAGGCGTATCTTAAACCTAAAATATGATTACTTTAATATAAAGTAAAGAATTGGAGTTGTATAGATATAAGCAGAGGCGTCTCGCGGTGTTCTTAGTTTAAAGCTAAGGACACATTTGCAATGATTTGTTGACCTTTTTTTTGGGAGAATCAGATACAACCGACATTGGAAATAAAGATACTTTAATGTCGGGGGTTTTCAACTATAGTAGGTATAGGTTTAAATATTAAAAACCCAAGATTTTAAGTGTCCTTAGCCAACATACATACAATATTACGAACCTTATTATAATAGTATAATATGCGTCTTTTGTACAAGAATGTCTACAGTTAGTGCACATATCTAAAACAGAGACAGGACAACATTAATTCTACAAAATAAAAAGGTACTTACCGTTTGTTAATTATGAATTGCCCATATTGCATTTGTCATAAGTAACACATGCAATATGGGCAATCCTAGCATTTAGAGACACATAGTACCTAAATGCTTTTCACAATAGGTCGATCATATGTAAAGCATTTCGATTTACAAACAATAGTTTGAACGAAAACATACGAAATCTAGTTCGAACGTTGACCTACAAACGATATTCCGAACGATCACAGCTAGTGTACAACCAGCGTTATTGCTACGAATACAAATTATTGCGAAAGCTACGAACGGAACATGCAATCAAAGCACCGCAGACAATTAGCAGTCGAGTGAATGTGTTAGTAAAAGTGCAAGTTGGCAGTGCCCCAGGAAACACAGGATGGGACCTGGTTTCAAATACAATTCAATTTCTTGATGCAACCAAAGGAGGGTCATAGGGGTCATGACCATATAGGAGACTGCTGTTAATTGTTATGTTGCACCCGTTGTTCAATCGTAGGAATACAAAAGAGAACAATAGGATCCCTATTTTTTTTTTAGATGGTATTACATTTTTTTAATCTGTCTTGGGTTCCTCAACTATGCGACCCCTTCTGACTCGAAGGCTGGATACGCTCTTGGATGCAATACAATTATTCTAGCTGATTGCTAGTAGATACTAATGATTTAAAGCACTGCTTTTTGAAAATTATAAAACAGTGATTAGGTGTCAAATTCGATCAGAATTTTAAGTTTTTAGTGTGCCAGATTCAGTTTAATTTCCCACAGGAATTATTCGACACAGTTCCCATGCTATTTGTAAGTAACATCAGTTTTACAAGTGAACTATTGTCAGCGCAATACTTTTAAAAGTGCAACATTAATTCATTACTAAAACAGTTGTACGACAAAATGTAAGACACTGTCAACACATGCGTTTATTCGCATCAATAGAAAAAGTTAATCGAATTTAATTAACTTCCTTGAATTGTTATTTTTATCTATTGATGCAAATGTAATAGGTTTTAGCTTTGTTCGCGTAAATCATGAATGAGAAACTCCTTTTTCAATTGCATTTATACTACCCACGGAAATTAGCGTTATACGATGAAATGCTCTCAGTATTAGACGTAAATTTTTACCTAATTTGTCATTTTCATTTCGCAAACTCCCATTATTCATAGGAACATCTGTTCCCACCATCAGTCACTTTCCTCCAGTCTTGTCTCCTACGCGCCCGCACTACGCTAGCGTTCAAACAGCTAAGCTAGTACAACCCTTATTAGGATAACAATTATTTAACACTAGAACGGATAGACACGCGGGCGATCTGTTGTTTATGAATACGGATGTGTTCGATGCGATTTATTCACTTGATAGTACCTACCTAACAAATTGATTTAATACCTATTGTACTCAGATTATATTGTTGAATGATATACGGTTATTAGTCCGAGTATAAAGTAGGATGAGTATGTAGCAAATAACAATATATGCAACAAATTGATCAAACTTTGCAATATTTTTTAATCTCTTGTTTATAGAATAATAGCGCTTCTCGTAAATGCAGCTTACATGTGTTCTAAGCACATAAATCAAAAGTTATGACAAAATTCAATAGGCGCTCAAACTGAAATATATAAACTAATATGTGTAAGTAGATTTTCTTCAGTGACCAGCTACATATAACTTACCCTATATATTAATAATATTAATTTAGCCTGCCTTATAAAAGGTATTAATTTAGACTTGAAAAATTGAATTTATATCCGTAAGTAACTTTAATATATCTATAACCCCAATGGGAGCTATATAAAAGCCTTTACCTATGTAAGGGAACTGAGATGAAAATATTTTTTCATTACTCATACTCTGAAAGTAGGTCTGAAGTTGCCTGAGGAGCGGGTTGAAAGTAATACTTTTCCGGCCCGGGATAATCGCTTTCAACAGACAGCAGAAAAAAAAAAAACCTAGTTCCATTTTCACATTTCTATGGAACCATGTTCAAACTTTTTCTACAGTCACTCAATTACAGCACGATTTAAAATTGAACTAACATAAAGTTAAGTAATATTTTTAAATGACTTAATTATAATTTAGTTCCAACAATTTCTTTAAAATAACATATATTTGGGCAAAATATTTAAAGATGAAAATGAAAAATAATGGCTAAATAATGAAGTTGACCGGCCAACGAAAAACAAAATAGGCGGCAATCCGATCTTTATTTTTTTTTTCGAGTTGTAGAGTATTGTTTATACTTCCTTGTATTATTTCTTTAGCCGATTCGTGTTTTTATTTTTACTTTCCTTGTATTCGTAATGAAAAGCACAGTGTTTACCTCGGGTGAAAGACTTATTTTGTCCCTCGAACTATTAGCGCCCTCGCTACGCTCGGGCGCCAAACCCCGTCTCGGGACTAAATAAGTCACTTTCACCACTCGTGTAACAATGTACTATAAAACGTGGAATAATGTTGTTTGTATTAAAATTGCCTCAACACACATCCAGGTATTCGCAAACACAGCCCCGTAGGTATCTATACTGTAATTACAACTCTACTACCACAAGCTACTAATACATATAACTATCTAGTTAATGAACTTAGTCGTGTTTTAGCGTAAAGTAAACAAAAATACCTTTTTTTGCAATTAAGAACGTGCTCAAATTCTGAAAAAATAACAATTATTATTTTGTCCCATAAGCTACAAAGAACTTTGAAAATCCAAATTATCAAATGTGCGTCACCTCTTTTTAAATAGGACGGGTTCAGGAAGAATAGGAGACATATATTTTTACAATTTCTTTGTCACATTTTAAATATTCAATATAACTTTTAGCGTGCTATTCGACAACATAATAAATTATGTTGTTGATAATTAAAACGTTGTCAAATCCGATATAAAAATATGAACGATTTAATATATCATATTCTCAATAAGGAAGAACGTGAAGACTGAAATGGTGCGTATTATTAAAATAATTTCAGTAAGTATATTATATGTGGCCATATTGTAAAAAAACAGTGCTCATAGGTCTCTGCCTCAGTTAAGGCAAACATTCGATCAAGCCCTAGCATTTTTTGTGTCTAGAGCAAATAAATATTTGGAGCACATATTACTCAAAAGCATGAAGGTATCCTTCAATGAGTATTTAAAAAAATATATGTAAGTGGGTTTTTAATACATAAAATAGAAGAAAAAATTGTACCATGTAAGTAAATAGAGTATCTACTTCTTTACAATTTGACCACAATACCAATGAAAATATGAAACAGTGCAAGCTCCGTACACATGATAAATAAGTAATTGACACAATAGCACATCGAATACACGAGACGGACATACATCTGTAACACTTACACACTATTCGATCGAAGCGAGCACAACGCAGTAGGAATATCTGGTGATATATTAACACATACAGCATATAATAATATGTGTGGTGGGACCTGATGAATTGCTATTTAAAAATGATAATCGTGAAATAAAAAGTCGTGGGTGGGCACTGACAGTAGAATTAATGATATTTTATTTTTAATTATTACAGAGGAGATTGCTAAAAATGCAGACTTAAAACCCGGAACCGATAACAACTGAATGTATAACATTGGGGAAGCCCCATAATAAAAAATAAAATAACTGTAATCAATTAATAAAATAAAGTTTTCGCGATCAAACTCCTAATCTAAACAACGGCTGTATTTATTTTCTTACTCACCTTTTATGTGCTTTTAATTTATTCACGATACTTCCCTATTATCTCACTCAAAATATTTCTAGAACACTGTTAAAACATAAAATTGTTTTTGGCTGTCGCTTTAAACATGGTGTATATTTTCAAATAGATTTATATAGTTACATTTCATATATAGGTATACGTTACATTTTTATGTAAAATTATTATTGAACGATGCAGTAAATAAAAAAGATAATTAACAAATACTATATAACCTCGTATTAAGGTAACATATTTTAAGTAACTTCAGTATAAATTCCGCCAGCAAATCCCACCAAACATACATATGTCCATGTGCTGTAATTTATCCTACTAATATTATAAATGCGAAAGTTTGTGAGTGTGGATGTATGTATGAATGTATGAATGTATGTATGTATGTATGTATGTTTGTTACTCCTTCACGCAAAAACTACTGAACGGATTTGGATGAAATTTGGAACACAGATAGATTATAACCGGGATTAACATATAGGATACTTTTTAACCCAATAATCCAATACTACGCGGATGAAGTCGCGGGGCACAGCTAGTATTAATATTAAAGGTACATCTGTGTGCAAGAGGAGTATAGAGCAAAGGTAGTGAACACACAGAAAGGCAATGAGCTGTTCAAGAAAGGAGAGAGTTGGCTCACACGAACAGCTAGAGCTATAGCTATTTCAAACTTAGTATTCATAGTATAAAACTTCTCCAAAATTAATGTCGATACTATAGATACATTAAAATAATTTACTTTACTACTGGACATGTTATTTCGTTTGAAAAACTCAATTCCTAGACTTTTCTTTGTACCATCTTTCTTGTTTGTTTATCACATACAACGTTTGTGTAATAACACCGGAAATTACATTTTCCGCAATCCAAAGAAAACTGTTGTGCTATATTGGAGTAATCTGTTAACAAAAATATTATTATGTCGCAACTTCTAAAGTTTATTAGCTCTATTATCTCAATAGTTGCACAGCAAGTGCACGTTCAACAAACGTCACAACTACCATAGAGTTAATCATTAACTAGAACATTCAGAATATTAAAAAGTACAACTATCTTTTACAGTAATGCCTAAAAAAAACAATGTCTAGGCGACTTGCTAATTTTATATTGTTTTATCAGTTGAAAATAATATAAGATTTTATGTTATTGCACAATCACATTGTATATGGTTGTGGTATTATGATTGAAAAAAAAATATAATTAGTTTTTACAACTCTAGCCGACCGTGCAAGCAATAGCAAGGATAGGAAGTGAACTGTGTTATATATTGAATATTTATTAAAATCTTCGTATATCCTAAGGCTCTCCTGATATGTATACAGCCTGTATACAAAAATAAACAGCTCTACACTTACACAACAACTTTATATCACTCGTTTATTATTCGCCGTGATTTGAACATTGCAAGTGTCAATACCAACTAAATATAAAATGTATATGTACTCCATTCACATAGGGCTCGTATTAATAAAGGTCTTGAGGTTTAAAGGTAGGTCTTGAGTATGCCTTAGTCATGCCATTTTGTACTAGGATGACATAAGAATGACATTTCCAAGATCTCTCTCACACTTGAGATCATATATTAATACGGGTCATAGTCTTGTAAACACATGTGATGACGTCACATAATCTAGATGAAGGTATGTCTTGAACAGGTTGCAACGATGCAAATCACGACGATATCTGTACTTCAACAGTGTATTATGATCAACATAGCTAACATATTGATGGATTATAGTAACAAGTATTTTTATTCTGAAATTTAAAAAAAAACTGTTCTATGTAGCCGATTGTTTAAGCACGCGTCTTGCCTGCCCAAAAGTCGGAAATTAAAATTTCTAATTCTATTATAATTTAAGTAATAAAAATATATCGACGTTACATTTTCAACAATTAATTATTAGTGTAATAATACTGTAATTACATTCTGATTCTCATTCAAATTATTTGCATTTTTTTATTATTATAAATTCAAGTTATATATTCTATTCCAACAATGCTGATCAAAATACAGAATTGGCATCAATCTTTCGCATCATTGCCTTCAAGTGTTGGGCATAACATACATAATAAGTATATAATTATAATCACTACCATATTGTCATTTTATTATAACTGTGAACGATAAGCAGTGTACCTTAGGCTGCGCTAAACTGGGAGGTCGGAGCGCGTCCGGTCCACCCTAAAAAGCTTATACTCATGCCCCCTTATTAATAAACTTGATTTAACGGTTGTATAGTTACACCATGCTTTGTCTTCTACTTTCGAATGTCAAATTACTGATGACAGAAAGAGATAATTCTGAGTTTGCGTCTGTCTGTCTAGCCCGCGAAATTCAAAATTTTCGAGTATTTTTATAGTTTATCCAAAATCTGAAAACATTAAGACAACTTTTTGTGATTTGCGACAAACACAGTATGCAGTGCGTTTATTAATACATTTATTTTACTCTAAATATTATCACCGTGGATATGATACTAGTAAATCACTAAATATAAAAGAATTGCCAGATTATCTGGATAGCTGTCGTTCTTGAAATGTTTTAGAGTAAGTTGGATATATTAATTACGCGAATTACAAAATGTGCCTTTTATTATAGTCAGATTTTGAAAAAAATCTAAAAAACCTCATAAAATTTGAACTTCGCGGCCTAGATGGGCGCTTTAGCCTTAACGGTTGTATAGTTACACCATGCTTTGTCTTCTACTTTCGAATGTCAAATTACTGATGACAGAAAGAGATAATTCTGAGTTTAACTATTATTCCGCTATGCCAAGTTTATTAATAAGGTGGATAGCCACTACATTTTATTTAACTATTATCCAATACCATTGCACCAGTCTCCATACGATATATTATAATAAATATATATATACATATACGCTTATTGTATACCTTAATTATAATAAAACCAATAAGTATGTGGAAACCATAATAATCACAGCATTCAAAATCACAAACATATTATTTAAACAAACCGATCGTTACCGTTTTAATAATGCTTTACTGTCTAATTACTTTATGAGATCTCGTTATAAAAATACCATCTAAAATATAGCAAAAAATATATAATTCAAAATATACTATCACTATAGCTAGCAACATTAACAATATTGAACGTTAAGCAATATGTTTCCTAAAAAAATGTTTACTCAGATTTTCAGGGTTGCCAAAATATTTTTTTTTTTAGATACGGCAACACTGCGCATGTTTTTTCCTTACAGGTAATGGTTTCTAATCACCTTTAATATTTTTCAATCAATTTAGCAGTCTAGCTTACTTAGATTCTAGAACGACTGCAAAAATGTGGCCAGACAAGCGAGTGTTACCAGCTCCAAAAAATACGTGTAAATGTATAAAAAGTAAATGCAAGCATCAGTTCATAGAAATAAACGTGTACAAGATTATATTACCTGTCGCTACTAGTCTGTAATATATTATTATTAACATGGCAACCACCACTGCCGTTAATCACGAAACACTTACAAAACTAGAAATGATCTCTCTCAGTGATTAGGTATAAGCTTAATGTATGCACAGCAACGAATTTATTTCTCAAAACATCAACCGACAATCATTAATATTCCTAAAAATACTTAATCAGCCGTATCGTTGGATCAAATCAACAAATTTAATTACTCATTTCCAAATTTGAAATGATATTGACAAGTGCCAAAATTGACAGCTTGCAATTTAAATTAAGTTTTTTTTATTCGTTTATGGAAATAAACTATCGTCTTTTGAGAAAACGATCCTTGCTTGCAATTCACAATGTACACACGCGTCCGAGCGCTACGCAAGAACTACGATCAACCTCCAGGCTATACTATCGCATCGATCCGCTAAGCAAATTAACAGCATGCGTTTTGATATGTTCATCTTTACCCTAGCTCCAGTTTACGAGTCGTTCCTATGTAATAGATGGCGCCAGCATAGCAAGGGTTTTAGCATTAAAAAAACGGGTTGTATTAACTGGAAAGACAAAATAACTATTTACGTCGCGTGACCGTGTGTTACGATCATGGACTTTGTGGCACGGGCACGGGGAAAAATAAATAGTTCATAAAACTAGATGAATAGAATATTGGGTTCTTTGGTATCAGGACAACAATACTTTATAATAGGCGGAGTATTAATAATTACTCAAATTTACTACTATTCTCATAATTGCATTTGGAATTGACTGAAATTATTCAAAAATTGACGACAGTGTGCATTGTTTATATTTCAATAAAAAATACCGATTTACATATTTACGGTACGGCGCCATCTATTAAATTCGTAACTAAACTCTCCTCCAAAAAGTTTTATATCATTATAAACGGTAGATACGGATTATTTAATGTAATACAACACCGAGCTCTCTTAGCGACTGCCATTCATCTCGCTGATGCTATGACGTGATTCATTTTGACATTTTATAAAGTCATTTGCTCAAGAGTCCAACGTTGTCGGTATATTATTTGCTATACACCCCTCGTTCGCACTGACGAAACATTTACACCGACTTGTGATGCTGCCTCTATTTTGTACTGACAAAAAACAAAGACAGCAATATAAGTCGGGGTCATTTCGCCAGGTAAAACTGGTCACAGAGATACCTTAATTACAATATAGAACATACTTTTAGACAAAAAAAATGGTCTCTGCTGTCAACTCAGTTATTCTTTGGATACGTGCAGTGGGTACACTTCATGCTCATGCACATATTTTGAACAAAACTTCACTGTAATTGTATTATCTCTGTGACTATTTCTTAATTCTCTCTTTTTTACTATTCCAATTTCTCCGAGCACCCGTCTATCTGACACCACGTGCTCCCGTTCCCAATCAATCAGGATCATGAGAACAGGCCCGAATCGGTGCGATAGAATATCCTAAGGTTGAGTATTGACGAGAATCAGACTCGTCTTGGCTTGCCGGGGCCGGGCCACTCCGCCGCGCGGATGACGGCGGCGGGCCGCGGCTCCCGCGGCCTGATGGGGTCCATCTCCATGAAGCCGGGGTTCAGGATGATGTTAGGCACCAGTTCCATCACGTCTTGATCCTCGACGTACTCTTCACGTGGGTGAAGTGAGTTAGTAATACATACCGTCACCGCGTGTGTGTGTGTTTGTTAGTGTGCGGCCCGCAGTCCAAGCGTGCGTTCCAAGCGAGTGCGAGAGAGGGGAAAGAAGAAAAAAATCTCGAATGAATAAAAAATTTGGCAGTAAATTGTTTGCGCTCTTTTCGTAACAAGTTTATGCAAAGTCATGCGGATAGATCGAAGAGTGGAAACTCGCTCTCGAAATAAGACCTTATTGGAGTGAGTTTCAAGAGCGAATTTCAGTTGTCTACTTTATGGCAGAAAAAATCGAAGAGACGTAGTGAGTTCTCTTCACATTCTGCTGCTGACCAATTCCATATTTTTATACAACGAAATAAGGTTGAAAATCACATGGAATTCATCTGTTAAATAGTAAAAATGCACTTAAGCCCTATGCGAGGCAACTCCTTTTAAAATAGATAGTTTTAAAAATCTTATGAAAATCTAAACTATTCTTAAAAGCTGTACTTAAATCAAGTAAGTTAATAATTTGAGAGTGATACATGATCATAAATGAGTCATATATAACTATAAAGATTTGATTATTAACGTTAACGTTAACTAAACAGATACAAACATGACGACAAACAAATAATTCCTGTAGATCCTAGTATCCCTTCTAGAATTTGTTACTAAACGTTTTGTGATTACAGCAAATAATTTATGAATATCAGACATTACATAATCTTTGCCGTAATTACAAAAGGTTTAGTAAAACATACACAAAAGAATAGTAGGAACTACAAAAATAATTTATTATTGACGTTATTATTTTTTTAACTATGAAGGATTAAAAAATAACTATTCACGTTTATGTCAAAAATCTATAATCCATTCTGATCATAAAACCACTCTGTTAATATTAATGATAGGTACTAAAAGATCTATTAAAAGTGTTAGCTATATTGAAGCGAATCAAAAATATGTTTATCAACGCCTTAAACTCGATGAGACGACTATTCAGCAGGCTTGCTCTTTCAACTACTGGTATAGGAATACAGCTTAAAATTATAACGATTTTAAGCGACCGGTAGGTATTATTGAAAGAAGTTTGTAGAATAAAGCAACTGAGAGTAAAACTACTACTAAGGCTCATTGATCTTCTTTCAAACTATTATTTCAATTGTTTAAGAATTCATGTTATCCTAGTCTCTTACTTTTTAATCTACTTATAGGAATAGCTTAAAATTGCGGTCGTACAAACAAAAATGTCACTGTGCGTCAAGACCAGATGATTATTTTGCCTCTGAACAAATTTTTCATATAACAAACCCAAATACGCAAATCCTACGCACAACGAAATCTTTGTTCTGAACACGGCTTAAATGTATAAATTGTGCATTTTATGCGTTATTTTTAAATATAATTATTGCATTGTCGCATTTTATCATAGTTTTGCTGAAGCTTACGACTTCACTACGTGGCTAGAAATAGGTAAAAGTTACATTAGTAAATAGTATTATAGTGGTCCATCGTGCTGCTTGGTCCTGAAATAGTCATAAGTATGAGCAGGCTTACAGTTTAAGAAATTCGGTGGCTTTTATTGGGTATAGGTTTTCATACTTTGTCAGTTAGCATATTTATTTAATTATGAAATTGTATGGTTATAATTTTAAATTTACAATTGTATTAGAAACAGCCTACAATTTAAATGAAATAAAATTTTATTAGAATGATTTAATCACATAACTCATACATAAACATTTGATATTAAATAATTGTAAATGTATGATTTTTAAAGTTTTGGCAAGAATAAAAAGTTTCAATCATAATAACGATATATAAAGCTTCTTTATTTAAATATCTAATTGTATATGATACTCTACTATTAAATAGTGATTTAATTCTAATTATAAATTAGAATAATTTGTTATTGCTTTTTTATGGATTAATAGGATAAATATAGATTTTTTAAAAATTTAATATACGTACCTATATCGAGGTATATCAGGTATAATAATTAGGAAATATGGCTTAAAATTATTGAATGAAATATCTACATTTTAAGTAATTTATCTCTATGTGATCTGTACTATTTTTATTTTATATTCAAAATCAATTTCCAAGAGAATCTATTTAGCTTTTTTTACTATATCTATGAATACAATTTGAATTACGGATTTAAATTTAGCAATTGCTACGGCGCCGCCGGTACTATTGAATTAGCGTCTAACCAACAAATCATATTAGTTCTATTGTTTTAATTGACGTCATGTAGTTCACATTGGTTCGTATACTAATTGTCGCTTAAAAGTGTACACATAATAATTAAAATAACATGTCTTTTTTATATCCCAAGTGTTACTTATTTTTTTTGTTTTGGACGATTTGATACCTAATAATTATGTGAACACTTTGAAACATAAATTATACAATCTAATGTTATTAAAATTTTATTCCAGCAATATTACAGCAACAGCTAACTGTTAATAGCGAGATTCATTAAATTCCTTTTTGGTATCATATATTATTAATTATTTTTAAATAGTTATTATTTGCGTAGCACCAATCGCATACTGTATATTTCATATTTCTAATAGTTTAATGAAGAAATATTTTTTTGCGATTTATTTTGATATTTTTTTTAAAAACGCTATCCTCTCTTATTTGGAAGATTAGTATGTTTAAGATTATAAACTTGGCACTATTCATTGTTTTAATATTATTTTGAATTTATTTAATATACTTAGTACTTACCGCTTTACTAGTTAACAAGCTGTGCATAGAACATTATAAATATAGTGCTTTAGAGTAGTGAACTACATTCATTTAATTTTTTTTTTGGATCTAAATTTAATAATAAGGAGAGCTATCATTTTACTTCAGGCCTTACTATAGTTTCTGTAGAACAGAATTGGAGTAATTATATTATTATTGTAATGCGGCTATTATCAAGCGATTTATTTATATTATTACTGAATTATCATTTACCTTACTAATATAATAATATCCTTATTGAAAATACGTGTCACCCGACCTACACCCTAAGGCTAACGAACGTCGAGACGACCGACGGAGCGTCCAACACCCTTAATAAACTATAGAAAATACTTTATTATTGCTATTATTATCGAATCAAACATCCTAAATATAACTTGATCGTGGGATGGAATGATTTAATATTTTTCGAACGATTTGTTCATTCTGCTCCACAACCATAGCAAGTGTAGAAATTATTCGCAAGCATATTCTATAACTAGCTGTGCCCCGCGACTTCATCCGCGTAGTATTGGATTATTGGGTTAAAAAGTATCCTATATGTTAATCCCGGTTATAATCTATCTGTGTTCCAAATTTCATCCAAATCCGTTCAGTAGTTTTTGCGTGAAGGAGTAACAAACATACATACATACATACACACTCACAAACTTTCGCATTTATAATATTAGTAGGAAGTAGGATCTATGCTCGTGCACACATTTGTGTATCCACGCACGAAACAAGACAAGGAATACAATACAATATTACGTTATAATAAGGATCTATTTTCAATATTATTCGTCATGACGTAGTTACTGAGATTTTTAGACTTTTAAAACTATGGTTTGGTATAATCATTATCACACTATCGTACCTAAATGTTTTCCACCACCTTTAAGTAAGTATAGGGCCAGTGGGGCGTGATTATTGAACGATTACTAGATCGTATTTACTTAGATCGATCTCATGATCTCTTATATTGTTATTTTAATTATTATGATATTTTGTATGGCACCTTAGAAAATGCTTAAGATAATTTACCTACCACAAATAAAATTTTGATGGCATATTATTTTCTGTTGGTATTTAGTGTTTTAATCAAATGACAGCTGTCAGAAAGAAACAGATATTTTTTGCGGTAGGTAAAATTGCTATATTCTAGGAACGAACCATTCTATTTTGAATTTGCGACTGTTTTCTCGGATTTTTTATGTTTTATAGTTACCATATCCTCACATACACTGTGGAATGATTTAGTTAAAGTTGAGCTACATCTAAAACTGAACGCAATATTTTACGACAAGTCTATTGTCAAAACTAAACTAAATTTAATTTGACACTTAAAAACTATAATGTAAGCGAAACAAGCTGTCAAGTGCCGTACCGAAGCGACAGCTGACATGACAATTACTAATCTAGTTTTAAACCCAGTTTCGTTTTAACAAAATTGATGTCGTAACCACAATCCATGCGTATACTCGGCTGATAATAATTTTGTTTTAAATTGAATTACGCAATCGGATCAAAAACGATAGAAATTGATCCGCACATGATTTTGAGTCAACTTGTCTATGACTTGCCAATGGAGGGATGGAAGCTAACTCAAACATTTCCAATTTTGAAATCGATTAATCTCGCGTTTGATCGATAAAATCAACTGCGTATTCAAATTTCATATATTTAGTACAACGTGAGCAAGTTATAAGTTAACAACAGCTTGTTTAATACACACGAATTATAACGTGGTGGGTAACTATCAACCGAGTACACGCATGCATAGCGCGACACTTGGAGCATTCAAATCGTATACACCTACGGAAGTGCTCGCGACCCTAGGGGTTAATAAGGGGGTAAGAGTGTATGCTGCGCGTTGTCAGTACTATGTACTAGTGATGGAACATTTCACAGGTAGCATGTGAAAAATCATATTATATAGGTTTTCATAAGTAGCACCTGCTACCGACATAGGCAGATACTGTTAAAAACCATTGTAATGATTGCAATGAAATCGCAAAACGTTCGGTACTGTCACGGTTTTTATGATAAATCATCGACCAGTGACTTCATAGGATTACGTGTCATAGTGGAAATTCACTATGAATAAAATCATTGGCTGTGAAAAATCACAGGTGAAATAACAGTGAAAGAAATATAATTTCACGTAATGATAATGAATTGCGGGTAGCAATCATTTCCATGCCTAGTCAGTACTGCATGTAGTACGCCGCGGGGCGGGGGCGGCTAGTGCCACATGAAGTAGAGGCGCGGCAGGGGGGCGCGCTATGTGTCGGGCTCACCGTGGCGGCGCCACTCGCGGCACAGCACGGCGCAGGTGCCGGCCGCCAGCACCAGCAGCGTGCCCATCACCACGCACACGGCCGCCACCCACGTGCGCGTGTCGAACGACTCCGCGCCCTCCAGGAAGTGCTTGTACAGCTCTGGAATGGACATCCCTCGCATGACATTGCTGTAGAGTGTGTCACAACTTCGAGGCCGGTATGACTAAATCGATCTCAAGTGTGAGAGCGATCTTGGAAAAGTCATTCTTATGTCATACCAGTACAAAATGGCACGTCAAAAGCGTACTCAAGACCGCTCTCAAGCTTGAGATCGATTTATCATTACGGGCCCTAAACTATGTGCCTAATTGATAGGTTATACAATAAATATTGATAAAAAATATTGTTGTGTGCCGCTAATTTTGAATACATGCACAATATATCGCGTCCAATGCAAAAAATTCAGAGATTAGTTCCAGAGATAGAGATTCATATATCGAATGGCAAATGGGATTGGGGGATAGAACATTTCTAAGTAAGAGAGGTCCTTTTATTTACCTTTGCTAACGACTCCGATATTAACTTATTGTTCGTAGTTGGGATATATATGTACAGGTTTTATCGATATATACTTAAGTACATTTATCGCAATAAATCAAAACATCGACAGTGTTGTGACTGACCCGCCTCCTGGTCGCTGTAGAGCGTGGTGGCCAGCACCTCGACCGGCGGGCCCGGCCCCAGCACGTTGTTGGCCCACGCGCGGAACCAGTATGACGCGTTCGGCTCCAAGTGGTACACGTCTATCTGACGCTGGAACACACCAATTGTTACCCAAATGAGAGCAAATAGCAAAAATAAATAAATAAATATCGCCAGACGAACACACCAACTGTATGGTCCCAAACTAAGCAACGCGTGTACTATGGGTACCGTACAATGGACTGGGGGCGATCCCAGTGACACCCAGACCAGGGAAAATTACGAAAAGGCCATTTCCGAATTTTACCCTGACGGGAATCGAACCCGTAACCACCCGATGCAGTGAGCCGAGCGGCCTACACTCGAGCCACTGCGCCAAGCGGTCGTCAAATAAGGGAATGAAACTCCTTGCATTTCTTATGGTGCTGATTTGTGTAATTTATTTGTCGTATTGCATTGCGTAGTGATAGCGGCTTGAGACTAGAATAAGTCACCAACCAAGACTTGCAGATAAAATATGGTATACAAAGGTCAGTCCATGTATATCGCCGCCGCAGAGCACACATAATGTCACAATGTTGCAAGCCTCGAAAGCGCAACCAGTATTGGATTAGTTTCAGGATTGCGGAACAGATTTGCAGTGCTAACATAATAGATAGACCCCTTCAGAGTTATGGATAAGACAAAATCAAGAGCAATGAAATTTCGTGTTGGGCTTCTTGTGTCGAAATGCACTTAAGTTAGTACAGCTAGTAAAAAACAAAGTCTTATTTTGTATTATCAATATAAAAAGCGTGTTCTTCTTACCGAATTAGGGCTGATATGGTTAGGGCTAATAGGCCGCCACGCTTCTAGGCCGCCGTCTACCGGCGCGGCCGACCTGTACTGCGCAGTGAAGTCTATGATGGGGTGGCCGCCGTCCCCCGCCACGTTCCACAGGATCAGCGCCAGGATCGTGGACGCGTGCACCGTCACGTTCACGAGGGGAGGCGGCTCCGCTGGCAACGACAACCGATGGTTATTGATCAATAATAACGAACTGTGATCAATCCTTTAAGGAGATCATTCATTGTCTCCATTAGAATTGGTCCACATTGGTGGCGGAATTCTAAATTAGTGGTGGTATTTGGAATGTTTGGAAATTCAAGTGTCGGAGCAAAACTACTTAATCCATATTGGTTTTCCACATTCACGATACGTTTTTGGAGTTTTGGAGGGGATCAATTCCAATGGAGTCGCCGTGAATGACCTCCTTTAAATATGGGGGCCTGTTCGCCTCACCATCTCCTCGGCGCAAACAGCAGACGAGTCTTTTTATAGTGTCTGTTGTAATAATATAACATTTCGCTGGAGTGCAGCAATGCCAAAGATGGTTCATTATTTCCAAGTTAGGAAACTTGTTCAGCTTTTTAAAACGAAATTATAATCAAGATCTCAGACTTCGTTAATGCAGAAAACTGTTTTTGTAGTCTGACGTTAGAGCTTGCGTGACTTGGATCATGTCACGAGATATCAACCCTATGATGCCTTGAAGAACTTTGACTTGGTAATGACCGACGTAATCCGGTGACACTCAAACGACATTGTTGGTGCTTGTCCAAACCTTTGTAGTTAATATCCGAGCCTAATATCCGTAGCATTGATAGTATTCAAGAATTGCGAAATCTACCGAATGTTAGATCTGGTTAAAATTGGCACAGATTTTGTAATGCACTCAAATACTTTTTAGAAATGTTCGCTTCACGATGCACTAAAATAAAATATTGATCATACTAAAATTTTTGACACAAAATGCGAGTGCAAAGAGTAGGCAAGTACTTCAGGATTCTAGAAACATGATATCTGGAATTGGAAGGGCTATCTAAAACCCAGTCAAATGTCCAGTACAATTCATTAAAATAATTTTGTATGCACACCACTTATCTCCTGGTACCAGCGCCAGTGTGGGCGTCACACATGAAGGGTTATGTATTATGCATGTCTCAATTGCCACGCCGGGCAGATTGGGCAGTACCAGGCTATAATAAAATAGCATGATTTGTCCATTTGTCGTCGTTATGTAACAGGTAACCTTAGACTTCAGACTGAAGGTCAAATTTCACTTGCACATCTTTTTTCAAATTTCAATGTAATTAAGGTATTAAGGTGAAGGCGCCTGTCTAGCCCGCGAAATTCAAAATTTTCGAGTATTTTTATAGTTTATCCAAATTCTGAACACATTTAAGACAACATTTTGTGATTTGCGAAAAATACAGTATGCAGTGCGTTTATTAATACATTTATTTTACTCTAAATATTATCACGGTGGATATGATACTAGTAAATCACAAAATATACAAAAATTGCCAGATTATCTGGATAGCTGTCGTTCTTGAAATGTTTTAGAGTAAGTTGGATATATTAATAAATGCACTGCACACGGTCTTTTTGCGAATTACAAAATTTGTCTTTTATTATTGTCAGATTTTGAAAAATTTCTAAAAGAACTCAAAAAATTTGAACTTCGCGGGCTAGATGGGCGCTTTAGCCTTAAGCAAAATATGGCAAGGAAATATTTTCGGACACATTAGGCAACAAAAAGTACCTATGTAATATATTTTGTCATTTTAAAGGAATGCAGTACTCGATTTTCCGTATAACCGACAAGTATGACTAGTTCAATGCGAGTCACACAAGGCCGAAGGAAGCGGTCTCTTTCATATATGTACAAATAGTAAGCAGATAGAAACTAGGGACGCCCGAAAGAAGCGAAGCTTTGCAGTAGATATTAGATATATTATAAGTGGCGTGCATAGGGTTTTGAAACAGGGTAGGCAGAGTGTAACATAAAAATACCTTGAATTATGTCTCGCTAGCTTATTATAGATTTTCATTTAGGCTTTCGTACCTATTGAACGAAATGGGACATCTTTTGTTGTTAGTAAGTAAGTACCTATTTAGCCATATCAGACATCTAAAGTGATTGGTTGATGTACCTATCTGCAGTTGTATAACGTTGTCCCTTTTTCGTCCTTTTCTATGGTAATTAAACCATTATACGTTGGTGTTCAATTAATTATATTAAAATAATATAAATTGCAAATATAAATAGAAATTGCAAAATTTCTACAGGACAATATTTAAATCTTATATAAAGCTTGAACCCACGTCTTATCTTACTGGCTAGCTGGTCACAACACGAAGAACCCCGCCAATACTATTTTTTTATGTTATCATTATTATATTATGTAAATGAGGGTTATCTATAATGTATTGAGTGAGTTATATTGTTATTTCAACTATTATTTAGCCGCATAATGTGAGGATCCACGTCTTATCTTATTTCGAAAAATAGAGGGCGCTGGTCACAACACGAAGAACCCCGCCGATACTATTTTTTATGTTATCATTATTATATTATGTAAATGAGGGTTATCTATAATGTATTGAGTGAATTATATTGTTATTTCAACTATTATTTAGCCGGATAATGTGAGGATTTATAAAATATGTGTACGTGAAGACCGAAATACGCGTAAGTTGATGTTACTGTTTTGTCCGTGTTTACGTGTTTTATTTGGTTGATTTTAGGTGTTAATTATATGTAAAAATAACTGTATAAGTAAAAATAAATATTATATAATAAAAATATAATCTAAAATAGGGCAACTAAAATATAATATGTTTTAAATATGTATTTGTGAACTTGGTCAGTATTATAGTTATCAGATTTAACGTAAGATGGCGCTTAACCCAAATTATGTAATTGTAGATATGGGTTACTTTATTCAGAACCTTTATTAACAAAGGCCGTAGCACGTTGGGTGCATCGGTTCTCGTCCGATCACCGAAGTTAAGCAACGTCGGGCGCGGTCAGTACTAAGATGGGTGAACGTTTGATGGACACGCGAAATTGTGAAGTATTCTTAATTTTTAGATATATTTAAATTATTACCAATGTTATTTATTTATTTATTTATTATCAGATGCTTGCTGTGCTTACAGCTTATATCTAACCTTCAAGCGATATTTAGTATAAAGCTTAGGGCGCCGCAGCTCTGACGTCATCGTGTAACGTGTAACGCGTAACGCTTTTCACCGTTTGAGTGCCCGGGCAGCGAGCGCCCCGAACGTCCGTAAAGAACCTTCGCTTCAAAAAAAACTGGACAAGTGCGATTCATGATTTTTGCCTATTTCGACACCGATATGATACTGGTAAGACATTGGTCCCTTTTATCTCCTATTTATCACGCATAGGGGTTGAATTTTCCAAAACGCTAGAAATTATATTTTTTGTTAGTAATTAATAATATCTCCTCATGTTAATGTAAAGCAAATTTTTTTAAGAAAAAAATTCACGGTGCGGGAGCGAATTGGGACGCGGCCCGGTTCATTACACGCAGCAGGCCGCGGCCGGGGAGGCAGCGCGCCGCGCGCCTGGGTCAGCGAGACAGCTGTCCCAGAGTGTCCCAGATTGCTTCGCAATTACGATCTTATCAGCACACAATTTTCCTTCTTTCATCGAGTAGTTTCGTAATTTCTGTAGCAGAAAATTATAATTTCTCATTTTTTTTTTAGAGTGAGTAATCGATCTCTTGGAGTTTGAGAATATTATATTGGTTGACTGGTTAGAATCCATAGAACTTATACATCAATAGACTCTAGGTAGAGATGCGGCAAATAATTGACGATCGCAGAGCATAGTATAGTATAGTTCGTTCATTTCACGAAGACTCGTGCTGTGACTCTGATGACACTGGCATAAGGGTCAATTTGCAATAATTGACGAGTCTTCGTGAAATAAACAACTAGCTACACTAAACCAACTATAATATATAATTAGACTAACTAAACCAACAACTATCTATAATATATAATTCAGGTATCGAGCAGTAGTTTAATGTCTCGAAATTAGGCAGACCGTTCATTGGTCAGCAATACTCATTTATGTTAGGTAGATATTTCGGTTGATTGGATAGTTTTATACTTCATTACATCCACTGCGCCCCATCATCCCCATTGCCTCTGTGCGGGCGATACATTAATGTACACAGTATCCAATGCCGAACTCTCCCTATGCGGGGATACTGAACAAATGTTTGCTCACCGCGCGCTCACTAAATGAAATTTTATTGATCAGCGCACGGCTAGACGATGTAAGTGTATCAATAAAACATGGTTAGTCCGCGAAAACAGACGAGTTAAGTAACGGAGGTCCAAATGCTACTAATATTATAAATGCGAAAGTTTGTGAGTGTAGATGTATTTTTGTTACTCCTTCACGCAAAAACTACTGAACGGATTTGGATGAAATTTGGAACACAGATAGTTTATAACCTGGATTAACTCATAGAATACTTTCCTTAAGTCTACGCGGACGAAGTCGCGTGCAGCAACTAGTGTACCATAAATACCTTTCATACGGTAAACAATCTTCTTCTAGGGAGACTTTGTTGTGAAGATGATGCATAAATCTACTTTATAATAATTAAGTTATAATATCAACCTTTTCGTTATCTATAATGTTTTTTAACTTCTCGACTCCATTCGTTAGGCATCTATTTCTTTTTTAAACAAAGTACAAATCCTCCTCATGTATTATTGACCCTTTACACTTAAATACACCATATAATTAGCTAAGAAACAAACACCGACACCATAATAGCGGGCGCGTTTCAGAAAAATAGACCATCCGTCACGTCGTCATTACGTCGCCAGTGAAAATGTACCATTATACCCTGGCCTGCAATGATGCGGGTACATGTATGGGGAGTGAGAACGTGCGGTATTAGGCGGGAGGATCAGGGTATAGTGGTTGATGAATAATGACAGTCATTATGCGACCTTCGTGCTACTCGTCTTCAGGTACCAGTTATTGCGGTGTGTAGGCTGTCCATATGTGAGGCGTTAATGGGAGCACAACCCTTCATCATCACATGTTTGACGTTTTATAAAATGTGTTATAAGAAGTAGAACATCTGTCTGCAATTAAAAACTACTAGGACAACGACAATTGAAGGCAAAGTATCTAATACTGAATGACTCTAGTACTTGCAATAAAAATAGAGCCATAGAGCGACAATCGTTATTTTTAACGCACGCCGATCTTAAGATAAAAATTGGCCTCAATTTTATAAACAGATTTATAGAGCATCCAATTATTGCATTTCTGTCTGGTCCACTTGTTGCAATCCGTTTGAAGATGTGTCTATGTTTTATGTTATCTTGATCGGAAAATTGGCAATATGGCTGGATACATTAAAAATGAAAACAATTGTCTATTATAGAACCTAAACTAAGTCTAAGAACTAGTCTATATTAAACCTGCTCTAAACATTGCTATACTATACATGGTACAGGCAGGTCATTCTAGGCAGAATCGGAAACGTCACAACACTCATAGATAGAAGTGTTTCTAAGTATCTAAGTGAGTTCTAAGTTTCTAAGTATTGCTATTATGACATTGACACGTATGTATTTCTACGCAGTGTGCTAAGTATGCGATGATTTATAGTCAATGATAAATACAGAGACGTCCCGATATTCTCTGGAAGCATGGCCCGTCTACCAGTTCATTTTATCAGATTGCTATTTGTGTCGCGTGTGGATTATTGAATTGGTCTCATTGTGGCAGTAATAGAATTTTCCTCTCGTATATACAACGAATAACGATTAATGCTGAAATATGATTAAGGTTCAGTATGTCAATCATCTTTTCTAGCTGGTAGATATTCAATTAAAATATTAGTTTTTAATATAACACACATCTTAAATTTATTTAATCGAAAGTCTCGTCAGAATAGTGTAAAATCACTTAGCGTCTGATACATACCCTTTGAGGTCTAACCATCTTATATTAGTAGCAATTTGTTAGCTCTAAGATTCGAAGAATTGACTTATAATGATCAAATTCATTACGGTATGGTGTACATTGAACTTGGATGGAAGCAGGTTTGCAAATGCGGTGTTATAGACCTCACACTGCTTACAATATTGTGTGCGAGGTCGTAAAGAGTTCGGCAGAGCGATATGTAACGCCTGACCAACCGCGTTAAGTTAACACAAGTCCTTCAACCAGACCTCCCCAAATCGTCCAACTGAGGATCATGTGGGAGGTTTACACGAACGACATTACTAAATTACCATCAATCGCGATTTAATAACAACTGATTGAGACGTTAAGAATGTTTGCCGGTGTACCAACCGCTAATGTCTCGGGAAACATCGCGTTGAATGCTCAATTAGATTTTTTACTTGATTGTTTTTGTTACGATTGTCACGCAGTCTCGACTGTCATTGTAATTGCTTATTGACATTGTGCAGTTTAAATACTTATGTCCTACTTAAACTACTAAATATTACGGAAATTGATAGCAGATAAAGCGATTTTCTAGGCAAATTTAATGCTGATAAAAACTGGATGGAGACAGTTTTAGACCGAAATCACTTAACCTGCATTAGTGGTAGGTTTTATCCAGAAATACCGACCCGCCCTGGCTTCGCACGGGTATTTTTTATCAGTGTTTCTCTACTATATTAGGCATGTTTTATACATCTAAATCTTCCTCTTGAATCACTCTATCTATTAAAAAAACCGCATCAAAATCCGTTGCGTAGTTTTAAAGATCTAAGGATACATAGGGACAGACAGACAGTGGGAAGCGACTTTGTTTTATACTATGTAGTGATTAGGCTACTGTAACTGCTTAACATCAGGCGGGTCGTACGCTTGTTTGCCGACTTTGTAAAATATATAAAAAAGTTGGACAGATTTGGAACATCCACCCTTTCCCTAAATAAGATAGCATGCACAGCAAGTGGTGAGCTCACTGCCGCAGTTCAGCGCTGGTCAAATACAATGTACTAAAGCATCGTCTGGTCTACTCACTCCGTACTGTGAGGTTAACCCTATCGAGGTACGCTGTCTCGTTCTCGACGGCACACTCGTAGAGACCGGTGTCTTCCACTCCTATTTGCGAAAGGAGCAAACTGCCGTCACTCTGGAACAACATAAACAAAATTTTGAACATTCCCGATGACAGACCGAATAACCAAAAATTTATTTTGGCTTGGTTGGTTTTATGCTTACCAAGAATAAGTAAGAAAAGTTAATTGTGAGAAATAACTATGGTTTTTAAATTTTTAACACCCCCGATTTGACGTCTTTTTAAACTACAAAAGAGCTGATAATTTTCAAAAGGCTGAACCGATTTTCATGAATCATAGCTGAGAACCATAATGTGCGAATCATAATTTCTATATGATTATCACTTGCTTACGGAGAAGGAAAACATCGTGAGGAAACCTGCATGTCTTAGAAGATCTAACCAATTTTCGAAAGACATGTGACATCCGCCAACCCGCACTGGGCCAGCGTGGTGGATTGTGGCCTGAATCCCCCTCATGTTGAGGGGAGGCCCGTGCCCAGCAGTGGGACGTCAAAAGGGCTAAATTATTATTATTATAGCTAAGAACACGCTCGATCAGAATACCTATCTAACAAAAAAAAACAAAATTGAAATCGGTTCATCCACTTGGGCGCTACGATGTCGCAGACAGACACACAGTTACACAAATACACATGTACACCCCTCTTTTTTGACGGGGGTTAAAAATAGGATGTTTTCACTGAAAGGTGTCAGGGAAATGAAGCAATGCTATTTCTAGATTATTTGCTAGTTGTTGAAAGATCCACTTATTTAGACAGATTTCTTAAACCTAATGGGTTGATAACAGATTAGGCAAACCTTTAAAATACTTCTATTTTAATCACTATTAAAGCAGCAGTATTAACAGTTTTACAAAAGCACGTGTACAAAGGTAACAATGGTAGCACACTTTGGAACTTTCGAGAAAAGTTGTTAAATTTTTTGAGGATTAATATTTCCCCCTACAATAGGAGGTCCTTTTAGTCATTTATAGTCTTATCTACTATACTGGGCTTTACGTAGGATACATATATTATAATAAAAAATAATATAACGATCACGCAAGTCTCGTTATAATTAATTTGAATTAATAGAGAGATAGAGACCAGAGATCATGCGTTGATAAGACTTGAGTGTATTGGCGGAATGTTACTTAATAAGCAGTTCTGTCCCATTAATATATTTTGAACACGCCAACTGTCGGCATCACGAGAAGTATAGATTGTAAAGAATAATATAAAAGGCTCAATATCAAAATACGACCTCTCGTATCGAGGTTATGACATCCCACACACGCCCGCGCGAATCAGGAGCTATATGAGCATTTGATGGTAAATAATATTAGAATATAATAATAGGTTACAGTTACGTCATGTTTGTATACATTCGCCAATTTGAACCATAACTGGAACAAAATAAAATAATGAGAATGTGTCACTTAACTACAGTTTAGTAACCGCACTTTAGGCTGGTAATTTGACAAACGCTGTAGCAGTTAAAACCCTGGGCGCCACTCACTCGAATGGTTGTTTATGACGTTTAATTTCCCCCGTGACTTGTGCTTACGGGCCGTGGTGTCTTCCCTGCTAGCTTGTAAAAGATTAAAGGTATTGAAAGAACGTAGACTCTACAATACCATTGAACTTATATCAATAATAACTTGTTAGATAATCATTTATGCACTTGGAGTAAGGACTACTGTGCGTAGATGCATACTTTAACATTATCATTGCATTTGCCATAGATATGGGAGCAACTGTCAATCGGATGCCCCTCTTGATAAAACAGGAACAATAACGAATTTTGACGACCGCTTGGCGCAGTGCGGTTCGAGTGCAGGCTGCTCGGCTCACTGCACATGGTAGTTGCGGTTTCGATTCCCGCCGGGGCAAATTTCGGAAATGGCCTATTCGTAATTTTCCCAGGCCTGGGTGTCATTGTGATCGCCCCCAGTCCATTGTTCGGTGCCCATAGTACAAAATTTGCTTAGTTTGTGCCCGTACAGTTGGTGAGTCTGTCTGGCTATACATATTTATTTATTTAATAACAAACACCATACAAGAGGCGCATTCTCCGGCATGAAAGTTCTTGAATAATGCCTCCATAATACAATTTGCACATAAACGTCGTTTGCGGCGGGGAAGTGCAATTTTAGCGGCACCGCTGTGCCGTCGTGGAACATCATGATCCAGTGTGCTTCCTGACATTTTAAAATGATCTCAGCTGGCTTTTGACTTCTGCTAGGATTAGACGTCTACAATTAACTATGTTAAAGAACACCTTATTTATCTATCCAGATGATTAGAGGTTAATCAGCGATTAAATCGCAGAACCAACGCAACGCAATCGTAGAACTCGCAAGAAGACGGTGGATGCCAATGGTAATGGAACATGCTGTTTAAAAGTCTTTTAAGTCCAACAATATTAATGTTTCGGGTCTTCACGAGCTGTTTGGATAGTGAGCACATCGTAACCGCCTCAAAATCTCTTGCCGACCATAACTGCTTCTTTGTTTACCAATATCACAAAGCCAGTGTTATTCCCCAACAGATCAGGCACTTTACGTAGGCTTCGATGCGGCCTTGTGTCGGCGGGCCTTGAACTGGGATCGATATAGTGGCCCACAGACACAGACCGCCTCGACGGGAGGCTAGATATCAAAAACTAAGTATAATAATAATATACTCTACTATTGGACTATTACGGAACACATAGCCCTTAAATAGAAATGGTGAAGTAGATTAAGGTAATATTAACTTGTGACGAAATATGCGAATAAATACGTCACAATGAATGACCAATTAGGCGCTACCTTCAATTAACACCGTTCACGTCATTGGTCACGTAAACAATGAACAAGTAATATTTAGTAAAACGAAATGGCATTACCTGATTGGATCCTGAAGTTGTTCCATTTTCAAATAATACTCTAGATATCGGCGGTGCGATAAAGTAGGAGGGGTCGAACGGGTACAGATGCTAAAATTATGTTTTAGGTTGGGCGTGAACTAAAACAATAAGTCTAGCGCCGAGACAAATGCCAAGAGGAAGTTAGGCCAGTACTAATAAATCTATTTCAGCTTTGAAAGCGAACTTGGGAATGTCTAGCTAAAGTTATTCAGTAAAAAAATACATTTGAACACATCTCCGGGAAAATTTCCAGTGTTAGGTGAGCTCTCTTTATCACTGTTGTCATACTAATATTATAAAGAGGAAAACACCTTTGTTTGTTTGATTGTAATGAATAGGCTCCGAAACTACTGAACTGATTTGAAAAATTCTTTCACTGTTGGGAAGCTACACTATCCCCGGGTGACATAGGCTATAATATATTTTCAAAAAAATTAGGGATCCTTACTAATACTCGAATAATGTAACCGCAATGTACCCGTGCGAAGCCGGGGCGGGCCGCTAGTCAATAATAAAGAGAGCTCACTTCTGCTTGAAATGTTCCCTGAGTTGTGCAGCCCACAGAACAAGTTGCCACTGAGAGTTGAGTTGACTAAGATCGATTTATTAAGACTTAGTTTCGTGCAAAAAGTTCGTAGACGATAGATTTGTGGTTAACAAATATTATATTATGGATTCAATCACCACCCGATACAGAGAACAATGTTAATTTCATTTGAGACAGCCAATAATATCCTTCTTTGCGAACATCCTGATATCCGCAAAGATGAGATAAAATACACGCTTGAGGGGTACAACGGACCCGGATATAGGAATTATATCCCGGCGCATCGGGAGGGTTCAGTGGGGATCGATGATAGCACTTATTGAGAGTTATATGTATAAGCGGTTAGTTATCAAAAGCAGAACGGTTTTTTTGTTATCCCTTTTTTTTATTCTTTTATTGATTTGTAGGCTTCATCCGGATTAACTTCAGTTGTTTTTTTGCTTAACAAGTCAATTTGGAAGACCAATTTGAATTGTATAAAAACGATTCAGGTACTAAACTTAGTTAACGATCAACGAAAATTCCGCTCATTAGTGTCTTCGGATGAGCTAAAGTTTTTCATGCACGGAGTGTTAATGATAATTTTAACGACGTCATAAAATGCAAAAACGATCTAAATCTTTTTAATAATTTCAGAATCTACCACCGGTTCAGAATGCTGCATCCATTGAGAAGATCCGGCAAGACTCGTTACACTTTTCAATATAAAAACAAGTTAGTATGCATTCTCAGAAACAGCAACGCAATGTGAGCAGGCAACACGATTGTCACAAGAAAGTACAAAAAAATAATGCACGTCTACGTTCAATATTACTAAGCTTATTACGTCTCACTTAGATTTAAGTATTTAAATGTAAACATAGCTTAGTGAGGTGCACATTGCATACCTTACTGCCACTGAACAGTATATGATGATATTATCATTTGTTTATGTTATGATATGGCCAAGCCTTCAAGATCGACAACTTGGCAATAAATGTCCAAAATTAATAAATGTTAAAAGAAAGAAGGTATGAATAATTATTGATTTGCTGTTATGCCTACCGTAGGTATATTCCTTTTGGCAATTTCGTATTTTAGATGCCCGCTAAGACAGATTTGATCGCACGAAGTCGCGGTCAAGAGCATAATTTCGGTAAACAATGGACATTGGTAAACGTAAATGCAATGTAAATAAATACCTACTGTTTATTAAACCGCAAACATCACTTTAACCACATAATAAACATAATATATAAAGGCATATATTATATAACTATACTAGGTGATACAAAATGGGTATACTATTTTTTTTGCAACTTAACTTTGTAAATCTCAAACTATCGGCTTTGTGGGACAGTTGAAGTACTAAAGGTTTTGTAGACTTGTGAAATCGGTCAACAGCTGTATTCCTATAACAAGTTTTGTTTTTCAAGTTCCCTCCAAAGCTGATGGTTTTAGAATTACAAAGTTAAGTTTTGAAAAAAAAGTATACCCATTATGTGTCACCTTGTAGGTTCTATAGGTAAGTTAACGTTGTACGATTGTTAAATGCGTATCTTGAACAGGAAACTTCTTCAAAAACGTTAGTATGTTTGTTTTTGAAATCTGTCATAATAACAGAAGAGCTTAAGTGTAATCGGCACCAACACACTGAACATTCGACATGTGTGCTAACAATTAACTAGACCAAGACATTAACTTAATATAAGCTTAACCAACATCATAGCAATTAACATAAAAACAGTCTGGATTTAATAAAATATTTTGAAATCGTCACACAAAATGTGTCTGGGCCATTCGTGTAATCACAGAACAATAAACTTTAATGTCAGATTTACACGCACAAACCTACCATTACACGAAGGTCATTCAACGAGGGTCGAACATTATCCACTTCCCTCCGTTGCACCTCCATTGCAAAGCGGGAGACAGAAATAACTGTATGGGTTGAATTGCTACAGGAGCAAGACTGTAACAGCTGATTGAAGACCAGTTGTAAGGCACCGGAGATCATGACTAAACTAATTGGACCTTAAATCGTATCTTTAGTTAGTTAGTGTAATTGGGGTATGGCCGTTTTATTTAACTTTAAATAAATAAATGATCAATATCATGAAAGAAGACTGCGAACTGATTCAGTATTGCACCGACTAATGCCGTGCGAGCATGTACAGCGCCGGGGTGGCATTCCACACGACTGGCACGGAAACCGACTTTATTGCTTTGATAAAAATGTAGTTACGAGCCGGTACGTGCAGCTATAAAAAGGCATTCGAATTGAGGAAAATTAAAACGTCCAACATTTATATTTACGAATCGAATAAAACAAGTAACCACCTACCGAATTCGTTTTTTAATTAACGACATTCATTATACTATTTACAGAATTTTCTTTTTTCTTCGTTACATTACCTTGTCGCAACAAAATTTCTCCTTAAGATTTGGCCAAACCTCCAAGATCACCCACTTTGGTAATAAATGTCCAAAATGTGTACTTCGTAAAACAAACCAATCGAAATTACCAACAGTGCCGTTTCAATTAATTTAAATGTAAATATGCTATTGTGAAGCACAAGGTCTTACACGAGAAACCAAATGTCTTCTTTGATTATGTATTGAAATGTAATGGAAAGTTATGAATGGTAACTTGACGAATGTGGTGGTTAGCAAAGGGGCCAGATTTTGATACTGGCCTAGGCTGAGGATGCATGAAGACTCCATATTTAGGAGGAAACAAAATCAAGGAGCCTCGACTACCACGTGATCTTGGGCGAAAGTCAAAGGACAAGGTGAAAAGTCACACCAGATTTTCTGGCATTTTTCCTGTGACGTAGATGATATTTCAGACGTCCCGTATAGTTCCAGACTCAAAGAAGCCGGTGAAATAACTGCACAGGTATAATGGGCAGGGAAAGAAAAGATTAATCATCCACCAAGACTGTCGTGACTTGTCTGATGTACATTTATAACCCTGTAAGGAATGGCGAGGTGGAAAATATACAATATTTGCCGCCTAATAAACCCGTTCTTAGTCTACAGGCAAACACAGCCTGGTGACAGTATTCCTGAACCGAGCGACCGCGACGCAACAAACAGTCGCGACGAAGTCGTAAATACTTTACTGCCTACATTTACCTATAAATATAAGCATTCCGTCCAGGGTACAAGGGGTGACGGTAAGTTGACGATTACTACACAGATTAGGGTTGCGGTTGCCGACTTTCCATTACAGACTATATTGATTAGGGATGGACCTTTCCATTGTCATATTAGTCCAGGACTTCTGCAAGCAGGGCCTCTTTACAATCTGCCACAAACACTGGGAATTCTAGTAGTGTTAAGCTAGTGTTCATAAAGATAACATTTGTTTCAATTCGATCCGTTAATACTTCTAGATAACCGTCATTTTACCATGCTGTCCCATTTCCATAAAAACAAATATGTGCGCCTTCCAGATAAATGTCTAACGCTTTCAAAGGAGTCTAATCACGGTAGCTGCTGAATCAGAAAGTTGATATTATTTTAACACAAGACAGGTGTGCTTATGCTGTAAAGTTTGTCATGTCTACGCTTATCACTCGCAACCTAACCACCCCGTACAAATATGAGTCAGTCAGAAAGGGCAGCGCTCCCCCTCGCCCCATAATGGCATGCACCCCCAGTGAGTAATGTCCTCAAGTTGCGGATGAATCATAACCAGGCCGCCAAGACGTATGGCGACTGTCTAACTTTGAAGGCAGTCGCAAAGTTTAAAGCCAGCTTTTAATTGAAAAGAGCTTCTATTATTTCGGGGTAAGACGCGAACAAGTTGAAGTATAAACGGAATACTAAATTAAAATACGATATTTAGAGTAAAAAGTTTGGTATATTAAAGAGACAGGTGATGTTTGGCTAGGTAGTATGAGAATCACATTCATAAAAGACTATCAAATTTTGGCAATTCAGGTATTCCTGTAGCTATTAATTAGGATAATAATTAAATATTATTCAAATGGACCCTTATTGCGAAACTTCTAGCATGACAGTAGACTGCTGCCAAAATAAAAACTATCGCCGTTATTTTTATCTAATCGCCTGATATCCGATTTTTTGTGCGTCAAGAGATCTTTGTTACAAATAGAGCGTCCACCAGACCTCCCAACATAATCATTAACAATGAGCGTGCTAAAAGCACTACCGCGGTAATGCCTCCATTGTGCCGTCAACAATGTGCCTCTGTGTTTGTGCAACAGTGTTGAGAGAATAATATACGTGTGTCTCTCGGTTTAATACGTGCGTTTAGGCACGCGTCGATACGAGTGTTTTGTTTAAAAACATATGTTTTCTATTGTGATAGTGATAGAAAAAGCACTTGTTTTTATGAGAACGTGTACTTGAATGATAATAAGGTAAATCTTAAAGAAAGACGAATCAAATCACAGTTCAAGGAATCATCATCAATCTGTCTTAAGTATGGTGGACACACAAAGACGACAAGGGATATCATCCGGAGGGTGGCGATTGCGGCTGCGTAGGGATTGATACAACGCAGAATTGGGGTAAATGATCCCGCCGGACTTGGTACCTTGGTACTTGGTGATAGAAACCAATTTCTATCACAGCATTATAATATACCTTGATAACATTGATAACAATTTTCCCATACATTAACACATTATTCGATATTTTCCATTACTGAAACCATAAAACTTATAAAATGTTGTGCAAAGTTGGTTCGCAAACCTGGATGTGGAATCTACTGCATAAAAGTAGAAACACTCTGTTACAACAAAAATGATTGTAACAATAATCTATACAAATAAATAAAATTGGAGTGTCTGTTTGTAATATCAAAATAATACCTTTTCACTAAATGCATATAAAAGTACATACGACACCTATAACAAAAACGCGATTTAAAACATTTTTGTCGGTCTGTCTGTCTGTCTGTCTGTGTGTTTGTTCCGGGTAATCTCCGAAACGGCTGGACCGATTTTGACGGGACTTTCACTGGAAGATAGCTGATGTTATAGGAAGTAACTTAGGCTACTTTAATTTTAGAAAAACAATATGGTTCCACGTAAAAAAATAAAAACACATGAAATCAAAGAGTATCTCCGAAACGGGTGGACCGATTTTCACGGGACTTGCACTGGTAGATAGCTGATGTTATAAGCAGTAACTTAGGCTACTTTTATTTTAGAAAAACCAAATTTAAAAAAATGAAAGAATGGGTCCTGTCGTGCGGGCTCAGAACGCGGGAGCGGGCTTTTTTGTTAAGTTAAATTCCACGCGGACGAAGTCGCGGGCTCAGCTGGTTACAATAAAAATATTGTCGTTACAACAACAATAATTTTTAGGACACATAAGTATAGCCAATATTTAAGTTGTTTTGGGGACGTCACAATTTGGAGCCCTGCCCTTTTAGAGAAGATAACAAGCGTTTTTACAAATTGTTACGCTGGAATTTCTCATATTATGTCACAATTTGTAGAAACACTTTTAAACCACCACTACGAGGGTTAAAGTTCCATAACGTACGAAAAGGTCTTTAGGAGAGTCTTTAAGCAACAAAAATAGTAACCTGTCCTTTCAGTGCGATACGTAGCATATAAACGCATGCCAAGCCGATACAGATGACTCAACCTGTCGGAAATACAAGTGGAGGACACACAGGCGTCGTGACTAACTCATCCGGGTGCTGCAAGGGTGGCTTCGAGCCAGGTTGGGGGATTGATACACAGACATTGCCTGGGGTGAATTTGGCGCCGCGAAAATTATCAGCAAGGAAATCTGGAATAGTTTACATTCGCATTCGAATTTATATGAGTTTTTATGTATGAACAGACTTGTATTGGGGCATTAAAATATACAACCTATAGATTAATGTTGATAATCGTTACATTGATCCATTTTCAAGGACCGACAATTTCTCTTTGTAATAACTCAGACACGAAAAATAGTTCTCCATTTCGGTATTGTGAGAGAATTCCGTATAAAAATATCGTATAATAACTCTAACGAACCGTATTCAGACCGCGGTAGTCTGCGACTGACATTCATAAAGTTTTGACCCAAACTGGCCGTGATTCTATCAACTTTGTGCAAAACTTTGACTGCAAGTTGATTAACGTCCATGAAATCATTGCTATGGTGGATAAATAAAACTGGATTCAGGAGTTTCACTTCACGAAATAGATTGATTTAAAATACCACAATACCTACTAGAAGGAGTAGAAGGTCGGAAGTTGCCCAAATCACTACATAGTACGAGGGATGCCTTTTAAGTTTTGTCGTTTGAAGAAAAAAACACAACTAGAACCTTATAGTACTTTTTATTGTTTTTCAAAGTATTCACCACGTAGCTTAATACACTTTTCCATTCGCTCAAACCAGTTATTATAACATTTATTCCACTCTAAAGTGGGGGTGTTCAAAATGGCTGACTTGAAAGCGTCGACTGCTTCTTCACTGGACTGGAACCTTTGACCACGAAGACTTTTCTTAATTTTAGGAAATGTAAAAAAATCGTTAGGGCTTAGGTCAGGACTGTATGGAGGATGGTCAAGAATTTCTACTTTTTCCTGCTTCAAATACTCAATCGTTTGACGAGCGCTGTGTGAACTTGCATTGTCGTGGTGCAGGATGATGCGTCGCTTTGAGTTAGATTTTCGAAGTTCGGCGATGACTTGTGGTAAACAAACTGTGGTATACCACTCTGCGTTAACCGTTCTACGATCATCAAGTGCAATAGTCGCAACATGGCCGGTTTTTCTAACGAACGTGGCCACCATCTTCTTTGAAGTGCTTCGAGAACGAACAACTTTAGTCGGCTTTGGCTCGTCTTGAAAGACCCAGATTGTAGATTGTTGTTTGGAATCAGGATCGTAGGCATAGATCCAAGATTCGTCACCACTGATGATGTCGTAGACGTGATTTGACTCTCCTCGGTTGAACCTTTGCAGAGTTTTCTTACACCATCTGACGCGGGCCGCCTTGTGATCGTCGGAAAGCAGATGCGGTATCCAACGGCAAACTAGCTTTCTTACACCAAGCGCTTCATGCAAGATCTTCTGAATGGTTGTCCCTGAGATGCCTAATAGAGCCTCTATCTCTCGATACGTCACATGACGATCTTCGAGAATTAGTTGTCTCACTCCAATGATGTTATCTTCAGTGAATGCAGATTTTGGGCGACCTTCGCGAGATTTGTCACTAACACTAGTATGTCCACGCTGGAATTCTAAATACCAGCGTTCGACAGTCCGCAGACATGGGGCTTCATCCCTGAACACAGATATTAGCTCTTCAAAACACTGAAGCCGTGTCAGGCCTCTTCTAAAGTTGTAGAAAATTATTGCACGAACATTTTCCTTAGAAATATTCATTTTCGTACGTAACCTGACAGATTCTAATCGACGCTGTGACTAAACAATAACATTAATCCTAATACATTCAACTGTTTTGAGATTCTAAATTTAAACACATTCGAATATAGAACAGTTCCAAATTCAAAATTGCCGGGAATTATGGAAACGACAGAACTTAAAAGGCATGCCTCGTATAAAACAAAGTCGCTTCCCGCTGTCTGTATGTCCCTATGTATGCGTAGATTTTTAAAACTACGCAACGGATTTGGTTGCGATTTTAATAGATAGAGTCATTCAAGATGAAGGTTTATAGATTTATAATAAATGCATAATATAGTAGAGAACCACTGATAATTTTAGAGGTTTCTAATGTGATGTCGTAAATAAATAAAAAAATTTGGGCGGTGCGTGCCTATAAAATTTCGTATCAGCATTGCACCCGTGCGAAGCCGGGGCGGGTCGCTAGTTAATAATAAGTTGTGGTTTAAAGTTATTGCAGAAATAAAATCACCGCTTTTCCTATAGATTTCAAGGTATGCGTTAATTAACGTTGTAACACGTAGTTGTGCTCTGCTTAGGACAAAGTTGTATATTAATATAACGCGGCAGTGTGCCAGCTAAGTTCGGAGGAAGAAGTTACTTAATATTTCAAGCAATAACTTTTGCACCCTCAACTTTTAACCGATAAACTGAGGTAGTTATGTTTTCTTTTGTTTACCACAATGAAGATGATAGTTACAGCTTCCCTGCAGTGTTTTACATATTGGGGAGTACTTGTTTGTCCACAAACTATTTTTGTATCAAGAAATTTATTTTTATTTGCCCCCTTAGTTTTGCAACATCTATCTTCTGAGTACCCTCTTCAATAGTTCCTTTTACTAGTTCAAAGATTCCAATAAACCAAATCGATCTGATAAAAGATCGCATCGATTTATTTATAATTTGAGGTTATAACGTGCGCATGAACAATAAGTGCAAGGAAATGAACAACGCGCACGCCGGTCACCAAGGGCGCGCCGAGTAAACTTTCAATGTATTTCTACAATCACTATCTGTTCCTACAATTTAGATCACTTTTTTATATTGATTCACTGCTGAGCAAAGATCTTTAATTATTCCGTTTGTTATTTTATTTGAAGAGGAACTGGATTCAGTTTTTCAAGCGGCTAGAATGAAATGCAGATTCATGAGATGATTCAAACGTTGTAATTTTTGTAAGAAAACTAATAAGCCTATCCACAACAGTAATCAAGAAAATGAGTGACAAAGTAACATGAAGATAGGCCCGGGAAAACCTGTGCTTCTCAAAGCCCAGAATCTTTTTATACTGTGGACAATGACAAGTGTGGACAAAGACAAAAAGTATCTACAGTATTCTTTTATAACTAAAAGGACACCAAACAAGCTTTTAAATTTGGTTAGTCTCTAAGAGATAAACGTTATACTAGATAAGTAAGTACGATTCATGACACACAAGATAATTGTGTGGCACTGGACTAGGTTTTACTATGTGTTCATGATACATCTAATATGCAAGATACAAAAATTGACGTCAATTCTATGGCTACGAAAACTAGTGCTGACTGAACAGAAAAACATTGATTTATCCATCTTACTCACACCCTCCTGCTTGCATGAGAAGGATACCAGTTCACAACATATTGTTTAGGTACCGATGTAACTTCTCAAGCAAATTATATTTGCTTCACTAAAGATTGGACCATAGTATATCGATCGCGAAGTATCCAACTACGTGCTTCAATGCTCTGTCCCCTCCTCTTGAAATAATTGAAACTCGTAAGCAGGGCTTAAGGATATTACGCGGACTTAAAACCCAAATGGAAATATCGGTAAAATTTTATGAATATAAGGAACCGTGGTGGGACAATTTTGAAAGGCTACAAGCACCGGTTTGAACGAATTAAGTATTTCATAAAGGATTTATAATTCCGATTATCACTTAATGCATGATATACTAGTTCTTGGTTATCCTACGGATTCCCCAAGAAACCAACGAAAGATGTATGAAATTTATAAACTAAAATTCTCTAAAATGGGATTATTCAGCCAAGCCAACAGAAGTGACACATTTCTGTTAAACTATTCTTAAATTAAAAAAAAAAACTGTTATTACAGGTGATTTATTTTATAATGTCAAGCATGGTTCAAAATTAAGTACGTCCATTACATGACAGGTTATCTTAATATTGTTTATCCTGTATTAAACTTGACATAATTAAGGAGCCCATTCATCAGATACACTATGAAACATCTTTGGAGACCTGCTATAAATAGATAGACGTTGTACGAATTGAGACATTGGCCAATTTACGACAAACGGCAGCCATCTTTGTGGAGATCTACGTTCAATTAATACAAGTGAATTGTTATTACTTGGAGATTTCAATGGATTTAAATGTTGTTGTAGGAAATTGGCAACGAAACGTCAGAATTTTAATTTTAAACTAAGCTAACACTAAAGCTATGACATGAATTATGTGGAAAGGATGTAGTTTGCTGTAGTTTTTTAAATCTTAAAACATAAAACAAAATAATGATACCCTCATGTTCAGAATTCAGATAAGCAAATAACTATCATGAACCATATTTATGAGTCAAAACAACTTAAGAAATAATGAAAATAGCATGCCTACACAGACGTGAGCAGCGGATGCGCACAAAAACTGCAGACAATGGAACATAGCACGTCCAGATTTAAGATTTATATCTCATTAGAGTAGTAGCTGTGATAGCCGATTGACTAAAGCATGCGTCTGGCGGGCAGCAGGTCATGGGTTCAAACCCCGGCTCGCACCTCTGGATTTTTTGAAATCTATGTGCGAATCATAATTTCTATATGATTATCACTTGCTTGCGGTGAACAAAAACATTGTGAGGAAACCTGCATGTCTTAGAAGATCTAACCAATTGTCGAAAGACATGTGAAATCTGCCAACCCGCACTGGGCCAGCGTGGTGGATTATGGCCTGAATCCCCCTCGTGTTGAGGGGAGGCCCGTCCCAGGAGTGGGACGTCAAGAGGGCTAAATTATTATATATATTATATCTCATTAGAGAACAAACTGCTTGTTAAAGCCGTACATTTTGCAGAGTCAATTCAAACCAGTTCGAAATTGTCAACAACTAAACCCAACTTCAATACTTCGTTAAGTGTTTATGGAGCTAAAGTTACCAAAGACTTTGTATTTTCAGTAACAGCAAATCCATTTGGAGAATCAATAAATAGGTATCGCGAAACTTTTGTCCCACTTGGAGCGACGAAGACTGACAGACATAGACGGGGCGTTGAGGTGGCACGTTGATTATCTCCAAATGAATACCAGTTATATCCAGACACGTCGAGGACGCCACTGACGGGACAGAGGAGCTGGACAACTATAACTGACTGATATAAAAAAACTATACCATATCTGGTAGACATGACTGACAAAAATTTGATTTAAGTCATTGTTTTTAAAGATAAAAGTTTTTGCGCAAACCTTGACCAAAACAAAGTAATTTAAGATGCATTTAGATCGTCATTTAAATAAGTGGAACATGTACCTAGCCACCCTAATCTTGATTAAGTGCGTTGAAGGGAGAAATAACGTGTAAGGGGAGAGGGAACTTGAATACTTTGCAGATTATAATAGATGGCCGTATAATCTGCATTTTAAAGCATCATATTTATATTATTGTTATGCATTGTCTGAGAAACAGGCAAATAAATATTGCTTATCAGACAATAACATCTCTAGAGCTGAGTACTAAGCATAGATATTCATTGCATAGATAGCAATATGAGAAAATCTTAATGGTTAGTGAAATCGTAACATCTCATACGGAAAACTTTAGCAAAACCAACAAGTCAATTGACCATAAATTATGACTGGCGAGACGACCATTACTAGCAGTTGCATCGGACTACATCTTATCTGTTTCAGAACCAAATAAAATCGACACCTATCAATGAACGAATCGAGAAGCCAGTAAAAATCGGTTTCTATTGCATGTGCACGATTGATCGAGTCCAATAGTATTAAACAATAATGCAAAAATAACGCACGAGCAGACTATGAAGTTAAAATAATGTGCTAAGTATTTAAACAATTTTAAACCTTATTGCCCAAAGTATACTTATTGCATAAAGTTGTAGTGACCTATGGGATGCATTATTGGTTCAATGAAGGAAAGTAATGAATAGGTGAACCGCCAAATAAGGCAAGTTCAAACAATTATAATGTTGATTGCAGAATTATCCTGAATAGTGATGAACAAAATTGAAATGAAATGAATCGTATTCAAAGAAAATCTCGACGAATAAAACTCCAGTTTAAATTGGCAGCATGCATTTGCAAGGTGGTTCGGCTCGGACAAATGCGCCGCGGCCTGGTCGCTTGTACGTATCCCCCCCAGCAGAGCTCTGACCCAATTAGCCCCTTCCTGTTGACATCTGATAGATATTCGGGTAAAGAAACTATAGATAGTGACCCCTTTGGGGTGGGCTTGTTGCCTTATAGAATTTGGACACGCACGAACATTTTGAATACAATCGCATAACTCTGGCTTAAAAAAGACCATCAACCATCAACAGTTCTTATGACATAAAGTGGTCATGGTTTAGAACAGAAAAAAAGATTTCGTATATTTTACTACTTAACTGAAACTGAAACATGTTTTTACTTTAACGAACAATACTGTGTTTGTCTTGACAAGAAGTCAGAAACATCTGGTCCATTCTTCTCATGTGCTGATGAGCGTGCGTGGCACAGACACTTAACCAATAGGTACTTGTTTCGGGTCAATGGCCGGAATTCTTTGTAGACCTACGCCTACAGGAGTCGTTATCAGTTTGCTCAATGTATGAACACAAAATTGTTAGTAGCATTACTACCAACAGTAAGGTGTAGATTGTACGAACATACATCGAGTCTGTAGGATGCAAATTGAAAAATTTGGTTAATACCTCAGATTTGTAAATAATGCAGGCAGAGCTATATCGATCCTCATTTTGGAAATTCCCAAATGCTTAATCTGTATTGAAGAAGTGTGCACTACGCACTGATTTTGAGTTTCAAAGGACTAATACCTAATTCGCCTTAGAGTAGCCCCAAAAACGAGACAGTATTATTGAGTCTAAAGAAGATATTGTACCCATGTAAAGCCTAGCGTCGTCGAATAAACCGTGGGTTGTCAGTTTAATCTAATTTAAAGGGGCGTATTTGGGGCTCCTCCAACGCTCGACTGGATCTGCCTACGCCGTCTATATTGTGGACTACGAAAATATTAATATTCTATTTATCAGTTGCTTTGTTGGTTCTCAGCTTTGTTTGTATACATTTTGAGAATTAGTAAAAGGTATACGACCTTCTTTCAACCACGGTGGGTTGTGAATACTAACTGTATCACACAGTTTATTCTGACGCCATATTTAGGAAGACTATTTAGGGAAATAACAGTAAGGCGAAAGTGCAACTCATTATAAAATTTCAAGATGAATCTTTTCCATCTGCATGCATAGCGGGTGAAATAATGATAGTGGTTACTCCAATAGAACTTGACATCTTTTTAATAACATAACATTGTTTTGCAAGGAGATTATAATATCTTCAGCAGTACCTACTCTCGAAAGAGCTATTCCCTGATCTCATGATTTTTTTAAACGTTTAATTTGACCTTCTTAGAACACAAAGGGCGCCAGACAAGCGGATTATAGTAGGTAGGTATGATAATTGAAAACGTTATCACGAAACTCGACTAAACCCTAAAATATAAATTTAAGTCTGACACTTCGCTCGTCTGACTCGCGTTACAGTTAACAAGCCCATTTAGTTGAACGTTGAATGATCGCCAAAAATAGCATCGCCGACAAAAAACTGAAATAGGTACTTCCAATAAAATTGGCATCACACACATAACACGACCTTTACGTGAACAAATTAATTGTTAGCAAGTAGAAGCATTTATGATTAATATTATCGCTGCGGAAAAGTTAACAACATTTCTGTTAGTAAAAAACACACCTAGAGTAGAACAACAGGCTAGTGTTTCTGCGCTATTTGTGTGTTTAGAAACTTATATGTCGACGAGCTTTCGCAATTTGCCTCCAAAGATTATAGAATTCTTGAGAAAGTTAAACAAAGCATGTTTTCCTTTCAAGGAGGTTATTGAAATTAGTCCTTTTTCTAGTAAAAATTCCAACAAAATATCTTTTATTGTTATACTACCCCATTTGCATAGATCAGATTGGAAGGGTTACGCAGGGGCAATAGTTAAAAGGGAAACAAAATATGGGTAGGGCGGTGATACGCCCCGTTAAACCCCGGATAACCTATTTCACAGGAACCAAAATGGGCCAAAACACTTACGGTGGGGGCGGTTAGCAACGGCACAAAATTGATATTATTGTATAAAAGTGTGCAACGTTGATAATAAGAGCTGAACAAACATTATTTCTTATTTCGCACTGTAAAGCTATTTATTAAATACTAGCCTAGATTCAAGGATACTAATTATTAAGCTATTTTGTCATACCTTCTTTAGTTTACAGTTCGAAACAGTACAAATGATAAAGATAGCTTATTTTGAGCATAATGCCACACAACTAGGCTCACGCGCACTACAAACAAGTTTTTAGTGTAATGTTTTTATGATAACTAGTTATTTACATATCTCATGCCATTTTTATAACATCACCTACTATGTGACGCTACACCATAGCCTTCTAGATGTTCTTAATTCAAGTATCCTGCATTAGCTATTGCGGTAGCTCCAGTGCGACAAAAGAAGCTCCTATCGCCAAATCCAGTCATGTCTGGGTTAGGCCCAGAACACCGACAATTAAAGACACTGAATTGGGGAAGTACTTTTAATTCCCCGGCTCTTTAGCCGCTACAACTATGAATATGCAAAGAGATTTACTATGTTTCCAAATGAAAACTTGTATCCAAGATATTTATTTTTAGAGCTGACGGTGGATTGTGGAACTAGTGTGAAAAAAGTTATTAAACAGGAACTTTTTTGAAGAACTAGGGCTTCATAATAATACCAGGTGGCAGAGTCCCAGATGAAAAATCTGCGCAATTTCCTCAGGCTTTGTAAGGAAACATTAAATAAGTTGGTATTACTAAGCCCCTTCCTGTGCTTTAGGTTTTCGGGTCTCTCACTTATCGCACGAAACGCAGCTATAGTAGCTGCTTTACGCTGATCGTCGGTGAGAGGGTGGTACTACTCCGGTCGACCCAGCCCGTATATGAGCTGTAGTCAGTACAATACGCTACAACTTGGCTTCACCACCGTTATACATTTGCCGCACCGACCATATGCGGTATCGACCGAATTTAAGATTATTTCCAAGTTCGCACTTGCCCCCATGTCCTCTATTTTGCTATACATAGGTATTTGCAGCGGCCCCAACGTGCCGCAATTCCACTATCTTTTTCTTCTTCCTCGTTCCCTCAATGCTGAGGATCGCGGTTGCCCTTCCAAATGTTACAGTCACATGCGCTGTGAAGGTACCCTCTTGTAAAAACTGTCTCCTACAGCGTATTCCGCTATATTCTTAGCGGAATTCGGCGCGTCCAAAGCATATTTTTAAGCCAAAGTTAAAAATGTCTTTATAGTGCGTGCTTAAACTCTCGCATGTGGTTAGTACCTGTTTAAGATAGCACGACTCTCAATATTTCTGTGTACCTACCTATGTCATAAACACCGGCTGAAGCACACTATGGATCATAAAACTCTAATAGGAACTGCATGTCTGATAATAATCCATATAATACTGCAGTAACCGGGATTCGGGGACCGACAGGCATCGGCGGTGATCTCGAAATGAACGCAAAAGACACCTTTTGGCATTCAGAATGATAAGCAAGCATATTTAATAAAGAAATTAATATTCAAGGTCATATTATGAATTAATGTGTTTGATATCAAAGTGTAGATAATGTTTATGGACCATAAAATAGTGTTTATAATAATGTAATGAATCGGTATACTACTAGCTGTTGCTCGCGGCGCTGCCTGCGCTATTATAGAATTTGTTCTGCATCTCGACTCCCAATGCACATAGCGTAATTATTTTACATAGGTACACCTTATAGTTTATAGTACCAAACTTATGAGTAAAAATAGTCAAAGTTAGATTACCTGGTAGTATTAATAAATTACAAGTAGATTCTTATACGAATCTAGTTGCCTTCATGACAAAGTAAATACAGTTTTTCTAAGACATAAGTACCTACCTGCCTAAATTATGTACTTAATGGTCAAGGGCACTCACAATAACCCTATAATATGGTAGGTTAAACATACATTTGCTTTTTTATAATTAGTAAAGGCACGAGCATTCGGTAAGTACCTACCTATATTATTGCATAGGTACGTTATGATTTTTTATAGGTAAGTAAGTAAGTAACTAGTGGTGTTTTGGTAGATTTAAAAAAACTGGTAACTTGGACAGGTTCAATCTATAGTCCAGTGTCTTGTGGGAGTGGAGATGATGTCTTAGCTTGGCAAAGCTGAGTGGGATAATTAATTTATTAAGTACTTACCAAAACTTCATGGTGCGTCTTGTTGCCCCTATGCACCCATTGCACATTCGGGGGCGGTAGTGTGAGTAGCCCGCCACATGGTATTGTTACATTGGTACCCTTGTCTGCAGCCACATCCCGAATTTCCACATCCTCGGCAAAAGCCCGGGGGAAAACTACGAAAAAAAATTCTGAGATATAAAAATATATCTTTGGTAGTAAGTAAGTGCTAACTTACATAAGTATTTTTTATATATATTGACTAAATATAGTGCATTTTGTTAGCAATTTATTATAAGAACTATAAAGTATCTATACATTTTTATTTACCTTCTATTCCAAGGCAGAACACGGACAACAATATACGCTCGAAAAACATTCTACTGTAACTACATCTAGACACCTAAGAAAATTATCCTCGAGCTATACTTGTTCAAAAGTAAAAAAGATTGATATCCTATCTATTTTTATTACATTACACAGAATTAATTAACGACGGAAGGCGAAATAATAGGAAACAAATTTCACAACAAACGTCTTCACTCCATTGATGAATGTCATAGACTAAATTTTATTTCATCGTAAAAATTAAATATAGTGCACAGATATTGGGAGTATTAGGAAGTATATTGCCAGTTATAATAATGTGACACTATGGTTAAAAAATTCAAAACTATTAGTTGTTGTGTTTCTCTAATTTATCAAGTAATCTTCCATTATCGTTCCTCTATGTAATCTAGTAGTAAGTACTTAAATCTTCCTTGTACATCCAAAACATGCTTAGATCATTTAAAGAAACATGAGTTGGTAACAAGGAAGATTGGTAATAATCACAGCCTTATATTCTTCCATTCTCTTTGGTGAAAGTGTAAATACCCCACAGAAATACCCATACCAAGAAGACTATATATCATCTCCTTCTCTGTACGACGACATCCACCTTGTGCAATGAATATAAGGGTGGGTCTACCTAACGATGAAAGCCATATTTTAAAAAAAGAAGAAGAAGGGTGGGTCACACGGTGGCCACAGGATCATGCGTGGTATACCATGTGATGGTATACCATCAGAGAAATGGTCTAAGTATACCATATATCCATAAACATAAAACAAAACTTCGTTGGTGGTTTTTATAGAATAGAAAACCTTGAGTTTTTGTGACAACTGTCAATAAAATATTGTATCTATGGTTACTCGTTGTAAAATGCCAAATGCATGAACATAGACAAAAATATAGATTTTCTTCGGATATGGCTGCTGTATCGGCAATACAACATCTGCAATGTTTTGTAAATTCGATTTTATAAAATGAATAAAGTGTTTTTTACTTATTTATAGTGATTAGTGGACCGTGTACAGTGCTGTGATATTTGTAATGGATGCAGATAACGAATACGAATTGAAGAGAATTCGTGATGCAATTCAAACGATAGATACCATTCAATCCATGATCGACGTTTCAGCTGATAGACTCGAGGGTTTGAGGACACAATGCTCGACGAGCGCCGAGCTGACGCAGCAGGAGATCCGGACCCTGGAGGTGAGGACGCTACGTGTCACGAGTCAATATATTCGCGTTAGGGAAATAGCAATGCCCTTGAAAATAGGTAGTCACTCCGACAGGCCGGGATTCAAGGACTTGCGGTCTCAAGGACTGGGGTGAATAGTTCATTGTCGTTGTGTAGTATTGGCGTACTCTCGCCGCTCCCTCTCACCTTGTACGTTTTTTAATTTCTCGTAACAACCGGTGAAGGTTTTATACAGTCGAATTTTTATGATTTTGATTTCATATTTTAGATTGTGGAACAGTAAGTTAGAGTTTTGCAGAATGGAACCAACACACAAATACTTTTGTGGACCAAAACCAACCCTAGTACATGTGGATGTAGGTTGGTTTCAGTTTGTAGCAGTATGGGTGGTTGGATTCATTCTGCACAACTGCAGGTATCCAATTTATTTATTTATTCAATTCGGTTTATAGAAGTCTTAAAGCTAAATAGCATAAAAAACAATACAAGAACTTAGTGGTATGTCATGTCTTATGAATTATCTTAGGATAGAAAAATATAGTATGTTGTGATATTCTTGATAATTGCTGGTTTATGTGTTGGTAATTCACAACAAGAATGGAGAGAGTTGATTATTGTCTACTGCATGTTTCAATAGAAATCTGAAATACACACATACTATATGTTCATTAGAGCGCAAAATCTCATATTTTCAATGTGCAATAATTTTGTAATAGCTACTAATGTAACATTGAATGAGGCAACACACTGGAGATATCATACTTATCAAAATACTTGTACCTACTAAATTAAATAAAAGCAACTGTAGATTTTATAAAATAATAATAGTATGTTAAAAAAGTCAGACAGTTAGAGTCTTGCCGTATCTTCTTAGTCAATGCTGCATTCCCATCTTGTGCTATACTTAAGGATAAAAACGACAATTTTCAAGTGCCCCCTTGGGCTTAAAAAAAGTAAACTATTTAAGGTTCAGTTTAAATTAAAGCACATTTATTTTTACTGAAAATTTGTTTTCCTTTCACTCTCTTTAGTACCCCTTATAAAATGTAATGATAGATTTTGTCATTCATTAGGTTCCTATATATTGTTTATTTTTTTATACCAATACTGTGTAGTTTCCACCTTCCAATATTGATTATAGCACAAATAAATCTCTCCCGAAATCAACTTTGAATGTTTTATATTAACCTATTTCACGTTAGAAATAAATATCCTCATCTAATTCAATTAATTGGGTATCCAGTTTTGTGTCAAAGACATTGCATGAGATCATTTTGGCATCATGACCTCATCTAGATGGCATCCTATGAAGTATATGATCCAGATTAGATGATAATGAATTAATTACACATCTATTTGCAAATTGATATGAGGCATATTTCGGAAATGGCTTTTTCGTAATTTGCCCTGATCTGGTTGTCCCTGGGATCAGCCCCAGTTCATTGTATAGTACACATGGTACAAGTGTTGCTTAGTTTGGCACCATACAGTTGGTGTGTCAGTCTGGCGATATTTATTTATCTATACATCTATACAAATAAATAAAATTGGAGTGTCTGTTTGTAATATCAAAATAAAACCTTTTCACTCAATGCATATTAAAGTACATACGACACCTATATCAAAAACGCGATTTAAAAATGTTTTGTCTGTCTGTCTTTCTGTCTGTCTGTCTGTCTGTCTGTATGTTTATTCCGATTTTGACGGGACTTTCACTGGCAGATAGCTGATGTTATAAGGAGTAATGTAGGCTACTTTAATTTTGGAAAAATAATTACGATTCCGCGTAAAATAATAAAAACACATGAAATCAAAGAGTATCTCCGAAATGCCTGGACCAATTTTGACGGGACTTTCACTGGTAGATAGCTAATGTTATAAGCAGTAACTAAGGCTACTTTTATTTTAGAAAAACAAAAAATGGGTACTGTCACGCGGGCTCAGAACACGGGAGCGGGAAATTCCACGCGAACAAGGTCGCGGGCTCAGCTAGTTTATTACTAACGTTACATACATGACTAGTCTAATTGTATGATCCATTTCAAATAATCTGTGGTTTATTATTCTTTAAGAATGTTTTATATTTCTTGTTAAAGATAAATGATCTATCTAGTCCAAGTAATTGCGTAATTGGTGTAATAGGATTAAATATCAATTCTGACATATTTATATATTATTGTTATTTCCTTTTTTTATATATATGATTTTATTCTATGTGCTAGTCACAATAAAGTTTCCTTTCTTTCTTCTTTTCTATTTGATTTAGGTTCACTAGAGTGTAATGGTGCTTTCAAATTGTGGCTATTTAAGGTGAAGGCGCCTGTCTAGCCCACGAAGTTCAAATTTTTTGAGTTCTTTTAGAAATTTTTCAAAATCTGACAATAATAAAAGACAAATTTTGTAATTCGCGAAAAATACCGTGTGCAGTGCATTTATTAATACATTTATTTTATACTCTAAATATTATCACGGTGGATATGATACTAGTAAATCACTAAATATACAAAAATTGCCAGATTATCTGGATAGCTGTCGTTCTTGAAATGTTTTAGAGTAAGTTGGATATATTAATAAATGCACTGCACACGGTCTTTTTCGCGAATTACAAAATTTGTCTTTTATTATTGTCAGATTTTGAAAAAATTCTAAAAGAACTCAAAAAATTTGAACTTCGCGGCCTAGATGGGCGCTTTAGCCTTAATGTTATTTTATAATTAGGATTTTTTAATATAGGACAATTTTATTAACTGCATTTTTATTATTTTTATGTTCCTGTACAAGTTGCTAACAAAGGCCATGTTATTTATTAACTATGGGAGGTGCCACAAATGATTTTTTACTTTATTGATATTGAAACAAAGTCTATAATAGATCTAAACTTTTAATACAATAATACATCTATCAAGAGATCCCAATGTATCTAAAAGCAAATAATTGTTTAAAGTAGGTACCAGGTGCATGTGTCACCACAAACAATGGCGATGACAAAACAATTCAGCCAAGTGATTCAATGCTAATTCAGATATGGCTCATCACTGTTTAAATTCGAATTTCTACTTGCGAATTTGTATTAAATTTGGGAAATTCAACTCTATTACATTGTTTGTAAAGTAGGAATTTGTTGTATTGTGTATTATGTGCAGTGTGCAAGTTATGTGTTTGTGGGTTGAATTTAGAACTTACCATCTTTATAGAAAGTTTCCATCTTTATAATTGATTTACAAAGCACTTTTTATGTAAAATGCAAGAAGCAATGCAAGAAGCAATGTAAAAAGCAATTGTAGTTCCAATTTCGATGGGGGTCAGCTGTTGGGACCACCTAACCCGTGACCACAATGCCACAGCAGAGGTAATATGTGACAGCAAGTTTGATAATATCTGAATCATCATGCATCACTTTGTATATTTATGCAAGAACAAAGGCAGCTCAGGTGACAATGAATTAAACATAACAGTAGTTTTTCCACAGATTTCTCATAAACCATAAGTCCGAATGTGAGAGTTCTTCAAAATAAAAAAAATTATAAGGCCCCTAGTTATTTCAAATTTTTAATCAGCCCAGGTTTTTTGCTCTATTAATTTATTTATTTTTTAAATTTGTAAATTCCGACTCCCCAGGGTAAGCTGGTGAAGCACTTCTCCCGGCAGCTGGTGATCAAGGCCAGCTTCGGAGAGCAGTTGCGGCGGCAGCTGGGCGACGTGCCGCGGCTCGCGCAGTGGCTCAGGGTGGTGGGGCTATGCCCTGATTCCATCGCGGTGAGTTGCGTACCTTAGGCCCGTGTTAATAAATCAATCTCAAGTCTGAGATCGGTCTTGAGTACGCATTTGACATACCCTTAGCTAACAACACCGCATAAGTCATTACCAACTTTACAGGAGACGAAAAAAAACACAAGCGGTGTTGAGAGACCAACCGACCTGCGCGCTGTCACTACTATCGAATTACGGCTTCTGATTGGCTGAAACCTATGTCATATGAGCAATGGTTAGACGTGCAATGAGTAGCTCCATCTAAATTAAAATGTGAAAACCGCAAATTTTCGACTTGAGCGGTGTTGTAAGCTAAGGGACGATATCATTTTAGCATGACATAAGATTGACATATCCAAGATCACTCTCAGACTTGAGATCGATTTATAAATACGGGCCTTAGTCCCGTTTTAATGGATGGACGTATCAAGAGGACATGGAGACATCTACATGAAATAGTTTACAGAATTATTTTCTGCATTATTACACATACATTCTGTTTAAAAGAGTTTATTGGCCAATCAGAGACTGTCTTCAAAACTCAGTTAGAATGATTTTGCTTGGACCCTAAGGTTATTCAGAATCGTCGAAAATTTCCCTGTCGTAAATGACAGCTTTCATCCAAATTCTAATTTATCTGTAAAAGAAGGATGGAATCTGTAGTATTCGACATCGGAAAATTTCCGTCAATTATGAATACCTCCCTCTGGTCTTCTAACTTATATCTGCACTACATAGTATATAACTCTAAATTTAAAATTTAAATACCCCCGATGCGACGACATTTTCATCAAATGTATACTTTACCTAGTAGTTATTCCAAATAAATAAGTGAGTGAGATTTGCGTAGCTCCCGTAGCTTAGTATTCATAGCTCATCTCACAAATTAATTTGGTACAACTAGTTTCGATGCCAGATTATGAAAGCGCCATTTACATTAGTCGTTTTGGCTTCCTCATTTACAATCTAAGATAACTAATGCAATGTACAATAGTCAACAGAAAATCTGTGTAAAAGTATGAGACATTATCTTGTTATGACATAATAATCATTGACATTAGAATAGACAACGAGTCTAAATATTGATGCCACGGAGGTTTAATTCCTAGTAAAAGATTATCAATTATGATTAAATTTGATGTAATAACTCTGGTTGAGGTGGACGGGAGCAGCCCAGGGGAAGAATTTTCAATAACGCTTAAATTATTCTAAATTATATTTGTTATTCTGTATTTTTTCTCAATGGCGGAGCAGCGCCCTCTAGAATTATTATTGCGTAATATTCCATGACCATTAACAAAACAAACTAAATTTAACGCATGCGCGTATCCATCAATTGAAACATGACTTATGGAACGTTTTTAGTTCATACACAAATCTCATATAAAAATTGATAAAATATCATTTCTTTCCAGAATTCGGGAAACTTTTCAAATTTATAATATTGTAAAAAACCAGTTCAGACTATTACGATCATTTAAAAATATAATAAAGCGAAATCGTTTCAGCCGTTCTCAAGTGATGCAAAGATATTATTCCGATGAGCCCAAATTTCGAACGGATTCGAGCCGTGGAAGTTCGTTTTGGCCGCGAATGTGGTTTTTTTACCTACAAAAGAGCTGATGATCTTCAAACGGCTGAACCGATTTTCATGAAACATAGCTAAGAACACTCTCGGTCAGAATACCTATCTAACAAAATAAACAAAATTGAAATCGGTTCATCAGCTTGGGCGCTACGTTGCCACAGACAGACACACAGATACACAGATACACAGATACACAGATACACAGATACACAGACACACAGATACACAGATACACATGTTAAACTTATAACACCCCTCTTTTTTGTCGGGGGTTAAACACCCCTCTTTTTTGTCGGGGGTTAAAAACAAAGTCGCTTCCCGTTGTCTGTCTGTCGCTATGTATGCTTATATCTTGAAAACTACGCAACGGAGTATCATGCGGTTTTTTTAATAGATACAGTGATTCCAGAGGAAGGGATATATGTATAATATGTGCATAATATAGTAGAGAAACACTGATAAAAATACCCTCCTTTCGTTCCTTATAGAATTGTAAAAGATGTGGTGATTAACATAACATGTGTATCTTGGTGCGGTGGGTAGGCGGTGTGTTCGCGCGTGTCGTCGCTGGAGGCGCTGCGCGAGCGCTCGGACCACGAGGTGCGGGCGCTGCTGGCGGCCGCGCGCGACCAGGAGGTGCTGCGGCTGTGCCGCGCCATGCACCGCCTGAGGACATACATCGGTAACACACACTTGTTTTCTTCTTATTTTGACTTCCCTTTTCCCATTTAGCCAGTGACAAATAAAATAATAATATCAAGTTTCAAGGTTTGCATCGATCACATGAAGGCGTTTGGCTAGGCCTGTATAGCCTCCAAGTCCTAGCAGTAAAGTGGGGGATACTTTACTGTCAATTTACCAGACTCTTTGGGGAGCCCATGTAAAATCATGTTCATCAAACTCAAAATTGTTTTTATTAATGTAACCCAACAAAGCATTTAAGTATGAATAGTCAGAATCTACCATCGGTTCGGAATGCTGCTTCCACTGAGTAGATCCGGCAAGAGACTCAATGGTTACTCTTTTCAATGTTACTCTCTTTTCATCATGTTCCATACACGTTTGATAACATATAACGGTTAATATATTACCAGCATTATAAATTATAATTGACAACATCAATTGTAGACTTCCCGCTAAAGGGTCCCGGTCAAGTTGTCGTGGTGAGACCTTGTAATAAATATCGGCATGTTGTGCGGTGTCCGCAGAGGCGCTGGGGCGCGGCGAGAGCGGCGACGGCGCGGAGCTGCAGCTGTTCTGGGACTCGTGGGAGCGGCACGTGCGCGCCTCCCCCCGCGCGCGCCCGCGCCACGTGCGGCCCCCGCCCCCGCCCGCGCCCGCGCCCGCGCCCGACCCACAACACTCCACGCCGCACGCCGTCAGAGGTAACAACTAAAAATAAAGAACCATTAATATTATCTTCCTGAATTCTTCATAGTAAATTGTACATTTTTGGCGTTCGACATGTTGTCGGCCAGATGTACGATTTATGATGAAGAAATCATGAAGTTAATTGACTGTTTTTTCATAGTAAATCTGGTTGAACGGTATTTTTTTGGTGAATAAACATCTGATGATTATGCAACAGGCCCTTTATATAATCTAATTTAAGTCCTTTACTGTTCTGTGTCGATTATACCATTTCATACTGATCTATGTATCGTATCGCTTTACTAGGCTTACAGATTAAATATAAAATTTCACCTCGAGTCGCAACGATCACTTGCTGAACGGTTGATGTTTATATCATCACATGCAATACTGCCATCCTCTGGGCGGATGGCAGTAGGCTCACTCCCTATTACACTACGACTAACAGACGGTGAAATCTCTGCCATCTCTGCTAACCCCAACCGTGTATACAGGGTTGATGGTGTATTATAATAGTGTTGTGCAACAGGTGGCAAGTCCCCCACGACGCCGGTGGGCCGGCGGAAACAGAACTCGAGCTCGTGCCTGCCCGCGCCGGCCGCGCCGCCCGCCTCGCTCACCAAGTCGCGCTCGCACGAGTCGCAGCTGTCGGTGCGACCCGACGCCTCCGACCTGAGGTATCACTACTACATATACAGGGTGAAACAGAACTCGAGCTCGTGCCTGCCCGCGCCGGCCGCGCCGCCCGCCTCGCTCACCAAGTCGCGCTCGCACGAGTCGCAGCTGTCGGTGCGACCCGACGCCTCCGACCTGAGGTATCACTACTACATATACAGGGTGAAACAGAACTCGAGCTCGTGCCTGCCCGCGCCGGCCGCGCCGCCCGCCTCGCTCACCAAGTCGCGCTCGCACGAGTCGCAGCTGTCGGTGCGACCCGACGCCTCCGACCTGAGGTATCACTACTACATATACAGGGTGAAACAGAACTCGAGCTCGTGCCTGCCCGCGCCGGCCGCGCCGCCCGCCTCGCTCACCAAGTCGCGCTCGCACGAGTCGCAGCTGTCGGTGCGACCCGACGCCTCCGACCTGAGGTATCACTACTACATATACAGGGTGAAACAGAACTCGAGCTCGTGCCTGCCCGCGCCGGCCGCGCCGCCCGCCTCGCTCACCAAGTCGCGCTCGCACGAGTCGCAGCTGTCGGTGCGACCCGACGCCTCCGACCTGAGGTATCACTACTACATATACAGGGTGAAACAGAACTCGAGCTCGTGCCTGCCCGCGCCGGCCGCGCCGCCCGCCTCGCTCACCAAGTCGCGCTCGCACGAGTCGCAGCTGTCGGTGCGACCCGACGCCTCCGACCTGAGGTATCACTACTACATATACAGGGTGAAACAGAACTCGAGCTCGTGCCTGCCCGCGCCGGCCGCGCCGCCCGCCTCGCTCACCAAGTCGCGCTCGCACGAGTCGCAGCTGTCGGTGCGACCCGACGCCTCCGACCTGAGGTATCACTACTACATATACAGGGTGAAACAGAACTCGAGCTCGTGCCTGCCCGCGCCGGCCGCGCCGCCCGCCTCGCTCACCAAGTCGCGCTCGCACGAGTCGCAGCTGTCGGTGCGACCCGACGCCTCCGACCTGAGGTATCACTACTACATATACAGGGTGAAACAGAACTCGAGCTCGTGCCTGCCCGCGCCGGCCGCGCCGCCCGCCTCGCTCACCAAGTCGCGCTCGCACGAGTCGCAGCTGTCGGTGCGACCCGACGCCTCCGACCTGAGGTATCACTACTACATATACAGGGTGAAACAGGAGGGAATTGTTTTTTATTGGGACTGCTCCCACCACTGCTACTCCTGTAAACCAATCTGATCGACAATGGTGACTGATAATGACGTCGAGGTTTGACCCTCAACGAGTCCCGGGGAAAAGTTAAATTGTCTTGGAACCTTGTCTATTTTATGGTGATATGTGTTGTGGTGACAATCCCCCTTGTAGTGAGGGGAGGCCCGTTCCCAGGAGTGGGACGTCAAAGGGGCTAAATTATTACTACAAGGTTTTGCTTCACGTATTAATATAATGATAATGTTATATAGTGTGTTGTGTTGTGTTGTGTCCGGTGCAGCGACACCAGCCAGTCGTCCGCGCTGGAGGCGGAGGGCTCGCCGCCCGCCTCGCCGCGCGAGCCCGAGCCCGCCGGCACGCCCGCGCACCGCGCGCACCACCACTACAACAACAACGTCAGTACTAACCTACGTACATCGCACCAACTCGTGATATGACGTGACGCGGCGTGACGTGGCGTGACGTGACGTGACGCGACGTGACGTTTTAAAATTTCATTATGATTAACACTTGCTTATGGTGAATTAATCGTGAGGGAAACCGCAACATGTCTTTGAAAATTTAACCAAATCTGGAAAGTCATTTGAAATCCGCCATCTAATTATGTCCTGAATCCCCGTCGTATTGATGGAGGCTCGTGCTCAGAGTAGGAAGTTAAAGGGAAAAAATACTATTATTATTGTTACAGGCTATGGTAGCTGATAGCTTAACATCAGGCTTGTTGTACGCATGTTTGCAGACTGTAATGTGTACGTGTGTATCTGTAGACGGCGCCGCGGTCGCCGCGCACGCCAACGGTGAGCCGCAGCATGGCGCACGACATCGCGCACCGCTTCGCCAAGTCCTTCAACATGATCGCCACGTGCGACTACTGCGACAAGCAGATCCTCTTCGGCTCCGGCCTCAAGTGCAAGGAGTGCAAGTTCAAGTGCCACAGGTGAGCCTGGCTTTTTTTATTAGGACTGGTCCCACCACACACTCCCACCACTGTAACTCATGTAAGCCAGGATCGACAATTGTGACCAATAATGACGTCGAGGTTTGCACCTGGACGAGTCCCGGGGAAAAGTTAAATTGTCTTGGAACCCGCACGAATTTAATCGAAAGAAATAATAGGAGGACTTGGAAGAAAATAAATTCCACTTTCTACAGGTGAGGCTGGCTATAATCATCATCGGGCCGGAGGCTGCCCCCGAGGATGTTACGGGTTACGGAACCCTGCCTTGTTTGGAGCGAACCTTCTATACGGACGTTTGGGGCGGTCGCCGCGCGGCCACTCTATCCGTGCTAAGCGTCAGTAGCGTTACACGATGACGTCATACACGATATACCATTAACTAACCGTTAACTAAACTATATAGGTCAACAAGGTGGCGGCGCCCTACGTTTTATACTATAAAGCTTCGGTTCTTTCGGGCGTCCCTAGACGGCACTGTTTTTATTTAATAGCTGTTGCCCAAGCTACTTCTTATAAAATCAGCTGTTTGCTAGTAAAAGCCCTCGTCAAAATCGGCCCAGCCGTTTTGGTGATTAGTCGGAACAAACACAAAGTCAAACAAAATATTGTTTTTATTGTAGGTTACGTATAACCTTCATATGCGTTGTTATTTTGACGTAACAAACAGACACTTCAATTTTATATATTTACTTTTTTTTATTCTAGTGATGACTAGCTGAGCCCGCAATTTTGTTTGCGTGGATTTAGTGTTTGTCTTCTGGGGATACTTATAATTTCGTTAACTTTCGTTAACCCAGGTCAACATTTAGGCATATTTTGTCTTGTTCCAGGGATTGCGAGAGTAAAGTGCCTCCGTCGTGTGGTCTACCGCCGGAATTCGTGGACGCGTTCAAAGAGCAGATTCATAAGGACGGTGAGTTTGTGGGGCCATTCATTTGGCGGACAGAGAAACAAGATGATGTTTGTATTAATAAGAGCTCCGTTTTCGATCTTCGTACAAAAGCGGTTAATAAAAATATCGCCAGAATAAAAAATATAGATATCGCCAGACTGAGACACCAACAGTATGGTCCCAAACTAAGCAACGCTTGTACTATGGGTACCGTACAATTCACTGGGGGCGATCCCAGTGACATCCAGACCTGGGAAAATTACGTAAAGGCCATTTCCGAAATTTGCGCCGGCTGGAATCGAACCCGCAACCACCATGTGCAGTGAGCCGAGCGGTCTACCCTCGAACCAATCGCTCAAGCGCGCCAAGCGGTCGTCAAATAAAAAGTTTGGGAAAGGCTGACTTACACGATTACCGAGCCTGACTTCAAACGAATCCCACGGTAAGGCCGCCTAATGCGCAATCAATTACAAGCTGACGTTTCTTCTGTATGTAGACAACAACGCCAACTACCGGGTCCAAATATAGTTAAGAACTACCCAGGTGACCCCACAAGTTCATAAAAAAATCATCTAAATCGGGCGAGCCGTTTAGGAGCAGTAATTTATATCTCTATGATGATTAGGGCCCGTATTCATAAATCTATATCGAGTTTGAGAGCAATCTTGAGTACGCTTTTGACGTGTCATTTTGTACTGGTTTGACATAAGAATGATATTTTCAAGTTCGCTCTCAGACTTGAGATTGATTTATGAATACGGTTTAAAATCGTGTTCGTACAGAGATATGTAGAGGGTCGTATGTGGCAGGCGGGTACTACGGGTACGTGTCGCCGCAGACGGGGCGCGGCGTGCTGGCCTCGCTCACGCACCGCCGCAAGCACCACGCGCCGCCCGCGCTGCACCACTCGGTAACCGCACCGCACCGCACCACACCACACCACACCACACCACACCACACCACACCACAACACACCACAACACATCAGTTTTTATTTATTCGTTTTTGTAAATAATTAGCTGTCTGTGACAAATTACAAAAATTATTAGAATGTAAAAAAAATTAACTAATTTGTAACAAAAATAATAGAAGTAAAAAAATATAATAAAATAAAGATCAAAGAAAAAAGCAAGTTTGCATTCATATACATAGTCTACACTGTAGAAACACACATTAGAGTAGTGCGAATATTAGAGTGTATTATCAAAAATAAATAAATTTTTATAGAAATAATTACAGTACTTTTAGATCAGTAATTTTGTTTCGATCTCATCTACCTCCTTCATGCATTATTTTGTGATTTTAAAATAATAAAAATACAGTTCCCACGGCTTACTACAATTTCCGTGTTAAAAAGTCTGAATTTTTATGTCACAACACAATCAATACACAATTTTCTTTCAGATATAACACTGTTCCAAATTGTTTATGTATATTTTTCTGGGATGTTTTTAATTAGCTAATTGTGTGTGTCTAATGGCGGTGACAGATACGAGCCGAACCACAAATATTCATATGTTTTTCTATTTTCATTTGTATTTACATAAATAAAAGAAATATCGCCAGAGTGAGACACCAACTGTATAGTCCCAAACTAAGCAACGTTTGTACCATGGGTACCGTACAATGGACTGGGGGCGATCCCAGTAACACCCGTACCAAGACCAATTTGGAAAATACCATTTCCGAAATTAGCCCCGGCGGGAATCGAACCCGCAACCACCATGTGCATGGAGCCGAGCGGCCTACGCTCGAAGCGCTGTGCCAAGCGGCCGTTTATCAATGAATCGTACTTTTGGTGGTGTGTCTCCGTCATATTGCGCTGTGAGCGGGAGAGTAGATCTACTAGTGGCAGTGAGTGCAGCGGCTTGTGCGCAGGGCGGGCCGGACTCGTCGTCCAACACGTCGTCGTGCAACAGCTCCACGCCCTCCTCGCCGGCGCTGGCGCCGCCCGCCACGCCGCACCACGCGCACCACCCGCTGCACCCGCACCACCCGCTGCACCAGCCGCACCAGCCGCACCAGCCGCACCAGCAGCACCCGCAGCACCCGCAGCACCCGCCCGCCGCAAGGCAGCAGTTCCACTTCCCAGGTCGGTCACACACACCGCACACTATTATTCAACTCAACTAGACTCAAAATTGTTTTATTAATGTAAGCCAACAAAGCATTTATGAATAGTCAGATACTACCACCGGTTCGTAATGCTGCTTCCACTTAGAAGATCCTGCCGGATCTCAATGGTTACTCTTACCCCCGACGAAAAAAGAGGGGTGTTATAAGTTGTAACATGTGTATCTGTGTGTCTGTCTGTGGCATCGTAGCGTCCAAGCGGATGAACAGATTTTATTTTTTATTTTCTTGTTAGAAAGGTATTCCGATCGAGAGTGTTCTTAGCTATGTTTTATGAAAATCGGTCCAGCCGTTTGATAATTATCGGCTCTTTTGTAGTTTAAAAAGTAGTCACATGGGGGGTGTTTTAAATTTTCAATTTACAGTTATCAATGAATAAAAGATGGTGTACATTCTTAGGAACAGCCACTGAATGTGAGCAGGCAACACTATTGTCACTAGATAATTTAATAGTATTAACTATGCTAGCTCCACCCGCGGCTTCGACGACACGCGGCTTCAATAGATGATGCTGAAACAATATCGACAAATGACGACCGCTTAGCGCAGTGGCTTGAGCGTAGGACGCTCGGCTCTCTGCACAAGGTGGTTGCGGGTTCGATTCCCGCAGGGGCAGATTTTGGCCATGGCCTTTTTGTAATTTGCCCAGGTCTGGGTGTCACTGGGATCGCCCCAAGTCCACAAGTGATGACAAAAAACTTAAAATAATCGGACATAGCCGCAACCTTTCGCATTTTAGCGTCAATAGCCTGGTGGTTAGAGGGCCCGTCCTCGTAGCTGATAAGTTCCGGGTTCGATCCCCATCCTGGCTATTAAACTATTGACGTGAGCCCACTCCTAACAAATGCATTAACTTAGTTGGAGGGGCTAAAGGGAAAACTAGTAATTTGATAAACACAAGTTACTTTAATGGGATTTTTTTAACGGTATTCGGACAGCTATAATTTTTTTCACATTTCAGATGTAATAAACCGTTTTTTGATGCCTCTTTTTTAAGTTGGTTTCAAAAAAAACCATTATTTTAATCATAATTTTTTTAAAGAAAAGATACAAGATTAGTAAGCATTGATGAGTTACTTTATAGATGGTAAATTAAGACGGTTGATGCCATATTAATGTTTGGTGCAGAGCTGCAGCCGGCGGCGAGCCCGAGCCACGCGGCGGGCGCGCGCTCGCCGCCCGACGACGCCGACGCACGCAGCGGTGAGCACCACACGACACGAACCAATCAGCTACTCGTTGGATGTCGCTTTATCCAAATTCTTTATTTCAGACATGAGTCCATAGTGTTAGTATACAAGATAACTAGTCCCGCCACACACTCCCACCACTGTAACTCCTGTGAGCCAGGATCGACAATGGTGAACAATAATGACGACGAGGTTTGACCCTCCACGAGTCCCGGGGAAAAGTTAAATTGTCTTGGAACCCGCACGAATTTAATCGAAAGAAATAATAGGAGGAGTTGAAAGAAAATATTTCCACTTCCCTCCAGTGCAAAGCGGGAGACAAAAATAGCTGGTATAGGCTGGTTGCCATAGTATACAAGATAATTTAAAAAATAGTATTAGTTATAAGGCTACCTACATTACAACCGGTATGGATTGTTACCCAGTGACGCAGCAGGGGGCTTCCGATCTGAGAACACGCTCAGCTATTGTCTAGTCGGTATTGGTCTAGTCCTTAGAGTAAGAATGTCGATAGAAGTGTAATGTTGCGTGCGTATGGGTTGTAAGGGACAGCAACAACACACAGAAATGTCGATTGAAGCTAAGGCTACAATTTTTTGAATTACTTTTACAGCACAATGATCTATCGACGTTTGACATTTATATCGCTCTGGTTTTTATTATCCATATAATCTGCCACAATCGCTGGAATCTGATTTCTAATAACTAATTGAAAATAAAAAAACTTACTGAATGAGTTTAAATATGAGTTAACACATTGTTGAAAACATAATAAAGCACTGTCCATACATACCTAGCAATTTTAAAATAATGAATAAATTTAGAGCCGTATTAATAAATCGATCTCAAGTCTGACAGAGATCTTGGTAATGTCATTCTTATGTCATACCAGTGCAAAATGACATGTCAAAAGTGTGCTCAAGATTGCTCTCAGACCGGGCCTCAGAATTCTTTTGGTGATCAATTATATCACATCAATTGAAAACATCTGAAAAAAAAAAAGATTTTCTATAGAGAAAAATTGTGGAATTAAAGTTGTATCATTATTATAGATGCAAGGAATACGTCCAATAACCAGTTAAACCTTGTATAATATAGTTAGTTATAAGTTGTTGTTGTGTGCAGACAGCGTGCGGTCGCTGTCGGGCTCGGGCTCGGCGGACAGCGGGCCGCGCGGCGACTCGCAGCTCTCCAACTCGCACGCGGACTCGCGCTGGCCGCGGCAGAACAGCGTGAGTTGCCACTGCACTGTCCTACTGCTATCTGTTTAAACTTCACCCTGTATATGCAAAGGCTTTGCATATACAGGGTGAGTTTATACATGTAATTTTTTTAAATTGTTTTAGTTGTATTTTCAGTATGTGTGGAATAAATAATCTTCGTATCTTGAAAGTCTCTAAAAGTAAATTTCTCTCAGAGATTGGAGGCGCGATAATAGTGGACTGTATTTTGAGGTATTCTACAACGCGAAAGAAAAAAATTGAATCGATGGTATGGTGGGGCACAACCAGATTAAAAGTAGGATGGGGCGGAGGGGTACTCACGGGGATCCCCGGTCTGCTGATATGGGTGCACTTTCTCCAACGAACTTCACGAGGGTTTCACATCACGAGTTGGGGCTGCGCTTGCGGTGAGCGGGCGGAGCAGCGCGGGCGACGCGTGCTCTTCGATCGGATTTTTGACAGAACTCATTGCACGAACGAACGAACGCGGAAGGAAGGAAGGAAGCAGGCGTGGGGCGGATTAGGGATGGGACACTAATACAATCGATTCACAATCAGTCGATAAATAGGCGCAAACATTCCCCCCCAGCTTGAAGGAACCCCTTCCTTCAAACAACGAAATGAATCTAGCAAACAAACATATCGAAACGAAAATTAATTACATCATAAACTAATAACTAAATCCCTAACCTAATAGCGAACCAATTCGCCGCCACTATTGATTCGGCAGGGGACAGAGGCGTACAACTGGCCGTAGATAAGAACCTGTGGCCGTTTTAATTCTAACAATACGAGTAATTCCATTTGAGCCAGGGAACACTTCCTCAACCATGCCCATAGGCCAATGTAAGGGAGGGACATTCTCTGTCGTAAGGATCACCACCGTTCCAACAACCACCGGGTTACCAGGCGTGTTCCACTTCTGCCTCGATTGCAAAGTGTGCAAATATTCCGTTCTCCAACGCTTCCAAAATGATTGCACTAATTTGTCTAGGAGCTCTATACGCGAAAGAAGATGCAACCTATCTTCAGTAATGTCCTTGGCAGGAAAATACTTCAAAGGCGTTGTGTTCAAAAAATGCGCTGGAGTCAGGGCGAGTGGTTCCGAAGGGTCGCTTGACAGAGTGCGACACAAAGGTCGCGAATTCATCACGGCTTCGATTTGAGCGAGAACTGTGGACAGTTCTTCAAACGATAGAATTTGTTCACCGATAACGCGATACAAATGAGTCTTCAAGCTTTTAATGTTGGCTTCCCAATTGCCTCCAAAGTGACTAGCAGCTGGTGTGTTCAACACCCAATTTATACGATTATCCGATAGAACTTGGGCGAACTCAGTATTAAAATGCTTCGAGCTCAGAAACGAATGCAATTCGGAAAGTGTACGTTTGGCTCCGATATAGTTCGTTCCATTATCTGAATATACGCGGCCTACTGGCCCACGGCGTGATATGAAACGCTTGAAAGCAGACATGAAACTAGCGGTACTTAAGTCACTGGCCAACTCGATATGCACAGCTCGAGTGGTCATACAAACGAAAAGACAAACGTAGGCTTTAACGGACCTAATACCACGACCACGTGTCATTGTGACCTTGAAGGGCCCCGCGTAGTCAGTACCAGTATGAACAAACGGCTTTACTGATTGAACGACACGACACGAACGATGGTCAGCCATCTCAGGGAAGACTGGTTTGGGTTGCAAGCGAAAACAAGGAATACATTTATGTACTCGACTACGAATAAGGTTGCGCGCAGAAAATATCCAGTAATTCTGCCGCAGGATCGACATCAACAAATCAGGACCGGCATGACAATTAATTTTGTGATGATAATCAACCAACAGATCTAATATATGACCTGAGCGTGGCAGGACGATAGGATGTTTATGATTATAAGTTACCTCCGCATTCGACAGGCGACCGCCGACTCTAATCAGTCCATTATCCAAAAATGGTTTGAGACACTGGAATTTGCGAGTACAAGGTTTACCCACTTGTAAGTTCGCAATTTCAGTGTTGAAATGAGAAATTTGAAGGTGCCGAAGTACCAACAATTCTGCGAACTCGAGATCAGCTGCAGCCACGTGGTCTCTACGAGGCAATAATTTCAAAAAACGACAAATATAAACTACGCAACGTAGGTATTTCGACCAAGACGACCAACGGTTAGCTAGTGATATCAGAAGCGAGTCTATAGACGACGAAATGTGAAAAGTATGTTTCTTCTCTTCGGGGGGATCAGCCACCGATGAAGGAACAAACTCTGAAACTGGCCATTGCGATGGGTCTAATTTCACCCACGAGGGACCACTGAACCACAATGGATGACTAAGAAGTTGGGCGGGCGTGAGTCCGCGCGACAAGCAGTCGGCAGGGTTCTCCACCCCCGATACATGGTAAAACTTATTCAATGGCAAATCAGACTGTACTTTGGTCACTCTATTGGCCACGAAAGTATCCCAACGGTGGGGCGATGATTTAATCCAACAAAGGGCCACAGTCGAATCCGAAAAGGCGTAAATATCATTTATGTTACAACGATTACCACAAGCGACAATAATTTTGTGAATGAGTTTTGCAAGTATCAAGCAAGCGCAAAGTTCCAATCTAGCGAGCGATACAACTTTGCTAGGCGCAACCTTGGATTTAGCACTCACCAAATACACGGAATTATTTCCATCGACACAAACATGAAAATATACGACTCCCCCATAAGCCTTCTCACTTGCATCCGCGAAGCCTATAATAGTCACGGTGGCGTCGGGTCCAATGCCCACGTGACGAGGTATTTTAATCTGCACGAGCATTGGAAGCTCCCCTCTAAAACGAGTCCATAATTCAACGATGCGACTAGGCGGTGGGTCGTCCCAATTACAATTGCACAACCATAAATATTTTATGAGTAGTTTAGCGTACAATACTACTGGTGCTACGAAGCCCATCAGATCCCAAATCCTAGCTACACACGATAAAATAGCCCGTTTGGTACAAATCTCGGCGGGCATGTGTACGCTTAGACTAAAGAAATCCGTGGTGGGGGACCAACACAAGCCCAATATTTTATGTTGGTCTGACTCATCAAATTCTTTAACCGATGATAGACGATGGGACGGGGGAATAGAATCGATCACCGCTTGCGAGTTACTAGTCCATTTTACAAGATCGAACTGGCCGGACTTCATAAGAGCGATTACTTCAGCTGTGGTAGCGATGGCCTCAGCTTCGTTGTCCACTGAATAGACGAAATCATCCATGTACAGACCAGTACCAATGGTATCTCTCGCTTTAGGGTACGATTCACCCTCATCTTCGACAAGTTGGTTGATAGTTCGAAGGGCATGGAAGGGACTGGACTTAAGTCCAAAACAAACACGGCTAAATTCGTAAACCTTAAGAGGTTCATCCGCCGAAAACCGATACAAAATACGTTGAAAGCGGCGATCGCTTTCGCGAATTCCGATACACAAGAACATTTGCCGAATATCAGCCGAAAGAGCGATAGCATGCAAACGAAAATTAACGATGACATGGAATAAATCTCTTTGAAGATTTTGACCACCATGTAAGAGATCATTAAGAGAGACGGAAGAGCTAGTCTTGGCGCTAGCGTCGAGTACGATGCGCAACTTCGTAGTGACTTTATCTTCCCTAATGACCCCATGATGCGGTATGATATAACTAGGTGCATCCCTAGTAACCTCAGTTTCTTGAGGCGCGAGCGATAGGATACCATTATCCAAATATTCCCGCACTACTCCATCGTATGCGGTTTTAAAGTTAGGTGAAGCGAGCATCTTACGCTCCAAACATAAGAAGCGCTTTTCCGCGGCCTTTCGCGAGTCTCCCAATGAGAACACGTCACCCTTAAACGGAAGCGCAACGATATAACGACCATCTTTGTCGCGGGTAGTGGTGCGCGAGTACAACTCCTCGCAGTCACTATCATCCGGACTAAGCGACGGCGGCATGTCGACCTCCTCCATTTCCCAGAACCGGCGTACCGCAGATTCTAGCGGGTCGGCAACACAACAGCACGAAATCGAAGTCGAACAATCAAAACGAGCGGGCGCCGTACCAACAATAACATAACCCAACACGGTTTCCAAAGCGACAGGTGCAATATTAGTAGGGTGACCATACACCCTACGGGACAATAAAAGATGCGGGAAAATTGCTGCCCCGATAAGCATTTCAATTTCACCCGGCACGTCGAAGGTGTCGTCGGCTAACGGTAATGAATCGAAATTCGACAGAGTCGAGGTATCTACCTCGGTGGTGGGTAAACACTCGGTAATTTTATCGACTACCAATGATTCCATCTCGAAGTTAACATTATGATCAAAACGTGAAAGCAATATTATATTAGTGGAGCCCTGTATAATCTTGGTAGAACCCCCAATTCCCTTTACGGAGAAACGATCCAATTTTTTAAAACTATTCAGTCCCAAACGTTGACAACAAGAAACAGTTACAAAATTACTTTGAGAAGCGCTGTCCAACAAAACCCGAACATTATGGTTCCTCCCGCGATTATCAACGACAACAACTCGGGCGGTACCCAGCAACACGGTACTCGCGCGCGAGCGAGAAGACGAGTTAAGGTTTTGAGAATAACTACTAGATAGTGTGCATAGCGTAATTTCATTAGGTGGGGCGCGGGCGGCCGGGTCACCGCTCCGATCAGCTGATTGAGACGCATTCGCGACCGGACGAATAGGCTCGTATTCATTCCTTTCGACGTGTGTAGTTTCAAAGTGCAACATGGAGTGATGTCTTTTTTGACATGAACGACAACTATAATTTGATTTACAATCGGTAACGTGATGATTATTATTGAAACAATTTATACATAGATTATTTGATTTCACGAAGCGAAAGCGTTCAACAGCTGACAGTTTATTGAACTCGGGACAACTATACAATTGATCATGATGCGAATTACATAAAGTACATATTTTTTCTTTTCCTTGGCCCGAAGACGACGACAGCGATGTGTTGACATACACTTGCGGATGTTTGGCGGACTTGTCCGAAGATCCGTCCGAACGATTCGAATATTTTTTATCGGGTTGAGTCCTATACAATATTTTTATGTTGTCACGTACGAATGTGACCAACATGTCAAACGACGGAATTGCTTGTGTACGATTGTCCAATTCGAACAAGCGAATAGTTTCGGAATCTAGCTTTTTCAACGCCAAATAAAGGAAAATAAAGTCGGTAAGGTCTTTGATATTAAGTTTTTTAAGCGCAGCGAAAGACGACGAGAATTTATCCAAAAACAATTCAAGACTAGCGACAGTGGCCGAACCCACAGGTTTGAAATCGACTACTTGATCCAAGTATGACGTAGCCAACATACGCTTATCTTCGAATTTATCTATTAGCGCCTGGTAGATCAGCTGATAATTGTCAGCGGTCGGCGCAATACCAGCAAATACGCTCTTCGCCTTACCAGTTAATTTACCTAATAGGTAATATAACTTCTCAGCGGACGTTAACGATAAATTGAAATGTACTGTGTTGTTGAAAGTAGTGAAAAATAAGGGCCACGACATTAAGTCCCCATTGAACTCTGGCAACTCGATAGGCGGCAATTTTGGCCTCCTGTTGTTAGACTCATGCGTGACCGATGGCGCTCCTGGAGGCGATAATTCCTTACTAGCGCGCTTGATTCGGCCATACATATCTTCAAAAGCGGAAAGTTGCTGATAGTTAATTACGTACTTAGGATTTTCTTCTAATTCCAAGATGTTAATTTCATCGAGCAATTTTTCGAAATCGGTCCGCATGCTATCGACGGTCTCGATTTCACACAAAAACAATTCTCGGAAAGATTCCGTTTGGATTTGACCTGCATGGTTACAAATGGTTTGAACTCGAGCGAATAATCTTTCTTTTTTAGCATGTAGAAGTTGTAACTTGTGCTCCGACATTGTGAAAGGATAGATAGATAGGTACCTTCTCAATACGTAACGTAACGACTAACGACACGATAAATAGGTAGGTACCACGACACGATAGTCGTAGGTAGATACGAAACGATGATAAATAGGTAGCTACAAATTGATACGATGTGATACGATATGCGATACGTAAGTAGGTACTCCGCAACTGAACGAACGATAGGTGAGTACCTACAAATGGAGTCCTTTCGAACCACTCGCCCTGGCAAACCGCGTGATGGAGACGAAACGACCAATTATTGTTGATGCCCGCTTACAATCGAAATATAAGCGTTGGAGAACGTGATATTGCCGTATTTCCTAGTTACGCGAAACCAAACGATACGATAATGTGTAATATCAGAAAATTATTGAGTGTAGGTACGCCTCTGTTCAACTATGTACCTACCAAACTAAAATGGCGGACGACGTTCGCGACCACGACGCGAGATTTTACAAGCAAGCAATATGCGAATTTAGCTATTGACGAACCAATCGAATCGTCTCAAACCATCCAGAATGGTCTGATCCGGCTCGATATGGACCAAAATAATGGAGGCGCGATAATAGTGGACTGTATTTTGAGGTATTCTACAACGCGAAAGAAAAAAATTGAATCGATGGTATGGTGGGGCACAACCAGATTAAAAGTAGGATGGGGCGGAGGGGTACTCACGGGGATCCCCGGTCTGCTGATATGGGTGCACTTTCTCCAACGAACTTCACGAGGGTTTCACATCACGAGTTGGGGCTGCGCTTGCGGTGAGCGGGCGGAGCAGCGCGGGCGACGCGTGCTCTTCGATCGGATTTTTGACAGAACTCATTGCACGAACGAACGAACGCGGAAGGAAGGAAGGAAGCAGGCGTGGGGCGGATTAGGGATGGGACACTAATACAATCGATTCACAATCAGTCGATAAATAGGCGCAAACAGAGATCTAGATTTAATATCCAAAATTTGTTTATTTGTCTTATAATGAGCGAAGTTCGTGGACACGGGTGGATGTAATCGGAAAATAATGAAACTTTAATTTTCAAGTCCTCCCAAATATGATCATCACCACATTGAGCACAAATATCTTCAATATTTACAATCATGATAAAATATTCATTTGAATTTAATGGAACCCACTCCACTCCTAGTACAAGCTTTAAGTTTAGTGGCTAACAGAACTACATATTAAAAAAGTAAAAATAAATTCTGTATTCACAAACATTACTATGAGGTCTTACAGAGCGTGCGAGTGCACAGAGCATTAAGAAGTGTCAAACTTTATATAGGGGTGGTCCCTTACTTAGACAAGTATTGTTTGTGAATGCGGTCGTCAAATTGACACTGATTTCAAGCTTTCTAGTCAAAAGGTCATAATCGTGAACTGTGGCCTTCGCTATCGCAGTGTGAGGGCGCTCCTTCCGAAGTGATAACGCCTCGCCGATAATGACATTGTTTTACGCGAACTTGCAACGATAACTTGTGTTTATTTTGTTTTACTAGCTTCGTATTCAAGTTTATCTTAATTTTATTCGAAAAAGAGCTTTATTGTTACTATTCTTTGTTATTAATTTTGTAAGAAGTTGTGGTTTTTAGATTAAAATAGTGGGTTGATCGTCATGTGTTCTATAACATATCGGAAATTGTTTGAAGAAGTACGTATTATGTGTGTGTTGATTACCATCGTCCAAGCGGCCGCAATACCGCTCAAATCTAGAATATTAAGTCGTTCCCGGGACATCTTTCGGCTAAAACAATAATGTCCTTCTTAACGCAAACGTATTTTTGTGATGTAGCGTTTGTAACGTACTTAATAGTGTTGGGTTTGATGTACAATATCCAATATGATTCACACAATTGTAGGAACATTAATCAATTAAACGGAATAAATATGTAAATAGCACCGAGTTTACATCAGCCCAGTTTTTAATCCTATTCGCATTATAATTAATTACATACTAAGTAATTGGATTAAATATTTTTATGCTATTTAATATTTTCACCTGTTCCCGTTGACTTCCTATACAAGGTGACACATAATGGGTATACTTTTTTTATCAAAACTTAACTTTGTAATTCTAAAACCATCAGCTTTGGAGGGAACTTGAAAAACAAAAGGTGTTATAGGAATACAGCTGTTGACCGATTTCACAAGTCTACAAAACCTTTAGTACTTCAACTGTCCCACAAAGCCGATAGTTTGAGATTTACAAAGTAAAGTTGCAAAAAAATAGTATACCCATTTTGTATCACCTAGTATAATACCTAACATAAACTAACTTTTAAGTGTATGTTTTTAAGTAAAAAGTCGATCAAGGATTACCTATTACTTGTTTGCAAACTTTAGTCCAAAAGTGCCAAAATTAGGTTCAATAATTAATTATATTGCGTACGATTTCGAAGTCCTCCTGTATTGTAACATTGTTTACCAGCTGTCTATGAAAGAGTGGGACATCCCGTACGACGAGCTGAAGCTGTACGAGGTCATCGGGCGCGGGCGGTTCGGCACGGTGTACCGCGGCAGCTGGCACGGCGCCGTCGCCGTTAAGCTGCTGCACGTGCACCCGCTCGCCGACGACTGCGTGCCGCTCGACACCTTCAAGCACGAGGTGAGGGGGGAGGGGGCGAGAGGGACATCAACAAGTGAGGGAGTTGACACGAAGGTCACGACAATATAAAGAGCTGGAGCTGATGAAGTGTGGGGGATGTCTACATACAGGTTAAGGTCTACAGAAGGTCTAAGGTCTACAGGTCTACAGAAAGGGAATACTTTTTTTTTTCAAAACTTAACTTATTAATTCTAAAACTATCAGCTTTGGAGGTTAACTTGAAAAACAAAAAGCGTTATAGGAATACAGCTGTTGACAGATTTCACAAGTCTACAAAACCTTTAGTACTTCAGCTGTCCCACAAAGCCAATAGTTTTAGATTTACAAAGTAAAGTTGCAAAAAAAATGTAAACCCTTTTTGTTTTACCTGTGTGAGGGGGACATCCACATGAAATGATGGGGAAGACCTAAGGGTGACGATGACACGAAAAAAGGGGGTATTCACACGACTTATGGGGTTTGTCACGAATTGAGGTGGATATCGATCATTCTTCTTCTTTGTCGTGCCCTCACTGCTGAGGATTGTGACCATATATAATCTGTCTCCATTTGCTTCTGTCATGCGCCAGATCAATAGATCGTTGTAGAGTTCCTCCTGTTGCCTTTACAATACTTTTAACCCATCGTGTTGGAACTCCGCCCCTGGAGCGCTTCCCTGCATCTGTCCCACGATCAGCTGCTTCTCCAGGTCATGACATGACATGGATATCGATCATAGACTAAATTAAAACCGATCTGAAAATCAAATTCAGTTTTCACCATTTTCAAATTATGTTCAACTAGCGACCCGCCCCGGCTTCGCACGGCTCTAAAATTATCAGCATTTCTCTACTATATATTATGCATGTATTATACTAGCTGAAACAGAAAGGCACCTTTTGTTTTTCAAGTTTCCTCCAAAGCTGATAGTTTTAGAATTACAAAGTTAAGTTTTGAAAACAAAAGTATACCCTTTCTGTTTTAAACCTGTACATATAACACTTCCTCTTGAATCACTCTATCTATTAAAAAAAACCGCATCATAATCCGTTGCGTAGTTTTAAAGATCTAATCATACATAGGGACAGACAGTGGGAAGCGACTTTATTTTATACTATGAAGTGATAACGTATTGACCGTATATTCGACGACCGCTTGGTGCGGTGGTTCGAGCGTAGGCCGCTCGGCTCACTGCACATCGTGGTTGCGGGTTCAATTCCCACCGTGGCAAATTTCGGGAATGGACTTTTCGTTATTTGCCCAGGTCTGGGTGTCACCGGGATGGCCCCCAGTCCATTGTACGGTACCCATAGTACAAGCGTGGCTAAGTTTGGGACCATACTGTTGGTGTGTTCGTCTGGCGATATTTATTTATTTATATTCTGTGTCAGGTGGCAACGTTCCGCAAGACCCGGCACGAGAACCTGGTGCTGTTCATGGGCGCGTGCATGAAGCCGCCGCGGCTGGCCATCGTGACGTCACTGTGCAAGGGCATGACGCTCTACACCCACATCCACCTGCGCAAGGACAAGTTCACCGCCAACAAGAGCGTGCTCGTCGCGCAGCAGATCTCGCAGGTATGTCGGCACTGTGACGTCACTAACACAAGTCTACCTTCCAATATAACTGTACAATGGAATGAGGTCGTTATGTTCCTCGCCAGAGAGTTCAAAAACCCGTGTAAAATGGAGGCAATCAGGGGTGCCACTCTTAGCAACGACAATAAATATATCGTGATATTCGTATTTTCGAAACCTACTTTAAATTTCATATTTTTTGCCGTCGTATTGATTACTGAACGAAAAGTCGCCCACAGTCCATTGTACGGTACCCATAGTACAAGCGTTGCTTAGTTTGGCACCATACAATTGGTGTGTCAGACTGGCGATATTTATTTATTCCGGCTTTCTCGCTTATCGTACGAGACGCAGCTATGATAGCTACTTTAAACTGATCTTCTGTGTGAGGGTAGTACTAATCCAGGCGAGTCAGTTCGTATATGTGCTGGCTACAACTTGGCTCTACCAGGATCAAAAGTAAAACAACCCTAATGGCATGTTCACACAGGGCATGGGCTACCTGCACGCGCGCGGCATCGTCCACAAGGACCTCAAGTCGAAGAACATCTTCCTGGAGAACGGGAAGGTGGTCATCACCGACTTCGGATTGTTCAGCGTCACCAAACTCTGCTTCGGAAATAAGTAAGATCCGTTTAATTTAATTTAATCCTACTAATATTATAAATGCGAAAGTTTGTGAGTGTGGATGTATGTATGTATGTTTGTTACTCCTTCACGCAAAAACTACTGAACGGATTTGGATGAAATTTGGAACACAGATAGATTATAACCGGGATTAACATATAGGATACTTTTAACCCAATAATCCAATACTACGCGGATGAAGTCGCGGGGCACAGCTAGTGACAGTATAAATTAGATTTTTCACTTGTGGTGTCGTTCCTTTTTGAGACTTCGATCTATACATATAAATAAAATTGAAATTGTCACAATAACAGCCTTTACTAAATGCATAAGAAAGTATACACGTTACTTACATATAACAAAAAAAAACAATTTATATATTTTTTGCCTGTCTGTTTGTTCCGGCTAATCTGCGTAACGGCTGGACCGATTTTGATGGGAATCTCACTGGTATATCGCTGATACTTTAAGGAGTACCATAGGTTACATTTATTTTATACGCGTTATCATACTAATATTATAAAGAGGAAAGCTTAGTTTGTTTGATTGTAATGAATAGGCTCCGAAACTACTGAACCGATTTGAAAAATTCTTTCACTGTTGGGAAGCTACACTATCCCCGGATGACATAGGCTATATTATATTTTTTTAAAAATTGGGGATCCTTACTAAAACTCCAATAACGTAACGGTAATGTACCCGTGCGAAGCCGGGGCGGGCCGCTAGTTTATTATATACGCGTGCGGAGTCGCGGGCGACAGCTACCCCTTATTACGTGGTATAGCGGGTGAATACTCCACACCGAATTCATTCGTTCTGTCATCAGTAATTTGACATTCGAAAGAATACAAAGCATGGTTTAACTATACAACCGCTAAACCGCGTTTATGAATAAGGGCCTGTGCACACCACGTTTTTTAAACGCGCAGTCGACGCGCGTTTCCGGCGATACAGACGCAGGATGTAGAACTTTTTAGGATGAAAACGCGCGTCGACGGCCCTAAGGGGGTTAGTGAATAGTGAAACAGTAGTCCTCTCGTATGGTGCGTGTAAGACGAGTGTGTTGTGTGCGTGCAGACAGCGCGGCGACCGGCTGGGGCTGCCGGCGGGCTGGCTGTGCCAGCTGGCGCCCGAGCTGTGCCGCGCGCTGACGCCGCACGCCAGCCTGCACCTGCCCTTCTCCAAGGCCACCGACGTCTACGCGTTCGGGTAACACATACATACATTCATACTTCATATTATGATGTCCGCTTGGTATACTGCTCCGAGCGAGGCCGCTCAGCTCCCTGCACCACCTGGTGCACAAATTTTGCCTTGAACCTGGCCCACCTGGGCGGGGTTCAAGGCAAAATTCGTGAATAATTTTCGTTTGCCACCATACACTGTGTATTTGGAGATATTTAGACATGAAAATTTTAAGAGGTTTCTCGATAGAGAATAAAAACTTTGCGTTTTTATGCTGGTTACAGCACGGTATGGTACGAGCTGCTGTGCGGTGAGTACCCGTTCAAGGGCCAGCCGCCCGAGGCGATCATCTGGCAAGTCGGCAAGGGCGTCAAGCAGTCGCTAGCCAACATGCAGGCGTCCAGAGACATCAAGGTAATCGCCAGATTCTCTTAATACTAGCAACCGACCTAATATTAAAAAAATAACTAGAATATTACATTTTAATTTGGAGACTATTTTTTGTGAAGTTATTGAATACTAGTATTCCCGTGGTAATGGTCGACATTCGACCTTAATTAATTTAAATTTGATGACGTTTAATTAGGTTTGTGTTGTCAAAGACTATTTGATATTGGCACGCAGAATGCACTATGGAAGTCCCGCCCTCCAAAGACTGTCACCGTTTGTCAGTCTGACAGTCAGTTGGTGTGGAGGGTACAAATGTGTGTGTGTCAATTCATGGTTGTGTGTAATGTTTTATTTATTGATTTTAATATATTTCTTAGTATTATAATATAAACATATTAGCATTCTGCATTCCTTCTCTATATAAATTATAAGTGTGCCAAATTTCATACTCCTCCGTCAACGCAATTTTCGTATTAAGTGTTTCAAAGATTTTCCTTCACGTATTAATATATAGATATCGTCACTTATTTCTAGGACATACTAATGCTATGCTGGTCGTACCGAGCCGAAGAACGTCCCGACTTCCCGCAATTACTCACCACGCTGCAGAAACTCCCGCGCAAGCGGCTGGCGCGCTCTCCCTCGCACCCCGTACACCTGTCCCGCTCCGCAGACTCTGTGTTCTGAGAGCGGCTTGCAGGCGCACTGTGCGTGCGGCCGTAGACACTGCAACGTATGATACCTCACCAAGGTCAAATACAGGCGCGCAGACCTTCACCGTGACCTTGACCTTGGTTGATATGAACTAGTCGAGGTCGAAGTACGAAGTAAAACAAATTCTTTTGTCGGAAAAATTGATTTTGAATAATACTCGTCAAAGTGATTTGATATCATGTGATTTTCTTTGGTAATTTAAATTGGTAATACAGGCGAAATAAATAATGGTTTCTATATCAATCCCACCACAGAAACTTGCGTTTTATACAATTCTTGTTATGGTAGGTTTAGCTCGCTCACGGCTAGTTTCTTCATCGCAAGTAATGTTTCAAAAGTAACTGTTAAATCGGCTACTTTTCTCTACAATATGAGCTGGTTCTAGCCGTTGCTTTTTCTTGTAGTTGTTCATTAAGAAGCTGGCTGTCAAATTTCAATTGTTCCCAATGATTTGTTTCAGAGAAAATTAATATTTAAATGGTTAAACATTATTGGGTCAAAAAACTGACAGCACTGGAAACACATCGAATAAAATAAAATTGAATTAATATAACTACCACACTATTCGCTCAACCTTATCTGGTATGACATAAAGATCATTTAATTTAATTGACATACAATACATGGTTTTGAGAGGACAACTTGAATTATTTATCATATCAGTTATTTTTTGGGTAGAATATTACTTAATATCTTATTCAGACGTTACGCCGAAATCTTCGTATAAAATAAAATTATATGTCCCTTGTTGTGTTCTCATTTCAAAAACGTAACAAAATTTAGCAGCTGTTTCTGTTATTGATGAATTCAGTGAAACAAACGGGTCTCTACTACTTAGTGTTACAGTAAATGTAAATAATGTTGATAATATTCTATGTCTACTGTAAGTAAAATCTTGATCTCTGAAATAATCAATAGACATTAAATTATATTTTCGTAATAATAAAAAAATGAAAGTAAAAAAAAAACAAGAAAATATTGTGAAATGTTCGTTTGACTGCCTCTTGATATAGAGTGTAAATACATAGCATGTACTATGTTACAATTTTGCTGCTATTGTTACAACGTGGGTGCACTGGTGTTTGACTTGAATTACGCTTATTTCCATAATCATAAAGCACACTTTTAATTTTATTTAAAATCATTGTAATAGTCTACCCATCATGGTGACGCCCTGGATCTAAGATATGTTCATTTATATTGCAGTTGATATTATTAATAGCATGAGGTGAAGCAACCACATCCCCCTGTGTTTTCCTGTAAATAAACCTTCCATTTGTGGCAGCCGGATTTTTTTAATTGGCAAGATATTTTAGTGTTTTTGCAGAGATCAGTGCACATTATGCTAATGATATTCAGTCTAAATTCTAGGTTAAGCAATGACATCTTTCATATAGGGCTAGCACGGTCGGCTGCGGCAAGACGAAATGCGTGAAATATTGATTGTCACTCTCTTGTGATAACTAAGAACCAGACAGAGCAAGTCGCCTGTTGAGTTGTTGTGTTAGGCCTATTACTGCATTATGTAACAGGATTTTCAGATTGATAGCCATTCTGTAGTGATCCTCTTTGATGTGTTAATGAATTCATTTAACATTTTATATACTGAACAGAATGAGGTATGAATAAAGACAGTTATATTTTTGACTGTAAAGAAAGTATAATTAATTATCATCCAATATTATTTAACTATTATAATTATAATCCAAAAATATCAAAAGGGTCAACCTCTATTTCTTTTCATTAAACTCACAATGTACTCATTTCTATCAGTTATAAATACATAAAACAACAAAAAAAATTGTAAATAAGAAAATGTAACATTCCTTTTGGTAGGTTGTTGAGGTTTTGAACATTATAGTTACTATATCAACTAAGTACATTTGTTTATATGCTCTTTTAAAGTTACCACTATCTAATGTTTCTCTGAGGCTTATGATTAGATCTAGGCTGATTTACAAGCATTTACATTGTTCATAATTATAATGGTTGAGAAATGAGGTAAATATAGGCAGAGTCCAATGTAAAAGCGTTGTAATTCTGGTGATATTCATCCTTTAGGCAACTTCCTTTACAATGCTTACCGCATTTCTATAATTATCCATTAGAATGATGCATCAACATTAGGCTGAACAAAAATACAAAATTGAATAAAAACTCCAAAATCCAGTTAATTATTGTTTACTTATTAAATTATTGTAATTATATAAAAGCAAACCATTCTGGTCACTTCACTCCTATTATTATTGTAGCTGTGTTGACGCAGAGTCAATGCATAATTTGTAAATATGTGATCGCAATTGACTGTATTATAGATATTTATTGATTAGAACAATGGTTCGTAAGCAGATGGATGTAGTTTTACATAATGTATTGAGATTTCGAAACAATAGGTTAGTTGCATTTGCCAAAATAAATCTCCCATCACTGTTCTCGGTTGTTTTATTCATCATGGTTCCTACTTGTCTGATGGATGTGACATGGAGGGTGTACCAACAATTTATGTGTAGGTAATCAATAATTTATTTGACACCAAAAAATTGGTGCCCATCGAACCAAGAACCATTACACTGAGTAAGACAAAAGATGCTTTCTGCATCTCATTTACTCTAATGTGAAGGTATATGTTAGTATCAGGTTTCTACAGCTGTCAAAATGATCACAGTTGATTGATGTATGTAAGAATCCAATGGACAGATCAATTTCTATGATTAAGGTGCCATCTGGTAAGTACTGTATACTAGTTTATGCCCGCGACTTCGTCTGCGTAATATTTAACTTAACAAAAATTTCGGGATTATCGGGATAAAAAGTATCCTATGTGTTAATCCCAGTTATATACTATCAGTGTGCCAAATTTCATCCAAATCCGTTCAGTAGTTTTTGCCTGAAAGAGTAACAAACATCCACACTCACAAACTTTCGCATTTATAATATTAGTAGGATTTTGTTTAAATGAAATTGCATCGGCAATAAAAAATATAAAGTTCTGAATACAACTTTATTTACCAAGGCTGACATCTATTCTATTAGGAAATATGCCCAGCCAATATACTAGCTATGTTAGTGCACATTTTCTTAATTTCATCATTACTTCTGTACTCGGAGCCTAGTATTGCATTACCCAATGCAATTGTCTCTCTCACCGTCTTCGCCTTTATCCAAATTCTACCATTCATTCCGGCAGCCATTTCAAATGGCCACTCATTCTTCAAGGAATCTAATAGTGGACATTCAGGGCTTAAAATCCGTCTGATGAGGTTCAAAGAACATTTAAACACAAAACCATCATCTAAAACCCCTAAACGACCTTTTTTCCCATGAGAGTCCACACACACGAGCTCAGGTTCCATATCTTTGCTGGCTACTAGCATTTTAGCGTACACCACATCTCCTATTAACACTTTAGGTCTATTATTCTTTGTAGCACCTTCGAAGGACAGATAGGATAACGAGGCACTGCAGCTCCCACCAACATCAACTCTGAAGATATCTCCGGCTTTTTGAACAACTACCCCTATAACGTTCTCCCCTCGCGCTGGTGTATACCTCTTCTGATGGCTATCCACCCAGTACGTGTTCGGTGCTCGTTTCTTCAGTATTCCAGCTTTGGTGATGTAAATGCCATCGATTTCTTTCCGTAGACCTGGACCGAGTATAACTTTTCCCTTTTCGCCGACTGCTACGATTTCCTCACAGTGGTCTCCGGGGATTACGACATCACCGATTGATATCTTCATGATTATTTATATGTTACCATTTATTTGTGCATAAAAATGGTGAAAGAAAACAAAAATAACATTGAAATATTCGCACACACGTTTGTTTTTGACATTACCATGACAAAATGTGATTGGCTGTCTATGGTTAAAAATGACGGTTCAGTAAAGATTATCAACATAACATTTAGGGTGCGTTCCACTTAGCGTTCACAACGATTAAAATGCTCTTTTAGCCGTTCCACATAACGACCGCGGACGTGGTGATCGCGGCGAAAACGTCACTCATGACGTCATGAATTACGCTCACGCGAAGCTCACGACAACCCAACTAAAAAGGTGGGTCGTAGTCATCGTTGAGAAAATTAGCGGGATTTTCAAAACTCAAAGCATCAAAGATAGCAACCGTGAAACTTTTTCATAATCATAATTTTGTAAAATCGTATTCCATTCTTCATCCAAGTGCCAAGCGACGGACGGCGGTCTGGCACAAGTTTATTTTATGTGAAATTTTATATTACTAGACCTAAGCTTTTTTTATATCTGTATATAGTGTATATATTTGTTATTTCCCCGCAAAAGACATTTTAATTACATTTGAATGTAAATTAATTAAATACACCCCTAATATTAAATATAAATTTATTTTATTTCGTCAATATAAATCGATTTAAACAATTATTATTTAAGTTTATTTTCAAGGCTCATAGATTATAACATAACCTCTTAAATCGTTTGCTTTCTTTTTAATAACTGGCTGTTTGTATTATTTATCTCCACGCTCAAAACGCTCTATAATCCATTCCACTAGTGAACAAGCAGGTGGAACGGGAAAAACTGTGGACGTGAGCGTGATCGTTGTGAACGCTAAGTGGAACGTAGCCTTACATATTTGTTTGACTGACATTCTGTATTGTGTCATTCGTTACTCCATCTGTCATTTGACAGACACGTGCGTCCTAATGTTTACGTTTTAATTTTTCAAACAAAATCACTGAAAATGCCCGCTGTAATAGAAAAAGATGTGCTTATATACAAAGGCAGCAATTTCTTTCGTCAGAGACTACTTCTTTCGACTCTGAGCGGACGGGCTATCAGAATAGAAGAGATTCGAAGTGGGGACGATGATCCTGGCTTACGGGAGTATGAAGTGAGTTTAATTCGACTTCTGGACAAAGTGACGAATGGTACAAGGGTGGAGCTGAGCGAGACGGGCACGTCGGTGTATTTCCAGCCGGGGATATTAATCGGTGGGCAAGTTAACCATAGCTGCAGCCCTCTGAGGGGTATAGGTTAGTTTTGTGTTTACCTACCTTTTTATTGTCATAAAACCTGTTCCTATTTCTTTTGAAGTATCTTACTAATAACTTAACTAATACACATTACTGTATTCGTAATTTTATGTGCTAACTTCTTTTTATTTGCCACCTGCACCATGAACTATTTTGCTTGACTCCCCTTCGCAGGAGAGTGTCCCTGATAAAATACCAATAAGCTTACCCCTATTACATTAAACCAGAGGTGATGTACAACAGTGTATCTTCACTGTCTTCAACAAATACAGGTCTGATTGTATTGTTTTCAGGCTATTATCTGGAAGTGCTGCTGGCTCTCGGCCCGTTCTGCAAGGAGCCAATGAACGCCGTCCTTCAGGGCGTCACTCACAGTGACATGGATGTCTCTGTGGACAAAATAAAGACAGCGGCACTGCCGGTGCTACTGAAGTTCATATTGGTTGATGATGGACTAGAGCTGAAGGTGGTCCGAAGAGGTATGTTAATTCGTAAATAGTCCTTACCTACTAAAAATGTGAAAGCATGTTTGTAAGTTTGAATGAGTATTATGAAAAATCTGATGAAGAGATTTTAATGAAATTGTTAGAGGCTTGGTATATCCTGGAATAATGTGTAAACTATATTTTATCCTTAAGTCTATGCAAATGGGGCCACAGGTAAGTGTTAGTTAACAAAAATTTCTGTATTTTATCTACCATTTGTACTGAGAAATAGTATATGGAATGTTTTTTTCATAACTGCAAAATTTGTTTGATGTTCATAAAGAACCTTTCTCTCCCAGGAGCTCCGCCCCTAGGTGGCGGGGAGGTAGTGTTCAAGTGCCCCGTGCGGCGCCACCTGCGGCCGCTGCAGTGGACCACATGGGGGCTGGTGAAGCGGATACGTGGCGTGGTGTACGCGCTGCGAGTGTCGCCCACCATGGCTAACAGGGTCGTTGATGCTGCTAAGGGGGTGAGTTGTAATAGGCAATAACCATTGATTGGTCAAAACGAAAAATGTTTTGTTGCGATTTTTTCTTATTAGTAGAGTTTGGTAGAGTCATTGTGTTTGTAGAGCTGAGCTGTAGCCAATTGATTACAGTTAATATAGGGTAGCTCGACCGGGGTAGTACACCCTATACAGGTTGAAACAGAAAGGGCATACTTTTTTTTCAAAACATAACTTTGTAATTCTAAATCTATCCGATTTGGAGGGAACTTGAAAAACAAAAGATGTTATAGGAATACAGCTGTTGACAGATTTCACAAGTCTACAATACCTTTAGTACTTCAACTGTCCCACAAAGCCTAGTTTTAGATTTACAAAGTAAAGTGGAAAAAAATTTGTACACCCTTTCTGTTTCCTAGCATGTTCCTGTTCCTGTTTCCTGAGTTCCTGTTTTTAGCATAGCATAAAAAAAAAAAAAATGAAATTCGAAGTGTTTATGTTATTTCCACAGGTGATGCTGAAATTCCTGCCGGACGTGTACATCAACACGGACCAGTGCCGCGGCTCCAACGCCGGGAAGAGCCCCGGCTTCGGCATCAGCCTCGTCGCGGAGACCGACGATAGGACCTTCTACTGCGCTGAAGCCGTGAGTACAGATACAAGATGGCAACAACTGAACTTTCTATATACCACGGCCAACGAGAAGCGATACGAGATTGTAATAATGTTCGAGTTCCGTCACCGCCGGAATTGTCGACGCTGGATCGGCCATTTTATAAATTAGTTCATTCTGTGTCGGAAACTCTTATGTAAATTAATAACAAATTGACGGAATCGATAAAAACAAAAAAAAAATAATTATTAATCTGATATTTTCGAACCCCATCTCGTTGGATTTGCTATATATTTTTTAAGATTTAAGAATGTATCAACCATTTTTAATATTTTCCTACATTCAAATGTCTTATTCTGGATATGGCATACAAATGGCATTTTGTTTCAGAAATCAGCGGAAGCCGGCAACGGCGACATCACCCTGCCCGAAGAGTTGGGGCGGCGCTGCGCGCAGCTGCTGCTGGACGAGGTGTACCGCGGCGGCGCCGTCGACGCCGCCTTCCAGTGGCTGCTCGCGCTCTGGATGGCGCTCGGACAGAAGGATGTCAGCGAATGTATTGTGAGCTACTTGCACATACAACATTTATTTATTTACTAAGAATGTAATTAACGACTTCGCTAGCGTAGAATTCATTTTTCGATGGCTAAGAATCATCCGGATGACCGCATAAGTACAAACAAATTTCATCGAAACTGATTAAGCCGTTCAGGAGGACAAGAATTACGAACACACACACACCGAAATTTTTCTATACTATAATATTATAAGGAGGAAAGATTTGATTGTTTGTTTGCATGGAATAGGCTCCGAAACTACTGAACCGATTTGCAAAAAATCTTTCACTGTTGGGAAGCTACACCCGGGTGACATAGGCTATATTATATTTTCGAAAAATTGGGGATCCTTACTATAATTCCAATAATGTACCCGTGCGAAGCTGGGGCGGGCCGCTAGTATACAATAAAGATAGGTAACCCACTACATTCCAACTTAGACTGTACTAGCTGTGTAACAACAAAATTTCTCAATCCTCAGGTTGGTCCACTCTCAGAATATACGATAACATTTCTACAACACCTGAAGGAGTTCTTCGGAGTGATGTTCAAGCTGGAAGTGTTGCGGGCAGGCTCGGACGAGTCCGACGACGAGGACCACGTGACGCCCGCACAGAAAGTCAAAATTACGTGTGTGGGGATAGGATACGTTAATATAAGCAAGCGGACTTTGTAAATAAATCGTATGTAAGTTAAATCAGTTTCTTATTTAATACTTGAGTTGAATCATAATATATTGAGCTTAATTTTTAATATATTTCGTAGTCATATATTATAATATTATTATATATGTAAGTGCTTTCATAGTTAGTAATACTTTTTTGTATTACATGGTATTAAGTACCGAAGTTTATGCAACTTCCGGACATTTCGGTCGGGTGTACCCCAAGGATCTGTCCTGGTGCCTCAGCTGTTGCCAAATGTAAGTTATATTTGCGACATTTTCTATGGCATTTCCATAGATGCGAATGTAAATAATAAAACTCATAATTATAATAATTTGTATATTGTCTTAATCTTAAATACTACAATTGTAAAATAATTAAGGCACGTCACGAAATTTATCTAATTCGACCCTATAGGGCGGTCTAGGATGATTTTCAAGCCTTTCTAAACACTCGCCTAGGTATTTACTTATTACTAAGAGTATAATTGGCAGTGTTCGTACATTTTAGATACAAAAGTATAACATTTTGACTTAGAGTAAATTATTGTGAAGTTTTTTAAAACACTGGAATAATTAGAGATGGATCCCTCATGTGGATTATCTTGCAGTTTACGTCTGGCAACTCACAGGGTTGTCATAACTAATAAAAAAAAATTATGTACTCCTTTATTATTCGTAAATCTAGTTTTCAAAGATAACAATATAATAGGTCTTCGAGGGACTTGTCCTCCAGTGTTTAACTCCTAGTCGCTTAATATAAAATTTAATTTAACTTTTGTTCAGTCAATCACACAGGACGGATAATATCACAAAGATTTTTTCTCTTCATACGACGAATTGTAATTTAAAAAGTATAAACGAAAATAAGTAAGAAATATAAAAGTATAAAAAGGTAAAAATTATATAAAAGAGATGTATAAAATTCACATTATTTACATACGTGTTGGAAAAATACAAAGTATTCTTTCAAGTATGGTAATTAGATACATAATTATTTACAATCATGGTTTTGATTATTATCAGATACTTGAAAGAAATACTTTAATATTAGGGACCGTATACGTTATTCGAGGTCCACAGATATTACGGGCCAGTCCGCAAACAATAACACTGTTAAAAATTACGAACATAATCTCATTGAATATAACAAATGGCAAATTTTCAAAAAAAATGTCAATGATACATTTGCATATTCACTGCGGACTAACTCCCACCTGCCCCCTTACTTTTGAAGCTTATTCCGGTACATTGGTATTGGAACTATTGCTAAAGTTACTTTCATAACTATATAAGCGACATATTAGTATATTATTTCACGACCGCTGAACTGATAAGTATTTTATTCCTCCGTTGCAACGAAATAACATCATTTGGACACTGAGGTTGTAGTTTTAATAGGTACTGAGGGCGTGTTCACAATCGACGGAAACTTTTCATGTTCGAAACGACAACTTCTAATTCATTTGTAAAATAAACAAAATAAAATAAATAAATATCGCCCGACTGACACACCTACTGTATGATCCCAAACTAAGCAACGCTTGTACTACGGGTAACGTACAATGGACTGGGGGCGATCCCAGTGACACCCAGACAAGGATACAATTACAAAAAGGCCATTTCCGAAAATTGCCCCGGCGGAAATCGAACCCGCAACCACTATGTGTGTGAGCCGAGCGACCTACGCTCGAACCACTGCGTCAAGCGATCGTCAAAAGAAGGATGGAAGCTGTCGTTCCCGACATCGGAAACTTTCCGTCAACTGTGAGTACCCCCCTGATCTGTTTGTAGCTTTAAAAGTAAGAGGGCTGATCTAGTGACCCCTCCCTTCAAGCGTCCTTTTCATCGCATCCAAGACCCGCGGACCAATTGCAGATGCTTCCGACGGGATCGAAGCTGAGACCCTTCGGACACACGTACTCCCAGCCGAGGAAGCCGCCGTTTTCCATCTTGGCGCAAGATATGAACTTCTTGCACGACGTGGGATGCGGGAAGTTGCCTATATCCAAGCACTCGATGTTGCCTATGAAATTAAATCCTATCACAACAGTAGATTAGTTTAGTGGTGCAATTATTGTGTTACAATATAGTACGTGCGTTGTGGCTACAAGGAGTATGCGTACAGATGATACTAATCTGATTATTTTAGTGAAAACAAAGTTTAAGTTCGAGATAGTTTAGTGAACAGAAACCTTTATTTGACGCGTCTTGACGTTTGACTATTATAAGTGTGGTCGTGACGCGCCAGAGCGGTACACTACTATGAGGTTTACGCGCTATTTGCAAAGCTCGTAGCTTCACCCGTGAGGCGTAATACTACGGCCAGTGGACATGATCTCCGATCTTGGGTAGGTACGCTTTTGACATGTTACTGGAGTGACATTTCCCAGATCGCTCTCAGACTTGAGATCGATTTATGAATACAGGACGTTACGTTCACGAAGATTAATGTCGAACAATTCGCGATATGGACTACATTGAATACTCATTGTTGAACTGTAGCATATTCCTTATCAGAAACTTAATATATTAGAGAGAGATACAGACGGAACCCGTGCAATACGGTGCCCAAACGTGCAGATAAGTCTGCTATCGTGCAAGTGTTTGTGACCATATTGTTCCCCAGGACAGGGTTAGGTTTAAAACCAGGTCATGCTAGGTTACAGGTTTATAGGTTAGGCAACCTGTGGCCGTGTTTGAGGTGGTTAAACGTAAGAAAATGTCGTAGTTGTAGAGGAATTTAGACCATTTCACATGCTTCCATCAGTTTCCTTCACCAAACCATAGACAATTAATTATTTTCCCCATTTATTATAAATTATTTCGAATAGGTACATGCTAGTGCAAGTGATGTGCAAGGTGACAAAAATAGACAGTTTTATTTAGGCCGTCGGATTTCTTCGTATACAGGAGATTCTTTCTTTCTAACGATATGTTTCATAAGAACAGAGATAAACCGACGACGACCAATTGTGGTAGACTTTTAGTCTTCATTTGACTGATCAACGATATCTGCATTGAGTGGCCAATGAGCTTTCTTAGCCTCAGTTACCCAAGTAGAACTCCTACTGGTAATAATTTTGAGACCATTTTCAGGCTTCTGACTGCCTGAAACGACTGTCATGCATCTTAGAATGACAGCCGGCATCTATTATTATGTCGTCATGTCATCAGGTCCACATGCCGACTGATACCTCTGACAATGTTCTAATACTTAATTGGTACTCAAATAAGTAAACGAAACTCACCTTTATTGTGCAGAACGACCTTGGTGCCCTGCGCGTACTTCCCAGCCAGTTTCTCCTGCCCATCATCATAATAATCATAGTTTTCAATCGGCCTGTATGTTCTGTTCGGCTCGGGTTTAGAGATCTTCTCAAATGGCTTTTTAGATGGCACCCTTCTTGGCTTAACTGTCGTAGGCAATGGGGTAGTGATTGGGGATTGGGCAGTGATTGGCGATGGGGTAGTGAGCGGCGGTCGCGTCGTGAGCCGTTGTGTGGTTGAAATTTTCCTTTGGATCTTCTTTCTGAACACTTTGCGTCGGGTCGGCGAGGTGGTAGTGGTAGTGGTCGTGGTGGTTGTGGGCTGTGGTGTCTGTGGCGATGTTATTGGTGATAGGTATTGGTATTCCTCTGTAAATAAAAATAAAGTATATTAGGTAACAACCAAGGGAGTTGTGGACGATTATTTTGGATTTTTGTATTATCTGTTTCTAAGGTCACTTACCATCATAAGTCTTCGTAACTGGCGACTCCAGTAGATACTCCCTCGTGAAGTAAGAAGGCTCGCGATTGCCGCTCGAGTATCCAGCTGTATATCCAATGTCGTCCACAGGTATAAGCTTCTCACCCCTCGACCGTGACCTCGGAGACGACGACCCTAACCTTTGCTCAACCCCAGAGAAACCAACCGGAATCACATTAGGAGTTGAAAGAGACTTGTCTCTACTCTCGAATCTAGACCTTGATCTAGTTGCTGCAGTGGATCTAGGAGCAAAATTAGTCGTAGCGGCTCTGGGAGAGTTTAATTCCGTCGGAGTTTCAGTATCAAGAGTTGTTTCAAAGTATTTCAACGACGATCTGGTTGGAGCATAAGTCGTTGATATTCTGCCAGTATTTGTTTCAGTTGATTCGTAGGATTCTTGAGTTGTGCTGACGTATTGGTTTGTTGTTGGGAATTTAGAGTCGTATGATGATAACCTCGATGGGTACTCGGTGACTGTCTCTGTGAACGGACTGCCGGTTGTTCTATAGAATGAATCAGTATTTGTTGGGTCACCAGTTGGGTAGCCGTTGATGGGTGCTCTGGTGTTGAAAGAGGTCGGTATTCTTGAATTATATTCAGGTGTTTCGGAGTATTCACCTTCTGTAGTTTTGGTATATTCTGGGTTAAATGTATTTGGGTAAGTTGTCGGAGCTTTCGGAACGTAACTAGGCGATGCCTTCGCGGTATCCAAGTCCGATGGGATACTATAGTCATCGCCAGTTGTCATTCTAATATATTCTTGGTTTGTTGTTGGGTAGTTAGTTAGATAAGAGTTTGGTACGTCGTATGTGGTTGTAGATATCTTTGGAGATTCAAATGCTGATGTGTAGGGAACTTTAGATGTAGTTATGTATTGGTCTGAATTGGGGTTAGTTGCGAATTTCGACGGTGTCGACTTTGGAATTTCAAACTCGATCGTGGTAATCTTTGGAGAATCGAAGTCGGTGGGTATTCTGAAGTCTGTGGTCTGGTCGTAGTTTTGTCCCAAGGTGCTCCTGTAAATAGGTGTGGTCTGGTATTTCTCGTAACTCGGAGTTCCGTCTGGATTTTCGTTGTATTCTCGACTAGTGTATTTGTATTCTACTGTAGTCTGTGTCTTCCTGGTAGGTGTATTATCTTGCTCTGGGTCAGACACGCTCGGCACTGGTGCTGTGATGAGCTGGTGAGCGGCTATCGCTAAAGCTGTTTCAGCTGTGTAATCTATAACAACGAAATTTTTTATTACCGATTTACATAAATAGTAATAAATATCGCCAAATTGATACACAACTGTATAGTCCCAAACAAAGCAACGCTTGTACTAAGGGTACCTACCGTACAATGGACTGAGGGCGATCCCAGTGACACCCAGACCTGGGCAAATTACGAAAAAGCCATTTACGAAATTTGCCCCGGCAGGAATCGAATCCGCAAACATCATGTGCAGTGAACCGAGCGGCCTACGTTCGAACCACTGCGGCAAGCGATCGTCAGGCTTTGACGACACATTTTTTCAGTACTTTTGACCTACCTAATAAATATATAAATAATTTCCTTTCCTATTTTACTATAGCAAATAGGCAATTTCTCTTTTAGGTTCACCAATAATTTTGAACACTCGCAAGATCCTTTTGTGATACTAGTGGGTTCCCATTTAGAATCTAATTATAAAATAATACCTTTTTTAATTCAGGGAAACCTATCATGGTTCTCAGTCCGACTCTAACTTTACAGAGAGTTCCCTGTTATTCATTTAACTGACTTCAAGTCATACTACCCTTACCAATAAACGATCAACTCACCATCAGTGGTCTTCTTCTCAGTCGTATCCTCCTCCTGGCTTCTACTCTTCGTCTTCAGCAGATCATCCAACTGGTTCTGTTTGATGCTAGCGCTGTACTTCTTGCTCTGCCGCTGTCTCTCTTCCTCATTAGTAGCAGACGGGTTTTGGTCGTTGGGATCTTCTTTCAGAGAGACCAGGGGTCGTCGTTGCGTCTTGGTGTTGGTTTTGGTTGTGCGAGGTTCTAATGATGGATCTTCAATTGCGTCTGTTAAGGGAAAGTAAGTTCTAAGGCCAAGGTGTCTTCACACGATTCTTGGCGAGTTTCTTTATATAGGTAGTGACGCCTTTTTAAAATTTCTTGCTTATAGACATTGTGTTTGGCTGTGCGTTGTGCGCTCTACGTCTCAATCAGTTATTAGAGTTTTATTACTTAGAAAAAGAAGATAGTTGAAATTGAGATTCCCTTATGAATTTCGAAAATCCTAGAGATTCGAGCTGGAATAATTCTTAGCTATACGATTACGAAAATTATCAATTTACTCACCAATATCCCCAATATCCTGCAGCGACTCTTCATCTTCGTATACTGAGGTAGTCACGTGGGTAGTGGTTGTAGGCGGTGGGGGAGTGGTTGTGGTAGTTGTAGTGGTACTGATGATTGTAGAGAAAGGAGGTCGTCGGCGGCTGGCGATGCGGAACGGCCGGCGGGTGATGCCGACTGTCGATGATGCCGATAGCGATGAGGCTGTAGTTGACGATGAAGGGTTTTCTGTGGGGAAATAAAAAGTTGGGTTAGTTTCATCTAGAAGTATTTTAAAATGGTAGTAGCAGTCAATGTATTATTTTGAGAGTTCATCATACAGTTTATAAGGATTGTCTGTCTGTTGCCCATGCAAAGTAGGCTCCATGAAGACACTAGGGTTTGACAGGAGTTCAGTCTCGAGGAAAAATAAAATTTTGGGAACCCATAAAAGAAAAATATAATTGAGATAACATATGTTTGCCGTCCCACAACCAAAAACGAACATTCATCCCGATTTTCAGATATTTTTCAGTCAATACGAGTAATCGTTGACTTTCCTTCAAAGAATATATGACACAGAATTATATATTAACATATAATAAATCTTAAAATAAGTCAAAGTCCGACCTCTGAGAAGATCCGGCAAGAAACTCAGCGAGCTTGTCTTTTTAAAAGATGTTATTTTCTTATCGCCAGTTCCTTATATAGTTAATAATTACAAAGGGTAGTAGATATTAATATAAATAGTCAATTATTACTTCGCTATATAATTAAAGGATCGACTATTAACATGTCAAGGTCGGTGCATGTTACATGATGCGCTATTGTCCGCCTGCGCGGGCTCCGTGTAATGACCGGACGAGCAAATAGTATTGTGCACGGAGCTTCGCAACAATGCCGGCAGCATTCGATTTCAGACACGAGATTGAACTGGAACACCAAACTTATGCAGTCGGCCATCTCAATATGAACCAGTCTGTATTAATTAAGTATTTAGTCTCATTTTTGAATGCTCAACGCAACGCAACGAAGGGTGTTATTAGTTTGACACTTTTTCCGTTTGTGGCATTTGGGCTCCTGAAAGATAAATAGATTATCAACATGTTGTTTTGTTTAATAGCATTCGCGAAATCGGTCATAGCGAATAACAGTACCTACTTGTCATCTTTCATAGTTGTAATAATATAATACCTACCTACTAGGTGAAACAGAAAGGGTATACTATTCTTTTTGCAACTTAACTTTGTAAATCTAAAAATATCGGCTTCGTGGGACAGTTGAAGTACTGAAGGTTTTGTAGACTTGTATCCCTATAACACTTTTTGTTTTTCAAGTTTCCTCGCAAGCTGATAGTATTAGAATTACAAAGTTAAGTTTAAAAAAAAAAAGTATTCCCTTTCTGTTTCAACCTGTATATATTTTAAAATTAAGTTTAATTGAGATTAGACGTTTATAGAATTGGCATAATTGTATGATCGAGTTTAAAGTTTGTTTAAAATAATATTATTGTTTCTAAACATCGTTAGTGCGCACCTTCTTAACAAATATCTATCACATTAAACAGTGTCATCAAAGAGATTTACTGAATCAACTATTGCTAATATTATTTAACAAATAAGGTTGATCCGTTGCTCCACACCGAGCATCGATCTGTCGCAACCTGCAACTAGATCATGCGCGAGCGCATCGATCGATAAACACGAGTTCACAGCTATAATTAATATGTCAATGATTCTAGACCGAAATAAATTGGTAAAGACATTTTCTGAATACCTATGTTGAGCTCTAAAATGACAAACAGTTATAGTATTCAGTAATATTATAAAGAAAGTCTCGCTGCCTAGTTTAGGGCGTTTCTATTTAACGAAGGTAGTTTACGTACCTTGCATAAAATATACAGTTTTATAAAACAAAAACAGTTCAACGTGATGTAAATGTAAATGATCTTTAGTCAGCCTGAAAACTCTTAAAAAGGTCAACGAAGGTAACATTTTGATTACCTAATTTTAAATTGTATAGGTATGAAGTAATTATTAATTTCTTGCTATTTGAGTATTTTATGCATAAAGGTACATTTGGATTTAAGAATAACTTAGTCATACCGCCTGTTCGTGTTTACATAACAATATTTTGCATAAATTTCACATTTTTACAGTTTTCTACTCGCCGCTGCTTCAGACATAAACGCCATCATATCCGGTTGATGTTAATATCTCGAAATACTTGCAAATCCTCAGGAAAAAAAATAATACAAATTCTAAACAATTACAATGATAATTACCTATAAAAATGGCCATTTAATTTTTAATTTCACATGGCATGCTATAATTGAGCGTGAAGCCTAAATGATTACATTGTAAGCGCTAAATGATCGATGCAATTCGATTGCGCTCGGCGTACGGCGTTTTTAGCGTAGTAACGCAAGCGCAGTTGGCCAACTACGCTATGGAAGCCATGGCATGTGTGGCTAAATCAGAGCGTGGGAGCTTAAACTTGTGCTGAATATAATGTGTCATGGGAATGCGTTTGTAGCTGCGAGTTTTATGATTATGGAGATTTTGCACGCATTAAACTGAAATTTATATTTACGCTGTCAGATTAAGGTCGTCTAAACCAGTGCAAGGGAGAAATGTATATAGACTGATGGTAATCTATTGCAGAGTCGTCGCGAGTGAGACTTCATTACTTGTTTAGATATGTGTCATTGTTCCGTGTAGTGACCACATCTATTTATTTTCGCTCATAATTGCAGGACAACTTTTGGTTCCTTATTTAAATATTATTTTGGTGGCTCTACCATGATGGATATTGGTCAAAATCGCAAGTCGTTAGCGAGTACGTAAAATATTGATATGGAAATCTCGTACGTAGGTAGTTATTTAGGTGGCCGTAAGGGATATTTTAAAAATCGTAGAATATTTTATGTGACCTCTCGAGCCGCGACCGTGAAACTCATGGTAGAGCCACAAGTAGGCTGATAAATTTAGGTATATTTTAGTGCATATCTTTGGAACAGTGCCACTCAGACTAGGGCAAATTACGAACATGCCATTTCCGATATTTTTTTCCGACTGGAATCAAACCCTCCGGCCGACCATCCGGCGCAGTGAGTCCAGCGGCCCACTCTTGAACCACTGCGCCAAGCGATCATCCAACCCTACAATAAGTTATTGGAACTTGAAACGACGAAACTAGTCTCATTTCTCACGGCAACTAAGAACGATGGGTTGCGTGTCAGAATTAAGCTTTTATGCGCAGTGTGTAGACCTTGCCGCGACATCGCTTGCGCTTGCGCAAGAGATTGCGACAATAATGATGATTAGAAGTGCGCAATACAGGGTTGTGTGGTGCCCTATTTTTATGTTAGCAATCTATAGAATAATTCAAAAAGTTATTGACTTTTTGGGTAGAAGTGGGAAAGTGAAGTTATCATTTAGTTTGAATTTTCGAGGCTTGTGTTATTTGAATTATATTGTGTAGGTAATAAAACAAAATTCATCAGCTTGTCCAGTTATTTAGTTCCATAGACTAATATACCCATAACCATAACCACCAACTAGCATGATTTTGTTTCATGCAATTATAAATAGTTTTTTTTTTCTTTTTGTAAATAGAAGTCCAACAGATAACGGCATCAACGAATCACGATAGAGTTGGTGCTCTCGGTACGTAATATCGCCAGAGACGTATGGTCCCAAACTAAGCAAAGCTTGTACTATGGCGACCATACAATGGACTGGGGGCGATCCTAGTGACACCCCGACCTGGGCAAATTCCGAAAAGGCCATTTCCGAAATTTGTCCCGCCGGGAATCGAACCCGCAACCACTGTGAGCAGTGAGCCGAGCGGCCTACGCTCGAACCACTGCGCCAAGCGGTAGTAAGTATGGGCGAATATACAAAAGTTGGGTAACTTTTCGGGATTTTTTGTTTATGATAGTTTTTTAAATATATTTCCTACAAATTCGCGTTATAAGATAGCTAATCTAATGAATATATTGCTCACGATAGGGCCAGTCACTTTTTAAAGTAGATGCGGAGATATTTAGATTTTTCCAAATTTGACTTCCAGGGGACTGACGAGGATGACAAAGTACTGATAAAACGCACAACTTCATAAGATATGTAAGAAATTTATTAAGATTTAGAAGAGATCTCTTAGAAACTAATAATGGCACATATTTTGAGTCTCACTTTTAATCATAATTCACTTAAGTCACCATTAAAAAAAAACGTAAAGCTGTGAGGAACAATTTTCTCCACCTTTAAAGCAACTCCTTATTAACTTTATTTTACTTAACATAAGTACTTTGAGGTAGTTTAACTTAACAATATACATTTTCTAAGCAATCAACAACAAATGAAACAAAAATATACTTCACTCTCTCTGCCTTAAAGATACCAATTAACGTAATAACAGTTACCAAGTAATACTATCTCAGACTTCAAAGCAGCCTTCTGACATGTCTAAAATCGTTGTTACTTACAAATAATAATCTATGCCTTATAAGTAAATAATAAAAATGAGATCTTTTTGTCAACAAAAAATAAAAAGAATGCTTCTAAATAGTTTAACACTAAAATAATTATTATTCACTGTTGTCAGAATATGTGCCTTTTTTAGAGCAGCATGTTGAAGGTCCATGTTTTCGTGTACCGTGCAAGCACAGGTATCACGGTTTGATAATTTAGGGGGAACCACCCAAAATGGTCGGAGTCGGGTAAATAGGGAATAGGGAATAGCCCATTTTAAATGGCATGGTTTTCAAGAACTTCTCATGAAGATTTTTCATAGTGTCCTGTAGATATCTTTTCTGTTTTTTAATTTGTTTACGAGTCACAAATTCTTTCTTGCCTGCTGCTTGACGGCTGTTAGAATCATCTTCTAAAAATTGCTGAACTAGATTTTGCACTTTAACTTTGACGTTATTAATTTTTTTTGGCTGATTATATCCTGCTTTTTTAAAAGTCACTGCTTTGTTTGGTATTCTCCATAATTTGTATTTATCTACCACATTTCCGGATATAGCTTGTTTGAACTTTCTTTTATCTTCATGACTTCTCTCTTCTTTTTCAATATATCTTCTCTATCCTTAGACATGTTTTGTTTTTTTTTAGGAGCCATGATGTTTTAAACTGCAATAAGTAAAAAAATGCTTAGACACGCTCAAAAAGTCAGCACCCTGGAAACACGTCAGTCCTTTGGCGCAGTATCAGACAGCGGACTGACGCCAACGGACTGACGAAACAAACATGAATTTGAGGTTATCTTTAGAACTAACGTTTATTTTGATGTTTTCGAATATCAAGAAGCTACATTTTAACAAATCAAAGTTAACTGTGTATAATTTAAAATATAACACAGATTTACAAGGAAATAGCGACTCACCATAGGACTGAAATTTTGTCTGGATCGGCACGTGTTCACACGACAAACACAACTCTAACACTGGCACAGTAATGGCGGCCAAACAATGGCGCGGTCTGCAGCTAACTTTAGTACCAACCTTTAAATTTAACGCGGATTTGAACTTGAGTCGCCGGTATTTAGCGGGAAATTCAAATTCGAACAACGCACAACGGACTGATGAATAAAACTGAACACAAAGTTTCTTATTATTTTAACAACAACGGTGAGAATAATAAATTATGAAACTTGTGATTATATAATATTAAACACATTGCAGATTATAGTGAAATATTAAGTTTTAGTGTATTCAAGGTAATATTTAATACACAGCTATTTGATTGCGCGCTTTTGAGGTTGTGACACGCCAAAGTACTGACTTTTTGAGAATATATTGTGAAGTTTTACAAATTTGTATTAAAAATGAATAGCTGAAATTGGGTGACCAAATAAAAGGCTTTTAATTGTTTTGAAATTAATCATAAAATATAAACAAAATATAATTATGCATCGTTTTATTGACTGATGACATTGAGTTACCCATTTTTTGTAGAAACACCCGTATGTACTTTACTTATTATTTCGATGGTTGGCCGTCAGAAGAGCTACCAACTCGTGTACTCAAATCTGTCACGAGTGACGTAACGAGAGCGCGAGGGTCGGCACACCGTCTACACTTCCCGCGGACGTTACTCTTGACCGACAGCTTTCACCAAGTCTCGCGGGCCATCGGCTTTTGAACGCGGTTCACATTGATTCCTCGACATTCTCGCCGGTCAATAACATGTGGCATATTACACCTAACCTATGGTCACAATAGGGATGATGACTATTTTTCTAACAGTCAAAAAAATAATAATTTAGAACAATAAAGTTTAAAGTTTTGAAGACCTAACTAGTAAAGTATAACTTCACAGCTTAGTCGTTTTAGCATACTTTAATAGCGAATATCTTTGCATTGATTTAATAGGTACCTATTATTGATAAATATTTCGCAATAAGTCCAAAAAGATTTGGTATTTATGAGTTAATATATAACAAATAACTTAATATTGGCCATTAGTCCCATTCTTATTCGGATATTGAATAATAACCTTGCGAATTAATGCAGCTTGCTTGATTTTATAAATGTACTTAATCAAACGTTTAAAAAAAAAAAAAAATATTTTTTGATACCAGTTTCCAGCCACATAAAGGATTCATCCGTTCCGAACAAATGGGAACGACTTACTGACTATAACCATTTTATACGTTTATTTACTTACTATGTAACTTGAGTAAATAATATTTCAACTACGTACACAAAAGCGTCCGGCAATCAGTAACATTCTCTTAAATGTTATTAAAATCAATCGTGCCTCTATAATTCCCTTCAGCTACTTAATTTTAGTTCAGATTCTACATGAGTAGATCCTCACAGGAAGACAAATGTCAAGAAAATTATACAAATAAATTGTCAGAACCTCAAGCGAAGGTTGTTGTTACCGAGTCGTCTATTTTGTATTCTGTATCCATTCTCAATTGTATAACATTGGACACTGGTTTACATAAACAAGATGAGATTACATCGATGTTAGTTTTTGCTTGGTTTTAATAGTTACTCAAGTGATGTGATGGAGCAATTTGCAATAAAACTTTCAAAATAAATTCTATGTAAATAACAAGACCTTTGCTTGTGTATCCTGGACTTTATGACAAGTGTATAACGGTCACAATTGCTTACCAAGCATGTAAAGTTTCATATGCTTCACTGAAAAACTGATTTACGTTAATTTTGTGATAATTTGTCAAGTTAAGTTTAGAACTCACTGATCGGCAAACTTTGAAAGAAATATCTAAAAGTAGTTTGAAAAAACCTCTGCAATTTTACCTAAAGGTAATAATACACTTCAAATAAGTGCAGATCTTAATTTAAGATCTAGTTCCATTTAAGTGTGTTTCAAAATTGAAATGCTGTTTTAGTATACGCTTTATAGGTAATGTTAGGAAATGAAAATATTTCTGCAAGATATACCTTCTTTTCTCATTAGAAGAAGTTGAATGAATTAACGAAACTCAACTCTATTTGTTAGTTGTTAATATCCGCATGTATCGATTGACTGGGAAGTCGAGTGTTTTGCTCGATAACACCCAGTATGATTGCCCCCACGCGACCCGAGCTAAGTATGTGAAAGTATTTTCTGTTATTACAAAATTGCTTGAAAACCGTGCGAGTGACATGAAATATTTCAATAGAGTGGTAAACACAATCCCAAGGAATTCTCATTGTTCATAATAAGGTATCGCTATTTATTTATGTAGAAAAAATCAAGCTAGACACAACACACGGGTTATAGAATGACATACAAATGCGATCAGAGACTAGTAAGCCGCCCCTACCGATCGAGTGGCCCATCAAACTCTGTTGTTGACAAACTCATCGACTACTACGATGGATGACATTTTTTTTTTCAATATACCGAACGTTAAACTCATGGTAGAGCGAATAAAGAGCATTAAACTGATGGTAGAGCTACTGTTCTATAATAGTGACTTAGAAGTAGAGTCATGATATAAGTAGAACGACTTAACTTCGGAAGAGGAAGACTATGCGCTACGGAATGTCGCCATTTTTCACAAGAAGCAATTGAATAGCACTCTGTGAATAGTTTGTTCGACAGTAGGTACGTTTTTTGTTTAACAAAAAATAAGTTAGGTTTTCAAGATAAATAAATACTTTTTGTGGTATTGCAACTACCGTAGACTGAATAAAAAAAGCGCATCCAAAGACGTTACCGACGAAACGTTTGTGAAATTTGTCAAGCAGCTACATTTTAATATTATGAACGAATCATTTAGCCAGTTTCGCCATTCATAGATTTATACGGTGGTGTAAAACACGGACGAAATCTAGTGAGTTCTAGTACCTATCTATTCGAAAATAGAACAGTTTTTACTTTTTATTTATTTAACCATTTTACTAGGCCCAATGAGTTAGTAAAGATTTGAAATTGAAATAAGTACCTATTCTACATAGTCAATTTGTTTTTCGTTATTTGAAAAGTCAGTAGTTTTAATTTTAATGTTTAATTTTTGTTTTAAGCGAGTGACGTCTGTCTCACAGACTTCTGAGGTCTGTCTAGACAAATATCTATTGGGAGTTTTGTCTTACAACAGAAATATTGACCATGGAACATTATGAAAATTCGAATAGGTTAGCAATAATTACTTCGTCAATGGCAAATTCTGCAGTTATCTACAAAACAGAAATATCCCCTAATGTCGGGAAAACGTAGTAAATTTGATACCAAAGTCGAACAAATCGCTTTAGTTCTAGCAAATTATCGTGCAAACGCTAAAACGTTCATGGTCACTGTTAACCGCCGTTACAAAACAATGGCCGCCACCTACCGTTTCGTTAATACACCATAATTACTTGTGATGGTCTTATCGCGTGTTACCAATGTGTTATTAAGAAAACGTCTAGGGACGCCCGAAAGAAGTGAAGCTTTATAGTCTAAAGCGTAGGGCGCCGCAGCTGCCACTCTATACCTATATATATCGTGTAACGCTACTGACGCTTAGCACCGATAGAGTGGCCGCGCGGCGAACGCCCCGAACGTCCGTATAGAAGCTTCGCTTCAAAACATAGACAAAAAACAGCGACCCACTTGACAGAAGTCTGTCTAAAGTTGTATCTACACCACGGTCTACGAGCGATACGAAATGGAGAAAATTTTCTGAGTTCCAGTTGGTCGACGCCTGCCTCGCTAATATACTTAAGATCGCTTTCAGACTTGAGGTCGATTTATTAATAACAGTCTTGTACTCAACTCAACTTGTATTTGATACCTAACTCGTATTTCTGATTGATAATTAAGTAAGTAATAATTATAAATGTAATCTTATATTTTTGTATTCTGACGACTATAGTAAAAGCAAAAGATTTTAGGCCATTACCTAATTATTATTTCGCCGATTAGCTGATTGATTAATTAGAAAAAATAGTTTTAAAACATGTACCATGTATCATGTACCTAGTACCAAGTTTCGCTCATGATAACTTTAGAAACACTAAACTGCAATTTCTTTAATTGGTATTATTTTGTGTTGCATGCATTGTTTTCGGGAATGTCTTTAAATGATTACGTTTGTTTTATAATAAGTTGAAATTTGCCAACCATCGGGAGAAAGTTCTGGGTCAGAAGACAATGGTGCGTCAGGGTTGCGTAACCTGGGAGCCATTGTTCGCTGATGGCAGGTGGAAAGCGCGAACACAATAGGAAGCTGCTTAAACTCTGGTTCATAATTAGATGGAGCTGTTTAGTTCATAAACACCAGCCTGTAAGCACATGTGCACACTGCAAAATATGGGTGTACACTGACTAAAAAACGTTGCTGACCTGAAGAGGAGTAGTACAGAGGGAGGGATAATGAGGGGGTTGGCCGGAAGCCGGAAGACTCCCTCACTCATCGTGCGAAACGTAACTATTATAGACACTTGTTTTATTTTCCTTCCATGCTATTTACTTAGCATGGAAGGCATCACACCAAAGCAATTATCATATTATCCACCCCTGTCTTATTAATTATTATTTCGGTTCGTAAACGGTTAATTTGATGTAAGTATGAGTAGGTATGCACACCAAACGAGCTTTCTCATTTTATTTACATTATTACATATATGATTATTATTTACTATTAGCTATTTAGTGGCAATGGTGTTGCCTGCTCATATATTTTTTTATGCTGTTCCTGAGAATGTACACCATCTTTCATTCATTGAAAAGAGTAACCATTGAGTTTCTTGCCGGCTCTTCTCAGTGGAAGCAGCATTCGGAACCGGTGGTAGATTCTGACTATTCATAAATGCTTTGTTGGCTTACATGAATAAAAACAATTAAGTTTTTTTTTATTTTTAGCTGTGTCCCAAAAACTAAGCAAGTAAGTACCTATTTAGTAATCCCGTGCCTCTACCTTTTTCCCTTATAGCTGGGTATCAAGTCGGGATCTCTACTACTCATTATCATCATCATCATCATCATCACAGCCAAAAGACGTCCACTGATAGACATAGACCTCTCCCAAGGCTCGCCACAATGACCGGTTTTGCGCTGCCCGCATCCAGCCGATTCCCGCTTTTTGTTGGTCCACCTTGTGGGAGGCTAACCCAGCTACGCTTTCCGTTGCGCGGCCGCCACTCGAGAACTCTTCTCTTCCACTAATTATCAAGTTATCGGGCATCAATATATACGTACGTATTTCTTAAAACGTCGACGTTTTAACGCGGCTACCGGTATCTCAATATGCGTAAACATTGCGTGATCTTGCACTTGTATCGGTAATTTAGTTACGCGGTGTGCTAGATACGATTTCACGGTGCCATTACACACTACTCAATATTCAAATCAAAATGTGTTGAATGCTGTTAATCGGAGTTTATTTTGTTACATAGACGATAAAAAAATGTAGAGGCTTACATTAATTCAGAATGTAAATATGTCGCATAATCTGTTCTGTTTAGAGAACAAGAAATATGGTGCCTATTTGATTGACTCTACATATACATTTGAATACAAAAAGTAGAGATTCACTGCTTAGGCCAAAACTCTATTTAGGTTCGCAAACAATACAGAAACGAGAAAATTCCCAAAGGTTTATCTCCTTTCAACACCAAATCAATATTTGACAAGCATAATATTAGTGACAAAGGTTATTATAGTTTTTACAAGGTTTTTCCTCATCATTCTTAATTTTTGCTCAATCACTTTACTGAAGTGTAGTTTTAGTAAGTACATAATATGAATAAATGTGCTATATTTGCATGTTATTAAGTGACGTGGTCGACCTCAGCGGAGGTCTGCAGGCACTCCCCGAGGACAATGCCTATATGTCTATAATGGTGGGTGCTTTGCAATTATATCCTCTTTATATGTGACTTGTATTTACTTTTATTTTAAATTCTTCTCACGGCATGTTGTTGTATTTATTTTTATTCATAAATATCGCGCGTTCGTTTGAAGTTCTAGAATTTATGTTTTCTTTTTTTATAGTTTTATATAGGTAGGCAAGTCGGTACCAGTTATCCTTGTGGCTTGTTTGTTTTGGTATGCAGTCACGTTGTTTCAAAGATGTTGTTTATAAAATAACAACTGTCGCGTTGTTTTGTTGTATCAATGGACTGTAGAATAACAGACGAGCGAAAACAATTGCAATTCAAATGTCGTGAAAGTGATAGATCTCTCCCGCGGTTCATTCAAACATGACCATTTGAGGTTATGGTTCAAAGATCATTAGGTACCTCGTAAAATATTATTATGAATGGTATACATTTATGTTGCTATTTTTTTATATAATGATTAACTATTCTGAGGTTGTTTATCTATTACCATCTAACTACAGAGTAACGTGGAAAACAAGAGGGGAGGCCTTTGCCTAGGAGTGAGACTGTCTTACAGGCTAATAAAAAAAACACCTAACTAAGTCCCGTCTAAGCCCAACTTAGATAAATGCTTGTTTTTAGTTTGGGATGTTAGTCAATCGTTTTTATGAACAGGGTGAGGGTCGATCCCGGTACCTCTCAGTTACAAGCGCGGCCCTTACAACCACTATGCGATCGACGCTTACCGTATAAATATTTCCCAAACCTATGATTATCCCGTGAATTCGTGACGATAGTAAATTGTTACGGCCTTCACGAACAACTATCTAATGACGAAGGGCTCAAGTGACTGGAAGAAGACTACCTACAACACTGCCAACAAAAATACATAAAAATGTACTTAGGTGTAGAGCAACGAGACAAAGGTATGCTATAAGGAAGTTAGAGGCAGAAACAGAATCTGAAAATCTGCAAATTTTGTAGGAAGCCTCGTCGAATGACCAGGCTTTGGACATCACAACCGGCTGGGAACATTTTCAAACAGCTTTCCATGGAAACTGTTATAGGATCGCTGTAGTAAATAACGAGAATTAACTTAATACAAGTAAAACCGGACTCACGATTCGCCCCACCAGGCCGCCTGCGGACGAACTTGCGCGTCGCCGTCGGTCGCTCACTGCGCCGCGCGCCGCCGTTCAAAGATGGCTGCTGTGTTCGATTTTCAATTTTCTCCCCCACAACTTTTTTCTCTCCGATCTCTTTTCGCGGTTTGAATTTGGAATTCCCGCGTCTCGTGAACGTATTTGTGGTTGTTTCTGTGTTATTTGTGGGGGTGGCCGTCTCGGTGGTGTCTGGGGGTGCTGTAGCTTTCGTGCGGCGAAGGAAATTGCGTTTTACAGTCTGCGGGAGAAAAATACCGGTTAGTACTTACTTAGACTAGACTTTTAAAACTATAATTCCATTTAAATACTTTATCTACGCAACAGTTTCATTCATAAATGATCATAGACAATGATTCAATCTATAAAGAATGTTGTTTAAATGATGCATGTGTGAGATATAAAATTATGTTTAAATACTTATTTATAGTGGCCACATGTATCCTAACTTATCTAAAAACATAAAATTAAGAGTTGTGTATCATTATGCAAAGCTACGATGAACTTTTGAATTGCGCAATGTTCGATGTAGTTTGAACAGGTGAATGCACTTCGAGATAAGTAAATGTTTGTTAGAAATCCGCGCAAAACAAACTAATCATAGCTTTTTGGTTTTAGAAAGTTACATAGTAAAATTAATACAGTTTTGATAATTTCTTTGAACTGTTTCATAATTTTAATAATGAAATTTATAAAATAAAAAACAGGTTTAAAATTACTTAAAAGCCATTGGCTTTTTAATATTTTTTAAAGCTACCTATTTGTTTTAAGCCACCTTTCCACGTTATTTATCTAAGAAATATGTTTATAAAGTGTAATCAGAATGAAGGTAAAGTTTTTTTGCGGTTGGAGGATTAGTTCCACTACCATAGAGCGTAATTCAAAACTTTTCGCGGTTTCCGTTGCGGTTAAATAACTGAAATAGAAAAAAATATATAAATTGATCACAGACTATGTATTTTTTTAAAAGTATGTTTTTTCTCGTAATCTCACATGAACGTTTCTCATAATTACCTTCTAGGATTTCCATACAGTGTTTTCTATTGCTTATACTTACTTAACTAGACAATATAAAAGTATACCTATATATATATAAAACCATTTAGTATTTTTATTGTACTTATTATTAGTTATATAATAATACATATTTTAACTTTGACCGTTATTTGGTTTCATACCTACATTGTATAGATCTCGTTCGTCAACAATTTGGTAATGCTTACATAAACTATTTCGATTTGGTTTTAAATTACCATCTGCTAACGTGTTTCACGTGAAACAGGTTTTTAGAAACTACGGCGTTGTTATTTTTTGGGTTTAATAATTTATGTAGCCAGGGCCCCTGAGTTTGGACATGCATTTTATAAAATAAGACGTAGGTAATAATAATATTTATTTTAAAAAACAAATGATACTGAAAATAAAATGTGACATAAGATCTTCCTATTTTTTATGTTGTTCTTTTTTGTACGGTAACTTATTGAAAGAAAATTGCTAAGATATAAAAAAGAAGATAAGACAGCGATACTTTTCTCCCTTTCCCTCGTTTCATTTAAAGTCATATTCATTTATTCATGACATTATCAATGGCAAACATTGTGATGGTTAAATCATAAGGTGAAATCTGGCATTCAATTAAACATGGCCAAACAATTCAGAGGCTCCATGTTGGACTGACTGACACGCTCTTTTGGCGCGCAAACCGCGTGTAACGGCAGGACATTGTGATAAGCGGAGCGATTGGCGAATTATGATCATAAGATACTACAGCTTATCTTTAATATAACATAATCATCTGGCTGTATTAGGCTGAACAATAAACCTATAGGATAGAGCCAAACATATTTAAGGTCTAGGTTAAAGATCTTGAATAAAAACAACATTATCTCTTGCTGTATCTGTGACTGATAGAATATGCGGTCTCAATCACACGGTACGATCTTACGCTGGAGGACGTGGCGGTCGCCCGCCGGCCGCACCTTGATTCATTAACATTACCACTATGACTCAGGGTAAATAAGGTGTGAATATAAGTTGTTGGTAGAGTAGGTGATAAATTCTTGACTATAAAAATATAAAGAAAGAAATAAAATATACAAATCGCTATCGGTATGTATGTCTGACGATATTAATTTACCTACCTATCAGCCTATTAATTCGGGCTTTTGATCTATCGACCAATTGAACCAACAAGTGTTTACCACATTTTATTAATTACTTAACAATACATTTTAAATGAACACTCATAATGTTAATTAAAACCTTATTAGTACTTAAATATAGATTGAATGAGTCATAAGATATTATAGAAGTGCGATGCACAATGCTAATAATACCCTACTATTTGTGAATGACTAAAATGGTTCGCGTTGAAAAACCAGTGAGCCTTGAGATATGATAATAAATGGTTCAGCAGCTAATGTTCTATTGGTGCGTTCGAATAAGGAATGTGCTATAAATTAAAATTTTATTGATTCGTAATTCAAATATGTAACTGTTTTGCTATAAAGTTTTAGATAAAATGTTTTGTGGAAGATACGTCGGGCAAGCTCTCAAAAGATAGGTAAGATTAAAAAAAACCATATGACAGGGATGCTTAGTTCTAAAATAATAACTAAATAGTATGCTCAACAATCTGCAGTTTCAGAAGACAACTCTCCTAACATAAATATATTTATTAATGAATCGCTCAATGTTATATTATTAATTATAGCCTTCTGACGAAATTATACTCTTTAAGTAGTCCAAGTTCTATAAATAAACCAATTGGTAAGCTATAAAATTACATACAAAATTTATTTCATCTATTTCGCTGCTTATTAAACAATAAAACCGCTACCTTATAAATATCTCGTGACAGGTCCATTAGTTTTTTTTATACGACTCTTAATAATAAAATTATCCTATAGGCAAAAATATTTACATGATTATTACGGCGGAGGTTGGTAGTAGGTACTGGAACGTGTTCTATGTTTAAATAAATCTCATTAGAAATGCTAATCTGAGGATTACCTCGAAGACCTCCGTGATAAAACAAAAAATGTTTGAAATTCGAACATTATTCTGTTTATTTTTCCCGCCTATTTAAATTGTAATATTTCAAGTACCTACTAAGTATCTCAAATTTGTACAGTTTCTTTAATATTAGCGGCTGCTAGTTGCGGTTGCTGTTTAAACTGTTTTTAGGAGTTTGGATGTGTTCTAAGGCAGCCACAAGAAAGTTGTGGCAAACATTGAACGGTCTGTATCTCAGAATTACGATTCCACCTAACGTATAGTATGTCTACACTGGGAATCTACATAATTATGAATATCAGCAATCCGTATATCTATCAGAATTATTATTTCGGACCTTTGTAACATCTTGTAGATACCTTGCGAACGTACAAAGTCATGGTTGAGTTTCTAAGATCAAAACATTGTACGGTTTTTTTATGTACCTAAGTAGTACTAAGTAAAGTAGGCTAACAATCGTACGACCTGCCTTATGTTAAGCATGTACCGTAGCATACAGATGCTTGTAACACTAATGGCATTGCTCGCATGTTGCCTACCTGAAGGGGAGTGGTATAGAGGAACAGGACCTGTAGGGGCCCTTTCCCTTCCTCTATCTCACTTGGGGGTTATGGACTTCTTTATATATATAACTAGCTGTGCCCCGCGACTTCATCCGCGTAGTATTTTAACTTAGCAAAAATTTCGGGATTATCGGGTTAAAAAGTATCCTATATGTTAATCCCGGTTATAATCTATCTGTGTTCCAAATTTCATCCAAATCCGTTCAGTAGTTTTTGCGTGAAGGAGTAACAAACATACATACATACATACATCCACACTCACAAACTTTCGCATTTATAATATTAGTAGGATAGCTATTTTAAGCCAATTTTCTGTGAGAGAGTGGTACTACTCCGGTCGATCCAGCTGTGTATGAGCTGTACCAACGTAAAACATAACTTTACATATCATTATTCGTCAAAAATATTTCAAGGGCAATAAAACAAGTAGCGTAATTACAAAACCTGTGTAATGTGGTCGATCATCGGCCGGCTCTTGATCACCTTGAGTGGCATCTGTACTATTACGGATTATATTTGCAATATGCGCGTCCCACGTAACGCCCACGACACGTAATGTTTGAAGATAAATTAGTAGCTCTGTGATGCATCGTTATTGTTAAGTTAAATAAGGAATCATTGTGAAAAAGTTTTTGTATATAAGTTTTTTATTAAGCCTTATAAAGTTCAGAAAATTTTCGTCATTCGAATTTTTGTTAAACGTAGGTATTCTTTGAAACTAATTTTCATAGTAGGTAAACACATAATAATAACATTTAAATATTAATTTTATTTAAGACGTTTTATTGTTTTGATTACAAATCAAGGTAGACCACTTTGAGTCACAAACAAAATAATCGTTGAAACATCAAATACTTGCTGCGCAAAAAAGTATGCGGAAGGCATGTAGAGTATTAACTTGATTTTTCTGATTTGATATTCTGAACGCACCGTTGCTTGCAAAAAAAAATGTAGCTTGTCTTGTCGCCCTTGCGTCACCTAATTTGGCGGGAACCAGGTGTGAATCTGTCATGGTTAAATAGCTAACTTGTTTTTAACCTTTATTTAATGTATCGCTTTAAGCCGCTTGATAGATATTATTTAGAGATAATTTTGATATATTATTATATATTTATGAGTATATATTTATAAGCTATGATAGCCGATTGGTTAAAGCATGCGTCTTGCGGGCACCAGGTCTTGGGTTCAAACCCCGGCTCGCACCTCTGGATTTTTCGAAATCTATGTGCGAATCATAATTTCTATATGATTATCACTTGCTTACGGTGAAGGAAAACATCGTGAGGAAACCTGCATGTCTTAGAAGATTTAACAAATTTTTGGAAAGACATGTGAAATCTGCCAACCCGCACTGGGCCAGCGTGGTGGATTATGGCCTGAATCCCACTCGTGTTGAGGGGAGGCCCGTGCCCAGGAGTGGGACGTCAAAAGGGCTAAATTATTATTTTATTATATTTATGAGTACGAAAGTTTTTAATGTTAACATTATTGGAGGGTATTACCTATGTACATTATAAATCCGGATAGGATACTTGCCGTAAATTTTGTTTTGATAGAGATCGCGATACGCGCGATACTTTACTGCCCATGTTAATGTAGAGTTTTAAAATTTTCAGGATTTTATAAAACATGTACTTAATGTTATTTCTAGTGCACGTTTAAGCTATTCTAAAAAAAAATTAACAATTCCCATTCAGCTTCTAGTCTCTGATGTAATTATGTTCAAACACTACGTTCTCTACATATGTAAACATGGCTCTACGCTCATCACATCATTAATACATCGTGTTTGGAATTCAATAAACCTGTGAATTGTCAATCGAGTTAAAGGTCACTTCGATTCGCTGAATCGTAATCGTAGCCTTACGACGTCGAGTGCGTTTTTGGAATTTTAATCGTTCGTTTTCCGCGTACATTGTGTACGAGCTTTATGATTTACTGCGAATTCTTAGGGAGGCGAAAATGTCGTTGACATTTCATGTAGGGTCGATAAAAGTTTCGAATTCATGAGGATTGTTTTTATATATTCATCTTTAAAAAAAAATTAGTACAAGATCAGGGTACTAAAATGTAAATAATACAAACTAGCTTTTCTTCATCTTAGAAGAAATCCCTGCTCGTCGATAGAACCATAAAGTCGTCAAAAAATCAAAAAATAGCAAAAAATAGCAATGATAAAAATTTTCGACTTCGCAATTTGAATCAGGTTCTTCGTCAAAATCTCGACTTTGAGCCTCAAACCCTTAAAAACGACAAGTAACGACATCTCAAATAGCAGTGGAAGTTACGCATTTAAGTAATCCGCTGTTTAAGATACTGCCTTCCCTTTGATTACTCAACCACTGCACTGTACGTATTACATGGCTATACTAGGTGATACAAAATGGGTATACAATTTTTTTTGCAACTTAACTTTGTAAATCTCAAACTATCGGCTTTGTGGGACAGTTGAAGTACTAAAGGTTTTGTAGACTTGTGAAATCGGTCTACAGCTGTATTCCTATAACACCTTTTGTTTTTCAAGTTCCCTCCAAAGCTGATGGTTTTAGAATTACAAAGTTAAGTTTTGAAAAGAAAAGTATACCCATTATGTGTCACCTTGTATGTGTACCTGTTACACAGATTCAAGAACCATTGGTCATGCCCGTCGTCCTTTGCTGTAGATTGTAGGCAATCCGCATTCCCCGCGAGTGGGTTCCAATCATTGTTGTTGGTTGCCATCAATCGTACGATCGGTAGCACTAACAGTTGATTGATCAATCATATTGTTCGATTATGAGATTGAATTGGTAATTTGTTTTCGATGAACTCCAAGCGATAGGTGTATTGATGGTGTTAAAGTAAGTTTGTACGTATTATATTACTTAATGCGATTATCATGCAATTGAATAGAAACTCAACAAAAATCTTTATTTTGTTAATAAATAAAATATTGTGTGGGAGTTCTATCAATTACTTATTTACAATTGCCATGTAAAATAAGTTTTTTTTTTATTTAATGGCTTTTATAATATGATCATATCAAATATTTTATCCGGTTCCTAAAAGTTACAAGCACAATAATCCCAAACTGTATTTTTCGTGTATAAATATGAATAATTACCTAAACCCAAAATAAACAAGGAAGTAGTCTTTAGATTGCATATTTTAAATTGGCAATTGCCAGTATTTCATAAGTAAGATAGTTTGCTAATAAATCCTACAATTTTATAATTCTACATTCGTCTCCAAATTACGTATTCACCATAATTGCGCAAAAAATACATTAAACCGTTTGCATACGTGACGGAATGGTTCGGCCATGAACAGTTGGTGCATTTTCAAGCTCACTAGTACTAAATATGTAAAATACGTGTGTCCTTGTGTCGTAAACGGCACAGTGGGCCAACAACTCGTGATGTTTTCTTGAAACAATTTGTTAAGTGTTAAAGATCGATAATTGAAAGAATTTCACGCCTTGATGTGGATTTTGTTAATAAAACGTGTTTTTATTCTCGTGTTTAGTAACAAAGTTTGCCAAATGGAAATTTGTTTCAAACGTTTTCTAGGACAAAAGGTTGTTTGCACAGTTTTAATTTTGTTAATAAAAAAACAGAGTTCTTTAAATATGTTTGCTTAATCAGTGGAATTAATTTAAAAAGATTGTCTAATTTATTACTAAATGTAAAATTACTAGCTCGTTGGCCTGTCAACAAATAGGTAAATGGCTTTACTGAATTAAAAACTAAAATAATTTCCGTATAAAAAGGCCGTTATTCAGGTTTTATAAAATACAAATTTAATTTAAAAAAAAACAGCATAGAGTTGTGAAAGGGCTTTTTAAATGTAATTAGTAATGAAACAACATGTTGCATTATGTTTTTATATGGAAACTTGACAATTGATTGCTTAAATCGTATATGCAATTTTCACGATTAATCGAGAACTGGTTTGGAAATCAGGTTTTTGGTAGTCGGTCACGTTGCGGAATTCTAACTAAAGTGTTTAATTATTAGAATTGCTTGCTGTTGAAATTAGCCCAAAAAACGTTGCCCCAAACTAATCAACGATATGGGATTTTCAATACCAAGCTCGTACATGGGAAATCGACGAGGGCCCCACTTGTATCTAGACGCTTATTATAGGTATATCGTTTTTAGACAAATATATGGAGTTTCTAACCTTTTGTGATATATTATTATATACCCTGCTTATTATTATAAAGTACCCTGCGCGCGTTGCTACGCTGTCAAAGATTGGTCGTACCAACTCAGAAACCTTTGTGGGCTCATGCACAACACTTTGCTGAAGATCATGACATGATCAAATGCATAGTTTACGATTCTATAGAGAACATACAGACATACATTCATTTTTATATATATAGAAGATAATTTATAGCGGATGCTGGCACCTAAGCGGTAGCAACCTTGATCAAGGATAAATATTTGCGTCGTTTGGTGTACAGACTCTAGGACTGTGGGGCCCGGGGCGCCCATCTTTGCCCAATTTTTTACTATTTGGGAAAGCGGCTGCTCGATACTACTGGTTACCCGAAGACTGGCTTATATATGAGCCAGATATGTTTCGCGCAGAGAATTAAAATTATGATAATTTTTATTTTATGTAAACATTGAAATTGATGTAAAGTGTGATTACGTACGTGTGATAAGGTACGCATACCTCACTAAACTAGCTTTCTAATTTAGATACCTGAGTGAGATTTGATTACTATTTACTTATTTAGTGAAAATGGTGTTTCTTGCTCACATTTAGTTGCTATTCCTGAGAATTTACATTTTTTTCTTATATTAATTGAAAGGAGTAATTATTGAGTTTCTTGCCGGATCTTCTCAGTGGAAGGATTCCAAACCGGTGTTAGATCCTGACTATTCATAAATGCTTTGTTGGCTTACATGAACAAAAACAATTTTGTGTTTGAGTTTAGCATTGCATTTCCAAGCGACGACGGTCTGGCAGAAGTATATTTTCAATTATTAACTTTAATGAGTAAGGGAATTGTTCATTTTTTTTTTTATATTTACCTAGAGATACATATTATTATAGAATAGATTTCAAATATTATAATTAACTCTACAAAGCCACAGAAGTACCCGAGGCGTAATGGAATTCAACCTCATAAAGTTACCACATCACGGTGTGCCTAACCACCTCTGTACCCGCTATGCTAATGTTGTTATAATGTACTAGCCCACGCGACATCGGCACAATGTCGCCACGGCCACGTAACGACGACGACACGACAAACGTAATACTAAAGATTTTTATTTCCATTTATTAAAGTCATTTAACTACTATCAGTGTAATTACTCCTTACCCATTTTTTTTTTGTTTAAACGCGTATTCTGTACCTAAGGGTTGCCATGCAAAAATGATCTTAAAGTTGTCCAGACAATATGTCTCGATTGTACGTGAATATGTGATCAAATAATAATTTTCTTAGTGTTCAATATAGGCATTTGGCTTTTGTTTAGTCATATTTTGTATGTAGCTTTGCTATGCCTTTATCTTGATTATAACCTTATATGCTTTAGAAACTATATACTAATGATACCTATTCCAGCCAATAGGTAGGTAGGTAACTGTTTTTGTTCAAATGGTTTAAGCCATATGATTGGACGGTTGGCGGAACTAAGAACCAATGGCATACAATAAAATTGACAAATTCTCGTATCAGATGACCGTATCTGATTGCACGTGAACCAACGCTTTTTATGGGTATACAACATTTTATAATAAGTTGACATCCTCTATGAGTCAAAGGGAAACAGGTAATTTACTTTTTAATTATCAGCCTTAAGTAGGTAATTTAGAGGTAGTAACATTTTTATAAGAAAATTATTCTCAACTGAATAAAAAAATCTTTAAGAGTAAAGTGATCTTTAGTTTCGGCGACTCCCTATTAGAGGCCCTTAGTGTTCATTTTATCCCTTCAACCGTCCTTAAAACATATTGGACATCTTGACCAACGACGCTCAGGCTATGAGCGACCAACAGTATTATGTCCATTCAAAAGTATAATCTATAAACATACGCTGTAGAATCTATTTTGTTACAGCAATTCTCAATCTAATCAGCCTATACCGCCCAGCATTTGCCAATATTTGTAATGTTGGCGTGATATTATTAAAAATGCTTGGCCCATTATTTGATAACGAACCATTTATTGTTAACACCTCTACAATAGATGAGGCTCGCTATTCACAGGGCGTGGCGACTTGCGATTTGTTTGCTCTGATCTTGAGTAAATAGGTTTTGCATAATCGGCGTGGTTGTGTATGTCGTAATTGCGTCAAATGTGTCGCGTTTACAAGCCCGATGAGCTTTCTATTTAATTAGTTGTTAGGTAATTGGAATTTAATGAGGTATTTCCTATATCGTTATGTGTTTGTATTACGCCAATATGTATGGTTGCTTGTAAGCTGAGTTGCGATTGTATCGAGATTGAATCCTCGAAACTGAAACCTCTATGTTTATTTTTACTTATATGTGCGTGGAGTATCTTCTCCGAAGGGATATGCGGAGTTTTACTAATAGTACACTCACTTTCGCGAATGGTATTGGATTCCGATATTAACATAAGCAGGCACAATGGTTATTTTTTGGTCGATAAGTATATAATCGATTCTAGGTATAAACTCCACACTAATAGATTATAATATTTCTATTATTTGCTGAAACCGAACTGTTGTAAGCTGAAAATTGAGATTTCACATTTTTTTTATCTAAGTTGGGTTTTGAATTTGCACATTTGAAGCCATCAATTATCTACATAAAATGTAAGAAATTTCTTGTAAATAAAATAACGAAAGTCTTCCAAGGCCGAATTCAACTTTTCCCGGCGCCATAAAAGGAGCATGTCAGAATTATAAATATTTTCGAAATCAACTCATGGCCAACATTTCCCAACCCTTACATGGAGTAACGTGAAAGTATACCTCATGGTGTAACCAGAATGTGAACTGGTTGCCTAGTGTTGCTAGTTTGCCAAAATTACACATCGTAACTAACGGAAGCGGAAGTAAAATGTGTGTGAAACGGTCTCTAGGTTTTACACTGGTAACAGCGGTCATTACCATAGAACAGTAATAATTTTGTTATTACACGTTCTCTACTCTTGTTACAACAAGATTGTACACAATATTGTAATTTATCAGAACAAGAACATCCTATCCCCTTTTCAATTAGTTTTTGTAAATTATGACCGTATAAATAGTGCGGCTACGTTTGCTATATTATTAACTATGTATATCTGAGTTAGCAGAAGTATACAATAAATTACTCCTTATTAGTTACTAAGCGCTGGTTAATATAAATTAAAATGCACGAGTTTAAAAAAAAATAGGGAATTACTTATGAATTTTAAATAGGTACAAATTTCTGTTTCCTGAATTAAATATTCCTTTTTTAACTTTACTTAAATGGAAATAAGCAATTTATATTGTGTTTTAAACTGAATGTTCATTCAGTTGTTTATCACATAAAAACTGCCTTAAGGACTTTTTAACTAATAAGGAAGAAGCCTATAGACCCCAGAATTGTATGACTCAATTTGTTTCAATGTATAATAAAATAAAATTACTATATTTTTTTGTATCTGATCTACGTTTTGGTAGTCAAACCGAACCATATGTAGGCATAAAAAACCCCAAGGTCGAGCGTCTACCCACCATTAAATTGCGAGCATGTCAAGGAAAATCTATACGTATACACAGGTAGGTACTATATTAAGGTATTTAATTGGACATGTTCCATTTGTGGCCACTGCAAAAACTATCCTACGCGCCTCGTAACTGGGATTCAGTACCTATACTGAGACTTTAACCAGTTATGTGCCAACTGACGATGTAATTATGTTATGTAATAGGAATAATGAGTACTTCACTTCATGTCCTAAGAAATTCTAAATGTTTACAAAACATGGATTTGGAGACTAAAAATATGTATCTTAATCTTGTTTCAACGTCAATAGCCGAGAGGTTCGAGGGCCCGCCCTCGTAGCTCAGAGGTTCCGGGTTCGATCCCCATCATGACCATTCAACAATTAACGTGAGCCACTCCCAACACAGGCAATAAGCTTAGCTGGAGGGGCTAGCGGGAATACTAGTAATGTGATCTAACTCAAATTAAAGTGATATTTTTTTTAAAAAAACGTTACCTTTTGAACCCATTACCTATGTTTTACATTTAAACTAGTACTTATGCTACTCTGATTAATTAAAGCCGCGAAAGCAAAGTTAAAAAGGCTGCCTATGTCATAATTAGATACATTTACAAGCTTTTGTTACTAAAAGTGCCCTAAAACCTATATTTCATTAATAAAGTAAATATTAGAGCATAGGAACTTCTTCTGATTAGATCTCGAAGCACCCAAAGAATATGTCATCGAGCTAAACGAACAATAATGACGCAACGAGTTAGATAATCACCTGCTAAACATGTAATTTGTCCAGACGCGGAGAAAGCGGTTTTCTCCGGCGGATGCTGCGAGCGGCCATCGCCTTGTCAATAACCGCGGGAGAAATTCGCACAAAAATATAATAATGGCCGCAGTGATGTTATTCATTGTATAAACATTTATAATATGCTTATTCATATATTTGTGTTTGCCTTAGACGAAGGAAAGGGTTGTATGTTCACGAATATTTTCGGTTTAAATAAAATAGTATTTAATTTCATCTATCAACAGATAATCATTGGCAGAGAAAGGTTTTCAACATCTCTCTCGGATAACCTTGGTTATTAAAAAGGAGATCAAAAAAAGTTGTTAAGAATGTCGTGCTATGTTTGAGAAAGATTTTAAGAAATTGGTTTTTAGAAAAGTGAAGTCCTAAATAAAGTAAGGACCGCCTTATATAGATGGATGCATACCAAGCCTAAATCCTTATCGAAGAAACATTTGGAAAGTACCGGATACAATTATGAAGTGTATTTCGAAATAAAACGCTGCCACCCAGTTTACAAACGCATAACAATTCAGTTTATTGTGCTTAAACCAATATTCCGACTTTCGTGAATATTCCACGGTAGTATCGAATCGATTCGCTGCGGCTATTACTTTCGTTTGAACTGAGTTTTACGCGTTTCTACGAAAGTTACCTGCCCGCATGATCCTATTTGAGTTTATTTGTTCTAATGATTGAGTAATGTTCTATTGGCAGAACTAATAATATAAAAACCACTATGGGCACATACAGTTATTCAATTAAAAAACTGCACTAACATCGGTTTAACAGTTTCAAAGCTAAGATAGGTACCATAGACGAAGGTGTTAGATTGTAAAACGCCCAAAAGAAGCTTTAAGGAAGTGATTGTCAAAAAGTCAAGAAATACTACCTTTTTTTAATTTCATAACATTCAAAGATGCGTTCATTATTATCGCGTGCGTAACAAACTGTAGCATTAACGACTATTGTTATGTTGACGCCCGTGTTATAGAAAATGTGTTTATTTATTATGTTGTTTCCGTTATATAACAATAACAATCTAACAACAATAGCCGTAAGTAACTAAATTAATGTAGAGCAGAGTTGCTGCAAGTAAATAAAGTTAATTAAAAATAAATTGAATAAGATAACTAAGTTTTGTACAATTACGGTTAACTAATTGGGGAAGTTAAAGATAAATAAACTAATTCCATTTACGTTTTTATTAGTACCAATTAAATTAATAACTGATTTCTCGTTACATACCAATGTTACGGTTTTATACGGCACCTTTACGTAATATATCTCACTAACTTTCTCTGTCATTATGTTTTATATAGATTGAATTGTAAATTAATATTTTATTGAACATACTTATACTATAACACTAGCTATTTCCCGCAGTTACGCTAGGGTAAACTTTATTTTCTGTATGTCTACAATAGCGCCACCTATCGGGTACAACTGTAGCTAAGAACTATCCAGGAGACTCTACAAGTACAAAAATGGAATTCGTCTAAATCGGTCAAGCCGTTTAGGAGTAAATGAATTACGAACATACATACACCGGAATTGCAGAAGAAGATGATTATTATTAAACAGTATTGATACGTTATCAAAACTTCTAAATAAATAAAAATGCAAAAATCTAAATAAGCCTTAACGTGTCATTAATCTTTTTACCCTGTATCACACACTAATTCAATTTCTTAAACTGTTTCAGATGCTGACCAGATGACAGGCGGATGAATTGGCACCTTCTCCACCAAAGCGACTGGTGAATTGGAGAACAATTATGAAGAAAACATGAAAGGTTAATCGGAGCGTGAAGAGATTGATGTTTAACGAGAGACTGCTGTTTGTAAAATAAATCGAGTCAATTTGCGCGTTTACTTAATTACCCCTGAATCCTGTTTTAAATCCCTGTTCATTTACACTGTCTTAACGTACCACAAATTTGAGTGTTGTGTAATACATAACGACGAATTGAAATAAATGAGTGGTCTTTTGAATTACAAAAAGTTTAATAATAATATTAAAATAAATACCTACTAGGAACTACAAAAATCATAATAGTAGTCATAATTTTTACTGATTATTTAGTACTAGTTTCTGCCCGCGACTTCGTCCGCGTAGAGTTAAGTAAAGAATTCTATGTATTAATCCAGGTTATTAACTGACTGTGTTCCAAATTTCACCCAAATCCATTCAGTAGTTTTTGCGTGAAAGAGTAACAAACATAGGTACATCCACACTCAAAAACTTTCGCATTTATAATATTATATATATATTACTAGCTGTGCCCCGCAACTTCGTCCGCGTAGTATTTAACTTAACAAAAATTTCGGGATTATCGGGAAAACAAGTATCCTATTTGTTAATCTCGGTTATAAACTATCTGTGTTCCGAATTTCATCCAAATCCGTTCAGTAATTTTTGCCTGAAAGAGTAACAAACATCCACACTCACAAACTTTCGCATTTAAAATATTAGTAGGATTATAGTAAGAATCTCCCAGCGAAATCGTGGTCTAAAGTTACATTACTATATTTGGCAATATTTGTTTTTGTTTGGCAAACATGTCTTCCCAGTAATGGTAAAAGGTGAAATGTTTAACAGGTGGCTTGATAAATAGTTGCCTTCACATGATAATTCCTTTTTCTCCTCTAGTTTTTTCTTCATATGAAATGGTGAAATAAACACTATTTAAATTTCAAGAAAATCCTATAAACTTTATAAGTATGTTGGCCTCAAGTACTAAGAAAATACTTTTTAATTCCTCTAAATATAAGTGAAACTTAACCAAATAACAGAGAATGTGAGAATAAACCCAGAACCTACTCGCTCACTTGTGTGGAGGTGTCCCTGGGATCGCCCCTAGTCAATTATTCGGTACCCATAGTACAAGCGTTGCTTAGTTTGGAACAATACAGTTGGTGTGTCAATCTGGCGATATTTATTTATTATAATAAAGAGGGTACAATAAAAATACTTGGACTGGTAAACGGATATGCTGTAAGGCAGTAGCCAAGCTACTTAATATTCATAGGTGCGTCGGAGCCACAGCCGGCCCTGCAAGTGGGTCACAGAGATGATACAACGGCTATCCGCGGGTACAGTCAGCGAGGAGTTGCAACAGAGATTTACAATCAAGATGATAAATCTTGCAAGGAGGAAATAAATACAAACAGTTGCGTTGCTGCCGTAAGGTTGGGCGGGGCAGTGCCCCAAGGTTCCCAAATTCAAAGAGCAGGGGCCCTTGGCCTCCACGTTTGAAAATATGTACTCCCTCAAAGGTGGTCAACAAGAAAAATAGTCCTTTTGGTAGGAGAATGAATTGCTATAACCTAGTTAATAAGTTTTCAATCAACTTATGTCCTGGGTTCGATTCCTGGTATACATTATTTGTTTGATAAAGTATTGATAGATGCTAAAACAGCAATTTAGTGTCCGTCTGTCTGTCCGCATACGACGCAGAAACTACTGAACGCAAGTTGATAGTTTTTGTTCCGGATCAAAATTTGGGTAAGTAATAGGTACTTTTATCCTGACAAAAAATACACCAAATGGGAATATAGAACACACACATTTTTACTAATATAACAAAGAGGTAAATTTGTACAAACGAATACAAATGCATGTTTGTAGGAGGTAATCTCTGGCACTACTGATCCGATTATGAAAACTATTTCACGAATATAAAGCTATATTATCCCATGAGTGCAGCGTGAAACTGGGGTGTTAGCGAGTGTCTTATAAAGAGTAAGAACGGTTATGAATAACCGACGTGCTTCAAAGTCAACTATAGCACATTTAAATGATTCTAGTATAAATTACTAAACAGACTGAGTTTAGGTCAGTCCAGGCAACCTAACGAGCACACAAGTGAAGGGTACAGCTCAGGGCCTGTGTACTATCATGTGCATAATTCTAATGCGACCAGCGGTCACTGCTAATTTAGTTTTTCTAGGTAACAGTATCTATACTATATTCCTGTGGCCTGCCAAGATTTTATACGTTAGGACCGGCCAGTCGCAAGTGACCGCGTCAAATGTTTATGTGACAATTTGTCAGTGCCTCTATACAAGTTGTCATACGAACCTTTTACATAGACGATAGCGACTAGCGTAACACTTATGGTAGAGCTACAGATAACCTAGGCAAAAAATATTTTTGGCGAAATTGACGAGTGTGGTATTAGGCGAGTAAAAATCGCTATAATCCCTTATTTATTAGCTCTTATGAGCTGGTTTACTTCATGTAGAGACCCGTAGAGTGTCCTGATGGAACAGTGAAAGGCGTTCCTACAGTGGCGACAGCCAATTACCAAAGCGTTTAAATTAAATTTAGCGATAGGTTTGGAGTTTTATGTTATCATAGTTGCTTGTTTTTTTCAGTATGGTCAGTACGATGTTTCAACTTTCTGTATTGAGCAGCTTTATGAGCCACGTTAAATATAAGTTATCTTTATTTTGCGATACAAGAATATTATACTTATTGTGTACATTATTATATTATTTGTAGTTCTTAGATCCTTGTTTTTATACATGTTACTGTAAGTAGTAAGTTTGTATGGTATTGTTGAACCTTATTAAATAATTTAAATAAAAATGTTAATAAGTCTATTTCTTGGAATTTACAGGATCTTTAGGTAAAGCCTAAGTCTAAGGTACGTTTGATGCGCAATTCTAATTAAAATACAAACAACAATGTATCATTTTGTAACGCACGCTTCAGGAAAAACTTTGAAGCTAATGAAATGCATGGGAGGCGATTGTCTGCCAATAATAGAGGTCCATTGTTCGATGGTCATAAGAAATAGCACAATGCCAATTTAGAAGGCACCAAACACATGGATGACTTGACTAAGGTAACGATACGATGTATGGAAATGATCAGTGTCGGGTGAACCGTGTGAATGACCGCTTACACTTCTTCCTAATATATTTGTACCTAAGGAATAGGTAAAAATTTTTGTAGGTAAAATAAAAAGCCACTTACCTTTTTAGTTTGTTCCTCATTTGTGCTCAAGCAGATTAAAATGCAAGCTTTTGTAATACATTATTGACGACTTAGAACATTTGGTAATAATTAGGTAACACATAATATTAAACTTTCTATGACTAAAATAACATAAAGATAATATTTACTAATACTTTATTACAATCCTTTTATATCTTCAGAATGTTACAATGTTTCATTCACATAATTACATAATGTCCCGATCCTAACCATTCGTATTTACATTTTATTGGTAACGATTAATTATAATTATAAGACCTTTAAATAAATGTATTCTAATCATAACCTATGACAATTTGTAGTAAACTGAAAGTCTTTTCTACCAAAGCGAACTAATAAATACATTATTTGGTACAAGAAAAACTTTCATTTGTTTCACCTATAATATAAGTTAAAGCTATTAAAATCTCTAAAAATATGACTATAACGAAACTGTTGCGTAGACACCTAATATATACAAACCCATTAATGAAAGAGTATTATATTAAAATATTTTGGCTGAAAAAGTATTATGCATAGAGACATGAAAATACATAGTTTACGTAACCCATATCCCAATATTTTCGGACTCAAACGGGCCTAACCAATTATTATTTTTATTAATATCAGTCATTCAGATTTTTTTATGGCCAAAGAAACCGGATCCAGCTAGTTGGATACCGCACACGTCCAGTTGAAACGAGTTCTGAACTTAAGTGTCTCCATTTAGTGCTAACGTAGTTTTTCTCGGGAAGAATGCTGGCCTAAAACTAGGTCGGATCGGTTTGGAATAGAGTTTCCTCTCAGTAGTTGTCTTTGGACTCTCTGTGGTATAAGATTTAGGAGCTTTGAGTGTAGTACCTTTATTTTTGACATCTATAGGCACGTTTTGCACTCTGTTTCCTGTGAAACGCGATTTCAAAGGGCTGAAAGACGTTTTGTTTGCTTTCTGATTAAGATTTGATAAGACTGTTGCATTTATCTTTTTGGCTGTTCTAGAAGCCGCGAGTCTTGTTAAGTTAGTTGATTTAATTATAGGTCTTCTTGGGAAACCAAATTTGGCTCGTTTAGCATCGAACGGCGATTTCAATGTAGTAGTTTCCTCAGTAACTATTTCTGTAGTAGAAGGTACGTCTGTAGTGGATACTGTTGATGATTCTGTAGTAGAAATTGTTGGAGATAACAATTCAATGATCGGACTCGTTGGTATTTCCGTTGTAGTAGTCGTTACAGTCGTTGTAGAAACTGTCGTGGTAGACGTTGTAGAACTTTCAATATCCTCCGATATGATTGAAACACTTGTCGGATATTTGATTGTGGTTTCAGTAAACGATCCCCCATTGAATTCTTGGCCTTTAGCAAATGTTATAATACTAGGACCAGTCTCTGGGTTGAGAACGTCCAATTTAACAATTTTAGCTTCTTCGTTTTGATCGGGCATTGATGCAGAGTACACTACAAATGGTTGAATATTCCCATCACTTACTTTCCGTGCTGTTATTGGGGTTTCTGTCTTAAATAATCCTTCAAGAGGTAACGTTGACGGGTTTGTAAGCATAGAACGTGGTGTTACTATATCTAAAGTTTGTGCTGATTTCGCCTTTTCGTTTTCGTAAGCAGCTGGTACGAACTGCCATTGAGAAAATAAGGGGTAATCTTCTACTTTGTCTGTTTTATTGTCTTCGTTGACATAAGTCAAAAAATCATCACTTGGGACATGTTCTACATGGCCGTTATTTTGCTCGTTCTTAGCTAAGTCTGCAACTTGCTTGATATGTCTGTAAGCCTCATTCACACTCTCAGAAGCTACTAAATTCTCTTTCGGAGTTTCGGGGAAGGTTTCAACAAGCGCTCTCGCGTTTCTAGCTTCATCAATTCGTATAATATTATCTGGAGGATTTTCAACTGGATACACATGCCCTAACTTCGTCAAATATATCGGTATCTCATCTTCAACGATTTTGATAAGACTATATCTGCTGACTTCACCAATTTTGTCAATAACTGGCTTCTTTTCTATCATAATTTTTCCCTCTTCAATGTGAGTAGTTTCGTTATGTTTATTTACTCGGTGTTTGTCTAATTTTGAAGAAACTTCAACTACTCGACTAATTGAGAAAAGTTTATCAAATTGTGTCTTTATTATCGGGGAAACTGGAGCATTTGTAGTAGTAGTGGGTGTTTCAGTCGCAGCTTCTGTATTAGTTACAGTATCAGCGTAAGTATTCTGTACTACAGTAGTTTTAACTTCAGCTTCAGTTTGAGCGATAGTTGTATCGTCTTGTGTAGTTGGGTAGGTCGTCGTTCCCTCCGTATATGTTAGGTAATCATCTGTACTATTGTCCACTTCCATTTGCTGCGTTACTGTTTCAGATTCAATAGTATTTGTTGATGATATATTTTGAATCTCTGACGTTGTTAGTTCCTTGATATCTGGTACTATAGTGGAAGTCACTGTAAGGTAATCATCGTCAGTAGTAGCAATTGATTCAGTTTCAGTTTCCGAAGCGATAGTAGTAGTGGTGACTACATTTTGCTTTTCTGTTACTGTTTCATTTTTAAATGTGTTTAATATATTAATTTTAGGTCTGGGCGCATTGACGGGACTGTTATAACCTAATGGAACATTTTGCACACGTTTCTTGGTATCATTTACTGGTTTGTTGCTACCGAATCGAGTAATAATACCAGTTCTATTCTGAGGACCAAATTTCCTTGGAAGTGCAGTCGTGGAAGTGGATGCTCTGAATGTATTTGAATTGACAACTCTAGGTCTGAACCCAGGTCTTCTTGTTGTTAACCTGTTTTGATTACTCTGTTCTTCTTCTCCTTCTTCTTCTTCTAATTCTCCTTCTCCATCCTCAAGTACTTCTTCAGAATTAACATTTTCATCTTCTGAATATTCATCGGAAGAATCAGGTTTTTTTGTAAACAGTTGGTTAGCGGGTACAAAGACTAATGGATTCTCCGCCTCGGGTTCTTTATCTTCTTCAGGAAGTTCCTCATCACTGTATTCTTCTTCATCTTCCACTCTCTGCGTTGTTCTAGCAGTAGTAAATGGTCGTCGAGTGAATATCTTAGATGAGAATGGTCTTCTAGTAACAGCGGGTTTAAATGGTAATTTTTCGACCGTGGTTGGACTTGTATAAACTCCTAGATTGAATTTCCTGCTAAATGTTTTACTGCTCGATGGTAAAGAAGATTCAGTGGTTGACGTAAACAGTTTCTTACGTGGTCTGTACGGAAACCTAGTTCTACCAGATGGTGAAGTTAGCAAAGTCGTACTTGTAGTGGACGTTTCTGTTTGAGGATTTTCAGTCTCAGTAGCAGATGATTCAGTTGTAGTTTCTTTATTTTCAGAAATGTCGATTGCTTTATTCTCGGTTTCTATTGCAACTTCCGGTTTGATTACTGTTTCAGTAGTTTCAGATACGTCTTTAAATTCATCTTCAGTTTTGATTTCGGGATTTGAATTTTCGGTAGGTTTAAGTTCAACATTAGGTGTTGCCTCTAAAATAGCGACGGTCTCTGTTTTTTCTTCTGTTTCTTTGGAATCAATCTCTATTTTGGCTCTAGATTCAACTTCCACATTAGCAAAGGTCGTTGTAGTAGTAGAAGTAGTTGTTTCTAAAAGGGTTTCATCATATTTTTCTTCTTCTCTTCCAATGGGTTCTTCATTTCTTTGTCCTCTATTGTCATAATTCTCTTCTTGCGCTTCCAAGTCTACTTTACTTACTTCTTTAATGGCTTCAAATACTTCCGTTATAGGTTCAGTTGCCGACTCTGTTGTCGTAGTTGAAGTAGAAGTTGGCGGGGCTCTAGTTTTTTCCCCATAATTGAATCCAATAGTAGAGGTCTTAAATGCGTTGATTGATCCAATAGATTTTGCTGTTATTTCGGGTTCATTTTGAACAGGTTTTATTTTCTTGCGAATAATCTTACGGACTCTCTGAGGCCCAGGAGCTATGGGACCTTCAGTAGAAGTTACAACTTCTGTAGCAGCCGTAGTTGATGTGGGTCTTCTTCTTATTACTTTAAATCTCTTCTTACCAGAGTCGTCAATTGGGACAGCCTCGGCAGAGGAAACAGTTTCTGAACTAGAGTCAGATGTTTTAATTTTTTTTAAAACGATCCTACGTTTAGGCGTTTCTTCTACTGCCTCAGTCGAATCCTCATGTTCTTTTTCTTCTATAGCACTTTCGGAAAGAGAAATGTCGTCATTCTTAGTTTCTGGTTCTTCATCATCATCAACATCGGTCTCTGGTTCTTGAGTGGTAGTCGTAGTAGACTGACGAGAAAAGAAAGGCAATTTTCTTGCTTGTATAACTGGCGCAGCAGTGGGTGATGGTCTAGGCCTACTAAAAGATAATCGCGTCAATGTTCGTCTAGTGACAACTGATTCAGACGCATCAGAATTTTCATTGTCTGGTGTAGACGATGGTCTTGCGAAAGGTCGTGCAGTGAACCTTGCGATGGTTGGTCGTCTTTGCGTTGCAGATAAAGTCGTACCAGAAGATTGGACTGAGGCTTCGGTTGTAGAGCTTACAGTAAATCGGCTACGACCTCTCGGAATAATGGACGGTCTTCTAGCATCTATAGTAGCTGCTGACGCTTCGCTATCAGCCACCGTGTCGGCTACAGTCGTTGATGTTGATGGTCTTCCGCGGAATCGTGTTTCAGTCCTCACGTTTGTAATTTGTCTCGGTACGAATTGCGGTTCCACATCTATCGGGCTCAAAGATATTATTTCATCAGGACTCAGCTGAGGCCTCAACTGACCTCTAGATACAGAAGCAGCAGCGGGAACAGAGTCTTCGGCCTGAGTCTGTACCACTTGGTATCTGCTCCTAAACCTTCTACTAGTAACTCTATCTCTATCCCCATCTATCTCACGACTATCGGGAGTGGTTGACCTAATCTTTCTAGAAACTTCAATAGCCTCGTTTGAATCCGAAGATATTTCGTTCGGCCTAGCTAATGGGCGACGACGGCTTATAAAAGTATAATTCCTGGGACTCACCTGCGTGGTGGACGATGGCGCGGCAGTGGTCACGGTGGAGGAGGGACCTCGGCGTCGGAGAGCGATACGGCGTGGGGTGGAGCTAGGTGGCGCTGCAGTAGTGCTTGTAGTTGTTGGCCTACTAGTGGTTGATATGGTTGTTGGCTCGACAATTTCGGTTGTCACAGCTGGTGTGGTTATAACAACGGATTCAATTTCAGAAGAAGATGGGGAGTTTAGTAAAGAGGAAATTTGTACGGAGAGTACAGTGGTAGGCTCGGGACTGTTTGGCTCTTCGGGAGGGGAGATCGTCGTGGATCGAATTCGGAATATGGGATCAGAGCTGCTCGGCTCGTCGACGGGGCTGGGGGTGGTGGAGCGAGATCGGACAATAGAAGTGTACTGTGGCTGTGATGAGATTTCCCTTTCTAAAGCAGTCTCTTGGAATTCTACTTCTTCATCATCTTCATGGTATCTGCAAAAAGAAAAAAAAAGTTCAATAATGTAAGGTAAATACCTCAGGAAATATTTGTTTGTTTTATTTTCAAATTAAAGTTTTTGATCTAAATTCTTTTACACGGCTTATGGCCGAAATCGTCACGCTTGAAAAGTGTGTTACGTAACTTTGTAACAACTATGAAAAAGTTATTTAAAAATCAACTACGAGGCATAAGTGAGTTATTCGGGTGACTGGATAGTGCAACATAAAAAAACTTAAAAATTTGAGCATTTAAAACCCTTAAGGCTAAAGCGCCCATCTAGCCCGCGAAGTTCAAATTTTTCGAGGTTTTTTATACATTTTCAAAATCAGTCAATAATAAATGGCACATTTTGTAATTCGCGACAAAGACCGTGTGCAGTGCATTTATTAATATATCCAACCTACTCTGAAACATTTCAAGAACGACAGCTATCCAGATAATCTGGCAATTTTTGTATATTTTGTGATATACTAGTATCATATCCACCGTGATAATATTTAGAGTAAAATAAATGTATTAATAAACGCACTGCATACTGTGTTTGTCGCAAATCACAAAATGTTGTCTTAAATGTTTTCAGATTTTGGATAAACTATAAAAATACTCGAAAATTTTGAATTTCGCGGTTTAGACGGGCGCCTTCACCTTAACAGAGAACTTTGTTCCTGATGGCGGTGACCCACATCCGCCAACCGCGTAATATCTTGTTTTTGTTTAAAAAAACTTACTGCACAGTAGTAGTTTCCTCAGTAGTTGGCCTCTGTCTCCTGATGGTAACATACTCGGGTGTATTTTCTTTACGAGCACTCAGTATGTCCAATGAGTTCGGTGTATCAGTTGCGTACGGCTCGCGCTCGAATAGAGCGTTTCTGTAATAAAAAAAGAATTAAATAATACATCTTCAAATCGCTAGGTAGGTCTGTTTTTTATCATCATCAAAAATGTAGTAATTAGTTCAGAAAATTAAGATTTTCAAAACAACTGATGGACTGATTAAGTATGTTTAATTTCATTCAGAGACAGCTTGACATGACAATCGGAGCATGAGAAGGGAACGCTCTAGTCTGAACACACAATAGGTTAAACGCAATACCGTCATACACACAGGGCCGGATTGAATCTAAGATACCAATCGCCGTGCTGACGTATGGTAGACTTACACATGGTGCTCTTGCATCAATTTCTATCTCACCTAGAAGCAGAATCATCAGCAGTGTCAGATGTTCCCGATGTTGGTCTTGCCCTCCGGATATTGACATATTGCAGTGGCTTCGCAGTGGTCGCGACTGAAGCCTCAACCACCTTGGCTTTCCCCCTGTATACTGGCTGCAATGACTCTTCGGATTCATCAACGGACTCCTCGCTCTCCACCGGCTCTTCGGTCGTGGTTGTTGTTGATGTTGGTCGTTGGCGGTTGATCGTCGTGTATCTGGATGACGTCATTAGATATAGTTAAAGAAAAAAAAAATTAAACGTTTAATATTCAGTAAAATTTTCTGCGTGAAATATGCGCGGCATTTAGCGGTATTATTAAGGCCTAAGATTGTTACTGCAAACATTATATTTTCATCTTTATGAAATAATTTGAACAATTTCACAACTTGAACATCATATAATATAAAAAAAACTTCCTTTAATTACGGCGTTCAATACTTAACCGAGAGTGATAAGAAACTCATACTTACTGTGGTCGGTCCTTGCGCAGCAGTTTGTCTCTGTCAGAAGCAGGTTCAATTCCCACGTTCTGAGGTCCTCGCCTACTGTTTTGTGCTAGGGTCTCGAGTAAGCTGTTACCATACCTGTAGGAAACAATTCCGTGTTTAGTTAGTTGAAGCTTGAAGCCTAATATGTATTTATCTCATTCCATTCAAGTAACTTTGAAAGCCGGTTTAACATCGCAAAAATCGAAATTAGTGTTATGGTGTAATTTACTCAAACGGACCAATATAGAGGAACAAATAGGGTGCTCTTCTAGATTCTGATTAAGACTTTATACGATTTGAAGGATGATCTTGGAATATAATGCAGAAGGATTCTTACTTGTTCTTTCCCCGCGTCCTCTCCAACACCTTCTGGTAGAGTTTCTTGTTGAAGCTGGACGGCGTGGTGGTGCTGCCGCCATCCGTGCTCGCTGAAGGCGTCTCACTCAGTCTCAGCTGCTTCTCCAGTTGTTCGATACCACCTACAAAATTAAAATAAATGTTATTTTCCTTATATATTCATTATACATGGTACATTTTCCTCTCTTGCGGATTAAAGTTTGAATTATCCCAATACTGTGTACGTCGTGTCGTGAAGGAAATTTATTTGTTTAATCTTTTTTTTTTAATTCCATAGATTTTGGTTTTTTTAAACATAAAATAATTTACCCACTTTACCAGAGAAGGCCTGCTACTTATGAAAACTAGATATTATGAGTTTTTATATTACGTCTACGGTGCCTACACTGATGTCATCGTTCCACTCACCAACTTTCTTGATCAAATCAATCAGCTCTTTAATCACTTTAGGGTCTTCAGCGTCATCCTCCACTTCAGGCGAGCTCTCTGGCAAGTCGTCTTCATATTCTTCTTCGCTCTGTGGGAAATAGAAAATTAAAAATCGCATGACAAACACACGAACCGAATAGCCCTAAACTAAGCAACGCTTAAATTATGGTACAAGGACATTACAAAAGGCCATCTCCAAAATTTGCCCCCCACTAGGAATCAAACAGGGTGCAGTTAATATAGAAGCAGTTAGTAGAGAGTTAGATAGTAGAGTCGTCATAAACCCGTATTATTTTTATTTTTTTTTAAACTCTTTGTTTCTGCACCATCCATCATCAGCTAGTGTTCTATAACTATTCATCTGTCTGGAGTATCTGTATTACGATTTCAGTTATGACGTCATTCATGTATGTATACAAACCTCAGGCAGCGGTGTGGTCGTAGAGGTACTGGTGGTTCTAAATAGCGACGAGCTCTTGGTGCTGAGGCGGATGGGACGCTTTGTGGTTGTGGTCGTCGTGGTAGTTGTGGTCGTTGTGGACGCTCGTGTGGTCGGCGCTTTTGTGGTGGGATCGTTCTTCTTGCAGGGCACATTGCGCGCGAAGTCACAGGAGTCCGCGGCCTTGTTGAAGAAGAGACCTGGAAGCGAAGGGCAATTATAATCCCACTTGGTACTTTTTAAAGTTTAAAGACATCGAATAATCACTGTGTAATATCTACTTTCTACATGACGTGATCATGTGGGTAGGTGGCAACCCTTTTTTTATTAACATAAAATTACTCAGTTACTATTAATCTTGGAACCTGAGTTCCGGTTAATAGTTTTCATTATAGAGTATTTTAAACAATATTTGTTGACGGAAAGATTAAAATACATACCAGATGGGCAAGTAAACTGATGAGCTACGATGCCAAGGTCGGATGGTCCGGAGTCCAAGCACCAGAAGTACTTCTTGCAGTCCCGCGGATGAGGGTAGAAACCTTCGTCAACACACTTGAAGTCTGCAAAAATAACGAAAAAATATTTGTGACGTTTCCTCCGGTGACCCTTTAATTAACTTTCAATGCAGTGAAATACGAAATAATTACCTGATCCTGGGTCAGGCGTGGTCGGTGGCTCCGGGGTGATGATATTCCACGCTGGAGTCGTGCTTGTCAACGAGTTTTTGCGCTTGTTGCTTCTGAAGAGAAAACGTTTTTTGTTTTTATAATAGAAGGTAAAAGAATAGAATCGGACAATTAACCTTATTTCTGGGAGATAATATCTCGCTTGGGACCATGCGGCGCGACGAGGCGATGTCTTAAATATGTCTTCGTAGATGACTTGTGTCGTTTTTGGCTTATGTATTTCAGAGGAAAAATGGTTTTAACAAAAGCATTGTAAAGTTTTTTTTTGTTTTGAGCATGGGAGATATCTGAGACATGCCTTAAAATAACCTCCCAAGGACCTCCAAACCCATGTTGAAATAGACATCATTCATTTTTTTTCGTAACTTAAGTATCTTTGTCATTTTAAAACGGAAAGTTGAAGAAATAGAGGATAGAGATATAAGTGGCTGTGTAATGTTTTTATAAGTCTACAACACGACAAATTAAATTTATAAAGGTATGTTACAAAAAAATATTCTGTTTCACCTTGCTTGAATCATTCCTAATCCGATCGTGCTTAATTCAGGATATCTTTATAAGATTATTTGGCAACTGGCCTTATTAAGAAACTTACTTATTGGTAGATTTAGGAGTAGTGGTGGTGGTGGTTGTGGTGGTCTTGGGTTTGGGCCGACTCTTCCTCCTGTTGGAGGGGCGGCTCACTGCTGTCTTCTTCTCAGGTATCACATTGTCTGTCGATCTGGAGACAACGAAATATATTATACACATAGCTACGAGCACGCAGGATTTTGAAGACACACTCACATACAGAAGTTAAACTTAAATTTCTGGGCATAAAATTGAAGCAACATCTATTACAAGAAGTATTTTCTTGCTATATATTGTTTAAGATACCATGTGTACATACACATTGATGTCCCATAGAGGTAGGTACTGATTTCATTATCATTCTCCGGGCTAAGGAACCCAGTTTATCGCGTCATCTCTTTCTGGGTCAAATAAATGCCATAATTGACTCACCCCACTTTAGCATAGTAAGCTTCCTTGGCCGCCTCGATCAGCGGGTAGGGCTTGCCGTGGCACGTGCCCCGGAAATCGTCGTTGTCGATTGACCAGAACATGATACCTGTGAAAAAAACGATCATGGTTTCAGCTCATATTTCTATGGTAAATAATAATATCAAACCGTAGCGTGTCTTGCCCTGATCATGCCCTACAGCTGATATTATGCCGGATCTTCTCAGTAGAGGTTGCGGATCCGGTTGTGCACATAAGAAAAAGATCTAAAAATGACAATTTTTATGTGCCCCTGTGGCCTTACAAAACAAACGATTCCAATTTCTCTTTATTGACAGACATTATCTATCAAGTTTGGCTTTAATATAGAAAATAGGGAGTTCTCACCTCCAAGTCCATTCTCAGCGACGTACTCCGCCTTCTTCTTGACAATGTCGACGTCGTCGTACCCCACCCACTGGTTCCCGCGGTACGCGACGGGCCCCATCGCCTCCGGGTTAGGGTGCATCACCGTCCACGGCTCGTCTTCCTCCTCCTCCTCATCAGAGTACTCCTCGGAGTCCTCCGACGAGTCCACTTGCCGCTTTCTGCTTTTAGGTTTCAGTGCTTCGCAGATCTAGAATAATAGAGTGATAGATTTTTATCGTCCGTTAGTTCTCTCGTATGAGCTGGTGGCTGAGTCACTTGGAGTTTTCAGGCTGCTTACAGGCCTTCGATATGGCTTAATTAAATTGCCAGCAATTTGTTTTGTCAGAATTTACCGCATTCGGCACCCGATTTACCGTTCCTTTTAGTTTTCCACATGTAATTACTTCCCAGAATTTGATCCTTAGTAGTGATACAATCGAATGGTGTAATAAGTAATACAGTGTATGTGTGTTTTTTTTCCAAAATCAACGGGTTCGATTACCGGCTTGAATTACTTATTGATTTATCGAAAATCGTTTTAGCTTTAATCAAAATCGGGCTCGAGAGTAAGTTGAATATTTTTCTCTATTGCTCATAGTTACGGATTTTGCCAACCACGCTCACTTAAAAATCACCCTGAACTTATATCTGATGATTCCCTGAAGAGGTAGATAGAGATTCACTGCAGTGCATCCATCTTTAGTCAATGGCATTCTGGTCCCTATAGACATTATACTGGGCCCTTTCCCCCTGAATACGAATGGGGTGCCACTTCTTCCGAAAGACATACTTCCTTACCTCATAATAAGCCAGATATCCTTTCTCCCGGGTAGCGTCGCCCTGCTCGCCGGGGCCGTCGGCCGGGGATCCGATCTCGATGGCGTCGGCGTTGAACAGGGTGTAGGAGCGGCCGTACGTGGGGATCCCGAGTACCAGCTTGTCGCGGTCAGCGCCGTTCTCCAGGTAGAACTTGATCGTGTAGTCCTGGAAATCGATTGGTTGGTATTATCAAGGCGAGGCCAGGAGCGGGACGTTGAAAGGGCTTTACTATTATTATTTAGTGCTAGCATTCTCTCGCATTTCCGCCTGTGCAGACTATCGAAGATAATAAGTAACTTATAATATTATAGTAAATCTGATGTACCAAATTTTATTAAAATCCTTTCAGCCATTTTTAGTTTACTGAGTCAGATAAGGCTTATTTCAAAATCGGTAAACGCAGTTTTTTTAAAGTACAGTGCATGACACTCGTATCTGGGAAATTATGAAATAAACATCGAACGGATTGCGCTCAAAAACTGGATCGCTAGGCTGACACACCAACTATATGTTCCCAAACTAAGCAACGCTTGTATTATGGGTACCGTACAATTTACTGGGGGCGATCCCAGTTACACCCAGACCTGGGTAAATTACGAAAAGGCCATTTCCTAATTTTCGGAAGTCCTGGCGGGGATCGAACACGCAACCAACCGGCGCAGTGGGCCATGCAGCCTACGTTGACCACTGCGCCGAGCAGTCGTCACGTAATTAAGTTACAGACATTAAGGTGGGGTATAGATGGGTGGTACTCACAATATTAAGCTCGTTGTCGACGCTGTACTCGTTGGGCTCCTCCAGCGGGTAGAGGGGCGCGTGGTGGTTCACCGCCGGCTCGAACGCGGAGTGGTAATCGTATGAGAGCAGGTTCATCCAATCCAGGTATCTGTGAGACAATAACATTGGTGATTTTAAATCCGTATTCAATGAGGGAGAATTTTTCTTTATGATTTATTAGTGTATAACTTTTGCAAGCATTCCAAACCGGGTCCAATTCCAGCTAAGGACCATCCAAATTACCCCTAAGTACAAAACAAAAAAATCAACAAAATCGATCAAGCCGTTCAGGAGAAGAATAACGACAATCGCACACCGGAATTTTATATAATACTAGTTGCCGCCCGCGACTTCGTCCGCGTAGACGTAAGTAAAGTATTCTATGTATTAATCCAGGTTATAAACTATCTGTGTTCCAAATTTCATCCAAATCCGTTCAGTAGTTTTTGCGTGAAGGAGTAACAAACATACATCCACACTCACAAACTTTCGCATTTATAATATTAGTAGGATAAAGAGAGTGAGGTATACCTGACCTAAGTTTATTAAGAGTTAATTAATTTATCTTTATAAAGAGTGGCCCATTTATAATGGAGTTCCGGGTTGTTTAAAAGTATCAAGCGGTCTAACATGCAGATCCGGATAGCGACATCGGTTTATACCAAAGAATTTGTAATAATAATTATAAAAAAATCTTTGTTTTATACTAATTTAGAGATTAGATCGAAAGTGTACAATACTAATTTCCAACATCAGCTATGCTCTCTTTGAAATCTAAACACAATGGTTTACATTTATCGTAGAGCATCGTCCTTCAACGGTCTGTTTGCTATGTTTCGGAACAGCTTTGTTCTAAACTCATTTTATGTGATCTTGTGTACTTGATTCTTAGTTTACTTATTGTTTTGAAATGCTTGCGACATTTATATGAACTTATATAAATGTATGTATACAATAAATAATTCCGTTTGTAATATTATGTACATTTAAATACTTTATTATCTATACAAATAAATAAAATTGGAGTGTCTGTTTGTAATATCAAAATAACACCTTTTCACTAAATGCATATGAAAGTACATACGATACCTATAGCAAAAACGCGATTCAAAAAAATTTTGTCTGTCTGTCTGTCTGCCTGTCTGTGTGTTTGTTCCAGCTAATCTCCGAAACGGCTGGACCGATTTTGATGGGACTTTCACTGGTAGATAGCTGATGTTATAAGCAGAAACTTAGGCTACTTTTATTTTAGAAAAACAAAAAAATAAAAAATGGGTTCTGTTGTGCGGGCTCAGAACGCGGGAGCGGGCTTTTTGTTAAGTTAAATTCCACGCGGACGAAGTCGCGGGCTCAGCTAGTATCTAATAAAAACATATTTATTAAAATTTACTTTGACCATGTTGCAAATCTTTTGAACGGTCATGACATTTCTCAGTATTGACGTCAAATAATTTACGTATTCCTAAGCTCATCAAACATGTACTATTTAGGTATATGTTCACTAAAATGTCAAAGTAATAAACGAGCCAATCTGCGATGTTTACATACATTTAAACCTAAGTACCTAATGTCCAGCGTTTAAATGTATGCCTCTAACACCTTGAACTTTACAAACGATGTACATCTGATAATAATCTACTATATAAAAATAAGTCGGGTTTTCCTTCCTGACGCTATAACTCCAGAACGCCCGAACCGATTTCCACGGTTTTGCATTCGTTGGAAAGGTCTCGGGCTCCGTGAGGTTTATAGCAAAGAAAATTCAGGAAAAATTTCAGCAGAACGCGGACGGAGTCGCGGGGCACAGCTAGTCTTCTACTATATAGAAATAAGTCGGGTTTTCCTTCCTGACGCTATAACTCCAGAACGCACGAACCGATTTCCGCGGTTTTGCATTCGTTGGAAAGGTCTCGGACTCCGTGAGGTTTATAGCAAAGAAAATTCAGGAAAAATTTCAACAGAACGCGGACGGAGTCGCGGGGCACAGCTAGTTAATAATAAATATCGCCAGACAGACACACCAACTGTACGGTCCCAAACTAAGCAAAGCTTGTACTATGGGTAACCGTACAATGGACTGGGGGCGATCCCAGTGACACCCAGACCTGGGAAAATTACGAAAAGGCCATTTCCGAAATTTGCCCCGGGCGGGAATCGAACCCGCAACCACCATGTGCAGTGACCCGAGCGGCCTACGCTCGAACCACTGCGCCAAGCGGTCGTCAATTATTATAAATAGTACTTATATACCTACGACGTAATATAAACCAGTCCGCCTTCGCTGGTTATTGAGATTAATGGTCATTAATTATTGTTTTACATTGATGGGAAGAGCATAAAACATTTTGTGTACATCATTATCTTCATAACCTTATAATTATGTTCTCAAACGAATTCAGAAATGGCAGTGGGTTGATACAGGTGGTAAGAAGAATCATTTAATTGGGCCGTTGTCAAGGGCATCCAGGTTTTGTATTTACTGATAAGTATGCCATAAGAATTACGTATCCAAGATCAGTCTCAGACTTGAGATCGACTTATTAATCCGGGCCATTGTCTCTCTGCGACGACCCTTAGAATAATGATTTGCTACGAAATTAATCATTGTTCTGAGCACCCATCTCGCAATAATTTGTATTTTAAGTGTCACTAACAGCAGTTAAGTGACAGTTAACGTCAGCCCCTAGAACGATGTCAGCCCGGACCAATCAAGAGAGAGACTTTGGAGAGTATTTTTTTATTTATTTATCGGGCTGTTATCAATCAATTAGAGCGTAGCTGATGGGATTCGCGAATGTGTTATATCGTTATCAAGGTTGCCAGCTTTCGTAATCCCTAACCTCATGGCCGCACTCGCCGCGATCCGTTCCCCATTGTGTATTCTCAGCTCCGCCGCGGCTATTCAAATCAGCTGATTGGTTACGAAATGTAATACGACCACTAGCGCTATGTATGAATCAAGTATCGTATATTATGTTGTTAAAAGGTTTGATCCCGAATGTCAGATCAAGTATGGCGAGGATCCTGGGCCCCATGTTTGCTGTTAGGCGTCCTCTGACTGACAACATGTCGACTGCCGAGAAATTAGAATTAACGATGATGAATTCACGAAAATAATATTTTAGACCAATGGATTTCATTTATTTTTAAGTTAGCAGACTTGCGGGCCTTGTTATCCCACATTGGTGTTGAAAGCAGTGATAGCCGATCATCTACAGGTATAAACCAGCCTCACATCTCTTGAAATTTTTGTCAAATAACAGTTGACAGAAAGTTTCCGAAGTCGGAAGCGACAGCTTCCATCATTCTTTTACAAATGAATTAGAGAGAGAAAAATGTAAGCTGTCGTTTCCGACACGAAAACTTTCCGTCAAGTATGAATACCCTCCCTGAACGGTGACGGGAAACACCATGAGGAAACCTGCAAGACTTTGGAAAAATACGTGCTGTGCTCGAAAACCCGCACTGGGCTGCCGTGGTGGACTATAGCCCGAATTTCATCATATTGTGGAGTTTACCCATATAATGGCAAGATGCACGCCACCAAGTATACTGTGATCAAATTACCATCACAAAATGTGGGTGGACAGCAGAGCACCTCTGCCTATCCCTCCGAGCAATACGGGTGTAATAGTATATTTGCTAATTTAGTTCAATAAAACAGTCAAAGGTCATTTCATAATTGTTATCAAATCCGGCTCCATAGATTTTTATGTAAATTAGGAACTCATTTATTATTCCAATCGTGTCGAACTTAGACCGTAAAAATACAACAATTATTTGTTCGAGGTGTGAGCGCGGCACTAACGGCATCAATTTAGGCTTTTAAAATTCCGATTTCGATTGGTGGTTTGAATCACCATCCATGTGTTATGACTGAAGTGCGTTTATTCTTCGGATATTAAATAGATACATTGTTTATTAAAGAACCGTACCTATTAGAGGCTATTAAATGCTTGCTCTACATAAAGTCTTATTTTAATCATGCACATTATTTCGCAAAAAAAAACCGTTGGTATAGATATTTTCTGTTGGTTGCTACAGCTGATTAGTAGCGAGTTATTTAATCAAAGATCAGGGCTTAGAAAGAAAATCATCAGATTTTTGTTGATTTGTTCCGAATATTAAATAAATACAACGATTTATGATTTTGTCCCTGTTACGTGCTGTAAAAAAGGGCCAACAACATAGATCGGTGTGCATTTTTCGCTAGTACAAATTCACGGTAACATCTTTTATTTATCACGAATTACTTATTATCAATTAAACCATACATGAAAACTGTTGTAACGTGACATTGAACTAGTAAATTAGGCGAGTGTCGCGTGGTCCGAGCGGTGCAGTGTCGCAAACGCATTAGCATTCGAAGCAATTAGCTATTTGCACAGTGCTGTGCGGTCGGTCGGGCAATGTCACAGTTGACACGATAAGGCCACCGATAGCCGTGTACTGATTAACCGAGTAGCCTCGACTCGAAGCCCTCGAGGCTCCCTCGCATCAGCCAGACAGTACATGGCTCGCCCAAGCGTTGTCATTTTTCTTACCCCTTTACCTACTGCCCTATCCGCATTACAAGTCTTAACTTGTAATATTTGCGAATAACTTTTTGCCATTCGTTTTAACAGTTACATTACGTGTTATGTAGGTATAGGTAATACGATTTAAGAATTCTTAACTTTCGTTATGAGTTAAGAAATTATAAGGAATTTATTTAAGGACAAAATGTGTGTGTATAGATTCGGGTGTAACTATGCTGGTCTCACGTAAAATGATTGTTTGGATCAAAACGGACGCTGCCGCAGCAAGTATGTGCCCGCGATGCCTTGCGAGGTTGCGCGGTTAGTGTGTACACGGATTAATAGTACCCAAAAGTACTGTTTTGAAATTCACGTAACGAAATTGAAAGTATGTAATCGAGGAATGTGTTTGAAAGGTTAGCGTGTGATTTTGTTGTGTGACCTTTTTAAAGGTGTGTATCTGAGTGGCCAGGCATTTGGAGGCCGAAGCTGCTATCCTGATAATCACATAGCATCAGCTAAAAAACGTAGTGAACTACCGATGCTCATCGAACTTAATAACTTCAACTAAAAGTTCAGACATTCTTTTCATTCCAGTAAAAAAGTAATTAAATAGTCTTCTAGTACTTTTAGTCTGATCTCTTAGTACCTAGAGGAGAGTATTACCTAGAAGAGAATCCATGGATTTTTGTGTAATTGCCTCTTACTATATCCACAAAAACTAGTATTAATACATAAATCTCAAGTTTGAGAGCGATCTTAAATTTGAATACGGGCTTACAAAATCTTCAGAAAAGACACTTACTGGTTCAAAGTCTTCACATCGAATCCCTTCTGTATGTACTCGATGCCGGCTGGCACCGCCATGGTGAGCAGCAGCCGGGGCTTGCCGGTCTTCTCGGACTCCCGGTTGAACTCCTCGCGGAGCTCCTTCACCAGCTTGGCATAGTTCTCTCGGTCCTTGGGCTTCCCGCCGTCCCTGAACGCTGGGTACTCCCAGTCAAGATCGAGCCCGTCGAAGCGGTTCTGTCTGAGGAACTGTGGAAGAAATAGGAATTTTTGAATTGGTAATATAAAGTGGGATATACAATTATAAAATACATAAATATCGCCAGACTGACACACCAACTGTATGGTCCCAAACTAAGCAACGCTTGTACTATGGGTACTGTACAATGGACTGGGGGGATCCCAGTGACACCCAGACCTGGGCAAAAAACAAAAGGCCATTTCCAAAATTTGTCCCAGCGGTAATCGATCCCGCAAACACCATGTACAGTGAGCCGAGTGGCCTACGCTTGAATCACTGCGTCGAGCGGTCATCAAAATTATAAATATAAACGTAATAACACTATTACGAAAAAGTTAATCAAGTTATAAACATGACTTAGCGGTCAGTCACACGATAAAAACGTACACGTATACGTATTGGTATCGTCTTCATCGTGTGAATGACAGCTCCTATATCAAATATTGCAAGTAAAATTTGATATAACTCAAGTCTGTCGCGTGTAAATTTTTTTGCTCAATCATTCCATGCTTGTTTGTTAAAACACCGACTGTGATTAATTCCTACTCCAATTCTTCATAAGGCGTCATTGACACGACATAGACGACAACCTTTTCTTTCCTTGTATTTAGACCGTATTCGGCTCCCGAATACCTATAACTGTCAAAATGCCATACATTGCCGGTTTTAAAAATCGTAGTCATCTAGATCATGTAAAAATATGTGCGGGTTTAGGACTATTTTACTTTTCCCTGGGACTAACCAAACGCAAACCCTGGCGTATTCATTGAACACCACTGTCGAGTCTAGCTTATACTAGGTGATACAAAATGGGTATACTATTTTTTTTTCAACTTAACTTTGTAAATCTCAAACTGTCGGCTTTGTGGGACAGTTGAAGTACTAAAGGTTTTGTAGACTTGTGAAATCGGTCAACAGCTGTATTCCTATAACACCTTTTGTTTTTCAAGTTCCCTCCAAAGCTGATGGTTTTAGAATTACAAAGTTAAGTTTTGAAAAAAAAAGTATACCCATTATGTGTCACCTTGTATAGGAGCGGAAGTGTGGGGCGCTCCTAGTTTCCACGTGTCTGTATGATCCGTTGGGGTAGACAGCGTTGTACTGCAATGCACTTACATTTACTTTCATATTTCTTTTTTTTTCTTCCAACTCCTCCTATTATTTCTTTCGATTAAATTCGTGCGGGTTCCAAGACTCGTCGAGGGTCAAGAAACCTCGAGGTTATTATTGGTCACCATGGTCGATCCTGGTTTACAGGAGTTACAGTGGTGGTAAGGTGTGGCGTGACCAGTCCCAAAAAAAAATATTAAGAAATAAAAAAGACTTTGGAAAGTTGTAGGTTGTTCAAATTTGCTATTTACCTTCGACAATAGCACTGTATATCTATTTGTGATTAGTGCTTACCTTAATAGCGTTCCTGACGAACTCCTTCCTCCTGTCTCTGGCGCCGACCATGGGCGAGAACCTGCTGGAGCCCTCGTTCCACCCGCCGATGGCCAGCATGGTCTTCAGATTCTTGTTGTACGTCTTCAAGCCGGTGAACTTCGCGTAACCACCTGAAGAGTCAAGGAATAATGTTAATGACTTTATAATGTTATAAGGTAAGGTTGTTCAGTATTATATTGCTTATGTAACTTTGCATACATATTTCCACTTCAAAATCAATTCATCATTATGCCGCTATCGGCTATAGCCTTATGTTTCGGTGGATATGTCGCAACATGATGACTAGAGCATTTCAGCTAAATACCAGGAACTTGCCGAAGATTCATCAAATAGATGTATCGTACAATTTATGGTCAAGTGTGTCAGAGTTTAATCTTGCGTAGCCGAAAATTTGCATAATTATAGGGAATTCACACGCCTAGCGCAACACCGACAATTTCCATACATATAACTTTATCTGAGTGTCAAATACGGACAATGTTTGTCAAAAATTTATAGACAAAACGGTGTCGTCTTTATAGTGTGATTGACCTTTAAGTGAACTGCATACCTATTCGATTTTCAATTACCACCATTATATCTGTAAAACGCTGCTCATCGTCTATTCCTTTCCAACTTGCCTCTAAAGCGATTGTTTCACTCACCTTTCTCAATATCCTGATACTTGTCGAAAGGCTTCAGCGTGTTGTCCTTAGTGAACCCTCCGAACGCGTACACGAGATGCGTGCAGAGGTAAGGGTTGATGTTCTGGGGGTTGAAGCGCGCGGTGCCGGGCCGATACACCGACCAGTTTGTGTAGTAGCACACCACTCGGGGCTCGCTCGAGCCGACTGGAATTACACAATACATTCATTAATTAATATCGCCAAAAGAACACACGAACGTCCATAATTAAGCAATGTTTGTACTATGGGAACCGTGGGACTGGGGGTCATTTTAGTGGCACCCAGAATGGGGAAAATCACGGAAAGTAAATATGCGAAATTTGTCCCCACAGGAATCGAACTCGCAACCACCCGCACTACAGAGAGCCGAGTAGGCTACTTTCGAGTTTTTTCAGAAGTAAAAAGTTTTCTGTAGTAATGCTTTAACCGGTGTGGAATAACTTGAAGTAGGTACCTACGTCATTAAATTGCCAATTATTTCGCTTGACCACTGAAATTAAATTTAATTTATTTTTAATTTCGAGACGAGAGCTTAGTAAATATGAATATAATTTTTTTTTTACCGTCAAAAAACTATTTTTTTAAGAAGGAGGTTCTATGTTCGTCTCTATGTATTTTTTGTATGTGTGTTCACCGATTACTCCGTCGATTATGGACCAATGATGAAAATTTTTTTTTTGTTTGAAAGGTACAGTTACAAGTCCCTAGTTATTTGTAGCTTTTTTGAGCACCCAGGTTTTTATGAAGTCGGTTTAATTTTGTTTATTAAAATTTTTAATTCCTTGCAAAGCGGGTGATTGCAAATAATCGCGTAGGCTAATCATCACATGTTACCTATATTACCTACCTATTATCACTGCAGATTATTTTTATATTAGTTACGCAACAGTGTGTTAAGATGTTAACAATATTTCGATTTAACCGCTCACACTGTGTTACGACAGAGTTGCACGGTGTGTCTGACATTTAGTTTTTTATCGAATTCTTGCGTGCGCGCTACCATAACTAAAGTTTTAATAAAGTGAAACTGATATTTAGTTAAAACATTTGTGAGCTGTTTTTTCATAGAAGTAGTAATATGTTAACTATCTGGGTTAATTTGCGTGTGTTTCAATTTCTTTTTGTAAATGGTTCAACAGTAAAGCAGGGTCGCTGAGCACGAAGAATTTCGTACAATGACCTGTTATTACCTGTCTCTGTCACTCCCGCGTAAATCTAATACGTCTCGCTCACACAGTTGCCGTGACGAAATTCTTCGTGCTCAGCCACCCTGCTTTAGTAATGTCAATGAGTAGCTAATTGACTACAGCTCATGTAAGAGCTGGCTCGACCGGGGTAGTACCACCCTTTCACAGAAGCTCGGCGTAAAGCAGCTATTTATAGTTGCGTTTCGTACGATTGGTGAGATAGCCGGACTTTCCTTCCTCTCCTTCTGTTCAACTCCCTGTCAGTTTGGCAGCGTGCGAACAATGCCTTTGTTATTGCAAGCGTCTATAGACTGCGGTAACTGCTTAACATCAGGCGAGTCATACGCTTGCTTAACGACTTTATCATAAGGAGAAGAAGGTAATTCATTTATTTTTATAAGATGTCTATTTGCTATTTACTTAAACTTAATTTGCAATTTAAGAAGTAGGTTATTGGCGCTTCTTAAAGATTTTATCGACACAATGATGGCATGGCACGCATGTTCATAAAAATAATTGTTTTTCGTTTCATAACCGATCATTTATAAATCGTCTTTGTGTCGACAAATTTAGAAATTATTACACATTTTATTATTATATCGTTTCTCAATCAATAAGCCGTAATACAATTCTCAAACTGTCAATAATTATTCTAAATGTGCTCTTTCAAATTATCCTTTACTGGGTTCTAATTAAAGTTTAAATTCGTGTATTCAATTTAATTTGGATGACACGTTGTTAAATGTAAATTATGTTCAATTAATATTGATTCGCCATTGCAGAAAGAGGTGTTAAAAATAATATTTAATTATCGGTTTGGCAACACTGACGCACTGACAATTAGTGTTGCTAGATTATATGGTAGAGATTTCATCACAATGGCATTAAACAACTACAATTTATAAGTGAGTAATATTCCTTGATTTTAAATAAATAAGTGTGAAATGTGTTTTTAAATTTTTGATTACGTATGATTCATGTAGGTATTGTATGTTCCAGACCTTATTATGTTGATTATAAAGTCTGGCCCGAATCCTCTTCGTTGTTAATTTAATTCCTATTACTTAGTTTATGAATGAATACGAAAACGACATGATGAAGAACGTATGTACTGATTAGGTAAGTACAACAAAATATCTCGTGATATGATTTCATGCGATAAAGCCAGTATTATTTTTCTGGTAAAAAATTGGGCATTTGGCATTTCATTATTTTCATCACAATACCTCTCATAATAATTTGGCAATTGGATTAAATTTCACCCTGTTAAGATCTCTTTAAAGTGTATTAGTGATTTAGCAAAAAATCTTAGCATGTCCTTATACTGTAAGTCGTCTTTCAAAATTATTAAAAGACGTTCTAATAATAATTTAACATAAGTATTAAGTATCATTTTTTAACATAATACCATTCGGGATACTAGTTATTTTATATTATACACATATATTTGAAAATTAAACATTAAAAAAGCATGCCAAGATTGTTAACTAAATCCGCATACTAAGGAAAAATACACTTTACTCTCCATTTCCTCACCTGTCTTTAAACGGTGGCCCTAATTCACAGTTACAATATTTCACCGACATTTCATTCTGCGAAAACACAAAAACGTGTTGCTCGCTTTCAGCTCGTCGCTCGTCTTTCGTTTTTATAAAACGTGAATTGACATCCGCCGCGGTTCACAGAACAAGTTGGCTAACTCGATTCGGTGCCGGCGGTGTCTTTGTTGTTGTTTTTTTCAGGGTTACGGAAATAAATATTATATGCTTGTGTCCGCAAGGAGAGTTTACACAATATTGAAGCGGAAGGTTGCTCAATATATCGAAGCATCAATAGTGGTTAGAGGGGCCGCCTTCGTAGCTGAGAGGTACCGGGTGCGAACCCCATCCTGGCCATCAAACTGTTGACGTGAGCCCGCTCCTAACACAAGCATTACCTTATCTGAAGGAGCTAAGTGGAATACTAGTAATGTAATAAACTCACATTGCAAGTATTCTTTTTAAAAAACAAAAAATTATAAATATGTTATATATCTTCCGCTAGGTATGTCTCATATATTCCCGTCATACTATCTGGCAGCGGGATGTTGTGGGTCGCGGATACAAAGGGGGCCCTGAGCGCCATGCCATGCGACCCAGAGGAAGACAGAAGCATGGTTGGCCCACGTTACTGTGCGGAGAGGGAGTCCACTCAGAGTCCACTCGTATGAATGGCCGCTGGTGGAATCGCGCCTGAGTGAATGCGTTCCTGTAACCCCAAAGGCAGTAGGCGGAAAGGACTTCGACATAACCCGCTTGCCTCCCCGGGGCATGCGGAAATTCATGAGGATTTACCACGTCAAAAATAAAATTGATAAATACCTAAGGCAATGCTGTAAATGACTGTTGTTATTCTAAAGTTATATCTGAGATTTCCTATACCATATATTTTTATTCCAGGAAACTTTGTAACCTTACTTCGGGAAGAGACTGAATGGCGCACCTCATCCTCCAAATAGAAAACCCTGACCTGAAGTTCATTAACCACAATAAAATGTGAACTCTAAATCTTGTGCATCAAAGTTGAAATAAGAAAATCAAGTATACTAAATGCAAGTATGTAATTCATGAGTCGGCAGCCTAGTCAGTGGAAGCGAATCCCGAACAATGGATCATTAGTCCCACGCTGCGCCCGCGCTGGCAGCCGCCGCCCCGCGCCGCCGGTGCGACGACCTTTGCATACATATACCTCCACACATACCTTACATTTTACAGTCGTGTGGAATTCACATCGTGTGGTATAAATCTTTGGTACTTATGGGCACTTGTTGACGAAGTTACTTGTGTTCGAGTTTATGTTGTTAATACATTCATTTCGAACGTTTCATTGTTTTTAAGCACGTACTTGACTTGAGAACAATTTCAAAATGAGATCGTGGTATGAATTAAGAATTTAATGGATGTGAACTTTGGAAACTTTTGTGAAAAGTATAAACTAATTTGGGCAAAGTTTGGTTCAAAAACAAAAATAAAATTGTTAAAACAAAATATTCATCGGCTATATAGTTACCTGGTGTTCCTAATGTGATGACTGCTAGCAGTAGGGACAGCCATGTTGTGATGTCCTGTAACAATGAAAAAATAACATAAGTAAATAATTTCCTGAGTTTTATCGACTCGGACTTTGATCTCCTAGAGCTATCTATATACGGCGTGTTTCATAGAAATTAGAAAGAAGAGTTAAACAGGAAAAAATATCTACATGTATAAATACTGAAATTGTTCATAACACAACAATATAGAAATCAGTTGGTATAGTAATATAAATGTTTAAAATATGTTGTATGTTTTTTCCCACATACTTACTCACAGTAATTGAAAGAGATCTCAAATGTGAAATATCAAAATATTGCATAGCTGAATATGATGATAAAGTTTTCTCTCATATAAAAAAATAATAATAAAAAACACTTTCATCAACAAAATAATTGTGATACCCACGATAAAATACGTTTGTTCTACAATTTCAAGAACTTGAACTACCGCCTATCAGTAACAGTCCACAAACAATACATAAACTATACATACTTCCTGTACAATGTACAAGAAAGCCATCATTGTATATTGTTTTACTTCACATTGTAATATTTTGTAACCGGCTAAAAAGATGCGCGAACGCTCGCGCGCGTTGATGTCTTTTGCATGGAGCGCAATTACAGTACGACGCCTCCTTAAATTGAATATATTTTGTAAAAAGTAAGTTAATAATAAAATTTAACGTAAGAACAAGTACAAATACAAATTAAAAGTTTATTGAAAACCTAAGAGGTCATTTGTTTCTCTAATAATTAGAGATTTAAAATTCTATACCTACCCATGGGAAATGCAAAAACATATTTTTTCTATATTCGATACCAAATTAATCTAAAGTTTTTCACCATTAAGTTACTTTTCATTAAATAAAAATAAATTATTTAAACATATGTAGATATATACTCTTCACATATATTGTCAGACATATAATATACTTTATTAAAATATAATATAATATTTCAATGCGGTGCACGTAATATGCCCTATTAAGTCATATAGGTTGCAACTGCCCAAGTTACGGCCGTTATTCGTACCAATTGACTATAGGCATGTCCCGACTTCGCCCGCTACCCGTTAGCTCGACAATCGCTAACTGTTCCACAAAAGACGGGGTATGAATATGCATTGTTACTTACAGCTAATAATAGAACCGTCTATATGTCTTCCTGTGTTCCGGTTTTAATATTGGTTCCATTTAGAGCCTTGGTTTGAATGGCAATGGTTGTAAATGAGCCACGTATCATATGTTTATATTATAATGCATTGGAAAGAAGTCCTTATGCCGTGGTCATAGTTTTAGTTAAAGGTATTGGTGTATGATTTTTTTAAAGATCTATCCGGTAACAAGTTTAAGAATATCTACCCTGAAGAATTGCATCATTATCACCATTATTTCAGACGAAAGACGTCCACTTCTGGACATAAATTCCTTCAAACTTTTCCGCAACGACCGGTCCTGTGCTCGCATCCAGCGGTTTCCAGCGACCATCACTAGGTCGTCGGTCTAACTTGTGGGGGGCCTATCCACGCTGCGTCTTCCGGTACGTGGTCGCCATTCGAGAACCTTTTCGCCCCATCGGCCATCCGTTTTTCGGTAACCAGGTTACCTATCAATAGTTATTACCCATATGGCTACCGAGTTATATCATATGTAAATAGCAATCATATTATCTAATAGCAACCAGCGATGCCCAACGGTTGCGCGGTGGTTGCGCAACCGCAACCGTTAGTTCATCTTTTGTTAATTGTAACCGTTTACCACACGTGCACGTCACTAATTGGTGAGATGGTATTTTATTGTCTTAAATTTGGAAGCTTGAGCGTGACGTGTTCATTATTTCTCATGACACATAAGAGGCAAAGCCAAATATAACAATCTTACTATGATTTTAAAATCGTTTCTTGTTTCCTCATATATCTTCAAAATGACTTACACATGTTTTTATAAGCCTGGGGGGTTGGGATTTTGTCAATATAAGACGTGAGATATTGTATCGCGTTTCGTAAATTATAATCTTGGAGACGATGCAATTTTTTCAATTAGAACATCTCACAATATTTATTTTTAATACCTGCACAGAATTGTAGAATTCTCTAAATATAAACATATAAATATCGATACCTGAACACGTGGTCTCCTAGCAAAGATAGTTAGTTATACTTATATCGTAATCAACACACAAAAATGAATATTTCTAACATACTTATTTATAAATGATCATCTTAAGGTTACATAACCACGTTGCATACTCTATTGTTACACGTGGCTGCTGGAAAGTTGCATAAACGGAATTATTCGCAAGCATGCGCATTTAAAAACCGTTTTGCATTATAATTGCATAGAGTCTAAAGAAGTGAGTGTGTGGAAACTGTTAGTAAATGATACAATATTCATATATCTTAGCTAATCTTCTACCATATAAATATATTTGCTGGTCCCTGCGATTACGTAAGCAGACAGTAAAATACTTTCTTAGCAAACACCTACATTAAGAGAAAATACAATCTAGTATTCCACTTTGTATGTTTTACTAAAATGTTTGTAATTACAGAAAAGGTTTATCCAGTGCCTCGTAGTCACAGATAATTTGCTGTAATGAAAAGTTTAAGTAAAAATATATTACGGTGAATTTCAAAAAACATCTCTCCGTGTAGAGCTGAGAGGCCGAGAGGAACACGCGTGAAAAATATTAAGTCTTGTAGCCAAGTAGCCTTGATGGGTGGGTAAGTGGATCTCACATTTAACGTCAAACCCTACTGACTGATTCACTCAATGAAGTATCATGCATTTTTTAAAGATATGAGACCAATGGACTTGAAAAATACCAAAAATAAATAACAATAGCCTCAACAAAATTAGTATAAAAATATATCTAGTTTGGCTTTAGTATAGAAGATATTTCGCAAGTATGTTTTGAAGTGTTTTTGAAATAAATGAATAAGTTCTCGCGAGAATATCTTCGTAATTGAGATTATGGAGATTGGACTCCGTCCATAATCCATAATAAATTACGGGCTTATTTGTGGCATCGTTTATCGTAGCATTGGAATTGAGCATATAACTATGGGGAGGATTATGGACGGAGTCCAATCTCCATAATCTCAATTACGAAGATATTATTCTCGCTGGTGACGACCGCTTGGCGCAGTGGTTTGAGCGTAGGCCGTTCGGCTCACTGGGGTGGTTGCGGGTTCGATTCCCGTCGGGGCAAATTTTGGAAATGTTTTTTTGTAATTTTCCCCGGTCTAGGTGTCACTGGGATCGCGGGATGGCGCCCAGTCCATTGTACGGTACCTATAGTACAAGCGTTGCTTAGTTTGGGACCATACAGTCGGTGTGTCAGTCCGGCTATATTTATTTATTTATATCCCAGTGAACATGACCCACTATTGGTTGCGTGCTTGTTACCACATAACTTGCATCACTTGGGAAGTTGGCACATGGCTGATGTGACGGCTGTAAAGATCTTCACGCTTCTTCCCGTTCGGGGTCAGCAGCTCGGCGTGAGAGGTTAACTGTGAAGAACCGTGGCTAATACGATAAATCTTGTGTTTGGTTACGGCGGCGGTCAAACAGATTTAAAAAGTCTGACTAGGTATCGCAATTTATTTAATGCACAGTAGGTATAGTAATTATTAACGTGTGGTTGATAAGTTGGATGATAACTTCGTCTAGCGTTTGGCTTTACTGAGGGTCACGGGGAGATTTTGGATTCGATTCTGGTTCGCGATAAATTTGGGAAATACCACAGACATATTGGAAATACCTATTTGGCTCGCATGTCTTTTCTCTGTATTATTTTTTGTTGTTATATAGTTGCAGCGACTACATTACATATACGGGCTGGCTGATCGTGGTAGCACTATCTTGGCGTAAAATAGCTTTTATAACTTCATTTCGTACGATGAGTCAAGTAGCCGGAAGCCCAACTCCGTCCCTTATTTCCCTCTGTCCTACTCACCTTCAGTACAGCAACGTGCGAGCAATGCCTTTGGTATTACAAGCCTATATAGAATACGGTAACTGCTTAATGTCAGGCGGGTCATACGATGGTTTACCGACTTTGGTGTATAAAAAAAGTTATCATGAAATAATGAGATCTCTCCAAATAATAATGAGGGAAATACACCAGATTTTTCATGTACAAATTACAAAATACATTTTACACAACAATGCTACCACCATAACGCAACATGAATACTATGAATAAACCATATCATTACAATGCTCTTTGCAATGTCCATTCTAATGTCATAAAATATCCCATAAAAATTATGTTTACGTGAAAGTAATATCGTTTGCTATTGTGAGACGTGGGAAATAGTGTTGCTTTGCGTAAATTATATTACATTTCGAATCAACCATTATTTGAGCGGAATAGAACCAATTTGTAAGAGCCAATGAGAGTAATTTTCTGTCTCAAAGAATCTTATGTGATAGTTTTCAGCAATAATTGTGGTGGGAGTGTGTGGTGGGCTAGGTTCCAGAGGGAGTCAAACCCGCAACCAACCGGCATAATAAACCGGGCCTTCGCTCAGATTACACTTACAAAGGTACTCAAAAAGTGAAATAGTTTCATGGTTTGATATATTTTAAAATTGCAAACCAAACTCTACAATTTAAATACCTCAATATGGTAGAGGTTAGTGCACTAAATATCTCTTACCATTAAAACTCTTTATACAATTTGCTTTCGACGCAATGCACATAAACAAGGAATTAAATGTAGAGCCTATGCAAAGCGCCTGTTTGTAGGAAGAAAGTAAAAAAGAGCGTCGAGATTCCGACACTAGTTTGTCGCAGTATGGTGTGGTTGCACAACTACACTAAGTAATATTGATGTAGGGCTACCACTCTACTAAGTATAGTTAGAGAGAAATGTACATTATAAAGACATACGAAATCAATATACTTTTTTGACCGTGAAACTCCTTTGCCGATGACTCTACTAAGATTTATTTTTCTATTGTACTCAAAATAAAAGTGTTTAAATCAATCATCTCTATTTTTTAATTTCATAGTAATATCATTAAGTAAAATCTTATTATAAACTAAAAAAAAATATTGTTTTTTTTAAACTTATGATATATGTGCTAACCCTAAACGGGATCGATTCCTGTGCAAGTTAGTAACATTCTTCGGACGAAAGCCGCATTTCACTTTCTTGCGCGTACGCACGACCGGAGCGGCTTACACTCGACTGTTTCCCAAACATTTTAGAACAATAAGACAATTGATGCCTGACATAGCATTGCGTTTTTACAATCAATTTCATAGAATTTTCTGTGGATATTGATTGATACTACTGATTCGTTTTAACCTTCGATTTTTCTTTTGACTTAAGGTATTTTAAGTCACAAATCCTTTTATATTTTAGGTTCATAACTTAGTTTGGATTTGATAATGAGTATGCATATTTCTTCCTTGATAGAATTTTTTGTTACAAATACTGTATAAATAAATCCTATTTAATTAAACAGTATTATAAGAATCACGAATCACGGAAGTAATGTGTCTAGAATAAAAATAAAAAATATTTTTTTTGTGATTTTTAAGTTTTTTGGTCAAAACCTGTTATTTTATTGGCACCAGATTGACAATACATGATAATTAAATAATGCCGCTGCGTTGATAATATTGTCATAAGTTTTGGTATATAGAGGCCTATTCTAGTAGAACTTGACCTGAATTTGTGTGTAAATAATACTTGTGAGGCCATTGTACTTGTTGACAAGTTGGTCGCTTGTCGCTAATAAGAGCCGATTGACAATAAAACAACTTAAAACATTTACATTATTGTTATGTATGGGATATTTTAGTGCTATCAAATGCGAGTAGTTAAATAATATTTAATGTCCCACTCCAAGGCACGAGCCTCCCCTAAATGCACGGGGGATTCAGGCTATAATCCGCTTCACTGATCCAGTGCGGGTTGGCTAATTTCACAAGCCTTTCGAAAATTATTGTCATTTTCTTAGAAATGCCGGTTTTTTTATATTTTTTTATTGCAACGCAAGGAAATGACATTGAATTATGATTCGCACATAGATTACGAAAAACTTAGAGGTGCGAGCCATGGTTTGAACCCTGGACATTGTGAACGTAAGTCACGTACTTAACCAATCGGATATTACAGATTGTTTATTTATTTTTAGGTACTTATATATTCTTCATTAAATTCTAGTCTCAATATCAAATTCTCGTTATTTTTGAGACATTTTTATGTTGATGCAAAACACCTAAAGGGGGAATCTTTTTAAATTCTAAGGACAGTTGATAATTTCTTATAATATCGATATTTCTCCAGTCTTAATATAAACTGCGCGGTGTTTTCCGCAGGTGGTGGTGGTTTCACTTCATTTAACACTTCCTACCACGTCACAGTTATGTAGAAAGCCACCAGATAAGCCGCTTGTGCAGATCACGTGATAAGTGTAGATCTTTCTAAAGTAGTTTGCTACTTGAGAGGCACTTTTGCAAGTCCAGTAACTTAAATACTAAGCCTATGCTTTATATTAATTCCTCTTCATCTTAAACACAACTGTGCCCTGCAATAAACTTTGCACTTCAACAATACACACAAGATTTAATAGTAACATTTAAAAGCCTTGACGGTTGCCTGATGATGATCATTTTATTTAAACTATCGTGGTTGTCTCTGGAAAATTACGATAAGTATCAATGCGTACAACTTTGAAAATGCCTCTACATAAGCAAGAGCTATCTCCCTAATAATAAGTTAGCTCTTCAAAACCGAACCATTTCATAATAATCAGACAACCCGTTTTAGAGGTAAAATGCCACAAACAGACAAACAAAGGCCTACAAATTAAACTTAGAATACTCCTCTTTACATCCTGGGCTATTTTCTGTCATATCCGGTTCCAGTTTCAATTACTTCAATCGTCTAATGTACTATCACAATTATCTGACATTATGTAGACCAGTGGCCATGACATATGCGCCGAGGGGCGATGCAACCGCTCTCGTAGCGTCACTGAAGCGTGCGTCTGCGCATGTCATGAATCCGCAATACCTTAGTGAGTCATGAAACATACTATTAGGCATTAAAAAGGATTCTTTGTTTGTTTAAATATCATACCGGTAAGATGTCAGGGTTTCGGTAACCAGGGTATACTAATAAAAAGATAATGAGTCGGTTATAAATGGATAATTAACATACTCTAGGCTTCATTCACACACCAAAGGCGACAAAGATTATCTCATATATTTTGAAAGATTTTACTGTATTCAGCAACCAAATTCAATCAATTAACATAGTGTATATTTTGATTCATCTATTAAAAGCAGGAAACGAAAAATAATGGTAAAAATTTGAAGATTTATTCAAAAATATTTTATTTTTCGTTACCCTTGGGATCCTCTCCTCGAATCATATATCACGTACACTATTTAGTTTCTTTATGTGAACGTATAAACTGGTGACTTTAGATTGTTCTACATAACACAGTAATAATATAAGTATGAGTCAGAGGTTGCTGAATAACTTACTTAATGACTGAGTCATTCATAACTGGTCTATTAGGTGCATTCAATTTGAAATACCTATTTACTGAACTGGCCATCGCTGATTCGAATACCTCGTTAAATAAGGCATTCGAATATTACCGAAGTATTTAGTTCGTATTCGAATACACAGTACCAACGAATAGTAGAACTTAAATAAGCAGTGGTTTCATTTACAATCAATACTTGATGATAAGGTAATTGGTTGGAAACAATCTAGCTGTATTATAACTACCCACTTAACATAATTTGATTTGTGGAAACCATGCGGTGTTTTTCCATGTGAATGAGGATATTAAAAAAGAGTAAAATGACAGCAAGTGTGTCTCCTTCCCATTTCCGTATAAATAATAATTTTATTTCAATACATAATGACACAAAAAAACGATTCCAAATGATTTCATAACACATGTTGTCCCAACTTATCAATAAAATAAAATAAAGTGGGTATTTCCAAAATCAGAAATAAACATGATTTATACACAAAATAAATTCTTGGAGCATGACCAAACACGTGTAAAGTTATTTGGGCCGCACCTCTGCCTGGTTGAGTAAGCTCGACGTGTATGGGTACATAATATAATCTCATCGGAAACCTTTTCCGGCAAAACTTTTAGATTATATCTACGTCTTTTGTCAAGATGTATGTCGATGAAGGAAATAGTAATAATAGTTAGGAACGCGTTCAATCTACATTTTCCTGAGGTAAGCCCATATATAAACTTAAATACCTATAATAATTTAGTCCTTTGACGTCTCACTCCTGGGCACGGGCCTTCCCTCAATGCGAGGGGGATTCGGGCCATAATCCACCACGCTGGCCCAGTGCAGGTTAGCGGATTTCATATGTCTATCGAAAATTTGATAGATTTTCTAAGACATGCAGGTTTCCTCACGATGTTTTCATTCACAGTAAGCAAGTGATAATCTTACAGAAATGAATACCTATACTTTGTTAACTATAGCACACGTTCACAAATTAAATCACACACTAGAATTAATTTACAATAATAGGTAAAGTCCATTTCACATAGGAAGTCTCGCGGAAAAATACGGAACTAAATTGTACACAGTGTAAATTATATTGCTGACAGGCGACTACAGCGCCGCCTCTACGGGACTTCGTATGTAACATAGACATAGGTGTCAGGTACGTACACAAAACACGCGCTCACTAATAATGTAATGATATAACGTAGTATATGGGCCGTAGTATATAGCAAAGTCCATGCTAATTGGTGAATCGGATTTTCTTTCTGACAAGTTTCCTTTCGTTTCTAAATTTAAATTCTGTTTTTTATTTATAACATTATTTTTCTGATAGTAGGTAATGTGTCATGAAGGTATAAAGTATTCACTAAATTGCTTACAGATATACAGTTTTTTTATCGTGTGTCATCTCACTAGTGTCCGTGTGTCGGACATGCGTGTGCGCAAGTGAGCCAATTGCCGCTCCAGTTAACGCTCGGATAGGTAACACAGAATATGTTCGGTCTTGAGAGAATAAAAGAGGTCACTTTTTGTGTTCAAAAATACTTCTTTTATTTTTATTTATAAAGTGACCTCAAGCTTCTTATGACGAGTGTCAAATAGTTTTAGCATGAAGTCACAGTCGTTTATTATTATTCCATTTGTGTACGAAGTACCTATAAGTTACTAAACACGACACTCTTGCGAGGCACGACCTAGCCAAGTTCTAACATTAGTACTTAATTACGTATTCACTAACGAAACGGTATTCGCAACGCGTAAGATTGCGATAAACACCATTGAACAATTAAAATTCAAATTTGGAAACCCATATCCCTTGCGACACCCACTCTTGACACTATAAAGTGACATAGTTAGCGTAAAGGTGAGGTCCCGCGTGCGTAAAATTTACGACCTAAGGCCCGTATTCATAAATCGAACTCAAGTCTAAGAACGATCTTGGAAATACCATTGCTTATGTCACATAAGTACAAAATAACAATGTAAAATCATATTCAAGATCGGTCTCAGACTTAGATCGATTTATTAATACGGGCCTTAGTAGAAAGCGCACCTACCTAAGTACTTAATGTTAAATTTAATACTTAAATAGGTAACTTTGATATTGTGCGTAACATACATTACTCTAATTAAAATACCTACCTACTAACTAAAAAAAAACAAACAAAAACTATAATTTTTCAAATCGGTTTATAAATGACGGAGTTCTGAGGTACGTAACAAACATTTTAAAAAATACAACAGAATTGAGAACCTGCTCATTTTTTTGAAGTCGGATAAAAATAGAGGTATCCATGATTGCTTGAATGCACAAGTGCGAAGTCATATAAAAATGCCAACAGGAAATACAATTTGTTTGATTGACCTTTACGAAATACTTTCGAGATATTGACCTTTCTTAACATATCTCTGGTAACTCCTCGCGGCTCTGATGAAGGCATTTAGACGACCTCGCTCTGCGATTGCGTATTTCGTCAATAGTATAAATTAATGTCACGATTGGTGTGCATCGATAAATCATCACCATTTTGTCATTTACTTGACGACCGCTTGGCGCAGTGGTTCGAGCGTAGGCCGCTCGGGTCACTGCACATGGTGGTTGCGGGTTCGATTCCCGCCCGGGGCAAATTTCGGAAATGGCCTTTTCGTAATTTGCCCAGGTCTGGGTGTCACTGGGATCGCCCCCAGTCCATTGTACGGTTACCCATAGTACAAGCTTTGCTTAGTTTGGGACCGTACAGTTGGTGTGTCTGTCTGGCGATATTTATTTATTTATTTATTATTTATTTAAACCTAATAAATAGATTTTTATGACGGTTAATTGATATTGATATATAACTGACTTAAATCGATTATACTTTAATGTGTTTATAAGGATTCAGTTATTATTATTATTAAGTTGTGATTAAAAACAATTTCGCGTGCATTTTTTGCAAATTAACTATCCAAATGCAATCTAATTAGATACGTTATACATATATGGTACTAAACGAGTGTTAGCATTTTACCTATTTTAAAAAAAGGTTTCTGATATGTCAGTTAAAAGGTTGGTGAACTCGGCTATTACAAGTACAACATATAGGCCTATATTGGTAAATCTATCTCAACTCTGAGAGTTGTCTTGAAAATGTCATTCTTATTTAATACTAGCTGTGCCCCGCGACCATATCCGCGTAGTATTGGATTATTGGATTAAAAAGTATCCTATATGTTAATCCTGGTTAAAATCTATCTGTGTTCCAAATTTCATCCATATCCGTTCAGTAGTTTTTGCGTGACGGAGTAACAAACATACATACATACATACATCCACACTCACAAAATTTCGCATTTATAATATTAGTAGGATCAGTACAAAATGACATGTCAAAAGCGGACTTAAGACCGCTCTCAAAATTGAGATTGATTTATTAATACGAGTTATAGATCGAGAATAGGTAATTATCTACTCATAGTTCGTTCGTAATGTGTCACCTCTACCGGAGCCTGCTCTGCCTCTACGTACAGTAATGAGGTTAAACATTGTAGGTTACCGAGTTTGTATTGTATTACATTTACACATAATTACTAGTGTTGCCAACTTCATTACTTTTATCGGAATATCCCTATTTATTAAGGGCAAAAAATCTAGCAAATCATAGTATAAAAGCAGTCATTCAAACGATGAATACACACTTTTTCTATACATTTTTAATGGATAATGGTCATATTTATAGTAATATGTATCGAAATTATGGGTGTCATGTTAGCCGTGTGAATTGACCGCTTAAAGATTCCATTTGTCTCAAAAATGATATAAGTAAAAGATGGGCTATTAAATTTGTGTAAAAGGCTGATTTTAATTCTGTGTGCGTAGGTAAAAACTATATAAAAAAGATACATGCAGTGACTTTATAATAAAAAAATAACTATAATAATGTCCCATATTTCCATACAATTCATTTGGTAATACTAGTAATGATATATTGCTAACTGAATCGTGTCCGTGTGTCCGAGGCGGCCTTGTCCCCAGCCTCCTGTTGCATTTCTATCTTGTTGAGTGCGTGTACAACAATTTGTTGTGAGACTTAAATACTGCTGGTACTTTTGTACTATTTATTTATTTAAGGCTAAAGCGCCCATCTATTATTATTATTATTATTATTATTATTATTTAGTATCAGGCAGGCAGTTGATTCAACTGATAGGTGCCTGTATCCTGTTGTTCTCTTCTAGCTTTTCTCTTTCAGGTGTTTATCGAGTCGATTCTTAAACTGGTTTACATTTTGAGCTGATACAACGTCTACTGGGAGCTTATTCCACGCTCTAACCACTCTGTTGCTCAGGAAGTGCTTGTGAGGATTGTTTTTTGAGAAACTGGTCCTCAATTTTAAGTGATGGCCTCTTAGACGGTCATAGTTGTCACACTCAAATAAGTTTTGGAAATTCTGTAGATCATAATGTCCATTTAAGATCTTATATGTCTCAATTAAGTCTCCACGATCCCTACGGTCCTTTAGCGTTGTAAGCTTGAGTTCTAGTATCTAGCCCGCGAAGTTCAAATTTTTTGAGTTCTTTTAGGAATTTTTCAAAATCTGACAATAAGAAAAGACAAATTTTGTAATTCGCGAAAAAGACCGTGTGCAGTGCATTTATTAATATATCAAACTTACTCTAAAACATTTCAAGAACGACAGCTATCCAGATAATCTGGCAATTTTTGTATATTCAGTGATTTACTAGTATCATATCCACCGTGATAATATTTAGAGTAAAATAAATGTATTAATAAATGCACTGCACACGGTCTTTTTCGCGAATTACAAAATTTGTCTTTTATTATTGTCAGATTTTGAAAAATTTCTAAAAGAACTCAAAAAATTTGAACTTCGCGGGCTAGACAGGCGCCTTCACCTTAAAAGGAAATTATTTGGTAACAGAAAACAAATTCAAAATGAATTCGCCAATTATGTTTATAGCAAAATTGTCAAGAACGGTGTGTGACAATTTTGCTCTACACACAATGATGATATAAGATGAGGAACATGGTTTACGAATCTACGTTCAAAATAACCAAAACGTTGAAAAAATCACAACTAACCTCAAGCCCGGACCTGTAACCACTGAACTGAAATCCAAATATTGGTTTTATTCACTACAATGGTTACCCAATAAAACCGGCTATCGATCAATAATAATTAACCAATTATCAGTAATCGTTGGTCTTGCGACGTCACTGCGCTCGCGCAAACAAGTGGATATCGCGCGGTTCCGGTAATACACTCTCACTTTCGAGAAGATCTAGCTACCTTTATCAGTGAATAATATTTAGAGTGTCAGTATTAAAATAATACTTAAAGTCTATACAAATTATAATAAAAAGTACCAAGAAACACATATTGAAGTAATGAATAAAGTGCAACAAAATAAATTTTATTTTTTATTATCTTTGAGAAGTTTAAATCTATCCTACTAATATTATAAATGCGAAAGTTTGTGAGTGTGGATGTATATATGTTTGTTACTCCTTCACGCAAAAACTACTGAACAGATTTGGATGAAATTTGGAACACAGATAGATTATAACCGGGATTAACATATAGGATACTTTTTAACCCAATAATCCAATACTACGCGGATGAAGTCGCGGGGCACAGCTAGTATTTAATACGTAGTTTAAGTCGGCAAATAAGCGTACGACTTGACTGACGCTAAGCAGTTACCGTAGCCTATAGATACTTGCAATACCAAAGACATTTCTCGCACGTTGCCTTCCTGAAAAGGAGTGCAGCTGCAGCTGGTCTCTACCACCGTTACAATAATAATGCGGTTATAATGTGTAATTCTGTATTCCTGGGGCCCAATAACGAAACCAGTAGATCAGAAAGTCGCATCATATTATACAGGTAGAAACAGAAGGGGTATACTTTTTTAACAAAACTTAACTTTGTAATTCTAAAACTATCAGCTTTGGAGGAAACTTGAAAAACAAAAGGTGTTATAGAGATACAGCTGTTGACAGGTTTCACAAGTCTACAAAACCTTTAGTACTTCAACTGTCCCACAAAGCCGATAATTTTAGATTTACAAAGTTAAGTTGCAAAAAAATTGTATACCCTTTTTGTTTCACCTAGTATTATGCTACTGACGTCATAAGTCGCAACTTGACTGGATAATATGCGCACGCACAGCAGGTTCCGGTACACGACTCTCACTTTCGTTATAAACCATAATGTCGGTGTGCCTATGTTATTGACACTGAGGTTAAGATACGCGACTCTGTTACTCTACAAATAGCGCTTGCTTCGTGGAGGAGAGAACGCGGATCGCTCATGAGATGAATGGATGCGGAGCTTAGCTCTAACAAAGTAATATCTAGTACAGTATCGATTTAATATCCATCAAATAAATCAATTAACACAAAGATACAAAAACACGCGATTACTCCATATCGATTACATATCGAATCGATTGATTTCGTATCGAATAACATCGAATACAGAAGCTTCGATGTGTCATTTGAGAAGCTCCAAGGTGAATTACATCACGCTGCACTCGACTACTGGTCAGGGTCAAGTGCCATCACTATGTTGAAAACTAATCCGAGATTTCGATCATGTACTTAGTCGATAAGTCGTCTAGACAACTACAATCGTTTCCGAATTCTAGGCTGAATAATAATTATGACCTTGGTAGAATAAAAAATATCATTGTTCTATGCATGATTACGTGTGGGTAGTCCGTTGTTCGTATTAATTAATTATTAGTGATGTTACCATGTAGGATGTATGTGGATAACCTTGTAAACATAAAATAATAGAAGGATCTTGTTTAAGTATTACGATTATTACGTTGTTCCATTGATTTTAATTGGACCTAGGTTTACACTGAAAAAATTTAACTATCGGAAAAATATTTATGTTCCTAATACTTTTTATTTGTAAATTACTTACTGTTACTACAAAACTCAATGATAAAAATACAATTAGGATATTAGGAACTCCAAAAATCATTTGGTATTCTCATATTTTTTTAACATATTCTTAATTATTTTTTCAATAATTTTTCAGTTGCATATCCTAATTGTTTATTGTCAAGAAAAAAAAACTAAAATTAATAACGGGTGTGATTATTTATAATTTCAAAATGAGCGTCTACACGTGTCACGCAACGCACAGACAGACAATCCAAACAAGCAGTTGCAACATGAGCACCGTTGCTCAATGAATATTTCGCACGCAGACAATTACAACCAGCCAGCCACCGTTATAACAGTTACACCGAGTCACAAGAACGAGAAAAAATAATTATTTCAATCCGTAGGTGACAAAACTGATAAAAAGGCATAATGCTGATTGATATCCATTAACTGCAGAGTTTAAAATAAGCCCAGTTATCAAAGGAATTTGTGTACAGTACCAAATATATTAAATTATATAAATTCGGTAAAACTATTTTAAATGAATACTAATTACTATTGTAGGTTTTATTATTATTATAGTTTTTATTTCGTGCAAAAGATAAAATCATAAATCTATTTACTAAGCATCTGTTAATAATTTCTGACGCGTAAACTGTTTGAGTTATACGCGAAGTTGGTAATAGTTTATACAATAAGGGACACAAGATAATTATCTATGACTAAGTAAAATAAACTAAAGTCCATTCCGCAATACATCGGATCTAAAAATTTATGAGTTTCAATCAATAAAATATACTCCAATTTAAATGCTCGTGACAACAAACAATGAGGGTAAATCCACCATCGATATTCGCAATCAATTATCGTTACCAATCGTAATCGATATAATCGATTCGCAACACTATTTGAATTCTAAGTAATTATGTTTTAACCTCAGTTTTCAAATGACTTTTGTGACGTAATGTTGGGCACCATGGCCCGTATTAATAAATCGATCTCAAGTCTGAGAGCGGTCTTGAGAACGCTTTTGACAAGACGTTTGTACTGGTATGACATAAGAATGACATTTCCAAGAGCGCTCTCGGACTTGAGATCCGGACGAAAATTCAATTGAAACTGTATTATCAAAAACTGCATTATTGAGTGAAACATGTTTTTGTTTGATTTAAGTCCAAGTTCAGGAACTGAATTCATTAATTTTTACAATGAAGAAAGAAAGAGCTCGTGAAAAAGTAATTTCCTATTGCGGTATTTCTAAGTCTTAAAAAACACATTTCCTGACGACACAGCTAGCACCAGTAAGCTGTAAGTAGTAATTTAATTTTCTGCAAAAAATGAATGCTTGATTGCAATTGTAATTTCAATCAAACGTTTGAAAGCAATGGCCAGCAACTGGGTAGCAATCGCTTTCAGGTAAAACCTGATCAGTGATTTATTCCGCACGTGTGTACCTATTACGTTACATTTAATTTAACTTTTTAAGAACTAATTTAATATAAATTAACTGATTGTTTGCAATACCTCTCTCGCAAAAATGTGCATTTTTAAGAACACATTTGTAACACACCTTTAACAAGAAACCTTAAAGAAATAGCAAACTAAGGCCCATATTACTAAGTCGATCTGAGAGCGATCTTCAGAATGTAATTCTTAGGTCATACCAGTACAAAATTACACATCAAAAGGGTACTCAACACCGCTCTCAGACTTGAGATCGATTTATTAATACGGGTCTAAATATAAGTACAGCAAATCCTCAAATTAGGGGTACAATAATCACCACTTCATTAATGTATTTTTTTGTTGTTTTTGCCATACCACTAATCTCTGATGATGCATCCAGCCAGTACAGTACGTACCTGAAATGAAAAGAAAATTCTTGTTATATTTTTTACGGACATACTTTTTTGGTAAGGTACTCATAATATTGTTGGGTAAATCATTTTTTCGTTTGTTTAAATGTTATTTTTTTTAATCTTACCAATTTTCGAAAGATATGCGTAATCCGCCAACCCGCACTAGGGCGGCGTGGTGGATTACGGCCTGAATCCCCCTCATACTGAGTGGAAGCCCGTGCCCCAGAGTGGGACGTCAAAAAGGCTAAATTATTATTTTCATTTCTATCAATATTATTTTTAATGCTGTCTATATCCGCCACACAAACGATTGGTTAAAGCAGTGATAGCCGATTGGTTAAAGCACGCGTCTTGCGGTCACCAGGTCTTGGGTTCTAATCCCGGCTCGCACCTCTGGATTTTTCGAAATCTATGTGTGAATCATAATTTCTATATGATTATCACTTGCTTACGGTGAAGGAAAACATCGTGAGGAAACCTGCATGTCTTAGAATATCTAACCAATTTTCGAAAGACATGTGAAATCCGCCAACCCGCACTGGGCCAGCGTGGTGGATTATGGCCTGAATCCCCCTCATGTTGAAGGGAGGCCCGTGCCCAGCAGTGGGACGTCAAAAGGGCTAAATTATTAATATTATTATTATTATATGCGTCACGTGCATGCAGAAGTGTACTGCAATGTATTTGGTTCCAGTAGGTTACAATGACATTATACATAGCCAAAGATATAGAACATCAATCAATTTAGAATACGGATTTCATCTAAACGTCATAACTCTTTAATAAACATAACGATGTACATTGTAACCGCCAATCAAATCCTTCGATTTTGAAATGGAAAGCCCATTCGGGCGCCGTCGGCTCATCTCGGGCGCGGCATGTTACGTCATCATATCGCTTTCTACAATACGTAATTTTGTTAACATGGCCAATGGGTGTGGTATGCGGTTCAACAGGTGCTTTTAGATAAAAATAAGCTTGTTTTTTTTTTTTCTGAAGTAACGACGCGTGGTGAAAATTGATGAAAATGTTGTAGCATTGGCGGCCCTTGGAAACATCATTGGCTTTGGAGTTGTTATTTTAAATTTTCTAATACAGTTTATCATGAACTAATCATACGAAGTATTCGACCATTTATTTTATAACCATTGTAAAGGAATTGCAATGTTATCCCATAAACCCATTCACTCGCTATTAAGCAAGCTTCATTCATCAAAGGATTTGATGACGTTATAATTGCAACAGTATTTTTTATAACTGTGCGCTTGGCCCTTATTGCTATAGCAATAAGGTATGATGTGTCGTCATGTGTAGGGACATCACTATGCAGGTCGGGTTGCAAAATTGTTGTATGGGTTAATTGAGGAGAGGTCTAATTTTGCAGCTTGCTCCATATTTAGTTTCAATCGAATTATCTACTGGGTCAGACCTGAAACTCATCTGACTGATCTTAGTTCTAGGGTTAGTCCGAGGTAGGATTCCAATTTTAAACACAGTACCTACCAACTGATAGTAGGGGTACCGATGCGACGGAGAAGAGGACTTTGCCCCCCTAAGCTAAGTATTAGAAAGTAATTATTCAGAACTCATAATGTAAGCCACAGAGGTCACATAGGTTTGGTTGGCAACTTAATTTGCCTAATCGCATTCGCTTTTAACTTAGAGACACTTCGAAGAAATTAATCATTGGTATTCTTTGTACCGCTTCCAACGAGGCTACACCATCCAGCCAAGTGATTGATCAACATTAGGTTTGAATTCGTTTCATAATATGACACACAATTGAATGGGGACTGTACCTATTTGCTTCGAACAGCTTTCCTATAGAAGTAGATGCTAAGGTTAATGAGACGCAGATGACGTAGAACAGTAGGAATAGAAGGTACGGAACTGTCAGGGTAGAAATTTTAAGACAGGCATAGGTTACTAGCGTAGCCTGCAACCACATGCATAGGTTACTAGCGTAGCCTGCAACCACATGCATAGGTTACTAGCGTAGCCTGCAACCACATGCATAGGTTACTAGCGTAGCCTGCAACCAAATGCGTCACGCAGAGCTCTGTGCCGTGACTAAAACGAGACGTAGAACTGGGCCCTTACCACGATAGCTACTTAAAACGCAATAGAAAAGCAAAAGCGAGCATTTGAAAGCTAATTTGCTTTCAAACGCGAGCATTAATACGCGAATCAGCTTTCAAACGCGAGTGTTCAAACGCGAATTAGATTTCAAACGCGAGCGTTCAAACGCGAATTAGCTTTCAAACGCGAGTGTTCAAACGCGAATTAGCTTTCAAACGCGAGCGTTCAAACGCGAATTAACTTTCAAACGCTCGCGTTTGCTTTTCTATTGCGTTTTAAAGAGCTACCGTGGTAAGGGCCCTGGACACATGTCTGTGCTCCACTTGCCTCGCAGAGTATGCACCGCACTCATCGTATACACCGCTACATATGAAGTTACACATTTCCAGTATAAGCTGTTCTCGCATTGTATGGGATTTTCGTACAATGAGAGGTCAGGTTATACTGGAAATGTATAGCTTGATATTGGAGCCGTACGTACGAAATGCAGCTTTAATAGCTACTTTTAGCCGACCTTCTGAGAGAGGTGGTAAGTATTACCTCAGCCGAGCGAGCCCCGAGCTGGATGAGCTATTGTCAACTGGATATAGCTTGGCACACTGGCTCAGTGCGGGTTGACGAATGCCATAATAATCAAATTATAAATTTGAGTAAGTAATGCATTTTAAACAACCAGTATGCGGTTTGTTTCCAATAATTTCCATCTCCTTATGTGACAAAATGTCAAGTAACCAAATACCATACCAAACAAGTTAATAAACATTCAAAGTAGGAAATCGTTTCCACTTGAAATCAATATTTTAACAATAAAAATGTAGAGACCCCGTTGCAGTGTAATAAAATACCTGCATTTTAAATATTAATTCAGTTTATTTATGCGGTTATGGAGCTTGTTTCTCGCGAAATAGAGGCGATAATCGGTACTTTAACAGGCAGTGATATAATCGGTCAGAATGTCAGTGGTGACCCCGATTATTGAGAAGACACGATTCGCGACTACATTTAAAAAATATTTTTGTATAATATAATTATTTGTTAAAAGAAAAAACTTTACTTACTTACAGACTAAAAATGGTTTTGCTTAAGACAGACAGGAAGTTTAGTTACATTTAAGAATATAGAGATTGCGTATACATTTCCGTTTAATAGAGTCCCGTTAGCCCTTCCAACAAAGCTAGAATGCTTGCACTAGTAGAGTCACGTCAATAGTTTTATGACCAAGATGGGGATCGAACCCGGAATCCCTCGGCTACAGGGGTGATCTCTAGGCTATTAACGCTTCATAATCACATCGGTAACAACATAATTAGGCAAAAAAAATAAAAATAAATAAATAACCAAACTAACAGACGCTCTTACACATGCCTTGAAACTGAAATGGCAATGGGCTGGTCATGTCGCACGATTCACAAGAGGTGGACTATACAGACAACGCAATGGAAGGGACCAGAAGGAAGAAGAAAGGTCGGGAGACCATATAAACGGTGGGCCGATGACATAATCCAAATAGCTGGGAAAAAATGGATGATAGTAGGTAAAAATAGAGAAACATGGAAGAAAATGGAGGAGGCCTTTACCCAAATAGGGGTCCACTTCTCACAAAGAGAATGAATAACAAAACTAACACTAATATATATATAAAAAAAAAAAAAAAAACTAACCTTTATCTTTAATGCTTGTTTTGAGAATGGAATAAATTATAAGGCTTAAATAAATAAATAAAATCACATCGGTAATCAGTTTCAAATAATATACAAAGCGTCAAGTTGCGCCCTAGTGCGGGGGCGGCGGCGCGGGCGCACTGCGCTCGTGTCAATCGGTTTAACGACGGATTTCACTAGTTTTTAGTACTGTAACGCTAACGTGTTACTGTAACCGTTTTTTAGTTTCGTAATACGCCTTAATTTTAATAGGGTTGGTGGCATCCTTGAGACAACTATTGTAACTAACTCTGGGTAACCGAGTTCGAATCTGTTTTATCTATTATGATGGTATGTAGAACCATATCACAGAAAAATATAGATTTCAAGTTTTAACTTGAGCTCTTTGCATTGAGCATGTTATATTGGAATGCATAAGGAAGAAACACAACCAATTATACAGTCCTAAATATTTTTTACATTCGGGTCCCGATCCCACGGAACGTATCGCAATAAATTTACCATTAATAATGACAGTATTCGATATTAATTCGTTAGGACTTTCTTGTTTTAAAATGGGTGGAGGTTTACCATAAAAGGGCGATACCTCACATCACACATACTTAGTTAGGTACTTTATAAATCTGTTGCCAAGGGCAGAACTTTAAGTTCGAGATGTTTTTTTCGACGCAAGCGCAACAGCGACTCTTCACAGGCCATCAGCCGTGAAATTAATAGACGGATTTGAATATTCGAAATCTTCGTCAAAACTCACCGTTGTCAGGGTTACTGCAGCAAGTAACAAAGTATCTGTCGAAGTATCTTTATGAACAGTTGAAATTTACAATTTATGTACTTATAATTATATTCTGTTGTGTTAGAAGGATTTGGCCTAGGTACACAGAGAAAGAAAATTGGACAACAATTTCTTTTTTTGTAATTCTAGTGCACCTTGGAATTATTGTTAGGTACTAAACTCTTTGTTATCTAAGGAAATAAATTGTGATTACCTCATATTCATAAATTATGTACGTTACGTTACTTAAATGTTTGTTGTAATCACAAAAAGTTGAGTAAATAATACAAAAATACAACAAGGAACTACAAAAATAGTTTGATGTCGTAATTTTTAGCTGTTTGATATGGTCTTGAAAGGGTTGCTTTATTTTAAAGCGGCACTACTTACGACAAATTAAACAGCTAAATGTGACAAAAATGCCGTATAAATAAGAAGTGGCGTAGTCGAGACTCGAAGGAAGAGAGGCTGAAGTACCCTTGTCAACCCTACAACAATGCTTGCAAACCACCACTAGATGGAGTTAGCCAACCGTTAAATGATCTCTTTCTAGGGCATCCGACCTCTGTCCGCGCTCAGAAATACTCCCTCGATATTGTAACAGTTATGAAATTGTTTGTAAATGAACTAAACAATAGCCTTATGGTTCAAAATATTTTGTTATATAACTAAAAAAATACCAATAGGCTACCCCCTTTGTAGTTTACGATGGACGACTTTACAGAGCATTTTGTTTTAAAAATGTTTTGTTACAACTTCTATAAATTTCGTAAGTTTGACGAAAATATGAAGAAAATTAATATGTATTTAATTCTGTGATTCAACCACATTATTCTATAAACAATACTGTTTACTATGTTCCTCACAGAAACAATGTTGGTTCAAATTTATTTTTACCCGCTCGCACTATCGGATCAGCTTAATCGTAATAATTGCCGAATCATTACTACTTAATGAATATAATAACAGGATAGATTCGTTTAGGAAGGCACGTAAACAAGTATTGCCTACGTCCGGATCTCGGGCGGGTGTTTCGCAATGCCCGGCGCAGCGCTGCCGGTGCGCGGGCGCTTTCACGTATGCCGAGAGGTCGGCTGGTAGGGCGACCGTCCACTTGGCTTTATTTCCTGTCAACATGAGCTAAGCCGAGTGAAACTGAGGAAATGAAGCGATCCTATCGGTAGAAGCGGGCGGGTTGTTTCATAGCCCACCGAAGTGGACGGTCATCCTTAGTATGCGAGTTTCCTACAATATTAACTATCGACGGTGACTAGCTTTTCACATAACTGCACCTGAGCGGAGGAAATTACGTTTTAAAGATAGCAGTGCAGCACCTGATATTAGAGATATACCTGAGCCTAAACAGAATAATGAATATAATTTTTCAGAGAATGTTCGCTGTTCTGTAATAGTTCCAGGGGTAGGCTTTTTAAATCTCATACCAGTTTAAACCAGTTGAAATCCAGCACCAAGGGGGTTTAATACGCGGTATAGCGGGCGAATAGATACACACCGCGAACTATATCTTTCTGTCATCAGTAATTTGATATTCGATAAAAGAAGGCAACGTATGGTGTAACTACACTACCGCGTATTCGCGTTTATTAATAAGGGGGCACTGGATTCAAAAAGCCTACCTTTGAAACTATGACAAGACAGCGAACCTTGACGACCGCTTGGCGCAGGCCACTCGACTCACTGCACATGGTGGATTCGCGTTCGATTCCCGCCGTGGAAAATTTCTGAAATGGTATTTTCGTAATTTGCCCTGGTCTGGGTGTAACTGAGGTCGCACCAGGTCCATTGTACGGTACCCATAGTACAAGCGCTGCTTATTTTGGGACCATACAGTTGGTGTGTCAGTCTGGCGATATTTATTTTATTATTATTTATTATTTTCTGAAAATATAGAATATTAATTAATCTGTTAATAATAACATAACATTCCTAGGACTTCATTTGTTAAAGTTATTAACTTAATAAACAGTAACCTATAATATTTATGTTTGCGCAGACGCACTTTCATCGTTTCGCACTGCGTAACTTTGATAATTTACGACTAGCATTTGGCAAGTCTTTCTTTTTACTATCTATTATATTTAAATTGATGGTAATAAAACCTCCCCGGTTGAATGGTGAGCTGTGGCCATGGTCCAGTGGCTGCATAATTAAGTTGACACTGCAGGTACCTACGCGTTGATTTCGAAATATTTGATTGGACTTAACCATTGGTTTGAATGTAATTGGTACCATTTTTATGAGGTAAGAATGTGGCTGCTGTGTATCTTACATAACAGAACCGACACCTCAATAGGTATTAAATCGTTATACAGGTTGAAACAGAAAGGGTATACTTTTGTTTTCAAAACTTAACTTTGTAATTCTAAAACTATCGGCTTCGGAGGAAACTTGAAAAACAAAAGGTGTTATAGGGATACAGCTGTTGACAGATTTCATAAGTCTACAAAACCTTTAGTGCTTCAACTGTCCCACAAAGCCAATAGTTTTGGATTTACAAACTTAAGTTACAAAAAATAGTATACCCTTTCTGTTCCACCTAGCATATACAATTCCGGTGTGCGTGTGCGAAATTCTGCTCTATCTAGGGGGCTTGACCGATATTCATGTTTTTTAAATTTATTAGTTCACCTGGATGGTCCTTAGATCTTTGTATCCAGTATATGACTCTGATGTCAACATCAAGAATACATAATCTACGCTAGGGAAGTAGGCAAAAGCTAAAAATATACAATTTTAAGCGACAATAGCTGAGTGCTCAGAGGGGCTATACTCGTAGCTAGACGTTCCGGATTCGATCCTCATCATGGCTATTTAACTATTTACGCGAATTTGTACCTAACGCAGGCATAACTAAGCTGAACTGAAAAGGGCTCATTAGAATTGTGAACCACGGATTTATAAATTGGCCGCCCGAACCTGACCGACTCTTGTATGGTTACCTTTGTGATATTATGTGTACCTGTATATTACGCGTCCGGGTTGTTGAATGAATAAACATCCCAAATAGCGACACTAATGTTAAGTTGATTCGTAATAGGTTAAACGTTACGTTACGTTACGTAACGTAATGTTTAACTTATATTTAAACTTTCAACGAATAACGGGCAGCCTCAAGCGACGCAACAAAAAGTTACACATTAAAGTCTAATCTAACTGATTACTATCAGCAAATATGTACTTATTTTTTACTAGCTGAGCCCGCGACTTCGTCCGCGTGGAATTTAACTTAACAAAAAAGCCCGCTCCCGCGTTCTGAGCCCGCGCGACAGGACCCTTTTTTTTATTTTATTTTTCTAAAATAAATGTAGCCTAAGTTACTCCTTAAAACATCAGCTATCTGCCGGTGAAAGTCCCGTCAAAATCGGTCCAGCCGTTTCGGAGATTACCCGGAACAAACACACAGACAGACAGACAAAAAATTTTTTAATCGCGTTTTTGTTTTAGTAGTCGTATGTACTTTCATTTGCATTTAGTGAAAAGGTGTTATTTTGATATTACAAACAGACACTCCAATTTTATTTATTTGTATAGTTGTAACCACAGACTAAATTAATTTCATAGTGTTAGTTAAATAACTCAGCACTTACAAAAAGCAAAAACCTAATGGGGCTAGAATTTACTGCGTATAGTAGAATCACGGTACGTATACAACCAAATAAATTTTGGGACAATGAAAGTGAGCATTATGGTATAATAGTCATTTTGTGAATGTGTTCAATTCGAAAAAGTATCCATTTTGGGAAAACATTGGGGCATAATTTTGGAAAATTAAACCATTTTTGGGCACTTGAAGCGTTTTTTTATTTATGCTGCATGTTACTAGTGACCATAGAAATTACTTCTAGATATTTTTTATAAAATTAAAGGACCAGAAAAAGATTGTAAAACTACTTGTATACTTAGATAGTTTTTTTAATGTTTATTTCTATAAAATTATGGGTATTATTTAACCTTACCTTCATCACGATTGAAATAGGCACTGTAAACAATATTCTTTCGCCAAACTATAGCTATAGATGTATTGCTATTCATTACATATCATTTTCACGTGCGAGAGAATCGATTCTATTTATTTATATTAGTTATTCGATACTAAACTCGACTTTCACCCAATCGACTAATGTTTGCATAACACTTGATATGCACTTGCTGACTCTACACGTAAGTGGTGATGATTGTATCTCTATTATGATAGTATCACCTTCCGGGATCAAATTCAAATGTAATTCGAATATTATACCTATTTATAAGTCATCGCCGCTTTATATCTTCAAAAACCCGGTGAAAGGTTTTCATTGTAGAGACCTCTATTCAATGTAAATTAAAATGCTGGTAGAGTCAAGCTGAAAACAAGTGACTATAGCACGTACATGGGCTGGTTCGAACGAGGTAGTACCACTCTCATACAGAAGATCGGCGTAAATTAGCTTTTATAAGTAGCTGTGATTCGTATGAGTGAGAGACCTAGAAAGCCAACCCCTTCCCTTCCTCTTCCTCTGTCTCACTCCCCTCCAGTTTGGCAAAGTGCGAGCAATGCCTTTGGTACTGCAAGCATCTTTAGACTACGGTAATTGCTTAACATCAGCTGGTTAGTTCGTTTGTTTGCCGACTAAGTTATGTAGGAAAAAAAAAATTACATCATGTATCCTGAAACAACTTTTAAATAAGTATGCTTTAACGTTTTTCCTCTTATTTCGTCACAAAAAATCCAGTTTGTCTCATCTTACCTACTAACATTTTGCAACTCGTTGACTTGTTAATGTCAAAGTTGACATGACTCCGGCTCGACCTTGCGAAAGGCCACATCCCTATTAGCATATTAACCTGATATTCTGATACTTAGAATTCGAGTAGTAAGGTCCTTATTTAATAGTATATGTTTCTTTAATAGGTATCCTTTGCAATGAAGCTAATTTTTGCTTGATTATCGTAAAAAGGTGGACTCTACATAATTAAATATAGTTGAGAAACGAAATGACGATCGATTTTATGACTTGTGTCGCTTCTTCTATTGTGAATCTCATAAAATGATTCTTATTTCTAATTCTGAACTCTTTAAAGTGCTTTGCCGGATTACATTAATAAAAATAATATAAAATTTGGTTTTTTTTGTCGCTCTTACTTCTGCCAATACTCATTAGAAAAGGGTAGCTGCTTGTCTAACATATTTTATCGATATTTTATTTCTTTAGCATAAAATCGACCTCGACTATTAAATTATCTGCTTTCGACGCTTTCAAATATTAATGAGTATTTTGCCCTTTAAATAAAAATAAAAAATAAAATAAAAATAAAAATCGTTTATTGTCAGGCGTCGACGGCCCATAGCGTGTTAGTTTTACGAAAACTTAAATACTATGTTAGTAGAACACTATTTTTGTAATTACACTCACACAGAACTTAAAAATATATACTACAATGATAGTACTACGAGCCATATTAGCAGCCCACAAACACGTTGTTGCGCGCGCGCATAAGATCTACCAAATGTCAGGCGTGACAGTGCCAGGCACGACTTTGACTTTTGGCTGAACGAGCTATTTTTACATCTACACGTTAGCGAGATGATAAATAGGATGTTATATAATGTGGCAGCGCAGCTGTAGTCACTTTAAAGACCATGGAACTAGGATGCCATGTACACGTAATATTGCTCACACCTAGTGGACAGCAAGAGTACACAGAAATATCAATAAAAGCGAAGGTAATTTTTTTTTAATTCTCAACAAATATCTTATACGCACGTTATTCTGGTAATTATTATGAAAATACACTGAAACAATTTTTGATTATTATTATTTATTATCATATTATTTTTAATTCAGATAACAAAGATGATCCGTTAATATAATTAAATTAAATAGCCGAGAACTGTGTCAGTACCCTCGCAGTATAATTTTAGTGTAATTTTGTGTGGCACCAAGGAATTGGTGCCGGTTGACCTAAAAATTGATACGCTCAGTAAACATTAGATAGGTTACTCCATGTATCTCGTTCGCACTAACGCAAATGTGTATGCGTGTATCTCGCTTACACAGCTGTCAGAACTATCTCTTCCTCTCTATCCTAAGTAAAAAAAATATAGAGTACTACAAACAATAATTGATACTGCAAAAGAATTTATAAAGAGGTACAATCGTCAAAAGTGTGACAAATTGATCAACGAAGTGTAACCCTAAGAAGACTATCAAAGAAACGGAGGACATTATTGTGATAATAGTATAGGAGACAAATAGATAGTCCATAGCTAAAAGCTGGTTTTATTAACACTCAATTTCACAATAAGCGTGCGGTCTGTGTGTAATCGAGGCAGCCAGACTGTAATCCAGCGGTCTAGGCAGTTACATCGACTATACTTTATTAGTAGGTACCTATTTACAAATAATGTTGTGCAGATAACTTTATTTTAAGGTTTCAGTCAATGTCTTAGGTAATAAGATTCTTATCAGAATTGAACTCCCTAGCTTGGTAATATATAAATAAAATATCCCCAGTCTAACACACCAACTGTACGGTTCCAAATTAAGCAATGCTTGTATTATGGGTAGGTACCGTACAATGGACTGGGGGCGATAACAGTTACTCCCAGACCAGGGCAAATTACGAAAAGAACATTTAAGGTGGTTGCGGGAACCGAACCCGCAACCACCATATGAAGGGAGCCGAGCGAACTACGCTCGAACCACTGCACCAAGCAGTCGTCAACATCAGTCATCACCCTATTTCCTCTTCCCTCTGTCTTGCCTTTAGGCCATAAGTTCGAACGAGAGAGAAACTGTTACTCGAAACTGTTTTATATTATAACCAGTCTAGACAGTTATTTAAGAGGTAGAGTCTTGGCAGTTGTTATAGTCTTTTTAAAATAGTGTAACGTAATACACTTAGTCAGGAAATGAGTGTACTAAGCGATGATTCGTAATTTATAAGTATTTCTCAGGTAATCACCGCTGTGCGTTATGAGAACCGTTGATAACTACACTTTCGCTTGACTCTAGTGAGAGCTCGGATAGACTCATTAAATTCAGGCGTTATTATACTTATTTTATGATACGTTCAACGGTTACGGTTATTTCTTTCACGTGTAATACGTGTGTTCTGGCTTTAATTAGGTATCTAGTTCATAAAAAATCGTTGTTAGAATGATAATGTTTTTTATATTGCCTAGGTAGACACACTGGCAGACGGTTCACCTGATGGTACCTAAGTGGTAACTGTTGACCAGGATATCTATGCCGTAACTATATAAGCAACTGGCGATAAAAAGAAATATAACAAAATGTTAAAAGACAAGCCTGCTCAGTTTCTTGTCGGATCTTCTCAGTTGAGGTCACGTTCCGATCCGGATGTAGATAAAAGAAAAACATGTAAAATTGACAATTTGATAGTGCCCCCGTAGGCCTAAACAAAATAAACGATTTGAATTAACTCCAAACCTTAATCAAAATTCTCAATATTCCTTTGGATGACCGAGCTTGGCTGCAAGCCTCTCTACCGATCCGGTTCGGTGGCCTCGGTATTCGCAAAATTTCAAGTGTCAGTTTACCTGCGTTCCTCTCCTCGGTCTACAGTACTGAAGTTTTGACCAGGAAGATCTTAGCGCCTTCCATGGTTAATTACGTCATGCCGTATCTGTCCGATGCAGTGGACGCATGGACATTAGCTTGCCCGAGCTCAGATTTGCCTAATACCCTATCCTCTCAGGGCCAGTGGGACGCGCCGCTCTGCACTTCCGCACGGAATGAACTCCTTGATACGTGCACGAATGCTGCAGAGCGTGCGCGCCTTTTGGCTGTGGGAGATTGGGAGTCCGGTCTCTGGCTGCAGGCACTGCCTTCGCCTAACATCGGCACACTTTTAGACGACACGACGTTTCGTCTTGCCACCTCCCTCCGATTAGGTGCCTCTTGTAATGCTCCACATCGCTGTCGATGCGGTGAGGCGGTGGACAGCTTGGGCCACCATGGGTTATCCTACGGCAGGAGCGCGGGCCGCTTGTCGCGTCATGCTAGCATCAATGACATAATTCGTCGGGCCCTTGTCTCCGCCAACGTGCCGGCCGTATTGGAACCCAATGGTTTGGCGCGTGACGACGGCAAGAGGCCCGATGGTTTGTCTCTGGTGCCTTGGAGGATGGGACGGCCCCAGTAATGGGATGCTACTTGTGTTGATACCCTGGCACCGTCACATCTTCCAAGCACGTCAATGCGTTCTGGCGCTGCTGCTGCAGAGGCTGAAAACCTCAAGAGGCGCAAATATAGTGGCCTTCCTGGAGGCTATTTGTTTGAGCCTTTTGGGGTCGAAACTTTAGGCTCATGGGGCCCTAACGCGCGTCTCCTCTACAAGGAGATAGCAGCGCGTCTGTTCGCCGCATCACGTGACCGGCGGGCTGGTCTGTTTTTCGCGCAAAGAATAAGCCTCGCAATTCAGCGCGGAAATGCGGCCAGCCTGCTGGGCACTTTTGGCATCGACGACGATGTGGAAGCTCTTTTGTACATATAATTGTATTTTGTTTATTTATTTTGTATTAAAATTTACTGAAAGTTAGTTTATAAGTAGTTGTTATACTGTAAATATTAGTTGTATTATTTGAATTTGAATCTGCAACTTAAAGGGAGCAGCAGCGCCTTTTGAAGAACCCCATGTTGCAGTGAAAATAAAAAACTACAGATGGATGATCATATTTATAGTTAGCCTTATCTTATTCAGTTAGGCATGCAGAAAGGTTGATTAATACCTATGCTCTTCGACCCTGTGGGATGTTTAGCTGGCCCGTGCCTTGATGCGGTAACGGTAATTCACACAGTTAACCCGACACTAATAATTTCCGTATATTTTACTGTAACCTAGAGCCGAATACAGCTATTATCTATCAAAAATGTGTAACAGTCACATTTTACAGTTACCAGTTACTTCTACGTGTTTTCAAGACATATGATAACGCGCTCAACAGTTTGCCAGCCGCATGTAGCCTTTCATCCGCTACATCTAGGAACCAGGTACTCATCTAATTGCTACAATTGTTTGTCAGTGCAACTCGGTAAACATTTGGTTGTGCATGTATCTAACAATAGTGACCGACAAATCATAACAGTGATATTTATAAACAAAGAATGTCGCGAACTGAAATTATGAGTAACGGAATTGGACTAGACGCTGAACAACGCTACTGATTTTTTAACACACCTTAACACTTTGATTCCCGGTGCCACATTAATGCTAGTTTTATTAGCTAATACCGGCAAGTCCCGGTGGCACATTACTGTGTTTGCAGGACGCAGGCTAATTAAAACCGTTTTTCTAAAAAGCTATGGTATATTTTTGCTTGAAGTAATGTTATTCTTATTTGGCATTATAACATACGGCCCCTTTATTCAAGAAACTAAAACAGTCATCAGAAAGGCGATAGTGCCAATAGAATTTGAATGAGAGGGTTTTTTACGACACTTGTAATTTGACGCCGCGATACGGCATATGACCGCGGGACTTGACGGATGTGCGCGAATTAAACGTCACGGATGCCAAAGGGTTAACGAATCCAAATCTCCCTGCTCCTTTCCCCTCCCTCCATCCAACCCCCCCTCAGATCGGCAGCGTGCAAGCAATGCTATTGGTATTGCTAGCATCTATAGGCTACGGTAACTACTTAACAGCAGGCGCGCCGCGCCGCCGCCCTTAGGCATGTTTACCGACTGTTACATAAAAATACTAGGGAACCCTAAAAAACAAACAAATCGGTGGTTTACATAATTAGATGTTCATTATTTGATATTAATTTATCTCGAAACTGTTATCGCTGAATTTTGGAATACTCTCTGTGGTCATTTATACGAAGAAGCCTGACACCATTCTGTCCATAAATTGTTGACAGTTGACATATAAAAAACATATTTGACATCGGGATACAATAAAATGTCTACAGATAACAGTGCCGGGTTAACCGTGTGAGTGACCGCTTTCTTCCTAGTACTGTATCCTGAAGTTCTGTGAAATTCTAATATTCTTGGCTAAGAATCCTTTAAGTATACATCCATACCTATATATTTCCAATGTCAAACCTATTAACTTTACCTCTAGAAATCTAAGAGCATATGAAACATACAACTATCCTACTAATATTATAAATGCGAAAGTTTGTGAGTGTGGATGTATGTATGTTTGTATGTATGTATGTATGTATGTATGTATGTATGTATGTATGTATGTATGTTTGTTACTCCTTCACGCAAAAACTACTAAACGGATTTGGATGAAATTTGGAACACAGATTATAACCGGGATTAACATATATGATACTTTTTAACCCAATAATCCAATACTACGCGGATGAAGTCGCGGGGAACAGCTAGTTGATTATAAATGCAATATAACCTTGATATCGCAAGCCAGGTATGCACCCAACATGCAACCTTTTATGCAAGTTAGTATGACAGTTTCTGACGAATTCGATCGAATGGAGCGAGGAGAATCAGAGTAACTAACATTAAAATGCTCACGTAAACTTGGGCCACTGTTCGGCGCACGCGCACTAGCGAAAAATAGGACAAGTACCTACTTACTTTCCTAAAAAAAAAAAGTACCTACTTACTAGTAGTTATAGATAATAAAATTGTAAAAAAGAATTAAGAACTATATAAGTATGATTGATGTCTTAGGCAGGTTTTATTAAATCGACCTCACGTCTGAGAACGAACTTTGAAATGTTATTCTTATGTCACAGCAGAACAAAATGGCTTGTCAAGGGTATACTCAAGATCGCTCTCAGACTTGAAATCAATACCATCCTAAGATAATGCGAAATAGTATAACATAATAATATCCAGACGCCAATTTACTTTTGACAATTTAATACACACACCCGTTGCATTCACTATAATCTGCTTAAAAAGATTTCTAAAAGATTTTTTGACGCAACCATTCAAACAATACCTATATCTGTCACATTTCTATTATCTATCTATTTCTATCACATTAATATTATCACATTTCTTCGCTCAGCGAGTGGTTTAAGCCATCCAGCAAGGAAATGCGGCTAAATGCGGCATTTTGGGTATGCTTCCGCATGGGGCAAACATTGTAGTTAAAAAAAAAAAGTAGGTAAGTAGTTATAGGTAGGTAATCACATAATTAATTTATATTCCTTTCATTCTTCTATATAATATTAATAACTCCAGAAATAATTATGTACCAGTAATTAGTTATAATACGCGTTTTATTATATTTTACTCGCTCCATCGGCAATAAATGTGTGTGAAGCCATGCGAGAAAAGTTATGAAACTTTCCTGCTTGGCTGACTCGTAACAGCTGTATAGCCATCATTGGTAGCATGTGACATAACTGTCACAATATGCTGAAATGCTAAAATGTATTGATAGAACGGTGTCTTCTTCATGTGAATGACCACGCAGCATTGTTACAACTAGGGACAAGACCTTTTTAACCTCGAGAAATACCCTTTTTGTGTTTCGAAGTCTCTGAAACTAGATTGTTTAAGCAACACGCAACTTAGCTTAAGGTGCTAAAATTAGGGTAAGTATACCAAGCATAAAAAGCAATCGGCTCCGGGTCAAGTCCGTACGACGAGCCAGATTGAAGATCATTAAAAATGATCTTTCATGGACCACAAGAGTACCTAGTGTTAAAACATTTTGGAGGAGTACAGATAAATGCTGTGCTTATCCAAACTAATATTATAAAGGCGGACGTACACTTTGTACGTTTGTTATGTTTTCACGCCTAATCTGATAAACCAATTGTGACGATTTTTGATGTAGAGATAGATTGGACTTTGGAAAATGACATAGGCTACCTATAGTCGAGAAATTAAATTAGAAGAGTTAAATAGGAGATGGAGCTTTGTATGTTAATTGCGTTGAAATATCCACATAGGCGAAGTTTCGGGCAAAAGCTAGTGTTTCACAATTTGCTGAATAGAATAGGGAAGTTAGTGTCCGTATTACCTGAAGTAGAGGGATTACACGAATCAAACGGTTCTCATAACCCGTGCCGTCTCATAATGCTATCTACGTACAGATGGAAAGTGCAACGTGCCGCGATTGCTGATATTCGTCCGATTCTTTCACTTTTCACTCGATATTTTTGCGACACCCGCACGAATGTCGCGGCCGATTTCTAGAATAAGAACTTTTAGATTCGAAAACGAAAGTACGAGATTAGAATGTAGATAAGGTATTTTTGTTATTTCATAGTGTAATTGTTTTTTGTTGGTTTAGTATGGAAACTTAGATTTCCTTGAATGCTCGGTTGAATGTAAAACTAGTATTTATGTGCAGGAAAATAAATATACACGCGTTGCCATTTTGGGAAGATGCCATAATTTGAAGATCATAGCTTACATATCAAACAAATCGAACAAATCTATTTAGATAAAATATAAATTAGAATAGTGATATAAATATTGTTTATTACACATTAAATCATATATGCACAAACTTAAACAGTGCCCCCGTCACCTAAGAAACATCTTGACGGCGAAGCTGCAAAGGGCTTTAGCAGGCAACAAGACACAATGTTATGTAATAAATAATTTATACCGTAAATCAATTAAGAAATATAAAATAATTAATTTAAGTGTCTTAGAAAGTTGCTCGCGTATACACTGCGCTATGGCTGTAGGTAATTTAAAGTATTATTTAAGAACAACTACGACACCAAGCCAATCATCTAGGCTTTCTTTACCTACGCAGCAAGAGCGAGCCCCGACTTTTATGCGTAATTTCAAAATTATTGACCGCATTGGGATTAAACGAGTACTAGACTCACCTACTCCTTAAGGGACGGCGTGTCATAACAACTCTTACAAAATTCATTAGCGGCACACTTAACAAGTCAAATATTGCATGACATTTTCTACCCGCGTAATATTTGAATATCTCAAAAATTCAAGCAATTCTCGACTTTCATGTTACGGAATTGTGATTATTCTTCCGCGGTGGCTGTATTTCGATATACTATGTGTAAACTGTCCCACATTTGTGGGTCAAATTTTTGCGTGCGGCAGCTCTGAACGTAACCGTTGGGTGGTATTGAAATACTGTAATAACTGAAGTCTGCATTACACATGAATAAACATATAAAACACGGACGTGGTTTGTTTACATCCATGCAATAACACACCATCACCTCTGTATTCTGGAAAGGGGTTGGTAATAGTGCACAAACAATATCTAACAATACAGTGAGAAAACAAATTACGACTGCTAATTATTTTTGTAGTTTTTGGTATATTTTTTACTAATCGTTTTGTAATTACAGCAATGATTTAAGTCAGTGAGGCCTCGTATAAAAAAATGCTGTAATTACAAAACATTTAGTAAGTAACAAATACTAAAAATAATAGTAGGAACTAAAGCAATAATTTGCTGTCGTTTTGTTTTTCTCAGCGCCCTTACCCTGTAAAAGTAAAATTGCTTGAAAGGTGTGATGTTACTTCAGAATAATTAGTTTTTAATAAGCGGCGAACAAACATAAAATATGTTTTTCATAACAATAATTGTGTAAATTAACTTCCTGAGGAGATACTCTCTATTATATTAGATATTGTTGAAACAATGTGTTAAACACTTTCTCTGATCATTCGCATCGCTACGATAATGGTGTATTTCCCCCAGAAACTGCTTTATGGTAACGAAAGCATTTACAATGTTAGCTGAAATTACAGAAAAGTAAACATTTTTTGCAGTTACTAGTATATATTTTATTATTTATTGGTAAACATTTTGTAATTACAGCAAATTAATTTATGAATTCGATACAAATCATTTAGTAAATCCTAGGATTGCTGTTTTTTTCCCAGTGCGGCAAATAAGTTATCAAACTATTTATTAATCTTCCTTCTTTATTAATATAAAAATCTATAAAGGCCATCAAAATATAACATAAAACAACTAAATTAAGTGGAATGCAAAAACCATTGTTCAATCACCTTCCTTGAAGCGATACCATCGCTAGTCCCTTATCTCTTGAGAAGTCCCATTGTATATCCGATTAGAAACCTTGTATTGAGCAAGCAATGGATTGTACTCATGGAGTTATTGACTGTTAAAATAAATGTTTGTTTTCTGTGGGAGTAACCTTTGAGGGCTGAATCGTCGTTGTTTTACTCTAGCTAACAATGTTTAAAGGCCATAAGTTTAATATGACCTCATCTCTAAGCAGATATAGATTACCAAATAAAAAGGTACCTAGATAAAATTGTATAAATAGAGGTGACTTAAGAAAGTTTGATCAAAAACTTACCTTAGTAGGTCCCCAATAAATATATAAACATTTTGGATTTGGCAATTTTGGTTTGCGGTTAGTACCCAACCAAACCGACCCGTGTTTACCGCAATGTTTTGTGTAATTTGAATTTACTTTAAGATTGATCTAAACATGCCATTGCAGTCAGTAATAAATTTGTAATATTTTTTGTTATGTAACAAAGCCGGCAACAAAGCGTACGACCCGCCTGATGTTAAGTAGTTACCGCAGCCTATAGATGCTTGCAATACCAAAGGCATTACTTGCACGTTGCTGACATAAAGTGGAGTGCGATAGAGGTAGGGGAAGGGAGTAGTGTTGCTGTGCTTCCAGCTTTCTCACTCATTGTGCGAAAGCCAGCTTTAATAACTACTTTAGGCCGATCTTCTGTGAGAGGGTGGCCCTACCGCGGTTGAGCTGTAGTCAGTTGGTTCTACCACCGTCCAATATTCTTTCCAAATTTCTTGTATCCATCTGATCACACAATCCTACTAATATTATAAATGCGAAAGTTTGTGAGTGTGGATGTATGTATGTATGTATGAATGTATGTATGTATGTATGTATGTATGTTTGTTACTCCTTCACGCAAAAGCTACTGAACGGATTTGGATGAAATTTGGAACACAGATAGATTATAACCGGGATTAACATATAGGATACTTTTTAACCCAATAATCCAATACTACGCGGATGAAGTCGCGGGGCACAGCTAGTTTAAGATATAAGTAATCTTATAAAGTAAGTAATATATATAAGTAATCTAATAAATAAAGTAATCTAAAATCTTAAGTGATCTGTTATACAAAACACGTTTCGAATTACCCATCTAATGACATGGTGAGTTAATATACCATTACGAGAAATGTAATGTTAGTTACTTTAGCGTAGTGTTTGTGGAGGTCAGAGTTGATTGCCAGCGAAAGTCCAATGTCTTGTTCGATATCATGTCTGCAAGTACTTGTTTATAAATAAAATTGAAAGTGTCCGTTTATTCAGTATGAGTATCCGGTAACGTTTGTTTACAATGCTGCCGTACAAATTATTGAACTCGTTTATGGTTTGTGGCTAAAATATCTTCAACAAATACTTAATTTCTACACTGAGAAAACAAATTTAAAGTAAGTGTTTTAGTGTATTTTTACTAAACTTTTTGTAATTACAGCAAAATCTTCATGAATACAAGGTATTGCATAAATCTTTGCTTTAATTACAAACAAGGGGAAAAAGTGCTGGTAAATAAAAATATCCTTTTTGTAATTTAGGTTTCTGTGTATCCTATTAATAAATACATTATTATAATAAACATAAATTAAATGTAGACATCATTTTGTTGTTAGTTGTTATATAAGGCTCAAATTTGGTAAAATAAAGTGTAAAAATTTGTTACTATATAAAATACTAGCTGTGCCCCGCGACTTCATCCGCGTAGTATTGGATTATTGGGTTAAAAAGTATCCTATACTCGTATGTTAATCCCGGCTATAATCTGTGTTCCAAATTTCATCCAAATCCGTTCAGTAGTTTTTGCGTGAAGGAGTAACAAACATACATACATACATACATACATACATACATCCACACTCACAAACTTTCGCATTTATAATATTAGTAGGATAGTTTGAATAAGGGAAATAAGCTTGTATAGGGTGTGGCTAGCATATTATACAATTCGCATAATACAAAACCAACATTGAGGTAGCGGAATGCGGTTTCCCACAGCGCGGACTCCGGCAGAACAAACGATTGCGAATCCGCGTGGATGTGTTTATAGAAAGCCAAATGTTTGCGTTCGTTAGCACACACCATCGCTAATTGCAAGCATTTTTGCAAAATGGAATCAACCCACATGCACTGCTGTAGACCAAAACCAACCTTGTGTTAGTGGTTCTAGGGTCAGAAGTGTGTGTGTTGGTTCAATTTTGCAAATCTACGTCCAATGATGGCGGGTAGCGTAACCCGCTTGCGACACTGAATATCGGAAAACGTGAATTGAGCGTGCGAAGCCTTCGGAATCGGGTCGCCGTTTGAAAATAACCTTTGAATGGTTAGTAATAGGGTGAGAGGTAACGCGAGCAACATTTTTGGCAGTTTCGCAAACTGTGTTACTGGAATTCCTAACTCTGTGGTAGCTTTGCATCCACTAAGCATTCATTGTAATTAAAATAATAATGAAAAATTGAATTTGATCAAAATATCATCACGAAAATACATTTCATTTGTTCTAATCTCGAGCCAGTCTTGCTATTTATTTTATTTAACAATAAAAATGTATTAAAACCACAGAGTTGTAATTATATAAAATTAAAACATACCCCCTTAGTTGTACATTTACCTACAATAGAAATAAAAGTAAAAAGGTTCGTCTCACAAGATTATTGTAAACCAATTTCTCACAATTCAATTTATATCAATGACTAGCTGTGCCCCGCGACATCATCCGCGTAGTATTGGATTATTGGATTAAAAATTATCCTATATGTTAATCCCGGTTATAATCTATCTGTGTTCCAAATTTCATCAAAATCCGTTCAGTAGTTTTTGCGTGAAGGAGTAACAAACATACATACATACATACATACATTCATACATACATACATCCACACTCACAAACTTTCGCATTTATAATATTAGTAGGATTACAAGACGGGCAGCACGCAGCGCTTTTTATGTAAAGGAGGTAAGCAGAATCACTGGTCCCAAACAAGAACCCATTATTTATGGTTACTTATTCATCCATGAGAAAAACAAAATAGGAATATACGTAATCTAAAGGCGTAGACAGAATGACGCAGGCAATCATATAAATAGCCATGCGAACACACAATAATGCTTGATATTGTAAAAGAGTGTGAAATTAAAAAGGATTAAAAAACATCGGGACTTATTGAATTTTTTCGAAATTTAAGGTTCCTAAAGATTAAAAATAAATAAATAAATATCTCATACGTTAATTTGTAATATCAATTCCAAAATTGACGACCGCTTGGTGCAGTGGTTCGAGCGTAGGCCGCTCGGCTGCACATGTTGGTTTCGGATTCAATTCCCGCCGGGGCAAATTCGGAAATTGCCTTTTCGTAATTTACACTGGTCTGGGAGTCACTGGGATCGCCCCCACCCATTGTACGGTATCCATACAGTTGATGTGCCAGTCTTTAAAAAAAACCTTACAAATAAACGTCGTATTCCGCATTTTGTTTCAAGTTTAAACGAATGGCTCGTATTAAAACACGTTCCGAGCTGGTCTACGGCACTGTGTGTCCTTATAAAGGTTATTCAAGGAAGACGACTGTATTAATTCTTAATAACGACGAATACCTGAGTTCCTTTAAGGTGAAACGAGTTTCAAACATTATTTTCTCGTAAAAACCAAGGCTTAAGTTGCTATCTGCTATTTTAAATTAGGCAGTTTCCACATAAATTAATTACCCATATACACTTTTGAATTTTCGCTTTTAAATCCGAAATGATAAAAAACATGGCGAAATTAAAAGAACTACATAGCATAAGAATTTAAACAAATGAGCTAGTAAGGCCGGTTGGTTATATAACAATTTTCAATTTTAATTAAAACCGCATTTTTTTTAATACGGTGGTAAGCTATGTGGCTATGTATGTGTATATAATTATGTTTATGGGCGGCAAAAGAGTTACATGCTGGCTTTTTTAGTATCGTTAGGTACATATTGTTCCATTGGACCATATAAGATATCGTGCGACAACATTCGTGACCAGAGACACAAATAATGTCTTGTCATGATCGTCTGTGAGGAAATTCCTGAGGGGCCAGACGCCAATTATATATTTCGACAATGCCTGCAACAATGGAGCGGTGACATTGAAATTGCTTTACGATAAGCTTAATTTACAAACGTTATTTGTCGCCTGGAAAAAGAATTCAATCAAAGAAAACTTTGCTATGTCCATCAATGTCATGTGATTTTTTTTTAGTCCTAAACAGTTAAAGAGGGTTTTTCAATTATGTTACTGAGATTATGGCTAGCCAAACGGTGAAGGAAACCTTTGTACCGTCCGGTAATGACTAAAATAACCTACCCAGTTCTCGAGGGATGTGCAAGGCCGTTCGTCAACCTGCAATGTTGGTATTAAATGGCTTATTATTACATATTATTATCTGCTATACATGTTGAAATCGAATTCATTGATCAAAATTATTATGGTAACGGCAACATACTCATATTAAGTATCATATTATAACTTCATTGTCAAATTAAAATGTAAATTAATGTCGAACTGTTGATAGTTTCAAGCAATTGAACCAGTATTATTTTTCACATTTTTCATGATGATGTTGCAGCTAGCGATTGGATATAGGTAGTCACGCAGAATGGATCCCACCACCCATATTTCTGCAAACTGAAACCAACCTACAACCACATGCACTAGGGTTGGTTTCATACTGCAGAACTATAATATACAATTTGGCCATGACGTCCAATTTCACCCGGTATAACAGCGTGTGGTGAAGACGTCATTTATTTTAAGTGCTCGGCACTCAGTCTATTTATTTTTTGTCCGTGTCGTAAGTAGTTGTATGCGGTACTAGTTGACATTGCGTTGGCGCACCCTTGAGGCCGACTGCTTCACTTTATACCCTTTACAACCTGTTGACGAGAACCATTGGAGGTCCGAGCTACTATAAGTCGCCCACATATGTGTTTGGTCTTTGGACGACATGGAACTAACTAATTGATTGCATATGCTGAAGCGATTCGAACCCTTTTGTCTAGTAAAACAATTCGTAATAAAAATACTAATTTTATTAACTTTCTTTGTAGTAAAAATGAAATGGCAAAAGCTAGCTGTTATCAACTTTATATTGATTATAGAAAACCAAATTAAAATGTTGCCAGGGCATGTTGGAATTACTATATTTATAATATCAAACTTTATATTTTTTGTTTTTTTTTTGTTGAATAAATTATATATAGTATATTTTTATGTTTATATATATTTATCTATTGAGCATTCCATTCCATCGAGTTAGGATTTAGTATAGTTAGTTATTTATCAGATACAATATTTTACAATAGGTATTACTAGGTACAGTATAGCTAACTAGGTTGGCTGGGGAGCGGCTTGGCTGGCTAGTTGAAGAATATCTTGAAGGAGGTTATGAAACATCTATTACGCGCGTGCGCCATAACCGCCGTATCTGTGTCAGTTTTTGTTGCTTAGCTACTACTAAGCGGCGTCTCATCCTAATATAATGTAGTAAACAATGCGAAATTAACCATCGTTCGTCGAATTTGTAGTGAATTTTGTTTTGAAACAAGTGAAAATTTCTAAAATGGAGTGAACATTTCTAAACGCTCATTCGTTAAAAGTGTCATTCGAATTATTATTATTAGCCAAATTAATATGTAAATACTAACAAAAAACCAAAATAATAATAAAAATGAGATCCAAATTATAAAAGAGATTCATTGACCGTATCTCGTTGAACTCTTTTGTACCAGAACGGCATTACGATGCAAGGCGGGCTAGAGTTTGTTGAGGAAAGACTTGTTTTATTTACGTAAATAGATATGTGATGGACTCTCACTAGTTACAGTCAGTATCTACATTGTTTAGTGTTAAAGCGAAAGTTGTAAAAAACATGTTTTTTACAGCTTTCGTGTCCTTGACTAATGTACATAATTGTAGAGACCGGTTTATGTAAAAATGTTGTAATTTTGGTTAATAACGATGTAAATTTTTATGTAAATATTATACACCATCATATATTCTAATGATCTGATGATACCTTATACCCTCAGTAGATTTATGATCATGTTTTACAATCTTTTTGAGAAATTAGTGTTGCCATACCTATTCATGTACTATGCTTAATATATTTACAAAATTACTTGTAATTTTATAAACCTAAACATACACTTCTATATAATAGGTTTGGACAAAAACTATACTGCATTTACAAATTAGTCCCAAAAACCTAATTCAATCAACGCTATTGTATAAATAAATGACCAGTGATATTCGGTAAAGTATATAGTTATAGCTACAATTCTGCGAGGTATTGTCTCGATCGAGTTGTGAGAAGAGCCGGAATTCGACGGGGAACGTGCGCAGGCGCCGCCAAGGACGCGGCGACTACGCACATTGATATAGTGATGTAAAATAATCCTAAGTACCTACTAGCTATCCTACATACTCTACTTTTATTAATCTAGAAAATTATTATTATAAATTAATATTGGTGCCAATTCTGCTGTATACAAATCGCGAATAAACTAAATTTGACATTTCTAGAAATAGTGCTGTCTGCCTCTATACAACAACCATGATAGAGACAGAAGCTAACGGTTAGTTTAAGTCATGTTTGTGGAGAAAATGTTTCTTGGAATACATTTTCAAGCTTCCAAAGGCTTTTTATTCGTAACCAGTCAAGAATGTGCGACCTTTCGGAACGTGCCAACTCCTCTCTGGAATGCAATTACCTACTTGTAAAATATACCTACATTCCTTCACAATGCCAATGGCTTCGAGAATCAAACCTTAACGTCATCATTGGTCACCATTGTCAATTCTGGCTTACAGGAGTAACAGTGGTACGTGTGTGTGGCGGAACTGGTCCCAAACAATTATTAAGGTACACTCGTTTGCTGACTATTTTGTAAGTATAAAAAAAAAAGTATTGCTGACCTTCCAGAGTCGTACTAAATGCATGAGCAAGACATTAATATCTTTAGTTTTCTCAAATTAAGTTTAGTTGCACATAATGGAATTAGCATCAATATCAGGATATTGAACTCAAGCTTGAAAAGTATTGTTTTCTTATATTTACGCGAATACTGTACATTGAAATAAAACTATTTTACGGATTCTATAGCGTTTATTTACTTTTTTATGTTCCCGACGTTTCGGCTGCTTTACAGCAACCATGGTCACGGGGGGACTGAGGTGTTAGACGTCGTGATGTCATAGTTAATAACTGGGTACCCCTCATATTTCAAGTCGTATGTCAAGCTTGAAAACTCAATATTAAAGTAACAAGTTCAAATGTGCTATAAAGTGCATTCCCAGTGGTTGCGAAGTAAAGCTAATTAGGTATGAGTACGTACTAAGGAATTACACTCAATAATAACTCTTATCATTAACATTCCAATATGTAGAAATCATTATCAAGCATTAGAGCTTACGATAATTAATGAGTAAAGCCATATTTCGCAATACAACTGTACAAATATATATCTCGATAGAATTATTTGAGTAGAGTTCATAAAAGCAGTCATATCTCTACTTGGAATTATGGACCGACTCTACACACACAGAACGACAGTATTTCTTGAATATAGTACCTATATCTACTTGAAACTGAATTATTCCTAGTTAAAGCAATGTCGTAAGTTAAATGCTTAGATTACTTTCAAATCTAGACGTAGAAGGAATGTACAGTGCCTACCTACCTAGCTATGTCGAAATACAGGAAACTTCAAGCTACCTACATTCATCAATAGAGTAGGTATTTCTCAAGACGCAGAAGTTATTATTTACTTTTAAACGACCGATATTTATTTGTTTCAATATTCGTGCGATAATCGAACCGGCAACTTCAATAAAAACTAATTCGTTGAATAGTTTACTGTTACGAAATTCGCGATACACCTAGAATTCAATCACTAGAATCTGTTGCGTTAATTTAAATTAGTTACTTAGAACTTTTAATAAAAAATGTAAGTAGGCAATAGCCACGGCAAATGGAGAAATCTGTACAAAACAAATCAAGTGAAATTCCGCAGCCGATTTTACTCGATACAGCTATTAATAACGATTATTTATCAACCAGTTTCTTACCCAACTGATCCGGACATAGATGGGTTCAGCGTCGAGTGCCTTTGGTAAAAGTGGCCAATTCGTACGATTACGTACGAGTTATGGAAATAAACGTCATTAAGAGCCGTTTCGAAACGAGTATAATGTACATTAAATTAACTAGGTTATATCACGTCAAATGCGGCGTTTTGTGAACGCAGTCATTATTTTATTAAATGTAAAAGCCAAGAAAAAAACTGAAATTAAAAATAAAAATGCATGGCGCTTTGTGTAATTCTGATTTTAAATTATAATTTTAATTGGCCGTCAAGACTACCTTTCACTTCTCTATTTGAGTTATAAATAAGACTTACCATTTTCAATGCAGTGGTAAACCACCTCGTCCTGTCAAAATTCCCCATCCTTTCGAATATTTACACAAATAAATTATAATGTTCAGTTTGTAATACACAAAATGTTATTCACATTATTCACAACATCACATGCGAAATAGAACCGGTGCACATTTAAAGATAAATATTTTTGACACTGGCCGTGAACACGCGAAAATATATTAAATGTCGCGTTCTAATTTCAAGTTTTGGCGGGAAGCGTCGACTCGCGCGGACTGCGCGCCACAGACTGCCAAGATGGCGGGCTTTTTTGACGGTTCACACGAGTCGATTCACTTTCTACGACCTTACTGCGTATGCGACTTGTAATTAAGCATAAATATTTACGTAACACGGCGATGTAACCCATGCCGAATTTGATTTCCGCGAAACATCAGCAATATTTGGGATATTCAACAAATTACCGTTTTAAACGGTAAATTTCGAGGGTAGTTAAACATTTAGGACGGTTTACTCTTCCTTTACAGTTTATTTTATGCTCACGGCATGTTAGAATGTTAATTATTAAAATAAATTAATAAAATAAATATTGAAACTATGATTTGCACATTGATCGAAAAACCCAGAGGTGCGAGCTGGGGTATAAAAAATATCCTCAGTAAAACACTGGCTATGTCATCTACTACTTGTCCTTTCATAAATAAACCTCATCTACATTCCAAATACTATTCGATAGTGGGCAGGTACACATGACCTTGTAATCAATAAGCCTATTTGATCGTTACCGGTCGGCTGTCTATTACAAATTATACCATCAAGTTGTTTTAATCTTGACATCGTTGGGACGGTATTCAATTATATTCTTAAGTACTAAAGTACCTACTATTGTGTTTAAACTTTTTTAAATCAACGAAGCAATTCAAAAACTAGGGACTTAATCTATTATTTTTCGTATCGCTTCTCGTTGGCCGTGGCATAAGCATGCCTGAATCGCACAAAAATAAAAAAATAATATCTGAAAGAGAGTTCTACTATTAATTTTAATTAAAAAGCTGTTGCTTGGCGCGGTGGACGGCATTCCTGGCTCTAACTTTTAAGAACTAGTTTTGTCACGCGTGATCTAGGACATATTGAAGGCTAGCGGTGTGCCTTATATCACGACAGAGAAGGGGCGGCGTGCGGTAGCCACTTTTAATTTCATCTAAATACATAGATAATAAGATATTATGTTTATGTGAGAGGAAAGGAATGCGGAACGAATTTAGTTTGTTAAAATATTCATTACCACAATCTTGATTCAGTTGTACCAGTCTTGCTTCTGTGGCAATCAGCCCATACAGTTATTTTTGTCTCCCGCTTCGCAATAGATGGAAGTGGATAATTTTTTCCAACTACTTATTACTCTTATTCTTTTTTTCTACTAAATTCGTGCGGGTTCCGAGACAATTTAGCCTTTGGTCCAGGACTCGTCGAGGGTCAAGTCTCGGCGTCATCATTGACCACCATTCTCGATCCTGGCTTACAGGTACCTAATAGTGGTGGGAGTGTGTGGCGGGAGTAGTCCCATTTAAAATATATTTTATTAGCGAGCTTTGACTAGCAAGCGAAAATCACGCATAAAACTCATGGTCATTAAAACATTGCTGCCAATTCTGCTGTAGGTACCTACTAACCCTCCTGTTCAACTGTTTGGATGGTTTATTATGCTCTGGGTAGCGATTGACTTCGATCTCACCTAATGGAAAGTGCTGACGAGGCCAAAGATGTGGCTTTCTGAATCAGTATTATACCTACTCTAAATTTGAAGAGAACCAAGTTATACCTCCTCCTTAGTGGTCAAGAACGACAAAGCAAATCCTCTCCTTAATATCACTGACTAACACATGACAGTGTGACAAAATTTCACTTTAGACACTCAGAATATACCTAAGATTTTGCAATAAGCGCTTGCCCGCAACCAATAAATGCATTACTAAACGGCAGCGAAATTTCACTTGATATCTGTAATTCACAAATAAACTTTCATTGGTTAATGAATTCAATGCGCGTGCGCGGGCGCAGGAGCGAAGAACATCGCCATCTTGGCTCCAACGGCCGTGATGAGGTTACAGATCATATGAAATTGTGATAAAGTCACTGAACTCAGAGCTTTAATTCATTCAAAATACGGTAACAAATCGCATTTCGATCGATCGACATCGACCAATCGATATTGATCGAAACATAATCGATCGTCTATATCGATCGATAAACCAAACATCAGCGGTAGGTAAGCATTTTTTACAGACTGCTAGGTTCAATCAATTCTATACCTACTGTCGAACGACGTCGAGAAACGGTCGTCGTCGATCAACCGCAATCTAGTTGTACCTTTGTGGTTCTTCTACCGACCCCGGTTTAAGTCCCACCACAGATTATCAACTGCTAAAGTGAGCCCACTCCTACTATATGATTAGGTACACCTGCTTCGCTCAGCTGAGGCCTAAATTAGTTAAAGAAAATACAGTAAGATGACAGTGCATATCATTTCCCCATGTAAGTATATAGATAGATTTGCATAACGGAATCAACCCACATGCACTGCTGTAGACCAAAACCAACCTTGTAATAGTGGTTCTAGTTTGGTTTCAGTTTGCAGAAGTGTGGATTGGTTCCATTTTGTAAACCTACGTCCATTTGTTATCGTATCTTTGTTATCGTATCTTTTTTATTCGTGTGTAGCGGTTGTTACGCTTTGTCACACGATGAAGATGACATTTTTAACCCCCGACGAAAAAAGAGGGGTGTTATAAGTTTAACATGTGTATCTGAGTGTCTGTCTTTGGCATCGTAGGGCCCAAGCGGATGAACCGATATTAATTTTGTTTTTTTTTGTTAGAAAGTTATTCTGATCGAGAGTGTTCTTCCAATACGTTTTGGAGAGATTAGGCCCATATTCGGTACCCTATAAAGTAAAATGTATTTACTTGCACCAAGAATCCTCTGTCTGGCAACTTGACCTAGGTAAGTAAGTACTTCTCTGTTAATCTCGCAGACTTTTCTTTGGTCCCTACCATTTAGGTAGGTAAGTACACGGTCTCTCATTGATTTTATATATCAAAAGTCCATAAATTAAGATTCTACCTTTATAAGTAGGTAAGTATATTAGATAAACGATCGATCGTCGCCGTGCGTGCGTGTGGGTGCAAGCAGGATGTCGGTCAATCAAAAGATCCGTCGGAACTGGACACCGGATGTTCGTGCTGCCTACTTATAATTTCCATGACAAAAATTACAATAATTATAGCTTCCGAATCGCACTTTACATACCCTTATTTCTAAACTATACATTCACTTATAAATAGTAAAAATAGTGAGACCACGAACTAGACTCTAGTAGGTATAGGTAGATATTCTCAATAGACACCTGTCATAACGAATTGTAGGTAGGCTTTGATAAATTACTTCTTTTATCAAAGTAGGTAGGTAACCTACATACCCATAGTAGAAAAGTATAAAATCCCATCAAAAACAAAACTTGTAAAAAAACCAAGTCTCGCAACTCAGTTCTTCTACCGTAAAAAGTTGTGAGATCCATGTAATACCAAGTCAGTTACTATATTAAGTCCCCAACTAAGCGACCTTCTGTCTTAAGTTATTTTAAGTAGGTAATTAGCTTACCTAACAAAATCTTATTCTGACCATATCAGTATTAAAAATCTTTTATGTTTTAAATTAAATAGATTGACTTGGCAATCGCACTATTAAACTAAACTAAATACATTTTGTTTTCATGCGATGGCCAAGTCAATCTATTTAATTTAAAACAGAAAAGTTTTTTAGTATTGATATTGTCACTATAAGATGTTGTTAGGTAAGCTAATTACCTACTTAAAATAACTTAAGACAGAAGGTCGCTTAGTTGGGGACTTAATATAGTAACTGACTTGGTATTACATGGATCTCACAACTTTTTACGGTAGAAGAACTGAGTTGCGAGACTTGGTTTTTTTACAAGTTTTGTTTTTGATGGGATCTCATTTCTTTTTGTAGATATTGTTCTTTCTTTCATAGAAATTTCGGGCAATTTAGTCTACTTAATATCTACTTTTTTGCGGGATTTTGGTACAATTCATATCAAAAGTGAGACATGTCCCATTCTTGCTTTTTCATTCCTTTGACTATTTTACAAGTTTAATAATATACCTTTAAATTATCCAATTAACGTCCAATTCGTAAGCAAATAATATCTATCAGTAAACCAAGGAGTCTTTCGTAAGCCTTTCAGTCGTCAAACTTACAGTAGCAATTGAAATTATAAACGAAAATCGCTAATTTAACGAACGATTACAACGTATTAATATACCTTAAAATTATCCAAACAACATCCAAATCGTTAGCAAATAATATCAGTAAACCAATGAGTAAGCCTTTCAGCCATCAAACTAATATAGTAATCCAAATAATGGACGAAAATCGCAGAGAAAATCGCATCCGAATAGAATGAGGACGCTCGTGCGTATGACCGCGGTTGCCGCGCGCTCGAAGGCTTCACCTGTGTGCGCGCCGCGGCGGCCGCGCTCGCGTTCAATCAGTCCCATTCTTGCTTTTTCATTCCGTTGACCATTTTACAAGTTACTTTTCAACATAATTATATCTAGGTACCTATTAATCCATTCCATTATTATAATATAGGTACATAATATTTTATTTTTTATTTTTCGATATAGGCATGTATTTGACCACAATCTCACCTGATGGTAAGTGACGATGTGGTCTACGGTGGTGCATACTTGCCTAGAAGGTACCTGTTCACTCTCGACTTGAAAACAACCAGGTTATAGTCAACAAATACAGGTACACTGATATATTAACTGCAAATGTAAATTTGTAATCCTATATATTTATATGGGATTACAAAGTTATTTATGCAGTTGGTGTAACTAGAAAACTGGACCGAAATTACAAAATATTTTAGTTTTTCCTTGGTTTATACACTAAACACTAATTGTATTCTAAATTTGAAGCTTCTATGTCTGCTAGAAGTGCCTTAGAGTTTTGATGATCGGTCAGTCAGTCAGTGAGTGAGTGACAAAATTGAGAATTTTGACTAGTTATAATTCTTAAAATACTGGTTCAATTTGAATGAAATTTGAAATATACCGTGTTTATACAATGCCTGCTTGGTATCTGAAAATTCAGGGTTCTAGTTTTATCCACAACGAAGTTATAGGGGGTCGAAAATGGGCTGAACTGCTTCGAGAAAAGATGGTACGGCCGTGCCGCGCTCGACGTGCCGTGCTCGACTTGGGGGGGCACTGCCGTGCCCCCAGATTGGCAAGCATTGAGTAAAGTTTTGGTTATATCCATGATAGATTATCGTCAGATAGACTTCTTTGAGATAGACTATCCACAGAGATCCACAGACATTCATATCTGTGGATCCATCACAGATTAGAGATATATAGCAAGCTACAGATGGGACAGCTCTTTTTCGACATAGTTCCAATGGTTCCGTTTTGGCGCTGCAGTCGTCAAAATACTCTGTAATACAAAATACTCTGTGGTCGCCAAGTTTGACAGATGGTGTATCACAAGCTACTCTGTGGGTGTATCTGTCGTTTTGTTTTGCCTGTTCAACTAACTTACTAATAGTGTTGTACTATATGTTGTTTCGTATTTTGTTTTAGTTATCGGTTAAGTAGATTAAAGGACCCTCTGCCTCAACCACTTCACTGGCCATATTCTTATCTAAACTTTAAATGCACCTAAGTTTATGACACTAGCATCACGGACACTGGCAGAATTGTGGCAAATAGCTACAAACGCCACTAACAAAGAAGAAGAAGAAGATCTGTAGGTTATTGTCCAAAATTAGTATCTCCTCTATACGATTTACTTCCCATAAATTTCCCTCGGCCTGTGAACCTCCCCTATCTATTATCTCTTTCCGATATTTCTTCAGTTAAAACCCTATATAAATTTATTTCCCGAAATAATATCAGATTGTAAGCTTTGTAAACAGGTAGTATCCCCCCCTATTCTTGTTTCTACTCGCTCTTTTTATTGTCCTATGTATTTTGTGATGTTATTGTACTTATACATTGCTTTACGTTCCGTTTTCGTTTGTGCTACTCTAATAATTATTTGTTTTAGTATACATAATTATCATTATCATGTATCATATTTTTTCCTGTCTCTCAAACTAAATTATGTATAATATTCAACCGTACAATCCAACTTCAAAATTTTTAGATTTTCTTTAAAAAAAAATAGCCTCACCTAACCCTACCGACCATCAGTCACATAAAACTCTGTTGTTGGCAAAATCATAGACTACCTAACGATGAAAGCCATATTTTAAAAAAAGAAGAAGAAGAAGATCTGTAGGTATAGTTATGAATATAATAGTAATGTGGAGGAAAAAATCTGAATATCGATACTAGTGCTGTTCTTATTTTTTCGATAAATGTGTAGGTACTTAGGAAGATCTTATCGTTATTTTTTGAGGCAAATAACAAAATTGATGTGATTTCAATATTTTATTTAGTTATAATTAGTTTTCTTACATTGTCCTACAAATATCCATCACTATGTGATCATCATCACTAGCAACTCTTTTCTTGGGCATTCCAGTGAAAAGGATGGGAGAGATGAATTATTGATGTTTCGGTTTTCTTTATTATTTTCATTTTCTGCATTATCATTTGGCTCGCCACTTCATCATTACAATACAGCGCAGTTGCTGTAAAAATAAACATCACAATACATGTAAAATTAATTATATCTTAAGCTCACTCTTAGTTTTGTTTGGGAGGCTGGTTCATTTAGTCAGGGAGAATGTAGCATCCTCATAGTGAAGTAATTTTATGAATCAGATCATTAGTTCTAAGGATTACCAACTAGCTATCAAACAACTTTTCGTCTTTTTTTAAATGGGACTAGCCCCGCCACACACTCTCACCACTGTAAGTCCTGTAAGCCAGGATCGACAATGGTGGGTCATTGTAGCCTTAGGGGCGCTATGACTTAGGTTAGGTTAGGTTTAGGTTTAGGTTAGGTTAGAACAGTGATCAAAACAAAAAAAAATCCTGAAACTTCATTTAAGTCCTGGCTCCATAGCCCCCCTAACTGGGAACTAACATAACCTAATGACACATTCGGATTCTGGCGCTTCGCAGGCCGCTGCCGCGGCACGCTCGCTTCGCTCGCTCGGCTCGCGCGTTTTGGTCGCTGTTCTAACCTAACCTAACCTAAACCTAAACCTAAGTCATAGCGCCCCTAAGGCTACACTCCAACCCAATGGTGACCAATAATGACGTCGAAATTTGACCCTCGACGAAACCCAGGGAAACGTTAAATTGTCTTAGAACCCGCACAAATTTAATCGAAAGAATTAATAGGAGTTGGAAGAAAAAAAAAATCCACTTCCCTCCAGTGCAAAGCGGTAGGCAAAAATAGATGGTATGGGCTGGTAGCCATAGAAACAAGACTGTTACAGCTGATTGAAGACCAATTGTAAGGCACCACGGATCGTAATTTGCGTAATTGGACCTAAACTCGTGAACTGATTATACTTGATTCCAATAATAGGTATGGCAAAAGCGCTTGAACGCACGGAAATTGTCCCTGGTTTCCACGAGGTTCATGTAATAAACTGCTCCAGATGTCCCTTGCAGGCTATTAAAAATAGTAGTCAGTTTGTTATGCCAGAGACTGCACTCCCACAGGATGTGATGTGCAGATTGTTAGTTATTGTCTTGCGGCGTCGAACATTGACAGAAAGCAGAAGGACTTTTCGTCTTTATTAAATGTATCAATATAGATATTAGTAAGACCTAGTGGTAAAAATATTTGAGGGTAACAAAATCATACATACTCCCAATCTCTACCGTCGATGTATCTGTGATATCTTCCACAATTTCCTTGCTACTGCTTGCTACTTGTTTTTTTTATCATGACTGCTTCCTGTTTGCTTTTGTAATAATCAATGTTATGTTAATATTCAATGTGCTTCAGATTTGGTATAACTATGTTCACCCGTAGGAGACATATCTGAAATAAAATGAGCTATGTATTAGCTTAGTTTTGTAGGTTATATTTTGTATGATAATGATAGTATGAATAAGTTACATAAGGCAATAGTAATAGTAATATAATATAATTACCTTACCTGATGAAGCAAGAGGTACACCGTGAGCGCCCGTGAGCTATTTCATGAGAAGTAAACAAGCACAGATAGGAGTACCGAAGCCGTCATGGTCAAACTGTATTTTATAAAAGTGTTTTACACAAACACGTTCTTTAACAGTTGCACTTGAAAGAGATTATTAAGATGGGAATTAGTTGGCAACAAGAACAAACATTTTCACACACACAAATTCCTAATTTGATCGTTATTAGGGATATAAAACAATATTAAAACGTAACAAAAACGTGACCGTCCATTTTGAAAAACCAAAATGGGCGACTGCAGTGTTGCCGTTCTACAAAATTAAAAGTCCCTAGTAATATGAAAAATTCCGCTAGATATCCTACTAATATTATATATGCGAAAGTTTGTGAGTGTGGATATATGTTTGTTACTCCTTCACGCAAAAACTACTGAAGGGATTTGGATGAAATTTGAAACAAAGATAGTTCATAACCGGGACTAACATATAGGATACTTTTTATCCCGAAATGTTGTTTTAGTTAAATGCTACGCGGACGAAGTCGGTGGGCACAGCTAGTCGTATATATATTTTTTTTTAAATCCGCTAGAAGTCGCGAAATCTTATCGCTGACGCACAAGTTAATCTTGTAGTCCACGCCTCATAACTTGGGGTATTTAGAGGGCGCTGATCGCTTAATGTTGGCAAATATTTACATTTTTCGCAAAAAATAACAAAAAACAAATCAATAATACTATTTATTCAAAAAATCACAACAAATGTTCTGGATGATAAAAATCTGCAACTTTTACGTTCTCTAAGAATTACATAGTGAACAAGACACACCTTGGGGTTGAGGCTATATTTTGTGCCAGAACGCATGTTTATGGTTGTTCAGGTGTAGTGGTGGTCTTAAAAAACACATTATTCTTCAAAGATTTTCGAATAATAAAGTCGCATATGCGACGGCTCAAAATCCGCTAGAAGTCTCTAAATATTTTTTTGTCGCTAACTCAATTTTTTTGCTCTAACCACTCATGAATTCCGTCTGATCTAGCGACAAAGTCTCTAGAACGTCAACACTGATTATTTGTTGTTGACAGAAAAGTCCAAAGATAATGTAAATCTTGACCACAGATTAGAGATATGTAGCAAGTAGAGCTGTGTAGCTCGCGAGCTAATGACAAAAAAGATATATATCGGTACCAAAGAGCTATTCTCTCTTTAGCTCATATGATTTCAAATTATATCTCTATATCTCGACGGATAAGGTTTCAATTTGAGTTACTGAACTAAGTGATTGACATGTAGTAGACAGGTAACATAGCTCACTAGCTCTTTGGCTCAGATGAGATAGAAATTGCACACGACGTAAAAAAGAAAGATACTAGCGATACGAAGCACTGTACATGAGCGTTGGCTGGCCGTCCGTTATTGGATAATATATCGTAGAAAAATCGACCTTTAAGTCAAATGAATAGAGTACAAATTATGAGACTTTGTTTTTGTAAACAATCAAAGTTGCTTGTATTATTTCAAACCGATTTGTTTAAGTTACTTTACTTACGAATTACGCCTAGGTATGACTGAGCTGAGTAATAGTAATTTTGTTTTTGGTATGTAGTGTATCGGATTGTAATATATTTTGTGTAGATAAAGACTGTTAGTAATAAATACGTGATCTGTTGCTGCGTAAAAGAAGGGCAAACCAACAAATACGCTTTCGCGTTTTATTACCTATTAAACATATTTCTAGCATAGACGGTATTGATTTTTACCTACAAGTAGGTCTTCTGAGCTATAGCGTTGTAAAAAACACATCGCTTGTTCGCTCAGTCTTCAAACAAATCTTTATATCACTAGTGAGCTACTGATATACAAGAGTGATATATATCACTGAGCTGAAAAGATATATATATATCGGTTCAGCTCAGTGATACATTTTGCGCATCTCTAGTAGCAAGCCACCATAGACTCTACAAATCACAGAGTACTTTGTCTAAAGAGACACGACCACAGAGTATTTTGTATCACAGAGTATTTTGGCGACTGCAGTGCCAAAACGGAACCATTGGAACTAAATCTGTCACCCCCCTGGGATCCATCCAACTGTCAGCGCTCCTAGCGGCATCTGAGAACATGATTGCAAATTAATATGTATGGAAATTAGAATAATCGTTAGGAAAATGACGTAGTTTTCATTATAAACTACCTAAACTCATAGTAAAAAAAGACCAGGTAATCATTCTAATTGTATTAGGTTAGTAAGTATTTATTTAGTGATATAAAATTTCATATGATTTGCTAAAAGATGTACCATCCACGCCATCTCTTATTCATGGACAAAAACCTAAAAAATTGGGGCTGCCAGTGTGACTTTCTTTATCTTTAGCTATTTTATTAAGTGTTATATTTTAAAGAAACCATTCTTTTTATAGAGAAAATCGTTTATATATTTTTTTTTTATAAGGTACATCAAATAATATTGTTCATAATAACTATGGTTTATGATATAGCAACATTATCTTAAAAAAATCTCGAGTGTCAAATGAAATATCGCCGTGGTTGGATTGTCGCTCATCAATATACTATAAAAATAATGAAAAATAACAAATATTATAATAAATTTGCATTTTAAAATACCGCTCTGATCGAACACAAGTGCAATGGTGTAATTTCGTGTCATTTAGCTTCGTAGCGGTGCAAGGGAAACACACAAGATGGCAAAGTAAGAAAACATTATTTTTAATCAGATTCTAAATGGATAATCCGATGGTAACTCAATATAGAGGTATCGCCTACGCTATGTTGCGGTGGATTAGGCAACATGATGAATACCTTGCCCGTTATAGAACAAAATACGGCAATAGATACACATATTTGAAATGATCTTTCATAAGTACATATATTTTTATGTAGACCCATTCTGAACAGAATTTTCTAGGCATTTTACTACCTTTTTACCTATTTCTATAGACTAATTAATAATTTAGGAAGTGTTTTTATGCCTGGTATATTTAATATTATTTATTATGTAAATAAAATATGTTTAAAAAATATTTACAAAAATTACAATTTACTGCCGTTTTGATTTCCACATTTATTTAAAATAGTGATAAGCTATAGGAACGAAGTTATAACTAGAACTTCTTATAGGCAATTCTATAAATACATGGCATAATAATAGCATATGTCTTGGGTCTTGGCTGTTAAGATTAACTGGAAGTACTGGGGATCCAATGAAAGTTGCCAACAAATCAATCAAATAATTTATATTAAATTTTCTTATTCCTTTTCATTATAGCTAAGTACTTTAGCTATTTTTCTTATGATAAAACTCCGATGCATGCTTATTACAGATTATTATGAGTTCCCATTTTATTTTATTTACAATTATAATTTGTTAGTTATAATTTAGGATATTGAGTCTGAAGTTAATTGTCCCCGCTATGGACATTTTAATCACTATAAAAAATGTTTAAAATGTATTTCCATGTCTGTTGTACCTAAATAGATATGATATTTCATTTTTTTAATCTTTTAACAGGGAAATGATGATAGTGTTTGTGTACGACACACTGTGCTGCACCTCTGAGGAGGACGACCCCATTGAGGCAGTGCTCTACTTCCACCCGGGCTGGGTCTCTGACACACAGAGGCATGCACTCGCCGGACAGGTAACCATTACAATATACAATGAGGTAATGCAGCTGGCATTCTTACCAATATTCCAGAAAGGCATTATTTCATTAGAATTTATTTTTAATTCACACATTACTTTTTGGTTATTTTATAAATTGATTAGATTTTTTATTTGTATTGCATAAAAAATACCATCTAACTTCGAGTAAATAAATAAATAAGGCAAGGCAAACACCAAATCAATTGGAGATGATCCTAGTAAAATCCAGACCAGTTTAAATTACTAACAAACTAACTTACTGCATGGTCCCAAACTAAGTAACACACAAGCGTTGTGTCTCCCTGTCTCCCTGTTAAAAGTACAAACTTGGGCACTGTAAAATGAACTGGGGGTGATTCTTATGACACCTAGTTCTGAAGTTAACCCTGACGGGAATAGGAACCGGAATCACTCGGTCCAGTAGTGGCAGTACCATGAGCCGAGCGACCTACGCTCGGATCACTAAGGTCTGTATTCATAAATCGATCTTGGAAATGTCATACCAGTACAAAATTACTTGTTGAAAGCGTACTTAATATCACTCTCAGACTCGAGATAGACTTATTAATAAGACCCTAAGCCAAGCGGTCGTCAAGAATTACGAAAAATTTCTGAAATTTCGCACGGAATTGAACACAGTGAACCGCACCTACGCGTATACCATTACACCAGGCTACCATCAAATGACATAGTTCTAGTTGCCACATCATGAATCTTAATTACGACCACTCAAAAGCGAGCTGACATTAGAAAGCCAACCAATTAACATAAGCCATGTGTCGGCAACCTTTTGAGTCTGAAGAGCAAAAAATTACAATTTACAAAATTTCAAAGTTTTTATAGAGCCACAAAAATTTTTCTTGCTAACAATAAATAGTAATTGCATAAATAAAGTTTTTTGATAAAAACTAATCTATTTATTCATAAGAAAAATATCTATGAAAAGCGAGTACAAGTGGCTCAGAGATAGAAATGGTGCTTAACCCTCGTTAATCGATTCAGAACGATTTGAAAGTTATTTTCTTATAAAATAAGTATTAATTGCGTATAGAGCTGAAGAGCCGCAGCTTCACATCCCAAGAGCCGCATGTGGCTCGCGAGCCGCAGGTTGCCGACCCCTGGCATAAGCCAATATTTATGCTGTAGTATGTGCAACCTGTTACTTCGTCTAATTTTTTTATGCTCAAATATGATTTACGTAGTAACCAGTTTAAACATTCATTATGCGCTAGAGACAGCATTTTTTCGACCAGTCAGGACGAAAGCGCAAGCTTAATAAAATAATCGGGCTTGCCTGCGAAATTTTAATGTCGTAAACGAAATAAGATACTACTTGGTAGAAAAACCTGATGAGCCACCGTAAGCGGACGTAATCACTATCATCACTACATAGTATAAAACAAAGTCGCCTCCCCTGTCTGTCTGTCCCTATCTATGCTTAGATCTTTAAAACTACGCAACGGATATTGATGCGGTTTTTTTAAATAAATAGAGGTGATTCAAGAGGAAGGTTTATATCCTACTAATATTATAAATGCGAAAGTTTGTGAGTGTGGATGTATGTATGTATTTATGTATGTATGTATGTATGTATATTTGTTACTCCTTCACGCAAAAACTACTGAACGGATTTGGATGAAATTTGGAACACAGATAGATTATAACCTGGATTAAAATATAGGATACTTTTTAACCCAATAATCCAATACTACGCGGATGAAGTCGCGGGGCACAGCTAGTGTATAATACATGCATAATATAGTAGAGAAACACTGATAATTTTAGAGGTTTCTAATGTGCTGTCGTAAATAAACACATTTTTTTGAACTTACATTGCAAACGCTGGCCGAACCCTTCGAAATAGATCAAAATAATGTATTAGCATTGCACCCGTGTGAAGCCGGGGCAAGTCGCTAGTAGATAATAAAATCTATCATTCAGTATATGTATAATTAATAAAACCATTTAACAATCCATCCTACTAATCCTACTAATATTATAAATGCGCAAGTTTGTGAGTGTGGATATATGTTTGTTACTCTTTCACGCAAAAACTACTGAACGGTTTTGGATGAAATTTGGAACACAGATAGTTTATAACCTGGATAAACACGTAGAATACTTTACTTAAGTCTACGCGGACGAAGTCGCGGGCAGAAACTAGTAGAACATATTTCAACAACATTAAATGTATCGATAAACTTTAAATTAGTCTGACTCTCGTATCTTGCTCTTAATGTCAACAAGTTGAAGATTCTTAGAAACTGGACTGCCACTATCTTGTCTCCCATCAATACTCTTTATCTATGATGACATCTAAAATGATAAAAGCTAAATAAATATTCACGCAAAGTAGGTACTTTATTGAATAAACATTCATTATATTATTTAAATAAGGCACAAAAACCGATCAGAATAAAATAGATACTTAGGAATATAATAATAAATATCACATTACCAATTACATTAACATACCAAATACAGTACCATTATATGCGTTACCACCAAGCAACCCTTGTACTATGGGTATTGGGTACCGTACTGTGGACTGGGGACGATACCAGTAACAACCAGACCAGGCAAAATTACGAAAAGGCCATTTCGGAAATTTTCCTCAGCGAACCCGTAACCACCAAGTGCAGTGAGCCGAGCGGCCTACGCTTGAACCACTGCGGCAAGCGGTCGTCATTGTATCGATTGTTAGGCAACATTAATATGGGCTCACTGCAGTGCACCCCTGCCTACCCTTGCGTAGAATACAAGGGTGAAAGTATTATTACAGTTCCATAAAGTTGTTTGTTTCTTCTAACCGAACACTTTCGGCAGGTGGTGGGCGCGGCGCAATGCGTCAAGACGCTGCTCTCCCAGCCGGTCGCCATCACGCTGCAAAGCGGCAAGTTCATCATCAGAGAGTACGGCAGATACATACTAGTAAGTTGCTTGTATAAACCAGTGGTAGTGCCTAGCTGTAGCCAAGTATCTATAGGCTACGGTAACCGGTTGATATCATGCGGGTCGTTCGCATGTTCGCCGACTTTTTTATATACAAAGAAATACAAATTAAACCTATCAAGTTGTGAGGCCAGTGAAGTTGACTCGCTACTTGCCAACAACTCGAATCGTGTAAACGGAGCATATACAATGATCGCTACTTGACACCATCTCGAATCACTGATCAAAGCGGAATGGCGAACATAGATGGAACAACCAGCAGCTGGGTACCTGTATTATTATTTTTTTAAATAAAGATTACAAGCCCGTTAGCCCCTCTAGCTAAGCTAATGCTGGTGTGTACTCGCGTCAATTGTTTAAGAAAGAAAGAAAGAAAGAAACATTTTTATTGGTACCACGGCATAGCTATACAAATCTAACTAACTATACATACAAGCTTAGGAATATAAATGAACTAGTGATGTAACGAATGTTGGATTTTTGACATTCGCTAATGCGAATGCGAATGCGAATATTTGGCTTCAACATTCGCGAATGCGAATGCGAATGCGAATGTTGACTTTCAAATAAAAAAACCCTAAATTGAAAATTAAAAAACTTTAATATACTTCAAAAATAAAAAAATAAATAACTAAACGACTTTTTAAATTACAAAACAGCTGATAATTTTCAAACGGTTGCATCGATTTTAGTGAAACATAACTAAGAAAACTCTCGATCAGAACACCTTTCTAAAAAAAAAAAAAAATTAAATCGGATCATTTGTTTGGGCGCTACGATGCCACAGACAGACACACAAATACACATGTTAAACTTATAACACGCCTATTTCTCGGAGGTTAATGAAGAGCGCGCAAAATGTTAGACTGGATTGAAATTTCGTGTCGGCCGAACATAGCCGAACCCATAGGTTGAAAGAACGAAGTACAAAGTACAAGAACGAAGTCACATAAAGTTAATTCGAAGAGATTTGTTTTGATTTGAGGGTAGTTTAGTATTATTTCATTAATCAAATTTATTTTATATTCAAATTTTATTGAGTTAATATTTTATTTAGACTAACAAGAGCAAAAGAGAAAGATCCTATTTATAATTTAGTTGCCTACCTCAAGACAGTTACATTTTATTAAAATTCAAAAGTAAATAAGTGCATTATGTGCAAGTGAGCTAAGTTACGATCGAGGCTGGTTTGCTTGCAGCCAGAGACTAACACGAGGGCTGTGCTGTGATGGAGCCAAGGTGTGTAATTAACAATGCTCACGCATTTCATACGACATTTTACAACTTACTTGCGAGTAAAAAATATTTAGAATAATACAATCTTAATTGAAAAAAAACACAATTCACGGTTTTTTTCTAAGACCTAGAGAATTGCAGGAACCCTTATAGTTTCGGCACGTCCGTTTGCAATCACAGTAATTTTATATAGAGACTATTAGGGCTAAAATACTGCAAACTAGCCAAAAAATATAGTTTATGTACCGCTAAAAACTGTTTTGAAAGCAAAGTTATTCCATTGTACCTCCCGTACTTAAGAAAGGGGAGTAAAAAAATGTTTACACTCCCCCTCGATTGAGGTATTGTTCAGTAGTATTTTAAAATTATTTGAAGGTTTCTTTGACAGTTTTTCAATATTAATTCCCGTTTACGAAATATTGAGCTTCATTGTGGCCTTTTTTACTTAAGTAGCAAGATTCATTCTTTAAATTAGAACCACATTATAAATGGTTTATTATAGGAAATAAATAGTTATTTACTACTATTCAAAATCAATATAAGTAATTAAAAAAAAACTATATGAAGTCTCAAACCACGCACCACTGATTGTGCACCCAGTCTAATCACAACTTAATTATTTGAATTCAAAATCCTTATAAGAATTTTCATCAGTCCAAAAAGAAAATAAAAGTTTATGTCACTTTTGCTGAAGATGTCTATGATAAATTTAGTAACAGAATTTCTTACTATTTTATTTAAAAAGGTAACTAATAGTTAATTAATTTCGCAGAAATTAATAGGTTACGTGAGCCGCCGTATTCGATGTTTCATATCAATAAAAAAAACAACACTTTTATTTTATGAGTTCCGTAGTATCGAAAAGTGGCAGGATATCTGCGGAACTCTAGAGTATGCGTAGTCCGACATGCATTTGGCTGGTTATATTTATCTATGGGTCTGGCAAAGCCGGAGACAATTATTATATTACATTACATATTTGAAATATAATAAATCGAATGTTTATCATATGTTTTATTTACAATGAAATTGAATGTGAAAGAAATTTATTTTAATAGTTAATGTATTTATGTATAATATTTTAATAAACATCGTTTATTTATTGTTTCAAATGTTTACTATTTTTAGGATAACTCTTTACTAAGATTAAAACAATGTAAAGTCAATAGTGCGTAATAAGCTGCTTTATGAACCTAAAAGCGGTGCAATAAGGGCCACCCTATGAGGAAGTTTGTTTAAATAATATATAATTCTTACTAGGTGTTAACATTCCATTATCGTCTATAGATAATTTCCTTTTTGTTTTTCAAAAACATTCGCCAAACATTCGCATAGATTCTTGCGAATGCGAATGCGAATGCGAATGTCAAAAAATATGCGAATATTCGTTACATCACTAAAATGAACACATCTAGCTAGTTATGTACTATCATACCAGGCCAAAGGGTCGACAGCTCAGCATATGCCAGGGTGCATGCGTGATGCATACCACCTGACGCTGGTTTTCAGCTGCAACCCCAGAACGATACACACACACAGCCACGGTAGCACTACATAACTAAGTGATGTAAAAAAATAAAATAAAATTAACAAATTAATGAGGAATCAAGTACTGTAGCAACTCAGGACTCAACCAAATGAGTAGGAAAATTTACATATATTTAATTTTGGCTTTTGATTTTACTTAATGGCTAGGATGGGGATCGATCCCGGAAACTCTCGGCTACGAGTGCGGCCCCTCCAACCACTTGGCTATTGACGCCTTGGTGGCCTCTTTCGTAAAGCTCTATCCCTCTCAGGTCTTCTAGCCTTTTTAACTTTGACAGGCGATAGGAAGCGACCGCAACATCCCCGATTGGGTGCTCAAGAACCGCGCGAACCTGCTCACGTCCATGATCAAGGTGTACCACGGAGACTTGCAGGCGCTGGCCGCGCAGATGGAAGACCAGCGCCGCCTGGCGGAGAAGCTGTACCAGGTGTTCGAGACCTACCTGCCCGTGCTGCAGTACGGCTGCCACATCTTCCAGAGAGTGCCTATGTTGAGTCTGCCGAAGGTCAGTGAAATTTATCTTGCTGCTTTTTTATTTCCTTTGTTAAATAAAGGCTGAAATTGCACCTTATTGCCGTGTATCGAGAGTAGCTTTTTTTGTGTAGTTGCAGGATGACTGTTCAATAGGCACGTGTAGTCAGTTCATTTCACGATAACGTGGGAATTATTGCAAATTGAACTATATACCTGTGTCATAAGAGTCACAGCACGCGTCTTTATGAATTGAATGAAGTTTAATTTGATATGCATTTTCTTTTATGTGATAAAAGTATCCTAGTCCTTGCAATATTTGAAATTGGCCAATTTTGGTGTCGAAATTTTCAAGCCACTTGAAGGCCTCTGACATGGCTTACTGTGATATCCGGGACCGACAGCTTAACGTGACCTCCGAAGTACGAACGGAAGCAATATAGCGGGCCCGCCATAGACAGAATTTTCAATTTTCCAGTAAATATTAGGGTAACAAGCCTATTTTGGATCAAATTTCATGGTTTCATAGTATCATTTTTATCCCGCGACAAAAAACAGGGGTGTTATGAGTTTAACACGTGTATTTGTGTATCTGTATGTCTGTCTGTGGCATCGTACCGCCCAAGCGGATGAACCGATTTCAATTTGCTTTTTTTTTTGTTAGATAGGTATTCTGATCGAAAGTGTTCTTAGCTATGTTTCATGAAAATCGGTTCAGCCGTTTGAAAATTATCAGTTTTTGTAGTTTAAAAAGTCGTCGCTACGGGGGTTTTCTTAATTTTCAATTTTAGTGATAATGTAATGGAGCCAGCATGTCGGTTGATGTTTAATTTACAAAATCAACCTAAGCACGTCCTACAGTTATCCTTGATAACAGATAACCGTTTATTTACCGTTGCTTATCAGTCAGTAATGTGGATGAGTGTTGACACTGGCTGCCAATTCCTTCCACAACCACTGTAGGTACATTAGTGCCGGTTTTACTTTTAGGTACTTGCTATAGTTGCTATTAATTAGCTAGCATATTAGTAATCTGTGTTATTCAGTAGATTCCCCTTTCAGGCCGACTACACCCAGGACTAAGGCGGCCATATTAAGAATGGGTTATAGTGGCAGAACATGATTTTATTGTTCGATGTTTCTCACTTCTTCGCGACCTAAGCACTGAACCGATTTTAATAAAATATGGCAACAAAGTCAATTCATATTATACGTCTCAGCGAACGATGTGCTGAGAAGGGTGAAAAGGGGGCGACTGGTACTACACGGCTTAGGGCGGCTAACACTGCTCGTCCGCCTCTGACCCATAGTAATGTTTGTGAATACTCACAAACATTAAGTACTATGAGTGAGATGTATGAGGTCTCACAGTGCGCGTGAACGTACACCCACTGATAAATTATATAACTTTCTGGCTATGGCTCTGAGTATTGTTTATCTTTCAGAGCGCCACATCTGTGTACATGGAGTCAATGCAGATATTGGATCACTGTCGCACCAGCAAGGGCGTATTGGGCGGCGTCATACTTTACAATAACAAGTAAGTAGCTCACAGTAAGTGCGATGCCACACGTTGCGGTGTTTTTACACGGCGGTTTTACACGGCTCGGGCGCGATGCCGGAGTTGCAACTCAGCGCAGTGCTGTATTGAAGCGAAGCTTTATACGGACGTTCGGGGCGCTCGCTGCGCGGCCACTCTATCCGTGCTAAGCGTCAGGAGCGTTACACGTTATTGAAGGAAAGCATCGCGAGGAAACTTGCATACAACTTATATACTAGCTATTTTTTTATTATGGCCTGAATCCCCCTCGTAGTGAGGAGAGGCCCGTGCAAAGGAGTGGGACGACAAAAGGCCTAAATTATTTATTTATTTATATAGAATAATTTCAACCCAACTCCCGCCCGGTCTGACGTCGTACCTGACGGTGGTAGACCCGTACCGAATAAAGTCGCCGGCGGAGGCCGTGGCCACCGACACGCCGCTGCCGCTGGGCGCGCAGCTGCTGGCCGTGTACGTGGGCAGGAGGACCTACGACAGCCTCAAGAAGCAGACGGACAGGGTGCAGGAGTTCCAAAGGAATGGGGAAGAGATGATCGCCAGCTTCAAGAAGGTTGGTGAATTATAAGGTCTTTTGGTGGCAGATTACCACCAAAAGACCTCCCACCCCTCTAACCATTAAGCTATTGAGCTTAGTGGTTAGAGGGGCCGCCATCGTAGTTAAGAGGTTCCGGGTTCGATCCCCATCCTGGCTATTATACTATTGACGTGAGCCCACTCCTAACACAAGTATTAGCTTAGCTGGAGGGGCAAACGGGAATACTAGTAATGTCATTAACACACATTGCTAGTAATCTTTTTTTTTTAAAGTTAAGCTGTTCCCAATTGACTTCATCTCTTACGCGGGCTGGCTCAACGGGGTACTACAATCCTCTCAGACTGTGACAAGGTGGTAGTACCGACGTGGTACCGGTAGTGGTAGAAACGTTGCTTTACGCCAATCTTCTAAAATCATCTAAGATCGGAGTAAAGCAGCGTTTCGTACTATAAGTATGAGATACGGAAACCTAACCACACACCCAATCTCCTTCCCGACTACCTTTCCAACCCTTTGGTATTGCAAGCATCTATACTTCTACTAGGTGAAACAAAAAGAGTACACAATTTTTTGGCAACTTCACTTTATAAATCTAAAACTATCGGCTTTGTGGGACAGTTGAAGTACTAAAGGTTTTGTAGACTTGGGAAATCTGTCAACAGCTGTAGTCCTATAACACCTTTTGTTTTTCAAGTTTCCTCCATAGCTTCAGAATTACAAACTTCAGTTTTGAAAAAAAAGTATACCCTTTATGTTTCAACCTGTATAGGCTATGGTGACTACTCAACGTCAAATCGGTCATACGCTTGTTAGCCGAATTGATACATAATATATACAAAAAAGACTATCTCTTTTCGTAAGAACCAAGAAGCCGAACGCGAGAGACTCCGGGAATTTCCGCAAACTGGCATGAAGCGCGACAAATCTCTGCTGTTCACCGCCGTGCCCGAGGAGGACCACAGCATGATCTCTCCGCCCGCCCGGGAGCCGCGCGCCGTGCCCGACGTGGTGCCCTTCACGAACAAGCCCCGGCAGAGACCCACCAAGCTCTCACTTGCCTTTAAAACCCAGAAGTCTTTGGATGAGGATGTTAAGGAAAATGAAAAGGTTTTTACAGGTAACAGATATATGTATAATTTTGATGTCAATTTTCTTTCCGTATCACAATCAAAGTAAATGTGTCACATTTTTTGTCCTGCTCATACGTTAAGACCATGCGACGACAATATAGTTAGTTAAATCAAGTTTTGATTGTATACCAACATAATAGGCAAGGGTTGTCAGGCACATTATGGTCAAATTATACATAAACTTTAATCATTATGTTTAGGCCTATGGGGCACTTACAAATTGTTATTTTCACATTTTTTCCCTAAGTCCACAATACAATCAGTACGCGAGTTCCACTGAGAAGATACGGCAATAAATTCAGCGGTCTTGTCCTTGATTTTTTTATATTTTGATAAATAAGATGCACTATTGCCTTTCGGGATGACCAAATTAAATTCTAGTTAATATACTAGTTTGCTTCGCAGGCCAAACGAGCGTGTGCTCCACACCTATGGTCGAATACAAACGGCTCCATGGCAACATGCTGTCCATCTGCCAAGTGCCCGAGTCGCAGCAGCAAGACAAGACAGACCCCGAACCGGACGTACTCAGAAACATCGAGAACTGCGCCATTATCAATTCAGAGAACGAGAAACGCGACAATAAAACCGCTTTAGACGTCAATTGTATTGCCGACCATTATATCAACAAACCGGAGCCAATCAGAAAGCTGGCAAGCGTTACCGACTTACAAGAGACGATAGATAAGATAACCAATCGGACGACTTCGAAATTCAAATTAAAACGGTCCAAGGCATCTTTGAGCGATGATTTGTCGCCGTCGATAGAACACTTGTCGAAGAGTCACAGCACTATGACGATAAACGACCCCCTGTTCCCAGTGTTTAGGAACGACGGTGTTGCCATATCCGAGTCCCTATTCAACCAATATCTAGAACATCACTACTCGACAATGAAAGACACGAAGGACAATATGTTCACGTTCAATATGAAGTTGTGCGAGCAGGAGAAATTCGAAGGTTTCGATTCTGAACTGAACAAGTCTCCTCAGCGAACGCCGAAGAAGATAGCCAAGGATAGCACAAAGGTACCAAGCGATCAGTCGAGAAGGAAATCTTTATCGTTACCGTTGAAATCGTTATCGGAAAGCTCGGATTCTCAGATTGGGCCGGATTCGGACGCGGCGAGTTTGAAGAAGAAATTGACTGGTGTGCAATTAACTCCGCTCATGGAGAAGTTGAGTCATTTGGCGTTTTCTGACAAGTCTAGCGGGTATAGCAGCAGAGTAATGACTCCGTTGGAGCTGAGAGAGTTCTTGACGCCGGCAGCGGAGCGACAAATCACATTTACTGATCGGTGAGTTACCTGAAGTCCACGAAACACTTGAGTTTAAATTGTCTTAGTATACTAGGTGAAACAAAAAGGGTATACAATTTTTTTTGCAACTTAACTTTGTAAATCTCAAACTATTGTGGGACAGTTGAAGTACTAAAGGTTTTGTAGACTTGTGAAATCGGTCAACAGCTGTATTCCTGTAACACCTCTTGTTTTAAAAGTTCTCTCCAAAGCTGATAGTTTTAGAATTACAAAGTTAAGTTTTGAAAAAAAAAGTATACCCTTTCTGTTTCACCTTGTATAATTATATAATAAATTAATATAATGTAGCCCTTTTGACGTTCCACTCCTGGGCACGTCCCTCCCCTCACTACGAGGGGGATTCAGGCCGTAATCCACCACGCTGGCCCAGTGCGGGTTGGAGGATTTCACATGTCATTCGAAAATGTTTTGAATTTCTAAGGTTTCCTCACGATGTTTTCCTTCACAGTAAGCAAGTGATAATAGAATATTGTTCGATTGACAGTTGAACGATTGGTATTATCACACTTTAATGCAAGGCTGCATTAAATATTAACAGCTGATATTAAAATTAAATTTATTTACAAAATATGAAGGTTGCTTCCCAAACTTGTTTTTACCTAATTCCATGGTTATTATTATTATTATTATTATACAGGAAGTTTAAGTTTGTGTGGTGTATATAAAATAGGCTTGTAACTAATATGGAAGCACTATATGATGTAATGTAATCGATATTGTGTTCATTTGTTGTTAGGCCCAAGGCCCAGCACCAAGACTCGGAAAGCGACGAGGAATCCGACTCCGACTTGGAACTGCTGCCGGAGTTCAGTCAACACGCGGTCAAGTGTGCTCTATTCGTGAGCGGGTTGCATAATATGGCGTTACTAGCGCTATTGGACACGGATGCCGTTAACGACGTGGATACTATAAATACTTTGGTAAGAATTACTATTTGCAATAATATATATTCGATATCTTATACTTAAATATGTTTTAGTCGAAGAATAAACGGGTCGGCTGAGAAATTTTGTAATTTTCTTTCATATTATTTTAATATTTTCAGTGGCTATGATTTTTTTCACAGCATATGTTATTTGTTAGTCTGTATAAAAGGGCAAATGTTCTGGTAGTTTTTGAACGAAAATAGGAGACTGTGATTTTTTTTTAAAGTCGGCAACTCGTTTGTTCTTATAACCAAATACCACGTGGTATGACTTTATAGACAGAATCTACGACCTCATCTTATATATAAAATTCTCGTGTCACAATGTTAGTTATCAAACTCCTCCGAAACGGCTTGACCGATTTTTATGAAATTTTATATGCATATTCAGTAGGTCTGAGAATCGGCTACTATATACTAGGTGATACAAAATGGGTATACTATTTTTTTTGCAACTTAACTTTGTAAATCTCAAACTATCGGCTTTGTGGGACAGTTGAAGTACTAAAGGTTTTGTAGACTTGTGAAATCGGTCAACAGCTGTATTCCTATAACACCTTTTGTTTTTCAAGTTCCCTCCAAAGCTGATGGTTTTAGAATTACAAAGTTAAGTTTTGAATAAAAAAAATACCCATTATGTGTCACCTTGTATTTTTCATTGTATTTGTTATTTTTTAATTCCTGGTGGATTTACAATTTTACAAAAAAAACTATAAGATACAATAACTATTTCGCAGTCTTCCGTCGCCAGTACCTCACAATCTATGTTATTTTTCCAGTGGGAAACCTCCCTAAACGCCCTGGGCCCTATAGAACAGAAATGCATGGAGCCTCTCCCGGGCGGGAGCGAGCCCACGGACTACAGCTACCTGACGCTGGACCCGGACTGGGGCACGGTGCGCAAGGGCGGCCCGTGGGCGGCGCTCGACATCGCCACCATGGGACTCATACACAACGAGTTTGCCGAGGACCAGGAACTATCGGAATTTATATTGCGGTGAGTGACTTAGTATCCCGTATTTTGGAATATTAAAACCACAATTAAATTCATAGAAGTTATAACATTTATTCGGCCAGCAAGCCAACACACAACAACATCAAAAATGGCGGGCTGTCAAACCTTGATGGACGTCAAACTTAAAGGTTCCATGCATTAACGCAACCTATGGCCTCTTGTAGGCACGGTCGTCAGTGTTGTATGGATCACTATGGAAGCTTGTAGACATGCACGGCACACACGGCGAATTAACCGTAGATTTTCACGGCGAAAAACCGTGTGTGTACAAGAGGCCTAAGGCCGCCATACACTACACTTAGATAACCGACCACTGACTGTCAGAGCAAAGTTTTTGTAGACGTGTGGGACAGCGGATTGATGACTTGTGTAAGGAAACTGAATTCGAGTGGCGAAGGGCCTTAAGGTGAAGGCGCCTGTCTAGCCCGCAAAATTTAAAATTTTCGAGTATTTTTATAGTTTATGCAAATTATGAAAACATTTAAGACAACATTTTGTGATTTGCGAAAAACACCGTATGCAGTGCGTTTATTAATACATTTATTTTACTCTAAATATTATCACGGTGGATATGATACTAGTAAATCACTAAATATACAAAAATTGCCAGATTATCTGGATAGCTGTCGTTCTTGAAATGTTTTAGAGTAAGTTGGATATATTAATAAATGCACTGCACACGGTCTTTTTCGCGAATTACAAAATGTGCCTTTTATTATTGTCAGATTTTGAGAAATTTATAAAAAACCTCAAAAAATTTGAACTTCGCGGGCTAGATGGGCGCTTTAGCCTTAAGCCAAATTCGATTCGAATTGTTTTATAACAAACCGTTTCGTAGTAACCAATGGCAGATTTGTAATATTTAGTTTCGACTTCAAAATGATGTTTAGTGACTTATGTAACTTTATTTGGGTCCATATACCTTTTCACCGATGTTTTTGTGCTCATAAGCGTGTCGCGGACAAGTGCGATCCGTCAAGTGTGGTATAGGTCATTGTAATAGTGACCGCGTCTACTCTTTACACTACATACAAGTGACCACGACCGCGCCCGTTGACGTGACTCAAAGTGCGAGTACCTACTCGCAATTTACATCACCGAGTCTATTCACACCTCATATCTATGTGCATACCTACACCTCACTAAACTAGCTTTCTAATTTAAATACCTAAATCTGGGTGAGATTTGATTACTATTTATGTAATTATTTAGTGACAATGGAGTTAGTCGCCTGCTCACACTCTGTTGCTGTTCCTGAGAATGTACACCATCTTTAATTCATTGAAAAGAGTACCTAACCATTGAGTTTCTTGCTGGGATCTTCTCAGTGGAAGCAGCATTCCGAACCGGTGGTAGATTCTGACTATTCATAGATGCTTTGTTGGCTTACATGAATTAAAGAAATGTTGAGTTGTTGAATTTTTTGAGGTGTAAACATGGGTAATCGGTCCGTGTCGGTCCTCAGGAGCGAGGAGAGCGTGGTGGTGGGCGCGAGCTGCGGCGGCGCGCAGGTGTACTACCAGGAGAGCGGCGCGCGCGGCGCCGGCCCGCCGCCGCCCTCCGACCCGCTGGCCGCCGCGCCGCTGCGCGCGCGCCGCCGCCTGCTGCGCGACCACTCCACACTGCTGCTCTAAGAGAGCGTGGTGGTGGGCGCGAGCTGCGGCGGCGCGCAGGTGTACTACCAGGAGAGCGGCGCGCGCGGCGCCGGCCCGCCGCCGCCCTCCGACCCGCTGGCCGCCGCGCCGCTGCGCGCGCGCCGCCGCCTGCTGCGCGACCACTCCACACTGCTGCTCTAAGCTGGACCCCACCGAGCGCACGTTACGGATATAAGTATAATAGTCGATTTTTTATTCCGTATACAGGTCGCAAAGTTCGTCGTCGACCCTTGTCGAGGACGGACGTGTTTCTCGTGCGTGCGCTCCGTTAACAGCGACCATCGTGAAGTTGGTTACAGTTCGGAAACTCGGTCCCTCCTGCTCTCGCGTGGGCGCTTCCCCGTAAGAGGCAGCGGCCATTTTAGATTTTGTTCGGTGTTGGAAGAGACAAACGATCGGAGTGAACGTTGTGCGCATTTGACGTTGAAGTGAAAGTGACAGGAGCCTGACAGCCGACAGCTGTTAGCTGCGGCCGTCACAGGCGTATTAGTGTAGTGTGCGGAAGAGACGCGGTGACAAGTGTGAGGTTTGACAGCTGTCATCTTTGACGCTGTCAAATTACGGATTTGTGCGAGTGGGACGCGGTGTAAGTGACAGGGACACGCATTGGCAGTGAGTGATAGATTTAAGTTTGACTCTTACCTTTGACAGTTGACAGTTGACAGTTGACAGTTGGCAGCTGACGGCTGGCGACGGAGGGTTGGCAGCCCGTAGCCTGCCACTTGGGTGTCTGGCGTGATCGGTCGGTCGTCGTCATCACCGGTGACGTCACGCAGCGGTGTGCAAACACCGGGGTGGACCGACGTGCAGCGACAGTCGGGGCACCTCACAACACCACAGACCCCGTCACTGTTCGTGTATTGAATATTAAAGCTGTTCGTGTAATGCATAACGACTGTTCGTGTATTGGATAATAATTTGTTCGTGTATTGGATAATAAGTTGTTCGTGTATTGGATAATAATTTGTTCATGTATTCGTGTATTGGATAATAATCTGTTCGTATACTGAATATCAACTATTCGTGCATTATTTTGTATAAAAATCAGCTCGTGTATTGACGGTTAGTTTATCGCTTCCGCACTGTTGTCCGAGCAATGGCGGATGACGAACGGAGGCTGGAGCACAGCCTTATCGAAGCTGAACTTGAAAGGAAACAGGCAGAATTGGAGCGCAACCAGTTGGAAGTAGTGGCTTTGCTCGAGTTGGGTAATGAGACCATTGGCCCGGAAGAGGGATTTCAGCCCAGAAAATCGATCGCGCGTACTCCCCCTAGCGGTTTTAGCCGACAGCCGCATCAACATCAGTCTTCGGGAGCCAAGCGTCCCCTGGGGTCCCCGGAGGAGGTGCAGGAAGCCGTGAGGAGACGCATTGGTGCTGCAGTGGCGTCGGAGGCTGCCCCTCCCATTGGCGGAATAATGACTGGTAGGAGCAAATCAAGCGTGCCTGCCCCCACGACAGCACCGGTGATGCGCGTGGCCGACCATCCAGGGACCGCCGCGGCACCAGCAACGGCATCTGGGGGGGGCATGGACGTTGAGCCGTCTTTGGAATCGATGACTAAAGTGCAGTTGCTGGACGTCGTGCACGCATCATTGAAGGGGATAGCTGCTGTTGCGAATGGTACGAACAAGCTAAACATTGCTGATAAGACTGCCATAGCGGGACACGGCCAGGACGTACTAGCAGCGGTGGCCGCACTGGAAATCCGCCTGGCCGAAGCAGAGCATGCCATCACAGCGGGCAAACTAAAGTGTGCTTCTATGGAACTGGCGCTAGGAGCAGCAGGCATAGGTGGCCCCGCGGCGGAGGGAGCTCCGGCGCCCGCACCCACCTTTGCGGCGACGCTTAAACTGCCGCGCAGGCAGGAGCAGGTGCCCATCCCATCTGCGCAGGGGCCCACCCTTGCTATTTACCCAGCGGAGGCAAATGATAAATTGAAAACCGCAGACGACACGAAGCGCGAGCTAAAGACCTCGGTCAACCCGGCGAGCCTAAATATCCAGGTGGATAAGTTGAGGAAGGTGGGCAACGCGGGGGTAGTCGTCCAAACGACGGACGAGCAGTCGGCGAACAGGCTGCGGAAGGCGGTTCCGCCTTCCCTGCGAGTATCAGAGACTGCAAAGCGGCGGCCCCAAGTCTGTTTGCCAGGGGTGGACTCGTCACTCGAGCATGACAAAATCATCGAAATGCTTCATGAGCAAAACTTCAGTGAGGACGAAGAATGGCCCCTTACCAAGATCCAGGGCCAGTTCAAGGGCGCCTTTATGAAAGGCAGGCGTGATAGACCCGAAAGAACCGCTGTATTCTACGCCTCGCCTCAGTTCAGGGCGGCCCTACTTAAAAAAGATAGGGTCTACGTAGGGTGGAACGCGGTCGAGCCGGCGGACTGGGTTGGCGTGACCTGCTGCGCCAAATGCCAGCTGTACGGGCACCCGGAGAAGTACTGCAGGGCGCGCGACAACACCTGTAGCAGATGCGGCACAGTGGGGCACAAGCATACGGAATGCAAGGCCGAGCAGGTGTGCTGCGCCACTTGCAAGAACTTCGGCAGGCGGGAAAGTGGGACACACACTACTGCTTCTAGGGACTGCCCGGCCAGACTACATGCGGAGCAGAGAGAAGTTGGCATGACCAACTATCGGTAGAAGAGGGCCCGCAAGTAAAAATAGGCCAGCTAAATTTGGCAGGGGGTGAGGTGGCCACTAAAGAGCTGCCCACGCTGGCCGGCGAGCTGGGCCTCGACGCTATTCTAGTTCAAGAACAGTACTCGAGGGCCCAGCTCATTGCCCAGTGCGGTACCAGGCCCAAAGCGGGCCTGTACATACACCGCCTGGGCATAGCGTGCTCCGTGCTACAACACCTAAGCACGGAGCACTGCGTGGTCGCCCACCTCGCCTCTCTGGACGTCTACCTGGTGTCGGCGTATTTCCAATATAGTGACCCGATCGGACCCCATCTACACCACCTGGATGGGGTCATGACTGCTCTCTCGGGCAAACGCATCATCATTGGGGTAGACGGGAATACCCACTCCCCACTGTGGCATAGCGCACCGCGCCACTACGAAGGCCGGGGCTGGGAGGCCAGGGCCAGGCGGGAGCAGATGGAAGGATTTATTTCATCCAATGGGTTGATAATTCTAAATCAAGAGGGCCAGCTCAGCACGTTTAGCGGCCCGAATGGAGAATCAAACATTGACGTGACATTAGCTACCCGAGGAGACTTGTACATCACGGACTGGACGGTGCGAACAGGATCCAGTAGCGACCATCGGCTGATAACTTTCAGAGTCGGGGATAGTCGGGAGCCGTCTGGAGCGCGCGCTGTTGGAGTGGCGGAGCCACGCAGATTCAGGGACCGGGGTGTAAACTGGGCCCGATTCCGCGATAGGATTCACGGAAGAATGGGAAGTATGAACTTTAGGAAGAATGTGTCTGACATATGTGTGCAGTTTGAAAGAATTATTGAAGAATCAGCTTGCCAGTGTTTGGGTGTGAATGAGCCAGTGAAAGTAAACAAGTATGAATGGTGGACTCCTGAGCTTGACAAGCTCAGGAAAGAACAATGCAGAGCGAGAAGAAAGTGGCAAGGCGCGAGGAAGAGCGGGGGTTTGAGAGAGGAACGTCTGAGGGAAGAATTCCATAGGGTGCGTGCGGTATACCGGAAAGGGATGAATGCGGCGGAGCTCGGCCACCTCAAACGGGTTGCCGAGTCCGGCAACCAGGACCCCTGGGGCCTAGCCTACAGAGCCGCGAGCGGGGTCCTTAGGCCCCCGCCTAACATCATCAACGGCACCAGGCTCGTGTCGGGGTACGCTGGCTCGGTGGGCGAGTCCATGACTGGCCTTTTGCGGGCCCTATGCCCGGATGACGACGTGTCCAAGGACACGACGTATCACAGGCAGGTCCGCGTCATGGCCTCGCTCACCCCGTCAGGCCGAGCTTCGCCACCGTTGTCGCGTGAGGAACTGGGGGGCATCGTCAAAAGCCTCCTTAATACTGCCCCGGGAATTGACGGCCTGAGTGCAAAGATTCTGAAGAATGTGTGGACAGCCGCATCAGCGGAGTTCACTGCAGTGTATGCGAGGTGTGTAGCGGAGGGAGTGTTTCCGGACGTATGGAAGAAGGGTCGGCTGCTCGTCCTGCCGAAAGGTAACGACAAGCCTCTGACCGACCCTAAAGCGTACCGCCCGATCACGCTCCTCCCCGTGCTAGGGAAAATCCTGGAACGCGTAATGCTGCAGTGTGCGCCCACGATCACGAACCAGATCTCCGCGAGCCAGCACGGATTCTCTCCGGGTAAGTCCACCGTAACGGCGCTGCTAGAAATAACTAACACCGTCAGTCAGAGTTGTTTCAGATATGTTCAAGCTATATTCCTCGACATCTCGGGTGCCTTCGATAATGCCTGGTGGCCCATGATCATGACCAAGGTGAAGCGGGGGGGTTGTCCGCCAAACATCTATAAGATGTTGGCTGACTACTTCACCGACCGCCGCGTAGGTCTTTTTGTGGGGGACCAGGTGGAATGGAAGGTATCTACAATGGGTTGTCCGCAGGGGTCGGTGTTAGGTCCCGCCCTGTGGAACATACTGATGGACGACCTGCTTCGATTGCCAATGCCTGCCAACGTTAGGATGGTAGCGTATGCGGATGACGTCACGCTGCTGATCGAGTCCAATGCCAGGGCCAATATTGAGGCAGTGGCCAGGCAATGCCTGGACCTGGTAAAAGCCTGGGGGGCCCGTAATAGGCTCGAGTTTGCCCCTGGGAAGTCGACCACCATGACTCTCAGAGGGAAGCTACAGCGGCCCCCGGTTATCAGGCACGCAGGACAACCGGTTAGGAACGTGACGTCGACCAAAGTGCTTGGCGTGGTCATGGATAGCAGCTTGTCATTTGCGCAGCATGCGGTGTCGATCGGGGAGCGTGCAGCCAAATGCTTCGGGAAGATGGCTCGGGTGTCGACATCGTCCTGGGGCATTCGATATAAAGGTCTGCGCCTCCTCTACAGGGGCACATACGTTGCCACGATAACGTATGCTGCTGCAGTATGGTACAGGAGAGCGACACTCCACGTGGTCCGCAGCGCCTTACTAAGATCGCAACGATCGAGCTTAATACTGCTGACCAAAGCGTACCGGTCGACCAGCACGGCCGCGCTTGCAGTATTGGCTGGCCTTTTGCCCGCAGACCTAGAGGTGATCCGTGCTGGCAAGTTGGATGAGGCGCGCCAGTCCGCGACCGGGGAGTTGAGCAGGCGGAAGCGTGAGTTGTGGACCGAGGCGATTGACGAATGGCAGAAAAGATGGGAGTGCGAGGAAAAGGGTCGCGAGTTGAGTCGTTTCTTCCCGGACGTCGCAGGTAGACTCGAGGCGCATTGGGTCCAGCCGGACCATGTCACCTCCCAGATCCTCACGGGACACGGGTGTTTTAGAAAGAGACTGTATGATATGAGACTGATGGACGACAGTATGTGCGAGTGTGGGATGGAGGACGAAGACCTCCATCACGTTTTGTGGGTCTGCCCCCTGTATGAGGAGATTCGATGTAAGATGATGGATGGAATCAGTCGCGATGAGGAAGGTCCAGTTTACTACACCGACCTGGTGGGGAGGGAGGGAAATTATGAGCGCCTGGGAGAGTTCGCTAGAGAGTGGCACAAAATTAGGCGAATGCAAGAAACAAGACGCAGCACTTAGAACATCATGCGGAAGACGACGAAGCTGTTTGTGGTCGTCTACCCCAAAGGGGTGAGTGACAACTGGGACATAGGTTTGAGAAAGAATTTGTAGGGAGTGAAGACGTGCACGCGGGAAAGAGCCCCGAGCAAGTACCGCGTGCATCTCCCGCGGATTCGGCCCGTATAACCGTAAGGTTGGCGGGGCCATGGGTTGGTGGTGGGTCATGCTCTAAGAGAGCGTGGTGGTGGGCGCGAGCTGCGGCGGCGCGCAGGTGTACTACCAGGAGAGCGGCGCGCGCGGCGCCGGCCCGCCGCCGCCCTCCGACCCGCTGGCCGCCGCGCCGCTGCGCGCGCGCCGCCGCCTGCTGCGCGACCACTCCACACTGCTGCTCTAAGCTGGACCCCACCGAGCGCACGTTACGGATATAAGTATAATAGTCGATTTTTTATTCCGTATACAGGTCGCAAACATTTTCAATAACCTATTCTAAAGTGATATCTCATTATATACTGCTAGGAAAGGATCGATCGTTCTACCCCTACTTATGTCCCGATACGCACTTGCGACTGTCACAATCGACTCTGCGATTCCAGCCATCGTTATCCGTCGTTTCGAACACAATCACTATAGGTACCACTGCCGACGAGAAGTGATACGAAATTGTAATAATGATAGAGTTCAAATCGGTCACCATCGAGTTTGCCTACATTCCGGCGACCATTTTACAAAATCATGATTCATACTGTGTTGGAAATCGTGATATTAATTAAAAATAAATGAAGGCGTAACTAATAAAATAAGCTATTCATTTTTGTATTGCTTCTCGTTAGCCGTGGTAGTAGTGGTATATGGTAACCTACGGGAAACCTTCATTATTGTATTATGTGATAGTCTGATATGCATTTTATATCAATGTATTATTGTTTTATATTTTTACTTATTTTATAAATGAGATTATTGTTGTATAGGAACGTATGGGAGATATTGAGAAAAGTGCAAATCAATTTTGATAAAGACTGTCTTATGTTCATTGGGCCCACCTACCTACACCAAATCAGAAGGGAATTGGTTGGATTTATTTGACATAATTCGTCTTGTGCTGAAGCTAAGTTTATGTCAAAAAGTTTCACGGTTCAGCGATGGTTATCTATTCTAATCGATACTTAAATATTATCGATATGTTAGCACATAACCCCGCATGTAAATATTGCCAAATCATTGTTTAGATTAAGCCCTAACAATTAGTTTTTTATATTTTTTACAAAGGACTCGAAGGAAGCATAATAGTGTAGAGTGCAATTTATCAATAGGTATTGTTTTTATTTTTGATCAAGAAGTTTCATAGCTTGTTACTAAACTTGTTATTGAATTGGGTGTAGTTTTGCAAAGTGGAACCGACCAACTATTACACAAAGTAGGTACACCATCATAAATTGGTTTTGGTCTGCAGGATTATATGTTCTGGTTGTTTCCAATTTGCATAACAGCATCCAATTATCTATGCAGCATACAAGACTTTCGGTCGAAGCATAACAAACCACCCTAATGCCGGAGTTAAACATTCAGAATAACAAGTAAGGATTCGTTTTATTTTTTTAATAAAATGCAAATAGCTACTTTGTTTATTGAGTCTGTAAGTATGTAATCCTGAATTCGATTTTAAATTTTTACAAATTCAGAGAACAGAGGCAACCGCATTAGTCTTTGGAAGGGCACTGTCGTTTATCATGTTAGGAATGTTTAAATTCAGAAGTGTAAGAAGCCCTTTAGCATTTTTGTCCTCTTGTACCCTTAAGGCTCTCCGCAGACGACACTTTGTTGTCGATACCGGAATCAGCAAAAACGGTTTTCTATATCAGTATTGTGACAGCGACATGGGTGTCGGCAACAAAATGTATGTACATTTGCGCAGAGCCTAACATATGACACTAAAATGTTTTCTAAGAAATTTCTCTAGGAAATATAGCCCGTAGCGAAGTGCAATAGACCTCAATGATGGTAGCTTTTAGTAATAGATAACTAGTAATTTTAGAGACCAGTCGCTACACATCATATGCATAGCATCATTTAGTGGTAGTAACTTGTATTTTTACCCATATACATTAGACATTTTTACTTATTTGATCCTAGTAATTAATATTAGTATGAAAATGTCTGGCCTTTGGAATGTGACAGCGATTCTGAATTGTTTTAATGCTCACACGATTCTTGCCATTAGTCCTAAGTTTTCCAGCTAATTTGGTAGTTAAGGATTGAAAACGATAGAAATAGAAGTATAACTGTGTTTTACGTCGTTAATTTAGTATGGGTGTTGTTATCGCAAATGAAAGTAACACGGGAGTCCGAAATATGTGTAGGTACTATATCCGCAGGCGGCTTGCCGTTGATCAGACCACATCTCTTCCGCCCACATGTCTTATATTTTATATTTCTGACCGGACGAGCGCGAACGGAGGAAGTTATGAGGGGCGAACATCGGCAATCTGAGTAAAGGTACCTACACACATACCGACGGCTATTGCCGCTTTCGTTTTTCTTCTTGAACGGGAAACGGCCAGTTTGAAAACCGCCGCCGTCGTACTATTAGTAAGCACGGCGGCCCCCGTCGGTCGAGCCGCCGACATAGGTAGTGTAGGAGCCATAAATGTTATAAACGAATCGCAAGCCTGCAAAAGTTTTGTTTTCGCCGATTTCTTATACTTCGGCTAGGCCGATTACTGTCTGTACTGAAAGGTAGATTATATAACGCTGCAACGATAGGGAGGCAAGCAGCGTACAGCAAATTGTAGCCGCTAGACTTAGTCCGCCGTCCAATTCTGTCCTAGATACAAACTTTATTTTTCGGCTTCTATTAAAAGTTTGTTCAATCTACAGCGGTACTTGCTTCGCATACTGCTCACATCCGAGTCACTAGAATATTAACACTTACCAACCTAAAGCCATATTTTATTACGAAGCCTCATCCGAGGATATGAATTAGCTTTTAAGCCAAATGTTGCAATTGTTTTGTTTTCCAGTATTATGTATGCATTCCATTGTATTAGTTTGTCTGTTCGATTTGAAACCGCTTCAATCTTTCAGCTATACGGACTGCTTTTGAATTTGAATTATGTTCCAAATCTATGTATGGAATTGATGCGATTTCGAATCAAACATTTAACATTGTACTTCTCCGTTCTTAGTTGTAAAAGAGTACAAATTGCCAAAATAGATGCGTCCAATGCAAAATGCCAATTCACCAATATTTTACCATGTTTTGTTTTTAATATTATTGTTGTTTTCTTTATGTTTATTAGCGGTTAGTGTCGAGTTGCCATAACAGGAGTGCCAATACGACACGGTGATGTGGTGTATCTGATTAATAAATTATACATAAATAATTGTTAAGAATTTTAATAAAATCCGATAGTGATAATGTTATTTGTAATTGTATAGTGAAAATACCCAACACTACGTACTACTCTTGCATTAAAAACTCTATTAATAGGCAAGTCTGTACCCACCTATGCCCAATATTGGTACAACAGTTTTATGAATTCCTAACACGCCACTTACACATACTGGTTAAGTCGATCACAACTCCGGGGCCTATATACGCCAATATAGCGCTCCGGAACATGTATAAGCGACAATACAAGCTATAATACAGTTTCTATGCAAGAACTATAAATAACTACTTCCAATATTGCACACTATTATACAAATACATAGGTATTGAGAATAATACATAAATAGATACCTATTTCAGTCAGGTCAAAAAGCAAAAACGACATAAAAATAAGGAAGATTAATTTAGTTTGATTCTTTAATATAAAATGAATTCAATCAAATTAGATTGATATTATAAATTTCGTGTAAAGACGTAGGTACAATTTTATCATTGTTAAATGTTGCCCAATAGACTGTACCCTACCATGATCGAAACCCACGAACACTGAAAGGTGCCATGGCTCAATTGAGAAAAATTACAAGTATTCTCTTTTGATGCGCCTAGTGGGCGTATTGTTCACAAATCTCGTTTGAAACGTACAGATCAACATCATGGTATGGCACAACATGGTGTGCAGACTATAAAGTTTCACTTACAAAATCATTCCTTTATCTTACGTCTCAAATAGAGAGGATACAATGGATGAGAACAGGTGGGACAGACTAAATGAATGAAGAAGAACCATAATGACATTACAAAACTATAGTTTATTAACAAGTCCGTCACAACACGACGCTACTCTACGATAACGCCGATGTCACTCGATACATATCATTACATATCGATACTACCAACACGAGAAATGCAATCGATCACGTCCGTGAAATGTATATGAAATTAAGCTGTATGTTCAATAGTCGGAAGATAAAGAATATGATCTATGCGCGTGACTTCTCTCTTCAAGTGTCTTCGAGCAAGCTTGGGCTTCCTACAAAGCGGCTAACTCGATCATATTCTTTTCGCTTCGACAAGCCGTGCCCTTCGCCGCGACGCGGACCTTCCGTCCGCGACAGTTTCGCCGCCTTTTCGAAAAGACTTTTCAATCAAACATTTTCAAAACTTCAACACAGTTAGTTTCAAGGAACTTCATCCTTTACTTCTTGTTTCAATACCTTTTCAAACAAACAAAATCAATATTAGACTTAGTGTTAAACCTTTATTAGAGCTAGTTTTACATCCTAGAGGCATTTACGCCCGTGAGCGTTAACGCACTAACTTACAATAGACCCTTTCATTATCACGTATCAATAACAAGAGCTTCTGCGGTCACGTGAGTTACAAATTACATGTCAGATTAACAAATCATCATACGACTAGACGTCATACGTGCGAACAGGTACAGTATAAATGCATAGGAGGCCAGTGGAGACATGTTTGGGAGGATGTGGTGTATCAAAATGTATACTATGTCGGAAGAGCTCAGCGTCGCGAACTTACTAATAACGACCTGGAAAGTCAAAGAGGGGAGTAACCATGGTGTTATACGGCATTGTATTCATAGCACAAGGATAATGAGGTTGAAGCATTCTTCTATCAATTTATATCTTGTTCTGACAGACTGTTAATAACGCATACACCCACAGACCCAACACCCTTTATATGATAGAAATCATTGTAACATAAACCAAAGCTTAGTTGAAGACATTAACAAAATTCTTAGTCAAGCTCGTCTTATATTTAATTTGTATTTCACAAAGTGATGGCATCACAATAGTCAAAAGTATTTCAAAGGGTTATTTATTTTGTTGAAATAAATTGATAGAAAAACCGCAATCTCAGGCAATAACATTCATAAACTTAATCTAATTATATCTAAAACAAAACATACTCCATTAGACACACACAATATGTACATGGATAGCTTCGTAGCGTGGATTACCAATCAGGGTGCGAATGTATGGGGTCACCCAATACTGCATCTTTGGTATGAGTAGTGTATAAATTACAAAGACTGAACTCATACAAACAAATGTATGTACAAGTTTCATGTTGAGAGATTCAGAAGAACATAGAAAATGTTATTTCCGACACAATTAATTAAAAATTACTTTATGAAATATGAGTATGAAGTACCATAAAAATAACCATCCCTTGCTAAACAATATTGATTGATAGACACATACTAAATTCAACTTGAAACTGAATGTTTAGCTCATTTTCTTGTGTCAAATTAAGCTCAGTTTACGCACTAACAATCACTACACGATGAATGGACCTATTACACAAATAACATTGCAAAGAGCCGCTGTTTATATAACCTCTAACATAAAATTACAGCTAACTATAATTTTTGAAAATATCTCTACACAAAATAAGGCTACAATGAATTGTAATTATATAATAATATTTCTATCCATCATTTAGACTGGTCAAAAAATCCTCCCCAACACATTTATCTTGTTATCTTGAACACTACCTAAATATAATTTTTCACCACAAATTACATCAATAAAACGCGCTCATAGTTGTATCCGAAATATCACCTACGAAATAGATCGGTAGCCCCGTCCAACAATTTATCACTAACTTAAAAATACGTCGAACTTGTAGCCCTACATGTCGTAACGCAATGAATGTCGCATGGCGGGTGCCTACCGCTCGGGGTGATAGTAAGACTTACGCGGCGAGTAGGAGCGCTCCCGCTCGTAGCGGCGCGAGCGGCGGTAGTGCGGGGACGGCGAGCGGTGGCGGTAGCCGCGGTGGTAATAGTCGCGCTCGCGGTAGCCGCCCCCACCGCCGCCGCCGCCGCCACCGCGGTAGTAGTAGTCGCTGGAACCGCCAAAACTGTGTCAACCATGGGCAACACATGAGTCAGTATAAGGCCAGGCGGACATTATCAGAAAGTTTCTTGTTTTTTGGGACAAGCTTAGGACCACACACTCCCACCACTGTTACTCGTTGTCCAACAATGAATCGTTGGAAAGTTTCTGTCGGACAACTTATTTCGTATGAAGACCTCATAAGGTACAAATCAAAATCAAATCAAAAGAAATCTTGGGGCTAAAGATTTTAAAGATTTAACAGTTGCATCACAACTCACTCTCGGTCACGTCCGCGTCTTTCGTATCCGTTGTCACCTCTGCCCACACTGCGAAAAGAAACATTTCATATTATAAAAAAAGATCTTAATATAAAATGTATGACATTTTTGTTCAAACAGGCCTTTAGTAAATCACCTAAGGCTTTTAGTTGATTCACTCTAAATCTGTTCAATTTGATCTACCAACACCTAGGATCCACAGATAATTTTATTATTATTAGTGAATTTCTATGTTGGCATTGATTTATTTCTAGCCTATCTTTGTATCCCACTACACAAATCCCGCATTCGTATAACCCGCTTATTTTAGACCATATAAATAACAAATTATTTGCATTCTATAATATTTTTTATTTACAGTCTTTCAGCTTGTCATCAAAAATCATTATATGGTCGGTATTTTTAAACGGGCGAGTACCGAAGGGACCAGACACTGCTACAGGTAGCTCACCAATACTCAAACGCTAATTAAATACATTCTACATTATTATTAAGCTGTTCGAGAAGTTGTTTGAAATGTCTGTGAACAGTACTCACGTAGGCTTGCCCATGTAAATGCCGGGTGTGGGCGTGTGCGCGCGCTGCGTGATGGAGAAGTCGACGCGGATGCGGCGCCCATCGATCTCCATGCCGGTGCACTCGTTCTTGGCCACTTTCGCGTCCTCCTGGCTCTCGAAGTACACGAAGCAGAAGCCTCGCGAACGCCCCGTCTGTGGATAATGTCAAATAAAATATTTTATTTAGTTTAAGCCTGCAATGGTCATACGATTTTCGTAACTCTACAATATTTTATAACAACTAAATGGACATACATCCATACATCCGTGTGCAGACCAAAACCAACCCCAGTGCAAGTGTAAGTAGGTTGGTTCCACATTGCAAAAGTATATATGGCTTGGTTCCATTCTGCCAAACTATGTCTGCAATATAACTGATCATCCGTTTTGGATTAAATGAACTGAAACCTCGCCATCATTCTCTTGTAGCTTTTTTGAAATTGGTATAGAATTTAATCAGCATTCATTTTCCTCTTATGTTTTTCTAGGTAACTGTGGTCTTCCTTCCTTTGTATATTGGCGTGGCACTAAATAAACTCACCTTAGCATCGATAACAACTTGCACTTTGTCAACGGGTCCATATTTGGAGAAGATGTGGTTGATCTGCTGCTCTGTTGTGTACAGGCTCAGCCCAAACACGCCCAGACAACGCGAAGGAGTCGGATTCTCCTGTTGACAATAGGCGACGATGAGAGATTGGATGGCCAGGTGAAAATTCACGGGGAAAATTATTAGATGTCTACATTATAGTTCAAAGATAAAAGCGACCGCTTGGCTCATTGTTTCGAGCGTAGGCTGTTTTCTCAGGTCTGGGTGTCACTGGGATCGCCCCCAGTCCATTGTACGGTACCCATAGTACAAGCGTTGCTTAGTTTGGGACCATACAGTTGTTGTGTCATGCTGGCAATATTTTTGTTAAAAATTGTGTTATTCCAGGGTATAAGTTATCTCTGTCTGATTTCATTCAAATTCGTTCAGTGTTGTATGATCCTAAGTGATTTGAAGAAAACACACTTAGATATTTTACTTAGAAACGATTTTAAAAACTACTGACATGTACCTGACCTCTGGATCAGTCACCCAAGAAATTTCATGGAGTTACTCGATTTTTCTCAAGACTCTGACATACTGAGCAATGAAAAAATGAATTTAATACTATTAACATTGCATTTTAAAAACAGCTGTACAAATAATGGGGCCACAATGTAAACTGTTTAGGTTTCTATATTATATAACAAAACAAATAGGTACCAGCCAATTTATTTTAATCATACATCATTTATCAAGTATTGTTAGAGCTGTGGACTTGAATTTTCGAGTTTATCACACAGCCCGATAAACAGAACAATACACTACTTTCCTGTTGACAATTTTATTTAACTGATTATGAAAGTGAGGAAATACGTAATATGAACATTATAGCAGTGGTACATCATTTTATTATAATAATAGGTAAATATGATGAAGTGAAACTTCTAGCTAGGTGAGCAATAAAAATAATTACAGTTTAGGACACGTAACTTGCACGACGGGCGACAGTTACAGGGCGAAATAACATCCAAAATTCGACTCCCGCGCAAGCGCAGGTCACATGTCCATGATAGTACTTATGCATAATAATGTAATAATCAATCCAGTAAAAGTTACTACTTTTACTAGATCTTCAAAAGCTATGGCGTAAATGCTACTCTTTGAAGTAAATCCGATTCGGACGATTGAGAAGTTCATTACTGGTATCAATCATATTCTCGCAAAATTCAGAATTTTAAATGTTATAGGTGGATGTTTTAATAAATGTAATAAAAACTGAATCATGCGATCGTGTTCTCTTAATAATACCGCAATTTAGGCCGCCAAATCGAATTACAAAAGAGTAGCAAATCCGCCATGGCCGTTAAAGATATCTATGTTTAAATCACCGTGTTCAATCTCACCCTGTCACCTTGGTGCCGGCGGCGCGAGGACATAGGGCTGTGGCTGTGGCTGCGGCGGTACGAGCCGCGGGGCGAGTACGAGCGCGAACGCGAGCGCGAGTACCGCGCACGGTACCCGCGCCGGGGCGTGCCCGACCGCGACCTAGACCTGCACACCGACCTAGCGTTAACCACACACATATAGATTTACATGGGTAACGCAAGTATCACCATTTGTATTGAAACCAAGCGTGCCGAATTTTTAACACCTACTGTGACGTCATTAGTGACGGGAAATCCAAACCGATTCAAAGACATCGATACCGCCGATGCCCCTCCGCCCGCTACGATTCTCTCGAGTGATTATCTCGCTCATGCTCATATTTTTTATATCTGTAGTCGCGCGGACTGTAAGTTAGCGGCGACCAACCTTGACGCTTAGTCGGGGTTTCGTACACGCGAAGACGTACATTTGCGTTATCTATGTAAATCTATATCTGTGGTTAATCACGAGAGATGCGTTCACATGCACAGAACACACGACTCGGTTGGAGTGTAGCCTTAGAATCCGAATGTGTCATTAGATTATGTTAGTTCCCAGTTAGGGGGGCTATGGAGCCAGGACTTAGACGAATTTTCGAGAAAATTTTTTTTTTCGTTTTGATCACTGTTCTAACCTAACCTAACCTAAACCTAACCTAACTCATAGCGCCCCTAAGGCTACACAATGACCCACGACTCAAAAGCTATCAAACAGATAAAACTGTAACCAAATCTACACGTCCTGATCTAATGTTTGACAGCTATGCAAAGAATGAGGGTTGAATTAACTAAGGCCTATATCAATAAATCTATCTCATGTGTGAGAGTAATCTTCAACGACATCAAGAAGTTGGGGAACTTCTTGGAAGAACTTGGATGGCTGGTATGACTGGCTCACCACCCTCCAACACACAAAACAGGCGCAATTGACGTCGATTTGTGGACACCACCCGCAGTAGATGAAGATGAAGAGAGTATCTTGGAAATTATCATTCTTATGACATTACAGTACAAAATGAAACTGACATGTCAAGAGCATTCTTAAGATCGCTCTCAGACTTGAGATTGATTTATTTATATGACCCTTAAAGTGTGTCTTCAACACAAGCATTTGTAATGAGCATGGGAATATGATCATTCAGCCAATGACTGCAGCAAGCAGTTTCAGAAACCTCACACACCATCTAAATAGTTGCTAAAATTCACCCATTTGGGTATTAGATCAGTTTGTGTGAAGCAGGTGTATCATCCAATAGGATATTGCAACCATGTGTTTGGCTCAAATGCTAATTATAACTCATTAAACCAAATAAATTTTCATTTTAAAAGGAAGTTAGAAAATGGGTTCAGAATGGTAGATTGATTGAGATAGGATTGACTGACAAATTCTTGGTTAAAATAATTTGTAATAACAGGAATCCTCATTAACAAATGTTACTGAAATTAACTAGCAAGTTTTATACAATAGTTTACTGTAAGCAATGTTTCAATTCTAAATGTGCAATTATTCCAGAATCAAATATTTATTATGAATAGGTACTCAATGAGTAAAATTATAATAAATGGTATAAGTGTAATTACCTGCATTACAGAAAATAGGTACATAATATTGGTAATAACTCAATATCATAACTTAATTAATTGACTCATTGTCTATATTGATTCAATACATATATTTACAAATGAGATAAGACTTTCAAAGTGTTATATGTATAAATGAAGAACTTAGTTTCTATTTAGAAATGTTAATGAATTATGGACAAAACTTGTTTCTTATCACCCCTCCCCTCTGTTCTTCACCCCCCTGTATCACATTCAACTATTGATAAAACAGTTGCTATGTACTAATACTATTGAACAAATGAACCAATTTCAAATAGTAATTTTATAGATTTACACATAATTGAAGACTATATTTGGAATTACGTACTTCCTGAATAATATTATATGTAAATTGTTTGACGTTGTGAATTGCGCAATTCTAACAACCATTACCCTTGAAAGCGAGGTTATAAAATATACGTTACATACCTACATTTGCTATTTACAAAAAAAATATGCAAAAAACTACAATTGCCTACTAAAAGCATGTTATCTAACGTTATTCTGGTATAGGCTAGTAATAAACTTACGGGCTCCTGTATTTTCTACTGGACGCTTTTGGCGGGGGCGGCGTCCTCGACCGGCTTCGGCTGTGGCCCCGCGACATCACCACGGGCTTCGGCGCCGGCTCGCGAGACCCGTTTCGCGTCCTCGAACGACTTCTCTGAAATCACCCAAGCAAGCCGATCGTCATGATATAAAGAGCATTCGGCTGACAAAATAAAACACACGCGGCGGGAACGCGAAGACACATGAAGAATGCCGCATAATTATAGTACCTCTCGATCCGACATTATGTCCGACGTGATGAATTGGGTTAACGGAAACTAAATAAGAGAAATTGAATCTATTCCTGTAGTTGGAAAGTTCAATAAAATTCGAGCACACCTCGAACGCGTTACAAGCCAGAAATTGAAAAACAAAATGGCGGACGGCAGTCAAACTCAACAGGAATTTAGTAAATGTTGCCAGTCAGATTTTAGTATAACTTAACAATACAGAAAAAAAATGTCGATATTCCAGTTATAGCACTTACATTCCGAACGAGTCTGTCAAAAAATGTTTTAGAACGAATATATCCTTGTAAGTAAAGTCATTGTCAGCTGCACAGAGTACTTTGTATATATATGAAATAGAGGTATATTTTCGTTTCATAATGAGAAACGATGATAGTGCTGCCTCTGGACACGAGATCGGGAACTACTATCAATATATATATATATATAACTAGCAAAAGTAGTTACAGCAGGTGTATAGTAGCTGTAGCTACTGTTGCTAGTTATAAATAGGTACTTATATTGATAGTAGTTCAGAAACATACATATATATAGGCATGTATGTATATGGACCTATACCACCGTCACGTCACTGAAATAATGAATAAGGTAGGATCTTTTTCGTTAGCATGCTTGAAAATCAAAGCTTGCTGGCAAAAAAGTACCTACCTTATTCATTATGATAATATTAAATGTAGATAAGATCGCTGAATTTGAGAAAAATAAGAAATACCGAAGTGTAAGTTTAAGGGCATGATTAAATAAAAATAAACACAACTAAATTCCTTTTAGTATGTATATTTGTACGTACAGACTTTAAGGATGTATCGTATAGTAACCATTTTCACTGTTTGAACATCGCAGGGATACAACATTTTCTGTTCGACATGATGGTAAATAAACACTGACCAACACAATCACAAAATGAGTTCTAAGTTCTTTAAATCCAACCGCACAAAAGCACAAACACAACTGGAGGAGCGAAATTTTACCCAACAGACTTTAGGGGGGAAAAAGGACTATTTAACTATATAAAATAAAAACAAGATAAAATAGCAACGAGCTTGCTCGCATGGAGTACCGGCGGCCATATTTTATTTATTAGCAAATTTTGTTTATGGTCATAAGGTGCAGTGTTGCCAGATCCAAAAGTTGTAGTAATCGTAAATCACCGTTAGAATTATCGTTTTTCAAGAAAATTATCGTACAGCGTCATATTTTGGTTTCTCAACTCCAGACAGCACCCCCAGAATAAATTAAATTTAGGAAACAATATTCATTACGATAAATGTAATTGAGAAAATGTTTCGCTGTTCTGCAAACAGTACACTTTTGGCAAATACTAACATGAACCATAACTATAAGAGCTCATAGTTGAGACTGAAAGCAGTCTATTTAAAGGTTTTTTTTTGGCTGCCAAACAAATGTCCATGCGTATGCATATGCGAGAGGGACGCAAAGAGAGACTTGTTGTTGTTTCATTTTTCCAGATGACAAAATATGTTTTGCTTAGGCGTTGCTCAAAATTATCATACTTTTTACATAATTTAGCTACCCGCTATCGTAATACCGTACGTTTTAAATATTAATTCATTATGTAACGTACGATAATTTTGAGCAACGCCTAAGCAAAACATATTTTTAAATTTGGAAAAATTAAACAACAACAAGTCTATCTTTGCGCCCCTCACTCATATGCATAAGTACACATGGACGTTTGTTTGGCAGCCAAAAAACCTTAAAACAGACTGGAAGTCATAGTTTTGATTTATGTCCGTATTTGCCAGAAGTATACTGTTTGGAGAACGGTGAAACATTTTCTCAATTTCATATTTCTTACCTAATAATTTTTCTCAAATTTCATTTATCCTGGGGGGTACTGTCTGGAGTTGAGAAGCCAAAATTTGACGCAGCACTATAATTCTAACGGTGACTTACGATTATTACAACTTCTGGGTCTGGTGGCACTGCAACCTAATTACCATAAACAAAACGCCTCCCATAATCATCGTACGGTGTGGCAACTCTGTTAGAAAATAAAAAAGCACCATCTTACGTTTTATAAGATAACTATATTCTGACCAAGTTCACAAGTAATTCAACATTGCCATCTCTCACCTTAATCGGAACATACATGATTATAAGAATACAAAATTATAAAACGCTTGACACTATGAAAAGGCTATTTGTTTGATGTACTTCTTAATTTAATACACTTATACGAAGCCTATTTCCCCATGTGCGGAACTAAGATTGTAAGCCCTGGCTGGTTGTCACCAACTGTCACAGCAACTGCATGCATCATTTTCCACATCACATCAGTCGAGTAGGGAAATGTGGTTTTGTTCGCTCGATAAATAAATTTACATTATTTTTTTCTAAAATATGACTGACAACGAAGTACAAACCGGCCCCCCAGGGGACCAGCCTCAAGAAAAGACTGCAAAACAACTAGAGAAAGAGGCGAAAAAAGCCGCTAAGTTAGAAAAACTTCAAGCAAAGCTGGACAAGAAGAGCACTGCGCCAGCTGTGCAGAAAGCTAAACCGGAGGTTCGTGCTATTAAATAAATGATGACTACTATAGCTTCTATTCTATTATATAAAGCATTAAAAATCTTGCCTTAAGATAATTTTTATTCGTAGGTTAGTAGGTGACTACTGGTGAAAGTATATTTGCAATTGTGTCCAAATTGCATCAGTTCTATTGTTAATCGATATAATTATCAGCTGGAAGTTGTATAATAAGCTTACATGTAATAATAAATAAATAAATATCGCCAAAAAACAACTCCTAAATAATGCATAAAATAACTCCTAAATAAAAAAAAACCATAAACTTTTTTATTTCTGTTTAGAAAAAGGCAAAGGAAATTAAAGAATGTGCCGTTTACACTGCCGATACTGCACCCGGTGATATGAAGGACCTCAGCGGAGCAATGCCAGATGCATACAGCCCCAGCTATGTGGAGGCAGCCTGGTATGCGTGGTGGGAGAAGCAGGGCTTCTTCAAACCTGAATATGGGGTGAGTGATACATCCGATTTCCGTTTTGGTAAAATTTAAGATATCTTATATAATTCATACAGATCAGGAAATTAATAAAATCACCCAGTCTCCATTACAAGGGATGTTGCTAAGATTAGAGGCAAACAGATAATTTATAAAAACTAACTAAAATTGACATGTTTTTATGTTTTTTTTACTAATGGTCTTGCCATTGAGTCAGGCCCAATGTGATTCTGTCAATGTTTTAGTAATAGAGAAGACACAATGTAGATTGATTGATCAGTTTCTAATCCAGACTTGACTTTTTGTCACCAATTAAGATGATGCTAAATTAAATAAACATAGGCCTGTTTGTATATAATGCCCCACCTTAAGGATTAAGCAGACATTCTCTGCTTAATTCGAGTTTATACAGTCATCATACTGAATTATCTATACCCAGCTGTGTGTTCTCTAATGCGGTAAGGAGCCAATTGTATTGCTTATCATATATAATTAAAACATTCACTTCTATTTCAGAGAAAATCAATATTAGAACCGAATCCTAAAGGCAAGTTTGTGATGGTGATTCCCCCACCCAATGTGACGGGTTCCTTACATCTTGGGCATGCACTTACAAATGCTGTTGAAGATGCAATCACAAGGTGGCACAGGTAAGAAAAAAATATCGGGTAGGTCTGAGAATCGGTTAACATCTATTTATCATATCCCTTAATGTTAAGGGTGGTCAATCCATTAACTTTTTTTTATTTTTTTGCCAAAATTTAAGACAGGATAACGTCTGTCGGGTCAGCTAGTCTAAATATATGTAACTCAAAGGTGACTGACTGACTAACTGACTGACTGACTGACTGACTGACTGACTGACTGACTGACTGACTGACTGACTGACTGACATAGTGAACTATCAACGCACAGCCTAAACCACTGGACGGATTGGGCTGAAATTTGGCATGCAGGTAGACGTTATGACGTAGGCATCCTCTAAGAAAGGATTTTGATTAATTCTACCCCCAAGGGGATAAAAAAGGGGATGAAAGTTTGTATGAAACTTTGTCAATTAAATTCCACGCGGACGAAGTCGCGGGCACAGCTAGTATAATATAATATTTCTTGTAGAATGAATGGTCGCACAACACTGTGGAACCCGGGCTGCGACCACGCCGGCATCGCCACGCAGGTGGTGGTGGAGAAGAAGCTTTGGCGCGAGGAGAAGAAGACGCGACACGACCTCGGCCGAGACGAGTTCATCAAGAGAGTGTGGGAGTGGAAGGAACAGTTAGTATGATGACAATTCAATTTGAACTTTCATGTAGCAGTATTAAAGTCCAAATTAATATATTTGGTGATATTGCTTGGATTAGCCAGCTAATATTTGAATTGGCCGGCTAATTTGATAGGCTAAACATAAGTTTAACACATAAAATACATACACATAAAATATCTTAAGAAGCAGAAGCCTGAATATGAGCTAAATGGATGATAGGTCAAGCTTTACTTACAAGGTTACCCCACTTGTTGAGCATTCCATGTGACATAGGGTGCAGTATAATGGACTCTATAATAGTTCCAATAGAATCGAAAGTTGTCTAAAGAAATAAGTAGTTGTGTGGCATGTATTCAATACAGTTCTTGAATAATATTTTTTTTTGTTCTAAACAATTTTTTTTTATATTTTTCTGTCGATGTAAATTAAGATTTGTACCAATGGCACAGATCAATAAGCCAAGACCAATCGAGCAGAGTGATCGAAATTTGACGTTTACCCGATACCCTGCCAACTTTCGACAATTACATCCTCATACAATAGTGAACATAAGTGGCGTTAACTCTTCGGTAGTATTACACTTTCATCATCTGACGTACCTAACACACATACACAAACACACCCTACATATTCATTACATCTCACACAAACTTCACTACACACGAACATACTACATACCCACTCAAACACACAAACACACTACATATTCTTATAACATGTTCCTTGGACTCAAGATACAGGCTGCGCTGCGCGCCTAGTTTGACTTCCAATGATAATTATATTATGTGATTTATAATGGAATAAATTTTTGTGTTTTTACTTATTACTCTGTGCCTAATAAAAAGGGCGGGGTATCCGGAGAATTTTATTTGGTCCATGTGACCGATTAAACGTCAGATGCGGTCACACATATGCACCGCTTGGCGCAGTGGTTCGACCGTAGGCCGCTCGGCTCACTACACATGGTGGTTGCGGGTTCGATTCCCGCCGGGGCAAATTTCGAAAATGGCCTCTTCGTAATTTTGCCTGTACTGGGTGTCACTGGGATCGCCCCCAGTTCATTGTACGGTACCCATAGTACGAGCTTTGCTTAGTTTGGGACCATACAGTTGGTGTGTCAGACTGGCGATATTATTTTTATTATAGGGTAGGCGAGTGCGAGTATCTAAGCGGCTGTCTGTGGCTTAATAATCGGTGTTGCTTAATAGTCACGTGTTCTTCTAATGCTGTTGTCAATGCTGTTTGGGTAGCCCAAGTTGCATGTAAGACAGGGTATGAGGAGGCTTTGGCTGAAAATCAGCGCTGGAGGAGATCTCGTTCCCCTGCAGCACATGCTGAGCCAAATGCCTTTCGGTACAGCTCACACTGTAGAAAATGCAGCTTTCTTACCTTATGTCTATCTGTTCTACTTCTTTTATAATTATGTGCTGTTCTTTTATTATGTGTGTACTAAATAATAATAATAATTTAGCCCTTTTGACGTCCCACTGCTGGGCACGGGCCTCCCCTCAACATGAGGGGGATTCAGGCCATAATCCACCACCCTGGCCCAGTGTGGGTTGGCGGATTTCACATGTCTTTTGAAAATTGGTTAGATTTTCTAAGACATGCAGGTTTCCTCACGATGTTTTCCTTCACCGTAAGCAAGTGATAATCATATAGAAATTATGATTCGCACATAGATTTTGAAAAATCTAGAGGTGCGAGCCGGGATTTGAACCCAAGATCTGGTGCCCGCAAGACGCGTGCAACCAATCGGCTATCACTGCTTGCTGATGTGTGTACTGCTGTGCTGAATAAAAATTTTCATTAATGCCTACAGGAAAGGCGGTCGCATCTACGAGCAGCTCCGCTCTCTCGGTTCTTCGTACGACTGGAGCCGCGTCCGGTTCACAATGGACCCGGGCATGTGCCGCGCCGTCAACGAGGCGTTCATCCGGCTGCACGAGGCGGGTGACGTCTACCGCGCGAACAGACTCGTCAACTGGTCCTGCTCGCTCAAGAGCGCCATATCCGACATCGAAGTGGACAAGATCGAGCTCACTGGAAGAACGCTTTTGAGTATACCCGGATATGAGCAGAAGGTAAGTGCGGACGGTATTCGTAAATCAATCTGATTTCTGAGAGGAAACTTAAGTACTTAGGGACGTATTAATAAATCAATCTAAGCCTCGTAAGTTATAAAAACTTAATAATAATAATTTCATAATTTCTCACAAAACCCTCAAACATACCACCAACAATCCTCGCCCATTCATCCGCAAACAAATGCATGCATGCGTTGGAATGCAGGAGCTCGTTAAACGCGGTACTGGCGACTTAGCTCGGGCAACAGTAGGGCAAGAGGAGACAGCAAACAACTAATGCTTCCTGCCGCGACAGTAGTAGTTGTTCAAGGTGTATTAATAACTGTCAGGTCGAGTTCGGTGTGTTGGTGCACTTCGCGTACAAGGCGGAGGGCTCGGGGGAGGAGGTGGTGGTGGCCACCACGCGCGTCGAGACCATGCTGGGGGACGTGGCCGTGGCCGTGCACCCCAACGACGCCAGGTCACTTACACATACATTTACTGACAGGAGCGCAGTGTAATCTTATGATACACTGGTGTATGTTAATATCCGCTGGCGTATGTTAACATGCACTAGTTATGTTAACGTCCGCTGGTGTAGGTTAACATCCACTGGCGTATGTTAACATCCACTGGCGTATGTGAATATCCGCTGGCGTATGTTAACATCCACTGGTATATGTTAACGTCCGCTGGTGTAGGTTAACATCCACTGGCGTATATTAAAATCTTCTGGTGTATGTTAACATTCACGTTTATTAACATCCACTGGTGTTTATTATTATTATGATTTTAATATAATTAAGACACTTTATTTGGACAGGTATAAACATTTGATCGGCAAGAATTTAGTACATCCCATTTGCAAGAGGTTGTTGCCCGTGATAGCCGACGAGTACGTCGACATGAACTTCGGAACAGGTGAGTATCTTCACAAACAATACTATGAGATCTCACAGTGCATGTTAAAGCACAGCCCATTGAGAAATGTTAAACTAAAAAAGGTCACGGTCGAAATCACACAGATTCAAACGGATTCGGAAACTTGAAACGTCTGAATTTTTGCCAATTTTATTTTTATTAGGAAATATATTTGAATGTTAGAAATCGAATATTTTCTACGATTAACACTAACAGTGAAATCATTTTCAAAATAACTTTAAACTGTATTTTCGTTATTGGTTCGAACGATTTAAAATACCCCTGCTGAAGACCCGCCCTATTTAGATAGAAAATTTCTAATTACTTATTTCGCCAGGCGCGGTGAAAATAACTCCCGCGCACGACCCTAATGACTACGAGATCGGCAAGCGCCACGACCTGCCGTTCATCAACATCCTCTCCGACGACGGACTCATGCTGGACAACTGCGGACCGTTTGCGGTAACTATCTCGCTTACACACTGTATCTCTCCCCCCTTTCTGCACACTACTTATTTCTTTTTAGGGTTCCGTACCTCAAAAGGAATACAATTGGATTTAAAAATAATGTAAAAAGGGGGCATCCGTACTTACTGAGATTGGTGGTGGAACCTGGCAGGACAAACAAGCAAATTGATTTTACTTTTCATTATCTGTATAACAGTGTATTTGGTTTAAAAGTTAACGTGAGATTTTCAATTATGCTCCCCTGTTATTTTACTGGACCCCCCCCCCTCGCCCCCATTTTGAGAACTCCGCTGAGGTCTTCGCCGGATCTTGAGAGGTTGTTAAGTAAAGATATAAAAAATACCGATTTGGTAGCCCCCGTGGGCCTTCATGAAAAAAAACATTTCAATCTATTACATTGTGCTTGAGTCCTTGGCCATTACCCCTTGTTCCAGGGCATGAAACGTTTCGAGGTCCGTCGTGCCATCATCAAGACGCTGGAAGAGCTCAAGCTGTATAAGGAGACCAAAGACAACGCGATGGTGGTGCCGCTGTGCAGCAGGTCCAAGGACGTCGTGGAGCCGATGCTGAAGCCGCAGTGGTGAGCTACGCATGTACCCTATCTAATATGGGTTATACATAGGTATATTTCTGTTTTTGTAGTGTCAGATAACGTCAGCCTAATCTTGGCCTAATCCAATCCAGCGACATCTAGTGAGCTGAAATTACTTACGTAACCTACCCTTATTAATTAACATATACTATCTATGATGTTTAACATCATGATAATATCATAATACATCGCGTATGTTATAGTTTAATCCTGTTTTTTGTTACCCTTCGTTGTTTATTGTGTGTTTTGTATTAAAAATCTCGCCCAGCTTATGCAAGTGCAAGTGCAATCAACAATTTTTCAACAATAACTTTTAATTGTTCTATAGGTACATAAAATGCGATAAAATGGCCGCGGACGCTATAAAGGCGGTCAAGACTGGCGAGCTGAAGATCATCCCGGACGTCCACGAGAAGATCTGGTACCACTGGATGGAGAACATCCGCGACTGGTGCATCTCCCGCCAGCTGTGGTGGGGGCACCGGATCCCCGCCTACAGGGTCACGCTACCTCCCGCTGAGGTAACCTTACAAAACATGATCATCATAATTTGTTGTCGATAAAGAAAATTATAGTAGGTAGGTACCTGTCCCTGTCAGGCGGATCTCGAACTTATTACCTCAAACAGGCAGGGTGGCCAGCTTTTGATTTAGCGTTTGTACGTTGATTTTTTTTCTGACAACCCACTTAATAGGTTTAGCACGTTGATATATATATCTACATAGATGAAATCGACTAAAAACAAAAACTAGCAACACCAAATCTGATGTAATTTGATGGGCGAAGGAGGAAGAGAGCGCGCCGCCCGCGGCGGCCGGCGGCAAGACGGCCCCGCGCCGCCGCCGCACGCGCTCCGGCCGCAGGAAGAGCCGCCGGATCCGCGCGCGGGCACACGCGGATGTCGCGGATGTCGCGGATGTGGCGGATGCCGCGGATGCGCCGCCCCCGCACGATAACCGCGGTACTATTGTATGTCGCTGGTATTATAAGCGCGGTTTAGTTTTGCTACGTTCGAATTGCATGGCGCGTGTGAACGTTTCTTATTGTTTGACACATCGATGGTGTGAAGCTACTTGTTTGTTTATTGAAACTCTAAAGTGTTGGTTATACGGTTGGAAGTGGTATCAATAAAAATTGTCGAGAGAGATTTCATACTGCTAAAACAATTTCGGTCGTATCTCCAAACTTTAAAGCTTAAGTTGCGTTGTGGTTCTTTCGCGGCTTGTTAGTCAGTAATTTCAAAAATCTTCTTTATTTTAATTTAATCAAGTTGTGAATTCTAAATCGTTGATGAATTTATGTTAATTAATTCAAAATGTTTCACCGATATATTTGGATTTTTGTAACCAATGCTTAGTCACGAACAATTAATTTTCAATTATTATTTGTTTAATTAATGTAGCACGTTCATTTTCAAACCTTAACGCTGTTATAACAAAAAGTTAAACACATTATTTGGATATAGATATGCAGAATGGATCCCACCACCCATATTTCTACAAACTGAAACCAACCTACAATCACTTCAGCTGGGGTTGATTTTAGTCTGCAGGAGTACGTGTGGGTAGGTTCCCTTTTGCAAAACTATGTCCATTTCTAACATGAGGAGTGACAAATTCTACCTATAATAACAATTTTGTAGTTACATGGTAAAAGTTTTAGTACATTTCATTTTAGCATGGTTGTGTTCTGTAGTTGTTGGAGTTCTATTAGCGCCAATATCTGGTATACACCATCACGACATGTCCCTGATGGTATTTAAGTCCTTATGTATTTGGCAATAAGTAATATTATTCCTTAACTTACAGCAACAGGACCAAGAGCTATGGGTGTCCGCGCACACAGAGGAAGAGGCGTTGGCTAAGGCATCAGCCAAGTTCAAGGTGCCGAGCGATCAGATCAAGCTGCAGAGAGACGAGGACGTGCTGGACACCTGGTTCTCGTCAGGCCTGTTCACGTTCTCCATATTCGGGTGGCCTGATGAAACTGAGGACTTGAAGGTTAGTTATTATTTAAGTGGTGACCCTAGCTTGTATCATATTTACCTACTGGTTAATAACGACGGTTTTATGGTGACAGAGCTGAGCTGTAGCGATTGACTACAGGTCATATACAGGCTGGCACGACTGGGGTAGTACCACTCTCTGACAGAAGATTAGCGTAAAGAAGCTATACTAGCTGCGTTTCGTATGATGAGTGAGAGAGCCGGAAGCCCAATCCCTCTCCCCACTTCCTCTTCCTCACTTCCGCTTCCTCTATCCCAATTACCACTACCCTTCAAGTATTGCAAGTATATATGTCTGCCTAACAAACAATCAATCACATCACATCGACAATCTGCACATCACATCCTGTGGGAGTGCAGTCTCTGGCACAACGAACGGACTACTATGCTAAATAGCCTGCAAGTGACATCTGGAGCAGTTTATTACACAGACCTTGTGGAAAGCAGCGACACGTTCCGTGCGTTCAAGCGCTTTTGCCATACCTATTATTGGAATCAAGTATAATCAGCTCACGAGTTTAGGTCCAATTAGTCATATTTCGATCCGTGGTGCCTTACAACTGGTCTTCAATCAGCTGTAACAGTCTTGTTTATATGGCAATTAGCCCATACCAGCTACATATATTTTGTCTCCCGCTTTGCACCGGAGGGAAGTGGAAATATTTTCTTCCAACTCCTCCTATTATTTCTTTCGATTAAATTCGTGCGGGTTCCAAGACAATTTAACTTTTCCCCGGACTCGTCGAGGGTCAAACCTCGTCGTCATTATTGGTCACCATTGTCGATCCTGGCTTACAGGAGTTACAGTGGTGGGAGTGTGTGGCGGGACTAGTCCCAATAAAACAATGTCTGCCTAACATCAGGCGCGTCGTACGTTTGTTTGCCGACTTCCCCATATAAAAAAAAAGAAAAAACAGAAATATCTCCAGAAATACTTCAAACACAAAATAAACAGTGGTAATAAACCGAGGAATGCTTGCACTGTACAATTAACTGGGGGCGATCCCAGTTACACCCAGACCGATACCACGATACAAATTACGATAAAGCCATCGATATTTGCAAAAATGGCTTTTTAATTCTGGTTGTCCACCCCGGGGAAGCTATAATAATATTATTATCTATTTCAGGCATTCTACCCAGGGACACTGTTGGAAACCGGACACGATATCCTGTTCTTCTGGGTAGCCAGGATGGTCTTCTTCGGACAGCGGCTGATGGGGAAATTGCCTTTTAAGTGAGTATACTAGGTGAAACAAAAAGGGTATACAATTTTTTATTTAATTTTACTTTGCAAATCTAAAACTATCGGCTTTGTGGGACAGTTGAAGTACTAAAGGTTTTGTAGACTTGTGAAATCTGTCAACAGCTTTATTTCTGTAACACCTTTTGTTTTTCAAGTTTCCTCCAAAGCTGATAGTTTAAGAATTACAAAGTTAACATTTGAAAAAAAGGTATATACCCTTTCTGTTTCAACCTGTAGAGGTGACTTCGGTTACTTGGTTATGTTCTAAACTTATAATGAATCTACATATAATTCAAATTACTTAAATAGAGTTGTTCATCACAAAAGTCAATTTAATACGGGTGGGCCAATTGTTATTATACCGGGCATATTCCCCCATCAATGCATGGGGAGTTTGGGCCATATTCCACCTCGCCGGCTCAGCATGGGTTGACGAAGTACACACCTCTTGAAAGACGTGCAGGTTACTTCACGATGTTTATCTTCACCGTTTAACAAATTATATCTATGCTGTAAATGAGATTAGCACATGAAATCTGAGTGGCTGACTTTGCCATGTTCTAGGTGTCATTGGGATCGACCCCAGCCCATTGCACGGTACCCATAGCACGAGCGTTGCTTAGTTTTGGGCCGAACAGAGGGTGTGTTTGTAAAATTATAACCCGATTGCCCCCACATTGTGGTGTCCATTATAAAATAGGTTCATCCCGTTTGATCGCACGTATGTATTTTACTATCTCCTTTATTTATCAAAATATATATAACTCAAAGGTGACTGACATAGTGATCTATCAACGCACAGCCCAAACCACTGGACGGATCGGGCTGAAATTTGGCATGCAGGTAGATGTTATGACGTAGGCATCCGCTAAGAAAGGATTTTGATTAATTCTACCCCCAAGGGGATAAAATAGGGGATGAAAGTTTGTATGAAACTTTGTCAATTAAATTCCACGCGGACGAAGTCGCGGGCACAGCTAGTTATATATATTTTGTTATTTAGTTTCTACTGGGTAGTCAGTGACATGTAAGACCACCTGTGGAGGGTTTGGCTGAAGATCGCGCTAACTGTGTGTCGAATAAATGTTTCTTTCTTTTCCTTTCTTTCTATATTTCTTTCTTTCTTTCTTTCTTTCTTTCTTTCTTTCTTTCTTTCTTTCTTTCTTTCTTTCTTTCTATATTTATTTCATGTGCAGGACTAGAACATAATAAAAAAAAGATTATTTTTCTTTCCATCAGGGAAGTGTACCTTCACCCGATGGTTCGCGACGCGCACGGCCGCAAGATGTCCAAGTCGCTCGGCAACGTCATCGACCCCGTGGACGTGGTGCGGGGGGTCACCCTGGAGACCCTGCACGAACAGCTCGAGGACTCCAACCTGGACCCCAAGGAGGTCGAGAGGGCGAAGCAGGGTCAGAAGCAGGACTATCCCAACGGAATCCCCGAGTGCGGCACTGACGCCCTGAGGTGAGAATGGTGCAATTTGAACCTTATTCTTGAGGTTTCAGAGACCAGGCTAAGCATTTTTGGTCAGAACATCTACGGCGGCGGCACTCGAATTTGCACCTTATTACTGTGTAATGAGAGTAGCGTTTACTTTGTGTTATTAAAAAGTGTCTCTTTTGTAACTTGTCCTGTGATGTACTTGATGTAATGTATAGCCGTCCTTTTCGTGTTTGTGATTTATAAGCACTTGAAATATAAAAGCATATACGGGAACTATAACAAAACTATTTTTAAAATTCTGTCTGTCTGTTTGTTTCGGCTGATCTCCAAAATGGCTGAACCGATATTCATGGGACTTTCACTGGCAGATAGCTGATGTAATAAGGATTAACTTGGCTACTTTTATTTTATCGATATACCACGCGGGCGGTGCCGCGGGCAACAGCTAGTAATGATTATGATCTGGTCCAGGTTCGCGTTGTGCGCGATGACGCAAGGCCGGGACCTGAACCTGGACATCCAGCGCGTGCAGGGGTACCGGTTCTTCTGCAACAAGCTGTGGAACGCGACCAAATTCGCGCTCATGTACTTCCCCAAGGACACTGTGTACGAGGTCAGTGGCATTTCCTTCTTTTTATGTTTAACAAAGTGGGCACTGGCGTACAACCCGCCTCGTTATCTAGCACTTATTTATTAATTTGAAGGCATCCCAACTGGGAACACAATACAACATTGGAAAGTCATATTATATACAAACAAAATTAGGGCGTCAATAGCCTAGTACTTAGAAAGGCCGCCATCGTAGCTGGAGGTTCCGGGTTCGATCCCCATCCTGGCCATTGAACTATTGACGTGAGCCCACTCCTAACACAAGCAATTAGCTTAGGTGGAGGGGCTAACGGGAATGCTAGTAATCATGAAAAAAAAACATTCTAAAAGTTACCCTAATGACAGGGAACCACAGACTGCCCCAAAAAAAATTAAACAAAACTAGTTAATTTAACTAAAATTACACTTAATACAGTTACCAAGTTACATGGATGATTGCGTTACCAATGGCATTGCTCGCATGTTGCCAACAGCCTGAAAGAGATGGGGGTTGGACTTCCGTCTCTCTCGCTCATCATAAGACACGCAACTAAAATAGATATTTTACGGCGATGATCGGTACCATCAAAGCCCATATCTATACAAATAAATAAAATTGAAGTGTCTGTTTGTTATGTCAAAATAACATGAATTTTATTAAATGAATTGTTATTATTATGTAAGTATATACCAGTGGCGTGCATAGGGTTTTGAAACAGGGTAGGCAGAGTTTAGCATAAAAATAAATTAAATTATGCATTACCTACCTAGGTAGGTGCCTTGAATTATTGCTTTGCCCAGGGATTCATGTGTTAGGTTATTGCATTGAACAAATGGGACATCTTGTGTTGTGACGTTGTGAGTAAGTAGGTATTTAGCCATATCAGATATCTAAGGTGATTGGTTGATGTTCATGAACATTGATATACCTAGGTATAGGTCTACCAGAATCTCATGGCAAATGGGGAAATAAAAATTTGTTGTGTGCAATACTGGGGAAATTGGATTAAACGATCTTGATACTGTTTAATTTTTATTTATATATTTAGTCATTAATTAACATAAAGTATACTAGGTATGTGTATGAAATTGTTGTTATGCATCGGGTTCTTAACATAGGAAAATATGACAAAAAAAATAAATCCAATCATATATTACTTTATGTACTAATTTATTATAATGTTACGTACACGTACAGGGGTAGGTACAATTAATGCCGTTAAACGTGTAAAAAGGGTTTATTTCGCTCTCCACAAACTCGACAAATACACAGTACTAGTTCACTACTAGTACACTAGTTCACTAAGACTAGTTACACACAACAAGCACCGTTCCGAATCACTTAGCAGACTCGCAGTATTCCAATATTATCGCTCAGGTCACTGCAGTGGCGTGCATAGGGTTTTGAAACAGGGTAGGCAGTGTAAGATAAAAATAATTTAAATTAGGCATAGGCTTACCTACATGTGTAGGTACCTTGAACTATTGCTTGCTAGCTTAGTCCAAGATTAATATGTTAGGCTATCGTACCTATTGAACGAAATGGGACATATTTTGTTGTTAGTAAGTACCTACATAGATATCGATATAGGTACCTATCCGAAGAGGCCTTTAAAAACACGTTTTATTAGCTGAAGTAGGTACTTACTTATTCATGCAGATATTCACAAGTGCAGATACCTAGGTAGACTAATAAAAATACTTACCTAAGTAAGTAGGTACTTACCGCAAGTGTAACCGAAAGCAGTCAAACTGTTAGTTACCTACCCAACCTAAATAAAATTCTCAAACTTATTTATTTATAAATTACTTAAATCTACATAGTTTTATTTTTCAATCTAAATTTTAGACAACACGGCATGGCGATGTTGTGCTTGCGTATTTCGTAATTACCTACCTAAATGTTTAGGTACTTACCTATTTATAAGCTTTAGGGATAAAAAGATATCGGTATCCCGTCAACCAAGAAAATGAGTCGTTAAATTTAGCATTATAATTGTCTCGTAATATTTATTACCTTTCATCTGTGTCAAATCCAAGTTTTTTACGCATTCACTGTTTAAAATACAATATGTACTTATTCACTTTTTCTACACCTTTTAATTTATGTAGTTACCTATCTCATTAACACATACCTACGTCACAAATAATTTATCCATAACAACGAGGATTTTATAATTATTCAAATTATTTAGCACGATGTAAACAAACACAAGACAACTAGCAATAATGGCGTCTAAAAACTCCACAATAATATTATTCAATACTAAATACCTATAAGGTAACAAAAACGCATTGTAAACTTTAAGCCAACAAATTACATTGCGATTCCAACTTCTAAACCTGTCGGATTACCAAAGAAGGCAGAGCCTAAATCCCGAACATTTTCATTCATAGAAATATTGGACAGTGGTGTGTATGTGTGCGTTTTTAGTACAAGTTTTGAGGCATATTTAGTGCATGCTTTTGCCACCGCGAAAGCAGCGGCGCTGCCGGCGCGAAAGGGGCGGGGGCAGCGGGGGGAGCACTGGACTCCACATGACAGCAGTCTGCGCGCCCTTTTTTAAATATTTAATCAATATGATTATTTATTTTCGAATATTTTTTTCTGTTTGATTTTATTATTTATTATTATTTTATCATAAAATCTCAGGGTAGGCAGTGCCTTTATGCCTCTATGGAGTGCACGCCACTGGGTCACTGGTATAATTGCTTTTCGTTCGCTTACTTGAGTTCCGTACACAAAATGATCAAAATGATCCTTTTTGATTGGCATTTAAAATATTCTAAACCTGTCTCCTTAAGTATATGTCTGTAAAAAATAATAAAATTTATCATGTTACTGAAACGATAGCTTAGTCAATCATCAACATCAACATCAGTCTAAATACTCGTACGTCCCACTGCAGGGCACAGGCCTCGTCTTACGAGTGAGAAGGATTATTACTTAATATTTTTCTTACCTCAGAGATTCTCTCCCTCCGTTGAAATCAATTTCTTGTCGAAGAATTTTTAACAGTTTCATTACTGTTGGAATTTCCTTCCGAACTGTATAAAATTCATTTACTTTATTCCTTATCAACTGTAAATCGAAACTGTCCAAGTTGATTTTCTTCTTCCCCGCTCTCCTCTTTTTACCAGGCGTGGAAAATACACCATCGTTCGATGTGCCCTCACCTATGATTCGCCGTATAGTAGTACTGAAAAACCCTATAAAGAAGCTATAATTAAGTAAGATAAATATAAAATAAACTAAAAGTATCAAAACAACTCAGTCCAACTTACCGGTCAACTCTACGACGCGCTTTAAAATCAAAGATTGAGTTTGATTTACGCCTTCTTCTTCCCTTATTTTACGATACACATTGAAAACAATATTTCTCGCTTGAGATCAAAGTGGCTTTTTCGACATTTTCACAAAAACAATAAATTGCCAAGAAGATATCACAAAATCTCAACAGCGGTTGACAAACCTTGTACTTTGATTTGGCAGGTGACAATTGACATTGCCATATGAAAATCACATTTTTTTATATTTTTTTAATGCCATGAGATTCTGGTAGACCTATACCTATACTATATTTTATGACAAGTTAGTCCCTGGGTGGGTGCTTAGGTATCCGAAGAGGCCTTTAAAAAAGACGTTTTGTTAGCTCACACAGCCCGTTAGTTAAGTACCTAGATCTATTCATGCAGTTATTCACAAGCATTGATAGGTAGACTCATAAAAGTACCTACCTACCTAGGTATGGGTTATGGGTAAGTATCTACCCAAACTAAATAAAATTATCAAACTTGTTTACTACTTCATTTATAAATTAAATCTATCGGCATAAACTTTTTAAAATAAGAATGGAATAGGTACCTACCTACTTAGGACTCGTAAAAACATCCCGTTCATTTAAATCCGTATGTAGGTCTTTTTTTTTCAATCAAAATTTTAGACAACTCGGCAAGACGCTCGCGCTCTTAGACTAAACAATAGGCAGACGGCGCGCCTAGAACACAAAAGTGTGTCCACCAAAGCAAATACAATCTCGCGTCAGTACTGAACTTCGCGTCACAGTGCTTACACGTCAAAAGTGGTTAGTTGTTTAATTGTATAAATGCCGTCTTGCGTGATTTAAAATTATAAAAGTTGTTCGCAAAAATAAAAAAAAGCAGATGGAATATCTTCCCACAGATAACTGTTATTTATTTTATATTTTGTAATTTATTTACGCACAATTTTGTTTGGCTCACTCGGAACACAAAATGTTGACAGTAATTGGTTGGTGTTGCCAATTTACATCGAAATAAGTTTCCTTGAATTAGGGAAATGTGGATGGGGTGTAGAAAGATGATTAATTTATACATTTATATATGGAAATAATGTATGCATAATATATAATATTATTTCTTTATTTAAAACTCTAGTTATTTATTCAACAATGAACCATTCAGAGGTATGTTTTGCAATTTTGCGATTTTCTATTGGCGGCTAAATCGTGAATCTATATTGGTCGGGGCTACCGATGGCTCGTGTCTGGACGCAGTCATAATTAACTGCAAACCTAATTAAGTAATAATTATTGCCTCGTATAGGATTATGGCCTGAATCCTCCTCATGTTGAGGGGAGGCCCGTGCCCAGCGGTGGGACGTCAAAAGGGCTAAATTATTATTATTTATTATAGGTAACTACCTCTTCTAGTTTGAAAAAAAAAAACTAATTGTATAGTAACGTTCCACACTACCGATTTCATCCATGCCGCGTAAATTTTGCTGTTGGGAAATCTACCCCAATATGTTATGTGTGTAACTGTTAATTGTAATAAATATTTTGAATTAATAATATTTTTCAATTATAATATACCTAAATATGCTTAAAAAGACTTCCAAAAATCTTGAATGTTACTTATAATGTCCTTGATTGATAATGCAGAGATCTGCATTGATCGATTTGTAAAAAAAATGTACTAAGTAACTTTATTTTATTTGATTACCATTATTCTGTCCGAATACTACTTAAGTACCAAAATTGCGAAAGAACACTTCCAATTTGTAACATTAGTACTCTTGAGAACAATCGGAAAAATTATGGGAGTTCGTTCCCCAATATCTGGCAACTGTACACGCACACAGATGTACGTGTCCCTACAGTGCCCCTCCTAGTTGTCACGCACACATTTAATGCAATGTGGCTTCACATCGTTTGTTGCGTAAACTCCATCTGGTCAAATCTGTGCTCGCGCTGTTCTCTTTGCGTATTTCGTAAATACCTACCTAAGTACCTATGTACTATATATACGCTTTAGCGACGAAAAAAACCCAGTATCCTGCCAACCAAGGAAATGCTTCATAAAATTTAGCATTCATTGTCTCGTGATATTAATCAAAAAGAATAGGTACAATATGTACTACACGATATTAATAACCTACCTTTCTTCTGCGACAAATCCAAGTTTTTTACGCATCGACAGTTAGAAAATAATGTTCACTTTTTCTGCATAAAGCAATTGAGAAAACCTACTTATCGCACACGTCACAAATTTCACAAGTAATATTTATCCATAACAACGAGGATTTAGTCATTATTCAAATTATTTAGCACGCATGTAAACAAACCAAACAAACACAGAACAACAACAAACAATAATGGCGTCTAAAAAAATCACATTAAAATTTAATACTCAATATTAAGTTACCAAATCGCATTGTACACTTTAAACAAACAAATTACATTGCGATTCAACCTACTAGACTTCGTCGGGTTACCAAACCAGGCAGTGCCTCTAGCCCGAACATTTTCATTCGTAGAAATGTAGTAAAGTCTGTCAAGGAATCGACGTTTCTTACAAAGGGAATGAGGCACATTTAGTACGTGCCTCTGCCACCTTACCGCCGCGAAAGCAGGGGCGCTGCCGGCGCGAAAGGAGTTGTCATCTCCACATGACAGCATTATGGGCGCGCTTTTTCAAATATTTAATTAAAATGATTATTTATTTACGAATATTTTTTCTGTTTGATATTATTATTTATTATTATTATATCATAAAATCTCAGGGTAGGCAGTGCCTTTATGCCTCTATGGAGTGCACGCCACTGGTATATACTAGTGATGTAACGAATATTCGCATTCGCATTCGTGAATATTCGCATATTTTTTGACATTCGCATTCGCATTCGCATTCGCATTCGCAAGAATCTATGCGAATGTTTGGCGAATGTTTTTGAAAAACAAAAAGAAAATTATGTATAAATTGACATGGAATTTAATACAACTAGTAAGAATTATATATTTTTTCAACAAACTTGCTTGTAGGGTAGCCCTTATTGCACCGCTTTTAGGTTCATAAAGCAGTTTATTACGCACTAGTGCTTTTGAATTTACATTTTTTTAAATCTTAGTAAAGAGTTATCCTAAAAATAGTAAGCATTTTTATAAAATATATAAACAATGTTTATTAAAATATTATAAATAAATACATTAATTATTTAAATAAATTTATTTATTAATTTGATTTATTATAAACATTCGATTTATTATATTTTAAATAATATAATAATTGTTAGGGGCCTTGCCAGACCTATAGATAAATATAACTGGCCAAAGCATGTCAGACTACGTATACTATAGGGTTCCGTAGTCATCCCGCCACTTTTCGATAATATGGAACCCTAAAAATAAAGTAATGTATTTTTTATTGATATGAAACATCTCAACCGATTAATTTCTGCGAAATAAATAAACTATTTGCAACCGTATGAATAAAATAGTAAGAAATTCTGTTACTACATTTATTAAACCAGCATTCATAGACATCTTAAGCAAAGTGACATAAATCTTTATTTTCTTTTTGGACTGATGAAAAGTTCTTATAAGGATTTTCATTCAAATAATTAAGTTGTGATTAGACTGGGTGCACAATCAGTGGCGCGTGGGTTTGAGAATCAGTCCAAACTTTCGATATTTTTTAAAATTAATTTTATTTTGTTTTTAAAGTAAAAAACAATTTATTTCCTATAATAAACCATTTATTATGTGGTTCTAAGTTAAACGATGAATCTCGCTAGTCACGAAAAAAAACCACTTTGGAGCTCAATATTTCATAAACGGAAATTAATATTGAAAACTGTCAAAGAAACCTTAAAATTATTTTAAAATACCTACTGAACAATACCTCACTCGAGGGGGTGAGTAAACATTTTTTCACTCCCCTTTCTTAAGTACGTGAAGTAGAATGAAATAACTTTGCTTTCAAAATTGAAATACACAGTTTTGTAGCGGTACAGAAACACAATTTTTTGTCAATTTGCAGTATAACAGTCTCTGAATAATATTACTGCGATGTCAGAGGGACGGGCAGACGGACAGACGGTCGTGGCGAAACTATAAGGGTTCCGAGTTTGACTACGGAACTCTAAAAACTTACGCGCCATCTTGTTTTATTTTTCATTCATCCTGCAATTTTGCTTAGGCTTTGGCTGAAAATCAGCGTTGGAGGAGATTTCGTTCCCCTCCAGCACATGCTGAGCCAAATGCCTTTCGGTACAGCTCACACTGTAGGAAATGCAGCTTACTGACCTTAGGTTTATATATTTCACTTAGTTTATAATTATGTGCTGTTATTTCCTTATGTGTACCCTGTGCTGAATAAATATTTATCATATCATATCAATTCTCTAGGTCTTAAACAAATTCGTGAATTGTGTGTTTTTCAATTAAGATTTTAATATTTTAAATATTTTTTACTCGCAAGTGTGTTGTAATATGTCGTATGAAACGCGTGAGCATTGTTCATTACACACTTTGGCTCCACCACAGCCCTCGCGTTAGTCTCGGGCTGCAAACTAGCTTCCATTGTAATGTGATTATAAACTTAGATCACTTGTACATAATGTACTTATTTACTTATATTTGTTTTTTTTTAAATATGGACCTGTCTTGGGTTAGGCAACTAAATTACGAATAGGATCTTTCCCTATTGTTCTTGTTAGTCTTTTATGCAATAATACTAAGCTACCCTGTAATCCAAACAAATATCTTCGTATTAACTTAATGTGACCAACTTCGTTCTTTCAACCTATATGGGTTTGGCTATGTTCGGCCGACACGAAATGTCAAACCAGTCTAACATTTTGCGCGCTCTTTATTAACCCCAGACAAAAAAGAGGAGTGTTATAAATTTAACATGTCTGTCTGTGGCATCGTAGCGCTCATGCGGATGATCCGATTTTTTTTTTTTGTTAGAAAAGTTTTATGATCGAGAGTGCTCTTAGCTATGTTTCATGAAAATCGGTTCAGCCGTTTGAAAATTATGAGCTCTTTTGTAGTTTAAAAATTCGTGGCATCGGGGGTTCGGTAAATTTTCAATTTAGAGTTATTTGAAAGTCAACATTCGCATTCGCATTCGCATTCGCGAATGTTGGAGCCAAATATTCGCATTCGCATTCGCATTCGCGAATGTCAAAAATCCAACATTCGTTACATCACTAGTATATACTATATATACTTGCAACGGTACTTGCAATAAAATAAAAAAATAAAAATTGTCTGTCTGTTTGTTCCGTATAATCTCCGAAACGGCTGAACCGATTTTCACGGAACTTTCACTGGCAGATAGCTGATGTTATAAGAAGTAACTTAGGCAAGTTTTATTGAAGTACCACGCGGGATATAGCTAGTCAATACTGTAAATATACATATATGTATTGTATTGTGGTGTCAGGCCTACCCGGCGAGCCTGCCGGCGGACCTGCCGCCGCTGGACCGCTGGCTGCTGTCCCGGCTGGCTCTGGCCGTGCAGAAGGTGAACGCCGGCTTCGCCGCGTACGACTTCCCGTCCGCCACCACGCACTGCTACAACCTGTGGCTGTACGACTTGTGTGACGTCTATTTGGTAAGTACATCACTACATAGTATAAAACAAAGTCGCTTCCCGCTGTCTGTCCGTCCCTATGTATGCTTAGATCTTTAAAACTACGCTACGGATTTTGATACGGTTTTAGATAGATAGATAACTCTATATTAATCCACAACTAGAAAACAAAAAATTACAAATTATTACATAATTTACACAGACAGTGGAAAATGGGCGGCCTTATCACTAAAAGTGATCTCTACCAGGCAACCTTAGGATGGAGAGGATCTAAAGAAAAATAATACAAAATAATAGAGTGATTCAAGAGGAATGATTAGGATTATAGCATACAGTGAGTAATCATAATAATGAATGTTTCAGGAATATCTGAAGCCCGTGTTCGCTGTGGGCTCGGCGGGCGCGCAGCAGGCGGCGCGGCGCGCGCTGTTCACGGCGCTGCGGGCGGGGCTGCTGCTGCTGAGCCCCTTCATGCCCTTCCTCACCGAGGAGCTGTTCCAGCGCCTGCCGCGCCGCCGCGCCGCCTGCCCCTCCATATGCGTCGCCGCCTACCCCACGGTGAGCACGACTACTACCACGGAATTTATTTTCGCGTTTCGATCCGGTGGTAGATTTACCCTCCCCACCTCTCCTGGCAGCGGCCCAAGCCGAGGTCGTGTCCCTTGTGGCGCCCTTGAGCTAGCTGCCCCCCTGCCCCTCTGGCTGGAGCGCACTTGCGCTCGCCCTCTGTCCGGGTGAAGTTGTTATGGCCACTCTGGCCAACAACATATAGTCCATTCAAAAAAATAAAAAGGAATTTATTTACAGGTTGAAACAAAGGGTATACTTTTTTTCAAAACTTAACTTTGTTATTCTAAAACTACCAGCTTTGGAGGAAACTTGAAAAACAAAAAAAGTGTTACAGGGATACAGCTGGTGACAGATTTCATAGGTACACAAAACCTTTAGTACTTCAACTGTCCCACAAAGCCGATAGATGTAGATTTACAAAGCAAAGTTGCAAAAAAAATAGTATAGCCTTTGTTTCACCTAGTATATATACGCGACGACCGTTTGGCGCAGTTTTTGAGCGTAGGCCGCACGGCTCACTGCACCTGGTGGTTGCGGGTTGGATTTCCGCCGGGGAAAATTTCGGAAACGACCTTTTCGTAATTTGCCCAGGTCTGCGTGTCACTGGGATCGCACCGAGTCCATTAGTACGTTACCCATAGTACAAGCGTTGCTTAGTTTGGGACCATACGTTTGGTGTGTCAGCCTGGTGATATTTATTTATTTGTTTATACAATATAGTACTAAAACATTTCGAGCCATAGTCCACCACACTGGTTGGAATATTCGTTGATATTGAGACTCAACATGCAATCTGAAACACCAGAAGTGCGAGCTTTGATCTGAATCTGCACCAGTGTTCTCATTAAATAAACCTTTTGCAGGAAGCGGAGACCCCTTGGAGATCGGAAGAACTGGAGTCCGACGTGGACACTGTCCTCAAAATGATCCATTTAATCCGGTCCACCCGCTCCGAGTACAATCTGACTAACAAGCAGAAGACCACAGCCCACCTCATCATATCTACAGAGCTGAAGGTGGACGCCCTCAAAGGATTGTTCAGGAGCCTTCAGTCGCTCGCGAACAGCGAGCTGTCGGACGAACAACCGCCAATCGGATGCTCTATTCTGACCGTGTCCGATAAGATTGAAGTTCATTTGGTATTGAAGGTAAGGTTGGAAGCCTGTGTTGGATTCCAGGTTTTCTGGTACATATACTCGATTTTATATTGTCTATATTGGTACAGCTACAAATCGATCTTCAATTTTTAAAGAAGAATTTAATGTTAACATGCATTCATTTAGAAATGGTATCTGTAATGGACGCGTAACTAGACGCACGAAGCTTTACTCATCAATGATATCAATCAAATATTTTACAGTATACAGTGTGTGTATTTTGCGTATGATCTTGATTTTATAATATCCATAAACTATGTTACTTAATGAATTTTTTTTTTGTTATAGGGTCTCATAGATCCACAAAAAGAAATCACAAAGCTTGAGAAAAAGAAGGAGACACTGTCACAAACGATCACGAAACTGCAGCAGGCGATCGCAGCCGACGACTACACGACCAAAGTGCCGGCTGAAGTGCAGAAGACTAACGCAGAGAAACTCGCGCAGTCCCACGGCGAAATAGAGAGGTTGCAAGCCGCTATAGAAACATTGAAACTTATGTAGTCTATTCAATTTGCACGGGTTTTTGCACACAGTATTGACGTCAAACAATACAAGAATTTAAAACCATTTTTCCAAGCAATGTTACCGCCGCGTGCGCATTTAATCCTTGGTGAATTTGAATATCGTATTTATTTTGTTTTTTACTGCAATAAATTACGCTTTGGATTTAATTTTATCTGATTGTTATTTGGTGTTAATCCCACAAATGTTACCTCCATTGCCGTGGCCTATCCTCTGCTGCCAGTATTTTATGAACGTGATACTCATATTAGAATAGAAGTCTGTGCATTGATCAAGCACTGATGCGCTGATAGTTGGTTTATATGTTTTACAGAGTTTAAATATTCTGAAGTCTGTGATATGATTATATTTAACGACGACTAATTTTTGTCATTTCGGGCCATTGGAGTTTTATTTTGCGTTGAATAATTCTTCTTCTTTTTTTAAAAATATGGCTTTAATCGTTATAAATAATCGGTAAAAATAAATAATCGTAAATAATTAAAATAAATAATAAATCGTTGAATAATTTTATATTTCTGAACGTATAATGACTGTCATGTTTACAAAATGACACTGACATTCGGAATTGCGGTTCATTTTTATGATGATTTAATCATATTTATAGCATTCATATTTGTCATCTCTCATTCACACTTGAAATATACTGCTTTTGCTATCCTGTTGTCAATATGAATATGACAATTTTGTAATGTAATGTACTAATGCAGTTCTCCGGTTTGTTTTATTATTGTTGATGTAAATAAAACCATATTTAATTATTCTTTAACCTATTAGTTCTAAAATACTATTTCAATAATACTTAAAAAGTGTGAGTAATTTTGTTGTGAATAAATCTTTTAACTACGAAGCCAAGCGAAAATGGAGTTCCCTACACTTGGCGAACAATGCCAGCACGAAGAATGCAATCAAATCGACTTCTTACCACTCCAATGTAAGTGCGGGAAGGTGTTCTGCCGTGAACACTTCAACGAGCACTGCCTCTCCGGAGTCTGCGAGTTGGCGCCAAAACCCAAGGAAGTTAACCTCAAAAATGATGACCAAATATTCAGGTGCTCCGCGAAAGGTTGCAGGAAAGGGAATTTACATGAGATGGTGTGTGACAAGTGTGGACAACATTTCTGTATTGAACATAGGTTTCATCCGTAAGTACTTACTTACCTTACTACCTACTACATAACATATTTTTACTTTCATAAAACTTAGGTTTATTAAGTAAGTACCTATTTGTTTTTTATCAAAAATAATAATAGTTTTATTTAATTTACAGCTCATGTCCCGAAATAGATGATGAAACAATGGCAGCCAAAATAGAGCAGTTTGAAGCACCAAGGAGACAGTTTCAAGAGGCGAACAGACTTTTACAAGAAACAGTAAGAACAAAATTGAATAGTGGCATGTTCAGACCTTAGATATTTTTTTCTATTTTCTGTTTAACTTACAGAAATATACTTAGTAGTTACTTTATAGATATGCTTTTTAAATTAATGCGTGCTTAATAGGAATATCTGGCAATAGACACCTTATTTCCAGATAACTGAGAACATCAGGAAAGCACTACAATCTTCAGCCAAAGTGAAGACAGCCTCCAAAATACACCTAATGAGAATAAAACAAAAAGCAGTTGGTCCTAAAAGTGTACCTGTTTCAGATAGAGTATATTTCGCTATCAAAAAACCACTAAACTTGGACCCAAAGCCTATAAAAATCATTCAAGATGAGGAACATTTGACTAAGATGGAATCTGTAACATTGGATCCAGATTTGAAGGACACTACTCCAACATTTATTAGCACTAAATGGAGTCTGGGGAGAGCTATAGATAGCATCTGTGATTCATGTAACATCAAGAATGATAATAACAAAATGGGACCTGTTAAATTGAGAGTCTTTAGGCAATTAGATAGTTATTGCGTGAGCCCACAGAAAATGGATGTTGAAATTGCTGAGCTCATGAAGAACGAAGTGTTGCTCGAAGGTGATAGGTTGATACTAGAATATATTGATAGTGAAGAACTGAATGGGTTACATGAAAATGCACATTGCTTCTTGGCTGATGGGAATCAGAAATCATTATCTTAAAATCTAGTTTATCTTGGTGTGTTACTTGCTGCCATGCATCAGATTGATTTATTAGATTTATGTAATACTAGCTGAGCCCGTGACTTCGTCCGCGTGGAATTTAACTCAACAACAAAAGCCTGCTCCCGCGTTCTGAGCCCGCACGACAGAACCCATTTTTTCATTTTTTTTCATTTTGTTTTTCTAAAATAAAAGTAGCCTTAGTTACTGCTTATAACATCAGCTATCTACCAGTGAAAGTCTCGTCAAAATCGGTCCACCCGTTTCGGAGATACTCTTTGATTTCATGTGTTTTTATTTTTTTTACGCGGAACCCTATTTGTTTTTCAAAAATTAAAGTAGCCTAAGTTACTCCCTATTACATCAGCTATCTGCCAGTGAAAGTCCCGTCAAAATCGGTCGAGCCGTTTCGGAGATTACCCGTAACAAACACACAGACAGACAGACAGACAAATTTTTTTTAAATCGCGTTTTTGCTATAGGTGTCGTATGTACTTTCATATGCATTTAGTGAAAAGGTGTTATTTTGATATTACAAACAGACACTCCAATTTTATTTTTAGATTTATTATTTATGTAATAAAACAAGCAAAATGTAAATAAATAATTGTATAATAATGTCAATATTTACCCTTAAAATTAAAACTAAAAGCTATAATTAAATTGTCACTTCACTATACTCTTTGCCCATATATGACATACTTTTCTGATTGTCCACTAATGGTAACAACTGCGCGGGCGCAGACGGGTTCGTGTGACCTGTCGGAGGGGGGGTGGCGGCTAATTTGTACCTTTCCACCAACCAATTGCATTGACCGGTCCTCGCTATCAACGTCAGTAAATCTCTGCGGTATTGTTTTGTCAATATCGCGTATAGGAATGGATTCGCGCAAGCGTTTAGAGGGTAAAAGAATACGAGTAATACTTTTCCGTGGCTGACATCCACCAATGGCGCGCCCGCTAAAGCTGTCACTCCAAAGAACGCTACTGGCGCCCAACACAGCAAGTCAGTTCCTATCAGTAGAGCCATTTTGTTCGCAATCTTTCGTTCTGCCGCCGCCGCCGCTGCTCTTCCCCCGTAACTCTCCCCGCCTCCTAAAGATCTGTATATCTGCACGTAGCACACCACAATCGTTACCCAAGCTAGTGCGCTCATCAAGAATATTGCCCCTTGATAAAACGCGTCGCCAACATCTTTGCTCTCCACTGGTAGACATATCGAGGTAGATGAGTAGTCTGAAACGCCAGCCAACGGTAATCCAGCCATTAGAATCGAATACATCCATCCGCATATCATTATCTTGGCCGCGGCTGATAAAGAGATTCTTCTTTCTAAATAAATAGCGTACGTTATCGCAAACCAGCGCTCTAAAGTGACTATAGTGAGTGTGATCACAGATAACTGTCCGGAGAAAACCGAGAGGAACCCGGCGATCTTGCAGCCGACTCCATACTGCCAATCGTATGCGTAGTTGAAGAATTCCCCATACGATCTTAAATCTACCACGGCCAGCATTAAGAGATAGATTCCCGTGCAGAGGTCCGAGAAGGCTAGATGGCACATGAGGAAGCGTGGCACGGTCATTTCGGTGTGGTTGGTGACTAGCACGACTAGTACTGCGATGTTGCCGACGACTGCGGCGGCGATGACGAACCACACGCTGGCGCGGAGCCACGGCCACCCCATGACGTCTTCGCAAGGATTTAAAGCGTCTGGTAGCGGAGTGCACTCCACTTTCCGCTTACTGGAAATACAAAATAAGTGAAGTCGATAAATTGCCCGATATGTGTATATTTTAATGTCATCGAGAATCTTGAAAATTTCACTGTCATCCTACCCAAATCCCTTAGGGTTCACATCAACGATTGACCGCCGACGGATCCATCGATCGATAGTAGAATGAAACGAGTCGACGTCGATCGACAGTTTCTACATAAACCAACGATTGCCGTGGTACACCCACCCAAAAATACAGTCTCCAAACTATCAACCACAAGTAACTTTACTTTATTACACCTACGGATTTCCTCATTCATTGTTTTACTCGCGTAGAGAAACTCTATGAGAACATGATTCTATTCATTGCGCGTTGAGTAAGCTTGACCCATTGCGCACCCACGTATTATATTACTACTTATATACCTTACACACAGCCTTCTTATCCTCACTACCGTACCCAGTATTAAAGACAGAGTAAACACACCTTGTACTAAAATTGCCGCAGTCAGCGGAGATAGCGAATCCGTTGTTCAGCGTGTTGTTGACAGGCTCGTGGAACTCGCCCGCGTCGTCGTCTTCCCAACTACCGGAGTCTGACAGATAGTCGTTTAGTATCTGGTTGTCATACTCGTCGCTAGTAGTGGCCGTTGAAATATCGTCCTCTAATGAAGCGCTGGAAACGAATTTTGGTTTAAAATCTTTAGACAACACAGGACTGGTCGTCGTAGAAAACCTTGGGGGAGGCCCATGTCTTGCAGTGGACTTCATTTCGGCTGAAATGATAATGCTCATGATGATCTCTAGACAGCCAGCATTTAGCCAAATAATGCTCAAACACAAAACAAACCATTTATGATTTTCTTTGTAACAGTTTGAAACGTCTCTACATAGCGGTTTATTATGACGCGTGGAAGAAATTGTTAAGGTAACTTTACCTCGTGTAGTTTCTCTTTCCCTGGTCCTCAAAAGGTCTTATCATTTCCAGAGACCGGCGTCTCCGCGCCGCCGCTAACTTCTGCTGGTCCATGCTTGCACATTTCTGTCGGAGATAACGTTTCCTATAGGATCACATAAAGATACGATCTCAAACCGTTTATTAATAAACATTTCATTGTAGAGCCAATGTTTATCGTTGTTTTGTAAGCTAGCAATTTCTACTAGCTAGCACTTATCTATTGGTACAAAGAGTTCCTTAACTCAATACTTCAGTTCCTAACTCTCCGAAAAAACTATGTGTCGTTCGTATTGTATCGTCTCATCTCACTCACCTGCATCATAATTGCGACCTGCTCTTCATACATCTTGTGCCGCTTCGGATTGTGTCTTTCAGGGTATGCGAATGCGCAGCAATGGAATTGATGCGTCAGATATGCCTTTTGTAGACTCTATAAAAATAAATAATATTGCGTGGTTGATAAGGGAATTAAATAGTGTCCAACCGGACTTATTAGCCGCAGCCAAAGTTATTAGTTACGTATCAAAATAAACTAATTATCCTGTCTCTCACTTTCCACTAACGTTGACTCAATGGATCGATCGTTGGACCGTTCAATTGTCTATTGTTATGGAGGTAAACACCCTAATTAACCCGCTTCGGTCGAAGGTTGAGGCGAAAGCCGGGCTGCGGTCGGTCGAATAATTTTACATTCTTTCAGACCATAAAGTACGCAGTAAATGTATAAGTTGAACCTTTTTACCTGTAAGTCATATAGTGACGGGATGTACTTCAATGAAGGAGTTTTCTCTATCTTGAGCACTTCTAAATTCTGAAGCCCAGATGTGGGCAGATGAGTAATTGAGGTACTACTTAAGTCTCTGCAATCAATAAATAAAAAAATATTTTCATAGCAAAAGTATCTTCAGGAGAAACACCAACTTTATTGGGGCGAACAATTAACCAAACAATGCGAGATAGAGTTTAAAATATATAGTACTGTTGCATAAAAAAGCAAGACCAGTGAGAGGCTCGTTTGTGCGTCTGTTGAGAATGAGAGTGGGTAGGTAGGTGCTATGAAGTAGTGGTGGGTAGTTCAAAACAACTTACAATTGTCTAAGAAGTAAGATCGCAGTGAACGCGTTCGGGTCCATGCGTTTCAGATTGGAGTTGCCTTTAAAGCTCCTGAAAAGAACATTTAGTTACAATCAATTTTAGCTCTTGTGTCTTCGTGTTAGATGACATGGTGACAAGTTTTAAGTTCATGCTTATTACTTAGTGATGGTGATTTTCTTGTGACATACTACATAAGACACTCTCGTCATAAGGCATGTAAGTATTTTCGCCTGTTTACTTCTCACAACCGAGGTCTGGTAATGTTGAAGGCTTGCAGTACATTATATACAGAGGCTAAACTTACGATAAACGTTACACTTGGGATACAGTTAGTTCCCTGCACTCACAGTTTTGAGATCTGCGCATTTTTGAATGCGTACGCGGGTACCTCCTCGAGCAGATTGTAGCTCAATGATCTGTAAGAGAAAAGTTCAACACTATATTTTTAACCCCCGACGAAAAAATAGGGGTGTTATAAGTTTAACATTTGTATTTGTGTGTCTGTCTGTGGCATCGTAGCGCCAGCGGCGCCGTAGCGCCAAGCGGATGAACCGATTTTAATGTAGGTAGTTTTTTTGTTTGAATGGTATTCAGATCGAGTGTTCTTAGCTGTTCCATGAAAATCTTTGAGCCGTTTGAAAATTATCAGTTCTTTTTTAGTTTAAAAATCGTACAGCGGGGGTTTTTTAAATTAAAAATTTAATGTTATTAGGTACAGTACAATAGTTTTCTGACTATTGAACTATTTATTAATTGGCAAATACTGTATCAGAAGGTAAATTAGGTTTATAACGCATTGCACTTATAGTTATAATGTCAGATAGATTTGTTGTAACAATTATTAAGGTGTATTGTTTTCTTATATTTACGCGAATACTACACATTGAAATAAAACTATTTTACGGATTATTAAATGCGATAAAATCCGTAAAATAGTTTGTTTCAACTATTAAGGTGGTTAACTAACCTAAAGTGGGGGCGGGTGACTAGTTCCGAACACGATGTTTTAACATGGGCTGTGGACTAAGATAATTTCCACTAATAGCTGCAATTACTTGGGTAAACTAATTAAGCGTACCTATACTAAAGCGTATTATGGCCGAGGAGATTAGCGAGCGCCTAGATATTTGTAGAGGCATCGCTTATTGGCCCACCTACCTATAGGTAAGGTAGATAATCTTAGCGAAGGTGTCTAGCGACAAAAAAGAAAATGCCAGACATATTACCTTCGATCGGTGGTATTGAAAGATCAAATTCTTAATTTGACTAAAACTGACAGTTTTCTGTTTATAAATTGATACAATTATTTTTAAAAAAGCTAGGTTTTTTTTTTATTTTATTCCTTTTCAATGATTATTTTACTTATTTTTACGTCTTATTACGCCCCGGCTAGTGTCATTTCAGAATCTTAAAGCCACGAATGCAATGAAGGTTTAACACAAAAGTTCGGTAAAAGGTAAAAAAAAAAATAACTTAGTACTTAGGTACAATTGGAAAAAAAGATTTGTTGAAATGCCTACGTAAATTGGCTCAAATAGTTTTTCCTATCACTAAATTACCTGCCTGACTGCTGAGGATGTCGGCTAAATCGGCGATTAGATAATTCATGAAAATAGCATAATATAACATCGGTATGTACCTACTGACTTACACTTGATCGGCGCGCACGCGCAGCGCGTGCGGGGACAGCCGCTTGATGTGGTTGCCTTCCAGGTCACTGTGAACAACACAAGAAATATTAATACCAAAGATATAAATAAGTATCGCCAGGCTGACACACCAACTGTATGGTCCTAATCTAAGCAACGCTTGTACTATGGGTACCGTACAATGGACTTGGGGCGATCCCAGTGACACCCAGACCAGGGCAAATTATGAAAAGGCCATTTCAGAAATTTGCCCCGACGGGAATGGAACCCACAACCACCATGTGCAGTGAGCCGAGCGGCCTACGCTGGAACCACTGCGCCGAGCGGTCGTCGAATAGGACGGACATAGAGAATATTCCCTGCGTCCTTGTCAAATTTACAACCAAAGCAAAATTACTAGGTAGAAGATAGGCCTATAGATGATTGCAATAGCAATGGCATTGCTCGCACTTGCCGACCTGAAGAGAAGTCTGTATCCATTCGTAGGGAAGATACTCCTAAATAAGTGTCTAAACCTGATAACACGTAACGATAATAAGGCCTAAATCACAATGTAAACTCGTTCCAAAATAACCCTTTGACAAAAGTGAAAGGACCCAAAAAAACCTGATGAGAAGTGGTACGGAGCTTTGGACAGAGGAACTGAAAGGAGGGGTGGTTGGGTTCCCGTTGCTTACTTTGGGACCATACAGTTGGTGTGTCAGCCTGGCGAATTTATTTATTATTATTGCCCGGTGCAGTGAGCCGAGTGGCCTACCTTCGAACCACTAGGCCAAGCAGGGGTGCTACTCCTAGCAACGATAATCGATATATCGTGATTCGTGATATTCATACTGTCGAATGTTACTCTAAAATCCATCTTTTTTGCCGTCGTAAATCGTCTGACTATACGATCATTTTGTGTTGTTCGTTCCAATTAATCCAGTAATCGATATAATGGCAAAAAGTATACAATTTAGAGTAGGATTCGAAAATACGAATGCCACGATATATCGACTATCGTTGCTAAGAGTACCTACCTAGCACCCCGGACGCATTAGACAGATGGTCAACAAATGGTACTCACATCGCCTGCAGGTACGAGAGTGAGTTGTTTTTCTTGCTGTCGTGCACGTGGCTCAGGTTCGGCACCTCCACCAGCCCGGAATTCGTTATCATACTGACAATACAATAAACACATCACATATTCATTCAAGCAATTTAATACGTTAGTTATCTTACTTGAAAGGGGATAGTAAAATAAAGGATTGTTTTCTAGTTACTTATAGTTGCTTTAGAGTAACTAGGCAACGAGGGGCCCAACACTTCTAACCGCTCTGGCATCTCGATCGACTCGCAATAGCTAGAAGGTGCGTCTACTTACCTAGACGCACCTTGGCACCCGACAAGCCCGCTGAGTTTCTTGCCGGATCTTCTCAGTCGAGGTCGCGTTCCGATCCGGTGGTAGATTTACCCTCGCCACCTCTTCTGGCAGCGGCCCAAGCCGAGGTCGTGTCCCTTGTGGCGCCCTTGAGCTAGCTGCCCCCCTGCCCCTCTGGCTGGAGCGCACTCGCGCTCGCCCTCTGTCCGGGTGAAGTTGTTATGGCCACTCTGGCCAACAACGTATAGTCATATCAAAAAAAACAAAAAAAAAAAAAAAAAAAAAAAGGTACGTCAAAACTGACTGTATCATGTATGTGAATAGGTACGTTAGGTTTGTCAGTTTTTCTATAGAAAATCTGGCAAAACTGACGTATTCAAATACGCAACACGCCAGTTTTCACGTATTGCAAGTCGATCGAGTTGCCAGCGGTTAACATAGTTGTGTCCCATTTCTTTGGGAGGAAAAGATTTTAGCTCATCAGACGCCGGTAAATCGACTGGGGTGACGTTACCTGTCAGTTCACTTCTGTCAGTGTCACTACAAATATTAACTATCGCGTGGTCGGAAAGAGAGAAAGGGGTTTTCCAAAATGGACCGTCACATTTTTGTATTGTACTGTTATTAATTGTGTTTGTTATTGCAATTCGTTACTCGACATTGGCAGAATGATATTGGGCTTGACCCAATTGTAAGAGGCCATTAATATAAAAAATAAAGAGAGAAAGAGGGTGTCTGTAATGCCAAGTGTCCATGTCACCCAAGAATGGCTTAAAAAAGGAAATAAGCCGTACATACGTACAATGTGCGTAGCTCCGGCAAGGAGGGCAGCGGCGCCACGCGGTGGAGTCGCGGCGCCTGCGTTATGAATCTGCACATAAACAAACAATTTCTATACATCGTAGCGCTCTATGCTGTTAGAACTATTATTATTATCTCTGGCTATTCGATAACTGCGTACGCGCCGACCATTAGTTCTCTTCGTTCGTTAAATTCGTTGAGTGCCTGCTTGTTCGCCGACCTACTTAAGTATCTACTTTCAGTATTGGTACTTACAGTGATTGGAGATTAGGCATCTTCGCGAGATCTTCCACAACTATGTGGTCCAATTTTGGCGCGTCCATCACTGACCTGTAACAAAATAATACGTAGATACCATGACTGATACACACGTGGATACCATGACTGATACACACGTGGAGGAGAGGGAGTTAGAACCATTCCTCCCCTGAATCCATCTTTGAAATCGTCAAAGACAAATGTTTATTTTAACCGCGATATTAGCGCAATGATCGGTGCTTTTAATGTGATAAATTCGCATGTTTCTTGAGGTTTCTTGAGCTTCCATCGTTCTAGGTGCCGCTGGCCCGTTCTTACCCTTCTCCTCCCAGTTCAGGCCCACGGTGGAGAAATACGGACCCAATTCCAATTATAAGCCTTTATATTATTATATATTTTATACAGCTTTATCAGGCTTTGTTCAAGCCAGGGTGTCCTTAAGGTGGTAGATACTAACAGATGCTCGACCCGGTGCAGGTGGTAGCCGGCTGCGCGGATGGCGCGTGCGTTAAGCCTCGTGATGTTGGTCTGGTGCAGCACCACGGATGTGCCCTCGCCTGCCAGGTGGCATCGCGTCGCTCGGCCCGCTGCAACAAGAAAACGACAGTTTCAAAGCAGTTCCATATGAAGCACAATCTTCCTTTTGAAGCTAAAGCCGAAAAACTTTGGCATATCAACCCCCCTCGGTACTCCTATGTTCACATGAGGATTCCGGCGCTGGATCTGGCCGTCACCCTTTATTTATTCAGAACTCACATTTGATTCCTACTTAGCTTGTCCTTTAACAAAATTATTTACTAAACGATGAATTAATTTCCTCACTTTTTGTGTTAGGTAGTTTGTATTGCGGAGTAAGAAGGTTTTAGATACTTACAACTCAATTGTACGCAACTTAGTATTCATAATCAGGTATATACTTACCTTTATTTATTTACATACAATAAGGATCTATGCACTAAATAATAATGTATTTATATTGTAATAAAGGTGGAGTGTAATTTGTAATACCTAATATCTGCATATTCCAGTGTTCTATTCATCCAGTCCAATATCTTAGAAAACGATCGAATCCGAACGACTTCCTTTTACCTATACAACGTCAGATAGGTATGAGTCAGTAGGTAGGTATGGACAGAGATTTTTAAGAGTCCATATTTTTGTATGATTACTTGCGTGGGTTTTACTTTGTGATAAGTGAATTTAATTGATAGATAGCCAAAGGAATGTCTAACGAAAATATTTAGCCTGATGTTTCAGAGCGCCCTTCTATATTCGGAACAATCAAGTGTTGAAACAATTTAGAAGAAGGACCCACCACTCACCCTTGGCTTGTTAACCTCCAAAATTATAAATCAAATAGGTTGATCGATAATGGAAGAGGTCAACAAAACCTAACTCCGTCGGTCGAGTCTGTCAGTCATGAGTGTTAGGGATCCTAATAATGTGCAATTTTCCGCGGAACAAAGCGAATATTAAAAGTAAAATTCGACACGTGTTTCGCCTCTGAACGAGACATCCTCAGGAAAGTTGGGCTACGACTGACAGACAGTCACTCATGACTGACAGCCTCGACCGACGGAGTTAGGTTTTGTTGACCTCTTCCATTATCGATCAACCTATTTGATTTATAATTTGGAGGTTAACAAGCCAAGGGTGAGTGGTGGGTCCTTCTTCTAAATTGGACAATGGATTTCCGAAAAGTAACGCCTGACTCAATCAATTAAATCAAGTGATGGTTCCTCGAAGTACCACGGAACCAATTGACCGCAGCTCATACACGGGCTGACTCAACAGGGGTAGTACCACTCCCTCACAGAAGATCGGCGTAAAGTAGCTATTAAAGGTGTGTTTCGTACGATGACTGGCAGAACCGGAACCCCAGCCCTCCCTCATCACACTCGCATTCAAGTCGGCAACGTGCGAGCAATGCCATTGGTATTCCAAGCGTCTATAGACTACCTTTTTTTTTTTTTTTTGTGGGAAAACCCTTTATGGGTCCCCTTCCACCTCGGGGGAGGTGGGAGGGAGGTATGTGGGAGTCCGGCAGTTGGCCGTATAGCCACTAAAAACCCACGGTGTACCACCCTCCGCCATGCAGAGGGGCGCCCCGGGACCATTGGGAAATGCTCCGAGATGCCCCGGCGCTACCTACGGTGGGCTATGGTAACTGGTTAACTTCAGATGGGTTATACTCTAATATGCCGCCTTTGTTAAATAATAAAAAAAAAACTCGTGGTGCAGCTACGGAACCTCGCCCAAAAACAACAAACGCTGTTGAATCAGACGTAGACGAAGTTTAGGTATGCTTATTTCTGACCACCGGCGTTAAACTTCTTTGGACTGTCCATCAACTAACTTTACATTGTTTTCTGGAGCTCAGTCCGGTTTTATTTCTCAGTGTAGTTGGTTTCGTGTCAGATACGACACCCACGCGAGTGCTTCGATATTTCTGAGATTTATGACCGCGATTTGAAATAAATATTATATTGGTGGTTAAAAAGCATTAGAGATTATGTGTAGCGAATATACTTACAAAATGTTTTATTTATAAATAGCGAAACATTGGGCCTGAGTTGTGGTTAAAAGATGTATCGCCTCTAAATCCGATTTATAATTCTACTGTTACAACTAATAGGTACATATATTTAGGTAAGTTGATAGTAGACAAGTTTCCAATAAGAATATTCAATTAACGTTACCTATATTTTTCTTCATTCCAATCCAATGACTTGCGGAAGTAATTTCTAATTTACAATACAAACAATACAAGTCTATTTACTGAGTTACCAAACTAAGTAGGTATCCAAACTCAGTAGGTACTTATTAACCCACATGTTTCCAATTAAAATGTAGGTAAGTACCAATATAACAAATACCTATTTGGGTTCACCTCGCGTTTTCTGAAGTACATAGGTACCTACTCAAGTACTTATTTATGATTTAATTAACTTGTTATTACTTATTTTTATAACCCACTAGCTGTGCCCCGCGACTTCATCCGCGTAGTATTGGATTATTGGGTTAAAAAGTATCCTATATGTTAATCCCGGTTATAATCTATCTGTGTTCCAAATTTCATCCAAATTCGTTCAGTAGTTTTTGCGTGAAGGAGTAACAAACATACATACATTCATACATACATACATACATCCACACTCACAAACTTTCGCATTTATAATATTAGTAGGATTATCACGCAGCGTTGTCAAATCACAAAGTCATCCAGCAAACTTCAGCTGTAATAAGTGACCTAAATTGTTACTTCTATACAGCTGTTGGCAGCGGAATCGCGATTTATGTATAGTTTGAGTGATCCCAGATGTCAGAGAGAGGGCTCTGACTCATCTCAAAATAAACGAGCGAAGAACATCTCGACATTTATACTTATGGTCTACTGACCAACGCAGCCCGTAGGTAATAGGTATATAAGCTGTAGTCAATTCTACAATTTGGCTCTATATCACCATTAAAAGCCTTAGGTATTATAATAATCGTCATAAAATAGAGTGTTAGTTCGATCCGCAACCAGTGCTTTTATTTCAGCTCCACGTATCTAATAATAACAAGTATCACTTCTTGTTCATAAGTTTGATCGGCTCGAAGCACCAAACTTATGAACAAGAAGTGATACTTGTTGACGATTATTACAGTGACAAGGACTTAACTTCTATTTATAATGTACTAGCTGTGCCCCGCGACTTCATCCGCGTAGTATTGGATTATTGGGTTAAAAAGTATCCTATATGTTAATCCCGGTTATAATCTATCTGTGTTCCAAATTTCATCCAAATCCGTTCAGTAGTTTTTGCGTGAAGGAGTAACAAACATACATACATACATACATCCACACTCACAAACTTCGCATTTATAATATTAGTAGGATTCATTGTGAGAGAACCGTGAAATGCGTGTGACATAAGGAATGAGTAAACCGGAAGAGAGCGAGATAAAGACAAAGATTTTAGAATACAATTCTAAACATGTATATAGCGGAGGAAAGAATGTTGTCTTTCTGCGCTGTAGGTATAATTTAAGTATATACACCTAGGTGTTACGTAAAGAAAATAGACCGTCATATCTTATCGTTTGTTGCCTTAATCTCTGCGCAAACGCAAGATGTGTGGTCTATTTTGTGAGTTCAACTATTCACAGATTACACTTTCTTTTGTTAAGCGTCAGTTTTCGGGTAAAATCAACAAGCAATGGATTAAGTATTTTCGTCTAATTTAAACAGTACTTTTTTAGTTTAGAACCTCTTTTAGTATAAACAATTATTGTGGTGGTAAGTCCTTTTCTCAAACCATTTTACACCAACTGCACGGTTCCAAACTAAGCAACGCTTGTACTATGGGTACCGTACATGGACTGGTGGTGATCCCAGTGACACTCGGACCAGGACGAAGGAAAATTACGAAAAGGCCGTTTTAGAAATTTACCCAGACGGAAATCAAGGCGAAAACCACACGGTGCAGTGAGCTGAGGGTCCTACGCTTGAACCACTTCATCAAGCGGTCGACTAACAAACCTCTTTATCGGTTACTTTGGACACTTTTGGTACTAACCCTCCTACCTAATAGCAAAAAAACATGACCAATCTGTTAGCAGCTGCACTTACCGACAATATGTCGACTTTTAAAGATTTTCACGAAGATAATATTAATGAAAATGGTCTCTCGATGGAATTATTCGCAGTTGACGCTTCAAAATGACGCTATAACGCTATAATGGATCGGTCACGACACCACGTACGAAGTGTTATTATTTCGATGGGACAACTCTAAGTTGTTAAGTCAATACACCGAGCAATTGTCACTAGTATGACCTCAATATGTTGTAGATAATTAGCTCTGTACATTGCCAAGTCATAATGATACGGGTCCGCTATCAACGTGTTCTTAGGATTCCGTAGAAAATAAAAACTTGGGGCCACCATAGACTCATTAAACTTTGATGGGTACTAACATTTAACATTGAAGTTATTTGATAATGTAAATTAAAATGTTTTTGAATAAATTACTAATAAAGACAATTAACGTTTAACTGTTAGTAGTCTTGTTATACTTAAGTTACTTTTCGCAAAATACCTAATCGGCAAGTTACCTAACACAGTTTTGTTTTATCAAGTAAGTAGGGGTGGGGGTCTAACATAGAACCTCTTCCTTAAGTAAGTAAGTTAAAAATGCGAAACGAAGATGGCATCTTTGTCAATCCCATTTTCCTTTCGTTATTTAATCCACTAGCTGATAATGAGTCAAAATGAAATAATGAAAAACGTTGCAAAATCAATACTAATCATTGTCTTAACGAGCTAAACAAGCCACCGGCGGATTGGGGGCACGTGACGCGTTACAATTTTAATTAATCAAACAACAATACCTACTTATCTTTGGAAGTAGTTGTGCAAAACGATATCCCATTGTTGTCGAATGTGCATGACACAAGCAAGTCAAACAAACATATTGTTATTCCACACATAGACCTTAAAGTATAGATAGTTGACCTTGAAAACTAGCCACAATATCGATAGGGCTACCTATCTATAGTACTTACCTATACTACTCAAACTCAAAATTGTTTTATTCATGTAAGCCAACAAAGCATTTATGAATAGTCAGAATCTACCACCGGTTCGGAATACTGCTTCCACTGAGAAGATCCGGCAAGAAAATTTGGTTACTCTTTTCAATGAATAAAAGATGGTGTACATTCTCAGGAACAGCAACAGAATATGAGCAGGCAACACCATTGTCACTACATAAGTAAATAGTAGATAATCAAATCTCACTCAGATTTAGGTATTTAAATTAGAAAGCTAGTTTAGTGAGGTGTGCATACCTACTCACACTTTAAGTTAAATGTTTACAAACCAAAATAATAAGATAATTGCTTTGGTGTGATGCCTTCGATGCTAAATAAATGAATTGATGACAAGCTATAGCATCAATGGTATCGCTACTTATAGCGTGTTTTATTGAAATCACTGTCTATAATATCACGTCACGATACAATACGCGCTTTAATAGTGATATTCTCTATAGTATTATCGCATATTATAATATATATATATATAATTACTAGCTGAGCCCGCGACTTCGTCCGCGTGGAATTTAACATACCAAAAAAGCCCGTTCCGGGTTCTTAGCCAGCGCGACAGGACCCATTTTTTAAAATTTTGTTTTTCTTAAATAAAAGTAGCCTAAGTTACTGCTTATAACATCAACTATCTACCAGTGAAAGTCTCGTCAAAATCAGTCCACCCGTTTCGGAGATACTCTTTGATTTCATGTGTTTTTATTTTTTTTACGCGGAACCCTAATTGTTTTTCTAAAATTAAAGTAGCCTAAGTTACTCCTTATAACATCAGCTATCTGCCAGTGAAAGTCCCGTCAAAATTGGTCCAGCCGTTTCGGAGATTACCCGGAACAAACACACAGACAGACAGACAGATAGACAGACAGACAAAAAATTTTTTACTCGCGTTTTTGCTATAGGTTTCGTATGTACTTTCATATGCATTTAGTGAGAAGGTGTTATTTTGATATTACAAACAGACACTCCAATTTTATTTATTTAGATAGAAGATGTATAGATGTATAGATTAATAGTATCGATTCGATACTATTGCTTGTCGTCAATAATATAAGCACTGTCGACGGGCTATCGATATTGTGACTTGTTTTCGAGGTCAATAGTATTGGCAACCTTTCGATGGGCAATCGATAGTCAGGTAACACTAGTGGTAACGGAAGAGGACCGTAGGAAGACTTACAGATGTGTCAAATTTAATTAAGACATAACTCATTTCCATAGGAAAAAAAAAATGTAGCTATACTTAGCTTTAATGAAATAAGTGCCTAGTTATCGTTTTATCGCATTAACGCAACGGTAATATAACCTTAATCAAAGATTATAAATGAGTAACGATGAGTTTCATTATCTGCGGTATTGACATTCTATTTGAAATCAATAAACACTTCACTAAAGATAATAAGCATTGAATAAATTTTCGCATCCGTTTTCGCTATGTAGTGTGGAAAATTCCTTTATACTGATTATTAAACATGATTGGTTTAAAAATATCAAAGATAATAAGTTGTATTTTTAATTTGTTTATCTATTGCACGTGTCAAGGGTTTATTTATTACTAGCTGTGCCCCGCGACTTCATCCGCGTAGTATTGGATTATTGGGTTACAAAGTATCCTATATGTTAATCCAGGTTATAATCTATCTGTGTTCCAAATTTCATCCAAATCCGTTCAGTAGTTTTTGCGTGAAGGAGTAACAAACATACATACATACATACATACATACATACATCCACACTCACAAACTTTCGCATTTATAATATTAGTAGGATGTACGTTCACATTAACGGATGGCTTAATATAATGTTTAATAGTTGTTACGTAAATATACGTAGGTAATATCTAAAGTTTAAAAGCTGGAGTAAGTACCTATCTGCAAACGGATTGCAATATGACAATCATTATAGGTACCTACCTACCCCTTATTAATAAACTTGGATTAGCGGGAGAATTGTTACACACTGAATAATCTCTTTCTGACATCAGTAATAGGTATTATTTGCCACGTTGCCGCGTTGGAAGCAGTGGGGTAGTTACAGTAGTTAGTGTTAATATTATTTTTGGCAGTGGACGTCGAAGCAGTGGGCATTGGTAGTTGACAATTCAGAGTAGTGTCTCCAAAGACCTTTTAGAACTTGTCGTTTCGCTAGAGAGATGCTCGCGTTTGACTGAAGTGAAGTAACAGCCCAAGTCCAATAGAGCGACATCTGGATGGGGTATTCACTGTAGGATGTCGGAAACGCCAGCTTCCATTCCATCCTTCTTTTAAAATGAATTAGAAGAAAGATGGATATCGTATCCGACACGGAAACATTTCGGAAAATTGTCAAACTTTTCGTATTGCGAGTCCAGTGCTAGTGGAGCGAGATTCGAGCGGTTATCAGACTTGGACCCAGTTGCAAGACCGTACGATAATTATGGGGGCGCACGATAATTTAGCCATCGGTACGATGTACGATAACGGATATCAAAATTATTTGAAACATACGATAAGTAATTTTAAACAGCACAAAAATACCGTAAATTATTTTGCGCAATTTCATTTGTTGTTACTAATATTTTTTTATTTTATCCTGGGGTAGGGGGGTCTGAGTGGAGTTAAGGAGCTAAAATATAGCTATGTACGATAATTTAATTAAAAAACGATACACGGCGGGGTAATTTCCACCGTTGGGCTTCGACGCCCCTTTATTTTATACCCTGCCATTGCGGCTTAATTTTGTAAAGCATATAAGGACAGTGTTAAATCCGTGCTTCTATTAGGTAATAGTTACCATGAAGGTACACCTAAATCCGGCTCACTAATCGATCTCTAATGATACATTAATATCTTAGTCCAACAGCGCGCCCATAGGTCCAATTTTTCGTATTCACATACATGGTTAGGTAGGTACCTACATAATATTTACTGTAAACTGTTGAGTCCAGAGAAAATTCTTTAAGGCCTTAAGTCGAGTCTTAAACAAATAAATACCTAATAAATAAATATATATATCGCCAGACTAACACACCAACTGTATGGTCCCAAACTAAGCAGAGCTTGTACTATGGGTACCGTACAACGGACTGGGGGCGATCCCAGTGACACCCAGACCAGGGAAAATTACGAAAAGCTCATTTCAAAATTTACCCCAACGGGAATCGAACCCCCAACTACCATGAGCAGTGAGCCGAGCGAGCGGCCTACGAACCACTGCGCCAAGCGGTCTTCAAATAAAAGTAATCTTATTAAGGTGAAGGCGCCCATCTAGCCCGCGAAGTTCAAATTTTTTGAGTTCTTTTAGATTTTTTTCAAAATCTGACAATAATAAAAGACAAATTTTGTAATTCGCGAAAAAGACCGTGTGCAGTGCATTTATTAATACATTTATTTTACTCAAAATATTATCACGGTGGATATGATACTAGTAAATCACTAAATATACAAAAATTGCCAGATTATCTGGATAGCTGTCGTTCTTGAAATGTTTTAGAGTAAGTTGGATATATTAATAAATGCACTGCACACGGTCTTTTTCGCGAATTACAAAATTTGTCTTTTATTATTGTCAGATTTTGAAAAAATTCTAAAAGAACTCAAAAAATTTGAACTTCGCGGGCTACATGGGCGCTTTAGCCTTAAAGACTGATGTTTTTCGTATCACTTTATTCCCACTTTGTCTTTGGTAGCGGCAGATAGACTAGTGGTGTAACGCACACTGGCTTGCCCTCTATTTCATGGGAATCAAAACACCATAGGCGAAACAACCCTTCGTGGAATATGCTTACGCGTTACCGTTTTATTACTTTCCTGTTCAACCAAATGAAGGTGAAGGTGCACGTAAACAACGCCCCCTGACCTCGCCCACAAAGAAATCTATCGGCGAACTCATAATTCTATAAATAATAGCATTATTTAGTTTGTCTGTAGCTGGCTATAAGAAAAAGTGCGTCGGACACTAAAGCCGGGTTTTATGTGGTTTATCTCATAAAACTGTACAGTCAGCGGCGATAAATAAACGCGAATATTTTGATTTGATCGGTGCCCGTTTAATTTTATAAATTACTAGCGGCCCGCCCCGCCTTCGCACGGGTACATTGCGGTTACATTATTCGAGTTTTAGTAAGGATCCCTAATTTTTTGAAAATATATTATAGCTTATGTCACCCGGGGATAGTGTAGCTTCCCAACAGTGAAAGAATTTTTCAAATCGGTTCAGTAGTTTCGGAGCCTATTCATTACAATCAAACAAACAAAGTTTTCTTCTTTATAATATTAGTATGTTTTATTTTTCTGACCGTAGCTGTCGGTATATGTGATTGATCTAAATATATGTTGATTGGATTGGATGTTGTTGTGTGCCTATTGGAAGGCAATCAATTTCATTGCTACATTATTAATAGTAGATTCCGTAAAATATTGCCAAAATAAGTAGATGTACCTATGTGTAAATACCTACAAAATACCTATCTCAATTTACTAGGTCGGTATTTTAGAATCTCTATTTTGTTACAATGCCTAATAAAATATTAGTCTAAGGGAATTAAAAAGTTATTTATGTTAATTTATCACAAATATAGTTTTTTTTTAATTGTATATCCACCTTTTTTCGCCTTCCAACTATACCTAAACCAAGAATATTCCCAACCCGAATTTACGAACGACATGAAAGAAAATATTTTATAGGTACCGATTATTTAGGTAGGTACGTCTTCGTTAACACTGTGAGTGATGTACGCAGTCGAGTGTGGAAAAGTCTTTAAATAATCTGTATTTCGCAATTTAATTACGGTCTGTTTATTCGTGGTGTACATTTTTATTCAGGGATCCGGCCAGTTCCAAACAGTGGCCGATGGAGTTACTGAAAAAATTGCAACAGAATCGTGGTATGCGAGTTTGTATGACTTACGCTTAATTATTATATAATCGCTTCCGTTGGTGTTGCTGTCGCTACAGAAGATCGTCAAAAGAAATCGCAGATACCCTGTACTACTAGACTTAGAGAATTACGAAAACAGAACAAATACTTACCACTACCTAATATAAAAAAAACTTTTAAGTCAATGGGAAGTCCAGTATGAATCTGTTACATTTAGTGTAATAAAAAACCAACCAATAAAAACACCAACACCAAATCTAAACCAATATATGATTCAAAATCCCCTCTACAGCATCTAATATGAAAATACACCTACGATTGGCTTCGGAATAACATTAAATCTGTGTTAAGAAGGTATTTTGCTTTTGTTTACAGCGCTACTAACTTACTAGAGCAAGAGCCAGCGATGGCCAGACGTTCGTTATTTTATAAAGGCTGCAAATTTCTCAGAGCATGTCCTCAACACAGGTAAGTACGGTCAGCGAGTATGGAGTTGGGATTGTAGTTACTTGGGCAGTTAACAAGTAGTAAAGGTGTATAAAATAGTACCTCAAATTCGTTAAAGCATAAAGCTTAATTTTTATATATTTCCTTCGGAATAACATTAGAAGTCACGTCATCCATTGCCGGACACTTAGTACGGTTTCTGCCAGACACCCCTAAACTTCAATAAATTATGACCATACTTTCGTCATAGTATTAAAGCTGGGTTTTACATATGTTACTTTTTTATACACCTTTACTACTTGTTAACTGCCCAAGTAACCACAATCCCAACTCCATACTCGCTGATCGTTCTTATCTATGTTGGGGACATGCTCTGAGAAATTATCAGCTGTTATAAAATAACGAACGTCTGGCTGTCGCTGGCTCTTGGGAGATAACTGTGCCGGTAGTCAAATTCAAAACAATCGTTTTTCTGTAATAAATGTCATATTTTGAACCGACACTACCGACACTGTCAACGGCACGGTTTGTGGTAAGTAAAGCGAAGCAAACATTTCTAAAAGGTCATTGGATAAGTAGGTAAGTCCTATCACTATTACGTACGTACGTAACTTTAGCTGCCTTGATGTCTAAAATAAAATGAATAACTACAATAAAAGTGGCAGGGTGCGCCGCGCCGCCGCGCCGAGTAAACGGTCATCCGTAGACTAATATTGTATCACTCATCGCTCACCGTGATGCGTGTTTATCTGATCATTCTGAAGCGACAGCAGTGACGGGTTAGTGGGACGCGTATTTTCTAAAAGTGTTACAAAAGTCCGAAATAATACTTGAGGGTTTGTATGAGTATCTAGCGTCGGGCATTTATTAAAATGGTATACTTACAAATATAGATAGGTACCAATAACACGAAATAGCAACACTTTAAAAAAAATCCGCACTCCAATTAAAAAAAATATTTTATACATACCTATAAACTATACCGTCTAAAGTTCTATGCACATTTTTTACATACTATTTCTTGTATACAGGTGGTTGCTACTACTATATGCGTTTACACAGTTTTCAAGGATGTGTTGTAAGATCACAACACGAAAGATGTGACAAATATTTCCGGCTGATGATGAACTCAAAAAATATGATGGTATTGGTAACGTATCGTCTGTGTTCACTAGGCATCTTTATATCACCCTAAATTATTATTTCGGAGTTTCGAAACACCCTGTAAGTACTGCTATAAATCTCGTCATCTACTTGTGCCTACCCCTTTTCAGCATTTCTTGCCCAAAGCAGGACATAGAATAGCAACAGAAACCTAGATATTATATTAAAAAATTGATCATACTTGATATTAATAAAAAGTTAAATAGGCAGACAGATAAGTACTTACCTACTGTTCCTAATCAGACAAGATAAATAACTCTATTCTAAAATAACACGCCACTTATTCTAATAACAGCAAAACGCGGTCAGACACGGTCGTAAAACTACAAAATTGTGTTTATAAACCATTTTATATGTTTTGGAATTGTTATTTTTATTTACAACGACGTTAGCGTACGTAACTCATCTACTTTGTTTTAAATTTTATTCAGAACGAGTGGGCCAACATATACAAATAAATAAAATTGGAGTGTCTGTTTGTAATATCAAAATAACACCTTTTCACTAAATGCATATGAAAGTACATACGACACCTATAACAAAAACGCGATTTAAAATATTTTTGTCTGTCTGTCTGTCTGTGTGTTTGTTCCGGGTAATCTCCGGAACGGTTGGACCGATTTTGACAGGACTTTCACTGGCAGACAGCTGTTGTTTTAAGGAGTAACTTAGGCTACTTTAATTTTAGAAAAACAATTAGGGTTCCGCGTAAAAAAATAAAAACACATTAAATCAAAGAGTATCTCCGAAACGGCTGGACCGATTTAGACGGGACTATCACTGGTATATAGCTGATGATATAAGCAGTAATTTAGGTTACTTATATTTTAGAAAAACAAAATTTAAAGAAATGGGACCTGTCGCGCGGGCTCAGAACGCGGGAGCGGGCTTTTTTGTTAAGTTAAATTCCACGCGGACGAAGTCGCGGGCTCAGCTAGTTGTGAATATAAACCATCGAGGCACCCATTCAAAAACAAATTGCTATAAAAAATCATAATAATCGGTCGAGCCATGTTCATGTTGTTGCGAGACTAACGCACGGCCATAGTTTTTTATTGGTGCATATGTCGCAGCCAACTAGCTTAATTCGCCGTTCAATTAACAGCCTAGCCACTTTACTAAACGGCGCCGTTCAACTAGCGGCCTGAATGATATTCAGCCGTATCGTCTGTTACAACATTTAATAAACTGGCTGGCTAATGCTTAGGCAACTGGTTGACATTTAAGTACAGTAAAAGCTCCTTATTCGCGCTTCCTTCATTCGCGTTTTCACTATTCGCAGATTAAAAAAATGCGAACCAATTCCTATATTCGCGGCTGTTTCTTTATTCGCGGATCTAATTGATAAAATGAATCTGTGCAAATTCGAACTATAACTGCAAACATTGCCGAAATTGCGAATGGAATAGGACGAGATGGGTTCGAACAGATAGAATCAAGTGACATTCAGGAGTTGCTTGAATCGCAAGATGAAGATTTGACTAGAACCGACTTGGAGGAAATGTTTAATTCACAGCCCATTGAAGAAGAGGCTTTAACAAGCACTGGAAACGTGATATTTAATCTGATAAATCTTAGTGAAGGTTTACGAATGGTAAATGAATTTAGTAATTTCTGTATAGAATTGATCCATCTATGGAACAAAGTGTTATTTTTAAGAGGCAAATTGCTAATGCCGCAATATCAGTCTATCAGTCAGTCAAACTGCTTAATATCAGTCTGGATTGAAGGAGCTTATAAAAACTGCCAAGCAAGAAAAAAATACAAAATTCTTTAAACCATTGCCTCAGCCTCAAGATAATAATTAATAATTGTGGTCAAAATCTTCAATTAAATTGTTTTTTTTTCACCTAGGAACGTATCCCCTATAATCCCATATAAATTACCATTCCATATTCACGGTTTCTGTATTCGCGGCATATTTACGGAACGCATACCCCGCGAATAAAGAGGTGTACAAAACTTTTTCACCTACTTACTACCCAAGCAGAGCGACCCGGATGGGTTTAGGTTAGAGTTTTTTTTTATGACCCCACAGAAATCCCACCCGGCACGTAGGTTCGGTGGATCTAAATAATTTCGTAAAATACCTAAGTACGTACTAAAATTATTCCATCAAAGCTGTTTAGGCGTGAACAGATGGAACGATTTCGCTAATTCTTTTTTTGTTGTATTTATTATTGTCAGGAGAAGGTTCTTATGAAAGAAAAAATTAAAAAAGGTGAGCGGAACAATTCGAATTCAATATTCAAAGTTAAGACAGGACAACGTATATCGGGTCAGCTAGTTATGGTTTTTTTTGGGACTAGTCCCGCCACACACTCCCAGCTAGTTATGGTAAAAAAAAGTTATGATTATTACACTTTTGAGATGACCATGTACTACTAATTCAGAGTTTCTTGCCAGATCTTCTCAGTGGAAGCAGCATTCCGAACCGGTGGTAGGTTCTGACTATTCATAAATGCTTTGTTGGCTTACGTGAATAAAAACAATTTTGAGTTTGAGTTTAAGATGGTATTAGAACGAAATTTCCCATTTCGTTCTGAGACATAGATTAGTTAGTTATAGTTTAAGGTACAGCCTTATTGAGTTATCTCATCGCACAAATATCGTATTTAGATAAAATATCAACAAAACTAATAATTTTGAAAAACAGCTGCTGAAATCGACGCGGCTCGCTCAGAAACACGGAATCACGAGCGATGCGCGTGGGCACACCATTAGTTATAATATAATTGATCCGCAGACAAGCGTTTAGAACATTCTATTGTTTACTTGCTTAGTTCTGTGACATTTATTTGAGAGGGTTGTTTGGTTATTTCCTTGTCGCAAACATATCATTATATTAATACGTGAAGCTAAAACTTTGTATCCCTTTTTACGAAAATTACTCGGATGCTGGAGTATGAAATTTGGCTCAGTTAAAGTTTATAAGAAGAAGGAGTGCAGAAAGTTAATATTTTTATGTAATAATACTTAAAAATACAATAAACTAATAAATAAATAATTACACACACTAACATGCGTTTGACACACACCACTAGGCTAGGTAACTGATTGACTGTCTGACTGACAACGATGACAGTTTTTTTTTCTTTATTTCGGAGGGCGGGAATTCCATAATGCATTATGCGTGCCTGTATTAATCAATAACGTTTTTGGGTTTTTTTTTTTGGGGTCCCTTTGACTTTTGTCAAAGGGTTAAGAATTAGGTTTTTGGGTTTATGTAATAGGCTTTGACAATAGAACCTTAATGACGTTTAAAATTGAGATTTAAATGAATTATGGTTGAATTTCAACCGCGTGCGACCACTATCCTACTAATATTATAAATGCGAAAGTTTGGGAGTGTGGATGTATGTTTGTTACTCCTTCACGCAAAAACTACTGAACGGATTTGGATGAAATTTGGAACACTGGTAGTTTATAACCGGGATTAACACATAGAATACTTTACTTAAGTCTACGCGGACGAAGTCGCGGGTAGCAACTAGCAACCTATCTACCTATATTATTTCATTTTCTTAGCGCTCTAGCACGAGTCTTACGCATGATAATCGTTAGCATCTAGGTACCTATGCTAGGTAAGTGGAGTTACCTGCCTGCGCATTATCATTTCTTCACTCATCGTCCAATGTTAATTTAATTCAAAACAGTTCATTTGAAGTGTATTCTGGTTTGGAATGCAGTCCTACCGTTTAGCAGTATGTTAATACACATTTACAATTATTAAACGCTACCTACTTACCTGTCTGTTATGTACCGGTATTTTAATGTTTGGTTTTAATTGTTCGAGTTTATGTTCCTTTATATTTATCCAAAGTATCTATTGTTAGTTACAATAGATAAATATTTGTAACAATAATTGCAATTTGCAACTATTCAATAGGTTACTTACATATACGCTACTAGTGCGGTTTAAAATTAAAGTGCATGTTGGACCACTTATATTATAGGGTTCCGTAGAAATCCTGCCGCTTTTCAATAATAGTAAACGTGATGGTTCATTTTAATTATTTATTTATAATGTGGTTTTGGAGTGAGAGGATGGATCGTGCAACTCACGTAAAAAGGGCACTTATATTCCGTAAACATGAATTAATTTTGAAAAGCCGTCGAAAGACCTCAACATTATTTTAAAATATCTATTCAATTATATCCTACTGAAGGGGGTGAGCAGATTTTGTTTCACTCCCCCTTCCAATGTATGTAGTATGTAACTACGGAAAATGCCGTAGAATAATTTTGTTTTCAAAATTCAAATACCTACTTGCGCCAGTTTTGTAGCCCTACCAGAAATCTATATTTGTGCCAATTTGCAATTTGCCCTTACAGTATACATATCTGAATGAAATTACTATGACATTGGACGGCTATGGCAAAACTAAAGTTTGACTACGGAACCCTAGTAATCAAATATGAATAAAAAATCAAGAACCTGACCTTGACAATAAAGGACATTTAAATGAATAATGATAAAATAGCTCGTATATAGAAGTAGATAAAGTAGGTGAATGATGTTTGTAAGGGAAATAACTATTTCCACTTCGATAAATTCGTTCATATCGGTCACTGACACGACCTACGCACTGGAACATTGTCCGAAAATTATTATTATAGCAGTATAACTTAATTAAGTACTAATTATGAGTATACATAATTATGTATACTCATAATTAGTAAAAAAATCAATTTTCTACTAAAGTCTTCACCCACAATGTTCGGTCCACTTAAATCTGAAAGTACCTATTTTCTCGAGTAATAGTACATTGTTACACGAGTGGTGAAAGTGACTTATTTTTCCCGAGACGGGGTTTGGCGCCCGAGCGTAGCGAGGGCGCTAATAGTTCGAGGGACAAAATAAGTCTTTCACCCGAGGTAAACACTGTGCTTTTCATTACGAATACAAGGAAAATAAAAATAAAAACAGGAATTGGCTAAAGAAATAATACAAGGAAGCATGAACAATACTCTACAACTCGAAAAAAAAAAAAAGATCGGATTGCCGCCTATTTTGTTTTTTTTCGTTGGCCGGCCAACTTCATTATTTAGCCAGTATTTTTAATTTTCATTTTTAAATATTTTGACCAAATCTATGTTATTTTAAAGAAATTGTTGAAACTAAATTATAATTAAGTCATTTAAAAGTTTATATTCTTTATTTAATACTCAACTTTATGTTATTTCAATTTTACATCGTGCTGTAATTGAGTGACTGTAGAAAAAGTTTGAACATGGTTCCATAGAAATGGAACTAGTTTTTTTTTATAATTTGACAGCTGTCAGTTGAAAGTGATTCTCCCGGGCCAGAAAAGTATTACTTTCAACCCGCTCCTCAGGCAACTTCAGACCTACTTTCAGTGTATGAGTAATGAAAAGGTACTTACTACCCCAAGTTTGTACTGGACTGAACATTTAGAACATATTATTATTACTGTTGTCTCTTTGTGTGTGTAACAAAGTCGGCAAACAAGCGAACGACCCGCGTAATGTTAAGCAGTTATGCTGTCGCCTTCATAAAGATCCGTGGTCGTAAAACTGCGACCCGCAGGCGGTACAATTGGGTGGCCTGCGGCGCACAATTAAGTAGTGAATGACATTAAAACTGATTCCGCATACCTACTTAGTTAACTAAATAAATGTACGTAAGACGGAACACGGTTATAATCAGAGAGTAAGTGAACGAGTTGCACGTTGTGGACCTGAGGAAAAGTGGGATGCTTAGAGAAGAAGAAGGGGGAGGCGTCTTCTGGTCCTCTCTATTGTATGAGAACAGAGAAGAAGTGACAACAACACGACATTGTATGAATATTTCGTTCAGTGGAACGAAGGGTAGCGGTGACCCCAGTTGACTCAAGTCCGTATTCCACGAACTAGTTTTTAATATTTTGATCGCAACCTACTAATATTATAATTGCGAAAGTTTGTGAGTGTGGATGTATGTATGTATGTATGTATGTATGTTTGTTACTCCTTCACGCAAAAACTACTGAACGGATTTGGATGACATTTGGAACACAGATAGATTTTAACCGGGATTAACATATAGGATACTTTTTAACCCAATAATCCAATACTACGCGGATGAAGTCGCACAGCTAGTATGTAATAATACACTCCTTAATGATAGGAAGATTCGGCCCATAATCGCGCTGGCCCAGTATGGGATGGTAAGCTTCACAATTACTTCGATAGAAGTGCAGGTTTCCTCACGGTGTTCTTTCACCGTTCAGGAAGTCATAATCTTGATTGAAAATGGGAACACGCATGAGAACCGGAAATACTGAGGTGCGGGCCGGGCTTGGAACTCTGCTTAGCTATATCACTTAACTTATCTATGAATAAAATTATGAATTGTACTCACAAAAAAATAACAAAAACACCCAAAGATGGAGTCTCCAGTGCATATTTAACGCGCACAGTCAAGTGTCACAGCACAAAATACATTATTTATTCTCTATTGCCAACCATTGTCTTTAGTAATAGGTATTAAACCATATATAATGGGTAATTACATTGTGTTCAAGTGTCCAAGAAACTATCTAAAACTTAATCTTGAAACAATCACAAATATTAAACCTGTTTTCTCAAACCCACTTAAATAGTTTGATTTATAATAACTAATTTATCTTGAACGGAATTTATTTATCAACATTTTATTCGTGTTTTATTATCGTGTTGATATGAAGCAAAACCCACGTGCTTCCGCGGCGGTGTACAGTATGAAACTGAATTCAGAGTTCACTGAAAGCCTGAAGGACCCACCGCAGACGTCTCGGTGTCGGCGGCCGACGATCGAATACAACCGATTTTTCCATTCTCATCCATTAATTCAGTGATAAATGGTATACAAATAACAAAAAAATATTTTGTATTTTTGTTGTCTTACACATTTAGGCATCGAGTTGAGGTTATGTTATTTATTTAAATGTTTTCATATTCGACGACCGCTTGGCGCAGTGGTTTGAGCGTAGGCCACTCGGCTCACTACACCGGGTGGGTGCGGGTTTGATTTCCGTCAGCGTAAATTTCGGAAATGGCCTTTTCGTAATTTTCCCTGGTCTGAGTGTCACTGGGATCGCCCCCAGTACTTTGTACGGTACCCATAGTACAAGCGTTGCTTAGTTTGGGACCATACAGTTGGTGTGATCGTCTGGCGATATTTATTTAATTTATATTGGCGGGGAATCTTGGTGGGGAGTGTGCCTATATCGTTATAGGCTCGCTCTTAGTAACATTGGGTCCCAAATACTGTACCTACTGCTTTCGTTGCAGTGAAGTTCTTATCCTTTTATATAATACTAGCTGAGCCCGCGACTTTGTCCGCGTGGAATTTAACTTAACAAAAAACGCCCGCTCCCGCGTTCTTAGCCCGCGCTACAGAACCCATTTTTTTTTCTAAAATAAAAGTAGCCTAAGTAACTGCTTATAACAACAGCTATCTACCAGTGGAAGTCCCGTCAAAATCGGTCCAGCCGTTTCGGAGATACTCTTTGATTTCAAGTGTTTTTATTTTTTTACGCGGAACCCTAATTGTTTTTTCTAAAATTCAAGTAGCCTAAGTTACTTCCTAAAACATCAGCTATCTGCCAGTGAAAGTCCCGTCCAAATCGGTCGAGCCGCTTCGGAGATTACCCGGAACAAACACACAGACAGACAGACAGACAGACAGACAGACAGCCAGACAGGCAGACAAAAAAATTTTAAATCGCGTTTTTGTTATAGGTGTCGTATGTACTTTCATATGTATTTAGTGAAAATGTGTTATTTTGATATTACAAACAGACACTCCAATTTTATTTATTTGTATAGATTAGGTAGGTACTTTACCTCGTCTCCGCAGGGTTACTGGTACAATAACACGCATTTCTTGCAGTGTGATAAAGGAGTAAAATGCAACTACTCCTACTCCACCGCTTTGTTATACGAAATTAAATATTTTTCTAGATCTTTTGAAATTTTGTGTTAAAATTGATGACCAAAACTATCCTCAATTTAGTCATGACAGGTATATAGGTAAACATTTTATGAATAATATATACAGTTTTATATATTTTATGTTTAATAGCAAGTTCAATACGTTTCATTGTCAATAGGTTCCATTATCTTTCGTTTTTTGTGACTTTATAAGAAACACAAATATGGAAATAGAGGTACATAAAAAATATTAAATTTCGCGGGAACATACAGTGGGGTCAAAAATTTGCATTTCTGTTCCATGATCACACTCTGCAAGGAATAACTCGAATTAGGTGACCCTGTACCCAGTACCAAAAGTTTATTTTACGGCAGGTCAAGAATCCGCCGACTCTCTTGGCGCCCTGCCCACTCCCATGTAGAGACAGCCACGAACAGTGGCTCGTAAAACTATAGGTACATTAATAGTGGTATTTTCATGCATCCCACTTGAATGAAACGTAGAGATTTATGGATATATTTATATATACTAACAGATATATCTGCCAGGAAAACGAGAGTGATTCAAATTAAATGTAAAATAGGCTTAGTTTTGGTTTGGCAATGATTTAGTCTTTGAAATGGAGTTGACTTATGAGTAAAGATAAAGACATACAATAAATAAATAACAAGTTCACATTGCGTATACGTTTACGAACCTATTAGTATCAGCAGTGGCGTGCACTCCATAGAGGCATAAAGGCACTGCCTACCCTGAGATTTTATGGTAAAATTATAATAAATAATAAAATCAAACAGAAAAAATATTCAAAAGTAAATAATCATTTTAATTAGATATTTGAAAAAGCGCGCGCATAATGCTGTCATGTGGAGACCATTGACCGCTCCTTTCGCGCCGCCCCGTGTCGGTGCCAAAAGCACGTACTAAATGTGCCTCATTCTTCGTGTAAGAAACGTTGATTCCTTGAATGAATAAGGCACAATTTACTACATTTCTACGAATTAAAATGTTCGGGCTAGAGGCACTGCCTGGTTTGGTAATCCGACGAAGTCTAGTAGGTTGAATCGCAATGTAATTTGTTTGTTTAAAGTTTACAATGCGTTTTTGTTACTTAATATTTAGTATTAAATTTGATTGTGATTTTTTTAGACGCCATTATTGTTAGTTGATGTTCTGTGTTTGTTTGGTTTGTTTACATGCGTGCTAAATAATTTGAATAATTATTAAATCCTCGTTGTTATGGATAAATATTACTTGTGAAATTTGTGACGTGTGTGATAAGCAGGAACTTAAATTATAAATAAAAGTGTTTTCTCATTGCCCTATGCAGAAAAAGTGAACTTTATTTTAAACTGTCGATGCGTAAAGAACTTGGATTTGTCCCAGAAGAAAGGTAGGTAATATCACGAGACAATTAATGCTAAATTTTATTAATAATTTCCTTGTATGACAGGATACTGGGATCTTTTTCAGACGTACGTACGTACAGTACGTAGACTACGTAGGTAGATATTTACGACAACAACGCGAGCGCCTTGCCGAGTTGTCTAAAATTTAGATTAAATAAAAACAACTTAGGTACTTACGGATTTAAAACGAACGGGATAATTTACGATATCGTAAAAAGGTATTCAATTCTTATTTAAAATGGTTTAGGTATGCGGTTAGATTTCATTTATAAATTAGTAAACAAGTTTGATAATTTTATTTAGTTTTGGTATCTAGGTAGGTACTTTTATTAGTCTATCTATGTATCTGTCCTTGTGAATAACTGCATGAATAGATCTAGGTACTTAACTAACGGCGAGGGTCCCATTCAGGGACTGACTTGTCTTAAAATCTATATAGGTACCTAAGTATATCAATGTCTATGAACATCAACCAATCACCTTAGATATCTGATACGGCTAAATACCTACTTACTCACAACAAAAGACGTCTAACACATGCAAACCTGGACTAAGCTCACGAGCAATAATTCAAGGTACCTACCTACCTTCCTACTTAGGTACTTATGCCTATTTTTTTTGCTAAACTCTGCCTACCCTGTTTCAAAACCCTATGCACGCCACTGAGTATCAGCGTGGGTAGGATTGCTTAGTTTGGGGCCTAAGTCTGGCGTTATTTACTTAATACAGGAAAGACTTACATAGATCGTTTTCTTCGGGAAAATCGCGGAGCCCTATATATTATAATATACATCTTTATTTCATATAATTATGGTTCACACATCAAAGCACAGTTAAAATTCCTGAAATTATATTGACGGATAAGCAAGGGTTGTAGTAAATTAATTTCTGTCGGCAATAAAGCAATACACGTGTCAGAATTCTGCTGACAAATTTATTGATTATTGTTTTGTTAGTACATTTACATTCATATAATCAGATTATATTTATAATATACCTATATAGATAAAGATGTATTTACCTTGGTTACTATGTTGATTGACGTCAGCCGATTCACCGCGAAAGCACGAAAACAATAAAATATTATTAATTGTATTACATACACATAATAATATATTTTTATTGATGTACTCGTACAAAGTACCTACTGACATTTTTTCTTTGTTTCTAAATACTAATATAAAAATACAATGTTATAATAAGGTACTTTGAACTACTTTGTTTGTAAAGCTACTTAAAATATATAGATCGCGTTTCGATATTCAGAAACAGGTAGGTATACCTGTGTGGGAGTGTAAGGAAGGGACTGGGTTCTCTCACTAATCTTTAAACTTCTTTAAACTTTACGCTGATCTTTTATGAGAAGGTGTACTACCCTGGTCCAGCCAGCGCGTATATGAGCTGTAGTAGAGTGGCTACAGCTCATATGATGAGTCAAGAGTAATTATGCGTGTGAGTAAATCTACTATATAAAAATAAGTCGGGTTTTCCTTCCTGACGCTATAACTCCAGAATGCACGAACCGATTTCCACGGTTTTGCATTCGTTGGAAAGGTCTCGGGCTCCGTGAGGTTTATAGCAAAGAAAATTCAGGAAAAATGTTAAGGGTGGTCCACATTCCACGCGGACGGAGTCGCGGGGCACAGCTAGTCTAAATATATATAACTCAAAGGTGACTGACTGACTGGCTGACATAGTGATCTATCAACGCACATCCCAAACCACTGGAAGGATCGGCCTGCAATTTGGCATGCAGGTAGATGTTATGACGTAGGCATCCGCTAACAAAGGATTTTGATTAATTCTACCCCCAAAGGGATAAAATAGGGGATGAAAGTTTGTATGAAACTTTGTCAATTAAATTCCACGCGGACGAAGTCGCGGGCTCAGCTAGTAATATATATAAGTAATAGAAGTTAGATTTATTTGTACGAATTATCGCGTATCCGTAGTGGTTCCCTTAAGAATTGGGGAAATAAATTCAATACAGAAACTAGTTCTCATATCCATTGTTAAATACTCAAAATTCTTGGATCATAAAGTGGTCTTTATGTAGGCAAATAAAATTATCCCATCCCATCAAGGAGTGTCGCGCACCTACCGTAGAACATAAAATCTATGTCTAAATAACTATTTGTGTAGGCGGGACTTTATGACATGCAAATTTTCATAACACGGCGTTTATTTAGAGCCATTATGCCATTGGATTGCTCCTTTACGAGCGTTATATGTATTTTATTGTCGAAATTATTGGCAAAAGTTTAATGTAAGATCTTAACAGTGCCCCCTTCCTGCCTCCAAAAATCTAGATTTGGAATCTCACAATATTCGATGACTCAGATACAATCCGGTGTTATAACAAAAAAATAGTAATATTTGTCAAATGTTTATATCGCCTGCGTTTACCACCACTCTGTCATGTGACAAGTAGGTAATCTAATGATGTGCCCACATGGTGGCTAACCTATGGATTCAGAAAAGAGCCCCCTCGCAGTCCAGGCAGTGGCGGATTTACCAGCAGGCTGAGTAGGCTGGAGCCTAGGGCGGCAGATTTTTGGGGCGGCAAATGTACATTCGGTGTACAATGACATGACAATTGTAGAGGCAAGGGCGGCAAAAATGTTACAGCCTATACCTTGGAAATTTGTAAATCCGCCACTGAGTGCATCCAGGCATCTCTGTCTGTCTCAAAATTGGGGTTGGTAAATTCTTTGGGATTTGAATACGTTCAAAACTTAATTGAGAGTGATTGAATGTCCCCATTAATCCACCGGTTAAGCTGAACGTTTCACCTAGTGGGGCCTGCCTACGGGAGCACTAATTGTCAATTTACATTTGTTATATTTCTTTCTTTTTTTCATCTCCAGTTGCTTATATAGTTAATGATTACAAGATATTAATATAAATATAATGGCCTTTTGAGATTACCAAGAATTACATAAGTAATTCGGACTAGTACGGCAAGACACGCTACGCTTTGACATTATTATTGACTGTCGAGATTTGAGCTGCTCAGTCCCAACCCAAGCTTAAGAGGGAAAGATTCGATCTTTCGATCGTCATTTGATGCTGTGAAAGCTTGCAGTAACCCCTGATTAGAGCAACGCACCTAGTATAGCGACGTGAAATACGCAACATATGGACCTGAACGAAAGCGAATAGGTACCTACCAAATTGGTACAGAATTTTATCGGCCACCATTTTCAACATTTAAAAGCTTACCAAAGTACCTGCCTACTTAAATAGGGTTCCGCATTCATTCTATGATGTCACGGTTGGTTCATACCATTTCAAATTATCTACGCAAGTAGGTAGGTACTTACTCAAGCTAAATATATCTTGTTTCGTCCTAGGTTTGCTTTTTATTCTTTACACCGCAAACGCTATCAGACGGCTTATTTGTGGTACGCGGATTACGTCACGGGGGCAATTAATCTCCGCCTGTCAGGTGGCACGGCTTGATGGCACCGCGGCCAGCGTCACGCCATTGATTCTCAATTATGGGCCTTTGCAAACACGCCGCCGCAAATACATTAAGTTTAACAATTTAGAAGAAGGACCCACCACTCACCCTTGGCTTGTTAACCTCCAAAATTATAAATCAAACAGGTTGATCGATAATGGAAGAGGTCAACAAAACCTAACTCCGTCGGTGGACTCTGTCAGTCATGAGTGTCAGGGAGCCTTATAATGAGCAATTTTGAACAAAGCGAATTAAAAGTAAAATTCGACACGTGTTTCGCCTCTGAACGATACATCCTCAGGAAAGTTGGGCTACGGCTGAGCACAATACATTATGTTTGTTTCACAAGACACCCACCGGCAGCATACTCGAACGAACGCAAGTAAAATTGTATCGGTAACTGGTTAATGGTGAATTTCACACATACACACACGTAAACTTGATCAAATTTTAAACCTATTTCAGTTAATGCCTGAAATTATTATTTGCGAGTACAATGAACAGATTTTCTCTGGATCAGTTAACAGTATTTATTTATGTAAAAGGAAAATTGCAGAAATGGCATCTAGGTACCTATTTCCGTAATCTATAGAGAAGGATAAATAAATCGAATCGATATCGAATACCGATTCGGAAACTTTTAAACATCTGTATTTTTGCCAATTCAAAATTTGTTTGGAAAAATATTTGAATGTTGTAAATTTGGTGCGAGCACGAATCTCTACCACCGTTCGAACGAGCTGCAACGCCCGACCATGACTTTACTTTTACTTTACTTTACAAATTGTAAAGTACTTGTATCGGTTATGCGAGGAACTAACTATTTCCTAAACAAATATACGTAGACGGTAACGCCTTACATCTCAATCAAATTCATGTTACATAATTGTTCGAGTTATTGTTAACGTTTTAATTTGTTGTCGTTACAGTTACGTTACAAAACGTAACGCAGGAAATATAAAAGCGTGCAATAACACATTCATCTCAGACATGTGCTGTGAGGTGCTATTTTTATTTAGCATGTGCAGCATAATTCCTGTAACCGAAAACCAAAAATATATTTACGTATACGCACGTTCATTGCAGGTCGGTATTTAGGTAATTCAATATCGCCAAACTGACACACCAACTGTATGGTTCCAAACTAAGCAATGCTTGTACTATGGGTACCGTACAATGGACTGGGGGCGATCCCAGTGACACCCAGATCAGGGCAAAGTACGAAAAGTCCATTTCCGAAATCTTCCCCGGCGGGAATCGAAACCGCAACCACTATGTGCACTGAACCGATCGGCCTACCCTCGAACCACTGCGCCAAGCGGTTGTCAAACAGTAGTTAGTGATATAATTCCTTATGTCCCACTCCAGGTAAAGTCAGCTGGGCAACGTGCGAGCAGTGCCTTTGTTATCCCAATAACCTATAAGTTATGGTAACTGCTTAATATGATCGGGCGAATAGTGCGCTTGTTTGACTTTGTTATTAAAATACAGATAACAAACGATAAGATCGATTAATTAAAAATCATGCTTGATAGTAAATCGAGGGTCAATTCTTCAATATGCATATAAAGGTTATTCTACTAATGAAAAATTATACTTACCTTACCAATTTTTCCACACAATATCTGAAAAAACATGTAACTTATCTGGGGATTTAGAAATCGGTCCCAAATAATATATATATAGCTTCTCATAATCGTCCAAGATTAGATATTAATTTAGGCCTGTGCCTAACGATATGATTATAATTATCTATTTCCAGTGCATGCACGATTTGTAAATAAGTTTGCAGGTTCTATTCCTGACTCGCACCTATGGGATGATCGATTTCTTGGGAATATAATTTCCAACAAATTTCACTTGCTGTATGTTCAAGGCAAACAAACTGAGAAAAGCTGCAGGACTTTTCAAAAATAAGTGAGTATACGATACGGATGTCTATGGGTAGGAACATATGAAATATAAATAACATGTTAGTGTTGCTATAATAGATAATATTATATACCAATAATTTGACGACCACTTGGCGCAGTGGTTCGAGGGTAGGCCGCTCGGCTCACTGCACGGTTGCGGGTTCGATTCCCGGCCGGGGCAAATATCGGAAAACGCCTTTTCGTAATTGTCCCTGGTGTGGGTGTCACTGGGATCGCCCCCAGTCCATTGTACGGTACCCATAGTACAAGCGTTGCTTAGTTTGGAACTATTCCTACAGTTGGTGTTTCAGTCTGGCAATATTTAAAAAAACCTATTATTTAGTGGCAATGTTGCCAATAGTTCGCAAGCCCGCACAGGGATGAAACTCTTAGCAACGATAATCGATATATCGTGACGTGACATTTGTACAGATTAGTGATGTAACGAATATTCGCATTCGCATTCGCATTCGCGAATATTCGCATATTTTTTGACATTCGCATTCGCATTCGCATTCGCAAGAATCTATGCGAATGTTTGGCGAATGTTTTTGAAAAACAAAAAGGAAATTATCTATAGACGATAATGGAATGTTAACAACTAGTAAGAATTATATATTATTTAAACAAACTTCCTCATAGGGTGGCCCTTATTGCACCGCTTTTAGGTTCATAAAGCAGCTTATTACGCACTATTGACTTTACATTTTTTAATCTTAGTAAAGAGTTATCCTAAAAATAGTAAACATTTAAAACAATAAATAAACGATGTTTATTAAAATATTATACATAAATACATTAACTATTTAAATAAATTTCTTTCACATTCAATTTCATTGTAAATAAAACATATGATAAACATTCGATTTATTATATTTCAAATATGTAATATAATAATTGTCACCGGCTTTGCCAGACCCATAGATAAATATAAACAGCCAAATGCATGTCGGACTACGCATACTCTAGAGTTCCGCAGATATCCTGCCACTTTTAGATACTACGGAACTCATAAAATAAAAGTGATCTTTTTTTTATTGATATGAAACATCGAATACGGCGGCTCACGTAACCTATTAATTTCTGCGAAATTAATTAACTATTAGTCACCTTTTTAAATAAAATAGTAAGAAATTCTGTTGCTAAATTTATCATAGACATCTTCAGCAAAAGTGACATAAACTTTTATTTTCTTTTTGGACTGATGAAAATTCTTATAAGGATTTTTAATTCAAATAATTAAGTTGTGATTAGACTGGGTGCACAATCAGTGGTGCGTGGTTTGAGACTTAATATAGTTTTTTTATTTTATTATACTTATATTGATTTTGAATAGTAGTAGTAAATAACTATTTATTTCCTATAATAAACCATTTATAATGTGGTTCTAATTTAAAGAATGAATCTTGCGACTTAATTAAAAAAGGCCACAATAAAGCTCAATATTTCGTAAACGGGAATTAATATTGAAAAACTGTCAAAGAAACCTTCAAATAATTTTAAAATACTACTGAACAATACCTCAATCGATGGGGTGTGTAAACATTTTTTTTTACTCCCCTTTTTTAAGTACGGGAGGTACAATGGAATAACTTTGCTTTCAAAACAGTTTTAGTAGCGGTACATAAATTATTTTTTTTGGCTAGTTTGCAGTATTTTAGCCCTTATAGTCTCTATATAAAATTACTGTGATTGTAAACGGACGTGCCGGAACTATAAGGGTTCCTGCAATTCTCTAGGTTTTAGAAAAAAACCGTGAAATGTGATTTTTTTTCAATTAAGATTGTATTATTCTAAATATTTTTTACTCGCAAGAAGTTGTAAAATGTCGTATGAAATGCGTGAGCATTGTTAATTACACACCCTGGCTCCATCACAGCACAGCCCTCGTGTTAGTCTCTGGCTGCAAGCAAACCAGCCTCGATCGTAACTTAGCTCACTTGCACATAATGCACTTATTTACTTATATTTGAATTAAAAAAAAATGTAACTGTCTTGAGGTATGCAACTAAATTATAAATAGGATCTTTATCTATTGCTCTTGTTAGTCTAAATAAAATATTAACTCAATAAAATTTGAATATAAAATAAATTTGATTAATGAAATAATACTAAACTACCCCCAAATCAAAACAAATCTCTTCTAATTAACTTTATGTGACTTCGTTCTTGTATTTTGTACTTCGTTCTTTCTACCTATGGGTTCGGCTATGTTCGGCCGATACGAAATTTCAATCCAGTCTTACATTTTGCGCGCTCTTCATTAACCTCCGAGAAATAGGCGTGTTATAAGTTTAACATGTGTATTTGTGTGTCTGTCTGTGGCATCGTAGCGCCCAAACAAATGATCCGATTTTAATTTTGTTTTTTTTTAGAAATGTGTTCTGATCGAGAGTTTTCTTAGTTATGTTTCACGAAAATCGATGCAACCGTTTGAAAATTATCAGCTGTTTTGTAATTTAAAAAGTGTTTTTTTTAAGTACTTATATTAAAGTTTTTTAATTTTCAATTTAGAGTTTTTTATTTGAAAGTCAACATTCGCATTCGCATTCGCGAATGTTAAAGCCAAATATTCGCATTCGCATTCGCATTCGCGAATGTCAAAAATCCAACATTCGTTACATCACTAGTACAGATCGTCGTATCGATTACTGAACGTACGATACGGCAGCAAGCAATATGGAATTTAGAGTAGGATTCGACACTACAAATGTCACGCACGATATATATCGATTATCGTTGCTAAGAGTAGCACCCCTGAACCGTGGAGTGTCTCGAATTCCCCTCGCAATGGGGGGGGAGCAGTGGCGGATTTACCAGCAGGCTGAGTAGGCTGGAGCCTAGGGCGGCAGATTTTTGGGGCGGCAAATTTGGGGACCGAATTTTTTTTTCGTAACTCATAGAAATCAAAAAGATTTCTGCATGACGGTTTTCTTTCTGTTTTTGTGTAAGTACATACATCACCCCGACTTTATGATTGAGCTTTGATTAGCTCAAAAATAAACCCAATCATTATTTTACGTGCAATTTCAACAAAAATTTTGGATTGTAAAAATAAACCAGGAGATGACAATTGTAGAGGCAAGGGCGGCACAAACTTTACAGCCTATACCTAGGAAATTTGTAAATCCGCCACTGGGCCCCCCCCCCAGGGTGCCCCCCCCAGTTTGCCCGCTATAGTGGCAATAGACTATCCCCCAACGGAACTAAACCATCGGCGAAATTTGGGCACCGCTGCACAACCCTAAGGAAAATTCACCTCAGGCCGAAATTTCTAAGGAAAGGTATGTATTATTGTAGACAATCATTGGATCTCAAATAGCCACCTTGTTAAAATATCAGGTGCGTGTACCTACTTGTGCTAATGTACCGAAGCACAAATGGATGTCTAAAATGTAAGTCACGTTTGGAGAAGTGCTAAATATGTTATTTACGCGGACAGATCTTCGTCAATATAAATACAGATAGGTATATGATCATATTTCTATTTAAATATCTTCCAATATAGGTATAGGGTTCAGCGCTAAGAACTATAAGGGAGAATGGGTAACGGTGAATCAAGGGGCACAGTGAATTAACTGCCATATCTGTCATAAGCTACCCGACAGACGTTGTCATCTCTTTTAGGGGTATGAAAAATAGATAGTAGCCGATTCTCAGACCTACTGAATATGCATAATATAAAATTTTATAAAAAATCGGTCGAGCCGTTTCGGAGGAGTATGATAACTAACATTGTGACACGAGAATTGTATATATAAGATATAGATATGAAGTGTTTGGATGACCGCGAAGGATTCCTTATACCTTTCCTACTGAAAGAACGCCAACGTTTGGGAAGATACGAAAATATTTTTTTGTGCCACACCACGTAAGCAAACCCATCGATTTCTACAAACACCGCCGGCCAAACACAAGAAAATGTCGCTACACTAATTTCGTAAGTAAATATTTATCACGACACGAATCAACGAATCGTCTGCGCGCGTGGGATTTTTGTTTGGGCTCAGCAGTAATTTTGGCTTAGCTAAATACTTAGCTGAGCTATTGTAGGTGTATACTGGATATTGTAGGCAGTAGTGATGGAACATTTCACAGGTAGCGTGTGAAAAATCATATTATATAGGTTTTCATAAGTAGCACCTGCTACCGACATTGGCAGAAACTGTTAAAAATAACTGAAATTAAATCGTACGTCATAGGATTAGGTGATATATTGAAAGTGAAAATGCACTGTGAATAAAATCATTGGCAGTTAAAAATTACAGGTGAAATAACAGTGCAAGAAAACCATAATTTCACGTAATGAAAATGTAGCAATCAGACAGGGAAGAGAGGAAGATAAAAGTCTAGATAGAGAAGTAGCTCGGCCTGACGGTAGATGACGCTTTGCAGTGAGGAATGTGGCGCTTCCAACCCCGCGTAACGGGAAGAGGGGAGGGCAAACAAGAAAGAGGAACACTATTATTATTTACCTATCACAATGTGTTCTTATTTCGTATCGCTTCTCGTTGGCCGTGGTGCTCCGAAGTTCGAGTTCGAATGTTCGAGTACCTACTGTCAGTAATTGGCTCGCCAACAATTGTGTGATCATTTTATACGTTCTAGTTGCATTCGGTGTCGGAAACCATAATGTTAAATGTAAATAAATGAAGGCGAAACGCCAAAAACAATTTATTTAATAGTATTTTCGCCGCAACGTTCGAGCAATGTCTTGGTATTGCAAGCATCTATATGCTACGGTTACTGCTTAACATCACGCAGGTCCAACTTTTAAATATTAAAGTACAAAGTAAAGTACAAAGAGAATGTCCTATGTCGTCGAGGGAAAACCTCGTCGTCATCATAGGACACTATTTTCTGTCGTGGCTTACAAGAGTAACAGTGGTAGGAGAGTGTGACGACACTAGTCCCAAATAAAAATCTATACCCAAAGACATTTTAGAAATGTTCGCTTCGCCCTATATCTATGGCTATAGGTACCTAAATAAACGACGCTAGGAGGAGGCCGCCCCTCGGAAGGGGCGCGCGGGCGCCCGGGGCGATTGCTTTTGTTGTTTAGTAAATAAATACCTACGTCGCTTCTGAAATCATTCACAGAGAATTAATGGTGCGCTTTATGATGCGCGTTTCATTACAGGGCACTATTAAAACACCAGTAAAACGATTTACGACAGTATTCTCACTTGAAGACTGTCGAAAAAATAATATGTACTTACATACTAACCTACCTTTCTTATGAATACCTAGGGCAGGCAGGGCAGGCTATCTGGATATTTATAAAATTATTTAGGTTCTTCTAGACGGGTAGATTACCACTTATCTGTGCTAAATACTTTTAGTATTTCCGTAAGCTTACAAGTTTATAATCATTATCTACTGTTCCCGTAGTAATAAAGTCCATGAGCAGCGCCCCTAGCGGAAACATGCAGCTTTGGTGGTACCTTTAGTATTATTGTACGAAACATTTTGATTTATCAACACATATCAATAAGTGCTGTTGATCTCGTAAAAGTTGTCTAAAGTGATTATCACTATGGACACAATATGGACAAGAGGAATAAAAGAGACGGCTCCGCAACATTTTTGAAGTGTAGTGCGAAAGTACCTTTACAATTTTTTGGCACATTGCGCCATCTAGTGCCGAGTAGCCAACAACGCTTTATGCTGACATCTTGTGGATATTGACGGAAAAGGTGATGTATCCATATCATCCTTTTGTTCTTATTGGTGCATATTTTATATTATAATATTTTATGTATAAGTATTATTTCTGAAAGAATAAACTAATTAATTCCAATGTCATAAAACTCAAATAAATTTTAGCGTCTATTGTTGTTGTGATTTCATAAACAATTTTCTAGACTATGTTCATAGGCTGCTATTTTGTCTATGCCTTGCTCTATTATTTTGCGCCTGCGCTCTTGATGGTCTACGCGACGTACCTAAAATCATTTTGTGGAAAATTTGAAGTTTGTTGTTATTTGTGACAACTTATAATTCATAATTATTTATGAAAGCTTCGTGCTAATTACCATTCCAGGCACGGGGCAAGATTTCCCAGTGGTGGTTAGCCTGGATGCGTCCAGACACTATACTTCGAGCGGTGGACGGTAGCCATCTTGGAATCGAACAAAGCTTCAGATGTGTAGTTTGTCTGTTTATCAATAATTTTTGTGCATTTTCTTGTAAATAGTTTGTATGTTTAGGATATGTACGGAACGTTCGTCCATATGTGTAAATAGCTATGGCTGCGACAAGGAAATTACAAGGTAATTTGTTATGTTATCAGGTTAGAGATTGATTGACCCCAACCGAAGTAGGTACGTGTTCTAGAGCATTATTGTCAATTGATGAGACCTCTGGTGCAGTGGAGGCGCTGGAGGCTTGGGGAATGTGTGAAACGTGTGCTATCGAGTCGGGCGTCCACCGCTACCGCACAGGTGGTCCGCGAAACTCGACCAACTGTCGTGTTACTCTCGATAATAGCAAAAAGAATAGGGTTTTATTGTTATTCCTGACTAACGTCTGCAGTTGTCGTTGCGTTGTCGCCCCTACCGTCGTTTACAGCGATTAGCGCGATATTCATTGCTAGTTTTCATTGAGATATTTGTGAAACAGATTTGTTGCAATAATCATGCTGTGTGGTTTGCAGGTGAAATAGACAGGTGTTTAAAAAAGGTAACGGAGGGCGTGGAGACGTTTGAGGACATCTGGCAGAAGGTACACAATGCGACGAACAGTAACCAAAAGGAGAAGTATGAGGCGGACCTTAAGAAGGAGATTAAGAAACTCCAGAGGCTGCGGGATCAGATCAAGTCGTGGATCGCCTCCGGGGAGATTAAGGATAAGAGTACACTTTTAGAATATAGGAAACTAATAGAAACGGTGAGTGTTGTAAGATTCTTATTGACATAAATTATTTACAGGTCCGTTATGTTTAGCTACGTACATAATAATATTTTGTAGTGTTTTATCGGTGCGGTTTGAACTTAACAAGTTTCATTGATTGTTTGTATGGAGAACTGTGGAAAAATTTCTCATAAACAATCAATGTATCTTGTGCGATAGGTATTTATTTTAACATGGGTCACTAGCATTATTGAAATGTCATTTTTTTATATATATTTGGTGCCTACTTTGAAACCTAATTTTTCGTATTGTTAGCAAAGTCTTATAGACTTACTCTTATTTTGCACTGACAAAGCATTTATATAGATTTATGATGCTGGCCCTATTTCACATTCAACGGAAGCAGGAGAGTTTTTTTATGTTGGTATGGAAATATGAACTTTAAATAACTGTAAAGACGCTCCATTTTCCTTTATCACATTGTAAGCATGCTTAGCCGGGCTCCGTTTGATGTGATAGATACATTAGTCCTACTGTAAGCCTGCATCGGAGTAATATCTACACTCACATTAGCAAGGAATAGCTAGAATACTATAAAACAATTTGAAGTAATATTAATTTATTTGTAGGCATTTCAATAACTATGTGAATTTCAACAAAGCATCTCTATTCTGAACTAAAAATATTTGTCAATATCCTACTAATATTATAAATGCGAAAGTTTGTGAGTGTGGATGTATGTATGTATGTATGTATGTTTGTTACTCCTTCACGCAAAAACTACTGAACGGATTTGGATGAAATTTGGAACACAGATAGATTATAACCGGGATTAACATATAGGATACTTTTTAACCCAATAATCCAATACTACGTGGATGAAGTCGCGGAGCACAGCTAGTTGTATATAAGCCAATATTTTGCCCTAAAACTATTATGTGCACTAGGCTTAAAAATTGCCATGCCTCTGCTTTCAATGTATTTACTACGATTTGTCCTTTTCCTGTGATCTGAAATACCAATTGAACAAATGTTTCTGTCATCTGCACCTGTAAAAAGTACAATATTAATTTATTAATTATTACGGAAGAATATCTGCATATTATTATTATGTACTAATTTACAATATCAATTAAATGTTAGTGGCATTAGAAAATAATAACATATTAAAAGTAACCAGTTTTCTAAAGATATATGGCTCGAATCCCCCTCGTATTGAGGGGAGGCGCTTACCCAGCTTAAGGACTACCAGAGCCGCTGTAGCCCTGTAGTATGGCCTTGGTTTGTGTTCCAAAAGTCGTGGGATAAAATCCTGGTGTCGTACGTGGACTTTTACGCAAAAATCTATGTGTGTATACCGCGTTCCAAAAACTGAAGCGCTCGATTCGGTAAATACTTGGATGGGTGACCGCTCGTGTTTCGGATCCCCGTTAAGCTATCAGTCCCGGCTGTCACAGTCGTTAAGCCTATTCCAAGGCCTACGGGCGGCCTGTAAACTCCGACACCCTATTTGACCACTAGCTCCTACGATAAAAAGTCTTTAACTTGTATTGTTTTCTTATATTTACGCAAATACTACACTTTGAAATAAAACTATTTTTCGGATTTCAACCGAAACGTCGGGAACATAAAGTTAAAAATCCGAAAAATAGTTTTATTTCAATCTTTAACTTGTCTTTAAATTATTCAGACAACTTTCAACTTTATTATCTCTATGTAATGTAGGTACTTATACTGCTGTTGTTTACTGTAAACTTCCATCGGCTATCAATAACATACATAATGCAAACCACTTTATAAAGGTTACAAACTAGTTGTGATCTATCTGGCGGCAATCAATGACATAATCTGTTATCAGAAGATAAACATGCATTTCATAACATGGGTAGGGTGTGCGCTTCCCACTGCGGACACATGGCGTGGTGTGACATTTAGCATATTACATTAACATGGGTATGGTTACTGAATTACGAAAACCTTGGTTTAAAAAGTGAGTTTTGCACATGAAATGCGAAAATCCGGTCATTGTGTAGCCTTAGGGGCGCTATGACTTAGGTTAGGTTTAGGTTTAGGTTAGGTTAGGTTAGAATAATGATCAAAACGAAAAAAAAAAATTCTCGAAAATTCGTCTAAGTCCTGGCTCCATAGCCCCCCTAACTGGGAACTAACATAACCTAATGACACATTCAGATTCTGGCGCTTCGCCGGCCGCTGCCGCGGCACGCTCGCTTCGCTCGCTCGGCTCGCGCGTTTTGGTCACTGTTCTAACCTAACCTAACCTAAACCTAAACCTAAGTCATAGCGCCCCTAAGGCTACACTACAACCGAAAATCCCGAAAAAGAGATGGAATCCGCACAGCCAGTCCTGTCCTGTTCAAAACCGATCTTGTGTTTGACCCAAATACCTTTAGAAATGTTCGCTTCGCTTCCTTAATCTATGGTTCGACCAGCTCCCTCTCGCTGCTGATACTTAGGCAATTGTCAGTACATTTCCGAAAACGACAATTTTTCATGCATTAGATACAGGCCTGACACAGATATCGGCTCATTTAAATTCAGCCTCAACTGATTCGGTGTGGATGCAAGAACACAGTTTTGGAATAATATTGACATAAATACGTTTAGGGAGAACGTATTGTTGCCGCGGTCGCAATAAAAGTTGTTTTTAAAAAACTTTGGTTTCGTAAGCAGTGTTCGAAACTTCGCTGTTTGTATGTTTTCCATAGGAGCTGACTGCTCGAATCGTGACGAAACATTTCGTCTTAACAATGCATGTGGCCATGTTCGGTATTTCTCAGAAGTATAAAATTCCATTCCTCATTCCCAGCAAATATTATCACTCACTGAACGGTGGAGAAAAACATCGTGAAGTAACCAACCTCCGTATTCACAATTGTCGGGAAGTTTCTGATGTCGGAAACGACTGCTCATCCTTTCTTTAAATCTTATATATAAAATTCTCGTGTCACAATGTTAGTTACCATACTCCTCCGAAACGGCTCGACCGATTTTCATGAAATATTGTGTGCATATCGGGTAGGTCTGAGAATCGGCTACTATCTATTTTTCATACACCTAAGTGATAGGGGTTGTCCACATTCCACGCAGACGGAGTCGCGGGGCGCAGCTAGTAATTTGTAAAATAAGGATGGACGCTGTCGTTTTCGATATCGGAAACTTTCCGTCAATCGTGAATATCTCCCCTGAATCGGTGCACTATTGGACTTTTCTTACGAATAAAACTATGTGCGCATACCAAGTTCCCAAAACAGAAACACTCGAGGCAGTAAACACTGGACTGAAAACCACTTTACAGCTGAGCGCTTTCGTTCGTGCTTCGGAGGGCACGTTAAGTTGTCGGTCCCGGCTGTCACAGTCGTTAAGTCATGTCGGGGACTTGAAACCTTAATATATTTTGTAAGACTTGTGAATATCGCCAATCTGCACTGGACCTGTGTTATGTACTAGCAGTGTGTGGAGAAAAGCTGTGTATGTTGATGAAAAGCTATCGTCGCTTATACAATTTAAATAACAACTAGGTACCCAACTAGGTACACAATATATTAAACCGAAAACGACGTTCTGCTTTCGTCAAACCACTCGAAATTTCAAACATTTGTGTTCCAATTATTATGTTTCAAGCTAATTAGCAATGAGGTTGTTACATTACTAGAGGTACCGTTAGCCCCGCCAACTAAGCTAAAATTCCAGTGCAGGATGGGGGTTGAACCCGGAACCTCTCGGCTACTACTGCGGCCCTTGTAACCGATAGGTTATTGACATTTGATCCTAAAAGTGATATTCCCGTTAAAGCTTACTGCAACAAGAAATTTATGAATCACTATCCATTCACGAAACACCTAGTTCTTTAAACCCGCGAGGTTTTTGCTAGCGTTAGGTTTTCTTACCAAAAGAGTGCATATAGAATTAAACATAAATAGACAATCTAAAAAAATAAAAAATAAAACGTGTTCTGTATAATGCTGTTTTCTTGCAAAAGGCCAAAGTTCGGAGTGAATTCATTTTTCTCACGACACGACTTGGCCTGCTTGTTTTTGTTTTATTTACTTGAGATAACATTAAATAGCTCATTCTTGTTATCTAGAGTGGACAAAATTAGATTTTTTTATGTTAGAAAACAAGTATTATTAAAATGAAGAAATGTCTTGGAAAAAAATATTTCTTAGTGAAAATGAGGGTAGTGATAAATATCGATAGGCAAACATCAACTGTGTGATCCTAAACTAACGCCCGTATTCACAAACATTACTATGAGGTCTCAGTGCGCGCGATAGCAAGCCCACCGAGAAATGTAAAACTTTCCATAATGTTGGTTCCTTGACAAGTACTGTTTGTAAATGCAGTCGTAAGCATCGACAATCTATGCTTAGTTTACCCTGGTCTCAGTGGTACTGGGATAGCCGCTAATCCATTTTGCAATACCCATAATAGAAGCGTTGCCTTATTAGGGATTGTAGAACCGATGCGTGCCGATTCGGTGGTAGATCCACTTGTCTCACTTGGTAGCAACCCAAGCAGAGGTCATGCCCTATGTGGCGTCCTTGAGGTAGCTTCCCCCTGCCCCTCTGGCTGGAGCGCACTTGGTGAGGTTATGGCCACCTAACATATTGACATAACAAAAATACATGATTTACAGTGATTTTTTGTATTGTTTTCAGCAAATGGAAAGGTTCAAAGTGGTGGAACGCGAGACGAAAACGAAGGCGTACTCAAAAGAAGGGCTCGGGGCGGCGCAGAAGCTCGACCCGGCGCAGAAGGAGCGCGAGGAGGTCGCCTCGTGGCTCGTCGCCTCCATCGACGCACTCAACTTACAAGTAAGCATGCACTAAACAACTCGACAACTCGCTTAATGTCTACACAGCGCAGGTTGAGACAGTTCAATACGCGCGTAAAATAGTAATAAAAAATAATATTGCCCTTTTTAATGTCCCACTTCTGGCCACTGGCCTCCCCTCAACACGAGGGGGATTCAGGCTATAATCCACCATGCTGACCCAGCGCGGGTTGGCGGCATAATACTTTGCCAATGTAAAAATAACCCAATTTACCTTCGCACTGGCTACATTTTCTGAGAAACACGGTCGTGCGGTGGACATTCTTGGGTTTTTTTGGCGAACTGAAGGGGAATGAGACAGAGGGAGGGATGTTGAGAGACGGGTTGGGCTTCTAGCTCTCACCTATCGTATGAAACGGCGTTATACTAGCTATATTCTTCTGTTCTGGCTGCAGCTTGGCTCTGCCGTCAAGATATAGATGCATAACATTGATTCTGTCATTGCGTGTTACAGGTTGATCAGTACGAGTGCGAAGTGGAGTCCCTCCTGGTGGGCAAGAAGAAGCGGCTGGACAAGGAGAAGCAGGACCGCATGGAGGAGCTGAAGACGAAGCTGGAGAAGCACAGGTTCCACATAAAGAAGCTAGAGACGCTGCTCAGGATGCTCGACAACATGTCCGTTGAAGTTGAAGAGGTCAGTGAACTTAATCTGTTGATAGTGTGACCTTTAGGTGCTTGACATCGCGTCCCCGGTCAAAATAGGTGGTTAAAGGAAATGGAAATATCTTTACAGTAATTAAAAGTTCATTTGACAACCGCTTGGCCCACTTTATCGGGTGGTTGCGGGTTCGATTCCCGTCTGGGTAAATTTCGGAAATGGCCTTTTCGTAATTTTCCCTGGTCTGGGTGTCACTGGGATCGCCCCCAGTCCATTGTATGGTACCCATAGTACAAGCGTGGCTTAGTTTGGGAACATACAGTTGGTATGTCAGTTTGGCGATATTTATTTATTATTATTTATTATTTATAGTGTGACCCTTAAGTGCTATACAGAATAAGTGGTTAAAGGAAATTGAACTGTCTTAACAGTAATTAAAAGTTCATATTTCCCTGGTCGTTTCATACGTCGAGTGAGAGAGTCGGCGCTCTACACTTTTATACTTAAAAAATAAGTCTATCCGTTAATCTTTATAGAAATAGAGCTAGAAATTCGCTGATCCGAACTGGGTCGTCGCGGAGAAATTTGGCCCGAATCCGCGCACCCAGTGGGAATGTACCCAGTACAATGGCAAGGCTTAAATCATAGACCAACACGCCATAGACGCTGAACATCCATGAACGCTCCTGACATTTTGATTGGTCCTTTCACGGCTTGGTCTACCCCAATACGAATGTTTATCGATTGCATTCCCATACAATAGTGTATGAAAGCGGTGTCTGTTCTTATTGGTCTGTGACTCGAATCAATGACCGAAATACCATAGCGTTAACTGCAACAACCTTCTCTCTCAACCCTTAATGCGCCATGATTTTGTTTTGTGGGTGCTTCTGTTGATCTTATATCGCTGTGATTACTTCTTTAGGAATTGCTATTATACTAGGTGAAACAGAAAGGGTATACTTTTTTTTCAAAACCGCTTTGTAATTCCAAAACTATACTTTCCCCGGCTTCGCACGGGAATTTTTAAACAGTGTTTCTCTTCCATATTGCATGTCTTATCCATATAAACCTTCCTCTTGGATCACTATATCTTTTAAAAAAACCCCATCAAAATCCGTTGCGTAGTTTTAAAGATCTAAGCATACATAGCGACAGACAGACCGACTTTGTTTTATACTATGTAGTGATTTGTTTGTCTAAACAAATATGATATCATTGATTCCAGTTGAAAAGGATAAAAGAAGACGTAGAGTACTACATAGACTCGTCGAATGACCCCGAGTTCGAGGAGAACGAGTACATATACGACGACATCGTGGGCCTGGCCGAGATCGAGCTCAGCGGCGTGGGGCTGCCCTCCTCCGCCACCACCGACAGCAACAACAGCAACGACTCCGGCGGCTCGCCCGCCAGCATGCTCTCCGGTACATTCATCATACTATCATACTAATATTATCATACTAATATTATAAAGAGGAAAACTTTGTTTGTTTGATTGTAATGAATAGGCTCCGAAACCACTGAACCGATTTGAAAAACTATTTCACTGTTGGGAAGCTACACTATCCCCGGGTGACATAGGCTATAATATATTTTCAAAAAAAATAGGCATCCTTACTAAAACTCGAATAATGTAACCGCAATGTACCTTAGCGAAGCCGGGGCGGGCCGCTAGTAATCTATATATATATATAAATGAACTGTAACTGCTTAAGGTCAGGCGGGTCGTACGATTGTTATATAAAGAAATAGCAATTATTAATTATTCTCATAAGCGAGTGTTATCGAGTGGTTAAGCACGCGTCTTGCGGGCACCAGGTCTTGGGTTCAAACCCTGGCTCGCACGTCTGGGTAGTTCGAAATCTATGTGCGAATCATAATTTATATATGATTATCACTTGTTTACGGGGTGAAGGAAAACATCGTGAGGAAACCTGCATGTCCGAGAAAATCTAACCAATTTTCGAAAGACATGTGAAATCAGCAAACCTGCACTGGGCCAGCGTGGTGGATTACGGCCTGAATCCCCCTCGTTGTGAGGGGAGGCCGTGTCTTGGAGTGGGACGTCAAAAGGGCAAAATTATTTTAATTACTAGCGACCCGCCCCGGCTTCGCACGGGTATTTTTTTATCAATGTTTGTCTAGTCTATTATGCATGTATTATACATATAAACCTTCCCCTTGAATCACTCTATCTATTAAAAACACCGCATCAAAATCCGTTGCGTAGTTTTAAAGATCTAAGCATACATAGGGACAGACAGCGGGAAGCGACTTTGTTTTATACTATGTAGTGATAATTGTACTCCATGTTGGAAACTTTTTCGCAGGTGCAAGTCCTGTGACGTCACCAACGTTAGAGGTCCACAACCATTCGACAGACTCAATAGAAGTAGAAAAAAAGAAAAAGGAAGAAATCATAACAAAAGTAAGTGTGCATACCGACCTTTACACCTATAACCCATCATTACACATCGATATTATACCATCAACATGTCTGATTGTGCCCGCCATGTGGAGTTGTGATGTGGATTCTTCCAAATTTATATAATTTATTATTACTGTGTATCATTCGTTTTGGGTTCTTATATTCATGGATGTAAGATCGATAGTTCAGTAAACGATATTTATGTCTTACTTATTTGTTCCATACAGTTTTCCAAGGGCATTACTACGATTATCGATCGACGGTTGATCGATGATCGATCGAACGTTGCTGGAGAAAGTGACGATCGAAGCGACGGTCCATCGATTGGGGTTGTAATACCTATATTAATTAAATAGAACTTTATTAATTTCCAAATTAATATGAAAATCCAACAAAAAATAAAAACAGTTCTAATAAGCTGGTATTCCCGTTTCTATAAATAATTTTCTAAATACAATCTGAAGTATCAAGCACATACCTCTGAAAAAAATACTTCTGTAATCTATCGATCATTCAAAAATAATAATCTTTATTTATTCCATCGACTACCATGCCAATGAAAAAATAAACTAGGGTAGTCCAATTGAGTTCCAAATTCGAGATCAATCTTTATCTTGTGTGCGCTAGAACCCAAAACCAATGTTACGCTGGTTCGCAGTTAACTGATGTTATGTAAACTCGCGTCAACTGGTGATGCCACTTGTGACAGCTTACAACTCTTCCATTTGTCTTAGATTCGATTAATTATACGTAGCGGTACAATACTACACAACATAAAAGTAGCTTCGGCATGAGTCGCATATCTGTCTCCTCATTATTTATTTTATTTATTGCGAATTTTCCACGCGTTCTACAGTGACCGCGATTACGCGAAGTTTGTAGGGGTGACTCGTGCACCGCCCCTAGCGGCGATTTAATGAATCACTTTATTATTATTATTTATATTTTATGGCTCTCTCCTTTTGGACAATTCTGCCACTTTATATATAGACGTCATGTACTCGTTAAACGCGGTTCTCATGTCAACGTATTTCTATTGTAAAAGTCACACGAGAGCAAGTCACACGAGAGCCGATCGCTAGACGAAGAACAAATAATATTCGCGACACTGACATTATTAAGACGTGCTCGTAATGTAATCTCGATATCAGTAGTGTTAAAGTATCAATCGTTCGTAAGTAATATGTTTTGCTAATTTTGCCGATGCTACTTCTAAGTTGTGCAGTACGATTCTTCACTATCTTGTAGCCTACATCTATAAATTATGTAAGTAATGTGCAAGGTGGTATTGATGTGATCGCTCGGGCGAACGAGTCGCTCAGTAAAGCGGCCGACCAATTCAACATTTTATGACGACCGCTTGGCGCAGTGGTTCGAGCCTAGGCCGCTCAGCTCACTGCACATAGTGATTGCGGGTTCGATTCCCGTCGGGGCAAACTTCGGAAATGGCCTTCGTAATTATCCCAGGTCTGGGTGTCACTGGGATCGCCCCCAGTCCATTGTACGGTACCCATAGTACAAGCGATGCTAAGTTCGGGACCATACAGTTGGTGTGTTCGTCTGGCAATATTTATTATTATTATTATTGGCACCAGGGGGCGTCACGTTGCCGTGGGATGACATATACTTATGACATTTCAGACAGTCTCTCTAATTTCAACTTCTGTGAAGGTTTTTTTGCCCCCATTTAAGTCGTCTGAGCGCATCGCGAATGAGGGTTGGTTCGGCTGTTATGTGGTCGGCTCGCTCAACTAAGTGGCTCAATCTTCCGAGCATTGTCACGTGCATACAAAGCCTATTAATCGAATCTAGGATAAATAGTTGGGATTGTAAGACCGATATTGATAAACCAATCGCAACCCTGAGAGTGAACTCGAGTGCCCTCTGAAATGTCATTTTGTCAGTGACATTTTAGTGTGCACGTTCACTATTAGCGCTGAGATAGTAATATTAATACCGGCCTATCTAACGAACACTCAAACGGTACTCAAATTTGAGAACTGCTGAAACAATTTATACAATACATGCAACATAAAGCGTCTCATGGCCGGTTTGTGAATAACTTATCGACGGTCTTTCTATTCAGTTGTGTTGTTTACCAAAGTTTCGACGCTGACTAATAGATAAACTGCTGATTAAGTTCTCCAGAAACTGGGCATCAAACCGCTAAATCAGACAGGGCCGTATTTATTAATCGATCTCGATCCTCACAGCGAACTTAGAAATCCGTCTGATAGGTATAGGCGTCGCTCTTAATTGAGTAGGTTCCAGCGGTAGTGGAGCGGTGCGGGGATGACATGTGACGTAAACAGAACTGTCTCGCTGTACACGAGTGTAGACATGAAAACATACCCCTCCCGCGCCGCTCCACTACCGCAGGAACCTTATTAATTTGGGCGCAATGCCTATATTTCCAGCGCGACGATATTATATCAAGAGTGCATTCAAGTGCGGTCTCAGGGTCGTGAACGGTTTATAAATACCTGCCTTAAACGTTTGCGTGGTGTTCAGAGTGTTCGTCCACGAGTGGTGGCGTGTCGGCGCGAGTTTGCATTGTATATTGTATCGTTGCAGCCGGTTAAACCGCTGCCGGTGCGCGCGGCGGTGAGCGCGCTGCCCAACAGCGCGTGTAACGTTAGTTCCTTGCTCAATAACTCCGCAGCATCCACGAATAGGTCAGTCCACTGACACACCTGTCTACCACCTGTCTACCGCCATCTTGTATCGCACCATAGTCATTCGAGTACCGCGCCGCGACTGGCATAGAGACGATCAATTTGGGTATTATGCTATTGGTGAATTTAGTATTTTTTACCGACTTCGAAGAAAAAGGAAAAGGTTCTATGTTCGTCTGTGTGTATTTGTTTTTTTTTAAACTACGTTAGGATTACTTCTTTAGTGGGTACCTACTTACCCCTACTTGAATTGGTAACGACTACAAATGAAAGGAATTACAAGGTTTACCCAGGTTTTTTGAAGTCTGTTTAATTTTTTTATTAACATATTTATTTTGTTTCAACGAAACCAGCGTTCATTAGATTGTTCGATAAACGACAGCGCCGTTCGGTGCGGTGAATTTTGTACCAAAGAGTTTTCGAGCAGGCGATTTCCGCTTTCTTATGTAACAAAGTCTGCGGACAAGCTTACGACCCGCTTGATGTTAAGCAGTTACCGTAGCCTGTAGATGCGTGCAATACCGAAGGCATTGCTCGCATGTTGCCGACTTAAAGGGGAGTGGGACCGATGGAGGGGAAGGAGGGGTTAGGTTTCTGGCTCTTACACAACGAACGAAAGTTTTTTTGTTAATAAAATAGTTTCAAAAATACTGTACACGATTTGATCGTCTCTTTGTCAATCACGAGGCATCATTATATCACACGCGTTACTTATAACTGACGATGCGAGAACGAATATTAATTCTATATCATAATAATAATAAGGTCGAAATTAGCCCCAATTGTTATTAACGCTGTGAAATAATTCTCGTATCTTTGGTTATTATGTAACTATGGCAGTGATAGACCTGAGCTGAACAACGAGCTTAACAACGAATATTGACTTAAACATATCATAAATATATTCATAATTCAACTCGGGTCTGTCCACGCCATTACATTTGTTACTTGTTTTGATTTTTTCTTAAAATGTCTGGAATAAGTTGAAGACAATGTTTAACATAATAATGTAGTAATACATATATAATGCATATAGTATATCTTCACGGACTGAAACGATAATGAATGGTTATTGGAGTAAGGTTATGGAATGTCTCATACAAATTGTCCTCCGCTTATTCTATTGTGTGCCTATAAAAATTATTCCACAGACAATGAGAATGGAAAAGTGTTTGTTTTTATTCTCGTTAGATTTCCCGTGATTTCATTTTAGTTTATTTTTAATTTATGACTATTTTGTGCACGCGCTGTTTTTTTTTTGATTGTTTATTTCCTTTTCCGGCTAGTTGGAAGCCTTCTATAGGTATTTAAGTAACTATGTGGACTCAGAATACAAGGATCCATACCATTATCTTTTATTTTAAAACATAATAATATATATTTTTTTGTTATTTTTATTAATTACATAATTTTATAAATATACAGATGTCATATAAGTTAATGTAAAAAATATTGGCTCTTTTTTAATGTGTTTAATGTATTTTTCTGTTATTTTATTTCTTGTCGTTACATACTTATTCTGATTGTCTAGTATGACACTGAAATATCGCGTTACAATACGCTACCTCTATCAAACACACGACGCATACGATTTTGATCTTTGCATTGCGAGTGATAAGATTTAAATTTCCTCGGATACATTGCATGTTCATAATTTAAAGCTATTGATTCACGACAGCTATTATTAATTAGACATGCAGGTCAATTGCAATACTTTAGGGCAAGTTGTTATTGGATTCAAGACAACACGCAGTCACCACTGCTTTTCCAAGACACCGCAGATAAGATTCTCTGCTCGTGTAAATAAGATTTAAAATTGAGAAACATAAGTCGAGATGCTCGGACTTCAACCTTGTTGGTAAACAGTTTTCTGTGATATGTGTAACAAGGATGGCAATTTCGTTTCAATAGTTTTTTTCTTATAATTGCATGTTTTTTTTTTCTATGGTTGATTATCTCATTCGCTTATTTAGTTTTCACTCTTTATAAAGTCGTGCCACTATTAAGGAGACTCCCTATATTTCCCCTTTCTCAGTCATTTATTGGTGCTAATTTTGTTGGCTACCAATCACGATTGAACTAGAATTTCCACAACTAAAAATACTCAGAAGCATGGCATTACGTTTAGTTTAGACAAGTTTAGTTTGAGTGCCAGCAGAATTGGCACCATATTCTTGTAAAAGTTAATTGTAAAAACATTTTTTTTGTGTCCCCTTAATCTTAAGGTACGTTCTCACTATGGCATTGAGCACAGAATGCCGAACAAGTCAAGAATGTCAAATAGTAGACGAAAATGATAACGTAGATAGATGCGTCGACCTAGAGTGAAGCCAGCGAATGTAAAATCACATAGCATCGCGTTCCAAACCGGTTGGAGACTTAAGGAAAATTAGTAAAAATTGCAATTTGCAAGTGGCCCTTTAGGCCTAAACAAAAATAAACGATTTTAATTTGACTTTAACCTTGACATCAATCTAGATTCTTTTTTAACATTCGCTATTGGCGATCCGCGATCCAGGAGCGTACGCCGTAATCATATAAAATAATAAAAATAATGATTATTTATTTATTAAAAAAAAAACTGTTTAGTTTAGCTATTCTAAAAAATTATCTCGTTTGATGCAATTTGGTATTAGTTTCGCTGCCTTTACTCGCTAGTTCTACGCGTTCCGTTTACGCTATTCATTTCATCTGAGGTTGGCCTCAACGAACGCGATTGTGACGTAATCGACGACCGCTTGGCGCAGTGGTTCGAGCGTAGGCCGCTCGGCTCACTGCACATTGTGGTTGCGGGTTCGATTCCCGCTGGGGCAAATTTCGGAAATGGCCTTTTCGTAATTTGTCCTGGTTTAGGATCGCCCCCAGTCCATTGTACGGTACCCATAGTACAAGCGTTGCTTAGTTTGGGACCATGCAGTTGGTGTGACGGTCTGGCGATATTATTTATTATTTAATCGCGTATCCACGCATTTGAATCGTCACTGATGTTTCTCGTTCATTAATAGACTCGTGCATTTATATGTGTCTCGTGTGTGCAGTATAAACAACACGGGCGTGTCTGGCGCGTCCACGCCCAGCAAGCAGCCGCCCGCGCCCAGCCCGCCGCACCAGCACGCGCGGCAGCCTAACCACACGGGTGAGTCGGACACACTCGCACGACCTTTGTCTTTAACACGTCTGACCTATACCCCCCTTCTTAAAAATATACTTAACATCTAGTACAGTCCACTGATCAAGTCTTTTTACTGAAAATGATTTAGGATAAAAATATATCCCATTTTTGGGTTGAAATTCGTTCTGACCCATAAAACTCCCCTCTTATTAAGGTGAAGGCGCCCATCTAGCTCGCGAAGTTCAAATTTTTTGAGTTCTTTTACAAATTTTTCAAAATCTGACAATAATTTGAGACAAATTTTGTAATTCGCGAAAAAGACCGTGTGCAGTGCATTTATTAATACATTTATTTTACTCTAAATATTATCACGGTGGATATGATACTAGTAAATCACTAAATATACAGAAATTGCCAGATTATCTGGATAGCTGTCGTTCTTGAAATGTTTTAGAGTAAGTTGGATATATTAATAAATGCACTGCACACGGTCTTTTACGCGAATTACAAAATTTGTCTTTTAATATAGTCAGATTTTGAAAAATTTCTAAAAGAACTCAAAAATTTGAACTTCGCGGGCTAGATGGGCGCTTTAGCCTTAAACGAAGCTTAGCGGTTGTAAAGTTTCTCCATACGTTGTGTTCTTCTGTCGAAGGTTAAATTGCTGATAACACAAGGAGATATTTCGGTGTGTAACTATTCGCCCGTTACCACATTTATTAATAAGGGGTGGTTGGAGATTATACTGTTATTTGCGCGGGCCCCGTAATACATGATACAATTAAAAACAGTGCCGTCTAGGGACGCCCGAAAGAAACGAAGCTTCATAGTATAAAGCGTAGGGACCATCCCTTATCAGTGTTAACTATAAATGTCTAATTTATAAATAATGTAGGCCTTTTTGACGTCCCACTCCTGGGCACGGGCCTCCCCTCACTGCGAGGGGAATTCGGGCCGTAATCCACACCACACCACACCTTCCATCCACACCTTCCGATAACACAAGACAAAAATACAATATAGGTATAATTAAAAAACTCATTATCACTACACCGTGTGCGATAACGTACGCTCGCGTTGTTTACAAAACAAACGCGAACGTCACCGCGTATGAATGGAGCACGGCGGCCCACGGACCATCGACTAAAAACCCGACTAATCGTACACTGGCGTGCCGCCAAAATACGTAAAATTGGCTCGAAATTGGCCACTTTCCAAGCCGATGACATGGCAAACGCCAGTCAGTCGCCAGGCTGTATCCGCCGATGCCTGTGCCTAACTTTAGATACATAATTTAGAAAAAAAAACATAAAAAAAATAATGATCTCCCGCGCGAATGTACGATAAAATATGGACGATGGTAATTTTTTGTTAATTTTGTGTCGGATGTTGCGTGTGCATGTTTCTTACTCAGTTGGTGTGATTGAACATTTGAAATAACCCCGGTATGTTATGTACTGCGTAGTATGATGATTTTGTGTGTTCTTTTATGAGTTTCCATGTTAGTTACATAATTGTTTATTGTTTTGGGAGTTTACAAAAGCTCTATATTTCACTATATATATATCTCTCAGTTTGGGGGTATTGCACTGTCAGTATTATCTCAAGTATTGAGCGTATCAAGCACCAGAATATTGATATACATCGCAAGGAAATCTTTTGGGTCGCGATATGGACCGTGTTATGGATTGATAATGTATCCCCCACATTAAGGCCGTTGGTGGGGGTCGTTTCAGTGGGCCAAACATACAATGCCATTAATGGGGTGCAATAAGTAGATTTTTCCAAAACAACCATATTGTAATTGTTGTTGGTAAACAAACCCTGGAAATATAACTATTAGTGAGTTTTTTGAAATTATAGTTGCACGTTACGTATTCGTCAGAATTTCAACCAATCAGCAAACGGTTGGCATCCGATACTGATGCCTTATTGGCAAATTAACAAAAACTGACACATTCATATCGCGTCACGCTTACGTCCATCACGGAACTTAATGTTTTTATGATTCATTTGACTTTTCTGTGCTCATTATAATATAACATCAATTTGAATAACAGCTTCTAATTTTCTTAAACTAAATTCTAATATGTCAGACTTAAAATGACAACTAGTATAGATTCACATATTGTTTTCTTATATTTACGCGAATACTACACATTGAAATAAAACTATTTTTACGGATTATATCGCGTTTACCACGTTTAGGGTACCCAGTTTTTAACTATGACATCAGGACGTCTAACACCTCAGTCCCCCCGTGACCACGGTTGCTGTAAACGTCGGGAACATAAAAAGTAAATAAACGCGATATAATCCGTAAAAATAGTTTTATTTCAATAGTATAGATTCATTTTATAACGTAATTAGCGCCAAATTATTTCTGGACCACTGGGCTTAAAGTATTAAGCGATTTGGTCCGCGTGGATCTTGGAACTGAATTTACATACAAACTTCCGTCCCCTAATTTACCCCGTTTAGTTTTATTTTCGCAACAGTCGCTAGCCTATGTCCTTTCCAAGGTCCAATATATCTCTATACACAATTTATCAAAACATACAGAAAGACAGACAATGTTACTTTTGGATGTATAATATTAGTTATTTTTGGAAGCGGCTTGATTTGCATCATTTTTAACCCCCGACGAAAAAGAGGGGTGTTATAAGTTTAACATGTGTCTCTCTGTGGCATAGTAGCGCCCAAGCGGATCAGCCGATTTCATTTTTATAGAAAGGTATTCTGATCGAGAGTGTTCTTAGCTATGTTTCATGAAAATCGTTTGAGCCATTTAATAATTATCACCTCTTTTGTAGTTTAAAAAGTCTGCGCATCGGGGTTTTTTTTTTTTTTTTAATTTAGAGTTATTACGCTAGCGATGCAGGGTTATAAGCCAGTGTGTCTATAAAATTTACATGAATATTGGTACAACCACATTAGGAAATTCTATATATATTAGAAACGTAATAGAATTCCTCGGAACTTTCAACAGGAGCGTTGCACTTAACGTATTTTGTATATATTTCGCACGTGCCTGGCTCGGACGACTTGTTTATGTAAACACACGGGGAAAACGCAGCTTGGCCACACGTGCACTATACGGTTGTGACTCACCACGTACTACGGTACTACGTGAAATTTGCACGTCGTGACTAGTAGTTGTTAATATACATTCTATACTATACTAGGTGATACAAAATGGGTATACTAGTTTTTTTGCAACTTAACTTTGTAAATCTCAAACTATCGGCTTTGTGGGACAGTTGAAGTACTAAAGGTTTTGTAGACTTGTGAAATCGGTCAACAGCTGTATTCCTATAACACCTTTTGTTTTTCAAGTTCCCTCCAAAGCTGATGGTTTTAGAATTACAAAGTTAAGATTTGAAAAAAAAAGTATACCCATTATGTGTCACCTTGTATAAGCAAATGGCGATAAAAAGAAGAAGAAATATAACAAAATGTAAAAAGACAAGCCCTCTGAGTTCCTTGCCGGATCTTATCAGTCGACGTCGCGTTCCGATCCGGTTGTAGATATAACATTGTGTGAAATTTACAATTTGCAAGTGCCCCCGTAGGCCTAAACAAAATAAACGATTAGAAATTGAATTCAGGACGGCATCGTGCGAGCAACGCCTTTGGAATTCCAAGCTAGAGTAACTGCTCAACATTTTTTTTTATGTAACAAGTCGGCATACAAGCGAAACATACGACCCGCCTGATGTTAAACAGTCACCGTAGCCTATAAAATTAAATGTTTCCAATACCAATGGGGTATAGAGGGATGGGGTGGGCTTCTCACTCCTCATCGTTCGAACGCAGTTATGATAGCTAACTACTTAACGCCGATCTTCTGTGAGAGGCTGCAACTACCTTGGTCTATCCAGCCCGTATACCGATGAGCTGTATTCAATTGGCCACAGCTGCGGTAACTGCTTAACATCAGGCGGGTCGTGAGCTTGTGTGCTGAATTCATCTATATATAAAAAATGAATCTCTATTTCCTTGGTCATCGCATCAGGCGTGAACGGATGGAACGATTTCGCTAATTCTTTTTTTGTTGTGTTAATTATTGTCAGGATAAGGTTCTTATGAATGAAAAAAATAAGAAAGTTGAAAGCGGAACAATTCGAATTCACTATTCAAAGTTAAGACAGGACAACGTCTATCGGGTCAGCTAGTAAATATATAAAAACACTAGCTGAGCCCGCGACTTCGTCCGCGTGGAATTTATCTTAACAAAAAAGCCCGCTCCCGGGTTCTGAGCCAGCGCGACAGGACCCATTTTTAAAATTTTGGTTTTTATGTTATAAATGTAGCCTAAGTTACTCCTTAAAACATCAGCTATCTGCCAGTGAAAGTCCCGTCAAAATCGGTTCAGCCGTTTCGGAGATTACCCGGAACAAACACACAGACAGACAGACAAAATTTTTTTTAATCGCGTTTTTGTTATAGGTGTCGTATATACTTTAATATGCATTTAGTGAAAAGCTGTTATTTTGATATTACAAACAGACACTCCAATTTTATTTATTTGTATAGATGTGTTTGTCGGCCCCATATTTAAATCGCTATTATATTATTATGTTTGACAGTTGTGTGTGTATTGTTACAGAAGTAGTGGAGAATGGGCCGGTGTCGATCGCACCCACGCACACAACCACGCACCTACCGCCGGCGCCTACGCTGCCGCCACCAGTCAGTATCTTGGTACTAAACGCTCTTGTATTTTAATATTAAGTAGCTTGATAGTGATTTTTACATTGCAAAGGAGACAGACATGAGCCGAACCACGAGCCTGACAAGTCATTTACATTAATAATAAACAGGCCAAGTGCGTGTCGTGCCACGCACAATGTATGGTTCCGTAGCCACAATAAAAACATGATATATTTGGCTAAGTAGTTGTCGATTATCACATAAATGTAAGAAGTGTCGGATTCATTACGTAAATTTTGATTAAATCTTTAAAAGTTAAAAATCTCTAAGTGTCTGAAAGTAAAATGTTGCATGGAATCACCATTTCATTTGAAAAGATCTTTTCAATGAGGCCCCACTTGATGGGATAGCAGAAAATATCCCCTCTTTCAATGTTTGGGGAGATACCTCAAAAAAGTAATTTTGCTACATTTTATATTTTTGAAAGTGAGGGTATTTTCTTAAGGTATATCTGTACCAAATTTTGTCAACTTCCGACAAAAACTTCATAAGTTATGGTACTGTGACAGAATGGGACGGACGGACTGGATGATCTTATAAGGAACCCTAAAATGCATCAGAAAATCAAAGAAAAAAGGTTGATTATACCTTGTTTCATTTGTGATTCGGCACTGGTCTGTAAATATACCTTAAGTAACCTTAATAGTTAAGGCACGTCGTCCTCGACGTTACTTAACAGCAACAGAACGGATCAGTAATGAAGGTTGCAAACTAATTGACGTCGCGGGTTTGTACACGGCGCGGCAGATAACGTTTTTTTTTTAATCACTCAAGTATTAAGTGCAGTGATTAGCGCCTAGCACAGCCGGCTTTGAAAATGTGAGAAATGTAGAATTTTTCTCATTCTCTCTTATGAATTATGAAAAAGAGGGAGGGATTTAGTGCGTCATAAATCATAATCCGTGTCAAAAATTAGTATGTTTTTAAAATATAACATTTATCTTCCATTTACATTGCTATGTTAATTGTACATGAGGAAAATTCTGAAACAAATATGTGATATAAAATAAGAATTTACTCTGTATATTAAATTGAATTAAAGTATATTTAAGGACTCTTTAGTCCCATATCAGTGGTGTTAGCAGGGCGGGCCAAAAGCGCCAATTAAAAAATAAATAAATAATCTGTGACAAAAGTCTTGTCTTGTGGCGTGTAAGCCCCGCTTCACTACATAGTATAAAGCAAAGTCGCTTCCCGCATTCTGTCTGTCCCTATATATACTTGGATCTTTAAAACTACGCAACGGATTTTGATGCGGTTTTTTTAATAGATAGAGTGATTCAAGAGGAAGGTTTATATGTTGTATAATACATGCATAATATAGTAGAGAAACATTGATTAAACATGCCCGTGCGAAGCCGGGGCGGGTCGCTAGTTTGTGAATAAATTAAATGAACGACAGTGGTGTGTCAAGTCCAGTGGCGGATTTACACATTTCCAAGGTATAGGCTGTAAAGTTTTTGCCGCCCTTGCCTCTACAATTGTCATTTCCTAGATTATTTTTACAATCACGTAAAATCGTCATCGGCAAAATGTGTTGCAGAGTTATATCTGTAAAACATCAGAAAACCGTCATGCAGAAATCTTTTTGATTTCTATGAGGTAGCACAAAAAAAACTCGGTCCCCAAATTTGCCGCCCCAAAAATCTGCCGCCCTAGGCTCCAGTCTACTCAGCCTGCTGGTAAATCCGCCACTGGTCAAGTCCCGACACGGCAATATTGTGTTGCGCAGACGTCCAAGTGTTCGTCGGCGCCGCTGCTGGTGTCGAGCGCGAGCGCGAGCGAGTCGGCGCCCTCGCCGCTCACCGTCAACGGGCCCACGCAGCAGCCGCACCACACGCCGCAACATGTCGTCAACAAGTTAGTAGAGCTGGGGAATTTAATTTAAAACATTAATCGTCATATTCTACTAGCGATTTGCGAGCGTTTTCCCGGTGGGTTCTCAGCGTTTCCGCGAGCGATGACATTCAGAATCCGTGTCATGAGTTTTCAAGATGTATGTAAAGTTTTTACATCATTATGTGAAAACCCACATCTTCAGAACTTCAAGGGACTAACGCATTTATTACTTGTGAAATAATTAAATATGTTATTATTAAAAAAAAACTGTCCATGATGGAACTATAGGCAATATAATTTTAGGACCGCTTGGCGCAGTGGTTCGAGCGTAGGCCGCTCGGCTCACTGCACATGGCGGTTACGGGTACGATTCCTGCCTGGGCAAATTTCGGAAATGGCCTTTTCGTAATTTTGTCCTGGTCTGGGTGTCACAGGGATCGCCCCCGGTCCATTGTACGGTACCCATAGTACATGCGTTGCACAGTTTGGGACCATACAGTTGGTGTGTCAGTCTGGCGATGTTTATTTATTTAATATTAAGTACAGCAAGCGATGACCCGTTTATCTTCACACGGGAGCCCAGTACTGGCGAATAACCCGTAATACGTGTGCAGTGGTAGGGTAAGCGAAGCACCGTCGACGCCGGCGCTGAGCGCGGCGAGCGCGGGCAGCGCCAGCAGCACGGCCAGCGCCACGCCGGCCGCCGCGGGGGCGGGGGCGGGGGGCGCGAGGGAAGCGAGGGAGGCGGAGGCGGGGGAGGGGGAGGCGGGGGCGGGCGGCACCGCCTCGCTCAAGAGCATGGCGCAGGAGGCCGTGCAGCGCGCCGGACTCGACCACCACACGCACGCCACACAAGTACATCACTTTTTTTTTTATATATATCGTAGGGAAATCCTCATGGATACCCGCACGCCCCGGGGGAGGCGCGCGGGTTATGCCGGACTCCTACCGGCTAAACCCCCACGTGGACTTACTCCCTTGCGATAGGGTCACAGGCAAGCTTTCGCACACATCTGTGACCTCACTGCACTAACTGAGCCGTCGTTATGTGAGCCACTTGGGCGGTCTGTCATCTAATCCGTCTGGTTTGGCTTCATCGCGTGTGTCCCGCATTACTTGTAGATTGCGCGTGTAACGTGACTCGGAGCCTAGCGTCCAAGCTATACGGGACCTGACATATGATATATAGCATAACGACGTTTTTCTTTTTTTCACTCAAAAACTATTAAAGATATAAAAATACTGCTTACACAGAACGATAGGGATTTTTTTTCTGATCAAAATGTGTAAATCGATGTTGGATTTTATTGTCATTTTAAGTTAGAGGACGGCAGATAAATATTTAGTACAATATGGTTTTTTTATTTCTGTTTGGGTAGCCAATGTTGTATGTAAGACAGGGTATGAGGAGGCTTTGGCTGAAAATCAGCGCTGGAGGAGATCTCGTTCCCCTCCAGCACATGCTGAGCCAAATGCCTTTCGGTGCAGCTCACACTGTAGGAAATGCAGGTTTATTTTTGATACAATGTGAATGCGATCCTGTTGTAACCTGTGCGTGCGCCCTGGGCAGGCGCGGCGCGGCGCGGCGCTGGCGCAGGCGCACATCCCGCCGCAGCTCGGCGTGGCGCCGCTCGGCCGGCTCAAGCTCAACTCGGTGAGTACGCTCACTCGCAAACTGCCCGCCGATACTAAGTGCGGGTTGGCGGATTTCACATGTCTTTCGAAAATTGGTTTAATTTTCTAAGACATGCAGGTTTCCTCACGATGTTTTCCTTCACCGTAAGCAAGTGATAATCTTATAGAAATTATGATTCACACATAGATTTCCATTGTTTATTTTTAATTAATAAAACTCCGATTAATTCAATATTTTGGCGTTTATTCTGGAGTTTATTGAAAAAAAAAAGAAATAAAATCGATTCATATTAAAAATCCATAATTTTTTATAGAAAAATCGATTATTTGTATATCGATTTTTCATGCTAAAAAATAATCGATTAATTAATAATAGATTTTTTACGGTGCATGTCACATCCCTAGATACTACGTGACCCGTTCATGAGGGGAAAGGAGGACTTCAAAATACCACGCTTGGTCACAAGTGGGGGGGGGGGGGGGGGGGGGGTTGACCTAGGTTTTTATCTCGTAGTCAATATCCTTTTCGAAATTCCTTCGCTCTGGAAAACCTCGCGCTTTTTCGAACTACATTCAAATACTAGCTGTGCCCCGCGACTTCATCCGCGTAGTATTGGGTTAAAAAGTATCCTATATGTTAATCCCGGTTATAATCTATCTGTGTTCCAAATTTCATCCAAATCCGTTCAGTAGTTTTTGCGTGAAGGAGTAACAAACATACATACATCCACACTCACAAACTTTCGCATTTATAATATTAGTAGGATTTAAGGTATCAATAGCCTAGTGGTTACAGGGGCCACTCTCGTAGCTGACAGTTTCCGGGTTCCATCCCCATCCTGGCCAAAAAACTATTGCCGTGGGCCCTAACACAAGCATTAGCTTAGCTAGAGGTGTTAATGGCGCGCATACGCCTTTACTAGGCGCGAATACTAGTAATAATGTGATATACTCACATTGCTAGTATTCCCATTAGCACCACTAGCTCTAATCTTTATTAAATAAAAAATAATAAAAATTGTATCGTTTCCAGGAGCACCAGCTGCAGTTCCAGATGCTGGAGTCATCGTTCTACCATATGCCGCACCCCTCAGACTCAGAGCGGACGCGGGTCTACCTGCCCAGGAACATTTGCCAGACGCCCATATACTACAACCAGGTATGGGCGTAGATCGTTAGGGCCTATGCACACTACGTTTTTTAAACGCTCCGTCGACGCGCGTTCGTAGCGATACAGACGCGATACGCATGTGAGTCAGACGCAGCCTGACGACTTTAGACTTTTGTAGGATAAACGCGCGCTGTGGACGCGCGTTTCTAAAACTCGCGTCGCAAACTATGGTGGTTTTAATATTCCAAAATATAGAATACTTTCACATTTTTTTTATTTGTTACTAGCTGTGCCCGCGACTTCATCCGCGTGGAATTTAACTTAACAAAAATTTAATTTAACATATGCAAGTCGATGTTTCGTGTTTTATATACCTACTATCGCAAATGCCCGCTCGCGCGTTTTGAGCCCGCGCGCATTTGTGATCAATTTTTTTAAATTGTTTTTCTAAAATTAGGTAATCTAAGTTATTTCTTCAGTCATCAGCTATCTGCCAGTGAAAATCCCGTCAAAATCGGTCCAGCCGATTCGGAGATTACCCGGAACAAACTTACAGACAGACAGACAAATAAATTTTAAATCGCTCTTTGTTATAAGTACCGTATGTACTAGTGATGTAACGAATATTCGCATTCGCGAATATTCGCATATTTTTTGACATTCGCATTCGCAAGAAACTATGCGAATGTTAGGCGAATGTTTTTGACAAACAAAAAGGAAATGATATATAGATGGATATGAAATGTTAATAGAACTCTTAAGAATTATATATTTTTTCAATACATTTGCTCGTAATGTGGCTCTTATTGCACCGCTTTTAGGTTCATAAAGCAGATTTATTACGCACTAGTGCTTTTGACTAAACAGTTTTTTTTTTTATATTAGCAAAGAGTTTTAAGCCATAAAAATAGTAACATTAATGATTTGAATAAAATTTATTTCACATTAAATTTCATACTAAATATATTACATTTAAATAGTCGATGTATAAAATTTCAAATATTAAAATGTTTAGCGGCATCGCCAGACCCAGATAAAGAAAACCGGCCAAATGCATGTAGGACCACGCATATACTATAGAGTTCCGTAGGTAGACATCCCGCCGATTTTCGATAGTACGGTACCCAAGAAATAAACGTGATGATTTGACCGTGAGAAAATGTTACCGTGAGGTCGCACTAGACGAAACATGTTCACAAAACAAACTATTCTCCCATTTTATGACAACAAAAAATAGAGTAACAACATGTTTCGAGTACCAAAATTTTGCGCGCCCTCCATTTAAAAACATTCGCATTCGCGAATGTTGGAGGCCAATATTCGCATTCGCATTCGCGAATGTCAAAAATCCAACATTCGTTACATCACTAGTATGTACATACTTTCATATGCATTTAGTGAAAAGGTGTTATTTTGATATTACAAACAGACACTCCAATTTTATTTATTTGTATAAATAATGGACGTTTATTACGCATATTAGGTGTATTAATCAATTGTATTTCCGTTTCCAGGTGCTTCTCCCGCACTCGGATTCCGTAGAGTTCTTCCAGCGGTTGTCGACGGAGACGCTGTTCTTTGTGTTCTACTACATGGAGGGCACCAAGGCGCAGTACCTCGCCGCGAAGGCGCTCAAGAAGCAGAGCTGGCGCTTCCACACCAAGTACATGATGTGGTTCCAGCGACACGAGGAGCCGAAGGTCATCAACGAGGAGTACGAACAGGTAATCTGACTATACGATGGGCCAGGCTGTCCAGACACAGGCCAACGCCAACGCCAATCTGTGGACGCCCACACTACGTAAGAGCGTACTAAGACGCAAGTGATGCTGTTCACACCGCTTAGGGTAGACCAGTTTTTGTAACGCATAATAATATCGCCAGACTGACACAACAACTGTATGGTCCCAAACTAAGCAACGCTTGTACTATGGGTACCGTACAATGGACTGGGGGCGATCCTAGTGACACCCAGATCTGGGCAAATTACGAAAAGGCCGTTTCCGAAATTTGCCCCGGTGGGAATCGAACCCGCAACCACCATGTGCAGTGAACCGAGAGGCCTACGCTCGAACCACTGCGCCAAGCGGTCGTCAAATAGTATAGAAGAGCAGAGTTGCGTATGCTGCGACGTAGTGACGCGTGGCACGCAGGTATGTATCTTCCCTGCTCTGTGTATCGATGAAGTGACGGGACTGATCCTGCATAACGCGTGGACGTGGTCCAGTCCGTCAGAATCTAGACTTGCCTTGGGACCAGCGACTGTTTAGTGTTTTCTAAAGGTTTCATGTGAGCACATTGAAAAAACTCTGTCGTTTCCAGGGCACATATATCTACTTTGACTACGAGAAGTGGGGCCAGCGCAAGAAGGAGGGCTTCACGTTCGAGTATAAGTACTTAGAAGACCGTGACTTGAACTGAGCGTGGACAGTGTACAGAAGTCGTGTTACGCGCGCAACAACGCCGCGCTGTGACGCCGGGCGCGGGCCGGGCCGGGCCGCCCGGGCCGGCTGGGCTTGCCAGGCTGGCCGGGCCGGCTGGGCTAGCCAAGCTGGTCGGGCCGGCCGGGTGGACCGGCGCGGCCCGCGGCTCCGGAAACTTCATTCCTTGTTGACAGTATTTATACAGTTGAGTCGAGTCTGTGATGGAAACTATAAAATAAGATTGTGAAGGTCGTCGATGGACGCACGCTCGCGCGGAAGTCGCCCGCGGCGGGCCGGCGACGGTGACCGAGTGCGTTATACATGTCGCGAGTGGGGGAGTGCGGGGAGTAGGGGGGGCACGGCTCGCACCGCCGCGGCCAGGATCGCCCGAGACGGCCGATTTCTCGCGAGTGTGCCGGGAGATTCTACACCCACCATAGCGGCGCAACGAAGTACGCGAATTCTGGCAGTTTTTTATGATAAATCCGAACAGCAAAGTTAGTATTGGTAGAGCCCGAAGTGTCGTCGTTAACTGTACACAAGAGCGAACAAGCGAAAGATGATGTGATGCAATACGATTAGTTTCAGCCATACGACGGTTGTTAGTAGCGAAACAATGTGATAATTGATATAGGGCGCCCGGAGCGGGCTCGGACTCGGCGGCCGCGGCTTGTACTGATTAGATGTTGTAGTGATTGTTTTGAATGTAATGGTCGCGCGTCGTCGAACGACTCGATCTGAAATTCTCACGAAATCCTGTCGACGCACATTATGATTCGTATCACATTTTATTTATTGTATATTTAGAAGCATCAAACTTGTGAATATCAGTTGTGTGTAAATTATATTTTAGTTAAATTGCTATGGACGTTTGTGCGACTAAATGTATCTCCGAGGACGCTCCGGGACATTTGTTTTTAAACTTGTGTATAGACATTGGAATAGTTTGAAATTATTTTAAGTGTCGCCGCGCTCGCACCGCGCTCGCCGACGACTATTATTTTAGTTTTTTTAGACTGATTAGTTTTCGAAAGTTGTGTGATCATTACTGACGGGGTGCATGTGGCGTATTGTTTTTGAAATCCCCCGAAGCGGCCGCGGTGCGCGCGCGTCGGATACCTAAATATAACTACAATAAGGACCTCCAGTGTGATTTTAAGTTTGCTAACTAATACACTTTTTCACCTCAACTTATTGTACATTTTAACTTTAATTATGTAGTGCATTTAATTAGTTTTGAACAAAAAATGTTAAATTATGTAAGCACACCCTACCGCCAACGCTATTATTTATCGGGTAGACATACGGTATATACTATATATATAAATTGTACTTATTTATTTTTGTAATTACGGCTACTAACGGCACCGAGGTGAAAGAGTATATTATAGAGTGTAATCGAACGCAATAGCTACTGCCAGATGGTGACGCCTTCATGTACAATGATCGAAGTAAACACCAATTGATGTTTTCCATTATCGTCGGACAATAGTGTAATTTTTGTAATAAAGCAGCGGCGTGTCGCCCGCGGCGGGCGCGTGCGGTTGTTGCGCGCGAGCCGCGACCAGTCCCTAGTTAAGCTGTAGTTAAGCGGTAACTGCGCGCGATCTCGTTTATTCCGTGCGTAATGTTGATAGTTTTCACTTTTGTAAAAAGTCTATCGTGAGAGCAGATGAAATGTGGTAAATAATTAAAAAAATTATCTGTACAGTTCTATTTGTATAGAAATAATAAATAACGATTAAAAAAATTAAAACAACGTTGTGATTTCTTCCTGAACGGTTAGTTGTAAGTGCGTCGGTGTGTGCGCGCGCGCCGGGCACGGGGCGGCGTGGTTTACGCATTTCTTTTTTTAATTTATTTTTTTTATAGAAAGAAATGACTGTTTACTTTTAGAATAAACTGTAAGAAAGCATTGAAACAATTTGTTTGTTTGAGGATCACTTTGATTCCCAATATTCACAATGTGGCCCCGTTTATGGTGACGACCGCTTGGCGCAGTGGTTCGAGCGTAGGCCGCTCGGCTCACTACTCCGGGCGGTTGCGGGTTCGATTCCCGTCAGGGTATATTTCAGAAATGAGCCTTTCGTAATTTGCCCTGGCCTGGGTGTCACTGGGATCGCCCCCAGTCCATTGTACGGTACCCATAGTACAAGCGTTGCTTAGTTTGGGACCATACAGTTAGTGTGTTTTTCTGGCGAAATTAAAATAAATCAGAGCATGATGAAGTGCGAAGTGAACGGCCAGATTGCTGAAATATCAACCGACCCGAATATTTTCAAGTCACGAATCCGTAAAGAGAAGAATCATATTAAAAGATTATTAATAATATAAGGGCGCAAATTTTATTGTTTATCGTTTCCTCTTCTTGCCGGCATGCTTGTTGGGCTTGCCCTTGATGCGTCTGCGCACGCCGGCCGCCTCCTCCGTGTCGTCGTCCGAGTCGGCGCCGCGCTTCCTGCCTTTGGAGAACTTTTTATCTTCTAGTTCTTTCATTTCCTGTGAAAAGAAAACGTTTTAATGATTGTTTTTCTGTTTGTCAGTAAGTAAATATTCCTAAAATGAATGGGATTTATGTGGAGGCATCGCTAAGGAGGTCGTGATAATTGCGGTAGCAGTGAAAGTGTTAATCTTACTTGTGCGACTAGTTGCAAACGACACAGCGCACCCAAGGAACAATAATTTGCCCTACAAATATTTAACATTACCTACATCTTATTTTATCATTCTTCGATAAATTAAAAGTAGTCCAAGTTTCTCCTTATAACATCAGATATCTGCCAGTGAACTAGCTCCTTCAAAATCGGTCCAGCCGTTTCGGAGAATAGCCGGAACAAACAAACATTTTAAAAACTTATAATTACCGTATATTTACCGGGTTTTTTTTACAAGCTGTTATTTTGACATGACAAACAGACACTTAAATTTTATGTATAGAAGATTTTACTAGCGATAATTAGAATACGAGGCACGAGTATTACGTAGTGTGTGCTTACAATCTTGGTGAGCCGCTGCGCTTCCGCGACGCGCTCCTGCAGCACCATCACCTCGCTCTCCTCCGCCTTGTACAGCGGCAGCTGCTTGCCAATCAGCTGCTCGATGCGCTGATACAACTCCACGTCGTACTGTCACGACAAAAGTATTCTAAACTGGGGTGCTTCTCTTAGCAACGATATATCGTGACATTTGTATAGACAATTCCTACTCTAAATTCACGATACAAAAATATCGTTCGTTCAGACGATATACGATGGCGAAAAATATTAAATTTAGAGTAGGATTCGGGACACATAAATTGATTTATTTTGACAGTCTTGTATTGACACCCACGAGCTGTTGTAGATAAATAAAACTTCCTTGCACGAGCCAAATAAAGTTTGTAGGACTGTAGAATCTCTCAGAGGTCCAATGTTAAAAAAGTGGTAGAAGGCTTGGTGACAAGTATACTTTTCATGCTTGTAAGAAGTTTACCTGTGTAACAAACGTGATAGCTTTCCCCGCGCGGCCGGCGCGCGCCGTGCGCCCCACGCGGTGGATGTAGTCCTTGCTGTGCAGTGGGATGTCCAGGTTCACGACCACGTCCACGTGCGGGATGTCCAGACCCCTGCGGACAATATTCACAAGTTAAGTGAAACATATGACCGCTTGGCGCAGTGGTTCGAGTGTAGGCCGCTCGGCTCACTGCACCGGGTGGTTGCGAGTTCGATTCCAATGGTAAGGTTACGTAGGTGTATAAAACTAGCGCGCCGCAAGCGCGTTGGGGGGTCGCCCAGGGCTTTAGACGTGTAGATAGACGTTTAGAGGTTAATTATGCAATAGCACAATGATGAATCACCCGTAGCGCAGTCAAAGTCTCGGAGACTTAGACGAAGCTACGAGTGGGGGCCGCGGGGGTGAGGAGGAAGAGGAAAAGGAGAGAAAAACAGCGAATTATTTCGCAAAGCTCGAAGACGAAGAAAATAATGAAGCGCCGAAAAATTACGCAATTTTGGCCGAAACTAGGTCGATTAGGTCAACAAATATCGCTTAGGGGGATGGTTGGGTAGGTGTAGGTTGGTTGGGTTGGCGCTGCTACTACTACTACTAAGGGGTCAATATACATACACCACCTACACCTACACACCTACAATTATTTTTCCTCTTAAGGTTTGTACCTACCTACACCACCTACACACCTACAAACCCCTCCTGACGGTGAAAGATCCGACGGCTGATGACGATCGATATAAAAAACAAAACAAACAAAGTTGAACTTTAACAAGTAGCCTGTTAGCAAGGACGAACCGAGCGCGAATGGATCAATAATTATATTAAAATGTACCTACGGCCGGCGCGGCCGTGACGACACAAATTATTCATGTTTCTGACTTCATCGACGAGACCAGGCGACGGTAAAGAGAATCGGTAGATCTACCTATACAGGTTGAAACAGAAAGGGTATGCTTTTTTTCAAAACTTAAGTTTGTAATTCTAAAACTCAGCTTTGCAGGAAACTTGAAAAACAAAAGGTGTTATAAGACTACAGCTGTTGACAGATTTCACAAGTCTACAAAACCTTTAGTACTTCAACTGTCCCACAAAGCCGATAGTTTTAGATTTACAAAGTTAAGTTGTAAAAAAATAGTATACCCTTTTTGTTTCACCTTGTAGTTGAGCGGTGACGGGTAAGATTATGTTAATTAGATAACAATGTATTCAATAAAACACAGACATATCCTCCACCACGTTACAAGTCCTTTAACGCGCCAGTGCAAAAAAGTACCAGGCTAACATAAAACCAAAGAGGTAACAAAACATTCGCTATCACCACTGCACGTGTGGAAATGGATAGTTGTTCGCGTCGTCGTCAAGCGGGACAACAGATACATTAATTATGATCACACAGAGTATCATCCACCACGATTACTGACAAACGGCAACCGCTGGAGCCTTTGAAACAAATAAATCGACAAACAAACATGGACGCACATAGCAACTGCTGCTGCTGCTGCAAAACCCCTAGAAGACAATTACAAAAAACAACTAACGCAACTTAATAAGAAACAGGACAAGTCGTCCCGACTATTCGTAATTTTCCCTGGTCTGGGTGTCACTGGGATCGACCCTAGTCCATTGTACGGTACCCATTGTACAAGCGTTGCTTAGTTTGGGCCGTACAGTTGATGTATCTGACGACATTTATTTATTATTTGTTTACCTATATCAACACTGTTATAGGTTCCAAAGTCGGACAAACATTCTGCTTAGAATTCGGACCATTTACGATCCGTATTCCGCATACCTAGGCACCCCGCGACTCCCCGCTCGCCAAACATATGCTTTGCTACTGCATAATATGTGTAACCGCACTTGACAATTTGATTGATCCATTTACGGCTCGACCTTAAACGAACCTCTCAAACCTTTTGGGTTATAGGTAATTATATATAAGTTCTAGAATTGTAAACATTCACTTCATGCTAACACGATTGTAACCTGTTTTGTGTTCAATAAATAAACAAATTCACTCTTCCCCGATACCCCAACAGCTTCTGACGTATCGATCTCATACAATAGTGGACGTAAGCGGTATCTAGTCTTATTGATCTGTGGTAGCATCATAAAATCCTGCAAGAACAGCTCACCTGGAGGCTACATCGGTGCATATGAGCACGGAGCGGCTCTTGTTCTTGAACTTGTTGAGCGCGGCGAGCCGCTTGTTCTGGGACATCTGGCCGTGCAGCGGCACGGCCGCCAGCCCCAGCCCGCGCAGCAGCAGCGCCGTGCGCAGCGCATTGGCGCATGTCGCCACGAACACTATGAACGAGTTGCCCGCCATCTCGTTCAGGATGTGGACTAGGTATACGTCCTGCGTAATAATCCTTACTTGTAATAAACTAGTTTCTGCCCACGACGACTAAAGTAAAGTATTCTATGTGTTAATCTAGGTTATAAACTATCTGTGTTCCTAATTTAATCTAATCTAACCACGCCAAGCGTTTGCCAATTAATTGATTGAAGGAAATGAGCCAATCATAAGAACCAATGCTACAGTGAAATTATACAAAAAAATTACCCTCACCTTGTATTTAACTGGTATAAATATATAGGACTGCATCAATTTCTCCACTGTCTGATACTTTGTGGAAACCTCCACTTTGACAGGGTCTTGGAGGGAGGCTCGCTGCAGCTTCTGCACCTTCTTGGTCATGGTGGCTGAGAAGAGATACGTGCGGCGCTCGCGCGGGATCACGCGGAGTATCTTGTCCACCTCCACTTCGAAGTCCATGTTGAGGATTCGGTCAGCTTCGTCCATTACCTTGAAATAACCATTTATTTCTACTACTGCGTTAATATTTGAAGCGCAACTTCTATACGGACGTTCGGTGCGCTCGCCGCGCGGCCACTCTATCCTTGCTAAGCGTCAGTAGCGTTACACGACATATACCTATATAGGTATACAGAACTGTTTTTAATGCTTAGTTCCTATACTTTATACTATAAAGCTTCGTCTCTTTCGGGCGTCCCTACACGGCACTGTTTATATGACTAATATTATCAACTCTATGTTGGTGACAACAAAATAGATTTTAGAAAATAATTTTATTAGCGCGCGTGCCGGCAAGGACCACTTCAGCCAGCCTGTCTTGCTCGCTAGGTACCTACTATACTATGATCATGCGCGAGTCGCCGCTGCGCCCGGCGCGTGGCTGCGGCCTCGGCGCCGGTACTAGTGTGGGGCGTTATAAATATTGCATGAATCCTAGTTGACATAAACTTACCAGATATTTCAATGCCTTTAGATTAAAACCCTTGGTATTCTCAAGATGGTCGACCAATCGGCCGGGCGTCGCGATGATGATGTGCGGCTTCTTGGACAGCATGAGAGCCTGCGCCACCATGTCCATGCCGCCCACTATTACCGCACACTTTACACCTATGCTTGCACCTGATATAAGAAAATTATGTAAGTACCTATACTATAGCATCTACCAGTAACCCCAACTGCATAGGTTTCCAGGATTTAAGTAACTTATATTTATTCCAGATTTAGTGGAACTGATACCCCAATCGCTTGGGTTCAAAGCAACCATTCATGGGTTCAAAATTATAAAAGTGCATGTTTTATGATAGAATATAAATATAAGATTAATTCACCATCGCACACAAGCAGGATTTATTTTAATGTATTTTCCTTTTCTATTTAAAAGTGTTTCTTATATTGTCCTATGTTATAAAAATAACACCATTAAAATGTTAGGAGACAATAATAATGTAAAAAAATACTAAATAACAAATATCTTACCAAGCGCTTCAAACTGTTCAGAAATCTGGAACGCCAGTTCTCTTGTAGGTGTCAATATGAGTGCAAAGTACCTCTGAGGGTTCTCTAATAGCGCTTGCAGGATTGGCAATGCAAAAGCCCCCGTTTTACCCGACCCTGTCTCCGCTAACCCTATTATATCTTTCCCTTGTAACGCGACAGGTATTGATTCCTTCTGAATTTTTGATGGCTTCTTCCATTTTAACTCTTCGCAAGCTTCGCATAACACATCAACTACACCCTGGAACACATAACCTCAAATGAAATGTTTTTTTCAAGTTTAAACACATGTTTAACATGAATATCTTAGTATAATTCTAGTAGTATTGATGAAAAACACAATTATTTAGCTATTACAGACATTTTTTTTTATTAAATAATGAGATCATGTTGCAAATGTTTACTAACCAAGTCTTTGAAAGTTGTGTTGTCGTCTTCGGTGCCTTCATTTGTGTTTTGTTCCGTCTGTTGTGGTTCCTGTTCTGGTTGCTGGCTATCATCTTCACTGCCACTATTTTCACTGTCTGCAGTCATACTTAGATATTACTGAATAAAACGTATAGAGAATTAAGCAAAAACATGTGTACTAATTACGAAAATGTCTGTCTGCTATCTGTCACTCATATAATGAAAATTGTCACTGTCAATCTTACTCAATGTTCGTTCAGAAACCACGTGTCCAGTAATCGATACCTATTCAATATTATACTTGAGTTGATTCGAACGGACTTTGTGTTCAAAAAACTACTACCAATAAGAGATTTTTTTTTCCTTTGAAACCTTGGATAAACATTTTTTTTATTTCTCGAGTGCAATAGATACATAATTCGTTGACATCAAAGGTTTGACAAATTCATGAAGTATATGTTTTGAACATATCCGCATCATATCCATCCACAGAGTAACTTGTATCCATCCATCCGTCATCGCTTTGGGGTTATGTTAGTTTAATTTTGTAAACTTTTGTTTGTGTGAGCTCATTGGAATCAGTATCGTATTTATTTCATATCAGTAAAACATGGCTAAGCATCATCCTGATCTTATCTTTTGTAGAAAACAACCTGGAGTCGGTAAGTAACATACTTTATTGAAAACATATTCACCTAAGTAAATAACATTTTAATTGAATTCTTATTGCAATGTTTCAGCTATCGGCCGTTTATGTGAGAAGTGTGACGGTAAATGTGTGATCTGCGACTCGTACGTGCGTCCTTGTACGCTGGTGAGGATATGCGACGAATGCAACTACGGTTCCTATCAAGGCAGATGCGTTATCTGCGGCGGGCCGGGGGTATCCGACGCTTATTACTGCAAAGAATGCACAATACAGGAGAAAGATGTGGGTATTATGAATTTAAAGCTATCGGCATCACGTGACCGGCGGGCTGGTCTGTTTTTCACGTAACAAATAAGCCTCACTATTCAGCGCAGTAATGCGGTCTGCCTCCTAGGCACTTTTGGCATTGACGACGATGTAGAGGCATTTTTGTATATACAATTTTATTTATATTTTACATTTAGTTCCTTTATTTTACTTTATATGTAGTTAAGATTAAGTAAATTAAAAAACCATCATAATTGTTAGTCTAATACTGTAATAATAAATTATAAGATCCTTCAAGTGATTCTTCCACCACCACCAGGTGTATATGGATTCAATTCCAACCAAGACAAATTTCCGAAAACAGTAAACACTAGGTACTCTTACTACACGTTTTAGACTTCTGGCTCTTTAAAGCATACAAAACGCATCTACAAGGTGACACATAATGGGTATACTTTTTTTTCAAAACTTAACTTTGTAATTCTAAACCCATCAGCTTTCGAGGGAACTTGAAAAACAAAAGGTGTTATAGGAATACAGCTGTTGACCGATTTCACAAGTCTACAAAACCTTTAGTACTTAAACTGTCCCACAAAGCCGATAGTTTGAGATTTACAAAGTTAAGTTGCAAAAAAAAAGTATACCCTTTTTGAATCACCTAGTATAATAGATTCTTTATGCCGATCTTCTGTGAGAGTGTAGTACTACCCTAGTCAAGCTCGCCTGTCTATGAGTTGTTGTCAATTTGCTCTTCCCTTACCTTTACCAATGCTATTTGTGTCAGCAAATCTTCCATATTAATGTATTTGTTTTTATTACAGAGAGACGGCTGCCCAAAGATTGTGAACTTAGGCAGTTCAAAAACTGATCTGTTCTATGAACGGAAGAAATATGGGTTTAGAAGACATTAGTAATAGATTTAGTAATAATAATTATAAGATTTGTATTATTTAAGGTGTCTGTAATGTGTGAATACTTTGCTTTTTTTTGACAAAGCAAAAGAAGAAATAAAAGTTTACACTCGTCAATACTTTATTATTTAAATGGAATTAGGTATGTTGGCATATCTAAACATAATACAAACTGATTTATATTCTACACATCTACATAACTCTTTAAGTTAAACTTTTACTAATTAGATGTTATTGTCTAAACATTCCATACTTACCATATTTTTTCCAAATTATTTATGTACCTAATCTATTTCTTAAATTAACGCATTATATACAAATACAAATGGTTTATACACTTAAGTACTAATAAGAATTTCGACAATATAAGTATTTATTTATATCAAAGTAAGAATGGACCAATTAATTCTGTTGGCTACAAATTAAAAGTAAACTAAATAAGAACCAATTAATTTTGTTGTCTTGATCTTGCATTACGACCACGAGACGGACGGTAATACACTTTATATATATACAAAGTACTCTGTGATACACTTCGTTTAGTTAGTGTACCAACAGAATTAGCACAATTTTACATTATTCAATATGTCAGATTCAAATGTTAGAGCCAATTATAAATATTGCCATCCAATATCCATTTACTAGCTGCCTCTACTAGCGAGACAGTTGGCCGACGACGTGGCCGGGTTGGTCCAAATGTTTGTGTCGTTCGAACCGGAATACGTTGGCCGCGCTGGTATTATTGGCGAGCGAACACATACGCTGGAAAAAATAAATATAGAGCACAATAATAATTGAAATGGTGTTTATCAACTACATAATGAAACACACGTGATCCAGTGTAAAGTGCGGTCGCGGAGCAGGAAGAATTTCGTACAATGAATTCTTTGCCTACTGACAGTGGTCACAAACATTTTTGCATCAAGTGCGGTTTATATTTCAAGTGGAAATAAAATATACTAGCTTATAGCTAGCACTCAGGTAAAAGGTTTACAATCCCCGAGGACGGCGGTCACGGCAACTGTGCGAGCGAGACGTATTAGATTTACGCGGGAGTGACAGAGACAGGTAATAACAGGTTAATGTACGAAATTCTTCCTGCTCCGCGACCGCATTTTAGTGGTAAACTTTTTAGTAAGTATTTATTTTATCATGCGTAAATATGTCTTATTTATTTTCAAAGATTATTGGTTATTAAATCCGTGAGAGGCGTGCATCCTTTATAGTTTCCTAATCGAGACTGACCTCTGTATACTCTTGCTAGTATATCAGCTGAATCCAAACATTGCCCTATGAATGAACATTACATTTTAGTTAATGTTGATTTCAGTAGAATAAACAATAGACCTAGGTGTCTAGACATCTTCGTGGGAAAGACGTGGCCGGAAATTGCTCTTGGCAGAGCTGTTTGGAAGAGAGAAAAGAGGCCTTTGCCCAGGAGTGGGACACTGACATAGGCTAAAAGTGTTTCTGAAAAGCTTTGTAGACTTCGGCTGCGATGTAGAATGGTGTCAACGGCGTGAGCGAATCATTCGCTTGTCATTACAATCGAAGACGCTAAAAAGACTAAAGTAATAATAAATGCTTGTAATAAGTTTTTTGAAAGCAATTGTCATAAATTGGACAGGTTCCAACCCACACTCCCACTGTTACTCCTATAAGCCAGGATCGACAATGGTGAGCAATGATGACTCCGAAGTTTGACGAGTCCCGGGGAAAAGCTAAATTATCTTGGAAAGAGTCCCGGGGAAAAGTTAAATTGTCTTGGAACCGCATTCTTCCGTTGCAAAGCGGGATAATATAATAACTATACAGACTGATTGCCACAAAAGCAGGACTTGAAATCCAAGAGTAGTAAAGCACCATGGATCGTAATTAGACGTATTTGGAGCTAAACTCGTGACTAGTCCCGACACACACTCCCACCACTGTAACTCCTGTAAGCCAGGATCGACAATGGTGACCAATAATGACGTCGAGGTTTGACCCTCGACGAGTCCCGGGGAAAATTTAAATTGTCTTGGAACCCGCACGAATTTAATCCAAAGAAATAATAGGTCGAGTTAGAAGAAAATTTACCACTTTCCTCCGTTGCAAATCGGGAGACAAAAATTACTGTGGGCTGATTGCCACAAAAGCAAGACTATTTCATTGAAGACCAGTTATAAGGAACCGCGTATCGTAATTAGACTTATTGGACCTAACCTCATGAGCAGATTATATTTATTCGATCGAGCAACTGTCTCGGAAACATTTATGTGTGATGAAATTGTAAGAAATTCTTACTTACGAGTTGACGTCTTCAAGTTTCTTGAGCAGCCGCTCGTTCTCGCGGCTCAGCAGCTCCTGGTCCCGCAGCAGCTGGTCCCGGACGCCGAACAGCTCGCTGTTCTCGCCCCGCAGCGCAGAGTTCTCCTCCATATGCAGTTGCACCAGCTCCACCAGCTCGGTTTGCGGTAGTTGGTACAACTTGTTCGGTTCCATTTGGGTTGGGGTTCGCCGTTGGCCTGTGGAACCCAGATACCAGTTTGATCAACGACTCAATTGATTAAAAATATGAAATTATCCTGGATATACTCAGGTAAGCAAAGAAACTACAATGTCCTACAATAATCCGACGACCGCTTGGCACAGTGGTTCGAGCGTAGGCCGCTCGGCTCACTGCACATGGTTCGATTCCCGCCGGGGCAAATTTCGGAATTATGGGCTTTACATAATTTGCCTAGGTCTGGGTGACACTGGGATCGCCCCCAGTCCATTGTACGATACACATAGTACAAGCGTTGCTTAGTTCGGGACCATACTATTGATGTGTTCGTTTGGCGATATTTATTTATAATCTGAATGTAGAGTCGCAGTTTAGAGTATTGTAAACAGTTTCAAAGTTGTCACGGTATAAGAAGATCATGTACTTACTGATAGAGTCTAAAGTGTAATCTGTCTGTACATGTAGAGCGGTCCTCAGATGCTGGTTCTCCGCCTGCAGCGCCTCCACTTCTCGCTTCAAACTCAGTATCAGTGCATCGCGCGCATCCTGGAAGAGAAGCAGGAAAAGAACACTGGTCTTTATTTGTACGATAAAGGAGTGGTCCTGTCCTCCAGAAGTAGTTGAAGTTGTCTTCAGTCTTACCATTTTAACAATAGGCTTGGATTTGATCTTCTTCGCTCTCGAAGCGTATCGTAGCGTGTTGATTGTTTCACTAAGATTAGACCTCGTTGGGGCGATGCAAGCGATCTGTAAAAGTAGGTCGATAACTCAACATTATGATCGGAAAAACATTGACCCTTATCCATTTTTAATGCAGTTAAATATAAACATTTGCGTCCCCACCTTTTGGTCTAGGACAGGCAAATCAGAGCTATTGGCCTCGGGCGAATTGGGAATTATACTCGTATACCTGGTAAAGATTCAATGTAGATAATTAGGACTCAAATCCAAATTTTGAAATAGGTGTTTATTTCCCTTTTGGTACGCCGATGAAAATGGATGATGTTATTGACTTCGGCTGTATTAAGTTTCAAGCTTCCTATCTCATACATACCTAGTTCTAGATGCTTACCATAAGCGTTACTCCGTTGCCGGCAAGGCTGTCAGCTAACAGCTTGGTCAGCTTGCTGTCCCGGTATGGTATATGACCCCTCTTCCTCCCATCGCTTAATTGAGCTATGCAGTATCCTATAGATAAAATAAGTACCTAGGTGAATGTACGTAAAAACTTGCTAGCCTATTCGGCACTTAGGTACATTTCAGACATTACCTATCCAAATAAAAACAATTGTGAAACGCGGCAGTTAGTTCACGTGTAGGAACTTGGTTGACACATTTAATCGCTCATCAATCTTTATGAGTTGTGTGATTGACCCACTTAGCGCTTGGCATCCCTTCCATCCACGGCTAGTACATTGAGAAAAAAGAGCAGCACCAACTCCATACTAACCCAGCACCATAAGACTCCTATTAATATTATTGGCCTCTTCCAACGTCTTGCCAGTACTATGTGTCCGTTTGGTCATCTCGCTGCCGGCTAGGTCGACGAAGTTGATCTTGCCGTGCGTGGAGCACGTGACGTCACCGTCGGTGCGCAGGTCGCGGCGCACGCGCACGCTCAGTAGTGTGTGCGAGCGAGACGAGTGCGCGTTCATCGCGTGCGCTCCTACGGCGCGGTTGCGCATGCCTGTAGGGAACATTAAGATTGAAAATTAAGTGGCCTACCCTACTTGAGTGAATTTGTCATGAATAGGTACAGTATTGAGTTCTGTACGGAAGCAAAGATGTAATAAAGTAAAATAAATCATTGAAGGAGCCAAGAAGTTCCAAGAAGTAGCAATGTAGTTTCAGTTCAGTATGTTTATGTTAATCACAAATTCTACCTTGCCGGGTATCATCTCTAAATGTGCGCAAATATCAATCTTACATAGTTAACTTACCTTCTTCCAACACGGCAAACAAGTCGTCCAATTGCTCGCAGTCAACAGTAAAAAGGTTTTCCACATAAAAACCCCTGCTTTCCTTGGACCACCGCACTTGCAGCGGCTTCCTCGCAGTACCAGGGTTCAAGAGATCTATGACCTACAAATAAACGTCCGCTAGAAGGGTCAAATCCCCCTTCCCCCAGACATCCGTCCCTCATCAGGAGTAATTTTAACCAATGTATAGGTACGGTATCGGAAATGGAATTGATAACTTACCTTCATGGTTTTTTATTGAATAAAATAAAAATGTATAGCAATGTCAGTTTATCACATTACTAGTATTCCCGTTAGCCACTCCAGCTAAGCTGTTTGCTTGTGTTAGGAGTGGGCTCACGTCTATAGTTTAATGGCCAGGATCGGGATCGAACCCGGAAGCTCTCAGCTACGAGGACGGCCCCCCTAACTACTAGGCTATTGACAGCTTCGAGGGTACTTAGTTAGATTGGTTTTACTGTTTACTACCTTCTGTAACTTAATATAGTGTTAAGTATGTGCTCTCTAGAGAAGACAACCTTACCTTTTCGTTGTAGATCTCCAAGAAGGAAGCTTTCAGGATGAAATGGCAGTCCGGGCGTTCGTGGATCAGCCGGAACAGGTACACGAAGGCGCGGACAACCAGCCCGTGCTCTGGTGAGTACGGACTGGTCCCGTTTTCCACCTGCCAAGCGATAAGGTACCCTATTAACATAATACCTTGTGAGAAATAATATATTGCTGTCTTGGTCAGGGCCCGTTTACGATCCAGCTAAATGATAGGGTGGGACAGACGCACGCGAAAAAATCCATAATAGAATTAATAAATACTTTACTTCACTGATAATGAAAACGATGTCAATTTTTTTCTGTATTTGCTAGTATGTATCCCATTCTGGTAAACTTTTTGTAATAAAAGCAAATAGATAATACGAGGCTTTACATAAATCTTTGCCGAACCTAATTACAAATCATTAAAAAAAAACAATAAGTATGTAGGTACCTAGTAGTAAACTATAAGAGAAATAATTTCATTGTTGACCTTTTTTTTCTCAGTCAGTTGGTATTGATACCTTACTATTACTTTGAGATTTGGGCCCAGGGTTACCTCTTCTGAAATGGTATGAAATATATACTAGGAGCTTTATTGGCTCTTCGTATCTACTTGATGGTGATTAAGTAATTCTCGGGGGTTGTCCCATGTCAGGGGGGTGAGGGGATGCACGCCCTCGCGTGACGTAACATGCGGTCGTTTGTTGTCATTGCTCTGGATGGCATGTGTGTTTATGTCATGGGACTGTGTTTTAGCCTGATTGCTTTTTTAATTGATGGACATTTTGTAGGTATTAAAGTTTAGTCTTGTTTAAAAATATGCAACACAAAGTTATACCCTTGTCATGGAGTTATAATGTTGCTTAAAGATTACAGTGGTTAAATCATAGAGATGAGTTAAATATAGGTACCGTTTACTAAGAGACTTGACAGTTCTGGCTTCGCGTACTAATGTGGGAAATTACTTTGACAGCCTTGGTAATAAGAAACATCAAACATGTTATCACACATCTGACGATACGATGCTATTAATTATTTTATTGAGTGCACGTGTACTTAATAATTTGAATGCAAACCAAGCTCGAATTTAGAACACTATTCAAAAATGCTTCGATGACCAATTTAACAGGTGTAAACCGTCCAAATCACGATTAGGTGTCTCATCAAAAGCAAACGTAGCAAGCTACAAATGTCCATACCTACGTTAAAAGCTAATCCATGTACCTACATGTCTGTCATAATGGGCCATCAGTGCAACGGTGGCGATTCAATCGATAACAACAGGGCCACGGGTGACTGTGAACTTACGACTGTCATTACGCGAGGTTCACACTTAATAGTAGGTGATATTGATGAAGTTTGTTGTACCTAGTTTAATGGTCAATTATGTTTGATGGCGGATTAGCTCATGTCTGTCTGACATGAGCTAAACCACAACCAGAACAACGGACCATAAAAAATATTGTCCCGATTTTCAGATGTTCCCATAGTTTGCGCATTAAATAGCGCGTAACGGAATTAAAAACAGATTGGTTTTTGTCACTTTGGACAGTTATGCAAATGAGCAGGTTTTAAAACAAAAAAATCTACCAAAAATTTTACGGACTCATAATTGAAGTCATAATTGATGATTAAAGGTTTTCTCAGGATAAAATGAAAATATATGAAATTGGAAAACTTGCGGGTCTGTTAGAGTCGGACACTCAATTGACTCTTACTCATTTGACTGATTCATGGCTGACCTGGAAGACCTTGAAGGTATACTCACTAGTCCCGGGGGTCCAGTGAGGGTGTGGGTCTTCCCGCTGCCGGTCTGTCCGTAGCAGAAGGCTGTGCAAGAGAACCCTTCCACCGCCATCTCCAGGAGCCGCTTTATACCGGAGTAATCAAGAATGTCCCCCTGTGAATAAAACACTTACACATTAAATAATAAAAAAGAAATGAGTTATATGACGTCAGGGTAGTCGTTGTCACTTGTTGGTAGTCTTAAAGGTCTGTCTGAGACAAAATAAAATCGACAGCAAATGATTTTCATTGGGATTTTGCCTCCGGCTTTCTCACTAATCATATGAATCGCAGCTATAATTGCTACTCTACGCCAATCTTCCGTGAGAGTGTGGTACTACCATGGTAGAGCTAACTCGTATAAGCTTAAGTCAAAATTGTCTCCATATTGGTAAGATTTCCCTCGTTGTTTTGTGGGCTATAGCAAGAGTTCAGGAATGAAGAGTCGACTCAGTCTTGTAGCAGTTACCTGTGAAGCTCCAGGCTCGAAGACCACGTTGTAGGAGAAAACCTTGGCCTTCTGAGTGGGCGTGGTGTTGTGGCAGATCACCTGGCCCTTGCCAGGGAACTCTAGCATCACGCGCTCGCCGCACGATCGCTCCTTCTCGTTTATTGGACGAACTCTATGAAATAAATATGGCCCGAATAATACACCAACTATAGTCATCCCAAATTAAGCAACGCTTGTACTATGAGTACCATAAAATGTAATGAGGGCGATCCCAGTGACCCCCAGATCTGACCAAATGACGAAAATTTCCAAAAACCCCAAAGAGAATTGATCTCTCATTTAGGTATTAGGCATCTACGGGGCATGTCGATGTTAGGCAAGTAGACACCAATCAATTAATTAGCGTCCTGTGCGTGTCTTCTACACCATCTTCACTGACCAATAGTCTGATGTTCAAGAAATCAATCAATCAAGGCGGGGCGACAACGCCTTTCTAATGATTGTTTATTAATGGTCGGAGGTCCATTACAAAAACAGGTTAGTACCATTATCATAGCCTAATCTATAATTACAACAAAAATACAAAGAAAGAAATCAGACAGAAAAGTAAAGTCAGAGATATAGTTAAAATAGCCAAGTCAGGAAAATGGAATTGGGCAGGTCATATATCAAGAGCAGAAGAGGGTAGATGGAGTAGCTTAACTACAGTATGGTATCCCAGAGATGCAACAAGATAAAGAGGAAGACCGTTAAAACTAGATGAAGGGATGAATTAGAAACATTCGAAGGGAAACTGTGGACACGCTCCACAAACTTAAAAAAGGAGTGGAAGAAGAAGGGGGAGGCCTTTGCCCAGCAGTGGGATGAAATATAAATGAATAAGGAAAAAAAAAAGATTAGGCTTAAATAAATAAATCTATAATTACAAAATACCGACTGTATAAATATGTATAGACAGGTAAGTACTTGTGTAAAATCATCGAAAAATGTGGTCGAATTTCGATCAAATTTTCTAACACTTAGGTCTCTGTCCGATAATTTTCCAAGCCCCAAGTATTATGTCGGACTATTGAAACACCCTGTATATGGAAGTACCTCCTAACGGCCCTATACTGAAATGCTACTCAAATGTTTAAGAACCCAAAAGTTTGCTGTTTGAGTTGCTGTCGAGTATTATTAAACGGTTAAGTGTATTAATTAATTGATATTTAAGTGCGACTTGATCCAGCCTATCAACTATCTGTTCACAATCTAATTTAGTACCTTTTTGAGTTAAAGGGATAGTTTGATACATACCTACAATGAATAAGTAATGTTCCTTAATAATATGAATTAGTATCTACTTAATTTATACTGTTCAATCGACAGTTTCATTGGAATGGAAATCGATTTCTACTATCAAAAGAATGCGTCAACAACCTCACAGCTAAAAGCGATTCGAAACATCGATAATGTTTTCCTGTAAGCTTGTAGGTAATTATATTTTAATAACTTTGCAAGTTTACTTTCTATCGATAATAACTTGAAAATTACTATAAATATTTTTCCATATTGCAGAAGATCGAATTAAAGTTAAATTATCATCCAAGCTTCTTATTTTGTCCCGAGACGGGGTTTGGAGCCCGAGCGAAGCGAGGGCGCTAATAGTTCGAGGGACAAAATAAGTCTTTCACCCGAGGTAAACACTGTGCTTTTCATTACGAATACAAGGAAAGTAAAAATAAAAACAGGAATTGGCTAAAGAAATAATACAAGGAAGTATAAACAATACTCTACAATTCGAAAAAAAAAAGATCGGATTGCCGCCTATTTTGTTTTTTTTTTCGTTGGCCGGCCAACTTCATTATTTAGCCATTATTATCCATTTTCATCTTTAAATATTTTGCCCAAATCTATGTTATTTTAAAGAAATTGTTGAAATTAAATTATAATTAAGTCATTTAAAAATATATATTCTTTAATTAATACTTAACTTTATGTTATTTCAATTTTACATCGTGCTGTAATTGTGTGACTGTAGAAAAAGTTTGAACATGGTTCCATAGAAATGTGAAAATGGAGCTAGTTTTTTTTTTATAATTTGACAGCTGTCAGTTGAAAGCGATTCTCCCGGGCCGGAAAAGTATTACTTTCAACCCGCTCCTCAGGCAACTTCAGACCTACTTTCAGAGTATGAGTAATGAAAAAAAATATACTTAACTAATTAATATTATCTATGGGAAATAACAAAATAATAATAATGCCTCATCGATATTTGCCCCAGGACAGGCCGAACTGGCAAGAGAGAACGGCGACGTCACAGATACAGTTAAAGCCATCCTTACCTGACAACGACGTTGATATTGTCCTCGTCAGAATTGAGCGTGGTGCTGGATCCCCGGGTGCTCCGGTCCAGGCTGGCTGCCCGGCTGCTGCCACTGGTAAAAGGTGAATCAATACGTGAAAAAAATACAAATCGCTAAAGTATACCATTTTGCTCACTGCACCGTGAGGTTATGTCTTTGATTCTTCATCGGTGAGAATTGCGGAAATGACTTGTTTTTCCTAATTTGCTTTGAATTGATGTCACTAGGATCCCTGGGATAGAACAGCATAGGGCACTGTCTACTTCCTCCGTCCCACTCCTCTTCAGATTGGCAACGTGTGAGCCTTGCTTTTGGCATCTATTAATACAAGCATCTATCTATATGTTTAATGATCATGAATCCCCCTCATGTTGAGGGGAGGCCCGTGCCCAGCAGTGGGACGTCAAAAGGGCTAAATTATTAAATTATTTTATCTATATGTTATGATAACTATCCCGCTTTGCACCGGAGGGAAGTAGATTTGTTTTCTTCCAACTCGGGTTCGTGCGGGTTCCAAGACAATTTAACTTTTCCCCGGGACTCGTCGAGGGTCAATCCTCGACGTCATTATTGGTCACATTTGTCGATCCTGGTTTACAGGAGTAACAGTGGTGGGAGTGTGTGGCAGGACCAGTCCCATTAAAAATATAAAAAGCTAAGAAAAGTAAATGAGAACCAAAATAAACAGTTGTTACTCCAAGGTCATCATTTATTATGCGCTTACATGGAAATTGCAAGCGGACAGAACAATTTGTAGGTAATTTTCTTTGTAGTGATGATTTGCGTATATTTTATTAATGGTGCAAACTGGATAGATCGATTATGGAAGTAATGTCTCGTGACTGCAGGCATATAATATGTGTTGGCTATCGCTCTGCTAGCTATTCTTCACATGTAAAGTGAGAAGTAAAGAAGGATGATCCCTATAGGCATTTGTTCAACTACTTAACTTACATACAAATGTCAACATGACAATGTAACTTAAGTATGGGAATGAACCTTTTATTAGATGGAAGCAAACAGGAGTTAAGCATCAATAACTATAATATGGTCAGACTATAATATCAAAGAACTGAGTCAGTATCAAAAATGGCCCTGACGGAGGCTTTCGACTGCCTTAAAATTCCAATAGTGTTCACTAGCTCATGCGATTAAAGACCCCTACTGATAACTTTTTCTACCATAAAGTTCAACGTAGCCAAGGGCACAATGACCTGGCATCTGACGTCACCTCTAAAACATCCTTATTTGCATATTATTTGGCAACACTACTTTAAATGACTCACCAGACTTACACCTACCCCTAACACGGACTATGGTAGAGGTCATTGTAAGGTGGTTTCGAATACACTCGCTCCACACAATCAATTTGTGTGACCTTAAAGCTGGTCAATAGGTACCTACCTGCCCTTGGCATTTGTGGAGTCTACAACCATAGGCTGTCAATCTTCCTGAAGCCGTTTTAATATTCAAAGACCTGTCTCAGGCGCCTCGAAGGATGTTCTGTTTGGGTTACTTGCACGCAATGTTTTGTTTCCATTTGGATGTTGGTACATTCAACTAAACTACCAAACAACCCACCTAGTGCTACTAAGCAAGCAAGTTCCAGCAAAGTTCAGAGACTCGTTTATATGCCTACCTTTATTTGATATTTTCCAATATATATATTTTTTTTATTTCGCACATGGAACATTGAAAATTTAGTTAGCACGAATGACTGGCGAATGTCATGGGATCATTAAGGTATGTGGATCAAGGCCCCGTTATCAATACACCATTAAAATGTGAATAGACAGAGTTATTGGAATTGGAGCCGCGATGGTCTGTGATGGTAATAACACTATTAAATTGAAGAGTTTATAATACAATTTGGAAAAGCTTTTTGAAAACGGATAATTAGTTTTGAGTTGGATGTTGTTACTAGGTGGGTACTAAACAGGCACCATTACCATATTTTTTAGGGCTAAAATCTTTTGTAATCAGTTTTTTAGTAATTTTCTACAACGAATGCGTCAGCTTCCTAAGATTAGTGATATTTATGAGGCGAATGTTACTGCCCCGAGAACCACCAATTGATGCGATGAGACCTGAACCATTTTTGTCTGGCATCTGAATGTCCATGGCTTCTGGTAGATCAAGGTACTTTCATGGACCAATTAATCATAATCCGTACTGGCAAAACCTTGCATCAAAATATTTAGGGAAAAGGTTGCGGGGCGGGAGCGGAAGCAACTCCACCGTGATTGGGCAAGAGCGGAGGCAACGCATTTTGAATATTGTATCGTAAATAATAACTGATTGTGATTGGTCGATCGTAAATCTTATAAACTTTGTTAAGCTTATGAGCTTCGGAAGTCCGTGGGTGCAGTATATTTTTTTTTTTCGAAATAGGCAAGTATTTGACCACAATCTCACCTGATGGTAAGTGACGATGTGGTCTACGGTGGTACCTGTTCACTCTCGACTTGAAAACATCCAGGTTATAGTCAACCGGCAACAAAGACGCCGGCAAGGTGTTCCATTTCTTGGCAGTTCGCACAATAAAAGTGGAAGCGAAACGCTTGGTACGAACTGAAGGAATGTCCACGGTGTATGGATGCATTGTATCCGTGCGTCTTGTCGTCCGATGGTAGAATGGAGATGGGGGAATTAACTCGTGTAATTCCATCGCACACTCCCCGAAATGTATTCTGTAGAAAACTGATAGGCTGGCAACCCTGCGTCGGTGTTCCAGGCTCTGCAACTTAGCCTGCACTAGGGTTTGGCTGCCAATGAGCCCTCTTGCCCGCTTATCTATTGAGTCAAGTAACAGTAGTCCAATAAAAAGTTAACTATAATAAGTAATACACTCAAGTAAGCTACAATGTACCTAATTGATCATAACTTTGCCATTTCCCTTCGAGGCTGGTTGATTATAGTTCTAAGGATCGCTGGCCACATCGCGTGCGGCGTCAAACGATCAATCAGCGTGATTCGTTAGCTACTCACGTAGAATGACGTGGGATTTCGATAAATTCCTTTTCTACTGTTCACTCTTGAAGAAGTTGACCCTTGTATTCTTCAAGGGAAACCAGCGAAGACAAAAGGTTCGCCGATATCCGATATACATATAGGGTGCTTCAAAAGTCTGTTAGACTATTAGAATTATTGTCTATTAGAATTATTTTCCTTCGACGTCATAAGGCTACATGAAAATCCTACATCATGGTCTGCTATATCTTGATCTTAGGCATATCGTCAAACATTTGAATGGCCCATTTTGTTATATTATTCGTCATCGTTCGCGTGGTAAGATTTATCAAAAGATTAATAATATGTTTTTTATGAATAATTTAGTACAATATTTTAGTGTTGCTGTTTGATTCTTAGAAGGAATGAGTCTAAATATACATGTTTCAACAATTGCTGTGTAATTTGAAGCAAGTCTTGACAGCTGTTTGGCCATATACGTCCATTACAAAATGTGGGCATCTCTCAAAGATCTAGGCACCCAGTGGTGGCACAATGTTTTTAAGAACATGTAGATGACATTATTATACCTACCTAACCAATAAATAAATAATAAATATCGCCAAACGAACACACCAACTGTTTGGTCCCAAACTAAGCAAGGCTTGTACTATGGGTATGGTACAATCGATAAGTGGCGAACCCAGTGACACCCAGACCAGGGCAAATTACGAAAAGGCCATTTCCGAAATTTACCCTAGGGGGAATCGAACCCGCAACCGCCATGTGCAGTGAGCCGAGCGGCCTACACTCGAACCACTGCGCCAAGCGTCACCGTCGTTTTCATTAGGCCACCACCTATCGAGCAATTAATTATCATGTCAGGTACCGCTTGAGTTAGTAACCCTAGAGGCATTTACTACAAAACACTTCTTTTCGTGCTTTAGATGTTAAGTTGTCGGTCCCGGCTACCAGTCGTTAAGCCACATTAAAGTTGGCCACTATAGATTAACGATATGAAGAAGATGTTCATGTTATGTCTACATGGTGAGACGTCAGACTTGACTTGCTCGAACACGCTGGTCGGTACATGTGGACGCGCCTATAGACAAAACAACCACTTCCGAGTCACCTGATATTTTATTTACTGCGGAAATCAAAACAATTACGAAAGCTTCCATAGTGGTGGCGTGTCACGTGGAAGGGGCCATACCCTAAACAGTGTTGACCTTACTTTTCAGCCATTACTGGCGCTGAAGCAGAAGATGTTGATGATTACTACACTAAAAGTTTTAGGCTTCGATGAGGAGGTATGACCGTTAATTCTTTGTGATTTCGTTGGTACGTGCATAACACATATACTCGTATGCATTGGAAATTTGTAATTGAATTGTTGAATTGATTTGTTTTATTTTGAATTGAAATTGTTGTAATTATATACCAAGGGTGCTGTTAGGGAGTTGTTTCTGGCATGGGCGTACCAAGATAGGAGAAGTATATTTGACTTGCCTGGTCTTTTACGTACAGGAAATTCCTAAATTGCCCCCACACCCCCTAAGGCCATAAGCTCTGATCGACTGTTTGGACAAATTGAAGCAGATAATATCCTAATCCTCTCACCTGCCAGTCCTGGACTGGCTTCGTATGCTGTCATCGTCTCTCCCCCAGTTCTTGCCCAGCGCTGGCAGTGCCACCGAGCTGGTCCCCTTCGCCATGCCAGCTCCCGGCTGCTCTGTGCTTCGGGTCTTGCGGGCTTTCAACTCTTTGCCTGGGGGAAAATGGACAAAGGGTTCAGAAAACTATACCTACGATAAGGCATAAATCATCCAGTGAGGAAACCTGCACGTCTTTCGAAAGGTATGTGAAATTCGCCAGCCCGCATTGTGCCAGCGTGGTGGACTAAAGCCCGAACCCCAAGTGCAATAGGTTCGCCCCCCCCATTAGGTATATTGGGAACGAAATACCATATGCAATCAAATAAATAAATATCGCAAGACTTACGTATGTAAGTCTGGTCAGCAGTATGGTCCCAAACTAAACAACTTGTGTACTATGGGTCCGTACAATGGATTGGCACAGTCCAGGGCAAATTACGAAAAGGCCGTGTCCGAAATTTGCCCCAGCGGGAATCGAACCAGCAACCACTCGATGCTAATGCCAAGCCAAGTAGCCTACGCTCGAACCAATACGCCAAGCAATGCACCTCTACTTACCTCATCAGGGGAGACAGGCGTGGTAACATGATAGGGTAGCGTGATATAAATCTTACCACATTTAGTAGTTCCTATGAGGGTTTCAGCAGACTTTGAAATGCTTCTCGATAGGGCGGTAGGTGGCGCCCGCATAGGTGTGGCATGACGGTGTTGGTATCCCATCTCTGGCTTCACCGGATGAAATAGTTGCAGATTTTTTAATGCCATGACTTATTTCACATTTTATTTTATTTAAAAAGATATGTTCATTTCTAAACCATTTCCGAACGACTGAACGCACCCGATTTAAAAACTATAAAACGTCACTAACAGTTAGTTAGGTCATAAAATATTTACCGAATACAAGTGTCTCGTTTTGATAACAAAACCATGCGGGCTTTTTAATTGAGAGAGTTAAGTACTTACTACTTATTTTAAAATATCAGACTGCACTTACACTCCAGATAATATTGGTTAAATCGTTCTACGCCATAGATAAAAATGTCAGTAACACTATTTTTATATCATTGTCGTAATAATCGATGTCTTTATCATTGTCATGTGAACTGGCATGTGTAAAAGCTTGTAATTTGAAATAACTTTAGTACAACTACTTCATTAGACAGGAATTAATTCAATAAGTGTTATTATTAATCATTTGTTTGTTGATTTGTCATTTGGCGCCAACCGAAAAATGGTGTTATATTTTTTCACAACATGGCTGACACAACCGTTATAAACGCGCGCGCGGCACAGACTGGACTTGACTGGAGGGTTTTCAGCGAGGGTTGTTGGATTTCAGGGTTCTCGAAACATGTTTGTTTAACCCTAGGTTTAAATGACCAAAACATTATACTGAAAAGTGTTGTTTTGTCTCGTATGTTTGACAACAAAAATGGACACAACAAATATGTTTTATGTAGAAACATGTCTTGTGCTGCACAAATCAAGGGTTACATTGGAACCTCACACCTCGCTATAAATATGGAATGCGTAAATACATAAATAAGAAATACTTATTAGAGCTCGGTTTTAGTATATTTGATTAATAATCTGCAATAAAAAGTATAGAGGTACTTCGATATTTTTAATATTTAATGAAAATTATAATGTCTTAATGCATAGTAAACAAGAAAATAATATTGAATTTCCAGTGAAATTCAATATCTACGGTATTTGTGATATATTTATTATTGCATCAAAATAACTTTCAAGTGACAAAATTTCAAGTGCCGAAAACTGCCAAAGAAGTAAAATCTTAACTTAGTAGTTTTAACAGACATTCATGGCCTTTAACAGACACTCTGCAAATTATTTAAATATTGTTGCGACCTAGAAACTATTTGGTCAAATACCTCGAAGGATCCTTATTTTATCAGCTTGATACAAAAACGCATTGTTATTCTAGATGAACCCCATTAAATAATTACGAAGGATCTCTAAAAGTTGAATGTTCGAGACTGTAGGTATGTAGGTATAAAGTGAACGCGTTATCGGCGCGGCGACGGCTGCGAATACCTACTCGCGAACGAATACAAAGGGAAGCCGACAATGGGTCTCGAGATCGTTCGATTCCGATTATTATTACCTACATACCTACCGAGAATGTTCAGGAAAATACCAGCTCGCATCTTTATTCCGTATATAAGGTGTTGACGACGGGCAGCGAGTTAGTTACTTCTTGGAAGCGACAGTGTACGGAACTTAAGTAAGCGAACGAAGAGTGATATACCAGTGACCTAGGCGATTATATTGGAATACTGTGTGACTGCTAAGTGATTCGGAACAGTGTTTGTTGTATGTAACTAGTGATAGTGAACTAGTGTAGTACTGTGTATTTGTCAAGTTTGTGGAGAGCGGAATAAACCCTTTATACACGTAGTCGGCATTAATTGTACCTACCCCTAGTACGTAACAATTGGTGTCAGAAGTGGGATGCCGTTACTACCGCGAGAGGAAGAAGGGCGTACTCCACGAACCAGACGTCAGGTGGAGATGGATGCGGCACGTCAACGAAGCCATGAAGAAGAAGAGCGTCAAGTTGACGCCGGTGTTTCGGCGGGAGCTGAGGCAGCATCAGCAGGTAGCTCATCCGAATTGAACTTGGCAGCGTTGATGGCCTCTATGCAGCAAATGTTCAAGGCCAATCAAGAAGCCAGCGAGCGAATGATCCAGGCTAACCAAGAGGCTACCCGGCAGGAGTTCAAAGAGTTGATGCAGGCCAGTCAAGAGGCCAATCAGCAAGTGATCCAGGCTAGTCAAGAAGCGGTCTTAGGTAAGATCGACGCTGGTATCACCATTCTGGGTGCAAAAGTGAAGACTCTCGAAGACCGCATGCAGGTGCTGAACGAGGAAGTTAACCAAAAGACTGGGACTTTGGAAGATCGCCTGCATGTGCTTGATAAAGAGGTAACCCATATGGTATCCCAGAATGAGACCTTCGAAAACCGCTTGGAGGTAATGAATAAGGAAATGTTACGCCTGAAAACTCATGGACCTGTTGCCGTGGCCGCACCGTCATCCACAAAGCTCGATCTCCCGCGCTTTGATGGGACATCCTCGTGGACGGCCTTCAAGTACCAGTTTGAAATACTTTCAGTTGGAAATTCCTGGAGCAGCGAGCAGTCCTTTGCGGCCCTGGCGCTTGCCTTACGGGGAGATGCTTTAATGGTTTTGGAGAATCTGCCGCTGGAAGGAAGGACTCTGGAGACTCTCATGGATGCACTGGATACACGCTACGGTGAAAAACACCTGGAACATGTTTATCGAGCGCAACTCCACGAGAGAAAGCAAAAGCCTGGTGAAAGTCTCCAACAATGGGCATTGGAAGTGGAGAGGCTGGTTCGCCGTGCATACTCATCCAAACCAGCTATGATTGAAGAGAACCTGCTGGAGTTATTTATAAATGGCATTCGAGAAACGGAAGTCAGGACCTTTGTACGGCTGGGACACCACCAAACCATGAAGAATGCACTGGCTCATGCTCTCGAGGTGGAAGCTGTTCGGCAGGACACGAAATTAAATAAGGTCAGGGAGGTTAAGGAGGTAGTTAAGGAGGAAAAGAAGCCTCGGTTCGTCCCAACTTGTTATGGCTGTGGTGGTAAGGGACATATTCGCTTGGAATGCCCTTCAAAGAAGAGAAAGGTCGCGGACGAGTCCGAGACCCAAGCGGAACCAAGTGTCCCGTTAAACTAAACGTCGCCAGGGCCGCGGGGCGGGCGCTGGCTGGTCAAGTTGAGGCCCCAACAGTCACTATAACTCAAGTTTGCAATGGGAATAGTCTGATCATCGAGGCCACCTTAGAAAACCAAACTTGCAGTTTAACTGTTGATACTGGAGCATCGCGAACAATTGTGAGGCCGGAACTACTGAAACGCACCATAATGTGGGAAAAGCGATCACCGTCATGCCGTCTGCAAACAGCCACTGGCCAGCCAGTTTCCGTCCTCGGTGAAACAGATATTAAGTTAAGAATTGGCGACCGAGTCTATCTCCAGTCAGTGTTGATTGCTAATATTACTGATGATTGCATTTTGGGACTGGATTTCTTGAAGAATCAACAGTGTGTTTTGGATGTAGCCAAAGGCGTGCTAAGGTTTCCTGATCAAGAAGTCTGTTTACGAGGATCGCGTCCGTGTACTCTTTACTGTTTGAGGGATAACAAATTAGCTCCGAAATCAGAAACCTTAGTGAGAGTTAAATTTCCTGCAAAGACTGAGCGAGGAAGATGTCTTATTGTTGAAGATGCTGGTTATCACCCCAGTTTAATTACAGCAAGGACGCTACTGATGTCGAACGGAATTACTAGGGTAAGAGTCCTTAACCTTAGTAATGAAGAAGTGCAGCTGAAGAAGAATAGTGTGGTCGGAAAATGCGAGGAAGTACAGTACCTGAGAAAATTAAGCGCTCCAGATAAACAGGAAGGTACGCAGATCGCAGAGGATCACATCTGGGAACTTCTGGAAGCTTCTAAGGAAAATTTATCGGCATCGGAACTACAGCATGCGAAGAAGCTGTTGCTAGAATTTAGAGACATTTTCGCAACTGGAAATAATTGTGGGAAGACAGGACTCGTCAAACATCGGATCGATACAGGCGACGCCAGGCCTATTAAACAAAGACCCCGAAGATTACCATGGGCAAGAGAAAAGGAGGTGACAGATATGATTAATGACATGGCTGATAACGGAATAATTGAACCTTCTACGAGTCCATGGTCTTCACCCGTGGTGCTGGTAAAGAAGAAGGATGGCAGTACAAGGTTCTGCGTGGATTACCGAATGCTGAATAATGTTACGAAGAAAGACAGTTACCCCTTGCCTCGAATTGACGACACGCTGGATATGCTCAGTGGTATGAAGTGGTTCTCAACCATCGATCTTAAAAGTGGCTATTGGCAGGTCGAGCTCAGCCCAGAGGACAAGGAGAAGACTGCGTTTAGTACAGGAATCGGGAACGGATTGTGGCAGTTCAACGTTATGCCATTCGGTTTATGCAATGCTCCTGCCACGTTTGAACGCCTTATGGAGAGAGTAATGGTGGGTTTACTCGGGGACGTGTGCCTGGTCTATCTTGACGATGTAATTGTTATGGGTCGCAGCTTCGAAGAAAATCTGAAGAACCTGGAAAAAGTTTTCACTCGGATCCGTGAGGCGAATCTTAAATTAAGTCCCAAGAAGTGTGCTTTGTTTAAAAAAGAAGTCAGTTATCTTGGACACGTCATCTCAACCGATGGAGTTAAGACCGACCCCGAGAAGATAAAATCTGTTCAAGAGTGGCCTACGCCAAAGAATAAAACAGAAGTACGCGCGTTCCTGGGGCTATGTGCATACTACAGACGCTTTATAAAAAGTTTTTCAGACATTGCAAAGCCTTTACATCGTCTAACGGAAGATAAACGGGATTTCGTTTGGGACCTGGAATGTGAGAAAGCTTTCACTGAGCTGAAACAACTATTATGCGAGGCGCCAATTTTGGGTTACCCAACGAGAGAAGGAAGATTCATCGTGGATACTGACGCTAGTAACACCGGAATAGGTGGTGTTTTGTCACAAATACAAGGAGATCGCAACGTTGTAATAGCATACTTCAGTAAATCACTTTCCAAGCCAGAGAGAAATTACTGTGTTACTCGCCGTGAATTGCTAGCTGTGGTGAAGACCTTACAACATTTTAACAAATATTTAATAGGAAGGGAGTTTACACTAAGGACAGATCACGCTGCATTACAATGGTTACTACAATTTAAAAACCCAGAGGGCCAAGTAGCACGATGGATCGAGCAACTACAGGAATTTTCCTTCGTAATAGAACACCGCAGTGGAAAAGGGCACGGTAATGCTGACGCTTTGTCACGGAGACCGTGTGCCGAAGACTGCAAACATTGCCTAAGGAATGAAGTCCGGGAAGAAGTCAAGCTCATAGGGACACATGGAATCGACGACGAATGGACCGGAGCTAGTATGAAGAAAGCGCAGGAGGAGGATAATGACCTACAACCTATACTGCAATGGAAACAGAGCGGAAACAGACCCCAATGGAGCGATGTGTCTATCTACAGCTCAACTACGAAGAGTTATTGGGCTCAGTGGGACAGTTTGGCTCTGGTAGATGAAGTGCTGTATAGGAGATGGGAATCAAACGACGGTAAGGAAATCACCATGCAAGTGATAGTGCCGCGGAGTAAGGTGGCTTCTCTTCTACGGCACATTCATGATGGTGTTTCTGGTGGGCACCTAGGAGTCAAGAAAACCCTGGTTAAGGTGCGACAGCGGTTTTATTGGCTGCGCTGCCGAGAAGACGTCGAGGATTGGTGTCGCAGATGCACTGCGTGTGCGTCAGTGAAAGGCCCGCAGACAAGAAGCAGGGGAAAACTGAAGTTGTACAACGTTGGAGCCCCGTGGGAGCGCATCGCCATTGATGTGGCTGGACCGTTTCCGATGACTGAGGATGGGAATAAATACATCATAGTAGTGCAAGATTACTTCACTAAGTGGCCAGAAGTATTTGCAACACCCAACCAGGAAGCAGTCACCGTAGCGAAGAAATTGGTCCAGGAAGTAGTCTGTCGGTATGGCGTACCTATGGAGATCCATTCTGATCAAGGAAGGAATTTCGAGTCTGCGCTGTTTCAAGAGATGTGCAAGTTACTCGGAATGAATAAAACTCGTACGACTCCAGCGCATCCGCAGTCAGACGGAATGGTCGAGAGGTTTAACCAGACATTGGAAAACCACCTGGCCAAGGTCGTAGACGAACATCAGCGAGACTGGGACCAATACATTCCGCTGTTTCTGATGTCCTATCGGTCTGCAGTACATGACAGTACGGGACACACTCCAGCCAAAGTAAATTTTGGTCGAGAAATGAGGCTCCCAGTGGATGCGATAACAGGCACGTCACCCGACAGTCCCAAGCCCGTTACAGATTATGTGAGTGAACTTCAAAACCAACTCGACGAGGTGCATCGAATGGTACGGGAATACAACTGGAAGTCGAGTATAAAGATGAAGACCCGGTACGATCGAAATGCAAACACCAATGGTTTTGAAGAAGGAACACTGGTGTGGCTCCACAATCCTCTTCGCAGAAAAGGGAAGTCTCCGAAACTTCAGGCTCGCTGGGAAGGACCTTATACAGTTATTACGAGGATCAACGATGTGACCTATCGCATTAAGAAGGGACTTCGAGGAAAGCCAAAGGTAGTCCATGTGGACAGATTGGCTCGGTATCATGGAACAAATGATGCTCGGGACGAGCATGACTAAGAGGGGGGTAATGTTGCGACCTAGAAACTATTTGGTCAAATACCTCGAAGGATCCTTATTTTATCAGCTTGATACAAAAACGCATTGTTATTCTAGATGAACCCCATTAAATAATTACGAAGGATCTCTAAAAGTTGAATGTTCGAGACTGTAGGTATGTAGGTATAAAGTGAACGCGTTATCGGCGCGGCGACGGCTGCGAATACCTACTCGCGAACGAATACAAAGGGAAGCCGACAATGGGTCTCGAGATCGTTCGATTCCGATTATTATTACCTACATACCTACCGAGAATGTTCAGGAAAATACCAGCTCGCATCTTTATTCCGTATATAAGGTGTTGACGACGGGCAGCGAGTTAGTTACTTCTTGGAAGCGACAGTGTACGGAACTTAAGTAAGCGAACGAAGAGTGATATACCAGTGACCTAGGCGATTATATTGGAATACTGTGTGACTGCTAAGTGATTCGGAACAGTGTTTGTTGTATGTAACTAGTGATAGTGAACTAGTGTAGTACTGTGTATTTGTCAAGTTTGTGGAGAGCGGAATAAACCCTTTATACACGTAGTCGGCATTAATTGTACCTACCCCTAGTACGTAACAATATTTTTGAAAAAATATTTTGCAATGTATGAATAATGAACTAGCAGTATTTTGCTATTTAATATAAAAAATAAGTATACAGGTACTAAGTAAATTCCATATAAGTAAAACACCCTATTATTTCCAATACTGGTGTTAATTATGATGGTATTTGTTAAACTTTGAAACAACTTACAAGTAAAATATTTGATTAATTAATTGGATTGAAATGGGGTTTGCTTTTGCGCCGCTTCACACCTTCACGAATTAATAATTCATTGGTACACCACGCGTGGGCTGCTGGCGCGAGGGTGCGCGGTTATTGACACTACTGACCCTTTGTCCAGAACCTATTACTGCCGATGATAATTGGATACAGCAGCTCTATCACCTACAATATATACCATATACATTACCATATTATACAATACTAGCTGTGCCCGCGACTTCGTCCGCGTGGAATTTAATTGACAAAGTTTCATACAAACTTTCATCCCCTATTTTATCCCCTTGGGGGTACTATTAATCAAATTCCTTTCTTAGCGGATGCCTACGTCATAACATCTACCTGCATGCCAAATTTCAGCCCAATCCGTCCAGTGGTTTGGCCTGTGCGTTGATAAATCACTATGTCAGCCAGTCAGTTAGTCAGTCAGTCACCTTTGAGTTATATATATATAGATACTCGTATATTGCAACCATATACAATACTAGCGACCCGCCCCCGCTTCGCACGGGCGCAATGCTGATACTGAAGTGTTTCTCTACTATGGGGGTTTGAAGCCAAGACCTAGTGCCCGCAAGGCGCGTGCTTTAACCAATCGGCTATCAGAGCTTATGTTATATACATATAAATGTTATGTTCTTACTACTATTTCCTAATGTTCTCAACCATTCTATCGTCTTCTCCATCAACACCACATGTGACCTACATGCCCGTAATTTGTTTTGACAATTCAAAGCCTTTGAGTCCATTATACAACCGATTGATTGACAGCAAATCGATATTTAATCGGAACAGTGACGCTCTATTATTCTGCATAATATTATTATTAGCATCAGCACTGATATTTGGAACAGTTCAATATCCATTGGACTACGAGGTGGACTGTGGATTTATTGATAATTGGTTATTGACGACCCCTTGGCGCAGTGGTTCGAGCGTAGGCCGCTCGGCTCACTGCACATGGTGATTGCGGATTGGATTCCTGCCGGGGTAAATTTCGGTAATAGTCTTTTTGTAATTTGCCCAGGTCTGGGTGTCACTGGGATCGCCCTCAGTCCATTCTACGGTAGCCATAGAACAAGCGTTGCTTAGTTTGGGACTATACAGTTGTTGAGTCAGTCAGATAATATTTATTTTAAAAAAAATCAATGGCGCATGCAGTGACATTGGATAAAGTGCGAATTACTAAGATAGGAATTGATTAACCAAAATGGACTGTTTAAGTTGTCTGTCATAATTGATTTATATATATATAAATGAATGTTTGTCTGTATGTCCTTTATAGAATCGTAAACCATGCATTTGATCATATCATGATCTTCAGCAAAGTGTTGTGCATGAGCCCACTCAGGTTTCGAGTTGGTACGACCAATCTTTGACAGCGTAGCAACGCGCGCAGGGTACAGCTAGTATTGTTCAAGCACATCACTTTTATTTTGTTTATGTTGATTGTATGGGCAGCACTATTATCTAATTTTTTGTCTATGTTTTCTTCTAGTAGTATTGTATTCTCTTTGATAATTTTCTAAGACCTGTCAAACAGGGAGCAATGTAAAAACCCAATTATGTTGATTTTAAAAGCATATTATAACGCAAAATAAGTAGAGCAACGAGTTTCATTGCACCGATCATCATTAAGAAGCAAACGAAGTCTGTTAGAGGATTATGAACAGACAAGTATAATATAAAACAAAATAGGGCCAACATTATACAACCCAAGGAATGACACATATTTAATTCAAATGACACGGTGTTACTAAAGTGATTTGATAACAACCGTGGCCGGCGTACGGTCGGTTGGCCAACAAAGAGCTCACAATGACGCGTCGGTCGCAGTTCGGCGCTCACACGTTTTTGATTTAGCTGTAGTTTTTAATGGGCACGTTTCCATTTGTTTACGGGAACATCGTAGTAATTAATAAACCCAACATACGCGGCCAGGGCAATTTTTTTTTTTTTTAAAGTTTACTAGCAATGTGTTTTTATCACATTATTAGTATATTCCCGTTAACCCCTCCAACTAAGCTAATGCTTGTGCTAGGAGTGGGCTCACGACAATAGTTGAATGGCCAGGATGGGGATCGAACCCGCAACCTCTCAGCTACGAGGACGGCCCCTCTAACGACTAGGCTATTGAGGCTTTTGCTTTTGGCTATTATAATGTCGTTTGTTTTTTATATTAAAGTGTTTCTCTTATTGTTCTATATTAAACAGAATATTAACAAATTTAGAGTACCCTACCAAAGATGGGGTGATGGGTTCGACTTGAGGGCCATAGTCAAGTGCAATATACTAATTATTTATAAATTCCAATTAGGTATCCGTGAGGTTAAAAAAAAAACACCGATATATGATGTTGCCTCCGTTATACTAGGTGATACAAAATGGGTATACTATTTTTTTTGCAACTTAACTTTGTAAATCTCAAACTATCGGCTTTGTGGGACAGTTGAAGTACTAAAGGTTTTGTAGACTTGTGAAATCGGTCAACAGCTGTATTCCTATAACACCTTTTGATTTTCTAGTTCCCTCCAAAACTGATGGTTTTAGAATTACAAAGTTAAGTTTTGAAAAAAAAGTATACCCATTATGTGTCACCTTGTATATAAGCCGTCAAAAATATATTCAATGAAATAAATCAGTCCCTATTACAAAATAAAAGCAAATATAACTAACCTAACAAGGGAGTATTGGGATAAGACACTGGGACGAAAATACCGTAGACAGTACCATCTGAGATATCACGCACGTTGAATACGGTCACTAAGCTTTTTGTGGATACATCCTACTTCACATATTAATTTGTAAGCAGATATAAATGTGTGCAATGGAAACAGCGACACAATAGTTTTAAACAATAGCATTTCCCCTTCCTGTGTGTTTCTGCAGAATAGATGGTTCCTCTATTATTTGGTTTTGGACACATTCCTCGAAGAACAAAAGAAGACAACTACAGATTTCCGGAATAGTTAAGTGAATCACGGTGTTCGAACACCATACCAAAGCGATGCCAACCTTTAGCACCAGAAGTAGGTCCTTTCAGAAAGTACCTACCTATCTTAACTCAACTCAAAATTGTTTTTATTCACGTAAGCCAACAAAGCATTTATGAATAGTCAGAATCTACCACCGGTTCGGAATGCTGCTTCCACTAAGAAGATCCGGCAAGAAACTCAATGGTTACTCTTTTCAATGAATAAAAGTTAAATTGTTAAAACTTTTGTTTTATGATGGTTCACTGGCAGGGATAATTGCACGATTCAATTCTACCTATTCGTTCCAGACTGGAAATACGTATTATTTCCAGTAATTATCTTTCAAAAAGACTTCAAAAAGAAAGAGGTTCTCAATTCAGTTGTATTTATTTTTTACTAGCTGTGCCCCGCGACTTCATCCGTGTAGTATTGGATTATTGGGTTAAAAAGTATCCTATATGTTAATCCCGGTTATAATCTATCTGTGTTCCAAATTTTATCCAAATCCGTTCAGTAGTTTTTGCGTGAAGGAGTAACAAACATACATACATACATACATACATACATCCACACTCACAAACTTTCGCATTTATAATATTAGTAGGATAATTTAACTGTCTTTGGTTGCCGACCGGCAAATCTACTGCCCCCTAAAAATCTGTCAAAATGTATGTAGAACCCGTTCGTCGTATTTACCGTGTAGCCCTAAGGTATCTTTAGTTGTTTGGAGACCGGTATTATAGAAAGCAATGCTCTCATGTCCACCCTGGATAATAATGCTAACTGGATTAACGGTGTAAAATCCGAGCAACAAAACAAAGAGTATTAAATTGGCAATATCCTCGGAGCGAATCTGACTATTGTGACGAAATTGATTGATTGTTAGGTCAATCACTAAAACACCAAATTTAGTTTTGGTTATGAAGGGAACTAGAACCGTTGCCAATTCCAAAACTAGAGATAAATAAACTAAACTAAAAGGTCCAGACTCTCTAGAGTCACCTCTTTATGTTAGCGACTCTTATCCATCACGTGTAATTAATGTTTTATTTTTAATCATTATTTATTTTTTAAGGATTTTGATAAGTACATAAAATCGAGAATGTCAGGTACTTTATTCTAGAAAAAGTATAACAAATCAACAATGCACACAACCAACTAGTAAAGTATTGAAATTTATATAAGGTTTTACAAGAATGTAGCGTTATTTGTGCAATGTTAAATCATATAACAGGGGTCGCCGTATGCAATAAGTAAAACCTCCAAAATATTAGACGAAAACTCCTCTTGTTAAAAATTTAATAAGTTAAATTTATCCCTTGTGCTTAATAAAGTTGACCTGCCCGCCCATAACATTCAAGTTATTGAAATAATGGTTAAAAATAATAATTCGACCATAGGCCATTCTTGCTACAAAATATATTTACTAATAACTAGGCTCGCTCGTAGCCTTCACAATATCCAACGCCCTAGGCCCGGATGGGCAGACAAAAAAACCAACAATCGCCATAATTATTATAAACCGGAGGACGCGTACGCAGCCGGCCAGTCTGTCATTACGCGCTTGCGCATCACCGAGGGCGCATAACTCGTATGGAATTCCAAATTCAAAAATTTGTAATCGTGTTTTTGTAATCAAAAATCGAATGATGCGTTCGTAAAAATATAATATATTATATTATTTTTTAATACTTGCCAATTATTCCATTAGTTAGAAAGTGCTTTGAAAAGTTTATTTAAAGGATGGGCTTTGTAGTATTATAACGGTTGTTTAAATTCTTAGCAGAATGGAACGCCTATCGATTCTGGTGAGTTTTCTTTCATTAAAAACAAATTACACTCAAGTAAATGATATTACGTTAAATATGTGTAACTAATGAGACGTTCAAATTGAGCTTTGTGTTTTCTGGAAGCCTATTTATTATTATTGGAAGCATTATTATAGTACTTGGATTAAAATTCTGTGAATAAATTCAGTTTATTTCTGATTTAAAAAACTTGTGGACTAGTTCTCCATCTTAGAAAAATATTGTGCATTATTTTTAATTTCTGAACATTAGGTATCCGTCCTAAACTATATATTTCGGATGTTATGTATGTTTAAGCATCTATTTATGTGGGGCATATTGGCCTTAAATTGACGCTTAGACGCTAATATTGATATTTTTTTACGATGGTAGAGCTGTAGCCGATATACTACAGCTTATACTGGGCGTGCTAGACCGGATCACAGAATATCGTCGTAAAGTAGCTTTTTATATGTAGTATGACTGAGAAAACTCAAATTCAAATTCAAATTCAAATATTTTTATTTCAAATAGGCCAGATTAACTGGCAATTTTAAAAAACCAAGAGGTCAAAATCTAGGTGCATGTTCCAAAACAAAATCCTATGGAGAAGAACATGCAAGAAACTCCATGGATACATTTTTTCTTTTCTCTTTTTTAAATTATATTTGCATTTACAGTAGGTATAATTAGAGGTGTGAGGACAATGTAGGTTAATGCATAAGGCATCACAAAAAAAGAAGTAATAGACCCAGAATATTGTCATGTCATAAACTTACTTCTACTAGGCAGCTATGCTATATTAACCGGAAGCTCAACCTGTCTCCCTTTGAACTCAGGACCTGGTGCTCAAGACGCGTGCTTAACCAATCTCTATGAGTGTAGATTAGATAAAAATATATGTTTTTTTAATGCATTGCATGCATGCCACATTCCCATTGATACCATAAGCTCACCTCTTTGTCTTCGTTCACGGTCGCGCGTAATTATAAAGCGATTATCAACAAACGGATGTGTCACATACAGAAATGTATGTATGTAAACAATGGGTACAGAACTATTGAGTAATAAATAATCTGTGTTTACATTACATAATTTGCTTAATACTGATCCTAATTCTCACGGTAGTAGGTAATATTCTAAGTATTTTTTGTATGTGTACGATTCGTCGAGGATTTTGGGTATCTATTCAAATAAATACAAGTATGTATTTAGAAGTAATTCACACGACAGATTTTAAACGTACTTGTTAGGCACCTGAATATTGTAAAAAATTATGCAGCAATCTTTGTTGTCAATTCCGTGTGTACACGAATCCTGTTTCTAAAAAAATACTTAACTACTACCTATCTACCTAATTATATTATCTTGTAATACTTTTGGACGTACACATCCGAGATGACTCATCCGAGTGTAGATAAGGTTTAAACCCTTTTCACTCAGTCGCATCATCCATTTAACAGAAAGAGAGGTGAAATTGACGACCGCTTGGCGCAGTGGTTCGAGCGTAGGTCGCTCGGCTCACTGCACATGGTGGTTGCGGGTTCGATTCCCGCCGAGGCAAATTTCGGAAATGGCCTTTTCGTAATTTTCCCAGGTCTGGGTGTCACTGGGATCGCCCCCAGTCCATTGTACGGAACCCATAGTACAAGCGTTGCTTAGTTTGGGACCACACAGTTGGTGTGTTCGTCTGGCGATATTTATTTATTGACGCACTGCAAGTGCTTCTTTCTTTCTTATACATCCATCTCTCTCTCTGTTGGGTTTTTAATCCAACCGTTTAAAGGTAGCAAGTAACATAGGTGTCCTGCAATTTGTCCAGCTAATCTCATAGATAAATAATATACATACCTACCTATAGGTAACTATTTAAACATGTATAGCCCATCAGATAGTCCACGATAATCTCTTGATGACCTTCCTGTAAACCATAGTGAAACAATGGAAAATTAGGCTGCGGCCTTCGTTGTAAACTACATTTTGTTTTGTGTATCACACACATTAGTTATCGCGCTATTGTGTAGGTACAGAGGTCACACTCTATGGGGACTGGGGATTTAATATTATTTGTATAATACTTAGATAGAAAATTGCAAGTTTTGGGTCCTCGGTTGGTTGTACAATTTGCCATGGAAATATTTTACGTAGACGATAGTGAGTAGAGCGAGTAAAACGCGTGTGAAACTCATGGTAGGTAGCTCTACTGATACAATTCTGATATGTAAAGGTGCTCTGCGATTTTATTTTAGATTTTTGTCTGCTTTTGAGCGCATCACGATTCAAGCGATAACTTTGTATAGTATAAGCTTATCTTAGGTAGTCCTTAAGCTATTTCAGTCGTAGGTAATGCTGTTAGCTGGACCTAATTACGAACGGTATACAATTCCATAATTTTCACTATTCTTCGATTTGGAATCAAACGATTTCCAGCTTGAAGAATTTTTATGATTAACGAGCAAAGGTCATAATTAACCTTTAATACGTTATGGCTGAGACACCTAACATAATACACTTACTTACCTTTACCTATAAACCTGATATAAATAAATACAAAGTAGTTAATTATACAAGGATTATTTAAATAATGGAACGTAATAACCTAATTATACAGTAGTTTTTTCTGCGAATACGGATATCACTGACGCGGAAGAAGTGGTGCACAAAAACAATTTTCAGATAACAATTTAATTGAATCTAAGTTTTCGTGCTTTGATTGGACATTCAATACATCATACGAGGTGTGTTTATCAACGAATTCTATTCAATATGAAAGTTCTTTGTTTCAGGTATTACTCACCTACGCACTGACGCACCTCCTTCACGTCGCGTGCGCAGCCGAGGAAAAACCTGTCCTGTCCACCATCCTTACAACTGACAGCTCTAAAAGCAAACTAAACCGCCAAAGTAGAAGCTATTACGACTACTACGACTACAGATACGGAATTGGAAGACCATATGAAAGGCCTTTATACGATAGATTGGAATATGCAAGATTGGCGTACGATAGGCCTCGATGCGGCCGATGCGACGACCGATATGACAGAGATGATGACTACGGTCGACGTGAGAATAATAGACGCGACGACGATAGACGCGATGACGATAGACGCGATGACGACAGACGCGATGACGATAGACGCGATGACGATAGACGCGATGACGATAGACGGGACGGAGACAGACGCAGCCAAAGACCAACGAACGGCAACAGATACGACAAGAAAAACTACGGCAGCGACGAAGACAGATACAACGATAGAAAGAACACACAGAAGAACGGGACAGAAGAAGAAAACGGCGACAAAAAACATTACGACGATAAAGATAACAAGCCTAGTGGGAGCAGACGGGGCGGGGATAGAGACAGAGATAGAAATAGGGACAGGGACAGACATAGGTATGACGACAGAGATAGATACAGACCAGATTATTACGACAGGTTTTTGCGAGACAGGAATTATTACGATAGACCTTATTATGATGATAGAAGGCCCTTTGATAGATATCCGGATGGGTTTGAAGGGTATGGACGATACGAGGATTATGGGTTTGATGGGATCAGGAGACCGGGGTACCAAGATGACGGCTACGGGGGATATGGCCCAAGTGTTGGGAGAGGACCTCACGACAGGTGAGTGAATTCTGATGTGTAATGCAATCGGTATTTCCCTGGCCAATATCACAAACTATATTAATTGAAGCCACAATCGTTTACAGTGTTTTGTTTTTTGGGTATTTACATGGTCAGTTTGCCTTGGCGAAACCATTGTACCGAATTGTAATGTTGTCTTTATTTTGTGCAGCCAAAAACAGAGACAAGAATACAAATCGGTGCACATGTTTGGTGTTTAGTATAGGTAGATACTTAGCATAATAATAATATACAATTTTGCCTTTTTTTGACGTCCCTCTTCTGGGCACGGGCCTCCCCTCACTACGAGGGAGATTCAGGCAGTAATCCACCACGCTGGCCTTCTTTTTTTTGCGCTGGGAAATGCATTTGCGCATACCGTCCGAGGTCGGGGGTCTCGGACGGTTATGTGGGGCTCCTGGACGTTGGTCCAGACTACCCACTAAAGCCCAGCGGTCTGCCCTCGCCGCCGTTACCATGGAGCGCCACAGGATCATCCACCACGCTGGCCTAGTGCGAGTTGGCGGATATCACATGTCTTTCGAATATTGGTTAGGTTTTCTAAGACATGCAGGTTGATATTACTTTTACATTATATTACTATTATATGAAGTAGAAATTCAATTCAAACTTTAAACATAATATCAAGTTTGGATTTATATGTCTAACGATGGAGTGGTAATTATAAGGCTTAATGTGGGTAAATAAATGTCGTTTTTGCCACCAAAGTCCCGAGCAGGTTTGGATAAACCGACAATTATCAAATTAAAATTATTAAACAAATAAAATTTTATAGGCATTCTGTTACCTTTGTATGATAAAGAGGCACAATATATTTATAGGTAATATTAGTTTTTTGGCGATCATTCACACGGTTAACCCGGCACTGATAATTTATATACATTTTTCAGTATTCAGATGATAAATACGGCCATTATATTTGAAAAATGTAGATATACAGAGCGGTGTCGGTTTCTTCGTGTGAATGACCGCTTAGAGTTATCGTAATTTGACCAACCGGTATATTGTATTCAACGTATCAATCATACACGCTTTCACCAACTATGCGAAAATGGTTGACCATGGATAAAAACTAGAGCGATAGCGGTGACAATGTTGCATGTAGGTTGTTTCGCGCCATTGTACATCGGGCGACGCCATTGTATAAAGGCTGACTGAGTGTGATTGAACTTTCCATCATTATTATTATTGACGACCGCTTGGCGCAGTAGTTCGAGCGTAGGCCGCTCGGCTCACTGCACATAGTTGTGGCGGGTTCGATTCCCGCCAGGGCAAATTTCAGAAATGGCCTTTTCGTAGTTTACCCAGATCTGGGTGGCACTGGGATCGCCCCCAGCCCTTTGTACGGTACCCATAGTACAAGCGTTGCTTAGTTTGGGACCATACAGTTGTTGTGTCAGTTTGGCGATATTTATTTATTATTTACAGTGTTGTTATCTGTTACTAGCTTAGTCTAGTTCGCATTTTCTCAGTGGTAGAGCCAAGCTGTACCCAACTGACTACAGCAGCTCATAGGTCTACGGGCTGCCTCGACCGGCGTAGAGACTGTGAGAGGCATGGTAGAGTCCTCCCACTCCCTTCCCCTTGGTATTGCTGAAAATCAGGCGGTACCTTTTTATATAAAAAATATACCTAAATTAAGCATTTTATTTATCCAAAATATTGCACATTTTTGTTATATTATCAACATTCCTATATAGGTTTGGTGCCCATGTATCTTAGATTAAAACCATCTAACTTAACTGGAATGCAAACAATAATTGCCCACAATTACCTTATCCAATTCGTTCCGTATCTCGGCGTGTTTTTGTTCATGATGTTTCTTTACAACCACAGTAGGTACCGCATTTATTGATGTTTGTTCACTATGATGATGGTGATGATTTAACTTACCCATCTGACAGGTACTTATTCTAAGCGCTTCTATTATTAAGCCGTTTTCGCTTTCCCGTTCGTTGGCCACAGATCGGGGGTAACTGACCGCTCGCTTCCTGATTGTTACCATACAATTTTAAGTTCATAGCACCTGACATTAATGACTTAAACAGTTACTAGTTGTAGGAGGTGTTTGTATTAGTTATGTTCAAGGGACTATGGAACTTGTAACTTACGAAAAACATATGCAAAACACACAATATAATGTAATCTGCCGGCATGGCGGCAGTCTGGGGCCCAAATCTGTTAACCGCTAGCTACTCGATCGACTCACAGGCAAAACTGGCGTGGCGTACTTTAATGTTCCACCGTTATTTATTGAATTACATCTACATAAATATATTTTACAGTTTTAATTTTTAGCCACTTTTATACACTAATAAATTTTACACTAATTTACACAATCAATTTTTAACTATTCTATTATACAATATTTACACTATACACTAAACATAATTATTTATAATATTTTATTATTTCCGAAACATATCGATAGTCGAAGGACTATCGATAACGACAAAGTTATTTTATCGACTCGCGCCTCATCACTTCGCCGCGCACGGTACATAACCCTTATGTGCTGCGCGCGCCCGGTGCATCGTGCACCACGGGCGAATGAATGTCAAGCCAGTCACAAATCGATACCGCGCCGAGCGCACGCCGCTTGACTGCTGACTGCCATATCCAGACTTACCGCGAGCTATGTTATCTTAGTGTTTTTAGTGCCTAGACTATACCTACTGTGCTTACTTCATCTGTGCCGCTTATTGCTATATTTTTACCCTACTCTGTGCCTTCAATCTTTCGCCCTATATACTTTTTATCCTTCTGATTTTCTTAGTGTGTGTGGAGTGTAATAAAACTTATATACTGTGAGTTGTTGTACCTTATTTACTGCCGTGACAACCAAGCAGTACACCTCCATAGTACCTATATTGGTAACCCACTATACTGGTGACGCCCTTACGAACATGATGGGCAAAGATTTCGAGGACGCGCAAGAACATGCGGCAGGTACTAGTGGTGGGCAAGTGTCGATAAGCGGGTCCGATATTTTTAAAGTGGGATTGCGGTTGCCACCGTTTTGGGCAGAAGAGCCCGAAATATGGTTCGCACAAGTGGAAGGACAATTCGCCGTATCGGGAATTACTGCCGATTCTACCAAGTTCAACCACATTATCGGGCAACTTGAACATCAATACTCCAAGGAGATAAAAGACCTGATCGTCAACCCCCCTGCCACCAATAAGTACGACAAGCTGAAGACCGAGCTAATTAAGAGGCTCAGCGCATCTAATGAGAAGAAGCTAAAGCAACTGCTCATGCACGAAGAGCTTGGAGACCGCAAGCCTTCTCAATTTCTTCGCCACCTCAAAGGCCTAGCGGGAGATGGCGTCTCGGATGATTTTCTTAGGACCATCTGGACCAGTCGCCTTCCACATAGCCTCCAGACGGTGCTTGCGGGTCAACCAGCTGCTGCCAACCTTGACGACCTGGCAGATCTTGCCGACAGGGTGAACGACGTCGCCCCATCAACGCCGAGAGTCGCTGCTGCAACAGCTGCTGTAAGCGATGCAGTTCCTGGTTCCGTCCTGGCTGAGCTCCGCAACGAGATCGCCGAACTCCGGAAGCAGTTCCAGAAGCTGTCATCAGACAGATCCGGCCGATCCCGAAACCGTGCCACGTCAGGGAACCGCAACAGGTCACGCCAGAGGTCACAATCCAACTATAGGAAGTTCCCAGTCTGTTGGTACCACAACAAGTTTGGTGAGAAGGCCAGCAGATGCGTACGGCCCTGTGACTACAACTCGGGAAACCAAAGGGGCGGTCTGTAATGGCGGCTGAAGATTGCCCTTCAACTTCAACGGGTCGCCTGTTCGTAACCGACCGTTCATCGAAGACGCAGTTCCTGGTCGACACCGGCAGCGACCTCTGTGTCTTCCCCCGGTCGGCGCTACGTGATCGTCGTTCTCGGACGGACTATAATTTAAGTGCTGCAAACGGTTCCAATATTGCTACATATGGTTATGTAAACTTAAATTTAGATTTTGGCCTACGTAGAAATTTTGTATGGCGTTTTGTTGTAGCCGATGTAACCAAGCCAATCATTGGCGTAGATTTTTTAAATTTTTACAGTATCATTGTTGATTGTCGCAATAAACGCCTAATTGATAATGTAACAACTTTATCAGCTATAGCTTCGTTAGCTAATTGTAACCATGTATCTTCGGTAAAGGTTGTGACTGGCGTGACGCGTTACCACAAAATTCTCGACGAGTTCATCGAAATTACACGACCAGCCGGTACACAACACACTACATCTCATAACACCGTCCACCATATACGCACCACATCAGGCCCCCCTGTTTCTTCCCCCCCTCGTCGCTTAGCTCCGGACAAGCTCAAAATAGCCCGAAAGGAGTTTGAGTCTATGCTGGCCTGTGGTACAGCTAGACCCTCCGAGAGTCCATGGTCATCGCCGTTACACTTAGCGCCTAAGAAAAATAACGGCTGGCGCCCCTGTGGCGACTACCGCAAACTCAACGCACGTACGGTCCCTGACAGGTATCCGATTAAGCACATACATGACTTCGCCCATAATATTTCTGGTTGTACCATCTTCAGTACACTTGACTTGGAGAAAGCTTACAATCAGATACCTGTCAGCCCCGAGGACATTCCGAAGACCGCCATCACAACACCCTTCGGATTATTTGAATTTCCTTATATGACGTTCGGTCTTCGGAATGCGGGCCAAACCTTTCAGAGATTTGTGGACGAAATGACCAGAGGACTTGATTTTGTCTATTCCTATTTGGACGATTTCTTAATCTATTCCCGGAGCGAAGCAGAGCACGAAGAACATCTTCGTGAGGTTTTTAGACGGCTGACGCAGTACGGCATGTTGGTGAACACTTCTAAGTGTGTCTTCGGAGTAGAGGAGGTAAATTTCCTTGGGTACCTAATTTCAGAGAGCGGATGCAAGCCCCTGGAATCTAAGGTCCAAGCTGTGAGGGATTTTCCTCCCCCTACGAACGTGCGCCAACTTAGAGGCTTCCTGGGCATGCTAAATTTTTATAGGAGATTCCTCCCCCGAGCAGCCCAAATCCAAGCCCCGTTACACGCCTTACTGACCGGTTCGGTGAAAGGAACGCAGCCCATCCACCTCGCAGGAGATACCCTCGCAGCCTTTCAAGATTGTAAGGATAGCCTTTCCAACGCTGCCTTGTTGGCCCACCCCGATTGCGCCGCTAAACTTGCTGTGGTCACAGACGCGTCCGACAAAGCCCTCGGCGCAGTTCTCCAGCAGCATAAGGACGGTGCATGGCAACCACTAGCATTTTTCTCGAGAAAGCTAAGCCCTTCTCAAGCTAAGTACTCGCCATACGACCGGGAGCTGTTGGCCATCTATGAGGCCATTAAATACTTTAGGCACATGCTCGAGGCCAGACATTTTGTTGTCTATACTGACCATAAGCCAATCAGTTTTGCATTCCATGAGCGGAAGAACAACTGTTCGCCTAGACAGTATAGACACCTTGACTTTATCTCCCAGTTCACAACAGACATTCGGCACATATCCGGAAAAGATAATGTTGTTGCCGACGCCTTGTCCCGCATTGAAGAACTGGCAGCACCTGTCAGCCTCGAGACATTAGCACAAAGTCAAGCCTCCGACCCAGAGCTAGAGAAGCTCTTAAGTGAAGGCTCATCTTTGCAATTGCGAAAGCTGCATGTCCCTGGAAGTCGAGTCCCCATGTACTGTGACGTCAGTACTTCGAATTCCAGGCCATATGTTCCCAAATTCTTCCGGAAGCAGGTGTTCGATAGCCTGCATTCCCTTAGTCACCCTGGCGCTAACGCATCGGTGAAGTTAGTAGCTGAGCGATTTGTTTGGCCAGGCGTTAGGGCAGACTGCAGAACGTGGGCGCGTGCTTGCCTACCGTGCCAACGGGCTAAGGTCAACCGTCATGTGACTGCTCCCCTTGGTACCTTCTATTTACCACGCGCCCGCTTCAAGCAGCTTCATATCGATCTCGTTGGACCCCTTCCTCTTTCGCATGGTTACCGATACTGCTTAACAGCCGTTGATCGATTTACTCGATGGCCAGAAGCAGTACCGATAGAGGACATAACAGCGGAAACCGTAGCAAAAGCCTTACTGTCGACCTGGATTGCCCGATTCGGCTGTCCTCTAGACATTATTACCGACCGTGGCCGGCAATTCGAGTCGGCCCTATTTCAGTGTCTGTCTAGGATGGTCGGGTTTGAGCATAAAAGGACGACAGCTTATCATCCGGCTTGCAACGGCCTTGTCGAACGATTTCACCGCCAACTAAAAGCTGCAATCGTTTGCCATGCGAATGATAGGTGGACAGAGTCATTACCATGGGTCTTGCTAGGTGTAAGGACTTCTTTCAAAGAAGACTTACAATCTTCTTCCGCCGAATTGGTCTACGGGGAGCCTCTGAGATTACCCGGAGAATTCTTTGAGTCTACCACTAGCGGTACCACTGACGTGTCAGAGTTCTCTGCCAGACTCAGAAGTTTCGCCGAGAAACTACGTCCAGTACCAGCTTCGCGTCATTGTAGGCCAAAAGTATTTATTTATAAGGAACTAGGAACCTGCGATCACGTATTCCTCCGAGAAGACGCATTGCGGGGTTCTCTCCAGCCTGCCTACTCCGGGCCTCACAAGGTACTTGTCAGAGGGGACAAAGTTTTTAAGATCCTCTTGAATAACAAAGAAGTGACAGTATCCATTGATCGGCTAAAACCGGCTTTTATACTGTCAGTCCAAAACGAAGACCCCTCACCAGAAGTCCCACAGGACTACGTGACACGGTCTGGTCGTCGCGTGAGACTTCCTGATTTTTACCGCCCTTGACGGTCTCTGGAGGGGGGTGGTGTGGCGTACTTTAATGTTCCACCGTTATTTATTGAATTACATCTACATAAATATATTTTACAGTTTTAATTTTTAGCCACTCTTATACACTAATAAATTTTACACTAATTTACACAATCAATTTTTAACTATTCTATTATACAATATTTACACTATACACTAAACATAATTATTTATAATATTTTATTATTTCCGAAACATATCGATAGTCGAAGGACTATCGATAACGACAAAGTTATTTTATCGACTCGCGCCTCATCACTTCGCCGCGCACGGTACATAACCCTTATGTGCTGCGCGCGCCCGGTGCATCGTGCACCACGGGCGAATGAATGTCAAGCCAGTCACAAATCGATACCGCGCCGAGCGCACGCCGCTTGACTGCTGACTGCCATATCCAGACTTACCGCGAGCTATGTTATCTTAGTGTTTTTAGTGCCTAGACTATACCTACTGTGCTTACTTCATCTGTGCCGCTTATTGCTATATTTTTACCCTACTCTGTGCCTTCAATCTTTCGCCCTATATACTTTTTATCCTTCTGATTTTCTTAGTGTGTGTGGAGTGTAATAAAACTTATATACTGTGAGTTGTTGTACCTTATTTACTGCCGTGACAACCAAGCAGTACACCTCCATAGTACCTATATTGGTAACCCACTATACGTAGCGTGTGTAACTATGTCAGTTTAGATATTTTTTCTATAGAAAAACTGACAAATCTGACGTATTCAGATATGTGATACGTCAATTTTGACGTATTGCGAGTCCATCGAGAAGCCAGTGGTTAACGGAGTTGGGCCCTTAGTCTAGTTACCTCGGGCAACTGCACCGGGTGGTTGCGGGTTCGATTCCCGACGGAACTAATTACGAGAATGTCGTTTACGTTATTTGGTCTGCTCTGGGTGTGCGTGGCATCCCCCCGGTCAATTGTGCAATATTTATAGTACCTACGTTACTTAATTTATAACTATACAATTGTTAGTCTGAGATTAGTTGCATTCAAATCACGGCCGCATTGAAAATAAGTGTGGTCCTGCAGAAGACCACTGTTTCTGACCCTTAAGATACAGACAATGCCTAGTTTAAGGGTCACAAGCTAAGCACTCTTACATAATTTATTTTTCTGTTCCTCAAGTCTACAGACCTCATTTGTAAACAAATTAACATAAATAAGTAGACTTAGAGATAAATAAATTTTTTTTCATTTATTTTTTTCATTTAAGGATCTAACACAGTTATGGATCTTAAAGCCCGTAGTAGGTATGTATGGACGTACATGGTTCCTAGATTCCCTGATTAGTATGCTGAGTTTCCGCGTGTTTATGCGGCGAGGGCATCTTGGGTATCCTGCCAGGGAGGCTGACTCCCAGCACCCAAAGGATTTTGAAAAAGCCGGCGGCCTTGGATCCTGCTTGTCATATCGACTGTTATTTAGTTTCAGACCGTGGGACGAAACGTACCGAGGTCAAGCGGGATGGGATGCCGGCGGTCGCGGGTACTACTTCGCATCAGGAAGACCTGACGCCGTGCCGGCCACCACTTGGGGTCGCACCGAATATGCCAGGTTGGTACTACTGACCCATTCGACATACGTTACCAACTTACACGTCACTAGGCAGCGACCTGGCTTGCGAAGTCGACGTATCCCCGTTTCCGCTAACAGGTGCGTCGCAGTCGACAAGCCCGCTGAGGTTCTTGCCAGATTTTCTCAGTTGAGGTCGCAATCCGATCCGGTGAGAGATTTACCTCCGCAGACTCACATGGCAGCAGCCCAAGCCGAGACCGTTCCCTATTTGGCAACCTTGAGCTAGCTGCCCCCCAGCTCCTCCACCTGGAGCGTGCTTTGCGCGCGCCCTCTGCCTGGTGAAGTCCAAAAAGATTAGCAACAAAATAATTCAGAACCAATACAAAGGAAGAACTAAAAAAACTAAAATAATAAATAAATAGACTTGAATAATTCCTTTACCTAGCGTGTCGCGTCCACAACAATTCTTTTGTTGAAGTAATAAATAAATAACGCCAGACTGGCAAACCAACTGTATGGTCCCAAACTAAGCAACGCTTGTACTATGGGTACCGTACAATACAATGGACTGCGAGTGATCCCAGTGACACCCAGACCTGGGCAAATTACGAAAAGGCCATTTCCGAAATTTCCTCCGGCGGGAATCGAACCCGCAACCACCATGTGCAGTGAGCCGAGCGGCCTACGCTCGAAACACTACGCCAAGCCGTCGTCATGGTGGTCGTCATGGTCGTAATGTTCAAAAAATTACATTTTCCAGGCCGCAAACGGATAGCGGTTGGCAGAACGTGGGGTACTCTGGGTACGGGGATCCTGTGGAGTACAGAGGCACTGCGTACTCCCCGGCAGGAACGGGGTACCGGCAGGACCTGAGCTCGTCGTACGGGCAGGCCACCGGCTGGCACAGGTCCACAGAGAGACGCCCTTATAGGGACGAAAGGTGGGGCATTTATTAATACGCGTACGGCGGCTGTTCATTTGGTGAGTTTGGCATTTTGAGACATAAGAATGTGTCATTGCAATCCTGAGGTGGTTGGTATTCATTGCCCGGATCAATCGCATAAAACAGAAAGAGACGGAGCTATAAGAAAGATTTGTTTTATTTTATTTATTTTTTAAACCTTTCTTTCTCTGTCGAGTGTTCGATCCGATCTGGGAGAGGCCGTGAAAGAATTTAAGCATTCGCTTGTAAACATTTCGTCATGTTTTCTAAGCAGCTAAAGTCTAATGTAGTAAAAATTGAGTTTATCAACACCCTAACTCACCGTTACAGTGTTGGGGAATTCGGCCCTGAGAAGTAATCGATTGTAATCCTAAATCCATTAGGTAGGGTCCGTTGATAAACGTTCAAATTCCAGTTATCCCATGCATCTCACAAATATTATAAATGTGAAAGTGTATAGGTATGCCTGCCGTTTGGATGTTTGTTACTTAAGTGATTAAGCAAAAACAGCAGAACGGATTTGGACGAAATTTATCACATAAATAGTTGATGACTTGATTAATACATAGGTCACTTTATTCTAGTCCTCGCAGATGAAGTCGCGGGCAGAAGCCAGTTCAAAATAAGTTAGTCGAAAGTACACACCCTCTAAAATACAATTTTGTACTTTCAGCGGAGTAAGGAATCTAGAAAACCGGGACTCCTTCAGCCAAGCCACCAGCAACGTGTACACTCAGGCCAACCGACAGCCAACCTACGCCCAACAAAACATATACGGCCAACCAACAAATAACCAACAAGGCGCGTTCAGCCAAGCCAACAGCCAACAACAAAATGGCTATGGCCAACCCACTTACGGCTCAAGCACATATGGCAAGACTTACCAACAGTCTTACGCTCAGAGCAGTACCACTCCTGGGACAAGTTATCTGTTTCAAAGACAGAATGAGCCGACTGCTATCCCAGAAACAACAAAGTCGCCATCTTAGGTTAGTCGAAAAGATAATTTATTCGTAATTTTGCGGCTGACTTAAGTTATTTAAAAAAATATTGTACTTACATTAAAAATTCTTTGGTACTTAGTACACACGAAAATGTAAAACACCAGTGTGGATTCAATTTCTTGTGTGATGCAGTATCCAACTCCATACTTAGATCTGAACCAGTGTCGATAAGAGCCGACAAGTAGTCGGACATTTTGTTGGATAATTTGCAACTAATCATTTTGTCATTCTTCGCACTACGCAGACCTCAGAATAATGGTTTGCTACAGAGCGTAGCGAAATATTGTTATGTGATGCAGACAGGTTTACCCGCTTTTACCGGCGTGCTTTATAGTAGGTCTCTTACATGCGCCGGTGGGCTCCTACAAGCGCTGGTAAGTCGGCGCCTGTTGCAATGTTTCTACCTGAATCCGCTCTTAATTTCAGAGTCTGGCTGTCAATTCGTACATACCATGACCTGACATAAATCAAATCTAGGTAGTTTAGATTATAAGATACATTCCCACGGTTAATTTTAACTAATTAGTCTAGATACCTACTTAACTTGCATTGAATAAATACATACCTATTTTAAGTGCTATGTTTTATTTATTTTGATAAATAGTGTTTAATCGTATAATATAAATAATAACTCTCTTTTATGGAGTTCTAATATACTTATAGAACAACTAGCTGAGCCCGCGACTTTATCCGCGTGGAGTTTAACTTAACAAACTTTCATCCCCTAATTTCTACCCCTTGGGGGTAGAATTAATCAAAATCCTTTCTTAGCGGATGCCTACGTCATAACATCTACCTGCATGCCAAATTTCAGCCCGAACCGTCCAGTGGTTTGGGCTGTGCGTTGATAGATCACTATGTCAGTCAGTCACCTTTGAGTTATATATATATATATATATATAGACTAGCTGAGCCCGCGACTTCGTCCGCGTGGAATTTAACTTAACAAAAAAGCCCGCTCCCGCGTTCTGAGCCCGCAAGACCCATTTTTTCGATTTTTTAAATTTTGTTTTTCTAAAATAGAAATTACTGCTTATAACATCAGCTATCTACCAGTGAAAGTCCCGTCAAAATCGGTCCCCTTGTTTCGGAGATACTCTTTGATTTCATGTGTTTTTATTTTATTACGCGGAACCCTAATTGTTTTTCAAAAGTTAAAGTGGCCTAAGTTACTCCCTATTACAACAGCTATCTGCCAGTGAAAGTCCCGTCAAAATCGGTCCAGCCGTTTCGGAGATTACCCGGAACAAACACACAGACAGACAGACAGACAGACAGACAAAATTTTTTTAAATCGCGTTTTTGCTATAGGTGTCGTATGTACTTTCATATGCATTTAGTGAAAAGGTGTTATTTTGATATTACAAACAGACACTCCAATTTTATTTATTTGTATGTATAGAAGATTATGGTGAATAACGCCATCTCTTATTGAGTAGCAGAATTGATATAATCCATCAAGTGACATCTACCGGACAACAGCGGTAAATTATGAATACAATAAAACCCGAGAGATGACGTTACTTAAATAAAGCGAGGTTTTAGTAAAAAAAAAAAGTTCAAGGTTCAATGTAAAAGGAAGAAGAAACCAAGCATCTACTAAAACTACTTACCATCAATGAAATATATTATCAAATAAAAAACAGACTTGGTGGCTGTTGATTTTTTTATCTGCAAGGCATTTTTTTTAGCTGCTTCCTTATTACCTACGGTAATTTTTCGGTATGTTTGTGCTTGTTGATAAAATCTTTCAAACTACCCTCGTAATAATATTCAATAAATATTTACGTGGGTATCCTATTCAATGATGATTAAATATTGGAAATCAGAAGTGCGTGATCTTATCGATTTATCATAGAATAGGGTAAGAATTATGTACCTTTTATAATATTGATTTGAACAATTAACTATCAATATGATAAATGGATTACTTGCTTTATATCTGATAAATGTTATACTATCGTCCACTTGCAATCGGATACTTGTAAGAAAATCTCGCCACGTCATTTATTTCGTGAAAAATTAATTAAATGGCATTTTAAAATCAATAAATCGTCACTAGTTTCAAAATTTATATTTCGCGAGTGTTTTTTTTTATTTAAAAAGTATAATTTGCTTTTGGCAACGATTTTAGGGACTATTAAATTAATTTAAGCATTGTACAATAAGATTTTAGAGTTCCTTAGTGTATACGAAAAACCTTTATTATTTTAAAAAAATATTTTATACCACAAATTTAGTTATTATCTACCTATAAATACGTTCATAACTGAAATAGATTTTTATTTTTCATTTAGTCTACTTCCTTAATATTAGGAATAGGCAGCCAAAAGCAAATTATATTTTTTTTAATACCAATTTAGGTCGCGGTAGTTGGCGATACTTGTTATAATGACGGACTCAGTGATTGTGGTAGAACAGCCCGCGGAGGACAGCCAGCAAAGCCCTCCTGATGCCGTCAAAGTCGTCGAGAACGGCCCAAGCACCTTGGAGCCACCGACAACGTGAGTACCTACCTACTTTTTTTTGTCATCACACTACTGCATTTTGCCAGAATCTAGTTACCTGCCAACCTATCTACTAAGTAAAATTATAAATCGCAACAATCTTAAATATTTATATTGTAGTATATCTACATGTCTAGTTTTGCTTTTTCTAACAGTCTTTTTTACCAGTTTTTTTTCTTTTGTAGTCTACTCGCATCTAAGTAGTAAACTGGTTATAGATAGGTATGGCTAGGATGGTTTTAATTATTAAGTTTGAACTTCAGGAATTAAAATAAGTAATGAAAATTTAAAAAATATATCATTTAGAACTGTGATAAATCCTTGAAGGTCCGTTTCAAATCGTTTAATTATGTTCTTTATCTGGAAAGACATTTTATTTTATCACAAAATAAATTCGTTTACGTAAGCGATAAGCCGCATGAAGTGTAAGTACCTGCCTATTTACTAGTAAAATGCCATAACCCTTATCGTCGGGATATCATTCAATTGCTTTTGAAATCGCCGGTGAATCATTATAATTTAAATTCCGCCGTTTGTAACATACAAATTGACTTAATTTTACTTGATAAATTCTTTATCTTTTTTTTTTTTTTTGATATGACTATATGTTGTTGGCCAGAGTGGCCATAACAACTTCACCCGGACAGAGGGCGAGCGCAAGTGCGCTCTAGCCAGAAGATTCTTTATCATTCCATGCTAGTTTGGTAGATAGGTACCTACTTTAGTTACCTATCCGCCGAGTACAAACGTATTGTTTAAGAGTTTTAATTTAGCCATGCAAAAATGAAGCTCTGCGCGTTGCGACTTTCATTGTTATAGAGGTTGAAACATAAAAGGTATACTTTTTTTTGAAAACTTAACTTTGTAATTCTAAAACTATTAGCTTTGGAGGAAACTTGAAAAAAAAGGTGTTATATGGAAATACCTGTTGATAGATTTCATAAGTCTACATAACCTTCAGTACTTCAACTGTCCCACAAAGCCGATAGTTTTGGATTTACAAAGTTAAGTTGCAAAAAAAAATTGTAATATCCTTTCTGTTTCACCTAGTATACTTATACAACAAACCTACTCTGTGGTTGCGACCAAAGAGAATATAACCACTACGCATGTGACAACGTTTGAGTGTCGCAGATCATACCCGTACAGCCCTAATACCTTTCTGTAGATAACCCTAAAAATAAAAAAAATAAAAAAAATTAAAAAAATGTCCCCCCGTATACATTATATGGGCGACCACCTTTCTATGTAGGTACCTACATAATTAACTGTTTTTAAAATTTGTTCATATTGCGGTCAACATAATGGAGATTTACATATTTTTTGGGCATTTCAATTCGCTATCTCATTCCGTTTAGCAACTAGAAGACTCTGACAAACGGACAACGTGAGCAAAGCAATAGGGTTCGATCCCTGACACTTCGGGATTCGGAACCCTAAAAAAATAACAGAAAACGTTTCAATAAATAAATATCGCCAGACTGACACACCAACTGTATGATCCCAAACTAAGCGAAGTTTCAATAACTCATTATTATTTACATTTAATTAGGTACCTACATATAAATGCTTTTAATAAAGTATATTCATGTCGTCTATGCCCCTACAGAACTGCTTATGCATTATGTAGCCAATGAGGTTAGCAATTTATTTTAATCAAAGATCGTTAAAGATCCTATCGCTTTATATTGGTGCGGACGCGCATATCAATCGCGTTCATGCGATTGCATTGCTATATGTAAAGGAGGATGCAATTATAAAATAAAACCATGTACTTATCTCTACCTACCTACTTTCTTAACTGCCCCATCATGCAGTGGCGCATTTACCAGCAGGCTGAGTAGGCTGGAGCCTAGGGCGGCAAATTTGGGGACCGATTTTTTTTGCTACCTCATAGAAATCAAGCGCAATAAAGATTATTTATTCACGTTTACCGAATGTACATTATTGTGTAAGTAGCATTCATTACCCCGCCTTTATTAATCGTACATGATTTAGCTTTGATATGCTCATAAAAAAACACTTTACGTGCAATTTCAACGATATTTTTGGATTGTAAAAATAATCTAGGACATGACAATTGTAGAGGCAAGGGCGGCAAAAACTATACAGCCTATACCTTGGAAATTTGTACCTAAGTCTGCCACTGCCATCATGTTCTTAAAACAAAGATTTAAGACTTTTTTACTGAGTGCTTACCTATTTAAGGCGTCAATAGCCTAATGGTTAGAGTGGCCGCCCTCGTAGCTGACAGGTTCCGGGTTTGATCCCCATTCTGGCCATTAAACTATTGACGTGAGCCCACTCCTAACACAAGCATTAGCTTAGCTGGAGGGGCTGACGGGAATACTAGTAAGACAAATAAATAACTTAATTAAACTTAAACAATATTTTCATTAGGTATTCTATATAAAAAACAATTTTTAGTAGGTATACCTATAAAATCTGTGTTTACAAAAGGAGTTTGTTGATTTATAATCAACAGAAAAAAAACGAAAGACCAAGTTTACGGCCTCCGTGCATAGCCCGCTTGCTGTATTAAAAACTTATTTAATTAGCATAAACAAAGCAGATACCAAAAAGAAGATAATTTTCCTTGAGACGTGCCCATGTAGCACTGATATTTTATTTATTATGCCATTCTCGGGTTAAAAGCTGGTCGTTCAATTTGAAATCCTTTGTTTGGCGCTATTATTTCTTTTACGAGAGCAGCTAATTGTAATATAGCTGTAAGTATAATTCATATTTATGTAAAACAATTTTAGTTTATCGGCTTTAACATGAATTTACGTGAAAACCATTTCGAAATCTACATTACTATCCATCAATTTTCAGTTTTCACGTTAAAATACACATTTTGGACAAGTGCAAGTTAAACTCTTACGAAAAGGGTTTCGTCCGTACCAAAAAAAAAAATTATAGCTAAACTATGTAGTCAAAATAAAAGGAATTGACTTCACCGCATTGTAATTAATTAATTATTATGGTACCTAACCTACCATATCTAATCGCTTGTTTCAGTCCGAGCTATCGTTAATTAATTTGTTGTTTGTACCTCTTATTTTAATTAGCAAGCTAATTAGGTTGTTCATTATTATTTTTCAGAGTTCACTATTAAAAAGAATTATTGGCTACTCTGTGTGGATGAGGACATAAGTACTAGGTACTTAATACTCATATTTAAGTTCTACTTAGCCGTTCGAGCCGTCAAAATAAGTAGCATCAAATTAAGCAGCCATCCATTTTTATGTTCAGTTTGAGTAAGTATTCGTACTTAAGTCGCGTTTTCTGAGTAGTATATTTGGTAGAGTAGGTACCTACTTGTAGATGCTTATGAGATGCTTATTTCACTCCAAATAATCTTATCTCTTCGAATGATTCACTGATGAGTTCCTATCTTTGATCTGATATCTTACATTTTATTCTAAGTGCTACAATTGGTACCTATTGGAATAGCGGACATTGGAAAGAGGCCGTTTTTGAATCAATCATAGTGTAGTGAAAACTTATTTTAATTATTGGCAGTCTGAACACGCATCATGCGAATATTGATAGGTATTTGAAGTTCCACCGTGGTAAGTATACTTATAATTTCAATGGTAGGTACTTCTTCTTTTTTTGATGGCCGGATCCTACTGCGGGCGGATTTTTATGAAACTCTGCATAATGTTAATGTTATTATAATGCTTGTTTTGTACTACTCTGCTATTAGCTTGAAATGAATAGTACCAACCTAAATGTTTTCCAAAGCAGTTTGACAGAGTTTTGTAACGGCGTTTAATTAGCGTTTGTAATAGCAGATAAGTAGTTAATTTTCAAGTCCTTGCTATTACTAACATTATCAGCTTCTAGATTATAACTTAATACCTATTAGAAAACTATTGGAAGTTGAATAAACACTATAACTCAACCTCATTCTAACGTATTCCCCAGCTCTCAAAATTTGATAAGATTATGCCCAGATATCAAGTTAGTACCTGCTTATCTTTACCACACACTTAGAAATCTTAGAATACAGTCAGAGAGCACGTTGGTGATGACACAATACATGCGGAGTGCGGACTCACTTGACCGGACTGCAAGCAAGCCGAGCCAGTAACATTGACTTCACTACACAATATAAAACCGGCCAGTAACGCGCGAACTCCCGCAGCGGATCCATGTCGGCAGCCACAACACTGGCAGATGCCGATACAAAACTTTTTTTAAAACTCCGAACTTATAACAAAAAAGGAGTATTAAAATAGCGGGAAAAGTGACAGCTGTCATTTCTGTATTATTTTTGAGATTATCGCGCGTGGTCCTCAAATTCCGCGAGTGATAGATAACAGGTGATAAAATAAAATCGATATCCATATGTTGTAAAGTGTGTTCGTCGGTTATATTTTCGTGTAGTGATGTACCACGGGGTGTGAATGTATTGGAACCGAGTTTTGGCTTGAACGAGGTGAGTCGTGCACTTTTTTTGAAGCGGTCGTTGACTTTGAACTTTCAGGATGGTTGATGTAAATCGAAATGATATTTTTTATTGGATGATTATCTAGAAAGATTGTTATCTAAAGTGCGTCAGCATTGACAAGTTAGGTAGGTAGGTGTGCGTTGAATGCCGCTTATTGCCTATAATTAACACGGGAATTTGCTAAATAAAACCAGGAAAAATATGCCATAAATACTCTGTTTATGGTATATTTTCGCCTAATATTTATTTAAACCAAACCTTTTTGGTAAACATTTGATATTAAATGTTAATTAGAGTTCAGATTATAAAACAATACTACTTACTTACTCTATTTACGCCCCAGTTTAGTTTACTATTCATTTAAAAAGTTTGAAATCATAACTTGTCATAAAACAACTCGGTAATATCAAATTATGACACAGCACTATGTAGGTACCTAGTTATAAAACTATACTTCGATATGCCTATTAGGAAAACCCTTTTTTTCAAAGGGAAAACCATAGTAAACAGCCGAATGTAAATGGTGATAAAGGTAACAATTCTGATACCAATGAAAACAAAAATCTAAAAAGCCAAACGATAGAGACGAGAATCGAATCCACTGCGCTACCAACCACTTTTATGGTGCTCCCAGCATTGAAGTTACAAAATATTAGCTAGTAATGTTAAAAATACTATGACATATAAAATAATATAAATTGAAAAGTAAAAAACCCCCGATGCGACGACTTTTTAAACTCCAAAAGAGCTGATAATTTTCAAACAGCTGAACCGATTTTCATGAAACATAGCTAAGAAAACTCTCGATCAGAATACCTTTCTGAAAAAACAAACAGTTTATCAGCTTGGGCGCTACTATGCACAGGCCCACAGATACACAGAGACACAGATACACATGTTAAACTTATAACACCCCTCTTTTTCGTCGGGGTTTAAAAATACACCATTACTTAGGTATATCTGAATTCCTCGATGGGGTAGGACAGAGGTGCATTGCAGCGCACATTTCGGCGATAGTATTGTGGTCCCAACTACCTACCACTATCATATTCCCCCTCAATGCGAGGGGGTTACGTGCATTAGTCCACCACCCTTGTCCAAGCGGTTTGGCAGTCTTCACACGTGTGACGAAAGATGTGCAGGTTTCCTCACGATGTTTTCCTTCATTGATCAGCGAATGAAACCGATTCTTATAGATCCAAATAAGATTCGCACACTTATCGAAGTATAGGTAGAGTATGCCCACAGGGCTCAAGTTTGCCGTTATTACTTCCTAGAATTTGATTCTTATTAGGACTATCGAATGGTGTTCGATTCTTGGCTAGGAATGATTATTTTTTAAATATCCAATGATGCAGTTTTAGTATCCATGAAGATCGGGCTCGAAACTCATTTGAGTATTTTTCGCTATTCGTAATAGTTTCGGATTTGGCCATTCATACCCACTCGAATAAATCGACCTGTACATGTATCAGTATATATAATACTTGATATAACACAACCCCTCTTTGTAAATTCTCCTGCACTGAAGTTATAAAATGTTATATTACTTTATAATATAACCGCAATGTGGAAGCATCACTTAAAGACGCGGTGTATGATAGCGCTATCACGTGGCGCCTTTTAAAGACGGATTATGGTACATCGTTGGTTTTTGGCTCCGTGAACACTCCCACATACTATTCCAGCCTCTCCCAAGGCGGAAGGAGACCCATAAGGGGATTTTCATTGGTTAAAAAAGCTGCCTCTTTGAATTGAAATTTATATTTGAACTAGCTGTGCCCCGCGACTCCGTCCGCGTTCTGTTGAAATTTTTCCTGAATTTTCTTTGCTATAAACCTCACGGAGCCCGAGACCTTTCCAACGAATGCAAATCCGTGGAAATCGGTTCGTGCGTTCTGGAGTTATATCGTCAGGAAGGAAAACCCGACTTATTTTTATATAGTAGATTTATTTTAATCATCGAAATCTCCAAGTGGATAACCTACTCTATTAAGATTGATGAATCATCATTATTTATCAATATGTGTAAATATTTTGATTACTGATGTCATATAGGTACTCTATTACGAATGGTATTATTAATAGTTATTTGATTGCTTGTGCGTACATATAAAAGGGTAGGCGCACGCCGCCGGGATTTCTAGACATAACAAAAACTTGTTTTTACAAACATCACACCATCCTTGATGGGACAAGCAGAGCCATGGTTTATAACACATGTCGCTTGTAAGGCGCAGAACCTAATGCTAAACTACGGGCCGAATTTCAGTGTGAAATAAAAATGTTCCAAACTTATTTCGTTTGGTATCTTTCATTGCTGGACGTCTCCTCTAATCCTTATTAAATAGGATGTCTCAAATGTCAGAAATAATAATTTAAGTACATATATATGTATATGTCTTGTAAAGACATACTTTACCGTATTTTCTGAGTTACATGGCTTGGAATATTTGACACTATTGCGGACTTAGAACACAAACAATGCCGTGTGACAGGATACACCCCCTCTAGGAGTAGCAGCCATTTATATTCAATAAATAATTTGTTAAACTTTTGCATGTAGTAACGAATACCTAAGTACTTGAAATATTACGTAGGTAATTATTATTTATATTTCATTGGTGGGAAAAAATATTAAACAGTTCTCGAATTTCGATCAAACGTCAAAACCATTAAGTATTTAATTCTCCGCCCAATACTCATTCATATCCCCAAGTATTATTTACGACTTTTGAGAAATCTTATTGAATAAGATCTATACGGTAGGAACATGATGTACTTATAAGTATCTAAATATATATTACTCACAGGTGACTGACTGACTGACTGACATAGTGATCTATCAACGCACAGCCCAAACCACTGGACGGATCGGGCTGAAATTTGGCATGCAGGTAGATGTTATGACGTAGGCAGCCGCTAAAAAAAGATTTTGATTAATTCTACCCCCAAGGTGATAAAATAGGGGATGAAAGTTTGTATGAAACTTTGACAATTAAATTCCACGCGGACGATGTCGCGGGCACAGCTAGTATGTATATATAACTCAAAGGTGACTGACTGACTGACTGACATAGTGATCTATCAACGCACAGCCCAAACCACTGGACGGATCGGGCTGAAATTTGGCATGCAGGTAGATGTTATAACGTAGGGTAGATTTTGATTAATTCTACCCCTAAGGGGATAAAATAGGGGAAGACTAATCGCGAAATTTTTGTTAAGTTAAATTACACGCGGACGAAGTCGCACAGCTAGTGTATCATAAATGATATGATGGAATCATCCTAATGAATCTGCTTACGTCTATCATCTTAGTAATTAATAAAGAAAGCCATTGTGCGTTCGGTTCGTAACAGAAATGGAATGAGTCAGACCCAGATGAAAGGACGGCTTCAATGCCACGGACACGTGTGTACATCATAACATACCTACAGTTGGTATTGCGACCGTTGCTCTATTATATCTACGACTCCGTAAACTAGAGCAATAACATAAATGTTCTAAATTTATTATCGTAATATAATTATATGTTTTTTTTTATCTATGCATAAGAAACCATTTTTAATTTGATATCTTATAATGTTTTAAAGTAAAATTTCTTTAAAATGCTTCTATACTAGGTAGAAACTGATGCAGCGGGGGAGTCACGACCCTCAGTAATGAGGAAAATGACACGAGGAGGAGGATACTAGTTAGTTGTTATTCACACCAAGAAGCCGACACCATTCTGACTATAATGTTTTGGTAAAAAATGGCTGTATTCACAATTGACGACCGCTTCCATCCTATTTTAACAAATGAATATTAAAGAAGGATGGAAGGTATTATTTCCTACACGGAAACTTTCCATCAATTGTGAATACCACCCCTGGATAGGTACAGTAAAATGTACTTATAAAAGTTATCGGTGTCGGGTTAACCGTGTGAATGACCGCTGGCATATATTCATGAAATTCACCAACTCACCACAATGATAGTGACAACACAGCCACAGCACGACATGAACATTAGTAATGTTACTAAGGCATTGTTCGATATTTTTTTATATAAAATTAATGTGGTTTAATTCAATTGGAAATGATAATAAATACATCATTTACTCAAGATATACTTAATTTGAAATTAACTTCTTTTTAAATGCTCGCATGGGTGCCAAGACTTGTAACTTGTAAAGAAACACATTCACGTGTATATATGTTTGATCTTATGAAATTGTTGAAGTTACAATGAATTGGATTTCGTTACCTAATCATATTAATTAATTACAATTGTACTTAGATAAGGAAATAAAACACGAGGTATATATTGAAATAAAACTATTATACGGATTTTATCGCGTTTATTTACTTTTTTATATTCCCGACGTTTCGGTTGCTTTACAGAAGCCATGGTCACGGGAAGACTGACAACTAAATATGAGGGTACCCAGTTATTAACTATGACGTCTAACACCTTAGTCCCCCCGTGACCATGGCTGCTGTAAAGCAACCGAAACGTCGGGAACATAAAAAAAGTAAATAAACGCGATAAAATCCGTATAATAGTTTTATTTCAATGTATAGTATTCGCATAAATATGAGAAAACAATACGAGGTATATACTTAATTAGGTAAGTACATACTTAATTTCTACTGGACACGTTTGTCCTACGTAAAATGATAAGACACATCTACTAGGTAATTAGTATATTTTTTTAGCTGACAGTAGTTATTCCGCCATTTTTATATGTCGCGTCAAAATTAGGCTTCAAAATTTGAGTTGCGTTCGAGAATTTGAACGTTACTCTCAAATTTCTATTGATTTTATACAAGTACTTTATACATAACATTTTATATCTTCCAAAAACATTGGATCGTAGCGGAAGCTTTTTAACTCTATGTTTTTACCATAACCATCACTCGTAAATTTAATGAAAACGCAAAACAAATTAAACACTTAGGTACCTACATGGATGATTCACGCACCCATTCAGCTAAACAAACATTCTGTTATATACTTTACGTACTACAATAACTTACATTATGTATTTAAGTACCTAAGTATATTATGTACATACACCGACTCTGATACAAAATATTATGCACGATTATTATTCAAGACGAAGCATGGTCAGTTTTATAAATCCGAAAGGTAAACAGAAGATTGAGTGTTAAAAAAATTATCAAATTATAAATACTTGAAAAAACAGTTGCCAAGCAAACGTGACCTACTGGCCAAGCGCTTACATCAATTTATGTTGTACTAGAGGTGCCCGCGACTTCGTCCGCGTGGAATTTAATTGACCAAGTTTCATATAAACTTTCATCCCCTATTGTATCCCCTTGGGGGTAGAGTTTATCAAAATCCTTTCTTAGCGGATGCCTACGTCATAATATCTACCTGCATGCCAAATTTCAGCCCGATCCGTCCAGTGATTTGGGCTGTGCGTTGATAGATCACTATGTCAGTCAGTCAGTCACCTTTGAGTTATATATATATGTATAGATCTGTAGTTATTGACATCACATAAGAAAGACAACACCACATCAGTGTAAATGTTTCGTTAGTACAAACTTGTAGTATATAAATACTACTTACTTATCTACCTCCGTTTATGACAAATATGTTTGGGAATTTCGTCAAAAATATGACAAATTATTACGATCACATGAAATCTGATACGGCGGTAAGAACTTCGAAATTTTGGACACCAGTTTAATTTGCAAATAAAATAACATTTTACTGGTTTTTTCATACAATATCCTGAAAAAATAATACAGGAAAAAGGTAGAGACGCCTGATAGATTTTGTCGACCTCTGAAATATGAATTAGTTTTAATTGTTTCTACATCTATTAAATTCTGAGCCGGAAGATGATATTCTGATCAGGTTTTTTTTCCAAGGATTTCCAGAGATCCTTGTCCTTTGCTGCAATTTTTTTACACGGATTATGTATTCCGGCGATTGCATAACAATCAATAGCAACTCTTACTACACAATTGCATTGATAAAATGTCAATTTATTGGCATACAATCTCATTCCCATGGTACAATCATGGGAACGAGTAACAAAAAACTATATTGTCCCATGCGTTCCGCTAGCTGCAGACAAGGAAGGGAAAATCATGGTGTGTTCTAGGAACTTGTTAGATTAATGTACAGTATACATGGTTAGTAGGAATAGTATCCGATTCGAATTTCGATGTATTCCTTGTTGAGTGTCATAAAGGAGCTAAAATGTAACAAATCTAACCCCCCAAATTTATTAGTTTTCGATAGGTATATTTCTTTTATTGTGATACTTTTTCATAAACGACCAAAATAATAGAAGTAACTTATTAAATAAGTTTTTATTCAATAGGAATTATTTGTGACACTACAAGGAAGCGACAATAATCATGAAATGTTCAAAAACACCCAATTAAGACTTCTTCCGGTGATACATAGGATCACAAAATTTGAAAATATCTGGAAAAATACCTACTAGATTCCGTATAACAAAGTGGTAGAGTAAAATTTGTTGCATTTAAGCTAGTTTATCACACCCTGCAAGGAATACGTCGATATTCCAGTATCCCTGCATATAATATAGAACTAATATTTATTAAACGTTCTGGGCATTCCAGTGGTAAATGACTGATTCCCTCATTACGGAAGGTGAACAAGGAAAATTTTACAACATTGACCTATTGATTGACACATAAACCTATTTTTTTGTGCAAATGACCAACTTGTTATATTTCGTAAACATCGTTCAAATGATGTCAACAAATAACAATTTGAACATGGCTGAAATACTTATGGCTTGCTCATAATTGACGACCTTGAGAAGGATGGCTACTAGCGTTCCTTAGTTTGTGATCTTACCAAAGAAATTGTAATAATAAGACATTATTTAAAATGTCTGTGGTTCTAACAGAATGAGCACTACCGTCGAATTATTTCCACACAAAACTTGAATCTATGTTTGTTGTTACATCACAAACTCAAATGTTAGAACTGTTTAATTTGAGCGCCTCATGCAAAACATGCAAGGTATTGATGTCTCAAACAAAGATTACTTAATGAGCTCAGCTGATATTAGAAATTGATGCCAAAATATATTTACAATTCGACCTTGCAAAATATCGAGCATTTCGAAATAAAACCAGACGCATCACATTGCGAAAGCAGGAACGTTTGTAAGACGCTTTCGTAAAACACTCAGCAGGTGTTTATTACTCTCCAATCGATTCAGTCAAATAAAAAATAACTTTAAAATCATCGGTTTTTTACCTTCCCTCCACATTGAGAGCGGTGATCTGTTTGAATCACGAGTGTCTTTGAAGGTTAGGAGCATCGTTGAATAAAACACACGTTTAAAGTAATGTGGCAAGGATTCTTCCTCATATATCCATTATCCTGTTTTGTTTTAGCTCATCTAACTAGCTGTAGGTTATAATTACCTTGAACATGTTTACGTAATAGTCCTTCAATCCATTGTACTAAATGTGTAGACCAGGGTGACTTCGAAATCGTTGGCAATCATAGATGTATGGTCGGCTGCGCATCTCAAAGAACCTTTCCAGTATAAGCTGAGCTATTTTTATTATTGTGTTTAAAAGAAGCTCATAAAGAGAGCTCAGATTTTACTGGAAATTCTCCCAGAGTGGTGACTATACCAAAAAAAAAAAATATTACTATATTTTATATTATTGCTTGCTGGTGTGTTCAGTTGTTAATAAACGTCGATAAATTTTCCCACAGTAGTTGTATCATACTAGCGACCCGCCCCGGCTTCGCACGGGTGCAATGCTGATACTAAAGTGTTTCTCTACTATATTATACATACAAACCTTCCTCTTGAATTACTCTATCTATTAAAAAAAACCGCATCATAATCCGTTTCGTAGTTTTAAAGATCTAAGCATACATAGGGACATACAGACGGCGGGAAGCGACTTTGTTTTATACTATGTAGTGATTATGTAGTCATGGTTTAAAACATTGCTAATGCTGCTAAATCTTATTCTTGAGTCTCAAATTCTAAATTGTTTTATTCATGTAAACCAACAAAGCATTTATGAATCTACCACCGGATCAGAGCAGGCAGCACCATTGTTACTAAATAAGTAAATAGCAATAAAATCTCACTCAGATTCAGTAAAATCATTACTAGGGTACAGTCACATTTCGGCAGTGGTATCACGGTCTAATCAGCTAACCTGTCACGTAGGACGATGAGGATATGATGACATCATGCTTGAATCAAACAGTGACTCAAGTGAGACGTCAACACAAAATATCTGTTTGTTACCGCCAGGTATATTTAACCGAAAGTTCTAGGGAATCTCGACTCTATTCTAGAGAAATAGGAATTTAATTATAATAAATAGCCTATAGTTGTGGTGACGCCCGTTTAAATGGTTCCGGTTCCGGTCCTCGTACTGGGAGCAGTGTTGGGCATTAATCAATTAATTTGTCAATTGTCTTGTTAATTGACTAAAAAAGTAATTGCAATTAAATTAATTACAATTAAATTAATCGCAATTGAACTTTTAATTGCACCTTGCAATTAAATTAATTTGATTAACGTGTGTCAATTGTGACTCACAATTAAAATAATTGCAATTAACTTTTTTAGTTGTTTTGTGAAACAATTAAAACTAACAATTAACCTTATGTATCAAAATGCAATTAGTAAAGATTTAGGAAAATTAAGCTATAAATAAGTATTACACTTTAGACGAATAAAAAAGTGGTCAAAGGCTGTAAGTATAGCTTATTTTTTCTAAATCTTTCTTCCTACATAAAAAAACTGCTAGTAGATATAGAAACGAATATTTCCTTTCAATATGTGTTTATTTTTATGTATAACAATGTTGCATTGATAAATATTTCTACAGCATAGGTATAGGTACAACAAAAACATGAAAAACAACAAAAACAAAAACTACATGAAAAGATGGGGGGGCACTATTCTACTACCCGGAACCACACGGGTATATTGTATATTTATATGTACCGACTTTATATTATACAGCAGTATTTTTTTAATTGTTATTTTTAATTAAAATTAATAAAACAATTGAAAGTTAATTAATTGTTAGTTGTTGTGGTTACATTTACCAATTAATTAATTGTTAATCTTTAATTGTTATTGCAATTAAAATTTGCCCAACACTGACTGGGAGCTGTTGTTTACCTACAAGCACTGAGAAAAAATTACGACAAGAAATTGATATAGTATTGCAGAATGGATTCTACATCTGCAAACTGAAACCAACCTACAACCACCTACACTAGGATTGGTTTTGGGCTTCAGGAGTAAATATGTGTGAGTGGATCCTGGATAACCATATTTTTTTTGTAGTTCATGTGACGTCATCAACTCTCTAAAGCAGGTTGCTCGTGTAATCGGACATTTTCCAAGTCTCTGCGGTACGGAAGTACGGAGGTGGGATGTAGGTCGCGGACACACCCGTAGGGCGCCGCCGCTCCCTGGGCGCACCGCACCGCTAATGTGCCATCACCGTTATGTCGCGACCTACCAAAGAGGTTTACTTTAAAAAAAACCTACTAATATTATAAATGCGAAAGTTTGTGAGTGTGGATGTATGTATGTTTGTTACTCCTTCACGCAAAAACTACAGAACGGATTTGGATGAAATTTGGAACACAGATAGATTATAACCGGGATTAACATATAGGATACTTTTTAACCCGATAATCCCGAAATTTTTGCCAAGTTAAAATACTACGCGGATGAAGTCGCGGGGTACAGCTAGTACAAAATGAATGAAGAATATTCACTCTGATAAGACGTGTATAGGCTATCATTAAGACAATCCTTGTGTACAGATATGGTAGGTACCTATTGAATTATCATTTGCTTATGGTGAAGGAAAACATCGTGAGGTATAAAGGTTTCCTCTAGAAAAATCAAATAAATTTTCCTAATTTGAAAAAGTCCTTTACCCCGCTCTGGTTCAGCATAGAATATTATGTCCTGAATCCCCCTCTTATTAGGGCCTGCCGTCCCTAGGAGTGAGACGTTAAAAAGCGCTAAATTATTATTTTTCATAATTTTACTTACCAACCTCATCAATGTATTAGACAGTGAAACAAAAGCCCGTAGGTATATGGGCTGTAGGAAATTGGCCACAGCTCGACTATCACTAACGAATTATTTTTCAAAAAAAATGTTCACCACCTACATATAATAGTAGGCGGATCTTCTTCTAAGTCGTAGCACTCTTGTCAGAGCGGTCGTGGTCATGTTTCGGTCGGTTCTTGTGCCACCGCTGCTCGTACGATATGTCGCCAGTAGGCGGATACTCAATTCAATTCAATGGTAACGTCAAACTAGCCAGTCTAGTACGTACAAAAACTTTGTAAACGAATGTATAAGGTTTGTCTAAGCGACTGTGAATTAAACAGCTATTAGTCATCACTCGTTGTGTCACTGACATTATTTTTTTTGCATTAGACCTAACCTTTTGTAACTTTTATTATTAACGTAAAGAACTAAACGAGAATTTGAGATTCACCCAATAGTCGACTTGGAGTGGTTTATTTAAAATTCTGACCCAGTTGTGCAGATAAGAAATACCTACATCTATACAAATAAATGAAATTTAGGTGTCTGTTTGTAATGTAAACATAACAGTTTTTACTGAATGCATATGAAAGTAATATGTACATAAGTACGGTACTAAGTACACCAAAATAACAATTTATTACATTTTTGTCTGTCGTCTTTATTTTAGCGATGTACCACGCGGGCGGAGCCGCAGGCAACGGATAGTTTTAAATTATAGTAAAACATCACGCCCGAAATCCTAGAGGTAAGAGACAGACTAGTAGTAGTGCGCCCACAATTCTACCCCATTTGAAGGTATTTGGTACCAATGTATTAGGGGGTAATTCTCTGAAGTCCCGCTATGTTCTTTGGGCCAGAAATCCAATTTTCTTTTAAATAACAAAGTCTGTAAACAGGCGTACGACCCGCCTAATGTTAAGCAGTAACCGTGGCCTATAGATCATCATCCGCTCCCGTACCTTTTCCCATTATCTGGGGTCGGCGTAGTATGTCTTTTCCTTCCATTCATCGCGCTTTCCCGTCATACTCACATCCACTCCAACCTCGTTCATATACAATCCATCCATATTTTCTTGGGCCTACCTCTCGCACTCATATTCATCACTCTTTTAGTCACATGCTTCTCATCCCTTCTCATCAAGTGTCCAAACCATAGATGTTTGCATTTAATTACTTACATAAAACCATCGTTACGTCATTGTCGAAAAATTCTCTGATTCACTGTCGTCAGAATATGTACCTATATGACCTTCATATTTTGTACCGTAACATACCTCTCAGCAATATAGCTTAACGTTCGTACCTTAATTAAGGCTTGCACTTTACAGGTTTCGATGACATCGTTAATATAGGATTATGTGGGGATTTTTGCAATATGTTTAGTATAAACAAACAAACAACGTTATTTTGGTGGTTCCCTAAAAGCATAGTCAAAAATGTTGTGTGGTTTGAGCGTTAGCTGCTTGACTGCACAATTGCAGATTTGATTCCCAACATGGAAAATTACCCTAGGCTGAGAGTACTAGGATCCAATGGCCCTCAATTCAACCTTTTTGCAAACATTGGTTTGTATCGGGCTGTATGTTTAGGTCTCATTTTTATAGCTGTGCGTTTCGGACGATGAGTGAGAGGCGATCCGGTGGTAGATTTACCCTCGCCACCTCTTCTGGCAGCGGCCCAAGCCGAGGTCGTGTCCCTTGTGGCGCCCTTGAGCTAGCTGCCCCCCTGCCCCTCTGGCTGGAGCGCACTCGCGCTCGCCCTCTGTCCGGGTGAAATTGTTATGGCCACTCTGGCCAACAACATATAGTCAACAAAAAAAAAAAAAAAAAAAAAAAAAATAAGATGAGTGAGAGAACTGGAAGCAACCCCCTTTCCCTTCGTCTCCCTCAGGCCCACCCCCCTTCAGGTCGGCAACATGCGAGCAATGCCATTGGTATTGCCAGCATCTATAGGCTACAGTTACTGCTTATAATCAGGCGTACGATTGTTTTCAGACTTTGTTGTATAAAAAAATGTATCGCGATAAGTCGGTCAGTGGATATCACTTCTAAGAGTATTTGATCGGCCTAATAATCATTCCTGTGGACCAAATCGAAACAAAAGACGGCATCAAACGCTATTGAACTATTTCGTTCTCTAACCTACTTATTAAACGTGGTTTAGCGGTTGTATGTTACACCATGCCCTTCTTTCGAATGTCAAATTACTGATGACAGAAAGAGATAGTTCGGTGTGTAACTATTCGCCCGCTAATTGACGTTTATTAATAAGGCGGTATAATATATACCTACTTAATTATAACAACGTCAAGCTTGCAATTGATTCGCAATAGCATAGCAATGCGGCTATCTCTATACTAATGTACATTGATACGGAAATCTTTAGTGCAGATCGTAAACGGCGATTCTTGCACGAAATATGAATTTAATTATCTGTGTGGCCTTGAACACGGCTGTTATACTTGGAGTTTTTGTGTCGCACTATCTAGAGTCTAGAGGTTGGATTTGGTTTGAAAAGTTTGACTGAAATCGAACCTAGGGTCACCTATTCTTTTTTTGTTTATTTTTTACAAGACCAATATATATATTAGAATAATGTGCAAATATCATCTTACATAATTAAAAACGTGCAGTGCTTCGCCGCGTGAATGAGGTGGAAATGTTACTGGATTGCGGCGAAGTATTAGACATACCTAATATTTTCGTACCGGACACATAACACTAATTACGGTAGTTAATTAGAAAAAACATGATTTGGAATTACTTAGTTGAGCTACTACTTTTTTTTTCTTTATTGGGACTTGTCCCGCCACACACTCCCACCACTGTAACTCCTGTAAACCAGGATCGATAATGGTGACCAATAATGACGTCGAGGTTTGACTCTCGACGAGTCCCGGGGAAAAGTTAAATTGTCTTGGAACCCGCACGAATTTAATCAAACGAAATAACAGGAGGAGTTGGAATTTCTTCTTCCCTCCGGTGCGGTGGAAATTTTTTGAGTTACTACTTACTTTATAATTTCTATTCCTCAATGGGATATCGTTTTGCAAAATGGAACCGGACCCAGACATACTTCTGCAGACCAAAACCAACCCTACTGCATGTTGTTGTAGGTTGGTTCCAGTTTGCTTAAATATCCATTCTGCATAACTATATTGTTCTAGCTAACATGAGCATAAATACCGCATTAGACACCTCGTGTAGTCGCAATGACATCACAATGGCTGCCGCCAGGGTTGCAGGACTGGTCGGGTCACACAAAGAGACTGTAAGGCCAACGCGTGCCGTATCTAGCCAGCGTAGGATGCCTCGAACCTTATCTGGAGCTCTGTTGATAGGTATAATATAATCTAATGACCTGGTTTCACTTATGTTATTCTTCTTAGAATAACGACCGCACTTTGACGACCGCTTGATGCATCGGTTCGAGCGTAGGCCGCTCGGCTCACTGCACATGGTAGTTGCGGGTTCGATTCCCGCCGGGGCAATTTTAGAAAATGACCTTTTCGTAATTTGCTCACGTCTGGGTGTCACTAGGGTCCTCCCGAGTCCATTGTACGGTACTCATAGTGAAACCGTTGCTTAGCTTGGGACCATAAAGTTGGTGTGTCAGTCTGGCGATATTTATTATTATTTAATAGAATAACAACCTACCTGATATTTTCTTTTTTTTTTAAGATTAATAGAAATGTGAGTTCATCACATTACTAGTATTCCCGTTAGCCCCTCCAGCTAAGCTAATGCTTGTGTTTGGAGTGGGCTCACGTCAATAGTTTAATGGCCAGGATGGGCCTCGTACCCAAAACCTCTTAGTTACGAGGGCAGCCCCTCTAACCACTAGGCTATTGACACTACAAGTTACTGACGCATTATAAATTTAAATTGGTATTGACTTCAATTTTTTTCAATAAATTCGTTCGGGTTCCAAGACAACAATTTAACTTTTCCCCGGGAGTCGTCATCATTATAGATCCTGGCTTACAGGAGTAACAGTGGTGGGAGGGTGTGTCGGTACTAGTCACAATAAAAAAATAAGGTTATAAATAGTTTAAGCCGTCATAAAGATATAGATACATGATTACATTCACTTATCTATAAAAGCCTCTCACTATCTGTTTTGTTATTACAGACTCTGTTTGACCGTTTATTACTTATCTTTATGAGGGGCAGAGGTTAGTGAAATTAATTATTAGACAACTGGAGTTTTTGCGCAGTGCATTGGTGTAAATTGTCTAGGGTATGGTTTTTCTAATATAGTATAAAATATATAATAATAATAATAATTTAGCCCGTTTTACATCCCACTCCTGGGCACGGGCCTCCCCTCAACACGAGGGGGATTCAGGCCATAATCCACCACGCTGGCCCAGTGCGGGTTGGCGGATTTCTCATGTCTTTCGAAAATTGGTTAGATCTTCTAAGACATGCAGGTTTCCTCACGATGTTTTCCTTCACCGCAAGGACGTGATAATCATATATAAATTATGATTCGCACATAGATTTCGAAAAATCCAGAGGTGCGAGCCGGGGTTTGAACCCAAGACCGCAAGACGCGTGCTTTAACCAATCGGCTATCACAGCTTTATATAGCAATATATTGTCATGTATGAATTCCCTGAAGGGTAGGCAGTATTGTTGACCTCTCATATACCTAATAAAATACTAGTAAAATAAATAAATTCTTCCAGCCACATTACCCTTCAATAATAAATGGTGATACAACACTTGTCGTTACTCACGTTTCAAGGTATTACATGATATTCTGTACTCGTTCGGGGTACTTAATGATTATATACCTGCTACGTGCAGTGATTTTACGTGTGAATAATCAATTTTTCGACGACACTGAAAATTCGAGAAAAATATAAATAATAAATAAATATCGCCAGACTGACATGTATGGTAACTGTATGGTCCCAAACTAAACTAAGCAACGCTTGTACTATGGGTACCGTACAATGGACTGGGGGCGATCCCAGTGACACCCAGACCAGGGTAAATTATGAAAATGCCATTTCCGAAATTTGCCCCGGCGGAAATCGAACCCGCAACCACCATGTGCAGTGAGCCGAGCGGCGCTCGAACCACTGCGCCAAGCGGTCGTCAAATATGTCTACTCAATTTTGTCGAATGTCCTTTTGCTAGGGGTTATCCAGTCAAAATTCACAGGAAGTTCTGCAAACCCTGTGTTAGGGCTATCAGAGCTTTGAACATTCCTAACCTCTGACCGCAGAACATCGTCATCGCAATGACTCACAACTCACAACTACTTATTTACTTAATTACTTATTTACTTAGGTCTTATTTATTTACTTATTATCTTATTTACTTAGGTCTTACCACTTATGCACGACATACTGCATAGGTTTAAAATTAATTTTATTGACTAGAAATTAACTACTTCGTCCGCGTGGAATTTAACTTAACAAAAAAGCCCGCTCCCGCGTTCTGAGCCCGCGCAACAGGAACATTTTTTTAAATCTTGTTTTTCTAAAATAGACGTAGCGTAAGTTACTGCTTATAATATCAACTATCTACCATTGAAGGTCCCGTTAAAATCGGTCCAGCCGATCCGGAGATACTCTTTGATTTCATGTGTTTTTATGCGAAACCCTAATTGTTATTCTAAAATTAAAGTAGCCTAAGTTACTCCTTAAACATCAGCTATCTGCCAGTGAAAGTCCCGTTAAAATCGGTCAAGCCGTTTCGGAGATTACCCGGAACAAACACACAGACAGACAGACAGACAGACAGACAGACAGACAAAAATTTTTTAAATCGCGTTTTTGCTATAGCTGTCGTATGTACTTTCGTTTGCATTTAGTGAAAAGGTGTTATTTTGATATTACAAACAGACACTCCAATTTTATTTATTTGTATAGATGTATAGATATTTCCCTGATCATGCACTCAGCGAACAATTAACCGAAGCATGTGCTGGAGCCTTGCACTAACTGTAGTTTAATGACCGATTATTGCTGTAGTCGTAACTGAAGCTAATCATCAGGTGTTGGGTACTATTCCCGATGTGTTTTGAAAACCAATGCTTAGAACCAATCATCCTAGTTAGAACCTCAATCTCTCTTTCCAAGAGGTTTTTGTCGGTATACGAGGGATGCCTTTTAAGTTTTGTCGTTTGAAGAAAAAAACACAACTAGAACCTTATAGTACTTTTTATTGTTTTTCAAAGTATTCACCACGTAGCTTAATACACTTTTCCATTCGCTCAAACCAGTTATTATAACATTTATTCCACTCTAAAGTGGGGGTGTTCAAAATGGCTGACTTGAAAGCGTCGACTGCTTCTTCACTGGACTGGAACCTTTGACCACGAAGACTTTTCTTAATTTTAGGAAATGTAAAAAAATCGTTAGGGCTTAGGTCAGGACTGTATGGAGGATGGTCAAGAATTTCTACTTTTTCCTGCTTCAAATACTCAATCGTTTGACGAGCGCTGTGTGAACTTGCATTGTCGTGGTGCAGGATGATGCGTCGCTTTGAGTTAGATTTTCGAAGTTCGGCGATGACTTGTGGTAAACAAACTGTGGTATACCACTCTGCGTTAACCGTTCTACGATCATCAAGTGCAATAGTCGCAACATGGCCGGTTTTTCTAACGAACGTGGCCACCATCTTCTTTGAAGTGCTTCGAGAACGAACAACTTTAGTCGGCTTTGGCTCGTCTTGAAAGACCCAGATTGTAGATTGTTGTTTGGAATCAGGATCGTAGGCATAGATCCAAGATTCGTCACCACTGATGATGTCGTAGACGTGATTTGACTCTCCTCGGTTGAACCTTTGCAGAGTTTTCTTACACCATCTGACGCGGGCCGCCTTGTGATCGTCGGAAAGCAGATGCGGTATCCAACGGCAAACTAGCTTTCTTACACCAAGCGCTTCATGCAAGATCTTCTGAATGGTTGTCCCTGAGATGCCTAATAGAGCCTCTATCTCTCGATACGTCACATGACGATCTTCGAGAATTAGTTGTCTCACTCCAATGATGTTATCTTCAGTGAATGCAGATTTTGGGCGACCTTCGCGAGATTTGTCACTAACACTAGTATGTCCACGCTGGAATTCTAAATACCAGCGTTCGACAGTCCGCAGACATGGGGCTTCATCACCGAACACAGATATTAGCTCTTCAAAACACTGAAGCCGTGTCAGGCCTCTTCTAAAGTTGTAGAAAATTATTGCACGAACATTTTCCTTAGAAAGATTCATTTTCGTACGTAACCTGACAGATTCTAATCGACGCTGTGACTAAACAATAACATTAATCCTAATACATTCAACTGTTTTGAGATTCGAAATTTAAACACATTCGAATATAGAACAGTTCCAAATTCAAAGTTGCCGGGAATTATGGAAACGACAGAACTTAAAAGGCATGCCTCGTATGATCATAAATATTCCTTTCTAAACTTGACCTTATTGTAGGTAAATGCGAAAGTGTGTTTGTTTGTAAGTTCGACTGAGCATCCCACAAAACTCTAAACGAATTTGAATTCAATGTACAAAGGCGTTATGCTCTATTTCCTACAAATACGAGCTTGGCCGTGGATAAATTCGCGTTTATTTTCTTTAGGCCTACGGGGGCGTTTACAAATTGTAATTTAATTATCGTGACCTTGACTGAAAAGATCGGCCAGAAACTTCTCTTATTACAATTATGTGTTTTTAAAGCACCGGTTGCTTATAATTAAATGGTACATATAATAGGTTTTTTGGTAAATAGAAAGAGATGAATAAAAACTTCAGAAGACCTTCCCTGCGGTTTGGGTAAAACTCTTCATTTTAATATTCAAACTATTGCGCGGTATCATTAAATAAACAGAAAAATAAAAAATATGTCTAACTGTCTATGGTAGGGAATATGTGTCCAACGGCAATTTGTCAGTGCACTGCATAGCACCTCTGCCTACTCTATCGGGAAATACAAACGTGATAATACTACAAACATAGCTGTTAAGTTATTACAAATTAATCGTTAACCTATCATCACAGTCATTAGCGAAAGTCAGAAGATTAGCCAATGAAGTCGGACTTGCGCAAACTCCAATGAAAGATGAGTATAAATATTCAAGTTATCGATTGGACCGTCGAGACTTGAGGTCGTTGTTTTATTTCGACACAAGATTAGGTATGCACCTATTGCTATTTGTAATACTTATACACCACTCAAACTACAGGTTGAAACGGAAAGGGTATACTTTTTTTTTCAAAACTTAACTTTGTAAATCTAAAACTATCTGCTATGGAGGAAACTCGAAAAACAAAAGGTGTTACAGGGATACATCTGATGACAGATTTCATAAGTCTACAAAACCTTTAGTACTTCAGTTTTCCCACAAAGGCTATAGTGTTAGATTTACAAAGTTAAATTGCAAAAAAAATAGTATACCCTTTCTGTTTCACCTAGTATGATGGCTCCATTCACCAGAAGATACGAATCCTACTAATATTATAAATGCGAAAGTTTGTGAGTGTGGATGTATGTATGTATGTATGTTTGTTACTCCTTCACGCAAAAACTACTGAACGGATTTGGATGAAATTTGGAACACAGATAGATTATAACCGGGATTAACATACAGGATACTTTTTAACCCGATAATCCCGAAATTATTGCTAAGTTAAAATACTACGCGGATGAAGTCGCGGGGCACAGCTAGTGACGATATTAATTTCGGTGGTAGAGTCAAACTATAGCCAACTGACTATAGCTCATATACGGGCTGGCTCGAACGGGGTAGTACCACCCTCTGACAGAAGATTGACGTAAACTAGATATCTTACCTGCGTACGATGAGTGAGAGACCTGAATGCCCAACCCCCTTCCTCTCTGTCTATCCCACTCCCCTTTAAGTTGGCAACGTGCGAACAATGCCATTGGTATTGCAAACATCTATAGACTACGGTAACTGCTTAACATTAGGCGGGTTGTACACTATTTTGCCGACATTAAAACCAAAATTACAGGCTTATAGAGGGGGATGTGTCTGTCTGTTTGTTTGTTGTATGACCCTGGCTAACAGGAGTATAGGAGTAAACACAATTACAAATTCTTTGCGAGCAACTGTGTTGGGAGAGCCTGGTGAAAAGAAATGTATTAGAATAATAAAATTATCAGTCTCCAAGGACGGCAATCGCTGTCTGTGGTGTGTGTTAACGCCTAAACCGCTGAACCAGTTTAGATAAATTTTGGTACAGTGATAGATTGAGCTTTGGAGTAGGACATGCTACTACCTATTTACGTTAAAATAAAACGTGAAGGTGTGAAATAGGTGATGGAAGTTTGTATGTAATTTTGGTTCCGGGATACACGCGGACGAAGTCTCTGGCAAAAGCTAGTATTTTATACATAACCCGTGACATTATTATGTAACTCCTCACTTTCCAATGAAAATGTAATGTAACAAGAGCTCTGTATTGCATCGCAACAAGTGAGTATCAAGTGTCTTCATGGCTTGCTTGGTTTGAACAAAAACAGTCACCACGTCGTAACGGACGGATACGCGGCCTGAACCGGTTACACCGAAAGATACGGGTTGAACGCCGGTGGTGATTTATTTTGACTGGGTAATGTAATGAGACGCACAAAAAAATGCGAAAGGTGCTTTTAGATTTTTTACAGTGGTAGAACCAGTAGACCCAGTACAGTAGTACAGTAGACCCAGGAGTAGATGGCGGGACGATTTGGTCACTTTTGCGGGAGATACGTGGCCCGAAACAGCACAGGACCGTATTTTGTGGAGTATTAAGGGTGGGACTTTGCTCAGGAGTGGGACAAAAACTTGCTAATAAAAAAAAACGTCATAGAACCAAACTGCAGCTTATTGACTACAGACTACAGCATACATACGGGCTGGTCCAAACGGGGTAGTACCACCCTGTTACAAATGATCGGCGTAAAGAAGCTATGTTAGCTGCATTTCGTTCGGTCAGTGAGAGATTCGGAAGCCCAAACCCCCTTAGCCTCCCTCCGTCCCACTCCTTTTCAGTTCTGCATCTATATAGGCTACGGTAACTGCTTAACATGAGACGGGCTTGTTTGCTGACTTTGTTACAAAATTGGAATATATCTATACAAATAAATAAAATTGGAGTGTCTGTTTGTAATATCAAAATAACACCTTTTTACTAAATGTATATGAAAGTACATACGACACCTATAGCAAAAACGCGATTTAAAAATGTTTTGTCTGTCTGTCTGTCTGTCTGTCTGTGTGCTTGTTCCGGGTAATCTCCGAAACGGCTGGACCGATTTTGACGGGACTTTCACTGGCAGATAGCTGATGTAATAGGGAGTAACTTAGGCTACTTTAACTTTTGAAAAACAATTAGGGAACCGCGTAAAAAAATAAAAACACATGAAATCAAAGAGTATCTCCGAAACGGGTGGACCGATTTTGACGGCACTTTCACTGGTAGATAGCTGATGTAATAAGCAGTAACTTAGGCTACTTTTCTTTTAGAAAAACAAAATAAAAAAATAAAAAATGGGTTCTGTCGTGCGGGTTAAATTCCACGCGGACGAAGTCGCGGGCTCAGCTAGTATATTATAAGCTTCATGATAATCAGTATTCCTTTTACATTTTTCAAAATACGAAATCTACACATCTCTACATACCTTCAAAATAAACTGAACGTTTCGAATCCCACTGACCCAGTTTCGTTGATTGCTGTAATAACAGAAGCTGTAATGGCACCAATATGTACTTACTGAGAGTGTTATTTGCCAAGCTTTCCTGCGAATACACAATAGCTACTTAGCCGCAAGTCTTTTATGGTTAGGTAAGCGTAAAGATTCACAATGACAACGGTATCAAGAGCGCTGCCATGTCTTTAGAAAACAAAGGAACTACATCATTTGAAAATCATTAACCCATGTCAGAATAATACTGACTAACCTATTCTAAAGGCTCCGTCATTCAAAATTATAATAATAAAATTAAATTATTTTTATTTTCACATACAGGTCCATATGCATCGTAAATTAAATTAAATTACATAATTAATGATAAATAAATAATTAAATATCGCCAGCCGAACACACCAACTGTGTGATCCAAACTAAGCAAGTGTTGTACTATGGGTACCGTACAATGGATTGGGGGCGATCCCAGTTACACCCAGACCAGGGCAAATTACGAAAAGGCCATTTCCGAAATTTGCCCCGGCGGGTATCGAACTCGCAACCACCATGTGCAGTGAGCCGAGTGGCCAACGCTCGCACCCCTGCGCCAAGGGGTCACCCTTTTATTAAACTAAACTAAACTTAATAAAGATTTCAAATCACTATTAACGTTCATGATCGCAACGTGCCCGAACACCTCTGAAGCTCTGATCTTAGGAGACCCATTTCCTCGGACCCCCTGAAAATCAGGAGATCTTCTGCAAATCGGTACACCTGTCTGACAGCACTAGGTGTAATATCCCAGGAATATATTCTCTCTCTATAAGAGAAGATATTCGACTTATGGCAACCCCGTACAGGTTATCCGGAATTAGTATTAGCCAACAATAAATTTTCTCACTAATGTACTTTCACCTATTCTCTGCAAATCGCAATCTACACGACGGCTAAACAGGAAGAGATCAATTGAATGGCCGCTCGTAATAAATCCATTGTTATGAAAATTCATTTGCTGGAAGCTGCGAGTAAAATGTTGCGCTTTCTGCTTCATGTTAACAAGCTTTCAAGTGTTCATGGAAATTGTATCTATGCATTACCTACTTAACAGTTTTTAAAATGAGTGCGGGGGCCGAAAGCTCAGCCACATCATAACAATGTCGGCGAACAATCATACGATCTTAAGCAGTTACCGTCAACTATAGATGCTTATAATACCAAAGGCGTTGCTCGTACGTTGCCAACGGGAAGTGGAACAGAAGTAGGGGAAGTTGTTTGAATATTCGTTGTTCCGTTCAAGGTTTTCGGCTCTGGTCTGTCAAAACCCTATTGTCGGATGATGTGAGTCTTTCGTTCGACAGCCCCTACTGACTTCTATAAAAAACACAACATTCTTTCTTTTCTACATATTATAGGTAATGCAGTAATCTATCGCGATGACTTATCAGCTTGGACGCCAACAACTAAACCTTGATAGATAACCTCTTTAAGGTTAGATAGAATAAACGTCAAAAACAAGAAACGAATAGCATTAGGCGATCTTATCGCTAGTTGCGATCTCTTCTAGAACTTAAGAAGTAGAGGATAAGGCTGATTTTTAAAAGCCTAATGTTTTAATCCGTAATTTTCCAGGTTATATCACTAGGGTCCGGCTCAACTTCTGAAGCCGACCATTTTTAAACTGCTATTCCTCTAATCTTTGCCTTCTTATATCACCAAACAACTTGAATATCTAATCAATTGATAGACCCCATTTTATATTCAAGCCGCGCCGCTAAAGGGTGACCGTTTCAAATGAGTTCTTAATTTGGTATGTAACGGAGTGTACACCTTACTTTAACGATGATTGGAATGGGGACACGCGTTTGATATCTGGGTCCAATGTTTGTTTGATAGCAACAAAGTATATTTTGACGACCGCTTGGCGCAGTGGTTCGAGTGTAGGCCGCTCGGCTCACTGCACATGGTGGTTGCGGGTTCGATTCCCGCCGGGGCAAATTTCGGAAATGGCCTTTTCGTAACTTGCCCAGGTCTGGATGTCACTGGGATCGCCCCAAGTCCATTGTACGGTAGTACAAGCTTTGCTTAGTTTGGTTCCGTACAGTTGGTGTGTCTGTCTGGCGATATTTATTATTATTATTTATTTATAGTTCAATGAACAAATTTGGGAAACAAATGGGTACTCATTTGTTATTTATTTACTCATATGTTTATCCGGCAACAAGTTTGGTTATACAAGTTTGGTACCAATGATTTGGATGAATAACTACGGTTGCAAAAAATTTTTTAACAATATATAGGCAGTATTTCCAGTTTACTCAAAATTAAATGAACACATACTTTGATGTTATTTTAACTATTAGCAACCTACCAGACCAGAAGAGGATCAGTACTTCCTGAAATTAGATTTTGGAAAGTTGGAACGATAGTCATAATAATATGATTTCGCTGAGTAGGTATACCTATTTAGTATATTAATGTTTAAAGAGTCCCAATTTCCCTGAGTATAAGTATGCATATAAAAGTTTAAGGAAGTTACTTGTGTCCGGTGAAGTCAAAATGTAATTGATTTCAGAGACAGATAACGTTGTTAAATAAAAATTACGCTTTAGCGATACTGTGGGCGAAAGCTAGTGATATTATGAAGAAAGGCGTGTATGGATATATCGTAACTTCGACATGCCGAAAGACAACGGTATTTTTTTATTTATGTCCCATTGTATATCATAGCAGAAGATACATTTATATTGATACCATATACCGCCTACACTCTATCTACAGTATCAATAAATTATTATGTGCCACATTTATAAAATGGAATTCTGTTTAAAAATAATGATTTGTTAAACATATTAACCCATAAATTAGATTTCGTATCATTCATTAGTTAGTAAAACAGCAGTGATAGCCGATTGGTTAAGCACGCGTCTTGCGGGCACCGGGTCCTGGATTCCAACCGCGGCTCGCACCTCTGGGTTTTTCGAAATCTAGGTGCGAATCATAATTCCTATATGATTATCATTCGCTTACGGTGAAGGAAAACTTCGTGAGGAAACCTGCATGTCTTAGAAAATCTAACCAATTCTCGAAAGACATGTGGAATCCGCCAACCCGCACTGGGCTAGCGTAGTGGATTACGGCCTGAATCCCCCTCGTAGTGAGGGGAGTCTCGTGCCCAGGAGTGGGACGTCAAAAAGGGCTAAATTATTATTATCATTAATTGAAGAGATGTACCTAGTTTGTAAGCTAAGTACCTAATAAAAATGTAATCAACTTGCCCATTAAAATATAATCAATTGATTGGGTATCAAATAGGTCAGTAATTAAAACGCAGTGTCTAGCCGGTAATATAATTTAACAACCATTCAATATCGATTCACGAACTATAATGAATCACAGCCCACACACCACAGACTTACTTGAATATAGAAGCCTTTTAAATCTACCAATCACTGTACCTACTTACTTATACCATCTTTATTTAGTGTTATTGTAACCTCAGGGTGATTGACTCGACGTTCAATTTTGGTAACAGCATGTTACGAAAATAGTCTCCAGCTCGGCTTGAGTAGGACAAGCAAAAGTAAACTTTAACAAGTTATATGTGAATTCATAATTGTATCGCATAATGCTTTGCTTGTGTCTACACATATGCGGAACAGAAAAATGCGATGAGAATCCGTAATGAACACCTAACACCACGTTTCCGACTTAGAACGATCGTAAAGTTATTGGCAGTTATTCCAGGGGTCAGTGAGTTCGGTCACGGATATAAAATAATTTTTTTTTTTTTTTTTTTGAATTGACTATATGTTGTTGGCCAGAGTGGCCATAACAACTTCACCCGGACAGAGGGCGAGCGCAAGTGCGCTCCAGCCAGAGGGGCAGGGGGGCAGCTAGCTCAAGGGCGCCACAAGGGACACGACCTCGGCTTGGGCCGCTGCCAGGAGAGGTGGCGAGGGTAAATCTACCACCGGATCGGAACGCGACCTCGACTGAGAAGATCCGGCAAGAAACTCAGCGGGCTTGTCGGGTGCCAAGGTGCGTCTAGGTAAGTAGACGCACCTTCTAGCGGAAGCGGGGGTTCGTCGACCTCGCCGGCGAGGTCGGTGTCTGGTGGGGAGTGTGCGTGTGTCGTTCTCCTCGACATCTGAGTCTAGGAGAGCGGTGAGTGGGTCGGGGGGGTCCAGCAACACATGCCGCGGCCTGCGGCGGCATGCAACTGGCGCGTGTGTAGGTGCATAATCGGCGGTGTAGGTGCATAATCGGCGGTATAAAATAATGTGGATTAAGAGTTAGAACCCGATGTAATATAAAATAGAAATAGGCTCAAAGAGTTTCACCTTACGTTTTAAATTCCCATAACATACTAATGCATGATCGTTTCTAAAATATTGGGTTAATAATATACTTTTCATTACTCATACTCTGAAAGTAGGTCTGAAGTCCCTGAAGAGCGGGTTGAAAGTAATACTTTTCCGGCCCGGGAGAATCGCTTTCAAATGACAGCTGTCTAATTATTAAAAAAAAAACTAGTTCCATTTTCACATTTCTATGGAACCATTTTCAAACTTTTTCTACAGTCACTCAATTACAGCACGATGTAAAATTGAAATAACATAAAGTTAAGTATTAATTAAAGAATATATATTTTTAAATGACTTAATTATAATTTAGTTTCAATAATTTCTTTAAAATAACATAGATTTGGGCAAAATATTTAAAGATGAAAATGAAAAATAATGGCTAAATAATGAAGTTGGCCGGCCAACGAAAAAAAAGTATTGTTCATACTTCCTTGTATTATTTCTTTAGCCAATTTCTGTTTTTATTTTTACTTTCCTTGTATTCGTAATGAAAAGCACAGTGTTTACCTCGGGTGAAAGACTTATTTTGTCCCTCGATCTATTAGCGCCCTCGCTGCGCTCGGGCGCCAAACCCCGTCTCGGGACTAAATAAGTCACTTTCACCACTCGTGTAACAATGTACTATTTTATATGAAGTAAGTAATTACCTACGAAAACTTTCAAGTGTTGATTTCTTGAAATGAAAGCGTACCTACGTAATTATTACTTTTTACCTTCGGTAAGTATTTAGGGACCGTATTAATAAATCGGGTTTACACGAACAAAGTGAAACAAAAAATTATAACCACCCAGAGAGCAATGGAGAGGAGCATTCTTAGAATTGGAAAAATTCACAAAGTACATAACAACATAATTAGGCAAAAAACAAAACTAACAGACGCTCTTACACATGCCTTGAAACTGAAATGGCAATGGGCTGGTCATGTCGCACGATTCACAGACAAGAGGTGGACTATACAGACAACGCAATGGAAGGGACCAGAAGGAAGAAGAAAGGTCGGGAGACCATATAAACGGTGGGCCGATGACATAATCCAAATAGCTGGGAAAAAATGGATGATAGTAGGTAAAACTAGAGAAAAATGGAAGAAAATGGAGGAGGCCTTTACCCAAATAGGGGTCCACTTCTCACATAGAGAATGAATAACAAAACTAACACTAATATATATAAAAAAAAAAAAAAAAAACTAACCTTTATCTTTAATGCTTGTTTTGAGAATGGAATAAATTATAAGGCTTAAATTAAAAAAATTAAAATTAAATTAATAAATCGATCTTAAGTCTGTAACGTGATTTCCTGCCTTCACACAGTTACACACCAGCAGCTCAGTCAGCAAATTTATTTGTTACAAGTCTAAGAGCGATCTTGTAAATGACATTCTACCGTCATACCAATATGAAATCGCATGTCAAAAGCGTACCTACTCAAGATCACTCTAATGAGATTTATGAATACGGGCCCAAATGTAATCTTAAAACTAAGTATAACAAAGTCCGTTACCGTAGCCTGAGGATACATACTTGCAATACCGAAGGCATTGCTCGCACGTTGTAAGCCTAAAGGGGAGTGGGACAGAGGCAGAGGAAGAGTGGAGGGTTTACGCTTCCGGGTCTCTCGTTCAACGTACGAAAGCCAGCTATAATAGCTACTTTAAGGCTAAAGCGCCCATCTAGCCCGCGAAGTTCAAATTTTTTGAGGTTTTTTAGAAATTATTCAAAATCTGACAATAATAAATGGCAGATTTTGTAATTCGCGAAAAAGACCGTGGGCAGTGCATTCATTAATATATCCAACTTACTCTAAAACATTTCAAGAACGACAGCTATCCAGATAATCTGGCAATTTTTGTATATTTAGTGATTTACTAGTATCATATCCACCATGATAATATTAGAGTAAAATAAATGTATTAATAAACGCACTGCACACTGTGTTTTTCGCAAATCACAAAATGTTGTCTTAAATGTTTTCAGATTTTGGATATAAGTACTATAAAAATACTCGAAAATTTTGAATTTCGCGGGCTAGACAGGCGCCTTCACCTTAAGCAGGCGAGCCAGCCCGTTTAGATGTAGTCCATTGGGGACAGCTTAGCTCTACCACCAGTATGTGACAGCTAACATACAATAATGGTGGTTATACTCTCCAAAAGCAAAATACATATGTTATTCACCGCATACACCGTGGTCTATGCCACAATAAAACTACCGCATTATGGTTCTACTTGACCTAGTCAGCTCATGCACGGGGATAAAACAATGGGCGAGTGAAATGGCTAACACGCGTCACCTTAGTTTCTCATTCTTAAGATGTTAAAATAATTTTAATAAATATTGTATTAGCAATGTAAGTAGGTACCTATATCCGGGTACATCTGGGAATCCTTTAACCCGCGTTTGGCGCTGACCTAGTCATTTTGCGACCTTATTTTTTTGTGACCCTGTCATTTTAGGACCTTGTCATTCTGTGATCTTATCATTTGGTGACCTAATCATTTTGTGACCATATCATTATGTGACCTTATCCTGTTTCGACCGTGTAATCTTGTCGTTTTGTGACTTTGTTATTCAATGATCTTGTAATTTTGGCCCGTACTTACCTACCGATAAATTCAAAACTTTTTTGAATGGGTTTACATTTCATGGAAATTAGTCAAACATTACTTACTAACCAACTAGAAATTCCACTGTTTTCTTACTTGACCTAGTGAGTAGTGCGTTCAAAGACGTCCTATAATGGGCCAAAACAATAAGCGGCCGGCGACCGGCGGCTGCCGAAATGGGGCGAACTGATTGCGGCACGCGATACACTATACCCCCACTTTTATTAATTAAACCAGCTTTTTATTGAATGTTATTGAAAAAGTCACTGAAAAAATAACTAGTATTCATAAAGCGAAACATTTTCGAGAAGGCGCTGACACATGTCGGCGTTAGATTGCTGGATCGTCGCAATTAACGATGAAAAGTTTTCACCTGATATGGTGATATTAGCCGTACTGTCATCGGCGGCGCACGGCGCCTTCTTGCTCGCCGGCCGACAAACCTTTGCTCCTTGTGTTTGGCATAGTATCTTCGAACACTTTACTTGCGCTTTTGTAAATTTTCCGCGGGACTGCGTTTGCAATCTACCACGGACTGGGCGCCAGTTGTAGCGGCTGGGTATCGTGTCTTACTACTGTTCCACACAAAATAAAACACAGGTCGTCTCGGTTAATCAACCTGTCGTAATTTTTCTTCTAATTAAAAAAAACTAAAATCACAAAGTCAACTTCTCGTTCATAAACAACTCAAAAATCTCTTATTTCTTTTTAATCATAAAAAAGTAGTCATAAACAAACAAATTATATGTAAACGTCCCTCCACTGAGGGACGCGTTTGTCTCTGGCAGGCCGTAAGTGTGCCCGCGTTACAAATGGCATTTCCAAGTCGCTCCCACACTTACTTGATCTGTATATTTTAATTGGTTTATCCGGCCCTAGAATCTTTTTATTTAGACGCAGCAAAGGTTTATATTTACCTACTATTACATAATATACTAAATAAGTAAAAAATATTACTTATCATTAATTTGTTTTAAGTACCTACTTATCTATTTCCGGTAGCCGGAAATAGGGAAGAACTGGTAATAAAGTTACTGGGAAAAATACCACAATACTGCATGTATAGGATGGAAGGATGATGGACCATTTTCCTATACTTTTTGATCTTTGACGCTTTACATCTGGAATCTTGTTTACGAATCTGACATTTAGCGAACAAAGTCCCTTGCTTTATGTACCTACATTATCCCATAAGGACGTAGGAATCATGCATTTAGGTCATTGCAAACCGGATGGCTATATCTAAATAGGGATGATGACGTGTGCCATGCAATATGCAGGAATGACATCAACTTGATACGCAATCAGCTTTTGCGTACAAAACTGATAGCATGATGTATTAGCTCAGTTCCTCTGCTAATAGGTTAGGTATAGTACAAATTTGGAACATTATAGTTCGATTTTTAAAATTCGATTCAGTATCCTGACAGTTGGAGGGATACCAGTTTTTGACAAAAAAGGTAGAGATTTGAAAAATAGAATTAATGAAATTGAATTAACTTAATAATGTATGATATACGAAGTCTATGAATTGAATATCTTGACAATCAAATCAAGATATAGGCCCCTATTAATAAATCGATCTCAAGTCTGATAGCGATCTTGGAAATTTCATTCTTTTGTCATGCCAGTACAAAACAAGATGTCAAAAGCGTCTAGATCGCTCTCAGACTTGAGATCGATTTATTAATACGGGCTATAATGTGTCGTGTTTAAGCGTCAACTAACTGAAGAGGTTATGCCCAGGAACAAGACATGGTACATTAATGTAAAAAATGGTAGGTGATAAATTCTAGAATTATTATTATTTTAATTGTTCTCAAATTTCACACAAATAAGTATAATTAATTTTATATCATTAAACAATTTGTATCATTCAACAACAGTCAGTTTCCAACACAATTAGTTTTGGTATGGTAACATTATTTTTCTTTGAACTTTCAAGTTACTGAATCGAATTGAAAAATCGAAGTATAACTACACTACTTTAAAATTTAGTACAGAAAAAACGGCGTCGTCTTCATCATGCAAATGACCGCTAACTCTTCACGATTGAAAACTCTAATAGCATTTTGCAAGCTATATAAAAGCCACGCCTAATTTCCCACGCAAACGTGGGCCCGACGACATTTTTTACAGAACATTTGCGCTCCGAAATTCCAAGAACTTTTTTTATAGGTATTTGTCATAAGCTGTCCGTGGCTTTTAGGAATCGTCCTCGCTTGCTAATGTCGCGTGAATGCCAAGAAAGTTGACATTCGTGCGAAATATCACGATTTCAGTTCATTTCGCGTTCCTACCTACCTACTGCACTGTGACACTCAATACTGCCAGTACATTCTTTGTAAAATAAATAAAGATATACCGCCAGACTGACACACCAACTGTATGGTGCCAAACAAAGCAACGCTTGTACTATGGGTACCGCAAAAAGGACTGGGGGCGATCCCAGTCACACCCAGACCTGGGCAAATAAAGTAAAGGCCATTTCCAAAATTTATCCCGGCGGGAATCAAACCCGCAACCACCAAGTGCAGTGAGCCGAGCGGCCTAAGCTCGAACCACTGCGCCAATCTTCCATAGGAAACTGGAGTGGAATTACCGGACTTCCAAGCACTTATAGCGTTCTATTATTTTAGTTCAATAGGTAGGTACCTACAGCGATAAAATGACGTAAATGGACTTATATTTTGTATTAATAATATATTTTGTTATTTACTAATAATAAATACAATTTACTTAATACGCATAATAGTTTGTAGCTACCTACAACTTATTATTAGTGCAACAATGGAGGAAAATGGCATCATGAGCTGTCATAGCTTCGGAGATTTAATTATAACAACAATCCCAGTTTTGCTATAGCTATTAAGAGGTCGGTACGAACGCAGGGACGTCCCTACAACCGATAAAACCCCTTTTTAAAGTTATAAAATACTAGTTTATGCCCGCGACTTCGCCCGCGTAGACTTAATTAAAGTAATCTATGTGTTACTCCAGGGTATAAACTATCTGTGTTCCAAATTTCATCCGAATCTATTCAGTAGTGTTTGCGTGAAGGAGTAACAAACATCCACACTCACAAACTTTCGCATTTATAATATTAGTAGGATTTATATTAGCCTTTTGTAAATATTTCATTAAGGTGTTTACTTTCCCAAGATACTAATTATCGTTTCCTAAGTGTATTAAATTAACAATCTGTTTTCTGTTATTCCCTCACTCATGTTCGTGTTGTGATCGGTGTAACTAGTTTACATGTGATTCGAATTTGGTTTTTCGACCATGGGATACGGAATAAGTGATCGGTGTTTGTTGCATAGGATTAGTAAATTGGGGTAAGTAAGTGGAGAATTTGAAATAATAATTTATTGATTCAAATTCAAATCGTTTGTTTGTTTAGGTCTACAGGGGCACTTACAAATTGTAATTTTTTTTTTCTTATATCTACAACCGGATCGGAACGCGACCTCGACTCAGAAGATCCGGCAAAAAACTCAGCCAGCTTGTCTTTTTACATTTGTTATAAGTTTTTTTTTTATCGCTAGTTGCTTATTTAGTCAATAATTAGAAAAGATAGTAGATTTGTGAGTGTGGATGTATGTATGTATGTATGTATGTTTGTTACTCCTTCACGCAAAAACTACTGAACGGATTTGGATGAAATTTGGAACACAGATAGATTATAACCGGGATTAACATATAGGATACTTTTTAACCCAATAATCCAATACTACGCGGATGAGGTCGCGGGGCACAGCTAGTATTAATATATAATAGCTCTAAAGAATGGCGATTTCGAATCGGTGATAGCTCCAAGCTGTGCCCATATAGCTACTGCTCCTATACGGGGGGCTAGACCGGAGTAGTACCATCCTCTAACAGAAGATGGGCGTTAAGTAATATAATTGCCGCGTTTGGTAAGATGAGTGAGAGACAGCTAGAAGCCTCTATCCCAGTTCTGATTTCCCTTCAGGTAGGCAACGTGCGAGCAATGCTATTTGTATTGCAAATATCTATAGGCTATGGTAACAGTCTCATCACAACTTAAGTGGATGTTATTTATCAAAGTTTCAAAGGAATTTTCTGGAAGATAGGTAAAATCACACTTAAAATTGTTCTGCCCTAAACGAAATGCTGTATTCGTATAAAGGAGGGGGAGACTCATGCCTTCACTAGGCTGTCGATTAAATAAGTTATATTGACCATATAACTGGTCTGGGTGTCACTGGGATCGCCCCCAGTCCATTGTACGGTACCCATAGTACAAGCGTTGCTTAGTTTGGGACCATACAGTTGGTGTGTCAGTCTGGCGATATTTATTTATTTTTACTAATAGTCTCCCGTGGTCGAAAATCGACCATTATTCATGAAAATTTTTAGTTTGAACGTTATTAAGGTTCTATTGTCAACTATTAAGTACAAAAACCCAAAACCTTCTTGATTGATACTGGCACAAAGAGTGCACTATGGAAGTTCCGCCCTCCGAAATAAAGAAAAACTGTCACCACTGTTTGTCAGTCAGTTACTGAGTGAAAGTTACAAATGTGTGTGTCAAACACATGGTTGTGTGTGTAACTATTTATTAATAGTTTAAGGTATTAATATTAAATATTATTATATAAAAATATTAGCTTTCTGCACTCCTTCTCCATATAAACTTTAACAGTGCCAAATTTCATACTCCACCATCCGCGTAATTTTCGTAAAAAGTGATACAAAGTTTTTGCTTCACGTACATATTAATATATAATTATTTATATGTTTATGTGTTGTCCCTCAGGCTCCTCCGGCCGGTGTCGGTGAACGGCATCATGGAGCACGCGCTGCAGCATCGCGAGCGCGTCGGCGTGCAGGACTTCGTGCTGCTCGAGGACTACCGCTCCGAGGCCGCCTTCATCGACAACTTGAAGAAACGCTTCCATGAGAACATCATTTACGTGAGTATTTTTATCTGGGACCGCCTTTGATTCCTTTATCAAAGGGGACCGCCCACGAGGTGCTTCGATTAAAGAATAGTTGTCTAATTTGTTCCTTTCCAATAATAATAGTCTAATTTGTTGCTGCTGCATTTGTTGTTGTTGCACTGCTGGTGAAAGTCCCGTCAAAATTGGACGAGTTGTTTCGGAGATTATCCAGATAGAAATGACTGATAGACTTACAGACAGTTATAATTACTGAATATACTTTGATATGCATTTAGTAAAAAGCTATTTTCACAATACAAACAGACACTTCCATTTTATTTAGTCGTAAACTTATAACACCCATTGGTTTCTGTTGGGGGTTAAAAAATAATGTCCTTGTTATCTATGATTTCTGTCAAATGAAGTGCGGTTTCCCGTGACCAATGTTTCATCCAAATCTCTCATCTGCTGCGACCTCAAGAGTTACCAACTGATGCAGTACTCTTGATTGCAGACGTACATCGGCAACGTTCTGATCTCAGTGAACCCCTACAAGCAGCTGCCTATTTACACGGAGGAGAAAACCAAGCTCTACTACAAGAAGGCCTTCTTCGAGGCGCCCCCGCACGTGTGAGTAAACACACACACACACAGGGCCGGATTAACCATGCCGGGGCCCCTAGGCAATGCAGGTCTCGGGGCCCTTTTCAAATTCAAAGCGTTTATTTTGTTTAGGCCTACGGGGGCACTTATAAATTGTAAATTTTTCATTTTTTTCTTAAGTCTACATCCGGATCGGAATGCGACCTCAACTGAGAAGATCCGGAAAGACACTATACTAATTTCCTAAAGTATGATAAATACCTACTCTCGCGGAGCCTATAGACAGTTGCTTACATTGCATAATGGATAATCTGGGCCTCACACACGCACTCTCTTTTTAATAGAGCTCGCTCTTCCTATATATGCCACACCATAGAACCACTACAGCAGTTATACGTTTAAAGGTGTTGGCATACTATTCGGTCGACTTTCGATCGACCATCGACCAATGAATCGATCGATTTTGTTTGCGAGGTAGTTACGTCATCAATATTTCATCATAAATTTCTTATAACAATGCGTCAGTATAGATACTGTAGTTTTCAGTTCGTGAAAAGACTGAACCGCCACTCTCAACGCGTCATAAATAAGGGCTGCAGTGAGGAGCCGTGACCCTGTCAGTGTACCATTAGCCGGCTGCCCTACTTCGCGTAAATTCGCCTTTTCGTGTCCCTCCAGAGTTCAATGCGGATTGTAAGAAACTTTATTGCTGTCTCATTTTCTTTATGTTGGAAGGGCTGAATGAATTATTATTAAAATATGTTTTCTTATAACCTTAGCGGTTATTCACACAGTTAACTTGGCACCGATAAAATTAATACAGATTTTACTGTATCCAGATTTCAAATACGGCCGTTAGGTATCTGTGAAAAATATGTAGAGAGACTTTTAGCGGAATAGGGAAGTTCTTCCGGCCTGGCGGGACGGCCGCTATGTACCAATGGTTGTTGCCTAGTAGGTATATGTAGTCACGATACTTGCGAATTTTTATATCGCGATTCATGTTTTCTATTAAGAATCGCGAATTGTATTGAGGCGCCGCATTCAGCGCCATCTATCCGTCGTTGACGTGAATCTAAGTTTGCTACAGGCTGAATTTTTAGGTAATAATATTCTCCAATGTTATCCGAAAGTAAGACATAACAAAATCATGTTGCATGTACTTTCTTATTGTTATCGTAAGGCTAGACATCGCGCGTGTTTCTGTAGACAATTGTATACTAAATACCATAATTAAGTTAATTACCAATTCGATAACACGGCTTTAATCGTAATGACAATACGATATTTCTATATAATACGACGATAATATGGATAAGTAAAAATATGGGTATTAGATTATACGTATCTCCGCTAGAAACACTGAATTTGTTAACTCAATCCAAATATTCCTTGCTCAATCAAACCGAAAAAAAATAACATAACACCATTTAATTTTGTTAACACTAAATTCTAACTTAAGTTCCTTCGTTCTGTAAAATAAACGCAACGTAAATTGCGTGACTTAAAACCGCGAATCGATAAATAATACACAAAATTACCATCTTATCGCCAGACCACACTAACTGTATGGTCCCAAACTATGCAACGTTTGTGCTATGATTACCATCATACGATGGACTGGAGGCCCGATGGAACTCTGAATTGGGATGGGATGTGTGAGGTACCAAAGCTATGCTTAGGTTACTAATCCTTATTTAGTGACAATGGTGTTGCCTGCTCACATTCTGTTGCTTTTCCTAAGAAAGTACACCATCGTTTATTCATTGAAAAGTAACCATTGAGTTTCTTGCCGGATCTTCTCATTGGAAGCAGCATTCCGAACCGGTTGGCTTACATGAATAAAAACAATTTTGAGTTACAGTTTTTCAGTTTGAATACCATACCAAATTTTGATGCTGCAACTTGCGTTGCTGCCTTCATTCAGGTCTTACTTCATACATTTATGTATTATTTCCCAATCCCAATAGTTGCTAGCTAACCCAGAATTAGTTGAGAAATTATCGCGGTTCATGAACAACGTATTCTATGAAAATTTGTTACTCATTAGTAACATTATCAGTCGGTACCTAATTACTGGGTAGATATGAACACTTATCAGCGTTCGATAAGCGAATACAATAGCTATTGAAGAGGCTTCGTGCCGTAACATAAACTGGTATATTTATGCAGTAAGCATCGAATAATATATTGAATATCCTTAGAATACAAAGTCTATGGAACAGGTTCAATGTCACGATATAACTGAAGCGAAAATTTCTAAAAGGACTTTGGATATACCGATATCTTTCTAATTTATTTTATCATGATTAGGCGCGTCGGCAATCAGTCATGATGTTTTGTCTACGCGGACATTAAATTTATTTGCTCGGGCACGCTGGTCGATACATAATTATGGACACTCTATTTAATAGAGTTACCTTGTTTGAAGAAATTTCTTCACTTTGCCAAACAACCAGCCAATCGTATGCCTTTTACTCTGGATTTTAATGGTGCTGAGTAACACTCAGACCGAGAATTAAGAATTATCAGGGGCATTTTGACCCGAAGTATCTCGTCGAATGTTTGTTACTTTTTAAAATATAGACGCATTATAAAGCGATGGATCTGTCATATGCAGTGAGCCGAGCTGCCTACTACGCAGACTTTACCCTAAAATGATCATGATACACATAAAAATGCTCAAAGGATAAATAAGTAATGTTAAATAACGAAATCAAGATATTCATAAGTTCTCGTCAATTTTCGCAGAGAATAACAGAGCATATGACATTTAAGTAGGTTGAACAGCATCACAAAAGTTGTCTCTTTCCAGATTCGCGATCGCAGATAACGCGTACCGGTCGTTGGTGTATGAACATAGAGAACAGTGCATACTCATCTCAGGTACGATCACGTCTTATTTATCTAACAAGTTCTTGCCTCTCTCCAGCTTCACGTATTTGCAACTTATTTACAAACTTCTAACACAATTCATTTGTCAAACTCTTGATTACATTATACAGGCTGTTTTATAAGTAGTTGGTCTGTGATTTATTTGTTTAGTGAAGGTAGGTAGTTTGTTTCTAAATAAAATAAGTTTAATACCTATTAATACGCCTCTTAAAATTTGTTAGCTAGACTGCTCCTGACCCATATCAAATATATTTATCAGTAAACATCTGTTCACATATTTAATTAATTATTGTTGGAGTGTGTTCAAGTTTGGTTTCAATTCACAGGTGAATCGGGCTCCGGTAAAACCGAAGCGTCAAAGAAAGTTCTAGAGTACATTGCAGCGAGAACGAACCACCTTCGCAATGTGGAGACAGTCAAAGACAAACTCCTTCAAAGTAACCCCTTGCTGGAAGCCTTCGGTAACGCGAAGACCCATCGTAACGACAATTCCAGCCGTTTCGGAAAATACATGGACATCCAATTCAACTATGAAGGTGCGCCTGAAGGAGGGCATATCTTGAACTACCTCCTCGAGAAGTCGAGGGTGGTGAGCCAGATGTCAGGGGAGAGGAACTTCCACATCTTCTACCAGCTGCTGGCGGGTGGAGACCAGGAGCTGCTGGGTAAACTGAAGCTGCAAGCGAGGCCGGAGACCTACAAATATACTGCTGATATGGTAAGTTTTGGAATGTATATATTTATATAGTTAAGAACTATCAGGGGACCCCATGTGTACAAAAAATATATCAAAATCAGTCTAGCCGTTTAGGAGGGATAGACTTACGAACACACCTGAATTTTATATTTTTAAAGATTTATAGAGAGGATATCCTGCAACAATGAATGACTGTAAATTACATTAAAAAAAAAACAATTTTATTAAGGTGTTTATTGGTAAACATATTCAAGCGGTCGCTGGGGTAGCAAAATCATCATGAAAATTACAATAAATACAAATGATGAATTAACTTTACAAAAAATCCCTGTAACAACCCTTCCCTTCCCTTCCTTCCTTTAGGCCCGTTTTATTAAATCTATCGGAAGTTTGACAGCAATTTGAAGCACGCTTTTGACATATCATTTTGTACTGGTGTGACATTTCCGAGATCGATCTCAGACATGAGATCGATTTATTACGGCCCTTAAAGGTACCAAGTTATTTTCTACAGTTTCCATTCATGAAGGTTAGGATTTAAGCCCAAAAAACATTGCTGACTTCACTACCTCTTGTCACCAGAATGTCCAACCGAATCAAAGAAGCCTCGACGCCTCCCAATTCAGCGCAGTCCAAGAGGCGATGAAAGTCATCGAGATCGGACAGTCCGAGCAGGCGGAGATCTTTGAGATCGTCGCCAGCGTGCTGCACCTCGGCAACGCCAAGTTCGTGCAGAACGAGAAGGGAAACGCTGAGATACTGGGCCACGATGCTAACACCACCAATGTCGCTGAGGTACAAGACTCTTATTATTTTTAGTGTATACTAGCTTACGGTGAAGGAAAACATCGTGAGGAAACCTGCATGTCTTAGAAGATCTAACCAATTTTCGAAAGACATGTGAAATCCGCTAACCCGCCCTGAACCAGCGTGGTGGATGACCTGAATCCCGCTCGTGTTGAGGGGAGGCCCGTGCCCAGGAGTGGGACGTGTCCAAAGGGCTAAATTATTATATTATTATAACAGCTACTATATAGCTGACCGACAGATGTTGTCCTGTCTTAACTTTTTTTTTTAATTCTTTATTTAAGGAGTTTCATATTGTATAATATTGAATTCGAATTGTTCCGCTCCACTTTCTTATTTTTTTAATTCATAAGAACCTTCTCTGGACTATAATAAACACAATAAAAAAATAATTCGCGAAATCGGTCTATTCGTTCACGCGCTTAGACCTTTTATTTCACGCGTGATGCGATGACCAAGGAATTAGAGATTCATTTTTATAAATATAGATTACCTCTTTTGTACGACTTTTCAGTAGGTACAAACCTTATTTGTTTTGTCATTGTAAATCTAGTTCTCTACACATACATTTACCCATTTATTAGTAAACGTGGATTAGCAGTTATACAGTTAATCCATGCTCAGTCTTCTTCTTTCGAATGTCAAATTACTGATGACAGAAAGAGATAGTTTCGTGTGTAACTATTCGCCCGCTAATCCTACAAGGGAGTTTGGGGTTAATTGGAGGCGTTTTCAAGTTATAGTCCTTCTTAACTAAAAGTTAATGATTCACTCATCATTATGACGATCGCTTGGCGCAGTGGTTTGATCGTAGGCCGCTCGATTCGCTGCACCAAGTGGTTGCGGGTTCGATTCCCGCCAGGGTAAATTTCGGAAATGGCCTTTTCGTCATTTGCCCCGGTCTGGGTGTCACTGGGATCGCACCCAGTCCATTGTACGGTACCCATAGTGTAAGCGTTGCTTAGTTCAGGACCATACAGTTGGTGTGTCAGTCTGGAAATATTTACCTAATTAGCTTTTTTTACATACAATATTATTAACAATGTAAGTTTATCACATTACTAGTATTCCCGTTAGCTACTCCAGCTAAGCTAATGCTTGTGTGAGGAGCGGGCGCACGTCAATAACTATAAGGGCCAGGATGGCGATCGAACCCGGAACCTCTCAGCTACGAAGGCGGCCTCTCTGACCACTAGACTATTGACGCTATTTACCTATTTACCTATCATACCCAAGTACCTATGTTATTATTATGTATCAAATCACGTTGCTGTGACGCACAATTGTCCCACGTCGCCGTCGTCATAGATTGTCTCATTACATTGAAATCTTTGAAATCATGAATTTATACAATATTTGAATTTACGCTAGAGTGTGTGTTTGTTTTATTTTCCTCCACATTCCCGAGGCGTGCCGCGACGTCTAACTATGCCTATTGTTCTTTAATTTGTTTATGTAAATACGACACTATTAAGGCTATTGTGTGCCGAATACAAGGCGATGACGTCGGCAGAGATCGCGGCTCTACCGGCTTGTGTTGATATTTTTTATATCGCTCCGTTGGTCTAACTTGTTTAAGATTTAGATATTTTTAATGGTTGCACTTCATATGGCGTTTTTGCACAAATATTTACGTTATTCAGACTAAACAAAACAAACCCACTATAATCCGTATTAAGGGTTATTTGGATTTGTCATGATAACGCAAATATTCGTACAAATACAAGGAATTATGAGCCGGCATTTTAGTGTGTCATGTTTTGAGGTAACGTCTTATTGATACAATCTAGAAAATACACAACCCCCCTTATAAATAAACGTTTAGCGGCTCTATAGTTAAACCATGCTTTGTCTTCTTCTTTCGAATGTCGAATTACTGATGGCAGAACGAGATAATTCGGTGTGTTACTGTTCACCCACTATACCAGGTTTTTTTAAGGTGAAGGCGCCTGTCTAGCCCGCGAAGTTCAAATTTTTTGAGTTCTTTTAGAAGATTTTCAAAATCTGACAATAATAAAAGACAAATTTTGTAATTCGCGAAAAAGACCGTGTGCAGTGCATTTATTAATACATTTATTTTACTCTAAATATTATCACGGTGGATATGATACTAGTAAATCACTAAATATACAAAAATTGCCAGATTATCTGGATAGCTGTCGTTCTTGAAATGTTTTAGAGTAAGTTGGATATATTAATAAATGCACTGCACACGGTCTTTTTCGCGAATTACAAAATTTGTCTTTTATTATTGTCAGATTTTGAAAAATTTCTAAAAGAACTCAAAAAATTTGAACTTCGCGGGCTACATGGGCGCTTTAGCCTTAAGTGCGCGTGGATGATCAAGTCCCAAACTATGAGCAATAGCGAAAAATAACTCAAACTCAAAGAAGTCTCGAGCCCGATTTTGATGAAATTGAAACTGTTTTGTTGGAATTTCAAAAATCTATATTCCTAGCAAGATATTGAACCCGTTGGAAAAAATATTGGAAAAACCCACTGTATTATTACACCAATTCGATAGTGTCACTAATAAGGATCAAATTCTGGGAAGTAATGACAACTAAGAGCCTAGGTATACCTTTTGTTCATGCAATGGATTTTTGTTGTCCAAAATCATGGTCATACGATCATCTTACCACCGCACCGTCGTCGTCGCCGTAATATTCCGTTTTATTTTAAACTAGCGGCCCGCCCCGTCTCGCACGGGTACATTACGGTTACATTATTGGAGTTTTAGTAAGGATCCCTAATTTGAAAATATAATATAGCCTATGTCACCCGGGGATAGTGTAGCTTCCCAACAGTGAAAGAATTTTTCAAATCGGTTCAGTAGTTTCGGAGCCGGTTCAATGCAAACAATCAAATATTTCCTCTTTACAATAATAGTATAGATAAATATCAAGGAAATGTACTCGTAGCATGTTTTAATAGGACACTGTTATCAAACCATCAAACACATATCATTGAACTTTTCGGGCATCAGGAAATCATGTCATAATATCCTGTACATTTGCGTCCTCGTTTCGAAATATAGTTCGAGACACTTCATTTAATTATTAACTGCATCTGATTTTAGATAAATAACTACTTAATAAAACTTGTTTTTTCACCTTCGAAAAGGAAATCTTGACCTCATCTCTTCAGGATTTACGGTCAAAATCTAGAATAAATGAATATCGCCAGACAGACACACCAACTATACGGTCCCAAACTAAGGAAAGCTTGTACTATGGGTACCGTACAATGGGCTGGGGGCGATCCCAGTGACACCCAAACCTGGGCAAATTACGAAAAGCCATTTCCGAAATTAGCCCCTGCAGGAATCGAACCCGCAACCACCATGTGCAGTGAGCCGAGCGGCCTACGCTCAAACCACTGCGCCAAGCGGTCGTCAAACGACTACTTAGTATACTTAGATTAAAACGTATACATACTTAGTATAATTCCTTATCCTTGACATTCTAAATTGCAGTGGTATTAATTCTCAAATATTTTCAGCTTCTCAAAGTAGACGCGATGAAGCTGCGCGAAGCTCTCACCAGTCGGACGATCGAGGCTCGCGGTGACGTGGTGAACACGCCCTTGGACCTGGAACAGGCGCAGTACGCGAGGGACGCCCTGGCCAAAGCCATCTACGACAAGCACTTCAGCTGGCTGGTGTCCAGGCTCAACGCCTCCTTGGCCCCGAAAGACAAGGACGCCTTCTCCTCTGTGATTGGAATCCTGGATATTTATGGATTTGAAATCTTCCCTAAGAATAGGTGAGTGCTCTGGAAGTCTCAAGGCGGTGTGTGCAGAAGGTTTATAACGATGACGATAAAGTTTGGCCCTCGAGGAGTCCCAGGGAAAAGCCAAAATGTCTTGGAACCCATACTAATTTAGAATTTAGTACCTAAATGACCAATGGTTTTCCATTGTAACGGAAATGTATGACATTACCTAGGAGTACTTGGGACTATGTCCATGAATAACAATATCCGAATTCTGATTCAATGCAACTTCCCTGTGCTGTTCAGTTTCGAGCAGTTCTGCATCAACTTCTGCAACGAGAAGCTGCAGCAGCTGTTCATCGAGCTGACCCTGAAGCAGGAGCAGGAGGAGTACCTCCGCGAGGGCATCGAGTGGGAGCCCGTCGACTACTTCAACAACATCGTCATCTGCGACCTCATCGAAGCAAGGCACACCGGTATTTATCTATTTATTTGTATTTATTGATTGGTTTAAAGTTAAATAGAACGGCCAAAAGATTAAGTAACTGTATGTAAGTGTGGACCGTAGCTGTTAAAGTTCGAAATAATAATTTAACCAGCTGTGCCCGCGACTTCGTCCGCGTGGAATTTAATAGACAAAGTTTCATACAAACTTTCATCCCCTATTTTATCCCCTTGGGGGTAGAATTAATCAAAATCCTTTCTTAGCGGATGCCTACGTCATAACATTTACAGTAGTTTGGGCTGTGCGTTGATAGATCACTATGTCAGTCAGTCAGTCAGTCAGTCAGTCAATCACCTTTGAGTTATATATATTTAGATATTAGATATCGAATAATTTAAACACAGCATTCATTTTCAAAGAAGTACCTCTATACGTTGAGCCAAAAATATAAAAAAAACATTCATGTTCTCATTGCTGAAAACCACCATTCCAAAAAACTAGACCACTCGCAATGCGGGGGGTGGTGGCAGCGGTGGACTGTGGTAATTGACTGACTCAGGCGCTGCTTTGCGGAAATCCATTTTAAAATTATTTGGGAAAATATACTTACTTATATAAATATATAGCAGTGATAGCCGATTGGTTAAAAACGCGTTTTGCACCAGGCACCAGGTCTTGAGTTCAAACCCCGGTTCGCACCTCTGGGTTTTCCGAAATCTATGTGCGAATCATAATTTCTATATGATTATGACTTGCTTACGGTGAGGGAAAACATCGTGAGGAAACCTGCATGTCTTAAAAGATCTAACCAATTTTCGAAAGACATGTGAATCCGCCAACCCGCACTGGGCCAGCGTGGTAGATTATGGCCTGAATCCCCCTCATGTTGAGGGGAGGCCCGTGCCCAGCAGTGGGACATCAAAAAGTGCTAAATTATTATTATTATTATTATGACTTGCTTACGGTGAAGGAAAACATCGTGAGGAAACCTGCATGTCTTAGAAAATCTTACCAATTTTCAAAAGACATGTGAATTCCGCCAACCTGCACTAGGTCAGCGTGGTGGATTACGGCCTGAATCCTCCCAGTAGTGAGGGAAGGCCCGTGCCCAGGAGTGGGACGTCAAAAAGGGCTAAATAATAATTATTATTATGGCATACTGTAAGTATGTTAAACTCCTCTGGTCTTAAGTCGTGATTGTATCATGGTTATTCTCGGTGGCCAGGCATCATCTCGGCGCTGGACGACGAGTGCCTGCGGCCGGGCGGCGCGGGTGACCTGGGCTTCCTGGAGAAGCTGACGCAGCGCCTGGACGGCCACCCGCACTTCAAGTCGCACCGCCGCTCCGACGCCAGGACACAGAAGATCATGGGCAGAGATGTGAGTCACCCCTATCACCTTTAAAAGGGCATACTTTACCATATTTTTTACGGTGGGCAAGCCATGCTGAGTCAATTGGCAATAGCTCATATCAGTTCCGTAACTAATGCTGGGCTAGCGGTGCCCAGGCACAAGGCGCAGACCCTGGAGGGGTGCTAACATGTCTAGACCAGGAGTCAGGACCAAGTTTTCAAGGGCGCAGTTATAAGAGCTCGCATCGGACGCATAAAGGCTAATAACGGTACTAGCTCATATGTACTGGCCGCACGAGTATACGGGCTGGCTCAACTCCGGTAGTACCTACCTACTCTACTCTCAGAGAAAATCGGCGTAAGTAGCTACCTTGTATAGCTGCGTATCGTACGATGAGTGGGAGAGCCGGTATACCAACCTTCCCCTCCTCCCCCTATCCCAATACCCACTCCCCTTGAAGTTGACAACGTGCGATCAATTCCACTGGTATTGCAAGAAGCTATAGGCTACGCTAACTGCTTAGTGTCAAGAGGATTGAACGCTTGGTTGCCGACTTTGAGATATTAAGTAATAAAAGGAATACTTATCTATCTTCGGCGATCATCACAGCTTGTAAATACGGCTTTTGAAGGTACTCAACCCGGACCAGTCTCGTTTTCATCCAGGATGTAACTTCTTCAGCTTCAAAACCCATAGCGAATCACCTTCCTTTACAACCACGACAATCTTATACAGCTATGACCATGAAATATAACATTGATCCTCTTGATGTTCTCCAGGAGTTCTGCCTGGTGCATTACGCGGGCGAGGTCACGTACACCGTGCGCACTTTCTTGGAGAAGAACAACGACTTGCTGTTCCGCGACATACAGAGCCTGATGGCCACCAGCGGGAACACCATCGTCGCCAGCTGCTTCAGGGTGAGTTTGTGAAAAGATTCCAAGATAAATAATTATCGCCAGACTGACACACCAACTGTATGCTCCCAAACTAAGCAACACTTGTGCCATGGGTACCGTATAATGACCGGGGGCGATCCCAGTGTCACCCAGTCATGGGCAAATTACGAAAAGGCCATTCCCGAAATTTGCCCCGACGGGAATCGAACCCGCAACCACCCGGTGCAGTGAGCCGAGCGGCCTACGCTCGAACCACTCCTCTTTCTAGCTCAAGTTCAACAAATCCCTAAGTCCGATTACGGATTTCAGTCATTATTATTGTCCTGATTATCAACATTTATGCGGATTAATTGCAGTCTGCCCCTACAGCTGATGCTTCATATTGCCCATTGGCTCGTATTTATTGTCGTAGTTAAAATAGCAAAGGGAAACCGCCAGTTTAGCTGCTCATGAAGGATCATCATGATCAGAAACGCCACTCAGGCTGGGTCGTGCCCTTTATATTTAGTTTATACTCCATCAGGACCTGAACCGTACAAGCAAGAAACGCCCGGAGACGGCGATCACGCAGTTCAAGAACTCGCTCAACGAGCTAATCAAGATCTTGAGCAGCAAGGAACCCTCCTACATCAGGTGCATCAAGCCCAACGACTTCAAGGCTCCAAGTAAGCATTATTTATAGCACACGCGCAAGGCATTGTACTTATAAAAAACTTTACGGGCATTATTTTACAAAATAACTGCTTTATGTTTGCACTGACCCTAACATTATTTATGTCTCTAGCTTGAACAGAAAGGCTGCCAATAACTTTTACTCAGGCCATGTTTTAAACATTCTAACGTACGTCTAAAAGCTAGCTACTTAGATGACATCTTAGAAACGTGGTTAAAGCCACCATCTTAAAAAAGCAAGACCGTCGGGTCTTGCTTTTACAGTGAGAAGAAGAGTTAAGGTCATCGAGAAATATTATGACTTTTTAAGACCTGGAAAATATTTAACATTCGTTTGTTGAAGAAATGTATGTCTGTTACCAGTTCTGTTTAGAACAATTTTTAATCTAAGGTCCTTGTTACAGTGCAATTCGACGAGAAGCTGATATCTCACCAGGCGAAGTACCTCGGCCTGATGGAGAACCTGCGCGTGCGCCGCGCTGGCTTCGCTTATAGACGTACTTACGACGCTTTCCTGGAGAGGTAAGTGACTCTACTTTAGTAAATATTACTTTAGTAATATTTTGCTGCTCTTTGGTCGTTTGGTCTACCTAAGCCCAACTAGCCTTCGAACCCTCGTCAAATACTACTTCTTTTGGGCAAACAAACCTCTTCCGTCTACTTGTTAACTTGTACCCCATTATGAACCTGGTATAGCTGGCGAATAGTTAAAGTTCGAATTATCTGTTTCTGTCATCAGCAATTTGACATTTGAAAGAAGAAGACAGAGTATGGTGGAACTACACAACCGCTAATCCACGCTTATTAAGGCTAAAGCGCCCATCTAGCCCGCGAAGTTCCAATTTTTTGAGTTCTTTTAGAAATTGTTCAAAATCTGACTATAATAAAATACAAATTTTGTAATTCGCGAAAAAGACCGTGTGCAGTGCATTTATTAATATATCCAACTTACTCTAAAACATTTCAAGAACGACAGCTATCCAGATAATCTGGCAATTTTTGTATATTTAGTGATTTACTAGTATCATATCCACCGTGATAATATTTAGAGTAAAATAAATGTATTAATAAATGCACTGCACACGGTCTTTTTCGCGTATTACAAAATTTGTCTTTTATTATTGTCAGATTTTGAAAAATTTCTAAAAGAACTCAAAAAATTTGAACTTCGCGGGCTAGACAGGCGCCTTCACCTTAATAAGGTCCTGTTTATGCCCTGTTTATGACCATTGTAAATGTACTAGAACGATTTAGAAATGTGCCATCCTTTTATGGTTAGTACGTATAATGAACAGTATGTTCTAATAATATGGATATTCAATAAGGAATTAGATCTAGGGGCTGTCAAGTACCACTGTAAATGATCGTAATACAATGTGGTCAGGTACAAGTGCCTGAGCGCCGCCACGTGGCCGAACTTCCCCGGCGCGGCGCGCGACGGCGTGCAGCGGCTGGTGGACGCGCTGCGCTACGAGCGCGAGGACTACCGGATGGGCAAGTCAGTATCAGTACCTGCTCCTTACACGCAACACTACCGCATACACATGGACGAGGAACTTTTCATACACGGAAATAAAATACATAGGCCGAAAGGGTGTACCTAAGGCCGCTTCCTGACTTGGCGGTGCGGTATCGGTATGCAGTAATTTATATTATACCGCGACTTTACTAATGTCGCTCAGATCTCCTCACTAGGCGGTATACTGTCGGTATGCTTTCGGTATAAAGTAATACACGTGGTTCTTTCCGCCGCCATTTTGTTTACCAAATACACGCGGTGTGCGCTCGGCATGCAGGCTTTTACTGGCTGTCCGACCCGCGACGCGGTATGCCGATCGCTTACCGCCCCGCTCCCGCGCAGCCCGCGCCAATCAGGAAGCGTGCATTCAAATATAGGCGCTCGGTAAGCTTTCGGTACCGATGCGGTATACCGAAACGAAATCGTACCGATACCGCACCGCCAAGTCAGGAAGCGGCCTAAGTATTCACTTTACAGAGGTGGGGGGAATACGAGTTACTTACCTATAAGCCTCTCCCCCCCCCCCCCCTCAATCTCCTTGGCAATCTATAAAACAATCATTGCTTATTATTAGTTGGACAGAGTTTTGCAGAACGGAATCAACCCAAATGCACTGCTGTAGACCAAAACCAACTTTGAGGTAGGTAGTGGTTCTAGGTTGGTTTTAGTTTGCAGAAGTGTGCGTGGGTTGGTTCCATTTCGTAAATCTACGTCCAGTTGAGGACCTTACGATACATTTTAACTGGTTGATTTTGCATTACCTGTTCAACTTCTAAATGCCCAGCACGAAGATCTTCATCCGGTTCCCGAAGACCCTCTTCGAGACGGAGGACGCGTACCAGATCAAGAAGAACGACATCGCGACCATCATCCAGAGCCGCTGGCGCGGGTACTGGCAGCGGCAGCGCTACCTGCGCATGCGCCGCGCCGCTGTCGTCGTACAGAAGTGGGTGCGGCGCTTCCTGGCGCAGCGGCTCGCGCAGCGCAGGCGTAAGGCCGCGCAGGTCATCCGGTCCTTCATCAAAGGTAGTACAAACATGCCAGGACTATTTCAGCGGGTAAAAGAAAGTGTTGTTCTATCAAGATGACTCATGCAGAGGAGGAAAAGGTACACCAATGTGCTTATTAAATATAGAAAGAATAGTATGTAACCAGAAGATATGGGCGTACCTAGGGAGAAAGCTGTCTTGGACTTTTTTTCACTCACAAAAAGTCATATTTGAGTACTCCTTACCTAGTACTTTATCTACCTGATTTGCCCCCCGCCCCTTCAGCCACCACCATGCCACACCATGCCAGAGTACTTTCATAGACTAACGAATTATTCAGTTTGTTTACCTAACATATTCCAATGAATCCTCTAAAGTCCAGCACGGATTTAAGAAATCGTCATGTATTGAAAATTCACCCATCACAACACACTTCAAGAATTTGACCACCGTCCCCCAGGCTTCATCACCCGCAACGGTCCTGAAACCCCTGAGAACCGTCGCTTCCTCGCCATCGCCAAGGTCCACTGGCTGAAGCGGCTGTCCAAGCTGCTGCCCACCAGGATCCTGGACCTGTCCTGGCCGAGTTGCCCCGCCACCTGCCAGGAGGCCTCCCGGGAGCTGCACCGGCTCCACAGGGTCCATCTCTCCAGGAAGTACCGCCTCGCGCTGACCCCGCCTGATAAGAAGCAATTCGAGCTGAAAGTCCTGGCCGAAAGGATGTTTAAGGGTAAGTACGTTTATCGTACCGCCATTAACCGTGATATGCGTTCACTGGGGCGTCCCCCCGTGAACACAGGCATAATTGTAAATAATATACGTGAACCCCATATGCAAAAACAATACTCATTCACCTAAATTTGACCATATGTCACCCAATTTTGACCAAATGTCACCAAAAATTTGACTAAACGTCTCTAAATTTTGACCATCTATTAGACTCAACATTAATGTGAAAGTCATTCGAAGGCCAATTTATAAAGTACCAGTCTGATGATGACAATCGTCTCGTCCATCAGGCAAGAAGAACAGCTACCCGGCCAGCATCGCGGAACGGTTCGTGGAAGACCGCCTCAGCCCGGAGCACCAGACTCTCAGGAACACCTTCATGGCGTCCCCAGCCTGGCCCACTGGAGAGCAGCTCATTGTAAGTACCTGAAGGGTTCGGTAGAGGTTGACTTCCACATTTTGCCAAATGTTTTTTTGGTTCAAATGTAAAATGGAGCGAGCCTATTGGTGGATGGAATTTTACAAGCCTTTCGAAAGACGCGTAGATTTCAAGAGTTGAAAATAGTATTCGCTCATAAAATGATGAATCGGAGAGCCATCTTCAAAAGCGCGAATGCTCATGATATGCAACATAATTTTTACGAAATTTGTTGATCGTTGCAACGTGTGAATGAAGTAGGTAGTTCCCCGACAGAATAATGTAGCGCACAATTGGTTGGGTCGATCTGGGAATGTGTGAGTTGAGTCGGGGGACCCAACTTGCCGATTGGGGGACATGCCGATTGGTAGGAACCTTAGTGATCGGCTCTAGCGATCGTGTGTTAAATCGTGCCGTCTGGAGTCTGTTTAATGATGAGTTATTCTTCTTGCCCACCGCTAAATCGTCCTTCTGTATATTTTCCCCGTAATATTTTTCCTTTTGTCTCCCACTACGTAACGGTCAACAGGAAAATAGTCCTTACGGCCGCCCCTCGGCCCCCATACAGTCGCATCTCTCGGATATCATACAATTGCAAAGTAGAATACACCGCTGTTTTAAGACATCTGGTTAGAGAGCTCGTTTAGATGCAGTTCACTCTCTCCACCCCTCCTTTACACTGGCGCAATAATTGTATCGGTTCTATTTCGTAGCAGCTAAGGGAACACACCCATACTACGTGACCCATTTTTTTACAGTTGTTTACCCCCCCTTGGTGACCACCCGTAGTATATGCCAAGACTCCGCCTCCCCCTCTAGCTTTCACGTAGTAATTCAGAAATAAGGTTTTCAATCATTTTTTGCAATCGTTGCGCGCCATATTTGAATATAGCTCGAAAAAGCGCGAGATTTTTCTAGAGGATATTGACTACGTGACAAAAATCTAAGCTCACGGCCCCTGTGACTAAGGGTGGTATTTTGAAGACGTCCCCCCTCTCCTGAACGGGTCATGTAGTATGGGTACGTTCCCCGTGTGTTGAGTGTGAGTGTGTGTGCGTGTGCGCAGTACTCGTGCGAGGCGGTGAAGTTCGACCGGCGCGGGTACAAGGCGCGCGCGCGCGCGCTGGTCGCGTCGCAGCGCGCGCTGTACGTGCTGGACGCGGCGGCGCGCAAGACGTACAAGCTGAAGCATCGCCTGCCGCTCGACAAGCTGCGCGTCGTGGTCACCAACGAGACCGACTCGCTGCTGCTCGTCAAGATCCCGCAGGACCTCAAGAAGGACAAGGTCGGTCACTAAATAATAATAATAAATATCGCCAGACGAACACACCAACTGTATAGTGCCAAACTAAGCAACGCTTGTACTATGGGTACCGTACAATGGACTGGGGGCGATCCCAGTGACACCCAGACCAGGGCAAATTACGTAAAAGCCATTTCCGAAGTTTACCCTGATGGGAATCGAACCCGCAATCCGCCCGGTGTAGTGAGCCGAGCGGCCTACCCTCGAACCACCGTGCCAAGCTAAGAACACTACATTACGGCCTGTGCACACCACGTTTTTTAAACGCGCCGTCGACGGCGCGCTTTTATCCTGCAAAAGTCTACAGGCTGCGTCTGACTCACGTGAGTATCGCGTCTGTATCGCTACAAACGCGCGTCGACGGCGCGTTTAAAACACTTGGTGTGCACAGGACCCTACGGCCCCTATTCATAAATTTATCGACGTCATTATTGGTCACCATTGTCGATCCTGGTTTACAGGAGTAACAGTGGTGGGAGTGTGGCGAGACCAGTCCCATAAAAAAAGATCTCAAGTCCGAGAGCGGTCTTAAGTAGGTACTTACGCGTTGACGTGAAATTTAGTACCGTTGAGATAAAATTACACATTCAAGATCGATCTCAAGTCTGAGAGCGACCTTGGAAATGTAATTCCCGTACAAAATGACATGAGAAAAGCGTAAGATCGCCCTCAGACTTGAGATCGATTTATGAATACAAGCCTACTACATATTTAACAATAAATTATGGTAGCTTTAACTGGTAGGTAGATTGTTTAACCATAGATTAAGAGTAGCGAATTTTTTTTTAGGTCTTTGGGTTTAACATGTCCCAAGTTTCAAGATTCCTTACCGTCATTTTACCCAAGCAAAACATTTGAACCTAGTAATTGTGATGTTGTCTCTGTTATGTTGCGGCCAAAAAATTTAGACAACATTATAAATAAATATCGCCAGACGAACACACCAACTGTATGGTCCTAAACTAAGCAACGCTTGTACTATGGGTACCGTACAATGGACTGGGGGCGATCCCAGTGACACCGAGACCTGGGCAAATTACGAAAAGGCCATATCCGAAATTTGCCCCAGCGGGAATCGAACCCACAACCACCAAGTGCAGTGAGCCGAGCGGCCTACGCTCGAACCACTGCGCCAAGCGGTCGTCAATATAAATCGATGCTTATTGGTCTGTGCTAACAAAGCTATGTCCGATTCTGTCAGGGAGACCTGATCATCTCCGTGGACTACCTGATAGAGGCGCTGACCATCGTCACGGACTACACCAAGAAGCCCGAGCTCATCGAGATCGTGGACACCAGGACGTAAGTATCGCACTCAGAGATCAACTGTCACAACTGTCAAGAAGAAAAGATTTAAATCAAAGATGCCCTCAGTGAAGCGAGCAAAATACTCGACTTTCTAAAACACTCATTAGCTGGAATAGCCTACGTATAAACGGAGGACTTCTGCAATCTAAAATCAACCTAGAAGCACTAACACAAGGTTGGTTTTGATATACAGCAGTGCATGTGGGTTGAATCCGTTCTGCAAATCGAATTCAATTTATGTAGGTACATTCGAATTGATCAACTTCATTGGATTGGAGTCTTTGAAATTGGAACCCTGGACCTCCCCCCCTCATCCCCTCACCCAATTGAAAGCTACAGCAGCGTCCGTGGTTGTGTTGCAGCATCGCCCACAACCTGGTGAACGGCAAGCAGGGCGGCACCATCGAGGTGACCAACGGGCCGCAGCCCGCCATACAGCGCGCCAAGAGCGGCAACCTGCTCGTCGTGAGTACCCGCACACACACACACACATACACACACTCACATACACACACACACACACACACACGCACATACACACCTACCCCCTTATTTTAATAAACGTGGTTTAGCTTTTGTATAGTAAATAAATAATAAATATCGCCAGCCTGAAACACCCACTATGTGGTCCCAAACTAAGCAACGCTTGTACTATGGGTACCGTACAATGGACTGGGGGCGATCCCAGTGACACCCAGACCTGTGTAAATTTAAAGGTTATTTCCGAAATTTGCCCCGGCGGGAATCGAACCTGCAACCACCATGTGCCGTGAGCCGAGCGGCCTACGCTCGAACCACTGCGCCAAGCGGTCGTCAAACCATGCCTTGTCTTCTTTCGAATACAGACTTTAAATTATATATTGTACGTTTTTCAGGTCGCATCACCCTGAAACAACCAATATACCCAACAACGCTAGTAAATTAACAATAACAACGAAGGTTAAACATCCATTTTGTATTTAATAATATTTATTGTAATGTTAGTTTTGTCATGAATGACCTATGAGTAAATCGTTAAAGTTAAGATTATGTTGAATTTGTTAATATTTTTGTACTTATTTACATTTATATTTGTAAATTGCTGTGTTTATAGTCAAGTATTGAGGTAAATAAATAAATAAATAGTAAAATACATAATAGGTATGCTATAGCAGATCATAAATACGTGTCTGTCTGAATGTTGCAAACTTTATGCCTCTTTTGATAACACTTGTTAAATTTACTTTAGTATTTACTTAATAACGAAATCTTAGTTACCCTATTTATTAGCATTTAGGGTCCGTATTCTAGTATTAAACCTCTGATACTAGACTATAAATATGGCTCGATCAATTTTTTTATTACAGATTTTATTTCGATTTTATAATTTTTCATTGCATAAATTAATAGAATTATACGAATGAAATGTTCATAATGAAATAGTTTTATGAATTATTGTTTTTATATGTATTTCATGTGATAATTTATATTGAGATTTACGTACAAAGTACTTAGTATTTTTATATGCCATACGAGTAAGGTGTCATAAGAAATGTGTAAATTATTTATAAACAATTTTCAGTCTGGGACATACAGCATAGGTTAAAAATACCTACCTAAAATAGATTTGTACAGAAATTCTTAAAAATGTATATTTTGGCCAAAGGAAAAATGTTTTTGGGTAGGTAGTTCATCCTTTCTAAGAATATAAGTTGTATATTAAAATAGTCATTAATTACTTGACACATTTCAATTGTTCTATGTAAGCTGAATCAAAGGTGCCTATGTAGGTGAATGAATTTATAAAACACGGTTACGTCTTTTTGTTTCAAATTCTACCGGTCGTTAGTACCTAACATTTTATTACTAAGAACATATTTCGTCATGTTACTTAGTATTATGACAAATAATTATATAGTGTACAGTTAAACATGACCGCAAAAACGTTATCACATAATATTAAGATGTAGATAGCAAACGAAGAATTGAAAAAGCAATTTTTGTTTAGAAAATGTCCGCTCGAAAAAGTCGTAGTGCTGCCATAATAATGATTTCTAGTATACCAATTTGAGAGAAAAATCGGTAACGATTTCAGAATGTGTAAATAATATATTTATTGGAACTCTTTTTTTTAATAATTTGTACCGCGTCTGCCGTTCAATAAAGCTCCAGGCGTTCGCCATGTTTAGATCCAGGCAGAGTGCCTTTAATGAACCAGTTCCTCTGCAGTCATTTTCAAAATAAACGTATTTTAATATGTTTTGTTTCATTATAGTATGTAGCAGCAACACAAAGTACAGAATCCCACAACCTGTGTTGCCAATAGATCTTACTATAATATATAATATTATAAATACGAAAGATTGTGAGTGTGGATGTATGTATGTATGTATGTTTGTTACTCCTTCACGCAAAAACTACTAAACGGATTTGGATGAAATTTGGAACACAGATAGATTATAACCGGGATTAACATATAGGATACTTTTTAACCAATAATCCAATACTACGCGGACGAAGTCGCGGCGGGCACAGCTAGTAAAGTATAAAATCTACCAATGTTCACGTTATTACCATATATATCTCTATTCATATGATATCGGGAAGTATATTCTGAATGTACAATAAAAATACCAAATATTATTTCATTGTAATGTAATTATTTAAAAAAAAACATTAGGTACATTTTTACAATTTATCATCATAATGTGATAACAACAATCCAGAGTTACAGCGCCAGACAATCGTTCCTAGCCCTTCATGTATCAGTCTTAGAATAAACCAAAGATCTTTACTATGTCTATAGAAAAATATAAATGTATTTTTATCTGGGAAGTCTGTACCGTGGAGACAGTCTTCTTACAGCCGCCCAAAAGAGAACTTTTGTAGAGAAACACACAGATGGCGACAAGCACTCATGGTTGCTCTGCGCAAGTACCTACATAAGGTCTATAACTGTTCAATAATATAAAAGACTTCCTACACAATTTGATCATTCATACTAACAATGCTTAGAGTGACTTTACGCATTCTACCGAAACCGCGTTTTTACGACGCTTGTATGTCTTGTACAGCGCCCCTAGGGGCGATTTAAAGAATCACTTTACGTTCCGTTTTGTCCTGTAAACTCAAGTTACACTAGAGCTGCAATTATCTGAATATTGGTTCCCAAATCGATATTTTTTCGGTATATCTCGATCAAACAATATTCGTATCGTCCAAGACCTTTTACACTATGGTGGACGGTACAACCCAAATTATTAGTTTCGATGCACACCAAGTTTACTGTTAGAGTGTTTTCACATTATCCGATACGATATCGGTGTCGGACGCCGATCCGATATCGGGGTAAGTAAAATGTATGAAATATGTACCTGTCTTTCATATTGCCCGGCCCGATATCGGATATAGACAGGTACATATTTCATACATTTTACTTACCCCGATATCGGATCGGCGTCCGACACCGATATCGGATCGGATAATGTGAAAACGCTCTTACAGTCTGTTCATATCACGAAAACGCGTGATTTATTGCAATTTGACCCATATGCCAGTGACATAAGTCGCAGCACGCACCTTCGTGAAATTACCTAACAACTAGGTGAAACAGAAAGAGTATACAATTTTTTTTGCAACTTTACTTTGTAAATTTAAAACTATCGGCTTTGTGGGACAGTTGAAGTACTAACGGTTTTATAGACTTATGAAATCTGTCAACAGTCAACATACCCTTTCTGCTTCAACCTGTATACACACGAAATAACACGGACCACCCTTTGGATTAAAACATCTCCAAAAAAGTTGGTGGGCGGGAGCGAAGGCAACGCTATTGTGAATGATCGAACGTAAATCTTATACACCCTATTAAGCGTATGTTTATCGAAAACTTTTGTCCTAGGTGATTGCAATGGTTGTTTGGTCCATGTGCAATAGGAACATCTCATCATTGTTTTGTAGACCAGTATATATTTCCTATTTATTCATAAAATGTCAATGGTTCAGCTTATTGTAAATGTGTAGGAAAAAAAAAATCTACCTACCGCTATTTTAACCTTATAAATGGACGTTGTACCAACCAAACACGCTACAAACCGCATATCACGCAACATTTTTAAAAAACAACGATTATCCCCGAAACTCCGGATTATTTACACTATGCAGGGCACATCGCGTCTTACAACTATATAATACAAATGGAACTTAGTCAAAACTGTGCCGTATCACGATGTTGCTGTATTACAACAAAACATTTCTATTCCGCAAAGCGAAAATTGGTATTTTAAATACAAATGTACATTTTTTAGGAACGATAACGTAAGCATATTCCGTCATCACGTGAAATATTTTCCAAATAATAATGACACGAGACAGGATGTTTTCTCGCGATTACGTTAGAAAATACTCTACAGGCAGATATTGTTGCCAATTCGGGTACGGCAAAATTTGACTCAACTAAAAATATTGCTGCCTTGCTCATGTATTACGACCGAGATAAGGACAACAATACATTAAGTATAGCCAAGTTTGTTATGCCGCCGTTCCCAAAGAACTAGCAACATTATCAGTGCAGTCAGTAAAATTTGCATAAAAATCGTAAGTAACACACAATCTTCGCTCTGCGAAACTTGAACAAAATGATTCGTCATTAAAATGCTGGGGCAAGTCGCGATACATCATTTCTTAATAATTATATACAGTTTCCAAATCATTCATTGAAGATGGATACTACTGCACCGCGACCGCAATCTAATTACGTAACGTACGCCGTAACGTAAAAGCAAATAACAGATTAAATAAATACAAATAACAGTGACGGCGTGATTTTTAGATAGCGATACGATAACGTCAACAGATTGCGCTCGATGGGCAGTTTAGGGCCAGCGCACACCGCTGGAGGCGCGGCGGAGAGCAGTCGAAGACAACATTTTAATATAAACCTTAACTACCTTGACATACGGTCGCTTGAATAAATTCGCACGCGGTGCTCGGAGCGCCCTCAAGCTACTACCAGAGCATACGCGCGACTGCTCATACATACCGTATGTCAAGGTAGTTAAGGTTTATATTAAATTTTTGTCTTCAATTGCTCTCCGCCGCGCCTCCAGCGGCGTGCGCTGCGCCTTACATTTACCTCGAAAAACAAACTCACCGCGCTCTGTCACATATTTACATACAATTCCGTTTCTCATTAAAAAAATAACGCGCTCGCTACGCAAATTGCTTTATTTTTACAATTACACTTTGTGAAACAGACAACATGATAATATATTATTACTTATTCATTTCATCTAGGTACGTTGTCGATGCGTCGAATCAGCAAATATACAAATTATAGATACACTTATGTAATATATAAATGCCAACTAGATCCGGTCCTGTTTAATTATTGCTAAGGACCGTTTTTATTATGAGCTGTGATGAAGAGTTGACAATGGCGCCGATTTTGTTGGAACACAACTGTATTGGAGGAAATACTTTTAGATGTGTCATATTTAGTTTAGTTAATTTATTTGAGATGACAACATAATTGGCAACATTGTTTCGTATGCTGTGAATACTTTTAACGTGTGAATAATTTAAAAAATATAATATAACCAACCGCGTCATTTTTAACAGACTTCCAAAAAGGAGGAGGTGGTTCTATGTTCGGCTGTATGTATTTTTCTATATCATGGTATTTGAAAATGGAGACAATATATTTGAGCTCCATCTCTTGACAACTCATGGCAACCAGCGAGCAATTCGTTTGCGCCAACACAAGACAGCCAATGTCGCTCGCTCGCGCCAATCTGGCCAATCTTTAGCATTTATTAAATGAATGTTCAATCATTCTAACATCGCCTACGAACAATTCCCACAGCTCTTTTATCTTTGAGACCCATAACTCATAATAATTACATACATATATATAACATAGTAATAATAATTACACGAAACACAGTGGTTTCAAACAAAAACTCAATTCCGAGTATTCGCTATACATAATCACAGTGAATTCCGAACGAATAACATAATGCCTAAATTTTAAATAACCAATTTGTAGTAACGCGTGTACGGTCGCGAACACAGATATAGATTTACATAGATAACGCAAGTATCACGATTTGTATTGAAACCAAGCGTGCCGAATTTTTAATGAATTTTTAACACCTAATGTGACGTCACAGCCGAAATTTAGTGACGGGAAATCCAAACCGATTCAAAGACACCGATGCCGCCGATGCCCCTCCGCCCGCTACGATTCTCTCGAGTGATTATCTCGCTCATACTCATATTTTTTATATCTGTGGTCCCGCTCGCTCACAAGTTAGCGGCGACCAAACCTTGACGCTTGGTCGGGGTTCGGACAGGCCAAGTACATGCATTTGCGTTATCTATGTAAATCTATATCTGTGGTCGCGACTGACCCATATCATTTGAAGACGTTCGACGTCGGACGTGCGCAGCATTTTAAGAAACACTAATTGGACGTAGTTTTGCAAAATGAAACCAACCCACAAACAGTTCTGCAAACTAAAACCAACCTAGAACCACTAACACAAGGTCGGTTTTGTTCTAAAGCAGTGCATGTGGGTTGAATCCGTTTTGCGAAACGATATCCAATTAGGAGTTTCTATTCTCACGACTCTTTTGTTTGTGAAATCACACATGGTGCAATGCAGTCATAACAATGTAAACGTTCCGTAAAAATGTTTCATTATCTAATGATTGTAGAATACCATAAAAAATGATTTTGGATCGCAGCTATATTAACTACTATTAAGGCGGATTAATTGATTAAAATAACTATTATCTTGAAATGAGATGCCAGGCTTTAAACCCACACCCCTCGCTATAAAGGCAAGTGTTCTAACATTGATACAACTGCAGTTACAATATCATAAGTGGATTGGGTCAGTCGACCTAGTGAAGTATTACGGGATGCTAGTTGTGATGACAAATGACAGTAGTCTTACGCACTGTGAATTTTATATGTTTTTTTGTCAAAGCACATAGTTTTAGGGCTAGAGCACAAGGAACTGCCTTTTAACATTGCCAAAAATCACTCGCCACAAGAGTATGGAGTATACGATAATAAAAAGAGATGATCAGAATTATGCGAATAAAAACACTCTCTCTTTTTATTTTGGAAAATTCCCCTAAGTCCTAACAAAAACGAAATGTGTTTCATATTATATACAGAGTAAAACGAATGTAATCAATATAATTTGGGGTCATCATTTAATATTTATGTTTTAAATTCGTTGCGTTACAAGGTTTTCTTGCCGACATAAGTTTGTAGGCGTTTAGGAATTTATAGAAACAGTTCTTTAATTATTCTGTTTTTACCCAATTCAGCATGATACCATTCTTTTACCCCTGAAATCTGAGATACATTTCATTTCTGTAGGCTCTGGGTTTATTTTCTAAATGACTCTGGTCCTTCATAGGACGCCTTAGTGTATTTAGTTAAAAATGAAACATTGGAACCTAAAAACTGCTGCGATCGGCAACACCTAACTTATAAATTTGAGTTGACTATTTGAGAGACATAATTTACCTACATTGTTATATTATTATTACAGGCATTTCATTTTGTTTACCGAGTTATATGATTATTATTCATTATTGCTAATAAGGCTATCAAGTTTTATATTACAGCAAGATGTTGCTTATAAAAAAATGCATCTTCGGCACTAATCAAATATTACGGAGTTCTCAAACTAAGGTCGAATTTTAATTAGCCCAAGTGAAAGCAGCGCGTTCCATCTACCGTCTTACTATCGTTTCCTAATGTTTAATAGTTATCTTTATTTAACTTGTCTCATAAACTTGTCGTTGGCAGAATCATCGGTAGTGGATGGGGCCATAAAACTTCAAATTGTAATTTGAATTAGCCCAAGCAAACTCACAGATCTTATGTCACTTTTGGTGGAAATATAACTAGGGTCCAAATTCGTAGAACATTGTGACATTTGTATCTGTCAAAGACGCTTTCCAGGCCTTTTTGCCACCAGGGCGGCGCCACGTTGGAGTGGGTGACCATAGACACAAAGTGTATACACAACCCCACGTGTATATGTGCTTCTCGCGGTAATTTGTATTTTAGTGACGCAGAATTGAGGTCACAGATAATGACACCCCGTCGAGTCGAGCGCCATCTGGTGACCTAAAATTGTACTACCCTCATTTACTTTGGCTAACTAAAATTCGACTAAAAATGAGTTGTCTTTTGGTTCAAGGATTTAAATAAAACAAATAATTTCCGCTAAACTAGAGAAATGAACGTAAAATTTTCTTATTTGTCTACAATTAAATTATGCTACAATATTTACAGATATGCACAGGACTCGTCTCGCAGTGCCGTGCTTGTCCCGCGGTAACTAGCGCTATGCGATGCTTTGGTTAAACTTCATTACAACAATCTTGGTGCGCGTTCCGTTTCACGCAATAAATTAAGATAATCGATACCGTACCACATTTTATTACAATTACCTCAAGCACAGTCATCTTTACACGATTTGAATATGCTACGCATTCATAATAATTAAATAATAAAGGAGACACGACACCCCCTCACTAATTGTCTTTCGATAACGCAACAAAAACATTATTGAACATTGTCGCGGCGGTACAAAACAATTTTATTACACTGTCAAAAGCAATAAATTCTCTAGCAATGTCGAGCAACATGTTGCCTAATGTTGAGCAACTTTAGGCGACAAATATTGCATCACCTAAACACAATCCGAACGCCACCAATTAACTAACCGAACACAAATTCATGGAATATCTTTATCGTCCTCTCGCTTGCATTATCTAATGTCTGCTACGCGCGTTCAAGTTACATGATCAAATTTTCTTGACCAAATAAACTTGACTGTGTGAGCGTGCTTTTAGGGGTATACAGAATTAACCCCCCCTCCTACCAAATTGAGACTAGACTATCACGGAACCCACTCATATCCTGAACCATTTCACATCGTTCCCATACACTTCAGGCACAAACTTAGTCTCACACAATCGGTCTACTAATATCACCGTCGCTTTCACCGACACCTGCAGTAATGCCTGTACTATTTCACTTGGCCGACTGTTTCTTGTGTCGGTTCCACTTTGAACTGTCCGTCCTGTTTGTAAGGTTCACTTTTGTAGTCGTCGTTTTGTTTCATGGAGTCCTTGGAGTCCTCGGAGTAGTAGGCCTTGCCCTTGCCCTGTTGGTCCTGCTCGCGCTGCTGGCGCCGCCGCTGCTTCGACCAGAGCTCGTGGCAGTCCTGCCACGTCGGCAGCTCAGGCGCGGGCATTCTGTAAGAGTTCAGTTGATGGAAAAATTGCTTATCAAAAACAAACTCAAACTCGTTCAACTTCGTGAAAGGCGTTTCGGGCTCGTAATTGAGATGTTTTTCGATATCTACTTATATGCGAGTCATAATTTTTATTATGAATATACAGTAATTACTGCTTGCGGTGCAGGAAAACAACGTGAGGAAACCATGCCTTATAAAATCTGTAAATTTTCGAAAGACATGTGAAATCGTTCAACCTGCACTGGGCCAACGTGTTGGATTGGGGCCTAAATTCTCCTCGCATTGCCAACGCCCAGTAGTGGGACATTAAGGCTCGAGTTAATAAATCGACCCCAAGTCTGAGAACAATCTCGAGTGCGCTTATCGCATATTTTTGCACTGCTGTGTCATAACAATGACATTACCAAGATCAGTATCAGACTTAAAGATTTATTAATGTGGGCGTTAAGGAGTGCTTATAACGTATATTTAAGTTTCACCAGCGATCAGTTCGAGACTAATGAGTTCATATTCTATGGGTTTTGTGACAGGAATACTACTAAGTGATAAAATAAAAAAGCTAGTAAGCCTTTTAGAAAAAAAAACTTCGCTTCTTGTATATAGTTATTGCGGGTTGTCTATCCAAGTGATCGGTATGGGAGTGCACTGACTGGTCGGGCACGACGTTGCGCAGCCAGGGGCTGCCGAGCGCGTCCTCGGCGGTGATGCGGCGCTCGGGGTCCAGCTCCAGCATGCGGTCGAGCAGCGTGAGCGCGTGCGGCGGCAGCAGCGCGAAGTGGTCGCGCACGCAGCGCTTGTGGAAGCGCTTGGGGCGCAGCGCGTGCCACAGCGGCAGCCGCACCACGCCCGGCCACACGCCCGGCACCGGCGTGCCGCACACGCGCGAGATCATCTCCAGCTGCATCATCTCCACGTTCGCCTGCAACCCACACCACCCACACTCGAGTTCCCTTCTCTACAGAGCCCCGAATCATAATCATTTTCGTTCCAAAAGATGTCGCTGGGCGGCGCCACTTTGGCGTGGACGTTGTGACACTAAAGGCCCGTATTAATAAATCGATCTCAAGTCTGAGAGCGGTCTTGAGTGCACTTTTGACAACTATTTTTTACGGGTATGTCATTTGTTAAATTGTATTGTATAGTTATTGCTAAATATCGCCAAGCTGACACATTAACTATATGGTCCCAAACTAAGCAACGCTTGTACTATGGGTACCGTACAATGGGCTGGGGCCGGTCCCAGCAACACCCAGACCAGGGCAAATTACGAATAGGCCATTCCCGAATTTGCCCCGGCGGGAATCGAACCCGCAACCACCATATACAGTGAGCCGAGCGGCCAACGCTCGAACCACTGCGCCAAGCGGTCTTCAGTTATAATATAAAAGAGTAATGATCAAGGCAAAAGGCGGCGTACCTGAAAGACAGGATGCTTAAGGAAGAGCTCCCCAAGGATGCAGCCCATGGACCAGACGTCTACGGCGGGCCCGTAGCGCTCTTCGCCCAGCAGCAGCTCAGGCGGCCGGTACCACAGCGTGATGACCTTGTTGGTGTAGGGCCGCGCGCGGTCCTCCGCCGACCACAGCCGCGCCAGCCCGAAGTCTCCCAGCTTAACCTCGCCCCTGCCGGCCCCCCGCACCCGCTCGTCACTCGCCCCAATATTTAACCCCTTCCATCCTCCCTAGTGATGCCTAACTGTCGACTGTCTATCGATAGGTAGCCAATACTATCGTGACCTCAAAAACTAGTCACAATATCAATAGCCCATCGATAGTAAATGCCTAGGTTACTATCATATTTTTGAAGCAAAGCTTCTCTATACGGACGTTCGAGGCGCTCGCCGCGCGGCCACTATATCCGTGCTAAGCGTCAGTAGCGTTACACGATATATCGCTTCTTTCAGGCTTCCCTAGACGACACCGTTTTTAATCTTTCTATTACCATTTAAATATTTTTTACACCTTTCGCATTGCGCACTTTGTACACATTCAATGACCTAAAAAACAGTGTAATCTGGATTTAGGTAAAACAGTCACCAGTCATTCAAAAGTGGTTGAAGTAGCTTTAATTTGTATTCCTGTGTACTGTTGCTGTCTGTCATTCTATGGCATTCTTCTTCTACATACCCACTTAGGATGACTAATAAACAGTCTTAAATATCCAACCCGTTTGAAACAATCGATTTTTAAACGATTTCATTTAGCTTGTGTTCGTAAATTAGCTTGTTACTGGTTACTAACTTGTTGTTCATAAGTATGTTACTGCACTTGATGTCCCGGTGCAGGAAGTTCTTCCGGTGGCAGTACGCGAGCCCGTCGAGCAGCTGCCGCATGATGGACGCGTTGTGGGACTCCGTGAAGTCCACCATTTTGGACTCTAATAAACCCATCAAGTCGTGGTCCATGTACTCGAATACTAAGTAGAACGAGCCCTTGTCCTGTAAAACAAATATTTACTCAATAAAGACAATTCTCGCCAGATATCTCAGGCACTAAATAAAAAATAAAAAAACAAATATCATCAGACTAATGGACCCAGTATTAATAAATCGATCTCAAGTCTGAGAACGATCTTGGAAATGTCATTCTTATGTCATACCAGTACAATATGACATATCAAAAGCGTACTCAAGGTCGCTATCAGGGATCGATTTATTTATATGGGCCTGTATGGTCCCAACCTAATCAAGCTTGTACTATAGGTACTTTACAATGGACTAGGGGCGACCCCCATGACACCAAAACACAGGTAAATTAAGTAAAGGTCATTTACGTAATAAACCCTGACGTAGATTTGTGAGCTGAGCGGTCTACGCTCGAACCACTAACGCAAAGCGGCCGGCAAATCTTATACTTCTTGTGATTAAATTCGTGCGGGTTGCAAGACAGTTTAAGCTTTTCCCAGGGAGTAGTCCAGGAGGGTTAAACCTCAGCACCATTATTTGACATCAATATCGATCTTGGCTTACAGAAATGGGGACAAACTCGGAAATGCAGCAAGCCTAGTCCCATTAAAATAAGCATAAACGTACGCTTAATTAAGACTTGAGATATTGAAGCCAAATTCTGGTTTCATGCGCCACTAGTAATGAAATGAGATAATTTTCACCACATGCTGTAAAATTGGAGTGCCTATTTTGTTATTTACTCACTGGTAAACGGTTGGGAAATAACTAATGGACTATTAAAGCTTCATAATATATAAAGTTTAGCATTTGAATATTATTAAAAGCGACATCGATATAATTATACGAGCAAGGTTCTGCCAAAAGGTTCTTACCTTTCTGAAGTCCATAGCGTCCTGTTTATCGGTGACTATCTCTCTCAAGTTCACAATGTTTTTATGGTTAAGCTGTCTCAGTATCTTGATCTCTCGCACGGCGGTGATGGGGAACCCTTCCTTCTCGTTCTCGAGCCGCACCTTCTTGAGCGCGACGAGCTGGCCCGTGTTCTTGTCTCGCGCCTTGTACACTTGGCCGTAGGTGCCTTCACCAATTTGCGTTATTACCTGGAGGATTTATTATAAGCGCTTGATTATATTAAATAGGACCTGTTACCTGCGCGAGCGTAGCTGTTTCTAAGTACGTCGATCGACGTCGACTGATGTCAGACTACCATTTTACCATAATTATTTGATCGATGAATGTGGAAGCCCCTTTATGACCTATATATTTCTACTTATTTAAGATTCATAATTGACAAGTAATTATTATGAATCGAAATACATTTTTGAATTTACTCATAACTTACGGTTTACTATTTATGACACCTGTTTGTGATTGAATTCATGACTTGTTACGCTAACTTGAAAAACACGAAGCTTGCTTCTAGCATGAAGTATAAGATGATTTGTATGTAATAAATAACACCGATTTTTCTAAGATATATGTTCCCTCGAATGTTGAATCGAAATTTTCTTAAGTATGACTTACGAATAATTAAAAACACTTAATACAAAACAATGACTGGTATTATACGCAGTCGTTTAAAGTTTTTAGCACAGACAGATTAACCTGAAATAATCAATTTATTACACCTAGTACAAGTACCAAAGTAGATGGTATATGTAAGTATCACTGAAAGATTCCTAGTTACCTGGAAGCCGTCGACACACTTCTCGCCCCAGTCCTTCGCGTGATGCGTGGGCGTGACGACAGGCACCACCTTGGATCCACGCCTTTTTAGTATTCGGGGCCTTTTCAGTTTTGAAGTCGTCTGCAAATTCCACAAGCATAGTCTTCATCTGTCTGTACTTTAAAACCACAGGAACAGTTTGGAAGAGAATATTTTTATAAGCCCAATGATGTGCTGCTTATCAATGTTCTAGCCACCAATCACAAAGCCCCAGCATTCTTTGTGGACCTAGAGGTAATTTTTATATCAGGATAGTATCAATCCAGATTCTTCTACTTACTAGTTCTACGTGTTTTTTTTTTAGTTTTGGCTTCGCTTATCGCATTTAGCCAGAGTCCAGTAAAACAATACTTTCAAGTTCTATTTATGCATCAATCACACACCCCAAACCCTTAATAGACTTTTTGGGGACCCAAATAATCATGTTTCAGCACACTTATTCTTATTCACATAAACATATAATGGTTAATATTCCACTAATATTACACAATATAAATAAAAGAAACACAAGTTCTGGATGTTATAAAGAAAAACGTCACCTTTCAATTTTCCGCAAAAGTAATACGCGCTCTTTACACATTATAATTATTTAGTTGGTATGATGGGTAGTACCTCGTGGTCGGTGTGCGCGGCGCGCGCGCTGAACACGTGCGAGTAGTGGTGGACGCGCGGCGCGGGGGGCGGCGTGCCGTCTCCCTCCCCCCCGCCCCCGCCCGCCCCCTCCCCCCCGGCGTCCAGCTCGTCGCCGCTCAGCTCCTCCGAGCCGGGGATCACTGCACACACACGGCAACGGAAGCCGAGCTATAGCCATCGTACACGGGCCGGCTCGACCGGGGTAGTACCACCCTCTCACAGAAAATCGGTGTAAAGTAGCTATAATAGCTGGGTGTCGTACGATGAGTGAGAGCTGGAAGCTTAACCCCCCTTCCTTCTCCTACTTCTGTCCCAAATCCTACTCCCCTTAAGGGTATCCCATGCTCCCAATTAATAAAATCCCCTCCCCCTCCAATGTTGGCAAGCCTGGCGGTAACAGACTTGAACTTAAAACATTAGTATTTCGTATCGCTTCTCGTAGGTGTTATTTAGAAACATTAACCAACAAATAACTATTTGGAAGCCTTTGGGTGACTATGAAATGGTTAGATAAATCGACTTCAAAATCATTTTCAACGCTGATTAATAACGCTTTTTTATCAGAGGTTTTTTTTAAGGAAGACATTTTTAGAATTCTCATCTCACCAGGCGGCATGGGCAAGTTCATGATGCCAGTCTTCTTGGGTTTTTCCGGCTTTTTGACGGGGCTGGGCGGCGGCGTGCTCAGGGGACTGTCGTTTGCAAGCGTTTTCAGATCTTCAACCTATGATAAGAAAATAAATCCTTACTAATATTATAAATGCGAAAGTAACTCTGTCTGTCGCTCTTTCACGCCAAAACTACTGAACCGATTTAAATAAAATTTGGTACACAGATAGTCTAGAGCCTGAGAAAGGACATAGGCTACTTTTTAATGCGAAAAAGGGTTGTAAGGGGTTGAAAGGGGGGCAAAAAAGTTGTATGGAATTATTGTCATTTTTAGAGCTAGAAGCTTGAAACTTATTTTTTAGGCTGTTGATTTAAATATCACATTCAAAGTTAATATAATTAAAAATGCTACCCAAAGACACTATTCTACGCGGTGGAAGTCCCGGGCACAGCTAGTAATAAATAAAGAGATGAACACAATCAATGGACTGTCACCAGACTCCCATGATTACAGCCATGGACTCTACAATTGTCACGTATGCAGATCTCTTAATTAAATAATGGTGATGTGGATGCATGAAGTCTATTCAACTGTTTGCCCAATGTTTGTGCATGTTGGTCTTGATATTGGTTGCCTGTGGTGTATACAGTAATGTGCACCCAATGTACAAGTGAAAAGTCTGAATAATGCAATCAGTTTGCTATGAATCGAATTTTATCGAGTATACCTGCGTGTTGGGCGGCATGGGCAGTTTGGTGAGACTCCTGGGCTTGGGCGGCGGCGGCTGGCTGTTCTGGTAGTACACCGTCTCCACCACGCTGCAGCCCATCTTGGGGAGCGGCGGCTCGGAGGGGGGCGGCTCGGTGGCAGGGGGGGCCGCTGACGAAGGGGGGGTGGGCGGTTTCTGTATAAAAATAAAACACACCTGGATTACAGTTCCATTTTTCAAACATACATACCTTAAGAACGAGTAAGCAAGGTACAATTCAAATTGAAGGTGAAATTGGATATACTTTTGCAGAATGGAGTCAACTCACATGCACTGCTGTAGACCAAAACCAACCTTGTGTTAGTGATTCTAGGTTGGTTTTAGTTTGCAGAAGTGTGTGTGGGTTGGTTCCATTTTGCAACCCTATGTCCAATTGGACAGAAAAATTTACAAATTGGATTTTATTTTTGACTAATTCTACCGTGAATGTCTCATCCCATCTACCGTGCTCCAAAGCATTCCGTGACGGAGATATACGAGGGAGGTGATAGACTAACGGTAACATCTTGCGGCGGCGCGGGCGGCGGCGGTTCTCCGTTGATGTGTGCCGTGTCCTCGAAGGAGCTGAAGTCGGGCGGCGGCGGCAGCGGCGCGGCCGCGGCCGGCCCGCCAGCTTCTGGCAGGCCTGCCGCGGGCGGGCCTGCCGCGGGCGGGCCTGACGCCGGCAGGCCTGGCACGGGCGGGCCTGGTGCGGGCGGGCAAGGCGCGGGCTCGCCCGGCGCCGGCATGGGAATGTCCACCACGTCACGCTGCGTTTCCTTGCCTGACTCGCCGTTCTCCTTGGACGCCTGTACCAAACAAAACATATTCCGTGCTTAACCCTTCCAATAGTCCCAACTCCGAGCGCCCTCTGAGAGTATGAACATTTGTTTTACAAGAATCGATACTAAAAGAGGCTTTGACATAATCGATCTATGAAATCCTATCGTTGACGTTTTACTAAACGTATCAAATAAATAACTAATTACCGGTCGCGTCTTATACCCACCCATAGGTGAAGGCGACATTTGGAGCATTCAAATCTTATACACTAGGGATTGCAATCCGGAAAACCGGATCCGGTACAATTTGCCGGATCCGGTAACAAAAATTTCTTGCAAAAATACTCGCCTGGCCCACCCTACTTCTCCTTAGACCAGAAAATACAAATTAAATTTGAACTAGTTACAGAATATACTAGATTTTCATTGTATGTTTTTTTTATAATTGTTGCTTATGTTGTAATAATCAATTATAGCATTCCATAATCATACTAATTATACTTTCGCCCTTTTAATTTCACAATTTTTGTCTGTCATACCGACCGACCTCAGAGAAATTTTAAGTGGAGACTATGAGGGCTAGAGGCTTTAAATTGGCATAAAAATAGATTTTAGGTACAATTACAAAACTGTGTATTTGAATATTGAAAGCAGAATTATTTTAGGTTACCTCACAAACTACCTTAAGATAGGGGAGTGAAAAATGTTTACTTACCCCCTGGAGTGGTACCCCACTAAACGTATTTAACATAGCTGAGCCCGCGACTTCGTCCGCGTGGAATTTATCTTTACAAAAAAGCCCGCTCCCGCGTTCTGAGCCCGCGCGACAGGAACCATTTTTTTTATTTTGTTTTTTTAAAATAAATGTAGCTGCTTATAACAACAGCTATCTACCAGTGAAAGTCCCGTCAAAATCGGTCCAGCCGTTTCGGAGATAACCCGGAACAAACACACAGACAGACAGACAGACAGACAAAAAATTTTTAAATCGCGTTTTTGTTATAGGTGTCGTATGTACTTTCATATGCATTTAGTGAAAAGGTGTTATTTTGATATTACAAACAGACACTCCAATTTTATTTATTGGTATAGATTACGTCGTTGAATAGCTGTTTAAATATCATTTTCAAGTTTGTTTATCGATTTCTCAAAATAAATTCTCGTTAACGAAATATTGAGCTCACAAGTGGTATTTTTTGCGTGATGTCTATGGAACCCTATAGTATGTGTGATTCAACACGCGGTTAGCCGTTTTTATAACCTTTATAATACACTTCTACATATTTTAAACAGTTAATTTTGGAAGGGAAAGTACCGCTATCTACCACAAGTACTATGTGACCAATTCGGCCGGATCCGGTCGGATCCGGCCGGATTGGTGGAAACCCGGCCGGATCCGACCGGATTGAAAAAGGTACCGGATTGCAATCCCTATTGTACACCTACGTATGTGCTCGAGATACTCTAGGGGTTAATTAATCAGAAGCTGGCTTTGATAGTCAATACTGTTTCGCTAGGGTGGCTGAGAATGGCGGAGTTTAAGAAGCAGAATCAGCCCAGACAATCCACATCGCGTGATACGGACGAACCACAGATATAGATTTACATAGATAACGCAAGTATCACGATTTGTATTGAAACAAAGCGTGCCGAATTTTTAATGATTTTTTAACACCTCCTGTGACGTCACAGCCGAAATTTATTGACGGAAAATCCAAACCGATGCAGCCGATGCCCCTCCGCCCGCTACGATTCTCTCGAGTGATTATCTCGCTCATACTCATTTTTATATATGTGGTCCCGCTCGCTCACAAGTTAGCGGCGACCAAACCATGACGCTTGGTCGGGGTTCGGACAAGCGCAGTACATGTATTTGCGTTATCTATGTAAATTTATATCTGTGGGACGAACTTTACAGATGTCCAAGTCCAGAGTAAAAAGACCTACCTGCGTGGAACTATCGCCCGTGGCGTTGGACAACTCATCGATGGTGAGTATCTCGGGGTTGTTGATGGACGTCGTGTTGGATATCGCGCCCAGCGACTCCTCCTCCTTCTGGTTCAATATCTCTTGTAATTTCTGAAATATAACTCACATTTAGTTTATGAACTGTGGAACGACCAGATTATTAGTCATATTCAGAATAAATATTTGAAAATGGTCAATTTTTATTATTTTATTGAAGTTTGTTATCCACATATTATAGCCGCCATAACAGTTTCGGGGCGGCATATTATGTAGGCAGAAAATACGGGTCAGTTTGTACGTTTACCACGACCAACGAGAAGCGATACGAAGATGAATAATAAAATAAGTTGTTTCGCCTTCATTTATTTGACAGAAATTTTATTTAACAACGGTTTCCAGCCGACGTTTTTCCGCCCGAATGTTAACGAGGCTGGTGATGATAGGCTTGAAATCGAGCGTTATCACAATGTCGTATCGCTGCTAGTTGGCTGTGAGTATTATATTATTGGATGTAGCCTCACCTTAGCCCTCTTGTGCTTGTCTTTGACTAGTTCCGCGAAGAGGCTGGTGTCGCTGATCTTCTCTTTGAAGTCGATCTTTCGCTGCAGCACTGTCGACGGCGGGCTCGGCGACTCGTGCTTGCTTCTACCACACAAACACTCATTGATAATAACATACTAGTCTTATTGTGGCGCATCGTAAAGCCCTTTATAATGTTTGCCAAATGTCGGGTTCATCAGTGAAGTTTCCTGTTACAGAGTTATCGTGACGTGTCGGTCAGTTGATCACACTTTAAGAAGTATTTACTGAAGATTAAATTGGATAACATGAAGGCCTACCAATAATTAAGGCCAGAACGGACATATACACATTGTATAGTAATATTTGAATGGTATTTTCAAAGTACCTCACCTAGAAGTTCTTGGAATGAATACTTATCGAGAATGTACATTTTGACAATCACGTTTGTGACTTGATATGGCAAAACATTAGAGATAAACCTTGGTAAAACTGATATCATACTCAGCATTCAAAATGCTAGTATTAATTAGTCTCCAGAGACGATTCTTACTCGTCAATAAATCCATATACCAAGCCAGTTTGGTTGAAGAACATTATTTGTAAACCGCACAAAACAAGCAATAGTGCTCGTTCAAGGTAGTTCCACAGCTCACCTGTGCCGGTCCCTGGAGGAGTCCCGGTGCTTGGCGCGGTGGCGCGGCGGCGACGCCGTGGAGCCGCGGCGGCGCCCGCGCGACCCCGACCGCCGCCGCTTCAGCGAGCTGCGGCTGTGCGACCTGAACACCATAGGGGGGCTCCATTAATTGCGTAAGGTGTTCTAGGGGGGGGGGGGGGGGGGGGGGAGCTGGGGGGGATCACGCTAAATATTTCCAAATCTCACCTAGGAGGGAGGGGTGGGTCTTGGCAAATATCACGTCATTATTTTTCTAGCAGAAAACGGTGTCAAATTGCGTGAAATAGTACATTGTTACACAAGGGGTGAAAATGACTTCACCCGAGCGTAGCGAGGGCGCCAATAGTTCGAGGGACAAAATAAGTCTTTCACCCGAGGTAAACACTGTGGTTTTCATTACGAATTCAAGGAAAGTAAAAACAAAAACAAGAATTAGCTAAATAAATAATAGGAGGAAGTATGAACAATACTCTACAACTCGAAAAAACAAATGAAGATCGGATGGCCGCCTATTTTAAAAGCCTAAAGTAAAAGGAAAAGTAGCAGTAAAAGTAGCAGTAAAAGTAGCAGTAAAAGGAGCAGTGAAAGTAGCATTAAAAGTAAAAGTAGCAGTAGAATTAGAAGTAGAAGTAGGCCGGCCTGGTTTAATAGAAATGTCAAAATGGAACTATTTTATTTTTAATAATTTGACAGCTGTCAGTTGAAAGCGATTCTCCCGGGCCGGAAAAGTATTACTTTCAACCCGCTCCTCAGGCAACTTCAGACCTACTTTCAGAGTATGAGTAATGAAAAATTATTTCTAGAATAAAATATGGCCAAATCTGAGACAACAGTGTTTGTCGTGTTCGTCCGTCCGAATTAGCGGGAAGTTGCAAGGATGGCCTTTAGGTAACTTAATTAGGTTAATAATATTTTAATTCTCAATAATCCAACACATCCGTTTACAGCCAAAAGATAAATTCAGAAGAATCTCGCGTGAGATTAACGGTGGGGGGAGGGCGTTGAAAAATATCTTATGATATTTCACCAAGGGGGGTCGAAAAATTCTCAAAAATGCCTCATTAATTAATGGACGCCCCCATACACCTCCTATCCTAATTGGCATCTCTCGTATGAACTACAATGTCTAATTCAGGATAGTTATATTAGGTTTAGGATGTTCTGGTCGCGGTGGCCAGGATATAGGTGGAAGTTACCTCTGAAGTCACAATTTGTTGTACTTGAAACGTAAAGTAATATATTGTAATTTATTTAGGAAGGATAAAATAATGCCAATTAGGACGATGCCTTAGGGTATATTCAGACTAACTGCATCTTGATGCAAATTAAATGCAGTTTTTATTGCCAACAACATAAGGGCCTATGCACACTTCGTTTTTTAAACGCGCCGTCGACGCGCGTTTTAGAAATGCGCTTCGACGGCACGTTTTAAATACGTGGCTAGGTGTGCTAAGGTCTACAGGCTGCGTCTGCCTCGCGTGTGTACCGCGACTGTATCGCTACAAACGCGCGTCGACGGCGCGTTTAAAAACGTGGTGTGCATAGGCCCTAATGTGTAATGATATGTGTGCGTGTTGACGTACTGTACCAACCGGTGGCCGGGCTTGGCGTCGCGGTGCCGCTCCCGCGGGCGGCTGCGGTCGCGGCGCCGCGCGGGGCTGCGGCGCCGGTGCCGCCCGCGCGGGCTGTACTCGCGCCCGCGGGATATGCCCACCGGGGAATCTGGACCAAAAGGGGCTACATTATAGAATTACTATTATTAGAGTATCTCTATAATAAATAAGAATAACTTCCATAGTAAAATTAAGTTATGGCACTGTGACAGACAGGCACAGGCGGACAGACTGGATGTTATTAAGAGTTCTGATTAGAAAAGAAACTTTTGTATATAAACCAAAACAATAAAAAAAAATATACGTTGACTTAGTCACATTGTCAAAAGTGCTTTCAATATAAATAACAAGAAGAATATCACATATCTGCTAAGTTAAATAATCTTTCAATTATTTAGCACATAACCCATCACTTCTTGATAGGGATTAGGGAGCCCTAAAAATTACAACTTGTAAGGGCCCTGTAGGTGCAAACATTTCTTTTTATTCGCCATTTCTGTAATTTGCCCCGGCGGGAATCGAACCCGCAACCACCATGTGCAGTGAGCCGAGCGGCCTACGCTCGAACCACTGCGCCAAGCGGTCGTCAAACATTATAAACGAACTTTGAATATGACATCACCCCCCCTCACCTGGCACCATGATGGGCGACTGGGGCCGGTGCTGCTCGTGCCAGTAGTCTCTCCTGCCGCGATCGTACTCCGGCTCGTCGCCGGAATCTATCGTCACGGTCTCGTGGTAGGGGGGCGCGGACGGCGTGTGCGGAGTCGTCGACTTTTGTCTTCTTCTGTTGGATAAATTGATATATTTGAAGATACAATAGACTATAGTTGTACTGCACCAATAACTAGGGAACTTATAATCTCTTTTATTTGGAGCCACTTAACACTACAGTCTAATTCAAATACGAAGTCCCGTAGAGGCGGCGCTGTAGTCGCGCGTCAGCAATACAGGTTGAAACAAAGAGGGTATACTTTTTTTCAAAACTTTATTTGTAACTAGCTGAGCCCGCGACTTTGTCCGCGTGGAGTTTAACTTAACAAACTTTCAACCCCAATTTTATCCCCTTGGGGGTAGAATTAATCAAAATCCTTTCTAAGCGGATGCCTACGTCATAACATCTACCTGCATGCCAAATTTCAGCCCGATCCGTCCAGTGGTTTGGGCTGTGCGTTGATAGATCACTATGTCAGTCAGTCAGTCAGTCAGTCACATTTGAGTTTTATATATATATAGATTCTAAAACTATCAGGTTTGGAGGAAACTTGAAAAAGAAAAGGTGTTACACGGATACAGCTTTCATAAGTCTGCAAAACCATAAGTACTTCAATTGTCCCACAAAGCAAAGCGTTTAGATTTATAAAGCAAAGTTGCAAAAAAAATTGTATACCCTTTCTGTTTCACCTAGTATAATTTACACTCTGTACAATTTAGTTCCGTATTTGTCCGCGGGTCTTCCTAGTGTAATAGACTTTACGACAACTTTTTGGGTAACTACCCTTACTTGACTCTAAATGAGATAAATTATAAGACCCCTAGTTATTTCTAGCTTTATAGTGCAACTGCGTCGGTTTAATTGTTTTAATTTAAATATTTTTTTATGATTTAATACACATACAAATCATACACTAGTAAACATATGCGGTGTCTTGTCTTACTGGTCTGTGGTCTGAGGTAAAGTAGCGCTCTCATTTAAAATCAAGTCGTTAATGTTCATGATCATTAACCTTCTTAAAATAGTGGTAACATGCCATAAACAAGCTATAGCAATATAAGTAGATACCAGTTTGCCACACTGTACATGCACAGACAGCCGACGAGCGCATAATACACGGTAATTCCGGTACAAATATCCCGATAATGCAAATCACTGCTTATAAAGTCATGTATGTAGATTCAAAATTGCATTAATTTCCCTTCAAATTGTCAATGGGGAAGGATGTTTGTCATCGCAATTAGGGCGTAATGCAATGCATTTACGCTTATTTTTTACCGCCGATGGCAAAAAGGGGTGTTAAAAGTTTAACATTTCTGTATCTGTGTGTCTGTCTGTGGCATCGTAGCTCTCAGACGGGTGAACCGGTTTTAATTTAGTTTAGAATGAAAAATATTCATGCTTCATCACTTCTGTAATTACCGAAAGCCGTATTACAGTACAACCGCATTTAGTCGATGGTATTTTGGTCCCAATGTAATAGTGGCCGAATGAGGCCACATTCCTCCTCAATGAGAGGGGGAATTCGGACCAGAGTCCAACAACCAGGCCTGGAGAGGCTTTATCAACTAATATACTGAATAAGGAGAGTTCATTTCTTCCATCCCCTCTTGGAATAGTGGCCATTTAGAATCACAAATTTGTTTTAGTTTTCATTAAAATTAAAGATGGATTAATGGATTCTATTAACAAAAATACACAGAAATATAGATGCCAGTTCTACTGTAGTCCAATCACAACTAAATACAACACAATACAATCAAACAAGTTTAGTCAAGATTAGTATGTGCCATCAGAATCAGCACTATTGTCTTTCTTTACTAAAGGTATCTAATATTAAAGACAAACCTTGAAGTTAATATTTAGTTATAACCAAGTGAGATTTTGAGACTAAATACATGTAAACTTGTTAAAGCTAGGAAGTGTTTACACTGATAAGAGATTTAGGTCACAACAAGTGAGTGCAACATGTTGTGAATAGTTTGAGAATAAACAATTTTACTCGATAAAATATGGTGTAATTAATAGTCTGCCATCTAGTTTGCACATAATAGATAAGTAAGTGACTACTAAGTTTTCTTTTGTTGGACAGATCAAATCACAAATTATTAAAATATGAGTAGACCTGAATAGTAAACATCCAAAGTCCACATTTCTGTGATAAGAGTCAATTTAGATTGTACAGGAGCCTTGTAAAGCCTTTATTTAAAAAAATATCAAATACTGAAAATTCAACCTTAGTACAGTCACACCAAACAAAATGTGAACAATATATTACCAAAAACATGTTTTTTTTTTAAGTAAGCAACTTTGTTATGTACTTAAAATCAACAACATTATAAGTCAGAACATACAAGTATAAATCACGATTGATCAAATGAAAATATATTTAAGTTACTTACCTCACTGGTGGAGATCTATCTCGGCGTGGCGAGTAAGGCATCGCGTTGTGGTGAAGCGGCGGCTCCCTCATGGAGGGGCGGTGCCTCGGGGACGCCTCGTGCCTCGCCAACGGCGGCGTGCTCGGCGACACCGGGGAACACGAGCCATTCCGCAGCGGGGAGGAAGCCTTCTCCCACTCGCTAATAGGCACTTGCTGGTACCGCTGCGGGCTTGGCGCCAGCAACGGGGCCTCCTCGGGCACGTTATCATCAGGCGAAACGCTCTCTAAGCTAGCCGACCGCGACCTATTCTTCGACTTTTTCTTCTTCTTCTTCTTTTCTTTCTTCCGCTTCTCTTTCTTCTTTTTAAACCTGTGGTCATCAAATTCCTCCTCCTCTATATAATCCAGCCGTCTCTTCCTCCCCACAGAAGGGTCTCTTGATAATGTATACTCTTCAATAGAACGACGGCTTGTGGTTGTGACTGATATTGTCTTGTTATCTACGAATGTACGTATAGAATGAGACTTCCGGGTGCGGTCGAGGTCATCAGCGATGTGCCGACTGATTGAGCTGGTCTCGCTGTCAATCTCACCTGCCTCCGGAGCCGAAAGTGCTTCGGAACTGACATCGGAATACTCGACTAAAGGTTTATGAGAATTCGCAGTTGCATATGACTGTTCATGTGAACTGCCAGAGTTTAGTTTATATTTTTTGTGGGAGCGTTTCTTGTGTTTATCTTTGTGGTGCTTTGAGTGCCTCTTTTCATAGCCACGGTCCATGATCAACTGGGGCGGCGCCCCCGCCCTGTGTTGACACTTCACATCACTTCAACTGTAATATTATATAAATATACTTACATACATATAATATAACAAATAAGAAAATTATCAGAAACATAGGTAGGAATATTAGATTTATTAAAAAAAATATAAGTAAGCGCATAGCATCAGATAGTTTTTTTTAAATTCATTTGAAATATAATCATTGGGCTGCACAAAAACAACAGTAATTCTAATGCGAGATAAATTGGAATCCTATAATTTAGATCTCAAATAAATAAAGACAAAAAACAAATAATTTGCTTACATGACTGGACTGGAAGGTCATCAGAGCAAAGTTCGACGCAACACAAACATAAATTTTAAAACTTGAAATTGCATGCATCACGGTCTCCCAAGTTCTTTGTAAAATAAAAAAGGACTTAGGTATAACATTGATAAGTAATAGTTTTGGCTGACTGTACCCACACAAAGTGTAGGTACTAAATAGCACAATCCAAATTATCAAGGTAGAAACCTAATCACATTCTAATCAAAACAAAGACAGACTTTTTAAATAAGCAGACGACATGTTATCACTTAATAAATTAACTACAAAGTCGCGGATTCTAAAAATAAAACAGTCGTAAGCACTTGCGAATACGCTTTCAACAATTTAGAAAAAGTAGGTAAACGGGCACAACAAAGCCACATGCAAGAATATTATAAAACAATGGACTTACCTTATCACTAAACGAGCGTGCCTCCCTCACACGTATGATAAATTATTTTTCAATTTTACGAATTGTGTAAGGCTAGTAAGGTATTAGTTTCTTGTATTTTTTATCGTCTCAATAGGCTTTCTGCCTGCAATATATAGTTATCTAAGATCTTTATTCTTTTTATAATCTTATTTCGCTAATCATTATCATGAAGAGCGCATAATTCATGTAATTACATCGGATTTATATTAGGACTAAGAACGTCGGTTTTAGTCAGCCATTTGCTTTTTTCATTCATTTTCTTTCATCATCGTTTAGTGTTGTACTCCACTGACAGCATGAAATGGTAATACCGGCTGTCACTTCTAAAATCGATTTTGAATTAAAACTACTAATTTCATATATCGACTAGCTTTTTATGTCTAATCAGTTTAGTGAACCGTTCAACCTGGTTTCATAATCGATGGCAAGTTTCCATGTCGCAAAAAACTCTTCATAACAATCAACTCACTCCAATTATGACCGCAATAATACCACACGTATTAGAGATTTTACCAGTATTCTTGAAAGAATTGCGGCTTTACCACAAACAAGGTTAGGTACTTTTAGTTAGTTGATTATAAAGTACTATGTTAAGTTTAAGTTACATAAGTTTATTAGTTAAATGTAGATATTCAGCACGTAATCCCTCGTAGAGATGTAACTGTAATCTTTGCAAAACGATTTGAATCATACATAAAATTTTAGTTTTGATTAACTGACTATATTCAACGGATAATCACAGTCGAGCTACTAACAAAAAAAAAATTTTTTTTAGGTTTTAAAAGTTTGGACGAAAAATGACTAATCGACTATATAATGTCCTTACCAGCACTATAAACTACAGGAACTACAAAGTTCATATTAGATCCCTTTAAATTTCATAACACAGATTTAATAAATATATTTTATGAATTTACGATAATACTGTAAAATAAAATAAAAAAATCTAGGTTTTATAACGAAAACTAATTTACCAGTAATTTTGTTTACAAATAGTTAATTAGTAACAAAATATTATCCAAGTCGCACTGCTACCAAGTTCTACCGGAAATGTGATATAACAGTGGATTTTCCATTTTACGGTTTGTAATACAAAGTAAGAAAATAATCTTATTCACAATATTGTAAAATGAGTTATAACTTTATACGTATTAATTATTCAATTTTTTATTTATTGACTTATTAAATTGAAGTATTCATTCACACGTTATTCATGTAATATAAAGCATTTAATTTAAACTATTATGATTTACACAGACAGATTCTTCACAAGTAAAGGATTTATTTAATCTGCGTATAACGGAAATCACTTTAGAAAATGTTGCATTACCAATATATTTCAAACGTATAAGTAAAGAAAAGATAGAGAATGTTAGGCCAAATTTATTTGATTAACTGCCTCTAAATGAGGCGCCTGTTTTTTATAAATTCATTGTGAACATTATTTTTTATTAATTCATAAGGTTGTGTATTTAATATTTATCAATTAATTTTTAGATCAATTTCGATTACAGCTCAATTAGTTCTTTAGAATCATAGTATATTTTTTGAAAAAATAATGGCAACTCCAAGTAGTTCGCGTGCGGTGCGATTTGCGTCCTAGTGCTATTTCACTTATTTTGCTAAAGAAATAAATAAAATACAAACGTACCTAATTTATACGTACGATTGGAATTTCTAATCAATAAAATGTAGGAAGTTATATTAAACCAATAATAAAGCTCCAGTTGTTTTGAAAATCGTCACAATGACCCTTGAGTTCACGGCTGCGACAGCGAGTGCATCATGATATTACCCAATATGGAAAAGAAATTACCGACAATTTAGCCGCTAGTGTTGTTTATTATCATTATTATTATTTACGCACGAGGTCTACGAATACCATTCTACGTATTGTAGATTGTATTTAGTTATTATGGTTATAAATGGTCATTTTAGAGTCATTGAACCTAACAGCGGCGTGGTGGCAGTGTGCAGTGACTTGTGAATCGGAAATATGTAAATAAACATGAACGATATAAGCTTGAAAACAGTGGAATCTCCGAAGGGTCAAGGTGGTGTGGGGGCGTCGCCGAAAGCTGTTGCTGACGAGGTAGACCCACTGGCTATTGATGATGTGGAAATTGAAATAGTGAAGGAACCAGTGGCTTCGGAGACCGTGGCGAAAGTAGAGGAAGAAAAGGCGGGAACCTGTGATGATGATGCCAAAGAAAAAAGTGTAAATGATAGTAGCAATGGGAGTGAGGGTTGTGTAGAGTTGCAGCCTGGTGATAAAACAGGTATCTGCTGTGTAATTTGAGTAGTATTCGTAATTAAATTTAACATAATAATGCACCAGTGTTCTATGTTTTGTTTATTTCTGCTCTAACCCTCATGTTTGCATGACAAAACATTTACACTGAATTTTTATGTTGCCTCTATTTTGTGCTGTCAAAAAATATACATAGGTGCAACTAGTGGATAACCCTAGCCATACCTATTGATTGAAACATACTGGAAAATTATTGTTGTTTTTATTTTGTGACAAAAATAAATAAAAACAACAATATGTTTTGTGTGAATGTTTAGTCCAGTGCAAGCCAAGGGTTCAACAATTGAATTGGTACTCACATGAAACAAATATGTCTGTTTACCTTTAAATTTGAGCACCAAGTATTCAAGTATTTGGCTTATTTCTCCATGGTGTATCTTTCTTTCTACAAAAACACTGTTACCATTAGGGACCAAAAATTTCAAATTGTCTTCAATTTATCTACAAAAAAAATGGTGGATGGATAAGTCTGTACTTCATAGTACATAGACATTTAAGCTAATCCTGATGGCTCAATTTAAACAAAGCATAAAACTAGCCTTCTCATGCTTGTAATGCATGAGCCAGATAGCAATATTTTTAGTTACTCCAAAATTTCTATAGTTGTAATTTGGAGTCAACAGAATGTCACTTAATCTCCAACACCATTTCAGAAGCAACTGAAGAAAGTATTCCCCAAGTAATACAAGAACCAGAGGAGGCCATAGAAACGATAAAAGTCGAAAATGACCCTGAACCAACAGCCACAGAACCAGACCCCAAAGAAGAAAGTCCCGTCGAGGATGTGGTAGAACCTGCGGTACCTAAAGTCGAGGTACCGAGCCCTGTAAAAGAGGAGTCTATGGTTGTGGAACAGAGTAAGGGGAAGGATAAGGAAGTTGATGTGGAGATGAATGAAGTCCCTCCAATAGAAGAGAAGATAGAATCAAAAGTGGAATCCAAAACAAAGAAGCAACCGATGAATGGTGATATCAAGGTAATATGTTTGTATTAAGAAGTAAAGTACATGTAGAGTTGGCTGGCCTGAAATTGGTTCATAAAATGTAGCAGTGATACACTGGTTAATGTTATTGTGTAAAACATCTATTGCAATTCTGCTACAGTTAACCTCAGGCCAGCCAACGTACAGTATGCATACTGCATGGAGAAATAATTATTTTGAATGGAACTAGCAACATTCCCCGGCTTTGAATGGCTCTTCTCTACTATTTATTAATGAAATTAGAATGTATTATAACATATAAACCTCTCAGAAGAAACTCTTTCTAAATAATTGTGAGAACTGCATCAAAATCTGATGTGTAATTTAGAAAAAACTAAGTAGACAGACACTTTGTTGACTTTGTTGTATACTATTTAGGGAAAACATTGTAATTAAAATTTGCTAAAGTCATCTTTATAGTTGGGGAAGGATTGGGCGCATTCCTACTCAGTCGTGTCTGTGCTGACTTAAGTATTTCGTCATAGTCCTGTAGATCTGCCACCCTATCCAAAATGATTTACTACTCACATTCCTGCCATAAATTGTATATCATACTAATATTATAAAGAGGAAAACTTTGTTTGTTTGATTGTAATGAATAGGCTCCGAAAGTACTGAACCGATTTGAAAAATTCTTTCTCTGTTGGGAAGCTACACTATCCCTGGGTGACATAGGCTATAATATATTTTCAAAAAATTAGGGATCCTTACTAAAACTCGAATAATGTAACCGCAATGTACCCGTGCTCAGCCGGGGCGGGCTGCTAGTATAATATAAGCATGTTTACTACACATCACCATGTTTAAATGTTTGGAAATGATATAATCTGATGATAAGTAGATCACATGACTTAGGCCCGTAGTAATAAATCTATCTTAAGTTTGAGATCGGTCTTGAGTATGCTTTGACATGTCATTTTGTACTGGTGTGACATAGGAATGACAATTCCAAAATCGATTTATTAATATGGGGCTTAAATTCCCATAGATTAAATCGTAACAATTTGTAGAAACGCCTCAAGAATCATCTATACAAATAAATAAAATTGAAGTGTCTGTCTGTAATATCAAAATAACACCTTTTCACTAAATGCATATGAAAGTACATACGACACCTGTAACAAAAACGCGATTATTATTTTTTTTGTCTGTCTGTCTGTCTATCTGTCTGTCTGTCTGTCTTTGTGTTTGTTCCGGGTAATCTCCGAAACGGCTGGACCGATGTTCACGGGACTTTCACTGGCAGATATCTGTTGTTTTAAGGAGTAACTTAAGCTACTTTAATTTTAGAAAAAGAATTAGGGTTCCGCGTAAAAAAATAAAAACACATGAAATCAAAGAGTATCTCGGAAACGGCTGGACCGATTTTGACGGGACTTTCACTGGTAGATAGTTGTTGTTATAAGCAGTAACTTATGCTACTTTTATTTTAGAAAAACAAAATGAAAAAAAATGGGTCCTGTCACGCGGGCTCAGAACGCGGGAGCGGGCTTTTTTGTTAAGTTAAAATCCACGGGGACGAAGTCGCGGGCTCAGCTAGTCTTGACTAAAGGGCCTATACTGTTTTAGTGTTTCCTGATCGGAAAATCTCAAGATATTTCGTAATGTTATTTTCAACAAAGTTTGAACAATGCATATTTAAATGAAAACAAAAAACCGACCAAAAATAAAAATTCTTCTATTTCATGAAATTTACATTGTAAGCGGTGTTGCAAAACCTGACCTTCTGGCCTTTGATCTTTGTCAGGGTTATTATTACTCAACTTGCTCGCGAGTATTATTTGAAAGTACATACTATGAGGCGGTTACCGAGTGGTATACTAGGACTGGTTGTGTAGGCTATCCAGGAACTTGATGGGTCGACAATATAGAAAGGATCGCGATTAAAAATAAATTACTAATAAATCATTTAATCACCCAAAAGTTTACAGAGTTTGCAATTTCAAATTTTGATGTATCGAAAATAAAATCGAATATTCATTAAGCAGAGGCCTTTACATTAGGCTCTGTATCGCATAGACCAAAAATAATTAAAAAACTACATTGGCGACAGGTTCGTCACGAATTATAAGTGGAAACAATTTATTAATTCAGTGATAGATCATTAATAGAAAGGTTTGACATAAAATGAACAGAATGTTTCTGATGTCGGAAACGATAGTTTTCTTTCTTCTTTTACAAATGAATTAGAAGGAGCATAAAGTGATTTCTGTCTACTGTAAATCTCAACCCCAAAAAAAAACATTTGCACAGAATAGATATTGTAGATAAGTGGGTAGTGTAAAGCCATTGAATTAAGGCTAAAGCGCCCACCTAGCCCGCGAAGTTCAAATTTTTTGAGGTTTTTTAGAATTTTTTCAAAATATGACAATAATAAAAGGCACATTTTGTAATTCGCGACAAAGACCGTGTGCAGTGCATTTATTAATATATCCAACTTACTCTAAAACATTTCAAGAACGACAGCTATCCAGATAATCTGGCAATATTTGTATATTTAGTGATTTACTAGTATCATATCCACCGTGATAATATTTAGAGTAAACTAAATGTATTAATAAACGCACTGCATACTGTGTTTGTCGCAAATCACAAAATGTTGTCTTAAATGTTTTCAGATTTTGGATAAACTATAATGCGGAATTGAATTATTAATACATTTAGTTTACTCTAAATATTATCACGGTGGATATGATACTAGTAAATCACTAAATATACAAATATTGCCAGATTATCTGGATAGCTGTCGTTCTTGAAATGTTTTAGAGTAAGTTGGGAATATTAATAAATGCACTGCACACGGTCTTTTTCGCGAATTACAAAATGTGCCTTTTATTATTGTCAGATTTTTAAAATTTTTAAAAAACCTCAAAAAATTTGTTATTCGCGGGCTAGATGGGCGCTTTAGCCTTAAAGCAAAAGTTATGGATGTTATGATGATGACAGGTGAGGTCTAGTGTGGGAATCAACGAGTTTTGTACTGTTACTTTTAAACGGCTTAGTTTCTCAGAAGTCATGTCAATTCAGTCTCACGAACCATTCACGATCTTTCTTATTTATTTTATACTTTTATTATAAGTACGTACAAAGGATGTTTTTTTTGTTTAGCGTAGTTTTACGCATGTAGCCAACTTTTCGCATGTCAAGTTTTATTTATACATACACTTGTGGTCATATAATTAAGAACGATTTGAAGTTCTAGAAGTTTTTATTTGAATAATGTCATACACAGAGATGTGTACCTTCTGAGAAGCAACTAGTCATGTTATAAATTAGCCACATTAATAGAGCACCGTGGCTTAGGAATAACGAATAAATTGGCCAACTATTTTTTCTAAAATTTAATTTATTTTACCAAAGTGACACATTCAAATAGTACTGAAGCTGGACAAATAATTAAGAGCGATTTTGTTAAACTGAACGGAAATTGTTTTGTATGACATTTACACTTAAAAAATCACAATAATATGTAGCGCGAAAAATTTAACAACCAATTTAATACATTTCTAACTAAAATTAATAGTTAATAGCATGTCCACGGCTTTTAATCACTGCTTTACACCGACGAGGCATTCACTCTATTAATTTTTGTCATTTCGCAAGAGAAATAGAGTTCCATTCTTCTAAAAAAACGTCGTACAGCTCTCTTAAATTCCCACACTGTGTATTTGTAACGTTTTTCTTTACTTCAAACCACAGATTCTCTATTGGGTTTAGATCTGGGCTGTTAACTAGCCAGTCCAAGACAGAAACAGATTGCGCTGTAAGAAATTCCTTTACGGTGCGTGCAGTGTGCTTTGGATCATTGTCGTGTTGGAATGTCCAAATAACCGGTAGAACGTCTTCAGCATAAGGTAACATTGTTTCTTCCAGTATATTTGTGTATTGGAATTGATCCATGTTGCCTTCTATCAAATTTACAGGTCCAACACCATGTCCAGAAAAGCACCCCCAAATTTTCACATTTCCACCACCGTGCTTTAATGTAACTTTCATGTACTTAGGGTCGAATGCTGTATTCGGGGGACGTCGTACATATCGTTTTCCATCAGAACATACTCTGTTTATTTTCGTCTCGTCAGAAAAAAGTACATTTTTCCACTGCCGCATAGTCCAGTTTTCATACTTTCTCGCAAATGCAAGCCGGGCTCGCCTGTGGCAAAGTTTCAACATGGGTACCTTCCTTGCTATCCTTCCGTGCAATTTTTCTTCTACCAAACGTCTTCGAATAGTGCGTGCTGAGATTGTTGAAGGGTTATTTTCACCAAAATATTCTTTTCTCAGCTCGTTTGACCCTTTAAAAGGATTTTGTTTTGCCATACGAACGATGTTTCGGTCATCTCGAGGAGTTGTTTTTCTCTGTCTAGGTACACGTGGAACATTCGAAGTAGTTTGATACGTAGCAAAATGCTTTACAGCGTGGAAAACCATCGTTTTTGAACATTGCAGATGGTCGGCTATCTTTTTATAAAACCAATTTTTCCGGCGAGATCTATTATTACTTCCCTTGTAGCTTTAACATAACTTTTATTTTTTCTCATCGTTTTTTTTATAAGAAGCAATCACTTTTAATCTTTTACAGCACTAAATGGCGCCAAACACTAAATTACACAAACAGTAACCTACAACTGCAAATCGACTGAGTGTTCTCTTTTAAATTTCAATAAATGTATAAATTATAAAGCGTTCTTAATTACGTGACCAGCCAGTAAATAGGAATACTATGTTTAGAAGTAGTGTAAAAAAGTTTGCCTATTTATTTTTAGCTAATCATGTGTATCAATGAATTCAGTGGTTATATGGAAACGTTTTATGATACTGAGATAAATAAAAAAAATGCATGCAATTAGTTATACGTCTTAGTTTTAAAAATCTTCCCATTATATGAGCGTTCTTAATTATATGACCACCACTGTATATCAAGGACATGAAAGCCTAAGATTGTGGTGATATGGGTTAATATACTATGGAAAACGCCATCTTAAATCCGTAGGTCTCATAGTTTCGGAGATATCGTGTTGCATGGGTCAGTGGATGGTATAATAATTTGCTACGCCAGGTATCCTCTTTCCACGATGGCCCAAGGCTGCGTCACAATAAATGTTGTCATCAATTGACATCTTCAATACAAATAAGGAGCATTATTAACGGCACAACAGCCGATGACGTAGTCTTGGGCCGATCACGTGACTAAGCTGTCATGGGGAGGAAATACCTGGTTTTATTATACTATGGGTCAGTAGAATTACTTTTTTGCTTTTATGAGATTAGTCTCTTGAGGAAGAATTCTGGATCTGTTGCCCAACATGTTGCACAACCAATTGTAAAATATTCCTTGTTCATTAAAAATACCGAGTCACATGTGACAGAGATCTCGTGCACCGCAGCGTCCGACGAGTTCATTGCCCCCGTGATGTAACAGATGTGCTTGGACTTTTAGCACCTTATCATTGCCAACATAATTATTGTTCTAACTTAAATGTATTCATTATGAAGTGTGACAAACAGAATCTATTGGTACAAATGATAAACTTGAGGAACGAACTCCTATGCCTGTTCTTCTCGCGCTCGTAACATGACATAAATATTTTTAGGTGCGTCGTATTTAGTATATATAATCGCGACCATGAGCACTGGAGGGCATTTTCGAGGTATTTTTACCCCCACGCTAGTCGTACCCATATGCTGGTGGTAGATTTGAGCTGAGCGAATGCTCACTGAAAAACATCTTTCAGGATTTTTTTGAATATGCGTTGTGTTTTTTTATACAAAAAAGTCGGCTAACCAGCCACCCGCCTGATGTTAAGCAGTTTACATAGCTTATGAATGCATGTAATAGGGAAGGTATTGCTCGCACGTGCCCAACCTTACGCTACCAACCTTACCTTACTTTTCGCCGATCTTTTGTGAGAAGGTGGATCAACTTGTCATCACTTTTATTAGTAGCTAATTAATATGCTCTCCCCCTATTATAGAGACGAAATTCCAATGGCGTAATAGTGGGTGCCATGCATATTCTCTGACTACCCATTTGGAAAACCCAGGCGTGGGGAGTATTCAGTTATTCCCTTATTTTCAGGATGAACCAAGCACAAAACGGCGCACTAGCGAGGATACTGAAACAGAGTCACCACTCAAGAAACTCTGTCAAGAAGTAGAGAGGACATTCCCGCATCATGACACGATGATCAACGACTACATACAGACGGCAACAAAGAACAACGTTGACGAAATACAGAGGCACACGGAACAGCTGCTCTCGGAGATACAAACCCTGAGGGAACTCGCACAAAAGAAGGAACACGAATGGAACAACATTCTACACTTAAAAAAGGTCAAGGAAGAGATTTTATTACGACTGCTAAGAAGAAAACAGGTCATTTCCTTCGAAAAATCTGCCGACGTCAATGGTTCCGATCGCACTGACCCGTACGACTACCTAAACCAAGCGAAGAGTCTGGCTATCGATAAAAGTGATGAGATATCCGGTCTGGCTCTCAAGCAGACAGGGTCTACGATCAGTCCGATGCACCAAACACCAATAATGCCGGTCACAACTCACTTTAACCCCATGTCAGGGTTGCCTCCGCCGTATGACAAAGCCGCACACATGCAGTCCATGCCGAAACCAGTGTATCAGCCCTTGATGCTGCCTGGACCTATGCCGGGGTTCCCTAGGGACATGAACGGGCAGTTACCGACCAGCTATGGCATGCCAATGGGTCGTCAGGGTCCTATTAAGGATGTCAAGTCGATTATAGCGGATTACAGGCAGAGGAACCCCGAGGTCACCCCCAGAAGAGGAAGGAGGATGAAGTCTATACTAAATCCTAATATGATGAATGCGCCCAGACCGATTGCTCCTAAAATGGATAACATGAACAATCTGAATAATTTGAATATGCTGTTCAATAATTTGGATATGGTGAGTTTTGTTTTAATTTTGACTGTTTTAAAACTTAATACGGAATACATATATATTTCAGATTTGGATGAATGCGCGGGGTCACGTTCAATGGCTTTTTTAATATTTCTATTTATTTTATAGACGACCGCTTGGCGCAGTGGTTCGAGCGTAGGCCGCTCGGCTCACTGTACATGGTGGTTGCGGGTTCGATTCCCGCCGGGGCAAATTTCTTAAATGGCTTGTCATAATTTTCCTAGGTCTGGGTGTCACTTGGACCGCCCCCAGTCCATTATATGTACGGTACCCATAGTACAAGCGTTGCTTAGTTTGGGACCATACAGATGGTGTGTCAGTCTGGCGATATTTTATTCATATTTTCTCTTTCTTCCATCTCGTCCCACAAATACAGTCAACTGAATTTTATTTCGTCCTCGTCTCACGAAAAACACTATATGCGTGGGCAATTTAGTATTAAAACCTACCAATTTTCCTACTGCGGGTCAAAGGTACCCCTTTGTCTATCTAGGGCTGGTCGTGATCACTTTTAACCCGCAAAGGTTACCAAATCGTAGCTCCATATTCGTCTCGTAACAGCATTTTCAAATACGGATTAGAATCTATCCTACTAATATTATAAATGCGAAAGTTTGTGAGTGTGGATGTATGTATGTATGTATGTATGTATGTTTGTTACTCCTTCACGCAAAAACTACTGAACGGATTTGGATGAAATTTGGAACACAGATAGATTATAACCGGGATTAACATAGAGGATACTTTTTAACCCGATAATCCCGAAATTTTTGCTAAGTTAAAATACTACGCGGATGAAGTCGCGGGGCACAGCTAGTAGTTTATAAGTTGTCTACCTGCGATCCTAAGATAACTCAAAGCCCTTATTTTCCGTACCATACTCTTATAAGCAGTCGAGGCCACTTGTGGAGCTATCGCCCGCGGCCGCCCAACGCAGCGAAGGCAATAATCTAATTTATAATTGCGATCCTTGACCCGAATCGTCAATGACGTCTGTTCGTACCTCGTGTCGTGCTGTTGCTGGCTGTTTGTTCGATGTCTTAGCGCCGCGAGGTGTAACTAAGGAACATAAACAATTGATGTATTGGATGTCTATTAGTCTACTATTTACTGGGTTACTGATAATTATGAATAGTATAAAACATAAAAAAAATACACACGAATTGAGAACCTCCTCCTTTTTGAAGTCGGTTGAAAAAATGAATCTCTATTTCCTTGGTCATCGGATCACGCGTGAACGGATGGAACTATTTGCTATTTCTTTTTTTTTTGTGTTTATGATTTTCAGGATCAACATCAAGCAGGGCTAAATTTATTTAAAGTAACATTTACATAAAGTAACGGCAGACAAAACACAGTTATACCCAGTATTGTCAATGGATCGTCTGATCGCGCGAAGGTCGCGTGAATATTAATGCCATGACTTATACCGCGGGGTCAAGGAGGCGCCACTCTTACCGATCTAGGAATAGCCTTTAGGGGCTAACAGGACACGATTTGATTGACAACTGAATTGGGTGAATTGGGTTTGATCAGAGGAGGTATTTACAAATGACGGAAGATTTACACTAGCTGAGCCCGCGACTTCGTTCGCGTGGAATTTAACTTAACAAAAAAGCCCGCTCCCGCGTTCTGAGCCCGCACGACAGAACCCATATTTTCATTTTAAAAAATTTTGTTTTTCTAAAATAATAGTAGCCTAAGTTACTGCTTATAACATCAGCTATCTACCAGTGAAAGTCCCGTCAAAATCGGTCCACCCGTTTCGGAGATACTCTTTGATTTCATGTGTTTTTATTTTTTTACGCGGAACCCTAATTGTTTTTCAATAATTAAAGTAGCCTAAGTTACTCCCTATTACATCAGCTATCTGCCAGTGAAAGTCCCATCAAAATCGGTCCAGCCGTTTCGGAGATTACCCGGAACAAACACACAGACAGACAGACAGACAACATTTTTTTAAATCGCGTTTTTGCTATAGGTGCCGTATGTACTTTCATATGCATTTAGTGAAAAGGTGTTATTTTGATATTACAAACAGACACTTCAATTTTATTTTTTTGTATAGATATCAATAAAAGATGCTGTTGTTTCCAACACGGAATCTTTCCGTCGATTGTGAATGCACCCCCAGATGGGCCGTCCACTCGGCGCCGATTCAGTTCCTGATCCAATCTCAATTTAATAGCGATGTGCCGATTGATCGATAAATAAATTAATAAGACAAAGTGATTCGGCAATTTTCCTTTTTAACTGAAAGATTATTTACTTATACGAGAATGGGAGGTAAAGACATGGCTCGCTACTAGACTAGGCTGATAATAACACCCGCAAGATCTACGGTTAGATAGACACTGTTTTCACGTGATTTATCTTGGTCTGGGTGTTAGTAGGCCCCAAGTCATATTGTACCCATAAAATAAATCGAAATCGGAATAAATTCGATAGTCATGTGAAGATCGCAGCGCCAACCCGCGCTATGCCACCATGATAGACTATGGCCGGAAACCCCCTCGAATTGAGGGGGAAAGCCTGGTATAATGGCAATGGGCTCGCCCCCTATCAAATTGCGACAAAAATACCATCAGCGAAGTGCAGGTACACTCTTCTTACCCTCCCGGAAGGGCAGCCGTGATTTACAGATTTACAAGTGGTCTAATTTGGTGGTCATTTAGATGTACCCATTGTGGTAAACAAAGTAATGGTTGAATTGAAACAAGTAATGAGTACAATAATTTCTTGTCAACTTCCAGAACCAAAAAGCAATGCTAGAACGCCTCCAACAGTTCCAAGGAGGCAGTCTGCCAAACGGCCTCTCCTTCAAAGATGTCCTCATTCAATTCGCGAACATGCAGCAGTCCAGCGCTGGGCTGATGCCCAACAGGCCTCCGGAGACGATCACCAACAGGCCCGAGCACCACGTGAGGCCTGAAGGCAGAAGACGGCAGGAGAGGACCCATGAAGACCCACACGTGTCTGTGAAACAGGCTGAAAGACTGGCGTCTCCGAGTCCTAGGCTACCACCACCACCTCCGTACCCTGAAATATCATTGCTACCTGTCACCTCTAGCCAGGAGGCGTCGTCCCAGCAGAATTCTTTGCTCCACGGGATCTTGACCAAGGTGATTTGAATTTGTTTTGCGTGCCAGTATATGCTTGTAGAAATTAATCATTATCCCAGCTTTCATTTTTTATTAATATTGAATTATTATCTTTTTATATGTATTAGCGTTCTCGATCAACTGTGACGGGCGATGTTAACAGTATAGATATTGATTCGAATTTTATGAATAAAGTTATATTATATGTACTTAATTTTACTACGAGATCTATCTACAATGATTCAACGTTAATCATTAGGTCAGTGCCTACCGTGGGGTACCTTAGAATGCGTTTGGCTCCCTGTAGCTAATCAACCAATGAGGTTCGTGCTATCTCTTTATAGCTCTGTCTCTTTCTGTCTGTATGCAGATCAGGGGCCCAAATCTGTTAACCGCTGGTATCGCGATCGACTGGCAATACGCGATATGTCAAAACCGACGTATCGCGTATCTGAATTGAGATTTGACGTATCGACGTTTTGACTAACTAAACTGACGATCCAGATACGTGATACGTCAGTTATGACGTATTGCTAATCGATCCAAATTCCGGCGTTTAACTAAGTTGGGCTCCAGATAATTTGATCTGATAAGTGTGTATTTCTAAAGAACGTATTTTTCTTACCGATACAGCGTTCGGATACTCGTCAAAAATATAATCCCACGGTTGCCCGAGAATGTAATAACCGCAATAATTTGTAAGCTTGCATTACATTTGGAATCAGCTTTGAAATGGGTGTTGCCAACCTTACAGCAGGCGCCCCCCGCGTCTCAGAGTTACTCGCCGACGTTGGCTAAACTGCTCACGTCACCGGAAAGGAAGAGCGGATCATTACCGAGTTTCGGTCAGGCCAAGGTACCACCTAAATGTACGAGATATACTTCGATTGGTGTAATCAATTGGCCTCGATCGTTCGAAATTCAAAATTTAGTTTTTAAGTGTTTTGTTGTTTTAAAGAGTTGAAGGTGCGGATATTTGTCTTTTGAGCCCAAATAAAATTCCAACAGATTTCATTAAACTGTGTGTGAATGCCATGTAATAAATATTAGAGTAATTAACATGGTGGAGATAGATAGAATTAAGTAACCTTTTTACAGATTTCCTCGTTTCGGAAGTCATAATTATGAAACCTTTAGGAAAAAAACATCGCCGATAGAATATACCATAAATTCATTGTGTTTTTATTGTTGCGGAATCGTGATTCTACTTGTAAAATGAAACAACTTTCAACTTTTTAAAACTACCGTTTGATTTGAGATTTTTTGAGACTGGCAATACTCATTGAATATTAAATGCCACCTCATAATCATACCATAATATTGGTGCTAATTCCGTTGATACACAAATAAAAATTCCCCGGGGCTGGCACAATCTGTACTTTAGGTACAAGTACTCACCTTGGTGGGCCCGCCTTTCTTGCCGGATCTTCTCAGTCGAGGTCGCGTTCCGATCCGGTGGTAGATTTACCCTCGCCACCTCTCCTGGCAGCGGCCCAAGCCGAGGTCGTGTCCCTTGTGGCGCCCTTGAGCTAGCTAGCCCCCCTGCCCCTCTGGCTGGGCCCTCTGTCCGGGTGAAGTTGATATGGCCACTCTGGCCAACAACATATAGTCCATTCAACAAAAAAAAAATATTGGTGGGCCCACTTCATTGCCGCGCGTCAGGAGAGACGCTTCTAGGGCAATCATATTTTAGGCCCGCTGCGCTGTGCGAGCGGAATTGCACTTTATTGCGTGGTAACAAGTATTTATTTACATACCTTAGCGGAGTAATACGTATTCTGTAACTTGACTTAACCAATTGTATTGCCAACCTTCTCATAGTCGTAGTGCATGAGCAAGACAGCAATATTTTCAGTTGTGTTAAATTTGGTTTGGTTTTAATTTGTAGCCAACAGAATTAGCACCAATGTTACTCTGCTGGGCTCACATTAAATTGATCCGTTAGTGATTGATACCACTGTCTATTATCAAGATAACATTATAAACTGGCCAATGAGAGAGGCTAAAAAGTCAGTCCAACCAATCTCTAACGCATCAAGTTAACGTGATCGATCTATATCGAATGAGCAGTGCAGTAGGTAATATAAACCTTATCCTGTAGGCATAGATATTATTTAGCAAATTATTATTATATCTGTAAATACACTGTTTCAAATAATATGTGGTCACATAGACCTAGAAAAAATTTGATCCAAATTTTTTTAATGCATCTTTCAGACGGAATGGCATTATCTATAAATTTTAAATATTTTTTATTCCTAAGCTGGTATCAGTTAACACATTTTATTTGATACAGATTCCTATTAGATAGTATTATCTATATACATTACACATAATTATGTACATAATATATTTAAAAATTGTATGCATTAAAATAATTTATAACAATGATTCTACATTTGGTAAAAAGTGTATTGTACCCAGTCAGTTAATGTTAATAACTTGGTTATTTTATTATGAAGATGTAAACAGCATTTCAATTTTATTGTTCAAAGTGAATCGTCATTTTTAATCGATACTTGTCTCGATGTGAATCGGTACGATTAATCGATGTATCGTTTGTAGAACTGCGGAGAGATCACGATAACTCCCGTGCAGCCGACGCCGCCGCCCGCCGACCCGCAGCCCGAGAAGGCGGAGGAAGTTGTGCAGCTGGTGAGAGACCACACTCTATTATGTACCACACCACGGCCAACGAGGTGCGATACGAAATACACAATGTAGTAATAATGTCGAAGTTCAAATGAATCGACTAGCCAACCTTGAGCGGCTATTCATTATGTGTTAGAAACCGTATTGTTATTATAAATAATTGAAAAGCGCAATATTAAAACAATAATAATAATAATAAGCTCTTTTCCAAAAGTCCCGCTACATGTCACGGATTAAAATAATCTATTCGTTTTCGTGTCGCTTCTCGTTGGACGTGGTATACGTTTGCTGACTCGTGGCCACCATCTATAATGGTAACAAATATTTTCAGGACGACGAGGAGAGTCCCGCGTCGGAGGGCGAGGCGTCCGGCTCGCCGTCGGGCTCGGGGTCGGGGCGGCTCGTCATCGACGAGGGCGGCGGCGAGGCGGGCGAGGCGGCGGGCGAGGCAGGCGGCGAGGCAGGCGGCGAGGCAGGCGGCGAGGCAGGCGGCGAGGCAGGCGGCGAGGCAGGCGAGGACGCGCCGCTGTGCCAGGGCTGCCGGCGCCGCGACGCGCAGTTCGTGTGCGCCGGCTGCGCCAACCAGTGGTACTGCAGCCGCGAGTGTCAGGCGAGTCAATGTGCACCTCTATACCATGTATATAAGGTGCATTTTGAAACGAAGCTTCTTTACGGACGTTCGGGGCGCTCGCCGCGCGGCTACTCTATCCGTGCTTAGCGTATACCTATAACCTATAAAGGTATATGTCGTGTAACCTATACATTCGAATTTGGAAAACCGCGCCTACTTGAAAAAAACAATGCCGCTAACGCTTAGTTCCTATGTTTTATACTATAAAGTTTCGCTTCTTTCGGGCGTCCCTAGACGGAATTGTTTTTTTTATGTAGGTGCGGTTTTCCAAATTCGAAAGTATAGGGAATAACGAAACTTGTTTAAAGGACTCTCGGAGCTGATTTTGATAAAAAACAAAAGTGCATCACTAGATTCCAACGCCGGGAATTTATCGAGTCGATTTAAAAATAAATCCATCTTGTATTAATGCATGAGCCGTTATTGTTGTTTGTAAGGTTAATAAGTCTGGGAAGTAATGTCAAACGAAAAACTCGATTGCATCAAAATCATCCTCGAAACTCTTATCAGCATCAAATTATCAGCATCAAAAAAATGAATATTGGCACTGGCACGGACCCTGAAACTTTTGCTTGCGTCACTTCCACATTCTTCTTCATTCTTTAATTCAGAGGTCGTAAAGTATTTTTCATTACTCATACTCGGAAAGTAGGTCTGAGGTTGCCTGAGGAGCTGGTTGAAAGTAATACTTTTCAGCCCTAGGGAGAATCGCTTTCAACAGACAGCTGTCAAATTTTTAAACATAAATTAGTTCTATTTTAACATTTCTATTGAACCAGGCCTACGGGAAAAAAACAAAATGGGCGGCAGATGGCAATCCGACTTTCATTAGTTTTTTCGAGTTGTAGAGTTATTGTTCATATTTCCATGTATTATTCTTTAGCTAATTCATGTCTTTATTATTACTTTCCTTGTATTCGTAATGGAAAAGCACAGTGTTTACCTCGGGTGAATGACTTATTTTGTGCCTCGAACTATTGGCGCCCTCGCTACGCTCGGGCGCTAAACCCCGTCTCGGGACAAAATCTGTTACTTTCACCCCTTGGGTAACAATGTACTATTTTTGTTTGCAGGTGGCGGCGTGGGACGAACACTCTGAGATGTGTTCGGGGTAACCGCATAAACAATTACGTTGTAAGTGTTATATAAAGTATATGATAATTTATCCTCGGTGCGGTCCGCGCCGCAGTGTCGTCTGCCTTAATTATGTTATAATAACGTGGTGTGTAGATGAATCTCTATTACCCTCGTGACGGTCGTCCGATGCGGTCGCTTTTGGACAACATAATACAATAAACTGTACACATTCACAAAATTTACAGTATCATAATAATATATATTGAGTAATTATTCATTTTTTTTTCAGAAAAGGCAATTTACTGCCTAAACGTACTTATTATTTTATTAATTTAATAAAAATTATTACTTATTTAATAATAAAAGTGACCGCATCATAAGTATGAAATATTCCCACTCCTAAGATAATAATTTATTAAACAATAATTAAGTGATGTTTAATAAAGGAATTAATCAATTCCCTTTCTACACGACAATATTTATTTATGCCCGGAATTTTGGTCGCCTAAAGAACAAAAGCCTACCCTTATAACAAGCGGGATTCTTGCCTATTTTCACCAAGAACCCCTAAATAGCTCTTAGGACAGGTGTGTTTTCACCGACGCTTAGGGGAGACTTTAGTCCCATAAATAAATTGAATTGAAGCATTAGGAGTCCTCACACTAACTGACACTTAGTCCTGGGTAAAAATTGGCACAATCTTCCTCTTATTTTTGCCTTATCTTCTAAATATAAACATTACTTAATTATACATTTATCGATGTATAGTTGTCCTATATAAAGTAATTCCTAGTATCAGACGAAAATAATAACTTAGATGGAGCGCGTAGGACTATTAAGTGAAGACAGCGAAAGTAAAAACAAACAGCACCTATTCAGTTTTCATTTTTAGATTTAGCTCATGTGTTTTTACTTGTTTTATGACTGAATACGGCACAAAGACCAATCGGACATAGTTTTGCGAAAAGGAACCAACCCACATTTACTCCTGCAGACTAAAATCAACCCTAGTACTAGTTGTTGTAGGTTGGTTTCAGTTTGCAGAAGTATGGACGGTTGGATCCATTCTGCATATCTATATCCAATTATTATTATGCGATCAGGCGTGGGATCGCAAACAGCGGTCAGCAAATCTTATAAAAAAGGGTCCGGATATATGGTATTTGGTATTCATTACTAGTTCCGAGCTCTCCGTCCGTTAAGTTATTCTTTTAGTCTAAGTTCCTAGTGAAATTGGCCGTATTAATCGCGCTGTGACATATTCGCCTACGATTCGTTTCACGCTGTAATTTAGTATTAGATGTGAACTACAAAATATTTATAGCTGAACTAAACCAAATTATATTTTGCAGTACTGATTGGAAGAGTTCACGATTAGAATATGCGCCATTTTGGTGTGACGTCATTAGGCAACTGGTAAACACGGCAACTAATTGGTTTAAGGCTAAAGCGCCCAGCTAGCCCGCGAAGTTCAAATTTTTTGAGTTCTCTTAGAAATTTTTCAAAATCTGACAATAATAAAAGACAAATTTTGTAATTCGCGAAAAAGACCGTGTGCAGTGCATTTATTAATATATCCTACTTACTCTAAAACATTTCAAGAACGGCAGCTATCCAGATAATCTGGCAATTTTTGTATATTTAGTGATTTACTAGTATCATATCCACCGTGATAATATTTAGAGTAAAATAAATGTATTAATAAACGCACTGCATACTGTGTTTTACGCAAATCACAAAATGTTGTCTTAAATGTTTTCAGATTTTGGATAAACTATAAAAATACTCGAAAATTTTGAATTTTGCGGGCTAGACAGGCGCCTTCACCTTAAAATGAAAATACATATTTATATTTCTTAAAAAGGCATCTTTTAATTTTGGTACTTACTTCAATGACGTCAAACTGATTTCTGATTGTTATAGTTATCCAAGGACGTGCTAAAATAAACTCTAAATGTAAAATAATAATGTGCACATTGCAAAGAAAGCTATTTTATATACTTAAATCTCATTAAAATTGTTCCTAAAGTCCATATATTGGAAGTGAAGTAGTCTGAGGAATATGGTCACAATAATTTTTATTTTGACCAATTTAAATGGTTCAAGATATTTGAACAAGTATTTGTGAAGCTTACGACAGGTAAGGGTGTATGCATAATAATTGAGATGAAAGAGCAAAGTTGAATGATATAGTTTTTCTTCCCAAAACGTCTCAAATATGTCGAAAATTAGTTTTTATATTAAGTTGCATTCAATCATACCCTAACATATTTTTTTATTTATAATCTGCATTGGAAAACAAAACTACTTTATTTTTATAGTCACCTCCCTCTTGGGAAGTGCCTACAATTTCTCGATTTTTATATCGATAAAAATTGAAGTCCGGTGTTTGTCGATTCTAGAGACATCTCGATAGACGTCTTCTTGTTAAAATCGATAAACATCGAGCAACTATAACACTAGGTACCGACCGACCTGCCAGCATAATAAAATTTTGCTATTATAAAGTTTTACTTGGTAGGATTCACAAACCTTGTCCCTTCAAAACTTATTTCTGTATATGTAACACAGACTGCTAAGCCGTAGACCCCGTGTAGCAGGGCACCCGCGCTCGCCTAACATTTATGGATCTTCATTATGACACCGCACCTGACATTTTGATTGGTCTATCAAAATTCGCCACTACACCACTAACGCTTAACTATTGCATTCTCATACAATAGTTGACGTTAACAGTGTCTTGTGTTATTGGTCTGTGTATTATGTAATCATTGAAATATATTACTTAGTTGACTTTGGCCCGTATTAATAAATCGATCTCGGAAATGTCAGTCTTAGGTCATACAAGGACATATTGATACGTCAAATTCGTACTCAAGACCGCTATCAAACTCGAGATCGATCTATTTATACGGACCTTTGAGTCTAGTTTTTTCCCAATGCAGATTTCCCTTCATTAGTTCCCCCCAACATTTGGCCATTCCTTTAATTGCGTGTTTGTAGTAACGACGCAATATTAGACTAATTCATTATTTATGAGTGAATTTATATGATTGTGAGTTCTGAATTATGCTTACAGGATATTCTTGACAATAATATTGAACTGCCCACAATATTTTAATCCGAAAGATGTTGGTTATCTGTTGACTACGCACAACACTGGCCGAATAGAAAATCGATATTAATAAACTCGATTTAAAGTTTAAAAATATCTATGTAACATATTTGAAACTGGTTCGGGTTTTTTTTTCTCTATACTTATTTATCTTTACACCTATTTGTATGAATAATGTTGTTCAGTAGGGGTTTTATAAATAAAATGCGTTCAAACGACAGAACTCTAGAGGCGATACTCTAAACTAGAAGTTTATTTTGTTTGATTTTCTACATAATTAAACATTTAGTTCGAATTGTGTGTACAGTCAACAAACTCTACGCTTGATCACCTTAAGGTTGCATTTTGTGTGCAGTGACCAGCAGCCACCTGCGGCTAGCATGGTCATAAAAACAATTTAAACAAATGGCTTTCCAAAAAAAGGGCTTTTGTCTCATCGGACGTTTTTCGTCTCATTGGACAACAACATAATGGGCGGGGCAACCTATGATTACTGCCTGCAAGCGAAAAGTGTTGAAAACTGATCAAGCGTCAATTTTGTTGATGGTACTAATACATATTGAATTTAGTCTAATTTTCATATAAACTCCATGAGTACTTACCAATTCTTGATTGATGTATTGTGAAATCATTTTCGGAAAAGGTATTCGCTATTTAAATTTGCTAAAACTACAAACCTCCTTGCTTCTAAATGTTGTTTAGCAGCTGTGTAGTTAAACCATGCTTCGTTTTCTTTTCTCAAAAGGCAAATTACTGATGACGGAAAGAGATAATTCTGTCTAATTACAAACTATACAACGTTTATAAGTAAGGCGGTAAGCTATGATGTCGTACGTCAGTAAATAGTACTGCTGTACAAACTTTTGATAGGTAGTCTGTTCTTTGGCCAATTTTTTTGGTGATATAATTTATAATTGGAACATTAAATTATTATTGAAATAAAACTATTTTTCGGATTTTATCGCGTTTATTAACTTTATGTTCCCGACGTTTCGGTTGCTTTACAGCAGCCATGGTCACGGGGGGACTGAGGTGTTAGACGTCCTGATGTCATAGTTAGTAACTGGGTACCCTCATATTTAGTTGTTGTTTGCGGTCCGATCCACGCAACATAAAGTTAATAAACGCGATAAATTCCGAAAAATAGTTTTATTTCAATGTGTAGTATTCGCGTAAATATAAGAAAACAATATATTAAATTATTATTTTTGTCCAAACCGTATTCTGCATAATGTTGTGTGTTCTAGTCGATAGCTGACCAAGATAATAATATTATTATTTATTACGTGACCAATCAATGTTGTGAATACAAATGCATGCTCCAACGATCAACCAATCACTGCGTTTTGTTTAAGCATGGTGTAATTCAGAACACTAGTGTGCCTGAAGTGTGTATTATATAATGTTATATGTAAATCGATTATATTATGTAAGGTTAGATATTAGCATGTAACGTTTAGTGTAATTATGTGAATTTTTCAGGTTTTTTTTTCAATATACGTTTAATCTGACAATGGAAATCAATAAATTATTTTGTAATTATTGAGGGTGCTTAACCACAAAACTGAATTGTATTATAATATAGCGTTAATGCCCTCAGGAAAATTAAATTCACCGGTTATTATATAAAGTAACCAAATATTAGGTATTTCAAAAATATTACCCTTCGTTTACACTGACGCAAACTCAGTGTAAACGAAGGGTTACATTACAAGAAGTAAACAAAAACTACGTGAAAAATAAAAATAAAAATGCTCAAGGTGTCATTATCATGATGCTATAAAACTTCCTTCACAAAATACAATACAATCTTTAGAATAACCGGCAATATTTCAGTGTAAAAATCTCTACGGACGTGGTTAAGTACCTACGTATATTGAATAAATCATTATAAAAATAAGGATTTATTTTCTACCATAAAATAACAATAATCGAGTATTATTATATTTTATAAATAAACGTTTCTAATTTTCTACACATGTACCGTGCCAAAATAATATCCTTGCGCTAGTTAGACGGTCAATGTTGCTACTTTCCAGCCAGTAAACTTAATTGGTTTCATGTAACTACTGATTTAGTAGGGTTAAAACATCATAATTAAGTCACAGATGCCGCCAGCAGTTCTTAAATACCGACATAGTCACAAGAGGTGAGGAAAAATGATCAATTAAAAATCACTTATTTGCAAGACAGTAATGAATGACGCAGTGAGGGGTTAAGATTGCTTAAATGAATGAATGATTGCCGCCATTGCCACCAGCCCCTAGCGAGCGTAATGTTTACGCGTAGAGCTACAGAAACGTAGTAATAGTCACAGTGATTTGGAAATGTGGTTCTTAACCCCTCGTTTACACTGACGACGCAATAAAAAAAATAATGTAAGACAAAAAAAAATTCCAATACTTTAATTGATTTATGGTGAAGTCTCGCTTTTTGTGCTGTCAAAAAAAGACATCTACGTAAACCAATACAAGAATTGCGTCGGTATAAAGAAACGTAACGGAACAGTAACCGGAAAGACAGTAACAGTGCATGAAAAAGTAAAGAAAACTGTCCAAGAAATTACGACATTGACCGTTTAAACTATAATTAATACTTAAGTTACCTAAAAATGTTTTCCTTAATTTATATTTGCTATAGTAAATTAATATTACTATAGTTGCTGATTGCTTTAAATGACTCAAATTGAATTGTAATCCAAAACGAAAAATGGTTATTTTAATTATCGATTTTATGAGTCGAAGAATAATTTTCTAAGTTTTCTACATAATTATTTTGATCATGTACGCTTGTGTTGCTAAATTAAAGTCTCTACACACGAACTGATTTGACTCCTGACCGAGAAGGACAGTACTATACAAAAATACAGTAACATGATGCTCTGTTACTGTTTTGTGCAACTGCTGTGGTATAATCTGGTTTGGGTGTTGGGAACATTGCGTATTCATACACTTTAGCTGAGGTTACACAAGGTGAGTTTACATTATGGTTAAAACTGTCAGAATACAAGCAATGTTTATGGGGGCGACGATTGCCTTCGCTACACGAAAGTAGCACGTAGCACTAGGTAATAAATCATTGCAAAGCAACAAACCGCCGCTCGCATTCGAAATACTCTCATGTGTAACTTTAGGCTTTAGTTTTCACCCTCAAAACATAGGCAGAGTAAGGTATATTTAACGCCAAATATAATTTATTTTGGCTGTAGTAAGACAGCGATACGATAAAATAGAACATGAAACATAATTATATTATGCTCATTTTTGTCCTTATAGCTGGAACTGTTTAACACCGTTACGAGTTTACATTATATAAAGTAAAGGTTACCAGCATTTAACTAGATACCTTAAATTTAAATATTAAATAAGTGCGGCGTTCTGTCTATTTTTCTTCCTCTGTCTACGTCTTGAATAAGACTATTTAGCAGTGCAGTGTTTTGTGTCTATTGCTTCCTCTGTCTACGACCCGAATGGTCGATTAGCAACACAAGCTTCGTCCTTTTCCACATTTAAGTTGACATTGTCGTCATGTGTCCGTGATGGATTCGCATGTTACATTCGTCTGTAACGCTAGTCACGTGTTTTGTTACCTATATGCCTGTTTATGTATTTTGTAACTTATGTTTTATATAATAATGTAATAAATCAGTACTGTCTTTGATATGCGACTTTTATTGCAACTTCTCAGATGGTAAAGGATTATTTGAATCTGGTTTGAAAACTGTTTATTAACAAACAGGTCTAAACAGAAGGATGTCTTGTCAACTGAAGCATTTATGTGAATAGGCAGAATGGTAAATACGAAAGGTTTTAAAATTAAAAAAAAAACATAATACCATCAAAAGTAATGTTTTAATGAGTTATACATTACCTTAAACACGAAATAACATTCAATAATTAACATTAATATTTGTAATATATAATATTCAAAACTTTAATTGTAATTGAATGTAAATATATTCACAATGAAACAGTGTAGAGCCCTCAATTACTATTAGATATAAAATGTATTGTAGTCCCATATTATCTTATATATAAAACTAGTTGCTGCCCGCGAATTCGTCCGCGTAGACTTTAGCAAGTATTATATGTGTTAATCCAGGTTATTAACTATCTGTGTTCGAAATTTCATCCAAATCCGTTCAGTAGTTTTTGCGTGAAAGAGTAACAAACATACATCCACACTCACAAACTTTCGCATTTATAATAGTAGGATTCTCGTGTCACAATGTTAGTTACCATACTCCTCCGAAACGGGTCGACCGTTTTTTATGAAATTTTGTGTGCATATCGGGTAGGTCTGAGAATCGGCTACTATCTATTTTTCATACCCCTAAGTGATTGGGGTTGTCCACATTCCACGCGGTCGGAGTCGCGGGGCACAGCTAGTATTCTATATAATTATCACTTGCTTACGGTGAAGGAAAACATCGTGAAGAAACCTGCATGTCTTAGAAAAACTAATTAATTCTCGAAAGACATGTGAAATCCGCCAACCCGCATTGGACCAGGGTGGTGGATTACGGCCTGAATACCCCTCGTAGTGAGGGGAGGCGCGTGCTCAGGAGTCAGGCTAAATTATTATTATTAGTCTCATATTGTAAGTTAATTAATAGGTAATTTTTGTTAATATATAAAATACGAGTCTGGAGACTTCGTCACCGTAAAATAAACAATTACATTGTGAACTGTTCAGACTATCGACTCGGTATTCGAGTTATGTTAAAATAAGGACAGGTGCCAGCTCATCTAGTCTCTCTTTTGATTTCACAAATGACTTAGTTTTGCAAAATGGAACCAAGCCACACACACTTCTGCAAACTAAAGGCAACCTAGAACTACTAACGTAAGGTTGGTTTTGGTCCACAGCAGTGCATGTGGATTGATTCCATTCTGCAAAACTATATTCAAATATAATGTCGCTTGGCATAAGATCTCCTCTATGGCATAAGATCAAATAGCTACCTAATAATTCACTGTAATAAAATTAGAATGGTTGATAACACGAACACAAGTGGAGTGATATGATAATCTCTTTACAAATTAATTACAAAATATCATAAAAGTTAAATTATTATGCATTGATTTTACAACTTAACGTCAAATATACAAAAAATACATGCTTATATAGTGAGAACCTATATCAAGGATCTGTGCACATAACAAAACAATTATGACTAGTTTCCTAAACGTACTCACTGTAAAAGCAAGACTAACAAACGATTTTTTAAAATAACCGGTAAAAAATCAAAACTGACGTACTCCGATACGTCAATTTTGACGTACTGCGAGTCGACCGAGATCCCAGTCAGGTTGGACCCCAGTAGCGACGCATCGAGCCGAGTCGCAATTTTTATTTGCTAATTTTCCGATTTGTAGGATATAATTATGTAATTACATTGAAAAATATTACATTAACAAATACGACAAGTGACCAAAATTAAATTGTAGTAAGTATGATTGTACAGATAACGACATCCTTCTAGTATTTTAGGTTATAATTAACATATATTATACAGTTATACAACAATAGACTAGACACCACTAGATATAAATGTTATTTCGAAAAACAATTCCATATACTCACCTAATTCAAATATGTACAAGATTGAAATTGGTTTAGAAATGACATCGGTGGGACTTATTCTATGGGTATTTAAAGACTGTTGTTTTAACCACGATATAAAGAGTATTTTAAATGAATCATCTGAGAAATATAACGTTTCGTTAGGATATAATACAGTTAAAAAGAAAATAATTAAGTAATATGGACTTATTTAGCGTTGATAATTAACCATGCTGTAAATTAAAAAAATATATCCAGTAGGTAGTATTTGATTCTCTTTGATTATCCAAATAGTTAAAACAACAGTCTCGAAAAAGATAATTTCAAATTTCAGTCACAATTTTTATTTATTTCTTTGGCAACATACCTTTGACTGTCCCGAGTCATAAAACATTAAAAAAATATGTTAGCACCTTTAGGTATGTAATTAATATTGTAAATACAAAATGTTTTATAAAAATACACTAAAACCCTAAGAATATTGAGCAGTTTTTGAACTTGTACGAAATTAAGGCTTAGCACGCATTACAGAGGATCCATTTTTGTATAATATCTGTACCAATCTCTGGCTCTTAATTTTCTCACGCTACCCTCCCTGTAGTAGGTAGTTGTGAAATCCACAACAAAATCCGAGAGGATTATGTTTTAATTATGATATTTTTCTTGTACTACCTTCCTAAACTAATATTTGTGAATTACTAACGACCCGCCCCGGCTTCCAACGGGTGCAAGAAACCTCTAAAATGATCAGTGTTTCGCTACTATATTATGCTATTAATATGGACAGACAGCGGGAAGCGACTTCACTACATAGTATAAAACAAAGTCACTACCCGCTGTCTGTGTGTCCCTATGTATGCTTAGATCTCTAAAACTACGCAACGGATTTTGATGCGGTTTTAATAGATAGAGTGATTCAAGAGGCAGGTTTATATGTACAATACATGCATAATATAGTAGATAAACACTGATAGAAAATACCCGTGCGAAGCCGGGGCGGGTCGCTAGTTGTTTTATACTATGTAGTGATATTTATTTTACCTACAAATCCTCTATTATAGGTAGATCATGCTCGCCAGCCCATCGGCTGGTGACGCGTTTGTTTTAATGGATCCAATTTTACAATAAGTGCTTACCTTAGCTTATTAAATGTCTTATAAAATCAGTATAAAATATTGTAGTAGGTATACAAATAAATCTAGCCATCTAAATAGGTAATATGGTACAGTTGGTATAATTATTATTACGAAAACCTGCAAAGGTTCGCCAACCCGCGGACTATTTCCCGAATCCCCATCTCGTTAAGGGGAGTGTGCCCGGTATAATGGCAATAGCCTAATATATAATGGCCTTTTACATTGGGACTAAGATACCATGATACCAAAGGTGGGTGCACCAAATCTGCTTCCATATCTTTAGACTATGTCACATAATACTTATAAAATTATATATATGCACATCGGAGCGACGCGTAACGGTTTTCCTAGCTCAACTCACTCGCACAGCTTTTACAAATGGCTGCGTACAGATATGGCGAGGTAAGACAGAGATGGGTACTTATATCCCAGAGCAATCAATTTGAACGTCTGGCACGTAGACAACGTTATCCGGAAGGAGACAAAGCATTGCCTCGCGGCGGCTCGGTATGTGTGGACGCTACAAATAACAATCCCCTTTGTGCATTGAGAACACAGACGCAGTTGCGGATTTACAAATTTCCAAGGTATCGGCTGTAAAGTTTTTGCCGCCCTTGCCTCTACAATTGTCATGTCCTAGATTATTTTTACAAATCAGAAATTTCGTTGAAATTGCACGTAAAAATCGTCATCGGCAAAATTTGTTGCAGAGTTCTATCTGTAAAACATCAGAAAACCGTCATGCAGAAATCTTTTTGATTTCTATGAGGTAGCAAAAACAAAATTCGGTCCCCAAATTTGCCGCCCCAAAAATCTGCCAAGCCTACTGGTAAATCCACCACTGCCAGACGTCTTAGTGCTAGGCCGTGAAGGCGTCCATTACTAGGGTAGAAGAGTACTTCCCATCACTTGACGATGAAGACGACGTTGCTGTCCCTCTCCAGCTGCTCCTCGATGTGCAAGGCGGAGAGGCCGCTCTGGCAGCACAGCTCGTCGAGGCAGACGAGGCCGTTGTACGTGCGGACCAGCGCTTGGCTGTGCTCGCTGCGGATCGACGCCGTGTCCTCGTTGTGGAGGGTTATTGGGAACTGGAAAACATAATGCTCTATTGATATCCGTAAAAAGAACTTAATGCGCAATGCAAGATTACGTGTTCTACTGTGACCGTGATTTTACTTGAAGTTTGTATTGGTCTAAGATCCCGGTATAAAACGACCTTCACCGAGCTGGTTAATGAATGAAAAGTATTTTATATCAAATTAAATATGTCAATAAATATATTGCACGTGGGTTGACTAAAAAATCTTTGTCCAGAATATGATTATCCCGACTTGAAGGGTATTGGGACAGATATAGGAGAAGAGAAGAGAGAGAAGGGTTGGCTTCCGAGTCTATCACTCATCGTACGAAACGAACCTACAACAACTACTTTACGTCGATCTTCTGTGAGGGTGCGGTACTACCCCGGGCGAGCCAGACCGTACAGCTTGACTCTTCCACCATCAAAAAAAAGTTGGCTCACGCCAATAGATTACTGGCCTGGATAGGAAGGAAACATCTAAATCCTAAGCCTCACCTTATAGACCCTCCTAATGAGCCCCTCCAGCACCCCGAAGAGCACCAGCTTCCTCTCATTGATGGCCAGGTCCTGGGGCTTCAGCCGCCGGCAGAGGTCCCGCACGGTGCTCCCGTACGACATGCCAGCGTACATGCGGAACAGGTCGCTCACCTTCGGCAGTTGACGGGCTGACAAACATTAGGATCATTGTAATTTGCGAATTATAATTTGTATATGATTATCACTCGCTTACGGTGAAGGAAAACACCGTGAGGATACCTGCATGTCTTTTGAAAATCTAACCAATTTTCGAAAGACGTGTAGTAATAATAATAATAATAATAATTTAGCCCTTTTTGACGTCCCACTCCTGGGCACGGGCCTCCCCTCAACATGAGGGGGATTCAGGTCATAATCCACCACGCTGGCCCAGTGCGGGTTGGCGGATTTCACATGTCTTTCGAAAATTGGTTAGATCTTCTAAGACATGCAGGTTTCCTCACGATGTTTTCCTTCACCGTAAGCAAGTGATAATCATAAAGAAATTATGATCCGCACATAGATTTTGAAAATCCAGTGGTGCGAGCCGGGATTTGAACCCAAGACCTTGGTGTCCGCAAGACGCGTGCTTTAACCAATCGGCTATCACTGAAAGACGTGTGAAATCCGCCAACCTGCACTGGGTCAGCGTGGTGGATTATGGCCTGAATCCCCCTCGTGTGGAGGGAAGACCCGTGCCCAGGAGTGGGGTCTCTTTTTTAATGTAACAAAGTCGGCAAACAAGTGTACGACACGCCTGATGTTTAGCAGTTAAAGTAGTACGAGTATAGATACTTGCAATACCAATGGCATTGCTCGCACGCAGCCGACCTGAAGGGAAATGAGCCTGATATAGACTGAGATAGAGGGAGGGGATAGGGCCTCCGGCTCTCTTACACATCGTACGAAACACAGCTATAATAGCTACTTAACGTCGATTTTCTGTGAGAGGGTGGTACCCCGGTCGAGCAAGCCCGTATATGAGTTGTAGTTAATTAATAAATAATAAATAAATATCGTCAGACTGACACACCAACTATATGGTCCCAAAATAAGCAACGCTTGTACAATGAGTACCGTTCAATGGACTGGGGGCGCTCCCAGTGACACCCAGAACTGGGCAAATTACGAAACGGCCATTCCCGAAATTTTCCCCGTCGGGAATCGAACCCCGCAACCACCATGTGCAGTGAGCCGAGCGGCCTACGTTCGAGCCACTGCGGCAAGCGGTCGTCAATAAGCTATGTACAGCTTAGCTCTACCACTGTAAATGATGAATGAAAGATCTTTCTATTTTTGTCTACATGGTCTACGGCTGTGCTACGGATAAGAATTCAGATCATTGCACCGGGTGGTCGCGTGTTCCAATCCCGCCGGGGAAAATGGCCTTTTCAACAGACTTCAAAAAGGAGGAGGTTTGCCAATTCAAGTACCTACCCCGTAGGTGCCTAAGAAGTTGTCTTAACGTAGTGTAAAGATAGTGGACTCCAAATGAAAGAAATTATAAGGTCCCCAGTTATTTCTAGCTTTTTAGTGCACCCAGGTTTTATTTTTTTTTGAAGTCGGTAAAAATATTTTATGAATTCCTTTTTCGTATGTGCTATGATCTGGGTGTCACTGGGATCACCTCCCATTGACCATACAATTAGTGTTAGTGCCATAATAAGTTAAGATAACTTACGTGATCTTGCGCAGAACTCCACGCACTGTCTCTGGAGTCCTGCGCACCGAGTCAACTGCCTTAATTTAGGTGTTGCACTGTAAACCTGGAAGAAAATTTCGTTACAGCAAGAAGAACTAAATTCGGTAACATAATACTCGTAACATGGCCCTGTTGGCCGAAACCCCCTCGCATTTAGGGGGAGTGTGCCCGATTTAATGGCAATAGGGTCGCCCCTATAGCCAAAATGCCTTCGACAAAATGATATATCACCTCTTCGGGTTATGAAAGAGTACTGGTATATAATAACATTCTCGCACATTGAGGAAGACGATTCTTTTAAAACATTCTTGAGGAACGATGCCTCAAATGAAAAAAATCCGCAATAACAGGCAGACACATCCCCATCAGCCCTAAACCACAGCCAAAGAGATAGAATAGATTATAAAATTGGTAGTCTTTGTAATAGTTGTTTTTTAACGTTACTCTTTCATTTCATCATCGTCATCATCAGCCTATACTTGTCCACTGCTGGACATAGGCCTCCCCTAATGAGCGCCATAGCGCCCTGTCTTCAGCTTGCCGCATCCAGCATCTGCCTGCAGTCTTTCGCAGATCGTCATCCCACCTGGTCGGAGGGCGTCCTACACTACTCTTTCATTTAGGTACTTTTAATTAACGTTACGGTTTCACAGAATGAACCACTAATTTATAAAACGGCTCGATTGTTAGCGAGATTTCTGTGACAGAATTGAACTGGAACATTATATCACTGTGTATCGTTTCTCGTTAGCTGTGGCAATCACAGATGGGGTACAAAGGTGGAATGACTTACCGCACAGTATTGGAACAGGGGCACCAGTGTCACGACGCCGTAGTAAACTAGGTTCTGAACGCAGGCGCGCACCAGGCTGATCTCCACGTCCGTCAAGGCCGCGATCTTGGACACGTGGTTGAACCCGTCGATGTATGGCAGGATCTGAAACAATGAGAGGATGCTTATGAAGCAGCCTGGAAGTGGTCTGGGAAAGTATTTATACCCAGTGGCGGGCAAGGTTCAGGTCTAGGGCGGCCAGATATAAGGGGTGGCTAATCGTGGCAAAAGAAATTCATATCATAGGTAGGTACTGTGTCTAAGTAAATGATGAGCTGAGAAGGGGACGGCTGGTACTACGCGGCCTACCTAGGGCGGCCGAGACTGCTGTGGCCTAGTCCGCCTCTGATTATACCTCTTGGGAAAGTGGTCATTTTGGGATACGAGTAAGAGGAATGTTAGTCACTATCAGACCGATCGATCGAGGGTCAATCAATCCGTCGATCGGTGGAAGATTAAGATGAATCGACATTGATGGTTTCTACATAGAGCAACGTTCGATAGATCATCTTACGCCCGAAATAAATAATCAGTTCTCAACCAAATTTTATTGAATCGAAGCTTCTATACGAACGTTCGGGGCGCTCGCCGCGTTACACGATGACGTCTGTAGCGTTACACAATATATACTCGTATAAGGTATACAGAGTGACAGCTGCGACGCCCTACGCTTTATACCATAAAGCTTCGCTTCTTTCAGGCGTCCCTAACCGTCCGTCACTGTTTTTTTTTCTATCTAAGATTGATATTACGATCAATTTTTTGGGTGAAGCTTGCTCGTACTCGTATACCAATAGTATATTGCGTTCGCGTCGGCTCGCGGGTAGGACGAGGAGATCGATCAAACAATAATCAACCCAAGATTGATTAAAATCTTATACGAGGTACGTTGTTAATTGTGGGCGGACTGCCGACATTCATTAATGTTTCGGACTGCCGACATTCCTGGATAAATTTAATAATTTTACAACGTGTACAGACCATAACAGCTAATAAAATTAATGGTGTACAATATTTACAACCGGCGCCGTTTTACATCATAACGCGTAATTAGCTAATTGTTGATGCATCTCCGCGAGCTGGCCGCGCGCCAGACACGTGGCGCTCGGTATTATAACAAATCACAACTGTTTGCATAACCCGCTTACTGCAAGAATGGTGGTGTAAAAATATAACTCTAAATAACACCTAATGAGGCGTCAATAGCCTAGTGGTTAGAGGCCGCTCTCGTAGCTGAGAGGTTCCGGGTTCGATCCCCATCCTGGCCATTAAACTATTGACGTGAGCCGACTACTAATTTAGCTGGAGGGGCTAACGAGAATACTAGTAATGTGATAAACTCACATTGCTAGTAAAATTAAAAATAATAATAATAGGGCTTAAAAACCCCCGAATTGTTTCAGGGACTGATTCCTTTCTGGACTTCGGCCCTCTTTACAAGAATAATGAATTTATCGCCCCTTTCTTAGAATTATAATAGGTATTTGGGGCCGCAACAGCCCCGATACGGCTTCAGCGCTCACTGGGGGGCAGACAATGGCAGAATATTTGGCCCGACTAATGGTCGCCAGTAAAACCGTATATTAAATAAATAAATAATAAATATCGCCAGACTGACACACCAACTGTATGGTCCCAAAATAAGCAAAGCTTGTACTATGGGTCCCGTACAATGGACTGGGGGCGATCCCAGTGACACCCATACCAGGGCAAATTACGCAATGGCCATTTCCGAAATTTGTCCCGGCGCGAATCGAATCCGCAACCACCATGTGTAGTGAGCCGAGCGGCCTACGCTCGAACCACTGCGCCAAGCGGTCGTGAACATTATTTACAGTATTAACAATCTATTATTGAATTACAATTATGTGTGTGGCTATATGCACATTGCTTTATCAAACATGTCAAGGATAAACCGAATATTCGTGCTAAATCGTCACTATCGCAAAATATCCAATGTGTATGCGCTACATACCGAAATAATTACAACTAAAGTACTCTAGATGGGAATGCGGGCCTGGACTGTATACCTACGTAGGATTATGTGCCCGCACTTAAACCTAGCAATCATATTATTTATCATAGTCAGCAGTAAATTTACAACTTGTCCGGATAGTCACTTAGTCTCTACGTGTTTCACGTATTTTGCACCCGCTAGGCGCGTTTTACGAAGTAGGTGATAGCATGCGACTTGCGGACACAAGTTGCTGATTTAACCCCTCTGGGTTTTTTCAAAAAAGTTTTCTGCGTACACAAACGAACTATACTGCCATTATTCTCAGGTACGTTATGAATGAGGAAGATATGTAGTTACCTATTTACTTACTTTGTGCAAAATTAAGTTTAGCGTAGACTTGGTTTAGATTTTCGCCAATATTCACGTCATCATATATGAAGAAACAGTATCTAACAGAACAGGTTCATCCTACGTGCGTCGCGCGTCACTTGCCCCACTTGCCCGCGGACCGCGCCTAGCAACAGCTGAATGCGCACGCGCATAGCGAACGGATAACGCTATAAAGAGATCGTCGTGTTTGATGTGCAATCAAACAGATAATGACAGCAAAATACGAAAGTTCCTTTACTCTTCAAAGTACTAAGAAAGTATTTTAACGTTTCGTACTTCTGTCTACCCCTGGAAATAGAGAAAACATGGGCATATTCAGATTTTGCCTTAGGTGGGGGCAAATCAGAGTTTATGACCGTTGAGAGTTTGTGGGGGATGGAAGGGAGGAATCAGGAATTTTCTGCAAGTAATGGTTAATGTCATGAAGACACCCATCTCTTCTACCCCTTCCCTTCCCCCTTGGTACGTCCATCTTCCATGAGATAAATAATGACGTTTATTTGTAATTGAAGCTGCAGTTAAACACTGAAGAAATAATAATAATACGAAAATGAACTAGGTATCAATAAGATGTAAACATCAATCCTTTACTACATCCACATCTTATTTTAGCTACAACTTGTAGCTAAAAATAGGACCTTTTAATGTTTCCTTGGGAACAAAAGGAAGTCAATTTTGATAGAAATAATAGCAGGGCAATAAAACACGCCGTGACACCTTCACAAGTTCCAATCAACTCAAACAATCATGTTCTTCATGATTGAGACATATTGCCCATCGGCGAAGTAAACAATATTGGTGAGCTTCTGATTTGATGGCACGGGGCGGGCACACATTTGCTTGCAATACATTTTCTTGTAATTTTGCTGAAAGGGTATTCAGTGTAAACACACCTGACCTGTCATCGATCGATGGTTATGAAGTAAAATATATTAGAAATCGGTACCTAGGGGTTCCGATTTCTGAGACAATAAATAAAGAAAGTAACGAGAGCGTATGCTGATTGTATTATCTTTGGGGCCATGTTGACGCAGATTACGAGAGCGTGCGCAGCAAGCTGCAACGCACCTGAACGAGACCAATATTATAACTCAATTTTTTTATGTGGTAAAAATGTCTGTGTAATTTTAAATCAGAATACCTATGTCTCACGGAAGGCATTTTTTAAAGTGGTGTGGAGTCGACGTGCAAGCGTCACGCAGAATGCCCGCAGAGCAGCACAGACACAGTCTGCGCATCAAGTGCCTGCGTCGTAACATAGGCAGTGCTGTACTTATAATTACATTACAAAATCTCCCGCTTTGAATGGAGGGAAGTGGACATTTTGCTTCCAACTCCTATAAAAAAATTAAAATTCGATTAAAAATTCGTGCGGGTTCCATGACAATTTTACTTTTCCCTGGAACTCGTCGAGGGTCATACCTCGGCGTCATCATTGGTTACCATTGTCAATCCTGGTTTAATGGAGTAACTACTACTAGTTTGTTTACTATTTTCTTATTTAGTGACAAGACAATGCTCACATTCTGTTGCTGTTCCTGAGAATGTACACCATCTTTTATTCATTGAAAAGAGTAAACATTGAGTTTCTTGCCGGATCTTCTCAGTGGAAGCAGCATTCCGAACCGGTGCCGGTGATAGATTCTGACTATTCATAAATGCTTTGTTGGCTTACATGAATAAAAACAGTTTTGAGTTTGAGTTTAACAGTGGTGTAGGAGTGTGTGCGTGGCAGGACTAGTCCCAACAAAAAAGTTACAAAATCTGCTCTGCCCTGCGCTGCGTCACCAGGGTATCAGCATACGCTCACACTTAACTGTCGTCATCAGGCTCAAATACTAGGTATGCTCAGACGTAAATATTGATTTAGAACACTTTGTGAAGTTACCTTGAATGTGCACGCTTAGACTAGGGTTATAATAAAACTTGTGTACACAATGCCGGCATAGTGACGATCACACACAATCGAAACCAAACAATAACAAGTATAACAACATGACTCACTGGCACTCAAAAACAAAAAACTCAAAACTCAAATTTGTTTTTATTCATGTAAGCCAACATAGCATTTATGAATAGGCAGAATCTACCACCGGTTCGGAATGCTGCTTCCGCTGAGAAGATCCGGCAAGAAACTCAATGGTTACTCTTTTCAATTACTAAAATAACACTTGAGCGGAATATACCCCTTGTACACCTTAAATAACTTTAAGGCAGCCTAGCTCTCCTAACCGTTAACATCGGACCCCTAACGCCCAAAATTAATAATACGTCAATTTTGACAGTTTTCCTATTGAAATCGACGTCGTATACTCTGGTATACTCTATAGTTATAGGTGGTAAGCTATAACTTTTTGGCTATTCGGTGTGTTTTCTGGCGATACGATACATAAACAAACTATTATCAGTAGTCGATTCGTTTCACCGGCCTTGTATTGACACGTGTAGCTCTATGCATGTATTCATTCCTCAGCCCGAACCGTGCATACAGATAAACATTTACATATTGTAAACTTGAATACAAGTAGGTAGATGATATAAATATTTGTTTATGTGAAGATACGGGCGATACGGCGCGGCGCGAGTCGCGACTCATGGGAAAACAAAATAATGTTTTATAATGTGAATAATAAATTCAAAATCTGAGTTGTTTTGCAAATGTTATGCGCGCTGTCGTGAACCACACAATTTTATATATGGGATATCGTTTTGCAGAATGGAACCAACATACACTGCTGTAGACAAAAACAAACCTTGTGTTAGTGCTTCTAGGTTGGTTTTAGTTTGCAGAAGTGTGTGTGGGTTGGTTCCATTTTGCAAAACTACGTCCGATTTATTTATTTTTAAATATTATAATATCACTACATAGTATAAAACAAAGACGCTTCCCGCTGCCTGTATATCCCTATATATGCTTAGATCTTTAAAACTACGCATCGGATTTTGATGCGGTTTCTTTTAATAGATAGAGTGATTCAAGAGGGAGGTTTATATGTATAATACATGCATAATATAGTAGAGAAACACTCATAATTTTAGAGCCGTGCGAAGCCGGGGCGGGTCGCTAGTGTACCTATAATATAACAAAGTCGACAAACATGCAATCGTATGAAACGCAGCTGTTAGGTATACTTAAAGATACTTCACGCATTCCAATTCCAACAGAGTACGATCTTACTTAAATTCAAATCGTTTACTTTGTACCTATGGGTATGCACTTAAAAATGCGACCTAGACTAAGAAGATCTAGCAAGAAACTCAGCGGGCTTGTCTTTTACGTATAAGTTGAATAAGTAAAAATAACAGCTATTTTGGTAAATAACAACAATAAAATAAAGTTATATAAATAACTGCTATAAAATTTTAAAAATAACATCCTAAGTTTTTATACACATCGACCAATAAAAGTGAGACACGCGAGACGTAAAATCTGTTTGAATAAACAGGTCAATTAAAATTGGTGTTATTCTTAGCAATGAGTCATGTTTTTATATTGCTATTGTGTTTACTAGTTTGAAATGGCCGGCTGTTCATTTCTATAAGTAAACTTTATATGCGTTGGAACGTTTGATTGTGTCTTTCTAACAAATTAAAAAGTGGGATAAAATAGTTACTTGCGGAGCACATTACAAAAATAATATAAATATATATCATAAGCCAAAAAATCCCAGTTGGTGTAGATTTATGTAATGCCTCGTATTCCTAAATTATTTGCTATAATTACAAAACGTTTAGTAATTTATACCAAAAGGGTATTAAGAACTACAAAACTCATGTTTTCGTTTTTCTCTTCTCAGTGCGGCGAGACTCGAAGCAACGTCGCTGTACCGCCGCGCCGTGGCAAGTTACAGAAATTGAGAAGAGATGTTTGGAAAACACCGATTACCACCACAACAATACCGTACCAAGTATTAAAAGGAAGTTAACAGCGCACACATAAAGCCACGATTTATGGTCGCCAAGGCATTGGCCTTGGACCTGGTTCCGTCACGCTATAAAGTATTTTTTTGTCCGTATATCAAGTGCAACTCGGAAACTGCTTAATAGTTTTCGATTGTGTTACTGATTGGGGTTCAATATTTAATTATAGGTACTCTTAGTCATTCATTTCAATTTATAGTGGGACGAATTGACATCATTTAAATTTATACGTAATTAAGTGGATAAAGGAACCAAAATAGAAGCGATGCATTGGTCGTATCACACGGAAACTAGAGGTACCTACTGACAGATATTAATAAATGAAATAAATGTCGTCAGTCTGACACACCAACTGTATGGTCCCAAACTAAGCAATGCTTGTACTATGGGTCACCCTCTTCCCTCTATTATGGTTGAGGAGAGTGATGCCGCTTTTCAAGTCATGCTCGTGCGCGGGCGCTGCTTGCGGGGATTGGTCCACTCACTTTTCTCTTAACAACATTGTCGTTAAATACTATTTATTTACTTAGCATGGAAGGCATCACACCAAAGCAATTATCATAATATCCACCCCTGTTTTATCAATTATTATTTGGTTCGTAAACGTTTCATTTGATGTAAGAATGAGTAGGTATGCACATCACACTAAACTAGCATTCTCATTTTATTTACATTATTACATATATGATTATTATTTACTATTAGCTATTTAGTGGCAATGGTGTTGCCTGCTCATATTATTTTTTTATGCTGTTCCTGAGAATGTACACCATCTTTCATTCATTGAAAAGAGTAACCATTGAGTTTCTTGCCGGCTCTTCTCAGTGGAAGCAGCATTCCGAACCGGTGGTAGATTCTGACTATTCATAAATGCTTTGTTGGCTTACATGAATAAAAACAATTTTGTTTTTTTTTTATTTTTTGAATTGAATGGGTGCCGAACAAAGGACTGGGGGAGATCCCAGTGACACCCAGACAAGGACCAAATTCAAAAGGTCATTTCTGAAATTTCCCCGGCGGGAATCGAACCCGCAACCACGTACAGTAAGTAGGTACAAGTTTGATACTCTATTTGGATATGGGCCCGTATATTTTTTGGTAAGCTAGAGACATTGCGAAGAAATTGTAGGTAGGTATATAAGTACCTACTTAGATTAATAAAACCTATTCTAAATATCAGACACGCATATCAAGTTACGTTAATATTGACAGCAAATTTTAAAGACACTTTATACAACTTTTTAACAGCTGCCACTATTAACAAAAAATGCGCTGTTAACAATAATATGAAGCTGCTCTTTTCAAGTTTTATTTTGTGTGAATATCTAATTAATAAATATAGGGTTATCAGCTCCCGAGTATATTTTTGTATCGGTTGGAGTCGAGATCCTAGGATCCATGCACACATAATTTGCTTCTGAAGAATTTAAAAAAATGCAGTCAACGCAACCGGGGCGACTTAAGGGCTGGGTACTTCCTCGCTCAGCGAGTGGCTTTAGCCCTCCAGCGGGGAAATGTGGAATCTTGTTATGCGCTTCCGCATAGACCAGACTTCGTAAATGTTCTCAATAATTAGTAAGTATGTTTTAAAAGTCGTTGGACATCATAAAAGTTTACGCTCATTATTGAATTTATTTATAAGAACTTTCGCTTCCTGAATCGTCTGACATATTGTTTTACCATTGCTTTGTGTATGATTCATAGGAATAATCGGTAAATATCGCCGATTTCCATCGCATCATATAAGTAAGTACCTACCTACCTGCGTACCGGCCGACCTTCGCCGATAAACATTAAAGCATGCATATTCATTGTTCGACCGATTGGGTCCGACCGAAACGCGGGGGACTGACAACATTTGGGCTTTATTTTAAACAAATCTTTTTCTTTGAGGTAAAAAAAATTGTAAGAAAGACGCAAGGTTGTTAATTAAATATTTGCTTACCAATTAATTTTATTATTTCTAATGATCATTTATATTATAATTCTCTAATTTGCGCCAATGTTTGTAATAAGAACATATAAACACGAAATTCTCGCATTACCGACATAAAAATACATAATATAAATCAGGCATATTTTTTGTAACATCATTATTAATGATCAAGGGTTAAGTAACGCACATGTATCCTCACCAATCATAATTAACTGGCTGGGTGGCTGCTATGAGGTTATTATGATTAATTACTTCATTCATACGTAGCCAAAAAAAATGCTTTCATTTTCTATTGCCATCAAATGATTTGGATGTTTTGGACATTGTAGTTCTTAGCTCTATAACTATAAGGTTTAAAAACTGTAGCTTTAAATATTACGACGATATACGATTTAATTATTGCGTTATCTTCTTAATATCTATAAATAAACAACCTGTTAATTTAATAATTTATGGTAATGTGGTCACCTCCCCCTCACTCTGTCCCACTTCCCTTTAGGTAGATCCTTGTCCACGTAGGTTGATTTTTTCTCATTTAATTCCATTAAAAAAATAAACGCTTAAAATGTAATTAATGTTGAGCGCCCCTGGCATAAATAACGTTCGCGACTGTCGTCAAGCAAGCAGCAATGTGGCTACGAAACAAAATTATACAATGTTTGCTCAGATTTCTTATCTCCACGGCATAGAGTTCCATTTATTTCCATAAATACTAAGTAGGTAGGTAACTACTTATTCCCGGTTCCATACACACACGTAGGTATTCTAGTGTTCTGTTTCTTCTCAGGCGGACTTTTATATAAGTAACTAGCTGTGCCCCGCGACTCCGTCCGCGTTCTGTTGAAATTTTTCCTGAATTTTCTTTGCTATAAACCTCATGGAGCTCGAGACCTTTCCAACGAATGCAAAACCGTGGAAATCGGTTCGTGCCTTCTGGAGTTATAGCGTCAGGAAGGAAAACCCGACTTATTTTTATATAGTAGACAAAGTCGGCAAATGTTAAGCAGTTACCGTAGCGTATATACACTTGCAATACCAAAGGGATTGGTCGCACGTTGTCGACCGGAACCGGGAGTAGGCTAGAGGGAAGAGAAAGGATAGGGGGTTGGTTTGGCGGCTCTCTCATTCGTAGTTGGAAAGCAGCTATAATAGCTACCTTACGCCGACCTTCTGTGAGAGGGTGGTACTACCCCAGTCAAGCCAGCGCGTATATGAGCTGTAGTCAATTGGCTACAGCTTGGCTTGCAGTTTAAGTACTTATTGTTTTCTTATATTTACGCGAATACTGCACATTGAAATAAAACAATTTTTCGGATTTTATCGCGTTTATTAACTTTATGTTCCCGACGTTTCGTGAATCCAAAACCAAGTGTACCATTGCAAGACCTCGAGACACTGTGAGCAATTTCTGCGTGGATCGGACCGCAAACAACAACTAAATATGAGGGTACCCAGTTACTAACTATGACATCAGGACGTCTAACACCTCAGTCCCCCCGTGACCATGGCTGCTGTAAAGCAACCGAAACGTCGGGAACATAAAGTTAATAAACGCGATAAAATCCGAAAAATAGTTTTATTTCAATTTAAGTACTTAGTTAATGTAGTAACTATCGACAGAATTAAGGTAACCAAAATAGTTTTATTTCAATTTAAGTACTTAGTTAATGTAGTAACTATCGACAGAATTAAGGTAACCAAAATAGTTTTATTTCAATTTAAGTACTTAGTTAATGTAGTAACTATCGACAGAATTAAGGTAACCATTTGATATCTTAAATGATTAGAGATAACAAAACAAATCAAATGTCAATGAACCCTATGATCTTTTTAATAAGGTGTGCACCGCTGTTATCACTGACACTCGTCTTAGATAAGATTACAAGGCTAAACACAATGCAAGTGAATTGATAAGGCTATCGTACCGCGGATTAAGTTTAAGCGGTTATAGCCGAACTGTCTGGCTGCATTGAAATATATCACCATTTTTTGTTACCTGTGGTGGACAAGCCTACAGAAGCCTTGTAATAATATGGCTGTTACCATACCAATTGAGCGACAGTCGATCAATCGACCGTAGAATTAGATTAGTCGACGTATTTAGATAGTTTATAGATAGAGCGATGTTTAAGCGACTATCAATCGACAGTATCGAAGATGAATCGACCATCGTTCTGCAGCCGATCGACCGTCGATTGATTGGTGTGGTGTACTCTAACTGACATTGACACTTGACACTGACATTTGACAGTCTTGTATCGACAGTCGTCACTAGCGACGCGACGCTCTCACGAGCCAAATAAAGTTTACACCGATTTTAATATGTTGTTGGCTCTATTCTCTAACAGCACATAATAGGGACTACATGTGTTTCGTCAGTGCAAACTAGGGGTAAAACAAAGAAGATTACATTTGAATTTGTTGCATCTCTCATCTAGTGTCAAATGCATATCTATTTCTGCTGTTTTCACAATACACACGCGTCAAAAATACTTTTGTCGCTTATGTAAGTGGCGTATATTGATCTACCAGCCGATGTCCACTGAGAATACCCCTCCAGGAACTGACATTTGCATATAAATACATGCTCACACGACTATTGCGCGTGAGATGCTATTAATTCTAATACTGTATGTCTGTTCGTCCGTGAGTCAGTTGGACGATTTAGTTTATTTGGCTTGTCGCAAGTGTGAGGTTGTTATTATAGAATGAGGGCACATTAGACTGTCAGAGGGGCAAGTCACAATTGCCGTTGAATAGCCGTCACATTAAATCTATAAGCGTTACAAGAGCTGCGCATTCGGAGTTATAAAAATACGAGTACATTTATAATAAATTATTTGCTCGATATTAAAAAAAAACAGTTAAGCAGGCAGTCGTCGATGATAATTTTGTTGTTAATATTTTAAACTAAACTTGTTTAAATTAATCTCATGTCTGTGATCATTGCCATTATCATAATAACACATTTTACTAGTGAATATTTTAGTTCCTACTTTGGCCCCGGCCAAAGTGCATGTAGCACTGTAGATTTTTTTTTTTTTTGATATGACTATACGTTGTTGGCCAGAGTGGCCATAACAACTTCACCCGGACAGAGGGCGAGCGCAAGTGCGCTCCAGCCAGAAGCACTGTAGACAATACTATTAATTTATATAAGTAGGTAAATGTTTCGCAAATGCTATCGAGGGGTGATGAGACTTTTCAAAACACACGTTCTACATTTTAATTCTAGATAAATATGAATACACTTAAAAAAGAATGCGGTGTTATTACAAAAATAATAACATAAGAAATAAACACGAATTATGTCATTTAAAAAAAAGGAGAACTTAAACGAGTTTACTATAAAACTGTTTTGAAATAACAATAAAGTCTGTCGTTTATTGTTGTGAATTAAGTACTTAATCGGTATGATTCAAATAAGTTTTAAGTACTTACTTATACGTATAAATAAATCGATCTCAAGTCAGAGAGCGATCTCCAGTAGGAACGCTTTGACATGCCATTTTGTAGGTACTAGCATGACCTACTTATATAATATTTTTGGGTATGACCAAAGACCTTTTACAAATTTTCGCTTTGAGACTTCTATGGCCCGAATAAATCGATCTCAAGTCTGAGAGTGATCTTGGAAATGTTATTCTTATGTCTTTCCAGTACCAAATTACACGTTGAAAGCGTACTCAAGACCGCTTCCAGACTTAAGATCGATTGATTAATACAGTTCCCAATGACATAAGAAATACATTTTTATTTTTATTGTTTGTTCTTATTGTGTTTTGTGGATATTGTAATATTTAGTAGTAATTATGGCTATACTTTTGGGGTATCACTCCAGCCTGTAACACAGCTTATACATAGCTACCACAGGCTGCAGTACTCCATTGTAATTGTACGATGCTCTTTTTATGAAATAAACAATATTCTATTCTATTCTATTCAATTCTTATTTCCAAGATCGCTATCAGACAGAGCCTAAGTGGACTTGATACCTATATCAAAACAGTGTTTACTTATCACTATTTTATTGTTGCATATTGTAAAAGCAAACCCAAATGACTGTGCGTTGGACGGAGATTAATTTACGCCAGATGGCTGGATTTACGCATAACTAGCTGTGCCCCGCGACTTCATCCGCGTAGTATTTTTAGCAAAAATTTCGGGATAAAAATTATCCTGTATGTTAATGCCGGTTATAAACTATCTGTGTTCCAAATTTCATCCAAATCCGTTCAGTAGTTTTTGCGTGAAGTAGTAACAAACATACATACATACATACATCCACACTCACAAACTTTCGCATTTATAATATTAGTAGGATAATAAGTAACACATAGGTTCAAATAAAATTTAGACAAAAAAAATCTACCACGTCATCTAAAAATAGTTATATCTTGCTCCTACGATGTGACCGTGATAAGGATGGCGATAAAGTTAGCTAACCTTCAGTTTTACCAATAGAATTAGCACATGTTATGGTCATAAAATTACGAAAAAGCTGTCACTGATACAACGAAATACAAAAGCAGGTACCTACTTAGGTTTAGGTTTTATTTATACTTTCATTTCACACTATACAAATAAATAAAATTGAAGTGTTTGTAATCTCAGAATAACAGCTTTTTAGTGAATGCATATGAAAGGATATACCTACGGTACTTATAACAGAAAAACTTTATTTTTTCTGTCTGTTTGTTCCGGCTAATCTCCAAAACGACTGAACCAATTTTTACGAAACTTTTACTGGCAGATAGCTGACGTTAAAGGAGTAACTTAGGCTTCTTTTATTTTATCCAAGTAGGTACCACGCGAGCGGTGCCGCGGGCAATAGCTAGTCTACTAAAATAATATGGATGCTTCGTAAAAGGGTTCGGGTTGAGGGCCGCTGACACCATCGCTTGAAAGCTCGTGGTCCGACCTTGGGAAGGGACTGTAGTCGAGCGCGTCGAAGGGAACACATAATAGAGCCCTTTCTGTGCATTCTAAATACCTAGTTATATTTACATAATTATCAGTAGGTTGGTACCTACGGCCAACGGAAAGCGATACGAAGATACTAGCTACAGTCAGTGTCTAAATTAGTACTTCCCACTGATTAAGTACTTACTAAAAAGTTAAGTCCTAACGTTCGATACTTTATCTACATTTTTTTATATGGCGCAAATTACGCAGTTGTCAAATAGGTTAGAGTTGTGTATTCGGAAGTTAACAATAGTTATTTATTTAATCCAAAATTGTCAAAAGCCACTATAAGCTAGACTGCCTCATACAGCTCGTTTCCTAACTATATCGGCCATATTTAGAAACCTGTTAGAAACTAGTCTGATGTATTTATGTGTCAAGTAGCCAAACGTAGAACGCGAACCATTGGTGGTAGGTATAATAATATTTATTAATTCCGTATAAACAGCGACGGGCGCCGCGGCGCCGGCAATAGTGATGTGCAATCATCAATTTGCATAATCGAAATCGACTTACAAATCGGTAGCAGACACTGATAATCGATTGTAATTATGTCAAATTAAATAAATCATACTGTAATTATACCAGTGACTTTGTTTTGAACGAGAAACGAATATTCGACACAAATTAACAGTTTGACTTTCTCCTTCCATTAAAAATATGGCGCCCGCCTAGTATATTTATTTTGAATTCGTAAGTTTTATGACATTTTCAGGTTACTGTATCTATTTTTAGGGCATCTCTGTTTTCGGAACAAAACCGTTAGGTAGTTGATTAAATTTTATACATTCCGCAATCTCTTGAGATACCTAATTGAACATTTTACTTGTATTGTAATTTGTATCATTTTTAATTTCTGGTAACCATCGTTGCTAGGTAGGTGGGTAGGTAAGTAACTTTAGCAGCAGATCAGTCGGCCGTTGACCCCAATTATATTGTTATTGTTTCCGTTACCTTTTATAATCGATTTAAAATATATATACTTAGGTATTTATAAATAAACATCGAGGATTAAATATCGGAAACTTTTTTTAAGTTCAAGGTGGCTTGTAATGGTTGTAATATACCTACCTATTTACGAGGTGTATGTATAAATATGTAATAAACAACTAGTAGATATTATAAGCTAGTATTATTGTGTTAATTTGGTACGGGTAGTTTGGTACCAACCAACCAACCTACCATACTTTATTTTCGTAAATACTTACATATTAACTTAATATTTATTTTAAAACTAGCTGAGCCCGCGACTTCGTCCGCGTGGAATTTAACTTAAAACAAAAAAGCCCGCTCCCGCGTTCTGAGCCAGCGCGACAGGAGCCATTTTTTAAAATTTTGTTTTCTAAAATAAAAGTAGCATAAGTTACTGCTTATAACAACAGCCATGTACCTGTGAAAGTCCGATCAAAATCGGTCCAGCCGTTTCGGAGATTACCCGGAACAAACACACAGACAGACAGACAGACAAACAAAAAAATTTAAATCGCGTTTTTGTTATAGGTGTCGTATGTACTTTCATATGCATTTAGTGAAAAGGTGTTAATTTGATATTACAAACAGACACTCCAATTTTATTTATTTGTATAGATAATATAAATTACAGCTATAATAAGGCTTATAGGTATTTATACCCACTTATTGGCGTATTAATAAGTAACGATGTCCAAAACAAGTGCTTACTGTATTAGGTACCTACCTACCTATTATGATAATGTGAAACACGTATGGAATACTAATTCGTTGAGCATGAAATCAGTTATGCAGAGTTGAGAATTATAATATTTATTGATTCTTGAAATATTCAATTGGAGGGAAAACATTAACAAGCAAGCCGCGCCGTATGTCAGAATGGAACCTATTCAGTTTTTCGACAGTTTGGATCTTTGAGCTAGGTTGCTAGCCTAGGTACTTAGGTAGGTATACAAGGTGACACATAATGGGTATACTTTTTTTTCAACACTTAACTTTGTAATTCTAAAACCATCAGCTTTGGAGGGAACTTGAAAAACAAAAGGTGTTATAGGAATACAGCTGTTGACCGATTTCACAAGTCTACAAAACCTTTAGTACTTCAACTGTCCCACAAAGCCGATAGTTTGAGATTTACAAAGTTAAGTTGCAAAAAAAATAGTATACCCTTTTTGTATCACCTAGTATATGTATGAAAGATCCCAACTGTCGAAAAACGTTGGTAGGTAATAGGGTTTGGTAAAGTAGGTACCTACTAAGTATTTAGACGAACCACTTGAGAAACTATGACCAAAAACATGTATCCTAGCCAATAGGTACCTAGATTAAGTATCGACCAATAATATTTAAACAAGTGATAACCTACCTATGTTATAATTAACAGTGACGCAAACGAGACATACTCACTTTGAAATGCACATAAAGCATGAAATGTGTATTAAAGTAAGTAAGCACTTTAATAAAAGTAAGTAATATTTAAGTATATAGGACAAAGTGTCTACCTACTTCTCGCACTAACAATACCGCTATAACCAATTCTAATCGAAAACAGAACCGCATCACGCGGACACGCATGCCCCAGACGCGAGCACGTGTTCAACAATACTCAATACTCATACATACAATAACAAAAACGCAACTTTATATACACACAACTTTTTTGTAGTTATCAGCCGACCGAGGCCGCAACGTGTGAGCGAACTTAATACTATGCCAAATATAGGTTAAGCACGAGCAACGACTCATTACAACACATAGCAACATTACAGCACATAGATACGTACCTGTTACCTACCTAATAATCTGACCAAATTGAATAGTAAAGTAAAGACTAGGCTGCGGACTCCTGCACTTATAAAAAGTTATAGGTATTGATATTATAATAATATTTTAATATTGATGTGTATATTTCAAGAAAGTTATTCGAGTTAATAAGTAGTTAGTATTATATTAATACCTAGTAGTTATACTTACCTACTTAATAGGTAATCTATCCTGTAAACTACACTAGTGATTCGCTATAGGTATTCAAATTTAGTACCTAGTTTAGTAAGTTCCTATTGTTGTAATTTAGTTCCTATTGTTTCTAATGAAACTCACACATAGTTTACATAGGTAAGTGTCTACTCATAAACGGAGTACCTAGGTAGTTAAGTCGATAAATTATCGATCCAACAATTGAAATCACTAAGTACAATATAAATTCTACAAACTATCGCTTCTGGAATGTTTTATGTTAGTAATCCGAAATACCTACCTATTGCACAAGATGAGATCTCAACTGACACGTGTAACTCACAGGTCACTATAATTATCATAGCTCTAAAAAGGCAAATATCCAACATTTTAGTTAGCACAACACAAACTACTCCGCCAAGGCATGCTAATTCTATGTCAATAGACCTACAAGATGTATCTAAAAACCGAAAAAAAAATGAAGTGCCAAACGGCAGTTGATTAGGTATGTAGATGCGAAGTAAAGAAAGACTAAGTACCTATAATACAAAAAGAAAGGTCTAGAAAACAGTGTTAAATGCATTTACGAATAGCAGCCATAAATGCATAAGAAAAATAAAAAAAAAAATTGCATAGATTTTTGTATTTTAGTGATTTACTAGTATCATATGCACCGTGATAATATTTAGAGTAAAATAAATGTATTAATAAACGCACTGCATACTGTGTTTTTCGCAAATCACAAAATGTTGACTTAAATGTTTTCAGATTTTGGATAAACTATAAAAATACTCGAAAATTTTGAATTTCGCGGGCTAGACTTGCGCCATCACCTTAAGTACCATTTATCTAATTATATAGTAATCTGCTTGATACTCCTCCAAACCATCAAGTATTTTTTCGGACGTTTAAAACACGCCATACCCAAAAATAAAAATTATTGTTATGTTTTTGTTTAATGGTCATGTCATACTATGTTATTACGCAAAGGATGCAATAACATGTATGAATTAGTTAAATGTCAGTGTTAACTACGTACCTATGTAAAGTTATACTTAATAAAAAAATATTAAGTATTTAAACACCGCACGAAAATTTACATGATAACAAATAATTGACAATAGTGACACCACCGAGATAAAAAATAATAAGCCATAGTCAAATAAATCAAACCATCACTAGGACCCGTATTAATTAATTTGATCTCAAATCTGAGAGCGATCGTGGAAATGGCATTGGTAGATAGATACCAGTACAAAATTACATGTCTAAAGCGTACTTAAGATCGTTCGCAGACTTGAGATGGATTTATTGATATTCAATTTAAATTTATATTCCAATTTTAACACATTTTTGTAATTATTCATTACCTGTGATTAACTCGACTAGGTATTATGATGCCTTCTTTGCAAGAAATTGCGAGTATGTAGGTACCTAGCTAAATAAATTATTCATTTTGTTTTTATTATAAACCGGTTATACTCGGTGTTTGTCGTTTTAGTCAAAGCTTTTTAAATTATATTCCGATTTTTTTATTTAATAAATTTTAAATTGGGGATTCGGTACAGTCGCCCGACGCCTCGCACATCTCCGTGAACATTTCATAAAATGAGCTGTCTGTTTACCACGACGGCCTAATGAATACCTAAGGAAACCTAACTAGGTAAGTATGTTTTTTTTAAGTATGACACAAACAGCTAATCTAATATTCTAAACAAATATTTATTTAACCACTGAAGTAAGTAGCTTTAGCCCTTTTGACGTCCCACTCCTGGGCAACGACCTCCCCTCAACACGAGGGGGATTCAGGGCATAATAATAATGCTTTAACCAACCATATATCTCGTACACTCGGAGGTACCAACAAGGATCTTCTCAATTCATGTACCCAGCTTGCGCAGGCGCCTATTGACCTCGTTATGGACATAGGGCCATTAATTCGAGATACGACCTCGAGTTGAATTTAAATGTTACCAGTTTATCTCGGCTCTAGGCACCTCATTATACAGCCGTTATAAACAATGGCTCGATAAGGATTGCAGAGGAGTTTGTAATATGTAAGTATATTAAACAAGTTATGCTAGTTCGTATTTAGCAAACAATATTATCATGTCTTTTTAATGTAATACATCTTTCAAAATTATTAAAAGACGGTCTAATAATAATTTAACATAAGTATATTTTTAACATTTTTAACCTAATACGATTTGGGAAACTAGTAATTCTATATTATAAACATATATATATTTAGAAATGAAACATTATAAAGGTATACCAAGATTGTTTACTAAATCCATATCCTTAGAAAAAATACATTATAGGTACCAATAAAAATCTAATTGATAGTAGTGATATAGTTATCTACTCAAAACGTAAACCACTTACCTACTTGCCTACTTATTTTTTTGCTGAGCTACAAATTAAAAAGTTATTTGAATGATTATAATATGATTTTTGCTAACACTTTTAATCGTGGAGACAAAGATTACCTAAGAAGACTTCCACCTCATATAACCACTCTTTTATTTTTTTGTTGACTGGGAGGAAATTTACCTGGTTGTTTTTTACTGTTTATGTGCATGTTACATTAGCACATTTGAATATAACGGAACAAATGTAATTTTAACGTTTAGTGCTCCACAATCTATCAATTTGTAAAACTAGTTCCGTACCAACACTACCAACCATCGATGTCGAAATGAACTGAAAATATAACTTGCGGTCCGAGAGAAGACCGTTACTTTGGTCTTTCCTCGATGGGATAGGGCTGAGCTGACGATTAAAAAAAATTGAAACTTAAGAATAAATAATATTTTTTTCGGTGGTCAATACTAACGGTATTTTAACTTTTTTTGTGTCATTTTTTGATTCGATGAGTTAGGAGAGTGGTGTATTTACAAAACCGCATCAAAATGGGGTTGCATGTTTTTCGACTGAACTTATGAATGCGACTTTACCGGGCCCCAAGTCACTATTAATAGTTTGGTAGTCTACTAACCAGAAAGCCGCTGACTTAAGATATAAAAACCAGTGTTAGAAGTCCGCTGTTCAACAAGATTTCGACCGCCAAGAATAAAACGGATTGCTGATTTTTGGTACGAATATAATTTTAATACTTTGTATTAACAGTGGGGCGAATCAACATTTTGTTTCAAATCTATAAAAAATAAGATTAAAACAGTAAACAAGACGTAAATTTATCACAAATTACATAAAAAACAAACCTATTTTCCTTAATTGACATTTATTAATTGCCAATTAGGAGGACCACCTAGTTAATTTCATGTTTTTCTATGTTAACGACCGGTTGAACTAGTTATTTTATTGTATTTTTTTATTAGCAGGGAATATTTTATTACGTATTGTTATGTTAAGTCACATACGAGTGACATGAAAATTATGTTAGACTGTAGGTACTGCCTTAAAACAAAACTTGGAGACAAAAGTAAAAAAAAAATTTTTTGTGTATTAAAAAAAAAGATAAGTAGGTATACCTATAGCAAAAATATTACTTGGTGCTGATTCTATTGTTTGCTACACAATCTTATTTAACTGTCAACCTTTATGGTCAAGTTAGATCTACAGATAATCTTGATGTGTGAAGTTTAGTTTAGGTCTAATTTGGCGTCCACAGAAATGGCATTATTTTTGGCTCAACAAAAAGCCAAGGGGGTGTCGCAATCATAATTTATCTTACAGCAGGAGGTCTCATTTCAGGTTTATAAAAGTTTTCGCCATCCCTGGCCAGACTGCTTCCCAAAATACACACAACAGAACACAATATCAGACGGGGTCAATGCACTGTTTATCGGCAACACGATTTACTTTCAACATAAATTTCATTTTATACGCATAACAGACGCATAGGAGTTGATGATATCATTTCCATTATAATACCTATAATGAATATTAAAATGTAGTTTTGAAACTTTGAGAAATTAAAATAATATGTTAAATTTATTGTCATTTATGTATCTGCTAAGATTAAAAAAAAAAAACATTCTTGTAGATACCCAGTTATGCATATAGTATATCAACTTATGATAAGTATCCAGATTGGGTTCATCACTTCACAAGGTATTAAACGTAGGTAAGTAGGTACCCACCTACCAACAGTAATACTACTTATACCTACATAAGTATGTGGATATACTATGTACCTACATTTTAAATGTATGTATTTGAATTTCTGAACTGACTGTCAGACCAATGGTACGTATGAATAATTACCCCTAAGTACTAAATATGTTCTAATAGTCAGCATAATATGACGAAAAACCAATTTTGTTATTGTAATAGGTTCCAAAAATATCTACCCAAGTTATACTTAAGTAATAGAAAATGATATCAATGAACTAAGATATCGCTGCCTTGCGCTCATATCAAACGTCAGAGAGAAAGACGGGGATAAGTTTAGTTTAATCAAATTTAGTTTGATTAGTTACCAATAGAATTAGCACCTGCTAACCATAGGTAGGAATATTCATATACCTGATACGCAACAGATAACATCTTCACGCTAGATATCCTACCGGCTAGGCAGGGACTCTACGGACTCCGTGATACATAGCACAGGGATAAAAACACATCGCGAGTGCAATGAACTCGCGCGCAACGTTATTGGCACAAGTGTTAGTGCCCAGTCGCAATGACATAACATTTCATGAACGTTACACATTGTTTATTATGCGCTGAAATAAACTTTACTGGGAAAGCTAGTTGTAAAATTACCGCGCTGACAAAAATAATTCTCCAATAGTTCTGTCCGTAATAACCTTTTATCTCAAGCAACTTTGAGAGCGATTTTGAGTACGCTTTTGACATGTCATTTTATACTGGGATGACATGAGAATGACATTTTCAAGATCGCTCTCAGACTTGAGACAGACTTATAGATACGGATCTTAGAATCGTCTTAGTAATTGGATTATTAAAAAATAAAGGGAATAATTCATCATCGCCTTTTTTTCATAGGTATTGTTTTTTTTTGTTAATGGTCTATAATAATAATAATAATAATTTAGCCCTTTTGACGTCCCACTCCTGGGCACGGGCCTCCCCTCAACACGAGAGGGATCTAGGCCATAATCCACCACGACGGCCCAGTGCGGGTTGGCGGATTTCACATGTCTTTCGAAAATTGGTTAGATCTTCTAAGACATGCAGGTTTCCTCACGGTGTTTTCCTTCACCGTAAGCAAGTGATAATCATATAAAGTTATGATTCGCACATAGATTTCGAAAAATCCAGAGGTCCGAGCCGGGATTTGAACCCAAGACCTGGTGCCCGCAAGACGCGTGCTTTAACCAATCGGCTATAACTGCTTTTGTCAATGGTCTATTTATATCAAATTAAAAGACAGTTCTATATCACATATGCATAGGTACCAAAATTGTTTGGAAACAAAGTCTGTTATTTTTTATAAAATTGGGGTGTCTGTTTGTAATATCAAAATAACACCCTTTCACTAAATGCATATGAAAGTACATACGACACCTATAGCAAAAACGCGATTTAATTTTTTTTTGTCTGTCTGTCTGTGTGTTTGTTCCGGGTAATCTCCAAAACGGCTGGACCGATTTTGACGAGACTTTCACTGGCAGATAGCTGATGGTTTAAGGAGTAACTTAGGCTACTTAAATTTTAGAAAAAACAATTAGGGTTCCGCGTTAAAAAATAAAAATACATGAAAAAAAAGAGTATCTCCGAAACGGCTGGACCGATTTTGACGGGACTTTCACTGGTAGATAGCTGATGTTATAAACAGTAACTTAGGCAAATTTTATTTTAGAAAAACAAAATTTAAAAAATTGGGTCCCTTCGCGCGGGCTCAGAACGCGGTAGCGGGATTTTTTGTTAAGTTAAATTCCACGCGGACGAAGTGGCGGGCTCAGCTAGTTTACAAATAAGACTTATTTAGTGATGTAATTAAAAAATCGACTAGACTAATTAATTAGTACTAATTACGATGTGTGTATGTAGAGTTAAAATAATAATAATCCTATTCATGTGACTTGCTTTTAATTGTTGAAAGAAAAGATACTGACCCGCTTGTCGGTCGTCAACAAATCGTTACTACGAAATGGGCATAATGATGTAGGTAGCAATTTATAAATAGAGCATACATGACACTGAAATTTCACGCGTTGTGAGTTGTGGGTGTCGTAAATAAGTGGACTATCTGAAGTATGTTAACACGTATTTTTATATACAAACGAGAATAACCGAGGATATTTAAATAAACCTGCCTATTCGAAAAGTAATAGAAGTAGGAATATTATGCATGATTTATATGCTACTCAAGTAAATTATTAGCATATCCAAGTGTACCGTACTACTCTATGGCCCGTATTAAAAAATAGATCTCAAATCTGAGAGCGGTCTTAAGTACGCCTTTGACATTTGGTATGACATTTCCAAGATCGCTCTCAGACTTGAGATTGATTTATTGATACTTACTCATTTATGTAATTATTAACATAAGATAACCAACGTTAATTATCGTGCATCCAATTAGTGGTACTTATACCTATCTAGGAACAGCAAGTACCTATTCGGAAATATTGTTACGAGCTCATTAATCGCGACCTTTAATCTTTATGATTTCAACGCATCAGCTACTTACACTGTGCATCATTATACTAACGGCCGAAACGCTACTCAGATGTCAAAGTCCGATTTCCGGTTATAAATGTTGAGGAGCACAACATCTATAATGCTAAATCTCTATCAAACATATAGATAGACATCTATGATTCACATCGAGCGGAGCGCATTTACAGTGCAGTAATAGTACATTGTTATGTTACCCTAGGGATGTAAATATTTTGCTCAAATCTATGTTATTTTAAAGAAATAGTTGAAACTAAAATATAATAAAGGCATTTAAAAAAAAATATAATACTTAAATTTATGTTAATTCAATTTGACATCGCGCTGTAATTAAGTGACTGTAGAGAAAGTTGGATCATGGTTCAATAGAAATGTTAAAATCGATTCTCCCTAGGGCTGAAAAGTATTACTTTCAACCCGCTCCTAGGGCAACTTCAGACCTACTTTCCGAGTATGAGTAATGAAAAGGTAATTTAAATGTCTTGAACTCCTTCTTTTTGTTGGATCTTGGCATCACCGCGCGACGCCGCGCCGCGTGTATTCAAAGATGAACCGGCGTCGAATGCGCTGCGATCCGCTCGATGTGGATCCCAATTCAGTGAGAGTACTCACCTGGTTAGTAGTCAGGTCCCACTGGTCAGCGACAAAGGACTGCCGGCTGTAGAGGAACACCGGCACCTGGTGGTCCTTAACGGGGGCAGGGTCGCTGTTCACACGCACCACCGTCAGGTGGGTGGTGGTGGTACCCACTGGGGACAAGGGCGGTGGTGAATATTGTAGCTGTCTTTACCACGTAGACCGAATACATCACACGCGTCACAGGAATCCGGTGGGGGGATTGGCGGGGTAGGTACTTACTGGGATGTGCGAAAGCTATGGATGGAAACTGGCTAAGCTGGCAAAGTGAACACACGCATAACTCTATGCATCGCTACTATGTTATGTACGGCTGGCCGCGCATCTCTGATAACTTTTTCAATATACGTCGAGCTTTTTCAATATTCTCCGAAAAGTTTTAGATGATCAATCCACATCAAAATTATTTAGGATACAGGTATCGCGATATATAGATTTTTCTCACTATATTTATTAGCTGTGATAATGGCATAATATTTAGTATTTAGTATTCTGGAGGCAACTAGTTGCCAGGTCTTGTGGATAAAATGGAGATATTTTGTCATGACGGAAAGTCATGACAGATTACCAATATCTACCTACTTCAGTTAGTCATGTGTGTTTTTCAAATGAATGTCGATTAAATAAAGTAAACTAATTAATTAATGAGTAATTAGTAAATCAATTCAACAGAAACTCTGATTGCCGACGGGTTATTGACACTACCTCCGTTTTATCGTAGGTAAGTATTTATTATTATGCTAACTAGATGAAATGTAGAGAGGTACGAAACAACCTGTTAACAATGATTTTATTTAAGTCTGATAGGTCATGGAAAGATGTCGAAATAATTGGTTTGTTAAATGGGTTTTCGGGTGGAAAGATTGTGGGAGAGACTTCCCTTTTCACTGACGGTGAATTATTATTAGTATTAAAATTGAATATGGAAAAAACAAAAATAATGATCAATTTATTTCTTAAACTGTGTTTGTAACTATGTAAAATCCATAAGTCATTCATGAATGCATAATTAGTATGTTAGGGGTACCTACTTATTCATATAAGAGCGCAGCACGAAACAATGGCGGGAGTAGCAACAGTGGCGTGTGAGATGAGAAATTGCAAAAACTATGCTGTCAATAATATCTGCTCATTGTTTGCTGCCGCCGGTCGTCGCTAAGTGAAAACTGGTTGCTTTTAGTCGATTATTCGGTTGGAGAAATCGATTCTATTAACATCATACTAAATCCCACATCACTAATGCGAAAATAAATATATAAGAAAAGATGAGAGAATGAGGGGATGACTTTTTGGCGGGAAGTGGGAAAGTGATGTTGTCCTGTCATATTAGATTATCCAAAACTTGTGTTTTTTTAAATTATAATAATATGTAATGTTGGTGGGATGTTAAAATTCATGTTTATAGAAACAAAATTGAGAAACATTATATATCGGGTTCCAAAGAAGGCCTATGATTTGTTAGCAAAATACCTTCATGTGCTTGATGCATAACGTTACACTGGCTAAATGGCAAAAGTAGGAGCTATCAAAAAAAAGATTCATCAAAAAGATAACGTCGAAAATTAAATCTTCGCTATTATTAATTATTACTCAACAAACCAAACAGTACTGAGTGGTTAGCGATAGCCGCTATCGGTAACACGAGATAATGGCGCCTATTACTCGTATGTTAGACTTTGCAACCAAATCTGCACTGATAACCTATCATTGTAATAAATTAACAGCTATAATAGGTACCTACGTACTTACATATATTATTATTATGTTAAGATTACTTATGTATATTTATTTAAACTTAAGTATATAAAATTGTATAGTAAATTAGGAAATATATAACTCAAACAAACAAAAATATTTCACTACCTATAAGAGACTCACTGAAACACGAATTAAAAGACGCATTAAACAACATAAACAAAAATGGAACTGTACAAGAAAAGTACAATTATATCGAAAATGAATTTAAAAATATCATGAATAAAATAATTCAGACGCAAACAGACAAAGACAAACTAGGTCAAAAAGCGAGAATATTAATTAAAGAAAGACAAAAATTACTGAACGATAAGACAAACAATAAAAAGAAAATAGCACAACTAAGCATGAAAATAAACGAGAACATAAGGAAGTACAGAAAGAAAATCAGACTCGAAACTATTCAATACCACATAGAAAGCACAGGTGGAATAAAGAAAGCACTTAAACAACTAAAGGAACATACTACATGGATACCTAGCATTAAAGGAAAGGACAAAAAAATAACTTTAAAACGTCCACAAATAATAAAAATTGCAACAGACTTCTACCGAGAACTATACACTGACCAAACTACAGATTGGATAGAATACCCACACCTGGAAGAAGAAGCGGTACCTGATTTCTTAACAAAGGAAATACAAAAGGCTATTGAAACACAAAAAAATAACAAAGCTCCTGGTGAGGACAATATCGCCAACGAACTCCTCAAAGGAACTCTGGAAGCCACCCTAAAACCTATTACAGACCTTTTTAATGAAATATTACATACAGAAATCATACCAGAGCAATGGACGACATCCGTTATTACCTTACTACATAAAAAAGGAAACAAAAATGAAATAAACAACTACCGTCCAATAAGCCTTATGTCCAATCTTTATAAAGTGTTTGCAAAGGTATTACTTGGTCGGCTAGAAAGAATATTTGAAGAAAATCAACCAAAGGAACAAGCTGGCTTTAGGAGTAATTATTCTACTATAGATCATATCCTGGTTATAAAACAAATTATTGAAAAGTATACTGAACATAATAAAATATACTATGTTGCATTTGTAGACTATAACAAAGCATTCGACTCATTAAAGCACAACGAAATATGGAAGTCATTAGTTGAACACGGCATACAGAACAAATACATAAGAATTATTAAGGAGATATACAAAAACAGTAAATCCAAGGTAAAATTGGAAAGAATGGGTGAGGTGTTCAATATTAAAAAAGGAGTCCGGCAAGGAGACCCGCTCTCACCAAAACTATTCTCAGCAGTGCTTGAATCAGTATTTAGAAGACTCAATTGGAGTGCGTATGGAATTAACATTAATGGTACAAATTTAAACCATTTAAGATTCGCTGATGATTTAATATTAATCACAGAAGACGTTTCAACACTCCAAATAATGCTGCAAGAGTTAGCAGATCAAAGTCAGATTGTAGGGCTTACCATGAATACCAGTAAAACTAAAATAATTACCAACAGTACAAAAACCAGAATAGAAGTAAATGGATTTGAAGTTGAATATGTGGAAGACTATCAATATCTGGGACAAACAATATCACCATCCAATATGATGAATAATGAAATTGATAATAGGATTAATAAATCATGGAAACGTTTCTGGTCACTCAAAGAAATTATGAAAGAAAAAACAATATCAATCAAAGAAAAAAGCAAAATATTCAATACATGTATCTTACCTATTATAACTTATGGTTGCCAGACATGGGCCCTGACTAAAAATAATACTCAAAAGCTACAAATATGCCAGAATAATATGGAGAGAAGTATCCTGAATATAAGATTGAAAGATAAAGTTAACCTACGGTCCATTAAGAAAAAATTAAAAACTAGACAAACAAAAATAATCATTAAACAACTAAAATGGAGATGGACTGGACATATGATTAGAAGTAAAAAAGAAAAATGGAGCAAGGAAATAGTAGAATGGTATCCAAGAGATGGACTGAGGAAGAGAGGAAAACAAAAAATGAGATGGGAAGATGACTTTAAGAGAATAGCCGGAATAAAGTGGAAACAAACAGCAAATAATAGAGAATTGTGGAGGGCTCTGGAAGAGGCCTATGTCGAGAGACATACTGAGGATACCGAGGGAGAACAATAATAATAAGTACCTACATACATAAATAAAACTAGATAATATACGAATACTTTCTTACTTAGCAATACTTACAAACTGTAATAACTTTAAGGTTTCCTGGTAATAAAGGCTATATTATTATTATTATTATTATTATTATATAAAATTGCATTGTGCGATTGTTCGTTATTCTGCTCTTATACGGTTTGACTGATTTAATGTTTTTTTGTACTTATGGGGTACCTCGTAGTACCTGAATAGTTTTTAGCCATATTTTGACTAGACCCTATAGGTTCCGCTGTTGTCGTCAAAATTACACTAGCGATGCTACGGACAAGTAAATACTTAGGTATGCACTTAGTTCTGATATCTTGAAATGTTCAAATAGCATGCAACTGTGGATTGTGAACCCAATAAATAAATTATCTATCACGATTTTAAAATACGTATGACCAACCTGACAATTGGACATAGTTTTGCAAAAAGGAACCAACCCATACTTACTCCTGCAGACTAAAATCAACCCCAGTTCAAGTAACTGTAGGTTGGTTTCAGTTTGCAGAAGTATTGGTGGTTGGATCCAATGTATATCCAATTTACGACCACTGCCCGGTAGATACCTATCAAAAAAACGTCGACCTCCCGTCTTTCTTTCATGAAAAGATAATTTTCGAAAGACACAGGTCATGTTACACTGGTTCTTCGACATAGCAACTAACTTACCACGGTCGTTTGTTTGAATATTATTATGTATTCAATTGTATGTAGGTACCTAAGTGCGGAAATTTCTATTATGCACCTATCTACCTACCGGTTTGCGGGTGTGGGTGGTTATTAATTTATGGATGGTAAATATAGCCGATGCCTTTTATGTATGCAGATTTAATTTTACGCTCGGGCGGTCTTAGTGATGCGATTTTCGATTAGAAAAGGCTATGAACGAAATTATACTCTAAATTCTAGAGCAAAAAGAAACAAAATATTCATCGTGCGCAGGGGTATTTATTTTTTACCCTTTTTTGGGGAGATTTTTTTCATTTTATCCCTCTATAAATGTCGAAATTGTAGGTATGTAATATTATAATATTAAGTTGTTAGTGCATTATTTTTTTGTAAACCAGAGTACTTACTAATTTAAAGTATTTGATTGATTATTTTTCAAAGTTGATTTGAATTGGACGGCTTTATTTTATTTGATCCGACCCAAAACAAAAGGAACAATGGCATAATGTAGATTCCTACTTCATTATTTTTTCTTTTTTTAAGAATATTTTTAGATTACACTTACGAATTGTAACGAAGACAAAAGATTAATTAGCAAATCACAATAAAATACCGAAGGCTGAAAATAAAGCTCCGAAATATTCAAGGAAACATGATTCAATAGCTTTTGTATTTTTAATAGAAAACAGTTATAGGAGTTTAACTTTGAACTTTTTCGCTTTAGCAGGTACGTAGAGTACGTACCTTACTTACTTCCTATGTATAAAATTTATTACAAAAAAATAATAAAACACTTCCAACGATTATGTTCCGATGGGTATAGGTACCAAAGAACTTGGAATAAATAGAACAAAAAAGCTGTGCATAGATTACCAAGCTGATAAAATGAGGAAAATTATAAACTACTAGAGATGCCGTTATTGACTAAATTACCTACTTAATTCCTAAAGATGTATTTTTTTTCGACATATAGCATAATAATATGATAAGTACTTTTTTTTCTCTCGATACAACGTAACGTGTCATATCAGGCACAGGAATGATGTGATTTGGCAAGATTACAAACAATAAGTAGATTTATCTCCCACTCACCAGTGAGCGTACACATCCTCCGGCTGTTGATGTCCTGCATCACCTGCCGCATCAGACCACCGAGAGCCTTCGCGTCCCCAGACATGGACTGTTTGGAGAGCCACTCCGATTCCAACTCCATGGACAACTGGATGAACAAAAAAAAATTATAAGCTTATGATAGACTGATTTTGCGAATTGTTGAACAAATTGTCTGAAAGTTTCTTATTAATGACTTCCTTGTAGGGTCGCGCTGATTATATTGGAATGCTAATGAAGGGATTAAAATCTTAACTCATGGATTATATACGCTCAAAGGTCATCATTATACGAGTATTGTAGCAATTATTATAATTATAATAATTTAGCCCTTTTGACGTACCACTCCTGGGTACGGGCCTCCCCTCAACACTAGGGGGATTCAGGCCATAATCCACCACGCTGGCCCAGTGCGGGTTGGCGAATTTCACCTGTCTTTCGAAAATGGGTTACATCTTCTAAGACATGCAGGTTTCCTCACGATGTTTTCCTTCACCGTAAGCAAGTGATAATCATGTAGAAATTATATTCGCACATAGATTTCGAAAAATCCAGAGGTGCGAACCGGGGTTTGAACCCAAGACCTGGTGCCCGCAAGAGGCGTGCATTAACCAATCGGCTATTCACAGCAATTATTAATAAATCAAATTTCTAGTTGTTCTAATGTTGCTACAAAATCCTTATTTTGATACCTATTAACTATGGGTAGCAGGGATACATCAATAAACTGGCATTTAAATTTGCGCAATTAGGTATTTAAGTATATAGGTATTAAACTGATCGTTAAATGTATGTTTCGCGGGTCAATTACTGCGAGTAGTCAATTGCAAGACCTCATCAAATTATGAATACAATACGGCATCAGGCCGATCAGGTAACAGATACGAAAGGGCGCCCATGCATTAAAGATAGTAGATCATCGTCTGAATCAATTGAGTTTATTTTCGTCAAGGTTGAGTGATTTCATATTGAAAAATACATAAGGAGTGTATGTAAAATGGTTCTAAAGCCGTGGAAATATCTGAAATTATTCGTTTTAGGTGAACTGTCCAAAGGCAAATAGCTTATTATCAAGGCAAAGTTAGATCTACAAGGTGGTGGATATTAAGACTAAACTAAAAATGCAGATCCTGGAGTAGGTTTCTATCAGCCCTATTATTTCAAAAGAGCTTTAATATTAGCCGACCCCCAATAGGTAGGTATATGGATCCACAAGAATATGCGATAGGTGTTAGAGAGTTTTGGAAGAATACTTGCCAGGTATTCCGTGAGCTTCTTAACCAGCGGCTCCAAGTGCACAGTTCTGGCCCACGCGTCGCACACGAAGCACAGATTGAAGTAGTACGCGTTGCGTGCATACTTCTTGTTGTCGATGCGAACTGGGAAACCCAGGATCTTGGAGCCCAGAAGAGTGCTGGATTGGACAAAATGGTTGATCAGCAAACCAATGTATATCAACTCTCTTGTTTGCAGCAATAAATGCAATCTAACATACACAACTACATAAAAAAAAGAAGCTAAACAAAAGCCGATTTGTTTGTAAGAACTAAGTAGGTACGTACGGTAAGAGTAACTAGAAATAATAAACTTTACCAAAGTGGCAAAACACCTCAGATTTAAGTGTGTTTACTCCAATTCATGTAATAAATAGATCTAATGAATAAGTTTTACAGGCACGTAGAATTACTTACACAGTTAGAGTGCATCTTTGAAGTTGTATTTTCGGTATAACGTAATGACTGACTGTATCAAAAATATCTTTCGATATATAATTTTCTGGCACTTGACATGTTATCTTAGGACCAGCAGTCGGGTGGAATTCACATAGAAATATACAACGAATCGGTCCTTCCTGTCCACAGCCCTCGTAGTACTTCACTTTGCCATCCATCGTAAACAACTAAAATAAATTAACTCCTAGTCACTCGCATATCTATCGTTTTCTAGTGATTGATTGTCACACAACAATACGTCTACCACACAGAAACTGTTTGCAGCTGCGACGCACTTACGCGATTGCAATAACAACTAAACGAAAAATAATGTTATACTATAAATGCAAAATTTACACTTGCGCCCCGTCCGGTATATTACAATCAACTGACGTAATTTTATTGTGTGTGGGTGAACTGGACGGATATTTCGAAAGAGTTATTGTCAAGATTGACGTATGGCGACCATAGACAAGGATGACAAGATTTTGTTTTTTAATGAGACCATAGACTATAAGTTGTTATGTTATCACGGATATGATTATTTTAAACCAAGAATTTTATATATGGCTTCTTGTTTTAAACCCTTCTGTGAAAAGTTGTATTTTTGGAAATGTTTAACTCCCATCTTATTTATTAGCTTCTCTGACAGGTTTTCAAAAATATATAATATACTGAAACTCGTCACATTCCTACCCACATAGGCACAAAAAAACAGAAAATAAGTCTAACTATAATAAGATTACTATTACTTACTTCATACGGTTATGTTTTACATAACCGTATGAAGTAGGTAATAGTAATAAATTATTACGACAGTCGAGAATTGAATAAATCATAAGTTATAGCTATATATCCGACCCAGTAAATGCAAAATTAATTGCGTGCTATTGCTGAATAAATTCATTGGAAACATACAAATGAACCGAAATTACAAGCTTTTTGTTTCTTGTAGTTAATTTATGTATGTATAACTTTAACTTATAATATACACCGATGTACGGAACCCTACAGTATGTGTGGTCCGATACGCACTTGGCGGCTGGTTTTAGCTATTCACTCAAATTTATTTTTAATGTAGGCCACTACGCCGTAGCGTATAAATGGTATTGTATTCTCTTTGGATGGCTACTTACTTACAGAGTAGTTTAAGTACCTTATTGTACCTTCTGGCATAACTTAATAGAAATAATAAGTACCTACCTATGTACCTATTAGGTACTTACCTATATATTATGAGCAACACAGAATACTTATATACTTATCTACCTAGCTTACCACCTCATACAGTAAAGTAATTATTAGGTTCTTATGTAAAAATAATACTTACCTCTGTACCTAAGTAGAATAAATAAGTTTTTTACTTGAGTATTAGGTAATGCCAAACTGATGTGCTGATGATTGCCCTAAGGCATAGGTACAAGTTAATAAGTACTTACCTATGCTATTTGTGTATCTACATACACCATACACTTTTTATTTTTTATGGAACCATTTTTTGTAATGAAGTACTTATTTAGGAACTACATACAGATAGATAACTATTTATATCAATGTAGACTGAACGCAGACCTCCCTTCATTTAATATAGTATTAATGGATGGTCTAACTTGGTACCAGCCTGGAAAACTGCACTGACATGGTTCACTCTATAAGTAGCATGAAAACAATACTTAATAATGGTTGGCTGACTGACTCTATCTATAAACATTGTGTTAAAACTTAAAAGCACAACTTGTTTTACTGAATTCATAAGTGTAAAGAACAGTTAAAGTACACTGCTGCTGACACTTTAAAGCTATCTCTGGTTGAATAAAGAATAGTGAACTGTGCCCTGAAACCCCCACACATTGGGAGATGTGTGGGGTAAATATACACATATCAATGCGTAGTTCACGTTCAGAAACCATTTTATTTTATTATTTACTATATTATTGATCAAGATCAAATCTTTGATTTATATTAATTAAATAGACCTCATAATTTTTAAAAGAAGGTACGCAAATCAAATATAGCACGTATTTCAATTATTTTACTTTGTACTATTATGCGTTTTCCGAATATAACGTAAGGTGGTTCTGGAATCTGAACGCATTATCGTAAATTTTATTGTGAAATGACATTTTGCATTTATTATTGCTTATACTATATTTATTTAAAATGGATAAACGGTCCTGCAAACTTCTGGTTGCAGCTACAGGAAGCGTTGCTGCATTGAAAATCCCACTTTTGGTGAAATCCTTATTAGAGGTGCCTGCTGAAGAACCGAGTTATATATTCGAGGTTATGTTTACATCGAGTTGTTTTTAAAATGTTAACACGGCCTAGGAAAATATACCTATTGGTATATTGTAAATGGAATGTAAATATTGCAGGTGCACCTCATAGTGACGGAACATGCGAAACATTTCTTCAAAATGTCCGATTTGCCAGCAGAAGTCAAGGTTTATGACGATACTTTAGAATGGCAGGCTTGGCAGCAGCGAGGAGATCCAGTGCTGCACATCGAGCTCGGAAAACTGGCTGACATTATGGTGATAGCGCCCCTAGACGCGAATACCCTGGCGAAAATGGCACAGGTATTGGAGGAATACTTTTTTGACCACATATTATTTATTGTTCTATTTATATTGATGATTCAGGATAATGGCCGTGAATCTATAAGTTCAGCTGTAGATTATTATAATTTATTCTGATGCTACACAATTATCCATCACTATAAACATTTCTATATCAACTTATTTTTACTTTTATTGACATTAATGTCAAAATTATACATTAAATAATATTTAATGTTCTTATTTGGCTGCAGGGATTATGCGACAACCTATTAACATGTACCACCAGAGCATGGGATATGGCGAAGCCGTTGCTCTTCTGTCCTGCGATGAACACCAGGATGTGGGAACACCCCATCACTGCCCAACAGATAGAAGTACTAAAAAAATGGAACCACATTGAAATCCCACCAAAATGCAAGGTTTTAGTGTGCGGTGACTATGGCATCGGGGCCATGGCTGACATCTCCACTATTGTTGAGACCATAAGGAGGGAAGCCGATAAGAAATTTAACAGAATTTTATAAGTTCCATGACCAGCTCATTGATTTACCAAAGAAATGTGAACAAATTATTATCCTATGTACAGATTTTTGTATGTAACAATTTTGAAGGGTGCTAGGTTTTTATAAATCATTCCTTATAAGACTACATCTAATGAAGTTAATTATTATAAATTAGATTATATTAAGATTGATTTCAGTAGTTCGTAAATTTAATGTGGTGATATTCCTGTATTCTGATTATTTTTTTAAATTGAGAATTGCTAGCATCATCTTTTCAGGTTTTGAATCTATTAAATTGATAAGTAAAGTCGTTTTAACACAGAGATATCTCATGTTTTGTAATTATATTATTATTTCTATATTTGTAAGTACAATTTGTTTTGTGTATTACATCTATGAATGAGTCAATATTTTTGTTGTTTAATCTACCGTGATAGTGAAGTGGGGTCCAAATCTCACTGTTACACTTGCATTAGGTGCTACGGTGGCTACGGGCGCGAATATTGTAATAAAAATACACTTTAATGTAAATGTATGTTTTATTTATTGCATCCGAATACTGTTTCTAATGCTAGCGCATCCATGCGTAATTAAGGAAACTAGAATATATCGAATACAAAACACATCACATACATGTAACTAAATGTACAAAAAAAACATTTCTATAAATTTCTACTAAACTTAATTAACGTCCCAAGTACAGGTGCGCACGCGTCGCTTCCTCAACATATTTCATACTTCTGTTGTTTGTACGGTTCATAGATGCTGCTAGCTTCTGACAGATTTTATTACCACAGTGCATGCGATAGCATAAATAATTGTGCGTATTTTATACTCCGTTTGAACACCTAATTGTAACAAAAATATTATAAGGTGTAAAATAGCCCACCCGCATTGGGCCGGCGTGATAGACTTGTGATCCGAATCCCTCTTGTGTTAAGGGGAGGTGCCCAGCATTACCCCTCAACTGTGTGTTCAACACGGGTGGTACATCGCCGCGGATTCACCCGTACTTGTTTCCGCTCAGTATTCGAAACGTGTAACTTGAGATATCGTATCGACAATAATAATACACAACACTAATAATAGATTCATAATCGGGGCGTCGGTTGACTTTCACGGTCATTTACAAATTGTGGTTATCGAACTGGATTTTTGTGCTACACGTTCCTTTGTGTAAAGAATGATATAAAGCGAGTACGTACTGTTGGTACTATAAATCAGTCTAACCAAAGAGACTAAACTCTGGCCTTAGATAAGATCAATCAAATTAACAGATATATTGAGGCAGGACTAGTTCTCGTGGTCACAAGATAGTATAATTTTGTATCTGAGGGCACGGTAGTGCTTTCACCAAGTGTAATAAAGAGGTTGACATCCTTAATGTGTGTTTTGGTTTTTTGTAATACACTTAGGTAATTTATCGGATGAGCTTAGTCTGCGAGACGCAGGGGTAAGGACGCCCATTTTTGGTCAATCGTTGTTGTGATGATGCAGTCGCTGTGACCTTCCCCACAGCGTTTTTAAACTTTAAATAAAACAAACAATATCGCTATTGTTTCTTCTAGCTAAGAATAAGTAAATAAATATCGCCAGACGAACACACCAACTGTGTATGTTCCCAAACTAAGCAACGCTTGTACTATGGGTACCGTGCAATGGACTGGGGCGATCCCAGTGACTGGGTGTCACCAGGGCAAATTACGAAAAGACAATTTCCGAAATTTACCCTGACGGGAATCGAACCCGCAACCATCAAGTGCAGTGAGCCGAGCGGCCTACGCTCGAACCACTGCGCCAAGCGGTCTTCAAGTAATAAGTTACCAACATTATTTATTTACCATTAAAATGGTCGCAAAAATCAACCGAATCCCTTACTTTGTGCATATTCATTATTTGTTTCAATAACATAACCCTGTAATTTCTTACACACTCCCAAACGAAATTTTATTCATTTCTGTCATGACTTAGCAAAACAAAATTTATTATTATAATTAAAAAGGTAATGTGCGAATAAGCACCTTAGTATTTAGTTACGTAGCCTTGAGTTAGGGATCAAAATCATACAAGACTTGGATTAAATACTACGATTTTTTTTTGTATTCGTTACATTGTATTATGTCAATACTCAAGAGCAGTGGCGGATTTACCAGCTGGCTGAGTAGGCTAGAACCTAGGGCGGCAATTTTTCTTTAGCTGCCTCATAGAAAATATGACGGTTTTCAGATTTTTTACAGATAGAACTCTGCAACAAATTTTGCCGATGGCTTTCCACTCGCACTTGTACATTAGGTGTAGCAAAATTTACGTCCAATTTCAACGAAATTTTGGGATTGTAAAAATAATCTAGGACATGACAATTCAAGAGGCAAGGGCGGCAATAACTTTACAGCCTATACCTTGGAATTTTGTAAATCCGCCACTGCTCAAGGGATTAAATCTTATGATATGTTCTACTGCGAGCAGTATAAGAAGTACTTATTTAGAAGTGAGGGCTACAATTTGAGATTAGGCTGGTGCATAATTTAATCCCACGAATTGTATGATTTTAAATCGTGTATCCAGTTTAGTATTAAGTGCTTAAGCATTCAATATATTAAATTATCCATTAATTAAATTATATTAAAAATATTAACTGGAATAATGTAAAAGTACCGATTTCAGGGGCGCAACATTAAATACATACCCTAAAACTTATATTGCTCGCATTATATTCTCAAGTAACTTGAGTTAAATACCATAATAATAATTATAAAAAAATACAATATTTACATTTTCTATTTCATGTGTTCATATCGTTCTGAAATTGGTACTTTTACACGGCCGGCGAAATAAAGTAACATATTTACAAAGATTCCGAATTCAAATCACTACAATTATAACATAACAAAAATGTTGCCAGATCAATAAATCTAAATGCTCAAATGTGCAAAAAAACTGTTTGTATTCAAAACTTAACCTAACTGGAATTGAATCCTATAAATAGTTACGAACTATAGCCAAGTGTCATGTTTGGTAGCAATATAATAATATATAAATCGAGGGACACATTGAATAATAATCAGCCTGTTTTGTATATTCGAGGATACTTATTATATTTAAATATTGGAGGCGACATCTGCCCATTTGAATTTGAAATTATTATTTTCCCGACAAAATAATATAATTATTATTATAACAATACCAGCCATTACCCGCAGGTTTGCTAACGTAGATTTGATTATGTTAAATGGGTCTTACTATAGTTAAGAACCATCCAGATGTCCCTATAAGTACAGGAATACATATTTACAGTACAGGAATGAATATGTATATCATTATGATCGGTCAAGCGGTTTAGGTTGAGAAAAATAAGAAACTCACACACACCGGAACTTTATATGTAAAGAAGAAATAATTATATGCCATTCACTGGATAGCTAGTATAATTTTATTCAATTGCAAACAATTATTTCAAAAAATACCTGAATCGACAGACATCACCCCAATAACAATAGATCAACGATCACGTGTAAAAAATGCTAAATTTTAAATGCAAATGTTTCATGCCATATTATATTATCACTAAAATCCTTTATTGGTTCGTTACAATATATACGTGTACATATTTATATGATTAAGGACACTGTTATGTTTAATACCTATATAATAATTAATTTAATTTAATTATTAAAAAAAAATGTTAAAAACCTGTGCGTTTAAAGGCCATTTTGAACTAGCGGAACTATGAGCCCATAGCTTTCAATGTACATAATATATATATAGTAGTCACCTTATTAATGAGGTTAAGAACAAATAAATTGGTTCTCAATTTTTCAGTCAGCTATCAGCTATGGGCACTAAAACAATACTAAAAGCTAAGCTTTTGTATAGAAAATTAACAAACCAGTGTAAATCGTTTAGTAGCAAAATACTGCGTACCTATCGCTGGCGCGTGTGGCATGGAATGAATTGCAGGCGTATCAATTTTTATTATAAGTATATTGCACACTGAAATTGGGGAAATGATTTTCAATTTGTGGCAACATCGTAGATTCTTTTTTTGAATGTATTAACTCAGGCCAATCAAATAATATTTTATTGTCGAATCAATCGTATCAATACATAATTGGACCGTGATTGGTTGATCTCAGGGTGCAATAAACGCATGCTACACATTAAAATAGGCACCGGTTATACGACGGTTTCGTTTTGTTTGTCGAACATCGCTCGCGTGTACTTCGATATAACCTCGTAAGTAGACTTGAGCAGTTCGCATCGCTCTTCCACCTCGCACTCCGTCGGCGCCACTCTGTACGACGACTTTCTCCGCACAGTGTTACCATCTCCCACACCTCCCAGATTTGGGGAAAAATCTGTGACGTTATCCTCGATATTGTAGATGGCTATGGACTGTTTTTTGTGCACCATCTCCAAGTCTTTGCGTCGTTTTTTACGTACGTTTAAGTCGGTGCTGCACCTGGCGTTGATTGAGTTTACAGCGTTTTGTACGGGCGAGTCCAGTGTGTCACTGGAGTCCAGTTCGTATCATACGTCCAGTTCCTCTAACCCCTTGGAGAGTCGGTGGGAGTTGATCCGGCGGCGGTGGGAGCGCCGGACGGCGTCAGCGCGCCGGTAGGGCTCGCTCCGGAGACCATGCAGTATATCCTCTAAGGCTCCGTTGTAGACCTCGTCTTGGTGAAGCAGTTTCTTTTCGCCGACGGCCTGTGATTTCGTTTTTAGTTCGTTGATTACAGCCTCCTGTTAGATAGAGAATGAGTTTAGTTTATAAACATAGATTTATATTTCATGGGACTCTACATAAAGATTTAAATGAGTTTATAACCACAAATGTATATATAATGGGAGTTTACATAAATACTTAAATCTATGAAACGCATGCTATGGTATGTAATGTAGCTTCAAAGTATGACGTAATTACTTTTGCGTTTTACATGACGTTGGAACATTGTAAGTCATTAATTATATTTTAAGTGTAAAACTTAATCTTGCATTCCAAAAGCGAATTTAGATGTTTTAAAATAATAATAATAATAGACTAAATAAACTGTAGCATGTAAAAACCTTGATAAGCAACTTCATTAAACATTAATTAGCATTAAAACGAATTGTGCAAAATAAAATTACAATGCATAGTAATAAAGTTGACATTCCCTGTTAGATATCCATGCAAGTGCAGCGTAGAAAACAAAAGATATTTACACTCAATATAATTATAATAAGTGTTGTAGTAATACAGCAGAGTTGCCAGCTTTTTCTTCAAATTTCCCACATAATATGAAAGACACATTTAACACTCTTACATAGGCTTCTCCTTGGTACGTATATATTAGTGATGTAACGAATGTTGGATTTTTGACATTCGCGAATGCGAATGCGAATATTTGGCTTCAACATTCGCGAATGCGAACGCGAATGCGAATGTTGACTTTCAAATAAGAAACCCTAAATCGAAAATTAAAAAAACTTTTTAATGTAAAAAATAAAAATAAAAAAAATTTTAACGACTTTTTAAATTACAAAAGAGCCGATAATTTTCAAACGGTTGAATTGATCTTCGTGAAACATAGCTAAGAATACTCTTGATCAGAACACCTTTCTAAAAAAGGAACAAAATTAAAATTGGATCATTTGTTTAGGCGCTACGATGCCACAGACAGACACAAATACACATGTTAAACTTATAACACGCCTATTTCTCGGAGGTTAATAAAGAGTGCGCAAAATGACTCTTAGACTGGATTGACATTTCGTGTCGGCCGGACATAGCCGAACCTCTATGGGTTCGGCTATGTTTGACCGACACGAACCTTCAACCTATGTTGAAAGAACCAAGTTAGTCACATAAAGTTAATTCGAAGAGATTTGTTTTGATTTGAGGGTAGTTTAGTATTATTTCATTAATCAAATTTATTTTATATTCAATTTTTTTTGAGTTAATCTTTTAATTAGTCTAACAAGAACAATAGAGAAAGATCCTATTTATAATTTAGTTGCCTACCTCAAGACAGGTTTTTTTTTAATTCAAATATAAGTAAATAAGTGCATTATGTGCAAGTGAGCTAAGTTACGATCGAGGCTGGTTTGCAGCCAGAGACTAACACAAGGACTGTAATGTGATGGAGCCAAGGTGTGTAATTAACAATGCTCACGCATTTCATACGACATTTTACAACTTACTTGCGAGTAAAAAGTATTTAGAATATTAAAATCTTAATTGAAAAAAATCACAATCCGCGATTTTTTTAAGACCTAGAGAATTGCAAAACAATCTAAATTGAGTGTCAAACCACGCACCACAGATTGTGCACCCAGTCTAATCACAACTTAATTATTTGAATTAAAAATCCTTATAAGAATTTTCATCAGTCCAAAAAGAAAATAAAAGTTTATGTCACTTTTGCTGAAGATGTCAATGATGCCGGTTTAATAAATTTAGTAACAGAATTTCTTACAAGTCTGAAATTAATAGGTTACGTCAGAGCCGTATTCAATTTTTCATATCAATAAAAAAAAATAACTTTTATTTTATAAGTTCCGTAGTATCGAAAAGTGGTGGGATGTCTACGGAACTCTAGAGTATATTTATATAGTTATATTTATCTATTCTGGCAAAGCCAGTTATAATTATTGTGTTAATTGAAATATAATAAATCGAATGTTTGTAATATGTTTTATTTACAATGAAATTGAATGCGAAAGATATTATTTATTTAAATAGTTAATGTATTTATGTATAATATTTTAATAAACATCGTTTATTTATTGTTTTAAATGTTTACTATTTTTAGGATAACTCTTTACTAAGATTTAAAAAACGTAAAGTCAATAGCATTAGTGCGTAATAAGCTGCTTGATGAACCTAAAAGCGGTGCAATAAGGGCCACCTTATGAGCAAGTTTGTTTAAATAATATATTATTCTTACTAGTTGTTAACATTCCATATCTGTTTATAAATATATTCCTTTATGTTTTTCAAAAACATTCGCCAAACATTCGCATAGATTCTTGCGAATGCGAATGCGAATGCGAATGTCAAAAAATATGCGAATATTCGCGAATGCGAATGCGAATGCGAATATTCGTTACATCACTAGTATATATATAATCATATTGTATACAGCTAGCGTTTTTGTGCTAAATAAAATACGTACCTTGGAACCGGATATTTAAATGCTGGCAACTCATATTTAATACCTATTTAGTATACTATGTGACTAAGGAGTAATTATATCAAAGTAATCTATGTGTCCTTATATAATCAACAATGTATCCTCAGCAGATTTTAATGTACATAATTTAGCGGCACGGAACTTGAGCGCTGACCTTTATGTTCTCAAAAGTAAAATGCAATCATTTCGTTGCGTGCCATTTTCATTGGTCATCACACATACTGGGGCCCAACTCAGTTTAATAAATGTCGCTCAATTCGACTCACATTCGACGTCAGTTTTGACAGTTTTTCTATATGAAAACTGTCAAAAGTAACGTATTCAGATACGTGATACGTTAAAACTGACGTATCGCGTATCATATCAAGTCGAACGTGCGTCGAGCGATAGTGGTTAACATAGTTGGGCGCCAGTACAAAGATATCCCTCCTCTTTACCAAGCGCCCAAGTAACGTGTCCGCCACTGTACCAAATCGCCTACTTGCCACCCACTGTACCAACTAAATAATTTTTGAAACAACCATTTCTAAATTTATGTATCACATTAATATTTTCCGAGCCGTAGGAAGTAACAATTCGTTATGGTGTTGCCATAATACTACAAAATCTACCAAATCCTACCAATTTGCGAGGGGGGTTACTGTGGATGTGGTGTCGTGTCGCATGCTGCCATTGCGTGGGGGTTATACGATCAGCGATCTTCGGCCAAACTCAGCACCAATCCCCCTAACTCCCCTTGTAACATGCTCGGATATTTTCAATCAGTTCTATTTCCAAATTAGTCCCTTTCAACCTAAATAATTGGTGTGTAATAACAATAGATAATTGATTGTTAATATTTGTAACATAATGGCTATATTTATGTTGTTAGACAAACTAAACTCAACAAAGTGGTTTGCCGTCCTTCTTAGGATCATAAGAAATGAGCAAGACAGCAATATTTTAAAGCGGTCTCACAGTGCGTGCAACCCATTAAGAAATGACAAATTGTAGATAGAGTTGGTTATTAGGCAAGTACTAATGTGAATACGATATTAGTTTAATTTACGTAAATTAAACTAATAACTTTTAAAGTAATAATTAATTAAACGAATACCAACATAATTTGAGTAACTCTTATTAATTTAGATTTTAAAAAACAAGTTATGAATTAATTTCCCTGTTTATAGTTATGTGTAGTAAAACTACATGTTTCGAAATATTCCATAAATAACAACATTGATAACCGTACAGCGATAACTTTATCTGAGACTTCACATTCGTAATATTTATCTGGAAATATTAATTTAATCTTGAGAACTATTGACCCAGTTAGATAAGATCCCCATTCATAACAATAACAAAATGAATGAGGCACAGAAATTGCAAATAATAGCAAAAAATCTTATATATAAAATTCTCGTGTGCATATCGGGTAGGTCTGAGAATCGGCTATCTATTTTTCATATCCCTAAATGTGGTCCACCCTAAGGGTGGTCCACATTCCACGCGGACGGAGTCGCGGGGCACAGCTAGTATATAAATAAAATAATATATTAAAGTTAAATTCAATAACTCTTAGGGTCTATTCATACGCGTTGCATCAGAACTGGGGCCTAATTCTGTTAACCGCTGGCATCTCGATCGCCTCTGAATACGTCAGTTTTGACACATTGCGAGTCGAGTGCTAACCAATTGAGATGCCAGCGGTTATAGTGCGGTTGATATAAACCATTAACTTTTGCAAATATTTTAACCAGTCGACTACTAGATATCAGCAGGTCCTCAAAGCTATTGCTTACTATTTTATTTAACGTGACGTAATTAAATGTAATATTTATTCTTTCATTTCTTAGTGACCTCCATTTGAGTAAGCATTTTGAATCTACAGAAAACCTACGGGCCGTATTAATAGACCTATCTCTAGTCTGATACCGATCTATAGTACACTTTGACATGCCATTTTGTAGCCTGTGACTGTGACATAAGAATGACATTTCCTTGATGGTAATCACTCTTGAGATCGATGTACCTATTAATATGGGTCTACGTCATCTATGTTCATTACACACCAATCAAACAGCCCCACACGAACCCGTGGTTAGTATAACACGCACACACACACAAGTGTTGGGCCCGTCAGTGAAACCGACTTACTCCTATCCGTGTTAGGCCTGGCCTGGCCCGAGCCGTGGCCTGGCCGAGGCCTACACAGGCTCTAAACTGTGCCTCAACTGTGTCAAGTGTTGCTGCAATAGGCCTGCGCTGACGGCCGCGTAGTTAAACCTCTGTGAGAAAGTTTTTATACGGTGTTAACTACCATCACCTACTACGGTATATTTTTTAATTTTAAACATGGCAACACTGTGGAAAAGACTCAATATCAATTTTAGTAACGTTTTTATTACACAGATACAAATAAATGAGACTAATATCAGCGCTTAAAATTTATATTAATAAACGATTTTGGCGCTGAAAGTTTGCGGCATTGTCCAGCAAAGAGTCAATCAGTTAAAGCAATGAAAAGTGGTCAGTGTTGCCATATTTAAAGTTGGTAAAATAGAATACACCAACACCACTATTATGTTATATCAATGTGTAAGTATATAAGTGTCTGTCACCTCAAAACTGAATCACTCACAGGTTTCACTCATGTTATTATTATCGAAATAACGAGCGAATAAGTTCAAACTACGTGTCACCTTCAAGTTTAAAAGCAGCAGTGTCATTTAATTTATTTTTTGTTGGCAATACACACTGAAAAAATACCAAGATGTTGCCATTTTAAAACTTGCCGATGACACGAAAACACATCACAAAAAATATAAAAAATCGGTAACTAAAAATTTAAATATTAGTGATTTAGATAAGTACAGATGAAAGACCTGTTCAGACAATAGCAACACAATTTGCGCCGTTAATTGTAACGAATGCCGTGAATATCAGAACAGCGGGGGTATTTTAAATCATTTGAATCGATATCAGAAACGTATTTTAAAACTTTAACACGGATTAGCGGGCGAATAGTTACACACCGAACTATCTCTTTCTGTCATCAGTAATTTGACATTCGAAAGAAGAAGACAAAGTATGGTGTAACTACAAAACCGATAATCCACGTTTAATCATTCCCCACTTTAAAGATATTTTTAAAATTATTTCAATGTTAGTAATCGTAAGACATACTCTATTGCTAAGAATTCCAATATTTATTGCAAAAAAAAATTAAATTTACGAAAATGTATACGCTTTATGTTTCCAATATCGATTTGAGTGATTTAAAATACACTCCCAGGCCCCTGGTAAGTCTGTAAGTCGAGCTTGATACGTCGAACGCTGCAAATTATCATACACTACGTCCACAAGACCACAATATATGGTCCATTCACCGAAGCGTTACTGTGAGCCGAGGAAGCGAACAACATCTATATCACAGCCAACGAGAAGCGATACGAAAATAATAGGATTATTTTTATTTTACTATACAGTGTTCGACAAATAATGATACACGAATTTATAAATTGCCGTTCGTATATGGCGATCAGGGCGGTGACTCAATTGACTTCAAACATTATTACCATTTCGTATCACTTCTCGTTGGCAGTGGTATATATAATATAGGCCGTATTATTTTTGCCAGTCTCAACTCTGAGAGCAAACTTGAGACCGCTCATGAGATTTCGTTTACTATTTGGGTTACTGTTTCGTATTCCATTCTTATTGTTTACTAGCTGAACCCGCGACTTCGTCCGCGTGGAATTTAACTTAACAAAAAAGCCCGCTCCCGCGTTCTGAGCCCTCGCGACAGGACCCATTTTTTTTTGTTTTTCTAAAATAAAAGTAGCTTAAGTTACTGCTTATAACATCAGCTATCTACCAGTGAAAGTCCCGTCAAAATCGGTCCAGCCGTTTTGGAGATACTCTTTGATTTTATGTGTTCTTATTTTTTTACGCGGAACCCTAATTGTTTTTCTAAAATTAAAGTAGCCTCAGTTACTCCTTATAACATCAGCTATCTGCCAGTGAAAGTCCCGTCAAAATCGGTCCAGCCGTTTCGGAGATTACCCGGAACAAACACACAGGCAGACAGACAGATAGACAGACAGACAATTTTTTTTTAAATCGCCTTTTTGTTATAGGTGTTGTATGTACTTTCATATGCATTTAGTGAAAAGGTGTTGTTTTGATATTACAAACAGACAGAATTTTATTTATTTGTATAAATGAAATCTCAAGAGCGCAATCAAGATTACTCTCGGAGTTGAGATCGTTAAATTAATATGGCCATAGGTCTAGGTAGGTATTGATTATCTGGGTAGAATGCTGTTTGTAAGTAATTTGATGAAGTATTGCAAAATCATGTTTTTGTTGTAGCAGTATAGTAGTTTTGAACTATGCCTCAAATAACTATGTATACGAAGATACCTTTCGCTAAGCAACGATTTAAACGTATATACAACAAGATAAATTCATTAGGAATAACTCTTGGAACATTTTCGTAAATCCATGGCAAAATAAAATAGGCATTGCCATTCGAATTTAGACTCAAATCAGATACAGCTAACATTCGTATTTGCGAAAATAGACAAAGATCACCGGGGAGCATCAAATGTTTTATTTTCAACAGAGCAGAGAAGCAGATTGTTTTTACGAACGTCATTCACAAACTTTCCAACAAAATAACGACACCACACATCACCTCACGCCACTTCAACCCTTAACACGCACTGTACAAGTGTCATATTCCGTCACACGTACCTGTTGTTTCTTCTGCATCAGCTTCGCCTTGTTGGGGTCAACGTTGTCCGCCTGTTGGGCGGCCTGCTCCAGTCTACGTCGCTGTTCGTTCTCCGCGTCCGCTTGCTGCGAACGATAATGGCATTTATTTATAAAGAAATACGATTCAAAAAAGTACGACTGGACCAAAAAAGGTTGATGATCAATGGCTAACGTACGGAATGCACAGACGCTCAACCTTTTTGGCATACTTTTATGACATATATTAAACTAAAAGACAGGTGGCTAATTCACATTAGCCCAGCGTGGTAAGTAGACTATGGACCGTATCCCCCTAACAATGAGGGGGATTGTGCTCGCTATGATAGCGATAAGCTAGCTTCCCATTAGAACCAAATACCATCAGCAAATTGTGGGTACATCGGCCTACCCCTTTGGAGGATACAATCATGGTGTGTTTTTTTTCCTGGTCTGGGTGTCACTGGGATCGCCCCCAGTCCATTGTACGGTACCCATAGTACAAGCGTTGCTTACTTTGGGACCATACAGTTGGTGTGTTCGTCTGGCGATATATACTTTTAACTATAAATAAATAGAGTCCAGTGTTACCTTGAACGCCCTCGTGAACCTGACGAGCAGCGAGAAGAAAGCGTTGGCGTCGCAGCCTCGCGGCGCCTCGCCGAAGTACTCGACGCACGACGCGAACGAGTCCTGGAACAGCACGTGGTCCGTTTGAAAAGTCCTCTTGTCTCATCTTCATTTACGAGGACCGACAGAGTGTGACAAAAACTGTGAGATAATGGTGATAATCTATGTTTGATAATATAACCGAGTGTATATGTCGCAGCCAAATAGCTTAATCCGCCGTTCAATTAACAGCCTAGGCATTTTACTAAACAGCGCCGTTCAACTAACGGCCTAAATGATATTCAGCCATTTCATCAAACAGCTAGGCAAATGACTTGGATCGATGACGTTTAACTACTTGCCTAGCCGTTTAATTACCTGCCTAGACTGTTCATTTCTATTTAGTTTTACTTTCTGCCACCTAGCGCCGAAACTCACCAAACTGTCAATATCTCTATATTCTATATTCTCTATGGTCAATATGGCGTCGGAAAAAAACAACTTTGATGGAATCATTTTATTAGGTACTTAGGTTTTTTACGTATTTTTTTAGATCCACCGAATCTATTTGCCGGGTGGGGTTTCTGTGGGGTCATAAAAAAAATAACCCTAACCTAAACCCATCCAGGTCGTTCTGCTTGGGTAGTATTTTGAAAAAGTTTTGTAGTACTTAAATTTCAACCAGTTGCCTAAGCATTAGCCAGCCAATTTATTAAATGTTGTAATAGACTATACGGCTGAATATCATTTAGGCCGTTAGTTGAACGGCGCTGTTTAGTAAAGTGCCTAGGCTGTTAATTGAACGGCGGATTAAGCCAGTTGGCGGCGACATATACATGGTGCATTCAATCCTTAGAAGCTACATTATTGGTTGGTGCAATAATAAAGATATACTGGTTTTTATTTCCCAGAAGCAACGGGATCGTCTCTTGGATTGGAAAATTTATTACCTATTTAAAAATCTAATCAGTTTTTTGGTATTCATAAAAATTAGTCCAAAGTCTTATTTGAGCTTTTTTTTTGAATTGACTATATGTTGTTGGCCAGAGTGGCCATAACAACTTCACCCGGACAGAGGGCCCAGCCAGAGGGGCAGGGGGGCAGCTAGCTCAAGGGCGCCACAAGGAACACGACCTCGGCTTGGGCCGCTGCCAGGAGAGGTGGCGAGGGTAAATCTACCACCGGATCGGAACGCGACCTCGACTGAGAAGATCGTCTTATTTGAGCATTTTCCACCATTCCCTATAGCTTCGAATTTGGCCATTCAAACACATTTGAATAATTCACCCTGTATGCGACACGACATGTCACGGATTAATATCAATGTGGAGTCGCAGAGGCTTTATGGCCTGTATTTATAATTCGATCTCAAGTCTGAGGAAATATATAATTCTTATGTCATACCAGTACAAAATGGCCGGTCAAAAGCGTGTTTAAGATCGCTCTTATACTTGAGATAGATTTATTAATACATGCCTAAGACGTTTAGGGAACGTACCCTAACTATGTGACCCGTTCAGGGGGAAAAGGAGGTCTTCAAAATAATCCGCATTGGCACAAGGGGGTGGCTTAAGTTTTTGTCACGTAGGCAATATCCTCTAGGGAAATCCCGCGCTATTTCGAGCTATATTCAAATATGGGGCGCAGCGTTACTACGTTATAAATTACTACATGAAACCAGACGAGGGCGGGGGCGTGTCTTGGTATATACTACGGGGGTGAAGGGGGGTAAAAATTTTAAAAATGGGTCGCGTAGTTATGGGTACGTTCTACAGATATAGATTTACATAGATAGCGCAAGTATCACGATTTGTATTGAAACCAAGCGTGCCGAATTTTCAACACCTACTGTGACGTCATTAGTGACGGGAAATCCAAACCGATTCACAGACACGGATGCCGCCGATGCCCCTCCGCCCGCTCTCCAGTGATTATCTCGTTCATACTCATATTTTTTAAATCTGTAGTCGCGCGGACTGTAATTTAGCGGCGACCAACCTTGACGCTTGGTCGGGGTTTCGTACACGCGAAGTACATGCATTTGCGTTATCTATGTAAATCTATATCTGTGGTACGTTCCCTTATCGGCGACGTCGCGCGTGGCGGCGGTACCTGCGCGTGCTTGGTCTCGGCGCGCAGGCGGCGCAGCTTGTCCGCGGCGTTGGCGAGGAAGTCGCGCAGCACGTGGCCCGTGCTGGCTCGCAGCGACTCGCGCGCCTCCGCCTCGCGCCGCACCGCCTCCATGCCGCGCTCCAGCTCGCACACGTCCGACGACACGTTCTCCAGCGACACTGGACGACAATATTTTATTTTTATTTTATTTTATATGGAAAACAAACAGCTGTTTAATAATAAATTAGTTACATGAGAATATACATTAGAGAGCCTTGAAGAATTTTCACTTTTAGTACAGACAAAGATATTGTAATAATGATAATAACCTAGTGAGCGGCAAGTCACCACCTGCCGAAGATGGTTGGATAGTACTGATTATGGCAGATGTCCGATTCCTTTGCAATAGCCCCAATCGCCAGTCGATCCAAACTCCATCAATTAAACTATTTTACTCTTCCCAAATTTATAATAGTTCCTGCACCTGTTGGGCTCAAGTCACTGCAAATGATGGGAATCATTTGCAGCGGTTGACCTCAACATGTGCCTGACATGACAATAAGACTTACGGTGAAGGAAAACATTGTGAGGAAACCTGCATATCTTAGAAAAGCTAACCAATTTTCGAAAGACATGTGTAATCCGCCAACCCTCATTGGGCCAGCGTGGTGGTTTACGGCCTGAATCCCCCTCGTACTGAGGGGAGGCCCGTGCCCAGGAGTGGGACGTCAAAAAGGGCTAAATTATTACAATTATTATAAGTTTCACGATATGGAATCAGCCAAAAAACGTCTAAAAAATTTATTTAAATTTATTTTTGTTGTTCGTAACTTTATATTTATATTTTTTAGTTTTATTACAAAATAAAGTTATAAATTTAATAGTAAAAATTCAAGAGAATTCATACGATACTTAAGATTTCGAAATATATATAACTAATACACACCTTGAGCAGCCTTATCAATGTACAGCAACTCCGTGTCAAAGTTCATCAGCTCGGGGAAGTTCACCCTTATAGTGCCCACGATGTAATGCAGCAACGATATCCTCTTGTCCGTGGACTTGGTGTCCATGAGCGTGTCCAAGGACTGCAGCTTGAACCCGTAAGCCGGACCCCGCTTACTGCTATTCAAATAATTCCCGAACGCCAATATAATTTCCAACACATTCCGCAACTTCTGCGACGATTTAACGGATGACGAGCCGGATATTATCGCGTGAATCTGCGGCGTTATCAGGTGTATGTTGTCGAAGAAATTCCCCATGTAACTCATTATCGAGAGCTTAGCCGATATTCGTTCGACTTTCGTTAGTTGCATCAGGAATTTGTCCTCCTCTGTGAGTTGGTTGATGGGTTTCTTCTCCGCTACGTACTCTTTGTAGGCTTTTTGTTCGGCCTCAGTGGGAACCATTCGTTGGAGGATTTCGACGCTTTCAAGAGGCAATTGTTTGAGATCTAGGTTGTTGATCGCTAACATCACTTTCTCTACGGGTGTGTCGAGTTTTCTTCTCGATATTGCTGTAATAAATATTCACTTGTTAGGTTTGTTTTGGGGGTAACAATCTTACTTGGGATACTGTATCGATGCGGAATTCAATAGTGTCTGACCGAACTATCAGCTATAGTCTTGACAAAAAGCCGTATATTTTAGTAGAAGTCTGCTGGGGAAGGAGGAGAGCGTGTCGCTGTCGGTGTCGAGCTGTGTGGATGCGCAAGTGTTACCTATGTTCCTGAGGCGGGTGTGCTCCAGCAGCGACACGGTGTCGGGCTTGCGGAAGCGCTTGCTGGGGAAGGAGGAGAGCGTGTCGCTGTCGGTGTCGAGCTGTGTGGATGCGCAAGTGTTACCTATGTTCCTGAGGCGGGTGTGCTCCAGCAGCGACACGGTGTCGGGCTTGCGGAAGCGCTTGCTGGGGAAGGAGGAGAGCGTGTCGCTGTCGGTGTCGAGCTGTGTGGATGCGCAAGTGTTACCTATGTTCCTGAGGCGGGTGTGCTCCAGCAGCGACACGGTGTCGGGCTTGCGGAAGCGCTTGCTGGGGAAGGAGGAGAGCGTGTCGCTGTCGGTGTCGAGCTGTGTGGATGCGCAAGTGTTACCTATGTTCCTGAGGCGGGTGTGCTCCAGCAGCGACACGGTGTCGGGCTTGCGGAAGCGCTTGCTGGGGAAGGAGGAGAGCGTGTCGCTGTCGGTGTCGAGCTGTGTGGATGCGCAAGTGTTACCTATGTTCCTGAGGCGGGTGTGCTCCAGCAGCGACACGGTGTCGGGCTTGCGGAAGCGCTTGCTGGGGAAGGAGGAGAGCGTGTCGCTGTCGGTGTCGAGCTGTGTGGATGCGCAAGTGTTACCTATGTTCCTGAGGCGGGTGTGCTCCAGCAGCGACACGGTGTCGGGCTTGCGGAAGCGCTTGCTGGGGAAGGAGGAGAGCGTGTCGCTGTCGGTGTCGAGCTGTGTGGATGCGCAAGTGTTACCTATGTTCCTGAGGCGGGTGTGCTCCAGCAGCGACACGGTGTCGGGCTTGCGGAAGCGCTTGCTGGGGAAGGAGGAGAGCGTGTCGCTGTCGGTGTCGAGCTGTGTGGATGCGCAAGTGTTACCTATGTTCCTGAGGCGGGTGTGCTCCAGCAGCGACACGGTGTCGGGCTTGCGGAAGCGCTTGCTGGGGAAGGAGGAGAGCGTGTCGCTGTCGGTGTCGAGCTGTGTGGATGCGCAAGTGTTACCTATGTTCCTGAGGCGGGTGTGCTCCAGCAGCGACACGGTGTCGGGCTTGCGGAAGCGCTTGCTGGGGAAGGAGGAGAGCGTGTCGCTGTCGGTGTCGAGCTGTGTGGATGCGCAAGTGTTACCTATGTTCCTGAGGCGGGTGTGCTCCAGCAGCGACACGGTGTCGGGCTTGCGGAAGCGCTTGCTGGGGAAGGAGGAGAGCGTGTCGCTGTCGGTGTCGAGCTGCGCGCTGCAGGGGCCGCCGATGCGGAACTTCTCCTCGAACTCCGTGAAGTTGATCCGGCGCCGCGGCCGCTCCTCGTCCAGCTCGTTGAAGATCGTGCCGCGGACCTGCGTGCGGGATTCTCACTCAGTCATTGATCCACAAATCAGCCGGGAGAAGTAAAAGGCCTCTTCTATGCACACAACACACAGCGCGCGAGGCGATGGCTACTTTATGGGGACGACCTAAACTATGTATTCAGACTTGTAGCAACAATTCTAGAACCTTTCTCGAAAGTAGATCAGTGAGCCGATTGCAATGGCTATGTTCATCCACCCATCAGTCGAAAGAAGTCTACTGCTGGGCAAAATCCTCCCTTAATGACTGTACACATTATGATGGCGGGTCAGCGCGCTAGACTATGAACTATGAACTCCGCATCTAGTCAACGCAAAATGGTAAAATGCTCGCCCCCATTGCGTTCGGTCCAAAATACCATCGGCGGAATTCAGGCGCAACGTACTGCTAACCTACCTGGATAAACCTTCGCGAAACGCAAACGTGATTTATTTATTTCTCACTGTATTTGGCTTAGAGCCTAACGCCAGAACACTAATACGTCCAAAAATTAAATAAATTATTAACATATAATATCGCCTTCATTTACCTTATCGCTCAATTGATTATATAAATAACTGCAAGAAATTCCACATACAGCCACTTATCAATCGTCGTCGCTTGTTGGACTGTGTATTTTTACTTAAAATAATATCCAACGAAATAGACTGTCCTGATCTTTTAAAAAAACTTTACTTCAACGTTCCCCGTAAGTCGGTTAGGTTCAATCCACCCATCCAGAGATGGGTCTTATTTAGATCATAGCAGGAACAGATTCCTGCTTCCTCCTCAAATTATAGGCAAAACTCCTACATGGTGCGAGCGAGCAATGATCTAAATAAGTTGCGTAAAGAGTTCTCAATTGACCCTTTCATTACCAAAAGCAATGTGGTGAGGCAGCGGCTGAATCTAGAGTACTAAATAGTACATTGTTACACGAGTGGTGAAAGTGACTTATTTTTCCCGAGACGGGGTTTGGCGCCCGAGCGTAGCGAGGGCGCTAATAGTTCGAGGGACAAAATAAGTCTTTCACCCGAGGTAAACACTGTGCCTTTCATTACGAATACAAGGAAAATAAAAATAAAAACAGGAATTGGCTAAATAAATAATACAAGGAAGCATGAACAATACTCTACAACTCGAAAAAAAAAAGATCGGATTGCCGCCTATTTTGTTTTTTTTCGTTGGCCGGCCAACTTCATTATTTAGCCAGTATTTTTAATTTTCATTTTTAAATATTTTGACCAAATCTATGTTATTTTAAAGAAATTGTTGAAACTAAATTATAATTAAGTCATTTAAAAGTATATATTCTTTATTTAATACTCAACTTTATGTTATTTCAATTTTACATCGTGCTGTAATTGAGTGACTGTAGAAAAAGTTTGAACATGGTTCCATAGAAATGGAACTAGTATTTTTTTTATAATTTGACAGCTGTCAGTTGAAAGTGATTCTCCCGGGCCAGAAAAGTATTACTTTCAACCCGCTCCTCAGGCAACTTCAGACCTACTTTCAGTGTATGAGTAATGAAAAATATTTTTTTGAGTATGTTCCTTTTCCCACTCAGTAACATAAAATCTTTGTTATTTTTTATATTTTGCTTCTATTTTCTAAATTTTAAATGTACTATGTTGTGTGCTACCTTGAGATTGCTAAAGCTCTGTTAACCAGTCGACTGCTATCCGTGGAAACCTCTAATTGGCTTCATGTAATCTACTGTCGTTGTATATGTATTTAAAGAAGCTGTTAGTTTTCCTTAATATTAAAAAAATAAAAATAAATACGAACATACATCCTCATTTATGTTCAAATATATCAATATCACGGTATATTTGACTCACCTGATTAGGCTTCAGCGCGATCCAATTCAACGTGGGCAGCTTATACTTGGTGTCCACTTTCCTCTTGATGGTCATCGCGTCCGTGTGATGCGGCGGCGCCATCAGGCCGGGGGCGGGCGGCGCGGGCGGGGGCGGCGCGGGGGCGCTGGCGGGGGGCGGCGGCGGGGGGGGCGGGCAGGGCGCCGGCGGCGGCGGGGGCGGCGCCGCGGGGGCCGGGGGCGGCGGCGGCGGGGGGGACTTCAGCGGGGGAGGCGCGTCGCCGTTGGGTACCGGGGGCGGGGGGAGGTGGCCGTTGGCCGTGCCGTTGCACAGCGCGTGGGAGGATATAGCACCCACTGTAATGGAAGTGATGTATGTAATTTCTTGCCCCCCACTTTTCTTCTAAGGAATGATACTCCGATGTGTCTGGGCGGCAGTAGCTATCTTACCAGAACATGGTTTCTTTTGTACTGTAATGTCTACAGACTTGACATAGATTTATCAATACGAGCCTTAGTCCTAAATTACGAAGCCCATGAAAAGGCCCTGCGTCTTCAACTCTTCTATACCAAGACTGGCATTAAGCAGTTGGCATTGTTTTTTTTTTTAAGACTACTAGCAGTCTGTGTTTCACACTAATAGTATTTCTTTAACCCCTCCTGCTAAGCTAATGCTTATGTTAGGAGTGGGCTCACGTCATTAGTTTAATGGCCAGGATGGGGATCGAAGCTGGAAACTCTCAGCTACGAGGACGGCCCTTCTAACTACTAATCTATTTACGCTTTAAATAAATAAAAAAATACTTCATGCCTCCCATTATATTGAAACAATGTCATTATATTACCGTGGAATCAACACCAATACAAATATATTGAAAGTAAGTACTTAGCATTTTTTTTATATTTATGTTTTTTAATAATTAACATGGCCAGGTTCTGCTTAATTTGGGGCTCTATAAAATATTCGTTTTTTAAAAGGGTTCTGTCGCCAATAAAGTATGAGAGCCGGTGCGCTAACATGGGTAATAAGGTCGGGTACTCACTAGAAGCTCCTCGGGGCAGTGACTTGGTGAGTGACTCCAACTCTTGGACCTTGGACTCCAGCATCGACTGCCTGTTGCGAGAGTCTTGTTGCGCCCGCCTTAGCGTCGACACCTGATCACATAATAACCATGGCATTATAGTAGTTCTACCTTTACTTCAAACGTTCGGAGTCGTTAGTCGCTAGCGTTGGCGTAAAATATTGTAAGTACGGTGTCTCACTTCCTCGAGTGACTGATAAGTTCGTTTTAAAATTTTAATATCGCCAGACACCAACTGCATGGTCCCAAACTACAATGGACTGGGGGCGATCCCAGTGACACCCAGACCGGAGCAAATTACGAAAAGGCCATTTCCGAAATTTACCCTGACGGGAATCGAACCCGCAACCACCATGCTGTCATCGTAGTTTCTGGTTCAAGGGAAATTTCACAAAACCCGCTAACATCTTTTGTTTATTTTTTTTGTAATAGCACCATGAAAGTCTACAACGACAACTCACCTCTTCTACGACTTGTCTCCTGGCTTCCGCGAGCTGGTCCCTCTCCTGCCTGACTTGAGCCAGCTCGGACTCGAGCGTGCCTAGCTTGGCTATGGCTTCTCGTTCCAACGCCGCCATTCGTTCGTGTGCCTGTGTATTGGATAAAATGTTATCTATAAATATTATACCTATACAGGTTGAAACAGAAAGGATATCTTTTTTTTCAAAACTTAACTTTGTAATTCTAAAACTATGAGCTTTGGAGGGGACTTGAAAAATAAAAGGTGTTACAGGGATACAGCTGTTGACAGACTTCATAAGTCTACAAAACCTTTAGTACTTCAACTGACCCACAAAGCCGATAGTTTTAGATTTACAAAGTAAAGTTGCAAAAAAAATAGTATACCCTTTCTGTTTCAGCTAATATAAAAATCTATTACCGCGCGTTAGTCTCGCAAAAACTGGAAAATAGTTCGATCGATTTTAATGTTTTTTTTTGCATTTTGGTGGGCGTCTTGATGGTTTGGATTCACAATTGGTCCCGGTAGTCCTGTTTTGAACCCTAGCTTTTCTCGAAGCGTTTGATCCTGTTTTGCACTCTAGTTTATATCGAAGCCGTTGAGCCTTTTTTTGCACTTTGATGTACTCACGTGACCCAGCTCGTCCTCGAGCTCGTTGACCTTCTCCAACGCGGCGGTTTTGGTCTCGCTGTCCTCCATGAGCGCGGCCACGTCGAACACGTTGTCCAGGTATGCGGATATTTGAACCTGACAACATATAATACCACTAATCCCTTGTTTGCCGTAATCGCAGACCATTAGAAAATAAATAAATAAATATCGCCAGACTGACACATAAACAGTTCGGCCCTCAAACTAAGCAACGCTTTTACTATGGGTACCGTACAATGGACTGGCGACACACAGACCCGGGAAAATTACGAATAACTCTGTGCGAAAAGTCCATTTCCAAAATTTGCCCGCCGGGAATCGAATCCGCAACCACCCGGTGCGGACGGCCTACGCTGAAAACACTGCGCCAATCGGTCGTCAGTACCAAGCTGATCCGAATTTTTGTAATAAGTGACCACTTGCGCCGAGTTTATAGTTATAAATTATGATTTTAAACATAGGTAACCGTGTGCTACCTGCAGATCATCGCTCTCGCAGAGCCGCAGCCTCTCCAAGTAGTCGTCGAGCTTGAGCGCCGTGAACTCGTACTGCAGATGCACCCGGAAGTTCATATCTTCTACGGAGTGGACTATTATGTTCACAAACTGCATACACGCCACCTGGAAAAGGGTAGTTTATATAATTTATGCAATTGCAGAAAGCAGTGATAGCCGATTGGTTAAGCACGCGTTTGCGGGCACCAGGTTGTGAGTTGAAACCCTGGCTCGCACCTATGTTTTTCAAAGTCTATGAGCGAATCATAATTTCTACATGATTATCACTTCCTTACGGTGAAGAAAAACATCGTGAGGAAACCCGCATGTCGAGTCAAATCTCGTCTTATTTTACTTTGGGGAGAGAGAGGGTCTCAGCGAATATCACATAATTTTTATTTATAATTTAAGTATGTTATTGTTCAATTCTACTCGCGATTCAAGCCTACTTTCTAAGCAATCTTAAATACTATTAACAATTAGTCCTAGATAAAAATATTAATCAAATTATTATTATTATTAGAATTAATGCAACATTTTTCAAAATCCCATGTGAGATTGAGGAAAGGATTTGAGCCAAATGTCACAACATCTCACCAGGGGGTCGGAAAACCGCCAAAAACGACTCACTTAATCAATAGACAGTGCCCTATCACTCACCATAAACTCGATGTGAAAGGTGTCATAATTCATGAAGTACTCCATCAGCGTGTGGAACCGCCTCGGCTCGCCCACCACCTCCTTGAAGTTATCGAAGGCGGATAGTATGATCTGGTGGCCGCCCTTCACCAGGCAGATGGCGGCGAGCAGCTCCAGGACCAGCGCCTTGGTGCGCAGCGAGTGGTGCACCAGGGACAGCGCGATGCTGTTGATGGCCTCGCGGTGCTGGATCACCATGTTGAAGCCGTACTGGAATTGGAGAATATTTATGAGTACCCAACATTAGTGATGTGAATCATTATTTATCTTGCTAAATAATTTATTTTAAAGATATAATTTACCTATATTTGTTTTTATATTTTTTGTGTTTATTTTTTTTGTTCGATCTGTTTGACCGTGGTACACTAACGCGCGTAATAATAAATCGATTTCAAGTCTGAGAGCGGTCTTGGAAATGACATTTTTATGTCATACTAGTACAAAAGGAGATATGAAAAGCGAACTCACGACTGCTCTCAATCTTAGGATCTCTTGTCTGAGAGTGATAATTGGAAATGTCATTCTTATGTAATTCCAGAACAAAATGACATGTCAAAAGCATACACAAGACCGCTCTCAGACTTGACATCGATTTTTTAATACGGACCTAAGAAATACTATTGATGTTTACACGCCTCTGTGAAAGTCAAAGTGGAGAGATTTTTTCACCCACATAATGAGGAATAAATCGTTGTTTTTAGAATATATATGCAATCACAGTCCACTGACCTTATTGTTCATAATGGCCCTCATGCACATGATGCAGACGTGTATGTCGTCGGTGGAGGCGCCCATGTTGAGCCGCGCGGCGTGCCTGGTGCGGCGGCGCGCGGCGGCGGGGCTGGCGGCGGCGGCGGCGCCGTCGCCCTCCGAGTCGGCGCTGCGCGCGCGCCGCCGCCACGACGCGTTCAATGTCGAGCTGTTCTCCGTGGGGCCGCTGCATTCCGATGTCGTTGTGTTCACTGGAAGGCATAGAAACATTGGAAATGTCGCTTGAAAATCGTCCATTTACGACCAAAATTTATAATTAATCCTACGATAAGAAATACCTTTTAAAAACTCATACTAATCCCCCTGGAGGGGTATTCACAGTTGACGGAAAGTTTCCGATGTCGGAAATTACAATTACATCCTTTTATTAATATGAATTAGAAGAAGGATGGACGATTTTGTTTCCGACACGGAAACTTTCAGACGAATGTGAATATCCCCAGATCCAGATCTCTCAGGGCCGTATCCTTGTCTATAAAATGTCTACACACTAAATTCACCGGCCCAGCGGGATGGACCGCCACCGGCCTCATTGTCAAACCTGGCTTTGATGTGAAGACACCTTTTAGACGTAACCAGTGTGGGGTTGTGGGTACCTTGGTTGATGCCGTCGCTGGACTGGCTCCTGGCGAGCGCTATCCGCTGCTCGTGGCGCATCATGCTGAGCCGGAAGCTGAGGTAGTCGATCAGCACGTCCAGACCCTGGTTCTGCTCGTTCAGGAACTCTCGCACCCATCTGACGACCAAATACAATACTTATATAGCTATCTAAAATATATAAACTAACACACCAACTGTACTATGGTTACCGTATAATGGACTGGGGGTGATGCCAGTGTAACCCAGACCAGAGCAAATTAAGAAAAGATCTTTTCTAAAATTAGCCCCGGTGGATATTTCATTCTAAGCGCCGATTACTCAAACGTACCTCATATTTGAGAACTGCTTAACTCTGAGTTCTGACGCGCTATATACACAAAAAACTTTAGAAGTGGCACTGTGACAGACTGGGACGGACGGACCGGATGGTCTTACAAGGGCTCTTGGTAAGGACTCCGGAACCCTAAAACAGTGCCGTCTAGGGATGTCCGAAAGTAGCGCAGCTTTATAGTGTACCTATTGGTATATGTCGTGTAACACTACTGACGCTTAGCACGGATAGAGTGCCCGCGTGGCGAGCGCCCGGAACGTCTGTATAGAAGCTTCGCTTCAAAAAATACAGATAACCACTCGTAGGAGCCTAAATACTGTACTCACTCAATGTGATTGGTTCGTAGTGATATCTCCAAATCCCTGAGGACCTGGGTCGATGTCGAATCGCCGACCATTTTTCTTTTCTGTGAAAAAGGAAGTTATTGCATTAGAATATAGGTAATACTGAACCTTTAAATTTTTCTTCGGCTTCTTTATATAGCTAACAGAGTCGCCATAAGAATGAATCGACATGCCTGGTATTAAGCAGCTACCGTAGCCTATGGATCCTTGCAATACCAAAGGCATTGCTCGCATGTTGCTGACTTGTAGGGGAATTGGACAGAGGGAGGGGTAGGGAGTGGGGTCGGTTGGGCTTCTGGCTCTATCACTCATCGTACGTAACGCACCTATAATAACTAATTTAGACTGATCTTCTGTGAGAGGGTGGTTCGGGTAATAACCGGTGGAGCCAGCTGAATGAGCATGAATGAGATGCAGTCAATTGGCCAATGTTTGACATTACCATCGCAAAAAAAAAGTAAGAAAAATATAATTTAATCTAAATATATATTACTCAAAGGTGATTGACTGACTGACTGGCTGACTGACTGACTGACATAGTGATCTATCAACGCACAGCCCAATCCACTGGACGGATCGAGCTGAAATTTGGCATACAGTCAGATGTTATGACGTAGGCATCCGCTAAGAAAGGATTTTGATTAATAGTACCCCCAAGGGGATAAAATAGGGGATGAAAGTTTGTATGAAACTTTGTCAATTAAATTCCACGCGGACGAAGTCGCGGGCACAGCTAGTAATTATATAATTTTAGCCCTTATTGACGTCCCACTCCTGGGCACGGGCCTCCCCTCAACATGAGGGGGATTCAGGCCATAATCCACCACGATGGCCCAGTGCGGGTTGGCGGATTTCACATGTCTTTCGAAAATTGGTTAGATCTTCTAAAACATGCAGGTTTCCTCACGATATTTTCCTTTACCGTAAGCAGGTAATAATCATATAGAAATTATGAGTCGCACATAGATTTCGATAAATCCAGAGGTGCGAGCCGGGGTTTTAACCCAAGACCTGATGCCCGCAAGACGTGCTCTAACCAATCGGCTATCACTGCTTTTTTAAGAAAAAATACTAAGCAGATTTTTTTTCTCAGTGTACTTCTTAGAAAGCGAGACAATCCCGCAGTGGCTGCGGTGCTATTATAGAAACAAACAGAGAAAATTGAACGCCGGCAGGTGATCACGAGTGGCCACAATGCACGATGGAGAAAGCCGGCGAGATAATGTGCCGCGAATAGATAAGACAGGCCATGTCCTTATATGTTGAGCAAACATTCATCTCGGCAACGTCTGGACGCCCACCGAGATGCGGCTCAAGTTACAAGCAACGAGGGTAGGTAAACGATTGTTCGTACCTACAACTAGTGTGAATAGACCTCCTATTAATTCTTTCGGGTTCTAAGACAATTTAAGTTTTCCCCGGGACTCTTCGAGGGTCAAACCTCCCCGTTTCTACACTACAGCCGATCCTGGCTCACAGAAGAAATAGTGTTGGGAGATTGTGGCCGGTCTAATCCTAAAAAAATTAAGAAGCGATGGCTAGGAATTAATGTATAGAAGCTAAAAGCCTATTTCATTCAATAGATTGGCCTCGAGGCTTGGCGAGCAATTAGGGCAACCCTGCGAATATTTCAACAACAGTTTAGATAGTTGAATGAAACTACGTTACATTGCAGCGTGGCGAATACAATCATTTATGATGACCAGTGATTTAGAAAATAAGGTTATTTGCAAACTAACAACTATGAGACCATCGATATTCCTCGGATTATTTGATTTCTCTATAATGTTCCATGCCTTTGTGGAAGTAGACTTAATATTTTAATAGGTATAAGTTCAAACCTTGAACCACAACGATAAAGAAACACGACGTCAGTGAATATGAGTCAGAAATTATTGTTCTAGAGAGCGAGCGTGACTCGGCCTTTTCGGGTACGCCACCCGATTGGTGTACGGCCGGGCGGCCTAGATAATTATGGAGGACCTTACAAGTGTGACCTCAAGTGCAGGTCACAAATTATCTTTGTGACCCACTAAACGAAATGCCCAATATCTAATAAAAAGGCAGGAAATCGTGAATAACTACTCTTATTTCTTTTACTGGAGAACATTTATGCATGCGAGTGTACAGTGCCCAAAAACTAAATTGTCACCCTACAGAGGATTGTCGACCCTTGTCTGATTGATTGTCTACCCAATAAACCCTTACCCTTTGTCGTAACAAATTCATTGTGACAGTATTTGGCAAACATATTATAATATTCTTAGGATTCTGCAGGGCATACATCATTCATGTGCGTAAGTTTTATGGAATTTAGATCCTGCCTGTCAGGTCTTATTTTTCAACTAATGATATTGGTTTTCTGATCAATATTCAATATACCCAAAGCTCTGGACACTTAAGTCTGTCTTTATCAACCTGTTATGGGCTTATTGAAAACAGTTTTGGACTACCTGTACCGATCAGAAGTCATATGGAATATGCTAATACTTTCTTCTGATTCACAGCCCCAATGGAACACAATGTTGCCACAATGGTAGAATGAATAGTCTAATAAACTTTCATGTATCAAAAGCTCGTTATCCGTAGTATCGTGATCATACGCCCGCGGGTCAGGTGGCAGCATTCATTATGTTTGCACAGACCTCTGATCCCATGTATCTTTTGTTAATATCTAATCGCAAATATGCGGCGTTGTTAGGGTTAGAATATTGATGGGCTATACAATGGGACGGTTATGACGGTGCATTTCTTGTATATATGCAATAACTATCTGGATAGCCAATCGTTTTGATTTGGTACTTATGTTTTATGGGACCGTGCCACTGCTTCTACAATGCAAAATAAAAAACCCATATATCAAAATATATACCTATTTTATTTACACACGGGTCGAAATATCTTTTTAGTTGTTGTTCTGCGGAAAATTGGATATTATTAGGGAAAAACTCTTGACTAGCGGAGTTCGTTCTTGCGACCTATTATTATCAATCAACTTAATTAGAAGGTCTTAATTTAGAAGGTCGACAAGCCAAGGTTGAGTGGTGGGTCCTTCTCCCAAATCATTTTATATATTAGCGTCGGGAATAGAAACTCGGAACGCTTTATACTAACTAACTATACTATTTTAAATTAATATATTTTAAAACATCCCCACACTTATTGGCTCCTCTACAAATTTACATTACTTTGTCGAATGATATACTTAGGCAACACATTATAATAGGAAGGAAAATAGGCACTTAATGCGACCCATGTCCTATTACTAATCCCTCGTCATAGCGTAAATCATAAAATGTCCTAGTGCGGTGACACTTGCAACTGGATTTTCACAGTTGACATCAACCGGCGGTTTTAACTGTAACATACGACTGCACGACTCATGTTTCAGTTAAGTTGACGCAACGGGGACCCCGGTTCCCACACGATGACGTCAATAAGTTCAATCGTGACTCAAGAGTTCAATTTGTTTACGATTTGATGTCATAATACTGTGGGCCACACACAGCTGGTGCGATAATAGCAATTACTTTTCGAGGAACTGCTGTTACATCGATATGGATTGCACACCGATAAGGATGTGCAGCAACTGTTGCATTGGTTTATAATTGTTGTGTTATTGTAAGTCATATTTGTACATCTATTTTTTTACCGATTATTTAATACTAGCTGTGCCTGCGACTACGTCCGCGTAGTATATAACTTAACAAAAATTTCGGGATTATCGGGATACTTCGTCCGCGTAGTATAAATATAACTTAACAAAAAAATCGGGATTATCGGGATAAAAAGTATCCTATGTGTTAATCCCGGTTATAAACTATCTGTGTTCCAAATTTCATCCAAATCCGTTCAGTAGTTTTTGCCTGAAAGAGTAACATACATCCACACTCACAAACTTTCGCATTTATAATATTAGTAGGATTTTGGCGATTGTTATTCGCCGCAGAATGAGACAAGGGCCGTTTTGGCGCCGTCATATTATTGAGAGGCAGAGGATGTATTTTTGTAGCAAACAAATTTTGTTTTAATAACGTTACTAGCTGTGCCCCGCGACTTCATCCGCGTAGTATTGGATTTTTGGGTTAATAAGTATCCTATATGTTAATCCCGGTTAGAATCTATCTGTGTTCCAAATTTCATCCAAATCCGTTCAGTAGTTTTTGCGTGAAGGAGTAACATACATACATACATATACATACATACATACATACATCCACACTCACAAACTTTCGCATTTATAATATTAGTAGGATTATGCATAACGCCTGAGTGAATTCTAAAGATGTAATAACTACTACAAAAAATAATAACCCGATTGGTTTGTTTCAGCTGACATTTGATTAAATTACTGACTACCAACCAACCGGAAATATTTATCAGTTTTTTATGGGAGTTGCACCACAGACTTGAGTTGCAGATACTTGTAGTTACATCATCTCTCTCTATCTAATTAATTGAAACAAAACCTTATATAACATTAATTAAGAGTTAAAACCCCTATTCATCGTCAGCATAATGTACTAATGTATTAATTAAGTAGACCTTTTCCGAAGTTTAAAGGTTAATCGAAAGCCCCATTTTTATATATCTAGATTACATTCCCAACTTTAGTCAATCGCTAATTACGAACTAACCTCAAAATCAAAACTGTATTATGAAACACTAATTAAACCAGTAAAAAACACTAAATATTAAAACAAATTATCTGAATTAAAATGGTTGGTACATACCATATTTTAATCATTAACATTAATTGGATACGGTCTATAGTCGATTGACAAAATCGAGAGGGAGTCTATAAACGGTTTGCCTAGCTTCTTTTTACTATGTACTTAATGTCCGCGGTACAAAACATGTATCAAATCAATCAGTATTTGTTTGATTGTGCCGTTACTAACGGTAGACATATAGAACAACCACTTGATTGCTATGAAGGATGTTTTTTGCCGTCACCTATTACAAATATTGAATAAGATTAAGAGCTATGGTTACAGTAGAGGGTCATCTACCTGGAGATATACATACGAAGATACCTTCGTATTGGCATATCACATCTAATAACTTTGACTGAGATAAAACAAGCTTGACATATATATTTTTATCTTATGCTTCTTCTTCTTAGCTTTGTTTGATCTCACTTATGCCTTATTCGCCTTCGGATAATTCTGAAAGAAGGCTACTCTCCCATAATTACCACTTTTCAAAAATACCATTTTCTTTATATGTTTACTTCCGAAAAATGTTCACTTACTAAAAATGGCCACTGTATTTCAGTATAATGTAAGCTGTCCCATATACTAATTGTTAAAGCTTTTGAATATCCCACTTATGGGCAAAGGAGGTGCCTTCTCTATACATCGCTTGAATATTTTTGCCAGGATATTCCCATAAAGGTGTTCAAATAATCTCTTCTCTCTATCGTCCTCACAAAAAAATAATTACTTAATTATAACCAATAATTAAAGAGTTTCATGCGTTTCTTCTTTATTCTGATAGAATAAAATGCAAGAGACGATACTAGTTATAATGTTATAATTCCGATCTTACAGCTTATCCAAACAAATATGTTCTTCATAATTTACATATCTCTTCCTACTAACATTACACAATATTTTGGTATTAATATTAATTTAAATAGTTATGAATACCACTAACATGGGAAGATTAACTGCGGCAATATAAATGTTAATTCGCGGTCGGTAGTAACCATAGCGAGTTCGGCCTCTGTTATAAACGCGATGAGCTTCCGATGGGGTATCGGCTGTTTATTTGCGTGTCCCAGATTTCTGGGATCTTAATTTAAGTATAGTTTATGGGGAGATTAAAATGACAAGTATCTATGTAATAATTTATCATTAACCAGAAGCTACCACGCAGTCTCACGACCTCTGAATTACATTTTGGTAGGAATACCAACTAACAGATGATACTGTACTGAGTGAAGCCGCAGCGAGTAAATGGAACTCACAATGATTTAAACATAATGTAATTGAAAAATCACACAAAAATACATAAAAGTTTGAATACATACAATATACAATAAATATCGCCAGACCGACACACCGACTGCATGATCCCAAACTAAGCAAAGCTTGTACTATGGGTACCGTACAATGTACTGGGGGCGATCCAGTGACACTCAGACCCGGGCAAATTACGAAAAGCCCATTTCCAAAATTTGCCCCAGCGGGAATCGAACCCGCAACCATCATGTGCAGTGAGCCGAGCGGCCTACGCTCGAACCACTGCGCCAAGCTGTCGTCTACTTCATAGTCCAAGAATGGGTATTTTTATAGCTGCTAGATTATATAATATTGGTTCCAGAAGGGGCGCAGGCGACTGTGTCTACAAATTGCTGTGTCGCGATCCCTATCGATGGGTCCCTATCGCTGATACATAGCTCATTGTCTATGCGCCGTAACGGGATCCTCGACGAGGCGCAAGGGCTTGAGCCGCATAAGGCGTAAAGTGTCCTATTTAACCTATATTGAGGATATGTAAGGCTAAGTTACATCGCAGGTAAGTATAAAGTCTTTAACCCATAATTATTTTTTTACCGTTCGACATTTATAATCATATCGCGTGTATGGGACCCTAACGTTTATGGATGATCATTTTTTATTTATAAGGTTGTTATTCTACGTGATGATGTTTTCAGACGTTAATCGTTAGAACTAAATACATCATAAGTTTATGTTTAGTTCTGGACAAAGTACGCTTAAAAAGAAGAGCAGAACGTAGGAACAGTCGCCCAGAGTCAAATTGATATGTCTCGCCGGAGATAAATTACTGTAGGCTCTCTAAAGCCAAGATAGATGTTATGATCGCTAACCTATGTTATGAGTAAGCGTCAGAGGAGAAGACGCTGACTTATATGAGGAGGAAACAGTGTTGACGATAAAGGTGGGTAGTAAAACTCTTGAAGGAGGTTCTCAACACTCACCCTGTGACTCCTGGATGCCTTCGGATCGAGGTACGTTCTGAGCTTGTTGAGGTAGTGCGCAGGCGAGTCCTTGGCTTGAACCATGTCTTGATCGCAGATAATCTCCCACTTCTTCTCCAGGTCATAGTTGCGCAGGAGTTTCGCTTTGTCCGGAGGAAGGTCCATTGATGCCTGGAAAGGATAGAAATCGAATTGTCATCATTTGCCAACTGTTATTTAACAAAGGCGCCTACAAGTGGTGAAAGTTACCATCCATTTTAAATTCATAAAAATCAATAATATTGTCCGGATGGTGTACTTTTTGTTGTTTGACCATTGTATTGACTTCATGTCAATAAACTAGTAGGAAGCAGGAAGGGACAAAATATTTGAGGTTTGCGTATAAAATAAATTCTAAGTTTCAATTGTATCCAAGGTAAATATATCATCTAATACATACAAATATTCATAGAATATCAATTAAATAAATATTCCATTCAGCCATGATAGTTTCCCTTTATCTAAACGAGAATCGGTGAGCATTGAACCTGTTTCCGAGATCGATTGAAGTAATAAAGTATGTATAGCGGCACATGCGAATGATATAACCAGGGTTGTTTGACCGTTATAAGGGAACTCCATGGCGATGAATATTCTCTTATGAATGAACCTTCCATCAGCAACGCGTCCACTGTGGGACATCCTACTAATATTATAAATGTGAAAGTTTGTGAGTGTGGATGTATGTATGTTTGTTACTCCTTCACGCAAAAACTACGGAACGGATTTGGATGAAATTTGGAACACAGATAGTTTATAACCGGGATTAACATAAAGGATACTTTTTATCCCGATACTCCCGAAATTTTTGTTACGTTAAATACTACGCGGACGAAGTCGGGGGGCACAGCTAGTTCTAAATATTTTGATGTTCTTGTGGATTTAATTTGTATACATAAATTATAATCTTTTTGATCTTTAATTCCTCTTGTATTGCGTCTCAAAAGGAGTTTGCAAACTCACAATTTATTACTATTGCATATGTTTGGAGCAGTTGACGTTAAATCGAATAAATCTCATCATCGTAGTATTACCATAGTATCGTGCTTTTGAGAATACTACCAAATGATAGCTGCTTAGCAGTAAAGATTGGGGTACTATTTGAAAGTATCATTATGTATCGTCATTTTGCGTAGTCATAAATCTTTTCATACGAGGTACTTGACTAACATATCACATGCTGAAGCCGCAAAGATACTTGTTTCGCGGAAGAAATATTTCCTTCAATTGAAATGAAGCGTCAATAGCCTAGTGGTTAGAGGGGCCGTCCTCGTAGCTGAGAGGTTCCGGGTTCGATCCCCATCCCGGCCATTAAACTATTGACGTGAGCCCACTCCTAGCACAAGCATTAGCTTACTTGGAGGGGCTAAAGGGAATACTAGTAATGTGATAAACAGACATTGCTAGTAATCTTTTTAAACAAAAAAAAAACCATTTAAATGTGTGTAAGTAATATAAGTAGTGGAAAAACTCATGGAATATTTTAATTCTATTTATCTAAATCCAACCGTAATTAAACTTTTATTTTGTGTTTTAGACTAACTTCTTTCAATTAAAAAAACTAAAACAACTACTTTACTTATTTCCAACTCGCAATAGATGACATGACAGATCTTATGATCTTAATACAGATAACATAAAATAATTAAATATGCCTTTGATTAAAAAGTACCTATATGTTACCCAAAAATATAATAATTAATATAAACCGATAAACTTGCGCAATACATATCGGAAAAATTAATGTGTTCATTATTATAAACGTTAGATTAGTATATTATATATAGTTATGTATAGTAGCTAATTAATCTGCACGGCGATAATTTATTTTAATCACTCCATTTTTTTTTATTTGCAGGTCAGACCATTTATCGATATGTATTGCTAAAATTGTGGAATTAAAAATAATTTCCGCAATGATTAATTCCCATGGAACGTTTGTATAGTTATAGCCAATATTATTACATTGGTTGTAGCGGTATACTGGGTTATTGCCTACCAGTAATTCGAAGTATTCCTAGCCGGATGCTTAGAGGAGATAAAATGGAAAAACTCTTATTCCACCAATTTGTTATACGTTAAATATCTCTTCTATATCTCTTCTAGTAATTTAATCTCTTCTATATCCCTTCTAGTAATCTTATAAATATAAGTTCAATATCTCTTCTAGTAATTTTCAAATGTTGTTATCCAATTGATCGCTAAAATAATTTTTACAGTACCACAAACTGCTAATTATTTTTGAACATGTCAAAATAATACCGTTTTATTATGGTATGGTATCAACAATAAGTTCTTTAGAATTAAATTTAATTTGGTTTTTCGCTTTTATAAGTCACTAACTTTCGTTTTTGGGGTTTGTATTAAAACATCACAAATATGGAAATATCTCGAATACAACTTAATTTCGCAGATAATACAGCGGAGGTCAGATTTGTTGCAATTTAGCTCTTCTATCACTCCCTGCATGGAAGAAATACTTCTAATTACAATTCACCCTGTATATAAGTTAATGGGTGGTAGTTAACGAATAAATAAATAGTAATTACAGTAGGAGATACATTATCAATATCTGTTCTATCAAATAGGCTGCAGCAACGATCTTGAATTGGTTTAATGTTTATTTATTTATTTATATATATAGGGATAACAAACAGTTGCACAGTACATTGTAACAAACAGTAGGAGATTATAATATATAAGTAAAAGTGCAACCCACTACGTTATCCTCATGTTACTAGAAAGATAAGATATAGACAGGTGGTAACTGTAGCAGAGACGTGCTTCATTATAATTTACTATGAAATAAAATCACATAAAAAATAATAAGTAAAAACAAAAAATGAGATTAAAGTAGCGAGTTTCCCAATATTTCTTTAACGTTCTTTTCAAATTGAAGAGAGTTACTGTTAAAAATGTCAACATTAAGAAATTTTTGGTTAAATATCTTACACATTCTATGAATAGGTGCACGAAGGCCCGAGTTTGTGCGAGATGCTCCCGTAGCAAACAACTGTCCATCGCGCACCCGTCTTTTATAAACAGTTCTTGGCACAAAGAAACAAAGTTTATTATGTAAATCAATGTAATCAAATTTGTTGTGACACAATTTATGTAAAACCATAGTTTGTAGCAGAATCCGTCTATTAGTAAGAGATATCATTTTATATGTGTCTAAGAGGGGGCCGTATGACATGCGGCAGTGGTAGCGTTTATAGTGGATCGATTTTAGAAACTTGACTTGTACCATCTCTATTTGCTCTTTATATTTTTTGTAGAAAGGGTCCCATACAGCACTCGCATATTCTAGCTGTGATCTTACAAGTGCAAAGTAAAGATAGAGAAGGGAAGTTGATTTTCTGAAATCCTGTGAGGAGCGCATAACAAAGCCGTACATTTGATAAGCTTTGTTTACAATATTATCTACATGTTTATCCAGTAGGAGTTTACTGTCTAGGAGTATCCCCAGGTCTCGGACTGAGTCAACTTTATTTAAATGTTTACCGCACAATAGGTAGTCTTGTTTAAACAATTTGTGGTTTTTAGTAAAACTAATTGCGTTGCATTTATGTATACTTAGAGAGAGCTTGTTGGTGATACAATATTCTGAGAACCTATCCAAATCGCTCTGTAAGAGTGCACAATCGATGGGGCTCCGTATAGGTTTATAAATTTTGAGGTCATCGGCATACAAAAGAATTTGGGAGTTATTAATGCAACTATTAATGTCGTTGATAAAAATAATAAAGAGTAGTGGGCCAAGAATGGAACCCTGTGGTACGCCAGAGGAAACTGTTACATACTGAGAGGCATATCCGTTGACAACCACTCTTTGACACCGATTTGTTACGTATGAAACAAACCATCGTAGAAGACTACCTCGAATTCTATTTAAGGCAATTTTGTTTAGAAGAATCGCGTGATCAACCCTATCAAAGGCTTTTCGAAAATCTGTATAAATAGCATCGACTTGTATACGGCGATCCATGTGCTCGAAGAGGAAGTTGGTAAAGACTAAAAGATTGGTGTCTGTGGATCTGTTTTTCACAAACCCATGTTGTTGAGGTATAATAATTTTGTGAAAATAAGGGTAGAGTTCACTATGGACGAGTTTTTCAAAAAGCTTCGACAGGGCAGGGAGGATAGATATAGGGCGGTAATTTTTCACATCATTTCTGGGGCCACTTTTGTGGACAGGTAGGATATTAGCCTGTTTCCAGATTTTGGGGTACACTCCTTCGTGTAGACATTTATTGAATATAATATATAGTGGAAAGGAGATTTGCTCCGCAGTATTCTTAAAAAACAGTGCGGGTAAGCCGTCAGAGCCAGGGCCCTTTGTGGAATCGAGCCTTAAAAGTTCTTGACGTATTCTAATTAGACTAATATAGAGTGTACTGATAATGGTACAGCTATCTGAGAGGGCATCAGGGGGAGTATAGTGTTCGGGGTCTAATGATGTTGGTTCAAAAGCAGATTGGAAGAACGAAGAAAATAAATTACATACGCCCTCGGGGGTATTTGAGGATAAACTATTATGAAGTATTGTTGATGGAATGCCAGAGCTGTCCTTTCGATTTTTTATGTAGGACCAAAAATACTTCATATTAGTTTTTATTCCGTGTTCAACTGAGTCTATATATTTACGGTAGCTCATAGCACATTCGTTTTTAAACTGATCACGATACAAGGCAAAAATGTGATAATCAGAATAGTGTTTAAATTTCTTCCATTTAGTCCACGCTGCTGATTTAAGCTTAATCAATTTTATGGCTTTAGTGGAGAGCCACAGCGGAAAGTTTTTAGATCTAGGTCTGGATGTTGGAGTGTAATCTTTAATCAAGGCATACACCTTTTCGTAAAAAATGCTCAGCGCACATTCTGCACTTACATTGTCGATGAGTTGTTGCCAGTCGATACAGCATAAAGAAGCATTTATTTCGACATAATTTGCCTTATGGAAATTATTCCGCACATTATTTTTACGTTGCATAATTTCTTTGTCACTAAGAATGGGTGCAACTGCATGGAAAGGTGGGTGGTGAGTATCTAAATTTAGTAATGCTGTACCAGGGGATAGCACTGTACAGCAATTGTTGGAAAAAAAGAGATCCAATATACGGCTATTAGAATTGAGAATTGAATTAAGTTGAAACACATTATGGAATGACATAAAATTATTTAGAAGAGTATATGAGGTTGAGGTCCCTGAAAGTAAAAGGGTAAAAGTTCCTTTGTTGGAATTGTTATAGGTCCAGTTAACATCCGGGAGATTGTAGTCACCAAAGATAACAAGGTTATCAGGATCATGAATATCAATCATTTCACTTAGGTGTTCAAGATGTAAAGCAAGAGATTCCTCTGATGTTCTTGGAGGAATGTAGACCGCGCTTATCAGACAGGATTTCGAGATGGAACTTGGTATTGTCACTATTACATGTTCAAATAAGGAAGAGTGCCTAACATTTGCTGTAGGTTGGGATAAGTTGGGTAGTAAATATTTCATCACTGCAACAAGTACACCCCCTCCATCTCGTTTACCTATGTTAAATTCAGTAGCCCTACATTGACCCTAAGAGCTTGTCCAATATCGGTTAAGGACAAACTAGTTGTCCACTTTGAATGTAGGCTAATTGACAATAGTTCCGCTGAATGAGACAATAACTTAGTTCGGAGAGTAAAGGCATGACTAGAATGAGCTTTGCAAAAATTATATAGGTACAGATAAAATAAAATAAATAAATAAATATCGCCAGATTTTATGGTCCCAACAAACTAAGCAACGCTTGTACTATGGGTTCCGTACAATGGACTGGGGGCGATCCCAGTGACACCCAGACCTAGATAGAACATAATAGAAGGATTTAGAAGAGTATAGAAGAGAGATACAGAAGGTTAAACATATAATGTTTAAACGGTTAAACGTATAATAGATACTAACGTTAATTATCTTTTAGAGGGTGGTACTACCCTAATCGAGCCAGCCCGTATACGAGCTTTAGTCTATGGGCTACAGCTATAAGACTACAAAGTGATATAAAAATTGGCAAAATAAGTGATGCTGTGGTGTAGCCGATTGGCTAAAGCACGCGTCTTGCGGGCACCAGGTCTGGGGTTCAAACCCCGGCTCGCACCTCTGGATTTTTCGAAATCTACCCGTGAATCATAATTTCTATATGATTATCACTTGCCTACGGTGAAGGAAAACATCGTGAGGAAACCCGTCTTAGAAAGAGATGTGAAACTCGCCAACCTGCTCTGGGCCAGCGTGGTGGATTATGGCCTGAATCCCCCTCTTGTTGAGGGGAGGCCCGTGCCCAGGAGTGGGACGACTAAAATGGCTAAATTATTATTATTATTAAAGAAATGAACTTAAGGTTGATACTTCAACCCAAGCGAGAGATACTAACATCATCATGAGTGCTTCGCACATGCTTTCGAATGGAGTCTTGACCTAAACCCGTTTAGGAAACCCGAGCACGATTCTCTACGAAATCCAATTCGAGATTTGAATGTGCGTGCAAAATGTCAGCGAATTGCGCAGCATTAAGGTGTCTAACAGATAATTTACATACAATGTCCTGTTAACTAGTTGCATGCTTAAAGTTTTCCCATAACAATTATGTTTAGCCATGCAAAATATGTTATGACCGTTTCCAATGATTAATTAGTTAGTAAACAAAACATGTAAAAAAAAACTCCTAGCAAACATTTCCCGAACAAAATAAACATCGCATATGAAAGACGGAGAATCAAAATGAAAATGGGAATACACATATAAGACAAATTTATTATGACCCTTTGTTTGCAATAACGAAACATTTATACAATAAATTTTTTTTATCTCTATTTATTGTTTTCATAAAATAGAGACAACAACATATTTTGGTGTAAAGTTGGAATAAGTGTAAACCTTGGGATAGAGGACGCAAATTTTGTTAATTTTCCAAATAAAGATTAATTTATCCAAACCTCGTCGACACCAGAGGAAACTAAGGCAAACTAACCACAAGCCAATATGGCCGAATGTATTAATACCATCTTGTATTTAATTTCAAACCAGTATCTTCTCAATCCCATTTAATATATTTATAATCATTACATTAATCTCACCTCCAGTACATGATTAACCACGGCTATCTGAATCGCGAACAACTCCTATTAGCTGTTTCATTACAACGTTGCGTATCTCAGCGACTTAGCTACCACCATCTCATGATTCACAACTCAGGACCTCCGCAAATTTTATTTTTCTCCTCCCAATGCATTCAGGACTCTTATTCCAAGAGGCGCAAGATGCTTTTTTGAATATAGGCAGAGTGATTTGGCTGCAGAATGAGTTGGTAGTGTAGGTAGTGTATTAGCATAGACGGTGTCCTCAATTATGATGCTATGAGTGGTGATCCCACGCGTTTAGGTGCCTTACGTGTGGTCCATATTCGATTTTATTGGTAGCTAATTGTTTTGTGTATTGAATTTTAAGCTGCGATAATCTTTGTATTGAGATACATTTGTTCGTTCCATTAACATCATCTATAGCTTGTTTAACAATTCTTAAACTATACATTAGTTGTTGATATAATTTGGCTTATACAAGTTTATACCTACTCAGCTTCGCATCGCCATCCCATAATTGAATTCTGTCTGAAACCCGAATCTAGCCTTCGTAGGAATTTCGTAGAGATTATTCAAATATCTTGTATATTAGATCCCGCCTTGCATTAATTTAATGCCTAAACCCTAGCTCAGGGTACTTACGCATATTTCAACGTCTCCGTGCCGACCTTATTCAAAGGGATTGAGAAAATAAAAATGCTGTTCGTGCACTATGCAAAAACTTCAGTAGATTCTTTTCTTCAAACATCAACCAATAAATCTCCAATTAACCATCAAAAAAGCTGTAACTTACGCCAACATGAGTAGGTGGTTTAAAAACTGCTCGACGCTCAGGTGAACGACCCATGAGGCCAGTGCAAATATTGAACATCACGCCCAATAACATGACAGTTACATTAATAGGTAATGTACCGTTTTGATATACACACTTATACTAGGTGATATAAAATGGGTATACTAATTTTTTTTGCAACTTAACTTTGTAAATCTCAAACTATCGGCTTTGTGGGACAGTTGATGTACTAAAGGTTTTGTAGACTTGTGAAATCGGTCAACAGCTGTATTCCTATAACACCTTTTGTTTTTCAAGTTCCCTCCAAAGCTGATGGTTTTAGAATGACAAAGTTAAGTTTTGAAAAAAAAAGTATACCCATTATGTGTCACCTTGTATAATGACAAATGAACGAACAGTACATGCGTAAGTCATAAGTAAAACAGAATTAATGTCATCATACTCAAGAGAAGGCTTTTAATAATATAGGTGATAATTGTACATGATTTCAGAGATATCAGAGTTAACCAAGACCCATAACATTAAACGAAATTTCATAGTTTACAGTTGATTGCAATGGAAACGAGGGCTGCGTTTCAAAAGCCCGAAGTTTTTGAATTCCGAATCATGAAACCTTTGCCTAATTATAATATACAAATAAAAAGTAATTACCTTAATCAAATAAACATCGACATTCTAAGTGCTGAGCAAACCGATGCTACCGACCGTTGCTTAGTTAGATTTAGGTCAAGTTGCCTGGTCTGGCAATAGTTCACGCATATAGAAACAACAATATCGACATCCGAACCAATCACTCTTTGGACTCCGTACTTTAGGACAAAAGTTTCCGAAGCACAAACGCAAGGTGTTTTTCATTACTCATACACTGAAAGTAGGTCTGAAGTTGCCTGAGGAGCGGGTTGAAAGTAATACTTTTCTGGCCCGGGAGAATCACTTTCAACTGACAGCTGTCAAATTATAACAAAAAAACTAGTTCCATTTCTATGGAACCATGTTCAAACTTTTTCTACAGTCACTCAATTACAGCACGATGTAAAATTGAAATAACATAAAGCTGAGTATTAAATAAAGAATATATACTTTTAAATGACCTAATTATAATTTAGTTTCAACAATTTCTTTAAAATAACATAGATTTGGTCAAAATATTTAAAAATGAAAATTAAAAATACTGGCTAAATAATGAAGTTGGCCGGCCAACGAAAAAAAACAAAATACGCGGCAATCCGATCTTTTTTTTTTTCGAGTTGTAGAGTATTGTTCATGCTTCCTTGTATTATTTCTTTAGCCAATTCCTGTTTTTATTTTTATTTTCCTTGTATTCGTAATGAAAAGCACAGTGTTTACCTCGGGTGAAAGACTTATTTTGTCCCTCGAACTATTAGCGCCCTCGCTACGCTCGGGCGCCAAACCCCGTCTCGGGAAAAATAAGTCACTTTCACCACTCGTGTAACAATGTACTATTAAATTCACGATCGACCAAACACAATCCATTATTTTCGATAAACCAACAACCATGCGTTGCCACCGCTTCCGCCCTGCAACTTCATTACTACTAAGTAATTATGCTTACTAGCACGGAATCCAAACGGGATAAGTCTGAGTTGACATTAACTCTAATTGCCGACTATATCACCTTTCCAATTTACTAACGACTATTATTATGAATAGATAGATAAGCACGATTCTTTAATCACTGTTCATTGTCCCAGAGGCTGTAATGCAAAATGAAATCTAGATTGGGATTGAAGTTAATACCAACCAAGGGTTAAAACAATTTACTTATCTTGTTTTGTTTATAGCTGATTATCAAATATGAATTAGCTTTGCTTGGGACTTGCGTCTTCCATAGACACCACTGTAGATGAAGAAGTGTGTCATAAACAAGATTGATAATATAGACGAAGATTGATTATACTTATATTGTCGTCATTTAAATAACTCCTAATGAGGGTCTGTCAACTCAGCAAGGGGTCTAGTTAGTATAGCGCCGTCTTTATATCATCACTAGCTGACCCGACAGACGTTGTCCTGTCTTATCTTTGAATATTGAATTCGAATTGTTTCACTCAACTTTCTTAATTTGATCTTTCATAAGAACCTTCTCCAGACAATAAAAAACACAACAAAAAAGAATTAGCGAAATCGTTCCATCCGTTCGCGCGTGATGCGATGACCAAGGAAATAGATAATCATTTATATATATATAGATATTTGTAAATGCGTACACATGCCCAGCCTAGCTATGCACGATTTGGATTAAAAATTATGTACAAACATATAATATGTAGCAAATTGAATCGGACCAATACTACGACGAAGGTTTATTACTTCTTGATTAGTGCTAAGTGATTTTTGCCATTTCGACTTTTATGCCAACGTTTATGCCCCATCAACACCATTAAGTAGGGATCAAAGGACTACTAAAAAGGGCTCGGAGACCATCAATTAATTGTCTATCTGACAATGGAGGAGCCATCAATTTTAATAGAGTTTTCGGAGGCGAAAGAGAAACTGGCTGGGGCATTATGAAAAGACCACAGGCCGTGAATAATTAAATTTTCTACTTTCTAATTAGATACATATCAGCGGGCGCCTGCAGTTCGCACTAACACTTCATTAGACTCACATGCGCAATGATCAACCGATGAAAGTACGGTTTCTTCCTTTTCGTTTTTGCCTTTGAAAAAGGTCATTAGATTGCTAGATACTGATTGTAGTATTTAGCAATATCTACTAGCCAGATTTCACTACTTGATATTAATCTTGCTATAAAGAAACTAGCGGAGACAATTTTGATAACTATAGCAAATAGATAATGTACTAAGAAGTATTCCATTTCAAATCCGTAGAACCTATGAGGTACATTAGTTTATTGTGACGTGAAAATAGTACTCAAACCAATTAATAATCATATTCCTTATTCTGCAAAGAAGATCTTCATCATCAGAACCTAATAAAGCACTCATGTCAGTGTACTCATTACATGTGTGCATGTTGGAACAATACCATAGGGCCATACAGATACAGATACAGCATAACACAATGCGATGCCGCTGACTCGTAAACCGACTTTACGACACGCTCGTCGGTTTTACGAGTGTGCCAGTCATTAGACGCGATTGGAAGACAGTCATCGGTGACGCCGACTGAAGGAAAGGGGCATAAAAATCTGAGGTACTTGACAAGATTGCGATTTGATTTCATGGATATTAACCGCGCGGGAGACAGTGCTGCAAGTTAATATCCTACTAATATTATAAATGCGAAAGTTTGTGAGTGTGGATGTATGTATGTATGTATGTATGTATGTTTGTTACTCCTTCACGCAAAAACTACTGAACGGATTTGGATGAAACTTGGAACACAGATAGATTATAACCGGGATTAACATATAGGATACTTTTTAACCCAATAATCCAATACTACGCGGATGAAGTCGCGGGGCACAGCTAGTAATATAATAAAGAAAAGTCAAGTTGTTATGGCCAACAACATTTAGTCCGGATCAAAAAAAAAAGTCATTATGATTGGAGATGACTTCGGAAAATGAGGCTTGGTAATGATCTTTTAGATGACACAGAGATATACTATGATATCTATCTAAAATGATAGTCTCTCCCATACATGTGATGCAAAATGAATAAAGTTCTAACTCTACCAAGAGTTCCAGGTTATACAGAGAAGCCTAAACAACTAGCAAACTTTAAAACGCTAACGTTCAGGTATGAACCCTAGGTGTGCACTGACCAAAACATTATACTCGAACGTGTAGTCGTGTCTATTTTATGGCAACAAAAAATAAAGCCAACAATATGTTTAGTGTGAATGTTATGTCCAGTACAACCAAAGTTTAAAAAAATCACACTACTACCTAGTTATTACTACTACTACTATTGGCAATCTAGTAATACTATCTAAAACGTCGTTTCCTACTGCCAGTCGAGTCACGTTGGATTTTTTATTTTCGGCACAACAAATCTTTAGTCTTTAGTCGAATTTTTATATTTTACAAATCGGTTTTGTACAAATAAAAATATACTATAACTAGTGTCTGCCCGCGACTTCGTCCGCGTTGACTTAAGTAAAGTATTCTATGTGTTAATCCAGGTTATAAAGTATCTGGGTTCCAAATATCATCCAAATCCGTTCAGTAGTTTTTGCGTGAAAGAGTGACAAACATACATCCACACTCACAAACTTTCGCATTTATAATATAAGTAGGATTGATGGGTCTGTTAGTATACTTAAAACGATGAATCTCGATTAGAATTTGAATCATCAATTGGAAATTAAAGCTTAAGGTATAATACTAATATTATAATGCGAAAGTTTGTGAGTGTGGATGTATGTATGTTTGTTACTCCTTCACGCAAAAACTACTGAACGGATGTGGATGAAATTTGGAACACAGATAGATTATAACCGGGATTAACATATATGATACTTTTTAACCCAATAATCCAATACTACGCGGATGAAGTCGCGGGGCACAGCTAGTAAAAATATAAATCATCCAGCAATATATTTTGTCATAGCTAATACAAAGTTTCTTCAATAACAAATGAATCAATATTACCTATAAATACTACGATATGTATGCCTATTTATACATATTTCAATAATGATGCCGAAGGATGAATCACGGTGAAAAACAATGAGGAAACGTCTCGTGATCAGAATAATAATGGGAACCATTCACGAGGTACTACTGACTTGGTTGATGTAACGATTAAATAGGGCTATCTCTTTACCTTATAGAGACCCGGCCTAGAAATGGTTGCTCCACTATTAGTGGTAGTCGTGATAGCGAAGTTAAACAAACTGTAACAGGCTCAACCAGCGGGTTAAATGTTAGTTACTTATTTTAGCCAGCCACTATTTGGTTATAAAGTATTATTGTGACTTAAACTTGCAAATTATTTGACTATGATAATATAGATGAACGGACAGAGGCCAACTATATTAAAATTGTTAGCACTGGGGCAGCCCTATATTATTTTGTGTTGTGTTGGTAAAATGTTATATTCCGATGATTTGGTAGACAACACAATACGTATAGCGAATAGTGATATATGGCCAGTTGAGTGGACATTACATATTAAACATTATACATTACATTCATATTAAATACACGTGGTGACTAAAATATAAGGTAAATAAAATACATTCAAACAATCAACTGATATAACTAAGCAAATAATGTTGACTCAACCGCTTCGGTAATTATCTACTATATAAAAATAAGTCGGGTTTTCCTTCCTGACGATATAACTCCAGAACGCACGAACCGATTTCACGGGTTTGCATTCGTTGGAAAGGTCTCGGGCTCCGTGAGGTTTATAGCAAAGAAAATTCAGGAAAAATTTCAACAGAACGCGGACGGAGTCGTGGGGCACAGCTAGTTACCTACTATAAATCGGAAGTCTACGCCAACAATCCATTACAAATAACATAGAACAGTCCACAGAATCACATTAGAACGGAAACAATTATCAATTTCGAGAAAATCGCACGGAATCGATAATTCCACAAGTCATCGTTAATATATCGATAACGACCGAGGCGCCGCACTAGGCAATGAAAATGAATCAGCCTTTAAAGTATACAAGAATACGAATTTAAACCGCGACCTTCGGTTGAGTCAGCCGATATTTTAGAGGCAAAAGAAACGAACATGCAAAGAATGGTATGATATGAGTTTAAAGTTTATACTTGTTTCCATGAATGGCTGAATCAGATGAAGCTGAAAATCGTTATATTAAAAAATAAAAGCAACATATTATATTAAAAATAACACTTATATAGCGAACATATTTTGTGGTTGATATATTATGAATTGCAAAATGAAGCGCGTCATTAGAGTCAAATAGATGTATAGGAAGATGTGTCAAATTCACCTTAGTCGTGGTATGATGACAGCTGAACTGGCCCCACTTTAGAGCAAACTGCCATAAATCAGTGGACATAGGCCAAATCAGATAAAAAACCGATCGAAATCAACTGAACGTTATAAACATAATATGGAACAGGACTTTCTCTGACAATACTTACAGCATTGAAATAGTATCTGGATGATATGGTAATAAATGCGCGTAAGATGAAAGTTGCTTATAGACACTTCCTGTCCGTAATGGCGCATTTCCGGCAAATAGGTAAAGTTTATTAACATGTAAGTGTGCTATTACATTCCTTCGTGGGAAAATATGAATACAAAAAATATTGCTGATAAAGTTGAAGGTCCAATCCGGGATAAATTTGGGATTGAAACAAACTTGAAACTAATAACATCATAATAAGCAACAAAATAGATTTTGATGTATTGAGATCATAATAAAAGAAAATATCGAAATATAAGCAGGATATTTAACGTAGGATACGTAACGAGACGTTGGCACAGGACTGGAAATTAATAATAATAAGAAAACACGAATAGATTATTAAAGGATACGTGATCCAGGGTAGGTAGAACAAAACATACCGAAGAATAACTTGAAGCAGTGAAAGATGGAATCATTAATCATGAAGGTTAAGAATACAAAACAAATATCAATTTAACCACAGTTGATAACCAATTAGTTGAAACTCAATCGAGTCTCGTGTGCAATAATGCCAATTATTTCCATCGCGTGACTGAAACTATAATCGAGTGATGATCCGATTACCACAGCTTCGGACGCGGTAATTTTGATGGATGTGTTTTTAAAACATTTCACTTTCTTAATTATACTATTATTATTTCGGCGGTAATTGATGCAGATGAAATCAGTGAAACTACTTTATGATGAGAGCATTTTAAATTCGATACACATGTATGTAATTCCCATATTATGTTTTTTTTTATAAAATTCAAGAACTGACTTAAGACCTTACTTCCATTGCACATTTTTGATTGATTATAACATGCATTTCATGTTCCCGTTAGTATTCTCATGGTCTACATTTATAAAGAGGCATACAAAATTCTAAAACAGCAAATTGATCTCGGATATTTGGGTTCCCACCTATATCGTTAAAGCGCCCATCTAGCCCGCGAAGTTCAATTTTTTTGAGGTTTTTTAGAATTTTTTCAAAATTTGACAATAATAAAAGGCACATTTTATAATTCGCGAAAAAGACCGTGTGCAGTGCATTTATTAATATATCCAACTTACTGTAAAACATTTCAAGAACGACAGCTATCCAGATAATCTGGCAATTTTTGTATATTTCGTGATTTACTAGTATCATATCCACCTTGATAATATTTAGAGTAAAATAAATGTATTAATAAACGCACTGCATACTGTGTTTTTCGCAAAACACAAAATGTTGTCTTAAATGTTTTCAGATTTTTGATAAACTATAAAAATACTCGAAAATTTTGAATTTCGCGGGCTAGACAGGCGCCTTCACCTTAAACGTTAGCTTTGCCTGCATAACTAACAATTATGATTAATCTTCACATAACTACGACCGTATTATTACCGATGTTGGACGTATAAAAGGTCTCATAAAACTGTAGCAAATGCAAGCAAATGAACCAAAGTTCGGCTCACATGGAATGGAAGACACTCGTAACTCACAGGGTGGAGCAAGATGACGCACGCAGCCGATCCGAAAATAAACCACCAAAATACACCCTAACCCTAATCTTTCAATTATAAGACATACTTGGGTGTTCGGCCATCACTCGACATGTTTGGTTCACTTTTTGAGTAACTATAAATCTATAATTGTATGTGAGTTTATTCCGCCGTGCGCCACTTAATCCGGCGGAAGTTTGATGTAAAAATAAACGTTTAAAACGTTGATATATTTGGTATTGTAGTTACTTTGTGTTGATGAACGATTTTTATTTGTAATTATGATTCTGTTTCTAAACTTTTGCACTACATTTCATAGTTCTTCATCATGGGTACCTTAAAACCTTTAGAATTATACTTAACTTCTTTGGTATTTTAGAATTTGTGATCTATTTTGCGTGCGTCCCGACTCCGCAAACATTCCTCGGTATCTAAATCTATCACGGTATGTATGTCTTAATATACATTTTTTTCTTGAGAAAAATACTTATGAGTAAATTGGAATGTTATGTCGGAAACAGACACCTTGAATAACTCCGACCCGACCATACAAATATCGCGAGTCCACTACCTAATTTGCAACCTCATACAGCCTTCGCTTTTAATTTAAAATTATAATCCTTACGGACAGATAAAAAAGTAATCCCTTCCAATAAATTCACGGCATTTATTGGCAGGGTCAGTCCAGTGCCCGGTGCCGAATGCATGGTTTCGCGTGCTGCATACCGAGCTCCCATGACACTGCGGGTGGGCGACGTCTGCACCATAAACCTCATATACACCGGCGCTATAGAAAGACATGAGCGAAGTCACGTAGAGGCAAAGGTCATGAAGAGTTTATAGCTAAAGCAACTCTCGGTTGGATTTAATTTAGGCGAATGGAAGGAATGGAATTGCAAGATAAGCGCTTAAGCTACTTATTTGGTAGACGTAGTACAGAATTACAAAATACTTTTGCATACAAATTTAATTGCCCTTCAAGATATGGGTGGTTTGAGATTTGTACGAGGTCTCACTTCTACCACAAGTCGTTAGACACACTAAAGCATTGTCAAATTGACTCATATTCCATCAGGATTAAAATTTTCAGCAGTTATGATGTGAAAATAGTCGACGGCGGCATCTACAAAAAACCAGAAAGCATTTAAAGTTTGTCTTAAATCTGCCAAACAATACAAAGCCTGGAACTGCTGTCGTGAACTATCCTTTAGGGCCTTTCGTGACCCGAGAGCGCCCAGTTCAAAGGTAGAATTTCTACATCTTCAACATCTACAGGCCTTATTGGAAGCCCGTAAGGGTCGTTTTCGCTACAACGGTCAATATATTCCTACAATGTTGTAATTAAATCACGCTAAATATTGATTCTAATCAATCAATCAAAACTTGGCGTTGAAGCTTAAAACGTATTTGCAGAAATATTGCGTCAATGACATATTTTTTGTAAAATAAACAATCGAAAATTTTCACAAAGATTAATGTCATCTATTGACTATTAAAATAACTAAATCGTAATGGCCTATCTAAAACTTCAATTTACTACTTCCTCATAACTGTACAAATATGTTCCCAAACTTAAAGACCGCCCAAATCGAATAAACATTAAAAAGCCAAATGTCTATTTGATGCAATTCGAGTGAACAACGAAACCGCAGGTTAGAGAATGTTTAGTGGGAAAAGATCAAAGTATTTATCTATATCGATATATCGTGTATCGAATAGATTATCGAGTAGATTGAATACAAATATGGTCATTAGTTAACCGATCTAATGTATAAGAGCTTCGTAATCTGACAGCTTCATCGTATAGGGACAGCAAGACATTTCCCGACGTTCAATTAAGAATCTATTAAGGGAATATCATATAATTTACAGCTGATCTTGGGATGAAAGATGCGTGGAATGCTAATGCTAACGTCTTTGATTATGCAAAACTTGCAATATAGCATCGCACACTAAGATGCGTGGGAATAACAGTTGTAAGTCAAAGGTAACGGCACACAAGACTACTGCTGGATGCAGGACATGTATTGTGTCCTCCATGATTCCAAACATCATCGTTCTTCTACATGTGCTCACTGTGATGTATGTGATGTCGTCGGTCTCACTTGTGTCTCCACCTATCTCAAAACTATGTAATAATGAATTGTATTTTTTATAAATTTAATAGAAACCAAAGTTTTTTCATAAGATTATTTTAATTCGAATTTAGATGTAAGTACTTAATATAAAATGCATAATTGTATGTTACATCGACTTCCACTCCAATTTTAGCTTGAAAAGTCACTTAGGCTGACAGCCAGCATATATTAGGTATTAGTCTCTAAATAAATAACGGATATAATATGTGTTAAATACAATCGACCTCAAAGCCGGTCAATCATATCAAGGGTTATACTTTCAGGCTTTCTACTGACGTCATAATGCTGTACTTTGCACAAGTGTGTCAACACTATGACACCAATGCGGTTTGCTCGGAACTCTTGTTAGTTAGACATAACAACAATGAACATAATGACATTCAGGAGTCACACAGTAGTCTGGTGGGGCTAGTCCCCCTAGTAATCTTTAGATGTCGACAAATACTTGATCGTTTCGGACCCTCAAAATAAATTGCAGCCAATAAAACGGGCGAATTTGAAGGTCATCAATCACGAGGCAGACAACAATTGGTATTCCTCTTTCCGCGCGCTTGTGTGACGTCATAATGCAGTATTTTGTAGAGGATGTGAGCAAAATTCAAAAATCTGAAATTATTCGCAAATAACCAAATTGGTTTGGAAGACGAAGCTCTTATCTGATAAACAATAATGTGAGGTTTATGACGCATTGAGTTGATGAGTGTGATGATAAAGTTTATGAGTTTATTTGTTCTATGTTTCTTTATATCCTAATAAAACTCAGAAACTTATAATTTAGCGTACAATTGTATAAACATTTATGACGAACATCACCTCCATCACCAATCCATTAACCAAACGCAATGCTTAATGGTCCACGAATATTTTCCGTCGGATCTTTCTAGGGAAAATATTTCGTCTTTTTTACGAAGTTAAACAGTTAATCCATAACATATTGGTAGGTAGAAAATGTTCTGGAGATCTAAAAATGGGAGCGTTGTAGCTTAATCAGACGAAGTTTGGCTTTAGTTGACACACTTATAAATAACTAGCTGAGCCCGCGACTTCGTCCGCGTGGAATTTTGATCCTTTCTTAGGGGATGTCTACGTAATAGTAGCTTTATGCATGCAAAGTCTTAGCCCGATCAGTTTAAAATTGACAAAGTTTCATAAAAACTTTCATCCCCTCTTTTGTCCCCTTGGGGGTATAATTAATCAAAATCCTTTCTTAGCGGATGCCTACGTCATAACATCTACCTGCATGCCAAATTTCAGCCCGATCCCTCCAGTGGTTTGGGCTGTGCGTTGATAGATCACTATGTCAGTCAGTCAGTCACCTTTGAGTTATATATATTTAGATAGCTCCAAATGCTACTACTGTAACCTTAACGTTGCATAGTATATATCCATTAACCCTTCACCCAATTCTATGTCCGATGACGTAAAACAAATTACCAGCACCATTGAATTCGCTTGGGTCGTTTGGCTACATGGTTGGCTGGTTCTGCGCCGGAACTGGGGCTGTTTAGAATTTGAGGCCCCGATCGAGGGTCAATGGGGTACATGATACTATCAGCTCGTAAAGGTTAGGACGCGCATTTTAAATATGAAGCAATTACAGGATTGACCTTAGCGTTCATATTACCCATGTTACTTCCCCGACAATGTGATTTTATTTCATCAAAACGTAATAAAATCACTTTTGAACATAAGGTTGCTTCGCTTTCATAGCATGCTGCTATAGAAGACTTTAATTCAAGAGTGATAACAAATATGAGATGCGTAACAGAATACAATCCATTCAAAAAATATTTCCATAAAATTAAAGAACGCTTAAAGAATTAAATGTTCTTGCAACATTATTCTCTGAAACAAGTTCTCAAAGTGACATTATGAATAAACGCTCGTAGGCGTCGGGCTTGCCACCTGTTCTGTACTCTTATGATTCCAAACCTTAAACCAAATAGCTTGCTATTACTGGTTTTTAAACAGTATGCGTACTTCTTGTTTTAAATTATTGAAGCTACAAATCCTTTAGAAAGCAAGCTGGGAGAAGTGTGTGCTAATAATTTTAGTAATTTTATTGCTTTTTTTTATTACTGCTTGCTAGAAATCCTTAACATTTATTACAGAGACCTAGGTTAAATTGGTATTCTGATCAAGACCTTATTAAACCAAGTTAAATTCAGGTTAACTGATTGGCTAGCTCTCTGAATCCTCAGACATGTAATCGCAGTCAGCATTCTTAATAACCCCGAGGCTGGGCACTGTCATTCAGCTAGCCTATCTAGGAAAGGAGCTAAGAAGCCTAAATTTATAATGTACTAAGCTCCTAATCATTCCCTAAGAATACCCATACATCACGGTGGAACACCGGAAGCCGCAGAGACATGGGGGCACACGCCTGGTGGCAAGTTCGTCGGCCTGCATACGCGCAGCTCACAAAAACTTAATGGTCCAATTGTTCGCGCGCGTCGCAGATGAGCCGGTGACTCAGCAGATTGTGTCACCGGTGTCACTGGTCTGATATTAGTCTATGCGTCTATTAATTGTTCAGCTTATTATAGTCACGTGTAATGTAACAATGTGATGTCTAGTCTTGAAAGAGGTAACAGCAGTCTTAACAGACCCTTTTCCAAGTTATGATATGTTATATGTAACTGGTATGCGAACAGTTTTGAAAGCTTTTCATTATACATAGGACATAGCCGGTTTTAATGTAGTTATAGCTGTCAAGTCATCACTATATACATCAGGAATCAGAAACATTGGAGTCAATGTGAGTGTGACAGTAAAATACATTTTGCACCAACTGTAGATAATGGTAAGATGATAAGGCCAATATGAAAGTAAAAAAAACTGTTCTCCAATGAATATCAGAAGTTTTATGACAAACCTAAATCAGCCTAAATCATGCCACTAATACTACATACAACTATTTCCACTACATTTCTTGGAGTGCATTCTGCTCTACAACGTACACATTATGCACCGATAATGATAACCATGTGGGTGCGGGTTCGACGTCCGTGCCGGCCTGGTATGGACATAATGGTGCGATTGTCGTCGCCCCGTTAGCCGCCCACCTCCAGACGGCTAGTCGTTAATATATTATTAAACTATTCCAGGTATACGATCTATCGGAACATTGGTGTTAGAACGGTGATAAATTTCGCAACTGTCTAGCATGCATGCACGTTTTTCTGAATACTGAAGCAGCATCGATTGTCTTCTTTTTTGTTTTCACCATCATACTTTTCTTAATATCAGTGCCCTCACCGAAGGCAAATCCCTAATCCTCCAAAAAAATGCTACTAACGTTACAGAAAAAACTAACATGCTCTTTGGAATTCACAGCAAAAGGCTTCGCGGCTTTCTGGGGTTAGCATTTCGGAAAATCCATAATTTGGACTAATTTCAAAATTACAGAATATAGGGGCCAAAGAATTAGTTTACAAATTATTTGGTAGAGGGTTGTTTTCTGGTGAAATAAGTATTATTTGAAATTAATCCGCATTAAATATTGTCGGAGTTCCGGTCAAATCCGGGCCAGACCTTCGTCAGTAACACCAAAACCTAAGATCATAACAATGAAACTACTGAAATTTCGGTACTCAGTACCCAACTCAAAATATTCCTTACCGTATTTGTGTTTGAAATGCTACTAAACAATTCCCAATAGCCACTGCGTATTCTTTCAGTGAAAAGGTCGAAAAATATCGACCGACGCGGTAAACCAGGTTAGTCGGCTGATATCTAGCCAGTTGACGCTTTGTTATGTTTCATTTAATAAGAAACAATTAAATATTATAAGTCCCTACTTGTGAAAAAATAAATAACAATTACATTTTGATTGCAGTGACTGCACTGCAATTTGCACTGCAATGCATCCATATTACCGCAGTAAATAAGTAACTGTACTTATTTACTGCGGTAATATGGATAATTACCAAAAATATAAAAGAAAATAGTAGATATTGCTAAAATATTCCAAACATAACATCTATATACAAAAACTTGAATTATTGGCAAATATACATACACTTACAATAAAACAGTTGAACAAGTCTGCAAAGAGTAGCGTTATATTACTGGTGCTAATTAGTTAAAATACGTCCTCATGTAGACCACAAATTAACGATATAGGACATCATATAATTATTTGCAATGATAAACATTTGTTCCAGAGGAATCGAATACATACTAGCATCATGTTACTTAATATTAGATAATAAATAAAAATACAAAAAACGAAGGAAATAGAAAATCATTTCAATATAAAGTCTACACAACTTTCGCCAATAAAGAATAGGACAGAATACATAGGGACTAAGCATAGATCATAAATTAAATGAACCCAATCCAAAACTTGGTCATACAGTATATAAGGGTATTTATAATTTTCACAAGGTAAACTTGTACGAGTTTCCTGAATTCAGGTTTATAACGCGCTGATTGTTATGAATGATAAGCATAAATTCAATGTAACGCTAAGATTATTTACTACACAGGAAATGATGAGCTCAGAGGCTGGCATAATGACTAGCCGTCTGTGTAACGCGGACCTACATATCGTGCTCAATCAATATTATGAACATCGCGACATAAGATCATGCCTACGTGATGTATCATAATGTTTTCAATAGGAAAAATATAATTGACCAACACCCGTATTGTACTGTGGACTAATGATGAGAAATATGCCTATATGATAATGGGTGTTGAAATGTAAATATGGAAGGAATTTTTATATTAGTCCATATAAAAATAAAATACATTCCGTAAGTATATGCAAGTAGAGGACTGTATACGAGATACATTAATAATGTACTTTAGCGGAGAACAATACATAATATAAAATAAAAAAATTAAAGAAAACCAAGAAGCTTTGTCCTCTAGGTGAAAGAAAACGCAAGCGCCGAGACATACGGGGAAGTCAAAAGACTCGTTGAGAATGCATGAAAAATCACTGACAATATGGCTACCGGTATTTTCAATCCTACTAATATTATAAATGCGAAAGTTTGTGAGTGTGGATGTATGTATGTATGTATGTATGTATGTATGTATGTATGTATGTATGTATGTATGTATGTATGTTTGTTACTCCTTCACGCAAAAACTACTGAACGGATTTGGATGAAATTTGGAACACAGATAGATTATAACAGGGATTAACATATAGGATACTTTTTATCCCAATAATCCAATACTACGCGGATGAAGTCGCGGGGCACAGCTAGTGAAAACATAATGGAAACAAACTTGAAGTCTAAATGACACTGCAAGGCACTCTTCATAAACTTCAATGTCTGTCTACAATTCAAACGGACCTTTGTCACGATAGTAATTTGACAAAGTATCTACCTATTTTTCGGCAACCGGAATAATACTTTTACTTCTACGATTTTTACTATTATTCCGGAATTATATTATACGGGGAAAATCCAAAGTGGAGCGATATCCTTCAATGAGAATAAAATTACTCAGCAATAAATGGGAGGCCACTAAATTAATAGGGTATTTCCAACAGACTTAGGCACGATCAGTCTGACTAGTAAAGCTACTACGATTGTTGATGTCAATCTTACTCATCCTATTGACGATCACGCAGACCTCTGTAACTTCTGTAATAAATTAACAATCAATTCCATTTTACCACAGATTACATCTCAAAAAACTACCCCATGACTGCCATGACGTAATGGGATTGTGCAATAGCGGTGTGTACCCAGAATTCTTAAAAGGCTTGGAGTGGCGAGCTCTGAAACAATTGATTCGTCAAGTCCATCAGTCTGTGGCTTTATGTATAGCGACGTTGCGACAAAAGGTGTAAGTTAAAATCGGGTTATCAAACTTGTCGCAATAAGGGTAGGATATGACCGTCCTGGTATTAACGTATCTAAATCCTCCGATTCTACAATTCTCGTGAAACAAAATTATTCTGCTAGTGACTCAGTGATTGTCTTGAGTATGTTGTCTTAGCTATGAGTAAGCGACAAGATTTATGTGTGGATAAATTATTAAGAGTGTCCTCAATTACTGATATTTCTAGTTGTGCCATTATTATGAACTGTATTTTATTAACTATCTCTACTCGCTATCGTCTGTGCTCTACGTCGGTCACAACCCTTCGCAGGTCGTCGGCCCGTGAAGTGGGCACGCCTGCTGAAAACCGAGCTTTCAGCGTGACGCAGCTCCGTTATCCGACCGTGTCTACTTCATGTCGTTACAATGCATATACTTCACCCATTGCCTCCTCTTATTCACTTAAAATTGGACTAGTTATGCTTTTATCATCTAGCCTAAGTACTCATGAGGATAAAAGTATGTTATAGTGCACTTATTAAGCAATTATGCTTTACAAATGTCTGAAATTCAGGGGTCGAAACTGATTGCCATGGTAAAAATACTGACTTTACTGACTTTCAAAGTCAAAGGGGTTTACAGACAATGTTAATAAGTAAAAAGTACACCGTTTTTAGAGGTTATTAAATTTTTTTTAAGTAAAACCATACAAACATTCTAGCATTTACCTAAGCTTAAACACTAGCTTTACCACCAGTCCGCGTTGATAAGATCCGCCACATTGTATTATTATGGCGGTTCTTTAATTATAAAATCTGGCTAAGTGCGTGTCGGACCACGCATACTACCTATAGGTTTCCGAAGGCATTCCGCCTCTTTTCAATAATATCATAATAATTTAGCCCTTTTGACGTCCCACTCCTGGACACGGGCCTCCCCTCAACATGAGGGGGATTCAGGCCATAATCCACCATGCTGGCCCAGTGCGGGTGGCAGATTTCACATGTGTTCCGAAAATTGGTTAGACCTTCTAAGACATGCTGGTTTCCTTCACCGTTAGCAAGTGATAATCAAGAAATTATTATTCGCACATAGATTTCGAAAAATCCAGAGGTTCGAGCCGGGGTTTGAACCCAAGACCTGGTGCCTGCAAGACGCGTGCTTAAAACAATCGGCTGTCACTCCTTTTTTTTTTAAGTGCCACCACGCCGCGCCGCGCCTTTCAAATACGGAACCCTAATAATGAGCATGATGCTTCATTTTGATGTGAAACATGTAATGCGGCGCGTAATAATATCGCCATATTTTTACGTACGTTCAGTGGCGTGTGGGTTCGAAACACAATCAAGTTTTTTTTTCAAATTGACGACCACTTGGCTCAGTGGCTTGAGCGTAAACTGCTCGGCTCACTGCACCGGGTGGTTGCGGGTTGGATTCCGATGGGGCATAGTCAAAAAGTCGGGCGATATTTATTTATTTATTTTTAAATCGCCAGACTGACACACCAAGTGTTGGTCCCAAACTAAGCAACGCTAGTACTATGGGTACCGTACAAAGGGCTGGGGGCGATTCCAGTGACACCTAGACTAGGGAAAATTACGAAAAGGCCATTTCCGAAATTTGCCCCGGTGGGAATCAAACCCGCACCCACCACGACCCACGTGCAGTGAGCCAAGCAGCCTACGCCCAAACCACTGCGCCAAGCGGTCGGTATTTATAAAATATTATTATATAGGAAATAGCTGAGCCCGCGACTTCGTCCGCGTGGAATTTAACTTAACAAAAAAGCCCGCTCCCGCGTTCTGAGCCCGCACGACAGAATCCATTTTTTCATTTTTTAAATTTGTTTATCTAAAATAAAAGTAGCCTAAGTTACTGCTTATAAAAAATCGGTCCACCCATTTCGGAGATACTCTTTGATTTCATGTGTTTTTATTTTTTACGCGGAACACTAATTGTATTTCAAAAATTAAAATAAGCCTAAGTTACTCCCTATTTCAACAGCTATCTGCCAGTGAAAGTCCCGTCAAAATCGGTTCAGCCGTTTCGGAGATTACCCGGAACAAACACACAGACAGACAGACAGACAGACAGACAGACAGACAGACAACGATTTTTTAAATCGCGTTTTTGCTATAGGTGTCGTATGTACTTTCATATGCATTTAGTGAAAAGGTGTTATTTTGATATTACAAACAGACACTCCAATTTTATTTATTTGTATAGATTAAATTTATAAAATGATTGAAATATTTTTTTATAAGGAATTATTTATTTCCTTTAATAAACCATATATGTATGTAATGTAGTTCAAGAGTTAGAGGATGAATCTTAAAACTCACGTAACAAAGGCCACTTTGAAGCTCAATAATTTCGTAAACGGGATATTAATTTTGAAAAACTGTCAAAGAAACCTAAAATGGGGTATCTTACGAGGGGGTGAATAAACCATTTTTTTCACTCCTCTTCACATGTACAGGAGTGTACCTTCCCTAGAAAAAAATTGCTTTCAATATTTATATCAGTCTAGTAGCGGTACCGAAAATCTATTTTTGTTGCAATTTGTAGCCCTAATATTCTCTGGATAAAGTGACTGACGTCGGATGGACGGACATTACAAAACTATAAAGGTTTCTAGTTTGACTACGGAAATCCTAAAAAGCAGTGTCTGTACATTAAAGATAATCTAGAAAGAAACAGCCGGGATAGAGTACTAGGACTTAAACGTGCCCCAAAAAAAAGGTTTGTGCGCGCATTACGAAAAAATACTGAATTGATTTTGATGAGGCCTTCACCATTTGGTAGCTTGGGGTCCAATTTGAAATCTAAGCCACATTTCATCTAATTCATAAAATAATCTAATTCCACATTTTCCGGTGGAATGAACTAAATATATAGCTTGACCTTTCGGAACTACTAGTATTACAAGCCACACAACACTTAGGAAGTCATTTTGCTGTTCATTATGGAGCATTGTTGAATGGGTATTTTCAAATTATTGTGGTTGGTTTGTCAGTTTTTCAAAATCATATCCAGTTTACGAAATATTCAGCTTCAAAGCAGTAGCCTTTTTACTTGAGTTGCGCAATTCACCCTCTAACTAGTGAACCACATTAAAAACAAATATTTAAAATGAACCATCACGTATATTATTATTGTAAAGCGGCGTTATGTCTACGGAATCCCATAGTATGCGTGGACCGAACGCACTTAGCCGTTTTTTTGGGTTTATAATAGTATAGATTCTATCCAAATGTGAGACAAGTAGGAACCAATATACGACTAAATGGAGCAGAATTGGACCTTGTGGAGGAAATTGTCTTTCTAGGGATCTCTATAGATGCTAAATTGCAATGGGGTCCTCATATCAAAAAATTGTCGGGTAAACTCAGCTCTGCGGCATATGCTGTTAAAAAAATCAAGCATTTAACCGACGTTGAAACAGCTAGAATTGTTTATTTTAGTTATTTCCATAGCGTTATGTCATATGGCATACTGCTCTGGGGATGCTCTGCTGACTTAAACTCCATTTTTGTTCTGCAGAAAAGAGCCATACGAGCTATTTACAATCTAGCTCCAAGAATCTCCCTCAGAGAAAAAATTAAAGAAATAAATATTCTAACTGTTGTGTCACAATTTATCTATGAAAATCTCATGTACGTTAAAAAAAATGCTAATAATTTTGAGAAAAGGAGCGACGCTCATTCTATAAATACACGGAATAAGCACAAGCTATCCGTACATGTAACTCGTCTCCACAGAATAAGTCATTCTTTTATGGGGCAATGCATACGTTTTTACAACAAGCTTCCCAATGAAATCCGAGATTTACCAATCAATAAGTTTAAAACCCTAATTAAAACTAAACTCAGTGCAAAGGGTTATTACAAAATCTCGGATTATTTGGATGATAAATCAGCTTGGGACTGAGCAGCTCAAATCTCGACAGTCAATAATAATGTCAAAGCGTAGCGTGTCTTGCCCTACTTGTCCGAATTATTTGTGTAATTCTTAGTAATATCAGAAGGCAACACACTGGAGCTATTATAATATTTATATTAATATCTACTACCCTTTGTAATTATTGAATATAAGCAACTGGCGATATAAAAAAAAAAAAAAAAATGACATGTAAAAAGCTAAAAAGACAAGCCCGCCGAGTTTCTTGCCGGATCTTCTCAGTCGAGGTCGCGTTCCGATCCGGTTGTAGATGTAAGAAAAAAATATATGTAAAATTGACAATTTGTAAGTGCCCCCGTAGGCCTAAACAAAATTAACGCTTTGAATTTGAATTTGAATAGATATCCTTAGTGAAAGTAGCGGTAGGTAGATTTGGTAAGTAACAAGAATACAAAAAAATACATTTCCTTGAAGTCAAAATACTGACTTTACTGACCATTTTTCAGAAAAACTGACTTTTACTGACCAATGTTAAAAATACTGACTTTACTGACCAGTTTCGACCCCTGGAAATTACTAGGCAGACTCAATTTGTTTGTTCTCCGAAATTATTTTCAAAGCTTTCAACAGGAAACTTATGGTTAAGTATGTACTCTAAGATTCTTACAGTACTTACTAGTAATACTAATATACTAAAACTCTTTCCTCGACAAAATAATTTTCTTTCAGGAAAAGAAAAATACCCATATATTATGAAAATAATCATTTTACCTACAAACACAGGGAAAATCCTGGTAATCACAGCCCGACGGTGAAAGAAAACACAAATGGTCGTGTAAATGAACCACGATGATGGCGGTGAGGGTGTGTCTATGTAAACAACGCGCAACCCTCGAAATATGTGCATAACATTATCTGAGCGTGCTGGTTACATATTAACGTGAACTAGTGTAGGTGATAGCGAGCGAAAAATGTGGTTTCGTAGTATGAATAGTTCACCATTGATTTTAAATTGATAATTATCATCGTTGGCTTACAGGAATTACAGTGGTGGCAGTGTGTGGCGGGACTAGTTAAGATATGTATCATCGTTAATCGAATCAATTATATCTTTTGATAAATTATTTAGCGGAAACTTACTATCGGAATACGTTAGAGGCTTCTAAGATACCCTAAAAACTGCCTCATTTTGCAGGATGGTGAAAATTCATAGCTGACTTCGAACGGCATGGCTGGCACCCGTGATCATAATTGTTAAAAGTCGTGGGTTGGTTTCAAACAAACTGTTTTATTCAAGTCATTCATACATAGACAATATACAAAGTTTCACTTCAATGTCTCATAGGTGGCGCTACTTGTATTAATTAACATTATATTTGATAATATTCTAACACCCCCACTTTATCAAAATAACAACACTTTCAAAGTATTACATACAGTAGAGAGGTAAAGCTACACATAAAAAAAATGCCTTTTAAACTCAATATACAATAACAAATACAGTATACAGTTCTGCCTTGGCTATTCTAAATTAACAATTCCAAAATCTTTCATGAACTTATAATGTTTAACAGCTGGCAGACCTTTGGTTAGCAAGTCAGCAGGCATGTTAGCTGTTGACAAATATCTAGCTTCAATTATATCATTTCTTAAAACTTCTCTAATGAAATGATACCTGATATCAATATGCTTGGACCGTTTATGTGACTGATCATTATTTGCTAACTTTAATGCACTCTGACTGTCATTGTACATAACAATTTTACTATAAGAACCAATTATTTCAAACTCTAACTTCTGTAAATATATTGCTTCTCGACATGCTTCCGACAAAGCCATATATTCTGCTTCACAACTACTAAGAGCAACAGTTCTTTGTTTCTTGCTCTCCCAAGAAATTACAGCACCTGATTTAGTGAAACAGAAACCAGTATATGAGCGTCTGTCAGTGGCATCACTTGCCCAATCAGCATCCACAAAACCTACAAGCTCTGCACTTTCTTTGGAATATTTTAAACAATAGGTCTTAGTCTGTGACAAATATTTCAGAATTCTTTTTGCATAATTCCAGTGTACATAAGAATAACAGTTGTTAAACTGGCTTAAATAACTGACTGAATAGGAAATATCAGGACGAGTTAGGACAGCTAAGTACATTAAACTTCCTATTAATTTTTGATAAGGTAGCTTTTGTTCACATACATTAGACTTATCAACATTTAATTTACATTCTATAGGAGTTTCTACTGCATGACATTCAGACATATCAAATTTTTCAAGTAACTTATTAATATATTGTTCTTGATCTAAAGTAATTACATTGGTGCTTTTGTTAATGTTAACTCTCATGCCCAAATAATTTCTCACTTGACCTAAATTCTTTATTTTAAATTTTTGACTCAAAATCTCTATTAAATTATCAGATTCAGACTTGCAATTTGAATATACTAGAAAATCATCGACATACAGTCCAACTATAGTTTTCTTATTATCACTATGATTTTTAACAAATACACAGGGTTCTAATTTACATTTTCTAAATCCTGATTTACATAGTATCTCCTCAACCCTTTTATACCATGCTAGAGATGATTGTTTTAATCCATAAACAGCTTTTCTTAACTTTAAAACTTTATTTGAATTATTTATGGGAAAACCTTCAGGTAAATGCATAAATATGCTTTCTTTTAGATGACCATTAAGGAAAGCTGTTTTCACATCTAGATGAGTGATGTCCATGCCTAATTGGACACTTATGGCAAACAACAAACGCAGGGTTGAATGTCTAATCACTGGACTGAAGGTTTCTTGGTAATCAATACCAGCCTTCTGGGTAAAACCCTTGGCTACAAGCCGCGCACGATATGTCACTTTATTGTCTGAGTCAAACTTTTTTTTAAAGACCCACTTACACTGCACTACACTGGCGTTGCTGGGAGTATCGACAACTTCCCATGCTTGATTGTCTTGGAATGACTGCAGCTCCTCTGCCATGGCCTGCGACCACATTAGTCGCTCTGGCCCACTGATGGCCTCTGCATATGTCAGTTCATCTTCTCCTGTAGTTGTAGTACACATGTTGACGATACCGTATCTATCTGGCTTTCTCCTCTGACGCTTCTCTGTTACTTCTGGAACTGGTGTAGTAGAATCTGCATGTGGTATATCTGAAGCTTCTTCTGTACTCTGTGGAGCTGAACTAGTCTGTTTAGTGTTCAGGTTTTCTCCACAAGCTTCTGACTCTAAACTTTCTTCTTCAACTTCCAAGTAATCAGATTCTGAAGAGCTTGACTTGTTCAGGGGTTCAAGTTGCACCACAGATTCCTCTACTAACTCCCCCACTGAATCTGTGCTTTCTAGAGAAACAGTTATAGTCTCTAGACGCTTGGGTTTTTCTTGTATTATAACATCCCTACTTGTGGTGATTTTGTTATTTACTGGGTCATATATTCGGTAACCTTTGACATTATCACTATAACCAACAAGTATATGTTTTCTTGATTTCCTGTCCCACTTAGCTCTTTTTTCTTTTGGTGTGTGCACCATCACTGGACTCCCATATACACGTAAATGTTGTAAATCTGGTTTCCTACCAAACCACATCTCATATGGAGTCTTTTCAATACCTGAAGCTGTAGACCTGTTTTTGAGATATACTGCGGTATTTGCAGCTTCTGCCCAAAATTTTTTATCTAATTCTGCTTCAAAAAGTAGGCATCTAGCTCTCTCCACAATGGTGCGATTGCTTCTTTCGCTGAGTCCATTCTGCTCTGGTGTGTAAGTATTTGATTTTTGATGAATTACCCCTTCATGTTTCAAAAAATCTCTAAAATCATTGCTGCAATACTCACATCCATTGTCTGTGCGCAATATTTTTATTTTTCTGTTTTGAAAGTTCTCCACCATTGACTTAAACTCTTTAAAACAAGTCAGTGTTTCACTTTTACACTTTAAGAAGTATATGAAGGTCATTCTGGTGAAGTCGTCAATAAATAGCAAAAAATATCTTGCGCCACCAATGGATTTGCACTCCATCGGTCCACAGATGTCTGAGTGCACAATTTGCAAGATTTCTGTAGCTCGTGTACCTGTCGTAAATGGTAATCTTGACTGTTTGCCTTCACAGCAAATTTGACAGCTAGACTTACTTGTCACAAATTTGTCTGAGTAATGCATTCCATTGACTAAACCTTGCTTCATCTTGTTCATATCTGTGCTGTTTAAGTGTCCAAGCCTTCTATGCCATGTTTGTCCATCTACTGTTGATGATGATAACAAACAAGTGTCATTTTGTAAGATTAGTTTGTATACATTATTTACAAGTTCAGCTTCCGCAACTAAATTGCCTAATCTGTTTTTTATGAGGCATCGGTCGGGTTCAAACATAACACTATTTCCATTTCTTATCAATTCACTAACTGATAGTAGGTTAGTCGCAAGAGTCGGTACGCACAACACGTTCTTCACTGTAACCTCGTAACCGAAACTCGTCGTGACATCTACGTCGCCGGCACATAATACAGGCACTTTAGTATTGTTTGCTACTGTGATTTCAGGTAAACTTGACGAATCCGTTCTATTTGTCAACCAACTTTCGTTTGTAGTAATATGTGTACTGGCTCCCGAGTCAACATACCAGTCACATTTATTAAAGTTACCGCTCAGAAAAACAACACTGAATGCATTTGTTTGCTTTTTCTTCTCTGTTTTTTCGTTTCTAAATGGACATTGAGACATGAAATGTCCAGATTGTTTGCATTTGTAGCATGTTATTGTTTTGTTATTTCTGTCATTTGAGTTTGACATTGACGTACTCGGTGCATAGATATTCGGAGTCGGTCTGCCATGTTTGCTATTGCTGCCAACTTTACCAAGTTTATTTTTCTGCCAACTTCGAGCAATAAATGCTGAGTTGTCATTTCCATTCACTTCAACAGAGCCGCCATTTTCCATATCTAACAATTTTGTTTTTATGGAATCTGCCGTGATCTGGATCCCGGAATGCTCTATTGCCATGATCATTGGCATAAACTTATCTGGTAAACCAGCTAGTAACAATGACCCAACCCAATCATCGTTTATAATGAATCCAGTACCGCTTAATCGCTGCGAAGTTTCCACAATCTGCGTAACGTAACTGGTCATATTTTCACATGTTTCTAGTCTGATGGAGATTAAATGACGTAACAAAGTTATTCTTCTTGAAAATCCCGCGTCATCAAATAGAGCTTTGAGTTTTGACCATAACTCCTTTGTTGTCTTCGTCTCCTTTATGTGCACAAACAATGATGTGTCGATAGTCAGGATCAATTTTGCGCGTGCTCTGGCATCTGCTACTTTCTGTGTTGCATCTGTCGCCGCTGCTTCTTGCTTGAGGTACTTGTCCGTGTCCTCAAGGACTAGCAAGTTTTGTACGGCGAACGCCCAGTCGTCATAATTTGCACGACCCTTGAGCTTTGGCACACTCGCAATAAGACTTGAGTTCATCTTGATTGATGTCACACGCGTAAAAATAAACTAACAAACTAACAATAACTCTTCTAAAACCGCAAATAACTTTTAATTTTACTTTTCAAAACTTAGTAGCCCATAACCTGTTAAAAGTCGTGGGTTGGTTTCAAACAAACTGTTTTATTCAAGTATAATCTACACCACAGTTCATAGTTGAAGCAGCAGACGCAAAATAATTTCCCAACACTATATTCCCGATTATCTGATTAGCAAGGCCATTAATTATCCAATGCTCCCACATAAACACACAGTTGGGCCGGCATGCATAAATCAACGTTGACCCACATAACAGAAGGCTCTCGGATATCATCAAATTTGTGTCACTTGTGAGTCCCACACGATGTCTTTAAAATCATTAATCAAAACCTTGGTTAGACCTTTGTGAGACAACTTCTCACAACTGATCTGGGGACCCCAAATCCTACGGGAACCGATCTGTTAACCGCTGACATTTCAGTACTCAATAACAATCATAGTAGTTTTCTAATAGGAAATCTGACAAAACTGACGTATTCAAATACACGATACGTCCGTTTTGACGTATTGCGAGTCGATCAAGATGCCGGGGCTAACAGAGTTGGGCCCTCGAACATCAGAAGTGGAATTTTATGAAGGCATTAAAACACACCTCGCGAATGAAGTTGTGAAAAGCGGCAATTACGTTTTACGGATGCTTTACATTTTATATGGCGGCCGCCACGCGAGCTGCTCGTTTACTCATTAACATTGCTTACTTTTTGCCATGGAATGTTGAGAAGTTACGCAGCTTAAGTAAATTATGATTACGGCCGGTACTAATAAATCGATCTCAAGTCTAAGAGCGATCTTGAGTATGGTTTTAACGTGTCATTTTGTACTGGTATGACATAAGAATGACATTTTCAAGATCGCTCTCAGATGTCAGATCGATTTATTAATATGAGCCTTAGTTATCGATTAGGGCTGGGAATGTTTGCCATCTTCCTTAATATTTTATAGAATCGATATATTCTGTAATCTGGCAGATATACTTATCCTGATATAATGAAAACACCAAGCAAGTGCCCTATTCTACCTAGTCCGGTACAGTCCTTGTGTTGTACAGGAGACTTAAGAAACCGGGGCGTGCTCAAGTAAAGGATTCAGGAAATAGAATTTTAAATTGCAAATTTAAAAAAAAAGAGGCGACATTCATAAAGATACACCTTGTATTTCTTGAAATTAAGGTTGGGAATTGAGTCCCTATATGCAATATTGTAAACCATATTATTGGAGCTAAATACGATGGTAACCTACTAAAGCGAAACTCGATAAAAGAACATCGATAACAGAAACATCGAACAACAATTTTTTTTTTATTATTGTTTGTAAGTTAATTAGTCGATAATTATTTGTAAAAAATAAACATTTCTAACAGATTGTAAACAACGGCTTATCTTCGGTTGACAGGCAACGGTTTGTAATAAAAAAACAATATATTGTAATACATACCTACATTTGACGTATGTTGGCAACGAAGAATTTGTAATATTATTACAAATTATTTGGTTGGCAATCATAATATTCCATAAGCCAACTAAAATACAGACAGTGATAATGAGTGTACTAGGAAATAATACAAGTATTAAAAATAAAACGGTATCAGACGCCATTGACGCACATGCTCTTTTATATACAGCGATGTTAGTGGTAAGAGGAGCGGGTAGCGGGAAAAATGTCGCCCACATAAAAATGGTTACTTACCTACTGTTAGCTGTATGTAACAGAAATTGAAACCTACCTACCTGATAAAGTAAGGAAAAAATAATCCGTTTTCGTTGTTTAATAATTTCCCATTTATACCTATGCCTATTATGAACGTTCAGGGTCACATTGTTAGCGGAATCGATGGAGGGAAAGGTGGAAGGCACCAGTAGCTGGAAGATCACAGGGAGTGGACCATAGAGTGGGTAGAAAATACGTCACACACATCGCAGGAAGCCGGTGGATGCGAGTAGCGCGGCGGTAGAGCGTATATGGAGAAATTCAGACATATCCAGCAGTGGACGTCTTGGATAAAAACTCTACGTATGGGCGAAGGATCTTTTTTTTAAAAAAAAAAAGTTCTTAGCAATGTGATTTTTTATTATATTACTAGTATTCCCGTCAGGTTCTCCAGATCAGCTGATGCTTGTGTTAGGAGTGGGCTCACGTCAATAGTTTAAGGGCCAGTATGGGAATCGAACCCAGAATTTCTCAGTGGCGAAGACGGCCCCTCCAACCACTAGGCTATTTAAGCTTAAGTTTTGTTAGTACAACGCGGATGTTTCCAGGTTAAAACTCTATGGAAGGTTAACCCTTCGAGGATTAAGGTCATGGTATTATAATGTATGGTTGTATGTTATTCGCTATCGCTAGAACACAATGAGCGCAACAATCGGCATGCAAGTTGCATTGCGCAGTCGCTGCACGGATGCCGCTTCCTTCCCGTCTTCTGGGAATCGTCTTTGTGCCGCACCACATTTTTGGTCGACAAACTCATTACATCTGGCCCGCATGGGGACCTACTGTGAAAATTTACGTGTCTTGCAATTATTTAGAAATTTTTACAACCCAAGGGAATTAACTTTCCTTTTGAAGAAGTAGAGAGCCCCATTTGTCTTGCCAAAAATGGTCGTTAAGTCAATGTGAATCGCAAGACTATTTAGGAAATGAAAGCAGAATATAAAAGCAATCAAGCATTAAACATTTAAAGCATAAATAATTGAGGCAATCAAGGGAATTTCATTCATCATGCAGAAATTCAGAAATACTGTTAAGGTGTGTGTTCATGATGCAACTGCAGGAACATTTTTTTCCATAATTAAAGAGTTCATTATTTTCATGGTTTCAAGCAAATAGTCGCTCTGTTCTTAAAGTAATTTTTCCGTTTCTTTTTTATAAGTATAGTTTTCAAACATCTTGCCTACAATTTGCAACATAAAGACCGAGTTGAAACACCCTTTGTCTTTTGCAAAAGTAAGAATTGTAGATATACAAATATTGGTGACTCAGCTGTGTTGTGAAATGTATGCTCGCGTCGATTGCCTATCTAAGTCTGAATGTCTATGGCTAACTTAATGTTTGGTCTATAAATATTGTATTCCGACCAATAAGGAAGGTTGTGCGATAAATGAGGCCAATTTCATGAGTATTCCTTGTGTTTGACTTTGTTGTAATAACTCTGATTGTGTCCTTGATCGTGGTCAAACGGTACATAACCCAAGTGAATTTTTTAAAACTACACTAATTGTTCAATTAAAACTTAACAAATTTATAAAGGTCAACAATTAAAGCATATGTTATACAATTTTTCCACATAATTCTCGATACGTTTTACACAATAACACAAGCATTGAGTAATATGATGTGAAAAGTCGTAAGAATCAATTCCCTTTTAAGCAGTTACAAGGCTGACATTTGGCAACGCACGAACCTCGCTAAGGTTGTATGTTAAATCGTATGCTAAGGTTTCGAAATATCGAGTACCAAGTTCGCCATTATTTCTATTTATATCGTCACGAATTGTTATTACATAGGTAAGGAGAATTTAGTGAGTGCTAAAGAGTTGAGTTCTTCGGTCACTTCCATTTCTTCTTCAAGAGTTATATTTGTGCGTTTACAAACTTAAATTATTTACGAGATATTCTTACTCACAATAGCACTTAGACGTCATGCAACACGTTATAGAGGAAAAAGATAGAAGAATAGTCTCAGAAAATTGTCAAGTCGTGAATATATTGTGCTAAATGACCGCAGTGAGTGCAATATCCGAGAGCAATCAAACACGATCATAAGGAAATCCACGGTAACCTATTTCAATGAGACCTGAATGCGGTAGAGTCGTATCACGTAAGGCACGACGCAATGTCTTGGGACTGTGTCGCAGTCAATCGTTGAACCAACCAACGCAGCGACATCCTGCTTAGAACCAATCACTGGGCCAAACGGCGAACGTTGACAATTTCTGATTTTGAAACTGCACAACTGTGCCACTATAATGATCATAATGTAACAAAGGAACACCGTGACAAAATGATTGGTACGCACACGTGGTTGGGTAATAACATCCGTTCAATGTGACAGTGTCACCATGATGAGCATCAGTTTGTTCGTCACGCTCTGCTATTGTTTACAATAAAATTGCCATTTGCAGAGCGAAAACATTGCGCAAGTGTTCCGAGTATTTCCCAATGGAAAGCAGGAAAACAATTTTGTTTTGTACCGCTACAGCATAAATTACAAACGAGATGACGATAAGATTATCCTAGAAAAACAACTTAGATAGGAACGTACTTACATTTGGAGCAATTTGTTGCAAAGTAAACAAGTCTTATAAAAAAATCCATTTATTTCTGAATCGGGTTTGTTTTAAGAGTCATCTTTTGTGGAACTTTTGTGGAAAATAGTTCTAGTTTGATTCTCAACCTTCTGAGTTTCAGTGTTGATCTATTACTTAGACCCGTATTAACAAATCGATCTCAAGTCTGAGAGCGATATTAAGTACGGTTTTGACATGTCATTTGGCACTGAAATGACATTTCCAAGATCGCTCTCAGACTTGAGATCGATTTATTAATACGGGCCGTAGTCTAATATTTATAGTGTTGTTACAAAAAGTTCAAATGTCATTTGGGAAGATGACTGCGCCTACTACACGTTTCCCACTGTAGCTATTTATTGTCCGTGTAGCCGCTATAAATAGATCCAGAAAGACACTTGAACGAGTATCGTGTTCCGAAAGCAGGTTCTCCCCTTTTGGAAGGAAGCACAATACAGAAACCTATTAGAATGAAGGAAGTGAACGGGGCTAAGGAAAATAAATGATTCGCTCGTAGCGTAATGGGAGAAAACAAAAGCTACATTGTTACGAAAACATGAAACTAAAAGCGACTGTAATGGAGGGTATAATTCGAAAAACGCTGAAAACAATAGCGTCCTGGACGTTTCATAATTGATGTTGCTGAACCTTCTTAAAGCTCCGTGAAAACGTGTTTACGACAATCAAAAATGAGAAAAGTAACATGCGGTCGACAGTACAATTTGTTAGGACGCGTCTGGAGCAGACAGGCCACTTTTCAATCTAGTTGAGTGTATTCCCAGTTAGTAAGAATGAACACAACATCAGTGTAACTTCGGCGTTTGTAAAGTAATTTTTGTATCACGTATTTTTCAAACATCGTGTTATTAATGTGTCTGCCATTACTGTGATGTGACTGCAAATGCCTCAAATAAGGATTTAGCGATGTAAATTTTTGATAATGAATTTGTATAGAATTCTGATTAGTGTTTAATGGAAGTTGTTGAATGTGAATTAGTTGATATAACATTTTATGACGCTGATTTACTTAAGTGGTGATCTCACATTACAGAGGAATCTTAAAGCATGTGAATGTGAAGAATATCGTGGGAAGTTGAAAACGGTCTTTACACTCAAAATAAAAAGGTGACGTCAGTAATCCAATATTTACGACAACGCTTGTGTTATATGATGATAGCATGATTACAAGTATTCATGGGCAATAGTGGAGACGCTGAATTATTTTATCCATGCTGCGGATGCTTTAAGTAGCGAGAAAACCAAATAAAGCTCCACGAAGCCATCATTACTAGATACAAAACGGTACTCCAAACATCAGCTCCCTGCCAACAAAGAAAGGGAGGAAACAAAACGAAAAGGTCGCGGGCTGGCTGCCACATGTGTCTGACGTCACAGCTATGGCCGCGAGTCAGCTGGCCGTGCATCTCTGTTTGAAATTGATGTACCGATTGTACAGATAACGTTATAGACACGATCGTTAAATGGATACTTATTAAGTTCGCCGCTTTGATATTTGAAGAATAGAGTGCGGTGTATGAAGAGTTATTGCGAGGGAGATCGAGCTAAACAATGTTTGATGCGATATTAATTAGTAGACGTATTGGCTGTGATGTACACAATGTTGCCTTGTCTTCATGTTGTCCAAGCTTAATACTACAGCTTCTCTTTGTAATTACTGAAGATAAGATAATATTAACTTAGTGCAGTAACTCGGACTTTATGCGCCAGTCACACTGGCTAGATGTGGTCGGGACAATCTACTGTAATTTTTTGACAGCCGTCCACGTGGACGCTCAACAAACCGGCAGCGGCTGCCCGAACTGTCGTATACTAGGCCCGGAAATAGAACGGGTGGCTAGTCAGCTGAACTGACATGCGGGCGCAAAGTCAGCACTGCACTGGGTTACTGTACTGTCAAGTTACTGTCATCATATAGACGCCGCATTACAGCTATCAGGATAATGTAAATATATAATGATTCTAAAAAAGTTACTAATCCCACTGACATTTGGTAATCACATAAAAAATGTCCTTAATAATACCGTAGCCTGATTTTTTATGGGATTTTCGGTGCGTAAAGCCACCGTTTGACATTTGGGCACACTCGACACAGATGCTCATTTCGCCATAAAAAGTGGTGCCGTGATATAATCCGATGGGTGGCGTTATCTTAAATAGGTTAATGACCCTGCCCGTATCGACTTGTCTTTATTAATGTACAAGTGTGAGAGGAGAAAGATAGATGATATTAATGTGTGGTGTTACTAGCTACTATGTGATCAGAGTGGATGAAGAAGATTGTTGTGCTAACCCCAAATAATAAGAGAGAAGGCTTAAAAAACAGATAATGGTAGATAGGAATTAATCTTGATTTTGGGTTCTATAGACATAAACGACGATAGGGTCGATAGGGTCCTGTTTGAAACGACGATACATAAACAGTAAACAACATAAACCGGTTATGTATAAGAACATGTCGTTTTGTATAATAACATAACAAAATCGTCGCAAAAAGAAAACAAAATTGACAAAATGGATTTGTTTGTCATCGAAAATTTTATAGCATTATTGTCTTTTACAAAATAATCCTAAGCATTCGTGTACACAAAACAGCTATGAATTTAATTAAAGGTGTGAGACTCATACAAGAGGGCGTTGACCAGATGGCTCTTATAGGCGCTATCTGAGAGCAGTTATCGAAGACTATGACGTCATCACCGTCTCATAAGACGATAGGGAATATCTATTAGATGACGTTGAATGGCAGTCGCGTATTAATAATCTGTGAATCAATAAGATTTCTGTTTGCCGCCTAAACCATTCACCAAGTTTATACCGCTGTGATGATACACAAGAAACACGTAACTATTAATACGAAATGTATTCACATAACTCTGAGCATTAATCCCTACGAGAGATTCCAAGCCTCACTAATACAAGGTTATGCTTAGTTGTAAGTTAAACTAAGCTATAACGGTTCTATTAATCCTATAAGAAGATACATTCCAAGGGTAACAAGTAACACAGCTAACAGCAAATGGCACGCAATATACCGTGTCGCAATTACCTCCTTACATCTGCTGAGGACTTAGTACCAGTCAAAGGCATTTGAAAGGCACTTGTCCTTTCCTACCGTAATTATTCACTACACATCTGTGGGGTATTTAGAAGAGAGACTATATCGTAAGAACTGCAAATTTAATTTCAACCATCTGCCTACAGTAACATCTTCTGCTTAGCAAGCAGATTAAGGTCTAGTCGGAATAATGATGGAAAAAGTTTAACGCCGCATTTCGTAATATGTTTCCTACAAATCGACCGCTTGGCGCAGTGGTTCGAGCGTAGGCCGCTCGGCTCACTGCACATGGTGGTTGCAGGTTCGATTTCCGCCCGGGGCAAATTTCGGAAATGGCCTTTTCGTAATTTGCCCTGGTTTGGGTGTCACTGGGATCGCCTCCAGTCCATTGTACGGTTACCCATAGTACAAGCTTTGCTTAGTTTGGGACCGTACAGTTGGTGTGTCTGTCTGGCGATATTTATATTTATTTATTTAATCTATAGGTGTTTAACAGTTATGGCCAAGATTTTGTGGGCACGTTATTTTACGGTGCACGAGATTGTAATAATACCATTCGACAGTCAGCGCGTGATCTCGATTCAACATGTTTATTTACTAGAGCAATCACTTAAGAAGCACAAGTTGTCGAGCTTTAAGGTGGCTATTATAATACTCATCGATATCTTAAATTAATTTGACTGGAGTAGAATTTACATAATATGAAACATAATGATAAGTATTGTACTGTATGTGCTGTTCCTATTTATTCTGCGGTATTATCAGCCCAACCTTCTTAGGGCCTGCGCACACTACGTTTTTTAAACGCGGTTTCGACGCGCGTTTTAGAAACGTGTGCCGACGGCGCGCTTTTTTCCTACAAATGTCTACCGGCTTCGTCTGACTCGCGTGCGTACCGCGTCTGTATATCTACAAATGCGCGTCGACGGCGCGTTGAATAAACGTGGTGTGCACAGGCCCTTAGATAACCACAACAACCTTGAAATCCACAGTGTGTTGCCCTACATAGTCCTGCCAATGAACTAGATATTGTTATATTTAGTGTTCACGGCCCCTATGTAGTACTTCCTCTTATGTTTACAGGACAGAATATCAAGCGATATAAAGTATGTTAAGTCAGTTAGTTTAGTTTTAGTTTTATTATAAATATGTATTATAGTATGTAAGGTATATATCTAAGGGCCTGTGATGCCTGGTTATAAACAAATAAATAAATAAATAAATCCTAGGTGTTTCTATACACTTAAGTGTTAGCTGCTAATCGAATGTTTTAATTTCTCTCAAGAAAGGCAACCAGCTTCTTGTTTTGTGTGAATCTGTAGTGTATCATGATGACTGTAGTGTACCTGAAAATTATCCATTTATCAATCCAATTATTAATTATCCAGCCTGAATATATATTCAGACTGGAGAATTTTCAGCTACAGAATCAGTTGGTACATCTATATAGTAGATGGATTTAATACATTTGTGGGTTGGTAAAGGTTTGTTCGATGAGTAAATCGTGATCCAATTTACAAATGTTTCCGATAAAACGCCTCCACATTTTTTGTTTTGTAGTCTTTTCAATAACAACACAAAGCAGTTTGTATGGATTATCAATAAAATTATAATATAAATAGCTTGATATGAATGGTCCAATTTGATGACACCCATGTATACTAAACGTATCAATGTCACCCATATCATGACATTGGTTTGAGGCATTTGGCGCACTAAAAATGTGGCTTTGCAAAGACAACTCAACCCGTAATGGGCATGATGATGACTCATATTGAATTAAGTATTTTTTTTTTTTTTTATATTAACTCATACTTATTTTTACTTTTGGGATACTTTAGGTCTTTGATTTTTTTTTTTTTTTTTTTGAATTGACTATATGTTGTTGGCCAGAGTGGCCATAACAACTTCATCCGGACAGAGGGCGAGCGCAAGTGCGCTCCAGCCAGAGGGGCAGGGGGGCAGCTAGCTCAAGGGCGCCACAAGGGACACGACCTCGGCTTGGGCCGCTGCCAGGAGAGGTGGCGAGGGTAAATCTACCACCGGATCGGAACGCGACCTCGACTGAGAAGATCCGGCAAGAAACTCAGCGGGCTTGTCGGGTGCCAAGGTGCGTCTAGGTAAGTAGACGCACCTTCTAGCGGAAGCGGGGGTTCGTCGACCTCGCCGGCGAGGTCGGTGTCTGGTGGGGAGTGTGCGTGTGTCGTTCTCCTCGACATCTGAGTCTAGGAGAGCGGTGAGTGGGTCGGGGGGGTCCAGCAACACATGCCGCGGCCTGCGGCGGCATGCAACTGGCGCGTGTGTAGGTGCATAATCGGCGGCGGCGACGATTAAGGCATTGGTGTGTTCAGAAGCCTTCTTGAAATAGCGTTCGGACGCTATTTTGAAGTGCTTCTGGATAGAATCGAGGCGTAAGTCAGAATGAAGGTCTACGTTCCTTACGAACCACGGGGCTCCGACGGCTTGGCGAAGGAAGCGGGACTGAATGGCCTGGAGGCGACTAATGTGCGAGTTGGCCGCGTGAGCGAACACAACGCTCGCATAAGACATGATAGGGCGTATGCAAGCTTTGTATAGTGTCACCTTATTTCTAAGGGACATTTTACTCCGCTTGCATAAGAGATAATGAAGGCGACCGAGCACAAAGGCGGCTCGATTGCGGACGTTTCTAATGTGAGGACCGAAGGTCATGGAGCCATCAAGAGTGACCCCGAGATATTTAACTGATTTGGACCAAGGGATAGGCTGCTTGTACAAAGAGACAGTACCTAAGTTGGAGCGAGTGTGGCGTTTGGAGGGGCGTCGAGAGGTGGTCCTGGCAAAAAGCACGGCTGCGCTTTTGTCCGGGTTCACCTCTATTCGCCATTTCCTAAACCACTCTCCGAGAGAATTGACAGCGCGTTGGAGAACGCGTGTGATTTGAGCCTTGTTACGATGGGAGAAATAAAGCGCGGTATCATCCGCGTAAAGGGCGAGTTGCACATTGTTCGTGCGGGGAATGTCATTGGTGTACAGACTGTACAAGAGGGGGGAGAGCACGGAGCCCTGCGGGACTCCTGCCCTGATAGGGTGGGGTGAGGAGAGCGTGCCCTCGACTCGATATCGAAAGGTACGGTTTGACAAGAAGTCTCGTAAGATGAGCACGAGACTGTCCGGCACGCCTAAGAGGTACAGCTTGTAAATCAAGCCGTTGTGCCAGACTTTGTCAAACGCCTTAGCGACGTCAAAGAAGAGAGCTCCCGTGGATAGGGGGCGACCGGGGGAGGAGTTGAGACCTTTGAGAACGTACTCCGTGATGCGGTGTACTTGGTGGACACAAGAGTGGCCAGCCCGAAAGCCGAACTGCTCGTCTATGAGAAGATGATTTGAAAAGATATACTCTTTGAGTCTTGCTAATAGCAGGCGCTCATAGAGTTTGGCAATGGCCTTGAGGAGGCTAATGGGACGGTAGCTCGCAGGGACGTTGCGGGGCTTACCGGGTTTATGAATGCCGATGACTATTGCCTCCTTCCACGCATTGGGAAAGATGCAGTTCGTCATAGCGGCATTGAAGATAGCTACTAGGAGACAGATAAGTTGGGCAGGTAAGAGTTTGAGAACTCTGTTGCTAATGCCGTCAGAGCCCGGGGCCTTTTTGGGATTGAGACCTTTAATCAAGTCCTTCACCTCGGATTCGGTTACCGGTGTGAGAGTGGTAGTGAGGGGTAAGGAAACCCTGCGCTCGACTTCCCTATCAACGAGTTCCAGGTGGTCGGGATCAGAGGATTGGGTGCTAGGGGAGCACTGGTTCTCGAGAGCGGAGGCTAGAAGCTCGGCCTTTTCGTCGTCATCGAAAGCAGGGGGGTCACCTGAAGGGCGTAATAGGGGAGGCATTGTGACAATGGAGTCGGACTTTAAGGCTCTCGCCAACTTCCAGTAAGCTAAATGCGATGGAGAGATTCCTTCGAGAAGGTCACCCCACCGCGCGTTCCTAAGCTCGGCGATGCGACGCTTTACATCACGCTGTAAAGCGCGCATGCGAACACGGTTAGCTTCGGTGGGGTAAGAATCGTAAGCTCTGATGGAGGCATTCTTAGCTCGGACCAGTTCTTTGATATCGTCCGGCAGGACGAAGCGGTGCGAGTCACCTACCTCGACCTGCTTAGACGAGTGGCTGATGGCCGACTGGAGATGGTTGGAGAAGGCATCTACAGCCTGAGACGTGTCCTGAGGGGACGTGAGGGGTTCAGGGATGTTAGCGAGGTGTGGAGAAGAGACATCCGCTAAGGAAGTACTTAGCTTTTGCCAATCCATCACAGAACGCGTGGTCGGTTGAGATGGAGGGGGAGGTCCGAGCTGCATGAGAACGGGACGATGGTCGGAGTCGAGCTCTTGGAGAACTTCCAAGGAGCGCAACCGTAAGGTTATGCCCTTGAGGAGGGCAATGTCTAGGACATCAGGGCGATGTGCTAGGTTGTTCGGGAAGTGAGTGGGGTGCATGGGGGCGATGACGTCAAAGTCGAGCTGATCGACTAGGGCGTCAAGACGCCTCCCATTAGGAGTGGTAAGGAGGCTATTCCACCTGACATGCTTGCAGTTGAAGTCGCCAGCCAGTATGACTGCGCTTCCCAGATCAAGGAGTGCTTCGATGTCACTCCTAAGCAGAAGCTTGTTAGGTGGAAGGTAGATGGAGGCTATGACCACGGCAGGATGGCCAGTGAGGGAAAGACGACAGACCGAGGCTTCTATGTTCGTGAGCGCAGGGGGGTCGAGGGGGATGCAGTGGAGGGACCTCCTGTAATAAATGGCAGTCCCACCCCCGCGGGCTGTGAGCCTGTCATTCCTTACAAGATTATAGTTTGCGATTTTGGGATCGCGACGGGACGGCTTAAGCAGGGTCTCCTGCACCAGCAAGAGATCAACCTGATGATCCCGAAGGAATTCACCAACCTGATCCCTCTGCTGGGAAAGGCCGAAAGCGTTGAAAAACGCTAGGGATAGGTGATGGGGTTTGGTCCGTTGGATGTGTAAATCCATTACGGGTGCAAGAGGGAGTCAAAAATGGAGAGGGAGTCGTACACATCCATGTACGACTCGATGACGCCAATCCTCTCAAAGGGATTGGTGACGTTACGGAGGTGGTGCGCTAGTGAGCGAATTCGGTCAACGTTGACGACGTTGAAAAATTCGTTCACCAGCGCGAAGTCGCTAGCCAAGTTGGTGGCGGTGGTAGGCGCAGAGGGCGTGGGGCGAGGGCGGGGGGCAACAGGGCGCGCAGGGGCAGTCTGCACCGGGAGGGAGGCGGAGGCCGTGTATGGGAGCGGTTTGCTCCATACATTGGCGCGTGGGGATGGGCGCGCTGGGAGCGCAGGCTTTACCGCTGAAGGCGCGGGGGCGGGGGGTGCTGAGGGCAGACAGGGGCGGGGCGCAGAGGGCGCAGTGGAGATCGGTGCGAAACACACCGGTGGAGGCGCAGAGGGCATAGAGGGCTGAGAGGCAGCCCGTGCAGACGCTCGAGGGCGTCCACGCCTCGCCACCCCGCTGCTCCCCTTTGGGGCCTTGGGGCAACCGCGATAATTCGCGGTATGCCCCTGAGTCCCGCAGAGGACACAGCTTGGCGGTTCGGTCGCGGTCTCCTTCGAGCGCGAGCACCCACTAGTGGGATGGTCATCGATGCATTTGACGCATCGGGGACGGGCGTTACAATTACGGGCAGAGTGCCCGTAAAGTTGGCAGTTGTGGCACTGCGTGGGAGTGCCACTTTTGTGAGGGGCCTCAATAGAGAGCCCCGAAATAAAGCAGACGGCCTTTAAATTAAAGATTTTCCGACCTTCGTCGGAGCGGTCCAGCACGACCAGGACCATGTCATATGGCTCCCGGGTGCGGGCCTTGTACATCCGGTGCACCTCGTGCACCGGGAGGGACTGCGACTTAAGGTCGCACTTGATGAGCTCGGTATCGAGCTCCTTAGGGAGGCCGCGGATGACGGCACGAAGTACGCGCTCCTCTTCGAGCGCGTAAGTGTGATATGGGATTTTATTATCCCTTAGAAATTTGGATAGGGCGCGGTGAGAATCCGAGGTCTGCACCTTGACCATTATTCCCTGCGAGGTGGACCTCGCAGAGAGAAAGTGGATATGACGCTCATGAAGCGCCTTGGAAATTTGCTCCCAGGCGCTCTTGTTATGGATGACAAGAGGGGGGGGGCGGGGGAGACTTGCGCGCGGGGCGCGGGGAGGGCGAAGCCCGCTGCGAGGCAGACGGGCTATTGCCAGATTGGCGGAGGGTAGGGGACGCGGGGGTAGGGGAGGGGGCAGGGGACCCCAGGGAGGGAGCAGCTTTGCTCACCTTAGGGGGAGGGAGGTCGCGCTGTTTGCGCGCCCTCTTGTTGCCGCCAACAAGAATGAAATCGTCCTCCGATGAGGATGAGGCGGGAAGGGGGGAGGAGGGGGGGGCAAGGGCCTCCACCTCCATGTCGATCTCCAACTGGACGTCGGATTCGCACTCGGAGGGAGGGGTAGGGGCAAGAGGGGAGGAGAGAGGCGAGGGGTCGGGGGACGCGGGGGGGTCCGCGGCATGTCGGCGGGCTAGGGTATCCAGCAGGGCTGGACACTGCGCCTTAACTAGTTTAGGTCTTTGATAAAGGAAGGAATGGATACAGTACTTCATACTTCATTATTATTCAAATGCGATCTCGCGGCAATGACAGTGTGTGTAAAGCGCGCCGGCGCGCGGGGCCCAGTGTCAAAACTGTGCAAAACGACGTCAAAACTATGGATACGCCTCACGATTTCAAGTCAATTACATAAGAATATTATAACGTGGCGGGTTATATTCAAAATACCGTTTTCGTAAGAGAAAAAGTATTAAGCAAATATGGAAATACTTTTTTTCATTTTATCGGTCCATTAAAAAATACCTTAAATAATAAATATGTGAGATTTAAAAAAACTGGGACTTTAAAAATAAAATGTGACATTTAATTATAAGCGGCACGACGTCCTTATGATGTGTACAGTGTTAAGTTAAACAGTATTAGAGAAGCAGCCTGGTAAAAAATGTGAGAAGTTATACACAAGCAAAGACAAGCGATGGAAGTGTTCATTATATTGCTTGGCGCAGTATCGCTTGGCTTGGTATCGTGACGACTGTTTGGCACAGTGGTTTGCACGTATACCACTGGGCTCACTGTACCGGGTGGTTGCGAGTTCGATTTGCGACCCAGGAAATTTCGGAAATGGCATTTCTGTAATTCGCCCTGGTCTGGTTGTCACCGGGATTGCCCCCAGTCCATTGTACGGTACCAAGTATGATATCGGTACATAGTACACGCGTTGCTTAGTTTGGGACCATAGTTGGTGTGTCAGTCTGGCGATATTATAGCAGGTGCGGTATTGAGCATAACCGCCGATTACTCAAATATAAACCAATATATTTAACCAGTTTTCTTTAACATCCGGTGGCCTTTGTTACTTGTGTCAAAATCCGATTCATCAAAATATAATGAACAAAAACAGGTACGTTTTGTTGGTCTCCAATCGGGTGCTCTCGTAAAAAGTATGGCATTAGTCCATTTTTCACGCCTCTCTATGGATTGAGGAAATCTATGGGAAAATGTTGAATTCACTGACGTATCTCAAATTAAATGTCTTAAATTGCCCTGATAATAAAACAACTTTTCGAGTTTAAACTGTCGAGAAAAGTACCCTAAAAAGTATATTGTCATCGGAAGCGACATTGAACATGTGTTAAGAAAGCAATGATAGAGGAATATACGACGACCCTTAGGTAAGCGACTATATTGGACGACTATGCGACTGCTATGTGATTTGGAAGTTTTGTGTGTAACAAATATTACTGCACCTACTAGTGCGTATAAGTTAAGTTTGTGGAGAGCGCAATAAACCGTTTTCTACGAAAACGGCATTTTAATACGAAACAATATAATTTTATAGAAGTCGTATCCACATAATCCAACTACATAGAATGTATGAAAATATAAATTTTACTTTTTCTTGTAAAAAAATGTATTTTAAGGGGGACTCACGGATAAAATGAAATGCGATTCGCTTTCTTATGCTTCCAGTTCTCACTTTTACATGTTTTAATGATGCAAATAGGTATTTTTTCAATATTTTACGCCGCGGTTTTGACAGCTCTTGTGTCAATGGTCGATTGTAGACTAGCGGGCGACTGCGCGAATTTTGAATCATGCGTATTTTTTGGTGGAACATTGCGTGTACTAACATGCGGTATCCTTTACTTCTTTTATCAAAGCTTTAGGTCCATTTTCACCAAGGACTCCGAAAAATTATGTATTTACTAAGTGCCACGTAGCTTAAGAGGTCTGTTAAACCAACCCTTTACTACATTTTCATGCCTGAGATTTACGTAAAAGTTGGTAAAAACAAAACTGTCACTAAAGGATGCTTAAATTGTCATACAACGTCCCTTAGCTTTTGAGTCCTTGACGAAAATAGGTCCTCAATTACTTTAACCAGATTTAGCGTGAGTAAATTAGCGAGCCTGGATTATATGTTAAAGATAAGGTAGTCTGAATTATACTTTTAACTCCGACATCTCTAAACAAAACATACTCTAGTTTAGATGTTTATCATACAGTTATTAACTGGCATAGTTCTGGTGTGACCTTCGGCGGGTCTAGGCCGTTCCGGCGCCCGCGCATTTTCAAGACGTAACTGTTTCATATTCCGTTGTGAGTGTGGGAATTTTATCATGCTTACTATAGAGAATAATTACGTTCAGACCGCTTCAGATTGACTCACCAACCACTGCTATTCCTGTAAGTCAGGTTCGACAGTGGTTTCCAGTGAGGACGCCAAGGTTTGACCCTCCACATGTCGCGTTCCGATCCGGTGGTAGATTTACCCTCGCCACCTCTCCTGGCAGCGGCCCAAGCCGAGGTCGTGTCCCTTGTGGCGCCCTTGAGCTAGCTGCCCCCCTGCCCCTCTGGCTGGAGCGCACTTGCGCTCGCCCTCTGTCCGGGTGAAGTTGTGATGGCCACTCTGGCCAACAACATATAGTCAATTCAAAAAAAAAAAAAAAAACCTCCACATGTCTAGGTTTAAAGGTAAATTATCCACGACAATTTAATCTCACACTAATTTAATCGAAAGAAAAAACAGGAGGAATTGGAAGAAAATTATCCAATTCCCTCCGTTCCAAGGGGACTAAAAATAGATAGATAGAAGCTAAGTTTAACAGCTTCCCACGTCAAAATACGTGGAATCTTAAATATAGCCTCACATGGAATACTTTTTAGATTATTACGGTTATTTGAGGACTTACGATGACTTGAGGACTTTTTATTATTTACATAATAGTGGCTAATTTGGTCACGTAGACAGATCCTGTCGAAAAGTTAAACCAAGTTATGGGCTGATTGCCGTTACGACTGCAGTTACAAAAGAAGGCGACCGGGATAAATTACTTTAACTCTATAAGGAATGGTGTTCTGAGGGGTATTTGAAGAAACATAAGATTTAAATAATTACTATATCATTATATTAATACGTGAAGCAAAAACTGTGAATCCCTTTTTACGAAAATTACGCGGACGGTGTAGTATGAAATTTGGCACAGTTAAAGTTTATATGGAGAAGGAGTGCAGAGAGGTAATATTTGTATGTAACAATACTTAAAAATACATTAAACTAATAAACAAATAATTACACACACTACCATGCGCTTGATACACACACATTTGTAACTTCCACTCGGTAACTGACTGACTCTCTGACTGACAAACTGTGACAGTTTTTTTCTTTATTTCGGAGGGCGGGACTTCCATAGTGCCAGTATCAATCAAGAAGGTATTGGGTTTTTGTAGTTAATAGTTGACAATAGAACCTTAATAACGTTCAAAGTAAAAAAAATAATGAATTATGGTCGACTTTCGACCACGGGCGACTACTAGTATAAATAACTCAGTATTCGCCAGTTGTATAAAGGGTTACACTTGCACATCATGGCATCATCAACGCCTGTATGTTTACTGCTCACCATTTAATCTGTCATGTATTTTTTGACTAGGCCCGCCACACACTCCCACCAATGTAACTCCTGTAAGGAGTGCTAGGATCGACAGCAGTTACAGTGGTGGGAGTGGTGGGTAATCTGTCATGTATACAGTTCCCCTTCAGACCCTACATTACATTAAAATAAAAAAATAAAAAAAAAATCGCCAGACGAACACACCAACTGTATGGTCCCAAACTAAGCAGCGCTTGTACTATGGATACCGTACAATGGACTGGGGGCGATCCCAGTGACACCCAGACCATGGAAAATTACGAAAAGGCCATTTCCGAAATTTACCCTGACGGGAATCGAACCCGCAACTACCCGATGCAGTGAGCCGAGCGGCCTACGCTCGAACCACTGCGCCAAGCGGTCGTCATTCTATACAAAGTGCGCATTTAGCGACCTCAGATTACTGCCTCATCGCCCACTCCATGCATGTCATGATAATTTTATTCACAAGTTTCCTGCACTGACTCCGCGTCAATTACGGTCGACCTTGGGCAGACCTCGGCGGTCTACGTTTAATCATTACGCTATAGTTTTTGTCCTCAAATGGGAACAACTCGTTCGGTTACGTCATTCAATCAAGTTAAGGACAGAAGGCAAATGCTTGACTTGATTTTTATTACAAGGTAAACGAGGACCAGAGAAATTGTTTCGATTGGTTAAAATAAAATAGGATTATTTTTTTGGGAATGCTATTTCCAGAGAGGATATACATACATAATAAACATTGTTTGAACAGAACATAATTATATTATATGACTTAAGTATTTTAATAGGTAACTTGGTTTGCGCACATCCCAAGTGAATTAATCAGGTAGGTATCATTGTGTTAATCACATAATATGCCTATATTCCATTTTGCGATAAAAATAAGATTTATTATGAGGTAGACGGAACTAAGCAACGTCTAAAATAATAATAATGCCCTTTTCACGTCCCACTCCTGGGCACGGGCCTCCCCTCAACATGAGGGGGATTCAGTCCATATTCTGGCCCGCGCTGGCCCAGTGCGGGTTGGCGGATTTCACATGTCGTTCGAAAATTGGTTAGATCTTCTAAGACATGCAGGTTTCCTCACGATGTTTTCCTTCACCGTAAGCAAGTGATAATCATATAGAAATTATGATTCGCACATAGATTTCGAAAAATCCAGAGGTGCGAGCCGGGGTGGTGCAACCAATCGGCTATCACTGCTTCTTTCGCAACGTCTGTCGTGCAAACATCATTAATTTCTCGCTACGAAAGGATGGTAAATCAAACGTCATTCTGTTGTTGGTGGATGATTCCTAAAGAACCTTTAGCACCTATGCCTTTAGTGCAATTAGCAGTAGAGGCGACAAAATAATTATAAAATAAGAAATATTTTCACACTACATTGTAATTGCAGGAAAATTTATTATTCCATCTTTCCTATGTTTTTAATTCATTGTATTTACCTAACCAGTTATGTCGCATATCAGGAAATCTCTGATTTATAAAGATACTAGCTGTGCCCCGCGACTCCGTCCGCGTTCTGTTGAAATTTTTCCTGAATTTTCTTTGCTATAAACCTCACGGAGCCCGAGACCTTTCCAACGAATGCAAAACCGTGGAAATCGGTTCGTGCGTTCTGGAGTTATAGCGTCAGGAAGGAAAACCCGACTTATTTTTATATAGTAGATTATTGAGGTACTTACAAATAAGTAACATCAAGCAAACAACAACAATCACATAAAAAATATAGTTGTCTCTATATTTGCTGTCACAAAATAGAGACAACATGTTTCAGTATAATGTTTCGGTCAGTGCAAACCTAGGATAAGAGTTACAGCGGTGGGTCCTCACTTAACCGGCACTAATTTATATAACAAGTCGGCAAATAAGCGAACGACCCACCCGATGTTAAGCAGTTACCGTAGCCTATGAATGCTTGCAATACCAAAAGCATTTGTTCGCACGCTACCCACTTGAAGGGGAGTGGACCAGAGGGACGGGAAGGGAGGGGTTGAGCTCTCTTACTCATGTTCTCAATTATGTTGGTTTCTTCGTCATTGTCTATGCTATCGGTACCCGCTAGCCAATCAATCGGCACAGTTGGCCGCACGCCACGCCATCATTATTCGTGTCCGCTTACCTCGTAACGCGGTAAACATGGTGTTGAAGGGAAATGGGAGCCGCCATTCATATGGTGCGATTTCGTTCATAGCATCCTAACAATTTTATACCCACATGGGTTCGTCGAGGGTAGGAAACTTATAGGTCTATAATAACTAAACTAGCTGTGCCCCGCGACTTCATCCGCGTAGTATTGGATTATTGGGTTAAAAAGTATCCTATATGTTAATCCCGGTTATAATCTGTGTTCCAAATTTCATCCAAATCCGTTCAGTAGTTTTTGCGTGAAGGAGTAACAAACATACATACATACATACATACATACAAACATACATACATCCACACTCACAAACTTTCGCATTTATAATATTAGTAGGATACACAAAAATGTTCTAAGTTCCGTCTTTTCTACAATCCCAAAAGTTGTAGTTCAACTGTTAAACAAATTCGGAACTTTCATGTTTCACCAGGTTTGAGATTAAAGGAGAACTGGAAGTGTTGAGCCTGTCGAAACTCTGAAGTCCCATCAAATGTCCTTTGGTCGCCTTTTACGAGGCACTTAAAAATACTGGGAGTAGTGATACCCAACCTACTGGATCTACCATCGAATGAGGCAAAATACAAAATTGTTAATTAATACATAGTGGTATTTACATATCCTGTTCACAATATATCAGACGTTGCTCAACGATATTAAAATAAAATAAATACCTACCTAATCCAGGAAATACTAATGAGTTCCGTTTATTGTTTCATCCATCAATATTAGTACATACTGGTGGCTAGGAATTGCTCTCGGGAATTCCCGGTATTCTTCTATAGTCTACCTAGTACAGATACTAGCAAGAATTCCCGGGAAATTCGGTACTTTTCGGGACTTCAACATTTCTAACCAATATTTTCAAATATTCGCACCATTTCGACTTTCGATATATCCGACGGACGTCATCACGGGCCATAGCGAATACGGACTAGGACGTGCAGTTTCGGAGATTATCAGTTCCGAAATTACGAAATTTATTTCGGACTAGCTGAGCCCGCGACTTCGTCCGCGTGGAATTTAACTTAACAAAAAAGCCCGCTCCCGCGTTCTGAGCCCGCGCGACAGTGCCCACTTTTTTGTTTTTCTAAAATAAAAGCCTTAGTATCCTAAGTTACTCCCTATAACATCAGCTATCTGCCAGTCAAAGTCCCGTCAAAATCGGTCCAGCCGTTTCGGAGATTACCCGGAACAAACACACAGACAGACAGACAGACAAAAAAAATTAAATCGCGTTTTTGTTATAGGTGTCGTATGTACTTTCATATGCATTTAGTGAAAAGGTGGTATTTTGATATTACAAACAGACACTCAAATTTTATTTATTTGTATAGATATAGATGTATAGATTCGTTCACTAAATAAGTGAAATACTTAATATACGTGTTAATGATTAAATTTTGATTTAAATAATCACAAATTAATATATCTGTTAAATATGGTTTTTAAATAACTATTCAACGTTTGTATTGGGTACCGAATTTCCCGGTATTTCCCGGTACTGGTTTAAGCCTGGTAGTGGCAATTGCCTAGCTCTCCTGAGTACCGGTACTGCAATCCCTACTGGTGGCCCTACCATGTGTTAACGTTCGAGGGGAGTCGCAAGTGTCTACGTAAAATATGTTAAATAGCACTTTGTTAGTTCCCGGAGCGGTCGATAGGTGTTATTTAAATTTAATATACAAAGCAGTGATAGCCGATTCCTATGCCGCAGTCCTGAGCAAGGCAGGACAATATCTGCCGGGCCCGCAATAATCTATATAATATGTATATGAAAATGAATCTCTATTTCCTTGGTCATCGCATCACGCGTGAACTGATGGAGCGATTTTGCTAATTCTTTTTTGATGTGTTTATTATTGTAAGGAGAAGGTTCTTATGAAAGAAAAAATAAGAAAGTTGATCGGAACAATTCGAATTCAATATTCAAAGTTAAGACAGGACGACGTTTGTCGGGATTCGGGAAAAGATTTATGGTATCGTAAATCTTATATGAGATCGGCAATAAATGTGCGATGATTATGAAAGGTGCAAAAACATCGATATCTCGTTTACGGTCGGTTTTTGCGATTGCGATTAGTCGGGGCCACGATGCGATTTCATTCGAGTCGCGATGCGCCATAATGTTATTGACATGTTCTTCGCATTGTCTATTCTGTGTACCGTAAGTATGTAATGTATGTTGAAACACATTTGCTGTAATAACATTGATTGTAGCGCTATCATTTGTAAGTGCATTTCCACAGAAAAAAAACGATTGCTTGATTCTGTTTTGTTGTAAAAGGTTTCAATATTTTAATTACTAGGTACGTTACACGTAGTATATTTAACTTGAAAAGGACCGTAGTTCTGTTTCTATGATATCCGCTTTCGCGACTAATAGGTAGTCGCCTTAGAAATGAATAAATGCCACAGACAGATGTCATACTAACTATTAGGGGATACCCATTACCGGTTTAAAGTTCCTAGTCGACCTAATCGCCTGTCAATGGATCCACCAATCGAAAGTAGAATAAATGAGTCGATGTCGATCGAAAGTTTGTAGGTATATAAATAAATAAATGTCGCCAGACTAACACACCAACTGTATGGTCCCAAACTAAGCAATGCTTGTACTATGGGTACCGAACAATGGACTGGGGACGATCCCAGTGACACCCAGACCAGGGAAAATTACGCAAAGGCCATTTCCGAAATTTGCCCCGGCGGGAATAGAACCCGCAACCACCATAGTGTAGTGAGCCGAGCGGCCTACGCTCGAACCACTGCGCCAAGCGGTCGTCGTTTGGAGGCAATGTTCGATAGATCATCGATCGACAGTCGATAGATCGGTGGGGTAACACACTTAATAAATGTGCTATGCAAATATTTTACTTAGACGCTAGCGACTAGCGACTACTCGCACACATTTAAACTCGTGGTAGGGCTACTGGTCTGGTTTCGACGTTCACTAAAAGTCAAGGCGTAAAGTTTTTCCTCAAACTAATGGAAAGTGTTTAGGTAGGAAATATTAAAACTGTATCGGACGTGTGTCCTTGGTGCCGCAACATTAGTTCAACTTTTTATAGCTATACCATAATGGAACGCGTGTTTAGTTTTCCGGTTTTATATTTTTGCATTGTGATCTCAAAATATACCTAACTGGTGTATTTTCATACTATTTCGCTGAATTACCATAATTAAGCTATTGCTAAAATTAAATGTCTGATAGTTTAATTGCTGGAATAAACTGATCGCCGAAGGTTCATGACTAGCGACCACGGGAGGCGCGACCTAGTAGTATACGACCAGCACAGGACCTTCGGTGTGGAAAACCTTTAGGTTGGCTTTTATCCAGCTGTTGACGTCTTGCGGCTGAGATGTTAATGATGATAAACGTAACGTACAACTAAAACGCCAACGGCGAAACGTAGCTCCATTGCAAAGAACCTCTGTCGTAGACCTTTACTATATACTACACCACAGTCCACGGTATGCAGTATTCCCGTAATCTACTAGAGTTGATGATAAAAACTGGATAATCAAAATCTGTTTGACATACCATCGAGGATTATGGCATTGTGAAACAGCATTAACACCTCAACAATACCCTGCCTTGCTTATCATCTGACAAAGCAACAAAAAATTGAGACCACGACAATGCATCTCATCCACAGATTAGTTCCGCCGTGGAACCTCACAATGCAACATGGAGTTAATTAAATTAATCTGGCCGTGTCGACGGCTGGCCGCAGCGCCCCCATGGCTGGCGGAATGCAGCCGCGACCAGCTCAAACGCTCCAATGATTTATAGAAAACCAGTATGACAACCGCATAGGCGACACGCAACGGGGAAATTACGGGTTTCGTGATTCTGTACTATGGTGGAGGTTTGAAAAATAATTGAACCAAGCATTGAATAACTTTTAAAACAAAAACGTAGACCGCTAGGCGTAGTGGTTCTAGTGTCGGCCGCTTGGCTCACTGTAACGGGTGGTGGCGGATTCATTCCTGCCGGGGCAAATTTCGTAAAAGACCTCGTAATTATCTCTGGTCAGGATGTCAGTGGCATCGCCCCCAGTCCATTTTACGGTACCTATAGTACGAGCGTTGATTAATTTGGGACCATAAGTAGGTGGGTTAGTTTAGAGATATTCCAACTTATTTTGCAAACAGATAAGTAGGGCGTGTGATTTAACATTACAGTACCCCGTTGAGTATTCGGCCGTATGTATGTATGTTAATGTAGACACGAGCCCAAAACAACCTTTTGATTGCTCAATTTGGCCACATTAACAAGGTCTCCTCGAGTGTCATGACCCGGTTGCAAGCGGCACACAAATGGTACATGACTCATTGGATCATTTACTTATTAAAAAAGTCGTCCAACGGCCTTGGGATGATGGCCGCTTCCTGTTTTGTCTTCAATCCAATTCTATTAAACGATGGATGGTTTTACTTTGCGTTGTTTGCGCCAATTTTATTTGAGTCCTCTACAAACAATTTGATTAGAATTGGCTGAAATTACGCACCTATTGGTTCACTAACAAACATTACACATTCAAATGGTAAGGAGGTACCTACACGTATATCGACTTAGGTACGAAAGGCGTTGATAGTAGGTACAGAAATAGCCCGCCATCAATGGGGCTGCGTGAGGCGATAACTGCGCCCGCGCAGACCCTCTACTACCTCTCCTAGTACTACATACACACCTCTATAGATTGGTAGAGTTACTGAATGGCAAAATAAGCATACCCACATCTTATAAAATAAGTACTGAAGTCCACTAAGATGATACTATAACATACAATGTTCGTCACTAGTAGTACTGATAAAACATAAATAGTCTTCATGAATGGAGTCTTTGTGACGCGACCGCTAGGCGCCAGCTGCTCGTGTTTTGTAAGCTGTTGCGACTGTCTTAGTCAAATCAAGTAATAAACGTAAACGTAGGCACTTACTTACTTGCACAATGGTTAATTGAATTAGTGTATCCACTGTTGTAGTACAGTCTAGAAGTATCCTAATATCTACCTAAGTTTATCCGTCTTTGTGAAATGACCTCATCTTTTTCGGTGTAAACGAAGACGTCGGCATATTGTGGGCTCCATTGAGCCAGTGGCCCGAGGAGTATGCCCTTATGTCAAAATCCGAACTGAGTACAACTGTCACTATCAGTTAGAAACATATTAAAAACCACATTGAACATGAGGAGCAGATAAAACAGAGGAAATTATACAATTTGTGTCACTATTATCTAATGTCAGTCACACAGAAACTTATGCAGATAGATAGGGTTGGCAGTAATTACCAACAAATATAAGAGATCACCATTTTACATCTTTTAATATTGATTGTCTGAATTAAGAGGTGCTTAGTGTGTGTCAACTTTTCTGCATATTAAAGTAAGACTCAGTTGATAAATCAAAAAACCATTTTCAGAGAAATGAGAAGGAATTAATATTTTTTCTGATAGTTATGTCTCCTTTTGTTGAATGATTGTTCCCACAGTGTAGTACGGCTTTGGGTCAGCAACATTGCCGTGACTCAGATACATTTTAATTTATGGTGTAAGTAAAAGTATCCTTCTCTAGCAGCTGGAAATAAATAATAAAACATGTTTTGCTACATAAATGTATGACAACCCTGCATAAATAAATAATGAGATGTGTTGAAATAGGAAAACAGATAACTATGCAATTGTTTTGTTAATTATATTTTTTATGGGACATACTATCTATTTGATATACAACCGGAAGTGGGCGAGGGAAATAACATTGTGAAAGAGTAAGGTAATATTCAATTGCCATGCCTGCCTTCGCATAATTTAATAATTGATGACAAAAAAATATAATAACCCACACCTTTAATGGTAGAATCGATATAAGTAATTAAAATATGCAGCAACTTTTATTCTTTGAAAAGAATAATCATTGAGTTTCTCACTGAACCTTCTTAGTGGAAGCAGCATTCCGAGCCAGTGGTAGTTTCTAACTATTCATTATGTACTTTGTTGGCCTGCATTCATAAAAAGATTTCGAACTTTGAATTTTTTAATTTTATGTTCTATGCAAATAACATTTTGATGGATTAAGCTTAAGCAGAGGTGAACAAGCAGAGGTGAACCAGTTGGTACACACACACATATCCTGAACGGTTAGCATCCTAGTTTACCTAACCATATTCCTAACCACAGAGGCAATAAGATTTTATAGTCATATGGGACAACATTAATGACCAAAATGTCAGTCTGAGTAAGTACCTAGCAGGTACATACATACATGTATTGGGAAATAAATATAATTCATAAATACCCACTTAAATTTATACCAGCATAAAACCTATGTCATGTTTATTTATACCTGGTATAATGAATGACACATGATTATGCATGAACTAATGTTTGATATTACAAATTCAAATATAGGTATGTAGGTAAGTCGACATGGGTAACAGGAAAACTTAATTATCAGTGTTATATTTCAAAATTTTTAATTAATTTTCACATTAGCTACAATTTCAGGATCTCTTATGGACCCACTTTATATGTATAATATAAGTTATTCATTAGTTCTTTTCAAGTGCACAATTCCGACTTTTTGCGATATTTAACGATAATTATTATCTGCAGTGTTTACAGCATATGTCCCAATATTGACGCGAGTAATGTACTCTCGTAACAAAAGCAACGTCTGCCGTTTGCACGGTAAACAACTGCCGGTGTTTGTAAACATAATGCCGGCAGAATTTGACTGCCACTCACCAGCACTTTGACGAAGCGGTTCTCCAGCTCGTCACGGTCCGGCATCGGAGGCTTAGTCCGGCTCCTGGTCGAGGCCTGGCGTACATGGTGACTCTTCCCCGATGCCACTGGTCCGTCCAACATTGTCTGCTCCCTTGAAGTTATCAACCCCATTTTACACTAAACACTTAACGCGCACCATTTATAACATTTTTAAACATCATGTCATATTTTTATCACAGACAATAGCACAAAAACACGATGAGTAATCAACAGGTCACATTACACGGTCGCGGCGAAGCGCAAAACGAGTTCGTCGGCAAATGCAACAACAAAGCAAACTCGAGCGAAGGGCGAAGGCCGAGCGGTCGGAGAGCCGTCGTGAACTGTCAACGGCATGAAGTTGGCACGAATGAACGGATTGATAAGCGTTCACCCAATAGGAATGTAGGTATGTTCGAAAACTAGAAATTCGAGCTTGCATGATATCAAATAAAACTTTATTTATTGATTGTAGGATATTAGAACCTCATTTTAGTAAAGGAAACCAAAAATGTTCCTATAAATAGCTTAGTAAAATGTATTATAGTCGCTTTGGTATGTTCACAATAAAATAGATGAAATTATAAATCATGTGTTTTCAATGTATACATAACTTCAGATGTATCTTTCAACCTCATTCATTCACAATATCTTGATACACATATCCTGGTGAGCAATGCTTGAACTATCCAATCGTATGCAGACACTCATGTTAGGCAATATTATGAAACATCAAGATCAGCTCTATAGGGCGACCACTGACTGACAAGTATATTTTTTTACTTGGCTCTTTGTATTTTAATCCGAACTACGGAAGATGCTAAACTGTTAATATTATAAAGTAGGTACTGCGCTATTTGGCATTAAGGTGTTTATATGTAAACAATGAGAAAGCTATATAGTTTGTTATAAAAATCGAATTGTGTGACCGATTGGGGCGTTGTACAATTTGTCATCCTTGTGGTGATACTTATGAAATGGCTACTTTATGCGCAGAAATTCTGTGAGAAGGACCACCTTCGGTGGACCACGAGGATCACCTTCGGTAGGTAGGGGTAGTCTGCCTTGGTAGCCAAGGTAGACTACCCCTACCTACCACCCAGTAAGTATATGAGCTGCAAATGATTGGCTACAGCTTGGCTCTACCACCATCCAAAAAGTCCGAATCATAATATAATATAATAATCATCATTATTATATTACTTACTTACTTATTCAAGCGCAGCGAAAAAATTCAAGGTCTTAGATGGAAATAATACTTGGACACCAACAATTTATAATAGTTAAATGTAAGTAGGAAGGGTTTGAATAAACGTACTTATTGGGTATAGAGTTAAAAAGGATCTTTATCGAAATTCGAGCTAATTCTTTCATAATTTCCCGCTAAATTTCTATGCACTTTTTTACTATTTTCAAATTGTTAAGTGGTTTCAAATCGTAAATGCAATTCACTTGTGGCTTTTTCTGGCTGGACTACACCACGTCGTATAATAAACACTATATTATTAGTATTAAACAGTTAGTCAAAATTAGTCTTAAAAAATAATACTGTTATAGGTTGTGATGGCTAACGGAAAAACATCATTTTGCCTTGATGAAAAAGGGTAGGTAGGTGACAGAGAAATGAAAAGCTCAATTTTATTTATATAATATTTATTGGTTATATCATTTTGTTTTATTGGTACAAAATTATAGCGGTAACGAGAACAGTGTTATTGCCCGTGTTCTAAGTAAATAATATACAGTACACCAATATCTTGTTAGCACCATTTTTTTTTCTTTTTTTTCATTTTATAAAAACATACCATTACCTTAAATTGCTACGAATGCATAGTAATAACGAAAAGTGTATGGTCTTTTAACTTTATTTGTAATACGTAACTAACATTTATACAAATTATTAGTGGATAATATTGTTGATCAGACAAGTCTAAACTAAATGAACTTACAATATTCACTGAAGTTACGTCTCCAGCTCCAACTGATACACTTCACGCGAGCTCGAAACGAAAATTTGGTCCAGCTTCTACAACATCGAGTGCTTACACTTTTGTAAAACAATAAAATTGAATCTCCACATCGTCAGCACAGTCTTTGGTTAGGACAGAAAGGATATTATCAGAGATTACTTAACTTAAATTTATAATATCACAAGCATAATAATTGAAACACTTCATACGCATAGAAGTTCAGTCATACTTCAATAATATTCACCGTGTCAGTAAGCTGATTTTCTATAACAAGTTTTATAGAACGATTAATTTGCATCATTGAGATACCTATGATTATAACACAAAATTAAACTAGAGTGAGGCTAAATAATATTGTGCAACGGAATTTGAAGCAGCGGTCTGGGCAAACGATAAACAAGCAGCGAGGGCTACGCACAAGATGGCGACACCTACAGTTAGATACGAACTGACAAAGGATACAATGAACGAAATACTATGCGAGGATCGTACAGTAATGTACATCGTCAGTTTGTCCGACTACTTATTTTACACGTACTTTTTTAATACTTTTAAGGCATATCTCGTTTCTACTTTATAATCCACCTTAAGCTAAACTACACCTTAGTTTAAATATTTATCATCCTCTCGCTCGCGAGTTTTGTTTTAAATAGGTGTTTTACTATTGGATATAAATATTAAAAATACTTTTTTTATCGGCTCGCAAGCGAGGGGACGCATCTAATACCTACTAAAATCATCAAAGGCACAATAAACGAGCTTATGGCAGCATCATGCCTACAATACGTACGAGGGACAAAACGTACCGGCGACCTCCCGTACAACTAATTAATGCAACTACGAAGGTCAGAGCGGATACACAAAACCGAACACTACAAGAAATGCTTGTAACCTTTGTTACTAATCTAACGAATAAAGACTCCCCTAAAAGGAGTGAAGCGACCCACCCCTCACAAAAACACACCGACAGTTTTAGGAACTCTAGAACCGAAAGAGTTTCGGTTTGGGCATACCGTCAAATTTATATAGCGAGGCGCGACCAGTCGATATACGACACTACTCAGATGTTATCGACTATAAACAATCGTAGTAACTATATTCGGAGCTAAATAGGCCCCGAGCGGCACAAAACAAGAATAGTCGATTTATGAAACTAGTGGATGAATTACATTTAGTATACTTAGACGACATTATAACGGCGAGGAGCAGTGCGGGTTCGCGGGGTTATTTGGAGGAGGGGTAGTAGTAAAGCACGGCGCAGCCGGGCAGCTGCCAGCGCGAGGCGTGCAGCTCGATGAGCTGCAGCAGCGTGCGGCGGATGGACGGCGCCGCCGACGGGTTGAGGAAGGCGTCGCGCACCGCCGTCAGCAGCCGCTCCAGGTCGCCCGGCAGCTGTGACTCCAGGTCACGCCCGATGTACGTCAGCACAAAGAACAGGTTCTCCGTCTGCGGACCCAAAGTGTTACACGTCAAATGCTCGTTTCTGATTGATTCAAAACCAGACGTAGGTATTTTATAAAAAAATAAGATTACTAGCAATGTGGGTTAATCACATTACTAGTATTCCCGTTAGCCCCTCCAGCTAAGCTAATACTTGTGTTAGGAGTGGGCTCACGTCTATAGTTTAATGGCCAGGATGGGGATCGAACTTGGAACCTCTTAGCTACGAAGACGGCCCCTCTAACCACTAGGCTATTGACGACTTAAAACTCTGGTAGGATAGGTTCCATTCCACTCACGTCACTGGCGGAGGGTACCGGCTGGCGGATGCAGTCCTCGCAGCACTTGCAGATGAGCGTGAGCAGCACCTGGCCGGGCTGCGCGCTGGGCGTTCGGCGCTGGATGGCGCGCCGCCGCAGCTGGCAGTACATCTCCAGCAGGAACGACAGGAACGCCATCAGCCGCGGCCGCCCGCCGCCCACTATCGAGCCGAGCAGCTGGAATAGGTGATATAAACTTAATAACAATCAAATTTTTATATGCAATACTAGACATTTATGAAGGGCTTAACGAGATAAAACTCTTGAACAAGTAGTTCCTTTTCGGAAAGAAAATGTGTAACTATGGAAGTCACGGGTTGCAATTTCTACTAGACTCAATTTAAGTCTGAATATCTTCAGATGGAAATAAAATTTTTGGCGGGAGATATTTATAAATTACGATAGTCATAATATATGATACGATAATCATAGTCACGGGAATAAAAAAGTGATGAATATGAATGTGGATGGATACAGTGCGAGGGGAAGCCCAAGAAAAGATGGATTGTATTAAGAGTGATATGAACGAGGTTGGATTGGATGTGAGTATGACATGAAAGCGCGATGAATGGAAGGAAAAGACATATTGCGCCGACCCCAGATAATGGGAAAAGGTAAGGCAGATGATGATGAATCATAGTCACGGGAAAGTAACCATTTTAGGAAAGTGGCCTTTTTAAAAAGTGAACATTTCGGGAATGTGTTAATTTCGGACATGTAGGAGTGCGTGGGTCTCACCTTGTCCCTGTCGTGGTACCACTGCTGGCAGGTGTTGAGCAGCGACTCGAGGAAGGTCTCGGTCTGCTCGCGCTCCACCACGGCGATGCAGCGGCGCGCGGCCGGCAGCGCGTAGGAGTGCGTGGGTCTCACCTTGTCCCTGTCGTGGTACCACTGCTGGCAGGTGTTGAGCAGCGACTCGAGGAAGGTCTCGGTCTGCTCGCGCTCCACCACGGCGATGCAGCGGCGCGCGGCCGGCAGCGCGTAGGAGTGCGTGGGTCTCACCTTGTCCCTGTCGTGGTACCACTGCTGGCAGGTGTTGAGCAGCGACTCGAGGAAGGTCTCGGTCTGCTCGCGCTCCACCACGGCGATGCAGCGGCGCGCGGCCGGCAGCGCGTAGGAGTGCGTGGGTCTCACCTTGTCCCTGTCGTGGTACCACTGCTGGCAGGTGTTGAGCAGCGACTCGAGGAAGGTCTCGGTCTGCTCGCGCTCCACCACGGCGATGCAGCGGCGCGCGGCCGGCAGCGCGTAGGAGTGCGTGGGTCTCACCTTGTCCCTGTCGTGGTACCACTGCTGGCAGGTGTTGAGCAGCGACTCGAGGAAGGTCTCGGTCTGCTCGCGCTCCACCACGGCGATGCAGCGGCGCGCGGCCGGCAGCGCGTAGGAGTGCGTGGGTCTCACCTTGTCCCTGTCGTGGTACCACTGCTGGCAGGTGTTGAGCAGCGACTCGAGGAAGGTCTCGGTCTGCTCGCGCTCCACCACGGCGATGCAGCGGCGCGCGGCCGGCAGCGCGTAGGAGTGCGTGGGTCTCACCTTGTCCCTGTCGTGGTACCACTGCTGGCAGGTGTTGAGCAGCGACTCGAGGAAGGTCTCGGTCTGCTCGCGCTCCACCACGGCGATGCAGCGGCGCGCGGCCGGCAGCGCGTAGGAGTGCGTGGGTCTCACCTTGTCCCTGTCGTGGTACCACTGCTGGCAGGTGTTGAGCAGCGACTCGAGGAAGGTCTCGGTCTGCTCGCGCTCCACCACGGCGATGCAGCGGCGCGCGGCCGGCAGCGCGTAGGAGTGCGTGGGTCTCACCTTGTCCCTGTCGTGGTACCACTGCTGGCAGGTGTTGAGCAGCGACTCGAGGAAGGTCTCGGTCTGCTCGCGCTCCACCACGGCGATGCAGCGGCGCGCGGCCGGCAGCGCGTAGGAGTGCGTGGGTCTCACCTTGTCCCTGTCGTGGTACCACTGCTGGCAGGTGTTGAGCAGCGACTCGAGGAAGGTCTCGGTCTGCTCGCGCTCCACCACGGCGATGCAGCGGCGCGCGGCCGGCAGCGCGTAGGAGTGCGTGGGTCTCACCTTGTCCCTGTCGTGGTACCACTGCTGGCAGGTGTTGAGCAGCGACTCGAGGAAGGTCTCGGTCTGCTCGCGCTCCACCACGGCGATGCAGCGGCGCGCGGCCGGCAGCGCGTAGGAGTGCGTGGGTCTCACCTTGTCCCTGTCGTGGTACCACTGCTGGCAGGTGTTGAGCAGCGACTCGAGGAAGGTCTCGGTCTGCTCGCGCTCCACCACGGCGATGCAGCGGCGCGCGGCCGGCAGCGCGTAGGAGTGCGTGGGTCTCACCTTGTCCCTGTCGTGGTACCACTGCTGGCAGGTGTTGAGCAGCGACTCGAGGAAGGTCTCGGTCTGCTCGCGCTCCACCACGGCGATGCAGCGGCGCGCGGCCGGCAGCGCGTAGGAGTGCGTGGGTCTCACCTTGTCCCTGTCGTGGTACCACTGCTGGCAGGTGTTGAGCAGCGACTCGAGGAAGGTCTCGGTCTGCTCGCGCTCCACCACGGCGATGCAGCGGCGCGCGGCCGGCAGCGCGTAGGAGTGCGTGGGTCTCACCTTGTCCCTGTCGTGGTACCACTGCTGGCAGGTGTTGAGCAGCGACTCGAGGAAGGTCTCGGTCTGCTCGCGCTCCACCACGGCGATGCAGCGGCGCGCGGCCGGCAGCGCGTAGGAGTGCGTGGGTCTCACCTTGTCCCTGTCGTGGTACCACTGCTGGCAGGTGTTGAGCAGCGACTCGAGGAAGGTCTCGGTCTGCTCGCGCTCCACCACGGCGATGCAGCGGCGCGCGGCCGGCAGCGCGTAGGAGTGCGTGGGTCTCACCTTGTCCCTGTCGTGGTACCACTGCTGGCAGGTGTTGAGCAGCGACTCGAGGAAGGTCTCGGTCTGCTCGCGCTCCACCACGGCGATGCAGCGGCGCGCGGCCGGCAGCGCGTAGGAGTGCGTGGGTCTCACCTTGTCCCTGTCGTGGTACCACTGCTGGCAGGTGTTGAGCAGCGACTCGAGGAAGGTCTCGGTCTGCTCGCGCTCCACCACGGCGATGCAGCGGCGCGCGGCCGGCAGCGCGTAGGAGTGCGTGGGTCTCACCTTGTCCCTGTCGTGGTACCACTGCTGGCAGGTGTTGAGCAGCGACTCGAGGAAGGTCTCGGTCTGCTCGCGCTCCACCACGGCGATGCAGCGGCGCGCGGCCGGCAGCGCGTAGGAGTGCGTGGGTCTCACCTTGTCCCTGTCGTGGTACCACTGCTGGCAGGTGTTGAGCAGCGACTCGAGGAAGGTCTCGGTCTGCTCGCGCTCCACCACGGCGATGCAGCGGCGCGCGGCCGGCAGCGCGTAGGAGTGCGTGGGTCTCACCTTGTCCCTGTCGTGGTACCACTGCTGGCAGGTGTTGAGCAGCGACTCGAGGAAGGTCTCGGTCTGCTCGCGCTCCACCACGGCGATGCAGCGGCGCGCGGCCGGCAGCGCGTAGGAGTGCGTGGGTCTCACCTTGTCCCTGTCGTGGTACCACTGCTGGCAGGTGTTGAGCAGCGACTCGAGGAAGGTCTCGGTCTGCTCGCGCTCCACCACGGCGATGCAGCGGCGCGCGGCCGGCAGCGCGTAGCGCGGCGACTCCACCGCGCGCGACACCAGGTGCCCCACCGCGTCCATCAGCGTGCGCGCGCACACCGCGTTCGGATCTGCACAACCACACGTCACTTACAGAATACAGAAGAACACAAAAATTCTGACTCATCAACTGTATGGTCCCCAACTAAGGACTGGGGGCGATCCAGATGACACCCAGACCATGGCAAATTAGGAAAATTTCCGAAATTTGCCCCTGTGGAAATCGAACTCGCAAACACCATGTGCAGTGAGCCGAGCGGCTTACGCTCGAACCACTGCGCCAAGCGGCCTTCAAATACCGCCGCCACTCCCTATAGCCATAGAAGAAAAGCATTTCAAGTAAGCACACTTAACTAATTGAATCGTTCTCACCTTCAAGAGCCTTATCGATACACTCCTGTATTTCTGGCGGGAAGGTGCCAAGGTCCCCGGCGTCGGCGGCCAGGCCCAGCGCCGCCATGCCGCTGGCGAGCGCGTCTGCTGAAGTCAGCGACTTGGACCGCTTCAGGCCGGGGGTGAAAGATTGCGGACGGATGCTCTTGCCATTCCCATTGATCAGCGAAGAGGGGGGCGACTTCTTCTTCTCTGGAATGACTTGCTGTGGCTGTAGCTTGAAATGCACGCGAGGGCCCTGGAATATGACGGGATTTATTAAGTTCATTAGAAAAGAATTAGATTAGGTGCCATCGATTATAGGACACACGCTTTGGAACTCAAGGTGTGAAGGTTCAAATCACAGCTCGCAACTTTGGGATTTTAAGATATCATGTGAGAATCTCATTTCCAACTGAGATGATTTAACACTCGTTGAACGATGAATGAAAATGTCATGAGGAGTGTGCACCTCTTTTGAAAGAAGTGTTTAATCCGCCAACCCGCACTAGGGAGCGCAATTATCTATGGCTGTGGAATACTGGCTGCTAGGGTATAAGGTACCTATAAGTGTTTTATTATTACTTATGCAAAAGGTGTGTGTGTGTGTGTGTGTGTGTGTGCGCGCGTGGGTGTACCTGTGAGTGCGCCACGTTCCCGCCGCTGGCGCTGTTGACGAGCCCGGCCGGCATCACGGGCCGGTAGTGCGGCGGCACCTGCGCGTGCAGCACCGCTGACCGCGAGTGCTGCAGCCCCACGCTCGCGTAACCGATGCCCATCGCCGGCCTGCAACACCCGACACGATCAATTAATGATACCAGTTGTAAATAACTACATTAAATAACTGGCAATCCTTGAAGCACAAAAATTAACAGTTGAACAGTTTGGGACATCCACACTTTTTAACCAAAAATAAGATAGGAAATCGGCAAACATGACGGCAACAGCACCCTGAATCGTATATTATGGTCCTTGATTTATTTACGAAATCCTACTAATATTATAAATGCGAAAGTTTGTGAGTGTGGATGTATGTATGTATGTATGTATATATGTATGTATGTATGTATGTATGTTTGTTACTCCTTCACGCAAAAACTACTGAACGGATTTGGATGAAATTTGGAACACAGATAGATTATAACCGGGATTAACATATAGGATACTTTTTAACCCAATAATCCAATACTACGCGGATGAAGTCGCGGGGCACAGCTAGTTTACAATGTATCAGCCAGGTATCACACAGGGATGCTGTTAGCTAGTTTTCTTAATCTTGAACCAAATATTCGAGATTATTGTGTTGGTGTAGGTACATAAAGGCTGACTGAACGCGCACTGAGCGAACAACCGAGGTCTACCTAGTTTCTTATAAAATAACAGAAATAGAACAGAACCTCTTTATTGAACACCAAACAATTAAACAAAAATTCTTAGGTCTAAATAAAGTGGGTATGTCAAATTTGGCGGTCTTATCGCAAATTTTTTTTTCCCAGACAAACAGTTTGGAAGACAAATGTTATAGAGCTGATAAAGGTAGTTACAGGGTTTCAAATTTGTTCTAGGTATTCCATAACTTACCTGAATAAGTAATATCATTCATAATATACGTATTTCATTATCGTGGGAATGGAAGTCATACCAGTTTATCAAAACATGTATTTTTGATATCTCTTTGGTAAGCAATGAGTTTGCCATTTGACGCTTCAGTAACCGCGGCCGGGGCATGTAACGTTTTCATTGTAAATAATTTTGTAATTCAAACTATACAAACACGGGAAGCATTTTCCAAGTGAACTTAGATGACCCGACAACGAAAATGATTGTTCGAGACATTCTCTTTTCACGAGGTCTGCCACTATCTCGTTTCAACAATAGATCTGCCGCGTCTGTGTTATCTGTATAGAAGAGATTAGCGCCGCAATGAAAAGTCAACATTGTTATTAAAATACGCTTCACATAATGTCGGACGGCCGCATTCAAAAATAATTTTCATTTAACATTTTCTTGGCAAATAGCGGTTGAGACATGCGAATGGTTTGTTACACTAAATAGTTTGCTTTTTATAAAGAGCAATGGACAAGGGACTTTCTCTAATAAAATAATAATTGGTTTGAAAGTTCTCATCTCACGCTTCGGGATTCGTGGAATTTTAAATTCATTATACCTAACATTGACGATGTTTGTGTGAAGTCTAGTTAGTTACGGATATAAAATGCGATTATATTACTTAGAAATCAAAGCTAGACGACGATCAGGAAGCTCGAATTTCCAGAAGTGAGTAAGCCATCCTAGGGTGTCAAATGGTTCATAGCAATTGATTGGAAACATGAAATACTTGTATTAAATAAGAATACCAGGAAGAGTAAAATTAAATACTTAAATTCTACCGAAAGCAAGAACATAAGGTAAATAAATCCAGGCACATTGGGAGTGGAGGCCCAGTAGGAGATTTTAAAGGGCTAGTTATTAAGTTAGATACTCCTAAAATATTGATAATTGCTCGCAATCTATAGTTTTTCAACAGACCAGTCAATATTCTGCTTATTATTCAAGATGGACACAATGGCCGCGGTGGCTCGTGCGTCTCATAATCATGCACGAAACTCATCAATAATGTTTGCCGCGATGCCGCTCACATAGCGCAGCCGTGTGCCGCCCGTTATGGAGGACTCCTGCGCAACGCCAAGCAAATTGATCCATTAGAATGATAGGAAATGACGGCGAGGATTAATGATGAACTCATTCGATGGCTTGTATGAAATAAACACGAGTTTAAATAATAGACGCATGGTTAACATTGCTCGAATAAATAGGTATCTACAGAAAATTGTTTTCGGTTCGATTTTACAGATATTAAGTGGTTGCCTTGGCGAAATATCTGATAAAACAACAAGAGTTCATTATTCTTCAGAAATGTGTAATATTCTCTTGCTTTTCAAGTTTAAGACAAGGCAAAAGCCGAAATCCACTAATTGATGTGGTCTTTGTCAATGAAGCTAGATGCACCATTGTCAATTGGAAGCAAAAAATAAGGCATGTTTTTCCCGAATTTTAATTGCGCGTTGAAGATACAATGCCGGTTTGTACTGAAGCAATGTCTGGTGCTATCGTTTCGTAACACACGGCGAGCCAGCGTGACGACACAGCGATGCCAAAATGAGGGCAAGTGGCATGTCCTGTCTGCTTCACTTGCTGTGCGCCGGCGATCCTCGTGAGGTTGCTGCATAATTTATATAAAATGACGAGCCTTTTAACAAGGGAAAATACTTTTTGAAGGCGAAAGATGATATTATGACCAACATCCAGACAACGTAGACACTACAATTTGTACGTAGCTAGACATTAGTATTTACGTGAAGTATTTGAAGGGTAAATTGTAGTTTATCTACCACTCGAGGAACTCACAATTTGCCATACTTACAAGCGATCGTTAAACTTATGGTAAAGGTATCGCTACTATTCCTACACATTGAGTATGTTACTGTAAATAAGGTTAACGTCAATTACATACAACATAAAGGAGAAATAAGGAAGTTTGTAATTTTATGTTCATCTTGGCTTTCAAACAAATAAACTTTCTAAGAGCACTCGAGTACGATTCACTCACTCGTACATAAAAATAAAATCATCGCAGGAAGCCATCCTTGTTTCACGATCGCCCACTACGTTGCCAAACCAAATCCAAATGCGTCCAATTTTATAGCGGTCTCGATATATTTAAATCACTCGAGGCGCAGAAAAAATATTTGAAATTTACCAAGTAGACGAACATTTGCAAGGTTTGCGAAACTGTTAAAATCAATCGATAATGGACAATTATTTGCAGTTATTGTTAGTGCATGCATGCACGTAAACGCAATTGTGCTGGTGAGGTCAGAACGAGGCTAAACAAACGCGTAATTTTTGCATCTTTGATTTCTACTGATAGACAGTCATTAGATTCTGTGATTTACGAGGAGGAAAATCAAGAAGTAGGCAGTAATGTGCACACAAGCGGATGCTTTCAAAATGCATTTTATGGTCATAAAGTACATTTAAATAATAATAATAAATACCACCATTTAACACGCCAAGTATATGGTCCCAAAATAAGCAATGCTTGCACTATGGGTACTGTAGGTACAATGGAGTGGAGGCGATCCCCGTAACACCCAGACCAGGGGCACATTACGAAAAGGCTTTTTTGGAAATTTACCCCGATGTAAATTGAACCCGCAACCGATCGGTGCATTGAACCAAATAAAAAGTAATGACTCCCTAACTTATAAACTTTTTTTAGCGGTTGTGTAGTTAAACCATGCTTTGTCTTCCTTCAAATGTTAAACTTGTGATGTCAGAAAGAGAAAATTCGGTGTATAACTAATCACCCGCTATACAACGCTTAAGTAAGACGGTATATGAATAAGCGTATTAATAAGGCGATGCACCTACATTTACACGTATTTACATACCTATTAAGGAAGTTAAAACTATGTGCGGAATGTTGCATCAGCAATCTCTTACAATGTGCGTATTTCTGTTAACAATTAGGAGTTTGAACAACTCCAAGCAGTTCACATAATGGATGAAGTAAGATGTGAAGGGAGGTCGATACATGTGGTCACTGTGGAAGACAGTAGGTATGCAATTACGTATGAATAAGGCAATCGATATCAACAGATCGCGTTACTGCAGTCACCGTGCAGTGACACACGCTACATTGCAGCTTTTAAAACACATTTGACGGCTGACTTTAATCGCTATTAATGTTCCATTACAATTATGAAAGTAGGTATCATCTGTTGATTCGTAATTAGACTTTTGATTGATTATACTCGTAGATATTAAATCAAATGCTTGTTCTGGATGAGTAATTTAATCGTGCTTAGCGGTATTTTATAAATTCTGATGAATCTTTAGACACAGTGTCAAATGATACAGTAGGTAGATGCTATGTGGCGACAACCAACCACCTGTGTTGACAGAATTTGCATAATCCTCAATAACGTCGCCAGCAGCGGGTTCGGCGGCAACGGACAAATGTCAGCAATTAGTGAAAATGGAAAACTTACAGAATGAAGTCATACTTATAAACGGAGAATAAACTGGTAGTAGGTACTTCGACCTTGAGATCGTGTAATGACAACGCAACAAAACATTGGAATGATCGCTAAAGTTAGACGAGTGTGACGCATTGACAGACTATTGAATGGATCTTGTTTAGTCTGAAGATAAGTCGCATGTTTTGGTATAATAGGGAATGCGCGAGAGGCTATTTGAAGAATAAAAATCCTAGGAGAGGCAAACTCCTGCGCTCAAGGTAACCTCTAGGGCTGATATTAATAATGTGGGTAGATGAACAAACAAACTATTATTATTTACTCTTCAGAATGATGAAGATCGTTTATCCTAAAGTAAGTTACTCTGTTGATACTTTGAGTGGGTACATCCACAATAAACAGGAATACTGTATTCGCGTGCGACGGACCGACCAAACAGGACCAACAAAGGACTATAAAACTTGATGACCGAGATAAATTAAGCCGTGTGTCATTCACGACAATTCCACAGTCTTTGTATTTTATGACGAAATCAATTTGAAGCGGCAATCGTTGAAGTAGATTAATCATAGCACTTACACATCAGAAGTAGAGTATCTTCCGCGTACCATTTTCACAATAAATCACTATTAGTTGCCAAAAAGGAATCACTAGAGCGTTCCACCTCACCGCAGGCGCAACATCACTGATTGTATAAATCGCAATGTTTACGCGGGGTACAATAAAAAGTTATCACTATCTTCAACTGGAAATCTCAATGCAAACTTGGCAATGCTTCTGACAAATTACGTCTCATTTCCCTCTCAGCATCGGAACTTTATTTATAGAATCCAGTATCCACCGCACATCCTATCCCCGAAATCACACTTCCCAGAGATCAGCTCATAAACTTCTCGCAAATTGGTCGATTTGTCGAAGAATCACTCAAATTGCACTATTGAGATTTGCACTCAAATATACGGAGTGTACGACTCAAGTTCGTTCGTTGGCGTTCGCGTTATAATTTCGGCGTTGTTTGGTCGCGTTCGTGTCGGGAACTCCGCGCGTCTCCCGGCGCGTGCGCGGACTGCGCGGGGCGGCACGGCGTTCGTTCAGCCCGTTTTGGCGCGCGCGGGCGTGTTCGCGTCACCGCAGCCAAGAACAAAGTGATAACAAAAACTCTACAATTGATACTACTTACGATACATGAACGTACCTACGCGACGCTACCATCATTTCACGCGCATGTCGAGGATTTTTGTTTTGCCTCAATTGGAAGCGGGCCAACGGACACCATCGCTACCAATTATGTTATTATCGCTGATGAGAAACAAACTATCCTACCAATGGCAGAACACATGGTTAGGAAAATAGTCGAAAAGCTTACTCATTCTCCAAATCAAGGTGCGGTTGAACATGTTAATTAATTCTCAAGATGCAACCAAAAAAAAAACAAGTAGATATTTATCAGACATTTAAGGTGAAGGCGCCTGTCTAGCCGGCGAAATTCAAAATTTTCGAGTATTTTTATAGTTTATCCAAAATCTGAAAACATTTACGACAACATTTTGTGATTTGCGAAAAACACGGTATGCAGTGCGTTTATTAATACATTTAGTTTACTCTAAATATTATCACGGTGGATATGATACTAGTAAATCACTGAATATACAAAAATTGCCAGATTATCTGGATAGCTGTCGTTCTTGAAATGTTTTAGAGTAAGTTGGATATATTAATAAATGCACTGCACACGGCCTTTTTCGCGAATTACAAAATGTGCCTTTTATTATTGTCAGATTTTGAAAAATTTCTAAAAAACCTCAACAAATTTGAACTTCGCGGGCTAGATGGGCGCTTTAGCCTTAACGCTCGAGTAGGTTAGGTACAATGGAAAAGTTCATCGTGATGCAAAGTCAAGGATTTATCTTTTTGTGCACAACATGTTTGTTGGCTTGGCAATTAAGCCGCTGTGACGAATACCTACTGAATGTCCGAATTGTAAAATATATCTTTGGGTGTGGGTGCATAAGACATTACGCTCATCATAATCGTGGTATTTCAGAATACGAGGTACACATTTTTTGAATACCTAAACGACCACAGGATTCTGAAAATTTATCAGTGAAACTAGAAAGTCTTTTGCTTGCTATAAGTAGGTATTAATTAGAATTAAAAACTACTCACCTATTGTGAAGGTCGGCGGGCTTGGCCATGGTGAACTCTTTCGCGTGGACATTCAGCTTGTTGGGCCCCAGCATAGTGGGGGTGGTCGCGGTGGCAGCCGTCTGCGCCCCGGTAGTGGCCGCTGTAGTCGCAGTCACGCCGTCTGTGCGGACACCTGGTGGTCAACGGTGGTCGTAAAGAGAAGAGGGAGACAGGACAGATGCTGCAGAAGGTTACGATGGCAGAGAGTTATAGAATAACGTTGTGTAGCAGAGGGTCATCATAGTCCGCTCAACGGATGACAGTTTTGATTGAGGAAGTGATTATGTGAGGAAGATGTAGTAGTGATATGTGATGTGTTTATGATAGAGTTGAAAAGAAACGGTTGAACTTTTCATTCCGGAAGGGACGTGGCTAGGTATGCACGTATGAATGAACAGATGGAACCCAGCCAAAATCACCGTGACACAGTGCGAGAATATAGATCAACTGGTAGTCTCTAGTCACATCATATCGACCACGGTTCCTCGAGAAATAGCAGTTGTTCCGTTAGAAAAAAATATTAACATAAACATGTTGGTAACTAGTTTAATAATAAAATATAACAACACCCAGAAATAGAATGTGCCAGATTGCCCACCGTCAAAGATACATTTCAGAAACCGAATACCTATAGGCCAAAATATTGAAGTCCACAATAGATTAATATAGCAATATTTTTATTATAACATTTAATAATGAGCTAATCAATAAGTTTCTCGATTTGCCACAAGCCTTCACACCATTGACTGCCGTAAGATTCCTGAGCTTTTCTTAATATTTTATCATGTACCTCATAAACATCATACATATATATATAATCATCCTTCAGTTTATAACCATATCCAGATCGTAGAGGCATAGAAACCAATTTCCATAGAAACAACATGACAAAGACAACAGCCATTGGCGGCACGCATGTAGCCATGACGGTAGAACAATAGCGAGCACAATAAACGAAGTACTGGCTGGTATAGTGTGAATAGCTGACGCGAAGCACCGGTAGATGATGAATATAATAAAGGCGAACTAACTGGCGTGGTACACAGGCGGTGCAGTTATATTGATTGCGGTCCATTAAGAGAGAGCTCGCGCTGAGCGTTCGACAGGCTATGCCGAACATGACTGACAGGCCGTGTCTTCGGGAGAAGTCAATTTATATACATTCTCAACTCAATATACACTACCTCACCAGATTCCTAAAGGGATAGGCAGAGGTGCTATGCATGGCATCCACATTTCACCAATGGTGTTTCAATATAATAGGTAGTTTTATTCAAAAAAGACCAGAGATTCGAACACGATATATCGTAGTGTCCGTATGCCGACCCGCTCACATGATAATTTCATAAATAAGAATTAAGTACTGTGACGATAACTTTAGAATTCCTGCTGGACACACTGGTTTCCTCACGATGTTGTCCTTCACAAAGTGGAATAATCCAGTAATATGTTGCAAATGGGATTCGCACATTAATAACAGTTATTTGAAAAATAAAATCCTCAAGGAATGATTGATACCTAAACTGGATAGGCATTGGAACTAATTGGGTAACCCAGATTATCGCGCGTAGCACGCGAGCACGCAGTCACGCTCGAATGAGCAAACTTTCATCCAAGATTTAGTGGGCTGCCTGCAGCTTGCATTGTTGCAGTCTTTATAAATACAGGTTGATTCAAGTGTTGTAATTGATATATTTGGATGATACAATAAAGTGGACTTGCAGAAACGTTTCAGGTAGTTTAGGATGTCACCCTAATAGACGTCATTGGACTAAAATGGACACAACTTTCTGGAAGAACTGCACTTGGTGTAAAGCGTACCGTGTTTCCACTATTGGATTGGCCTTTATTACATTATCAATGTGGACACTATCCATCACGATTCAAACGAACTCTCGGGCAATTGTCGATACTGCTGTGACTATATAGTCGATCGTAATTGTGCTATCGCACCAATGATTGGACTGATTTTAGAGGGTGACAGTAGTGTCTGAATTTCGCTAACCTGATAAAGGGGATTTTTCAATTTGTAACACAATACTGGTAACGCGAATTCATAGTATTTTTCTCGCACTACTGTTTATTACAGATATGAATATCGATATGCGTGATACTAATGTGATATAAGTAACTAACTATGTAACTTCCCCAACGATTTCAAAATGCTTAGTCAATCTATATATAAAAATGAATCTCTATTTCCTTGGTCATCGCAGCACGCGTGAACGGATGGAACGATTTCGCTAATAATTTTTTTGTTGTGTTTATTATATTAAGGAGAAGGTTCTTATGAAAAAAAACAATTGGAAAATTGAGCGGAACATATCGAATTCAATATTCAAAGTTAAGACAGGACAACGTCTGTCGGGTCAGCTTGTCCATAATAAAAATAGCACGCTTCATACATAGAAGATTAAACAAAAGCCCTTGTCCACATATCGGGCTGACATAGTAAAACAAACAAACCTGAGGCTTCGGGAACAGGTTGCGCGACCGTCACGGCAACCGACACCGACACCGGTGTCACGGACGCCGGCGCAACCGACACCGTCGTCACCTGAGCCACGGGGGCCACCGGTGCCACCGCCACCGGCTGACTCAACGATTGTTTCACTATACATCTCGACATTTCGCACTTTTATCACCTTTGTTTATCACAGAAAAGCACATTTGACACACACGCCACGTCGCAACAAACATACGACTGTCGGCCCGTTCCAAATATGATGTTTTGTTTATTTTTAATTTTGGCGCCAATTTTGCGTAGTGACGGTGGCTGGCCAAGTATTTACATTCAGCCTGTGACAATGCGAGAAACTCGTTACGATTAATTATGTGATCGAATGACAATCGATTATCCTCCTAATATTATAAATGCGAAAGTTTGTGAGTGTGGATGTATGTATGTTTGTTACTCCTTCACGCAAAAACTACTGAACGGATTTGGATGAAATTTGGAACACAGATAGATTATAACCGGGATTGACATATAGGATACTTTTTAACCCGATAATCCCGAAATTTTTGCTAAGTTAAAATACTACGCGGATGAAGTCGCGGGGCACAGCTAGTTATTATAATAAATAGAGTATGTATTGCACAAGTAATTTGATTGAATCGTGTACAAAAATATATGTATTAGGTACCTATGTAAATTATAATTTAAATAGATAATTATCTATTGTTACTAAAAGCAGTAACTACTATAAATGTATTCTAGAAATAGTATAACACAAAGTCGCTATCTGCGCCTGTCTGTGTATCCACTTGTTTCTGTAAACTGGATATCTACGCAACCGATTTAGATGATGCTTTCACTATGATAGGTTCTTCCAAAGGTTCTAATTTTATTTAACTATAAGTAGTGATAACCGATTGGTTAAAGCACGCGTCTTGCGGGCACCAGGTCTTGGGTTCAAATCCCGGCTCGCACCTCTGGATTTTTCGAAATCTATGTGCGAATCATGATTTCTATAATATGATTATCACTTGCTTACGGTGAAGGAAAACATCGTGAGGAAACCTGCATGTCTTAGAAGATCTAACCAATTTTCGAAAGACATGTGAAATCCGCCAACCCGCACTGGGCCAGCGTGGTGGATTATGGCCTGAATCCCCCTCATGTTGAGGGGAGGCCCGTGCCCAGCAGTGGGACGTCAAAAGGGCTAAATTATTATTATATTATAAGTAAATATTGGAGAAAAGCTGGGTCGTGTCACTAGTAAACTAGGTATATACTAACAAGGCCAATCAACCCATCGCACTTTGGACGATGTAAGTAAGCAGTAATAAGTAGTGAAATATACTTACAAAAACCTTGAAAAGTGCAAGCTAAAAAGAATAAAGGAATTGATAAGAATGTGTATTATACCTTGGTACCTATTGTCTTAACGCAAAATACTTACCGGGAGGTCTGTAAATTTCGAGAGTAGGTTTGCCCTTGGCATTGGTCAAAATCATGCTCCTCCGTTTCCCATTGTTCGGAAACTGAAACAAGGTAAAATGATTACTTAATTCAAATTCAATTTAGTTATTTCCAGGCACAGATACAAAATGTAGGAGGTATGCAATGTATTTTAGTCGGTGTCTCTATTTTTCCAGGATGTGAGGTTTCCGCTTCAGCTGGTCCTCCATTGCTGTATCCCGCGAGTGGGTTTAATGGCGGAAGCGGCTGGAACACCCTCATGATGGGTCCCCACGCGGGATCTATGGGTCTACGCCACTCTACCGAATTACCAACCCCAATGACCTGGCCACATTTAAGGGCAGCGATAGGTACTTCGGTCAGGGGTCTACCACTTCGACACGTAGTCTGAACATCCTGGCAAATGTGTGAAGACCGAGAAGTTCCATAGATTCTGTTATTTTAATTTGTATTTTTATAACGACCGCTTGCCGCAGTGGTTTGAGCGCTGGCTGCTCGGCTCACTGCACCGGTAGCGGGTACGATTCCCGCCGGGTTAAATTTCGAAAATAGCTTCTTTTCATAATTTTCCGAGGTCTGGGTGTCACTGGGACCATACAGATGGTGTGTCAGTCTGGCGATATTTATTTATTTAAATATTTCTGCCGTTCTTCTAGGAGTTCAGTTCTTCATGTTCTCACGCATATATTTACCCGAAAATGAAGTAACTAGTAAGATCATATCTTTGGACATAAATAAATACCTAATGAAACCTACAGCGTGACCACAAAAAGACCCAACACCGCATTAGTGCCTGGTAATGTTAGGGTATGATTAATGGAACACGGAATATTTCTCTTGGACCTAATGCATTATTTGTGCATCCGTCTAGGGTCTAGACAGGTAATGGATTAAAGAAATTTAAAATTTAAATTAGAAATACCAATTAAGTACTATTTTTGATTAATTATCGGTTTTCTTCTTGTACTTAACAGTTTTATTACCTACTTACTTATATAATGATGACCAATAATATTGAATCGAGACAAAACAATTTAAGATTGCTCCCAGTATTTTATCTAAGTATAAAATTTTTCGATCAATTTCCAAAAATATTGATTCAAAAGTTGCCACATTTATTCACAAATCGTTTGAAAGGTTTGAGGTCATGTTCAATTACAAAACAAATGCTAAGGATTTCCAGTTGTGTAGACATATCGTAGGCGTCGGTCTACAGATCGCGCCGTTTTTCGCCCACGGGTGACCGCGATTTAGCGGGACCTTAAAACTGAATTCAATGCAGGCCTTAAATTTAAGATGTTCTAGATATTATAAGTCTTTTAAAAGTCAATTCCCAGGCAGCTCTCTCTCAATGCGAGGATGATCAAACCTAGCCCAAAATGGTTCAGACTGGCCAATGCGGGTTGTTATTAAAAATATATTATGTTATTTGAAGACTGGCTGGATTTTTTCAGGGTTGCAGACTTTTCCTCCACACATATTGATCTTGAAGCAAGGAGTTCGTTGTTGATAAATCTTAGGGATGAAAGCAATAGGTGTTTGTAGCAAAATTTAAGGGTTCGATAATGTCTGGTTGTTGGATTCTGATTACTCAGACTTTTGGATCGGGTCCTAGTTAGTCTCTTACTGAAAATATTTAATTCAGGTTTTTGTGTGCACTGTGCAGGTTCATTGGGAGTGTTTAGGTATGTTGTTAGTAAAGCAAATAAAAAACGAAACAACGTAAAATTACCTGGTTATGATGCATATTGTGATGGGATTGCGGTCGGACGAAGCTGCGTTCTCTCATGATTACACCAGGTGATGCGAAGTCTTGCATTCTGTAGCTCCTCTGCAGCTCGTTGTTACCAACACCGATTTGGGTTTGCATTTTTCCGATTGAATTTATCGATTCTTCGGAGTCAAGCACTAATGTTGTTTAATCTGTGGTATTCCAATCGCGCGCGATTCCCGCTTTACAGATTACCGCGAGATTTGAAAATAGAATTCACTTTTCTTTTTCTCTTTGGTTATTTAGTGCGTTCAGATGTTTATTATGTTTTTTCAATATTTTTATTAGCCGTTTATCTGAAAGCTCTATAAACAATTTAATTAGTTAATTCACTACTGAATACAAGACTGAATATTATCAAAATAAATACACTAGATCAATGACTAGTATTACAGTTACTTTACGTAATGTCACACCTATTATGATTTATATATTTACAACTTTTAAAAATAAAAACTACAACGGGCAATACGCGTTAAAATGCGATTTGAAAACAGCGAAGCGAAAATTAAATTATTATAATCACAATGTTTATTGTGACGTCACGTTGGAGATCACTTCTTTATATATGCATATATAAATGTACATTAAAAACCCTCTGTCATGGCCACTGATAGAGGGTTGTTATCGAGATTTTTTCGTTTTTTTTCAATACGACTAATATACAAGAACAGTGCAGGTATGGTTTAGCGGCTGACAGTCACTGAGCGATGTTTACAATATTTCGAGGGGCTAAGAAGGCGACTTCTTCAGCGCCAAACTCGAATCGTTTCGTCGTAGGGGTTCAATGAACCCTAATCTGAAACAAAATAAAAATTTACCCATGAGTTGTCGTGATCTGTCATTTTTTGTATATGGCGGTACTATTTTAATTTAATTTTCATGTTGCTTATGCTTAGACTATTAACAAGTTTGTGTGCTTATCGAATAATAATAATGGTGAAGAACTTCTTAAATGTTTCTTAAAAAAATATAGATAACAACGGTATAATATGAGAGTTCTTATGTCCAGAGAAAATAAACGCACATCTTTATATTTGGCTATATCTAAGGGGCTTCCACACGGTAGAATTGTATTGCCAATTCGAACAAATTGGCAATCAAATTGTGATGTCAAGTTGAGAGAAGGTGGCGATAAATTTGAATTGTTTCTCCATTTATAAATAATAGCCGCCGTATTTATACTTATATAATATTTATAATTAATTAAGCGATTATCAATACGAAGTTTGGTCCAATTTGTAACAGTCAATTGGCACACCGCTACTTAAATAGAAATTGGATTAGAATCTAAATTTTCACCGTGTGGACGGCCGATCTGATCACACTCAGTTCGTCCAATAGTGTCAATTTAGTTGCCAATCAAATCGTGTCGTTTGGAAGCCGTTTTATCCAGCCCGTATCTACTTAGTTTCAGTTTTCGCTCAGCAGCGAGCCCGCGTTCGCAACCTCGGGCCGGTTTTACAAAACATCATTGCGTCGGACCGAAAAAAGGAAACCACCAATTACACGCGTGTGTTACGTAGCGATGCGTCGGCGCTGCGATCGCATCCTACCAAAATATTGGCCTTTATTTACCAACTTTTATATCCAAAACAAGATTTTCAATTAAAAAATTCAGTCAGATGAATCCTTATCCAATGGAAGATCGGGCCAAAACCTGTAGGTTCATAGTTTTTTTGCTCTCGCTTTTCGCATTTAGCCAGTGTTGTTAGCATATTGCCGATTCTGCAGGCGACAAATGACGTCCACAATCAACTAAATTTGACAAAACTGAAAACATTTATTGTCTTGCTCATACATTACGAGGATGAGAAGGGCGACGATACAATTATTTAAGTAAAGTTTACTTTGTGTTGGTAGAATATTATTATATCCACATTATAATACAATTGATAATATCCCACTGATATTACACATAGTACTTCAAAGAATGTATTGGTGCCAATTCTGTTGGCACAAAACTATAATTAACTATACAAACTGTATTGCCATCGTTATCATGGTTTAATCTATACAAATAAATAAAATTGGAGTGTCAGTTTGTAATATCAAAATAACACCTTTTCACTAAATGTATATGAAAGTACATACGACACGTATAGCAAAAACGCGATTTAAAAAAAAATTGTCTGTCTGTCTGTATGTTTGTTCCGGCTAATCTCCGAAACGGCTGGACCGATTTTGACGGGACTTTCACTGGCAGATAGCTGATGTTATAAGGAGTAACTTAGAGTACTTTAATTTTAGAAAAACAATTAGGGTTCAGCGTAAAACAATAAAAACGCGTGAAATGAAAGAGTATCTCCGAAACGGCTGGACCGATTTTGACGGGACTTTCACTGGTAGTTAGCTGATGTTATAAGCAGTAACTTAGGCTCCTTTTATTTCCTGTCACGCTGGCCAAGAACGCGGGACCGGGCTTTTTTGTTAAGTTAAATTCCACGCGGACGAAGTCGCGGGCTCAGCTAGTGTAGGTATAAATAGTTTAGGTTAAAGTTTGAATAGTTTAAGCAAGAAATAAATCACATACTTCATATTTGTGACAGAAATACATTTAGTTAAGTCGTGATTTAACGACAACATAGTCTAAAACGATCATACCACTTTTCCCAATCCCGTCAAAAAGTCATCATCGCAATTTTGTTCCATAGCGCTGTGAAAAAAAGTCTAGATATACTTTTTTCAGACGTATTTTAGGCACGGCGCTCATGACGTCAGCCGTCGGGAACAAGCTCCTCATAAACATCGCTCTATCAATTATCTGATGTCAAGGCGTGCGTCAGTGCTCTGAAAATTCGCGGAGCATTGAACCAAGCGTCTAGTAGAGTACTTATCTGTATGCACCTGATTAAATTAACACTCGGCCTCGGGTAGAGAAGACTTACGTGTTTCTTCAGCAAACAAATGAAAGTGTAAGTTATAATCATCGATTTAATAATTGTGTTACCTACAATCACTACATAGTATAAAACAAAGTCGCTTCCCGCTGTCTGTCCCTATGTATGCTTAGATCTTTAAAACTAGGCAACGGATTTTGATGCGTTTTGTTAATATATAGATAGAGTGATTCAAGAGGAAGGTTTATATGTATAATACATGCATAATATAGTAGAGAAACACTGATAATTTTAGAGCCGTGCGAAGCCGGGGCGAGTTGCTAGTAATTAGTAAATAGAAATGAGCTAACTCGAGTTGTATGTACCAGACTTATTTTAATTAGCCGGACAGTTGTCGATTACACTGAGAAAAAAACGGCAACAAATCATGTTTGTATAGGTCTACCAGAATCTCATGGCATTAAAAAAATATAAAAAAATGTGATTTTCATATGGCAATGTCAATTGTCACCTGCCAAATCAAAGTACAAGGTTTGTCAACCGCTGTTGAGATTTTGTGATATCTTCTTGGCAATTTATTGTTTTTGTGAAAATGTCGAAAAAGCCACTTCGATCTCAAGCGAGAAATATTGTTTTCAATGTGTATCGTAAAATAAGGGAAGAAGAAGGCGTAAATCAAACTCAATCTTTGATTTTAAAGCGCGTCGTAGAGTTGACCGGTAAGTTGGACTGAGTTGTTTTGATACTTTTAGTTTATTTTATATTTATCTTACTTAATTATAGCTTCTTTATAGGGGTTTTCAGTACTACTATACGGCGAATCATAGGTGAGTGCACATCGAACGATGGTGTATTTTCCACGCCTGGTAAAAAGAGGAGAGCGGGGAAGAAGAAAATCAACTTGGACAGTTTCGATTTACAGTTGATAAGGAATAAAGTAAATGAATTTTATACAGTTCGGAAGGAAATTCCAACAGAAATAAAACTGTTAAAAATTCTTCGACAAGAAATTGATTTCAACGGAGGGAGAGAATCTCTGAGGTAAGAAAAATATTAAGTAATAATCCTTCTCACTCGTAAGACGAGGCCTGTGCCCTGCAGTGGGACGTACGAGTATTTAGACTGATGTTGATGTTGATGATTGACTAAGCTATCGTTTCAGTAACATGATAAATTTTATTATTTTTTACAGACTTATACTTAAGGAGACAGGTTTTGAATATTTTAAATGCCAATCAAAAAGGATCATTTTGATCATTTTGTGTACGGAACTCAAGTAAGCGAACGAAAAGCAATTATACCAGTGACCTGAGCGATAATATTGGAATACTGCGAGTCTGCTAAGTGATTCGGAACGGTGCTTGTTGTGTGTAACTAGTCTTAGTGAACTAGTGTACTAGTAGTGAACTAGTACTGTGTATTTGTCGAGTTTGTGGAGAGCGAAATAAACCCTTTTTACACGTTTAACGGCATTAATTGTACCTACCCCTGTACGTGTACGTAACATTATAATAAATTAGTACATAAAGTAATATATGATTGGATTTATTTTTTTTGTCATATTTTCCTATGTTAAGAACCCGATGCATAACAACAATTTCATACACATACCTAGTATACTTTATGTTAATTAATGACTAAATATATAAATAAAAATTAAACAGTATCAAGATCGTTTAATCCAATTTCCCCAGTATTGCACACAACAAATTTTTATTTCCCCATTTGCCATGAGATTCTGGTAGACCTATAGTTCCTAATATCTCTATATAATAATTATTTGTTTAACTAAACGTTTTATAACTACAACAAAAATAGTTTCATGAAAACGAGGTATTACATAAAACCTCCATGTACCTATTAAAAAAACGTTCAGTTAAACAAAAAAAAACTCACTGGAATTACAAACATCATTTGATGTCGTTTTTTTTCGGGTAACTTATTTTGGTAGTCTTTCCCTATTTCATTTAATTGGCCTCCCATCTGACACTGATTTGGCTTAAGTATGTACCTACCTATTCTATTTCTTGAAAAAGTACCTTAGTTATGCTGACTATCATCATCTCTACCATAATGACCAGATACATTCTGAGATAAACTACCTTACAAGCCGCCCTTAAGGTGAAGGCGCCTGTCTAGCCCGCGAAGTTCAATTTTTTTGAGTTCTTTTAGAAATTTTTCAAAATCTGACAATAATAAAAGACAAATTTTGTAATTCGCGAAAAAGACCGTGTGCAGTGCATTTATTAATACATTTATTTTACTCTAAATATTATCACGGTGGATATGATACTAGTAAATCACTAAATACACAAAAATTGCCAGATTATCTAGATAGCTGTCGTTCTTGAAATGTTTTAGAGTAAGTTGGATATATTAATAAATGCACTGCACACGGTCTTTTTCGCGAATTACAAAATTTGTCTTTTATTATAGTAAGATTTTGAAAAATTTCTAAAAGAACTCAAAAAATTTGAACTTCGCGGGCTAGGTGGGCGCTTTAGCCTTAAAGGTTTCGCTACTTATTAGGAAGTACCTACCTTATAAATAAGATTTGTTGTTACCTAAATAGGCACTTCTAGACATATTAAGTACCTATCCCGCATAATCCAGAACATATTTTTCTCATACCCCAATTGCCATCTCGATTATACTCGTATGTTTTTTCCAGGGACTCTCCCACCACTGTTGCTCCTGCAAGCTTCGATCGACTATGATGACCAAAGTTGACGTCGAAGTTTGACCCTCTACGAGTCCCGGGGAAAAGTTAAATTGTCTGGGAACCCGTATGTCTGTCGATAATATGTCTGTTGCAGATTATTGTATGTAGAGACGCGTAGGACTCACCGCTCTCTCGTCGTGCACCGTCTATCGTTTCGTCCTCTGCACTCGAGACTCGTTCTCTTTACTCGTATTTTTTCACTGCAACAAAATGAAAGTGGCCATTTAGTTAATTGGTTTTTAAAATATAATAAAAACAAACTTATTAGTACGGCTGGCCGAAACTGTAAATCAAATTAACATTAGGAAAATAACGTTGCTTTTATATCTAATTTGTAAGGAAAGCAGCGACACTGAACGGGCGATATAAGTTTGTGTAAAATTATTTAACGCCAACTAATTATGATAATTGGATAATATTATTGTTTTACTGTTACTAAATTGTATCATCACAAAACATTGCTCTGTATTGCGTTTTTCTCACGTGAAACTTGATACGTCTCGTAGTAGGTATACCTACAGACAGAGGATGACATCATAGAACTCTACATCTTAAATACAAGACTAAATTCCTAGCTTGTGTGACTAAGCTATAGTCTCTACTAACAACAAGGTGTATAAATCTTATCTGGCATAATGTCACTGGCCTCTCCTATTTCATAAAACTATAAAATATTAGAATAAACTGATAATTCGTCAGCCGAAGTCAATATCTCGTTACGTTTATTTTAAAATACTAAGTAATATTACTGATTTAATCCCGAAAACAGACTGTTAGAGCTATATCTATCACTATCTCACTTTACATTAAGAGTTCTCTCTAGGGTCTCTACGTAGTCTCTACTTAGATGTAAGAGAGATCCATTAAAGAGTAAAATAATGAAAGGGTTTATCTATGTAGCTTTCAGGGGAGTGTGAATCAAAGTGCGGTGCCCAACTTTGCTATATTGTCATGATAGAGTCAGATTGCAACACGTAACTACACGTTTAACGAATAAAAAACAACTTCCACTCTCTAAATGACTAAATATTTTTGCTCTACAAATATGGACCACGAAATCGTTCGAACAAAAAACTTGTTAACGGAAAGCATTCGATGACCACGACGTGACGTTTCTAGACGATTCGAGAATCGTCTGATCACAACCGACTTTGAATTTGATATCCCTCAGTAAATATGCAACTACCTACCAGACTAACAAAGCAAAGCTTGTACCTACTATTGGTAGTGGAAAATGGATTGAGGGTGATCCCAGTGACACCCAGTCCCAGACGTATCACGAAGAGGCCATTTCGAGGGCTCCGACGATAATCAAACCCGCGACCAACTAGACAATTTATTTATACTTACTTACCTATTAATGGTTTTATTACGAATTGATAACAATATTAAATTACTTTACCACTGTTTGAGAGAGATTAGGCAGTGTAGGTACTTAGTAAAAGTCAGGGCCGGTTGATAAATATTATACCTACTTATTGAAAAATCACACCATCTCAGTACCTATCTAACTACTTGATTACCTACTTAGCATATACATAATACGGTAGATAATGTGTTTGTGTCTGACGCAGCTTGCGAATTGTGCAGACATAGTTGGCCAATGACACAACACCTCTGAATGTGTGAATGTCGAGAAATGCAAATTATTTGACACACTGGTATGTAACTTAATGATTATCAGTAGGTTGCAATTACTTCCAAGAAACAAAAAAAAAACAGTAAAAAATCGCTTAAATTTTCCGACATGACTCTATATAGAGCGTCTTGTTGTGCAAGGGAAAATAGTGGGCATCAGGCCACGATGATGGACTGACCACCCCCGTATTCACAATTGATGACAAGTTTCCGTGTCGGAAACGACAGCTTCCGTCCTTGTTCTAATACAATTGTGAAGCTGTGTGTTTCCGACATCGGACACTTGTAAACTTACAGCAACAACAGAGATAAATGACGAGATATCGTGAACATCTATCTGCCTTTAACAGCTCACGTGTCGAACATGACCGCTCTGCCTAGACTCTAGTCATCAATACAATCGTCGTAAAGCTCTCGGCCCTAGAGCATTACCAACGACCGAAGAATTTGTAATAATAAGACATTATTTATAACAAATTCTTTGCCTACGACAAAGAAGAAACATAAGTACAAAAGTTCGTTTATTACTTATCACGGATAGTTTTTAACTGCTGATGTGACGTGAAGATGGGTGTTTGCCGCTCTCAGTCATCTCAGATCTCAGACTGTCAGGCAGATTTCAGGAGCAACTATGAAGCGGGTTTTGTTATCTATAATAGCTGCTATTGAGAACGAGTCTTGTAGGTACTCGTATGTCTAATAGAAATCGGTTCAGCCAGTTTCAAGATAAACGAGCCAATTTAAAATTATTTATTTTTCGGTTGACCACATAAGGCAAGACAGGCAGCTTGGGGTGTGCAACCACCCACTCCTGCCCCACCGGAGCTACGGTAGAAATTAAAACAACAAAATTAAAAATACTTAAGTAAGTATATCACATGATCACTGAATCAAAATTCCAAGAAAAATATTTCAAAAAAATTCTGTGACGGACGGAATCTGTGGGCGGAGCTTATGACATCACCGTGTTTTCCACGCACACAGACTTTAAGTGTGTTGCATTTACCACCGTTGTAATTTCAACTTTATGTTGTAAATATAACGTTCGTTTTTATCCGTGAGGACAGTGAACATGTGTGCACACATTACGAAGTCTGTAAAGGTTCTAGGTCAATGGGCACGAGCCGCTTTGTTTTGTCGCCATAATCGATTGATCGATGGAATTAATCGAGTTTGAATACAATGATGACAGCGTTCTGGTAGATGTCCTTCTGTATCTTTTGATTTTGGGCGAGCTGTTGAAATAATATTTACAGTATAAGTAGAACAGCATTGAAATCGGCTCATGCATTCCAGAGCTACAGTCAGATAAACAATAAAATGCGTTAGCCACCTTTCCGTACTGCGTCCGTAGGCCGTAGGTGAATATACATTTCGGAAACACTGTCCAAAACTATCTCACACCATTTTGAATCTTTATTGAATTTTTCTGTAGTGCTAAATTGTGTAAAATAAACAGAAGATTCACGAATTGCAGCGGTTTCGAAATGACGTCGCGACAACGGCGGTGCGCCGGAGCATAACACATTGTATGCATTATGAGAAAAAAAAACTATTAGCACCTCCTGCAACGCGGTCGTGATGGCCTCATTGAGACCCCAAGCATCATTAACTTTTTATAAAGGAGCACAATTTGTTTGAAAAGTCATCGGAAAATATATAAAACTTGTGTACCAAATAGTTCGCTACAAAATCACGAAATTTTGTGGGTTTCGTGAGTTTACGAACTCCTGCAGCTCATAATGATGGTAAACGTCGGAGAGAGACGTATAAGAAGATAATTATCTTAGTTGCGTAATATCTGAGAATAGCCGGACATCACGAGTACCAAAGACTCGTCAGCATCGCGAGAATCATAATAAATATTAATGCCATGTGGACGGCGGAAAGTCAATAGTTGGAGAGGCACACACAGAAGAAGATAATGATAAATTGTTTGTAGACATTACCAGGGAGGCATGGGAGGGAGGTGGTGACCATTGTGATTCTGGTCATGATCAAATAACGCTGAGAGCACTACATCGACAAGGCAGTCTTATGAAAGAGTTATTGGAAATTGACATTATGATTTAGGCAAGTATACTGAATTTGGTATATTTTATATCAACTCATAAGGACCAATTCTTTTTTGACATATTGTGAATTATTTTTTTTGAAAATATTAATGAAATAAATACCTGCAAAGATAATTAATCAATATTAAAGTTTTCTAAAAATACCATACAAAGTTATGACGTCAAATATTCTATTCACTAGCTAGTATATAGCTAATTTAACATTTAAGTAATTTTTACATTATTCACTAGCATAGGTAGCATAAGGCTTGTAAGACATACTTTACAAGCTATGTATTTAAAAAATTATCGTCCCCAAAATCATAACGGAGACCCTAGGATGATTTAACCAATCGTTCTAGCGGAAACCTGACCACTCGCAATAAAAGTACCTAGCGTGTGTTGTAATATTCTATTTATAAAGGTTATGAGTTAGTTTGCAGCAGTTCCGAGGGTCCATCGTCTTAGTCAGAGCAAAAAACTATCGTAGCGCGGCTGCTCTCGCAAAAAACTAGATTCTAGTGGCAGATACAACCTATTGTATAGTTAGACTAATCTATATAATTATAAATGGTCATTTCGGAGTGGGCACATCGACACGAGAAGTTTGAGATATATTTTTAAAACTTAATCATCATCTGTCTAAATTCCTTTACCATATCTGGTACTAAAAGTATTTTTATACGTATCCACCGTATGTGATTACTTATTATTTGCCCATGGCCCTTCTATGGTATTTTTGCAATTGCCATACGTATTTATTTTTATAAATGCTACATCAAAATTAGAATTTCTTTCCAAACAGAATATAACGACAACAAATGATTATGTAGTTCCTAGTAAGTACTTGTCCCTTTTATTATTAACAAGTTTAACAGTTTTTTTTGTGATTACATCGTAATTTATGAATCAACATTACATAAACCTTAGCTGTAAGTACTCAATTACAAAACGTTCAGTAAAAATACATACTAGAAAGGAACTACAAAATCAATTTGTTTATGTAATTCCCCTGAAATATTGGTCAGTTCTTACCTACAACAAAAAATATTCAATCAAAATATTCTTTTCTTTGCGTTAAAACGGGCATCCATAACGACTTCCAAATAGCATCTTCTGTCTTCTTTGTCCCCAAGGCTTCACATGCACACATTCTGCATTTACTTATGCGAGTAAATGCTAATATTTATGCGCTTAGACCAAGCAGGTGTTGTGTGAGGCGGCATGTCGTCATGGCCGGCCGCTGTGCCCGCCTTCCGACCCACACACCACGCCCGCGGATTACTACACGCAGTTTCTGTTCATTAACTGCTCTGTTTGCTTGGTAAATATTTGTGTAAAATGTATTATAATATAGCCATTTACGTACTCGCGCCTGGAGCATACATTCCAGTCATTAGACAGTTCACCTAATCCGCTCCTAATAGTGCTCTTGACACTAGGGGTTAAGGTACCATGAGGTCACTGGCAATACATAAACGTGGACCATTGTCCAATAACACAAGGAGATTATAGGAGTATCAGAAACGATTCATTACATACCTATAAAATTTGTTAAATCATCTCTCTAGCGATGGGGTAAGAAAGGTACTCGAGTGGAGAACTCGTACGCAATAATTAATTTTGTGCATGAGGGATGAGTGGACGATCTGGTGAACGTAACAAATCCTGGGTGTGGTAAGCAAAATACCGCCGAGAAATCAGCGCTAAGAGACTCAGCATTGAATGACATGGTATAACCAAGGAAGACCTCTTGTAATTGGTGATTTCTCTAACTATCCGTTGTCCGTAACATTACGTACAGAACGGCAACCTTTAAGGGCCCGCTTCCATAGCAGATGCTTTGAAACACAATGGTGAAAGTTACTTACACGTTTAAAACGCTACCAGCTATTCAATGCGACATGTTGCACTCTATATTCGCTTATAGCTTAATCCTGTTGGAACCTAATACGTCAATGAAGTTATGAACTAAGTCGTCAATTTAACTACATTAACTTTAAGAGCACATTGTCTCGAAATGATGAGATAGGATCGCGAGAATGGAGGCTTACTTACTAGGCGTCGCTCTCAGAAAGGGCGCTATGTGTATGATGAATTAAGTCCAGTAGAAGCTTGTGAGAAAGCTGTTACTACTTAGGTACTACCTATGGTAAAATATGTTAAAATGAGCATTTTTTTAAACATTTCAAGACTGTAAATTATCTTTTTCTCCATCGTAGGTACTTCGGGCTATTGGACACATTAGAACTTCAATCAGAGGTTTGCCGGTGTTAATAATAATATGATTGAAGTACTTAATAGAGTTGACTCTTATGGCCTAGGTTGATAGGCCTGTGGCTCTCTTTTCCCTCGAAGAATATTCAAAGATAAATACAAAAGCCAGCCATTACTGTAATTCTGTTCGCCGGTCTCTGTTTCAGGGGTAAACGACCTGAATCAATCGACTGCGGCCATTTGCCATATTTTTTGTTACCCAAACCGAACGCTAGTGCTTGAAAATACACCATTTTTATCTATTAATTAACTGTTCCACCGAACTAAAATATTGCTTTATGATCTTTCTTTTTTTGTTAATAGGTATGCATTTTATTAGTCATTGCGTGTCAAGATTGAAGGCAGAATGACGTTGCGTTAGAAACTAGTGATTCAACGCGATTCTTAATGCTAATTGAGTTAATATGGCAACGAGTTATCAGGCAGTCGGTGTATATAGTTGAATATATATACGATAGACTGCTTACCATGCTAATGTTAGTAACTTAAGATAATGCAGCCAATTTTTTGCCTTTCCGACAAATAAGTACGCGCTACGATTATGTAGGTAGTCGGTGTAGCTTTAGAATTCGTGCTTCAAACTTCAAGGACATGAAACTAAATCGCTTTGTCTATGATTGTTTTTTTTTTGCAGTAGTTATTGTAATTTATTTAAAATTCGTTAGCTACTAATACTCATTCATAGCCGCCTCCGAGCAAGACATTGATCTTTAGTGTGTATGCGACGGTATTTAGGCCAGAGCGCAGTCTGCGTCCTATTGAGAACACAAGCACAGACAAAAAAATCTATTTTTTATCGCGGTTCAACTAATTAGTCGAAGAGAAACGGCGTTTGCGCTTCAGCCGCGCCTGAACATGTGCAACATGCACTTTCATTTTATTTATTCAGCTATTTTAGTCCACGGATTTCACTATTCGCCTGACGCGTCCCACCGCGATGACGCATCGGTCAACACAGATTATAAAGATGATTAATAATCCACGGCGGTATTAATTTTCACGTGGGAAACGCGAAGAGCGTAAGCGCAAAGGGAATCACAGCATCGTGAAACCCTTTCTTCAATGCAGCGTCCGAAAATAAGGTGAAGCTTAGCTATATATAGGCTTCGGAAATGCCTCGTGTACTGGAGTTATTTTGCCACTACATTTTAGCGTGAGGATAGTGTGACGTACTCACCAGAATCTTGCGCTCGCATGTTACAGCGTTTGGCGGATACGTGTATATTTCACTGATATTATTTTAGTTTGCGTTGCCGTTCGCCGCTCGCGCAGATTCCGGTCGTGTGGCGCCCGCCCGGGCGGTGTGCCGACTGGCGGCGCCGCGCTCGCGCCGGCCCGCGACACAGGCGCACGCGGCACCGTGTCACATCGCCGCCACGGCCACCGGCCACAATAACAACATACCATCCACAATCCTAATTGTACAACCTCGCTAAGAAACCACTCAACTGCACTAATATTATTCCCTCTTATCACACCTGAATTTTTTTTTCTGCGTTGTTATTTACAACGCAAGAATGCGCCGCGGTGTCCCCTCTGTGCGCTGCTGGAAAACTCGCTGCGCACAGTTGGCGAGCTGTTCAACCATTGAATCGATGTTTGCGCGCTCTACATCGCGTCTGCTTTGGTTACTGCTTTGTTGACGGTCTTCCGAGATGTCGGTAATCTAAATATTACATAAAATACACTGCAAGTGGTCTAATTATTCGGAACTGAGAGCAAATTGAAAACGCTGAATTCAATGTACACCTTTTTAGCTCTTTATATTCATTGTTTTGTAACATTTGCCGACGATTGAAGCGTTTACGCATCTAGCCGTCGCCAACCAGACTGCTTTGATCGTCACTTCATCTCGTGACAACTCAACTGTAACGTCGCACACTCAAGTCCAAAATCCTGATCCAAACCGCTATCATTTATTTATTTTGCAGGTAACACCTATCTTGCAACTCTGTTGACGACATTCTCAACCGGCTAACATAACGCATATTGATTAAATCTAGGAAAAAAATGTAATGAGAGCAGACCACTGCATAATTGCCATAGAAAGAGTATTAAACACATACCTATACCACTGAAAACACTTACTCAGAAATCAGTATCATGGTCACTCAACTATAAGTTGATCTCTATCGTAGCATGACCTGACTCTACAAACAGCTTTAGGAGCTTTGGATGGTTAAAGACAGTTAAACATTGACCAAGCAATAAATCTTTGATGTGAAATCAATATTTATGGATGGGGTGGACTTGGAATTGGACGGACGGATAGGTGAATTAGGTTCTAACTGAAGTTAGTCCTACTCAAAATCTTCTGTTAGGACTGCATAATATCTAATAACAGTGAAGTAGGTAATGTTGATACCCACACATCTTGACGCCTAACCAGCAATGTCGTTGGTGAAAGGCTGCAGGCTTCACCTTGTCATACTGCGCGAATCATTAAACATGGTGCATTAGGAATACAAAAACAAAATACTTCAAATACTACTACTTGGACATAGTTTTGCAGAATGGAGCCAACACACATATACTTTTGCAATGTGGAACCAACCTACTTACATTTGCACTGGGGTTGGATTTGGTCTGCAGATGTATGTGTGGGTTGGTTCGTTTTTGCAAAAATATATACTGAAAACAATTGAACAGGGAAACTTTGTAGCATAAACTTTTTGCATTATGAAGATGCCAATAGAAATGCTGCCAAGTTTTAACCGAAGTAAGGAGGAAGCAAGATGGCGGACGTGGCAAGAACATTTTTTCAATAACCAACTGAAATCAAATAAATAAAAAACAAAATCAGTGATGAAAAAATATTTTCATAACAAAACTAACATACTTGGTACTAATACAACTATTGTGCAATGAAGAAGTTTATTTACGAATATAAATACAAAGTCTTACAAAGTCACTCGGAAACGGACGCAGCAGTAAGGTACCTACTAGAGTCAACCACACGTCAAGCACTCGACATTGGCAGCGACATCTTTGGATAAAAGGATAATTGCCAAAAACTGAAAAAGAAGAAGAAGAACCGAAGTAAGTACTCACGACAGTCACATGCTTGCTAAGTTAATGATCTAGATAGTTCGAGTTAACAACCACCCACCCCCTCACTTTGTTCCACAACCCTTTAGGTGGACAACGGGCGGCCAATGTCTTTCGTATTGCAAGCATGTGTTGCCTGCTCATATTCTGTTGCTGCTCCTGAGAATGTACACCATCTTTTGTTAATTGAAAAGAGTAACCATTGAGTTTCTTGCCGGATCTTCTCAGTGGAAGCAGCATTCCGAACCGGTGGTAGATTCTGACTATTCATAAATGCTTTGTAGGCTTACATGAATAAAAAAAATTGAGTTTGAGTTTAAAAGAACGGGTGATAGGTACGCTTCTATGCGGACTTTGTTATGTAAAAAAAAGATACGATTCTTTATCCATATTTAGTTTTAGTTTAGCCAAAATACGTGTTCATTCTCATGTCTAAATTAAAATTAAACGACCCAATACTCATCGTTGCAGGAAGATAAGAAACAATTAATGCGATGACATCATAAACGGAAACACGTAACCATTCCTTGTATCCTTTGCCACTTAAGGTTTATGCCGGATATCGGATCGACCTTGCAATCACGCAATGGATAATCTATTGTTCGATATACACCCGGCTGTATAAAAAACGCGGGTTACAAGCCTAGAACAATAACGGGTTTACAGTTTGCTAGCAAGCAGGCTCGAAAGATTTCTATTTCATCATACAATGTACTCTAAAGCTCACATTAGACTGTTTTCATGAATGGTTTAGATGTAATTTCTTTCATAACACCGCCATTCATAAGCGTTCTTTTGATAGTTCTACAAAAATAAACTCATTAGCGACTTGGTCCGCATGGATCTCGGTACGGAATTCACATACAAACTTCCATCCCCTATTTCACCCTTAAAAGTTTTACTTTCGCTAGAATAAGTAGCCTATGTCCGTATCCAAGGTCCAATATATTTCCATAGCAAAATTCATCGAAATTGGTTCAGCGGTTTAGGCTGGTTTAGCGGGCGTGAAAAAGTAACAAACATGCAGACCGAGTTACTTTCGTGTTTAAATTATATTAGTTTGGATTTTGACCGCATTGGAACCCTCTCTCCTGGTTCAGGCAAACGGGCCACACTAACAAAGTATGTATTGCGTACTAGTTCTAGTTTCATTATATCTGTTACCTGGATCCTCTGCATGTATTTCTGTCTTATTTCATTGACGCTGGCCCAACTGTAGCCAATAAATAAATAAATATCGTCAGACTGACACACCAACTGTATGGTCCTAAACTAAGCAACGCTTTTACTATGAATACCGTACAATGGACTGGGGGCTATCCCAGTGACACCCAGACCAATGCAAATTACAAAAAGGCCATTTCCGAAATTTGCCCCGGCGGGAATCGAACCCGCAACCACCATGTGCAGTGAGCCGAGCGGCCTACGCTCGAACCACTGCGCCAAGCGGTCGTCAAAAAGCCAATTGACTACAGCTCATATACGGGCTGGCTCGACTGGGGTAGTACCACACTCTCACAGAAGATTGGCATAAAGTAGCTTTCGTATGATGTGTCAGACCCCATACTTTCTCCTCCTTCTGTCTTACTCCCATTCAGATCGGTGACGTACGAGCAATGCGTCTGGTATTGGAAGCATCCATAGGCTACGGTAACTGCTTAACATCGGGCAGAGCGTACCTACACTTGTTTTCCAAATATGTTATTTGAAAAAAAAAAATAGAAAACTCCGATGCTACGACTTTTTAAACTACAAAAGAGCTGATAATTTTCAAACGGCTGAACCGATTTTCATGAAATATGGCTAAGAACATTCTCGATCAGAATACCTATTTAACAAAAAAAACAAAATTGAAAACGGTTCATCCGCTTGGGCGCTACGATGCCATATACAGACACACATATACACATGTTATACTTATAACATCCCTCTTTTTGTCGGGGGTTAAAAATAGGTAATAATAGATTGCAACATGTTTCCTATCTGAAATGCGAACAAACCGCGCGTCGTTTACACACTAAACGAGGAAGAGTCCATCGACGGAAATAGGTTTCTTTTTACGTCGCTTTGGAAACTAAATGTTTCCGGTAGTGAGACAGCCGATGCGTGCGCGCACACACGGCTGTCCAAATTACTAGTACGTATAATTTAAACTAGCTGAGCCCGCGACTTCGTCCGCGTGGAATTTAACTTAACAAAAAAGCCCGCTCTCGCGTTCTGAGCCCGCGTGACAGTAACCTTTTTACTATCTAAAATAAACGTAGCCTAAGTTACTGCTTATAACATCAGCTATCTGCCAGTGAAAGTCCCGTCAAAATCGGTCCAGCCGTTTCGGAGATTACCCGGAACAAACATACAGACAGACAGCAGACAGACAAAAATTTTTTAAATCGCGTTTTTGCTATTGGTGTCGTCTGTACTTTCATACGCATTTAGTGAAAAGGTGTTATTTTGATATTACAAACAGACACTCCAATTTTATTTATTTGTATAGATGAAAGCATTTAACCGACTTCATAAAACCTGTGTGCACTAAAAAAGCTAGAAATAACTAGACACCTTATAATTTCTTTAATTTGGAGTCTGTGCTACTATCTTTACACAGTTTTTTATTTTTTATTTTAGTAGATTCAATTTGGATATCTCAATACATAATTTCCTTTTTTGAACAATGAGTTCGATGATATGGTGGCGTCCGCTATTGGATACGGATCATACTTGTCGCTTGTTGTCTTTTGCGTTCTTTATGACTTTACGCTACGTTAGGACTAATTTATTAGGTACCTACCTACCCCTGCTTACTTGAATTAGCACAGATTTTACAAATCAGTGTATAAATAACGGAGTTATGAGGTAACAAACATAAAAAGGTACAAACGAATTGAGAACCTCCTTTTGAAGTCGGTTAAAAATACCCTCAATTTTTTAACTATTGTGCGGTAGGAAGAGAAAGGCAAGATTAGTGTTAACAATTTATTTGCTTTTGAACATCACACAATATATTTAACGCCGGTATTAGAACAAAACGAAAAGTGCGGTCTCGGACCAAGTTGAAATTGATTTATTAATACCGACCTAAGATTCGGGTCACGTCCGGTTATATAATTATTTAAATAAATAATACCTACACCACGGCTAAAGAGAAGCGATACGAAATCAACAGTAAAATATAAATTTTCGTATCGCTTCTCGTTGGCCGTGATATAGCAAAGTTTAGTGAGATGTTGGTACAAGCAGTGGTGGCGCCATCTTTAAATCTCCAGCTTGTTTAAGTAGTGGTAGTAATTTTGAATCCCTAACTTTTAGTTTAACCAACACCTACTTAACTACTGCTATTTAAACTCTCTTCAAATGCATATACGTTATAGTTTAGCACGTAAGAATGAAGTGATTCTATCGGTGGATCTTGCCATGTACAATTTTGGTGAAACGTATAGTTTTAAGATTATATTCAATGGTTTTTTGTTGCAAATATTTAATTGCGAACGATAATAGTGTAAAATATGATAAGAGGTAAATTGTTACATACATTATATTACAATGAATATATTATTTTCAATTTAAAATTGCTCTCCGAGCCTTGTTACCTTCTAGCGGAAGGGCGATGGAACTATTCCTTACATTCACTAGTTATTTAAAAAAAAAACACTAGTTTCGTTATTTAACCTTTTAAAATATTTTATACTATTCTCGCTACACACTATTATACATATTTTACTTAATAAAAAAGAATTAAAATAAAATCAACTAATTTATTTCACTAAGGAATGTCACTACACTAAAATTAAACTAAAAAAATCTAAGTACTTACAAAAGAAGAATTGTTCTAAATAATAAGTTACTAAATAAATTTATAAACTAGGTCTAATAAGAATGTTAAATTTATATTGAATATTGTTTTATTTTATAATACAGAGGTTGCTTTAAGTTTTCATTGAAAAATAATCGATTTTCAACATGTTATTCTGATCCATTAGAACCCACTCTGTGATTATATTAACGAAAGCCATGAAAGACATGCTACACCTCTCTTGGATCGGAGCATAAAGAATTGATGAACTTCTTTCTTCCTTATATTTAGAAAGATAAGCCACTCTTACTTCTTATTTCTTGTCATATAGTGGGGGCTATAGATTCACCTTTCGGGCGCATTCATCTTTGTTTTAATGGGATCCCAATTTTATAATGGTGTTATAACAAAAGAAAACATTATTCAACTTATTAACATTTTAAATTATATCTACATTATGGTAAACTGAAATCTCGAAACCGTATACTGAAAATTTTCGTGTTTGCCTGTTTTGAACAAGAATTATATAGCTAACAAATATAATATATGTTGTATATAAGCTTCTTGGCTTTGGAACATGTTTGTTTGTTTATGTGTCATTTTTTTATCGTGTTATGAATATGATCACATGTCCGGTTTATAGATTTCAGTATAAAACTTTGGCTGTATAATTTCTCATGAAGTTTTCATGCGTATTTTGCGGAAATAAAATAGCTTTCTGTCAGTTTTTTAAGGGTAAATATTGCAATTTATTGCAGACTAAACATGGCATGCGAGGCTTCTTCGCGCTGAATCTATAACTTTGTAAAGAATTATATAAAATCGATATTTATTAGATCAAGTCTTCAGTCAGCCGTTTCTAAGATGCTATTGTACTGCCTTACTGGCGCTAGTGTCACTGCAAAGTCTGTGTGTAACGACCTTAACCTCTCCGGGACCGCGTGACTGTGCGAAAGAGTGCAAATGAGAGAACGTGTCATCCTACTCACACTAGACTCACTTCCACGCCGACAAAAATATGGTGGGCTCACTTGTTCTTGCGGCTTTCCAAGAATTCTTGCCGACATTTATTTCTGAGTGTATAGGGTATTAATACATCGATTACGGATCTGAGCGCAATCTTGATTATCTACGCTTTTGACATTCTATTTTGTCCTGGTATTTTTTTATAGGACTAATCCCGCCACGCAATCCCTCCACTGTTACTCCTATATAAGCCAGGATCGATAATGATGACCAATGATGACGCCGAGGTTTGAACCTCGACGAGTCCCGGGAAAAGTTAATAAATCGATCTCAAGTCTGAGAGCGATCTTGGAAATGTCATTCCCGTACAAAATGAAATGTCAGAAGCGTACTCAAGATCAAGATCGCTCTCAGACTTGAGATCGATCTATAAATACGGGCCTAATACTCGTTGAATTGCCGATAGTCAGTCCGGTCGAGGTGTAAATATGATATTATATTCCGAAGCGTTGTTTTTGTATGAGAATAAACATTTTTATACGCATAAATACTAAAATTTATTCATATAATTAAATACAGTAATCTATAGGTACAATCGATTCGCGTATACTTTACATTTTCATTTATTCCAATGCAATATTATCATGCTTATATCTTGAAAGTCCTTATGCTCTAGCTAGCCACTGGTCCTTAAAAATATATTGATAAAATGGACGTAGTTTTGCAAAATGGAACCAACCCACACACACTTCTGCAAACTAAAACCAACCTAGAACCACTAACACAAGGTTGGATTTGGTTTACAGCAGTTCAAATGTGTTGTTTCCGTTCTGCGAAACGATATCCAAATAGCATTGAAATAAGTTTTTTTAACGCTATCTTACAATATAAATTATCTATGGTCTATTACTGTCAGTACAAAAGCAGCAAGTCACTTTGTTTTCTGTTACACTATACACTAATTTGTCTGTGCTTAGGTTTTATGTATACCTGTAATAAATCGGCTGTATTGTAATGGCGGCCTGTCAGAAGTGGCTCGAGTCGTCGGAACAAGTATACCATAGACCACATTTAGGTTTCACATGAGTACAGTGCTACAATTATAAGTTGGCGGTGGCAACATTTTTAACACTTGCAACATGAAATTTTCGCTCTGTAACTATGTTAGATATACAAAAAAAAATAAAAAAATAAAAAAACAGTAAATTTTGTCTACAGAAATAAAAATAGAAGCATAACAAAGCACTTATAAATAGACAAAAGGCCACCACCATTCATCCCAACACACAATATCGCTAGTGTGCACTAGCGCAACCAGCCGCCAATTTTTAATTGTAGGACTGTAATAAAATTTCACCTTCACGCCAATTCACTACAAATTTCATTAAATACTGCAATAATATACAATGTAAGGCTGTGTCAACATTCTGTTCAATCATATACGATTCTTGTATTTTAAACAATCATTAAATGAATTTATTAAATGTTTTATTTTATAGAGAAAAGTATTTGTGATAATTTAAATAATGTAATTTGAATTAAACACACCTTGAATCTTCGGAATAATAGTGTTCGATAAGACAAATAGCGAGCCATTCACACTCGTATTCCGAAGACCATAAAGCTGTTTTTCCTTTAAAAAATGCTTCACTTTCGATTTGCACTAAACACAAAAATCGACATTAAAACTTATCAAATTATCGCATGACCAAATTTGAGTAGAAAGCTAACTAACATAAAGTTAAAAATGTAATAACTCACACAATCATACAATATACAGCTAATACAATATCGGCATATTCACAAATGTTGGACACACAGATTGTTGGTCGCACTGTTGGTTCACTTCACACAATATCACAAATGTTTGCACAAATATTGGGTCCAAAATCCTATTTCACTATTCGAGGGCGTCGATGTTGGGCGCCAACAATCATTTGTTTGGCGACGTCAGGCCGAGCGCGGCGGATAGGAGCCGTACAACATTCTTCTGTTCTGCCCCATCCGTTTCTATACATAAAAACAAATAGATAAATTATTACTTTGCAATTTAATCGACACTTAAATTTATTTTTTATATGAGGGCCGCTTGGCGCAGTGGTTCGAGCGTAGGCCGCTCGGCTCATTGGACATGGTGGTTGCGGGTTCGATTCCCGCCGGGGCATTTTCGGAAATGGCCTCTTCGTAATTTGCCCAGGTTTGGGTGTCAATGGGATCGCCCCCAGCCCATTGTACGGTACCCATAGTACAAGCGTTGCTTAGTTTGGGACCATACAGTTAGTGTGTCAGTCTGGCGATATTTTTATATTTATTTATTACGTCTGCGTATGTGGAAAAGGTATGGACTTATGTCACTCCTCCTAATCTAGAGCCATAGACCGACTCCAAATTAAATAAATTACAAGGTACCTAGTTATTTCTTGCTTTTTAGTGCACCCAGGTTTCATTGAAATTGGTTTAATATTTTAATTAAGTAATTAGTTTAATGATTTTAGTACTAAACTACGTGTAGAATTGCTGGTAAACGTGAATAGTCCATATCTCTCAAACTACCGAACCGATTTTGATGAAATTTATATGTTACGAGTATACCCTTTCAAACATAAAATTTTCGAAATAGATCCACAATTGACAGAGAAATAGGTGAACATACATAAAAAAACCACACAGATGAACATAGAACCTTCTCCTTTTAGGAAGAAACTAGCTGTACCCTGCGCGCGTTGCTACGCTGTCAAAGATTGGTTGTACCAACTCAGAATCCTTTGTGGGCTCATGCACAACACTTTGCTGAAGATCATGACATGATCAAGTGCATAGTTTACGATTCTATAAAGGACATACAGCCAAACATTCATTTTTATATATATAGAAGATTTAAAAATGTATACTAAGTCTTCAGGAAAAGCAAGTATAAATGTGATGGGAACTGACCGTCGGCGCCGGTGACATGTTTCTCGAGGTTAAGCTTCTCCTGCGCCACCTGGTAGATGCCCTCCTCGATGGTGCCGGCGCTCAGCAGCCGGTATATCGTCACCGGCCGCGTCTGGCCCATCCTGTGGCATCTGCCAACCGCAACACAAGTACATTCAGTATATATGGTGTGTGCCACACCTCACTAAACTAGCTTTCTAATTTAAATACTAAATCCAAGTGAGACTTATCTAATATATAACACGTATTCTCGTGTCGCGGTGTTTGTTGCCAAACTCCTCTGAAATGGCTCGACCGATTTTCATGAAATTTTGTGTGCATATCGGGTAGGTCTGAGTATCGGTCAACATCTATTTTTCATACCCCTAAAAGACAGGACAACGTCTGCCGGGTCAGCTAGTATTATAAACTAGCTGACCCTATATAGGTATATAGATATTATATTTTGGTATAAGATCACATTTCACATTTGAATTATATAAAAAAATCTCTTTGCTTGTATTTTAGTCCTAATATAATAGGGGGTGAGCCTGTTACCAATATACCGGGCACATCCCCCTCGATTCAAGTGGGATTTAGGGTCAATCCACCACACTGAGGATATCTTACTTAGCAATGAGATTCTCACATGAAATAAAATAGAAAAAACAGATGTGAAACATGTGTAGTATATAGTATGCGCGCGCACACACATAAGGGATGAGACACACAAAGGGGACATGACGTTATGAGAGCATCATGTCATTGGCCGTGACGGCAAACTGGTCGATTTTACTGCTAAAGTGCTCAAATAGACGTATCACTTAAAAAAATGCTGCAAGTTTTGAAGCAAAGCTTCTATACCACGTGCGGCAACTATATCCGTGCTAAGGATCAGTAGTGTTACAAGATATATATAGGTATAGAGAGTGGCAGCTGTGGCGCCCTAGGCTTTATACTATAAAGCTTCGCTTCTTTCGGGCGTCACTAGATGGCATTTTTTTTTTCCTAGTACGGAGTCCGCAGTGCGCTTGGTCCGTGACCCTCGGCGCAGGCGCGTCTCACCTGTCCTCGGCCTGCTTGTCGTTGTACGGGTTGAAGTCGATGTCGTGGATGATGACGGTGTCGGCGGCGGTCAGGTTGATGCCGAGCCCGCCCGCCTTGGTCGACAGCAGGAACACGAATATGTCCTCATTGTTGTACTGGTCTATTAATGATTGTCTGTGGAGTGAATTATTTGAAATTTATTAGGATTGCTGCATGTTTTTTTTTTAGGTAACTTTAAAAATGACAAAATTAAGCGCCACTCTCACAAGCTTCAGATAACGTTTATTCTCCAAATAAATTTGTAGTTTTTACAGTATTTCGATAGAATATCTGTTAAAACTTTAGGAAGACAAAAAATACTAAATGCCTAAGACGATACGAATTTATACGGCCTTACGGACATAGGAAATCCCGCGGCAAAATACGGAACTAAATTTTACACGGTGTAAATTGTATTGCCGTCACGCGACTACAGCGCCGCGTCCGTGAAATAAAATGTAGGCGTGTACAGGTGTATTTAACTCATCCCCGCGACTCGTCGATGGTCGAACCTTGATGTCATCATTGGTCACCATTGTCGATCCTGGCTTACACGAGTAAAAGTGGTGGGAGTGTGTATCGAGACTAGTCCTACTTAAAAATAAAGCCGTGTAAAGGGTATGTAGCCGATGGTGTAGTATATGACCTGTCCATAACGGCGGTGCTGCCGTCCAGGCGCAGGTAGCGGTGTCCGCGCAGCGCCAGGTAGGGCTCCAGGATGTCCAGCATCATGGTGAACTGGCTGAACACCAGCACGCGGTGGCCGCCCGCCTTCAGCCGCGGCAGCATCTCGTCCAGCTTTTGGAACTTGCCCGAGTCCAGGATCAGCTCCTCCGGCACGTGGTACGGGCTGATGCACTGCACGGAATATGTGAAGGCACACAATACCAGCAACTGTTCGGTTGGTACACAGTAGAGCACAGACCAATCCGAGAAGACACCTCCTACGTTCACTATTGTATGAGAATGCTAGAGAAATCTGCTACTTGCTCCAAACACAAACTATCGCGAGGTCGCAAAGAAAGAGAGAGGCAATCAGAGTTGTAAAGTGTCAATGTCAGCCCACTTTCAAAGTGGCGCCGCCGCGCTCTAGTGGCAAATAAAACAATTTTTCATTACTCATACTCTGAAAGTAGGTCTGTAGTTGCCTGAGGAGCGGGTTGAAAGTAATACTTTTCCGGCCCGGGAGAATCGCTTTCAACTGACAGCTGTCAAATTATAAAAAAAAAACTAGTTCCATTTTCACATTTCTATGGAACCATGTTCAAACTTTTTCTACAGTCACTCAATTACAGCACGATGTAAAATTTAAATAACATAAAGTTAAGTATTAATTAAAGAATATATATTTTGAAATGACTTAATTATAATTTAATTTCAACAATTTCTTTCAAATAACATAGATTTGGGCAAAAAATTTAAAGATGAAAATTAATAATAATGGCTAAATAATGAAGTTGGCCGGCCAACGAAAAAAAAACAAAATAGGCGGCAATCCGATCTTAATTTTTTTTTTCGAGTTGTTTTTTTTCATCCTTGTATTATTTCTTTAGCCAATTCTTGTTTTTATTTTTACTTTCCTTCTATTGGTAATGAAAAGCACAGTGTTTACCTCGGGTGAAAGACTTATTTTGTCCCTCGAACCCCGTCTCGGGACTAAATAAGTCACTTTCACCACTCGTGTAACAATGTACTATTGCAGGACCTCACATAAGGTTGCAGGAAACGGTGACTATTTTAAAATGTTCATTCGGTACTCATATTTGAGTCTGAAATTTCTGGGTTGCAAGACTAAAAGCTGTAATATAAATAAATATCGCCAGACTGACACACCAACTGTATGGTCCCAAACTAACCAACTATGGGTACCGTACAATGGACCGGGGGCGATCCCAGTGACACCCAGACCAGGACAATTTACGAAAAGGCCATTTCCGACATACCCCAGCGGGAATCGAACCCGCAACCACCATGTGCAGTGAGCCAAGCGGCCTACGCTGGAACCACTGGACCAAGCGGTCGTCTAATATCCCCTGGGAGTCGGTGTGGTTATACTCACACTATGATTGAGCGTGAGCTGGTGTATCTGGAAGTCGGACAGGCAGAGCAGGTCCTGGAACACGTAGTGCTCGTTCTTCTCCTTGTAGGTGGGGTCGCGCGCGAGCCGCGGCGCCATCTTGCGCAGCGCGGGCTCCTGGTAGTGGTGGCGCAGCAGCAGCGGGTGGTTCGCCAGCTTGCGCATGTCCATCATCATCGCCATGCCACTTTGCTCCGTCGTCGCGTGGATCTAACGCACATAATTGTGTGCTCGAGCATTTATTTTTGGAACGAACTTGCGGTAGGAGTTAACTGGCAGAAATCGTCACGTAAGCCATTTGTTGGTTATTTTAAGCTACTTTGTAACGTCCACTGTGAAAAAGTTATCTCAAAATCAACTAGATGGCGTAAGTGTGTTATTTAGGTAACTAGATAGTGCGACATCTAGTGGACATGTTGTGAAATAATTTTTAGTTAGAGTTAAATTTAATATTTGTAATTACTTTAGATTAATATTTTTATCATTATAACCAAGAAACCTAACAGAGAACTTCGTTCAATCCGGTTGTAGATGTAAGAAAAAACAGACAATTTGTAAGTGCCCCGAAGGCCTTAACAAAATAAACACATCGACTCACCGTGCCGTCCTTAGCCGCGAAGCCGGCAATGAGGTCCTTGTAGAGCCTCTCCTGGCGGTCAGACATGGCGCACAGCTCGCGGTGGTTGGTCTTCAGCGGCAGGTCCTGAAGCACGTCCCGCTTCAGCCGCCGAAGCACGAACGGCTTCATGATGCGCTTCGCCTGTGTTATCTGGCCCTTCTCGAACGCGGGCTCGTCGTCTTCCGCCTTGCCTTCAGCTTTCTTTGTGGTCTTCGATTTCTGTAAAAAAATCTCGCCCTGTTAAGCTGTGCCTGTAACCGTACAGACACAATTTAGAAGCTGTGTCTTCTTCAAAGTCCTCCTATTTTATTTTTTTGCTTTTTTTAAAAAAAAAAAGATTACTAGCAATGTGTGTTTATCACATTACTAGTATTCTCTTTAGCCCCTCCAACTAAGCTAATGCTTGTGTTAGAAGTGGGCTCGCGTCAATAGTTGAATGGCCAGGATGGGGATCGAACCCGGAACCTCTCAGCTACGAGGACGGCCCCTCTAACCACTAGGCTATTGACGCTTATTTAGATTATTATTTATTTAGATTAAATTCGTGCGGGTTCCAAGACTTTAATACTATAAATTAATTTAACTTTTCCCCGGGACTCTTGGAGGGTAAAACCTCGACGTCATCATTGGTCACCATTGTCGATCCTGGTTTGCAGGAGTAACAGTGGTGGGAGTGTGTAGCGGCCCCAGTCCCATAAAAAAGCTGTAGCACATTGGCTATAGCTCATATACGAACTGTCTCGACTGGGGTAGTAAGACCCTCTCACACAAAAGATCGGCGTAAAGCAGTTTCGTACGATGAGTGAGAAGGCTGGAAGCTCTATCTTCCCTCTCCCTTTGTCCCACTCCCCTTCAGGTGGGCAACGTGCGAGCGATACCTTTTCGATACCTTTTTTTTGGCGACCGCTTGGCGCAGTGGTTCGAGCGTAGGCCGCTCGGCTCACTGCACATGGTGGTTGCGGGTTCGATTCCCACTGTGGCAAATTTCGGAAATGGCCTTTTCGCAATTTGCCCTAGTCTGGGTGTCATTGGGATCGCCCCCAGTCCATAGTACGGTACCCATAGTACAAGCGTAGCTTAGTTTGGGACCATGCAGTTTACTTTGTAAATCTAAAACTATCGGCTTTATGGGACAGTTGAAGTACTAAAGGTTTTGTAGACTTATAAAATCTGACAACAGCTGTATCCCTATAACACCTTTTCTTTTTCAAGATTCCTCCAAAGCTGATAGTTTTGGAATAGCAAAGTTAAATTTTGAAAAAATAAGTATACCCTTTTGTTTCACCTAGTATATTTAAAAACTGCCTAGTAAGTGCACGTAAGGTGTACTCACGGCGTTCTTCTGGAACAGGCTCTTGAGGTCGTCCGTCTTCCCGGAGAACATGTGCGGCATCACGAACGCGAGCAGCGACATCAGCTCCAGCAGGTTGTTCTGCAGCGGCGTGCCCGTGAGCAGCAGCCGGTGCTTCGACTGCACATTCCAGCTTATTAATACAACGATAGAGTACACTTTCGGTTGGCAGGTACTTCTCATTTGATACGTTGTTGCTTGTGCTTTTGATTTTTTAAATTAATAATAAGGAAATGACAAAAAAGCTAGCCGCGTTTCGTGCCGGATGTTCTAAGTTGAGGTCACGTTCCGATAAAAAAACAATATTTGTAAGGAAAATAAACTATTTAACTTAGATTGCCTAGGGGCCCGGCAATGATTAATCCGGCCCTGGGTTGGTACTCTTAGTAACGATATTCGATATATCGTGACATTTACAGTGTCGGATCCTACTCTGAATTCCATATTTTTTGCCGTCTCGTATCGATTACTAAACGAACAATACAAAATTATCGTTCGTTCAGACGATATACGACAGCATAAAATATTGAATTTAGAGTAGTATTCGCCATTACCAATGTCACGATATATCGATTATCGTTGCTAAGGCCCATATTAATAAATCTATCTCAAGTCTGGGATTGGTCTTGAGTACGCCGTTGACATGTCATTTTGTGCTGGGATGACGTTAGGATGACATTTCCAAGATCGCTCTCAGACTTGAGATCGATTTATTAATACGGCCCCTGGTAGGGCAGCGGTTTGTGAAACACGAGCGACCCGCCCCGGCTTCGCACGGGTATTTTTATCAGTGTTTCTCTCCTATATTATGCATGTATTATACATATAAACTTTCCTCTTGAATCACTCTATCTATTAAAAAAAAATCGCAACAAAATCCGTTGCATAGTTTTAAAGATCTAAGCATACATAGGGACAGACAGACATCGGAAAGCGACTTTGTTTTTAACCCCAGACAAAAAAAGAGGGGTGTTATAAGTTTAACATGTGTATCTGTGTGTCTGTCTATGGCATCGTAGCGCCCAAGCGTATGACGCGATTTCAATTTTGTTTTTTTTTGTTAGATAGGTATTCTGATCTGATGAGGAGTGTTCTTAGCAATGTTTCATGAAAATCGGTTGAGCCGTTAGAAAATGATCAGCTCTTTTGTAGTTTAAAAAGTCGTCGCATCGGCAGTTTTCTAAATTTTCAATTTTAGTTATATACTATGTAGTGATGTTCACCTTGATCTTGAGCAGGTTGTCGTAGCGCTGCGTGGACATGTTCTTGAGCATGTGAGCTTCGTCGTAGATGACGTAGTGCATGGGCGTGATGCGGAACATCTTGCGCTCCTCCGGGCAGCTGCTCACCATCGTGTACCTGCCGTGCGAACAACACCTTTAGGATATCTTATTTTAAGCGTACCACCCACCTGGGCCCTTATTACGTTAGCTACTTAAAACGCAATAGAAAAGCTTTCAAACGCTCGCGTTCAAGCGTTTGCTATTCTATATATATATATAGCACGACGTCGAGCTGGTGCAGGGAGCGCGCGTACTGCACGCGCAGCTGTACGGGCCCTGTGAGAGTGCATGGTACCCACGTGGTGAGCACGACGTCGAGCTGGTGCAGGGAGCGCGCGTACTGCACGCGCAGCTGTACGGGCCCTGTGAGAGTGCATGGTACCCACGTGGTGAGCACGACGTCGAGCTGGTGCAGGGAGCGCGCGTACTGCACGCGCAGCTGTACGGGCCCTGTGAGAGTGCATGGTACCCACGTGGTGAGCACGACGTCGAGCTGGTGCAGGGAGCGCGCGTACTGCACGCGCAGCTGTACGGGCCCTGTGAGAGTGCATGGTACCCACGTGGTGAGCACGACGTCGAGCTGGTGCAGGGAGCGCGCGTACTGCACGCGCAGCTGTACGGGCCCTGTGAGAGTGCATGGTACCCACGTGGTGAGCACGACGTCGAGCTGGTGCAGGGAGCGCGCGTACTGCACGCGCAGCTGTACGGGCCCTGTGAGAGTGCATGGTACCCACGTGGTGAGCACGACGTCGAGCTGGTGCAGGGAGCGCGCGTACTGCACGCGCAGCTGTACGGGCCCTGTGAGAGTGCATGGTACCCACGTGGTGAGCACGACGTCGAGCTGGTGCAGGGAGCGCGCGTACTGCACGCGCAGCTGTACGGGCCCTGTGAGAGTGCATGGTACCCACGTGGTGAGCACGACGTCGAGCTGGTGCAGGGAGCGCGCGTACTGCACGCGCAGCTGTACGGGCCCTGTGAGAGTGCATGGTACCCACGTGGTGAGCACGACGTCGAGCTGGTGCAGGGAGCGCGCGTACTGCACGCGCAGCTGTACGGGCCCTGTGAGAGTGCATGGTACCCACGTGGTGAGCACGACGTCGAGCTGGTGCAGGGAGCGCGCGTACTGCACGCGCAGCTGTACGGGCCCTGTGAGAGTGCATGGTACCCACGTGGTGAGCACGACGTCGAGCTGGTGCAGGGAGCGCGCGTACTGCACGCGCAGCTGTACGGGCCCTGTGAGAGTGCATGGTACCCACGTGGTGAGCACGACGTCGAGCTGGTGCAGGGAGCGCGCGTACTGCACGCGCAGCTGTACGGGCCCTGTGAGAGTGCATGGTACCCACGTGGTGAGCACGACGTCGAGCTGGTGCAGGGAGCGCGCGTACTGCACGCGCAGCTGTACGGGCCCTGTGAGAGTGCATGGTACCCACGTGGTGAGCACGACGTCGAGCTGGTGCAGGGAGCGCGCGTACTGCACGCGCAGCTGTACGGGCCCTGTGAGAGTGCATGGTACCCACGTGGTGAGCACGACGTCGAGCTGGTGCAGGGAGCGCGCGTACTGCACGCGCAGCTGTACGGGCCCTGTGAGAGTGCATGGTACCCACGTGGTGAGCACGACGTCGAGCTGGTGCAGGGAGCGCGCGTACTGCACGCGCAGCTGTACGGGCCCTGTGAGAGTGCATGGTACCCACGTGGTGAGCACGACGTCGAGCTGGTGCAGGGAGCGCGCGTACTGCACGCGCAGCTGTACGGGCCCTGTGAGAGTGCATGGTACCCACGTGGTGAGCACGACGTCGAGCTGGTGCAGGGAGCGCGCGTACTGCACGCGCAGCTGGCGCCGCTCCTCCGGCGCTACGGGCCCTGTGAGAGTGCATGGTACCCACGTGGTGAGCACGACGTCGAGCTGGTGCAGGGAGCGCGCGTACTGCACGCGCAGCTGGCGCCGCTCCTCCGGCGGCCCGTAGTACTTGCTCACGCGCAGCGCGCCGCACCATCGCGACAGCTCGGAGCTCCAGTTGTCTGCGCATAAGCATTACTGCATTACTTATACTTGTATTATTATTTTTTTGTACCTGGTCCCTCCACACACTCCGACCACTGTTACTTCTGTAAACCAGGATCAACAATGGTGACCAATAATGACGTCAGGTTTGACCCTCGACGAGTCCCGGGCAAAGCTAAATTGTCTTGGAACCCGCACGAATTAAATCGAAAGAAATAGTAGGAGTTGCAAGAGAAAAAATCCACTTCCCTCCGGTGCAAAGCGGGAGGTAAAAATAGCTGGTATGGGCTGATTGCCATAGAAGCAAGACTGTTACAGCTGATTGAAGACCAGTTGTAACGGATAGTAATTAGACTAATTGGCCCTAAACTCGTGAGCTGATTATACTTTATTCCAATAGTAGGTATAGCAAAAGCGCTTGAACGCACGGAAGTTGTCCCTTGTTTGGAATTTGTGTTAAATATTAAAATATCATAATTTTACCCTTTTAACGTCCCGCTCCTGGGCACGGGCTTCCCCTCAACAAGAGGGAGATTCAGGCCATAATCCACCACGCTGGCTCTAGTATGGGTTGGCGGATTTCACCATGTCTTTCAAAAAATCTTTTTATTTTAAATCACTCGAATCGATATCCAGACACAGATTCGACAACTTCACAGTTAAAAATATTTGCATATGCCTTACGATTACTAGACCAGTGAAATAATTTACAAAATAAAGTTTAAAGTTGGCAAAGCTACACACATTTAAAGTTTCAGAATCTGTTTCCGATATCGATTCGAACGATTTAAGTGCCATATTAATAATGCCACTCTTATATCATTCCGGCACAAAATGTCACGTCAAAAGCTCACTCAAGATCGCACTCAGGCTTGAGATCGATTTATTTTTAATTTGAACCAGTCCCGCCACACACTCTCACCACTGTAACTCCTCCAGGATCGACAATGGTGACCAATGATAATGCCTAGGATTAAATAAATAAATATCGCCAGACTGACACACTAACTGTATGGTCCCAAACTTAGCAACTATTGTACTATGGGCACCGTACGGACTGGAGGCGAGCCCAGTGACACCCAGACCTGGGCAAATTACGAAAAGGCCATTTCCGAAATTAGCCCCCGCGACAATCAAACCCGCAACCACCATGAGCAGTGAGCCGAGCGGCCTACGCTCGAACCACTGCGCCAAGCGGTCGTCTAATTTGGTTGAGATCGATTTAATAATAATATTTTTTATTGCCAAACACAAGAATTATTCTTAATCCTAGAATATAGTGCCACCCAAACTAGGCAAACGCCTGTATCTTGGGTGTCAAGTTTCATTTATAGATAGGTGAAATTAACATATTGATAAAGGCAAACTAAAGTAATACAAAAGTTGTAAGAAAAGGGAAAATTCAGTTATATAAATCAAAGTTATAATGAAAAATTTTAAAGTAATAATTATGTTTAAACAAAGAAAATACATATTTACATCTCATTAAAATGTTGTAACTAGAGTACTACAATTTAAAGAAACACAAAAAAATAAAATTCTACAATTAAGAAAGACGAGATAAAATAAAATTTGAATGTTTAGTGATAGTGTAAGTGTGCAGGGTGTGTGTGTGATTTATAAGTACAAGGTTCGCTTACCGAGCGTGGAGGCGGGCACCACGATGAGGTGGGTGCCCCGCGCCTGCCCAGTCTCCTTGAGATGTGCCAGGAAGGCGATCACCTGAACCGTCTTGCCCAGCCCCATCTCGTCCGCCAATATGCCCGACACGCCCTGCTTGTGCAGGACGGCTAGCCAGTTCAACCCCACCAGCTGGTATGGGGCCAGCTTTAGGCTGGCAACATTTTACAACTTTAGGCAGGTGTACAACTTTTTTTTTAACAAGCCCGTCCTAAATTTAAGGGACTTCTTAGAACAATAAGGCTCATAATACATAATAATAATAAATATCGCCAGACGAACACACCAACTGTATGGTCCCAAACTAAGCAACGCTTGTACTATGGGTACCGTACAATGGACTGGGGGCGATCCCAGTGACACCCATATCTATCGCAAGACGATCAATATATCGAACGATGGTGACGATGAGATGAGTCGATGTTTATCCAGCTTTTTTGATTGCCTAGAAAAGCACACTGCCTGACGGCCCATTTGATAGTTAGTGGTAACCGTCCTCTAGGACATCTTCAACTTAAGGATAGCAGACGCGGTGCCGGCCTTCAAGGGACCAGCAAATTTGCTATTAGAAGACCCCATGTTGTAGTGCAAGGGAAAGTTTGTACACAGAGCAACGTACGATCGGTGTTGGAACACTCTTACCTAGGGTCCAATATGGCGGGTTGTTTGAGCCTGCCGGCGCCCGCCGCCACGGCGGACTCCAGCTGCTGCGCCAAACCGACACACTTCTTCATCAGCCTCTGTATATTGTTCCTGGTGGTGAGCAACTCTTGGGTGGAGTTCAACAGGTCTGTACTTAACATCTTATTGTTGTTGAACTTTTCCACCTGTTGATAGAACATTATTATGAGCTAACAAGCTATTGCAATTTTATTCCGCATCAGTAAAGGCTCAGCCAAACGAGCGTAATGTTCGGAAGTGTGAGCCGCGTAAAATTACTCACGAAATTTAAGCTGCATTCGGTTTCAGACAAATATCCTGTTTGTGTCAAACAGCGACGCAAAATGAGTTGCTAGAATGACGAAGAACTGAATTACGTGACTCATTTTAGGGGGCTCACAATATAAAAAAATTACGCCCGTTTGTCTGAGCCCTAAGGCAATTGCGATGCGACAGTGGGAACGTTAAAAAACATACGACATGTATGAAAAAAAAGTGTAGACGCGTAAAAACATATCTAGTTTACAATAGAATAGAATAGTATAACTCTTTATTGCGCACCAAAGTTCGTAATCTATACAAATAAATAAAATTGGAGTGTCTGTTTGTAATATCAAATTTTCACTAAATGCATATGAAAGTACATACGACACCTATAACAAAAACGCGATTTAAATTTTTTTTGTCTGTCTGTCTGTCTATCTGTGTGTTTGTTCCGGGTAATCTCCGAAACGGCTGGACCGATTTTGACGGGACTTTCACTGGCAGATAGCTGATGTTATAGCGAGTAACTTAGGCTACTTTTATTTTAGAAAAACAAAATTTTAAAAATGGGTCCTGTCGCGCGGGCTCAGAATGCGGGAGCGGGCTTTTTTGTAAGTTAAATTCCACGCGGACGAAGTCGCGGGCTCAGCTAGTAGATCTAATAACATAAAATACAATAGTGTACATTGGGCGGTCTTATCGCAGATTGCGATCTCTTCCAGACAACCTTTGGATGGAGAGAATTTTGTCATGTTGTCAAGGTATCTAGTAGTCAACAGTGCATTCATTATTCAAACATTAACTTATATCATATATACTATATAAATACATACGTAACATACATTAGATTATTCCATACCATATCAAGCCATCCTTTGAAAGGTCTCTGTGCTATAATAGCCTCGGCCTTCTTCTGCGAGCATCCGCTGAGCAGCGAAAGCTCATTCATATTACTAGTGTTCAGGAACTCAAACACTTTTCTCTTGTCACCAGTGAGATCATCAGTCACCTCGTTATCGGAGTCTTCACTGTGGTAGGTAACACACAAAAAGGTATAAAATACAACTCATTACGCTATTTGACATTGTTAAATTAAAACATTGTGATTGTGACACTTATTGACACGGGTTTTAAAAGCGATTCGCATTCATTATCGACCGCTTCTTGGCGCAGTGGTTCGAGCGTAGGCCGCTTGGCTCACTGCACATGGTTTGCGATTTCGATTCCAGCTGGGGCAAATTTCGGAAACGGCCTTTTTGTTATTTGCCCTGGTCTGGCTGTCACTGGGATCGCCCCCAGTCCATTGTATAGTTTAGGACCATACAGTTGGTGATATTTATTTAATAATCTGCCAAAAACATCATTCATTGTGTATAAAAATATCCTATGCTGGCTCCACATGGTCGTGAACATCTGGTGTCGCTGGATCTTTAAAAACCTTTGAAACTCACGGCGGTAAACATGTCTGACATTTGTCATTGATTGCCGTTCGCTTACGTTTGTAGGATGACGGTTTTTCTTTTTTATTTAGTGTGTGTGACCTCACTAAGTTAATGCAGTGCGGAGACCCGATGACTACAAGATATGGGCTCAATAAAAAACCCTGAATAATCTGAGGAGGTTTCGAGAAACCAGTCAAAAAAGGTTTATCTTAAAATTTCCAATTACATAATTTCGCCGCAAGGGGTTGCCATATTCACTCACCTGTCATAAACCCTATCATCCTTCCCTTTCCTCACGCCATAATCGTCGTCTTCACTGCCGCTGCTGCCTCTCCTCGCCCTCTGGCCCTGGCCTTTGGGCTCCAACGTCTTCCGAACTATCACAGTCTTATTGTCGCCGGTGAGCCGCAAAACGTTCACATGTGTATTACTATAGGTTCTAATTTGGCCCGACCCACTGGGACGAGATCCTGAGTACGACGCGGAACCTCTGTCGTTGGTTTCCGGGTCAAATTTGAGCAGCTCATCCCTCGAGCGTTCTTCGTTCCAACCGAGTTTTACAAGTGTGTTTTTAATTAACTGTAATAAAAGGGTGTTCTGTAATTGTTGTGATCTTTGCAAGGAACCAACTGCTGTCGTGTATAATCTATGTATAGGAAGACGCTATAATATATTCAGCTTGTCTCACTGTACCGGTTGGTTGCGGAATCGATTTCCGTCAGGGCTAATTTCGAAAATGGCCTTTCAATAATTGCCCAGGTCTGGTTTTCTCTGGGTTCGCCCCCAGTCCATTGTAAGGTACCCATAGTACAAGCGTTTTACTGGCGATATCTTGGATAAAGGGAGATAGATACATATACTAGGTGAAACAAAAAGGGTATACTATTTTTTTGCAACTTACAAAGTAAATCTTAAACTATCGGCTTTGTGGGACAGTTGAAGTACTAAAGGTTGTGCAGACCTGTGAAATCTGTCAACAGCCGTATTCCTATAACACCTTTTGTTTTTCACTTTTCCTCCAAAGCTGATAGTTTTAGAATTACAAATTTAAGTTTTTAAAATAAAAGTATACCCTTTTTGTTTCAACTGTATATAGCAACTGTAGGTGGACATTGATTCATATCATTCTAACATTGATCAGGTATCCTAACACGGTGGTCTCTTTGCCATAACAAACTAACAGATCAGTACTGTTGGTACTGTATAACGGCGACATCATTTACGCCCAGACTGGGGTAAATTACGAACATTACAATCAGCGAATGTTCTCCAAATTATGAAAAGACTAGGCATTTAATAACAAACTCACCATAGGGGATACATCAGGGAACATTTCCACCATGTTCCTGAACCGTCTCTCTTTCACCAATGTCGTCAGTTCTGGTGTGACACAAGTGATGGTTTTGACAGGTGTGACGGGTGTGACAATGACCTTCTTGGCCGGTGACGCAGCATCATCTGAGTCCGAGTCTTGCATGCGTATCCGTTTGTATGCTTGTGTTGGTCCATTTCGCATCACTGTATTTGGTGCCACCATTCGGATGTGAGATTCTAGAATTTAAAAGGTTTTTTTCAGATAATTTTGCAAACAAAAAGGTCCCAAATGATATAAAGAATGTTTGTACAATGTGGTGCACAGCACATATGACTGTGCCATTTGGAAGGGCATCCGCAATAGTCTTGATCCACAGAATTGAGGAAGAACTAAGTAAATTTGATGTGGTTGTTCCACACACAGAATAATAATCCATAGTCACTGTATAGCCAGGCGTCCCCACTTATGCTTATGCCACTTATAGCTTATACATATATTTATGCTGGATATAAATGAGTATATGCACTTCATTTTTTATTTGGTCATATAAGGCTTGACTAATCTCACCAAATTTTTCCTATTGCACTCTCATACAAAAGTGGTGTCTGGGCTTTGTGGGCTGTAGTTTGAAGAATTGTCTCCGGCAGGAGAGGGTGGCAATCTTCTATTTTATTTATTTCAACCAAATATACTTTTGGGGCACACCCAAAACTATGAGTTTAGTAGTTAAGATACACATATGTAGTTAGAAAAATACTTATAAAAAGGAAGTCCTTTTGAAAATAGTACTCATTGCGATCCTTGCCCAATGATCTCCATGTCTCCATGTCTCATGATGTCCATGAGAATGGCAGTCTTATCTATCTGATTCAATTGATTAATTTTGATGTTATTTTGCGAAAATCTGTTGTATAGTTAATGAATACTAGAATTATGAAAGACTTTTAACATAAGGATAATTAATTAGGTAACTCAAGAGATATGTACACAAACTAATAAAAAATAAGTTAATGATTGAAACTGATTTTTTACACAAATGTGTTGATGGCAAGCCACATTGCAAAGGTCTCCATTTTAGGACCATCTCATAACCCTATGTATACCCATTATAGTTTGATGTTAAAGAATAAGACTATTTAGCTATAATATTATAGATCAAATAACACCATAGTTTTTTTACACACGTAATTACAAGGAAAGAGAGTGCTTACCTATTTACATTATATTATAGTAGGTACCTACAGCTTTCGTTCTATGACGTAAATAACAGCTGTTCCTACACAAGACCACGGTCAAGGCAATAATCCTCTCAGCCGACCGGTTCAACATCAAACCTTGGAAGTAAGGGTCACTGAACGTGGTAACATGGGTTACTCCTCATGGTTCGAGTCGGAAACACGTGTTACGTGTAACATGACCTTGCAGCAAAAGGAGTCAGAAAATGAATTTTACTCACGGGAACTGGATTGGGCAGCTGTAACCGTGACAGGGACAGGAATTCCGGTAGGACCGTTGGTCTTCCTCTGAAACCTGTACTGTCTCAGAAAGCTCAACCCACTCGGACTGTTGCCATTCGACATTTTCACACTGTACGTATCAGTCACTTAAAACTTAAATGAAAAAAACGAATAAATTATTTAATAAAATAAACACGAAAACTTTTACAAAAAATTATTACACAGCAAGAGCACCGCAAGAAGACAACATTACGGCCATTTTTATCCGCGAGACTAGTGATAAGCTAAATCGATTATCATAATAAGCAACATTTTCTCCACTATTTTAGTATTTCTAATCGATAATAATATTCATAAGGAAAATGACATTTTTTGTTGCAAATGTACATTTTTTTTTTTTTATAATAGTTTGAAATTTGTATTTTAATTAAGAATTGTATCTACTAAACTGTGTGCACTTAGACATAAATAAATGTTATTTCATTTTTTTTTATAACAAAAGCAATACAGCTGAATATCCGAATATTATCTAGTAATCGATTGAATAATTAGTCGATATAAACGATAGCACCAATCGATTATCATAACAATCAAATGAGGACATCCGTTCTGCATGCTGCATACAAGTGCATCAATCGTAAAATTTAGCCAACCACCAATGGACCAATGGACATCAATGATAGAACTGTCAACTTTTAATAATGACCAGTTATAATTTCGTATTTATCTTATTTTCGTTGGGTAAGAATATTTGGTTCGTAGATTGAGTGACCATACAATGAACCTTAAGGCTAAAGCGCCCATCTAGCCCGCGAAGTTCAAATTTTTTGAGTTCTTTCTGAAAATTTTCAAAATCTGACTATAATATAAGACAAATTTTGTAATTCGCGAAAAAGACCGTGTGCAGTGCATTTATTAATATATCCAACTTACTCTAAAACATTTCAAGAACGACAGCTATCCAGATAATCTGGCAATTTTTGTATATTTAGTGATTTACTAGTATCATATCCACCGTGATAATATTTAGAGTAAAATAAATGTATTAATAAATGCACTGCACACTGTCTTTTTCGCGAATTACAAAGTTTGTCTTTTATTATTGTCAGATTTTGAAAAATTTCTAAAAAACTCAAAAAATTTTAACTTCGCGGGCTAGACAGGCGCTTTCACCTTAACATATAACTTTGTGGAACCCACAGATTTATACACACTACGTGTTTAGGTGGAACCAAGAAGCTTGCATTATAAAGTTCTTGGGTGGAACCCAGTATACTTATATTTCGAAATCCCTAACCTAAACCCATCCGGGTCGCTCTGCTTTGGTAGTATTTTGAAAAAGTTGTGTAGTACTTAAATGTCAACCAGTTGCCTAAGCATTAGCCAGCCAGTTTATTCAAATTCAAATTCAAATCGTTTATTTTGTGTAGGCCTACGGGGGCACTTACAAATTGTCAATTTTACATTTTTTTTTCTTATATCTACAACCGGATCGGAACGCGACCTCGACTGAGAAGATCCGGCAAGAAACTCAGCGGGCTTGTCTTTTTACATGTCATTTTTTTATCGCCAGTTGCTTATATTCAATAATTACAAAGGGTAGTAGATATTAACATAAATATTATAATAGCTCCAGTGTGTTGCCTTTTCATGTTACCAAGAATTACACAAATAATTCGGACTAATAGTAGGGCAATACACGCTACGCTTTGACATTATTATTGACTGTCGAGATTTGAGCTGCTTAGTCCCAAGCTGATTTATCATCCAAATAATCCGAGATTTTGTAATAACCTTTTGCACTGAGTTTAGTTTTAATTACGGTTTTAAACTTATTGATAGGTAAATCTCGGATTTCATTGGGAAGCTTATTGTAAAAGCGAATACATTGTCCCATAAAATAATGACTTATTCTGTGGAGACGAGTTACATGTACGGATAGCTTGTGCTTATTCCTTGTATTTATAGAATGAGCGCCGCTCCTTTTCTCAAAATTATTTGCATTTTTTTTAACGTACATGAGATTTTCATAGATAAATTGTGACACAACAGTTAGAATATTTATTTCTTTAAATTTTTCTCTGAGGGAGATTCTTGGAGCTAGATTGTAAATAGCTCGTATAGCTCTTTTCTGCAGAACAAAAATGGAGTTTAAGTCAGCAGAGCATCCCCAGAGCGGTATGCCATATGACATAACGCTATGGAAATAACTAAAATAAACAATTCTAGCTGTTTCAACGTCGGTTAAGTGCCTGATTTTTTTAACAGCATATGCCGCACTGCTGAGTTTACCCGACAATTTTTTGATATGAGGACCCCATTGCAATTTAGCATCTATAGAGATCCCTAGAAAGACAGTTTCCTCCACAAGGTCCAATTCTGCTCCATTTAGTCGTATATTGGTTCCTACTTGTCTCACATTTGGCGTTGAGAACTTTATACATTTCGTTTTATTCTCATTAAGTAGAAGATTATTTACATTGAACCAATCTACAACTTTAGCGAGTGCGTTGTTCACATCGTCATAATGTAAAAGCTGTCTTTTAATTTTAAATACTAAAGAAGTATCATCAGCAAACAACACAACTTCGTGACTATTTTCTACATATTAAACATTCTACATACATATTAAATGTTGTAACAGACTATACGGCTGAATATCATTTAGGCCGCCAGTTAAACGGCGCTGTTTGGTAAAGTGGCTAGGCTGTTGATTGAACGGCGAATTAAGCTAGTTGGCTGCGGCATATACAAATAAATAAAATTTGATTGTCTGTTTGTAATATCAAAATAACACCATTTCACTAAATGTATATTATGAAACTACATACGGAACTTATAACAAAACCGCGTTTTTTCTTTGTTTGTCTGTCTGTCTGTATGTTTGTTCGTTAATCTCCGAAACGGCTGGACCGATTATGACGAGACTCACTAGCAGATATCTGATGTTATAAGGAGTAACTTAACCTACTTTAATTTTTAAAAACGATTAGGGTTCTGCGTAAAAAAATAAAAAAACATGTAATCCAAGAGTATATTATAAGCAGTTATTTAGGCTACTTTTATTTTAGAAAAAACAAATGCTGCCTGTCGCGCGAACGGGCTTTTGCGATAGGTAGGTATATAAAACACGAAACATCGACTCGCAAAAAAGAAAAATGAGATTAAACTTAGCATAGGTATTTCTTTCTTAACTTCATTCGTTATTATCATAATCAAGTAGCATTATAAAATTCTTGATCATAATTATTAACTTTTCGTAAACTCTGCGAATTGATCGTACATTTTTTGTTTTTTTGAAAATATTACCGGTTTTATCTCTAAAATTATTTCTTGATGGTGTTGCCATAGTTGCTGGATTGACACTATTCTCTCTATCTGTCAGATTAATAGGTGCGGCCATGTTGATCTGTAGCGAATAAAATCGAGTTAATTTTCTTTTAGGGAATTAAAATTGACACAATATGCCCAAATGCGACCTCAAAACGAGATATATCCCCGCGACATTCGCCTGGACACTACTGTTGGGCACAACATCCCTGTTTTTTTATTTCCCGTAAGTATACAATGTCGTCAATCGTACGTAAATTCTTATTTTCGGTTTGACAACTTTCACATGAGATTATTGAATTGTTTCTATTAATATCTTGAGGCTTTGAAGTGGCCCCGTGTGACTGTGATTGGATTGTGCCCCTGTATGCCCCGTGGTGTTAACGGTGAGACCATTTCGAGGTGTTCCCGGTAATAAGGTGTAGGAGCCATGTTCGTTGTAATTAACGTCATATTTACATTATCTTATTATCAATACTGATAATTGGTGTGCTCGACGTGGTTTCCCAGTGATGAGTTGTCGTGTCAATGTCCAAGTGCTTCCCACAGAGTACTTTGTATATGCGGAAAGTTCATCCTGTGGTGTATCCAAATTTGTATAAACAAAAGATGTCTCACGGGCGTGAGTCAATGTTGCACCTATTGCTTGGCTTCTTGTTATGAAGCCACCTTTGCCAAGATTCGATTTAAATTCTGTGAATTTTATAAATGTCTTTATATTTTGTTTTGCAGTAATAACCAGATGAAATACCAATTCATTCATAGTTTTCTATAAATCAATATGTTCATGTTATTCACTTGATAGTAATCTAATGAACCCAATATGTTCATTGTATGATTGTCATTATCTGTTTATATAATCATTGCAGATAAAAAACAATATTATTATTTTATAATATTGACTGTGTTTACAACCCGACAACCTATTTAATTCATAAAGTACCTAGTTATATCCACAATATGGTAATGCCCTTGGTAGGTATATGGAAATAAGCTCAGCTGTTATGAAATATGCAACCAAATACTTTGGTATAATGCCATAAGTAACCTTTTATGTGCCCGGTGCAAGCTCCTTAACCTGCACCCATGAATACTTGGCCCTGGTCTTGTCATTTCTGTGCCCTGTGCCTGGGCACCGCTGGCACCACCCTAGTTATGGCACTGCTTTGGTAGGTACTAACTATGTTATTGGAGAGATATGAGTGGGTAAGGTATGAGGGCCAATATTCTGGACATGTCCGAAAAATTCCTATCATCTGGTAACCATTGCACTTATTATGTTAATACTTGAAAAAATAAAGTATTATTATTCTTGAAGTAAGTAATTCAATTGTAAATTATAATTTGGTTTATACATATTTCATTGTTACCTTTCTCTTTACTTTCTATGTAACTGACCAGTATTTAATAAGAAGATTGAGCATGGACCCCTTTATTGCAAGGGGGGTATGGACTGTTTTCCTTTGCACTAACCCTGTGGAGTTAATTTTAAATTCTATTTATACATTCATAATTCATTACCATCAAGGTGTCAATTACTTTTATAGTCAAGGTTGCCATGTATATTATTACTAGCTGTGCCCGCGACTTCGTCCGCGTGGAATTTAATTGACAAAGTTTAATACAAACTTTCATCCCCTATTTTATCCCCTTGGGGGTAGAATTAATCAAAATCCTTTCTTAGCGGATGCCTACGTCATAACATCTACCTGCATGCCAAATTTCAGCCCGATCCGTCCAGTGGTTTGGGTTGTGCGTGGATAGATCACTCGGTCAGTCAGTCAGTCAGTCACCTTTGAGTTATATATATTTCGATTATGTTGTATTATCGAAATAGCAGTATTCATTATGTTTCCTAGTCACTATGTGTCATTGCAATTAATAATTGAACTTCCAAAGTACCTACTATATTATTCAATAAATATGTTTAAATCAAATTATTTAGGAATATTGTTGTACAACTCAAGTACCTACATCATTTTGTGACTGAGGGGGACATTTGTTCTTAAAGAATAGATGGTCAAGAGCGACACGTCAGTTCAGCCTGCGTAAAGTAAAGGGAGCCCAGCCTCCCCTCCCTTCCCCCTTACTTTCAGATCGGCAATGTACAAGCAATTACTTCTGTATTGAAAGCATCTATAGGCTACAGTAACCGCTTGTCATCAGGCGGGTCGTCTGCTCGCTTGTCGAAGATGTTATAAAAAAAATATGCGAAAATTGCAACATTCAACGGCAAATTAATGGTCTCCTCAATAGGTCAAGCTCTGACAGTATTACCGATTGCAGCTTAACCGTCCAAATCAATATTGGTATCACTGCTTATCTCCCAAATTACAGCATGTTAGATATTTCGAACAAGCTGAAAGAGAAATCAATATGACTATTATTTTTAGGGTTCCGGACCTTAAAAGGGAAAACCGGAACCCTTATAGGATCACTTTGTTGTCCGTCTGTCTGTCTGTCTGTCTGTCTGTCAAGACCTTTTTTCTCAGAAACGGGTAGAGTTATCAAGTTGAAATGAATACCAAATATCAAATGCTATAGTCCCTTGTAGGTGTAAAAAAATTAGGCTTCTAAGTCAACGCAATTAAAAGATACGGTGATTTATGTCACATATTTTGATACTTTTCGCAAATTCACTTATCAATACAAAGGAATCAACGCATAGCCCAAACCGCTGGTGTTAGAATCATGAAATTTTGACAGTAGGTACTTTATATACCGCAAGTATCCACTAAGAAAGGATTTTGGAAAATTCCACCCCTAAGTGCATAAAATAGGGGGTGAAAGTTTGTATGGGGTAAAATAAATAAATTAACCTAGAGACATGAAAATAAATATTGAGGCTACTTATAACAAATAAAAAATATAAATTTCAGCGTTTTGTAAAATTCCACCCCTAAGTGCATAAAATAGGGGGTGAAAGTTTGTATAGGGTAAAAAAAATCAATGAACCTAGAGACATGAAAATAAGTATTGAGGCTACTTATAACAAATAAAAAATATTAATTTCAGCGTTTTGTAAAATTCCACCCCTAAGTGTGTAAAATAAGAATTTGTATTGTAGTTTGTATTCAGTTTGGTTGCAGTTTGTATTGGGTTCCCGAATTTGTTTAAGCTATTTGTTATTAAAAAAAATATCTTGCCGGTATCGATAATGGAATCCAGGAATGGAAAAACTATCTAAAATCATAATAAAATGTTGGACGGAACCCTCAGGGCGCGAGTTCTACTCGCACTTGTCCGGTTTTTTTTTTATATAACAAAATCTGAACGGTACTAAACACCCCGTGATTCCTTTGTTTCATAGGGGACCTTTGTCGTGGGAAACTAATGTATTTTTTTGTTATTTCCAGGTGTCAATATTATCTACACACACACACATGGGTACCGGCGTGTCAGGTGTTCATAACGTTTTTTGTTTTGGCCAATTTTACACTGGCCACTTTCATGGACCCGGGCGTTATACCAAAAGGTTAGTGTTCTCACACACCAGATAGATGAGGCCAGACTAAAAAACCAACTATGATCCCAAACTAAGCAGTGTTTGCACTAGGGGTACCATTTGATGGACTGAGGTTGATCCCAGTGATAGCCAGACCAGGGCAAATTACGAAAATACCATTACCGAAATTTTCCCTGCCGGGAATCAAACTCTGAACCGCTCAGTGTAGGAAGGCGAATGGCCTACGCTTGAACCATGCCAAGCGGACAGATAGATATATCCATCTGGTAAAGATATAAAGGCCATTTTTCAATAACAAGTACATTTTTTTTATGTGGTCTCCAGGCGGCATGATGAGATACACAATCAAGTATCCTACCAATCAGCATGTCAATAGGCAAGTTGAGACCACTCCTCACCGATCGAGAGCAAAATCGTACCATCAGAAGGCCACTTTAGTCGCATCCGCTGTGAATAGTTTATTAGTAAACTTGAAACATTTCCCGAAATTTTATTATAGCTACAACTCATGCTGGACTTTTGACTGAATTTATTGCGTAAACTTTATCTTCTTACCAATTTGTATCTGCACATTTTCGATGAGAACACATGAATCACTGGTCTGTTTAATTAATATGTCAGTTCAACGTTAAGTAAACAGAGCTAGTGAATACATTTATTTCTGGTGTCGAAAATTCGTGTTACATTTTGTAGTACGTTTTTATTCTGGTGGGAGGTCGATTGTGATTTGAGCCTGAGTTTGATTCAGTGCCGCATTAACCATGTAGCAAGAGTAGCAATTGCTACGGGCCCCGCGCGAAAGGGGGCCCCGCAAATTTAAACCCGCTCATCTCTGCCTGAGCGTAATTTTTTGAGTGAAACTTATTAAGATGTGGTGTATTGAATTTACTTGATGTCACAAAAACGTGACACGTTACAACTTTTCCTACTAAGACAATCCATGTCAGGCACTCGGTAACCGACTACGGGCCCCGCGCTTGCTTAATCCGGCACTGGTTTGATTCATAGCGCATAGGTAGTAGAAGGACATGACACTGAAACTAGAAGATAAGATACGGAAATTTGACTTTATTTCGTACCAAATTGATGCTTCCCAGACCTTTCTTCATCACAAGAAGTTTCGTTAGTCGAGAATAAAAGTAATCTCAAACTCCCTTTGATGTGTAGGTATATGTTCTCAGTTTTACATTCCTTTATAGATTCGGGCGATAGATCTTCTACTTGCGCACCTATTTTTATGGGCGTAAGAAATACTTTCGATTAACTAGTACGTGACGCGTGGAAAGTGTGATCTTGATACATTATTTCCACATTTATAGACAAAAACACAATTATCGCGTCACATAAATCGGTGTTTACTCAGATCAAACGAATGTCTCCATCAAAGCGTGCCCGCGATGCCTTTCGCGGCGTTTTGTCCGTTGCTTTGTTTACTTGTACCAACTTGTACAGTACGTACGATACATGAGTTAGGCACTATCTTATCTGTACGGTTCGGTAATTATATCTTTCAATTGTGAGAATCTGCTCGAGGTCGTCGGGAGATAGGTGTTTCACAATCTATTGGGAATCAAAGTACTATTCGTGGGTGCATTACAGTTAAAATTCACATCACATAACTAATAATCAAGTTGAAATAAAACTATTTTTCGGATTTTATCGCGTTTATTAACTTTGTGTTCCCAACGTTTACATAGGGCAAACTAAAAGATCAGTAAAAACCCGCGTAAAAGAACATATAGCTGACGTGAAACACCGGCGCTCCACGAAGTCTGCAATCTGTGAACATGTACAGGATCGCACCCGCCATTATATCAGATTTGATAAACCACAGATCCTCGCAAAAGAACACCGATTCCGACCAAGGATGATACGTGAGGCCATTGAAATTAAAAAACATCCTAATTTCAATAGGGAAGATGGCTGGGTGCTACCACCAACTTGGGATCCAGTAATTAATATAATTAAATCCAAAACCAAGTGTACCATTGCAAGACCTCGAGACACTGTGAGCACTTTCTGCGTGGATGGGACCGCAAACAACAACTAAATATGAGGGTACCCAGTTACTAACTATAACATCAGGACGTCTCAACACCTCAGTCCCCCCGTGACCATGGCTGCTGTAAAGCAACCGAAACGTTGGGAACATAAAGTTAATAAACGCGATAAAATCCGATAAATAGTTTTATTTCAATGTGTAGTATTCGCGTAAATATAAGAAAACAATAATAATCAAGTTTATTTATCAACATAATATAAATTACTAGCTGTGCCCGCGACTTCGTCCGCGTGGAAGTTGGTCGTACCAACTCAGAAACCTTTGTGGGCTCATGCACAACACTTTGCTGAAGATCATGACATGATCGAATGCATAGTTTACGATTCTATAAAGGACATACAGACAAACATTCATTTTTATATATATAGATGACAATCTCTCACGCCATCAGGCCCGGCGAGCCGACGAGAGAAGCCCCCTTGACCATAGACCATACACAAACTACAATTTCAATTAAGTTGTGTATGTAATTGTTTCTGTTAGATACATATGTCTACCCATGTCTCATCCTTTCGCCTTACTTTCTCAAAAAGGGTGTCTGAAAAGGAGGATTTTGCAGTTGCATAAAAAACGTTCCATATTTTTTGGGTTCCGTACCTCAAAAGGAAAATACGGAACCTATGCTCTAATGAACAACTAAAATGTAACTGGTACTTTATCGATAGGTGTAATAACGACTAATTAACTTAATATACAGGAAACATTAGAACATAACTTTACATTAATGGTTACTTGGCTGATATCGAAATAGTCATTTGTGGCTATCAGTATTCATGTTTCATAATGATAATAATTAGGGAAATAAATTGTGAGTTACCTGCGGTTATTACAATTGAAAACCTGTTGTCGATAAGCCTGTTCAAAAAATTGACTGAACTCTGGTCTGGCAGTAATAAGACAAAATATAAATATTTATTAGAGTGTTTCACACAAAAACGAACGATTGATTGGCCTCGGCCGATCGACCAGTATCCGATGAAACATCACGTGTATGCAATCACCACGTGAGAACCATTCTACCATCGAAAGAACTTCGATCGATCTCGTGAAAAATTGAGCGAATCACACGAAATTTCGACAGTTTTTCTATAAGAAACCTGTCAAAAGTGACGTATTCAGATACGCGATACGTCAGTTTTGACGTAATGCGAGTCGAGTGTTAGCGGTTAACAGAGTTGGGTTCCATATCGACTTGCTGTAGTAGAAATACTTAAGGCTAAAGCGCCCATCTAGCCCGCGAAGTTCAAATATTTTAAGGTTTTTTAGATTTTTTTCAAAATCTGTCAATAATAAAAGGCACATTTTGTAATTCGCGAGAAAGACCGTGTGCAGTGCATTTATTAATATATCCAACTTACTCTGAAACATTTCAAGAACGACAGCTATCCAGATAATCTGGCGATTTTTGTATATTTAGTGATTTACTAGTATCATATCCACCGTGATAATATTTAGAGTAAAATAAATGTATTAATAAACGCACTGCACACTGTGTTTGTCGCAAATCACAAAATGTTGTCTTAAATGTTTTCAGATTTTGGATAAACTATAAAAATACTCGAAAATTTTTAATTTCGCGGGCTACACAGGCGCCTTCACCTTAATCGCTCGGGTGGTAACTCAGACACCCTATTATTTTAAAGACATATTAATCATTTTTTACTGACTTCAAAAAAGGAGGAGGTTTTATGTTCGTTTCGTATGTATGTTTTTTTATGTACCTCCGATTTCTCAGATTATTGAGGACTGATTTTGAAAATTTTACACTAGGTTAGGATAATTTCTTAGCTAGGTACCTACCCCTACTTATTTAAATTGGCACCGACTTCAAAATATGAAAGTAATTATCAGGTCCCTAGTTATTTGTAGCTTTTTAGTGTACCCATATTATTGTAGTTGGTTAAATTTTTTTTTGACGACCGCTTGGCGCAGTGGTTCTAGCGTAGGCCGCGTAGGCCGTCTTTACGTAATGTACCCATGTCTGGGTGTTTCTGAGATCGCCCCCAGTCCATTGTATGGTACCTAAAGAACAAGATTTCCTTAGTTTGGAACCGTACAGTTGGCGTGTCAGTCTGGCGATATTTATTATTTTATTAAAATGTATATATATTGTATTGTTTCGTTATTTCCATCAGCCCCACCTGACGAGGACCGCGAGGATGACTTCCGTGCGCCACTGTACCGCAGCGTCGAGATCAACGGCATCACCGTGCGGATGAAGTGGTGTGTCACGTGCAAGTTCTACCGGCCGCCGCGCTGCTCGCACTGCTCCGTATGCAATCACTGCATAGAGGCGAGTATCCTTTGAACGCTTCGTAGGCTACTTTGAATTGAACTTGCGAAGTTTCTAGCCAGAATACGTATTGTATAAGTCTGAATTGTTATAGTTTACATACGTATAGGGTAGCTGACGAGTAGGTACACAGTTTAGATTAGATAAACTACATGTAAATATCTAAAGTAATTACTAAAGGTTTTGTAGACTTATGAAATCTGTCAACAGCTGTATCCCTGTAACACCTGTTGTTTTGCAAGTTTCCTACAAAGCTGATAGATTTAGAATTACAAAGTTAAGATTCGAAAAAAAAGTATACCCTTTCTGTTACAACCTGTATTGTGATCGTTTTTTTTTATTTTGAACTATTGCGAAAATAGCTCCTATTAAAGATTGTTAAAATTCAATTAAAAATATTCTATTATTTATTATTATGAACGATTGCCTACAGACGTTCGACCACCACTGTCCATGGGTGAACAACTGCATCGGGCGTCGCAACTACAGGTTCTTCTTCTTCTTCCTAATATCGCTGTCCATTCACATGCTGAGCATATTCGGCCTGAGCCTCTACTACATCATGAACAACAACAAGACGATCACGCAGATCGAGCCTATTGTGTCGTATCCTTTAAATTATTAAACCGCCACCACGAAATGGACGTAGTTTTGCAAAATTAAACCAAACCCTCACACACTTGTGCAAACTAAAACCAACCTAGAACCACTAAAACAAGGCTGGTTTTGGTCTACAGCAGTCCAGTCTAGCTACTTTATGCCGATCTTTCGTGAGACTTACTACCTCGGTCGGCCAGATTAGCTGTAGTCAGTTGTTTTGCGATAGTGTTTTGTAAAGCTGTTGTAACTTTTTATTTTTTTTGAATCTATGTTTAAGTCTTGGGTGTACTTTGAGTGAATTTGTTGGTTGTACCAAATAAACAAAATGTATTGTCGTCCTTCTCATGGTCGTAATATATGAGCAAGACATAAATATTTCAGATTTATATGTCAACTAGCTGTGCCCCGCGACTCCATCCGCGTAGTATTGGATTATTGGGTTAAAAAGTATCCTATATGTTAATCCCGGTTATAATCTATCTGTGTTCCAAATTTCATCCAAATCCGTTCAGTAGTTTTTGCGTGAAGGAGTAACAAACATACATACATACATACATACATACATACATACATACATACATACATACATCCACACTCACAAACTTTCGCATTTATAATATTAGTAGGACTTTATCCACCACCAATTGCAGACTGTTTTATTTGAAATTGGCGTATGGTGCAATAAAATCCTGCGCCAGGTATTCTCTTCCCACGATGGCCCAAGACTACGTCATGGTTAGTGTTATCATTGATTGACATCTTCAATACAAATAGGGTTCATTTTTGGCTGATCACATGACATGGGAGAAAAACCTTGATTAGATTAGTGCCTAGGTGTCGTGTGTTTTTTTAATGAAAAGATACAAATCCTTAACTACACCTTATCAGAATGGTAATAATGGGCATAATCGCGCTACTAGCGATCCCAATATTCGGCCTGACCGGCTTCCACATGGTGCTGGTGTCCCGCGGCCGCACCACCAACGAGCAGGTGACCGGCAAGTTCACCGGCGGCTACAACCCCTTCTCGAAGGGGTGCTGGTACAACTGCTGCTACGCGCAGTTCGGACCCCAGTATCCTAGGTAAGAGCTTTCGGTTTGAGTAAAAAAAACTCACCAGGTGTCGCTCGATTGGGGGTGCCGTCATCTGTCACTTGACGTCTGTCAATGTCACTGTACGTGATAACTTTTTTTTATATTAAGGCTAAAGCGCCCATCTAGCCCGCGAAATTCAATTTTTTTGAGTTCTTTTAGAAATTTTTCAAAATCTGATAATAATAAAAGACAAATTTTGTAATTCGCGAAAAAGACCGTGTGCAGTGCATTTATTAATATATCCAACTTACTCTAAAACATTTCAAGAACGACAGCTATCCAGATAATCTGGCAATTTTTGTATATTTAGTGATTTACTAGTATCATATCCACCGTGATAATATTTAGAGTAAAATAAATGTATGAATAAATGCACTGCACACGGTCTTTTTCGCGAATTCCAAAATGTATCTTTTATTATTGTCAGATTTTGAAAAAATTCTAAAAGAACTCGAAAAATTTGAACTTCACGGGCTAGACAGGCGCCTTCACGTTAATGGCCTCTTTCCATTGGGTCAAACCCAATATGATTCTGCCAATGTCGAGTAACGAATTGCAATAACAAACACAATTAATAACAATACAATACGAAAATGTGACCGTCCATTTTGGAATAACCTAAAAAAAAACGTGATAATGATAGCGAAGTTGGAAAGAGAGACTCTGTACTGCCCCGCCGCACCGACCTAGAGCCAAAAAACTCTGGATGCTCAAAGATATTTTTTTTAAAAAGATGTTTGGTTTACAATATGAAATGCCGCAATATGCCGTTTTTTTTTTTCATCAAAAAAATGCTGGGTTTGTCGTTTCGTTCTAAAAGCCTGAAGCTACGTAATTTAGACGATTGAAAAAGGTTCATATTGCCTCTTGCTTTAAATTGCTTACAAAAACTTAGGCCCGTATTAATAAATCGATCTCAAGTCTGAGAGCGATCTTGAGTATAACACAGTGTGTGTATCGCATATGTGTCTTTTGTACTGGTGTGACATAAGAATGACATTTCCAAGTTCGCTCACAGACTGAAGATTATATTTACAAGCCTAAAAATCGTAAGAGAACTCGATTTCTAACAAGTAAGCAGATGTTGGAAGTTTCCGCGCTCAGGCTGCGTTCAAAACCTAGTCAATTATAATTTTGTATGCATAAGGCGGCCTTATCGCATTTCTTTCAGCCATACATGTTCTAGGGTATTGACGCTTACAAATCTGTTTCCACAGTCTAGTCCGACCGTCGAAATATATCTACAAGGGCGGCAAGAAGCGTCGCGAGGCGATGCCCGGCGGCGGCCACTCCGCGTCCGCGATATCCACGATCGCGACCGACACCCAGCACCAGGTAAAGACGTACACGGCAGACAACGGAACCGCGCACCGCCCCGTCGGACCACACGCGCACTATAACAAGGTGAGAGCCAGACGCTTTAGCTGTCATTTGCTAAGCTAATGTGAGCTGTGATGCGCGAGAGATAAGGTCGTGTTTGGATGTGAATGTGTGTGTATATGTGGTGATAAAGAAAGCGAATGATTGGTTTGGTAAATGTATTGTTTTATATGTCCAAATATGGAATTTTATAATATTAAAAAAATCCAAGAGGTTTATTTTTTACTACCATTATTATAAAGCGAAAGTTGTAGGTATGTGTAGGAAATAAACTAATTTATTCTGATGGTAAGTTAATTATTTTAGTAAAATATTTGAATTATAACCAATAATTGGACTTAGATGACTCAGATTGAATCTACTTCACTAAGTTAAGATATTAACACCATTTCATATTCAAATTAGCATCATCCAGAAAACAAAAAAAAACTAAGAATGTCTATTGTAAAAATATGACAGACTTTTTATATTTTCCGGTTCACCCAATTTCCATAATCACGCTTCATTAGAACCAAACAGCTACTTCGTCCATCTTTAAGCAGTAGTGTATCATCTAGATATCATGCTTCTAGAGCGAATTACATACCTTCAATTCACTACCATAAGGTTGTTATTAGCACTGTGCACAGTTTAAACATTTTCTTTACATTTCTTAAAAGGCATGTGAATTGAAGACATGATATGTCTGGCTCTCTGTACTAATCTTTACGTACTCTTTCTATGCAAGCAGGTTATAATATGACATGGATTCTTATTAAATGGCTTCAATGTCATTATCAAATAAATTTATCGCATGTCATTCGTTGGGACTCTCGGAAGAAATCATCTTGTTTACGGCAAAATTTAAAGCGAAATCTACTGTCTGTCTCACATTTTTATACTGGCTTTATGTGTTTTGTTTCACTAATATTGTCATAGAGAATTGATTAACTGTCAATGTGTCATCACGCTTTAAACTAATGCAAATAGCAAAAGCGCTAATAAAAATCTAAATGTTTTAATGAACTTTGTAGTTAGTAAAACATTTTATTGAACATTGTCACCGTAAATTCTCTGCATATGGGTTGGTATTTTCGGCATTCCACTCAACAACTCTGAGCTGAAAATATCTAAAAAAATCGTTTTCGTAAAGTACACGACGCAGGTATAGATTGTTACGTATTTTAGGACTCGCCATGAATTAACTGTGGGGCTATTACGGAACAGTAGCAAACCTGTTTATTAATATCAATACTGGATTCCCTACTCTGGGGACTTGTTGGCGGAAAGACGACATCAAGTGATATTGTAATTTTTGATTGTAGTAGCAAAACTTGCGTTTCCTTGAAATATGATGGGTAATGTTGGTGGAATTTAAATCATTTTACGTTCATAAATGTGCGTAAGTAAATTTTCCGAATTCTTCCAAGACGTCTTATAATTTTTCTGCAAAGAATCCGCCACTTTACTGATATGATTTGGATTAGCGAATACAACCCCATATTAGGCCTAGCCCCTTGGCTAGGCCTAATATGACAAGACCCCTGTCTTGATGTCCTCGACGCATAAATGATACTTTACAATATTATTTTACTAACTGTGCGACTTCGTCCGCGTGGAATCTTTGGGTAGTATTTTTTATTATGTTATTTTTGAATGTCATATTTATTTATATCGAATCAACAGCCTAAAAAATACGTTTCAAGCTTCTAGCTCTAAAAATGACGATACTCTCATACAACTTTTCATCCCCCCTTTCAAACTCTAAAAAGTATCCTATGTCCTTTCTCAGGCTCTAGACTATCTGTATACCATATTTCATTTAAATCGGTTCAGTAGTTTTGGCGTGAAAGCGCGACAGACAGACGGACAGAGTTACTTTCGCATTTATAATATTAGTAAGGATTTGACACTGCCTAAAGAGAGCAATCTATTGGAAGCCCGGGGCAGGAATGTGTGGAGATTTTGTCAAGCCTTTATCAAGGATAGCAGACTAATTAAAAAATAAAGTGTGGGGTGGCGCAGCTCTGACGTCATCGGGTAACGTTACGTCACTGCTGACGATTTGCACGGATTTAGTGCCCGCGCGGCGAGCGAGCCGAATGCCTCGAATGCCCGTCTAGAAGCTTCGCTCCAAAAACTTGTCGTGAAATGTGTGGAGCGGTGTAATGTAAAGTACGGTGGCGGGCGCCGCAGCTGTCGCCCGGGCGCGACGAGCACGAGGCGGACATGGAGGGGCCGGGCGCGTCGCAGAGCGCGGACTGCGAGCCCACGCCGCCGCCGCTGCAGCGCCGCGAGCCCGCCAACCTGTTCCCGCCCGAGCAGCACCACCACCTGCCCCCGCGCCCCCACCACTACCCCCGGCTCAGCCCGCTCTCCAGGAACACCAGGTACACCACACTATGTCCAATAGGGAATACTAGGTGAAACAGAAAGGGTATACTGACGACCGCTTGGCGCAGTGGTTCGAGCGTAGGCCGCTCGGCTCACTGCACATTGTGGTTGCGGGTTCGATTACCGCCAGAGCAAATTTCGGAAATGGCTTTTTCTTAATTTGCCCAGGTCTCGGCGCCACTGGGATCGCCCCTAGTCAATTGTACGGTACCCATAGTACAAGCGTTGCTTAGTTTGGGACCATACATTTTTTAATCCGTATTAAAGCCTAAGCTTGCTCTCAGACTTCAGATAAATTTATCGATACGAACCTTAAACGTTTGAGTAGTGTTTCAGTACAAGGTCCTGTAAGTTGCAAGCTTCTGAAACCCCTGTGATGTGTTCCAGCCACGGCGGCACCACGACGACGGGGTACCGGGTGGTGATGGAGCCGGTGCGGTACGAGCCGGGCGCCAATGGCGGCGCGCGGCCCTCCCCCACCATGCAGCAGCGGATCAAGGCGCTCGGTGTGCCCACGCCCTTAGCTGTCAGCAGTCCGGTCAGAAGGTATGTGCGGGGGGAGGGGCGGAAGGCGGTGGGGGGAGAGCGCGGAGATCGAAAGGGCTGTTGTACTATTGGTAACATTTGGATATGGTTTTGCATATCGCAATCGACTCACAAGCACTGCTGTAGACCAAAACCAACCTTGTGTTAGTGGTTCTAGGTTGGTTTTAGTTTGCACAAGTGTGTGTGGGTTGGTTCATTTTTGCAAAACTACGTCCAATTTGAAGTTGGGATTTGGTAATGACTGGTATATTGACTATTTATCTTTCAAATTACTGTGTTAATTGACAAAAATATATCTTTCATTGGTGTAAACTTTGTTGGAAGATGATAAGATTCAATTAAATTTCAACATTTTGATGTTATTTAATAAAATGCCCTTTCAGTTTCCGCAAATGTAATAATAATATTGATTAATATTTCATTTCTTTAGATGAACACAACAAAAAAGTTACTGACATTTTTATTATCCTTAATATTGTGTTTATTAGATCAAAATTTACGAATAAAGGATAATTGGCTGTTTAGAGTTGAGAAGAGAAAATGTTTCTATAATGATTAAATAGGTATTTATATTATTTCCCATTGTATCATGGCCTGTTCCCATCATTAACTGAAATGGTTTTTAATCCCCTTCTACCTAAAACCGGGAATGCATCGCTTATATCACAATACTGGATTAAATAGCGGTAAAAAGTTTGAAAATGGAATTTATCCAAAGCGTCCACTCACGACGACATGCGGTTTGCAAATGACCTATTTGGTTCGCAGCGCATAGACAATACAAAATTAGACTTAAAAAATACCGTTGTTTATATCCAAGTATTGTGCCTAATTTTTTAATTTGATTCAGTGTTGATTTGCATGTAAAATGTTTTGCCTTCACAAATTAGCGGTACAATAAGTTTGGGAACACTAACTTTATGTACTTACCTATATGTTTTACTGTGATTGGTGTATATTAGCTTAGGTTCGCTTAGTTATGTATATTTATAGTGTATCCAATTTAGCAGGGCATTGTAAAGATATGTCAATGGGGCTTTAAGTTTTCAGGGTCACTTAGTTACACTTATAATACTAAAAACACTTCAAATTATTCACTAACGACACGATTTCAATATAAGAATGATAAAGTAACACCAATCTTTTTCTGTCAGCGCTTTCTGATAGTAGTTTTTTTTTTATCTTAACATGATTTGTATGTGTCCTCCTTGGGACATCTTGGATTTTTTTGCCACCAGACGGCGCCACGTTGCATTGGCACTTTGGCACTTGTAAATTCAGATTCAGGGGATAATCAGTATTTGTAGTGACACTGACAGTAGTGAAGTTACAATCGAGCGGCATCTGGGCCCTAACCACGCTGTCTACTCAAATCTTAACAGAATAGCAAACGCTCGCGATTACGTTTCAAACGCTCCACCTTTGACGTTTTGCTGACACCATACCATATCAATGTCAGTAGAAATCGTGAAGCTCGTGTCAGCATAACGTCAAAAGCGGAGTGTTTGAAACGTAATCGCGAGCTTTTGCTTTTCTATTACGATTTGAGTAGCTAGCGTGGTTAGGGCCTGGTGGCCTGATTGTTTTGTTTGTCTACATTCTATGGTTTGTAATGTATATCAGTGGTTCCTCAACTTAATGTGACAAGGTGTAACGTTGTTTACCGCTTACCGCGCGGCAGGTGGACCTAACGCATAGAGCCGACGTGTGGACGGTAACTCGTTATCAACTACATTGATTGCTCTTCTGTGTGTTTCATATTCTTCTATGTACATAATTATGTATTTTGAATTTGTGGATATTTTCTTTGGCTGTTGGCGGTTTAGAAGCTCCATAATTGAGTGTTTGACTTATATTTAATTGTGTTTATTTTTTTATCTACAATTTTATATAAGTACCAATCCTTTATTGATAAAATATATATGGGTTTTTTTAATTCTTATAGGTATAATTGCAAAGACAGCTGCTTTGCTAAAACTACTAAGTTATGACGTCATACGACAGAATATTGTTTTAGAAACAGTAAATGCGTAAATTTTTGTCAATTTTGAAGTTATTTTGAAAATTATTTTACTGTTTATTAATCCCTTTTGAACGTCCCACCCTGGGGCACGGGCCTCCACTCAATTCGAGGGGGATTCAGGCCGTAATCCACCACGCTGGCCTAGTGCGGGTTGGCGGATTTCACATGTCTTTAGAATATTAGTTAGATTTTCTAATGCAGGTTTCCTCAGAATGTTTTCCTTCACACTAAGCAAGTGATAATAATTTAAAAAATATGATACGCACATAGGTTTCGAAAAACCCAGTGGTGCGAGCCGGGGTTTGACCCAACGACGTTGTGCCCGCAAGCCGCGTTCTTACCCAATCGGCTCTTGCTAGCTTTTTATAATTTATATAATAATATAATAATTAAATATTAGTCAAATGCCGTATTTACCCTTACATGAGTACTAATTACTTACCTTTTTACTTCTTATTAAAAAAATCGTTCGACTCGTATTCAAGAATGAAGTCCGAAGATCAATTTCGTAATTAATAACTATGATATTATCATATATTAAAATATCCAACAATTCATTATGTAAATACTTCTGTTTTACATGGCTGTGCATTTTTGAGGTTGGGTTTTGCTCTACTTTTTGCAACTTTATTATTTGTATGCAGGTTTCAAAGGAACGCGACATATCGTTGTCAAATACGATAGAAAATTTGATACTTGAATGCTTAAGGCGCGTTCATTATGCTATAGAATCGTGCGTATGATTTGCACAATGTAACAGCAATCTTATATTACAACATTAATTAACTTATTTGAAATGCCTTGTGTACAAAGTTGGAGCATTTATTAATTTATTTATATATATAGCATGTTTTTTGTTTTGTAGGTATATATTTTAAATAAGAACTGTGGTACACCTTATGGGAATTATGATTATTTTTATATTTTGAGATCTCTCTTCATTTTATTAATTGTGTATCATGGTTTCCTATGGAAATTCTGTATGAGATAAATACATTTTGATGCAACTGTAAAATCGATCTTGGAACCCAAGAGCGTATTCATACTTACTTCATGTAGGCAAGATTGATTTATACAAGGTGACACATAATGGGTATACTATTTTTTCCAAAACTTAACTTTGTAATTCTAAAACCATCAGCTTTGGAGGGAGCTTGAAAAACAAAAGGTGTTATAGGAATACAGCTGTTGACAGATTTCATAAGTCTACAAAACCTTTAGTACTTCAACTGTCCCACAAAGCCGATAGTTTGAGATTTACAAAGTTAAGTTGCAAAAAAAATAGTATACCCATTTTGTATCACCTAGTAGATAATAATATTGCCTGACTATTAATTGTCTATGAATAGACCTCGAAAACCAGTCATAATATCGATAGGGCTATCGACAGCCTTATCGATATTATGACTAGTTTTCGAGATCAACTATCGATAGTTAAGCAACACTAATAGATACAGCCTTAGTGTGTCAAAAACGACTTTTTAAACAACGGGCAATGGGCTTAATTTTGTTTTTTCCGGTACGTAGAGGTACGCACACCATAATGCAGACAGAATGATCCACAAAGTAATCATGTTGTTTTTTATTTGCAAGCTGTTGTGACAAACGGGCCCACAGGCGTAGCGCCACACACTATACAATGGCTGATAAGGGCTACCAACGATTGTCTATGGTCGACTTGTGATCATAGACAAATAATTGTTTTATGGTAAAGCATATTTATGTTTGTCGGATTCATCATTTACGGATCGTTTTCGTTCTAAAATGGAACCAATTTCTTGCACCGCTCACTGCATTCTTGGCTAGATTATTTTGTTATTTTCTAATAATGTTGTTTTATAAATTATTTTCAGGTATATTTATATTTTTATTTTAAAATATATATATATTATTATATTATTTTACGTGTAAATATTGTGGATATTACTTAAGAATAGAATATTTACGTGTAGTATTATTGTTGCAAGCACTTTTATGTATATTTATTGAGTTCATTGTATATAAGATATATTATTTTTGATATCAGTAACGTAGATTAATGTAAATGTAAATGATTATGTACCAAGCCATTGTATGTGTTGTACCTTCGCTTGACGGGAGTGTTGTATCCTGATGTAATAAGTTTACAGTTTTTTTTTACCTTTTACTGCATGCTACTAATCGTTCACATATCTTGTCAAAGATGGATCCTGGGAGGATACTTTTAAGTAAGAATTAATATACTAGGTGAAACAGAAAGACTATACAATTTTTTTTGCAACTTTACTTTGTAAATCTAAAACTATCGGCTTTGTGGGACACTTGAAGTACTAAAGGTTTTGTAGACTTATGAAATATGTCAACAGCTGTATCCCCGTAACACCGTTTGTTTTTCAAGTTTCCTCCAAAGCTGATAGTTTTAGAATTACAAAGTTAAGTTTTGAAAAAAAAGTATACCCTCTATGTTTCAACCTGTATAGAGTTTCTTCCCCCATTACCTGGAGAGGGGGACTTTATTTAATTCAGTAAAATGTTATATTCTTATACGAGTATATAAAAAAAAACTTGTTTCACCAGGATAAGCATGCAGTTGTATGTAGTGTGTGTACAGTAGCGTTGTATATTAGTGTAACATACATTATAGTGTATTATAGTGTGGCATGTGGCGTTGGCATGCTCCCCGCAACCGTAGTGGCGGCCGCTGCCTGTCGGACTGGCATTCGCGTTCGGAAACATCCATCGACCAATGGCGTTTGAGCTCATCAACATTCTATATTAAGTCGTGCGCAAACTTAACAATGCAACGCTTGACTCTGGTATTCGGAACGGCGTTGGTGTGAGAATTTACGCGCGAAGCGTAGGTTTTGAACGCAATTTTGTTGACTACAAATTTTGATCACCAAACTAAACATATTGCTGTCTTGCTCATGTATTACGACTGTTAGGACGTCAATACATCGATCAAGTTTCCGCACCAACAGAATTAGCGTTAATATTTAATAAACAGTGTTGCATTGTTTCGCTTGTAATTGCTGGTTAATATAGAGTCATGTTAAAATATCGCCATTAGTCGATGATATTACGACGACTATACTTTGATCCCAGAGTTGGTTTCAAGTAGAAATTGCTTTTAATAGTAGATGGGATTATGGTAGGGTCGAACGATAGTTGTTGTAAATATTACCGTTGCGTTGTTTTAAACGGATCGTGATCAGTCGAAATGATTTGCCTTGAAAGGGACTCCCATTATTTGTTTGACCATTGTTGGATACGTCGAACATGAGCTAGCTCGATAAGCAATGTAAAAATCCAAACAGTTTCGTGTTATTGTGCCGATAAAGTGAATCATTTTCAAGACAAACCACCGACTGTGTCAGAACGTGTCCGTTCTGAACGTGTCCAGTCCGAGGGCGGCGGCGCCGGTCGCGCGATCGCACGTGCAAACGCTTCGTCCCGCAGCTCCCTTCTCCTTCTGTCCGTAGGCCGTACGATAACGATAGCGAGGGCTCGGACGAGCTCGCGCGATTAAACCCCTGACCCGAGCGCCGCGCCTGACAGGTCCAACCCGGGCACGCCCACGCAGCCGCGCCGCCCCGACTTCATCGGCGTCGGCGCCGCCGCCGGCCGCGCGTCGCCGCAGCGCCGCTTCCTGTCCGAGGGCGAGCTGCTGCGCGCCGAGCCCGCCGCGCCGCACCGCCCCACCGCCGACGACATCCGCGAGCTGGCCGCCTCCCCGCAGCGCGGCAACTACCTGTGGGCGGAGCGGCACGCGCCGCACCACCACGCGCCGCACCTGCCGCACCCGCCGCGCGGCGGCGTGGCCGTGCTGCCGCCGCAGCCGCAGCCGTCCCCGCTGGCGCGGCGGCGCGGGGCGGGCGCGGGGGCGGGGGCGGGGGCGCCGACACGGCCGCTGTCGTTCGTCCGCGCGCTGGAGGTGCAGGACCAGCTGGAGGCGCGCGCGCCCCCCCCCGACCCCCCCGACCGCGCGTCCGTGTACGACTGCAACTACGAGATCTCCGTGTGAGGGCCCGCCCGGGCCCGCGCCCGGGGCGCTCCTAGAGTCTCCTCATGTATGTATATTTGTGAGTCCGCACCGTTGTGTGTTCGACCTGGACCGTCGATAGTGTACATAGACCCCCAGTGTTGTGATTCCGAGATGACATAATAATTATGTAGCGATATACGAGTGACCGGTTAGCCGTTGACGTGCGAGGAGCTATGTATTTATAAACGACCGATTTTCACGGATCTGTTGTAAGTTTTTCCTTTAGGTTTAGTGTCGACGCGTCGGGTGTCGGAGGTTACGGAATTGATTGGTTCGTTAGTCTGCCTCAATTTTTTTTAGTTGAAACTTGCGCGCGCGCTGTGAGTCGTAAAGGTTGTCGCGGCGTGCGTTTTTTACTTATCAAAAAATGCCCATAAATCAATGCAATCATACCTTGACTGATTTGTAGAAATTACTTATTTATTCTGTTGAGAACGCATTCGACGACGACACGGCTAAAATTAATGACGTAGTGCGTAGTAAAAAATGTACGCCGCGTTGGAGGAAATGTGCCAAATATTCTGTAGTCACAGGTAGTTTAGAGCACGCATCTTAGTTTGATTATCACGCCATTGTGAGTCGCGTGTTTTCCTGTAATAGTGTTATACGTCCATTTTGATTCGTGAATACACTCCACGCTAAACACCACTAAGTACTACAATATTTTGACTTTAACATTATGATGAAATAATTCTTTAAATCAAGCGATAAATCAATTCTTTCCTATTTTGTGATTAGTGACAAAATTCTATTGTTATGTTTGTGGAATTGTATGGGTTAGTTGACATAAGGCGCAACAATTTAACAAGGGCCCAATTCTGTTAACGACGACTGTCGTTCGATTCGACTCGTAATAAGTCGACGTAATGCGAGTCGAATGTGAATCGAATCGAGCGACAATCGTTAACAGAGTTGGGCTTCTGTATTGTCCAAAGACATTGCAGTTAATTTAACATCATAATTAATCAAAGGACCACTAAGAAAATTAGTATCTTATTTTAAATCCCTAAAATATAATACTTGATTTTTATTTAGTTTGCTTTTTCGAACTTTTTACTATGGCAATACTTTACCATAAAGTTGTCTAGCCACTGTCAACTGAACCATAAAGATTGTAAAAAAGTACTTATGTAATTTTATTTTTTTTCGGTTGTAAAAGGTGTATTGGAATCTCCATGCTGGTAAACGATTGCTATGACTATGGTATGGGAAGTAAACAAAATAAGTAGCATAAATAAAAAGTGTTGCCATCCTTTTACTTTAGTAAAAAGAGATCTCAACTTACCGAATTCCGATTATTTTCCCTCGATAATTTGTACTTAGGATATTGAAATTCTAAAAATATTTATAATATATCCTAAATTACAGACACAATACGCACTGAACACTTTGTTGATGTAAAATATGTGAGTCAGTTGAGATTAAATATTGTACATAAAATATCTATTAGGTATATGTATAAATATCGAAGAACCTATATGGAGCGTATCCGGCCACGCTTATTGATCGCAGAACTTTACCAAGCGTGAGTTGGATACGGTTTCAAATGTAAAGATATATAAACAATAGTTGTCTTCTATTTATTAAAGGTTAAGTATGTAAATATTTATGAAGGAAATTATGTAAAAGAAATACCTACCTAAGGACAATTTTGTATAGAACTTATGTAATAGTAATTGTTGTGAATGTTAATATTATTGTAATAATAACACAATGTTTCCCCGTATCTACCTATTTATTTACAGACGCCAGTAGACGCATATTTTTTTAAACTACCTATAGACATATCAGCAGCGTATTTTATTTCTAAACGCGTAGGTCCGTATTCATAAACCAATCTCAAGTCTGAGAGCGGTTTTGAGTTCACATTTGACATGCAATTTTGTACCAGAATTTTGTATAAGAACGACATTCTTAAGATCGCTCTCAGATTTGAAATAATTTTACTAATACATGCCTTAGTAATATTTAGTTAATCGGCCTACTTGTTGAATGGAAGAAAAATATATTTAGAATCTGTTATTTATTCATTGAAATCTCTACAAAATGGTTTTCTTCTCTTCGCACATTCCGTTTATCATTATTAATTTTATTATGACGTAGTTATCGTTTTGGTGCATAGTTTGCCTGTGTGTACTTAAAATTTCACTAACCACGAGTACTGTTACACTGTTAAAATGACAAAGCACGAATGTTGATTGTTAATTAAGTACTGACCACCATTTGACAACCCTATGACCGCTGACTGTGACAAATCTCGAATTTGTCACATTCTCCCTCAAAGATAATTCGTGTGACAAAATTAGTGAATAGGGGGGACATTCAGAGTTAACGGAAAACTTCTGATGTCGGAAACGATGTCCGTCCATCCTATTAAAATAAATTAGATAAAGGATGGAAACTGTCATTTTCGACTCGAAAACGTCCTGTCCATTGAGAATACCCCCTAGATCTTGTCACGGTCATGCATGTTAAGGGTTATTATTAATGTTCATGAAAATAATAAGTGAATAGAGTCGTTTTTACGATTCCCCGTAAGTATGGTGCATAATTTCGATGTTAGGTTCCAAAATAAATTGGTAACGCCCAAGGAACCTCACGGTTATAAATCACTTTATTGGTACTTACTATATCATGACGTAGTAGGTATGTGTGTTCAATTTAAGCCTGAATATCAAACGTTTTTTTATGTACAAAATGTATAATATCTAATCTAGCTATATATTTTGTTTTCCCTAATCCGAAAATGTTTTGTTTGAGGATTGAAACGTCTAAAATATAGCTGCGCTGCTACAATACCTAAGACTAATGTGTATAATTATAATAGTACCTCCTCAAAAGTCGTTATTACCTATGTATGTGACAGTGTTTTATTTTTGTATTTTGATAAAGTTTGTGTAAATAATTTTCTTATTTTATTGATATTAAACTCAATTAATCAAGTTGATTGTTTTATTTTGATATTAAAGTGGGTACGCAACAGTTTTTCTCATGTTGTAAAATAAGTTTTAATTAAATTTATTTTTGAATTTACCGCCAAGATGGACAAATAATTTGTTGCTATCCAACAAAATCTATAACCGATATTTTCCGAAAACCGGTATCCTACTCCCATCATTCAACATTATTAATCCTCAGAATACAAATCAAGTGTATTCATACTTTTATTACCTATATTAAAATAAAAATGCTCCAACTTTCAAGGTTTATACCTGTGTTATTACCGGAGTTGGATTTTTGCACAGATTACGCTATGGCTTTATGCACAAAAATTAACCAACATTGTATCTGTCACTGTCAAATTAAATTATTTTTGTTTCTAGCAACACAGTTTCTTTTTCTGTCGACTGATAAAGGGAATGTGAGTTTCGGAAACTTTTATAAATTTATCTCTAAAAATCTATGAAATGAAGTAATTTATTGAACAATATATTCCACGAGTAATGCAAGTGTGACTCGGCTGACATTGTAGCACCTATATTTTTCGACCCCACTGAGTATTTACTGACAAAAAGAGAAAATCAAGTTCGTGTTTTTCACAGTTTACAGTGGTTATAATATTGTTTTTCCGCAATAATTAGTGAAATGTCTCTGTGGCCAACTGTGAACAGTGAAAGTTCAATGCTTCGTAGTGCTAGCAGACGACTCTGTGTATAAAACAAAACATTATTTTGAAGGTTAGTTTTTGTCCCCAGATCCACCCAAGATGGGTAAGATTATGAAGCCTGGGAAGGTAGTGCTGGTCCTCAGCGGCCGGTACGCGGGTCGCAAGGCCATCGTGGTGAAAAACTACGACGAGGGCACGTCAGACAAGCCTTACGGTCACGCTTTCGTGGCCGGCATCGACAGGTATCCCCGCAAAGTCCACAAGAGGATGGGCAAAAACAAAATCCACAAGCGCTCCAAAGTAAAGCCATTCGTCAAGGTAAGATTTACACGCTTTTCAATATAACCTCTTTGTTATTGTTTGGAATGTGAAGTGGACAAAGTTTTGCTTTATATTCCTGGTTTATTGAAGTGACTGATACTATAAGTACTAGTCCAGTAATTTTGATTAACTTATAAGCCCTAGGTAGGCAATATAGTGGATTATCTCGGTCATTACATTACCATGTGTTGTTATCAGTCTGTCAAGAGCCTCGCTAAGAAAAGAGTGAGTCCCATGTGTTGCCAGTTACTTGATAATAAGCATCTGGGTGTCGAAATGGACTTACAGTATTGTTCTTACAGGAATTGGTCCTAAGCTATAATAGCCTGTGACCCCATAATAGTAAGGCACAATTTTTATAGCAGGAATTGTCATCAATGAAGTAGCATGAACATTAAACAGTTTTCCTGTGTAGATTCATCACTAATCTGTAGTGACAATACTCCTTGTATGGAGCCTCCTTACGTTACAGTCTATTAGTGAAAACCCCATTGAAATTGATTTAGCAGTTTTTCCATGAACCTCGAACCTATGGGCAGACAATAATTCTAAAATAATGTATTAAAATTTGGAGATTAAAAAAAATTTACAACATACAGATTGGTCAGTTGCAATTTTATAATTGTGTATTTTTCGTTCGCAGTTGTAATATTGGCATGTCATTTGATTATTTAATTCTTAATAACTCGAATATAAAATTACTAGTTCCCTACACTTAATAAGAGTTAGATAACCACAGTTTGATTATGGGAATTAAGACTGGAATACAGCTTAAAAATGTACTTAAAAACACAATCTAACACTATGCCCATTGTTAAGCTCCATGCAGATGACTGTATGAAGTGTACCTACCTATTGCATCTGTTAAGATATGCAAATCGAGAACTTTTTCCAACAATATGCCATGCCTTGTTTTGTATATAAAATGTTGTAATAGTTTGGAATGCCAATTTAAAATAATAAGACTTAGGTAAAATAGTTTACTAAATATGACTAGGAAGGACAAATAAAGTACTGATATTGTGCTGTCTAGCTGTACATTATAGCTGATTTTAACTATGTACCTACTACCTTCGTAAGAATTCTTTTAACATAGGTAAATCTACTATATAAAAATAAGTCGGGTTTTCCTTCCTGACGCTATAACTCCAGAACGCACGAACCGATTTCCACGGTTTTGCATTCGTTGGAAAGGTCTCGGGCTCCTTGAGGTTTATAGCAAAGAAAATTCAGGAAAAATTTCAACAGAACGCGGACGGAGTCGCGGGGCACAGCTAGTCTTTTATATAAAATTCCAGTGTACTTGTGTAATTCTTCTACAAGGCTTGACTGATTTAGATGTTTCTTTTTTACTTACGCGGTCAACTGGATGATCGGACCCGATTAGCTATATTTGGAATAGGTGGCGCTGTTGTCGCCATCCAGGAAATACGCCAGTAACTAATATACATTTCTGTAATTGTTTCAGGTGGTGAACTACAACCACTTGATGCCCACTAGGTACTCAGTAGACTTCAGCTTCGAGAAATTCAGCGCCAAGGACCTGAAGGACCCCGCGAAGCGCAAGAAGCTGCGCTTCAACACGCGAGTGCGCTTCGAGGAGAGATACAAGAGCGGGAAGAACAAGTGGTTCTTCCAGAAGCTTAGGTTCTAATTAATTTTATAAAATAAATATTACGCAAGTAATGCATGATGTGGTTTTATTTTGGAGACGCAACTGGCTTGGAACTTCTATGTAAAAGTATATGGTTCAAATTATTTCCCTCCAGTACAAATAAAGGGAGTCAAACTATGCAAAATGAAAATCGTATCTCTGATTTTACATGCTCTGGTCATAAGATACTTATTAATGACTCATTCAGTCATATTGAATGCAACTATGTTCAACAGGGGTTCCACTTTGGGGCGTTAAATTAAAATACATTTATAGCTACATAATTGATTTATTATTAAATAAATTATCTTTTAAGCAGTCTATACTTACAGATAATAATATAGTAACGATACATTTAGTTGCATATGAGATGGAAATTAAAAATATAAATAATTACCGGGTATAAAAATAAGTATAGCATGCCGAATGTAACATGTTGGCACCAGAAAGTTACCGAGAATTATAACACACGATTATTACAACTTAACTATTTGGAATTAAGGATTTGCTATAGCTGGGGTTCTGTGATATGGCTGTGATTATGTGTCCGTGCGTCAGACCACGTAAAGCAGTCTGTCCTGCTCCTGAACTCTTCGGTCGTGTTGTATTGATGTCCCATTGAACTACCAGAGTGATGGAAAAAGCTGTGCTTGCAAATGAGGGAAAGGATTCTCCTCCGTAGTTGGCTAGTATTGTTTCCGCTTAGCTGCTGTGATGGAAATTTTTTCAGGACTATCATTATTGTATGAGCACTTCTTTACCTCTCCAAGTCGGTAAGTTGTATTATAACAAGTGTACTACAATTTAAGACACATGCTCAATATCAAATACTTTGAGTGTTTACCATTGATAATTAATAAGTTAGCATGTCATGACTAAATTATAACAATGATCTATAATAACAAAAATGGTTACAATTTTTGCAAATCATTCGAGCGGAATATGCAATATATATAAATATAATATGGTCGCTTGGAAATCGAGACAACAAACCATTGATTGAACGTTCTCGGCACACTTGCATAAGGTATTTAAGGGTTCGATTCTCATCGTGGGATGTTTCGCAATTTGCCCTGGTCACTGTGATTGCGACACTGTACGATGCACATAGGTACAAGGGTTGCTTAGTTTCAGAGCGTACGGTTGGTATGTAAGCTTGTTGATATTTATTATTCCTATAAGCCTAGCACACAAGCTGTGACGAGACAAAATGTGAAAAATATCGATAACCAAATTTTCTCCTATGAGTTTAGATATGAGATAGCGACTCAGTGATAGAAACCGTGAGATAGTCTCGTCGCAGTAAGGGGCCATCCATAAATTACGTCACACGTTAAGGGGGAGGGAGGGGGTCGACGAAGTGTGACAAGGGGTGGGGAGGGGTCCCGAATTTTGTGACATCACATTTTTTCTAAAATAATATTGAGAAATTAAGATTTTATTGAAAAATAATTTAAATGGAAATAAAAATAATTTCGGAACACTGCTGTTTAAATTTCATAAATTTCTAAATGTAAAATTGCAAAATATGTGACATCACACTAGGTAGGGGAGGGGGGGGGGGGTCACAAATGTGACCAGCTGTGACAAGGACGGGGGAGGGGTCAAAAAGTCATGAAATTAGTGTGACGCAATTTATGGATGGCCCCTAACCTGCTGTATCTTCCTTTCTCGTACGACCGTCTGTTACGCGGAAAGGGGATCAAAGTCTCGATATCCAGGCAACAAAAAATCAACCGATAGTCCTCAGGCAGCGGTTAATTTAGCGATTCTGTCATCAAGCTTCTTGATTTCTTTTTGTAGGCTGTCCACGTTGTGCGCGAACACCTCTTGGACACCTTGCAACAATTCCTTGTTGTTCTGAACACCGCTCGCTATTGTCGTTTGTAGTGTTTCCAGCTCAGTTAGTGACTTGCCGAAGTTACTCGCTGGGAAAAAAGTGATGTAACAATACCAATTGTCATTAAATCAATCTAATAAATCTATCTTAGACGAGGTAGCATTCAGATCTAGTCGGTTGTAAAGTTGATAAGTAAAAATATAACATGTTAATCTGAGCTTTCATGCGATGAGTGAGAGAGACAGCAGCCCCCCCCCCTCGTACCCACCTCTATCTCAATTGCTGCTCCCCAATCGGCAATCGGTGAGCAAGGCCTGGCATTGTAACATCTAAAGGCTACTGTAACTGCTTAATATTTGGCAGTTCGTTAAATACCCCTGAAGACCTGAACAATTGCGACTGTAAAACTATCCACGGTACCTTGATTGTGTAGCGCCTCCAGCGCCTCCATGCGCTCCAAAATCTCGGAATGTGAGATGCCGTCGATTTGTTTCAGCAGCTTATGTAGCTCATTCACCTGTTATATTAAACATGTTCCATAGTGTTACGTATAACCCTACATTTGTACTGGACGAAACATTCACATAAAACTTTTGAAGCGAATTTCTATACGGACGTTCGGGGCGCACGCCGCGCGACCACTCTATCCGTGCTAAGCGTCAGTAGCGTTATACGACATTTACCTATATAGGTACCTACATAGTGCAGCTGCGGCGCGCGCGCGTTTTAACGCTTCCCACGCTTTATACTATCAAGCTTTCTTTCGGGCGTCACTAGACTGCACTGTTTTTTTTGTTGCCTGGATTTTATACCCAGTGCTGCATGCCTAAAATTATATTTACCCACAAGAGTCTATCTATCGCGTAACTCTTATCTTTTTTAACGCGTGTCAACACAGTGAGGGCTCCAGAAAGGTAAAGCCGCCCATGTACTTTTAGCTTCCTATCTAAAGTTCGGAGTGCGCCAGGTCCGTCGAAATCTACGCGGGCGGGACCGTGCATAAATGCTAGTATGTTACAATAGGTACAAGTAGCTTATTTCGGTGGATAGAGTGTAGCAACGGGGTAGTGTAGGTCACTTAGGCGACACCGGTGCGTTCCCTTTGAAGATCCCTGAGATCCTCCAGCCTTGTTGAAGACGGTCACCAGGGAGGTTTTAAATAAATATCACCAGACTGACACACCAACTGCATGGTCCCAAACTAAGCAAAGCTTGTACTATGGGTACCGTACAATGGACTGGGGGCACCCAGTGGACCTGGACAAATTACGAGAAGACCCTTTCCGAAATTTGCCCCAGCGTGAATCGAACCCGCAATCACCATTTGCAGTGAGCCGAGCGACCTACGCTCGAACCACTGAAACCGCTTTAGTGTGTAAGAAGGAGAATCTAATATACCACGGGCCTCTCCCTCAAGGGCTACATAGATATACTAGCTGAGCCCGCGACTTTGTCCGCGTGGAGTTTAACTTAACAAACTTTCATCCCCTGTTTTATCCCCTTGGGGGTAGAATTAATCAAAATCCTTTCTTAGCGGATGCCTACGTCATAACATATACCTGCATGCCAAATTTCAGCCCGATCCGTCCAGTGGTTTAGGCTGTGCGTTGATAGATCACTATGTCCGTCAGTCAGTCACCTTTGAGTTATATATATTTAGACTATCGGTATTAATAAAGGTCACCTTGGCGGCCAGTTCGGGGTCGGCGGGTCGCGCGGCCGCCTTGATCGCGTCCACGTTGGAGAGCAGCGCGGCCACGCGCGCGTCGGCGGCGGCCAGCTCGGCCGGCCGCAGCAGCGCCGCCTGCGCCGCCAGCCGCCCCGCCGCGCCGCACAGCGTCGCCTGACACACCACACACACACACACACTCACATCACTTACTAATCATAATTAGGGGCCATCCATAAATTACGTCACACGAATTTAATGATTTTTGACCCCTCCCCATCCTTGTCACAGCTGGTCACATTTGTGAGACCCTACCTAGTGTGATGTCACATATTTAGCAATTTTACATTTAGAATAAATCAAACATAGGCATGAAACTTAACAAAAAAAATATAAATGTATAGTCATAGAGTTGCAACTATTTTTATGTTATTCATTAGAATATTTAGTACATATGTAGTTTAAATTTAGTGTTGTTATACTTAGATATAAAATATTATATTTTGAAATAATGTGATGTCACAAAATTTGGGACCCCTCCCCACCCCTTGTCACACTTCGTCGACCCCCTCCCTCCCCCTTAACTTGTGACGTAATTTATGGATGTCCCCTTACTGCACAGTGCACCATAGACAATATTTAACTGGGGGTGTTTTTTATGGAGCCCACAAAAAGTGGTTAATTGTAATTATTTTTGGTATTATTAAATAAAATCAGTATTAAAATAAGTTGCCATTATACCTTTAGTAATATACCTGTCGACCGCAATAAATCCAGTGTCCAAAACTTGTGTATATAATAGTTTCTAAATCTCGGCAATGGTAACAATGGAGGAGGGCCATAACATGTCGGATTCTCAAGAAGAAATAAGGGTCAAGAGAAGAGTGATTTGTTACTGTTCACTGATAGGGTTTGAAAAAGTATATTATACTAGCGGCCCGCCCCGGCTTCGCACGGGTACATTGCGGTTACATTATTCGAGTTTTAGTAAGGATCCCTATTTTTTTTGAAAATATATTATAGCCTATGTCACCCGGGGATAGTGTAGCTTCCCAACAGTTAAATAATTTTTCAAATCGGTTCAGTAGTTTCGGAGCCTATTCATTACAATCAAACAAACAAAGTTTTCCTCTTTATAATATTAGTATGACAAGGAAAGGGATAATTAAATTGTTATAATAACAGACCTCTCCGGTAGCGGCTTGTAGTCGACGGAACGCTTCCTCATCCCTGATGCCGGCTGCCTGCTCCAATTTGTGTAACCTGTACATTTTATTATGGGACAATACATAAAAAATATCTTCCAACTCCTGCTAGTATTTCATTTGATTAAATTCGTGCGGGTTCCTAGGCAATTTAACTTTTCCCCGGGACTCGTCGAGGGTCAAACCTCGACGTCATTATTGGTCACCATTGTCGATCCTGGCTTACAGGAGTTACAGTGGTGGGAGTGTGTGGCGGGACTAGTCCCAAAAAAAAATGCGACAATACATACTTAGGGGAGGTTTTTGGGGAGGTTGTGCTGCCAACTCTCACCACCATACAAGCCGCAGCTATAATAACTACTTTACGACAACCTTATGTGACACTGTGGTACTACTCCGGTCTAGCCTGCCTAAATATGAGCGGTAGTCAATTTGGTACAGCTTGACTCTAGCACCATAGATTTTTTTATTGAAAAGTGCTTTGTAATATTCGGAAATTGAATAAATTTGATAGTTAATTATACCTATGTTCAAGCTGTGCTACCCTGGTGGTTTGTGCCAGGTTGACTTCGGGCTTCAGTTTCAGGTGCGCCGTAACCACTTCCCCTTGCTTCTTCTTACTGCTGCTAGTCAGGTATTCCCTGTATTATAAATAAATAAATAAATATCGCCAGACTGACACACCAATTGTATGGTCCCAAACTAAGCAACGCCAGACCTGGGCAAATTCCAAAAGGCCATTTCCGAACTTTGTCCCGGCGGGAATCGAACCCGCAACCACCATATGCAGTGAGCCGAGTGGCTTACCCTCGAACCACTGCACCAAGCGGTTATCAAATTATCATTATGTGGATAAAATTCCGATGTCAATCAGGGACACGCTATCATACTCATAATTAAACTTAACAATAAAATGATGTGTGCTGATGCATGTATTTTACATGGTACAGTCAGGGAGTGGCATGATCAGCTCTGGCTGGGGTTGTGGTAGCTCATCGGTATTCTTCCTGGCTTGTGTTCCAAAAGTTGTGGGTTCTAACCCCAATGGTGGACATGCACCAATGGACCTTTCTCACGTAAAAAATATATGTGAGCATACCACATTACCAAAACAGGATTGCTTGAGACAGTAAACACAAGGATGGGCGACTGCCAGTGGTATTTACAACTGAGTGCTCCCATTCAAGCTTCAGAGAGCACTTTAGGCTGTTGGTCATCACTATCTCAGTTATTAAGCCATGTTGGGCCTTCAAAAACTCCAATACTAGAGTTGGCCCCTAGCTCTAGCTCTATTAGATCATTTCATAAGAAAGATGGAGTAGCTAAAGTAATAAGTAGCTAGAGATTGTGCTGACTCAGATTTATAGGCCCGTATTCATAAATCAATCTCAAGTCTGAGAGCGATCTTGAGTACGCATTTGACACATCATTGTGTACTGGTATGACCACAGATATAGATTTACATAGATAACGCAAATGCATGTACTTCGCGTGTACAAAACCCCGACCAAGCGTCAAGGTTGGTCGCCGCTAACATACGAGTATGAGCGAGATAATCACTCGAGAGAATCGTAGCGGGCGGAGAGGCATCGGCGGCATCGGTGTCTTTGAATCGGTTTGGATTTCCCGTCACTAATGACGTCACAGTAGGTGTTAAAAATTCGGCACGCTTGGTTTCAATACAAATCGTGATACTTGCGTTATCTATGTAAATCTATATCTGTGGGTATTAATAAGAATAACATTTTCAAGAACGCTTTCAGACTTAAGATTTATTTATTAATACGGCTCTTAGTTATTTCATCCAATATTTCGTGAAGTTTTAAAATTAAATACAAACTTTAATTTCTCAGCCTTTGGATCTATCTGCTCTCCCTCCTCTAACTTCAGCTCTTCCAGCAGTTTCTTGGTTGTGTTGATCTGAGCCGCCAACTTGTTGTACTCATCCTGAAATCAAAAAACATGTCATTATGATCATCATCCCGTGAACAAGAAATCTCAGGGCAAGTCTTAAGGGGTCCAACTAAACTCTTAAAACTGAATACCTGAATGCAACTCAGACTGAACTCAGATTTAAGAGCTGTATAAAGTTCATTCATCCCTTAAATACACATGGATTAAGCTTAGTGGTACTTGCTCACAAACTCATATTAGTCCTATTTACCAAGGTAACTAAGGACATGTCCTTTATATAATGTAAAAAGGACTTATATGCCTATGCTTGGTTACCTTCTCACTCTCAGTAGCTTTGTTCTGCTGCTCAGCCACCTGTTCTAGAAGCTCGGAGAACTCACAGCGCAGCCGGTTGTACCTTTCCAGGGGTGTCTCTGGTTCACCCTCCGCTGCCAGCTCCCATTCACCAGCACTAAACAATAACATAATACACTAAATCCTTTGTTACTACAATCTTAAGTATTCATTCAGACGTTGCTTAAAAAATTGTATTAACATAATCAGAATGTTGTTGCCTTAGTGATGTACAACAACATGATAATAAGTTGAGTTAAGTTGAGTTTATTCTAGAAATAAATTAGATGTTTTCACAGTATGTCCATTGAAAAATAGCCCCTGAAGTATTGTTTTAAGTTATCTAGAGGATAGGAACATGTTTAGCCTTACCATTTAACATTTCATTCATTATTTTTACTTGGCTTTCATTCATTTTAAGACAGTCAATTAAACAGATGGCTAAAAACAGGCAAAAGAATACTTAAAATACCTAAAGGGTTCGGTTTTAATTTCTGGTAAATAGGCGCACACCTGTAACCAATCCTAGATTTCCTGCTCAGTCTATCAGAAAAGTCCACTGTGCCTGTCAGGAACTTCCCTTTGAATTTGTTGAACGAATCTTTGACAGAGAGATGCAGTTGTTCGATGCTCTCATTTTCTTCCTCCTCGTAGGGCTCCGGCTGGTCCGCCTCCGGCAGATCACCGGTCTCGTATACATCGGGCTGATCGTAAGCCTACAAAATAAAATATAATCAATGAACACCGCACAAAGTCGATAGATCGTCACAACTCCAAACGATACACGTACTATGCCTGGAAGATTTTCGTATTTAGGGTCCGCCATGGTAACTTTATAGAGTTATTTTATTTTCAGATAGATATTAGGTTAACTTTATTGAATTTAGTGATTGCATTTGCAAGTTGCAATATTTTTAATTTTCATATATATGACGTCACTCAACAACGGGTCGTGAAGGTTTTTTCTGTCAGCCTGACAGTGTCAGGCCAACTGACTGTCAGACAGGCACTTTTGACAGATTTCAAATATGTTCCGTTTCGTTGTACATTTTATTTTTACCCACATTGCGTTTGACGAAATTCAACTTTCACACAGAGATATATTACTAGGTGATTTTGTCCCTATTTCACGGGATATGTTTTTGCACGAACGCTTCATCAGTGCAATCTAAGGTTCTAACAAATATATAATCCATTAAATCCAATATATTATATTGGATTCTCATAGTATACTCGACGTTATGCCTAAAAAATCAAAGAGTTGTCCTGCAGGTTAAAAAAATTATGATGATAAGTATAGTTCAGAAACAAATTATGTCAAACAAAAACACAGACACGTCACAATTGCTGACTTGCGTCGTGCTTGCGTCATTTTTCATTATATTTCTTACGTTTCCTAGCTTTGAGTTTGAGTCATCGATATTTTAGATATATAACCTGGTTCGTAATTAATTCCTCCATAATATTATTATCTCTCGTTGCCGACAGGCGTTCATAGTTTAATAAAAGTGCCAAGATGAGTCTACAGTGGACAATAATTGCGTCGTTCTTGTACGCCGAAATAGCCATTGTTGCGCTTTTGACATTGCCGGTGGCGAGTCCAAGCAAATGGCAGAGATTTTTCAAATCGAAATTCCTCGCTTACATAAGCGGTCAGGCTTCGATATACTTCCTGGTGCTGATTGGAGTGTTGGTACTATGCCTTCTGGACGCCATTCGAGAGATGCAGAAATACTCGAATGTCGAATCGACGGACCACCAACACCTGGACGCCGAGATGCAAGGTAACATGAGACTGTTCCGCGCTCAGAGGAACTTCTACATCTCCGGTTTCGCGCTGTTTCTGCTCGTCGTCATACGCAGGTTGGTGCAGATGATTTCCCAAATCGCGACTTTGCTGGCACAGTCTGAGGCCAACTTCCGTCAAGCGCAGAGTGCGACTGTTACCGCCAGAACACTGTTGGAGCAACAGGGAGAAGGTGACAACAAGAACAAAAAGGAGGTTGATGAATTAACAGGACAGATTGAATTGCTGGAGAAGGAACTGAATAGAGAGAAGAAAGATAAAGAAGCTGTCAAATCACAGGCTGAAAGCCTCAACAGGGAGTATGACAGGCTGGCTGAGGAACATAGCAAACTTCAGAAGAAGCTCACAGTCGCCGGTGGTGATTCCAAAAAGGATGAGTAATTATTTACTCAAAGTAAAGGGGTCTGATTTTAATTCTAATGTTGGGTTTTTATATTCATTCAACATGTTTATATGGCTATAACAGCTGCCTAAGCATCTTTATAAAAAGTGGTGTTATGTGATGAATTTTACGGAGAACAAACAGTCTAAACAAGTATCCATGATACAACGATACCAACCAAAAAAAAACAAATCCCTAATATTTAATCATTGTATGTAAATAATGGAATTGAAAATGTGTCATCCATCAGTATCAACATTAATTTGTCTTAATCTTGAATGAAAACCAACAAAATATATGTAAATTGCTTTGCTGGCATTTGCTTTAAAAGCATGAGTAATAATACTTTATAATGCCATTGTAAATTTATTTTAACTTTATATACATACTAAGGGGAGTTTAGATATTACAATTTTTCAAATTTTGCACCTAAATATTCCTTTGTCTTCACAAGCTTTTGAGAATACTATTATTGTAACAAAAAGTCTGAAATTATTATTTTACTATTTAATATCTTTTTAATCCTAGAAACCATTATTACAAGCTGCTTATCATTATACCTAATCAGTATACATATTAAATAAACAATGTGAAAAAATATTTGGCAATCTAATTGATGTACTCAAGGACAATCAGTTCTTTGAGTTCAAAGTACAGTAATGTTGTAGTGATTACATAATCCTCTTTATATTCCATATGACTCAGTGTAATGGTACATTCATATTAATTCCATCTATTTTGTGTATAATATGTGGCTTCCTTTTGCCATATTTTGAGTTTGAATGTCTTTAAAAGCATGACTCAAATATCTAAAAATCTAATTAAAAAAACAATGTTGTGCACATCTTAGGTTAAATATACAATTGAATAGCCCATTTGGTAAATAACATCTTAGTCTTTCTTTCACTAAGTGCGAGATAGAATACCGAATGTGTGGTATTCAGCAGATTTTTTTTTTAAGAAAATCCTAACTGTCCAAATTTTTTCTGAGTAGCTGGGTCAGCACTGGAACATTCATTATGAGATCGGCGATCTGCGATTCACAATCCGGGATCGTGGAATGCGTGCTCTTGGATTGCAGACACGTCCACACTGACCGTGCCTTGGGATTACGATCCTGTCTTGCGCTCGCGCGATTAATGCGCGGTGGATCCTCCAGTGTGGACACAGCTACATCATCATAATCTTGTTATTTATAACATATTGGCCATTTATTTGTATTATGAGCCTGTTTTATGTAGTAAGGAATGTTTCTTGGTTAGATTAGTCATAAGGGTTTCTATGTTTTTAATTTATATTTTAACTGTGCGGTGTTGCTTAAAATTAAATATTTAAAAAATAATAATTTTCTTTTATTTATATGGCAACATCTCCTGTTGGACCCTACTTTGTATTACTTGTACTTACACAGCAAAGGCAAGTAGTTATTTGTTTATGTGTTATTTATTTATTGGTGGTCGATAGAAGGCCTATCGATTAGTGTATGGTAACACCCTTGTAGCTTTCGTAAATGTTACGGACAATAGAACAAAACATCAAAGGAACTTGTTAGCTACCGATGCCTGCGCCTCTTTAGGTTATATGCTCTTTGGCCTACGGAAGCATAAGGAACAAAGTAGGTACATGGTGGAACATTATCTTAGTTAGTGCCCAACCTGGGGAATATAAACAGTATACGAAAAGTGGCCGTGTCGGAATCGACGGCTTCCATCCTTCTTCTAATTAATTTCTAAAAGAAGGATAGAAGATGCAGTTTTTGGCATAGGAAACTTTTAGTTTAACGTCGTCAACGGTCTCAGAATGTTGAGGCTCCTCCAACCTGGCTGAATTTTAAATTTTTACTCCATAAAATGACTGCATGAAGGTATCGGTCTAGCTGACCGTCTGCCAGCCGGTGTTCCACTAGATATTTATAAACAAAGCGCCCAATAACAAATGATTCATGTGTTATTTTTATCTCAACGCTGTGTCATGACGACATCGCAGCTGTTCTCTGTTGAGCAATGTTTTACCTCCTTACGTCATTAAGCCACGTGGCGGTTAGCGGTAAATATTAAGATATCTTATTAGAAAGTTATGGACATCTGACTGGATGGTAGGTGCCTACCTATTGTTATTTATTATTTTCCCATGTTCCCAATAGCCATTAGGTACTGCGCTATGTATAAGTACTACAGGGGATTTCCTTCTCGATAGACTTACCTGGCAGCTTCCAGGAGGTAGTCCTAATTGGTACCTACTGTGTTACTTTACCCTAGGTACCTACATGCAGAGTAGATAGGTACGTAAAATGATGGTAATTATTACATTCCAATTCGTTAACTAATTCTGGGGCAATAATGCTGCAATATGTTAGTCTGGCGATGTATCTTTAGTTTTGTTACCTACTTAATAATAATTAAATTACCAATGGGTGAATTTAGGAGCAAAAAGAAAAAGGTAAATTTTAAATAATTTTATTAAAGTAAATAGAAATATTTCTTAAGTATTTAAATAAAAAAATGAGCAATCGAATTTACCTTAAAGGTAGTAAGGTAAGTGAGCGTAGGTAATCTGTCACATTATTTTGTTGTGGTGGGTAGTTCCATACCTACCTACATAATTTTTAGCATTTATTAAATCCTAAGTAGGTAATAAGCATAAAATAAAGCGACTTAAAGTTCATCTTTAGTATAGAAACGATAGTTTTCGTTCTCATTAAAACCCAGATTATCCCAGAAGGACTTCTGGCCGAAGTCCGAGCTGGTCTTCATCTCCATCTTGGACGGAGACAGTATGTCCAGGTAGTTCAGCTCCGGAGCCCCGGGCTTCACTGGCAGCCACTCTGGTGCGGTGTTCGACACTTTTGGGATTCTGAAACGATTTAGTGAAGTTACGGAAATAAGGAAAAATGTTTTTACTGTGGCAGAGCCAAACTGTAGGCCCGTAGCCAATTGATACGATACGATGTGGACACGATTATTATAGATATTGGCGTACAGGAGTTACATTTGAAGAGTTGGTACAGGTGTGTGCCCTCATTAATGTGCAATATGCAACTCCTGATTTTGGATCTTGGCAATTATTTTTATGTCGATGACTATTCTATAAACAGTCAGGCACCCCGTGGAATAGCACAATTTGCTCTTATAAAGATAGGTACGCCGACTGATCATAAGCAGGTCTTGTTAAGCCCCGTCGATAAAAGAGGGGTGTTATAAGTTTAACATGTACTTTTATCTGTATATCTGTGTGTCTGTCTGTGGCATCGTAGCGCCCAAGCGGATAAACCGATTTTGATTTTGTCTTTTTTGTTAGAAAGGTATTCTGACCGAGAGTGTTCTTAGCTATGTTTCACGTGAATCGGTTTAGCCGTTTGAAAATTATCAGCTCTTTTATAGTTTAAAAAGTCGTTGGATAAGTTTTTTTAAATTTTCTATTATGTATGGCAAATTTGTATATAGGTACTTACCCCGTGGTAGAGTAGCTGTAGATCATGTTGATGAGCCCCTCGGCCATGGCCGCGTCCTCCGCTGAAGTGGACTCCAAATTCGGGTACTTGAATATCCTGAACACGTCGTCAGCGTGGCTAACGCCTGGCAGAGAAGATATAACATTACGGAAATGGTAAGAACCAACAATCCAGCGTTACACTATGTACTAGTACTTAGTTCTTAATGGTACCTAGCTATGCAATGGATGGAATTCATCAGAGGCTACGCCTGAATGACAGTGATCTTCCACAGTTCTACAATCCTGTACCATCAGAAGCGAATCCCTACAAGGGTGTACTACAGGTCTATCCAAGCTAAAGCTCCCACTTCTTTCGAGTTCTCTTTGCACCAACCTCACTACTAAACACCCTAATCCGACGCCGCAAATCTAAATACTTATCCCCTTACTAATGAACGTGGTATAGCGGGCGAATAATTACACACCGAATTATCTCTTTCTGTCATCAGTAATTTGACATTTGAAAGAAGAAGACAGAGCATGTTGTAACTATACAACCGCTAAAACACGTTTATTAATGTTGAATTAACTTTGATTACCTACGTGCTGTGATAGTCATTGCAAAATGGTTTGTTTGGCTATTATAATTTGTATTGCGGTGGATAGTACTCTGTTGCTGTCCCATAATATGTATTTTGGTATCCTTTGTACATTTATATGAAAGAGATCCCCGCTCCGTCGCGTATATTTGCCCAAAATTTACCATAGTTGTTGTCATTGTTGGCCATCAGGTTGGACAGGCTGTAGCCGCCGCGGAACGCGTACCGGTACACATAGGTGGGTTGGCCGCTGGTGGCCGCGTGGAGCTGAGCCAGCTTGCCCACGTCAGCGACGAACAACCGGTCGCTCAGAGCCTGGAGGAAACATATATCATGAGTAACTCATACAGTCAACTTGGTGGGATAAATTGAGTAAGATGTCAATTGCATGAGGACAGGGCCCTTACCACGCTAGCTACTCAAATCGTAATAGAAAAGCAAACGCTCGCGATTACGTTTCAAACGCTCCGCTTTTGACGTTTTGCTGACACCATAGCATATCAATGTCAGTAGAAATCATGGAGCTCGTGTCAGCTAAACGTCAAAAGCGGAGCGTTTGAAACGTAATCGCGAGCGTTTGCTTTTCTATTACAGTTTGAGTAGCTAGCGTGGTTAGGGCCGGCGCAGAGTGGGTACAACAACCATAACGTTTACAGATAAAACCTATAAAGGTGCAAGAGCACTCACCTATCTCTTTAAGGAATCCAGGGAAATGAAAGGGATGATAAGATTACCTGAACGAGTTGTGGATAAGTGTTCTGGCTGACGGGCTTGCCGCCCAAATAGTGCTGTTTGATCTTCTCAGCGACTGACGCTCTAAGGTGTAACGGCAGAGTATCATTGTACTCGAAGATATTGCTCGCGAGTTGCTCCCAGTGAGCCTCTAGATCAGCCAGAATCTGCGGATCCTTTTGGTATGCTGGAAGAGAATATTATTGATACAATTCTGGGAAAAGGCGCTAAGCTAATGGCTATTTGGCCCACCCTCCTGATCTAGAGGTTTCGGGTTCCTCACTCATCGTGGCTACTACAAACTGTACCTCTGCAAACATTGGTGAACTTCTGCAACCAGCGTGCCTACCCTGTCGGGAATAAAGGCTTGGTGGCGTTTATAAGGTGAAAGTGATGGGTGCAAGGGTGCAAGGGTGGGATAATTTTCTTGAAACTTATCTTATACTTTCTTTGGATTAAAATTCAGGCGGAAAATATGTAATTTCTAACTGTGCAAATTTATTTGCTGTAATTACAAAATTTGCAAAAATATTACAATGGTATAGATAGGAACCACAAAAACTATTTGTTGTTGTAATTTTTTTTCTCCGTTTTAGCTTTTCCCCGAGCCACTCGCCACGGGTCAAACCTCTGGTCTCTTCTGGGTAAAGGTATTTGCATCCCTAAGGCAGATGCAGTTCATCTGAAGAGAAAACCCAAGTATAACAGTGGTGGGGGGAGTGTGTGATAGGAAAAGTCCCGAAACCCCTTCCACCTACCAGCGGCAGGGTACAGTCCCTCCTCTGATGTGACGGAGGTGATGAGGGGGACCGGCGCCATTGCTCCGGACCTGGCTGCGTGGTAAGGATACTGCTGCAGGAACGGCTCCCGCGTCCCCGCGGGCTCAGTCACTGGGGCGAATGGTGTGAAGAGGTGGACCTTCCAGTCCTGAAGAAGGAATATTGTTTAATTAGTAGTGTCTGTAGTCTAGTAATCTCGTGTAAAAAGCGGAATGTTTGTCCTATGCTACGGCCAACGAGAAACGATACAAAATTAATATTAGGTATTAATATTCTAATTAGGTATGCCTACATTTAATTTAGAGTAAAATTACGGCTTTCCACACAGAATGAAAACTTACCTTTTCGTATCGCTTCTCGTCGCTCACGTCAATAATTAAATGGCTAGGTTGGGAACAAAACCCGGAAGCATTCAATTGCAATTAACTCAAAGGTATATAACTGACTGACTGACATAGTGATCTATTAAAGCACAGCCCACACCACTGGACGGATCGGGCTGAAATTTGGCATGCAGGTAGATATTATGACGTAGGCATCCGCTTAGAAAGGATTTCGATTAATTATACCCCCAAGGAAATAAAATAGGGGATGAAAGTTTGTATTAAACTTTGCCAATTAAATTCCACGCGGACGAAGTCGCGGGCACAGGTAGTCTACGAATAAAATAGGTCGTCGATATTTTATCAATCGATTCACGTCGATCGTCGGCGTCGATCGACATCAGTCTCGTGGATGTGGTGACACCTCTAAAGTATGCTCCTCACTACGTACAAACATCTCGATCTGTGCGTTCACGATGACTTCAGCAGGCCGGAACTTGAGGCAGTCCACCATCTCCCTGCTGGTGCCGGTGGTGGGGCAGCCCACTATGGCGGCCAGGGTTTTGGCCTTCTGTGCCGGCTTCACGGCATGCGTCCACGAGGCGAAAGCGGCGCCGCTAAAGGCAATACCCCTGGAGAACGTTCCTGGCGAGAAAATCGAAGCAATTGTAAACTATATTTGTACTGGTAAGTACCTACAAAAACATAAGAATAAAATTTTCAAGAGTTCTCTGATTATTTTTTTTACCTTACAGCTGCCGAAATAAAGCTTCTTGTTTTCTTAATTTTTAGGTTTGTTGATATGTATCTTTATTTATTTTCTTATTTAGACACTAGCTGAGCCCGCGACTTCGTCCGCGTGGAATTTAACTTAACTAAAAAGCCCGCTCCCGCGATCTGAGCCCGCACGACAGCACCCATTTTTTAAATTGTGTTTTTCTAAAATAAAAGTAGCTAAGTTACTGCTTATAACATCAGCTATCTACCAGTGAAAGTCCCGTCAAAATCGGTCCAGCCATTTCGGAGATCCTCTTTGATTTCATGTGTTTTTATTTTTTTACGCGGAACCCTAATTGTTTTTCTAAAATTAAAGTAGCCTAAGTTACTCCCTAAAACATCAGCTATCTCCCAGTAAAAGTCCCGTTCGGAGATTACCCGGAACAAACACACAGACAGACAGACAGACAATTTTTTTTTAAATCGCGTTTTTGCTATAGGTGTCGTATGTACTTTCATATGCATTTAGTGAAAAGGTGTTATTTTGATATTACAAACAGACACTCCAATTTTATTTATTTGTATAGATTTAGACGTATAAGAACTCTCAGATAATAGGTTATATTATAATTATTCGTTCTCAGATATTAGTTCGATTTATGTATACTTCTGTAACCTATTTACCGTAAGTAAGTTAAAGTTAAGTTACTATTTCAACTCGAGTGTGATGTATTACCTACTGATAACCCCAGAGAAGGTGAAAAAGATAGTTTTATCACGACACGACCTACAAACGGTTACCAACTTATGTACTCACATAGTGAAATCAAATATACATGAAATGTGATAAACAAGTATATGAACGGAAATATATTGACAATAGGAGAGTGCGTGGACAAAAATACGTATTAGATCGAATTTGTTTCGGAGCTACGACACTAGATACTTACTTACAGACAGAAAGGCACAGGCTTCCAACTTTAATGTTTGGGTTAGTTAAGTATAACTACAAAGTAAAACAGTTTGTTAACTCAGTTCTATTGTTTTAATAACAATATTTGTACAAGATATACATCTACTGTGTTTTGACGTCATCTTTCAAGAGTTTCTAGAATGTAGATAACTGGATATGCAAAAATAATGTTTAAATGACCTACGGTTATTTTTGATTTAAGAATAATATTTCTAATTGAAAAGTAAGTACTTACTTGTCATACTAATATTATAAAGAGGGAAACTTTGTTTGTTTGATTGTAATGAATAGGCTCCGACACTACTGAACCGATTTGAAAAATTATTTCATTGTTGGGAAGCTACACTATCCCCGGGGGACATATGCTAGAATATATTTTCAAAAAAATTAGGGATCCTTACTAAAACACGAAAAATGTAACCGAAATATACCCGTGCGAAGCCGGGGCGGGCCGCTAGTTTAAAATATGGGTGTATCAGAAATCCGAAATAGTAATTAAAAAGTATACCGAGTAATTAATGTTAATGAATGTGAAAAGTTTGGAAAAACCATTTCATACGACATACTTATGACATATTTTTTAATTGCAGGCAAAATAGTAAGGAAAATGTGTTTAAATTTCGCCATACTTTACAGGCACAATTTAATTCTATACACGATACTAATTCAAATCCCCAATTAATATTGCGGAATTTTGAAACATCAGATGGTAGTGAAGACATAGGTACTCATTCGTTCGTAGTTATCTGGTTTAAAATACAATAAATATAATAATAAATTCTTCCATAAAATTCTGGTTTATATTTTCCTTGAATAGGTAATTAGTTCTGGTATCCCTAGGTGATGTGTGCTATTAAGTGTTTGCATAAGACTCTATTGTACTTCTCTACTGCTATACGTGAAAACTGAAAACCTTTAATTGGCTTTCTGTTACTAGACTTAAATGCTTATTATTTTGTATATAGCTGTTGGTTTTCCATAAGTTAAATAAATAAATAAAAATATTCTTGAATGTTTATGTCTAGGTACTTACCTACCACAACAATAGGTATGCTAGGCAGATGCCTAGTTACAGTTGATTTTGCACATGTTTAAAATTACATCAGCAGAGCTCTGGTTAATGTTTACGCAAGATAACTAGTTACAGATGTTGTTTTGCAACGGGCCAACGACCCAGACGATAACATGAGATTTACTAAAGCTCGGTCTTAGCCATAACAATAGATAACGGTGTACAAAGATTAAAAACAATAGCTCATAAAGATCACATTCTGTAAACAAATAATAACAAAGAAATGGTAAAAATATCTCTTAGTTTTACAATTTCTTTGCATAATCTATACAAATAAATAAAATTGGAGTGTCTGTTTGTAATATCAAAATAACACCTTTTCACTAAATGCATATGAAAGTACATACGACACCTATAACAAAAACGTGATTTAAAAAGTCTGTCTGTCTGTCTGTGTGTTTGTTCCGGGTAATCTCTGCTTAGCTGAGCCCGCGACTTCGTCCGCGTGGAATTTAACTTAACAAAAAAACCCGCTCCCGCGTTCTGAGCCCGCGCGACAGGACCCATTTCTTAAAATTTTGTTTTTCTAAAATTAAAGTAGCCTAAGTTACTCCTTAAAACATCAGCTATCTGCCAGTGAAAGTCCTGTCAAAATCGGTCCAGCCGTTTCGGAGATTACCCGGAACAAACACACAGGCAGACAGACAGACAGACAGACAAAAAAAAATTAAATCGCGTTTTTGCTATAGGTATCGTATGTACTTTCATATGAATTTAGTGAAAAGGTGTTATTTTGATATTACAAACAGACACTCCAATTTTATTTATTTGTATAGAAGATGTATAGATTAAAAGGTCTTATTATTACTGTAGGATATTAAGTAGACATTAGTATCGTTGTATCTAGGGGTGTGGTACTCTCGCCATGCGGCAATAAGCCCCCGTAATTTCACAAATGAATTAGTAGAAGGATGGAAGCTGTCGTTTCCGACATCGGAAACTTTCCGTCAATTGTGAAACATCCTCAAGGGGTGAACTCGACTAATTCGTGTGCCTCCGAGGGCTGTTCCCGTAGATGTTTGACAAAATGAGCCAGCCCTGACGCCGCACCGAGGGTGAAAGAGAGGCGTTATATACGCAGCTGTTTGCTGTCTATCCTACTCATTTATGTAGCTCGTTCTCCATTCACTGCTTCTAACCCCGGATCTGATATCAGTTGTACTCACCCCTGGACAATGGCGATAGGTAGTGGTAGTGAACGCTGGCGCCCCCTGCCGAGCAGCCAGTAAGCGTGATGCTGTCGGGGTTCCCACCGAACATCTTAATGTTGTGCTGGAGCCAGTGCAGCGCGAACGACTGGTCTTTTAGTCCGCTGTTGCCGGGGGCGGCCTCATCTCCCGTGCTTAGGAAACCTGCGGAGATCATGTTTTGTTAGCATGCAAACCCTATACAAACTTTTGGTGTATAAGATTTACGATTTACAAGCCAGCTGAGTTTCTTGCCGGATCTTCTCAGTCGAGGTCGCGTTCCGATCCGGTGGTAGATTTACCCTCGCCACCTCTCCTGGCAGCGGCCCAAGCCGAGGTCGTGTCCCTTGTGGCGCCCTTGAGCTAGCTGCCCCCCTGCCCCTCTGGCTGGAGCGCACTTGCGCTCGCCCTCTGTTCGGGTGAAGTTGTTATGGCCACTCTGGCCAACAACATATAGTCATATCAAAAAAGATTTACGAGCGACGAATAACAAATCACAATCCATAATTCGTTCTGATAGACTAATCACAATGCATTGCTTCTACTGCCGACCAATCACAATGGCGCCCCGCCTCCGCTCTTTCGGAAGGATTTTGATGTAAGTTATTAGTCCGTGGATCGGGAAAAGAGATATAACTGGACTCACCCAAAGGCCCGAGCCTATAATTCAGAGTGACGACAACCATGTCCCTGTCCATCAGGTTGGAGGGATCGTAGAGGCCTCCCGAGCCGTACATGAAGGCGCCTCCGTGGATGAACACCATAACTGGCAGCGAGGCAGTCGGCGTCAGCTTTGGAGTGTAGATGTTCACGAAGAGGCAGTTCTCACTACCTAGGGGCATACAATCCCTCTTCATAGGTAGTTATGATGACCTCAACTAACTTTAATGACACCAGCATAGGTCTTAATTTGCAATAAACCACTCGCATTTTGAACACTACAGCTTAACGCCTGTAATTCCCACATATTTGTCCTCCCAGAAGGGAAGGCAGAGGTGCACTAGACGAAGTCCAACCGCTTCATTATTCTTTAAAAATATGGCACACACCAACCAGCCGCAGAGCAGGACAGAGTAAAGACACCCGTTACTCGACTTTGTGCCTTAGAAGGCATAGAATATTCCCATGAGCTTCTTGGGAAAACAAGTTCCCAAGGAGGGGAGAATGTTAATAAACAACTATCTAAAACTTAGAGGGCGCGACGACTGTATGGCCGGCGCCATCTTCCTTATGTTACTCATTTTCTATGATACACATGGAACGCGTATCTGTAATCCGCGTTTAATTCTTAAAAATGGATTAAACATATTATCTAAACTACCGGCAAGGTAAGAAGACATAAATAAATAAATAGGTATCGCCAGACTGACACACCAACTGTATGGTCCCAAACTAAGCAACCCTTGTACTATGGGTACCTACCGTATAATGGACTGGGGGCGATCGCAGTGACACCCAGCCCTGGGCAAATTACGAAAAGGCCATTTCCCAAATTTGCTCCAACGGGAATCGAACCCGCAACTACCATGTGCAGTGAGCCGAGCGGCCTACGCTCGAAACACTGCGCCAAGCGGTCGTCACCCTCAACCTTTATTGTGCGACAGGCCTACGCAGTACGCAGAGCTCTGTGGTTCTTCACGTCACAAAATCTGCGCAGCGCTGCGTCAACTGGGTCGCCTGCGTGTCAGAATACCCTCACACTAAAAGTATCAAGATAGGTTACCTATAACGCCCCCTTCGAAGGGATCGTATTGTAGACAGGCGGATAGAGGTTTCGTTGCGTCCCACACTCCAGCCCATGGCTTCAGAGTTTGAGGATCCTGTGGGCAATGGGAAATACGTTAATATAATGGAAAATATAATTGATAGTATTTCACATTAAAGTAATGGTTTTAGTTGCTTGCGAGCTACCATCGGATACTCGGTTTCGCGAAGACGCGTGAATTATTGCAAATTGACCCATATGCCAGTGTCATAAGAGTTACAGCATGCGTCTTCGTGATATTAATGAACTATAACGCGGTATCGAGTATATTATGTATGTAGGGTAGCTACATACCCTAGTTAGGACCGGACATCTTAGACCTTTGTTATTTATTGCACAGACATAACTGTAGATCACCGCTGTTTCCTTAGAACGCCACTAATCTAGATACATTTTACTAGAGTTATAGTCCGCCATCTGTAATCATTTGGTTTAATACGTGATCTTGAAGATGCCTTAAATAATGCACCAATAAGACGACTTCATCCAAATATTTTTTTTTACCTAAAACTTTAGATGTATTCCATTTTCAGAGCTTGATACTTATACGAAAATTATTTTGTAAAAATAAATCTATGGTATTTGTTATATTCATACAAAAAAGACTTGAGAGGTGTCAAGGGACACCCGGATGGAACGAAGTAACTGGCTTGCTTTCTATAAGAGAGAGAGACAGACAGAGAAACCCGCGCACGCCGCACGGTTTAAACTATAGCAAAAAGTGTCGTTACAACTGTTCGCAACGCGCGATGAGGAACTTCGTTCCAACAATAAAAATATTGAACCGACTTCAAAAATCTTGGGTGCACTAAAAAGCTAGAAATAACTAGGGACCTTATAACTTATTTTAATTGGAGTCGGTGCCAATTCAATAAGTAGGGGTAGGTAGGTAGGTGCCAAAGAAGTTGTCCTAACGTAGTGTAAAGATGGTGGCACCGACTCCAAATGAAAGGAAGGTAGACCAATTATTGATGCAACTCGGGGATAACCCGGTTTGTTAACTCGAGTTGTCCCATCTCTAGTGCCGAATACTGTCAATATCTGTCAAAGTCGATGCCTTTTTTGTTTTGTGAATGTAGCCCTTATGGTGGCACTTCACATGGCGTATTACCACAAATATTTGTGTTATCATGACAAATCAAATTAACCCTTAACACGCATGTAAGTAGGTTTGTTTTGTTTTGTCCGAATTACAGTAGCCTTACGTAATAACACCTGCAATAGCGAGCGGTGCGTGCAATGCAGGGACCGTAATAATTGTTTGATGGAAGTGCATCGGATCGCGCCACGCCATTGTGTCACAAGCTTTGAGCTTTATTCGCATGTTATTACGTAATTAGATCGCGCTGGTCATTCGCTGGAATTATGAAAATGAGAATTTGAAGTACTGAAGCGTTCTAATGACGATCGCTTGGCGCAGTGGTTCGAGCGCAGGCCGCTCGGATCTCTGCATCGGGTGGTTGCGAGTTCGATTCCCGCCGGGGCAAGTATCGGAAATGGCCTTTTCGTAATTTGCCTAGGACTGGGTGATACTGGGATCGTACAAGTGTTACTTAGTTTGGGTTAGTCTGCAGTGGTATTTATTATTTATTGTATAATAATAATTAATAAAATAAACATGGAACGTTAATAAAAATGTCTACAACAAATCAAAAAATTATTCTAAGTCTGGGTTGCTACTCTTAGCAATGATTATCGATGTATCGTGACATCCTTATTGTCAATACCTACTCTGAATTCCATCCTTTTTGCTATCGTATCGATTCAAAAAATTATCGTTTGTGCAGACGATATACAACTGCAAAAAGATGGAATATAGAGTAGGATTCGACAATAAGAATGACACGATATATCGATTATCGTTGTTAAGAGTAGCACCTGCTTACAAAAGTTTGCCGTTTGCATAAACTTATAATATCCATACAAAAAAAGGAAAATTCATTCACTTTGCTAATGTCCTTCCTGTGGGTGATTTTTTTGAATGTTTTTTTTTATAAAAGATATCGGTAAACAAGGTTGGTACTCATAGCGATAAGTAGGTACTTAAGTAGATGCTAGTTAGGTGCTCGCATCTTACCGACATTAGGGGAGTGGGGTAGGGGGAAGGGAAGGGAGTTGCAAAACAGTTAACGTTACAAACAAAATAAAATGATTTTTATTCAAAGGAAGTGCCAACAATCTTTTATGTTGTGAATTAGAATATATGTCGCACTCGCTGTAGCAATTGATTGAGTACCTACATCCAGCGAAAGGCACATATTTATAAAAAGTAAACTTCTGTAGAAATGGAATGGCTGTTGTTCTACGAATATCTTTGTATGACCTCATTCAAATCGTTGTCTAGAATTATCTTCGTTCCGATAATGTAATGGTTTGGATATGAGCGGGGACTATGTTTATTAACATACCAATATTTTTGTGTTCATAATTTTATCACAGAAGGTTAGACGGAGGTGAAAACGAATAGTCTCTCGCATTAAGCTGAAGGCGCCCATCTAGCCCGCGAAGTTCAAATTTTTTGAGTTCTTTTAGAATTTTTTCAAAATCTGACAATAATAAAAGACAAATTTTGTAATTCGCGAAAAAGACCGTGTGCAGTGCATTTATTAATACATTTATTTTACTCTAAATATTATCACGGTGGATATGATACTAGTAAATCACTAAATATACAAAAATTGCCAGATTATCTGGATAGCTGTCGTTCTTGAAATGTTTTAGAGTAAGTTTGATATATTAATAAATGCACTGCACACGGTCTTTTTCGCGACTTACAAAATTTGTCTTTTATTATTGTCAGATTTTGAAATATTTCTAAAAGAACTCAATAAATTTGAACTTCGCGGGCTACATGGGCGCTTTAGCCTTAAAGAGAAAACATGTTTGACGTTGGCATCCTCATTTTAATCCTAGGTTTGCACAGACCAAAACATTTTTTTTACGGGACTAGTCCCGCCACACACTCCCACCACTGTTATTTCTCCTATAAACCAGGATCGACAATGGTGACCAATGATGACGCCGAGGTTTGACACCCTGGACGAGTCCCGGGGAAAAGTTAAATTGACATGGAACCCGCACGAATTTAATCCATAAAAAAATAGTGGGATTTGGAAGAAAATTATCGTCTTCTAAAACAATAATACTGAAACTATGTGGTTTCTATTTTATGACTATAAAACATTGTGACAACGATAAATAGGTTAGGTTAGTACCTATCCTTATGAATGTTTCATCGGTGCAAAACTAGGGTGAGGTTAAGGTGAAGGCGCCTGTCTAGCCCGCGAAGTTCAAATTTTTTGAGTTCTTTTAGAATTTTTTCAAAATCTGACAATAATAAAAGACAAATTTTGTAATTCGCGAAAAAGACCGTGTGCAGTGCATTTATTAATACATTTATTTTACTCTAAATATTATCACGGTGGATATGATACTAGTAAATCACTAAATATACAAAAATTGGCAGATTATCTGGATAGCTGTCGTTCTTGAAATGTTTTAGAGTAAGTTGGATATATTAATAAATGCACTGCACACGGTCTTTTTCGCGAATTACAAAATTTGTCTTTTAGTCAGATTTCGAAAAAAATCTAAAAGAACTCAAAAAATTTGAACTTCGCGGGCTAGATGGGCGCTTTAGCCTTAATCTATCGGTGATTCATACGGACAGGTAAAATCTAAAATTTGTTGCATTAAAAAAAAAACTAAAAGAAATGTACCTACCTACTATTAAACTCAAATATTAAAAAGTCTAAAGACACAGCTTCTGCGACATTTGATAATTCAATTTTTAATTTACGAGAGGGTAGTGCGATAATTATTTAGCCTCATGTACTTAACAAATTGATAGTTTGTAATAAGGATTACATTATCCGATGAAATAGTATATATTCTACACAATATTGGACTATTTATTAACATGAGACTGTAAACTGGCCGCAAACAACTCACAATGACCCATGTACATTTCTGTAAACCTTTGTACTCGGCAAGACATAACTAGCATACCAGATATTAACTAGCAAGTAGTATTTTTATAGGTACCTTCTTAAAACATGGGAGTAGGTATACTTATCGGAGAAGTTAATAGTTTACATTACGATACGATTCTTATATTACTACTGGAAAGGGCCAAATATTCAGCCCATAATCCACCACGCTGGCCCAGTGCGGGTTGGCGGATACCACATGTCTTTTGAAAACCCGTTTAGATTTTCTAATAAACGCCGGTCTACCCCACCCTCTAAGTGAGAATTTAATTAAAATGTATAAATGAAATAAAACCGCACATTGATAAGCTAAAAAATGTTTAGATAATCACGTCCCCTTCATTGAAATGAGGCAAGATATTTTTTTTAGGATTGCTTGAATCCATTCCAAGCCACTAAGGTACTAAGGCAAAACTTTATCTAAATCCGGAAAAAGCTTACCCTAAATCTGTTCTTTCCAATCGGTGGTTTCGCATACGGCACACCTTGGAAGCTGGCGTACGACCTTCCCTTCGTGGAAACTTTCCAGGACCCCTGGAGAATGCCATGGGTTGACCTGATTGTTGGGTTTGGGCCCTGAGCCGCCACCAACCCAGTTAATATCAGTAACAAAAATAACCTCGACATTATTAAAATGTCGGTGGTAGATGCTGGAGTGTTGAGACACGCGTGCGCCCGCGCTGAAAGTTCGCGTGGTACTGTTTATAGATTCGCGGTGGCTGGCCGGTGCACTGATATATTTTATTAATTAGGACTAGGCTCACTACACACTCCTACCACTCCTAGCTTTGACTTTTTAACCCCCGACAAAAAAGAGGGGTGTTATAAGTTTAACATGTGTATTTGTGTATCTGTGTGTCTGTCTGTGGCATCGTAGCGCCCAAGCGGATGAACCGATTTCATGTGGGTTTTTTTGTTAGATACCTAGGTATTCTGATCGAGAGTGTTCTTAGCTATGTTTCATGAAAATCCATCTGTTCAGCTGTTTGAAGATTATCCGCTCTTTTGTAGTTCAAAAAGTCGTCGCACCGGGGGTTGTCTAAATTTTCAATTTTTAAAAGACGAATGAAGTGCAGTGATAGCCGATTGGTTGTGCACGAGTCTTGCGGGCACCAAGTCCTGGGTTCAAACCCCGGGGCTCGCACCTGTGGGTTTTTCGAAATCTATGTGCGAATCATAATTTCTATATGATTATCACTTGCTTACGGTAAAGGGAAACATCGTGAGGAAACCCGTATGTCTTAGCAAATGTAACCGATTTTCGAAAGCCATGTGAAATCCGTCAACCCGCACTGGGCCAGCGTGGTGGATTACGGCCTGAATTCCACTTGTAGTGAGGGGAGCCCCGTGCCCAGGAGTGGGACGTCAAAAGAGCTAAATTATTATTATTATTTAATCGCTGTTAGTAACAGTGGCCCCGGCAACAGAAGTAAAGTAACAGTATGTTACTCCTGTAAGCTAGGATCGAGAATGACGTCCAACGATGAAGATGTGACCCTCAACGTGTCCCGGGGAAAAGCTAAATTGTCCTGGAACTGGCACGAATTTTATCAGAAGAAAGAATAAGAGGAGAAGAAATCCAGGCCATAATCCACCACGCTTGCCCAGTGCCGGTTGGCGGATTTCACATGTCTTTCGAAATTTGTTTAGATTTCCTAAAACGTGCTCGTTTCCTCACGATGTTTTGCTTCACCGAAACTAAGAAGGAAGAAAATTATCCACTTCACTTGTGTTTCTCAGCGGGAGATGAAAATAACTGTAAACACAGATTGCCACAGAAGTAACTCTTTATATCTGATCGAAGCCTAGTTGTAAGGTACCACGGTACACATATACAATTTAGGTGCCATAGATTATAGTCATTTTGTCCACAACATTCTGTAGGTGTCAAAGCCCGTAGACCTTTTATGCCAATGTTTATACCTCAAATGCATTAAACTTCTAAAACTACCCTCCTAAACCTAAAGTTAAGCATAGACTTTATAGATTATAGGCCCTTTAATCACATATCGCTTGTGTATATTATGTTCCTTGTTTCTTTTATCCGCAATTAACTTCAATGTCAAACCACTTGGGAACAAGATTCTTAGATTATTGCTTGTATACCTATACGTTCGCGGGTGCTATAATAATCTTATATTACTGTAGTTAACTATACCCACCCAGTAACTTATTTAAAGGTTAAAAATAGTTCGCAACATAATAAAAAATAAAACAATTTAAGAGAAGGACCCACCACTCACCCTTAGCTTGTTAACTCCAAAATTATAAATCAAATAGGTTGATCGATAATGGAAGAGGTTAATAAAAAATAATATGACACTATTATAGGTATAAAATGTCGGCGTGCCTATAACAGCATTACAGAAAATTTACTTAATACTCACTTCAAAATATTTATGTAGTCACCTAGGTAGGTTGGACGAATGTGGAAGAAATGCAGTGCCCAACTGTGTACCCCTTTGGGAGTACAGGCGTGGTGTACTTATTTTATTCAATTTAGAAGGTAGGTATTGTCCTATGCCGCCTACACTGGCTACCAGACAATAAACAGCGATGAAACCGATTCAACTGGACTTTAAAGTTAAAACACAAACAATTTTAATGAAAATGTACTCTTTGCTATATAAAAACAAAGATTAAGCATCTTTGGCATCAAACTTCAGTGGGTTGGTGTTGCGTCGGGTGTTAAAAATCTGTTTGTGGAGGTTTGCAAACTGGGAGCGGCCGGACTCCCCACTTTGTTTCTTTAGAAGAATGTTTTAATTAGTTGTTTCTTTTTCAGAATACAGAACCAACTCAAAAGTGTGCTCAAATAAATTGGTAGCAAAGTTGTTTTTTAAATAAAACAAATGGTCGCATGCCGAGAAAACAACCCTTTCGGTTCCTGAAATTAATTTCGAAGCAGTACGAACGTGAATTGATCGTTTTGTTAGGGCGTGAACACATTATTGCGACGTCGCTTGAAAAATAGGGCATTTGAGAGATGTGCCCGTTGCAACGTTTCAAGCTTGCGACCTAACTTTCTAAAGATCTGTTCACTCCAAGCTCGGTTTAATTCAGGCTCGGTTCAATCCAAGCTCGGTTTAATTCAGGCTCGGTTCAATCCAAGCTCGGTTCAATCCAAGCTCGCTTCAATCCAAGCTCGGTTTAATTCAGGCACGGTTCAATCCAAGCTTGGTTCAATCCAAGCTCGCTTCAATCCAAGCTCGGTTTAATTCAGGCTCGGTTCAATCCAAGCTCGGTTCAATTCAAGCTCGGTTTAATTCAGGCTCGGTTCAATCCAAGCTCGGTTAAATTTCTGCTCGAATGCTCACAAGGAGCAAATGCTCGCTGTGAGGAGGCTTCATAATTAAATCGCTGGCTTTTTCTCGCTCTATGTATATTATATACCTAGAGAGGAGATATTATACAAATCTGTCAAAGACTCTGATAGGTATTTCCAAGATTTTAAGACCCTAAGGCGGCCACGTTTTATTTGGACATTTTAAAAGTCATAAGTGTAAGTTCAAGTCTTTTCCGATAGCACAGTGCGCTATGTCGCGGCTTATCTGCCATTGCGGCTATGTGTACCTAAATTACCTTGAAATTGAGTTTAGCGCAGGATAAAACTAATAATTTAAATCCATTCAACATAAAATTAATTTAATTACAAAGTAGCGTTCCCTTCCAATACGAACTTTAAACCCCTTTAGCAAGGCTACTTATAAACACGTTTTGTAGGCAACTTCAGATTATATACTTCACCACAATCTAGTTTGACGGGTATAAATAGAGCAGCTAAGTATAAATTGGCGCGTAATTAAAAGATAAACGTGTGTGCCATGCCTTAAATATCTGAGTCACGTGTCGCTTATCCCAGCGCCTCGAGTTTCATTATACAAAGGTTCTCGGGGGATTCAAAGAACGCACCGCAGTGATGTGGCCTCACCTTTACAATGCTTTCCGTACCCGTTTTCAATTTTCGGGTGTAAAAGGAAATATTTCATATCAACAGTTCCATTGTGGGTTCCAAACTAATTTATGTAATGACCTTTCGCGTTGGAAAGTCAATGGAGAGGAAATATTTGAGGGTTACAAACGTTACAGCTCCAGTAATTGTTAGTAGGTAGGTACTTAGAAAATCACGTTTGGTGGATGGAAGCAGGGGGTCGATCGCGCTAATTTTAAACGACATTACCAAAACAAAACCACAACCAAAAACGTTATGTTGTGCACATTTCGTATCGCGCTATTATTTTAACGGAAACGAATTAGCTTTATTTTGGAAGATACGTTTGTCAACGTATTGCGTTACTTTTTGACAGCGTTTAGAACCAAAAGCGTTACGTTAGAATCGGCTATTCCGCTGTCGAACGAACGTTTTTGAATTAGTTCGTGACGAGCAACTTTTCAAGTTATGTTTGGTGGATTATTGTAACTAAAACTTAAATTGAAGTGTTTGTGTCATATATAAAAGCTTAAAATGCTCGAGATACATCTAAGCAAGCTACAAAGTGCTTGTGAGGTGGACGTAGCTGAGGGTAAAGCATCGGCCCGCAGGCAGAATGTCTCAATAAGAAGGTCATTGATTTCTACATCGGAGCCAAAGCTTAGAAAGCGATATCGTCTTTCAACGGAGCTGTTTGCTGGGTTGGCAGAGGAATGAACTCCACTTATACCTACCTGCCTCTCGTTCTGATGGTCTGGATGAGGATACGAAGGTAAGCGTTTGTGAAATGTAACTATAACCTATCTTACAACCTATATTAGGTAGATAATCACAACATTTTGTTATTTTGTTGTTGTTTGGTATTGCCAGGGGTTCAGGGGTTGTGTTGATGGCACCCATATCGCTATCACAACATCAGCAGAACATGAAGGGGTATGATTCTCAGAATGTTTCAATAGATATTCACAAATCACACATTAAAATGTGTACTTAATTATTATTTATTTGTGACTATTATGATAATAAATTAGCATTATTAGAGACTACAATGAAAATAAATATAGTTTATGTTTTAATTGTATAATTTTATTTTGTAGATTTGAATACGAAGATTCGACGACTGCACCGGGGTGATATAACCTGCGTCGGCCGCGGCCGGGGTGGCGACTCACTGACGACGTCCTCCGTCCATGTTTTCTATAAAACCATAATAAAACACTATAAAAACACAAACACCACGTTGTTTTTATCAACTTCAACTCTTGCTTAATAGCTTCTGTGGAAGCATGATCACAATTTTCTACAATGTCCATTAGATCAACAATCACTGGACTTTAACTCGGATATTATAGAATTTTGGCCTATGCATTGTGCTCAAAAACAAAATAACAAATATTATTTATGCACTTACCTTACAAATATTAATTATTGTACTTATTCTTCTTCTCCAATAGGTATTTCGCCAGTCGCATTTAACAAAATATAGCAATAACAAACAAATTTAGTACTTGAAAAGCAATTTTTAGGTTATCATGAAACGAAAACAGCTTATATTGTTTACATTTGACTGCATTTGACCATAGTAAATTAGTGCTGCCCACTTTACGAAATGCATAATCGACCATAAATTACAGAAGTAACGCCTAGTATTTACCTAATACGCGGGTAAGCTCTAAACGTTTCACGTTTGGTTGTGGTTTGGTTTTACTTTGGTAACGTCAGCGATTTAAACGTTCAGAAAAATAGCGCGATACCATTTTTGACAGCGGCTAAACCAAATCTAAACCAAAACCAAATACGTTCCGTTCGAATGGTTAAACCTTTCAAAATTAGCGCGATTGGCCCCCTGTATGAAGTAAATTAAAGTTTAGAACGTTGGATAACGTAGGTATTACTTTTATAAATAACTAGCTGTGCCCCGCGACTTCATCCGCGTAGTATTGGATTAAAAAGTATCCTATATGTTAATCACGGTTATAATCTATCTGTGTTCCAAATTTCATCCAAAAACGTTCAGTAATTTTTGCGGAGTAACAAACATACATACATACATACATACATACATCCACACTCACAAACTTTCGCATTTATAATATTAGTAGGATTTCGCTAGACTGACACACAAACTGTATGGTCCCAAACTAAACAACGCTTGTACTATGGGTAACGTACAATGGCCTGGGGGCGATCCCAGTGACACCCAGACCATGGCGAATTACGAAAAGGCCATATCCGAAATTTACCCCGGGCGGTAATCGAACCCGCAACCACCATGTGCGGTGGCGGTCGAGCGGCCTACGCTCGAGACACTGCGCCACGCGATCGTCAATATGTATTATAATATTCATTATATTCTCACAAAATAATGTAATGATTTAGAGTTTAATTTTTTGTCCACAATACTGAAAACAAACTAGCCGTGTGTCCGATAGGATATACTAATGAAACATTCTGTATAACGAACTCCTGTACAAAATTGTATGCTTCTAGACCCAACGGCTTAGGTTCTAGGTAGTTTAATGTAAAGTCATAAAATTTGAGGGTAGGTACAAATAATTTGGAAATAAATGGGTTTTTTTTAGTGTTACTGTTTAGTTACTTTTCCGAACAATTTATATGAAAGTATTGTTTCGCTCTTTTGAAACATCCTGTATGCTAGATAAGGTTCTCCCGATATTATATCAGGGTACGTATTTAATTAAGTTTATAACTAAGTGTAGAGGTAGAACTGGAAGCAATATAACATTGTTCGATGTTCCTATTGTGGGTTCTGTTTCAGTCAAATTTCAAAGTTTGATCCACACGTGTAGCCGGCCTATGTACCCGCATTTAGTATGAGCGTATGCTGAGACGCAATGACGCAAGCGACACAGGTGACACAGCGCAGGGCAGAGCGGGAGGGAGGGGGGGGGGGGGTTATTCAGGGAAGGGGGGGGGGTCGGAAAGTTTCCGTGACGGAAACGACACCTTCCATTTTTATTGTAATTAATTTAAAGCGTCAATAGCCTAGTGGTTAGAGGGGCCGTCATCGTAGCTGACAGGTTCCGGGTTCGATCCCCATCCTGGCCATTAAACCATTGAAGTGAGCCCACTCGTAGCACAAGCATTAGCTTAGTTGGAGGGGCTAAAGGGAATACTAGTAATGTGATAAACACACATTGCTAGTAATCTTTAAAAATGTAAAAGAAGGATGGAAGCTTTTAGTTATCTGTGAAGTCTCCCTCTGATTTAGCAACGTATATGTATGAACAAGCGTAGAGCTAGGTAGGCTGGGACGTAGTCACGTGTAACGTAGATATATGTCTGTTCTACTCTTCGGCGCGTTGTAGTGACGTCACTGATTCTGCGCGACGCGTGCACGTAGGCCTTAGACCATCTAAGACGTAGGCACATTTTTTTTAAAGTGACATTGACATTTGTCTAATTGGGAAAACATTATATATTATTTATTTATGTGTTCAGTGTTAGTACCTATTTACAATATCATACGTACTTATAAACTAAACTGACCTGACTGAAAGTAAAATAGAAAATAATATAAATCTATCTATATATTGAAATCTATCTCTATTTCCTAGGTCATCGCATTACGCGTGAACGGATGGTACGATTTCGCTAATTCTTTTTTGTTGTGTTTACTATTGTGAGGAGAAGGTTCTTATGAACTAAATAACTCTAAATTGAAAATTTAAAAACCCCCGATGCGACGACCTATTCATCAAATGTATAATGTACCTAGTTCTTCCAAATAATGAAGTGAGCGCGATTTGCGTAGCTCCCGTAGCTCAGTATCCATAACTCATCTCGCAAATTCATCTGGTACAACTAGTTTCGATGCCAGATTATGAAAGCGCCATTTACATAATTTGTTTTGGCTTCCTCATTTATAATCTGATGTACAATAATCAACAGAAAATCTGTGTAAAAGTATGAGACATTATTTTGTTATGACATTAGAATAGACAACGAATCTAAATATTGATGCCACGGAGCTTTAATTCCTAGTAAAATATTATCAATTATGATTCAATTTGATGTAATAACTCTGGTTGAGGCGGACGGGAGCAGCCCAGGGGAAGAATTTTCAATAACGCTAAAATTATTTTAAATTAGATTTGTTTTTTTTATATTTTTTCTCAATGGCGGAGCAGCGCCCTCTAGAATTATTATAGCGTAATATTCCATGACCATTAACAAAACAAACAAAATTTTACGCATGCGCGTATCCATCATTTGAAAAGTGACTTATGGAACGTCTTTAGTTCATACACAAATCTCATATAAAAATTGATAAAATATACATATTTTCCAGAATCAGGGAAACTTTTCAAATTTATAATATTGTAAAAAGCCAGTTCAGACTATTACGATCATTTAAAAATATAATAAATCGAAATCCAATAATCACAAATTTCGAATGGATTCGAGCCGTGGGAATTGGTTTTGGCCGTGAATGTGGCTTTTTTAACCTACAAAAGAGCTGATGATCTTCAAACGGCTGAACCGATTTTCATGAAACATAGCTAAGAACACTCTCGATCAGAATACCTATCTAACAAAAGAAACAAAATTGAAATCGGTTCATCAGCTTGGGCGCTACGTGGCTACAGACAGACACACAGATACACAGATACACAGATACACAGATACACAGATACACAGACACACAGATACACAGATACACATGTTAAACTTATAACACCCCTCGTTTTTCGTCGGGGGTTAAAAATTAAGAAGATTGAGCGGAACAATTCGAATTCAATATACAAAGTTAAGACAGGACAACGTCTATCGGGTCAGCTAAAGCAGGGTCGCTGAGCACGAAGAATTTCGTACACGTTCACACGCAGTTCACGGCAACTGTGTGAGCGAGACGTATTAGATTTACGCGAGAGTGACAGAGACAGGTAATAACAGGTCATAACAGGTACGAAATTCTTCGTGCTCAGCGACCCTGCTTTAGTACAATCAAAATTATAGATTATAATAATGTTATTGAGAAAATCGAATTGTATATTTAAGTATGTGTCATTTACTGCGTTGCAGCATGCGTTCGTGACCTATGTCTGTGTCAATATGGGTTCCCTGCCAATCCTGTACTGCGTCGCGTCTCGCCTCGTATCAGCGTACGCTTAGCTTTATATATGCTCCGTTGCTTGTACCGTTTATAAGCGCTATTGATAAAACTAAAATTCATAAGTACAGTTAAAAAAATTACATACAAGTTGAATCACACACTTGCTTAGTTTGGGACCTTACAGTTGGTGTGTTCGTCTGGCGATATTTATTTATTTATTTATATTACTTCGTTCAGATGTAACATTCAGATACAAAGAAGACACCGGGCAGTCTATACATTTTTCAGTCAATGACCGTATTTGACATCTGGATGGAATATAAAAACTCTCAATTGTACACGAATTTAAATAGCAGTGCACATGGGTAAAATTTACAGAATTTTTCGGTGTCGGGTTAACCGTGTGAATGACCGCTTAGTGAATGCTCATCAAACTGCTAAATATTATTAATTGCCGTACAGACAGCGCTGGCACTATATTTGTTTGTTGTTGTTATGGGTACCTGATTGGATTCAGCTTTGCAGAATGGAACCAATCCACACGTGCTCCTGTAGACTTAAAGCAACCCTATTGCGAGTGTTTGTAGGTCGGTTTCAGTTTGTAGAAGTATGTGTGAGTGGAACCACCATTCTGCAAATTTACATGAAATTGATGTCACTGCAGAATTAAACCTTTGCGCACGCTGGTATACGTATGTAATTTATGTTCCATAGGGGTTGCCCATATGTATACTATCTGGTGATCGCAACTCACCTTTATTCCAATCTTCTTTAAAGTTATTTTCAGGAGATCAAAGAAGGAGATTATTGAGTTTTTAGTTTCACCAGAAAGGTCGAAATTGGAGTACTTACCTATCGACTTTAGATATATTTTTTCTTAGTAACCTGATAACCTGATCCCTGTGTCTTATCCGGATTATATTATTATTTTAGATAAAATCAGGAGATCGTCCGACCATAAAGAAAAAAACTTTTTTAAATTTAGTATTTATAAAATGCCCGCTTTCTTTGTGATTGTTTTCTATCTATAACGATTTAAGTTTTCTATCCATCAATGTAAATTGATTATTCTATAATATAAGGTCCTATTTATATACTGAACGTGTAGTAAATACTAAAGATGGAGTTTATTCTAACAGCTGACTTTTGATTAAATTACTCGCAACTAACCAGCTGTTACCAAGCAACAGAAAAATTTTAATGCGAAAGTATTTACTCAGGTGCCATTCAAAATGTCGTGCACCATGATAGATATGTGTTAGATAGAACAACGAAATCTTGATTTAGTTTTGGTGAATGTATTATTATAAATACGGGGCACGGGCCTGCCCTCAACACCAGGGGGATTCAGGCCATAATCCACCACGCTGGCCCAGTGCGGGTTGGCGGATTTCACATGTCTTGTGAAAATTGGTTAGATCTTCTAAGACATGCAGGTTTTCTCACGATGTTTTCCTTCATCGTAAGCAAGTGATAATCATATTAGAAATTATGACTCGCAAATATATTTCGAAAAATCCAGAGGTGCGAGCCGGGGTTGAACCCAAGACCTGGTGCCAGCAAGACGCATGCTTTAACCAATCGGCTATGAATGTATTATTATTATGTTTTGTAAAAAGACACAGAACAAAAGTTGTTGTTTATGACGTTAGTAAAACATTCCTGAAACGTTGTTATTGTTTTACCAGTAACCCTGTATTGATAGTACTTGGAGGACTTTCGTGTTATTGTTTTACAATTTGACCTCCAAACTATCGGTGATTTGTTTCCCCGGTGTCAACAGGGTCATCCTGTTTAAGTTTCTTTCAAATATGAATTAGTTCCGAAACTGTTGTCAAAAAACCTAGTGAAACTAGGTCGGATCGTTATGAAGGTTCCAACAGGCTGACGGGTCAAATACGCGGTAATATTACTTTGCCAAAGTAAAAATAAGCTATATACACATCTGCATTGAGCACATTTCTTTTTAATAAAAATATGCAACAATTGGAACCCATACCAAAAGGGAGCTTTATTAGAAAATGTGCCCAGTGAGGAAGAGAATAAAGTTTATTTCTACTTTTGTTAAATAGTACTTATACGCGCGTACCCACTGTAGGTACTCTACGCACTTTCGCGTTTGGAGCCTCAAACGTTTTCAAAAAACGAAAAGTTGAAATAAAAATATTTTCAGGCTTTTCTACTTAACGAGAGAGGAATATAAATCTGAATACAGATCGGCGAGATTAAGGTTGTGCTTAAAGCTTAAACTACTTAGTTTAGAACTTTGTAGGAATACCCATTAGGTACAGTGAGTCTACTAAGCGAGCGAACAAAAGCTAAGTCTTCCATCGCTTGATATACATACAGGATGGAATATTAATTTTAAGAGGGATAACGGTAGGGTATATAGATAATGCCTGTATAGAGGGATATACTTGTAATTAAACGTATTATTTTCTTATATTTACGCGAATACTACACATTGAAATAAAACTATTTTTCGGATTTTATCGCGTTTATTAACTTTATGTTCCCGACGTTTCGGTTGCTTTACAGCAGCCATGGTCACTTTGTGCGTGGATCGGACCGCAAACAACAACTAAATATGAGGGTACCCAGTTACTTACTATGACATCAGGACGTCTAACACCTCAGTCCCCCCGTGACCATGGCTGCTGTAAAGCAACCGAAACGTCGGGAACATAAAGTTAATAAACGCGATAAAATCCGAAAAATAGTTTTATTTCAATTAAACGTATTCCTTGCAGGGTTCGATAGAAGAGCTGGAATGCCACAAATCTGGTCCAATTAAGTAGTTACATATATATATGGCTATTTCTCTGATTTCGCCACGACTCGGAAAATTTGAGAGAAATTTTAGATTTTGAAAATTTTAATGTAGAATCAAAATATGACTAAAAATACGTGACAGGTTTTTTTTTTTTTTAATTGCATCCATAAATATCGGAGATATAGCTCTCCAAAGTTTTAATTTGCGACGGTAATGATTTTTCGTATTATGGTAATGACATTCGTGTGCAGGTAGTGACATAGAGTTTGATGGTAGTGACCCTTAGATACCTATCCGTGTTAATTTTTTTTTTTCAATCCAGTTTAGTTTAAATAAAACAAAGGAATTTTTCAAATTCTTTATTTTTTCGTGGAAATGAACTCTAATAACAAACAATGAACAAATCAAATAATGTAGCCAAACACTAAAAACAAAAACAAAAAAATGTATTATCATTTATAACTAAACATCAAAGTAAATTCTTATTTTTTTTATTAATCAGTCTTTTAACAAATCAACTTTACTCGTTATTTACTTAGGACATTAATTTTGAATGAAAATGAACTCTATTAAACAATCAACAAATCAAATAATATTGCCATACCTTCTTACATTAAAAACGAAAAGAAAATTCTTATCATTTAAAACTAAACATTAAAGTGAATTCTTATTTTTTAATAATCAGTCTTTTAACAAATCACTCGCTTATTATTCGCCATTTACTTAGGAACTGTTAAATCACAAAATATAACAACAATATTAGATATTGTAACAGTCTTATATAATAAATGTATATGTATAGGTACTCATTAAAAAATCCCAGAAAACTTAATAATCGCAATATAAACATAAATCCACATAATCTAAAAATCTGTTTCATAAATTTTAAAAATCTTTTCAAATCATCCTCATCATCCCCTTCATTTCTATATCTTTCTTATTTTACATAAATTCTCATAATCTTAAAATCAGTTTTATAAATTATCAAAATATTTTCCAATCATCCTCATCATCCTCTTCTTTTTCTATATCTTTCTCATTTTTCTGTCTTGTAGCCTCATTTTTCTGTTTTTCAAAAAACAATCGTTTATGTTTAATGGATCCATCTTTTTTATTCCTACCCGTATTATCATCATCTTCTTTTGTTTCATATTTCTTAAAACTCTCATTTATTCGTTTTCCAAAAAATAATCTATTGTGTTCGTGGATCCAACTTTTTTCTTCTTATTGTCTTTCTCTTCATTCTTTTTTATTTCATCCTTTTCATTTTTTTCACGAGTAGCTTTTATAATTTTACCTGTGTGAGTGTTGTATTTTTGTGTTTTTGGAGATAAACTAACATTTTTTTTAAAATGCTGCTGGTAGCTAGGCGTAGATGTTGATGGAATGTTATTGTAGAATTGAGTGTAGGTCCAGTGAAAACGTATATCTGAAAGTATTTTTACTTTAGGCGAATTGGGGATTTCTTGTGCTTTCGGTGAATTCGTGAGTTCGTCTATTAATTCGGGGGTAGTATTGGTTTCAAGGAAGTCTTGTAATTCGTGTTCTGGTTCGATATCAATGTCAGGTACATCCATATATCCCAAATGGTACCCGTGGGCACATTCTATACCATTTTGGCAGAAAAAGCAACTTAATTTTCTAAAAGTAATTCTCTGGCTGTTTGAGGACCATAGTGATTGATGTACAGACATTGCTCCTTTAAATGTGTTAATTTTTGGTGGAATTTTTTTATCTTCAATATATTTTTTGTAACTATACGCATCTCAATGTTCTTAATTTTAGCGTTAATGATCTGCCAAAAATCTTCTAAGGTGCCCACATCTTTCCCGAAGCGCACAAAACTATCTGCTGTACGTTTTATGGTGGCTCCAACTCCGTCTGGAGCTCCTTTGCCGTGGCCACTTTCTAAATAATTCCATGTTACTGTGTTTAATTCTAGAAACAGCTGTTGGAGTTGAGAAATTACGAAAAATATCTTGCGGTTGCGGTACTGGCTTGATGGGCTATCAGTTAAGAAGTGCACGGTATCCATGTCGTTAATTTCTTTGACACGTTCTAAGATGGGTATTATATGTGCCCATATGGCTTCAGCGTCGTGTCTGTTGCAATCACTGATTGTACACATACTGTAAGTTTTATTTGTTCCTGTTTCTGGGTCCAAAAGATATGCAACAGACGTGTGCAGGGTGATCTGCTCGGGACTACTACCAAAGTGTCGAGCTTGTACCTCTTCATGAAATTTCGTAATGTAATTTTCTGAAAAATCCATATGAATTAAGACCTCCCGTGGAGTCAATGTCTTTTTTAATTCGCTTATATTTTTGTATTGTAAGACAATATTTAAGCAGTGTTTAATATATTTAGGTAATGATTCTTCTAGTTTTTTAATCAAATTAAGTGGCAAATCTTGTAGTTCCGTTTTGGTAGTCTTTTTCGATGCTTTCTCTACTCCATTTACTGTATATTTCTGAGTTTTTGCACCCCACTCATAGTATTTTATAGATTTATCATTCTGAAATTCTCCATATTTTATAACTTTGGTATTACATTCAACACACGTTCTATTCAAACACTCTTCTTTTCGTGTATCGCAACATAGGCTTTCGAGTAAACCAGAGCAGTTGGTTTCTATTATAATTTTGTTTTGATTTAGTGACTTAATTAACAAGTCCATGTTAACATGTAATATGCACGAACAAGTGCTTCTGTTTGATTCTTTTGGAAATACTACCCAAAAAGGACGATTTTTGCAAAATGTTGAATATGCTACTTGACAGTTACGGGTCTTGAGAAACTTTCCATGGAGATTAATTAGCGTGTCGGTGAGGTACCGTTTCTGTTTAACCACTCCGGCTAATTTTCTAAATTCTTTTTTATCCGCTGCTATTCTACTGTTACTGTCATCCTCAAAAAAGTTTTCTATCTCCTGTTTGATTTCCTGTTCATCCTTTTTTTATACCTTTTTGGTTGTACTGTAAATGAACTTATTGTATTCAGAATTTTGTGTTTTTTGAAGTTTTCTTTTACAAACATATCGCTAAATTTACGTTTATCATTTTTTGGTAATGCGTTATATCCTGTTTTGATATGTTTTCTTATCTCCTCCGCAAAAATTAATTTCTTCTTTACCTGTTCTTTTTTGCTTTCTTCTATATTTTCAATCAAAACCTGTACTTTCTGATCTGTCGAGGGATTATCTGGCTGGGACTCTCTATTTTTAATCATTAGTCTGTTTATAGTTTTTTGCGATGCTGCTTTCTCTTTCTGTACTTTTTCGATGTTGATTTTCAAATTCCCAATTTTTTTTCCGTATATGTATCTTAGTTGTCTTATTTGCCGACCTTTTTTGATGCAGTTACAACAAAAATCCGATTTTTCAATGGTGTTTTGTTTTTCATTTGCTTCGAGGTCTGGTGCGACCGATGGTCCCTCTAAAGGATCTACGCCAATCTCAGATGTCTCCACATCACTACTTGGAGGAGAATTATCAACAAGCATTTGTGCTATAGTTCTTTCTTTTTTCTTTTTGTCTAAGTAGCGTTTATGGCTTTCTCTCCACTTTTTCCTTTGATTTCGCTGAGCCCTTGGAGTCAAATCATTGATATTTTTCAGTTTGTTTTGCTGTTTCCTCTTTATGTATCTTAATTTTTCTTTTTCTTTTTCAGCTGCATATTTTTCCGGATCTCGTTTTATTTCTTCATACTTTTGCCGTCTATGAAGTCGTGCTTGAGCCAATTTCTCTTCCCGGGTTTTCTTGTTTTTAACCTTCGGCATTATCGTATCTAAAAGTTAAAAAGAAGTATAAAGTACAGTACGTAACGTACCTACCTCTAAGCAGACAACAGTCCACATTCAAAAAATAAAGTAACGTAAAGGAGACAGTATTAAATTTGAATTAATGTAATTCATTATAATAATTTATCATTATGTTTGACCTCAGTGTATAGTTTTTATAGAAGAATTATAAATCGAGCCGCAAATTTTTTATTCGGCCACAGAATTTAACTTCTAATTGTATGAATAAGCCACGGGAAAATAAGAAAGCTTCTTATAAACTAATTCGTCTTCTTTACAACACCACGTAAATAATATTAATATTATTTATATAATTTAGCATGAGAAATTATAATATTGTATTGGCTAAAATAATATTTTTCAGAGGCACATGAATAGTGGCTGAGTTAGTAAATCGGTTAAAATGAAGGTGGTTTAATTACATACCGTTTTTATAAGGGATTTTATATGAATTATTACCAATATAATATATCTAAACATTCTTCTTTTAATATAGTAAAAATAAATTTTAGGGTCACCACCGTCAATTAAGCGTCATCACCATCACTATAAAAACTGATGGTAAATTACGGTAATGACACTCACGGTAATGACGTTTTGTGTTATTTTGATTATCAATGCCGTTAATATTTTAAATTCAAGGATAAATATTATATTGGTAAAAGTAGACCTAAAAACAAATGAGATAGAGGTGGAATTAAAACTTAAATAAATTTGCTTACCCAAAATCTTGCGTTGACGGAGAAGACCAGTAAGTCGTGACAAACGCGATCTTCGAGGTAAATATCTACAATATATTTTTTTATTGAAGCGCGCAAACTCCCCGCTCAAGATCTCTGGGTCGACTGACTAATGCGGAAGCGTGCGGGGTGAGGGGTATGAGAGTAGCATGTACACTTAAAGAGATATTTACATTACCGCCTCTGCTTACGGTGATGACGTTTTTTTGGTGACAAAGTTAATTTTATTTTTAAAAAGTTAATTAACCGATTCGTATGTGTAAAAATGAAATTAGTTTCTCCTAATAATTGGCGTAACACAGGAGACTAATTACAGTTACATCAGACGACGACTTCTTTGAAATTTAAAACGATATTCTTCGGGACATGTGTGAAAGACACTGATGGTAGTGACATTTAGGCATAAAAATTGTAAATATTTTTGCTGTTCCTACACTTACGCTTTTGAATTTTAGGGCATAGCTAGATAAATGTATTACAATCCGACAACAGTTATTGGATCTCCGAAAATATCGATACTTTTTTTTATTCGCTACCGGACATGTGTTTGGTGCGAAATCAGAGAAATAGCCATATGAAGCGTCAATAGCCTAGTGGTTAGAGGGGCCGTCCTCGTAGCTAGAGGTTCCGGGTTCGATCCCCATCCTGGCCATTAAACTATTGACGTGAGCCCACTCCTAGCACAAGCATTAGCTTACTTGGAGGGGCTAAAGGGAATACTAGTAATGTGATAAACACACATTGCTAGTAATCTTTTTTTATTTATTTTTTAAAAGATATATTTTCGAGACTAGCTGAGCCCGCGACTTCGTCCGCGTGGAATTTAACCTAACAAAAAAGCCCGCTCCCGCGTTCTAAGCCCGCGCGACAGGACCCATTTTTTTAATTTTGTTTTTTAAAGTAAAAGTAAGTAAGTTAAGTTACTCCTTAAAACATCAGCTATCTGACAGTGAAAGTCCCGTCAAAATCGGTCCAGCCGTTTCGGAGATTACCCGGAACAAACACACAGACAGACAGACAGACAGACAGAAAGACAAAAATTTTTTAAATCACGTTTTATTATAGGTGTCGTATGTACTTTCATATGCATTTAGTGAAAAGGTGTTATTTTGATATTACAAACAGACACTCCAATTTTATTTATTTGTATAGAATGTATAGAATACCCAAATTTGCTTGTTCGAGAAATTTCCAGATGAAATTCCAAACGAAAGTTAATAAGTACTTATTGAAAAAAAACACTTATTGATTGAGTTTTAATGAAATTTTAATTTCATAAAAAAATAAATTTAAATTTCAGTTTCTCTTTACTGCGACCGATTCCAGTCAAGGATAAAATAGATATTGAACATGTAAAACAAATTAAAAATACTTAGTAAAAATAGGTTCAAAGCATTCATGATTGGAGATAAGGTGATGGCCAAAGATCATAGGCGAAACAAGAACCAAACTGACACTAAGGCCCGTATCTATCTATATATATATATAACTCAAAGGTGACTGACTGACATAGTGATCTATCAATTGATAGATCAAAAATTGGGCTGAAATCTGGGCTGAAATTTGGCATGCAGGTAGATGTTATGACGTAGGCATCCGCTAAGGAAGGATTTTGATTAATTCTACCCCCAAGGGGATAAAATAGGGGACGAAAGTTTGTATGAAACTTTGTCAATTAAATTCCACGCGGACGAAGTCGCGGGCACAGCTAGTTAATAACTATATCTCAAGGCTGAGAGCGATCTCAGGTAGGAGTTTTGACAAGTCATTTTGTACCGGTTTGATATAAGGATGACATTTTCACGATCGGTCTCAGACTTGAGATCGATTTATTAATACGGGCCCTTAAGTCATAAAAACCACAAACACGTGAAACTTCCAATACGTATTAATGGCACATCATACCAATGACGACCGCTTGGCGCAGTGGTTCGAGCTTAAGCCGCTCGGCTCACTGCACATGGTGGTTGCGGGTTCGATTCCCGTCAGGGTAAATTTCGGAAATGGCCTTTTCGTAATTTGCCCTGGTCTGGGTTTCACTGGGATCGCCCCCAGTCCATTGTACGGTACCCATAGTACAAGCGTTGCTTAGTTTGGGACCATACAGTTGGTGTGTTCGTCTGGCGATTTTTCTTTATTTATTTAATTCACTAGCTGTGCCCCGCGACTTCATCCGCGTAGTATTTTAACTTAGCTAAAATTTCGTGATTATCGGGTTAAAAGTCCTATATGTTAATCCCGGTTATAATCTATTTGTGTTCCAAATTTCATCCAAATCCGTTCAGTAGTTTTTGCGTGAAGGAGTAACAAACATACATACATACATACATACATACATACATACATACATACATACATCCACACTCACAAACTTTCGCATTTATAATATTAGTAGGATTATAATCCAAAACAATGTTGCCAGATCGCGGAGCACAGCTAGTCTATAATAATACTGAATTTGGTATTAACAATGTGTTGGAGTAAAAGTCAGCATCCCTTGCAAGGAATACATCGATTTACCAGTAACTAACCCTGTATAATTCCCCAAGACGTCAGACTTTATTGGAAAATAAAACGAGTCGGTTCATAATTAAAGAGGATGACAGACGATATCGATCTAAGCGGACAGTAATGCCTATGTTTTTCCGACATATTGTCAACACATTGCGACGGAGAATAACAGGATGTAGGGTTTTAGAAAACCCGACTGTACCCGGCATACGAGAAGCAATGTTTTTATATAACAAAGTAGGCAAACAATCGTACGACCCGCCTGATGTTAAGCAGTCACCGTAGCCTGTAGATGATTGCACAAAATTATCAAACAATACTTATGTGTTAGCTAGCGCATAGTGTAATAACCTACTGACACACGAATATTTTGTTTGTTTATAAGTACCGGATACATTCATGTGTATTGAATAAAAAAGTGGTTATTTTTACATCACAAACAGACACTTCAATTTTATTTATTTATAGATACTTTATAGATTAGTGTTCCCGGTACAACAGCAATAGGCTTGCCCCTTTGCTTGCCCCCAATGACATTGGTACCAAAATACCATATTGTTGGAATGTGGATGCACAGTCTGCTCCGCTGCCTACGGCTTCGGAGAAAACAGACGAGTTTGGTTGGATTCTTATAATGCTGCATTTTATGTATGATATCAATATTAAACCCTACTGAGAATGCGTCGGTGTATAAAGCGGGGCACACACGATCATTCCAAGGTTTTATTATCTCAGCTGACGAGGATGAGTGTGGACGTAGGATTCCGATGACAAAGAACTTTCCCTTTTGGCGTACGGATTTAGCAGTCGCCTATTAGCTATTATCTTTGTTTACAGAGGTCCCACTCTGTTAACGACTGTCCCTCGATTCGACTCCCACTCGACTACGTCAAATCTGAATACGTAAATTTTGACAGTTCTCCTATAGAAAATCTGTCAAATCTGACGTATTGATTTAACAGAGTTAGGCCCCTGGTTAATGACAGGTTTGAGGCCAAATGGAGCGACGCACGAATGGAATGGTGGTTTATAGCAGGCCCAAAAAACTTTGACTTGATCATTTGACACTCACTGCTATATTTTCACTGTAATCTATCTATATATATAAAAATGAATTGCTGTTCGTTAGTCTCGCTAAAACTCGAGAACGGCTGGACCGATTTGGCTAATTTTGGTCTTGAATGATTTCTGGAAGTGCAGAGAAGGTTTAAAGGGGAATAAATATGAAAAGCCCACGCGGACAAAGTCGCGGGCACAGCTAGTTTATATATATATGTATAAATATATACTATTGTCGTTTTGCGCAATGACGTGTCGTGAGTGCCCAGCATAAACGGGCTCAACAGCGCCTGTACAAGTTTCTATTCTATACGCACCGTTCCATTCAGTATTGCTCCGGCCGACCCGGCAGGCGCTCGTGTCTGACCGCTCCTGCGGTTACTTTTGCTTATTAATCAAAACATTCATCGCTTCGTTCTATTAAAATGATGATTTATTACTGAACAACTGTTTTTCCTAAATGCCTTGTTAGTTATACTATTATAAACAATGCGGTAGTGTGGTTCTCTCACAGCTTTTTCGTGAATAATGTGACGGGATTATGGTGTTTTTGTGTCTTGAGATGGGTACAGTGAAAATATTGGAAAAGTTTTAATGATTGATCAATTTGGAGATGGAGAAACGGTGAGTGGTGTTTTATAGAATGTTTTTTATAAGACTTTGTTTTGAAGAATGTGAAATAATCATCTTGTTTCATACAAATATCAGGGTACGGACGTTCTGTCATAATAATAATTTGAGCCGGTATGACCCAATTCCCTTTAGAAGCAGATTTTATAAGACGGCTACCAAGTTTTGTGGAGACTACTTTAACTCGTTACTTCCTGTGTAGACTTTTTGAATCTAGGCGCATAGGATACATGGGGGCAATGCCTCCTCAACTCGCAACCATAACACTTTATTTTAAATTTCTAAATCGTTACAAGCATATTAATGTTTACTATCAGTTTAGAAGAAAACCTTAGTCGAAAGGTAAATATAATCATTTTTTGTGAACAACAAAGACAGGTCAAATAAAAAAAAAAATCTCCCCACCTCTCAACAAATTCCTCGACCCGCGCGTGATCGGACCAGGAGTTTTAACTTTTTACCGTCCTCAATTTATTCAGTAGGTAATGGACGAAATGACAGTCCTTTTAAAATGGTGCTATCTGCAAAATAAACCGAAGTGAAATAAATTACACGACACGATAACTGAAACTTCGTAGATCATAGAATAAGAGTAGCCCCCAGATTTGATTCTCAAGCCTTTACGCTATGACGTCAGTACAATTTAGAGGGTATATGGAACGATGAACGGTTGTATGTAGTAAACAACAGATTGCTGGGCGTAGATGTCGTTTGCGGTGAACCCAGCATAGCCTGGTTTAATTATGGAATAATGTCGATAAACGCACTGAATAATGATGATAAACGCAGTTAATAATGATGATATATCCAGTGAATAATGACAATAAATATACTGAGTAATGACGATTAACCCAATAAGTAATGACGATTAAGCCAATAAGTAATGACGATTAATCCGGTGAATACTGAAAATAAATTAGTAATAAGATCTACAGAGTGGCATACTTATCCGTGTATTTGTTTGATAATTACTCACTTTGAATAGAGAACATTGAGCTATAGTAGACACGTGGTCCTCCTTGGTACAGTAGTTGAGTGAAATTTTGAAACCAAGTTTTTGTTACGATAAGAAAATAGTTTCAGTTGTTGTGGTGGATTATTTGCATTATAATATCCAGAATAAAGTATGGGTAATATTTAAATGCTTACCATGTTCGGTTGTGTGCTCGGAAAGTCTTTAAAAATGATTAGCTTTGCTTTAATTTGTATTTCTGTATACTGTTGCTGCCCGCTGGTGTACACAATATTACGTTAGCATGTCATGCTAGTTCTATGCTAATTTCTGCAGCTTTTTCTAGATCTTTTTGTATATCGACATCTGAGTGCCTCACACACAAGCACCTATAAGTAAAATGATATCTCTTGGCTTAAACAAACGTGATTGCTTCAGATAAAGTGAAAAGATATGTTAAAAGAAAATTTTTACTTATTCCGGGAAAATTTCATCATCATCTAAGTTTCCATCTAACATTGCGACACGAGGTAATTTTTTAGGTTTCCCTTTATTTAGGGCCCTGAAACTTGGCTGTTTCAAGATTCCATCAAAAGCCAAGTTATACTTTCATAATTTCCTGAAAATGTAAATGTCACGCTTGTGCGCTACCAAGAATTTTACGCTCGGTCTTCGCTAGAGTCCACGTAAAGTATTTGCAAGGTAAATTGTATCACTTACCTGAGGTACTAACGACTTGCCATACAAATGTATTACGTTAACGCGAGAGAGTGCCGTCTCTACTCGATCTTGTAACGAGGTAGAGCTGCTGGAGGCTGTGACTAATTAAAGTTAAATGAAAGAAGCAAGGGGAATGGTGCAGCCTTGGAAATGAGTGTGAGCGGTCCATGCGCTGGCGGTTATTTTTAGGACAAACATTCAAAATATTCGGCGACCGATTAGCGCAGTGGTTCGAGCGTAGGCCGATCGGCTCACTGCACATGTTGGTCGCGGGTTCGATTCCCGCCGGGACAAATTTCGGAACTGGCCTTTTCGTAATTTGCCCTGGTCTAGCTGGGTGTCACTGGGATCGCCCCCAGTCCATTGCACGGTACCCATAGTACAAGCGTTGCTTAGTTTGGGATCATACGATTGGTGTGTTAGTCTGGCGATGTTATACTATCCGCACTGCTTTGGAATATTGGAATGATATTGAATCAGACCTGGAGCCCGAAGTGTGACAACCTACCGAATAACAACGAATCTGTTTGACATTTTCGTCGTGAATTGATCACCGTAAATCGTATATTCTTGGCGTTCAACATGTTTTCGCCCAGGGGACTGCTAACAAATGGCCGACAACATGTCGACCGCTAAAAACACGATTTACCGACGATAAAGAACTCACGAAGATAATATTAATAACCATTGCTTTTTGATTAGTTTTAAATAAGCAGACTCGGGGGCCTGTCTATTTGATATTTTCCGCTTAACTTTCTATTTTTATTCGTTCATAAGAGCCTTCTCCTGGCAATAATAAACACAACAAAAAAAGAATAAGCGAAATCGTTCCATCCGTTCACGCGTGATGCGATGACCAAGGAAATAGAGATTCATTTTGATATATATAGGTAACTAGCTGTGCCCGCGACTTCGTCCGCGTGGAATTTAATTGACAAAGTTTCATACAAACTTTCATCCCATATTTTATCCCCTTGGGGGTAGAATTAATCAAAATCATTTCTTAGCGGATGCCTACGTCATAACATCTACCTGCATGCCAAATTTCAGCCCGATCCGTCCAGTGGTTTGGGCCGTGCGTTGATAGATCACTATGTCAGTCAGTCAGTCAGTCACCTTTGAGTTATATATATATAGATAGATTGATTGATCTGGGGCACGGCACGGCCGTACCATCCTTTTCTCGAAGCAGTTCAGGCCATTTTAGATCCCCTATAACTTCGTTGTGGGTAAAACTAGAAGCCTGAATAATCTAAACTAAACAATCTTATTTAATGTGATATGTCTTACTTGTGAGATACATCGTGTTTTCATGCGATGGCCACGTCAATCTATTTTATTTAGAACATAAAAGTTTTGAATATTGATATGGTCACTATAAGATGTTGTTAGGTTAGCTAATTACGTAATAACTTAAGACAGAAGGTCACTTAAGTAGAGACTTAATTAAGTAACCGACTTGGTATCACATCGATCATCGATCTCACAACTTTTTACGATAGAAGAACTGAGTTGCGAAACTTGTTTTTTTGCAAGTTTTGTTTTTGATAAAACTGACATCAGCCTGTTTACTGGGTACCTTTTTAAATATAGTTACGTTCTCGGGGATAGTGCTGCTTTTTATCAGTGAAATAATTTTCCAATTCGGATTTTAGTAGCTCCAAAGATTAACTCCTACGTATACAGACAAACAATTTTACTTTCTAAAATATTATGTCGATACGTCATACATATTACGTGGCGACCGCTTGACTTCGAATCTTTAGAATATTTATTGATCATCAGGAAAATATACAGCAATAAGTCAATTTTATGGTGTTCGTAACACCGACATTCGTAACTCAACACGTAACCCACCGTTTAATTATTAATCTACCAATCTAACTACCTTCAAATGCTAACTGGAACAGACTTGTACATGATTAATAAGCTACCAACCTGAAAGGGATCACTTATGAATTTTCAGCCGGTAAGTAGGTGTACCTGGTTCCCATTTTCATTCTTAGCCGAAGGGATAATCTCTATGAAAGGGTACCTACTTACGTGAAAAGGAACTTTGTAAATAATAATCCCGGTTTTCTCGTGGACCGAGGATTTCGTTCAAGTACTGTTTATCATTGGTTCTTCACTACATAGTATAAAACAAAGTCGCTTGCCGCTGTCTGTATGTCCCTATGTATGCTTAGATCTCTAAAAATACGCAACGGATTTTGATGCGGATTCTTTTAACAGATAGAGTAATCCTCTTGGAAGGTTTATATGTATAATACATGCATAATTTAGTAGAGAAACACTGATAAAAAATACCCGTTCGAAGCCGGGGCGGGTCGCTAGTTACAAATAAAAAAGAAATATTTTATTAATGTAGGCACAAAGCGCTTGTGAATAGCCAAAATTTACCATCGGTTCGGAATGCTGCTTCCATTAAGAAGATGCGGCAAGAAACTCAATGGTTACTCTTCTCACGACGACCGCTTGGCCGCTAGCCGCTTAGCTCACTGGTTGCGGGTTCAATTCCCGACGGCGCAAATTTAGGAAATGGCCTTTTCGTAATTTGCCCTGGTCTGGGTGTCATTGGGATCGCCCCCAGTCCATTTTACGGTACCCATAGTACAAGCGTTGCTTAGTTTGGGACGAAACAGTTGGTTCGTCTGGCGATATTCTTCTCATTAGAATGAAAGATGGTGTTCATTCTCAGGAATAGCTACACCATTGTCACTAAAAAGTGCTTGAGTTAATCAGTATCACCAAAATAATTAAATCACTCAGATTTTTCATTTTTTTATTTTTTTATTTTTATTTATTCAGGACAACAAACAATTGCATAATAAAAGCTTAAGTATAAATAATTTAGTAACACATCAGGAGTGATTACGCAACCAGCACCGTTATCCACAAAATAAATCATATAAATAATCCATTTCATGCTACATATAGGTAGAAATAGACGATATCTAGTCGACACAACTAAGGACGTGTAATTGCAGTAGCTACTAAAAATGTAGGTGCTGGGGTAGCATTATATAAGTTTACCAAATTACTAGTAAGTAGCTGATAAATTTGTCACGAGGGCGGCTCCTCTGACCACTAGGTTATTGACGCTCCATCATTGAAGATTGTCAGTTCCTAAAAACATGGCAAACTATATATAGGGCAGCTGAAACATAGGTGTAAAATTGTCGTTGATCTATCTTGCTGAGCTGAATTTGAAATTCGACAAGTAGGTATTTAACATAAATTTATTCTAAAAAAAATCATAAGAATAATATGTGGCCCATGAGGGGATCGAACCCGCGACCTTCGCGTTATTAGCACGACGCTCTAACCAACTGAGCTAATGGGCCGATGCTGCAATGTGCTGAAAATAGGGATATGTACAACGCTCTTTTGTTTCAGGCGTATGACGTTACACACCCTGAAAGTGGAGAACGGCTCGTCTCACTGCACCACGCCTTCTGACCCGAAAATGGTGCCTGTAAAGATCGGCTGCTTCCAGGTCAACCCTGCTTCAAAGTGAGTTGGTACTTTAGTGATTTAATAGACTTTTTACCGAATGGTGGGGTACTCTATGTTGACAACTTGGTTCTCATATATTTGATCACAACCGCGCGCGCAAGTATTAAAAGCAAATGAAAAAACAATCCAAATTAATTATCATTCTTTTATTTTATTTTATTTCCAAATAATTCTCTAGGTAGGTGGATACCATACCGACGTTATTAGTACATTCTCATAAATAATTATTGGCTGGTAAAAACTAATCTAAAAGCCGCAGCTAAACAACCGCTTAGCGTTGAATCAAGCCAAGTGGTTTGATTCACGTCAGGGTAAATTTCCGAAATGACCTTTTCGTAGTTTGCCTCGGTCTGGGTGTCACTGAGATCGCCACCAGTCCATGGCACAGTACCCATACTACAAGCAGTGTTTATTTTGGGATTATACTTATTTACAACTAGCTGTGCCCGCGACTTCGTCCGCGTAGTATGTAACTTAGCAAAAATGTCGGGATTATCGGCATAAAAAGTATCCTATGTGTGAATCCCGGTTATAAACTATTTGTGTTCCAAATTTCATCCAAATCCGTTCAGTAGTTTTTGCCTGAAAGAGTAACAAACATCACACACTCACAAACTTTCGCATCCTACTAATATTATAAATGCGAAAGTTTGTGAGTGTGGATGTATGTATGTATGTATGTATGAATGTATGTATGTATGTATGTTTGTTACTCCTTCACGCAAAAACTACTGAACGGATTTGGATGAAATTTGGAACACAGATAGATTATAACCTGGATTAACATATAGGATAACCTTTGTAACCCAATAATCCAATACTACGCGGATGAAGTCGCGGGGCACAGCTAGTTTATAATATTAGTAGGATTGATGTGTAAGATCCTACTAATATTATAAATGCGAAAGTTTGTGAGTGTGGATGTATGTATGTTTGTTACTCCCTCACGCAAAAACTACAGAACGGATTTGGATGAAATTTGGAACACAGATAGATTATAACCGGGATTAACATATAGGATACTTTTTAACCCGATAATCCCGAAATTTTTGCTAAGTTAAAATACTACGCGGATGAAGTCGCGGGGCACAGCTAGTTGAAAATAAAAGTAGTTTCAGTCTCATAATGTGAATGAGATTTTCAGATGTTAGCTATGATTAAGGCAGTAATTATACGTTTGCAATTTGGTTTAACATTACGCGTAATATAATAACTACTGGGGCTGTCTCAACCGATCATTCAAAGGCGACAAAGGTCCCAATTAAGAACATCAATTAAACTTCCAATTTAATCGACCCGTTGACCCAAACTGTTAAAGGTATTTGATACCGTTTTAGGCTCAATTCACATCGGGATAGCAGCGGCCGGCATATTAAACTAAGTGCATTCACATAATTAACAACAGGGGTGCTATTCTTTGCAACGATAATCGATATATCGTGAAATTTGTCGTGTCGAATCCTACTCTAAATTCCATCTTTTTGCCGTTGTATCGATTAGTGAACGAACGATACAAAATTAAAATGATCTTTCGTTCAGAGGATACACGACGGCAAAAAATATGGAATTTAAAGTAGGATTGGACAAGACAAATGTCACGATATATCGATTATCGTTGCTAAGAGTAACATCCCAGTTTTGCTTGAAAAGTCCCGCGGCTGAGCTCGCCTCCTTTCGAGCCTGCCAATTTCTCGAGCTTTTCAAGCGATACTATGAAATAAATTGTAATCATTCTTTGAATACATCATAATAATACTAGGTGATACAAAATGGGTATACTATTTTTTTTGCAACTTAACTTTGTAAATCTCAAACTATCGGCTTTTTGGGACAGTTAAAGTAATAAAGGTTTTGTAGACTTGTGAAATCGGTCAACTGTATTCCTATAACACCTTTTGTTTTTCAAGTTCCCTCCAAAGCTGATGGTTTAGAATTACAAAGTTAAGTTTTGAAAAAAAAAGTATACCCATTATGTGTCACCTTGTATATACATATATTAAGTTTAAGATAATTTCACACTGAAACTGCTCCCCGCGCCGCTGGTATCCCGGGTGAATTGAGCCTTATATAGATAAATAGATAGATCATTTTGTGATTAAACTCATGGATATACTATTTACTTTTCAACTTCATTCTCCATGGTACAGCAGTTGTAGCTCAGTGGTTATGTATGTGTCTTGCGTGCACAAGATCCAGGGTTCAAACCCTGGAACGCACACAGGTAGTCGGCCATTATATTATTGTGTTTTACAAAATCATTGTGTGAATCATAATTTCTATGTGATTATCACTTGCTTACAGTTAATAATAATACCGTGGGAGCTGTTGTCACCAACTCATTAACCGACCGTTAGAACAGTTACCGATCGTTGATGTACTGACATTAACCGTTTACCGCTCTAACAGACAGTTAGTGTGTTGGTGACCTCGGCTCTAAGTAGACTAGTGTTGTATAGGGTACCTACTTAAGTACTAAACGTATCAAAAAAAGATTATCGCATCCAGTCCATTGTACGAGATTGTACGCTTGTTGCTTAATTTGGGACAATTATAGTTGGTGTACCCATAGATTAGAGAAGCGAAGCGAAAATTTCTAAAAGTGGTGGGCTGGCACTGTCGATATTTTTTTTTATGCGTAGCTTCTGACGGACGTTCGAGACGCTCGCCGCGCGGCCACTCTATCCGTGATAAGCGTCAGTAGCGATACACGATATAAATAAATAATAATAATAAATATCGCCAGACAGACACACCAACTGTACGGTCCCAAACTAAGCAAAGCTTGTACTATGGGTACCGTACAATGGAATGGGGGCGATCCCAGTGACACCCAGACCAGGGTAAATTACGAAAAGGCCATTTCCGAAATTTGCCCCGGCGGGAATCGAACCCGCGACCACCATGTGCAGTGAGCCGAGCGGCCTACGCTCGAACCACTGCGCCAAGCGGTCGTCATATATATAGGTAGACAGAGTGGCAGCTGCGGCGCTCTACGCTTTATACTATTTATTATGTTATCTATGCCAACTTTCACACGCCCTCCCTTCAGATTATTTTTTATGATACTTTTTTTGATGGGACTGGTTCCGCCACATACTCCCACCACTGTAACTCCTGTAAGCCAGGATCGACAATGGTGACCAATAATGACGTCGAGGTTTGACCCTCGACGAGTCCCGGGGAAAAGTTAAATTGTCTTGGAACCCGCACGAATTTCATCGAAAGAAATACTAGGAGGAGTTGGAAGAAAAAAATTCAATTTCCCTCCGGTGCAAAACGATTGACAAAAATAGCTAGTATGGGCTGATCACCATAGAAACAAGACTGTTACAGCTAATCGAAGACCAGTTGTAAGGCACCACGGATCGTAATTGGTCTTATTGGATTTACACTCGTGAGCTGATTATACTTGATACCAATAATAGGAATGGCAAAAGCGCTTAAACGCACGGAAATTGTCCCTGGTTTCCACAAGGTCTGTGTAATAAACTGCTCCAGATGTCACTCATATTAGTCCGTTCGTTGTGCCAGAGATTGCACTCTCACGGGATATGATGTGCAGATTGTTCATGATTGTTTTGCGGCGTCGAACATTAATAAATAATAAATAAATATCGCCAGACGAACACACCAACAGTATGGTCCCAAACTAAGCAACGCTTGTACTATGGGTACCGTACAATGGACTGGGGGCGATCCCAGTGACACCCAGACCAGGGAAAATTACGGAAAGGCCATTTCCGAAATTTACCCTGACGGGAATCGAACCAGCAACCACCCGATGCAGTGAGCCGAGCGGGCTACACTCGAACCACTGGGCCAAGCCACTGGGCCATTGACAGAAAGGAGAAGGAACCAATGTGAAGTAGAATAATTTACTCCTAAAGTTGCCATGTCCGGTCAGAAATTGAGCCACACAGCGGTCCACCTCCAACCACGCCCTTTCCAGATGTTTACGAACGCATGGCAAGAATTGGTGGAGGTGGCGGCCCCTAGTTGTTGGCCCTTCGGATTGATTAGCCGGACAGTGTATTTGTGTTCAAATAAAGCAGTGCTTTATTATAATAAAATCCTGTTTATTTTCGCCTCATAACCAATCAATCGTGACGTTTGTCACTATATTAAGTGGGTTATTGCCAGAATACGATAATAGAGGGAATAATAGAGGGAATGTGCCAGCGGCCTGGAACAATTAATTAATTAATTTTTAATTCAGATAAAATTCGAATCTATATATTAATACCTACGCAGTGAAGAAAAAAAATCCAACCGCTTAGTACGAAAATTGCGCGGACGGAGGAGTATGAAATTTGGCACACTTATACAGGTTGAAACAGAAAGGGTATACTTTTTTTTTCAAAACTGAAGTTTGTAATTATAAAGTATCAGCTTTGGAGGAAATTTAAGAAACAAAAGGTATTATAGGGATACAGCTGTTGATAGATTGCATAAGTCTACAAAACTTTTAGTACTTCAACTGCCCCACAAAGCCGATAGTGTTAGATTTACAAAGTTAAGTTGCAAATAGTATACCCCTTCTGGTTCACCTAGTAGTTTAAATAGAGATGGAGTGCAGAATGCAAATATTTTTATTATAACAATACTTAGAAATACATTAAAATCAATAAATAAAACATTACACACTACCATGCATTGACACACACATTTGTAACCTCCACACCGACTGACTGTCTGACTGACAAACGGTGACAGTTTTTGGAGGGCGGGACTTCCATAGTGCATTCTGCGTGCCAGTATCAAATAGTCTCAGACAATAGAACCTTAATGACGTTTAAAATTAAAATTTAAATGGATTATGGTCCAATTTCGACCACAGACGACCGCTAGTTAAATTAAATAGCCAACAGCTATCTCAGTACCTTCTCACTGGTATCGCTACTGTGGCATGTTGGTCGCAGCAATGCTGAATGAACGGGCAGTCCAGTCTGTCGGCTATCATTTTCAGAATCTATACAAATAAATAAAATTGGAGTGTCTGTTTGTAATATCAAAATAACACCTTTTCACTAAATGCATATGAAAGTATATACGACACCTATAGCAAAAACGCGATTTAAATTTTTTTTGTCTGTCTGTCTGTCTGTGTGTTTGTTCCGGGTAATTTCCGAAAGGGCTGGACCGATTTTAACGGGACTTTCACTGGTAGATAGCTGATGTTATAAGCAGTAACTTAGGCAACTTTTATTTTAGATAAACAAAATTTAAAAAAATTCGTGCTGTCGCTCGGGCTTAGAACGCGAGAGCGGGCTTTATTGTTAAGTTAAATCCCACGCGGATGAAGTCGCGGGCTCAGCTAGTGATAATATAATATTACAGCTGCCCCGCACTCTGCACACAAAGTCCGCGGCTCGCTTACACATGGTCGGCAAACGGGGCAGCCCCAATATCTCCCTGAACGCATTACTGTACAGGATGTGGATAATAATAATATAATAAAATGCAATAGGCACGCACCCTATTCCCTATAACATAGGGACCAAAATACTATCAGCGAAATGTGGGTCTTCGCAGTGAGCCTCTGTACCTATAGACGTGATGTATTTGTTTCTTAGGTAAGTCAACAGTTTTTATGGTGGTAGAGCCAAGCTGTACCCGACTGACTACAGCTCCTATACGACCTGGATAGTACCATCTTCTCACAGAAAATCAGTGTAAAGTAGCTATTATAGCTGCGTTTCGTACGAGTGACAGAGCCGGGAGCCCAATACCCCCGCATTCTCCCTCTCTATATGCCTCTCCCCTTCAGCAACGTGTGGGTATCTGCTTAACATCAGGCCCGTCGTACGCGTGTTTGAAAGGTAACGCCTACGCGTTTCAAAACCATTATAATATTCTTACGAATATTGTTGATCTCAGCTTAGACCAATTAAAATCCCAATAATATAATAAGAACTCAAACAACTTCTTATTATTTATAAGCTTTGCTACTTATTCTGCGTACTCGTATCTCAATAGCGAGAAATTCCGAGAATTCGGCTTTTTCAATCACGTTTTATTCGAAATCTAATCTATAAACATTTGGAATCTGAAAAAAACTGAAACAATTTATCTTTCACAATTGCTATAAAATGCTATCATACTCGTACCAAACCTACAATTTGACGTGCTCGCCGCTTGAACGGCTCAGTTCAAGCAATAGGGGCGATATTTGTGCGGACGAAATTTTATTAACGTAGGCGTAACTTGGTTGATCACGTGTAGAACTATAAGGTGTTTCAAAACTCCGAAATATTAATTTAGCCAACAATATTTATTCAATTAAAAGTTTGTAAGAATCTTGCTTAGGTACCTTGTACTTGAAATGAGATATTTTTTTAAAGGCGTCCCATTTTCGATAATAATAAATAATAATAATATAGCCCTTTTGACGTCCCACTCCTTGGCACGGGCCTCCCCTCACTACGAGGGGGATTTAGGCCGTAATCCACCACGCTGGCCCAGTGCGGGTTGGCGGATTTCACATGTCTTTCGAAAATGGTTAGATTTTCTAAGACATGCAGGTTTCCTCACGATGTTTTCCTTCACCGTAACCATGTGATAATCATATAGAAATTATGATTCACACATATATTTCGAAAAACCCAGAGGTGCGAGGCGCGGTTTGAACCTAGGACATGGTGCCTGCAAGACGCGTGCTTAACCAATCGGCTATCAGTGCTTATTTCGAGTGCCAATTTCGATAGGTATATTTATTTATACCACTGCCCAATTCTCTACCAAACCCACAAGTATTATTTCGGACCTTTAATAAACCCTCAATATTGGATATTTACCTTATTACATAACTTTATATAACTCAGAATCTAAAGCTGCTTAACGTGTTGAAAATAACTCAAGATAACGAGGTAAATTATTTTCAAATGATTTCAAAGATATCTTTATCCTATAGTTAGGATACTGACTCATAGGGCTTCCGGCTCCCCCTGACTCATCTTAAGAAACGCAGCTATAATAGCGGGTTCACGGGGTAATACTACCCCGGATTAGCCAACCCGTAAACCTGTAGTCAGTTGGCATCAGCTTGGCTCTACCACCGTTAGAAAGATAATATACTCTTTATTACACATAAATCATACATTATTATATATTATAAAAGGATAAAAGGAATATAAATTATAGGTTTAATGCGTTAATACGCCATTAGGCGGCCTTATAGCGGGCTGAGATGTCTTCCAGGCATGTGCTCTATCCCCCCGTAGGTATGAATGCGATTTTTCCAGATAACGCTTTACCGATTTCAAAAACAGATTCTATTCTGACGTCTGCTTGGCGCATTGGTTTGAGCGTAATAGGCCGCTCGGCTCGCTGCACCGGGTGATTGCGGGTTCGATTCCCATCAGGGTAAATTTCAGAAATGGTATTTTCGTAATTTGTCCAGGTCTGGGTGTCACTGGGATGGCCCCCAGTACATAGTACGATATCTATACTACTGATAGTACAAACGTTGCTTAGTTTAGGCCCATACAGTTGGTGTGTCAGTCTGGTGATATTTATTTATTCATTTCTTGCTCAACGGCGTCGTGAGGAAGCCTGTACACATTGAAAGACGTGTGAAGTCTGCCACCCGCACTGGGTCCAGGCGCGCGGTGGGAACTTATCAATAAGCGTGACCGTGTACTTGGCTGAGCTTTGAAGCGGGTCCGCCCGCTTCGCCCAATAGGATCGCTTTATTAACTGTCAACTTGAGCTCAGCCGGGAGACGCTGAGGAATTGAGGCGATCCTTCATAGCGCAGCCAAGTGGACGGTCACCCTTAAAATCATCTGCCCTTGTAAATAAAGATGGTTCCAAACAGACTGTACAACGATAAAAGCGGAATGATCTATAATAAATTCCGGCACCCCGCGGGAATTCCAATGAGCTCATAAATAGGCCGGGAATTGGATTGACAAGATGTTTGTCATTTTGGAGCGCGGTTATCCCAAGATATGGATCAATGGCGCGGCTAATAATTGACTAAGCATACTTTTCGGTAATAAAATATGCTGTGTTAATGTATAATTCTTCTTCTTCCCATAGTGCCTCTCCAACTAGTGATATGTTAGCAGACATATATCTCTCGGTCTTTGGCGAGGTTAAAAAGCTCCGCTGCACTTGAGACTCCCGTCCATTCTCGGATATTTCGCAACCACGATTTCCTCCTGCACCCAACAGCTCTTCTACCAGCCACTTTTCCCATCAAAATAACCCTTAAAAGTGCGTATCTTGGGTGCCTTATTATATGACCTAGATAGGCGGCCTTTAGGATATTTATAATAACTCGGCTATTATCTATTCTAATAATTATTCTGCAGTGTTAGTGGGAAAAACTTTTCAAATTAAAAACTTTCACATTCAGATATAATTATGGATACACCCACTTTCACTTCTGAAGACCAAAATCCAACCCTAGTGTACACGACCGGTGTAGGTCCCAAGGTGTCCTACCTCTAGGCTTCACAATAAAACACTAGGGTGCTGGATATAGGTGTATATTGCTCCACACATACAACAAAAAGCTCACGGGGTATATGAAATGTCACCACAACCTTAACACCGCGCGCTATGTCGATATTAGCGACATCTATCGGTGGCCATGACAAAAGTAATTATACATATCGCCCACCAAGGACAAATTTAAACCATGTTATTTGTCCTTAACAAAACAATTCAAACATAAACGTAACTTATGTCTAAAACAAATTAACAAAACACAACGAAACAATTTAACGTTTAAGTTCGTCTGTTGCGATCGGAAGTGAGCACAATTTCGAATTTGGACGTTAGATAGAATGTGCCGGACTAGTTATTTAAATAATCATTATAATCCAATTTCCCGAGCCTGGATGAGTTACAAACACTCTGCCATATAACCAGTGACATTGTAATAAACTATCCTTCTCCACGATCACAATTTCGCCCACCATGGCATGAGGTTGATTGGTTGAACACCAGTGCCTGTGCAGGAAACTTGTAAGGTACTCCTGCGACCACCTCCGCCAATGCGACCATCTTCTTAAAGAACCTCCACGAAGCGTCTGTTTGTGACCGTCTGCATAGAACAGATCGGTCAAATGACATTTCTTGGGTAGAAAGATGGGGTGCTTCTGACCACTACTAACGCCAGAATGACGTAACCTACCTCCAACTCTCAATATTTGGTTCTCACCAAGAAACGTGTTCAACGCATGAAGTCGACTGCTCTTTGGTAAGTTTCTCTGTTCTTTTTTATTAAAATAACATTTTTGACAGTGCTTAATGTCCATATTTACTGCTAAGTCCTTACGTTTTCCCTCGTTGTCATTAGAAATAATTGGTATTTTTATTACAGGTTGCTGCAGAGCTGGAACTTTCACCGTGTAGAGAGAGGAGTCATCACTGCGAAGCCAGGTAAGTCCAACCATTTTTATTATTTCATCTGACTTCATTTTCAGCCTTTCTGGTTTCGTTACCTTTCCTCCTCCTTTTTCCATCTCCAGTTCCCGTTTAGGCTTGTTACTCGTCCATTTCTCTACTACAAATTCACTTTTCACCAACATTTCATTTTCATATTTGTACACCTGCAATCCTTTCTCCTCTGTTTCACATTCGTCTAACAAATCTGTCAGATCTTTTTCAGCGAGCATAGGATTATTATCACCTTCATCCTGAGCCATTGCTTGAAATTCCTTGACTGCTAGGTAAGGCGCAGATGCAGCTGTGAGACAAACCTGTGGAACCCGCCAACGCTGTACCAGATGACGCAGTTCCGGTTGTGGGGTAAGTTTTGTAAGCAACTGATTTTTCCTTCCTTTGCAGGATGCATCGACTCGACCTTCAGTGTCTTCACAAGTCGACTGAGCGAAGCCTTCTTCGCACCTTTCATTTTTCACGGCTAGCAGTTTATCCGATGTGTACTCAGTATCTGCTTCCGATTCCCTGAACTTCTTAAGAAGTTCATTGCCGTCTGTGCGACAATGTAACACATTTATTCTCGTTGGTATAACATTTAAGTTAATATCTCCGGAGAGAATCCACCCCAAGCGAGTAGCCTGCGCCAAAGGCGCTCCCGATGCACGTTTCATAATTCCTTCCAGAAGTATCTTGCTATAAATACCTACACCAAGTAACAGCTCAATACGACTTGGAGTATGATACCCTGGATCAGCTAATATCAAGTCATGAAGTTCTATCCATTTTCTGTGATCGATCTTGCATGCTGGTAATGGAGCTGTGATAGATTTCAATACGTACGCATCAACCTGAACAACGAAATTAGGATCCACTCTTGATCGTATTTCAAAAGTGACCATAGCTTTCGACGTGGACGCTTGTTCCCCTAATCCACTGATTTGACCCAACACAGGAGTCTTCTTTAAACCTAGGTGCTGAACCGTCGACTCGGTAATAAACGAAGACTGTGAACCTTGGTCCAACACCGCCCGAACCGTGTAAGTGCCTGTTTTCGACGTGACTCCAACCAACGCAGTCGCTAGCAGAGCCTGATTGTAAACCCTTCCTGAAGAAAAGCAAGACACCGACGGTTGCCCAACCGAAGAATCAACCGGTTGAGCTGGTGAAGCAACTACCTCCTCTGATGCCTCTTCGTCTACATTGGCATCAGCAGTCACAGAAGTAGGAGTACCCTTGGGATGCAAAAGCGAATGATGCTTCCTTTTGCACACACGGCACCTTACCTTGGTGTGGCAATATTTGGCAGAGTGATTGTTTCCCAAACAATTAAAGCAAAAACTATTATTCAAGACAAACTCGCGCCGCGCATCTACCGTTTGCTTTGCGAACGTCTTACAGATTGCAAGATTGTGCTCTTCCGAACAAATTGGACATTTAACATAAGATACATGTAAGGCTTTTATTTTATTGATAGGAACGTTGTTTTGAGTCTGGCCTTTCTTTCCTAAATTAGATCCGGTATCCAAAAATTCAATAGCACGGTAACGATTGGTAAGAAATTCTTTGAATTGATGGTAAGTGGGTAACACATCCGATGAGTTGCTGTTACTAATATTAAACTCCCACTGCCTTCGCGTTTCCGGGTCTAATTTAAGTGTTAGGATATGAATGACAATAACATCCCAACTTTCTACCTTAATACCAAGATTGCCTAGCGCAGCAAGACAATCGTTAGTAGTATCCATTAAATCCTTTAAATTACTGGCAGACTCATTTACAAGATTTCTTTGGCTGAACAATCTCTTAAGCGTATTATGACATATGTACTTTTTGTTATTGTACCGCTCTTCAAGCATTTTCCAACATCTGTCATAATTAACCTCTGCAATGGTTACATGCCTTAAAAATAGTTCCGCCTCTCCAACTAAATAGCTTTTCAAATAGTGCAGCTTTTGAACTTTACTCAAATCTATATTATCATGAACTAACGCTCTAAATAAATCATGGAATGTTGACCATTCAGAATATTTGCCGGAAAAATTTGAAATATTAATTTTAGGTAATTTAATTTGAGGCGATTTTCCATTAGTGGTTACATTTGAAGACTTCGAAGTGCATGCCTGATCAATATTTAACTTCTTTAATACAGCTTTGAGTTCACACTTATAATCTACGTACATGTCTTCAGTTTTATCGTAAACCTCCGTTTTAGCATAACTGGAACTCGCTACCTCCTTAGGGTTAACACTGCGCATTATGTCTTTATGTCCCGACAAAAACTCAGACCACATTCGATCCAATAATTCTAACCTTCCCTCGACATAATCAATGGTTATTCTATCTTTGGGACTCTTTTTAAAGTTAGATTTTGCCTTACAAATGCGCGAATGCAAATCCATTTGATAATTCAAAAGCGATTCCATTTTAAAACAAAATAAAATTTTATGAAATAAATTTAAAATTTTACAAGTTCGAAAAAATATTTAAATTATTCTAAGTGTTTTGAATTTAAATTCAGAACAAAATTGGGCATAGGTTCCCCGTACCTTCGTTTTTAGGGAAACTATTCTAAGTCCTAAAAACTACTATTCAAAATTATTCTAAGTTCACAAATTACTTTAACATTCTTCTATGTTCAAGTTGTCTTGAGAATAAAGTTCAAAATTGATGCCAAAAAGTACTTACAGTTTAACTTCGGAACACAACACAATTAATCACCACTTTCCTTGCCTTGCCTGCACCACGGTACTACCGCTCCTGGTCAGCTACGCTCGCTCGCTCCGCTTACCGCAGCCCTGACCGCGCCTTATCCTGGCGTGGTCTGAAGTCCTCGACGTGGACTCCTGCTTTGCTACGATTGCGTCACCCGTAGCAACCGCCAAGCACCTTTACTAGGTGGTAAAATTATCCGACAACCGAAGGACCATGTACACGACCGTGTAGGTCCCAAGGTGTCCTACCTCTAGGCTTCTCAATAAAACACTAGGGTGCTGGATATAGGTGTATATTGCTCCACACATACAACAAAAAGCTCACGGGGTATATGAAATGTCACCACAACCTTAACACCGCGCGCTATGTCGATATTAGCGACATCTATCGGTGGCCATGACAAAAGTAATTATACACCTAGTGCACGTGGATGTGGGTTGGTTACAGTTTGGAGACGTATTTTTCATAAAATGAACATCGCCTGACTGACACACCAACTGTATGGTCCCAAACTAAGCAACGCTTGTACTATGGGTACCATACAATGGACTGGGGGCGATCCCAGCGACATCCAGACCAGGGCAAATTACGAAAAGGCCATTTCCGAAGTTTTCCCCGGCGGGAATCGAACCCGCAACCACCATGTGCAGTGAGCCGAGCGGCCTACGCTCGAACCACTGCGCCCAGCGGTCGTCGTCGTGGTGTAGCCAGCTAAACACTGTGTTGTATCCTCGTTGGCTCCAGACGCGGCCGCCGGGTGTTCCTCCTGCAAATGCTGGTGGTGTGCTTCGTGCCGCACGTGGCGCTGCTGATGCAGAACTGCTCCATCATGGCACAGCTCTCACAGACTCTGGACTCCGCGCTGTACCTGGACACAGAGGTATACTGGCAAGTAGCACATCTAGTGGCGGATTTACAAATTTCCAAGGTATTAACCACCTTAAAGTATTTGCCGGCCTTGCCTCTACAATTGTCATGTCCTAGATTATTTTTATAATCCATAAACTTCGTGGAAATTGCACATAAAATATATATTTTTTGGGTTTATTTTTGAGCTAATCAAAGCTCAATAATGTACGATTGATAAAGGCGGGGTAATGTATGCTACTCACACAATAATATACATTCGGTAAACGCAAAAATTAATCGGTCCCCAAATTTGCCGCCCCTAAAATCTGCCGCCCTAGGCTCCAGCCTACTCAGCCTGCTGGTAAATCCGCCACTGACCACGACCGGTGTGAATAGCATAGCATCTATTGACCGCGGCAAATCCATCCATCATCTGAGGCCCAACTCTGTTAACGACTGTCGCTCGACTCTACTCACATTCAACTCGCAATACGTCAAAACTGACATATCGCGTACATTAATACTTCAATTTTGACAGGTTTTGTATAAGATAAATGTCAAAAGTGACGTGTTCAGATACATTAAGGTATTTTAATTCATAGGCACATTAAGGTGTCTCGCATCTACCGTGGTCTTGAGTGGTGGCATCGGTCCACAGCACCGTGCGGGGAGAGCATACATGATTCATACAAGATCTTTTAATGGGACCAGTCCCGCCGCTATTACTCCTGTAAGCCAGAATCGACAATGGTGTCCAATGATGACGTCGAGGTTTGATCCTCAACGGGTCCCGGCAAAAAGCTAAATTGTATCTGAACCTGCACGAATTTAATGGATAGATAGACTAGGAGGAGTTGGAAGATAAAAAAAATATCTACACACATAATAGGGTTCCTGTGCTGGTTATTAGAAATAACAAAAAAAAAAAAAATAATCTTTCGCACTGGAGATCAAATATAGGCGTAAAGTGGTTTGCAATCTAGCTACGCCAGGTAACCTACAAAAAATGTCATGATAATAATGACACAAAAAAACAACGGATTAAAGTTGAATATTGAAAAAATAGGATGTAATTTCGTGAGATGAATGTGGAACAACCCTCTAAATTGATTTGACCCAAAACATTATTGATTTTCTGTACACCGCTCCGATAAATAGGTGCTTAATATTCTTTTGAAGTGAATCCGCAATGTTTGTTAGCCATTGCTTACCAATTATTCAAACAGATGTGTGTGTAAGGGAGATAACGGAAATTCAATCAACGCGGAATTGGCCCATCTACCTTAATCCTCTATTTATTCCTATCTAAGTAATTGTCTTACCTAGTTTCGCTCGTGAGGAAAGTATGCCCGGTAGTGATTAAACAAAGTTAGTAGATGAGACACTCCCAGAGCATTTGTAGGTACTGAACAAGGCAAAGGTTTAGTTAGAAGGCCAGAATGTAACTTACAGTGATGCAATTATGAGTCGGCATCTGCGAAATTTGGAACTAATCTTGAATCCACATGCATATTTGATTTATCTATACAAATAAATAAAATTGGAGTGTCTGTTTGTAATATCAAAATAACACCTTTTCACTAAATGCATATGAAAGTACAAACGACACCTATAGCAAAAACGCGATTTAAATTTTTTTTGTCTGTCTGTCTTGTCTGTCTGTCTGTCTGTCTGTGTGTTTGTTCCGGGTAATCTCCGAAACGGCTAGACCGATTTTGACGGGACTTTCACTGGCAGATAGCTGATGTAATAGGGAGTAACTTAGGCTACTTTAATTTTTGAAAAACAATTAGGGTTCCGCGTAAAAAAATAAAAACACATGAAATCAAAGAGTATCTCCGAAACGGGTGGACCGATTTTGACGGGACTTTCACTGGTAGATAGCTGATGTTATAAGCAGTAACTTAGGCTACTTTTATTTTAGAAAAACAAAATTTAAAAAAATGAAAAAATGGGTTCAGTCGTGCGGGCTCAGAACGCGGGAGCGGGCTTTTTTGTTAAGTTAAATTCCACGCGGACGAAGTCGCGGGCTCAGCTAGTCAAAAATAAAATCAATAAAATACTTAGCGTTTTTATAATACAGTTAATTCAAATGATTATTTAAGTTGTTGATAAATATTGGTTGGGCTTTACATCCCTGTGCTCAATAAATACATGAAATATCAAAACTGTTATTTTAGACGGACCAAAAAACCCAAAATCATTTACTCCAATATATCCGGTCGCCATTTCGTAGTTGTAGTACTGTAAATAAGTTTCTAGGCCCGTATTAATAAACCGATCCCAAATCTGAGAGCGATCTTGGAAATGTCATCCTAACGTCATCCCGTACTCAAGATCGCTCTCTGACTTGGAATAGATTTATTAATGCCGGCCCTAGTGTCATTGACAAATCTCTACTTTAGGTTTCAATTTGATTCGTCTCGACTTGTTGGAACCTAGAACGATTTGACCAATCATCCTAGATTGTAACGCATGGTAGTATAGGACTTTAGTACAATGGGAGGTCAGCTTCTACTGGAATTGTATAGCTTGATATGAAGCCGTGCGTACCAACAACGCATACTCTGCATTCAATGTTCCTTTGTCTGCGAGAAATGTTAATCAAAGCTTTATGAAATTCATTGTATACCGTGTGGGCGTACGGACTCTACGGCGGTTACTTATATAAAATTAAATTTTTAGAATAAAATTCGCTCGAAAACGGAATGCTTTGGGCTGCATTCATAATGCGCCTTTGTAGTGGTTAAACAATCTTTTACCTAATATTTGAAGGCTGACAAAGCCCAAAGCCTTCAACCCCACTTTCCACATTGGGAGGGCTCCCTAGAATAATGAAGTTCTCAAGATTTGACGTATCTTAGTAGCTCTAACAAATATCTATAAGACTGTTTAGTTTCAGCCAGGTTCTCCTAAAAGTCTCCGAATAAAAAAGCTGTGACATCTAAGCTGTGACAGACATACTGAACGACAGATGGATGATCGGATGGACTGACCGACAGACGGACTTTCATTAGTTCCTATTAGGTACGATAGGGAATGTTTATAATAAATAAATAAACTAGCCATGTTTTCTTTTCAGATATTTCTTAGTAGAAACCCAATTAATACCTTTGACATGGTTTGTTGATAAACATTTCGTATCAAGTTTAACTATATAATTAAGCTAGTTAGCGTTAGTTTAACTAGTTTAAAAGAGACTACGGGTTCAAGTTCATTAACCATGAAACAATTTGCTACATACATTTCTAGTGATGCGATTCGCAACACAGATAACCAAGTCGTAGACATACGCACACAACTGTTGTGCCAAACATTAAAAAAAATTTGGAAGTTCTAACAACGGTTAAGTTTCCTTAACAAGAAAAGTTTACTCAGTTATCGAAGTCTGTATTTATACGCCGATTTCTAAGATTAGGAAAGTGTAAAAAGGTTTTAGCCAATTTTTTTATTGTGGATCTGATTTCTTATGTAATGTTATAGGGTCACGACTAAATATTTTTTCATGCGTCAAGCCAAGGGCACGTTCTTATCCATCAGGTCAACAATTATCTTTACAGGTCAACATGATCCTGACACTTGGCGACTTCATCATCTCTCTACAAGATGAAAGGTATTTTATCACTGAATACCTGTTGTCATCACCGACACCTGACAAGTAAGTTTACAACATCTAGTATTATAGGGAGGCTATGTAAATCAATAAATATCGCCAAACAAACAATGCAACTGTATGGTCTCAAACTAAACTATGGGCACCGTACAATGGACTGGGGGTGATCCCAGTGACATCCAAACCAGGCCAAATTACGAAAAAGCCATTTCAGAAATTTATCCTGACAAGAATCGAACCCGCAGCCACTCGGTGCAGTGAGCCTAGAGGCCTATTCTCAAACCACTATTGCCATGCGGATGTCAAAATGATGATCGATGATGGTGAAGGCTTTACAACACAAACCACGCCTATTCAACAAAGAGGTTGACAGAGGTTGCAGTTCACCTACATTTCGTCGATTATATTTGGGTCCCAATGTAATAGAGGGGGGGGGGGGGGGGGAGGCTGTTGCCATTGTACCAGGCACCCCCCTCCCTCAATAAGAATAATGTGTCTATTTTCAGGTACATGCTTCAGTTAGCGTTTTCATCGACAGACGAAAGTTTGCAACAAATACCAAAGTACGTGTTTCAAGAGCACCACATGATTACGTTATAGTAAGTATAGTAAACTATACCAATAAGGGTGTTATATTACACAGATGATCGACCGTCGAACGATGATCGATCAACTGTCGATCGATGACCGATCAAACGTTGCTCTATGTAGTAGCTCTCAATCGATGTCGACTCATCTCGTACTACTTTCGGTCGAAGGATCGATCGACGGTCGAACGATAATATTGGTGTGGCAATACTTTCATAAAACTATAGAATCTTCACACACCACAGGTTGAAACAAAATGTGGTTTTTTTTTGCAAAACTTAACTTTGTAATTCTTATTCTTATACTATCATCTTTGGAGGAAACTTGAAAAACAAAAGGTGTTACAGGGATACAGCTGTTGACAGATTTCATAAGTCTACTAAACCTTTAGTCCTTCAACTGTCCCACAAAGCCGATAGTTTTAGATTTACAAAGTAAAGTTTTTTTTTTTTTTAATCTGCAATCGGCTCTTCTAGGCATAATCAGATTGTATGTTGAGATACAGATCTTTTTTTGAGAGGTGTTACATTGTATACTCTCTCTTTCTTCAAAAGAGTGATTTTTAGTCTCTCTGATCTAATTTTAATATTTTCCAGAGTTTCAGCCTTGTGATATGATCTTCATTGTTTAGTATTTCCCTGGCTAGTTCGTTTATGTGGTTTTTAAGCCTTTCTTTATGTTTTTCACTGTATTTTTTTACTTCTTCTTTGACAGTCGGCATATTTAGATATTCATGCATCATACATTCACAAAGTAAAGTTGCAAAAAAAAATGTATTCCCTTTCGGTTTCACCTCTTATAGTCTGGCATGCATCATCTACGTAATTTACTTCTTCTGAGTTATATGCAGTCTCAGACAGCCACTATTTTTCATTCCGAATTTCCCGAGCAAACTTGCCGACTATTTTAGTACCCCAAGTGTCCTATTTTCAGCCAACACGACCTCAATAGTGTCTCATGCTGTTTCACTGGCAAATTTATAATGAGTGTCTTCAGCTCAAAAAGGTTCTTCGTAGGACACAGACAGACGGACGGACAACAATGTGATTAAATGTAAGGTTTCAGTTTTTTCCTTTTAGCTCTTCAGTAGCCAAAGCTTCGCGTCAATAGACACATATAGAGGAAGTAGTTTTAGATGATCTGTCCGCGAATTTCGTGTCGACATTAGCCGATGGGAAAACGCTCATTTCGGCTGCAAAAGACCAGGCACCCAACTATGTTACCGCTGGCATCTCGATCAACTCGTAATACGTCAAAAATGACGTATAGTGAATGTGAATACGTCAGTTTTTTCGGTTTTTCGATAGAAAATCTGTCAAAATTCTTCTTCTTTTTTTTAAAATATGGCTTTCATCGTTAGGTAGTCGATGATTTTGCCAACAACAGAGTTTTATGTGACTGATGGTCCTGTCAAAACTCACGTATTCACATACGTGACACGTCAGTTGTGACGTATCGTGAGTCGATCTAGATGCCTGATGCCTGATGGTTAACAGGGTGGGCTGCCTTAGGGTATTATCAGACGAGCTACTTCGACAGCAAAATTGCAGTCCGTATGTAGCTCCTCTAAAAATACCCTTAAATTAACTTGCCTATACATTTACTGAGCGAGCATTGAGCTAGTTGTAATCAGCTCAGGTGGAGACTGACCCTAACGTTCAAATATTAAATTAACATTCGGGGCGAGTGTGCCAATTATAGTCAGTGCAGCTCGGGCGGAATGTTACGTTAAGGTCTGCCACCACCATTATTTTGTTTAAAGTGTGTCCCAATATTATTGAATGTTACACGCAGCCATTTCAGGGAAGATTTATTGAATATAGAGTAAGTATTTAACTTGTTAAGTATTTATGAATGTCACTGTATGCGATCTGTGTAGAGACGAAATAACTATTTTAACGAGTGGTTATTCTATCCAACTAGGTAGCTCTATCTATTCTTAACTCTGTGTATCTTTAAGAAGTAGCTAGGGTACTCTTAACAACTCTGGTTTGCTACTCTTAGCAACGATAATCGATATATCGTGACATTCGTATTGTCGAATCCTACTCTAAATACCATCTTTTTTGCCGGCGTATATCGTCTGAATAATAATAATAAATATCGCCAGACGAACGCACTAACTGTATGGTGCAAACCAAGCAACGCTTGTACTATGGGTACCGTACAATAGACTGGGGGCGATCCCAGGACACTCAGACCAGGAAAAATTACGAAAAGGCCATTTCCGAAATTTACCCTGACGGGAATCGAACCCGCAACCACTCGATGCAGTGAGCCGAGTGGCCTACGCTCGAACCACTGCGCCAAGCGGTCGTCAGTGAATGAACGATAATTTTGTATTCTTCGTTCAGTAATCGACACGACGGCAAAAAAATGGAATTTAGAGTAGGATTCGACAGTACGAATGTCACGATATATCGATTATCGTTGCTAAGAGTAGCACCCCTGTATTGTTTACGCAAATCTATGTCATACGTAACCTAATATAAAGGTTGGCAGTATTTTATTATAAATTCCATGACGTCATCAAGTCCTTTCAGCTCAAAACCGAGATTAGTAAATTTATCCGGCGGTATTATTTGGATAGAACCCTCAACCCGTAAAGTGCTAAACTCGTGGAATATAACCCTACAAATGTCTCAAGTTCCCTTCTCTTGATTTACATAATATTCATGTTTCAAACAAGAAATAAAGCATACGAGAGCAAACGTGGAAACCCTAAACTAATATAACTGCGCGACATCACAGGGTTGGCACAAGCCTGATGCGATGTAAAAATCTTAAGTTCTATTTACTATTTTATTTACTATACTTAAGGTGTTGTTTTAATAATTCGCCTTGATAAATGCTAAAAAAGGTGTACCGATCACAAAAAGAAAACATTCTAATCATGATCCGTGGTGTGACAATACTGTTCTTGCTTCTGTGGCAATCAGCCTATACAATTATTTTTGTCTCCCTCTTTGCAACGGAGGGAAGTGGGTATTTTTCATCCAACTCTTTCTATTCTTTCTTTCGATTAAATTCGTGCAGGTTCCAAGACAATTTAGCTTTTTCCCAAGACTCATCGAGGGTCTAAACCTCAGTGTCATTATTGGACACCAAACAACTAACAAAACAAACTAAAATAAAAAAAAACTATATCATAAATATCAATAAATCAAATCAAACTATATCATAAATATCAAATATCAATAAACTATATCAATAAATCAAACTTACATTGGTAATAGCGGCGAGAGTGTGGCCATCCTATACCTATTTAAAAAAATGCTGTACCTAAATTGATCATTTTATTTTTAAGGGAATATAGCTAGATCAGCCACACATTCGGTCACATTCCTACCACTCTTACACCTGTAAACCAGCCTCGTAAATTTTTAGACTTCTTTACTCAAAATACCGTGTAAATGTGGGCTTAAATGTACCTAAAGTATTTTGGAGTTACATTTTTTTTGCTGGGAGTAAACTATGCCGTGACAGCCCTGAACAAGGTGAGAGCCTAGCAGAGCCGTAGTTTTTTATTTGGCGAATATTCGCCACTCGACACGAAGACGCGTTTCGTGTGTAAATAATCGAATATGACTAGATATCTATGGAATAAGTATTCGTCTGTTATTTCTTTTTTTTATTTACGACTAGTTTCTGCGTGCAATTTTAAAAGAGTATGAGTCTGCGTATACTTGGTTAAATCTTTAATAAATAAAAGGTAGGTACTTTATTTTGTTGAATTGGTTCAATTTAGACGACCGCTTGGCGCAGTGGTTCGAGCGTAGGCCGCTCGGCTCACTCGGCGCACATAGAGGTTGAGGGTTCTATTCCCGCCGGGGCAAATTTCGGAAATTGCCTTTTCGTAATTTGCCCTGGTCGGGGTGTCCCTGGGATCACCCTCAGTCCATTGTACGGTGCCCATAGTACAAGCGTTCCTTAGTTTGGGACCATACAGTTGGTGTATCAGTCTAGCGATATTTATTTGTCTACTAGCTGTGCCCCGCGACTTCATCCGCGTAGTATTGGATTATTGGGTTAAAAAGTATCCTATATGTTAATCCCGGTTATAATCTATCTGTGTTCCAAATTTCAGCCAAATCCGTTCAGTAGTTTTTGCGTAAAGGAGTAACAAACATACATACAAACATACATACATACATACATACATCCACACTCACAAACTTTCGCATTTATAATATTATTAGTAGGATATAAACAAATGAATCTTTATTTCTTTGGTCATCGCATCACGCGTGAACGGATGGAACAATTTCGCTTTTTTGTTGTGTTTATTATTGTCAGGCGAAGGTTCTTACAAAACAATATTAAAGACAATTAAGCGGAACAATTCGAATTCAATATCCAAAGTTAAGACATGATAACGTTTTTCGGGTCAGCTAGCATTATTAAATTATGTGCCCTCAATATTCTACTATAGATGTTGATCACTTGTTCAATTTGGTAAATTGATATCGAATTCATAATTATTACTATTATCACGTATACCTTGTCCACCTAATTGTATTCCAACTTTTGCATAAACTTAAGAATCAATAGTGTCCCTTTGCGTCGTATCGAACCTCCTTACAAATTTTCATCCCCTATTTAATAAGCCCTTGAGGGATGATTTTTAAAAGTCTTTCCCATTTTCACTTTATATAATTAAGGAACTACTGTGTCAAATTGTAGAGTTCTAAACCAAACGGTTTTCGTCCGTATAGAATTATAAAAATAAAAATACACAAACACCATACATCAGTCCAAGGTTCAATTGACTGAAAAGGGCCCCGTAAACAAAAATTTTTTTTTACAAATGTGTTGGTTACACTTCACGGTTTCATCAACCAATAGCGCAAACACTGAAACAAATTTGTCAAAGTTGATGTCCTAATATGTCCTATATATCTAAGATATCAAGGCGATGACTGTGATCTTGTCTGACAAACACCGCCGCATACCTTCAAGCTTGTTTCACAAACACGCTACAAACTCTCTGTCAATCAAAATTTCTCGCAACAACATCAAACACGTAGATTATTTGCCAAACGCGTCAAACAGAACTGCTAACTATCAAATAATTTGACAATTGCGTAAAATTTGACAAACAATTGGATCCGTACCTCTTAATAAATCTGTACCGTCTAAATAATAAGTATACTACATGATCTGTACCTATCAATGTTTACCCTGTTTGTTTGCAAGCGTGAAGATGTCCCATGTGACAATTACGCCCCCGCTAACCGAAACAAATGTTTTAAGTAAGGGTCACCTTCTATTTCCGACACCGGCCCTCTATTGCCCAATTAATCTTTGTTCCCCTTGTTCCTGCCTCAGAAATACACGTGTATTGCGTCGGCAGAGTGGACTTCTATTGTTTCTTGTTTTTCAATTCGCAACCGCTTCCGCTTTCGCTTTTATAACAGCTAAACAGATTACTGCTCTTGCCCACCGCACAAAAACATACCATAGCATACGATCTGCCTGATGTTAAGCAGTTACCGTAGCGTATAGATGCTTCGATACCAAAGGCATTGCTCGCACGTTGCTGACCTGAAGGGGAGTGGGGCAGAGGGTGAGGGGGGAGGGGTAATGGGCTACCGGCTCTCTTATTCAATGTACTTAGTCGATCCGACTTTCGCTTGAAAAAAAATTTCAATTATCTTTTCAGGGATCTAAAGAAAACGGATTCTTATAAACGAATTGGGATATACGAAGATATCAACGCTATGCTGCTGCTCTACGTCGCGAAACATTCCAAAGCCACCAAGTCGTCGCTGTGGAGGTAACCGTAGCTCTACCATGGGTTTCACTTTCGCTCACTAACTAAATTATTTGTAGGGCAATTTGTAGAGCCAGGATGTCAGGCCATCCCAGACCCCTGACATGACTTAACGTCTGAAATAGCGGGGATGGATATCTTAAAGTGCCCTCCAATGTACGCACAGAAACGCACAGTTTTCAAAGTCAATGGAGAACCAGTTCTATTAAAAAAATACCTACTCTTTTTACGTACGAATTATAAGTAAATAGTGATTGAAAAAAGGAAAAGACAAGCTGGCTGAGTTTCTTGCTGGATCTTCTCAGTCAAGATCGCGTTCAGATCCGGTTGTATAATTGAGGAAATTATTTTAAAATGATAAATTGTATGTTTGTAGGCAAAATTAATTATTTGACTTTGACTAGCGGTCACCAATCCAGAAAGTAAAAAACCCATTGGTGCACTCTCGCTTCTCACGACCATTACTACTTACACCTAATAATGTATATATGGGTATGTAAAGACGTTGCTGTGACAGCCATATGAGTCAGTAGTCTCTTAAAAAGTCTTGAAAATTTGGGTGTTATAATGGCTAAGTGTGTTCTGGTTTCAGACAAATGTCAGTCGCTTCTGAACTCCTGAAAACAATGGAGGAACTGTCGCTTACCTTCTGCACCACCTACTTCTGGGTGTCTGAAGGAGACCAGACCCTGACCGCCATCCGGAGGCACCACGACTTCAGCATAGCCAGTTTGATGTCCACGATACAATACCTTGAAGTAGAGCGCTTAGGCGATGACGTGAGCGCATTAAACGAAGTTATAAAATTGTAAGCAGACCTCTGACATCTTGCTTAGAATGTATTCTTCAGAGGCGGACTCCCAATACGTCAAAATTTACGTATTGCGTATCTGAATACGTCAGAAATGACAGTTTTCCTATAGATAGTCCGTCCTAAATTTTAATTTCTATAGAAAATCTGCCAAAAGCGAAGTATTCAGGCATGCGATATGTCAGTTTTGAAGTATTGCGAGTTAAGTGTGAATCGATTGAGATGCCAGCTGTTAATAGAGCTGGGACCCTGATCGATCAATCAATCGACTGTTGATCGATTTGTATGTTGTAGAGAAGCTAAAACACTAGTCCTGAGTGTGGGCTCAGGTCTATAGTTTATTTTCCAGGATGGGGATCTAACTTGGCACCATTCGGTTTCAAAGGCGGCTCTTCCAACCACTAGCCTATTGGCATTGACGCTTCGTTTCAGGTCAAGTTCATACACGGCTCTATGTTTACAGCTTAGACGATTTGAAACATCTGACATTGAATGCCAGCTCATCAGAACTGCGGCCCACAAGTGATGTAGAGCGACGCGTGGAGCAGTGGCAAATGTTTACGAAAAAAATGACACATGTTAAGAACAATGTGTGGAACGTTGTAAGGTATTCCCTGATATTAAATTGTGGCTCTACCGTGAGATTTATGTTCGCTATTCGCTAGCGTCTCAAGTAGTAGCGCCTGTGGCAAAATAATTTATTACTTAAATTCTCCATGGTCTGCGTAAAATATTTATATGGCAAAGAGGAGCTAGCGAGTTACTAGTGAGTGTGAAACCCAAGGTAGAGCTCCTGTTGGAATTAATAGCGTAAGTACGTACTGGGGCCCGCGGTAAGGTGGGTTTTTCTGGAATTATTTGCCTTTCTATTTACATAATTTAGTAATACAATATTAAATTATATATGAATGGTAATCAACCCACCCGATCGTAAATATTTGTTTGTATTTACTTACATTCATATTTACTAAGTTAAGTTGAGTTTAGTTTATATGATACTAGCTGTGCCTCGCAACTTCATCCGCGTAGTATTTTAACTAAGCAAAAATTTCGGGATTATCGGGTTAAAAAGTATCCTATATGTTAATCCCGGTTATGATCTATCTGTGTTCCAAATTTCATCCAAATCCGTTCAGTAGTTTTTGCGTGAAGGAGTAACAAACATACATACATACATACATACATACAAACATACATCCACACTCACAAACTTTCGCATTTATAATATTAGTAGGATTGGCGCTAGAACTGGTTAAATCATCCTAGTGTTGACCTAATGCCACCAATAATAATATAAATTCTACAGGATGATTTGAAAGTTTTGTATCCGTAGTCAGAACGCTTTTATAGATATATCTGATTAAAGAATAGACCAATAAGTCAAGACACCGCTTACGTCCACTATTGTATGAGAATGCAATCATCAAGAGTGGGCGCGGGCGGGGTATCGAGGAAGACGCCGAATTTTGATTGGTCCGTTCAAGATCGAACCGTGACTGGATCAATCAAAACGTCAGATGGTGTCATACATATACTGTGGGAATGCATATGTTCGGTGAGCGAGGGTTTCCGGCTATGCGGCGCCTATGGCTAATTGGTCTGTGGAGTACAGCTACTGTTTAGTTATAATGTTTTATTTAAGTATAATAATGTATTATTTTCAGAGAATCCGCTGGCAACGTGGTTTGGTTGGCTCGTCGGACGCTGGCCATTGGAGTCGCGATACTAGTGCTGGTGCTCCTGGCGTCGCCTGTCATGATCCTGCTGCTCCGACATATAGCCTGCACTATTCAGGTAAGGAGCTGCTACCTGAGAAGCTACTCTTAGCAACGATAATCGATATATCGTAACATTCATATCGAAACCTACTCTATCTTCCATCTTTTTTGCCGGCGTATCGATTACTGAACGAACAATACAAAATTATCGTTCGTTCAGACGATATACGACTACAAAAAAGATGGAATTTAGAGTAGGATTCGACAATACGAATGACACGATATATCGATTATCGTCGCTAAGAGACAAGAGTAACTAACACCCCTGACCTACATTCAAATTATAGTACCAATAAGTAGGCACATTAGAATTTTTACATTAGCATTGCAGGCATAATATAGGGCTACACTAACTGCTTAACATAAGGCGGGTCGTTGGCTTGTTTGTCGTCTTAGGTATATATCTATATATATATATAACTCAAAGGTGACTGACTGACTGACATAGTGATCTATCAACGCACAGCCCAAACCACTGGACGGATCGGGCTGGAATTTGGCTTGCAGGTAGATGTTATGACGTAGGCATCCTCTAAGAAAGGATTTTGATTAATTCTACCCCCAAGGGGATAAATAGGGAATGAAAGTTTGTATGCAATTTTGTCAATTAAATTCCACGCGGACGAAGTCGCGGGCACAGCTAGTATATATATAAAGTTGTTGTCAACAAATCACGACTACACCGATACATATGGCTATACCACGGCCAACGAGAAGCGATACGAAAATAAATAGATTATTTTAATTACAGTTTCCGACACAGAATGATTCACGAATTTCTAGAAATCTACTTAAACTCTATCATTATTACCATTTTGTATGGCGACACAAGTGGCGACTTGTCAGCCGTGGTATACTTAGTTTCGTAAAGTTTTAGTAATAGCAGTGTCCCATCAGAGTTAGCACCATTTATCACCCAAAACATGCGATCATTTTCCGTGTGAATGAAGAGTTGGTCCCCTTCCTGTGTGCAAGCAAACCGAGGTAGGCTGTATTGTATTTTAATACTTTCTTCACGTTTTTATACGCAATACGACGATCATGATTTCCCTTCGGAATACTATAAGAACATTATGATATTACAATACGGGCCATATTTAATTTTATTACGTTGACATCACGTGATTGAACATAAAGAGGTAAGCATAGCTTTGTCTGTCGATAGGGGGCTCTCTAGGGGAATCACTCGAATATTCGTAGAGGCGAGGGTATACTAAGGGTGATCGTCCAGTTCACTGTGCTATGAAACAGGCACGCCGGATTCGACTGGCTTAGCTCGCGATTAGCTTAAGTTTATAGGAAGCAGAAGTGATCTCAGCACAGCCAAAAGTCATTCTTAACGTGAGCTTCTGAAAAATTGGGAATATTTTAAACTCTATGTCACTACATATAAGGCATGCAAAAGACGTGTACACTTCGCGAACCTGCACTGAGCCAAATTGTTGAACCGTTGTTCGACAATAACGCGTCAATAGTGGTTAGAGGGGCCGCCCACGTAGCTGAGAGGTTCCGGGTTCGATCCCCATCCTGGCCATTAAACTATTGACGTGAACCCACTCCTAACACAAGCATTAGTTTAGCTGGAGGGGCTAACAGGAATACTAGTAATGTGATATGATCACCACACATTGGTAGTATTTTTTTTTATAAATATTAATGTGTCTGAAAGTAGCTATTATAGCTGCATCTCTTACAACGACCGAGAGAGCCGGAAGACCAACCCTCCCTTCCTTTTCCCCTACCTCCATCCCAATTCTCAGTCTCCTTCAGGTCAGCAACGTGGAAGCAATGCCATTGGTATTGCAAGCATCTATAGGCTACAGTAATTGCTTCACATCAGGCGGGTTGTACATTGTTTATGGACCATATATTGTAAAACAAACATTTGAAATCTCTGGTCCCCCCCGACCAACTCACCGCTCTCCTAGACTCAGATGTAGAGGAGAAGGACACTCCCCACCAGACACCGACCTCACCTGCGAGGTCGACGTACCCCCGCTACCGCTATAAGGTGCGTAAACTTACCTAGACGCACCTTGGCACCCGACAAGCCCGCTGAGTTTCTTGCCGGATCTTCTCAGTCGAGGTCGCGTTCCGATCCGGTGGTAGATTTACCCTCGCCACCTCTTCTGGTAGCGGCCCAAGCCGAGGTCGTGTCCCTTGTGGCGCCCTTGAGCTAGCTGCCCCCCTGCCCCTCTGGCTGGAGCGCACTTGCGCTCGCCCTCTGTCCGGGTGAAGTTGTTATGGCCACTCTGGCCAACAACATATAGTCATTAAAAAAAATAATTGAAATCTCTGTCGACACCTCCAGGGAATATGAATTATGGTGATACATAGAAAACAAGATAAAGTAGAATGGCCTATTAATAATTCAATCTGAAGCCTGAAGCGATCTTGAGTACGCTTTTGATACGTGATTTTGTGCTGGTATAACATAAGAATGTAATTTTCACGATCGCTCCCAGACTTGAGATCAAGGCCCCGGACTTAAGATTGAGTATATCAATAACAGTGAGTAAACTTGCAGTTTCATATTTCATAAAACAAATAATACACGTGGAGGGCGCTACCGTCTGTGTGATTAGGTAAGTCAATAGTAGATTATTTGTTATCGCACATCAGAAATTTAATAAACGTTATAAAATTGACAAACAAGGGGATAGAACCGCAGTTTACATTGGGCGGTCTTATTGCTGCTATTTTGTTTGTGATTAGATCGTATCAGAAATTGAACGCAATTTTGTATTGTACAAATCAGATAAACAACAGCAAAGAGTTATCTAAAAGCTGAATAAATAACGTTTTGACATAATTAATGTGGATTGAAAAATAAAAGGTGTAAAAGAGAAATAAATAAAGTAATAAATAATATGTGTAGCAAAGTGGGAACTATGGAGAATTTAGTGATCGCAAAGACTATAAAATGTTTAAGTGGCGGTGTAATAAGATATATTTTTTTATATAACGATTTCAACAAACAATAGTATGACACACCTGATGTTAAGCAATTACCGTAGCCTGTAGATGCTTACACTATCAAAGGCATTGCTCACACGTTCGCGATCTGAAGGAGAGTGGGACACAGGGAGGGAATGAAGGACTTTCTGCTCTCTCACTGATCGTACGAAACGCAGCTATGATAGCTACTTTACCCCGATCTATGTGAGAGGGTGGTACTACCCGGTCTAGCAGCCTGTATATGAGCTGTAGTAAATTAGTTATGTGCATATATAATATAACCACCATTAAGAGTTATTACAAAATCTCGGATTATTTGGATGACAAATCAGCTTGGGACTGAGCAGCTCAAATCTCGACAGTCAATAATAATGTCAAAGCGTAGCGTGTCTTGCCCTACTAGTCCGAATAATTTGTAATTCTTGGTAATATCAAAAGGCAACACACTGGAGCTATTATAATATTTATATTAATATCTACCACCCTTTGTAATTATTGATTATAAGCAACTGGCGATAAAAAAAAATATAATAACATGTAAAAAGATAAGCCCGCTGAGTTTCTTGCCGGATCTTCTCAGTCGAGGTCGCGTTCCTATCCGGTTGTAGATATAAGAAAAACAATAATTAAAAATTGACCATTTGTAAGTTCCCCCGTAGGCCTAAACAAAATAAACGATTTGAATTAGAATTAGAATTTAAAAAATGTTGTGTTTTGTTACGACGTAGTATGGAATACGACGCACTTTAATATCTATTGATTTAATGAAACGACATCAACTTAGATCGATACAAACTACTTTTAAAATCGAAAGCTTCGGTATGTACCATTTTGAAAATAACGTATCAATACTTTAAATAGAGAAGGCATTAAATCATTAAATTACAGTGTTTTATGTCAATCAAGAAAATGAAAAAAAAAACTATACTTAATGCGTTTTTAACAGTGCAACGACACCGACAGCAAAGTGCATCGACTTGGGTTTTTCGCCATCTTTGTCATGTTCTCTTCGATACTGTAGGTGTGGGTTTATAGCCCTAACATCTTGACAGGAAAACGGTGGTATAATGTTATTATAATTTGACATTAAAATGACTATGCATTTACACAGCAACGGGCTATCGAGTCAGTAACAAAATAAAAGATACAACAATTCATGAACTAGGTATTTATTGCAATTTTTTATAGGATGTACAACATTCTGGTACCTAAATACATCAGGTAAGTATCGACCTGACTCAGAAAATAGGCAGTTCAACGTTTAATACAAGTTTCTAATGAAATGCAAATCTTATGGACCTACCTACACCATGATTCACACACTGAGTCACATATCAAGACAAATATTATGATACTTTCCAATGACCTGGTGATGCGGTTAGATGTAACGGTTCCTTGTCAACTCATATTTACATACCTAATATGTAATTAGAGGCAAGTCCTCACTAGATCACCCTGATCATGCATGGCTTGAATTGTTCTAATCTCTTCCAGAGATTTGAGAATTCGTCCCCATGATGTTACAGATAAAGTATATTTTCCCTTACCAGTCGTATTTGGTTAATACTCTTGTTTTATTTTTAAACACCGGTCATTCACACGGTTAACACGACTCCGATAATACCGATACATTTTACTGTATCTGTTTGTATCCGGGTGCTGACAAAAATTTATAAAAAAACCGATGTGGTCTTCATGGTGTAAATCGCTTTCTGTTTAAAATATTTAATTAAAGTTGCCTACGCATAGTTTATAAATATTAAATTTACAATGCAATTTTTTTGAGATTTCGCGATCGTTTACTAAGGCTCACTGCCGACAAACTGCTATGCAGTTTGGCAGATGATAATATATGTAAAATGATCTTATGTTTGATATGAAAAAAAATAAAATAAAAAAAAAATCGATATCAAGTATGAGAGCGGTCTTAAGTTCGCTTTTGACATGTCATTTTGTACTGGTATGACATAAGAATGACATTTCCAAGACACTTGAGATCGATTAATTAATAAGGGCCTTTAATAAGACAAGTTAGAAAAATATATTGTTCTTATCCCGTTGCTATGCGCTTGTGTATATTTTTAAATGATAATGGCACTGTCTATTGTTTCTTATTATTTATATGGTTTCGATTCTTGATAATTTTTACAATGGTGCTTTGGCAGATATTTGGCGGTCAGTCATTGACAGTGCGTGACTTTGCACGTCCATTCCTGTGATTCCTTGTTCCGTGTTATTAATTGACAAGGTCTGCCTTTTAAGGAAATATTCTCAGATTAATTGGTATATGATTCACCAAATTTAAATATTATGGAACCACATCGACGATTGGGGCCGTCGTGGTATAACTTACTATTAGCCATTTGGTAAACACAGAAAATTAAGTGAGTGGATCTAGGCAAACCACGTCTTGTGTTATGTGCCTATGCGTGTAGGTACAGAGGGTTACAGGTAAAACACAAACAACCTAGCAGGATTACTAACGTCCTTAACAACAACTTTTTCTATGACACTTTACAAATGTAAGAAGTAGGTAAATAAGTTTATTTAGTACTTAGTACGTTTACCAAAAACGAAATATTTCATTCCACATCTGCACTAACGAATACCCAAGGACACGCATGACGCGACGAAGCGTAAAGTTCATAACATTTACAGCTTTGAATTTAAATATATTTATTTAGAAAGTATTTTTACCGATTACTAGCAATGTGAGTACACATAACTAGTATTCCCGTAAGCCCCTCCAGCTAAGCTAACTGCTTGTGTAAGGATTGGACTCACGTCAATAGTTTAATGTATAGAATGGGGATTGAACCCGGAACCTCTCAGCTACGAGGGCGGTTCCTCTAACCATCAGGCTATTGACGCCTCAATGAATTAAGAGTTATTGTTTTAATATTATTTATAATTTAGTTTTGTTTTGTTTTGTTTTAATATATTTAGTTAATATATTCCAGAGATGTCGGCAGTGTTTTACCATAACACCCTGTATAATCTTGCATACTGTGTGTAGAAACTTGCCAGTTTCTCCAGTTGAACTGACCATTACTCATTCTCACGTTCGATGACTAACTTCTCGGATAACTTTAAATTTCAAATAAAATAAGGTAACATTCCAATCGAGGCGTGATATTGCTGTGTTCATTAATAAAAAAAATACATCGGCCCGGCGTTACATTTTTGTGAGATTCATCTTCCTTATTACAATAATGTTATGGTCAAATTTCGTCTTCTATATACCTCGGATGAATGAGAAACTGGCTTGACCCTATTATTAATGGTTTTTTGACAAATAAACTCTTTTAAATGTATTATATAATCTATTAAATGAATATATTATTTATTTAATCTCTTGTAGCGTTGCATAAGTTATCGGGTTGGTTGGTTTTAACCGCGTGGTTTGATTTGTTCATCTCATATTGGACATTTTTCTCCGTTGATCTCTTCGTACCTGGAACAAATTGTAATTTTCTTTCAGCTTCCAGAAAATAATGCGAAATGGCGTAGGTCAATAGATTCAGTATCTTATCATAATAACAATAAAAATAATAATTTCGTCCCAACTCCTGGACACAGGCCTTCCCCCACTACGAGGGGATTCAGGCCGTAATCCACCACGCTGGCCCAGTGCGGGTTGATAGATTTCACATGTCTTTCACGAGGAGAACGACACACGCACACTCCCCACCAGACACCGACCTCGCCGGCGAGGTCGACGAACCCCCGCTTCCCCTAGAAGGTGCGTCTACTTACCTAGACGCACCTTGGCACCCGACAAGCCCGCTGAGTTTCTTGCCGGATCTTCTCAGTCGGGGTCGCGTTCCGATCCGGTGGTAGATTTACCCTCGCCACCTCTTCTGGCAGCGGCCCAAGCCGAGGTCGTGTCCCTTGTGGCGCCCTTGAGCTAGCTGCCCCCTGCCCCTCTGGCTGGAGCGCACTTGCGCTCGCCCTCTGTCCGGGTGAAGTTGTTATGGCCAGTCTGGCCAACAACATATATTGTCAAAAAAAAAGTCTTCGAAAATTGGTTAGATTTTCTGAGACATGCAGGTTTCCTCACGATGTTTTCCTTCACCGTAAGCAAGTGATGATTTTGAGTGAAGATTACGAAAAACCCAGAGGTGCGAGCCGGGGTTTGAACCCAGGACCAATAACCAATCGGCTATCACTGCCTTTATCTTATCGGACAGTTTTATTTATAGCAGCCGACCTCTTATTAAATCACTCGCTTGTAACCAGCCTTACCATTAGCAGAACATATTTATACCATCATCATTTATCAGTTACCCTTATTTTGTTGTGCTGGTTAAACTGTCAGACTACGTCGTGAGAACTAGTACAGTCAACATCACACTAACATTTTTATTCATAGTGCTTCAACATTAAAACAGATTGCAGTGCCGCTCATAAGCCACCAAAGACGAGGCTCACGTGTGGACGCGACACTTGTTTCAACTCTCAAACATGCCACACACACACGTCATCGCCTAGATAAGGTTATTTCTCAGAGTAGCTGGTCAAAATAATTGGTACCAAAGTTAGTAGTTGTTCTTTCAGTAAACTGATGGAAGTTAGTTTCCATGAGAAAACAACTTAACAAGATTATGTTATTTTTAGCACGTTTACTTATTATTATGTCGAGCCTCCATGACTAAGATGGTACCACCTTTGGCGACTGCTTAGCCCAGTGGTTCGAGCGTAGGCCGCTCGGCTCTCTGCACGTGGTTGCGGGTTAGATTCCCGCCGGGGCAAATTTTACAAATGGCCTTTTCGTTATTTGCCCAGGTCTGGGTGTCAGTGGGATCGCCCCCAGTCCATTGTACGGTACCCATAGTCAAAGTACAAGCGTTACTTAGTTTGGGACCATACAGTTGGTGTGATCGTCAGGCGATATTTATTTATTTAATAATATATAATTTAGCCCTTTTGACGTCCCACTCCTGGGCATGGGCCTCTCCTCAACATGAGGGGGATTCAGGCCATAATCCACCTCGCTGGCCCAGTGCGGGTTGGCGAATTTCACATGTCTTTCGAAAATTGGTTAGATCTTCTAAGACATGCAGGTTTCCTCACGATGTTTTCCTTCACCGTAAGCAAGTGATAATCATATTGAAATTATGATTCGCACATAGATTTCGAAAAATCCAGTTGTGCGAGCCGGGGTTTGAACCCAAGACCTGGTGCCCGCAAGACGCGTGCTTTAACCAATCGGCTATCACTGCTATTTATTTATTTAAAGTTTATTTTATATTTCCATGAGAAAACAACTTATCAACATTATTTAATTTTTAACACGGTTACTTATTTTGATACAAATAATCAGATCTAGAGCCTCCGTAACAAATAAGGTACCACCTTATATGGGCACAGTATTTCCTTCGGTTGATCCAGGAAAATAAGATTGATATTTCCTTCCATCATTCTAGAGTAAGCTATTAGGTGTCGTGATGGATGACATTATTGGTAATTCTAAACAAATTATGTTTAACAACACACTCAACTATATGAAAATTATGCACATGAATGGTTATTTCAAATATTGCTACTTAAATAAGCTACTTTAATACTCAGCTACTTGTATTTTGAAATGGTTAAGTAGTAAAGTGAATCCGGTACTAGGTACTATGAATTAGGTATTCATGATAATTATTATCTGATGAGGACTGTATGAGCGTGCGAAACGGGTTTAAAACTACATGCTATACAAATACAAATAAATACATGCTTTTTCACCGACTTCAAAAAAAGAAGGAGCTCCACAATTCCATAGATTTTATTTTTACATAACAAAGTCGCCAATCAATCTTGATGTTAAGCAGTTACCGTACAAATGGCATTTCTTGCACGAAGTTAGTCATGTGAATGGGAATTGGGATTGAGCGAGGAGAAGGGGGGAAAGGGTTGGACTAGCCGGCTCTCTCACTCATCGAACGAAACGCAGCTATTATAGCTGCTTTAGGGCGATCTTATGTGAGAGGATGGTACTACCCCGGTAGAGGCAGCTCGTATATGAGCTGTAGTCAAGTGGCTACAGCTTGGCTCTACTACCCTGTATAGTTAAACCTGCTAACCGTAATTGATTGGCTTTAGACGTTACTTAGTATTAATATCGAATAAAATATATATCGCCAGACTGACACACCAACTAAGAAACGCTGGTACTATGGGTACAGGTCCATGTCGGCGCACTGGCCACTAGCGATAGACGTTCCTGGCCGTCGATAAATAATGAATTTAAGAAAATAAAAAGGTTTTGAAATTGAAATAATTGCGGTGCGCTGGCAGTAACAACCGGGATTTTAAATAGATGTACAATGGATTGCGGGTGATCCCAGTGACACCCAGACCTGGGCAAATTATGATAAGGCAAGTTTGCCCCGGCGGGAATCGAACCCGCGACCACTATGTGCCGTGAGACAAACGGCCTACGCTCGAATCACTGCGGCAAGCGGGCGTCATCAAATCCATTTCAAAATGATTCTCCAACATTATAAACCGAATAAGTTGATTTAAAAAAGAAAAGGCCAAGAAGGAGGTTTAATGTGCGTGTTTATGAATAGTCAGAATCTACCACCGGTTCGGAATGCCGCTTCCACTGAAAAGATCCGGCAAGAGACTCAATGGTTACTCTTTTCATTGAACAAAGGATGTACATTCTCAGGAATAGCATCAGTATGGGAGAAGGCAACACCATTGCCACTCAATAAGTATGTTAATAGTATTGTAATCTCACTCAGATTTTGGTATTTAAAAAAACTATTAGAATACTAGTTTAGTGCGGTGTGGATACCGGAGTAGGTATCCACACCTCACTAAACTAGTTTTCCAAGTAAAGTGTGAGTACACTTTACATTAATTTATTTTTTTACAAACCAAAATAATAATATATAAAGCAAAGGTCATCTTCCATGCTAAATAAATGAATAGAATACAACAATGTTGTTAAGGTGAAGGCGCCTGTCTAGCCCGCGAAGTTCAAATTTTTTGAGTTCTTTTGGAAATTTTTCAAAATCTGACAATAAAAGACAAATTTTGTAATTCGCGAAAAAGACCGTGTGCAGTGCATTTATTAATACATTTATTTTACTCTAAATATTATCACGGTGGATATGATACTAGTAAATCACTAAATATACAAAAATTGCCCGATTATCTGGATAGCTGTCGTTCTTGAAATGTTTTAGAGTAAGTTGGATATATTAATAAATGCACTGCACACGGTCTTTTTCGCGAATTACAAAATTTGTCTTTTATTATAGTCAGATTTTGTAAAATTTCTAAAAGAACTCAAAAAATTTGAACTTCGCGGGCTAGATGGGCGCTTTAGCCTTAAGAGGAAAGTGAGTGGACCAATCCCCGCAAGCAGCGCCTGCGCACGGGCATGACTTAAAAGCGACATAACTCTAACATGAATAAGCATCACTCGACTAACGGAGTTCGGTTCTAAATTGGAACCTATTGGGTTCCAATTTTCTTCCTTTATCAAGGGTTCCAATGGGTCTCATGCCCGTGCGTTCTAAGCGTGTATAAGGTTCTATTAGAGAGTACGGGCTAGAACCGAACATTTCCGAACATGAAAGACAGGTTGTCTACCTTGGTCACGAGTAATTCGGTATAATAATAACAGGGCCAAAGCCTTGCATACGAAAGGTCGGAAGGTGTATGAGTGACAGGTTTATAAAAAACCACTGAGGCGCCGGCAATGTTCGTTGATGAAGTGGCTTTTAAATAAGGTCGCCGGTCTAGTCTTGATATCGTAGAAATCGTGTCATCTCTGTCACTGTTGTTACGAAAATTAATACATAAATGGACACATAGTTGTATTCTGTTCTCTGTTTCAATAACGGCAGAATACTCAAGGGGTACTCAAAAGTGCAAGTCCTTCTTTGCCGTTTCAGACGTCGTTGTTATTAGTTTGGTGTATTATTGGCTTGTATGACGCGTGTTATTTGAGTGGCACTCAAATTTTAGTTTCTTTTGAGTACGTAACACCTTTTTTTTATTGCGTGTCTAGTTCTAATCTAGCAGTCGATGTTCGGTTTCTGTATGAAAAAATAATGAAACAAATCGTTTTGCTTGTAAGCTTGCATGAACCATATTGTTTACGTAGCCGTTCATGCGTTGCGCGAGAAATTGCAACAAAAGAATTCGTAGTACTCGTATGTACCTAAAAAAAAATAATCGCGAAAGGCATTATTTCATTAATAATTAACTATGTTACCAACGACGAAATATGATCAACAACATAGAGAAACCGGAATGAGCAAGCCAAGTAAAAAGCAAATTCATATCAATATGGATATATAGATAGAGGAGATTTATATAGATACTTACAAGTCACAATCGACGCATGCATTGTAAACCCACACATAGTTAGTTGGACAAATATATTGTTGTGGCCCATGAATAATCGATCTTCTATTTCGCATTCCACTAAAATTTGCATCGATAACCGCACAATGTAATCCACTGATAATAGTAAACACGAATAAAATGGGCAAAATGAGCATCTTGATCGGACACGTCCACTTCGAAAGGCGAATCGAAGTCGTGTGGTTCAGGTTCTAATGATTGCTCAGGTGTTATTTGACAGCGGCTGAGAAATGTCAATAATTGAGAATGCTCTCTTGTAAATTGAACTTTAGTGTGTTCCGTTAAAGTGGATTTTATTATAACGCCATTGGATCTGGATAACACTTTATTAAAGACTAGCGGCCCGCCCCGGCTTCGCACGGGTACATTGCGGTTACATTATTCGAGTTTTAGTAAGGATCCCTAATGTTTTTGAAAATATATTATAACCTATGTCACCCGGGGATAGTGTAGCTTCCCAACAGTGAAAAAATTTTTCAAATGGGTTCAGTAGTTTCGGAGCCTATTCATTACAATCAAAAAAGTTTTCCTCTTTATAATACTAGTATGATATATAATAATACTAGTATGATATTATTATATTACTAGCTGTGCCCCGCGACTTCATCCGCGTAGTATTGGATTATTGGGTTAAAAAGTATCCTATATGTTAATCCCGGTTATAATCTATCTGTGTTCCAAATTTCATCCAAATCCGTTCAGTAGTTTTTGCGTGAAGGAGTAACAAACATACATACATACATACATACATTCATACATACATACATACATCCACACTCACAAACTTTCGCATTTATAATATTAGTAGGATTAAGTATGAAATACGTGAGCATATTTTTATAATCGCGCGCGTAAACATAGAACGAGAGCCCTATAGGGGATTTTGAGATTTACTTAAGCTCGATAGATTAGGGAGAATACCCTGTTGCCTTTTGAGTACCTCCACCATGTATAATTGAATGAAGTACCTATATATTTTGTGTTCAATCTAATTTATGTGTTTTGTTATTTATCACATTTCATTATTTCAAAAACATTCAAAATATTTTTTCAAACCGTCAAATCACTCCGAATTATCGTCAGATCACCACTGTGGTAGATGGAGCTGAATCATCTGTATAGACACAAGGCTCTTTTGGCGGCTGAGAGCGTCGCTAGTGTCGATACATGACTGTCATAATAACACATTTTTGTATTTAATATTTTTAGTTCATCTTTTGGCCACCGGTCAAATAAAGTTTGCAGCACTATATAATAATCTGACGCGCTCGAGTATTTCAAAAAACGTCACTAACGTGCGTCACGTCCCAATCGTTAGTCTTTTGAATGGGAGCTCCTTTTGGGTTCACTTAACATCCCCTCTAAAAATCAGGTTTTTTGCCATTGTTTACGCTTCCTAACGGCCACCCCTACAACGCATACCGGCAGATTAACATACCTCCCTCATCAGAGACGTGTAAGGCATATACACTATCAATATGTGACGCGCTCGAGTATATCTATGTAACTTTTTTTACACTTTTGAAAGCCTTTAGACGCTCCCCCTACCGGTGAAAGGATATACATCATTATAAACTTTTTATTTCTGACATTTGATCTTAAAAATCCAACAGGGCCCTAACCACGCTAGCTACTCAAATCGTAATAGAAAAGCAAATGCTCGCGATTACGTTTCAAACGCTCCGCTTTTGACGTTTTGCTGACACTATACCATATCAATGGTGTCAGCAAAACGTCAAAAGCGGAGCGTTTGAATTGCAATCGCTAGCTTTTGCCTTTCTATTACGATTTGAGTAGCTAGCGTGGTTAGGGCCCAGGTCTCCACGACGCTTGAGCTTGACGCTCCACTACTATGAGTAACGTGTTATCCTGAACGTGAATCATCGATCATACATACATCGATACAGTTGTCATTTCTTTATAAAATATTATGTACATAAAGTCGGTAAACAGCATTATGACTCGCCTGGTGTTAAGCAGTTACCGTAGCCTAATGATTGTCGAACTCTAGGGGAGTAGGTTAGATACAGGCAGGTTAGGCTTCCGGGTCTCTCCATCATCGTACAAAACGTAGTTATAATAAAAACTGTCTGAACTATTCAATTTCAAAGCAGACTGGATTTATTTTTACAATATCTAGGATTTCTTTTGTTTGCTACATTCAAATAGGTAGGTACTATTAAACGAAATATATTTAATAAAAATAATCTAAAAAAAAATGATGATGATAAAAAACACTGCCATAGATCTCGCAGTAGCTTAATTTACTTAATAATCTGTGGTGCTCGGTTTTCTGGCTAGTATAAGTATCCTACTAATATTATAAATGCGAAAGTTTGTGAGTGTGGATGTATGTTTGTTACTCTTTCACGCCAAAACTACTGAACGGATTTTGATGAAATTTGGAACACAGATAGTTTATAACCTGGATTAACACATAGCATACTTTACTTAAGTCTACGCGGACGAAGTCGCGGGCAGCAACTAGTAATACATAATTTAGATAGGTTTTTATGTAGCATAATTTGCATTGGGTATCGTCCGCATCGAATAGGTAGTAAAAATAAATTGCATAGGTTATCGCTATTAATATTGTTTCAATTTTTAAAACCCGTTTCAAAGTAATTTAACTCGTTCCTTCAGAAATGAAATTACATTATTTAAATAAAACAGTCGTTTACATTGTTATAACTACGCATTTTTTTATCGTTCGGGGTTAAACTTACCTCTAGGTGTGTTTGTATGGCCTATTTATTTGGGCTGACTGCATTATAATGCTGCAACACTTGTCTGTACTTCACATCTACTATACAATCAATAAAATTGAAGTATCTATTTGTAATGCCAAACTAACAGCATTTAGCTAAGGTAAAGTAAACGGCACGTATAACAAAAAAAACATTTTTTTTCCTGTCTGCCTGTCTATCTGTTTGTTCTTACTCATCTCCGAAAAGGCTGGATCAATTTTGACGGGACTTTCACTGGTAGATAGCTGATGGTATAAGGAGTAACTTAGGTTTTTATTTATTGATGTACCAGGCGGGAGACGACACAGCCATCAGTTAATTTATTATTAATCCCCTGTAAATAAATATTGTTAAAACATGTTCCCTAATGCATTTTAAATTTCATTATTACAATAGGGTAACTTGAATTCATTGCAGACGTTCACGCATTCAATCGAGCTGAGCACACAGCAGCTGATCGCGGAGAAGCAGAAGAGCGACCTGCTCCTGTCCCGGATGCTGCCGCTGCCGGTCCTGAGGAACCTGCGAGCCCAGAGGACAGTCCCCGCGGAGGCATTCGACGCCGTCACCATCTTCTTCAGCGACATCGTCGGCTTCACCACCATATCAGCGAGCAGTACGCCGATGGAAGTCATCAATATGCTCAATATGTTGTACAGGTAATAGTTCTAATTATGAGGGATTTTGACCATATTTGGGTGCCGAATAAGGTCAAAATCTGTTGTAATGTAAGCATGGCACTGACGTTGCTGTGTGAACGGGGCTACATTCAACAGAAAATATTCGACAGGACCTACAGATTTGGACTACATCAAATAACTCTAAATTGAAAATTAAAAAAAAAACACCGATGCGAAGCTTTTTTAAACTACAAAAGAGCTGATAATTTTCAAACGGCTGAACCGATTTTCATGAAACATAGCTAAGAACACTCTCGATCAGAATACCTCACTAACAAAAAATAATAATTAAATAAGTTCATCCGCTTGGATGCTACTATGCCACAGACAGACACACAAATACACATGTTAAACTTATACCTGTGAATGATTGTTTATGTGTTATAATGATTATATTTTAATCAAACAAACTAATATATAATAGGCATAACACACACGGGATATACAATAGGGATAGGGACAGTTTCCTCCACTAGGAAAAACGTTGAAAAAACTGTAACCCGACTACGGAATTACACGAATAATATTCAGAACCGCCGATAGATGGCGCTACTAGTATTTAGAAACGCTGAAAAATAGTATAAAATTGTTTTTCTGTCGCTTGGTAAGATTATATTCTATAGTATACTTAATATAATATGTATTTCTATGAACTCACTCGATATGGCAACAAAAAAATAATATTTAGGGCCTACCTTTTTGATGTAACATCCGTCGTATCAATTTTGTTTGTATCTATAGTATATAGCCATTGTCACCCGAACCATAATAACAAATCGATTGACATCTCATACATCAAAATCGGATGATTAGTTTAGGCGTTACGGTGGAACACAAAAATGATACATACAAACAAACATAGCCTGCCAAAAGATAACCCTTTCTTTTGGCTTGGCCGTAATCGCGTAAAAAGGATCTTTATCTCAATCTCTCATATGAAATAAGGCAGAGATAGGAGCACTGGGTAACATTGGCCGCGGCACGCGCATGACCTTGCCGCCGTATTTATATAATGTTATCGTCCATTCCCGCTCGAACAGTGACCCCGCTATTCTAATCGTATATTTATACTTCCGAAACATTGCAATTGTAACTACGACCAGACATATGTATCGTCGTAGACTGGTCTTTGGATTAAGGTTGTTTGTTCACACTATGGGGGCTATTAACAATGGTCGGACAGTGTCCAATGTCCGAAACGACAGCATCCATTCTTCTTCTACAAATAAATTAGAAGAAGGATGGAGGCTGTTGTTTCCGACATGGAAACTTTACCTGGTCCATAAGTACGCAGCCGATTTAGAGGGACAAAGTGTTACGAAATTACTATTAGACGACATTGCATCCCTTCTTTCCCATAACTCTGTCAGGCTCGGTTTAATGACGATGCACCAAGGAATTTAAAGACAGTGCAACCTTTCCACCAAAGAAATTTCCTTCGCATAGCTACACCTATGTCAGCTCAGGTGACAGCATAGGTATCTCTTTTTAACCCCCGACGAAAAATGAGGGGTTTTATAAGTTTAACAGGTGTATCTGTGTCTCTGTGTATCTGTGTGTCTGTCTGTGGCATCGTAGCGCCCAAGCAAATGAACCGATTTTAATTTGTTTCTTTTTGTTAGAATGGTATTCTGATTGAGAGTGTTCTTAGATATGTTTCATGAAAATCGGTTAAGCCGTTTGAAAATTATCAGCTCTTTTGTAGTTTAAAAAGTGATCGCATCGGGGGCTTTTAAAATTTTCAATTTAGAGTTATCTTCGCATAGGCAGGTAGGTAGTTAATCCAGGATGATATTATATTTCTGACTGTGCTGCTCTGTGCAGTGCTCTCAGGATTACGTGGGCCCGAGTCGCTCTCTCTTTCTAAATGCATAGGAGGGTATGATACCAAAACGATTAATCTCACGTTTTGTCCTGCCGGTCAAGCTGTGTAGAACGGCTGATACTGACCGATCTCTCACAAGGTGACCTTGAGATAGTTTCGTAATGTCCCATAATGTCACCGGTTCAAACAAATAGTTTCACGTGTAACACATTCCTATTAAGGAAATACCTACATAAATAATTAATAATACCGCCATACGCCCGAGTTCATAATACCTACCTAATAAGGAACTTGAATGTGAACTGTGTCACGATACGTCACAAATGTGTTACGTTTTGCGTGCGTCACAAGATTGGTATTCCTGAATCAAGTTTAAAATGAAATCGTTCTGGGCCAGCGTGGTGGATTATGGCCTGAATCCCCCTCATGTTGAGGGGAGACCCGTGCCCAGGAGTGGGACGTCAAAAGGGCTTAATTATTATTAATATGGACATCGTGTATTATTAAGATTTGTGTGGTTTATTTGAGATCTATGGAAGCAATTACATTTTTAATTTATTGTCATTCGCAATTTTTTTATCTACGTACACAACCTTATATTATCGGAATGCGACCTCGAATGAGAGCATCCGGCGCGCGCGGTGCTCGGCGGGCATCTGTTTTCCCTACGTAACAGGTATTTATCTAAATTGAGATGATGTTTCACAGATTGTTTGACGAGAAGATAACTCACTACAACGTGTACAAGGTGGAGACCATTGGAGACGCATACATGGTTGTGTCTGGCTTGCCGCAGAGGAACGGTAAGCTTTTTCAAAATATATTTTCCTCTCGGCGTACTTATATAATCACGTTCGCAAAATGTCACCATGCTACAAAACGACATGTCCGCAAAAAGTCACGATCGCAAAATGTCACCATGTCACAAAACGATATGTCCGCAAAAAGTAATTTTCGCAAAATGAATAATATTAGATTTTTCAAAGGGCTATTTTTATTAGTGTCAATGTTTAGGCAACCATCATGCGTCCGAGATAGCAGACATGTCTCTCTCGCTAATGAGGAGTTTGGACGGAGCCAAGGTGCCGCATCGGCCGGACGAGCCTCTGATGATCCGAGCGGGGGTGAACACGGGGCCCTGCGTGGCGGGGGTGGTTGGTACCACAATGCCGAGGTACTGCCTTTTTGGCGATACCATAAATACAGCGAGTAGAATGGAAAGTACGGGAGAACGTAAGGAAATAATTTTTTTTATCGTAGCAAAGTTTAGTTCTGCTTAATTTCTAAATTCAACTTCAACTTCAATAATAAAAAAAAATCATCTTCTTTATTTAAAAATATGGCCCACCCAACTTAATAGGTATGTCGCCAGTGTCAAGTAACAAATAGCAATAACAAACACAATTAAAACAATACAATACAAAAATGTGACAGTCCACTTTGGAAAACCAAACAGGAGCAATGGAGGCCAAAAAAATAAATAAAACAAATTTATAAATGCGAAAGTGTGTTTGATAATTTGTCAGTGTAACTGATAATTACTCAGAAATGGCTGAACTGGTTTAATGAAATTTGTCATAGGCGTATATTATTGTACTTTATAATAACATACCTAAGCTAGTTATTATCCTCGAACCCCACACGGCTGCGGTTTAATGATAGTACTTATATTTTAAACCATTCATTAGTTGTGTCTATATCAAGTAGGTATTATGTACAGATTGAAACAGAAATGGTATACTTTTTTTCAAAACTTAACTTTGTATTCCTAAAACTATCAGCTTTGGAGGAAACTTGAAAAACAAAAGGTGTTACAGGGATACAGCTGTTGACAGACTTCATAAGTCTACAAAACCTTTTTAGTACTTTAATTGTGCCACAAAGGCGATCGTTTTAGATTTACAAAGTAAAGTTGCAAAATAATAGTATAGTACCCTTTCTGTTTCACATAGTACATGGAGACAAAGATTTACGCACTTTTGATCGTGTATTATTTTATTGGAAAAAACTCACAATTAATTCAAGACAATTTTTTGATTACAGCAATGAAAATCCATATCTCGTACACAACAAAGAAAGCACTTGAAGAGTTAGGAGACTACAAGATGCAGACCAGGGGGTGCTTAGATATAGCCGTAAGACTGGATTGAACATTTGTTTTACATTTATTGATGTGTGTAGTGATCTGTAGTGATATAATACCACCGTGCACAACCTGTAGCGATTTCACATTCTTATTCTAGACTTCACGGATAGATGGCGCTGTACGCGTTTCGCGCTTGAATATCCATGATTTTCTGTCAGGGAATTCTAATTTTAGCCATTATTATTCTATCAATCTAATTATTCTAACTAGCCGCCTGTATTTTCAATATTTCCGGTGAATTGCATTAGGATCCATTAAATCGGGACTTAATGTCCGTTATGTAATAGGAACATTCTATTAGATATACAAATATAATGGTTTTTCAGGGTAAAGGCAATATGGAGACTTACTGGCTGCTCGGCAAGGTGGGTGAGCTCCGAGACGAGAGCCCGCGGGGACCACAGCTTCAGGACTACGAACACAATCTGCTGGAACTTCTTATACGATCATAATTTACCATTAAATTCTTATTACCAAATGTTAAATCTGGTTTATTTGCCCCTATCTACGTCTAAGTAGCTGAGATGAGACTATGTGGTCCCACCCGTATTTAGGACTATACCAGTGAACTTAATGACGCTTTTGACATGTCATTTTGTACTGGTATGACATAAGAATGACATTTCCAAGATCGCCCTCAGACTTGAGATCGATTTATTCAGACTTCAGATCGATTTGTTTATTAATCACTATTACCATCGGGTTCCATAGTCTGACATGGGTACATATTTATTTAGTTTCGTAGTAGATTGCGGCGATTAATTATAATTTAAGATCTTCTGCACTTTGGTAGATCGTGAGTAGAGTCAAGCAATGCTAATTGACAACAGCTCATAATAGATATACTGGCTGGCTACACCAGGGGATCTTCTCAGTCGAGGTCGCGTTCCGATGCGGTGGTAGATTTACCCTCGCCACCTCTCCTGGCAGCGGCCCAAGCCGAGGTCGTGTCCCTTGTGGCGCCCTTGAGCTAGCTGCCCCCCTGCCCCTCTGGCTGGAGCGCACTTGCGCTCGCCCTCAGTCCGGGTGAAGTTGTTATGGCCACTCTGGCAAACAACATATAGTCAATTCAAAAAAAAAAAAAGCTACACCAGGGTAGACTCTCACAGAAGATCGACGTAAAGTACCTTTCCTACAATGTCTGGGAGAGCCGTAAGCCAAACCCCTCCCTTCTTACGCCTCACTCAGTCCCACTCCCCTTCTGGTCGACAACGTGCGAGAAATGCCTTTGGTATCGTAAGCATCCATAGGCTACCGTAACTGCTTAACATTAGGCGGTTCACACGTTTGTTTGCCGTTTTTGTTGCATATATATAAATAATACTTAAGGACCTTTTACACAAGGTCAGTCGCTCGTGACAATCCACCGACCTAATTCATTATTGGGTTTTGTGTGAATAAAACAAAGCTTGAGTACCTAATGTATTGCGTCCTTTATTTACATCAAAACGAATGATTCATTATTTCCGGTTGACTTCGTGTAAATGAATCGTACCTATGATGGTGGCAGAATTTTCTTACTGTATCCTATATCCGCTTGCATCTTTCTTCGATCGTATTCCGAGCGCCAATTTAGTTTTGTATCTCATTAACAGATGGCGTTGCTGATACTGTTGTTATCATCGATATAATAAGTATACTAGGTAGGTAGGTAATGTATACAACGTTTGTGGTTGTTATTCACCTGTAACGGGAGCGCGGTCATTGTGGTACTTATTAAGTAGTGATAGCCGATTGGTTTGGCAGGCGTATTGCGGATACAACCTCCGGGGTTTAAATCCCGGCTCGCACCTCTGGGTTTTACGAAATCTATGTGCGAATAATTTCAATATGATAATCACTTGCTTACAGTGAAGTTAAACATCATGAGGACACCTGCATGTCTTAGAAAATCAAACCATATTTCGAAAGACATGTGAAATCCGCCAAGCCGCACTGGGCCAGGGTGGTGGATTATGGCCTGGATCCTCCTTGTGTTAAGGGGAAGCCCGTGCCCAGGAGTGCTTGGGGGCTCTACTTCAAAATTAGTATAACTAGTTACGATGCGAAAACAGATGGATACCTACAAGTGTGACGGAGATTAAGTTAAAATTTCATTTATATTCACATGAATCTGAAAAACAAGTCTGCTAAGCGTCAATGGACTTAATAATAACAAACAATTCAAATTTGATAAAATACCCAATTGTATTAAAAGTACTAACGCGTCAATCCTCTCGCAGACATAAATAAATTGCTGACTAAGTTCGTCTCACCTCCTGGTAACGAGCCAAAGAGCGGGCGCGGCGGCTGAGGGGGCAGAAAATTTGAAACGCCGCAAGTATAGGGTTATCGGCTCCGAGTACATTTTCGCACCGTTTGGAGTCGAGACCCTAGGTCCATGGGGTCCAAGCGCGCATATCTCGTCCAAGAGATATCAAAAAGATTGGTCGACGCAACCGGCGACCCAAGGGCTGGGCATTTCCTCGCTCAGCGAGTGGGTCTAGCCATCCAGCGAGGGAATGCGGCTAGCATCTTGGGTACGCTACCGCATGGGCCAAATTTTGTACATTTTTTAAATAATTAGTAAGTTTGTAATCATTTGTCAAAAATTAAATGTCAGTTCCATAATAAAAACAAATTTGGTATTTTCCCGTAGCTCTGGCCTTGGTGCTAGGATAGCCTCGAGTCTATGACGGGATACCCAATTTGGGACTATCGGTTGTCTTGGTTACAACTCCCTTTAAACTAGTGAGACAAGTTTGTGAGAAGGATGAATGATATAGTTTTTTTATAACTTTTAATGTATGTATAGTTACTTAATTAGTCAATTAGTGTAATTGACCTCTGGCCTTTATATTTTAATATTAAATAAATAAATAGGTACGTACAGTTAACGAGAAAGCTTGTTAAATAGTTTTTAATTAGCTTTTTAAATTAGTTAGCTTACATCTCAAAACGTCTTATAAGTACCTAATTAATTAATGTTATTTGTCATACATAGGATAAATAACCCAGTGGACCGGGTTCCAATTGTAATTTCCATTGAGTCATGTTATAAGCCGAATGTGTAGCCAGGTCGTCAGGTAAAAGGTAAGGATGCCCATTTACGAGCCTACAAGTGCGTCAACGCATTAAAAAGTCCATCTACGGAAGCGGGTGGGACACGCTGTGACAAGTGCGGGCGCTGACGCGGCAAATAGCTATCCAGACACTATTAGTGATAATACCATTCTGAAGATCGTGGTAGCTCAGTGGGAATGACTGCGGCTTGTGTTCATAAAGTCATGGGTTCAAATCCCGGTTGCGGGCTTGCACCAAATGGACTTTTGTCACCATAAAACCAAGCGCGCATACCACTTTCCTAACACTGAGAGCGTTTTCACATTATCCGATCCGATATCGGTGTCGGACGCCGATCCGATATCGGGGTAAGTAAAATGTATGAAATATGTACCTGTCTTTCATATTGTCCGGCCCGATATCGGATATCGGAGCCGACACCGATATGCTGGCGGCACCATCGGACACCCGTGAGCCGTCGGGCGATAATGTTTGTATGTGTGCTATACGTGTATCTAAATTGTCTCTGTGTGCGTAGAGCCCGATGCGCGGTGGCCATTTTGAGCATTGTGAGATGAATTAGCAAATAATTGAATGTGGATTCACTCATACGAAAGTAATTAAAAAGCTTTCTAGGTGCGTTTTGTAGCTTGCTAAAAAGAGTATAAAATGCTCCCTCTGAATATCTAGCTTCCACAATGGGATGTATCCAGTACTGTCTGTGGACAGATCTTTTTTTGCGTCTCAAATATAATAGATACAGCAAATAAAGTTTTCTATTATAGTCTGCCATGATGACCTGCCCGCACTAAGCTATCGAGCAAATGGCCGTATCGGAACGATTTTGTAGGAAAAATGTGAAAATAGCACATGGTGTCGGCTATCGGATGTCGGCTATCGTCGTCCGACACCGATATCGGATCGGATAATGTGAAAACGCTCTGAAGCGTTCGTAGCGGTAGACATCAAGGGCCAAACTGTTACCGCCGGCGTCTCTATCGACTCGCGATACGTCAAAACTGACGTAACGCTTATCTGAATACTTCAGTTTTGTCAGATTTTCTATACAGGTTGAAACAGTGTACTATACTTTAATTTATAAACTAAACTTTGTAATCTAACACAATCAGCTTGGGAGGAACCGTGAAAAACAAAAGGCGTTATAGGGATACAGCAGCTGTTGACAGACTTCATAAGTCTCCAAAACCTTTAGTAAGTAGGTACTTCAACTATCCCACAAACCGATAGTTTTAGATTTATAAAGTGAAGTTGCAAAAAATAGTATACCCTTTCTGGTTCATCTAGTATAAGATCTGTCTGTGTCTATATAAAGTCTGTCTGTGTGTTTGCGAGTCGATCGTGATGCCAGAGGTTAACAGATTAGGGCCTGTGGATGGGTGACCGCTGGTAGCATTTACAATTGAGCTGAGCGCTTCCCTTCGTGAATAGGAGGGCACGTTAAGCGGTCGGCCCCGGCTATCACAATCGTTAAGCCATATCAGCACCTACGTGCGTACAGAAAATTCCGACAACAGAGTTGGCCACTAGCTCATACCATAAGCCACCACACAATAAGAAAAATTACCTTCCAACTGCGTAGTGGTTAGATTAATAAAACTTTTAAAAAATTATGATATTTTTCTTGAATGCAGTAAGTATTGCAGTGGCTGCTACTGATGAAGATATATGCAGTTTGCACTATTTTCTAGGCCATTGGATGTGTACTAAGGCCACACACAACATGAAAGTTGTGACAAATGACCATAACCAAAATTTAGAAGGCACAAAACCATAACTTAGAATATATGATAGTTCAGTAGGTATAGTTTGTCTTTACTTTCCATTAAACATCTACATGATAGCAGATACCGTATTCCTCAATTATAATTTCGGACGTTTGAAACATCCTCTAGGGAGGAAGTGACCCGTTTTTTTTTTTAATTTACTATATGTTGTTGGCCAGAGTGGCCATAACAACTTCACCCGGACAGAGGGCGAGCGCGAGTGCGCTCCAGCCAGAGGGGCAGGGGGGCAGCTAGCTCAAGGGCGCCACAAGGGACACGACCTCGGCTTGGGCCGCTGCCAGGAGAGGTGGCGAGGGTAAATCTACCACCGGATCGGAACGCGACCTCGACTGAGAAGATCGAAGTGACCCGTGAGTGAATAATAAATGTTTATTAAAAAAAAACTGGGAATCACAATTTTCAAACGCACAAGTAAGAAATCCATTTGGACAAAAAGGTAATTCACATGACGCAGTTAAGCAATATTATTCACAATACAGTTCTAATGTCCCTTTAGAAAACTAATTTAATTCACATAAAGGCGCCAGAATGCATTTTCTACACACGCACAGTCAAGGCTCAGTTCAAGGCTAAACGTTTTATATTACCACTAAACAAGCCACGTCCAGACTGCAGTGTCTTGACCGAATTGAACTTTTAAATGATTACAAAATTTTAATCTTAACAGTATTGTAAACGACGGCGCCCGTTGATCATTGCTTGCAATTATTAATCACAATATTATTAAATTTCAATCACAAAACTTTATGTGTTAAGTGTTTTAATATCTTTATTTATTATAAGTGTTTTTTTGTTGCATTTAAAAATGAATTACTTTAATTTTGTGATTGGCTTGTTTTCATCTGTGATTGTTTTTTATGTCAGTGCAAGGAGTATTAATATAAGTAAGTAAAATTGAATTAAGAATTAAATTTTTAAGTTTATCAAGAATTTGAAAAAAAAAATAGCAAGATATACGATCAGTGTCGGTAGCTGTCAGACAAATCAAACATTTGTCAGATAAACGTATTAGGACGAGAGACGTCAGATCTTTAGCTAAAACCCATCTTTAGCTAATTATTCAGTAGTATAATTACGATCTATGGTGCCTTACAACAATTAAATCAGCTTGCTTTACTGGCAATCAGCACTGCAGTTATTTCTGTCTCCCGCTTTGCAACAAAGTCGATATTGTTCTTCTAACTCCTCCAATTCTTTCTTACAATCAATTCTCACGGGTTCCAAGACAATTTAGGTTTTTCCCGGGACTCGTCGAGGGTTAATCTTCGGCGTGAGCATTGGACATCATTATCAATTCTGGCTAACGGGAAAACAATAGTGATACGTGTGGCGGGACTAGTCCCATCAAAATAAATAATTTAGGGTGTTATAACAATTGAAGGTAGCAAGTTATAAATTAAACTTTAAGGCTAAAGCGCCCATCTAGCCCGCGAAGTTAATTTTTTTTGAGTTCTTTTAGAAATTTTTCAAAATCTGAGAATAATAAAAGGCACATTTTGTAATTCGCGAAAAAGACCGTGTGCAGTGCATTTATTAATACATTTATTTTACTCTAAATATTATCACGGTGGATATGATACTAGTAAATCACTAAATATACAAAAATTGCCAGATTATCTGGATAGCTGTCGTTCTTGAAATGTTTTAGAGTAAGTTGGATATATTAATAAATGCACTGCGAACGGTCTTTTTCGCGAATTACAAAATTTGTCTTTTATTATTGTCAGATTTTGAAAAATTTCAAAAAGAACTCAAAAAATTTGAACTTCGCGGGCTAGACAGGCGCCTTCACCTTAACTTTAATTAGCAATGGTGTAAATAGTGATGGTCATGTCCACACACGCAGGACCATTTGAATTGTTTACCTAGGTACTAGGTCGGTGATTAGATAATTAAGCACAATTTTTTAACGACACGTGCAAAACCATTTTTTTAATTTATATATATCAATAATAATCAATATTTGATGGTGTGAAGATTAAATAATTTGTGTGATTTGTTATACAGTCATATCGAAATACCAGAACGGATTTGAAAAGAATATTTGTGATGATTAAAATATAAATAACTAGCTGTGCCCGCGATTTCGTCCGCGTGGAATAGTGTCTTTGGGTAGCATTTTTAATTATTTAGGCTAATTCTTTTACAAATATGACACATGCGTATAAATACTTTAATGAGCTATTTGCAGTGTTTCATTGCAAAGAGCATATTAAACCTTACATATTTCCATACAAACCTTCATCCCCTAATCCCTATTGTTATTACTTAACTTTGAATGTCATATTTAATTTATATCGAATCAACAGCTAAAAAAATAAGTTTCAAGGTTCTAGCTCTAAAAAAGACGATACTCCCATACAACTTTTCATCCCCCCTTTCAAGCCCTTACAACCTTTTTTCGCGATAAAAAGTAGCATATGTCCTTTCTCAGGCTCTAAACTATCTGTGTACCAAATTTCATTTAAATCGGTTCAGTAGATTTGGCGTGAAAGCGCGACAGACACACAGACAGAGTTACTTTCGCATTTATTATAAGGATAAACTTGTTTCTTTTTAATATTACAGTAATATAATATCCGTACCACTTTACGGTGCTATAGCCAAGCTGTAGCCAATTGACTACGATAGTCATACGGACTAGCTCGACCGGGATAGTACCAACCTCTCACGGAAAATCGGCGTAATGTAGCTTTTATAGCTGTAAGTCGTACGAGCCGAAACCCGAAGCCCAACCACCCCTTCCCCTTTCTAACCGACTCCCTGTCAGGTCGGCAACGTGCGAGCAACGGCATTGGTACTGCAAGCATCTATAGGCTACAGTAACTGCTTAACATCAGGCGTGTCGTACTTGGTTACATAAAAAAAACATATCGTAATTACACCATCACGACTGTAGTTCCCGTAAGGATAGGCAGAGTTTCAATGTGGTATCTCAATGTAGTGGGAGGCGAGCCTATGTATATTGCATTATGTTGGTAGTTACAAGACCCATCCCTCCTCAATGGGAGGGGGATTCTGGACATAGTCCACTACGTTAGCCTAATGCGGGTTAGCGAACTTCACACACACGGCTTTCGAAATGTGTATTCATTCTTTTGTAGTAATTGGGTCTAGAATAGCTCGTATTTTGATCATTATGTTTTAACACTAGTTTCTGCCCGCGATTTCGTCCGCATAGACTTAAGTAAAGTATTATATGTGTTAATCCAGGTTGTAAACTATCTGTGTTCCAAATTTCATCCAAATCCGTTCAGTGGTTTTTGCGTGAAAGCGTAACAAACATACATCCATACTCACAAACTATCGCATTTTTAATATTAGTAGGATTTCCAAAACCTTGTCCGGTATATTAAACTTTAATATTAAGGCTAAAGCGCCCATCTAGCCCGCGAAGTTCAAATTTTTTGAGTTCTTTTAGAAATTTATCAAAATCTGACAATAATAAAAGACAAATTTTGTAATTCGCGAAAAAGACCGTGTGCAGTGCATTTATTAATATATCCAACTTACTCTAAAACATTTCAAGAACGACAGCTATCCAGATAATCTGGCAATTTTTGTATATTTAGTGATTTACTAGTATCATATCCACCGTGATAATATTTAGAGTAAAATAAATGTATTAATAAATGCACTGCGCACGGTCTTTTTCGCGAATTACAAAATTTGTCTTTTATTATTGTCAGATTTTGAAAAATTTCTAAAAGAACTCAAAAAATTTGAACTTCGCGGGCTAGACAGGCGCCTTCACCTATAGTGTAAAGTTTAAATGACAACCCTAATGCATACTTGGTGACACTTTGTCACGTATTTCCGCCCGGCTGTGCTATAACGGTGGTGTTATGAGAATATTTATTGTGTTCTTATGTTAATGTTGTGTACATAAAATGTAAATAAGTTTCTTTCTCACAATTCAATTCGTGCACAAGTGTCTTTTATTATAATAACATTAAGGTCAGTATCGTCAGGTGTGTTCAGAAATAATCTTATATGATAAAATTATAGTGTCACAATGTTAGTTACCATACTCCTTCGAAACGGCTCGACCGATTTTTATGAAATTGTATATATGCGTATTCTGAGAATCGGCTACTATCTATTTTTCATACCCCTAAAAGACAGGACAACGTCTGTCGGGTCAGCTAGTATCTATATATATATATTATCATCATCATCATCATCATCATCAGCCTACGCTTGTCCACTGCTGGACATAGGCCTCCTCTAATGAGCGCCATAGCGCCCTGTCTTCAGCTTGCCGCATCCAGCATCTGCCTGCAGTCTTTCGCAGATCGTCATCCCACCTGGTCGGAGGGCGTCCTACACTACGCTTGCCGAGTCGAGGTCTCCACTCAAGAACACGTTTACCCCAGCGGTTGTCGGTTCTTCGTGAGATATGGCCAGCCCACTGCCACTTCAGCTTGCTAATTCTTTGAGCTATGTCGATAACTTTGGTTCTCTGTCGGATGTATTCATTGCGAATCCTATCCTTCAGAGAAACTCCGAGCATAGCTCTCTCCATAGCTCGCTGAGCGACCTTAAACTGGTGGACCAGCCCTACCGTGAGTGTCCACGTCTCGGCTCCGTAGCTCATGACGGGTAGGACGCACTGATTGAAAACTTTCGTTTTCAAGCATTGCGGTATGGATGACGAGAAGACTCGACGTAGTTTCCCAAACGCTGCCCAGCCCAGCTGGATCCTCCTCTTGCCCTCCTTCTCAAAATTGTTTCTACCTAACTGCAGAATCTGCCCAAGGTACGTGTACTCGGAGGATTATTGAGTTGAAGTTTAAGCCAATTTAAAACCAATGCTCATTAATAATCTCTTCGTGAATTTTTCATTGTAAATCCTTCACGTCAGACAACATGTCGACGTTCAAAATCGGTTCCAAATTAACGGAGTAATCGGTGAACATATATAAAAATGTTAAAAAAACATACATAAGTACAGACGAACATAGAACTTCCTCCTGTTGGGAAGTTGGTTAAAAACTAATATCGTATCGCGTAAATTAATACATACTGCATTTTTGACAGTTCACCTGTTGATGACCGCTTGGCGCAGTGGTTCGAGCTTAGACCGCTCGCCTCACTACATTGGATGGTTGCGGGTTCGATTCCCGTCAGGGTAAATTTCGGAAATGGCCTTTTCGTAATTGGCCCTGGATTGGGTGTCACTGGGATCGCCCCTAGTCCATTGCACGGTACCCATAGTACAAGCGTTGCTTAGTTTGGGACCATACAGTTGGTGTGTTCGTCTGGCGTTTTATTATTATAGAGATATCGAGTTAAGCCCCAGGACATCTGCAATGTTGCGAGCTGTGATTGGAACCTGCACAGTTCCGAACCATGCAGTCGACCACTGAGCTATGTCAATCTCAGTTTTAAATTTTCCTTTGAATATTAGTCACAACTACGATGTTGCAACCTACCTAAGCCCTGATGTGTCAACAAATAGGTACCTACTAGGTACTTTTGATATGTTACTCCGAGTTACCGAAATACGTATTTATTGCCCAAATAACCCCACAGGTGTTTCCTTATGAAATTCCCGCCCGCTTGCATTTAAAACCTTTGTATTATAGGTATTTATGTGAATATAAATTGATCTGTTACTCAGATTGAATGAGATATTTTAATGTAAACTGCAAGATCATAACAATACAGTTCAGTTTACATTATAATTTTATAATGATTGACATTTTATTCAAAAGTTAGTGCATAAAGTACAGTTAGGTAAGGACTGGGCTCAAGGTAAACCCGTAAAATTCCGATTTTATTGACATCCGTTTTCTTGATTGTGAAAGGTTTAATTGGAATGAATCACTTGACTAACTGGCCGTAGGAAGAACGGTCCCGAGTTCGTTAACCAGCCTGGATACTATGTGCAAAGTTCCGGTGTGCGTGTTTTCGTAAATCTTCTCCATCGAAACGAGTCTACCGATTTTTTTATTTGTTGCTGATCTGGATATTTCTCAGCTATATACTTGGGCAAGGTAGGTGGCGCTGCTGTCGACTTCTAGAAAACAAAACAGCTACGTCAGCGAAAGCTAGTGTATTCCTTATAATACCATTGTATCTGTTCGGTGTCTGTTCATTAATGATATTAAAAAATACAATCTTATATATAAAACTAGCTGAGCCCGCGACTTCGTCTGCGTGGAATTTAACTCAACAAAAAAGCCCGCTCCCGCGTTCTGAGCCCGCGCGACAGGACCCATTTTTTAAATTTTGTTTTTCTAAAATAAAAGTAGCCTAAGTTACTGCTTATAACAACATCTATCTACCAGTGAAAGACCCGTAAAAATCAGTCCAGCCGTTTCGGAGATTACCCGGAACAAACACACAGACAGACAGAAAGACAAAAAAATTTTTAATCGCGTTTTTGTTATAGGTGTCGTATGTACTTTCATATGCATTCAGTGAAAAGGTGTTATTTTGATATACAAACAGACACTCCAATTTTATTTATTTGTATAGATTCTCGTGTTACAATGTTAGTTACCATACTCCACCGAAACGGCTCGACCGATTTTCATGAAATTTTGTGCGCATATCGGGTAGGTCTGAGAATCGGGTACTATCTATTTTTCATAACCCAAAATGTAAACGGTGGTCCCCATTCGACGCGGACGGAGTCGCGGGGCTCAGCTAGTACCTATATACATTTTCAATGTATGGATGCAATAGACTATTTGAAGACCTCCAAGTTCAAACAAGTGTTTTTTGAATTATTTTCATCACGGGAAAACGGCTGAACTAATTTAAATGGGGGCTTCATTATTAGGTAGTCTATGGGCATGGGTTATAAAAATAGGCATGGATATAATGGGCATGGTCGATCGCATGGGCATGGGTCTAAAAAGGAAAAGTAGTTCAATGGTTTATTTAACTATTTGTTTACACAATCTCAATACTGGGCGCAGAAACGTATAGGTACCTGCCTACTTATTGAACAATCGGTTTTTTATGAGAATATGCCGTCATAGACTTGACGTATTTTTGCCGGGAAATAGTGTGTCATAGACCACAGAAAACGTCACTGTTACCAGCACCTGTGTTTTAGTTATAAGAGTACTAGTGACCCGCCCCGGCTACACACGCGTGCAATGCTGATACTAAATAGGTATACTACAGAATGTCGCCGGCAGTACCGCCGTTACCGATATATCCCTGCATTTAAAATCTGTAATATCTTCGAAAATATTCATTTCAATTACATGCTGTAAAGGGCCATATTGATATATATTAAACTAGCTGTGCCCCGCGACTTCATCCGCGTAGTATTGGATTATTGGGTTTAAAAGTATCCTATATGTTAATCCCGGTTATAATCTATCTGTGTTCCAAATTTCATCCAAATCCGTTCAGTAGTTTTTGCGTGAAGGAGTAACAAACATACATACATACATACATACATACATACCTACATACATCCACACTCACAAACTTTCGCATTTATAATATTAGTAGGATGCACAATGTATTTAAGGTACTTAGTAGGATAAGGGTTAGGTGATTATTATTTTGATGATTATAAGGCAATCAGCCACAGACTTTAAAGGAATGGGCAACTACATTATCTTCACGCCATAATTATGGGGGGTCAATCTGTGGAACCACATCTAACATTCTGTGCAGCTGTGGTTCTTGAAGATCGAACAACTGCGTTTGCTAAGCTGTGGGAAGAGGCTATATAAGTACCTACCCATATAACATTTTGATTTGCGTGTCTTTGGAACTCTTCTCCTACTAAACGACTTGACTGATTTTGATGGTTTTTTTTGTACCAGTCACCAGGACGGTTCTTAGCTACAGTTAGACCCGCTGTTGTCGCGAAGCGAAGCAATGCTGAAGTAGAGACCTAATTTCAATTAAATGAAACACGTCAGTTTCATCCGCTGTCGTACAGCGCTCGCATTATGTGTCGCGCAACATAGGTAGGTACCTACTTTAATTCTGTAACGACATAGGCATTTAGTTGACCACCTGTGACCTTTATTTTGAACGCGGGGAAAGCCTCGCGGTGTAAACCCCACAGCAGACCTTTACCCGCCTCGCAATAGGGCCATGGGGTTGCTCTCGCACACATCCGTGACACCGAATTTATTTCACACCGAAATTAAAGTAACCAAATTCTCTGTGTTGAACTTAATCTTGACACACGTGGTAAACCTGTTCAAACATCTTTTATCAACGTTTTGTATGCGATAAAGTCATTGACACGAAACGGAACAGGGTTAAGGTAACGAAACCAGTTGTCGACTTTCGTACCACCTACAACAATAATATCACGTAACAGTTTAGAAACCTGTATTGTCTGAGGTTAGGGTAAGGTGTTTGAAAAAATGTGCCTCTCGCTTTGACCTTGGGGTATGGAAACTTTGCTATGTAAAAACAGATTCTAAGCTCATTGTTTTTTTGCTTTGTTTTCGCACGCGGTGCTCATTTAGCTAGTATTATCTATACAAATAAATAAAATTGTCGCGCGGGCTCAGAACGCGGGAGCGGGATTTTTGTTCAGTTAAATTCCACGCGGACGAAGTCGCGGGCTCAGCTAGTGTATAATATGATTACTAATATTTTTATGTTACTTTTGCGACTGACATATGACATCCGCCAATCTTCTCTTGGCTAGGGTGGTGGATTAAAGCCAGAATCTCTTAGTGAGGAGAATCGATAGTGATATAAAATGTACTAACTATTATATATTCCCTATATCAAATCTTTTATAGAAAAATAACAGATAAGAAAGTGCTTACATTTATGCTTGTACTTATAAACTTATCTCATGTCTGAGATCGATCTTAAAATGTCATTCTAACATTTTATCTCAGTACAAAACTACATGCCTAAGCGTACTCAAGATCGTTCTCGGACTTGAGATAGATTTATTAATACGGGCCTAAGGACTTCAATATTTATGTAACCTTTCAGTATTTCGTTTTATAAAATATAAGTAGTTGCGTTGTAGATAGCAGATTAATGAAAAAACATGTCGAAACTGGGTTGCATTACAGTGGTGGGTATTATTGAAATTACTTAGTCAAAGACGTAGAAAATGAAGGCCAATTTTTTTGTTGACAGTAGGTACTTACCTAGAAAATAAATTATACTTAAGAAAAATAAATTTATTTATCTAAAATCTTCTCGTCTTAGACTACCTTCCGTAAGCAGTCATTATTCTAATATCGTTATATTTATACAACAAAGCCGGTAAGCAAGCGTACGACTGCCTTATGTTAAGCAGTTACCTTACCGTAGCCTATAGATACTTTCAAAGGCATTGCTCGCACGCTTGCCGGCCTGAAGGGAAGTGGGGCAAAGGGAGGGAGGTTGGCATTCCGGCAACATTGATTGATAATCAATATAAATGTCGCAATGTTTATATTGTGCACTGGGATATCAGAAAACGTATAACATTGCACGTTGTTCAAAGTGACGTAACTTTAACAAATGTTACTGTTTAACAACGCTACTGGTAATTAACCTATTTATATAAAAGATCGAAGATATAAAAGATAGCAGTGATAGCCGATTGGTTAAAGCACGCGTCTTGCGGACTAATCCCGGCTCGCATCTCTGGATTTTTCGAAATCTATGTGCGAATCATAATTTCTATATGATTATCACTTGCTTACGGTGAAGGAAAACATCGTGAGGAAACCTGCATGTCTTAGAAGATCTAACCAATTTTCGAAAGACATGTGAAATCCGCCAACCCGCACTGGGCCAGCGTGGTGGATTATGGCCTGAATCCCCCTCATGTTGAGGGGAGGCCCGTGCCCAGCAGTGGGACGTCAAAAGGGCTAAATTATTATTATTATTATTATATAAAAGATCTAATCATTTCCGTTTTTGTTGTGGAAGTGGCACACTTCCTGCTAGTTGTTATTCCTAATTGAAATCGGGGATATTTCTTTTCTTTTTCTTTAGGTCACAAAGTCGGCTACCAAGCTAACGACGCGCCTGATTAAGCAGTAACCGTAGCCTATACATGCTTGCAATACCAATGGTATTGCTCGTACGATGCCGACCTGAAAGGAAGTGTATTACAGGGAGGGGTAGGGATGAGGGGAATTGGGTTCCCGGACTCTCTCAGCCATCGTACGAAACACAGCTATAAGTAATAACTCATTACGTACTCACGTATATCATTATTCATTCTGTTTTTTGTGATCGTTACCTGTTTTTTTTTGTGAAACATCTATTAGAGCGCTTTAGCAGTAAAATAGACCAGTTTGACGTCACGGCAAATGGCATGACGCTATCCCGTGCCGTCATGTCCCCTCTACGCCACGTCATACGCTCTCGGCCACTTGTGTGTGCGCGCGCATACTATAGGTACACTACCTACACATGTTTCACACGTGGGTACATAGGTAATAGTGTTGTCCAAAAGGAATCTCAAAGTCAGGTCTCCACTTGTCTTCAATATTAACTTTATTAATACGAATATAAGTACTAGATTAATTATTAAATGAATCCCATCATCACAATTATTTACATTTCCTCGTTTCCGTTCCAATCAATCTGACCATCCATTATTTATTTTTTTAAACCATTGACCACTCTCCTTTTACTTTTTAATTATAATACATACAAAGAGTGCTAGCTGATAAAGTTATAAGAAATAACAATTAAATCAAGGGAAATTAATCAAGTACAAACAATATGCATTTGTTAATTACGTTACCTTAAGGTGAAGGCGCCTGTCTAGCCCGCGAAATTCAAAATTTTCGAGTATTTTTATAGTTTATCCAAAATCTGAAAACATTTAAGACAACATTTTGTGATTTGCGAAAAACACAGTATGCAGTGCGTTTATTAATACATTTATTTTACTCTAAATATTATCACGGTGGATATGATACTAGTAAATCACTAAATATACAAAAAATGCCAGATTATCTGGATAGCTGTCGTTCTTGAAATGTTTTAGAGTAAGTTGGATATATTAATAAACTAGCTGTGCCCCGCGACTTCATCCGCGTAGTATTGGATTATTGGGTTAAAAAGTTATAATCTATCTGTGTTCCAAATTTCATCGAAATCCGTTCAGTAGTTTTTGCGTGAAGGAGTAACAAACATACATACATACATACATACATCCACACTCACAAACTTTCGCATTTATAATATTAGTAGGATGCACTGCACACGGTCTTTTTCGCGAATTACAAAATGTGCCTTTTATTATTGCCAGATTTTGAAAAATTTCTAAAAAACCAAACAATTTGAACTTCGCGGGCTAGATGGGCGCTTTAGCCTTAATAACAATAGGTCCTAGCATTAGGTTTAATTTCGCGTGACAGCTCATTGGAAACGGGCTAATGATATTCACGGAATCATTAGTGTGATTGTGTGTTAAGTAATTATGGGAAATACTTACTACTTTCATTCAAGTAGCAACAGATATACCTACTATTACGCTTGCGCTTGTGTTGTTCGAAGGGGTTAGTTACCTATGCACGAAAAGAAGAAAACAATGTGACCAACATACTAAGGCTCATATTAGTACGAGCTGGCTCCATCGTGGTAGTACCACCGGTCACCGTAAAGTAGCTATTATTGCTGCGTTGCGAATGATGAGTGTGAGAGCAGGAAGACCAACTACCACCTGCTCCCTTCCTCTCCCTTTACCACACTCCCCTTCAGATCGGCAACGTTCGAGTAATTAGTGAGTTTTGCAAGCATCTATAGGCTATGGGAACTGCTTAACATCAGACGGGTCGTAGGTACCTACTCTTGTTTGCCGACTTTGCCGGAGATGTCTAAATATACCTTTACTCCCTTATAAATAAATGTCGATTAGCGGTTGTGTAGTTACGCCATACTTTGTCTTCCTTTTTTCGAATGTCAAATTACTGATGACAGAATGAGATAGTTCGGTGTGTAACTATTCGCCCGCTAATCCAAATTTATTAATAAGAGGGTAAAAGTATTGAAACTATCGAAATGGAACGACAGCGCCATCTGTAGGCGTTGAACAAAGTCCACTTGCGTTAGCTAGCTGCGATCGGTGGATTTAAATTTTTTTATATTTTTTTTTTTTATAAAAATTTCTTTCATATGGAGTCGGTGCCAATTCAAGCAAGTAGGGGTAGGTGCCTAAGAAGTTGTCCTATATCGTTGTGTAAAGATAGTGGCACCGACTCCAAATGAAAGAAATTATATGGTCCCTAGTTATTTCTAGCTTTTTAGTGCACCCAGGTTTTTTGAAGTCGGTTTTATTTTTTTTATAAATTGTTTCTATAAATTTTTAGTGGTAAACTACTTATCGAAATGCTGGCAACCGTAAACAGTCCATATCTCTCAAACTACTGAACCTATTTTTATGAAATTTCTATGGTATCACCAAGGGATCCTGACAATAAAGGCCACACATAGTATACCACTTATACCAATATATGGCACTTATAGCCAGAATGCATCTCATCACAATTCCACTAAGCCCAAACACGACTAGGTTATACATATTGTGTTATTACGGAGTTCCGGCCCCTACCTTCCAGTATCTTCATCATCTGATGATGAAACCGGAAGGTAGGCAGTTTACTGAGACTATTTTAGTGACCGCAACCACCACTGAAAAGTCACATGAAAGCGAATCACGTAATTTCGTTTACTTGGATGATGATGTATGTTTTCAGTTATTTTGATTTTAATGCCAAACTACTGAACCGATTTTGATAAAAATTTGATGGGATCAATCTGCACGGATATCCTTTCAAATGCAAAAGAATTTTTCGAATCGGTTTATAAATGACGGAGTTATGAGGTAACAAACTTAAAAAAAAAACATACACACGAATTGATAACCTCCTCCTTTTTGAAGTCGGTTGAAAACAGTAGGATTTCTACCGTCGAACGGTCAATACGCGCTGGAAATTGTTTTCGTGCCATTTTGATGGCTTGGAAACAACACGAGAAAGGAGACGGTTCATCCTTCTTTTTCCGACATATTATATTATAAAACCTACCTGAATATAAATTGTAAAAAGACTACTTATCTCAATCTTTAATTATTATTGTAAAGTAAAAGTAAAGTAAAAGTGTCATAAAGGAGTAGGTACCTACCTATAATATTTATTTGCAAGTGTCCACATTATTTTCTTGCTTCTAGGCTCTGAAACGTTCGACGAGAGGAATAAGGATCATTGGAATGTTCAGGCGCAGTGGATGTTACGGTCTAAGGTATTTTCTCAAATTATTGAAGCAATTATTGACGACCGCTTGGCGCAGTGGTTCGAGCGTAGGCCGCTCGGCTCACTGCACATGGTGGTTGCGGGTTCGATTCCCGCCGGGGCAACTTTCGGAAATGGCCTTTTCTTAATTTGCCCTAGTCTGGGTGTCACTGGGATCGCCCCCAGTCCATTGTACGGTACCCATAGTACAAGCTTTGCTTAGTTTGGGACCGTACAGTTGGTGTGTCTGTCTGGCGATATATTTTTTTTTTTAAATAAGCAACGTGAGTAAACAGTGGAAGGGGGGGATTTAATTGAACTTTTTCTTTTTGAGTTTCTTTTTTAATAAAATTACTAGCAATGTGAGTTTATCACATTACTAGTTACACACATTATTAGCCCCTCCTGCTAAGCTAATGTTAATGTTAGGAGTGAGATCACGTCATTAGTTTAATGGCCAGGATGGGGATCGAACACGGAACCTCTCAGCTACGAGGACGGCCCCTCTAACCACTATGCTGTTGAGGCTTTTATTATTATTTATTTCTAAACCCATAAACGTAAAGAAATATTATTAACTTGTTTAAAATTTAAGTATTTTTTTTGTTTCTGTGTAATGCCTCACCTATTAACAACAAAGCGGTCATTCACACGGTTAACCCGACTCCGAATAATATAAATTATAAGGTTCCCAGTTATTTCTAGCTTATTAGTGCACCCAGGTTTTTTTAAAGTCTGTTTAAGTAAATTTTTTTTATCTAAAAATACTTACATTGTTGTTTACTGTTTTTTTATGTAATATTCCAGGTCTCATCACCATTAAACACGCGGGTGGCGAGGAACGTGATCTTGTTCCTCGGCGATGGCATGAGCATCGCCACCCTGGCGGCCACCAGGGCCTACCTGGGCCAGCAGTACGGCCACCTGGGCGAGGAACTGAAGCTTAGCTTCGAGGCATTCCCTTACACTGGCCTTGCAAAGGTATATTCCGCAATAATTGTATGATGCTGTTGTTTTGATGTGAAACATATGTTGCCGCACTTTGGAAGTTTGCCGTCACGGTGAATGGCATGACGCTCTCTCGTGCCGTCATGCCCGTTCTCGACTTACTTGTGCGCATGCATACTTTAAATTCAAAATTCAAATATTTTTATTTCAAATAGGCCAGATTAACTGGCACTTTTAAAAAGTCAAGAACTAGGTGCATGTTCCAAAACAAAGTCCTATGGAGAAGAACATGCAAGAAACTCCATGGAGACATTTTTTCTTTTCTCTTTTTTAAAATTATGTTTGTTTATTTACAGTAGGTATTAAGAGATGTGAGGACAATGTAGGTTAACGCATAAGGCATCACAAATAAAGAAGTAATAGGCCCAGAATATTGCCATGTCAAAAACTTATTTCTACTAGGAAGTTATGCTATATTAATGCATCAGTGCTTACATGGTGCTCACATTTTAACATTTTGTCATTATTGTTACAATATTATTTTGCTGTCTATCATTTGATTAGGTACCTACTTTAAATTTATACAATTCAAGTATACCACAATTGAATATGATTTGATTTGGAATAACATTTGCTAGATATAAATGTCAGCGAGGAATTAAATCATAATCATAAGATTTCAAATTGTAATGCCAGTGGGTTGCTGTGTGCAGAGAGATATTGTATGCCAAGCGTCTTTATCATCAATATAATATTTAATGCTATAATATGCTTTGGACATTAACGTGCATTTAATTACGTCTTTGAATTTTGTATCTGGTAGGTCTGTGATGCTAGATGGAATTTTATTGTAAAACCGAACACTATTGCCAATAAACGTTTTGCTGGTTCTACTAAGCCTGTATCCTGGGACTGCAAGCTTGTGCTTATTTCTAGTGTTAATACTGTGGATGTCACTATTTTTATCATAGAAGGAGATATTTTTACGTATGTACATGATATTCTTGAATTCATACTATACACTACACAATTTTTCATCTGCTGGACGTCCCGTGTTTTTAAATATCGTTGTTGGTTAAGTACTAAGAACCTCCCAGGGCTATTTTTTATTAACATCATAAACAATAACTTTTGTAACATGACTTTTAAAAATTCATCATAATTTAATTAATCAGACTTAGTAGGTTTGACGACCTCTTGGCGCAGTGGTTTGAGCGTAGACCGCTCGGCTCACTGCACGGGGTGGTTGCGGGTTCCATTACCACCAGGGCAAACTTCGGAAATGGCCTTTATGTAATTTGCCCAGGTCTGGGTGTCACGGGGATCGCCCCCAGTCCATTATACGGTACCCATAGTAGAAGCGTTGCTTAGTTAGGGACCTGGCCATATTATCAGATATTATTATAGTGTGAGTATTAGGCCTCTTGTACACACACGGTTTTTCGGCGTGAAAATCTACGGTTAATTCGCCGTGTGTAGATTTTCACTGAAAAACCGTGTGTGTACAAATGGCCTTAGGATTCTTGTGTTTTTGTCAATTGTGCGAGTATCACGGGAAAACGGCTGATCCAATTTCAAATGGGTTTTCAGTATAATATAGCCCATGGATCGACATATTGGAACACATAATCATCTCGCTACAACCATTATTCAAAGTTGAAGAATAACAAATTCATAAATTTATATTCCGAGTTTTCGGGGATCAACAATTTGCGCTGCCGAAGCTGCGTTTAAAAGCTAGTTTATTCAAATCTTTATTTAAATTCCAGACTTACTGCGTTGATCAAAATGTCGCTGACTCCGCATGCAGCGGCACGGCCTACCTGGCGGGCGTGAAGGCCAACAGTGGGACTGTGGGCCTGAGCGCCGCAGTGAAGCGCGGGGACTGCAAAGGCCAAAGGGATGGCATTTATTCTGTCACAGGCCTTATGGATTGGGCGCAGCGAGCCGGCAAGGGGACTGGTATGTTTAATACAAATTACTTACAGGTGTGAAGCTGTCACATTAACTTCTAGTAGTTCCATAAGTTTCTCCAGCTAAAATGCTTGTGCCTGGGATGGGTTTACGTGAATAGTTTATTGGCCAGGATGGGATTGAAGCTGGAACCTCACGTTACGACCGCAGCCCTTATAATGGTAGCCAAACTGTAGCCACTTGACTACAGCTCATATACGGGCTGTTTCGACCAGCGTAGTACCACCTTCTCACGGAAGATAGGCATAAAGTAGCTATTAAAGCTGTACGATGAGTGAGGGAGCCGGAAGCCCAAACCCACATGCCTTTTATTACATATTACATCTCACTCACACTTCACTACACACATACATACTACATACCCACTCAAACACACTACACACAAACACACTACATATTATTTTAACAGTTACTCTTAGACAACACTAAGTGTACACATTTGTAAACTCATACGTTCCTCACTGAACCTATTCAGCAATTTTAATTATATTCCATGGTCTCAAGATACAGGCTGCTCTGCGCGCCTAGTTTGAGTTCCAATGATAATTATATTATGTGATTTATAATGGAATAAATGTTATGTTATGTCTTATGTCTTTCCGTTCGTCTTTCCCACTTTCCTTCAAGTCAGCACCGTGCAAGCAAGGCCTTTGGTATTGCAAGCATCTATAGGCTACGATAACAACTTAACATCAGGCGGATCCTATGCTTGTTGGCCAACTTTCTTATAGGTATATGAAAAAATCGATCGTCGTTTTTAAAATAGGTTAAAATTAATAAATATCGCCAGACTGCCACACCAACTGTATAGTCCCAAATTAAGCAGCGCTTGTACTATGGGTGCCGTACAATGGTCTGGGACGATCTCAGTGACACCCAGACCTGTGCAAAATACCAAAAGGCCATTTTCCTCGGCGGGAATCGAACCCGCAACCGCCGGCTGTAGTGAGACGAGCGGCCTACCCTCAAACCACTGCGCCATGCGGTCGCCGATTAATTTCTTATTTTTTTTCCAGGTGTCGTGACGACTACTCGAGTGACCCATGCCACACCGGCGGCATCTTATGCCCACTCCGCCGACAGGCGCTGGGAAGCTGACACGGATCTGCCGAAGCACGGTCTCCACTGCGACGATATAGCGACCCAGCTGGTCAAGGGTAGAGTCGGGAGCAAGATCGATGTGAGTTACACAGAGTGTAAGGGGCATCGTAACGAAAACTGATACCATAAATTCAACTCATGATTGAGGACCGCCATATTTGGATTTCTCCGTCGATTTGATGAATTATGCTGAAACTTTTTACCATTTTTAAATTGATTTAGCATTAAATCATTATACAAATCTATCTCAAGTGATTTTACATAAATAAATCAATAATTATTAAATCATAAATAATTCAAAAAAAGCTGTGATAGCCGATTGGTTAAAGCACGCGTCTTGCGGGCACCAGGTCTTGGGTTCAAACCCCGGCTCGCACCTCTGGATTTTTCAAAATGTATGTGCGAATCATAGTTTCTATATGATTATCACTTGCTTACGGTGAAGGAAAACATTGTGAGGAAACCTGCATGTCTTAGAAGATCTAACCAATTTTCGAAAAACATGTGAAATCTGCCAATCCGCACTGGGCCAGCGTGGTGGATTATGGCCTGAATCCCCCTCGTGTTGAGGGGAGGCCCGTGCCCAGTGGGACGTCAAAAGGGCTTAATTATTATTTTTATTAAATAAATCAATAATTACTATTTTTGACACAAACTGCAATGTAATGTAAGGGCCGCATTAATAAATCGATCTCAAGTCTGAGAGTTGAGTACGCGGACGACACATTGTTCTGGTATGACATATGAATTACATTTCCAAGACCACTGTCAGACTTGAGATTGATTTATAATTACGGGAATAAGAGAACATATGCTCGAGCGCGCATTTCATGCGATAATCAATTTTACCATGCTAAAAATATTAAGCAAAATTCATGAAATTACCGTCGGAAAATTCCAACTCTGGGAGGTCCAGAATCATGAGTGGAATCCATGGTATCAGTTTTCGTTACGATGCCCCTTACACCCTGTATATATTTACACATTTTTTTTCCAAATAACTACATTTTCTGTACTAACGGACCCCTGAACAAGCTCAAGAAACTCACATTTTTTATTACAGGTAGTTCTTGGAGGTGGACGCAGAAACTTTATTCCCAAAACAGAGAAAGACTCTGAAGGGTTTTCTGGCTACAGAAGTGACGGTGTCAACTTGATAAGGGAATGGAAGTTGAAGAAAGAATCCCACGGAGTCATCCCGCAGTACGTGACGAGCAAGCGAGAGCTGATGAAGCTGGATCCGAACGAGGGTATCAGCGTCCTTGGCTTGTTTTCACCGGACCATATGCCGTACCATCTCGAGGCTAAAGCTGACGACCCGTCGTTAAGTGAAATGACACAGAAAGCGATACAGATATTGTCACAGAAAGACAAAGGATACTTCCTCTTTATTGAAGGTAAGCCAAGGCTCAACCAATTGACTATACTAACGCTCGCGTTTGTTTTTCTATTGCGTTTTAAGTAGCTAACGTGGTAAGGGCCCTGGGTAGTACCAGATTAAAGTAACTGTTGTAGCGGTGTTTCGTTTAATGAGTAAGAGAGTCGGAGTTCCAACCACCCCTACGTTCCCTTCCTTCTATCCCACTCCCTTTAATGGCGGTAATGTGCGAGTAATGCCATTGGTGTGTACACCTTATTCATCAAAATCGGTTGCGTAGTTTAGGCGCTACATAAATATCGCCAGACTTACACACCAACCGTATGGTCCCAAACTAAGCAACGTTTGTACTATGGGTACTGTACAATGCAGGCAATCCCGGTGACACCCAGACCAGGGCAAATTACGAAAAGGCCATTTCCAAAATGTACCCTGAAGGGAATCGAGCTCGCAACCACACAGTGTGGTAAGCCGAGCTGCCTACGCTCGAACCACTGCGCCAAGCGGTCGTCAACAGTTATACAAACGGTTCTGCAAACATAAATACCTACATAGTCTGCTAAAACATAATCCTTCCTCTTGGTTTTGCTGTAGTCGGATGTATTTCATGTTTGTGTTTATTTGTTTCCAGGTGGCAGAATAGACACTGCCCATCATGAGACGAAAGCGCGTAAAGCGCTTGATGAAACCGCTGAGTTTGCGAAAGCTGTTGAAGCGGCTCTGAGACTAGTGGACATTTCTGATACCTTAGTGGTTGTGACGTCAGACCACAGCCATACCATGTCGTATAGCGGGTACAGCAAGCGAGGAAACGATATACTAGGATTTATTACTAAGGTAACGTGAAAATTAAGGACCCACGCACCGGTAGAGGGCGTGCGGTGGCCTGACGACCTAGTGACGATCGCGGGAAATCGTTGGGAGGCCTATGTCCAGCAGTGGACGTCTTTCGGGTGCAAATATGATGGAGGAGATGAGAGAGGGTTATTCTTGCTGTTGTAATGAATAAACAAAAAAAAAATAAAATAAAAAAAAATGAATAAACGAATGAATAATTTAACTTTATCCTGGGACTCGTCGAGGGTCAAACCTCGGCGTCATCATTGGTTACCATTCCGATCCTGGTTTACAGGAGTCAGAGCGGTGGGGGTGTTTGCGGTATTAGACCCTTAAAAAAGAATACTGTATAGCTTGACTCTATCACAATAAAACTAATTATTGAAGTCACGTACAAACATTGATAACAAGGGTTAGGGAAATAGATTTTTCCAATCATACGATGGCAAACGCAGGTTAATTCAGAGTTGGTGTCCTCATTAGTCAGCGACCTGTAGGCAAACTACTTTCGTTCCTACGTGCACGGCCGTCATCTGGGTTATCCCTATTTGACTAATAACACTCTACAATTTCAATGAACGGCTAAACCACTTACTACGCAAACTGAGTTAATACCTTATTTGGTGACGCTCAACGTAAACGTAATTTGATAGTTGTAACTATCATATTTTAATCATAAGCTTATACGTTCGACAGAGCGTTGGTCGTTAATATAGATATAAAAATGTTTTATATGGCTCTACAATTTGCCATGCAAATATTTTACGTATGGACGTTAGCGACTAGCGAGTGTAAGACGCTTGGTAGAGGCTCTACCATGGGTCTTACACACGCTAGAAAGACGTGTATAGATAGTTGTAATTTCCATAGTAAAAGACATAGCTCTATCATAGAGTAAACTCTATGTCTCGACTAAAATGTAGAAATTAATTGCCATGTCGCCAGGGCAGATTAGGAAAGTACCATTTCCGAATTTTCCCTGACGGGAATCGAATCCCCATTAGTTCAGTGCAGTGAGTTACCGGACTAGGCTGTGTGGGATTAAAATTTGGCCATAATGTAGAGCGTGTAGAGCATTTATTATTCTTTTACAGGCGAACGCATCAGACGGTCTACCGTACACGACGCTAAGTTATGCCAACGGACCTGGCTTTAAACCACACGAGAGTGGCCGGAGGCACAACCTTCTGATGGACGACTTAAGTAATTATGCTGTTTTTGACTGTGGCTATAGTGCTGGTTTTGAACAAGCCATTCCTTATGCCTTGATTACACGTAATCGTCAGTGCGGAGACAGCTCTGATGTCTCACTGTTCGGTACGTAGGGCGACCATCTCGACTTGAGACGAGTAGGCTGGCGGGGCTAGCTAACCCACCCACTTCAACCAATAGGGTCGCTTCATTGTAATGATCTGAGGAAAATGTATCGTTCCTATTGCTCGAAGTAAGCGCGCTTAGGACTGTTAATCTTTGTTGACATTTGAGCCAACGATTAATCAATCGTAAAACGTCTGGTTTACCGATGGCTCAAATGTCAAAGATATTAGTAGACTTGGCCCCTCTGTTTGTTATCGCGTCATGGTCATTTGTATTCTCTAGCATCAAATTCAAAAGCGTCAATAGCCTAGTGGTTAAGGGGCTGCGCTGGTAGCTGAGAAGTTCTGGGTTAAGCAGACTCCTAACACAAGCATTAGCTTATCTAGAAGGACCAACGGGAGTACTAGTAATGTGATATACTCACATTTCTAGTAAACTTTATGAAAAAAAAACAAGAATACTATTTACGTAAACACACCGCGATATTTAATAATAATAATATAATAATATCGCCAGACGAACACACCAACTGTATGGTCCCAAACTAAGCAACGCTTGTAATAGTACATTGTACGGTACCCATAGGGGTACCGTACAATGGACTGGGGGCGATCCCAGTGACCGACGAAAAGGCCATTTCCGAGATTTACCCTGACGGGAATCGAACCCGCAACCACCCGATGCAGTGAGTTGAGCGGCCTACGCTCGAACCACTGCGCCAAGCGGTTAATAAAAACCTACTACAATACACTTACTATCCCGCGCCGCCGTCTGGGTCTATTGACGTTTTGCTGTCTCCCCATTGTACTCGATGCGTGTAATCAAGGCACCTCGGTTCGGCCTGTATTTTAGTGGCCATGAGTTCAACACGTAACACGTGTTAAGAAATCTACACACCCTTCTAATTTAATTAGACGTGAATACTCGTATGTCATAGCACAGTTTTAATACTATTATGAGTTCGTGATGGAACATTTCACAGGTAGCGTGTGAAAAATCATATTATTTAGGTTTTCATTAGTAGCACCTGCTACTGCTATAGGTAGAAACTGTTAAAAATCATTGCTTATCGTTTTTTGATATCACGTTTTTTATGATAAATCATCAGCCAGTCTCTTAATGGTATTACGTTTTATAGTGAAAATTCACTATTAATAAAATCATCGACTTTGAAAAATCACAAGTGAAATAACAGTGAAAGAGAAATATAATTCACGTAATGAAAATGAATTAAAAGTAGCAATCAATCATTCCATGCCTATTATGAGTGCTGGCTGCAACTCTTAAAAAGGCGTGCCTATTGTTCTTAAAAGCTATTGTTATTATTATGTATTTTGAAATTGTTTACTGCTACCATAGCGAAAAAGAATACATTAATGTAGCCGAATTCACTGGTTATATATGTGATATTTCGATCAGTTAATGATTTGATCCGTAGTGAATTTTAACTATACAATATTTACACCTATGAAATTTTTTGTTCGGATTAACTTTGCCGAATTAATTGTAATTATTTTCAACAGCCCCTGCCAAGTAGCAGGAGCTACGTATGAAGAACCAATTTAACATGATTTTCCACACACTCTCTGTGAAAATATTTTCATAACTATTTTTCAGTTACTAAGGTTGATGCTGCTCATCCGAGACCCGACGTATATATTGAGATAATATTGTTCCAGGCAGTTTAAACTACACTTACCCCGCGCTCGTGCCCATACCCCGGGAGACTCACGGCGGAGAAGACGTCGCTGTGTTTGCCAAGGGGCCCTGGTCACATCTCTTCACGGGGAACTACGAGCAGAACTTCTTACCACACGCGATGGCGTACGCCTCATGCATAGGGCCCGGTTTAATTTCATGTCATTAGGAATAATAAAAAAAACTTGAGTGGTGTCAAGGGACACCCGGATGGAACGAAGTTGCAATATACGGAACTTGTGACCGACCGACCGACCGACCGACTGACTGAGAGAGAGAGACAGACAGAGAAACACGCGCACGGCTTACAACAATAGCAAAAAGTGTCGCCAAAATGTGTCGGTACACACTTAAATTTTTTTCCGTCTGGCCCCTTTCGCAACGCGCGATAAGGAACTTCGTTCCAATTATTCTTAAAATAAGTTATATTAAATGTCGCGGTCCCAAACTAAGCTACTAATTTGGTAGATCCAAGCTGTAGACAATTGATTACAGCCCATATACGGGCTGGCTACATCGGGGTAGTACTACCGTCTCACAGAAGATCGGCGTTAAGTAGCTATTAAGTATAGCTGCGTTTCGTACAATGTGTGGGAGAGCCGGAAGCCCAAGCAGGCTCTACGCTATCTTAAGCTAAAATATCCATCCAGCGTTCTCTTTTATGTACAGTTTATAAATTAGTTATGTATTTTTAAGTGCCGTATCTTTAAAACTAATGTAAGTAAGTAGGTTGTTATTAAAATAAGATTTAAATATTTATTCAAGAGTTTTAAGTGTACTTGTTGCTTGATTTTTTTTCGAACGGTATCCACTTACTACTTATCTTAACACAATCGTTCTTCGATCGACAAAGATCAAGCAAGGTGGTCACTTTTAGATTAGGTATATGTTTTATATAAGACAAATATGATGCATCTATTCCTTTAGTAAGATTGTGCCCATTATTATAAGTTGTCCATTGCCTACCGGAATCGTGACTGCACCGGAAGCTGCAGCGTTGGTAGGCCCCCCATAATGGGGACCAACCTGGGGCCCAACTCTGTTAACCGCTGGCATCTCGATCAACTCTCAGTACGTCAAAACTGATGTATCGCTTAATATATGAATACGTCAGTTTTGTCAGTTTCCTATTGAAAATATCCTAAAGATAAACCGCTGGATGCGAGCGGGACAGGACCGGACGCTGTGGGAACTTTTGGAGGAGGGCTAGCCACTTTTTTTTACCATCCACTCCTGCCTCTGTCCGGAGTACGTCCAATCTAGGCCAAATAACGTCACGGAAGTAGCGTATAGAGTCTTAAAGCCGGTGTTCTAGTTATAATCATAATAATTTTAATTATAATTAATTTATTCATAAGATAAAATAGGAAATATCCACAGTAGTCCATGCGTTTGTCTAATAGCTATTGCAACCTGTTCTGTAGCTCTACCAAGAGTATCGAGCTAGCATCTACTTAAGTAAAATATTTTTTTGCCAAATTATATGTTTCTAGGATGGCTGATTGGTACGATACGCTGTTAAAATTCTATATAAATGTTTTACGAAGACGCTAGTGACTAGCGAGAGTTAATTTCATGGTAGAGCTGCAACTCTACACCCACTGGTTACATCGTGATTTACCTTAACCCTTTGGCATCCGTGACGTTTAATTCGCGCACATCCGTCAAGTCCCGCGGTCATATGCCGTATCGCGGCGTCAAATTACAAGTGTCGTAAAAAACCCTCTCATTCAAATTCTATTGGCACTATCGCCTTTCTGATGACTGTTTTAGTTTCTTGAATAAAGGGGCCGTATGTTATAATGCCAAATAAGAATAAAATTACTTCAAGCAAAAATATACCATAGCTTTTTAGAAAAACGGTTTTAATTAGCCTGCGTCCTGCAAACACAGTAATGTGCCACCGGGACTTGCCGGTATTAGCTAATAAAACTAGCATTAATGTGCCACCGGGAATCAAAGTGTTAAAAACCTAAATACTTAAAAACAATATTAAATTAAAATCAGGAGCCTTTAATAAACAGACAATCTTAAAAACAGATGGAAATTACAAAAAAGTTTGTGTTTCATTCAAAACCAACTTCTCCCCTCTGTTCCTCTCCCTCTGACCCCCTTCAGGTCATAACGTGCGAGCAATGCTTTTGGTATTGCAAGCATCTATGCTACGGTTACTGCGTAGTGCGTAACATCAGGCGAGTCGTAGGCTTATTTACCGACTTAGTTATATATAAAAAATATTGTAATAAAGAAATTGAACCGACTACAAAAAAAAACAGGGTGCACTAAAAAGCTAGAAATAACTAGGGACCTTATAATTTCTTTCATTTGGAGTCGGTGCGGTATTTACACTACGTTGTTAGGACAACTTATTCGGTACCTACCTAACCCTACTTACTAGAATTGGCACCGGCTCCAAATTCACAATTATTATAAAAAACAGTGCCGGACACCCGAAAGAAACGAAACTTTGTAGTATAAAGAGTAGGGCTCCGCAGTTGCCACTCTGTATACCTATATATATCGTGTAACGCTACTGACGTTTAGCACGGATAGAGTTGCCGCGCGGCGAGCGCCCAGAACGTCCGTATAGAAGCTTAAAAAAACACAACGGAGAACGTCCTCCTTTTTGAAGTCGGTCGAAAAAGCGTTGAAATAGTCCACTGAAAACGTGAACTACCATCTGTTACAGAGAATATTATTATAATGTTCCTACCTACATATCGGTAATGATTGTGAGTTTTATACGAGCGACATTAAATCAAAGCAGCAGTTAAACTTTTATGGATTTCTACTTAGAGGATATTAACGGCAGTGAAATGATTAATTGCACAGGTATAGACACTGTTGGCGTCAATTACGTGTCGAGGAGCGGCCCCACCCACCGTGAGTATTTGTTTCGAGCATTTGATAGCAAACGAGCATACGTAATCGAGCAAGCATACGACAGCGAGTGATGTCACAGTCTTTTCATTTGCGAGACAAGCCACCGAAGGAGGAAGGAGGCTGGGCGAAAGTGGGTTGATACGATTATAATATTGAGTTTAGCGATCTCAAATATACCTACGGGATTCTAAAAAAATCCTTGGTAAGACACTAACAAAGGGCTGTAACATCATAAACCAAAACTCTTGTTCTATGACCATTTACAAAAAATACACAAAAAACTTTTATGATTTCGTTGGTCCATCTCACATTTAAATTCTTTACGTCCGCACACCGAACACGTATGACGTGACGCGAGCGTAGCTACAGTTCGTAACATTTAGTCATATTTTTATTTACGTCTGATGAATTATTAAAAGTAATATAACAAAAGTTATTGTAATTATGATGTTAGTAATCTATATAATATTATGTATATAAAATTCTCGTGTCACAGTGTGTCTTCTTTCGAATGTAACCAAACTCCGAAACGGCTTGACTGTTTTTTGTTTTTTTTTCTGTATTTACGGCGGCAGGTCTGAGAATAGGTCGTAAAGTATTTTTCATACCTATAGATAATTTCAATTGCAGAACAACGTTTGTCGGGTCAGCGAGTAGTAATATAGTCCTGAAAGGTTTTTAGTGTTTTATCAATATACCTGTTTATTTGTGCATGAGGAAACAAACTTCCTGTTGAAGAATATCCTTTCTTATATTCACATGAATGTGAGATAAAAAAACACTACAGACATACAAACCAACTGTTCCCGTTCTAAGCAACCATTAAATCATTACCTCGACATGCCATAATTCAATAATGCACGATATATTGCATAGCGCCTTAGTCACTACATAGTATAAAACAAAGTTGCTTCCTGCAGTCTGTCTGTCCCTATGTATGCTTAGATCATTAAAACTACGCAACGGAGTTTGTTGCGGTTTTTTAATAGATCGAGTGATTCAAGAGGAAGGTTTATATATAAAATACATGCATAATAATATAGTAGAGAAACACTGATAAAAATACCCGTGCGAAGCCGGGGCGGGTCGCTAGCAAATACTATATACTATATGTGTGGGTTTCTTTCTAACGGCTGACCTTTAAAATCACTCGCTATCAACCACTTGTAACCACACCAATTGAGAAGCTTTAAGACTATGACATTTTTTTGTAGGTAGGTACCTATTTCCATCATTCTTACCGTTTACTATGTTACCATGCGACACAATATCGTACATTATTAAAATAAAATAATCTCCCAACTATTGTTATAGGTAATGCAAACATCCCCATTTCAACCCCGCAGCGAGCTTCGTTCAGTAGGTTGTCATCCCTCCCCGAGGGTGGACGTCACCAACTATATTACGCAAGTGTGTGTGTGTACTTGTTACATTATTTATTTGTTTGTTACGTTTCCACCGAATCTGTTATGGGTAAGTGGGGTGAGCAAATATTATTAATATCATTCCCGCTGTGTTCTATACAACATTGCGCTGTTATTCCTTGATGGGGTAGGCAGGTCTAAAGTCGTATATGTTTTCTACGATGATTACCCTTCGCAATTCAGCAAATATTTTTTCTATAAGACAAGATAAGAAGATCTTATTTTTAATAAAGAACGAAATTATCATGGCGCCTTTAGTAAATGCCAAACGTATATGCTACAATTAATTTGAAAATTATGAAAAAATTGAGTTTATATCAAGAAAATATCGACGGAAAATTCTAACGCTGGGGGTCCAGAATCATGAGTTGAATTCATGGTATCAGTTTTCGATGAGGCCTCTTGCACTCTGTCCTTATTAATGAACGTGGTTTAGCGGTTGAATAGTTAAACCACGCTTTGTCTTCTTCTTTCGAATGTCAAATTACTGATGACAGAACGATATCATTCCTTTTAACCCTTGACAAAAAAGAGGGGTGTAATAACTTTAACATGTGTATTTGTGTATCTGTGTCTGTCTGTGGCATCGTAGCGCCCAAGCGGATGAACCGATTTTAATTTAGTTTTTTTTGTTAGATAGGTATTCTGATCGAGAGTGTTCTTAGCTATGTTTCATGAAAATCGGTTTAGCCGTTTGAAAAGTTCGGCTCTTTTGTAGTTTAAAAAGTCTTCGCATCGGGGGTTTTCCAAATTTTCAATTTTATTTCATTGTACTTCTTACTGAAATTCTAACATGCGCTTTGAAGGAACGAATAGATTTGCTCTTAAATCTATTCGTTCCTTAATTTTGAACTTTATTCTCGCAAATAGTACATAACACAACTGCCTACCCTATTTAACACTGTGTGTGCTATCTGTGGAAAATGTAGTTGATTGTACATTTGTGTATCCTGTGCTTAACTAAAACTGTGTTTCAACTGCCATAATGAACAATTGTTTGTTTTCCCAAATAAAAAAAAAAAACCGTGTGTAACTATTCACCCGCCATACCACGCTTATTAATAAGGGGGTGTATAATCTATATATATATATATATATAACTCAAAGGTGACTGACTGACTGACATAGTGATCTATCAACGCACAGCCCAAACCACTCGACGGATCGGGCTGAAATTTGCCATGCAGGTAGATGTTATGACGTAGGCATCCGCTAAGAAATGATTTTGATTAATTCTACCCCCAAGGGGATAAAATAGGGGATGAAAGTTTGTATGAAACTTTGTCAATTAAATTCCACGCGGACGAAGTCGCGGGCACAGCTAGTTGTATATATGCGCGGGTGACGGTCACGCAAGTTGTGCATTTCCCCATCCCAAAAGTGTCCAGAGTGTCTAAAGAGGTGTTCACTTCAAAATTGAGTATTTAATGAACGGCTGGTGTCATTTGAACCGATCTCTCACCCCTCTGCCAAACCCTTTACAGGAGAGGATATTGTGTTGGTACACGTTCACGTTTATTTTACGTAATACATAAACGTAGAGTAATAAACTTTTAATCCTGGATCATTTACATGTTTGTTCACTGAGCTGTTTCAGAGTTTGCATGTGTAGCTACTTACATATATTTCTAATTAAGTGCAAAGAAAGGTTTACTGTGAATACCTAGCAGCCGGATACCCGTTTGGAACATGAATTTGGGAACTAGGTATATACATACATACAGAAATGTCGTCTCAAACAGCCAAGTGTGCTGAAACGCTACTCAAATATTTAAGTACCCCAACAGTTACTAGCTAACTACTAGAATAAGGGTCTGAGGTATCACTATCCTTCCTATAAATATTTTTAACAAAGAAAAACGTAGACATCAAAATTAGTTACAGACCGCTAAAATTCTAGAATTATGTTATTCGGAGTCGGTGCCAATTAAAATTGCAGTCTTTGTTAATATAAAAAAAAAAGTTGGCACCGACTCCTATAAAATAAAATTAATTGATCCATATTGGAGTCGAATGTTTTTGAAGTCTGTGAATTATTTGAAGTCAGTTACTTATCTGACGCCGATTAATAAAAATATGCTTTCATGTCCAGCATCTCCAGCTAAAGAGGATGCTCGTCCCTGCGGCCCAAGGTTGAGGAGATGGTGCCGCAGCCGCCGCTGCCAGCTGTGGCGGCTTCTGCTCCTCCCCTTCATCCCCATCCTCGCGCTGATCATCCAGACCACTCTCTCCTTGAAGAACAGCATCACCAACGGACGCGAGGTGGCTGAAGTTGAGGAACAGGTACGAGGATCATTATTATAAAACTAAGCAACGCTTGTACTATAGGTGCTGTACAATATACAGGCACCCAGTGTTACGAAAGGCCATTACCAACTTTTCCCCGGGGCGGGAATCGAACCAGCAACAACACGGCGCAGTGAGCTTGTTGTGCTCAAACTACTATATAATGCCAAGCGGTCGTCAATGTAGTCAATTGTCTCGTCAAAACACGAGCTACCTTCAATATAATGTCAATTTCTCTACCGCCGCCATGATAATTAATTTGTTACTACAGAAAGCATATAAAGCATGTCTTCCGATAGTGAAATAATTTTCGAAATAACTATCAAATTTGTTTAGCTATAGCTAGTATATTAGTTTCTCTATTATTTGTTTTTTTTAGTATTGTTCCTCTATATCATATCACTTCATGTTTCTTTCTGAATAATTATTACCTTGATACTTTGTAATCAAAGCTAGTGGTACAAGTGGTGTTTACCTTTAATTGTTTATTACATTTAGTTCTAAGTTTATCTGAATGTGTATTATGAATGTAGTAATGTATATAACGCTGGTAAACCAAATAAATAAATAAATAGCTAGCTAAGTAGTATGGTTTTCAAAACTTTAAACGTTTGTATTTTTAATAATTTTAAAGTAACTAGCTGACCCGACAGATACTGTCCTGTCTTAACTTTGAATATTAAATTCGTATTGCTCCGCTCAATTTTATTATTTTTGCTTTGATAACGACCTTCTCCTGACAATAATAAACACAACAAAATAAGAATTAGCGAAATCGTTACATCCGTTCACGTGTGATGTGATGACCAATGAATTAGAGATTCATTTTTGTAATTATATAATTAGATTAATTAAAGTTATTTCACTGGTGGTAAACGCATGAAATACATTATATAAATTATGCAATAATAAATACCTGTCATGTGCCTTTGTGAAGTGTGTGGTTTTAAATACGTAATGCGAATCCCCGTAGCAAACATGATTCATACTTGCATAAGAATTGTAATGACGTTATAACTGAGGCGAATAATTTCATTTGCATAATATTTTATGACGACTTTAAATAAATAATATGTGCTGAAAATCTGTGAATACATGGTATTTCAAAGGACGGAAAGAATAATATAGGTATATTTACGTTACATATAGCTTATAACTAGATATCTGGGGAAGACATACTGTACATTGTTATCATATTTTCCGGGACTTTTTTTTTTGGGACTAGTCCCGCCATGCACTTTCAACCACTGTAACTCTTGTAAGCCAGGATCGACAATGGTGACCAATAATGACGTCGAGGTTTGACCCTCAACGAGTCCCGGGGAAAAGATAAATTGTCTTGGAACCAGCACGAATTTCATCGAAAGAAATAATAGGAGGAGTTGGAAGAAAATATTTCCACTTACCATCAGTGCAAAGCGGGAGACAAAAATAGCTGGTTTAGGCTGGTTGCCATAGCAACAAGACTATTTTTTGGGTCTTTGAATATTTGTTAAAACTATCGTGTTGCGGCTTTAGTTAATCCATAGATCTAGAATACAGGGTTAGCTGCATTTACGAGTAGTAACCACTAACCACTCCATACCTTTACGCGAAAATAAACGATTCTCTATGGAATAAAAATAATTAAGGAAAAAACACTTTAAATCTCCATGGATACTACCTTCATTACTTACCAGCAAAGTACATTCTAAAAATACACCGTTTACTTTCCACCGTTCTCTTGTAGAGGCATGTCTATAAAAGATTAAACAAAAAAATACTATAAATGTAATTTGGAGTCTCATTTACAGTAGTTTCAGAATAGGGAAAGCCTTTTGAGATTTCTGTCACTTTACATACCCTAACCCAAGTTAGGCTGATACAGAGTGTTGATCTTTACAAGACACAGGGATAGCAGAAAAAAATACATTTCCTTGCTGACTCCACATTTTTTTCATATTCGGTGAATGCAGGCTACAGTCTCAAAAAGTTGGGAACAGTCTCCTAAGAAGTTTTCCTGTTGCTATGACCGTTTAGGTACCTGTCCTAACTGACGCGTTTTAAAAATTCAACCCGTATAAATTGAATCTTTTCTAAAGGAAAAAACATAAAGAACACGGTTTCACGAAATATGTAGCTATGAAAATAACTAAGTAAAATAAATACTTCGTCCATCCCGTAATAGAAGGGAATTGTTTGCCAACAATTTGTGCCTTTTCCATGAAAATGTATACATTTTCATGAGCTCGTGACACAGATGGGCACCGTTCGACTGTGTAATCAATAGTGACGGAAAATAAATTACTTTTTTAACCCTTTCAATCTCTACACAAATATTTTTGATTGTTGTTAAAAGATTTTGATTTATTTTTCAATCACTTGCTCAGCTGTTGATCTATCTAACTATATTATATAAAAATGAATCTATATTTCCTTGGTCATCGCATCACACGTGAACGGATGGAACGATTTCGCTAATTCATTTTTGTTGGGTTTATTGTCAGGAGAAGGTTATTTTCTTATGAATGAAAAAAATAAGAAAGTTGAGCGAAACAATTTTAATTCAATATTCAAAGTTAAGACAGGACATCGTCTGTCGGGTCAGCCAGTAATAATTAATTTAATCTAAAAAACGGTAATGAACTGTTATATTACAGTGAATTAATGTTTGGCTCTGTTCATTTGGAATCCAAAATAACGCTTCACAGTTGGATCCATAGATGTGTTTTCTTCTCTTTAATCCACGATTCATGGATCATTTTTAACCGTCTACAAATAAGAAGCAATTCCATTCAACCCGTATTTTTCTATGAATCGATTTCAAATGTATTTCTTTTTGAAAAATTACAACTCCAGTTGGTTTATAAAGAAATTGTACTGACTTCAAGTAATAGAATGCGTGATTTTTTCTAGATTTATAGCGATGTAAGGTGTTTTGGAGTCGATATACTATAGGTGAAACAAAAAGGGTATACTATTTTTTTTGCAACTTAACTTTGTAAATCTCAAACTATCGGCTTTGTGGGACAGTAGAAGTACTAAAGGTTTTGTAGACTTGTGAAATATGTCAACAGCTGTATTCCTATAACACCTTTTGTTTTTCAAGTTTCCTCCAAAGCTGATAGTTTTAGAATTACAAAGTTAAGTTTTTTTTTAAAAAGTATACCCTTTCTGTTTCAACCTGTATGTATATTTGCTGCTTCCACTGAGAAGATCCGGCAAGAAACTCAATGGTTACTCTTTTCAATGAACAAAGACGGTGTACATTCTCAGGAACAGCAACAGAATATGAGCAGGCAACACCATTGCCACTAAATAAGTAAATACACTGTTTTATTTTTGTAAACGTTTATTTTGTGGTCCAGGTAAGCAGAGCTACTGAGCTCGGCAAATTGGTGACCAGGCTGCAACAGGAACGGTCGGAGGTTGCGTTTTTTATTTTCACCAACGGCAGCACTTTGAGGTAAGTTTTACAAATCTATCTCAAGTCTCGAGTCTCGAGTATACTTTTGACTTGTGAATTTGTACAGGTTTGACATTCTCACTATCGTTCTCATACTTGAGATCGATTAATTAATAGGGGCCTATAAATACCTCTTTGAACTGGGGTGACACATCAGTACTTTATATTATACTTTTTATAAATATTGCCAGACTGACTCACCATCTGTATGGTCCCAAACTAAGCAACGCTTGTACTATGGGTACCGTACAATGGACTGGGGGCTATCCCAGTGACATCCAGACCTGGGCAAATTACGAAAAGGCCATTTGCGAAATTTCCCCTAGTGGGAATCGAACCCGCAACCACCATGTGCAGTGAGCCGAGCGGTCTACGCTCGAACCACTGCGCCAAGCGCTCGTCGCCTCAGCTCGCTTCAGCATATATGCTTCAGTATTACAAACGTAATGTAGGTATTCGTAATACAATGTCACAGGACGATAGTTAAATCAGCAATGCTATTGCGAGCGTGAAGTCATATTTCAATATAAAATTTGTCATTTAGTGTAGTACCACCATCTCCCAGAAGATCAGCGTTAAGTAGCTATTGCAGCTGCGTTTCGTACGATAAGTGAGAGAGCCGGAACCCCTACATTCCTCTTCCTCTATCCCACTCCCCTTCAAGTTATCAACGGGCGAGCAATGCCATTGGTATTACAAGCATCTGTAGCTGCTTAACATCAGGCGCGTCGTACCTATACCTACTTATTTGCAGAGTAAAACACGTGTTTATCATGTGCTTAACTTTTTTGTGCTCATACGGTTTGAGTTTGGGTTTTCTGATCTGACAACTCTTCCCAGGTCAAACCTGACACAACGGTTCGCCGGCACAGACAGCGCTATACTCCAGATGGGTGACCTTCCACTGCTGGTGTTCAAGAACCGCTTCAAACCAGTCGATGGAGACACATTCATTGGTGAACTCGACGGGCTAAGGTCAGTCGCAATGTTTTCATTTATATTTGGAATAGGTTCGCCACCACTGGCCACTGTTACTCCTGTAAGCAAGGATCAAACTCAAACTTAAACTCAAAATTGGTTTTGTTACTGTATGCCAACCAACCATTTATGAATGGTCTGAATCTACCACCGGTTCGGAACGCTGCTTGCATTGATCCAGATATAAACTCAATGTTTACTTTTTCAACTAATAAATTATGGCGCACATTCTCAGGAACAGTAACAGGATGTGAGCAGGCCACACAATTTTCACTAAATATGAAAATAGTAATCAAATCTCGCTCAGATTTAGGTATTTAAATTAGAAAGCTAGTTTAATGAGGTGTGCATACTTACCTACTTAGGTACATTAATTTCAATGTTTACAAAATAAATAAATAATAATGAAACATAGAGGTGGATAAGAAAAATAATTGCTTTGGTGTGATACCGTCCATGCTAAATAAATAAATAAACAGTAAAACCCATTTAAGACGATTTCACAGGGACCCAACCAAAAACGCGTCTTAAGGCTAAAGCGCCCATCTAGACCACGAAGTTCAAATTTTTTGAGGTTTTTTAGAAATTTTTCTAAATCTGTCAGTAATAAAAGGCACATTTTGTAATTCGCGAAATAGACCGTGTGCAGTGCATTTATTAATATATCCAACTTACTCTAAAACATTTCAAGAACGACAGCTATCCAGATAATCTGGCAATTTTTGTATATTTAGTGATTTACTAGTATCATATCCACCGTGATAATATTTAGAGTAAATTAAATTATTAATAAACGCACTGCATACTGTGTTTTTCGCAAATCACAAAATGTTGTCTTAAATGTTTTCGGATTTTGGATAAACTATAAAATACTCGAAAATTTTGAATTTCGCGGGCTAGTCAGACGCCTTCACCTTAAGCGAGAAAGCGTATTATGCGGGGTAAGGAAAATCTCGAAAAGAAGCTCAAGATTGTGCATCATATGTTCCGTTTTTGAAACAACGTGGATTTTCCGCCTTGCCCATCACTAGCAAACGTAACTTTTCTGACCCATCAGAATTGGCACAGGCCAGGACAGCCAGTCTCACGTTATTTGCCTTACCACCATGACAAGTTTCTCCCTTAAAAACATAGGATTTATCTGGCATCAATATAAAAAATAAACCAATTTCATCTGCGTTAAAAATGTCTCGCGGTTCGTAATTTTGCCACAAATTCGAGAAGTGTTGCCATCCATGTATCAACACTATCAACATCTTGTGGTTCCACTGTCTCCCGCGACCTCCCGTGACCCGCTACCCGCTGCCACAAAAGAAAAATATTAAACGGGATGCGAATCGTATTAAGCGTTAAGAAATCGTAAGAAAACGTATCGTATTAAGCGGGTTCTACTGTAGTTTTAGAAAAATGTTGTTTAGAGGAAAGTGAGTGGATCAATCCCCGCAAGCAGCGCCCGTGCACGGGCATGACTTGCAAAGTGGCATCATTCTCCTCAACCATAATAAAGGGAAGAGGGTGACTCACTCCATAAAGCCACCGCAATGGTTTCAAGTTTCAATTCAACCATTATAATTAGTTGTTTACCACAATCGGTACATCGGAACTACCAACTTAAACTAGCTTGTCGGCCTTGGATTCCCTTTACTCACCTGATCAAACAATGGTGACCAACGATGTCGCCGAGGCTTACGTAACCCTTAACGATTCCCGGGAAATAACTTGATACGTGAGTTCATCAATGCCCGATTGCAGCCGGAGCTTGTAAAGTGCTCTCCTCCAACAATGCGCGGATAATCAAAGTTAATTAGAAATGTTCTATTTCAAACAACAGTTGAAAGTACGATTTTTGAATGCACCTACCTATCTATAGCTATCGCAAGTCAAGATTGTCTTCCCTATTGGTTATATTGAGATTCTTTTTTTATAAAAATAATTTTAGATGGATCACATTGAAATTATTCACAAAGTATCTAAGTTTATGTATAGCCCTTTAGTCTTAATTTAGTTATTTATTTATTTTATCTTTATTTATTTTTTTGTGGTTTGCGCCCGTGAATTCGCTAACGGGCCCAACGGAAGACCAGCGCTGGTTCTTGTCAACCAGCACATGCTGAATTGGGTCCGTTTGTGGCGAGCAGAATTTTTAACTTTATTCATTTATTTTTTTTGTAATATTTTTATCCTGTGAGCCACAATAAAGGTTTTTCATTCTTTCTTCTTTCTATCTACAATCAATTTCGATAAAACATCGAATCCACATTTTCCGATTTATCCCCAAGAAAGTTCTTGATATAATTATCGGATATTCAGGCATGATTGCGAAAACACAATAGTTAAAACATCCAATTGAATCAATAAATCACTGGTTCAGGTGTAGCTGGTCCGATAAGTGAGACAAATGGCAATCGTCTCTAGCTCAATACTCTTACATTAGCATCTTAATGAAAAGAAACGTCTTTCATTCAGGTACCCAACTGTAGTTGGGCAACAAGTCGATCGACGAGTCGGTTCGATATCATCGGCATGTCAAACGGCATTGTGCTCGCGCGTTGCCGACTTGAAAGGTGGGGGAAGGGAGAAGGGCTCTCAGTTATCGCACAAAATGCAGCCATAATAGCTACTTTGCGCCGATGTTCTGTGAGAGTGTTACTACCCTGGTAGAGCCATTCCGTATAGGATTTTAATCGGCAACAACTCAGCTCTACCATCTTCTAAGTCAAAGTCACAGCGTTTATTGCTTAGGTCTACGGGAGCACTTAAAAATATACTTTTCTTATAACTACAACCGGCACGGAACGCGACCTCGACTGAGAAAATCCGGCAAGAAACTCAGCGGGTTTGTCTTTTTCGTAATTTGCTTATGTAATTAATAATAACAAATAGTAATATAATAGCTCTAGTGTTTTGCCTTTTGAAATTACCAAGAATTACATAAAGTAATTCGGTCTAGTATGGCAAGACACGCTACGCTTCAAAACATACACGTTATGTGTTAATTTATTCGTAAATTAGATTCCCAGTATAAAGTTTGGTCGTGTTATTCATAGTCCTCGTTTTGCGTGAGAAAAGGGTACCAGCCAGGAATATCTGGGATATGGTGGACCGATGATATCACCAACGTACTTCAGTCATTGTAGTAGGTACAATTATCTTACATACTCAACAGGTCTCGTACCAATCACGCCCCATATTCAATTAGTACCCTTTTATGTTTTTGATATATTTGTTTGTTCGATTCCACCTATGATATTGTCAATAAACAATTTTATGACGCCGGTAGAACAGATGGGTACTCGTAAAAGCAAATAAATGTATCTGGAAGTGAATCTACATTCAGTCAAGAAAGTATCGGGAATGGATGATTTATTTATGGTTCCAAATTCAAATTTTAGTTTTTTTTGTTGTTGCTAGATTGGCACAACTGTTTTCCATTTTGGTGCGGAGTTTGAGTTGCATCTGTTATTTATATTAAATACAGTGCTGTTTTTAGTTATATCATATCTAGTGTGTATTGCGAATTTCATAATGGACAAAAACATCGAGCAAAGAGTTTGTCTTAAATTTTGCATCGCCAATGGAATTTCGTGTTCGGAGTCACTGAAAATGTTACAGAAGGCTTATGGTGAATCGATTTTATAAAACACACGTGCTTATGAGTGGTACAAAGCGTTCAAAAGCGGTCGAGATGTGATGGAAGATTTGCCTCGCTCTGGTAAGCCATCAACGTCTGCAACTGAAGTTAACATTGCAAAAGTGAAGGAAATAGTGACTGAAAATCTTCATTCAACATTGAGAGAGATAACCGCCGAACGTTCTGTGTCTCACGAGTTGATCCCTACCATTTTGAATAATTACTTGGGTATGAAACATGTTTTCGCTCGGCTAGTCCCAAAAGACCTGAATTTTCTCCAAAAACTCTATCGCATGAGAGTCGCTGAGGACATGCTAGAACGAGTCAATTCCGACCCAACATTCATGAAACGCATTGTTACTGGTGACGAGACGTGGGTTTACGAGTTTGACATGCAAACTAGTGAACAAGCTTCGGAGTGGCGCCTTCCAACTGAACCGAACCCGAAAAAACCTCGCCAAAGTCGATCAAAAGTCAAAGTCATGTTGACTGTTTTTTTTGACTATCGCGGTGTTGTGCACTCGGAATTCTTTCCGGAAGGTCAAACGGTAAATAAGGAATATTATTTGAGCGTTATGCGGCGTTTAAGACAGCAAATTCGACGAAAAAGGCCAGATTTCTCTAAGAAAATTCTTGGATTTTGCACCACGATAATGCGCCTTCGCATAAGGCCATCACTGTGAACGAATTTTTGCCCAAACGCTCAAAAAATACCATCGAGCAACCACCATATTCACCAGATATGGCTCCAGCCGACTTCTTTCTTTTACCTAAACTCAAATTACCACTTCGTGGCACCCGTTTTCAATCGGTAGAACACATAAAGGAGAATTCGCGGTGAGAACTGAACTCAATTCCGGAAACAGTGTTTAAAAATTTTTTTGATGATTGTATTATTCGTTGGCGTAAGTCTATCGTTTCTGAAGGAGCATACTTTGAAGGTGATAAAATAATTTTGGACGAATAACAAACATTTAGTGTATTATTGATCTTTTCCCGGTACTTTCTTGACAGAGTAGTATATTATTATTTTCATGCAAACAATTACATTTGTAATTATAGGGTACTTACCAGTTATTTCGTCTGCTTGAACTTAAATGAAGTATCCTATGTGGTAATCTAGGGTATAAACTATCTGTGCGCCAAATTTCATAGAAATTGGTAGAGCCCTTTTTGCGTGATTCAGTAACAAACATCCAATCATCTAAACCTAACTTTCGCATTTATAAATATTAGTAGGATAGGTCACAATGTCCATCGATTAGTACTACCTATTGTGGCTTGATTCTTGGAAAGAGCCTCCCGTCTTCAGTGTCGTGAGTCACTAACGCGTTCGGATCTTCAATATTGTTTATTTTCTTTTCTGTATTGGATATAGTTGTGCAAGCCGAAACCTGCCTACAATCACTCGCGTTAGGGTGCAACTTGCAATACAATACAAACTACTCAGTGTTCATAAAAGTTGATTAAATGTGGTAAATTCTTTGCAATACTAAAAAGCATGCAGTATGCACTGTAGTTTATTATTTTCCATGGAAGGTGTATCATCTAATAGCTCATAATGGGAGTAATCGGCTGGCACTCCTTGCCGCAGTAATGGTGTTTGTGTAAGGTCGTTAAAACCTCATGAACAAGCTACTTGTTAAATTAAGATAGGCACCTAGATACAGGCTTTATTGTAATTTGACGTATTACTCGCAGGTAAAATGGGTAAATGCTTTTGACGTTTTGCTTTTTACTACACCACATTACCTATAAGATATTCAGTGATTTTCTACACATTTAATTTTTTTATGATCCGGTTATGAATCAATGAAATTCTAAATTTAGGCATGACTTTAAACAGCTCGGCTATTTTTGATCATTTTATAATTACTAATTAATTTATTCATTGTAATGTCAACAATAAGTTTATTTTGAATTAAAATCATTCAAAAAGTACTGTTTGTTGAATAAGTACCTAATTCACTTTCATTTATCACACACAAAAATCTGAAAATCTAAATTCGACGACCGCTTGACGCAGTGGTTCGAGCGTAGGCCGTTCGGCTCACTGCACCGAGTAGTTGTGGGTTTGAGTCCCGTCAGAGTAAATTTCAGGAATGGCCTTTTCGTTAATCTGCCCTAGTATGGGTGTCACTGGGATGGCCCCCAGCCCATTATACGGTACCCATAGTACAAGCGTTGCGTAGTTTGAGACCATACAGTTGGTGTGTTCGCCTGGCAATATATATTTATTTATGTCTTTCGCGGAATATTGAAGGAGGTCTGATTTGTTACATTAAAGCTTCTGTATCAGAGTCTGAAAGGACTACGTCGAATCTCATGTCATCCCGAATGATTCATTCGGTTCAAGGCTTCGATGTCTCGCATTATAGATTATAATACAAAAAACTGAGTACTTGCCTAGCAAAAAAAAATGCGTATCTTAACACAAAATTCCTTGGCGGCAAGAGCTGTGGAATGAATAATGCTACTGATATGCAGTACGCGCGAGACGGAAGCTACGGGCCGAGACGGTGACCCCATGAACTACTTTGAACCCCCATCGAACCCCCTTTGAACTATTTGAAGGCACTTGTTCCAATAATAATGTGTACGAATATCGATGATAGAAGAAAAGGCGAAATGAGAGCACAAAAAAATAAACTTTTATATATTCTTATTCATGACCAGCTGATGCACGCGGCTCCACCCGTGGGCCGATAAAATAAATCTGAAGTTACTTCTTATAACAGCTATCTGCCAGTGAATGTCCCGTCAAAATCGGTCCAGCCGTTTCGGAGATGTGTGGAAAAACGAAACAGACAAAAATAACAATGATTTTTGTTAAGTACCTACCGTGGGTACCTATATATTATATACTTCAATATACATTTACTAAGAGCTACATAAAAGAGGGGGCGTGGGACTTCCGGCTCTCCCACATGATGAGTGGGAGAGCCGGAAGTCGAAACGCAGCTATTGTGGCTACTTTAAATAATAAATAAATAAATATCGCCAGACAAACACACCAACTGTATGGTCCCAAACTAAGCAAAACTTGTACTATGGGTACCGTACAATGGACTGGGGGCGATCCTAGTGACACCCAGACCAGGGAAAATTACGAAAAGACCATTTCCGAAATTTACCCTGACGGGAATCGAACCCGCAACCACCCGTTGCTGTGAGCCGAGCGGCCTACGCTCGAACCACTGCACCAAGCGGTACTTTACATGAGAGGCTGGTACTACCTCGTTAGAGCCAGCCCGTATATGAGCTGGTGTCAATTGGCTACGGCTTGACTTAATGATTTTACTGGCCAACGACACGCAATTTGAACTAATGAAAGCTGTGAAAAACCAATTAATCGCCAAATACCCAATTTGTTATACAGATCACGAACTGTGTGAGCCGTCCGCGTTTCATTTGAACCTAAACCAATATTTAACTGTTTGCTCAACGAACGAACTATATTGACAACTTGTTGTTACATGCGGCTCCGCCCGCGTGTTACTTGGATATATCGAATAAAAGCAGCCTAGTTACTTATTATAACATCAGCTATCTGCTAGTGAAAGTCCCGCCAAAATCGGTCCAGCCGTTTCGTAAATAATCACAACAAATATAGACAGACAAAGGACAACAAAAATAGACAACGATTAAAAAAAAATGTTTTTTTTTGTTCTAAGTACCGTGGTGGATTACGGGCTGATACCCCTCGTAGTGAGGGGAGGCCCGTGCCCAAGAGCGGGACGTCAAAAGGGCTAAATTATATTTCGTTAAGTACCGAAGCCTAATATTTTGATATTACAAACAGACACTTCAATTTTAATTATTAGTTTAGATAGGTACTCGTTGTTATAGCCTATTTGTGTTAGTACCTAGAAAAATATTTATTCTAGCTTGTTATTACTATTGTCTGCGAACTTTAGTGATAAATAATCACACAACATTTACGGTGGAAGAGCTATGCTGGAGCTAATTAATATCTAATATATGGGCTGACTCTAGCTCGATAGAGTTGTGCCACCTCCTCACAGAAGATCAGCGTAAAGTGGCTATCATAGCTGTTTCGTACGATAAGCGAGGAAGTCGGAAGCTCAAACCCCCCGACGCGATTGGAACCCGCGGACGGTGTTCTAAAACATGCGTTAGGCCACTGAGCTATGACTGTTTGAATAAGGTGAAACCACCTGCGGAGTGTAACAGAAGAATGCTCATCCGTACACTGTATTCAGAATGAGTGATAGAGGCCCTACTAGTAAATGAATAGAGTGTGAAATAGAATGCTTATACTTTTTCAAACAGACTTCAAAAAAGGAGAAGATTCTATATTTGTAAGATATTATATACCTATGTTTTTATTTAATGTATATCACCGATTACGCTGTCAACGGTAAACATTTTTTTTTTTTTTTTAATTTCATTTGGATTCGGCGCCGCTATCTTTACACTACGTTAGGATTGCTTCTTAGGAAGGTAGTAGGGGTAGGTACCTAACCCTACTTGAATTAGCAACGACTCCAACTGAGATAAATTATAAGGTCCCTAGTTATTTCTAGCTTTTTCGTGCACCCAGGTTTTTTGAAGTCGGTTTATTTTTTATTAAAATATTATTTTTATCGTTGTTAACCTAAAAGTCCTTCGCGAGAAATTGTAATAGTGAAAAGTGTTGTAGACATTTGTAAACTTAGGACAGCAATACAAAATATCTACAACAACGTTTTTTCTTCATTTGGACAGTAGTATATAGCTTTAGTATTACCTATAGGTATATCTACATACAACATCAATTTGTTCTTCAACTTTTCCCCATAGCCGATTCGATTTACAACAAAAAAGGATACCCTTTCTTTATATAACCAAGTCGGCAAACAAGCATGCGATCCGCTCTATGTTAAGCAGTTATCGTAGCCTATAGATGGTTGCAATACGATAAGCATTGCTCACACGTTGTCGTTGAAGTGGAGTTGGTCAGAGGAAGAGGAATGGACGAGTGTGTTTCTACCGATGTGTGTGATAGACGAGGACCGATGGACCGATGGAGGAGTGTGTTTCGTACGATGTAGATAAAAGCTACAACGTACGAAACCCAGCTACTTCTGTTTTACCGTGTATTCGTCATCATTAATAGGTTTTGTTGTCAGGTCCAGCATAAACGCCAGCGCGTCGATGACTGAAGTGGTTGAATGGTATACAAATGCGAATGCGGCCTTATTGAACCACTTGACGAAGGAAATTAAGGACACAGACAGCACTACCATATGGAGGTAAGCTGCATGCAAGTTTCCTCAGATGAAGGAATAGGAAATAGGTATTAATGATTTGGGTATTTATTTTTAGCTAACAGTAAGTAAGTATATTTCTTTGGAAGTAAAATAAAATACTGTGTTTAAATCATTTCGATATGTCCTATAGTTTTCGCGATAGGTATATCATTTTTATCATGTCGTCGTCGACGCCGGTTTTGTACTGCGACGTTATTTCAGACCTTTGAAACATCCTGTTTCAAAAGTCCGAAATGGTTTAGGTAAATGCCGGTAGCTGATATGTAAATACCTACAAAAGACAGCCTATGTAAATAAATACAATATTTTCTGAGTTACATACTTACTACGTTATATTGGATATTTAGGATATTTGTCACAACTTTCGTGTCGAGGCTTTAAAACACATCCAGGAGACTAGACAACGGTGTAAACTGTATTTAGGACTAGCAGCCACTAATATTCAAGAAACAAGTTGATATATTATAATACATATTTAATTCTATGGTCGATTTATTTGTTTTAATCAACCTTATTAAAAACCAAGAGTGCGACGGGAGCACTACGTTTAAGGTATATTGATTGCTTACTCAAAGCAATATAAAGTCTAGATTTAAGCGTACGCAGCTGATTGCTTTCTACACATAAAGTAGTGTCACCAAATCCACTGTTTTCAGGATACGGTTTTTTTTTATTAACTTCAAATATTATTTTTAATTTAGTCGCCTTACTCTAGTTAGGTAGTGCCAATTATTGTTCTGTATACAAAAAGAGATACTGACTGACTGACTGATCGATGAACGCATAATCATGCGCTCGCTGTTAGAATCAGATCGCTGTCAGATTTGAGATAGATTTATTAATGCGGGCCAATATGCAATATGCCTAGGATGCAAGTTATTTTTTAAATTTGCGCGCCTTGTCTTATGCTGGCCATCCTCCCACTCAATTCGAGGGGGTCCCGGACTTAATCTACCCCCCATTGTGGTTTTGCGAACTCAACACGCTTTTCGAAAGACTGGTTTAATAGTACATTGTTACACGAGTGGTGAAAGTGACTTATTTAGTCCCGAAGGACAAAATAAGTCTTTCACCCGGTAAACACTGTGCTTTTCATTACGAATACAAGGAAAGTAAAAATAAAAACAGGAATTGGCTAAAGAAATAATACAAGGAAGTATGAACAATACTCTACAACTCGAAAAAAAAAATAAAGATCGGATTGCCGCCTATTTTGTTTTTTTTTCGTTGGCCGGGCAACTTCATTATTTAGCCATTATTTTTCATTTTCATCTTTAAATATTTTGCCTAAGTCTATGTTATTTTAAAGAAATTGTTGAAACTAAATTATAATTAAGTCATTTAAAAATATATATTCTTTAATTAATACTTATCTTTATATTATTTCAATTTACCATCGTGCTGTAGTTGAGTGACTGTAGAAAAAGTTTGAACATGGTTCCATAGAAATGTGAAAATGGGACTAGTTTTTTTTTATAATTTGACAGCTGTCAGTTGAAAGTGATTCTCCCGGGCCGGAAAAGTATTACTTTCAACCCGCTCCTCAGGCAACTTCAGACCTACTTTCAGAGTATGAGTAATGAAAACATATTTACCTTCATCGTTCAGAAATATTATTTATTTATGAACTTTCTTGGCTACTTGAGTATTCATGGTCGCACTAGCTAATTGTATAGCAAAGATTATCCCGTCGGTCGAGGGTTGTTATTGAGTCATCCCGACCTAGTTCATAACTAGTTCATATTTGTGTTGCGTCATCGATAAGTTAACTAAACTAATACATTATACTGTGAATTTGTAGTCGTCGGCGATATTTTAAATTATGCCTCTTTATTGAGTCTTACAGGGTTAATAAATAAAAAATATAAGTAAACTCGTATAGGTAAATTTTTATTTGGCTAGCTACTCTGAATAATTGCGTTAGACCAGTATTAATAAATCGATCTCAAGTCTGAGAGTGATCTTGGAAATGTCATGCTTATGTCATTCCAGTACAAATACCGGGTCAGTATAATTGCTTAAGGCTAAAGCGCCCACCTAGCCCGCGAAGTTCAATTTTTTTGAGGTTTTTTAGATTTTTTCAAAATCTGACAATAATAAAAGGCACATTTTGTAATTCGCGAGAAAGACCGTGTGCAGTGCATTTATTAATATATCCAACTTACTCTAAAACATTTCAAGAACGACAGCTATCCATCTGGATAGATGTCGTTCTTGAAATGTTTTAGAGATTATCTAATCTGGCAATTTTTGTATATTTAGTGATTTACTAGTATCATATCCACCGTGACAATATTTAGAGTAAAATAAATGTATTAATAAACGCACTGCATACTGTGTTTGTCGCAAATCACAAAATGTTGTCTTAAATGTTTTCAGATTTTGGATAAACTATAAAAATACTCGAACATTTTGAATTTCGCGGGCTAGACAGGCGCCTTCACCTTAACATAAAACAAACAGAATACAAACAATTACATTAAAACATGGCAACACGAAATAGGGTATTATCATATTGATGTTTAAGCAGACACGGAAGCCTGTAGATGCTTGGAATACCGAAGGCATTGCTCGCACATTACCAACCTGAAGGAGAGAGGGACAGAGGGACGGGAAGGGATGGAGGGGGGACTCATCGTACGAATCACAGCTATGATATATACCTTACGCCGATTGTTTGTTGGGTGCTACTGCCCGCACGAGCCAGCTCGTATAATATGAGCAATAATAATGCCTGATCTAAGAATTGTCTTCGCGATGTCCCGTGAATCACTGATTGAGCTGCTGTAATTCAAAGCCCACTACACTGAAGTAATGGTGAAATCAGTACTTCTACGAATGACTCATCCTGACTATTAGAACCTTGTGCTCATCCGAATATCAATAAAAACGCCATATGTGTCATAGTGTAGATGTGTCATTGTTACCAGGCATGCCTTTTAAGTTCTGTCGTTTCCATATTTCCCGGCAATTTTGAATTTGGAACTGTTCTATATTCGAATGTGTTTAAATTTCGAATCTCAAAACAGTTGAAAGTTTTAGGATTAATGCTATTGTTTAGTCACAGCGTCGGTTAGAATCTGTCAGGTTACGTACGAAAATGAATCTTTCTAAGGAAAATGTTAGTGCAATAATTTTCTACAACTTTAGAAGAGGCCTGACACGGCTTCAGTGTTTTGAAGAGCTAACATCTGTGTTCAGGGATGAAGCCCCATGTCTGCGGACTGTCGAACGCTGGTATTTAGAATTCCAGCGTAGACATACTAGTCTTAGTAACAAATCTCGCGAAGGACGGCCAAAATCCGCCTTCACTGAAGATAACATCATTGCTGTGAGACAACAAATTCTCGAAGATCGTCATGTGACGTATCGAGAGATAGAGGCTCTATTAGGCATCTCAGGGACAACCATTCAGAAGATCTTGCATGAAGCGCTTGGTGTAAGAAAGCTAGTTTGCCGTTGGATACCGCATCTGCTTTCCGACGATCACAAGGCGGCCCGCGTCAGATGGTGTAAGAAAACTCTGCAAAGGTTCAACCGAGGAGAGTCAAATCACGTCTACGACATCATCAGTGGTGACGAATCTTGGATCTATGCCTACGATCCTGATTCCAAACAACAATCTACAATCTGGGTCTTTCAAGACGAGCCAATACCGACTAAAGTTGTTCGTTCTCGAAGCACTTCAAAGAAGGTGGTGGCCACGTTCATTGGAAAAACCGGCCATATTGCGACTATTGCACTTGAAGATCGTAGAACGGTTAAAGCACAGTGGTATACCACCGTTTGTTTACCACAAGTCATAGCCAACTTCGAAAATCTAACTCAAAGCGACGCATCATCCTGCACCACGACAACGCAATCTCACACAGCGCTCGTCAAACGATTGAGTATTTGAAGCAGGAAAAAGTAGAAATTCTTGACCATCCTCCATACAGTCTTGACCTAAGCCCTAAAGATTTATTTACATTTCCTAAAATTAAGAAAAGTCTTCGTGGTAAGGTTCCAGTCCGGTGAAAAAGCAGTCGACGCTTTCAAGTCAGCCATTTTGAACACCCCCACTTTAGAGTGGTATAAATGTTATAATAACTGGTTTGAGCGAATGGGAAAGTGTATTAAGCTACGTGGTGAATACTTTGAAAAATAATAAAAAGTACTATAAGGTTCTAGTTGTGTTTTTTTCTTCAAACGACAAAACTTAAAAGGCATCCCACGTATCTGTGAAAGCCAGTGACTTGGGAAAGCTTTGATTTTTTTGTCTCTGTTCTTTTGATACGGTGTGCACTGAGAGTTTGGTCAGTGTGAAGCGAAATAATTGGTGTATGAGCCAATTCCAATTCCAATTTAGTTTATGGCTTCCATAGTTTATCGATGATTTTGCCAACGACAAGTGTTTAGAGAAGAATAATACTATTGTGCGGTTTTTGGGACGATTGTACGCTGGATAGAGCTCTAGTTTCAGTTGGATGATATGCTGGTGTTCGAGCCATTCTTGAAGGAATCTACATACATCAGAGATACTCTTAAATGGTCTAAGACATACATACGTCTCGTGTCATCCATCATTGGTCATATGTCACCATAGATCGACGAGTGCGGGCGGAAGGGCCGTCACGATTAAACTACGACTGATTAATTTAAATTTAATAAAATTATAATTTAAAATTGAACTGCATAAACACAAAATTATTGAACAAAATCAAGAATCTTGAGAATTGCCTCTTTTTAAACACTAATTTAATTCTGCTTGTAATAGCTGTAAGCTATCTGAAAATCTTATACATATATAAAATTCTCGTGTCACAATGTTAGTCACCATCCTCCCCCGAAACGGCTCGACCGATTTCATGAAATTTTGTGCGCATATCGGCTAGGTCTGAGAATCGGCTACTATCTATTTTTCATACCCCTAAATGTTAAAGGTGGTCCACATTCCACGCGGACGGAGTCGCGGGGCACAGCTAGTAATACAATAAAATAGTTACGAACTCGGTAGGATTCTGAAAACATCTCGTTTCAGCTGCACCGGTCATGGTTCCAGCTAGCTATTTTCCCATCATTGTAGTCCTAGACATGATATCATCATTGTAATTATGCCTGTATCTAACAGATTCTCTGAAAAGGTGACCATTTCTGTCTAATGACTAATAGTCAGCACCAAGACGCATACCTGCATCACACCCTGTAAGGAGTATATTGAATACCCAGTAACCCTATACTAGGACCCTTTCTTTAACTTTACTCTTTTAATCTAAAACTATCGGCTTTGTGGGACAGTTGAATTACTAAAGGTTTTTTAAGCTTATAAAATCTATCAACAGCTGTATCCCTGTGACATTTTGTTTTTCAAGTTTCCTCCAAAATGATAGTTTTAGAATAACAAAGTTAAGTTCTGAAAAAAAGTATACCCGTTTTATTTCAACCTGTATAGGTAGGTAATTAAAATAATAATTTCTTCAAAAAAATATATTTTTTTAAATGCATTTATTAAAAAAATAGCTTACTAGCAATGCGCGTCTATCACATTACTAGTATTCTCGTTAGTTAGCCCCTCCAGCTAAGCTAATGCTTGTGTTAGGAGTGGGCTCACGTCAATAGCTTAAAGGCCAGGATAGGGATTAAACCCGGAACCTTTCAGCTACGAGCGCTCAGTGACCACTAGGCTATTGACGCCTTATAAGTAAAGGTAATTAGATTATTAAATTTAACAAACATAATATTGTTACATTATATTAACAAGCCATGCCGAAATTACGACTGATATGGAAAAAACATTTTACAACACACACGTCGCTACATTGTCGCTGGGCCCTTATTACGTTAGCTACTCAAAACGCAATAGAAACGCTTTCAAACGCTCGCGTTTGAAAGCTAATTCGCGTTTGGACGCTCGCGTTTGTAAGCAAATTAGCTTTCAAACGCTCGACGCGAGCGTTTGCTTTTCTATTGCGTTTTAAGTAGCTAACGTAATAAGGGCCTGGTAACATTCCTACGCTACTGTAATTGTCGGACGGATTGTACGCTTGAATCTTATTACAGGTACCTGGTCGGGTTCAAGAATCTACTGCGGAGTATTGAATGTAAGGGCATAGCGTCTGTTCTCGGGATAAATTACTTTGCCAGAGGGTACCTTCAGCCTCGCGCTTATGAAAGGTAAAAATCACGAATCATGTATTAGGTACCTTGTAAATAAATAAGTAAATGACGTGAGTCAGTGAATAAAAAATAAAAGATAGATAAATATCGACTACACACCAACTGTAAGGTCCCGAACTAAACATCGCTAGTGCTATGGGTAGCTTACAATGGACTGGGGGCAATTTCAGTGACACCCAGACCAGGGAAAATTACGAATCACTACGCCATGTAGTTAGTAAAACTGTTTAGTAGCATGTGATTTAATCAAATGTCAGTTATTAAAAAGAAACCCATTAGATATTTTTGTGTAAAGTATTTACTTGGGCGCTATGCAAATTATTGTGAATGATTAAAATATTTATATTATATAACTATACCCTACTAGCGTTTGCTTTCCACTTCATTCACGTGAATCGAGGAACGTATTGCATCAATCGTATATCCCCTATTTGAACCCCTTCAATTCTTTTTTTACGACAATAGGTATCCTTAGTTCTTCGCCTAGCTCCAATAGATGTCTACACCAAAATTTATCTAAATTGGTTGAGGGGATTGGGCGTGAAGTCGTAACAAACAGACAGGCACATAAAGTTACTTTCGCATTTATAAAATTAGCTTGGATTGCAGGTACATAGCTCACATGGTGTTAGGCCGAGACTTGTTGGACAACACTCTCAACTTGGTGCCCTCGCTGATACCACTGCACAAGGACATCAAGGAAGACAGCGATGAGTATCAGGATCTTGAGAAAAAGTAAGTGGAATAGGGTCCATGATTTTTTTGCAGCCAGGGCGGCGACGCTTTGCAGTAGGGTGATACTGACAATTGACAGTTCTGACAGTCTCTCTCTTTCATTCCATACTTGAGATAATTAGTATTTGTAGTGAAACTTAAGGAAGGAAAATTACAGATGACGCCACTCCAGTCCAAATTAACTCTTCGATGTTCAAACCTTGGGCGCCATCGTTGGGATGACATAGAATCCTGGCTTACAGTAACAGTGGCAGGAGTGAGTGGCGGCCTAGTCCCAAAAAAACCCCTAGTCTAATCAACCGACATCTACCTTCTTATTAATAAACGCGGATTAGCGGTTGTGTAGTTACGTCTTCTTTTTTCGAATGTCAAATTACTGATGACAGAAAGAGATAGTTCAGTGCGTAACTATTCACCCGCTAAACCAAGTTTATTCATAAGGGGTTATGTGACCTGAATGTCTTGTGCTAGCATTCTTGGATTTATTCTTTAGAGTCCATGCTATGAAAAGCCTTATACCTTGGCTTTCTCTTTCACCGTCACACTCGTGCTCACTTACGGCGATGACGTCACAGCCCTATAGCTTTTACAGATTCATTTTATCCTGTTGCTCTTGTCATTTTTAGGGTTATTTTCAAAATTACGTGTACTATTTTTAAAAATTACTACACACCAACTGTATGGTTCCAAACTAAGCAACGCTTGTACTATGGATACCGTACAATGGACTGGGGACGATCCTAGTGATACCCAGACTTGGGAATATTACGAAATGCCATTTCCGAAATTTGCCCTGACGGGAATCGAACCCGCAACCACCATGTGCAGGGAGCCGAGCGGCCTACGCTTGAACCACTGAGACAAGCGGTCGTCTAATTCCTTGGTAGAATGGTAATAGACTCGCCTGTAACAATGGACCCAATTAATACCGACATGCGTAATGCTTTAACTAGCTCGTAGATGAGAATAAGCCTCTACGTTGTTGAAGGAATCAGCAAATAGTGGACAATAGACAGCAAGATGGGCGCGTGTCCGACGCCATAGAATACTTTGACCAGACGGCAACCTTCCTGGACAGACTGAGGGCCGTGCAGAAGCAACTCCGGGAGTATATCAGGTACCTGGAACATAGTACTTTCCTGGAATAACCGCTTTGCTCTAGAGAAGGCGCCACGTGTTTTGTTTTTAATCGACTTCACGAAGGAAGGTCCTGTTTTGAAGCGAAGCTTCTATACGGACGTTCGGGGCTCTCGGTTTGCTCGCCGCGCGGCCACTATTTGTGCAAATCGTCAGCACTGACGTAGCGTTACACATTGACGTCAGAAATGCGGCGCCCTACGCTTTATACTATTAATTTGGTCTGAAGATTAAAACGTAGGACAGTATTTTTTTTTTAAAACGTAGAATAGCTTCTCATATGTTTGTATGGTGACGGGGAGTTACCCCTGACGAGATCGAGGTAAAAGGTCACCCCGAACTTATTGCCAAATTAAGGTCACAATTCCTTATTTCGGAAAGGCTTATGTTTTTGTACGACAATATTTGGAACCTTCAATATGCAAGTCCGCCTACGTACACTTGCCGGTTTTTTAAAAAGCCCCCCTTCCTAAAATACTATTTACTTTCGAGTCTACCCTGCGGTCCAACCGAGCATACAGCAAGCGAATTAAACGGGCTATTGCTTCCCAACATCATTTGTAATAGCAGAATGTATACCTAAATTTCGGATCACTAGGGAAAATATTATATATTCTAGAGGGCGCCAGGGCGCGTGGGCGGGCGCTACATGCGCCAGAGCCGGCGCTGCCCTTGAAGCTCTTTAAAAATGGAATGAAATTAAAACAGAGTGTTGTAAAAGTCTGAAATTGTATAATAAAAAACATAACGATAGCCATATGTGGAAGCCTATAGTGAAGACAGGCCAAAAAAAATTTTTTTTGAGGAATACTTTGCGTGACTATAATATTTTCAGAGTTCTCGAATTTGCTGCCGTGAGTTTTCACTCATAACACATTTACACCGATATATGTATGATAATATATCTATTTTTTTATAACACAAAATAGGGAAATCATCATAAATCGGAACACATCTAATGACTTAGCAAACTTATTAGCAGCAACCACTAATATTGAAGGAACAGTATAATTATAAACATTTCAATTGGGTTTATCAGTTTCATAAATTTTCTAGTACGTTTTATATATTCTTTAAGAAATAGTATGTACTTATGTCCTAAATGGTCCAGATGTTTATAGATTCCTCAGGAATTCTATAAAATGCATCATTTTAACATTTCCAGTAACAAAAAATATTGATATTATGGTCTTAGATAATTCTGCATTAGAATAATAATAGTTTTTCTTGTCTTCAATGGATGGAGGTTATAGATGGTTCATTTGCTGTGCTATGAACATTTGGTTTGAGCATGAGATGACCGATATCCCTTCGTCCTTCACACATTCATGGGCATCTTATCATCAGTAGTTTTTCAAAGTCATCTTCTTGCGGCCGAAAAACTCTCAAAACGTTCGCAGTGAAGTCTCATACCCTGGAGATTCATATAGTCCTTTCAGCATCTGATTCCAAACGCATCTAACGAGGTCTGCCTTAGTAATCATAATTTCTGAAAATTAAGAAAATAATTTGTACAGGCTTTGTAATCGTTGGTAACATTTTAAATACTGAATCTACATCTATTAAACATTTCAAAATATTTAAAGAACTTTAATCACCACTGATAAATAAATTTAACTTATTTTATACAAAAAGAAACACAAGCGAATTCCGAAAACGTTGTTTGAGTCGGTGATTACTATCTTCCAACATAAACTCAAGAATCAATAAAAATATATTGACACAGACTTCTAACATAATACCTTTATAATTAATAGTATTTTAGTAGCTTCTCACTTAATTTATTTTGGACATTAGTCGGTATAAAAGTCATTCAATAAAAAAAATTGATGAATAATTTTGCGCCTTCCTAATACGATCCCTGTAAATTTTTAGCATAAAATATGAACTTACTTGTCAGGTACACACATAATTCCAATGAGTGTATGGCCGGTTGGACAGTGGTATCGACCGTTTTTTACAATATCTCTCACAACCCTGATTTTAGATCTTAATACACTAAAAACAAAACGACTTTCCGTCACTGGAAAAGTCGTCGACAACACGGCAGACAACAATAATGAAAACACGATATATCGCATAAAATATTCCGCCATTTATAAAACACTTAAAGTGAGTGAGTAGTTTTAAATTCGACTTAAATATGTAAATGTGTTTGGTACGACGATCTGCGCGTGCGTGCGGCTGCGAGTGAACTGGTTGGTTGGAACTTATACGTACCAAAGTTTATAGTCTATGTTTTCCTTGATTTTGAAGAAAAATTGCATAATTCATTCATCCTCTTGGAATGGATAATATTGCGCCATTTTTTTCTATCGTTTTGAAAAAAAAAAACTATTGTCTATAGGTCTATATACGATGGGTGTCAAACTGAAAACCTCATAATACGAGTAATAAGCAATTTACGCAACATATAATAACGAAATTCATCAAGAAAGTGATAAGTTACAAGTAATGACGCAACTACAATGGAATTTGTCGGTGGTTGAGCTAATCTGTGACGAAACGACTACAGCTCATATGGCTGTAGTGAGGTATCACATATTGTATTGCGAATTTTCTAGAATTAAATGAGATTATACCTGTATTGAAAGACAATATTCTGAATTATTTTTATATATTTTGTACTCAAAATATACATTTGATTTTGGAAAGGGGGGCACAGTCAAAAACTCACCACGTATCCCCAGGGGAAAAGGCGAGGGTACAGACTACAGAGTACGAGCAGCTCTAATATAATTTGAAAATGATAGCCGACAGTTGTTGTTGGCTATTTTATTCTATTAAAAGTTAGCATTTGTGTTTAAAAAAAAAACAAGTAATGTAATTGGGTCTCGTAATCTGCAATAAATAAATTCAAGTTAATCAAAAAGTTGCTCGCAAACATAACTTGATTAATGGACGATCCATTATCCTGCGCAACCCGGCCTTATGGGCTGTTGACTAATTCAAATGACTTGGAGTTTGGGCATGCGTTAAGATCATCTTTGGAATGTTTTCTACCGCAATGAGTGCACAGAGGCTTACTCTGGTATGCGGCGTAGCTACATCTATGAAAATGAGGCAGATTCTTCTATGCAAATAAATAAAATTGGAGTGTCTGTTCGTAATAGCAAAATAACACCTTTTCACTAAATGCATATTATGAAAGCACCTATATCAAAAACGCGATTTAAAAAATGTTTGTCTGTCTGTCTGTCTGTCTGTCTGTATGTTTGTTCCGGGTAATCTCCGAAACGTCTGGACCGATATTGACGGGATTTTCACTGGCCTGGCGGGATAGCTCATGTTATAAGCAGTAACTTAGGTTACCTACCTACTTTTATTTTAGAAAAAAACAAAAAACAATAAATGGGTTCTATCGCGCGGCCTTAGTACGCGGGAGCGGGCTTATGCAAAAAGTATATACCTAATCAAAAATTAGATTAAACTAAGCATAGGTGTCTCTTTATTAACTTATTTATTTTCGTAAACTTTGCAAAGTAAACAAACATTTTTTGTTCAATTAAATTTTGTTTAGTTAAATTTCACGGGGACGAAGTCGCGGGCACAGCTAGTGCCCGTGCCGATGTTTTCATTTATTGCGGTCGCTGTCATCGTAGGTGTAGTAATTAAAGTTTTATTTATCAAGAAATAATCCTTACATGTACTTACATAATATGTCTTTATGGTTATTATTATTATTGTAAAGAGGAAAATCCATAAATGACTGACTGACTCATGAACGTAGAGCCGAATCCACTGAAGATGGAAACACGACATTTAGACAGCAGGTGTATATCATGACGTAGGCAAACAATATGAGAGGTTTTTGAAAATTCATCTTCTATGGGCTAAAATTGGGAATGGAAGTTTGTTCGAAAATCCGTCATTTTTGAAGTTTAATAAATTAATATTTATTTAAGCATTTTGGAAAAGTTAGCCCTTAAACCCTTATTAATAAACCTGGTTTAACGGTGGTATAGTTACACCATGCTTTGTCTTCTTCTTGCGAATGTCAAATCACTGATGACAGAAAGAGATAACTCGGTAACTAAGGTAACTTCACCCGCTATACCACGTTTAATAATATCGGAGTAAGGGTGTAAATAGGGGATGAAAGTTTGCATGGATATCCCAATTTTTATGAAAATATGGCCAAGAAAATTATTAATAAGGGTACGCTAACAAAGTGTATGCAAGTATTTTTCTTTGAATATTCACCCACTAAATATATAGAATAGGGGGTGAAAGTTTGTATGGTGATATGCTGGTAGAGCGTGGGAATCTGTTAATATTTTACAAATACCCACTATATAAATGCGAATATTTTACAGCAATTATTATAACATACAGCGACGATGGAGTCATCTCCAAGCGTCATCATATCACACTTTTAATTTAGACTTGCATTACTATTACAAAGGTACATCTAAATATATACCTATAACTCAAAGGTGACTGACTGACTGACATAGTGATCTATCAACGCACAGCCCAAACCACTGGACGGATCGGGCTGAAATTGGCATGCAGGTAGATGTTATGACGTAGGCATCCGCTAAGAAAGGATTTTGATTAATTCTACCCCCAAGGGGATAAAATAGGGGATGAATAATCCCGAAATTTTTGTTAAGTTACATTACACGCGGACGAATTTGCGGGCACAGCTAGTTCAACATATTTTTAAAGAAATATTATTAATATGGTTTGGATTTTTTCAGTTTGTTCTATCGTTACGGCAAACATACTATACCAATTTCAAGAGGGGTTATTGATATAACATGCCCAATCATTAGGATATGATCTCTCTAAGAACATTGGGATCAGGCTGGAGAGCAAACATAATGACACACATCCTAGTTTAAATAAAAAACTTCTTATTTTTTTTGAAAGACAAAACAAGTAATATATAATCGGGATTACAAGAATATAGAATTCAGATTTATAGCTTAGATACCTATATCAAATTTACCTTGATCACGACATAAACAACAGTATTTCAACATTGACTTTAGGGCCCAAACAAACAGGCGAGCTGTAAAAACCAGAACTAGGGGCGGTTGGTACATATGTTGAACGCTGTCTGTTTGGGCCTTAAAGAAAACTACACATTTAAAAAAATCTTTCGCTTGAAACGCCCGCCTGTTTGACATCCAGACAAGTTTTTAACAAATCAATAAATTTAATTGACTAGACACAACCATTCATACACCTTAACTTTTAAATATAAGTACAATACTTAATTAATTATTTAACATTTTTTTAATACAAATACTTATCTGCTATTTTAAATCTTTAATACAAATGGACACAGTTTTCGCGGTACGCAATATTACAAGGTGTTAATAGTAGGGGAAAGTGGGGTAAAATCGGGACGCTAAGGGAAAAGATCAATAAAAAGTACATTTTAATTATTACAAATCAGATTTATTAAAATTCGTTTAGTAAGACTAATCCTCTTTTAAGTTTAACAATGGGATCACTTGTTTAACAACTATGAATATTAAAAATATATATATTTCTAAACCTTTCCATTTTACGCTTTTGCCCCATGCCTGTTCCAAAACCGGGTACCCTTTTATTTTATACCCGACTTTGCCCCTAACATCTGAAGCACTTGAATTGGTCCAGCTCCTCGGGTTCCCAGCCTGTACAGCCTTCATGAGCCCATTTTTTGCAGGTCAGGCATTGCACCCAATCGTCACTGGATCGGGTGTTGCCATATATTTCTGTGCAATAAATGCAAACATCATCTGAAATCTTCTTTATTTTAGAGATTTTGGGATTCGCTAAGTCATTTCTAAGTTTAGGAACATTTTTCTTATTTATTTTTTTGGTATTTTCTTCTAGTTATATTTTTTAGGTGACAAAGTAATAATAGTTGTTTTACCTCGACGAGCATTTGTAGCTTTTGTAGATATTTTTCTTGCGACATGAGGCTTAGGTAAAATATCAGCTGGCGAAAAAGCTAAAGACCGCCATTCCTGGGATGTGCTTGGTTGTGGGCTACCTGGTGGCTGCTGCGATGGGATTGATTGTGGATTTAATACTAAAGCTTCTGAAACCTGATGCTGGTGTTCTTGTACAGTGTTAGATTTAGCTAAGTTAGTGTTAACAACAGTGTTTTCAATTTGAGTTTCAACTATGCCTAAAAGGTCTAAAATAGCTTTTTTATACCCTCTTTACTCCAAGATTGTCGATTAGTCGTCCTTTTATAATTTCGTGGCATTTTGTTTAATAACTGTAACAGTAAAACATACAAAATAACATTTAATAAAATACCTAAGTAATAATGGTACAAAACCGGGTACCACCCGGTATTACCCCGTACGTTTTTACCCCGAGCACACCATAGACAAAGAAAGTAATATAATAACATAAAATCATGCCACAACAAGTATTCAACCAATGTTCGTTTAACCTTAATATATACTTAATCTTTGCTACAAAAACAAAATTCACTTACCTGAACGCACTATAATCGAATACTGCCTTAAAATTCATCCAAAATTAGATCAAACTATCTCAAAAACTTCTTCCTTGAATATTTACTACATGCACGCGCGCAGGTCAACAAACTTCTGTTGACAAATTATTCAAGTTGGCTAACTGCACGGCACAAATCGCGGGGAAATTTGAAATTAATTTAAGAGTGTTAGGGCCATGTCCCGGTTTTACCCCCATACCCGGTTTTGTACTAATCTCCCCTACATTGTTACACGATTGGTGAAAGTGACTTATTTAGTCCCGAAACTTAGTCGCGCTGATAGTTCGAGGGACAAAATAAGTGTTTCACCCGAGGTAAACACTGTGCTTTTTATTACGAATACAAGGAAAGTAAAAATAAAAACAGGAATTGGCTAAAGAAATAATACAAGGAAGTATGAACAATACTCTACAACTCGAAAAAAAAAAAAAGAATCTGCCGCCTGTTTTGTTTTTTTTTCGTTGACCGGCCCCAATTTCATTATTTAGCCATTATTTTTCATTTTCATCTTTAAATATTTTCCCCTAATCTATGTTATTTTAAAGAAATTTTTGAAACTAAATTATAATCAAGTCCTTTAAAAATATATATTCTTTAATTACTATTTAACTTTATGTTATTTCAATTTTACATCGTGCTGTAATTGAGTGACTGTAGAAAAAGTTTGAACATGGTTCCATAGAAATGTGAAAATGGAACTAGTTTTATTTTTATAATTTGACAGCTGTCAGTTGAAAGCGATTCTCCCGGGCCGGAAAAGTATTACTTTCAACCCGCTCCTCAGGCAACTTCAGACCTACTTTCAGAGTATGAGTAATGAAAATATTATTATACATTATATTATACAATACTATTAAGTAACAGATAGGCAAATATCTTGACAAAATGATCTTAACAGTTGGTTATATAGGTACATATAGGAAATGTTTCAGTATATTAAACAATTTAAGATTACAGAGTTTTGAGAAATATAAGAAGAGTTGTAAGTTGGCACCGGACCCAAATAATATAATGAATGGATTATATCTAGCATTTCAGCACTCTAGGATTGTTTATGACATCATTTACATTTACAGTAAGTGCCTAAATAATTTTTGCTCAAAACGTTAAGCGATCTCTGTAATAAAGGAATAAATAAGTCCATAAAAGGTTCTTTGCAGATACTTATACCTATGTAAGTACGGGTGCTCGACTTTGGGTATTAAACCTAAACTATGGTTTAATATTCAAAGTGAAATACTAGTCAATTCAAAAATCATTAGTCATGATAGTACGTAGATGGGATTCTGAATAGTGCCGCCGCGAGTGTGGACGGCTTCGTCACCAACATTTAGATTTTATTTCGTGCTGTATACATTAGAACTAGTTTCCAAAGCGGAAGAGATATGCCTCATACAACACCGATCGGTCGATCATCGATCAATGTTAGAACGAGTCGTCTATCGACAGGATGGTGCAACTAACTTATTTCAGATGATCCGTCAATGGCCCAGTGGTTAGAGGTCCCGGGTTCGATCCCCATCTTAGCCATAAACTTTTGACGTGAGCGGTGAGCCTACGCCTGGAACATTTAGCTCCGTATTAATAAATCAATCTCAAGTCTGCGAGCAATCTTGAAAATTTCATTCTAATGTCATAGTAGTACTTAATCACATGTCAAAAGCGTACTCAAGATCGGTTTCAGACTGGAAATAGATTTATTAATACGGGCCGGCTCTACATTGGTCGAAGCCTCAGCTCTCCCCATCGATGACCACTTTGGTAACTTAGCTCTTACTAAATTAATGTCTACTGTGGCGAGCGAGGCACAGCTCAGCGTTAAGCCAGCGTTGCTGTGTCTACTGTGCTGTGCCATATCCCTCCGAACCCCAACCGACATTAATTTATTAGTTCATATTATTATTAAACTTTGCCTGGGCACACGTGCAAAGCTATCGCAGAACCGTTGCGGCGGACCGGACGCGCGCTTTTAACACTACCCTAATATTTCGCGAACGCAATATTATAGTATTTTTTTTTTTTATAATTAATATTTTTTAAACGATTTAATACAAATTATGTATACGGCAACATACTACCTATTTTACTGTGATATTTATTTCTTTTAATTCTTATATGTTGACGTAACATGACACACTAAAGTGTTACTCTATAATAAAACACGACCTGTATCTATAATATTGAGTACGCGATATAGAAGCGTATTGATAAGAGTGCGCCTCCACCCCGGTGCACGATTCGCGATCGCGTTGCAAATGCGCGCGCACAAAGCTAAAGATTCTCGCCCGAAATGGAAACTAAATTTGGAGAAGAAGTCTTCGGCGCTCAGCCATGACACGATTTAGAATCACACACGCAATCATTTTGACGAATGACTCTTGAATCTTAACATTTATTTACAAGCTAATATCCAGGGGCTCAAATCTGTTCAGTTTCTATAGAAAAAATGGGCGTATTCAGATACGCGATACGTCATTTTTGACGTATTGCGAATCGATCGAGATGCCAGCAGTTAACAGAGCTGGGCCCCAGGTAAGGGACCACACCAATTGATCGGTCCAACGATCGATGGTTAAACGCAGAGTTAACGTTGACGACCGCTTGGCGCAATGATTCAAGCGCAGGCCGCTCGGCTCATTACACCGGGTGGTTGCGGGTTCGATTCCAGGGTAAAATTCGAAAATTGCCTTTTCGTAATTTTCCCTGGTCTTGGTGTCACTGAGATCGCCCCCAGTCCATTGGGACCGTACAGTTGGTATGTTCGTCTGGCGATATTTATTTATTATTATTTATTTATTAATAGTTTCTTCATTGCGCAACGTCCGATCAAATATCGATTGATTATCGATCAATTGGTGTGGTAATTCTTGAGCATTACGGACTTGTTGGCGACCAACGACCAAACTTTAACTGAGACTAACTAAACCTAAACTGAATTAATATTTTGGTATTATTTCTTGAGAAACCATTAGCCATCGTAGATTCTTCAGTAGTCAGTGAGACGTATTCCTAATGGGTGGTTATTTTATGGCATATTTTCCTTCCTTTGCGGTTAGTCGTAGTCGTGTAAAGTTCTGAAAATAAAAAATAAATAAATAATAAGCGTCAAAGCGTAGTGGTAAGGCGGACATGGCAGCCGTGGGGTCCTGTGTGAAAATCTAAAGCCACTAAAATGCAAGCCACTACGAAATTTCTTACCGTGAGTTCGTACTGGACCCAACATGTTTTAGAAACTTATCGTTGCCTCTATTTTTTGTTGTCATAAAATAGAGACAACAATATGTTTCGTGAACATGATTCGTCCACTGCGAACTAACGGTTAAAACCACGAAAACTTTTAGATGAGAAATTCGTGAGGAAAAATATATATTATGAAATAGACGTATCAATTGAGTTAAATTTAATGCTGTATAATTTAATTTATTATATTTTTCATTAGTAGAGTCAATCTGTAGCCAATTTAGATAAATATTATATACGGGCTAGCTTGACCCGGGTGGTAATACCAGCCACTCACAAAAATTTGCTGGAAAGTATTATAGCTCTGTTTCGCACAATGAGAAAGGGAGCTGAAAACTCAACCACCTCCCTTCCCTTCCATCCATCCCACCCCCCTTCAGGTGTGCAACGAGTGAGAAATGCCATATTGGTATTGCAAGCATTATTATAGGCTATGATAACAGCTTAATATCAAGTGGGCCGATGTTTGATGACTTTATAAGAAAAAATAACCAAAAATATATTCAGTGAAATACTCACGCACAGAGACCTGCAACTCGGCTTAGACCCTTTGGACATTTGGATTCGTTTACGATTGCTCTTCGAACCCTGGACTCTACATTATCCAAATGAAAGGGCTTCATTTTTTCAAGGTTTAAATGTTCCGCATCTGGGAACGCCGGAAACGAAAACACTGCACTGAGTAACATTGCGAACACGAAATATCGCACGAAATAATTCGCCATTATTTTTTCAATAATTACTATTATAGGATTTAATATTTGGCTCTCCTGAAAGTCAAGACGATCGCTGGATGCGGCTCACAAACAACTGTCTCTACTATTGTGTAAGAACGCACTTTTAAGAGGGATCCAGGGATTTGCAGGAATCGCAAAAGTTGCGTCATCGGAGTGCCGCAATACGTATTACGCAACATTCACTTCAATCGGGATTGTATTAGCAAAGTTTTAGTGCAATTATTTAATTGTCTATCGATTTATTTACTTACTCCATGCAACAAAACATGTGGTTACATAATAATTTACAGTGTGTGATTATATTGGATTTGAACTAAAACAATAATCTTCAGAGCACGGGCGCGGTTTCTTCACGATATTTGTCTCACCGTAAGCAGGTTGATAATAATAATTTTGAAATTATGATTCGAACATTGATTTTGGACAACCCAGAGGTATGAGCCGGGGTTTGAACCCTTGACCTTGAGAACCACAGCTAAGTGCTTAACATTTATACATTAGTTTCCGTCAGTATGGTAGTAGAGCCAAGCTGTAGCTCATATACGGGCCGGCTCAACCAGAACGAGCAGCTATCTTCTGTTTGTCGTTAAGTGGCTATTATAGCTGCGTTTCCCACAATGAGTGAGAGAGCCAGGAGACCAACCCTTCCTTGACCTTCCTCTGTCCCACTCTCTTTCAGGCCCTTGGTATTGCAAGCATCTATAGGCTACGGTAACTGCTTAATATCAGGCAGTTCGTACGCTTGTTTGCCGATTTTTTTCTATGAAAAAAATATGATTTCATTCATTTTCATAATACTACTCTGTCAAGAAAGTACCGGGAAAAGATCAATAATTCACAAAATGTTTGTTATTCATCCAAAATTATTTTATCACCTTCAAAGTATGCTCCTTCAGTAACGATAGACTTACGCCAACTTATAATACAATCATCAAAAAAAATTTTAAGTTCTGTTTCCGGAATTGAGTTCAGTTCTCACCGCGAATTCTCCTTTATGTGTTCTACCGATTGAAAACGGGTGCCACGAAGTGGTAATTTGAGTTTAGGAAAAAGAAAGAAGTCGGCTGGAGCCATATCTGGTGAATATGGTGGTTGCTCGATGGTATTTTTTGAGCGTTTGGGCAAAAATTCGTTCACAATGATGGCCTTGTGCGAAGGCGCATTATCGTGGTGCAAAATCCAAGAATTTTCTTTCCAGAAATCTGGCCTTTTTCGTCGAATTTGCTGTCTTAAACGCCGCATAAAGCTCAAATAATATTCTTTATTTACCGTTTGACCTTCCGGCAAGAATTCCGAGTGCACAACACCGCGATAGTCAAAGAAAACAGTCAACATGACTTTGACTTTTGATCGACTTTGGCGTGGTTTTTTCGGTTTCGGTTCAGTTGGAAGGCGCCACTCCGAAACTTCTTCACTAGTTTGCATGTCAAACTCGTAAACCCACGTCTCGTCACCAGTAACAATGCGTTTCATGAATGTTGGGTCGGAATTGACTCGTTCTAGCATGTCCTCAGCGACTCTCATGCGATTGAGTTTTTGGAGAAAATTCAGGTTTTTTAGGACTAGCCGAGCGAAAACATGTTTCATAACCAAGTAATTGTTCAAAATGGTAGGGATCAACTCGTGAGACACAGAACGTTCGGCGGCTATCTCTCTCAATGTTAAATGAAGATTTTCAGTCACTATTTCCTTCACTTTTGCAATGGTAACTTCAGTTGCAGACGTTGATGGCCTACCAGAGCGAGGCAAATCTTCCATCACATCTCGCCCGTTTTTGAACGGTTTGTACCACTCATAAGCACGTGTGTTTTATAAAATCGATTCACCGTAAGCCTTCTGTAACATTTTCAGTTACTCCGAACACGAAATTCCATTGGCGATGCAAAATTTAAGACAAACTCTTTGCTCGATGTTTTTGTCCATTATGAAATTCGCAATACACACTAGATATGATATAACTAAAAACAGCACTGTATTTAATATAAATAACAGATGCAACTCAAACTCCGCACCAAAATGGAAATCAGTTGTGCCAATCTAGCAACAACAAAAAAAACGAAAATTTGAATTTGGAACCATAAATAAATCATCCATTCCCGATACTTTCTTGACTGAATGTATCTTCATTTTCAAGGGACGGAGTGACTGTCAGTCTGACTGAGGCGAAGAGGTCAGAAGCCGTTTGCGCCGCTATACTAGTTCTGGTATGCGTGGTGTCTCCCATCATCATAGCGCTAGTTCGGAATGCTGTCAACACGATACAGGTAACTTATGCCCAACATATTATAATGTACTATATTATCTACCATAATTGCGCTGAGGTCAAAATATAGCCACAATAAATTATAATAATAAATAAATATCGCCAGACGAATACACCAACTGTACGGTCCCAAACTAAGCAACTTCTATGGGTACTGTATAATGGACTGGGATACGATCCCAGTGATACCCAGACCAGGGAAAATTACGAAAAGACTATTTTCAAAATTTACCGTGACGGAAATCGAACCTGCAACACCCGGTGTAGTGAGGCGAGCGGCCTACGCTCCAACCACTGCCCCAAGCGGTCGTCGCACAATATAGTATTATATATGATACTAGCTGTGCCCCGCGACTTCATCCGCGGATTATTGGGTTAAAAAGTATCCTATATGTTAATCCCGGTTATAATCTATCTGTGTTCCAAATTTCATCCAAATCCGTTCAGTAGTTTTTGCGTGAAGGAGTAACAAACATACATACATACATACATACATACATACATACATACATACATACATACATACATACATACATACATACATACATACATCCACACTCACGAACTTTCGCATTTATAATATTAGTAGGATAATATACTGCAGTGAGTACAGAAAGGGTCAGAAGGATACGGACGGCACGCAGTTGTAAAGGATCTTAAACGATAATATAAGATTCCAGAGAGGTTATAGTGGGAGAAACGACTTGTTTGATCTTATTATAAATGTTTTTTTTTTCGCCACATCAGTGGCCTCATTAGTAAGATTACTGGTAAATCTATAAACAGCGCTATGCAATGGACTGGAGGCGATCCCAGTAACACCTAGACCGGGGCAAATAACACGTAGAGCGTTAAACATCATCCGCGACTAACCGATGCGACACATCGGTGCGACGGATGAGACACAAACACACTCCTCAAATAGATTTCAACGCGTTAAGTTGTGACAGTTCTTGTACTGATGCGTTAAATAGATTTCAACGCGATAGTTTTTCTCAATTCTTGTATGAAGACTAGCTGCTACCCGCGGCTCCGCCTGCGTAGTACTTAGATATAATGGAAGTAGCCTAAGTTACTCCTGATAACATCAGCTATCTGCCAGTGAAAGTCCCGTAAAAAAATGCGAAGATTTGCCAGAACAAACGGACAGACAGAAAAAAATCAAAAAATGTTTTTTTTTATGATAAAAAGCTATTATTTTAACATCACAAACAAAAGCTTTAATTACATAATAATAATTGTTGAGATTATATTTGATGAAATATAGAACGGTAAAATTATGTTTTAGATTTACGCCAGGAATCTAGCGGAGAAAGCGAAGGAGCTTGAATATGAGAAAGAGCTGAGTGATTCGCTGCTCTACCAGATGCTGCCCCCCAGCGTCGCCAAGCAACTGAAGCAAACCCAACAGGTTGGTCTTCTTCCTGTGCTATGAGTAAGCCAACTCTGGTGTCGGAGTTTTAGGCCACCCGAAGTCCTCCCACATGGCTTAACGTCTATGATAGCCGGGTCATACAGCTTAACATACCCGTCAAAGCACGTCAAGCACGGTAGCGCTTAATATATATTGAATTAGATACCCATTTTTTATTTGAATCCGTAATAACAAAACGATGAAGTGAGATAATAATCTCATCTGTTATATTCGTTTCGTTTAATTAAAACGTTATTCTTTTGATATTATTTATTCTTCTTCTTTATTTTATTCTTTTAAACATTCGTTGCATCACATTTAATTTTGTAATGTTCGCGTTTCTTCCATTTAGATCGTATTCGGTACTCTATCCATTGAGTTTTTTCGACGAGTTTCCCATATTAATAAATCAATCTCAAGTCTGAGAGCGGTGTTGAGTGAGCTTTTGACATGTTATTTAGTACTGGTATGACATTTCCAAGATCACTTTCAGACTTGAGACTGAAATTCAAAAAAAACAAAATTGTTTTTATTCATGTAAGCCAACAAAGCATTTATGAAAAGTCAGAATCTACCACCGGTTCGGAATGCTGCTTCCACTGAGTAGAGCCGGCAAGAAACTCAATGGTTACTCTTTTCAATGAATGAAAGATGGTGTACATTCTCAGGAACAGCATAAAAAAATAATATGAGCAGGCAACACCATTGCCACTAAATAGCTAATAGTAAATAATGATCAAATCTCATTTAGATTTAGGGATGTAAATAAAATGAGAAAGCTAGTTTAGTGTGATGTGCATACCTACTCATACTTACATCAAATTAAACTGAGTTATCAATACGGGCGTCAATGGACTCACCCAACCGCCTTGAACGTGTGGTAGGTAGGTATTCGTCATAGATGACCAAGTAGCATTGCGACACGAAAATCCTCCGCGCATCATATTACAAGAGCAAGGAAACTTCGCAATCAGGTTTGAGTATGAGAGCGGAGCTGAATAATATATTGACGATATCTTAGGTAATTTCGACATGAATATTGATAGTGCTTATATACAATACGTTTCAATTTCCATACTTAAAGGGAGTACGGGGGGGGGGGGTACTGTTCTTTAAATGATTTGAGTTTTGAATTTTGAAATCGTTTTTTTTGATATGACATCAAGGTTCCTGATACAGAAATAACGATAAAATGACGAGTCCGTGGAAGACTGACTTGAGCTGGAATTTTAGTACCATTTCGTAAACCTTCTCGTTGGTCGGAATGCATCGCATAAGAATTCGGATAGTATCGGAGCTATCGTGAGCAGTGGGTCAGTGGATCTCACTCTTTTATAACATATAGATAATATTATAATTATTATGTATGTACTTACTTATTAATTATAAATATTACATACAGTTATCAAGTAGCTTATTAAATTATATTATGTTTATAAAGCAGTAGATAAATAATAATATAAATGATAGTATTTAACCTTGCTGACGATACCGGCGCTGCGCGGCGTGCCGGCTGAGTCTGACCCACATATCTATACTATAAACGAGAAATCACAGACAATTGGTATGTGATTTGATGGTCTAATTAGACAAGACACCGTTAACATCCACTATTGTGTGAGGATGCAATCGTCAGAGGGTGGCGGGGTATCGAGGCAGACGGCGAATTTAGATTGGTCCGTTTAAGGTCAAGCTATCTAAATATATATAACTCAAAGGTGACTGACTGGCTGACTGACATAGTGATCTATCAACGCACAGCCCAAACCACTGGACGGATCGGGCTAAAATTTGGCATGCATGTAGATGTTATGACGTAGGCATCCGCTAAGAAGGATTTTGATTAATTCTACCCCCAAGGGGATAAAATAGGGGATGAAACTTTGTCAATTAAATTCCACGCGGAAGAAGTCGCGGGCACAGCTAGTGTACCAATAAAAATGTTTGGTGCAATCATACATATTATGCACTGTGGCCGGCTGTGCGACACCTATCACTAATTGGTCTGTGCGAGTAATTGAGACACTGATTTTGTTCTTTAGTTCAGAAAATGTCAAAGTAAGAGCATTGAATAATTAGAATTCTTACGCAAGTAATTTTGCGATTGTTTTTGAGAGTTGCAATAATTGTGTGGGTACTATATAATATATTATGAATCCTAAACTGTTCTAATCGGTATTGCAGGTATGTATATGCGACGGTAACTCCTTAACTTTAGACTTGTTATACGCTTGCTGCCGACTTTGTAAAACGAAAAGCAAAAAGAAATGTAAAAGCACAAGAGCTAACGGAATACGTACGCATGCGTTTCAGTTACAAAGTTATTCGAGATAAGGCGTGTGGCATTGAGGAAGGACGGGGTTGTTATGCAACAATACATTGACCGCAAGCGAGCGCCTCAACGTTTAATAATAACATCCATTTCGTCATTCACCGTCTGCCGTACGGGTGACTCACGATATTTGAATTCGGCACACGAGTTGTGGAGTATTCGGATGAAAATATGCAACTATTATGATTGATTAACGCACTATAAGGTCTTCGTTTTTTCTTAAAAAATATTGCCTACCCAGTTTAATAGGCGTTTCGCTGATGTCAAGCAACAAATAGCAAATTAATTAATTAATAGCAATATAAAATATTGATGTGACCGTCCACTTTGGAAAACCAAAATTCAGGTCCCTGCTGCATCGAAATTTGGTGCCGACATTTTGAAGTGACGTTACTACCGTTATTATATATATTATTTCTTATGACATTGCTTACTTACGTCATAATTTAGATGAGTCCGCTGCGTTCAGAACGTAGAAATACCTACGTATTTCGCAAACAGTAGAGGAAGTTACGTGTTCACGCGTGCCGCGGTTGTTCTCTTGCGTCACCCACACAATGTCAAGTCCACACAACATAACAACAGTGGAATCGAGTTGCAATATTAATTTTCGTTGGCAACACGAAATTATTGAGTACTAGCTGTGCCCCGCGACTTCATCCGCGTAGTATTGGATTATTGGGTTAAAAAGTATCCTATATGTTAATCCCGGTTATAATCTATCTGTGTTTCAAATTTCATCCAAATCCGTTCAGTAGTTTTTGCGTGAAGGAGTAACATACATACATACATACATACATCCACACTCACAAACTTTCGCATTTATAATATTAGTAGGATGCACACATTTGAAGAGCGCTTAGCGCAGTAGTTCAAGCGTGGGCCGCTCGGCTCACTATACAGAGGTGGTTGCGGATTCAATTCCCGTCAAGGTAGATTTCGGAAATGGCCTTTTCGTAATTTTCCTTGGTCTGGGATGTACAATACCTGCTGTAAAGCAGCCGAAACGTCGGGAACATAATAAAAGTAAATAAACGCGATAAAATCCGTAAAATAGTTTTATTTCAATGTATAGTATTCGCGTAAATATAAGAAAACAATATGTACAATACCCATAAGACAAGCGTTGCTTAGTTTGGAACCATACAGTTGGTGTGTTCGTCTGGCTATATTTATTATTATCATTTATTTCATCGGTAAAACAATTGGCTTGTGTACAATTTGCGTAAGTTTTTAAATTTACTTCAAGCCAATGATACGGAATGACACCGGCTGACTCGATGATGATGAACTACTTGACATCCGTGATTGCAGGTCCCTGCCGAGTTCTTCGCCTCTGTCACTGTGTATTTTAGTGACATTGTGGGCTTCACCGCCATCGCCGCGGTATCCACACCTTATCAGGTAGGTGGCAGTGTGAAATCTAAAACATTCGTTGTTAAAATTCAGTAGGTACATTCGATGGTAAAATGCATTTAATTCACTATTAAAATTTCGCACATTCGGTACTAATATTTTGTATAGTTACCACTAAACTCCGGCGTAACTGCTACTAAAATTATGACTTCCAGCAGTTCAGTAAATAAGTAGCTTTTAAATATATTTATTATATATTTCACCTCCGTGACTTAAGAGCAAAAATTAAACTCCAGAATGATTTCCGAAAATCGCAGTCGGGATAGGCGGAAAACAATACAATGTAAAAACGAAGGTTGCCTTACGTCGTTAATGAGATGAGTTAATACAATTTATAAGAACCTATTTGGATTTTCCGGATAAAAAAACTCGAAGATTTACTAAGTACTCAATATTTTTTCCGCAAACTCTACTGAATCAATTGTAGAAAAAAACCAACACACACAGGTTACTGCACCTGTGTTACCTGTTCTCAAAATAATTTGGTTTACCTTATGTAATTAAAAATGCGAATTCAACGTTGTTTTATGTAGTTCCTTTACGTGGCTTGCGTAGATCGTCACGCTTGCCAAGCGTTATGCCTCCTCCAGGCGCCTGTTAGTAATTAAACTACTCTGCAACGTCCACTGTGAAAAAGTTCTTTTAAAAATCGACTAGATGGCGATTGAAGTATTCACGTGAATGGATAGTGTTACATCTAAAAACTTTGTGCATAGGAAACACCTTCCAGAGAACTTCAACTCTGACTTGGGTTCCCGGATTACGATATTTTTTTTGTGAAATCATCTTTATATATTTATGAAAATCATTGGTCGTTTATTCTGTTTCAGGTTATAAGTTTCCTCAACTCGGTATACAAGTTGTTCGACGAAAAGATAGAGTGTTATGACGTCTATAAGATAGAGACGATTGGCGACTCCTATATGGTGGCTTCCGGTCTTCCGGTCAGAAACGGTATGTTCACGAATGCTGCAAATGGAGTCAAGTATTTGAAACGTCTGATACAACCTTTGAAACAAACGTTTTGCCACAACTTCTGAATATTCTGTATAACTTTAATGAAATTAATTACTACCTTTCCTCTTCATTGGTTATTGAAACCATAATAATACACTCTGAGCAAGACAAAATATACTCTATGAATGGCCGTGCATTCTAATGCAAATGTGTATATGCCCATCTCGCGTACGCAGCAGTCAAAATATATGTGCTTTATCTCTGTTCATTAATTATCACTCTGGCTGGAGCGCACTTGCGCTCCCTCTGGCCGGGTGAAATTGTTATGGCCACTCTGGCCAACAACATACAGTCATATCAAAAAAAAAAAAAACATTAATTATTTATCTTTATAAGCTTGCGTTGTTTTCAGGGAGCAAACATGCGACAGAGATAGCTAACATGGCCTTGGAGCTGCTGGAGGCGACATCCATGTGCCGGCTGCCTCACCGGCCCGACCAGGTATAGCTCAAGCCTATCCAACGGGTTACGACACCTGTGACCAGAGGGCCTAGTGCCAGTTACCGTCTTAACGCTCCGATTGGTCGGTTGTTCCATTGCCTCCCCCATAGCACCCCCCCTCGCTTGTGACGCATTGCATGCATTTTATGTTAACAACTTATTCTTATCAATAATCCAAATAGTGTTTGTTATATTATTGTGTTCATGATAACTATAAATAATAACAATAAATATCGCCAGACTGACACACCGACTGTATGGTCCCAAACCAAGCAATGCTTGTACTATGGGTACCGTACAATGAACTGGGATCGATCCCAGGGACACCCCGACCTAGGCAAATTATGAAAAGGCCATTTCCGAAATTTGCCCCGACGGGAATCGAACCCGCAACCACTATGTGCAATGAGCCGAGCGGCCTACGCTCGAACCACTGCGCCAAGCGTTCGTCAAACTATCAATTGACTTAGCGTCTAACCAAACAATTTACTGCCTTATTGGCTAACCTAAACTAACCTAACATTTAATTATACTGTCTGGAGTAATTCTGAGCGCTAAGTACACGCATCTCAAAATTGAGAACTGCTCAACTTTGACGCGCCGTATACTTATAATAATATAATCAATAATCTCAAATAACTAGTGGTAGTATAGGTATCACTCTCGCCTCTAAGAGCAAATATGAGTACGCTATTGTTTTGTATGAGAATGACATTAGAAATTAAGATTATAAGTTTCGCCTCAAATTTGAGATGGATGTATTAATAACGGCTTGAGTGAAGTTCATTTGAGTAGGGGTTCGCCGTAAGGGTGGTGCCACCCCAATCTATCGACTATCGATGAAGGCCATCGACTGATTGTATTCTCGATCTAAAGTTCCTACATTGGAACGATCGATTCGTCATCGTTCGACGGTCAATGTACGACCAAGGTCCATGTCGGCGCACTGGCCCCAACCGAGTTCCTGGCTGCTTACAAAAGAGCAAATCAAAATAAAGAAAATAAATGTTTTGAGAATAAGAATTGCGGAGCGCGGACATTGCCGGTCGGGAGACGATTCTGTTAACACGATATTTTGATAAGACTGTAATAAAAGCGAAGTTACATAGTATTTTTAATTATGAGTACGTCTCCGGGCATTACAGTACCTAATAAACTGAGATACATTTATTTACAGACGTTGTGCATGAGGAGCGGTATACATATGGGGCCTTGCGTCGCCGGTATCGTCGGCAGCAAGATGCCTCGGTACTGTCTGTTCGGAGACACCATTAATACAGCAAGCCGCATGGAAAGTACCGGCGAACGTGAGTCAACATGTCTTGTTATTACCCCCGCTATATGTCACTAGCTTAAAATAAAATTATCGCTAGACAACTCTACCGCACTCCTGTCGATCATCAGTGGAACTAAGTGCCATTCAAATATTTTATCTATACCTATCTATACAAATAAATTACATTGGAGTGTCTGTTTGTAATATCAAAATAACCCCTTTTCACTAAATGCATATGAAAGCACATACGACACCTATAACAAAAACGCGATTTAAAAATATTTTTGTCTGTCTGTCTGTCTGGCTGTGTGTTTATTCCGGGTAATCTCCGAAACGGCTGGACCGATTTTGACGGGACTTTCACTGGTAGATAGCTGATGTTATAAGCAGTAACTTAGGCTACTTTTATTTTAGAAACAAAAAAAAATGGGTCCTGTCGCGCGGGCTCAGACGCGGGAGCGGGCTTTTTTGTTAAGTTAAATTCCACGCGGACGAAGTCGCGGGCTCAGCTAGTGTAGACTATAAATCTAGTCTAGTAGTGATTTTAGCAAACGTATAAACTCGTGATAGAGCTGCTGTAGAATATAATCTCTAATTTAGTAAATTCCCAAACAGCAAAACAGAGATTGGACACCGTACTCTACTCGACAAGTGAGGTTCTATCGATTTAAAATATTATCATATTAATTCAACTGTTTTTGCAATCTCTTTTGAACATATATTTGGCACGTAGAGACGGTGTCGTTTCTCGCTGGTTTCAATTCTTATCACTAGAACAGTAATTAAGGCGCATTCACACGGCGTTTTTTCGGCGTAACTCACGCGCGTTTAACGCACTTTAAATTAGATTCAATCGCAGCCACTGAGTAGCTTTATGGCATCTGCAGTGCCGTAGACGCGCGTCATCTGCGCCGAAAAAAACCGTGTAAACGAGCCCTTATTGGTAGTAATAAGTACAGTATTTTATGTTATCAGCGATGAAAATCCAAATATCTGATGATGTGAAGAAGGCGCTGGACAAGACTGGACTCTTCGTCACCAGTCCGAGAGGTATTGTCGACGTAAAGGCAAGTCTTTTTAAATGCAAATCGACTCTACACTACATCTACAGATGCATTAAGGAGTAGGCTATTTGTTCAAATTCCGATAAAAATCTGTGTCGATAATTCTTGAGAAATTTCGATAATTTTCTCGTGACTTAGCCTAACCTAGTCCCATGACGACACGGTACATATCGGGCGTCGTCCTCGTTTTAAAAATGATGTCTCTTAAACCATTATTATATTTTTAAATTTACATCTCGTTTAGCTCAAGATGATAGGAAATGAAGCGATCATATTGGGCATGTCCGTTTCATAGCACCTCTGTATTTGACGACCGCTTGGCGCAGTGGTTTGAGCGTAAGCTCGGCTCATTTCACATGGTGGTTGCGGGTTCGATTCCCGTCGGGGTACATTTCGGAAATGGCCTTTTCGTAATTTGCCTCGGAGTGCGTGTCACTAGGATCGGCCCCAGTTCATTGTATACCCATAGTACATGCCTTGCTCAGTTTGGGACCATACAGTTGGTGTGTTAGTCTGGCGATATTAATTTAATAAATCGTGCATAATTTTCTATTCTAGGGAAAAGGCGAGATGACGACATTCTGGCTCGAGGGCAGGATCGGGCTGTCGCCGGAGAGACCACCGGCGTCCTTGGACTGCACGCCCAGTTTCCTAGCCAGGATCCATTCACAGAGGAGATCGTCCCCGAGATGTCAACCTGATACTAAACGAAACTATTAATAAAATTAGATCTACATCTTGTTTTTAACGGGAATTGATCCACCACACTCTTTTCTTGGTAACTATAGGCACAGCAGTTCACTGAGGAGGTGTTGGAGCTGCTGGAGCTGCTGGTGGTATTGGAGCGGTGCGAGAGGGGTGTGGGAGGGGTGTGACATTGACGCGTGACCTCATAGCACACCGCTCCACTGCCCCAGGAACCAGGACCCTATCGCTGTAGTTACAAAACTCTGGTTACATGAAAAATTTATGACAAACCAGGGGGGGTATTCACGAAGGATATAAAGTTTCCGATGTCAGAAACAACAGCTTCCATTCTTCTTATACAAATGAATTAGAAGAAGGATGAAGAAGGACACGGAAACATTCTGTCGATTGTGAATGTCCTGACTAGAGTCCGGATATTTAATTGAATACTGAAAATATATCCGACTGTTCTCCATTTTGAAAGAAGAAAGTATCCGATAGTGTCCTTTTGATATACTTTGTAATACGAGAGACAGAAGTAGGTACACAGTCAATCCCGTCTTGAAATGTCAATGAAACTATATCTCGGGACGCGCGGAGCCTCAATCCTCGAGTCTACTTTATCTTGCATTTAACTTTGTAACTTAATTTACATTGACAGTTACAAACTGAATAACATGTAATCGGTTTAGTCAAGCGTAACAAAAATAAGCTTAGAATCTGAAAAGTGTAAAAGATGGCAATCGAACTTAAACTCAAACTCAAAATTGTTTATATTCATGTAAGCCAACAAATTTATGAATACTCAGAATCTACCGCTGGTTCTGAATTCTGCTTCCACTGAGAATATCCGGCAAGATTATGGTTACTCTTTTCAATAAATAAAATATTATGATGTAAATTCTCAGGAACAGCAACCAAATGTGAGCAGGCATTGACCATTGGTCAACACGTAATAATATACTTATAGTATGACACCAAAAGGTCTCTCAAAAGATCACAAAATATCTCAATATGAATAAGTAGCTGTAAGTACTGATTATTATGTTTAATAATTTAAACGTTTTATAATAAATGTATTTATTCTGGTGTTTAAGTATTATTATTTACTAGCTGTGCCCGCGACTTCGTCCGCGTGGAATTTAATTGACAAAGTTTCATACAAACTTTCATCCCCTATTTTATCCCCTTGGGGGTAGAATTAATCAAAATCCTTTCTTAGCTGATGCCTACGTCATAACATCTGCCTGCATGCCAAATTTCAGCCCGATCCGTCCAGTGCTTTGGGCTGTGCGTTGATAGATCACTATGTCAGTCAGTCAGTCAGTCAGTCACCTTTGAGTTATATATATATACTAGGTGATACAAAATGGGTATACTATTTTTTTTGCAACTTATCTTTGTAAATCTCAAACTATCGGCTTTGTGGGACAGTTGAAGTACTAAAGGTTTTGTAGACTTGTGAAATCGGTCAACAGCTGTATTCCTATAACACCTTTTGTTTTTCAAGTTCCCTCCAAAGCTGATGGTTTTAGAATTACAAAGTTATGTTTTGAAAAAAAAAGTATACCCATTATGTGTCACCTTGTAGATGGCCTCTCGTACCATCAGCGCATTCGCCCGGATGTTTGCAGTGGCACAACGCCGCGGTCTAGGTCACAGGCAGCGCAGGCGCAACTGACTCACATGACGTCTGAGAACCCGCCCCGTCCATGATCGTGTGCACAGGGTACAAACCCAGTTTAAATTGAGCTTACTGACTTGAAAAAGAAAACAGAGTTGAGAAGCTACAGTTCAACTTATTCAATCTGTAAACGAGCTTATTGCTCGTCCGATACTAAGCAGTTACCGTAGCCTATAATTGCTTGCAATAACCAAAGGCATTGCTCGCACGTTGCCGCGTTGCGACCCGAAGAGAAGAGCGATAAAGGGGGGGGAGGGGAACGGTGTAAATTCCCGTCGGGGTATATTTCGGAAATGGCCTTTTCTTAATTTACCCTGGTCTGGGTGTCACTGGGATCGCCCCTAGTCAATTGCACGGTACCCATAAGGGACAGGGCCAAATTCTGTGCACGTTGTGTCACAAATCTGTGTCCATTTACTTTAAAACTAGCTGAGCCCACGACTTCGTCCGCGTGGAATTTAAGTTAACAAAAAAGCCCGCTCCGGCGTTCTGAGCCCGCGCGACAGGCTCTATTTTTTAATTTTCTTTTTCTAAAATAATAATTAGCCTAAGTTACTGCTTATAACAACAGCTATCTACGAGTGAAAGTCCCGTCAAAATCGGTCCAGCCGTTTCGGAGTACTCTTTGATTTCATGTGATTTTATTTTTTTACGCGGAACCCTAATTATTTTTCTAAAATTAAAGTAGCTTAAGTTACTCCTTAAAACATCAGCTATCTGCCAGTGAAAGTCCTGTCAAAATCGGTTCAGCCGTTTCGGAGATTACCCGGAACAAACACACTGACAGACAGACAGACAATTTTTTTTTTAATCGCGTTTTTGTTATAGGTGTCCTATGTACTTTCAGATGCATTTAGTGAAGAGGTTTTATTTTGATATTACAAACAGACACTCCAATTTTATTTATTTGTATAGATGTATAGATTGTAAAAGAGATAGATTTATTGTAGATAACTGTAAAAAAATAGGTGTTTTCTTAGATGAACTTTCAGATTTAATTAATGAACTATATCTTAATAGGCACCCAGTAGCAAATTTATACATAGTTTCGTTCACTATTTCTCTGGTAAATAAATATTAAGCTATCCAAAATACTCATTCTAGTTATATATTTTATCCCATAGAGGAAGAAAACATTTGTTTTAATCAAGTTAGAGTTGCTGTTAACACGTTGACAGCTGCCGTAACGAGATACACGCATACACATTTGCATTTAGAGTGAATGGGATGCATAGAGCATCTTTTGTCTTCTTTTGGTTTATCGGCTCTCTCTCTCTTCGTACGAAACATATCTATAATAGCTACTTTACATGTATCTTCTGTGTGTGCACTTATACTTTACCAAAAAACCAAAAAGTAATACATAATTCACTAAACCATTATATACTTACTAGCTGTGCCCCGCGACTACATCCGCGTAGTATTTATTGGGTTAAAAAGTATCCTATATGTTAATCCCGGTTATAATCTATCTGTGTTCCAAATTTCATCCAAATCCGTTCAGTAGTTTTTGCGTGAAGGAGTAACAAACATACATACATACATACATACATCCACACTCACAAACTTTCGCATTTATAATATTAGTAGGATCTAAGGGTACCTACTTGTTCAGGGTAGCTGATTCTGTAGATGCTTTACGGAGACATACTAAATCGTCTTATATCATCTAATTTACCTACTAACTATTTTGTACGTCATTATCCGTGTTCTTCGGCCGAACTACTAAAGTTTTGTCATATATTCAAAGGTCCGCGGCAAAGAACAAATAAAAGTCCTGTCTGTCATAGTGTCTGAGTCACTAATTTTAGAATATTTGTCACGACTTTTATGTTCCGCCCGAAGAACACATCCTGATATTTCCCGTATTAATAAATCGATCTCAAGTCTGAGAGCGATCTCGGAAATGTCATCCTAATGTCATCCCAGTACAAATGACATGTCAATAGCGTACTCAAGGCCACACCCAGACTTGAGGCCTTAGATCCGAATTACTAAGTCTGAGTGAGATCTAAGATATGTCATGGTTATATCATACCAGTACAAAATGACTCAAAAACGTACTTATTAAGATCGCTCTCAGACTTGAGATGGATTTATAAATACCGGTTTTAGAAAACAAGTGTGCGAACAACTGTTTTCTTACCTACTAGGTATGTACCTAAGTTATATCATTTTCTCAGCTGGTTTTAGCTACGGCACGGCGCCTGCAATTTTATATCCGACCTTTGTACTTATTATACTTAATTATACATTTTTTATACGAGGCGTCAAAAAAAATGTCTTAAAATGTCGATAAAAACATTTTACAATTCTGTTCTATGTCCGATAAGTGTGTACCCACTCATGACATAATTATTATATAAATAAGTTTGTGTCTCAGTTATGTATGATACTATTTAGTATTCCCGTTATACCTAATGGTCGAAATTGGAAGATAATTTATTTAAATTTAAATTTTAAACGTCATTAAGGTTCTATTGTCAAAGACTATTTGATACCGGCACGCAGAATGCACAATGGAAGTCCCGCCCTCCAAAAACTGTCACCGTTTGTCAGTCAGACAGTCAGTCGGTGTGGAGGTACAAATGTGTGTGTCAAGTCATGGTATTGTGTGTAATGTTTTATTTATTGATTTTAATGTATTTCTAAGTAATTTTACTATAATATTATAAATGCGAAAGTTTGTGAGTGTGGATGTATGTTCGTTACTCTTTCATGCAAAAACTACTGAATGGATTTGGATGAAATTGGGAACACAGATAGTTTATAACCTGGATTAACACAAATTATTAAGTAAATTTTCGTATTAAGCGGTTGAAAGTTTTTGCTTCACGTATTAATATCGATGATGCAATTATTCAAAACTACAAGGAATGTTTTGGTTTGGGTACAGTAGGTAGGTTAGGTACCGTCTACAGGCTAAAGTAGGTATACCTACTCGGGTGGCATCGTTCATTCACCACAAACTCTGTCCACGGTCGTCTCGCGTCATTCAACTTCCCTACTGCTCTCTCTTACGCAACGCGGATGAGAAATGACCTTGATCGATTGATTCATCCGGTGGGACATACATTAAATTAATAATACCAATGGTAGGTATGACGACAAATTCCGGAATAATACTTGAGAATTTGGCTGAGTACTTATCGGGCTTAGATCTAAGACGTAGAAATAGTTGATCGAAATTCGAATACAACTTATAAGTAATTTATTTTTCCAAAACATTTACGAAAGAACGCCCCCAGCTATTTTAACAAAATGTTTCTTGAATGTTGCTGGCTTCTACTCGTAAATGCGGTTTCCAAGTCTTGTTTGAACCGTACCATTTCCCGACGTTGCACAATTATTTCGTCATTATGGCAAGCAATATTAAATGACGCAATTAAGAAGCAATAATTTTAAAATATTCTACATATCGGGTATAAAGCTGTCGTAGAAAAAAAATATTGAAATTTAAACATCCTCTTAATAATTAAATTTTTTCCGCCAATTTTAACAACAAATTTCTTGATTGTTGCTTTATGTTAGTCAAAGGTAACATAAAGCAACAATCAAGAACAAACAATCGCGAATTGCATTTGCACAATTATTTTGTTAATAGGTATATAAAGATTGACCAAGCATGTGTCATGCAATATTTGTACAATATTCCGTTTCACTTCTGTCTTTTGAACCTGACGTTACTTTTATAAACTTAGGTAATACCTAGGTACTTAGAGCGTGGCAAGTATTGGAAATTATACCTAATTCATCGCGTTAACAAGCTTGGATTAGATTTCAGAAAAAAACAAGCTATCCTTAAAGAAAAAAGACACTATCGCGTTTTCTTTCGCTATGGCATCATTATAAGAATTATACATTTTCATCTCACCTTATGCCTTACTGACAAATTACCGAACTTGAAGAAAAGTCATGTTTCATTACTTTTGTTACAATTTTCAACGCTCACACACATAAATAGTAAGGTTTAACATTCCACTAACATTAACTACACGTTACAATTCAAAGAAGCACAAGTTTGGGGAAATTAAGACAAAAATGATATCACTTTTCAATTCTCGCCAAAATATATTTATTGATCGTTAATATTCCTAAACAATGTAAACGTCTTCAAGCATAGGTACATATTGCAACTACAGAAAATGTTTCACGCGATGTGATGACACACGCGTGCAATGTACGTACGTCACCACATTCGCCTATAAATTCTGGTAGATCGGGAATCAGCTTCATTTGTCAACTGCCCTCTGGTGCGAACGCTCGCGTACTAATTTTAAAATGGCGTCATATATGTGTGTTAATTTTTCCCTGGTGCTTTTACTCGCCTTACTCAGTGCTGTGGTCGCGTTTCCTGCGGTCTATGTGTTGAACCGTTCTAGCAATGAATTAGTGTTCTCAAGGCTAGCTGTTCAAAGTTCCAGCCCGAACGTGGTACATCGAAGACCTCGACGACAAATTATGAAATTGGGGAAGTGTCCGTATGGAATGATCCGGGTGAACGGCCAATGCATGTCCTTCGAAGAGTGAGTTTATTTCAATATTAAGTTTCTACCTTTTTATAATCAAATCAGATTAGTACTAAATTATAATTATAATTATTACCTTTTCAATAATAGTTATGTATAATTAGGTGCATAATGTGCAACTATGAACTGATCTCTTGTAATTTTTGTATTTCTCTGATATTGAAATTTTGTGCAATAAAAAATATGTTACAAATCGAAAAAGATTTGGTATTTATTGCACAATCTGAAAAAAAAATGCATTTTATTTTTAATTTGCAAAATAATAGGGGCGCGGTCGCTCAAACTACTATTCTCTCATCGCACATGTATGGACGAGTAATAACTTGTTCTTATGCAACTAATTAAGTACTTACCTACGTCACAAATTTTATTGCACAGAAAACGTGTGTAAAAAGTGTTATATAAATTGCCATTGTCGTTACTTATTAATAAGCACTACATTTGTGCTCTCGTGTTGACTGTTGCATTATAGTCCGTTAATCTCACGAAGACCCGTGCTGTGACTCGTATGACACTGGACTATGGGTCAATTTGCAATAATTCACGCGTCTTCATGAAATCAACTGACTATACTTTTCAAATTCAAATTCAAAATTGTTTTTATTCATGTAAGCCAACAAAGCATTTATGAATAGTCAGAATCTACCACCGGTTCAGAATGCTGCTTCCACTGAGAAGAGCCGGCAAGAAACTCAATGGTTACTCTTTTCAATGAATGAAAGATGGTGTACATTCTCAGGAACAGCATAAAAAAATAATATGAGCAGGCAACACCATTGCCACTAAATAGCTAATAGTAAATAATGATCAAATCTCACTCAGATTTAGGTATGTAAATAAAATGAGAAAGCTAGTTTAGTGTGATGTGCATACCTACTCATACTTACATCAAATTAATCGTTTACGAACCAAAATAATAATTAATAAAACAGGGGTGGATAATATGATAATTGCTTTGGTGTGATGCCTTTCATGCTAAGTAAATAGAGTAGTTATTTTCTTATTCCTAAGCAAGTAAAAAGCTTGTGTATGGTTTCGTATATAACTTTTGTACGGGCCTGTTGAGGAAAGAATATGACTCTTACCGTGACTTTGCTTGCACTGGACGAAATCATCTTTATTTTTTGAGTGCACAAAATAAATATTCACCTGATGCTAATCTATATTTTTTTCTGATTTCAGATACGAAACATCATTGTAAGACTACGAGTAAAAGCTTAGATATATAACGCCTTTTCCCCCGATGGAGTTAGCAAAAATGGAAGACTATTTCACTTAACTTAAGAAGGCTGAGTTTTGTGAATCTGATATATATTTATATTTATTGCCCTATTTTAATGGAATCTCATAGAGCCCATGACTGGCATGAACAAGGCATATGAATTAATGAATTATTAAATGATGTTACTGAACGCAGCTGATTAAAAATGAGATGTCTTGTGTGCCCATATATGTAATGTGGATGTTTACCACATGTAGAGGGTGCGGCCTGGTATCAGGAGTCATATCACCATCATCACCAAGAAGACGTCCCGTGGTCATGGCCTCACCAAGGATCTTCATACGTCATCGTGCTTCGCTTCATGCATCCGCCGGCTTCATGCCGCGCGCGCGCGCGATGCCGTCAATTCATTAAGCAAAGGCCACTTTGGCTCTTTTCTGCAAGCCAAGTCCAAAATTGAAGTTTGGATGCGGTTTTGGTTGAGCTGATGTAACTGTGAACGGACTATGGAGTCCGCTCGCAGTGGTTGGCAGTGACATTCCATGCAGCGGGTATGAATAGACCCCCATCATCTATTTAGAATCTAGGATAAGGTACTAAATTATTTAATAATTTAGTTTCTAGTTACGATAGGCATTAGATAGGTATAGAATATCAGTGAAATTGAGGCGTAAACTGTCGTTCCTAAAGTATTTTGTTCCTTACTTGCATTGAGTAAGCATGTATATGTTTAATATATAATAACTAGTTATGTGTACTATTGTCTTTGATTTAAATTTATCACAGACTATTGTTAACATAATAACAAAAACATAAACCAACTTAAAAAATAAATAATAATGAGTCGGTGCATTGGCACAAGACGTAAGGGGAGGTTCCTACCTACTTATAAGTAGTGTAAAGATAGTGGCACCGACTCCAAATGAAATAAATTACAAGTTCTCCCTTGTTATTTTAGGCTTTTAAGTGAACCCAGATTTTTAATTCGGTTTATTTAAAAGAAAACAAAATGTTTTTCATGATTTGTTGTGGTAAACTACGTATTGGATTTCTGGTAACCTGGGAAGTATGTATTTATGTTTTATTTTATCACTTAATCATGGATACCTCATTGGAAGCATATAGCAGGGTCCTTCGAGGCTTTTAGGAGCGGATGTAGACGTTACCGTGCGCATCCCATGTTTGGCTATAAGTTCTTTTGTTTTATGCTATGTAGTCGCTAGCGTGCATGTAATCGTAAAACGTAGTTAAGTACTGTTTGATGTAAAATATTTGTATGGAAAATTGTACAGCACTCCTGTCGGACAATCGAGGAACTAACGGTTTTCCATGCAGACGGTAAAGGTCGTTATTTCAACGTAGATGCGTGTTGTGACTCTTATGACTGTGGCATATGGGTCAATTTGCAATAATTCACGTGACTTCGAGAAATGAACTGACTACCGACGAGGGTCTGGAACATGAAACCCCTGATAGAGCTACTGTTATTGCCATTATCGATAGGAATGCAGTGGCTTATGTGAAAGCAAAAAATACCTTATGTCCTCTTCTGCCATGAGTCCTGGGACTTAAAATATTTGTAAGTACTTAAACTGCAGTAAGTCGTAAGACTGTGGTTGAATGTTGTGATAGGTATAATTTATTTGTATTTATTTTTAACTAGCTGAGCCCGCGACTTCGTCCGCGTGGAATTTAACTTAACAAAAAAGCCCGCTCCCGCGTTCTGAGCCCGCACGACAGAACCCATTTTTCCATTTTTTTAAATTTTGTTTTTCTAAAATAAAAGTAGCCTAAGTTACTGCTTATAACATCAGCTATCTACCAGTGAAAGTCCCGTCAAAATCGGTCCACCCGTTTCGGAGATACTCTTTGATTTCAGGTGTTTTTATTTTTTTACGCGGAACCCTAATTGTTTTTCAAAAATTAAAGTAGTCTAAGTTACGCCCTATTACATCAGCTATCTGCCAGTGAAAGTCCCGTCAAAATCGGTCCAGCCGTTTCGGAGATTACCCGGAACAAACACACAGACAGACAGACAGACAGACAGACAGACAGACAGACAGACAGACAAAAATTTTTTAAATCGCGTTTTTGCTATAGGTGTCGTATGTACTTTCATATGCATTTAGTGAAAAGGTGTTATTTTGATATTACAAACAGACACTCCAATTTTATTTATTTGTATAGATAGTTTAGTAGTACAAAGTAAGATAACGTAGGTATTTAATACTATGTCTTAGAAAGATTGTTATTACATCAATTCTTAGTGTGACCATCCACTGGGCAGAGGTGCACTGGACCTTGTATTAGGGTCATCGTCTATTTCGACCGCCCCGACCTATAAAGCGACATGTCTAAAGAAATGTTTTAAGACATGTCGCTCTATATGTAGGGGCCGTCGATTTGTTTTCACTATGGATCGCTTCTACCAATAGGATCGCTTCATTTCCTAACAATTTGAGCTATGGCGAGTGAAGCTGAGGAAATTAACCGATCCTGTTGCTCGAAGCGAGCGGGCCCGCTTCATAGCACAGCCCAATGGAAGGGTCACCCTAATACAAGGTCTAGTGCACCTCTGCCTCTCTAAGTAATATACTCATGATGGTGTATAAGTACTTTATGTACTTTAAAATAATATATTTACTCGGCTCACTGCACCGGGTGGTTGCCGGTTCAAATTCCTACCTGGGCAAATTTTGAAATATCACCTTCGTAATTTGCCCAGGTCTGGGTGCCGCTGGGATCGCCCCCAGTCCATTGTATGTTGCGTATTGTATACGCGTTATTTGTTTGGGACCTTACAGTAGATGTGTTAGTTTGACGATATATTTATTATGTGTGTGTTTAAGGGAAATGGATCCCCCCATAGTTGAGTGATTAGTTAATTTCAAAAGCTTAACTATTTATTCTGTGATATATTTAATGGCATTCTTATTATTTCATAATTTCGTTATGTATTGCATACTGTTGTAATGTATTATGTAAATGTATAAAAATGTTGAAATAAAACTATTTTTACGGATTATATCGCGTTTATTTACTTTTTATGTTCCCGGACGTTTCGGTTGCTTTACAGCAACCGTGGTCACGGGGGACTGAGGTGTTAGACGTCGGGACCGAAACCGAAACATCGGGAACATAAAAAGTAAATAAACGCGATATAATCCGTAAAAATAGTTTTATTTAAATGTGTAGTATTCGCGTAAATATAAGAAAACAATATGTATAAAAATGATTCAAAAGGCAACACACTGAATTTATTATATTTTCAATAATACGTACTCCTTATTGCTGCTAATTATCGTAATTATCTTATTAGATAACTATCAGCAAGAATTAAAAAACAATTTTAAACATCTCAGCTGAGCGCGTTCCGATCCGGGATGTAAAAATGTAAATTTGACAACAATTTGTTAACAACCTAAACAAAATAAACGATGTTACTTAGACTTGACTTTGATTATGGGCTGAATCTTTAGTACATCGAGGAGAAGCCCGTGCCCAGGAGTGGAACATTTATTTAATTAAAGATACACCAATTATATCACTGGAATAAATATATGTAGGTAAGTATATTTTATAAAAACCATTAAAAATCGTTCTCGTTTATTTATCCCATAGAGGAAGAAACCATTTATTTTGGTCAAGATAGAGTTGCTGTTAACACTTTGACATTAGAGTGAGTGAATGAGATAAATTAAATATATCACGTTCCGTTATACGACTATTTAATATTATTCGGGCGCTATTTAACTAGGCAACCTATTTGTAATGTGTTAATGTGAATATTATCTATCATTTATTTCTTATCACTAATAAATGCCAAATGAGGGTATATATTTCTTAGACCGGATGTTGTACTAATTTCCTTAGCTTCACCCAGCTTAGTTCAAGTTAACAGGAAACGAAGCAATTGGTCAAAGCGGATCGGCCCGCTTCATTGCATTCAAAGTTGACGGTCACATTAATAAGGCTCATTTTGTGAAGCAGTTCCGATAGGTACGGCATATCAAGCTATACATTTCCACTATAAACTGATCTCGTATTATATAGGGTTTTCGTACAATGACAGGTTAACTTATACTGGAAATGTATAGCTTGAAAGTACCGTCTACAGGCTAAAGTAGGTATACCTACCCGCGTGGCATCGTTCATTCACCACAAACTCCGTCCACGGCCGTCTCGCGTCATTCAAATTTCCTACTGCTCTCTCTTACGCAACACGGATGGGAAATGGCCTTGATTGATTGATTCATCCGGTGGGACATACATTAAATTAATAATACCAATGGTAGGTATGACGACTAATTCCGGAATAATACTTGAGAATTTGGTTGAGTACCTATCGGGCATAGATCGAAGACGTAGAAAAAATTTATCGATATTCGAATACAATTTATTATTTCTTTTTCCAAAACATTTACGAAAAATCACCCCCAGCTATTTTAACAAAATGTTCCATTTATGTTGCTGGCTTCTAAAGTGCGGTCGCGGAGCAGGAAGAATTCCGTACATTAACCTGTTATTACCTGACTATGTCACTCCTGCGTAAATCTAATACGTCTCGCTCACACAGTTGCCGTGACCGCCGTCCTCGGGGGTTATAAACCTTTTAACTGAGTGCTAGCTATAAGCTAGTATATTCTTTTCTACTTGAAATATTTCATATAAAACGCACTTGATGCAAAAATGTTTGTGACCACTGTCAGTAGGCAAAGAGGTCATTGTACGAAATTCTTCCTGCTCCGCGACCGCACTTTACTCGTAAATGCGGTTTACAAGTCATGTTTCAACCGTACCATTAATCCGACGTGGCACAATTATTTCGTCATTATGGCAAGCAATATTAAGTGACGCAATTAAGATGTAGCCACAAATTTTAACAAAGTAATATTTATGTCTAATTGTAGCGGGTCTTGCCTCATGCTTATTATCCTTTCTGAACTGTTGTCTCTGAGGTGAGGTGTTGGTCATGCTCACTTCAATGTCCTTGTTTACGGTGGCTTTTTGGAGCGGGTCACCCTCTTCCCTCTATTATGGTTGAGGATAGTGATGCCGCTTTTCAAGGCATGCTCGTGCGCGGGCGCTGCTTGCGGGGATTGGTCCACTCACTTTCCTCTTAACAACATTGTCGTTAAATACTATTTATTTACTTAGCATGGAAGGCATCACACCAAAGCAATTATCATATTATCCACCCCTGTTTTATCAATTATTACTTTGGTTCGTAAACGTTTCATTTGATGTAAGTATGAGTAGGTATGCACATCACACTAAACTAACATTCTCATTTTATTTACATTATTACATATATGATATTATATGTGTTGACGAGAATATCTACGGCAACTTGGGGACTTTCCTTTAATACGCTAAAGATTATATACGGGGCTACGTACTTAGGCTGCATGTGCTACGGCGCACCGGTGTGGGCCGACAGGGCCACAATAGGGGCGGCACGGCGTAAATTACTACAAAGCCAACGTTTGGCGTTAATATTTCTATGTAAAGCATATCGCACGGTTAGTACCGAGGCCCTGCCAGTTCTCGCTGGTGTGCTCCCAGTAGACCTGGAGGTCCAACGACGCGCGGCAATGTACTACTCTACTCGAGAGAGCATGAACACCGAGTTCCTTAAACAGCGAGACCGCTCTAAAATCGCTAGATTATTTAGTACGATATCTGTCGTCTACGAAGATCTTCTGACCGAATGGGAATCCAGATGGGATACAACAACTAAGGGCCGCCACCTCCACCAATTCTTTCCATGCGTTCGTGAACGTCTGGAGAGAGCGTGGTTGGAGGTGGACCACTGTGTGGCTCAATTTCTGACTGGGCATGGCAACTTTAGGAGCAAATTATTCTACTTCACGTTAGTTCCTTCACCTTTCTGTCAATGCTCGACGCCGCAAAACAATCATGAAAAATCTGCACATCACATCCTGTGGGAGTGCAGTCTCTGGCACAACGAACGGACTACTATGCTAAATAGCCTGCAAGTGACATCTGGAGCAGTTTATTACACAGACCTTGTGGAAACTAGGGACAATTTCCGTGCGTTCAAGCGCATTTGCCATACCTATTATTGGAATCAAGTATAATCAGCTCACGAGTTTAGGTCCAATTAGTCATATTATGATCCGTGGTGCCTTACAACTGGTCTTCAATCAGCTGTAACAGTCTTGTTTCTATGGCAATTAGCCCATACCAGCTACATATATTTTGTCTCCCGCTTTGCACCGGAGGGAAGTGGAAATATTTTCTTCCAACTCCTCCTATTATTTCTTTCGATTAAATTCGTGCGGGTTCCAAGACAATTTAACTTTTCCCCGGGACTCGTCGAGGGTCAAACCTCGACGTCATTATTGGTCACCATTGTCGATCCTGGCTTACAGGAGTTACAGTGGTGGGAGTGTGTGGCGGGACTAGTCCCAATAAAAAAAAAATATGATTATTATTTACTATTAGCTATTTAGTGGCAATGGTGATGCCTGCTCATTTTATTTTTTTATGCTGTTCCTGAGAATGTACACCATCTTTCATTCATTGAAAAGAGTAACCATTGAGTTTCTTGCCGGCTCTTCTCAGTGGAAGCAGCATTCCGAACCGGTGGTAGATTCTGACTATTCATAAATGCTTTGTTGGCTTACATGAATAAAAACATTTTTGAATTTGAAGAAGCAATAATTTTATAGTACATTGTTACACACGGGGTGAAAGTGACTTATTTAGTCGAGGGACAAAATAAGTCTTTCACTCGAGGTAAACACTGTGCTTTTCATTACGAATACAAGGAAAGGAAAAATATATACAGGAATTAGCTAAAGAAATAAAACAAGATTGTATGAACAATACTCTACAACTCGAAAATACAAATGAAGATCGGATTGCCGCCTATTTTGCCGTCCATTGTATGGTACCCATAAAGCGTAGCTTAGTTTGAGACTGGGCTGTAACAAGTAACCATCATATTTTAACCGACTTGACCGACCGACCTGAAGTGAAAGTGGAAGTGAAAGTAGAACTAAAAGTGAAAGTAAAAGTGAAAGTAGCAGTGAAAGTAGCAGTAAAAGTAGCAGCGAAAGTAGCAGTGAAAGTAGAAGTTAAAGTAGCAGTGAAAGTAGCAGTGAAAGTAGCAGTGAAAGTAGCAGAGAAAGTAGCAGTGAAAGTAGCAGTGAAAGTAGCAGTAATAGAAGCAGTAAGAGTAGCAGTAGAAGTAGCAGTGAAAGTAGCAGTAAAAGTAGTAGTGAAAGTAGCAGTAAAAGAAGCAGTAAAAGTAGCAGTAGAATTAGAAGTAGAAGTAGGCCAGCCTGGTTTAATAGAAATGTCAAAATAGAACCAGTTTATTTTTAATAATTTGACAGCTGTCAGTTGAAAGCGATTCTCCCGGGCCGGAAAAGTATTACTTTCAACCCGCTTCTCAGGCAACTTCAGACCTACTTTCAGAGTATGAGTACTGAAATAGTACATTGTTACACGAGTGGTGAAAGTGACTTATTTAGTCCCGAGACGGGGTGTGGCGCCCGAGCGTAGCGAGGGCGCTAATAGTTCGAGGGACAAAATAAGTCTTTCACCCGAGGTAAACACTGTGCTTTTCATTACGAATACAAGGAAAGTAAAAATAAAAACAGGAATTGGCTAAAGAATTAATACAAGGAAGTATGAACAATACTCTTGAACTCGAAAAAAAAAATTAAGATCGGATTGCCGCCTATTTTGTTTTTTTCGTTGGCCGGCCAACTTCATTATTTAGTCATTATTTTTCATTTTCATCTTTAAATATTTTGCCCAAATCTATGTTATTTTAAAGAAATGGTTGTAACTAAATTATAATTAAGTCATTTAAAAATATATATTCTTTAATTAATACTTAACTTTATGTTATTTCAATTTTACATCGTGCTGTAATTGAGTGACTGTAGAAAAAGTTTGAACATGGTTCCAATGGAACTAGTTTTTTTTAATATAATTTGACAGCTGTCAGTTGAAAGCGATTCTCCCGGGCCGGAAAAGTATTACTTTCAACCCACTCCTCAGGTAACTTCAGACCTACTTTCAGGGTATGAGTAATTAAAAACATTTTGTTCGACATTTTAAGACATTTTATGCCGCCTCGTATAAAAAAACTTATATTTAAGTAGGTATAATAGATACAAAGGCCGGATATAAAATTGCAGGCGCCGTGCCGTAGCTAAAACCAGCTGAGAAAATGATATAACTTAGGTACATACCTAGTAGGTAAGAAACCAGTTGTCCACACACTTGTTTTGTAAAACCGGTTTTAAAAATTTTAAATTTTATAATCTCAAGTCTGAGAGCGATCTTAAGTAAGTACGTTTTGACTCATTTTGTATGACATAACCATGACATTTCTGAGATCTTCTCAGACTTAGTAATTCGGACCTAAGGCCCGTATTAATAAGAGATCGATTTATTCGGATGTGTTCTTCGGGCGGAACATCAAATCGTGACAAATATTCAAACATTAGTGACTCAGACATTAACAATGGTAATGGTAAGAATGTACATCATATTTTATTTATTGAAAAGAGTAACCATTGAGTTTCTTGCCGGATCTTCTCAGTGGAAGCAGCATTCCGAACCAGTGGTAGATTCTGACATTAATAACTAAATGCTTTTTTGGCTTCATGAATAAAAAAAAAATCGAGTTTGAGTTTGAATACCATATTTTTAGACGTTTCAGATTCCAAGCTACTATTTTGTTGACAGTATGTCCAACTAAACCGATTTAAGACCCACATACATGTTATTCCGTTTGAAACTGTCACTGTAAATTAAGTTACAAAGACACGCAAGATAAATTCGACCATGTGCTAGGTACACACGGCTACATATTATCAAGCTATAAATTTCCAGTAAAAGCTAACCTATTATTGAACGAAAATCCTATACAATACGAGATCAGTTTATAGTGGAAATGTGTAGCTTGATATGCTGTGCGTACCTATCGGAAATGCTTCGCATTATGAGCCTTATTAATGTGACCATCGACTTAGAACGCAATGAAGTGGGCCGGCCCGCTTCGACCAATTGCTTCGTTTCCTGTTAACTTGAACTAAGCTGGGTGAAGCTGAGGAAATGTAGCGATATCCTATTGGTCGAAGTGTGTGTGGGCCGGCTTCATAGCCCAGCCGAGTGCATGCAAATATGCGTGTATCTCGTTACGACGGCTGTCAAAGTGTTAACAGCAACTACTTATAACTTGACCAAAACAAATGTTTTCTTCCTCTATCGGATAAATAAACGATAACGATTTTTAATGGTTTTTATATAATATACTTATATTTATTCCAGTGATGATATTGGTGTATCATTAATTAAATGTTCCACTCCTGGGCACGGGCTCCCCCTCGATGTAATAGAGATTCGGGCCATAATCAAAGTCAAGTCTAAGTAAAATCATTTATTTTGTTTAGGTTGTTAACAAATTGTTGTCAAATTTTCATTTTTACATCCCGGATCGGAATGCGCTCAGCTGAGAAGACTAACATTGTTTTTATTTTTTTTCTGATAATTATCTAATAAGATAATTCTTAATTGAGATAATTAGCAGTTGCTTATAATTAACAAGTACAAGGAGTACGTATTATTGTAAATATAATAAATTCAGTGCGTTGCCTTTTGAACCATTTTTATACTTTTTTACATAATACATTACAACATTATTCAATACATAACAAAATTATGAAATAATAAGAATGCTATTAAATATATCACAGAATAAATAACTAAGCTTTCGAAATCACTCAACTATGGGGGGATCCATTTCCCTTAAACACATACCTTACATAATAAATATATCGTCAAACTAACACACCTACTGTAAGGTCCAAAACAAATAACGCGTATACAATAAGCAACATACAATGGACTGGGGGCGATCCCAGCGGCACCCAGACCTGGGCAAATTACGAAGGTGATATTTCAGAAATTTGCCCAGGCAGGAATTTGAACCGGCAACCACCCGGTGCAGTGAGCCGAGTAAATATATTATTTTAAAGTACATAAAGTACTTATGCACTATCATGAGTATATTACTTAGAGAGGCAGAGGTGCACTAGACCTTGTATTAGGGTGACCGTCCATTTGGCTGTGCTATAAAGCGGGCCCGCTCGCTTCGAGCAACAGGATCGGTTAATTTCCTCAGCTTCACTCGCCTTAGCTCAAATTGTTAGGAAATGAAGCGATCCTATTGGTAGAAGCGATCCATAGTGAAAACAAATCGACGGCCCCTACATATAGAGCGACATGTCTTAAAACATTTCTTTAGACATGTCGCTTTATAGGTCGGGGCGGTCGAAATAGACGATGACCCTAATACAAGGTCCAGTGCACCTCTGCCCAGTGGATGGTCACACTAAGAACTGATGTAATAACAATCTCTCTAAGACATAGTATTAAATACCTACGTTATTTTACTTTGTACTACTGAAATCTTAAAAATAAATAAAAATAAATGATACCTGTCACAACATTCAACCACAGTCTTACGACTTACTGGAGTTTAAGTGCCTACTAATATTTTAAGTCCCAGGACTCATGGTTGAAGAGGACATAAGGTATTTTTAGTGCTTTTGCTTTCACATAAGCTACTCTTATTGCCATTATCGATAATGGCAATAACAGTAGCTCTATCAAGAGTTTCATGATCCAGACCCTCGTCGGTAGTCAGTTCATTTCTGGAAGTCGCGTGAATGATTGCAAATTGACCCATATGCCACTGTCATAAGAGTCACAACACGCATCTACGTTGAAATAAAGACCTTTACCGTCTGCATGGAAAACCATTAGATCCTCGATTGTCCGACAGGAGTGCTGTACAATTTTCCATACAAATATTTTACATCAAACAGTACTTAACTACGTTTTACGATTACATGCACGCTAGCGACTACATAGCATAAAACAAAAGAACATGGGATGCGCACGGTAACGTCTACATCCTCGAAGGACCCTGCTATATGCTTCCAATGAGGTATCCATGATTAATTGATAAAATCCTACTAATATTATAAATGCGAAAGTTTGTGAGTGTAGATGTATGTTTGTTACTCCTTCACGAAAAAACTACAGAACGGTTTTGGATGAAATTTGGAACACAGATAGTTTATAACCTAGATTAACACATAGAATACTTTACTTAAATCTACGCGGACGAAGTCGCGGGCAGACACTAGTAAAACATATATACATACTTTCCAGGTTACCAGAAATCCAATACGTAGTTTACCACAACAAATCATGAAAAAAATTGTGTTTTATTTCAATAAACAGAATTAAAAATCTGGGTGCACTTAAAAGCCTAAAATAACAAGGGAGAACTTGTAATTTATTTCATTTGGAGTCGGTGCCACTATCTTTACACTACTTATAAGTAGGTAGGAACCTCCCCTTACGTCTTGTGCCAATGCACAGACTCATTATTATTTATTTTTTAAGTTGGTTTATGTTTTGTTATTATGTTAACAATAATCTGTGATAAATTTTAATCAAAGACAATAGTACACATAACTAGTTATTATATTATATTAAACATATACATGCTTACTCAATGCAAGTAAGGAACAAAATACTTTAGAAACGACAGTTCACGCCTCAATTTCACTAATATTCTATACCTACCTAATGCCTATCGTAACTAGAAAATAAATTATTAAATAATTTAATAAAGCTACCTTATCCTAGATTCTAAATAGATGATTAGGGTCTATTCAGACCCGCTGCATGGACTGTCACTGCCAACCACTGCGAGCGGACTCCATAGTCCGTTCACAGTTACATCAACTGCACCAAAACCGCATCCATACTTCAATTTTGCAGTTGGCTGGCAGGAAACACCCAAAGTGGCCTTTTAAAACGGATTGAGGGCATCGCGCGCGCGCGGCATGAAACCGGCGGATGCATGAAGCGAAGCACGATGACGTATGAAGATCCTTGGTGAAGCCATGACCAGGGGACGTCTTCTGGGTGATGATGGTGATATGACTCCTGATACCAGGCCGCACCCTCTTCATGTGGTAATCATCCACATTACATATTATGTGGGCACCCATAACATCTCATCTCATTTGTTTTTCAGCTGGGGGCTTTTATCTTCATTTATTCGTATGTCTTGTAAATGCCTGTCATGGGCTCTATGAGATTCCATTAAAATAGGGCAATATATATAAATACTAGCCGTGCCCCGCGACTCCGTCCGCGTTCTGTTGATATTTTTCCTGAATTTTCTTTGCTATAAACCTCACGGAGCCCGAGACCTTTCCAACGAATGCAAAACCGTGGAAATCGGTTCGTGCGTTCTGGAGTTATAGCGTCAGGCAGGAAAACCCGACTTATTTTTATATAGTAGATATCTCAGATTCACAAAACTCAGCCTTCTTAAGTTAAGTGAAATATACGTCAATTTCTGCTAACCCCATTGGGGAGATAGGCGTAATATAAGCTTTTACTCGTAGTCTAATGTTTCGTCTCTGAAATCAGAAAAACATATAGATTAGTACTACGTTGGTAAATATTTATTTGGTGCACTAAAAAAATAGAGACATCGTGTGATCATTTCGTCCAGTGCAAGCAAAGTCACGGTAAGAGCCGTGTTCTTTCCTGAACAGATCCTTACAAAAGTCATATGCGAAACCATACACAAGCCTTTACGTGTTCATAAGTATTTTTTTTACTTTTCCTTGCTAAGGAATTAAGAACTACTTCTACGGACGAGTGTAGTCAGTTGATTTCATGAAGACTCGTGAATTATTGCAATTTGACCCATAGTCCAGTGTCATATGAGTCACAGCGCGGGTCTTCGTGAGATTAACGGACTATAATGCAACAGTCAACACGAGAGCACAAATGTAGTGCTTATTCATAAGTAACGACAATGGCAATTCACATAACACTTTCTTTGCAATAAAATTCGTGAGGTATATAATACATAATTAGTTTTGCATAATATGAACAAGTTATTACATGTGTGATGAGAGAATGATTTTGAAAATTTCAGTAATGCGAGTCGGATTCCGATACTTTTTTTAAGTTTGACAATTGACTAAGTAAAACGATTGCCACCGTGCCAGATAATTTATTATCGCTTTCCTCTTTGGCGGTAGAGCGAATATTTCCCGGATGTAGAGCTAAAGTTATTTATATTAGATTTAAGGTGAAGGCGCCTGTCTAGCCCGCCAAATTCAAAATTTTCGAGTATTTTTATAGTTTATCCAAAATCTGAAAACATTTAAGACAACATTTTATGATTTGCGAAAAACACAGTATGCAGTGCGTTTATTAATACATTTATTTTACTCTAAATATTATCACGGTGGATATGATACTAGTAAATCACTAAATATAGAAAAATTGCCAGATTATCTGGATAGCTGTCGTTCTTGAAATGTTTTAGAGTAAGTTGGATATATTAATAAATGCACTGCACACGGCCTTTTTCGCGAATTACAAAATGTGCCTTTTATTATTGTCAGCTAGATGGGCGCCTTAGCCTTAAATGATTACGTAAATATTAATTATCCTCAATTACTACTTCATTATTGAAAACGCGAAGTGTAATAACTCTTTAGATTCTTGTTCTGGCAAGTCGATTTTAGTCTCAAGATAAGCCCAAGTAGTGAGCGACCGCGCCCCTATTATTGTGCAACTTTAACAATAACTTGCAACACTTTTTCAGATTGTGCAATAAATACCAAATCTTTTTCTATGCGTAACTTATTTTTTATTGCACAAAATTACAATATCACAGAGAAATACAAAACTCTCAAATAACTAATAAGATATCAGTTTATAGATAGTTGCACATGATGTACTTAAACATATCTATTATTGAAACGGTAAACGGTATTTACCCAGGTGTTCATAATTTAAAAACAGCACATTTGAACGATAATTTACTAACAATCAGATTTTTATAAAAAATATGAATAATATTAAAATAAATAAACTCACTCTGTGAAGCATTGGCCGTTCACCCAAATCATCCCATACGGACACTTCCCCAATTCAATAATTTGCCGTCGAAATCTTCGATGTACCACGTTCGGACTGGGACTTTGAACAGCTAGCCTAGAGAACACTAATTCATTGCTAGAACGGTTCAACACATAGACCGCAGGAAACGCGACCACAGCACTGAGTAAGGCGAGTAAAAGCACCAGGAAAAAATTGCCACACATATATGACGCCATTTTGAAATTAGTACACAAGCGTTTGCACCGGAGGGCAGTTGACAAATGAAGCTGATTCCCGATCTACCGGAATTTATAGGCGAATGTGGTGGCGTTCGTACATTGCACGCGTGTGTCATCACATCGCGTGAAACATTTTCTGTAGTTGCAATATGTACCTATGCTTGAAGACGTTTACATTGTTTAGGAATATTAACGATGAATAATTAATATATTTTGGCGAGAATTGAAAAGTGATATCATTTTTGTCTTAATTTCCCCAAAACTTGTGCTGTGTCTTTGAATTGTAACGTGTAGTTAATGTTAGTGGAATGTTAAACCTTACTATTTATGTGTGTGAGCGTTGAAAATTGTAACAAAAGTAATGAAACATGACTTTTCTTCAAGTTCGGTAATTTGTCAGTAAGGCATAAGGTGAGATGAAAATGTATAATTCTTATAATGATGCCATAGCGAAAGAAAACGCGATAGTGTCTCTTTTCTTTAAGGATAGCTTGTTTTTTCTGAAATCTATTCCAAGCTTATTAACGCGATGAATTAAGTATAATTTCCAATACTTGCCGCGCTCTAAGTACCTAGGTATTACCTAAGTTTATAAAAGTAACGTCAGGTTCAAAAGACAGAAGTGTAACGGAATATTGTACAAGTATTGCCTAACACATGCTTGGTGAATCTTTATATACTTATTAACAAGACAATTGTGCAAATGCAATTCGCGATTGTTTGTTCTTGATTGTTGCTTTATGTTACCTATGACTAACATAAAGCAACAATCAAGAAATGTGTTGTTAAAATTGGCGGAAAAAAATTAATTATTAAGAGGATGTTTAAATTTCAATATTTTTTTTCTACGACAGCTTTATACCCGATATGTAGAATATTTTAAAATTATTGCTTCTTAATTGCGTCATTTAATATTGCTTGTCATAATGACGAAATAATTGTGCAACGTCGGAAAATGGTACGGTTCAAACATGACTTGTAAACCGCATTTACGAGTAGAAGCCAGCAACATTCAAGAAACATTTTGTTAAAATAGCTGGGGGCGTTCCTTCGTAAATGTTTTGGAAAATGAAATAATAAATTGTATTCGAATTTCGATCAATTTTTTCTACGACTTAGAACTATGCCCGATAAGTACTCAGCCAAATTCTCAAGTATTATTCCGGAATTTGTCGTCATACCTACCATTGGTATTATTAATTTAATGTATGTCCCACCGGATGAATCAATCAATCAAGATCATTTCCCATCCGTGTTGTCAGTAGGGAAGTTGAAGGACGCAAGACGACCTTGGACAGAGTTTGTGGTGAATAAACGATGCCACCCAAGTAGGTATAGGTATACCTACTTGGGTGCTTTAAGTTTTTTGGCTAAAGTTTATTTGTATAGATACAATTTAAATTGCATTCTATGGGACGTTAGAATTAAATCTATACATCTATACAAATAAATAAAAAACCGGACAAGTGCGAGTAGAACTCGCGCCCTGAGGGTTCCGTCCAACATTTTATTACTTATGATTTTAGATAGTTTTTCCATTCCTGGATTCCAATAGCGATACCGGCAAGATATTTTAATAATAAATAGCTTAAACTTCCCAAAAATGCTTAAACAAATTCGGGAACCCAATACAAACTGCAACCAAACTGAATAAAAACTACAATACAAACTCTTATTTTACACACTTAGGGGTGGAATTTTACAAAACGCTGAAATTAATATTTTTTATTTGTTATAAGTAGCCTCAATACTTATTTTCATGTCTCTAGGTTCATTTATTTTTTTACCCTATACAAACTTTCACCCCCTATTTTATCCACTTAGGGGTGGAATTTTCCAAAATCCTTTCTTAGTGGATACTTGCGGTATATAAGGTACCTACTGTCAAAATTTTATGATTCTAACACCAGCGGTTTGGGCTGTGCGTTGATTCCTTTGTATTGATAAGTGAATTTGCGAAAAGTATCAAAATATGTGACATAAATTACCGTATCTTTTGATTGCGTTGACTTAGAAGCCTAATTTTTTTACACCTACAAGGGACCATAACATTTGATATTTGGTATTAATTTCTACTTGATAACTCTACCCGTTTCTGAGAAAAAAGGTCTTGACAGACAGACAGACAGACAGACAGACAGACAGACAGACAGACAGACAGACAGACAGACAGACATACAGACAGACAGACAGACAGACGGACAACAAAGTGATCCTATAAGGGTTCCGGTTTTTCCTTTTAAGGTCCGGAACCCTAAAAATGGAGTGTCTGTTTGTAATATCAAAATTAGACCTTTTCACTAGCTATTACAGAATAACCAAGCGCCGCACAAGCATACATTTCCTAGTGTGCATGGGCTTAGTGCTCAGCATGTTCCTGCGGAATATCGCGCTGGTCGCACCACCACTAGTGAAATGACAGGGCCCTAACCACGCTAGCTACTCAAATCGTAATAGAAAAGCAAACGCTGGCGATTACGTTTAAAACGCTCCGCTTTTGACGTTTTGCTGACACGAGCTTCACGATTTCTACTGACATTGATATGGTGGGCGCTTTAGCCTTAAGCTGGTATAGACCCGACAAACGTTGTTGTGCCATATAAATTATTTTTAGGTATAAAATATACTTTACGACCTATTCTCAGACCTACCGAATATAACTGTGTTGTATTCAACAATACAGACCAAAGAAATCGGACCCAATACTAGGTACAGCTATGAAACAGACAAATTCCGTCATGCAATATTTGTACAATATTCCGTTACAGTTCTGTCTTTTGAACTGATCAAGTTAATTCAGGTAGGTACCTGTCGCTACTAACATAGGTACTTAGAGCGTGAAAAGTAAGTAAGTGCCTATTGGAAATTATAATTCATCGCATTAACGAGTTTGGATTAGATTTAAAAAAAACAAGCTATCCTTAATGAAAATAGGCCCTATTGTTTTGTTATTTCGTTATGGCATCATTACTAGAATTATACATTTTCATTTTATGCTACCTACCTTATGCTTTACTGACAAATTACGGAACTTCCTGAAGAACCCGAAAAGGCATGTTTCATTGATTTTGTTACAATTTCAACGCTCACACAAATAAATAATAAGGTTTAACATTCCACTAACATTACCTACACGTTTCAATTCAAAGAAGCACAAGTTTTGGGGAAATTAAGACAAAAATGATATCACTCTTTAATATACTCGTACCTAGACAATGTAAACGTCTTCAAGCTTCAAGCATAGGTACATATTGCAAGTTCAGAAAATGTTTCACGCGATGTGATGACACACGCGTGCAATGTACGAACGCCACCACATTCGCCTATAAATTCCGGTAGATCGGGAATCAGCTTCATTTGTCAACTGCCCTCCGGTGCAAACGCTCGTGTACTTATTTCAAAATGGCGTCATATATGTGTGTTAAGTTTTCCCTGGTGCTTTTACTCGCCTTACTCAGTGCGGTGGTCGCGTTTCCAGCGATCTATGTGTTGAACCGTTCTAGCAATGAATTAGTGTTCTCAAGGCTGGCTGTTCAAAGTCCCAGCCCAAACGTGGTACATCGAAGATCTCGACGAGACGTTATTAAAACGAATAATTGTCCGACTGATGTTTCGGGTAAACGGAAGATTCGGGTGAACGGCCTATGCATATCCTGCGAAGAGTGAGTTCATTTCAATATTATCTATCTTTTTTATAATCAAATCAGATTTTTACTAAATTATCGTTCAAATGTGTTGTTTACAAAATTATGAACACCTGGGTACATACCGTTTACCGTTTCAATAATAGGTATCTATGTTTAAGTAGGTGCATAATGTGCAACTTTGAACTGATCTGTAATCTGAAAAAGTAAATTATCTGGCACGGTGGCAATCGTTTAACTTAGTCAATTGTCAAACTTAAATAAAAGTACCGGAATCCAATCCAAATTTTCGAAATTATTCCCTCATCGCGCATCCACAGACGAGAGATAACTAGTTCTTATGCAAAACTAATTAGGTACTTACTTCACAAATTTTATTCCTTATGTAGATAAAGTGTGAAAAACGTGTTTTAAAATTGCCAGTGTCGTTACTTATTAATAAGCAAATACCATATTGATGCTGGAACTCATTTGACACTGGACTATGGGCCAATTTGCAATAATTACTAATAATTTTTTTTTTCTAATTTCTTATACGACAAATTATTGCAAGACTACGAGTAAAAGCTTATATTACGCCTTTCTCCCCGATGGAGTTAGCAAAAATCGACGTATATTTACGCTTAACTGTTCATTATAGTTTCACAAATATTAAAGCTATAATGGCATTATATAATGCTTTAGTAAGAAGCCAACTAGAATGTAATGCAGTTATCTGGGCTCCACATGAAACTAAGTATAGTCTCATGTTGGAGCGAGTGCAAAATAAATTAATCAGATACAAATATATGAGGGAATACGGGGTATATCCATTTTATCCATTAATGTATCCAACTCTATTTGTCTTGGGAATGGTCGGATATAATGAACTAAGGGTCAGGAGGCAACTCACACTAGTCACTTATATCTTTAAAGTAATTAGAGGGAAGATACACAATGCGGATATATTGCGAAGGGTGGAGCTAGCCGTGCCAGACGGGTATGTGGGTCGTCGTCGTCAGCCGCGGTTGCTGGTGGAACCGTGCGCGCGAACTAACTTGCTGCGCGAGGCGCCGCTCACGAGCGCACTCCGCACTCTCAACCTCATTGCTGAGGACTTGGACTTATTCTGTTGCACTTTGGGTGAATTTACAAGAACAGCTACATATAGAATTTGCTATGTTCAATAAAAACAGTTATATTATTTTTAATTTTTAAGTTTGCAACAATATCGCATTGGGTCTAGCCTGTAAAGATATTTGTATGTATTGAGAAAATAAATAAATAAAATAAATTAATTAATAACTTACGAAGGCTGAGTTGTGAATCTGAGATATGTTTATTGCCCTATTTTAATGGAATCTTATAGAGACTATGACAGGCATGAACAAGGCATATGAAAGAATGAATGATTAAATGAAAATAAAAGCCCGCAGCTGAAAAATAAATAAGATAGGATGTTTTGTGTGCCCACATCATATGTAATGTGGATGATTACCACATGAAGAGGGTGCGGCCTGGATCAGGAGTCATACCACCATCATCACCAAGAAGACGTCCGCTGATCATGGCATCACCAAGGGTCTTCATACGTCATCGTGATTGGCTTCATGCATCCGCCGGCTTCATGCCGCGCGCGCGCGCGATACCGTCAATCCATTTTGCAAAGGCCACTTTGGGTGTTTCCTGCAAGCCAACTGCAAAATTGAAGTATGGATGCGGTTTTGGTGCACCTGATGTAACTGTGAACGGACTATGGAGTCCGCTCGCAGTGGTTGGCAGTGACATTCCATGCAGCGGGTCTGAATAGACAGACTCTAATCATCTATTTAGAATCTCGGATAAGGTAGCTTTACTAAATTATTTAATAATTTATATTCAAGTTACGATAGGCATAAGAATATAAGTGAAATTGAGGCGTAAACTGTCGTTCGTAAAGTATTTTTTCCTAACTTGAATTGAGTAAACATGTACTTATATTTTTATATATGACTAGCTGTGCCCCGCGACTTCATCCGCGTAGTATTGGATTATTGGGTTAAAAAGTATCCTATATGTTAATCCCGGTTATAATCTATCTGTGTTCCAAATTTCATCCAAATCCGTTCAGTAGTTTTTGCGTGAAGGAGTAACAAACATACATACATACATACATTCTTACATACATACATACATACATCCACACTCACAAACTTTCGCATTTATAATATTAGTAGGATAGCTAGTTATGTGTACTATTTTCTTTAATTAAAATTTATCAAAGACCATTGTTAACATAATAACAAAGACAAACCCACTTAAAAAAAAAACTGGATGCACTGAAAAGCTAGATATAACGAGTACTTAGGTGCCAATTCAAGAAGTAAGGGGAGGATCCTACAAGTTCTCCCTAGTTTTTGAAGCGAAGCTTCTTTTCGGACGTTCGGGGCGCTCGCTGCCCGGGGACTCTATCCGTGCAAATTGTGACGTAGCGTTACACGTTACACGATGACGTCCGAGCTGCGGCGCCCTAAGCTTTATACTAAATATGGCTTGAAGGTTAGATAGAACATTAGTAATAATTGCACCGTGACGTCAGTAGCGTTACACCGTGACGTCAGTAGCATTACACGGCGACGTCAGTAGCGTTACACAATGACGCCAGATTCAAACTGAATAAAATAACTATGTGGGTCTTAAATCGGTATATAAAGTTAGTAGTCGAACGTACAATCAACTAAAACAGTAGCTTGGAATCTGAAACGTCTAAAAGATGGCATTCAAACTCAAACTCAAACTCAAAATTGTTTTATTTCATGTAAGCCAACAATGCATTTATGAATAGTCAGAATCTACCACCGGTTCGGAATGCTACTTCCACTAAGAAGATCCGCCAAACTCAATTGTTACTCTTTTCAATTAATAAAATATGGTGTACATTCTCATGAACAGCATCGGAATGTGAGCAGGCAACACCATTGTTCAAAACATCATAATAAACTTATACGAGTAGTATCACACTAAAAGGTATCTGAAGTATCTCAAAAGATCACAAAATATGTCAGTATGAATACGTAGCTGTAAGTTCTTACCTAATTTATATTATTATGTTGAAGAATTCAAACGTGTTATAATAAATTTCGTCGTACCATCAGCGCATGCGTCCGGCTGTCTGCTGTGACTACTAGTGATGTAACGAATATTCGCATTCGCAAGAATCTATGCGAATGTTTGGCGAATGTTTTTGAAAAGCAAAAAGGAAATTATCTATGGACGAATATGGAATGTTAACAACTATTAAGAATTATATATTATTTAAACAAACTTCCTCATAGGGTGGCCCTTATTGCACCGCTTTTAGGTTCATAAAGCAGCTTATTACGCACTAGTGATGTAACGAATATTCGCATTCGCATTCGCATTCGCGAATATTCGCATATTTTTTGACATTCGCATTCGCATTCGCAAGAATCTATGCGAATGTTTGGCGAATGTTTTTGAAAAACAAAAAGGAAATTTATAGATGGATATGGAATTTTAACAACTAGTAAGAATTATATATTATTTAAACAAACTTGCTCATAGGGTGGCCCTTATTGCACCGCTTTTAGGTTCATAAAGCAGCTTATTACGCACTAGTGCTGTTGACTTCAATTTTTATTAATATTAGTAAATAAACGATGTTTATTAAAATATTATACATAAATACATTAATTATTTAAATACATTATTTTCACATTCAATTTCATTGTAAATATAACATATTATAAACATTCGATTTATTATATTTCAAATAATATAATAATAATTGTTCCCGGCTTTGCCAGACCCATAGATAAATATAACCGGCCAAATGCATGTCGGACTACGCATAATCTAGGGTTTCGTAGACATCCCGCCACTTTCCGATAATACGACGTCACAAAATAAAGGTGATGTTTTTTTTATTGATATGAAACATCGAATACGGGGGCTCACGTAACCTATTAATTTATGCGAAATTAATAAACGATTGGTCACATTTTTAAATAAAATAGTAAGAAATTCTGTTACTTAATTTATTAAACCGGCATCATAGACATCTTCAGCAAAAGTGTCATAAACCTTTATTTTCTTTTTGGACTGATGAAAATTCTTATAAGGATTTTTAATTCAAATAATTAAGTTGTGATTAGACTGGGTGTACAATCAGTGGTGCGTGGCTTGAGACTCATCCAAACATTTTTTTTAATTAATTATATTGGTTTTGAATAGAAAATAACTTTTTATTTCCCATAATAAACCATTTATAATGTGGTTCCAATTGAAAGGATGAATCTTGCTACTTAAGTAAAAAAGGCTACAATTAAGCTCAATATTTCGTAAACGGGAATTAATATTGAAAAACAGTCAAAGAAACCTTCATATAATTTTAAAATACTTACTGAACAATACCGCAATCGAGGGGGTGTGTAAACATTTTTTCACTCCTCTTTCTCAAGTACGGGAGGTGCAATGGAATAACTTTGCTTTCAAAATTTAAAAACAGTTTTTTAGCAGTACATAAACTCAATTTTTTGGCTAGTTTGCAGTATTTTAGCCCTAATAGTCTCTGAATAAAATTACTGTGATGGCAGACGAACGTCCCGAAACTATAAGGTTTACGAGTTTGACTATGGAACCCAAAAAACTTACGGCGCGCCATGTTGTTTTATTTTTCATTCATCCTGCCATTATCACGGTCTAAAAAAATATTCGTGAATTGTTTTTTTTTTCAATTAAGATTGTAATATTCTGAATATTTTTTACTCGCAAGTAAGTTGTAAAATGTTGTATGAAATGTGTGAGCATTGTTAATTACACACCTTGGCTCCATCACAGCACAGCTCTCGCGTTAGTCTCTGGCTGCAAACCAGCCTCGATCGTAACTCAGCACATAATGCACTTATTTACTTATATTTGAATAAAAAATAAATAAACGGTCTTGAGAAATATTTTCGAATTTACTTTATGTGACTAACTTCGTTCTTTCAACCTGTGTTCGGCCTATGTTCGGCCGACACGAAACGTCAAACCAGTCTAACATTTTGCGCGCTCTTTATTAACCCCCGAAAAATAGGGGTGTATAAGTTTAACATTTGTATTTGTGTGTCTGTCTGTGGCATCGTAGCGCCCAAACAGATGGTCCGATTTTAATTTACTTTATTTTTTAGAAAGGTATACTGATCGAGAGTGTGCTTAGCTTTGTTTCACGAAAATCGATTCCACCGTTTGAAAATTATCAGCTCTTTCGTAATTTAAAAAGTCGTCGCATCGAGGTTTTTTAAATTTTCAATTTAGGGTTTCTTATTTGAAAGTCAACATTCGCATTCGCATTCGCATTCGCGAATGTTGAAGCCAAATATTCGCATTCGCATTCGCATTCGCGAATGTCAAAAATCCAACATTCGTTACATCACTATTACGCACTAGTGCTAGTGACTTTACATTTTTTAAATCTTAGTAAAGAGTTATCCTAAAAATATTAAACATTTAAAACAATAAATAAACGATGTTTATTAAAATATTCTACATAAATACATTAACTATTTAAATAAATTTCTTTCACATTCAATTTAGTTGTAAATAAAACATATTATAAACGTTAGATTTTTTATATTTCAAAGAATATAATAATTGTCACCGGCTTTTCCAGACCCATAGATAAATATAACCAGTCAAATGCATGTCGGACTACGTATACTCTAGAGTTCCGTAGACATCCCGCCACTTTTCGATACTATGGAACTCATAAAATAAAAGTGATGTTTTTTTATTGATATGCAACATCGAATACGGCGGCTCACGTGGTCTATTAATTTCTGCGAAATTAATTAACTATTAGTAACCTTTTTAAATAAAATAGTAAGAAATTCTGTTACTAAATTTATCATAGACATCTTCAGCAAAAGTGACATAAACTTTTATTTTCTTTTTGGACTGATGAAAATTGTTATAAGGATTTTTAATTCAAATAATTAAGTTGTGATTAGACTGGGTGCACAATCAGTGGTGCGTGGTTTAGTTTTTAGTTTAGTTATACTCCATTTAGTTTTTTTTTTAAATTAATTATATTGATTTTGAATAGTAATAACCATTTATTTCCTATAATAAACCAATCTATAATGTGGTTCTAATTTAAAGGATGAATCTTGCTTAAGTAAAAAAAGGCCACAATGAAGCTCAATATTTCGTAAACGGGAATTAATATTGAAAAACTGTCAAAGAAACCTTCAAATAATTTTAAAATACTACTGAACCTTAATCGAGGGGGTGTGTAAACATTTTTTTTACGCCCCTTTCGTAAGTACGGGAGGTGCAATGGAATAACTTTGCTTTCAAAATTTAAAAACGGTTTTTTAGCGGTACATAAACTCATTTTTTTGGCTAGTTTGCAGTATTTTAGCCCTGATAGTCTCTGTATAAAATTACTGTGATTGCAGACGGACGTGCCGAAACTATAAGGGTTCCTGCAATTCTCTAGGTCTTAAAAATCGTGAATTGTGTTTTTTTTTAATTAAGATTGTATTATTCTAAATATTTTTTACACACAAGTAAGTTGTAAAATGTCGTATGAAATGCGTGAGCATTGTTAATTACACACTTTAGCTCCATCACAGCACAGCCCTCGTGTTAGTCTCTGACTGCAAACCAGCCTCGATCGTAACTTAGCTCACTTGCACATAATGCACTTATTTACTTATATTTGAATTTTAAAAAATGTAACTGTTTTGAGGTAGGCAACTAAATTGTAAATAGGATCTTTCTCTACTGCTCTTGTTAGTCTAAATAAAATATTAACTCAATACAATTATAATATAATATAAATTTGATTAATGAAATAATACTAAACTACCCTCAAATCAAAACAAATCTCTTCGAATTAACTTAATGTGACTAACTTCGTTCTTTCAACCTATGGGTTCGGCTTTGTTCGACCGACACGAAATGTCAATCCAGTCTTACATTTTGCGCGCTCTTTATTAACGTCCGAGAAATAGGCGTGTTATAAGTTGAACATGTGTATTTGTGTGTGTGTCTGTGGCATTGTAGCGCCCAAACAAATGATTTTAATTTTGTTTCTTTTTTAGAAAGGTGTTCTGATCCAGAGTGTTCTAAGCTATGTTTCGCGAAAATCGATTCAACCGTTTGAAAATTATCAGCTCTTTTGTAATTTAAAAAGTCGTTTATTTTTTTCATATTACAAAGTTTTTTAATTTTCAATTTAGGGTTTCTTATTTAAAAGTCAACATTCGCATTCGCATTCGCATTCGCGAATGTTGAAGCCAAATATTCGCATTCGCATTCGCGAATGTCAAAAATCCAACATTCGTTACATCACTAGTGACTACACGTCGAGCCGCGGTCTACGTCACGAGCGGCGCACGCGAAGCTGACTCACGTAACGCCTGAAAACTCGCCACGTGCCATGATTGTGTGCCAAAGCTCGTCACCCAGATAACGATGAGCTTACTGAGTTATAAAAAACAGAGTCGAGACTCTGTTGTTTTTAATCTGTAAACGAGTTTGTGACTCACCCGATGCTAAGCAGTTACCGTTACACTATAAGCGCTTGCATTAACCGAAGCCATGTTTCGCACGTTGCCGCGTCGCCGATCCGAGGGGTAGAGGGACAGAGGGAGGGAAACAAGGGGGAACTTGGGGGTTGGGGGTTGGTTTTCGGCTCTCTCTGGTTATTAGCTACTTTAGACCTATCTTCTCTGTGTGTGTGTGTGTGTGTGTATACTTTTTTCCATGCGTGTTTCTAACGTGCCACCTAGGGTGCCACCATTGATTCTGATTGCGTAATTAATCCTTATAATCAAAGATCGCCCCCAGTCCATTCTACGGTACCTACCCATAGTACAATTGTTGCTTAGTTTGGGACCATACAGTTAGTGTGTTCGACTGGCGGTATTTATTTAATACTAGCTGAGTCCGCGACTTCGTCCGCGTGGAATTTAACCTAACAAAAAAGCCCGCTCCCGCGTTCTGAGCCCGCGTGACAGGACCCATTTATTAAAATTTTGTTTTTCTAAAATAAAAGTAGCCAAGTTCCTGCTTATAACATCAGTGATCTACCAGTGAAAGTCCCGTCAAAATCGGTCCAGCCGTTTCGGACACTCCAATTTTATTTATTTGTATAGATTATTTTTATTTTATATCTTATTCATGTAAGTTGATGCTTAACGAAGACGAACTACCTATATCGTCTTATATTACCTCATTTACCTGTTAACTTATTGAAAAAAAGTGTTTTGTAGGTCATTCGCTGTATTCTTCGGCTAACCACAACAGTTTTGTCATATAGGTAGTAGGTACTCAAAGGCCCGTGCCTCAGAAAAAATAAACAACTATGTGATAGTGTCTGAGTCACTAGTTAGAATATTTGTCATGACGTTTATGTTTCGCCCAAAAATCATAATCCCAATACTTAGGTCCGAATTACTAAGTCTGTTCTCAGAAATGCCACTGGTATACCAGTTCAAAATGTCATGTCAAAAGCGTACCTACTTATTAAACGATCGCAGACTTGAGATAGATTTATAAATACCGGTTTTAGAAAACAGGTGTGTGAACAACTGTTCTCTTACCTACTAGGTAACTTGTAAGGAATATCATTTTCTCAACTGTTTTCAGCTACGGCACGGAGCTTGCAATTTTACATCCGACCTTTGTATTATACTTATTTATAAGTTTTTATACGAGACACCATAAAATAAAGTGTGTAACGGATGTGCGGCAATAGTTAGAACTAACTTAATTATAACCTACATTGACTCCTCTCTATTACTTTTTTATTATTTCCGCATGCGCGAGAACCTCACGACTGATCAATCAGCGCGCCTAGGACGCGCCATCAGGAGAAGTCTTCCCGCGCGCGCCGCGTTCAATTGTTATGTCGGGTTTTCGTTGTTGTAACAATTACATCGTCTGATTCTGTGTAACCCTTGTATAAGATTATTTTCATTGATGTAGTGAATTGTTAAAGCACTGTGAAATAAACTCTAGTGTAATTCATTACTTAAAAGTGTTAAAATTTCGATCAAAATGTTTTACCATTCAGACCCCCTAGCCAAGTAGCTTCGTCTAGAAGCATTTCTACAAAACGCTACGCTTAAATGTATGGAAGTGACATTACAAGTCGATAAGTAGATCACGTGACTTATGTCATTTCCGTACATGAAGCGTAGCGATATGTAGATACGAATGTAGACGAAGCCCCTTGGCTAGAGGGGCAGTTCTATGTCCGATAAGTACGCATAATATGTGACAGTATTTCTATTTATATATAGGTTTGTGTCTCAGTCATTTATGTGATATGACGCAATTATTGAAAAGTACAAGGAATGTATTGGGTATAGCGGGCAGGTAGGTACTGTTGTTAAGCTATAGTAGGTATACCTACTCGGGTGTGCATCATTCATTCACCACAAACTCTGTCCAAGGTCGTCTCGCGTCATTCAACTTCCCTACGGCTCTCTCTTACGCAACGCGGATGGGAAATGGCCTTCATGCATCCGGCAGGACTTACATAAATTAGTAATACCAATGGTATGGTGACAAAGTCCGGAATATTACTCGAGGATTTGGTTGAGTATCGGCCATAGAGCTAAGTCGTAGAGAAAGTTTATCTCAATTTAAACACAATTTGCAATTTATTTTAGCCAAAACCTTAACGACAAAACACCCTCAGCTATTTATAGAATACTAGCTGTGCCCGCGACTTCGTCCGCGTGTAATTTAACTTAACAAACATTTCGGGATTATTCAACCCCTATTTTATCCCTTTGGGGGTAGAATTAATCAAAACCCTTTCGTAGCGGATGCCAAATTTCAGCCCGATCCGTCCAGTGGTTTGGGCTGTGCGTTGATAGATCACTATGTCAGTCAGTCACCTTTGAGTTATATATATTTAGATGTTCCTTGAATGTTGCTCGCTTCTACTCGTTAATACGGTTTACAAGACAAGTTTTTACCGCTACTTCTTTCCGATGTTGCACAATTGTCTCGTCATTATAAAAAGCAATATTAAATGACGCAAATAAGAAGTAATGTTGAAAAATTAGATTGAAATTTGAACACACACTTTAAAAAAAAAAAAAAACTGCTAATTTTAACAAAATGTTTCTTGATTGTTGCTGGCTTTTGCTCTTAAATGCAACTTACAAGGTCTATTAGTTAGTATTACTATTACTTATTAAGTGACAACGGTGTTGCCTGCTCATATTCTGTTGCTGTTCCTGAGAATGTACACCATCTTGTATTCATTGAAAAGAGTAACCATTGAGTTTCTTGCCGGATCTTCTCAGTGGAAGCAGCATTCCGAACCGGTGGTAGATTCTGACTACTCATAAATGCTTTGTTGGCTTACATGAATAAAAAAAAATTTCAGTTTGAGTAGTTTCGATGTTGCACAACTTATTCGTCATTATGATGAGCAATATAAAATTATGCAATTAGATTGAAATAATTTTGAACAATTTTACTAAAAATATAAAATATAAGGATTGAATTAATGTAATTTAATAATGGAATAATTTTTATGTCTTTTAAGTCTTTTAATTACACCAGAGTCTATTCACAGTGCTTTGTAGTAACAATATTATCGTCTGATTCTGTGTAACCCCTGTATAAGTTTATTTTCATATATTTCGTGTATTATTAAAGCACTGTGAATACACTCTGTTGTTATTCATCCTACTAATATTATAAATGCGAAAGTTTGTGAGTGTGGATGTATGTATGTTTGTTACTCCTTCACGCAAAAACTACTGAACGGCTTTGGATGAAATTTGGAACACAGATAGATTATAACCGGGATTAACATATAGGATACTTTTTAACCCAATAATCCAATACTACGCGGATGAAGTCGCGGGGCACAGCTAGTTGCTTATATAAATTACTAGCTGTGCCCGCGACTTTGGTCCGCGTGGAATTTAATTGACAAAGTTTCATACAATCTTTCATCCCCTATTTTATCCCCTTGGGGGTAGAATTAATCAAAATCCTTTCTTAGCGGATGCCTACGTCATAACATCTACCTGCATGCTAAATTTCAGCCCGATCCGTCAAGTGGTTTGGGCTGTGCGTTGATAGATCACTATGTCAGTCGGTCAGTCAGTCACCTTTGAGTTACATATATTTAGATTTTTGTAGTTCCATGCATTCATTATAGTAGAAATAAAATTTAAATTGCATTCTATCAGACTTTAGAATAACATTAATAGTAGGATTAATAAATACTGCGTGTTGCTATCTTCTAAAATTATGACGTACTAGCTGTGCCCCGCGACTTCATCCGCGTAGTATTGGATTATTGGGTTAAAAAGTATCCTATATGTTAATCCCGGTTATAATCTATCTGTGTTCCAAATTTCATCCAAATCCGTTCAGTAGTTTTTGCGTGAAGGAGTAACAAACATACATACATACATACATCCACACTCACAAACTTTCGCATTTATAATATTAGTAGGATATTTGGGGCTTGTTTATTAATAGAAATGAAAGCATAATCGCTCCTTAGTAACCGCTCTACTACTTAAGTTAATATTTTAATAGCTTTCCAACACAGAATAAACAACGAAATTGTAAAATGGCCTCGCGGATGTTGGCGAGGCCCGCGGTAACCGACTTGAACGCGAACACTTTTTTGTATCGCTTCTGGTTAGCCGTGGTAGCTATATCAGGGTTCATTAACAGGTCGGTTGGAGAATAATTAGGGTGCGGTGGTTACTGGACTTATGCTGGGCTCTGGGGTTAAATTATAGTCCGTAATACGATATACAGCCTGGCGCTACCATGGCGACATTAAATTAAAACACGTATTAGGCTTCGCATTTTTTTGATTTTCGAGATATTTAAATTTTATTAAACATTATTATTTCTTGAATTATTCAACATTTTCTGAAATACCATTTTGGAGCAGCCTGTACGTAAATAACTCTAGCGCAGAAGTCATCTGCCGAAATCGTGGATAATAAAATCGTCTTCAATGAAATTAAAACGAAAAATAAATTCTATTAGAAATAATAATAATACAATTAGCTCGCCCCGCTCCGAGTAGTAGGTAAGAGCGTAAGAGTAGCTGAATGAATCGGATTTCAAGGGTGATGACAATTTGATTACTCTATTTATTATCTATTTTATTCGAAAAAAATATTTTTTCTATTTACGGACTCTTTTATTACTATTATGATTATTGACAACTAGCCCTACATGTGTGTTAAATTAATGTCGCCATGGTAGCGCCAGGCTGTATACAATATATTTTGAAAATAAAAACTGAGCGAACGCGCTACACAAAAATAGATGGACGAAGAGCGAGCGGAAGAGAAAAAAACAAGACACATTTTCACAAGTAAGTACAAAAAACTGGCGACATTTATGGTAACAAAACAACATAACTAAATATTATCTATAATATTCTAATTAAAAACCAATAGATGGCGCTACGTGCACCTGAAGTACAATATTGACCGTCGCTATATTACAGTACCTACGTATTTTTAAATTCAGACATCTGTTTCATGAGCCGCCACATGAACCAATATTTATTTATCATTTACGTCACCTCACCCATGACATCACGAATTGCAGTTGCACAATTATTTTGTTAAGGCTAAAGCGCCCATCTAGCCCGCGAAGTTCAAATTTTTTGAGTTCTTTTAGAAATTTTTCAAAATCTGACTATAATAAAAGACAAATTTTGTAATTCGCGAAAAAGACCGTGTGCAGTGCATTTATTAATATATCCAACTTACTCTAAAACATTTCAAGAACGACAGCTATCCAGATAATCTGGGATTTTTTTGTATATTTAGTGATTTACTAGTATCATATCCACCGTGATAATATTTAGAGTAAAATAAATGTATTAATAAATGCACTGCACACGGTCTTTTTCGCGAATTACAAAATTTGTCTTTTATTATTGTCAGATTTTGAAAAATTTCTAAAAGAACTCAAAAAATTTGAACTTCGCGGGCTAGACAGGCGCCTTCACCTTAATAGGAACATAAAGATTCACCAAGCTTGTGTCATGCAATATTTGTACAATATTCTGTTACACTTCTGTCTTTTGAACCGATCAAGTTAATTGAGGTAGGTACCTGTCGCTACTTGTACTAACTTACACAGATACTTAGAGCGCAGAAAGTATTGGAAATTATAATTCATCGCTTTAACGAGCTTGGAATAAACTAAAGAAAAATCAAGCTATCTATACTAATATTATAAAGAGAAAATATTTGTATTTTTGTACGTATGTTTGTAACTCAAAAGCAATTGGTCCGATTTCAAAAAATCTTTCACCTTTAGACTGCTACATTGGTTTTGAGTAACATAGGTTATATTTGTGACTAGAAATAATTTGGGATCCCTACTAAAACTAAAATAATGTAACCCGAGGTAATGTAAAAAATATTGCCATAAAATGTCTTTCATCACATGCAATACGGAAACTATCGATGATAGAACAAAAAAATATTCTACAATATTGAAGAAAATATTAATATCTACAAAAAAAATCCCAATACTCTATTTCCAACTATTATTGTTACGTAACTATAACTACTTTTTTACATTTTAAAAGTTGATAGAAATGCCGTTCAAAATCAGACCATGTTATCTACAGCTTAGTATTAATCCATATCCAAATAATTCCGTATTTGAGACTATCTTCATACCTATATATTACTTTTTAAATTATTTAAATCGGACATTCCAATCAAAAGATATTACGAATTTAAAAATGACAATTTAAACAAATACTAATAGAAAAATAAACGCCGCCGCGCCGTGGCCGGGCACGCAATTACAGGAGAGGGGTGTGCACGTCTATGAAATAGGTTAAGTTAGGTAGTGCTTTTCAGAACTACTTAGAAATTTACTCTGAATGTCCACCCGTGCAAAGCCAGGACGGGCCTAGTCCTTAATAAAAAAGGCCCTATTGTTTTGTTATTTCGTTATGGCATAATTGCAAGAATTATACATTTTCCTTATGCTTTACTGACAAATTACGGAAATTCTTGAAGATCCCGAAAAGTAATGTTTCATTACTTTTGTTCCAATTGCTAATGATCACACACATACACAATAAGGTATAATATTCCACTGACATTATCTTACACGTTACAATTCAAAGAAGCAGAACATTTGGGGAGATTAAAACAATAATGATAAACACTTTTCAATTCTCGCTAAAATATATTTATGTATCGTTAATACCTAAACAATGTGAACGTCTTCAAGCATAAGTACTAGTGATGTAACGAATGTTGGATTTTTGACATTCGCGAATGCGCATGCGAATGCGAATATTTGGCTCCAATGCGAATGGGAATGCGCAGGTTGACTTTCAAATAACTTTAAATTTAAAATTTTAAAAACCTTCGAAGCGATTACTTTTTATACTAAAAAAAAAGATCTGATAATTTTCATGAAACATAGCTAAGAATTTTCTCGATCAGAATACCTTTCTAACTAAAAAAGGAAAATTAATATCGGATCATCCGCTCGGGCGCTACGATGCCCTTACTTAAGAAAGAGGAGTGAAAAAAAATGTTTACTCACCCCCTTGAGTGAGGTATTGTTTAGTAGGTATTTTAAAATAATTTGAAGGTTTCTTTGACAGTTTTTCAATATTAATTCTCGTTTATCAAATATTGAGCTTCAAAGTGGCCTTTTCTACGTGAGTAGCAAGATTCATCCTTTGACTTAGAACAACATTATAAATGGTTTATTATAGGAACTAAATCGTTCTTTACTTTTAAAAGTTTGGAATGAGTCTCAAACCCACGCACCACTGCTTGTGCACCCAGTCTAATCACGACTTAATATATAATTCTTACTAGTTGTATTAAAATTCCATTTCCATCTATACATCATTTCCTTTTTGTTTTTCAAAAACATTCGCCAAACATTCGCATAGATTCTTGCCAATGCAAATGCGAATATTCGTTACATCACTAATAGGTACTAGTGATGTAACGAATATTCGCATTCGCATTCGCATTCGCGAATATTCGCATATTTTTTGACATTTGCATTCGCATTCGTATTCGCATTCGCAAGAATCTATGCGAATGTTTGGCGAATGTTTTATAAAACAAAAAGTGAAATTATGTATAGATGGAAATGGAATTTTAATACAACTAGTAAGAATTATATATTTTTTCAACAAACTTGCTCGTAGGTTGGCTCTTATTGCACTGCTTTTAGATTCATAAAGCAGCTGATTACACACTAGTGCTTTTAACTTTACATTTTTTTTAATCATAGTAAAGAATCCTAAAAATGTTTATACAATAAATAAACAATGTTTATTAAAACATTATAAATAAATATATCTGGCTTTGCCTGACCCATAGATAAATATAACCGGCCAAATGCATATCGGACTACGCATACTATATGTAAAGGCAGGCTTCGCCGATATATATCAGCTGATATATATCATGATATATATCACGATATATATCAATTGATTTTTATCTTGATATATATCAATTGATTTTTTCCTGTCTTCTGAACTAAAAAATTTGGAGATTAATGTTTACCCTGGCAACACGTAGCGAAAAACTACAATTCAGAATAATTTTGATTGTTACCCAAAATGGCAACCTCATTTAAAGTTGGGGAAATCCCCTTTAACTTACTAGTACGGCTAACTTTTTATTGAAATTCAAACCTTAATTTCATATCATATAAGGTTTATTTTACGAGATATTAAAAAATAGGTGTTCGCTGGTGCTCCTAGCGTTGATAATTTTCATTTTCTAGGGAATCCCAATCTCAAAAACAAATGAAGATTATTATAATAATAGGTACCAACTTGTTTTTTTAAGCGTTCATTAAAAAAATATTTCTCAAATAAACACTTTCTTTTGTTACTTTTTTAAGATTTTTTAAATAAAACAATTGTAAAATATGTGGTCATTTGACACTTATATTATTTTACAAATTCCTTTCTCATTTTTAAGTGTTTAATCCCCTTACAGTATGAAATTCGCTTCTTTTTCTTAGCCTGGGTATATATTCGATATATATCGGATATATATCAAAAAATCGGATTTTTGATATTAATTATAAAAATCGGATTTTTTCCAACCCTGTGTAAAGGGTTCCGTAGACATCCCGCCACTTTTCGATAATATGGAACCCCAAAAATAAAAGTGATGTATTTTTTATTGATATGAAACATTGAATACAGCGGCTCTCGTAACCTATTAATTTCTGCGAAATTCATAAACTAGTGGCTACCGTACAAATAAAATAGTAAGAAATTCTGTTACTAAATTTATTACACTGGCATTCATAGACATCTTAAGCAAAAGTGACATAAACGTTTATTTATTTTTGGACTGATGAAGTTCAGTGAGTTCTTATTAGGTTCAAATAATTAAGTCGTGATTAGACTGGGTGCACAAGCAGTGGTGCGTGGGTTTGAGACTCAGTCCAAACTTTAGATTTTTTTTAAATTAATTATATATATTTTTAAAAGTAAAGAACTATTTCCTATAATAAACCATTTATAATGTTGTTATAAGTTAAAGGATGAATTATGCTACTCACGTAAAAAATACGACTTTGTAGCTCAATATTTCGTAAACGGGAAATTTATATTGAAAAACTGTAAAAAAACATTCAAATTATTTTAAAATACCTACTGAACATTACCTCACTCGAGGGGGTAAGTAAACATTTTTTTCCACTGGTACAATGGAATAACTTTGCTTTCAAAATATAAATACACAGTTTTGTAGCAGTACATAAACTCATTTTTTTGCCAATTTGCAGTTGTTTATCCCTAATAGTCTCTAAATAAAATTACTGTGATGTCAGAGAGACGAGCAGACGGACAGACAGACGTGGCGCAACTATAAGGGCTCCGAGTTTGACTACGAATCCGCCGAAAAAAACCGCCGAAAAAAACTTACGGCGCGCCATCTTGTTTTATTTTTCATTCATCCTGCAATTCTCTAGGTCTTAAACAAATTCTTGAACTGTGGTTTTTTCAATTAAGATTGTAATATTTTAATTTTTTTTTACTCGGAGGTGTTTTGTAAAATGTCGTATGAAACGCGTGAGCATTGTTAATTACACACCTTGGCTCCATCACAGCTCTCGCGCCAGTTTCGGGCTGCAAACCAGCCTCGATCGTAATGTAATGATAAACTTAGCTTACTTGTACATAATGCACTTATATTTAAAAAAATATGGGACTGTCTTAAGGTAGGCAACTAAATTATAAATAGGATCTTTCTCTATTGCTCTTGTTAGTCTAATTAATATATTAACAAACTCAATAAGATTTGAATATCAATTAAATTTGATTAATACAATGATACTGAACTACCCTCATATCAAAACAAATCTCTTCGAATTAACTTTAAGTGACTAACTTCGTTCTTTCGACCTGTATGGGTTCGGCTATGCTCGGCCGACACGAAATGTCAAACCCCCGACGAAATAAGAGGGGTGTAAGTTTAACATGTGTATCTGTGTGTCTGTCTGTGGCATCGTAGCGCCCGAGCGGATGATCCGATATTAATTTTGCTTTTTTTGTTAGAAAGGTATTCCGATCGAAAGTGTTCTTAGCTATGTATGATGAAAATCGGTTCAGCCGTTTGAAAATTATCAGCTCTTTTGTAGTTTAAAAAATAGTCGAACCGGGGGTTTTTTAAATTTTCAATTTCGAGTTATTTTAAAGTCAACATTCGCATTCGCATTCGCATTCGCGAATGTTGGAGCCAAATATTCGCATTCGCATTCGCATTCGCGAATGTCATAAATCCAACATTCGTTACATCACTAATAGGTACATATTGCAACTTCAGAAAATGTTTCACGCGATATGTGATGACACACGCATGCAATGTACGTACGCCACCACATTCGCCTATAAATTCCGGTAGATGGGGAATCAGCTTCATTTGTCAACTGCCCTCCGGTGCGAACGCTCGTGTACTCATTTCAAAATGGCGTCATATATGTGTGTTAATTTTTTCCTGGTGCTTTTACTCGCCTTACTCAGTGCGGTGGTCGCGTTTCCTGCGGTCTATGTGTTGAACCGTTCTAGCAATGAATTAGTGTTCTCAAGGCTAGCTGTTCAAAGACCCAGCCCGAACGTGGTACATCGAAGATCTCGACGACAAGTTATGAAATTGGGGAAGTGCCCGTATGGGATGATCCGGGTAAACGGCCAATGCATGTCCTTCGAAGAGTGAGTTTATTTATCTTAAATCAATATGATCTATATTATTATAATCAAATCAGATTGTTTCAAAATATCGTTCAAATATGTTGTTTTTTTTATTATAAACGCCTGGGTAAATACCATTTAGTATGTTTAAGTAGGTGCATAATGTGCAACTATGAACTGATCTCTTGTAAGTTATTCGAGAGTTTTGTGTTTCACTGCGATATTGAAATTTTGTGCAATAAAAATTATGTTACGTATCGTAATAGATTTGTTATTTATTGCACAATCTGAATAAAAATGTTGCAATTTATTGTTAAAGTTGTAGTATAACAGGGCCGCGGTCGCTCAAACTACTTGGGTTTTTCTTGAGACTAAAATCATCTTGCTAGAGCAAAAGTCTAGATGAAGTTGTAATTGAGGATAATCAATATAATTGCGGAATCATTTCAGCCTAATATCGATAATTTTAGCTCTACACTCGGGAAATATTCGCTCTACCACCAAAGAGCAAAGCGATCATAAATTATCTAGCAAGGTAGCAATTGTTTTACTTAGTCAATTGTCAAACTTGAAAGTATCATAATCCAACTGGCATTACCGAAATTTTGAAAATCATTCTCTCATCGTGTATAAATGGACGAGTAATAACTTGTTCTGATGCAAAACTTATGCACCTACTTACGTCACAAATTTTATTCCATATAAAAAGTGTAAAGCCATTGTAGTTATTTTTTAACATGCACTACATTGTAGTCCGTCAATTTCACGAAGACCCGTGCTGTGACTCATATTATGACACTGGACTATGCGTAAATTTGCAATTATTCACGCGTCTTCATGTACTGAACTCGTTCGTATACGCAGTTCTAAATTCCAAATATAAAAAATACTTATGAACAAGTAAAGGCATGTGTGTGGTTTCGTACCTATATGACTTTAGTAAGGACCTGTTCAGGGAAGAACATCACTCTTGCCGTGGCTTTGCTCGCACTGGACCAACACACACACATAAATGGTATCTTTAATTTTTGAGTGCACAAAATAAATGCTCTTCTAGGTACTGACCTATATTTTTTTCTAATTTCAGATACGAAACATCATTGAAAGACTACGAGTAAAAGCTCATACTACGCCCATCGGCATCGGGGAGATGGGGTTAGAAAAAATGGACGTATATTTCACTTAACTTAAGAAAGCTGAGTTTCGTGAATCTAAGATAAATTGATTGCCATATTCTAATGGAATCTTATAGAGACCATATGAATGAATGAACAAGGCAATGAACAAGGCATATGAATGAATGAATGATTAAATGAAGAAAAAAGCACGCAGCTGAAAAAAAATGAGATAGGATTTTTTGTGCGCCCACATAATGTAATGTGGATGATTACCACATGAAGAGGGTGCGGCCTGGTTCAGGAGTCATATCACCATCATCACCAAGAAGAATCCCCCAGTCATGGCCTCACCAAGGATCTTCATTCGTCATCGTCGTGCTTCGCTCCATGCCACGCGCGCGCGCGATGCCGTCAATCCGTTTTGAAAAGGCCACTTTGGGTGTTTCCTGCCAGCCAACTGCAAAATTGAAGTATGGATGCGGTTTTGGTGCAGTTGATGTAACTGCGAACGGACTATGGAGTCCGCTCGCAGTGGTTGGCAAAGACATTCCATGCAGCGGGTCTGAATAGACCCTAATCATCTCGTCTCGGGACTCGTCGAGGGTCAAACCTCGACGTCATTATTGGTCACCATTGTCGATCCTGGCTTACAGGAGTTACAGTGGTGGGAGTGTGTGGCAGGACTAGTCCCATAAAAAAAAAAAAAAAAAGACCCTAATCATCTATTTAGAATCTAGGATAAGGTAGCTTTATTAAACTATTTAATAATTTATTTTCTAGTTTCGATAGGTATTAGAATATAAATGAAATTGAGGCGTAAACAGTCGTTCTGAAAGTATTATTTTCCTTACGTGCATTGAGTAAGCATGTAGTAGTAGCAGTAGTGTAGTGGTTTATGTGCATGCAAGAGCGCAAACTATATTTTATGTCCGCTTCTGCCATAAGTCCTGGTAAGGCTGTGATTGAATGTCGTGATAAGTATACATTATTATTGTATTTTTTTAAAGATTACTAGCATTGTGAGTTTATCACTAGTTTGTAGAACACACTAAGATAATGTTGGAATTGAAAACTATGTATGTATAAAGATTGTTATTAGTGTTATTACATCAATTTGAATTGAATGGCCACCCTACTAATTCTTAGGGTAACCATCCACTGGGCAGAGGTGCATTGGACCTTGTATTAGGGTGACCGTCCACTTGTTTGCGCTATGGATCGCTTCTACCAATAGGATCGCTTCATTTCCTGTCAATTTGAGCCAAGGCGGGTGAAGCTGAGGAAATTAACCGATCCTGTTGCTCGGAGCGAACGGGCCCGCTTCATAGCACAGCCAAGTGGACGGTCACCCTAATACTACGTCCAGTGCACCTCTTCTCCTCTAAGAAATATACGCATGATGGTGTATACTTAAAGTATTTTAAAATAATATATTTACTGGCTGTCGACCGCTTGCGAAGTGGTTTGAGTGTAGGCCGCTCGGCTCTCTGCACCGGATGGTTGCCGGTTCAAATTCCGGCCTGTGAAAAATTCTGAAATATCACGTTCGTAATTTGCCCAGGTCTGGGTGCCGCTGGGATCGCCCCCAGACTATTGTATGTTGCCTATTGTATAAGCGTTATTATGTTTGGGACCTAACAGTAGGTGTGTTAGTTTGCCGATATATTTATTATGTAAGGTATGTGTTTAAGGGAAATGGATCCCCCCATAGTTGAGTGATTAGTTGATTTCAAAAGCTTACTTATTTATTCTGTGATATATTTAATGGCATTCTTATTATTTAATCATTTTGTTATGTATTGAATAACGTTGTAATGTATAAAAATTATTCAAATTGAAAAGGCAACGCACTGTAGCTATTATATTTACAATAACACCTACTCCTTGTACTTATTAATTACTAGCTGTGCCCCGCGACTTCATCCGCGTAGTATTGGATTATTGGGTTAAAAAGTATCCTATATGTTAATCCCGGTTATAATCTATCTGTGTTCCAAATTTCATCCAAATCCGTTCAGTAGTTTTTGCGTGAAGGAGTAACAAACATACATATATACATACATCCACACTCACAAACTTTCGCATTTATAATATTAGTAGGATAAGCGACTGCTAATTATCTTAATTATGAATTATCTTATTAGTTAATTATCAAAAAAAAATTAAAATACAATGTCAATCATGTCAGTTGAGGTCGCGTTCCGATCCCAAATGTGAAAATGAAAATTTTACAACATTTGTTAACACCCTAAACATAACAGCCCTCTTTTTTCGACGGGGGTTAAAAATAAACGATTTTACTTTGACTTGACTTTGATTATCGCCCGAATCTCTATTACATCGAGGGGAAGCCCGTGCCAATATCGCTCATCCGGTGTAACACAGTCACAATTGATAAAATCCAATTTTTCACTACAAGGATTTTTAATTATTTTCATCTTTCAAATCATGCTGTGACTTTGTTACAATAACAATGTCATTTAATATTGTTTTCTTATATTTACGCGAATACTACACATTGATATAAAACTATTTTTCGGATTTTATCGCGTTTATTGCAATAAACTTAGTTTACTTATTGCAAACTTTTGAGAGTGTGGCTTGATTAGGTACATAATTCTAAATAAAACGATAAAGTAAAACTCATAACAATTATTGATGACCTGCAGTTCTGTCATTGTGGCACTGGTTCTACCAAAAACTATAGTCATTACGAGTAAATTGTAAGGGTTCTCATAGATCACCCCAATATCTTAACTTTATTACTTATTTTATTTATTTAGAACATTAGTTCCTAATAAAGTAAGCAACTTAGCTGCATATGTACCTACTTCAGGGATGTTTTTGACAATGTTATGTTATAGGACGGAAACGTCATTAAAATAAATAATAGTACATTGTTACACGAGTGGTGAAAGTGACTAATTTAGTCCCGAGACGGGGTTTGGCGCCCGAGCGTAGCGAAGACGCTAATAGTTCGAGGGACAAAATAAGTCTTTCACCCGAGGTAAACACTGTGCTTTTCATTACGAATACAGGGAAAGTAAAAATAATAATAGAAATTGGCTAAAGAAATAATACAAGGAAGTATGAACAATACTCTACAACTCGAAAAAAAACAAAGATCGGATTGCCGCCTATTTTGTTTTTTTTTCGTTGGTCGGCCAACTTCATTATTTAGCCATTATTTTTTATTTTCATCTTTAAATATTTTGCCCATATCTATGTTATTTCAAAGAAATTGTTGAAATGATAATTAAGTCATTTAAAAATATATATTCTTTAATTAATACTTAATTTCATGTTATTTCAATTTTACATCGTGCTGTAATTGAGTGACTGTAGAAAAAGTTTGAACATGGTTCCATAGAAATGTGAAAATGGAACTAGTTTTTTTTATAATTTGACAGCTGTCAGATGAAAGCGATTCTCCCGGGGCGGAAAAGTATTACTTTCAACCCGCTTCTCAGGCAACTTCAGACCTACTTTCAGAGTATGAGTAATGAAAAATACATTTGTATCATTGTAGTTCCTACAAACGCACAAGCTCAAATTGATAAGTAATATATAATTAACCTATGTCAGAACTACTTTAACGTCGCATCGTTGTGGTCCTACGCCCCGGCACATGTGACAAATCAGCCAATGTTGCTAGGAGACCGCGAGAAAAAAGGCGCTAATACAACAACGATATTGCCACCGTCTAGCTAAAACTGCGTTAGTTAGAATCCTGACAATAATACACCAGACACATTAACGCATTGGGAATATTTTGCTATTATTACCTTAAAATCGAAAAAAATGCAACTGTGACTGTGTTGCATCAGATGTGCGTTATGTATATTTTACAAAAACCATTAAAACCGTTACCATTTATTAACCCCATAGGGGAAGAAAACATTTATTTTGGTCAAGTTAGAGGTGCTGTTAACACTTTGACAGCTGCCGTGACGAGATACACGTATACATATTTGCATTAGAGTGAATGGGATGCATAGAGCATCTTTTGTCTTGTACAGCTTATCGATTTTCAACGGCATATTTTTTTTGTTTTGTCTACAGCTTGGCGCAGTGGTTTGAGCGTAGGCCGCTCGGCTCACTGCACCGGGTGGTTCCGGGTTCGATTCCCGCCGGGGTAAATTTCGGAAATGGCCTTTTCGTAATTTTCCATGGTCTGGGTGTCACTGGGATCGCTACCAGTCCATTGTACGGTACCTATAGTACAAGCTATGCTTAGTTTGGGACCATAATATAGTTAGTGTGTCAGTCTGGCGATATTTATTGTTTATTTGTTACGCATCAAAATTAATTCAGTGGTCGTGGCATTATTTACAATAATATATTTATGAGCAGGGTATGGATATCGATATTTGATTACGTAGGTACTAAAACATTAAAAATGGTTGGTAAAGAACCACCACTTGGTGCAGTAGTTTGGAGAAAGTTAGGAGTCAAAGATTCTTAGTTAAATAAATCACTTTCTGTTGGTCGTTCAATTTAATTTACAAGTTTAAACACTCGTATATCTATGTAAACCATATTATTATTATTATGAACACAAACTCGTCTTAGCGACATCTATTGCATCGATGATAAACTACAAGTTCTCAGTTCAAATATTTGAAACTGAAACCATTCTAAACGTTATAAAACCTACGTTATACGTTCTTCCACCCAGTGGCGGATTTACAAATTCCCAAGGTATAGGCTGTAAAGTTATTGCCGCCCTTGCCTCTACGATTGTCACGGCCTAGAACATGTTTACAATCCCAAAATTTCAAAATATTTTCTGCAATGTCGCTCTTTTCACTCATACAAAAAGTCTAGATTTGGAAGTTTGCTACACTGAATGTACAATGACAAGTGAGAGGGGAAAGTCTTTGGCAAAATTTGTTGCAGAGTTCCATCTGTATAACATCAGAAAACTGACATGCAGATTTATTTTTGATTTCTAAGACGTACTTCTTCTTCTTCTTTATTAGTGGCGTTTGTAGCTATTTGCCACAATTCTGCCAGTGTCCGTGATGCTAGTGTCATTGCTTACTAGGTGCACTAAAACTAACTTAGGTGCATTGAAAGTTTAGATAAGAATATGGCCAGTAAAGTGGTTGAGGCAGAGGGTCCTTTGATCTACTTAACCGATAACTAAAACAAAATACGAAACAACATATAGTACAACTGTTGAGGACACAGCCGCCAAACCGTTAAATGTATCAAAATGTACCTAATCAGCTGCATGTTGTAAATAAAATAAATAATGTGTTTAGGACACAGCCGCCGTAGCAGCAAATTTATATATATTGTAAAGTTAGCTATGCATTATGAATAAAACAAATTAGGTGTGTTGCTTTATTTATCCAAAGTAGCTACATACATAATCCTTCAGGGGCAAGGAAATAACCCTTCAGGACGAAATAAGCCTTCAGGTAGTATTTTTCTAAGGCTGAAATACAATTTGAGGCGAGGGTGGAACCCCGGTCGACGAGGGTAGATGGGAGACGACTGGCCCAGATATCCTCCGTCCCTGTCTACAAGCGAGGGCCTCCCTGTCGCACGATGGCGGCAATAGGGCTAGCGACCGACCGGGGCTCACTCAGGCAGCGCAAGTACCCACCCTCAAATTAGCATAGAGGGGCGATCATATCATCGCCGGGTACTGAACGCACCAACACATCTGAATTTTTGAAGAAACTTAATACTAGAAGAAAGTAGGGTAGACTGAAGACTCGCTGCACGAATACGGAGACAGGAAGGCGGGAAGACGACCTGGGAAGCAAGCCCCCAGCAAGCCCCGTAGCAAAACCTGAAACAAGCAACATATGTAAACACGAAGAATTGATAAAGAAATACAGTCCACTAACAACCGAAGAAGCGTTTCAATAAATCCCTCTGTAGAGACCCCACAAATTGGTCCTACGGAGCCGGATCGGAAGCCAGCAACAAGCAAGAAGCAAGAAGGCAAGACCACGAACAGTTGAAGAACCCTTACAGAAGAAAGAAGATTCATTACAGAAGATCGTCCGTATCGAAGATCGTCGGGTCGACGGGTGAACGTGTCGTCGGGCCGCTGGGAGGCGCCGCCGACCGCCGCCGACCGCCGTCTTCGAGTCTACGGTGGTACGAGTCTTCGTGTAGCGAGTCTTCGCTTCTACGGGTCGCTCATCGTGCGAGCCTTCGTGCCAGTCTTCGTGCCAGTCTTCGTGCCAGTCGCCGTGCTACGTCATCGTGCAACGGCTTCACAGTTTTCAGCCAATACGCGGTTTACCGCGGCCCTTGTTTGTCTGCCACCTAACGGTGCCAAACGGTAGGCAACCTCGAGTTAACGCCTCACGGCGGTGTGGTGCCTCGTGCGGCATCGCCAGTCCATCAAGAAGCGCACAAGCGCGCGGACTGAAGTTGCACGTCTGTGCTGGTAAGCCTCTGCCAGCTCAGGACCCCCCCTTCCGATCCCGCACGAATCCATCCCTGAGGGAGCACATCCCGGCTCAATTGGGCTCTCCCGAAGGACTGATAGGGCCGGTTAGGGAGGTAGGGAGGCGTGCAAGTGCCGAAGATGCCAGCCACAAGGACACCAGCGAAGCGCCAAGGAGCCGAGGAGAGGACGCCGCGAGTACATGAAGAACCGCCAGCGTCGCCGTCCGCACAAGCATCCGCGTCAGCACCTACGTCTACAATCACAGCAAGACTAACAAGATCTGCCCGGGCCGCCGCCGCCGCTGCCGCCGCCGCCGCTATCGCCGAGGCCGCCGCAGCACGGATGAACCCCGTCAGCACAGGGAAACCGACAACAGTTGCAGTTGAACGAACCGCAACAGAACCAGTGCCGCCTAAAACTACGGACCGGACCATTGCCGCCGCCGCCACCGCCGCCGCGACAAGGGAAGGAAGGCCGCACGCCCCGTCGGTGCGATCCGAACGATCGACCATGAGTGTGGCTGCACGGATCAGACAGGCCGAGCTACGAGCAGAGGAACAGTTGGCGGAGATTAGACGACACGAGCTACAGCTACAAGCGGATCTAGTGCGAAAGAAGCTCGCCGCAGACATTGCTACTCTGCGGGAGGAGACGGATCAAGAAAGCAACGGAGTCCAGGAGACTACCGACGTCGAGGGGCGCATCAACGACTGGCTAGAGCGTGCCAATGTACGGGGGGAGCGCGCGGAGCGCCATCCCGTACAACCGAGAGCCCACTTCGAACGGGACCCGCTCACGAGCCGAGACCGCGTCGCAGAGGAGACGCAACGAGCGAGGTCACCGACGCCGACCCGTACAGGAGACCGTGGAGTTGACAGATTAGCGGACACCTTGGAACGCATGGCACGCCGCAGAGTCCCGCCTAGGCAGACGCAGGATTTGCCGATATTTAGCGGTGCCGCCGGAGAGTGGTTACCGTTCAAGGCCGCCATGAGGGACTCTACTGATCTACACGGATTCTCGTCGGCGGAGAACTTAGCGCGTCTACGGACGTGCTTGCGCGGAGAAGCCCGCGAATCAGTGACTGCGTTATTATACACCGCGACCGAGCCCGAAGTGATAATGCGCACACTGGAACAATGTTACGGTCGACCGGAGATTATTATCGACAAAACATTGAGTGACATAAGGAAGCTACCACGCCCTGGAGGAGGCGCGGGCGAGTTGAACACGTTCGCGATAAAGCTCCAGAACGTAGTGAGTGTGTTGTCGTGCGTAGACAACAAAGGTTACCTGCACAACCCGATGTTGGCGCGGCAGGTAACGGAGAAGCTAAGCCCACACCTAAGAGCACGGTGGTGCGATTACGCGGAGGAGCACGACGGTCGGAGTGACGCCGAGATCGTGTTGTTGTCACGATTCCTCATGCGTGAGGCGGACCGCGCTGTAAGATACGCGTACACAGCAGCGGCCGTGACGTCACCAGCGACGGCGAGCAAGACGACACCGCCGAATAAGCACGGAGGAGCGAGAAAGAGCGCCGCCGTCTACGTCGCCACCGAGGAGGCGAAGGCCACCGAGGCGAAAGCCACCGACGCGAAAACCACCAATGCAAAGAAAGCAAGGAGAGACCAGGCCAAGAAGGCGTGTCTATGCTGTGGCGGGGAACATGCCGCCCCGCAGTGTAAGCGCGTAGAAGCCATGACGGTCCCTCAGAGGTGGGCGTGGGTGAAGGAAACGGGAACATGCTTCAAATGTATGGATAGTCGTCACCGACGGCTAGATTGTAAGGCCAAGAAATGTGGCAAAGGTGAATGTCGCCAGGCGCATCACGCGCTGTTACACGTGGAACCCCGAGGGCCCGACAGGAGTGACGGGTCACGGGACGAGGAAGCGGTAGTGACCGCTGTGGCAAACGACGCGTCGCAGGGGGATTTGGTGCTACTGAAAGTCCGCCCGGTAGTGGTCCGAGGACCGCACGGACTGGAGGTACACACCCACGCGTTGCTCGACGAGGGATCAATGATCACGCTCGTGGACGAGGGATTGGCTACAGCAGTTGGCGCGCACGGCCCGAAGCGGCCGTTACGAATCCACGGAGTAACAACGGCGCAACACGAACCGGACAGTAGGCGTGTAGAAATCAAAATACGTGGGTCGCGAACAGATTACCACACGATTGAAGCGCGTACTGTCAAGAATCTGGGCATCACGAGCCAGACAATAACGGCGGACCTCCTGAAGCACGGTCATCTGGAAGGACTAGAACTACGGGACGTCTGCTACGAGGACGCCAACCCGAGGATATTGATCGGGGCGGATAATTGGCATTTAATTGTGTCTCGCCGGCTGTTAGCCGGGCACAAGAACCAACCGGCCGCGTCGCTCACGCGGCTGGGATGGGTGGTGCACGGTATGAGACCACGCACCACCAACACGATCGTGGAATGTCAGGACGACGGAACCGTCCTGCACATCGGATCGAACGAATGTCGGGAGCGACCGGAGAGCGAGAGGCTGGACGAGCTTATCACCTCGCACTTCGCGGTCGACGCGCTCGGGATATCGCAAAGGATCAAGCCGGTAAAGGAGGATGAACGAGCCATTGAAATGTTCGAACGATCAGTACGACGTATCGACGGACACTACGAGGTGGGACTGCCGTGGCGCACGGACGAGCCGTGTCTGCCACCCAGTTATGACATGGCCGTGAAAAGGTTACGAACAATGGAACGAAAGATGGACAAGTCGGTCGAGTTCAAGAAGGCATACACCGCGCAGATGGACAATTTGTTCGACAAAGGATACGCTGCGCCAGTGGAAAGCGACGACAACGACCGGAGCCCTCCGAACGAGTGGTACTTACCGCATTTCGCCGTAACCAATCCCAACAAACCGGGTAAGATAAGGCTCGTGTTCGACGCCGCGGCGCGAGCGAGCGGGCGATGTCTCAACGACGAGCTGCTAACGGGACCCGACATGTTACGTACACTGCACGGTGTGCTATTCCGGTTCAGAGAGAGACCCGTGGCGGTCACTGCGGATATCAGAGAGATGTTTCTGCGCATAAGAATACGGACGGAGGACCGGGTCGCGCAGCGATTCGTATGGCGCGGCGACGACCGCCGCCAGCCCCCGCGTAAATACGAGATGCGATCGATGATATTCGGGGCGAGAAGCTCGCCGTTCTTAGCACACAGCGTGCGTAACAAAAACGCGGAGGAGTGCGCAACCACGCATCCGCTCGCGTTGATTTCCATCACAAGGAATCATTATATGGACGATTGGCTGGAGAGCTTCGTTGACGAACGAAGCGCTTACGAGACGATCAACTAGGTGCGGCACGTGCACGCGCGTGCCAGTTTCGAGTTAGCAGGATGGTGTACAAACAAACCCGAGCTGCTCGCGGAAAGAATAAGCGCGTTCACACGGCCATTTTCGCGCTGCGGAGTCGACTGTTTCGGCCCCATGTGGGTAACCATCGGGAGGCGACGGGAAAAGAGATGGGGCATGTTGTTTACATGTCTCGTAGTACGAGCGGTTCATATTGAGCTGCTATCAAGCCTGAGTACGGACTCCGCGATAATGGCGATGCGGCGAATGGCCGCGCGGCGGGGATGGCCGGAAGTTATCATTTCCGACAACGGAACCAACTTTCGCGGAGCGGACACCGAACTACAGGAGGCGTATAAGGCGTGGCTCCCTCAGCTACGCGAATACGCAACCATGAAACGAACCGAATGGCGGTTCACGGACCCCGGCGCGCCGAACCAAGGCGGGGCGTGGGAGCGCCTTATCAAAAGTGTAAAGCTATCGCTCGCGGTGACACTGAATGAACGCGCGCCCAAGGAAGAGGCGTTGCGAACACTGATGGCAGAGGTGGAAAACACGTTGAATGGACGTCCTCTGACACACGTGCCAGTGACCGCTGACGACCCCGAGGCGCTTACCCCCAACCACTTCCTACTGGGAACGCCCACAGGAGCGCCTTACGTCGGTGAGTGCGACGTGGCCGACCGACAACAGTGGCGGGCGGCACAGGCCTTGGCAGACATATTCTGGAGGCGGTGGGTAAGCGAGTACCTACCCACGCTTAATCCGCGCGGCGATCATCGTGGCAAGCAGGAGAACCTGCGACGCGGCGACATCGTAGTAATCGCAGACGGACTACTACCGCGTAACATCTGGCCCAAGGGACGGGTCGAAGAGGTGTACACCGGACCGGACGGAGTGGCCCGGAGTGCGGACGTGCGGACGCGCGGCGGAATATTTCGGCGACCCGTGAGGCGACTGGTGGTCCTCCCCGGCAGAGAAGAGGCTGCGCAAGCTACGCCGGGGGGAGACTGTTGAGGACACAGCCGCCAAACCGTTAAATGTATCAAAATGTACCTAATCAGCTGCATGTTGTAAATAAAATAAATAATGTGTTTAGGACACAGCCGCCGTAGCAGCAAATTTATATATATTGTAAAGTTAGCTATGCATTATGAATAAAACAAATTAGGTGTGTTGCTTTATTTATCCAAAGTAGCTACATACATAATCCTTCAGGGGCAAGGAAATAACCCTTCAGGACGAAATAAGCCTTCAGGTAGTATTTTTCTAAGGCTGAAATACAATTTGAGGCGAGGGTGGAACCCCGGTCGACGAGGGTAGATGGGAGACGACTGGCCCAGATATCCTCCGTCCCTGTCTACAAGCGAGGGCCTCCCTGTCGCACGATGGCGGCAATAGGGCTAGCGACCGACCGGGGCTCACTCAGGCAGCGCAAGTACCCACCCTCAAATTAGCATAGAGGGGCGATCATATCATCGCCGGGTACTGGGTTGAACTGTGTATTTGTGTTAGTGAGTACCTTATGGACCCTTGGAAGCGCTCCAGTGTTGTGTTCTCGCCAATTAACCTACGGACCCAGCCTACCACCAGCGGAATACACCTACGGCATCGTGCTGTTGCTGAGGCAGAAGCACCCGTGTCATCCGACACGGCGGGGATTGCTTATCGCCACTGAACGCCGACGGATTCGTCTGTCGACGGTCGCGGCAGGCCGCGTCCCAGCCGACGCCTCGCCGATTCATCGGCAGTACCAAAGGCCCTTCTCAGGGCCAGCATTTGCCAACCATGCTGAGTAGCTCCTCAATATGAGTCGAGCACCAGCACGGTCAGCGTCCGATCTGACGGACGTTCGAGGACCCGCGCGCACGGCGATCGACTCGCCGCTATCGCCGCCCGCGTCCCAGCAGGCACCGCGCCCGAGCGCAGCCGCTGGCAGTACCGCCGCCGCGCGCCCGTTCGCGTCCCATGCCCACGCGCATACCGCGACCGCGCACCTCAGCGCGACGACGCCCGCGCCGAGCAACCGGACCGCACCAGCATCCGTGTCTGCACCTGCACCAACGCCCACACCCGCATCCGCGTCTCGCATCACGCCTACCGCCAACATACGGAAAGAAAATGCGAAGTCTACCCACGCGTCGAAAACAATTTCCGCGTCCACCCACAAGACTTCAAAAATAATTTCTTCTACTACCCACACGGGAAAAAATATTCCCATCGCACCTGCAGCCGCGCACGCCAGCACCAGCATGACACCCGCTCCAAAGGCCCAACGGCCTACCGCAGCTGCATCCGCTGCGCGTCGCGTAACAACGCAAACACCAACCGCGCATACGCTGACGACCGTCGCAACGGTCCACGCTCCCCCAACGACGACGGTGGGGTCGAGTGTGTCCGGCGACACCGTGTCAACCTCGCGCACCGCTTTTCCGCGACCAACACCGGGACGACGTACTCCTTCCCCCGGCCCGCGCACCTCCGCACCGGCTTCACCGGCCCCGTGGATTGACTTCACCCCATTCACGCCTGCCCGCGAACAACGTCGGTCGAACCTGTCCTCCTCGTCCGACGAGTCGAGCGACGGTGACGACGACCGCATCGACGACGACGCCGCGAGCGCCCGTGTAGGCCCCACTCGCCGCCCGCGCAGCTCCTCGGACGAAGATGAAGCCAAGCGCCCGTGCACCTTACAATCGACACCGCCATCAAGATTCTCGGAAGTGGTCATCCGGTCTCTACAAGCAGAACCGGCCCCTGTCTCCCAGGAGGAAGCCGCGACTTCAGTAGAGGCGGGCACCGCACCGAAGAACCAGGCGAGGTACCCACCGCTGATAGTGGAGCGCCTCCCTAATTGGCCAACCCACTTCCGCACTTTGCGGAACTCACTGGGACACCCACCGAACGCACGCCCCTTTGGACAGGGAGTGCGCTTCACACCGAAGACCGACACTGAGTACAGGACCGTACAAAGCTACTTGTACGTCCTGGAAAAGAAGGAGAACATCGCCTGGTTCTCCTACTCGCTGCCAGCCGAAAAGAGCTTGAAAGTAGCCATCAGAGGCCTCCCGGCCAACACGGACCCGGAGGAGATCCTAAGGGAACTCCAGGAACGGGGCTTTGAACCGGAGTATGTGCGGCAAATAAAGGCGAGGCAAGGAAGACCAGGGTGCATCTTCCTTGCTATCCTGAAGCGCACACAGGACCTCACACCGGGCATATATGAGATAGACGAACTACTCTATATGCCCGGAGTTAAAATTGAGGCCTGGCGAGGCAAAAAAGGCCCCGCACAGTGCCACCGGTGCCAACAGTTCCGGCACTCGAGCCACCAGTGTCACCGAAGACAGGCCTGCGTACGTTGCGGCGAGGAGCACGCCGCTAAAGACTGCGCGAGACCTCGCGAAGAGCCGGCCACCTGCGCAAACTGCGGAGGCCCACACCCCGCTAATCACATCAAGTGCCCCGTATTCCGGAAGGAGGCCCGGAATAAAAAGGCCGGCACGGTGGCCATCAGTGGGAGACCACGGAGTGAGGTCGCGAGAGACCCCGCTCCCACTGAACAAGCCCCGGGATCCACCTTAATGGCGGCAGCGAATGACCCCATCCCCCGCGGTGCCCAACCCAGGAGGAGGAGGCCCAGACGCCGCAGGGCCAACAGAACTGACTCAGCCCCCAGGACCGAAGCTGAAGACTCCGCTCCGGAGCCCTCACAGGCGCCCAGAACGGCGCCCGCCGCAAAGGCCAGGAGCACCAATGCTCCAAAAGCGTCAAGGGCCAGATCGTCCGTACGCATCACTCCTCCCCAGAAAAGGGAGGAGCAAATCACGAGCCTGCTGTATAAAGGCATGAAACTCATCCAAGAATTCCTGGGGGCCATCCTAGCCGGAGAGGACCCCATGTCAGTTATACTGAGAGGCTTGACAAGCTTATTCACCAACAATGGATAGCAAGCCTCTCAGGATAATCAGCTGGAACGCCCGCGGCCTTAGGAAAAAGATCGCCCTCCTCCGACCTCTACTCAAGGACCATGATATCGACGTGGCGCTCATCAACGAGACGCTGCTGAGCCCAACCGACAAGGTAAAGTTCCCAGGCTATTACACTTATAGACAGGACGAGCACACGGGACAACGGATCTACAGAGGTTTGGCAGTCCTGGTAAAAAGAAGAGTCGTCCATCAAGTTCTCCCTACAGTCTCGCTGAGTTCCATGTACGGCCTCGGCGTGCAACTCCATGCGGGCGGCAAAGAACTGCGGATATTCGCAGCATACCGCCCACCCGGTCCTCTGCTGGATCTGGCTGATGTCCACCAAATGCTGGACTCGCCAACACCAACCATCATTGCCGGAGATCTCAATTGCAAGAACCCGGCATGGAACTCAGCGAACTCCAACACCCAAGGTAAGAGACTCCTGGACGACTCCGAAGCCCGCGGTTACACGGTCAGCGGACCCGAGACACCCACCCGATACCCTGACAACAACGCAGGGCTACCCAACGTGTTGGACATCACCATACACCGCGGGCTAGACTGCCAAATCACGCAAGAATCCCTCCCAGAGCACTTGCTCTCAGACCATGTCCCAGTGCTAATCACCATCCATGCTCGCCCTGTGAACTTTACCCCGGCAGCGCCACGTCGCATCACGGACTGGACGCGCTTCAAAGAAGCCATGGAGACCACCACTGCATCTCGGCCTATTAACACCCCAGAAGACGTCGACACAGCTGCGAATGAGCTGACAGCGACGATACAGGACGCCCTCACAGCAGCCCAACAGGACCGCGCCCGGAGTGTACAGAAGCACGACCTCCCAATAAGCATCCGCGGACTGTTGGCCAAGAAGAGGCTAATGCGAAGGAGATGGCAGGTAAGTCGCTGTCCCACGCTCAAAACCCAGCTCAACCGTCTCGCCGAGCAGATCAAGGCCGAGATCGCAGAGCACGCCACCGAGAGCTGGGAACGACACATAGACAACATAGATGGAGATTGGAGTGCCATCCATAAACTATGTCGCCAGTTCACCAGCTCTCCCAACCCCATCCGACCACTACTACACGCTGACGGCACAGTACGCTACAAAGCAGCAGACCGCGCGGAAATATTTGCCGAACATCTCGAGCGCCAATTCCGACCGAATCCAAACACTCAAGTGGCCCACACGCAAGCAGTTGAGCAACACCTGAGAGAGTATCTGGCAGCGCCGATAGCTCCTGAAGAAGATCCCATCGTCTTCACCCCGGGTATGGTCAGTAAGGTGACCCGTAAGTCCAAACCCAGAAAGGCCCCTGGAGCGGACGGTATCACTAACAGAGCGCTGCGACAGTTGCCCCACCGCACAGTGGCTGCAATGACGCGCCTCTTTAATGGTATCGTCCGCACAGGGAAGTTCCCAGATGCCTGGAAGATGGGGCGGGTCATTTTACTGCCCAAACCCCGCAAGAACCCACAGAAGGCTGAGAGCTATCGGCCCATCACACTACTGCCAACCATCTCGAAGGTGTTCGAGAAGCTCCTGCTGCGTCACATCAACAGCCATATCACATTGCGTCCTGAGCAATTTGGTTTTCGGTCGGAACACAGCACCACCCTCCAACTGTCGAGGGTGCTCCACGACCTGTCGGCCGCCGCTAACAAGCGAGAAACGGCCGCCCTAGTATCCCTCGACATGGAAAAGGCGTTCGATCGAGTTTGGCATCCCGGTCTGCTGTACAAGATGGCGCTGTCGCCTCTTCCCCGTCGGATCGTGCAGGTGGTCTCCTCCTTTCTCCAGGACCGTCACTTCAGAGTGGTGGTGGAAGGCGAACTCTCGTCCGTTCGCCCTATCACCGCAGGAGTCCCGCAAGGCAGCTGCCTATCGCCTGTGTGCTACGCACACTACACGGACGACATCCCCGCAGCTCCCAGAGTTCAGTTGGCACTATTCGCCGATGATGCGGCGTACTATACGACGTCGCTCAATAAAACCTTCGTGGCCAAAAAACTCCAAGCTTCACTGGACCTACTACCAGACTGGCTGTCCAAATGGAGGCTAGCAGTGAACGTAGGCAAAACACAGGCGATACTCCTCGGCAAATCACCATCTCCACCACCACCACTCAAACTCCACGGCCAGGACATCAAATGGTCCCCCACGGTCAAATACCTGGGGTTGACCATAGACCGGACCCTGTGCTTTAAACATCACGTCACCAATGTCGTCGCGCGTGCGAAATGCGCCCGCGCCCTCCTTTCTCCAGTGCTCTCCTCCTCTCTACCAACACGAGCGAAGCTCGCGGTGTACAAATCGTACATTCGCTCCCAACTGACGTACGCGGCCCCCGCCTGGATGCCATTCCTGACCACCACCAACAGGAAGCGGCTAGAGTCACAGCAGTCACTCTCCCTGCGTAGAATTGTAAGGGCACCGCGCTACGTCAGAAACTCCACCATCCATAGAGACCTCAGAGTTGAGAGCCTGGAGAACTTCGGCCGCAGTATGGCCAACCGAATGTTCGCACGCACCTCCAGCTCGGCCCACTCCCATATCAGGGAATTAGCGCCGCACCACGCGCTGCCGACAGACAAGAAGGCCTACCCACGCGCATGGGCCGCTATGCGCAAAGACGACGACGCTGACGAATCACAGGGTCCGGCACCCGCTCCGGACTGACCTATCGCCACCCACTGCTTGATCGCCCCACCTCTTTTGGGTGGGGCTGATCGCGTGGGTAGGCGATACCTCTTCTGAGCATACACATCGCCCACTGCTGATCGCCCACCTCTATTGGGTGGCGCTAGATCGCGTGGGCAGTTGTTACCCCCGGACATACACGCCGCCGCCCACTGCCTGATCGCCCACCTCTTTTGGGTGGTGCTGGATCGCGTGGGCAGACGACATCACCGGACATACCCGTCATCGCCCACTGCTTGATCGCCCACCTCTTTTGGGTGGTGCTAGATCGCGTAGGCTGATGTCACCCCCGGACATACCCGCCGTCGCCCACCGCTTGATCGCCCACCTCTTTTGGGTGGTGCTGGATCGCGTGGGCAGACGACATCACCGGACATACCATCGCCGCCCGCTGCCTGATCGCCCGCTGGCTATTGCTGACGTTGCTGATCGCACGGGCCACGACCACTGGATTTACAACGCGAAAGACAAGAAGAGGACCAGGACGAAATCCCCTCCGCAGCTGGTCGCCTGCTGGGCTTCTCCCACGAGATCCACCCGGCAGTGCTCGACCGCGCGGAGGAATGAAGAGCGCCTCAACTCAACCCCAGTACTGTCTTTCGCCCCCATCGGACCTGACCTCCCATCATCCCACCCATCCACTTCCCATTTCCTTCCCAACCAGCCCGGTGGTGCTTGATCGCCTGCTAAGCTTACGCTTAGCAGTGTCGAATCGCCTACCGGGCGAAGAAAGAAGAGGGGCCTCGAGAAGCCGCCGCTTCCTGCTGATCGCCTTGCTGGGCCTCCACTGGTTCGCCAGTGGTCTCCCCCGGCAGGGTTTGATCGCGGAAGCCGCGTGAACATCCTCTGATGGCCCCCCACGCGGGATCAACGTGTCTCCGCCACTTCCTACGGACATCATTTCCGGACAAGAGGACCCGGCCATATTTATGGTCGGCGATTGAAGCCTCGATCAGGGGGCTCTGCCCCGAAATCGAGTCCCCGCATCCATCCCGGATGCGTGAGAAGACCGCGAGAGCCGGGTACTGAACGCACCAACACATCTGAATTTTTGAAGAAACTTAATACTAGAAGAAAGTAGGGTAGACTGAAGACTCGCTGCACGAATACGGAGACAGGAAGGCGGGAAAACGACCTGGGAAGCAAGCCCCCAGCAAGCCCCGTAGCAAAACCTAAAACAAGCAACATATGTAAACACGAAGAATTGATAAAGAAATACAGTCCACTAACAACCGAAGAAGCGTTTCAATAAATCCCTCTGTAGAGACCCCACAACAACACTATTAGTAAGTTAGTTGAACAGGCAAAACGAAAATCGTTTATAATTTAATTAGAAAAATGTATTCAGTTTATTTATTTACCTACAAATGACAGTCTAAGACGTACTTACCTAGCAAAAAAAAAACAGTCCCCAAATTTGCCGCCCCAAAAATCTGCCGCCCTAGGCTCTAGCCTACTCAGCCTACTGTATATCCGGCACTGCTCCCACCACTAAGGCGAACTGGGCTTAAACCTCAAAAATAAACAACTTAAATCCTTTCACATATAACTATTTACAAAACAAAACATAAACTCTACAGCATTAAACTGATAGGCTCTAAAAGGCTTGTACCCAGGGCCGTGAAACTAACTAAAAAAAAAGCTGTCATATTCATGAATTTTGCCGCCAGTCAGCACTCAGCTGAGTCAGTCAGTTACATATTCTCTTTGGCGCCGGACGTTTCTCGACATTTTGCTTTTTTATCTACTAACTTACTCTTCCATCTCAAGAAAACATAATATTAAATAAGAAAATGTCTTCGAAAACAGTCGCGTTACTTTGGTTATTAACGGCCATGAGTTATGTGCCAGGAAACTCGGGGAAATATGTGGACTACGAGACTCGTTCAAATCATGTAAAGGATTCATCTTCTGCTGAGAGAGTGCCACTGCGGGGAGCGGCTGAAAATGTGAGGAGCTTGTCAAAACATGTTCCAGAAGAGGTTGTCAAGCTTGCAACACATGTTCCTGTGAGGTCTAAGAGGTCTAAACGCAGTGTCATCAAAAGTGAAAACTGCGCTCGCGGAGAAATATGGTTCCTGGTCTCATGTATTCGTTGTGAAATGTAAGTACCTATTCGAGTGTTATCATTATTATCTATGACTTCCTTTTCAAATTCTCAGTTCCCAGAAGGTAGGTACCCAATATGATCTATGCATAATTGTTTTTATAATTATCTAATTAATTAGTAAGTAAGTACTAACTCTTTATTGAAATATTACAAATCGAAATATGCTAAAACTTACGAGGCTATGACGACATACCTACATCAGTGTCTAGAAGGTACTGTGTAGGTATTGCATAACTTTAATATACCTAAATAATGATTTAGGTTGTTAGTTAGATAGGTACTTACTAAAAGGCTAATTACACCATCCGTTATTTAGGGGACACGCCGAGTTCCTCACTAAAATCAGGGACTCTATCTATAATTAATACCCCACTCTGAATAAGGGTTGAATAACGTGTGGTGTAAATAGCCTTCAAACATATTATAGCATTCCAATTAATTATGCAATTATTGCGTAATGAAATTATTTATCACTCGGTGTCTCTCTGGTGGTATCGGTAGTTTTCGTGTGAAGGCTCAGCATCATGTAGTCTCCAGAAGTACTGCCTTCTGGATCTGATCTTTGATCTAGCTACCTAACGAGAGTCTCAGGTATTTGTCGAGGCTCTTGCCGATTAGGCCATTGGCGGAAATTACTATGGTTGATAATTAGATATTACGGTGGTTGAGTCCTGAACACACTGTTTTAGCCAATTCACTACAGGGCAGGGCTTTGACTAGGGCTGTACCATCCTCTCACAGAAGATCAGCGCAAAGTAGTGATTATAGCTGTATTTGCACTGCATCTCTCTTTCCCTCTCTCCTCTGGTAGGCAACGTGCGAGCGATGCCCTTGTTTTTTACAAGCATGTATATTATATACTAGCTGTGCCCCGCGATTTCATCCGCGTAGTATTGGATTATTGGGTTAAAAAGTATCCTATATGTTAATCCCGGTTATAATCTATCTGTGTTCCAAATTTCATCCAAATCCGTTCAGTAGTTTTTGCGTGAAGGAGTAACAAACATACATACATACATACATCCACACTCACAAACTTTCGCATTTATAATATTAGTAGGATACGGTTTATTATACGGTAATCATAAATACGGTTTGATAATCAATAACAATAACAGGCGGGATAATTGTCTTGCAACTCCTCCTACGCTTTAGTTCGATGATATTGGTGCAACTTTGAATGACAATTTAGATTTTTCCCGGTATCCATCAGCAAACCGCGGCGTTATCGTTACCTCGGAGTCTGTGGCGGGACAAGTCTGATTAAATTTAAATATGTATATACTACAGGAAATAAGTGTTATTTTATTGAAATGGATTGAGGAATATATTGTGATATGAATCATATAGGCCATGCAGAATCGTATCATTAGTTTTAGGTGTGTCCGCTGTCATCATAACTTAAAATAATAATCATAACTTTCCAGCATACAAGTAATAGGAATGTAAATTAAATAGGCGTAAATAATTTTCAATGGTTATCGATTTTATTATTCAATATAACGGAAGGTATTTAGACAAGCATGCTTTTGTGTTTCCATGTTGTTATTGTAACGCCACGTAACACCGATGATTCTCGGGGTGATCGCTTGCTGACGGATAATCGTGATAAATACATTGCTGACTCACACTGGATCCGAATGCCTTTCACTTGACGTCTCATCTGATCGACCCAGGGGACGAACTACCTGTAGCGTTGTTATCTAAACGAACTGTGCTCGCATACAATTTCGTATAGCTTAAGGATTCACTCAGTCGTCTAATTAATAAATTATAATAATATAATAATATAGCCAGACTGAAACACTAATTGCATGGTCCCAAACTTAGCAACACTTTTAGTATGGGTACCGTGCAATGGCCTGGGGCGAATCCCAGTGACATTCAGACCTGGGCAAATTACGAAAAGGCCATTTCCGAAATTTGCCCCGGCGGGAATCGAACCCGCAACCACCATGTTCAGTGAGCCGAGTGGCCTACGCTCGAGCCACTGGGCCAAGCGGTCGTCTAATTAGTTTTTCTTTTCTCTGAGTGGGGCGTGATAACAATGAAATTACAAAGCGAGCGGAGAGAAAACATAAGAATAGGTATTTATTATTCATATAGACTGAGTCATAATAAAATTATCGTAGAAGTATATTAGCCTTCATATGGAATCCGGATTTATCATTGGCGCCCGCGGCGGTGTGGCACGCGTTGACCTCTTATAGGTAGTTATCACTTAATTGGAAGATATGTAGTTATCTCACAAGTAGCCAATGATCTGACTGAAAACTGAATGTTGGGATCAGAAAAGGTATAGGTATTCATGATGGCATCACGACCTGCTCATACACTGAGAATCAAAATTTGGACAGCAAATCATTTTTTTAGTTTCTAGTATTTTTTTACATAAAGTTTTATAATTACAGCAACACATATGTAATGACTCGTATTTATAAATTATTTAGGATGCTTTAATGGGAAATAAAAAAAACTAAGAAATTTTATTTGTTCAATTTCGTTAAGAGAGATCATTTTCTTAGTGTCTTAGTGTGTTTATATCTCATACAATGAATTGCGACTTAGTGATATCACCTGGGGGTCGAGGAGCGACCTAGACAATTATTTTTCCTATTGACCACCACTAGGGGACAACTGTAGGGGCTGTGGGGGACAAGTTAGCAGTGGACAAGAGGAATAATAACCCGTAATAACAACTTACAGGAGGTCCGCACACCCGATAATAATCCGACTATCCTAGAAGATAGTACATGATGTTCATTCTATTAGATGAAACAGAAAGGATATACAATTTTTTTGGCAACTTTACTTTGTAAATCTAAAACTATCGGTTTTGTAGGACAGTTGAAGTACTGGTTTTGTAGACTCATGAAATCTGTCAGCAGCTGTATCAACAAAAGGTGTTACAGGGGTAACACCTTTTGTTTTTCAAGTTTCCTCCAACGCTGATAGTTTTAGAATTACAAAGTTAAGTTTTGAAAAAAACAGTATACCCTTTCTGTTTCAACCTGTATAAGGCCCATTGGGAGTATTTTTCAACATTGGGAGTAATTTTACTAGCTCGCAAGCGGAATTAATAATACCAAGCCACATATTTGGCGATACACATTTGAATACTTGTACGACCTTATGAATTTCAAGGTCAACCCAAGAAGCTGTGAGCGGTTAACAGCTGACAACACGTTTGGAATATGCTTTATCACTGGGCGCCGCGTTTGTAGATAAGAACATTATTTGTATCCATCTCCGCTTTTTCGCCCGCTATGATCCGCACAATATAGAAACTTCCTTTAGGGTGCCTTCTCTCAACACATTCGTGACGTAATAAGAGTGAGACACCTACAATCCTGGTCATAGTACGCCAATGTCTTCCACACATTACGACCCTCTGACACTTGCTACCGGCTTCTTGCGTCCGTATGTGGCTAAAGTGTCCACTTCTTGTAAATTAAAAATGTCCTCCGCTTGATATGCCCACTCCTTGAAACGACCACTTCTAAAAAGGCCACTTCTTAAAAAAATCTACTTCTTGAAACTACCACTTTTACGAATGACCACGTGTGAGGTACCTACTGTTAGCAAAATATCTCATCTTCACTTTGGCAATAAGTCCCTTTTGTAAAAAAATTAATTGTAAAATTATTTAGCCGTTTATAACGTCGCACTCCTGGGCACAGGCTTCGCCTCAATACGAGGTGGCTTCAGGCTATAATCCATTACGCTAGCCCAGTGCGGGTTGACGGATTTCACATTTCTTTCTCAATTTTATTAGATTTTATGTCAATACTAACAGCAGTGTATGTTTGAAGTAACAATTTGCGGTTTTGCGCGAAACAATGTTATGACGCGAACGGTTTTTTCGTTTGATAGATATCTAAGTATAATTGTAATTCTTTGAATCTGCTGACCCGGTATTATTTATAATGTAGCCATTTACTGACACTCGACCCATTAGCTTGAAGATGGTGATAATAGTCCAACGACTTACATTTCCAATGAAGAGCATCTATTGCTCAATGGGGAACGTAAAGCGTTGTGAGGAAACATGCAGGCTGAACCTCTTTCTGAAGCTGTAGTAAAGAACCTGAGAATCCCATTTTAGGTAACGAAGTAATATAACTTTGGACTTTTGAAGCCAGCCGTATAGTTATACAGGTTGAAACAGATAGGGTATACATTTTTTTGCAATTTAAAAACTATCAGCTTTGGAAGAAACTTGAAAAACAAAAGTTGTTATAGGAATACAGCTGTTGACAGATTTCACAAGTCTACAACACCTTTAGTACTTCAACTGTCCCACAAAGCCGATAGTTTTAGATTTACAAAGTAATGTTGCAAAAAAATAGTATACCCTTTTTGTTTCACCTGGTATAGTCATTTGTGTTTAAAGGTTAGGTAGGTAAGGTAGGTTTTAATTATAATGTGTAATGTTGGGTGAATATTAACCATCTTATAGGTATATGAATGTGAGTAATTGGAATAAGAAGCGGTCAATGACTTTCAGTTTAACAAGAAGTCCGGTAATTTGTCAGTGAAGTATTCACCCGTTACGGCTGGCTTAAAAAGTCCAAAGTTATATTACTTCGTTACCTAAAATGGGATTCTCAGGTTCTTTACTACAGCTTCAGAAAGAGGTTCAGCCTGCATGTTTCCTCACAACGCTTTACGTTCCCCATTGAGCAACTGGCGATAAAAAATAATAATAAAAAAATGACATGTAAAAAGACAAGCCCGCTGAGTTTCTTGCCGGATCTTCTCAGTCGAGGTCGCGTTCCGATCCGGTTGTAGATATAAGAAAAAAAAATGTAAAATAGACAATTTGTAAGTGCCCCCGTAGGCCTAAACAAAATAAACGCTTTGAATTGAATTGAATTGAACTGGTACAGTTTTTGGTGTATACAAGTTGGAACTGAAAGGGTGTAAGAACTGTTTTTTTTTGTTATAATTCTAAAGGTATCGGCTTTGGGAGAAATTTTAAGAATTAAAGATAGTCTAGACTTATGAAATCTTTGGTCAGCTATGCCTCTACAACTCCATGGGTTCTTCAACCTTACACCAAGTCGATTGTTTTAGATTTACTACAAAAACGTAGTATAAGTACCCTTTCCGTTTCACCGTTTATAAAGTCTACTTTGACGCATAGAACCAACTTCAAAAAGTTGATATACATACCCGTCTAACTAAACGCGAAAAGTAAGTGCCAAAACAGGTATCTAATCTGTAATGTTAGAACATCATTTCTAAACATCAGTGGTTTTTGTATGTTATGTACTTAGACATTATTACATGTGCTTAAATGATAATAAATTAATAAAATAATGTCCATTCAATAAACTGGGAGTAAAGCCTTACAAGATTTCCATCAAAATTGTCTACCTTGTACCTTCGACCTTGCGGACAGTGATAACAGATCATTCACTTGTTATCTTGACGCAAAATGAGTGCATAGTGTACAAAGCCGTGGGACGTCATTCCGATAGTATAACTACGATGAGTCACTACCTACAACGCGATCAAAGATGTTGCAAATACACGTTCGTTTCAAGGCCATAAAATATAATGAAAACTCGCTTCAGTCCACAAGATGACTGGTGATAGGTATTGTATTGTGTTAACATAGTCTTGAGCATAATTTATTACTAAGTCCCGTATTAAGAAATCGATCTCAAGTCTGAGAGCGATCTTGAGTACGCGTTTGACACATCATTTTGTACTGGTAAGCGCGTCGACGGCGCGTTTAAAAAACGTGGTGTGCACAGACCCTAAGCTATATGCCCTTAATAATTAAATATTCATTACATATCTCATTTCTTTACAGATACGAGGAATATACCGGTGAGAGCTGTTAATTGACGACAGCGACTGTGGAGATCGACTGAAGACGGCAACTGTAGGGAAGACTGAAATCTCACGCAACTATACAACCAAGCTAACTCCTTGTTTGTTTCACTATTAATTTATTTATAATAATGATTTAGGGAAAAAAATGTTTAGCTAAATTTTGACGTTGACTCTCTTTTACGAATGTGTAATGAGCGGGCATTCACACGGTTTATTTGTCAATGAAATTTTCTATACATTCTCCACAAGAATTTTATATAGCACTAACTGACCCGACAGACGTTGTCCTGTCTTGACTTAGCAAATTGAATTTGAATTATTCCGCTCAATTTTGTTATTGTTTTCTGTGATGGGAACCTTCTCCTAACGATAATAAAGGCAACAAAAAAAGAATCAGCGAAATCTTTCCATCCGTTCAAGCGTGATGCTTGACCAAGGAAATATAGATTCATTTTTATTTATATATACGAGCAGATATCAGCTTCTTGGTTCTACAGTACCTCGATGTCAAATACGGGCGAAATTATTTGTCACACCTGTATAAGCAAAACGGTGTTGGCTGCTTCGTGTGAATGACAGCTCCGTAGGAAAATTATGGTTTTTTTATCAAAAATTATTTTAAGGTTTAAAATTGTACTACTGACATAATCATACCAATTTTTTTCTTGTTTGAATAAAAAAAAATATGTAAAAGATGGTCAACCGCGGCCGCAACAAGCTCAAGAAAGGGACCTGTGGCGACTATAAGGAGAGGCCTTTGCTCACCAGTGGGACTTTAATTAATTGTTACCAGTATTATTTTCCTATTCGTTGAGGGCGGTGAACATCTTGGGCCATCATGGGTTATACTGCGGCAGGACCGCGCGCCGCATGCTACGGCATGCAAGCATCAATGACATAATTCGTCGGGCCCTTGTCTCCGCCGACATGCCCGCCGTATTAGAACCCAATGGATTGATTAAAAGGCGCAAATATAGTGACCTACCTGGAGGCTATTTGTTTGAGCCTTTTGAGGTCTAAACTTTAGGCTCAAGAGGCGCTAACGCGCGTCTCCTCTGTAAGGAGATAGCAGCGCGTGCGTCTGTTCGCCGCATCCCGGGACCGGTTCAGCGCGGAAATGCGAACAGCCTCCTGGGCACTTTTGGCATCCACGAGGATGTTGAAGCACTTTTGTAGTTATAATTTAATTTTAATTTAGTTTATAAGTAGTTGTAATAGTGTACATATTTTTAAATGTATCAGCGCCAGCCAGTATCTAGTAGATAAATAAATTAAATAACTATTTAGAAGAATTGACCATTGGAGTTGAGAGAAGAGTATAAAACAACACCTATTTTGGGCCGCGTAGTTAAATAAAACATTAAAATATAAAATAAAAAAGCACGCCCAGTGATACAAGGATACTTCTATTTCTTGTAATTCGTGACTATGGATAACGACAACTTTCGGTGGCTGCCATTACTCCCTAGGGATCGATCGACTGGATCCATGGTTGATTGTTTGATGTGGTAACGCCCTCACATATCCTTTCCTCTACGCTTTGATGAAGTATTATTTAGTAATAAGACTCCAATTTTATTAATTTATTTATTTCTATATAAGAATTTAAATAAATAATTATTAAATTATTAATTATTTAAATAAATACTGACTTTTATTTTTACGGAAAACCCTTCTTCAAATAAATTTCAATTAGAAGTCTGGTAACTTAAGGTGAATTAAGGTTCGAGCCAGTAGCCTGGAACACATGGAACACGAAAACATTCTTAAACCACTGAGTTAGCAGTTAAAACTATGTTTTCGTGATTAAAATAGCTACAGAACTCTACATTTTGCATGTCACGTGACGAACTTGGCTAGTTTTTTGGTATAAAAGATTTTTTGACGCAATATTTAAAGTCCAGTCAACCAAGCTAAATGTTTGTGTTAGGGGTTAGCTCACGTCAATAGTTTAATGGTCAGGCTGGGGTCAAAACCGGAACCTATCGGTTACATGAGCGGCACCTTGAGCCAGCACAGAATAAAAATTACGGACTGAAAGCTACAGCTCAAAGCAACCACTTTAGCGTTAGTGGTTTGAGCGTACACCACTCGGCTCACTGCACCGGGTGGTTACGCGTTCGATACCCGTCTGGGCAAGATTCTGAAATTGCCTTTTCGTAATTTGCCCTGGTCTGGGTGTCACTGGGATTGCTACCAGTACATTGTATGGTACCCACAGTACAAGGGTTATTTAGTTTGGGACCATACAGCTGGTGTGTTAGAAAGCCAATACGTGAAAGTAAGGTGGAAAAGAAATGGGTAAGTTATTAAAAAAAATACATAAAATTTATATTTTTAATAACACGTAAAAATACTGATTATCTATAAGTAAGTAATCTATTTAACAATTGTATTATGTACAAAGTGTTCTTCTAACATAACTCACAGCACTCGTTTTACAAGTCAATGCATGGCAGAGCATTGCAGTGCCACAATTAAGAGTTGGCGGTTGCAAAATTTGGATATAATCTTGAAATGACAAAAATTTTTCGCCAGTCTACCCTATAAAGATATTTAATTTTAATTTTAAATAGTAGATAAATGTTTATCTAAACTACTATGGCTCTACCACGGGTGTCTGCGTTCGCTGGAGTCGCTAGTTACTAGCGTTTACGTAAATTTCAAATTACGTATGTCAGTTGATATATCTACCATACACATGCTAGATGCTGGCGACCAGTGAGCATCAAACTCTGGTAGAGCTGCTGTCCTTATGTACAAGTAGTTGTTGCCTTCGGCTCCGCCCGCGTTGTAATTCGATAAAGTAAAAGTAGCCTAAGTTACTCCTTATAACATCAGCTATCTGCCAGTGAAAATCCAGTCAAAATCAGTACAACCGTTTCGGAGATTAGGAACAAACAGGCAGACTAAATATTTAACAATAGTATTTTGTTATAATTACCGTTAGTATATAAATTCATGTAAGTAGTATAAATTTACTAAAAATATATTATTTTGATATTACAAACTGACACTTTAATTATATTTAGTTGTATAGAACATGCAACTGTAAGAATGTATTTTATGTTAAACTAGCTGTGCCCGCGACTTCATCGGCGTGGAATTTAATTGACAATGTTTCATACAAGCTTCCATCCCCTATTTTATACCCTTGGGGGTAGAATGAATCAAAATCCTTTCTTAGCGGATGCCTACGTCATAACATCTACCTGCATGCCAAATTTCAGCCCGATCTGTCCAGTCCAAACCATTGTGCGTTGATAGATCACTATGTCAGTCAGTCAGTCAGTCAGTCAGTGAGTCAGTCAGACTTACCTTTGAGTTATATATACAAGGTGAAACATAATGGGTATACTTTTTTTTCAAAATTAAACTTTGTAAATCTAAAACTATCAGCTTTGGAGGAAACTTGAAAAACAAAAGGTGTTATAGGAAAAATACAGCTGTTGACAGACTTCACAAGTCTACAAAACCTTTAGTACTTCAACTGTCTCACAAAGCCGATATTTTGAGATTTACAAACTTAAGTTGCAAAAAAAATAGTATACCTTTTTTGTTTCACCTAGTATATAATTTGTAATAAGTATGTAAAAAGTTTACGGTTTAATCGGGTAGAATAAGGTGAAATCACGATCAGGTAGTAACGCCAAGCTGTAGCCAATTAACTAGAGCTCATATACGGACCGGCTCGAGCGGAGTAGTACCACCCTCACACAGAAGATCGGCGTAAAGTAGCTGCGTAGTGCGTTTCGTACGGTAAGTGAGACAGCCGCAAGCCCAACCCCGTCCATTCCCCGCCCTCTGTCCCACTTCCCTTCAGGTCAGTAACGTGCGAGGCCTTTGGTATTACAAGCATCTGTAGGCTACGGTTACTGCTTAACATCAGGCGGATCGTACGCTTGTTTGCCGACGTTACTATTTTAAAAAAAGGCGGCCCCTCTTGGATGGGTGTTCGAATTGGTCCTCTATTGGCGCCTCTTACTTCAATATCAATTATAATGCCACCTGCGCTTGCGTACTATCAAAATATCTACTTAAGGCTAAAGCTCCCATCTAGCCCGGGAAATCCTTTTTTTTTGAAGGTTTTTAGAAATTTTTCAAAATCTGAAAATATTAAAGGGCACATTTTGTAATTGGCGACAAAGACCGTGTGCAATGCATTTATTTATATATCCAACTTACTCTAAAACATTTAAAGAACGACAGATAACCAGAAAAACTGGCAATTTTTGTATATTTAGTGATTTACTAGTGTCATATCCACCGAGATAATATTTAGAGTAAAGTAAATGTATTAATAAACGCACTGCATACTGTGTTTGTCGCCAATCACAAAATTTTGTCTTAAATGTTTCAGATTTTGGATAAACTATAAAAATAACTCGAAAATTTTGAATTTTGCGGGCTAGACAAGCGCTATCGCGCGACAACCTTAACTATCCACAGACAACTCGATCTCTACATTGAAATAGTTTTTATGTGTAATATTGTATGTATGACTCATTGGTGCTTACATCTTGTTTCAAGGTATTGAATACCTATTTGTTAATGTAGAAGGAAAAATTAAATAAATATTTGTCGAACGTAACATTAATTCGCTTAAGATAATGGTGCTAAGTTTGTTGTCGTTGTTTAAACAAACGATGACATATTGACACACTCACCAGAATCCGACGATCGATAGTGGAATGAGATCAGGGGTCTCAACTCTATTAACCGGTGGCATTCGACTTGTGACGTATTCAGATATGCGACACGTTAGTTTTGACGTATTGCGAGTCGAGACGAGTGCCAGGGTTAACAGAGGCGACGTCGATCGGTAGTTCCTTCTCCATCAAATTTAATAATAGAATACGCGTGGTGATTTCCAATGAATAGATGTACCATCGATCTGATAAATGTACCACATAAATCGATGCATTTAACAACCCGACAACAGCGGAAATGCAGTAAGTCTTATCAAGTTTGTTTTACGTGCAAACAGCATCAGTGTAACATGTGACTCAAGGTCGCGATATAATACATAGCGCGGATTAACTGTTTGTTTTGCAAGTTTTGAACGAAGTTTTGCAAAATTAAACCAACCCCAGTCACATCTGCAAACTGAAACTAACCTATAAACACTAAAGCAAAGGTTGGTTTTGGTCTGCAGCAGTGCATGTGGGTTGATTTAATTCTGCTAAACAATATCCAATACATAGTTGAAATGGACGTTTCTAAGGTACGTTTATTAATTACGTAGGTACCTACTTTTAGTGTAAGCGTATGCTGGGACGCAAGCGACGCAGTTCCACGCAGCGCAGCGCAGAGCAGATTTTGTAACGTATGAACTGGCACAGAGCGATGCAGGCACGTGAACCCAGGGCTTTGGTTAATATTTCCGTAATCAAAGAGACATGTGTTCATCCTGCTTTGAGGCTTATTGTAGGCCGACATAAACCTCTGCGCGACACAAGCCCGTCCCTAGACAAGTTTTTAGAAGAAGTAACACCGATATTATCAATGGGAAAAACGGGTTATAAAATATGTGTCATCTAGCTGCTTTGCAGCTCCTGAACTATATCTGTCAGTAAAACTACCCTGTCAATGCTGTTTAATCGCTTGCGTCTCAGCTGAGCATACGATTAGCCTAATGTGGACTATACATTATAGGTAGAAATTTGTACTTGCAGTACTAAGTAGCGTTTTTACAAAATGCTATACCTACTGTACGTGTTTTGCATTTATTGTGTGTTGGACTAGTATGTCCTCATCTTAAATAAACCTGTAAGTACCTATGTATCATAGGTACACAGTCTAGTCTCGCCTAAATTATCTCTGAGGTTCTTAAGTTTCGCAGGCTGACTTAGGTAAATTCTAGGATTTGCGTGTTACCAGAGACGGAACTGTGTGAGCCTCATCATTGACAATACAACAAATGTTATATGAAAAACATGTACAAATTTGGGCCAATGGTGATTCAATTCTGCTAATGCAAAATGTGCGTAACTAATTGAATGAAAATTGATTGGTTCTAGGTTCTTGTCACTTTAGACGGTTTCGGTAGTCTAAAAACTACAAAGCCAATCACAAATCGACCAATACCATCTAATTTGAACTTTTCGTGTAATGGGTTAAGAAACCCTATCCTATATGTACATCGCATATGGCATATGAAAATCACTTTCCAAACATACATCTCCAATTAGCTAAAATAACTTATTATCACAGCGGCAATTACTATATAAACGTTATGTCCGATACTGACGCCTGACGAGATCCTTGCGTATCGGGTTCTTGGGCCACAGTTCTCGTGTTGGTCCTCCCCCAGGCACATGGAGTAGGCCATCAGGTGGGGGATGACGTTCTGCTCGTAGCTGGCAGTGAAGAGGTGCTGCCAGGGCCCTGATGCGAAGACTGCCACGTCCTCGCCGCCATGAGTCTCCGAATTTAGCGGCACTAAACTTGGGTAGATGTAGTCCACGTCCCCTGAGAATGAAATGTATTATTATCACCCGGCGTTCTGTAACCCGCAGTTCTACTAGTATTAGGTTACCCTTTGAAAAGTCCGATCACTTTTGTAACTTCCTACTAATATTATAAATGCGAAAGTTTGTGAGTGTGGATGTATGTATGTATGTATGTATGTTTGTTACTCCTTCACGCAAAAACTACTGAACGGATTTGGATGAAATTTGGAACACAGATAGATTATAACCGGGATTAACATATAGGATACCCAATAATCCAATACTACGTGGATGAAGTCGCAGGGCACAGCTAGTTATAAATAAATATCGCCAGACTGACACCCCAACTGTATTGTCCCAAACACAGATATAGATTTACATAGATAACGCAAGTATCACGATTTGTATTGAAACCAAGCACGCCGAATTTTTAACACCTACTGTGATGTCATTAGTGTTGGGATATCCAAACCGATTCAAAGACACCGATGCCGCCGGTGCCCCTCCGCCCGCTACGATTCTCTCGAGTGATTAACTCGCTCATACTCATATTTTTATATCTGTAGTCGCGCGGACTGTAAGTTAGCGGCGACCAACCTTGACGCTTGGTCGGGGTTTCGTACACGCGAAGTACATGCATTTGCGTTATCTATGTAAATCTATATCTGTGGTCCCAAAGTAAGCAACGCTTGTACTATGGGTACCGTACAATGGACTGGGGCCGATCTCAGTGACACCCAGACCTGGGCAAATTACGAAAAGGCTATTTGCGAAATTTGCCCCGGCTGGAACGAACCCGCATCCACAATGTGCAGTGAGTCGAGCGGCCGGGTGGAATTCCCATGAATGTTTTCCTTTACTGACGCGGCGATCGACGCGTTCGCGGAATCATAAAGATCGTTTAGGAGCTCAAATAAATAATAACAATAATGATAATACGCGCAATAATGATAATACGCGCAATAATGATAATACGCGCAATAATGAAGCTGCCATATTATACAAGCTTATTGAGTGACGTAACGTTCGACCGTTACATCAATTGATAAGCTGAGTATTGATAAACCGCAATTCACTCAGAGACGTTCATTAGATTTAAGTTTTTTTTTTGCTTTTTTTATAAACCATAATTGGAACGTTTTGTGTGAAATAAAATGTATTTTCTTTCTTTCACTTATGCAATAACAACTACAGACTTGAACACATGTAGAGATAGGAACGGTTATTGTTTCTAACTTATAACAGAGTAACTAATGTGAAATCCAGTGACCTTTTCTCTCTGCGCTTCAACCCACAAACTAACTACAATTCCAATTTTACTGTACAAACTCTATATTGACCAAAATTGTATTTCCATTTCCTTCTTTAATATAAGGTACCTACTGATAGTTAACAGTATATGTCAAGATGTGGGAAAGGTTTTTGTTGATAAAATATAAGTACTTACGAGCAATGAACTTCGGATCCATACTGACATCGACTCTCGTGCCATCGTCTCCAAACGCATTGAACTTCCCATTCGCGTAACTGATGGTTGTATACGGCTTCTCATCTATACCAGTAGCCGTGTCCACGGTGCCCAGGATATCGTTACCCCTGGAGGGGTAACCTGCGACAGTCATGGTGTGAGCATGGTCTGACGTCACCACGATTAGTGTTTCCGCCTCGTCGGTTATTGATCTCGCCTTTTTAACAGCCTTGGAGAACTCCACGGTCTCGTCTAGAGCTAGGTGCGCTAAGCTATCATGGTGTGCGTGATCTATTCGGCCCCCTGAAATGAAAATAATGAACCAAGATTGGACATTTAGTGGGAACCTGTATGGCTGAAATCTGCACCCACATATCTCCGATAGAATACAGGCCCCAATGTTATTGCAAATTCTCCCCTAATGTGAGAACGATTTAGGTCATATTCGATCGCGTTGGCCTAGTGCAGCATTGGTGAATATCACACATTTTGCGGAAGGTGTGCAGGTGTCTGCTTTTGGTACTTACTCCTTATCCGTTTAGCTAGTTTAAGTTGAAAACGGGTTTCATACATTAAATTTTAATCCGAATACCCCAGAAGCCCTGGTAGCTGTGGTTTTTAACTGCACACCTTGTATTCCAATGCGTACGTTCGACTAATTGCAATGACTAAATGCAAAGAGCATTGACATAAAGTCAATAAATATAAACAAATAATCATTGTCCTATATCTAGACATACCTTCGACGAACAGGAAGTATCCCTTAGGGCTTCGGTTCAGCATTTTAATGGCAACCTCCACCATTTCCGCCAGCGTGGGTTGGTTCTCCGCCTTAAGATGGTACTGCATGTGGTCATCGCGGAACAATCCGAGGAGGTACTCCGGTAGATCGTCAGAGTTGAAAACCTTAGAAAAGACATGAAATTCAACAAAGTATCTACTAATAATAGTCAGCGTCTACCGCTGGTTCAAAATGTTGCGAACTCAGAATATCCGGTAAGAAACTTAATGGTTGCTCCTTCTAATATAATACAAGTTGGTGTACATTCTCAGAAACCGGAAAGCAATGTGAGCAGGCAACAGTGTCACTAAAACTTAAAGACGTGTGCATTCATACTCTCACTTAGGAATAAAATAAATCTTAATAGAACAAAGAGGTTCATACGAAAGATAAATTGCATTGGTCTTATGCCTTCGGTCCAAAATAAATGATTAGAGAGTTAAGAAAAGTTATCAAGGTGAAAGTTGGTTATTTTATTACAAATTCCCCTGCAAGCTTAAATCAAAGCTACTAGCTGACTGTTATCAATTTTACTATACAGGGTATCTGGGCATTGTTACGAAAACTGATTTGAAATTTTCTGTCGATATTTTCGTGCATTATACTCAAAATTTTCACAATTTTTAAATTCATTTTAGCGTGAAATCATTATACAAATAAATATATTTCAAATGATTTAACATAAATAAATCAATAATAAAATAAATATAATCAATAAAAAATAAATTAAATTATAAATCAATAATTACTATTTTAGACATAAACTACAATGTAAATTAAAACTCAATACGCTCGGGCGCATTTGATGCTAAAATCAATGCTGAAATTTTTTTGCAAAGCCACGAAAATAACGACGGAAAATTCCAACTATGGTGGTTCTAAAATCATGAGTTGAATCCATGGTATCAGTTTTCTTTACGATGCCCCTTACACCCTGTATATGCATACAGGGTGACTTGTTGATAGCTTACATTCAGCAGCTCGTTCCTGTCAGCCACGTACTGGTGGCTAGCGTTTCGCTGCAGCTTGTCCACGTGCCACAGCTCGATCAGGTCGACGCCGTCTAGCCGCTTGCTGGTGCTGTTAGCCTGCGTCGTGTTGGGCAAGAACTCTTGCCGGCCCCCGCCCATGATCACCTGTTAATTATAATACTTCTATTCAGATAGAGTTTACACACGAGTGTACACAAAACTTCGTATGATTTTCATTCTTCTATCAAGTATCTTGGTATTTATGCTTTATATTTATATCAATATCTTCTTTGTAACTATTAATAAGTTAAGCAACTGGCGATAAAAAAAGAAATATAACAAAATGTAAAAAGACAAGCCCGCTGAGTTTCTTGACGGATCTTCTCAGTCGAGGTCGCGTTCCAATCCGGTTATAAGAAAAAAAAATGTAAAGTTAACAATTTGTAAGTGCCCCCATAGGCCTAAACAAATCAAACGATTTGAATTTGAATATAACAGCGCCATCTCTACGAGCCTTTTTTATTAAACGGACTCTATCTAGTGTTTTCCAGTTTTATTTAAATGTTCGCATAAATATAATAAGGAGCCGTTCAAGTATTACGTAAGCAGATTTATTACATTTTTTACGACATTGGTCAAACAATTGCACTTTGGCGAAAGTGGATCAACGGTAACCCAAACATGAACTTGCTTTGCTTTGCTTACAATAGGTACGTCAAATCGTCAATCGTACCGAAACGAAACAATAAATTGACGGAAGAAATTTAGACGAGTGAATAGCGCGCGGTATTTCCCCTACTCGGTTCTAAGCGAGTACCTAAACGTATACATTATTTGTGGGAATCCCCAAAAATGCGTTTCGTTTTCAATAACTCTAAATTGAAAATTTAAAAACCCCGATGCGACGACCTTTTCATCATATGTATGCTTTAGTTTTGAGCTCGATTTGCGTAGCTCCCGTAGCTCAGTATTCATAGCTCATCTCGCAAATTCATCTGGTACAACTAGTTTCGATGCCAGATTATGAAAGCGCCATTTACATCAGTCGTTTTGGTTTCCTCATTTACAATCTAAGATAACTAATGCAATGTACAATAGTCAACAGAAAATCTGTGTAAAAGTATGAGACATTATCTTGTTATGACATTATAATCATTGACATTAGAATAGACAACGAATCTAAATATTGATGCCACGGAGGTTTAATTCCTAGTAAAAGATAATCAATTATGATTGAATTTCATGTAATAACTCTGGTTGAGGCGGACGGGAGCAGCCCAGGGGAAGAATTTTCAATAACGCTTAAATTATTTTAAATTAGATTTGTTTTTCTTTATTTTTTCTCAATGGCGGAGCAGCGCCCTCTAGAATTATTATAGCGTAATATTCCATGACCAGTATCAAAACAAACAAAATTTAACGCATGCGCGTATCCATCATTTGAAACGTGACTTATGGAACGTCTTTAGTTCATATACAAATCTCATATAAAAATTGATAAAATATCATTTTTTTCCAGAATCCGGGAAACTCTTCAAATTTATAATATTGTAAAAAGCCAGTTCAGACTATTACGATCATTTAAAAATATAATAAAGCGTAATTTTTTCAGCCGTTCTCAAGTGATGCAAAGATATTATTCCAATGAGCCCAAATTTCGAACGGATTCGAGCCGTGGAAGTTCGTTTTGGCCGCGAATGTGGCTTTTTTACCTACAAAAGAGCTGATGATCTCCAAACGGCTGAACCGATTTTCATGAAACATAGCTAAGAACACTCTCGATCAGGATACCTATCTAACAAAAGAAACAAAATTGAAATCGGCTCATCAGCTTGGGCGCTATGTTGCCACAGACAGACACACAGATACACAGATACACAGATACACAGACACACAGATACACAGATACACATGTTAAACTTATAACACCCCTCTTTTTTCGTCGGGGGTTAAAAATAGACAATGTGTGGGTTGCCATCTCTGTAAAAAAGTAAAGAACTACTGCTAACGTAATCACCATCTAGAAATGTCATCAAAAATAAGCACAACCCCCTATAGTGCTTACGTATTACATGAACGGCCCATAATAAACCCTATAAACTTATTGCTAATGCCATCTAGTGCACATTCTTAGAGTTATATTTCCACAGTTGCAATAGTATAAACTAGATGGCGGTAGTAATTAGTATTTTTATTAAAACAATTATTTTAGCTCAATATTTTAATACACCTACTTAAATTAATTAAAATTAACGCCCTGATTATACGAAAAGTTATTAAAAGGCTATTTAAATAGTAAATAATTCTGGTGGACAACAAGTTAAATATTTATTTACACTATTATTATCCATATACCTACTACCTAGTACTATTTTATTATCGCACTATATGGGGTCAATAAATGGAGATGCCGTTATATTAAGTCTTTAGTCCTTTCTCTAAGCCCCATCTTACATCGATTAGAGAAATATGTAGCAGCTAGTGTAGATCCAGAAGCTGTAATTAAGCGGAAGTTACCGTCTAAATTATCGTTTTTTCAAGAAAATTGTCGTCATATTTTCGCTTCTCAACTCACGTCAGCAACACCGCTAGTCCCTCCCACCCTCCAAGGAAAAAAAAATAGCAAACAGTAGGTACACTTCTGGAAAATACCAACTTAACTAGGTGTAACAAAAAGGGTAGGTATACTATTTTTTTTGCAACTTTACTTTGTAAATCTAAAACTATCGGTTTTGTGGGACAGTTGAACTACTGAAGGTTTTGTAGACTTATGAATTCTGTCAACAGCTGTATTCCTGTAACACCTTTTATTTTTCACGTTTCCTCCAAAGCTGTTAGATTTAGAATTACAAAGTTAAGTTTTGAAAATAAAAGTATACCCTTTCTGTTTCAACCAGTATAACTATGACTTCCGGTCTGTTTAGAGGTTTACCTTGAAATGTCGTCCAGGGCTGTCCATGACGAGCTGGTAGGCGATGTCCCGGCAGCCAAGCTCGCGGCACTCAGGAGGTACATTGGAGTCCGCCTCCCAGTTCCGTTCGGAGGTATGTGCGTACAGACCAGCCGGGGAAGCGTGCGTCACCCGTGTTGTCGTCACGAAACCTGCAATTATAATAATATACTAATTAACTTCACGCCTGTTCTCCTAAGATGGATAGGCAGAGATTTTATTACAGTTAAGTGTCAAATGAATGGTCTATTGTTATCCGTATGAGATGGTGGATGGTCGTTTAATACATACAAGAGTAAACGGAAGAACATTTGAGTATGTGTCGTCGGTTACAGAATGCCATGGGCTTAGTTTGAGTTTTTAACTTATCCATATAACGATCGAGCAATATCTATACATTCACCAAATAAAATAATACATACATTTGCGGTGTTATTACAAAAAAAATGATACCTACTAACTTGCATTGTCGAGAAACTCTTACAATCCTACTAATATTATAAATGCGAAAGTTTGTGAGTGTGGATGTATGTTTCTTACTCCTTCACGCAAAAACTACTGAACGGATTTGGATGAAATTTGGAACACAGATAGTTTATAACCGGGATTAACATATAGGATAGTTTTTATCCCGATAATCCCGAATATTTTGCTAAGTTAAAATACTACACGGATGAAGTCGCGGGGCACAGCTAGTAAATAATATAGGTACACTTTACAGGTGTGATGCATAGTATTTTTATGCTGACAACAATTAATTAACGAAACGATTAAGTCAGTTTACAAAAAAAATAGGTTTTCCTTATAGATTGTATTATTATGGGTACACGTTGCTTACATTGAAATATTCAACTGCTAAGAGTAGATTTTTGTTTTTGATGCTAGGCCCGAATCAAGACCGCCCTCAGACTTGTCTATTTATTAATCTTAATATAAGTATATAACTCAAAGGTGACTGACTGACTGACTGACATAGTGATCTATCAACGCACAGCCCAAACCACTGGACGGATCGGGCTGAAATTTGGCATGCAAGTAGATGTTAAAAAGCCTGCAGCCATAGAGCAATATGCCCTTGTGTCAAATAGGAAGAAGATAGAGCAGGTAATAAATATAATAAAAAATATTAACACGTAGGTACACATTGATACCAATACTATATGAAGACACCCTTTTTTCAATACTTTTTTGACAGATAATTGTTATTTGGCACTAGGGTACAGTAAAATGGTATCGGTGTGTGACAGCTTAATATAATAAAAAAGCATATTCAAGCAAAGGGTTCAAATGTGTCAAAAAAGGGGAAAATGTGTCGTGTCAAGTTGTAGAAGCCATGATGAGGCGGAGAGACGACCTCGCGTTTAGACAGGTAAGTTCAACACGTTTAATATCCGGTGGGTACCTACCCACATCCAACCCGTGTGATAGCGCCCACTGTCCGATAGATGGCGCCCAGTTGCCCTCGTGCAGCTGCGAGTGGCAGGAACCCCGGGTGACGTTCCCATCGAGCCCTATCACGCCGTACTTTGTTTTCACGCCGGAGAGATACGAGGTGGCCGTGCAGGCGGAGTCAGGAACTTGAGCGTCCAAACAGTATGTCTGAAAAAAATATTTATAACACCTTCACTCTATGGTTGCTAGTAGTGGTGAAAAATTTCACAGATAGCGTGTGAAAAATCAAATTACATAGATTTTCATAAGTAGCATCTGCTACCCACATAGGCAGAAACTGTTAAAAATCATTGCAATTAAATCGCAACGCGTCGGTACCGTTCCGGCTTTCATGATAAATCATCGACCAGTGACATCATAGGATTAAGTGACGAAGTGACGTGTGAAGTGTGCTAAGTCGCACTGGGCACCAGTCTTAAAGAAAAAAACTATCCTCTCTCATATTGACCTTACTGTTTATCCAGTGGCGGATGTACCAGCAGGCTGATTTTTCGGCGGCAAATTTGGGGACCGATATTTTTTTTTGCTACCTCATAGAAATCAAGCGCAATAAAAATTATTAATTCACGTTTACAATTAAATATTAAATAAGTTAAGTTTAAAGATAATTTATAGAATACATTACCCCGCCTGTATTAATCGTACATGATTGAGCTTTGATTAGCTTAAAAATAAACAAAAAAAAAATACGTGCAATTTTAACAAAATTATTGGATAAATAATTTAGGACATGACTACTGTAGAGGCAAGGGCGGCAATAACTTTGCAGCTTATACCTTGGAAATTTGTAAATCCGCCTCTGTGTTTACCTATTTAAGAGTCAAACAAGTCAGCGAGCCCGGCACCAATGACTCATGAGCTCAATACAATACAGGGAAGGAAGTGACTGGCGCTATCTTGCAAAATTGCTGTGTTATCTGTCATGAACAACTTACTGACACCTTGAAATGTTGCAGGAAGGCCGTTTGTAAATATATTTTTTTGGTTTTGCGCTGTTGTTGGTTTTACCACTTGCAGTATTTTTATTTACAATTCAATTCAAAAAAAAAAATGTTTTTATTCATGTAAGCCAACAAAGCATTTATGAATAGTCAGAATCTACCACCGGTTCGGAATGCTGCTTCCACTGAGAAGAGCCGGCAAGAAACTCAATGGTTACTCTTTTCAATGAATGAAAGATGATGAACATTCTCAGGAACAGCATAAAAAAATAATATGAGCAGGCAACACCATTGCCATTAAATAGCTAATAGTAAATAATAATCATATATGTAATAATGTAAATAAAATGAGAATGCTAGTTTAGTGTGATGTGCATACCTACTCATACTTACATCAAATTAAACGTTTACGAACCAAAATAATAATTGATAAAACAGGGGTGGATAATATGATAATTGCTTTGGTGTGATGCCTTCCATGCTAAGTAAATAAATAGTATTTAACGACAATGTTGTTAAGAGGAAAGTGAGTGGACCAATCCCCGCAAGCAGCGCCCGCGCACGAGCATGTCTTGAAAAGCGGCATCACTCTCCTCAACCATAATAGAGGGAAGAGGGTGACCCGCTCCACAAAGCCACCGCAAACAAGGACATTGAAGTGAGCAGATATGTATGTGTACACTTGTTGCATTCGTAAAACAATCTTCGCTTTGCTAGGGATACTGTCTTAAAAGGAAGGATTGCATCATTCAAATGTTATTTGATGTTAGGTATCAAAACTTGTCCCAAGCCTTCCTTTCCTACATACTAAAACTTGCAACATATTGAACTTTAAGCTCGCTTACAGGTAAACCACTCTTATGGTCTAGCTATAAGCCCTTTGGCTGGTGAGTACGACGTTCTTGATACCTTCTTTGCCAAGCTTGATAGCTTCTTTACTAGGTACTTCCGTGTTAAGGCTACTATTAGGTATTCTGTAAGTCTGTAACAAAGGGAAACTTCGTGAACAATCCTAGCTGCACGATTACGGCAATGGCCTCAACACTCTCATAACATAAGGTTTTCCTTCTTATATCTAACTAGTTTATACCCGCGACTGCGTACGCGCAGAGTTTCCCTTTGTGAAAACTACCTGTCGGTCTCAAAGTTTCTAAGATATCGTGATATTCGGTTATTTCGTAATACTTGTTCTATTAAAGTATACAAGATACTGTGATAGGCCCTAAACAGTTATAATACAAAATAAATAGTACTTATATATAGCATACGCGTCTTACGCCAGGTTCTGGGGTTCAAACCCTGACTCGCACCTCTCGGTTTTTCGAAATCTATGTGCAAATTATGATTTGCACGCAATAAGCAAGTTATAAGATAAGCAAGTGATTATCATATTGGACTTATGAGTCCAATATGATAATCACTTGCTTACGGCGAAAGAAAACATCGTGAGAAAATTTACATGTCTAAGAAAATCTTAAAAATTTTCGAAAGACATGTGAAATCCCTTACTGGGCCAGAGTGGTGCATTACGGCCTGAAGCGCTCTCGTAGTTAGGGAAGCTCGTGCCCAGAAGTGGGACGTCAAAAGAGCGAAATTATTATTATTATTATATTATTATCTAGCATTGCTCAATTATATAAAAAAAACATTGCCGTCACATTAAAGTGAGATAATGTGCGTATACTGATAATAATCGCTTAAAACTGTTGATAAAAGCCCCATCTTGGCTAGATACCCGATAAATAGGTGCTGAGCGGTTGACCGCTGTGCGCATGTCACGTTCAAGGGAGGCGTGCGCGTGGGCAAGGCCGCACGTTCAGTGAGCCGTGACGTCACACTCTCTTCCGAGCCGACATGAATGGGTCGGTAACATCTAAGGGATTGTACACGTGATAAAATTTTCATGCGACTACCGCGCGCTTGGTGATGAACCAAGATTATAAAGGGTACAAATAAGCAAACAAAGTTTTATGCTGTTTTATTCACTCAGATCATGATGTTTGTTAACTCCTATAGTAGGATTCTTCGACATCCACAGACCGACCTAATGCAGGTGAGGCACTACACAGGTGTAATTTTTAAATGGTGTCCACCTATCGGAATGTATTTTGGTGATGAGTGTACAGAACAAACGTCTCGTTTTGAACCGTGCCGTATTCACGGTTCTGAGGTACTGTTACACGCACAAGTTACCTAGTTTTGTAAAAAAAATAGTTTTTAAATAAAAGCCGATCTACACTTAAGTATGATAGCCGATCCACTTCCTTCCTTGTTATTTTTTGTTTACATTTTCAAGTAATTCTTTCTTCTTTGTCTGTAGTACGAGGTTAGAAAGAGATTACGTACTAAGCACCCTTTGGAGTCCGCACTAGGTATAACTGGCATCAAAATAATTCCGAAGAAAGTTGCAAGTCTATCCAGCAAAATAATGAATTATTGTGATTGTTCGATTGTAAACCTTATGATCTTTATAAAGCCTATATTTTTCGGTAACATAGATCAAAAGGGTCATTGGACCATGGAAAGACAATCCACTCACCCTTGCCAACCCGCTGACAGGAAACTTTTCGAAATCCAAGACGTTTTCTTCGCCGGGGCCCTGCTCCAGCTGCCCACCGTAGGTTCTCGCAGCCATGACAGTAGCCAAGGACATGCCGTCCCCAAGGAATAGGATCCCATTCTTGGCCTTATTTGTGTTAGGTTTCTCCTGTAACTTGGACTTCAAAGTCTTCGAAGCTGTCTCCCGCCAATAGGAAGCATGTCTCTCTTCCGCTGGCTCGTAGGCCGGGGTCATAATAGTGTCCAGGACATTCTTTTTGACCCCTGTTTCTGGAAATATAAAGCAGAATGTTTAGACGTAAGGGATGACGGGGCCAGGCCTCTAAACTCTTGCCACCTTATCGATAAACGATGCTTGGTCTTCTTCTTACGAATGTAAAATTACTGATGAAACAAAGAGATAATTCGGAGTTGAACTATTCGCCCGCTATATGTTTATTAATAAGGGGTAGATGTATATTTGAAAGCGGCAGACAAACACGTACGGTGGTAGAGCCAGTCTCTACCTAATGGACTACAACTCATATTCCGGCAGGCTCGATCGGAATAGTAACCATTCACAGAAGATCGACGTAAAGTTTTTATTATAGCGGCGTTTCTTACGATAAGTGAGAGACCCGGAAACTCCTCCTCTCCCTTCCCTTCCTCTGCCATACTCTACTTTAGGTTGGTAAAGTGCAAGCTATGCCATATATACATAAGGCATAGCATACCACTTAGTAATACTACAAGCATCTCTTTACACACCACCAGTGACGAGTCTATCGCAGTTTATAAAATAAAGACGAAGAATTAGAGCAACTATTTTATTAGACAACACAAGACAAGAAACATAAAATATTGCTATTTCAATACTAAGTATATTCATTTGTTCCTAATAGGTCTCGGCATTTAATTTCAGCCCCTCTGCAGTCTTTACTGGGTACTGCCCGGTGCAGTGAGCCGAGCGGCCTGCACTCGAACCACTAAGTTTTAGTAGTCAAAAATGGCGTAATGGCCATAAATTTGTTGTGCTATTGTGCGCAAAATACCATCGTTGATCGAAAATAATATATTCTATGAATATTGATAGACCTTCATTTATCGAAATACCAGTCGGACGGCTGTACAAATATGCTTATTCGTCGCGCTAAGTTATAAGTTAAGTTAAGTCGGTTACGTATTAAATGATGTCATAAATTAAATACTATAATATGGTATTATAATTCTTGTAAAATAGGTTTAAGGTGAAGGCGCCTGTCTAGCCCGCGAAATTCAAAATTTTCGAGTATTTTTATAGTTTATCAAAAATCTGAAAACATTTAAGACAACATTTTGTGATTTGCGACACACACAGTATGCAGTGCGTTTATTAATACATTTATTTTACTCTAAATATTATCACGGTGGATATGATACTAGTAAATCACTAAATATACAAAAATTGCCAGATTATCTGGATAGCTGTCGTTCTTGAAATGTTTTAGAGTAAGTTGGATATATTAATAAATGCACTGCACATGGTCTTTCAGCGAATTACAAAATGTGCCTTTTATTATTGTCAGATTCTGAAATGAAACTAAAAAACGACAAAAAATTTGAACTTCGTGGGCTAGATGGGCGCTTCAGCCTTAAGCGTAAATTTTTAACTCGGAACGGTGGCTACTAGATGTGTCCCCTAATTTGTATGCTTCTAATAAATGTATGCTTCTACAAATACAATATCAAGGATTTAATTTCAAGATACAGTTCATAAGGAAACCCTCAATCCAGAACCAGTCCAAAAGAATCCTGTTTACGATTTACTTCAATACCACACGTTTGTATAAGGAAAACCCTATTAAAAATTAAAGTATTGAAATGTTTAGTGCCATGCTGTATTAATGTGACTTCAGACAGGCGTTTTACTAAATTTGGTAACAGCTATTGTAATTACAAAACACATAACCGTTAAAATACCGGGAATCAAACCTGTACACGCACGTTAAATTACCTATCGGTTAACATTGTTATCACTTTTATCATCCAGATATACTTTTTAATCTTTGATACTACCACAACCTATGTCACGTTTCGTTAAAATAAATTAAAGATTTGTCACGTTAACGGAAAGTTACGTTATTACATAATATCGCCCATTTCCTGTCCCAATAATCAAATATGTAGAATCATCTATGGCCTCCCTGAAAGGAATCCTGGCGGCGCACATAGTACAATGATAATGCTACGCTATGTATTCTCTTAACACAATGGCCCAAGACTACGTCACGATCAGTTTGGTCATTGATATAATCCTACTAATATTATAAATGCGAAAGTTTGTGAGTGTGGATGTATGTATGTATGTATGTATGTATGTATGTATGTATGTATGTATGTATGTATGTATGTTTGTTACTCCTTCACGCAAAAACTACTGAACGGATTTGGATGAAATTTGGAACACATATCTGTGTTCCCTGTGTTCCAAATTTCATCCAAATCCGTTATAATAATATATCGTAATCTATCGATTATAACCGGGATTAACATTTAGGATACTTTTTAACCCAATAATCCAATACTACGCGGATGAAGTCGCGGGGCACAGCTAGTATAATATAATAACTCTTTATAGTACCTACGCCAGAGTATTAATTTCACATTCAGTAACATACAGTCGGCGGTTTTATCACAGGCTGCGGTCTCTTCCAGACAACCTTTGGAAAATTTATTGATTAACATCTTAAGTCTAATACTAATAAGGTTCATATCAGCGTATGAAGTAGGGTCTTCGGCCCAATCACGTGAACTAGCTGTCATGAGAAGAGAATACTTGGTTTTATTGTACCATGCCGGCACCCATACAGAGGCGCCAACCTTAACATAACGCCGTGGAAGCTCATGCTCATTGGTTGATTCATTTAAGAGAACCGGCGAAGTAAACACACTTACCGACGAATTAACTACCATACTAGTGAAAATCTCATCTAAATTAGTTCAGTAAAAAACAAGTTATGAGCGAACAGACAGATAGGCATTGGAATAGAAAGAGGTTGAGTGAGATGCTCAACACCTATCTGCTTCTCGTGGGTGCTGGACCCGAGCACCCTAGGTGTAAGCAACGCTATTTTGTGTTTTTCTATTGTTTACATCATATTTCCGACCGTATATGTGTAGGAAAAAAAAATATATAAAAAAGTTTTTCCCACCTGTCATTCTTTTGTTTTTGGTTTGAGTTTGGCGGGAGCCTTTTATTATTGTGCAAAAAAAAATAGATTTACGTAGTATTTTTAACGTAGTGATTTTACAGTCCGCTGCTTAAAAGACCGGCTACACAAGGAGTCTGCTCCCCTGTGTTCATGCATGTTGATAGGTATTAAGGATTGGGAAACGGCAATTTCCAGCATATATGGTCAATGATGACTTTCAATTCCACTTCTTACAGTATTTGTGTGCGTTTCGACTTTTTCTATAATTATACTTACATACCTACGAGTATAGCTATGTATATCAGGTCGGTCAACATGCGTCCGACCCGCCTGATGTTAAGCAGTTACCGTAGTCTATACTAGGTGATACAAAATGGGTATACTATTTTTTTGCAACTTAACTTTGTAAATCTCAAACTATCGGCTTTGTGGGACAGTTGAAGTACTAAAGGTTTTGTAGACTTGTGAAATCGGTCAACAGCTGTATTCTTATAACACCTTTTGTTTTTCAAGTTCCCTCCAAAGCTGATGGTTTTAGAATTACAAAGTTAAGTTTTGAAAAAAAAGTATACCCATTATGTGTCACCTTGTAGATGCTTGCAATACCAAAGGCATTGCTCGCACATTGCCGACTTAAAGGGAATTGGGACAGAGCGAGAAGATGAGAGAAGGATTGGGCTACCAGCTGTCTCACTCACCATGCGTAGATGAGGCTATGATAACTACTTTACGCCGATATTTTGTGACAGGGTGGTACTACCGCGTTCGAGCCAGTATATGAGCTGGAGTCAATTGACGACAGCTTGGCTCTACCACCATCATCAGATTGTGTGTACACAAGTGTTGCCATTGTTTGCATTTATACAAATATAAATGTGTGATATTAGTACCTATATACTTAATTTAAGACTATAATACTGTCTGTTGGCTTTATTCAAGTCTTAACATATAATATTAATTCCGCACACGTCTAGGTATTAAATGTCCCAAAAACAAGTTACCCAAGGTTCATGCCAACAGCCTTTTTTTATTTTCTCAGAAAGAAACTGTTATTGTGCATTACAGTTGCATGGTAGGTACGTTTTGCCGGGAGATTTTGAGGTGATATAGCCCATGTTATTTTAGATCAGGAGTAATATTAGACGACCGCTTGGCGCAGTGGTTCGAGCGTAGGCCGCTCGGCTTACTACACTGGGTAGTTGCGGGTACGATTCCCGGCAGGGTACATTTCGGAAATGGATTTTCGTAATTTTCCGTGGTCTGGGTGTCACTGAGATCGCCCTCAATCCATTATACGGTACCCATAGTACAAGCGTTGCTTAGTTTGGGACCATACAGTTGGTGTGGTTGTCTGGCGATATTATTATTATAATTAATAACAATATAAAACTACTATTATAGTTCAGTCTAGTTGCCCACTTTTACTTGGTACCGATTAACTTATAATATGTTTTATTATATTTTAATAGCCGTGCCCCGCGACTTCATCCGCGTAGTATTGGATTATTGGGTTAAAAAGTATCCTATATGTTAATCCCGGTTATAATCTATCTGTGTTCCAAATTTGATCCAAATCCGTTCAGTAGTTTTTGCGTGAAGGAGTAACAAACATACATACATACATACATACATACATCCACACTCACAAACATTTATAATATTAGTAGGATAGAACAAGTCGGCATAGCGGGTTTCGTGGCCTACCTGATGTTAAGCAGTTAACGGAGATTATGGACAGTTTACTACCTAAAGTATTACTCGTACGTTGCTCACCTCAATGGGAGTACCGACCCCAAGGGGAGTGGGCCAGAGAGAGGACAAGGGGGGTTGGTTGGTCTTTCGGCTTTCTCACTCATTGTACGAAACGCATCAATAATAGGTAACTATTTACAATTAAGGCTAAAGCGCCCATGTAGACCGCGAAGTTCAAATTTTTTGAGGTTTTTTAGATTTTTTTCAAAATCTGACAATAATAAAAGGCACATTTTGTAATTCGCGAGAAAGACCGTGTGCAGTGCATTTATTAATATATCCAACTTACTCTAAAACATTTCAAGAACGACAGCTATCCAGATGATCTGGCAATTTTTGTATATTTAGTGATTTACTAGTATCATATCCACCGTGATAATATTCAGAGTGAAATAAATGTAGTAATAAACGCACTGCATACTGTGTTTGTCGCAAATCACAAAATGTTGTCTGAAATGTTTTCAGATTTTGGATAAACTATAAAAATACTCGAAAATTTTTAATTTCGCGGGCTAGACAGGCGCCTTCACCTTAATAGAGTTTTTTTTTATAAAAAAGACGTTATATTGGACATAGTTTTCCAAATGGAACCAGCCCACACACACTTCTGCAAACTAAAACCAACCCAGAATCACTAATACAAGGTTGGTTTTGGTCTGCAAAACGATATCCAATTGTGAAAAAGTTTAAAGTGTGATAAATTGGCCAAATTTAGCGAGTAAAAATTCTAAATGACTCGTGTTTATCGCTTGTTTAACTTTTTAGTTATAACACCTCGAAGATGTTTTTCTACCGTTGTACCATTTACTATGAAGGCCTCATGGTTATTATAACTAACCTCCAGCGGGTGCCTACGTCACTGATAATGAGTTTAGATCTATGAATAGGTAGATCGGAACAATTATTACACAAAAATGTAAATGTCTTCTACAGTAATTCACGAAATAGATTTATTGGCAAGATTGACCTTGTTATGATGCAAAAATATTTGAAATGTTTGACGTTTGCCGTTATTTATGTTGCATGTTGTAAATACTGCTATTTTTATTCGCCATACAAAGAAGAATTTGGTAATTAGTATCCTATATTGATCTGATAAAAAAAAAAAATCTATACAAATAAATAAAATTGGAGTGTCTGTTTGTAATATCAAAATAACACCTTTTCACTAAATGCATATGAAAGTACATACGACACCTATAGCAAAAACGCGATTTAAAAATATTTTGTCTGTCTGTCTGTCTGTCTGTCTGTCGCGTAAAAAAATAAAAACACATGAAATCAAAGAGTATCTCCGAAACATGGGGGACCGATTTTGACGGGACTTTCACTGGTAGATAGCTGATGTTATAAGCAGTAACTTCTATTTTAGAAAAACAAAATTTAAAAAAATGAAAAAATGCGTTCTGTCGTTCGGGCTCAGAACGCAGGAGCGGGCTTTTTTGTTAAGTTAAATTCCACGCGGACGAAGTCGCGGGCTCAGCTAGTACTACATAATTATAATAAATAATACACACAAAACTACCGTTTGCACACTCCATTCATAAAACATAAATAGGCACGTAATAGGTAGCTCACATAGTAGTACTAGGAAAAGTAATTTTATGTAGATTTTGAAATAAATTAAAAACATTAATAACTTTTTATACCATAACAGAATGAAAAACAGGTTCGATTAAGAAAATTCTTCGGAATCTGCCCTTAAAATTTGTATCATGAATAAAATGAATTGATGTAAGTACTTATACTTACACAAAAACGTAGTTAACCTTTCACATAAGACTCGTGATATTGCAAAAAAATGTTTCAAAAATATTCCAATGAGTGTCGATCGAATGTCGAAAAGCGAATTTACTTACTTACAAATAATCCGTATTTAATCTTCTTAGGAGTGCAATTACCCAAAATCCTTCCTTAGAGAATGCCAAGGGTATAAAAAGTATCCATTGTCTAAATTTTATATTTCTAACCTCAGAGGCTTAGACTGTGTGTTGATCAGTCAGGCTCTAAGTCTGAGAGCGATCTTGGAAATGTCTTTCTTATGTCATTCCATTACAAAATTACATGTCAAACGCATACTCAAAATCGCTCTCAAAATTGAGATAGATTTATTAATGTGGACCTAAGAGTCCTTTTATAAAAATGTGCTATTCACAGTGTTAGTTAAAAATGAAGCGAGGAAGTCTAAATACAAGAGCGTGTTACCTAACATCTAGGCTTTAAAACCTATTCTGATCCGATCCATCGGATAGTATTCAGAGCAGTACTTTATCGAGTGTAATTGGCCGTCAAAGGTTGTGATTTCAATGTCGTTTCAAACGTTTAGATAATTCTGAGTATTGTATCTAATTGCTGTTGTTCTGCAACAATTTACAATGGATTTAATTTTTGAATAGTCATGGCGTCTTCAACTGTTTAAATTTATACAGTGTATGTCTTTTAGGGCTAAATGCAAAAAAAAAAATCCACTACTCTTTTATGCGAAACTCGGATCCGGTAATTAAGTTTTTTTTCCGAGATATAGTGTACACTTTTGACTAAAAATTGAGGGAAAACGTATCGACACGTATTAACATATTTCTCATAAATTGGATACCTACAATATTTCTAAGGTTTGACCTAGGCATATTTTACTGAGAATGAGCGAAATATACGAAGGTCGGTGCATTTGTCCACAGTTCACATTGAACTCTACATTAACAGTTCAAGAATGAATTGAGTATAATAATTCACAACCTTTTATCGATTTTACAGTCTAATTTATTCCTAATGGTAAGTAAATACAGGCAATTTAGTCTATTATACTAGCTTCATATAAAACATGAAAAAAGTTGACATAATTATTCTTTACTTATCTCGTTCAAATTATTCTAGGAAGGTAAAGCGTTTTATCGAGAACCATCATTGTGATTTTTTGTATTGAAATTGATTTTTCATGGATCATTTAGTTAGGTTCTAAAAAAAATTGATAGTTTTTACTTGGTAGAGTCTATGGTAGAGTCTTTTTATGATGATCAATCACGTGGCGGTCAAGGTATGAATATTATTGCGGTGTTTAAAATACTGCGATTTTTATATACTCGTAGGTACACTTATAATAATTATAGTCCGAAACAAAATAGGTATCCCCTTGTTAACAAACTCAAATCTTTTATTGTGTTAAAATACTAAAAAAATGATTTTTATTTTTTTTCTTCAAGTCTACATACGGATCGGAACGCCGCCACCTCAATTATTATTATTACGCCATTATTAATTATTTATTTCTGTATTATATTCCGTTGCTTTTGCGATTCTGCGTTTTGTTCGCTGAGTGGAACTATTGCAGTTATAAGATCCACTTGAATAATTGCAATGAATATCAATTGTTTTGCTAAATTCACCTTCAAAATCATACTTCAGTTTGAAGCGTGACTGAAATGTATATACGGCGCATGCGTAGAGTAAGTAAATGTGGTAAGTTAGGTTTTTAAATATGCAGATTGGACATTTAGTTTTTTTTTTACTATTTTGACATAGGTTGAGGTCATCATTTTACGTCTTTATGAATGGTTTAATTTATTTTAAAAAGTTAGTACGGACAATGAAATACTAATTCAAGACAGTTATTATTTAGATAATTAAAATTGGAGACAGCAAATTAAACAAAGCGATCTTTAAAATATGCCGTAAAAAAAACACTTTTTTAAAATAGAGCTCAATATAAGCACTGTAAACACAGACGACAATCACATCACTTTTACGCACCTGAAGCTACCACGGCAGCCAAAACTGCGTGGGCCAATAACGTTATCGGAAAGCGCGCCATCACTGGTCCGTGTGCGCGGGCGCACCACGTTATATCAACTGCAAAGGATTCGGCACTCGACGCCCGAGGCGAGTACAGTGACCACGAGGCGGACGGATGAGGGACTACGCGCGTATTTTACCATTATTGTCATCACACTTTTTATCTAGAATATTTCCTCAATGTCTTCCGAGACAAATGACTTTTTTATTCGCGGCAAAAAGGTTTAGTTAGCAGTTGAAAAAGTAGTTAATTAGATTGATGGTCGTTTAGCAAGGTTAAATAACATCTTAGCGCATCTTGTTGAGTAGAATAGTCCTGGGCATATTTTATTATGGTTGCAAACGATATTTAAAGAGCTTCCAAAGGGGTTTGACATCTATCTAATGTCGAATAGTACCTACTTATAGTGACAGGAACTGTTATTTCGTGCTCACTACACCACGCACTCAAGATTAGACTTTTTATCAAAAAATGTATGCACTATTCCTCTCTGCGCTAATAAATCTTGGTGGAATATAGGTTTTTCTCAGTTCGCCTATGTGATCCACACCAGATTTTACCCTGGACGAGTTTTAAAGAAAGCATGGCTTCCCTACAATCGACGCTCTTTGAATTCGAAAACGAATTTCGTGAATGATGTCCATATTTTTTGTTAGTGATTTTTTTGTGTCTCAAGTCATGGGGATAATTATAGGTAATTGCAGGCACGCTTAGGGTTGGCGGACTTCCATAATCGCAATGCCGTGAAAGACTTGCATGTTGTAAGTTTTCTTGCATGCAAGATGAAGGGTAGGTATAATTTAAGTAAACTCTTTACGCTGCCGCCTGTAGACCCTATAATTGGCGTAAATTTCCTCGCAAGTCTTCGAGAGACCCTAAAAGTCCGGCAGGTTTCTTGCAAGTTTCCTTGCAAATTTTCTTAAGAAGTCCTGGATTGAAGTCAAGCTATTTCGGTTGAACTTATTAATATAAGTAACCAGTTGCCATAAGTAACGTTATTACTATACGGTTAAGAAATAACTTGTTTTGTTCAAGTTAGGCCCGTATTTTATTTATTTATTTAAGCCTTTTATTTTACACTAGCTGTGCCCCGCGACTTCATGCGCGTAGTATTGGATTATTGGGTTAAAAAGTATTCTATATGTTAATTCCGGTTATAATCTATCTGTGTTCCAAATTTCATCCAAATCCGTTCAGTAGTTTTTGCGTGAAGGAGTAACAAACATACATACATACATACATACATACATACATACATCCACACTCACAAACTTTCGCATTTATAATATTAGTAGGATTAACTTATCTAAGGTTACACTTAATATATTTAATTTATATTTCATCCCACTGCTGGGCGAAGGCCTCCCCCTTCCTCTTCCACTCTTTCTTGTTATAGGCGGTGCGGGTCCATAGTGCTCCTTCATAAGCCTCAATCTCGTCTCTCCATCTTGTCTGTGGTCTTCCTTTTTTCCTTTTTTTGTCTCTTGGAAACCAGTTGGTTATTATATTGTTCCACTTTTCATTGCTGTCCCTTGCAATATGTCCCGCCCAATTCCATTTCCTAACAATATTTTGTGTTTCTCTTGTTTCCTGCTAGTCTTTAACCAACCACGCCGCCGCCGCCGCGCCGCTCGCGTGAATTTTGAATTTATAAAGTAAGTAGCCTAGTATAGTATATGAAATAAAAAAAAACATCACTTTGTCGCAGCACAATCACATTTATAATTTACTAGCTGTGCCCCGCGACTGCATCCGCGTAGTATTGGATTATTGGGTTAAAACGTATCCTATATGTTAATCCGGGTTATAATCTATCTGTGTTCCAAATTTCATCCAAATCCGTTCAGTAGTTTTTGCGTGAAGGAGTAACAAACATACATATATACATACATACATACATCCACTTTCACAAACTTTAGCATTTATAATATTAGTAGGATTTAGGCACATATAAAAATAATACGTCCAATTCACGTTATGTTCGTAGGTAAACAGAAGTGTTGCTATTACAAATAAATAAATATCTACAAAGAAATTGGTGACAATGTTGCCAACAATAATGTTTGATAGTACCTACTCATTCCTTATTCACGACAGGACAGACCATAAAACGAAATCCATCACGTGATGATGACATACTTTCATTACAATGATTGGTGCCAAAAACCTGTCCTGCCACAGCCTTAGCACTAAATAAACTCCGGCGCCTTTTGCGAGGTCATTCACCCCGAGTTTCGGTTTCGACCGCAGTTTTTTTTTCACCTCCGATAACTGCACAGCGCAGTAATAAAAAAAAATATGTTGTTTATTATTATGTCACTTCTTATTGGTCAATTGAAAGTGGATTATCGACCTACTGGTGTGTGTGACGTCACGCACGCAATGCAAGGATTTATAAATTACGCAGTTTTAAATGAATATAGTCAAAATACCTTATAGGAAATTAATGTCAAATTGGCAATCATTATTATGCATAACTATCACCACTATTATAAGTAGGTAAGTACCTACTCATCGAAAGCATTTTTGTTATTGACGTAGTAGGTATTTATCTTGCATAAATGAAAGATCGAGATCAAGACTTAAGCAAGGATAAGCCTGATTCTGCAAAATGCAAGAGACTTATTATTGTGTTGGTATTGTCTTGCGAAAATGCAAGATCAAAGGAAGACAAATACAGATTTTAAATAACATATACCTATTTATTTTCTGTTCGCCAGCTTACATATAGGTAGTCTTTTTAGGTGGTATTTTTTTTTAAGTCGGCAACAAGAGTAATACCCTCCAATGAGCCATAATGAATAGCCATACCCTCCAATGAAGTAGTAAAGTAGTATGAAGTACTTTTAGAGTAAAATAAATGTATTAATAAACGCACTGCATACTGTGTCTGTCGCAAATCACAAAATTTTGTCTGAAATGTTTTCAGATTTGGGATAAACTATAAAAATACACGAAAATTTTGAATTTCGCGGGCTAGATAGGCGCCTTCACCTTAAGCATTTACCGTAGTTTAAAGATTCTTGTAATACCGAAGGCATTGCTTGCACATTGTCGACCTGTGGGAGTGGGATAGAGGGATTGGAAGGTGAGGGGTAATGAATTCGGATCCCTATATCATGGTATGAAACGCAGAAGTAATAATAATAGGTAGACCGACTTGCGTCTGGCTGTTTTAGTCCAATCAATCTAATGAACCGCTTATGTAGATATTACATTTTACTAGTTGAGCCCACGACTTCGTCCGCGTGGAATTTAATCTAACAAAAAAGCCCGCTCCCGCGTTCTGAGCCCGCGCGACAGAACCCATTTTTTTTAATTTTGTTTTTCTATAATAAAATTAGCCTAAGTTACTACCATCAGCTATCTGATGTTATAAGCAGTAACTTAGGCTACTAGCAGTGAAAGTCCCATCAAAATCGGTCCAGCCGTTTCGGAAATACTCTTTGCGTTCATGTGTTTTTTTTTTTTTTTACGCGGAACCCTAATTGTTTTTTTTTTAAATTAAATTTTGTTTTTCTAAAATAAATGTTGCCTAAGTTACTCCCTATTACATCAGCTATCTGCCAGTGAAAGTCCCATCGATTTCGGTCCAGCCGTTTCGGAGATTACCCGGAACAAACACACAGACAGACAGACAAAAAAATTTTTAATCGCGTTTTTGCTATAGGTGTCGTATGTACTTTTATATGCATTTAGTGAAAAGGTGTTATTTTGATATTACAAACAGACACTTCAATTTTATTTATTTATATAGATATACGCATACATCTTGGTACTAACATCTCTGCTAGCTATAGGTATCTCATTGTACATAACTAAATACTCTTATTGTTAATGCACTGACAATTAAAGTATTGTCATGTAAAAACGCTGGTATTGTTTTTACGAAGAAACATCTTGTACATAATAAATGTATAAGGTAATGTATATGTACCTACTACTATGTATGACGGCTTACTGTCAATACCTAACAATAGGTAAGAATTGTTTTGTTTAGGTGTGTAAGTACTCTTATTATTATATTAAACTAGCTGACCCCACAGACGTCCTGTCTTTTAGGGGTATGAAAAATAGATAGTAGCCGATTCTCAGACCTACTGAATATGCATATAAAATTTCATAAAAATCGGTCAAGCCGTTTCGGAGGAGTATGGTAATTAACATTGTGACACGAGAATGTTATATATAAGATAAAGGTACATATGTAAGACATACTTAGCTTTATGTCCGTATGTGCTGCCTGGACTTACCGACCAAACAAACCTCACATACCTCTGCGAACTGAAACGAACCTACAACCACTAAAGCTGGGGTTGGTTTTGCCCTGCAGCAGTAGGTATGTGTGGATTGGTTCTTATGTCATACCAGTACAAAATTACACGGCAAAAGCTTACTCAAGACCGCTCTCAGAGTTGAGGTCGATTAATTAATATGGGCCTCAGACCATAACACAAAATTATACGTTTGACGGAACATAATAATAAGTGAAATCAGTTAAAATGTCATGTTTTATTATACAATATTTTATTAATCATAGTACCTACCTACAAGTTGGCATGTTATATGAATTAAACTGATAAATGTACACAGCTGAAGAAATACAGACGTATTTTAAAGTAAACAATAGTGTTACAAGAAGACTAAAGATTACACGCGGAATAAGGATATAAACTTTAGTAGCACAAAGAACTAAACTAAAGTAGCTATTACAGCTGCAGTTCGTACGATAAGCGAGATCAACTGAAAGCCGAGCCGTACTCTCTCTGACACGCTCACTCCCACTCCCATTGACGTCCAACGTGCGAGGAATGCCTTTGGTTTTGCTTAGGCTACGCTGCTTAACTAACATCAAGGGGGTCGCTCGCTTGTTTGAAGAATTCTTTATACATAATAATAAGGAATACAATTAAAGGCATAGGTAAATAAATATCGCCAGACTGACACACCAACTGTATGGTCCCAAACTATAAGCAATGCTTGCACTATGGGTATCGTACAATTAACTGGAGCCGATCCCAATGACACCCAAAACAGGGTAAATAACAAAAAAGGCCATTTGCGAAATTTCGGCGGGAATCGAACCCGCAAACACCATGTGCAGTGAGCCGAGCGGCCTACGCTCGAACCACTGCACCACTCCACCAACCAAACATTTTAGTGAATCGCTGTCTCGCCAACCGCGTTAACCGACGTTTATGTTACCGCAGACATAGAGATACAATATTAATGATTGAGAGACTTGAACCCCCCGACGCCATTTAGTTAATATCGTTAATTCAGGTGTTCTCCAAGCGTGACTGATAAAATAGTGAACGGCTGGTAAATAAGCATAAAAGCATATATTATTATTATCAATAGAGCAATGAAAAGGATATATTAATATGTCATGTACACCGCAGACAATTTATTCTATTTTCAATGACACGAAGACAATGTAAAAATTAAAGATGTCTCAAATTACTTTGTTCTTGTTTCTAATTTTTAACCCCGACGAAAAAAGAGAGATGTTATAAGTTTAACATGTGTATCTGTGTGTCTGTCTGTGGCATCGTAGCGCCCAAGCGGATAAACCGATTTCAATTTTGTGCTTTTTGTTAGAAAGGTAAGAACACTCTCGATCAGAAGATCGGGAGTGTTCTTAGCTATGTTTGAAAATTATCAGCTCTTTTGTAGCTTAAAAAGACCTCGCAGCGGGGGTTTTTAAATTTTCCATTTAGATTTATTACTGAAGTACTCAAGTATCAACTTCGTAGAGGCCTCGTGTACATAAGAGTAGCGGTGACGTCGTGGCAGCGTCGTGACAATGGCGTGGCGTGTTTTACCAACTTGCATGATGTTTAACTTCACATGAGTCATCTATCCTGCCTTCCGCGATCTCTTTTGTTTATTGGGCGATATTTTTATATAGTAGCACGGGAAGCTATACTTTCTCTTATTCCACCACTAAAGCATCGCACGAAACGAAATAACCAATTGGCGGCGGCATTTAAGTCACATTTTGCGACCCTGTCGCGACGCCGCCGTGACTTCGCCGCGATGCGACCTCGACTCTATTTGTTCATCGCACTGGCTTGTATTCCTAAAGGAAACCTAGACGCGGCACGCTACTTGGGCGCCGCCAGCCAGCAGCGTCTCGACGCAGCAGTCGGCGTTGTCACCATTTGATCATTTCGTTTCCTGGGGTACCTATGCTGCTGTTAGAATTAGAAAAAGTATAGTGGGCCCCGCTTTGCCTTTACCACATGCGATTCCAGAGCGTGTGAGCAAAGCCCCTTAGAGAAGGTAGGTACATAAAATAATTATTAAATAACTAGTTTATGCCCGCGACTTCGTCCGCGTAGTATTTAACTTAAGAAAAAAATCGGAAATATCAGGATAAAAAGTATCCTATGTGTTAATCCCGGTTATCAACTATATGTGTTCAAAATTTCATCCAAATCCGTTCAGTAGTTTTTGCGTGAAAGAGTAACAAACATACATCCGCACTCACAAACCTTCGCATTTATAATATTAGTAGGATTTATTGGGCGTTTTTAACAGCATCCAGTAAACACGCTGACAAAATAAAAAAGTAACTTTAGATAATAAGTAGGTCCTTAAGTACTTGTTTTCACGACACTACGACAAACGGTCACGTTTATGACAAGAAAATAAGTACTGTGGCAAATACAAATTATTTGTTTTGGCTCTACCTACATAAAAGGTATTTTTTATTATAATACTATTTGTCAGAGATAGCAATGTTGGTTTACAGAAACGATAACAAATTGTTGAGCAAATATTAACTCTACGAATACCATTAAAAATCGGTCAAGTGCACGATTTTATAATCCGAATTAGTTCTAACAAACTGTTCTATTAGATGAAATAAAATATAATAATAAAAATAAATTAGGTATTTGTCAGATAGTCCGGTTAAAGGAATAGACGCTAAATCCAGGAGGGGTATTCACAATCGAAGTTTCCTTGTCGGAAACAATAGCTTACATCCCTTTTCTAATTCGTATTTAAAAGAAGGATGGAAGCTGTTATTTACGACAGCGGAAACATTCCATCAAATGGAATACCTCTCCAGAAGGGCCACGCTAATAAGGGCTTAATTATTAACAATTCTTCCGCCTTGACGCTTTTCGTATTTAGCCAGTGCCACTAAGTATAGTATAATACTAGCTGAGCCCGCGACTTCGTCCGCGTGGAATTTAACTTAACAAAAAAGCCCGCTCCCGCGTTCTGAGCCCGCACGACAGGACCCATTTTTTCATTTTTTTTAAATTTTGTTTTTCTAAACTAAATGTAGCCTAAGTTACTCCCTATAACAACAGCTATCTGCCAGTGAAAGTCCCGTCAAAATCGGTCCAGCCGTTTGGGAGATTACCCGAAACAAACACACAGACAGACAGACAGACAGACAAAAAATTTTTTTATCGCGTTTTTCCTATAGGTGTCGTGTGTACTTTCATATGCATTTAGTGAAAATGTGTTATTTTGATATTACAAACAGACACTCCAATTTTATTTATTTGTATAGATAGCCCTTTTAACGTCCCACTCCTGGACTCAGGTGAAACACGACACACACACGAGGAGAATTCTGGAGTGCTACTCTTAACAATGATAATCGATATACTCGTATTGTCGAATACTAACTTAAATTCCATCTTTATTGCCGTCGTATCGATTACTAAACGAACAATACAAAATTATCGTTCGTTCATACGATATACGACGGCAAAAAATATGGAATTTAGAGTAGGATTCGATAGTACGAATGTAACGATATATCGATTATCGTTGCTAAGAGTAACATCCCAGGTTATAATGTACGTCGATCACAAGACTGGATAGTGGTGGGTGTTTTACTGACACGATACCATTACTCATTCTTGAGTTTACTACCCGAAAAATCGTGTTTCACCACTTTTGTCCCAATTGTCCACACTTGTGCTTAGTTAGGCGAGTATTGTGCCACGATTAGATCCACATCATACTTCATTTAAAAAAAAATGTTTTTGTAAATTTAAATTAGTGAAAACAACACCTTTCCGCTTCCCTGCTAAGTTAAACTTATTTATTTGATAGTGAGTGAACTGTACCACTGCCGATCGAACACAAATTACTAACGCAATCGTATCGCCATCGAGAAAGTGTCATCTTATTTTTTTAGTCTATGTTTATTTGTTCTTATTATTAAATCGAGTATGTGAGAAAGACGGAACCATCGAAATAATTAGTAATTAGGTAATACTCGTACTATGACGGCACAATAGGAATTAAATGTTTTTAAAAAGAAAAACAAAATTGAAAAAATACATGTTCAGATGGGCGTTGCTTTATTAACTATTAGGGTGACTATCCACTTAGCTGTGACCAAAAGGATCGCTTCATTGTCTATCAACTTGACTTAAGCTAGCTGAAGCTGGGGCAATGAAGCGATCGTATTGGTCGACGCGGACGGGACCGCTTCATAGCACAGCCAAGTGCACGGTCACCCTTATGCAATGTGAACGTACGAACCTATTTACGAGCATGTTATTCTTCAATCGAGTTTTACGACCTTATCTTCGTACATAATGTACCAATTGTGGAGCATATAGTGCGGTTTGACAATAACTGGCAACAAATACCTACTGACCTTCAAAATATAGCGTGCCAATTCATCAAACCTGTACTGTTACGGACAATGTCACATATCTACCTGTCTTATAATAATAACGTTGTGACTGATATATACTCATGCAGTTTTCATTTACTCATTACTTGTTTCTATTCATCCATTTTTTTTATTTATTAGGAATTATTTTTTATTTATTTTTAAATATTACTAGCAATGTGAGATTGTCAAATGTGACAAGTAGTAATGACTAGTATTTCCGTTAGCCCCTCTAGCTAAGCTAATGCTTGCGTTAGGTGTGGCCTGACGTTAATAGTTAAATGGCCAGAATGGGCTCTCAGCTACGAGGGTGGCCCCTCTAACTAATAGGCTATTGGCGCATTACTTTGTTTACCATATTGGGTACCTACATCTGAATGACCACCAACTGAGACCAGCATGGCGGAACTATCTTCCCTTGAGGCGACAGACTGTTTTCATTTAAAACTGTCAAAAGGGAGGGTTTTACACCGTCGGTATTTCGCATATTTCATGATCTATAAATATAACTTACCCTATATACTCATGTGAAGATTAATAATAGTAGATATTGTTTGATACCTATATTTTTGTCTTGTTGAATGTTTGTAGATAGAGTCGATATGTTTCAATGATGGTAGATCCAAACTGTAGCCTATACATTGACAATTGACTACATTATAGTCAAAGTATTAAAGTAAAGATTTATACCAGGCCTGAATACCATAGCCACTTGGGTATTAATGGTGGTATACGGGCTGGTTCCACCGCGGAGTACCAGCCACTCACAGAAGATCGGAGCTATGATGAGTGAGAGAGCTGGAAGCCTAACCTCTCTCTCTTTTTCTCCCTCTGTCCCCCTCCCCTTCAGGTGGGCAACATGCAAGCAATACCTTTAATATTGCAAGCATCTATAGGCCATGTTAACGTAAAGCAGGTTGTAGAATTCGTTGCCATCTTTATTCTATACTAGCGGCCCGCCCCAGCTTCGCACGGGTACATTATTCCAGTTTTAGTAAGGATCCCTAAATTTAAAAAAAAAATATTATAGCCTATGTCACCCAGGGATAGTGTAGCTTCCCAACAGTGAAAGAATTTTTCAAATCGGTTCAGTAGTTTCGGATCATATTCATTACAATCAAACAAACAAAGTTTTCCTCTTTATAATATTAGTATGAAAAATATTAAGTTTAGTTGGAGATGTTATTATTAATGTGATAACTCTACATTGCTACTTTCTTGTAATATTTAAAAAAAGGGGCTATTGCACTATAAGCACTTGAACTTGTATAAGAGTTAAGTTCAATTCATTAAAGGGGAGGGCAATTAACAAAAACATGTGTTAACAAGTGTGATATCCACCTCGATTACATGACTAATTCAATTTATTTGCTGGTCCTATCAACTGCTTACAGTCTGTTTCACTAAACTGGGGTGTACCACCATGTCACAGAAGATTGGCGTGAAATAGCTATAATAGCTACGTTTCGTAATATGAGTAAGAGAGACGGGAATCCAACCCGGGAAGGTGGCTTTCCCCTCCCCAAATACCAATTTCCACTCCCCTTCAGCTCGTAAACGTGCGAGAAGTGCCATTGGTATTGCATTAACATCAGGACGAAAGAAAAACAGCTGACACAAATGTCGAACGGATGTGTGTCACTTCTACACATGTTAATCTTCTAATACTAATGACTTAAAACTTAATGAACATAATATGTTAGTTATGCCACAAATTGTTTATACTATAATCTAATCCAGAACCATAATATACATCATACTACACATCCACACACACCCCTACACACACACACAACCCTACTCAATCACACTCTAACACACAACCCCACACACATCCACTCAGACAAAGATTCGCAGGCATATTATTATATTATTATTTTATTATATGTTTCTATTTTGTAACTTTTTTTTTATTACCAAATTATTATTTTGTATCTAATCATTAAGTTCTTACTTTTCTGCCGACCGCTAAAACTGCTGGTAAACCTTTTCTTCGGACCCCACGATACAGGCTAGGCCTAGTGTGAGATCCACAGATCCAATGGTTTAATTGTAAAACTACCACATAGTACAAATTTGTTCTTTTTTTACTTTATCTTTGTAACACCTTGTGTACTATGGAAATAAATTATTTTTAATTTTTTTTTTTCATTTTTCAATACTGTAGAGCCTGCAATACATGTTGGCCGAGCGTTGTCGAGTGAAGGCCAATACCCACATGTAGACGGTATATTTGCTTTGTCTTGCTATCGCTCGGTGTCACTTGCCTAGTTGGTTGAGTATAGACAAGCGCCAACGTATAGACCTCATTTGACGTAGCTTGTCACAACTTGCAGTCGCTCGCGATCACTTGCCTCACTTCGGAGCGGTGTCGGTTTTTCTGCACAAATCAGAGGCACTCGCGCGCGCTCGGCCAATAGTGTTCACATGTTCATATTGGCCAATTGTATTGGCTTCGTTCAAACTTGCCGAACGTCTAGACAGCAGCGCTTGCCTTGTGTCAATTTGTCTAGACTCGCGTTGGTCTAAGCTCGGCCAACATGTCTTGCAGGCTTTATAGGTACTATACACAGCTAATACAAAATCTACATTCTTGAAGTGTAAGATAATACCAATTCCAATTCCGTGTCATCTGACGTTTACTTACATCCTCAAGGTAAAATTGTAATATGTAATGAGGACACGATTAAGGATAAAGGTTTTGCGGGGCTTTACCTACGAAATATTAAAAATACCTACTTAGTACTTATTTGGTGTGCAATTTGTATTGAGAGAGTGTGATCTGAAGCGAGTCGAAACGATCATAATATACATTGAGATATTGATGACCGCTTGGCGCATTGGTTCGAGCGTATGCCGCCCGGCTGACTGCACATGGTGGTTGCGGGTTCGATTCCCGCAGGGGCAAATTTCGGAAATGGCCTTTTCGTAATTTGTCCTGGTCTGGGTGGCACTGGGATCGCCCCCAGTCCATTGTACGGTACCCATAGGCGTTGCTTAGTTTGGGACCGTACAGTTGTGTGTCGGTCATGCGATATTTATTTTATTATTACAGACGGAATCAGACTGGACTTGGCTTTCGTGGTATCTCCGTGTGTTAAAGAAATGTTACCGTTACAGTTTTATAAACTTACGTGTTTCAAAAGTCCGAATAATACTTGCTCGGCGGTTTGGATAAGTATCGGGCATAGATTAATGTGGTAAATAAAATTCTGATCGAAATTGGAACACTTTAAATAAATATTATTTAAAACAATAGTAATTTCTCAAGTAGTATTGGATTTTAGTAGTTTTAGTAGTGTAGTATTTTTATTGGATGCTACTCGCAAATGCAGTTGACACCGGTTTTTAAACCATTGGATGTGTTTTAAGCCCGCAACACCAAAGTTGTGACAAATATTCAAAGGGTCAATAACTCAGAAAATATGATACTTAGTTTAGTATACTTAGTCTATCTTGACTATGCATCTACATTATCAGCTACCCTATAAGGTTTACCAAAATTATTTACTCAACTTTTAAAACACCTAAATAGAAGATTTGACTACTCCTTAACTTATTGAACTTTTATTCGCAAAATATTATCTTTCATGATGCAGATACAAAGAACAGAATGATATTAATTTTTCATTACGTGACCCAATTGCAATAAATTGAAATTTAATCGATTTTGCACTGTATACTAACGACGTACGAGTGACATTTGCGTATCAACTACGCTTGTTTTTGTCGAATCAGCGATAGGATTAGCCACTTATGACCCCAAGTTCAAAATGGTATCAACCCCCAAACGCGATAATTTGTTTATCATTGAACTGGAAAACGTCTGAAATTGTGTAAACAATCTGCTGAAATTTCAGCAGACCAGTTTTTTAAATTTCAGATCCGAGCCAATTTTGGAAGACTTTTCATAAAATCATAGACCAATAAGATAAAAACACCGCCTACGTCCACTATCGTATGGCAATGCAATTGTCAATAGTTGGTGGGGTACTAGGGGAAGACGACGAATTGACCAATGGCCGTGAATGGACCAATCAAGATGTCAGGTGTGGTCATACATATTATGCAGTGGCAGTGGATATGTTAGGCGAGCAGGGGTGCCTGGCTATGTGGCGTCTATGGCATATAGGTCTTTGTTTGGCTACGGCACGAGCGTTGCTTAGTTTAGGATTAGGAAGTAGGGGTTTTAGTCTAGCAATTATTAGTCTCTTTTGCGATCTGGTTACAATTTACGTTTGGTAGGAACAGCGGTCCATGTTTAATGATTAAACTAAATAGGTTTGGACAAAGAATATCAATAGTAATAAACTTACAACTATCGAATTCTAAACCTAAGCTAACTTTTTCAATACATAACATGCAATTGAAGTGTATGTTTGTAATGTAAAAATAGCAGCATTTTATATATTTACGTATATACGGACGTTAAAACAAAAAAATCCTTTTAAAAATTTTGTCTCTCTGTTCCGGCTTATCTCCGAAACGACTGGACTGATTTTGACGGGACTTTCGCTGGCAGATAGTTGATGTTATAAGGAGTAACTTGGGCTACTTTTAATTTATTGAATACCACGTAGATGGAGCCGCGGGTAACAGCTAGCCATTCTATAAAAAGCCACTCACCAGTACAGTCAATGTAAACAAGCGCAGACACTCCAATGAGTACAGTCAGCCACATAATCGCGGAGGATACAGTCAGCAACAGAGCGGCGCGGGGCGGCCCGGATGAGTTTGCACGCGACTGTCATGATTATCATGTTTGAAGTCACTTTATAGCTAATTGGTTTGCTGTATACAGCATGTTCACGATGACATGTATTTTCTTTTTAATTCACTATATGTTGTTGGCCAGAGTGGCCATAACAACTTCACCCGGACAGAGGGCGAGCGCAAGTGCGCTCCAGCCAGAGGGGCAGGGGGGCAGCTAGCTCAAGGGCGCCACAAGGGACACGACCTCGGCTTGGGCCGCTGCCAGAAGAGGTGGCGAGGATAAATCTACCACCGGATCGGAACGCGAACGATGACAAGTACTTAAATGAAAACATAAATAGTCGGGCTTGTGTCTTATTGCCCTGCACCAAGGGCTTCCCCCGATATAAAGGTTAAGGTAAAACTGAATACTTATGACGTCAACATTTCTTTTTATGCAACAATGTCGGCATACTGCCTACAGATGCTTGCACTTGCAATACAGTCATTGCTCGTACGTTGCCGACCCTGAATAGAAGTGGGATAGTGCGGAAGTGATTTTGGGCAACGTAGCTATAATAGCTACTTGATGTGGTAGGTTTTTTTTTTTTTGTGATTGTGCACAAGTGTGCCCAATCTGCTGCGTCTCCTCTGACTTAATCTGAGACCTTGTTATTAAGGCTAAAGCGCCCATCTAGCCCGCGAAGTTCAATTTTTTTGAGTTCTTTTGAAAATAATTTCAAAATCTGACAATAATAAAAGACAAATTTTGTAATTCGCGAAAAAGACCGTGTGCAGTGCATTTATTAATATATCCAACTTACTCTAAAACATTTCAAGAACGACAGCTATCCAGATAATCTGGCAATTTTTGTATATTTAGTGATTTACTAGTATCATATCCACCGTGATAATATTTGGAGTAAAATAAATGTATTAATAAACGCACTGCAAACTGTGTTTTTCGCAAATCACAAAATGTTGTCTTAAATGTTTTCAGATTTTGGATAAACTATAAAAATACTCGAAAATTTTGAATTTCGCGGGCTAGACAGGCGCCTTCACCTTAAGTTCATTTATTTACAGACGTTCCTTTTTTTTAATATGATGAATACTGTTTTCTTTTAGGCGATGTGGTAGGTTACCCTGGTAGCCTGTCCTGGTGAGCTGTAGTCGATTAGTTTGGCTCTACCATTGACAAATTGATACTCATAAAGTCACTTTTATTATTACAGCAAGATGATCTTCTGATACCGGTCCGTATTAATAAATCGACCTCAAGTCTAAGAGCGATCATGGAAATGTCATTCTTATGTCATACCAGTACAGAATGACATATCAAAGCGTACTCCAGCCAGCCTTAGTGGTTTGAGTGGCAGCCGCTTGACACACTGCATCGGATAGTTACCAGTCCGTAACCCGTCCATCGTCAGGGCAAACTTCGAAAGACAGACCACAGAGGCACACTGGCAGACCATAGCTATCCACACTAAGAACAAAATAAAAGACGGCATCAAATATTTTTTGTAGTTCCCATTATAATTATTCATTTTAGAAAACGTTTTGTAATTACAGCAAAGATATTTTATGGTTCATATACATTAATAATTTGCTGCAATCACAAAACGTTAAGCAAAAAATAGTAAAAGGATATTAAAAGGAAATGTTTTTTTTCTCAACACAAAAAATCATGGATCATACACATTTTGACAAAGCGTATTTCACATGATTATGATAGATACATCCAGAGCTGACCGAACTGACCTACTGAAAACATTAAAAAAAGAATGAAAGGCAACAGTAGAGTCCATTAGGCCGATGGTGACCCTGACATCAAGATATTGGGTAAAGAGTTAAGAAGAATATGCTTCTCGCAACACCCTGTATAGGCCACCACGCTCAAGCCCCGTGGGGACGGATAGTGACGGTGGTGCTGACGTACGTGTTATCACACACTACAGTGTGTTTCAAACGTCCGAAATAATACTTTGGGGGTTTGAAACACACTGGTTTGACCAAAGCTATGATTCGTCAATTCCATCAACATTATTTTTTCCATCAATGTAAAAAAATGACATTTTCAAGTGTGCATCCTGCAACCTACTGTGCAAAAATGTTACAGCTTTTTATAGAATACTTATAGTGCTACTCATAAGCGCAGTTTACAGTATATGCCACGACAAATTTTCAAAAGCCGTAACTCAGAAAATATGATAGTTTCGTATGGTCTGTCTTCATTTAGGCATCACATATCCTTGTTACAGTGTATTTTCTACCGTATTTTATTATTTCGTACTCTTGAAATGCCCTGTATCTATATTGTGTTTATTATTTCAACATTTATTCTATCTTATACGAGTAGTCCTCAGTTGAGTCTCGTGAAATTAGTTGCTAAGACTCTCCATTGGGATATGCGTCTATCGTGTGTATTGGACGAGATGCTTCAGGTTGTAAAGCGCCTGACCCGATGAAAGACTGCAAGCATTTTTGTAGATTGGCAATAAGTTAAGTTACTCTAATATTTGAATACACTCACCTCCTTGGGACTTGTTTATAATCAATAATAAAAATAATAATAATAAAAATCATTTACATATTTCTCACCACAAACCAAAATACATAGATGTAAATATACGTAAAGTCATTGGAGATAGTTGACAATTTTTGGTTGTAGATCGCTGGTGCCTGTGGTAGGTATAAAAACCTTTATTACAGGTCACCAGGTCCCCGAAACCCTCGGAAGCTGTTTTTTTTTGTTTACAGTTATTTGAGCTAGTTCATTTGATTCAATGACTCTGTCGTTTGGGACTTCCTTTGTGCGCGGGCGCAGACACGTTTTTGAATTATATTGGGTTAAAGGAGAGTGACCAGGCTACAACCTCAGGTCGATCTGCCGCAAGGGTCAGGTGCGGGCGCTCCAGTGGGCTACAAATGCAATACAATAACGGCCGAGATCTTAAATTACCCGTATCCTATTTAGAGATGAATGGCGCCTACGCTCCGTAACGGATAGCTCGCAAATATCACGACCTATGTGTTCCCGGGGCGCGCAGTGAACTATTTTAATCTTTAAACTAGACACTGTCAACAAAATGCCTCATTTTCATTATGAATTCTATCTCCTTAAGCTCTACCCGATTGGTTCCTTGATGCTTCAGATTATCGTATATCATACTAGCGGCCCGCCCCGGCTTCGCACGGATATTTTGTTTTAGTACTTAAGGATCTCTATTTTTTTTTAATATCATATCGCCTATGTCATCCGTGGACAGTGTAGCTTCCCAACAGTGAAATAATTTTGCAAATCGGTTAAGTAGTTTCGGAGCCTATTAAATGCAAACAAATAAACAATATTTTTTTTTCATCTTTGTAATGTTATTATTATTATTATAAGTATAGATAAAATTATTTGGATGGATATTAGGATCACTGTTGACTTGAACGGGCCGGCTAGCTGTGCTAGCTGGCCTGTTCGCTTCGATCGCTTCATTTTAATGAACTGAGGAAAATGAATGTCCAATGTCGAAGCGAGCGAGCCAACTAGCCCAGCCAGCACGCACGGCTCACATCGCCGGGCACCCTTACGATCATGTTTTCTTTATACCTGTGATCAGATTACAACACAAAAAAAATATTTTAAAAATAAAGTATAAATAAGTAAGTACTTACCTATTTATTATTATTCCTAGAGGATTAAACCTTTAATGAAATTAAAAAAAAAAAATTATAATTAAAATACCTACTACTACCCCCTTATTAATAATAAAAAGTGGATTAGCGGTTGTATAGTTACACCACGCCCTATCTTCATCTTTCAAATGTCAAATTACTGATGACAGAAAAAGATTATTCGGTGTGTAACTACTCGTATTCGCTCATTTTATCACGTTTATTAACAATGAGGCTAAAGTTTTATCGAGGCAATTGTCACCCTCTCAAGGGACCAATTTCAATATCAGTTCATTATTTTATATAAATATTCACACGTCTACGGGTCAAAGTCAGTTCTATTCAGTTAACTGGGCTACGTAAGGCCGTCCATACGTGCAAATGTGATGTGACTCTTATACAATAGACGTAATTTGGAACATTAAGGTCGAGAATAAAGTAGTACACACCGATTGTCACACCGCATTCCATTGTAAAGTAGGACATGCTGAGCATGAAAATAGATTCAAAAGACAGTAAAACTTTAGTTTGTAAATACGTGAATAAACAGATTAAATAAAGTTAACTCTACTTTTTAAAATGCACAACCTAAACTAATTTAAATTAGCATAGAAAGAATTTCTTAAATAAAAGGTTCCATATGTGGGTTAAATAACAATAATAAATATCGCCAGACTGGCACACTAACTGTATGGTCCCAAACTAAGCAACCCTTGTACTATGGGTACCGTACAATGACACCCAGTGACACCCAGTGACACCCAGAACTGGGCAAATTACGAAAAGGCCACTTCCAAAATTTGTCCCGGCGGGAATCGATCCCGCAACCACCGCTTGCAGTGAGCCGAGCGGTAGGCCGCTATTATTATTTGACCTATCAAATAATAATAATATTATATTAATAATGAAACATAACGTGTGGTTTAATACATGCGAGACAACTGATTCGGAACACAAAGATAAAATGAACATCAATCATAATACTCACTTGTGTAAACATTGCAATAATTGTATAATAATAATCTGTCACAAGATAGCGCGATTGCTTGATTATCAACTATTTTAATACAGTAACAATGTATTTAATTATAGACTGTTTAACTAATCTCAATTGATAGTTGCTTCTTAATCAGTTGTCGATTTTAACTTTAAGTTAATAAGGTCTAATATTAAATTGTACTCATCAAATATTTTGATAAAAATCTTAAAAGTGGATTTAGGTAGTAAGCTGTAGTTATACCACGAAGAAGCCGTCGATGGATACAGTAAAATGCATGGAGTTTATCTGTGCCGGGTTAACCGTGTGATGTAGGGGAGTGGGAATTGACCTTGACCACGTGCCCGTTCCCATTCTAATCGAAACTGGATAATAAGAAGTGGCATAAGATTAATAATTGATAATATTAATAAATAATAATTTTGCCAGACTGACACACCAACTGTATAGATGGACTGGGGGCGAACCTAGTGACACCCAGACCAAGGCAAATTACGAAAAGGACACTTCCGAAATTTACCCCAGCGGGAATCGAACCCGCAACCACCACGTGCAGTGAGCGCTAGAACCACTGCGCCAAGCGGTCGTCAATCGATCATTTTACTATCGTCGAGCAAACTTGCTTAAAGTCTACATTTCTCTTAATAAGTTTCATACTCTACAATGTAATTCTGCTTCAGTAGAGACATAGTAGAGATAAAGTTTATAGTAAACTTGCGTGTACACCGCGACGGGTAGAAACAGCTCATTAATGTTTACTTAGTTAATTATCAATGTACCGCTATCTTTTGGGAACGGCGACGGTTTTTGTTGAGATTTTCGTACAAATCAGTTATTGTAGAGTATGCTTTTTATCCGACTTCCGAAAAAGAAAGGTTCTATGTTCGTCTATATTATTATTTTTTGTGATAAATAACTAGGGACATTATAATTTCGTTCATTTGGATTCGGTGCCACCATCTTTATACTACGTTGGAACTACTTCTTAGGTAGGTTTACCTACCTCTACTTACTTGAATTGCCACCGACTCCAAATGAAAGAAATAACAAAGTCCCTAGGTCTTTCTAGCTAATTAGTGGACACAGGTTTTTTGTTAGGGCGGATTAATTACTTTTTTATTTTACTTTTTAATCTGAGCGTGGTAATGTGGATCAAGCCAACCCGTGGATGAAATTTGCTATAGCTCAGATGTAAGAATATTACACGTAATCTAAGAATTGAGGCGGCTGGCCAGCGTTGGAATCATTGGACTAATAAGCACAGTTAATATCCAGAACTGAACAAGTGTGAACTGAAATAGAGGAGTATAACGTAACGACCGGCCGTAAGCAGGCCTAATAGTTATACTATTGTTGGATATACAGCCGGGTGTACATGTCGCAGGTCGATTGTGAAATTAAGCTTTGTTTTCAGTGGGATATTGCCCGAGCTTAATTATTTAGCGCAGGATTTCGGGGTAGTTATAAACAATAACTCTAACCTCAACCAAATCATACTAATATTATAAAGAGGAAAACTTTGTTTGTTTGATTGTAATGAATAGGCTCCGAAACTACTGAACCGATTTGAAAATATATTTCACTGTTGGGAAGCTACACTATCCCCGGGTGACATAGGCTATAATATATTTTCAATAAAATTAGGGATCCTTACTAAAACTCGAATAATGTAACCGCAATGTACCCGTGCGAAGCCGGGTCGGGCGGCTAGTATATAATAAATTATGAATAATGTTATTATACATAATAATATATAAGTATATTATTTATGATATACCCAACCTCGTTAGGTCCATCGATCAATTGTGAATTGATGGTCAATTAATCATCTACCTTAGGAATTTTATTAAATCTCAATTTTATAATAATCTGCGACATATACAAATGTTAGTGTAAAAGCACGGAATACGGTAAATCCTGGGATTTTCAAGTAGCACCTAAAATAAACTGAAAAGCTAGAGCGCATCGTCTGCTACAGGCAATAAGATTTACCAAGACCTAACAACATTCGGACTATTACAATGACATTGGTAAAGTTTCATTATGATGAAGAGTAACTAACTACATTATCTATTTACTTACTTTATTATGATGACGGGATTGACAGAACTGTAATTAAACAGTCTGTCTCCACGCTAAACACACTGGGGCCACACCTCAGGCGCATGGTGCGTGGCGGGCGTGTGGTGTGTGTCGGGTATGCTCGCGCGCCATTGGCCAGCGCGACGGTCCCGACAGCGTGCGCCGGCGCACCACGTGCTCACTGACGTCACTGTACAGCGCCGTATTCGGGACTCGGTCGAGTTCTTTTTTAACCCCCGACAAAAGAGAGGGGTATTATAAGTTTAGTATGTATTTGCGTTTTTGAGATTTCAATTTTGTTTTTTTTTTAGATAGGTATCTTGACCGAGAGTGTTCTTAGCTATGTTTCATGATAATCGGTTCAGCCGTTTGAAAATTATCAGCTCTTTTGTAGTTTAAAAAATCGTCGCCCATCGGGGGATTTCGAAATTTTAAATTTTAGTTATTATTTTTTCCTGTTTTCTGTTAGTGCATCATAAACTTTTTAGCCAAATTAGCTGTATAAAAAAGGAATACAATTAAACACTTTGTGGGTATAAGAAGTTACCTGTCTTATCACATTTGTATTTGATGTAATCACTACAAATGAAAATGATTAAATTAAATTTAACAAGATAAGATAAAAAGTTAAGACCAATCCTTAATTTATCAGAAAATTTCCTTTATTTACCTACAACCTCAGCCCATTTTTACAACCTTACCCTAATAATGTCATTTAATCGTGACTTTGGTTTTGACGAGTGCCGCCCCGCCCCCAGTCGGGCCCCAGTGGTACCACTATCATGAGGTCAAATATACAGGGTCAGATTAAAATGAACTATTTTAGTAATGAGTACATCATTTTCTTGTAAACTACACTTTAATTAACTAAATCGGTATTGGGTATTTTTATCTGTAAGAGATAAACAGAATACAATCGGACTTACTTATCCCAATTTATGATTAATGCGAAAGTATGCTTGTTTGTTAATTTGATTGACCGTTACGCAAGAACGGCTGAACGGATTTTAATTACATTTTGCGAACGGATAGATTTATCAATCTGGAATAACAATACGCTACTTGTCAAGCATGATAACCACGCGCGCAGAATCACACATTAATGCTAGTCCTCTCCAAATAAGTAATAATAATGATATAAATAATAATTATTATAAAAGTGTTTTTTTTGTTTGTTACAGAATTACGCTAAAACGGCTTAACGAATTTGATGAAATTTGGCTTACCTACAGATAGTTATAATCAGGATTAACACATACGAAGGGGAATACATAGGAAGGGATAGGAAGGGGAGATTAGTCTTCCGATTCACTCATTAATCGTACGAAACACAGCTATAATAGCTACTTTACGCCGTTCTTCTGTGATAGGGAGGTACTACCACGGTAGAGCCAGTCCGTATATGATCTGTTTTCAATCGGCTACAGCTTGGCTCTACAACCTTAAGGTATGAACAACAACACACTACTTCACGTATCAATTAATACTCTACTCGAGAGAGCATGAACACCGAGTTCCTTAAACCGCGAGACCGCTCTAAAATCGCTAGATTATTTAGTCCGATATCTGTCGTTTACGAAGATCTTCTCACCGAATGGCAATCCAGATGGGATACAACAACTAAGGGCCGCCACCTCCACCAATTCTTTCCATGCGTTCGTGAACGACTGGAGAGAGCGTGGTTGGAGGTGGACCACTGTGTGGCTCAATTTCTGACTGGGCATGGCAACTTTAGGAGCAAATTATTCTACTTCACGTTAGTTCCTTCACCTTTCTGTCAATGCTCGACGCCGCAAAACAATCATGAACAATCAGAATCTGCACATCACATCCTGTGCAGTCTCTGGCACAACGAACGGACTACTTTGCTAAATAGCCTGGAAGTGACATCTGGAGTAGTTTCTTACACAGACCTTGTGGAAACCAGGGACAATTTCCGTGCGTTCAAGCGCTTTTGCCATAACTATTATTGGAATCAAGTATAATCAGCTCACGAGTTTAGGTCAAATTAGTCATATTACGATCCGTGGTGCCTTACAACTGGTCTTCAATCAGCTGTAACAGACTTGTTTCTATGGCAATTAGCCCATACCAGCTACATATATTTTGTCTCCCGCTTTGCACCGGAGGGAAGTGGAAATATTTTCTTCCAACTCCTCCTATTATTTCTTTCGATTAAATTCGTGCGGGTTCCAAGACAATTTAACTTTTCCCCGGGTCAAACCTCGACGTCATTATTGGTCACCATTGTCGATCCTGGCTTACAGGAGTTACAGTGGGTGACGGTGGGAGTGTGTGGCGGGACTAGTCCCAATAAAAATTCACATATCAGTTTTTATTAAAATCCCTCTTGTTTCATACGAAGCTTGTATATTGTTCTAATTACATCGAATTACTAATTTGCATATTATAGGTACATAACTTTATACACTCAATAATATGTTTTTTTTTTATCACTGGCACTTCCAGTTCTAGTGTTTTAATAAATACACTGTTACAGAAATCTTATGGCAACATTTTACCATACATTTTCGATCAATAGGAAGGTCTTAGTTATAGTGTTGATCGAAAAAATATTGTTATTTGAAAGTAATCTGTCATACTGGCCCGCACTGGACCAGCGTGGTGGACTCCGTCGTAAATCTCCCTCGCATTAGAGGGAAAATTGCCTGGCCCATAATTACATAGGGAATGAAACACCACCGGTTGCTCTTCCATCCCCTTTGGGCAATACACGTGTGATGGTAGCTTATTTATCACGCCAACTTTACTCTACTTTACTTACTTTACTTTACAAGTTTACTGAACAGTGTATGAATTAAATAAACATTAAAATTAATTTACAATTATCAGATCTGTTTATTTATTATAGTATTTATAAATAATTTATAAATCATGTCTTTCGATTAGGCTTTGAACATAATTAGTAGATGAAAAAAAATAGTTGAATATGAGTCATTTATTTATATTATCTAATATATAAAATTCTCGTGTCGCGGTTTTGTTGCCAAACTCCTCCAAAATGGCCGGTCGAGCCATTTCATGAAATTTTGTGTGTATATCGGGTAGGTCTGAGAATCGGTCAACATCAATTTTTCATACCCCTAAAAGACAGGGCAACGTCTGTCAGGTCAGCTAGTAATTTTAATAAATATTTGACTCGCCAACTTAAATGAATCGATATTAAAAATGACAGTAAATATTGCTTTTTTATAAGTACAGTCAGGTCACAATAATTCATTATTAATTATATTAATGTTTTTTTTTTATAAAATACTTCATCAGTTTACACAATTATTTCGTAAATGTCACACATACTTGCATAGGTATGTTATGTTACACAAATGATGAACGACAATTAAAAATCATTTACACCAGATTCATGATGTATGTAATAATAATAATATATAATTTATAATTAAATATCACATTAGTGTACATGATTACGATGTAAATAATTATGTCATACTACGGATCTGTGATTTTTACTAACTCATAAATATACGCCAAAAATACTTAACAAAAATATATATTTTTATATTTACTATAAATATTTTATAATCTGCATTAATTTTCATTGAAATATGTATTTTAAATACTTGATATGAGAATGAAATCAAGCAGGAATTTTCAAATTGACATATTCAATATTAATTGTTTCAATATTTGTATCATCTGCAATACTTGTTTATTGTCGTAAATAATTTTATGTGTAGGTTTTAATCACAGATATAGATTTACAAGTATCACGATTGAATTGAAATTGAATTGTATTGAAACCAAGCGTGCCGAATTATTAACACCTACTGTGACGTCATTAGTGACGGGAAATCCAAACCGATTCAAAGACACCGATGCCGCCGATGCCCCTCCGCCCGCTACGATTCTCTCGACTGATTATCTCGCTCATACTCATATCGTTTATATCTGTAGTCGCGCGGACTGTAAGTTAGCGGTCAAAACCAACCTTGACGCTTGGTCGGGGTTTCGCAGCCGCGAAGTACATGCATTTGCGTTATCTATGTAAATCTATATCTGTGGTTTCAATCTATTTTTGGTAATGGATCGCAGGTACTTGCAGCATTTTTTGATATACTTACTTACATTGGATTTAAAATTCTGTACAGATAATATAAATAAGATAGAGTTTATTTTAGCTAATTTATATTTTATATGTATATTTTTAATTTATTAGCATTCTTTATTCTACGCTTATAAGGTTTAGTTAACTATCATTCTGGTCTATTTATTGATATAGAAGTGAAAATGAATATATTTTATGCAATTAATATATTGATATTATTGAAAAAAAATATTTGACGTTTATAATCATAACAATAAAATTGTATAATCAATTGGATATAAGTATTCAATCGGTATTTAAATTAAAATAAATTAGAGAAGACTGTACTTACACTAATTGTTTGATGTTATATTTATATCCTCCTTATATCAAATCTTTCGCGTTTATTTAAATTGTCGTCTATTTAAAAAAATGCAGATTAGTTACACAATGATTTAAAATTTTATCTAGTTTTTAATTTTAGCAAAAATGTAGAAATCTTTTTTCACTATTTCGTTATGTTTATTTTTATAAGTACCCTTTTCGCGTGCCTAAATAATTGTTTCAATAAAATTCTCCAATTTTAATAAATTTTACGCTTAAATACAATTATCTTAGCGTTACACGTCACTAGTTATAAATATATTTTTACTTCACGTAACATTAATGAACTCTGGTAACGTTTGGCTCACCTTGTTCAGTCAACCTCCAGAACATTGGAAGACTAACCTTTCAATATACCTACATTTATTCGACACACACATATTCTAACAACTACACATAATATTCATACAACGTGCATACGTATCTAGATACGATAGTGGAAAGGAAAAAAAAATGAAACGCCACTTTGGTCGAAAAATAGTTTTATAGACACAGACACATCGATAAAGAATCCAAAACCCTATCGGACTGTATATAAAACTCATTTTCGACCAAATTGGCGTTTCATTTGTTTTTCCTTTCCACCATCGATTATATATTATTATCTATAGCGGTTTTACAAAAAAAGTTAGACACAACCGAATTTTTGTTATGAGTACATGTAGGTAAACCCAGAGGAAACTTATCTAATCTAATCTGAGCTGCCTTCATGGTTTTCACTATTCATTTACTTATATAATTAAAATGTATAGGTACTAAGTTCAAACTATTCATGTCTATTTGCTTCTAATAGTGACGACACAAAACGAAATTGACACTATTACAATTTATGTTACCTTCTCATGCATTTATTATAATATAATAATACATTATAATCGTGTCAAAATTAAGTTTGTGACTGCGTCAGTAAATATGTTACACTCATATTTTTAATGTTTTTCTGAAAATCGCCTCCATTTTGATTGATTTATTCGATACAAAATATTATTCTATTATTAAAAATGCGTGACTATGATAAGACTATTTCGATCAGAAAAATGTTACGACAACTATAGGTACCTACGTAACTGTATCTAGACAAGCATTCCATAAATTTCTCAAGAAGACGTGATATCTAAAAAATAGGCACCCCCATTAATTATTAAATAATGAAAACATGCCATTATTTTATCATCCTGATGGTTATTATTATGATTTTTGGGAACGAAATTTCGTACATGAAAATAACGATTGCAGTGCACCTACCCTGCTTTCCGTAAATATAAAAACATATAATTAAATGTTTTTTGAAAAATAAAAACCCGGCTCAGTTCAAAAACGCTTGGGTATTCTCGAATGACTGTCTACTAGACAAAAAATAACCAATTAAGTACCAATGAATATGACACACCAACTGTATGGTCCCAAACTAAGCAACGCTTGTACTTTGGGTACCGTACCATAGACTGCGGAGGTCCCAGTACACCCAGATCTGGGCAAATTACGAAAAGGCCGTTTCTAAAATTCCCCCGGCGGGAATCGAACCCGTAACCACCCGATGTAGTGAGCTAAGAGGCCTACGGATCGTGAAATAGCGGTCGACGGTCTATAGATCGGTGGTACACTATAGTCGACGCCAAATAAATGAATTTTACTAATCCCGCCACACACTCCCACCACTGTAACTCCTGTAAGCCAGGATCGACAATGGTGACCAATAATGACGTCGAGGTTTGACCCTCGACGAGTCCCGGGGAAAAGTTAAATTGTCTTGGAACCCGCACGAATTTAATCGAAAGAAATAATAAGAGGAGTTGGAAGAAAATATTTCCACTTCCCTCCGGTGCAAAGCGGGAGACAAAATATATGCCAAATAAATGAATACTGCAGCATCTAACTAATGTCTGAAAACCCATGAATATTATCTACCGCAGTATAATAGTATTTTGCCTCAACAGAACGGCCTTGACCAAAGGCCGTGACAGTAAAAAAAGTTTAAACAGAAGATGATTGACCGGTTTGGCGGTCAGCCGGTGAAATTCGACGCCCCTTGGCCGAATTTATTGAATGGAATCGAAATCAGTATTGTTTAGTAATCTATAATGTACATAATACACTGTTATAATAGCTATTTATTGACATTGTGATGTATATTATAAACACCCACCGCCCTTCATTATGGACATAGTTATGCAAAAAGAAACCAACCCACACTTACTCCTGCATACTAAAATCTACCCCATTTGAAGTGGTTGTAGGTTGGTTTCGGTTTGCAGAAGTATGGGTGGTTGGATCTGAATATCTATATCCTTATAAGGTTCGTGACACTCGTGGTCCGCGCGTGACATATTTGTAGTTAGTTCCTTGGTTCGCCGACAGAGGCGCCTTATAATTTTCCGTAGACGCCACCAATGATTAGGTAACGTAAAATATGTGAAGATTTCTCGGCAGGGCAATAAATTATTGGATTTGTGGTTTAGAATTATCGGAAAATATGAATGATATGCAACACGGTTTGTGTTAACGAACGAATTGACGCACATTGCGTTAATTTTGCGGTTAATAGACATTTCAACTTATGGTGCTTCTCGGAATAGAACCTACTTGAATATTATCACCTGATCTGATCATTTACCAGTTATCCTACATAGATCGCAGCGCAGTAGCAGCCTCGTGTAATCAGGCAAGCAAGGCTACAGGGAGGAGGTTGCCTACTCCGGTTTTTTTCATATTATATTTTGTCAGATTTTTCCTGAACACTCAACTAAATACGGTTTAAAAGTATGAAAAAATCATCGTCGTTTTTGAAGTGCAAATGCGCCGGTAGATTGGAATTGGATCCCAAAATAATACTGACAGGGTTCAATATCACGTGCAAATACGAATATACCCAGTGTTATGATATTTTCAATAAATTATCAGTATCTTATATGTGGTATTTTTCTTCTATAACACTGTCCTACAATCACAGAACAAAATAAACCGCCAACTAAGCATAAAGGTACGTATACACTGCCACCAAGCGCGCTAATGTCCATGTGTAATCACATGAACCACGTATGACCGCATGAACCATGTGCAGCCCGTGAACCACATGAAGTCACATGAACCACATATAGCTACATAAACCACGTATAACCACATGAACAACGTTTAGCCACATGAACCACGTATAGCCACATTAACCATATGCAGCCTGTGACCCGCGTGAAGTCATATGAACCACATATAGCTACGTCAACCATGTGTAGCCACATAAACCATGTGCAGCCCGTGAACCGCGTGAAGTTGCATGATACACATATAGCTACATGAACCACGTACAACCACATGAACAACGTTTAGCCGTATGAACCACGTGCAGCCACATGAACCACGCATAACCACATAAGACAACTATATGAGAGTTTCTTTGCCGCCGTACTGGTGTAGATGCGAGTAGGGGCACTGGCTGAGGGGAGAGTCTCTCTTCGGCCTTTTCTCTGCATACTAGTTTTTCGACGTCAATATTGTCACGAACTCTGGAACAAGATACATTTTATTAAGGTGAAGGCGCCTGTCTAGCCCGCGAAGTTCAAATTTTTTGAGTTCTTTTAGAATTTTTTCAAAATCTGACATTAATAAAAGACAAATTTTGTAATTCACGAAAAAGACCGTGTGCAGTGCATTTATTAATACATTTATTTTACTCTAAATATTATCACGGTGGATATGATACTAGTAAATCACTAAATATACAAAAATTGCCAGATTATCTGGATAGCTGTCGTTCTTGAATTGTTTTAGAGTAAGTTTGATATATTAATAAATGCACTGCACACGGTCTTTTTCGCGAATTACAAAATTTGTCTTTTATTATTGTCAAATTTTGAAAAATTTCTAAAAGAACTCAAAAAATTTGAACTTCGCGGGCTAGATGGGCGCTTTAGCCTTAAAAACAAAATTTTAGCGCTGTTCAGTGTCAAGGTAAACTTGCCAGCAATGACAATGCGTTGCCCCCGCTACCGACCAATCACAATTGCGTTGCCGGCACCTTATGAATTTAATTTCCGAACAGCCTTTGCTTATACAGGGTATTTCAAAAGTCCGAAATAATACATGGGGGTTTCGTTGAGTATTGGGCATAGAATTAAAAGATTACAAAATTCGAACAAAAATTTGAACATATTCTCCAAAAGTTGTGGGTTCAAATTCCATTAGCAGACGGACGCCAATGGTTTAATCTCACGAAAATATTTATATACGCATACCACCTTGCTGAATCAGAAGCGCTCGAAGCGATAAACGCTTGGAAGGGTGGCTAGTGGCACTGAATACTCTGTTCGTGCTTCGGAGGGAGGGTCCCGACTATCACAGTCATTAGGTCTCGTCAGAGGCGAAGACCGCCCGTAGGCGGTCTGAAAACTCCAAAGAAATGAATAAATTTCTTGGAAAACCCCGACAGTATAAAGTTGCCTAATAGCTCATACAACATTTTTATTAAGAAATATTATGTAGACGATTAGATAGCAATAATAGCCGACTGGTTAAGCACGCGTCTTGCGAGCACCAGGTCCTGAGTCGCGACTCTGGGTTTTTCGAAATCTATGTGCGAATCCTAATTCCTACATGATTATAATTGCTTACGGTGAAGGAAACATCGTGAGGACACCTGCATGTTTTAGAAAATCTAACCAATTTTCGAAAGAAAAGTGAAATCCGCCAACCCGCACTAGGCCAGCGTGGTGGATTACGGCCTGAATCCCCCTCGTAGTGAGGGGAGGCCCGTGCCCAGGTGTGAGACGTCAAAACGACGCTTGGCGCAGTGGTTCGAGCGTAGGCCGCTCGGTTCACTACACATGGTGGTTGCTGGTTCGATTCCCGCCGGGGCAAATTTCGGAAATGGCCTCTGCGTAATTTTCCCTGGTCTGGGTATCACTGGGATCGCCCCCAGTCCATTGTACGGTACGCATAGTACAAGCGTTGCTTAGTTTGGGACCATACAATTAGTGTGTCATTCTGGCGATATTTATTTAAAAGGGCTAATCTATTTTCTTTAAGTAGAAGTGGTTTTCACCGTCGTAGTTGACCATGCCATCGCCATCCAGGTCCGCCTCGCGGATCATATCGTCCACCTCTTCCTCGCTGAGCCGCTCGCCCAGGTTCGTCATCACGTGGCGCAGCTCCACAGACGAGATCAGACCGTCGTTGTTCTTGTCGAATACCCTGGAACATTCGTGTTAATAATTCGTTACGGATACCAAGGTCCTTTGGGATGCTGATTCAAAGCTGATGTTGAATCTTTGTCCCAGAAGTTTTAAACACCTGTATAAATATTGGTGAGACTATTAGATATCTACAGGTGTTTAAAAAGCCATCGATATTGGTGGCTATACAAAATGTTGATTGAAAATTCAATACAAAATTTGCAGAGTACCTACATGCCATTTTTTTTATTGTCGTAACGAAATGTTTGAATATGGTTGAAAAAAGATATTTGAAATTCGATAAAATTCATAACAAAATAATAATTTTATAACCAATAATTACTCATCCAAACCCCCAAATATCATTTCGGACTTTTGAAACACCCTGTATAGTCTACATAGTCTACATTAGAACTATAATCCTACTGTCGGTAGTATAATCGTAGTAATAACGTTCGTACTACGAGTACCGTACAATGGTCTTCGGGTGTTCTTAGTCACACGTACGGGGTAGATTACGAAAAAACGATTAGGGTGACCGTCTACTTGGCTATGCTATGAAGCGGGCCCGCCCACTAGGCTTCATTTTCTCAGCTTCACCAGGTTTAACACAAGTTGACAGGAAATGAAGCAATCAGGTCGAAGCAGGCGGGCCCGATTCATTACACAGCTAAGTGGCCGGTCACCCTAAGCATCCAAAATAGCCACGACGCGACGGGACTTTTATCCGCAACCTCCCAGTAAGCAATTAAAACGAGATAGTCCCTCTTAAAACTTCAATCATATTTACTAGAGTAGATGATCTGATACTACAGTAAACTATTACAATCATAAAAATTGACAGTAACAGTAATCACACTATTCAAATACAGTTGTTTAGTACAACCTTGACAGGCTGACAATGATAGTAATAAACTATAAGGTGTCTCATTTATTTCATAGTTTAATAAAATAACTCAAGGTTTGAATGTCACGGGCGGCGTGTTTTTCCTTGTAGAAGGTCTCTTCGAACGCTGCTATCGGAAAATTTAATGAACAAGTAGTTATATCGATGTGTAGCGTAAGTAACAAGATGCAACTAGTTCGGATAGTTTATGTATGAACTAAGAAGGAAAAAAATATCTATGCAAGTTTTGATTTGCAAATTGGATAGAAGTATCTCACATTTTTTTCATTGGATAGTGTTATTGCAGTATCAAATTTCGATCTCTTAGACAAGTAGATAAGATCGTTATAGTAATAAAAAATCGCCAAGTGCCATGTTGAGCCATGCACAATGAAGGGTTCCGAGTCATTGAAGGTAATCTTTTTAAAATTTCACCCCAGTTTGAAATAGGTACTAATGTTGTATACTTACTTATTACAACCGACATCTATCGACACCATTAAATACTAAGAAATAGACTAATGAACGTAAACAATATTACATTTATTGCTGTTAATTAATTGGAATTTATTAACAATGTATCCAATTTCGTCTGTATAATCTTATTCATATTTTTGCAATAGAAAAATGTAAGAAGTGTCGGAAATCATTACGTAATACTTCCTTGTATTATTTCTTTAGGCAATTACTGTTTTTATTTTTACTTTCCTTGTATTCGTAATGAAAAGCACAGTGTTTACCTCGGGTGAAAGACTTATTTTGTCCCTCGAACTATTAGCGCCCTCGCTACGCTCGGGCACCAAACCCCGTCTCGGGACTAAATAAGTCACTTTCACCACTCGTGTAACAATGTACTATTATTCCTTAAATTTTTGTATAGGCTTACATATATGTAGGGCATATACCTGAAAGCTTCCCTGAGCTCGTCCTCTCCGTCAGCGCCGCGCATCTTCTTGGACATCATTTGGAGGAACTCATTGAACTCGATGGTCCCGTTACCGTCCTGGTCCACCTCCTTCACCATGTCCCGGAGTTCAGTCTCTGGAATGTACCATAGTCACATAATATTTATTCATAAAAAAAAAAAAACTATAGGTACCAACAAGTTATGCCGATGATTTTTGTCGTGATAAGGGGGGCAATAGTATTGGCATTATACCGTGCCCATCCCCCCTCAATGTAAGGATGTTCGGGCCATAAATGGCAATCTTCACACGCCTTTCGAAAGACGTGCTAGTATCCCCATGATGACCTTCACCGTCAAGCAACTGATGATATTAAATTTATTCAAAAATATATTTTAAAACAAAACAATAAAAGCTTGGGTGGACTTTAGTCCAACCTGCTAGAAATAACTAGGGACCTTATTAATTTAGAGTCGGTGCCAATTCAAGTATGTAAGGATAAGGGGTAGGTACCTAAGAACTTTTCCTAACCTAGTGTGAAGACAGTGGCTAAAAATTTTAAAGTCGGTCCACAATTGTCGGAGAATTCCGTGAACATACAAAAAACAGAAACATTCAAACGAACATAGAGCCTCCTCCTATTTTTAAGTCGGTTAAAAATAAATACTCGCATAAAAGTGAAAGTTATTTATGGTGGTTTGTATGGTCAGTGCGTAGGGGCGAATCAGGGCGTGTGGGGGCAAAAAAAAAACGACGTAGTGGTACCTAGTCATGTTTGTCTCACCCTTTGTAGCTTTGTTTTATACAAGACTAGCTGTACCCTGCGCGCGTTGCTACGCTGTCAAAGATTGGTCGTGCCAACTCAGAAACCTTTGTGGGCTCATTCACAACACTTTGCTGAAGATCATGACATGATCAAATGCATAGTTTACTATAGATTCTATATAGGACATACAGACAAACATTCATTTTTATATATCAACGGGAGAAAGCAGAAATGTCGTAACTTGCATTTTGGGCTAATTCACTTTTTACAATATTCTTGTATAAAAAAAATACTGCTTCGAATGGTCTGGGTCTCGTTTTCCTATCATTAAATTTTTTATCGATACGATACATAAAATAAACGACATACAGCAAAATGAAACGTGTATCGAAGGTTTTATATTTAAGAAACGGCCTTAGATTAATATAAACACATACCAATTTTCAGCTTTCTATCTCGACAAATATATTAGTTATGAATTTTTGAAATAGTTTTTTGGCTCTGGTGTAAAGTTGTGTTTTTCAAGTTACGACAATTCCGCTTTCTGCCGTCGATATATGTACATATTATAGAAAAGGCACTTTTGTACTCCATCTGCAAAACGTTCTAATAACAATGATTACAGGTGGTACTGAATTATTTATAGAACTCGAATACGAATGGTAGGCAGTGAGAAAACGAGCGTATGAGCGGGGAAGTAGATATTTCAATTTACGCGCCGCGATGAATGGCTTCCTATGAATTTTTATAACCGCTGTTATTTGGAGCTTGAATGTAGGCACATTTGGAAAGATTTTTGTTATTTCCTTAATGTTTGTATGTAAGATAAATTATCTTTATGGCATTTTGTTACAAAGCGGCTGATTAAAATCATCGCTTAAAATTCCTTAATAGGTTAACGAGCCTGTCTATTTCATATTTTGATTTTTTTTATTTAATGATTGTGCACAGAAGGTTCACAATCTGCCGCTTCTCCTCTGACATAATCAGAGCGCCCTTGTTTTCTTCTATTTCATCTTGCCTCATACCTACCTGTTATTATTATTTTGCATTGTGTTGTTATACCTACCTAGTACCTACTAACACATATTAGATTGATGGAGAATAAATTAAAATCTATTAATGCTTCTGGTATTCGATTTATTAATAAGTATTATTAAAATCCAGTATGTCAAATTATAATCCATAGATTAAAGGATGGTATACCTAGGTGTAATGTAAATTATAATAGCGTTGATACATAAAATGGTGTACTTATTTGCTACATGTGATCGTCGGCGCCGTGGCTTAGTTGGTTAAAGCGCCTGTCTAGTAAACAGGAGATCGTGAGTTCGAATCTCGCCGGGGCCTTAGTGGATCTTTTTAATTTTTCTATCTTCTCATATTATAATTTTTCTTTTACAATTATTTTTCCACTAAGCCTGACTATATATAAGTTATTTAAAGTTTTGTCAAAATAATTATAATGATGTTGGAGTTCAAGATAAGTAGAGCAACCCAGTCCAAGAAAGCGATCCTACAGTGGATTTCATTATGTGTTAATCATTGATTATTATATTTTATAGATAGCGAGGCCGAAAATGCCGTTCATCGGACCCCCTGTACATTCCGCGAAACTAAGTAGTTATCGAGATATTTCCGAAATTAAGCTTTTTCAAATATGTAAAAAATACCACATTTGACGACCTATTGAAAACAAGTAACTTGTTAAATGAGATTTTATACATTAAAATTTATTTATTGACATTAGAGTAAAGCGATACTTTGCCGTAAAAATATGACAATTTATAATTTTCACAAATCACTAATGAAAAAACACAGACCCTGTATACTAAACAGGTAGTATTATTCTAGTTATATGATTATACTTATAAACCAACTTAATGTTTCCACAATAGGACACTTTATCGTGGTGGCCTTCCTTTCGAGGAGTCTCCAGAGGACAAACAAGGCTCCTTAAAGTAGCTTACATTTTGTTGTTGACTAATTAGGTACAGTCTGAATGTCATTGTCCAAGCTAAATATAGTCGTATAGTGGACATTTGGCAGAGTTTCTGCGATTACATCAGCAATGCGGGTAATATCACGAGAAACAATGGACTAAATATTTTTTGTTTACAAGTAAAACAGCTACAATTCTAATTATATTGTGGACTAACAAAACTAAATTACTGACCTAAATATGTTGCTCTCCTTTTGGGCCTGTATAAATAAATCGATCTCAAGTCTGAGAGCGTTCTAGAGTATCCATTTGACGTGACAATGTGGTCTCATAAAATAAATATCGCCAGACATATACACCACCTGTACGGTCCCAAACTAAGCAAAGCTTGTACTATGGGTACCGTACAATGGACTGGGGGCGATCCCAGTGACACCCAGACCTGGGCAAATTACGAAAAGGCCATTTCCGAAATTTGCCCCGGCCCGCCGGGGCAAATTTCGGAAAATCGAACCCGCAACCACCATGTGCAGTGAGCCGAGCGGCCTACGCTCGAACCACTGCGCCAAGCAACATCGTCAACATCGTCGTCATATGGCATAAGAATGACATTTTCAAGATCGTTCTCAGACTTGAGCCCGATTTATTGATGCGGGATGTAATGTATTGATACGAGCAACAAAACATAGCAAACTATCGGACGATTTGCCCTGATGTTAAGCAGTTATCGTAGCCTATAAATGCTTGCAATACCAAAGGCATTGCTCGCATGTTGCCTGCCAACGAAACTGCCAGTTGTGGTAGCAACTAAAAATATAATGTCTTGCTCATACACTATGGCCAAATGTCATCCTAACGTCATCCCAGTACAAAATGTCATGTCAAGCGCTTACTCAAGACCACTCAGAGACTTGAGATAGATTTAGTTTACTAAAGGTAAGTTTGTATAACAATAAACCCAGCAACATAATAACATAACGTCACAATATGACTGAAGATGTCATCACTGTCAACCAACCACTTGTCTATGGTTGCTCTACCGACATCTTCCGATATGTGTTTATACAAACTTAACCGTCCCCTAAGTCGTACTTAAGTACCGTAAAATTGAGTGTCCACACGTAATTGCATAAAGTGGTAGCTCTACTATGTTTATTACGTTTGCTACAGTCGCTTGTGTTTACGTAAAACGTACAATAAAGTTTCAGTTCCTCGGTCCAGCGTATTTTTTACTTCAATTGAGAAATTACATAGTATCTGCTTATTATAGGTTATTATTTAATATTAGTTGAGCCCCGCGGTTTGACTTAGGCCCGTATTAATAAATCAATCTCAAGTCGGAGAATGATCTTGAGTACGCCGTTGACATGTCTTTTTGTACTGGAATGACATTTCCAAGATCGCTCTCAGACTTAAGATCATTTTTAACCCTCGATGAAATAAGAGGGGTGTTATAAGTTTGATAAGTGTAATGTATCTGTGCGTCTGTCTGTGGCATCGTAACGCCCAAGCGGTTTTTTTTTTGTTATAAAGGTATTCTGATCAATAGTTTTCTTAGCTATGTTTCATAAAAATCGGTTCAGCCGTTTGAAAATGATCAGTTCTTTTGTAATTTAACAAGTCGTCGTATCAGGAGTTATTAAATTTTCAATCTAGAGTTATTTTAATACTAGCTGTGCCCCGCGACTTCATCCGCGTAGTATTGGATTATTGGGTTAAAAAGTATTCTATATGTTAATCCCGGTTATAATCTATCTGTGTTCCAAATTTCATCCAAATCCGTTCAGTAGTTTTTGCGTGAAGGAGTAACAAACATACATACATACATACATACATACATACATCCACACTCACAAACTTTCGCATTTATAATATTATAGTAGGACGGGCCTTAGTCTTTTGGGACCGGCGGGTCACACCACACCATTCCAATCCTAAAATGTAAATAATAATCCTTTAACCCGTAAATGCAATGTAAATGACATTAAGGGTCTATTCCTTTGAGTCCGGGTGTACCCGGATTTGACCTAGTTGCGAGATCCGGGTTCGGATTGCTTCACTTTTTAAACTCTGCCAATCCATAATCAATATGAATCGTATGAACTTTTGCACTAAATTGCGTGGGAAGGATTATTTTAACTGGTATGTACTATGACTTAAGATTATTCTCCAGTTACAAAAGTACCTGGTACTGCCTCTACTGAGCAATGATTACCTATCTCTTCTTTTTTAATATAAAATTGTGATGAGCATGTGATCGTAATCCTACTCCTTCTAAACGGCGTGACTGATTATAAGCAATTTTATGAAACTTTACATTACAGGGGTGGTTAAAACACGAGTGTGTTATAAAAACAAAGTTAAAATAAGCCCATCAGTCCACCGCCATGCGTGCGAAAGCGTGCTATAATGTTCCATGCTCATTTAGATTTAAACCTTGCTCTGTCCGATACCTACGCACTTTAATAAAGTATAAGAATTAATTATGGTACTAGTTTTTAATATATAATGAGAACCTTACGATATGAATGTGGAGATACCTATTAGTTTATTTATATATAATATTCTTTAAACATCGTGTATTTCTTTACAAAATGGTATATGTACCATTTTTAGGTCATAAATAACCTTTGCTAATTAAAAAAAATACTGTAACTTCAAAAGCTCTACAGTTTTACAAACGTATTTGGCTCGCTGAAAGTGTCGCTAGTGTCGATACAAGACTGTTAAAATACGTCATTTTTCTATAATGAATATTTCAGTTCCTTTTCTGGCCACCGGCTATAGTACATTGTTGCACAAGGGGTGAATGTAACTTATATTGGCCAGAGACGTGGTTTGGCGCCTGAGCGTAGCGAGGGCGCCAATAGTTCGAGGGACAAAAGAAGTCTTTCTCCCGAGGTAAACACTGTGCTTTTCATTACGAATACAAGGAGAGTAAAAATAAAAACAGGAATTGGCTAAAGAAATAATACAAGGAAGTATGAACAATACTCTACGAAAAAACATATGAAGATCGGATTGCCGTCAATTTGTTTTTTTTTCCATTGGCCGGCCAACTTCATTATTTAGCCATTATTTTTCATTTTCATCTATAATATTTGTTTTATGTTATTTTAAAGAAATGGTTGAAACTGAATTATAATTAAGTCATTTAAAAATATATATCTTTAATTAATACTTAACTTTGTTATTTTAATTTTACATCGCGCATTTCAATTGAGTGACTGTAGAAAAAGTTGGAACATGGTTCCATAGAAATGTGAAAATGAAACTAGTATTTTTTTTAATAATTTGACAGCTGTCAGTTGAAAGCGATTCTCCCGGGCCGGAAAAGTATTACTTTCAACCCGCTCCTCAGGCTACTCCAGACCTACTTTCAGAGTATGAGTAATGAAAAAATAATTTGTTGCAATTTTTTTTTCAGTGTGATTGAAAGTGACTTTACCTGAAGGTCTCTGGCCCAAGGACCGCATCACGACGCCCAGTTCCGCCATCGTGATGGTCCCGTCCTCATCCTTGTCGAACAACATGAACGCTTCTTTGAATTCTGTTGATCAAACACATTTCGTTCATTAAACAATACAATACATTACTTTAAGTACAGAAGACATCTAAGTTATACAGCCGAAGAACTTACAAATAACATATTCGACTGGGGTAGTACCACCTTCTCACAGAAGATCGGCGTAAATTAGCTATTGTAGCGGCGTTTCGTACGGTGAGTGAGATGGCTGGAAGCCCCAAACCCCCGGACATTCCCCTCCCTCTGTTCCACTCCCCTTCAGGTCAGCAACGTGCGAGCAATGCCTTTGGTATGGCAAGCATGGTATGGCTTGGTATGGCTAAGATAACTTACTGTCTTCAAAATAATTATAATCATACCTGCAACTTGCTCCTCAGTAAGGCCATATTCAGACTGAAAAGATAAAAAAACACGTTATCAGAGAAAGATACTTATACAACGTGTATCAAAGAGGGTGGTCACTCATTCTCATTACTTAAGCTTCCAACTAGCTTCATAGTAGCGACCATAAGGGTGTTTGTCAACTCGAGCTGGGCGGGCTGGCTGCGCTAGCTTTCAAGCAACAGACTCCCTTTCAATCACACCTCACTTCAATGTCCTTGTTTGCGGTGGCTTTGTGGAGCGGGTCACCCTCTTCCCTCTATTATGGTTGAGGAGAGTGATGCCGCTTTTCAAGTCATGCTCGTGCGCGGGCGCTGCTTGCGGGGATTGGTCCACTCACTTTCCTCTTAACAACATTGTCGTTAAATACTATTTATTTACTTAGCATGGAAGGCATCACACCAAAGCAATTATCATATTATCCACCCCTGTTTTATCAATTATTATTTTGGTTCGTAAACGTTTCATTTGATGTAAGTATGAGTAGGTATGCACATCACACTAAACTAGCATTCTCATTTTATTTAAATTATTACATATATGGTTATTATTTACTATTAGCTATTTAGTGGCAATGGTGTTGCATGCTCATATTATTTTTTTATGCTGTTCCTGAGAATGTACACCATCTTTCATTCATTGAAAAGAGTAACCATTGAGTTTCTTGCCGGCTCTTCTCAGTGGAAGCAGCATTCCGAACCGGTGGTAGATTCTGACTATTCATAAATGCTTTGTTGGCTTACATGAATAAAAACATTTTTTTTTTAATTTGAATCGAAAGCCAGCCCAACGAATGTAGCAATTATTATTAATTATAGCTGCGTTTCAAACGATAAGTGAGCGAGCTGGAAGACCTTTGCCGTGCCTCCCCCCTCCACCCCCTCTATTTAATGTGCGAGCAATCCCATTGGTATCGCAAGCACCTATAGGCTACGGTAACTGCTCAACATCAGGCGGCTCGTCTACGCGTCTTTGCTGACTGTGTATCATAAACATATTTTTATATTCATACAGAAGCCCTGTGATTTTGCCACCGTTGCCGCCAGCAAGGCCAGCCCAGCGTCCTGTTGTGCGTAAGGTGCCGAGCGTGGCCCCTGCGTATGCATGCATCGACGACCGAGATGAAAAGGGCTTCATCAAGGTGCAGAAGAAGAAGCTCACGCAGCGGTTATGAGAAATCGCTGAGGCAAGGCAGCAACAGGGTCCAACGTCATGTTGCGTGCAGCAGTGCCGACCACCCCAGTCTACCTGTCCCGTCTCCACTACACCAGCACGGCAGGGGACATTGCTGAGCACGTCAGAATAAAGAGCAATGTCTCATTGAGAATTCAGCCGTTGGACTCTAGTCACAACGCTAGTTTCAAGGCGTTTGTCGTTAGGGTCCCCACGGACAGGCCGTCAACTTTCATGCAGGAAGACTACTGGCCGAAGGGTATGGTTTTCAGGCGCTTTTGGGGGAGATTGCCGCCGTCACCACCCATAGTTTAGTTATTATTAATATGTATGTTAGTTTATAAGGTATATATCTATGGGCGCGATGCCTGAATATGAATAAAAAATGCGCGAAAATAAAGCGATATTAGTTAATACTATCTTCGTCAACATATCTGTGTGAGAGCTGTATAATGATTATATGCTTTGACATGTAATTTTATACTGGTATGACATAAGAATGACACTTCAAAGATCGCTGTCAGACTTGAGATCGATTTATTAGTATGGGCCTAAATGAGACTAAACCAACATACAGACACTTGTCGTATCGCTAGGTCGCTGGTCATCCTCCTCAGTCTCCTGTACTCCTTGCTGTAGATCTCCTCCGTTGGAGTGGTCGCCGCCATTTTATAACTTTAAGATAATTTCCACAGACCGAATAAAGATTAAAAAAAAATTGCACTGCTTTTTTTAAATTTTAATTCTTGAATACATTTATGTATTTTTAGAAGCTGATACGTTTTTTATTTATTGTTTATTTTTGCCGACTGTTTACAATTTTTTATTAAATTATTTATCGTTTATTTTTCTGTCGATTATAACGCGGCGAGGTATACGCGCGACGCGACATTGTCAGCTCGGATAGTAGAGCTTCTATATTTAAAATTATTTTCGTTCGCAATAGCTTCTGGTGCGTTCCATAATGACCGTCGAAAAAAGTTTAATATTATAATAACGTTAAAAAGGTCTCAATTAGTTATTTAAAAGTCAACTTTAATCTGAAGATAATAAAGCTTAGTATCTAAAAGGTGTAGGTTTTTATCTTACTACGAGTGCTTGCGTCTACTTCAATTATTTTTGTTAATAGCAACTTTAAAAAAATATTAAAACAAACACATAATATTTATTCGCAGTTTCTTTATATAATGTAGTAGGTATTTTGGAGCATGGCTATCATCTTCAAGGTCTTTTTATCACCTTTACACCTCTGAATAGTTGGTACGAAACATTTTTAGAGTGGCAATGGAGTAATAATATCCCTATTGTCGTTTAGCCGTTAAACTAAATATAAAAAACCCTATTGGCGCTTAATGTGTTGTCGTACAAACTAAAACTATTTATTTGCTATCCTTCTCGTGACGTAAGTAATAGGTATATGACCAAGAGAACATTTTATTTTTTTAGTTACGTATACGTAATTTAATTTAGTAGGTAGGTAATGTAACAAAAAAATGTTGTTATAAATAAATAATAAATAATTAGCTATTTTCTTTTTGCCGCATTTGTGGTCATTGTAGACCAAATAAACATTTTACCGGTCAACTTGGCACACCGCGTCTGATTACGAGCTGAACAATTTTGGCGGGAAAGTTGCGGACTCATCAGCACTAGTGACGAAATCAGGGCCGAAATAGTTTAGCAAGCAAAATGTAACCCTATAGATTGGCAGTTAAAGCATATTTGTGTGTTATGGATGATTTGAATTGTGTACGTACACATGCCAAGATATTGAAATTATATTTTCACGGTTTAATCTTAGACAAGCGGTGTGTGGCGACATCTGTTAGTAGTTTCTTGTATTAATATTTTATGGATTATTGTGTTATCAGAGCAACCGCATTCGTTTCATCAGGAGGTTTTCGTTAAACTTTTAAGCGACTTCTAGCGATGGCGTTGTATACCAAATCTACCAAAAAATATTTAAAAACAAAATTCGTGTTTATTATAGGTTACTACAAAATATTATGTTTCTGTTTTCTTCAAGTATTTCCTAACTAAGTAGATCATTTTTGAATTTCGTACTTACTCTTTTATACGCTTTTGTACCATAGATAAGGCATGCAAACTATTATTATTTCGTAACTGGTAGGTATCTCCTGGCAGTAATAGAGAAAAAATAATTTTAAAGCCATTAATTCCGAAACGCGAGACATTTTTAACGCAGATGATTTCGGTTGAATTTTTAAATTGTAGCCAGATAAATCCTATGTTATCAAGGGAGAAACTTGTCATAGTGGTAAAGCAAATAAAGAGAGACTGACTTTCCTGGCCTGTGCCAATTCTAATGGGTCAGAAAAGTTACGTTTGCTAGTGATTGCTAATGTGGAAAAATCGTAACATTATGATGCACAATCTCGAGCTTTTTTTCGAGATTTTCCCTATCCCGCATAATACGCTTTCCCGCTTGAGACGCGTTTTGGTTGGGTCCCTGTGAAATCGTCTTAAACGGGTTTTACTGTAGTACAAACAAAGTATCGTGATGAAGATTGCGCCTGTTTAAAAAGTATAAGCAATAATCTGTGGTTTGATAAGCTGGTCAAAAATCCTCAGGCGTTTTTATAATTAGCCGTCGTCCCATATAGAAACCCAAATTACCGTTAAATGAATAAACCTGAATTTTGAGTTACCTATAATCAAAAACCAGAAATGATGTCCCTTGAAATACGTGAAGACATAAGTACAGATTTTTTCTAAGACCAAATTAGTAAGTAATAATAAATAATAATTTAGCCCTTTTGACGTCCTACTGCTGGGCACGGGCCTCCCCTCAACATGAGGGGGATTCAGGCCATAATTATGGCCTGAATTAGTAAGTACCTAACCTAAATAGGATGAATGTTAGGAAAACGTGACCTATTGTGAAAAAATTGCGCTTTCACGTAGTTAATATTAGTATAAAATTTAGTAATCAGACGGCGTTTGTACTTGTTTGGACTTGTAAAGTAATTTCATTCAAAATACCAAGGCAAATAATAAAACTAAAATAAAATGTTGTAAGTTTGTATGAACGTAGGTGGTATGTGTCCCTTAATGTCACCGTTGAATAACAGATGGCAGCACCGGCCATAATAACGACATTGACGAGGCGACACGACAGATTGTGGGAAATAATGAGTCCCTAGTTCGTGGCTCGTAAAACTATTTTTATATATCAATGGTCATGTACATAATATATTGTATTTGTATGTTGACAGGGGGACGAGTTTTATAGGTAGTAGGTACCTTAACTAAATAAATAAATTTAGAATAATTCTAGCTGATTCTGAGGAACCTAAACCTCTAAGTGGGTTTTGTTATAGAACTACCTATAAAAGGTGTTTCAAAAGTCCAAAATACTACTTGGGGCTTTGGGAGAGCACATAATGCATTATAATGCACTATACCTCATTCAATGGTATACATTATTTAATAAATATCGCCAGACTGACACACCCACTGTATGGTCCCAAACTAAGCAGCGCATGTACTATGGGTACCATACAATAGACCGGGGGCGATCCCAGTGACACCCAGACCAGGGCAAATTACGAAAAGGCCATTTCCGAAATTTGCCCCCGCGGCAATCGAACCCGCAACCACCATGTGCAGTGTGCCGAGCGGCCACCGCTCGAACCACTGCGCCAAGCGGTCGTCGAATTTAAATAATTTCAATTTAAATAATAGTCTTCATATAAATAATAAATAAAGTCTTAAGGCATTATGCGATTTTTTGGCAAACTTATTGGATGTGTTTGAGGCCGCAACACAACGTTGCGACAAATATTAAAAGGGTCATAACTAAAAAAAACATTTACTTATTTAAATATTGTTTTTGTCAAATTAGTGATTTCACGAAACAGTGGTCTCGTTTGAATTAATGAATAAGTCAATTAATTAAAAACATTATCAGCTAAATTATAGTTTACTAGCTGTGCCCCGCGACTTCATCCGCGTAGTATTGGATTATTGGGTTAAAAAGTATCCTATATATTAATCCCGGTTGTAATCTATCTGTGTTCCAAATTTTATCCAAATCCGTTCAGTAGTTTTTGCGTGAAGGAGTAACAAACATACATACATACATACATCCACACTCACAAACTTTCGCATTTATAATATTAGTAGGATGGGCCTCATAAATGATGCTAATGAGGCGATTGTAATTTGTATTTCGATAAAGTTCGGTCGTTAAGATGGTTGTAAATCAAAATAAACCAAAAAGACTTACCACCAAATGTCTGAGCTTTATGGTTAATTAGGTAAGGTAGGTAAGTACTTACAACATTTTATTTTAGGAGTTCCTTAGGATTGATAAAATCTTAAATATGGAAGTGAAGCTGTAAAGGTCAACTATAGTTTTTTAAATTCAAGAATTATTTAGGATGCGCTATTTTTTCTTTTTTTTTCTTCTGATACAGTATTCACATGTTATCTAAAAGTAAGCTCAATATTTATAATCGGCATAACAATAAAAAAATATATAAATTTATTTATTTTTCACCCACAGATGATCTATAAAATATTAATTTAGTGGTCATTTAACGTCACCGTGCAGTCCCATTTACAAAATCTTGTAAAGTTTTGACGTTTACGATTCGCGCCAAAATCATGGCGGAGGGGACGTCGTAAAAGAACCGCCAATTTATTGCATTTTTTTTCTTCAATTCAGATGTGCACACGTCAAAAGCAATTTGTCAACACTGAGATTAAAACATAATGAACAGGTGGCTATTTAAATTTAAAAATATTACGCATTGCTTGGCTCAAAATAAGAATACCTACCAAAAGGATTTGCTAGTGTCACTATTTTATTTTGATCGTGGGCTTACGTAAATAGAGCAAAGCCCTAAGGAAAGTGCCAATGAAAATATCTAGAAAGAATTTTGAATCAAGATACACAGGCACTTATTTTTACCAGACTATATTAATTCCAGGTTATAAACTTATTGAAATAAATAAAATATTTTACAAAAACCCAGATTGTTTATTTCTTGCCAATTTAATTTTAGGGATTTTAATCACTGCGTCTCGTCCAATGTCTGACGCGTCGTAATTATTATAGTCTGATCAAGTGGACCGCTTTAGGCCGAGGAGATTATCTCCAGAAATATCTCCATCCGATGATGTCAGAATAATTCAATAAAACCTCAAATTTATAGACTGGCAATAAATTACGGATAGGTATTCTGTGGGTTGAAAAATAAAGAAAATGTAAATTAGGGATAGGTATTCTGTGGGTTAAAAAATGTGAAATACAATATTGCGGCTAAATTAAAATTCTAATGACAGATAAATCGAGAGCGTACACGCGTGATTTTTTCTGATTTTCAGCTATTTTAGTGGGGTGATGGAGAATCAGAGCATTATGAATTTCCAATAAACATTGGGTATCAACATTTTTGCGAACCATACTAAAATTTACAGGGCTATCAGTTTTTATAGCTTGCGATTGACTCGTTAGAACGAGTTTACGCCTTTTTGAGAGGTTTTTAATGATAAAAGCATTTTTTATTACTTAACATTTTATGATTTTACTTATATAATTGACTATAGATATTATGTTTGTATTGTAATTACGTAAGTAAGTACCTCAATAGAAGCTACTTAATCTACCCTCCAACTTCATTAGTTATTTGTTGAAAGTAATTTTAACTGGATTGAGTTGATTATTATAATATCTGGAACTCTAAGCCATTAGCCTAAATATTTCCTTGACTGATTATGCAATCAATAATTTATTATGTGTAGATACACAAAAGCTTTAACAGAGTTACAAACACAACCAAAACATACGCATTAATATTATTAGTGGTATTTTAAATTATAGAAGGTTACATAAAATGTTTACTAGGAGTTTATTTCATAAAATATGAATATGCTATTATAAAATGTAGCCATGGCCATGTAGCGAGATGCACAGACCAACGATGGACTCTCAAGAGCACGAAATGGACCGGTCCACAAGGAAAAAGAAACGTGGGCAGACCACAAAAACGATGGGCGGACGACATAATATCGGTGGTGGGGAAAAACTGGACAAGAATAGCAAAGGACAGAGAAAACTGGAAGAAATTGGAGGAGGCCTATACCCTTTCAGAGGGGTTCCTATAGTATAAACTAAAAATTTACATTAGAATCAATAAGATTTAGAATTACTAAAGTAGAAAAAAACACGATATTGTAACTAAAATATTTTAAGGTTTATAGGAAATAAAAAGGCTTATAATAAATGAATCGTAACACCAGAGTTTGTACACAGCGTTTTAATGACTCACTACTACAAATTAAACTTACACAAGATTTACGAATACAGAATCAGACTATAATATTCTTATTAAAACAACGAATACCCGACATGGCAACCGTTTTTAATTATCCGCACACCGAGCGCGCGTATCTCAATGTCTCAATGGCGCGTCAGCAGACGCGCCGTGATTGGTCAGTCGAGGGGTTCTTACGCATGCGCATAGATTCAAGCGGCCAGTAGAGGAGTCAATGTAGATACTTTTTCACTAGATTATAAACAACAACTCGCGCGCGTTATAGGCTTTATTATTATTATTATTATATATTATAAAATATATCTTTATTATTTATTATTATCTGAGATAATATTATATTAATATAATAAACACGGGAAGAGAAAGTCATAATATTGGTACTATTAGAATAAATAAACCGCTTGAAATGTACTCTAAACGTAAGTAAAGATTTCAAGAAAAACAACAAATATAACAGATAATTAATTAATACTTACCTGTTTATAACATTTCGCAGACACATGTCAAATATTAAATTAAAATTATTGAAACAAAAAAAAAAAAAAGTCTATAAAAATATTTTATCTTTTAGTATATTTTTAAAAGCCTTATATACGCTGAGCTGGTGTTGCATCTGGGGCCGGTTGCGTGAAATTGGGGTCCCCGAGAAAATTACCAATATGATCAAGGCCGTCTATGGGAAGTATTCCTGCAGAGTGACACACGACGGCCTCATCTCGGAGGATATATCGGTACATGCGGGTGTACGACAGGGGTGTCTTCTCTCACCTCTCCTATTTCTTGTTGTTCTCGATGGCGTCATGAGCAATACATTATGTAACAAGCGTCGCGGCATAGAGTGGGAACTATCCAGCGTCTTGGAAGACCTGGATTATGCCGATGACCTATGCCTGCTGAGTCACACAAGAACCGACATGCAAGACAAGCTGGACGACCTACAACGAGAGGCAAAGGAGATGGGACTGAAAATCAACACCCGGAAGACCCAGGAAATGAGGTGCGGGGCGACAAGCTCTTTGCCGTTGCTCATTGGTACAGAGGCTGTGGAAAGGGTCCACAAATTCACTTAAGTCGGTAGCGTAGTGTCGGAAACTGGAGGGACCGAAGAGGACATCGCTTCGAGAATCGCCAAGGCAAAAGCAACCTTCGCACAGCTGCGCTCTGTATGGCAATCACGGAAGCTGGCTACGAGAGTTAAGCTCAAGATAGTCCGGTCCAACGTGAAAACCGTGTTGCTGTACGGATGTGAGTCGTGGAAGGTTACTAAGGACATCTGGCACCGACTCCAGTCTTCACCAACCGTTGTCTTCGCCGTATTCTTGGTGTTTACTGGCCCGAGAAAATGTCCAATATAGAACTGTGGGAACGCTGCGATGGGACCCCGATCGACCAGCAGATCAAACGCCGCAAGTGGAACTGGATCGGCCACACGCTCCGAAGGGACCCTAATCACATACCAAGACAAGCCCTAGACTGGAATCCCCAAGGAAAGCGTAAGCGTGGCTCCCAAAGCGAACCTGGCGGCGGACGATCATCGCAGATGCGAAGAACATAGGGAAGACTTGGAGCGAATTAAAGCGCGAAGCTCAAGACCAAACGGGATAGCGGCGCATTGTGGAGCATTGTGGCGCATTGTGGCGCATTGTGGAAGCCCTCTGCCCCAGCTAGGGGACACAGGAACATAAGTAAGTAAGTATATTTTTAATTTTAAGGTTTTAACATACCTACAAACATTTTAAACCACAGTTGAGGTGGTAAGTTTCTTGGGTCATCTAGTTGTACTAATATAATTAGGTATACTACCTATTATATTATTTATAAGTAGCTCAATTAAATTAAAATAATATTTAACAAAAGTTGAATTTATTGTTTCAAGGTACGAAATCTCTAAATAAAGTTCACGCTCTTCCCAAAACAATTCGAAAATCGAATCACAGGAACGATTACACTTTACAAATGGCAGGAGCCACGTAAGAATGAGACACCCAATACAGATACCTGAGTTAGACAGAGAAACATTATACAAGTTTCTGTCGATAAGGACTGATTTCATTTTACGAGGCACTTTGTTACCTTACCCCGTTTATGTCTCATAGAACGATTGTCAACTCTATTGTACGGGAAGAAGGTTGCTTATACCTACAGTTTCCTGGACAGAAGGTTGTAAGATGAAAAGTCGTAAAGATGTTAAACTTGTGGAGATACGAAGATTGTTGCGTAAACATGCAAATATGTAGTAATAGAGAACTGCATCACCATTTTCTTTTTTTTTGTTAAGATGTACCAACAATGTCAGGTTATCACAATACCTAGCTAACAGGTAATTGTGAATACATTATTAAGATAAAGTTTCCCAAGTATAATATGGGGGTGGTATTCATGAATGTATATCAAGTTTGCGAGCAATCTTGAGGACGCTTTTGAAATGTCATTTCGTTTGACATAAGTAAGGACCTGATAGCTAAGACTTGAGATTTATGAATACCAGCCTACTGAATACGTCACTTTGACAGGTTTCCTATTGAAAGACTGTCAAAACTGACGTTTTCATTTACGCAATATGTCAGTTTTGAAGTACTGCGAGTCGAATGTGAGTCGAAACAAGCGAACGTCGTTAACCTAGTTGGGCCCCAGTTCACTCACCAGATTGATAGTGACAATGAGTTCATACTGCTGGTGCTTGTGACCTTTCTTCTTCTTGCCCTGGGGTGTTTTGACCGCCGCCGCCGCCGCCGCCGCCTGCTTCGGGGCCGCAGTCTTCGCAGCCCCCTTCTGCGCTGACGGTTTCACTGGCGTCTTTGGACCACCTTTTGTAAAAAAAAAATTATAAGTAGTAAGAAGTTTAATAACGATGGTAGAGCCAAGGTGTAGAGAATTGGCTACAGCTCATATACGGGCTGGCTTGACCAGGGTATTACCACCGTCTTAAGTAGCTTTAAGAGCTCCACTTCGTACGATAAGTGAGAGAACAATAAGCCCAGCCCCTACCCCCATCCTCCCCCTTAGTCCCACTCTCCTCTAGGGTGGCAACGTGCGAGCAATGCCTCTGGTATTGCAAGAATCTTCAAACAGTGGCATTGCAAGCATCTTTAAACTACGAATCAGGCGGGTCGTATGCTTTGTTGTATAAAAATAAGAAACAAAATTACATGTCAAAAGCGCCCTAAAGATCGCTTTCATATTTGACATGGATATACTAAAACTTTCTAATAATGGGACTGGTCCCGCCACTGTTACTCCTGTAAACCAGGATCGACAATGGTGACCAATGAAGACGTCGAGATTCGACCCTCGACGGGTCCCAGGGAAAGGTTAGATTTATTAATACTTACTTAAATTAATGACGTATGCATACCTACTTACTACCATATTTTATCAGTATTAAAGATTTTTTAAAGTGACAAGTTTCAAACGGAATATCCCATGGGTCATGAGTTCATGACTCAGTTTGATCGTCCGTACATTTCAATGGAAAGTGCACCTTTTTGACATGGTGCCGTTGACTTCTGTCCGGCGGCGTTCTTCTGATTGACATGCCCGCCGCCGTCCGCGGGTTTGTTCCTTGCCTGGGAACAAAAACATAACATTGGAATATTTGACTTTGGTGTAAAGGTTAAAATCTAGTCTATGGGCATAACTATATGGTTATGGTAGTCTTAACTGCTAGAAATGAGCAGATTTAGTGGCTCATACGAGCAAGTATCTAGAGGGCTTAGCAAGCGTTTTGGGATGAAATAGCCGAGTGATTAATTAATATTTTTTGACTAAAATTGCAGAATTTTTCAATCAAACCTTTGAAATGAAGGAAAAGTCTCCCGATAAAACGTTTGAAGGGTGTACACCTGCACTGAGTCATCGGACAATCGCCCAAATTCCTCTCGCATTGATGGAAACAGTCGAGACTATTACATTGAGACCAAAATTCTATTGTCGTGATGTGAATACACTGTGGAGCAGCTCTGCCTACCCCAATAGACAGGCGTGACGATGTTAGGCAGATTTTTTACAGCAATTAAGAAGTAGTGTTGCCTAATTATCGACTGTCTATAGGTTGCCAATGCTACTATGACCTTAAAAACTATTCATGATATCGATAGACCCAGAATGAACTGTATCAATGAAATTCAAACATCTACGCATATTACTATTCTCATTTTCCGCAAAATAAGTCTGCGAGGCCTCTCCCTTTCGGTATTTACGTTGACATTATCAAACACTTGTCGGGTCATTTTCATTTCGGATAAATTTGGATTATTCTCATTTTTAACACAATTTTACTATGGATAATAATAATAATTACAAGTTTATCGGTAGTATCGATACTTTCGATAGACAGTGAATTCAGTAAAACACGCTTTAATAGTGATAATATCGATACTATTACTCGTTTTCGGGGTCAAATATCGATAGTTAGGCAGCCCTAGTAAGTAGGCTTGACAAGTTCTAAATATACTTACGAAATTGTATACAAAAATGATGCCTATGAAAGGACATAAACACATGTCTTAATCCCCAGGGTCCATTCATCATCCGACCCTTGATAGAGAAAAACAATGATAACAACAGCTGTCGGATATCGTCGGCGTCGTAACGCGAGAGATGGACTTCCCCAGAAAGGACCGGAAGTACCCCACGTGATTGTATCATGCAAGAGTCATTGTAACTAACTTGATAACTTGAGTCATTGTCAATAAGTGCCAAAATTCTATATTGCACAATTATTATACTTATAAGATTGTACACGGTGAAGGAAAACATCGTGAGAAAACCTACTTGTCTTAGAACATCTAGCCAATTTTCGAGTCATGTGAAATCCGCCAACCCGCACTGGGCCAGTGAGGTGCATTATGGCCTGAATCCCCCTCGTATTGAGGGGAGGCCCGTGCCCAGGAGTGGGACGTTAAAATGGCTTAATTATATTATATTATATTCACACACATTTCCAGGAATCGAATAAGTACGGAATACCGAATAAGGAAATGCTATATACTCAAATTAGTGCGTAACGTAACGTAACTATCGTAGCTGCGTTTCGTACGATGAGTGAGAGAGTCGGATTCATGTGAGCCACCTGTGGGCCGCCTGAATTTAGGTGAGCTGAGCGGTGACAGACTTGAACTCGAACATTACCATTTCGAATCGTTTCTCGTTGGCCGTGGTACAGAACATCAAGGCCCTAACCATGCTAGCTACTCAAATCGTAATAGAAAAGCAAACGCTCCGCTTTTGACGTTTTGCTGACACGAGCTTCACGATTTCTACTGACATTGATATGGTATGGTTTCAGCAAAACGTCAAAAGCAGAGCGTTTGAAACGTAATCGCGAGCGTGTGCTTTTCTATTACGATTTGAGTAGCTAGCGTAGTTAGAGGGCCCAGAATGATTCCAAGTACGATCGCTCAGACTTAACATTAATTTATTAATAGGTGGGTACTGTTATGATATTATCAATCTTGGGCCACAGGCCCTTGCAATAGAATCAATACTGCTGTGATATATGTACTGAAGAACAGTATTTAGACGTCTATGGTACTGAAGCATGATATTATTTATGGTGTAATCGGCTCATAGTTTAAAAAAAAACAGTACCGTCTAGGGACGCCCGAAAGAAGCGAAGCTTTATAGTATTTAATAATAATAAATAAATATCGCACGACGAACTCACCAACTGTACGGTCCCAAACTAAACAACGCTTGTACTATGGGTACCGTACAATGGACTGGGGGCGATCCCAGGGACACCCAAGCCAGGGAAAATTACGAAAAGGCCATTCCCGAAATTTACCCTGACGGGAATCGAACCCGCAACCACCCGATGCGGGGACCGAGCGGCCTACGCTCGAACCACTGCGCCAAGCGGTCGTCAAGTATAAAGCGTAGGGCGCCGCGACTGCCACTCTGTGTTCCTATATGTATCGTATAACGCTACTGACGTCATCGTGTAACGCCACTAACGCTTAACACAGATAGTGGCCGCGTGGCGAGCGCCCCGAACGTCCGTATAGAAGCTTCACTTCAAAAGTAAGTTAACCTAAATACCTTTAAATCGAACGGTTTTTTTACAATAGGAACAACACTACGCATCTCAACGTACCTACGGTCTATGCTACAACGTACCTAAATTATGAATATTTAAATAGTTGTAGCTTTTTTAAGCAGAAAGAAATAAATCGTGGTACAAAGTTTCCGACTTCCTTATAACCGCAGCTCGTAAAATAACAAATGTCAAATAACATTTTTCGTTGTTACAAAAGTATGTCGAGTGAGTTTTTTTTTATAAAAAAAACTGGAATCCCACTTAATTTGTGGTGTCATAAATGCTGCGCGTGAAAATTGTCAGTTGGCGATACAAGCCTACTGGAAACTAACTATAATATTCGGAAAAATTATTAATCCGTACAATGTGACTTTGCGCTACGCGCGTGCGGCGCAATCGCGATTTATTTACGTGGTTTTTATTGTCTGATCGTTGTTGTATATTGATTTTCTTAAGTCGTTAAATATTATACCTACAGACATTTTCTATTTCAAAATATGGGCGCATTATTATTTATTTCACAATAAAAAATGAAAGTTTAGTTTATAATTTTAACATACCTAGTAGCATAATTTATACAGTTTACCTAGGAATGCTAATGAGATTTACACAGTCAAGTTAAACCGTTCGTCCGAACAGAGATTGGTGGCACGTCCCAGTCGACTCTCTGCATGAATTAAGCGACTTATAATGGAACATTAAACTGGTAACCTTTATTACTAGAGCAGCTATTTAAACCGCTTTACATAAGTTTAATACGAAACTTTCGGAGTTAGATTACCTACTGCGTTTAACTTGTCAAAATAGAAGAAGAAATATATTTCAATCATTTAAAAGCTCAAGTCTATATACCAACTGCAATCGAACAAGGACTGAATTGAAATCGGATCATGATTTTTAAAGGGGAAGTCAACAATACAGTTTTCGTGTGTACATAGGTATTTGCATATTTTCATTGAAATTCTAGATTTTAAGCAGATTTATAGACGAATTTATATAAGTAACTGATTTATTTTTATACAAAAACCAAAACTACAGTCATATTTTAGTTTTTCCCGTTTAAAATGGTTTTCTACATAAAATATCCTTTAAAAACTTAATGTGAACTCCACGACGCAGAGTAATTTTGCCTGCAAAAAATTGTCTACAAACAAAATTAGACAAGCCTTTAATAATAATTTAGGTGCTGCATCATTTAGCGAATAGCCTGACCACAATTTAAATGACAATTAAGCTATTAGAAGTTCACGAGATACACGCATTTATACAATCCTCGACGACAAACAAGCAACATGATAAAATACATGCAGTATTGTTGCCGAATTAAATTGTTCCGCTTTTGTTTTTGCATGACTCAACGGTAGGTAGTTTTGCTGTCCTGATACTGGGTACCTACATAGATTCGTATTTACATGCAGCTTTTAATAATAGGGTTGTCACGCATCAAACAAACTTCATCTACAAATTTTGTTACTTTGACATCATTTTTTATTAGGATTCTTGTAAGTACCTAACGGTTGTAACCTACCTATTCTTCCATTTATGAGCTATAACTTTACCAAAGCATTCTCCCCTCCCAAGGGGGGGTTGACTTATGGACCGTTATAAAAGTGATGATTGGTCTACAGATTTCTTCTTGCTCGTATTTTTCCGGAATCCCCGATGTGATTATAGACACTTATGGCTTCAGAGGGAATAGTTTCAGAAATGTAATAAAATATCTTATTATTGTAACTCTCAGTCCATGTTACGGTAACTATAATAACACGCTTTGCTTAGTTTGATATCATATACTTGGTGTGTTTGTTTGAAGAACTATTTATTTATTAATAAGAAAACTTATACATTAGACATAGGGTTTAAGTTATGCTTGGATAAATAGTTTAAAGTGTCTATCAATAGCCCAGGGGTCAGAGAGAACGCCCTCATAACTGAGAGGTACCGAGTTCAATCCCCATCTTGGCCATTAAACTATTGACGTGCGCCCACTCCGAACACAAGCATTAGCTTATCTGGAGGGGCTAACGGGTATACTAATAGCTAATATTTCTTTATAGTATTCAAATTGTCAAAACCAAAAGCAAGGTATAAGTAGCCAAATAATGAATATACCTTGTTTATACAATATGTGTTGTTGTCCCTATTTTTGACAGCACCAAATAGAGACAAACAACACTATAAATAAGATACAAGAATAAAGCTCATCAATATGGTAGCCTCCTAATCCCAAATACATTCAATAATAATGTACAAAAATGTCTACTATTCTGAAATCGTCCGAACGTTTTGGCAGCGCAATTCCGCAGTACCCTTAAAACATAAATATCACGCGTTTATAATGCCCACATCACAGGTGCTTCGATATCAATAGAATAGACTCTATGTAATAGAGTATAAAGAATATATAATATTTAATGATTAAATAGCAGCACTTGTATCTTTTAATTAAGATAAATAGCTTCTATACACAATTGCAAGTCGAGAGACACAATTTTTGAATAAAGTTAAGACAGCAAATATGTATTTATAAAATTTTGTAATACTCACTTAAATATGTTTTAAGATAAAATATTCTTAATTATTATCGCTTTAATAGAAATAATGAAATTCAATAGTGGGGCATATTTAGTCTCATTAAGCGCGAGGAATCTAGGTAGTTGTAGCCAAAGTGCGTGTAACTTTAAAACAGACACAAATTTAATGTCTTATATCGAGGTCGTACATTTTTCTGACAAAAAAATTGCTTCTAATATAACACGATGACAGACTAACGGTACAGGTTAATAATCAGATACAAAACGACTTGAATCAATAAAAAAACGAAAAGAAAGCAAAGAGGAAAATATAAATGAGGATTTATATACTAACTAGCTGTGCCCGCGACTTCATCCGCGTGGAATTTAATTGACTAAGTTTCATACAAACTTTCATCCCCTATTTTATCCCCTTGGGGGTAGAATTAATCAAAATCCTTTCTTAGCGGATGCCTACGTCATAACATATACCTGCATGCCAAATTTCAGCCCGATCCGTCCAGTGGTTTGGGCTGTGCGTTGATAGATCACTATGTCAGTTAGTCAGTCACCTTTGAGTTATATATATTTAGATAAATAAATAAATATAAATATCGCCAGACGAACACACCAACTGTATGGTCCCAAACTAAGCAACGCTTGTACTATGGGTACCGTACAATGGACTGGGGGCGATCCCAGTGACACCCAGACCAGGGAAAATTACGAAAAGGACATTTACGAAATTTACCCTGACGGGAATCGAACCTGCAACCACCCGATGCAGTGAGCCGAGCGGCCTACGCTCGAACCACTGCGCCAAGCGGTCGTCAATAATAATAGATAATGCGAAGGCATAAATCAATGTGCCTATATTTTTTGCAAGCTCTCTGGAGATTCGTCTATTCGATTGTTTGCTTAAATTATTTCGAGGTTGATCTAAAGGTAAAATACAAAAAAGAAATGTATTGTCGTTTACCTAGGTGGGCATACTAGTTTTTTTAAGGTCCGTATTAAGAAATATATCTTAAGTCTGAGAGCGATCTTAAATCGGGATTTGACAAGTCACTTTGTATTAGTATGACATAAGAATGACATTTCCAAGATCGGTCTCAGACTTGAGATCGATTTATTAATACAGGCCTAAGTTCCCTGGACGAATTATATAGAAGTAAGTTACAATGGCTCCAGGAATATTGTTAGGTAAGTATAATAACGAGTTTACATTTATGCGTAAACTCTTTTTTGCCCCTCACAAAATCTTCTAACGCAATCCTATCGCCATTTTGAAAAATACTATCACTGTTATTAAAAATCAAGATACTAGATATCATGTGAAGGGGATGGTACTCGCTTGGTATTCCTGCGTAAAGAGATTCTTATAACGCTTAACAGTAACTAAGCGCGAGTAATTAAAACCAAACAATTATTATTAAACATTATTATCGATTAGGTACACTTACTATAAAAACCTGACACTCTATTTATATACAGTGGTCTATTATTACATTTTGAGTATATATGCCTAAAAATAATCTGGCCTGGCCGCCGCGACAAGCATACCACAAGCAGCCATCGTGTCGATCTTGCATTGTACTCGTTGGTGCCGTTACCACCGTTTAAATTTCGAACGTGTATTCAAGTGGCCAGTTTTTGCAATAAACGCGCGTGGAGCGGTACCGGGCCCGCAAAAATTCAAATATCTCCTAACGTTCCATTTACAAAAATTCAAAATGGTGTGTTTTTATTCTAGAACTATATTTTTTTTATGTTTAATAGTACATTGTTACACGAGTGGTGAAAGTGACTTATTTTATCCCGAGACGGGGTTTGGCGCCCGAGCGTAGCGAGGGCGCTAATAGTTCGAGGGACAAAATAAGTCTTTCACCCGAGGTAAACACTGTGCTTTTCATTACGAATACAAGGAAAGTAAAAATAAAAACAAGAATTGGCTAAAGAAATAATACAAGGAAGCATGAACAATACTCTACAACTCGAAAAAAAAAAGATCGGATTGCCGCCTATTTTGTTTTTTTTTCGTTGGCCGGCCAACTTCATTATTTAGCCAGTATTTTTAATTTTCATTTTTAAATATTTTGACCAAATCTATGTTATTTTAAAGAAATTGTTGAAACTAAATTATAATTAAGTCATTTAAAAGTATATATTCTTTAATTAATACTCAACTTTATGTTATTTCAATTTTACATCGTGCTGTAATTGAGTGACTGTAGAAAAAGTTTGAACATGGTTCCATAGAAATGGAACTAGTTTTTTTTTTATAATTTGACAGCTGTCAGTTGAAAGTGATTCTCCCGGGCCAGAAAAGTATTACTTTCAACCCGCTCCTCAGGCAACTTCAGACCTACTTTCAGTGTATGAGTAATGAAAAAAAGTTTTCGTTTTTAATATTGTGTTGTAAAAATAAAAGTGTCATTATTATTCATTACAGAGCCTCAGAAGAGATCAACTTGACGATGAACAGATTATTAGTAAGTATAGAATATTAAATTAATTACTTTTCATTCCATACCAACCTATCTACACAACGAAAACATTTTAGTACTTACCTACTTACCTAGGACAAGTCTAGGCATTCTTGTAAAAAATATTAGTAATAGAAGGCAACATTTTACTTAAATGTGGTCCAAATAAGAGGTATTAGGTGTACTTCACTGCTTTTAACGATACTGCACTTAAATAGTTTATAAATGTCGTTATCTTTTATATTGCATCCAAAATCTAATCTATAGTTTCCAAAATTAGATGTGAAAGTTTCCAAATAAATGCAATCTGTCGTTGAAAATGAAAAAAACTTTTCAAACTTTTAAACTCGTGCCGCGCAGGCCTCCGAACGTCTAAATGTATTTGTTCAAACATTAACAATGAGTTAAAAGTAACGGCAAAAATAATTTGTAGAGGTAATTTGTCATTCATAAGTCAAAAAAAAACATTAAGGTGAAGGCGCCTGTCTAACCCGCGAAGTTCAAATTTTTTGAGTTCTTTTAGAAATTTTTCCAAATCTGACAATAATAAAAGACAAATTTTGTAATTCGCGAAAAAGACCGTGTGCATTTATTAATACATATATTTTACTCTAAATATTATCACGGTGGATATGATACTAGTAAATCACTAAATATACAAAAATAGCCAGATTATCTGGATAGCTGTCGTTCTTGAAATGTTTTAGAGTAAGTTGGATATATTAATAAATGCACAGCACAAGGTCTTTTTCGCGAATTACAAAATTTGTCTTTTATTTTTGTCAGATTTTGAACAAATTCTAAAAGAACTCAAAAAATTTGAACTTCGCGGGCTAGATGGGCGCTTTAGCCTTAAGGGGTCGAATTGAAATTAAATAGCAAAAAAATAAATATTTGATTTTTTCTTCTCTTGCAGTGAGTCTTCACCTTTATTATAATTTATTTGGTCTTCTCTGCGCATGAATCCAAAAAAGATTGGTTCAGGCTATTGAAATAAGTACCTAGTTATATTTAATATCCTACTTCCTACTAATATTATAAATGCGAAAGTTTGTGAGTGTGGATGTATGTTTGTTACTCTTTGACGCAAAAACTACTGAACGGATTTGGATGAAATTTGGAACACAGATAGTTTATAGCCTGGATTAACACATAGAATACTTTATTTAAGTCTACCCGGACGAAGTCGTGGGAAGAAACTAGTGTCAAATATATTAATCCGCCGTTGAATAGAGCTCCGAGCTGTGACAGGCGTTGCAATGGAGACCGGTGACACTGCCCCAGTTGCGGGGACATTCATTGTGCTCGCTCAGTTATTATAATAGTGGATTGGAATAATGGGAGCTATTCTGTTGCCTACGGAAAATTAAAAAAGCGCATGCTCGGCTGGAGGATTTTTTTAAAAAACTGTCTTTACGTAATTGTCCCGGGTTTAGGTGGAACTGGGATCCACAAAATCCACGCTCCGTAAAATCGCTTGTGTAAAGACACGAATCCCCATCAATAAATATAAAATAGGTACCTACTTTATCTGTATATTAATACGTGAAGTAAACACTTTGTACCACTCTTTACGAAAATTGCGCGGACGTAGGAGTACGAAATTTGGCACACTTATAGGTTATATAGAAAAGGAGTGCAGAATGCTACTTTTTTTAAAAAATTTTATAAAACATTACGCACACTACCATGCGTTTGACACATACACAATTTTAACTTCTTCTTGGTAACTGACTGACTCTGACTGACAAACGGTGACAGTTTTTTTTTCTTTATTTCGGAGGGCGAGACTTCCATAGTGCATTCTGCGTGCCAGTATCAAATAGTATTTTACAAAATAACCTTAATGACGCTTAAAATTAAAGTTTAAATGAATTATGGTCGAATTTAGACCACGGGCGACCACTAGTTTTTTTTTAAACCGTGTTTTATAGTTAGGGTCTGTTTTTCAATTTCATCTTGAAACCGCAATTGGATGCACTCTCTAGTCATAACTCCGTTCAGGAGCGCGGCGGTGGCGGCGGCGCGGTGCACTTGTACCGGCGACCGCAGCCATTCGTTCCCGGGCCGTGCTAATTGCTGAATAATTTTCCTGAAGCATCGTTGTTAGCGCTAACGTAGATATGCACTTAAAATCACTATTCAAGTTGATGTTTCTCATATATCCTCTTCTTCTTCTTAGTCGGGCACTCTTGTCGGAGTGGTCGCGGTTGCGCTGACGAGGTATATGGTGGGAGGTTTGGTGAGGCCTTAGCATTTCCGAGGATAGCTCTCCCTGCGATGTGCTTCCATTTCTGACGGTTAGAGGCGTCGCTAGTACACTGGACCATGGTGGACTCGGCAGCCTTGTGATGATATCTATCCAGCGGGATGTCACTCGACCGCGTGCTCTCTTGCCTTCCACCTGGCCCTGAACTACCAGTCTCTCTATCGAGTTCTCATATATTCCATGTGAAAATCTAAAACACATTACATATTAAAGATAAACTCTCATTGTAGTTAGCCCTTTAATGTGGGCCCCTTCTGAGCATGGGCCTCCCCTCAATGCAAAGGGGGACTGAGGCCATAATCCACTGTAAGCAGCTTATGCAGCAGCAACTGTAGTCTCGATGATCGGATTGAAAGTCGAGCTACATTTATTTTTTTATAGAAAGCTTACTAGCTATGTGGGTTTATCACATTACTAGTATTCCCGTTAGCCCCTCCAGCTAAGCTCATGCTTGTGTTAGGAGTGGGCTCATGTCTATAGTTTAATGGCCAGGATGGGGATCGAACCAGAAACCTCTCAGCTACGAGAGCAGCCCCTCTAATCAGTAGGCTAATGACGCCCCAAAAACAGTTTTGTCACAAAGTACAAGTTTAATTCGTGGTAGTCCCAAGCTGTAGCCTTATACTAAGACAGCTTATATACGAGCTGGCAGGATAGGGGTACTACCGACCCTCATAGAAGATAGGCGTAAAGAAGCCATTATAGCTGAGATTTTTTATGATAAGTGGGAGAGTCGGCAGCCCAATAAAAAAGATAAATAAAAATTAAATCTCCAGACTGACACACCAACTGCATGGTCCCAAACTAAGTAAAGCTTGTACTATGGGTACCGTATAATAGACTGGGGGCGATCCCAGTGACACCCAGACCCGGGCAAATTACGAAAAGGCCCTTTCCGAAATTTGCGCCGGCGGGAATCGAACCCGCAACCACCATGTGTAGTGAGGCGAGCGGCCTACGCTCGAACCACTGCGCCAAGCGGTCGTCAAAGGTCGTTAAGAAATGAGTTATACTTTCTTTCGGCCCGACTTGTAACCTGAAATAATTCAGAATTGTTTTGAGAGAACAATGTTGAAAGCTGTACAATTGCGTTTTGTTAGCGAATCGTTTAAATCCGCGGACTAAGCGTACTTTGGACGTATTTAAACCGTTCCCCGATGTATTCAGATGAGCACCTCCCGGGAAGTTTTAATGCTGACATTAACATGGACTAGGCTATGGATTTCATGGAAATATTGGCAGGTTTCTTTGATAGAACAATTTTCTATAGGAAACCAAGCTCGACACAAACGAAGTGTATCTCTGACAGTGTTCTTCTTGTCATACTAATAGTATAAAGAGGAAAACTTTGTTTGTTTGATTGTAATGAATAGGCTCCGAAACAACTGAACCGATTTGAAAATTTATTTCACTGTTGGCAAGCTACACTATCCCCGGGTGACATAGGCTATGATATATTTTCAAAAAAATTTGGGATCCTTACTAAAACTCGAATAATGTAACCGCAATGTACCCGTGCGAAGCCGGGGCGGGCCGCTAGTCTTTAATAAAACATTAATAAGTATGTTAATGAAAAAAAACTGATGCGTTTCTTTTTAACACTTAACCTATGATTAAATCATTCTCTGCCAATTAGTTGTATCAATCAATCCTACTAATATTATAAATGCGAAAGTTTGTGAGTGTGGATGTATGTTTGTTACTCTTTCACGCAAAAACTACTGAACGGATTTGGATGAAATTTGGAACACAGATAGTTTATAACCTGGATTAACACATAGAATACTTTACTTAAGTCTATGCGGACGAAGTCGCGGGCAAAAACTAGTAGATAATATTTACACTATCAAATTGGTTGTTTTCTGATAGGTACATCATCTTTATCATCATTAAATGTGTTTTCAGAGAGCGTTTTATGAGTTCTATCATTATTACCTCTGCTACAATATAGCTCGTTCTGTTACCCAGACTGTAAGCCTTAAAAATCCCTTTCAGATAAAGCGAACAAATGGAATCCTATCTTATGTAGGTACCCCAGATTTAGTTACTCCGAACAATTGGCTTTGTTTGTTGAACCTTTGGAAATAGATCTTGATTGTTCTCAGTGTGGGGTAGGCAGAAACACCTGACTTATGTTTATATCGCTTTTAGCGTGAATTTATATCGCTTTTGTTACCTCAAAGCGTGATTAATAATCCAAAAACAAAAGAATATCTGTATCGGATTCCCCATTCAAATTGAATAGGTGCCTATTTAGTAAATAATGTAGAAAATCTATGTAATGTGTTGAGTTCTCTACATTTTTTCCACACAGGTTTGACTATTTGAGCACAGGCCTCTCGGCTCACTGCACCGGCCAGTTGTAGGTTCGATTCCCGAGGGGACAGAGGGAAATGGCCTTTTCGTAATTGACCTCGTTAGGGTGTCCCTACATAAAATCCCTACCTACAATCGCTCCCAGTCAATTGGACGGTACCTATGATACCTGCAAGCGTTTCTTAGTTTACGACCATACGACATCTAAATATATATAACTCAAAGGTGACTGACTGACTGATTGACTGACTGCCTGACTGACTGATATAGTGATCTATCAACGCACAGCCCAAACCACTAGACGGATCGGGCTGAAATTTGGCATGCAGGTAGATGTTATGACTAAGAAAGGATTTTGATTAATTCTACCCCCAAGGGGATAAAATAGGGGATGAAAGTTTGTATGAAACTTTGTCAATTAATTTCCACGCGGACGAAGTCGCGGGCACAGCTAGTTCATCTATATTTCCCCGCGTCAACGTCCGACTTGATAATTATGTTTGTTGCAGTGCTCCGACGCGCGTTCAGCATGTTCGACTCACAGAAACAGGGCAAAATCGAGAAAGAGAAGGTGAGGACAATACTGAACACCATGGTCCATAACTACGACGACCTGGAACTCGACAGGATGCTGGACATGGAAGACGCTGAAGGTTAGTAAACATTGTCAAACAAGTATAATCAGTTCACGAGTTTAAGTCCAATTAGTCTAATTACGATCCGTGGTGCCTTACAACTGGCCTTCAATCAGCTGTAACAGTCTTGCTTCTATGGCAACCAGCCCATATCAGCTATTTTTGTCTCCCGCTTTGCACCGGACGAAAGTGTTTTTTTTTCTCTTACAACTCCTCCTATTCTTTCTTTGGATTAAATTCGTGCGGGTTCCAAGACAATTTAACTTTTACCCGGGACTCGTCAAGGGTCAAACCTCGACGTCATCATTGGTCACCATTGTCGATCCTGGTTTACAGGAGTAACAGTGGTGGGAGTGTGTGGCGGGACGAGTCCCAATAAAAAACTACGCATTGTATTAAACGCGCGCAGAGCGAGAATCTTTTAGACTCATTAGAAAAAAAATATATGGTGTTTTTGTAAAATAATAAGTATCTGACAACATTAAATAGTTGTATAATTGATTTTCAATCTTGATACCATGACAACTAGATTAAATTTCGCGTTATTTATATTATGAGGGTAGAGGCACATTGTAACCAATTGACTATAGCTCATGGCTGTCTCTACCGAAGGTCGGCGTAAAGCAGCTATTACAGCTGCGTTCTCTACGATAACTGAGAGAGTCGGAAGTTCAAATCCCTCTACCTCTGTCCCACTACCCTAGTCTACTATTAGGTAATAGAGAACGTGCGAGTAATGCCTTGCTACCTATTGCATTGCTAGCATCTATAAGTTACGGTAACTGCTTAACATCAGGCGTGTCGTAAGTAAGCTTTTTTGCCGACTTTGTGACATTATACAAGATAATAATTATACAAGAAAATAACGAAAACATAAAACCACACACTCATAATACCCTCACTCACACGCATATACGTCCTCACACACTCTTACACCCCCCCCCCCTACACTTGCCCCTGCACCCCCCCCCCACACACACACTTCTAATTATCCTACTAATATTATAAATGTGAAAGTTTGTGAGTGTGGATGTATGTATGTATGTATGTATGTATGTTTGTTACTCCTTCACGCAAAAACTACTGAACGGAATTGGATGAAATTTGGAACACAGATAGATTATAACCGGGATTAACATATAGGATACTTTTTAACCCAATAATCCAATACTACGTGGATGAAGTCGCGGGGCACAGCTAGTAGATAATATATGTAAGGATATGTAAGGAGCCAGGCACCTGAAATACAGGCTGTCCTAGTTTGGGTGCCAGTGAAAAACTGTAATTAGATAAGGAATTATTATTATATTATTATTAAAAACAATATTTATGTACTTAAACTCTAGCGAAAATATTGACTCATGGTAGAGCTATGACAATTCGTTGTATTGCCAGTGGTTCGTCTCAAACCTTTCAAAAATAAATAAATTGGTGATAAAATATTCTGTTTTTAAATACCTACCTTGAGAGAGAAACCAAATCCGAATATCTGCCAAAGTGCCATCGAAATACCTGCTTCCGAGACTTGCGCAGGCGACCTTGCGACAACGTAAATACGGTCGTTAATCTAACGTTAATGCGTTAAGATTGCAGTTTACGACGCCGGCGTCTCCCGAGATGGATCTGCTTCCCTTCAGCAGACGCAGTTTATACACCGCGCTGACACTTTTATTTCCCGACGACACACCTCGGTTTTATGTCGGCGGCGCTCTACAATAGAGATGCGACAGCACAATGTGAATGAGAGAAAAGTTACTCGACTCTTGTCAGTCACTCAACAATTGTGCGCTATGAAAAAAAACAACGACCACAAATATTTTGAAGTTTCTAATATTCTGTTTAAGGTGAAGGCGCCTGTCTAGCCCGCGAAATTCAAAATTTTCGAGTATATTTATAGTTTATCCAAAATCTGAAAACATTTAAGACAACATTTTGTGATTTGCGAAAAACACAGTATACAGTGCGTTTATTAATACATTTATTTTACTCTAAATATTATCACGGTGGATATGATACTAGTAAATCACTAAATATACAAAAATTGCCAGATTATCTGGATAGCTGTCGTTCTTGAAATGTTTTAGAGTAAGTTGGATATATTACAAAATGTGCCTTTTATTATTGTCAGATTTTGAAAAAATTCTAAAAAACCGCCAAAAATTTGAACTTCGCGGGCTAGATGGGCGCTTTAGCCTTAAGTATTATTTTTACTATACATTTTGTATTTACAGCAAATCGTTTATGAATTATAATGAAATACCTACAACAATTATTTGATGTCGTTATTTTATTTCTCAGTGTAAGTACCTATATTTGATTGCGTTAAGCGATCCAGGCACTATCCCCCGTATTAATAAACTTGGTTTATCGGTTGTGTAGTTACACCATACTTTGTCTACCTATTTCGAATGTCAAATTACTGATAACAGAAAGAGATCGGCGTTTAACTATTCGCCCGCTAATCCGGAGTATGAGTGATAATGACGATACCTTCAAGTAATGACATTAATATTGACAGTGTAGTGGTTGGAATGAAGGAAGCAATGATTAATGGTGGTTGGAATTTATTATTGTGAATGTATAATATACTAGTGTCCGCCCGCGACTTCGTCCGTGTAGACTTAAGTAAAGTATTCTATGTGTTAATCCAGGTTATAAACTATCTGTGTTCCAAATTTCATCCAAATCCGTTCATTAGTTTTTGCGTGAAGGAGTAACAAACATACATCTACACTCACAAACTTTCGCATTTATAATATTAGTAGGATAATTAAATACAGTGATAGACCCGAGCTGTACCCAACTGACTACAGCATATACGGGCGTGCTCGACCAGGTAGTACGGCCCTCTCACAGAAGATCGGCTTAAAGTAGCTATTATAGCTGCATTTCATACCACGAAGTGCGGGCAATGCTATTGGTATTTCAAGCATCTATAGGCTATGGTAACTGCTTAACATCAGGCGGGTCGTAGTCGTACACATGATTGCAGACTTGGTTTCATTAAAAACAAAATGTATGTCATCCATCTAAATATCAAAGGTGACTGACTGACTGACATAGTGATCTATCAACGCACAGCCCAAACCACTGGACGGATCGGGCTGAAATTTGGCATGCAGGTAGATGTTATGACGTAGGCATCCGCTAAGAAAGGATTTTGATTAATTCTACCCCCAAGGGGATAAAATAGGGCATGCAACTTTGTATGAAACTTTGTCAATAAATTCCACGCGGACGAAGTCGCGGGCACAGCTAGTTACCGAATAAAGAAATGGCAATTACATTGACGACCGCTTGGCGCAGTGGTTCGAGCGTAGGCCGCTCAGCTCACTGCATCGGATGGTTGCGGGTTCGATTCCCGTCGGGTTAAATTTCAGAATTAGCCTTTTCGTAATTTTCTGTGGACTGGGTGTCACTGGGATCGCCCCCAGTATATTGTACGCCGCCGATACAACAAGCGTTGTTTAGTGTGGCACCGTACAGTTGGTATGTAAGTCTGGCGATATTTATTATTATTTATTTATTATTTATGTAATTATTAGTTACCGATTGTGTCTAGGCACCTTTACGATTGGAATAGGAGTGTTAGTGAAGTACTTTGTCTGTAACATCATGAATCGGTAGCACGTTCATAACATCTCTACAGTGAGAACATAAAGATAAGACTCTACACACAAAGCTACGGATGTTTATAGCTTATCATCACTTGCATCGTGTCGCTATGAATAATATCAATTTGAACTCGTAAATTATATCTCAATGGAGATTTTTTTATTACTTCATTGATGTCGAAAAGGAAACCGGATCGTAAATCATATTTTATTATTTATTAATGTACATAATTTGTGTAACGAGAAGCAAATGGCGATAAAAAAAAATTATGACATGTACAAAGACAAGCCCGCTGAGTTTCTTGCCGGATCTTCTCAGTCGAGGTCGCGTTCCGATCCGGTTGTAGATATAAGAAAAAAAATAATGTAAAATTGACAATTTGTAAGTGCCCCCGTAGGCCTAAACAAAATAAACGATTTGAATTGAATTGTGCTCCGCGGATTTTGTGTGCAAATTTATGAGGCAGATACCTACAGACTTATTCTTATTTTATTTAAATTTTTCATAATGATGAATTTCCGCTGATGCCGGTATGTTAGTATCTCATAAACCTTAGATAATTTGCTAACACCCAACTGTTTCATTATGAACATAATTCTTTCGTCCACTTCTGTTTATGTTCCCAAAGAAATCATTACCTACTAAGTACCAATTTTGACATCTCTGATGTATTTTCGAAATAGTTACGTAGGTATATTATTACATTTTTTCATAGAAAAAAGTCGCCATACAAGAGTCGCCCGATGTTAAGCAGTTACCGCAGCCCATAGATGTTTGCAATACCCAAGGCATTGCTCGCATAATACCACCTGACGGGGACAGGGACAGGGGATTGGAGGTGGTGCTACGCGCTGTGTTTGTGATACATAGATATAATAGGTACTTTACGCCGATCTTCTGTGAGACGGTGGTTCCGGGGGACGACCAGCCCGCATATGAGTTGTAGTGAATCGACTATAGCTTGGCTCTACCACCTTTTTTATTGTAATGCCTTAATGGCATGAGATACGAGACCACTACAGTATGTTAAAACATTACTCCTAATGTAGGGCACACCCATTCCGCCGACGCGTCAAACGTCGTCCCATATCGACGCGAGCGGCACTTCACGCTAATTTGACGCGTGACGCACCGATCAGCCGAGACGCTGCGCAGGCTCAACATCAAACGCAAATAACCGCCACATGCTTTCCACACATAGACGTAATTTAATTAGTTTATTGCATTTGATTTACGTAATGTCGTCGGAAGTCTTGTGCGATCTTTGGAAGAGATATTGAAATAGAGCTGTTAATGTTGCGTGGGCGCAGAGTAAAAGCCTTTCCTTCATAGATTCAAGTTTTGTAGATTTGTCTCCTTATAAGTGCGAAATTCAACTCTATAAACATAGTGTCAAAGTTCAATAATTCACGTGGCTTTACGAAACACGATACAATGGCGGCAGTGCGTCAACAAAACAGTAATTATCGCGATATGACACGGAATAACGGCTCAACTGACACGAAGAGCAATTAGAAAAGTAATTAGAGAACCTCCCCAGATGTTCTTGGTTTGCTCGGTTAGGGTTGGGTTCCAGTGTGAGCGGGAATACAAACACTAAAACAAACATACCTACGTGTTGAGTTGAGGATTCTTTAGTGATATTTTTTGGAATCACACCGATACAATTCATATCAGTATTTTTAAAATGAAATGAAGTTAGCGTAGAAAATCCTTTAATTCCAAGTAGTCGCTATCGCTACGTGTAAATCCATCATCAGAAAAAAGGTATAGGACCTATACTTAAAGAAAAGCTAAATAGAAGAAGAACCAGTGTAGTAATACACGCTTTATTACTGTACAGTACAGTTTTTACTATAAGTGTTACAGTTGACACCTCTGCAGAAAAGCTTCCGCAGACTTATATTCCATAATAGTCGCATTAAGAGATTAAATATACAAGTTGATATGAACGAACTAATATAAGAAGCAATTTAATGTACTGATAAGTATATCGCTTCTAAATAAATTTAAAATTAATAATTGTTATCAGTAAAGCTTATATATCACCCGCTATCACTGGTGCCCAACCCTAGCATCTACTTCAAGAGCCGCGACACCGCACAGACGTCTCCCCAACTCAGCATCGCCATTTCTACATCCAGATGCCGCGATATTGAGAATTCGCCATTTTAACCTTGCCAAATGATCTTGTACCTAACTACCTAATAGTAAAGAGTTTAAAATAAAATTAACTATTACAGCAAGAATTTACGTTTAAATATTTCGACCAACCCGCACTGAGGCCAGAGTGATCATAGTACATCACTTTCAATCCCTCTTGTAATGAGGGGAAGCACGTGTCTAGTTGTAAAACATCAAAGGGTTGCTCTTCGAGGCACGGAGGCGTTCAAGTTGCTACTAAATGGTCACTTATATCTGACTGACCCTGGCAAGCGTTGCTTAATCTCGGTTCGATTACGGATCAGTGATTACATCTGGCTATGAGCGCCTGACGCCTCGTGCCTCACGCCTTCCATATTTAGATGATAGGGCGAATATTTAACCATTAAATTAATGTGGGGTATGCTGGGTTTACAACAAGAGATAACGCTCTAAGGGCTAAAACGATTAACCTCATCTCGGCACTGATTACATACAGTACTGGAGGTTTTACAACTTTAGATAATACTAGCTGAGCCCGCGACTTCGTCCGCGTGGAATTTAACTTAACAAAAAAGCCCTCTCCCGCGTTCTGAGCCCGCGCGACAGGACCCATTTTTAAAATGTTGCTTTTCTAAAATAAAAGTAGTTAAGTTACTCCTTAAAACATCAGCTATCTGCCAGTGAAAGTCCCGTCAAAATTGGTCCAGCCGTTTCGGAGATTACCCGGAACAAACACACAGACAGGCAGTAAGACAAAATTTTTTTAGATCGCGAATTTGTTATTGGTGTCGTATGTACTTTCATATATAATTATGCATTTAGTGTAAAAGGTGTTATTTTGATATTACAAATAAACACCTCAATTTTATTTATTTGTATAGATATATTAATTTTATATATATTTATATATATTATATTGGCCAATCCACAATCTAGCAAATTATGACGCGATGGGCCAAGTGTGTGAAGACGACTAAAATGCCAGAAACAGAAAAAAATATTAAGTTAACATTGGCCCCAGTTACATACCTACTTTCTTCAAAACTACTTGATAAAACTTGACGACCGCTTGGCGCAGTGGTTCAAGCGTAGGCCGCTCGGCTCACTGCATCGGGTGGTTGCGGGTTCGATTCCCGTCAGGGTAAATATCGGAAATGGCCTTTTCGTAATTTGCCCTGGTCTGGGTGTCACTGGGATCGCCCCCAGTCCATTGTACGGTACCCATAGTACAAGCGTTGCTTAGTTTGGGACCATACAGGGTGTGTTCGTCTGGCGATATTTATTTATTTAAAAGTAAATGAAACAAAAAGGTTTGTCTTCTTAGACATTTAAACTCCATTGTTGCTAATTTTGAAGCAATTTCTCGTACCTATCGATATTCTTCATTCAGGATGGTCTGTGAAACTGAAACTTGTCTATAATATCATTTGTTTTCAGCCAGCGGCAAGCTGAATTTCGATTCATTCGTGCGTGTGGCCGTCCATTTCCTGGACGAGGACGACGAAGCTTTGCAGAAGGAACTGAAAGAAGCCTTCAGACTCTACGACAAAGAGGGTAAGTTGTAAAATGCTATATCTTTTTGGTACTTTGCACTGACAAAAGATACCTACTTTTATTAACTATGGGACCTAAATAATATTATCTTTGGATCAGAGATTTGATATACCTATATGTATACATATGAATAAGTTTAACCCTTTTTTTAACGTCCCACTCCTGGGCTCGGGCCTCCACTCAATACGGGGGGGATTTAGGCCATAATCCACCACGATAGCCCAGCGAGGGTTGGCGTATTTCACATGTCTTTCGAAAATTGGTTAGATTTTCTAAGACATGCAGGTTTCCGCACGATGTTTTCCTTCACCGTAAGCAAGTGATAATCATAATAATATAGACATTATGATTCGCACATTGATTTTGGAAAACTCAGAGTTGCGATCCGGGATTTGAACTCAGGACCTTGTGCCCGCAAGACTCGTGCTTAACCAATCGACTATCACTGCTTTATCTACTGCTTATAATATGCTTATATACATATATTTTTTAAATCTATGGTACTAACAAGGCATTGGGCCTCCGCACGATCAACGCGTTCACTATTAGGCGGTTCACATGTATGGAGGTACCCCTACTAAAATAACAGACTGTCCTCAAAATGGGGCTGCATGGAAATTTTGTGGGAAAAACCTACGTTTCATTATTGTATTGCTGTGATACTGGACGATCGATTGACGATGGCCATATCGCGTTACTAGAAACAATAAAAATAATGTCTGATAGTTTTTCAACAAAGAGACTTTGTCGTAAATATTTTAAAATCTACAATAATTGATATCCAATGATCATTCTTCTTTACTGTAAATCTTTTGATGTAGGTGTGTTACTTCGAAGCGAACATGATTTCCTCTATCTAAGTGTCACAAATATGCACACATTGTTTGCAAAAAAATTACGAGTTGAAAAAAATCATAGCTCTCACAAATATACGCGAGACCGATAAATTAAACTTTTATAACGGTGCGGTAGGGTTGGCACGCAACAGAAAACGGTCGTTAATTATACGTATCTATGAACAAGTACGGGAAATATAATTCATTTTTTTTCGCTCTCCTCATAAAACGAAGGTCGCACGAATTGTTTCTTTTTTTATATAAGTAGGTGTGATTGTTCCATTTTACATAATTAAGTTTATTTTTGAGTGAGTGCGTTATCCACACAGATGCCATTATAATCTTGATGAAGTATTTTTTGATTTTGGAGGTTATGTAACATTTTCGCGATGGTTAAGTTCTTATTTTAGAACTACCTTCGGACACGTCTGAAAAAAAGTACTTATATGAACAAAATGCAAAGAAAGAAATACACAATGGAGCGATGAAACTTAAATAGCCATTCGAAAAAAAATATTATTAAAAGAAATACTATAAGTACCTATTAGCAATCGAAGACAATTCTTAATCATGTATCGACCAGCTAGCTTCCAGTTCAATTAAGAAAAACAAAAAAAAACAGAAACTATTAAAAAAAGCGAAAACAACGTCAAATATATGACATTCAAACTACTTAAAAACCAAATATAACCGGATTAAACTAGTTAAAAACTTAAAACGTTGCGTCCCAAAACAAATGCTTGTTCCATATGGAAATTGAACGTGAAACTTTTCGACTTCGTAACTAGATCGCAGCTATACAAGAGGCTGCCACACGTATAACTTTTTATTGAATTTTGGACTTTATAATACTGAAATAAGGTCTCATTTTGTATAGGTATACAGAGTTGCTCGATTGAAGTAGTTTGTGGAAACGTACGAAGGTAGATATTTCTTCGAGATTTGCGTCAAATGATAGTATTACTTACTTACCTACTTATGTATTTTATATTCGCATTCTGAGCTGTTTAAAACTTCGTGTTTACTTGAATTTTAGTATAGTACAGACTTGACTTAGTTAAACTCGTGTCGTATCAAATGGTCAAGGAACTGGGAGAAAATCGCAGTGAATGGAAAAAACTCCACCGACAAGAGCATCGCTCTTAAGTTGATGATGATGACAGACTTAACATCAAATTATTTAAGTGCTGCTGGGGCAATATTATTATTGCAGAAATTATTAATTTTATTAGGATGCTACTTGTCAACCCTATAAAACGTGCCTCCTAAATATTGTACAACGGAGTATGTTATTGCAAACAATGTCAGTTTTTAAATCAACACGTTTTACATCTTAAATTTCACTGCTTTTGTATAAAGTGTACCTAATTTAAAATTGAAATAATAAGTTTACTTTTTTACAATTATGTGACATCCACTCTTTTTAAGGGCGTGTCAAAGCATAATGAAAGAAAAAACGATGGTTGAAAAAGTTCCTTAATTCACTAATTTAACTTTAGTTATATTCTTCTGTGATAGCCCATTGGTTAAGCACGCGTCTTGCGGGCACCAGGTCCTGGGTTAAAAACCCTGGCTCGCACCTCTGGGTTTTTTCGAAATCTATGTGCCAATCATAATTTATATGTGACTAGCTGTGCCCCGCGACTTCATCCGCGTAGTATTGGATTATTGGGTTAAAAAGTATCCTATATGTTAATCCCGGTTATAATCTATCTGTGTTCCAAATTTCATCCAAATCCGTTCAGTAGTTTTTGCGTGAAGGAGTAACAAACATACATACATACATACATACATACATACATACATACATACATCCACACTCACAAACTTTCGCATTTATAATATTATAGTAGGATTATCATTTGCTAACGGTGCAGGACAGTATCGTGAGAAAACCTGCCTGTCTTAGAAAATCTAACCAATTATTGAAAGACATGTGAAATCCGCCAACCCGCACTGGGCCAGGGTGGTGTATTATGGCCTGAATCCCCTTCGTAGTGAGGGAAGGTCCGTGCCCAAAAGTGGGACGTCGAAAGGGCTAAATTATTATTATAATTGTTATTATATATTCTTGTGGGATCTATACTCAGACCCATTGTTTAAAGGTTTAAATAATTATATTTATTTTCCAAATTCTTAAACAGTGATTTAAATAGTATACCTATCTTAATATTTTTTTACGTAGAAAATATTTATGTAGGTATAAAACATAAGAAAGTTTAGAAATAGTTTGCGCGCTTATTACAAGCAAGTTATAAATAATCCCGCCGTTATAATTTAATAATAGCCAGCGTGGAATAACTCGTATGACACAGCCGAGTCATTATCTTCTTAAATCACATAAAATATAACACGAAATTCGCACCCAATAATATATATTATATACCCACTTACACGTGTGATGGTTTACGAATAAGAAAAACAGTTGAAAATTATTTGTCTGAGCCTAAATCGTATTCAGCTTTTCAATTTATAACGATATCTATGTAGTTCCCAGAGATAATTGTTCAAAATGCCGGGTCCAATCGATTCTTTGGACATGTGCCAAGTTCTGTACAACGAGTTGACGAAGGAAATACAGTCACCACTGAACCGCGTTCGCTAGACAGTTGACACGTGCGAGTAACGTAAAAACGCGAATTTATGTGTTCACCACTACACTTGCTGCGTTTGGAGGTGAAATAAAAACTAACAATTCTTTTGCTTTATTATACAAGGCGTTAAAACGTAGATCTTTGATGATGATGCGGTCAGTATTTAAGACGCTGAAATAAAATGTAGTACCTGTAGGTATAGTTAACATTGTTTATAGGTACTCATATATTTTGGACCTGAATCATGATGATCTTTTTATATAAAATATTCAGGTGTGCGTGTAATTCTTCTTCCCCTAAACGGCTTGAACGATTTGGATGTATTTTGGTGTTATGGGGTCACCTGGATGGTTCTGAGATATAAGTAATTGGACCCGGAAGATGGCGATTTTGTCGATAGGTATCCAGAATGTGAATTCTACCCGTGCAAAGCTGAGAGTTTACGCTAGATTTATAATTACCTATTACACTAATGAAATATTCACATAAGATGTAACTTAATTCATGGGGTACCTAATATTACGGTTTGCAGGCTATCTCAATAAATTAATTTACATACTCATATAGGTTGAAGCCAAAACATAATAATTTAGTTTTTAAGTTTTAATTATAAATCCTACTAATATTATAAATGCGAAAGTTTGTGAGTATGTATGTATGTATGTATGTATGTATGTACGTATGTATGTATGTTTGTTACTCCTTCACGCAAAAACTACTGAACGGATTTGGATGAAATTTGGAACACAGATAGATTATAACCGGGATTAACATATAGGATACTTTTTAACCCAATAATCCAATACTACGCGGATGAAGTCGCGGGGCACAGCCAGTAAGAAATAAATACACCCTCAGTCAGATATTACTTTCTATAATTATAATGTACATTATTATTACGAGTACATGTTACCTATTTGTCGCATTTTAATATTTTTTTAATTAAATATTACCGGAAAAGTGATGATTCATTCAAGTTATTAAATATGTAGCGGTAGTCTTGGTATTTTCACGTGGCAACGAAATGTCTTCCAATTTACATTATTCAATGTCATTCATAGCTTTTTGATGCTCCATAAACTGTATTTCTGGTTTCAAATTAGATATTTCTGTTTTATTCGCGGTATAAATAGCGCATTACCTTCGTCTCTTCATTTTGATTGACTCGAATAATAAAAGACCTTGTGCAATCACAGTGTCAATGACACTGTTTGTTTCTAACGTTACTGTAGAGCTCAGTAACTCTACTCTAACGTATAGAGCCTATGTAAAGTCAGTAACCTAATGTGATAATAAATGCATCACCCCTCCTGTATAGGCTAAGTAAATAATAAATAAATATCGCGAGTCTGATACACTAACTGTATGGTCCCAAACTAAGCACCGCTGGTCCTATGGGTACCGCACAATGGTCTGGGGCGATCCCAGTGACACGAAAAGGAAATTTCCGAAATTTGCCCCGGCGGGAATCGAACCCATCAATACTAACATCGTTATTTCCTCCATTCGATATTATGTAGTTGACATCTGCGCAATTCTTTCGACAAAACAAATATTTCACGCGTTTTATTTCATGTGGCGTTCGAAGATCAGGTAGCTACCTTAAATCAGTGCCAAAATATTTTGAGTGTGTACGTTCCGATTGTTGATAATGGGCACTGTATTGTTCACAATGTGGATAAGTAATTAATGAAATATCTGTAAATGATAATGGATGAGTGTATACAAAAATATATGCATGTTTGTTTGTTGACATTTCAAGCGATGTCAAGATTAATAATTAGATAAATATTTTGTATTATCTTCTTAGGTAAATATAATTTCAACGCATATAAAAAAATTTTGGTCACTGTTTATCGACCGCCGAGAGAGGATTTTTACTGTTTCTGTTTCTGAATTTTTCTTTTGGTTTCTACGTTTTCGCATTAAAAGGATGTGTAAAGCCAAGCCACGGTCCAAACCAGTCAGTAAATAATAGTTTTTATTTTCACTGTAATTAAATAAATTTTCAAAAAACATATAGTGTTATAATAAAGTGGTAAATATGAGATGATCGCGAGTTATGTCAAATCTATATAAATATAACTCAAAGGTGACTGACATAGTGATCTATCAACGCACAGCCCAAACCATTGGACGGATCGGGCTGAAATTTGGCATGCAGGTAGATGTTATGACGTAGGCATCCGCTAAGAGAGGATTTTGATCAATTCTACCCCAAGAGGATAAAATGGGGGATGAAAGTTTGTATGAAACTTTGTCAATTTTAAACCGAGCGGGCTAAGACTTTGCATGCATTAAGCTACTATGACGTAGACATCCCCTAAGAAAGGATCAAAATTCCACGCGGACGAAGTCGCGGGCTCAGCTAGTTTTACATAAAACTCGTGTTTATGATTTACTAAACTATATTTACTGCGAACAAAACCACATCAAATACCTAGTACAGTGAAATTCGGTTCGGAAGTACATACTATAGAATGTGAGTTAGCCAGTGTTGGCAGGCATCCGACAAAAAGTAACCAGACAAATTCATAATCATCATACTTTTCACTATTTTATCACGCCTTTAGGCCGCATACACACCTATAAGCACTGCACGATATTTACACACCTTTTGACCGTATTCGGGTCCCGTATACAATCTCATTGCTTAGCAGTATGTAGTCTTATAGCGGTAACAGGCTTGAAATGAGCCACGAGAAATAACAACGAATATTCGCTGAAATGGTCAAATAACGGTGAATAAGGTGTAATAACAGGTCTGGGTGTCACTGGGATCGCCCCCAGTCCATTATACGGTACCCATAGTACATGCTTTGCTTAGTTTGGGACCGTACAGTTGGTGTGTCTGTCTGGCGATATTATTATTATTAAAACATCTAAGAGGAGTTTTTTTATATATTTGTAGCTCCATCTTTTAACGTCATTAGGAGTCATTGAAATTGAAAGTGTAAATAAACGGGGTGGGATAAAATTCGGGCTACTACTTATATCTAGGTTTTGTGGACTATCAACGATTTCATAGCAGGCTAAATCTAAGATACTTTCAGGATCTATGACGTCACAGGTGTACTTACTTAATTGAAAATGGGTCTAGCACATGTTTTTTATGGTCGCCGAATGGATCCTAATAATGATACTATGATTATTACTATTACTAGCTGAGCCCGCAACTTCGTCCGCGTGGAATTTAACTTAACAAAAAAGCCCGCTCCCGCGTTCTGAGCCCGCACGACAGAACGCATTTTTTATTTTTTTTATTTTGTTTTTCTAAAATTAAAGTAGCCTTAGTTACTGCTTATAACATCAGCTATCTACCAGTGAAAGTCCCGTCAAAATCGGTCCAGCCGTTTCGGAGATTACCCGGAACAAACACACAGACAGACAGACAAAAATTTTTGAAATCGCGTTTTTGCTATAGGTGTCGTATGTACTTTCATATGCATTTAGTGAAAAGGTGTTATTTTGATATTACAAACAGACACTCCAATTTTATTTATTTGTATAGATAAGTTATAATTATGTATTATTGGTTTCCCAATTATTTTCAAATGACCGCCGAACCAAAGTAAGACGTTTATTGAATTTATTGATTTATTTAAAAACTATTTGTCGTATGCATTTTACCATGCCCACTAGACAATCAATGTGACAAGGGCACGTCTGAGACATCCTGATAAGTTTTAAAGTACTTACACTATAAAATAATAATAATAATTTAGCCCTTTTGACGTCCCACTGCTGGGCACGGGCCTCCCCTCAACATGAGGGGGATTCAGGCCATAATCCACCACGCTGGCCCAGTGAGGGTTGGCGGATTTCACATGTCTTTCGAAAATTGGTTAGATCTTCTAAGACATGCAGGCATGCACCGTAAGCAAATAATAATCATATAGAAATTATGATTCGCACATAGATTTCGAAAAATCCAGAGGTGCGAGCCGGGATTAGAACCCAAGACCTGGTGCCCGCAAGACGCGTGCTTTAACCAATCGGCTATCACTGCTATTTTTTACACATGCTTTTATTACACTATAGACTATTGAAAAAAACCTACTATATTTATATTTGTATCTTTAAAAGAACTACTTAAAAAAGAAGCTAATAGAAATGCGAAACACTCCACCACAATGTTGGAATTTTCATTGCGTAGGGAAATCATAAGCAAAATTCTTGGCTCTCTTCAGAGAAAAAAACTCTTTAGCGAATTAAATAAGACCACAAAGCGGAATTCCTGGTGCGGTTCTTTGAAAACCCGCGCTGTTTTTGACGAGGCCCATCCACATTTATGGAAATTAAAGGCACGGGATATATACCTATATATAACTTGAAACATAAATTTTTGACCTATTGTGAGTACATACAAGGTCTGATGGTGGAATTTGTACTGAATTTCAGAGGTGGATGCAGTTTTTCCGAATGGAACCAACCCACACGTACTCCAAAACCAACCCTAGTGCGAGTGGTTATGGGTTAGTTTCAATTTACAGAAGTAGTAGTAAAATTCAAAATTCAAATTCAAAATTGTTTTTATTCATGTAAGCCAACAAAGCATTTATGAATAGTCAGAATCTACCACCGGTTCGGAATGCTGCTTCCACTGAGAAGAGCCGGCAAGAAACTCAATGGTTACTCTTTTCAATGAATGAAAGTAAATTAGTTCCATTGTGAAAAAGCATAATACCCAGTCATGTTTAATATGTGAAAGCTGTGAAACGCAATTTGTAAGGGCCTATGCACACCACGCCTTTTAAACGCGCAGTCGACGCGCGTTTATAGCGATACAGACGCGATACGCACGCGAGTGAGACGCAGCCTGACAACTTTAAACTTTAGACTGTAGACCTTTGAAGGATAAAAGCGTGGTATAAACAGGTACTAATGTATACAAGGGAAGGGCATCGGACAGCTTTGTCGTCATATCCGACATGAAATTGTGACACAAATGAAAAAAAAAAAAAAAAAAAATATTTATTTATCTCTAAGTCTACATGTTTGCATGTTAATTCGTTTACAAATGATGTCTGTAGACTTGAGGAACAGAAAAATAAATTATGTAAGAGTGCTTAGCTTGTGACCCTTAAACTAGGCATTGTCTGTATCTTAAGGGCCAGATATATTGCCAAAACAATTGTGCGATGTCGAGAATAATAGAAAATTATACAAATAATAAAAAAAAATCTAAAATAAAAATTAAAATCGAATAAAAACTAGAGCAAAAGCACTCTGAAAGGCCAGATTGTGTTCCAAAAAACGAATACCTAATCATTTGAACGAATACTCCAGGTAACGGCTACATCCCGACGTCTAGCCTGCGCGAGATCCTGGCGGCGCTGGACGAGCAGCTCACCCCGGACCAGCTCAACGAGATCGTTGACGAGATCGACACCGACGGCTCCGGCACCGTCGACTTCGATGGTAATTGCTTTATCAACAGTAACTAGCGAGATAAATAGTGGAGGAAACCGTGCTTCGGAAAGAAACCCTCCCTGTCACCGCAACACCCCTAATATAATTTACTGTACCAACATGTACTTATTGATAATATGAATTACAAAGCGCTATATTAACAACTAGCTGTGCCCGCGACTTCGTCCGCGTGGAATTTAATTGACAAAGTTTCATACAAACTTTCATCCCCTATTTTATCCCCTTGGGGGTAGAATTAATCAAAATCCTTTCTTAGCGGATGCCTACGTCATAACATCTACCTGCATGCCAAATTTCAGCCCGATCCGTCCAGTGGTTTGGGCTGTGCGTTGATAGATCACTATGTCAGTCAGTCAGTCGGTCAGTCAGTCACCTTTGAGTTATATATATTTGGATAATAATTGTAACCGACTCCTGGAATGCAAGCTTCTCAAAAGTCTGAAATATTACCCTGGAGGTGTGAATGAGTATAATATAAAAGTGCAATTGTTTAATCACAAAAAAAAATATTAACATCTCAAGAACTAAGTACGTATTTTTATTACAAATCGTTGCTTGAATATTAGTAGTGGCTACACATAAATGCAGACACATTTCCTTTTCCTGGAAAAGTGTCTGCATTTCCCGCTTCCTTTTCCTGGTTATTGGTGTAAAGGCAGCAAAATAAATTTATGGCAAATGTTCAAAGGCCCTTAAATCAGAAACCATGATTATTACCTACGTATTGTGTACCTGAACTTGGGATCTAACTGTCAACTACCCTGTATATAGGGTACCTAAATAGTTATTTTGCACTTTTGAAACTTCCTGATAATTTTTGTGCAGTGTCAATAGGTAATCTCGTCATGAAAAGCTTTTACTTTGCGCACACGCAGTCGCGAGGAACAGCAGTGTGATACATAATTCCGAGAGTAGGTACCATTAACAAAGTTGACGCTTGATCAATTTATAACACTTTTCCCTTGCAGGCAGTAATCATAGGATGCCTCGCCCATTATGTTGTTGTCCAATGAGATGAAAAGCGTCCAATGAGACAAAAGCCCTTTTTTTAGAAAGCCATTTGTTTTAATTGTTTTTATGAGCATGCTAGTCGCAGATGGTTGCTGGTCACTGCATACAAAATGCTACCTTAAGGTGATCAAGCGTCGAGTTTGTTGACTGTACATGGAATAAGCGAGCGATGGTTTTCACACGTGACGATTGGTAATTATTCAAAACCAACCATCGAGAAACCAACTCTTAAATGCCATTCTCAAAGCACCGGTAATGTATAACCATAATTACCTTTTCATTTTAAGAAATAAGAGAAACATCTCGATAATAAACCTCCCATTCAAGCCACAATAAAAACTCTGCATTAAAATAATGAACGCTCTCTCTGATTGCAGAGTTCATGGAAATGATGACCGGCGATTAGGCGTCTCTGCTGTGACGTCATCACTGATGGAGCTAGTCATTTAAATAAACGTACACTTTAGCTTAACGGCATAAGGTTTGTTTTATTTTACCTTTTAACCTATTTAAAATACTGAGTTTGTCCGTGAAGCTAATGTTTAGATAAGTGTAATGTATTTGTAATGAAATTGCGCAATTAAATTGATAAAAGGCACCTAATAGCGATATAAAAATAGCGTGTAATACTTTTGTGATGTAATAAACACTTCAATTTAGAAATATGTAAGTACCTATCTATACCTATATATAACCTTAGCACCAATGTAATAGTGTCTATACCTAAAAAAGTCTATACTAAGTCTATACCTATGTCTATACCTACAAAAACCGTAAACAATCCAAAATTCAATTTTGAAGAGATCAAAAAGCAGTGATAGCAGTTTGGCACGCGTCTTGCGGGTCAGGTCTTGGGTACATATCCTGGCGCACACCTCTGGGTTTTTCGAAATAGTTGTGCGAATCATAATAACAATGATTATCCCTCGCTTACGGTGAAGGAAAACATCGGGAGGAAACCTGTATGTCTTAGAAAATCTAAACAATTTTCGAAGGACATGTGAAATCCGTCAACCCGCACTGGCCCAGCATGGTGGATTACGGTCTGAATCCCCTTCGTACTGAAGGGGAGGCCCGTGCTCAGGAGTGGGACGTCAGAAGGGCTAAATTGTTATGTTTTTATTTAAATATAAATTCAACTATACTGTGTACACAACTCAAGTTATCACGATCTAGGTTACTATAGAGCCAAATAAATAGTAAAGTGTCGTTCATGTAATTATTATGATATGTATCACTTCATATCCCAGTATTTCACACGAAGAAGACGACCCCTTTCTGTCTCTACATTTTGACGGGTAATGCCCGTATTTGACATCTGGTTACAGTAAAATGTATAGAAATTATCGGTGCCGGGTTAACCGTGTGTATTACTGATAAAGTTTTTTATTGTACTGAGTCAAATAATCAGACTTAAATGAGTCATTATTGTCACTTCTGTTGTCGTCAAACTACAACAAAACCTAATTTGGTGAGACAAAATATAACTACTTTTAATCTTGGTCATAGATTCGGTTGACGGTTCGAGTCCCGCCAGGAAAACAAATTGAGAAGCGGCATTTTCCTAATTTGCCCAGGTCTGGGTGTCACTGGGATCGCCGCCTCTCCCCAGTCGCTTAGTTTGAGACCATACAGTTGGTGTGTCAGTCTGGCGATATTTATTATTATGTTATTATTACATATTATAGATAGAGCATCAGTAGACTCCTAAGAGGATTATTAATGAAGTGGTTTCAGTATGGAATGGGCGTGCATGAATAAGGTTGATAATATCTTAATTATTTCAGCTGAAAGACGTCCACTGCTAGACATAGGCCCTCCAAAGATACTCAACGACCGTCGTCATAGATTGCTTAGTCTAATTAATTTGTATACTAACAGAATAAGCGATCATGAACAATCTGCACATCACATCCTGTGGGAGTGCAGTCTCTGGCAAAACGGACTACCATGTTAAATAGCCTGCAAGTGACATCTGGAGCAGCTTATTACACAGACCTTGTGGAAACCAGGGACAATTTCCGTGCGTTCAAGCGCTTTTGCCATACCTATTATTAGAATCAAGTATAATCAGCTCATGAGTTTAGGTCAAATTTGTCTAATTACGATCCGTGGTGCCTTACAACTGGTCTTCAATCAGCTGTAACAGTCTTGCTTCTATGGCAATCAGCTTAAACCAGCTATTTTCGTCTCCCGCTTTGCACCGGAGGGAAGAGGAACATTTTTCTTCCAACTCCTCCTATTTTCTTTTCGATTAAATGCGTGCGGCTTCCAAGACAGTTTAACTTTTCCCCGGGACTCGTCGAGGGTCAAACCTTGACGTCATTATTGGTCACCAATGTCGATCCTGGTTTACAGGAGTAACAGTGGTGGGAGTGTGTGGCGGGCCCAGTTCCACAAAAAATATAAATAACAGAATAAATATCGCCAGACGAACACACCAACTGTATGGTCCCAAACTAAGCAACGCTTGTACTATGGGTACCGTACAATAGACTGGGGGCGATCCCAGTGAAACCCAGACCAGGGAAAATTACGAAAAGGCCATTTCCGAGATTTACCCTGACGGGAATCGAACCCGCAACCACCCGATGCAGTGAGCCGAGCGGCCTACGCTCGAACCACTGCGCCAAGCGGTCGTCAATAAGCAGCTATTTTTAACAATTTCAAACGCCTGTAACTATTGTAAATATGGAAAGAGGGCAGAGGCCTTGAGCGCCGGCGCGGGGGACAACAAGCTTCTTTGCAAACCTAAAGCAGTCACGCATTTGCACCCTTGAGGCACCCTTGAGGGACCCTCAAAGATGCCGAGAGATCCGAGATGGAAATCTTTTAGGTAGTCACAAGTTGTTTAGAAAGACTTCTACTTTGTACTATTATTCTCATCTCTTTTCAACCTCCCACATATTATATCAAAGAGTTTTATAAGTTTTATGGTTTCATGCTTGTGTTTGGCTATGGTCTGGTAACACCAGGATGATTAAATTTCATTTTATATGTCTGTATTTGTAAGACATATGGTACTTAAATAATAATTATATATACAAACAATAAAATGGTCATAATCCCCATTATCTTCAACCAAAACGATTCATAACCTGAAATATCTATCTATATATATATAACTCAAAGGTGACTGACTGACTGACTGACATAGTGATCTATCAACGCACAGCCCAAACCACTGGACGGATCGGACTGAAATTTGGCATGCAGGTAGATGTTATGACGTAGGCATCCACTAAGAAAGGATTTTGATTAATTCTACCCCCAAGGGGATAAAATAGGGAATGAAAGTTTGTATGAAACTTTGTCAATTTTAAACCGATCGGGCTGAGACTTTGCATGCATAAAGCTACTATGACGTAGACATCCCCTAAGAAAGGATCAAAATTCCACGCGGACGCAGTCGCGGGCTCAGCTAGTTCTTGTAATATAAATAAACAAAACAAATTGCCCTATTGTTTGTCGCCCCAGTTGTGTCCCAATTTATCACCCAGATATCACGCGGGAGGTTAGAACGTAGTCTAATCTGCAAGGGACCTTAATAAATATGTCGGGGCCCTAAACAAACACCGGCCCTAAGTATACTATGTTAAGGAATATATTTATTAGGAAGTGTGAGGTAACGTGAATGAAGTGTCAAAAGTTGAGAAAATTGGCTGTTTATATTACACCATATTCATCCATATACTCACAGCATCTTGTATGCGCGTTTATAAGAATATAAGTTATGGTTCCACTAATTAATACGACAAATTCCAAATAAAAATCTTTAAAGAACTTCATTACAGATTATCTACATCATTATTTTCTTATAAGAGGGCAAGATAATATACATACTGATATTTTTTTTATCAGTCAATAACCGTTCCTAAATTTATTTCAAATATTTCGCCAGTAAAATTTCAATTTTACAGAATAATCATTTTAATGTACAACATTCTAATCAAATCTGAATTTAAATAACAACTCTATTGATTTATAGCAATATATTTTTGTATAATTTATCATTTCAGGTTTAAGTAAAATATTTGTGTGATTTACTTTCATTACACCTTGAAATAATAGTGAAATACTCGTCTTGTTGTAACACCTAGTGCTATCAACATGTATCAACGTTAAAAAAGTTAAATGTAGTATATATGTCGCCGCCAACTGGCTTAATTCGCCGTTCAATTAACAGCCTAGCCACTTAACTAAACGGCGCCATTCAACTAACGGCCTAAATGATATTCAGCCGTATCGTCTATTACAACATTTAATAAACTGGCTGGCTAATGCTTAGGCAACTGGTTGACATTTAAGTACTACAAAACTTTTTCAAAATACTACCCAAGCAGAACGACATGGATGGGTTTAGGTTAGGGTTATTTTTTTATGACCCCACAGAAACCCCACCCGGCAAATAGATTCGGTGGATCTAAAAAAAATCTTAAAAAACCTAAGTACCTAATAAAATTATACCATCAAAGTTGTTGTTTTCCGACGCCATATTGACCAAAGAGAATATGGAAGATAGAGATATTGACAGTTTGGTGAGTTTCGGCGCTAGGTGGCAGAAAGTTGAACTAAATTGAAATGAACAGGCTAGGCAGGTAATTAAACGGCTAGGCAAGTAGTTAAACGTCATCGATCCAAGTCATTTGCCTAGCTGTTTGATCAAATGGCTGAATATCATTCAGGCCGTTAGTTGAACGGCGCTGTTTAGTTAAATGCCTAGGCTGTTAATTGAACGGCGAATTAAGCTATTTGGCTGCGACATATACACCATTAACGTATATTAAGTATATACACCAATAACCACATCCCTACTTATCTGCTCTACCAACATACCTTCTATCTACCACAGAATCGTGGTGAGTAGACTACCCAACAAAAACCAGTCGCAGATTCGCTCCAAGATAATTGTAATAGTTAGGGGTGTGATTCGTGGCTGCCTCTGCTTGGTGCCTCGCTGGAATTTCGCGCCGGAGGCGATGGGAACTGGGTTTATAGGTCACAGGACAACTGTGGAAAATCGTTCACTGATACCCCACTTTCGACTTCAGACGTGACCGTTTTGGATCTCATAAATATATAGATGGCAGATTTTAATCTTACGAACAAAAATACTATAGATACAAAACACAATATATATAAAATAATCTCTATTTCCTTGAACGGATGGAACGATTTCGCTAATTCTTTTTTTGTTGTGTTTATTATTGTCAGGAGAAGGTTCTTATGAAAGAAAAAAATAAGGACGTTGAGCGGAACAATTCGAATTAAATATTCAAAGTTAAGACATGACAACGTCTGTCGCGTTCAGCTAGTAAATAATAATATTGTGTGGTGTACATCCTGATGTAACATAGTTGCCACGGGTTTAGTGACGGTGTTTTTGCCACGGGTTTAGTGACGTAAGGTAAGTACCGAACTAGGAAAATTTAACCACTGGACGCGAGATTCGGGGATAGGGGGAGGAGGACTATTGTTGCATTATTCTAGCATAGGGTGCTGTCACTGTCTAATAAATTTTAGAAGGCAGCGTAACAGAGACCACGGCTAATATTTATCGGTGCGTGGCTAGCGGGGTATACGCGAGAAAAGCAAGATCGCACATTCAGTGGTAAAATAGTCCTAGGCACTAAACGTTGAAAGGGCAGTGCCACATAGGAGCAGAACCACGAGCAAAGTAACGAATGTTTGAATACGTTATACCGAAGTAAAACTCTACCGATCCAACAAATATTTTATATTCAGACGGGATTGCGTTACGAATCACCTCAAATGGAACAGAACTGAATAATTTCATATTGGAAGCCCCATTCCGATTGTCAGACAGTCGACACTTGAGTTCGATGGATTATTTATAGCGAATGCGATATGCGAAATTAATGGTAATTCATATGAATGATTATCTAATAATGTTAATGTAAGAAATAAAATGTTTGGGACTGATCCGGAATAAGGTTGTAGAAGAATTTTAGTGGTATTTTATTGACGAGTAAGTAGCAGCTTATGTTATTAATCATTTTAAATACTAAAAGGATATTCTTCTAAGGATGTGTTTCGAGCTAATTGCTCTAGATAAGTTTGTATCGCAAATATACTCACAATATGCTGGTATTGTATTGAGAATAGTGAAGTAAGTATATTTGTCTATAAATTCTCAATCTAACTAGACTACGAGCTACCAAGCCAGTGTAACAATATCGATATTTCCTTCACGGACAAAAACGTAGATATACCTAAACGTAAACCTTTAGAAATCGGATCTATATATAACAATGTTTTCGTGCGTTGAATAACTGAATATTGGGTGGCGAGGGACTAGGAAATACTATATATTATTAGAATTACATCGTTTTTATGTACTGTATGATATTGAACTTTAAGTAAGCGTAGCCTATAGTTCCTATTACCTAATCATGATGTTTTTCTGCAGAGTTTAGAAGGCATACCTGTTTTTTTTAGAAATCACGTAAGCCTGCCCTTGGTTATCAATTAAATTCTTAACTATAGCAGTCGTTGCAGTAGTGAGGAGGTGGTTATTTTTACGGACAGTCAGAAGCTTGAAAAATTCAGACAACTGTTTTTAAAGGTTACCTACCTAGTCTTACTAGTTGGCTGTTGAAGGACAGTCAGTCACTAAGTGAACATAAACGACCGCTTGGCGCAGTGGTTCGAGCGTAGGCCGCTCGGGTCACTGCACATGGTGGTTGCGGGTTCGATTCCCGCCGGGGCAAATTTCGGAAATGGCCTTTTCGTAATTTACCCAGGTTTGGGTGTCACTGGGATCGCCCCCAGTCCATTGTATGGTACCCATAGTACAAGCTTTGCTTAGTTTGGGACCGTACAGTTGGTGTGTCTGTCTGGCGATATTATTTTATTATTTTTATTTTTTTATAAAAATACGCAATCACGCTTGCCTAGAAGATATATCTTTGGCCCGAAGACATGTTGATGTGGGTGAAATACATCAGATTAAAATGCGTCTCTATACTTAAATAATAAGCGCGTACTTACCTACAGGACGAGAAGCATCAATTTTACCTTACCCTTCCAATGATCCCCACCTCCGAGCGCCCTTTGCCCCAAGTGTCGCAATATATCAGAACTATGTTTTTTTTATGTTTTTTTCGTGCCTATCAGAATCGATTTTTTGCAAGAATCGATACTAAAACAGATAGAGTTTGACATAATCGATCTAGGAAATCCTATTATCGATGGCATAGCAAATAAACAACCAATGAACGCTCGCGTCTTATACCCACCCGTAGGGAACGCGACACATGGAGCATTTAAATCTTGTGCACCTAGCACGTGACACTCTAGGGGTTAACCGAATTGCGATAAAGCAAAGACAGTTATTGTTAGAGAACCATTAACTGCACTGATAATTTGTGACCTCTTATCACAGACCAATAAGACATAATGATAGACGCCGCATAGCCGAGTACCGCATATGTATGACTGCACCTGCCATTTCCATTGGCTCATTCACCGCTCAAACTTAATCGGACCAATCAAAATTCGTCGACTTCACCAATAAAACCCCGCCAACGTTTGACGGTTGTATTCTCATACAATATTGGACGTAAGCGGTGTCTTGCCTTATTGTTCTGGTGCCATTTATAAATGTGTTCCGTCATCATTACCATACAAAACTCCGCCTTGGTTTCTTCCATCTTCCATGTTCATAGTTTGTTTTTGTTCAGTGATTCAGTAAAAGTCTACAGGATGTATAAGGTGATGTTTTTATCGTGTGTCGTCACTTACCTAGTGAATTACCTGAATCTACGGCAAATGGTCATGGGCTACTGAATTGACTACAATCTTAACGCAAATGACTCATGACGTAATTATGGCAATGATTTTTATTATTAAATAGAAACGGAAAGGAAAACTTAAAAAACGCTCAATTATTATTAGTTCTTTTAAAAGGACAATGCAGATTTTTTAACAATAAGTATTACGATAAATAGTTAAGTATATGAATAATAAAATGGTAACCTACTTATTTGTCTCAATTTGTAACTTTCGCTATAAGAACAGACATTTTGGGCGAGACAAACGGTGTGCTCATTAAGATTAAGCTTTAACTGTGTCTATGTTCATGATAAGAATTACAAACGGAGCATAGCGAGTGTTTCACGAGGATTTATATTCTTGATATAAGTATGTATTTAGGTAAGTTAGTACCTACCTTTACGATTTCATAACATTAATTCTTTGACATGTTTTTGTCGAATGGATATAGGAAGGAGCTTTTCAATACGACGTCCTAAATAAAGAACATTCACTTTTTTTTTTAATCAAATCTTTAAGTTTAAATCGATTCCCTTTCTTTGCCATAATAAAAATCATTGCCGACCAAAACAACCAACCAAATCATACGTGATGTTTAGGATGTGCAGGCGTGATAAAGCGTTTTACTTCACAATCTGACTCGGTACTACGGTCATTACCTGACTTACACTCCTAAAGCTACTGGTGCTAGCGCTCCGAGCCTGCAAGAAGAAACATTCGTTCCTATACTAGCACACACACAGCTTTTGTAACGACGACCAAAAAGATTGACATGCCGGTGGGAAAAGCTATTCGGAGGGCTGTAAAGCGGTCAATATTTCAAATAAAGAACGTTCTCTTCGAAATTTAAATGTGACATTCTATTCTTTTTTCGTAATTTAAATGTCATTAATAATTCCGAAGACAGATGTATTTTATGGAGTCGTTAAAATATACATAAAATATACATTTCATTCTTTGTCAATGGAAAATTAGAATTTGAAAAGAAAATAAAATTTATGCTGTCTTTTAATGCAATGGGGGAGATTTTTTTTTTTTAAGTACCTTGTGAACATTGTTATTGATCTTAGACCATTACCTCTCTGTTATTGATCAATCTTTAAAATGTGCAGGTTGTAATAGATATCAATAAATTGGTTTACAAAATTAAAACGTTTGGACTCAGAAGTGGGATATTAATTTATAGCGCACATTTCTTCCGAAGTAATATTAATAATATTGCCCAAGTTTTAACATTCTTTGACTTTTCATTAAAAATAAACTTGTATTTTATTCAATTTATGTTTCTTGCTGAAATATTTGTTATGTGTTTTATGGCATTTTATTAAGACATTTATATGTCCGCGGAAGAATATTATTGTCACATTTAAATGATAAACTATTAAGGACCAAGGTTATTTTTTAAAAAAAGGTATGACCGTTTTAGCTTGAAATTGTGCGTAGTGCTATAGTAGCTAGAAGAAAGAGACAGAACGTGCAGCATATCCAATCTTGTTGGTCGGATACACAGAAAACAGTTAGTCAAAATGTATTATGCACAGATAATAAAGCTGAACTTGGAATTTTAATTTAACAATGGAATTAGGTATACGTTCTGGAACAATTTTATAAAAAAGTCAATTTAAAAAACCAAAATGTCAAGTTCAGCTCTTAACACATAAAAGGAATTCAATGCAAGCGTCCGTTCATTGTGTATAATAGAGATTACGAAAAACAGTGAGTTTGAGTAGTCAGTTCGCCAGAGGGAAGCAAGATAGATAGTTCGCAACCAACACTGAAGTGGCTCTTTACATTTTTACACTAAGAAATAATGTATAGAATTATTAAAGTCAATGTGCGTTGTTTTTGACATACTAAGTAAATTTATATTCTTTACTCTATTAAATAGAAATTGATGGATGACACTGATACGAGCTTTTAGGAATAACATTAGTATAATTATATTTCTTTAAAAATACAGTATTATTACTAAATAAACTCAAGCATAATCAGGTACATGAAGATTAATTTTTCATCAAATTGGTTTAATTACAGCTACTTATATGAAGAAAAGCAGATAATTTTGTTTCAGCTAAAAATAACGCACATCACAAAAGCAAATTTATTTTGTTCTCTAAATATAAAATTTGGATTGATTATAGAAAATTCTTGTAAAGAGCCCTCGTTCAACATTTAAAGCATTTGCCAAGACAATCGGCGACATCAATGTATTTACAACGACCACATTTATAATCTGTGTACAGTCACGGCAGATGTCAGTGTACATGTCGCAGCCAACTAGCTTAATTCGCCGTTCAATCAACAGCGTAGCCACTTTACTAAACAGCGCCGTTCAACTAGCAGCCTAAATGATAATCAGCCGTATCGTCTGTTACAACATTTAATAAACTGGCTGGCCAATGCTTAGGCAACTGGTTGACATTTAAGTACTACAAAACTTTTTCAAAATACTACCCAAGCAGAGCTACCCGTATGTATGGGTTTAGGTTAGGGTTATTTTTTTATGAGCCCACAGAAATCCCACCCGGCAAGTAGGTTTGGTGGATCTAAACAATTTCGTAAAATACCTAAGTACCTAATGAAATTATACCATCAACGTTGGTTTTTGCCGACTCCATATTGACAGTTTGATGAGTCGGCGCTAGGTGGCAGAAAGTGGAACTAAATAGAAATGAACAGGCTAGGCAAGTAATTAAACGTCATCGGTCCAAGTAATTTGCCTAGCTGTTTGATCAAATGGCTGAATATCATTCAGGCCACTAGTTGAACGGCGCTGTTTAGTAAAGTGGCTAGGCTGTTGATTGAACGGCGAATTATGCTAGTTGGCTGCGACATACACTTAGCGTTAAAAGTTAGTAGTTTGGTGGTGGTACAGGTATTATTATTCTGCTGGATCACCTGGAACAGAAATGTTAGAAAAAAAAAATACTTATAATTTCTCCTGTTTTTTTATTTAATATGCTTCATGTATTTATATGATTTATATAAAAGACATGATGGTTGCTACGTAAAAACAGAAGGAAATAATTTATTTACCAACTTCGCTCGTAAATCATCTTAAATTATATCCTAAGTCTCTACAGAATTTAATGGAATCGTTACATCATATTGCGACGTCAAAATCTTTCCTATATAAAAGAGTAAATCCACTTCGATCCGCCTCAAAGCGGTTTAAATCTCCAATTTCCGAGGAATTTCATCCTGATATGAAGAGCGCTCTTACAGGAAATTCTCGTTCCAACACTTATATTTATTCGTACTCTATGTATTTAATTATTACAATGTTCTGTAGAACATTGTGTAGAGGGAAGGTTATTTATCCACGATTAGAAATTAACCTATCAAAAAACATAACAATGGATAAAACAGTATTTTTATATTACCGTAGCTTTAGGTAACTAGTTCAAACTCACCTATAGGTACCTATAGGTATTATTAATTACAATTAAAATTCATAATGGAAAACCTTGACAGATAATAATGGCATTTTATTTTCACCCAAATCATCAATATGTAAATACCTTTATAATATTGTATATGTTTGAAAACATTTAAATAATAATGACCGGTCTCTACTTTGAGGTATCTTATTGAATTATATAGATTATTGGATGGCATCCGAAGGGCAAGTGTTTTAAGTTATTTATGGTAAAACCTCCCCCATTGATAAAAATACCCCACAGCCGAAATTACAAAACAATTTGTATAAAAGTAGCTATTATATTTCAAAGCAACCTTTTGAAACTTGTTTATATGTATACTAAAGCATTGGATGTAAGTAGTTCTGCAAACTGAAAACGACTATAATTACTTGCCTTTGGTTTGGTTTTGGTATGCAGAAGAATGCGTGAATTCTGTAAAACTAGATCCAATTATATCCGGAAAATGTGGGTAAGTACCAACTACAGATTGATTTGTGGTGCGAAACGTCTTTGAAACATGCATCATTTTGTTATACCTACCTACTGCAATTAAGTATATAAACATAGACCTCTAGATATATAAGAAATTCTAAATAGATCCTGACCAAAGAAAGTGGTTACTTTTCTACGTATTTTTTATATAACTTTCATATACAACGTGCTTGAAATGCATTAAAATAAAAAAAATACATTGCAAACATCGTGAACCTACGGTAACTGCTTAACATCAGGCAGGTCGTACGCTCGTTTACCGACTTTGTTGTTCCCAAAAAAAATATAAAGACAGATTCAGGAATTGAAGATACTAATAATTTTTAAATATTAAAAAAAACATTGTTTGCTCTACATATCTCAAAAATAATTAACGACCAACGAAACTCCCTTATCTCTACATAGTATAAAACAAAGTCGCTCCCCGCTGTCTGTCTGCCCCTATGTATGCTTAGATCATTAAAACTACGCAACGGATTTTGATGCGGTTTTTAATAGATAGAGTGATTCAAGAGGAAGGTTTATATGCATAATAAATGCATAATATAGTAGAGAAACACTTTAGTATCAGCATTGCACCCGTGCGAAGCCGGGGCGGGTCGCTAATACTTAATAATAATCCTACTAATATTATAAATGCGAAAATTTGTGAGTGTGGATGTATGTATGTATGTATGTATGTATGTATGTATGTTTGTTACTCCTTCACGCAAAAACTACTGAACGGATTGGGATGAAATTTGGAACACAGATAGATTATAACCGGGATTAACATATAGGATACTCTTTAACCCAATAATCCAATACTACGCGGATGAAGTCGCGGGGCACAGCTAGTCTAATAATATTTGTGAACGACATCGCAACAACGGTCGCTCAGTTAGTTCAGTATCCCAGCGGATGTCAGCTGTCAGGGAATAAACAAACTTTCAGTGAAGAGCCGACATTTTGGTGCAAATAAGCAAAGTTTCAGATTATTGTTTTGAGTTTTGGCGACGTCAGTCTTTGTTATTTGTACTTCCTGAGAGACGAAGTTTAGGAGGGACTTGGTGCCAATATTTGTGTTGCTTCTAGGATTCTAATGCTCATTTATTGTAATTTAATAATTATTATTAATCCTTTTAATGTCGCACTCCTGGGCATGGGCCTCCCCTCAATCGGAGGGGGCTTCAAGCCATAATCCACCACAATGGCCCAGTGTGGCGGGTTTGGCCGATTACACGTCTTTCGAAAATTGCGTGGACTTTCTAACATATGCAGGTTTCTTCACGATTTTCATTTGAAAAGGTCTTTTTACGTACCTACTTACTATGAATCTATCTTTAAACAGGACAATGACTTGTTCTTAACCGACAACGGCAATTATTACATGGCTAAGAATTCTATCTTTTGCCTGTTGTTACTTTTAGAATACAATTTTCAACTTAAGGTGAAGGCGCCTGTCTAGCCCGCGAAGTTCAAATTTATTGAGTTCTTTTAGAATTTTTTCAAAAGCTGACAATAATAAAATACAAATTTTGTAATTCGCGAAAAAGACCGTGTGCAGTGCATTTATTAATACATTTATTTTACTCTAAATATTATCACGGTGGATATGATACTAGTAAATCACTAAATATACAAAAAATGCCAGATTATCTGGATAGCTGTCGTTCTTGAAATGTTTTAGAGTAAGTTGGATATATTAATAAATGCCCTGCACACGGTCTTTTTCGCGAATTACAAAATTTGTCTTTTATTATTGTCAGATTTTGAAAAATTTCTAAAAGAACTCAAAAAATTTGAACTTCGCGGGCTAGATGGGCGCTTTAGCCTTAAATATTTATTCGTACTTAACAACAAGTCAGTAATAACTCTCGATACAGCGCTAGACTATATTCTCAAAAGATAGTGCCTATCTATCACTAGGCACATACATTTCGCTTTCAAATACTCCGAAACCCTAAATCCCGGATAATTACTGCAATATATCACTGGACCGTATAATCCCACCACTGGGTCAGCTTCAAGTAGGCCAAACCGGGTAAATAATAATTCTAAAAGGATTTTGACCTGTCACTGCTGAGGCTGAGGTATGACCTGTGTATAGCAGGTCATTGTATCGGGCGGGCTGTACCATGACCTGTCAGTGAGGATATAAATTGCCCATGAGAGTTGAAAGAACTTTATATATTTTTGGCAGTTATCCTAAATCTATATCAGATAACTTAATGGTGGTAAAAGGAATTGACTAGAGCTCATATATTTAGTTTATTTAGAGTTAAATGTATCACTCATTATAAGTTCCTAGTTTTGTAACTTTAATTTTGTTTTTATTTGTTTTTTTCTTTTGTTACTATATCGACGACCGCATGGCGCAGTGGTTCGAGCGTAGGCCGCTCGGCTCACTACATCGGGTGGTTGCGGGTTCGATTCCCGTCAGGGTAAATTTCGGAAATGGTATTTACGTAATTTATCCTGGTCTGGATGTCACTGGGATCGCCCCCAGTCCACTGTATGATACCCATAGTACACGCGTTGCTTAGTTTGGGATCATGCAGTAGGTGTGTTTGTCTGGCGATATTTATTTATTATTTATATGTCAACAAGTCTTGGATCTCAATCCAGCTAGACCATAAACATTTGCCCTCTTATTAATAAACGCGGTATAGAGGGCGAATAGTAACACACCGAATGATCTCTTTCTGTCATGAGTAATTTTACATTCGAATAAAGAAGACAAAGCATAGTGTAGTTACATAGCGGTTGTATAGTTATACAACCGCTTAAGGCTGGAGCGCCCACCTAGCCCGCGAAGTTCAAATTTTTTGCGGTTTTAGAATTTTTTCAAAATCTGACAATAATTAAAGACACATTTTGTAATTCGCGAAAAAGACTATGTGCAGTGCATTTATTAATATATCCAACTTACTCTAAAACATTTCAAGAACGGCAGCTATCCAGATAATCTGGAATTTTTTGTATATTTAGTGATTTACTAGTATCATATCCACCGTGATAATATTTAGAGTAAAATAAATGTATTAATAAACGCACTGCATACTGTGTTTGTCGCAAATCACAAAATGTTGTCTTAAATGTTTTCAGATTTTGGATAAAGTATAAAAATACTCGAAAATTTTAAATTTCGCGGCTAGGCAGGCGCCTTCACCTTAACCACGTTTATTAATAAGGGGATTGATATTATTAAAATATATCATCAGTGATTGTTATCTGTTGTGTTAATCAATAATAATAAATATCGCCAGACGAACACACCAACTGTATGGTCACAAACTAAGCAACGCTTGTACTATGGGTACAATGGACTGGGGTCGTCGATCCCAGTGAGACCCAGACCTGGGCAAATTACGAAAAGACCATTTCCGCAATTTACCCCGGCGGGAATCGAACCCGCAACCACCATGTGCAGTGAGCCGAACGGCCTGCGCTCGAACCACTGCGTCAAGTGGTCGTCAATGTGTTATCTATCGTCGTGTTATCTAAATAAATAGGTCATATATTCTGGGCATGGCTACATTGCCATGCATTTGTATGCTTCCGCGTTTTTCCTTATGTTATCTGAAATTAATGAGTTTTTTAATTACGTTTATTTTATGAGTAACGTTTTTGGTTCTACACGCGAACACGCATATAACACACGCTACAATTATATATAAATTGTATATAAACATGGGTAGCTATAGCACACGCGCACAGTGGCGCAGCCCGCGGCCGGAAGTGTGGCCTCCACTGGGCGGATATTGGGCGGACACCGACGCGGAACTTGTAATAACTGAACAAGTACTTTTTGTGCTACTTTCTCATGAGCTGGGCGTCGATTCGGTAAACAAATAAATAAAACACATAACGCCAAACTGACACACCAACTGTATGGTCTCAAACCAAGCAACGCTTGTACTATGGGTACCGTACAATGGACTGGGGGCGATCCCAGTGACACCCTGACCTGGGCAAATTACGAAAAGACTATTTCCGAAATTTTCCTCGACGGGGATCGAACCCGCAACCACCATTGGCAGAAGAAAAAAAATCTTAGCAAAATTTTGAACATAAATATCTAAGAAAACATAGAATATAGGGATAATAATATAGGTAGGTACTGTACACGATACATTTCTTTTTTATTTCCAACTAAGTCAGCAAACACGCGTACGACCTGCCGGATCTTAAGCAGTTACCATAGCCTATAGGTGCTTGCAATACCAATAGCCATGCTCGCACGTTTCCGACCTGAAACGGAGTGGGAATTGGGATAGAGGGAAGGAAGGGGTGGAAGGTTTAGTCTTCCGCCTCTCTCACTTCACACCTTTACTTTACACTGATCTTCCGTGAGAGGGTGGTACAGACCCGGACGAGTGCTTATACGAGCTAAAGTCGATTGGCTACAGCTTCTACTAACATAATAACACCACACAAGTTTTACGTCTATGATAACACCCACCAGTAGTGTGTATTTAAACGCATTCGTTCAGCGATCCGATCGTCCCGTCCACCCGCCGTCCATGCCGTCCACCCACCGTCCATGCCGGCCACACGATCCACTTGCGATTCATCCGCTCGACTTTCCGATCTCCGACGGGTTAAATAGCCAACGTCACGCTCGGGCCCGGTTTTATTTAAACGGAATTTTTGGAATAGATTTTGGAATTTATTTTTTTATTTTTCTACATATATGGTCTATATTAATTATGATGTGTGAGAGGGTGTGTATTTGGTTAGAAACATAAGTCTTAATGTGCAGAAGGACTGGTAGGATAAGTATAATAATGATAACTCTACCAATTATCATACTTTATTATATTTCTTTACTCAGAGAAAACAGTCATCATTATAATTCAAATGCAATAATTATTCTCTTACCGAAGAAATTGCACTACGGTGTCAGTCTACAGTATATTTATCCACGAAAATCGACGCGCGATAATGAGCAATTTCCTAGTGTGCCTCGCTAATGAACTGTTTTGATACATTGCACGATGGATTTAATTTTAATAAGGGTCTCATTCAGCCCTCTTAATGATCCCCGGACCCTAACAAGAGAAGAAAATCTTCGTTTTTAAAACAATTTGAGTTATTTCTGGTTTTGCCTCTTGGCGGCGGTAAGCAGACACAATAGTTAATTTATTATTTGATATACACCCGGATGGATTATGGACGGGAATCAACGGCGATAAATAGAGCAACGCGACGTTCTTCAACTGCTTTTTTCACTAATAATTAATTACTTACAGTTCTCTTAAGTATTAATAATGTGCTTATTCTCATTAGAAAATTATTTGTACCCCAAAAAGCCAAATTTCAGCTGCCAACAAAATGTAAGTAGGTACTATAAAAGTGTCGCACCCACAGGGATTATATTCCTCTGAAAATTATTTTCATGAAATTTTTAAACTTGTACTTGTTTGCCGCAGAATAATTAATGCTATGAAAATGTCATGCTAAATTATCTGTCAAGGTTTTTAATTAAAATCTGTCTGGAATTGAGACTGTCTCTTTAGTATTTTATGCTACGAACTAAAGCGAAAAAGAGAGCGAGCGAATCGATAGCTCAGAATTTGGTACAATTATAATTTTATAAAATTTTAGAAAACAAATTATATTTTCTGATTTTTTCAATATGTTAAATCCCATATTGCCGTCTGAATAACGGACCTATGCTGTAGTTGTATAATACCAATTAATTATATACCGCCACCTGATTGGATGCCGCCGGCAAAGGCACCTGCTACTTACTAATTAGCCAGTTAACACCGGCGTTCTGATTTAAATTTTTCACTTAAGTAGAATTTATTGGTTCACACTGGTCGTTCAACCCCAGTGGGTTAAATTGGACCAAGTAAAAAAAGACTGCATACGTACTAAATTACAATAATTATTTTTCATATTTTTTGAATATTTATATCAAAATGAACATGCGATGGATACAAATCCAAAAAAAAATTTTTTTTTTGTTTTTTTTTCTCTAAATTCATACCCAACTAGAGTATTCGATATTTTGTGCCTAAAGTGTGTCACCTCAGTAAAATGTCAGTTTAGTAATTTAAAAAATACCTTGCTTCTATTCCTCGGGTCCCTGAAGTCCTCTTTCGAAGCCTTCCGTCGCTTGTCCTTCAGAATCATGCGGGCCGCTGCAAACGCCATTTTGAAGTTCAGAAGATGTCTCTTCTTTTCAAGGGCCGCTCTCGTTTCTCTAGCGTCACTTCAGGAGTCCACACACTAGCACTTTAAAGCGAGTCTTGACGCTACGAGTTTAGAACGCAATCACAGATAATTAAACTTGGAATTGACTAATTAATTGGTTTTCAATTTTATTTTATTATTTATTTTTTTAAGTTTATTTTTTACTAACACTTATTACACAGAAAGTTAACAGTTTTATTGCCTTCTTCGTTGTAATATTTAACAATCAACAACAACTAATTTCTCGTAAATTATTTGTAAAATTTTAATTGAACGAATAATTGATGTTCACTAAAAAGGTGGTTCCTGTTTTTTTTTTTAAAAATAATTAATAGATAAACTAAGTATAATTAATAAATTAAATAAATAGCCTATTTTTGTTAGATACATTAATAATAATATGATAAATAATTCATTTAAGTTTTTGTTAAAAAAAATATAACCAGCATGTAGTTATTTGTTTTTATTTTACAAACACAAAAATATATATTTTGTGTCATGGGATCATTTGAAACAACAGCTTACACCTAAAAAATATAATTAAACTTTACCGATGTTTACCTGAGATAAGTACGAGTATAACCGACACACCGCCCAGAAATGAAAACGCTAACCGGAAATAAACTTTGCAATAATTTAAACCTAACTGCGCGATAAATTACTGGTTTAACTTTATTCAACGCCGCCATTCATTTCGGGACCTTGATCCGGATAAAATAGGGTGTATTTTTGAGGGAGCGACGTGTGGTACTTTGATATGACAAAGAGCCCTCGGGTGTGAGAGTCGGGGACTTTGTTACATCGCCGCTTGAACAAATGCAGGGTTGTCTCGTTAGGAGAGCCCTTAACTCATGTTAAATATGTATCGTGACGTTACTTTCCTCTTTGAGCGATGTTTGGGGACTGGGGACCCTGCAAACAACGAGACATAAAGAGAGGTGTTAAGAGTTTGACGCCTTTGTTTGTATATTATACGATAGCTATATAACTTAATAACCATGAGCGTAGGTACCCTAATTTTGGCCTGGTGGAAGGGCAAATCAGAAATTTCCTGGTGAGTTAAGTATGACTCAAATATGAGTTCTGAATGATAATTCTGAAATGGCCAGGGCTGCTAAAAATTATAGTATCGTGATCGACTGTCATTCTATTAAATACAAAGTATCATCTGAATCATATGAACTCTAAACGTAGACCCAAGGCCAATATCTGAGGGGGAATGCACCAAGTACAAACAACAGTCTCACCCCGTATTATAGACCTAAAAGTACGAAATACAATCAATGATTGTGGGTGCACGAAACTGCACCCCTAAATACCTAGAAATAAAGACAATGGTTTTTTACCGTAATCCACTGAAAACTTCAACGTCTGAAGCCCGCACTTTTCTGAAAGGTATCAATTAACAAGATTGTTTGCAATCGAAGACGGGCTAGCAGGCGCCACCTGGCGGCGATCTGAATGATAAACTTAATTACACAACACAAAGGGAAACGATAAACACTCGATTGTGTGCACACGAGACGTACAATCGATAATGGATCGCTTTATGTTGTAAGAATATAAGTAAGTTTAAAATTGACGACCGCTTGGTTAAACCCGGGGAAAATTTTGGAAATGGAATGTCATGGTAAGTTATTGAATGATTTTGAAACTAGCCCCGGTCTGGGTGTCACTGGGATTGCCCCCAATCCATTGAACGTTACCTTACATAAACTAGTGCTCGCCCGCGGTCGAACTTCGACTATAATTCATTAAAATTTCAATTTTAAACATAAGTCACGTTCCAAAGACTATTACATTAACCCAAAAACCTTCTTTAATGATACAGGCACGCAGAATGGACTATGGAGTTCCCGCCCTCAGAAATAAAGAAAAAAAAACTGTCACCGATTGTCAGTCAGACAGTCAGTTACCAAGTGGAAGTTACCAATATGTGTGTGTCAAACGCAGGGTAGTGTGTGTAATTGTTTATTTATTAGTTTAATGTATTTCTTGTGCACATTTTTTTAAAATATTAGCGCTCTGGACTGTTTCTCTATATAAACTATAAGTGTGGGAAATTTCATACTCCTCCGTCCGCGCAATTTTCGTGAAAAGGGGTAAAGTTTTTGCTTCACGCTTCTTAATATATTATGGATATTTTAGTCTATTTACTAATATTTCAATGGTATTCTTGATATCCAAATATGAAACCCCATATTGACGACAAGGGCAAACATTTTATGTCACTGTAACAATCTTACAATTTGTAAGCAATATTTATATTCAAGTTTTTCATGTGCATTTGTCCATTTTAAATTGCTATGAAATGCATATAGACCAAACTTAGTTTATAATCAGTCGGGGTTATCGATTGCGAGCTGTTCTGTGTAATTTATTGAAGGTAAATGTCGGTCAAAGACAATCAAATCGAGGGACATTACTGTGTGTCTGATAATCTGTGGTTAAAACAAATATGGTAAGTAAATAACAGATTGACTCAAGTCTGGGTATTTCACAATCGCAGTTTTGCAGAACAAATTCAACCTACGCATACTTCTGTATACTGAAACCAACTCTAATGCAAGTGTTTGTAGGTTAATTTCAGAATATGCACTTACCGTAACCCGTTGGGTTTAGTATACTCATATAATTACTTGCCGTATTTGTTTGCGATAGGCAAAAGGTTAATTTACGCACATTATCTTTTTGAATTTCCAAAAAGTTGGTATACGAGCTAAAAATGAAAAACACCAATTGCATAGTGAGCCCTCAAATTTGAGTCTGATTAGTGTTTTCTATTCTGAAATTCTCCGTGCGTTTAGATTGTTTTATTAGCGGGCCAGGCAAACGTTGTCCTACCATACCTAGTACCCGATCGCAGCGCCACCTACCCACTCGAACATCTATACAAATAAATAAAATTGGAGTGTCTGTTTGTAATATCAAAATAACACTTTTTCACTAAATGCATATAAAAGTACATACGACACCTATAGCAAAAACACGATAAAAAAAAATTGTCTGTCTGTCTGTCCGTCTGTCTGTCTGTCTGTCTGTCTGTCTGTCTGTCTGTCTGTCTGTCTGTGTGTTTGTTCCGGGTAATCTCCGAAACGGCTGGCCCGATTTTGACGGGACTTTCACTGGCAGATAGCTGATGTTATAGGGAGTAACTTAGGCTATTTTAATTTTAGAAAAACAATTAGGGTTCCGCGTAAAAAAATAAAAACACATGAAATCAAAGAGTTACTCCGAAACGGGTGGACCGATTTTGACGGGACATTCACTGGTAGATAGCTGATGTTAGAAGCAGTAACTTAGGCTACTTTTATTTTAGAAAAACTAAATTTAAAAAAATGCAAAATGGGTCCTGTCGTGCGGGCTCAGAACGCGGGAGCGGGCTTTTTTGTTAAGTTAAATTTCACGCGGACGATGTCGCGGGCTCAGCTAGTATAAAATAAAATAATAATTACAGTGACTAACACAAGAACATAATTTTGTACATAAGTTTAACAATGTTTAACTTGCAATCACTAAAGAACTTCAGAACATGCCGTCACATAAACTAAGTTTACATCTGCCTCGTAACCTAGTGACGTCACGGTTCACCCAGTCTACCGCCTAATTGGATAACTTTAGGGTGCGCCAATGTACAGCCAGCGTTTTGATAATAGCCAACACGTGTTGGTCCAGATTTATATTGGTGCCAACATTTGGCGAAGTTGTATGGGTCCAGCGTGGAAAATATGTGGTAAGAATTCTTCGTTTGAGTATTCAGACACTTTTCCTGGTTTTCAGATGTTTTTCAATGAAGATTAGTTATGCCTAAGCGATCATTCACTGATAATTTCTATACATTATACTGACATAGGCCCGTTATAAATAAATCAAACTCAAACTCAACTCAAAATTGTTTTTATTCATGTAAGCCAACAAAGCATGTATGAATAGTCAGAATCTACCACGAGTTCGGAATGCTGCTTCCACTGAGAAAATCCGGCAAGAAACTCAATGGTTACTCTTTTTAATGATATAAAGATGGTGTACATTCTCAGGAATGGCATAAAAAATATGAGCAGGCAACACCATTGTCACTAAATAAGTAATAAGTAATAATAAATAATAATCAACTCTCACTCTCAATCAATCTCGAGTCTTAGACAGATCTTTGAAACTTCATTCTTAGGCGTACCAGTACAAAATAACTTGTCAAATGCCTACTTAAATCGCTCTCAGATTTGAGATAGATTGATTAATACGGCCCTCAAATACGGCCATCATCAGCCAAAAAAGTATAGAAAAGACGGTGCAACCTATTAGGGGCTATATGAATACAATTATTCTCAACATTGAATTTGATGACCGCTTGGCGCAGTGGTTCAAGCGTAGGCCGCTCGGCTGACTACACCGTATCGCCGGGTTCGATTTCCAGTAATTTGCCCTGTTCTGGGTGCCACTGGGTTCGCTACCAGTCCATTGTGCCTACGGTACCCATAGTACAAGCGAAGGGCGGGACCACCGTAGTGCATTCTGCGTGCCAGTATCAAAAAGTCATTGACGATAAAACCTTAATGATTAAAATTTAAATGAGAAATGGTCGAATTTCGACCACGGGCGACCACTATTATTAACAACTAGCTGTGCCCCGCGACTTCATCCGCGTAGTATTTTAACTTAGCAAAAATTTCGAGATTATCGGGTTAAAAAGTATCCTATATGTTAATCCCGGTTATAATCTATCTGTGTTCCAAATTTCATCTAAATCCGTTCAGTAGTTTTTGCGTGAAGGAGTAACAAACATACATACATCCACACTCACTAACTTTCGCATTTATAATATTAGTAGGATTCTCAACAGAAATATAAACACGACGCCACAAAGTCTCATAGAGTCGGTTATAACGGCTTCTTTACTCCGCCGCTTACCGGGCGCGGGGCTGGCAGAGCTCCAGCCTGTACGAGTACATTTGTATGCTTGCATCTTGCAAGATAAGGTGATCTGGAATTGTTTATTCAGCCAGTTTCATAGAGATAGATAGATATGAACGTCTAAAACATAATTTTAATGGGAATTTATATTCAAGACATATCTACTATCGTTTGGCTTTCACCCAGTTTATGGAAGGATTGTTTTTTTTTCTATTTGAGCAAGACATTGCCGTTAAAAAAACATAAGTGAAAATTAGCACGCTTAAATAACTCGCCCGCATGGGACCTTACTTTTAAATTGTTAGGTGTCAACTCGCCCGAATTATTTTGATGACATGAGACTTCACTATTCTGAGATACAAAATTATAAAATTACTAGCTGGGCCCCGCGACACCGTCCGCGTTCTGTTGAAATTTTTCCTGAATTTTCTTTGCTATAAACCTCACGGAGCCCGAGACTTTTCCAACGAATGCAAAACCGTGGAAATCGGTTCGTGCGTTCTGGAGTTATAGCGTCAGGAAAGAAAACCCGACTTATTTTTATATAGTAGATTTTTGTAGTTTTGTAATCTACAAGGCATTAAATAATAATTTTGATGTAATTACAAGACAATATTTTTTGTTATTGTACAGTGTACGTACTTAAATCATAATGAAATAAAATAGTTTATTTCAGTATAAAGGGCAGTTGTAGTTCAAATTATGTTTAAATACTCCCATACTTCCGTTGAGTAGTATTTGCTTCCGTTGCTTCGTTTATAACAGTTCCAATATTTTTTTCCAATCTCATATCGTAATCGATCCCGTGTCCCGTGTGTGGCTGACAGTCGGCAATTGCATCCAACTCGCGAACTGTATCAGTTCTTTTTTGTGAAATTCTAACTCACTTTTAAAAAAGAGGTTAGAGAGAGCATTCCAAATGTGTCAGTACCATTATTTTTATATTTCATCGGCTTAAAATTCTTTCCAACCACGAAAATGTAGGGTCTCTACTCACATAATGTAGAGACATCAAGTATTCAAGTCAACAAAACAATTTATCATTACAATCCGTTTACGTAAATAATATGAACGTGAAATTTTACCGACTAATGTATTTTTTCCTCGACTGTACGCGTTCCAGGGTTGTCGCCCAAAATACAATACACTTTGTTTTAGCATCTGCTAGATTAAAATAGGACATTTTTCAACAATAGTAGGCTCATAACAAAGGAAATGTAAACTACATTCATTCTGTTTGAAAAATATTATTTCTCATCTTTTGTATTCAAGTATGGGGGCTTTGTTTAAGACGAATTTTTATTTTTATGAGTAAAATCTTGGCATTTTTATTACGAATAAGTCAAAAGTGAAAGCAAAAATTTATCGTATACAACATTTTAATATTTAATGGATAAATCCAACCTAAGAGGTTATTATGATACATATTTCAATAACAATGGGAAACCCGTGTTTCTGGTGCAGTGAACGGCAATAGAGTCGGGGCGGGGATGGCCGCCACTGATGACAATCACGTAAATAGCCTACGCTCTACGTTCACGGTACGCACGCAATAATACAGCAGCGGAGGAAACAGCGATATGAATACAACTCTTTGTTAGCAAACTAGAACAATAGCTCGGAAACAAAGCTCTATGTTGGTACTATTTACAACAGTAGTAATAAACCTAGACTAAGGTCTAATTAAGAAATTATCAGCTACATGATAGAATAGTTCAGTGACGTCAAACACGATGCAAAAGTATAAAGGACTTTTATGAACCTGTCTTGACGACCCTAGTGCAAGTAGTACAGTCACCAACAAATGTACAAATAGAGTGCATATTCAAAAACTAATGACGTGAGGTTTGTTTCGTTTGATATTTGAAAGATAAGGTGAGATATTGTACTCAGTACATTAGTTTCTCCCGTTCTGTGTCTTCCATTCATGTGAAGTGTCTTTAAGGTGAAGGCGCCTGTCTAGCCCGCGAAGTTCAAATTTTGTGAGTTCTTTTAGAAATTTTTCAAAATCTGACAATAATAAAAGACAAATTTTGTAATTCGCGGAAAAGACCGTGTGCAGTGCATTTATTAATACATTTATTTTACTCTAAATATTATCACGGTGGATATGATACTAGTAAATCACAAAATATACAAAAATTGCCAGATTATCTGGATAGCTGTCGTTCTTGAAATGTTTTAGAGTAAGTTGGATATATTAATAAATGCACTGCACACGGTCTTTTTCGCGAATTACAAAATTTGTCTTTTATTATTGTCAGATTTTGAAAAATTTCTAAAAGAACTCACAAAATTTGAACTTCGCGGGCTAGATGGGCGCTTTAGCCTTAAAGCATGGCCAGCATTGAAATGAAACTTTATTTAACGAATTGACTTATACCTAATGTTGCAATTGTCAACACAATTAAAGCAAATAATTTTTCACAGAAAAAATAATTTCAAAGAATTTAGATAACACAATAAGAAATAAATAACACACTAGAAGACATGCCTGTTTATATGTATGTGTTTTATTAATAAAAATAATTAATTTATTTTAATTATCATTACCTATGTAATATTTTCAATGTTCATACAAATACCAAAATTATAGGTAGTTGTATATTAAGTACCTCTCACAAAATAGTACTTATTTTTTGTAATTAAATTTGCGTTCGATCGGTCGCGGAATACCAATTACTGTCTTCTGTGAAAGTCTAGTGGAGAACAGACCTATTTTGTTCGGACTTTTTTAAGAACAAAGCGACGCTTTTCAGATTGTCTAAGCGTTTTTCGCATAAAAACTCTTTAAAAATGTATTTTGTAACAAATACGGGTTAGTTTAAACCTATGTCGAGCAAATTCATTTTATTAAAGTTGTGAGATCGCTATGCACCAGGTTCGGGTTAAGTTTGAAGCAAGTTTGTTTGATAATTTAGTGGTTAGGAACTTTACGATTAGAAACTTGGGCTTAATTTGAGATTGTCCACAGCTGTAGGCTAAAGTTGCATTGTAAAACTCTAGAATATTGTCAAGTACCTATTCAAGATTGTGTAAGGTAAATGAAGGTATAATAAAACTTTGACGGAGTTGTGTACACAACATAAACAAATTCCACAATTTATCGAAATATTATATCTTTTACAATTACTTGTCAAAGCATTTTTCAGAAATAACGTCAGTAAAGTAGCTCACATCAGAAATAAAGTGAATAGCTTACAATTACAAGTTAAAAAAATAAAAATATATATTCAAGGCTACATGTAATTTGACCTCAGAGAATACGCCGAATCCTAATTAAGTAACCCTGAATATTAAATAAAACAAAATTGTAGTAGGTACGCATCTTGTCCCAGTTTTCAGCAACAGAGAGGAGTCAACTCAGCCCTCGGAATAAGTGACAAAGGACCCTTCCAACTGAGTTTTTACACCTGCCAGGGAATTAAGATGAGAGATATGACAAAAGTAGACCGCCTGTGGGAGGATGAAACCGAGATATCCAATGTGCTTGAAATACTTTTACACTTATTATGAAGGGATATTATATAATGAATGATGAATGTGTAATTATAAGCTAAGAACAATCCACGTGACATCATATCTACAAAAAAGTCATCGAAATCAGTCAAGCAGTTTAGGAGAAGAAGAATTACGGACACACGAACACCGGGATTTTGTATAATAATGAAAATTTTGAGGGTGGCAGAGTTAAGCTATTGACTACAGCTCAAATACGGGTAGGCTCGACCGGGTTTGTACCACCCTCTCAGAGAAGATTGGCGTAAGGTAGCTGCGATTCGTACGATGAGTGAGAGAGCCGAAGGCCCGACCCGTCCCTTCCCCTCACTCTGTCCCACTCTCCTTTATGTCGGCAGCGTGCGAGCACTTTGGTATTGCTTGCAATCTATAGGCTACGGTAACTGCTTAACAACAGGGTCGTACGCTTGTTTAAACCTATCTTAAAATATCTGATAAAAATCGAAGAACAAATATAAAGCATATTTCAAATCGGAACGTGGCCATCAAAACGGTGATAGCAAATACATTTTCTTCTCTTGGAAAAGCATCTGGAATCCATATTTTCCGGCCTTATAGAAAAAACCTGCCAATCAAATACTTCCCAAGGGTATTTCTCATCCCAAATCGTAATGGGAAACTCAACCCTGCCCGCAAATTGGAGATTCATTCATCAAAACGAAAATCAACCCGTCACGCGCGCCCACCGAATTTTGCGAATATTAGAAAAGGGTTTCACTGACCCTATCCCCTTCCGTTCACATAAAACGCAAGTTTATTGTGTTCTCCATTGATTCCGGTCGGTGGGACCACTTAGGGCAGGAGCAGGGGATGGGAGGGATTCGATTCTCGTGCCATTTACTAGCATTCAAGATTTTGTGCTTAAGTTATACATAAGTAAGTTCCATTCCCGTATTAACCTTTCAATTCTTATGATATCAGGGTTTTGAACTCCCAAATTCATAGAAAGTTAGTATATCAGTTGACAATAGTATTACAAAACTATTTTGTTTACAATAATAAGGACATAAAATTACATCAAAATACAATAAAGTATTTTGTAAATAAAATTCAAGCCTATTTCGTCAGCCAACCGCCCCAATAATACATAATATCTATAAACAGATTTTGGAAACTGTACTTAGTCTTTACCCCAATAAACTATAGCTTTTAAATTATAATAAGTACCCTCCGACTTATACCCTTACACACAGAAATGTAGATATTCAAATAATAATGTCAGAGTTCCTCAACATTTCCAACAAACTGCCACAATCGTAACGCATGTGAGTGTAAAACAATAGAGATTATTTCAGCGTTACGGCAGGCCCCACGGCGGTTACTTTTCATGTAAATTTCTCCCCCCGGCCCGTGGGGGTGGCTCGGGGTGAGGTGTAAGCCGTTACAGACATTAACCCGGGGATGAAGTTTTAATTCGTTCTAAACTGTTCAATGGTTTTATTAATCAGTTTTAGTTTTGATTTTGATTTTACGATGGCCGTGTGGTCTATTATATGCTGGAGTCAGCTGGACTCTTATTATTATTAATTAATATAATTTTTTGTAATGCCTATGATAACTAATATTAAATATAGTGTATTTTGACAAACTAAATGTGAAATATTTTTTCAAGAATATTCAATAAATACAAAGATATTAGCTATTAAACTTGCTAAAACTATTCAGTTATGACATTATTCTTCACTGGCTACTAGCTGTTCGTGTATAGATGGCAAATTTTAAAGTATATTCAAAACTAGCTGAGCCCGCAACTTCATCCGCGTGGAATTTAACTTAACAAAAAAGCCCGCTCCCGCGTACTGAGCCCGAGCGACAGGACCCATTTAAAAAAAAATGTTTTTCTAAAATCAAAGTAGCCTAAGTAACTCCTTAAAAGATCAGCTATCTGCCAGTGAAAGTCCCGTCAAAATCGGTCCAGCCGTTTCGGAGATTACCCGGAACAAACACACAGACAGACAGACAGACAGACAAAAAAAAATTAAATCGCGTTTTTGCTATAGGTGTCGTATGTACTTTCATATGCATTTAGTGAAAAGGTGTTATTTTGATATTACAAACAGACACTCCAATTTTTTTTATTTGTATAGATTATATCGCTGGTAGTAATCGTGAGACATGATTTATAATACAATTATACAATTAAAAAAAAAAACCGCCGTCGCACCTATTGTTATGGATATTGTCCTGATTTATTACTGGGATTACTTGTATAACATTGGGCCTTCAGTAAAGAGCTATAAGATTGGTAGTTGTATATCAGGCGACATTTTCATTATTTATTTTAATTACTAGCTTTGCAAGGTCACCACATTACCTAATAGGGTATTGTAATCTCAGGGCATTGTCTATTTCACACTCTTGTCAATATTGCAATAAATGTCGAGTTTAGAATTTAATAAATTATTTTCATATGAAATAAATCAATATAGCCAAACTGACACACCAACCGTATGGTCCCAATCCCAAACCAAGCAACGCTGGTACTATGGGTACCGTACAATAGACTGGGGGCGATCCCAGTGACACCCAAACCTGGGCAAGTTACGAGTAGGCCATTTTAGAAATTTACCCCATCGGTATCGAATCCGTAACCACCGTGCGCAGTGAGCCGAGCGGCCTTAGCTCGAACTACGACGCCAAGCGGTCGTCACCAGTCTATACGCATACTCGTATAAGTCATCAGCAAGGTATTGTTCCATTAATTGATTTGCTGCATATGAACAGCGTGTGATTGGCGGGCCCATCAGCAGGCTGTCGGGCGCTAACCAGAATTACAGGCTGTCTATCAAGCCACAAAGCTAAATACCTATAGTATTGTTCCTGTAAACTTCGTCGTCATACAAGCGTACGACCCGGCTGATGTTAAGCAGTTACCGTAGCCTATAAATGCTTGCAACAACAATTACCTAAATGGGAGTGGGATAGAGGGAGAAGTAAAGTGTGGACGGTGTTGAGATCTCTCGCTCTACGTATGAAATAAATAAATAAATAAATAAATAATAAATAAAATAATTTATTTCTCACCACAAACCAAAAATACATTGATGTAAATATATGTAGATATAAAGTAAAGTCATTGGAGATAGTTGACAATTTTTTGGTTGTGGATCGCTGGTGCCTGTGGTAGGTGTAAAAACCTGTATTACAGGTCACCAGGTCCCCGAAAACCTCGGAAGCTGTTTATTTGTTTACAGTTATTTGAGCTCGTTCATTTAGGTACATACAGTAAGTGGTGATAATAAAAAATAAAAAGTAAATAATGTATAAAAATTAAAAAACTAAGATAATTCAAAACTAAAATAAGTGAACATGTATGTCGGTGTTTGTGTGTGTGTTGTGAGCGTGAAGGAGTATGAGGGAGGGTGTGTGGTTAGGGGAGTTGTTGGGTTATTCGAGTTGTGGATGAAATCCAGCTATATTAGCTACTCTACCCCGATTTTCTGTGATAGGGCGCTATAATCCCGATCGAACCAGCTCATATATGAGCTGTAGTAAGTTGGATACAGATTGGCTCTACCACCGTAAGTAAATGACGTCTGATATTTCACCAACACGCACTTGGCGCAGTGGTTCGAGCGTGGGCCGCTTGGCTCACTGCACATGTTGGTTGCGGGATCGATTCCCGCCCGGGGCAAATTTCGGAAACGGCCTTTTCGTAATTTGCCCGGGTCTGGGTGGCACTGGGATCGCCCCCAGTCCATTGTACGGTACCCATAGTACAAGCTTTGCTTAGTTTGGGACCGTGCAGTAGGTGTGTCAGTCTGGCGATATTTATTTATTTATTAGTTATTCATTGCCTGATTTAACAGACAGTGGGACATTAAAAAGTCTTAATTATAAGCATTTACAGCCTGTTGTACACGGAACAAGCAGCTCCTGTTATTTATCGCAACCGTGTTCCACTGGAGATTAATAGGAGCATTATATTTACGCGGCGGGCCGCCATTCGTTACGCGACCGGCAAATTTAAATTTAAAATGGAATGATAAATCAAAATGTTGAATGTAACACTGCGCTCAAAAGTTTTAATTAATTTGAGGACAATCGGTAGCTAGTGGGGAGCTGTATTGTAAAGCTGCTGGTAATTATGGCGAAACAAAAATAAAGGAAACATGTTATTGTTGATTTCATGCGTCAGTGAATTTTGAGAACCATTTCCTTCTTATTGCACGGCCGCATGCACCGCGATAACACGAATATTCCTTAATACCTTTATTTTCGATCTATGCCGTCACCACTTCGCCAAGACATCCATTGTTCATCGCGATGTGATCCAGACATTTGTGGCCATGCAATACCCCGCAGACCATAGACGGACTTTATCGCACGGAGTTTCATCGCGTATACTTCACGATGAGTGATGCCCCGCCATAAGAAAAAACAGTGCCGTCTAGGGACGCCCGAAAGAAGCGACGCTTTATAGTGTAAAGCGTAGGAACTAAGCGTTAATCACCCTGAATATCTAAATAAGTATATTATGTCGTGTAACGATACTGAGGTTTAGCATGGATAGAGTAGCCGCGCGACGCGCGCCCCGAACGGCCGTATAGAAGCTACGCTTCTTCGCTTCAAAAATTGTTTGCATCTAATCAATTCATAGCGCTGACCTTAAACAAATAAAAATCCTCTTTACTTACAAAAATATACGGTTTGTTTAAACTAATAGTCATTACATTAAGAGCCAAATGAGTTCACAAAATGCTTTTAAAAAGGCTCGTTTAGCTCGTTAAGTTTTAACGCTTGGGGCTGTAGGGTGTCCATCCGTGACAGTGTCTTCAGGACATTGCATCATGTGCATAAATTAGTTCGTTTAATGAGAATAATCATAATAATGTTTAATGATTTAAAATTGTCACCTATTGTTTATAAGGATGAAGGAGAAAGGAAAGAAGGAACAACAAAAGTATGTTAAAATAATTAGTCTCAGAGAAACTGAACGCACAGTAACCTTACATCTAGCAAAGCACTTTTTCACTTGAAAAGTGATAAATGTGAGTTTGCCCGAACAAATCACTCTTGGTTGTAAAACATTAGCCCGGGGCGGCTGTGACTGCCTGGTAACCGACTTTTACTGCATTTTTCATACCTGAAATAAATACTGCCACTTTATGTTTGCAGAGCTGTGTGAAATATCACTGCTGAGTGACATACACACCGGTGTTTGTCAATAAAGCGCGGCAGCAATGTTTGTGATGTGGAATGTATATGTCATGACGCTAATTTGGGTGGCTATTAATTAAGAAAAACAGCAAGATGGTATTATGGTCACAATTAAGCAGCTCTTAAAAAAAAGTTGCGTATGAGTAGGTATTTGGCGGATTGGTTTGCAATGATCAGAGTTGACTGATAACAATTTTCAACTTTGAACTTTGAACTAAATAGATCGAATCAGATTCAATAATATGTTTCTATTGAATTACCTGCATAGTTACATTCCGCTTCCGGTTTCCAATTATGCCCATGCGTGGGTAGCCCGGCATGCTGCGGTTCGCACTTTAATTGCCGATTAGACCCGCCAGAGAGCGCATTTGCAATTATATTGGACCCATTCTGGCATTATTGAAACAGGTTTAATACCTAGTGTAACATGTATTTTAATTAAAATAGTTTATTACTTAATGGGAGGCGGTAAATACTCGATTTTAAGTCCATATTGGTGCAGCAGTCAATTTTAGTTCGTATATGAAAAAATCCAACTCACTCCTAATATTTCTTTCGATTCGTGCGGGTTCTAAGGCAATTTAACTTTTCCCCAGGACTCGTCGAGGGTGAAACGTCGACGTCACCATTGGTCACCATTGTCGATCCTGGCTTACAGGAACAACAGTGGTGGGGAAATGTATGGCGGGACTAGTCACAAAAAATAATTGCGACTTGTCAAAAACATATTTGTGGCCCGATGGCAACAAAAAACACCATTGTAACTTTTCAAAAAATATCATGAAATCTACCACTCAAACGATTACAAGTAATTGTTGGGGCAACACCCCATCAATTTCGGGGTATTATGATCTTCAAAACCTCTAAATTCCCAGCAATTCATTTCTAACATGAGAGAATGGGCATGAGAAACTGGCAATATTGAATTACTAGTGTACCTATTATTTTCTATACTTTCAAGTGACAATGGTGTTGCCTGCTCACATTGCGTTGCTGATTCTGAGAATGTACAGCAAGGTTTGTTCAATAAAAAATAGTAACCATTAAATTTCTTGCTGGATCTTCTCAGTGGAAGCGGCATTCCGAACCGGGGATAAGATGCTGACCATTCATGTAGGTGCTTTGTTGGCATAACATGAATAACAATAGGTATGTTTTTTTGACCTATGTAGTTCGAAAGATTGACGCCCTGGAAATGTGGTGTTGGAGACGCATGCTCCGAATCCCATGGACCGCGTACCGCACTAACGTTTCAATCCTAAAAGAACTCAACATCAAAGAGAGATTATCGTCGACTGTGCAAATACGAATCCTCAAGTTCTTTGGGCACATCACCCGCAACAAAAACTCAATGGAACGATTGGTGGTGCAAGGGAAAGTTGAAGGCAGGAGACCACGTGGGCGCTATCCAACACGGTGGACAGACCTCATAAAATCCGTGACACACTCAACCGTGAACGACTGCTCTCACTTAGCCAAACATAGACCCACATGGCGACATATCGTACGAGCAGCGGTGGCACAAGAACCGACCGAAACATGACCACGACCGCTCTGACAAGAGTGCTACGACTTAGAAGAAGAAGTTCAAAAAATAATTTATTGTGTATTACAATAAGAATTAGAAAGTTTATAATACAAAACTGAAGCGTAGACTGCCTGAACCCCGAGAACAAAACTAGCAACCACCTAGAAGGAAAGTATTAAGAAAATTTCTAAATCAATTTACCCAGGAACAAATGTATCCGCACTATAAATATCAGGGAACAATCAATCATATGAAGCGAGGTGGTTCATTCTGCGGTTTATAACATCTCGTCCGTCATCATTAGCGGCAAGCTGACTCACTGCCTACCCGTTGGAGTGCACTGGCTAACTTCTTCCTCCTTTATTTTATACTAGCGGCCCGCCCCGGCTTCGCACGGGTACATTGCGGTTACATTATTCGAGTTCTAGTAAGAATACCTAATTTTTTTGAAAATATATTATAGCCTATGTCACCCGGGTATAGTGTAGCTTCCCATCAGTGAAATATTTTTTCAAATCGGTTCAGTAGTTTCGGAGCCTATTAATTACATTCATTACAATCAAACAAACAAAGTTTTCCTCTTTATAATATTAGTATGATTAAAAACTAGCTGTGCCCCGTGACTCCGTCCGCGTGGAATGTGGACAACCCGTATCACTTAGGGGTATAAAAAATAGATAGTAGCCGATTCTCAGACCTACTGAATATGCATATAAAATTTCATAAAAATCGGTCAAGCCGTTTCGGAGGAATTTGGTAACTAACATTCTGACACGAGAGTTTTATATACTGGTTGAAACATAAAGGGTATACTTTTTTTTTCAAAACTCAACATTGTAATTCTAAAACTATCAGCTTTGGAGGAAACTTGAAAAACAAAAAGTGTTATAGGAATACAGCTGTTGTACATATTTCAAAGGCTACAAAACCTTTAGTACTTCAACTGTCTCACAAAGCCGATAGTTTGAGATTTACAAAGTTGAGTTGCAAAAAAAAGGATACCCTTTTTGTTTCACCTAGTATAAGAAGTCGGAAGAAACATACGACCCGGATGTTACGCCGTCACCGTAACCTAGCTATAAATGATTGCAATACCAAAAGGGAGTGGATCAATGGGTAGGAGGGGTAGGACTTCCGGCTCTCTCGTTCATCGAAAGACAACGGTAACTGCTTAACATCAGGCGTGTCGTACGACTAGTACGCTTGTTTACAGATTTGATTACATAGGTAAATATAAAAATATCAGAACAAGTGTCCGTTATTGTCCCGGATATTGCTTAAATCGTCCTGCATGTCCCCGTTTCCTACACCTGCCTCAAATATTTAAATTTTTCAAATGTTTGTATTACTCTATGGTTTTAATATTGTTACCTAAGCAGCTACTAAACCTAAAGTTATATTATTAGAAGTGGTTCATCATAGAAAACTAAAGATAAAGTTTCGCAATGATTTAAATTGGGATCCTCAAATAACCCAAATGATCAAATCGAGAATCGAAGCTTCGTCCTCCAAAAATTATGACCAATAGCCGACGTCGTTCCACTTCATCTGAAAGGATATTAGCTCGCGGTGAGGCGGTGACGCGGCGCGAGGCAGCCTCGAGCCGTGAGCCGCGAGGCGCTGCCAAGTCACGTACGTTCTACACTTCACAAAAGTAACCCACAATGATATTCCAGTTTTTTATGGTAATTATGATTAATGTTACATATTATACAATTTTTTATAAATGTTTGCATTTTTCTTTTCAGAAATTGGTAAAGAAAATCGGAATGATCGAACCTACTCCAACAAATACGTACTTATTTAACTTCTTAAATACGTACCTACGTAACAAATGCTCGCATGTAGGCGTGCAAAAGTAGGCGTGCACAAGTGAGCGTAAAAAAAATGATAACGAGGAAAACAGATAAATAAATCAGTGGAAAATCGTCCTCAGTGTTGCCAGACCGTACGATAATTATGGGGGTGTACGGTAATTTGGCCATCGATATGATGTACGATACCCAGCTAATATCAAAACGATGTAAATTTTAAACAGAATAAAAATACCTTTTAACAAACTGGAAGTCATTGTTTTGATTCAGCACAGTTTGCAGGTGTTCGAACCAAGCTATAGCCAATTAAGAGTATTTTCACAAAATTTACTATCAAATTCTGCACGGCAGATAGAGCTTTGTTTAAATAATATAACTAATTATTATCCATCCAAACTCCATTAATAGACCCTTTTTTCTCTTTCCGTATTTGTAATAGTTCTTGCACCTGTTCTGGCCAAGTCGCTCTATATCCTACTAATATTATAAATGCGAAAGTTTGTGAGTGTGGATGTATGTATGTATGTATGTATGTTTGTTACTCCTTCACGCAAAAACTACTGAACGGATTTGGATGAAATTTGGAACACAGATGGATTATAACCGGGATTAACATATAGGATACTTTTTATCCCGATAATCCCGAAATTTTTTCTAAGTTAAAATACTACGCGGATGAAGTCGCGGGGCACAGCTAGTGTCCCATAATTTGCAGCGGTTGACCTCAACATGTGCCTTACATGACAATAAAATTTTCACAAAGGGCCTCTACATGTTGGACCCATGTCCCCATGCAAGCCTTCCAAAAGACTGGGCTGAGCCCGTGATAATGAGATAACTAATCATAGAAAGCTACATAATATTGCGTTAAACCGCAGTAAATATCTCACAGCAATAAGTCTATAAGTATTCCAAAGCCTTTGTGCATTTTTTGCGCTACAAAAGTTCCGTGTTCCATCTCTTTGTGGTCCCCGCCGAGATAAGCCCCTTGTGCCTCGGCCCTCCATTGAAATGACTTAGTAAAGCCTGCCGGGAATTCAAGAAGCATGGACTTTTTAATTATAAGTAAAATTTTAATTATAAGAATAATTATTGTAATTTATTCATGTCCAAATTTTCCATGTTCACAGAGATAAGGTAAAAAATTCTAGAACCCAGAATTCTTTTCAACATATTATTATTATGATTGACACATAGATTTCAAAAAATCAGAGATGCGAGGCGGGGTTTCAGTCCTGGAACTTGTGCACGTAAAACCAATCGGCTATTAACTTACATGAATACCATAATAAATAAATGAAAGAATAAAAATTACGCTGAAAAAAAAAAAGTTTTTGCGGTATGACAACGTATATTAGATTTCGCGGCCAGAAAATTGTTCGTCGAATCAAATCAGCTTTGTGGCACAACAATATTGTTATTAGCGCGTCGTCGGAGGCTTCTGTTGATCCAATTAACGGCATTCATGAAAGCGGAAGGCTTATTGTATAATACAACGGAAAGTATAACAGCGATAACACATTTTGATTATAGGACATATTTTTTACTGACGAATGAACTCCTAGCGAATGAATTTAGCCGATTATAAAAGTTCGGACTGATTATGAAAGTTCTAACTGTATGGTCCCAAACTAAGCAACGCTTGTACTATGGGTGCCGTACAATGGACTGGGGCGATCCCACTGATACCCAGACCAGGGCAAATTACAAATAGACCATTTCAGAAATTTACCCGCGCGGGAATCGAGCCCGCAACCACCATATACAGTGAGTCGAGCGGCATACGCTCGAACCACTGCGCCTAACGGTGCCTTCCTACTACCAACTTCAAATTACTCTCATATACTTTTCGGAATCCTAGTAGTTACCAAAATTGGGATACTAATCGCTGAATTTTCTGCCTTTCCCAAATTGAACTAGACATTGATAATATAACACAATGCAGGTAATAGGCAAACCTGGCGGACGTCCAACCTGCAGTTACAGTTACTAACTGATAATACTAAGGTATCGTTGGGAAGGATTGCGGTCTTGAAGCAACGTTGGTATATACTATCATAGTAATCCTTATCGTACTGAATATACGCCGGATTTAGTATGATAAACGGCCCTGATATCATAATCTATATATATAAAAATGAATTGCTGTTCGTTAGTCTCGCTAAAACTCGAGAACGGCTGGACCGATTTGGCTAATTTTGGTCTTGAATTATTTGTGGAAGTCCAGAGAAGGTTTAAATGGTGAATAAATATGAAAGTCCACGCGGACGAAGTCGCGGGCACAGCTAGTAATAAATAAAAATAACTTAGCCCTTCTGACTTCCCACTCCTGTGCACAAGCCTCCCCATACAACGAGGGGGATTCAGGCCATAATCCACCACGTTGTCCCATTGCGGGTTGGCGGATTTCACATATCTTTCGAAAATGGGTAAGATTTTCTAAGACATGCAGGTTTCCTCACGATGCTTTTCCTTTACAGTAAGCAAGTGATAATCATAAATAAATTATGATTTGCACATAGATTTCGAATAACACAGAGGTGTGAGGAAGGGTTTGAACCCACGACCTGATGCCCGCAAGACGCGTGCTTAACCAATCGGCTATCACTGCTGTTCCACTCCCCTTCAGGTCGGCGATGTGCGAGCAATGTCTTTGGTATTGCAAGCATCAATAGGCTGCGGTGACTGCTTAATATCTGGCGGGTCTTCTCATAAATTGAAACTATTCGAGAAATAAAATAAATAGATAAGGTTCAAATTCATAGAATAGTAGCAATTCTAGCTGTCAGCTTACATAGTCTAATAAAAGATCAGAGTCTAAGATTATTTAGGTACCATCATCTTGCCACACAGATGTCGACTTTTTCAAAGCCACAGAGTAGGCCGGATGGGGTGCGTCGTCCCGTAAAAGATAATTATCACCTGATGCTCTGACGACAATGGCGGCTGACGGACGGAATTCCGCGCGAAATTGCTGTTAAATTGTTCGGAAAGCCGAAGTAATGGCTTCCCGCGATTAACTCCGGGATCCGGAGATCCGGAGGCACGGTGCCGCGGTGCCGGGAGATGCTGTGTTTATTACGGTTATGAACTCTGCTGTAATACAGCTGAGTATTTAGGAAAGCATTTATTGCCACAGGAACCGTCAAGAGTTGGAGAAGATACAACGATCGAATACGAGTCTTTGACTTATTCTTAAACAAAGGATAATTATTGAATTCTTATTCTGAAGCATCTTAACATTATCAAAATCAGGAAGGAGTCTTTCCAGTCGGAGTTATTTCGAGAGGCGTAACTGTAATAGGACCTATCAACTACTTAAACATCCTCGAATACGAGTGATGTTAACAACAATTCTTTGTTGAGAGCCTTGCGACGTTCCAACGAACCCTTCCGCAAAGGGGCTGTCAGGCAAATTGATATGCCAGCTATTAGTTGAACGCTTTTTAAACCGGCGGTGTCGGGTAAGTGATGGCTTAACACCGTATCGACGATGCTCGAGGGACGGGCGATGTATTGTGCACTTATTTCTTAAACCTCATCTCTTTAAAGATCGGGGAATTCGCAACTTTAAAAGTGTTCGGAAAAAAGGAGCTCTTTGTAGAAATAGAAAGGTTTATTTTGGATTGATTAATTCATTAGTACTCCTATAAGATGGTGATGAAAGAGATGATTGTTGAGATGATGTTCTATCGTATGATTATTATACCCTGGTGACAGCGGTGACAGCGTTTTCAGGCCGCCTGAAAGCTTCTGACATAGCTTAACAACTACGATGGCCCTAGTAACACATTTTTTTATATTTAACAAATTCGTTAATCAATCGTGCGACTAGCGTTTTATTAAACAACTAGCTGAGCCCGCGACTTCGTCCGCGTGGTATTTAACTAAACAAAAAAGCCCGCTCCCGCGTTCTGAGCCCGCGCGGCAGGACCCATATTTTAAAATTTTGTTTTTCTAAAATAAAAGTAGCCTAAGTTACTCCTTAAAACATCAGCTATCTGCCAGTGAAAGTCCCGTCAAAATCGGTCCAGCCGTTTCGGAGATTACCCAGAACAAACACACAGACAGACAGACAGACAATTTTTTTTTAAATCGCGTTTTTGTTATAGGTATCGTTTGTACTTTCATATGCATTAAGTGAAAAGGTGTTATTTTGATATTACAAACAGACACTCCAATTTTATTTATTTGTATAGATTACCGTAGCCAGTAGATGCTTGCAATACCAAAGGCATTGCTCGCAGGTTGCCGACCAAAAGGGGAGTGGGATATAGGTAAGGGAAAAGGAGTTAGTGTTGGGCTTCCGGCTTCCTTATTTATCGTACTAAACGCAGCTCTAATAACTGACGCCGCGGTGATTAACATATTATGTACTATGGATAGCAGAAGTGTCTGTCAACACGCTAACCTAAAAGATGGCGACTTTTAATTAAAGAAAACACACGACCTGGGGAGAAATTAGGTTGAAGCGAGATTAAAACTTGGGATAAAAAATGGGGGACTAAATGGGGGCGACGACACCAGCCCAATTGCTGGTGACGTTTTAATGAAAAGCCAGACGTGACAATTGATAAGGTCACGTTTTTCGGGGAGATTGTGACAATTAATAAATCTACGAATAAAATCTTAGATTTGGATAGAACCTGCGTATCTATAAAGGTAGGTATGTATAATAAGTAATATCCTAATTGGGCTATCACAACTGGACCATATTATTATTGTCATCTGTCTCATGGTCAATAAGTTTGAGAAAGACAGATTTTTTTTTGGGTGAGAAGATAGTAGTAGAAGAGAGAAGATTGTAATATTTTCAGATGGTCTGTAATGTATTTAGACGTATAACATGTAGCCAATTATTTCAGTACCAATGCTGGTATTTTTTTTTCAATTGAACCGAGGAGGGAATTAAATGTATCTAAATAAGATTATAGTTTTCTAAGTCAATAATTAGTAGTCCTAATTTGCTCACCATTAATTGAATCATCATAAAGAAAGGATCTTTACTGTGGGCAAATACCATTTTTTTTTTCGAAATCCACGTTAGCTATTGTAATAATTTATTTTTTCATTACTCATACTCTGAAAGTAGGTTGGAAGTTGCCTGAGGAGCGGGTCGAAAGTAATACTTTTCCGGCCCGGGAGAATCGCTTTCAACTGACAGCTGTCAAATTAAAAAAAAAAAAAACTAGTTCCATTTTCACATTTCTATGGAACCATGTTCAAACTTTTTCTACAGTCACTCAATTACAGCAGGATGTACTTAAAATTGAAATAACATAAAGTTAAGTATTAATTAAAGAATATATATTTTTAAATGACTTAATTATAATTTAGTTTCAACAATTTCTTTAAAATAACATAGATTTGGGCAAAATATTTAAGGATGAAAATGAAAAATAATGGCGAAACTATGAAGTTGGCTGGCCAACGAAAAAAAAAACAAAATAGGCGGCAATCCGATCTTTATTTCTTTTTTGTCGTAGAGTATTGTTCATTCTTCCTTGTATTATCTCTTTAGCCAATTCCTGTTTTTATTTTTACTTTCCTTGTATTCGTAATGAAAAGCACAGTGTTTACCTCGGGTGAAAGACTTATTTTGTCCCTCGAACTATTAGCGCCCTCGCTACGCTCGGGCGCCAAACCCCGTCTAGGGACTAAATAAGTCACTTTCACCCCTCGTGTAACAATGTACTCTTGTAAAAAATATTATCGTATGTAATGCACAAAACGACAATTTTTTACTTAATTAGTGTGAGCAAAGTGGGTATTTTCTCCACAAGACTTTCACAGAGGGTGAACAACATGAATTTAGACGACCAAAGAGATCGAACTCAAAACATGTATGAATAAAGTTAATGGTAGAGCGGGCAGCGCTAGCCCCGGCTGAATTTTAAACGCGCGGAATATTTTATTTTTATCGAAGAGGGGGCTGAAAAGCAGAGTTTCCAGAGTTCACTCGGTTGCAAAAATATTTTTCCCACGGGCGACGTACTTTGAATCCCTAGCTCCGTTCTGGATTCTACTCTAGAATCCTTTGCTCCACTTTGGATTCAAAATAACGCCCTCACCGATAAAATATTAGGACCTAACTAAAATATAAGGGACTAAGCAAAAATATTAATTTATAAATGTATAAAAATATATATTCAAAATTAAAGCGCCAATAGAATAGTGGTTAAGGCCGTCCTCGTAGCTGAGGGGTTCCGGGTTCGATCCCCATCCTGGCTATTAAACTATTGACGTGAGCCCACTCCTAGCATAAGCATTAGCTTAGTTGGGGGGGCTAAAGGGAATATTAGTAATGTGATAAACACACATTGCTAGTAATCTTTTACTTAAAAAAAAATAAAAAATAAGGTTTCCAATATTTCTCCATTTTATCATTAGTCGTAGCTAAAGAAATCCCAGTTTTGGTGAAAAATGCGTTGTTAACGATGTGGAAATATCATTAGACGTTGGACCGGCTCCAAGGACCGATGACCTGCAACACAGGAAATGGACCAAGGAAATTAGACTAGCTTTGCTTTAGCTTCAGTTTCCCAGAATTTGATCCTTAAAAGCCACCAATACAGTGCGAATTTTTGATCCTTACACATTACGAGTGTAATAAACTAGTGTGTTTTGTTCCAAAATCAACGCATTATATTCCAGGCTGGGAATTTTGATTTTTCAAAAACGAATGATGGAGTTATATACTCCTTTGAGTATTTTTCGCTATTCCTCATTGTTTCAGATTTGGCTATCGACGCCCTATATATGTTTTACATATGTATATATGTATATATCGCCAGACTACCAAACCAACTGTATGGTCCCAAACTGAGCAACGCTTGTATATACAATGGATTGGGGGCGATCCCAGTGACACCTGGACTTGGGCAAATTACGAAAAGGCCATTTCCGAAGCCCTGACGGGAATCGAACCCGCAACCATTCGGTGCAATGAGCCGAGCGGCCTACGCTCGAACCACTGCGCCAAGCGGTCGTCTTATACAGACGCAAGCGATTCTGGCGTCTGCTTAGACTTTGAAAACCGGTTGGCGTGATGTGGTTTGAGCGTAGGCCGCTCGGCTCACTTGAGCGTTGATTGCAATCGTTGTTTAGTTTGGGACCATACAGTTGATGTGTCAGTCTGGCGATATTTATTTATCACTACATAGTATAAAAAAGTCGCTTCCCGCTGTATGTCTGTCCCTATGTATGCTTAGATCTTTAAAACTACGCAACGGATTTTGATGCGGTTTTTTTTTAATAGATAGAGTGTCTCAAGAGGAAGGTTTATATGTATAATACACGCATAATATAGTTGAAAAACACTTTAGTATCAGCATTGCACCTGTGCGAAGCCGGGGCGGGTCGCTAGTTTCAAGTATAAATCATGGCAGAGCTTATTGTATTGAAACAAAGAACGGCAGGCCCGACCCTGCCGTGGTCCGAAGGTAATTGTAATAACTGAAACTAACAATTTGCTGCATTGCCCCGCTAATCGTGGATTATCACGCGATCACAAGCACGTTCGTTCATATTTTTTTATGTAGTATACATATCACAAAGTCGGTAAACAATCGTACGAGCCGCCTGATATTAGGCAGTTACCGTAGCCTACAGAAGCTCGCAATACCAAAGGCATTGCTCGCACGTTTGACGCCCGCTTGGCGAAGTGGTTCGAGCGTAGGCAGCTCGGCTCACTGCACATGGTGGTTGCGGGTTGGATTACCGCCGGGGCAAATTTGGAAATAGCCTTTTCGTAATTTTCCCTGGTCTGGGTGTCACTGGGATCGCCCACAGTCCATTGTACGGTACCCATAGTACAAGCGTTGCTCAGTTTAGGACCATACAGTTGGTGTGTCAGTCTGGCGATATTTATTTATATATTTTTATACATTTCGACCGTATTCGCTAGCTTTACTGTCATACCGTGTAAATGTATTCTATCTCCTAAGTACTAATAAAATAGGGTTCTTGAGCTATTGGCAAGAATCCGGACAAAATCACTCAACAACAAGGGAGAAAGTGCGGATAATTGTTGATCATTTTATCAAACGTTTGATGCTTTGTATTTTAGTGTCAGAGTTAAAGGAGAATGTTTCGAAGACGAAAAAAAAATTATTTAAGTATATCTAAGATAACTAAGTTTCAAACTTGTATATTAATTTCAAATATCACTAAAATTACTCAAGTTATTTGTAAAATTAGTTGTCAACATTATTTTGGACCATATGTATAAAAGCTTCATGATTTATAGAAATGCATTTTCGGTAAAAACAAACCATGTTTATTTTCTTCCTAAAACTGAAAAACATAGCGCTCCGTAGCAACAGAGGCATCCAGAGTTTCCGTTTGGAAATCGCTTTTTTCCATAAATCAACCGCTCTAGGTCATAGGGTTGCCTACTTGATTTTTTCTACACATTTTTTTGATAAGAACACTTTATAAATAGTTTCCGATGTCTGTCGCGAATGCTGTCATATCGTTTAGATTTTTCAAAGCAGAATTTCTTCTAATTTAAACAGTTTTCTTAACTCAACAACTGAAATTCGTTACATCACTAAATTAATTAATAGTTTACCGAAAGTACTTAACTAATTGACCTTAGATGTATTATTATGAACACCGATGTCCGTGAAAATAAAATAATGAATAGCTGTACATAATCTAGATATTATCTGTTCATTATTATCTTATATGTATATAAAATTCTCGTGTCACAATGTTAGTTACCATACTCCTCCGAAACGGCTCGACCGATTTTCATGGCATTTTGTGTGCATATAGGGTAGGTCTGACAATCGGCTACTGTATTTTTTTCATACCCCTAGATGTTAAGGGTGGTCCACATTCCACGCGGTTGGAGTCGCGGGGCACAGCTATTAATACATGTATTTTATATGGTTGCTATTTACTGCTTACTATTCATGGTTGCAGTAAGTATAATAAGGTAATCTGAAACAGTGGCTACCTGACAACCCTAACACACCGGAGGCGCGGTCCCCAGAAAACAACATGGCGTTGCGTGACGTCACCGCAATTTTTCATTCGCGCCGCCAACGCCCTCTACCAATCGGAGTTTTGGAATCGAAGATGGGAAGCAAATTAATAAAAAAGTTATCAGTTTACGAACGCAATTGATGGTTTGTTTATATCAAGTTGCAAGGATTCGCGTCTATCATAAATTGAATTTGGTGAAACAATCTGGCTCCAGATAAATTGCATACATAGTTCTAAAATTACTTTTTATTTTATTTTATACTAGCTAAGCCCGCAACTTCGTCCGCGTGGAAATTAACTTAACAAAAAAGCCTGCTCCCGCGTTCTGAGCCCGCGCGACAGGACCCATTTTTTTGTTTTTCTAAAATAAAAGTAGCTTAAGTTACTACTACTAAGTTACTACTTATAACATCAGCTATCTGCCAATGAAAGTCCCGTCAAAATCGGTCCAGCCGTTTCGGAGATTACCCGGAACAAACATACAGACAGACAAAAACAAATTAAATCGCATTTTTGCTATAGGTGTCGTATGTACTTTCATATGCATTTAGTGATAAGGTGTTATTTTGATATTACAAACAGACACTCCAATTTTATTTATTTGTATAGATAGGCCAGTATTAGTAAATCGATCTCAAGTCTGAGAGCGCTCATTCCAGTACAAAATGATATGTCAAAAGTGTACCCTAGACCGCTCTTAGATTTGAGATCGATTTATTAATACGGGCCCTAGTATCTAGTTTTCGTTCTAACTTACCTTCATACGAAATTGCTGGAGAAGTTAATTAGTGTACTGACAAGTAATTAATGCATCATTCACATGTCAACTACCGCAACGAATCGACTTTGCTGTTTGAATATAACCTACAATTACACGAGGGTTTAAACTAGGTATTTGCTTTAACAGTTTTCATTCAATACGTGGTATATTATTATGATAATTTGCATGGTGCCTAAGTAAATTCTAAAAACTATGTAACAAATATCAAATACAGCCATTATGTTGGTCCCAGTGTTCGCTAATGCAGGCTAAACGGATAGGTCGTGGTTTATTCTTCAGAAAGTATAATGTCATCGACTTGTATTTTTCTTTATGAATCCATTTTATGAGTACCTACCCTCACTAATGGGAATGCGAGTAGGTCAGCATGTGTGAGTAGTTAATACCTAACTATAATTTCCCAGCTTGTTCCCTCACACGCCATGGCATTCCCATGAATTGCGTTTTAAAAGCCCTGTGCAAATATAAGCGGTATCTGGCGAGGTGCCTTATTTTGTGAATCACCTGAAAGATGCTCAACGGACTCATGCTCAGTTAATGTCGTATGTTTCTCACAAAAAAACGGAAGCGAAACAGAGGCCAGCTGTTCTTTTTTTAGAAATAGGCCTAAGTCCGACGATACACCTTATACCCCATCCCTGTAAGCCAGGATCGACATTAGTGTAAACTGTCTCGAAACCCACACAAATTTAATAAAATAAAAAATAGGAGGAGTTGGAGGAACTGTTTAGAAAGACGACGATGCGCTACATGTACGAGTATATAATATGTGTTTTCTTTCTATGCACTTACTGTGTGCCACAGGCAAAAATGAAAGCCGCCGATGTCTGAATAGAGCATTTGTTTATATTGTGGACGCAGCACGACCCTGTTGGCTGCGCCGCAGATGGTGTGGTCTGATAGAATTAGGGCAGGGTAATACGTGGCCAATATAAATTGTTTTAATTATATTGAATCACGCGAGCGTGTTTTCGACCCGTTACTAATCGACTGCGCAGTTTATTCGATACTATGTGTAGTTGAAGTAGCGATCTGCAGTAAAATGGGTCAATTTTCCCGCTTGGCGCAGTGGTTTGAGCGTAGGCCGCTCGGCTCACTGCACCGATTGGTTGCGGGCTCGATTTCCGGCGGGGCAAATTTCGGAAATGGCCTTTTCGTAAGTTGCCCAGGTCTGTGTATCGCTCCCAGTCTATTGTACGGTAACCATAGCATAAGCATAGCTTGGGACCATACAGTTGGTGTGTCACAGTCTGACGACATTTGCGATATTATAAAGTCTTTGGGCACTGTAGTGGCTCAGCAAAGTCTCGGACGGAAGGTGCAGATACCTTTTCCCCGACGATCTTCCGTGATTTTTGTGTCCATGCCAAAAATGTCACAATAATGAATTGTATTATTGTATTAGAAGGTTAATTGTATTATTCCTTGGTAGGTACAAGGAAAACATTCCACAAGGACACCAACTCAAGCTTAAATTGTAATGCACTTGGCCTATGTCCAAAACCAGTGACCACCCACTGAAGACCCCCGCTCCCCTCTAAATCAAGATGTGTTCGAATCATTGACGAAACTCGGGGAGGTCTTGATAAACTAGCCGAGGAAGTACACAGCTGAAGTGTAACAAAATATTTGGTTTTGTCGCTCTATGTTTACTCTGACAAGGAAATATTATTGTCGTGTGTTTGTTGGAATTTATGAGCACGAAATGCACGTGTAACCTTGATCATAGATTAAAGAAAAATAAGAACTTGGTCTACTACACACAAAAAAATTGTAATAAATAAAATAAGGCATTATTAAGCATAAAACACATAATGGGTTTCTTTCTAACAGCTGACCTTTTAATCACTAACCAATGACACTAGCCAACCAGGTCTAGCGACCCACAGTTTTGTTTATCTAGGTACCTCATCATTAGCATTTAGTTACCTAGGTTCCATGCATAAAATAAGGCGTAGTGGTCTGAAAGGGAGACCAATAAACCCTTGCCGGACAAAAAGATTATCAAAGGAACAATTGCAGAAGTTGGAAACAATCCATTTCTCGCCATTCAAAAGTGAAAAAATTTAAACTCTTTAGTACTTACCTACAATATTATTAATTCTCTAAAAATACACGTGCAAAATGACTAAGCGGGCAACAGCCTAGCGTGTTGTGACACACTATTCTGGATGAAATTAACGGACGATGACCTAAACCAACCGGTTATAGCCTTCGGACGCAATAAATCAAAACAAATATATTTTTCTCACGCGAACGCAATACAAAGCCAAATGTGGGCATTTGGAAATGCCGAAAATCCTGAAAAGCAATGATAACGCGAACAAATCATTGGTTGTGTATTTCTAGTTCAGGCCTACGGGGCATACAAATTGTCAATTTTACAATTTTTCTTCTTCTATCTTCAACCGGATCAAACGCGACCTCGACTGAGAAGATCCGACAAGAAACTCAGCGGGCTTGTCTTTTTACATTTTGTTATATTTCTTTTTTTAAAATCGCCAGTTGCTCATATACTCGTATAATTAATAATTACATAGGGAAATAGATATGTTAGATAAGTAGATATAGTCTACAGTACGCAGTATCTTTTACACTGTGGTTTAAAATACATACCAGGCTAAAGTAAACACACACAGTAAAAAGTAAGTGCCTACTTTAAGATGAAAACGCACATCATTTCAAGTTAGTATTACCTATACTAAAATCATAAAAGAATTTGATGATATCAATAAAACATATGTACAATAAAACGCACGGGGGTGTAAAACACACTTTACAACTTAAGTATAAGCACGTTATGTGCGTTTAAAGGTGCGTGATAAAATTTACTAGGACCACCTGTGTACCGAGCTCTGAAGGGGTTAGTATGAGTATGTGTTTTGAAAGTATAGTCAACTCATTTTACGGTGACGCGTGAATTATTGCAATTTCACCCATATGCCAATGTCATAAGAATCACAGCACGCGTCTTCGTGAAATAAACAAACAAATGTTATAACGATCGAGTGTTCGACTCCATACTTTAACCACGGGGCCAACTCTGTTGTTAAATTTTCAGGGTTATCATAAATAAATCCCAACCCAAAAGCTCTACCCTGTTATCTCACTGATAACCTACGTACCTACTAACTTGTAATAAGAAGAAGCTTCAAAAGCCTAATAGCCAAACCCAATATAATCCAAATTAAAAATCAATGCCCTAATTGCAATTAAAGTAACATTTAAAATATTACTTTACATATCACGAAAGTAGGTCGCTTCAATTAGCATTTTCGTTCACTTTCTCAATAGCCCCTGACCCCCCAAGTGCTTCCCAGAGCCCCCGGTTATCAGCCGAGCCTCAATTAAAATAACCATTAAACTAATGGCTTCTCATACTACCCTCGTTATAAGACTCAGCTTTCATATGGCCTCATGAAACTAAACGGTGTTTAAAAGATTTTAAAAAAGTTCCCGCTTTTAAAGAAGCTTTTTAAAGAGATGTTTTAAATGATGAGTTGAAAATCTCCGTAATTTCAAGTTTAAACCAACAAAGTGGCCTTTAAATCTTTAAGTCTTATCTTAATAATGCACGATATAAATTTTATATATTAATATGTCTACCACAAAAAAGAACCCACCCTCCGGACACGGTAAACTGTCCTGAAAACTCCAACACCAGAGTGGCCAACTCTGGTGTTGGAGTTTTACTACTAGACTAAGAATAGACAAATCATCTCTAAGATCATCAAAAAACTCGACAGCACGAACAAACAATAGCACAAAGCATTGTGAAATTAATTCGTCAACGTGTTCTAATGAAGCTATTTGGCACAAGGCCAGCAGAGAGGCCTCAGCGGAGCCCAGGCCATTGTTTTTTCATGATTTGTACCGGGAAGTGGAAGCGATAAACACTTTTATGATAAGCATGTATTAAGGCTTGATTTGATTGCTACTTAGGCGGCTTTAGGAATACAGCATGATACGCAATGAATAAGGAAGTTGATTATACTATCCTGAATTCTGAATGAAAGAGTCCTTCCATTATCGCACTTCTCTGAATTCAGACAGCGAACCAGGGCCCTAACCACGCTAGCTACTCAAATCGTAATAGAAACGCAAACACTCGCGATTACGTTTCAAAGCCCGCTTTTGACGTTTTGCTGACACCATACCATATCAATGTCAGTAGAAATCGTGAAGCTCGTGTCAGCAAAACGTCAAAAGCGGAGCGTTTGAAAGGTAATCGCGAGCGTTTGCTTTTCTATTACGATTTGAGTAGCTAGCGTGGTTAGGGACCAGTTAGGAGGCCTGAATTTGGTTACACTTATCCACTTATCCTCTTTAATACAGAGGTTTAAACCAACTAACAGAAAATTTTAATACCATCAGTTTTTGTCTTATGGTAGGTCATCTTTAGCATTAACTAAGATGGCATGAAAAATATAAGGAATTATTGATATAAGACCTTATATACCAAACTCTATCCCTCTTATTAATAAACGCGGTATAATGGCCGAATAGTTACACACCGAATTATCTTTGTCTGTCATCAGTAATTTGATATTTGAAAGAAGAAGACAAAGCATGGTGTAACTATACAACCGCTAAACCAAATTTATTAATATATGAGTAGAAACTTAGTAGGTGACACATTTTTACATATAGTATACAGGTTGAAACAGAAAGGGTATACTTTTTTTCTTCAAAACTTAACTTTGTAAATCTAAAACTATCGGCTTTGGATGAAACTTGAAAAACAAAAGGTGTTACAGGGATACAGCTGTTGATAGATTTCACAAGTCTACAAAACCTTTAGTACTTCAACTGTCCCACAAAGCCGATAGTTTTAGATTTACAAAGTAAAGTTGCAAAAAAATAGTACACCCTTTCTGTTTCACCTAGTATATTTAGGCCGATAAAATCTGTGATATACGTGGTATGCAACCTTGCACCTCACTCTTAAGACCAAACGCGATAGAGTCCATTATGTTTATGTAAAATCTTTCACGAGTTTTCAGTGCATCCGGAGCTGCAAGCGGGCGCCGCCGTCCGTACGGTCAGCAAACAAATGAATTATTTAATAGCATCGCCTCGCTCGCGATTGATGGGCGGACGTTCGGACGGACTGTTTTATTTTTCTACTCGGAATTCGAAGGTTTTACATTTGCAACTAGAGTCCGAATACAATGTATACAATAGAATACTTTGAATTTGGACACTCGGATTTAGAATATAAATCTCACTTTACATAAAATGTAACATTCTGTACAGTATTTGTGTTATTTGATCAAAACGAAATGTAGGTACTCTACCGTATTTAGTTTAACGCTTCTTACCAAATTATTTATCATGTTTTTTACAATATCAATTAATCTTTATGCACTTTTACATTAACACTATTCACTTGAAAAAGTGTTTTAAGGGTATTGAAATAAAGGCAGGGTTATACTATTTTACTACTATTTTTTATTATTTTAAAAAGATTACTAGCAATATAAATTTATCACATTACCAGTATTCCTGTTACCCCTCCAGCTTAGCTAATGCTTGTGTTAGGAGTGGGTTCACGTCAATAATTTATTGGCAAGGATGGGGATCGAACCTGGAACCTCTCAACTACGAGAGCGGCCCCTCTAACCAATAGGCTATTGACGCCTTAATTATTTATATTATGTCACAACAAAGTATTACAAAAGAGTATCTTAAACATTATCGGTCCGTTTTGCAAACCCTACACCCCCTCGCTATTGGAAGCGGGGAAGGTGGAATTCCGTGCCTCTGAACAAGCGAGTTTCGATCGCAGTTGTTGGCAAATAATTTCATTTCTAGCGATGACATTACATGACCATCCAATATGTCTCAATCGCTAACAATATTACGAGAAATACAATGTTCAACGAGAGGAGATATTGTACGTTATACACAGTACCTACTAGCTATATGTGTCTGTTATTAATTGTGGGATTACTACAAAGTAGACAAAATGATTTGGGAGAAGGTCCAAGGAAAATTGTATATTATTTGGGACCCTAACACTCATGACTATAACATAGACTACAAATAATACCAAAGGCATTGCTCGCACCTTGCCGATCTGAAGAGGAGTACCAGACAGAGAAAGGGAGGGGGTTGAGCTTCCGACTCCCCCACTCATCGTACAAAACGCAGCTATAATAGCTACTTTACGCCCATCTTCTGTGAGAGGGTGGTACTACCCCGGTGGAGCCAGCCCGTAGGTATATGAGCTGTAGTCAATTGACTACAGCTTGGCTCTACCACCATTAAGCGTATATTTTTATCTTTTGTATGTAGATATCTCTTTTAACGACGAGTTTCTGTGGGATTAAACTAAATTACTTAATCGATATATTTTTCAATAAAAGTTTAACATGTGTATCTGTGTGTCTGTCTGTGGCATCGTAGAGCCGAAGCGGATGAACCGATTTTAATTTTGTTTTTTTTTGTTAGAAAGCTATTATGATCGAGAGAGTTCTTAGCTATTTTTCATGAAAATCGTTTGTGCCGTTTGAAAATTATCAGCTCTCTTGTAGTTTAAAAAGTATTTGCATAGGGGGGTTGTCTAATTTACAATTTAGAGTTATTATTTATATTTCCTAATTTAATGTGTCATTAGATAGTGTCATTAAATAAAACGTAATCTATCAATTGTTAGTATAGATATTACGAAATAATCGTATAAGTTTTGCGTGCGGTCGTTAGTGCACGGATCGATATTGAGGGTTACTGCTAAAGAATAGAGCAGTATTACTATCATTTATGAGTGCCGCTATGCATCGCCTTATTCTGAACTAGTGTTGGCTAACTATCGATAGTCGATGTATCGATGTATTGAAAATTCACCACAATATCGATAGCCTAGCGATAGCGTCAAAAATATTGATGACGAGCAATAGCATCGATAGTATCGGTATTTTATTTTATTTAAGCCTTATAATTTATTCCATTCTCAAAACAAGCATTAAAGATAAAGTAGTTTTTTTTTTTTATATATATATATATTAGTGTTAGTTTTGTTATTCATTCTCTATGTGAGAAGTGGACCCCTGTTTGGGTAAAGGCCTCCTCCATTTTCTTCCATGTTTCTCTATTTTTACCTACTATCATCCATTTTTTCCCAGCTATTTGGATTATATCATCGGCCCACCGTTTATATGGTCTCCCGACCTTTCTTCTTCCTTCTGGTCCCTTCCATTGCGTTGTCTGTATAGTCCACCTCTTGTCTGTGAATCGTGCGACATGACCAGCCCATTGCCATTTGAGTTTCAAGGCATGTGTAAGAGCGTCTGGTAGTTTTGTTTTTTGCCTAATTATGTTGTTATGTACTTTGTGAATTTTTCCAATTCTAAGAATGCTCCTCTCCATTGCTCTCTCGGTGGTTATAATTTTTTGTTTCACTTTGTTCGTGTAAACCCAAGTTTGGCATCCATATAGTAGACTAGGCATGAGACAAGTGTCAAATACCACTTGTATCGGTATTATCTAGATTTAATTGAACTAGTCCCGCCACACACTACCACCACTGTAACTCCTTTAGTCAGGATTAACAATGGTGTCCAATGATAATGCCCACAGTTGCCCCTTGACAACTCCCCGGGAAAAGTTAAAATGCATTCTCGTAACTCGCACGAATTAAATCAAAAGAAAGAATAGGAAGAGTTGGTACAAAAACTTATCCACTTCACCCCGGTGCAAAGGGGAGACAGAAATGTATGTATGGGCTAATTGGGGCGACCATACAAGTTATAAGGCAACACGTATCATAATTAAAGATTAATCCTCAAATTAGAGAACAGCTTAGATTTGACGCGCCATACAAAAATTACAGTGGCTCAAACAGCTAATTAGTAAGTACTTAAATATTAATTGAGTAGCGTGTCGTGGTGACGAGTTAATCCGAAAATTGCATGTTATACTGGCATGGCAAGTAGATTTCTATGGTATAACTGATATATTTTAGAGTGTAAGTGAGTGTTTATGATTTGTTAAACTGTACAAACTTGAACGGCCTTCGCTTATCAACATTTTAAAACAACGAACACCTTTATTTGCGCACGAAAACTCAATTCGATAACCCTAAATCTTAAAATCAGTAATGGAAAGTTAAACATTTCTCTCATCTCCATTTTTTTATTAAATTTAAATTTTATTTGGATAATCTGCAATAAAGTGGGGGTGACCCACCCCTGGGTCCTTCACCTTGGGGTAATGAACATCTCGCCCTTAAGCTGTTAGATCAATGTCGACTCTAATTTTAACTGCTGAAAGTGAGAGTCAGCTCGCGCAACGGGAAAGTTGTCCAAAAATACCACGGTACGGTTTATTTTCCGTATTATGAATGAACCGCGGAAGCTTTGTCTTGCTGCAAGGCTAAGGCACATGGTGATGTGAAAGAAAATAAGGCTGGAAGGCTCGTTTTAATTGTAACACTTTTTCCACCTTTGGCAACACCCCTAATTCAGAATAAAAATTAATTAAGAAATGTTTCTTAAAATAAGTAATTATTAATTAACTTCCGAGCTTACTCGTAATACCTAACGATGCATTTGATATTTTTTTCTAGATAACGATGTGCCATTTATACTTATGTAAGAATAAGTACTTACGATTGTTAATACAGGGCCTACATAGGCCCAAGGCCTGGATTAATAAATTGATCTCAAGTCTAATAGCAATCCTGAATACAATTGTGACAATATGATTTAGTACTAATATGACATAAAAATGACATTTCCAAGATCACTCTCAGGCTTGCGGTCGATTTATTAATAGGGGCCTAAATTATATGGATTTGCCTTAATAAATGGACAATATAAGAAGTAAAATAATAATAGTAATATACTAATAAAATAAACATTAAATAACACTAAGAGACTCCAAAAGACCGTGGTTCCAGAGCCGTATAATTAACTTAAACAAAGAAGTGACAAGTCACTCAGTAGTCTCTTAAATACACCACCTTTTACAATATTATAATGTATCAAAAATATTTAATCATCTCCATGAAACGTTAGGGAACAGAGTTGGGGTAAGTAGGCACTTTCTTTTATGTCGCGGGCACAAAATTTATCATGAAATTCTTTCGCGGCCATATTTTCTTATCAAGTGTCATTTGGTTCGCGGGGTCGTGAAAATAAGAAATATTATACAAGAGTGAAGTGAAATTTTTCAATATGCCGCATGACCGGGGCTCCGGAAGGAATCCTAAGGGGTGATTCGCACGAAACGGCCTAGGTTTTGAGTGCGATTTGATCTGTCAAATGACAATGTCTTTAGTTAGTATCCTCCTATATTACGACCTGTATTAATAAATCAACCTCATGTCTGAGACCGATCTTGAAGATGTCATTCTTATGTCATACCAGTACAACATGATTTGTCAAAAGCGTACTTAAGATCGCTCTCAGACTTGAGATAGATATATTAATATGAACCTACAACTTTAAAATTCAACTTAAATTTATCAAATGAACTACGATTACCACGTCAAAGAGAAGCGCTAGGAAAATTAATATACCTATTTTTTTATTAAATCAGCTGTTTTTAACGGTACGTCTTCATTTATTTTAAATTCAAATTTCGGTTTTCCGCATAGAATTAACCAGGAATTTATAAAATGGGCACCCGAATGTTGGCAAGCCTAGCGGTGACGTCTTAAACCCGAACACCATCATTATAATTTCTTATCGTTTCTCGCTGGTGTAATCAGCAATATTATGGCCCATTTACCGCGCAGGTAGGTATATGTTATTCCTAGATAATGGTGCTAATTATGTTAGTATATTAAACATAATAAGGCTCTAATCAAACTTCAGTCTGAGAGCGGTGGTTTTGAGTACGCTTATAACACCTAATTTTGTATTGGTATGACATAAGAATGACATATCCAAGATCGCTCTGAAACATAAGATAGCTTTATTGATACAGCCCTAAGCTGCCTGGGGCAATTCCACTAATTTACAACGTTTAACAATCAGTCCAGTTTGCGCAGCGGTGCAGTTGCGATTACGTTTTCAAGATTACTCAAAATCGTATTCTACTATTGTTAGGAACGAACCGCAATTACATTACAAACGCATCGCAACTGCACCGCAACCGCACCCCAGCTAAACTGCTGTTAAACGATTATACCAATTTTGGTTGGCTTTTGGTGGGTTTGTATGCCTGTCCGGTGCCTCAATACTTTATCACAAGCGTCTTCAACCTAATATAAACACCATTTTATTTAAAATGCACCAAAAATCGTGCAACGATTCATAAATGATGCTTTGTATCAATATAGATCGCTATTTTTGACAAGTTTATGTCACTTGAAGGGTGCATTCCACTTAGCGTTCACAACGATCAAAATGCTCCTTTAGCCGTTCCATATAACGACCGCGGTCGTTGTGCTCGCGAAAACGTCACTCATGACGTCATGACTTACGCTCACGCGAAGCTCACGAAGACCCATCTAAAAAGGTTGGTCGTAGAGAAAATTATCGGGATTTTCAAAAGTGAAAGCATTAAAGATGGCGACCTTGACGTACGTTATTTCATGCGGAAGGAGATATTTTAGTATAAGTGAATGTTAAAGACATTTTAATTACATTTGAACGTAAATTAATTAAATAAATCACTAATGTTAAATGTAAAAAGTAAATTATAATTTTTTTCAATATAAATCGATTTAAACAATACTTATTTAGTTTATTTTCACGGCTTATAGATTTTAACCTAACCTCTTAAATCTTTTGCTTTCATTTACTCACTCGCTGTTTTTATTATTTACCTCCACGCTCAAAACGCTCTGTAATCCATTACACTTGAATTTACGGCAGTAACTCTCACAAGCAAGTGGAACGGGAAAAACTGCGGTCGTGAGCGTGATCGTTGTGAATGCTAAGCGGAACGCACCCGAAAGGTCAACTTCCGATCGCAGTGCAATCCACGCATCTGTCAAAATTTAGTAGAATACCAATTAGCATTATATACCAAGAGCCAGCGAGGGCCAGACGTACGTTATCTTATAAAAGCTGAAAATTTCTCAGAGCATGTCCCCAACACAGGTAAGAACGATCAGCGAGTATGGAGTTGGGATTGTTGTTACTTGGGCAGTTAAGAAGTAGGTAGTAAAGGTGCATTTAATAGTACCTCAAATTTGTTAAAGCATAAAGCTTAAGTTTTATATATTACCTTCGGAATAACATTAGAAGTCACGTCATCCATTGCCGGACACTTAGTACGGTTTCAACCCTAAACTTTAATAAATTATGATCATACTTTCGTCATAGTATAAAAGCTGGGTTTTACATATGTTACTTGGGGACCTATAAAAAATGTGATCGTTCGTTCTGATCGTTTTTACCTGTGTTGGGGATATGCTCTGATAAATTTTCAGCTTTTATAAAATAACGAACGTCTGGCCACCGCTGGCTCTTGCTCTATTACGTTCTTATGCGATCGAAATAGCGGAATACGATTTTTGACACATTCGATTGCTCGTTACTCGCAGCTAAACTTTGACTGCAATTGCATCGCAGCTGCACCGTTGTTGATTAGTAGAATGCGAAAATGGTTAAAAGCTGCGATGCAGTTGCGATGCAATTGCAATAAGTCATATTAAAATTAGTGGAATTGGCCCCCTGTAGTGTTGCCATCCTTTTCATGGTCGTAACGTATGAGCAAGACACAAATATTTTTAGACATGTCAAATTTAACTTAGTTGCGATTTTTTAAATTGTTTTAGCAACAATATGCATAAGATACTTTAAAACCAGATTGGATCATAAAAACCTTACGTGTACTTTCTTTATACGGTGTAAATATTTTATCATTCCAATTTACTCAACATATTGCAAAAAATGCAAACGAATTTGCACTCTCTTTGCATTGAAAATCACTTTATTTTCGAACCAATGATGAATAACGTACACACCCTAAAATGTATCGCGGTACTTTAGGGTTTGCACGAAGGTACTAAGATTGATCGTATGCGATTTATCGTTTCTTCCAAATTGAACTATATGGCAACTTGATTAAAACAGCTTTTACATAGGTACATTTAATGGCACAATTTAACTTATCCTCTCTTTCTTCTTCTACATTATATTTTGTCTGGAATTAAATAAAATACTTTTCATTTCTGTTGCGGTTGCGATTTTTAGTCGCATCTGCTGAAACAACCTTATTAAAGAACCGTCGATTAAAATAAGTTGTCTAATTCAATTATGTATTTCGTTTTCGCGAAGGTTTCCAGGCGAAGTCTCCGAATTAAAATATGGAATGAATATTGATCGCCTCACTAATATATACAGAAACTTTCCAATAGATCATCTATGTACGTATCGCTACATTGAAATGTAGATTCGATTTGCTGAATATAATAACTAGACTCAATCGGGTGTGTTGGTTTTTTATTTTAAACTAGCTGAGCCCGCGACTTCGTCCGCGTGGAATTTAACTTAACAAAAAAGCCCGTTCCCGCATTCTGAGCACGCGCGACAGGACCCATTTTTTCGGTTCAGCCGTTTCGGAGATTACCCGGAACAAACACACAGACAGAGAAACAGACAGACAGACAAAAAAAAAAAAACGCGTTTTTGCTATAGGTGTCGTATATACTTTCATATGCATTTAGTGAAAAGGTGTTATTTTGATATTACAAACAGACACTCCAATTTTATTTATTTGTATAGATAAACGCACATATTAAGACAGCTTCGGTGGAGAATTACGTACGAATTATGGATACGACGATAACGAGAATCCTTATAATATTAAAAACAGTGCCGTCTAGGGACGCCCAAAAGATGTGAAGCTTTATAGTATAAAGCGTAGGGAGTAGCTGCCTCTCTGTATACCTATATATATCGTGCAACGCTTCTGACATCATCGTATAACACTACTAACGCATCGCACGGATATAGAAGTTTCGCTTCAAAAAGTGAAGGTTAAATTATGAGTACGCAAGAAATGCGGAACGAGTTTTAATCCAATTTCAAAGAGATCAATTGCGATGGAAAAATATTTAATAGAGTACTTTTTAACCTCAAGATTCAAGCGGAATGAGTGACTGATATAACCACCTTATACTATAAAGAAACAATTAATTTCTATTAATACAAAATACCTAATATACTTAGTAAGTAGATACATAGTGTAGAAAGGTCCTTTTTGGACAGTACCTGTCCGTAAGTTAGGTATTCCAGCGGAAAATTCCTTGTTTCACCTAGAAGTAGCCATCTACGAGAGATGCCTAATTTCCTAATTACCTGTGTATAGTTAGTTACCTAACCTGGGCTATGACCTAACTTAATGTATGGACTGAGTTTAATACCTAGATACTATTATTATTTTCACTTCCAGAACATATAAACAACTGATATCCGTTGTAACCATAATTCTTCAGTTCATTCAATTAATAAATTAACTAATCACTTATAATAATTATATATTAGTGCTGATTCTGTTGCTCTACATTAAAACTAAAGTTGACTAAACTATGAGTCAAGTTTAGTTAATTCGTGTGATGTCGCCACAAATATGGCCAAAATGGTTTTAATTTTCACAATTTAGACCCGGTAATACTCCTGATTATGAGCTCGAAAGAAAAAAGATCTCATGCCACCAAATTTTTATACAGGATGAAATTTAATTCAGTGGCCAAATTAAAAATGTTGTTCAATAAATGCAACAAAATCATATTATGGTTTGAAAAAAGGCTCCTCCTAATTACCCTCGGCTTGTCAACCTCCAAAATTATAATCATAATATATTATGTTGTTATTTACGCCTCATAATTTTACCGGTGAAATAATTTATTTCATACATTTTTATTGTCTTAGTAATATCAAAGGGCTTAATTTATAATAATTACTTAGTAATGTGCTCTAAATCTTATTTGGTACATGAGGGACCACTCATTGAAGTTTGGTCTATGAATTTAATTTCACCCTGTATATTCAATTCAGTCAGCTGGTGTCTCATCGTAAAATCTAGTTAAGGAAAGTGCTTTACCTAACGAGATGGTTTACCTACTTACTTAAATAAAATGTATTCAGTAGGTTATTTTATAAAAACGTTATTGTTATCTGTTTAATATAAATAAAATATTTACACGAGGTCGTTTCAAATGATACCATAACATTTCATACGTCATAGTGCCGCCTACAACGGCTTCCCCGAATAACAGTTATCGCAACGATAGGAAACAATAAAAATAACAAATACAATAAAACCGTTACCGCTACTTCGCATTGAAACTAGCACCGGCGACATAGAATTACGCTCCTTACGTAAGCTTCACTCTTTGACTAGGCTTCTAACATACTCACCCACAACGGGGCGCCAATGGAACCACCCTAATTAAAAACACGAGTTAATTATCACTCGTTATTATTTTAAATAACTAATAACACGTTATTATTGCTTCACGTTCAATTCCTTTTTTGAATGCACTCGGTGAATGACAGTTCGAAAAGTGGCGCCAAAGCGTAGAGATGGGAAATGTATTTTTGAATCGATATTTTTTGATATTGTTATTTTTTATGGCGTGTTTCATACAGCCAGGGCGTTTCGTGTTTTTTGTTTATTTATGTTTTTCAGGTGGGGTAGATGGGAGCGCGCGGCCCGGCTGCCGACTGCCGGCGGAGTAAAGCCTCCACGCTTGGACCTGCGCGCGCATACCGTAGTGAAATGCGTCGATTTTATTCCGTAGGTGTGATTTTGAGCTGTGTTTTAATTAATCGAGGATTGAGAGGTGAATCAAGTTGATGCCGTGGTCAGCGCGGAATAAGTTTAACGACACGGTTTGGGTTCATTAATTTGCGGGTTGCGTAGGTGTTACCGGTCTTTCATACGAAGAAGCCGACAACATTCCGAGTACGCATTTTTGACAGATAATGGATTATGACATCTGGATACAGTAAAATGTATTGAAATTATCGATGCCGGGTTAACCGTGTGAATGACCGCTTACGGTAAATGTGAAATTGTCATTATTTTGTAAAGTAATTCGACGTTGTTTATGTGGATAGGTTTCATTTTCAATGAATTTATTTTGAGTTAAATTATTTTGAATATCACAAATAACATTAGGTATCCGTCTAGTGATCGCAATAGTGGGTGCCTATCATATGCGATACTGGATTCAATTTCCGGGTCAAACAAATTGTTTCACGAATTTTCTGCGGCAACCAATTTAAAAGGCTGAAGTTTTGGAATAGAGCATGGATATCACTTTGCGTCGAAATATTGTTCATAAACTTATTTTTAGATTAGGCATCGCTTCTCGCATTTAGCCAGTGTGACAGTTTCAACACTTTTGTTCCAATTGCCCACACTCATGGCCATTACTGAACATAAAAATCATGATTGATATTCCTACACATTATAATTTTTAAAATAACACAAGTTTTCGAAATCAAAGCAAATGAGAACATTACTATTACACTTCACTCCAAAAAGTCCGCACTTTGATTACAGTGAGCCAAATTAAATTCCAGTCTACCGATTGGCTGATTACCGATATTAATCCGAAATGATAATCATGTGCCCCCCGAGACCAAACTAGTGAGCCTATCGTTAACCAAAGCACCCAGAGATCAAAGCTTACCCCCGTGCAAAACATTCAATGAATATTCTTTGTTGTATTTTACTAGATGGCGAAAATGTAACGAACGGGTATCTGTATCTCATAAGTCGCTGGTTAGTAGTTAGTTAGTAGTGGTTAGTAGTTTTGGTTTGCGCCCGCATTATCGCTAACGGTTCCAATTGAAAACCAACGCTAGTTGTCGTCAACCAGCATGTCCTGAATCAGGGCCGGTTGTAACGAGCTCAGTCTTCGTGTTTTTGACCGACCAAAAAAGGAGGAGGTTCTGAGGTGGAGGATGCTCGTCAGTATATATACTGAAGATTTCTCCGTCAACTGTGGACTGATTTCGATATTTTTTTATTTTGTTTGAAAGGATTAGTCTCCAGGTAATCCCATTTATCAAATTGGTTCAGTAGTTTGAGAGCTATGGACGATTTACGGTCACCAGGAATTCAATACATGGTTGACCACTAGTCGGTTGCAGTATCTGTCCTTAGGTACCTACCCCTACTTACTTGAATAGGCACCGCCTAAATAAAGGGAATTATAAGGTCCCTAGTTATTTTTAGCTTTTCAGTGGACCCGTGGATTTTTGTAAAGTAAGTTAAATTTTTTTTTTGTTGGTTTTTTTTGGTAGTGCTACAAAATTATATTATCTTTATTTATTACTAGCGCCCCGGCTTCGCACGGGTACATTACGGTTACATTATTGGAGTTTTAGTAAGATCCCAATTTTTTTTTAAATATAATATAGCCTATGTCACCCGGGGATAGTGTAGCTTCCCAACAGTGAAAGAATTTTTCAAATCGGTTCAGTAGTTTCGGAGCCTATTCATTACAATCAAACAAACAAAGTTTTCCTCTTTATAATATTAGTATGATTAGTATGATATTGTACAAGGTGGGTCGGCTCGATAAACGCCTGACCCGAGCTTCGGTTCATTTCTATCTCCGCTAGGTTGAGATATTTTATTTCATTATGTATTTTCAGTCTTATTTTCAGGACCTTAACGACAAACGCGACCGTAGTAGACCATAAACCGAAGTGCATGATTCACAGTACAATTATCGCAATTTATTTACACCGTTTTATATCGCTGTCTCTATTTTTTTCATGGCGGAAAATAGAGACGACCTCACATATCGGTGTAAATGTTTCGTATGGGGTAGTTTTGGATATACCTCTACATTGATGGCTCTACCCACACTGGCAGAGAATACAACCTTAATGGTGTTTTATTACTATGGTCAATAATTATGTTACGCACGCGTTCTTGTGCCAGTATGTTATATAATAAACGAGACATTATGAGCTCCGTAACGATAATATATTTTGTTGTGTGGCGGCGTTTTCAAAGCACCTAACAACGACGTTTCACCGTTACTTACATAATAAATAAATAAATAAATATCGCCAGACGAACACACCAACTGTATGGTCCCAAACTAAGCAACGCTTGTACTATGGGTACCGTACAATGGACTGGGGGCGATCCCAGTGACACCCAGACCAGGGCAAATTACGAAAAGGTCATTTCCGAAATTTACCCCGGCGGGAATCGAACCCGCAACCACCATGTGCAGTGAGCTCAGCGGCCTACGCTCGAACCACTGCGCCAAGCGGTTGTCACATGTTTTGGGAATTAATACAGTAGGTGCATAATATACTTAGTATGTTCTTCCTTGGTTTCAAAATTACTTCCTGTATACCAAGGCCAACGAGAAGCGATACAAAATGGTGATAATGTTCGTGTTTAAGTCGGACACAGCTGAACTCGCCAACATGCGGGCGACCAGTATACAAGTTCTTGTTTTATTCCGTGTCGGACACCGTAATGTTAATTAAAATAAACTTATAGAGACAAAACGTTACAAACAACAAATTTTATATAAAACCTATTCATTTTCGCACCGCTACTCATTGACATGACCTACTTATGAGGTAGAGTCTTATTAGGTACCTATAGGTATTCTAGGTGAAACAGAAATGGTATGCTATTATTTTGGCAACTTAATAAATCTAAAACTATCGGCTTTGTGGGACACTTGAAGTACTTAAGGTTTTGTAGACTTATGAAATCTGTCTACAGCTGTGTCCCTGTAACACCTTTTGTTTTTCAAATTTCCTCCAAAGCTGATAGTTTTAGAATTACAAAGTTAAGTTTTGGAAAAAAAGCATACCCTTTCTGATTCAACCTGTATAGAGGCGAAACGTTACAAACAACAAATTTAATGCAAAATAATCTATTCATTTTCGTATCGGTTCTTATTGACATGGTATAAATACGTGGTAGAGTCTTATTAGGTACCTATAGCATCATTTTTGGCAATGTTTGTTATAAGTAAAAAAAATATCTAAATTATGTTTAATATTATCTTAATTTTGGTTATAGGAATGAAAAAATGGTACTTACATGAAATATACGAGAATATAAGTTAGTACCAATGTTAATTATTACCTACATCTCGAAAATAATAGTACTGTTTATTAATGTTGAAATGAAAATGAATAAAATACTTACCAATCCATTAAAACTGTCTAAGAATTGTTTGATGATTAATCTTTGGATGATAAAATCGCTGAATGGATCGGGAATACATACCTGAAAGAAATAAATTAATTTTAACAACAATGACAGAAATAGCCATGCTAGAGATTATTAAATTTAATTTGAAGTAAAGAAATCACGCCAAGATATAATATTCTTATTATTTCTATTGATTCGAATTGATTTTATGAAAAAAGGTTTTGTAATAAGTTGGCATCTATTATATATTTTCTGTTCACACTGGCTGGTTAATCGTAAATATATTGTAACCTTTGATAAAAGAAGTAAGGATACCGCATGTTAGTACACGGAGTGTTCCACCAAAAAATACGCACGATTCAAAATTCGCGCAGTCGCCCGCTAGTCTGCTATCACCCATTGACACAAGAGCTGTCAATACCGCGGCGTAAAATATTGAAAAAATACCGTTTTGCATCATTAAAACATGTAAAAGTGAGAACTGGAAGCATATGAAAGCGAATGGCATTTCATTTTATCAGTGAATCCCCCTTAAAATACAATATTTTACAAGAAAAAGTAAAATTTATATTTTCATACATTCTATGTAGTTGGATAATGTGGATACGACTTCTATAAAATTATATTGTTTCGTATTAAAATGCCGTTTTCGTAGAAAACGGTTTATTGCGCTCTCCACAAACTTAACTTATTCGCACTAGTTGGTCCAGTAACATTTGTTACACACAAAACTTCCAAATCACATAGCAGTCGCACAGTCGTCCAATATAGTCGCTTACCTAAGGGTCGTCGTATATTCCTCTATCTTTGCTTTCTTAACACAATATGTTCAATGTCGCTTCCGATGATAATTTATATTTTTAGGGTACTTTTCTCGACAGTTTAAACTCGAAAATCTCGAAAAGATTTTTTTATTATCAGGGCAATTTAAGACATTTAATTTGAGATACAACAGTGAATTCAACATTTTCCCATAGATTTCCTCAATCTATAGAGAGGCGTGAAAAATGGACTAATGCCATACTTTTTACGAGAGCATCCGATTGGAGACCAACAAAACGTACCTGTATTTGTTCATTGTATTTTAATGAATCGGATTTTTACACAAGTAACAAAGGCCACCGGATGTTAAAGAAAACTGGTTAAATATATTGGTTTATATTTGAGTAATCGGCGGTTATGCTCAATACCGCAAACTGACACACCAACTATGGTCCCAAACTAAGCAACGCCTGTACTATGTACCGATATCATACTTGGTACCGTACAATGGACTGGGGGCAATCCCGGTGACAACCAGACCAGGCGAATTACAGAAAGGCCATTTCCGAAATTTCCTGGGACGCAAATCGAACTCGCAACCACCCGGTACAGTGAGTCCAGTGGTATACGTGCAAACCACTGTGCCAAACAGTCGTCACGATACCAAGCCAAGCGATACTGCGCCAAGCAATATAATGAACACTTCCATCACTTGTCTTTGCTTGTGTATAACTTCTTACATTTTTTACCAGGCTGCTTCTCTTATACTGTTTAACTTAACACTGTACACATCATAAGGACGTCGTGCCGCTTATAATTAAATGGCACATTTAATTTTAAAGTCCCAGTTTTTTTAAAATCTCATGTATTTAATTATATAATGTATCTTTTGTGGACCGATAAAATAAAATAAAAGTATTTCCATATTTACTTAATACTTTTTCTCTTACGAAAACGGTATTTTAAATATAACCCGCCACGTTATAATATTCTTATGTAATTGACTTGAAATCGTGAGGCGTGTCCATAGTTTTGACGTCGTTTTGCACAGTTTTGACACTGGGCCCCGCGCGCCGGCGCGCTTTACACACACTGTCATTGCCGCGAGATCGCATTTGAATAATAATGAAGTATGAAGTACTGTATCCATTCCTTCCTTTATCAAAGATTGTAACGCCATTAATGTGGCTAAAAACTGTGTTGTGTTTTTAATTGCAAGGACTTTGAGAATTGCAGGCAAAAAAAAACAAACTAGTTGGATTTTTTTTTAAGTTGACACAATAATTAGAATAATTTGTTTACAGTATATAATTTTTATTCTTTAAATGTTATTTATTCAAGTAAAACCCCTCGGCACGGGGCGCCGCACTGTCGCGTCCCTCGCCAACGCCATCTATGGAAAATGCATTGAAATTTCATAACCAGCGTCTCTCGCTTTTCCGGAATTCCCAGAGCTTTTCAGGAAGTTTTCAGTGGTAGTTTTTAGTTATCAAACTAGGTGGCGCTGCTACAAAAGTTCATGATTTTTCTCTGCATCCCACGACAACGTTTCTTAAAATACATAATAAAGTTTAGATTTAGATTTTAGAAATTAGGTTATAAAATACCTATCTATGAAACATAGGCCTTTTTACTGTTTACGCCAGTATAAAGCGCCTTATAGACATAGAAACTACATACTCTCTGAAACTTTTTTTGAAAATCGAATTGCAATGAAACTGTTTAACAGATTTTATCGCGTTTAAATCCGTAAAATATATTTATTTCAATGTATAGTATTCGCGTAAATATAAGAAAACAATATGAAAATCGAATGTAAAGCACGACACAAGTAGGTATTCCAGAAGTAGGTAGTCTTTGACGTAAAAACGAAAACAAATAAACAAATTAAGGGCCACTTAAAGTGTTCACGCAGAAAAACTCACTAATTACGCGAACCCATGTCCGCTCAATTACACGCAAAAAGCATTCGACCAGAGGCCTCTAATTGGATAAGGCCCGAGTTTTCTTGAAGGACCCCTCTTTATACGTACATTGGCAAAAGTACCTATTTAGTTGAAAATGCTTAGAAATTAGTACATAGCTTCCTCGAATAAGTAAATAAAATTTAATGTACCTACAATCGGGAGAATACTGCCTGAATTAAAAGGGTTGTTTTTGCATGGCCATAATTACAAGCTTTAGCAGTAGGTACATCAATACCGCCTAATGTTAAGCAGTTACCATAGCGTAAAGATACTTGCAATAACAATGGCATTTCTCGCAGGTTGCCGTCCTAAAAGGGAGTGGTAATTGGGATAGAGGGAAGGAAAGGGGGTTTTTCTCCCACATCTCTCACTTATCGTACGAAACGCGGCTATTGTAGCTACTTCACGCTGAACTTCTGCAAGAGGGTGGTACAACTCCGGTAGAGCCCATATATGAGCGGTACTCAATTGGCTGCAGTTTGGATCTAAGTTCTACTTCACAAAAATGAACTGATTGAACACCTGCTACCACAGTATATTTCACATAGGAAGTCCCGCGAAGAAATACGGAATTGAATTTCACGACCGCTTTGCGCAGTGGATCACTGCACATGGTGGTTGCGGGTTCGATTCCCGCTGGGGTAACTATCGGAAACGACCTTTTCGTTGGTTGCGGGTTCGATTCCCCCCGGGGTAAATTTCGGAAATGGCCTTTTCGTTATTTTCCCTAGTCTCGGTGTCCCTGGGATCGTCCCCAGTCCATTGTACGGTAGCCATAGTACAAGCATTGCTTAGTTTGGGACCATACAGTTGGTACGGCGTTGCGTCTTAGGGTCTTCGGGTGTGAAATAGACTGTACTCGGCAATCAATACAACACGTGTCTGCACACGCTTTGTATTTATTCTTAGCCATTGTGAATTATATAGGCTACCATACGGCACGATTTGATCGTCAATTTAATCGAATTGGCAATCAAATTGTACCTGTACAGTAGGTGATAAATCTGCAATTCGAAATTGCCGATCGCATCGTGCCGATATCGTGCTCTGTGGAAAACGATTACCTAGCAAATTTCGAGCGACGGAGTAGCTTCTTTGTATTGATATACTAATTCGATTATTACAAGAATCTATCACGAGTTTCCCATTATCTATTTATAATAAATTATTAATACAAGGCTCTCCCGTGCCATTTTACTTAAAAGTAGTTTTCATGTACTTTAGCACCCAAAGAAACGGTGAAGGAAAACATCGTGAGGAAACCTGCATGTCTTAGAAGATCTAACCAATTTTCGAAAGACATGTGAAATCCGCCAACCCGCACTGGGCCAGCGTGGTGGATTATGGCCTGAATCCCCCTCGTGTTGAGGGGAGGCCCGTGCCCAGGAGTGGGACGACAAAAGGGCTTAATTATTATTTTTATTAGCACCCAAAGAATCTTCCTTTTTAAAAGAAATATTGCCAAATCAATTTCGTAAGTATTTTATTATTGCAGTAATTACAACAAGAATTTATGTATTGCCGTGTCTTAGAAAAATGATTTGCTGCAGTTACAAAGCGTTTGGTAAATAATACATGAAAGGTATTTAGTGGGCCCTACAAAAATCTTTTTTTTAGTTTTTTCTTCTCAGTTTTCTGGGGGTAAATTAATTGAATACCCGAGCGCTTTTTTTAAAGTAAAAAGTAGAGACAATTTTTCATTGCTCACGAAAAATGGTAGCCAAACACATTAACCCTTTAAATTACTCCATTAAAATCCTTTCTAACCCTAAATACCTACTAGGTCCCAAATACCCCACATGCCCCAATGCTCAGAGCTCGCAGACTGAATTCCCTGGGCCCACATACGTTATTTTGGGCTATGAAAACGTATTCGTCATACTTTTAAGCTTTTAATCCCTAAAGGAGAATTTTGAATGCGTCTAAACAGGCTTATTTGCATCTACATAATATAATAGATTTATTTTTAGGGTTCCAAAGTCCCTACGCTCCCTATAATAAAAAAATTGCCGTCTAGGACGCCCGAATGAAGCGTACCTTTATTGTATAAAGCGTAGGGCGCCGCAGCTGCCACTCTGTATACCTATATATATCGTGTAACGCTACTGACGCTTAGCACGGATAGAGTGGCCGTGTGGCGAGTGCCCCGCACGTCCGTAAAGAAGCTTAGCTTCAAAAGGGACGTCCCTAAAAACGAAGATATCTCTAGTTGGCGGCCATTACGAAGAAAATCTTTGAGAGGGGCAACACATTTTTGCACGCAATATAATTAAAACTCTAATATGTCTTAATAAATTCTATTTTCAACATTATTCATTATTAATTAAATTAAGAAAAATAAATCAAGTTCCCTTTATGGCGGCTAAGATTGGTAACTAACACTCTTATAAGATAATTCGCCCATCTGTCCGTCTGTCTGTCCCAGTTTGTAACAATGCCATAACATATAAGATTTTTTAAATAATTTGCCAGTTTGTTTTTATGTTTAGATACAAAAGTTGACTACCGAACTTCGTATATAAGTTGTCTTGTTTACAGGCGAAGACTGCACTAGCGTTATATTATAAATATAAGCGAACGCTATGGTATGCATTTATATTTTTTATTGTTACCGCCATTTCTTACACTATTTTTATTCTATTATTTCTGTTGCATGAAATTTCAGTACATGTTTTTTATATATTGTTAGAAATTTACTATAATTTTTATGCCAATAATCTTCACCAAACCCTTATGGTTTTTTAGCTTTAATAGTTGATAATTACAATGGCATAACAATCGTTATGGTAATCCTACTAATATTATAAATGCGAAAGTTTGTGAGTGTGGATGTATGTATGTATGTTTGTTACTCCTTCACTCAAAAACTACTGAACGGATTTGGATGGCATTTGGAACACAGATAGATTATAACCGGGATTAACATATAGGATACTTTTTAACCCAATAATCCAATACTACGCGGATGAAGTCGCGGGGCACAGCTAGTTCGAAATATATCTGCGTTGCGTTTCGTCTGCTACGCCATACCTACCCATCTACGAATCTGCTACGTATAAAGTAAATCCATTCGTGCCTTGAATATTTTAAGTACGGACGCTAGAAGAATACAGCTCGGTTGTAATTTGCACAAAATTTATGGCCTCCGGTGTATTCAACGCAAATTAATTTAGGCAGTTCGCGAAACCTTACGGATGCGTGATGAAATTAATTATTTCAAGTTTATACCGAGGATGGCACATTGCGGCGCTCATTAGAACTGTGTGCCTTTTTTCCGCTAAACAATTATTTCAAACCGCAGATCTAGCATGGAGCAGAAACAAGACTATAGGGATGCCCGCACACCAACCGATCGACTGTCGATCGATCGTCGATCGGCGATGGATCGGACGTTGTTCCATCGACGTCGACTGTTATCGTACTACCATCTATCAAAGGAAAATATATTTGTGTGGTAACTTACAAACTTAAAATTGCGCGCTATATTTTTGTAATCTGGGGAGAGAATGTGATGAAATCACACCTAACTGGACGTAGTTTTGCAAAATGGAACCAACCCACACACACTTATGCAAACTGAAACCAACCTAGAACCACTAGCAAAAGGTTGGTTTTGGTCTACAGCAGTGCATGTGGGGTGATTCCGTTCTCCAAAACGATATCCAATTATAGAATAAAGTTGACCAACAATATATATGCTTGCAATACCAAAGGCATTACTCGCATGTAGCCGACCTGAAAAGGGGTGGGACAGCGAGAAGGGATGGGAAGGAAGGGCTGGGGTTCCAGCTTACTCATCGTACGATACGCAGCTATTATAACTACCTTACGTCGATCTTCTGGGTGTACTACCCTGGTAGAGTCATCCCGTGTATGGGCTGTAATCATTGGCTACCGCTTGGCTCTACCACCAAATTAAATCCTACTAATATTATAAATGCGAAAGTTTGTGAGTGTGGATGTATGTTTGTTACTCTTTCGCGCAAAAACTGCTGAACAGATTTGGATGAAATTTTGAACACATATAGTTTATAACCTGAATTAACACATAGAATACTTTACTTAAGTTGACGCGGATGAAGTCGCGGGCAGCAATTAGTAATTAATAAATAAATAAATACCGGCAGACGAACACACCAACTGTATGGTCCCAAGCTAAGCAACGCTTGTAATATGGGTACCGTACAATGAATGGACTGAGGGCGATCCCAGTGACACCCAGACCAGGGAAAGTTACGAAAAGGCCATTTCCGAAATTTACCCTGACGGGAATCGAACCCGCAACCACCCGATGCAGTGCCGCCGGCCGACCCTCGAACCACTGCGCCAAGCGGTCGTATTAATTTATCGATGTGAAGTTCAATTTCATCATACGAACATTTTATAGTTAGGTAGATGGTATAGGCAGTGATGACAATCGTTGCATTGTGCGAGGCGTGGAGGGGTCAGGGATTGAGTCCATTTGCATGATCGGATTAGACGCCGGCCGTCGACCGGCGACCCACATACACTGGTCGTGTTTGCTTAATATCTATAACACTATGCACCTATACATCCAATATTTTGTCCAATATTGCACATAGGCCTTCGCCAATCCTCTACGGTCCTCCACCACTGGAGTTTACAGGCTTTCTGTGACGCGTATAAAGTAATCAGTCCATCATGAGAGGGGCCGTCCCACACAAAATTTTACAGCTTGAGGCCACCATTCTGTGACCTTTCTGCCTCAGCGGCCATTAGTTTTGCGTGGTATAAAGTGCTCCAATTTTAATCTCCCAATTACGGGACGAATTTCCAAAAATACTTTTATACTAACTGTGCCCCGCGACTTCATCCGCGTAGTATTGGATTATTGGGTTAAAAAGTATCCTATAGGTATGTTAATCCCGGTTATAATCTATCTGTGTTCCAAATTTCATCCATATCAGTTCAGCAGTTTTTGCGTGAAGGAGTAACAAACATACATACATACATACATCCACACTCACAAACTTTCGCATTTATAATATTAGTAGGATTAGGAACTGCTGTGCAGAATTTCATGTTTCTAGAGTCACTGTTTAAAAATGTTTCTGTGAATCGTCTGCCACTCAGTTATTCTGTATTTATTTATCAATTGTATTATTATTTCATTTACTCGTATTTTAAACATTTCCAGCTACCTAGCACCACAGAGCCAATACTGCGACAATAATTTATCGGTTTCCGCGGAAACCCCAGCATCCAACTAGTCCATTAAGCACACCAATGATGAATGGTGTCCGATAAATATTTCATGTACCGCATTGAATACCAAGGGGCTTATGCATAAAACACGTATTTTGTTCATAGAATTAATATTTTTTTATTGGTAAACTGCATGATTTTAAACGTAGATATTTTATTTTGATATGGGTAAGCTCAAAGATAAAAATAAAATAGTTATTACGTGTAATGTTAACATTTCCATTGTCGTTAATTAAGACTAAACCATAAGTTTTGAATCTCTATTCCTTGGTCAGCGCATCACACGTGAATGGATGGAAAAATTTCGCTAATAATTGTTTTGTTGTGTTTATTATTGTCAGAAAGGTTCTTATGAAAGAAAAAAATAAGAAAGTTGAGCGGAAAAATTCAAATTCAATATTCAAAGTGAAGACAGGGCAATGTCTGTCGGGTCAGCTAGTCTAACAAATAATTATGTATTTTTATTATTTTCACTGAACGTTTTGTAATTACAGAAAAGTATTGATAAGTACGAGATATGTTTGCTATACCTTAATACAAAATATTTAATAAAAATACTAAAAATAATACTCGGAGCCTACATATGTTATTTGTAGCTCCGGTGTTATTGACCGTAATTTTTTTCTAAAGGTAAGTACTGCTAACCAGACAAGCTTCCCACCCAATTGATTTTATTACTATTTGTTTTGTAAAGAACAATTGATTGTATTGCTTCATGCTTTATGAAGTACAACTGTGGCAGGTCGCGATACTTGGACTGAGGTCAAGTCGGTTGCGAAGGGCAATGGGACACACAGACAAATATCACGTCGAACGGAAACGATCTGGAAGTTAATATTAAAATTATGTTTTGGATTGTTTGCAGTTAGTACTGACACATAAAATAACATAATGTATATAAGTTATCTATTATAGTCTGATAGCAAGTGTGTTTGCTTTTTTAAAATTTATATTTGTAAAAAAAATTCAAGATGACAATTTAAAAAAATACATTGGTTAGTTAGTAAGTGCCTACACAAATTAAAGCAAATAACCGTTATTTTGAAATGAAACGACGTTATAATATGATACGTAAGTAGCCCTCAAATTTGAGTATCGTTTTAGTAGGTATAGGTATCGCAGATAAGTACACAAACATGTTTGTAATTTTGAAAACCCCGAAAGCAGTTTATACATCTTTTATTATTATCTTTTACTTGACTAGTTACCTACTTCAGGTACTTAAATATTTGTACAAATCTGTCTTTCAAAACCCTTTCCAGAAATTTAACTTAAATATGAACATTAATTTGCGAGCCAATCTATTCTAGGAAACTTTTAATAGGAGCAATAAAGCACCTACAGAGAAAATACTTAGACAATAATCTCAAGCACTTTGAGTTGGGTTGATGCTATTTTTAAACTGACACAACAAAGATTAAACGAGCGGGTTTATAAATAAACTCTACGTACTTTATAAGTCTATGTTAGAGCAGGTCATTTTAATTTAAATAAACTCATTTGGATGACTAGTGTCTATGTGACTAGTGACTATTAATTCCTATAGGTATTTTAAAACTTCCGCTGATCTCCGAATATTTTAGCTAAAATAAATAGTTAGCATTAAATACCGCTAATAAAGAATAAAAACTGACTTTCAATAAACATTTGTTTTACATTTTACTACCCGCCTGATGTTGCGCAGCTTCCGTAGCCTATAGATGCTTGCGCTACCAAAGGCATTGCTCGTACGGTCCCGTCCTGAAGGAGAGTGGTACAGAGGGAGAGAGTTGGACTTCCGGCTCTCCGCCTCATATTACACTGATCTGTGAGAGGATGGTACTACCCCGGTAGAGCCAGTCCGTATATGAGCTGTAGTCAAGTGGCTACAGGCTGTCTTTACCACCATTAAGTAAATGTGAAAGAATTTTTGATACACATACACTCATGTATCTGTACTACGCGAAATTACTCATCTCTTAACATGTAGCAAGTGTGGGTTAAAATAACTCTAAATTGAAAATTTCAAAAACCCCCGATGCGACGTGTTTTCTTCTAAACTTCTTTTTCTTTTAAACTACAAAAGAGCTCATAATTATCAAACGACTGAACCGATTTTCATGAAACATAGCTAAGAACACTCTCAATAAGAATACCTTTCTAACAAAAAAAAAACTATATTAAGATCGGTTCATCCGCTTGGGTGCTACGATGCCACAGACCGACACACAGATATATAAACATGTTAAACTTATAACACCCCTCTTTTTTCGTCGGGGGTTAAAAAATACAGCGAGCCGTTTTGTGAAACATTGCTCCTACCTATATCTTTTATATGCATAATCAGATTCAACTGTCTTATACCAGACAAGATTTCATGCATTATTTACAAGGATTCCGCGAAACATACGCATTTGCGTAACGAATCTACAGACAGATTAGACACATATGGATACGGACATTGACGGCTTTGGTCGGCTGCGAAGATGAACCAAATTGCGTAATAAAGCTACCTATTTTCAACCGTATATACAATGTAGTATAGTGACAAATAGCTCTTAAAGTTTGTTCATGACGCAAACGGCTGAGGATACGAACATTTTGTAAATATTTTGTCCTTACGTTAATGTTATTGTTGCGATTATTCTGCTGCATAGAAAGGCTCGGTAAATTAATTTTGTTGGATTATATAGAATCCTGAAAGGCTGTAGTTCTAAAAAAAATAATGATTTCATTCGAATGACGTGACTCTGAAATGTGTGCCGTACTAGGTGAGGGTCGTGGAAATAGATTCGCATTGAGTGTGCCCAGTATAAGACAATAATTTCAGTATTACATTAATAAATAAGGCAATAGGCCTCTGGTAAATAAGTACCAAAATCAATGGTGAAATGTGGACGCGCTCAGTATAGATAGATATTTAATAGACTCCTTATTCACACTTAAATCATTTTGTGCCGTATATTGAGGTAAGTATACAATTTAGTGTTCAATTTTTTTTCTGCTCGTTTTATGTTGTGTACAGTATTACACTTTCCAGTAAGCTTTAGTTCAGCTTTGACGTAACCAGTGGCGGATTTACAAATTTCCAAGGTATAGGCTGAAAAGTTTTTGCCGCCCTTGCCTCTACAATTGTCATAGATTAGTTTTACAATCCAAAAAATTCGTTGAAATCTATACATACAAATAAATAAAATTGGAGTGTCTGTTTGTAATATCAAAATAACACCTTTTCACTAAATGCATATGAAAGTACATACGACACCTACAACAAAAACGCGATTAAAAAATTTTTTGTCTGTCTGTCTGTCTGTATGTCTGTCTGTGTGTTTGTTCCGGGTAATTTCCGAAACGGCTGGACCGATTTTGACGGGACTTTCACTGGCAGATAGCTGATGTTTTAAGGAGTAACTTAGGCTACTTTAATTTTAGAAAAACAATTAGCGTTCCGCGTAAAAAAAATAAAACACATGAAATCAAAGAGTTGCACGGAAACGGCTGGACCGATTTTGACGGGACTTTCACTGGTAGATAGCTGTTGTTATAAGCAGTAACTTATGCTACTTTTATTTTAGAAAAACAAAATAAAACAAAATGGGTCCTGTCGCGCGGGCTCAGAACCCGGGAGCGGGCTTTTTTGTTAAGTTAAATTCCACGCGGACGAAGTCGCGGGCTCAGCTAGTTGCACATAAATTTTGCTACACCGAATGTACAATGACAAGTGAGAGGAGAAAGTCATCGGCAAAATTTGTTGCAGAGTTCTATCTGTACAACATCAGTAAACCGTCATGCAGAAATCTTTTTGATTTCTGTGGTAGAAAAAAAAATCTATTCTCAAATTTGCCGCCCCAAAATCTGCCGCCCTAGGCTCCAGCCTACTCAGCCTGCTGGTAAATCCGCCACTGGACGTTACCTACTCGCAAATAGGCGGTAGACGCGACGGAATGCGTAACTTCCTTCGATAAAATATAAGTTTTAGTGTTCACGTGCGAACATTATTACAGCTTCCACCTACTCCTTTAGGGAATATAATGGTGTAATGTTGTTAAATGTACATGTGTATAATCTAACCCCCTTTACAACTTTATCTATTTAGAATGGCTTGAAAATAATAACTTCAAATGTTTTGCAATGCCATGGTACATTGATAATAACTAAGTTGGTCGTCAGTATCAGTACCCACAGGGCCGGTATTACAGATCTATCTCCCTTCGGCACGCCGCCGAGGTGTTAAAATGGTCAGATGGTAACAGAGGGCGGATCATGAATTTGATTGAAACAGATACTATCGCGCTGGATTCGCACCCCGTCATCGCTCGGATGTATTGGGGTTAAAACACTTTTGAGGGATGTTACTGAAAATAAGGGAACTTATAAATTTATGTAGAGTACCTACCTGTATATTTTAGAACATTATTATTATAGATACTGCTGTCTCTGTAGACAGTGTCTATAAGCGTACTCTGCTAAAAATGTTTTTATAGGTACATATTTTTATTTTTTCGGACGCTAAAATAATATCAAAATAATTGTTATTAAGAGAGCTAATTTTTTTTTTATATAATAAAGCCGACAAGCGGACGACCTGCCTTATGTTAAGCAGTCACGGTAGCCTAAAAAAGCTTGTTATACCAATGGAATTGCTAGCACGCTGCTGACCTAAAGGAGAGCGCTGTAGTCCACTGGCTACGGCTTGGCTCTACAACAGTAAAACTGAAATTAGTTTTTTTTAAATGTATTCCTATAATATCAGATTAATTTCAAATTGCAAACGTAACTAACAATTAGTTTATTATCTAGACCGCTCGGCGTAGTGGTAGAGTGTCGGCCGCTCGGTTCACTCTACTACGTGGTTGCAGATTCGATTCCCGTTCAAATTTCGGAGATGTCCTTTTCTGTCATTGGGATCATCTCCAGTCCATTAGAAGGTCCCTAGTAACAAACGTTGATTATTTGGAATCACACATTTGGCGTGGTAGGTAAGCCCATATTAATAAATCAATCACAAATTTGAGAGCGGTCTTGAATACGATTTTGACATGATATTTTGTACTGAAATCACATTTTCAAAATCGCTCTCAGAATTGAGATCACTTTATTAATACGGGCCTTAGTGTAGCGCTAATTATTTATTTACTAAATTAACCATACAAATATTTTACATATATGCTAGCGACTAACAAGCGTAAAACACTCGGTAGATCTACAGTAAAATGATAAGCAAACAAGCCAAGTTTCGCTACCCGTAAATCCGGTTTATGACCGAGCAATAACTGTTTACTGTTCAAGCAATAATGTCCATAATCAACGACATGAGGAGTCCTCGAACGTTATACACGCTGATATTAATTTGAAAATGTTATGTAAGCCACGGTCGGAGTAATAAGTCTTACGAGTTCTTAGAATTCAATCCGATGTTCATATAATATTAATCTTTGATATAGGTACATACTACGTGTATGATACTTATATGGCCTTATGTACTACATATGTGTTATCATGGACGTTAATATCTGGAGACCTTTAAGATCATTTTCGTTTAGCAATCAGCTCTAGTGCCACAGTTTTGGAAAATGTCCGCCCGTAAACAAAAAAATTGCTGAGGGCATGTCGGACCTTGTAAAATGTAGGGTTCCGTAGCCATTTCAATAACGAAATCCTTTTTGGCAGACTAGTATTACTGGGTGGTCATCAAAAAATAACCCTAACCTTAACTTCCCAATGATTTAATTATGGTATGATTCGGGGCCAATGTGGTTCCGTTCCGCGAAAAGAGCGAACTTACTAGCCATATAAAATAACTTTCTTGCATAATTATCTACCCTTGTCTCTACAACTTAAAACATAGACTTAAACTAAGTTTAGTCAGGTACGAATCCTCTTCCCCCTCTTCTCGCCTTCCACACTCGTCAAAGAGACTCGTATTCCAGGTTCATAATCCAATCCTAGAGCTCTCTCTACCTGCTCATTTGCATTTCGTAAACTTTTCCTCTTTTGGCGCTGCATTCGATGTGTAAGCTTATAAATCAAAGCTTAGGATCCGCTGAACCTGACGGGATTGAGCTATTCGCTAGTACCGTTCATTCCAGACCATGTATGCACGAATTTGAACAATTGTACAAATATTAAATGAGTATACTAGGTGAAATAAAAAGGGTATACTATTTTTTTGCAACTTTACTTTGTAAATCTCAAACTATCGGCTTTGTGGGACAGTTGAAGTACTAAAGGTTTTGTGGACTTGTGAACTCTGTCAACAGCTGTATTCCAATAACACCTTTTTTTTCAAGTTTCCTCCAAAGCTGATAGTTTTAGAATTACAACGTAAAGTTATGAAAAAAAAAACCTGTTGCACCTTGTATACATAGGAGAATCTCACTGACTGATCTATCAACGCACACTCTAAAATACTCCAAATGATACATTAATCTTCCGGCAAAAGACAGCAAAGAAATACCTCCCTCTTTACTTTTATCTTAACTCAGCATCTTCGAACCCTGATAGCTTATAAAATTTACCAAGCAACGCAGCTCAGACATATCAAATTAAATTTTCCACCTAAACGAACTTTATTACAACGAGACAAAGAGAAACAAGGCATATTCTGAAGTGCGCGGGCGCCCAACGCGACGTCGTATTAACATAATCTCCACTCAGTTGTATGATTTTTGGCGCGGTCGCAACATATTTATGTTTAGGACCAAGTCTCCTTGCGGTTATAATTCTTTAAATAAACACAACGACAAGTACGTAAATGGACGAAGTTTTGCAAAATGGAATTAACCCACGCACACTTCGGCAAACTAAAACCAACCTAGAACCACTAAAGCACGGTTGGTTTTGGTCTACAGCAGTGCATGTGGGTTGATGCCGTTCTGCAAAACGATATCGAAATATGAATTGTCAAATATTTATGCTGCAGCTATGAAGGCTTGACGGCATTGGACAGCAGACTAGACTAGAAGGCCACTACACACTATTAGTGACGTAGCTGATACTTTATGGACAACATACGTTGTGTTTCCATAAAACTAAGTTGTCAAACATGCCTACGACCTGCCTTATGTTAAGCAGTTACCGTAGCACAACAGTATTATAATTAATTTTGCAAATGTTTCAAAAAAATTGTGTACTTATAGTAAGTTAATATAAACAATGTGGGTTTTTGTATTCGCAAGAATTTGCCAAACGAGTAGAGGAAACCTAAAATGCCTAAGAACAAAACATTCTTAGAATGCAAAGAACTTGAGACGATCAAGCATCCTATAAATTCCCGAAATCTAAGGTGCGTTTTTATAAACCAGATAAACTGAGGTTACTATTAAAACCACCCCTTTTTATGTAGTTGAAAACGTACCAACTCATCGGTGTTTCCGGGTTGAGAAATACTCTTTCATGAGAGATCGTAAAACATAATTATCATGTTTCAGTTACAATGCTCACAAAGGCTGTTATACAGAAAAAGGTTTCAAAAATCTTTTGAGGATATGAAAAAAATCGGGGAGATTGGGGCGGATAAGCTGTGTAACACCCACAGATAAAGGATGAGATGAGTAAAAAACAGTGACAGCCAAGTTGGTGGGGAGACGGGAAAAAGGGTCAAAAGAATCGTGTTAATTCCTTACGTCGCCATTTACAACATTCACATGAATATTTAACACGGGAAAAAATCCTCATTCCCAAGGAAAAGTACTTAATACTATTTCTATTTTGACGTAAGGCATTTTAACTATGTAGAAAAATTCAAAACGATTACCAAATCAAAATAAGAACACTAGATCTATTTTGTGTTTCTTGCGCTAACTTCATTCAGTAGTTGTATGCGCTCCGTGTACGTTATTATTTTCCTCTGTGCGGATGATAAAACATTTCGTGGACAAGCGTCCTCAAGTGGAGAGAACATAAGTGTCCTTTCTTCCCTCGTTTACTCAGCCCACGGTCCTTACAGTGCACAACGACCAATTCGCGTCGGGCTTAGTGCCCTGGAACATACTAGGGATTTTATACCTTATAGCTTCGTCAGTATGGGTCGGTTTTCAGTGATGTTATTGTGAGGATTAGGTAAGGAAATTGAATTTAAGAGATTATGGAGATCTGTACAATTGTAAGCAGCGGTCTCGATTATAATAATATTCATTTTTGAATTTTAATTTTTTCACTAAGAGTTTCTCAAAAAGTATACCTGAATATATTTTTTCAGGAAAGGATATGTATAGATTAAAAAAAGCTTTAGGTAAGTACTCACTGAAATTATATGAAAAAATATTCAAATCAACGGAAGTTTCTGGACTTGAAGGAATGAATAAAAAAACAGATTTTAATGTTTGATGGATGGATTCTTTATTAGAACAAATTACCATGATGCTTGGTAATCCACAAAGGTGAAAGCAAAGGTTTACTTTAGTCAGCCTTTTTTTTTTGTTTACGCTGGGAAATGGATTAACGCATACCGCCCGAGACCGGGGGGAACTCGGGCGGTTATGTGGGGCTCCTGAACTGTTGTCCAGACTACCCACTAAAACCCAGCGGTCTGCCCTCGCCGCCGTTACTACGGAGTGCCACAGGATCGATATGCACTGTGTCGCCCCGGTGGCAGGCCTGGCATTGGTGCCAGGTCGCAGACTTCAAGGTGGGACTAGGTCCCCCCTCTGGGGATTAATTTGAGCAGGAGGTCCCCCGACCCCCCACCCAACATCCCGTCCCTCCGCTACGGCGGAGGCAGGAGATGCGCATAGCACTTCCTCCTTCTGCCTCGCCGTGCTCATCGGATCGGGTCAGCAAAGGCATCTTCCTCTCTGACCCTCTCCGCGGCCTCTCCTTCGCAGAAGGAGACCATTGCCTCCCAACACCTCTTGTTGCCGAGCATGGCCTCAACCACGCTCGGCAACGAGAGGTCCCTACTTTAGTCAGCCTAGACTATTATTAATTAATGATTATTATTTAAAACGAACAAACCAGTATAATTACTAATCAAATCCCCGAAACTCTGAATTAAATCCAATTTACAGAACGTTAAAACCAATTTAAAATTGCAATAAATAACTCGTTGGTTCTTAAAATATTGCGTAATGTAAAATAAAGCAATGGTAATTGTAAGTTCTAACCCATGTAAGTAAATACAAACATTTGAAAAATAGTGGAACTCATTTCTTATTTTATTCATCCAAACGGATTATATATCCATTTCCTAATTCATTGCTGGCAGTAAATAGTACGCACATTTGTTTTTATAAATAAAACCGGCGATGGTTAATGAGTTATCAACCATGTCCGATGTTATTCATCGAAACCAATGTGCGTATAGTTTATTACCAGCAATGAACAGAGGATAGATATTGCGGAAGTTTCGTTGTTATGGCCGCAAATTCTCGCGCGAGATAATAAAGATAAATGAGCGTCGTAGACGGAATTCGATTGGGAAGGTATTCTGTGGAGGGAATCAAATGCTATTCAAATATAGTCCTTATACGCCATATACGCAGAAAACTAGTTTGCTTGCACTGACTCGCGCTATTTTATCATAACTTTGTGTATTTTACGTATCCAACAATTAAGTTTTTGAGCTAAGTTTTGCATACAATTTATTCCGCCAATACTTGAGGAAAGTGCGGTCACTAATAGCTTATAAATACATCGAGCACAACCTAAGGAAAAAACCATCAAACATGTCCACGCCATCGCCACGCTTATCTATATATTAATACGTGAAGGAAAAACCTTCAAACGCTTAATACGAAAATTGCGCGGACGGTGGAATATGAAATTTGGCACACTTATACTTTATATAGAGAAGGAGTGCAGAATGCTAATATTTTCATATTATATTACTTAGAAATATATTTATTACTTACAAATTAATAAATAACACACACTACCATGAACTGACACACACACATTTGTAACCTTCACACCGAATGACTGTCTGACTGACAAACGGTGACAGTTTTTGGGCGGGACTTGCATAGTGCATTCTGCGTGCCAGTATCAATTAGTGTTCGACAGTAAAACCTTGGTGAAGTTTAAAATATTTTTTTTTAAGAATTATGGTCGAATTTCGATTATGATAACGGGAAGTAATCATTAATATGCCTAATGGCCAAATATCTTTCTAAGACAGGTATGCCTATGGAATCCAAACCCTGGTTTGTTTTTCTGAAAAATAGTCTCTTTTATTTATTACTCACGATTTGACTTCCGAGTCTGTCGTCCGATTGTTTAGTTTAACTTTTATGTTTTCTTTGTGTAATTATGATATAGAAGAAATAATAATTTTGATATGAGGTTTTAAATAGGTACTTGCGCCATTTATAAGTGCCTATATACTTTTAATAATTATATCTCATTGGTGAGTATAATGTATAGACCGATATATATATAGCATGGCCAACGAGAAGCGATATGAAAATAAATAGATTATTTTATTAAATTACTTGTTATTAGCTTCTAGCCTTAATTTTTTTTTATCAACATTACTTTTTCCGTCGCGGATTCAACCACGAATTTATAAAACGGCCGCTCGAATGTTGTCCAGCCCAGCGGTGGCCGAATGGACTTGAACATGATAACCATTTCGTATCGCCTCTCGTTAGCGGTATCTACGTCCCTGAAAATAATCTTAGGCTGTGGAATACGAATACTAACAAAACTCCGACAAACTTTTTATACCCACATCGTATTATATTTCCCACCTGCCAAGACCTCTCTTTCATTACTGTAAATATGTCCCAACTTCGCTAACTACAGTGCAAATACTGTGTCCAGCTCGTTAAAGAACCTCTCCCTCTGAGTAGCTTATACCTCCGATCTGGGAGCGACGAGAAATAGAAAATATATTGTTCAACTATCACTTTACCCCTGAAAACTTCTATTGAAGTTCAAAGTGTAGAATATCGACATATAATAAGACGAGTTGTTATACATGTCTGTCGATAACATTAATAGTAATATATTCGAAATACCAAATGTTTCGTTTTTTTTGTATTGAATCTGCAATAATATGTTTAGCTAAAAGCAGATGTTTTTATTTGCTGTAACATGGTGTGCATGAGTCCAGTAAGCATGTTACATAATTTTTTTTGCGTTCTAGGATATTATGCCTTTTAAGGTTTTATGGTGGTATTCATTATAATATAAGCAACTGGCGATTTAAAAAAAAAACAATAATTACAAAATTTAAAAAGACAAGCCCGCCAAGTTTCTTGTCGGATCTTTTCAGTCGAGGTCGCGTTCCAATCCCTTTGTAGTTATAAGAAAAATATGTCAAAATGACAATTTGCAAATTCCCCGTAGGCCTTTACAAAATAAACGCTTTGACTTTGATTTATTTAGGTTTGCTTGCAGCAGCTACACTGCTAGATAGTTTGGGTGGACTGCAGGTCTCTACTTGTAGGTATTTTCTACAATCCTAATTGTGTCTAAATTTAATTAACATGAACTGTTTTGTTCGTTACCGAATTACCGCGCGTAATTACTAAGGTTTACTCACTTGCCGCGCGGCACAGTATCTTATATGCCGTGATATATTAACGGGTACAAATTACCCCCCGTCACCCTCACCCCTAATTTAATTGGTACGGTTTAAGGCTAAAGCGCCCATCTAGCCCGCGAAGTTCAAATTTTTTGAGTTCTTTTAGAATTTTTTCAAAATCTGACTATAATAAAAGACAAATTTTGTAATTCGCGAAAAATACCGTGTGCAGTGCATTTATTAATATATCCAACTTACTCTAAAACATTTCAAGAACGACAGCTATCCAGATAATCTGGCAATTTTTGTATATTTAGAGATTTACTAGTATCATATCCACCGTGATAATATTTAGAGTAAGATAAATGTATTAATAAATGCACTGCACACGGTATTTTTCGCGAATTACAAAATTTGTCTTTTATTATTGTCAGATTTTGAAAAATTTCTAAAAGAACTCAAAAAATTTGAATTTCGCGGGCTAGACAGGCGCCTTCACCTTAAAATAAACCCACTACGTCATTTTGAAATTCACGTTATATCAGTTATATACGTTGTTTAACAGTGTTTAAAAAGCAACAAATATCATTGTTAATTATTAATTCTTCAAATAAAATAATAACCATGTCGCATTAACTGGAGAAACTTAATTAGTTATAATTAAAAATGATTAGAAGTATTACATAAATTAATGTTATAATTACTTAATAGTTATTTATAATCAGTAATCACTTTATAGTGGTAGAGCCAAGCTACCCAATTTGGCTACCTTATTAATATACAGCCCAGAGTAGTACCACCCTCTCAAAGAAAATAAGTGTAAAGTAACTATTATAGGTGCTCTTCGTACGATGAATGATCTTCCCATCCCTCTATCCCCTTATTGACGACCGCTTGGCGCAGTGGTTCGAGCGTAAGCCGCTCGGCTCACTGCACATGGTGGTTGCGGGTTCGATTCCCGCCAGGGCAAATTTCGGAAATGGCCTTTTCGTAATTTGCCCAGGTCTGGGTGTCACTGGGATCGCCCCCAGTCCATTGTACGGTACCCTTAGTACAAGCGTTGCTTAGTTTGGGACCATACACTTGGTGTGTCATTCGGCAATATTTATTATTTACTAGCTGTGCCCGCGACTTCGTCCGTGTGGAATTTAATTGACAAAGTTTCATACAAACTTTCATCCCCTATTTTATCCCCTTGGGGGTAGAATTAATCAAAATCCTTTCTTAGCGGATGCCTACGTCATAACATCTACCTGCATGCCAAATTTCAGCCCGATCCGTCTGACAGTGGTTTGGGCTGTGCGTTGATAGATCACTATGTCAGTCAGTCAGTCAGTCAGTCACCTTTGAGTTATATATATATAGAAGATTATTCCCCTTCAGGTCGGCAACGTGCGAGCAATGCCTTTGGTATTGCAAACATCTAGGCAGGGAAACATAATAACTATATAAGTTACGCTATGACATTGAAATAAAACTATTTTTACGGGTTATATCGCGTTTATTAAATTTTTATGTTACTTACTTATGTTCCTGTGTCCCCTAGCTGGGGCAGAGGGCTTCCACAATGCGCCGCCATCCCGTTCGGTCTTGAGCTTCACGCTTTAATTCGCTCCAAGTCTTCCCTAAGTTCTTCGCCTCTGCGATGATCGTCCGCCGCCAGGTTTGCTTTGGGCGGCCACGCTTACGCTTTCCTTGGGGATTCCAGTCTAGGGCTTGTCTCGGTATATGATTAGAGTCCCTTCGGAGCGTGTGGCCGATCCAGTTCCACTTGCGGCATTTGATCTGCTGGTCGATCGGAGTCTCATCGCAGCGTTTCCACAGCTCTATATTGGAAATTTTCTCGGGCCAGTAAACACCAAGAATACGGCGAAAACAACGGTTGGTGAAGACCTGGAGCCGGTGCGAGATGTCCTTAGTAACCTTCCACGACTCACATCCGTACAGCAACACGGTTTTCACGTTGGACCGGAATATCTTGAGCTTAACTCTCCTAGTCAGCTTCCGTGATTGCCATACAGAGCGCAGCTGTGCGAAGGTTGCTTTTGCCTTGGCGATTCTCGAAGCGATGTCCTCTTCGGTCCCTCCAAATTTTTATGTTAATAAACGCGATATAATCCGTAAAAATAGTTTTATTTCAATGTGTAGTATTCGCGTAAATATAAGAAAACAATTACGCTATGACAGTTTAATGTTGACGGACGGACGGACTGGATAACCTGGTAAGGGTCCTTTATATATAGTTCAGTTACAACTCTAAAACAGGTTCGTTAGTGTCATGTTTTCACCGTATAGCAAAGAATTTCTACTCCTCACTTTGCAGACTATTTTATTATTTAGTAGGAAAGGCCTTTCAAGTAACAATGCAAATAAATTGTATCACGGTCGTACGTGATCAGCAAAATTACTTCGCGGCAAAGGCAAATCACACACACACACATACACACACACACACGAGATGTACACTGAACAGAGTGAAATATACCGCGTACCAATTACGCCGCGTTAGCTTCAGTCGCCGTATAATTGGTACGGCTCACACTAGATTGTTTATTTTCAAGATTTGGTATAATTTGGTACATTAGCTTGTATAAATGCCTATAGAGCCAAAATGATTCTTGCTCAGGACCAAGTACATTTATGATACCAAGACCTAGAATAAGTCAGGCCCTTCAAGACTTGAGCAAGCAAGAGTTAGACTGGTTCTTGTCTTGATCATTGTTTTATTTGTTATATCAAATAGCGCTACGTCAAATAAAATCCACACGAATAAAATACCACACATGTGAAATGACAAATTGGGTTATCAAATTGTGCAATTATCATTGAATTTTGTGTAAATATTGGACAATAATAATGCATGTTACACACCGTGTCAGTATAATTATAGGGAATGCACACAGTTTTAATAATAAAACCACTACACACAGCTCTGTTACTGTTGTATACAGTGGCGGTGGGCCACCCACCGCTGTAATTAGCTGGTAATTGCGACACCTAGAGGGGCACAAACTAGCTCGCTTTGATCTACACACATTATAATATGATCTTATATTAATATATAAAGCAAAAGCTTTCAACCGCTTAGTACGAAAATTGCGCGGACGGAGGAGTATGAAATTTGGCACACTTATAGTTTACGAGCTGTGCCCCACGACTTCATCCGCGTAGTATTGGATTATTGGGTTAAAAAGTATCCTATATGTTAATTCCGGTTATAATCTATCTGTGTTCCAAATTTCATCCAAATCCGTTCAGTAGTTTTTGCGTGAAGGAGTAACAAACATACATACATACATACATCCACACTCACAAACTTTCGCATTCATAATATTAGTAGGATATAGTGAAGGAGTGCAGAATGCTAATATTTGTACTTAGAAATACATTAAAATCAATAAATAATTACACACACTACCATGAATTGACACACACAAATTTGTAACTTGCACAGCGACTGACTGTCTGACTGACAAACGGTGACAGTTTTTTTATGGAACTTTCATAGTACATTCTGCGTGCCAGTATCAAATAGTTTATTTGCTTATAATATCTGTATAGGTACCATCTTATTATTTTCGTTTGTAAATGCTTAGACATGCCATCCGCTAGGTGGTTGGACCTAAATGGTACTAAATATTTGTTAAAACTGTTACTGCAAGCGTCTATTGGCTACGTTAACTGCTTAACATCAGGCAGGTCGCACGATTTTTTGACGACATTACTACAAAAAAAACAATAATATCGCCAGACTGACACACCAACTGTATGGTCCCAAACTAAAAAACGCATGTACTATGGGTACCGTACAATGGACTGGGGGCGATTTCAGTGACACCCAGACTAGGGCAAATAACGAAAAGGCAATTTCCGAAATTTACCCCGGCGGGAATCGAACCCCCAACCATCATGTGCAGTGAGCCGAGCGGCCCACGCTCGAACCACTGCGCCAAGCGTTCGTCTCAACTAATAATTAATAAATTTATTATTTATTACCATTCTATTTTAATGATCACGTTTATCCGATCGGAATGCTATTTGTTACGGTAATGGCCGCGCTGTGCCGTCGCCTCGTCGCGACAATTCATCGGACAAATTACTCCACGGAATCGATTCCAAGCATTCCGCATCACATTCACCGTGAAGCGAGATTTACATTTTAATGTTGGTACAGCAGATGTATTCAAATAATTCTACACTCCCAAGGAAAACATTTGCACAACAAAAGTATTCAAATTATTTGTTCGATTATAATTTTAAAACACTCAGTTATCAAATATTTGTGAACAAACACAATTTCATAGTTATCTCATCAACTGAAAACATGTTGATAGACATACCTATTACCAACATTTTTATTAATACTCAATATTTCGATGTAGGTAACTTTTTTATTACTTTTACTTTTAGGCGTCGTTTTATTGCTTTGTCTACACACAAACATACTGCCGTTTTATTGTTTTTATTAAATAATTCAGCTGAGTATTATACTCACGACGTTGTATTGTTAATTATTTTATTCTATTTTTGACAACCGCTTGGATGGTTTGAGACTGCCACATAAAGCTCAAAGTCGTATACACTCGTCCTCATCGCACCGCTCTCACCTTTATTTGAAGGATTTTCAACCCTAAATTAGTGAAATATGGTGTCATTCGAGAGTGATATATGAATACAATCGATCTACTGGACTACGTCGTAGCTCACGTAGCATAAAGTAATACTACGCCGTAGCATACGTAGCTCGTAGGCCTCTACGGGGTACCATTTTGAAACAATTAAATTTATTTACTTGAATAGTATCGCAAAATGAACTACATAGAGAAAGTGGCCGTAAGGGAATTCAACTATAAAACATACTAGATATTAACCGGCATTCATACTAATTCTTATAACAAAGTTTAAACTTCCTACTAATATTATAAATGCGAAAGTTTGTGAGTGTGGATGTATGTATGTATGTATGTATGTATGTATGTATGTGTGTTTGTTACTCCTTCACGCAAAAACTACTGAACGGATTTGGATGGAAATTTGGAACACAGATAGATTATAACCGGGATTAACATATAGGATACTTTTTAACCCAATAATCCAATACTACGCGGATGAAGTCGCGGGGCACAGCTAGTATAAAATATAGAGCAATATGTCATTTATAATATAGTGAGCATTTCGGCTATAAAAATAAGTATGGGCAAGCAATCAATATTATGGACTTAATTAAAGTAGCCCAATAAAGGATATGGTTTGAGTTAATTAACTTGGTGAGTTTATCTTAGAGTAAAATGTAATTAACGATCCACTCTATAATTTAATAGCTACCAGTCTCTATCAGTACATAAAGCACGTATTTGGGGTGATGGTATCTGCTTTCATTTCATGAAATATATTATTTTAATGGCATAGGACATTTGTAACAAAATATATTTCAATAAACAAGGCATTGTCTGTATTTTTCAATTTTATATGGTAACCTTAATCTGACCACAGGCTCTACCGGCTAGGCGACGTAAATAAATAAATAAATATCGCCAGACTGAAAAACCAACTGTATGGTCCCAAAATAAGCAACGCTTGTACTATGTACCATACAAATAGGTACCATACAATGGACTGGGGGCGATCCCAGTGACACCCAAACATGGGCAAATTACGAAAAGGCCATTTCCGAAATTTGCCCCGGGCGGAAATCGAACTCACAACCACCATGTGCAGTGAGCCGAGCGGCCTACGCTCGAAACACTGCGCCATGCGGTCGTCTATGTACTCGAGATGGTTGATTGCTTCCGCTATCGAGTAATAAATCAGTGAAGAAACAAACGAAATCGATTACCACACTCTACATCCGACTCATTTCACCTCGACGCTATAAATTTTCCAATTTTGTTAAACCGGATATTTCGGACGAATTCTTTTAAATTAATTCGAACAAAAGCCATTACGAACTTTATTCACATGGCGATAGAGTAGTTAATAGGTAAATATGTTTTGGGGTAGGTAATTGCTTGATGAATTAATTAGGATTTGAGGGTAAGCTAACCCTCCTGAACATGTTAATGTAAATCTATTGATCTCAAAGTTACGCGAGTATGTAGAACCTTTGAACCGAAATAAAATAATATATGTATGCGAGTAACATAACATATTTTGAAATCCTTAAGCCATTGTGTTTGTCCGTCAACAGACAAGAGGCCCAGCTCTGTTAACCGCTGGCATCTCGATCGACTCGCAATACGTCAACGAATCGCGTCTCTGAATAGGTGTTCCACAGTAAAAATCTGTCATAACTGAGGTCAGTTGTGGCAGATTTTCTATAGGAAATCTGAAGTATCGCGTATCTGAATACGTCAGTTGTGATGAGTGTCTATAGGAAAACTGACGTACCGCGTATCATCAAAACTAGAAAAACTATACATGTACCAAATACCGATTGACAGTTTTATTTTAAAAAATTGCAGGAACTAATCATACCCTACCTATTACAGGTTAAGCGACAACCATGTTCTTCTTAGAAATTACACTATTCGTAAAGTAGTAGTGTTCGATGGGCTTCTAGACTCAGGGTTGGTGAAATCTTGCATAATTCCTCGCTATTCCTTCGTCACTTTTATTATAAATTTAATGATATCTTAAGTTTGGTTACGCGGTAGTTCCAGAAATATAGACCCAAAACATGGAGATACTTTCGAAAATATTAAGTAAATAATGATATCGTCAAAATCCATCCGGCGACTATACTAAAACATGTACTTGACCCATTTTTTTATTACACCCTGTGATGTCATAGTTTGCGAAAGTATATGATATTTGATTCCAAAGTCAACCAGTAGTACATACATTTAATTTACATATATATCAGAACTGAAATATATTATTAAATAGGTTCATCCCGTTAGATCGCACGTATTGCATTTTACTATCTCATTTTATTTATTATATATATTTTGTTATTTAGTTTCTACTGGGTAGTCGGTAACATGCATGACCCACTGAGGAGGGTTTGGCTGAAAATCAGCCCTGGGGGAGTGTCGTTCTTATCCAGCACATGCTGAGCCATTACCTTTCGGCACTGTTGGAATAAATGTTTCTTTCTTTCTTTAGTAGTCGTCCAAATTCTGCGTACCCTGGTTTTTCTTGCGTGCGAAAAAGTCATAACCTAGCTACTTATAATATCAGGGATGACAACATAGCCTTAGTTTATAGTCGTATTACGAAGCAGGACAGGCCGCGAGTGTATAATAAACAAACTCTACTTAATTAAAAGTAACTCAGTTAATTAAATACAAACAGGCCCTTATTAGAATGTCATCTACGTATAAACGTAAAGATCTGTATTAATAAATCGATCGCAAGTCTGAGTGCGATCTTGAAATGTCATTCTTATGTCATAAAAGTACAAAATGTAGTGTCAAGAGCGTACTCAAGATCGCTAAGTGAAATAAAAAGGAATCGCGACGTACTCACAATCTATTGTTTTTTGTTGACACATCGACCATTTATATTAATTTACCATTTCCACGAATGGAAATCTATAATGGAATAATTTAATGCATTGTACGATGACACCTTTAAATTACGGAACTGGAGGAGCTAAATATTATTCTGGGAGTGAATATGGACTTAACGAATGAGGCGAAATTCTCGTATCTCGAAGCAACAGCGAATTTCAAACACGTTTGAACGCTAAGGCGAGTTGGAAGATCTTAATTAAGTTCTAATATTGCTCGCTATAAATTCAGTGATTACCTGAGAGAGTTTACCTTAAACTTTTCCATTATAAAACTCTATATGACAATTTTGTAAACGGCGCCTGGAGGCAGCGATACATACTCAGATATTATTGTATACTAGCTGAGCCCGCGACTTCGTCCGCGTTCTTAGCCCGCGCGACAGGACCCATTTTTTTAATTTTGTTTTTCTAAAATAAAAGTAGCCTAAGTTACTCCTTAAAACATCAGCTATCTGCCAGTGAAAGTCCCGTCAAAATCGGTCCAGCCGTTTCGGAGATTACCCGAAACAAACACACAGACAGACAGACAGACAGACAGACAGACAAACAGACAAAAAACAATTAAATCGCGTTTTTGTTATAGGTGTCGTATGTACTTTCATATGCATTTAGTGAAAAGGTGTTATTTTGATATTACAAACAGACACTCCAATTTTATTTATTTGTATAGATTTATTTTGCATACAGAGACAACAATGGTGTGAATAATGAATCAACCTCAAATTAACGCAATCAGAAATCAAGATTATCATAAAATACTTATAAATTCGTCTACAGGTGACCTTTTATTAACGTTACAATATCAGTGCGATCTGACAGCAAGGCGACGATCCATCACTCCGGGTCTGGGAGTCGTCTGGATCAATATTCTACTGGGCCGAAGAGTATTAAGATGAGAAACTTTTCTGCAGTAGGTATTTCTTTAAGCCACGGCCAACGAGAAGCGATACGAAAATGAATAGACTTATCATTAAATTACTTAATTGTTATAACGTTATGCCTTTATTTATTTATAATTACATTACCCCCTCTATCCCACCAACATCTTCATGTCACCAACGAGCAATGCCATTGGTATTGCAAGCATCTATAGGCTGCGGAAATGGAGGGGGGGTTGGGCTTCGAGATCTCTCACTCGTAGTACAAAACGCAGCCATAATAGCTACTTTACGCCAATCTTCTGTGAGAGGGTGGTACTACCCACAATTGAAACAGCTCGCTTATGAGCTGTATCTGTAGTTGGTTGGCAGTCTACCACCATACAAATTTCAATCTCATATCGAGTGATATGATGAGTGGATGGGTATCCATCACCTAACTCACGCTTTAGGTCGGGCTTAAGAGATTAGAACGAGACTTCATAAGATAACTAGATTGTATCTCTCGATACAGGTGTTCGGAACACCTCCACCTCATATATGGACATGTCACCCGCTCTTAAGATGGGGCAACAGCATCGTTCAAGTCATGAGAACAGCTTAATGAAAATATATGAAGGTAATAAGGCACATTAAACATACATTAAAATTCTAAATGAACGACTTCTAAGAATTAGTCAGGATTAAGTCTTGTCAAAATACGAAGAAAATTCCATTTATCTACGTTACGTAGAGTTGTACTCAAGCAAAAATCCCGGCATCCGAAAACAAGAATATCAATTATGCAACTGTGTAATGTGCACTCAACTCGTTTCAATTTACAACGAGTTTTGCATTGAAGCAGCGAAAGTTTTTTATCGTTATAGGTGAAATGTTGTTTTGGGTACTTAATGCTTTAAACCCTTGGTTATATATTAAAAACACTGTGATACCACATTTTTAGGTATTACCAAAAATATCGAGGTACCATCAGTAACACTACACTGGGCCACAAAGGAAGCGGGTCAGCTATAAAACATGCGATAACTTTTAATATATTTGAGCAATCCTGAGATAAAAACCAAATTAATGTTTAAGTATTTCATTACACATATAGGAATAAGTAAAACATTTTATGTACTTAGCTAACTTCAATAACTACTTAGACTTAGAAACTCAGCGGGCTAGTCTTTTTACATTTTGTTATATTTCTTATTTTAAATCGCCAGTTGCTAATATAGTTAATCATTACAAAGAGTAGTAGATATTAATTAAATATAATAGCCCAAATGTGTTGCCTTTTAGTACCTAGTCTAAATTAGAACCTAATTCAAATTTAAATAATCCGCACACACCCAAAAACGTATTAAAGACAAGCAATTAAAATAATGTTAGTACACGCACTCACCTACTAAAATATCTAACCTAAAATAAAATTTAAACAAAAAAAATATAAAGTTTTAAACCAACAACTTTCCATTATACAGTATACAAGCAAAGTGTAACATTTACCACTGTGTATAATTAATTTCAACGTCGTGGACTAAAGCCGGGATTTCACACCCGCAGTGGCGCGAGTCTCTGTCCACAGAGTGACTCTGTGAGCCGATGTAGAGTCGCTTGGAGCAGTTATATTGTAGGCTTCACAAATTGTGTAACAATAGTTTAATCAGATAAATATTGTAATAGGAATTTAAACTATCTTGCTCCGCATTTTAAGCATTACACCATTCTTGTGTACTCTACAAATCATTAGAATACCGGTGCAAACTTCGGACTGTTGATTATTATATTTCTTTTAAATTAGCATTGTGTGTTTATCATATTCCATACTCCAACTAAGATAATGCTTATGTTAGAAGTGGGCTCATGCTAATAGTTTAATAGCCAGGATGGGGATCGAACCGGCATCTCTCAGCTACGAGGACGGCTACACTAACCACTAGGCTATTGACACTTAAAACTACTGTTATTTTTTAAAATTTAATAAATACAACACAAAGACGGAGAAGTTTTTTTTGTCTCACATCCGTAAATATACATATTAAAGTATTTAAATAACATTATAACAGTGGTAGAGCGAAAACGCAGTCAACCAATTGACTTTAGCTCATATACAGCCTAGCTCAACCGGGGTAGTACCACCCTCCCACAGAAGATCGACGTAACGTAGCTATTATTGCCGCATTTCGTACAATGAGTGCGAAAGCCAGAAGCCTGAGCCCCCCCACACTTATCTACCCCTCTCTCTATGTTCCACTCCCCTGCAGGTCGGCAACCTGCGAGAAATGCTTTTGGTATTGCAAGCATCGATAGCCTATGGTAACGTTCTGCTTAACATCAGGCGGCTCGTGGTTCATTTGTCGATTTTGTTATATAGAAAAAACATTAATGTTAAGCATGTGGAATCTAAAAAACACTGCGTTAATTTCCATTATAAGTTAAAGCGGGTAAGGCGTAAACATCATGACGATTTACATAATTAATGTCCGCACTTTGAGCCAAACGCCGGGATTTTATCCCGGCGCCGTCCTATCTCTACATCAAGACGATTACAAGTGGATTAGAGTGGTTAAGAGTATTAAAATTACTCAAGGAAACTTGCTAAGTACAAGAAGAATGGAGCTCTATACGAAGAAAGGAGCAGCCAGAAAGCTGAAAAAGGCTTTGGTCCCCGAAAGCGTTCTCAAGGCAGATACACACATAATAATTTGTAGGAAAAAAATATTACTGTTTCCAATTACTCGTATTACTACAGCTTGGGGTAAACAAGGTCCGTTTTCAACCGACTTCGAAAAGGAGAAGGTTATCAATTCGTGTATATGTTTTTTTTATGTTTTTTACCTCATAACTCCGTCATTTATAAACCGATTCGAAAAATTATTTTTGCATTTGAAAGAATGTCCGTGCCGATAGGTCCCATAAAAAATTTATCAAAATCGGTTCAGTAGTTTGGCATTAAAATCAAAATAACTGAAAAAATACATCATTATCCAAGTAAACGAAATTATATTAAATCTTTCTCAAGTCTGAGAGCGCTCTTGAGTACGATTTGATGAGTCATTTTGTTCTGTATGACATAAGAATGACATTTCCAAGATCGCTCCCAGACTTGTTTGACAGTTTTCTTTGTTACTTTTGTATGCCTTATCCTACTAATATTATAAATGCGAAAGTTTGTGAGTGTGGATGTATGTATGTTTGTTACTCCTTCACGCAAAAACTACTGAACGGATTTGGATGAAATTTGGAACACAGTTAGTTTATAACCGGGATTAACATATAGGATACTTTTAACCCGATAATCCCGAATTTTTTGCTAAGTTAAAATACTACGCGGATGAAGTCGCGGGGCACAGCTAGTAGAAATATAAAGTACTGCCCAAATAATTATTAAGGGTGTTAGTTCTAACCTCTGATTTTAAAAACACTTTCAAGCCCCTTAATAACTAATGTAGTTTAGCGGTTGTACAGTTACACCATGCTTTGTCTTCTTCATTCGCATTATTATATACTAGCTGTGCCCCGCGACTTCATCCGCGTAGTATTGGATTATTGGGTTAAAAATCCTATATGTTAATCCCGGTTATAATCTATCTGTGTTCCAAATTTCATCCAAATCCGTTCAGTAGTTTTTGCGTGAAGGAGTAACAAACATACATACATACATACATACATACATCCACACTCACAAACTTTCGCATTTATAATATTAGTAGGACTATTTTAGTTGAAAATATCTGTCCATTTTATTTTATCATTCTTTCAGTCTTTATCAAAGAGTACAACACAGCGAGCAGGGGATGATTGTGATCCGGGGCACAATGATCCGGCTATTACTCTAGCTGGATATGATAAAATGTGGCACATTTTTTCGTCTTAGCCCTCACAAGACAAATAGCTACCCACGCGAAATTAATACAAGGTCTGTAGAAATAGTTTTTGTAGTACGGAGGATTTACGTTATGGTTTTTATTGTGTCCTTAATTCACGCCGTAGTTCAGCTGATAGAAATGAAATGACATGAGATATGAGTCGTTGCAGAATTTCTTGCCGTTCCTTGAAACTCCTAGAACCATCTAAAGGTGTTACCACTAACCAAGCAATCCGACGAACGTCGATCTATCAAACATTTACGATTGAATTGCCATTGAAAGTCCCGTCGAATTCGGTCCAGCCGTTTCGAAGATGAGCCGGAATTCCAAAATTCCAAAATTCCAAAAATGTTATAAATCGTATAAGTACGTTACTATTAATTCATATGCACTTAGTAAAAAGCTGTTATTTTGACATTACAAACAGACATTTGAATTTTATTTGTTTGTACGTATATATAGGTACACACTTTAACACTTTAACATATATAGTTCAGAAAAGGCATTAAAATGGTGACCCTTTACGTAGTGACAATATTTCAGCACGTATTCTGTACCTGACGTCAGCCGGCGGCGGACGGCGTCGTCTCAGAAGCAGGCAAACACATAAACATTTATGTGAGAGCTCGTACCGACCATTACTACGCTTGGCATTTTCTGACATTATTTTAGAACGCTTTCTATCCGGCTCCGTACTTAGAAACAGAATGCCATGGAAATGTAGTTATGCGTATACCCGTAAGGGACAGCAATAGCACAAAGAAATGAAACCAATTAAAGCAAAGCCGATTTTTTTAAAGTAACTTTTACACATTACAATTTTCTGAATTTTACAGTAAGTACATAATCTAATTTCAATTCACTTAATCAATCTTCTTTAAATACTCCACACTCTGGTTATTACTGATTTCGGTTAGGTTAGGTAACCATGCGTAGTTCCCTGCCGCCGTGCACTGCGAGGGAACGGTGGGAGCGACCATCTGCTCCCACCGGGACAATCTTCCAGTGGGGAGCACGGCACTGCGAGACACCTGCGGGTTCCCTCAGAAGATCCCTGAACCCCTCTGAGGTGCTCAAGACGGCCACCGGGGAGATTTTAGTGGGTAAGTATTCCTCTAAGTGGGCCTTTCCCAGACGAGACCTGGCGATCTTTTGAGGATCTTCTCCTCGACAGCATAAACAAGGATGCATAGTTAGCATATTGGCATATTTATTTGGATTGTATGATGCAAAACCCTCATTCAACCTCCCAAATCACATTTCAACAATTATTTCTAAATCGTTTATTCACACTAATAATCAATTAACTAAATTAATTACAGGTAAATAATCGAAAAGGATAGGTGTAATATAAGAACGAGTCTGGCTTTTTGTTGCCGTTGAATGTAATCTAGATATAGGTCACCCAGGTCAGACATTTCATACAGTAATGCGATGTAGAAATTATGATAATGCCGGTTCTCGGACGGTACGTTTATCGATTACGTGTTTCATAATATATGGTCAAGGTTATATTTATCGCATTTTATTAAAATTTTCTTTGTTTAAAAATATGGACCACCCAGTTTAATAAGTATTTCGCCAGTGTCAAGTAACAAATAGCAATAACAAACACCTTTAAGAACAATACAATACAAAAATGTGGCAGTCCACTTTGGTAAACCAAAATGGAGCTTTTATTAATTTATATACTAGTACTTGAAACACCTGAAATTGGTCAACACTGACGTTTAGCGAGTCGATTGCCAGTTGAGCGAGATTCGAGCGGTTGAGCCCCAGAATCGCCTCCAGCCTAACCATTAATACTGGTTTAATCGTATAAAGTTTCAAAAATAGTATCTAGTAGCTAGTGGAATATGACGCCATAACTGAGTAGTGTTATCACGCTATATATACGAGTATTTGTAATTAATATTTTTTTTTTTTTAAGTGAAAAAATTAAACTTTATATTTAAACTAGCTGTGCCCGGACTTCGTCCGCGTGGAATTTAATTGACAAAGTTTCATACAAACTTTCATCCCCTATTTTATCCCCTTGGGGGTAGAATTAATCAAAATCCTTTCTTAGCGGATGCCTACGTCATAACATCTACCTGCATGGCAAATTTCAGCCCGATCCGTCCAGTGGTTTGGGCTGTGCGTTGATAGATCACTATGTCAGTCAGTCAGTCAGTCAGTCAGGCACCTTTGAGTTATATATATTTAGATATACATATACCTACTAATTCAATATAAGTTACCATCCCGAATGAACCTATCAAGTTCTACCGCCCGAAGTTCAAACTAAACCACCCGTTTTAGATACTAATGGTGCCGATCCAAAGCAATATCGTAATTACTACACAACATTTACCCACGCTATCGGCCGTCCCACTCACATTCACACGTATTAGTACGTGAGAGAGTGACGGCAACAGTGATTAGTGCTCCCACGACGCTGCGGTTTGCGGAATTGTCAAGTCATCGGGATAATTAGTTCGTGTGATCGGGAAATTAGATGTGGAGGCAGCTCGAGCGAGGCGGCGTCTTACTACTTGAATATAAAGGACCTCATGGATATAGAAGTAGATTATTTTGTAAGTATAAAGAGTCTACACAAACTATACCACAGCAAACAAGAAGGGATATGAACGTACGAGATAACGTTCGATTTCAAGTCAGTCACCGCCGTCTCGCCATCTTTCGGACATCCATTTTATAAATTCATTGTTTATTCTATGAAACCGTAATGTTAGTTAAAAATAAAAGAAGGCAGAAAGTTAAATTAAGTAATTTAGGTACTCGTATCCATTTTCGTGTTAGCACTCTCAATACCTACTGAAACGCTTCTCAAATGCTTGAGATGCACTTAGTCGTTTGTTCGTTATCTGTTATTTTTTGTATGCTGCTCCTAAATTTCAGTTCCGTTCGATGTCCGATAGTTAAGAAAACAAGTTGTTTTTCACACATTTTGACCGTGTGCCAAATACACTCAAAATTTACGTAAATTGTGTAGTTACCGACGCGACCGCTTGGCGCATTGGTTTGAGCGGAGGCCGCTCGGCTCACTGCACATGGTGGTTGCGGGTTCTATTCCCGCCGGGGAACATTTCGGAAATGGCCTTTTCGTAATTTGCCCTGGTCTGGGTGTCACTGGGATCGCCCCCAGTCCATTGTACGGTACCCATAGTACAAGCGTTGCTTAGTTTGGGACCATACAGTTGGTGTGTCATTCTGGCGATATATTTATTATGTTCCTCTCGATGATAAGATACTTTGACTATTCAACACGCATGTACTTCTTTTCGATTTCTCAAAAAAAAATACGGTAGGTATTCGGAACCCGAGCGGAATATTCCGCGATCATAACGGAATGAGCGCAACATGGCGGCAATATATTCGAGATGAGCGTTATAAAAATAACATTTTTACGTCGGTCATTGGACGGTTTATCGCATCTTCTGTTACAGTTTGGTATGTCTTACACAGTTTCCGTTTGTCATTATTCTTCTTCAATGTGGTATTGCCTAAAGTTTATTAGCAGGTTAATTTTACTTGCGTCAGAAATATTGTATCTTAAATATCTTCAATTATATAAAGTCATGCCAGTTTACTGAAACTATAAACGTAAATCTACGTGGTTGTAACCACACACTCTACCGTCGCCCGAGACATCCCGCGACAATGATGGATACCCATCCGCAGACTGCATATTTTAACAGCCGCCACACGGAAGCACCACGGCCCACGCCGCCATTGCTGCCCGCTACAAAACATTAATTTTTTTAAACTTAACTTTCTGTTTTCGGTAATTAGTTTTAACTTGGACAGCGGACTTCAAGATTAGACACAGTTTTAAAGCGACCCGTAGCCTATAGATGTTAGCAATACCAAAAGCGTTGCTCGCACGTTGCCCACCTGAAGAGGAGTAGGATGGAGGGAGGGGGATTGGAGATGTGTCTGTCTCACTGATCGACTATAAGAACGCAAACGCAACTATAAATAAATAATAAATATCGCCAGACAGACACACCAACTGTACGGTCCCAAACTAAGCAAAGCTTGTACTATGGGTACCGTACAATGGACTGGGGGCGATCCCAGTGACACCCAGACCTGGGCAAATTACGAAAAGGCCATTTCCGAAATTTGACCTGGCGGGAATCGAACCCGCAGCCACCATGTGCAGTGAGCCGAGCGGCCTACGCTCGAACCACTGCGCCAAGCGGTCGTCAAACTATGAAAACTATGAAAGCTACTTTACGCTACTCTTCTGTGAGAAGGTGGTACTACCCTGGTCGAGCCATTCTGTATATGACCACTTTAGTAAATTGGCAACAGTCAGGCTTCACTGCCGTATAAATGCTTCACACAGGCACGGGACTCCATACATCTAATTCAAAAATCGATACAAATTTGAGAATGATTCGGAAATGTAGTTCTTATATCATACTAGCTGTGCCCCGCGACACAGTCCGCGTTCTGTTGATATTTTTTCTGAATTTTCTTTGCTATAAACCTCACGGAGCCCGAGACCTTTCCAACGAATGCAAAACCGTGGAAATCGGTTCGTGCGTTCTGGAGTTATAGCGTCAGGAAGGAAAACCCGACTTATTTTTATATAGTAGATTAGTACCATACCAGTACAAAAATAAATACAACCGAATTGAGAACCTCTTCCCTTTTGAAGTCGGTTGAAAACGGAATATCATAAGCATAGGTAATTTCGATACGATTGCATGCTCTCAACTTGAGATTGATTTATTAATACCAGTCAGTCCTACGATAAAACATAGCTCAAGTTTATGTTAGCTTTCATTATTTAGCCGTAAAGCCCTGCAATACTAACAGTGTCACGTATACTTCTTTGATAGATAGATAGATAGATAGATATCACCAGACAAACACACCAACTGTATGGTCCCAAACTAAGCAAAGCTTGTACTATGGGTACCGTACAATGGACTGGGGGCCATCCCAGTGACACCCAGACCAGGGAAAATTACGAAAAGGGCATTTCCGAAATTTACCCTGACGGCAATCGAACCCGCAACCACCCGGTGCTGTGAGCCGAGCGGCCTACGCTCGAACCACTGCACCAAGCGGTCGTCAAACCCCTAACACACGTTAACACGCGGTGATTAATGTTATGTTTAAACTAACCTCAGAAGGGTAATGCTTCAATGCATATTTAACCTCATCCAACACGGTGTGGCCACAACCGCGCCAGGTGTAGCGGTCACCCGCAAACAATTTTAAATTTTAATTTTAAACCAAGCTCAGGTGTTTTAGACTGAATTTATTTAAAATTATTCAAATTGTGGCTTGCTTGCTTACTCGTTACAGGCGTAATAGTTTTGTTTGGAATTACCCAGAATATAAGGTTTTATTTTAATAACGCTTTATTTTATCTAGGGCATTAGTACAAGCTAAATATGATGAACTAGTGACGAACCTACAACTATTATAAAAATGACCACCTACAACTATCTATATAAAAATGAATCTCTATTTACTTGGTCATCGCATCACGCGTGAACGGATGGAACGATTTCGCCAATAAATTTTTTGTTGTATTTATTATTGTCAGGAGAAGGTTGTAATGAAAGAAAAAAATAAGAAAGTTGAGCGGCACAATTAGAGTTCAATATTCAAAGTTAAGACAGGACAACGTCTGCCGGGTCAGCTAGTTTAAAATAAAGATCAGGTGGTTATATTAAATCATTGGAATCGACATCGGAAACATAAATCGTCTGTATTTTTGTCAATTATTAATAAATAAATAAATAAATATCGCCAGACGAACACACTAACTGTATGGTCCCAAACTAAGCAACGCTTGTACTATGGGTACCGTACAATGGACTGGGGGCGATCCCAGTGACGCCCAGACCAGGGCTAATTACGGCCATTTCCGAAATTTACCCTGGCGGGAATCGAACCCGCAACCACCATGTACAGTGAGCCGAGCGGCCTGCGCTCGAACTACTGCGCCATGCGGTCGTCATAAAATTCATTTAAAAATCATGTGTAAAAATATTTTAATTTTAATAATCGATTATATCTTTCTTAAGATTACTAACAGTGCAATGATTTTCAAATTAACTATTTAAAGTTGTTATAAATACAAACGATATTTTTTTCCAAATCCATTTCCAACATCAATTCGAAAGAGTTAAAATATCCCCGCTGATATTATCTGTTATCTGTGAAGGTCTCAGAACTTTGCTGTATCTATACAAATAAATAAAATTGGAGTGTCTGTTTGTAATATCAAAATAACACCTTTTCACTAAATGCATATGAAAGTACATACGACGCCTATAACAAAAACGCGATTAAATTTTTTTTTGTCTGTCTGTCTGTTTATCTGTCTGTGTGTTTGTTCCGGGTAATCTCCGAAACGGCTGGACCGATTTTGACGGGACTTTCACTGGCAAATAGCTGATGTTTTAAGGAGTAACTTAGGCTACTTTTATTTTAGAAAAACAAAATTTAAAAAAAAGGGTCATGTCGTGCGGGCTCAGATCGCGGGAGCGGGCTTTTTTGTTAAGTTTAATTCCACGCGGACGAAGTCGCGGGCTCAGCTAGTAAACAATAAAATGGAGTAAAATGAGTATTACAGTAGAACAATGGTAAATTTATACCAACTACTGTCTTACTACGTATCTTTCTTGAAATCATTGTACTTTTAACACTAGAAATCTTATTAGAAAGCAATAAGAGGTCGCACGAGTTGTACACCATTTAAATAAGTCAATTCCATCGAAATAATAAGTATACTTCAATACACATATCGTGATAGATCGCGGGACGTCTCCCCAAATTGGCGGAATATGTACAAACGGGTAAAGCTTCCGGCGGAAACGGGTTACATTATGTAAATGGCATACATGCCGAATTGATGTAAATCAGCGAGATTTTATACAAGGACGCGGCGGCATGTCACGCGATATTTACCAATATTTTGTAGACTTCCTCAGACCAAAGCGTAGCGGAACATTAGGGTAGTTCCAAAGTAAAAAAAAGTTTTTAGAAAAAAATATCTGTTTTAAATAAGCATTACCTACACTATTATCGTTTCAAAATTAGTAGCATAGTCAAAGCTTATTTTGTTAAAGCCTGTGGGAGCTCTTAGAAATTTTCATTTTTCATATGTTTCTGATATGTACAGCCGGATCGGAACGCGACTTCGACTGAGAAGATCCGGCAAGAAACTCAGTGAGCATGTATTTTTACCAGCAGTCTTTGTTCACGTGAATTTTAAAAGTTTTATTAAAGCACAGTTTTCTTAACAAAATAAGTACAGTTTAAGTGAATGCACAGGGCCAGTAGTTTCAACGGCGCGATAAGGCATGTTATCAGCGTTTTAGACCATTTGAAGTTGTAAAGACGCCGCTCATTCCCGGCGATGAGGAGGGATAAGGACCTCCTTCGCAAGAAAAATATGTTGGGTGGCAAATTATACGCTTTTCACTAAGAAAGAAAAACCAAAGTGTTTTTTGCGATAAACTTGGAAACGGAGAAGGTAATGTTGTATTATATAATATCGTAAGTAATTACTTGTCGATAGTTATTACACATTTTTTATTAAACCATCTCATCACACCAGTGGGCAAAGTTCTCCATTTTCGGAATACGTGCAGGTTTCCTCACAATATAAATAGATAGGTAATGTAATAATCGACCAATATGCTTTAATAAGACTACGTATATATGACGACACGCAGACAACACTCTTCAATTCAATTCGATACCACTCTACCATATTCTTATCGATAACAATCGAATGTAGAGCGTTCTCTGAATTACATATCGGAACAACTTTGTATTAATGCATGCATTTTATAAAATGTATATTACTAGCTCAACTCCGGCCACGCTTTGCTGTGACTCATAATTAATCTTTTACGGTTTCTGTAGTAAATTCGGGATAAAAAGTATATAAACACACTCTTATATAAAAACCAGCTGTGCCCGCGACTTCTTCCGCGTGGAATTTAAATGACAAAGTTTTATACAAACTTTCATCCCCTATTTTATTCCCTTGGGGGTAGAATTAATCAAAATCCTTTCTTAGCGGATGCCTACGTCATAACATCTACCTGCATGCCAAATTTCAGCCCGATCCGTCCAGTAGTTTGGGATGTGCGTTGATAGATCACTATGTCAGTCAGTCAGTCAGTCAGTCAGTCAGTCACCTTTGAGTTATATATATTTAGATGCAACGTTGTCTGAAAATTTCACGTCAATCCATCGACTACTTTCCAAAATTTGCGGACACAAACATACAGAAGCTGAGCTTTGATATAATAAAGATTTATAAATACCGATACGATACGTAATGATGTCTACAAAATCGAGCAAAACTCGATAACGACAAGCACACAAAGGTTATCGTTGGAACGGCGCCGTTATGCAACCGTTTAAACAGTTATTGCAGTAACGTTCTTGTTTGTAACGACCTGCATGCTTTGGGTATAAGTTTACTTTAGCAATTGGCCGGGGGTATAGCCAAACTGTATGTCTGTATGTCTGTGTCTTGGTAATATCAAAAGGCAACACACTGGAGCTATTATAATGTTTATATTAATATCTACTACCCTTTGTAATTATTGATTATAAGCAACTGGCGATAAAAAAAATATAATGACATGTAAAAAGACAAGCCCGCTGAGTTTCTTGCCGGATCTTCTCAGTCGAGGTCGCGTTCCGATCCGGTTGTAGATATAAGAAAAAAAATAATGTAGAATTGTCAATTTGTAAGTGCCCCCGTAGGCCTAAACAAAATAAACTATTTGAATTTGTAGGGAATTGGCTACAGCTCATATGCGGACTGGCTCAACCGGGATAGTATTACCGTCTCACAGAAGGAGTCAAGTAGTTATTATACCTGCGTTTCGTACAGTGAGTCGGAAGCTCAACACTACTCTCTCTTCCGCTCCCTCTGTTCCACTCCCATTCAAGTCAGCAAAGAGCGAGCATCTGCTTAGCATCAAGCGGGATTCAACTTGTACTATTCAATATAAGCAACTAGTGATTAAAATAATATAATTATATATAGATATATATATATATATTTCTTACATACATATATTGTATACTAGCTGAGCCCGCGACTTCGTCCGCGTGGAATTTAACTTAACAAAAAAGCCCGCTCCCGCGTTCTGAGCCCGCGCGAAAGGACTCTCTTTTTTTTATTTTGTTTTTCTCAAATAAAAGTAGCCTAAGTTACTGCTTATAACATCAGCTATCTACCAGTGAAAGTCCCGTCAAAATCGTTTCGAAGATACTCTTTGATTTCATGACTTTTTATTTTTTTACGCGGAACCCTAATTGTTTTTCCAAAATTAAACACACTCCAATTTTATTTATTTGTATAGATGTATGTAAGAAAACACAAGTCTTTTGAGCTTCTGAATCTTCTCAATCGAGGTCGCGTTCTGGTCCGGGAGGAAAAATGAAAAATTTTATTAGAAAATTGAGTTTGAGTTTGAGGTGCCTCACGTAGATTTTTTTGGCCCTTTAACCAGAGTCAATTTGGTGGTCATGGTTAATTAGCTAATGTTTTAGATCACGATTATGTTATTCATGCTTATAGCGCTTATTTTTATATTTCCGCTCTGTGAATGGATCGATAGTATAGTTGCATAACCTGGCGACCTTGTTTGTACCAGCGAAATGCATGTTTGTGAGCAACTTTCAAGATTCGCACCGTCAGCAGAGTTCCAAACCAAACACTATTATACTTTAACATTTTGAAAACATCTAGGAATTCTCCTTTGTGACTTTATTTTTACCAAATACTAGATGTTATAATAGCATTTGCTGCTTCAATCCTGTCTTTGTTCCTACAAGCCAAATGCATTCTGCGATTGTTGGGAAATAGTAAGAAACGAAAATATATTTTTAAAATTGCTACTAGGTATATAGGGGACAGGCGCATTTCGATCCGAATCACCTTGACCGGTGAACATAGGAGACATACCTGTTTACTGATAATTATTTTCATACTAATATTATAAAGAGGAAAACTTTGTTTATTTGATTGTAATGAATAGGCTCCGAAAGTACTGAACCGATTTGAAAAATTCTTTCACTGTTGGGAAGCTATCCCCGGAAGGTATCCCCGGGTGACATAGGCTATAATATATTTAAAAAAAATTAGGGATCCTTACTAAAACTCGAATAATGTACCCGTGCGAAGCCGGGGCGGGCCGCTAGTATTAAATATAGACACCATATACCCGTCGTAGTTCGCTCAATCAATGTTCAAAATGCATCTCATCCGAAGATTGAAATTTTAATAAATTAAAGATGCATCTCAAGTTCATATTTAATCTGGTACCATCTGGATCTAATAACCAAACCTACAAATGGATACACCACCTGCCAATATACTATTGAGTGAACACAATGTACATAGCTACAGCTGCCTCGCGTGCTGCTGAAGGTAATTCGTGTCTACATGAGTGTCTTCAGCAACTTGAGCTGTAACGAAATGTTTCCTTCCGTGGCACTTTGCACACTGATTGTTTTACGGATAATAAAAGTGCATCGTATTATGCTTTTATGAAAAATTAATATACCTAGCAAGGAATGGAATCCGTTGATTTTACAATAAAATACTTATGTATTTACATGATTTTATATTGTCACTAGTAAGGGTCAAATTTTAGGAAATAAAAATTCTTATTTCATTGTACTGTCTTCCACGCCCACTTTTAAAATTCACCCTGTATATTAGAAAACGCATTAATGTGAAAAGTATATTTTTCAAATTATTCATTTAGGAACAGTTTTTTTGCCAAACATAGTGATCACATACCTTGTTGATACTTTAAAGCGTTTATTGGAGTACCTGATATGCTATCATATGGTATTTGTAACTAAATGGATGATCTCTTGAAATATATTACTGTGAGAACAAAAGAAATAGACAGCAGTCAAACTCTACCCCGTTCCTTACTGTCCCTTGTGCTTATAAAGCGCTACCTAGAGCATTATGTTAGGGGTTTGTAATAAAATACAGAGCGCCTGTACTCTCTGGTCTTGATAAAAGTTCAAAGCCAAGGCTCTACAACTGAACAAACAAATGTTGAAATAAAGAACCACTTTAGTCTCTACCATAGACTAAATAAATAATAATAAATAAATATCGCCAGACTGGCACACCAACTGTATGGTCCGAAACTAAGGAATGCTTGTATTATGGGTACCGTACAATGGACTGGGGGCGATCCCAGTGGGGGGGACACCCAGACTAGGGCAAATTACGAAAAGGCCATTTCCGAAAGTTATCCCGGCCGGAATCGAACCCGCAACCACCATGTACAGTCAGCCGAGCGGCCTACGCTCGAACCACTGCGCCAAGCGGTCGTCGATTATACATCCAGTACGTTATATTAATCTCATGCTATCCCTTCGGGTCACCTCGCCCACAACTTAAGTTTACTGTGGTCACCCCTGCCCTAGGAGTGTGTGGGCGGACTCTGACGTCACGCGACTATGTGAATATGGCGATCCTTGCAATTGGAGATTTTCCGCTCGCGAAACGAGAAATGTTCCATGAAGATCTTTTTTATGATATTTTAAATTTATTCGATTGGTTCCTTTCTAAAAACATACCTTGAAATCTCTCTCTACCACTAAAAACCAACACGAAAAATAACGACAGATTATTTTTTGTAGTAGGTAGGTACATAGAATTTGCCTACTAGAAGCCATGCAAAAATATCGTGCATTATTAAAATAAGAACTTATCTGTGTTATTATCAAAGAAATAAAAAAATTCGCATGGTTATCACAAAAAATAATAATTAAGTAAACTTGTTCAATTTGACATTGCTTGCGTTTGCCACATACTGCTCTGTTTAATATCATAATAATAATGTCTCTGGGAGGATTTAATATATCATACATAATAACCAACACCTGGGCCCTAACCACGCTAGCTACTCAAATCGTAATAGAAAAGCAAACGCTCGCGATTACGTTTCAAACGGTCCGCTTTTAACGTTTTGCTGACAACATACCATATCAATGTCAGTAGAAATCGTGAAGCTCGTGTCAGAAAAACGACAAAAGCGGAGCGTTTGAAACGTAATCGCGAGCGTTTGCTTTTATATTACGATTTGAGTAGCTAGCGTGGTTAGGGCCCTGGATAACTGAATTATTGTTGTCCCCATTTCGAAAATATTTATTAACCTTTATAAAATAACTTGTCTTTATCCAAATGGGTTGGCGCTAATGTTGAATTTGTCATTTCTGATCAAGAAACGAATGGAAGTCATTACAGACATAACTTTGGGCGTTTACCAGCCTAACTTTAGTTACGTTTTGGCAAACGCAACGCAAACTAAGCAATCACACGAGCTCCACCCACGTCGTTATTCAAACGACTACCGGCGAACAAAAACGGGCACGCGACCATAGGGACGGGTGACAAAATTGTATACATAAATAAATATCCCCAGACTGACACACCAACTGTATGGTCCCAAAATAAGCAATGTTTGTACTATGGGTACCGTACAATGGACTGGGGGCAATCCCAGTGACACCCAGAGCAGGGCAAATTACGAAAAGGCCATTTCCGAAATTCGAATCGAACCCGCAACCACCCTGAGCAGTGAGCCGAGCGGCCTACGCTCGAATCACTGTGCAACTTACATAAACATAAACTTTACATAAACATTATTAGTTTGACATAAACTTTATTACATTAAATAAATAATATAATCATTTAGCCCTTTTGACATCCCACTCCTGGGCACGGACCTCCTCTCACACGCTGGCTCAGTGCGGGTTTAGACATTCTAAGACATGCAGGTTTCCTCACGATGTTTTCCGTCACCGTAAGCAAGTGATGATCATATAATAAAAATATGATTCGCACATAGATTTCGAAAAACCCAGAGGTGCGTGCCGGGGTTTGAACCCAGGACCTTGTGCCCGCAAGACGCGTGCTTAACCAACCAACTATCAAAGCCGTCCTAAAACTTTATTATATTAAATAAATATTTACTACAGCTCATATATATACGGGTTGGCTCAACCAGGGTAGTAGGTACTACCCTCTCACAGAAGAGCGGCTTAAATAAGCTGTTCTAGCTGCGTTTCGTACGATAACTGAGAGAGCCGAGAGCCCAACCACCTTCACTTTCCTTCCCTCGGTCCTCTCCCCTTCAGATCAGAAACGTGCAAGAAATCCTTTTTTTTTTTTTTTTAAACATTACTAGCAATGTTTCACATTACTAGTATTCCCTTTAGCCCCTCCAACTAAGCTAATCCTTGTGCAAGGAGTGGGCCCACGTCAATAGTTTAATGGCCAGGATGGGGATCGAGCCCGGAACCTCTCAGCTACGAGGACGGCCCCTCTAACCACTAGGCTATTACAAGGCCACTAGGCTATTACAAGGCCACTAGGCTATTACAAGGCCACTAGGCTATTACAAGGCCACTAGGCTATTACAAGGCCACTAGGCTATTACAAGGCCACTAGGCTATTACAAGCTAGACGCTTACAAGCATTAATAGGCTACGGTTACTGCTTCACATTAGGCTGCCCCTATGCTTGTTTACCAACTTTGTTTTTTTTAATAGTCCAGGCTAGATGACGACCTATAACTATAATGTGCCGCAACGTAATGATTTAAAAAAAATATTCGAAGTAATTTATGAATACCAGTAGAATTGAGTACATTCAATCAAGTTAGAAATAGCGTCAAGAAAAGAAAAACAAATATAAATTAATTGGAAAACTTCGGCACGCCGCGGCACTTTCTTTTCTTCGTTAATTAAGTAACTTTTTATTAATTTCCAATTGACATTACCAGGCTGTTCGGTGTTCATATACAATAACAAGTAGTTGGCCGCGGCTCCGCCCGATTGGTACTTCGATAATATAAATAAAGTCACCTAAGTTACTCCTTATAATATCAGGTATCTGCCAGTGAAAGTCCAGTCAGAATTGGTCTAGCCATTTCGGAGATTAGCCGGTACAAACAGAAACATAGACCAAAAACAATTAAAATTTGTTTTTTATTTTATTTTAAATACCATAAATAGTATAGACGACCGCTTGGCGCAGTGGCTCGAGCGTAGGCCGCTCGGCTCACTGCACATGGTGGTTGCGGGTTCGATTCCCGCTTGGGTAATTTTCGGAAATGGCCTTTTCGTAATTTGCCCTGGTCTGGGTGTCACTCGGATCGCCCCCAGTCCATTTTACGGTACCCATAGTACAAGCGTTACTTAGTTTGGAACCGTACAGTTGGTGTGTCAGTCTGGCGATATTTAAGATTTAAGAGTATCGTATATACTTTAATATGCATTTAGTAAATAGCTGTTATTTTGACATTACAAACAGACACTTCAATTGTATTTTTTTGTATAGATAAAACGTACGAATTGTGTAACGAGTTTGGGCGATACACACAGTGGTACCAATGTAAAAACGAACGACGTACCATGTACGCAGTCGCACCATACACGGAGTTACTTACAAATCGACGTACCTATTACTTGTAGAGTATGATTGATAAGCCAAAATGAAGCTAATGCCGAAAACGGTTATACAGTGGTAGAGCCAAGCTGTAAATAGCTGACTAGAGCTCGAATATGGGCTGTCTTGATAGGGATTACACCACCCTCTCACAGAAATCGGCGTAAAGTAGCTATTATAGCCGCGTTCCGTACTATGGGTGATAGAGCCGGAATCCCAATCAGACCGTTTCTCTTCCTCTATCCCACTCTCCTTCGGGTCGGCAATGTGCGAGTAATGACATTGGTTTGCAAGCGTCTATAAGCTACGGTACGTAATATCTTCACGTCCGAAATTCCGCAGAGCTTGAAGACTAAGGTCTTCAATCAGTGTGTGTTGCCAGTGATGACCTACGGAAGCGAAACTTGGTCCCTTACAGTTGGCCTACTGCATAAGCTCCAAGTCACGCAGCGAGCTATGGAGAGAGCTATGCTCGGAGTTTCTTTGCGTGATAAGATCCGGAACCAGGATATCCGCAAAAGAACCAAAGTCACCGACATAGCTCACAGAATCAGCAAGCTGAAGTGGCAATGGGCAGGCCACATCGCTCGTAGAACCGACAACCGTTGGGGAAGAAAGGTTCTCGAGTGGCGACCTCGAACCGGAAGACGCAGAGTTGGACGGCCCCCCACCAGATGGACCGACGATGTGGTGAGAGTCGCGGGGAGCCGTTGGATGCGGATAGCGGGCAACCGTCCATTTTGGCGTTCCATGGGGGAGGCCTATGTCCAGCAGTGGACGTCTTCCGGCTGATGATGATAAGCTACGGTAACTGCTTAATATCAGGCGGTTCGTAGGCGTTTGCCGACTTTGTAACATTAAAATGAATGTGGGTGCACTGCAATACATCTCTTCCTACTCCTACGGGAAATACAGTTGTAATGGCGTTTGATAATTCCTAATCTCTTAGAATCAAAATAGGGCCAATTAAAGTCTGCTACACCTCAATTTGAATTTAAAATCATAAAGGTTTGAAAAGTCCTTTTACATAATTAATGTGGTTTGAAAGGCTATTCAGTGTGAAATGTTTTCAGTTGTAAATTGCGTTTATTCTGATTTGCTAAGTGAAAGCCGTCTGTATTTAGTTATATCTTGAGATCTATTTGCTCTAGAAAATATTTGAATAGATTTGAATACAAAATGGCATTAGAATTTAGTTTCTATCTAATATTAAAGAGAACGAAATCTATAGAACTGCGTTCTTGATTAATAAAAAACTTTTTAGCAAGCAATCAAGACTGGCGGCGCGCACTAGGTAGCACGGCGCAGTAAAGGCTTTATAAACGCAAATAATTATGAATCTTATTCCAATACACTTAGCACTCACATTTCTTTAGGAGCTTTAGCTTGCCGCTAGCGCCTGCAGGTGCCTGCTAACACCAGCGGTAGGTCGCGGCTTGGGCAAAATGAGCATTCTTTGGGGCTTAGTGGCTAAGTAGCTTTAAATCTTAAAATACTAAAAAAAGATTTAAAATCACTTAGCACCGGCCTTGAGACGCCGAGAGGTACACGTGTGTTTTATCTGAACTCTGTAGGTCTCAAAGTTTTGGAGATTACGTGATGAGTCTGTCAGTTAGTGGTTTTTGCTTTAAGACAGGCGGTAACACAAAATATTTTCTTTCCCCACGCATTTTGTAACAAGAAAATGACATCTAAAAGTAGTTTCGTGTTATCATGCCACCAACCCATTTGAATCATTAAACTAATTAATAAGATACTCGTAAAATTCCCAAAAAACTACCTCTTTAAGGTTGATATTTCCTCCCAATGTAAAGGGAGGGTGCCTATTGCCATTAATTTTGGGATTACACATTCTCTCAGTGGAATGTCACGTAGGTATAATTTAAATCATCATCATCAACTTAAGAGCGATGCTATTGTCGGTGGAGTTTTTTCCATTCACTGCGATTTTCTCCCAGTTCCTTGACCATTTGATACGGCACGACATTAACTTTTTCCTTCACTTGATCGAAATGGCTTCTCCTAGGTCTTCCTCTTCTCCTCTTGCCTTCTATCTTCCCTTCTATGATTGTTTTCATAAAAGCGTCATGTCGTATCAAATGCCCGATCATCTAAATAATTAAATAATAATAATTTAAATAACTGAAAAAATAACAAATATTAGTTCAATCGGCTAAAATTCAGTTGCAAGATTCCACCCGGACATACATACGAGTACATTGCAAGTTAAATAAAAGCTTGTAAAAAATGGAATCGCACCCAGGACTTTGTCTACGACAAGCCTGTGACCACATGACTAATAAATAAGTAGATTACAAAGGTAGTATTAAAAGTTTAAAAACATGTTTAACATCTTTTAATTTTAATGGAAAAAAACATTGACGTTTCACCGCGAGCACATAGATTATAACTTGTAAAAATATACAAGAACGTTTCCGCATTGGTAATAAAAATATGTAAATAACTGAATGCCAGGGTGTGGCCGGGAGATGGTATCGATACGCCAAGGACTTTCCGCACAACCTGTGGAGTCGGCACCTGAGCAAGCGACCAACCTGTTACACTCACTCACATAACCGACAATATATCTCACCCTGTAAACGACATATATAACATACTATATTATATATACGCACATTATATATATAGGCATGTACTTACCCTTCGCATCACGCGGAGAGAGAACGAAGAAGTTTTCATGTTTATTTTTTCAAAATTTACTACACTCACAAGGTAAATACTTAGCTGGCAAGTGTTCAGCGCTGTACAAATACACCACTACACATAAATGCTTTCAGCAAACACTTAATTTCATCGGCAATATTTACAGTAAAATTATTTTGTACTAATATATGTTTAATAATTACGTTCTATTGTATATATGTTAAAAAATATGTTATATTTAGTGTATGTGGGTATGTGTATATTTTATTTCTTGCTAAGTTCAGCCGGCAGAGAGACGGGCGACGCGGCGGACGGTATGAGCTCGACTGATTACATGCCCCGTGGTAGAAACAGGGTGAAAAGGACACACTGATAACCTGAAAGCTGAGTGGCGTATACACGAAAATCTTCATTCAAAACCAAACTCTATTTCGTTAGCTATAGCGTTGGAATCAATTTGTAAATAAAGTTCAACATCTGAAGGATCCGTAGCCCCATCTCGCTTGCACTTTCATCTGGTTGGACGGAACACAGATACAGGATGAATTGAATTTGTACCTCCACCATGTAGACGTTCGGTTCGATTTATTTTGATGTATTTTCTCCTATAATAACGATACATTTCCGTTTCGAAAAGACAATAAATACACATTATTCGAATGAACACAGCGATGGATTGCGGGTTGCATTAAATTTATTGTATGTGGCAAGTTTATAGATAGGATCTGTATTTATTTTAACTTATCTCGCATTATTGTTGTTTCCAAATTCCAGATTATTTGTTACAGAATAACATAAGGATTAGTCACAACATCGAGGGGAAAACACTCCGTCGTATGAATACACGTCCTAAGTTAATTTAAGTTGTTCTAAGTAATTACGATTAATGATATTAATAAGCTTCAAGAGATCTTATTGTTTGTTTTGCTGTAGGTATACTTGGGCAAACTTGGGCGAAACTTTTAAGACTTTTGTAAGTAATCACATATGTATAAAGGTAGGCAACGTTAGGTAGTAATCAGTTCTTTTATACGGTTAAGAGGGATGAAGTAGGAAATTAGAAACTCATTGTCATGAACCCCAAGCTGACGGGTATGTTCACTAATGCTATCAATAATTTAGCCCTGTTGACGTCCCACTCCTGGGCACGAGCCTCCCCTCAACACAAGGATGATCCAGGCCCCACCACGCTGGCCCAGTGCGGGTTGACGGATTTCACATGTCTTTCGAAAATTAGTTAGATCTAAGACAAGCAGGTTTCCTCACGATGTTTTCCTTCACCGTAAGCAAGTGATAATCATATAGAAATTATGATTCGCACATAGATTTACAAAAATCCAGAGGTGCGAGTCGGGGTTTGAACCCAAGACCTGGTGCCCGCAAGACGCGTGCTGTAACCAATCGGCTATCACAGCTATCGAAGAATACCATATTTTTTTATTGCCTAGGCAGGCACACTGGCAGATGGTCCAACTGATAGTAAGTCATAACCGTTGCGTAGGACATCTGCGACTTAAGGAGAGCAGACGCGGCGCCGTCCTTCAAGGGTCGTGTGGATTTTTGACGTTCACCATGTTGTAGTACAATGGAAAGACTTCAAGACCATAGGTCATTTCCTAGTCTTGCTGAATCCTGTCAGTCGAGGTTTTATTTCGATTCGGTTTTAGAGTTAAGAAAAAATATAAAATTTTAATTTGTTAATGCCCGCCCCCTCCTAAACCTAATCAACGATATGACTTTGTCAGGTATTGCATGTTTTTTTGATACAATAACAAAGTCGACAAACTACGAAAAGGGCTAAGTTATTATATCACTATAGCCTAGTGCTTAGAGGAGCCGCTCCCGTAATGGAGAGGATCCGGGTTCGATACCCAACCTATTGGCGTAGGCTCACTGCTACCTCATATTGCTAGTCATACTGCTAGCCTCATACTGCTAGCTAATATGGTACTTACTAATACTAGTAATTATAAATTATAAAACTATTATTAAAGTATTTTCTATGCATCATCTTTTGACATTCACTTAAAAGCGTAGTATTAAAAGCTACGTGTTGGGTACCGTAGCAGAATGCTACGAATCCTCGTAGCGCTGTGCTACGAAAATTCGTAACTACAATATTTGTCACGTTCCTAGAATGCGGGGTAGTTTTAGTGTGATAGAATTGTCTTCATTAAGTCTTAAAAAATCCTAATTAATAATTATAATTAACACTTAGAAACGTATTAAACCAAGAATTTTTAAATCTCGCCTAATGGAAAGAGTGGAAAATATAGTTTGTTTAGTGTTACAAAATAACAACAAGCTGGAAACTTCCTTGTATTCGGACGAATAGGAAGAACCCAGATAAAAACCTCTATCCCTGAATAAATTCAACAACTTCGGGAAGGTACTAACCCGACCGGCCTAAATACTTTGAACAAATGCTCATACATCCTGACGCGCTATCTAAACTGATAAAGTTCTGTGTGCATGGCCAGTCCCTACCTACAACACGTGCGGGGCCTACTGGAGGTGGCGCAATAAGCCTGTCAGTCGGACGAGGGTCTGTTCTCAACACGAGGTACAAGAAACATACGAGAGAGACGTTGTGAGCGGGACCGTGGATATTGAATCATATTTTAATACCAGAAGGCCTTCTACGCCTCTACCTAGGATATTTCAAATAATATATCTAATACAAATAGATTAAGAAGGGTTATAGAGTGGACATTGGGAACATTTTACATAAAAAAAACTTATATAATATATCAAAAACACAAGAAGGCTATCTAACTTCGAATAGCAAAAACAAGTATTAAAATAATTAAATCACATTTCAGCTTATAACAATAACTTAAAAAAATATAATTTGAATAATATACCTTTACAGCACACCTCATGCGGGTGGATTACACTAAACTGAACGACTAGTAGGTAATACTTAAGTGATGAATCACAATTTCGTTCGTTTTCTCCTGTCCATCGCTGTCCAATACTTGTACACTCAATATTCTCTTCGGTCTCTCGTGGGTTATCCCTATGTTTCCAATTCAACATACATAGGTAGCTAGATACAGACACAATGATTTCGCTACTCCATCGATCTGTCTTTCACATCCGCTCCGGACAAACAATCTCATTTAAATATGAAATGCGGTCATTTGTGTGTTTGCACTGTGTTTGACAAGATCCTCTCGAGATAACCTTGCGTGGCTAGTAGGTCTTGTGATTGATGTGTCTTATGATCAAAACCTTGTCAAAATGTTGCTCTCAGACTTGAGATCGATTTATTAATAGGAGGCTATATCATTCAATTTTTTTGCCAAATACGGTTTATGGAACTCGTAAAGAATTAGTACGTGTAGGAATTAATATAACTTGCTCGGTATGAATCCATATTCTTTTTATTTCATACTAGCTGTGCCCACCGACTTCGTCCGCGTAGTATTTATCTTAACAAAAATTTCGGGATTATCGGGATAAAAAGTATCCTATGTGTTAATCCCGGTTAAAAACGATCTGTGTTCCAAATTTCATCCAAATCCGTTAAGTAGTTTTTTTTTCCTGAAAGAGTAACAAACATCCACACTCACAAACTTTCGCATTTATAATATTAGTAGGATTTTCGTTCAAATTTCTTAAAAAAGTCTTGTAAATTTAACATTGTTATGATCTGTGTACCAATGTTCCCATTGAATTAGTTGATACAGCTCTGAAACTAGTTCCTTATTATTCATTGAAAAGCTGTATTCTAATACGTGAAGCTTTCAAATAAGTAGATTTAAATGCGACTAACCACATAACACAACTGTATATAACTATATTGTATATATATGCATATAAAGTGTTTATGATACGTAGAGTCCATAATGCAAATTGCAATTCGTAGGAATATTATATTGGATGTAAGAATGTCGCAACTGGGTATCGCGGGAACAGAGTATTGAGCCAACACCTTTATTTACAGGGTGGTAAGAAAAATTTAAAAACACTGAATCAATTTATAAAATTAATAACTTTTATTGAATTAATTGAGTTCCTAATGCGCTTTGCTTTATTCTTTCAAAATATTTTTATTAATGTAGTAGGCCAACAAAGCATTTATGAATAGTCAGAATCTACCACCGGTTCGGAATGCTGCTTCCACTGAGAAGAACCGGCAAGAAACTCAATGGTTACTCTATTCAATAGAATGAAAGATGGTTTACATTGTCGAAACAGCAACATAATGTAAGCAGGCAACACCATTGTCACTAAAAAGTACTAAGTATAAAGTTATACACCAGAAACTCAGTATTACTAAGTTAGTCTACATTTTGGAATGAACCCAACTAACTATTTATTTTAATAATTAAGTAAATTCGATACTTAACATTGTTTTAAAATAAATAATAAACGAGTCCCTACTTACGACAAATACAACATAGCTATATTATTTAATAGCTAAACAAATTAAGAGTAGGTATACTAACATATAATGATCTATTCATAAGTATATGGTACTCGAGTACATAAATAAAATGTTTTCCAATATCGAATTTGTTCATCAAGCCCGCGTGGTGGGTACCTATACAGTTGGTATTAATGATTAATCGAACATTCCGTATGTTCACGCCATACAGCCATTTATTAGTTTCCAGATTGATAATAACGAGCTTTTACAAATAGTGAATCCAAACAGACAAGCAATTATGATTAGTTTCAGCGATAGAAACTTCGTTTATTAATTTTGTTTTGTTTAATCATACACGCATTAATGTTGTTTTAATGAGTTGCACGTAAAATAAATTTATTTCAGGCTGTTATAGGCTATTGACACGGCAAACCCGACACCGATAATTTCTATAAATTAACTCGCATACGAGAGCCAAAGACGACTACTACCTTTGATTTTTTTTGCATTGGCGCTTTTGAAATAAAACGGCCTGTGTAATGAAGTACACATTGTAAGTAGAGGGTGTGTGCTCCATTTACTTTATTAAGCGGGTTTTAATTAAAATAAGCAGTTTTCCATCGACGCGTGGTCCCCACAGAGTCGCCATTAGGTCACCCACCATAATACACTGGTCAAGGTTAACTGACTAATACATTAGTACCAAATACACTTTGTCGCCTTGTTAATGTAAATGGTATTTGTATTAATAATAATATCGATAATGTAGTGAGTCACTCAGGTTTTATGAGCTTTTTTTTTTAATAAAGTCAAAGTCATCAGAATCCTAGCTAGAATATAAATTAGAAAGCTTAAATGGGGATGATGGTTTCCATCAATATTTTTTTTAATAATAAGACTTAAGTATTAAAAATTATTTGGTTCCCATTGAATTTATTATAATATTTTTCATAGTAATGCGTACCAAATATTTTTTGACATTGTGACAAAAACATTTAACCATATTCGCTATTAAAGTCTGCTACAACTACTAAGTTATGAAGTTATATTTCAATAGCTAACTACTGTTTTCGAAATTTTAAACGTCTCTATTTTTGCCTATTTAACTCGGTTCACTCTAAAAACCATTTCACTGGTAATAACCGTAAGTCTATAAACACGAGTATGCAATAAAAATAATAATTCGTCCTCATCCTCATTCCGGATGGCGTAAGGTCGTAAGTCACGTATCTCAAAACTTCTAGGTCAAGGTGAAGGGCGCTCTATCCGTATTCAGCGCGCGGAAGCTGCGTGACGGCGCCCTAATACACTTACATGTGCCCTGGGGGCCGCCCAAACGTACAGCGGAAATGTTTCGAATTGGGCGGCGAAGCGAGTGTATGGGACATGAAGATACCAATATTCTGTCTTTCAACAGCTTTGGTGGGTACTTTAGGGAAAAACCGATACCGTCGTTTGATACCATCTTTTTAAACGGGAGATCACATATTTCCTTTTTTTTTCGTATAACTATGTCAGCCAACAAGCGTGTGACCCGCCTGATGTTCGACAGTTACCTTAGCCTTATAGATGCTTGTAATAAATATATAAATATGGCTTTATGGGCTCTAAACACGTTATTAAGTATATTGTATTTAAATAATAATAATAATAAATATCGCCAGACAGACACACCAACTGTACGGTCCCAAACTAAGCAAAGCTTGTGCTATGGGCACCGTACAATGGACTGGGGGCGATCCCAGTGACACCCAGACCAGGGCAAATTACGAAAAGGCAATTTCCGAAATTTACCCTGACGGGAATCGAACCTGAAACCACCCGGTGTAGTGAGCCGAGTGGCCTACGCTCGAACAACGGCACCAAGCGGTCGTTTATTATAAAAGATCTTTTAGCAAAGTTTCTGAGCAAAAGAACTAAAAATATTTCCTCACCACTTTCTAAACTCATCTTACTTTGAGAACAGTTAATTTAAGCCAATATTACTTCGTTTAACTTCCCAGTAACGGCTCACTAATTAATATATTCCTTGAACTTGATAATTTACAGCGCGCGTCTCGCGCTGCTGGCCTACTAACCGGACGCGGGGCCCGGGGTCAAATGGAAGATTTTCTTCTAAGGCTGCCACTCTAGTTAGGTTACCTTGGGGTTAAGCTTTTATACTAACTTAAGTACTATATCAATATCTTTAGCAACACACTGCAGCTCTTTATATTTACACTTAAATTAGCGATAAATAAATATCTGTATACAAAACTAGCACGCTGCCAGGGCTAAATTATTATATATTGTTCCTTGAACATGATCGAAAAACTACAGAATGATAGGGAAAAAATCGAAGCATTTAACGACCTTCTAAGCATGTAAATATATGTGAAAGCTCATAATTGGCCTTACCTTACATTATGCTTCTTGTTATTGTGTTATTTAGCTGTAAGCTTTCCTAAAAGTTTTAAAATAAAATAAATGTAACCACATATTCCGTAGCCAAATTAAAAACGTGTAAAATACCGGAAGAAACTTTTCCGCCAAATGCCACACAAAAGAAAATAGCTTATGACAGTTCCGTGGAGGCTGGCACGTTCCGCAAATTGACGCTAATACCAGAGAATGTTCGAGATAGGGCGGCGGTGAAGTATTATGATACCTCCGCTGTATCGACTTTGAAACTTTTGTGTTTGAACGGAGCAGAGTTACTGCAATTGAATACGAAACCGTTGTGTAGCGAGTTTGAGTTATAATGTTAGATAAGTTGATTAAATATTATGTATAAACATCTAAGATTTTAAAGTTATCAATTTAAGTCTTTTTTTATTATGTTTATTTCTCTTTGTTCAGCATCAGTGATAGCCGATTGGTTAAGCACGCGTCTTGCGTGCACCAGGTCCTGGGTTCAAACCCCGGCTCGCACATCTGGGTTTTTCGAAATCTATGTGGGAATTATATTTTTTATATGATTATCACTTGCTTACGGTAAAGGAAGACATGGTGAGGAAACCTGTATGTCTTAGAATATCTAAACAATTTTCGAAACATGTGTAAACCGCCAACCCGCACTAGGCCAGCGGGGTGGATTACGGGCTGAATCCCCCTCTTAGTGAGGGGAGGCCCGTGCCTAGGAGTTGCTTGTCAAAAGGGCTAAATTATTCTATTATTTTATTATATTCTCTATTATCACATCGCATGTTGAGTCTTTCTATAATAGGTTGTACACTTGTATTAGGTAAGTGGCACTTATGTTAGCTTTCGAACAATTGTTACAACTATTTTTTTATAACTAAGTCGGCAAACATGCGTACGCTCTGGCTGATGTTAAACAGTTAACGTAGAATCTAAAGAAGATACATAATCTATAGTATTGTTCGCACATTGCCAGCTTGAAAGGGGGTGGGACAGAGGAGGGGAAGAGAAGAGTTGGGCTTCCGGCTCTCTCTCTCTCTCTCTCATCGTACAAAACTTGAGGTGAGGTACTAACCTCACCTCAAGTTTTGTACGATGAGATAGGGTAGTCCCTAAGGTAAGAAAAGAGGTACTACCCTTATTGAGGCAGCCCCTATATGAGCGGTAGTTAATTCGCTGTAGCTAAACATAACTGTTGAAAAACCATAACATTAATAAACGATTTTCTAATGGAATCTGGTTAACCCACCCACAGCCATTGTATTTTCTACTCTACTTGATACGAAATAAGGTAGGAATACTCAGTCAGGTACTTTTTATTAGATACCTTACTTTAACACTCAGAACTTTTCTGATATAAAGGACCGCCAGACAATAGTAATAGGTCGAGTTTGGACAACTCGCATCGGGTCTTAGCTACTCTGCATAATCACACTGTCTAGCCAGAGGGCGACCCACATTACAAGTACTTATCTACATTTGTGCAAGTCTGAATACCTACTTTAATAATCTTCTTATATTGCTGCAAACTAAGCAAACTGTACGGATATGTATGGATATTATTAATAAATTATTTGTATAATTTGCTATTAATCTCGCCGTCGCGCAATTGTTTTGGCAATATATCCGGCCCTTATTCAGGCTATGCCTCGTTTAAGGCTTACAAGTTAAGTACTCTTTCATAATTTATTTTTTGTTTCTCTACTCTACGGACATCATTTGTAAACTAATTAAAAAATCACTTGTTAACATGTAGACTTTGCGATATATAAATATTTTTTTCATTTTCAAATCTCACTCAAGTCTGAGAGCGATCTTGAGTACGCTTATGACCATTTCTTTGGCGTAGACATGTCATTTTGTACTCGAATGACAATTCGAAGAACGCTCTTAAAACTTGGGATCGATTAATACGGGCCCCGCGGCCCTGATTATCCCCGCAACATAATTATTATCAACACATAGAGTGGCGGCACACGGTCGTGTTCCGCGAAGCCTCCGAGCCACGTACCTAGCCAATAAGAATTCCGGCATCTCGCGCTCGCGTCGCATCCCACCACTTTAACTAAGTACCTACCTACCTATTTTTATATTGACGTCCCAAACCTCAACTGATTTTTTGGTAGCTAACCTACTTAAGGTGAAGGCCCCTGTCTGGCCCGCGAAATTCAAAATTTTCGAGTATTTTTATAGTTTATCCAACATCTGAAAACATTTAAGACAACATTTTGTGATTTGCGACAAACACAGTATGCAGTGCGTTTATTAATACATTTATTTTACTCTAAATATTATCACGGTGGATATGATACTAGTTAATCACTAAATATATTACAAAAATCGCCAGATTATCTGGATAGCTGTCCTTCTTGAAATGTTTTCGAGTAAGTTGGATATATTAATAAATGCACTGCACACGGTATTTGTCGCGAATTACAAAATGTGCCTTTTATTATTGTCAGATTTTGAAAAATTTCTAAAAAACCTCAAAAAATTTGAACTTCGCGGGCTAGATGGGCGCTTTAGCCTGGATACCATAGACAGTGATGAGGACCAGCCAGACGCACAAGATCAAATTTGTAACTACGTAATATAAATTTTATGTCATAACTTACTTTAACATCGTTGCGGTCCGAGGCTGCAGCACAAGTGACCATTCGGTCAGTGTTGCAACGAGACCGCGAAAATAAAGCGTTAATGCAACAACGATATTGCCGCCGTCTAACTTAAACTACGTTAGTTAGAATTCTGACAGAAATGCACCAAAAAAATCAACGCATGCCGAACATTTTGCAATTGAACATAAAAAAAATGCAATTTTTGGTTTGTTGCACCGCATGAGGATATACTGCGATCACATACACATGAGTTGGAGAAGCAGTTGATTGTGAGACAGATGCAGGGGAAGCGCTCCGGGGCCAAATTCCAACACGACGGTGTAAAAGTATTCTACAACGATCTATTGAACTGGCGCAGCACAGAAGCAAATGGACACAATTCATATTATATGGTCACGATCCTCATTAGTGAGTGAACGACAAAGAAGAACCTACCTAAAGTCCAACGGTCGCAGTAAGTTATCTTAGTTATAAAGCATTGCCTTACCGGTCTCGGTGAGTAGCCAGAAGTTTGTTCATTAAACTCGCGATGAAATGAAGATCAACTTCGTTGCCGCGGCACTTTGAGATTACCGAACACTTGTCTCGAGATAGCCGAGACTGCTAGCATTCCTCGAAATGAAATGATCGCATAACTACAGTTTTAACTGTTGCTTAAAACTTGCCAGACTTTGTGATTACACAATGCACGTTTTATAACACAATTTTTGTCGGGTTTCGCTTTACGAAAGCGCGTTTCCGTAGCCATGGTCGCTGGCGACTAAAGTGTTCGAACGCACTTGACAGAATTATCATGATGTACCCTCAAATAACTTAATTATTTGTTCATCAATCAAGCTAGGATAGCCATGTGCGGTACGCTATTGTGTTATGGTGGTGTATTTGTACAAATAATTGCGTTATCATGACAAATCGAAATAACACTTAACACGCGTGGTAGTAGGTTTGTTTTGTTTTGGCCGAATTACGCAAATATTTGTGCAAATAAGCCATGTCAAGTACCACCATTAGAGCCAAGCTGTAGCCAAGTGGCTACAGCTCATATCAGGGCTGGTTCGACTGAGGCGGTACCGTCACACACTGTTTAAAATCAGGGGGGTCGCACGCTTGTCCCGATTTTTTATATCAGAAAATATACTAGTTTCTAGCCCGCGACTTCGTCAGCGTAGTCTGAAGTAAAGTAGGTATTCTATGTGTTAATCCAGGTTATAAACTATCTGTATTCCAAATTTTATCCGAATCTGTTCAGTAGTTTTTGCGTGAAAGAGTAACAAACATACATCCACACTCACTAACTTTCGCATTTATAATATTAGTAGGAAGGATTCGAATGCTAGCCGAATGGTCCTCTGACCTCATTTATCACGATATCTCCTGAAACTATGAGACCTATGAATTTATAAGTAAGCAGACGTGTTCCTCTCAGCTTCTCTCTTAGTAAGACAACGGTTTACAATTTCATTCTGCGCGCACACAGACGCGATAAAAGGATGGAATGAAACAAATACTTATATTTTTTTTTATGTCGGAATTGATATATTACAATAATTAGTAAATAAAAATAGGTATTTATTTATATAACAGTTGTACAAAAACAGCCACAATACGATAGGAGATACAAAAAATATACAAAAATAACATTTACAACTTTGGTCTATTTCATTTATTTATGTACATTGTGGTACACATAAAACTGTGTGCAGTGGTAAATAAGGAATGTCACACTTAGTAATACTAATAATAACTACACGATTCTATCACAATACGACATCATTAAAAAAACTTTGTAATTAAGTAACATATATATCAAAACCGGTCCAGCAATTCTGGCGTATATGACGGCTATTCTTTTCAAACATGATGACGTTTTATTGATGCAACGACAAGATTTCAAAATGGCGTTGTAAATATAATACATCATATCACTTGTATTCATCATTCACAGGGTAGGCAGAGATCTTATACCCGGTACACAGTTGTGACATTATGCGGTTCTAACTTAATTCTGTGTGGGGACAAATGATTACAATCTTCTCCTAATCAATACCCTACGTTGGTGATACACAATTGTCCAAGCCAACATAATGAGGGCATCCAGGCTTTTTTTGGCTACCAGGGCGGCGCCACTTAGCAGTGGGTGACCATAGACAATAATGTGTGTACACACGAGGGTGTGTGTGGCGCGAATTATTTGTAATTGTAATGACACTGACGTAAGTGAAGTGACAGATGACGTTATGACAGACAAGACAAGCGACATCTGGTGAATTTAACGAGGAGGTCACGAGGCAGCCTGCTGCAGGGAAGACGCGAAGATCTGCTGCAGGATGCGAGGCAGCGCCGCCACGTCCAGGCACACGTGGCCGTGCCCGGCGGGCAGCGCGCGCACCAGCCTGCGGCCACGGGATGGAAGATCATCATCACTACATAGTATAAAACAAAGTCGCTTCCCACTGTCTCTCTGTCCCTATGTATGCTTAGATCTTTAAAACTACGCAACGTATTTTGATGCGGTTTTTTTAATAGATAGAGTGATTCAAGAGGAAGGTTTATATGTATAATACATGCATACTATAGTAGAGAAGCATTGCACCCGTGCGAAGCCGGGGCGGGTCGCTAGTGAAATATAAACTCTAGTAAATAAATACCGCCAGACGACCTCGTCGATTGTTAGGTTTCATAATAGCAACGTTTGTATGATTCAGGCCAACAATGCCGGACGGCCTAGGGCAGTAACAAGACAAAATGTGAGAGGTATCTCATTCTTTTTTATGAATATAAAAAGAGAGAGAAGGCGATTCAGTGTGTCAAAATCCGTGAGATAAAAAAATCTGGCGTTGCTGTGCTGGGCTTGCAGAGTTTCAAATCGTCGGTTTCAATAAGCTCCCGTTGTAGAATGTCTGAGTTTCGTTTGTACTATTGATTGGGGCAAACCCAATTACATGTCCAGACCGAGACAAATTCAATCGATCTGACTCAAGAATACATCTTAAAAACAGCAGAATCGAATCCCATTAAATATAGCACAGTTCTATCTCACTGTCACCGTACAACGAATGCTATTAGAATCAAATCATATTATTAAAAAGTCCTTAAGAGTTTAAGGCGTCAATAGCCTAGTGGTTAGAGGGGCCACTCTCGTAGCTGAGAGGTGCCGGGTTCAATCTCCTTCCTGGCGACTAAAATATTGACGTGGGCCCATTCCTAACACAGGTATAAGCTTAGCTGGAGGGGCTAACGGTAACACTAGTAATGTGATAACCACACATGGCTCTCTTTAAAAGAGACTTTAAAAGGGAGAGTATAGAGACCATTATAAAAATAATATTGTGTACTCACGCTTCAGCTTCGTCACCCAGACTGCCTATAAATATGGCGTGCGCTTGTACTCTGTGATCTGATGTTAAAATGGCGCCCAACTCTTCGGGACGGATGCCGTATCTATGAAATCGGAACGAAGGGAAAGACATTATTAATTACTTTTTACCCACGACGAAAAAAGAAGGGTGTTGTAAGTATAACAGGTATATCTGTGTGTCTGTTTGTGACATCGTAGCGCCCAAACGGATGAAACGATTTTAATTTTATTTATTTCTTTTAGTTAAAAAGGTATTCTGATCGAGAGTGTTCTTAGCTATGTTTCATGAAAATCGGTTCAGCCGTTTGAAAATTATCCGCTCTTCTGTAGTTTCAAAAAGGATAGCATCGGGGATTTCTAAAATTTTCAATTTAGAGTTATTTCTATGGGTTAAATGATAGAAATAAATGAATGGGTTAATAAATGAATGTCAGTGTGCGGTACCTCCTGAGGTTGGCGTCGGAGAGTATGATGACGACGGCCTCGTCGGCGTCCTCCGCGGCCAGCGACGCGATGGCGTGCCGCGCGGCCGGCAGCGTGTTGTCGCCCGACCAGCAGAACTGCGCGTGCGCGTGCATCGTGCGGATGATCTGCGCACACCACAGATATATATTTCAAAATTCAAAATTCAAATTCAAAATTGTTTTTATTCATGTAAGCCAACAAAGCATTTATGAATAGTCAGAATCTACCACCGGTTCGGAATGCTGCTTCCACTGAGAAGAGCCGGCAAGAAACTCAATGGTTACTCTTTTCAATGAATGAAAGATGGTGTACATTCTCAGGAACAGCATAAAAAAATAATATGAGCAGGCACCACCATTGCCACTGAATAGCTAATAGTAAATAATAATCATATATGTAATAATGTAAATAAAATGAGAATGCTAGTTTAGTGTGATGTGCATACCTACTCATACTTACATCAAATGAAACGTTTACGAACCAAAATAATAATTGATAAAACAGGGGTGGATAATATGATAATTGCTTTGGTGTGATGCCTTCCATGCTAAGTAAATAAATAGTATTTAACGACAATGTTGTTAAGAGGAAAGTGAGTGAACCAATCCCCGCAACAACGCCCGCGCACGAGCATGACTTGAAAAGCGGCATCACTCTCCTCAACCATAATAGAGGGAAGAGGGTGACCCGCTCCACAAAGCCACCGCAAACAAGGACATTGAAGTGAGCATGACCAACACCTCACCTCAGAGACAACAGTTCAGAAAGGATAATAAGCATGAGGCAAGACCCGCTACAATTAGACATAAATATTACTTTGTTAAAATTTGTGGCTACATGATGCCCATATTTTAAAAGGAAACATTTGTGTCAAATATGTCAATAGTGCTAGATTAAGAGAAGGAAGAGGGAAAATATAGGAATGAACCATAACAAAAGATTCTAGTTATTCCCGTTCCGGTGGAGCTGGACCAGCACCTAGCCAAGCATCTTTATCTTTCAAATAATCGTCTAGTGTGTAGTAAGCCTTCCTGCATAGCGTACGTTTTACACACGTTTTGAATTTGGATTCACTAAGACTGATAATGCTTAACGGTATTTTATTATAGAACTTAACACAGTATCCCATGAAAGATGTGTGAATTTTTGCTAGCCGAAAGTGTGGTTGATCCAATTTGTTCTTATTTCTAGTATTATAACGATGACTATTACCCAGCTTTTTAAATAGATGTAAGTTTTTTCTGTTATACATTATGTTCTCATAGATATATTGACATGGAACAGTCATAACATTTATTTCCTTAAACAGTTCCCTCAGCGAATCGCGACTTCCTAAATTATAGATGGCCCTAACGGCCCTCTTTTATAAAATAAAAACCAATTCGATGTCAGCCGCTCTGCCCCACAATAGTATACCATACGACATGACACTATGAAAATAACTGAATTAAACTATTCTCGCAGTTTCGACATCGGATAGCTGTCTGATTTTTCTGACAGCGTAGGCGGCGGAGCTGAGCCGCTTAACTAAAGCTGTTATATGTGGGCCCCACTGTAATTTAGAGTCAAGCGGCGGCATATCGGTGTCTTTGAATCGGTTTGGACTAAATTTCGGCTGTGACGTCACAGTACACACACTACCAACTCCCGATACTATTTCACGACCGCTTGGCGCAGTGGTTCGAGTGTAGGCCGCTCGGCTCAATGCATATGGTTGCGGGTTCGATTCCCGCTGGGGTAAATTTCTGAAGTGGCCTTTTCGTAATTTGCCCTGGTCTGGGTGTCACTGGGATCGCCCCCAGTCCATTGTACGGTACCCATAGTACAAGCGTTGCTTAGTTTGGGGCCATACAGTTGGTGTGTCAGTCTGGCGATATTTATTTATTTTATTTTATTATTCATTCTTTGACTGGACATTTCAATTTTTTTCGACGTTTCTCATAATTTCTCGCTTTAGTAGAAGCTCGCTTTAGACTTTTGTCCTAGTGTGCGGGGTCGGTCCGGGTCTAGTTATTGCCCGCATCTTGACTAGCTTAGTTTCTCTTTTTGGTTGAACTATATCTAAGAACCAAAAAGAGGACCACATAGGTACAAAAATAATATCAAAATTGGTCAGACAGACACACACACGCTCGCCGGAATTATATATATATATATTGATGATAGTGACCTGCAGCCGCTGCTTTTCGTCCTGGTGCGGCTTGTCGACTCGCACCAGCTCGAGCGCGGCGTCCTCGCCGGAGTGGCCGTACATGTCGTACCGGATGCGCGACTCGTACCCGCGCAGCGCCTCCGCCACCAGCACCACCGCCTCCATGGACCGCTCCAGCCGCCCGTCGTACGAGTTGAACCTGCCGCAAGGATAAGCACACTAAATATCGTATTTTATTAATATTTTGCATCGCATAATCTATATTTATAAGAATGAATCTCTATTTCCTTGGTCATCGCATCACGAGTGATCGGATGGAACTATTTCGCTAATTTTTTTTTGTTGTGTTTATTATTGTCAAGAGGAGGATCTTATGAAAGAAAAAATTAAGAAAGTTGAGCTAAACAATTCGAATTCCATATTCAAAGTTAGATAATATAATTTTCAAAGTAACTACAAAATTTGAAAAAATACAGCCGCCGGTGTATAAGTTATCTCAGAACAGACCTTCACAATAAATATAAAATTGTACTTATAAGTTAAACAACTGTTTATACTGTAAAATAATATATACCTACAATACAATACAACTACAAATATACAAATGTACACAAAGTTTTGAAAAACTATGTAATGAAGCGAACTCAGGTCCCTAAAAGACATGTTAAATCTTACTTTGGGTATCAGAATCGAACTCATTAGTAATAAAGAAAAAGAATGAAACATTTACTCGACACAAACAGAAGAGTTTACAAACACGCAAATTTAACACAAAAGGAAGTAGGCCACAATGTTAGGGCACCTCAATATTACCTGTGGCGAAAATGCGCCCTAGGTATTAATAAATCTCAATCATCTCAAGTCTGAGAGCCATCTTAAGTACTCGTTTGACATGTCATTTTGTATTGATATGACAAAATAGAGTAACGCCCAAGCGGATGCACCGATATTAATTTTGTATTTTTTTTGTCAGAAAAGTATTCTGATCAAGTGTTCTTAGCTATGTTTCATAAAAATCGGTTCAACCGGTTCAACATTATTAGCTCTTTGGTAGTTTGAAAAGTCGTCGCATTGGGGTTTTTTTTTATTTTTTCTTTTACAGTTTTTAATACGGGCCTTCAATGCAAATCTTAAAGGGTAAAGGAAAGGTAAATAATTAATATTTTGACGGCAATAAACTGGTTTTTGCCTACATAATTCAAACGCGTTACCTGTACATGCTACCAGAGACATCCAGCACCAGCCGCAGTCGCTTGGGGCGGTCGGGCGGCGCGCCCGGCGCCGGCGCCTGCTCGGCGCGCCGCCGGTAGATGGCGCGCTCGCCCGCCAGCCCTACACACCACATTATGTTACCTGTACATGCTGCCGGAGACGTCGAGCACCAGGCGCAGTCGCTTGGGGCGGTCGGGCGGCGCGCCCGGCGCCGGCGCCTGCTCGGCGCGCCGCCGGTAGATGGCGCGCTCGCCCGCCAGCCCTACACACCACATTATGTTACCTGTACATGCTGCCGGAGACGTCGAGCACCAGGCGCAGTCGCTTGGGGCGGTCGGGCGGCGCGCCCGGCGCCGGCGCCTGCTCGGCGCGCCGCCGGTAGATGGCGCGCTCGCCCGCCAGCCCTACACACCACATTATGTTACCTGTACATGCTGCCGGAGACGTCGAGCACCAGGCGCAGTCGCTTGGGGCGGTCGGGCGGCGCGCCCGGCGCCGGCGCCTGCTCGGCGCGCCGCCGGTAGATGGCGCGCTCGCCCGCCAGCCCTACACACCACATTATGTTACCTGTACATGCTGCCGGAGACGTCGAGCACCAGGCGCAGTCGCTTGGGGCGGTCGGGCGGCGCGCCCGGCGCCGGCGCCTGCTCGGCGCGCCGCCGGTAGATGGCGCGCTCGCCCGCCAGCCCTACACACCACATTATGTTACCTGTACATGCTGCCGGAGACGTCGAGCACCAGGCGCAGTCGCTTGGGGCGGTCGGGCGGCGCGCCCGGCGCCGGCGCCTGCTCGGCGCGCCGCCGGTAGATGGCGCGCTCGCCCGCCAGCCCTACACACCACATTATGTTACCTGTACATGCTGCCGGAGACGTCGAGCACCAGGCGCAGTCGCTTGGGGCGGTCGGGCGGCGCGCCCGGCGCCGGCGCCTGCTCGGCGCGCCGCCGGTAGATGGCGCGCTCGCCCGCCAGCCCTACACACCACATTATGTTACCTGTACATGCTGCCGGAGACGTCGAGCACCAGGCGCAGTCGCTTGGGGCGGTCGGGCGGCGCGCCCGGCGCCGGCGCCTGCTCGGCGCGCCGCCGGTAGATGGCGCGCTCGCCCGCCAGCCCTACACACCACATTATGTTACCTGTACATGCTGCCGGAGACGTCGAGCACCAGGCGCAGTCGCTTGGGGCGGTCGGGCGGCGCGCCCGGCGCCGGCGCCTGCTCGGCGCGCCGCCGGTAGATGGCGCGCTCGCCCGCCAGCCCTACACACCACATTATGTTACCTGTACATGCTGCCGGAGACGTCGAGCACCAGGCGCAGTCGCTTGGGGCGGTCGGGCGGCGCGCCCGGCGCCGGCGCCTGCTCGGCGCGCCGCCGGTAGATGGCGCGCTCGCCCGCCAGCCCTACACACCACATTATGTTACCTGTACATGCTGCCGGAGACGTCGAGCACCAGGCGCAGTCGCTTGGGGCGGTCGGGCGGCGCGCCCGGCGCCGGCGCCTGCTCGGCGCGCCGCCGGTAGATGGCGCGCTCGCCCGCCAGCCCTACACACCACATTATGTTACCTGTACATGCTGCCGGAGACGTCGAGCACCAGGCGCAGTCGCTTGGGGCGGTCGGGCGGCGCGCCCGGCGCCGGCGCCTGCTCGGCGCGCCGCCGGTAGATGGCGCGCTCGCCCGCCAGCCCTACACACCACATTATGTTACCTGTACATGCTGCCGGAGACGTCGAGCACCAGGCGCAGTCGCTTGGGGCGGTCGGGCGGCGCGCCCGGCGCCGGCGCCTGCTCGGCGCGCCGCCGGTAGATGGCGCGCTCGCCCGCCAGCCCTACACACCACATTATGTTACCTGTACATGCTGCCGGAGACGTCGAGCACCAGGCGCAGTCGCTTGGGGCGGTCGGGCGGCGCGCCCGGCGCCGGCGCCTGCTCGGCGCGCCGCCGGTAGATGGCGCGCTCGCCCGCCAGCCCTACACACCACATTATGTTACCTGTACATGCTGCCGGAGACGTCGAGCACCAGGCGCAGTCGCTTGGGGCGGTCGGGCGGCGCGCCCGGCGCCGGCGCCTGCTCGGCGCGCCGCCGGTAGATGGCGCGCTCGCCCGCCAGCCCTACACACCACATTATGTTACCTGTACATGCTGCCGGAGACGTCGAGCACCAGGCGCAGTCGCTTGGGGCGGTCGGGCGGCGCGCCCGGCGCCGGCGCCTGCTCGGCGCGCCGCCGGTAGATGGCGCGCTCGCCCGCCAGCCCTACACACCACATTATGTTACCTGTACATGCTGCCGGAGACGTCGAGCACCAGGCGCAGTCGCTTGGGGCGGTCGGGCGGCGCGCCCGGCGCCGGCGCCTGCTCGGCGCGCCGCCGGTAGATGGCGCGCTCGCCCGCCAGCCCTACACACCACATTATATTGAAGCAAACCTTCTATACGGACGTTCGGGGCGCTCGCCGCACGGCCCACTATCCGTGCTAACCGTCAGTAGCGTTACACGACATATATAGGTTTACAGAGTGGCAGCTGCGCCCTACGCTTTCCTCCCCGCTTCCGTACGGTGCAGTGAGGCTTTGTTTCGCTGCCGTCAAAAAAATTGCATTTTGTCCTTTTAAGGATAATTTTCGGCTCGCGAGTTGCTTTTCATCGTGTAATATCGTGTTTAGTGCGTGAATACGTGTGTTGGGATAAGTATTAATCGTGTTTATTGTTCATAATTGTATATTTTATCAGCGCTTTGATAAGTCATTATTTTTTCTTATTGCGGGTAGGACTTACGAATAAACTTTTTACGTGTCGCACGCAATCGCTTATAGTTTGTGTAATTTTATTTATATAATCCGATTATTCAATATTCCTCTTGATTTAAATTAATTAATAATGCCAACCAACAACGACGATCCGCCTGATCGGGGCGGAGGTGCGTTTAGCCAAAGCAAAATTACACCTAGGTCGCCACCCTCCACCGGTAACAATAGCAAACGTTTATTTTGCGAAACGTTATCTCCATCTTACGTGTCACCAGACGATAGGTCTAAACGTGTCCTGAGATGCGAATCCACGGATAGCAATCCGTCGCCGTCTAATGTTAGTGACGCCGGGCAAGCCGATTATTGCGATTTAGTCTCTCAGGCATCTGCATATTTGGCAAAAATAAACGAACTTGTGAACGACCAAGGCACTCGCATCAATATCGCGAATAAAACCGCGATAATGGACATGACCCAGCGTATTACCGGTATCGTATCCTTACTGGCAATAAAATCCTCCTGCAACGAAACTAAACTGGCAAATACGGAACGGGAATTAGATAAAATCAAAACCGATCCGGGCACCGAGAACCAAATAAACAAAACATCGTACGCGGACACTTTAAAACTCATGCCGAAGATAGCCCCGCTCGTTGAGGTCCGCGCCCCTTGCGTTATCGCCTATGTCTGGTACTGTACTGGTCCCGCTCCACACTCTCACCGCTGTTACTCCTGTAAACTAGGATCAACAATGGTGACCAAAGATGACGTCGACGTTTGACCTTCGACGAGTCCCGGGGAAAAGTTGAATTGCCTTGGAACCCGCACGAATTTAATCGAAAGAAATAATAGTAGGACTTGGAAGAAAAAAATACCAAACCACATTAGCCAACATGCATTATTTAAGCTAACATACAATATTTAGTCTAGCCTATGTTACTCCTTATGCCATCAGCTATCTGCCAGTGAAAGTCCCGTCAAAATCGGTGCACACGTTTCGGAGATTAGCCGGAACAAACAGACGTTTTTGCCAGAATTTTTTTTGTTATATGTACCGTATATACTTTCATTTTGCATTTAGTAAAAAGCTGTTTTGACATAACAAACAATTACTTGAGTTTTATTTATTTGTAAAGATGAAGAAATAAAAGCGATTTTTCCAATATTTAAAAAAAACAAGAAATAAACCTTCAATAATCTTGCTATCGTCGAGTTCCCCGCTAGTCTGGTGTCTGCTCCACTGCCTTTCTTTCTTCTTCGCCTGCAACTCAGCCAATACGCCTCGGAGCGCACCTATCTGTATGTACAAACGAAATCGTTACCATTACCACCAAAACCCCTAAATTTATAAGAAAATGTTATCATAAATGGCTGTGAAAATGGTTCGTCTGTTGGTCCGTCCGTCCGTTTCCGATACAAAATGAACAACGAATTTACTAAATAGTTTCCTGCTCTCCGTTGCATTCTCGCATCATTTTCGCATCACTCTCGCGCCACTCTCGCATCACTCTCGCGTCACTCTCGCATCACTTTAGCATCAGTCTCGCGTCACTCTCGCATCATTCTCGCATCACTCTCGCATCATTCTTGACCGCGATATATCTATCTACGTACCTGCGGCTGCACCGCCCTGTAGAACTGCTCGTACAACTTCGCGTCGAACTCACTCATCTTGATCTCCTTCAGCCGCTCCTCGAATGCTTTCCTATTCATCTCGCGAGCCGCCTGCTTCACGTGCTCCGGTATATCGTCTTTTTCCGCTTCTGAAAGCTGTAATCAATTAAATAGGGATAAACATGCAGTACTTTCAATAGGAGGTAAAGTTTAACAAGCTTTGTTACTGATGTCTGCAAAGCGGTTCTTATAGCCCCATCGCAAGGGGTTTTAGTTGGAAAAAAATCGGGATTACCCGCTCGCACGGACTAACTAACCATTGGACATCAAATGTTAAGGCAAACATTTCCGGAACACACTCCACATCTGCCATATTACATTTGCGATCGACCAATCACAATCTATAATTTTTTCGATACACCAATCACAATTGCGTTACTTCGTTCTTCTGCTGCCGCTCCGCAACTTTTTCGCAATTAGTTCGAAGTATTTAGTCAATTAGGATTTTCCCCACATAAAAAGGAGACAAAAGGCGAGGATTCCCGAATAATCGTCATATTATACCTGATGCACATCATGTCCTTTGTCAAGTCGGTAGGGCCCGCCCTTGCCGCCCAGGCCGGCGGTGTCCCTGCCGCCCGTGCCGCCCGCCCACGTGTTGCCGCCCACGTGCGGCTTGTTGGCCGGGTCCTCCTTGCCGTGCTTCGGGGAGGACACGTCTTTGCTGGGATGAGAATAAAACAATCAAATAAGTGTTTACTGAAAAAATATGCTGCATAAAGGCGTCAATAGCCTAAGTGTTTGGAGGAGCCGCCCTCGTAGCTAAGCGGTTCCGGGTTCGATCCCCATCCTTTCTATTAAACTATTGACGTGAGCCCACTCCTAACACAAGCATTACCTCAGCTGGAGGGGCTAACGAGTACACCATTTTTTTGTAATAATAATAACAATAAAAAAATAATGCTATGACCATTGGGAGCGAGTTGTAAAATAAGCCATTGGTCGAACGGTTTCTTATGTAACGTTGGCAAGCAAAAATAACAGAAATTTAAACATTCACTCCCTGCGTGTAAAATAGGGGATGAAAGTTTGTTCTTTGATAAACATCTTTGTTCACACGCTGGTTATGTATAAAACTACGTATACCACGGTCAACGAGAAGCAATACGAAATGGTGATAATGTTCGAGTTCAAGTCGGTCTCTACCGTTCTCGCCAAAATTCGGGCGGCCATTTTATAAATTCGTGATTCATTCTGTGTCGGAAACTGTAATACAATACACTATTCCATCTATTCCATTAATCAAAATACCGACTTTTTGTACATACAAATAATAATCAACTGGCGATTTAAAAAACATATCCTGTAAAAGGCAAGCCCGCTGAGTTTCTTGACGGATCTTCTCAGTCGAGTTCGCATTCCAATCCGGTTGTATAAAATGACAATTTTAATGACAACTTTGATTTTGAATATTGATTAAAAATAAATGAAGGTTAAACGTTAAAAACAACGAATTTAATAGAAGAATTAATTAATTTTCGTATCGATTCTGTTTGGTCGTGTTCCACACCCGCTGGTCCTCTCGATGGTCATCTGCAGCTTCTTCAGCTCCCCCGGCGCGCGCCCCGCCAGCACGCCGCGCACGGGCAGCCCGCTGGCGGCCAGCACCTGCAGCAGCGTGTCGCCCGTGTCCCTGCTGTAGCGGTCGAAGTCGAACACGTTGCCGATGGCCGTCGCCAGGTCCTCCGTGGGGTATCTCTGGTGGTACAATAGCCTATAGGCGTCAATAACCTAGCAGTTAGAAGGGGCCGCCCTCGTAGCCAAGAGGTTCCCGGTTCGATACCCATCCTGGCCATTAAACTATTGACGTGGTTCCACTCCTAACCCAAGCATTAGCTTAGCTGGAGGGACTAATGGTTGTAATACTTGAATACTTGAAAAAGTTTTGTAGTACTTAAATGTCAACCAGTTGCCTAAGCATTAGCCAGACAGTTTATTAAATGTTTTAACAGACGATACGGCTGAATATCATTTAGGCCGGTAGTTGAACGGCGCTGTTTAGTAAAGTGGCTAGGCTGTTGATTGAACGGCGAATTAAGCTAGTTGGCTGCGACATATATATAAAAAAGTATAAGAAAAATTGCCAGGAAGTTGCCACACGAATGGAGGTTTTAAGATGGTAGAGTCCATCTGTAGCCGGTTAACTATGGCTCAGATGCGGACTGGCTCAACCGGGGTACAACCTCTCATAGAATATCGGCATAAAGTAACTATCATTGCTGCGTTTCATATGATGAGTGAGGGAGCCGGAAGCCCAGCTCCCCACCCCCCTCCCCCCCCTTTTTCCCAATCACCACTCCCCTCCAGCCAGCCCGTATATGAGCTGTGGGCTGTAGTTCATTAGCAAGAGCTTGGCTCTACCACCGGCTGTTTAATTCAATAAAAAAGTAATTAATCATTCTGCTCACTACGAGGGAGCTTCAGGCCGTAATCTACCACGCTGGCCTGGTGCGGGTTGGCGGATTTCACATGTATTTATTTCTATAATGTTTTTCGATATCATTAGAAGTATTTAGGTTTTTAAATTAGTGTAATGTAATTGTTTGGATATTTGTTATCTGCCAAAAATAAATGAAATCAAAAATTAATTTAATTTAATGTACCGTAACGTTCTAAACACACCTGCAAATGTTTGACAATGTTGACGAGCTCCCTGGTGGAGTAGGGGTAGGTGAGCTGGCCCTGGTCGGCCTTGTCCCGGAGCGCGGCGAACGCGACCACCAGCTTGTGCATGACGTCATGCGGTACGTCCGGCCCGTACGCGCGCAGCAGCTCCGTCTCCGACTCCACGGACGGGTTGTCCACCGCGTGGCACGCGAACAGGTCGCCTAGAGCCCAATTCAGTCAACCACTGGCATCTAGATCGACTCGCAATACGACAAAACTGATGTATCGAGATTATGTCACTTTTGACAGATTGTCTATAGAAAAACTGTCAAAACGTATTCGTAAAAAAAGTATTCAAACCTACAGTGGTTTAACGACGGTAGAGTCCATATACTAGAGCTCATATACGACCTAGGTCAACCCCCCGGTCGAGCTAGGCCACCCTCTCACAGTAGATCCGCGTAACATAGCTATATTATAGCTGCGTACCATTAGTGAGGGAACCGGAAGGCTAACCCTTCCCCCCTGCCCCTACCCTTTGTCCTCAACTTGCAAAAGGCAACTGATTTACATCAGGCGGATGGTGTTACTTTGTTATAAATAAAATTATAATAATAATAATAATATCTTGATCTGTTTCACGAGGTTGTCGACATGTGGGATATTGACACGGCTATCATTGTACCGATAGTCGTTTCCAACCATGGCCTAATTGGCAAGAGCCTCGACAAACATCTTAAGAGGCTCTCGTAAGGTAGCTGGATCAAGGGTCAGATCCAAAAGGCAGTACTCTTGGAGACGGCTAGGATAGTGAGGAAGTTCCTCTCTCTGGAGCCTTGACCGCCGGTAGCTAGGACCCTGTTCCCGATGCCGGTGGGGAACGATTTTTTATATATTTAAATTTATTTAGATAAGTTATTTTTTATTTAGATTTAAAAATAGAAAATGATATAAAATAAATAAATGGAATAATAATATTTTAGCCTTTTTGACGTCCCACTCCTGGGAACGGAGGCCCGTTACTACGAGGGGGATTCAGGCCGTAATCCACCACGCTGGCCCAGTGCAGGTTGGCGGTTTCACATGTCTTTCGAAAATTGGTTAGATTTTTCTAAGACATGCAGGTGTCCTCAAGATGTTTTTCTTCACCGTAAGCAAGTGATAATCATATTGAAATTATGATTCGCACATAGATTTCGAATAACCCAGAGGTACGAACCGGGGTTTGAACCTAGGATCTGGTGCCCGCGAAACGCGTGCTTAACCAATCCGCTATCACTACGGCTTTGTTATATAAATCAAAAACTTACCCAAAGCAGCAAAGAAGTCGTTGCCCAAGAAGGGGAATCCTGGTCTGTTAGCCAGCACTATCATCCTAAACTCATCGTGCACCGGTATAAAGCTCGACTCGACACCGCCCGACACATCCAGCATGTCTCTCGGCACTATCCTCCGACCATCGCTTAAGATCATTTCCCCATTCTCTACCAACGTCTTGAGGATACAAGTCACGTGTGTTGGGGCTTTATCCGCTTCGTCTACCACCAGCACGTGGCCGTATTTCACAGCTTTAACTAGAGGAGAGTCCTCGTAGATCACTATACCATCTTTGACTGTAGGCTGGACTGTTAAAGACTGGACAGTGGTGTCTCTGTGCAACTGGATGTACTCTCTTGGACGGTTCAACAGTTGCAGGAGGCGATCAGCGATCTTGTTCTTCCCAACTCCTTGGTTCCCTACAAGTAGTAAATGGTTTCCTAGTAGGAAGTCTTGGAGCAACCACTCTAGTAGTCTCATGTGTTGGGGCACATCGTAGAACAGGATGTCCGGTACTTTGGTCAGGGCGTCCGTTTTGAAGACTTCAGTGCTAGTATTCCCTATAGTTAGGACGTTATTTTTTATTGAACAATTGACTTTAGTTTCTGTTGGGTTGTGTCCGCGTTTCGGTGGGTTGATGCCTAGTTTTTGACTAGCTCCGTCGAGCGCTCGTCTGGCTAGGTTGGGTAGGAATTTGGCTAGGAAAGTTCGTTGGACGGTTTCGTAGGACGAGTCCGTTGGGTACTGCGCCATCCTATGGGCGATCCTGAGCAGCTGGCGCGTGGAGAGGGAGGACGACAGGTTCTTGAGGGTGGCGTCTTCCGATCTCCTGAGCTGGTCTGCCAGATCGATGATGGAATGGAGAGGCTGAGATATGTCACCGTACTGGAATACAATAAATATAATGATGAGTCTTTAAAGTAGTGTGTACAAGTGCAAACCACCCGTCGTACTCCGAAAAATGCGTGGCTACGTAAACCCAATTATGTTAAAGACTTAAATGCATCTTTAACTTCTGCCTTTGTTTTAAAACTTTTCACCTCAACTGCTCAAAATACTAAAACGCTACTTAACTGCTTCAGTTCTTAGATCATAAATCAAAATCGGAGCCAACACCCTCTTCCTGCCCGCCCTCTGTCCCACTTCCCTTACAGGTCGGCAACATGCTAGCACCTCCAAATACCTTTGGCATTGCAAATAATCTATAGACTACGTTGGCTGCTTAACATCGGGCAGGTCGTGCGCTTGTTTGCCAACTTTGTTCTATTAACAAAGATGGATCTATCATTCCCACTCAAAAGAATAAAAATAATAATTTTGCCCTTATTGGCGTCCCACTCCTGGGCACGGGCCTCCCCTCACTACGAGGGGAATTCACGCCGTAATCCACCACGCTGGCCCAGTGCGTGTTGGCGGATTGCACATGTCTTTCGAAAATTGGTTAGATGTTCTAAGACATGCAGGTTTCCTCACGATGTTTTCCTGCACCGTAAGCAAGTGATAATCATATAGCAATTATGATAATTATTCCCACTCACAAACATATAAATATTTCAGATGCATCCAAATTAAGGACCTTTTCAAGTCTTTCAATTCTTCATTAAGTCGATTCTACCTATACGGTGTTAAAGCTACTTGGTAGTGGTACAGCAAAGCGCTCACCAGGCTGTTAATAATGAATATCTCCTCGGTCTTGCTCAGGTTCCTCATCTCGTGGAATATGAACAGGCTGAGCATCTCCGGGGACAGCCAATGCGGGCCGCGCCCCAGCGGCGGCGGCTCCGCCAATGCCACGATCCTGGAATTATTCATTTACTAAAAATACACCACCATTGAAATGACCATTTTTTAAGGACTTCGGTGTTACCCCCTTATTAATAAACGTGGTATAGCGCGGGAATAGTTACACACCGAATGATCTCTTTCTGTCATCAGTAATTTGACATTTGAAAGAAGAATACAAAGCATGGTTTAACTACAACCGATAATCCACGTTTATCCAGGTCATATACTAGCTAGGTAGACTAGGGCATTATCACCGAAGAACGGCGTAAAGCAGCTATTATAGCTGTGTTTCGTACGATGCTGGAGACCCAACACAATCCCTCATTACTGCTTAACTTAAAGCGGGTGGTATACACTATTTTGCTGACTTTGTTATATTAAAAATACAATAAATGTCTCAGTGGCGAAAACTCAAATTAATCGACCAAATTGATACCCTTCAAAATGTTCAGTTTGTTCTTCTGACCTGAACGCGGGGTGTATTCTCCTTACGCCGCTCTCTTCCAGCTGTTGCGCCGTTAAGCCGGCGGCCAGCAGCTCGTCGTACCGGTCGTGTCGGAGCAGCCGCGTGCCGTCGTGCAACTGTATCTCCCTGTCGTGGACCAGCCTAGCAACAAGGTATTTAATAAATATCGCTGGACTGACAAACCAACTGTATGGTCCCAAACTAAGCAATGCTTCTACTATGGGTACCGTACAATGGACTGGGGGCGATCCCAGTGACACCCAGACCTGGGAAAATTACGAAAAGGCCATTTCCGAAATTTGCCCCGACGGGAATCGAACGCGAAACCACCAGTGAGTCGAGCGGCCTACACTCGAACCACTGCGCCAATCGGTCATCACGTCATCGCGATATCTGCGTTTCCCTACTCTCTTCCACTCCCTCTGCGCCACTCCCCTTCAGGACAGAAACCTGATGCAAGCAGTCTTCAGTATTGCTTAACATCTTAGAGGCTCCGGTAAGTGCTTAGCATCAGACTGGTCGTACGCTTGTACACTTGTTAATTGTTGTGGTATAACTTACCTATGCAGCACAGCGAGAGTGCTAGCGTGTATCCTGTGCAGGCCATCCAACACCGCCATGTGTCCTTTCAGGGCCGCGTCGACAAGAGCCGAGTTCCTCCACACAGTATCTCCATTGTCCAGGGTCGTTCGCTGCTGAACCAGGTCGCGGGCTGTCATGTCCTGGTAGAGAACTATAGGCTCTATGGTGTAGCCTAATAGGGACGCTAGCTGCGTGACTAGGAGACTCTTACCGCAGCCTTTGGGGCCTGTGGAAGTGAAAACATTAATCAAAGTTATCCATTAATGGCGTCCATTGATTACGTGTGACGTTTTCCGAACCACTCTCCCCCCCTGATTAGATGTCGTGAGATTCGACTCGACCCCCCTGAACGTAGCTAATTCTAGTTTAGAAAAACTTAGCGCCAAACGTATATTTCAAAATTAAGCTGATCTCAAATTTAAGTTACGTTTCTATAAACGTAAGTTAAATCGGAAATGGATTTGAAAACTTTAAAAAATATTATGCGGGAAAATATTCGAGTGCTAGCAATCGTAAGACATATTCGATTACCTACTATTAATATTCAAATATTTTCCCGAATAAATTATTTAAAGTTTTCAAATCCGTTTCCGATATCGATTCGAATGGTTTAAAATAATCTCCCTGAGATCAATTTAATAACACGTGTCTCTGTGTAGCAAGACTTACCAATAACACAGAAATCTCCAACACTATGACTCAACATCAGCTCGTTCAACAACTCGCTCTGATACGCTGTCTTCACCGCCCCTCTACCGCCCTGCCTCCTTTTCCCACCGCCGCACGGCACGCCAAATTGGGACTTAGCACCGTCTATCTCCATAGTTACTAAAGCCTGGTCTCCCTTGTACTCCACGCCTTGTAATGTGATATTCCATTTAGAGTCTGTGTTTATTTTGAGATTGTGCAGAACAGCTTGCACGTTCTTGACATGTTCCTTGGTTAGGAAGGTGTTGTAGGGATAGAGGAAGTATATTAGTTTGTGTATCGGGACACTTGGGTTGCGTTCCTGTGAAAAAACAAAACAAAACTGTATTAAAATCGGTTCATCCGTTTGAGAGCTACGATGCCACAGAGACACACACAGATACCTACATATATAGATACACATGTTAAACTTCCACCCTTCTTTTTCTAACGGGGGTTAATGCAATTAGTATACAATGTTGATTCCAAATATTTTTTAATCAATACATAACACGGATTTATCTTTCAAATATTGGTCAAAGTAAAACTACAGAGTACTGATTCTGGTGGTGCATAAACTAAACTTAACAAAACAAACAATATAATTATAAAATGACAGGAATACGCACATTTAGTATTTATATTAGCGCCTATAAATTTGTCCCATGGCGATAATTCGTTAAAGTTAGATCAGTATTGACCTTGACAAAGGCGCCATTTACAGTTGGCCGATAGTTATGTGTGCTCACGCGATCCTATCATCAGGATTAACTTCCTCACAAGGTCATGAACGGTTCCCAGAACGTTTATAATATATACATTTAAAATATAATTATATATCACTTCGGAATTTGGCTACGAGATCTAATCACCGATATATCCCTACGGATTAGTAGGCTGAAGTGGTATTGGGCGGGGCACTTAGCCCGAAGAACCTATGGCTAATGGGGCGGAGAGGTCTTCGACTGGCGACCACGCACCAGAAGACGCAGCGCGGGTAAGCCCTCAAGATGGACCGAAGACCGCGGGAAACCGATGGATGTGAGCAGCGCAGGACCGGTCGTTATGAAAAACTTTGGAGGAGGCCTATGTCCAGCAGTGGACGTATTTCTTCCTACATGGCTTACCAATATCAGTGCGGCGGCATGCAAGCTGTCCACCGGGAAGTCCGGCAGGCTGACCTGCTGCAGCTCGGGGCTGATGAGCGCGTACGCAGCCGACATCACCTGCTCCAACTTGCCCACGTCCACTCGAGGAGCCTCCTCTTTCAGCGCGGACAAGTGTTCCTGGGGAGAAAATATGTGTTCACAATAGATGCAATATCACGATGATGCGTTTGCTACCATGAGAGATAGTGCCAGAAGAACAACCCCACGCTTCCCCTTCCTCTGTCCCCCTCCCCTTCAGGCCATCAACGTACGAGCATTCCTATATTCTAGGGTAACTGCTTAACATCAGGCGGGTCAAACGCTTCTTTGTCGACTTTGATATATAAAAAAAAACATTTGGAACTTCCGATGCAACGCATTGTTACTGATTGTTTTGTCTGTATGTTGCAATGTAGCTATTTAAAAGATGATTCGATTTGAATAAACATCTGAAAATCAGGATCGGGTAAATGTACTCTTGGTTCGGCTCCGGTCTGTCACTGAAAAGGTATTTTGAAATGTGAACATTAATGATAACCCGCATATATATCCGAACACGTATTAAGCGGTATTGTTCCGACAAAAAAGACGATTCATAAATAAAATCGGCAAAGAATAAACAAAGACATAAAAACGGCTATTTCCAGACACAGAAACTTTCGAATCGTAAATCACGAGCATTTATTTTTCTCAAACAGTAAAATTGAGACCGCGGAATCCAAGGCATGCGTAGGGCTGTGCAACTCCTTTTTCATGGAAACTAAAAGCCTCAAGCTAATCCCAAGAATATTTATGAGGAAACTTTGAACGACTTTTGTTTCTGTTAAATGTTTAAAAGAACAACACAAATGCACTCATCATTTTTATAGCACAGCAAAAATACCTACTAGCCTGGAGTTTACTGAGTGCCGACCTTGTGAAAGAATGATTATTGAAGATGAATGGCAATAAAATTAAGGGGAAACCCTAACGAATTACTTATAGTGTTTACGGTAAGGAATTAATTTTCCTTTCTCGACACGGAGACTATACCTACCTGCTCACGGTATGTTTGTGCAGTGGCGGATTTACCAGTAGGCTGAGTAGGCTGGAGCCTAGGGCGGCAGATTTTTGGGGCGGCAATATGGGGACCGATGTTTTTTTTTACTACCTCATAGAAATCAAGCGCAATAAAGATTATTTATTCAAGTCTACCGAATGTACATTATTGTGTAAATAGAATACATACCCCGCCTTTATTAATCGTACATGATTGAGCTTTGATTAGCTCAAAAAAAACCCAAAAATTACTTTAAGGACATTTTCAACGAAATTTTAGGATTGTAAAAATAATCTAGGACATTACAATTGTACGGGCAAGGGCGGCAAAAACTTGACAGCCTATACCTTGGAAATTTGTAAATCCACCACCGTGTCTGTGTGCTTAGAGATTCGCGCCGCGAGTGAGTGATGAATGGTTGCTTGTTCGGCATTTGTTCTTGGCAATAAATAGTCACAAATGTGTGAATGTCGGTAATCAGTCACCTCAGGGTAGAGCCGACAACAATACAAGTATGTATAATCTTGTGCAATGCATAGTGTACAGGGTGAAATTGAATTAATTGACCAAATTTATGAGGCCAAACTTCGATGTGTGATTTGTGTACCAAAGAAGATTTGGCACATCACTAAGTGTTATAAATTAAGCCAGATGAAGATGGAGAAACCCTGATAGAGATATACGTGTAATACGAAGGAAATTGGCCGAAAGGAACACAGAAAAGTACAAATAAATCACTATTTTCTGCATAGAAGAAGATAAAGATGAACCACTATCAAAGACAGAGACAAATATCGTTTAATAAAATCTCTAATAATTTAAAAAAAAATGTTACACCAAATAATTAAAATGTTGATCTCTTTACAAAGGCATTACAAAACATTTTTGTCCTGAAAAGTGCTTTGTAATGCCATCGTGAATGGCTTGTAAATTCCAGAAATAAAGAGTCATGCAAGTATTTTTGCACGTTTAAAGAACATATGATATAGGCATATCTACTCTGTAATACAGTAGTTTCCCCAAAACAAAACAGTTCACATAAATCTCATCGCAATAGGCCTTCAAAAACTCCAGCCAATATGTCGCGAACGAGCGAGACTTTCGTACTAAAGTAGCGGCGTAAAAAAACAACAAAACAGCCCACAAGAGTGGTATAAGACCTAGGCAGACAATCCCGAGACACGCGAACTTCGGCGTCGTTAAACTGATTTAGCACGACCTAAAGGTCATATTCCTGCTATCGAAGATTTCTTATCACTGAAATATAGGCCTAGGTACCGTAAGAGCGTAGTTTACGAGCTTGCGAAACAGTAAAGACAGGTATTAATGTTTTATTGTAGACTAGCTGTGCCGCGACTTCATACGCGTAGTATTGGATTATTGGGTTAAAAAGTATCCTATATATTAATCCCGGTTATAATCTATCTGTGTTCCAAATTTCATCCAAATCCGTTCAGTAGTTTTTGCGTGAAGGAGTAACAAACATACATACATACATACATACATACATACATACATCCACACTCACAAACTTTCGCATTTATAATATTAGTAGGATATGTATTCCAGATTTCCTTTGTTGATGTTATCTAAACTTTTAATATGTAATTAGAGATACAATCTTTACATTAGCTATCATTGATCGTAAAACAAGATGATTAGAATCATCAATAAAATTAATTGATTTGATCATCGACAATCTAATACTTTTCCGACAGAACGCTAATCCATCGATAAGCTCTGTTTTTAACATTGTTTATTTACTAGCGACCTCATTTGAATTAACAGCTATAGGTCTACCAGAATCTCATGGCATTAAAAAAATATAAAAAAATGTGATTTTCATATGGCAATGTCAATTGTCACCTGCCAAATCAAAGTACAAGGTTTGTCAACCGCTGTTGAGATTTTGTGATATCTTCTTGGCAATTTATTGTTTTTGTGAAAATGTCGAAAAAGCCACTTCGATCTCAAGCGAGAAATATTGTTTTCAATGTGTATCGTAAAATAAGGGAAGAAGAAGGCGTAAATCAAACTCAATCTTTGATTTTAAAGCGCGTCGTAGAGTTGACCGGTAAGTTGGACTGAGTTGTTTTGATACTTTTAGTTTATTTTATATTTATCTTACTTAATTATAGCTTCTTTATAGGGGTTTTCAGTACTACTATACGGCGAATCATAGGTGAGTGCACATCGAACGATGGTGTATTTTCCACGCCTGGTAAAAAGAGGAGAGCGGGGAAGAAGAAAATCAACTTGGACAGTTTCGATTTACAGTTGATAAGGAATAAAGTAAATGAATTTTATACAGTTCGGAAGGAAATTCCAACAGAAATAAAACTGTTAAAAATTCTTCGACAAGAAATTGATTTCAACGGAGGGAGAGAATCTCTGAGGTAAGAAAAATATTAAGTAATAATCCTTCTCACTCGTAAGACGAGGCCTGTGCCCTGCAGTGGGACGTACGAGTATTTAGACTGATGTTGATGTTGATGATTGACTAAGCTATCGTTTCAGTAACATGATAAATTTTATTATTTTTTACAGACTTATACTTAAGGAGACAGGTTTTGAATATTTTAAATGCCAATCAAAAAGGATCATTTTGATCATTTTGTGTACGGAACTCAAGTAAGCGAACGAAAAGCAATTATACCAGTGACCTGAGCGATAATATTGGAATACTGCGAGTCTGCTAAGTGATTCGGAACGGTGCTTGTTGTGTGTAACTAGTCTTAGTGAACTAGTGTACTAGTAGTGAACTAGTACTGTGTATTTGTCGAGTTTGTGGAGAGCGAAATAAACCCTTTTTACACGTTTAACGGCATTAATTGTACCTACCCCTGTACGTGTACGTAACATTATAATAAATTAGTACATAAAGTAATATATGATTGGATTTATTTTTTTTGTCATATTTTCCTATATTGTTTTCTTATATTTACGCGAATACTACACATTGAAATAAAACTATTTTTCGGATTTTATCGCGTTTATCGCAAACAACAACTAAATATGAGGGTACCCAGTTACTAACTATAACATCAGGACGTCTAACACCTCAGTCCCCCCGTGACCATGGCTGCTGTAAAGCAACCGAAACGTCGGGAACATAAAGTTAATAAACGCGATAAAATCCGAAAAATAGTTTTATTTCAATATTTTCCTATGTTAAGAACCCGATGCATAACAACAATTTCATACACATACCTAGTATACTTTATGTTAATTAATGACTAAATATATAAATAAAAATTAAACAGTATCAAGATCGTTTAATCCAATTTCCCCAGTATTGCACACAACAAATTTTTATTTCCCCATTTGCCATGAGATTCTGGTAGACCTATACTTCCGTTGCTACTGTTGCCACCAGACTCTTCCTACGTCAGGGTGTCCACCGAAAATGAACTCTCATTGTAATTACCTAAACACTATATCTCATTGATCACAGATAAAACACATCTTTGAATACCCGCACCTATATCTGAGGACGTGAAACAGTGTTGCCAGAACGTACGATAATTTGGCCATAGAAATTATGTACGAAAGCTGATATCTAAATTATGTTATTTAATACGATAATTTTGAGCAATTGTCTCTGTATCCCTCCCTCGTATACATACGCGTGTTTGTCATGGACGTTTGTTTCGACAGCCAAAAAAACATGCTGGAAGTCGTAGTTATAATTCAAGTAGGTATTTGCCAACTATTTTATTTCCTTTATCCTGGGGGGTGCTGACGTGAGTTGCGAAGAGAAATATGACGATGTACGATAATTTTGACGTTGACTTACAAGAATTACAGCTTTTGGATCTGGCAACACTGCCGTGAAACCTACAGTATTACCCATCAACATGGCATGTCAGCGGGCCATTACCTCGCCACACCGACTCGGAAACAATTCACTGACAATTAATACGCGGGCAGGAATTAATTTCCAACAACTCATTAGCAATGCGAGGGAACGAAGCCTGTGTGTTTTGGACCGCTATTTATTTGCCGAGTTGATATATTGCGTGGTTTCAGTTGGCTGCAAATTATTTTGTTACAGTTGTAATGTGCAGAACCGTGAAATTCTTTGTTCCTTAAAACGGTTCACTGGCAAAATATAACAGCGTTATCTAAAGAAAATTAGAAAATAACAGTACCCATCGCTTTGTAAGTGGATCAAGTAGGTACCTATATCCATAATCTGCTTGAATTTCTATAAGCTACAGAGTTAGGTCTACTTTTATCAAATTTCGATGTTGCTACTTGCCCATTGCCATGTCCATGAAGACCAGTAGCTAGAAACACCTTAGGCCTCCCACCCCTCCCTCAACCTCTTCCAAAATTTTAATGCTAGTTGTTTAGTTTATAATCTTAACTCCTGATTGAGCTAACAGTAAAGCGGTATATCATTTTATTTTGATTAATATTGATCAAATATTCATGTATATATGTGTGTATTTTGGTCATACGTGTCGATCTTGATACGTGATCCAACCTCGATAACTTAACACACAAAGTGGAAGCCGTCTGCCAAGGACACCTACAGCCGCATCAGATAGTGAACATTTGCATATCGGGCACAGACAACTATTCGCGACGTGGTGCTAGGTTCTACTGTTTTGAATACCAAACTAGTATAAAGGCTGCTTACCAAGATTTACAAATGTTCATTAAAATTATTGTTTAATTCTTACAACACTCATTATGTGTGAACCACAGGTGGTTTAAAAAAAAAACTGAAAGTTTGTGTGTTTGTTACTCGATCACGCAAAAACGGCTGAACGGATTTGGATGAAATGTGGTACACAGATAGTTTATAATTTATATTAACACATAGGATACTTTACTTAAATGTAATGTGGCTGCGTACCCAAAGTTCGGAGTGCGCCAGACTTGCCTCCAGTCCAGTACGTGCAAGTCACGATACAAATGTTTCTTCGTTTGTGAACAAACCAACAACGCAAAAAGAAGGTATAGGTATATATTTCTATCAAAGATGTTATCACTGTTCAAAGCTATTAACGCAAAGTTTCCCTGCCCCGAGCTAACTACTTATTAGCGAACATAAAACTCGAATGTTCCGTGCACCGAGCAGTTTCGCCGCCGGCCCCCGAATTTATGCAAACCAATAGGACTTATGCTAAACCTACTATATACCAGTTTGTAATTTTATCATAAATTTTGAATCGTCGCATGATAGGGCGAAATTAATTCGTGTCTATGTAATTAATGTGAAAATTCAGAGGCCATTGCTCGGGTCTTGTTTTGCTGCAGCAAATTAAGAATTGGAACTTGTTTGATTAAATATAAAAAGATAGTACCTACCTAAACAAAAATGTCGCGCAAACTTCAGTCACGGAATGAATAGTAAAGGTCAGTGTAGACAATACTGGGTACAAGTAATTGTAAAGTAATAATAGCTCCCCATTTAATACTAGGCCAACATAAACCCTTGTGAATTAAATAATCGCAGAACCTTAACAAAGTGACAGTATGAATACGATTTTAAATCATCGCTAAAATTGCACTCTACTATAAAATGATTGATATTTTCTAACTAAGCTAAGGTTTAGCTTATAATACCTCATCACATTTTTCCTTTATCCATGAACTAACAAATAACTTTTAATCTGCCATAATTAAACGCCATAAAATTCAAAAACACAATAAAAGTACCAGCTCCAATCTAAAAATTCCTCGATGATTCATGGATTTACAATTTGACAGATGTAAATATTCAACGTCAAATAGGAATTATCATGTCATCGCGTGTGGACTGGGGTTTAGGCGACGACAAAACCAGTGGTGGTTGGGGAGCGACAACCAGTCATTGACTACACCGAAATAAGCAACGACGTCGGTAACATTGCATTGAATTTCCCAAACAAAAATACGGCAAATATATTTAAAGAATAATAAAATAGTAATTATATTAAATAGTGTCACCTCTATGGGCGCATCTTTAAATTATACGTAGTTTTGTGATTGCTACGCTTCGTAGCGAAGATTGCTACGCCTCGTAGGTGCTCTACGAGAAATGCTACGAGAGCGTAGCAGATGGGCGTTTTAATGATTTCGTTGATCACAAGGATTTATGAGCTAACGTAAGTTTATTTTGAACATCCCTACTCATGATTTACAGAATGTTATCCAAAGTAATTGAGTTAATTGGCTCCTATCTATAACATTTACGCAAGCGTTCAAGTCATCCATAAATAATTTAAAAAATCCAAGTTAGCTTATTCAGCAATGTTCAGCCGCGTCATTCCTCGTTTAATTACAATTAATAATTCGTTCGCGGTCACGGATTGTAGGTGGTTCGCAAGCCAACAAAAACCTTGAGCAACAGGCTGGACTGAAAATCAATTTCAATTCATTTAATAGGGTTGTTAATTGATTGTCAACTGTGTGGGAAGGGAGAAGCGGGTTAATTTTGAAGAAATTCCAATGCTTACGCCTCCTTATGCAAAGTGAAATTCCTTTAAAATAAAATGTTCTTTTGCCATTTTCAACCGACTTCAAAAAGGAGGAGGTTATCAATTCGTGTGTATGTTGTTTTTTTTTTTTTTTTTTTAATGTTTGTTACCTCATAACTCCGTCATTTATGAACCGATTCGAAAAAAATTTCGATTTCGAAAATTTCGACTCCATATGAAAGAAATTATAAGGTCCCTAGTTATTTCTAGCTTTTTAGTGCACCCAGGTTTTTTGAAGTCGGTTTTTTTTTTTAATTTTTTTTTTTAACATCCCACTCCAGTGCACGGTTCTCCCTTCAATACGAGAGGGATTGAGGCCATAATAATCCACCACCCTGGCCCATTGCGCTTTGGTGGATTTCACATGTCTTTCGAAAATTGGTTAGATTTTCTAAAACCTGCCGGTTTGCTCAGGATGTTTTCCTTCACCGTAAACAAGTGACAATCATATTAAAATAATGATTTGCACATAGATTTCGAAAGACACAGAGGAGTGAGCCAAGACGCGTGCTTAACCAATCGGCTATCACTGGTGTATTTGTATAATATTCCTTACGACTGATTTATAATTGAAAATTATGACTTCAAGATCCATCATACATGCTCGTTGAAACATTTAAAACAGAGCAGTCTGTGGATGATGGCCTGAATCCCCTCCTGTTGAGGGGAGGCTCGTGCCCAGGAGGGGGTCGAAACCATTCACTCCGCGTTACGCGTCGGTGATTTCAATTTCAGTCAATCATTTTGTTCAAGGCCCTGACCTGTAGAGTGCAGGAAATGATGCAACACAACAGGTTTTCCGTTTCTGACCGAACGTAAAACTTTTTAAATAATATCCTATTCATACTCTAATTATAATCTATCATTGTATATTTAGGTTTAAATTAAGAACTCCCAACAAAAGTTACGGCTACCTTTCCTTATCTAGTTCATCCTTTCTAAACATTCCCCCAAAATAGCAACGTACCGAAATACCTGGTAAGGGGATGGCAGATGCGTGAAAATTGCCAAATATAAAAGGGTTTCGTCACGCAGGCGACCGCCGGAATCCCTATCTGGCTATATATGGCTGTAGCTGATTTATTTGTGAAAGCAAACGTTGTGCTAAATCAGTCAGGACATCTGATCCCTATTCTGTTTCCTGGGATCAGATATTTTGACTGATGCATGTGACATGCACAAAAAATCCAGATACGTCCTTATATTGGGTATCTTTTTCTTAAATGGGTCTATTTATGTAAATGTTTTGGTCGTTGTTGGCAACAACCAAAAAATCTTCTTCGAAAATCTCGAGATAAAAAAGAATCATGTAATTTTTTTTATACCTGTTGTTTAACTTTTGGCAATAACACCGCTTCGCTTCAAAGCCAACTATAGGCTATGAATGGTTATGAAAACAAACAGAAAGATAAACATTCACCGTAACTTTTTATACAAAGGCCAACGTCGACCGTAAAACGATTTTCATTCAATTAATCCGAGCTTACATTCAGAAAAAAACGCCAACTAATAAAACCACAACGTTTGCTTCCAGGGTCGGCGTCGAAAGCCCACGATAGATACGAATCAATTATGAGGCCGGAGGAAAGTTTCTCACGCACTAATAGAAACGGTCGCGTGACGGAATGCGTTAGCGCTTAGCCGTCGAGTGGGGTATCATGCCGGTGCTGTGGCAGTCCTCGCAGCGGCCTATGTACGTGAGGACAGTGTGGGTGGGCGGGTTCCGGCACGCCATACTCACGCACGACGACCCCTACCTCCTCAAACTACATGCCCGGCGACGCAGACCCAACTCATCCTCCAGTTTCGCAAAGACTCAGAGCTCCCGACTCAGCCACCGCACCGACGATCTCCAAGATTGCTTGCGAAAATTAAACCTTGTAATCACGAGCGATAAGTCCAATATCAATAAGCGACCGACGAGCACGCGTGACGACATAGAACGATTGGACTTGAGTGACGTGGACCAAGATTCGGACGACGACGACTTAATCATTAAAGCGAGTCCGCAGCCTTTGAACGAACAGAACTTTAACAGTCTATGCTTTAATATGAAAAATTTCAGAGCGAATAAAACTGCTAGGACCGTTAACACCGAGCTATCGGACAGGGTGTTGCAGTGGCTAGATCTGGCTGGGAAAATAGATCTCCTGGCTCCGGAGAACATAGAAAGGATGAATCAACCCCGACACAGCTGGCCGGAACTTCAACAGCGGAATTACAACCTGTCGAAATCGAAAACGGCAATCGACATACGAAAGGAGGGTGGGAGGAGTGCGCCGAAAGGGAGGGAGAGTCCAAAAGCGCAACAAAGTGGGGGCGCTATCGATCGGCACGATTTTTATGTGCCGACGTCGTCGAACACGATCGAGAACTACGCGCGACAGACACGAAACGGGAAAGACACGCCACACGACACGCCAGCCAGAATGAACCTCAAGACAAAGTCCAAAGACCTCAGAGCGAACGTGGTAGAGACGCGGCAGAAGGTCATGTCGGAACGGAACGCGGTCGAGAGACAGTACGCCGAGCTGCTGAGCAAGAAACTAATACCGGATGTGAGCAAGAACCCGAAGAGGCAAGTGCACATCTTCATGCCCGATCTGCCCAAAAAGTCGGAGTCTATCATCACCAGTACCACTGAAAGTTTGCTGTCGACGACGTCTTATAAAAGTTTGAAGAAATAAATAATTATATCGATTTAAAATTATAATATAATATAATTTGTTTTCGTACACAATAAAATAAACTTACTGGTATTCAAATGGAATGTGTTGGACTCGTTTTACAAAATGTTTATATCTTGGGTGTTTAGTTTAACACAAAAAGTTGTAGGAAAAGGGAAAATTCATTAAATAACATAGTTTACTCTGGCGGCATCCTGCGCCAGCCGCAGCCGAGAACTGTCTCAAGCGGATAATATGTCTCATATGTAAATAAAGTCAAAAATCCCATGCAGTTTTCGCTTCGCTGCCGGCTGCTGCCGTCGCAGTGTAAGTACGATTCACATCGAGGGGAGCGCATTTACAATGTGGTCAAAGTTTTATTTATTTATTGTTTTGTATTATTATTTATATTTCGACGACGGCGGCGGATTCCGACGGCGACACGCGTCCGCGCGTATCTCCATGGAAATATGAACTTTAAATTACAGTTAAGATATCAAAATTTACATTATCGCATTATAAATGCGCTCCGCTGGGCACCGCTTGATTTGAATCGTACATTATAGTGGATGAACCCATCGAGTTCGCACGAATTGTTCGTGCGAGCAATGCCTATATTATCTTATATTATAATCTTACCCCAAACCCGATGGTAGCGACATCTCTGGCCTGGAAGCGGGACCGCAGCGGCGGGTCGAGCGGCTGGCCGGTGTACCGTGGCACTGGCAAGCCCAGCGCGATCACTCGGAAGTTCTCGTCCACGCGAACGAGGCGCCATTTGGATACTTCTTCTGGACCATGTTCCTGAAATGCAATGTGTTATGAAATAATAGCGCCGTTTATACCATCAGTAATGTAATGAGTATCACGATTATTAAGCTCCCCCCCCCCCATTTCCCTCATTCTGTTCCAATCTCCTTTAAGTCGGCAACATGCGAGGAGCCTTTGGTATTGCAAGCATCTATAGGCTATGGTAACTGTTTAAGATCAGGCAAGTTGTTGACGCTAGTTTGACGACTTTGTTATTTAAAAAAAAACGAAGACGAACATAATGTCAATATTAGGAATATATATTGTTTAATAGTTCTAAAACCCGACCTTTAACAATTTATCGTATCTGGCAGCTGGCACCAAAAACCTGCCGTCTTCTAGATGCATCTCCCTGTTCTCCAGCAAGTTGTTCAGCACTGGCAACACATTGCGTTCTGCCTTCTCTATGCCTTCGAGGACGAGCACGCGCCCTTCTACGGCTGCACGAACAGCACTCTATTTAAAAAAAAAACTTTTTTTAAAAAGCCCAATATGAATTGAGGTATTGCCTAAAAAAAAAAAGTCATCATAAAAGTGATTGAAGCTTGGACCATTTAAAAGAGTATAACACCTCTCTGGATTGAAGCCTACACTTTGAACTTTTATTTTTGTTAACACATGTATTATCATTAAGCCAGTATGTAAAAAAAATATTACATACATCATAAACTATTTGAAATGTGGCCACCATGGTTGGCCATTATGTCCTGAATATTTTTACTTTAGTCTACCAATTAATCCTAAATTTCCCACCTAAATGTACTTACTGTGTCGTATTTATCTATTTGAACTTTGAACTCATTTTATTTGTACCTGATCAAAATATTTGGCTGTAGAGCTTTCAATCTCTCTCCTCTGCTTAAGATCTGCCTCTGTTGTGTCTCTTGAGAGAGCAACATACTCCAACTCCCTCTGTGTTAGTTCTAAATACTGAAGTGCCACTTTTCTCCTAAAAGTAAAAAAAAAATATAGCTGGCTGGCAATATTTTCAAATTGGCATATATTATTGTGTTCATAATAATGATATTATTGTATTGAGTATCAAAAAATGTTACCTGCTTGGTCCTGGCCTGCCAAGTAAAAACATATCTTGGCCAAGTAAATCCTTCTGCATCATCCATCTCAAGTTCCTGAGTGTACTCTGTGATAATGATTTTATTTCTGAACTTTCTATTGTCACTACAAAAAAAAAATAAGACACTTCGGAAAGTCAATTTTTTTTTAGTTTATTACAAAGAGTATTATAACATAGAGGTTTATTATCTCATTTTCCATTGAGTTTGAGTTTATGTCTACAGTTCACAATAAATCGCTAAAGCAAATTAAAAACCAACATTGAGCATAGTTTATAGGTTAGGTTAGGTATCATAGTCTTATTGATAATAACTTACGGTATTTTCTGGGCACATATTCGACCTTTTTGGGGTCTTTAATCTCTTTGCTAACATCTCCTATTATCACTTTTTCACCGCTCGAGTAGGCCCGCACAGGATTCGCACTCAAAATCGCTTTACGTCCACTCAAAATACGTATCAAAACATCGATCCTTCGAACGGTCACTGTAGGACTATACATTTTTATATCCACTTGAAATTAACACTGGTGTATAAAAGTGATCACTATTAATTATTCTTATAACAATAAACACATCATTATAGCATAATTAATACAAAAATTGGAATAATCTTCAAGTCCAAAGTCTAAAACATAATTTGGTAAACTGTCAAAATGACGTTACACAGCTGATTGTGATAAGTTGCGTTGCGTTCGAAAGCTACTCAGTTCAGAAACTGTGTCAGTGAATATGTAAATAAAATGCTAATTTTAATATCACTATCGAATAATGTATCTTCGACTTGGTGCAGTGGTTCGAGCGTAGGCCGCTCGGCTCACTGCATCGGGTGGTTGCGGGTTCGATTCCCGTCAGGGTAAATTTCGGAAATGGCCTATTCGTAATTTTCCCTGGTCTGAGTGGCACTGGGATCGCCCCCAATCCATTGTACGGTACCGATAATACAAGCGTTGCTTAGTTTGGGAACATAAAGTTGGTGTGTTCGTCTGGCGATATTTATTTATTATTTCTTATAAAATATTATTTGTGATATTTTACCGCATCCTGGCCAGACGCTGTCTGATCCCTCATCTGGCGCAACAAAGGCCAGCGTCATCATCATTGTGTATAATCTGTACCCTATGCTGGCCGCTGGCCTTATAACGCCTCTGTTGGCCTAGGTGGGCACAGCGTGTAAGTCCCAATTAACCCTTCCTCAACTATCATTTACATTCAATTTTTTTTTTAATCTTCATGGTAAAGGATTAGATTAGGGACAATAAAACACACGTCTGTGTTAAAACAATACAGTTGAATCTTTACTATTTATTTATGTTCTTAGACAATCCTACATGTTTTCTTAAAACAAACTAGTCACAAGGATACTTTACCTAACACTGGATTGAATACGAAAGATTCATACAATACTGAATAACAACTTTATGTTCAACGATATAGAGTTTATAGTTGTAAATTTTTGTTAAGGAATTTCCGTTCCGGACAAGCGGCTAAAGGAAACGTGTCCCTTTCTCGTATAGGGTGACCATGGTTTACATAAGTTAAAATTTAAATTCAATGATATCTTTATCGTTGGTCTCCTAAAAATGATATTCGTAGGTGTAATACAGGTCAATGAAATAATTAAAATAGTTTCAGAATTTTTTTTCAGGCATTCCTAAACGGTTTTTTTTAAATACAAAACTTTCACCATTGAGATTAAAAATGTTATTAACTATGTAGGTACCTTTTCGTTTCATTTAATATAGGTAGGTAGTATAGTTTATATAATTGACCTAAGTGCAGTAAGTATCGAATCATGGATACCTCATTGGAAAGAGATAGCAGGAGGCAGTGGTTCCATGTTTAGGTATAAGTTCCTTGGCTCGCCATAAATAAAACCGAACGGTAAAAGATGCAAATAATACTTTTGGAATGTGGATTTAGACTATGATTCACATAATACTACATTTGACGACCTCTTGGCGTTGTGGTTGGAGCATAACCTGCCGTCTCACTGCATCGGGTCGTTGAAGGTTCGATTCCCGTCAGGGTGGATTCGGAAATAGCCTTTTTGTAATTTGCTCTGGCCTAGTTGTCACTGGGATCGACCTTAATACATTGTGTGGCACCCACATTACGAGTCTGGCGATATTTATATACACACTACTTGTACCAACGTTCTGTCATCATTATACTAGGTGAAACAGAAAGGGTATACTATTTTTTTTTTCAATTTTAACTTTGTAAATTTAAAACTATCGGCTTTGTGGGACAGTTGAACTACTGAAGATTTTGTAGACTTATAAAATCTGTCAACAGCTGTATTCTTATAACACCTTTTATTTTTCAAGTTTCCCCCAAAGCTGATAGTTTTAGGATTACAAAGTTAAGTTTTGAAAAAAAAGTATGTATACCCTTTCTGTTTCAACACACTACCTGTACCGACGTTCTGCCATCATTATATACTTGACTAATTCCCTAAGCAGTCTCATCGTCGTCCATTGGCTCAATTTTCACGCTCACAAAGTCCGTAGGCTCCAATTCCCCCTGATCACTGTCATCCATCTTCTCAGTTTTTATCGGTCTACTTCCCTCGCTGTCGCTGTCTTTCTCGCTATCCTGGGATTTCTCATCTCCAGACTCGGATTTCTCATTATCTTCTTCATTTTCTTGTGTGGTACTCGTGCCTACTAAACCCCTTAGCGTGACGAAATCCGCAATGAGCAAATCGTTGACGTTCTGTTTATTCTTTTGAGGTCCAAATATATTTTCCATTGTGTCGTCGTCGAGACCCAACTGACATTCCCTGGGCTCCAGTCTCCTGTAATAGTCTTTTATGTTGATCTCTGTGCCTTTCAGACCGTGCCGTCGGCGCAAATGTTTTATGATGGTTCGCTTGACCGAGTAAGTCTTTGGACACTGTTTGCACTGAAAAAATAAAATTAACAAATACAAAATTAAACAAAAAATTCAAGTAATTTTCTTAGAAATCTATTCTCAGAAGCTTCAGAACAGAATTTAATTCGATTGCCGAGTTGCAGAGACAAATTAAAGAAGACACTAGTCCAATCAAGGATTTAATTATAGATTAGCATTTAATGTCGAAATTAAATTTTTAAGATTGTCTCTGCAATTAATTATACAATACTTTAAAAATAACTAAAACGAGAAAATATCACTAAACTGTATTTTTGTAATCGGTAGCCATCATTATTGTAACTGCAACGGTTACCATCAAAGCTCGCAAATTGGACGTAGTTTTGCAAAATGAAACCCATCCACACACACTTCTGTCAACTGAAACCAAGCTAGAAGCACTAAAACAATGGTTCGTTTTGGTCTGCCGCAGTGCATGTAGCTAAACGATATCCAATTTGCAGCCTATACCTTGGAAATTTGTAAACCCGCCAGTGGCTCCACCCCCTACCTGCCTACTTTCATTGTGAACATGAGCTCTGTATTTGTACCTTGAAGGCCTTGACGGCGCCGTGGGTGACGACGTGGTGCCGCAGGCCGGTGGGGCTGGCCAGCAGCTTGCCGCACACGGGGCAGGCGAAGCGGCCGCGCGTGTGCGCCGTGCGCAGGTGCCGCAGCATGTAGCGCTCGTCCTGGTACTTCTTGTCTGTGCACACGCATCGACATCTTGTTACTGAACGACGTTGTTGCAGTACGCAGATAAATAAATTATATGCGGCTCAAAATGTATAAAAAAAAACTCCAGAATCGACGAGACAAAAAGACTTTTTCATTACTCATACACTGAAAGTAGGTCTGAAGTTGCCTGAGGAGCGGGTTGAAAGTAATACTTTTCTGGCCCGGGAGAATCACTTTCAACTGACAGCTGTCAAATTATAAAAAAAAACTAGTTCCATTTCTATGGAACCATGTTCAAACTTTTTCTACAGTCACTCAATGACAGCACGATGTAAAATTGAAATAACATAAAGTTAAGTATTAATTAAAGAATATATATTTTCAAATGACTTAATTATAATTTAGTTGCAACAATTTCTTTAAAATAACATAGATTTGGTCAAAATATTTAAAAATGAAAATTAAAAATACTGGCTAAATAATGAAGTTGCCGGCCAACGAAAAAAAAACAAAATAGGCGGCAATCCGATCTTTTTTTTTTTCGAGTTGTTTCATTCATGCTTCCTTGTATTATTTCTTTAGCCAATTCCTGTTTTTATTTTTACTTTCCTTGTATTCGTAATGAAAAGCACAGTGTTTACCTCGGGTGAAAGACTTATTTTGTCCCTCGAACTATTAGCGCCCTCGCTACGCTCGGGCGCCAAACCCCGTCTCGGGAAAAATAAGTCACTTTCACCACTCGTGTAACAATGTACTATTGAAGTTTCGAACGCTTAGGCCCGTATTAAGTAAAGGAGCGATCTTGGATATATCATTCTTATGTCATACCAGTACATAATGTCATGTCAAAAGCGTACTCGAAATCGCTCTCAGACTTAGAATAAATTTAATTAATACGGGCCTTAGCTAGTGAAGTATGATGTCATTATTGAGTATGTAAAAAAAATTGGTGAAAAAAACTATTCATCATAACCATTAGTATAAAGTTCGAGAATATTTTGCTATTTTTATTTATTTTACCTTACCTTGTCACCTGTCTATATGAGAATCAAGTTGACTTACCACATAAAGGACACTTGACTGTCTCCTTGTTAGTATTGTGTATCTTCATGTGTTCCCGCAGCGAGCACGCGCTCGTGAACAACTTGGAACACACCGAACAAGTCTCCAGATCTGGAACAACAAGATACACTCATCATGTCTCAGTGTCCATTTCAATGGAGATATGACATTTTGGCGGCGATACTCACTTTCACCCGTGTGTTTTCTAATGTGGTAAGTGAGCTTAGACTTCTGAACGAACGTCTGCCCGCAGTAGAGGCACGCGAACGACGCCTCCTTCGAATGCGTCCTGTATAATGAGAATATATTTGAGATTGAACACTCAAGTTCAAAAGCAGAGCTCAGAAACAGGTGTTAGTTGAAGATAAGTATCTGAAATGAGTAAGAATCAGTTAATAGGTACAAAGTAAGCCGCTCGCCGGTGTGGCGGCGCTCGTGCCGCAGCGTGTTGGAGCGAGCTGTGACGTCACCTGGCATGCGCGGTGCATGCGCCCTTGTCCGCGAAGCTCCTGGGGCAGTGCGGGCAGGCGTAGGGCCGCTCGCCGGTGTGGCGGCGCTCGTGCCGCAGCGTGTTGGAGCGAGTTGTGACGTCACCTGGCATGCGCGGTGCACGCGCCCTTGTCCGCGAAGCTCCTGGGGCAGTGCGGGCAGGCGTAGGGCCGCTCGCCGGTGTGGCGGCGCTCGTGCCGCAGCGTGTTGGAGCGAGTTGTGACGTCACCTGGCATGCGCGGTGCATGCGCCCTTGTCCGCGAAGCTCCTGGGGCAGTGCGGGCAGGCGTAGGGCCGCTCGCCGGTGTGGCGGCGCTCGTGCCGCAGCGTGTTGGAGCGAGTTGTGACGTCACCTGGCATGCGCGGTGCACGCGCCCTTGTCCGCGAAGCTCCTGGGGCAGTGCGGGCAGGCGTAGGGCCGCTCGCCGGTGTGGCGGCGCTCGTGCCGCAGCGTGTTGGAGCGAGTTGTGACGTCACCTGGCATGCGCGGTGCACGCGCCCTTGTCCGCGAAGCTCCTGGGGCAGTGCGGGCAGGCGTAGGGCCGCTCGCCGGTGTGGCGGCGCTCGTGCCGCAGCGTGTTGGAGCGAGTTGTGACGTCACCTGGCATGCGCGGTGCATGCGCCCTTGTCCGCGAAGCTCCTGGGGCAGTGCAGGCAGGCGTAGGGCCGCTCGCCGGTGTGGCGGCGCTCGTGCCGCAGCGTGTTGGAGCGAGTTGTGACGTCACCTGGCATGCGCGGTGCACGCGCCCTTGTCCGCGAAGCTCCTGGGGCAGTGCGGGCAGGCGTAGGGCCGCTCGCCGGTGTGGCGGCGCTCGTGCCGCAGCGTGTTGGAGCGAGTTGTGACGTCACCTGGCATGCGCGGTGCACGCGCCCTTGTCCGCGAAGCTCCTGGGGCAGTGCGGGCAGGCGTAGGGCCGCTCGCCGGTGTGGCGGCGCTCGTGCCGCAGCGTGTTGGAGCGAGCTGTGACGTCACCTGGCATGCGCGGTGCATGCGCCCTTGTCCGCGAAGCTCCTGGGGCAGTGCGGGCAGGCGTAGGGCCGCTCGCCGGTGTGGCGGCGCTCGTGCCGCAGCGTGTTGGAGCGAGCTGTGACGTCACCTGGCATGCGCGGTGCATGCGCCCTTGTCCGCGAAGCTCCTGGGGCAGTGCGGGCAGGCGTAGGGCCGCTCGCCGGTGTGGCGGCGCTCGTGCCGCAGCGTGTTGGAGCGAGCTGTGACGTCACCTGGCATGCGCGGTGCATGCGCCCTTGTCCGCGAAGCTCCTGGGGCAGTGCGGGCAGGCGTAGGGCCGCTCGCCGGTGTGGCGGCGCTCGTGCCGCAGCGTGTTGGAGCGAGCTGTGACGTCACCTGGCATGCGCGGTGCACGCGCCCTTGTCCGCGAAGCTCCTGGGGCAGTGCGGGCAGGCGTAGGGCCGCTCGCCGGTGTGGCGGCGCTCGTGCCGCAGCGTGTTGGAGCGAGCTGTGACGTCACCTGGCATGCGCGGTGCACGCGCCCTTGTCCGCGAAGCTCCTGGGGCAGTGCGGGCAGGCGTAGGGCCGCTCGCCGGAGTGGCGGCGCTCGTGCCGCAGCGTGTTGGAGCGAGCTGTGACGTCACCTGGCATGCGCGGTGCACGCGCCCTTGTCCGCGAAGCTCCTGGGGCAGTGCGGGCAGGCGTAGGGCCGCTCGCCGGTGTGGCGGCGCTCGTGCCGCAGCATGTTGGAGCGCTGCACGAACCGCATCGGGCAGTACGAGCACGCGTGGCGGGGTCCCTCGTGGATCTGCACGTGCTCGCGGAACGAGTCGCGTTTCTGCAATCGAATTGAAGTGTTACAGCCCTATATCATCGATACGAAATCGTCACAGCACACCTCTAGCAAAGTGCGGTACCACTGCTCGATGAATGGAGTCATACTCGTACGAAACCAAAATGCTGGTAAGCCTTTACTAGACTTATTGAAGTGTTGTACCGAGTCTTTAGAATTGTGATGGACAATAATGGCGAAAGAATTCTGCTCTAGAGGCTGCAAAACTCGCCATGAAGAGAGCTATGCTCGGGGTTTACGTTACGCGTTATGATGCAAGTTATTCCTATCGCGTAGTCCAAAGGTGTTTCCAATGGTTGGTCCGTGATTGCTCACCATAAAAGACTTCCCACAGTAAGTACACTTGTAGGTTTGCTTATTAGGCAGATGTTCTTGCTTGTGCATGTACAGCGACGACTTGTACTGGAACGACTTGCCGCACTCCGGACACTCGAAGGGATGCTGGCCGGGGTGGCAGATGAGATAGTGGAGTTTTCTGTGAAGATGTATTTTGTTAGCGGTTCTCACTTCTTGATGTTATCTTACGGCTTTATCTTATCTCACAAGCGGTTTATGAACGTGTACCCAGCGGGCCGATCGATGAAGCGGAAAGCAGCGTGTGGCGTGCGCGAGCAACTTTTCAGTTGGTTTTATTGGGGCTCAGATCTGACGTATGGTGGGCTGTATGAAGGTTTAAATTTAATTGGCTGTCTGTAAAGTTTTGCTTTCACCCTTTTGAATTAAGAAAAAGTGGGACTTGATACTATGTTAATATGTCACATAATTCTTATCCCGCGGAGCTTTAAGTACGATACACATCAATCGGAACCCAGCGGAGAACATTTACAATGCGGTAAAGAAAATTGAAGTCTATTAAAAGGCATTTCTAGTTTATATTTCAGACGCCAACGCGCGCCCTCACTCAACCCCATGGAAATTGGAACTTTAATGTACTGTAAAACACTTCAATTTCCTTTACCATATTGTTGATGTGACCAGGAAGTCCAGGAGGACCTCCACGCCTTTATTTTTGATAGAACAAAGTCAACAAACAACCGTACAACCCTCCTGATGTTAAGCAGTAATTGGAGCTGATAGATGCTTGTAATACCATAGGCATTGCCCGCACGTTGCTGACCTGAAGGGGAGTGGGACAGAGGGAGGGGAAGAGAGAGAGGGTAGGTTAGGCTTACAGCTCTCTAACACATCTTCTGTTAAAGAGTATCACCGTATATCAGCTGTAGTCAAGTGGCTATGGCTTGGCTGTACAGCTAAGAGCTCACCTCTCGTCGTTGGTGTGCAGCAGCTCGGCGCACAGCTTGCACTTGAACTTGGCCGCGCCGTGGACCTGAGCTACATGCGCGGCGCATGCGCGCGCGCTGCTGAACTCGCGCGCGCACACCGAACATTCCACCGTGGTGCGCTCCACACGAGCGCGGGGCGTGTGGATAGACTGGGGGAAGGGGGAGCATTCACCATCGACGTAAAGTTGCCATGGCAGAAATGACAACATTTTTTTTTTTTATTCGTGATAGCCAAGAATTTGATCGCGATCTCACCTGATGGTAAGTGACGATGCGATCCACGATGGAGCATACTTGCCTAGAAGGTACCTGTTCACTCTCGACTTGAAAACACCCAGATCAGTTGATGAAGTCAGGGGGGAACAAAGACGCCGACAGTGTACGGATGACATGTCTCCGTGCATCTTGTCGTCTTGTCTTCAACCCAGAGGCGGCGCAAAGCGTGGGCAACGTGGGCCATCGCCAACGACCTCGCACTTCTAGGGGCATCGCACCTCGAAAGCGGCATGACTAATATTGGTTCATGCGTTTAATACGCCGAAAAAATTTATTCGTCGTAAAGCAATAATCCTTAGTCTAACAATTTAATTCGGCGTTTAAATCAACGACATATTTTATTCGTCTTACCATAGTACCTCGCAAAATGTACTTTACCCATATGAAATTTAGGTGAAATTTTGTAAATTTAGGAAATTGCTCCACCACTGCTTCCATGCTTCTTCTAATTCATTCACAAAAGAAGGGTGGAAGCTGTCGTTTCCGACATAGGAAACTTTCCGTCAATTGTGAATGCCCCCCGCGGTGCCGGGGGAATATTCACAGCCACAGTCGTCGGATTCTAGTACTTCGAAGCGCATAAGCTATGTCAGAGGGCTTCCGGCGGCTTTAAAACTCTGACACTAGTTAGTTAGCCACTAGTTCCTGCGAGAAAAACTGCTATCCTACTAATATTATAAATGCGAAAGTTTGTGAGTGTGGATGTATGTATGTATGTATGTTTGTTACTCCTTCACGCAAAAACTACTGAACGGATTTGGATGAAATTTGGAACACAGATAGATTATAACCGGGATTAACATATAGGATACTTTTCAACCCAATAATCCAATACTACGCGGATGAAGTCGCGGGGCACAGCTAGTATGACAATAATTTTGTGACAAAAAACAAAAGACTAATTATGTCAGGACCGCTACACGGGTGCATTCAATTTAGATGGTTGGTGCTGCCGCCACACAGCTGTCGAATCGCGTCAACTGTACGAAATAGCATAACCCGTGTGTGAACGGAAAGAGATTGTAATTGCCACATTTCAGCGGCGTTTAACATAAGCGATATTGCGATTGATGTCGATCTTATAGCTTTTTTCGGGATACCGTAAATATGTTGTGACTTGGATTGCGATATGCGCGATACTTGTAATATTATTAACGGTGTGTCCACACCCAGCCCCCTCGCCTCCTCTACCACCCCACCATTAGCTGACTACATTCATCTAACGACAGAGTAATATTAGAGTAATATTTATGGTACACATTTAATAATAAATATAATATCTCCACAAACATATTCCTTACCTTTAGATGCAATTTGAATGATTTCCGATGGCTTAAAGGCTTGTATTTACACAAGTCCAATGAGCAGTAGACCTTTCTGGCTTCAGGGTGGATGCTGTTGAAGTGATCTCTCATGTGCTCGACATTTGGCAGAACCAGGCAGCAAATACAGCATTTCAGAAGATATATAGGGACCTTGTCTTCTGTGTTATGCTTCTTTAAATAGTGGTGGATGAACCAGACCTGGGTGATAAAGATACACTTACTTTAATTATAACTAGATGATCTGTGGCCATGCTAGTATAGTAGTATGGGGGCTAGGACTATTAGAGCAAAAAGACGGCTATGTTGTTCCTTCAATATACCATACAAGGCCTCGTGCAAATCTTAAAATACATTGGTAGCTTCGCCTTGGTGGACCCAGATAAGAGTTACGTTATGGGATAGAAAGACAGAGCCTTGTAGGTGAATATAATTTTAGGCACTTAATGGTGTGCTGTCGTAATTGCACTTTATTGCATACAAGCAAGAGTTGCTATCTATTTGTATTTTCAAAAATAAATACCTATCTGTTTGAATATAATCTATAACCAACATGGATAGAGTATGATGAATACCTAAATGGATTTTTTAGGAATTCGCTGAACTGCTATGTTATTCTTCATCAAAAACTTATCTATCTCATTCATACATAATTTGTAACAAATAGATATTGTACAAACTGCCTGGGAACTATCAGTGTGCCTAGCAGGCACTCCTAATGTGATCACCATTATAAAGCTTGCTGACACTGTCAATCTGCCATGTGACCGGGACTGCACACACATACGTTAACATTCCGTTACAGTAGGTAACTACTATATATGTATTGTAAGGTGTATTAGAGTCCGAAAGCAGTTCCTAAATTATTTTATTAAAAGAACCTTACCTTGTCACTAAACATTTCACTACACTTGTCGCATTTATAATAATCCTCGTTGTGCTTAGCGAAATGAGCACGCACTTGGTGAGCCTCTCTGTCAGTTTCATTCCAGAACAATGTTGGGCAGTATCTGCACTTGAAACCTAAATGCGGACTGAAGCAGTTTTCATAATCAATGGTGCCGAAATGCTCCGTCAGGTGACGCCTTGTCGCCCCCCTGTTATCAAACTCTTTGTCACAGAACTGACAGATCCACAAGTCGTCGAAATCACCCAACTCCTGGACAATATGGCTGTCCAACTCGCTCTGAGTGTCAAACGGTGTTGCACACACTCTACAAGAGAATATAGGCAGAGACTTGACCGAGTGCATTTTCATCATGTGAGTAGTCAAACTTTGTACTGTGCTGAGGTGTGATCGGCATAACGGACAGAATATATTCATAAGGTGTTCTGATTTTGCTTTCTCATAATCTATATCAGATATTTGAGGTACAACATTTGCATTTATATCTGTCAACGTCTGGTTGACATAATCAAAGTAACATTGCTGTAACACTACCAGCTCCATTAGGGTGACGTCGAAGTCTTCATCACCATTATAAGTCCTAGTGAGGTTGTCTCGATCTTTTGACTCATCTTTTTTAATTTCTTCAGCATCATCATCATCCTTCATCTCGTCCCCACTAACATCCTCCTGTTTGATCTCCGGAATTAGAACTTTGAGTAACTCTTTCGACTCGCCAGGGACTTCAAAACCCGTTTTCTGATCATCCCCAAAAATATTATTAGCTTTCATATCTGCATCCACATAACCAACCGCAGCATGATTCTTCAACTGGCCCTCAATGAACTCAGTTCGAAGATCAGCACCTGATATCTGGAACGGTGGATCCCTGCCACAAATAATACTGGCAAAGCATTTCAAGGTGAAATGGTGGAAGCCCATGTAATGGGTGAAGAAGTTCTTTGTCAAGTTATTTGATTTGGAACATAGTAGGCAGAGGAAGTTAGGACTCCCTTCATATTCCAGCTCCCATAAATTCTCCTCATGTTTGGTTGATACATTTGCGACATTGTGCTTCTGGAATAAGTGGGTGTTATATTGGTCATCGTCTGACACACGGAAATGGCATAGGCGACAGTGTACAAGCGTGTGGGCACTGCTGAGGTGCTGACGCAGCACTGCTTCCGTTTCGAAGTTCTCGACACATTGGGAGCACGGCCATGGCGTGTGGAACTTAAGGTGTGCCCACCAGGCATCTCTGTCAGGCACGAAATACCTACAATGTTTAAAATATGTATAAAACAAGTGTTAGTGCGAAATTAATTTTTAGTTAGGCACTACACCATACTATTTCTTACCTGCATATACCACAAAAATCCTTTTTATGGTTCAAAATATAGTGTACTATGATTTTGGCCCTGTTTATGAACCACTCGGGACACAATAAGCAACTATAAGGTCCTGTAGTGTTGAAGTCTTTCATGTATAGCCAAACATCCTCGGGCCGCTCTACTGTAGGCGGCGCCGGACCACTCGCTTTACGCTTTTTCAAATTTATCGTCACAGATATGCCTTTTTCAACTTGAAACTTCTTTTTCCTCTTCTTTGCTACATCGGCGTCCTCGATTTCTATAAACCTGGTGTCCACATATTTCTCTGGATTTAACTTCTTATGTGCCACCAGAACGGATAGCGGTTCATTGTCCGAATCATCAGAAGTCATATTGAATTCACTCACAGTTTCATCAGGAAAAACAAAACAAATAGGTACAAAATACACCGTGTAATACAATTTTTATTATTTGTTTGCCGTTTTGATTGGGTTGCAAACGAACTTCATAGAGAAAGAATTAAATGGTCCAGATAGAGATGCGTGAACACCTTTGCATTAGAGTAAATGGGATGCATATAGTGCTTTTTGTCTTTCTCAGCGTATGGATTGACAGTTCAACCAGTACAATATTTTTTGGTGCTAATCTAAATTAGTTTTAGTGATTATAGCAGTCTATTTTCATAACAATAAACGTGTGAGTGAGGTATGCGAGATATTTGATTATGTTCTGTAAAAGTCATTCAAAACGGCTGACTTCGAAGTTCGGTATACTGTTGCTGTCCCTTATACGTATACCTACTGTACCTCTATAGTAGGTATTATTTTCCTGAGTTTTGGCCGCTTAGTAAATGTCTATGATATGTAGTATTGAGAAGTTTATGTAGATACGGTCAAAATGCGTAAATTGGAACGTAAAGAAAAAAATATCCTTTCGCGGCAGCCATTTTATAGAACTAAAAATTTGTCTATGGTGAGCCAAAGAAAGGCGAAGCTAAACAAAAGGGTAGCATGTAGATAGCATTTACTAAATAATTAGTAAAATTTGCATATATACTGACTAGAAAGACTTATTTTTATGATATACCTAAGTGAAATAACAATTTACAATGCGTGTGTATCATATAAGATCGTAAAATGAATCACAATGCATCGTGTAATGGTGGCCATTAGAAGTAATAATTATGTATATTGGCACACTTACTGCTTTACGGACCAGCAAATAAACATCTAAAGAGGTATTTCGATTCATATATTTCATGTTATAACTAAACAACATGTAAACCTAGTGTGAATTGTGATAATAACTAATGAGAAAAAGTGCCCAGTGTAAATAATCCATTTGGCACGAACCATGGCCCAGAATCAAGGGGAGGTTCAAGTGGGCACACCGAACCAACCCGTGAAAGACAAAGATATTTATGCCTGCCTGCCCGATATGCGGGTGAATGGGCCCCTCGGACCTGATGAACCGTGTTCAGGAGGCGAAGAGTTGAGGTGGCTGCCTGCGCAGGCTACCGACCGTGACCTGGTGATGTACTTGCGGGCGGCACGCTCTATGGCAGCGTTCGCCGGCATGTGTGACGGAGGCTCCCCCGACGACGGCTGCGTCGCCGCCAGTCGCGACGACACCACTATTAACGCTCTCGATGTGCTCCATGACTCCGGGTACGACCCGGGCCGTGCGCTACAAGCTCTAGTGAAGTGTCCTGTGCCCAAAGGTATTGAAAAAAAGTGGTCAGAGGAAGAATCAAAAAGATTTGTGAAGGGTATCCGACAATTTGGTAAAAATTTCTTTAAAATTAAAAAAGACCTATTACCTCATAAGGATACTGCAGAGCTTGTAGAGTTCTATTATTTGTGGAAAAAGACCCCCGGTGCTAGTAGTAATAGACCACATCGGAGAAGAAGACAGGCATCACTGAGACGTGTGCGTAATACACGGAATTCTCGTGCAGGTACACCTAAAGAACAGACACCAGAAGCTACACCAACCATACCTGATACTAATGGCTCAAGACCATCACCCAACACAAAAGAAGCTGGAGAAATGAGTTCGGTCACAGAAGATGAAAATTCTGAAGAGGACAGTGACTCCAGGGAAGCTGGCGACCTCGCTAAGGTTGATAACGGCAAAGTAGACAATCCTGAAGATTCACCAAGCAGAATGAGAACCAGAAATAAATCTAAGGAACAAAATACACCAAATGGTAAGAAGGGACTGGAAGAAAGTGACAATGATTCAAAAACTAAAACAAAGATTAGTAAACCTAATGTACAGAGTACAATTAGTACAAATAATAATGTAACAGAGAAAGTACTGTCATCACCTGTTAGTAAAGATGTCAAAAAGAAAGTTGTAAATGGTAAAGTAGATGTGTCAAAAGTTAAGAAACGCCTTCCAGACGATTCTAAAATAGAAGGTATCATGGATGGTGATGTGCAAATGAAAAAGAAAAAAGCGGCTGAACCACCCGAGAGTCCTTCAGAGAGTCTCACAAATGACAGTTTCCCAGCAATGGATGAAACAGAAACACCAGAACCTGAACCAGAGGCATGTGATTTTAGTGTTAATAAGACTGACAAAGAAGGCACTGAGCAGAGCAAAGAATCAGACCCTGAGCAATTACCAAAACCTGCCGATACTCAAGTTAAAGTGGAGATTGCTCCTGAACCTGTCATCAAAACTGAAAAAGATCCTGTACCTCCAACATTTATGATGGCTACAGAGAAAGATCAAAGAAGTGCTCTGGACCTAAAAACAGATTCCAATGCACAGGCAAATAAAGTGCCTGAAACTATGGAACCCCGCCCTCTTGGAATTCAGAGTACAATATTCCCTAAAACAGAACTTATTATTCCAAAAGTCACTCCAATGTGTACAGAAAGCATGGAGAAAATAAAAATAAAGGAGGAAGTAGACATGGATGAACAGGGTCTTAATTTGCAAAAGGAAGAATTCCAGAAAGACCCACTATCACACTCCTTCCCTGGACATCCTGTGAGCCAGCCCAACAAACCCCTCAATCTAGAGAACACCAACTTCTTTGTAAAGGACAGTCATATTTACAATCCAAAACTTGGTCACAGTATCAAAATTGAAGGTATGCCTAATAATATTTTCAATCCGCTAAATATATCCAAGGATAGCTCAATTATAAGAAGTGCAAAAGACTTTTCATCAGGCATGCCACCGTATCCATATCCATCAAGTATTAATTACTCAAATGATGCTTCTAAACACAATCCTCACATGAATCCTATGAAAACTGTTATAAAATTAGAGCCCAGAGATGAAGCTAGTGAAATGAAGAATCAAAATACACCAGAAATATTTACTGCCACAATAACTACATCCAATAAAGTTGATTCACCGAATGCTCCTCGTCTCGACACATTACAAAGAATCAGTCCATCACCCACGCACACACGTGGATCATCACCACCCCCGATGGAACATCCAACTACTGCCAATACAGAACCCATCTCACCAGCAAATTCTCAAGATAATAAAGAAACTGATGTAGATGATAAGCAACCAACTGATTTGAAAACACAACCAATGCCTAAATTAGATAACCAAAACAGCAGTCTGAGGCAACCATCATTCTCTCATCCAATACGACCAGAAAATCTTGGCACCCGATCAACAGAAGCTTCAGTTACACCTGTATCTGGACATAGTATGCCTCCACCACCTCTCAGCCAACCGTCAATTGCTGGTTTATTACCACCGGGACCATTAATATCTGTAGGAAGTGGTTCAAATGTGGGGCCTTATGGATTTATGCCTGCCTCATTATATGGCCATCCAGGCCATGCAGGCCACCCTGGACACCCTGGTCACCCAGGACACCCTGGGCACCCTGGTCACCCTGGTCATCCTGGTCATCCTGGTCACCCAGGTCACCCAGGTCACCTAGGGCACCCTGGCTTAGATAAGCCTGGATCTATACCACCACTAATGCAACAGATACCTCCATCACACAGCCTTCAAGGAAGCAACTTAATGCCACCATCAGCAAATCAAAATGATACATCCATGCCGCAGGATTTGAAAATTAAGCAAGAGGTGCCAGACAATATGCCAGCTAATTTGTCCACACAATCAGCTACTGATCCATTGCAATCATTGAAGGAAGTGAAAGTGCCAGGATATCCAATAGGAAGTGCTATAGCACAACATTTGAACACTGAGAGAGATAGAGAGTCAATATCTAGTGTCGAAAACAGCAGTAGACCTCCCAGTCAACCAACAAATGAGAACAACAACGCGCAAAGTGCGTTCCTTGGTCCGAGAATTGAAAGCATAAAGAAAGAGCCAGACTTTTTGCATCAACCACAAATTCCGACTACCACAGCAAACCAAGGCAGTGGCATAGATTCTTCCAACCCTCTCCCTCCAGTCAAGAGCCCTCATACGCCGACGCCCATGAAAAGTCAATCGAGTCACAATGGGACGCCTGGACATGGCTCACTCTCATCATCGACCACGTCGCCTTTCTCGAGGCATTTAACGAGTCCATCGCAACCGAGGCAAATATCAGCTTCGCCAGTGCAACCTAACCCTCCAGTGTCACATTCGGCGCTCAATCTGATGAATCCGTCGCATATGTCGATACCTTCCACTATTCCTGGCCCCGTGATGCACGCCGGCCAGCAGCCCGGGCACCCCCATCCGTTTGCATCGCCCTTGCACCATCCGCATCTACTGCATCCGTCAATATTCCAACTGTCTGCGGCGGCAGCGCACGCTATGCACCCGTATTACCCACATCCACACCCTGGCTACTCGATGCCGTATCCATATCCTTATGGGCCTTTGCCGCAACCCCACCCCATACCCCCAATGCATCCTGCGGTCAGTACGCCAGGAAGGCACGAGCCAGTGAAACCGTCAACAATAGAGTCAACGACGATGCTCAGCTCCCATCACAGTACCAGTTCGTCTGTCACGAGGTCTCTAAGGGAGATTTCCGAGAGTAGCGAGGATCCCCGGAATCCGAATGCTACTACAGAGAGACATCAACTCCATGAGACGTTGATGACTCACCACCACTCAACCAGTCACCATAGTGCGGTACACACGAGCACGGAGAAACAGCCCAGCCACGCCGGTGGGGCCACTAATCACACGCTGTCGATATCCCACTCGACTTCGAGTAGCTCGTCACAATCGATCCAGCACAAAATCAACACGCAACAGAAAAGCAGTGCCCACACAAACTCCCCCCATCATCTCTCGGCCAGCCTCTCTCAAACGACCAGCTCGTCGTCCAGTCTGAATGTTACGAACAACCACACGCATCATCATTCGCATCACCTCGCTCATCACCCAGAGAGACTGTCTCCAGCGGACTCAATGCTCATGCGTCATCATCCAAAAATGCTTCCCGGCAATCCCAACCATCTCATGATCCAGCCGCCGTCGATGGGTCATCCCATGGGGCTCGGGCTACCGCCAGGGCCGGGACCGAGTTCGATCGAGAGTCTACGTTTGCACGCTCAGGCTGCGGCGGGACTCCAAGCATCTCATGGCCGATCTGGATCTCCGCATCAGCTATCTCACGGACATCCGCATTTGAGGGGTCCACCGCGACCAATACCGGAAGAGAACCCGGAACTCAAACTCGAAACGCAGTCACAACCTGAAGAGGAGGAGATTCCGAGTCCCGCCCACATACCTCACGGCCCTAGTCCCGAACCGAAAATCGAGGACACCGAATGTCACAGATCCCAGTCGGCGATCTTTCTTCGGCACTGGAATCGCGGCGATTACAACTCGTGCACCCGAACGGATCTCATATTCAAACCGGTGCCCGAGTCGAAACTGGCGCGAAAGCGGGAAGAGCGGTTGAGGAAACAAGCGGAGAGAGACAGAGAGGAGAGAGAGAAGATCGCTCAGCAGGCGCACAGAAAGATAGCGACTCCGGAGAAACCGGACACGAAGCCGCCGTCGAGAGGCGCAATAGAGACGATATCGTCGCCGTACGACCGGTTCCAGCGGCCGCCCGGCTACCCTGATACACCGGCCCTGCGCCAACTGTCCGAGTACGCGCGGCCCCACGCCGGCTTCAGCCCCGGCAACCTGCCGCGCCACTGTATGGACCCCATGCTGCAGTACCAGCTGAGCTCCATGTACGGCGCAGCTGGCGCCCGCGAGCGGCTCGAGCTCGAGCACCTCGAGCGGGAGAAGCGCGACCGGGAGATCCGTGAGCTGCGCGAGCGCGAGCTCAACGACAGGCTCAAGGAGGAGCTGCTCAAGAACAACGTCGGGCCGCGCGCGCTCGACCCGCACTGGCTCGAGATGCACCGGCGGTACGGCATGCCGCCACCGCCGCCGCAGGGCGCCATCCCCGTGCAATTCGGGCTGTACCCGCCCGGGCACGGGCCCGCCGCACTGTCGCAGCTGGAGCGCGAGCGGCTCGAGCGACTGGGCATCCCGCCCGCGGGTGGCGGCGGGCAGGGCGGCCAGCCCGGGCCCTCGCCGCAGCACCACCCGCACCACCAGCACCCCGGCGTGGCCGCCGCGCAGCTGGAGGCCGCCGAGCGGCTCGCGCTTGCCGCCGACCCCATGGTGCGGCTGCAGATGGCCGGCATCAACCCGGAGTACCACGCCCACACGCACGCGCACACGCACGCGCACTCGCACACGCACCTGCACCTGCACCCCGGGCAGCAGGCGGCGGCGGCGGCGCAGCAGGAGGCGCTGGGGCTGGGCTACCGGCCGCTGCACCCCGAGCTGCTCGGCCGGCCGTATGCCGAGCAGCTGGCGCACCAGGCGGCGGCGCACGAGCAGCTGCAGCGGCAGCTGCTGCTGGAGCGCGAGCGCGGTTTCCTGCACCCCGCGCACCACGAGGACTTCCTGCGGCAGCAGCGCGAGCGCGAGCTGAAGGTGCGCGCGCTGGAGGAGGCGGCGCGCGCGTCGCGGCCCTAGTGCGAGCCCGCGCCGCCCGCCCGGCCCCGCCCCGCCGCGTGAGACGCATGTCCTTTATATTTATGATAGGGCCCTACCTTAAGTATTTAAGTTTTTATAATATTTTTATATAGTCGCATGGTCGTGTAGTACGCTTATTTTCCATGCTCAAATCTATTTCTTACCTACTAGTCATAATTATTTTTTTTATTCGTGAACGGGACGAGATGCTTTTTCGCGTAGGTCGTTTAGATTAAATTATTGTTTACTTTTAATATCGTTTATTTACGGCTCGATCGCTTCCGGGTCCCGTCGGTCACCGGTGGCCGTCGACGCGGACATAAGGACGGACGGACCGGATGATTACAGTAATTACGTTCAATGTAAACTGCGTCGCTTTTTATGTTCATGACATAATAATATATTACTACTTACGAGTAAGTGAATTTTTAATATAAGACGGAGTAGGGACTGTGATTTGCCTTCCGGATCGACTTGCCTTCTGCGTATTGCCCCGTAGTGACTTCTCGCTCTGTATTATCCTAAGAAACTCCTCTGTGTCGTTTAAATTATTTACATTATGACATAAAATATTTTTTCAAATTAGTCTGTCTACTAGCTCTCATTGGGAAGTCCGTGGGGGAGTGTGTGGGTAGCGATTATAGAGTATGTATTGTCTGAGGCAACCAGACAACCGTCTGTGGAACTAATTAGACTCACATATCAATTATAAGATTGAGGTTCGCCGTGGGAATACTGTTTAATTGACATGTTGCCTTCGTATGTTGATATTGGCCGGATGCAATAATTTCTACAAAAAAATAATTTCTTAATCGATTGCGGCCTCTATAAGACCGTGTACAGAATGCTATGGAATATTTTAATTAATGCAATTTTGTATTTACATTCACTGTAATACGATTCGTTCTCCGTTATGACTGCTAATAATACAGCTCTCGGGTAATACGTAGTTTGTTTAATGAACGAAAATTATCAATGCCGTGTGCCGATGATAAACAGCTTTCTCGCTGTTTATTTTCTTCCCAGTGATGCCTGACTAATCTTTCGACTGGGTACCTTAAAACACGATAATGGAATTACTTTCCTGTTTCCGAACGATATTATTATAACATTGTTGTTAAAATCTGTTCGTGAAACGAAACAATTAAGTATTATAATAACAGCCATAACTTGAACGAAGCTGTAGAGACATTTTGCACACTTTTCATCCAAATGATTATGTGAATTATGTATGTTGTTTATATAATTCAGAACCGCGTGAGTTCTGTCCTTGTACGCGTGTTATGTCATATTCTTTGTCTATTCCGCATCTGGGTGAAAAGAGAAAGTAGTGTGATATGTCAGTGCCGTGTGAGGGCCGAGTTCAGTGCGACGCCGACATCAAAATCGTGACTGAAACATGCCTAAATAACCATTATGTCGTATTGAATAAAGTCTAATTACAAAATTAATTAATTCAAATTTTATTTGCGATATAATGGATATTTTGCGCAACAAAAACAAATGTTAATATTGTTTAAAGTTATATTCATAGTAGATTAAAACTAACATGAAATTTAAGTACTTATACATAATGAAATTATTTTATCTTGGACTCTATTCTGTGTAATAATAGTACTAATGAGTGGTTATAGTATTCTTGTAAATGTTAAGGAGTTGTAATTTTCGCCCAAATGTACACATTCAGTACTCTATGCACCATAATGTAATATAATTCCCTCTGTTACAAATAGAGCTGTTAGGGGAGATAAAACGATGTTCTATTATCTAGAGATAAATTTCACAGCGTCGCTTCGTAGGTGTTATGTTGGTAATGCCATAGTTACTTTCTGATGTCGAAAAGAGAAAATGAGTATTATTTTTAGAGACAAATTATATATTAGTTATTTAAGAGGTTGCGTGTCGGTTTAAAAACTTCATTTATTTAGACAATAAGGTTAAATGGATGTCTTAGTGCTTTTGTGTAAATTTTTTTGAATAATATATGTGAAAAATTCATGTTTTGCTCTTTTCTTTATTGTACTTGCTTTGTAACTATACGCGTCCGACCTTTGATTGCGGATAGGGGATGTGAAAATTTAGACAATACCTAGCTATTCATTACCTATTATATTAAAGTATATACCCAATTAAACTACAAAATGACCTTGTCTTGAACGACTTAGGTGCTAAAATATTAATGGAATATAGCATCGAATATAATTTAATTTAGGTTGGATGTGAATTGTGAATATAATAAATAAATATAGCTATTCTAAATTTCCCTTTATACACAATTAGGTATCAAACACATAAATTAATACTACAACTCATTTACTAACTGAGTGGGTGCCTAAATAGACCTTCGTCCCTGCTAACCCTGTATAGCATGCCGTAATGATGGTAATCGCGAATTTACTTTTTTCAACCACGCAAAGGCATCCTTATCACGCCAGCTAAACGTCACTGTAACAAAATGCAACAAATGTTCTGCCACATTGACAGAAATCATCCAAAACAATAAACTTTAGAGATTTGTAAACATAATTATTTTCCCCGCGTGAGTAACTAAGGTGATAGATTGATCAATAACTATCCGACGGCCTGCCTGCGAACGAGGCAGTAAGGCCAATACAATATCTTGGAGGAATGGGGCTTACAAGCAACACAGGCTTGTTGGCTAGTGTGCCGCATAAAGCCACGCTTGCTAGACAAAAGGTTGGTGCAGGTTCTTGTCATCTCTTCACTAATATCTAGCATATTTTGGTTGTAGACCTTAGGTAGGATCTCAGGGTGAAAGGCCAGTTTATACTCCAGCTTCCATGCAGGGCTCGTACGTGGCGCTAAATAATAATTTGGTGTAGGTACCAAAGTATTAGGTATTTTGTACCGATACCTAATTACTTAGCATCCCTCCCTGTAACACTTGGTTTAAAGTCACTACCATGTTTACTATCAATGTGTAGTCACATAATATGTTGAAGTATGTAGGTACCTCTACCTACACACAATGTCTAACTGTTTACTAATGGTATCGGTACCTTAATTAGACGGGTAATTAGGTACCTATCTATAAAATAATATCTACTGCTTGGTTAACACTACCAACTTATCAGTCCAGTCAGGCGCTTCAAAATTATATTTGGTGACATGCAATTAGGTATTAAATAATACATAATATGCGTCGCTATAATTGCATTCACGCATTCAAGAGAGAAATAGAGCTACTTACCTACTAAGAAACAAACAGCAGGCATGCATCTATATTTACGAGTAGATCCGTTCTCGTAATCGAAAAGAATTTAACGTCGCTGCTCATTTGTCCCGTTCAGACAGAGTCCGGTATCTCAAACAGCTTGGAATTACGATGTGAAGTGACGCCCGCGCCATTCATGCTGCGACCGTATGCGGGACTATACAACCCGTTCCCGCTGGGCTGCTCCGTGCTCTGCAACCACCCGGCTGACACCGAGGCCAAGGAGTACGTCAAACGGGTTAAGGATACTTGGGTAAGACATTACAAATTGAGGAGATTTTGTTCCTCGAGTCGCTAGGCAGAAGCACATTAGGTACTTAGGTATTCATACCTACAACTTCACCTGTATGGTTGTAGTAACAGCTGATGAGGATTCTGTTAATACCGGCACACTCCCTCGTAATGCGAGGAGGAATCGGGTCATAGTCCACCAAATTGGCCCAGTGCGGGTTGACGTAGTTCACAATTCTCGCGTAGGTACCTATATATTGAAAGACATTCAAGTTTCCTCATGATATTTGCACGACAAAGCTCACCACTGATTATTTTAGCCCTCGGTAAGTACATATTTTATTATGAACCCGAGTAGGTATTTACTTAAGTAAGTAGGTACTTTGGTTAGATGGTAGACAGTTCTAGGGAACTTATTGCTATCAAGAATTGAACTTCGTGTACATTTGAATTATAACACTTGTCAATGGCGCACAAATAGGTAGGTACCTACCTATCTCTTTTACAACAATTTCCGATATTCCTCGGAAGCACGGAAACGTGGGAAATGAACTTATAAATCGAGTTTAATAACTAAACTTGAATAGATAGCTACCTGTTGGTATTTATTCCACCAGCTGGCATAACCTCCATCAATCTGTTTTATACCTGATTGTTTTGTTCCTAGTTTCTAGAAGGCAAAGGCCTGCATTCCTTCCAAGAGGACTTGTCCAAGTACCAAGATGGTGGAGACAAAGAGAAGAATAGAACGCCGCATGATATCGTCACAGAAGATATGTTTAGAAGGTAAGCTACATCACTTATTACTGAAATTTTAATGTAAAGCAGCGCGCGGTGCGGGAGGGGTTGTGGTTTATTCAGTAATCATTACGTAAATGAACCCACTCCTCGCATAGTGCAGCTGCCGGAGCTATACGAAATAATAAGATGCACTTCTGTCAGTTTTTTCGTGTAGCCATAAGTAGGTATAGATGAGTAGCGATATTTTTCCTCCACTGGACAAACGAGATTGGCTGAATACCATTTCTTAGATCGTAGATACACAGTTCTGAGTACTCGTACCTACAGTCCACCTAACGAATTATTCACACCGGTACTCCAAGCCGTAGCAAGTGTAGCAAGCCGTAGCTAAGTATTACCTTGCAATAATGACCTTAAAAGTGGCCGACTCAGTTATAGTTAGCTGTAAGTACTTACATATATTACATATATTGCAGAGAATCAGTCAGGTAATTTAAATAGGTAGGTAGGTATATCCTTAATATTGTGATTCTCTAGGTACGCAGAGACTGACTCCAGGCCCCTCACGCCGGCCCCAACCCTTGCAAGCGGCAAGTCCAGGGGCTCACGGAGATGCCTCACCCCGGACCAGCCACACCAGAGAACCACAATCGTGTTGGACTTAAGGCGAAGCCACAGTCAGGTATGCAGGTCACACCATCTTCCGCATCAAGACAACTTCCATACTTACTTTACCTATTGTTTGTAATTGAGACAGTTGGACGAAAATATCTTGTCAACCTACATAAAAGGCATTTTGAGAAAATTGCATTTCAAATTTTTGAACCCCTTATATTTGAGTGTGCTCACTGAAAATCTACTACTACAAAACTACTACAATATTGCTTATGTATGAAGGGATGTTTTTTTGTTAGGTTCATACTTGTTTATTGTATACCAACATAAAAATCTATATTATGATCCCAAGCAACCACAAAAGCGAAGGAATTACATTGTATGTCCCACTAGTGCCTATAAAACTATTTTTATGCGCAAATTTCAATGCTTTCTTGGTCCATTTCTTTACAACAAAATCAATAAATGCCTTAACATAAATCCGCTAATTAGTTATGACTGTAAATCTAAACTAACAGTTTGGCTGAAAACTAAAACCTATGAAGATATTGAAGATTTGTTGTTACAATAATTAAATGAGCAAAATTGTATAAGTGCATACTTATTATAAATACAGTATCTAAATAAAAATATTTTAATACAAAAGGAAAATAATACCTAAATAGTACTTATAACATTGTGTTGATCGTGTGTTTCTGTATAAATAATATATTTAAGGAAGGATCTAGTATCTAGTATCTAAGATACAGGCTAGGCCTAGTTTAGATACTAGTATTAACATAGACATATTATTCCACACTAACAATTAAATAAACAACACAATTTTTGTGTACTTAATTCTTTAATTTAAATCTAACAAACTGTGCACAGTTCAAAGTTTTAGTAGCTGAACTGTGCATGTTGTTACTATCTTTTGTTCAAGTTTTTTAAGCCCTACCCACACTGTGTTTTATTTTATGTTTTTGCTTTCTTACATTGTTTCTTAAGTTTGTTTATTTAAAAGTGTGTTCTTTTTCAATCAATAAATTATTATTATTATTATTATAACAAATAGGTATCGTATTTTCATCAAAACCGTCGAGGCTTTTGACATGTTTAGACAGCATTACATTCAGTCAAGAAAGTATCGGGAATGGATGATTTATTTATGGTTCCAAATTCAAATTTTTGTTTTTTTTGTTGTTGTTAGATTGGCACAACTGTTTTCTATTTTGGTGCGGAGTTTGAGTTGCATCTGTTATTTATATTAAATACGGTGCTGTTTTTAGTTATACCATATCTAGTGTGTATTGCGAATTTCATAATGGACAAAAACATCGAACAAAGATTTCGTCTTAAATTTTGCATCGCCAATGGAATTTCGTGTTCGGAGTCACTGAAAATGTTATAGAAGGCTTACGGTGAATCGACTTTATCAAACACGCGTGCTTATGAGTGGTACAAAGCGTTCAAAAGCGGTCGAGATGTGATGGAAGATTTGTCTCGCTCTGGTGGGCCATCAACGTCTGCAACTGAAGTTAACATTGCAAAAGTGAAGGAAATAGTGACTGAAAATCCTCATTCAACATTGAGAGAGATAGCCGCCGAACTCTCTGTGTCTCACGAGTCGATCCGTACTATTTGAAATAATCACTTGGGTATGAAACATGTTTCCGCTCGGCTAGTCCCAAAAGACCAGAATTTTCTCCAAAAACTCAATCGCATGAGAGTCGCTGAGGACATGCTAGAACGAGTCAATTCCGACCTAACATTCATGAAACGCATTGTTACTGGTGACGAGACGTGGGTTTACGAGTTTGACATGCAAACTAGTCAACAAGCTTCGGATTGGCGCCTTCCTACTGAACCGAAACCGAAAAAACCACGCCAAAGTCGATCAAAAGTCAAAGTCATGTTGACTGTTTTCTTTGACTATCGCGGTGTTGTGCACTCGGAATTCTTCCCGGAAAGTCAAACGGTAAATAAAGAATATTATTTAAGCGTTATGCGGCGTTTAAGACAGCAAATTCGACGAAAACGGCCAGAATCTGGAAAGAAAATTCTTGGATTTTGCACCACGATAGTGCGCCTTCGCACAAGGCCATCATTGTGAACGAATTTTTGTCCAAACGCTCGAAAAATACCATCGAGCAACCACCATATTCACCAGATATGGCTCCAGCCGACTTCTTTCTTTTTCCTAAACTCAAATTACCACTTCGTGGCACCCGTTTTCAATCGGTAAAACACATAAAGGAGAATTCGCGGCGAAAACCGAACTCAATTCCGGAAACAGCGTTTAAAAATTTTTTTGATGATTGGCTTATTCGTTGGCGTAAGTCTATTGTTTTTGTTTCTGAAGGAGCATACTTTGAAGGTGATACAATAATTTTGGATGAATAACAAACATTTTGAGTATTATTGATCTTTTCCCGGTACTTTCTTGACAGAGTAGTAAGTAAATAGCTCTTTAAAGAACCCATATGTTCTTTACAAGCAGCGCCCGTAGTGAAATGGGGGAAATGTTGCTGTTTTACTTACAGCCGTATCACAAATAATATATAGGCATCGAAGTCGCCACGCGCAGAATAAACCAAAGGATATAAACTTGTGCTATGTCAATGGTTGTTGCGTACCTACTTGGTGTCTTCGCAGGAAACGATATACTACCATGGCTACGCCACCTCGGACATGACGGCGGGCCACAACACCAGCGCCACCAATGAGCGCTCCACACTGCCCTCGTTGAACCTCTCGGACGGCGCCCACAACCGCCTCCTGAAAGGCCAGTGCGAGCAGCTTCCGCCCTTGGCTTCCCCCCTCGTGCTGGCCAAGAGAACGGTGCCCTTGAAGGAACCGCTCAGCGTGAGGACTGCTAGGAAGGTAGGTCTTTTTCTTTAAAGCCTCCTCTTAATTGGACATAGTTTTATAGAATAGAACCGACGCACACATACTTCTGCAGACCAAAACCAACCCTGTGAGTTTGCACTGACGAAACACACATTCAAAAACATATTGCTGTCTAAAAAAAATATATAATCATATTGTAGTTATAAAATAGAGTAAACATCATTTTTCAGTATACCTAATGTTTTGATCAGTGCAAACCTAAAACCTAAAATTTCCGTAACAATTTGCACGACTCGGGAATTGAACTTGCTAAACCAACGAGATAGAGGTAGGAAATTAAGCAAATTCTTTTATATATCATTTCATAGTTAACTGAAGTAGACGTGTAAGCTGATTAGCAGTCAGCTCCTAATGATAGCTGAGTTACTATCCCCACAATCTTGTCGACGTTAATCGTTACTAGAGCGTCACATCAATTGCCATTCAATAGCTGATAAGCGGGATCGATACCTCCGCTGACGCTACACTGACGCCCCATAAGCACTAACGGACTAGTCGCCGCGACACTTCAATATAACACAACTTCCCAATTCAATCTCATTGTGATGTTACCGATTCTGGTATCGAAAACTAACATTTTGCCTCTAAAGAAGAATACAAAAGTTAAAAGACCTAAAGGGAAGAGTTTCTTTGTGAGCGGTGGTAATTTAACAACTTTAAAACCGCGTAGAGTGCGACGTAAGCCTTTGAACCTTCCGCCGGATGTACCGCGCTCTCTATGCGACTGTAACTCGATGCATTTGACGGAGATTGAGATCAGCTATGCGCCGAAAAGTCGTAAAAGAGGGGCTTCAAACATCGTACTTTCGATGACGGCTTTGGGCGCCACGGGCCCGAGGAAGCGTATGAAGTTGCCGACAGTGAAGCTGCCAAGAAAGCTGATAAAGAAGGCTGAAGCGTTGACTTACGATAGTGATGAGTTCTTTAGGAATTTGGAGGTGATGTTACTTTCCCCATAGTAATTACTAGCTGTGCCCGTGACTTCGTCCGCGTGGAATTTCACTTCAATTTCACTTAACAAAAAATTAATTAAACAATAAATGTTCGTTCAGTTTGCAGAGTTTACGAAAAGTTAATAATATTTTACGTGGTTCTCAATTCATTTTTGTTTTCTAAAATAAGGTAACCTAAGTTACTGTTTATAACATCAGCTATCTGCCAGTGAAAATCCCGTCAAAGACGGTCCAGCCGTTTCGGAGATACTCTTGGATTTTATTTGTTTAATTTTTTTTACTCGTAACCCTAATTAATTTTCTAAAATTAAAATTATTTGGGTTCCAAACCTCAAATGCGGTCGTAACAATTAACGCATGATGACTGATGCTAACTAGTAGCATTTACAACTGAAGCACTTCCGTGGACTGTATTTCTTTTTTGATATTTAAACGCACGTGAGCACTTTAAAGTACTTATTTATTGCAATTTTACACAACGCTGTATTATTGTATTTAATTGAAAATATAAATAATTAACGAGCCCTTAATGTAATTGGGTGTTGCTGCTGCGAGAGACCGAAAGAGAAACATTGCCATTAGTAAATATTTTATAACAGAAAATATTGTCTATGTTGTTAACAAAGCTGTTGATCCCGGCATCATACGGGGTATGCCTTGCCGGGCGGCTTGAAAACACTGACACCAGATTTCAACGTTAATGTTTTCAGAATCAACTCAAAGCGCTGAACTTGGGCAAACCTGTGAAGAGCAAGACTAAGGGCGAAACGCCAGCTTCACAGCGGTCCAAGGGAGAGAAGGAAGCCAATGATGGGAATGATTCAGCTATGACTAATATTGATGAGGGAGGTGAGATAACTTTTCATCTACCTACTAGTTAGGTAGCTGTCTGCTGATAAACTTGGATTATGAATCATTGGATTATAATTCTCATCAATTCGGATCTCTAATTTTCTTTATTATTATTAATCCATCTTATGTCGCCTGTTATTAAAATAAGCATACTTTTAGCGTTCAAACAGGTGAATGATCTCGGTTCTACAGTTAAACTATTAAGTTAGTCCATGTTCCCTTAATTCGATTCCAGGAGCCGGTGAAGCCCGAAGACGCGGGAAGCGGCGGCGAAAGGGTCGCCAAAGTGACCGGCTCACGTCAGCAGGCTTGGCGGCGCAGACGCAACAGGACCCAGAGACCCAGGTGAGACAATATTCATCACAAAGAAGACAGGTTGAACTCCCATAGCTGTATTTGTACCAATTTTAAAGATAGGTATTTTGAATTTTTTTATACAAAGTACGGTACAAGTGTACGATCCGCATGATGTTAAGCAGTTATCGTAACTTATAGCCAATTCCAAAGACATTGCTCAAACGTTGCCGACCTGAAAGGTAGTGGGACAGATGGAAAGGAATGGACTTTGGCTTCCGACTGTCTCACTCAAAGAATAAAATGCACCTATGTATAATAGCTTCTTTACGCCGATAGAGTCAGCCCCTATACGAGCTGTAGAGTCTATTGGCTACAGAAACTACAGATTGGCTCTACCACCGCGGCACCGTCGATTTGACTGATAGTAATGGAACGTAAAACTGGAGTAAACCACGCAAGCACCCAGTACACTGAGCCAGGCGGCAAATACTCGCGAGTATTCACAAACAATACTTGTATATAAGTTTGACATTTCTCAAAGGGCTGTGCGGTCGCACGCCCTGTGACACTTCATACTACCTAATGTTAATACGTGCGTCAGAATAAACAATAAAAAGTCTTAATTACCCTATCTCCTTCCTTCCTTCAGATTGCTGGAATAGGCACCGACTCTCAAAACCCGAGTTCCCGCAGCTCCATAGCGCCGACGCAGGACGATGACATCATTGTACTCCCGGCGGTCAAGAGTGGAGTGGCCAAGAAGACGGACTCGTTCCTCGATGACGATATTCTGAAGTATCTGCACAGGGAAGTCGATGAGGAGGCGATCGAGACTGAGTTCGATATCAAGGTATATATTCCAGAACGTTTTTTCACATTAAGATTAGCTTAGCTAAGTTAATATTAGTCATGATTCATCATCATCATAATTTAGCCCTTTTGACGTCCCACTCCTGGGCACGGGCCTCCCCTCAACACGAGAGGGATTCAGGCCATAATCCACCACGCTGGCCCAGTGCGGGTTGGCGGATTTCACATGTCTTTCGAAATTTGGTTAGATTTTTTAAGACATGCGGGTTTCCTCACGATGTTTTCCTTCACCGTAAACAAGTGATGATCATATAGAAATTAAGATTCACACATAGATTTCGAAATATCCTGAGGTACGAGTCGGGGTTTGAACCCGATGCCCGCTTAACCAAACGGCTATCACTGCTTAGCAGTAAAAAATATTTTTTGAATCATACTAATATTATAAAGAGGAAAACTTTGTTTGTTTGTTTGATTGTAGGCTCCGAAACTACTGAACCGATTTGAACAATTCTTTCACTGTTGGGAAGCTACACTATCCCCGGGTGACATAGGCTATAATATATTTTCAAAAAAATTAGGGATCCTTACTAAAACTCGAATAATGAAACCGCAATGTACCCGTGCGAAGCCGGGGCGGGCCGCTAGTAATTAATAATTTGAAATTAAATAATTACATTTTGGGTTTTCTACGCTTTATTTTAGGTTAGAGAGGAAACTTGGGCCAGTATTAATAAATCAATCTCAAGTCTGAGAGCGATCTTTAAAATGTAATTCTTATGTCATACCAGTACAAAATGTAATGTCAAATGCATACTCAAGATCTCACTCAGACTTGAGATCGATTTATTTATACGGGCCTTAACGGCGGGCGGTCCTAAGTCCGGGGGTATTCACATACGATAAAAAATTTTCTTGTCGGAAGTGACAGCTGTTATCCTTCCTCTAATTCATTGTAAACCCGCGACCCGCCCAGGCTTTGCACGGGTGCATTAATTTATCAGTGTTTCTCTACTATATTATGCATGTATTATACATATAAACCTTCCTCAAGAATCACTGTACATAATCAATTGCGTAGTTTTAAAGATCTAAGCATACATAGGGACAGACGGACAGCGGGAAGCGACTTTGTATTATACTATGTAGTGATAGTGATGAAGGACGTAAGCTATTGTTTTCGACGTCGTCGGAAACTGTCAATTGTGAATGTCACCCCGCGGCGCCTGGTTGCAGCGGCGCTACGTGCTGGAGGAGGCGCTGCGCACGCGGCCGGCGCGCGCGAGCGGGCGCGAGCTGCAGGCGCTGGTGCGCGAGCTGCGCGCGCCCGCCGCGGCCGGCGGACTCGCCGACTGGCTGCACATCCCGCGCGTCTTCTCGCGACAGAACGCGCACTTCTCGCTGCCCATCGACTCCAACGTGCTCGAGAGTGAGCCTTTTGATGTCAAACATATATTTTTAATGCACTTCGACAAGTTTGCCGTCACGGCATGACGCTCTCTCATGCCGTCATGCCCCTCTACGCCACCGGCACCGCTCTCGACTCCCTTGTGTGTGTGTGCACGCATTCTATATACTTAATATACATGTTTCATATCTGCCGGGCGTGCCGTGACGGCCAACTTTTTTAAAATTATAACCTTATTTATTGCGATGTAACGTTATGTATTGCCTGCGATAATTTATTTTCTTTACAGCACTGACGCCAATGAACTACGCGGCGAGGTTCGTGGGACTGAAGAAATCGAAGCAATTGCTGTATCTCACCGTGCTGAGGAAGTTCAGGCCTCAAGGCTACAGGATGCCTATAAAGGTTGTTATGTACTTCAAATCCTTCCAGTAACAGACTTTAACGGAAGCGAAAATATTTTAGCTCACCAGGTGGCGCTTGATTGGACTGGCGTGACGTTATGTGTCATTCAAACTTCTGACAGTGTGACTACAAATATTCTTCTTCTTTCTTTAAAAATATGGCCCACCCAAGTTAATAGGTATTTCGCGGTAAACTATAACTGTAGGTGATCAAGTCCATCACCGCCGGGATCGCCAACATTTGGGCGGCCGTTTCATTTTTAATGTCACAAATGTCATAGCCACAATACATCAACTTCTTAACTTACAGGATATAGAAGAAGGTTTAATCCTGATGATGGGCGGCAGCCTCACGGTGGAACAAGCGAACCAATTTAAAAGCATCATGAACTGGACAGAGTACGAAGAAGAAGACAGCATCCCTGACGAGATCAAACTGACCCTGCTTGATACTGGGAATACGAGAGCCTCGATGAGCGAACGAGGCGATACTGCTGAGGTAGATAGCTGTTCTCAATATTATACAGGATTTTGCAAAAGTCCGATATTTAAATAGAATTTCAAAACAAATTTTCCGTATGTTTTTCAGTCCAAAGAGAAGACTGTGAATTATAGAACTTGGTGCGGTCTGTGTGCAATCTGTGAAAGAATGTACGGACGATTCCCGCCAAGAGATAACGATCCACCAGATGGGGTAATCATAACTATTTATTTAAAAAAATGTACCTATATTTATTTTCAAAAATATTAAAATGATGTACCTACCCTCTTTTATTACAGATGGAATTAAGCGATTTTATGGTGGTGGAAACGAAATTGGCTGTTTTAAAAGTGCACAACGGTTTGAGAGAAATTTTGAATACAATAAGGGAGCGATGAGTTTTTATAAGTTTTATAGCTGAGTGCATACTATGTTATTAATATATTATTTTGTAATTGTGTCTACGTGTACTTATGTGTATATAATATATTTTAATAAAATAAAAGTGTAGTACTTTGTTTCTTTTCCATTATCACTAGCAATTTTTATAGACCTTTAGGTCCTTTCCCCAAACATTCTACAGGTCTCATCTATCTATCTATATAGGGTAGATAGTTGTACACATAACACAGATTACTACTATAGATACATAATTTAATTATACGATCGTAGGCTCAAAACATCGCCACACGATAAACATGTCTTTATCACTTTTTTAACTTTTGTAATAACGGCCACAAATTATGACGTACCCTGCTTTTGCCTCCGTATCCGATTACCATGTATCCGATGATACCATTATGCCATGATGACAGATAATACTAATGCAGGGCAGGAGTCGGTATAATTATAATCGATGTTTCATAATCAAACTTCAGTGTATTGTAAAATATAAGTAATGATCTATCTGTGAGTGTTGAACAGTAGAAATTAAGATTTCATTTGTTGATTGTTTTATGTTATATCTATATGGAATATAAAATTAACTTAACATGTATAAGTGATATTTTTTTACTGGATTAGTTGACTTTTGTATGTAAAACATCTATTGGCGTACTTGGGCAGTATACTCGACTAGTTTGCCGTCACGGCAATACGGCTTGACGCTCTCTCTTGCCGTCATGCCCCCTATACGCGAACGCTCACGTCTCCCTTATTTGTATTCACGCGCATACTATATACTACATGTTTCATATCTGTCAGGCGTCACTCGACGGCCAACTTTTCATTTATTCCTAACAATCAATAAATTTATCGAAATCGATATATTTACTCAATTGTGTCATATGTGCATCACTATAAACTTTGACAGCGTGTTTGACGGACAGCGATCGTAAGAAACGGTTTTATTGGATAACTATTTTTGTACTTCTTCGTTCTAGCATAACGAATTTATGTATCCTAATGAAAAACAAACAATACTGACCGTTAAAGTACACGCGTGATATAACCCATGGTATTATTTTATTTGGAAGTTACAAATTTAGTGTACGAGCGTTTATTTTTGACTAACTAAGCAATGAATTTGGACAGAGCGGCACGGCCGAGCGCGGACGGTAATAAGATGGTTTAATTATAAAACACCGCGTTGGTGCGCTAGATTTTGGAATATTTACTAATTATAGTCCTTTTGTAGAGTATTACGTGACAGCGCTCCAGATTTTTGAATACTGCGGCGCGGAGAGCTCTGACTCCCTGCGTGTTGACGCATTGATGGACAAGTTCGCGCCCTTCGTGAAAACTAACAAGTGAGTTTTGATATATGTATCAAAATAATGCCATGATTGACTATGTCTTGTAATCCAATTTAACTCCGGACTGAAAGTTCCTTCATAGTACCTAAAATACTTTTAATAAAATCCCAGTACATATTGCATAGTTATGTATTTAGGAGATAAGAGCTTTAGATTACAGTTCTAGTTCTTTAAATAATCTGAAAACAAACATCACAAGTGTGAATTTAAGTTACGAGCTTCAAGAAAAGTATAACAGTGGCAGACATTTTTGTCTGGTTACTGTATAGAAAATGAAACAGTTGAAATATCATGTAAAAGCAACTCAGTATATCCAGTCAATAATAACTAAGAACTTAGTGAACTGTGACCTATTATTATGGTAATAAGGCTTATTGTCACAATTTCATGAAGTTTTCCGTTCCCATCCCTTTTTCCCAGAGCTGAGTGCAGCTACTTGAAGTCACTGTTAGACCCTGACCAGGATAACCCGGCAATAACAGTGTCTATGCTTGCCAAGACACTCCACCAGTACAGCGAGAGTCAGAAGTCCAAATCAGATCTGGATGAAAGGTAACTGTCACTGATAATTTTCTTGTATGAGCTGCTTCACCTTGAATGTGATGTGCTGCCTATAATGGCTGTAGACTAGTCCTGTATTACATTGGGACCAAAATACTTACCATGTAAACTATGGTTCAATATGGGTGCCAACCTCTGCAGTGAGTACAAGTGTGCGTGTGTTTATTGCAATGGATTTTGGAAAATCCAATGTTCAAAAAAAATTGGGAAATCCATGGTAATTTTCTTATAATGTAATGTGTGTTACTGTTTTAGGAATATTATCCTATGGAGTGAAGCAAATTTTCTTATATTATTTTTTGAATTTTCGTTTGTTAGTTTCAATCTAAGAACCGGACAAGCACCTCAGGATTCGGACTCGGGGATTTCTACAGATGGTAAGATACATTGTTTTTCTCCCTACTCTCATGTAAAATAGGAATGATGAAAACAACTATTGTATCTTGTTGTATCACACAAGCATATTCTTTGCTGTTAACTTCCATAGGTTTTTTTAGTGATTAATTTGTGTTCCAAATGACGACCGCTTGGCACAGTGGTTCAAGCGTAGGCCTCTCGGCTCACAGCACATGGTGGTTGCGGGTTCGATTCCCGCCGGGGCAAATTTCGCAAATGGCCTTTACGTAATTTGCCCAGGTCTGGGGTGTCACTGGTTTCGCCCCCAGTCCATTGTACGGTACCCATAGTACAAGCGTTGCTTAGTTTGTGAACATACAGTTTGTGTGTTTGTCTGGCGATATTTAATTTAATATGGTGATATGGGGTGTGGCTGGCAGGGTTCCAGCTGGTCGAGGAGCTACAATGCGAGCTGCGGGAGAAGGCGCACCTGGCGGCGCAGCTGCGCTCGCAGCTCGACTACACCGACCGCCAGCACGAAGAGCAGCTCGCCGCGCTCAGCGCCGAGCGGGACTCGCTGCGGACACACCTTAACATGTAAGGGTATATTCAGGCGAGATTCACCGGCCTGCAAGGTCACAATTGCAGTTTGGACGTGGTTTTATTGCATCAACACCAAATAAATAAGTGCTCAAAATGCTTGTTTTCAACAAAAGTAGTTTTTCCCAATACAAATGATCCTTCCTTAAACCTATTCTCTCAATTTTGAGAATAATCTCCTAAGTTATCGTCACTAAAATTGGTCGTAAACGTACGACGTAACGTATTGGTCATAAACCCTCGTATATCTGTGCCATCTGGTCTGTGGTGTAACTGTAACGCTCCTCACGCTGCGTGCGATGCGCAGAGTCCGCGAGGAGAACATGTCGCTGTCGCACGTGCGGCGCGACTACGAGGAGGCGTGCGAGCGGCTGGCGGCCGCCGAGCTGGCGCTGGCCGCCGCGCGCCGCGACCTGGCCGCGCTGCGCCGCCGCGACCAGCGCGCCGCCGACCAGCGGGCCAAGCTCGACAGCGAGGTGAGCCACCACCGCCACTGCCGGACCGAAGCGAAGCGAAGCGAAGCCGCTGCCGGGGCACATGAAGACCCTGTAACCACTACTGGTTACGCCAATGTAGAACAAGCAGTTTCGTTTTTAATTTTATAGTCATCTCCACAAAAGTAGGAGAAGCAATATACAAGCCTTCAATCAATCATGATAATGATATGAGTATGTCAATCGATTGGTTTGGTAACACTAAGGAAAATTGTATGGCTGAGAGAAACTGGTGGGTCGCATCCCACATGCATCTGTACAATGGTCTGGGGAGTGACCCCAGTCCATTATGTACGGTACCCATAGTACAAGTGTAGTTTGGGACCATACAATTAGTGTAGTAGCCTGTAGATATAAATATTTATTTATGTCGTTCTCTGCCGCTCGCTTCAGAGAGCGACCCTCCAGGAGCAGCTGGAGAAGTCTCGCGAGGAGTGCCACCGCATCAACGAGATGTACGCGGCGCGGCAGTCGGCGCTGCTGGAGCAGAACGAGCAGCTGCGGGCCGCGCACGCGGACAGCGCCGCGCGCCTGCACGACCAGGACGAGCTGCTGCACCAGCTCGCCAAGGAGAAGGTACGCCCTGCACGACCAGGACGAGCTGCTGCACCAGCTCGCCAAGGAGAAGGTACGCCCTGCACGACCAGGACGAGCTGCTGCACCAGCTCGCCAAGGAGAAGGTACGCCCTGCACGACCAGGACGAGCTGCTGCACCAGCTCGCCAAGGAGAAGGTACGCCCTGCACGACCAGGACGAGCTGCTGCACCAGCTCGCCAAGGAGAAGGTACGCCCTGCACGACCAGGACGAGCTGCTGCACCAGCTCGCCAAGGAGAAGGTACGCCCTGCACGACCAGGACGAGCTGCTGCACCAGCTCGCCAAGGAGAAGGTACGCCCTGCACGACCAGGACGAGCTGCTGCACCAGCTCGCCAAGGAGAAGGTACGCCCTGCACGACCAGGACGAGCTGCTGCACCAGCTCGCCAAGGAGAAGGTACGCCCTGCACGACCAGGACGAGCTGCTGCACCAGCTCGCCAAGGAGAAGGTACGCCCTGCACGACCAGGACGAGCTGCTGCACCAGCTCGCCAAGGAGAAGGTACGCCCTGCACGACCAGGACGAGCTGCTGCACCAGCTCGCCAAGGAGAAGGTACGCCCTGCACGACCAGGACGAGCTGCTGCACCAGCTCGCCAAGGAGAAGGTACGCCCTGCACGACCAGGACGAGCTGCTGCACCAGCTCGCCAAGGAGAAGGTACGCCCTGCACGACCAGGACGAGCTGCTGCACCAGCTCGCCAAGGAGAAGGTACGCCCTGCACGACCAGGACGAGCTGCTGCACCAGCTCGCCAAGGAGAAGGTACGCCCTGCACGACCAGGACGAGCTGCTGCACCAGCTCGCCAAGGAGAAGGTACGCCCTGCACGACCAGGACGAGCTGCTGCACCAGCTCGCCAAGGAGAAGGTACGCCCTGCACGACCAGGACGAGCTGCTGCACCAGCTCGCCAAGGAGAAGGTACGCACTGCCCGTGTTCACTGCCGTCCACCTAACGGGTCTGCCTAGGCAGGTATGCCTGAACAAGCAGACCTGATGCCATAGCATTCAAATACAGAATTACACGCACATTTCACTGAACACACTTGCATTCAAGGACATGAGGATTATGACTGATGGGTTGAAAAAAGTTGTTCAGCACCTACCCAGCATATCATTTGACGTAACAACAAATGTTTTGTCTCCCAGGTCCTTCTGGAGCTGGAGCTGAAGGAAACGCTGAACAAGTGGAACCAGACGCAGCAGCGGCTGGACCGCAGCATCGACATCAGCTACTCCGAGGACCAGATGCTCACTGCGCTCGACAGCCTCAACGCTGACTCTAGGTTCTCACAAGGTCAGTAGCGACCAATTATCACTCTCAGATTACCTTTTATTCTACAGCAAGGTTGCTCAGCCTAGAGTGTGCGAACAAAATATAAGTAAAACTTATTTCAATAAAAAGGAGATTACTTTTTATTATTGTGGTGTTCCGTGGCGATTACAGTAGCTTATATTAGGGGTCGATGTTGAAAAAGGTCCAGAATGGCTACTACACAAGGTTATATTGATATAGTTGGCAATATTTTAATCTATAACTACATATTATGCAGATTATATTAGGGTAATTAATCAACAAAACAATTGATTAAAAACTAGCGGCCCGCCCCGGCTTCGCGAGGGTACATTACGGTTACATTATTGGAGTTTTAGTAAGGATCCCTAATTTTTTTAAAATATAATATAGCCTATGTTACCCGGGGATAGTGTAGCTTCCCAACAGTGAAAGAATTTTTCAAATCGGTTCAGTAGTTTCGGAGCCTATTCATTACAATCAAACAAACAAAGTTTTCCTCTTTATAATATTAGTATGATAAATTTCCAACTTACCGGATAATTCCCGTTTTCACGCAACTCCTATCCTATTTTATAATGTTTATAAATTGTGTTTGTGTTGTTTAAATTTTAAACATTGCTGGCTAGACTATATTGTTTACCATCCTTATTCATAATTCATCAAAATAATTCAAATCTTTTTCTGTCCATTATATGAATTACTATTCAAATAGCGACATGTAGACGAAATCACACTGGGCGATTTGCGAGCATTTTCAGCGGGGCGATCGAACAATGCGCACGTAGCTGGAAATATGCTATCAAAGTGCAAGTGTGATATCGCCCTAATTCCTGCATAACACACCACTTTCCTCTATATAACTAATACCTGCATTGCTTCATATTCATACCACATTTACGTCCCCTAGAGAACCGCCTTTTAGACGAGGAATCATTCCTAAACGCACTGAAAGAGGATCAGGGCCGCGCCACGAACATGTCTCTGTTCGACGAGATACGACTCAGCTTCTGCAACATGTCCAAACACACAGACCTCAATAGAACTCGCGACAAACTTCTAGACTCCTCGTTCATCACCATAGGCACACAAACAGAGGAAACAAAACCACACGCCGATGATGAAAAAGTTCAAAATTGCATGGAAACCCAAACAGAGAACGACGACGAAATGTTGAACAATAATAATATCCACGACAGTTCCAAGTGTCTGGAGTGTGACAAAGCAAGTAATTATACGGCTAAGTTGGAGAGAGACATGAGCATGTCTCACAAGACCGTGATGGAGATGCAGCATGTGTTGAATAGATATGAGGATAATTTGGATGTACTGCAGAAGTTTGTCAATGAGGGCGACGAGAGGAACTGCCTCCTGCAAGAGTTATTGCAGGGGCTGGAGTCCAAGATCGGTACAATGGAAGCCGCTTGTGCTAGCCAACAGGATAGGCTGTGCAGCTTGACGGCCGACACTTGTTGTGGAGTGACTCAGACCGAGTGCGGTACGCTTTGTCGCTACGCTTATTCCGTATTTGTGTTCGTTTTGTGAGGTAGTGGTGTGCCGAGTCGATGGAATCGAGGGGTTTTCTTTTTTTCTGGCAAAGTTATGTAGCAAAGTCTGCTCATAAGCATTGCTAGTAATCTTATTAAAAAAACACTTCTGGTAAGTGCTCAGTCGTAACATCTAAAATGGAACTAGTTCGGTACTTGGCACATCACTATTGTGAAGTCCTGTGTTGGTGATGGTTTAGTTTGGTTTTACTTGGTTATTTATGTGTGTAAGTTGACTGGAGTTAGTAGGTAGATATAGGTAGTTAAGTAGTAAATGGTACTTTAAATGTTGGTAGCTTAAAATATACTGTAAATGTGTAGGTAGTTTCAGTATTCGAAAGAGTAGGGATCAATTCACCCCAGGATGGCAGCGTCGGGGCAAGCACTATCAGTGTGAAATAATTTTGAACTTTATCTTCATAACTGAAAGGTCAGTATCGCTTGAAAAAGTCATAAAGGTCGCGCGACCGCGCGCGCTCTTTTGAGCCTGCCATCTTTTCGAGCTTTTCAAGTGATATTAGTATTTTGAGATATGCAGATAAAGTTGTAAATCGTTTAACACTGCCGCTGCCGGCCGGTGTGGATTGAGCCATACCCTACATTTGCACTGGACGAAACATTCATACACAAAATGTTTTTGTCTCTGTTTTTGTTGTCATAAAACGGAGACATCAATGTTTTATGTGACCGTTAAGTCCACTGCAAAACTAGCGTAAGACAACATGTATTTTGACCATAGACAAATACCTTACATTCATACTTCTCCTTTACACCGACGCAAGGCTTGTATCGATTTATCTATAAAAATATAAATATCGCCAGACTGACACACCAACTGTACGGTCCCAAACTAAGCACCAATGGACTAGGGGCGATCCCAGTGACACCCAGACCAGGGCAAATTACGAAAAGGCCATTTCCGAAATTTACCCCAGCGGCAATCGAACCCGCAACCACGAGCAGCCTGTGCAGTGAGCCGACCGGCCTACGCTCGAACCAATGCGCCAAGAGGTCGTCTCTATGTCTCTATGTTTTGACCGCTATTTTTAAGCGGTCAAAACATAGAGACATAGATGCTGTTTCGCTTTTGCGAAACAGCATAAAAACTTTCCCCACCAGACACCGACCTCGCCGGCGAGGTCGACGAACCCCCGCTTCCGCTAGAAGGTGCGTCTACTTACCTAGACGCACCTTGGCACCCGACAAGCCCGCTGAGTTCCTTGCCGGATCTTCTCAGTCGAGGTCGCGTTCCGTTTTTATTATTTATTATGTACAAAAAACCTGTATACACTCAACAAAAATAATCGTCGCGACACCACACTGTTCAATGCGAAATAGAAAGACGAAACGAAAATAACTGGCTTGCTTTCTATAAGAGAGAGAGAGAGACAGACAGAGTAAATATGATCCCAAAAGTGTCGTTACGAGGAATGCCTTTTAAGTTTTGTCGTTTGAAAAAAAAAACACAACTAGAACCTTATAGTACTTTTTATTGTTTTTCAAAGTATTCACCACGTAGCTTAATACACTTTTCCATTCGCTCAAACCAGTTTTTATAACATTTATTCCACTCTAAAGTGGGGGTGTTCAAAATGGCTGACTTGAAAGCGTCGACTGCTTCTTCACCGGACTGGAACCTTTGACCACGAAGACTTTTCTTAATTTTAGGAAATGTAAAAAAATCGTTAGGGCTTAGGTCAGGACTGTATGGAGATGGTCAAGAATTTCTACTTTTTCCTGCTTCAAATACTCAATCGTTTGACGAGCGCTGTGTGAACTTGCATTGTCGTGGTGCAGGATGATGCGTCGCTTTGAGTTAGATTTTCGAAGTTCGGCGATGACTTGTGGTAAACAAACTGTGGTATACCACTCTGCGTTAACCGTTCTACGATCATCAAGTGCAATAGTCGCAACATGGCCGGTTTTTCTAACGAACGTGGCCACCATCTTCTTTGAAGTGCTTCGAGAACGAACAACTTTAGTCGGCTTTGGCTCGTCTTGAAAGACCCAGATTGTAGATTGTTGTTTGGAATCAGGATCGTAGGCATAGATCCAAGATTCGTCACCACTGATGATGTCGTAGACGTGATTTGACTCTCCTCGGTTGAACCTTTTCAGAGTTTTCTTACACCATCTGACGCGGGCCGCCTTGTGATCGTCCGAAAGCAGATGCGGTATCCAACGGCAAACTAGCTTTCTTACACCAAGCGCTTCATGCAAGATCTTCTGAATGGTTGTCCCTGAGATGCCTAATAGAGCCTCTATCTCTCGATACGTCACATGACGATCTTCGAGAATTAGTTGTCTCACTCCAATGATGTTATCTTCAGTGAATGCAGATTTTGGGCGACCTTCGCGAGATTTGTCACTAACACTAGTATGTCCACGCTGGAATTCTAAATACCAGCGTTCGACAGTCCGCAGACATGGGGCTTCATCCCTGAACACAGATATTAGCTCTTCAAAACACTGAAGCCGTGTCAGGCCTCTTCTAAAGTTGTAGAAAATTATTGCACGAACATTTTCCTTAGAAAGATTCATTTTCGTACGTAACCTGACAGATTCTAATCGACGCTGTGACTAAACAATAACATTAATCCTAATACATTCAACTGTTTTGAGATTCGAAATTTAAACACATTCGAATATAGAACAGTTCCAAATTCAAAATTGCCGGGAATTATGGAAACGACAGAACTTAAAAGGCATGCCTCGTACAACTTTTGGTCTTAATTTTTCCGTCTAGCCCCCTTTCGCAACGCGCGATAAGGAACTTCGTTCCAATAAAATGCGAGTATTACGTCAGTGTAAATGAGGTGTAAAATATTGAATTAGACATTATTTGGTGATGATTTTAGTGTGTGGACCAACAGAGTCGTCGCCATAGTGAACGCGTTACCCAACTATTTTATATGTCCACTGAGCTGTTTGTATGCATGTTTCAGATGTAGCGACGACGGCGACACAAGTGGATGTCCCCTGCTACGAGTGCGAGAAGCGCACCGCTGTGGTGCCACACCGGGGGCTCAGGAAATTCTTTTGGTAAGCGAATCAAATAAATAAATATTGCCAGATTGACACACCAACTGTATAGTCCCAAGCTAAGCAACGCTTGAACTATGGGCACCGTAAAATGGACTGGGCGCGATCCCAACGACACCCAGACTAGGGCAAATTACGAAAAGGCCATTTACGAATTATCTCGAATCTCGATAGACATAAGCATAATATAAAATATATGTGATGTGTATCTTTTTAGAACATGCACATGTTTTCAAAGGAATCCTTTACCAGGTGCATAATAAAGAATTTCAATTATGGTGCATTTAGTGCGTATTTCTAATAGATGGAAATGCTGTGAACAAACTGGGTTGCCAGATTTATTGGTAGACTCGTTTTACGGCAAAGCGTATATGTATATGCACGAGTCTAATCATTATGAATTTTACAACCGCACCATAGATCGCCATCCGTATCCGCCCCCCTCGCCACCCGTCCTTATCCCCCCTCTTAACGGTCCCGTCTTAACTTGCAGCGTATGATTGTAGGGAGCCGCTGAAGTTGCTGTTCCAATTGTTCGCGGTGGTGTGCTTCGTGTGCGCCATCTCCGTGCTGTACGGGGTGTCATCCCGAGCGGGCGCGGGGCCGGGAGCCGGGGCGGGCTGCGCGCGCGCCGCGCTGCCGTGGCGCTGGCTGGACGCGCACGAGCTGGTGGACCTGCTGCTGAGCATAGAGTACGCTGGTGACGTACCCATGTGAGCCTCACCGCGCCATCTCGTGTCGTGCTGTGTTGTGTTGTGATTGTGAAGTGCGCTGGACGATTGGTGACAATTATTTGGTCGTTAAAGCAACGTACCAGCAACTAAAATCGAGTGTTGCCATTGTTTTGAAAACATGTAACCGTTGTGTTTTGAGTGTCTTCGGACGATCCGGTATTAGCGTACGTAGTCCGACCGTCGGACGGAAATTACTTGTTGTAGATTGAAGTGGTTTTTTTATAACCATATTGTATTTTTGCTGCTGATCAGTTGGAATACCGGTGTATTAAAATTTGTTATTACAGCAGCTATGATGGTAAATAATTTAGCTCTGCTTGCTAGGGTGACCTTGCTAAGGGATCTGAGGGCGACCAATTGGAGGTTGCAGAACTGTGACCAAAATAAACGTAAATTACGTGCCGGTCGCACCGTATTTTATTGCAAAGACACATTTATGAGAGTATTATTAAAGTTTTAATTCGCTCGCATCAGGTCTGCAGTGTCGATGGTTGACAAAAGTGTCTGCTTTGCGGTGCGTCGCGCGGTATACATATGTGAACGCACCTCAACAGAACAATAATTACCCTTTACTGTTACAGTTTCGTGATTAGCAAGTATAGAATGTTTAAAGTCATCATTAAAAAATAAATTTAAAATGACTAAGTGTCCTCAGAATGAGTGACCTGATTGAGTGCAATCTATTCAAATATCATAAACCATAGATAATTGGTTGTTTATTATCTTAATATTATTTGTTTTGTTTGCAATCCATGCCTGTGTCCTTTCAGGATGTGTGCAAAGAATAAATTTCTTTGAAACAATTTTAATGTGATTTTATAATCTTGACAAGATTATAATGTTTTATCGATGACAGTACATACGTAACTATCAATTGATCTGTTATTTTATAATTTCAGTGTTTACGTAAATGTAAATAATGTTGAATTAACATATTGTAATGCATGCAATAAATATTAATTGTTTTCTGTTTATAATCATAAAAGCTATGTTCACATTTCAGAGGAATACAAAACACACATTGTTTTCGTTTACGTGTCCGAATGCCGACGATTATTATTACCTATTTTCTGTGTGTCGCGTATCACGCTGTCTCGCTTGCCCACTCACTGCGCTCTTCTAACCCGCAATAAGATAATTAGAGGCGACTTTGACTAAGAATTTATAGATTCTTTGTAAGCAAAAGTGTCAAATAATTATAGTGGTCTTTTATTTGTGACAGTATTCCTGACAAACGGGTGTGCCCTTGATATCGTCGTTTGTGTTCATAACTGTCATATATCATGACATTATGTCTTTGAAAATTGAAATTTTGACAGTACAGTTACCGGATAGCGCCGCGAACTGACGACAAGACTGCGCACACGCACGAAGCGGATTCCACCCGGGTCTGAACAAGTTATTTTCAAATTGTTTTGTGACTACATCTGTTTTCTAAGTAGAAACTTCTTAATCCATAATGTTTACCGTATTTTATAAATCTTATTGTAATTCATATCTTAGCTATTACTTACTCTGTGCCTGTTTTGTGATGCGTCTTTATTTGTTTTTTTATTGTAAGTATATCATCTATTTTCACCAATATTATAAATTTACTATTTATTTGTCGATACGTTTGACTGAGCTTGACGCGAAAACGGCTGAACGGATTTTAACGAAATTCAGTGCAGAGGGAAGTTATGCTCTGGAACATCATATATCTTTCTAGCCGGGATATACATTTCTCCGGTGTTTTTTTTTCTCTTTATTAAATATATGTTCTTCAGTACATTTTGAATCTTACCAACATATTCTGTGATAATACAGTGCCAGTTTTAGATTTTAGAAGATGGTCTAAGATAGCATGACCCTCACATACTAACAGAAATAGCAACAATGTCCATCGAAAAACTCACAAAATTCGGCAAGTTGCCTGCATCCGTTTTGATTAGCGTCATCAAGTTGCACGATGAGTCAAGGGATTTGTTGGTCAACTGATTGTGACACCGATCGGCTTGCCGTCATTAGTTCAGACGCGGGTCATGTTATATTGGAAAATCTATAGTGTAATGCTTAGTCGATTAAGACTAGTATTGAATTTGGTATTAAGTTTTAATAAAAAAATTATCATAAGTAAAGTAATCGTAGCTAACTAAATTTTTACCAAAAAATATTCTCGCACTACGCAAGTGCGTTGTTTAGTAATTAATAACTAATATTAGTTAAAATTTAGTTTCATCCTCTTACTAGTAAAATGAGACGTAAAAATATTTTGCTTGAAAAATTTGCCTTTCTGATTGCGAAATATTATTAGGAGTAATCCATTTTATTAGTAAAAGGAGTTATAATAACTATAATAAGTATATACTTAGTTTACAAAAATCACCAAAAACAAGCATTTATAAGCTTCGAGTCTAACACAGCATTTATTCTTGCATTTATTTGTCGTTACAGATACGCGTACGAACTTTATATCCGACTAATCGCTCGACTGAATCACAGTCGATAATTGGTTGGTACATCACTAGAGTGATTGTTTGATGTGCGCAAACTGTATTAGAATATAATTATTTTTATTTCGTGCCCAGTCGCTACTCGTTTGTAATCATTACAGATTTATATCTTGTTTGATTACAAGCGGTAAATATTTGTTTATTAATTTTAATTATTTGATGTATAGTGTATCTAATAAACGAGATCTTCCAATGATGTGTTTTTACTTTATTTAGCACCTACTTTTACCATATTTACCATATTTGTTGTCTCCCACTTAGCACCGGCGAGAAGTGTTTTTTTTTCTTCCAACTCCTATTATTTCTTTAGATTAAATTCGTGCAGGTTCCAAGGCAATTTAACTTTCCCCGGGACTCGTTGAGTCCTCGATCAAACCGACGTTGTTATTGGTCACCATTGTCGATCCTGGTTTACAGAAGTGACAGTGGTGGGAGTGAGTGGTTCGGGACCAGTCGCAGAAAATAAAAAAAAACGCCTACTTATTGAAGTATACTCTATGACAGCTTCGTCTAGCCATTTGATCGTAGATAGCTCGAAAAATTATGAACGGACCTTACTTGAACTGTGCGATATTAACTTAGTAACAGAATCGTGGTAGAGCCAAGCTGTAGCCAATTGGCTACAGCTCATATACGAGCTGGCTCGACCAAGTAGTACCACCAAATAATCTGCTTAAGTATACTGTAACTATGGCTTATAGCCGCTTAGAGAGCCGGAAGTCCAATTCCCCTCTGTACTGCTCCCCTTCAGGTCAACAACGTGCGAGCTATGTCTTTGGTATTGCAAGCACCTATACGTTACGGTTACTGCTTAACATAAGGCGGGTTGTATCGCGGACCCACTTGTTAGGTATATCTATATTTATAAAAATGACAATTTCCTTGGTCTTCGCATCACGCGTGAACGGATGGAACGATTTCGCTAATACTTTTTTTGTTGTGTTTATTTATTATAAAAAATTAAGAAAGTTGAGCCGAACAATTCGAATTCAATATTCAGAGTTAAGACAGGACAACGTCTCTGTCGCGTCAGCTAGTAGGTATATAAAAATAAAATTGTTCTATCAGTCCAATTTTCTTAGTAACACACGAAGTACATTAAAAATAATGACTCCCACAATCTGAATATGATCTGTGTCGATTCACAAAGGGGCCGGTAATCTTCTGGCTTTGTGCGCGCGTAACAAAAGGCTCGAAGGGCTCGCCAGTCAAGGTGCTCGCACAAAAGACGAGCCCTGGGTCGCAACTGAGAAATGCCTTCGCGAATACTTCCCACAAGTCACAAGACGCCATGTTTTTTGCCTGGATACAACTCGGGTCAGTGAGAAAAAAATTGGGTGAACTTTTTATGGCAGTGATACCTAATAATGATTAGATTCGGACTTTTGATATGATGGTTATTGCGAGTGTTTAATTAGTTTGGTTCCATTTAACATTTCAACTTGTTATTGGGACTGGTCCCGCCACACACTGTTACTGAAACTCCTGTAAACCAGGATCGACGATGGTGACCAATAATGACGTCGAGGTTTGACCCTCAACGAGTCCCGGGGAAAAGTTAAATTGTCTTGGGACCCACAGGAATTTAATCGAAATAAATAATAGGAGGAGTTGGAAGAAAAAAAATACACTTCCTTCCTCCGGTCAAAGCGGGAGACAAAAACACATTCAAAAACATTTTATAACTAGGAGTAGGTATCGTAGAAATTACTTAATTATCCATACCAATTAAGTATTTATAACGCACGCAATATCATCCATACAAAAGTATTGAGGGTCTAGAAAACTGATAAAGTACAAACGACATTCGTTATACACATAACCAACCTTATTTGGCTCTACATAGAGTTCAATATGCGACACACCACGCCGCGTAAGGGCCCCGCCGCACACCTGTCACTCACCGTGGGAATATGGATATTAGGAAGGACATTATGTGATGGAATTGGAAGTGTACTGTTCACAAACAAGGGACATTTCGTTATGTAAATATAAATTACGTATTAATCTATATCTACTACCAACTGAGGCGTCAATAGCTTAGTGGTTAGAGGGGCCGCCCTCGCAGCTGAGAGGTTCCAGGTTCGATCCCCATCCTGGCTATTAAACTATTGACGTGAGCCCACTCCTAACAAAAGCATTAGCTCAGCTGGAGGGGCTAACGGGAATACTAGTATTGCTACAAACTGACATTGCTAATAACATTTTTTTTAACCCATTTTTACGTATTTTTGAAATGCGCATAGGTACATATTATGTATAATATAGTCCTACTAATTGAAATAAAACTATTTTTCGGATTTTATCGCGTTTATTTAAACGCGATAAAATCCGAAAAATAGTTTTATTTCAATGTGTAGTATTCGCGTAAATATAAGAAAACAATAGTCCTACTAATATTATAAATGCGAAAGTTTGTGAGTGTGGATGTATGAATGTATGTATGTATGTATGTATGTTTGTTACTCCTTCACGCAAAAACTACTGAACGGATTTGGATGAAATTTGGAACACAGATAGATTATAACCGGGATTAACATATAGGATACTTTTTAACCCAATAATCCAATACTACGCGGATGAAGTCGCGGGGCACAGCTAGTAGTACATATATTCATTTATATGTACTACATATAAATGAATATCGCCACACTAACTGTATCATAGCGGACTGGGGGCGAAAACAGTGACACCTAGACTAGAAAAAAATACGAATAGAACATTTCTGAAATTTAACCTCACTGGGACTCGAACCCGCAACCACTCGGTGCACTCTCATTTGATCTTAGTGGCTTTTACAGGATTTAAAACGTGACCCAAGCCTACTGCCGATGAAAAGAGCCACAAGCTATAAATCTCAGTTTTCTCACGTTGTTATAAAGTGAACATCCAAATATTGACCCAATATCCACAAAGCTGTTTTTTGTAGACGCGTCCTCCTCGACCCGGAAACGGAGCGGCGGATACGGACGCTTTTTTCTTGAACTCGGTTAATAAAAACGAGTTGATAGTCAAAGGGAGATGTTTTTGTACACCTGTTTGCATGGGAACGCATGAGAATTGGGGGATTGGTACGCAAAAAAATCAAGAGATTTGTTTATGAGACAGTTTGCGATTTGATTACCCACATTTCTTCATTATTTATTAAGAAAATTTACCTGCCCGTAGCATATTTTACCTAATATTCCATCAAGTTTCTGTCTTGATACATTAAAGGAAGATTTAGATTTTTGCTTCAACCTGCTCTCAACCATGAAACTTGTCCTTATGTAGCCTTGGATAAAGATCTGTGTTCGCACTTTGCATAGCAATCCGACAACCCTAGTGATGACTTATCAAAAGTTTTCAAAGATTAAAGAGTCTGCAAAAGCAATCAACGCCTTCATAAAAACCACCCCTGTACCGTATGTTGTAAGCAAATAAATTATATTGAAGACTCAGTGACCGCTCGTGAGAAACAGACGGAAGGTAGACGAACAGCCTACCAGCCAGCGGAGGCAAAAACTCAAGGGTGCCGGGTTAATCCGAAAGATCTTATTGACACAATGAATCCGCCTTCTTCCGAAACCATTAAATTAAGGAGGAAGTTGGCCCGTTAAAATTTTAATAAGATACAATTTTTTTCGATAATATTATTGCATATAGTAAGTGTTGGCAATCCCAACATTACTTTTTTATGTGCACATTTTGATTTGAGCTTGCAACATTGTAAATAAACACTTCCGTCTTGGACCGCCATCGTAACCACCACGCTCTTTGTTTTAATTAAAATCCCAGCGACCTAAAACCCTACACTACAGTCTTTACAAACCTTTACAGTAAGTAGATATCATTTGTATATCTATGTCTATTGTATTTTATAGTATAAACCGCCTGATGTTAAGCAGTTACCGTGGCTTATAGATGCTTGAAATACCAAAGGTATCGCCCGCACGTTGCCCACCTGAAGGGGTGTAGGTCAGAGGGCCTAACGTCTTTCTTACTCTTCGCACCCGGTCAAGCCAGGCCGTATATGACCTGTACTCATTTGGCTTCAGCTAGGCTGTACCACTTTTAAAAGTAAGTTCACTTATCTCTTTAAAAGACATTAGGTAGGCACCCATCTTTTGAGCCTAGTTATAGGTATTATTTGGTTAACTTTGGTTTGGTGGTTATGTTGCAATGTGGACCTTGCTGTCATGTTTTTGTCTATTAGTCCATGGATGAGGATATTGAGGACATCATTTATCACCAAATTCAAACAAAGAAAGATATTTTTGTACGCTTTTGTAGGTACTGAAAGATATTTTGTAAAAGTTTTTCGATTTTCATGCATTAGCTGTGCCATTCGTAACTCCTAAGTCAGAGGTCCTTAATGTCCCAGTTCCTGCACACGTAATAAATCACATCTCAGCTTAGGAGGAAGGAAGCGGGCCCGTTACAATTTGTATAGCAATTACGATCGGTTCACACGCCGCGGCGCCCGCGCCCCGGTTGCATTGTTATTATACGGATATTTCCTTTTTTTAGAAGTTGACGTATCCTTGTTTTACTTTTAAGCCCCTTTTACTTTTAAGCATAGCCTTTCAATTTGTTGGTCATCCCTCGATCTAATTTTAGAGGTAGTTACTTATTTTTTATTGCCAGATGGATGAATGTATGGATGTACAATAGTAAGTGGTAGGTAACCGTGTTGCCCAGGACATCTGCATCTTAAGGGGAGCAGACGCGGGGTTGGCCATTTAGTGAGCTGTCAACATACTTTGCTTTGTTAATTAATTTAATCGCGAACATAGATTCAGTGTTTCGGCCCTCTCCAGGTACCTAGACGAAACATATTTTCCCCGCGCTAGCCCTAATTCCTCCGTAGTAGGTACATACCTAGTTTTCTCATGTTCTAATGTATTTATCGATACCTCCCACGTAAGTTGTTGTATCCCCAAAACCCAAATTTTACAGGAGAGCATTTTAAAGATTCAAATTACACTAAAAACTGTATTTATTATTGTATCTTTGTGAAATTTGGTATATAAGTTTAATTTATAGTATTCTTGACTATGTTGAAAGATAATTTAAGAAAATATGAATATTTTATGAGATATTGTTCATACAACATTTCACTGCGGAGTACAAGCTGCGCCAGTTGTTGTATGTCATACTTACAACATTTTACTGCGGAGTACAGGCTGCGCCAGTTGTTGTATGTCATAATTACAACATTTTACGGCGGAGTAAAGGCTGCGCCAGTTGTTGTATATCATACTTACAACATTTTACTGCGGAGTACAGGCTGCGCCAGTTGTTGTATGTCATAATTACAACATTTTACGGCGGAGTAAAGGCTGCGCCAGTTGTTGTATATCATACTTACAACAATATACCGCGAAGTTTAAATTTTGTCAGTTGTTGTATGTGACAATAACAATATAAATCTGTCAAAAATTTGATTGTGTATTATTGCACGTGAACAAATTATAGGTAAAGAAAATAAATATAAATTATGATCTAGGATAAATGTCTTTATTTTTGTAATAGGACATATTTAAAATTAATGTTTTTTTTTAAATTTAATTTATAATAAAAACAGTAATGTCTTCCATTACTCTGTAATAAAAATAATCCAAATATAATCATAAAAATTAACATGATGTAACATAAAATAAAAAATATGACTTACTTAATAATTTATATAAGATCAACTTAAAATGAAAATAAATATAAATCAGGTAACCATTTGCAATTATCGGCAGTGTAGCCTTAAATCAGTAAAAATCGAAACAAATAAAAAAAAGACGCATAATGAAAATAAATATACATAAGGTAAAAAAGAAAATACTAATTTACCTCCTAATTAATTCTGAATCAGAAATAATCATCATTATGAGAGCCAGCAACAAAAGATAGATTCCTGAAAAAGTCGTGATAAGTGGCTGACATAATTCCAGTGTGGCAGAGACTCATTAAGTCATCATATTTTGCCTTTGTTAAGTGAAGATGGTTGGAATAGAGAGGGCATAGCTGTGCCATACTATTTCTGGGACGTCTTCGGGTATTGGTATTAATGTTTGCGTAACGATATAATTCTTTTTATTTTAAATATCGGCAGACTGACACCACTGTATCGTCCCAAACTAAGCAATTCTTGTACTATAGGTACAGTACAATGGACTGGGAGCTATCCCAGTGACACCCACACCAGGGAAAATTATGAAAAGGCCATTTCCGGTTATTTCCCCGACGGGAGTCGAACCCGCAACCACCATGTGCAGTGAGACGAGCGGCCTGCGTTCGAACCACTGCAGTCGTAAATTTTAAAAGGATTTTCGGCACATACTCGCTCTCGTTGGTCCATTTAACTACGTCTCCACTTATACTTTTCGACCAATTACGCCCTTATTGGGACTAGTCCCGCCACACACTCCCACCACTATAACTCCTGTAAGCCAGGATCGACAATGGTGACCAATAATGACGTCGAGGTTTAACCCTCCACGAGTCCCGGGGAAAAGTTAAATTGTCTTGGAACCCGAACGAATTTAATCGAAAGAAATAATAGGAGGAGTTGGAAGAAAAAAATGCCACTTCCCTCCGATGTAAAGCAGGAGACTAAAATAGCTGGTATGGGCTGATTGCCATAGAAACAAGTCTGTTACAGCTGATTGAAGACCAGTTGTAAGCCATCACGGATCGTAATATGACTAATTGGACCTAAACTCGTGAGCTGATTATACTTGATTCCAATAATAGGTATGGCAAAAGCGCTTGAACGCACGGAAATTGTCCCTGGTTTCCACAAGGTATGTGTAATTAACTTGTACAGATGTCACTTGCAGGCTATTTAGCATAGTAGTCCGTTTGCTGTGCCAGAGACTGCACTCCCACAAGATGTGATGTGCAGAATGTTCACGATTGTTTTGCGGCGTCGAACATTGACAAAGAGGGGAAGGAACCAATTTGAAGTAGCCCTTAGTTATTGTATCCCATCTGGATTGCCATTCGGTCAGAAGATCTTCGTAAACGACAAATATCGGACTTAATAATCTAGAAATTTAAGAGCGGTCTCGAGCTTTAAGGAACTCGGTGTTCATGCTCTCTCGAGTAGAAGATTACGTCCAATTACGCCCGTTCAAAAGTTAATTTCTATGACATTATATGGTCTACCATCCTGTTTAGCTCGTCTAACCAAGCTAAACCATTCCAAAGGTGTTTAAATAAGTTTATTTTTAGATGAACGTTCTATGAAAGCGTGAAAGCTGTCACCCTCTGCTTGTACCTCTGCACCTTTGTCGAGAAAGGTATGTTTTATAGTTATGTTAAGTTTATGAGCAATATACACATAAAACGCAAACACAATGCGATTGCGGTTCTGACCGGCACAATTATCAGACCAGAATCTAAATTCGGTCAGTGACAATTCAAGTAAGTAGGGGTAGTAGGTAAGAAGTAGACGTATTAACGTTGTGTAAAGATAATGGCACTGACTCCAAATCAAATAAATTACAAGTTTCCTGGATATTTCTAGCTTTTTAGTGCACCCAAGTTATTTGATGTCGGTTAATTTTTTTTATTTAAAATTTCATATATTATGCAAAGCTTTTTAAGACCCAATTTTAGAAATTACTTTCGACATACAACATTGAATTGGAGTAAAAAAAAAGTAATAGCAACGTAAAATATAGTATGTCACCATACAACAAACTTTTGAATAACAACTCCCGAAGTAAAATGTAGTATTTATTACATACAACAATTATTTTTATTTAAATGTAAACGTATAATGGTACATGTATTACATACAACAATTTTCATGAACGCTTAACGACGTATACTGTTGTAAGTAATCTATACAACATTTCAGGTCGGTTGAAAGTCCGGCGTAGTCTGTTTTATGTGACCAATACGACAAGCGAGCGCGCGGTTCCCGCTCTCCCGCACCCCGCGTATACCATTGCAAAGGTATATACAACGTTGTAGCCCGTTCTCGTTCAAAAGTTACAACAATATACGCCTAGAAAATCCTTGAAAAAGTCGTATTTTCATTATTTTTTCACTTTGAATGCATTCAATAATGCAAATTAGGATAGTTTTCAGAATAAACGCAAAATGGCATTTTTGTGGCATACAACAACTTACGTGGGAGGTATCGTTATTATACTTATGTTTGTCGACGAGCGGGTATAATCTTGTGTGACCGATCACAACGGTAGCATCCTGTCATCTGATGAATATTATAATGTTAAAAACACGCTAAACAGTTCCCACTGCCCGCCCCCGTCAGCGCGTAGCGACATATGACGACATTCCAATTATTCACCATTCATTAGGCTCATCACGCGATCGCGTGGAGAACGGTCACACTTGGCCACTCACTACCGAAACCATGTTACACTTGCAGTCTAACAACCAAACCTTTAATGAAATTCGAACCTTATTTGATTCCAATTTAAGTTGTTTAGATAAGTTGTTCACCTACAAACATACCCTTGCACTAAAGTCCTGACAAACATTTTAACGCAGTTCACTTAAACCTATTTCGTACCAATAAGGTTGGTATTTAAACGGTTTATTCTGCATTTAAACGTACGGATATGTTGGTGGAAGGTTACGGCTACCGTGGGAGAAAGCGTTAGCGGGCTAATTAAATATTTATTAATACAAAATATATGAAGGTATGAACGGTGTAAAGGTCGGAGGGAACACCTGGACAGGGGCGAGTCAATGTCTTGTTGTATGGGGACCACAGAACATATCTATGCATAGATTTGATACTTCCCCATTTCCGTCACAGGTACACAAAGTCTAGATTAGGTCATTACAGCTCATATAGGTCGTTCTGCTTATAAAATCATTTGGGAGCAGGACCCACCGACTTCTATAATTATAAACCGAATAATTTGATTGGTAAAAGAGGCAAACTAGACCGAAGTATTAGTCGAGAGTCTGATGTCTGACATGTTTTGCTAATAAGCCATATTGCTTTTAGGTCGTTTTGCTAATAAGCCATATTGCTTTTAGGTCGTTTTGCTCATAGGCCATATTGCTTTTAGGTCGTTTTGCTCATAGGCCATATTGCTTTTAAGGCGTTTTGCTATTTGGTCAATTTTAGTTTAGGACCTTATGTCACAGTGGGTTGTTTCTCTTTAGCTTCTAAGTGCTCGCTAAGGTATTATGTATTTTTGCATATTCTAATTTTTTTTACAATTTTACCTGATTGAAAAATGCGATAAGGGTGCGTTCATCAATCTATATTTTTTATTAACTAAAATAGGACATTGGAGGTATACTAACATTATCAATAATTATAGTCCTAGTAAAAAAACGTAACACAAATATAGGTGTTACCTAAGGCCGAATTCAAGTGCACCACAAACATTGCAAAATTTCACCTCAAAAAGAACCCTTTGCATTCCCACACACCGTGGGAACTGTCACCCCACCTATCAAGTATCGTATTTAGCTCGCTAACCGGCACCGCCAAAAAACCCCGTGCTTTATACCTCACCTTCCCTTAACGCTACACTGAACCAATAAAGTACCGGCTAAATTGTTAATGGATCGCGTGGAAATAATCGGCGTACTTGATGTGTATGAAGTATGGAGTTTATGTCCTTCGGGTGCGGGGGAAATTATTGTTGTAATTGATGGGCGCGTACGGCCGCATTCCCATAGTAATACAGGATAAGGGACCGCAGATGTAGCTTCACTCGCTTATTTAATTGTACCTATATATTTGAAATGTAGTTTTGTTTTGTGATCATTTTAGATACAGATAATTTGGGTTTTGCTTATAATTAAATTAGTCTGAAGTAAAATTAGGTTCAACTAGAAAATATAATTCAGACAAAAAAATCTACATATTTTTTTCAATTAAGTTAGGTAGTAGGTATGTATGTATCTACCTACCTAATTAATTATTAATAATAAATATATAATTATTATAAAACATAGTCATAATAATATATTATTCGTGAGTGCTTAAAATTGAGAAATGTTTTTTGAACATAACTGTTTTTTTTATTATATTAAATTATTATTGTTAGTACTTGTACTATTATGATATAAATATTATTTTTTATTTACTTAATTTAATTTTGTACAACTTAAGTCGGTACCTATTTTACGCTTTGCGTAATAGGTAGTCAATCTTGATGACTGACACGATCAAATGGTTTTTTCACAATTATTATCACTGCATTATACCCACCTAAAATCGAACCTACACCTACCGCCACACTAACAACTGAACCACTCTCCTCCATTCAAACCGAACCCCACAGGAGCGAGACGGCACGAAAACAAAACATTCCGACACAGTTCCCACCGCCCCAACCCTTGTGTTAAACAGAGACGAAAACATTTTCAACTTTCGTCTTTATAACAGGACGAAAGGATGCGAGTCAATTTTAAAATTTAGCTTATAAAGTTGCGTACGAGTCTCATCATTAACTGTTCGGACGTCGTGCGGTGTAGTCGTGTGTCAGGTGCGCTTCTGTGAATTGTGTGAAATGCCGTGTAGTGAGGATGACGACTCCCAGACTGGGTTCTCAGAGTCTACCCAGGGGATGTCCAAAGCGGAGTTGAGGAAGGTAGGATTATCTTATTTTATTCGTTTAAACGGTTTATATTCATTGGCAAGTGTGTTTAAAAGTGGATATATACTTATATCTATAGCACAAGTACGCAGTTTATATCTAAGCGTAGATAGTGTTCCACAAATAAAGCAATACCTACGTCTTAATTAATTGCTATAATTCTAATCCAGTGCTAATGCTATGTGCGTCTATACCTACCATTATTATGTCCTTTACTCCAAACCAACACTGTAATTAGATTCGTGTACTTCTTGGCATACACAGGACGTTGATTAGTAGAGTGGACCACCTTTTAATTTCAATCATCAATTTATTGTGATTATATTAATTACAGACGAATAAGCCGATAATGGAAAAGAAGCGGCGCGCGCGCATCAACAATTGCCTCAACGAGCTAAAAGACCTACTCATGGATACAGACAAAGACGTAAGTATAAATACCAACATTACAATATGTAATTTCCTCATAGAAGATGAAGTTGTAAGCAATAGCCAACGATTCACAATTCAATTAAAAAAATCTACGTCTCTAATGAGATTCTAATAAGTTTAAAAATATATGAATGTTTTTCCAGCCTGCACGCCACTCGAAACTCGAAAAGGCAGACATTCTGGAGCTCACCGTGAAACATCTCCAGAAGCTACAGCGGCAGCAGCTGGCGGCCGCCATCGCCGCCGACCCCGCCGTGCTGCAGCGATTCAGAGCAGGCTTCAGCGACTGCGCGGTGGAGGTCAGAAGGTACCTCTCCCGCCTCGCCAGCGTCCCCACCGGCGTCAGGCATCGCCTCGGAAACCATCTCAACTCTTGCGTCAACGGCATCGAGACTCTACACCCGCGAGACTTTCCACCTGTTGTCCCAGATCCGCTAAGACTTGACGACGACAGACCCAGCGCGTTCCATTATGTGAGGTCCATGAAACCTGCGAGTCCACCTATAAGCCCATTGTCCTGCGACTCCGCTTGTGATTCTTCTACAGAGCTTGAAACACCTCCAAGACCAGTTCAGACATTCCCGTTTCCGACTCCACCGAGCAGATCAGCATCAGACCAGGACTCGAGCCCAGAAACTCAAAAACCCACAGTCTCTTCAACAACAATATCTCCCGAGAACAGGCAAGAGGTTTTAAGAACTAAGAAATATATGGAGCCGCTATCGATAGTCATCGACGTTGAAAACTACAAGATAGGTATAGATGCGTCTCCGAAAAGAGCAGTGGACTACTCTGTCAGACAGAAGCTAAAGCGACCTGTGATGGAACTGACTGGACCTGCGCCAAAACTTATTAGGATAGACGACAAAAGTCTGGAAAGAGTTTACGCTAAGACAATAACGCCAGAGAAATCTGCATTCACAAGGGTACAAGAAAGGGTACCAACGTACCCTGAACGTAAGCTGACGATCCCTGACAGCATACCATCAGTTGCAGTAATACCTTTAGATAAAATTCCAGTGCCAAGAACCGTGATAAGTCATACTGCGGAGTCTTTGGCGCGGTCTTGCAAGAAGGAAGAACCGAAGGATGAGAAAGTTGATGCTGGCACTTCGAAGTCGCCAGGCCAGGGTACTTCCACTAGCAGTGACATGTGGAGACCTTGGTGACGGTTTAACTGGACCCACAATACTGAACACATGTCACCCTGATTGTAGGAGTACAGAAAGTTTCGAGCAAGGCCAAAATGGTGGAACCAGATTTTTATTGAATCTGCAATAGGAGATATTATGGTATTTAGGGGAAACTCATTGGGTCAATATCATGATAATTTTTATTATTAAGGTACTGATTCGTCAAGTACAACCAGAAAATTTCTTGAGATAATATTTTTAATGTAAATTTTAAGTAGATTATGTTGAATTATTGTGATAGTTAAGAAATAGTTATGAGCGTATGCTCGTGATCTCAACATATAACTATAGAGCTAGCAGCAGCTAGTTCAAGTGCCTATAAAATAGCTTTAAGATGTACCTGTTCGGTATACACGTTTTACATAAAATATATTTTTACCTTTCGCTGTCATTTTATTTTAAAGCAAAATCTCTATGATAGTAACAAAATAATGATTAATGAAAGACCATTTCAATATACTGAATTTATTGACAAGTTTCTCGTATTATATCAGAAAATAATACAAAAATAGAGAGTACATATAAGTTATTAAAGGGAACATAATTTAATAATAAATTAATGCATGAAAAACCAATTATCACACCACCGAAAAATAATCCGTGAAAAACTTTTTGTTATTAAACTGTACCTAAATGTGATGCCTCGATCACTATAAAAGTGAATAAAACATCAATCCACACTATTTATATCTAATACACTTTGATAAAGGAAGGAATGGATACAGTACTTCATACTTCTTTATTATTCAAATGCGATCTCGCGGCAATAACAGTGTGTGTAAAGCGCGCCGGCGCGCGGGGCCCAGTGTCAAAACTGTGCAAAATGACGTCAAAACTATGGATACGCCTCACGATTTCAAGTCAATTACATAAGAATATTATAACGTGGCGGGTTATATTCAAAATACCGTTTTCGTAAGAGAAAAAGTATTAAACAAATATGGAAATACCATATTTTATTTTATCGGTCCACAAAAAATACCTTAAATAATAATACATGAGATTTAAAAAAAACTGGGACTTTAAAAATAAAATGTGACATTTAATTATAAGCGGCACGACGTCCTTATGATGTGTACAGTGTTAAGTTAAACAGTATTAGAGAAGCAGCCTGGTAAAAAATGTAAGAAGTTATACACAAGCAAAGACAAGTGATGGAAGTGCAGTGTATATTGCTTGGCGCAGTATCGCTTGGCTTGGTATCGTGACGACTGTTTGGCACAGTGGTTTGCACGTATACCACTGGGCTCACTGTACCGGGTGGTTGCGAGTTCGATTTGCGTCCCAGGAAATTTCGGAAATGGCCTTTCTGTAATTCGCCCTGGTCTGGTTGTCACCGGGATTGCCCCCAGTCCATTGTACGGTACCAAGTATGATATCGGTGCATAGTACACGCGTTGCTTAGTTTGGGACCATAGTTGGTGTGTCAGTCTGGCGATATTATAGCAGGTGCGGTATTGAGCATAACCGCCGATTACTCAAATATAAACCAATATATTTAACCAGTTTTCTTTAACATCTGGTGGCCTTTGTTACTTGTGTAAAAATCCGATTCATCAAAATATAATGAACAAATACAGGTACGTTTTGTTGCGTCTCCAATCGGGTGCTCTCGTAAAAAGTATGGCATTAGTCCATTTTTCACGCCTCTCTATAGATTGAGGAAATCTATGGGAAAATGTTGAATTCACTGTCGTATCTCAAATTAAATGTCTTAAATTGCCCTGATAATAAAAAACTCTTTGAGTTTAAACTGTCGAGAAAAGTACCCTAAAAAATATATTGTCATCGGAAGCGACATTGAACATGTGTTAAGAAAGCAATGATAGAGGAATATACGACGACCCTTAGGTAAGCGACTATATTGGACGACTATGCGACTGCTATGTGATTTGGAAGTTTTGTGTGTAACAAATATTACTGTACCTACTAGTGCGTATAAGTTAAGTTTGTGGAGAGCGCAATAAACCGTTTTCTACGAAAACGGCATTTTAATACGCAACAATATAATTTTATAGAAGTCGTATCCACATTATCCAACTACATAGAATGTATGAAAATATACATTTTACTTTTTCTTGTAAAATATTGTATTTTAAGGGGGACTCACTGATAAAATGAAATGCCATTCGCTTTCTTATGCTTCCATTTCTTACTTTTACATGTTTTAATGATGCAAAACGGTATTTTTTCAATATTTTACGCCGCGGTTTTGACAGCTCTTGTGTCAATGGTCGATTATAGAGTAGCGGGCGACTGCGCGAATTTTGAATCATGCGTATTTTTTGGTGGAACATTGCGTGTACTAACATGCGGTATCCTTTACTTCTTTTATCAAAGCTAATACACTCATACCCACAACATTTTTTCTATATAAGAAAGTCGGAAAACAAGCTTATAACCCGCCTGGTGCTAAGCAGGTACTGTAGCCTAGGTCAGCAACGTGCGAACAATGCTTTTGGTATTAAACGCATCTATAAGCTACGGTACTACTTAAAATCAGGCGAGCCATAGGTACGTTTGTTAACAAAAAAGTTCCAACGCACGAAACACTATCCAAAACGTTCACAATACAAGACCATGGGTATAAGTCGATAGTAACTTTGGTAGAAGACATCTATCCATTGAAACCCCACAACTATCAACTGAGTAACTACACTTAACACACTCAAGATATTTAAGTTTGATGAAGTTATAACCCTGGTAGGGTCAAAAGTCACTTTTTGGACAGAAAGTCCTTCCTCTGCTGCTGCAGCTTCTGGTCCAGGAGCGTGATCTTCTCCTGGTACTTGCCGGCCTCGCGGGTCAGCGCCTGGATGGCGGAGTCCTTCCGGGCCACCGCCACCTTCACCCTATACAATAGAAATTTTCTTTGAAAAATGTTTTCATCTCGCGAGATTTAGATCTTTTGAAGACTTCCGTGGAGGCGTAGACCCGTTGTTTTCAGGTCCCTATTTGAGAATTAAATACGAAACATTTATAATCCTTATGCAAAAATTTGAAAAATTTCTTTGTTCCTAAATTAAAATTCGATATGTTACACTCTCAACATAACGTGGCTCACGTGGAAGCTGCGATACAGCTGATACAGCATGTACCATCGTACTACATCGAAGAAGTTTATGCTTAATAGTTTAGAAAAGGATGAAAATGACAGATATGGCTTTGAAGTCTTCTCCGCCACGGGTGCACTTACTTGGCATACAGTTGGTGCATCTGTTCTTCGTGAGTCTTCTTCATCTCCTCTATTTCCTTCCTGAGGGTGTCCACTTTCGTCTTCCATGTCTCTTCGCAGCTCGCTCTAACTTCCTCTGCCCTCGCTTCCAGTTGAGTGTTTTTCTGTAACCCATAATGATAAAGTATGCTTTGTATGTACTCCTACCTTGTTAAAATTTAGCAGATGACAATCAAGCCCTCCCAGACCCAAAAAGAAGAACTACCGGTCACAGCATTTTCATACTTCTCAATGCCTAAACCCAATTTATTACTAGGTATAGAGCTGTTCAATTCACTTGTATCAGTACGCAATCCATCGACTCTTGCTCCGTTACTTCCTGTTTCTCATTTGGTTCAGTTAAGTAAAATTTACTAAATGAATCTTTTACCTCGGTCAGAACCCTGTTTCTTGTCTCCAGTTGCGAGATCGTCACTTCTAATTGTGCACCTAGAATTAAAAATGATTTAGTATAAACACTATTTAAAGGCTCTATTGAGGATCTGATGACTGATAGAGAAAGTTTGAGCTAAAGGAAAATTAAATATTATTATTTATTTGTTTCGTCCCTTTCGGGAATTGGGTATTCTGTGGGCCTATTTATTTGGCATGGATATAAAGTAAAGGTAGCTCCAATCATACATTTGTCTTCAGTCTGTCGAATCCTCGCCTGCGCGTCCTGGTAGCGGCGCAGAGTCGCCTGCTCCGTCTTACCCAGCTCCTTTAGTTCTGCTTCATATTGCTCCTTGTGTCTCCTGTGGGAAATATCATCATCATTAAAAACATGATATGCCTAGTAGGGTTGTCTGTCTCTGAAGCCTAGACTCAGTTTTTTTATGTTACAAAGACGGAAAACAACCTTACGATCCGCCTCATGTTAAGCAGTTACTGTAGCTATAGATGCTTGCAATACCAATGGCATTGCTCGCAGATTGCCGGCCTATGAGAGGGTAGATGAGGGAAACTAAAATCAATTTTTGTTGAGATGCAGCCGAGCGGCGTATGCTTCCAGCACTAGACCAAGCGGTCGTAATTAATTTGTTTATTAAAATTATGCAACAATAATAAATATTTACATTTTCTCGTACAGGCCTAATATACGTACAAGCATACTACACAACCTCAGTTAATTTAGTTTTTACAGCTTTATTTTCCTGTAACAGCAAAACGATTCCTGCAGTCAAAAATCTGAGTGTAGGAAGACGGACCTTGTTTCACTGGAATCTCGAAGACGGACGCGATTGTGATTCAAAACTGAAAGAAGAAATCATACGAGTGAAGTTTACCAACCTGAGTGCTTCCTGCAACTCCCTCCTACCCGCCTGCGCTTCTGCCTCCATGCTCTCGATGGCTCGTTCAATCTCCCTGTCCCGCTCCTGCTTGTGCTGCGCCGCTATCTCCGTCACTTTCCGTTTCAGGGCCACTTGCTGCTCCATTTCCAATTGCTTCTTGTACTCTTCCACTTTCAACTGAAGCTCCTCTTCTTTATGTTTCATTTTCTCCTAAAAATGGTCTTACTATTTAGAGATAAACATTACCTAATTCATTATATTTTTTATGGGTAGACCTCAGTTAGTGACTGAATCGAGGTTTCTAAACATAATTACTTACTAAGAAAAAAAGACTAAGTCATATGGACATTGAGTTACCTGAATCTTTCATCTGAGAAATGTTGAAACTCTCTAAAGATAGTAGGTATATAAAACATAACTAAATATCTATGATGAAGCTACTAAACTGACCTCTAACTGTTCTTTGTCCTTAGCTCGACCCATTTCCAACTGTAATCTCTTTTCTTCAAGCGACATCTCTTGTTCTTTTCTCCATGTTTCTGTGAAAATAAATGAAACGTCTAAGGTAGCATCTTACAGCAACTACATACATAATATTTTCCGACATCGAAACAAGATTTTTATTAATGTTTACCTGTTATATCAACCATTGTATCAACATTCTCAAGTCTGAGAGCGATCTTGAGTATGCTTTAGACATGTAATTTTGTACTGGAATGACATAAGAGTGACATTTCCAAGATCGCTCTCGGACTTGAGGTCGATCTATAATACGGGCCTTATTCATCGAAATACTTCGACGACATCGTAATATTTTTATTATGATATCAATGCAGCAACTCACCTAATTCTTCTCTCTGCAGCCTCTCTTTCTCAGCGAGTTCGGCGGCGACTCGTTCGTTCTCAGCGCGCATTTCGGCGACGAGCCGCGTGCGCTGCTCCTGGTACGTCAGCTCTATCTCCAGGATTTGCTTCTCTAGCCTATAGACAAGATATTTTTTTGGATAAAGCGCTTTACGCTCAATCCACAGCTTAGTCTTGGTATAAATAAATATCGCCACACGAGCACACCCACTCTATGGTCCCAAACTAAGCGACGCTTGTACCGTACAATGGACTGGGGGCGATCCCAGTGACACCCAGACCTGGGCACGCGAAGGCCGTTTCCGAATTTTGCCCCGGCGGGAATCGAACCCGCAACCACTATATGCAGTGAGCCGAGCGGCCTACGCTCGAACCACTGCGCCAAGCGGACGTCAATCGGTATCACTTGCCTAGAGCTCCCCAACTGTCTCTCCTTCAGTAGCGCCGCTTCCTTCTCGTCCTCCAGCCTCCTCCGCAGCTGCTCCAGCTCCTGCGCGTGCTGCGCCTGCGCCCTGCCCATCAGCTCCGCGTGCTGCATCTTCAGATCCGACACCTCCTTCTGCTGCCTTTCGGCCATCTCGCGCAACTCTCCTTCTAGACCTTTGACTGTTAACTCCTAGAATAATAAGACCGTTTCATATTTTATTCCAATGATTTAGAATTTATTTGACTATTTTCGTTTCCTCTCATACATGAAGAAATACAGGCCTTTTACCCACAACAGGGGTAAACAAGGACTACTTATCGCCACATCCTGAATAAAATATGGTTTCATGCAATTTCGCCAGTTATGGGTGCTACGAACTAAACTTTTCTAAAGGAGACCATTGATGTGGTCGTATAAAGTTCTTAAATATCCTCTTCTTTTCTTATGATATCACTAGTTATACATTTTTTTCGTCCATGTAAGCATCATGTAAAAGAAATTATGAATTTCTCTCCGAAATTTTCCTTCTGGCATTCAATCCAAAACCTGAGGTGTAAATTACTGTTCTATCGATTTATGAAAGATATGCGAAATATATTGGGATGATGGGGACCTTAATTTTCTCAGCCTTCTGTCTGACCCAGCGTTGCCTGGCTATCTGTTGCGCGGCCGCCATCTTGTCGTGCTGGTTGCGCAGCTCCAGCTTGTAGCGCTCTTCTAGCGCTTGAGCGCTCCTCTTCCACCGCTCCTCGAGCGAGCGCCGCTCGTCCACCAGCTGCTCGATGCGGTGGTTCAACGTTTTCTTGTCGTTTATTAACTGCAACATGGGAAGCATAATCGCGTTGATATTATTTCGATATCTTTATTATTCGTTAAGTTCAATTGTGATTTAGTCAATAGTGTGCCTAATAATATTGTGGTGGATTTACCTGATCAATAAAATTCTGATGTCGTTTAATGGTTTCCTCGCATTCCTGCTTCACTTTGGCTATATTTCGAAGGGACTGCTTTTCCAAATTGCTCACTTTGTTTATCATCTGAAAGCAATATACAAATTATTTCAGCATATTTGCAAGATTTTCCAGTAATTTTCAACAATAGATGGGTATTTGTAGTTTCATCATTTGATTTATTTGGAGTTTGGTTACCTGCTCTTTGTGGTTTGTAAGGCTTTCCTGCAGCAGCGCTATGCAGCAGGATCTTTCTTCCAGCTGCAGTGACGCTGTCACCAGCCTCTGTGCTAGCTCCGTCTGCGGCAACTTGAGTAGACCCTCCAATCTGACCGAAAAGATTAAAGGCCAGATTTAATAGCGATGTTGCAATACGTCTAAGACCTGTGAATAAGCATCCCTCCAGAGATATCTACGTATAAATGTATTTCAAAACACTTACTTTGGAACAGATTGAGGAGTAGTGTTCGTGACCACAGATAAAGCGTCATTGGCGCTCTGTTCAACTTTCTCTAAGAATTCAAATATTTCCCTGTAAGAAAAAGTGTATGTATGCTTATTGATCAATTATATAATAAACTAAAAATGCTTTTTAATCCGAAAACCACTTACATAAAATTATCCTTAGGAGAAAAACTCCTTTCTTCATCTTTCTTACTTTCTGTATCCGTAAGATTCACATTACTAACTGACGTCACTGGATTGTCGCCGTAACTCTCAATCTCTTTCAGCATAGAGTAAATATCAAACACAGTGGACTTTGAATTCAGTTCTTTAAGCGTTTGCGCATCAGTTTGTTCTGATTGTACCGGTGATGGAGAACTCACCACAGGTTCCACGTTTCCTTCAAGAATTTCTAATTCCGTTTTTGGCGGTTCCTCCACAGGATCCACATTATCAACTTCCAACATTCTTGGTGAAGGTGCGGATATAGACATCCACGAATCAACATCCCTATCATTATGCACTCCTTCGATCCTAGCGCTGCTGGGAGTGGGAATAGTAAACATGTTCCTGTGTGTCTGGTTTCTTATATTATTGTTAACGGGCAAGTTACTATTCTTACCGCCGCGTGTGTTCTTGTTGTTCCACTCTTGCTTGTATCCTGAACTTTCTCCTGCACTAGCGTTGCTTAATTTCCTATCAGTTCTCTTAAAATTCTTATTGTGTACGTTTTTATATTCGCCTTCTTTCACTTTCAAATAATTCTGTATAAGTTCTTTTGTAGATATTTTAGATACATCCCTTTTATTGTCTATAGAATTTTTATTATTTCTTACAGGTTCTGTAAAATGAGTGTCCTGAGACGCACTGCTATCTTCTTTGGTATCGAAGTGAGTAGGCTCTTCAAACATCTTATCAATATTGAGAGGAGTAGGAGATATAGCAGTATCCGTTTTTATATCTTTAAGTGTTAATTCATGAAGGCTATTAATAGCTTCCAATTCTTTCTTGTAGTCTTCAATAACTTTGGACGTGTAAGCTTTAGTAGAACTATTTACTAGATAAGATGGGTATTCTAAATTGTCATTCCCACTTTCTACTTTCGTATCTCCTGAAGATTCACTCGTTCCGGGTATGTGTACTCCACTCTTACTTGGAGAATTTTGTGGGGGCAAAGCGATGTGTCCTTCTTTCTTTAGAAAGAAATCTTTGTACAGCAAACGGCTGTGATTCAAAGGCTCTGACCATTGACTTTTTGTGTCTAACGGAAAAGTTTTAGGATAACCTTTATCATTGCTACCTGTGGAGATGCTATCTAAGCTCTTAGGCTGATCTTCGACTTTGTCTAGGGAATTTGATTTTTTTAGTAGAGATGTAGTTGGAAGCGAGTAGTTTTGCCTATAACCTTTTTCATCATTTGCACCACTGTCTGGATAGCCTGAATCCTTGGAAGACGAATCTGTATGTATTATAGTACTAGACAGTTTATTTTTATAGGGGTCGATAGGATTTGCGCGGAAATCATCATAAAAGTTAGTGTAAGTCCTAGGTTCGCACATGAAGCTTTGTGATATTTTATTATAGTCATCACCTTTTATATCGACTATGTATGCATTCCTACCGTTGAGATTATCATCAATAATATCACGATTCCCGATTTTGTCTTGTAAAGAGTTCTCTGGGGACAGACTCGACATGTTTTGTGACGGGACACTATCTAAATCTTGTGTAGACTCCTCTTCTACTAGAGAGAGCTGTTGTTTAGTTACTGTTAAGCGTCGAGAATAGGTATCTATAGCCTGTTCTACTTCCGACTGTAAATCATACGAGTCCTGGTCGTTGTTAGACATTTTCCTTTCGGACTCGAGGGGTATGAAATAAGACTCGTAGGCTCGAGTCTTGTACGAAGGAGATAGGCACCTTCCGTGGTAAATATTTTTGTTTCTAGTCGGAGATTGGACTCTCTCAATGATTTTCACTTGCAAACCGTACTCCTGACTAGTTCCGTCCTCACTGATCGCACTCTCCATAGGTTTGCGGCCTTTCTTGGCTATGTTTCTGTACTTCAGAAAATTCTTGGTGTTATTTTTAGTTTTAGAGCCTAATTGAGCTTTCGCCTTGATTTTAGTGCCTAGACTAATGAAGGTGTCTTCGGAGCCGTAGTCCGAGGCATTACTGCAGAAGTCTTTGTTCTTGTGAGACTGCGTTACGGCCTTTGAGTCTCCTAGTAAGTCTGCAGTTGGTGGTAATACTTTAATGTTAGTTGGCGAATCTGCAAGTGAAATTATTATTTGAGTATCGTCGTTCATACTTAATTGTGGTTATAGGTATAGTTATCATTAAACGAATATATATACATATATATTTTAGGCTAACCGTCGCACGCAGCCTAAATATTACAAATATACAAAATTGGCAGGGCTGCCATGTTGACACAGACATAGATCACGCAGCTTGACCCCTATTAATAAAATAAATAAATAACTAATTAAAGTCTGCAAGCGATCTTGAGTACGCATTTGAAATCTTTTGTAATGTATTTTGAAATTTCATAAAAATATCATTACTAAAACAACCGCAGAGCAGGGGGCCAACCACCATCTCTTATAGCAGTATTATTTCAACCTTACATCGACTTTTCGTACCATGACGTCCTTAAGGGGCTGTGGCCAGAAAAATGAATCGCGATTTTGGGCCATCTGACACTCGCATTCGCTAGCCACGTCATGACGTCGGCACTACGGAAATCTATGGAGCAGCCTAAATAGTTATTTTTTTAACAGAATTACAAATAGAAGGAGGAAGTTCTCAGTTCAGTTGTTTTTTTTATGTATGTTACCTCAGATCTCCGTCATTTATAAACCAACTAGCTGTTCCCCGCGACTTCATCCGCGTAGTATTGGATTATTGGGTTAAAAAGTATCCTATATGTTAATCCCGGTTATAATCTATCTGTGTTCCAAAATTCATCCAAATCCGTTCAGTAGTTTTTGCGTGAAGGAGTAACAAACATACATACATACATACATACATACATACATCCACACTCACAAACTTTCGCATTTATAATATTAGTAGGATTTGAAAGAATATTTATCTATTAGATATTTTTATTATTTATATTATTATTTATTGATACTTGTAGGACCCATAGAAATTTTACCAAAATCGGTTCAGTAGTTTGGGAGATGGACTATTTACAGTTACCAGCAATTCAATACGTAGTTTACCATTAAAAACATGACCAAAACTTTATAAAAAAAATATCGACTCCAAAAAAAACCCGGGTGCGCTAAATAAAACGCTAGAAATGTTGAGGTCCCTAATTTGGAGTCAGTGTCAATTCAAGTAAGTAGGAGTTGGTAGGTACCTAAGAATCTATCCTAACGTAGAGTAAAGATTCCACCACTGCAGCGACTCCATATGAAATAAATTGTCATTTCTAGCTTTTTAGTGCAGGTTTTATTGAAGTCAGTTCAATTTTTTTTTAATTCCTTAGTCGCCCATTAGACCAAAAATTTGGGCGTCAAGTATACTGATTCCATGTGCCCGCGGCATATTCGAAGTAAAGATGTTCCGTTTAAAAAAAAACCGGTAATAAGTCTTTTAACACAAAGGCAATTACAAATTGAATTATGGCGAAAATTTGTATTTTTCTTAAATTCGGTAGTTAGCTAGATTATAAACGTCCGATAGTAAAGTCGGTCGTCTGTCATCTTGGAATCTAAAATTTACGTCATAATCGTAATCGGCACGCAAAAAACCTTTTTAATCCCAAGTCCGCAACTTGGGATTAAAAAAATCACATAATTATACTTCATAAAATATAGCTTGATCGCTGCGACAACTGTCTGATAATGTCTGATGAAGTCTTGAATTTCATAATAGTACAGACAGTACCTGTCAATGTCATACTTTATGGGCATGCCGATCTAATTAGTGATGGGCGATGAATCATCGTGACCACAGACGATATTTGAAATAAAACTTAATTTATCTTTTAATTTGATTGTATATTTTAATATCATAACATTATTTACATTTGTGCATACTGGATCAAAAATAATAGTGACAACATAAAATCTAATTTTGGGAGCGGGACGTCCGATTTGATAATATTTGCGAACAAGAGTTTATAATTAATTTACAAGATTGTTTTAGCGATTCAGAAACTGACCGAGATATGGATTTGGGTTGTACTCCTTTAAGAGAATAAATGTCATTTTATATTAAAATATTAGTTTTTAGCATTGATTATAGCAAGAAACATCCATCATTTCTATCAACATTTTGCTATATCCTGACAACCCTATAGGGTTGTCAGGATATAAAAAAATTTAAATATTTATAAATATCACTTTGACTTAACCACTCCCGCTCCAACGTCATAATACGCTCAATCTGTCAAGCCTCGCTGTCACTTTGCCTGCCCGCGGTGGTAAATGTCATGACTCGTAAAATACCCTCTCATTCAAATTATATTGCCACTATCGTCTTTCTGATGACTGTTTTAGTTTCTTGAACAAATAGGCTTTATGTTACAGAATAACCAATCATTTTATTACATCTCATGAATTATAAATCATCTGTTGAAGTCAGTGTACGGGATAAAATTGCATTTTTGTTGTATTATGTAGGTTTCTGAAATAATCACTGTACTAATTGACACGAAATTTTGGATTTATTAAAATGAATATACATACAAGTAATCAAACAACAGCATTTTTTTACATATCTTATCGAAGAGATTTATAATAATCGAACTCAAAGTACACAGTGCGCGCGGCCGCGCATATGCAATTGCGTAGTTCAACGCATGAATGTTTATATCGTAATCAGAGTCTTGACGTGTTGTGTATAAGAGAAAATATTATTAGAATACTCTGCAAACATTTATTATCTAATTTCCATGCATGATTTGTAAAAATATACCACTTTTATTCACGAACTTCCGCGATTTCTGGCACAAGAGAACAAATCAAATCATATTTTTGCCAGCTGTTATTTTCCATTATCACACGTTATTGGAACTTGCAAAATGTAAAACATAAATCAAAACAATATAGCTCTTCTAATGTAATACACTCTTGCTGACATTTTATAGAAATAAACAATGATACGGCCCTTCTAAGGTGACCCTTTTTTTGTTATGGTTTTGATGTTTTGATGTCGATCACGCACACACTCATACACTCCGTAGTGATGGGGGGCGCGCCGCTACGATACTTGTCGATAAGCTGACTGTACGAAAGAGCGTTTCTGAACCTACTAATGAATAAATTATTTTGTACATTTATAAAGTATTTGTTTTGCGTACTAGGGCTTGCATTTTCAGTATTCCAATAATAAAAGGGAGGCTTTATTCGAATATTCGACTATTCCATTTATAATATTATACATTTTTGATGATCATACTTTAGCTAATATTTATTGACAAATATAATAGTTTATCATTGATGGTACAATGTCATTAGTTATTCCTGCATCTACTACTAATATATCGACCATGGAGTAGTTTAAAATGTCAATCTAAATGCTAAAGGCGATTGAAGACGCTATGTAGTTAAGAATTAGACGATTTTCTGTATATTTTTTCGTGATAATATTATATTTTTTGTTAATTTGTATAATATGAACAAAAATATAAGGTTTTCATTCAGGTTACCTATTTTCTCCAACGAACGGCTTAGGTGTAAATGACGATTAAACTTTTTTTAAATTCTTATATGAAACTTCGGTGTGCGTGAGTTCGTAATTGTTCTCCTCCAAAACGGCTTGACCTACCTTTCTAAATGACGTGCATGAGTAGACCAGTTCATAAACTGTAATATGTTTGTTGATATAATATCTTAGATCCTATTGCTCACAGTTTGATTTGAGATGGAATCGAAGTTGAAATCTGCTAAACATTTTCAGTCCGCGACTGTATTTACTAATATATAAGCCCTCTTCATATTGAATTATCCTGATTGACTGACTCATCGAACACAAAATTTTGACTATAGGTATATTTTATAACTTAGGTACCTAGGCAATAAGAAACGATTTTTGCACTAAGGGGCAATATGGCAGTTAATTTAAAAATCTAATGTATTTCGAATTTTGAACCGCTGAAAATGTATGTAAGTGTGTAAAAGTTTATATGCTCACATATTTGCACAAATTTACCTATACATTTTACACATTCAGTATTTGAATAAAGCCTCCCTTATTATTCGAATACTGAAAATGGCCCAATATTCGGGGTATTCGGTCGCGGGCAGAAGCTAGTGCCTAACAAAGTTGTCTGTGACTTGAAACTTTTACTTAAATTCAATAAAATAAACATAATTTCATTTATTTCCTGATTTTTTCATATAGAGTTAAAAAATATACAAGGCATTATTCACTTATCATGTTAAAGTTATTATTATAATAAATAAACAACAATATTCACAAAAAATTACATATATATTCATTTTTGCTACTATTTGAATAATTCGAATACCACCTTAAAAATGTCTAATATTCGAATATCTAAAATCATCGATTATTTGCAAGCCCTAGTGTTGACTCGCGGGGGGCAGAGCTGGAAGGACCTGGCGAACCTCGCGCCAAGGAGGTGCAGGCGGATCTGTAAAATAAAAAAGTAAATGTAGGGCGATCTGAAATAATAAACACAATTAACAATTAGTTTACACAATAATTCAAAAGTAATAAATAAAAGCACAAAATACTAAACTATTCAAATATACTTACATTTTGACCTGGTGGAGCCAACTCGTACTCCTCCGCCTCCTCCAGGTATTCAAAATATACCGCCTCGACGTCGAGGTACTAGGGTTCCTCGACGTCACTGCCCTCCGAGTCGCGAGTCCGCTAGAAGGCTTAGAATGTGCTCCGGCACCACGCGTTCTCCCACATTCCAATTGGCCATTTCCTAAAATACATAAAAGACAGTAATGAAAATATAAATAGTAGTAGGTGTCATTGTTTTTTTTTCCACATATTATTGAATCACTAGCTGAGCCCGCGACTTCGTCCGCGTGGAATTTAACTTAACAAAAAAGCCCGCTCGCGCGTTATGAGCCCGCGCAACAGGACCCATTTTAAAAAGTTTTGTTTTTCTAACATAAAATTAGCCTCAGTTACTGCTTATAACGTCAGCTATCTGCCAGTGAAAGTCCCGTCAAAATCGGTCCAGCCGTTTCGAAGATTACCCGGTACAAACACCAGACAATTTTATTTTTAATTGCGTTTTTGCTATATGTGTCGTATGTACATATACATTTAGTGAAAAGGTCTTATTTTGATATTACAAACACACACTCCAATTTTATTTATTTGTATAGATTACGTTACTATTCAAATAAATCCGAAAATCAAAATAATCGTTTATCGATAATTTTATCGACCTGACCACGCACTACTGGGTTAGCTCAATACAATAGCTGACATACGCGGAAATGTCACTATTGACTTTAGGAACTGTCAAATAGATAACAAAAAGTCCATTACTTACTTTTTATAACCTTATAAACTTTAAATTGGAATTTGATATTTGTACACAAAACTGTTGAAATCTACCAAATATTATTGGAAATATGAATAATAACTATTTATGACGCTATTATGTACATCATAAAGCCACTAATTTGTAGTAACACAATAAATAAACATTCAGTGTGGCAGAATTTCTGCCGAACTCCTACAACATTAGAATTGTTAGTTCAAAAAACACGTTTTCTGGCATTGTTTTATCAAAACTAATATCTGAGTACTTGAAATAAACACTTATAATGAAAATAAAGCCACTTACCGGTAAAAAAAACACCAATTCACACTAAAAGAGAGTCACTAGCTGGAGGCCGTGACAATGTTACGCGCGCGAAATGACTGAAAAATTAAACTTGATTTCTGGACGATCACAAGCCACGATATTTATTTTATAGCTAATTACAGTCGTGGAAAATCATGCCACATCAGAACCAAATTTGTTTCAAGCCAAAATACATCATAATATCTAACTAGAAAATTGAATATTGAATGCTTGTCCAGCCGACACCAATTGGTGTCGGCGAGGCTCAACGTTACGGGCGTTAAGACACCAATTGGTGTCGCTGAGGCTCACCACGTTAAGTCGCAGATATCAATATTAGTCATGGCATCTCTTTATGACTAATTATTGCAGAGCTCAGTGGGATGGAAATGATATCTATACAAATAAATAAAATTGGAGTGTCTGTTTGTAATATCAAAATAACACTTTTTCACTAAATGCATATGAAAGTATAAACGACGCCTATAACAAAAACGCGATTTAAACATTTTTTGTCTGTCTGTCTGTCTGTCTGTCTATCTGTCTGTCTGTCTGTCTGTTTGTTCCGGGTAATCTTTAAAACGGCTGGACCGATTTTGACGAGACTTTCACTGGCAGATAGCTGATGTTTCAAGGAGTAATTTAGGCTACTTTAATTTTAGAAAAACAATTAGCGTTCCGTGTAAAAAAATAAAAACACATGAAATCAAAGAGTATCTCCGAAACGGCTGGACCGATTTTGACGGGACTTTCACTGGTAGATATCTGTTATTATAAGCAGTAACTTAGGCTACTTTTATTTTAGAAAAACAAAATAAAAAAATGACTCGTGTCTCGAGGGCTCAGGATGCAGGACGGGCTTTTTTGATAAGTTAAATTCCATGCAGACGAAGTCGCGGGCTCAGCTAGTATATAATAAATTTAGTTAGTAGATTTATTTAACACATAAAGGAACGAAAAATTACAAGAGAGTGACAATTGATCTTTTTAAACAATTGACAGAGAATAAATCCAGAAAAAGAAATCAAATATGAAATTAAAATAAAACCTTATTTTATTTCTAACAATCAAGCTATGTTTTATGTCCTAGTTTTCGCTTCTTCCTATATCTATGGTTCGCCAGATAATTTGGTTATGTCACTCTGTCCGACTGCCCGACGTCACAGTCCTTTTATTCAGAAGCTAGAAGGCTGCAAACTGGCGCTAAAATTGATTTTTGGTACCGCTACAAAACTGTTTAAATATTGAAAGCAATATACTCGTAATTATAGGGTAGGTTACCAGTTTTAAAAAATAAATCCCATTGATTCAATATTGCCGATTGGTTAAGCCCGCGTCTTGCGGGCTGCTACCAGGTCTAGGGTTCAAACCCCGGCTCGAACCTCAGGATTTTTCGAAATCTATGTGCGAATCATAATTTCTATATGATTATCACTTGCTTACGGTGAAGGAAAACATCGTGATGAAACCTGCATGTCTTAGAGGATTTAAATTTTCGAAAGACATGTGAAATCCGCCAACCCGCACTGGGCCAGCGTGGTGGATTATGGCCTGAATCCCTCTCGTGTTGAGGGGAGGCAAGTGCCCAGGAGTGGGACGTCAAAAAGGCTGAAACTATTATTTTACTAAATATTGAGCTCCGCTATGGCCTTTTTCACGTAATCACCTCGCATTTTAAACCTCGCATTTTAAATTATTCGAATTGATATCGGACACGGATAAGATCACTTACAAGTCTGTGTTAATGCCAAATTAAAATTTATTTTGAATATTTTTTCACTGTTGTATGTTATGACATATTCGATTACGTCATACGAATACCTATGTCATACGATTATTAAAATACAAATAAATAAATATCGCCAAACGAACACACCAACTGTATGGTCCCAAACTAAGCAACGCTTGTACTATGGGTACCATACAATGGACTGGGGGTGATCCCAGTGTCACCCAGACTAGGGAAAATTACGAAGAGGCCATTTTAGAAATTTACCCTGTCGGGAATCGAACCCGCAACCACCCGATGCAGTGAACCCAGCGGCCTACGCTCGAACCACTGCGCCAAGCGGCGGCCAAATTATATTTTTTAGTACATTTTAAATAGTCAAAAATATAAGTTGACATTTAAAATACCCCTTCCCCCTGAACGACGTTATAAATAAACAACGATTATAATATAAAATATAATTAATAAATAATTAATTAAATAACCATATCGTTAAGTACTTAATATGCAAAAGCAATGTCTACTGAAATACATGTCTTTAAATAAACGTATGTTTTCTCATAATGTCTCCCTTCGCCGTTCAGCAAGTGAAAATTTACGTTGAAAATTATATGGAAATAGAATAATTAACTTTAAAAAAAAGTCTGAAAATCTGTCAAATTACTACTATATACAAGTACATATAGTATCGGACTCGCACTTGACATATTTTTTATTTGACCAAAGGAGTTTCCACTCTCTTCGTTTACGTAATGGTTGCGTCGAATTTATTTAAATTCGGATCTGAAAAAAATCGGCATAGGTCCGACCTCGATGACGTCCGCAGACGACTGAGCTAGTTAGAATATGACAGTGATGCAATGACTTCATGTATAGAAAATATGAGATGACACTAGTGACCGCGCGCTCGGAAGTTAAACCACATAAGCGCTAAACAATATTTCTTTGGTTTTTAACAAAACTAGGGAATTAATTAAATTTTTCGGTTATCCTGATCCTAGATATTATCATTTACTATGTTTTAGAAAAAAAATCGTGATCTAATTCGTAATAATATCGTGGATGAAACGAAAATAAAAAGCAATAACAGCCAACTTTGGATTTTTTTTCTATCGAGGAAATTTCACTTAATCGTGTTTTCCTATATATGTAATCCTAGTTAATGTTTTTGAATAACACATATCTGAATATAAGCTTCTTAATCTATAAAATGATAGAAATATTTCGAATTAAAAACCCAAAAATTGCGAATGCCTCCTCTTAATTGTAAGCTTATAATAACATTGTTTGCTTAGCAGTTTTGATGATGTCACGTCTATTCGTTCATTCTATTCGTACCACGACGTGATTTTTAACGACTAGCATTAATGCTTATATGTCAAATCTTGCAATCTTATAAAAGTTGCTCGGCGGCGACGTAAATAAGATTACTTTGAGAATTTCTTTTGTTTTCAAGTGTATTAATTATTCATTAATATATAAAGTGAGTAAAAGTTATTTAATAAACGTAATAGTATTGAATTTGTTAAGTCTTATGGACTTTTGTATGAATCAAGGCATATAAATTCTTATTTGATTCTAGATGGCAAATGAATACGAAATTGTTGAGTTCTTGAAGTCGGATACCGCAGAAGGAAATATAACACATATGCGTCATCGTAGTGAGGCATGTTGTAACCCCTTCGGTTTAGAAGAACCGAAGTTTATAAAAAGATATAGAATCATGAAGCAGTTCAAACATAACCTCTGTGCGATGAGTTGAGGCCTCTGATGAAGAAGCCCATAAGATCTACAGACTTGACTGTAGAGACGAAGGTAATTACTGTTATCTATTCTGCAGTGTATACTTAATAATTATTATGTACTAGCTGTACCCTGCGCGCATTGCTATGCTGTCAAATATTGGCCGTACCAACTCAGAAACCTTTGTGGGCATGAGCCCACAAAGGTTTCTGAGTTGGTACGGCGGTGTGCATGAGCACAACACTTTGCTGAAGATCATGACATTATAACATGCATAGTATTCTATAAATTACGTACATACAAATATTCATTTTTATATAATATAGATAAACCAGTCAACCACTATTAGGTACTTAAGTATGAATTAATAGGCTAATCTTGATAACCAACCAACCAGTTTGATTATGTTTTACAGGTATTGGTTGCATTACCATTTTATGCAAGAGGTGCCTTCCAGCGTCTTCCTACCTCATTAGCGACATTACATGAGGAACGCTACTATTGCCGCAAGCATTACCACTCCTTGAATGTTCAATTGGTAAGTGTATATTCACACCATCACACCTGCATTCCCTGATGGATAGACAGACTTTTAGTCCCAATGTGATAGTGGCTCGGTAGAAATAAATTAATATTATTACATGTTACAAAATAAGTAAAAAATTACTAATAAAATATTTATTCTCTCATAAATTGTATAACATAATAAAATTATACATACATAGTTAGTCTGTCGATATTTATTTATTATTTACCTAATGCAGTCTTCAATATGTTTTCAGATATTTAACATGCAAATTATGAGTGTAGATACAAGTCATGACTCTTTCATATGGGCTAGCCATCCATTGAGAGCTTACAGAAACTCTCAGCAACTCAGAGAGTACTTGGTTTCTTGGTATGTATTACATCATTTGGGTATTTTTTATATAAAAATACTTGAGTACTTGTAATTTTATAATTATAATATTTTTTTGCCCTTAGGTGATTCTGGGTATCCTCTGAGAAAGAGCATGATGATACCAATACTGGATGCGGCAGCTGCTACACAGAGTTTTCTGGTTCAGCGGCTCTGGGAACGGCGGCATGTAGAACCCTGAAAAGAAAAATTTTCATTTCATTAAAATATAGTTATTTTTGAGACACTTAAATTGTATTTATTTGTATAGATTTGATAAAGTATAAAATGCTGTTACTTCTTTGAACCTGACTTAGATCTAACAAGCAAGAACTATACATTTAGGATCAATATCCCTGCTCACACCACTGGAGATTTGAATAACATTAATATTTTAAATTATTTACCTTTCTATTCTCATGGCAGTAGTTTGTAGGTCATCAATATGTCGCACCATTTGCTCCATTGCCTCGCTGGTCCTCACAGCAGCCTCCGCGCGCATTTGTGAGGACCGGACGAGGGCACGTCTAGCAGCCTCCTGCAGATCTCTACCTGCCTCCCGGACACTCGGTGAACTCTTCGGCTGCAAGATGAATTAACACAAAACTTTAACTACAAAACATTTAACAGCTACACTATTGGTTTTTAATCTTCATTCACCTACTAATTTTGTTACCAATTTATTATTTCACTTTATCTTGTTTCTATATTAATAAAGCTAGAAAATAGCACGTCACACACTTCCAAAATGTATAAATAAAATGTGTTCCTTTTTACAAACTTACCCCAATTGTGTTTGGAATGTCGCTCGCCGGTAACCAAAGTACTTGACTGCACACCCACTTGACGAGTAAACATTGCACGCTTCACATTTTAAAATTAATAAACAAAAATACTAAGAAATTCCTCGCGATAAGCAAAGTACTTAGCACGTCGTCACACTTGATAAGTAAACTTCAGCTTATTTGATTTTTTCGTTACTTTCTAAAGGAAAATAAATGTTCAATTATTTGTATATTCTAATAAGAAATTATTCAAATCAAGTATATTATTTAACAAAATGAGCTTTTTAAGATTATTATTACAAAAAGTTGTTTCAATATTTTCGGTACCAAGGCCCGATTCGGAACATCGTCGTATGAAAGAGATAGCCATATACATTTCATATAGCGTTATTTCTTTTCTATGATAGCAGGGAAGAGACAATCTTGACAATATCATTCGTTCTTTGCAGCACTAAGCAGGAATACAACAAAACGGATCGATGAAGGTCATGGTACGAATAAGAGTAATGTTATTATAAGCTTGAAACAAAACTTCCTTGAAATAAGATTACTTTGTAAAAGCTGGTGGTTGGCCCCCAGGACAGACACATATCTCCGTGCCACGAGCCGACGTCGCAGCGTACACACCTCTGTGCCTGTTCATACGTTAGCAAATCTGCTCTGCCCTGCTCTGCGTGAACTTCATCGCTCACACTTACTGTTGTATGATTGCAGTAGTTCAGCACTGAATGCTTTCAGCAGGCTCCTGGTAGTAGGCGCGCGGTCTTTGGTGTCGGCTGAAAATGGCCTCTTGTATCTCTCTTGGATGTCCTAGAGGAAAACTTAAACTTATCACACGTGCGTCATATTAAAACTGATAAACATTTTCTCCATAATTTTCACTAGGTAAGTCCTACCTAACTATAAAGCTATATCACCTAAAGGAGTTAAAAGAGAATATAGGAATAACGGTGCCATTGCCATGGCTTAAAAATGTTTAGTTGTTTATTGATAAATTAAGAAGGAACAATAGATATTATTATAGAACCTCTAACCTTTCAATTATAATGTCAGTTATAGAATGCCTGAAATAGGCAGGTACGTATAATATTATGAACACGCAAAAATATGGGCTTGACGACCGCTTGGCGTAGTGGTTCGGCCACTGCACCGGGTGGATGCGGTTTCGATTTCCGCCGCGACGAATTTCTTAATTTGCCCTGGTCTGGGATCGCACCAGTCCATTGCACCAAACTAGTGTCCGCTTGTACTATTACAAGCGGACATTAGTTTGGGACCGTAGAGTTTGTGTGTCAGTCTGGCGATATTTATTTAAATTATCTACCGGTGTGCAGGTGTTCTGGAGCGCAGACCGCGGTCGATTACGAATATTCTTTTTATCGTCCTTTTTCTTGCTTCTATAAGACAAGTTCACGGGCGAGCCAAGCAGCCGCAAATTAGTGTTTTCCTTCGACATTTCACACTCATTCCAGCCACAAATGTATTAAATCTATGGCCCGAAAATACATTGATAAACTCTGTCAAACCGTTTGTTTGTTGTCAAGGATATCGTTGCTAGGCAACCTTCGCCAAAGGCGTTCCAGCGCCAAAGGCTAACTTGATTTATATTTCTAGCATAAACATTTGATATCCTGTTAAAATTTTAAATACGTTTACAGTGTTAAATTATTTTAGATTAAATTATGAATAGCCTGTTTACTAATTGTGAAATCACGAAACATTGAACAAATTTAATTGAAAATTGATTCAAATTGTATTAAATAGTCATTTGACTAACACGGAAGTCTGGGAACGGATTTTTAAAATTACGGTGTTACAAGCAAGAAATAAATTCTACCACTGGTAGAAAACATATGTAATGTTATGTAAACATAATATAAATTAGTATTATAAAATAAAGTAACTAAAATGAACACATAAAATAATTCTAGATCAACAGAATTACGTAATTAGAATTTAAATATTTAAATATACAGGTCCCGACAAAGTTCTAATGGAATAACAGAACGCAATACATTGACGTCATTGATAAAAATACAGACGGCTCACGTATCATGCACATTGCACATGCGAAAGGTCTCGAGTCCGCCGGTCGGTCAGACGATTCTTAGTCGAGTGGAATCTTAAGACGCAAAGAACCGCATTCCTAACGCGTTGAACGTGCCGTAAGAATTGGTGCAATTTTGAAAAATAAATTTGCTGTCGTGAATTTAACACACGTTCCGACGTTCGCCCAGTGTAATAATTGTGATAAATTAAATATAAGCAAAATGTTCAGCGGAATCGCAGGTGCGTACTTTTATCTGCTTACTTATTTCATTTTATAAAATAAAATTATTTAAAATATTTTCAATAAAAATATGTGCTCAGGTAAGTAGGTATAAAATAAAGATTTTGTAAAAATATAAAAAAGGCTTTAGTAAGTAGGTCTTGGTAGAATTGGCTAGTTATCAATCATGACATATTATTAAAATTTGCACTCTGTAAGTTAGTTTTTATTACTATATACAAACACACTGCATGCTAGTTTAGTATTATAAATAAAATACGTACATATTTCAAAACATAATTTTTATATTTTATTAAATATCAAAATAGCGAGCAAGTACTAGGAAAACGCCGCGGCGCCGGCTACTACTTAATAAGATGATGATTGTATTGTCTTCTTAGCTACAGTTACCAATTATTTTCCTCGCCTAATTGTATCTATAGATATTCACGCTAGTTCGTTTAACTAGAACCCAGCTCCTTTAGACAGTTTTTAGCTTAGTCATTCCAATTATTAGACACATTATTTCAACAAAATATTTCTATACGATTATCGTCAATAGGCAGTACGTTTTACTCCCACTGAGGTCATGACCCAGTTAGTGGGCAGACCCCTGTGCTAATCTAAGTAAATAGGTACCTAATAGAAGAAAATAACTAGGTAGACAACGGTGTCACTTCAGGTCACGAAGGTAGGTAGGTCCCTTAATTATTAGGTAGGAAACTAATTTACCTACAAAGTAAACACTTAAAATAAAGTAGAAATTATTTTAAAACGGCCAAATGTACAGCAATACTATTATATTATCCTTTTTCATTGATTGCCATCTATAAAAGGTAGAAAAGGATGGACAAGGGGGGGTGCTGACCTAATCCATGTCACGTCACGCCTTACAAAATCGATTACGTAGGTACCTATCTGATACGTAACCTACAGAAACTGGCAGGATAATAAGAAGGAGCTTAGCAGAGGAGAAATTAAAACTCGAAACCGGAAACCATAATACAATCGAGACTAAATACATATACTCGTACCTAAACATAGAAATTATGAACCCTTTGACAAAGGTCAAAGGGCCCAAAAAAAAATAAAAAATAAGGAGCTAGACTGTCCCTCTCTTCAGACGTTCCTAATAGGTAATTGTCACTGCGAGTCATTATTGTAGGTACACATATAACAGGAATACATACAAGTTTTTCTATTGACTATTAGTTAAAATAAAATATTTTTACTTGTTATTTATAGGTAGTTAAAAAAATAAAAAAACTCTATATTTTTCGTGTAGAACTAGTGAGACTTTAAATAAAAAATTCTAGCCTCGTCGAGTTTAGATGGTAATCAAGACCTCTTTAAAACTACCATGTGACCTTACACGGGCCAATTCGCACTGACTTCATTGCACCACTGTGCGGGGCGCCATACACAACTATGAGTCATGCCACGCCGAGGACGTGTGATGCTTTATTATTAACAGACTTCAAAGAGGCGGAGGTTCTATGTTCTTCAAGCTTATTAAATACAGGCTTATTAAAATTAAATACTTGCTTATAGTATACTGCAACTTGGATTAATACAATCGATCTAGACACGTGGTGGCGTGTCAAGCCAAGTTCAAGCTAACAGAACTGCCGAGCAGCACCGTGTGTACACCGTGTTACACGAACGTTTAGAACCACTTTTGACCCCCTCATCATTCAAAAACTATTTCACATAAACATGCCAAATTTGGCTCATATATTGAGACTTCGAGATACACGTGTGCTTTAAATTTCATAAACACAACTCAAGCGGTTATGTAGATATTAAAGTCCAAAAATTGATTTTTTTATCACTGACTGACTTATAGATCAAAACGCTAACCCAGTTCCAGATGACTTAGAAAGTTCAAATTTGGCATCCAGATAGGTGGTTGGGTGAATATAAAGGAAAAAATCAGAACCTATAATTAATATTATAGTAAATCTTTATAATTTTATTATAGTTTTTCAATTAATTTATTAAATTATATGTTTATTAAATATAATGTATGTATATCCTCGTAACTATTTTATTATTAAGCGGCTGTTTGTTTTCCATGTAAAATAAAATAACATGACGAACATTTACTTATGGTGCCTGAAATGTAAGAAGCAGTGATAGCCGATTGGTTAAAGCACGCGTCTTGCGGGAGGATTAGCCAAGTCAGACCTTAGGCTTCAACATATTATCCGAAGTTATAAGAAGAAATTATATTTTATGTTGTTATAAATAAATTTCAGGACTGATCATTGAACTTGGCGCCCATTTAGATCTCACTTCTTTTGTCGTTGAAGTCAACAACCAAGGCATACCTATAATATCATAATATTGAACTTTGCTCTCATTTCACATTTATGTTTTTGGTGGGATTAAAAATATAAGGGAGTCATCTTGTCTCGTCGACTGAATAACAATAGCTATGGACTTGTTATAGCCATTCGCCATTGTTATACTGTTACACCTCATAATTAGGCTTCAGTAACTACTTACTTGCTTATTGCCGTCTACGTGGCAGTAGGTATAGATGTGTTATTTTAAGATAAACAAGTTTTGTGTGTTAATCTGTAAACCGCGTAGCTATAAATGCGTCTATTTTAATTATGTTCTTATTGAACACAAATAAGTAGGTGAATATAAGTAAATAAGTAGTATTAGAATCCAAAGATTAAATAAATACCAATAAGTTTACTTATCACTGTTCGTACCACATTTTGTTGATGTTTTAACTATTTTAACATCAGTTTAAGATTGGTATTCTAATAGCATTCACGCCAAGAACAAAAATATACCAATTCTTTTTTTTATTTAAAAAAATAGGTACTTTCATTATAGGAATATTGTGTGGGTCCCGAATTCAATTTGCAGTTTTCGGTGAGTTGATTAAAATTATTGCGTGTAGCCGTGTAGACTATTGATAGGTCATTCCGTTCACCATTAAGGCTAAAGCGCCCATCTAGCCCGCGAAGTTCAAATTTTTTGAGGTTTTTTAGAAATTTTTCAAAATCTGACAATAATAAAAGGCACATCTTGTAATTCGCGAAAAAGACCGTGTGCGGTGCATTTATTAATATATCCAACTTACTCTAAAACATTTCAAGAACGACAGCTATCCAGATAATCTGGCATTTTTTGTATATTTAGTGATTTACTAGTATCATATCCACCGTGATAATATTTAGAGTAAAATAAATGTATAAAACGCACTGCATACTGTGTTTTTCGCAAATTCCAAAATGTTGTCTTAATGTTTTCAGATTTTGGATAATCTATAAAAATACTCGAAAATTTTGAATTTCGCGGGCTAGACAGGCGCCTTCACCTTAAGTATTCATTTCGTGCCGTGTGTGCAATTAGTTACGTAACCCCAAAAATGATTGCGTGACCGACCTTAATAAAGGACATGTTTAAATAATAATCTAATGTATACCTACCTATAAACTATCCTTCGATAAATAGGTACTTAAAAGATATTCTGCCTCCGTCTTTAGTTAGGTACGACGTAGTTCGGACGTATCAATCCAGTCCGGTCTTGCTCTCCGACGCTAAATGATGATCATGCTCATCAAAAAATTGTCTCATCTTGGCACACGTGTAAGTCGGACACCAGGACGTGACTTTACGAACACAACATAATTCAGGGCTATACTTACTACGTATATTCATTAACAATTAGCACCATGTTTGAATAATCTATCTGACGTACCTATATAGAAGTTGATTAGGAAAAAACTCTTGTCAGACTACTTCAATGTGTCAAAAATCAATCCGATCTTGCCTGAACGCACCTTAATATGTGTGGCCTTGATTGTCAGGACCCCTTGGTGGTTCCATAGAAATTTCATAAAAATAGGTTCAGTAGTTTGAGAGATATGGTCTATTTACGGTTACCAGCAATTCAATAAGTAGTTTACCACTAAAATCGTGAAAAAAAGGTATTAAGTATAAAAATATATTGAACCGACTTCAAAAAAAACTAGATGCACTAAAAGCTAGAAATAATTAGAGACCACATAATTTCTTTAATTTTCAGTCGGTGCCTATTCATGTAAGTAGGGGTAGGTAGGTACTTACCTAAGAAGTCCTAGCGGAAAGATAGTGGCACCGATTCCAAATTAAAGAAATTACCTATGCGGTCTCTAGATATTTCTAGCGTTTTAGTGCATCTAGGTTTTTTGAAGTCTGTTCAATTTTAGATAAACAAGTTTTGTATGTTAATCTGTCAAACGGTCAAACCACGTAGGTAGGTGTAAATGTCTGTGTTTGTTTCTAATAAATTTAATACGTACCGGTCCTACCACATTTTGTTGATGTTTTTCATTATTATAACATCAGTTTAAGATTAGTATTCCATTGGCATTCGCGCGAAGAGCAAATAGGTGTATTTTTTATATATATTTTTAATAAAAAACATACTACTTACATTATGGAAATGTTGGGTTGTGGGTTCCGAATGCAAAATGCAGTTTTAGGTGAGTTGATTCAAATTATTGCATGTGGCCTACCTATTCATAGGTCATTCCGTTCACCATTTATTTCAATCCGCGTGTGCAATTACGTACGTAACACCTAAAAAGATTGCGTGACCGACCTTAATAAAGGACATCTTATAAGAATAATATAATGTACACCTAGAAACTACATATATAAAGCACATTGTTGTCCGTCGGTATATAAAATATATTCTGCTCCCGTCTTTAGATACGACGTAATTCGGACGTATCGATCTTAACTTTCCTTGCGCAACCTTAGATAATTCAAGATTGCTGAACCGTCATCCCAATGCAGAGTTTTCTCTGCATTGCAGCTACAGGAACTAGGTTACCTGTGTCGCTAAATTAGTAACCTCTCTAAATTAATACATTATTTGATCGCTAAATTATTAGATCCTTGAACGAACAGGGCCTTAACCACGCTAGCTACTCAAATCGTAATAGAAAAGCAAACGCTCGCGATTACGTTTCAAACGCTCCGCTTTGGACGTTTTGCTGACACGAGCTTCTCGATTTCTACTGACATTGATATGGTAGGGTGACTTTTGAGTAGCTAGCGTGGTTAGGGCCCAGGTCACCGGGTGAGTAAATTGAGCATTGGAATGACAAAGGTAAACGTAAGCCATGACATTGCTGTTTACAGGACAGTCGACTTTTATTTATAAAAGCTCGGTAATATTTACTCACCTATTGGCATACATACATAAAAATATTTTTCATTACTCATACTCTGTGGGTAGGTCTGAAGTTGCCTGAGGAGCGGGTTGAAAGTAATACTTTTCAGGCCCGGGAGAATCGCTTTCAACTGACAGCTGTCAAATTATAAAAAAAAACTAGTTCCATTTTCACATTTCTATGAAACGATGTTCAAACTTTTTCTACAGTCACTCAATTACAGCACGATGTAAAATTGAAATAACATACAAGTTAAGTATTAATTAAAGAATATATATTTTTAAATGACTTAATTATAATTTAGTTTTAACAATTTCTTTAAAATAACATAGATTTGGGCAAAATATTTAAGGAGGAAAATGAAAAATATCGGCTAAATAATGAAGTTGGCCGGCCAACGAAAAAAAAAAAACAAAATAGGCGGCAATCCAAGAACTTTATACACTAAGCTTCTTGCGGCAATTCGATGTTTATTTTTTTTTCGAGTTGTAGAGTATTGTTCATACTTCCTTATATTATTTATTTAGCCAATATCTGTTTTTATTTTTACTTTCCTTGTATTCGTAATGAAAAGCACAGTGTTTACCTCGGGTGAAAGACTTATTTTGTCCCTCGATCTATTAGCGCCCTCGCTACGCTCGGGCGCCAAACCCCGTCTCGGGACTAAATAAGTCACTTTCACCACTCGTGTAACAATGTACTATTACAGACTTTTTCCCATCCTGATCTGGGGACGTCAGTACCTACTTTAAACCTTGGTAGGTGCGTCCTTTACACAACATTACTGCTTTATTTTTAAAACAAATCGATGTCCAATGTAATCAAAATGTAAAATGAGTTAATTTGTTATCTGTGAATAATAACTATGTACATACTTACCTACACAAACTATTTCACACGATTACAGGAATAAGTAACAACTTGTTAGTTGACAATCGTCGCTTTACTAGCTTAAACTCTCAAAAAACAATATTTAATTCTTAATGTCATTGATAAACTAATTGCAACCATAGGCACTAGGGCGCCAGCGCCCGACAATTCGATCACTGAAACAATTTCTTTGCAACAATTCAAATAGGTAAGTACCTAATGCTTAATACTCGTAGTGTTTGCCAGGACAACATTTATCGGATGAAAGGAATAAAGCTCGTACGCGGGTCATAGTTTTAGGCATGGAAATGATTGCTAAGTACCTGCAGTTCATTTTCATTAACGTTCAATTATATTTCTCTTTCACTGTTATTTCAGCTGTGATTTTCACAGCTAATGATTTTATTCATAGTGAATTTTCGCTATGAAACGTTATCCCAAGAAGTCACTGGCTGATGATTTATCATAAAAACCGATTTCATTGCAATAATTACAATGCTTTTTAACAGTTTCTACCTATGTCGGTAGCAGGTGCTCCCTATGAAAACCTAAATATGATTTTTCACATGCTACCTGTGAACGGTTCCATCACTACTTTGTTATGCGGAAATTCAGAGATACTACCTAGGTAGGGTAGGTATATTACCTACTTACGTCATGGAAACTTGTGTTGTTTTGGTTTTTCGTAAATATTTCTGCTGTTGTTGGCACATGGGTAGGTACCTATAAGCGGTTATATTCCGCAATAATTAAAACATTTCATGACTTCAGTGCAGGAGCTAAATGGAGTCGCGATAATGGCGAAACGACGAATAAAGTACTAGGTAGTAAATCCGACAACGAATAGTTTGAATATTCCTTGTTCCGTTCGTGGTCCATCATAAAGTTTATAGGAACTTAGTATAAATATTAAATTTTATTATACAGGGTGTAAGGGGTATTGTAAAGAAAACTGATACCATAGATTTAACTCATGATTCTGGACCCCCAAAAGTTGGAATTTTCCGGCGATATTTTCATGACTTATTCAAAAAATTTCAGCACTTTCAAATTGAGATTTAAAATATCGACTGAAAATTTTGGGGATCCAGACTCATGAGTTTAATTCACATTACCTATCAGTTTTCGTTACGATGTCCCTTACATCCTCTTTTTTTATATAAGTACCTATAAGTAAGTAAGATGAGCTTGTGGCTTGTGCCTTGTATAACTTACACTTAACGACCTAGATGAGTACCCAAATTAAAATTCATATTGTTTATTCTTCGAAAGTCGCTTTCAATAGGTTGTTTGAACTCTCTAGATATAATATGTTCTAGTACGAAGGGTATCTACTTACCTACTTACCTATTATCTTTAGTTTTTTTTTACTTTTAACGAAAGTTAAGAGCACGCGCACTGAAAGCACTGAAGAATAACATTATGAAATGAAGTTCATGGTTGTAGGACGAATGAGCAAAGTTAGTAATTTCGTGATATTTATGATTCACTCCCGCGAGCCCCGGTGTTGTTAAGAATGTGTTCCGTTTGTGCCAGATTCTTCGTTAACGGTTCCTATTATTAGAATCCTTCGTGTTTTTGTTTGGATGTAAGTGGATTTATTGTTGCAATGGTTTAAGTAATTATCGGTTTCATGAATTAAATTAAAAAACATGTTGTCAAATTAAGGATACTTTTTTGTACTTTTAATAAAATAGGGCCTACATTGGTAGGTACCCAAATGGACTTCTAATCGTGATTTTAAAGCATACAATTTTCACAATGATTTCTTTGTTTGTAGATGAATAAAACGAATAAACTCAGCGAGTAGGTGTCAATCTCCGCTCTGTGGCCCACTGCGCAGTTAGGTATATTATGTTTTGGCTCTCTCCGTATCAACGCTGATTGGTCAGTTTATTAAAAGAAACTGAATCATGGCACGTTGCAATCATCATGAAATCATACATTTACTTATAAGTAGAGACCGACCGAAACAGGATTTTCAGCCGAAACCGAAACCGAACCTTCGACCTGGGTCTCAGTTTCGGCCGAAACCAAAACTAATTTAAACTTGTAAAAAAACTATTGTACAGGTACTTAGTAAAAAATATATTGTATAGGTAAGTACTGAAATCTACTATACTTTTTACACATAATAATACAATTTGTATTACATAATATAATATGTACTTGTATCTATATCTACCTATAAAATGAGAGATTTGAAAAATGTTAATTACAAAAACCGGACAAATGCACGTCAGGCCGTGCTGAATGAAGGATTCCGTACCAATTTCAATAGCGAAAGTAGTGAAATACAAGAAACAACGTTGTATTTACAGTGGATATTCAAGGCTATAAGTTGATATTTTTTTAACCATACAAACTTTCACCCCCTATTTCATACACTCAGAGGTGGAACTTTACGAAATCCTTTTCGTGGATTATAGCGGTATAAAAGTTACCTACTGTAAAAAAATCAGGATTCTAATACCAGTGGTTTGGGCAGTGCTTTGATTTATTTGTTTTAATATGTGAATTTGCGAAATGTATCAAAATATGTGCCTTAAATGGTCGTATCTTTTGATTGCGTTGACTTAGAAGCGTCATTTTTTTACAACTCCAAGGGACCATATTATTTGATTTTTGATATTAATGAATTTTTGTTGATTCATTTTACTAATTTCAACTTGATAACTATCCGTTTCTGAGAAAAAAGGTCTTGACAGACAGACAGACAACGATGTGATCCTATAGAGGTTCCGTTTTTCCCTTTTGAGTTACGGAACCCTAAAAACGGATTAACGTAATCGATTTTAAACAAACTTTTATTACCTTATATCACGAATTTCACAACCGGGATACCTACCTACCTAAAGATTGCCACGATAAGAATTACGATTAGCAAATTATGGGCCTTATACTGTATTAATGATTGTTAACACATTTAAAACATTAACAGATACTAAAATTCCTAGGTACGATGTTACCCAGATTTGTAAACGTGTAAAACCAACCATCCGGCAATTTTCAACACTGTGTTTATTGATCTAAGTGGTTATAACAATGAAATAGGTAGATAGGTACCTATCTGCTTACGAGTCTAAAGACGAAAATAATAACGTAGACGGACCGCGTAGAATTAGAGAATAAGGCCAGCAGCAGTAATTAGGTACCTAGGTAGGTACCGAATAACATCTATCCAAGTATAGGTACGTCTAACAGGTAGGTACAGAGTTGTATGCAGCCGTTTTGCCATGATCCTCAAACCAACCTAAAAACAGACACACTTTCACATAGTTTAGATACCTAGGTGGATAGGTAGGTCCTATGTAAGGATTCAATTATGTACTTATGTGCCAATTATGAAGACAACACAATAATAACGTTATAAACAAAACAGTAATTAATTTTGATAATCATATTAAAAAGTAAGTAAACAATTGTCCTTTAATAGGACAAGTGCTTACCGGGAGTCTCGGCTCCTATCTTGGAATGGGTCACGGCGGTTACAGATAATGCCGTAGCACAGCATCCCATCATGCATCTCAGGTTTTTATTATTGATTGTGCACTTTGTGTGCCCAATCCGCCACTTTTCTTCTGACATAATCAGAAACCTTGTCTTGTTTTTATTTTTTTAGTCTTATACAGTTAATACGAACTGTGGGAATGATGCATCTCAGGTCGGGAAACAATGTCAACAAATAAAACTCATCGAGCGGAGCTAAAACAAATTCTCGTTGACTGTCCGCGATGACATCACCAAGGTCGGCCGGTCTCGGGGCCCACCATAATACCCGATCGACGTTCTGTCTCGCTCTATACCCCACATTATAAGCAAACGCGAAAAGGACGGAAACTGTTAATGGGGCTTGCGCAGAATGTGACTATGGCAATAATTTTTCTCTGCGTAATTAAGGCCCTGCGTGGATGTGAACAGGCTTGTGGCGTGGATTCACTAAACTAAAGATTGAATATTTCTAAACTTCTGGACGGGTTGAGTTCGTTGCTCTGCCTACGCAGTTACGCAGACAATTCCCAACCAGTTTCATGTTACAAGTTTAGCCTATGCTCGGACCGTCGCAGGTACGTAATACAGACATACCTAGGTTAGGTAGGTACAATAAATTATTAAAATTAATTACCTACTTACTAAATATTTAAAACTATTGCGATGATCTTCTACGTCACAATAGGTACCTACCTACCTACAATGTCAGAATGAAGCCCTCGTAATGTAGAAAATTAACCTTCGTTATTAACTCATTAATCAAGCAAGCAGGAGACAATGGGTAGGTATTAGTAACTGGACTAGTAGTGTGACTCAGATTCATAGTCAATAGCAATACAAATACGACCTACCTATTTCTATGACACGTAATAAAGATGGCTTTACAAATAGTGACGAGACACCGCGGAATGTTACAGCATATCATTCGTTCTTTAATCGATGTGACAGTCGCATCGCTCATCGAGTTCTCAGGTGTAAAATAATCCTTTGTTCATTTGACCTTGTTGCGGTCGGCGCGCCCGCGCTGTATGTGTGTGTGTACATGTAATAGATGTGTGTACAATGGACTGTGTAACAATTATTTTCGTACAATGACCATTGCTGGTTAATTAAAGCATGTGTAAAGCATAAATACCTACGTGACTGTGTTTTATACGAAAATAATCGTGTTTACATGTTCGATAGCGTGGATTGGAAATATAAATAAAGTAACGTTGTTATAGGTACTTACCTATTATTCAACACGTGTGAAACTGCGTGACTGCGCTATTAAAGTCGCTTAGATTACAATGAGAACAAAGAATGCATAGGTACCTAGTCAAAATTGAAAAACTTTAAACTGTAAAATTTTCAATGCAAAAGCGCCGTAAAAAATTCACACCAGATATTCTCAAAGCGTTTTAGGTAGGTACCTACGCTACCTACCTATCTATTTCGATACGAATTAGTAATATTCTTCTTAGAGTTGTAGGTAAAGTAGGTACCTATCTAATGACATGACGGGCGGTAGATTGGTGTGATGTCATGTTCCTCAGACCGGATATTTGTCTCAATTGGTTGCTCGCTTATATCGAACAAGAAATCTGATGTGTATGCCTCTCATAAGTAGGCGTGCGCTAATCGTGATCCAACAATTTCACCACTGTTATCAATATACCTACCTAATACACACCTTGTATTATTAGGTAGGTCCCTCTAATTCATTTAACTTTATGAAAAAAAATCTAAGCCTTAAAAATAACCGTCGCTAGTCGATATCGAATCATTATTTTATTAATTGTACACATGCCCTTAACATTAAGGTATGTTTGTTGCATACTGAATAGGTATGCAACAATTTTATACCTACCTATAACATAGCCATTCTCATCAAAACTGCCGCGTTATTATTCTTAACTGTCATTTTCCTTCCGCAGCACACTACTACAGTGAATAGGATTTATTGCATTACAATGTATAGGTAGAGTATGAAATACCTACCTATAGATTCATAAAATACGCAATCTATATATATATAACTCAAAGGTGACTGACTGACTGACTGACTGACATAGTGATCTATCAACGCACAGCCCAAACCACTGGACAGATCGGGCTGAAATTTGGCATGCAGGTAGATGTTATGACGTAGGCATCCGCTAAGAAAGGATTTTGATTAATTCTACCCCTAAGGGGATAAAATAGGGGATGAAAGTTTGTATGAAACTTTGTCAATTAAATTCCACGCGGACGAAGTCGCGGGCACAGCTAGTGGATTATAAAAATATGAAAAGTTATCGCGTTCGTGTGGGTGGGTCGCGCTCGCTCGCGTCCTAGGTCGCAGCCGGTGCCGCAAAGCCCATAAAACCAGTCTGGCGCAGACCGATCGATACTGGGATCTAGATTCAGGCTGGCGGGGCCGAGACCCAGACTAGCAGGCGGCTAGCTATAGGTACAATTTTACAGTAGGTACCTATATTCTTGGAAATTGTGTTAGTATGAATCGCCTAAATTATTTATGAGTGAACTAGGTAGGTACTTACCTATAATGCTGATTATTGATCGCGTCCATTCGCCCCATGTGTCTCTATCTACAATAGTAATTTCAAATATATATGACGTCGATTGCATTGCGATCGTATTCTTTTATTATCCAACATCAAATAGATTTTTATTGTAGCTACTAGCTTCCATTATTATGTAATCAATAAAATGTGCGCATAAAAGTTGAGTGTCTGATGCAATAAGTGAGTTTATAGGTAGGTAAGTAGATTGTGTAGCAAAAATACTGATTAGTAGAATATTATTTAGATCAAGTGCACAACCGATGACACACATAAGCGCTATTTTAATCTAATGTTTGTGAATTTCGCCCGAGCTGTTATCTCATAGGATATTTTTAATCTTCATAAATAGGAAATGCTCGCGGTCGTGCGTATTTTCTGTGTTAGAGTAGCTATCATAAAACTTAATCACGTCAGATAGGTAGGTAGGTTGTAGAGTAGGCAGTAGGTAATAAACTATTAACAGGTTTTTTTCCAAGCGTAGGTAAGTTTATAATAAGTACCCATGTTCGATTTAACCAAGCCATTGGAACCTGTATTTAGTTAGTGTAAGTTGGTACTACCTACATCAAACACAAGCACCTAACCCTACTTTTGCACTGAACGAAACATTCAGGAAACATTATTGTTGTCCTATTTCATGACAACAAAAATAGAGACAACATGGTTTTGTGCAAACGAGGGCTTTTTTGTAGCTGTTTTACATATTTTCATTTGACCTAAATGCCTATTTTCCAATCGTATTTTTCTCCAAAAGCTATTGAGATTTCTCAGTAGGTAAAGTACCTATTCATTGAGTCAAACCTAGTCAAACACGTTCGCCCCTCCACTTCCTAGTGTAGTGGTATTTGGATCGTCAATCAGCGCGAATTACGAAACGCGCGCCGTTCCCGGTCCCGGCGTGTCACTCGGAGCGAGCGATGATCCCGGATCGGTGACCGACTCGCCTCGGACATCTCTATTTTCGTTCGGTCAATTGGCGGGACAATGCTCGGATATCGATCGTGATTGATTTAGGTATTAATACCACCGAAGTAGGTAGGTACCTCCCTATAAGAAAAAATATTAAGTTTTTATTTAAAAAAAATGCAATAGCTAGTACATATTTTATGTAGGTACTTAATGATGTAAATACATGAATAGGTTTGCTTTTTCTCTATCTACTAGGTACGACCTCTTAGTAGACTTATTACTTAAGTATGTATTACTTATGTATTACCTACCTATCTTAAAAGTTCAGTCGTGAAAGTCGTCGTAATAAGTACCTATTTAAAATCTTCAAAATAAATCTTATTTCATTAAGTACCCATTTCAGAAAACTACGAACCTTATCTTGTCTGTCGCCCAAACCGGAATCTGTTTACGTACATTTATATTTGAATCTATGAACCTATAAAATCATAGCATTTTATAAAATAAGTTCTTGTTTCTTGCATCTTGTAGAAATTAGAAATACGTTAAATTAAAGTTTATTAATTTACCATAAAGTACATTTCAGTGCACGTAATTAATTATTATGTCTAGTCACCTACACCATGTTTGTTGTAAACTCGTAACAGTGATGGATGTAACAGTAAGTACATACACATACCAAAGTACACAGTAATACATAGTACATACCTAATAAATAACAGGTTTAGTAAGTACTGACAAAACCCATCACTTCACCATTACATAGCTAGATGTAGTGTAACGCATGAGTTTAGTCATTAATTTAATTGATAATAATAACAACTAATTCTACTATAAATTATTTTTTAAATATATTTCCATGCTTACCGATAGACAAGAACCTTGGTGAGTTCTTTATATTATTTTACCAAACTTATTTATGTACATTTTATTTATATTTAAACCCAAAACATAGGAAGTACCTACAAATAACATACACGCGATTCTCGAAGCGTCCAACGGTTACAAAACCAGTTACCAATAGTAACAGGTCAGTAAATCAACTAATAAAACGTGTTAGCATACGCATAGCAGATATGTAGAGGCGTAAGGCACCTTGACCGCACTGGGCTGTGCTCTGAAAATCGATAATAAGGCGGTGTTATACCGATTCGGTGGGAACAGCGCCACTGAGCTCAACGTGAAACATATATTTTTAACCCCCGACAAAAAAGAGGGGTGTTTTAAGTTTAACATGTGTATTTGTGTATATGTTTGTCTGTCTGGGGCATCGTAGTGTACAAGCGGATGAACCGATTTCAATTTTGTTTTTTTTTGTTAGATACGTATTCTGATCGAGAGTGTTCTTCTTCTTAGCTATGTTTTATGAAAGTCAGTTCAGCCGTTTGAAAATTATCAGCTCTTTGGTAGTTTAAAAAGTCGCCGCGTACGGGGGTTTTCTAAATTTTCAATTTTAGTTATTTAGACAGAGCATTACATTATTAAGTACTACTGCTACGTCTAGACACAGACTAGAATATTGACAGGCCAATGAGGAATTGGACAGTGGCGTTGTAAATTGAAAAGAATTGTCGTATACATACTCTAATGCTACAATAATAAGTAGGTAGTAGGTACAGGTAGAGAGAAAGGTTTTTAAAAATAAATAACACTCAGGACAGGAAACAGTTTAATTCCGAATTATTACTAAATGCTACAATGCATCTATACATCTGTAGACTTACTTATCTATATTTCTCCTACATAATATAAGTAGGTTCCCATAACTATTTATGAAAAAGGTAAAGGGAAGAAAAAAATATAGCATTATGGTGCCTAGGCAGGTATTGATCGCCTAAGTTTTTTAGTGCATTTACGATTTATTTTAGAAAATCGTTAAATTTGATCATCCGGCAGCCTTTTGAATGTAGCTAATACTTGTAGGTATTACAGTGAAAAAACAAATACTGATGTAAATTTTATGGTAAGCTATAATTATGATTAATACAGCCTCTATAATTCACTGAAGATTGTCGGAACTGAAACTTCTAACCCAAATGATAAGATATTTCCTCTTGGTTTCATTTTCAAAAATAACATAATTTATTAACTACCTGCGCAATATTATCCCAATTTATAAAATAGGTATTGGAAGCATATTAAACTAGTTTTCCACCTAAATAATAACAATAAATAATAGCCAGTGATATCACAGAATATAATATTTGTAAACGTATAGGTATTTTTAACTGTAATCCTAATGTTACAGGGGCGTTCCGAAGCATCGGAGAGAAGACCGCGTCTCTCTTCGATCGCAAGAAGAAGGATGCTGAGCAGATCGCTGCTGAGAAGGCGCAAGAAGCCGCCCACGTGGTGGAGGACCAGGTCAAGAAGGCAGGAGAGATCATTGGCGGGGCCCAGAAGACCGCCACCGATGCTGCTGGCACAGGTTATTTTAGCTGCTTCGTATTTCTCTCATCATGCCCTTACCATTGAGTTACTAATGTTTTTTTCATTACTCATACTCTGAAAGTAGGTCTGAAGTTGCCTGAGGAGCGGGTTGAAAGTAATACTTTTCCGGCCCGGGAGAATCGCTTTCAACTGACAGCTGTCAAATTATAAAAAAAAAACTAGTTCCATTTCACATTTCTATGGAACCATGTTCAAACTTTTTCTACAGTCACTGAATTACAGCACGATGTAAAATTGAAATACTTAACATAAAATTAAGTATTAATTAAAGAATATATATTTTTAAATGACTTATCTATAATTTAGTTTCAACAATTTCTTTAAAATGACATAGATTTGGGCAAAATATTTAAAGATGACATTTAAATAATGAAGTTGGCCGGCCAACGAAAAAAAAACAAAATAGGCGGCAATCCGATCTTTATTTTTTTTTCGAGTTGTAGAGTATTGTTTATACTTCCTTGTATTATTTCTTTAGCCAATTCCTGTTTTTATTTTTACTTTCCTCGTATTCGTAATGAAAAGCACAGTGTTTACCTCGGGTGAAAGACTTATTTTGTCCCTCGAACTATTAGCACCCTCGCTAAGTCACTTTCACCACTCGTGTAACAATGTACTATTACGTGCGATAATACGCGATTAGTAGGTTTCGGCGCGGCCGAAACATTCGGCCGATTTTTGGCCGAAACCGAAACTACTGCCGAAACTAGTATTTTTGGCCGAAACCAGCCGAAATCGAAACCGAATCTTCGGTCGGTCTCTAGTTTTTAATGTCTTATTTTAATCATGCATGATAAGTATTTTGGATGACGTCTTTCTCTTTACTATTTATCTGCGTTTGTATCTATTGCGGCGGTCATGCTTTGAAAGTAAAATGTATTGACTGTGGTATTGACCAAAATCATTGTACACGGTGGTAGAGTCAAGCTGTAGTCAATTGACTACAGCTCGTGTAACGGCTGGCTGGACCGGAATAGTACCATCCACTCACAGTAAATCGGCGAAAGTAGCTATTATAGCTGCGTTTTGTACGATGCGTAAGAGAGCCGGAATGTCCCTCTGCAACTCGCACTCTCCCCCAGGTTGGCAACGTGCGAGCAAAGCCTTCGGTATTATAAGCATCTATGGCTACAGTAACCGCTTCTTTTTAATAACTAGCGACCAGCCCCGGCTTCGCACGGCTCCAAAATTATCAGTGTTTCTCTACTAAATTATGTATGTATTATATAAACCATACAAACCTTCCTCTTGAATCACTCTATATATTAAAAAAAACCGCATCAAAATCCGTTGCGTACTTTAAAAGATCTAAGCATAAGTTTGGATCTGTCTAATCTGGCCATCTTTCCGACAGCCTCTAATGCCAAGCACTCCGCTATCGACGCCCTGGACAAGGAGCTCTCGAAGGTGTCCCTCGCCGCTGGTGAGGCCAAGGATGCCGCCAGCAAAGCCGTCGCCGACGGCAAGAAGGTTGTAGACACTACTAAGGGTAAGTTCAGTGATGGTATAGGGTTTCTTGTGTAGATAGAGGTAATGGACTTCGCTTGAACGTCGACGGAACTAAAGTCTTTTGAGTCTAGATTCTGTTCTACCTCTGGCGACATCCTCTGTATAAATGTAATTGTGAGGTACCATTATTTTCTTAGTCTTTATCTGGAGTTTTTGTATGGTAAGAAAAGTGTATTTTATCGGTCAGTTTACTGCGCAACACAAGGATTTTCATCTTAAAATAGACTTCAAGATTATGAGCAGGTTCGTTATACGCTCGTCAACAAAGTTCAAGGTGATCTCGTAAAATAGCTCATCATTTTAGTTTATTATTAATACGTAGAGCTCGAATATGTTTTAATACAACGGAAGTAGAGCTATTAATGTGTAGATTTTAAACGACATCAGTAGATAGCCGCACGTTTTCATATTTTGTCACGTCACTCTATTATTTTGTTGCTAGCGTTATACCTGTTTATTCGTTTTGCTTAATATTTTGTGTTATATCCCATTGTGTAGATACGATCGCTACTACAGTGGACAATACCAAGAAAGCTGCCGAGGCTGCGGCTAACACAGCTAAAGGTAAATATTTCTGTATTCCTATTTGCATCCTTCTCCCATCTAGTTAGAGTAGAGATTCTAAAACTAAACGCTTTGCATTAGGTGGAGGCTCACACGTGTTGTATTTGACTAGAAATATTTCAGGTTATTCAGTATCTGCTGGTATTGAGGGGATACCCTCATTCCCCGCATTATAATTAAAAGACACAATCAAACGCTCGGTCTCGAAATAAGTCTAGTCACTCAACGCCCGCTAAATGCACATTTTCTGAAACGTTATGCACATTGTAGATACTATAAATAGCACTGTGGACGGTACTAAGACCGCCGCCCAATCCGCGGTGGACTCGAGCAAGACATACGTGGAATCGGCAAAAGGTAAACAATCTATTACGAATATTATCTCTCCCTGTCATTGTACCCTTCTTGAGGTGGGCGGGTCTAATTCTGTTCTGGCATGCATCTCTGCAATACTCTCAGTTCTATGCTATTGTCGAGTTCTAAATATTATATTTATTTCATACTAGCGGCCCGCCCCGGCTTCGCACGGGTACATTGCGGTTACATTATTCGAGTTTTAGTAAGGATCCCTAATTTTTTAGAAAATATATTATGTGAAAATGTATTATGCCTATGTCACCCGGGGATAGTGTAGCTTCCCAACAGTGAAAATTTTTTTCAAATCGGTTCAGTAGTTTCGGAGCCTATTCATTACAATCAAACAAACAAAGTTTTCCTCTTTATATTCTCCATAATTTCTCCAAACAGTGCTATCATACTAATATTAGTATGATAGGTAGCACTGTTTGGAGAAATTATGTTTAATAAAAATTTTGTTTCGTGTATCGTGTGATTGGTTTCTGTTTCTGTGTATTCGTATATATATAGTTATATACAAAAGTTAATGGCTTTCAAAATAATGTGGACACAACACAAAAGATTTCTCAGTCCTCGTATGCTACGAGGCTTTCTTATACCACCAGGGCTGGAGGTACCCATAAAACCCCATAGCACCCACCAACTTTATTTAGTATCTCTCCATATAAAACCTTAAATAATACCCGCCTGTCTCTCTTTTGTTTTGTATCTTTTCCTGCAATAACCTCAATGTACCTGTCCATTTTATTTTGTTTATTTCGCTATAAATCCGTTTTTAATTGTAGATTCAATCCAAAGCACTGTCGATAGTACACAGAAAGCTGCCCTATCTGCTCTAGACACAGGCAAAACTTACGCCGCGAGTGCCAAAGGTAGGTTGCGTTTTAGAGATTTTTAGAACCATGCTTTTAGTCGGTGTTATTTTCTTAGATATTCATATTAATTAGGTATTTTAAAGAACGATCATATTTTTCACATTTTTTTAATATTGTTTTGTAGACACTGTTGCAAGCACTGTGTATAGTACGGTTGAGAATACCAAAAACGCAGCTCAATCGGCGGTAGACACAAGCAAATCATACGTAGATTCCGCTAAAGGTATATTTCATTTTAATATTGTCTGTCGTGTTGTGATTATCACTTGTGACTAATAGATTGTGTTTTTGCTAAATAACGCTTTAGATACTGCCCAGAATAATTTGCAATCGGCGTTAGACGCGTCTTGGAATGCCGCATATTCGGCTTACGACATCGGCAAAACCTATTTTGACTCTGCCAAAGGTATTGATTATATTGCTATTTTGTTCAATGTTTAGTTTTATTTTGTTTTTTTTTTTTTTTAAATTAAGTTTTTTTTTCGAGTTTTGAGTTGTAACATTTCTCTCCGTAGATACAGTCGCAAGTACAGTAGATACCACAAAAAAAACTGCGCAAAGTACATTCGAGACTGGCAAAACGTACGTCGATTCCGCTAAAGGTAATGCGCAACCAAATCATGGATTCAATTAATACGCTGTCAATGTGTTGTTATCATGCTATCGTTGTTTGTAGATACCGTTCAGAGCACAATACATAGCACTGTAGATACAACTAGAAATGTCGCTCAGACGGCAGTCGAAACAGGAAAGACATACGTTAACACTGCTAAAGGTAATAACGTTGTAGCATACTTATCATCATTTCCATTATGTATCATCAACAATATTCGATTTATATGTGATTGAACTAATGCATAATATTATTTCCGTGAAGAGAGCCGAGCCTGCGGTTTAACGGCGCCCTATTTTACAAGAGAGTGGTTAGAAATTTCGTAATTCATCTGTTTGGTAGTGCAGTTTCACTTTACATTAGCCACAATTACTTCACAATTAGCTTTAAATATAATTTCAAACATTGTGGCATGTATATTTCTAGATACTTTTAAGTAACTAGCTAGTCTATTTTTAAGTAAAACCGCATGATTTTTTTATATTCTCTATGTTTTTTTGTTTTTTTTTATCATAAATTACAGATACAGTAGCAAACACAGTACAGAGTACATTAGATACAACTAAAAACGCTGCGGCGTTTGCTGCTGATAAGGGCACCTCACTAATCGGCACAGCCAAAGGTAGATAAGCAGCACTGTATACCAGCCAACATGCTTAACCGTTTTAAATACATAAACATGTTTTTTATGTTAAGAATTCTACATAAAGCACATTATTGTACGCTTGAGATTCGTTAGTGCTATCAATGTTGTCACTATTATGTGTTGTTGCTTTTAGATACCGTATACACAACTGTAGATACAACAAAAAATGTTGCCGCTGCGGCTGTTGAGAAAGGCACAACACTCATTGGTACTGCCAAAGGTAGATAATACTTAAGTTCAGTAAAGTTAGGAAATATTCATTCTTTAACTAATTACCATGCTTCATTATTTAGATACCGTAGCGAACACCGTACACACGACTGTAGATACAACAAAAAATGTTGCCGCTGCCGCTGTTGAGAAAGGCACAACTCTCATTGGCACAGCCAAAGGTAGTTTACAAAATATGTGATTAAATTAAATTTGTCAATATATTCACTTCGTAACTAATTATCATGCTTTACGTTTAGACACAGTAGCCAGCACCGTACATGCTACAGTAGATACAACAAAAAATGTTGCCGCAGCAGCAGTTGAGAAAGGCACAACAATCATTGGCACAGCCAAAGGTAGTTTGCAGAATGTGAGATTCAATACAATTTGCTAATATGTTCATTTTGTAACTAATTAACATGCTTTACATTTAGACACAGTATCCAGCACCGTACATACTACAGTAGATACAACCAAAAATGTTGCTGCAGCCGCTGTTGAGAAAGGCACAACAATCATTGGCACAGCCAAAGGTAGTTAAGATAATAATTCAATAAAATCGTTATTAAATAAATAAGCAATTCGTTCTGTAACTAATGTTCATGCTTTACATTTAGATACCGTAGCGGACACTGTCCACGCCACCGTAGATACAACTAAAAACGTAGCCGCCGCTGCTGTTGAGAAAGGCACAACATTCATTGGCTCTGCCAAAGGTAGCCGTATTCACAAATATACAACTACCTAATATTGTAAATAAAGAACTAGTGGTCACTTTTTTAAAATATTACCGACCGCTTAACGCAGTGGTTTAAGCGTAGGCCGCTCGGCTCACTGCACATGCTGGTTGCGAGTTCGATTTCCGGTGGGGTAAATTACAGAAATGGCCTTTTTGTAATTTGCCCTGGTCTGAGTGTCATTGGGATCGCCCCCAGTCCATGGTACGGTACCCATAGTACCATCGTTGCTTACTTTGGGACCATACAGTTGGAGTGTCTGTCTGGCGATATTTATTTATTTTTTAAAATAAAAGAAATCTTACAAATAACTTATTCAATCCAACAGGCACTAGACATAAACTAACGTAAGAAATAGAACAGACACTTATTCTGAATAATTTCTATTTAGATACGGTAGCAAGCACAGTACAGAGCACAGTAGATACCACTAAGAACGCTGCGGCATCAGCTGTAGATACAACCAAAAACGTAGCTTCGTCCGCTTTTGACAAAGGCACATCACTTATTGGCACTGCAAAAGGTAGAATTTAGATTTTTTTTAAAAAAAATTGGTTGTAGACTCTTTTATACCATTATTTTGAATATTTTTTCATTTATAGATACCGTAGCGAACACAGTTCAAAGCACAGTAGATACCACTAAAAATGTCGCTTCATCCGCGGCCGATAAAAGTGTCTCGATGTTTGGTGCTGCTAAAGGTACAAACATTTATCATTAGATTTTCTTTAATTCCTGTCTTTAGTTTGCTATTATTTAGTTTTTTTTTCATTTATAAATACCGTAGCGAACACAGTTCAAAGCACAGTAGATACCACTAAAAATGTCGCTTCATCCGCGGCCGATAAAAGTGTCTCGATGTTTGGTGCCGCTAAAGGTAAAATATCGACTCACAATTTAAAGCATTGAATGCAGGACACGTTATGTTCTTATTTACTTTTTTTTTTTAGATACCTTAACGAGTACTTTTGAAAGCTCGGTAGATACAACTAAAACTGTAGCATCATCAACCGCGGATAAAAGCGCGTCTTTATTTGATAGCGCTAAAGGTAACATATAAATAAATAAAAAATATTCTAGTATTTCAAAGCTATTGAATTTATATAATTTATTTTAAATATTCGTAGACACTGTAGCAAGCACTATAGATACAACCAAAAATGTAGCTGCTTCTGCGTTTGACAAAAGCACAACAATGATTGGAAGCGCCAAAGGTAGTTTTATTTTCAAAAAGTTTACATTTATATTTAGTTTCTCACGTCAATTTACTTTATTAAATATTTGTTTGTAGATACGCTTGCTAACACTTTTACTAGCACTGTCGATGCAACAAAAAGTGTGGCAACATCAGCTGTAGATAAGGGTTCATCTTTTGTTGAGAGTGCTAAAGGTAATATTTGGTAGGATCGTTTTTTTTTTCTATGTACTTTAAGTTGTTTTTTGACTAAACTTTTTTTTTATTTTACCTCGTAGATACACTGGCCAGTACAGTAGATACCACAAAAAATGTAGCCGCTAGTGCTGTTGACAAAGGCGTGTCGTTTTTAGGCAGCGCTAAAGGTATTGCCACGCTGCTCTGAATGCATTAGTTCACTTATAATCACAATTTTATGCGCATTTTAAATGTATTGTAGATACGGTAGCAAGCACTGTAGAGTCCACAAAGACAGCAGCTGGAACCGTTGTCGAGAAAGGAGCATCTCTAGTTGGTAGCGCTAAAGGTACCTTTTTGTAATTTATTTCGCATTAGATAATTTTTTATATTCGGATATTTTTTTATGTGTTCCTTCCAAAACGTATTATGTTATGTACCTATCTTCATTTTATTTTGTATACTTATTTCGGGTTCTCCTCATTCTATTGGTGTTTGGGTGCATCGTTTCCTTTACTAACTTTACTTTGCTAACTTTTCCGTAGATACAGTAGCGAGTACATTGTTTAGCTCAACGGCTGGAGAATCGGAGAAGACAGAAGGTAAAATAATCCAATCTTGCCTTTACTTTTGCGCTTCTGCTTTTCCTGTTTGCGGTAATTCACACGGTTAACCCGACACCGATAATTATCTGGGTGCCAATACGTCCATTCTCTGACAAAAATGTATAGAAAAAGCGGTGTCGTCTTCATCGTGTGAATGACTGTTTTTTAACACATTTCAATAATAACTATCAATAATGGGGTCAATACAATCATCGTGAACTTCGACGAGAAAGGTAACCAGCTTCACATGTTAACTAACAAGTTGTAGATTAGATTAAACCCGCCGAATAGTCGAACACAGCTCCTATCAGACGCTAGGTATAAAATAACAAGACGATAACGAAACAAACAGTTACCTAGCAGTGGAACTATTTTTATGGAACGTTTCAGTATTCGGTACTTAGTATACGAATAACTGTTACTGATTCTTCTTCTCAGTCGGGTACTCTTGTCAGAGTGGTCGTGGTTGCGCTGACGAGGTATGTGGTGGAATGTTTGGTGAGGCCTTATCATTTCCGAGTGTGGCTCTCCAGGCGATGTGCTTCTGGTAGCCTTTGTCATGACATCTATCCAGCGGGTTGGTACTCGACCGCGTGCTCTCTTGCCTTCCACCTGGCCCTGAACTACCAGTCTCTCCATCAAGTTCTCATTTCTAGAGATGTGACCAAAGAACTTTAGTATTCGTAGCTGCACAGTAGATGATAGTCTAACTTTAATACGAAGTTCTTTGAGGATGGATACATTGGTGCGAAATGCCGTCCACGGGATCTTTAGGAGGCGTCTCCAGCACCATATCTCTAATGCGTCGATTTTGCGGCGATCCTGCAGTCTCAGAGACCATGTTTCGGCCCCATAGAGAAAGATTGGAAACACAAGGCATTTCATCGTTGTTCTGTTACTGATAAATAACATAAATCTCACTTGTAAAACGGTTACTTAATAATAATATTATGTAGGTGTGTGCTCCAACCAAGTCGAACACAACATTTATGTTATTATAATTCTTACTTTACTGGTAGGTATTTTAAACGCACACCTAATTGCAGGAAAATACACCAATGACACCAATCAGAAGCCGTACTAGTTCCATGGATTAGGTTGTAGGTACAATACTAGGCTCTGGATTATGTTTAATTTATTCTCATCTAGCTGGTGTATTCCCTCCCTAATACTTTTAGGGTTGGTATCAAAGCATGAACCAACATACCGCACTCAGAAGATAACAATAACTTATAGAGGCCGCGTAGAACTAATGAGTGAAGTCAGCAAATTGCAATATCGATCAAGATTCTTTTAAATTTAGATTTGATCATGTGTTTTTATTGTTTTTACGTGTCGCAATAGGTGCGGCATAGACACAATTACGTATTACTTTTATAGTGATCGACCGTAGGTACCGCAAACAACGATTAGCAAATCGAAAGTACTGTTTGGTACCTATTACTTTGCTGGCTTCGCTCACTAGTTCTACGCGTCCGTCTACGTTATTATTTTCATCTGAGCTAAAATATCTTTTTGTGATTCTAAGACGTGTTCTATCTTCTCGGGCGTGCCTAACTAAAGGTTTCGCAATTTTGAACAGTCATACGTAATCTGTAGCTCTGTCTACCATGTGTTTAATCGCTAGGGTCTACTACTTAGGTATATCTGGTACTTACCTATGCCTTAGCGCCCGTGCGGTCGCCCGAGGAACTAACAATTTACTCACGCTAGCGAACTGGCAAATTAATGTATAAGTGTGTTGAATTAATTGATTATTATTAAATGTGTGCCTTCTACTAAATATGGGTGCAAATACAGAAAGCCATAGATTCATATGTAGGTATACGACTGGCAGCACATGTGGTGTTACGCACTCTAATGTAACTATTGTATTCAGGCCTTGTGACATAGCGGCTTACCAGAAATATATCTGATCATAGATTTTACGGTCCCTGTAGAGTGCTTTCTACCTTCAGGTTACTGGGTAGACCCTGCCTCAGTACCGTACCTCTGGGACCCCTCAGACCAGAGGTACTCGTATAATAGGAGGCCAAGGAAATGTGTATAATGAGTCCTTATTTCTCTGTCACTTGGCTTGATTGGTTGTATTAAAAATACTGATAACTATTTAATTGTGTGTTATTTTGAGGTATTATCTAAGTTTAAAATTGAGTGAAATTTTCTTATATATAATTTGGTACATAATCCTATACTTACTGTAGACTAAGTATGGATAACAAGATGCCGAGCTCATAGAACACTAGTAAAAATATCCCACCACTAAATTAAATATAAAGATATAATGTTCACAGACACAATCAACACGACGGTGGACGCTACAAAGAAGGCCGCTGAAGAGGCGAAGGCGCAGGCCTTGAAGGCCGCGGAGGACGCCAAGGAGAAGGCCAGACTGGCCGCGGAGGCCGCCCAGGAGGAGGCTAAGAGGGTAGCTAGTAAGTAACAATTTTTGTAAAAAGAACCGAAGACTCTATCCTAGTTCGCTTTTTTTTCTGATATATATTAAAACCTGTTATACAATAACGGGTCATACCACTTTATTTTTACATCTCTTGCTCTCTAATGAAACCATTTACCTACTCTTGTTATTAAAGCTTTTGATCAGAATTCACGCAATAACAGCCAATCCTTGACATTTGGGCTCTCAATGTTACGTTGCGTCAATCTAATTCATGTGTTAAAATAAATCGTTACCCATTTACCTAGATATTCGATATTACAGATATAAAGCCCATATCAATAGTTCGATCTCAAGTCTGAGATCGACCTTGGAAATGTCATTCTTTAAGAATGACATTTTGTACAGGTATGACATAATATGTCATACCTGTACAAAATGATACATCAAAATCGTACTCAAGACTGTTCTCAGATTTGAGATAGATTTATTATTAATAATACGGGCCTAAATTAATCAACATCATTTCCCATTCACCTCGCCAGACGCAGCGGTAGAGGAGTCCAAGAAGGCCGCTGAGAAGGCTGCGTCGGACGCAAGCAACGCGTTCAACTCAACTGTGGACAACACGCTTAAGCGCGTCGAAGGCGCCGCCGACGAGGGGCTCAAGAACGCGGGCCACGTCGTGGACAGCAAGATCAAGGATGCCGACAAGTATCTCAACGAGAAGAGAGACCATGTGAGTGACTTTTAAATCACTGAATGATGGTAGAGTCGAAATGAAGACAATTGATTACAACTTATACATATACAGGCTGGATACACTTTTCTTTTCATTATTGACGACCACTCGACGCAGTGGTTCAAGCGTAGGCCGCTCTACTCGCTGCAAATGGTGGTTGTGGGTTCGATTCCCGCCGGGGCACTTTTCGGAAATGGCCTTTTCGTAATTTGCCCAGGTCTGGGTGTCACTGGGATCGCGCCCAGTCCATTGTACGGTACCCATAGTACAAGCGTGGCTTAGTTTGGGACCATACAGTTGGTGTGTTCGATGTGTGTACAATGGACTGGAGGCGATCCCAGTGACACCCAAACCTGGGCCAACTTCAAAAAGGCCATTACCGAAATTTGCCCCGGCGGGAATCGAAGCCGCAACCACCATGTGCAGTGAACCGAGCGGCCTACGCGTGAACCACCGCGCCAAGCGGTCCTCAATAAGCATGTTTTTTTTCTCATAGAGGGTGATGAAAAGTAGAGGGGAACATTCGGTTGAAAAAATATTTTTACACTAAAATTATTTAATAGTTACAAAACAGATATAAATAATTTAGAATGTTGTTTTTGTCAACAGCTGATGTCAAACCTGTCGTCGGCTACTCACGACGCGTCTCAGGGTGCCGCCGGCCTGCTCAGCAAGGGTCTCAGCGCCTTCCCCAAGTAGACTCACCAACTCCGACACTCGCGGGGAACTGACAGACCGGCCTGACTAGGCCTTACTTCACCATTTCAAAGTCAACGTCAAATCATTTATTTTTGATATACAGGGTTAATTTAAATAATATACTTATAAACTCGGGTAACTGATTTAATTAATTTAACAGTAACACTGACTTTGAGTTGAGTCAATGAAACGCAAATAAAACTTCTTTACAAACATTTAAGTACCTATACGTAACAACTTTCGTTCTGCGACTAATTCATAATGTTTTGTAAGAAATTGTAGAACTAAATTCGTTGGTTATGTGTTTTTAAATCACTAAGAGAATAGTAGTATTATTTTTTAACATTGACCCTGTATAAGCCTTCGGGAGCATTTATTATTTTCGTGTCAATACTTAGTTCAACATTTATTATTTTTATGTAAATTGTTCTCATGATAATATTACACGTTAACGCAATAAAACCTTATTTCAACATGACCCTTCTCTATATATAACTCTATTGGAAGGTCAGATCCATCCAACCGAGTAGGAAAGAGTGATACCAGTTTAAAATATAATTTTGTACAAACACTTTTTTTATTTTCGTCTGTTAGTTCACCGCGTGGTTTGTTTTAAAAAAACGTTACATTTTGTTTATAAACATGCACATTACTCGTAAGTTTTTTTTAATGAATAGTACAATATTGTATAGTATCTAGTGAGTAAGTTCTACTAACATTTCTTTATTGTTAGTTCACACATAGCGAAATAAATCAGATGAACAATATTTTTAAAACCTACTAAAATTTTATTGTATTCTGACACTTGGCAACACAACATTTTTTTAAATAGTTTAGTCACAAAATTGAAATCTCTCACGTAGGTATACTTGTTAAGCTAAGTTTAAGTTACTTTAAGCTTACTTTATTGTATGCTTGCATTTCACATGCATTTTGCGTACCGGTGTCTCGAATTATGCTTGGCTTATACCGTCCATGATAGCCTTTTAGCGGCAAGATTAAACAATTGCTGTGTTCCTACAATTTTATTAGAGTACCTACCAATAGATTACACTTCAAAGGTATGATCGTTAACATCAAGATTTGGCTCTATTCTATGTTTACGAGCCATCATGTGTCACGTCTAAAATGAGCTACGTAGCTATTGGTAGATTTTTTCTGATGCTACTATAGAAGTGTGTGCTATACATACCTTATATCCAGTAGCGTAGCTATGTAACCAAGGGTCCTGGGGCAAAAAATATATTGGGGCTCTATTTAATTCTAAATACTGTAATAAATGTGGATTAGCGGGCGAATAGTTACACACCGACTATCTCTTTCTGTCATCAGTAGTTTGACATTCGAAAGCAGAAGACCGCGGAGCCCCTAAAGCTTAGGGCTTCGGGGCACTGCCCCGCCAAGTCCTATGGTTGCTACGCTACTGTTTATATAACTTACTTATACATGAATATAGGCCCCGTGAATGTGATAATCAAAAGCTTACAAAGGCTAAATCTATTATATTCGTTAGATCATAGCAGTCTATTTTATGATAAAAATTATTATACTGATGTTATATTTAAAAATAATACGTGTATAGTATACTTTTATTAGATTTGCCATTTGTATAAAACAAGGCTTGGAACTGTTGTTGCTTATAAAATAAATTATTGTTTAGTATTCGTGTTCTCTCCATGTTTACTATTAAATGTTAAACATACCTACTCATGAAAATTTAATTTAAATAATTATTTATGTATGTACCTATACTTTAAGTTCATTTATTTTCAAATTTTGTTAATAAATTTTATTCATCATTTTCCTACTACGTGTTGTTCAATAAATAAAATTCAACTCGTGATGCAACCAGTTTCTTATTTCTTATCCATATACAAATCAAGAGTTTACTTTATAATAATATTTTTTTATTTGATTGTTATAACATTATTAGTAAATACCCAATCTTGCACACAATAAAATAATTTAAAGTAAATATTTGATTTTGATTATTGGCGATACAACTGCTGTGGCGAAAGCGTACCTTCGTAGGTAGGTAGTAAATAAAATAATTCCATGACGAAAATTTAAAAATCCCGCTACCGGATATCAAATTATTTCCGTATTCATACATACCAATGTCATTAGTAAGTGTTTCCATATCTAAATGTATAAATCTACTACTTGTGATGAAGCATCGGCAATATCGAAACGTTTTTTTGACAAGTGCTGTCTCTACAGTCTGAGCTGTCATTGTCATGTCATCTCCGTATTCTTAATTCTAATAATTCGCAAGTAAATTAAATAATATTAACGATGGCGGCACTTGTGCGAGCAGGATTATCTTCTGTTAGAAATGCAATTTATTCTTCATCAGTCCGTGCAATATCGACCTCAAGGCAATTAAATTTAAAGGAAAGTAAGTAACTAAATATATATTCGATTGAGGTACATTACAAAACATAACCTCAACATTCGTAACGATTCGCTTTTATTCCAGTTCGTGAAGTCACAGAGGGATCAACCGTAGTAATAGAAGCCGTCAATGTACCTTCACCAAGGACCGAGCTCTTGGTTCGGGCCGAGAATCTGGGTCTTGAGAAGTTTTCAACTGAGAGTGCTTCGGAGAAACCCCCTTGCTATATGTGCTCCTTGGGGCTCGACGTGAAGCACACGGACGTGTTGATTTTGAGCCAGTTCGTGCGCTCCGATGGGTGCATGCTGCCGCGGAGGATCACCGGCCTGTGCCGCCGACAGCAGAAGAAAGTTGGGAAGATGGTCACCATGGCACAGAAAGCTGGTAAGTGTTTATGCTTAATTGGAAGATCCCCGCTGGTACACAGGAGGCTTAGAACACAAAACAAATCAAACAAATTCGACTCATCCCTTGTATAAACTCACAAAATGGCTGGTTGTGTCATAGGGTTGACCACACAATATAATCGGTGCGATGGTGATAAAAATGGCTTGCATAAGTAAAATACTTATCACTACACTATATTGGATCACTATTCAGGTGGGTTATTTTAATTCACACGTAAATGCCACCTAAAATCATCAAAAAAAAACTCATAATATGGCTATATTATGAGTTTTTTTTTATGATTTTTTAACTGGGATATCAATTTCTGCATTTTTACATATAACACATATTTTTGATAAGAATTCCATTGTTAAGTTTAGAGTGCTTTCTCAGTAACATAATATGGCTATCTCTAGGTGGATTAGGGTATATGTTTGATGTTGCTGTATACACGGTGAAACAGAAAATATGGTATATCTTGTTTTTTGTTACTAAAACCATTAGCGTTAGGACAGAGGTGATGAACAAAAGCTGTAGTAAGAATATTGTTGTTCATAGATTGTATATTATATATTACTTATAGTACACTTAAAGTATATAACGCCTTTTGCTATTGCACTTTCCCTAAAAGCTGATAGTTATAAAGTCACAAAATAAAAGTACACCTATTCTGTTTCATTGTATATATGTATGTACCATCTTTTTTTGGAAACACACAACTTTATCTTTCCAGGCCTTATGATCAACCTAACTCCAAGCTACTGCAATAAGGATCCCAAGAAGAGGAGAGATTGGAAGAAGTTCAACACCTATTTTGACGAGACCACCATTTTCTGGAAGAGAATACCCAAACCTACTGATAAGTTCAAACGTTAACTATTATAATTTTATTATAGGGTGTTGTAAATTAATTGTATAATAAAATGTGTAGGAAAATAATAAAATTTTATGGAATTTCAGTTTTTTGATACAATAACTCCATTTTAGATATTTATTAGTTGGATATTACTGTTTTATTGCCGACGACCGCTTGGCGCAGTGGTTTCAGCGTAGGCCGCTTGGCTCACCGCACCTGGTGTTGCAGGTTCGATTCCCGACAGAGCAAATTTTCAACTTTTCGTAATTTGCCTAGGTCTTGATGTTCCTGGTATCACCTCCAGTCTATTGTACAGTACCCATAGTACTAGCGTTGCTCAGTTTCGGACCATACAGTTGGTGTCAGTCTAGCGATATTTATTTATGATAAGTATTGTCTACTTGGATGTGAGCTTCTTTTCAGAGGAGTTGTGATCATTTCAAAAAACATGCAAGCAATCCATAGGTAGTTGGATGGGTTTCTTAGACCTCAACTTTATGTTCAGCTAATAAATTAGTCACTTTAACCTTAAATTGTTATTAACATAGGGGTTAAAATAAAATGACAATAATAAGAGTGTTTTCAGTAATAATTTATTTTAAATTTTCGTTGTTTCAGTGTAGTAGTTACTCTTACAAAACACAGATGCAGCTGCTCACCTAATAAACACATATCCACAATGATATGGTATATAAACAAAATCTACATAATGTATTAATGATTTTTGTTAGGCAGTACATAATTATTATTCTTACTGACAAAATTCAGGGGGCTATTGTTGAATTTCAATATTTACTTATGTAAAAAACATGTGTATAACAAATCTTTACACATTGTTTAAGTGAATGGATGGTGGCAATAATTTAAAGTGGTGTATTAAAGTCACGAAGTAAGGCCATTTTGACCGAATGCTAATCAATAGAAATAATCACTAACCACCACATTTTACTGCTTGTTATGGCCACTAGGCAGGGCGGTGACTGTACCATTTACTAGACACGTCTGTGTAACTCTCAAACCCCCTTATTAATAAAAGTGGATTAGCGGGCGAATAGTTACACACCGAACTATATCAGTAATTTGACATTCAAAAGAAGAAGACAAAGTATGGTGTAACTAGTAACTGGAGGCGGAAGAAACAGCTGCTCACGTCCTGCTGGAATGCAACGGAGTAGCCACATACCGGGCAAGCTACCTGGGCACACCGGGTAGCCTTCAGGAAGTCTTCAGTGACATCAAGAAGCTGGGGAACTTCCTGGCTGAGCTTGGATGGCTGGAGTGACCGGCTCACCACCCTCCAACACACAAAACAGGCGCAACGCGCAGTCGTCGATTTGTGGAAACTGTCCGCAGAAGAAGAAGAAGAAGAATGGTGTAACTACACAACCGCTAATCCACGTTTTTTAATAAGGCGGCAACTTCAAATGCGATAAACAAACATTTAGTTAAACTGAAACTACTGAAAACGTGAACTACTCTCTATTTTTATTTGGAAACTCTGATTAACATAGGGTTACAGATGAATGAGCAGTCCATGACAAAAGTCTGGTGGTCCTTGTTAGCTATTTGGTTTATTTTGAATAGCGTTGGGTGGTTATGGTCCAGTATTCAATCACGACTTTGATTCCAACGATTCGAATATACTCTTTACAAAACGGATAAACATCTCATGTACAAGCTGCAAACACAAAAGCATTCTTTGCAAAATAATGACGTTATTAAAAATTTATTAACCTAATACAATTTTTCTTAACAATTTGTTGTTCTTTATCAAATAAATATCGCCTAAAACATGAATCTCTTGACGTGTACACAAATGGGCACACAGTCGCGACACATGAGTTCCATATGTCCGTATAACCGTGCCAGCGATTTTTGGTACAAACAATTTATACATTTCAACAACATCACAGCCTTTCGTATAAATATAAGTAACCAAGATCTTTGGGAGGATTCTCTGATAGCGCCACCTGTAACAGGCAAATTATAATTGTTTAAGCCCATGTTAATAAATCGATCTCAAATCTGAGAGCGGTCTTGAGTATGCTTTTGACGTGTCATTTTGTACTGATATGACATAATAATGACATTTCCAAGATCGCTCTCAGATTTGAGATGGAGTTAAATCCATCTCAACCAAGCCGAATACCCGCCCGAATGTTAGCGAGCCCGGCGGCGGTGACCGACTTTAACTCCAACATACCATAGTATCGTTTCTTTACCCGTGGTATAACTCGAATAAGTGTTAAATGTATATCAAAGTGTTTGTTCCTACCTTGTTGTCGTTGAATATGACCCAGCGGCCCTCGTGCAGGACGTGGCACACGTAGTGGCCCACCATCGTGGACGTGCCCATGTGCGAGATGAACGCCACTAGCTTGTACTCTGCAAGTCCACCACCATCAACATTACTTAGGACATCAAATTTATTAATATAATAGTTATGGTTAAGACAAAATTAAAGGGATCGTCAAATTTTCTATGCAAAAGGTTGTTCAAGCGCCATCTATCGTCAGCGACACGTAGCACGTACTATTTGATATAAATTGTAAATATTGTTTGCTTCGGCGCTACGAGCTGCTGACGCCAGATGGCACTGTCAACTGAACTCCATTTTATTTTTTTTACTACGATCGATACGAACATTTTTTTATATAATGTTTGATATAATTATAGTGTTTTAATTTACCGACAAAGGGACGATAAAAGTACAACGATATACAAAGGTAAAATTTGAAATAACTCGTGTTCATCTTGTGTTTAACTTTTTTTTATAAAACGGTCTTATTAATTCTACATAATAATTTTAAATTATTTTTTTTTTAATGGACTATTATGTTGTTGGCCAGGGTGGCCATAACAACTTCACCCGGACAGAGCGCGAGTGCGCTCCAGCCAGAGGGGCAGGGGGGCAGCTAGCTCAAGGGCGCCGACACAAGGGACACGACCTCGGCTTGGGCCGCTGCCAGAAGAGGTGGCGAGGATAAATCTACCACCGGATCGGAACGCAATAATTTTAACACGTAACACTTAAAAAGTTTTCAATTTTAAAATTCCCCGAAGTGAATCACATTAATCATGAAAACGTTCAAGTGACTTTTCGATACACTATGTTCTCAATTTCCTGTGTGATATGTGCATGAGGAGGGTACTCACTCTCGGGCCCGTCCCTGCAGCCGAGCGTGCGGTCGGCGGCGGGGTCCTGTGCTGCTGCTGGTGCGGGGTCCGCGTCCAGCTCGTCGGCGCGGCTGAAGATCCAGTCGAGCGCGCGCGGCACGTCGCCCTGCGTGGCGAGCAGCGCGCGCGCCGCCTGCGGCCGCGTGAACCCCATGCCCATGATCTGCTCCACGCTCGCCTCGTCCACGCTGCCGCCCGCCGGATCCTCTGCACATTACGGAACGTACTGTTACGGGTCGGGACGCTGGAGACTTTTTTATAAAAGAGCTTTTGGGTGGCAAGAATATTAAATAGAAAAAAGTAATATAACTAAAATTGAAAATTTAGAAAACCTCCGATGCGACGACTTTTAAACCACAAAAGAGCTGATTTTCAAACGGCTGAACCGATTTTCATGAAACATAGCTAAAAACACTCTCGATCAAATTACCTATGTAACAAAAAAAAAATTGAAATCGGTTCATCCGCTTGGGCGCTACGATGCCACAGACAGACTCACAGATACACATGTTAAACTTAGAGCACCCCTCTTTTTTGTCGGGGGTTAAAAATACATTTGAATCTAACTCCGCACTGACATACGTAACGCCGGAAATGCTTACCTAGCTTTGCCTTCACGTGAGTCACAATAATTTGTGATGAATAGAGTAAATAACTGAAGGCAGGTCAGCAGTTAGGAGCTTGCGATATAACAGTACCCATACTACGTGACCCGTTCAGGGTGGGTCTTCAAAATACCACGCTTGGTCACAGCGACAGGGGAGGGGCTTATGTTTTTGTCACGTAGTCAATATCCTCTAAAAATAATTTCACGTGATGAAAATGAATTGAGAGTAGCAATCATTTCAGACAGATACATACATTCGACGACCGCTTGGCGCAGTGGTTCGAGCGTAGGCCGCGGGTTCGATTCCCGCCGGGGCAAATTTCGGAAATGGCCTTTTCGTAATTTGCCCTGGTCTCTGGGATCGCCCCCAGTCCATTGTACGGTACCCATAGTGCAAGCTTTGCTTAGTTTGGCACCGTACAGTTGGTGTGTCTGTCTGGCGATATTTATTATTATTATTATTTATTATGTCTGTGTCACGTACCTGGTGCCTTGGTGCCGGGCGGGTCGAACTTCTGGTCGAAGTCCCAGTCGGTCATGTGCTCCATCAGCCAGTTGGAGGCGGCCTCCATGCCCGAGTTGTTGGTGTAGTACAGAGCCCTCTTGCACGCCTCTAGAGGGAAGCCCATGTCGAGCTACAACAGACAATGTCGAGTTTGATCATCCGCCTTAACTTTTCACATCATCTGGGGGGGTTAGCATGAGTTTTGAACGTATTCAAATACCGATAAGTGATCTTAGCTAGAGGCGCGGTTGTGAAATATACGGAATGAATCGATCGATGCTGTTTACACAATATTGTGTAAAGTAATCATTCACTTTAGAGATATTTAAATGTCATTCTTTTTATGCGATTCTTATGGACATTTCAGGTACCCAGCTACTTTTAATATTGACTGTAACATGGATGGTTCGCATCTTTTTAGTAGGTATACAGCTCTGTCGTATAGCTTATGTATGAACGCGAAATAAACTTTATTTTAGAACGCATCCGATGTCGACGCATTCTCGCTCTATGACCGAGCATGTCATTAGCCACAGACCTAAAAACCCCGACCCCCAGGGGTTTAGTCTGTAGCGAACCTATAAACTGTAACCCTCTTATTAATAAACTAGGATTAGCAGGTGAATAGAACTATCTATACCGAACTATCTATGTCTGTCAACAGTAATTTGAAATTCTAAGGAAGACAAAGCATGGTGTTTTTATACAACCGCTAACCCACGTGTATAAGGGGGTTAATGTTTGGTGTTCGAATAAAACTTGAATGAATAATAATGTCCGGCGGTCCCTTTTTTTCAAAGGGTACTAGTCCCGGCAAACACTCCCACCATTGTAACTCCTGTAAGCTAGGATCGACAATGGTGACCAATAATGACGTCGAGGTTTGACCCTCGACGAGTCCCGGGGAAAAGTTAAATTGTCTTGGAACCCGCACGAATTAAATCGAAAGAAATAATAGGAGGAGTTGGAAGGAAACATTTTCCACTCGGGCGGTCCCCTTGCATATGTAATGAAGCATGGTATCTTACGAGTCTCACCCTCGCCACCTCTCCTGGCAGCGGCCCAAGCCGAGGTCGTGTCCCTTGTGGCGCCCTTGAGCTAGCTGCCCCCCTGCCCCTCTGGCTGGGCCCTCTGTCCGGGTGAAGTTGTTATGGCCACTCTGGCCAACATTAGGCCATATAAAAATAATAATCTTACGAGTTGTGCTCGCAGCGCCTCGTCGTAGTGCGGCGGCGGCGCGTGCGGCGCGGGCTCCGGCAGCGGCAGCTCGCCCGCCGCCAGCCCGCGCCCGCGCAGCGCTGCCAGGTCCATCTGCACGCGCACGGAACCAGACATGACGCATCACATTCATAATATTAAAAAATATCAATATCGCCAGAATAAGATATCGACTGAAGGTCCATGATCTAAACGAGAAATATATTTGCCAATAGAAAGCAATATAGCAGTGCAATGTAGCAGTGATAGCCGATTGGTTAAGCACGCGTCTTGCGGGCACCAGGTCTTGGATTCAAACCCCGGCTCAGACCTCTGGGTTTTCGAAATCTATGTGCGAATCATAATTTCTATAATGATTATCACTTGCTTACGGTGAAGGAAAACATCGTGAGAAAACCCGCATGTCTTAGAAAATCTTACCAATTTCCGAAGGACATGTGAAATTCGCCAACCCGCACTGGGCCAGCGTGGTGGATTATGGCCTGATTCTCCCTTGTAGTGAGAGGAGGCCCATGCCCAGGAGTGGGACGTCTAAAGGGCATTTTTTTATTATTATTATTAAAGCAATATACTTATTTAGTTTCGCCCAGCAGTACCGCCGAACATTTTCAGTATTTTTGCGCAATTTTAGATATCGTTCCTCTATCGAAAATACTGCACTATTGCCGGGTAAGCTCTGCTGTTGTTTCATTTTATGTCGATGTGAAGTTCGTTATGACGATGATAACATTCCGGTGTAACGAGTTCGTAATTCTTGTTCTTGTAAATGGCTTGACCGATTTTGATGTAATTTTTTATTTTTACTTATGGGGTCGCTTCTTAGCTACAGTTGGTCCCAGAAGTTGGCGCTAATATTCAGAGAGTAAAATCTACGCTAGCAAATCTAGTATAATAAAAAATATATTAAAAAACCCAATGAAATGAATAATCTTGAATAGTCCTACTAATATTATAAATGCGAAAGTTTGTGAGTGTGGATGTATGTATGTATGTATGTATGTTTGTTACTTCTTCACGCAAAAACTACTGAAAGGATTTGGATGAAATTTGGAACACAGATAGATTATAACCGGGATTAACATATAGGATACTTTTTAACCCAATAATCCAATACTACGCGGATGAAGTCGCGGGGCACAGCTAGTTGATAATATAGTTCCTGAAAAGGCACTCACCTCCCACGGCATATCGACGGCGACATCCAGCTTAGCGGGCGTCCAGTCCTCCTTGATGGTGAACTTCTTCAGCTGTATCATCAAGAAATCGGGGAAAGTGGCTAGCCGCGTCGTTCTGTAACAAGTTACTATTTTAAAGCTAAAATATTGCAATTCTGTGGCATTAACCACAGTGTCTCTACCAACTCTACAAATGTCTGTTTAATCTACCAATGTCTGGGTGTCAATGAGATCGCCCCCAAACCTTTGTACGGTACATAGAGCGTAGCTTACTTCATGATGATTTAATTAATGTATTTGTTTAGCGATATTTATTTATTGAATTCCATCTAACGTGACCAAACCTAGGACTAGCATATAGTTAATATGGTAACCTCACAATGCCTGTTTTCATTTTAACTGGTTAAGTTCTGTGTACAAGCTTTGCTTAGTTTGGGACCATACAGTTGGTGTGTCAGTCTGGCGACATTTATTATTATTATTAATTTTTCTCATGTTCGTCGCACGCTAGTTAACGGGCAGCCACTGTGGGTGTACTGACTTGTGAGCGGTGACCTTCCTGTCGACGGCGCTGCTGTAGAACTGCTCTATGGTCTCCTCCGCCATCAAGCTGTCCAGGCACGCCTGGAACGGGATGAGCGGCCGCACCAACTCCGACGGGTCACTGGACACATTACATTTCTACATTCACAACTGTTATTTGTGTAAAAATATTCAATATTCGGGGTATAAGAAGTGGAGACAAGTTACCAGCACTACATGCGACCCAAGAATGCCAATTAAAATTAAAGGGAATATCTACAAATCGATTATAAGACCGGTAATCATGTACGGCTTGGAATGCTGGGCGGCTAAAGTGCGGGAAGAGAAACGTCTCCACTCTGCCGATATGCGAATGTTGAGATGGATGTGTGGAGTGACGCGAATGGATGAGTTGAAGAATATTTATATAAAGGTTAGGGTCAGGGTAGCGCCAATAATAGATCAAGTAAGAGGTAGGAGGCTGGAATGGTTTGGACACGTGATGAGAAGGGATGAGAGGCATGTGACTAAAAGAGTGATGAATATGAATGTGGAAGGATACAGTGCGAGATGAAGGCCCAAGAAAAGATGGATGGATTGTATCAAGAGTGATATGAACGAGGTTGGAGTGGATGTGAGTATGACGGGAAAGCGGGATGTATGGAAGGAAAAGACATACTACGCCGACCCCAGATAATGGGAAAAGGTAAGGTAGATATGAATACTGAAAGTGTCGCGCGTATCTCAAGAAAACGTCTCGCGGCACCAAAATCGAGATTACGATAAAGTATTCACGTGAATAATATTGGTGACCGATGGTTGCAATCGGGTTCAAATTGGCAGACTTGAGGCCTTGTGCGCATGTAATTACACCCCTTAGAAGGTTTTGGCTGAAAATCAGTAAGACTTCGGTCCCTTTCAGCTTATGCCGAGGGAAACGCCTTTCGGCACAGGTAACACCGAGGCACCTAAACATAGCGGCCACTTCTTTTTGTCCTTGCAACCTCTATATTTTTTTCATGTTTCTTCTTTAACCCTTCCAATGATTTGAATGCTCCAAGTGTCGCGCTCCCCTACGGGTGGGTATAAACCGCGAGCGGCCATTGGTCGTTTATTTGCTGCGTTTAGTAACACGTCAACGATAACAGGGTTCCATTGATCGTTTATGTCAAAGTATATCTGTTTTAGTATCGATTCTTGTAAAAAAACGTTCCTGATCGGCAGGGAAAAAATCATATTGCCGAAATATTGCGACACTTGGGACAGAGGGTGCTCTGAGTGGGGATTACTGTATGGGTTAATGATGGTGGAGGGGTGATCTGGTGATCTGGTGATCTGGTGTGTGGGCGACTCACAGGCGCTGTCCGCTGGCCTCGGCTTGCTGGCGGCGCAGCTCGTAGGCGCGCACCTGCGGCTGGTTGGCGGCGGCGTGCAGCGGCACGTGCAGCGGCAGGTGGTGCTCGGCGCGCCGCGTGCAGCGCACGCCGCGCGACTCCGTGCACTGCACGCGTTCTTCTACTGCGAAGCGCAGGCACTCCGCCGGGTTCGGCTTGTGCCGGCTGTTGCGCTGACACAACAATACACATTCAATTGGATGTTATAGTTTTGCAGAATGGGAACCAATCCACATATACTGCTGCGGACTAAATCCTACCCTAGTGTGTGAGTGGTACTAGTGGTAGGCTAGGCTACCTAATCTACGGCCATGTAGGCTACGGAACGTACCCATACTACGTGACATGTTCAGGGGGGGGGGGGGGGGGAGCGAAGTATTCGAGTTACCACGCTCGGCCACGCTTGGGGCTTAGGTGTTTTTGTCACGAAGTAGTCATTATCCTCAAGAAAAATTTCGCGCTTTTTCGAGCTATATTCAAATATGACCCGCAGCCTTGGTAAGAAATGATTGAACACAACACCGTATTAAAAATTACTACGTGAAAAATAGAAAGGAGGTTCTAGTTTCTTGGCATGTTCTACGGGTGGTCAAGGGCGGGGAAGGGGGTAATTTTTTTTTAAAGGGTCACGTCGTATTGTAAGCAACGGCGCCAGCCGCCTGGAGACCTGGACTCCTGGGAAGCTTACCTGCAGCAGCGAGAGGAAGTGCAGGTAGAACTCGTGCGCGTCCTGCTGGCGCTTGGTCATGAACTCGGGGTGGTCGCGGCCCACCAGCTGCCGGTACATGTGCGGGGACACGCCCGCCTGCGCGCCCGGCTCCGCGCCGCCACCCGCCGACGAGTACCGCCCCGACAACAAGCCCACACCCAACTTCGCACTGTCACCAACACAATCATTCATTTAAACACTAGCTATGCCCGCGACTTCGTCCGCGTAGTATTAAACTTGACAAAAAATTCGGGATTATCGGGATAAAAAATATCCTATGTGTTAATTCCGGTTATAAACTATCTGTGTTCCAAATTTCATCCAAACCCGTTCAGTAGTTTTTGCCCGAAAGAGTAACAAACATACATCCACACTCACAAACTTTCGCATTTATAATATTAGTAGGATTCATTTGGAGTCCTGCGCCTGTGTTAATAAAGCGATCTCAAGTCTGAGAGCGGTCTTGAGTACGCTTTTGACTTGTAATTCGGTACTGGTATGACATAAGAATGACATTTTAAAGATCGCTCTCAGGCTTGAGATCGATTTATTAATACGGGCCTAGAGTTTGAAGTATTAAGTCAATACATTATACCAGGTGAAACAAAAAGGGTATACTATTTTTATAGCAACTTAACTTTGTAAATCTCAAACTATCGGCTTGATAGCTTTAGAATTACAACGTTACGTTTTGAAAAAAAAGTATACCCTTTCTGTTTCAACCTGTATAACAAGTCAAACGTTTGAAAAACTGTAAAAAGTTGTTTTTCTGTCGTTTGGTAAATTATTGTTTTATTTAATACTAGCGACCCGCCCCGGCTTCGGACGCTCAAAAATGATCAGTGTTTCTCTACTACATTATGCATGAATTATACATATAAACCTTCCTCGAGGATCACTCTATCTATTAAAAAAACCGCATCAAAATCCGTTGCGTAGTTTTGAAGATCTAAGCACACATAGGGACAGACAGCGGGAAGCGACTTTGTTTTATACTATGTAGTGATGATTGTACAATATTTATATTTGTGAACTCAGAATTTCCTCCCTCTTCATTTGCTGGTTTAAAAAAATAATTAGGGACACTTATTTTAATGTAACATCTGTCATATTGATTGTGTTTGTATAAATTGAAGCCTATGTCACCTGGACCTTGAGAACAAATCTTATTGACACCTCATTTATCAAAATCCGATGAGTCGTCCCTAAACATATATTATTATTATTATAATTATTGATTCCCACTCACGTCTGCACATTGAAGTCGTTGACCGGGTCCTCGGGGAAAGTGGAGAAGATCTCTGGGGCGCCGTCTACAAACCGCCGCACGAAATCCGGCATGCGGAATATTACCTGCAACAAATTGTCTCTTATTGCCATATAGCCCAAGGCTGTGACTTCATTGCAGTACACAGACCTCTATGCACGGCCTGAGCACAGTCTTCAGCTTTCTTGATGACGTAATTGCAAACTCAAATCAAACTTAAAATTGTTTTTATTCAGGTAAGCCAAGAAAGCATTTATGAATAGTCAGAACCTACTAGCGGTTCGGAATGCTGCTTCTACTGAGAAGATCCGGCAAGAAAATGAACTTCGGTACAATATAGTTTCTTGTATTCCCAAAGTAATTATTGGCTTTAGGTATAAATAGTTTTTTTAGCTAAGCTAAGCGAGTTGGTTGGTTATGGATTGGTTCATTTTTATACGAACGCTTGGCACAGTGGTTCGAGCGTAGGCCGTTCGGCTCACTGCACATGGTGGTTGCGGGTTCGATTCCCGCCACGGCAAATTTCGGAAATGGCCTTTTCGTAATTTGCCCAGGTCACTGGGATCGCCCCAGTCCATTGTACGGTACCCATAGTACAAGCTTAGTTTGGGACCATACAGTTGCTGTGTCGGTCTGCCGATATTTACTATTATTTTTATTTATTATATTCCACTAGCTGTGCCCGCGACTTCGTCCGCGTGGAATTTAATTGACAAAGTTTCATACAAACTTTCATCCCCTATTTTATCCCCTTGGGGGTAGAATTAATCAAAATCCTTTCTTAGCGGATGCCTACGTCATACCATCTACCTGCATGCCAAATTTCAGCCCGATCCGACCAGTGGTTTGGGCTGTGCGTTGATAGATCACTATGTCAGTCAGTCAGTCACCTTTGAGTTATATATATTTAGATTTTACCATCATGTTCTACTAAGATATTTTATTTCACATTTGTATTCATCAAGAGCAAGAGAGGATAGCTGATGGTGTAGCTTAACTACAGTATGGTATCCCAGGGATGCAACAAGAAAAAGAGGAAGACCGCTGACCAGATGGAGGGATGAATTAGAAACATTCGGAACAAACTGTGGACACGTTCCACAAACTTCAAAAAAGAGTGGAAGAAGAAGGGGGAGGCCTTTTCCCAGCAATGGGATGAAATATAAATTAATGAGAGTAAAAATAAATGTATCTTTACAAATAAATAAAATTGGAGTGTCTGTTTGTAATATCAAAATAACACCTTTTCACTAAATGCATATGAAAGTACATACGACACCTATAGCAAAAACGCGATTTAAAAATGTTTTGTCTGTCTGTCTGTATATTTGTTCCGGGTAATCTCCGAAACGGCTGGACCGATTTTGACGGGACTTTCACTGGTAGCTGATGTTATAAGCAGTAACTTGGGCTACTTTTATACAAAAAAAAAACAAAAAATAGGGGCCTGTCGCGCGGGCTCAGAACGTGGGAGCGGGCTTTTATGTTATGTCAAATTCCACGCGAACGAAAACGCGGGCTCAGCTAGTAAAGAAATAAATATTGTACGATGATACCTGCACGACGCTGTTGATGTAGCAGGAGTTGCCGAGGTTGTTGAGCCCGGTGAGCGCGGGCCCGCACAGCGGCCGCAGCTCGCTGCCCGACTCCTGCAGCGTGTTCCACTCGCCGCTGCGCTGGTTTAGCTCCAGCTCCAACTCCACCATGGATTTGTCCGTCTACAATATAAATATAAAATATACCAGTCGTATATGTATAATGATGGTGTAAAGCAATGTTTTTCAACCTTTTTCATGACACGGCCCCTTTAGTACGAAGAAATAATTCATCATACTAATATTATAAAGAGGAAAACTTTGTTTGTTTGATTGTAATGAATAGGCTCCGAAACAACTGAACCGATTTGAAAAATTCTTTCACTGTTGGGAAGCTACACTATCCCCGGGTGACATAGGCTATATTATATTTTAAAAAAAATTAGGGATCCTTACTAAAACTCAAATAATGTAACCGTAATGTACCCGTGCGAAGCCGGGGCGTGCCGCTAGTATATTTTATTTTGTGACAAATATTAAATCCAACATATTTATTAATTTTCATAATTAGGGTTCGGATAAATACATAATTAAGTCATAGAAAAAATAAAAGTAAGTACTTTTGTGTCCTTGCAATTTGATGAATCTACGGGTGATTATGTCCAATAGTTAACATTTTTCTTAATAAATCTTTAAAAACTTTATTGTATTTTTTTACTGCAGCAGCTTTCCCAACCTTTTACAACCGGATCGGAACGCGACCTCGACTGAGAAGATCCGGCAAGAAACTCAGCGGGCTTGTCTTTTTACATTTTGTTATATTTCTTTACTACGCCACTGACACACATAAGCGGTGTCTAGTCCAATTGGTCTGTGAGCGAAGAACATAATACCCGGGCATCCTACCTTCTGCAACTGCTGTACATTGATGCCGAAGTGCTTGAGATGGTCCGCGAGGTAGGGGTCCTCGACCATGTCGTCCTCGGCGTACGAGAACACGTCGCCCTTGCCGTCCGCGGTTATGGTGCCCAGTTTTACTGCCAACGGGTAGCCGGTCAGCCGGAAGTGTTCCACCTGGTAGAGGAGTTCCGAATACCAATGATTACAAAAAAAACCCCAATGCGACGATTATTGACAAGCTTTTATTTAACTTGCAATGTACGTTTGTCCGGGTGGAATCTTGCAACTGAATTTTAAATCAGTTATCTTTAACCGATTGAGCTGAAATTTGGTATACACGCATATTTTGGATGACAATGCATGCTTAGCTATGTGAAGTCATTCTAATGCCAATATGGTGGACTAGTTTATTTTTTCTGCATTACAGTATGGGTAATGAAACCTGTAACCACCATCTGCAGTGAGCCGAGTGGCCTACGCTCGAACCACTGCGCAAATCGGTGTAAATCGCTCTCAGACTTAAGATAGATTTATTAATATGGGCCTTATAAACATGGTTTAGCGGTAGCACAGTAACACCAAGCTTTGTCTTCTTTCGAATGTCAAATTACTGATGACAGAAAGAGATAAATCGGAGTTTAACTGTTCCGCCCGCTATACCACGTTTATTATTAAGGGGTTTAGTGTTTACTCTTACTCACAGCATGATCGTTTCCCCCGGAGCCATCAAAGAACTTCCTCCCGCACAGTACAGAGCCATCTGTCAGGTTGAGCCACAGGTTGGCGGTCAGGTCACACTTGTCACACTTCCAGCCAGACGGGGGTATCTTCACACCGTTGTCTAACTGCTTCAGGTCGACCGCGTGCCTGTAATACCAACACTAATCAATCATAGCAATGTTTTTCTTCCAACTCCTCCTATTATTTCTTTCGATGAAATTCGTGCGGGTTCCAAGACAATTTAACTTTTCCCCGGGACCCGTCGAGGGTCAAATCTCGACGTCATTCTTGGTCACCATTGTCGATCCTGGCTTACAGGAGTTACGGTGGTGGGAGTGTGTGGCAGGACTAGACCCATGAAAAAAAAAATATATCGCGGGAGATTGGTATGATAGGGTGGAGGCTTATGTTCATCAGTGGGAATATTAGGAAATGGCTCGACCGATTTTAATGAAATTTTGTGTGCATATCGGGTAGGTCTGAGAGTTGGTCAACATCTATTTTTTTTATATGGCAAAACAATGTTGCCGGGTCAGCTAGTATACTATAAATATATAATAGCTCCAGTGTGATGCCTTTTCGGATTACCAAAAATTACATAACTATAAGAAGGCCGTTGCTACAATTTGAAGAACAATAGCAAGCACTTACACTGACACTTCTCTCTTCTCACCATCCCACGTGCCTTGCAGTGCCGCCATCTCGGCGATTTTGAACGGAGACTCCGCATCTATCACCGCTTGGACGGATTTGTTTACCTATAACACACATCATCGCTTTCATCCAGTCACTGTTTGCTTGTCCAGATACTGGCTTAAGTAATTACTTTAACTTAAAAACAACTAATTACTTGGTGTTGGCGTCCATTTTGGTAAATAATAATAATAATAAATATCGCCAGGCTGACACACCAACTCTATGGTCCCAAAGTAAGCAGCGATTGTACTATGGGTACCTTACAATAGACCGGGGACAGTCCCAGTGACACCCAGACCAGGGCAAATTACGAAAAGGCCATTCCCGAAACTGGCCACGGCGGGAATCGAACCCGCAACCACCATGTTCAGTGGGCCAAGCGGTAGTTAATAACAATACTATACATTTTTGTATATATTGTTATTAATTGTGTTTGTTATTGCTATTTGTTACTTGACACTGGCGAAATACCTATTAACCTGGGTGGGCCACATTTTTAAAGAAAGAAGAAGAACTAATTACTTGTATATAGGTACAGGGGCTCACCGAAGTTTGGCTAATAAATTATATTTCATCTTTATGTAAAGATTTATTATATGACTCACCACGTCTGGTAGCGAGGAGTTGGGCCAGGGGTATGTGTGGAACCCTGGCAGCACGACCACGCTGTAATGATCCGTGTAGGTGAACTTGGGCTTCCCGCTGGAGGGGTCGAAGCCGCCCTCCACGCCGATCGCCAGCCGCGTGATCTTCTTCTCTGGACCATCGCCCGTCTGCTCTGGTTCAGGGATCTGGGGTAAGGAGATGATCTAATAATAGAATCGAACCCGATCACCCCTTGGTTTAGTGATTTGAGCGTAGGCCGCTTCTGCACCGGGTTCGAGGTTCGTTAGGGCAAATTTTAACAAATGAATATCTTCGTGAATTATGTTTTTTATTTCAGTCCATTGTACCTTATACATATAGTAGAACTTTGCTGTGTTTGGGACCATAGAGTAGGTGTTTTTTGCTGATTATTGCAACAACAAAACTACTGTTAATTTGAGGTCAATGTCCAATGCGGTGCTTCCGATATTATTTTATGGTAGCAGAGTTTTACATAAAACTCCAGTTTGTTCACTACAATAAAATATCAACAATACTGGTGCGAATGAGCATGCCGGCGAATAGGTCGCGGCGATGGCGATATTGGATATAGGTAATTTATCCAGGCTTCTGCACTCGGCGCTCGCTGGCATCACTGCCTAATTCTTTAAAACAATAATAGCAACTAGGAGACAGAACTTACAGGTTTCTTCTCTCTCTGTATGTGCAAGAAGACCGCGTTTCCTGTTTTCTGGAAGTACTGCTCCACATAGTTGCGTCCGAAGCCGAGATACGACACTAAAGACACATACAGTCCAGTGTCGGACTCCTGAAACAATAACGACTTTATTATTACAGCACTAAGGGCCATTGAGAAAATATTCAATTGAAAACTTATTTCGGTAACAATGATTCGTAATTTTCTAGGTAGGTAGGTAGGTTTACTTGTTCTGTTAATCATTAAAGAGAAACACAAGCCATGTTAAAAAGCGCCCTCATAATTTGCATACGATAATATTATCACTCGCAAAAACAATAGGGGCGATTGTCGCATTTCCACGCTGACTGCGCAGCACACAACATGGATTCCGTGGATTTGTACCTAGGAAGCTTTTTAATATTGTGCGGATTCGGACTCAGTTTATTGAACCTGAGAAGAATCGTGAAGGAAACGAAAGCAGTGTTTCCAACTGTATTACTATCAGAGAATATAATCCTTACGTGTATAGGAATAGCGTTCATAATTCGCTCCCTACACGAGGTTCAGCCTTTCAACAGTACAATGGAGGAATTGCAAACCAGGTCTTCAGAAACAAGCGGAGATATAGAGTGCAATTTCGCATCGATCCTCATGAGCTATGGACCAATTATAGTATCTCTGGTAAATAGCTTTTTAAGCTTAATCATAGACAATTACATGCATTACAAAATGATAGCTGATGTAAAGAAGGATGAAGATGAGAGTACTGTGAGAGATATCAACGAAGATTTGAGGATTTACGACAACAACAGAGTCAAAAGATTGGCGACATTTGCAAAGAAGTATTCTACATTTATTGCAATAGCAATGCAGTGGATTATACCAATTTTTATAACATTATCAATGTATCCTATTGATGTGCAAGAGATGAGACTCTTCATGGGCGAAGCTGGGAGTCTTGATAAAGGATGCATGGCCATGGTGGATGCAAGAAATGATAATTGTTCATTGCTCATAAACCACACTTTGGAATTACGTAAATACCCATCAAATTACTTAGAAATGTACGAAATAACTTCCAATGACACAAACCAGAAATTAGATTCTGTTGTTAGCAATGTTTATAAAATCATTGCCGATTTACAAAACGAAACTATGTACAATGTCAATATCACTACAGCACCGTTGAGAAAACCAAAAAATACATTAAAATGTATGAAATTGTGTTATGTTAATAACAAGAATATGATTTTGTATGTGTTTGCCGTGGCTGTGGTTAGTTATTTCGTGCCGATAACTATTTCAACTGTTATATTGACGAAAATACATATAATGGATGTCAAGAAGTCCAATGTAAAGACCTATGTGAGCAGAGAGTTGCTGTACAACATATTATTTTGGACGCCGGTCATGTTCGACACGTTTCTGTCCATCACTTTATGTACGTACACCATGAAGGGTACAAGAACATCCATCTTCAATGTGATTGCCAATGTGTATCAAGCCGTGAAAAATTTTATGAACACAAAATATTTCAAGGATAATGCTATTTTTCCTGTTTGAATAGAAAAAAAACACCATGACAAATGAAATGCTTTAATTTGTTATTATGTTATTTTTCAATAATATTAATTAATTAATGTGTTTCAAGCTAAGTAATTATTCGTTAGAGTGCATTTGTTTATATTTCTCTTAATCTATTATCATCATATAAGCCAAATAAATGTGCACAAATTAAAGCCTTTTTTTATCGTGGGGAAATCCTCATGGATGGTTATGCCGGACTCCTACTGGCTAAAACGCAACATGGAATCACAAATTAAAGCCTACCCTAACCTAACCTAACCCATAGGATATCTGGGTGCGAGGTAATAAGTACATATCCCGTTGCTTGACGGGTGGACACGTCCAATAACGGGCAATGCTATAAAAAATAATAAAAGACAAAATAAATAGTATGGTTATGTGCTGCACAACAATCTGATCCGATATAAACCAGTTACATCCTCATTGGCCAGATAATCCTAAAATAAGTCTCAAAAGGCATCAAAATCTCCAACAAACAGAACTCCGGTTGAATAAGATGAGGTTATTTTTTTATAACAAAAACTGCAACTCACCGGATTGTCAAACGAATAAACACATTCGTCTTTGTATATCAGTTGTTGAGGGCCAGGTATTCTGATTTTAGATAAATGTGGCGTTAGAAGATCCATTGACGCCATGGCGCTGTTGAGATTATGTGAAACAGTAAAACTATTTGTATTTTCGGCGATCAATCAAGAATTTCACCCAAAGATTACAATCCCTTATAGATAGGCAACTCGCCAAAAAAAACGGTTCTATAGAACATTTGATTCGGACACCCATGGGATAGATGGCGCTGTCGTCAAGGGAAACGTATAGCTACCTATATCTACATATAGCTGTGTATGCGTATGGTATGCATGTGTGCGTTATATTATACTACCGATCACCTATGGAAAGTAATTAATGATTAGAAAATAAAACAGGTAGTTATATGACTAAATTTTATTTTAAATAATGATGCAGATTATTTACTTTTAAGACAGAAAAGACATAATATGGAAAAAATACATAAATCAATACGACATAAAGATATTATTTTTCTTAAAATGCTCGGATATTCGATAATAAATTCGAAGAAAGAAGAATTAGAAGATGGAACTGATTTAACAAACTGGGCTCAAGCGCAGAAATATAGTATTATACCTACCCGGCAAGAAAATCATTTCAATAATTGTAATACGTATAAAAAATAACCTAATGTGGTTTCAAATAGGTACTGACTTTGAATATCCGCGCATATGAGAAAACGTCGCCTTACTTATTTAATTTTGTTACTCGTACGATCATCACTGATCGTTGAGTAGCAAGATTTAAAAAGTCGCTGTACATTACCAGTTTTGATAATATTCACCAACATTTGAAGAGTGATACCGACTTGAAAAATTTAGAATGTTTGCGACCTATTTAGCTGACTGTACTATTTCATAAAGGGAGATTATACAAAAGCATAAAAAAAACATTTCGAATTTTTTTACGTGAACTTCGTCAACCTATCTATAATATGAAGTAATAAATAATTCAATGCTTTTTCATGTTCTGTATAATCTCCCTTTTTGAGATACAAGATTGAGAAAGTAAGACGACCGGAGAGCACAAGCCTTGCCGGCAATAAAGCATTGATGAACTCATGTAGGTGTGCCCGGGCCCACGTTATCACATTTGTCCATTAATGCCTAATTTGCCAACCGCGGCAGTATTACAATTGTTTTCTCTTCCTTCCTTTATTTTTTAAATAATGTCTATGAGCCTTCATAGGGTCATTTATATCCCAAAAGGTTAATTTGCCAGTGAGAATTATTTTTCAATACTTCTATACAAATATGCTCCACTTGGGCAAAAAAAGTCTACCATTGCTCTAGTTGGATAGCACAACCATTTTTTGCCACCATAATCTTTATTTTTAATAAATTTATGAAAATGTTGTAATTGGTCTGCCTCCATATCATTTTGGCAGACCATACAATCTTTATATACATATTTTTTTGCAAGTTGTGCAATCCATCCACTGCAATATCCTATTGCTGCGCTTCTTTCAATATCAGTTCGAGTCTCGCTAAATAATAATTCATCCGTGTTTATAAGGTCTAAACATAGGTGATCACTTTCAATTTCGTTACTTGATTCAGTGGGATTACTGCTATCTCCCGATGTCGTTAACATAAATTTTAATGACTGGAGACAGACACTATCATCTCTTTCACAATTAGCTCCCACTGACTGTGAGGATGAAATATTATTTATGAGAAGTGTTTTAAATGCTCCCTCAAATGCAAAGGATGTAGGCATAATATTGCTACATCCATGAGCTCTAATTGCCCCGAAAAAGTTATCTAATGGATCTTGATTAAAGTTGCGCAGCAATAAGGAGTTAATACCTTTTGATTGTAAAAGTTTTATAATAAATTGAAAACTTTCTAGACTTTTGACCCAGCTCGACAGATAAGGCACTACTCCTTGATTATTTGCATTCATAAATTTCATAGATTTAAGTACTGGAATTAATTCAGCCCATAATTTATGGTGAGGTGAATTCCGTGTCACTGCAGCCCTCAATATCTTCCCTCCTTTCACTTGGCTGAAACTTCCATTGACGCTGTCAAAAAGGTCGTCAAATATAAATAACAAATCTGCCGTATCCACACATTCTTTTCGAATAGTACCAGATTCTGTAAAGAAAACAATATGTTTTATTTATTTGTACCTTCTATAGCATTGCTTTTTACTTTTGTCTTAAAGTACAAGCAGGTTAAAAGAAGACTTGTATTATCATGAAGTTTTCAAGTGACTACTCGTATCAATGTATTATCATTTTATTATACTTGTATGACACAAAACGAATATAATGATAATGTAATAAAAATTGTGGATGGACACTATCAAAAATAAAGTCCCAACGACTATTATTTTCCTAAAGTATCCAAAGTACAAACACATCCAAGTTCCAGTCTTGTATAACTTTATGGTATGTATGAATAGGTATGAATTGACAGAATATATAAAAAACCTGCACCATCACGCCTGTATTCCCCGAAGGAGCAGACAAGGGTGCACTGCAGTGCACATTTCCCTCACTTTGAGGGGGATTCGGGAATCCACCACAATGGCCACCACACATTGGCAATGGCAAGTGGGTTGACGAAGTTCACGTCTTTCGTAAAACGTCCAGTTTCCTCACGATATTTTCCTTCATCGTTCAGCAAGTGATAATGACAGTTTGATATGAGATTCGCACATAAAATCCAAAGATCCCAGAGGTGCGAACCGTGATTTGAACCTGCAGCCCTTGTATTCCAAGGTGAGTGTTCGATCACTAAGCTACCACTGCCTAAAAAAATAAAATGTTCATTAGTAAATAATGCTACGTACCTGCCATGAATCTAAGCGCTACTCCAACTGATTTACTAAATACTTGAGTGCAATGTTTGACCCTCATTTTTGGTATTTGATCAGGGATCACATGTTTAGCAGTTAATTTAGGCACCAACTTAACGCCTTTATATCCTGGAGATCTGTTGTATAACTCCACAATATGTTCCCATTTAGCTAGGCGTTCTTTGCCCCTCATTGTGTATTTTAAGTTTTTTGTACTTAAATTATTACTGATTCCCTTCATATCAGATGAGGTGGATCAAAAATAGGATAATTTTTTTGTCTTTCAACCTCGAAATGACCTTCTTTATATTCGTGGCCACTTCTCAACAGGCGTTCTCTAGTTTCCTTTATTAAGGCATTAATTGCTGCCACATTGGAGGTTCCTTGGTCGCATACTGTAGCTACAATGTTCAGTCCCGTTTCTTGTACTCTTTTTATAATTGCTTTAATTTGTGTTTTTAATTCTATTGTTTTTGTGCTTCCTTGACAATAATAATAAGCCAAAGGCTGTTTATATTTTTTTACAACTCCTCTTATCATGAATACTAATACGTGATCACTGTATTCAGGTTCAGATTTCTCACCATTATCTACAAATCCTGTTATTTTATCGTGACGTTTGTTATATGAAACTCCTGCTCCGATTGCCATTTCATCAAATAATAATGCACAATATGTTTGCTTTTCTGGTAAATTCTTCACTACCTTTTTTAAGTTTTCAAATAATATATTGTTGATCCCTGCTTTCAAATTAATTTTGTGCAGTAAGTCTTGCAGTGTGCGCCTACTTGGCAAAACACACATACTGCTCAATAATTCTTTGGAGGGTTTCTTCTTCGGAGAAAATTTTTTCTTCTAGTGAAAACCTCCGTCCTTTTTTGTTCTTCCCACTTTGTGAAGCTTGCATCAGACAAAATATCTTTGCAGTGGGAGACATTTGTTTTGAAATTAAATTAAAATCAGCTGCTTTACTCATTTTCTTAGCAATAATATATTTTCTTTTAAAATGCAACTTATCTTTTTCACATTTTTGTAACTGCTTCCTAATTGATTTGTACTTTTTATAATCAGCCATAGATACATCTGAAAAACATAAAAATCTGAAAAAACAAATTTGGTTTACAGGGTTTAAATGGTTAAGATTTACTTAATTACTTAGCAGACTGCTTACAGAATAATGGAAAATCGGTCCACCCATCGGATTCGGAGATACTCTTTGATTTCATGTGTTTTTATCTTTTTACGCGGAACCCTAATTGTTTTTCCAAAATTAAAGTAGCCTAAGTTACTCCTTTTAACATCAGCTATCTGCCAGTGAAAGTCCTGTCAAAATCGGTCCAGCCGTTTCGGAGATTACCCGGAACAAACACACAGACAGACAAAAAAAAATTAATCGCGTTTTTGCTATAGGTGTCGTATGTACTTTGATATGCACTTAGTGAAAAGGTGTTATTTTGATATTACAAACAGACTCTCCAAATTTATTTATTTGTATAGATACTAATTGTTAAAATATATCAAACTAGCTGAGCCCGCGACTTCGTCCGCGTGGAATTTAACTTAACAAAAAGCCCGCTCCCGCGTTCTGAGCCCGCGCGACAGGACCATTTTTTTTAAGATTTGTTTTTCTAAAATAAAGGTACCCTAAGTTACTGCTTATAACATCAGCTATCTACCAGTGAAAGTTCCGTCAAAATCGGTCCAGCCGTTTCGGAGATACTCTTTGATGTCATGTGTTTTATTTTTTTACGCGGAACCCTAATTTTTTTCTAAAATTAAAGTAGCCTAAGTTACTCCTTAAAACATCAGCTATCTGCCAGTGAAAGTCCCGTCAAAATCGGTCCAGCCGTTTCGGAGATTACCCGGAACGAACACAGAGACAGACAGACAGACAGACAAAAAAAAATTAAACAGCGTTTTTGTTATAGGTGTCGTATGTACTTTCATATGCATTTACTGAAAAGGTGTTATTTTGATATTACAAACAGACACTCCAATTTTATTTATTTGTATAGATATAATCCTATTCTAATACGGTAATATTCTATGTTAGTTGTCTGTGTTAGTTGTCTATGTATTTGATGTAAGCTATTTTTCTTCGTAATAAAGTTAGTCTATGGCAACAACTATCGTGTAATTATTACTATGATATCTACATACCTTTTAATTGAATAGTATTTTTCTTTATTTGCTTCTCAGCCTTTCTGGACCTATAAGTTACTTTGGTTGGAATAGGCTGTGTCTCATTATATATTTGAAGACCTGTAAATTTAATATAAATTTTGTCAAAATACATACACTTACACTACTCTACAATATGGTATATTTATCATATTATACAAGCAACCCACCCTGTTTAACTTAACAGACTTTTAACATGCTATTATTAATATCAACCCAATTAAATTATAGAGTTAAAGTCGCTACTGGAGCTGTATAAAATGAGATAAATACGTAGTCTTATCTTAATAGTCATTTTCATTTCTTTGCTTCAGTTAATTTGGGAGTCCCATATTATATTAATTACCAAACAAACACTAATAATATTATGGTCCCAAACTAACTTATGCTTGTAATACAAAAGTCTGTGAGCAATCCTAGTAACATCTAGACCAGAGCGAATTACGAAAAGAGAATGTCAGAAATTGTTGATGGACATTCAGATACAATGAGCCGAGCAGCCTGCACTCAGATCACGTTTTTTATATTTAAATATACACATGATTGGTATTTTATGGAAATTAAGATACATACCTGATGTTGAAGGTATGGCAGGTTCGGCTAATATGGCTTCAGGAAGTGATGCTGGCACAGGTCCACCAAGTTGTGGCAAAGCTAAAAAAATACATAATAGGTACATTATTTACATCTGATATAAATAATGATATCAAATCATATTTTAGATGATTTTAAATGATATAAAATCATATTTTAGATGATTTAAAATGATATAAAATCATATTTTAGAGATAAAAGCTAGTTTAGTAATAAAATACATTATTGATATAGGTTAAAGCAGTGATAGCCTGGTGGTTGAACGCACGCCTCGGAAACGAGTGGGTGCAGGTTCGATCCTCGGGTTCGCACTCGGATCCTCGTTTCCGAATTCCATGTGCAAATCATCTTTGTGTGATTATCACTTGCTAACGGTGAAGGGAAACATCGTGAGGAAACCTGCATGTCCAAGAGAACCTAACCAGTTCTCGAAATATGTGGAAGTCCGCCAACCCGCACTGGGCCAGCGTGGTGGACTATGGCCTGAATCCCCCCGCACTGAGGGGAGGCCCATGCCCAGTAGTGGGATATTACAAAAGGGCTAATTATTATTTAAATAGGTACCTGGCATATGTAGTACAGGAATGGCTAGTTTAGACAATTTGTTTCTTGGATACTTGTGAATATCTTCAAAATGTTTGTGACAGATTCGCCTATTGGTATAGACATAGTTATCATCCAACATAGTTATTTCTCCACCGATATTAGATATCCAAGATTTGAATTTCTCAGGTTCTCTTTCTGGGTTCGGAAACTTGTGTACGGGCACACCTGGACAACAAATAACAAAGTTGTTAGTCACAAACCTATTTTTTATAAATATATCTTTGGATATACTTAAATGTGAATTATAGTATCATTACCAGATTTCTTGATTTCGATTTCACTGAGTAAACATCGGTTTTATAAAGTAAAACTAGCTGTGCCCCGCGACTTCATCCGCGTAGTATTTGATTATTGGGTTAAAAAGTATCCTATATGTTAATCCCGGTTATAATCTATCTGTGTTCCAAATTTCATCCAAATCCTTTCAGTAGTTTTTGCGTGAAGGAGTAACAAACATACATACATTCATACATACATACATCCACACTCACAAACTTTCGCATTTATAATATTAGTAGGATGTACATAAATAGGTACTATATTTAGTCAGTGCAAACCAGGGAATTATAGCAGTAACTAGATCTACGTACCATCTTTCGCAGTCATCAGACACCCAGGTACACAACAAGATTTCTGTGCCATGTCTGAAGTAGGTCTGTTACACTATTCACAATCAAAGGTCCAAACTCAAAGAGTGCCTATGCTCAGTGGTGTTCCGCAGCCAGGCGTCTGACTCACGGGGTAGCCGATGAGTGGTGTGGCTGGAATGTCCATTATGTGGGGTTATGTAGGGTTCCTATAAGTGCTCCGGACTGCCCAATGCTCCCTGATGATGCCCACTGCAGGGGGTGGCGAAGTAGTGCGAAAAATAGCATTATGGCGGGCAGACCGTAGCAGTTACATGAGTAGGGACACAAAGGCAGTGCAAAAGAGCGAACACAGATGGTTTACACTATATGAGAAAACTAATCATCCAATGGCCGTTACAATTTATCGCCTGTAGGTAGCGTGAAGCGTCATGGATGACCGTTACGCCGATGTCGATGAATTCGACATCCTTGCAGCGAATTGCGTGATTACTATGCTATTGCGGTGGTGATGGTGCATAAGCCAGGACGCCACGCTTAGTTGCGTTGGCAGTGCTAAAGCGAAGAAAGGAACACACATAAAGAGGTTATGCACACATCAGCTGATTTGCTAAAGGATGTGAAAACAATCGCACAATAAAAAGCTTAAAGCTAAATGCTTTTGCTAACTCACCAGGTATAAATGAAGAAGGATAGGCGTTCTTCTATCTGATTGACACTCAAATTTTGTGGGAGTACACCCTAACTTCATGTGGACCTGGGCAACCGAACCCATCATATGATACTCCATAAAATTTTCCATATCATTTGGCAACTGGAAAATGAAAAAGATACCCATCATTAAGATAAAAAGTGAATATATTCAAGAGACGGAACCTAACCTCAAAAAGATGAAATTTATTATTAATTTAGTTAAAAACAATGTCGCACATCGTTTTAAAATACATGAAATAAAGTAAACTTACGTCAAAATGATCTTCACAGAAATAAATCGTAGTATTTAGACATACAGCTGTTGAATCTCGCCGTGGAAGAATAAGCCACTTATTTCGCATTGTTTTGTTGCGTGGAACGTGAACAAATGATTTGTTAGGAGTTTTTATTGACGTATTAACGCGCTGAGGAACCGCACACCACTTATACACTTTGGAATTCATATTTTAATACGCAAAATAACTGATTTGTTGCTTTGACACCCTAGTGTTTACGTCTATTTACCGAACCGTGACGTCACAAGCAGACGCCATGACACCGGTGAAATTTGTTACCTGTAATAAATTAAAATTAGGACATGTCTATATAATTTTAAAAAATATTTTGTGTATTCTGCTATAGTTCAAAATCTCCGTTAGCTATATATGAGCTATTTAAATTTTTATTAATCAAATATGTTGATATATTGCGAAGATAATTAAATATGTATAATAAAACTTTGTCATATCTCCCAGCGTCTGAATTTATATTTTTATGTGGCAACACTGCTCCATTTGGTACCCACACCCCAGTCATAGGTGGCACTGTTTTAAAAAAAAAATTGAAAAAATGCAATGTTCCTAGTTGCCATAGCATGATTTCACCCGAGAAATAGAGAAATGTCAGTCAACCCAGCCAGAGTTGCCCGGTTCTAATTATTCTTTACCCCAAGTAAGAAAAAAAACACGATAGATTATTTTGCAATAGCATAACGTTATAAATGACGGATATAATTATGTCATTTAAAACTTCCACCTAGAAATCCTGTAAATAAAGATTACATATAAAGCAGAAGAAACCAAGATATTCCGAAAATTTCTTAGATTATAAATAACCTTACAAAAGTTGTGAGTTGGATATCATGAGTCGAACCAAAAGTCTATAAAAGGATATTCCAAATATCCCTATTTTTATTATTTTCGATGAAAATTCATTGTTATATGTGTGGTTAGGCTCTAGTCCATCAATGCCATAAGAAAAATCGTGCCCTAAAATTAACCTACTACATACATTTTACTCCTAGTCTGGGTAAAGTAGTTATATTGGCAACCCTGCTTCCACCATAGAGCAAAGGAATACCATAGATATTTATTTTGGAGAGCTCTGGCACGCGATCAGAACATACGCGCAATTCTCTTCTCACACACACCACAGATTAGAGATATGTAGCAAGCTAACACACACACACTTGGGCTTGGGGTAGAGGGCACAGATATTATAAATACTACGTATGTAGAGGGTAAGAGGTTAGACTTAGACTATATCAGTTTTGACCAAAGGCCTGCGCTTTAGTGCTCCATGTATGAAAATATTAAATTTTACTTCACACCTTGACACTGTCCTCAAGCAAAAATACAATCGAAAAAGAAAAAAAACGATTGACACTTGACAGTCGCATCAATTTGCTACATGAACTTGGAATGAACTATGAACTAATCAAATGAGAAAGAAGCGAGAACTGCCAAGTCTCTGAATACACCCTACACACACGCACGCAGACGCCAACACAATAAAAGTTTTGTTTTGATTTTGGTTCGCACGTTGTTTCCAAGATAATTCCAAACTTTATAAATAATTCGGTTAGAAAAATGGTGTTAAAATTGTATTACGATCTCATGTCTCAGCCATCGCGAGCTCTCTACATACTATTGAAGAGTACTAACTGTGATTTTGAAGCAAAATATGTAGATTTACGCAAAGGTACTTAGTATCACATTGAACCTTGTACTTACTGAAATCTATGCCTTATCTTTTGAGACCATTAATGGGCAAGGTAAAAATAACAAATATAGTGAGGTACTACTATAATCGAGACTGTTGGCTTCATGAGACAGTTACTTTACTTTTTATTGTGTAAAGTTTATTTTTACTGTTTAAGTTGTTTGGCTTAGGTACTCTTTTATAAGTTGGTTGCTGGTTCGATTCCAGCCTGGGCGAAGTTCGGATATTCGTTTACATAATTAGCCTTAATCTAAGTCTAAGTATTATTGGAATTGTCCCCAGTTCAATAGGTATAGTCCCATATAACATAATAATATAATGTTGCTTAGAGTGGTCTGGTTCTAGCACAAGCATTAGCTTAGTTGGAGGGGCTAAAGGGAATACTAGTAATGTGATAAACACACATTGCTAGTAAACTTTATAAAAAAAAAAAATATAATATTAAATTTCAATAATCCTACTAATATTATAAATGCGAAAGTTTGTGAGTGTGGATGTATGTATGTATGTATGTTTGTTACTCCTTCACGCAAAAACTACTGAACGGATTTGTATGAAATTTGGAACACAGATAGATTATAACCGGGATTAACATATAGGATACTTTTTAACCCAATAATCCAATACTACGCGGATGAAGTTGCGGGGCACAGCTAGTTAGGTATAAATTTAATCAATAATTGTTAAGGCATTGCTCAATATGGCAATAATTAAAGGTTTGTTTTACAGCTCAACACTATTCCGAAGAGTTTACATCAATAAATAGACTCCAGAGGGTCCCAGTCATAGACCATAATGGATTTATTTTAACTGAAAGGTATGTTTAAAAAAAATATTATATGTACATTTATTTAATGTTTTTAAAAGTTATAATAATATAAATTAGTGTGACATTGAATTTTAACCAATGATAAAGTGTCCCTTCAATTTTATAACCATCCTTTGTCTGAATATTTCTATTGAAAATTAATTTACTCCTCTAAGCTTATGGCTGGCACATTAAACCTAATGGTTGTAGGTTTGACTAGCTAAGCCCGCGACTTCGTTCGCGTGGAATTTAACTTAACAAAAAAGCTCGCTCCCGCGTTCTGAGCCCGCACGACAGAACCCATTTTTTCATTTTTTTTTATTTAGTTTTTCTAAATTAAAAGTAGCCTAACTTACTGCTTATAACATCGGCTATCTACCAGTGAAAGTCCCGTCAAAATCGGTCCACCCGTTTCGGAGATACTCTTTGATTTCATGTGTTTTAATTTTTTTACGCGGAACCCTAATTGTTTTTCAAAAATTAAAGTAGCCTAAGTTACTCCCTATTACATCAGCTATCTGCCAGTGAAAGTCCCGTCAAAATCGGTCCAGCCGTTTCGGAGATTACCCGGAACAAACACACAGACAGACAGACAGACAGACAAAAATTTTTTAAATCGCGTTTTTGCTATAGGTGCCGTATGTACTTTCATATGCATTTAGTGAAAAGGTGTTATTTTGATATTACAAACAGAGACTCCAATTTTATTTATTTGTATAGATGTATAGATATAGATAACTGTGTGAGACAAGTTTTGAGGTCTTAGCTGGTTTTGTTTGGTTTTAGTGTTGGGATTTATATTAATTTTGTTACCCTGACCTATTGAATTTTCCAGTGTGGCAATACTGAAGTATTTGTCTCGGGAGAATATAATACCAGAAGCGCTATACCCAAAGGATTCTAAGCTGCAAGCAAGGGTGGAGGAGTTCCTGGAGTGGCAGCATGCTGGCCTCCGGCTGCACTGTGCTATGTATTTTAGAATCAAGGTAAGTCTACCCTGCATAGGGTTACCAGATCAAATAATGAAAATTCCTGAAAATGTCCCTGATTTATCAGTAAGTTTCCCAACATTTTGTCTGATTGATTTTAAAGGTTGATTTGTTTTTTGTTTCTAGAATGATTAATTAATTAATACCTATGTATATTTTTTAATCAATACATATATGTACATAGGATCATCATCAATGAAGGGCTGAAACTACTGAATTCAGACCCATGAAATTTGAACAGTAGGTATCTTATAGTAGTAGTATACAAGGTAATGGTAACATAATGGGTATACTTTTTTTTTCAAAACTTAACTTTGTAATTCTAAAACCATCAGCTTTGGAGGGAACTTGAAAAACAAAAGGTGTTATAGGAATACAGCTGTTGACCGATTTCACAAGTCTACAAAACCTTTAGTACTTCAACTGTCCCACAAAGCCGATAGTTTGAGATTTACAAAGTTAAGTTGCAAAAAAAATACTATACCCATTTTGTATCACCTAGTATATAAATAGGTAGTATACAAGCAATAAGGAAACGATTTTTGAAAATAACACCCCTAAGGGGGGTGAAATAGGGCATGGAAGTTTGTATGCAAAGGTAGTAAGAAGAAGTGACAATAAAACAATATGTGGCCTTGAATCCACAGTACATGGATCCCATACTCTTCAACAAGAAGCCCGATGCCCGCTCGCTGGCCGGCTACGAGAGTCGCATGGAGTCGGCGCTGACCGACTTCGATACCAAGTGGCTGGGCCGGCGGTCCGACTTCATTGTCGGCAACACCGCCACGGTAGCCGACTTGCTGGCAGCCTGCGAGCTGGAACAACCTAGTTAGTAAAAAATGTTTATTTTTTTATAAGAAAAATAATTAAGCCCTTTTGACGTCCCACTCCTGGGCACGGGCCTCCCCTCAACACGAGGGGATTCAGGCCATAATCCACCACGCTGGCCCAGTGCGGGTTGGCGGATTTCACATGTCTTTCGAAAATTGGTTAGATCTTCTAAGACATGCAATGATAATCATATAGAAATTATGATTCGCACATAGATTTCGAAAAATCCCGAGGTGCGAGCCGGGGTTTGAACCCAAGACCTGGTGCCCGCAAGACGCGTGCTTTAACCAATCGGCTATCACAGCTTTTTCTTTTTATATTGTTGTAAAAATAAATTATTCATAGTATATTGTTTATATGCACAGACAGATGTGAACGCGACGGCCGAGGGGTTTAAGATCACTATCGCTATTATCTGAGTTGTCTGATCATAAATGTTCAATCATTGATCTTCTCAGTCGAGGTCGCGTTCCGATCCGGTTGTAGATATAAGTAAAAAAAAAAAAAAATTGACAATTTGTAAGTGCCCTCGTAGGCCTAAACAAAATAAACGATTTGAATTAGAATTTGAAATATTTAACAATCTGTCTCGCTCGAACTCATTGGACGCGGAAAGCGCAATAGTGATGTTCGTAATAGTGGCAAGTGGATATCGATATACATATTTTATCAACTCGTATACCGCGCGTAAGAGTGATAGCAAACTGTCGATAATACGCAAGTTGTTGGCACATTCCTATTGTTACTGACCTACAGGACCACTCAGGTGATAACGGCCATACTCATAGCAATTTGAGGTTTTCTCATTACTAATGGTTCCGTTAGCCCCTCCAGCGAAGCTAAATTCTTGTGCTTGGAGTGGACTCACGTCCATAGTTTAATGGCTAAAATGAGGATCGAACCTCTCCTCTCCTCTCGGTTTCGACATTCTCTTTTAAAACTATTAAATTTGTAAGCTCTTTTCCGCTGGTTAATAGAAGGTTACAGTTTGATCTGGTATCTGTCTCGCCAGGGATGGCTGGCTACGATCCCAAGGAGAAATTCAAGAACATAGCCGTCTGGTGGAAGAAAGTTCAACAACATTTCAACCCACATTACGACGAAGGCCACGTAGTGGTCAACAAAATTATCAAGAAACAATCAAAAGTAGCCTCTAAGATGTAATTGATAAAGAAACATTTTGTATATTGATTGATATTGTTTGGAATTTTGATAAGCGTTTGACTGCTGGGTGGGATAAGCATATCCTAGACATAATATAGGTAATTAATAATAAATGCAATATCAATTTTTGTGCGTTAATAATTATACGGTGACTTGGAATATTTGTTGATATCTTTAATGATATCTTGTGTATCATGGGAATACCACAGACACTGTACTTTTTTTTCTTTATCTGTGATACACGGCGAGCGCTCTCGCGTACCCTTGTTCAAAATTTTCGCGCTCGCTTGCTCCGCTCTCATTGATTCACATGAGCATGAGCGAAGCGAGCGAGCGCGAAAATTTGCAACTTTCCAAAGACAATGTGGGACAGGCCACAGGTGCTCTGATTATTGCTGCGTAAAAATAATAATAGTTTTTATGAAGACACATAAATTACAAATGTTATTAAATCATTAGAAATAATTGGAAATAATCGCATTGGGTCTAGCCTGTAAAGATATTTGTATGTATTGAGAAAATAAATAAATAAATAAATTACAGGGAATAAGTTAATTTTATAAAGTAGATAAGTTTTAAGATTTGATCCCTATATTGGAGTTAAGTTGGTGGTAGTAAAGAAATCAATAAATAAAACAAAAAGGCCTCTAAGATTTAAATAATAAGGTAACATTTTTAATATTGATACTTCGTCGCGTAAATTATTAATTAATAGTTTGCTCAATTTTTACACCATAATTATTATATACCAATTATTAATTAGTACTTAATACATTCCTGTCACAGATGAGTGGTTAAGGTGTATCGCGTCTTTAGTATTATAAATTTTCATCTACTTACAATTGCTTTACAAAGCTTTTACAGAACAAAAGCTCTGTGTAACGCCGTTGTAGATCGACCATTATTTCTATTTTGGGGTTCGTTTTTATACTTATTATAACTTGATCTATGTTATAATGGAATAGTGTTGGTTTTCGATATGATTATAATGTTATTTTGTGCAATAAAGTAATAATTATTATTTATTATATAACCACTTTCAATAGTAGATTACTTAGTACCTAATTAATTTCGACTTACGTTTTTAAGAGACGCAAAAGTCTCTGGCCTTGGGAGAATTAAATCCCCGCCTTACACGTGATTGGCAAACGCCTCTGCAAGCTTATACAGGGTGTATCAAAAGTTCGAAATAATCCCGTATGTATGTGTGCAGACAGACTAGACGTAACTATCCTATTTTCTGGATGCCAGGCCTTTGAATATTGGTTACAACTTTCGTGTTTCGGCCTTTATTTACATTATATATTTAAATAGTATTTAATTTATGATTTTTTTATAAATAGGCTAAAAAAAATATGAAAAATTAAATAAATAAAGTAACTAAATATCGCCAGACGAACACACCAACTGTATGGTCCCAAACTAAGCAACGCTTGTGCTATGGGTACCTTACAATGGACTGGGGGCGATCCCAGTGACAACTAGATAAGGGCAAATTACGAAAAGGCCACTTCTGAAATTTGCCCCGGCGGGAATCGAACCCGCAACCACCATGTGCAGTGAGCCGAGCGGCCGACGCTCGAACCACTGCGCCAAGCGGTCGTCAAATTGTGTTTGGATTTCGATATTTTTTTCCGTGATACTTATATCCTAACCCTCAAGTATTATTTCCGATTTTTGAAACATCCTGTATACTAAAGACCATACGTGGTCGTTTCTGGGTGGCCGGCCCTCTATCGACCATGTCTGCTATTTTAATCGCGTATGTAATAGGGGCCATCCATAAATTACGTCACACCTTTAGGGGGAGGCAGGGGGTCGACGAAGTGTGACATTGTGTGACAAGGGGTGGGGAAGGGTGCCAAATTTTGTGACATCACATTTTTTCAAAATCTATTATTTCATATCTAAGTATTACAACAGTAAATTTAAACTACATACCTATTAAATAATAACATAAAAATAGTTGCAACTCTGTCTGCATGACTATAAGTTTTTATATTTTGATGTTCGTTAATTTTCATGCCTATGTTTAATTTGAAGTTCATTTTATTGAAAAATAATTTAAAAATGGAAATAAAAATAATTTCGCAACTGCTGTTTTAATTTCATACATTACTAAATGTAAAATTGCAAAATATGTTACTTCACACTAGGTAGGCGGGGGGGGTCTCACAAATGTGACCAGCTGTGACAAGGACGGGGGAGGGGTCAAAAAAACATGATATCGTGTGACGTAATTTATGGATGGCCCCATAGACTCAAAACTGATTGTTTGTTTTTACGTTGGACTGTTTTGGTAGGTATTCATCGTCCATTGGCGTCGCTTTCGCGAACAGTGAGTACAAACTCCATACAAATCTAGTTCGTATGAACTCCAATGCCTACTGACCTAACTTGACCGCTGACCTTATAACCAAAAAAAACCGTCCGACCTTAAGGCAGTTGATAAAAATACCAGACTGCAACTGAGTGTGGAAAATTTTGCGGGGTACACGTGAGATGTAGTCAATTTTTTCCGGCTATTTATGTAAGGAAATAAGGTACTCGATGTATATGTCGCAGCCAACTAGCTTAATTCGCCGTTCAATCAACAGCCTAGCCATTTTACTAAACAGCGCCGTTCAACTAGCGGCCTAAAGGATATTCAGCCGTATCGTCTGTTACGACATTTAATAAACTGGCTGGCTAATGCTTAGGCAACTGGTTTACATTTAGTACTACAAAACTTTTTCAAAAAAATACCTAAGCAGAGCGACCCGGATGGGTTTAGGTTAGGGTTTTATTATGACCCCACAGAAATCCTACCCGGCAAGTAGGTTCGGTGGATCTAAACAATTTCGTAAAATACCTAAGTACCTAATGAAATTATTTCATCAAAGTTGTTTTTCATCATATTGACAGTTTGGTGAGTATCGGCGCTAGGTGGCAGAAAGTGGAACTAAATTGAAACGAACAGGCTAGGCAAGTAATTAAACATCATCAATCCAAGTCATTTGCCTAGCTGTTTGATTAAATGGCTGATAATCATTGAGGCCACAAGTTGAACGGCGCTGTTTAGTAAAGTGGCTAGGCTGTTGATTGAACGGCGAATTAAGCTAGTTGGCTGCGACATATATACAGGATGAATCGCAACGTGATTCGGCGCGCGCACCTGGCTCACATTGGACAGGTAAGTTGGCGGCACCGGGCCCAGGCCGCCCGTGCCGACGCGACACGACCGCCTGGGGCCGACCGCAGTAGGTTCCACGTCCACCGAGCAACCGACACTCGCCACCAACACCCCGCGCTCGCTACAACTTTGTACTTATTCACGCAAACGTTCCGAAAGTTAGTTCAGTGCCTATGTGAATTAGTTTATTTTATTTTCGTGGAATAAACAACGTGATTATGGAAGAGCTTAAAAACCCGTCTCCTGACAAGGAGCCCCCCACATTTGCTGTCCCCAAGATGATGGCATAGTAAGTACCTATCCAATTATTTTGTTAGATAGGTATACAGGGTGAAATTGAATTCAATGGGCAAATTAATGACAGGTTCAGTAGGTTACTGAAATTAATATGATCTGAATTATTCAAATCTGTTTTTTTTGTTGTACGTAATAATATGTACTTACTGATGATATCTTTTGAAACCATGCCACGTCGATTAATTGTACGTAGGTACTCAATACTTATACATGTCCTTTCCTTATTCCTTCATGCAAATATGAATAAATATTTGGTAATAGGTAATTTATAGTAAATGGAGTACCTACCTAGGTAGGTACTTATTTTAATAGTGTAAATAATTTCATAGGGCTTAATTTATATTATTAAGTGATGTGTTTTCAATCTTATTTGGTGTGTAGGTACATGAAGGATCACTCATGATTGAAGTTTGGTCATTTAATTTAATTTCACCCTGTATAGGGTATATACAGTAGGGATCATATTTGATGGTATAATACTACTTATTACTAACATAAACGATTTTGTTAGATACTTATCAAATTTTATGTACTTACATACAATTATTTATTATGACTTTTGTTGCAGCCACAGTGACCGCCGTATGCGACCTTACCCTAAAAATTACACCAAATCGTGTGAGAAGGAAATGAATCCTTCGAACATAAATGCATCCAACGTGGACACAAGAGCCATAGATAATCAAACGCCCGCCTTGCCTAACATTAAAACCGCGTCTGAACTAAACAATCAAGAGAAACGCACGACCAAAATTAATGATAATATCCCAATGTTAAATGATAAACTGCCAAATGATGAGTTAAAATCACCGTCCGTCGAACAAACTTCAAACCAAAAACCCGACGAAATGCGGATAGTGTGCGGAAAAAATGTTTTTCGCATCAATGTCCAAAATGTGTCCCAGCCAACCCCATCACAGCATACAAGGGCCGTTCAAACCGAGAATATTGGTTATTTCATCACGGAAGACGAATATAACATATTGCAGTTTTGCAAGAACAATGCCAGGAACATTGAACAACTGATGGAGTTCGCGGCGATGAAGGAGTCGGAAAATAATAATAACAATGATTTCCCGAACATCGAGGCGCGAAAGGAAGAGACACTGCGTCAAGTTGCAAATGATCTACCGGTAGAACAAATAAAAACACCAGATATTGCTGAAACTAAAGAAGTCGGGGTTGACACCCCCCTGGTTATTGATGAACGCAAGACCGTTTTGGACAAAGTGATGGCGTGCAGTCAACTTAACAAGATTATGCTGATAAAACAGGCCGCTCAGCGTAAAGTTCTGAGCGAGAAAATCAAAACACCAGAGAAACTAACAAAGGCCAATCAGACGAATGTCAATATGGTGGCTGAAAACCAGCCTGAACAATCCCTAGCTGTGGTGAGCAACCGTCAGATAAATAAAACTCAGTACCAAAACATATCGAACCAGATTCCGAAGGAAAGAGTTCAAGAGAATTACGCGATGCGTGCGGCTCCACAGAATAGTATGTTTTATAATATGTATATGTCGAGGCGCCAAGCTATGCCTGCGAAGGTGACTATTGCTTGCTTGATTTACTGTAATTAATTTACTTCATATGACAAATAATGTACTTATAAAATCTTTGCACACAGGTACCGATGGGGCGCCAGCGACCGCCTATTCCGATTACGCCTTCTGACTGGCAGAACACAACAGGGGACCAAGAGATGAACTGGGGACGCCAAGATTACCCAGGGTACACCCGCGGCCCGCACGAACATTACCCTTACATGCAACAGCGAGCACAGTACCGCCAGCAAATGCCACAAAATGGCCCCTATTATATGGGCTATCCCACTATGGAGTGCAATGTGGAGAACAATAATAATATGATGCCAGAGTGGCAATGGGATGGGCGCCAAATGTAGATATACAACTGGGCCCGGAACAATTTCTTCATTTTTGGGTACTTCCGTGAAAAAATAAATATATTTTTCTGGTCGGCCACAATGTCCCATCAATTTGATGTGCACCTTTCAGCTCAAACCGCCGGCTGTCGAGTAAATTCGCGAGTATATTATTTTGCTAAAGAGAAAATAACTCAATTAACTTTCACACTGGGTACATTTTCTGAAATGTTTTTTTCCGCTCGTGTGGGTTGGACATTTTTCATATTTTATTAAGGAAACGTGCACAAAAGCAGGGCTGAAGTTAATAGAGTTTGTTGTTAGTTTGTCAAAATAATATAGTATACCTATATCATTACCTACAATTTATTTGGTATATAACCTGATAAGAGAACTCTCTACTGCGCGTTAGTAGATATTGGATATTTTTGGAATGAGATTTACTGTAGGTAATAAATTTGAATGATAGATTAGCGGGATGTGGACCAAAAGGTAAGCTCCGTCGTAACTAAGCTAGGATAGTTAAGCTGTAACCAACCCTTAGATACGTAAGCAAAGCTAAATTAAGCTTAGCTCTTGGTCTTGGTAGAGACGAGACAGCGCAAGGTGTAGAGAGGACTCTTGCATTTGTAGAATAGGACTATTTTTTAAAGCCACCAAGCTGTATTCCTCGGATTGTTATATGAAGGGCGCCATGCAAAATGTCGTGCATTATATAAATAATACCTTATATATATATTCAGGAGTAGGTATCGCTTTGGTAAGATTCCCATAATACTTTTTAAACCCCGACAAAAATAGCGGGGTGTTATAAGTTTAACATGTGTATTTGTGTATCTGTGTGTCTGTCTGTGGCATCGTAGCGCCCAAGCGGGTGAACCGATTTCAATTTTGTTTTTTTTGTTAGATAGGTATTCTGATCGAGAGTGTTCTTAGCTATGTTTCATGAAAATCGGTTCAGCCGTTTGAAAATTATCAGATCTTTTGTAGTTTAAAAAGTTGTAGCATCGGGGGTTTTGTAAATTTTCAATTTTAGTTATACTTAGTTGCATAATGTGTGTCAGAATTAGAGAATTGTTCTACGATGATCTTATATTGCTATCTCTCTTTAAAGATGCTGGTATGGTGCTTTAAGCTGTAATTATTATAGTTCGGAGTAGTTACGAACGATATATAACCTATTGTGTATCCTATGGTTGTTAGGTTAAGGGTTAAGGTGGGTAGATTAAAGTCCGCAAAATTAAAGGCACAAACTAACATAGGTACCAATATATACGACAGCGTAGTACCTAGGTACTTACCTACTTCAAATGTTATTACGCTACGAGTGTACCGACGACGCTACCTTGATGGCAGGTACTGTGAACAATATTCATCTCAATCGGTATATTGCTTTGTAAATTGCGACAGATTGTCCCTAAAATAAGTATACCTATAGATTTTTTGTAATCTACTTGCGGTACCTTTACAATGCATTTAACAGAACATTTTTTGTATCGCCATTGTAGGTGGATTGTACTTTCTGTAAATTTAGGTGTATTAGAAGTAGGAGGACGATTTTTCAACTTCGTAGTTTTTCAATTCATTATTTATTCGTAAACGTATAAACATAATATATACCTACCTTATGTGTTTGCGCCAGCTTTCTGTTTACCCTCTTTTAATATTACTTATGTATCTACTTATAAATTTTCATCAACCTGCAGCGGCGTAAGTGACACATTCATAAATCATCCGTAGTTAAAGTATCATCATCAAATTTCTCCATTTTGGTTTTCCAAAATGGACGGTCACATTTTTGTATTGTACTGTTATTAATTGTGTTTGTTATTGCAACTCGTTACTCGACGTTGGCAGAATTATATTGGGCTTGACTCAATTGTAAGAGGACATTAATATATATTAAAAAAATCATCATCAAATCTAATTATAGAAACCCTGTTGAAAACTGTCCAGTAGATTTCTGTGATTTTTGAATATACAGGCATGAATTCCAAAGACAATTGGACTTAGATTCAGATCCCTTCAAAGCCATACCTACACCCATTGAAAAAAAAAATCTCGTCAAATCTTTCAAGTTACAGATTTATAATAGTATACAATAATAAGTATACCTATATGGATAATTGTATATTGATGTGTATTGTATTTGAATAACATGTAAAAAAATCTTAGAAGCTCTACATGTGATATTGGGTAGATAGGTTCAGAATGAATCTGGAATAGATTTTGATAAATTTACTGTACATTAATTATATTTCATATCCGTGCAACACACTCGAATTTATTTATTGTAAATATTCATATTTCTCATATCCGCTGTAGTATATTGACGCCCAACATGGGACTCCCAACGTTAGATATGTTATTATAACGATTATATTTTTATGTAAAGTTAAATCTAAAACTAGAAATATTATAGACTATATACTTAAGTTCAATTTTGTGTAATTATAAATTAAGTTGTATAAATATTTAATAGAATTATAAGCCTCCCAATTAGTCAATTTAGTTCATATTTTAGTAGGAGCATTTATGTTAGTAGGTGAGTATAACTTACTTACCTTAAATGTTCCGTATTTATCGATTATTATAATATCTGTAGTGTTAACTATTAATAATAATAACTAGTAACATATATAAGTTAATTAATTAATAAAACTCGGTTCACACCTCTAGGTTTTCTAAGTCGTAAATTTGTGTGAGTATCATAATTTTACTTTAGGTTTTAGAACATCTCATCAATTTTCGAAAGAGATGTGAAATCCGCCAACCTGCACTGGACCAGCGTTGTGGATGCCTGAATCCCTCTCGCTTTGAGGGGAGGCCCGTGCCTAGGAGTGGGACAAAGGGCTAATTATTATTAATACCTAGTCAGTAACTTTTACTGTAATTAAATGTTCGGTGTGTGACAATATTTTATTGATGTATCTATCTCAAGTAAAAACTTGTATATTTAAGATATACCTAGGTATCTACATTCAATATAAGTCTTAATTAATGAATCAGTGTTGTGTATTAATGAGTACATACGATGTACACTTAGTTAAGATTTTTAAACAGTTTATAAAACTGTAAAAGGCCAGTGTTATTTACTAGAATTAGTGTCTACTTAATACTTATGATACATACCTACTATTTTCTGATCTCTAAATGTAACTTGTACTACTTTTTGATGTTATTAAATGTTGTAAAAAGCTAAAAAGCTTTCGCGTTTGATTTCGTTTCCCGAGATAAACTCGTTGAAAGAAGAGTTTTTTTGCTTGACTTTTCCTCTTTCTTCTATACAAATAAATAAAATTGCGGTGTCCTTTTGTAATATGAAAATAATAACTTTTCATTTACGGTACTCATAACAAAAAACATGTTTCAAAAGTTTTGTCTTTTTGTTCGCTCGAAAGAGCTGGACCGATTTTGACGGTACTTTCACCGGTAGATAGCTGATGTTATAAGGAGTAACCTAAGCTACTTTTATTTTATCGAAGTAGGTATTATAGTAGTATAGCCATGGCACGCGGGCGGAGCCGCAAGAAACTGTTAGTTAATTACATGTGGGCTCGTAATTCTCCTAAACGGCTTGTCCGATTCTAATGTTATTTTTTTACTAAGGGTGTCACATGGATATTTTTCTTTTTGAATGGGACTAGTCCCGCCACACACTCCCACCACTGTAACTCCTGTAAGCCAGGATCGACAATGGTGACCAATAATGACGTCGACGAGTCCCGCGGAAAAGTTAAATTGTCTTGGAACCCGCACGAATTTAATCGAAAGAAATAATAGGAGGAGTTGGAAGAAAATATTTCCACTTCCCTCCGGTGCAAAGCGGGAGACAAAAATAGCTGGTATAGTCTGGTTGCCATAGAAACAAGACTGTTACATCTGATTAAAGACCAGTTGCAAGGCACCACGAATCGTAATTTGAACTAATTGGACCCAAACTCCTGAGCTGATTATACTTGATTCCAATAATAGGTATGGCAAAAGCGCTTGAACGCACGGAAATTGTCCCTGGATATTATTAAACTATAGCTGAACCCGGTAGCTGACGCTGCTGTCGACATCCACAAAACACGTTAGCGACGCAGTGGGCAAAAGTATATAACCCGATTATGGCTACCTACCTACTCCTTACTACCATAAACAAGCAAAGAAAACGTTTGTACATAAAAAAAGAAAAACAGTCGGATTACATAAAGATTCTTTGTATGAAAGGTTCACAATAACACAAAGCTTTAACATTTAAGTCCCTTATCAGACACGATTTTGATAAGCCTCGGCGTGTCCTTAGCGATTCCTCGTAAATCTATACAAACAAATCAACTCAAATGATCTTACAAGGCGCTTAACCATAAATATTGTAGGTGAGTACTTAATTTAGAGTAAGCAAGTATACTTATTATCGAGAGTAAATCGATTTATGAAATTTTATATTAAAAAGACCCTTAATTTCTTTTGATACAAAGATCAAATCAGCCATATTTGATTATTGCGGACTATTTATAGAAAAAAAGATTTAAATTTATATTTTTCATATGAAAGAGTCCACCAACAAGCGTACCTACAACTCGCCTAATGTTAAGCAGTAACAGTAGCCACTCGCACGTTGACAACGTGGGCTTCCGGCTCTCTCTCCCATCGTACGAAACGCAGCTCCCTATAATGGCAAATTTACGCCGATCTTTTATGAAAGTTTGAGCTGTAGTCAAAGGCTATGTAGCTTGACTCTCCCCTCCTCTGATCCCCTACTTCCCCCCCTGTCCCACTTCCCTGCAAGTCGGCAACGTGAGACCAATGCCTCTGTTTTTATAAGGGTCTACATTTATGCTACGGTTACTTTGTTATTGTATTGGATGTACTCGTATATATTTATATACGTACTAGCTGTGCCCCGCGACTTCATCTGCGTAGTATTGGATTATTGGGTTAAAAATCGGTTATAATCTATCTGTGTTCCAAATTTCATCCAAATCCGTTCAGTAGTTTTTGCGTGAAGGAGTAACAAACATACATACATACATACATCCACACTCACAAACTTTCGCATTTATAATATTAGTAGGAAAAAAAACACCCCCATTGTTATTACTGTTTGTTTAGTTTGTATTCAGCCTTCCAAGAAAAACTACCTGTATAAGTAACTGACTTTATATAAACAAGAGAAGTAATTAACTACTTAAGCAGTTTCTTGGGACTTCAATCACGTTGATTCGTAAGTATCTATATGCATGTCCATCAAATTAAACTGTGCCTAAACATACCAAATTTAATTTGTTTCTACGGGACCACATACAAATTCCCATTACCGGATCTCATCGCGACTCCGGCTGAGAATATCCGGCAAGAAACTCAGCGGGCTTGTATTTTGTTTTATATACCTTTTATTTTTGTATCGCTTGTTGCTTACCTATACAAATTTAATAGTTACAAAAGGCAGGTGTTTTGGCTCCCGTGTGCTGCCTTTCAGCATAAGCAACAATGTAATAAAGTAAAGTAATCATTCCATCAATATGAAACTACTGACGAACGTCCGTCTTTGTGAAAACGACATTAAATCAATACCTTTCATGGAGCAGGTATGATTTCAATTTAGTAAACGCACTTTGTCAGAGGTGCGCTGTGCCCAGGGTTGTCATGGTAACCGCCCTGGGTGCATTCTCGCCCGGCAACAGCCGGGTGTCTGGGTGGGCGGGCGGCACAGGTCCACTAGCGTTTTCTAGCTACCAACACAGTGTACTGTGCGTGGGTTTAATAAGCAAACAAAAGAATTCAGGCTTTTTGAACATGGGAAATGTTATGGTACTTGCTTCTCTAATTAAATAATTCAATGTACTTATTGAGTTAATAAAGATGAATATAAGCTATAATCCTTTGTGATGAAACTTTTTTTAAATAAGTTAATGTACTTTTGGTTGTTTCCTATGCAAAAATAATTGGCGTGCAGATTTGTGAAGGTAATTTTAATTACTGATCTATTTGTTAGGTAAGTAGGTACGCAGCCTTTGATTTGATTCTCATTTACAAAAATATTTATATAAGAACTTTAATTTGCATAGGTACCCACTTAATTTGATTATAATTTATAAACAAGCTCTGAGTAAACTTAATAGGTACCTATGGCACAGCTTTATATAGGTACAATATGATTCTATACAGTTAGGTTAATACCTAACTACCTACTTTATCAGATTTGTTTAGAAAGGTAATCCTTTTCTAAACAAATCTGATAAAGTTGATGTTCTATCAGGATCAAACAGTGGGCGATACCAGACTCAAAACACGCGCCCCCCCACGACCCCCACGCCCCCTACATCCGCGCCCCTGCCTGGCCGAAAGCAACAGGCTATCGAACACTTAATTCCGCGTGCCTGCGAGTGCAGCCTGCATTAAAATCCGTTTTGCCCGGGCCAGAAGCCCTGGGCGCGGTGGGTGGGCCCCCCTTCCACACCCCTTTTACCGGATATTTCAGGTGCATTGAGTGGCAGCTACTAAATGTTATTTTCTGTTTGAAATATAAAGCCAAACAAAATGTGAAAAATTCACAATTACCGAACTTAGTTCTTAAACTTAGGTAGGAAATGATTAATTAAGTACCTATAAGTACACTTACATACTTATTTGAAGTTCAAGTTTAGCATTTAAGTACTAAGTAAGGAAGTATAATAAAATGATTAGGGTTGCAGTCTGATGTCTAGTGCAGTTTGACGACCGCGTAGCGCAGTGGTTCGAGCGTATGCCGCTCGGCCCACTGCACATGTTGGTCGCGGGTTCGATTACCGTCAGGGTAAATTTCGGAAATGGCCTTTTCGTGCCCGAGTCTGGGTGTCACTGGGATCGCCCCCAGTCCAGTCCAGTTGCTTAGTTAGGGACGATACAGTTGGTGTGTTCGTATGGCGATATTTATTATTTTATTTATATTTATTATTATAATAATATTTAGGCATCAGACTGCAACCCTAACATTGCGTTTTCTCCAAGTTTTTATTTTTTATGCAAGATTGCTGCCGAACGCCACCGAGGGGCGCAGGAACACCGGAAAATAAATAAAATTGCATTTAGATTAAAAAAAAATTCGTAACGTAGTGAAGCCAGGAAGCCATTACTACGATTGAGGTTAAAATTTCTCGAGTTGCTGCTAAGTTTGTTAGCCAATGATGGAGTTTAGTTTGCTCAATTAACTTGTGGGGGATCTCTTCTCTTTAACTTGGAACCTAATTTTACGAGCTTGAGAAATTATTTTCACTTGATCTGAGGCATAGCTAATTATAAAATACAGTTCTACCATAAGTTTGTACGTCCGCTAGGATCCGCGTCTATAACAATAAATAAATGTAGATATTGCTGTTCAATTTGCTATAGGCACAAATAATTTACATAAACGCTTGCAACTAGCGAGATTAAACACCATTGCATCCCTGTAAACGGCGGCAAACATCAAACATGTATCCCGAAAAGTAAATACGGCAGTCAAAACCGCACCGCCCAATAACATTATTTTTTTTAATTGCAGCAGCCAATTTACGGTTCGCATATCATGATAATTATGTTGCGACGCAACTTGCGTACCTACACGCATTTTATATCCCTTGACATTAAAAAACAAAAAAAAAATTAATAAAAAAAAAACCGACTTCAAAAAACCTGGGTACACTAAAAAGCTACAAATAACTAGGGACCTTATAATATCTTTCATATGGAGTCGGTTTATGGGACGAATCTGCACGGACATCCTTTCAAATGCAAAAATAATTTTACGAATCGGTTTATAAATGACGGAGTTATGAGGTAACAAACATTAAAAAAAAAAAACACACGAATTGATAACCTCCTCCTTTTTGAAGTCGGTTGAAAATGTTAATAGGTGGCATATATATTTTGGGATGATAAATACTGGGCTACTCGAATTCTCAATTACTTGTTAAATGTTTGAGAGAGATATCATAATAATAATGTTCTTGTAGATATTTACAAGTGCCTACTTGTAAATATCTACGGCGGTACAGAAAGCCGCTATTTTATATTATTATGAAGCGTTATTATGAAAAGCAGGTTTCTTTGAGTTACTCGGCACGGTTTAAATTATCATGGAACAATTCAAGTAGCATCCATTATACGCCTAATACAAATAGGTAACGTATTTTCTTCTCATGAAATGTTTTTCTTATTAATTCCGAAGACAAAACTTAGTTCCAGCGGCAACATGCCATTATACCGAAGCTTATTTACAAAACATTCATTTGTTATTTGCTCATCCATGGAACAGTTCGTCTGGCTTGTTTATAAGAAATTGTACCGTATGTCTATTGACATACAGTTTGAAGTAAGTTGTGGCAGTCTGGCGATATTGTTATATTGCCCTTATTATTATATGAGTAGGGACATGGATAGCATGAAACTAGATCATATGACGGTATCCGTGTAGGTAATCTCGGTTGCCATCGTTACAAAAGTTGCAACAGCCGTTTCTGGTACAATATCTCCTAGGTCCTAAAAGAAAACCTTGCGGGATGCCTTATCGGGCGCTTATACGACCGCTTGGCGCAGTGGTTCGAGCGTAGGCCGCTCGGCTCACTGCACATGGAGGTTGCGGGTTCGATTCCCGCCAGGGCAAATTTCGGAAATGGCCTTTTCGTAATTTGCCCAGGTCTGGGTGTCACTGGGATCGCCCCCAGTTCATTGTATTGTACGGTACCCATAGTACAAGCTTTGCTTAGTTTGGGACCGTATAGTTGGTATGTCTGTCTGGCGATATTTGTTTATTATTATTATTATAAAAAAGGTAGGTAGGAATAGGTTCTGTTAGTATCTTAATCTATAAACATATTTTATCGTAGCTTTTATAAAGTTAAAAGCAAACCTCAACCAACCTCCTCCTGTCCCTTCTTTTATCCTTAAGATAAGGCGTTTGGTACGCTTAGAAAATAGATATATATATCCAAATTTAAATATAGACCCAGGAAAAGATGGCGGGATGATTTCGTCATCTTTGCGGGAGATACGTAGCCCGAAACAGTACGAAACCGTATTTTGTGGAGTATTCAGGGAGAGGTCTTTGCTCAGGAGTGGGACACAAAAACAGGCTAGTATAAAAAGGTAATTTAATTCAATGTACTCTGACAAATTTTTGCGACGTGACAAACATGAAATAAATTGTATGCCCTTCCAGAGTTCCAATAAAAAAGTCTATGCCCACAATATACTAATTGCCGTAAGACGGTATTAGAAGCATTACAAGTCCATATCAATTACGAGATGCCTATTCAGGTAATATTGATTGCTTGACTTTTTAAATGCTGAGAGATTTATGGGGGCAGGTATTCCTGATTTTCATGGAAATAAACATAATTGAGGTGCCGAGACTAAACTTGTTACCAAGGAAGTCTAGTTCCTGCCAATTATGTTATAATAGGGGCTCTTGGATGTTCCCAGGTAAATAGATTAGAGCATCGACGCAGTCGCTAATTGTGTTGGTACGTAAAGTAAACTTAACTAAACTAAACGTATTACGATCCTTGGTCGTTTCGTATGACTATGAGCAACTTGACATACTAATATTTTTTACACCAATAGCTTAATTTTATTTCCTCAAGACGGCACTGGGAAGTATACTTGTGAATATTACAGCGATTTATGTTGTTGTATGTATCTGTTGAGTGCATAAAATTGAGACATGATTTTTTTAAATTGCTGTAAATGATCCGCCAGTGCAAACTCACGGTGAAGCAAACGCCCACACGAAGTCGCTGCAGACACCCAATCTCGTCTGTAGGTAGATTCTCGACTCGTTTGCTGCATCACTGCACGCCGCAATACTAGCAGATCTTAAATATATCAAGTCTAGATACGAACGCATTGAAGAAGCAGCCTCCGCAAGGTCCGTAACACATCTTGAACTATTGGAAAAAGAATAGGTAGGTTCTGAAACTATAAGAATCGATGAGACGTATTCAAAGTATTCGGAAAAGCCACGGTGCTATCAACTTCATTTTTTTTAAAAGCTTTTCATTTTTTATTATTCATTTTAAATTTTAGTTCAACTTTAGTTTATGTAATTTGATGACAGCGGAATTGGCAACATTAGGAAATTCTCTAATTTTAATTCTGTTGAAGGTGCATCCATACAAAATTTAATTTCAAATAAAGGTTATTGTCGCCGCATTTCTATTAAATGTAAGCCGACTAGCCAATAACTTAAGGTGCTTCTGGTTTCGCTGCACCGGGTGGTTGCTGGTTCGATTTCCTTCAGGACATCATTCGGGAATGGCTTTTTTGTAATTTGTCTTGGTCTGGGTGTCATTGGGTTCACCCCCAGTCCATTGTACGATGCTCATAGTTTGGGACCATTATTATTCTTCTCGGAGGGGTCGCAGCGTCGGTCTGGTGCTACCATAGTTTAGTGACATTTATTTCTAGTGTTTCTAGGTATTTTATCAAAACCGATTGTTGCATAATATATGCATCAAACTCGGCATTGTTAACCATATCACGGCTGTCGATTCGAGTCCAATTTATTAAGTCTGACGACCCCATCAAGGCAACAATAGAGGCGGCCCGCAATGTCCAATCACTTACAGCTTGTGGACAAGGAGAATGGTCGGCAGAACGCGACACTGGCCAGCATTGTCCAGTCGGCTTAGAGACGCCTTTAGGCTAATTGAAATGATCGCACATTAGGTATTCGGGAGCCGAACATGTCTAGAGCTGTTGTAGGTACTTGTACAAAGTGTACGTCTTTTCTATGCAGGCACATGGGCCACGAGCTCAGGGCCCCCGGCTTGGTGAAGGCCCCCAAACAACGACGTCGTCGTTTACATCGAAATAGACGAGCAAATTTTTTTGTGCAATGTTATTTTACTAACAAACCATTGCACGTAGGGTTGCAAAATAGAACCAACCCACACACACTTCTGCAAACTGAAACCAACCTAGAAACACTACAACAAAGGCTGGTTTTGGTCTGCAGCATATCATGTGGGTTGATTCCTTTCTGCAAAACAATATTCAATTGATGTTGAAATTTCTAAATTTGAATTTACTTAAATCGGATATTCACTGAATTAAAGTATAATCCAATCTGTACAATCTGTGTGCCCAAGGGCCCCTACTTCCCCTAACGACGTTGTCTTTCAGTGATTGAAACTAGACGAAAAATGCGACTGTACCAACTACTACTACTTACGAGTATATCAATTTTAGTGGTGCTGGCATGAGTTTTTACGTATGTTTTACGCTCGAGTCGGCAACGTTTAGGTAAGATGAGTTGGAAGATGAAGCAAAATATTATTTGTTTTGCACAGTATACCGCCCCGGGCACCAATCAATCACCCCGCTAAAGACCTCCCACATGTAATATTCAGACATAATTATTAGTATATACCTATTATGTTCGTTCTTAATAATTACATTAAAATGAAAGCGATTCTATTGGTCGAAACGAGTGGGCTAGTTAGACCAGTCAGCCCCCACATAAGTCGACAAATCGACAGGGCACAAATCGATATTTAAGGTCCCTATTGTACTGAGTTGATACGAAGTGCACCCAGAGTCGCTTGCAAAACAGCATCCAGCCAATATGCCATGTCAGTCAACAGTCTGTGGATAGTGGACATCAAAGAGTCGCCGCCCGGCGCCCCCGCCCTCAACAGCCCTACACAAACAGATGCATAGCTGCAAATACATGGACATATTTACTACCCGGAATTCACGGGGCGAGAGGTCCTTTCTGAAACAGGACTTTAATTACAACCTTTGTAATTGTTCCATTGCACAGAACAAGTTACTTGTGCTGTGTCTATTGCATTTTTATTGTTACTGTTACTCCCATAGGCCAAGATCGACAATGGTGTCCCATGGTCATGAGGTATGAGTCCCGGGGTATAGCTAAATTGTCATGGAACCAACACGAGTTCCATTAAAAGAAATAATAGAAGAAGTTGAAAGACAAGTAAGTATCCACTTCCCTCCGTTGCTAGGCGGGAAACAAAAATAACTGACGACCGCTTAGCGCAGTAGTTCGAGCGTAGGCCGCTTGGTTCACTGCACGTGATGGTTGCGGGTTCGATTCCCACCGGGGAAAATTTCGGAAATGGCCCTTTCGTAATTAGCCCAGGTCTGGGTGTCATTGGCATCGCCTCCAGTCCATTGTACGGTACCCATAGTAGGTACAAGCGTCAACGCTTAATTAACGCTTAATCAATTGATTCGTTTGGTTGGGACCATTCAGTTGGTGTCATTTATTTATTTATTAACTGTATTCTATAGACTGATTGCCATAGAGCAGTGTCCATTGCATTAAGATTTATATTATTATTATATATTTATTTTTACTATTATGTTATTTAATGGGCTTGTAGAATGTGATTAAATAATATTCTACAAGCTCCAGCCTCCATTCTAAAACGCATCAGTAAAAGCTCCAGCTTGTTTTGTTTCTAAGTAATACATAACATTGATTACCTAGGGAATATTGATTCTAGTATTATTAATAGAGCATCTATTTCCAGGTTGCCCGGACCGCTTCACTTGCGACTAGGGTTGCCACAAGTCCGACTTTTTATGAATGAATTCGTACTTACCGATTGACGCACGCACAAAGAGCGACGAAGTGATTTCATTTCGTTACCTTACTTAAAAATGAAGTAGTCTTTTGACCTAATGTCCGGCAAAATAGAAAGACCGAGCCTAGTTTTTATAAATAAGGAAGTGCCAACCCTACTTTCAACCCTATTATGTAAGTCGGTAAGTAGTTATTGGCTACATGGGACACATCATAACTCCGTTTACCAGACAATTTAAAATTGTCTTTATTGTTCATTGTTCAAAATCTGCCGTTCGATTAGCGCCAATAATGGTTAGAGGGTTTGTCTTCGTAGCTGAGGGGCTCCAGGTTTGATCTCCGTCCTGGCTATTATACTATTGACGTAGGCCTACTCCTAACACACGAATTAGCTTAGCTGGAGGGGCTAACGGGAATATCAGTAATGGGTTAAACTCGCATTGAAAAAGAAAGCAAGGTTACTCAATAGCCGTGAGGTGAGTAAACCTAATTTTAGCTATAAAAAAACACGAACATACAGTTTTTTTTATTAGACCAATTTAGTATAAATGATAGGAAATTATGGCCCCTGAATTATTGTTATTTTATATTGAGAAAAAGTTGCATTGCACTTTTACGTAGTAATATAAAACAAATTTGGCAAAACTGAAGGGTCTGTTATTTTTTTTTTTTTTTGGGTTAAGAATTTTTATGTTTAGTTACGAATATTATGTTTTTGTTTCGATTGTACAGTTGTTTGGTTTCGACTGTTAGGTTCTCCTCTGCTAATGGAAGGGTCTGTTATTAATCGGACGGAAGAAAAGCGACCCACAGACTTTAAAATACTACGTGGACCTGATAAAATGCAGGGGTTTAATGATGCCTTGGTTTAGTGAGGGGTACCTAGTAAAAACTTGTTTTTGTCAGTGTCCTACAAATTGGGGGACATGGGATTTATTTTAACTTAGGAACAACAATTGTTATTATTGGTGCCGTCTACTCAATTAGTTTTTGTGCATTGGGGAGTTGCTACAACTTCCGTTTCAATCCGACGCTATTGCAATTTTGTAGTTAAACGCGCACAAAGGACTCTATGCAATCGATACTTTGTCGTTTTCCCTTTGACAACGTTATTATGGTTTTATCAATTTTGAGATTTTAAACAAGTTAGGTAAGTAATAAATAATAAATGTACTTAGCGATCATTAACACGGTTAACCCGGCACCGATAATTTATATATATTGCACTGTATCCAGATGTTAAATAAGGCCACTATCTGACAAAATATATATACAAAACTGTGTCTTCTTCGTGAGAATGACTGCTTAGGTGTAAAATTCTAAATATAGAAATAAATATCCTCACACAGGCACAATACCTACCTATTTCATGGTCTCAAACAAAAACATTGGACTGGGGGCGATTACAGTGACACCTGTCCAAATTGCCAAATTACCAAAAGATTGACACAACTAGGATAGGGCAAATTACGAGTACCAAAAGGCCATTTCCAAAATTTACCCTTACAGGAATCGAACCTGCAAACACTTGCGTTAGCCTACACGCTCGCGCAGCGCCAAGCTGTTATTGCCAAAACAGAACATTTTTAACCCCCGACGAAAATCGAGGGGTGTTATAAGTTTAACATGTGTATCTGTGTGTGTGTCTGTGGCAACGTAGCGCCCAAGCTGATGAACCGATTTCAATTTTGTTTCTTTTGTTAGATAGGTATTCAGATCGAGAGTGTTCTTAGCTATGTTTCATGAAAATCGGTTCAGCCGTTTGAAGATCATCAGCTCTTTTGTAGGTATAAAAAGCCACATTCACGGCCAAAACCAATTCCCACGGCTCGAATCCATTCGAAATTTGTGATTATTGGATTTCGATTTATTATATTTTTAAATGATCGTAATAGTCTGAAATGGCTTTTTACAATATTATAAATTTGAAAAGTTTCCCTGATTCTGGAAAAAAAAATATTTTATCAATTTTTATATGAGATTTGTGTAGGAACTAAAGACGTTCCATAAGTCACGTTTCAAATGATGGATACGCGCATGCGTTAAATTTAGTTTGTTTTGTTAATGGTCATGGAATATTACGCAATAATAATTCTAGCTACCTACTACCTTTTAAATATTATTTTTGGTAATGAATTTTGTTTACCTACACAATAATTGATACCTAGCTATGCGGTCGCCCGGACGCTTGATAACAACAGTTTCTAGCTAAACTGCTTACGCAGCTTAGCCGGGTGGCCTTAGTCTTAATAGGAATTCTAATGAATTGATGGTAGACATAACAGCGTTCGGACCACCGTGTACAAAACGCGTGGGATTGAATTGGTAGGAGCATGTAGGAATAAGTTAGATTAGTTAGTTGTCTGGAGCATCCCGCTTTGTTCGGATAACCCAACTCCACTGTAAAATTCAGTTACACTTTAATATAATTTTTAATTGCTTTTTAAAAAATCTCTTCTTGGTTGACTGGCGCAGCCGGTAGGATCGCCCGGTTGGCTGCGCCGTTTTTAAGAAAATGTGAATATATAATTAATAATTATTAGAGATCTCAAGAGCAGAATGTTTATGTTATGCATAGTGCATACTATCACTAGTAGATTGAAAGATGTAGCGGCTGCCTTAATAAGTGAGCGTGACGATATAGTGACATGGTCAGAGTTTAAAGAATTATTGATCCAACATTTTGGTGACCCTAGAAGCGAAGAATGCACCGCAATAGAGTTAGAAGGTGCAAAGATGAAACAAGGGGAGAATTACCTCGAATTTTGTAATCGCATTCAAACCATTAGGGCAGTTCTAATATCTAAGGTTAATCAGTTGTCAAATGATGAAACAATAAAGGCCAAAATTACGATCTATAATAATACTGCATTGAACGTTTTCCTGGTTAATCTGCCAGAAAATATGATACGAGTCGTTAGGTTAAAGTCACCAGAAACATTAGAAAAGGCGTTAGAGTATGTGTTGGAGGAAGTGAACTTTTATGAACAGTATAACACTAAGAATAAGTTACATAGACAACAAATAGCACCGGGACCTCTTAAATTCAATACCCCCAACATACAAGCAGGCATACCTAATATATCTAGCGTAGCTCGTATTGATCGTATTGATCGTATTGATGAGCATGAGCAGAAGGCCATTAATTAATATTTATATTATACGAAGTTGAGGATTAAAAGAAACTACTTCTGGAATGACATGCATGAATTAATATCGTCTTTCATAAACGCATGCGAGGCATGTAGAAAATTAAAATACGACAGAAAACTGCTAAAACCCACAATTCAACTAACTCAGACACAAGATGCCCCTTTCCAGGAAGTCTTTATAGACATTTTTAGTATAGAAAGTCGCTATTATTTAACCATCGTAGACGCCTTTAGTAAACTAGCGCAAGCGATAGAAATTAATAATACATCCACAGCAGAGGTAGTGCGCGCGTTAATTAAATATTTTTCTCTATATGGTGTACCTCAAAAAATTAGTAGCGACCCCGGGTCAGAGTTTAACAATGAGCTTATGAGAGAATTAACATCTATGTATAAAATCGAGTTACACATATGCACATCCCATAACCCCAATTCGACAGGAATTGTTGAACGCTTTCATTCAACATTAATAGAAATATACCGTCTGGCTAAATACGATCAAAAATGCACAGATGCCGCGTCGATAATGACTTATTCTATAATGGCATACAACAACACAATTCACTCGATAACTGGCTTAACCCCATTTGAGATCGTCTTCGGTCATACGGACTCGAATAAAGTATTCGATGGCGAATTCGAAAAGGTATATACGCAACAATTGTTAAATGACCATGCTAAGCGTACGCAGCGTCTGTATCAGTATATATCTGATAAAATGACCAAGGAAAAGAAAAAAAAGGGAAAAACAAATAGGTGAAAATGTAGAGTTTAACGAAGGTGTCGTAGTTTTTGTTAAGGATATTAATACAAGAAAAAACAAGGATAAGGCGAGATACCAAAAAGCGGAAGTTGAAGGAAAAGCCGAAAGGAACGTTGTACCGGTTAAATTAGGTAGAAGACAAACTAAGGTAGCAATAAAAAATATCAAACGTCCTCCACAGGTGGTGCGTGGTCGTAGTGACCCTTCTACCCAGCTCCCTGGGCCTTCAACTTCAAAAACTTGAAGTAAATCCAGGGATATTACCAGTTAAGGAAGGACAGGCATATTAACAGGAAGACAAGTGGCTCATAGTCAAGAGATTAAACATAGATGGTTTGGAAAATGATTTCAAGGCAAACACACAGAAATTCAAAGAATTCATTAAATTAGTAGATTCACACAAACCGTTTATTCATGAATTCATAGGCATAAAAACACAAGTAGAGTATCTAAGCAATATAACAACTTCAAAATTTTGGCAAGTGCTTCCTTCACATAGAGTTAAAAGAGGCCTTTTTGATCCCCTTGGTTCGTTAATAAAATCTATATCAGGAAACTTGGATTATAAAGACGCGATTCGCTATGATAAGGAAATCTCTATGATGGGTTCCAAAGAAATCATCCTAGAGAAAAAGATGACCCTGGTAACTAGAATGTTGGATAACTTTGTGAATAGTACAGAAACCCTAGACGGAAATGTTTCAATCTTAGATAAGAGATTAAAGAGAATCGAGGAAATTCTAAAATCGGGTAATAATAAAGAAAATAACTGCTTATATCTCACATATGTGTGATACGTTCACGAGCACATTTAGAACAACATATATAATATTGAATGAAATAGAAACGGCATTAGCGTTCACTAAGGTATCTGTACTACACCAGTCTATTGTTAACCCGATTGAATTATTAAGTATTCTTAAATCAGCGGAACAAGTTCATAGTTTAATGTACGACGTAACGGAAAGCAATTTGTTAAAGTTTGAAAGAGTTATTACAGTAAAAGCATATGTAAAAGAAAGCCAGATAACGTTTATTTTTTTTTAACTTTTTTCGTTTAACTGTTAAAAATATATTCCAATACTTTTAAATTTATTCCTTACCAATTTACAAAGGTTCGATTAACAAAACTATTGCGGTTTTTCCTGAATACCCTTATATCCTGGCGGGAAATTCTAAGTACCTTTCAGTCACTAAGTCATGCGAGAAGATAGATGCAGACACGTTCCTGTGTACGGACAAGAACGTGGTGCAGTTCCGGACGGCTACTTGTGCAGAACAACTCCTGGAGTTCCAGACTAATTTAAGTCATTGTGTACCATATGCTGTTGAAGTAGAAGACATTTAGGTCCAGAGGATCAGCTTGGAGAGTTGGATCATATTCACACAGAAACCAACATTACTAGCGGAAAGATGTGAGCAAGATAATATCAAGGAAACACTTCACGGCACATATATAGTAACCACGTCGGAAAACTGCATACTATATCTAGACAAGATGAAATTACCATATCAACGCACGTTCGCTGAAAATTTACAATATAGAACTACACCAATCACAGCTCTACCGGAACTGGAAACTAAAAATTTAAGTAAATTGGCGACCGTTAACATCAAGAACATTAACCTGGAGGAAATGAAATATTTTTCGCGTATTTAAACCTAAAAAACAGTGATTAGTTCAGTGAAGGCCTTTATAGTGAAAGTGAGAACGTAAATCTTAGTGGAATAATCACGAAAAGCGTTAGCATACCTACGGTCGTATTATATGTACTCTTAGTCGGAAGCTGTATTAGTTTTATATACTATTATTATAAGAATAAGTTTACACAAAATCATCGGAACCCGATCCAAATCTCTACGGAACCCGATAATTTCGAACTCAATGAGGGAGGAGTTATGCGGTCGCCCAGACGCTTGATAACAACACTTTCTATCTAAACTGCTTACGCAGCTTAGCCGGGTGGTCTTAGTCTTAATAAGAATTCTAATGAATTGATGGTAGACATAACAGCGTTCGAACCACCGTGTACAAAACGCGTGGGATTGAATTGGTAGGAGCATGTAGGAATAAGTTAGATTAGTTAGTTGTCTAGAGCATCCCGCTTTGTTCGGACAACCCAACTCCACTGTAAAATTCAGTTACTATTTAATATAATTTTAAGTTGCTTTTAAAAAAATCTTTTCTTGCTCCCTTAAACTTGATTACCTATTGGTTCTACGAATTTGTGTAGAGTGGGTTGTTATGAGTTTTCTCTGAAATAAACATTCCCTGAAGTTACATCCGATAATAGATTTTGTATCCGCTAATTGGACGCCATCATGCATCCGGTGTACACGGAATCATTATTATATTCTCGCGACTGAATGCATATGGCCTCTATATAAGTAGTTACTGTGGTACTACGCAGGTATCTAGGAATGTAGGTGCCTATGTACTGTATATGCAAACTCAAAAAAAAACTCGAACTCAAAATTGTTTTTATTCACGTAAGCCAACAAAGCATTTATGAATAGTCAGAATCTACCACCAGTTCGGAATGCTGCTTCCACTGAGAAGATCCAGCAAGAAACTCAATGGTAACTCTTTTCATTGAATAAAAGAAATGCAAATTATCAATCTCAATTAACCACGGATCATTCATACGTATTAATTTGTAGCTGGGTACATTGGTGTGAACTTTGAGAAGCTTTGATGTTTATCAATTCGTAATTTGTGTGCATTTTGTCTGTATGTTCACTGATTTTTCCGTCAGTTGTGGACCTGGTATGTTTTTTTTTGTTCGATAGGGTAGTCGCTCCAGGTGATCCCAAATTACATCAAAAGTGGTTCAGTAGTTTGAGAGATGTCTATTACGGTTACCAGTAAGCAATTCAATACTTAACCACTAAAAACCACGAAAAAAAAATTAATAAATAAATTAAACTGACTTTAATAAAACCTGGGTGCATTAAAAGCTAGAAATAACTAGCGACCTTATTAATTTGTTTCATTTGTTTCACTATCAATTACACTACGTTTAGACTACTTCTTAGGTACCTACCCTTACTTACTTGAATTGGCACCAAATGAAAGAAATTATAAGGTCCCTAGTTATTTGTAACTCTTTGTGTATCCAGGTTTTATTGAAGTTAGGTTCAATTTTTTTTAAATTTTGTTTGTACCTACATATTTTGCCAGCCTAATTAAAATTGCTTTTACAAAAATGCCTTTCAAAATTCCGTTCGAAAATGCACTTGTGATCGATGCTTCGCAAATGGACGAGGCGACCATCCATGTTGTGTGAAAATTCAATTAGCAGATTTTCCGATGGTGAACCGGGGTTTTTAGTTGCCACCGTTGCCACCCCATTAGCCTGAGGCAGATCCGGCGTGCCTAGTAATATGATTAAGGGCCTATGCACACCACGTTTTTTAAACGCGCCGTCGACGCGCGTCGTAGAAACGCGCGTCGACGGCGCGTTTTTTTCTTACAGAGCAGTTTGTTGTCGTTTGTATCGATTCACACGCGCGTTAGCATCGCGTCTGTATCGCTACAAACGCGCGTCGACAGCGCGTTTTTTTTCTACAGAGCAATTTGTTGTCGTTTGTATCGATACACACGCGAGTCGACGGCGCGTTAAAAACGCAGACAGATGTGCAAAGTTTTTTGTAGTTGCGCGTTTAAAAAACGTGGTGTGCATAGGCCCTTACTCACCTTCCATTGCACCATAAAAAAATCCTATGTAGTCAGGGCTTTAGTTTCCCCTGTTAGGAACGAAGTACTCTATTTTTTAAGTGTTTTGCATGCAAATAATTTTACGTTTTGTTGTTAAAAATATATTTAAAGTTTTTAATGACTCAAATAAATATAGTTCGACAATAATGACAAATATATTTAACCAGTCACTTGAATTGACGACCGCTTGGCGCAGTGGTTCGAGCGTAGGCCGTTCGGCACCGAGTGGTTGCGGGTTCGATTCTCGTCGGGATAAATTTCGAAAATGGCCATTGCGTAATATGCTCTGGACTGGATGTCACTGGGATCGCCCCCAGTCCATTGTACGTCACCCATAGTACAAGCATTGCTTAGTTTGGGATTATACAGTTGGTGAGTTAGCCCCGTATTAAATACATAAATATAGATTTAGATATAGCCCAGTCTAAGGGCGATCGTAGGCTCTTGACAAGCCATTTTGTACTAGTTTTACGTAAGGATGACAATTCCAAGATCGTTCTCAGGCTTGAGATTGATTTATTAATACAGGGTTTAGTTTCATAATAAGTATATTTATTTATAAAAAAAAATGTCGACGACATTATCTTTGGGTACGTACATAATTTAAATGATAAAGTACAGATTGGTACGGTTTACATATATTTTCAATGAACTATCGAATTTACTGTATTTATTCTTCAGTATTGATACGAAATTGATTCGGAGTGCATCGAGGTAAACTAGGTCAGTCATCGTAGATGCGCGCAGGGTTAAATTGAACCCCGGGGTTTCCATGAATTCAAACAAAGGACTTCAACTGCGGCCAGCGGCAAACGATACGAAAATGAATTGATTATTTTATTAAATTACTAGTTTATGCCCGCGATTTCGTCAGATTATCGGGATTAAAAGTATCCTATGTGTTAATCCTGGTTATAAACTATCTGTGTTCCAAATTTCATCCAAATCCGTTCAGTAGTTTTTGCGTGAAAGGGTAACAAACATCCACACTCACAAACTTTCGCATTTATAATATTAGTAGGATATACTCGTAGTAGGATTTGTATTTATCTATTCGCTTACGTTTTATTAAAACGGTCACCCGAATATTGGCTTTTATTTTCACCTAACTTTCATCATCCCATAAAGTTGGGTTCCTTGGACAAATAATTGTTAAAGAACCGCATGTTTTTCAGCTGATATCTGAAATGACCTTTTAACTTCAGCCGGCCCATGTGCTGAAGAGTCCTGATGAGGGGTAGGAAGCGGTAGAGAGTTCTCATCGTGTCGCCCATGCAGAATATGAATGACGACTCTATGTAAGCTGGAAATAAGGTTTGGATTTCGTAATTTTCGGAAAAGTTTTCGTAATTTTCTTTGAGCTGCTAATGGTCTACTAATTTGATGATTTCCATTAATATATTTGATCGTTGTGCTAGAAATCGGCGGTCGATAATTTGTCGGCCAGTGCACTGAAAGCAGATTTAAATTTTTGTTAGGTAGTTTAACGGCATTGCTGTTAGGAGACTACCAAAACTTACTAAAGTTTAAACTAACAAAACCTGGTTTGAACTGGGCGATGTGGGGTATCAGCTCAGCGTATGCTGTCACTATGGATTCCATGACATTAAATGAAGGAGAAAATCTAATGGCCGGCTTAGACTACATGTTCCCACTGGCACGTGGGTAGAGGTAGAGGTATCAAACGATATGCAACAATCCAAGATTGATAATCTTGGATACCCATGAGAAAGATTATTAATATAGGAACTGGCCATATAACCAGCACGTTTGCGAGAGCCATTATACACGGAAATATTAGTGTCTGTGAGTTTGTACTTACTTGCGAAACATTACTCAAACCGTTCTTTTATGTTGGTGTCTCTATTTATTGACAGCACTAAATAGGGACACCTTTTGATACGTCGGTGTGAAGGTTTCGTCAGTACAAACGGTTTAGTGGTAACAGAACATCGTGCACATACCAGCAGCCAGAGCAGTATCGCTCTTCTCCTCCCACCGCACTTTGCACTGCGCCTGGTCCATGTAGCAATGGTTCTTGAACGTGAGCGACGGCTCGCGCACCCCCACGCCGGGCGAGCCGCAAACAGGTGCGTAGGTATCCGGACACTTCTAAGAGTGAACATGATTAACTAAGGCCCGTATTTATAAATCGATATCAAGTCTGATAGCGGTCTTAAGTACGTAGGTACTCAAGACCGTTACCAGACTTGAGATCGATTTATTTAGATACAATTTAATGTCAAAAGCGTAGGCTTCTGACATGTCATTTTATAGTGGAATGACATTTCCAAGATGGCTTTCAGACTTGATATCGATTTATTAATACAAGCCTTAGATATACCGAAACGGCGCGGCGTGCCTATAAGTAGGTACACAGCAGCGGCATAATTATTGGTTCTCGTTTAATGAAAAATCGAGCAAATCGATTTGGTGTAGCAGGAAGTGTCCGCCGACGTTGACCGAATCATCTCAAACTTGTTTTTATTCAAGGAAGCCAACCAAACATTTATGAATAGTCAGAATCTACCACCGGTTCGGAATGCCGCTTCTACTGGGAAGATCCGGCAAGAAACACAATGGTTACTCTTTTCAATGAATAAAAGATAGTGTACATTCTCAGGAACAGCAACAGAATGTGAGCAGGCAACACCATTTTCACCAAATAAGTAAATAGTAATCAAATCTCACTCAGATTCTAGTATTTAAATAAAATGAGAAGTTAGCTAGTTTAGTGCGGTGTGCATACCTACTCACACTTTACATCAATTTAAATGTTTCCAAACCAAAATAATAATTAATAAAACAGAGGTAATTATGAAGATTGGTGCCTTCCATGCTAAATAAACTCATCCTAACATCGATCGATTGATTCCTATATCGGCGCGCGACCGGCGTGGTAACATCCTTATAGGTGTGTCCAGACAGTTGATCCGTGAAGATTGACCTATCTATCTTCCCCATTACTAGAATTCCAATGAAGCCTTGTTTCCTTGAAAGCAATTTTTCATTTCCCGAGTGCATTCCAAGAACTAATCAAAAGAAAGGTGAAGTTTTTCATTTGAGTGTTATCTTCCATCAAGAGAAATATCTAAAGGGGAGGTATCTTAGACATCCTGTTTACGTCAGTCATCATAAGTTTTGCCGAAGCTCGTTTTCTGTATCGTTTCTTCCTGGAAATCGTGGGTTATCGCCTTGTATGATGGTATGATGTATCGACTTTTGTTATGTGACTTTTATAAAGGCATGTAGGTAGGACATAAAATAGGTACCTAAACCAAATGATTTTCATTGAAAAATAATATTTTTGTACTTAGTCATCATTTGAATCAAATTCTTGGCGGTCGACATGTTGTCGGCAAGAGAATTACTGCTAATGTGTCGATAGCCAAAACTTTTTTTACGATTCAGAATTTACGAAGATATAAAGACCATTGGTTCCCAATAGGTTTGAATAAGCTATGCGGTCTTGGCAGACGTTGTCCTGCCGTACTTAGAACCCGATTGCAGGGCCACTCTTAAACGCACACAAAAAAAACATCAAAATCGGTCAAGCCAACTTTGAGATGTTGAGAAACTAACGCATATCAATTGTTGTTTTTAAATAGAAAACTAGACTCACACGACGGACGCTCCCTTTGTCCGGGCTCAAACATTTCACTCCTTTGATGTTTACAAGGGGAAAAGGGAGTTGGTAATATTTTGCATGGCAAAATGCAGCTTGCAATTTGCTAACCTTTGTGAAAAATCGCCTTTCAGTTTACAAAGTCTAAGTAATTTTATTATCAGTTGTAAGAATGCTCTTTGTTGGCATACAATGCCATGATAACTGTCAGAACAATGAGAAATGTATTAATATGCCATTTCGTTTTAAGTTATACAAACAATTTGTTTGTTTTCATTTTGTCTGTATTTTATGTGCATTATGTAGGGTCTGGGACAGTCTGGGTACCAACTGGGTAGTTGGTTTTTATTATGTTGGGTACCTATTACAATGGTTAAGTACCTATTATTTTAATTTGTTTTGGGAAAACCACGCTCATAAGAATGGGACTTTTTTTAATGGGAATAGTCCCGCCACATACTCTCAGCACTACTGTTACTCTTGTAAGCCAGGATCGTCTAGAGTCAAACCTCGACGTCATCATTGGCAACCATTGTTGATTCTGGAAAACCATGCTAGACGAAGTCTATACCCCAACAGATTTTATAACGGACATATGTGGGGCCAGGTTTTTAATAACAATTAGCTACTAACTTTCGAACTTTTAGAAATTAAAATCCATAAGTGTGTAAAATAGATCGGGTATTTATTCACATGAAAAAGACACCGTTTTTGTAGACATTTTTTTAAAAATATAGTGGCAGTATTTGGCATCCAGTAAACCGTGTCGAGTTAACTGTGTGAATCACCGTTTAGGCGATAATTTTACAAAAAAATGTCTCCAGTTACTTGCCTACTTACATGATGAACGAATCGTACAGTCCCATGTTTCTAACTACCTAGCTGCAATAGTTTGGGCTCTACCATTTTGTATTGTACCATAGTTGTATATCTACTCTTGTGTTTACTAACATCAAGCACATAATATAATAATATATCACCAACATAAAAAGCACCTGCTACCGACATAGGTAGAAACTGTTAAAAATCATTGCAATTAAATTGCAAAGCGTTCGGTACTATCACGGCTTTAATGATAAATCATCGACCAGTGACTTCAAAGGATTAGGGTCAAAGTGAAAATTCACTATGAATAAAATCATTGACTGAAAAATCACAGGTGAAATAACAGTGAATGGAAATAAATTGTAAGTAGGAATCATTTCCATGCATACTATAAACCGAAACTAGCTTACCTCCGGGCATTTGTGAAAACAGGTAGATAACGTTGGTTCATGATACTTATCATATTGTATCTGGTCTTTCTTCGGCATCATTGTCAATGGCTTAAAGATCTTAAGCGGGCCCGCGACCTTTAGCAGCATCCTCCGCATGGACTCATTCAGATGAGGCTGCATATGATGCAGTGGGAGATCATACACGTGGGTGGCAGCGAAGAAATTATCAATACTCTCATTGACGTTATTCTTATCAATCACAGACCCGTCAACTATGACAAGATTTTCAATTTTCACATCATTATCAATTAGCCATTTATCATTTATTACATTACTAACATCCTTCTCAACCCTTGGAGGAAATGCAGTATCATTATTTTCATCCAATACATTTTCCGTGTTATTATCCACATTTGTGTCGATTCCGCTGCAAATGTGTAAATCAGTGATGCGAAAATTTAAATCCAGTTCGCAATTATGTTTGAGGAGTAGACATTCGTTATCGAAGTGTCTGATTCTATATCCTATGCCGTCTTCCCGTATACCACATATCGGTTGGGAGACAATATCGTTGGGACACTCGTCGCAGTTTTTTCCCGTGCTTGTTTCATCATTTGGCGTTGATTTTTCACAATATTCCATGTTTATAATACCGTACGCTGTAATAATAATGTAGTATTAATGACACGGTGGTTTACTACTAACACCTTAGTTACCTGAGATAAATTTAACGTGTAAATTTAAAAATTGCCAAACTTTATTGTCATGTAGTTAAATACCCAGCACTAGTTATTTAATCGTGTTAGTTAGTAGGTAGAATTGGCCCCTCAACATAGCATTGCTTGAAAGGACACTATATGGTATAAGCACTAAAACGAAAGTAAGATGTAAGACCAAAGAATAATTAATAATGTCTTATCATTACAAATTCTTTGTGTAAGAACATTGAACACATAGTGCGCAATAAATGTTTGAGTTTGAGGATAATCTTCAACCGGGACATCGGATCATCGCAATGCCAGTATTAGGTAGGTTTAGTACGAGTCACATAAAAAGTGCGCTATTATTATATAGATGACTAGCTGACCCGACGTTGTCCTGTCTTAACTTTGAATATTGAATTCGAATTATTCCGGTCAAATTTCTTATTTTTTTCTTTCATAAGAATCTTCTCCTGACAATATAAATACAACAAAAACATAATAGCGAAATCGTTCCAGCCGTTCACGCGCGCGTGATGCGATGACCAAGGAGATAGAGATTCATTTTTATATATATAGATAGATAGATAGATAGTGGATACGCACAAAATAACACTATGCTCTTATAACCCGACTACGGCAAAGTCAAAATGAAGTGTTGTTTTTACCAGTGTACTATATATGCATCTATTCTCTGTTCCACAGTAACGCCTAAATTACGCATCCGATTTTGATGAATAAGGTGTCAATCGATTCGTATTATGGTCCGGGTATGGTCCTATGGTCCGGGTAACATTGAATACATTTTATACGAACAAAATAAATATGTTGGATGTTACATCCCAAAAGTGGGGGTTGCTGAGCTTTTTTTGGCTGTCATATCGAGTGTAATAATAATAATAATAAACTTTATTTACCCAAAAATATTTAAACAAAGGCACTTACAATGTAATTTACACTGAATCTATACAAATAAATAAAATTGGAGTGTCTGTTTGTAATATCAAAATAACACCTTTTCACTAAATGCATATGAAAGTACATATGACACCTATAACAAAAACACGATTTAATTTTTTTTTGTCTGTCTGTCTGTCTGTCTATCTGTCTGTCTGTCTGTCTGTCTGTCTGTCTGTCTGTCTGTCTGTCTGTCTGTCTGTCTGTCTGTCTGTGTGTTTGTTCCGGGTAATCTCCGAAACGGCTGGACCGATTTTGACGGGACTTTCACTGGTAGATAGCGGTTGTTATAAGCAGTAACTTAGGCTACTTATATTTTAGAAAAACAAAATTTAAAAAATGGGTCCTGTCGCGCGGGCTCAGAACGCGGGAGCGGGCTTTTATGTTAAGTTAAATTCCACGCGGACGAAGTCGCGGGCTCAGCTAGTTCAAAATACAAATATGTAGGCGCTTAAAAGTTGCAGTGTGCTGATGAACTCTGGTCCCCGTGGTAAGATTTAACTTGTGTTATGGGAACCAGTAAAGTGTAAACACTTATACCAGCGACAGAAAAACTAGTTAATCCCTACTTACTACACATACATTTTAGTTCACCATTTATGAACACTACTAGCGCTATCTATCGACAGTTCTGCATATAATTCGTGACGGTAGCTCCGTAGTGGGCTATAGTATTTTTTCTTACAGATCAAGTAGTCTTACAGACCTGTTATGATTGCATTCACATTTCTAACGAATTATTTTTTCATTATTATGATATCTATCACCTTTCTTGGGTTTGAAGACATAGGTACCTATAGGTAGGTAGTTTATGGATTGACTTTACATTCCTCCTTGTGTTTCCTCCTCAATTCGAACATAGTCATGGGCGTACCCAGAGCCTGGCTTATGGCCCAATTCTATTAATTTTATTGTCATAAGTTAATATTGTCAGCAGGATGGGCTGATAAATAAATACGTGACGACTTTGTTACTTTGTTAGTACTCCTTTGAGAATCTTCCATAGGTACCTACGGCATTTTCCCATAAAGGGCAGTCATAAGAATTCATGCTTAAACGTTCTGTCACCAACGTGCAGGAGTTTGCAACATGTTTAAGCTACACAAAGGCATGTGCAACGGACATAGGGTGACCATTTCAAATCTTTGAGAAGTCCTGAAGAAACGCCGCATATTTTAGTGACTTCCTACAGTTCCTACCTTGCGCAGCGCACTTTTATTAGGCATTATAATATAAATATTTTCCCACCTAATTTGAACATTGGTACAAATTTAAACGCCGGATAAACTCCGAACGGAAGGCCTGAAGTCCGGACAAATCCGGACTGATGGTAACCCTACCTAAGTGTAGCTATGGGTATCACGGCTACCTAAGTTCGAGCTTCAAACGAAAATTCTGTATGAAGCACGTTTCATTTTCCTGAGCGCAGTTTATTTCTACAAGAGCAAAGATCGGCATTCAGTTCAAGAGTTAAATCCGCTTACCTACTTATAATGTACAGATGTTTTTATAAATTGTAGGTATAGGTAGGACGTACCGTTTTCATTATCCACTTGACAGCCATATTGGAGCAGTTCGCATTCATTATTAAAAATCTTGACAGCAGCTTGTCCATTTTCTACTCTTAGTCCACATACTTTAGTTTCATCCGTCCGGTTACAGTCGAGATGATCACAAATCTCGATTTTCTCACTTTCCAGCAAGTCGGCAGACACCGCGTGAAGAAGTGGAATTATGATTAAATTGTAGGACAGTATTTTTTTCATTACTCAACATCAGCGCTTAGGCCGAGACCACCTGACCTTACATTGCAGATTTATTGCCAGTTAGCTAACTAGCTAACTAACTGCTCACCACACGGTAGGTACCTTCCTACAATCTGATTGCTTATTCGAGTAAATTGCCAATAAAAAAACGAAGGTTCGTAGAAGTTATTAATTTAATTGGCAAAGGTACCTACATAATACCCATCTACCCACGTAATACCTACCTACTTGGGTATTATGATAAGTGGATGCTGGCCCAGGGCTGTCAAAAAAAATCATGTAAATAATACCGCTACTTAGTATTAGAATTGGCACCGACTCCAAATGAAAGAAATTGTAAGGTCCCTAGTTATGTCTAGCTTTTTAGTGCACCCAGGGTTTTTGAAGTCGGTTCAATTTTTTTTTTAAACTTTTTTTCGCAATATTTAGTGTTAAACTACGTACTGAATTGCTGGCAGACATAAATAGTCCATACCTCTCAAACTACTGATTTTTTTTATGAAATTTCTATAAGAACACCAGCGTATCTTTCAAACAACTACAAAAATCAATGCAAATATATCATCATCATCATCATCAGCCTATATCAGTCCACTGCTAGACATAGGCCTCCCCTAATGAGCGCCATAGCGACCTGTCTTCACCTTGCCACATCCAGCATCTGCCTGCAGTCTTTCGCAGATCGTCATCCCACCTGCTTGGAGGGCGTCCTACACTACGCTTGCCGAGTCAAGGTCTCCACTCAAGAACACGTTTACCCCAGCGGTTGTCGGTTCTTCGCGAGATATTGCCGGCCCACTGCCACTTAAGCTTGCTAATACTTTGAGCTATGTCGATAACTTTGGTTCTCTGTCGGATGTATTTGTTACCAAATATATAAGTACCTATATTATATATATCTGTTCTCTGACAATCATGTCCACACATAATATAGATACGACTTATACCAATATATAGCACTTATAGCCAGATCGCATCTCACGACGATTCCACCAAGCCCAAATACGACTAGGTTACATTGTTTATTGAGTTGATTCTAGTGACCGCAATCACCATTCACCACTGAAAAGTCACAGGAAAGCAAATTACGCAATTTCGTTTACTTGTAATCATGTAATTTTTCCAGTACCTAATTTTGATTTAAATACCTAACTAGTGAACCGATTTTGATGAAATTTTTATGGGAACAATCTGCAAGGACATCTTTTCAAATGTAGAAATATTTTTTGAAATCGGTTTATAAATGATGGAGTTCTGAGGTACAAATACAAAAAAAAACACGAATTAAGAACGTCCTCCTTTTTGAAGTCGGTTAAAAAAAACTATTGCATTCGCAGGTTTACGTAGTATTTATAAGTTTTTTTTTTAATGATCTAATGTTGTTGGCCAGAGTGGCCATAACAACTTCACCCGGACAGAGGGCGAGCGCAAGTGCGCTCCAGCCAGAGGGGAAGTATTTATAAGTCTGTCACACAGACTACTACGTATAAGTTTTCATTACGTAGTATTTTTAAGTTTGTGATTTCATTCCATTTTCAATGCCTCAATGTGACGGTCACATTTTGGTATTGTACTGTTATTAATTGTGTTTATTATTGCTATTTACTTGACACTGGCGAAATACCTATTAACTTGGGTGGGCCATATTTTTAAAGAAAGAAGAAGAATCTCTATGCCTTAATACCTCATAGAGAAATAACCGTTTTTTCTTATTCCATGCTGTCACTGTCAGTGAGGCCCGGACTGGCTGTCAGTGTCATTCTTGTCTACAGCTGTCAGTCAGAAATTGCCACCTGCCAAACGCAATATGCACTGAATGCCCTAGAGAATCCAAATTTCATCATTTAATTAAAAATTAGTATCCATATTGCACAACATTATCTCACTCAGTGACCTTTCGTGAATTAACGATGTAAAGGGCTTGTATCTATTACTTTTCAAACTATTCTAATTCAATAATCAAACATGTCTTCCAAATCGGAAATAGTGAAGACGCGAACCGTGAGAGTTTTTGATTTAGACGACTATAACAAGCTGCTGGAGGGGTTACGGGTAGCAGCATGCATGCTCACGGAGTCCCATCAAGTCGGTAAGCGTTTACTTCCTGAAGAATCCCAAGATCGCCGACATACTGTCTTCTTTCTGTGAATCATATGTGAAGGTCTTGTCTTCATAGCAGTATTATATGTATATTTTCAACATATTTTAATACATTATACACCCATGGCAATGGTAGGAGTTCAACATTCGGAAATGTTTTTTTTCAATTTTCTGAAACATTTTTTTGCATCAACACAAACTCTTTTTGTGTATCTTAACAATATATAAATATGTTGCTAATATAATGGTTATGATAATCTTCACTAATGATTGTAAAATAAAGTTAGTATTACTTATTTGAAAAATGGAGAACATCCAGAGACTCTTGTATATTTGATGACTGTACTTATGTATATTTTTATCTCACAATATCATTAATGTGTAGCTGTATATCTTCTTTTTAAGACAGTTGGTCTATGTGTCCATAGCAACATTATCCAGAGAGATGTGTGGAAATCATGTTGTATTGCAAATAATACTTATTTTTTTGGACAGTGGACGAGGCAAGTGTCCTCCGGCGACTGAGTGTGTTAACCCGGGGAGGCCCATCGGACGGTAACTGCTGTTCCTGCTGCGGGGTGGGTCCGTTCGACACCAGGGAACAACAGACCGCACATTACAAGGACCACTGGCACACCCACAACTTGAAAAGAAAACTGTTTGGCAAACCGTCACTCTCACTTGGTCAATTTAGTTCCAGGCAAGGTATTAAAAAAAGTTAATAAAACATAAGTCAATTAGCACAGACCCATGCCCAAAAGTGGGACATCAAAAGGGCTAAATTATTATCTTAAGTCAAATAAATGTTAATAGGGTCCTTATAGCACAAAGTAATGTATGACTTTGTCTGTCTGTTTGGTTAACTAATCTTCGAAACAGCTGGACCGATTTTAAAGGGACTTTCACTGGTGGATAACTAGTAATAAATAAATAATATAAAATATTTTATTGCCACTATCACACCATGACCTCAAGCCAAGCAACGCTTGTACAATGTGTAACGTACAAAATGATGGGTAAATGTTGCTAACCTATCAAACAATCATATTCAGTTAGAATGGCTGATCAATTGTTAGATATACGCCCGTGTGTATGCAGATGACAACTCAAGCGTGTCGGGCAGTGACTCGGAGGGCGAGGACGCGCGCCAGGCGCCCGCGAACGACCTGTTCGCAGCGGCCACCCGCCACTGCAAGGCGTTCTTCACCAACCAAGCCGGGAACGTGTTCTGTATATACAGATGTATATTGCATCATCGGAAGGTAACTTTTAAAATTAAACTATTGTTTCATCTTCTAAATGAGCCTTTGTTGTGTGATGGAGGGTGGTTTGAGGAAGATCCCCTGCTTCTTGATGTCGCAGAAGACTTCCTGGAGGCTGCCTGGTGGACTTGGGTACTCTGTGGTATATTTTTTTTTTTGGGCCATTTGACCTTAATCAAAGGGTTCATAATTTTGATGTTTAGTTACGAATATTATGTATTCGTCTCGATTGTATAGTGGTTTGGTTTCGAACTCTGTTGTATTCTAGAAGAATGTGTGCAGCTGTTTCTTCTGTCTCCATGCAGGCAGGCCTCTTTGTATAGGGTGCTGTCAATGACACCTGGGTTAACAATAAAATCAATAAACCGATCTTCGATCAACGGTATTGCTCGTACATTGCCGACCTGAAGAGGAGTGGATAGTGAGTTTCCAGTGCTCTACTTTATGCCGATCTTCTGTGAGAGGGTGCTACTATCCCGCATATGAGCTTGTAGCCAATTGTCGTCATCTTGGTCTTCACATCGTCAAACTGTTATAATAAAATAAATAAAATAAATATCGCCAGACGAACACACCAACTGTATGGTCCCAAACTAAGCAACGCTTGTACTATGGGTACCGTACAATGGACTGGGGGCGATCCCAGTGACACCTAAACCAGGGCAAATTTTCCACGGTGAGAATCGAACCCGCAAACACCATGTGCAGTGAGCCGAGCGGTCTACGCTCGAAGCACAGTGTCAAGGGGTCATCATATGTGTGATAGGAAGTCCTGTCGACGGACGGCGACGGCAGCGCGTGGATACAGCGGTGCCAGCGGCTGCGGTTCCCGGGCGCGCTGCGCTGGGCGGTGGTGATGGTGTCGGGCGGGCACTTCGCGGGCGGCGTGTTCTCGGGCGCCGCGGAGGTGGTGCACAAGACGCTGCGCTCGTACGTGACGCGGCGCGGGCAGGGCCAGGCGCAGGCCGCGCGGGACTCCCGCGCCGGGCACGCGCCGCGCTCCGCCGGAGCCACTCTGCGCAGGCGCAACCAGGCGCAGTTCGTCGAGGTAACTCCTGCCTATAGGAAATTGAGTCCTATACAGAGTAGCACATGGTTGATTATATGAAAAAGGTATAGGAAGACCAGATAAGGTGTGTATGTACTCCGTATGTCTGTCTAAGACAGAATAGAAACCTTACTTTAATATTATAAATGCGAAAGTAACTCTGTCTGTCTGTTTGTCTGTCGCGCTTTCACGCCAAAACTATTGCACCGATTTAAATGAAATTTGGTACCCAGTTCGTCTAGAGCCTGAGAAAGGATATATTTACTTTTTAATGCGAAAAAGGGTTGTAAGGGGTGGAAAGGGGGGTATGAAAAGTTGCATGGAAGTATCGCATTTTTAGAGACAGAAGCTTGAAACTTATTTTCAGGGTTTAGCTTCGATATAAATAAATATGACATTCGAAGTTTGTAAAAGTTTTACCCTCAAGGGTGTAAAATGACAAAAGGGAATAGGGGATGAAAGTTTGTATGGAAATATAGCTATTTGCAGTGAAACACTGCAAATAGCTCATTAAAGTATTTACGTATGTACGTTTTATGTGTAAAATAATTAACCTAAATAATTAAAAATGCTACCCAACAACACTATTCCACGCTGACTAAGTCGCGGGCACAGCTAGTTGAATATAAAAACAATAGCCAATACAAATTATACATAATTTTAATATTGTACCTAACTATAAAAACAGGCCAGTGCTTTGATAGATACACAATATAGGTTTCAACACTGCCTAATGTTGCCTAAATAATTATCGGTAACTGCTAGAACTGTATATATATATATACATTTTCATATTCATTTAGTCAAAAACTGTTACTTTAACATTACAAACACATTTATAACTTACTAGCTGTGCCCCACGACTTCATCCGCGTAGTATTGGATTATTGGGTTAAAAAGTATCCTATATGTTAATCCTGGTTATAATCTATATGTGTTCCAAATTTCATCCAAATCCGTTCAGTAGTTTTTGCGTGAAGGAGTAACAAACATACATACATACATACATACATACATACATACATACATCCACACTCACAAACTTTCGCATTTATAATATTAGTAGGATATGCCCCTCTTATATTAATAAATCAATCGGTCTTAGAGGGATCTTGATAATGTCATTCTTCTGTCATTTCATTACATAGTGACGTGCCAATGGCGTCCCTCAAGATCGCTCAGACTTGAGTTCGATTTATTAATACGCCCTTTAGACACACAAGTTTGGCAATTGATTATTCCACTTCCCGCTCGAAAAACTTTATCAAATCTATCTATTACTTCTCTGATCATCGCAGAATGTCCAAGAGATTGTCTCCTCGTGGTCGGAGCACCTCAAAGGTTGCGAATTCATATTCTACCGGGCCGTGGGCTCCCTGAACCAATCCGCCCTGTTCGGCAAGAATACGCCCATCGCCAAGGACGACCCCCGAGTGCGGCAGCTGCCGTTCCCCACCAGGAAACCCAGTTTTAAGGAGGTCAAGAGAGTGCACGAGACACTGGCCAGCCTTGAGGTTTATGGTAAGATTGATATCATCACTAAAGTTAGGAGTACCTACCACCCTCCAACACACAAAACAGGCGCAACAGACGTCGATTTGTGAAACCACCCGCAGAAGAAGAAGAAGTCAGGAGTACCACAGGGAAGCATATTGGGAGCTATACACCATATACACCTCCGCTATATCAGAAAAAACTGTCTTCTAACAGCTTCATTGACTTCAATTAATTTCAATAAAATGTTACCAATAATGTTACCAACATTGTTAATTAGTGAAACGTTTGTTTCAGAATCAATGGAGTTATTCCAGAAGGCGTTGATGTTGTCTTCTGCGAAGGTGCCAAACAAAACTAGCTCAAACACAAGCATCGAGTCTGGCAAGAAGACTCAGAAAACGAGCACAAATAAACCGATCGACAGAGCTAAGTCACGGTATAGTATACATATTGATACGATTATCCTTGTTTCTTATTAGTGGCACAAGTCATTAGACTCAGATGTCGAGGAGAACGACACACGCACACTCCCCACCAGACACCGACCTCGCCGGCGAGGTCGACGAACCCCCGCTTCCGCTAGAAGGTGCGTCTACTTACCTAGACGCACCTTGGCACCCGACAAGCCCGCTGAGTTTCTTGCCGGATCTTCTCAGTCGAGGTCGCGTTCCGATCCGGTGGTAGATTTACCCTCGCCACCTCTCCTGGCAGCGGCCCAAGCCGAGGTCGTGTCCCTTGTGGCGCCCTTGAGCTAGCTGCCCCCCTGCCCCTCTAGCTGGGCCCTCTGTCCGGGTGAAGTTGTTATGGCCGCTCTGGCCAACAACATATAGTCATATCAAAAAATAAAAATAAAGGCACAAGTCATTTAGTTTATTTGGAGGATGCGTTGAGAGCAAATATACTTATTGTATTAAAATATATATATATATATATTGTTTCTTCTTTCTTTAAAAATATGGCCCACCCAGGATAATAGGTATTTCGCCAGTGTCAAGTAACAAATAGCAATACAAACACATTTAATAACGACAAAAATGTGACCGTCCACTTTGGAAAACCAAAATGGAGGCCATAATATTGTTTTAATTATTATTTTCTGGCTATACAATTTTCGTTACTTGTTTTAAAATGTCAGTGACTCGCAGATAATATTATCAGCAGCCTTGTAAGTTGTAGATAGAGGAACGGTTCATAATAATTGGCAAATAATGGTCTTTACATAGCATTTTAAAGTTTATATATATTGTAATGGTCATAGTTTTAGCTTAACGGGTACGACGTCGCGCTCTTAGAGCCTACGTTTAAATTTACATTAATTTTGTTATAACACATATTATCAAATGTTTGTGTTTAAAACACTGTTTAAATAATGTGTTTCAAAACACTTTGTTTTTGTTACTGCCAACACTGGTTGGAGGACTACTAGTGATGTGATGACCACACATCGATAGTAATCTTTAAGAAAGTAAGTAACTTGGTAATATGAACCTGGATGTGACCTTGCTTACTTATTTACCTCTCAGAATACTTAGTAAGGGTATGAAAATATTATACCGGCGACAAACTTGATATTAAAAATGTATACAAATATAAACTCAATCTCTTGAAATATAAAGTTGACACTCGGTATTGTTTGAATTTTTCGTGATCTATCCATTTGGGTATAGGATCTTTGACTAACACTTATTTGATTTCTATCTAAGATAATTAAATTGGCTTAAGAATCAAATTTTATTAATTCCCCCAGAGAGCGCGCGCCCCGCGAGCTGCCCACGGACACGATATCCAGCGAGGACGAGGGTCCCTGCTACATAGACTCCGAGACCCCCCCTGATTGGATCAAGACCCTATCAGAGCAGTCCAGCAACGGAGTAATCACAAACTCACGAAAAGACCTCCTAAACGATTGTGCCATCTCCAGCCCAGGGTCAGAGAGTGAGATAGAAAACATCCCAGAGAAGAAGGTGGTTAAGAAGGAGCGGAAAAAACAAGAAGACAAGCAGGTGGTGAAGAAGATTGCGCTGGCGCCGCAGAAGATTCCGGCTGACGTGCAAAAGGTTAATAAAATAAATAAATACATAAATATCGCCACACGAACACACCAACTGTATGGTATGGTCCCAAACTAAGCTTCGCTTGTACTATGGGTACCGTACAATGGACTGGGAGCGATCCCAGTGACACCCAGACCAGGGGAAATTACGAAAAGGCCATTTACAAAATTTACCCCAGCGGAAATCGAACCCGCAACCGCTCGGTGCAGTAAGCCGAGTGGCCTATGCTCGAACCGCTGCGCCAAACGGTACCTATGTTGTTTGGGTTTGTTTTTATTAGGTAACCGACCAAACTTAGCTAGCCAAAAATACATATTATAATTTCCTTATTGAAATGGCCACGGAACCTTTTATTGTGCATGGCCTGACGTGCACTTGGCCAATTTTTTAAGCAATACTTTTAGATTAATTTTGGCCAATAGATTTAGCACCAATGTTGTATCACTGTCCAGATGTGGATGCTGATATTGAACAAAGAGGAGAGCTCTCTGGACCCGATCCTGGAAGCTTGGGAGGGGGATGTGGAGGTAGCCTGCAACACCCAGGACCCTGCCGATGGCAACACAGCGCTGCACAAAGCCGCTATTGCAGCCAAACCATATATGGTGTCGTGAGTATCCAAAGAGAATAAAAAAAATCACGGAATAAGAATTTTATGGTACTGGACTGGCCTGTCGTTATGTCATTTCATTTCACTTCTGTCAGTTTCAGTGAATATGAGGCTTGTCAACATAAATGTCTTCTGTAATTACATAACATTTCATAAAAAGATACTAGGGCCTACAAAAAAGTTTTTGTACTTACGTTTTTCAAACAGACAGACAGACAACGATATTAAAATTTCTTTAATTTTTTGCCAATGCGCCGTATGTACTTTCATTGTGGTTGCGGGTTCGATTCCCGCCGGGGGAAATTTCGGAAATGGCGTTTTCGTAATTTTCCCAGGTCTAGCTGTCACTGGGACCGCCCCCAGTCCATTGTATGGTACCCATAGTACAAGCGTTGCTTAGTTTGGGACCGCACAGTTGGTGTGTCAGTCTGGCGATATTTACTTATTTCCTTACTTATATTATGCACTAGTTTTTGCTCGCGACTTTGTCCGCGTCCGACTTAAGAAAAGAATTCTATATGTTAATCCAGGTTATAAACTGTGTTCCAAATTTCATCCAAATCTGTTCAGTAGTTTTTGCGTGCAAGAGTAACAAACATACATCCACACTCACATACTTTCGCATTTATAATATTAGTAGGATTTAATAATACGCTGTTATTTTGACATTACAAACAGACACTACAATTTTATTAATTTGTATTGATTATATTATTAATGTTCATAACCCTCATGGTCTGAACAGGCAGCTGTTGTCGGCGGGCGGCGACCCGTGCGTCAGGAACCACCAGCTGCAGACGCCGTACGCCGCCAGCCAGCACCACGACACCAGGGTCGCCTTCCGCATGTTCCAAGCTTCCAATCCGGACAAATATAACTACGCCAAGGTGAGGACGAGAGATATAAGAGATATATTTAATTGAAACCCCCCCCCCTCTGGCTTCTTTTTAACCTTTATAAAGGTGAAGGCGCCTGACTAGCCCGCGAAATTCAAAATTTTCGAGTATTTTTATAGTTTATCCAAAATCTGAAAACATTTAAGACAACATTTTGTGATTTGCGAAAAACACAGTATGCAGTGCGTTTATTAATACATTTATTTTACTCTAAATATTATCACGGTGGATATGATACTAGTAAATCACTAAATATACAAAAATTGCCAGATTATCTGGATAGCTGTCGTTCTTGAAATGTTTTAGAGTAAGTTGGATATATTAATAAATGCACTGCACACGGTCTTTTTCGCGAATTACAAAATTTGTCTTTTATTATTGTCAGATTTTGAAAAATTTCTAAAAGAACTCAAAAAATTTGAACTTCGCGGGCTAGATGGGCGCTTTAGCCTTAATAAACGTGGTTTAGCGGTTGTATAGTAACACCATGCTGTGTCCCCCTCTTTCGAATGTCAAATTATTGGTAGTAGAAAGAGTTAATTAGGTGTGTAACTATTCGCCCGCTTTACCACGTTTATTAATAAGGGTGTTAGTGAAAGATATAGTTTTAGTAAGCACACCTAAAGGGGACTTTATAAATACTGTTACTTGAGTAATGTAACGATAATGTTTATCTATGCAGTCGCAAATCCCGGGCCCCGTGACCCCTGAGCAGTTGGAGCAAGAGAAAGAGAGGAAAGCGCAGCAGAAGAGAGCCAAGCGACAGCGGGAAAAAGAGAAACAGCTGGAGAAGGCGAAGAAGGACAAGTTTCTGCTGCTCAGTGACGCGCAGAAGGTCAGAACATGCATGATAACGCATATATTTGACGACCGCTTGGCGCAGTGGTTCGAGCGTAGGCCGCTGGGCTCACTGCACACGGTGGTTGCGGGTTCGATTCCCGCCGGGGCAAATTAGGAAATGGCCTTTTCGTAATTAATCCAGGTCTGGGTGTCACTAGGATCGCCCCCAGTCTATTTTACGGTACCCATAGTACAAGCTTTGCTTAGTTTGGGACCATACAGTTGGGGTGTCAGTCTGGCGATATTTATTATTTATTTTATTTTATTTACCTAGTTGGGAAAATCGAGTTATATTTGTGTCATTTAGGTGCGTTCCAGTCACACTCGTGCGCTTATGTTTTCGTCAACATGCCTTGCCAATTCTGTACTATGATATACTGAAAAATAATTGACTTAAGGCTAAAGCGCCCATCTAGCCCGCGAAGTTCAAATTTTTTGAGGTTTTTTAGAAATTTTTCATAATCTGACGATAATAAAAGGCACATTTTGTAATTCGCGAAAAAGACCGTGTGCATTGCATTTATTAATATATCCAACTTACTCTAAATCATTTCAAGAACGACAGCTATCCAGATAAACTGGCTATTTTTGTATATTTAGTGATTTACTAGTATCATATTCACCGTGATAATATTTAGAGTAAAATAAATGTATTAATAAACGCACTGCATACTGTGTTTGTCGCAAATCACAAAATGTTGTCTTAAATGTTTTCAGATTTTGGATAAACTATAAAAATACTCGAAAATTTTGAATTTCGCGGGCTAGACAGGCACCTTCACTTGCGTTGACGAGAATATCTACGGCAACTTGGGGACTTTCCTTTAATACGCTAAAGATTATATACGGGGCTACGTACTTAGGCTGCATGTGCTACGGCGCACCGGTGTGGGCCGACAGGGCCACAATAGGGGCGGCACGGCGTAAATTACTACAAAGCCAACGTTTGGCGTTAATATTTCTATGTAAAGCATATCGCACGGTCAGTACCGAGGCCCTGCCAGTTCTCGCTGGTGTGCTCCCAGTGGACCTGGAGGTCCAAAGACGCGCGGCAATGTACTACTCTACTCGAGAGAGCATGAACACCGAGTTCCTTAAACCGCGAGACCGCTCTAAAATCGCTAGATTATTTAGTCCGATATCTGTCGTTTACGAAGATCTTCTGACCGAATGGCAATCCAGATGGGATACAACAACTAAGGGCCGCCACCTCCACCAATTCTTTCCATGCGTTCGTGAACGTCTGGAGAGAGCGTGGTTGGAGGTGGACCACTGTGTGGCTCAATTTCTGACTGGGCATGGCAACTTTAGGAACAAATTATTCTACTTCACGTTAGTTCCTTCACCTTTCTGTCAATGCTCGACGCCGCAAAACAATCATGAACAATCTGCACATCACATCCTGTGGGAGTGCAGTCTCTGGCACAACGAACGGACTACTATGCTAAATAGCCTGCAAGTGACATCTGGAGTAGTTTATTACACAGACCTTGTGGAAACCAGGGACAATTTCCGTGCGTTCAAGCGCTTTTGCCATACCTATTATTGGAATCAAGTATAATCAGCTCACGAGTTTAGGTCCAATTAGTCATATTACGATCCGTGGTGCCTTACAACTGGTCTTCAATCAGCTGTAACAGTCTTGTTTCTATGGCAATTAGCCCATACCAGCTACATATATTTTGTCTCCCGCTTTGCACCGGAGGGAAGTGGAAATATTTTCTTCCAACTCCTCCTATTATTTCTTTCGATTAAATTCGTGCGGGTTCCAAGACAATTTAACTTTTCCCCGGGACTCGTCGAGGGTCAAACCTCGACGTCATTATTGGTCACCATTGTCGATCCTGGCTTACAGGAGTTACAGTGGTGGGAGTGTGTGGCGGGACTAGTCCCATTATAACAGGCACCTTCACCTTAAATGAATAGGGATCGGCTTACACAATATTTCGTTTGAAACTGTCACTCTTACCTCTCATATTCATTGATGCATGTAGCTGTCCCTGTTTCGGACAGCTCAAAAAAAGAGACAACATCATAAGGTAATACAAGTAATGCGTTAGTGTAAACGACGGGTTCATAATGTTTGTTAACAAAGAAAATGTAATAGGAAATTGGGTTACGGTATCAGAATTGCTACGCAAACTTAACCTTATTGTGGATGACATTAAACACATTGTATGTAGCGTAATTTTTTCGTAATAATGACCTACTTACTCATAACATATTAATAAGACTCTTGCATCAAGACAAGGAAATGCATTTCAAACGTGATTTATTACGGGATCACCATCATTCTTGTAGCATCTGTAAATATAGATTGATTAATTGCCATGTTCAAACAGCATTGTTTACGTTAAGAAGCTGCCCATACTCGCGTCAGATCATTATAATATCCTTGATCGTTGTTTATAAAGCACTTAATATTTACGATTGTCGTAAAAATGAGCAGCTGTTTTACTTTACTATTATATATAGATGTAGTTAAGTGGCACAACACTAACTAAATTTACTTATTAACTTCACTTATGAAGTAAGTTTTAGTAGCAGTATCCAATGGACTATCACGCGCACGTTCACGACGCCGACGAATAGATGGCGCTGAATGTGACGCCTCAATACAATGTGCAATTCTTTATAGGAAACCTGAATCGCGCTATTAGAGTTCGCAACCATTGTGACTATATATACAAGACTCCGACAAACATAATTGTCATACCATAGGCATACCACCTGACTGGCTGGATGATTACCCCCCCGCCCCCCTCCATCCAATAGCCGAAAGCCGTTCACTGATGGACATAATAAGACGTCTCCCAATGACACTGGGCCCGGCTTGGAAGGATTACCCCACCTAACAGGCAAAAGCCGTCCACTGATGGGGGCAATAATAAGGCTCTCCCAATGATATTTAACATAGGTCCAGCACCGCTCATCAGCCGGCTTCCATACTTTTCTTTATTTCCTTTAAATAATAAACTGTATTGTGTTGCAGGTGGAAGCGAGGGAAGGCCGCTGTTTCCTTTGCGGCAACCAACTACCCAAGATGGCTTTCGAGTACGAAGTGTACAAGTTCTGTACAGTGGGATGCATGCAGAACCACAGAAATGTTAGACCGCTGTACAAGAGCGACTAATGTTCTACTGAGAACCTATTGTCTCCATACACTCTACAAATGGCTATGGCTCTACAAATTTCAGTGCATTGAGGGGTTAAAAATAATGGCTCACGGAATAAAACACCCTACGGAAAGCGATGTGTGTTATAAGTTTATATATAAGTCTGATGAACCGATAACAAAAAGGAATACATTTGGATATCGCTTTGCAGAACGGAATCATCCCACATGCACTGCTGTAGACCAAAACCAACCTAGTGTTAGTGGTTCTAGGTTGGTTTTAGATTGCAGAAGTGTGTGTGGGTTGGTTCCATTTTGCAAAACTACGTCAATTTTATTTGGAAATACTCGCAGGCGGGAACGCGGGTAAAGACAAGTTTCAGAAAGAACCCTGAATTTTTGTTTAGAAGATATTGTCCCGCTTAGACAAGTGATATTGACGGTGCGTAACGACCTTTATCAGTATTAAAGGTTGTTTATTTCTTGCGAATAGTTTTTATACGAGTTATTGTAGTTCGTAGAGAATATAGTTTAACTAGTGGATGGTGAATGGTCTAGTGGTTTTTGGATCAGGCGGTCGCGGCGTCGATTCCCTTGCGTCGGAAACGGTAATTTCGTATATGTGCTGATCTGGGTGTTACTGGGATCGCACCCAGTTCATATTATCTATGTGCCATTGTATGGAACCCGTAGTACAAAGTTAGAACGGTTTGGGATCATTCGGATGTTGTCTATGATTTTTTTTGTACTTATTAAAAATACATACGACCGATACTTAAGATCGATTTCAGACATGAGATTGATTTATTTATACAGGCTTAAGTCAGTAACAGATTGCCGTAAGTCATTACTTCCCACAATTTGATCATAGATTCAGATTTGGCCATCCACGCGCACTTGAAAAGTTCACCCTGTATGAAATTACGGTGTGCGTGTTTTTTTAATTGTTCTCCTAAACGGCTTGACCAATTTTCATGATGGTTTGTACTGTCACCTGGATGCTTCATAGAACTATAGTTGGACCTAGTAGGTGGACTATCGAAACTGCAGGCAAGAGTTATAATATATCTATATATCGACGGAAGAAAGCGGAATTGTCGTAACTTAAAAAACACAACTTTACACCAGAGCCAAAAAACTATTTCAAAAATTCATAACTAATATATTTATTGAGATAGAAAGTTGAAAATTGGTATGTATTTATATTAATCTAAGGCCTATATGATGCTTTTGTCTAAATTGTCGTAAAGTGTGTGTATTAAGGATTTTGCACAAGTTACGCCAATTCATGTTTCAATTTTAGGCTGCAAAAATGTTGTATCTGTGAGATACAATGTATGGACAACTTAGACAAAAATGTTTTTTGAGCTACGGATTTGCTGTATCTTATATATAAAACCTTCGATACACGTTTCATTTAGATGTTTTTTGGCTACGGATTTGTTGTATCTTAAATATAAACCTTCGATACACGTTTCATAAAGCTGTATGTCGTTTATTTTATGTTCGGTATCGATAAAAAATTTAATGATAGGAAAACGAGACCCAGACCATTCGAAGCAGTATTTTTTTTTATACAAGAATATGGTAAAAAGTGAATTAGGCCAAAATGCAAGTTACGACATTTCTGCTTTCTCCCGTCGATATGTATAACTCAAAGGTGACTGACTGACTGACTGACTGACTGACTTACATAGTGATCTATCAACGCACAGCCCAAACCACTGGACGGATCGGGCTGAAATTTGGCATGCAGGTAGATGTTATGACGTAGGCATCTGCTAAGAAAGGATTTTGATTAATTCTACCCCCAAGGAGATAAAATAGGGGATGATTGTTAAGTTAAATTCCACGCGGACGAAGTCGCGGGCACAGCTGGTATTATTATAAAGCTGTTCAACAAAGCATAATCTTTATTAGACATTGTTGTGTACAGTTTATTTTATTATAATTTATTAATAACGTGTTATTAAACGTTTGATTTCCTCTGATAGTTTATAACCTGAATTAACACTTAAGCCCTTATTAATAAACCTTTCCCAAGTCTCAGAGCAATCTTGAGGACGCTTTTGACATGTCATTTTGTACTGGTGTGACGTTAGAATGACATTTCCAAGATCGTTCGCAGACTTGAGATCGATTTATTTGTAGATTTTCTCGTACGCTCGGTATTCCTTAGTTTGCGCATTTGTCATGTTGTATGTCAAATGAGCGCCCCTAGCGGAGGGTATACGCAATGTTCAGTTCGCAATCCTAAGCGCTAGCTATAAGTACAGTGGACCCCCGGTAATCCGGCAAACGTTTTGCAGGGCAGTGTCGAACTATCGAATTTGTCTGATTATATAGTACTGCCCAAGGACCCCCATAGTCCGGATTTTTTCTCAAAAGAGTACCTTGTAATCCGACAAATTACAGATCCAATGATAAGATTCTATATTTTATACTCTGAAGTACAAACCATACTTCAATATGTATGTCGTTTTTTTTTCAAACAAAGCAGAATCAGAACCCAAACAATACCTACGAGTTTACAAGTTGTAACCTGTTCAATCATGCATTATCTAAGAAAATTAACGAATATTGTCAAATAAATAAAATAATCTATACAAATAAATAAAATTGGAGTGTCTGTTTGTAATATCAAAATAACACCTTTTCACTAAGTGCATATCAAAGTACATACGACACCTATAGCAAAAACGCGATTAATTTTTTTTTGTCTGTCTGTCTGTCTGTCTGTGTGTTTGTTCCGGGTAATCTCCGAAACGGGTGGACCGATTTTGACGGGACTTTCACTGGTAGATAGCTGATGTTATAAGCAGTAACTTAGGCTACTTTTATTTTAGAAAAACAAAACAAAAAAAAATGAGTCCTGTCGCGCGGGCTCAGAACGCGGGAGCGGACTTTTTTGTTTAGTTAAATTCCACGCGGACGGAGTCGCGGGCTCAGCTAGTCACTAATAATAGACATGCCGGATTAGCGGGGGTCCACTGTATATTCATAGCTTACGAGAAAAATACACAGGGTATTGAATGTATCCGGAATCCTGATTAAACACCCTCCTTTTTAATAAATGTGGGTTAGCGGGCGATTAGTTACACACCGAACGATCTCTTTTAGTCATCAGTAATTTAAGATTCGAAAGAAAAAGACTAAGCATGGTTTAACTTTACAACCGCTAATCCAAGTTTATTAATAAGGAAAGGTGTAGGTACCATTGTACTTTTTACAAAGTACAATAAAAACCTATTTTATTATAAAATGTAGGTACCAAAAGTATTTTTAAGTCTGTGGTACCAAATATAATTTTCTCTTCTCTCCTAATATATCTATTTAATTGACTGTAAAAAAATTGTACAATGGCGATTTTACGCCAAAATAAATCGAATTCGAACAGTACTGTGTTTTATTTTATGCTGTCTACAGGATTATTTAAAAAGTTTAAAAGATGTGGGATAATATATAATTATTTTAGTGTGAATAAGTATTCATAAATACAAGTACAATGTAGTAGAGGCGTGATTATTATAAAATATTAAAATTGGATAATTTTTGCAGACCAAAAACAACACTAGCTCTGGTGTTTGATGGTTGGTTTTAGTTTGTAGAAGTATGCATAGGTTGATATCTCAAAACTGCTTACTTTAAGCTTAAATACTACTTAATGATTAATTAATGATAAAACCCTTTGTCTCATTATGACTTCGATAACTGAACTATTTCATTCATTAGCAATGCATTCCACAGGGCTGCGTAATTCCGAATATTATTTTTATAACCTTTTTTCAATTCGAGACGTATTGTATTGTTCTAATCGCCTTCCGAAACAATACCTTCAATAGGGTCACCGTTCTATGCGCATACGTTCAACAAAACTAGGAATATGATTAACAGCTTATCTATAGAGCTTCATAAAATAGGCTTTGTAGCGTACGAGATAAGGTTCTAACAACGGCAAAGCTAAGTTTGTTTCCAAGTTACGTTTCGGTGCGGTGCACATAGAGTTCTCGTCAGCAGTCGCGCGCCTACCGACTGTGGTTCCGGTGGGGTCGATCACCACTGCGTATCGCGTAGAGCGTTTACTACATTCCGAACTTTACTCGCGCGCGTTACGAACGTATCTACGCTTCGCGCCAATTTCGTGTTCGTTCCAAATTTGAATTTTTGACGTGTTCACTTTTTTTAAAGACATTTTTTAGGATATCTAGAGAGGTTCCTACCCACCTTATCGATTGATATCCTGGTAATATTGTGTTTGTGGAGGTGTAACTCGATTATGAAAGACGAATTAAATGTCCGCGAATATTTGGAAGTCATTAAATAATTTAATGGTTATAATAATTATGCAGTGAGATATTACTTATTTGTGCGATGGTTTGTGGACTCTAGAAATTTACCAAAATGAGGCAAATGCTGGAATTTGTTGCGAATACTTTCGTTTTGGTTGTATTTTTGGTGACTAAAGTTGGTGAGTATTTTTATTATTTTATTAAAAACAAGTATAGATGTCTTTATCAAACCTCGGGCAGTTTTTAAATCGCCTTATTGGAAAAAAAATTATTCCAGACATTGTCAGAAATTAATTATAAGTTTTCAGGACCAATTTTTTTTTTGCGTGTTACCATCTACAATAGAAAGATTAAAAATAATTATTCAAATATAGTTTATTCTCATTGGCGACCTAGATGTAGGTCTTGGTGTAGGTACTTACATAATAAAATATATCGTTACAGCCGCATCCCTGATGCCTAACTTAACCAATTAAAAAAATATTAAGTACAGGTACTTACTCCATGGTTTAACCAGATGAGAGTAGGTTAAAAAAAAAATCTATGACAAATTTATTTTTCTAACAAAACAGGTAATCGCACGGTAGTGTGACCATGCAGGTTAAATTTACGCTCATTGTCTCACCGCTGATAATTCCGATAACCGACGTACACACGGCAATAATGGAAAAGGAACATGATTATTCTATGTTAAGTATGAATAATGCCTGCAGTTTGTGCATTGCGACACACGAAGATGTTCGTCTAAAGTATTTTGTAACGTTTAAGTTAGATTGTACTTTAATTCGAACGAAGAATGGTTGGTCGAAACGAATTGCAATTTAGATCTAATTATTTCTACATAGATAATGTATTCGATTGCGTTGTTTCCTTTGGATATGCTGAAATAGAAATGTAGATATAAGTACCTAAGTATTATAAGTACATTAGGTTAGTAAAACTATTCATAGGGTAGGTAACGGCATACCTAGAAACAGAAATCGTTGTCCAAAGGTTAGGGGCGACTTTATAAAAATACAGTCTAGCTAGATAGGCCTTAGTTGCCTTCGGGTGGTGTCGGTTTCCATTCCCGTGGTTGGTTAATCTGGAAATGACTTCGTACACCTTGGTACTTAGATATAGGTGATACTGGTATCTCCCGCAATCGATTGTATGACAGTGTTGCTAAGTTTGGGAACATACTATTGCTCCCTTATTAACAAACGGCGATTAGCGGGCGAATAGTTACTTACACCGAAATATTTCTTTCTGTCATACTTAATTTGACTTTGGAAAGAAGAAGACGAAGTTAGGTGTAACTACTAACTACACAACCTCTAATCCAAGTTTATTAATAGGGCTTAAGTGTTTATCGGGCGATATTTAATGTGCCTTATAACATACTAGCTGTGCCCGCGACTTCGTCCGCGTGGAATTTAATTGACAAAGTTTCATACAAACTTTCATCCCCTATTTTATCCCCTTGGGGGTAGAATTAATCAAAACACTTTCTTAGCGCATGCCTACGTCATAACATCTACCTGCATGCCAAATTTCAGCCTGATCCGTCCAGTGGTTTGGGCTGTGCGTTGATAGATCACTTTGTCAGTCAGTCAGTCAGTCAGTCACCTTTGAGTTATATATATTTAGATATGATAAACTCAGCAAAAAAATTGTACAAGCCGCCTGATGTTATGCAATTACCGTAGCTTAGGTAGGTATAGATGCGTGCAATACCAAAGGCACTGCTCGCTCGTTGTCGACTTAAAGAGGAATGGGACAGAGGGGAAGGAAGGAGGTTGAGGGGTTTGGATCTGCTCCTCAGTTGAGAGATATGATGATATGATTATACTCAAACTCAAACTCAAAATTGATTTTATTCATGTAAGCCAACAAAGCACTTATGAATAGTCAGAATCTACCACCGGCTCGGAATGCTGCTTCCACTGAGAAGATCCGGCAAGAAACTCAATGGTTACTCTTTTCAATGAACAAAAGATGGTGTACATTCTCAGGAACAGCAACATAATGTGGTCAGGCAACACCATTGTCACTAAACACGTAAATAGTAATCATATCTAAATATATATAACTCAAAGGTGACTGACTGACTGACTGACTGACTGACTGACATAGTGATCTATCAACGCACAGCCCAAACCACTGGACGGATCGGGCTGACATTTGGCATACAGGTAGATGTTATGGCGTAGGCATCCGCTAAGAACGATTTTGATTAATTCTACCCCCAAGGGGATAAAATAGGGGATGAAAGTTTGTATGAAACTTTGTCAATTAAATTCCACGCGGACGAAGTCGCGGGCACAGCTAGTTATAGATATAATTGCTAGATTACGTCGATCTTCTGTGAGAGGATGGAACTAACCAGCCCGTATGTGAGCTGAAAAAAGCCTTAAAGTATATAATATTTTAGCTTCATGCTAATGTTATGCATAGACTTGGAAGAAAACACGAAGGAAATGCCACAGAATTTGTTTTCCGTCCGCTATTCAAACCCGGGACCGATAAATGTATGCAATATAAAGAGAGTAAGTTTATTAGTTTGTTTGTTCAGGAGCAGGTGCGTGTTGGCATAGCATCGGTTCGATCGTATCCTCCGCGTCCGAAATCGTGCGGAATCAAATCAAATTGTAAAAAATGGCCCGCGTTATTATTACTTATTTTTATAACTAGCTGAGCCCGCGACTTCGTCCGCGTGGAATTTAACTTAACAAAAAAGCCCGCTTTCGCGTTCTGAGCCCGCGCGACAGGACCCATTTTTTAAATTTTGTATTTCTAAAATTAAAGTAGCCTAAGTTACTCCTTAAAACATCAGCTATCTGCCAGTGAAAGTCCCTTCAAAATCGGTCCAGCCGTTTCGGAGATTACCCGGAACAAACACAAAGACAGACAGACAGACAGACAGACAGACAGACAGACAGACATACAGAAAGACAGACAGACAGACAAAAAATTTTTTCATCGCGTTTTTGTTATAGGTGTCGTATGTACCTTCATATGCATTAAGTGAAAAGGTGTTATTTTATAATTACAAATAGACACTCCAATTTTATTTATTTGTATAGATTATGTTGATACGAGACACAACCGTCATTCTAATGTGTATTTTTTGCAAATTAGTTACTGTGCCATGTTCCATCAGACGTTGAGTTCAGATAATGTCTGCAATAATTTTGTTTCGGAAAGGGCCTCCGTAAATATTATAAATAGGTTCCTATAAACGCAATTAAAACACGTACTTATAATTATATTAACTGGCTCTATCGGTTATCAATCAACCAATAAAATATTGAAATGATTTAAACCCATTAACGTGAAATTGATAGATCATTCGGTACTTATTTGAGAAATATATTTCTTATTGTTGAAAATATTGTTTCGTTATATAACAAAAGCCGGCAAACAAGCGTACAACGCGCCTGATGTTAAGCAGTAACTGTAGCGTATCGAAGCATAGAGTAATACCAATGGCATTACTCGCACATTGCTAACCTGAAGGGCAGTAGGACAAAGGGAGGGGAATAGTCTTCTGGTTCTCTTACTCATCGTACGAAACAACTATAATAGCTACTTTACGCTGATCTTTTATGAGAAGGTGGTACTACCCCGAACGAGCCAGCCCGTATACCTATGAGCTGTAGGTAATCGGCTACAGCGTGGCTCTACCACCGGTAGCCACCACTAGCCACGTACGAACTACGCCGACGTTATAAAGATAGCCACTTGAGACTAATCGATGAGTTAACACTTAAATCTCATTATAAATCACGCCTGCAGCTGATTTATTGCTGTTATAAAAACGGCAGATCTCGCTCGCACAGAGTTTTATAGCTCTATACGCTAGAGCCTATAGATATTATTAATATTAATAAAGATTGAGAGCTATTAAAATTAAAATGAATGATCGACGATAGCTTATTTATAATAAGCTGAATTATGGTCCGTGTAATTATCGGTAATCTGTCAAATAGGGTAGAGAAGAAACAAAAGATTAATTCGGTAATCGTTTGATTTGACGACATTGGAAAATGAACTGTAGGTGTGTACAATAGAGCTGCAACTGAGTATAATGATATCTTAACAGAGAGACTGCAGTCTGCCCTCCTAGACCCAAATAGTAAGGCCACTGGTAACAGGGCTAGACCAGGGGCCCAAGTGTGTTAACGTCGGCCCCTCGACTCGATTCACACTCGTCTCGCAATATGTAAAAACTGACGTATTGCCTAATTGATATGTGATTTAGGACAGTTTTCCTACTGAAAAACTGTCAAATTTGACTTATCAGATACGCGAGACGTCAGTTTTGTCATATTGCGAGTCCTCTTGACATATTGCCCAAGTTAGCAGAGGCTTGCATAGATCTTAGCATAGCATCTTAAAGTGCCCTTAATTTAAACATTTAATATTTTTTCCTTAATGAAAATAAATTCGGCTCAGGATCCCACCGCGACAACGAACGCCTTTTGCTTAGGCTGATATAATAGGCACTTATGCTTATGATTTAAAATAAAATTTTATTATACTTAATTGGATGACTGCATCATGGAGTAGGTGTGTGTTTATCGATGACTGCATAACGATGTAATTAATAACGGCAAATGTTTACGTTTCGTGAACGCGCCTGACTCGGCGACCTGTTTCCGACGCCCAACAGAATTTCATTTTAATTGCTTCCATCATTTGTCAACATGATAAACGTGGTGAACCGTTCAGAATATGAGACTTGAGGGTATTCTTTATTTTTAGGTAACAATGATAGTATAATATTCACGAAGAAGCGTGAATGATTGCAAATTTATACATATCTTAGTGTCATAAGGGTCACACCATGCGTGATCGTGAAAGTAATGAACTATGAGTATCGCAAATATTCACGTAATTGGTGCATTGATTAGTGCATTATTAAGGTGGAATTAAGCAGTCACAGATGTTTATTTCGGTGGAGTCGCATAATGAAACTAACACAACACTAAATGTTTTAACAATTGTTCTACACACGTTTTTGGCAGAATTTCACATTTCAAATTAGGCGATAGGCTCTCTCCCTCAAATCTCCGTGACGAAGACATAGATTAAGCCGCTCTTTACACAGACTAAATTATTTATAAAAAACTAATTGGGATTTCGGCGTAATTTGGTTATGATAGCTACCAATCCCCTTCGGGTCGGTAACGTGCCAGCAATGCCATTGGTATTGCAAGCATACGGTAAGGATACGGTAACTGCTTAACATCAAGCAGATTGTAAGATTATTTGCTGACTATATTATCAAAAAATAAACTCTAAAAGACCTATACAATAGACCGATTTAGGTTAAATTAACTTCAAAAGTACTTATGTGATCGTATTTAGATATAATGTGGAGTCATACTATTATGATGTCAAAAAGTTTTTATTCATGTAAGCCAACAAAGCATTTATGAATAGTCAGAATCTACCACCGGTTCGGAATGCTACTTCCACTGAGAAGAGCCGGCAAGAAACTCAATGGTTACTCTTTTCAATGAATGAAAGATGGTGTACATTCTCAGGAACAGCATAAAAAAATAATATGAGCACGCAACACCATTGCCACTAAATAGCTAATAGTAAATATATATATAATAATGTAAATAAAATGAGAATGCTAGTTTAGTGTGATGTGCATACCTACTCATACTTACATCAAATGAAACGTTTACGAACCAAAATAATAATTGATAAAACAGGGGTGGATAATATGATAATTGCTTTGGTGTGATGCCTTCCATGCTAAGTAAATAAATAGTATTTAACGACAGAGAGAGAGAGAAGAGGGTGACCCGCTCCACAAAGCCACCGCAAACAAGGACATTGAAGTGAGCATGATGTGTTTAACAAGCTACTTTTCATGTTGACTGTACAATGCAGCCTCTGACCCACCTGTCACCGGCTGTCTTATTGCATTTGGCAGCCCGCAGCGTCTCGTATCAGTAGCCAAATGCGACGAGCGCAAGGTGGTTTTGGCGCACTGCTGCTACCCAAATACGAACACTATTTGTATTTGATAGTACTAGTAAAATAGAGCGATTAAAATGTACTATGTTTATGTAGAGACATTTTTAATCGGTCTGGACATAAATTTTATACATAGACCCTATTTTAAAGAATGGCTTCTTCGATTGAAATAAAACTATTATACGGATTTAATCGCGTTTATTTACTTTTTTATGTTCCGTATAATAGTTTTATTTCAATGTATAGTATTCGCGTAAATATGAGAAAACAATGGCTTCATCGTTTACGTTATTGTTTGAAATTGGTTTTACCGTGCAAATTCCAATGCACGTTTTTTATTTATTTTTGTAAGTAATTAAGCAAGTACCTAAGTAATAATAATTGTCAAGTTATGAGTTACTAAGATCACCCATCTCTGACTAACCTTGCTAAGCATGGCTTAACCTCCGATCGATTACCGATCAGTGATTACAACTGGTTATGAGAGCTTTATACGAGTACCTAGTTGTTGCTGTAGTAGGTGGGTTACTTACTCAATTGGAGCCAGGCGCATTCCGACCCGAGGCATCTCGTCCGGTGTACTATACATGCATTCGTCCGGTTGCAAATCAAATTTCAAATACGTCGGTAGGTGAGTACCTACTCGGAATTTCGACATGCGATAACTTTTAGTACTCTAAAGTCATCCAAGAACCAGTACTCGAGTCGTAGTTAAGCCCTCGGTAGTGGGAAGTGCACACGATCCGATATTCCACTCGTGCGGTGGTTTTGTTATTGTTACTCGACACCATGTGATACGGATACCAGCAGTGTATGCGCCTGCTTACTGTTGACGTTGGCGGAATGTACAAGCTGCCTTAAGAATTTTTGAAGGGCTGCTATCGTCTTGGGTTGTCTTCCTGATAATATTCATGTACCTATTGCGGTAGTTACATTTCTAATTTCATTGCTTCGTCTGGGGCTTAGTAAAAGTTTTGAATGATAGAATTGTTCGATAAACCTACCCATTTCACTGATGCTGACACTGATAAACTCATCAAAATAACTCTCTCTGGAATAATGTTACGATTTTAAATTTAGCATGTTTATTTAATTAGATTAAAGGCACCAATAGCCTAGTGGTTAGAGGGGCCTTCCTCGTAGCTGATAGGTTCGGGGTTCCTCATCCTGGTCATTAAGCTATTGACGTGAGCCCACTCCGAACACACGCATTAGTTTAGCTGGAGAGGCAAACGAGAATACTAGTAATGTGATATACTAATTCTACTAGTAATCTCTTTAAAAACGAAAAAAAATGATCTTTAGGAAGCTTCCTAAGATAGGATTTTAGACTCTAATTTATCCTCAGAGAGATAGCAATATTTTATCAAAGCAAGCAAGTCGAGGGTAAGTTACCCATATAGCACAATATCTGTGAGACCACTGTCCAGGTAACAGGAATATTTATCAGCAACACACATAAAGTTATCAATATGTGACAGCATCTGCTGGAAGTGTAATTTAAATCAAATATTAACTTTTAGGGATGTTTTTGTCTGTTTGTTGACCACACAATATTGATAGCGTTTGAGTGTACCTATCGTTGGCCTCAAAGAAATTGTACTAATATTTATTATTATAGCAATTTATTTGTTTGACATGTGCCGAAATATAATTAGTTGTGTACGAGAGTAAAATTATCGATGTATTCCGATATGGTCCATTTCTCTGCACTAATTATATAAAGTATCGAATTACGCTGAAAAGGAATAGTTTCTCTAATTATTAACGGTCCGTAGACCGTGAGGATCCGAGGCTCTCGATATGGGATGTAATTAATTTGCGATATCGATACTTGAAATCGTATCGTAGTTAGGTACAAGATTTTGTAGAATGGCCATTCTGAGAAATGAAAATAATTTAGAAAAAGTATGGGATATAATTAAATCAATGATATTATAGTTCTGACTCCTCTCGCATTGAGTGTGCCCGTTGTAATGGCATATTATAAGTACAGGTTGAATCAGAAAGGGTATACTTTTTTTTTCAATACTAAACTTTGTAATTCTAAAACTGTCAGCTTTGGAGGAAACTTGAAAAACAAAAGATGTTATAGGGATACAGCTGTTGACAGAAGTCTACAAAACCTTCAGCACTTCAACTGTCCCACAAAGCCGATAGTTTTGGATTTACAAAGTTAAGTTGCAAAAAAAAAATATATACCCTTTCTGTTTCACCTAGTATAATACTTTATATATATTCAATTCCGGTGTGCGTGTGTTCGTAATTCTTTTCCTCCTAAACGGCATGACCGATTCTGATTATTTTTTTTAGGTAGGCGCTGTTGTCAACATATACAAAATACGCTAGCAATGCTGTGAGCAAAAACGGGGTAGGGGAAGTAGTAAAGTCGGGGTAGGGGATGTCCTAAAAAGACGTGGATGACCTGCGTGGAAGAGGGTATGAGCGAAAAGGGAGTGAGTGCAGTGATGACGGATGATAGGCTTGCATGGAAGGAGAGAACGTGCTGCGCCGACCCCACCTAGTGTGGGATAAGGGCAAGGTGATGATGATAAAATACTATATTTATATAATACTAGCTGTGCCCCGCGAGTTCATCCGCGTAGTATTGGATTATTGGGTTAAAAAGTATCCTATATGTTAATCCCGGTTATAATCTATCTGTGTTCCAAATTTCAACCAAATCCGTTCAGTAGTTTTTGCGTGAAGGAGTAACAAATATACATACATACATACATCCACACTCACAAACTTTCGCATTTATAATATTAGTAGGATCATTGACGAAATATGGATGCCCTACATTCATTACTTGTTTCAATTCAACCTTTGTTTACCACAATGGGTACGTCTGAATGACCACCAACTTAGACCAGCTTGGCGGAACTGGCTTCCCTAGAGGCGACTGACCCCCTATGGATGGCCTACAGTGAAATTTTGCTCAACCTTTCGGTGAAAACCTAAAGGTAAGGTTTATTCAATATTAGCGGGTCTGTCAGACGTAGTCCTGCCCTGCCTAGAACCCGATTACAACGCCACCTATCGGATCCAATTGTGACTCTAAACGATCTAGGGACCAACTCAAAAACACACAAAAAATGTGACACAATGACAAACACACGTACAGAATTATTTTATATCATATATAAAGATAATAAAGTGGCTTCCTATTTAATTTAAAACTTAAATGATCAATTATTTCTAGAAATCAAGACTGTCAAAGCAAATTTCTAACCGAACAAAATACTATTTCGAGACTGGATGCCCTACTTACTGAGAGAATAATGAAATAAATACTAAATCAGTGTTTAAATTATAAATGCACCGACATAAATTTGCTTAGGTAATCTTTTATTATAATTTATATAAAAAGTTTAGTTGCGCCGTGACCGTGACTACCTATTTACTGTTTATAACTTGAAATAAATTTTCGTAATTTTGTTATTCAATGGGGTGTAAGTACATAGTAGAAATTCTGCTTCTATGTACGAGTACTTAAACAAGCCTTAATTTTTAATTTATAAAACTATTCGGCAAAAAACGTACGACTTGATCTTAAGCAGTTACCTTAGCCAATAGATGCTTGTAATACCAACGGCATTGCTCGCACGTTGCCGAACTGAAGGGGGGGGGGGATAGAGAGAGGCGTGGGAATCCGGCTCTCTCACTCATCGTACGAAACGCAGCTTTAAAAGCTTCTTAACGCCGATCTTCTGTGATAGGGTGGTATCTAACTACCTAGTACTCTGGTAGAGCTAGTTAGTATATAAGCTGTAGTCAGCTTGGCTCTACCACCGATAATTGCTAGAGACATTAGCATCGAACGAATAAGCCATGATCGTATTGCGTTGATCGTACGAACTCGCAATATGGGTAGATTCCTACTTATATTTATTTAAGACTAGCGGCCCGCCCCGGCTTCGCGCGGGTACATTGCGGTTACATTATTCGAGTTTTAGTAAGGATCCCTAATTTTTTTGAAAATATATTATAGCCTATGTCACCCGGGGATAGTGTAGCTACCCACCAGTGAAATAATTTTTCAAAGCGGTTTAGTAGTTTCGGAGCCTATTCATTACAATCAAACAAACAAAGTTTTCCTCATTATAATATTAGTACGACTAGCTGTACCCTGCGCGCGTTGCTACGCTGTCAAAGATTGGTCGTACCAACTCAGAAACCTTTGTGGGCTCATGCACAACACTTTGCTGAAGATCATGACATGATCAAATGCATACGCTTAAATATTTACGATTCTATAAAGGACATACAGACAAACATTCATTTTTCTTTATTTAAGATTGAATTCTTTGAGTATTTTAATCGCGCTATAATTCCCATTGTATGTTTGTGCGAGCGATTGTTAACTACTACAACGCCTGAAGATGTACTCAAATTTAAGTATTACGCGATTAGTCTTATTTTTTAACAGTTAGGTACTTCCGTTTGCAGTGTATAAGTTAACTCTACTAGTAGAGTTACGAAACCACGCCAGCAACCGTAGATAATTTGTATGAGAAACGATAAAACATGCGTAGAGATTCTAACCAATTGGCTATGGCATAATCAATGTTTGCGAAATGGTATGCGAAACAAACATTCAAGCGATTAAAAGTATAAACGAACATGAAACAGTGAACGAATTGATAGAATAGCCGCCCGAATGTTGGCGAACCCCGCGGTGACCGACTTAAACGCGAACATTATTATCATTTCCCATCGCGTTTCGTTGACTGTGATGTAGAAAGTCTATGTTGCACAACGGTTTTAGAGTGAATTTATTTAAATTTACGGGGCTCGGTGTTGTGTAGCGTAAGCCTACTGGAACCACATTTCGACCGACTTTGCCAACAATGGAATAGACATAAAGCAGTCAACTGTAAAATAAGATGTTCGAAACATTGTCTTATACAAATTAATCCACCGTGTCTGAGCGCCTTTTTGCTCTACTTTTTTAAACACTGTGTTGTCAACTTAGATTAAAAAAAATCTACCCATCGTTACTTAAGGCTAAAGCGCCCATCTAGACCGCGAAGTTCAAATTTTTTGAGGTTTTTTAGAAATTTTTCAAAATCAATAATAAACGGCACATTTTGTAATTCGCGAAAAAGACCGTGTGCAGTCCATTTATTAATATATCCAACTTACTCTAAAACATTTCAAGAACGACAGCTATCCAGATAATCTGGCAGTTTTTGTATATTTAGTGATATACTAGTATCATATCCACCGTGATAATATTTAGAGTAAATTAATGTATTAATAAAAGCACTGCATACTGTTTTTGTCGCAAATCACAAAATGTCAAAAAAAAAAAAAACAAAATTGTTTTATTCATGTAAGCCAACAAAGCATTTATGAATAATCAGAATCTACCACCGGTTCGGAATGCTGCTTCCACTGAGAAGAGCCGGCAAGAAACTCAATGGTTACTCTTTTCAATGAATGAAAGATGGTGTACATTCTCAGGAACAGCATAAAAAAAATCGTGTCGTCTTAAATGTTTTCAGATTTTGGATAAACTATACAAATACTCGAAAATTTTGAATTTCGCGGGCTAGACAGGCGCCTTCACCTTAAGGTAAGGTTGTCTATCTTCAATCCAGTGTAAATATAATGTAGTATGTATGTAGCAGACAAGTTGATAGATTGCTAGAATTTATAATAACGAAGCATTTTGAGTATTTTGTTCGTTATACCATTTTACATCCTGTAGCTAAATAACTTGTCTAAAACGTCTGAGGCTAAATTAATTTTGGTCCGATTTCTTTGTAGACTTTTCCCAATTTTCAACAATATTCATGAATAGATCTACAAGCAAACATCGTGATTGATGGGCTGCAGCATTCTCAAATCCCCCAAAATTGAATCTCTGCTGAAACGCAGGTAGGTACCTAAGCTATGCCTGGAAGAGAATCAAATCTACATCAATCTGTCAATCTCAAATAGTGACGAGTTGCTGGTACTAGGTTCGTTCTTCATTCAGAGAAATTGTAAAGCTAGTTTTATAGGTTTATAGAGCTGACTTTAACATAAAAATAAAAGACTAGATTATTGTTTTTGGCATACGAATTCTACTTATGATGAGAGACTTGTTACCCGGTAACAATTAGGTAGGTAGTGGTTCACAATTTTGTTCCGCTTTGTCCCGTCTATCGCCATATTTAAATTTTATTCATGACTATTTATTTTTCACTTGCAATATTTGAGTTGGTTTTTTTATATAAATAACAAAGTCGGTAAACAAGTATACGACCCACTAGTACGGTACGGTTAAGCAGTTACCGTAGCCTATAGATGCTTACAATACCAAAGGCATTGCTCGCACGTTACCGACCTGAAGTGGTGTTGGACTGAGGTAGGGAAAGGGATGGAGGGTTGGTCTTCCTGATCTCTCAGTCATCATACTAAACGCAGTTTTATTAGCTTCTTTACGCTGATCTTCTGTTTAAGGGTGGTAGAACTAGCTCGGTCGAGCCAGCCGTATGTGAGGTGAAAAAACCCCTATTTCTTGCAATCCCCTCCCCATAGTTTAGCTGGGTGCATTAACCCTCAACGCTTTGCTAAGGAGGCTCGTTGGAAGGCTGGCACGCGGTGGCACGGGTCCCAAATCGCTGTTTGTTTTGGAAGTTTGTTAAACCATGCACGAAAATATTAATGATCTATATTCGCGTGTTAAGGAGCAGTGATTTATCAAGGAATAAGTCTATGTTTTTTGGTAACAAAAACATTAGGGACTTACTTTGATGTAGGTAGAGACGGTACGAGGAGACTTGGACACCTTTGTGCGTTATCCGTAGATTGCGCAATAGGTAGGTATGTTGAAAAGAGAGTTACTCTTCTTTACTTAAATTTGGGATAATGTTCTTATAAAACTATTTCTAGCTTTCCTATTTGCAGTGTTTCTGGTTTTGGCAGATTATCTTCATCAACACATTTTTGCACAGACTCAATAATTAACATTACCTTCTACTTATACATAATATTACATATTATGCAAACAAGTTTAGCTAATAATAAATCGGTTGTTAAGAAATTGGACATATTTTCTTTGTTAGACTTTTATATACATAACAATGTAGTCTAAAATATTGAGCAATACAATATAACAGTGATAGCCGTTTGGTTAAGCACGCATCTTGCGGGCACCGAGTACTCGGTTCAAACCCTGGCGAATTTCTATGTATTTGGAAATCTATGTGCAAATCATAATAATTACAATAATATCATATATAAAAGGGCTAAATTATTATTATTTACAATATACCACAGCATATAACGAACAGCTATATTATATTTATATAGATAGATTTCCATCGTTGCCACTAGTAGGTACAAAATATAAAAAATCCAAATATGTAAGTATTTTCCAACGTTTTTTCCTCACCATATTTTCTGTACCAACGAAATGATATTCCGATATTTTTCAAGGAAAAACGTTGATGTATCGCAGGCGTATCCTCAGGAGTAATTTCGCGATACATAAGTCAGGTGCTTACTTTCGTACGTGGGTACCGTCTCCCCCACGTGCTGGCGGGGCGCCAACGGTATATAGTTTTAGGCAAGCGGTTAGGCGTTTAGCTAAAAACGATCTATTGTGTACCACCTGTGCTGCGACACGCGGGAATGCTATTTATGTGGTTCCGTATCTTGGAATGGGTTTGTTTTTTGTTAGAGAATCGTGATATTTGTGAGTAGGTATTTTTTAAGATGCCACCTTTGTGTGTGCCTTTATTGGTCCCTGAATTATCCAATAGGGTTCTAACTCTATCTACTTAAGTATTTGGATGTCTATGATTGAACTAATAAACGAATAAAAAATACTTTTGTGGCGTTAAGTCTGCTTCAGGTAAAAATCCTACTAATATTATAAATGCGAAAGTTTGTGAGTGTGGATGTATGTATGTATGTATGTATGTATGTTTGTTACTCCTCCACGCAAAAACTACTGAACGTATTTGGATGAAATTTGGAACACAGATAGATTATAACCGGGATTAACATATAGGATACTTTTTAACCCAATAATCCAATACTACGCGGATGAAGTCGCGGGGCACAGCTAGTAGTCTCTATTTAAATCCAATATTGACATAGAAAAGTCAAATATCCTTAAAATGACATTACAACAGCTATAACTTCTCGATAATCAATTATTGTAAATAGAGCTTATCGATTAGAAAAACCAACAGCACGAACCTTTGGCTATCTAATTTTAAATATACGATAACGTCTCTATCATAATCTTTGATGTTTGCAATAGGGGTGTTCAATGTTTGAGAAGGGTCATCGATTCTTATGACATCGATTGTTATCGATAAATGCTATCAATATTTATATGTAACTAAACGATACGGCAGATATCTTTGGGGTATGCAGAGCGAGGCTTATAAAATTATTGTGATGTAACATGGATGTTTTTCTACAAATTGCAAGACATTCTTTGAACACTCAAGTCTTTATTTTGTGGTATAGCTTCAAAATTCATATTATGTGGCTTATTTTCTGATAATATATTATTAGCGATAATATATATCTTAACAATTTTGGATGTAAATCAGTTAATTGAAGGAAAATCATTCGGAATAACATAGTATTCAATTTATATTTTTACAAAAAAACCATTTTCATAATATAACCCTTGATACAGCACTAATGGGGCAGTAATTTTTGTAATATAAAGACCAATAAAACATTATATGTACACCTCTGTCCACCCCTACGAGGAATGCAGCCGTGAAAGCGTATAAAAACCTTTGATAAAAGAATTTATCAAAGATAATAACAAACTGAAAATGTGAAATGATGTTGTAAAAAGAAAAATATCGATTTGCAAAATTCCAATATTATCGATGTTGCAACCATCGATTAACGATCATCCCTATAAAGAAAATAAGTTCACTGCGCACAGAACTTGAAAGCAGTATTGATAAGAAGGGCTCCGGCTTTCCATTGAACCTTTTCGTCCTCCGACTGACGGCTTATGATTTCAATAGGGGTCTCACTCGGCCGACTTTAAATAAACCCTTATGTGAATTAAAGGTCAGAAACGGTATTGATGCCTACTGTGATGTTTATTTGATGGATTTCGGTAATGGAGTCGTTTTGGGTTTGGGGTGGTTTTGTGCGTCTCGATAACGTTTTGTTTGGTAAATAATTAAATTGGATTTGTGATTTGGAATTAAATTTGAGAAATCGTCTCTCGTAACACTTAAATAATATTCGCTGCCGAGGCTTTGATGGACAAAGAAAGAGTCCAATGAGCTAATAGGTCTATCTTCATCCTTAGATTCTAGGAAAGGTTTTTCCGAACTTAGCGTCCCCAGATTAGTTTTCACTGAGTCTACTTAAAACAAGGGAACCGAAGATTATTATACTAAATGTTTCTACACAAACCATAATAATAGAGCGTAATAGAGTAGATACCTATCTCCTAGATGTTAAACATAAAATGCAGATTTCAGCATAGAAATACAATATTGAGATAAGAACTGGAATGGCGACTTATATACCAAGCCCAGCGCTGGGCAACAGAAAGCATATCCAGCAGTGAGTAAACACAAGCTGTGAAGGATGATGATGATGATATAAATGATAGCATCACACCACGCGCAGTGGTTCGAGCGTAGGCCGCTCGGCTCACTGCACATGGTGGTTGCGGGTTCGATTCCCGCCAGGGCAGATTTCGGAAATGGCCTTTTCGTAATTTTCCGTTGGTGTGTCAGTTTGGCGATATTTATAATTATGTTAAATTACAATCATTCAAGCACGCGTAAAAATTTAAACCAACCCGTCATCCCTCTTAAATAAACCATCTCAATCGAATCTTATAAAAAACCGTTTCCTTAATCATGGTCCTATTAAAAAACCACAATCATCTTCAAACATTCCTTGTCCTTAAAGAGTGACCAACAAAAAAAAATAGACTGTTGGGCTGATATTTGTTTACCCCAACAAGAGTGTCGGTACGCGGTGCCGTTGCGCATCGATGGGCATACCGGGGAAGGGGGAAGCCGGGCAGATAGGGTCAGGGGCCCTATTCTAATACTTTTATAGGATTCCGTACCTCAAAAGGCAAAAAGGAAAATAAAAAAAAATGTAAATCACTTTGTTGTCCGTCTGTCTGTTTGTCTGTCTGTCTCTTTTATAGAACAGTGTCTTACGGCGTTGTCGGCTTGTGAACAAGCTTACGACCTACCTAAAGGTATCTAGAGAGCTAGGCTGAGGCCAATTGACTACAGCTCATACACAGTAGTACCACGGCGGGTAGTACCACCCTCACACAGAATATCGGCGTAAAGCAGTTATTATAGCTGCGTTTAGCCGGTAGCCTAACGCCCCCACCGGAAGGTGGGGGCGTTAGGAGGGGAACCTCCATCTATCCAACTTCCCTTCAGGTCAGCAACGTGCGAGCATTTTAAGGCTAACATTAAGTCTTAAGGTGAAGGCGCCTGTCTAGCCCGCGAAATTCAAAATTTTAGAGTATTTTTATAGTTTATCCAAAATCTGAAAACATTTAAGATAACATTTTGTGATTTGCGACAAACACAGTATGCAGTGCGTTTATTATACATTTATTTTACTCTAAATATTATCACGGTGGATATGATACTAGTAAATCACTAAATATACAAAAATTGCCAGATTATCTGGATAGCTGTCGTTCTTGAAATGTTTTAGAGTAAGTTGGATATATTAATAAATGCACTGCACACGGTCTTTCTCGCGAATTACAAAATGTGCCTTTTATTATTGTCAGATTTTGAAAAAAAACTAAGAAACCTCAAAAAAATTTAACTTCGCGGGCTAGATGGGCGCTTCAGCCTTAACGTGTTTAAACTGCACTCATATAAATATGTACACTGGAAGAAAACATAACATTTATTTTAATAAAAATATAAGTGTAATATTACTTTTCTTATAAGATTTCGTTCAACGCTTCCAATAGTTACCATTTGAGTAGGCCCCCTAGTACCGGCGCGGGCGCAGGAAACTCCACCAATTTGATATTGGCCAAGCAGTCATTTGCATTGTTTCTTCTGCTTCCGGGTCGGTTTCCTAGGGAGACGATTCACTTTTTACAATTCTGGGAGTCGATAAAGGGAAATTGAACTGATTATTTCGAGTCAATGATGTGTAACAGAAATTTGCTATTCAGGATTTGATGATTTTCAATTTTAACTTTACATGCCTTAATACCACATCGTCTACTATTATATTGCCTATGTTCTATCTAACTATCTATATATGTATAACTCAAAGGTGACTGACTGACTGACTGACTGACTGACTGACATAGTGATCTATCAACGCACAGCCCAAACCACTGGACGGATCGGGCTGAAATTTGGCATGCAGGTAGATGTTATGACGTAGGCATCCGCTAAGAAAGGATTTTGATTAATTCTACCCCCAAGGGGATAAAATAGTGGATGATTGTTAAGTAAAATTCCACGCGGACGAAGTCGCGGGCTCAGCTAGTCATAGATAATACATTCTATACATATATATTTCAGACTTACTCTGTTTCTGCTTGACGGATGTCACGCACTCAGGCCCCAGATGAAAATCAGTCGCCAAGCTTACACCTTTATGCCTAACATTAGGCTAATCTGCGAACCTATTTGGCCCAGCCGTTAGACACATGCACCTCTATGGAATCCTTTTTAACCGACCTCCAAAAAAGGAGGAGGCTCTATGTTCATCTGTTTGGATTTTTTTATTTTGGTGTAGTTAATATTTGTCTCATTTTATTTTGTAATCCTACTTATTGACTTTCTAATCTCTTTTTGTGTTGTGTCTTTTGAGCTGTATCTATGTAATTAATGTAATTTTCTTAATTTATTTCTTTCTTCCTTTTCGCCTTTTTCAGATAGTTCAAGACCATTCCTATGTTGTCTATAATTGTCCAAAGTCACCCACTTCCTGTGTTGTCCAGTGACCTAAGTTGTCCACTTGCTGTGACATCTTGTGCTATATTATCTACTGTTTTATGTCGTGCACTTGCTATGGGTATTGGAGGGCAAGCAACAGAGCTTCGTGTAAATATCATTAATAAGCAAAATCAATCAGCTGTAACAGTCTTGCTTCTATGGCAATAAGCCCAGCTATTTCTTTCTTCCGCTTTGCAACCGAGGGAAGTGGATATTTTTTATACAACTCCTTCTTTTCTTTAATTCTTCCGATTGAATTTGTGCGGGTTCCAATCCAATTTAACTTTTCCCCGAGACTCGTCGAGGGTCGAACCTCGACGTCATTATTGGTCACCATTGTCGATACTGGCTTACAGGTGTAACAGTGGTGGGAGAATGTAGCGGGACTAGTCCCATAAAAAATAAAATCCAATAAATCAATGTAGATTTAAAACATAACTAATTTTACCTGCTAAAGTTTACGCCACTAATCTAGCAAATTTATTACTGCAGATAAACACACTAATCATATTTTCCGATCAATACGTCCCGAACTTGTAAATCACCCAAGCTCCAAGTTTCGAACTGAGATGTATCATTAATTCCCGCAAATCCCGGTGATTTTAATAATTCATCATATCGCTCCGTATCATTTACCTATCCCTAAACCCGAACCCTATAATCACCCATTTATGACCGTTTATATCCCTGGGTTTGTACTTCAACCAATTACCACACCGCCCTCAGCAATTCCCACGGGATGGTTTAAATTTTTAACACACATACAAACGTGTCGAAGCTCGCGGCTTCAACTTTTTTTAACTTTAGGTCCGTAGGATATTACGCCGACTTCGAAGCCTTAGGACACATCCTACAGTCATATTCCTTGCTCCGAATACATTGCCGCTTTCTTGAGGAATTTAAGTAAGTTTAACAAGCGCGAGGAGAAATGGGTGGTGTGTTTCTGTAAGTGGGCGTGCGGGCTTCGAGTTCCAATAACTCGGTACAGGGTTTTGTTTGCTCGGGCGGCCCGCGATCGCGTGAGAACCTTCGGAACTGCATGGGCGTGACATCGGACTCTTTTTGTCGTATTTTTTTAACTTATTGTAAGGCTAATGCTGGGCCGTGAGTATCGGTAATACTACCTATAGCGTTCCGACGTGACTGTGACAATGCATTTCGTAGGATGATTTTTATATTTCACGCTCTTGCCGATTGTTCGAAGCGAGTATTGTTTTTGATGAATTATTTGGAATTCGGAACTTGAATACGTTTGCGAAAGTGTTTTGCGTTAGTATCTGTACGTATCCGACGTGTGGTTTACGTTTCGTCACACTATGCTTATTAAGCGCCAATTGCTATACTTTTCAAATCAAGTTTGTTTTCGACGGACAACTTTTGAGGGTACCTATAACATGCTTATGTTTGTTTGTGCAAGTTGTAATTCAAGATTTCTATCGCGTTATTACATTAGTGTGCGGTTTCACTGATTTTTGTGAAGGGCACAGTATATATGCATTCGAATGCGGGTTTATAGAAACGGTGTCAGTATTGATAGTATGTTTGTAAACAACATATCTATCGAGGATGCTGACTGTTATTATGACAAATATAAACATCGATGTGTCAATGAGTAACTGAGCACGAAAGGGATTTCGTTTGTACGCTTCAGTGCATGAGGGATTGATACTAATTTTTTTGGCTACGTTTCGATTAAACGTAAATAATTATGTTGCCGCCTCGTTCATGTAATGCTAAGGTAATGATAAGGGTGATGATCCTCTTTTAGTAGAGTTCAGTATGTGTACCAATTGAAATAAAATCACATTTTTAGCTGTTCTTCTATGCCTCAAAATGGTTAGATGTTAAGCTATGTTAAATATTAAGATCTTTTTTTTATAAAACAGAGTCGGCTAACAATCGTATGACCCGTCTGACGTTAAGCAGTTACCATAGCCTATAGATGCTTGCAATAACATAGACATTGCTCGTACATTGCCGACCTGAAGGGGGTGGCACAGAGCAAGGGGAAGTGAGGGTGGCTGTCCTTCCGGCTCTGTAATAACTACTTTACGCCGATCTACTGTGACAGGGTGGTACTACCCTGGTCGAACCTGCCCGTAAATGTGCTGTAGTCAATTGTCTATGGCTTGGCTACCACTCTACTACTAAGGTATCTAAGGTATCTTCCATCTTGTTGACGTAAGTGGTCAGGTAAGTGGAAATTACTCACAAATATTACCTTATTATCATTCAAGTGGTACACGTAGCCACGTAATCTCAGTATAATCATGGCTGGGATAATTCAACAACAGGGTGTTCTGGATAAGAAGACAGCCCCGGGAAAAGGCAATTCGTGACAATTTCAATAAAATTACATCAGGATAACTGAGCACAGTAATTTGTATGAAGATGTAAAAGCGCCGTTTTTCTTTTTCTTTTACATTATGAGATACAGGCAACTGTTACAGAGAAGACAAGTCTGACACGATTCTTTGATGGGCTTGGCTCACTGGAGGAAAATTGTATAAAATCGTAGAGCCACAACGAAAATAATTCTATAAACATAGATAGGTAGGTACGAAATTAAATTTACATATTTCATTTTATATTACTAGCCAATAAAGTTTCAGCGGTGGTAGAGTTTCCTTCTGTTGCATAAAACATAAGAGTTTTATTGCTTGTTTGGTTCGACCGGTGCATTACATCTTCTATACAAATAAATAAAATTGGAGTATCTGTTTGTAATATCAAAATAACACCTTTTCACTAAATGCATATGAAAGTACATACGACACCTATAGCAAAAACGCGATTTAAAAAAAAATTGTCTGTCTGTCTGTCTGTTTGTCTGTCTGTCTGTCTGTCTGTGTGTTTGTTCCGGGTAATCTCCGAAACGGCTGGACCGATTTTGACGGGACTTTCACTGGCAGATAGCTGATGTAATAGGGAGTAACTTACTTATATTTTAGAAAAACAAAAAAATGGGTCCTGCCGCGCGGGCTTAGAACGCGGCAGCGTGCTATTTTGTTAAGTTAAATTCCACGCGGACGAAGTCGCGGGCTCAGCTAGTTTCATCTATAGACACATGTACATTATGTAGGTACATATATCTCGACGAGGGGGAAGTTTTACAGCCCACGAAAAGTTTCCGTGTCGGAAACGACAGCTTCCGTCGTTCTTTTAATTTATTTGTAAAATAAGGATGGAAGCTGTTGTTTCCGACATCGGAAACTTTCCGTCGACTGTGAACACCCACCCTGTTGCAACGGTTAGTGTATATTTTCATTTTTATTATTATAACATTCTCTCAAAGGTTGAAAAGGCAGAAATTGTAATGGAGTTCATATTTTTGGCGATCCGAATTATGCTTTGAAGTAATTTTAATCTGCGTAATCGACAGGGGGGCGGAAATTCATATTTCATTTCAAATTTGCATGTTCAGACTCATACCTATAATATTTTTGTTACAGTTATGCATTTATATACTGTACTAGCTGTGCCCCGCGACTTCATCCACGTAGTATTGGATTATTGGGTTACAAAGTATCCTATATGTTAATCCCGGTTATAATCTATCTGTGTTCCAAATTTCATCCAAATCCGTTCAGTTGTTTTTGCGTGAAGGAGTAACAAACATACATACATACATACATCCACACTCACAAACTTTCGCATTTATAATATTAGTAGGATTATATTATGACTAGCTGTGCCCCGCGACTTCATCCGCGTAGTATTGGATTATTGGGTTACAATGTATCCTATATGTTAATCCCGGTTATAATCTATCTGTGTTCCAAATTTCATCCAAATCCGTTCAGTAGTTTTTGCGTGAAGGAGTAACAAACATACATACATACATACATACATACATACATACATACATACATACATACATACATCCACACTCACAAACTTTCGCATTTATAATATTAGTAGGATGTCACGGGGGATAGTTCCTTGATACTTTTCTGTAGTTGTATTGAGTTAAACCAATAGCCATTGTAGAGTCGCCTTATAGAATGATTTAATTATGACACAAACTACACAACAGTGATAGAGTGATGAGTGAGAGAGCCGGAAGATCAACCCCCTCACCCTTTCCCTCCCTCTGTCGACAACGTACCTACTTCCTAATACTTTTGGTATTGCAAGCATCTATAGGCTACGATAACTGCTTAACATTAGGCAGGTCTTACGCTGGTTTGCCGACTTTATTATATAAAAAAAAACTTTCGTTACACCATTATGTAGTAAACTATTTAGTATTCAAATAGTGCATTATCGTTGCTAAATTCGCATAAAATTAATGGACAAAGCTGCGCTAAATTATGCCAGATTACAATCTCTACCAACAACACGTGAACAATTTCACACTCCACACAATTATATGTAACTAAACCCAACGAAAAACTATTAACGACTCCGAAAAAAATAATCATTCAATACACTCGGTACAGTTCTCACGGTGGGTATTATCAAGGAACGCTATCACAAACTTATTATTGGCCACGGCGAAAATGGGAACTAAAAGATCCATACGGTACCCGTATTCTTTCACGCGTATACTAGCGCCATTGTCGGAGGTAAAGTAAGTTTGTCGGTGGTATAATAATAGAATAAGCACTCAGCCTCTGGGCAGTTGTCTATGCGCCTTTTGTTGGGACAGGTGATTGATGGATTCTATTGTCCATGTCGCGTTTACTTTGAAAAATGGCAAATGTTTGCGTCCATTTGATTGCGCATATCGCAATTTGGGTTGATTTTTTTCCCGCGCTTATAATGAATGCGTTCAGTTGAATGGGGTTTTTATATTTTTTCTAATTGCTTATTTCAATTTCTTTTGTGGGTGGTTAAAATGTATATAACTAACGGTTATTTAGTTTTGTTTACTTGTCTGATGGAGTCGAATCATTAGTTATCTTTAATGAAGTAATCTAAAGCGAATTTGACTTTCATAAAAATATTTTCTTAGGTAGGTATAATAAGTATATAGTCACATACAAATACCTATTAATAGAACTTTACGGCGTAAAGCCCTTGTATAAAGTAGTTTTATTTTGGTTATGTAACGTAAATTGACAGGCACTAATTACTTTTTTATAGAAAAAGAACAGATAATAAAGAAAAAAGATGTTCCAAAATGTTGCTACAGAACGAATGAGATTCAAATTCACGGAAAAGGACAAAGTTGTAAGTAAAAGTGACATTTCAGCCAGCCAGTACTGCATCTAATAAAAAAAAACACTTCAGGACAAAAAGGACTTTTAAAAAAGACTTTAGGACAAAAAGGCCTTACTTTTGTGGCAGACTTGAAGTCTCAATGGACTTTAATCTCGTAAGGTGAAGGCGCCTGTCTAGCACGCGAAGTTCAAATTTTTTGAGTTCTTTTAGAAATTTTTCAAAATCTGACAATAATAAAAGACAAATTTTGTAATTCGCGAAAAAGACCGTGTGCAGTGCATTTATTAATACATTTATTTTACTCTAAATATTATCACGGTGGATATGATACTAGTAAATCACTAAATTTACAAAAATTGCCAGATTATCTGGATAGCTGTCGTTCTTGAAATGTTTTAGAGTAAGTTGGATATATTAATAAATGCACTGCACACGGTCTTTTTCGCGAATTACAAAATTTGTCTTTTATTATTGTCAGATTTTGAAAAATTTCTAAAAGAACTCAAAAAATTTGAACTTCGCGGGCTACATGGGCGCTTTAGCCTTAACTGGCTGAACACAAATCGTAATTCATGCATACGGACGCTGCCGATATCAGAGAGCATTACGCTCGGAACGAACAGTGATAATAAATAAACTGATTTATGAAACAAACCATTATGTTTTACTGTCGACGGCAAGGTAGTTCTGTATTTAATCCGAGACTTTTTGATCTATACCACGGCCAACGAGAAGCAATACGTAAATGAATAGATTATTTATATCAGATGAGTAGTTATTATCGTGCCGCCTTCATTTATTTGTATTATACTTATTGTATTTCCCACTACTACCCCATGCCAAAGTCAGACTCCGTCCATGGAAATTTACTCATAAACACGTTAATCTCTTGTAAATTTATCTATGGAAGTTGCTGAACAAATACCGAACCCACCCCCGCCGCTCCACTCGAGATCTCTCAGGGAATAGGGTGGTCAAACCCAGAATAAATTTGGCGAAACATAATGAACCTAGCCTAATTAAATTACCTACAAATTCACTTAATTAATTCGAGCAGACATTTTTAATTCCGCAAAGTGTCTGAGTTACATTTTCTTGCTGAGTTAACACAGGGATTTGAGACAAATGCCATAGGGATTTGAACTAAGAGGTATTATTTGAAGTATTTTGTGGGTAAAAGTATGTACATGAATATGGATTCTGAGTCAACTACCTATGCGTTTTGTTACAGACCGTTATCGGCGCATCTTCACGCCGTTCGCTCTACGTAATGAGCAGAGTGTATCGTGCAATCTGAAACGAAAGTTCTAATACGAATAATGGCTTGCATTCTAGCTGTACCGTATTTAGGAAATAATTGTATGCTTAGATTATTTAACCTTGGCTGGCAGTGTGAGTAAAAGGTTTAGAAAAAATATGTTTTTGTTTACTGGCTAAAAATATGCATTACACTTACAGTATCTATGCTTTTTTTCTAAAAATATAGAGACTCTACGTGTCTGTAGTTACGCGTTGCGTTTGTTTGTCCTTATGGAAATGATAATTAATTGATGATTTGTGCATAGTACAATAATAATACTACGCCAGGTATTCTGTTCGTTCGATGGCCCAAGACTACGTCACGAATTCACGATCGAGTATGCAGCATTCATAGCAGATCCACTAAATTTGGAAAACATATAATTTTTTAATGCTTTATTTTTCCGCGTTTCAGAACTCAAATATCTCAGCAAGTATTACTTATGACATCCTACTAATATTATAAATGCGAAAGTTTGTGAGTGTGGATGTATGTATGTATGTATGTATGTTTGTTACTCCTTCACGCAAAAACTACTGAACGGATTTGGATGAAATTTGGAACACAGATAGATTATAACCGGGATTAACATATAGGATACTTTTTAACCCAATAATCCAATACTACGCGGATGAAGTCGCGGGGCACAGCTAGTGTTTTCATATTAGCATTGACATTTCAAAATGACGGATGGTATATAAGCCAGGCTCCATACAAGAAAGTTCCAACACTTTTATTACCTTAGAGTTATCGTTTAAGGTGAAGGCGCCTGTCTAGCCCGCGAAGTTCAAATTTTTTGAGTTCTTTTAGAAATTTTTCAAAATCTGACAATAATAAAAGACAAATTTTGTAATTCGCGAAAAAGACCGTGTGCAGTGCATTTATTAATTACATTTATTTTACTCTAAATATTATCACGGTGGATATGATACTAGTAAATCACTAAATATACAAAAATTGCCAGATTATCTGGATAGCTGCCGTTCTTGAAATGTTTTAGAGTAAGTTGGATATATTAATAAATGCACTGCACACGGTCTTTTTCGCGAATTACAAAATTTGTCTTTTATTATTGTCAGATTTTGAAAAATTTCTAGAAGAACTCAAAAAATTTGAACTTCGCGGGCTAGATGGGCGCTTTAGCCTTAAAATAAATTCAGTTCCAATTTCCATCTACAACGTCTAAAATTACTTCACCGCAACTCCCAAAAGCGTTTGAAATCACTTTTATAAACAAAGCCGACATTAAAAAGCGGCTTTTCCTGAAATTCAGCCCACCGCACTGTGTGGTTAACACATTGTAATCGCTGTAATCATCATAAAGTCCTCGAACAACACCGTTGGGTACCAACCTATCCGCTCACTCCGGTGGTTAATGTCGCTTTGAAGTTGTGATCGTCTCGTGCGTTAGATGTTCATTAGAGAAGGTTACGAGGGAATTAAATTCAATATGTTGATCTTGGGTTTCGGTTACTGAGCTGAAATAATAGGGCTTCTTTAACACAGTCAAGAGGTGAGATTTTGGTTTTGAAGCCTCTTCCGGCAAGGGAAAGCTTTTCCTCCCTTCATTTTTCATCGTCAATGTTAGGGAGACTCTTGTTATTCTCAAGATATGATTATAATTATGTTTGTACCGGTATCAAATATGTACAGGCTGTTTCAAAATACCAAAATAATACTTACGGGTTTGGAATCGGCCTTAGAATTGTGGCGTGTTTTATTTTTTTATTGAAATTCGAACTTTTCTTTTAAATAAGTCTAATTTATTTAATACATAAACCACTCTTTAAACAAAGCTAGATTAGAAGAGAATGTTTTAAAAATGTTTTAGTAAAGAACATTAAATAATGAAAGGGCAAAAAAACACTAAGAATGATGATTGAATAGAGACATCGCAAGTTTTGGTCGTCGCCAACTTTTTAGAAAGGTCTCGAAACACATTGTTGTCTCTGCTCCGTTGCAGTTGACTTTACTAGTCAGAATAATTAATTAAAGTTAAACAAAACCAACACTTCTTTGTGTCATCAAGGTTTTTTGCGCGGAAAATTAATTATCTGACGTTGCGTGAAGAGAGTTGAAGTAAGAAAGGGACGTAGCGGACAAGCCCTCTGGCACCCGGGCCTCTCACATTACAAGGGATTAACAGGGCGCTTCAGCTTTTTAATGTGGGGCTTTTCCTCCTCTTATTATAGGCACCGTGCTTATGATTGTTTAAACTTAGCGCTGAGAGTTAAAGTACTTTCCCGAATTTTCAACCAACCTGAAAATCAGACAAATCAAAAATCATATTCTTGATATCATAGCTCCAAAACGGATGAACCAATTTCTCCGGGTTTCTTTTGTTTGAGAGTTGGTATCTACGACATAGTCTCCTGATGATCAGTTAGTCGGACGACTAATGGATGAAATTCTTCTCCTCAGATGCTGTCCAGCGGTTCATTGAGATGCCAATGTATACGGAGGTGAATCCAGGGGAGGACGCGCTGCTTAAATGCAGGATATCAGACAAGAAGGGCGTGTGCTCATGGCAGAAGGATAATAAGGTACTTACTCAAGCTTTATTCTATTGAGTTACATAAAATCGACCATATTTACGTGACTGGGTCGCAATCTTTCCACCATGCTGGTCCAGTGTGGGTTGTCAGATTTCACATATTGTCTTTCGAAAATTGGTAAGGTTTTCTAAGACTTGCAGGTTTCCTCGCGATGTTTTCCTTCACCGTAAGCAACTGATGATCATATTGAAATTATGATTCGCACATAGATTTCGAAAAAACCCAGAAGTGTGAGCCGGGGCTTGAACCCTAGACCTTGGCCTGAATCCCCTCGTAATCAGGGGAGGCACGTGTTCAGGAGTGGGACGTCAAAAAGAGCTAAATTATTTTTAATATTATGCTTATCATGTAGTTTTAACGTATTTTATCACGTTTAGAAGATGTAGAGTTTCGTACAAAGCACATTTTCAGTTTCAGCACACCCCAAGCATTATGTTACCTACTTTATTTAATACCCAACATACACAGAAACGCTTTGTGTGCACGGTAGAGAAAAATAACAGCGTCCAGCTCTCTTGCATCCTGTAGCTCTACCGTGAATGTATATGTTCGCTACTTGTCACTAAACGATAGCGTCTACGTGTGGCATATTATTAAATGGTATACAATTTTAAATGGAATTCAAACACATTCTTAAAAAAAACGCCTCTTTTCCATCTATTTCTTGAGTATCAATGGCTGCTAATCATAAATGCAATTTACATTGTTTTCTAGTCCATTAAACAAATTGTGCCAAATATTTAAAGACCAAATATATAATAGTTATTTATCCACGTCTAGTTTGTCTTCACTACACATTTACATAAAAAAGCTTCTGTAATGTACTTACAAAGAATTTACAAAATATTGTCAAATTATTTAGACGCAAGCGACTACCGAGCGTAAAATGTATGGTGGAGCTACAGATAAATATAAAAGCGCGCAGCTTACTTGCATCCTGAAGTAGATTGTATTTGATAGCGGCCAAAAGTTTTGGCCGCTACGTGCCAGATAGTCCTGCTAGATTAAGTTGCCCGAAGTTATACAAAGCAGAGTGTGGCCAAGCTGGCAAACTATTCAACGTTTTGCAATAACGTTTGGATTATCATGAATTTGTTCCTACAAATTCAACTTTAATATTTATGTGGGAAAGTTTAAATCGAAATTTCTTGCGAATAACAGTTTGAATGGTGTTTATTATTTTCGTATAGGAACTACAAGAACAATTTGAGTTAAAATTTGAGTAAATGATTACTTTTTTCTTCCGAAACAAGCAATTATTGTGTTAGAAAACGTAATGTTCTACGTTTTCCTAGCCCGTGTCATAACAGACGACTATTTAAGTCCTTTGTGGACACATCACCAACACTTATGAGTATAAATAATAAACCCAAGTAATACCTTGATGACATCTTACATTTTTATCTTCTAAAAAAAAATAATAATAATCGAAAATGGTGATGACGAATAATATTGAATTACATCACAGCTAGCACAGTACTACTATTTTCAAAACATTAAACGTCTGTATTTTTAACTATTATTAAAGTTAGTTTGTAAATTATTTTCCTGGTAGTAATCTACTTTATAGTATACGCGGTGATACAGAAAGGGTATTTTAACCTTAAACTATCAGCTCTGGGGGAAAGTTTAAGATCAAATAGTGATGTAGGGATATAGTTGTCCAAAGATTTGATATATTATGTTATAACCTTGATTCTTAATGTTTATCCCTAAGCCAATAATTTTAGATTTACAACAAAAAATAGTATATATACCCTTTCTCTTAAACCTTGCATAATAATATAATTAAAAAGTAATTAACCTCCCCATTATCAAACCTAAGAATGTTATTCGTCCGCTCTTAGACACTTTTTTCTCAGAAAGCTTAGTGTACGTGAACATAGTTAATATTCTGTATGTACACTGACCTCATTTGTGGTCGAAGAATCCTTTATCTATGGATTACCTACTTTGCACTGTGATTCATAATGTGTCAGTACATTATGCATCATGTGCGTAAACCTGTGGGTAGAGTCTACATAAACAAGCTATCTATATCTATATATATATAACTCAAAGGTGACTGACTGACTGACTGACTGACTGACTGACATAGTGATCTATCAACGCACACCCCAAACCACTGGACGGATCGGGCTGAAATTTGGCATGCAGGTAGATGTTATGACGTAGGCATCCGCTAAGAAAGGATTTTGATTAATTATATCTATTCTATCTAATCTAATAGGGGATGAAAGTTTGTATGAAACTTTGACAATTAAATTCCACGCGGACGAAGTCGCGGGCACAGATAGTGTATAAATAAATTTGAACGCTATCATAGAATATAGAGAGCTTATCTTAGCGAACATAATCATAGTTCAATAGATCATGCAAACATCGTCAGGAAACTTGACGACCGCTTGGCGCAGTGGTTCGAGCGTAGGCCGCTCGGCTCACTGCACATGGTGGTTGCGGGTTCGATTCCCGCCGGGGTAAATTACGTAAATGGCCTTTTCGTAATTTGCCCTGGTCTGCGTGTCACTAGGATCGCGCCAAGTCCATTGTAAGATACCCATAGTACAAGCGTTGCTTGGTTTGGGACCATACAGTAGGTGTGTCAGTCTGGCAATATTATTATTAAACATGCCTATAGGTAATAAAGATAGGAACCAACTCGCCCCCTATTACATTAGAACCCAAATACTATCAGAGACATGTGGGTACACTGCAGTGCACCTCTGCAAACCTCTTCGGTGAAAGCGTGCCTATATCGTGATACGTGCCTATTTCGACTAATAGGCTAATGTATAAAATATGCGAGAATGCTTTCAATTCCTAACTTTCCACTCAGAATGTTATATTTTCAATTGCCTATTGCGGTACGATTTCCCGGTAACATACAGGCACGATAAACAAAACTATGGTGTACACGAGATAAAACTTAAACGTTAACATTAACCAGGGTTTATCAGTGGTTAGCGCTAACCGACTCAGCGAGGGATACTAGTAGTATATGATCAATAAACTTTGACTGACTTTACTTTTTCGTCGAGGCAATCAACAATGTACAATCTATAACTAACCAACTATACTATTGATGTGAGCCCACTCCTAACACAAGCATTGGCTTAGCTGGATGGGCTAACGGGAATACCAGTAATGTGACAAATTCATATTACTTGAAATTGTTAAAAAAAGTATACTTTTAAATTTAGATCATAGTACAAATAAGTACCCACAATGACTTTGATTAACTCGTAGACAATAACGGAATAGTTGTTTAGACAGAAACAAAATTATCGGATTCTTAAAAGTGTAAAGATATTTATGCGAAATACATCCAGAGCTAAATTAAATCGCCAACCCAGTGATAGAGACGTTAAATAGTATACCCAGGGTCTGAATACTATCGGGCTGTCTCATTTTCGAATTGAAATTCTCGCGAACCAATAGTACACCTCCTATTTAGTATGAGCAATCGGCCGCGTACGAGATCGGAATCTAAAGTATACCCAGTCACGATTGTTTTAAAAGTTTAAACTGATTACGAGGCCTCATCCTGACCGGCGGCGGTGTGATTCCAACTTTATTACCTGCATTGACCTTAAATGATCTATTGTTTGATGCATATGCGAAATAGCTTTGGTACTATCTACGGAATGATGGCATAAGTTCGAGTCTTCTGACGGTGCTCTTGAGGTGCAAAATCGTATGGATTTTATACGTACCGTGGATCGGGCACTTGCTTTATTTGGTTAAATGATATTATATACTCTATTAACCTACGTTAAGGTGGTATATTATACTTCAACACTTCGGTAGATAGTCCCTAGAATAAAATGGTTTTTTTTTCTCAGCATTTTCTGAAACGTAAGTATGTTTCCACCACTCATGTATTTACTAAGGAATACCGAAAAAAAAAGTTTTGATTGCCATACTTAAAAAAATGATGGGAAGCAAGCGTAAGACTCCCCTGATGTTAAGCAGTTACCGTAGCCTATAGTTGCTTGCATTAAAAGTATTGCTCGCACGTTGCTGACCTGAAGGGGTTTGGGCTCCCGGCTCTCTCTCCCTCATCGTACGTATCGCAGCCATAATAGCTGCTTTACGACAGTCTTCTCTGATAGGGTAATACCCGTTCGAGCCAGCCCGTATATGAGCTGTAGTCTATATGTATGTTATGTCTATAGTTATGTTATACTAGCTGTGCCCCGCGACTTCATCCGCGTAGTATTGGATTATTGGGTTAAAAAGTATCCTATATGTTAATCCCGGTTATAATCTATCTGTGTTCCAAATTTCATCCAAATCCGTTCAGTAGTTTTTGCGTGAAGGAGTAACAAACATACATACATACATCCACACTCACAAACTTTCGCATTTATAATATTAGTAGGAATTGTTGACAAACTTTCTATATCGAGATTGGCTATGATTTAGTTCATATTTCGTTAAAAAAAATCTTCTTGCCGACTGTTTGTTTTACTTTATCCTAACAATCTCTACATCAAAAAACAACCTTTATGAAACTCTGACACAGTCCCAAACTGTTCTATATAAGGCAATGATCATTGCATCAGTAATTATTATGGTAATGTCCGCCTTGTTTGGTGGACTTGTTCGTTTAATTCCTTGTCTATGGGCTGTATGGCGTCTATGGTATGGCGCCGTGGTGGGCTCGCTGTTTCATGAATAACATTAACTTTTAGATTTAAAATAACGTTTATCTAAATAGCTCGATGGTTATCCTGATTCTTCTTCCTGCTTTTGAATGCATGTTAAGTATTTGGGTAAAGGAAAACTTAAGATTAGGGAATTAGATTAGTAATTGAATCCAATTTCTTTAAATTGTCACTGGGATCAAGACCCAAGGTGTGCCTTTGCACACCTTGGGTTAAAGCCAAAGAGGACACAGATATTAGTTTCACAAAAATGCTTTTGTCTATTCTGCGTCTCTGGCATAAACGTCGAAGAAATTCTCGGTCTGTGGTTTATAAGTTGCTTCCGCTAGAAGGTGGCACCCGACAAGCCCGCTGAGTTTCTTGCCGGATCTTCTCAGTCGAGGTCGCGTTCCGATCCGGTGGTAGATTTACCCTCGCCACCTCTTCTGGCAGCGGCCCAAGCCGAGGTCATGTCCCTTGTGGCGCCCTTGAGCTAGCTGCCCCCCTGCCCCTCTGGCTGGAGCGCACTTGCGCTCGCCCTCTGTCCGGGTGAAGTTGTTATGGCCACTCTGGCCAACAACATATAGTCATTCTATATAAAAAAAAAGGTTTATAAGTTTTATTGTTTTATTATCAAGGAAGTTTTATGTTAGATAATAGGTTCATGTTGATTAGGCCCGTATTAATAAATCTATCTCAAATCTGGGAGTGGTATTGAGTGCGCTTTTGACATGTCATTTTGTACTGGGATGACGTTAGGATGACATTTCCAAGATCGCTCTCAGACTTGATCGATTTATAAATACGGACCTTATAGAGTCCGGTAAAGGTGATGAGTCAATTATTTATTTATTTGCACAACACAGCAGATGTAATAGTACATTGTTACACGAGTGGTGAAAGTGACTTATTTAGTCCCGAGACGGGGTTTGGCGCCCGAGCGTAGCGAGGGCGCTAATAGTTCGAGGGACAAAATAAGTCTTTCATCCGAGGTAAACACTGTGCTTTTCATTACGAATACAAGGAAAGTAAAAATAAAAACAGGAATTGGCTAAAGAAATAATACAAGGAAGTATGAACAATACTCTACATCTCGAAAAAAAAAGATCGGATTGCCGCCTATTTTGTTTTTTTTTCGTTGGCCGGACAACTTCATTATTTAGCCATTATTTTTCATTTTCATCTTTAAATATTTTGCCCAAATCTATGTTATTTTAAAGAATTTGTTGAAACTAAATTATAATTAAGTCATTTAAAAAATATATATTCTTTAATTTATACTTAACTTTATGTTATTTCAATTTTATATCGTGCTGTAATTGAGTGACTGTAGAAAAAGTTTGAACATGGTTCCATGGAAATGTGAAAATGGAAGTAGTTTTTTTTTTATAATTTGACAGCTGTCAGTTGAAAGCGATTCTCCCGGGCCGGAAAAGTATTACTTTCAACCCGCTCTTCATGCAACTTCAGACCTACTTTCAGAGTATGAGTAATGAAAAGTATTTATTTATTTGCACAACACAGCAGATGTAAAATTATTTTCAACCTGGCAACATCATTCCCAGGACTCGTACAAATCACGATCGTGAACTCGTGAGCGGGTTGGTAATGACTATGAATGCCTTTGTTCCCTCCCTATTGTATCGACAGATAGCACCAGCATTGCTGGTCTGGATGTACCGCAAGTCATGGTAATGATCTTCACATCTCGTAGTACACCTCGACAGGAATTTTCATAGGAAAACACGAAGGGATACTGCGAAAAAAATGACGACTGTTCCCCTTCTTATTTATTTATTTTTACTAAACGTTTTGTTATTACAGTAAATATATAAATGTAATACCTAATATTCATAAAATACTAGGTATTTAAAGAACATGTTTATGCCATGTGGTGGATTTCATCATCTGCCTTACCTTTTCCCATTATCGCCGACCGGTTGGTGCAGTAGTTTGAGGGTAGGCCGCTCGGCTCACTGCACTGGGTGCTTGCGGGTTCGATTCCAGCCGGGGAAAATTTCGGAAATGGCCTTTTCGTAATTTGCCCTGGTCTGGGTGTCACTGGGATCGTCCCTAGTCTATTGCACGGTACCCATAGTACAAGCGTTGCTTAGTTTGGGACCATACAGTTGGTGTGTTCGTCCGGCGATATTTATTATTATTATTTATTTATAATATGACTGTAATACCTAATATTCATAAAATATTAGGTATGCGGTATATCTATGCGATGTGGCGGATTTCTTAAAAAAATCTAATACATTTATTTCAAACTAGTAAAATGAATCAGTAGAAAAATTCCCTGCAAACTACAGCGCATCATACAGCTCAGTGCATTCTGCACTAGCCTATTTGATTTATTCATTTGTCGCATACACGTAACTGCGATCGAATAGTAAATTACAATTAATCATACGGCGTTGGACTAACATTGTATTATTGCATCATTATATCAATTATGTCTCAGGATTGATCCTTATTACAAACAGTTATATACTTGATGTATATTATTACCTGCTGTTAAATATGACTTCAAAATTGGCAAAAATACATACGTTTCAATATTCGAATAAAGTTATCTACTAGCTACGACGACATAACTTAGCAGTTTCACAAAACTTTAATAGCGAATATCTTTGCAATAATTACATTGTTTAATAATATATCATTAAGAAATTGGTACTTACTTACTTATAAGTAAATGTAGATATAAAGTATAGAAAATAAATTCGTTATTAGACGAACACCCAATATCCCTTCCTTGAACGCGCTATGGATTTTAAAAAGCCGCTTCTAACGATACTTTGAAGTCGTTTCAAGCAATTGTCTGTAATAGCTGATGTTAATTCCTTTTGTTTAAAAGTTACCTGATTGAATTGTACAGGTCTCCTTTGTTTTCTGTTTTTTTTTTTTGGAAATAACGTTTCTTATTAATTTTTTACACATAAATCATAAATCACATAAAAAAAAACAAAAAACACGCAATTTTGTAAAAGTTACGTTACGTTTTCAAAAAGTTACGTTAAGTTTTAAAAAATTACCGCTATTTTTATTTTTAACGTTATTTTACTGTAAAAGCTATACTTACTTCCTTCCGTGATGTTATAACGTCGTTATCGACTGTACCAGCCCAAAGACCTATAATTTATTCCTTTATGTAAAAGTTGTAAAGTTACGTTACTCAGTTTAATGTTCGATGTTACGCTAACGATGTTTCTATATCGTGACGTACTAAAATGTCAGGTTAATTTGTGGGGTTAAAGAGATATTGAGGTCAACATTTAATCAATGTTTTTCATCCCTATGAACAATACATATCAAAAAATTAGCTTTTCTTATCGTATGAACTTGTTAACAACTCTATAGTGTAGTTTTCAGGCTCCCGAAGGCTCCCGATATGGCATAACGACTGTGATAACCGGGGCCGACAGCTTAACATACCCTCCGAAGCTAAAATGTAACGAAGGAACACTTGGTTTTTTATATTACAAAGTCAGCAATCAAGATACGACCCGCTTAATGTTAAGCAGTTACAGATGCTTACAATACCAATGACATTTCTCGTACATTACCGATCTGAACGGCAGGGGATAAAGGGAGGGTTTCCGCCTTTTTCATTCAATATACGAAACGCGTCTATAATAGCTACTTAACGATCTTCTGTGAGAGGGTGGTATTACCCCAATTAAGCGAGCCTCAATGAGCTGTAGTTAGTCGGCAACAGCTAGGCTCTACCACTGTATTTACGAATTTTAACACCTTTCTATTCTCAGTATTAACTGAAGAGTTATGAACCTAATGGCGACCAGGAATTCGCCCGTTCATTCTGAAAATACATTCGTATTGGTACTTTGGCGTAATTATAGTTCCATTATAGCGCCGGGCGGAATGAAAACGTTGCCTAATGGACTCCAAGATCGCTTGATAAACGCTGTTAAGTTACGATTATTCAAGTTGCCAGTCAAAAGCTGGCGGTTAGCTGGTCAGTATTCATCGTCAATTTGGTACCTACATCTTAATCTATTGTGATTTGGGAAAAATGTAATATTAGTGAAAATTTCTTGATTATGATTGAAAATAAAAACTCACAGCTTGGCAAAAAAATCGTATGAAAAGCCCCATTTTCACAACCTTTTGCGGTTTATTACACAAAACTTAATATTTTTTGACTTGAACTCTATTATAACAAAAAATTTAACGGAATTTTAAGTAAAAAGAAAACATTTCAATTTTCTTTGCATGATTATCGCGGTGAATCCGTTTAAAGCACTACATATTTTTCTGAGCTAATTGGTAGAGTTCATAATTTGTCAGGTAAAAAGTTCGCAACGCTACATGCGAGTGCTGGGTGCAATTACATGGGCATATCGCACAGGCATAAACGACTCTACTGTGACGTCATCCGGCAGTATACGCAGTCACGCCTCGCGGTCACGCCGCGCGCGCGTTGTGCTGTGGTACAATATGAAGACTATTACGGGACTCTAGGGAAATGTAGAGAACTGAGAACAGACCTAGGAGTATAAAATACAAAAATAAATATTGGTAGAGCCACTACTTGTTGACAATTGGCTAGAGCTCATATACGAGCTAGGTCAACCAGGGTAGTAGCAATATCTCACGGAAGATCGGCGTAAGAGTGAGAGATCCTGAAGCCCAATCCCTCCTTTTACCCTACCCTCTATTCCGCTCCTCATCAGGTGGCCAAATTGCAAGCAGTGCCATCGGTATTTCAAGCATCTATACGCAAAAATAAATAAGATTTGGCAGTGAATTGCTTTGAGGACGACATGGTCAGCGGCCCAGTTAATATCATATCTATACATATGCATGTACGGCCCCAGATTTATCAAGACAGTACAGCACATATGCGCCAGGCGTTTACGGCTGAAGCGACAGTAATGAGTGTGGTGGGTAGGAACAGAGTCACGCCTTGCGGGCACGCGTCGTGTTCATTGTTCTTTGTGTCGGGGCCGGGGTGTACGGTAAGGAAGAGCAGCGATCTTGGAGACTTAAATAATCCTGAGTAGCTTCTTCCTACCACCATTTCTTATATATCTGCTTATAAATATAAGAAACTAGCTGTGCCCCGCGACTCCGTCCGCGTTCTGTTGAAATTTTTCCAGAATTTTCTTTGCTATAAACCTCACGGAGCCCGAGACCTTTCCAACAAATGCAAAACCGTGGAAATCGTCTGCGTTCTGGAGTTATAGCGTCAGGGAGGAAAACCCGACTTATTTTTATATAGTAGACTAGTATCCACGACTACTTAAATTGGAGAGCTTTTTAATATTTTTGTGCCATACAAAAATGGCAGATCACGACGGTTCAGATAGCTACAGTCCCACAGACTTGTTTGGCCCACTGACACCATCGCTAGTTGTTGCAAGACTGTCAAAATTATGACATTCCTCTATTAAACTCTTTGTATTTCTCTTTTATGTCTGTTTTAATAAATCGATGTCAAGTCTGAGAGTAATCTTGAGTACGCCTTTGACATACTGGAATGACATTTCTAAGATCGTTCTTAGACATACGATCGATTTATTAATACAGTTCCTAGTCATCAGGCCAAGTGAGCTACTGTGTGGGACTTAATATTTGAGTAGCGTTTCAGTATTTGGCTTTAAACGGATCACTTGATCTCACGTTAGAGGGAATGGCAGTAATTCAATCGAAATAGCTTTTTCTTATTGTTCATCAGTTCAATACAAGATTAGCATGTTTCTTAACATTACTTATGGGGTTCCTTTTACTTAAGATGAAAAGAAGTAACTTCTCACGCTACCCATTGACTTCGCTTCATCTTCCAATTTGGACCAAACCAGAAAGCATTTTCACAACCGTATGAGTGACATTTCGGGCCCCACACGTCCGCGGCTGCCTGGCGGTGTTAAAAACCCGTGTTTTTAGTTTTTACCTCCTCTCTCGGTCGGTTTTTTATTGTGATTACGCTCTGTGTACTGCCAGTGGCGAACTAACGGCCCCCTGTACACACGAATGGATAATATTATTAGCCGAAATATTATATCCGATACTCATTATTATTATTATAAGGAGCCTGTAGTGTCCCACTGCTGGGCAAAGGCCTCCCCTCCCTTCTTCCAGATACTCATGCAAATTCAATATTCCGAATACCCGGGTATGGGTTTAAAATATCGGTACTTATCCGGGATAAATTAATGATACCTACACCACTCACAGATATACTGGGTTTTTGGAGCGGTGAATATTTAAATTTGAAATTTGGTGGGAAATGTTTTTTTCTTTTTGTATGCACCAATTTATTGCGAGTCTGTGCGAGAGGCTGGAGTTCATACCTATTTGGTTTCGTGATTGATATTTAACCCGTAACGCAACGTATGTAAGGTTGTATTTATATTGCACGATATTTTGCATGGCGGCTAAGTAGCTAAATGCTGAAGATGATGTACCCACCATAAAAAAATATATTTTAAAACTTTTCTGTTGGATGGTAGAGGTGGTGGCGAGTTATTAATCAAAGGTCAGCTGTTAGAAAGGAACCCATGAGATAATTTTTGTTATGGTAGAGTTTAAATCATCCCATGGTAGAGAACACCATCTTTAACATTTACTACGGCGGCGTCCAGAATATCGTGCATCATTAAGTAAGACCTCATATATATATTTTTTTTAAGATTCCTAGCAATGTGATTTTATAACATTACTAATGTTCCCTTTAGTCCCTTCAGCGAAGCTTTTGCTTGTGTTAGGAGTGGGCTCATGTCAATAGTTTGATGACCAGGATGGGGATCGAACCCGAAACCTCTCAGTTACGAGGGCAGCCCCTCTAACCACTAGGCTATTGACGCTTCAACACAACACAAATATTTTATTGCATTTACTTATAGTTGTGCGTTAGGTTAAATATTTTGTTGTGGTCACTAACCGGACTGAACGTAAAAGCCAGTGAAGATAACTGCACATTTGAAAGGCAAATTATAATATTAATTAGCAAGATTTTGCATTATAACAATTATAATACGAATTATATAAACAGTTATGTCAAAATTATATCATTTGGCACACATACCTCGCAGCGGGCTGTTGCATAAACTGGAACAAACGAGAAAGAACTTCTAAACTGCAGTTTATTGTTCGAAACTTAAACAAAAACACGCTTTGTTTGGCTTCCGAGCATATGGATAGCATATTTTTCTTCAACTCAATAGTTTTTGCCAATAACATGGGCAGGATGTCCTGTTCCTTTATCTTAATCTTCAAGGGACGGCCAATTAGGCTCACAATGGCGGCAGTATTGCCCAGTCACCATCCCATGTGTTACAATCCATTAGTCATTTATATCCGATCTCTATCGGTTCGCTGAATCATCCGTATTTTTTAGTATCGATTATAATACAGATGCATCGATAAGATAGAGTCAGATATCGATTATTGATTGCAGTTGAGGAAGGTCTTGGTTTGTGTAATTCGGCCTTGGGTCTTAGCATTGAAAATAATTAAATAATGTGGAGTCATTTACCTACATTATTCACGGTGGTAGAGCCAAGCTGTGTCTAACTGACTACAGCTCATATACAGGCTCTACCGGCGTAAAGTAGTTATTAAAGCTGCATTTCGTACGATGGGTGAGAGAGCCGCAAGCTCACCCTTAGGTCAGCAATGTGCAAGAAATTCCATTGGTATTGCAAGGATCTATAGGCTACGGTAACGGCTTAACATCAGGCGGGTAGCTTGTTTGCAGATTTTGTTAAATAAAAAAATATGACTTAGGGATTGCAATTATCCAAGTTTAATTACTGTGCTTGCAAGATTTTTTTTTTTAATATTATTTAAGTATATAAGGATAGGTAAAGACAAGTACTAGGCTATGATTGGTTCAGCTGTATAAAGTTTTGCTTGTTACTTGTCAAGTATAGTTTAATATTAACTTTGACTCGTCACGTTGCTAAACCCGCGGTTTAAGCAAGTTTTCCTATTAAACTCTGTGTCACACTTTGTTTATCAAAGGTGTCACACAACTTAATGATAGATACATAAAGTTTCTTATTTCACAGCGTGGAATACTTCAATGGTAAAACTATTGTTTGGAACACTTAATTCCTTATTAAGAATAAAATTTGTTAAAATTAGCTTAAATTTATAGAATAATGATGATTATATTTATAATTTACTAGCTGACCCGAGAGACGTTGTCCTGTCTCAACTTTGAATATTGAATTCGAATTGTTCCGCTCAACTTTTTTGATTTTTTTCTCCTGACTATAATAAACACAAGAAAAAAGAATTAGCGAAATCGTTCCATCCGTTCACGCGTGATGCGATGACCAAGGAAATAGAGATTTATTTTGATATAATCTTTGATAAAAGAAGTAAAGGATACCGCATGTTAGTACACGCAATGTTCCACCAAAAAATACGCATGATTCAAAATTCGCGCAGTCGCCCGCTAGTCTACAATCGACCATTGACACAAGAGCTGTCAAAACCGCGGCGTAAAATATTGAAAAAATACCGTTTTGCATCATTAAAACATGTAAAAGTGAGAACTGGAAGCATAAGAAAGCGAATGGCATTTCATTTTATCAGTGAGTCCCTCTTAAAATACAATATTTTACAAGAAAAAGTAAAATTTATATTTTCATACATTCTATGTAGTTGGATAATGTGGATACGACTTCTATAAAATTATATTGTTTCGTGTTAAAATGCCGTTTTCGTAGAAAATGGTTTATTGCGCTCTCCACAAACTTAACTTATACGCACTAGTAGGTACAGTGACATTTGTTACACACAAAACTTCCAAATCACATAGCAGTCGCACAGTAGTCCAATATAGTCGCTTACCTAAGGGTCATCGTATATTCCTCTATCTTTGCTTTCTTAACATAATATGTTCAATGTCGCTTCCGATGACAATATATTTTTAGGGTACTTTTCTCGACAGTTTAAACTCGAAAATCTCGAAAAGTTTTTTTATTATCAGGATTCAGGACAATTTAAGACATTTAATTTGAGATACGACAGTGAATTCAACATTTGCCCATAGATTTCCTCAATCTATAGAGAGGCGTCAAAAATGGACTAATGCCATACTTTTTACGAGAGCACCCGATTGAAGACCAACAAAACGTACCTGTATTTGTTTATTATATTTTGATGAATCGGATTTTTACACAAGTAACAAAGCCCACCGGATGTTAACGAAAACTGGTTAAATATATTGGTTTATATTTGAGTAATCGGCGGTTATGCTCAATACCGCACCTGCTATAATATCGCCAGACTGACACACCAACTAAGGTCCCAAACTAAGCAACGCTTCTACTATGTACCGATATCATACTTGGTACCGTATAATGGACTGGGGGCAATCCCGGTGACAACCAGACCAGGGCGAATTACAGAAAGGCCATTTCCGAAATTTCCTGGGACGCAAATCGAACTCGCAACCACCCGGTACAGTGAGCCCAGTGGTATACGTGCAAACCACTGTGCCAAACAGTCGTCACGATACCAAGCCAAGCGATACTGCGCCAAGCAATATAATGAACACTTCCATCACTTGTCTTTGCTTGTGTATAACTTCTTACATTTTTTACCAGGCTGCTTCTCTAATACTGTTTAACTTAACACTGTACACATCATAAGGACGTCGTGCCGCTTATAATTAAATGTCACATTTAATTTTAAAGTCCCAGTTTTTTTTTAATCTCATGTATTTATTATTTAATGTGTTTTTTTGTGGACCGATAAAATAAAAATAAAAGTATTTCCATATTTGCTTATTACTTTTTCTCTTACGAAACGGTATTTGAATATAACCCGCCACGTTATAATATTCTTATGTAATTGACTTGAAATCGTGAGGCGTATCCATAGTTTTGACGTCGTTTTGCACAGTTTTGACACTGGGCCCCGCGCGCCGGCGCGCTTTACACACACTGTCATTGCCGCGAGATCGCATTTGAATAATAATTAAGTATGAAGTACTGTATCCATTCCTTCCTTTATCAAAGGATATAATAGATTTAAAATTTTCAGGTATCGTTTTTTATTAAACAAAAATAATTATGCAATCAGGTAATTTATTTGACTAATATTTTTATTTCCATATTTAAAATATAAAATGTATTATGGCAATGCAAGAGTGATAAAATGATTTTATAAAGTCACTATACAGCTCCGGGGGATATTAAACAAAAACAATGGTGTTCTTATATTTACGAAATGACAGTCAAATTAACCTTTACGGGTAATTAGCTCTGCTGCCACTACCGAGCCCCTTGCTTTCATGGCGTGACGATAGAAAGTGGTTGACAGTAGGTACGTTTACATAAATAAAGTTACATTTAGGTAAGCACCTACTTCGCTATGAATCAGAAATCGATGGTTTATTCTCTAGGCATAATAATTAAACTTGACCAAAAGTGTCGTCGCTACATTAGTCTCTACCCCTATCTTAATGCTTATTTTATAACGATTCGCATTCCGATCCGTTACCGCTCATATTTTCGGTAGTTAGCAGACCCTACAATTACTATTTTTGTTCTCATTGAAATAAAAAACCGGCTAATATAACAACGTCCGCTCTGAAATAACTTTTTGTCCATTTAATTTATTAAATTAGTGATGTTGCAAAAAATGTACCTCTCATACGTCGGCTCTACAAATAATGGACCACACACATTTGCCTACATACATATTAATTGTAGTGTGTCTCCGTTGCGTTGATAATTCGTTGTTCGTGACTACACATTTTAATATCCCCGTCTCGGCGGCAGACGCGTCGCTATGCGTTGATACATCGATACTGTGTTGTGGGCTAAAGGTGTTTCATACGTAGGTATCTCGTCGCTGCGACAAGCAAGAGTTTTTAAGGACTGTCATAGCTGTGCATTGAATGTTGACGCTACCTACAATAATAAAAAACAATTAAATTTGATCGTGTAATCAGGTACACACCTGCTTATCATCAAACATTTTAAGAGGCAACATTATTTTTGGAGGTTGTAAATAGGAAGGTACCTAAGTAATATTAGTTTATTGTTGAATTTCACATCTAAAAGTATTTATAAGAGTTTGGTAGCTTTGTGTTAAATCTTTATAAATTTATGATAATTTGTTTAATATCGAGTGCTTTATTTGATCATGGCTATGTGTATTATAGAGCCGTACTTTGTCCAAATTGTTTTATACCACTATTACGCAATTTTCAACAAAAGAAATCGCTTTAATCCCCCTATAAATGAACAGAAGCACAAAGCCGCATTCACCTGAATACCTGAATGCACGCAAAAATTCGTTGACAAAAACCGTCCGACGACGCGCACGCACGGTCGTCGCATTGTATGGGACGCCCTTTATTTTAAGCTGAGAGCTTTCATTTCTCCCTTGACTGCGTATGAAGCGTATGAATAAAAGGGTTCTCTGTTCGACGGTTCCCTGGTACATTAGCGATGTTAATATACGATAATCGCGTTCATAATCGATGCTGTATTGAATGTCTCGTTGTGTTGAATGAGGAGCACTTCAGAGGATGTGAATCGAATAGCGAGGTTTAATTCAAAGGATTGAAGGCCACTTGTGTGGAATAATCTCGGCAATAATATGCGAGTTTGCGAACCCACCCTCGGAATCTTGCCTTTATGTTTACTTTTGAATGGCTTCGATGTTTTTATTGGATATGTTTTTTGCGGTGTAACTGTTTTGAACGCGGTGCTTGGATAGAGGGACTAGTGGAAAAAGTAGATAAACAGAAAAATAATATGATCGTTTACAAAAACAATCTCAGTTTTTTCGCAAATAATATACATATTATATTCGAAATCTTTGAAATGTTTTTGTGCGGTTGCAAAGAAAGGAGTTTGGAAAAAAAATAATCGTCGTCAGAATTGTCGATAAAAAGTTAAATGTTGGACAATGTCTTTTGAACCGCGACCGTTTGCGTTTTCTTCATGCTTACCACATTATTATGAAAATGCCGTCGGACTCGTCGTCTTTCTTTAACCTATCAAAATAGGTGATAGAGCTAGGTATTGATAGAGACGCATACAACAGAATGCTGAAACGCTACTCAGCTATTTGGGTCGACGCTATGTATCATTTATTGTATTATCAGTTCTCAAATCTAATACCCGTGCGAGTGTTAATAATTACCTTTAAATTTGTATAAAGTTTATTATTATTTATTCCGTATTATTTTTCTTTAGATCCTCTCCATCCTAAGGTTGCCTGGTAGAGATCATGTTTAGTGATAAGGCCGCCCATTTTCCACTTTCTGTGTAAATTATATAATCATTTGTAATTTTTTTGTCTTATGGTGGATTAATAAAGAGTTATCTAATCTAATCTAATCTAAAGTTAGCATACCTTTACAAAGTATTGGTTTTTTTTAACGGTGGTAGAGCCAAGCTGTAGCCAATTGACTACAGCTCATATACGGGCTGGCCCTACTGGGGTAGTACGACCCTCTCACAGAAGATCGGTGTAAAGTCGCTATTATAGCTGCGTTTCGTACGATCAGTGAGAGAGCCGGAAGCCGAACCCCTACTTTCCCAGTGCCCTTCGGTTTAAATGCGAGCAATGCCTTTAGTATTGCAAGCATCTTTAGGCTACAATAATAGCTTAATATCACGCGGATCGTACGCAGTTTGCCGACTTTGTTAGGTACATAATGAAAAAAAACATGCACTACATGCGACCCAAGGATGCCAATCAAAATTACAGGAAAAATCTACAAATCGATTATAAGACCGGTAATCATGTACGGCTCGGAATGCTGGGCGGCTAAAGTGCGGGAAGAGAAACGTCTCCACTCTGCTCAGACGCGAATGCTGAGATGGATGTGTGGAGTGACGCGAATGGATAAGGTGCAGAATGTGTATATAAGAGGTAGTGTCAGGGTAGCGCCAATAACAGATAAAGTGAGAGGTAGGAGGTTGGAATGGTTTGGACACGTGATGAGAAGGGATGAGAAGCATGTGACTAAACGAGTGATGAATATGAATGTGGATGGATACAGTACGAGAGGAAGGCCCAAGAAAAGATGGATGGATTGTATTAAGAATAATATGAACGAGGTTGGAGTGGATGTGAGTATGACGGGAAAGCGCGATGTATGGAAGGAAAATACATACTGCGCCGACCCCAGATAATGGGAAAAGGTAAGGCAGTAGATCATGATAATAAAAAAAAACAATATTTTGTATTACTTTTGTGGAAGATTACTTATGATATCACCGAAAATCTATCTAGCGCCATAACCCTACATATGCCATCGTCCTTGTATATTGTGCGAAGGCAATCAATGGCCACGGAGCCGCGACGGGATCCGGCCGATCCCACCATTGTTGGCCCCACGTGGCCGAACTGAAATGTTCCGAGTTTGAGAAATGATAGCGAAACACGAATTCCGAGATTGATTGGAGCGTTGGTGAGCTCTTTTAAAAGGTTTTTGGTCGGGATTTTTGTGTAGCTTTTTACAATTTTGAAACAAATCGTTTTTAGTTCCGTTCTTATGATACTTTTAGAAAGGTTTCAGGTAGGCATAATTTATATTCATATACATACATAATTACAACTTAAAATAATACTAAATAATAATCTTAAAATTCCGTAAACTAAGCTCGAGGCTGTGTGACAGAAAATTCAAAGTAGGTATGTAACACCTACTTTGAATTTTGGCAAACCAAGTTTATTTATATTTCATACTAACTTCTGCCAGCGACTTCATCTACGTGGACTTCAGTAAAGTATCCTATGTATTAATCCAGGTCATAAACTATCTGTGTGCCAAATTTCATCAAAATCCGTTGAGCAGTTTTTGCGGAATTGAGTAACAAACATATAAACGTTTACTTTTATAATAATTAATATTAGTAGGTTTTTCAAACTTTAATTGATATTAAACCCTACCGTGCACGCAGGGGCTATTATGGGTCCCATTAACTGTCAATATTAATGATCGGCAATGGCTTACAGTTTATTGGTGTATAATGTTACTGTTGTAGTTCTAACGCAATGGACAGACTATTAAGCTACTTGTAACAGTTAAATTTGTTTTACGACCATTTGAGTTCAAATTTGAGACATAGTTATGTTAGTTCGACCGCTTGGCGCAGTGGTTCGAGCGCAGACCGCTCGGCTCACTGCACATAGTGGTCGCGGGTTCGATTCTCACTGGGTAAAATTTCAGAAATGGCCTTTTCGTAATTTTCCTTGGTCTGGGTGTCGCTGGGATTGCCCCTATTCCAATGTACGGTACCTATAGTACAAGCTTTGCTTAGTTTGGGATCATACAGTTGGTGTGTCAGTCTGGGGATATTCACATCATTATTATTTTTGAGTCATCAACTACTATTTGTAATACGGTGGGAAAAAATGATACTATATCACAAGTATTTTCTAGAGACATACCATTGCCATAGTGTTCCGTCCTTGAAACAGTAGGAACGGTATTAGATATCGAACAGTATTCGTTTTGTATAAAACGCCGCGACCTTGATGACGCATTATCACTGAACCATCCCACACAATAGTTCTAGGTACCGTACCATATCAACTGTTAGTCATCGAATTGTTGAACGTTTAGCTATTCAGTCATTGTTAAGTTGCGAATCACGCGCATCTACGGGCACAAGCTAATGATTTTAAGGGCTCTACATCTTCTTTATAAATATACTAGCTGACCCGGCAAACATTGTTCTGCCGTATAAATTATACTTACTATATTCTGCATGTATTATACATATAAAACTTCCTCTTGAATCACTCTATCTATTAAAAAAACTGCATCAAAATCCGTTGCGTAGTTTAAAAGATCTAAGCATACATAGGGACAGACAGACAGCGGGAAGCGACTTTGTTTTATACTACGTAGTGAGTAGTGAGCCCGCCAGACTTTCTCCTGCTCTACCTAGAACCCGATGGCAGCGCCACTTACCAGATCTAATTTTGAATCAAAACTATCAAGGGACTCACTCAAACACACACAAAAAAAGCAGTGCCGTCTAGGGACGCCCGAAAGAAGCGAAGCTTTACAGAAGATATTAGGTATATTATTAGTGGCGTGCAAAGGGTTTTGAAACAGGGTAGGAAAAGTGTAACATAAAAATAAATGTTCAATTAATTATATTAAAATAATATAAATTGCAAATATAAATAATATAAATGTAAATAGCAAAATTTCTAAGGGAAAATATTTAAATCTTATATAAAACAAATATTCAAATGCTTGTGTGGAGGCTTGAACCCACGTCTGTTACCATTTTATGCAAGCAGGACCTATTTCCAACTGAGACCTATTTCCACCTAAATATTAGAAATTGTGATGAAATTATCCACTATAAGGCAACTAAAATATCGTATGTAATTGTAGATATGGGTTACTTTATTCAGAACTTTTATCAACAAAGTCCATAGCACGTTGAACACATCGGTTCTCGTCCGATCACCGAAGTTAAGCAACGTCGGGCGCGGTCAGTACTAAGATGGGTGACCGCTTGATGACACGCGAAATTGTGAAGTATTCTTAATTGTTAGATATATTTAAATTATTACCAATGTTCTATCTAACTTTCAAGCGATATTTATTATAAAGCTTAGGGCGCCGCATCTCTGACGTCATCGTGTAACGTGTAACGCGTAACGCGTAACGCTTTTCACCGTTTTAGTGCCCGGGTAGCGAGCGCCCTGAACGTCCGTAAAGAAGCTTCGCTTCAAAAATCATTAAAATTGGAACAGCCGTTTAAGAGCAATTCCTTGACAAACACACGTACATATAGAAGAATTATAATTATAAATATCAAATTCCAGTTCTTCTCATCCAAAACGGCTTGACCGATTTCGACGATTTTTTTTGTATGTATGGGGACACCTGGACGATTCGGCGTTGTTGTCGACAGCCAGAAAATACAATCTACGCTCGCGAAGTTGCAGGAAAAACCTAGTATTCTATAAAGCAGAATATTGCGTTATGAGAGTAATACATCTTTCTGAGATCTAAGAACGATCTTGAGTTCGCTTTTGACATGTTATTTTGTACTGGTATGATATAAGAATGACATCGCCAAGATCGCTCTCAGACTTTATTAATACCTACGGACCTTCGTCCTGGACTATCTGATTTGAGTACTTCGTAAATTATGTCAAGATAACCATTATATTCGTTCCTGTAACATACAATATGACAGTTGGTACATAATATGTTCTGACAGCTGTCTAGCCCTCCTCGACTCCGCTAGATATTTTCAAAGTGTCTCCGCGCTAGGTGTCAACTTGCCAACTAAGTCGTGTACAATCATTAGAATGCCACTTTATAGCAACGAAATTCATAAATATAAAATAAGAGTGACTTCAAGCCTTTGATTAATAAAAACACTGCTCTTGAGAAATTGAGCAAGGCTTACTCCATAGACACTAGATACTGGATACACATAGATACTGGCTGGCTAACCCCCATATTAAATTCAAATTTATAATATTCAAATTGCGGAACTGGCCTTTTCGTAATTTGCCCAGGTCACTGGGATCGCCCCAGACCATTGTACGGTACCTATAGTACAAGCGTTGCTTAGTTTGGGACCATACAGTAAGTGTGTCTGGCGATATTTATTTGATGCCTATAGATGTTAAATGCCAAAGACATTGCTCGTCAATTGCCTACCTGAAGCTGAGTTGGACAGAGAGGGGTTGGGTTTCCATCTCTCTTACTGATCGTATGGAACGCAGCAACAATAGCGACTTAACAACGATATTCTGTGAGAGGGCGGTACTACCTCGGTGGAGGCAGCCCGTGTATCAGCTGTCAATTGGCTCAACTTGGCTCTACCATCATCAAAATTATTGTAGATTTATTTATAGATTAAAATTTTGGGAGGTTAAACAATAACTTGTATTTATGTATATCGAACGAGAATCACAATCATCATTCACAAGGTGAGATCAACCCAGTAACACACAGAGATGAGCTGATGATTCCAACCGGCTATTATATTCTCGTGAGCTATTAATATTGTGATGAAAGCGATAGTTTGCTCTCCATCGCTTCTTTTGGGGTACAACGGGTACAATTTACCTTTGAATCTTAAACAATTTACCTTTGATTTCTATTAAAAAATCCTTTAAATCCCTTACATATTCTTGAAATTAGTTTTTTTTTAAGTCATATACGAGTTGATCACATTTCTAGTATTCCCGTTAGCCCCTCCAACTAAGCTCATGCTTGTGTTAGAAGTAGTCACGTCAATAGTTTAATGGCCCGGATGGGGATCGAACCGGGAACCTCTCAGCTACAAGAACGGCCCCTCTAACCACTAGGCTATTCACGCCTTAAAATGTTCACATAACCAACTTAAGTATCTACGGAACCGTTACATGTTCAGACTCACCTCGCTTAACCTTTCGACCTCATATCTCACGCGGTGTGAACACTAGCCATTACACGAATATGCAAGCGCTTACAAGTGGTTAAAAGCGTTGTGCAACCTAAGATGAGTGGTTCAGTGTCATAATGTTAGTTAAAACTTAAAGGTCTTGGCCGATTCACACGCTGTCCCGAGGTGTTAATTGCGAAACAGCGTCGGTCTGTTGACGATTGGTGTTTATACACCCGGGTGTATATCGAAGAGATACTAACTCTTTAATGCGCGTCAGTCGTCATGTAAATATTGTAAAGTGGACATAACAAGGTAGAGCAGTACGTAAGTGTAACCGGGCTGTTAAATCGTAAGCTGCTACCGCTCTTAGGCAACCTTTGGAAGGAAAAAATGGCTTAAAAACTTGGTAGAGTCGATGCAGTAATATTAGGCTGACAGGTGGCGCCATCTATCAATATACTCAAGGTATTACACGCTCAGTATTATGAGCACCATAATCTTGAATAGACATGTTTCGGGGAACTCCACCTGCGTACTCGTAATACACCATGAACGTAAACGACATAGATATCGACTCTACCAAAAATATTCTCGAGGAAAAATGTAGTACATTATGATCTCTATATAAAAACGCGTAGTCACGTCATGTTGTGTTCATGTATGCGTAAAATTATTCCTGTAATATAGAGTCGACAGTTGCTTGCACTGTTGTACTCTATGTGTAGATAAAAAAAATAGCCACTGTATATATTATTTTATTAATTATGTATTAGCGAATGTGTCAGCAGCTACTTTACATACAGCATACAGGTACTTTAAGCCATTAGAAGTATTTTATCTCCACAATATTTTAAGAAAATCTGTACTGAGTAAAATTAGTGACATTAGAAAATTGTATTATACCAATATTTGCAATAGGTTTTTATATCTGTATAATATAAAAAGGTAGAGATATTTTATAACTGCAACAATTTTACCTGTGAATTTCATTTGGCACACCCGCACACCGTATGGACGTATACAAATGAGACGTAGAGACAACTCTACTAAAAGGTTCTAAAAAATTGGGCACACGGACGATTGATAGAGCTCTCCGATTCAACTAGGCTTGCCTGGTCCTATTGCCAGGTGCTATTTTTCTTCCATTCAAAGTGTTCAGTGTTCATTGACTGACGCGCAACTGAAAATAGATTCTGTGATCGGTGTTTCAGGATTTCAGTCAGCCGGTGCCAATTCTGTTGCTGTCAAATCACATTTCAAATTTCAAATATTTTTATTTCAAATAGCTGGCCTATTAACTGACACTTTTAAAAAGTCAATAGCTAGCAGCTAGGTTTAAACTTTAAAGTAAAGTGACATCAAACTACATTATGTATAATATTCAACCGTACAATCCAACTTCAACATTTTTAAATTATCTTTTTTTTTTAAAAAAAAATAGCCTCATCTAGACCTACCAACCATCAGTCACATAAAACTTTGTTGTTGGCAAAATCATCGACTACCTAACGATGAAAGCCATATTTTAAAAAAAGAAGAAGAAGAAGTAAAGTGACACATCTTAAAATATTTTTGTCCTGCTCATATATTACGGCCGTAATAAGGGTGACAATTATAATCAGTTAACACGTTCACTGCGGCGCTGATATACAGTCTAGCCAGTCTAGCCACAGTCGCCTTCTGATGTGGACGTGTTTGCTGACATCAATATAACTTATTATATCGGACAGCACGGCGCGAGCCGTCGCACGTGACTTTGTTGCCATGAGTGCTGAACTCGTGGCCAATGAACTGCTGGCGTTCCTGCAGCAGAAGCTGGACGTGATGGACGAGGTGTCCGCCGTCCAGATCTGCAGCACGAATTTCACCGAAGATGACATCGCTGCTGCCAAGCTGCTGCTGTTTCGGGCGCTCAACAAGAGCGACCAGATGGTGTCCCGCCGCCGTGACGGGACAAAGAAGAGCTTACAAGACATCATCACGCTGCTCAAGGTGACCGACTCGGACGACGTGCCAACTTTTGTGGCGAGGGACCTTAATAAGCTCCCTCCCGTCACATTCGACCACGTCGACGTGACCAGCCTGCTGAAGGACATCGTGCATCTGAAGCAGACCCTGGCTGAGATGACGCGGAGGTTTGCTGCATCCGAAAATACCGTTGGTGAATTGCGTAAGGAATCGATAGTTTACACAGTTTGCTAGCGGTAATTAGGTCATCGACAACTGCTAACGTAAATGTGCGCCGCGGTGCATATTTCGATACGTCCGCGGCGAGTTTTGCGTCAGCGGTTTTAACATCGTCACCCGCGTCACCCGTTGCCGAGTCAGCGTGCGCCGGTCAAACTCCGCGCGCTGCTGCTGCCTCCGTCTCCGCTGCCCGTACCCCGCGGGCATCTGACAAGCTGCGAGCAGCAGCCCCGCCAGCAAAATCAACGGTGCCACAGAAGCCCCGTGATTTTGCCACCGTTGCCGCCAGCAAGCCTGTTGCCCAGCAGCGGCCTATCATCCGTAAGGTGCCGAGCGTGGCCCCTGCGTGTGCACGCTTCGACGACCGAGATGAAGAGGGATTCATCAAGGTGCAGAAGAAGAGACGCACGCAGCGGGTTAACAGAAATCGCTGCGGCACGGCGGCAACAGGGTCCGACGTCCTGTTGCGTGCAGCAGTGCCGACCACCCTAGTCTACCTGTCCCGCCTCCACTACACCAGCAAGGCGGGGGACATTGCTGAGTACATCAGGATAAAGAGCAATGTCTCATTGAGAGTTCAGCCGTTGGACTCTAGACACAACGCCAGTTTCAAGGCGTTTGTGGTTAGAGTCCCGTCAGACAGGCTGTCAACTTTCATGCAGGAAGACTACTGGCCGAAGGGTGTGGTGTACAGGCGCTTTCGGGGGAGATTGCCGCCGTCACCACCTACAGTTTAGTTTAGTTTTTAATCATATGTATGTTAGTTTATAAGGTATGTATCTATGGGCCTGCGATGCCTGATCATAAATAAATAAATAAAATAAATAGCTATACTTTCCATTACTGCGGTTCGGGGCGTTTTGAACCCTGCCGTTAACCAGACATTGTGGCGGCACAAGGCTTATAAAGCAGCTAGTGTCAATTGGAGGCGGCAATAGCCTAGTGGTTAGAGGGGCCGCCTTTGTAGCTTAGAGATTCCGGGTTCGATCCCCATCATGGCCATTAAACTATTGACGTGAACCCACTCCTAACACAAGCATTAGCTTATCTGGAGAGTCTGCCGGGAATACTGTGGCAAGTGTAATGTGACAAACTCTAATTGCTAGTAATCGCTTTTTTTTTTACAGCCTGTTTTTGTGACCCATTCCTGAGCAAAGGCCTCTCCCTTAATACTCCACAAAATACGGTCTTGTGCAGTTTCGGACCAAAAAAATATTAAGAAAATTAAAGTGTATCAAAAAAATTTGCGCCATTGCCGGTATTGGCGTTAAGAAGCTGTTATAGCTGCGTTTCGTACAATGATTGATAGAGCCGGAGGCCAAATCTCCCCCTCTCCCGCCCTTCCCCTTACTTGCGAGCAATGCTATAGGAATTACACGTATCCTGCTGTTACCACTTAACTGCTTAACTTCAGGCGATACGTACGCTTCTTCGCAGACTTTGCTATGAAAACTAAACTAATGATTGATTTATTAAAAGCTTTGTAAAGGTCTTTATAGACGTTTCATACTAGTTTACTATTATTTTTAAGTAGCATAATTAAATAACATAGGTATATATTTTAATTTTATTTTATGGTTTATTATCAACTATGAAATATTTATGAGAAAAAATAATAAAACATAAACGTATAAATAATTCTAGTTCAAAATTTCTACCACAACCGGTAGTTTTCGCACCAACATAACATATAATTTGATACCGCCCAGATGTTCAGCGGAAGCTTAGCACGGCTCATGGAGTTAAGGCGTGCCACACACGGGCGGATGTTGCCTGGTTATTGTTCTACGACCATTATCAATCATAGGAATGTCTCTTGGTTTATTTGTTCTCTCGCGTCACGCTTCAGACAAGATGGTGCAACTTTAGCGAGATATTATTGCTTTAATAAGGGTGCTCGTCCACTTGAGCCGTGTGGGCTGGCTGCTCGCTTCGATCACTAGGATCGCAGCGAGCGGGCTGGAAACCCGGCTTAAGTAGACGAGTACCCTTACCTCCTTATTAATAAGCGTGGTTAATATCAGTTGTATAGTTACATCACGCTTTGCCTTCTTCTCTCGAATGTCTAATTACTGATGACAGAAAGAGATAGTTCGGTGTGTGACTATTCCTCTGCTATACCACGTTTAGTAATAAGTGGGCTTAGGGTTTACTAGGCTGATAGGCTTCTTAACCATGCACCATGGGTTCAGTTTGATTAGCATTCTAGATACCTGTAGCGAATACAAGCGTGGGAGATAACCTATCTACCACGTCCTTATACTCGGTGTATGTACTGAATAAACAATAGGATTACTTCGACTTGGTTCGACATAACTAATGCCGGCTTACACCCGCTCTCAGATGCAAAGAACGTAGACGGAGCGCGTAGGAAAAGTGACAAACAACTAGCGCCAAATAGCCGCAATCCAGATTTTTGCATTGTTCGTTGTTTAAGTTAATAAATAAAGTAGGTACCTAATATTAGGACACCTTTACCTGTGGTATTGAATGCTGGTATACTTATATTATTACTAGCGGTGCCCCGCGACTTCATCCGCGTAGTATTGGATTATTGGGTTAAAAAGTATCCTATATGTTAATCCCGGTTATAATCTATCTGTGTTCCAAATTTCATCCAAATCCGTTCAGTAGTTTTTGCGTGAAGGAGTAACAAACATACATACATACATACATACATACATCCACACTCACAAACTTTCGCATTTATAATATTACTAGCTGCGCCCCGCGACTTCATCCGCGTAGTATTGGATTATTGGGTTAAAAAGTATCCTATATGTTAATCCCGGTTATAATCTATCTGTGTTCCAAATTTCATCCAAATCCGTTCAGTAGTTTTTGCGTGAAGGAGTAACAAACATACATCCACACTCACAAACTTTCGCATTTATAATATTAGTAGGATAAGTTTCGTATTTATATGTATAACAATGAAAAACACATGAGAAAATCTAAAAAAATAATATTGGATTGAAGCTATTGCTTATCACTTTTGCTGACTTCATATTTTACAAGCTCCGTCTAAGTTCCTCATTCATCCGAGTGCCCGCTACACACGAACTGATATGACACTAGTGTCATGTGTATTAGAACATTTTATGGAAGCAACAGCACATAGAAACGTACAGAAGTTTGTGAAACGACACCCGAGGCTGTATTAAACCCGCCGTAATGACCTCATAATGGGCTTTTAGTGTACTTAGTATAAGTACTTACCTCAACAAGTAATCATTTAGAACCCAACCATTCATTTTTTTATTTTTTAGACTAAATTTAAGACAGCACAACGTCTGTCGGGTCAGCTAGTACGTTATAAAGCCAAGCCCGTTCAGTTTCTTGCCAGATCTTCTCATTCAAGGTCGCGTTCCGATCCGGTGTAGCTAAAGAACAATAAAATTCGTAAGTGCCTCCGTAGGCAATGACAAGAAAATGAGCACTTTCAGTTTCAGTTGCCTTTTGGTACTTACTGCAAAAGCTACTAAACTTTCTCGGGCGCGGCTAGTAATTCACGTGAACAATACCCTAAGAGTCGATGTCAGAGTCGTAGATTCCTACCAAGCCACTCCTGGCTATGTCCGCCCGACCCCTTTCCGTATCCGCTAGCACGGGAATCTACGAAAATCCCGCCTTAATGGGTTTTATCGCTTTCACACATTTTAAATCTAGTTCCTGAAGAATTCCGTGAATGAAAACTGGGGACCGAAGTTATATTTGATTTCTGAACTTTTTTTATTCAATTTCATTATTTTTCTAGAAAAATAATGGACGTATTTTCCTTCCTTTGGATACAGTATTACTCTAAATTGAAAATTTAAAAAAACCCCGACGCGACATTTTTTAAACTACAAAAGAAGTGTATTTTCACAACACTCTCCATCATAATACCTTTCTAACAAAAAAGACAAAATGAAAATCGGTTCATCCGCTTGGGCGCTACAACGCCACAGGCAGGCACACAGATACACATGTTGAACTTATAACACCCCTCTTTTTTCGTCGGGGGTTCAAATAGGACTCTAGCACATAGTACGAAATTACTTTGAAAATTATTACAACAATAAGTGTTCATTAAATCACGATCTATAGCCGATCAGGTTAAAGCAAAGTTGATCCTCTGTCGTTTCTGAACAAACTCCATGCTTAGGTAGAACCATTTAATGGTAATGGAGCTAATCTGCAGCCAAAGCACCACATCTCATACAGGGACTGGCTCGAGTAGGGTAGTATCTCACAGAAGATCGGCTAGAGTAGCTATGATAGCTACGTTTCGTACAATGAGTGAGAGATCCGGAAGCTCAACCCGTCCTCTCTGTTTTCGTTTAGGTCAGCAACGTACGAGCAATGCCTTTGGTATCTATAGGCTACAGTGACTGCTTAACATCAGGCGAGTCGTATACTTGACGACTTTATCATGGTGACAAAAAGCCAAGCAATTAAAAAGATCTTTCGCTTCGCTATTGGTTATACCCAAAGCATATTATTATTACAAATTCTTTTGTTTCTACCCAAGATGTATAAAGATATTGATATTATCTATCATATTTTCATCCATTCGAGAACCCATTCGAGATTCAATCGAAAGCAATATCCAAACTATAGCGATACCATCTACACGCGGCTTCACAACGCTTCGCTTTTCACATGTATCTGGTACGCTCGCTCCGCAGTTCTGCAAATAACCGACCTCATGTGTTTCACGTGCCGTTGGCAAAGATAAAAGCAGGGTTCACTGAAGCGTGGTGGGCGCTTATGCAAGTAGAAATCTTTAGGTTTTTATAACTGTACGTAGTGCTGCCAGGTTATTTGTTTTTTTTTATTTAAAAAAATTGTTACTAGCAATGTGACTTTATCACATTACTAATATTCCCGTTAGCCTCACTAGCTAAGCTAATGCTTGTTATTAGCGGGCTCAAGTTAATAGTTTAATGGCCAGGATGGGGATCGAACCCGGAACCTCTCAGCTAAGAAGGCGGCCCCTCTAACCACTAGACTATTGGCGATATCATTGATAAATGAATGCAGTGATAGCCGAATTTAATTCCAAACATAATTCGGAAACGTCGTGAGCGAACCTGAACGTCTTAAAAATCTAACCAATTTTCGAAAGACATGTCAACTCCGCCAACCCGCACTGGGCTAGCGTTGTGAATTATGGCCTGAATCTCTCCGAATCGAGGGGAGGCGTGGGACGGTCGGACTAGTAGTGGGACGTTAGGTAATTAAATAATATACTTCTTAAATTAAATATAAGTCATCAGGCCTATTGTCTGGGTAGGAAATTCTCTGGCTTTGTGGACATGAGCTCAAAAATAGTTTAACCAGACAACATTTAGCGGTTGGCAACCTTCCTCAATGAAGATTAGTGCAGACCTTTTCAACGGACGAGCTTAAAATAAACTCCTGGTATTTGTTAGCGTTAACTTCAGAAATAAGCCTCCAAAGTGTTTTCAGCGTGATTACTTTTTTACAGGCCCACTGGGACTTATATAGAAGTTTTATTGAAGATTTAAAGCACTGCGTCTGCCGCTCTGTGTTCCTAAAACTTGTTTGAGTAAAAGTAAATGAAAACTCAACCCCCAATGTTATTGCTGATGAAAGAACGGCTACATAATAAATGATACTTAGGTACTATTAATTTTAATTTAGTTTTTATAAGTGACATAACTTGGATCAATAAATCTTCTTGTGTTTATAATGAGAATAACATTTTATTTAGTTTGTACCTAATGGTCAGTTAGTGGCTTAAGGTTTAATGGCTTGTGATTTTTTAGGTCTATTTCCTTGGCTTGTGCGGTCTACTAAATCACGATTTTCTCTATTTCAAAGTAATAATGCATAAAAATATTAGGTTGTAAGGTCATTGTTGGATACTCCGGCAAATCGTAACAGAATTGTTCATAATTATTAAGTGATCCTTACTTTTTTTTTAAAAGCTTGTTGCAGTAAAGTCATTATTTTTTACATTCTTTTTTTAATTCTAACGCTAACGGGTAATGTGTACAGTCAACATCAAAACTAGCTTGGTATCTAGAATGTGCAAATCAATCATACTGTTAACGACGTTACTTTTGATATTGACTGTACATAGAGCATTTCAGACAGGCTTATAATTATTATTTTATTTAAATTTCATAATCGATATAAACCTCATAACTCCATAATCTTAATGGTAATCAATTTCGTAATTCAAACTTCAATCCCATAATTATATTTTCGATTGCTTTCAAGCAGTCCGATCGTTCAAAGCGGGATATGAATAGAGTTCTTTGATTTGGGGATAAAGGACAGGAAGTCTAGGGCCGAGGGGCCTGGGCCCTTGTCCATGGTAATACAAGGGTCATGGTATTCAAATATACCAGTCATTATCTTAATTTGTAATTTGAGAGGTATTAGCGAGGGATTTCGATGTGAACAGATCGACTTTCGTATAACTTTTTTTAATATATCAAAGTCGGCAAACAAGCGTACGATTCGCTTGATGTTAAGCAGTTACCGTTGCCTATAGATGCTTGCAATACCAAAGGATCTGAAGTGGAGTGAGATAGAGGACGGGGAAGGAAACGCCGATCTTTTGTAAGAGAGCGGTACTATCCTGGTCGGACGAGTTAGCTGAGCTGTATGAAAATTGCTACAGCTTAGCTCTACCACCGTTACTATGGCGTTTGTTAGTTTAAAGACAACTGATAGGTTCAAAAGATTTTGAGTATACCATCAGGCTTTTCTGGAAAGGGTCCACTATAGTCCACCCAAATTCCATATCGAGTTTAGTTCAGGTCCAATTTGTCACCATAACTTTTGTAATGACATTCGGTTTCAATGTGACATAGATATCTATTTCCATTTATTGGACTGACTGCAAATATTAAACGTCTATTCCACATAGCAACGGAAAAATACGGAACTAAATTGTAAACAGGGTAAATTGTATTGCGGACGCACGACTACAGCTCCGCATCTTCGGGACTTCGTATGTAAAATAGGCTGTGGTAATAAAATCCTCATGAGTGACAGTGCATAAAGTTTTAACATGTGTATACTCGTATTTGTGTATCTGTGTGTCTGTCTGTGGCATCGTAGCGCCCAAGCGGATGAACCGATTTCAATTTAGTTTTTTTTGTTAGATAGGTATTCTGATCGAGAGTGTTCTTAGCTATGTTTCATGAAAATCGGTTTAGCCGTTTGAAAATTATCAGCTATTTTGTAGTTTAAAAAGTCGTCGCATCGGAGGTTTTCTAAATTTTCAATTTTATCTCCTACTCATTTCCAGCCGGTCGGTATTTACCGTGGTAAATACGAGTGGGCGAATGAGAACAGTCCAGTCGGCGGCGACTGCTCGCTGTGGGTGCGAGCTGCCACTCTCCAGCTGGACGACGGCCAGTGGCAGTGCCAGGTCACCGCCAGCACCTATGATGTGCAGGTGAGTCTTAGACGCGCAGTAATACATCTATCTCATGTCTGACAGTGATCTTGAGTACGCTTTTGACATGTCATTTTGTTCTGGAACCCATACGAATGATATTCCTAAGTTCGCTCTCAAACTTGAGGTAGATTTAGCTGTACTATGCCATGATCATGGGTAATAAAGTACATATTATGAAGTCGCTAGTTTGATCCGCAAAAGAAAATGTAGAGGAAGTTGGAAGAAAATTATCCATTTATTGCAGGATTATGAATCAAGATTAAAACTTTTCGATATGCTTATACGTATTCAATATTAACATTATATGTTTATTGCCTAGGCAGGCACACTGGCGGATGGTCCATCTGATGGTTGGTGGTAACCATCGCCCAGGACATTTGCAACTTAAGGAGAGCAGACACTGTGCCGGCCTTTTAGGGACTTGTAGATTTGCCTTTTGAAGATCGCGAAGTTATAGGGCAATGGAATGACTGCAGAGTACCAGATCATTTTGCAAATTATTAACTGCGCCCGAACAGTGATGATAACTTTGACGGATTTCCTAGGACGCCCTCTCCAGCCCGCCCGCGGCGCTGGCGGTGCGGGTACCCCCGCAGTCCCCCAGGATCCTGTTCAACGGCTCCCACGTGATGCCGGGTCAGAACATCACCGTTCCGGCTGGCAACCGGGCCACGGTCGTCTGCGAGGCCAGATACGGAAACCCGCCGGCTTATATTGAGTGGTATTTGGGTAAGAAACATATTTTATTTCTTAACAAACGGGGCAATTTCCGAGGAAGCATTGAAGAGTTTTCCGGTCAGTCAGGGCAAAAAGCAAACTTTTAAGACAAATTCAAATAATTTTCTAGGTTTAATCTTTATTTCAGGAAAATAAAACTCCTATGTTTTATAAATGGTGATGTACCTACTTGATAGACATGATATAATAAGTCTTTCTGGAGATGTAACAGGTGAACAAAGGAATTAAAATCTTGGTCCTAATGGAAACTGTATTTGAGCTGAGTACTCCTTATTACATTAGTTACTTACACATTACTAAAAAGCTATTATCTTGATATTACAAACGGACACTTAAATTTTATTTATTTGTGTTGATATTAAGTTTTTTTCCCCTTTAAATTGAGATTGTCAGCGGTGCGGACGATAATGTTTCCAATACACCCATGGTATTTTCAGAGAAAGAGCGGCTAACCGCGTGGAGTCAGACGAACATGTCCGAGGTGGAGCGGCCGCGGGTGTGGGCGGCGCGCTCCGTGCTCGAGCTGGGCGCCGCCCGGGCCGCGCGCGGCCGCCAGCTGGCCTGCCGCGCCCACCACCCCTCCTACCCCTCGCCGCACTACAGGGACTCATACACCATGCTTGATGTTACTTGTGAGTTCTATTTGACGACCGCTTGGCGCAGTGGTTCGAGCGTAGGCCGCTCGGCTCACTGCACGTGGTAGTTGCGGGTTCGATTCCAGCCGGGGAAAATTTCGGAAATGGCCTTTTCGTAATTTGCCCTGGTCTGGGTGTCACTGTGATCGTCCCCAGTCCATTGTACGGTGCCCATACAAGCATTGCTTAGTTTGGGACCATACAGTTGGTGTGTCTGCCTGGCGATATTTATTTATATACTGATTATTATTTATTTAAAGTCAAGAATTCAAGAACCCATTGAGGACCGTAAGAACCCATTACGGTCCTTCTCATGATGCATCGACTTCAAACCGGAGGTGCTACTTGTAGCAGCGATAATAATCGATATATCGTGACATTCGTATTGTCGAATCCTACTCTAAATTCCATCTTTTTAGCCGTCGTATATCCAATCCCACTCTCCTTCAGGTTGGCAACGTACGAGCAATGCCATTGATATTGCGAGCATCTATAGGCTGCGGTACCTGCCTAACATCAGGCAGGTCGTAAGCTTGTTTACCGAATTCATTACATACAAAATAAATAAGGTACTTTAGTACCTTAATTTACATTGGACACCTGTTGACAATGTACCGTACAAACATTAATTAATTCAAACGCCCACTGTCAGTCCGGAATAGAAACCTATCAATGGCATCTTATTTCATAAACAAACTTCCTGCGGCAGATTTTATTTAAGCCTCTTGAAGGCCGATAAACAATGCCAAGATTCTCCAAATTAATCTGTCATATTATTAATCTGCATCTACGTCATCTGCCGTGTGGCAGATGTGTTAACAGATAAATATTTAAATTACATTTAAATATCGCCAGACTAACACACCGACTCTATATTTAGGAGACCGACTCTCATTTGAATCTAATAAAATACCTAAGTATTCATATAAGTATACCATACAAACTCTCTACCTATTTGTGCTATTAGAAACGACTTTCAGCTCACAAACAATTCCACACACGTTCACAATTGGAATTGTTCTCAAGAGACACCTTTCACTTGCTTTCCACAGTCGTGCCAGTGGTCTCCATCGTGGGTGGCGACCCAAGTACCCTGGCCAACCTCGAGGAGGGGTCCAGCGCTCTCAGTCTGGACTGCAGGGCTGACGGGAACCCTAGCCCCTATGTGTGGTGGACCAAGAACGGACAGGTGGTCGCTACCAATGGAGCGAAGCTGATTCTTGCGCCGGTGACTAGGAATCATTCAGGTAAGTAAATGAAAGATGAGGCAATGGGCAATAGAGAAAGCAAGAAACTAACTACTACCGACTAAGTAATATTGTTTTCTAATAAATATTCATTTGTAATAATCAAATAAGGGACTTGGCGCAGTGGTTCGAGCGTAGACCGCTTGGCTCACTGCATATGGTGGTTGCGGGTTCGATTCCCGCCGGGATAAATTTCGGAAATGGCCTTTTCGTAATTTTCCCTGGTCTGGGTGTCACTGGGATCGCCCCAGTCCATTGTACGGTACCCATAGTACACGCGTTGCTTATTTTGGGATCTACAGTTGGTGTGTCAGTCTGCGATATCCGATATGGTCATATAAGGAGCTTAAATTCGGTGATATACTTAGGAGCCAACTTTCGCATCTCTCCGCTATCTGTGTCAGTTTGCCTCACGCATGCAAATTACCTCAATAAGCAGACATAAATGTAGTATCAATGAAACAGACCAGTCGCGAATTTTAATCACACGCATTTGAGGATATCCTGCTCCTTTTGAAAGATGTCATCTGCCAAATATATACTTACGTACCGAATACTATAATAATAAATATAAATAATAATTTATCCCTTGGCGTCCCACTCCTGGGCACGGGCCTCCCCTCACTACGAGGGGGATTCAGGCCGTAATCCACCACGCTGGCCCAGCGCGGGGTTGGCGGATTTCACATGTCTTCCGAAAATTGGTTAGATTTTCTAAGACATGCAGGTTTCCTCAGGATGTTTTCCATCACCGTAAGCAAGTGATAATCATATAGAAATTATGATTCGCACATAGATTTAGAAAAACCCAGAGGTACGAGCCGGGTTTTGAACCCAGGACCTGGTGCCCGCAAGCCGCGTGCTTAACTAATCGGCTATCTCTGCTCTTCCACCGAATACTAGGACGATTTAACCACTGGACGTGAGATGTAGGTACTATTCAATAAAGTATGAAAACACATGAAACCTACTTTTGCGGGGGGAGGACTAATGTTACTCTATTCTAGCATAAAGCGCTGTCACTGTCTAAAAAGTAGGTATTAGATAATGACAGCGCTTCATGCTAGAGTAGGGCCCAGCGCACACCGCTGGAGGCGCGGCGGAGCAATTGAAGACAACAACTTAACATAAACCATAACTACCTTGACTTACGGTCGCTTGAATAAATTCGCACGCGGTGCTCGGAGCGCCCTCAAACTACTACAAGAGCATACGCGCGACTGCTCATACATACCGTATGTCTAGGGTGTTAAGGTTTATATTAAATTGTTGTCTTTAATTGCTCTTCGCCGCGCCTCCAGCGGTGTGCGCTGGGTCTAGGAAGCCTAGCAACGACCAAGGGCAAGGCTAATATTTCTCGGTGCGTGGCTAGCTGGGTGTACCTATATAACGGCAAGATCACACGTCCATTAGTACAATCGTTCTAGCCTAAATTATGTTAATTATTTTTCAGGAATCTACGGGTGCCAAGCGAGAAATTCTCTGGGTACATCGGATTCAGTTAAAATTGAAGTTGATGTGAAGTGTAAGTATAACCAGGAGCGTTTTAATTCAATTTCTATACACACATAACTAACTTAATATAACAAAGCTTTAGACTAGGTACCTATTAATAAAATCTGAGAAAAGCTAAGACCAATATTTACTAGTGCAAAATACTTCGGCGAGGGTTGTCCGTTCACGGTTGCACGGTAGTGAACTAATCAACTAAGTAGGTAATTAACAATAAAGTCCTGGTTGGGGTTCCGTATCCCTTACTCATCTCAGATAACGCAGCTGTAATAGCTACTTTGCGACAATAGATAGATAGATAACTCTTTATTAATCCACCACAAGACAAAAAAATTACAAGTTATTAAATAATTTACACAGAAAGTGGAAAATGGCCGGCCTTATCACTAAAGGTGATCTCTACCAGGCAACCTTAGGATGGAGAGGATCTAAAGAAAAATAATACGGGGGTGTACTTACAAAAAATTAACTTATAAACATATACATTACATTAAATAAACAAGAAAATAATATGACATATACTTATACCTACTACATAATGGCTAAGTGAATATAATAGCACGCAACAGTTTAGACACAGACAAAATAGATAAGAAGCAGTAATTAAAAAAATTAAAAAAAAAATATGGAGAAAGAAATAATTTCTTTACCTGGTCTTTGAATTTTCAATTTCAATATTTTGTGAGATGGTGGTGCTAGCTCGGCGGAGCCGACCCGTATATGAGTACTTAGTAGTCAATTGGCTACGGAATGAAAACCGTTCTCGAAATTATTGTCAAGAGTCTTGAACATTAATCGTTATTTTATATTATGTACTAGCGTTTACTGGACTCGTCACGGACTTTCAGACAAACAGCTTAAAGTTTAATTTTCACGAATTATCGTGAAAATACATTGCACATTATGCTACATTAGTAGCCTATGCCCCCAATCTATTTCTATATCAAAATTCATCGTAATTCGTAAAGTGGTTTAGGCGTGAAAGCGTTACAAACAGACAGACAGAAGTTACTATGGCTTTTATAATATTAGTTTGTATTGTCAGATCCGCCGCGAGTGACGTGGGTGGGTCCCGACACGGTGGTGGAGGCGAACCTGTACTCCCAGGTCACGCTGGACTGCAAGGCTGACGGCAACCCCCCGCCCTCCTACACGTGGTACCACAAGTGAGTGTGTGTTATAACTACAGCACTAGATGTTTTGGTAGAAAGAAAATGTGGGAGTTTTGGCTTGGGAACACCTGAAATTAGTATTTTTTTATATTATTTTTGTGAAACGATTGGTTGAACGGACAGAAATATAAAAAAAACTATCAGGTTTCTCTATTTTGACTATAAAACTCTAAAAACTGAATAGGAAAAACCATCTTTACCTGTTTTGTTTAGTACGCCTACTTGCCGAGAGACAGCGCGAATATTGGTGACCATAATAAATTTGGTCACCAATATTCTAACATGATTCAAATTGTATTTTTATATGCTCAGGGATAATTTTCAGTCCCTTTAAAAAATTACAGATTTTAAATCACACGTCTAGTAACAGCTACTCGCCGATAGATGGCACTGTTCTTGAAATGGATTAACTATAGTTACTGTACTGAATAATAGATGGCGCTGTTATAAATTTTCTTACATTAAGGTTGCGTCGGTCGGGTTTATTGCAGTTTCTCTCAAGATGACGCTGTAGTCAACAGATTGTACTTATTTATTTTTTACGCAAAATTTGAGCATTTCTAAGATATAATACTATTGTTTGCGATTAAGACTTATTATACTGCATTGACATACGCAATAATATCAACCTAAAATAATTCATAATCTAAGCGTTTTCCGATGAAAAACTTCTGTCACTTTTTATTGTAATACATACACGCACACATTGACAAAAGGTGTATTTTAGCCACTAGCCACTAGAGGGCGTACTTTTATATTTATTGCGGCCTTTTTATTTTATAATAAATAGCGAATATATTATATTTTTGCTATTGTAAAATTCATTATTGTATGCGTATTCATCATTCTAAAAAAACGATAAAAAATATACATCTGTTATAGAATAATTTTATTGTCTGACTAGCTGTGCCCGCGACTTAGTCCGCGTGTAATTTAACTTAACAAAAATTTCGGGATTATTCATCCCCTCTTTTATCCCTTTGGGGTAAAATTAATCAAAATCCTTTCTTAGCGGATGCCTACGTCATAACATCTGCATGCCAAATTTCAGCCCGATCCGTCCAGAGGTTTGGGCTGTGCGTTGATAGATCAGTATGTCAGTCAGTCAGTCAGTCACCTTTGAGTAATATATTTAGATTTTACTAAATATAGTGAAAATATAACTGTAATACACTTGTTGGTGTATTTTCTAACATATGAGATACATTACTGAGAAATAGATGTGGTTTTCCATGTGAACATATTTTTATTTATAACAACAACAATAATTACAAGAAATCAACATAATAATCGTGTCTCTATCAAAATTAAAGGACCTAGAGTCCTATACAGAGTAGCGTTAGTAGTGTTTCCTACATTAAAACACTACATGGCCTACTTTTTTGCAATATGTACACGACACCTTAGGCACACTATTTACACTAGACGACGAAAAGGCACTAGATGTAGCAGAGGCATCTCGGCGTTCTTCCTTCAGCAGGATCGATGCAACCGAGTCTGTAGATATCGAGGTGCCGGAATGCTCTATTGCCATCACCATGGGCTGTAGCTGTCCTTGAGTCCTGCCAGCATAATCACACCAACAAGTTCATCTTCCAGACCAGCTTGATTGGCAATCAGTTGTTGTTGCACGCATGTCATTCACATAGGCTTCTATGTTCGAGTACAATACAAGTTTAGTACCAAGCTATTTCTTCATAAGTTGTAAGCGTCGAGCAAGCCCGCTGTCAGCGTAGGCTTCCCGAAGTCGCTTCCATGTTTCCTTCGAAGTTTCAGCTGTCATGACGATGAGATATAGATGTTCGCTTAGACTCAAGCAAATCTTGGATCTTTGGCATCTTTGCGTTGAAAGTCGTCAACTTCCTCCGCAGGCTTCATGACGCAGTCCCATAGTTCGCTGTCGATCAAGTACATCTTCATGGCGAAGCTCCAAGCCGCGTAGTTGACGCTTCCCTTTAATTTTGCGAAGCTCAACGTTGTGTTGGCACCCACTGCTGTTGAAGAGCTACTAAAGACAGTTTGCTGTGGTTGTACCTTTGACGACGACTGTTCTGAGTAGCAGATTAAATAAAAACATATACGGAGGCCAGACAAGATATTTAATGTACAGCGTATTTTGACAGACAGAATAGAATTCTATGCAAAGAGAATACATTCTATGTAAAAACAAATGTCAATATAAATTACACGGAATTTAAAAACTAATTATTAACAGGCCAGTTCTTTGATGATTTCCACTACGTAGGTTGCAACAAAGATAATCTACTATATAAAAATAAGTCGGGTTTTCCTTCCTGACGCTATACCTCCAGAACGCACGAACCGATTTCCACGGTTTTGCATTCGTTGGAAAGGTCTCGGGCTCCGTGAGGTTTATAGCAAAGAAAATTCAGGAAAAATTTCAACAGAACGCGGACGGAGTCGCGGGGCACAGCTAGTCTTCTACTATATAAAAATAAGTCGGGTTTTCCTTCCTGACGCTATAACTCCAGAACGCACGAACCGATTTCCACGGTTTTGCATTCGTTAGAAAGGTCTCGGGCTCCGTGAGGTTTATAGCAAAGAAAATTCAGGAAAAATTTCAGCAGAACGCGGACGGAGTCGCGGGGCACAGCTAGTAATAACTATATTAATTTAGCCCTTTTGACGTCCCACTCCTGGGCACGGGCCTCCCCTCAACATGAGGAGGATTCAGGCCATAATCCACCACGCTGGCCCAGTGTGGGTTGGCGGATTTCACATGTCTTACAAAAATTGGTTAGATCTTCTAAGACATACAGGTTTCCTCACGATGTTTTCCTTCACCGTAAGCTAGTGATAATCATATAGAAATTATGAGTCACACATAGATTTCGAAAAATCCAGATGTGCGAGCCGGGGTTTGAACCCAATACCTGGTGCCCGCAAGACGCGTGCTTTAAGCAATCGGCTATCACAGCTTCAGCTCAATCAAAATAATACTAATAAATAAACAAATATCGCCAGACAAACATACCAACTGTATGGTCCCAAACTAAGCAAGGCTTGGACAATGGATACCGTACAATGGACTGGGGGCGATGCCAGTGACACCAAGACCAGGGCAAATTACGGAAAGGCCAATTCCGAAATTTACCGTGAAGGGAATCAAACCCGCCACCACCCGGTGTAGTGAGCCGAGCGGCCTACGCTCAAACCACTGCGCCAAGCGGTCGTCAATCGTCGATGGTAGTAAAAGTAAAAGTAAAAGTAAAAGTAAAAGTAAAAGTAAAAGTAAAAGTAAAAGTAAAAGTAAAAGTAAAAGTAAAAGTAAAAGTAAAAGTAAAAGTAAAAGTAAAGGTAAAGGTAAAGGTAAAGGTAAAAGGAAAAGGAAAAGGAAAAGGAAAAGGAAAAGGAAAAGGAAAAGGAAAAGGAAAAGGAAAAGGACAAGGTCAAGGAAAAGGAACAGGAAAAGGAAAAGTTAGTCGCGACACCACACTGTTCAATGCGAAATAGAAAGACGATACGAAAAAAATAATAACTGGCTTGCTTTCTATAAGGGAGAGAGAGAGACATACAGAGAAACACGCGCACGCCGCACATATAGCGAAAAAAGTGTCGTTACACATTTTTTGGTCTTAATTTTTTCCGTGTAGCCCCCTTTCGCAACGCGCGATAAGGAACTTCATTCCAATATTTATTACATACTAGCTGTGCCCCGCGACTTCATCCGCGTAGTATTGGATTATTGGGTTAAAAAGTATCCTATATGTTAATCCTGGTTATAATCTGTGTTCCAAATTTCATCTAAATCCGTTCAGTAGTTTTTGCGTGAAAGAGTAACAAACATACATACATACATACATACATACATACATACATACATCCACACTCACAAACTTTCGCATTTATAATATTAGTAGGACTTACCTAGTACATGTGTACATATATAATACTAGCTGAGCCCGCGACTTCGTCCGCGTGGAATTTAACTAAAGCCCGCTCCCGCGTTCTGAGCCCGCGCGACAAGACTCATTTTTTTAAATTTCGTTTTTCTAAAATAAAAGTAGCCTAAGTTACTGCTTAGAACATCAGCTATCTACCAGTGAAAGTCCCGTCAAAATCGGTCCACCCGTTTCGGAGATACTCTTTGATTTCATGTGTTTTTATTTTTTTACGCGGAACCCTAATTGTTTTTCCGAAATTAAAGTAGCCTAAATTACTCCTTTTATCATCAGCTATCTGCCAATGAAAGTCCCGTCAAAATCGGTCCAGCCATTTCGGAGATTACCCGGAACAAACACACAGACAGACAGACAAAAAAAAATTTAATCGCGTTTTTGCTGTAGGTGTCGTATGTACTTTGATATGCACTTAGTGAAAAGGGGTTATTTTGATATTACAAACAGACACTCCAATTTTATTTATTTGTATAGATAGTACAGTAGTATCTATGGTTTGTATATACCAGGTTCGGTATTTATTTGGCAAATACAGTAAATTTTCATTTTTATGTACCTATACGGTAATCCTAAGTCAGCGGCAACACTATCCTACCCACATATATGGATTTACATAGATAACGCAAATGTATGTACTTAGCGTGTCGGAAAACCCCGACCAAGCGTCAAGGTTGGTCGCCTATAACTTACAGTCCTTCACGACTACAGATATAAAAATATGAGTATGAGCGAGATAATCACTCGAGATAATCGTAGCGGGCGGAGGGGTATCAGCGGCATCGGTGTCTTTGAATCGGTTTGGATTTCCCGCCATCTATGACGTCACAGTAAGTGTTAAAAATTTGGCACGCTTGGTTTCAATACAAATCGTGATACTTGCGTTATCTATGTAAATCTATATCTGTGATCCTACCTATAATACACTAAACGAAAAAAATATTTCCGACAACAAACGCTTTTATAATAGACATCCGACGTTGTCAAGTCGCCGCTCTCTACCAATTGACAACGTCGCGTCTGCAACAACGTAGTACCTCGTGTGGCGAATTGACGACCGCTTGGCGCTGTAGTTTGAGCGTTGGCCGCTCGGCTCACAACATCGGATGGTTGCGGGTTCGATTCCCGACACAGGAAATTTTCTGAAACGGTATTTTCGTAATTTGCCCAGGTCTGGGTGTCACTGGGATCGCCACCAGTTTAATGTATGGTAGCCATAGTACAAGCGTTGCTTAGTTTGGCACCATATAGTTGATGAGTAAGTCTGGCGATATTTATTTATTTATCTGATACCTATCATGTCAGCGATACATTAATTTATTTATTAGAAACTTAGTATTGTATTATGTCCGGAAAATATTAAAAATACTTAGCTCGTTACTTCATTTTTTTATTGAATGTTATTATTATGATAATAAAAGATGAAAACCCGGCTTCGCTCGGGTGAAATGTGACTCATTACAATTTTCGGCATGATGTGTTTACATCCAAACAAAGTTAATAGAAATACAAATACATCCGACAGAGAACCAAAGTTATCGACATCGCTCAAATAATTAGCAAGCTGAAGTGGCAGTGGGCTGGCTATATCTCGCGAAGAACCGACAACCGCTGGGTTAAACGTGTTTTTGAGTGGAGACCTCGACTCGGCAAGCGTAGTGTAGGACGCCCTCCGACCAGGTGGGATGACGATTTGCGAAAGACTGCAGGCAGATGCTGGATGCGGCAAGCTGAAGACAGGGCGCTATGGCGCTCATTAGGGGAGGCCTATGTCCAGCAGTGGACAAGCATAGGCTGATGATGATGATGATGAAAGTTAATCACTATGCAAAGCAAAACTAAATGAAATGAATACTCGTACGGAAACATCATGAACATTAAACACTGAATTTGTTTGTTCTGACAGCTAAATCAATAAATGCACTTCTTCTTCTTTCTTTAAAAATATGGCCCACCAACTAAGAACACTGGCACTGTCATCACTGACACCGACTGACATGCGTCCATAGAAAATATGGCGGTACTGTGCCGAATATTATAATTATAACATTGTTTATCACGACAATCCGAATTTTGCGGATATATGTTGTCGACTCAAAATCATTATTTTTTTAAGTTTTATTATTCTGGTAACGTTTCAATCGAGTCTACCGTACCCTTTGACGGAATTATTAATATAGATGGCGCAATATAGGGATATACATATTTGCAATAAAAATTTGGTCACCACCATCTGTCATTTCAACTAGTACACTATTAGCACGCAGTTTACTCAAAGTACAAATTTTATGTTAATAATGGCCTAATTTAGTCAGATGGCGCTGACAAGTTCACACACACAGGCGTAAAATTTAACAAATTTTACGATCGATTTTGATTATGTTAATCTATTTTTAAATGCCTGAAATCATTAGATGCGAATACAATAATTTATTTAGAAGTGATAAAATCCATTGTTTTAAGGAAAAACTTTGTGTGTCTCGTATAAATTCGGAATGAAATATGTATGGAGAACACGACCGCCCCCATCACCTTAACCACAATGGACTTGTAAAATCTACCGTTACAATAGTCGATGCCCACAATGTATGGAACGCTTCTTACCCCCAGCCCCACGACTTCAGCCCGCATCAACTCTATCCAGGACGGATCCTACCCCATATCCACGACCCCCCAACTCCAACTGCACAACGTGTCGTACGATCAGCACGGACGATACACCTGCGTCGCCACCAATCAGATCGGACTGCAGGACAGGTGAGGGACACGGAAGATGGGTTTACCTACCCACTATGTAACATTTCCCGAGATTTTTGGCTAATCCACGAACTAGCAAATTATAATAATTATTGTTGTGATAAAGTCACTGTCACTGTATATCCTATCTAACTTAGTGTGTATAACTCTTATAATTAATTTTTCATTGTAAATTTTTTTATTATTTTTTTTTCTCTCTTTGTTTCCATAGATGTTTATGCGAACTTTATTTTCTATAAAATTTTCAAAGTTTCATGCGGTTTTACGACCTATCTATATCAATTAATTGAATATACCCAGGACTCACCACTCTGAGGCGGTGACTCTGAACGTGCTGGGCCCGCCGGTGGGCGCGGGGTCGGGCGCGGCGCACGCGTGGGGCGGCGGCGAGGCGCGGGTGGCCGCCGCCGTGTGCGCGGACCCGCCGCCGCGCAGGGCCGCCTGGCAGTGGGGCAGTCTACGCCTCGACGTGCCTTCACAAATGGGTAACACGATTTTTCAACCGACTTCGAAATAAGGAGGAGGTTCTATGTTCATCTGTTGCCTGCACATATTTTTTATGCTGTTCCTGAGAATGTACACCATCTTTAATTAATTGAAAAGAGTAACCATTGAGTTTCTTGCCGGATCTTCTCAGTGGAAGCAGCATTCCGAGCCGGTGGTAGATACTGACTATTCATAAATGCTTTGTTGGCTTACGTGAATAAAAACAATTTTGAGTTGAGTTGAGTTGAGTCTGTGTGTTTTTTTAATAATAATAATAATAACAGGTGTCCGGTTACTTTGCAATAGCCCAATCCCTAGTCCATCCAAACTCAATCAATAGAACCTTTGTCTCTTTCCATATTTGCAATAGTTCCTGCACCTGTTGGGGTCAAGTCGCTCTATATGTCCCATCATTTGAACCGGTTGACCTCAACATGTGCCTTACATGACAATAAAATAATCTCACTAATCGCTCCGACAAGTTGGATGTGTGCTACGCGCCAAAAAAAATGTTAATCCGATCTTTCCTTCGCCAAATGTTAGACCGATCTTCCCTGAGCGCACCTTACTCACAAAGGGCATGGACTTACATGTTTGACCCATGTCCCAATGCAAGCCTTTCAAAGGACCGGGCAGAGCCCGTGATAAAGATAGACATAATAATAATAATATCGCCAGTCTGACACACCAACTGTATGGTCCCAAACTAAGCAACGCTTATACTATGGGTACCGTACAATGGACTTGGGGCGATCCCAGTGTCACCCAGACCTGAGCAAATTACGTAAAGGCCATTTCCTAAATTTGCCCGGGCGGGAATCGAATCCGCAACCATCTGGTGCCGTCTGCCCTCAAACTACTGCGCCAAGCGGTGGTCAATTGTATGTTCACCGATCACTCCGTCAATTGTGGACGGAAGTTCTTTCATTTGGAGTTGGTGCGTTAGGACTGCTTCTTTGCACAGGCTCCAAATAAAATAGATTGCAAGGCCCCTAGTAATTTCTAGCTTATTAGTGCACCCAGGTTTTATTGAAGTCAGTTTAATTTTTTTTTATTATTCTGTTTTGAATGACAATTATGTTGTTGGCCGAAGTCGCCATAACAACTTCACCTGGAGAGAGGACGAACGCAAATTTCGATTACAGCATCCCATTATAAACAATTTCATGTATCTACAGCTTATTAATAATTAGTACCGAATGTAGGTATATTATCGTCTTTACTGTTTTAGTTTGATCTGACCGGAAACTGAATTCTTAATTCTCATTGTTTTTGTGTTAATTCCAAAATTACTTCACTTTTGTAGAAAATAAACCGTTTCAGCGGTGTATATATCTTCAAAACACCCATAGACAACATAAGATTTATGGTCAAATAGGGAACTTGTCCCCATTTTGTTCAAAATTGAAACTTTTTGTGTCCAGGGCGGTACCGGTCGCTGGAGCCGGCGGCGGACGGCGGCTGCTACAGATACACACTCCTGATTTCCAAGACGGACGTCTCCGACGCGCGCTTGTATGAGCTGCACGTGGAGAACGAGAGAGGGTCCTCCTCTCACTCTGTCGCACTCACTGTCCACGGTCAGTACTACCATAGATTAACAGAAAACACTAGGCCATAGACAATGGCGGAATTACCAGAATAAATCTATCTCAAATCTGAGACGGGTCTCCGGTTTTTATGACGTGGATGGACGTCCTTCGCGATGTACGTCTTCTGTGGATGTTCTGGCCAGCTTATACTCCTTGGCCCAGCGAGCAAAGCTGTAGAATATGGAGGAGCAGAGACCCAAATGTTTCCACCAAGTCGCTATGTATGTCTTTGTAGAAGACATTTTTTTCAAACAGATGTATAGGTACATAGGTACAGGTACTTGATGGCATCTTTTATTTAGTTTTTTCCATTTTTAACCTCCGACAAAAAAGAGGGTTGTTATAAGTTTAATATGTGTATTTGTGTATCTGTGTGTCTGTCTGTGGCACCGTAGCGCCCGAGCGAATGAACCGATTTCAATTTTGTTTTTTTGTAGGATAGGTATTCTGATCGAGAGTGTTCTTAGCTATGTGTCATAAAAATCTGTTCAGCCGTTTGAAAATTATCAGCTCTTTTGTAATTTAAAAAGTCTTCGCGATTTTTTAAGCTGACCTAGTAGGTTTATTAGCAAGTAAAAATATTTTTTTTTTATTATTATGTGCACTGGAAATAACCGATTATCATTACTTTTGGATCACCCCTCGCATCATTGATTTGTACAAGCGTGCACCTGTATAATAATTTTGTGCTTACATCTTGCTTATACGTCCTGTATCTACAGGAAATTCCTGTCCACCATCCTCCCCCCGACCGCCCAGGCCTTAAGCTGGGTAGGTAAACCCACGCTAGTAGCCATAATATTTATAATTATGATTTACCCAACCTGCTTTAATTAATCCCACGCATGTTCTAAAACGTCCATTAATTTTGTTCACGCAGAGAATTTTTCGCTAACAGAGACTGCGCACGCGGCGCCGCTGATCGCCGCGGGGCTGGTGCTGGCGGCGCTGCTGGTGCTGGTGCTGTGTCTCATACTGCGCTGTCGGAGGAGGAGAGGTCAGTCAACCCTCCGGCAACTCCTAAATTATGCAAAGCTCGTACCTACGCTAAATTCCTACGATACCACTTATATTACGAAAAGACCAAAGTTTGCGTTTGCGCGGACGGGAATCCAACCCTCTACCAACCAAGCCGGTCATAGTAAGAAAAGCGACCTAAAGTAATCGTCAAATTTCTATTTTAAACCTTGCCTTACAAACTATATTGATGGTCATCCCAAAAATAATGGATACCTAGTTACTGAAATTTTTATTGAAAAAACGTGTGTATGCTTCTGTTTAGTTTAGTTTGTACCTACACCTACCTACTAAGGTAATTTGTATCTATATTTTGTTGCAGAAAGTGTGGAATATAAGACTGAAGATTTAGACAGGTAAGAAGCTTACAATGACTTTTCTTTTAATAGCAGATATCGTGCTGCGGAAACACTAAACCTTATTGAAGTCTATTTTAAAAGGGTTGCCCCAAATTTACCGACACGGAAGCTTGTAAATCAACATGTGCCCCCTGTCGTGGGTCACGTCAATTATGCACTGGTTGGGCAACAAATCCAGCCAATCGAGCAAACAAGTATACTTACAGTAGCCATACTGGTGACTGAAAGACCAATGACAGTGCCCAATTTGTGTACATTGCGCTCAAAGGCATTCTTTGAATGAGATCGTGAAGACAATTGAGGTGCACGTAATTTTAGTATAGACGATCTGTATATGAAGTCTGAGAACGATCTTGAGTACGATTTTGACATTTCATTTTATACTGGTTTGAGATTAGAATGACATTTCCAAGATCACTCTCAGACTTGAGATCGATTTATTAATGCGGGCCTAATAGTGTGTTGTCGTTCAGTGAGAAGACAGCGCTCCCCGCGGACGCGGTGTACGCGCCGCGGCCGGGCGTCGGGCACGGTGGGCACGGCGCGGGCCCCGTGGGCCCCGGGGTGCCTGTGGGCTCCGTGGGCCCCGTGGGCGGCGCGGCTGGCGCGGGCGCGCGCTACTCGCCGGGCGCGCTGCAGGTCCGGCGCGCTGCCGTCGTGCTGCAGCCCCCCACCACCGTGTGACCTGTGCACGCAGGTGTGACGCACGCACTAACTGCATGACGTAGACAACCCTTACCGGCTAAATACAGGTTGAAACACAAAGGGTATACTTTTTCAACCGTCTTCAAAAAGGAGGAGGTTATCAATTCGTGTGTATGTTTTTCTTTTCAATACTTAACTTTGTATTTCTAAAACTTTCATCTTTAGAGGAAACTTGAAAACAAAAGGTGTTACAGGGATACAGCTGTTGACAGATTTCATAAGTCTACAAAACCTTTAGTACTTTAACTGTCCCACAAAGCCGATAGTTTTAGATTTACAAAGTAAAGTTGCAAAAAAAATAGTAAACCCTTTTTGTTTCACCTAGTATTTTGTTGATTTCACGAAGACGCGTGCTGTGGTTCTTATGTTAATTTGCAATAATTTACTCGTCTTCGTTAAATGAATTGACTATACGAATTGGACGATCGATCTCAAGTCTGAGAGCGATCTTGGAAATGACATTCCAGTACAAAATGACATGTCAAAAGCGTTCTTAAGATCGCCCTCAGACTTGAGATCGATTTATTAATACGGCCCTAAGGATTTGATACACTCGACCAAGGCTAATTTTTCTGGATGCGTGGTCAACTGGTTAAATCGTCCTAGTCACGTACTTTCAATATCTGGTCAAATATTGGCATTTCGCAACTACCTAAATAAACATGAAAACTACCTATCAAGGCAGTGCTCAAACGGCCAGCAAATAACAGTCAAAGTAATGTCTAAAAGTAAAAGTATCTAACTATACTTACTTTTCTTTACAATTTTAGCTGTTCCTATTACTTTACATGTTGCTTTTATTTTAGTTTTTCATGAAGAAACTGGACGTGAGCGTTTAGCAATACATCATACTAATATTATAAAGAGGAAAACTTTGTTTGATTGATTGTAATGAATAGGCTCCGAAACTACTGAACCGATTTGAAAAAATATTTCACTGTTGGGAAGCTACACTATCCCCAGGTGACATGGGCTATAATATATTTTCAAAAAAATTAGGGATCCTTACTAAAACTCGAATAATGTAACCGCAATGTACCCGTGCGAAGCTGGGGCGGGCCGCTAGTATCTTATATTTTAAGTTTTACAGGGTGTTAAGATTAAGGTGGTAGTACACTAACTACACGCGTGCCAAAGCATTATAGGTACAGTCAACATAATTGAATCGTGATCCACAATCCACAACAGATTTTTATGCGTACCCTACCTAGTAGTTTTGATACTATAGATAGAATTTATCTACACAAATCGAACAAATTAGATTTATAATAATTACAGTTACAAACCGAATATCGTGTCGAAAGGGTATGATTCAATTTTGAGAACCGTACCTACCCATATTGCATTTCCCAGATGGCCGCATGATTAATAATAGTACCTAATAATATAATAATAGGATGTAATGGTAATTAATTGGGGAACACAATTCACAGGGGGCGTAGCATTTCGTGTGTACGTGCACATTATCTATAATTACAAAGATAATTACCTATTAGCGGTTAGTGTCAAGGTAAATTTAAGCGTTTCTAACATCATTGACCTTACACCATTCAAATAATACGAGTTTATGCTACCTACGAAATTATGTTAGAAATAAATTATAAAAACAAAAGTAAAGGAACCCACCTAAATGATTAAGATTTAGGTAAATAAATAAATATTACCGAAACTAGCATACCGAGGCGAGCGTATGGTTCCAAACTAAGTAGCGCTGATATTATTATTGCCGTACAATGGAGAGGGGATGATCCCAGTGACAACCAGATTGTGACGTGGGCGGTGCCCCAGGGCCCCCAAGGTCGAGGGGCCCCTCTCCGCTTCCATGAAAGACGTTCGAAAAAGTTATATGTCGTTGTTGAATAATTTACACATAATACTTAGTATTAACTGGCTGTGCTTTAAAATACCTTGCAGAAAGTATTCAGTTTATTTTGAATAGGGGCCCAATTTTATTTTTGCCCTGGGGCCCTGTATATCGTTACGTCCCTGGTGACATGATTAGACATTTAAATGACATTTCCTTAACCTCTGACATTTAATCTTCTTCTAATAGGATAATACAGACCATTGAACGGTTGACCTTAACAAATTTATTATTTCGTTTGTAGGCAGCTTTGTCATCGCTGGAGAGAGAAGCCAAAGAGAATGTATATGCGGTATTGGATCCGCACATTCAGTACGAAATTACTATTAATAAGCATGGAGACCCTCCTAAATATTTAACGCTATCGAAACCGCTAACGCACCAAAGAACACACGCTTTTGATCCGCAAAACATCGCTACAGAAGATATTAACAACAATGGTTGCAGCAATTTCTCCACTTTCAAACCTGAACCTCCAAGAAGGTCTAATAGAAGTTATAGAAAACATTCAGAAAACCAAAGCTATGTTTCCAAAACTAATAACGACGTAGAGTATTCGAAACATCCATATTTTGGTATGGATAGAAATGTGGAGCATTCGAATCCGAATATACAGAGATACAACGAACACAGGAGTTCAAAGAGTTATTCTAGAATGTACGAGAGAAATAATTCTGGAAGAAAGGATTCCGGAAGAATACAATGCGATGAAAATCTCAAAAATGTTCGGCTATCAAATCGCAGCAGAAACGATACAGGAACAGCAGACGCTTTAGCAGAAGAATACAATCAGAATGATAGAGGAGAGGATTTTAAGCCTAGGCCAGGTAAAGTTAAGGAGATAGCATCGTTATTCAATAGATACAGTACATGTGGCGTGCAATCTTTTAAGAAAGATAGACCGAAGCCACTGCAGAGCTACGGACATCAGGCTTATCTGGACCACGTCTTCCCTGATGCTGTTGAAATTTGAACCCAAGCGGACATGACAGAAGATCTGTATTAGAGTAAAAACTTAATGCTGTTATTACAAAACCTGATAACCCGAGTGTCAAGTTTAAAAAGTAAAATTTGACATAACTCGGGTTTATCACATTTTAAACTGATTGTAATAATGCGTAAATAAATAATGTCTCACTAATATAAGATCTTATTTTAATAACGCACGATATTTTGCACGACACCCTAGTAAAATAAAATGTAAAGTAAAGTAAAATGGTAAAGCTAAATATGATAAAGGTATCTACCAAACGCAAAAGAAAACTGATGGTATAAGTATATATTTTCTGTTGGTTGGTACTCTGGTTTGTTCAGCTGATTATAAGGTAAAAGTTCAGTTGTTAGAAGGTGACTCAACAGGCCCCCTAGCCAAATGGCTTCGTCTAGAAGCGTTTCTACAAAACGCTACGCTTAAATGTATGGAAATGACATTTAGAAGTCGATAAGTTGATCACGTGACTTATGTCATTTCTATGCATGAAGCGTAGCGATTTGTAGAAACGAATGTAGACGAAGCCACTGGGCTAGATGGGCTGGTTTTTTCGTGGTAGGTACATCATAATACAGGTGCACACAGCCACCGAAAATGGTTCATCACGCTCCTTAAGGCTGAGCGCACACCGCTGGAGGCGCGGCGGAGAGAATTGAAGACAACAATTTAATATAAACCTTAACTACCTTGACATACAGTATGTATGAGCAATCGCGCGTATGCTCTTGTAGTAGCTTGAGGGCGCTCCGAGCACCGCGCGTGCGAATTTATTCTTATATTGACCGTATGTCAAGGTAGTTAAGGTTTATATTAAAAAGTTTTGTCTTCAATTGCTCTCCGCCGTGCTTCCAGCGATGTGCGGCGGGGCTTTAGAGTTTATTAAGGAGTACTGCAAAACATCGTGTAAGTATTATTATAATAAATAAAACCTTATTATAAACTAATTTATTAATGTAGATTTGCCATACACTTCTTTGATATTTAAAATAAATTGTGAAAATTTGTATTTAAAGCGTACCTACAATTTGTAAATATTAGCAATTAGATGGCACATGATAGCAGAAAATGAATTGAGGATGTGGACGCATCGTGAATAAGATTGTTAAGTAAGTAGGAAATTCTTGTACACCAATAAATCTTATTTAAGGTACATTTATTTGAAGGGCAGATTCAGAAGAACTTCCTTATTTCAATCGTGCAATACTTTTGTTTATTTTTATGTTTGGTTTCATGGATTCTCTGCGCATGTGCGTATGGTATAGTTTAATAAATCTACATTTATATAACTCAAAGGTGACTGACTGACTGACTGACTGACATAGTAATCTATCAACGCACAGCCCAAACCACTGGACGGATCGGGCTGAAATTTGGCATGCAGGTAGAGGTTATGACGTAGGCATCCGCTAAGAAAGGATTTTGATTAATTCTACCCCCAAGGGGATAAAATAGGGGATGAAAGTTTGCATGAAACTTTATCAATTAAATTCCACGCAGACGAAGTCGCGGGCACAGCTAGTAATCTATAAATCCGCAAAGATGCACGGATATGAAATATTTTTGTTATGTGGTTTTGTTGGTTTCTGATTACCCAGTTTGTTTTTGTAAAGTGAATTAAAAATAGTGGACCTTAGTGGACTTTTGGAGATAAGGTTCAAATTAATAGTAGGTATAGGATGGCCAACACAAGTGGATCCATGACCTCACACGCGTCGCAGGAAGTCTGTCACTACATCGTCTTGAAGTCAGAGCAATAGACGGCATTCTGATCATACAACGATATAGGATATTTGTGGTGGTTAAACTAACTGTACACTTGGGTCCGTATAAATAAATCGATCTCAAGTCTGAAACCAATTTTGGAAGTCATTCTTATATATCACTACCTGAGCCCGCGACTTCGTCCGCGTGGAATTTTGATCCTTTCTTAGGGGACGTCATAGTAGCTTTATGCATGCAATGTCTCAGCCCGCTCTGTTTAAAATTGACAAAGTTTCATACAAACTTTCATCCCCTATTTTATCCCCTTGGGGGTGGAATTAATGAAAATCCTTTCTTAGCGGATGCCTACGTCATAACATCTACCTGCATGCCAAATTTCAGCCCGATCCGTCCAGTGCTTTGGGCTGTGCGTTGATAGATCGCTATGTCAGTCAGTCACCTTTGAGTTATATATATATAGAAGATACCAGTACAAAATGACTTGTCAAAAGCCTACTTAAGATCGCTCTCAAACTTAGGCCCGTATTAATAAATCTATCTGAAGTCTGAGACGATCTTGAGTAAACTTTTCACGTGTCATTTTGTACTGGTATGAGATAAGAATGACATTTCCAAGATCGCTCTCAGACTTGAGATCGATTTATCAATACCTACAGGCCTTTTAAACATTGCCTGCCTGTCATCGGAGTTGTAAGAATTCTATGGAGAATGTATAATAGGTAGTCAAAGTTTCTTGTTTCTAATCACGATGCGTACACGGCGTAAAGGCATTAATTACAGCTAGTATGAATATAATTATAGATATTCTGAGCAATATTCCGAAATGGTTAGTCGGATTTTACAAAATTTACTAACTAGTATACCTAGTATCTATTCATACTTAGGATCTGGGACTAAATCTGATAATTTAAAACCAATTAAAAAACAATAGTCATTCATATTACCCATCTTAGTGAATTCTTCATTGTCAATCGTAAATTCTTAGCGGTCTATTTAAGAATAAAAATAAATTTATTATTAAAACAGTAAGTAAATAAATACACGTAAAAAAAATTAAATAGTAGGTACAAGAAGGTAAAGGTATTGCAAGTAATTAAGTATTACTGTGGATCCCAAACTAAGCAAATGCTGTACCTTGGGAACCAGAGTAGTGGCATAATAATGCTACACATATTAAATTTAACTAAGATGATTACAATTATTGTTAAATTTTCTTAGACCTCTGACCGGCAACATGTCGAACGCTAAGAATTTACGATTTAAGATGAAGAATTCACGAAGATAATATTAATGATCATTGGTTTTCAATTGGTTTTCAAATTAGCAGACTTGGAGTAACAAGGAGTATATTTTACAATGGTTTCTTGTTATATATATAGCCTTGTTTATTAATTTGAAAATGAAAACAACCTATAATAATCTGAATCTTTTTTATAATTAAAGCATTTGAAAAACATTTATCGTTCAAGAGAGCATTAAATAGTTGAGCAAAACTAAATATAAGTTATCATAGTTATATTATATGAATAGGTATCTATCTCACTGTTGATACCTGAAGATACCTACTTACTTGCGTATCTTACGAATGTTTGTACTTACCTTTGCATTTATTTGTAAATATAATTTTATTAGAGTTGTTTTAAGGTTTATTTCTGAGTAAGTGTATACTTACTCAGAAATAAACCTTAAAACAGGTAAACCATGTAGGTATCTACATGGTTAGCTACTTGTAATTCGACGTATTCTCAATGTGTTTAGTAGTTTTCGAGCTATTTCTATATTTTTGTATTTTTTGAAAATACTCAATAGCACAAACCCTAAAATTAATGAATTATTGACAAGAAATAGGAAACTAGTTAGGTAACTTAATTCGTTTTTAACAAAATAAGAACTGAATGAATAAAGCGGTGTTAAACACTAGTTGCAGATTCGTGGTTTAAAAAAAAGTATTCTTTTGGTGATCAATTGGATGACAAAATTTCAAAATACCTTGAAAGATATTGAATTTGTATAACAAAATAAGTGGTGGAGTAAAATGTTTGCATTTTACCTACTCTAATTATGGAACAGATACTCACGTCGAATTAAAAGTAATCCTGTATATCTACTATATAAAAATAAGTCGGGTTTTCCTTCCTGACGCTATAACTCCAGAACGCACGAACCGATTTCCACGGTTTTGCATTCGTTGGAAAGGTCTCGGGCTCCGTGAGGTTTATAGCAAAGAAAATTCAGGAAAAATTTAAACAAACGCGGACGGAGTCGCGAGGCACAGCTAGTATATATATATATCTACTTAAATAATGCAATTCCATATTATAGAACTTACTGTTTCCTTGCGTGTATAGTTTTTATGTACTTATTATGTTTCATATTGTTGAATTTTAACAGTAATAAAATTATAATTTACATTGATATGTGGTTTTTAATTATTTCTTTCATTAAACATACCTAGTCTAGGTGAAGAAGTCTAACATAGAGAACCGAGACTATTGCCTACTAAGGGACCTATTTATTTATTTAACTTATGGAAAACCAACAGCTACATACAAAATATTAAGCATTTAAGTCTAGTAACAGAAAGCCAATCAAAGGTTTTCACGTATAGCAGTAGAGAAGTACAGTAGAGTCTTATGCAAACACGTTATAACACACATCATCTAGAGATACCAGAACTAATTACCTATTAAAGGAAAATATAAATCAGAAGTGTTTGGAAGAATTTAAGGTTTACCTGCTTTCTTGTTTGTTTGCTATTAGTAACAAAGGGATCAAAAGAGAAGTCCTCGCACAGTTTTAAAGTATCTGCTTGCTCGCACCAAATATGAATTTTGCCTATAGTTTGAGGAAGAAAAAGCGATAGGAAAATAATAGATTATATTAACAAATTAGTAGTCTTAACGTTTCGCCTTGATTTAAGTAGTATTAATTTATGAAATGGTCGCATTAATGTTAGCGGCGGTGACCGCTCATTGTTACCACTTCGTGTTGCTTCTCGTTGGATGTGGTAAGACATCTATAGTTAAGGGGTAAAAAAAAAACTCTTTTCTAGATTGATTATTTTTTATAATTAAAATTTAAGCATGAAGCGTGGTGACTTATAATTAATTAATTAATAATATTCTCGAAGGGCTGCACAAACCTTAAGAAACTAATAATATTATGAATAGTTACCGAATTAATCAGCTACCTAAAGTTTTATTAATTTCATTCTTGGAAAGCTGCACAAATCTAAAAATATTAATTTAGCGGTCATTGTCACGGTTAACCCAACACCGATAATTTCCACTCATATTTTACAGAACATAACGCCATTGAGTACATGTCAGTAAATGTATAGACAACGCTGTAGGCTTCTTCGTGTGAATGACTGCTTACTTATATCTAAATATTATGTATTATAATGAAGTTAAGACAAATATTTTATAAATAATTATAAAAAGAAAGGCTACCCTATTTAAAATTTTAAAAAGCATACAAATTGGATGCCGTTTATAATTAGGGTTCCGTAGTCAAACTAGGAAAATTTATACTTTCACCATGTTTTTCTGTCCGTCCGCCCCACTTTATAGTAATTTTATTCCAATAGTGAAATAGTGGGCTAGAAGGCCGCAAATTAGCACAAAAATAAATAAATTAATGTTTATTTTATAATAATTTTGGGGTTTCACAGTTTTTCAAAATTAATTCCCGTTTACGAAATATCGAGCTCCAAAGTGGCTTTTTTACGAGAGTTATTTATAATAGCCAAGAACCCTGGCTAAATAAAAAAAAAATCTGTTATTGAAATGGCCACGGAACCTCACATTGTGCGTGGCCCGACACGCACTTGGCCGGGTTTTATGACATCCAAATTGACCTATAAGTATGTAAAAATAGAAAAACTTTGGTTCGCTTACAATTGTCATGTCAGAATTGAATAATCTCTGATGCAAGTAATACACTTGCTTACATGTAATTATCTGCATTATTCTATTTGCGATCTCCATTTATAAAAGGTAATTCTATGTCTTTGTTCCTCGCGGCGTCCTCTTTGTCCGTTGAGTGCGGGGACGGTGTGCTGGAACTGATCAAAGTCGTTCGGGTTGTGAAGCTGGTAAACCTCTTCGCCCAATTGTATCTGTAGGTACAATAATGGAACATATTAAGGTATTAAAACTTACCTGTGGATTGCGAATGATAGACACTGATAATGTCAGTTATATTATAATATATAGTCAAAAAGACGGAACCGTAACCCCTAATAGACCCAGCCAATACAAAATAACCGGATTCATCTCACTTATAATATTGGAAATGCACACTTATCATTATATTAATATCTACGTAAAGCAAAAATGTTGTATACCTTTTTACGAAATTTACGCGGATGGTGGAGTATGAAATTTGGCACAGTTAAAGTTTATACGGAGAAGGGTTGCAGAAAGCTAATATTTTTATATAATAATACAAAATACATTAAACTAATAAATAAATAATTACACACACAACCATGCGTTTGTCACACATAACTCGGTAACTGCTATCAGTTACCGAGTCATCTTTTGTCAGTCAGACAGTCAATACTGTCTGACTGACAAAAGATGACAGTTTTTTTTCTTTAATTCGGAGGATGGGAATTCCATAGTGCAATCTACGTGCCTGTATCAATCAAGAAGGTTTTTGGGTTTATGTAATATAATAAATAATAATAATTTAGCCCTTTTGACGTCCCACTGCTGGACACGGGCCTCCCCTCAACATGAGGGGGATTCAGGCCATAATCCACCACGCTGGCCCAGTGCGGGTTGGCAGATTTCACATGTCTTTCGAAAATTGGTTAGATCTTCTAAGACATGCAGGTTTCCTCACGATGTTTTCCTTCACCGTAAGCAAGTGATCATCATATAGAAATTATGATTCGCACATAGATTTAGAAAAATCCAGAGGTGCGAGCCGGGGTTTGAACCCAAGACCTGGTGCCCGCAAGACGCGTGCTTTAACCAATCGGCTATCACTGCTTTTTAATGTAATAGTCTTCGACAATAGCACCTTAATGACGTTTAAAATTGAAATTTAAATGAATTATGGACGAATTTCGACCGCGGGCGAGCTCTAGTGATAGTGAATTGCGGGACATACGTGGCCCGAAACAGCACAAAATCATACTGTATGGACAATTCAGGGAAAGGCCTTTACTCAGGAGTGGGACACAGAAATAGATTTGAATCGCAATTCGTAACCACTATATAGGGCTAAATTTGCATAGCACTTTTTATGTATAGTCGAATTTCTCTGACATGTTTATTTGGAAACAAATTTAATTTACAGTGACGGTTCAACACGCAATATCTTGTAAGCAGATGGGTCACGATTCAGATAAAGTCGACCTTTATTTTCAAGAAGATAAACCTAACGAACGAAGACTACATCATAAATCGTTGTAAATGTTTCGCCGGGAGAAACGAAGAGCAGCCTTCTACTAACACAAAGCGTTCTACTGTAAAAATAAGCATGTTATCATCACAAATCACAACTCCACAAAAACTACAAGTCAAACCATTGCATCTTACAAGTAACGTTCAAGGGTTTTAAACTTCATCAGTCTTGCTTCGGGATGCAAGAGTACTTTTCAGTGTATTAAGACTACTCCGGATCTTTTTCCAACTTGAGTCGCCTGTAATCATGATATCCGTATCCGGCCGATTCTGAGTTTCCCCATGCCTGTTTAAAGAGATACACTTGTATGCGGTGGCTTTGTGGAGCGGGACACCCTCTTCCCTCTATTATGGTTGAGGAGAGTGATGCCGCTTTTCAAGACATGCCCGTGCGCGGGCGCTGCTTGCGGGGATTGGTCCACTCACCTGCCTCTTAACAACATTGTTGTTAAATTAGTTATTTATTCAGCATGGTAGGCATCACACCAAAGCAATTATCTTCTTATCCACCTCTATTTAATAATTATTATTTTGGTTTGTATACATTTAAATTGATGTAAGGTGCACACCTGATGCACACCTCACTGAACTAGCTTTCTCATACTATTTAAATACCTACATCTGAGTGAGATTTGATTACTATTTACTTATTTAGTGACAATGGTGTTGTCTGCTCACATTCTGTTGCTGTTCCTGAGAATGTACACCATCTTTTATTCATTGAAAAGAGTAACCATTGAGTTACTTGCCAGTCTTCTCAGTGGAAGCAGCATTCCGAACCGGTGGTAGATTCTGACTATTCATAAATGCTTTGTTGGCTTATATGAATAAAAACCAATTTTGAGTTTGGAGTTTGAACACTAAGAAAACGACCATGATTATTTTTAATGGCACACGTCAGTTGAAAAAATCTATACATATAACAAACGCCAACGAGATGCAATACGAAAATGAACGCATACGCCTTTATTTGTCTTAACGATTTCTGACACAGAATGCTGGTAGAGCCAAGCTTTAAACAATTGACCGCATCTCATATACTTACGAGCTGGCTGGACCGCGGTAGTACCACCTTCTCATAAAAGAACGGTGGAAAGTAGCTATAACAGCTGCGTTTCGTACAATGAGGAAGAGAGTCGGAAGCTCAATCCCCCTCTCCCCTTCAGCCGGCAACGTGCGAGCAATGCCGTTGTTATTGCAAGCATCTATAGGCTACGGTAACTGCTTAACATCAGCCGGGTCGTACGCTAGTTTGCCGACTTTGATTGTCGCCGGAATGTTGACAGTATACCCTGACGGTGACAGTATCACCGTTTCGTATAGCTTCTCCTTGGCCGCGGCACAGCTTATTGAGTTACCTGTCCATGAACTTAAGATAGATCTTCTTCTTGCACACGAACATCACGAAGATGACAAAGCCCACGAGCAGGTTGTAGACGTCGATGACCTGCCACGGCACTACAGTGTCCCGGTAGAACGAGCCGACCACCTCGAAGATCCAGCTGATGCCCATCACAGTGAACAACTTGACGTAGAGCCAAAATCTACAAGACCACAATGACATATAAATCCCGAGAGTAGAGTAAAGGCCTGTGCACATCCCGTTTTATAAACGCGCCATCGACGCGCGTTTTTACAAAGGTCTACAGGCTGCGTCCGACTCGCGTGCGTATCGCGTCTGTATCGCTACAAACGCGCGTCCACGGCGCGTTTAAAAAACGTGGTGTGCACAGAACCTAAAACCTTACCGAATTTTGAAATACATCAATGTCAGTCCAGCAATATTTATTTATTATTTACATTTTTTTTAACCAACTTCCAATAAAGTAGAGATCAAGCGATGGCCAAGGAAATGAAGATTAATTTTTATACAGGTTGAAACAGAAAGGGTAACTTTTTTTCAAAACTTAACTTTGTAATTCTACTTATAACTGTCAGCTTTGGATGAAACTTGAAAAACAAACGGTGTTATAGGGATACAGCTGTTGACAGATTTCATAAGTCTACCAAACCTTTAGTACTTCAACTGTCCCACAAAATCGATTTAGTAAAGTTGCAAAAAAGTAGTATAGCCTTTTTGTTGTGAAGAATGAAGATGCTTACCGTCTCTCATTGCGATTGTGAACTCTACTGTCTTGAGAATTAATCCGATTTCTCTCTACCTCCATCTTTATAGCCGTCAGTACAAACATTAGTATGTTTCCAACGCACAATATCAATATTGGGATGTGTAAATAAACCAGTCTCACTTGACCTGAAATTAAATTAACATTATCATGAAATGTATAGCCAAATAAGTTTTAATAATCATACGTATGTTGATAGCGAAAACATTTGTATTCATAACTCAGTTGTATTCATAGTATTTTTTTTATTCTCTTACAATACTTATGTTAAAAAGCAATTATTTTCTTGTCCACCTCTGTTTTATTATTATTATTTTTGACTCAATGCAAAGAGGCCATTAACAAAAAAAAAATATTATTGTTTGTAAACATTGAAATGAATGTAAAGTGTGAGTTGATTACTATTTACATATTTAGTGAGAATGGTGTTGCCTGCTCAAATTCTGTTGCTGTTCCTGAGAATGTACACGATCTTTTATTAGTAACTAGCTGTGCCCCGCGACTCCGTCCGCGTTCTGTTGAAATTTTTCCTGAATGTTCTTTGCTATAAACCTCACGGAGCCCGAGACCTTTCCAACGAATGCAAAACCGTGGAAATCGGTTCGTGCGTTCTGGAGTTATAGCGTCAGGAAGGAAAACCCGACTTATTTTTATATAGTAGATATTCGTGAATTCATAAATGCTTTGTGCTTTGTTTAGGTACATGAATAAAAACAATTTTGAGTGTTTTGATTGTGATCGATCAAACGTTGCTTTGTTGCTTTATATATAAACTGTTGATTCCCGGAGACAGAAGCTATTTGATGATAGGTACCTAGTTTTTGCAGTATTTAATATATTTTTCGCATTACCCACTACTTCTCCTATGTACTGTGATTTGCCTCTATTATGCTTAATAATGCCTTTAGTATTGCAAGCATCAATAGGCTCTGGTAACTGCTTAACATCAGGCGGGCCAAACGCTTGTTGCTGACCTCGATATCTAATGTGACGACCGCTTGGCGCAGTGGTTTGAGCTTAGGCCGCTCGGCTCACTGCATCGGGTGGTTGCGGGTTCGATTCCCGTCAGGGTAAATTTTGGAAATGGCCTTTTCGTAATTTTCCCTGGTCTGGATATCACTGGGATCGCCCCCAGTCCATTGTACGATACACATAGTACAAGCGTCGCTTAGCTTGGGACCATAAAGTTAGTGTGATCGTCTGGCGATATTTATTATTTGTTTATTATATAATTTTTAATATATATTTTTACTTTTAAACTCATAGAGATACTTACCTTCGAAAAAACATTTTTGTACTTCTAATCTGGGTTTTATCGGGACAGGTATGTCGGTGAACTCGCAGACCGCCAGCAGCGCACTCAGCGCCGTCGGCACGCCGAATGCGTACGCGCTGTACCAGCAGAACCGCGAACGAGATGACGTATTCCGAGAGATCGCGTTGTCCCTGAAAAACATGCTAGTCTGTAGTCGAACAATTGACGATAAAATAATTTAGGGAAAACTACTGGAACAGCCTGACAGACTGCAGACAAGCGAGACTTGCTCTACCGCGGGCCAACCGCCGGCTCACCAAAGCAACATTACAGCTAAGTAGATATCGCCTAAGACTCGTTAAGAGTGCACTGACAGGGCACGGCAACTTTAACAGACACCTTTATAACTTAGGTATCACGGACAGCCCCCTATGCAGAGCCTGCATGGAGGCGGAAGGAACAACTGCTCACGTCCTGCTGGAATGCAGCGGAGTGGCCACATACCGGGCAAGCTACCTGGGCACACCAGGCAGCCTTCAGGAAGTCTTCAGTGACATTAAGAAGCTGGGGAACTTCCTGGCTGTACTTGGATGGCTGGAATGACCAGCTCAACACCCTCCAACACACAAAACAGGCGCAACAGGCGTCGATTTGTGGAAACCGCCCGCAGAAGAAGAAGAAGAAAAATTTAGGGTACTTTTTCTGTCTACTGATCATTGATTCCAGGTGCATGCCTTGTTTTTTTATTATCATTTCAGCCGAAAGACGTCCACTGCTGAACATAGGCCTTCCCCAAAGTTGTCGTACAGGAGTTTCCCGCGACCGTCACTGGGTCGGTCCACCTTGTGGCGGCCTACCCACGCTGCGTCTTCCGGTGCGTGGTCGCCTGTCGAGAACCTTTCCGCCCCATTGGCCATCGATTCGTCAGGATATGTGCCCCGCCTACTTCAGCTTGTTTTTCGTAGCATTTTTTTATTCATCAATAAATTCCCTGATTAATATTTTTGAATTCTGCGAGTGATTTTGAAGTCACCTCTGCATTAAAAAGTAAATAAGTACCAATCTCCATTGTTTAATTACCTGAACGTATTCCAGATGTCATAGCACATGACGTTCATCCAAGAGAACGCTGCCAGCATGGAGAAGTAGATGACGAAGGCTGCAATAATATGTAAGAACATTGAAATCTGCTGAACGGTGAGGAAAAAACATCGTAGGAAAGCTGCGCGTCTTTCAAAAGATCTGTGAAGTGGGCCAGCAAGCATTGAATCCGTATAGCCCGTTGCCAATGTATATACTTTTAATAATAATAATAATATACTACCTACTTAATTAAATGTAAAACAGAGGGAGGGATGATTTGTCGGACGCATGCACGTATGGACGGACGGACTGGATGATCGTATAAGGGTTCCTCGTAACGACTATAACGCAAGTGAAAAGTGGGCAATGTTGTGATAACAATTTGTTTAAAATGTTCCAATTTCGATTCAATTATTAATTTAACCCCCAAGTAGGTAGGTATGTATACTATTATTTCGGATTTTCGAAACAACTTGTAGAAGCTGGGAAACCCAGTTCAATAATTCTTCGTAGCTTTTGGCAAATTATAATCAGAAGAAAAATCCAAATTATAGATAGGTACTATAGTGAACACGCCATCTGTCAGCTTTCAAAAATGTGTCGTTGCCAGCTGATAAGATAAGGTACAAGTGTATTGTATTGTTATTAATTGAGTTTGTTATTACTATTTGTTACTTGACACTGACGAAATACCTATTAACTTGGGTGGGCCATATTTTTTAAGAAATACCTGTGACCGCCTGTGACCTGTGTGACCTGTGACTCATCTACAGGAATTTTTGATAAGTAAAACCAAATGACAATGATATTTATAGCTTTGTTTGTATCGGAGAGTCCCCATATACATGTAATCAAAGCAACAATTTCCACGAAATAACACTCTAGGTATTCCCACAATAAGTACGTAATCAATTATTATCATTATACGTGCGTAATAAAGTAATTATATTTTTTTGCTCGCAATTAATACATTAACATGACACAAACATATGTCCCAGATAAGACTGTTTAATTCACGTTCATAACATGTGGTTACAATACAACCCAACCGGGGACCGTTATGATAGGACGTGTGTGAAAATGTATATAAACAAATAATATAATAAAATTAATATTACCAAGCAATATGATTTATTAATTGAAACCCGGTTGTTACAGTACCAACCGCCACATTTTCAAACAGAACTATTTCAACACTAGGTACTTACCATGTCCTTTATATTACAGCAAATTCTTTATCCCCCCCCCCCCCCCCCTCTAATGCCAGAAGATCTATAAGTTTTTATGTTCTGTCATATAATTTGTATGACCAAAAGAATCGCGCCGGTTATTAATAACTTAAAAAAATTATAAATAAAAAAAAGGTTACTTACTGAAAACGTTGCAAGTAAATCTGCTCAATGGTCCCGGCACTAATATTAAGATGGCCACGGCGAGGAAGGTAACGAAGAAGCTGAGCAGGTAGGCTATGAGCACCTTGCCGGGCAGATTGCACAGCATCTTCGGCAGCGAAAGATACACCGCGACCGTCAGCAGGATGAAGAAACAGGAGACCAGCATGCCTGCACACCGACAACAATCCTTACTTCCTTACTAATATTATAAATGCGAAAGTAAATCTGTCTGTCTGTCGCGCTTTCACGTCAAAACTACTGAAACGATTTAATTGAAATTTCGTACATAGATAGTCTAGAGCCTGAGAAACGAGATAGGCTACTTATTAATGCGAAAAAAGGGTTGTAAGGGGTTGAAAGGGGGGATGAAAAGTTGTATGGAAGTATCGTCATTTTTAGAGCTAGAATCTTGAAACTTATTCTTTAGGCCGTTCATCTATACAAATAAATAAAATTGGAGTGTCTGTTTGTAATATCAAAATAACACCTTTTCACTAAATGCATATGAAAGTACATACGATACCTATAGCAAAAACGCGATTTAAAACATTTTTGTCTGTCTGTCTGTCTGTCTGTCTGTGTGTTTGTTCAGGGTAATCTCTAAAACGGCTGGACCGATTTTGACGGGACTTTCACTGGCAGATAGCTGATGTTTTAAGGAGTAACTTAGGTTACTTTAATTATAGAAAAAGAATTAGGGTTCCGCGTAAAAAAATAAAAACACATGAAATCAAAGAGTATCTCCGAAACGGGTGGACCGATTTTGACGGGACTTTCACTGGTAGATAGCTGATGATATAAGCAGTAACTTAGGTTACTTTTATTTTAGAAAAACAAAATAAAAAAAAATGGGTCCTGTCGCGCGGGCTCAGAACGCGGGAGCGGGCTTTTTTGTTAACTTAAATTCCACGCGGACGAAGTCGCGGGCTCAGCTAGTTCCATATAAATAAATATGACATACGAAATAAAATTGCCTTAAGAGACGGTGGTCTAGCAGCAGCCTGTATATGAACTGTAGTCAATTATGGCTCCTGCAAGCCATATATGATAGCCATATTTAATAATTAATTTATATCAGGGCGTAATTGTCATAAAATTCTGAATATACGCGACAGTATCGTGGTTTCTTAACTACACACAGACAGTACATTTAATTGTTGGTTTAAATAATCTACCTGCAGTAATTTCTAATACCTAGAATTACATTTTATAATACCTAGAATTTAACTTTTCATATTTTAATGAAAATCAATTAGAATCGTGACGTCTCTGTCAACACCTGCACAATTAAAAGCCCCGAAGTCATTTGATGTTGATTTAATAATATCTGAAGAAGCCGACGTTATTTTTAAGTTTGACGCATTATTTTTTCCAATATCGTTAACCGGTGACGGCAGGTAATAATTTGATTCAGTCCAGATTTTTCCGGTTCTATGAGTTTCTATTGCGTCATAGACGGATGTAGCTATCCAAGAATATTTAATTATTGTATATATATATATAACACTGGATTTTGCAATACGCACAATGTTTTGAAGCAAAGAAATATGACCTTGAACGATATCACATGGGGTTATTGCTTGTCTCTTTAGGGTGACCACGTTGGATCTTAAGTTTAGGACTTCCGGTTTAGGTCCCATATTAATAAATCGATCTCAAGCCTGAGAGAGCGATCTTAGAAATGTCATACCAGAACAAGATGACATCTCAAAAGTGTACTCAAGATCAAGGTAATTTTATAAAAAATTTATAAGGGTAGGTTACATGAATATATTATTTAAAACATATTTAATAGTAATGACAACCATAATCATACTCTTTGATAAAACAATGATTTGTTAAATCTTTTATTTAAAAACTAAGAAAGCAAAAGCTTGATTGCAACAAGCACACATTTAACAACGATTTACACTAATTATAGACTGTTTTTTATTTAACATTAAATTAATTGTATATTGTATACCTATTGTATTCAAAATAAATCACAAGAATGCTTGATTTTGCTTTGATTTGTAATATCAAAATAACTTTTGTTTAAGCATTAAACTATTTTGAATATTCGAAGCGGTTGAAAATCTTTGACAGATTGTCCATAGTGTCAAATTGAGCATTCTCTCAGTGTTGCTATAAAATTAAAAAACCAGCAACCAACAATCAGGAAAAAGTACGGCTGATATATTTTTTGTTTTCTTTATAAGAAAAAATACTGAGGTCAAAAGTCTATTATATCTTCTATCTATATATAATTTGTAAATTAAATCCATTTAAAATCAGACAGGAAAACCCTGAAATTGCGAAATCTTGGCTCTTCGCACGTTACGATTGAGTTTTTTTTGTGTTTATCATGGTCATTTCAGATGAAGTGTGAGAGGAATAGAAAATACCCCTAAAGGTCAAAAAACTGGTATTCACTCCATAGTTCTAGCTAGAGGAAAACTCCAGTGTTGTATATCAGCTTCTTATAGCTATCTAAATGATGACATTTATGTGGACATAAAATTAATTTAAATTGTTTTCAAGAACGCGAGCCGCACCTTTCCAAGAATGGCAAACTATATAAAAAATTAGACTGGTGGACATAAAAAATACCTGCCGAATGTTTTATCAATTTCCTTTTAAAATTACGTCTTTCCATGGAATCGGGGCGAACGTGATTCCGAAAATTTCGACGTAGTTCAGAGACACAATAGAGATGGATTGATCAGGTTTGTTTCCAAAATTGATTCTATTAACATTTAAGTTTATTTTATGCAGTTACTAGATCCCTTTCAATAACATTTACAAAACGTTTTGTAATTATTCTTAACGTAATAAAAGTGACTTAACTAATTACTTTTATTTAAGAACAAGCAGTAACTCTTGTTTAGATAAGGGTCTAATTTGACAAAGCTCCAAGGAACTCCACATAACTTGAGAAGAAACCTAGTCTTATATGACAAAATATCAAAATACTCACAGTACGCGTTCAGTGTATAGTTAATACGACTTGGTTTTATGATGTTGCAGTGAATAGCGTTTATTAACGCTGGCTTATTATCTTTCACGTAGTTATCTAAGCAGAATTGGTCAGGAGCATGGTAGGCCGGGCCGTTTGATGTGATGATCTCGAGCTCACCATTCTGTAAAAAATATCTTGCATCACGCTGGATCACAATAATGTGCAGGATGCACTATAGATACCGTACAATGGACTGGGGGCGGTCCCAGTGAAGCCCAGACCCCAGTAGCCCCAAGTGGGACTTTTGTTGTGGTCAACTTAATAGTCCACATTCATTTATATATTGTACTTTGTATGGATAATTGTAATTCTTTGATGTCGTCATCTTCTGCTAGTTAGAAGCGTTGTTTATTTTACCAAACAAAACATAAAGAAAAAGTAAAGGTAAAAAATTTAAAATACGCAGACCGTAAAGTAAAGTAAAGGTATGCATTCCGCCAACAAAACATGAAGCTGAGCAAATAACGAAAATACAGCGCAAAATTTATTACGCGTAAATATTATGAATAGGTAACTGTTTTATTTATGACTAGCGGTCCGCCCCGGCTTCCCACGGGTACATTACGGTTACATTATTCGAGTTTTAGTAAGGATCCCTATTTTTTTTTAAATATAATATAGCCTATGTCACCCGGGGATAGTGTAGCTTCCCAACAGTGAAAGAATTTTTCAAATCGGTTCAATAGTTTTGGAGCCTATTCATTACAATCAAACAAACAAAGTTTTCCTCTTTATAATATTAGTATGATAGTGAGAGTGACAGACCAGTAGCCCGATTCACGTAATCAAAACCGTAGCGATGTCGCTGCGACTTAGTCGTTGAAACCGTTTTCGTATTCACATCTGTCAATCGGAACGATTTAGAAGTCGTCCTATTGAAAAATCGTTGAACCGTATTCACATACGATCATTGGGTGAGAATCGTTCCAAAACGTCGGCTAAACGATATTCACATAACAAAACGATTTTCCGATAGGTAGGCCGCCAACGACTTAATGTCAAATTTCACAATTCAAGTATCGTTGAGCAAACGTTACAAAATTGCGACGCTTTTGAGAACATTTCGGTGCTTTTTTCTATGACGGGAGTGTTTAGACTGTTTGTGTGGTGATTGAAAGTTCGAAATAAGTCTCGGGCTTGCATATTTGTTAGATGCAGCCAAAGAATTTGTAATAATGATGCAGCCGAGAGAGAAGATCGTCGAAGGGAGCGGATAAGGATAATATATTGAAGTGTGCACGGTGGGACGCTTTTAAAATGCTAGAAAGGGACTTCATAAAGACTATTTGACTCTCTGAAGTGCTTGCACAGAGTCTCCTTGACGATATCTTTGCCATCGGCATTACTGCCTGGTACCAATGAAGAAGAGTTTCAGAGATGAAACAATGAATGTTGTATCTGCTAGGGGTACTCAAGGACGCAATATAGAGTTGCAGCAAGACAGACTGGCCCAGCAAGCACTCATTTAAAGGCTGTGGACCACTGACAAACCCATCAAAAGGTAGGAACTTACATATTTAATAATCAAATAGGGAAAGGTATTTTTTTTTATTGAATATACTAAACATGACAAGTGGACTAACATTACTATAATAATAATAATTTAGCCCTTTTAACGGCACGGGCCTCCCCTCACTACGAGGGGGATTCAGGCTGTAATCCACCACGCTGGCCCATTGTGGGTTGGCGGCTTTCACATATCTTTCGAGTATTGGTTAGATTTTCTAACTCATGCAGGTTTCCTCACAATGTTTTCCTTCACCGTAAGCAAGTGATAACCATATATAAATTATGATTTGCATTATAGATTTCGAGAACCCAGAGGTGCGAGCCAGGGTTTGAACCTAGGAACTGGTGCCCGCAAGACGCGTGCTTAATCAATCGGCTATCACTGCTATAAACATAATTAACTAAAGTAATAAAAATTGCATTTTTGTCGTTTTGAGGTATTTAATAATATTATACTTTATAATATAACATAAACAACTTAGACTCATAACAACAATGTAAATAACAGACAAAAACATTCTAGCATTGTAGCCTTTTAAATTATATAATCGAGATCACACAGCGAAGTATAGCATCAGTCTTTAGTGTGTTAACAACTTCTTGTTTTGTTTCAGTTTTCCGGACACTGTGGCTGAATCGCCTTGCTCGCCGCACAAACTAATCCTCATCACTGCTGCTGGGAATTTGTGCATACTTTAATTTCTGTAACAATAATGTAATAAATACAGTAAATAAATTTTAATATAAAGATAAAATATTGATGATTTACTGCTTCTGTTTAACTACTAATAACCTTATAACTTGCATTGATTAGATTTTTTTATAATATTATACTAGCGACCCGCCCCGGCTTCGCACTGGTGCAATAAATAATCAGTGTTTCTCTACTACATTATGCATGTATTATACATATAAACCTTCCTCATGAATCACTCTATCTATTAAAAAAAAACAGCATCAAGATCCGTTGTGTAGTTTTAAAGATCTAAGCATACATACGGACAGACAGCGGGAGGCGACTTTGTTTTATACTATGTAGTGAATTTCAGATTACTTACTTTGTTAACTCTTCTTTCGGTTTTAACAAGTCAACTAGGGCCCAAACTGACTTATTTTTATGAGGCTAGGTCCCTGTACCTGCCCATGAACTCCACCAGCAACTCTTGTTGCCGAAAGAAAAACTGTTTCTTCTTCTTGCGTTAAAAATATGGTCCATCCAGTTTAATAGGTATTTCGCGTGTCAACAAATAGCAATTACATTAAAAATAACAATACAATACAAATTTTCAATTTGTTTACCATTGACTGACACTAGAGTTGTGTAGCTCGCGAGCTAATGACAAAAAAGATATATATCGGTACCAAAGAGCTAATCTCTTTAGCTCACATGATTTCGAATTATATCTCTATATCTTTACGGATATGGTTTCAATTTGAGTTACTGAACTAAGTGATTGACATGTAGTAGACAACTAGACAGGTGAAATAGCTCACTAGCTCTTTGGCTCAGATGAGATAGAAAGCACACGACGTAAAAAGAAAATCGCCCTTTAAGTCAAATGAATAGAGTACAAATTATGAGACTTTATTTTTTAGTCGTGCGGGCTCCGAACGCGGGAGCGGGCTTTTTTGTTAAGTTAAATTCAATGAATACATACTGTCATCCTACACGACCCTACCTAACCTACCCCTTCCACGCACGCAGCTGGATTAACCCCGCCATGCGAGGCGCACTCGCCATTAGATTGCCTCCAAGTTAAGACCCATTTACCAAATTTACAATAAATAATAAATTAGTCGAAAAATCTAGTGTGTTTGAGTCGCCTTTTTTTTCCTTGTGTTCCCGTACCGAACAGCTTGTATTATTTCAAACCGTTTTGATTTAGTTACTTTACTTACGGATTACGCCTAGTTATGACTGAACTGAGTAATAGTAATTTTGTTTTGGTATGTAGTGTATCGGATTGTCATATATTTTGTGTAGATAAAAACTGTTAGTAATATATACGTGATCTGTTGCTGCGTAAAAGAAAGGCAAACCAATAAACACGCTTTCGCGTTTTATTAAACATATTACTAGCATAGACAGTATTGGTTTTTACCTACAAGTAGTATTCTGAGCTATAGCGTTGTAAAAAACACATCGCTAGTTCGCTCAGTCTTCAAACAAACTTGATATCCCTAGTGAGCTTCTGATATACAAGAGTGATATATATCACTGAGTTGAAAAGATATATATATATCGGTTCAGCTCAGTGATACTGTTTGCGCATCTCTAACTGACACTTCATTTGACAGTTCTCAAAGACAGTTCTCTTTTTTTTCATATTTTTTTTGCCTTGGACACAGTATATTTTGCCGTGTATGAAAAAAAACATAATTTCTATTGATATTTGCGTGATAATGGCTATTTATATGTTTATAATCAAATTAACTTGAGTTATAAGACCCATATCACTGCAATTTCAGTAAAAAAAGTGTTTTGATAACTTGGTAGAATACATAAATATGATAATGGCAATGAAGTCGTTCAAGTCGTTGAGAAATCGTTCAGCTCCGATCCTATTGAGTTGTCGTCCTATTGATCGACGATCAAGGAAGACGTGAATAGCTAACTTGGATAGGACGATAACCGAACGACTTCTGAACGCCAACGATTTTTAGATAGTGTGTATTTACGTGAATCGGGCTACAGAGCCGTAACTTGAGCAAAACCTTAGAGATTTACATTTTAGAATATGGGTGTAAGAAACATGTAGAGGGATTGTTTACTTTATAATTAATTGTTCTTCTCGTGGTTCGGCTGAAGTCTGTCACCTTACACTCTAGGGCTGACCACATAGGTAGCTGTACTATAAGTCGGGCGGAAAGTTGGACGGCAATTTGCTTACAAATTTTCGCATTATGTTACATATTCCGCATCGCAATCGCGGTGTGTTCCAGCTTTACGACCGCTAATCGTCCTTATCGGTCACAAGAAGAGATTGTATCTAAGTAGGTATATTAATACACTCAAACCCCCAAGTAGGTATTATTTTGACCTTGTGAAACTTTTTCTATTAACTTATACCTACTGTTATTTAAGTTGATGGTCTTCCAAATGATTGAATAAATAAATAAACGGTAGCTAGGTTCATCGTTGTCAATCTAAGCGTACAATGCATCAGCACTGATAGCTAATTGGTCAAACGCACGCTTTGAAAACGGTATGTATGTTGGTTCAAACACCCAATTTGCATTTCTGAGACTACGAATTTCAAGTGCGAATCTAATATCACTTGCTGAATACTAACATCGTGAGGAAACTTGCAAGAGAATAGTAAAGATGTGTCCACTATAGCTCTAATTCCCCTCGCATTGATGGGAAGTCGTACTCAGGAGTTGGACATGAAACAGCCAATGATTATGGTAAACTTACCGCCGTCAAGTAATAACTCTCAAAAGTGGGATAAACTGACACTTTGCTCACATTAACAGGGCAACTAAGAGCGCTGTGTTGAACATCTAGTTTAGATGCCTCAACTTTGTTCCCTCTCCATGCAGTAAGGTTGAAGGGCTCGGTCATGTTATGGCACCCTTTACTCATATAAACACCTTGCCCATATGCACAGCATTTTCTTATGATTATCTTGCTCCCGCGCACACTGCTTGTCAAATTAGCGTTTCCATCACTATCCGCGATACTCAAGTGCAATATCGTAACAAATATTATCACTAACAAAACAGTTGGTTGATAATGCATTGCTTATCAAAGTTTGTATTTTTTTTAAAGACGTTCAGCTCGTTTAACTGTCCCGGTGATACTGAAGCAGAGAGTCGATGGAGAGCATTATGTGGCTACGTAGCACCGAAAAAATATTCGGTGATATCGTAATTTGTCACCTAAGTGTATACAGGGTGTAAGGGGCTTCGTAACGAAAACTTATACCATGGATTCAACTCCGGATTCTGGACCCCCAAGAGTTGGAATTTCACGTCGATATTTTCATGAATGTATACTCAAAATTTATTGCATTTTGAAATTTATTTTATCGTGAAATAATCTATACATCTATACAAATAAATAAAATTGGAGTGTCTGTTTGTAATATCAAAATAACAACTTTTCACTAAATGCATATGAAAGTACATACGACACCTATAACAAAAAGGCGATTTAATTTTTTTTTGTCTGTCTGTCTGTCTATCTGTCTGTCTGTCTATCTGTCTGTCTGTGTGTTTGTTCCGGGTAATCTCCGAAACGGCTGGACTGATTTTGACGGGACTATCACTGGTAGATAGCTGTTATTATAAGCAGTAACTTAGGCTACTTTTATTTTAGAAAGACAACATTTTTAAAAATAGGTCCTGTCGCGCGGGCTCAGAACGCGGGAGCGGGCTTTTTTGTTAAGCTAAATTCCACGCGGACGAAGTCGCGGGCTCAGCTAGTTACCTATACAATCTATTTATACTGACCTGCAATGTAAATGAAAATTCTGTATTGTCTTTTTAATGATTTTATGATAAAAATAATTTTAAAATGCTGAGAAATTAGAGGAGAATTTATAAAAATTCCATCTCTGGGTGTTCCAGAATCATGAGTTGAATCCATGGTATCAGTTTTCGTAACGATGCCCTTACACCCTGTATAGTTTTGTGACAAATATGTATAAGGTCTAATTTTATAACGCCCGATATTTTGCATAAGTACACCATAAGATTATTTTAGTGGTACGTATCTCTCATTATCATTAAAAGGCTCCATGCAAAATATCGTGTGTTATTAAGGTAAGATGTTCCAAATGAAAAGCGAATTTCGGTATTAGGTATTCTTCTATAAATCCGGTTTCAATATTTATATTCTGTTAGTTTATCAACTAATTTATCCTTATTTGGTTTTAAATGCCTTTTAGATTCTAAAATACAGTTTATATTTTATTGTGTTTCTTCGATGTTTCTACCTCGGACTACGTAACCTTAAAATGGGTGGCAAATAGTTGAAATATGACTCATGACACGCAAAATAATGATTGTGTTTGCGTCGTTCACTGAGCTCGATAAATCATCTCTGGTGGGTCATGTGACCTGAAATAATGTGGGTTTTTTTGGTACTAATCTGGGTACTAATCTGGGTAATAATCTGGGTAACTACTAATCTACTTTTCCTTGCACTAAGCGGAACTGCAGTGCGAGAAGGTCTTTTCAGACGAACTATGTCCGGACTGCAAGCCGACTGCAAATTTGCAACTGTGTGAACCTAAACGTGACCGCAACCGAACTGCAATCTTGAATAGACCCAAAGGCGACGTCCTAATTGGAAACGACCGTACGAACAAACGATGCGATTACATCGAGCTACGAGATTAAACACACAAATCTCTTTAGAGTGTTCTCACTGAAGCTCGCAAGTCATCGCGCGAGCACAAATTAAATACTTAATAACGATCTTACGATGGGTTTGATCGTGCAATCAAATTTACTAAGATCTCTTTTGAGTATCCTTATTGGTGACAAGTCCTCGCGCGAGCATAGCGACGCGCCGGGGAGACATCGCGCTATCTATTAAGACACTTGTTGAACCATCGCACGGTCATTTTCATCGCGCGCTGAAATCGCATCGCTTGCTCGTACGATCGATCGCCTATTATGACACCGGGTAGTCACAGCGGGTTTATTTACTAAGACGGGATCGCCGATAACACTTACTCACTCTCCGAGATAAATATAGCGTGCAAAAAGTGAACTATTTTTAATATCGCTTCATACTCATATACAAATTAGAGTATGTTTAATGGGTAGGTCTGTACAATAAGAGCTAATAAATTATCAGAACGTTTAACACTTCGGTATCAACATACTCATGTTAAAAATGGTTAACAACACAATTAGGATACAAATATGATAATTTGACCACTTCAATGATACCTAGTCATACATAGGTTCAGGCACGTTCGGCCTGCCAAGCTAAGGATGGGTTGTTGAATAATGTGGCGTGGCTATTTTATTAGACTCACAGGGGTCGGCAACCTGCGGCTCGCGATCCACATGCGGCTCTTTGGATGTGAAGCGGCGGCTCTTTAGTTCCATACGCAAATATTATTTATTTTATAAAAAAATACTTTAAAAATCGTTCTGAATGGTTTAACGAGGATTAGGCACCATTTCTATCTCTCAGCCACTTGTACTCGCTTTTCATAGATATTTTTCTTATAAATAAATAGATTAGTTGTTTTTATAAAAATAAATAAAGTTAAACAAATACAGTATAAATATATTACTACTACTTTTATTTTGTCTCTTTAATAACTTTGTAATTTTGGACTCTTCCGACTCAACGGTTGCCGACCCCTGGACTAGGGAGTCTACGCGGCTACTGTCTGATTATGAAAACATGTGTTGTAAAAAAAAAGATTACTTAAACTAAACCTATTCATGTACTAAATATAGCAAGCAATTTAATAGCTTTTGCCTAATTCGCAGTGCTACTTATAAAGTCACTAACGCTGTAATACTATATTTAATCGCGTTAGTTATCGACCACAACTCCGTAAGGCTGAAATTTCGAATGACGGTGCAGACTTTCCTCTTTAGAGGTGACAGTACCACAGTCTAGTAAATCTTAATACGTGATCGTATCCCGAGTGACCGTATAATGTGGATTGTGATTGTTAGCTACTAGTGCTTGCGTCGGACGACTGTGTAATTTACTAGACTGTGACATACAATAAGCGTCTACGCTATGGTTTATGCGAATGGATTCTTATTTACTCTCGGGGAACGCCGTGGGTATATAAATACTGAAGATTGATGTGTTTTTTTGGGAAAAAATTAGGCCTCTATCTTTTATCGTTTGATTTACGACTGCAATTACTGATTTGATTGATGGATGTTTGTGTAAATTGAAAGTGTACCTAGGTACAGTCGGGAAATTAAAAGGTTAACCCGTTTAGAGTTGACTTTTGCTTGCAGGACTGCAAGAAACAGAATGCCAACATTCCAGTGCAAGAAGCAGTGCTGTCAACAATTTAATAACATTGTCAACCTATGATTGTCACCAAGAACTTATACAGTGTCGTTCTAAGCTAGAAAATGTCCAATATAGAACTGTGGGAACGCTGCGATGAGACCCCGATCGACCAGCAGATCAAACGCCGCAAGTGGAACTGGATCGGCCACACGCTCCGAAGGGACCCTAATCACATACCGAGACAAGCCCTAGACTGGAATCCCCAAGGAAAGTGTAAGCGTGGGTCGTTCTAAGCTTCATGATTGTCACCATGTTACGTGTGTAGTATGTGACATTGGCAGACAATGGGAATAACAATAGTTTTATTAATCATAAAAACTAAGGAGGATAAAATTACTACGTATAAGTATATCAAAAATATTAATTGCAGGTCAAACCATTAGACAAGTTAAAAAAACAAACAACTTTGTTCTGAGTAATTAATTTTAAACTTTGCTGTCGAACAGTTAGAATATCATTTTCTATGCAACTGCCTGTTCTATGACTTAGGTTTAAAACTTTATATGTGCTCGCAACACGATAAATGAATCGCTTTGAAAACTCGTTAAAGTTTTCATAACCCAGAAGTACATCGCAATGATATACCGTAACTGATCTGGCCTGGTCTGGGGATGATGATTTATATTGCGTAGTAATAGCGCAGATATTTAGATAGATAGTGGTGTTTATTATATTGTCTAGAAATATTGACGTCATTATTGGTCACCATTGTAGATCCTGGCTTACAGGAGTTACAGTGGTGGGAGTGTGTGGCGGGACTAGTCCCATTAAAAAAAATATATTGACTTAATTCTATTAGGCACGAATTTTTTCATTACCTACTATTATTTCCCTACGGCCGTTAGTAAGTACTAACTTATTACATATTTAAATCTGAGACTGTTTAAATCGATCGAATATTATAATAAAATTTTCAATATGTAGTTAATTTATTAATAAATACTGGTGCAAACATACCTACTTATTTTACGTTAATAAAAAAGAGCATTTTCATCAATTTTCATAAAATATATGTTTAAATTGGTATAAATAAGTGACGATAAAGATCACCCTTATTAGCATAGCAATACAATAAAAAACTATAATGTAGGTATAGCCTACTTATTGTTAAAATAATACCTTAACAATTCACAGCACGAAACTGTGAAGTATAAAAAGCTAAAAATAAATACTTTAGCATTATTAGTTTTATTTATTTTTGTCAATGTAGTTTATAACTATATAGGTAGGTATCATTATTTTAGTCTGCTGCGTATCCTGTTTACTTTATTTATGCTTTGTAAGAAAATTATCAAAATAATATGGGCGGGTTATTTTAGTTAATACTGTAATTTAGTGGTAGGTTGATTAGTTATCTACATATAAGTACATAAATACATTTAATTGTGTATTTAGTTTTCTTATTAAAAAATATCTTTGCTTAGCTACCCTAACTAAGAAAACCTAAGCAAACGACACAACACAACTCATCTCTACGTAATTGCTAAAAGCCACGTATAAAAAGGAAGAAAATACAATACAAATTTAGAATGTCACTGAAAACGGAAACTGAAGGATTCGCCGTACGGAGCGAAACCACAATAGAGACTAACCAATTGGATTAGAAGCGTGGTTAGGATGGTGTCGACACTTATTGGATAGGTACCTATCTATTAGACCTAATTAATTGTAAGCGACCACGCCCGGTGATTAGGAGTCCCAATTCGAGGGAATACGCAATAATGCGACCACTATATATTCAGTACTAGCTGGTGGTACTTCGATAAAACAAAAGTAGCCTAAGTTACTCCTTATAACATCAGCTATCTACCAGTGAAAGTCCCATCAAAATCGGTGGGTAAGTTAGAAATAAGAAATAAATTAACGATTTTGGCCTCCATTTTAGTTTTCCAAAGTGTACGGTCACATTTTTGTATTGTATTGTTATTAAATGTTTTTTGTATTGATATTTGTTACTTGACAATATAACTATATAAATACATGACTGGCGAAATACGTATTAACTTGGATGGGCCATACTTTTAAAGAAAGAAGAAGAAAAAATAAATTATTTAGGACGTTCTATGCATATTCTTAGAATAATCATATTTGATGTACTTACTTCTTTATACAGGTGTTTAAATATCCGAAATCCTTACTAATATCATACTATAATAATCATACTAATATTATAAAGAGGAAAACTTTGTTTGTTTGATTGTAATGAATAGGCTCCGAAACTACTGAACCGATTTGAAAAATTCTTTCACTGTTGGGAAGCTACACTATCCCCGGGTGACATAGGCTATAATATATTTTCAAAAAAATTAGGGATCCTTACTAAAACTCGAATAATGTAACCGCAATGTACCCGTGCGAAGTCGGGGCGGGCCGCTAGTTATAAATACGGAGGTAACTCTGTCTGTCTGTCGCGCTTTTACTACTGAACTGACTTACATTAAATTTAGTACACAGATAATCTAGAACCTGGGAAAGGACATAGGCCACTTTTTAAAGCGAAACAAGGGTTGTAAGGGGTTGAAAGGGGGAATGAAAAGTTTTATGGAAGTATTGTCTTTTATAGAGCTAGAAGCTTGAAACTTATTTTTTAGGCTGATGATTCGATATAATTAAATATGACAATCAAAGTTTCCCAAAAGTTTTACCCTCAAGGGTATAAAATAACAATAGGGAATAGGGGATGAAAGTTTGTATGGAAATATATGCTCTTTGCAGTGAAACACTGAAAATTGCTCATTAAAGTATTTATACATATGTGTCTTATTTGTCAAATAATTAGCCTAATTATTTAAAAATTCAATTAAGATTAGCAGATTATTTTAAGAATAAGACACTATTCCAAGCGGACAAAGTCGCGGGCACAGCTAGTAATAAATAAATAAACGATTTGGGACGTTCTATACAGATTCTCGGAATAATCATGATTTTATGTACTTTTTTCCTCTTTATATAGGTGTATAAAACACCGAAATTATTATATACCTATATATGTATGACTTCGAAATCGTTGGCAGTGGGTACTTTAGACATACCTGCATTTTTAGACCACCTTATACAGGGTGTACAGTAGTAAAATCATAATTTTTGATCGGTACCTATTAACTTATATTTTTCTTTCTACTTTATTTTGCCTTGGATACTTGCATGGCTATTCAGTAAATAAACAATCTTGCCTAAAACTCATTTCAATGTAAGTAATTCGTTACTAAACATTATTTCAATACGAGTATAAATAAATAAATATCGCCAAACAGACACACCAACTGTACGGTCCCAAACTAAGCAAAGCTTGTACTATGGGTACCGTACAATGAACTGGGGGCGATCCCAGTGACACCCAGACCTGGGCAAATTACGAAAAGGCCATTTCCAAAATTTGCCCCGGCGGGAATCGAACCCGCAACCACCATGTGCAGTGAGCCGAGCGGCCTACGCTCGAACCACTGCGCCAAGCGGTCGTCCAATATATATTAACAATTTAAAATTAACTTTTTTAACACTATTATCTACTTACTTGTCCGACACCAGTAATAATATATTCTAAACAATTATTTCAAAATTAACTCATTGTTACCCTAATCTGACTGATTCGTTACCTAAAATCGATATCACGTAGGCGTTAGAATTTGTTAATTGAATTTTGTTTACCCACTTTGTAATTTAATTCTAGTAGTCACGAAACCTGACCTTGTATCGGGGCTACCAAAACATAATTTCCATTACGCCAACTTTAGTCTAAATTTATTTACATAAATTATATTAAATTATTATATTGTTGCGACCTAGAAACTATTTGGTCAAATACCTCGAAGGATCCTTATTTTATCAGCTTGATACAAAAACGCATTGTTATTCTAGATGAACCCCATCGAATAATTACGAAGGATCTCTAAAAGTTGAATGTTCGAGACTGTAGGTATGTAGGTATAAAGTGAACGCGTGATCGGCGCGACGGCGGCGGCAAATACCTACTCGCGAACGAATACAAAGGGAAGCCGACAATGGGTCTCGAGATCATTCGATTGGGATTATTATTACCTACATACCTACCGAGAATGTTCAGGAAAATACCAGCTCGCATCTTTATTCCGTATATAAGGTGTTGACGACGGGCAGCGAGTTAGTTACTTTTTGGAAGCGACAGTGTACGGAACTTAAGTAAGCGAACGAAGAGTGATATACCAGTGACCTAGGCGATTATATTGGAATACTGTGTGACTGCTAAGTGATTCGGAACAGTGTTTGTTGTATGTAACTAGTGATAGTAAACTAGTGTAGTACTGTGTATTTGTCAAGTTTGTGGAGAGCGAATTAAACCCTTTTTACACGTTTAACGGCATTAATTGTACCTACCCCTTAGTACGTAACATTTGGTGTCAGAAGTGGGATGCCGTTACTACCGCGAGACGAAGAAGGGCGTACTCCACGAACCAGACGTCAAGTCGAGATGGATGCCGCACGTCAACGTAGCCGTGAAGTTGATGCCGGTGTTTCGGCGGGAGCTGAGGCAGCATCAACAGGTAGTTCTTCGGAATTGAACTTGGCAGCGTTGATGGCCTCTATGCAGCAAATGCTCAAGGCCAATCAAGAGGCCAGTCAGCGAATGGAAGCCAACCAAGAGGCTAGCCGGCAGGAGTTCAAAGAGATGATGCAGGCCAACCAAGAGGCTAGCCGGCAGGAGTTCAAAGAGTTGATGCAGGCCAGTCAAGAGGCCAATCAGCAAGTGATCCAGGCTAGTCAAGAAGCGGTCTTAGGTAAGATCGACGCTGGTATCACCATTCTGGGTGCAAAAGTGAAGACTCTCGAAGACCGCATGCAGGTGCTGAACGAAGAAGTTAACCAAAAGACTGGGACTTTGGAAGATCGCCTGCATGTGCTTGATAAAGAGGTAACCCATATGGTATCCCAGAATGAGACCGTCGAAAGCCGTTTGGAGGTAATAAATAAGGAAATGATACGGCTGAAAACTCAAGGACCTATTGCAGTAGCCTCATCGTCGTCCACGAAGCTCGACCTTCCGCGCTTTGATGGGACTTCCTCATGGACGGCCTTCAAGTACCAGTTTGAGATACTTGCAGTAGGAAATTCCTGGAGCAGCGAGCAGTCCTTTGCGGCCCTGGCGTTGGCTTTACGGGGAGATGCTTTAATGGTTTTGGAGAATCTGCCGCTGGAAGGAAGGACTCTGGTGACTCTCATGGATGCACTGGATACACGCTACGGTGAAAAACACCTGGAACATGTTTATCGAGCGCAACTCCACGAGAGAAAGCAAAAGACTGGTGAAAGTCTCCAACAATGGGCATTGGAAGTGGAGAGGCTGGTTCGACGTGCATATTCATCCAAACCAGCGATGATTGAAGAGAACCTGCTGGAGTTATTTATAAATGGCATTCGAGAAACAGAAGTCAGGACCTTTGTACGGCTGGGGCACCACCAAACCATGAAGAACGCACTGGCTCATGCTCTCGAGGTGGAAGCTGTTCGGCAGGACACGAAATTAAATAAGGTCAGGGAGGTTAAGGAGGTAGTTAAAGAGGAAAAGAAGCCTCGGTTCGTCCCAACTTGTTATGGCTGTGGTGGTAAGGGACATATTCGCTTGGAATGTCCTTCAAAGAAGAGAAAGGTCGCGGACGAGTCTGAGACCCAAGCGGAACCAACTGTCCCGTTAAACTAAACGTCGCCAGGGCCGCGGGGCGGGCGCTGGCTGGTCATGTTGAGGCCCCAACAGTCACTATAACTCATGTTTGCAATGGAAATAGTTTGATCATCGAGGCCACCTTAGACAACCAAACTTGCAGTTTAACTGTTGATACTGGAGCATCGCGTACAATTGTGAGGCCGGAACTACTGAAACGCACGATAATGTGGGAAAAGCGATCACCGTCATGCCGTCTGCAAACAGCGACTGGCCAGCCAGTTTCCGTCCTCGGTGAAACAGATATTAAGTTAAGAATTGGCGACCGAGTCTATCTCCAGTCAGTGCTGATTGCTAATATTACTGATGATTGCATTTTGGGACTGGATTTCTTGAAGAATCAACAGTGTGTTTTGGATGTAGCCAAAGGAGTGCTAAGGTTTCCTGATCAAGAAGTCTGTTTACGAGGATCGCGCCCGTGTACTCTTTATTGTGTGAGGGATACCACATTGGCTCCAAAATCAGAAACCTTAGTAAGAGTTAAATTTCCTGCGAAGACTGAGCAAGGAAGATGTCTCATTGTGGAAGATGCTGGCAATCACCCGAGTTTAATTACAGCAAGGACGCTACTGATGTCGAACGGAATTACTAGGGTAAGAATCCTTAACCTTAGTGATGAAGAAATACAGCTGAAGAAGAATAGTGTGGTTGGAAAATGCGAGGAAGTACAGTACCTGAGAAAATTAAGCGCTCCAGTTAAACAGGAAGGTACGCAGATCGCAGAGGATCACATCTGGGAACTTCTGGAAGCTTCTAAGGAAAATTTATCGGCATCGGAACTACAGCATGCGAAGAAGCTGTTGCTAGAATTTAGAGACATTTTCGCAACTGGAAATAATTGTGGGAAGACAGGACTCGTCAAACATCGGATCGATACAGGCGACGCCAGGCCTATTAAACAAAGACCCCGAAGATTACCATGGGCAAGAGAAAAGGAGGTGACAGATATGATTAATGACATGGCTGATAACGGAATAATTGAACCTTCTACGAGTCCATGGTCTTCACCCGTGGTGCTGGTAAAGAAGAAGGATGGAAGTACAAGGTTCTGCGTGGATTACCGAATGCTGAATAATGTTACGAAGAAAGACAGTTACCCCTTGCCTCGAATTGACGACACGCTGGATATGCTCAGTGGTATGAAGTGGTTCTCAACCATCGATCTAAAAAGTGGCTATTGGCAGGTCGAGCTCAGCCCAGAGGACAAGGAGAAGACTGCGTTTAGTACAGGAATCGGGAACGGATTGTGGCAGTTCAACGTTATGCCATTCGGTTTATGCAATGCTCCTGCCACATTTGAGCGCCTAATGGAGAGAGTAATGGTGGGTTTACTCGGGGACGTGTGCCTGGTCTATCTTGACGATGTAATTGTTATGGGTCGCAGCTTCGAAGAAAATCTGAAGAACCTGGAAAAAGTTTTCACTCGGATCCGTGAGGCGAATCTTAAATTAAGTCCCAAGAAGTGTGCTTTGTTTAAAAAAGAAGTCAGTTATCTTGGACATGTCATCTCAACCAATGGAGTTAAGACCGACCCCGAGAAGATAAAATCTGTTCAAGAGTGGCCTACGCCAAAGAATAAAACAGAAGTACGCGCGTTCCTGGGGCTATGTGCATACTACAGACGCTTTATAAAAAGTTTTTCAGACATTGCAAAGCCTTTACATCGTCTAACGGAAGATAAACGGGATTTCGTTTGGGACCTGGAATGTGAGAAAGCTTTCACTGAGCTGAAACAACTATTATGCGAGGCGCCAATTTTGGGTTACCCAACGAGAGAAGGAAGATTCATCGTGGATACTGACGCTAGTAACACCGGAATAGGTGGTGTTTTGTCACAAATACAAGGAGATCGCAACGTTGTAATAGCATACTTCAGTAAATCACTTTCCAAGCCAGAGAGAAACTACTGTGTTACTCGCCGTGAATTGCTAGCTGTGGTGAAGACCTTACAACATTTTAACAAATATTTAATAGGAAGGGAGTTTACATTAAGAACAGATCACGCTGCATTACAATGGTTACTACAATTTAAAAACCCAGAGGGCCAAGTAGCACGATGGATCGAGCAACTACAGGAATTTTCCTTCGTAATAGAACACCGCAGTGGAAAAGGGCACGGTAATGCTGACGCTTTGTCACGGAGACCGTGTGCCGAAGACTGCAAACATTGCCTAAGGAATGAAGTCCGGGAAGAGGTCAAGCTCATAGGGACACATGGAATCGACGACGAATGGACCGGAGCTAGTATAAAGCAAGCGCAGGAGGAGGATAATGACCTACAACCTATACTGCAATGGAAACAGAGCGGAAACAGACCCCAATGGAGCGATGTGTCTATCTACAGCTCAACTACGAAGAGTTATTGGGCTCAGTGGGACAGTTTGGCTCTGGTAGATGAAGTGCTGTATAGGAGATGGGAATCAAACGACGGTAAGGAAATCACCATGCAAGTGATAGTGCCGCGGAGTAAGGTGGCTTCTCTTCTACGGCACATTCATGATGGTGTTTCTGGTGGGCACCTAGGAGTCAAGAAAACCCTGGTTAAGGTGCGACAGCGGTTTTATTGGCTGCGCTGCCGAGAAGACGTCGAGGATTGGTGTCGCAGATGCACTGCGTGTGCGTCAGTGAAAGGCCCGCAGACAAGAAGCAGGGGAAAACTGAAGTTGTACAACGTTGGAGCCCCGTGGGAGCGCATCGCCATTGATGTTGCTGGACCGTTTCCGATGACTGAGGATGGGAATAAATACATCATAGTAGTGCAAGATTACTTCACTAAGTGGCCAGAAGTATTTGCAACACCCAACCAGGAAGCAGTCACCGTAGCGAAGAAATTGGTCCAGGGAGTAGTCTGTCGGTATGGCGTACCTATGGAGATCCATTCTGATCAAGGAAGGAATTTCGAGTCTGCGCTGTTTCAAGAGATGTGCAAGTTACTCGGAATGAATAAAACTCGTACGACTCCAGCGCATCCGCAGTCAGACGGAATGGTCGAGAGGTTTAACCAGACATTGGAAAACCACCTGGCCAAGGTCGTAGACGAACATCAGCGAGACTGGGACCAATACATTCCGCTGTTTCTGATGTCCTATCGGTCTGCAGTACATGACAGTACGGGTCACACTCCAGCCAAAGTAAATTTTGGTCGAGAAATGAGGCTCCCAGTGGATGCGATAACAGGCACGTCACCCGACAGTCCCAAGCCCGTTACAGACTATGTGAGTGACCTTCAAAACCAACTGGACGAGGTGCATCGAATGGTACGGGAATACAACTGGAAGTCGAGTATAAAGATGAAGACCCGGTACGACCGAAATGCAAACACCAATGGTTTTGAAGAAGGAACACTGGTGTGGCTCCATAATCCTCTTCGCAGAAAAGGGAAGTCCCCGAAACTTCAGGCTCGCTGGGAAGGACCTTATACAGTTATTACGAGGATCAACGATGTGACCTATCGCATTAAGAAGGGACTTCGAGGAAAGCCAAAGGTAGTCCATGTGGACAGATTGGCTCGGTATCATGGAACAAATGATGCTCGGGACGAGCATGACTAAGAGGGGGGTAATGTTGCGACCTAGAAACTATTTGGTCAAATACCTCGAAGGATCCTTATTTTATCAGCTTGATACAAAAACGCATTGTTATTCTAGATGAACCCCATCGAATAATTACGAAGGATCTCTAAAAGTTGAATGTTCGAGACTGTAGGTATGTAGGTATAAAGTGAACGCGTGATCGGCGCGACGGCGGCGGCAAATACCTACTCGCGAACGAATACAAAGGGAAGCCGACAATGGGTCTCGAGATCATTCGATTGGGATTATTATTATAGGTCTACCAGAATCTCATGGCATTAAAAAAATATAAAAAAATATGATTTTCATATGGCAATGTCAATTGTCACCTGCCAAATCAAAGTACAAGGTTTGTCAACCGCTGTTGAGATTTTGTGATATCTTCTTGGCAATTCATTGTTTTTGTGAAAATGTCGAAAAAGCCACTTCGATCTCAAGCGAGAAATATTGTTTTCAATGTGTATCGTAAAATAAGGGAAGAAGAAGGCGTAAATCAAACTAAATCTTGGATTTTAAAGCGCGTCGTAGAGTTGACCGGTAAGTTGGACTGAGTTGTTTTGATACTTCTAGTTTATTTTATATTTTTCTTACTTAATTATAGCTTCTTTATAGGGGTTTCCAGTACTACTATACGGCGAATCATAGGTGAGGGCACATCGAACGATGGTGTATTTTCCACGCCTGGTAAAAAGAGGAGAGGGGGGAAGAAGAAAATCAACTTGGACAGTTTCGATTTACAGTTGATTCCAAATTTGACAAGACCTTCACTAATCGTTATGGACAATGCTAGTTATCATTCCGTACGTTTGAACAAACCGCCCACACAATCCAATCGTATCCCTGATATAAAAGAATGGCTTCGTGCGAATGATGTACATTATGATGATCTTTGCCGTAAATGTCAACTACTTGAAGTAGTGAAACAAAACATGCCCTTATATGAGATAGATAAAGTATTAAAATCGCACGGTCACGAAGTTTTAAGGCTCCCACCTTATCATTGCACATTGAATCCTATAGAAATGATTTGGGGTATAATGAAGCAAAAAGTTGTCGATAAAAATGTTAATAGGCCTGCAAGTGACATTAAATTATTAACAGAAGAAGCTTTCTCACAAATTGGTGCAGAGGATTGGCGAAAATGTTGTGAACATGTAAAGAAAATTGAAAACGATTTCTTCGAGCAAGATAAAATAATTAAAATGCTGGAAGAGCAATTTATAATAAATACCTCTTTATCTTCATCATCTGATGAAGAACAAGAAATGCAAGTGGAGTTCTTGGAATCATTTTCTAGCTCTGAATGAGTTATTAACTTTTAAACGATATTATAATAAATTAGTACATAAAGTAATATATGATTGGCTTTATTTTTTTTGTCATATTTTCCTATGTTAAGAACCCGATGTATAACAACATTCTTCATACACATACCTAGTATACTTCATATTAATTAATGACTAAAGATATAAATAAAAATTAAACAGTATCAAGATCGTTTAATCCAATTTCCCCAGTATTGCACACAACAAATTTTTATTTCCCCATTTGCCATGAGATTCTGGTAGACCTATACCTACATACCTACCGAGAATGTTCAGGAAAATACCAGCTCGCATCTTTATTCCGTATATAAGGTGTTGACGACGGGCAGCGAGTTAGTTACTTTTTGGAAGCGACAGTGTACGGAACTTAAGTAAGCGAACGAAGAGTGATATACCAGTGACCTAGGCGATTATATTGGAATACTGTGTGACTGCTAAGTGATTCGGAACAGTGTTTGTTGTATGTAACTAGTGATAGTAAACTAGTGTAGTACTGTGTATTTGTCAAGTTTGTGGAGAGCGAATTAAATCCTTTTTACACGTTTAACGGCATTAATTGTACCTACCCCTTAGTACGTAACAATATTAAAAAAACAAAATCTAACACAAACAAGGACAAGGAAAGAAACTTGATAAAATACTTTTAATAATACATCGCGTTCTGCGTATAAAGTGAAAAAGTAATCCCAAATAATATATCCGAAATTAATGTCGAAATAAAAAAAAAAATTGGGTTTTCCACGCTATGGTGTCTCGGGCCATGCCGTTCCTTTGGTAGGCGTCATCAACTAATTATATCACTTTGGGCGTCATGGAGAGATCGGTCTAACATATGGAGACCTTCAGTGAGGATTTTAATGTTATGTAAAGGCACAAGTGTGACAGCCGATTGGTTAAAGCACGCGTCTTGCGGGCACCAGGTCTTGGGTTCAAACCCCGGCTCGGACCTCTGGAATTTTCTAAATCTATGTGCGAATCATAATTTCTATATGATTATCACTTGCTTATGGTGAAGGAAAACATCGTGATGAAACCTGCAAGTCTTAGAAGATCTAACCAATTTTCGAAAGACAAGTGAAATCCGCCAACCCGCACTGGGCCAGCGAGGTGGATTATGGCCTGAATCCCCCTCGTGTTGAGGGGAAGCCCATGCCCAGAGGGGGACGTCAAAAGGGCTAAATTATTATTTTTAAAGGCACAAGTACCCAGGCACAAGTAAGTAGTATATTGGTGTCAATTGCTGCAGATAATGAGAGTTGAGCCTTTGAAGTACAGCGACTTGAAGAATCATTCGAAATGACAACCCTGTGTGTAACTTGAGGTACTTATCTACCTTTTACCTCTCAACCTATTAACAGACAACACATAAATCGTCCTCCCTCAAGGTCGGGTTCAAACACCACAGTTCGTTTGGGGTTAGGTGTGCCATTATCTATTACCCGATTGGATTATAAATCACCAGCTTACTTTCTTTTTTTTGGGTTTTGGCTCCGCCTTTCCGCATTTATCAAGTCAGTGTCAAGTTTAATTATGTATATATAACTCAAAGGGGCCTGACTGACTGACTGACATAGTGATCTATCAACGCACAGCCCAAACCACTGGACGGATCGGGCTGAAATTTGGCATGCAGGTATATGTTATGACGTAGGTATCCGCTAAGAAAGGATTTTGATTAATTATACCCCCAAGGGGATAAAATAGGGGATGAAAGTTTGTATGAAACTTTGTCAATTAAATTCCACGCGGACGAAGTCGCGGGCACAGCTAGTTATGAATATAGTACAACACACACATTTATGAACATTGAATCGTTAAATATTCTATACCTACAAATACAGATATTTATAGTATAGCATGTGACACGAGAATTGTGTTTCACCTAGTAAGTATATATACTTACTAGAGGGTATAGGTTGTATTTTTTGCAACTTCTATACAAATAAATAAAATTCGAGTGTCTGTTTGTAATATCAAAATAACACCTTTTCACTAAATGCATATGAAAGTACATGCGACACCTAATGCAAAAACGCGATTTAAAAAAATTTTGTCTGTCTGTCTGTCTCTCTGTCTGTCTGTCTGTCTGTCTGTCTGTCTGTCTGTCTGTCTGTCTGTCTGTGTGTTTGTTCCGGGTAATCTCCGAAACGGCTGGACCGATTTTGACGGGACTTTCACTGGCAGATAGCTGATGTAATAGGGAGTAACTTAGGCTACTTTTATTTTAGAAAAAAATGAAAAAATGGGTTCTGTCGTGCGGGCTCAGAACGCGGGAGCGGGCTTTTTTGTTAAGTTAAATTCCACGCGGACGAAGTCGCGGGCTCAGCTAGTTGTAAATATAAAACTATCGGCTTTGTGGGACAGTTGAACTTCTAATGGTCTTGTAGACTTGTGAAATCTGTCAACAGCTGTATTCCTATAACACCTTTTGTTTTTCAAGTATCCCCTAACGTTGATAGTTTAAGTTTTGAAATAAGAAGTATACCCTTTCTGTTTACTAATATTTTTTAGAATACCTATATGTATATCTGTATATAAAAATATTAGTAACCTAATCCTACGAGCTTAGGAAATTAAAACATTCATTCAGTCATTTATTCGTAAGTGTCCATAGAAAAATGAGGCTAAAATATATTTTTCATTACTCCTACTCTGAAAGTAGGTCTGAAGTTGCCTGAGGAGCGGGTTGAAAGTAATACTTTTCCGGCCCGGGAGTATCGCTTTCAACTGAAAGCTGTCAAATTATTAAAAATAAACTAGGTCTATGATGACATTTCTATTAAACCAGGCCGGCCTACTTCTACTTCTCATTCTAATTCTACTGCTACTTTTACTTTTACTGCTACTTTTACTGTTACTTTTACTGCTACTTTTACTGTTACTTTTACTGCTACTTTCACTGCTACTTTTACTGCTACTTTCACAGCTACTTTTACTTTTACTTTAGGCTTTAAAATAGGCGGCAATCCGATCTTCATTTGTTTTTTCGAGTTGTAGAGTATTGTTCATACTTCCTTGTATTATTTCTTTGGCTAATTCCTATTTTTGTTTTTACTTTTCTTGTTTTCGTTATGAAAAGCACAGTGTTTACCTAGGGCGAAAGACTTATTTTCACCCCTTGTGTAACAATGTACTATTTAAAAATAATTAAAACTAATTTAAAAATGATTGTAGAGCGTTAAAATACGTTTTAAATAACATTATTTGGATACCGTTGAGTAGGTACCTGCCTCAATAAGATAAGCAAAGGTAATTTTGTATTTTAGAAATACTTTTCCTTGACAGACAGAGAGGTGTTCACAATGGTCTAAGTTGACAGATAAAGAATGTATAATTCGCTTCGCTGTTATTTCCCTGTAAGTATTTATTTTGACCAACATTGTCAATAACAGCATTATATTCGCTAAATGTTATGAAATCCCATTTATTTCATACCTACATCATTTTATCAGTATAAACATAAGTGGGCGGATGCTTATAATCTTAGAAATACCTAATGTTAAAAGCGTTTTTCCTGTATTGGGTTCTTCTTCCCTGAAGGGTTAGGCAGAGGCCAGTAGATAGGGTAAAAGCCGGATAGTTGCCCCACTTTTCGAAAAAGCTTTATTAAAAAAATATGAACTTGCTGAAAATTATTTAGTATATATCTCAAAACATAGGTCTTTTATCTTCCATAATAGCCTATTTTTGTATACATAATTAACAATGGTTTTGAATAAATACTGTTTTATTACACCTCTCAGAAGAGGGATAGTTGCCTAATATGGCGGATAGTAGCCGAGCGTGGAAAATGCTTCGCGGGATACTTGCCTCGTGCGGGAATAGTATACTCGATATGAATTTTATTTTGGATTGAAAGAAATTTATATCAATTAAAGTAATCTTTATTAATTATTTAACAGTCTTTATAATTTACTTCTGTCAGGAGGAAAACCGGCGTCTCCTAGCTTCAATATATGAGCTACCAGTCTTTTTTCATTCTCGAAGGCAAGAACATGATATTTTCCTTGAGTTAGCAGTTGCTGGTTACTTTTTTCGTAGCGTCTTCTTAAGGTTCGAGAGGATATTATGCATGTATGAAAAATCTCATAGATTTTTTTTCAGTCTCAATTCTTCCAAGACAAGTGCTGAGCTATCTTCTGTCCAGTTGATGTTGCGTGGCACCACGCCTGGTTTTCGCTTATATTTGAGAGGCATTTTGCTTATCTGGAATAAATATATAAAACCGTTAAGTAGATATTTATTTTATTTACAACAAGTTCGAGTCACAGTAAATTGGAAAAAACAACAAAAAATAAAATCCGTCTTTGATTGTTAAAAAATATTTAGTCACTCTAGGGGCGACTATCCGCGAAAGTAAGTAGGGCGACTATCCTTTTTGATGCGGATACTTGCCCTTTTATTTACGAAGTACATAAAAATATTTAGCTATAAAACATAATAAACAATGTAATTTAAACTCTAATGCATGCAAAGAAACAAAAAGTTGAGTGAAACCACGATCAGTAATAAAAATATTCAATAGTAATTACTTACCAATATAATTATAACGCCCGTCAAAGTTTCGCCGCGGAAGGTTTTTGGTCACATGGACAAAACACTTGCACTTATTCTGATGGCTTAGACGGCACTGAGGCCGGCGGGGGGTCACTACTTATTGTAGTAAAGCGCAATCACAACTTATGTTCCCAACATAGTGTATTAAAAACCGGGGCATGTATCCGTCCGAGGCAACTATCCGGCTTTTACCCTATTAGTGCCATCTATCTCGCTATGAACATACCTATCTATCATCTGCTTTAGCTAGAGAGCAAAAATGTGGCTCCAGTATTGAGAAAAAAGTATTATTACAACTAACAACGCTATGTTATTTATCACCAACAGATGGCTCTGGGCATACTAATTTTAAAAATAAACATATACCTATTTTCTACAAGGAAGAATTCTAATGATTAATATGTCCGTTCACTTGAGTTGGCCGGGCCGGCTGGGAATAGGATCGCTACATTTTAATTAGCTGGGGAAAAATAAGCGAAGCTATATACGAAATGGTACCTAATAATAAAAGAGTTCAAGTCGGTCATCGCCGCGCTCGCCAACATTCGAGCGGCCGTTTGTCTCTGTGCAGGAAACGTTAAAAACGACAGAATAACCTGACAAAAAATTTTAATCCTATGTCGCTTAACGATAGTGAAGTTGTCTATGAGAAACGATTTTTCAGAATCAGCTCAGGAGTTTCAGTTCCTCCTACAAATATAGGTACTGAGAAACAAACCACTTTATTCTGTTAAAATATTAATAAATAAATAAATATCGCCAGACGAACACACAAACTGTGTGGTCCCAAACTAAGCAACGGATAGTACAATAGACTGGGGGCGATCCCAGTGACGCCCAGACCTGGGCAAATTACGAAAAGGCCATTTCAGAAATTTACCCTGACGGGATTTGCCCAGAGTGGACCACACCTAGGCATGTCACCAGTCCGGCTCCTGTTAGGCTCTTTAGTATTGCCATCGCCCTGCGAGAGTTTTTGATGGTGTTGGAACCAGAGTGATCTAGGGCACAACAGTATGTTTCAGAGAAAACCAAGGAAACGCGTCAAGCGTTACTGTTAGAAACCCATGTGGTTTTTATTATTATTTCTTAGCTATATGTATACCGGTTGAAACAGAAAGGGTATACTGTTTTTTTCAAAACTTAACTTTGTAAAACTGTCAGCCGTGGAGGAAACTTGAAAAACAAAAGATGTTACAGGGATACAGCTGTTGACAGCTTTCACAAGTCTACAAAACCTTCAGTACTTCAATTGTCCCACAAAGCCGATGGTTTTAGATTTACAAAGTAAAGTTGCAAAAAAAATAGTATACCCTTTCTGTTTCACCTAATATAAGAAATTCTGATGAGTGATGCTAATTATGCTATTCTATAATAAACTCATTATTGGTAAAAATGACACTTAGGTCACTCTGGTTCCATCGCCATCATTTTAAGTCATTCGATTCGGTTCGGAGAGAGAAGAGCCCGGAACCCGAGAGAAGCGGGTTCGAAAACTTTAAACATCCGTATTTTAGCCATCTTTAGAGTTATTTTTAAAAACGATTGCACTGTTAGTATACATATTCGATTACAAACACTAAAACATATTTGTCAGAAAAAAAAGATTGATATTTCCGAATCCGTTTCCGATAGCTATCGATTTCAATGAGTTAAATAACTCATCTGGTTTCGCTTAAAAAGTTTAAACTTTCATCCCCTATTTTAGACGTTTAGGGGTTGAAATTTTATAAACGTGGAAACATCTATTTTTTAAATTTGTAATGAACAAATCTTACTGCTGTTTTTCATGAAGGTATGCTTCTGAAAAATCGGTACCACATACGAAGATTCTGTTAGCAACAGCTTAACATCAGGCAGGTCCATATCTCGAAGAATACTGATCCTACCAGCTTGAGACAAAAAGGCATTGTTAGTCTAGATGTACTCCCCAGCGGCCCAAGCCGAGGTCGTGCCCCTTGTGGCGCCCTTGAGCTAGCTGCCCTCCCTGCCCCTCTGGCTGAATCTGAAATAAACCCTTTTTACACGGCTCAACGGCGTTTAGTACCCCACGTTCGTAACAACAATATAACATAGGCATTACCATTTTATTTTTAACCTAATATCATTTGGGAAACTACTAATTCTACATTATGAACATAAATATTTAAAGATGAAAAAAGAAAGACATGCCAAGATTTACTAAATCCGCATCCTAAGGAAAAATATACTATGCAAAAGATCATTTTGTAGTACTCACTAAAACGACATGCAGAATATCGTACGTTATTAAACCAAGACCCTTATCCTCCCCAGAAGGAAATATTTTTAGGAAATTATAGTATTGTGTAATCAACTTATTAAATACTAGCTGTGCCCGCGACTTCATCCGCGTGGAATTTAATATAACAAAAATTTAATTTAACAAAATAATGTTCGTTCATTTCAGAGTTTACGAAAAGTTAATAATTATGTTAATAAATAATGAAGTTAATAAAGAAATACCTATGCTAAGTTTATTCTCATTTTGCTTTATATACCTATCGCAAAAGCCCGCTCGCGCGTTCTGAGCCCGCGCGACTGGCAGCATTTGTGACATTTTTTTTTTTCTAAAATAAAAGTAGCCAAACCACTGACTATGACATCAGCTATCTGCCAGTGAAAATCTCGTCAAAATCGGCCCAGCCGTTTCGGAGATACTCTTGGATTTCATGTGTTTTTATTTTTTACGCGGAACCCTAATTGTTTTTCTAAAATTAAAGTAAAAGACAGACATCTGTCTGTGTGTTTGTTCCGGGTTAAACTTATAACACCCCTCTTTATTCGTCGGGGGTTAAAAATAATAATAATAATAACTCATACTGGTATACAAGAATACATTAAGTACATTTTAAATATAAAGTTTTATTAATTTCATTCTTGGAAAGCTGCACAAATCTAAAAATATTACTTAATAGTAGGTATTTAGCGGTCATTCTCACGGTTAACCCAGCACCGATAATTTTCACTTATATTTTACAGAATATAAGGCCATTAAGTATGCCAGTAAATGTATTGTCAACGCTGTAGGCTTCTTCGTGTGAATGCCTGCTTACTTATATCTAAATATGTATTATAATGAAGTTTAGACAAATAATTTTTTTATAAAAAGAAAGGCTACCCTATTTAAAATTAAGTTGTAAAAAGAATATATACAAACTGGATGCCAATTATAATTAGGGTTCCGTAGTCAAACTAGGAAAACTTATAGTTTCGCCATGTTTCTCTGTACGTCCGTCCAACCTCACAGTAATTTTATTCACAATACTAGAAGGCTGCAAATTGGCACAAAAATATCTAAATAAATGTTTATTTTATAATAATTTTGAGGTTTTACAGTTTTTCAAAATTAACTGCCGTTTACGAAATATCGAGCTCCAAAGTGGCCCTTTTATGAGAGTTATTTATAATAACCCTGAAATCCTGGCTAAATAAAATAATAATTTCATTACTGAAATGGCCACGAAACCTCACATTGTGCGTGGCACGACACGCACTTGGCCGGGTTTTATGACATACAAATTGACCTATATGTAAAAATAGGAAAACTTCGGTTCGCTTACATTGTCATGTCAGAATTGAATAATCTCTGATGCATGTTCTAAATACATTTGCTTACATGTAATTATCTGCATTATTCAATTTGCGATCTCCATTTATAAAAGGTATTTCTATGTATTTGCTCCTCGCGGCGTCCTCTTTGCTCTTTGAGTGCGAGGGCTGTGTGCTCCCTGACCTGCTGTGCTGCTGCGCTGTGCTAATTGATCATAGTTGTTCGGGTTGTGGAGCTGATAAACCTCTTCGCCTATTTGAATCTGTAGGTACAATATGAGAAAATATTAAGGTATTAAAACTTACCTGTGGATTGCGAATGATACACACTGATGATGCCAGTTATATTATAATGTTTAGTCAAAAAGACGGAACCGTAACCCCTGATAGACCCAGCCAATACAAAATAACCGAATTCATCACACTTATAATATTGGAAATGCACACTTATCGTTATATTAATACGTGAAGCAAAAACTTTGAATCCCTTTTTACGAAATTGACGCGGATGGTGGAGTTAGAAATTTGGCACAGTTAAAGTTTATACGGAGAAGGATTGCATAAGCATTCTTAAATTAACAAAAAACCTTAATAAAAACACAAATCATAAATCAACAAAAAACTACTACAGACCTGTAAGATATAAAATTAATATGACAAAATATTTAGATAGGTTTACCGATTTATATATTGATATTATTTGACAGCACAAAATAGGGAAACGAAGAGCAGCATTCTACTAACGTAAAGCGTTCTACTGTAAAAATAAGTCTACAACATCACAAATCACACCTCCACAAATCACAACTCCACAAAAACTACAAGTCAAACCATTGCATCTTACAAGTAACGTTCAAGGGTTTTAAACTTCATCAGTCTTGCTTCCGGATGCAAGAGTACTTTTCAGTGTATTAAGACTACTCCGGATCTTCGTCCAACTTGAGACGCCTTTAATGATGATATCCGTATCCGGCCGATTCTGAGTTTGCCCATGCCTGTTCAAAGATTGACACTATGTTGACGACCACGTGTGTTAATGGAGCCCTAGGTTACCGTAAGGTCCCGCGACATAGTTAACTATTTCTAATGGGACACGTTATCTGAAAAGATCTACTTAAGTAACAAACGCCAACGAGATGCAATAAGAAAATGAACGGATTCGCTTTCATTTGTTTTAACGATTTCAGACACAGAATGCTGGTAGAGCTCACATACGAGCTGCCTCGACCGGGGTAGTACCACCGTCTCACAAAAGATCGGTGTAAAGTTGCTATTATAGCTGCGATTCGTACGATGAAGTAGAGAACCGGAAGGAATGCCGTTGGTATTGCAAGCATATACAAGGTGACACATAATGGGTATACTTTTTGTTTCAAAACTTAACTTTGTAATTCTAAAACCATCAGCTTTGGAGGGAACTTGAAAAACAAAAGGTGTTATAGGAATACAGCTGTTGACCGATTTCACAAGTCTACAAAACCTTTAGTACTTCAACTGTCCCACAAAGCCGATAGGTTGAGATTTACAAAGTTAAGTTACAAAAAAAATAGTATACCCATTTTGTATCACCTAGTATAAACTAAGGTAACTGCTTAACATCAGCCGGGTCGTATGCTAGTTTGCCGACTTTGATTGTCGCCGGAATGTTGACGGTATTCCGTGGCAGTGACAGTATAACGGCACAGCTTATTGAGTTACCTGTCCACGAACTTAAGATAGATCTTCTTCTTGCACACGAACATCACGAAGATGACAAAACCCACGAGCAGGTTGTAGATGTCGATGACCTGCCACGACACTACAGTGTCCCGGTAGAACGAGCCGACCACCTCGAAAATCCAGGTGATGCCCATCACAGTGAACAACTTGGCGTAGAGCCAAAATCTACAAGACCACAATGACACATAAAACCTGAGAGTTGAGTAAAGGCCTGTGCACATCACGTTTTATAAACGCGCCGTCTGCATCGCTACAAACGCGCGTCGACAGTGCGTTAAAAAAACGTGGTGTGCACAGGCCCTTAAACCTAACCGAATTTTGAAATACATCAGTGTCAGTCTGGCAATATTTATTTATTATTTATATTTTTTAACCAACTTCCAATAAAGTAGAGATCAAGCGATGGCCAAGGAAATGAAGATTCATTTTTATATACATATACAGCCTGGCGCTACCATGGCGACGTTAAATTAACACACGTACCGATTAGGCTTCTCATTTTCAGATTTTGAAGATATTTAAATTTTATTAAACATTATTGTTTATTGAATTATACAACATTTTCTGAAATACCATTTTGGAGCAGCCTGTACGTAAATAACTCTAGCGCAGAAGTCATCTGCCGAGGTCATGGATAATAACATTTCTTCAATGAAATTAAAACGAAAAGAAATACTATTAGAAATAGTAATAATACTAGTAGCTTGCCCCGCTCCGAGTTGAAGGTAAGAGCGTAAGAGTAGCTGAATGAATCGGATTTCAAGGGTGATGCCAATTTGATTACTTTGTTTATTATCTATTTTGTTCGAAAATTTATTTTTTTCTATTTATGGACTTTTGTTTTTTTTATTACTATTATGATTATTGACCACTAGCCCTACCTGTGTGTTAAATTAAAGTCGCCATGGTAGCGCCGGGCTGTATAGATTTAGGTGGAGAAAAATTATGAACATAATTATGTATAATGAAGATGCTTACCGTCTCTCATTGCGATTATGTACTCTACTGTCTTGAGAATTAATCTGATTTCTCTGTACCTCCATCTTTATAGCCGTCAGTAGAAACATTAGTATGTTTCCAATGCACAATATCAATATTGGGATGTGTAAATAAAGCAGTCTCACAGTACCTGAAATTAAATTAAAATTATGATGAAATGTAGGTACATTGGCTATAGGTATAGCCAATGAATGTTTAATAATCATACTTATGTTGATAGCGAAAACATTTGTATTCATAACTCAGTTGTATTCTTATTTTTTTTATTCTCTTACAATACTTATGTCAAAAAGCAATAATTTTCTTGTCCACCTCTGTTTTATAATTTTTATTATTATTATTTTGACTCAATGCAAAGAGGCCATTAACAAAAAAAAAAATTATTGTTTGTAAACATTGAAATGGATGTAAAGTGTGAGTTGATTACTATTTACAGCTATTTACAAATTTAGTGAGAATGGTGTTGCCTGCTCAAATTCTGTTGCTGTTCCTGAGAATGTACACTATCTTTTATTCTTTGAAAAGAGTAACCATTGAGCTTATTTTTTGTAGATTCGTGAATTCATAAATGCTTTGTGCTTTGTTTAGGTAAATAAATAAAAACTTTTTTGATTTTGAGTTTTTCGAGTTTGATCGATCAAACGTTGCTTTGTTGCTTTATATATAAACTGTTGATTCCTTGTTTTTGCAGTATTTAATATATTACTCGCATCACCCACTACTTCTCCTAGGTACTGTGATTTTCCTCTATTATGCTTAATAATGCCTTTAGTATTGCAAGCATCTATAGGCTCTGGTAACTGCTTAACACCAGGCGGGCCAAACGCTTGTTTGCTGACCTTGATATTGTTACGTACTTGGGGTAGGTACCTGTACTGTAGTGGAACTACTGTAATCATACTATATACTAGGTGATACAAAATGGGTATACTATTTTTTTTGCAACTTATCTTTGTAAATCTCAAACTATCGGCTTTGTGGGACAGTTGAAGTACTAAAGGTTTTGTAGACTTGTGAAATCGGTCAACAGCTGTATTCCTATAACACCTTTTGTTTTTCAAGTTCCCTCCAAAGCTGATGGTTTAAGAATTACAAAGTTAAGTTTTGAACAAAAAGTACACCCATTATGTGTCACCTTGTATATCATACTAATATTATAAAGAGGAAAACTTTGTTTGTTTGATTGTAATTAATAGGCTCCGAAAAAGTTGATGACGAGCCACCAACAGATTCCAGAAGGAGGTATAAGGTGAAAATACCACCATTCTCCCCCGAGGAGCCAGAACTATGGTTCGCACTTCTGGAGGGCCAATTTGAAATCTACGGCATACGGGATGACGCCGAAAAGTTCACACAAGTCACCACCAACCTGGACCTGGTTCATGCGAAAGAAGTAAAGGACATCATTATAAACCCTCCTTATATCCATCGGTACCTCAAAATCAAAACGGAGTTGATACGCCGGCTCTCAGCATCCCGCGACAAGAAGGTCAGGCAGTTGCTGTTTTACGAGGAGCTACGAGACCGGAAGCCATCGCAATTTCTACGTCATCTCCAGGACCTAGCTGGACCAGCCGTCCTAACTGACTTCGTCAAGACCATTTGGAGTCAGCGTATACCAAGTAACATGCAGACGTTGCTGGCCTCATAGCCGATGCTCTCAGTGGAGCAACTAGCTGACCTGGCAGACCACGTCCATGACATAGTCACGCCGTGCAACGGAGCAGCGGCATCGACGACCACAAACATCATCTCTGTTAGCAATGAGATCGCCGAGCTGAAGAAGATGGTGGAGCGGCTGGCTCTGAAGGTTGACGAGCAATCCCCTTCATCAGAACGCGCGTATTTCCGCGATAATTCACGGCGGAACACAGCACGCCAAAACTCCCGAGCCCGTCCCAGGTCAAGGTCGGCCTCGGAGCACGTAAAGTACCCATTATGCTGGTACCATCACACGTTTGGGAGCAGGGCAAGTAAGTGCATAAAACCATGTGACTATTCGGTAAACACCGCGGGCAGTCGATAATGGCGGCTAACGACTGTCCAGGCACGGGTCGCTTAATTTTAACTGACAAGCGTACCAAAATCCAATTTTTAATTGATACTGGCAGTGATCTCTGCGTTTTCCCCGTTCTGCTTTAAATGAACCACGCCAGAAAACTAGTTTTGAATTGTGCGCAGCAAACGGGTCAACAATTCACAAGTACGGTTTATGCACTGAGTTGTGAACCTAGGCTTGCGCCGCGACTTCGCTTGGGAAATTATAGTGGCGGACGTCACTAAGGCGATTATTGGCGTTGATTTTTTATCAAAATATAATCTTATTGTAGATATCCGTGGTCAACGCCTTATTGACGCCAGCACTACCCTTTTTGCCGCGGGTTTGTCTGCAATTTCTGCTGAGGGCATATCTTCGGTGAAAGTTGTTATGGGTAACTCAGTATATCATAATATTCTATCAAAATACCCTGAGATAGTGAATCCATCTGGTATGCATCGTACAATAAAATACAATACGGTACACCACATTCGCACTACACCAGGGCCACCAGTCGCGTCAACACCGCGTAGATTAACGCCAGACAAATTAAAAATTGCAAAAGGGGAATTTGAGGCCATGTAACAGATTGGTACTTGTCGGCCATCAGAATCTCCATGGTCTTCACCCCTACACCTTGCACCGAAGAAGGATAACAGTTGGCGTCCGTGAGGTGACTACCGTATGCTCAACCGTGCATACGGTAGTCACCTGCCCGCACGGTGCCCGATCAATATCCAATCAGGCACATTCACGATTTCGCACACAGCCTTGCAGGATGCAGTATATTTTCCACAATTGACCTCGTGAAAAGCTTTGATCAGGTACCAGTTCACGCAGATGACATCCCAAAGACCGCAATAACCACACCGTTTGGTATTTTTGAATTCCCGTTTATGACATTTGGTCTTCGAAATGCGGAACAAACGTTTCAACGATTTGTGGACGAAATGCTTCGGGGGTTGGATTTTGTCTATGCCTATATAGATATATAGATGACTTCCTGGTCTTCTCCCAGGACTCGCAGACCCATCAGCAGCAATTGCACCAGCACTTCACAAGGCTGCAGGAATATGGTATGGTGGTCAACGTTGGTAAGTGCGTCTTTGGGGTTCCCGAGGTAGCATTTCTTGGCTACAGTATCTCAGCTCAGGGCACTAAGCCACTACCAGCTAAGGTTGAAGCCATACATCATTTTCCTCCCCCGAAGACTAAAAGAATTGCGCCGGTTCCTCGGGATGATAAACTTCTACCGTCGTTTCATTCCAAGCGCAGCGATTCACCAGACCAAGCTTAATGCTCTCCTCTCAGGCTCCGTGAAGGGCTCCCATCCAGTCAACTTGGTGGCTGAGGAACTGGAGGCCTTCAACGCCTGCAAAGACAGTTTGTGTAGGGCAGCTTTGCTGGCGCACCCCGTCTGCGACGCAAAGCTGGCCTTAGTTGCAGACGCATCTGACATGGCAATGGGGTCCGTTCTGCAGCAGCTGAGGGTGACTTCTTGGGAACCATTTGCGTTCTTCTCTCGTAAGTTAAGCCCTGCACAGCAGAAATACTCTCCTTACGATCGAGAGCTCCTCGCCATTTATGAGAGTGTGAAGCACTTCCGTCACATGTTGGAGGCTAGAGCATTCACGATCTTTACAGATCACAAGCCTCTCACTTTCGCCTTCAACTCTCACAAGGAGAATTGTTCGCCTAGGCAGTTTCGTCACCTGGATTTCATTTCGCAGTTCACTACTGAAATCAGGCACATCTCAGGGAAGGAAAACATTGTAGCCGATACGTTATCTCGTATCGAGACAGTGGGGCAACCTGTCGACCTGCAGATGTTGTATGAAGCTCAGAACGCGGACTGTGAAATGAAACACATCCTTCTAAGCGGTAGCACATCGCTACGCCTAAAAATGGTGAAACTGCCTGGCCTTCAAGGAGAACTATGTTGTGATGAAAGAGGCGATAGGTTACGGCCATTCATTCCGACACAGCTGAGACACCAAATCATCAACAGTTTGCAACCGAAACACCTCAACAATCACTCAGACCAGACGCACAACACAAAACAAAAATCACTTCAAATACTTCATTCATACCACATACAAAATCACCAACGGACATACCAGAGGATCACCCTAACACAGAAGATCATGCCATCAGACGGACTAGGTCGGGGCGCAATGTTAGGTTTCCTGATTATTATCGCCCGTAGGATGGTCTCTGGAGAGGGGTGATGTAGTGGAACTACTGTAATTCTTTAATATAATACAAACTTAATGTAAACATAATCAAAGTAACACATCAAATTATATACACATTTAAATTAAAGTCACTTAAGATAAAACTGTAAAATATATACAAACTTAACCGAACATACAATTTTTTATTATAATAAGTAAAATTAATTGTCATTGCACAAACGGACAAACGCATCCAGTTTTAATATTAGTGATTCGGAGCGAGTAGGCGAGAACACAATATATCCGAATACATCCGAACACTCCCGTTCGGGAGTACTCGGCTAGCCTTCGCGTGCGCAGCGGCCGGTCGGGAATGACCGGGTAGTCCGCTCACATTGATTATCGACGCGAGACGTATGATGCTTTATGCTCCGCCGCTTATTATTGTATCGATTCGCTTACACTAATCTTACGTGTTATCTACGTGGCTATATCCTTCTACTTCTGCTTCTGCTATCGTACTCCGCATGCCTGTACAATTAGAGTGGTCTATGTGTATCGTGCATAATAAACTTTAGTGGGTAAAAAAACAGTGGTTTAATTGGGTTCATTAATCCATCCCCGCGTAAGTTACACACCAGTATACGACCCCTAAAGAACAATTAATGCCGGCTACGTGTAAAAAGGGTTTATTTAACTCTCCACAAACTCGACTAATGCACACTAGTATACTACTTGACTAACACTAGTTAGACAAAACAATCACAGTTCCGAATCACTTAGCAGTCGCACAGTATTCCAATATACGAGTAATCGCCTAGGTCGCTCGTATAATCCTCTTCGTTCGCTAGCTTGAGATCCGTACACTGTCGCTTCCAAGAAGTAACTAACTCGTTGCGTGACGTCGATTCCTTATATATCGAATAAAGAGGTGGGCTAGTTGCTACCCGAACATTCTCAACGTAGGTTAGTAATAATAATCGCAATCGAATGATCCCGAGACCCATTGTCGGCTTTCCTTTGTATTCGTTCGGGAGTAGTCGCCGCGCCGATAACGCAAGGGCGTTCACCCTATACCTACATACCTACAATTTCTAATTTTCCAGGCTTTTCTTTATGAATCGATTAAGTACATCTAGACTAACAATGTGTTTTTGTCTCAAGCTGGTAGGATGAGTATTCTTAGAGTTATTAGACGAAACACTTGCAAGGTCGCAACATTATCTAATGTGACGACCGCTTGGCGCAGTGGTTCGAGCGTAGGCCACTCGGCTCACTACATCGGGTGTTTGCGGGATCGATTCCCATCAGCGTAAATTTCAGAAATGGCCTTTTCGTTATTTTCCCTGGTCTGGGTGTCACTGGGACCGCCCCCAGTCGATTGTACGGTACCCATAGTACAAGCGTTGCTTAGTTTGGGACCATACAGTTAGTGTGTTCGTCTGGCGATATTTATAATAATTTATTTAATTATTATAATATTTATATTTTTACTTTAAACTCATAGAGATACTTACCTTCGAAAAAACATTTTTGTACTTCTAATCTGGGTTTTATAGGGACAGGTATGTCGGTGAACTCGCAGACCGCCAGCAGCGCACTCAGCGCCGTCGGCACGCCGAATGCGTACGCGCTGTACCAGTAGAACCGCGAACGAGATGACGTATTCCGAGAGATCGTGATATCCCTGAAAAACATGTTAGTCTGTAGTCAAACAATTGACGGTAAAATAATTCAGGGAACTGTTTCTGTTTACTGATCATTGATTCCAGGTTCCTGCCTTGTTTTTTTTTATTATCATTACAGCCGAAAGACGTCCACTGCTGGACATAGGCCTTCCCCAAAGTTGTCGGTCCACCTTGTGGGGGCCTACCTACCCACGCTGCGTCTTCCGGTGCGTGGTCGCCATTCGATAAACTTTCCGCCCCATTAGCCATCCGTTCTTCACGATAATTGCCCCTCCTACTTCAGATTGTTTTTCGTATTTTTTTTATTAATTAATAAATTCCCTGATTAATGTTCGTATATTAATCTAAATTAAACGTTAAGTCATATTTTTGAATTCTGCCAGTGATTTTGAAGTCACCTCTGCATCAAAAAGTTAATAAGTACCAATCTCCATTGTTTAATTACCTGAACGTATTCCAGATGTCATAGCACATGACGTTCATCCAACAGAACGCTGCCAGCATGGAGAAGTAGATGACGAAGGCTGCAATAATATGTAAGAACATTGAAATCTGCTGAACGGTGAGGAAAAAACACCGTAGGAAACATGCGCGTCTTTCGAAAGATCTGTGAAGTGGGCCAGCAAGCATTGAATCCGTATTGCCCGTTGCCAATATATATACTTTTAATAATAACAATAATATACTACCTACTTAATTAAATGTAAAACAGAGGGAGGGATGATTTCTCGGACGCATGCACGGATGGACGGACGGACTGGATGATCTTATAAGGGTTCCTCGCAACGACTATAACGCAAGTGAAAAGTGGGCAATGTTTAGATAACAATTTGTTTAAAATGTACCAATTTCGATTCAATTATTAATTGAAATTAAATTGAGTAGTTGCTTGACCTACTATTATTTCGGATTTTCGAAACAACTTGTAGAAGCTGGGAAACCCAGTTCAATTACTCTTCGTAACTGTTGGCAAATTATAATCAGAAGGAAAATCAAAATTATAGATAGGTACTATAATGGACATGCCATCTGTCAGCTTTCAAAAATGTGTCGTTGCCAGCCAAGGACTTTATACATAACACTGGATGTTTTAACACGAACAATGTTTCGAAGCAAAGAAATATGACCTTGAATAACGTCACGTGTTTGTTGCTTCTCTCTTTAGGGTGACAACATCGGATCTCAAGTTTAGGACTGACGGTTTCGGGCCCATATTAATAAATCGATCTCAAGTCTGAGAGAGCGATCTTAGAAATGTCAATGTTTCTTATGTCATACCAGTACAAAATGACATATCAAAAGCGCAGTCAAGATCGTTACAAGACATATGTGTTAACAATGTACACTGCTTATTAGATGCTACGCATATTTTAAAGCTTACTAGAAATGTCTGATTATAGGTAGAGTACAATTTAAACATAAATCTAATAATAATAACAATTGTATCTCTAAATCAGATCATTTCAATAATGATTCGTATGTCATGCATGTTGTCTTATTATACAATTACATACAGGTACACTGGAAGATTACAATGGCAGTATAACATGAACGATGGGATAACTCACTCTCAATTTGTGAACTCACAAGTGTTGACGGGTAGTGTACGTAAACCAAATTAGATATTTAATTGAATGTCCATACACGACAGGTGCGGCTAGTAGGAGCAGCGTCACTAGCAGGAGCAGCGTCACTAGTACGCATATACAATATGGATAAATGAATATATATAATGAATAATTTAATATTTAGCATTCTTCAATTCCTGACGCGATACAATGGCACAATGGTACGAGTGCAGTCACACGACGCGGCGCGGCACTGGCTCTGTGGGTCCCACTCCGTCACCATCTGTGTTGTATCACCTTCATCTTATGAGGATTGCAAAACTCCCGCCTAATATCATAACACGGTGAACCGCCCTGTAAAAACTCCCCGGAAGGTTGTAGCTGGTTGCAGTGACGTCGATCTAGTTCATAAAGGTTTGCCCTTTTGGTTCTCATTGCGGTCACATTAACAACGCCGGACGGAAATGTCATTTAAATTTATTAAAGAACTTCACATGGTGCAATTGAAAGAAGGGTTAAAATTGTCCAAAAAGTTACAGGTAGACATGTCAACTATCATAGTATAAAAATAAATACATATATGTACGTCTTGCAGCGCAGACACTCAGTTCTTCTGTCGCTGATGCTATTGATTTCTTGTGCAACAGTGGTGATCCCAATTCCAGTGGAAGTGAAGCTACCACAAAACTTATTAGAATAGTAAATAGATTGTTTGATGATAATGAATAGTCATGTCATCGTGACTTTTCTAATCTTAATCACATCACACCTGTTTTTTGTATTGTATTGTTATTAAATGTGTTTGTTTTTGCTATTACTGGAACATATTTTTAAAGAAAGAACACGAATCAATAATTTATAAAGCTTCCAAGTCACCGCAATCAAAAGATACAACCATTTAAGTCACATCACATATGTTGATACGCGTTACAAACTCACTCATCATAAACAAGTAAAAAAAAAAGAAACAAGCCAGTGAAACCATTTCCATATTACTTAAAATTTAAAAATATAAATATGCGGTATGTATCAGCTAATATATTTCAGCTATCTGTGGAAGTCCCGTCAAAATCGGTCCAGCCGTTTCGGAGATTACCCGGAACAAACCGCTTCAACCCGCTTTTTTGTTACCTATGTAGGTACTGTACGAGTATGTACTTGCATATGGATTTAGTGAAAAGGTGTTATTTTGATATTACAAACAGGCACTCAAATTTTATTTGTTTGTATAAATAACCCAACCGGCATTCGAGCTTACGCGCGTTCTCTGCGTAACGGTCTAACTGTCACTAACTCACAGCGCGGTACCAGTGCGAGCAAGTATGCGAGCCGAACGCCGCGCCGGCTCGGCTCCTGCCTAGGGTCGAAGTGTGCAGGGGGCAAAGTTAGGTATACGCACCCGTCATAAAATAGGTACCCATTGTGATTGTGGTACTTATAAACTTAGCACAATCACAATATATGGTGGGTACTCATATAAGTGTAATAAGATGATATTTTTGACTTTGGAACATATGATTAGTATAATACTTATGTATCCTTCCTTACTCAGAAAATCTGAAATACAGTGAGATGATGGTCACCCTTCTTAGGTCAAATGTTCATGTAAAAACTAAATGAATATAGTACGAAAAGTACAACATAAACTGTTATATCATTAATCAATAGCCACACAATACTAATAATAATCATTTATTGATGTTTTATTATGTCTCCCATTAAAAATAATATAAATATGGTTAAATACGGTGATTAGCGTAAAATACAATTACCCGTGTAACTTAATGTTTGAGTTTGGTATGCATACACTTCTGCAATTTTGCACAACACAATACATCGTTTAAATTACAAGAATACACTTTTATTTAAGCATTAAACTAATTTAAAAATGCGAAGTGCTTGAAAATCTTTGACAGTTTGGCCATAGTGTCAAATTGATTGGTCTATCAGTGTTGCTAAATTATTAAAATAACAGCTACCGACAATCAGGAAAGTGAACGGTTGATATATTTTTTGGTTTTCTATATAAAAATAAATACTGAAGTCAAAAGAGGATTCTCAAATTGACGCATATGTAATATGTAAATAAAATCCATAAAAAAACAGACACGAAAACCATAAGACTTACGAAATCTTGGCTCATCACATGTTAGTTTGGGTATTTTTTTGTGTTTATCATGGCAATTTCAGATGAAGTGTGAGAGGGTCAGAGCATAGGTATGTATGTAAAAAAACCTGTCTTCACTCCATAGTTCTACGTGATATCTCCAGTGGTATTCTAAGCTTCTTGTTGCCAGCTGATAAGATAAAGTACAAGTGTATTTTTTTTTTTATTATATGGCCCAGTCCTTTTGGACAATTCTGCCAATATCGAGTGAGGTCAATACACGGTATTCACTGAAGTTTGCCCAGTGTGCAGCAAAATAAAAACCAAAATAACGAATTGATGTTGCGTATTGTTATTAATTGACTTTGTTATTACTATTTGTTACTTGACACTGACGAAATACCTATTAACTTGGGTGGGCCATATTTTCTAAGAAAGAAGAAGAACAGTGAGGAATGACGTCCCTGCCATGCGGGTCGAATTAGATGTCGGGAGGGGATTGAGAATTAATTAAGACACGAGAACAGTATATGTACCTAATAATAATTGTTATATATATAATAATAATTTAGCCCCTTTGACGTTCCACGCCTGGGCACGGGCCTCCCCTCAACACGAGGGGGATACAGGCCATCATCCACCACGCTGGCCCAGTGCGGCTGGGCGGATTTCACATGTCTTTCGAAAATTGGTTAGATCTTCTAAGACATGCAGGTTTCCTCACGAAGTTTTCCTTCACCGTAAGCAAGTGATAATCATATAGAAATTATGATTCGCACACAGATTTAGAAAAATCCAGGGGTGCGAGCCGGGGTTTGAACCAAAGACCCGGTGCCCGGAAGACGCGTGCTTTAAACAATCGGCTATCACAGCTTATAAGTGTTATATTAATAAATAAATAAACGGTTAAACTTATAGAAGAGTTTATAAAACACACTATACAGTGTGGCGCTACAATAGCGACATTAATTTAATAGACAGGTAGGGCTAGTGTTCAATAATCATAAAAGTAATAATAAAAAAAATAGCCCTTAAATAGAATAGGTAGGTATCAAACGAAACCGAGCGGCACTCTATGAGGTACATTTCATCACTTAGGTACCTATCTATCAGTAATTATCAGTTATTAATTTTTTTATGTTCAATGTGACCGTCACCATGGCCGATACAAAGGTCTAGATCTAAACGGCGTTGAATGTTTGTTCGCACTTTTGCTAACACATTTTCAGCCCAAGCTAATGCCCTAAATTTTTCTAATGCGTGTAGGTACCTATGATGGCTGGAAACGCGAGCGTTTAACGCAGTACCTTAGCGTAATTATTATCGAAAACACCTTAATTACACAAAACTAAATAATTTAACAATAGGTTAGCGTCGTTTTAGCGAAAAATTCACAATTTAACACATTTTGGTGCATAAGTCAAAAATGTATGTCAAGGACACCGATCCGGCTCGCAATACGAGGCTCGCGCCACTGGCGCCGCTTCCCGACAAAAGAAAATGCTATCCCTTTCCTGCAAAACAAGTGAAAGTGCGATGTCGCTCGCCGACAATAGAAAATAGTTACTTATCCCTTTCTTGCAATTCCCGTGCAAGCGTCAAGTGTCTCATTCTAATGGTATTTCTTTTTCGTTTTAATTCATTGATGTAATGTTGTGATCCGTGACCTCGGCAAATGCTCGGCTCTGCTCCGGCTCGGCTCTGCGCTACAGTTTTTTACGTACAGGCTGCTCCAACATGGTATTTCAGAAAATTGTGAATAATTCAATAAATATTAATCTATATATATAAAAGAAAGCCGTGTTAGTTACACTATTTATAACTCGAGAACGGCTGAACAGATTTGGCTGAAAATTGGTGGGGAGGTAGCTTAGAACCAGGAGAAGGTTATATGATACTTTTTATCCCATTCCAGTGGAACTTGACATAAAACGTGACATGAATAAACGCCAATAACAGCAAAAAAAAAATGAATCAAAAATAAGTCTAGCCGTTGATTATTTTAAAATGGTATAAAAAAGGGAACTGACAGCTAAAATGTCGTCTATAGTTAAATCTGGTTGAATATTTGATAATTTGAAATTTTGAAGTTGACAGTTTCGAATTTCTATTAGCTTATTGTGCGAATATTATCATTAGCAATAAGATGCCGCGTCCAAGACAATCTGATCTTTCGCGACAAAGCCGTAATGCAACTAGGATTCGAAACATTGCGAATGAAAGAACTGAAGAATAACAAGAAATTGAAAGTGAAGAGCGCCGCGGTAGTATGGCTCGAATTCGTGCTTCTCAATCACAAGAGCAAAGAGAGGCAGCCCGTGAAACGGCTCGGATAGCAATGAGGAATGTCGAGCAAACCTCAGAGATCAAGAACTAGATAATTTTCGATGCACAAGAAGAAATTTATCAAGTACTGATTGTGGAATGTTCACGGGTCGGAAGACCATCAGCGTTATTTGTTCTTACGCCTGATAATAAAACGAAAAATGTCGTCTATCACAAGGTGCTTCAATGAAGAGTGCAAACGAAGCACCAAAATACATGGCAAAGATATTGTTACCTAAAATACACAAGCCCGAGGACCCGCTGCGTCCCATTGCAAGCCAGATTGACACACCAAAATACAGTCTGGGCCAGCACGTAGCAAAGGTGCTCTCAATAATAAGAGGACACACAAGAAAACATACAAAGGATTCATAACATTTTGTAAGTTAGATTAAACATATACATCATGCTAACAATGAAACCATGGTCAGTTTTGATGTTCAGTCTTTGTTTACCTGTCTACCTGTAGCAGACTGCATCACAATAGTATCAAAGAAGCTAGAGCAGAACAACATGCCAGAGGAATATGCTGAACTCTTAAGACATTGCCTCACATCCGGGTATCTGTTGTGGAATGAACAGTTCTACAAGCAAGTAGATGATGTAGCGATGGGCTCCCCTGTTTATTCCGTTGTCGCCGATATATTCATGGAAGACTTCGAGGAGACAGCCCTTCGCAATTTACATGTGACCGCAAGATTCTACAAGCGGTACGTAGACGATACTTTCACAATATTACCATCAGACAAAATAAGAGTATTTCTATACCATCATAACTCAATACAATCTAAAATAAAATTTACAATGGAGTTAGAGGCCAACAACACTCTATCATTCTTAGATGTTTTAGTAATCCGAAATCCTTATAACAACTTAGGCCCCACCGTGTATAGGAAAAAGACACATACCAATAGGTACTTAAACGGTAAATCTCACCACCATCCAACACAGTTAGCTACCGTGGGTAAATCTTTGTTTCAGAGAGCACAAGGGATCTGAGATGAGCAACACCTGGTTGACGAAATACATCATGTCAAGCAAATAGTTGTCAGACACTGTGAGCAATTTCTGCGTGGATAGGACCGCAAAAATCAACTAAATATGAGGGGTACCCAGTTAATAACTTTGACATCAGGAAGTCTAACATCTCAGTCCCCCGTGACCATGGCTGCTGTAAAGCAACAGAAATTTCGGGAAAATAAACGCGATAAAATCTGTATAATAGTTTTATTTGAATACATGGCCAAGAAATAATCTTTATATTTGTATTTAAAAAAAATATATTAATTAATCATTTTTTAAATCAGCTCAATGGCGAAACAAAGTTTGCCGGGACAGCTAGTGTTTAATAAAATTTAAACATCTCGAAAATCTGAAAATGCGAAGGGCGAAGCGAAGGGGAAGGCGAAGCCTATTACGTGTGTTAATTTAATAAATAAATGTATTAATAAACGCACTACATACTGTGTTTTTCGCAAATCACAAAATGTTGTCTTAAATGTTTTCAGATTTTGGATAAACTATACAAATACTCGAACGCTGTATACCTTTTTCTTCTCTCTTTAAAAATATGTCCCACCCATTTTAAAAGGTATTTCGCCAGTGTCAAGTAACAAATAGCAATACAAACACATTTAATAACAATACAATACAAAAATGTGACCGTCCACTTTGAAAACCAAATTGGAAGCCTATATTATATATAGTGTAGTCAGTGACCTGTGACTCATCAACAGGATTTTTAATAAGTGACAATAAAACCAAATGACAATGATATTTATAGCTTTGTTTGTATCGGAGAGTCCCCATATACATGGAATCAAAATAAAAAAAACCACGAAATAACACTCTACGTATTCCCACAATAATTAATTATTTTCATTATCCGTGCGTAATAAAGTTATTATTTTTTTTTATCGTAATTAATATTTAATACATGAACATGATCCCTCTTTGACTAAGTACCTACCGCCACATTTTCAAAGAGAATTATTTCAGCCCCAGTGCTGAAATGCCCCAGTACTTACCATGTCATTTATAATACAGCATATGTCCTTTATTACCCCCCCCCCCCTCTAATGCCAGAAGCTCTATAAGATTTTATGTTCTGTCTGTCATGTAATTTGTATGACCAAAAGAATCGCGCCAGTCAATAATAACTTAAAAAAAAAACTAAATGAAAAAGGTTACTTACTGAAAACGTTGCAAGTAAATCTGCTCAATTGTCCCGGCACTAATATTAAGATGGCCACGGCGAGGAAGGTAACGAAGAAGCTGAGCAGGTAGGCTATGAGCACCTTGCCGGGCAGATTGCACAGCATCTTCGGCAGCGAAAGATACACCGCGACCGTCAGCAGGATGAAGAAACAGGAGACCAGCATGCCTGCACACCGACAACAATCCTTACTTCCTTACTAATATTATCCTGTCGCGCTGTTCACTGGTCACTCCGGAGCGGTTGCGGCGGGCGCACACGCGGCGCCTGCTCGCAGCCCCGCTGGTGCGCACGCGCACCGCGCAGTATGCCCCGACAGCCCAGGCCGTACATCTACTCAACGCTTTGATTGCGAACCAACCAGACGTTGATATATTCAACATGAAATTACACATGTTTTTAAATGACTGCATTAGATTTTTAAGTACCTAAATATAAGCCACTTTACCTTATTAGCTTGTTGTGCGTCTTGGCATTGCTGTAAGCACAACAAGCATTCTATAATAAATGAATAAATAAATAATTAAGTACGATAGTAACTCTGTCTGTCTGTCTATCTGTCTGTCGGGCTTACACGCCAAAACGACTAAACCAATTTAAATGAAATTTGGTACATAGATAGTCTAGAGCCTGAGAAAGGACATAGGCTTTTTAATGCGAAAAAAGAGTTGTAAGGGGTTAAAAGGGGTGATGAAAAGTTGTATGGAAGTATCGTCATTTTTAGAGCTTGAAACTTATTTTTTGGGCTGTTGATTCGATATATATAAATAAACTAGCTGTGACTTCGTCCGCGTGGAATTTAATTTACAAAGTTTCATACATCTTTCATCCCCTATTTTATCCCCTTGTGGGTAGAATTAATCAAAATCCTTTCTTAGCGGATGCCTACGTCATAACATCTACCTGCATGCCAAATTTCAGCCCGATCCGTCCAGTGGTTTGGGCTGTGCGTTGACTGACTGACATCTGTATCTGTCTGTCTGTATGTTTGTTCCGGGTAATCTCCGGAACGGCTGGACCGATTTCACGGGATTTTCCCTGGCAGATAGCTGATGTTATAAGGAGTAACTTAGGCTACTTTAATTTTAGAAAAACAATTAGGGTTCCGCGTAAAAAAATAAAAACACATGAAATCAAAGAGTGCCTCCGAAACGGCTGGACCGATTTTTACGGTCTACGTTGACGGTTTGCACGGTTGAAAATCTTTGACAGATTGTCCATAGTGTCAAATTGAGCATTCTATCAGTGTTGCTATAATATTAAAATACCAGCAACCAACAATCAGGAAAAAGAACGACGGATACATTTTATGTTTTCATTATAAAAAAAATACTGAAGTCAAAAGTCGGTTCTCAAATCGACGCATATGTAATTTGTGAATGAAATCTATTTAAAATCAAATAGGGAAACCCTGAACTTGCGAAGTCTTGGCTCATCCCATGTTGCGATTGAGTTTTTTTTTGTGTTTATAATGGCCATTTCAGATGAAGTGTGCGAGGAATATAAAATACCCCTAAAGGTCAAAAAACAGGTCTTCACTCCTTAGTTCTAGAGGAAAACTCCAGTGTTGAATATCAGCTTCTTATAGCTATATAAATAATGACATTTATGTGCACATAAAATTAGTTCAAATTGTTTTCAAGAACGCGAGCCGCACATTTCCAAGAATGGCAAACTATATAAAAAATTTGACTGGTGGACATAAAAAATACCTGCTGAATTATTTTTTGTCAATTTCCTTTCAAAATTACGTCTTTCCATGGAATCAGGGCGAACGTGATTCCGCAAATTTTGACGTAGTTCAGAGACACAATAGAGATGGATTGATCAGGTTTGTACATATTTTTAACCCCTGACGAAAAAAGAGGGGTGTTATAAGTTTAACATGTGTATCTGTGTGTCTGTGTATCTGTGTATCTGTGTGTCTGTCTGTGGCAACGTAGCGCCCTAGCGGATGAACCGATTTTAATTTTGTTTCTTTTGTTAGATGGGTACTCTGATCGAGAGTGTTCTTAGCTATGTTTCATGAAAATCGGTTCAGCCGTTTGAAGATTATCAGCTCTTTTGTAGGTTAAAAAGCCATATTCACGGTCAAAACCAACTTCCACGGCTCGAATCTAGGTATTCGAAATTTGGGCTCATTGGAATATCTTTGCATCACTTGAGAACGGCTGAAACCATTTGGCTTTATTATATTTTTAAATGATCGTAATAGTCTGAACTGGCTTTTTACGATATTATAAATTGAAAAAGTTTCCCGGATTCTGGAAAAAATGGATATTAATTTTTATATGGGATTTGTGTTTGAACTAAAGACGTTCCTTATGTTACAATTCAAATGATGGATACGCGCATGCGTTAAATTTTGTTTGTTTTGCTAATGGTCATGGAATATTACGCAATAATAATTCTAGAGGGCGCTGCTCTGCCATTGAGAAAAAATACAGAAATAAAGTCTAATTTAAAATAATTTTAGAGTTATTTAAAATTCATCCCCTGGGCTACTCCCGTCCACCTGAACCAGAGTTATTACATCAAATTGAATCATAATTGATAATCTTTTACTAGGAGTTAAACCTCAATTAAACCCCATAAATTTAGATTCGTTGTCTATTCTAGTATTATAATGTCATAACAAGATAATGTCACATACTTTTACACAGATTTTCTGTTGATTATTGTACATAGCATTGGTTATCTTAGATTATAAATGAGGAAGCCAAAACGAATGATGTAAATGGCGCTTTCACAATCTGGTATCGAAACTAGTTGTACTAGATGAATTTGCGAGATGAGCTATGAATACTGAGCTACGGGAGCTACGCAAATCGCGCTTACTTATTTATTTGGAAGAACTAGGTAAACTATACATTTGATGAAATGGTCGTCGCATCGGGGGTTTTTAAATTTTCAATTTAGAGTAAATGTAGTTAGGTACTAGATCCCTTTGAGTAATATTTACAAAACGTTTTGTAATTATTCCTAACGTAATAAAAGTGACTTAACTAATTATGTACTTTTATTTAAGAGCACGGAGGATTTTTATTTAGGAGTTTCTCTGAAGGATAGGATTCGCAATGAATACATCCGACAGAGAACCAAAGTTATCGACATAGCTCAAAGAATTAGCAAGCTGAAGTGGCAGAGGGCTGGCCATATCTCGCGAAGAACCGACAACCGCTGGGGTAAACGTGTTCTTGAGTGGACTCGGCAAGCGTAGTGTAGGACGCCCTCCGACCAGGTGGGATGACGATCTGCGAAAGACTGCAGGCAGATGCTGGATGCGGCAAGCTGAAGACAGGGCGCTATGGCGCTCATTAGGGGAGGCCTATGTCCAGCAGTAAACAATTATAGGCTGATGATTGATTGATTGATTTAAGAGCAAGCAGTAACCCTTGTTTAGATAAGGGTCTAATTTGACAAAACTCCAAGGAACTCCACATAACTTAAGAAGAAACCTAGTTTTATATGACAAAATATCAAAATACTCACAGTACGCGTTCAATGTATAGTTAATACGACTTGGTTTTATGATGTTGCAGAAAATAGCGTTTATTAACGCTGGCTCATCATCTTTCACGTAGTTATCTAAGCAGAATTGGTCAGGGGCAAGGTAGGCCGAGCCGTTTGATGTCATGATCTCGAGCTCACCATTCTGTAAAAAATATCTTGCATCACGCTGGATCATAAGAATGTGCAGGATGCACTATAGATACCGTACAATGGACTGGGGTCGGTCCCAGTGAAACCCAGACCCCAGTAACCCCAAGTGGGACTTTTGTTGTGGGCAACTTAATAGTCGTCATATATTTTCTACTTTGTATGGAGAATTGAAATTATTTCATGCCATCATCGTCTGCTAGGTAGGAGCGTTGTTTAATTTACCAAACAAAACATAAAGTAAAAAAATACGCAGACAGAAGTTCAGAAGGAAAGAAGGTATGCATTCCGCCAACAAAACAAAATGCTGAGCAAATAACGAAAATACAGCCCAAAATTTATTACGCGTAAATATTATGAATAGGTAACAGTTTTATTTATGACTAGCTGTGCCCGCGAATTCGTCCACGTGGAATTTAATTGACAAAGTTTCATATAAACTTTTATCCCCTATTTTATCCCCTTGGGGGTAGAATTAATCAAAATCCTTTCTTAGCGGGTGCCTACGTCATAACATCTACCTGCATGTCAAATTTCAGCCCGATCCGTCCAGTGGTTTGGGCTGTGCGTTGATAGATCACTATGTCAGTCAGTCACCTTTGAGTTATATAAATATATATATATAGTGACAGACCAGCCGTAACTTGAGCAAAACCTCAGAGACTTACGTTTTAGAATATACATGAAACAGCCAATGATTATGGTAAACTTACCGCCGTCAAGGAATAACTCTCAAAAGTGGGATAAACTGACACTTTGCTCACATTAACAGGGCAACTAAAACGACTGTGTTGAACATCTAGTTTAGATGCGTCAACTTTGTTCCCTCTCCATCCAGTAAGGTTGAAGGGCTCGGTCATGTTTAGGCACCCTCTATCCTTATAAACACCTTGCCCATATGCACAACATTTTCTTATGTTTATCTTGCCCAAGCGCACACTGCTTGTCAAATTAGCGTTTCCATCACTATCCGCGATACTCAAGTGCAATTTCGTAACAAATATTATCACTAACAAAACAGTTGGTTGATAATGCATTGCTTATCTTAATGCTTAAGCTTAAGCTCTTATGCTTAAGTTTGTTTTTTTTTTAAAGACGTTCAGCTCGTTTAACTGTCCCCGTGATACTGAAGCAGAGAGTCGATGGAGAGGATTGTGTAGCTTCGTAGCACCGAAAAAATATTCGGTGATATCGTCATTCGTCGCCTAAGTGTATACAGGGTGTAAGGGGCTTCGTAACGAAAACTTATACCGTCGATTCTACTCCGGATTCTGGACCCCCAAGAGTTGGAATTTCACGTAAATATTTTCATGTACTTATACCTACTCAAAATTTTCTGCATTTTTAAATTGATTTTATCGTGAAATCATTACCTATAAAAATCTATTTTAACGTGATTTTACATAAATAAATCAATAAGTACTAACCTGCAATGTAAATTAAAATTCTGTATTATCGTTATAATTATTTTAGGATAAAAACAATTTAAAAATGCTGAAAAAATTGAGGAGAATTTATGAAAATTCCAACTCTGGGTGTTCCAGAATCATGAGTTGAATCCATGGTATCAGTTTTTGTAACGATGCCCTTACACCCTGTATAGTTTTGTGACAAATATGTATAAGGTCTAATTTTATAACGCACGGTATTTTTCATGTTGCCTTAATATTTAAGTATACCATTGGATTATTTTAGTGGTACGTATCTATCATTAACAATAAAAGGCTGCATGCAAAATATCGTGTGTTATTAAGATAAGACCTTATCTAAATAACTCGAACCAGTTCCGAATGAAAAGCGATTGTCGGTATTAGGTATCTAAATATATATAACTCAAAGGTGACTGACTGACTTACTGACTGACTGACTGACTGACATAGTGATCTATCAACGCACAGCCCAAACCACTGGACGGATCGGGCTGAAATTTGGCATGCAGGTAGATGTTATGACGTAGGCATCCGCTAAGAAAGGATTTTGATTAATTATACCCCCAAGGGGATAAAATAGGGGATGAAAGTTTGTATGAAACTTTGTCAATTTAATTCCACGCGGACGAAGTCACGGGCACAGCTAGTTTTTTCTATAAATCCGGTTTCAATTGTATTTTCTGTTAGATTATCAACTTAGTTATCCTTATTTGGCCTTTTGGATTCTAAAATACAGTTTATATTTTATTTTGTGTTCATTCGATGTTTCTACCGCGGACTACGTATCTAACCTTAAAATGGGTGGCAAATATATAGTTGAAATATGACTCATGTCTTCTTCTTCTTCTTCTTCTGCGGGCAGTTTCCACAAATCGACGACTGTTGCGCCTGTTTTGTGTGTTGGAGGGTGGTGAGCCGGTCACTCCAGCCATCCAAGCTCAGCCAGGAAGTTCCCCAGCTTCTTGATGTCACTGAAGACTTCCTGAAGGCTACCCGGTGTGCCCAGGTAGCTTGCCGGTATAGTGGCTACTCCGTTGCATTCTAGCAGGACGTGAGCAGCTGTTTCTTCCGCCTCCATGCAGGCTCTGCATAGGGGGCTGTCCGTGATACCTAAGTTATAAAGGTGTCTGTTAAAGTTGCCGTGCCCTGTCAGCGCACTCGTAATAAGTCGTAGGCGAGATCTACTTAGCTGTAATATTGCTTTGGTGAGCCGGCGGTTGACCCGCGGTAGAGCAAGTCTCGCTTGTCTGCAGTCTGTCAGGCTGTTCCAGTAGTTATTATGTAGCTTCTCGGTGCACTGTCGCATGCGCTTTCTGAACCAGCTGTTAGGGAGTGGTATGATGGGCTCTGGGCCATATGGTGCGAGCTCAGATCCCTTTCTAGCTAGTTCATCAGCTGCATCGTTGCCCCGAGCTCCGCTATGTCCCTTAATCCATTGAAGGATGATTTGATTGGTTTGGTTCCCTACCTCATTCAGAGCGAGATGGCACTCGTGGATCAGGCTGGATGTCATGACACTGCTGTTTAGTGCCTGCAAAACCGCCTTGCTGTCAGAGAGTATCCTTATCTTCTCTCCCTTGACTCTTCTGGCGATGATCGCTTTTGCAGCTAGGAGTATACCCATGCACTCTGCTTGGAAAACTGTATTGTACTTACCTAAGGACATTGAAAGGTGAGTGTTTAGGTCTTCAGAGAAAACCCCCGTACCAGTCCCAGACTTGGTTTTGGAGCCGTCTGTGAAGATGCTTAACTCACTGTATGACTCATGCATGCAAAATTATTATTTGTGTTTGCGTCGTTCACTGAGCTCGATAAGTCATCTCTAGTGGGCCACGTGGCCTGAAATAATGTGGGTTTTTTTATTAGTAAGCCCAGATTAGTACCTAACCTATCTACTATTTCCTTGCACTAAGCGGAACTGCAGTGCGAGAAGGTCTTTTCAGACGAATTATGTCCGGACTGCAAGCCGACTGAAAAATTGCAACTGTGTGAACCTAAACGTAACCGCAACCGGACTGCAATCTTGAATATACCCAAACGCGGCGTCCTAATAGGAAACGAACGTAGGTACGAGCAAACGACGCGATTACATCGCGCGACGAGATTAAAAAACACAAATCTCTTCAGTGTCCTCGTTGAAGCTCGCAAGTCATCGCGCGAGCACAGGTACCTTACCTAATGCATAATAATCTTCTTGCGATGGGTTTGATCGTTAAATCAAAGCTACTAAGATCTCTTTGGAGTGTCCTAATTATAATTGGTGGCGTGTCCTCGCGCGAGCACAGCGAAGCGCCGGGGAGGCATCGCGCTATTTATTAAGACACTTGTTGGATCATCATCGTCATTTTCATCGCGCGATGAAATCGCATCGCTTGCTCGTACGATCGATCGCCTATTATGACACCGGGTAGTCACAGTGGGTTTATTTACAAAGACGGGATCGCCGATAACACTTACCTACTCACACTTGAAGATAAATATTCACTATTAATAGTGCACTATTACTATCGCTTCATCCTCTCATTATAAGTATTCAAATTATGAGTAGATCTGTACGTACATTTGAGTTCCACTTATAATTGAGTGGGTAGGTACAATAAGAGCTAATAAATTATCAGAACGTTTAACACTTCGGTATCAACATACTCATGTTAAAAATGGTTAACAACACAATTTGGATACATTTATATGATAATTTGACCACTTCAATGATACCTAGTCATACATAGGTTCAGGCACGTTCGGCCTGCCAAGCTAAGGATGGGTTGTTGAATAATGTGGCGCGGCTATTTTATTAGACTCTCAGGGGTCGGCAACCTGCGGCTTGCGATCCATATGGTGGCTCGTTTGATGTGAAGCGGCGGCTCTTTAGTTCATAACTTTGAAATTTTGTAAATTGTAGTTTTTGATTCTTCCGACTTAAAGGTTGCCAACCCCTGGACTAGAGAGTCCACGCGGCTACTGTCTGATTATGAAAACCTTTTCATGTACTAAGTATTTAGTACATGAATAGGTTTCGTACTTTCTATATTTATAGAAAGCAATAATTTTTGGCTATTTTCAGTGCTACTTAAGTGTGAAGTCACTAACGCTTTAATACTATATTTAATCACGTTACGTATTGCACACAGCTCCGTGAGGCTGAAATTTCGAATAATAGTGCAGATTTTCCTCTTTATACGTGACAGTACGAACAGTCAAGGGCAAAGATATGTAATACTTACGGCGTGAGGAGCAGACCTTTTGGCTAAACGAGGAATTACTGAAAGGAGGGAGTTAATAATTGAACCGGACTATTCTGATGTATTATGTGTTTATAAGAGGCGATGTCACGAGCTTTGGAAAGAATACTTTAATGAAAGATCATTGGAGAAAGAGATATGGTATAAGTCAATTGTATGTGAGCCTCCTCGTATACCGTGGTTAAGTAATGTAGATCTTAATAGAAAACTTATAGTGATTGCGTACAGACTTCGATCCATCCAATAAATTTAAGTTCCTAATGAAAATAAGTGAAACTCCAAACTGCGAGATCTGTGGGTTAACAGAAGATACATGTATACATAGTACACATGTTGGCAGAATGCGTAAAATTCCAGGACAATAGAGAAGTGTTAATGAGAGATCTCTCTTTGAACAGGAGTGATGTGGGAATGTTTCATGATGTTTTGTCATTACCAAATTCACAAAAAGCAGAAATATTATTTAGTTTTATAAATATTAATTATTTGCCATAGTTTAATGATAAGTTACGATGGGACTGACATGTGTTTTATACAAAAGTCCCCAAATTAAATAAAGAGAAAAAAAACCCTAGTCTGACTGATTCGCTACCTAAAATCGATATCACGTAGGCGTTAGAATTTGTTAATTAAACTTTGTCACCCTCTTCGTAATGTAATGCTAGTAGTCACGAAACCTGACCTTGTATCGGGGCTACCAAAACGGAATTTCCATTACGCCAACTTTAGTCTAAATGTATTTAGATAAAATGATATTTAAAAAAACCAAAAGCACACACAAACAAGGACAAGGAAATAAACTTTAATAAAATACTTTGAATAATACAGGTATCGTGTTCTGCGTATAATGTGTCATAAGTGGGTACTTTTTAATCCCAAAATTATCTAGGTATCCAAAAATGATCTCGAAATAAAAAAAATGTGTTTTTGACTCTATGGTGTCTCGGGCCATGCAGTTCCTTTGGAAGGCGTCATCAACTAATTATATCACTTTGGGCGTCATGGAGACATCGGTCTATCATATGGAGACCTTCAGTGAGGATTTTAATGTTATGTAAAGGCACAACTGTGACAGCCGATTGGTTAAAGCACGCGTCTTGCGGGCACCAGGTCTTGGGTTCAAACCCCGGCTCGCACCTCTGAAATTTTCTAAATCTGTGTGCGATTCATAATTTCTATATGATTATCACTTGCTTACGGTGAAGTTACGAACTTATTTGTTAGGCTGTTGAATCGATATAAATAAATATGACATTCAAAGTTTGTAAAAGTTTTACCCTCAAGGGTGTAAAATAACAATAGGGAATAGGGGATGAAAGTTTTTATGGAAATATAGCTCTTTGCAGTGAAACACTGCAAATAGCTACATAATAGCTGCAGAATAGCTACAGACAGACAGACAAACAGTGTTACTTTCGCATTTATAATATTAGTAAGGATTGCAGTGTTTCCCTGCAAAGAGCTATATTTCCATACAAAATTTCATCCCCTATTCCCTATTGTTATTTTACACCCTTGCGGGTAATACTTTTACAAACTTTTAATGTCATATTTATTTATATCGAATCAACAGCCTAACAAATAAGTTTCAAGCATCTAGCTCTAAAAATGACGATACTTCCATACAACTTTTCATCCCCCCTTTCAACCCCTTAAAACTGTTTTTTCGCGTTAAAACTTAAAACTCTTTTTTAGCCTATGTCCTTTCTCAGGCTCTAGACTATCTGTGTATCAAATTTCATTAAAATCGGTTCAGTAGTTTTGGCGTGAAAGAGCGACAGACAGACAGACAGACAGACAGAGTTACTTTCGCATTTATAATATTAGTAAGGATAAATTGAACCAACTTCAAAATAACCTAGGTGCACTAAAAACCTAGAAATAACTAGATACCACATAATTTCTTTAATTTGGAGTCGGTGCCTATTCAAGTAAGTAAGGGTAGGTAGGAACCTAGAAGTCCTAGTGTAAAAATAGTGGCCGGTGCCAAATTAAATAAATTATGTGGTATCTAGTTATTTCTAGGTTTTAAGTGCACCTAGGTTTTTTTGAAGTTGGTTAATTTTTTTATTAAAAAATGTTTTTCACGATTTTTAGTGGTAAACTACTTATCGAATTGCTGGCAACCGTAAACAGTCCATATCTCTCAAACTACTGAACCTATTTTTATGAGATTTCTATGGTATCACCAAGGGATCCTGACAATCAAGGCCTCACATAGTATACCACTTATACCAATATATGGCATTTATAGCCAGAATGTATCTCATGACAACTCCACTGAGCCCAAACACGACTAGCTTACATTGTGTTATTACGGAGTTCCGGTGCCTACCTTCCAGTTTCTTTATCATCTGATGATGAAGCCGGAAGTTAGACAGTTTACTGAGACTATTTTAGTGACCGCAACCACCACTGAAAAGACACAGGAAAGCAAATCACGCAATTTCGTTTACTTGGATGCTGTATTTTTTCCAGTTATTTTAATTTTAATGCCAAACTACTGAACCGATTTTGATGAAATTTTTATGGGACAAATCTGCACGGACATCCTTTCAAACGCAAAATATTTTTTTGAATCGGTTTATAAATGACGGAGTTATGCGGTAACAAAAAAAAAATACACACGAATTGATAACCTCCTCCTTTTTGAAGTCGGTTGAAAACTATCGGCTTTTTGGGACAGTTAAAGTTCTAAAGGTTTTGTAGACTTGTGAAATCTGTCAACAGCTGTATTCCTATAACACCTTTTGTTTTTCAAGTTTCCCCCAACGCTGATAGTTTAAGTTTGGAAAAAATTGTATACATACCCTTTCTGTTTACTAATATTTTTTAGAATAGCTATATACCTATACAGATATATAGGTATTCTAAAAAACTTAGTTAACCAATCCTACAAGTTTAGGAAATTAAAACATTCAGTCCAGTTATTAATGTATTCATAAATACGTGTCCATAGAAAAATGAGGCTAAAATATTTTTTTTTAAATAATAAAACTAATTTTAAAATGATTGTAGAGCGTTAAAAGGCGTTTTAAATAACATTATTTGGATACAGTTGAGTAGGTACCTGCCTCAATAAGATAAGCAAAGGTATTTTAGAAATACAGACATACCTTGACAGACAGAGAGGTGTTCACAATGGTCTAAGTTGAAAGATAAATAATTTTTAATTCGCTTCGCTGTTATTTCCCTGTAAGTATTTATAAATTAATAAATATCGCCAGACGAACACATCAACTGTATGGTCCCAAACTAAGCAACGCTTGTACTATGGGTACCGTACAATGGACTGGGGGCGATCCCAGTGACAACCAGACCAGGGAAAATTACGAAAAGGCCATTTCTGAAATGTACCCTGACGGGAATCGAACCCGCAACCACTCGATGCACTGAGCCGAGCGGCCTAAGCTCGAACCACTGCGCCAAGCGGATTTCTAGGGTGATGCCAATTTGATTACTTTATTTATTATATGTTTTGTTCGAAAATTTTATTTTTTCTATTTACGGACTTTTCTTTTTTTTATTAGGTACTATTATGATTATTGACCACTAGCCCTACCTGTGTGTTAAATTAATATCCCCATGGTAGCGCCAGGCTGTATTCTCTAAATGTTATGCAATCCCATTTATTTCATACCTACATCATTTAGTCAGTTAACGCATAAGTGGGTGGCTTGTAATCTTAGAAATTATGCTTATAATCTTAGAAATAATGTTAAAAGCGTTTTTCCTTTATTGGGTTCTTCTTCCTTGAAGGGTTAGGTAGAGGCCAGTAGATATCAGCGCCATCTATCTCTCTATGTAGATACTTTTCTATTATCTGCTTTAGCTAGAGAGCATAAATGTGGCTCTAGTATCGAGGTAAGTATTATTATAACTAACAACGCTATGTTATTTATTACCAACAGATGGCTCTGGGAATACAAAATTAAAAATAAATATCTGCCTATTTACACAAAGGAACAACTCGAATGACTAAGGTGTCCGTCCACTTGAGCTGGTCGGGCTGGCTGGGCTAGCTAGGCCGCTCGTTTCGACCAATAGGATCGCTACATTTTAATGGCTGAGAAAAAATAAACGAAGCGATATACGAAATGGTACCTAATAATATAAGAGTTCAAGTTGGTCATCGCCGCGCTCGCAAACATGTGCCGTAAACGTTAAAAACAACGGCAGAATAATCTAACACCGAATTTTAATCCTATGTCGTTTACGATTGTAAAGCCTTCCATAAGAAACGATTTTACAGAATCTTATCGGGAGTTCGTGATCCTCTTACAAATATAGGTACTGAAAAACAAACTTTATCCTGTTCATTTTAGTAGGCATCCATACTTATTACATTAATTAGTTACTTACTTATCTACTATTATTACACAATGATGTATAAATAACCGCGCAAATCGATTAATGGTTATGTTATGGCGTGCAGTTAACAAGCTTGTTTAGCAATCAACGGAGTTTTATTTACCGCATGTGGTGACGATAAGATTTACCCTGAGTGGACCACACATTTTCCTTCGCCAAGCCGTCGGAGCCCCGTGGTTCGTAACGAACGTAGACCTTCATTCTGACTTACGCCTCGATTCTATCCAGAAGCACTTCAAAATAGCGTCCGAACGCTATTTCAAGAAGGCTTCTGAACACACCAATGCCTTAATCGTCGCCGCCGCCGATTATGCACCTACACACGCGCCAGTTGCATGCCGCCGCAGGCCGCGGCATGTGTTGCTGGACCCCCCCGACCCACTCACCGCTCTCCTAGACTCAGATGTCGAGGAGAACGACACACGCACACTCCCCACCAGACACCGACCTCGCCGGCGAGGTCGACGAACCCCCGCTTCCGCTAGAAGGTGCGTCTATTTACCTAGACGCACCTTGGCACCCGACAAGCCCGCTGAGTTTCTTGCCGGATCTTCTCAGTCGAGGTCGCGTTCCGATCCGGTGGTAGATTTACCCTCGCCACCTCTCCTGGCAGCGGCCCAAGCCGAGGTCGTGTCCCTTGTGGCGCCCTTGAGCTAGCTGCCCCCCTGCCCCTCTGGCTGGAGCGCGCTTGCGCTCGCCCTCTGTCCGGGTGAAGTTGTTATGGCCACTCTGGCCAACAACATATAGTCAAATCAAAAAAAAAAAAAAAGGACCACACATAGAGACGTCATCGGTCCGGCTTTTGTTGTATTTGACGGTGTTGGAACCAGAGTGATCTAGGGCACAACAGTATAAATATAATATATATAATAATTTAGCTCATTTGGCATCCCACTCCTGGGCACGGGCCTCCCCTCAATACGAGGGGGATTCAGGCAATAATTCACCACGCTGCACTGGCCTACCTAGTACGGCTTGGCAGAAATCATGTCTTTCGAAAATTGGTAAAATTTTCAAAGACTGATATTTTCCTTCATGGTAAACAAATGATAATCATATTTAAATTATGATATGTACATAGATTTTAAAATATTCCGAGGTGTGAGCCGGGGTTTGAACCTTCAACCTAGTACACGCAGGACGCTTGCTTAACCAATCGGCTATCAATGCTTCTCGTACCTATCTATACATCTATACAAATAAATAAAATTGGAGTGTCTGTTTGTAATATCAAAATCACACCTTTTCACTAAATGCATATGAAAGTACATACGACACCTATAGCAAATACGCAATTTAAACATTTTTTGTCTGTCAGTCTGTCTGTCTGTGTGTTTGTTCCGGGTAATCTCCGACACGGCTGGACCGATTTTGACGGGACTTTCACTGGCAGATAGCTGATGTTTTAAGGAGTAACTTAGGCTACTTTAATTTTAGAAAAACAATTAAGGGTACGCGTAAAAAAATAAAAACACATGAAATCAAAGAGTATCACCGAAACGGCTGGACCGATTTTGACGGGACTTTAACTGGTAGATAGCTGATGTTATAAGCAGTAACATAGGCTACTTTTATTTTAGTAAAACAAAATTTCAAAAAATGGGTTCTGTCGCGCGGGCTCAGAACGCGGGAGCGGGCTTTTTTGTTAAGTTAAATTCCACGCGGACGAAGTCGCGGGCTCAGCTAGTAAAATTAATAAGTTCAATTGGTGTCGTTCAATATCGAGAGATTTTAGATTCTAATAAGTTACACTCCCCCCCTTCCTCCCCCTTTGTCCCTTTCCCCTACAGGTCGGAAATTTGCGAGCAATATGCCTTTGAAATTTGCAAGCATCTATAGGCTACGGTAACTGATGAAGGCTAAAGCGGCTATTTTGTAATTCGCGAAAAATACCGTGTGCAGTGCATTTATTAATATATCCAACTTACTCCAAAACATTTCAAGAACGACAGCTATCCAGATAATCTGGCAATTTTTGTATATTTTGTGATTTACTAGTATCATATCCACCGTGATAATATTTAGAGTAAAATAAATATATTAATAAACGCACTGCATACTGTGTTTTTCGCAAATCACAAAATGTTGTCTTAAATGTTTTCAGATTATGGATAAACTATAAAAATACTCGAAAATTTTGAATTTCGCGGGCTAGACAGGCGCCTTCACCTTAACGATGCGGATCGTGCGATTGTTTACCGACTTATTTGAAATAAGTATTAAATAGTCATTTAAATACCTCCACTCTCCTTCTTTCTTTATAAATATGGCCCAGTACCCATATCGGGTGAAGTAACAAATAGGATATAATAAACAAATTTAATACGATACATTAAAATAAAAACGTAACTTGGGTACGTCTACAACCGTCCACTTCTGAAAACCAAACTGAATGTCAAGTTAAAATAATTATTAATGACACACTTTGAAATAAAACTATTTTTACGGATTATATCGCGTTTATTTAATTTTTATGTTCCCGACGTTTCGGTTGCTTTACAGCAACCGTGGTCACGGGGGGACTGAGGTGTTAGACGTCCTGATGTCATAGTTAAAAACTGGGTACCCTCAAAATTTAGTTGGTGTTTGCGGTCCGATCCACGCAGAAAGTGCTCACTGTGTCAAAATTAAATAAACGCGATATAATCCGTAAAAATAGTTTTATTTCAATGTGTAGTATTCGCGTAAATATAAGAATGACACACTTGTCACCTCAGATTAACGCAGATTGAGTAAACGCAACAAACGATGTGAAGCCACATAGCATTAAATGTGTGCGTGACAACTAGGAGCGGCACTGTAGGGACACGTACATCTATGTGCGTGTAAAGTTGCCAGATATTGGGGAACGAACTCCCATAATTTTTCCGATTGTTCTCAGTAGTACTAATGTTACAAATTGGAAATGGTCTTTCGCAATTTAGGTACTTAAACAGTAGTAAATGTGGCTCTAGTATCGAGGTAAGTATTATTATAACTAACAACGCTATGTTATTTATTACCAACAGATGGCTCTGGGAATACAAAATTAAAAATAAATATCTGCCTATTTACACAAAGGAACAACTCGAATGACTAAGGTGTCCGTCCACTTGAGCTGGTCGGGCTGGCTGGGCTACCTAGGCCGCTCGTTTCGACCAATAGGATCGCTACATTTTAATGGCTGAGAAAAAATAAACGAAGCGATATACGAAATGGTACCTAATAATATAAGAGTTCAAGTTGGTCATCGCCGCGCTCGCAAACATGTGCCGTAAACGTTAAAAACAACGGCAGAATAATCTAACACCGAATTTTAATCCTATGTCGTTTACGATTGTAAAGCCATAAGAAACGATTTTACAGAATCTTATCGGGAGTTCGTGATCCTCTTACAAATATAGGTAGGTACTGAAAAACAAACTTTATCCTGTTCATTTTAGTAGGCATCCATACTTATTACATTAATTAGTTACTTACTTATCTACTATTATTACACAATGATGTATAAATAACCGCGCAAATCGATTAATGGTTATGTTATGGCGTGCAGTTAACGAGCTTGTTTAGCAATCAACGGAGTTTTATTTACCGCATGTGGTGACGATAAGATTTACCCTGAGTGGACCACACATTTTCCTTCGCCAAGCCGTCGGAGCCCCGTGGTTCGTAAGGAACGTAGACCTTCATTCTGACTTACGCCTCGATTCTATCCAGAAGCACTTCAAAATAGCGTCCGAACGCTATTTCAAGAAGGCTTCTGAACACACCAATGCCTTAATCGTCGCCGCCGCCGATTATGCACCTACACACGCGCCAGTTGCATGCCGCCGCAGGCCGCGGCATGTGTTGCTGGACCCCCCCGACCCACTCACCGCTCTCCTAGACTCAGATGTCGAGGAGAACGACACACGCACACTCCCCACCAGACACCGACCTCGCCGGCGAGGTCGACGAACCCCCGCTTCCGCTAGAAGGTGCGTCTATTTACCTAGACGCACCTTGGCACCCGACAAGCCCGCTGAGTTTCTTGCCGGATCTTCTCAGTCGAGGTCGCGTTCCGATCCGGTGGTAGATTTACCCTCGCCACCTCTCCTGGCAGCGGCCCAGGCCGAGGTCGTGTCCCTTGTGGCGCCCTTGAGCTAGCTGCCCCCCTGCCCCTCTGGCTGGAGCGCGCTTGCGCTCGCCCTCTGTCCGGGTGAAGTTGTTATGGCCACTCTGGCCAACAACATATAGTCAAATCAAAAAAAAAAAAAAAGGACCACACATAGAGACGTCATCGGTCCGGCTTTTGTTAGGCTGTTTAGTATTGCCATCGCCCTGCGAGAGTATTTGACGGTGTTGGAACCAGAGTGATCTAGGGCACAACAGTATAAATATAATATATATAATAATTTAGCTCATTTGGCATCCCACTCCTGGGCACGGGCCTCCCCTCACTACGAGGGGGATTCAGGCCGTAATCCACCACGCTGACCCAGTGCGGGTTGGTGGATTTCCTATGTCTTTCGAAAATTGGTTACATTTTCTTAGACATGCAGGTTTCCTCACGATGTTTTCACGATGAAATTATTATATTTTTTGTTAATTATGCCATTGTGTAATAAACTCTATATTGCTACAAAATACACTTAGATTACTCTGGTTCCAACGTCGTCATTTTAAATCATGCGATTCGGGATTCGGAGAGAGAAGAGCCCGGAACGGAAAGCGGGTTCGAAAACGGGTTCGAAAACTTTAAAAGTCTGTATTTTAGCCATCTTTAGAGTTATTTTTAAAAACTATTTCATTGTTAGTATTACATATCCGATTACAAACAATGAAACATATTTTTCAGGGAAAAAAATATTGCAAAATACCGACGTTGAATATTTCCGAATCCGTTTCGAATTATTTAAATAACTCCTCTGGTTTAAAAGTTTGAACTTTCATCCCCTATTTTAGACGTTTAGGGGTTGAAATTTAGTAATCGTGGAAACATCTACATTTTTTATTTGTTACTAGCGCCCGCCCCGGCTTCGCACGGGTACATTGCGGTTACATTATTCGAGTTTTATTAAGGATCCCTATTTTTTTTATATATATTATATAGCCTATGTCACCCGGGGATAGTGTAGCTTCCCAACAGTGAAAGAAGTTTTCAAATCGGTTCAGTAGTTTCGGAGCCTATTCATTACAACCAAACAAACAAAGTTTTCCTCTTTATAATATTAGTATGATGAATAAATCTTACTGTTGAATTTCAGGAAGGTATGCTTCAGCAAATTCGGACCCTCATACGAAGATTCGGTTAGCTAATGCATGAACTATAGGCTACTCTATAGCTTAACATCACGCGCTTGTTTGTCGAGTTTATCATAGATATTGTCACATCATAAAAAACCCCGCTGATAGATAAGCAAAGCACTGAAAATAATGTTATTCGATACACTCAACCAGAGTAGTCGAATCTGTTTATTTGCAGAGACATGTACTTTATGTACCATCTGTTTCAGTCATGTGTTAAAATGAGTTCACACCTCGTTAGTTTTTTTTTTTAAGTAATCCCGTTAGCCCCTCCAGCTAAGCTCATGCTTGTGTTAGGAGTGGGCTCACGTCAATAGTTTAATGGCCAGGATGGGGATCGAACCCGGAACCTCTCGGCTACGAGGGCGGCCCCTCTCTTGCCTCTACAATTGTCATTTCCTAAATTATTTTTACAAACCTAAATTCGTTGAAATTGCTCGTAAAATAGTCACCGGCAATTTTTTTTTTAGAGTTCTATCTGTAAAACATCGGAACACCGTCATGCAGAAATCTTTTTGATTTCTATGAGGTAGCAAGAAAAAAATCGGTCCACAAATTTGCCGCCCCAAAAATCTGCCGCCCTAGGCTCCAGCCTACTCAGCCTGATAGGTAAATCTGCCACTGAACCACATGCAGAATATCGTACCAAGACCTTATTCTCCATAGAAGGAAATATTTTGAGGAAATAATATAATAGTATTGTGTTATCAACTTATTAAATAAAATGAACGTAGGTATGTAAAATATACACCGCTGTGAATCAGAACTGTTGCATGTGTAGAATTATAATAATAAACAATAATCCCCTGGGCACGGGCCTCCCCTCAATACGAGGGGGATTCAGGCAATAATTCACCACGCTGCACTGGCCTACCTAGTACGGCTTGGCAGAAATCATGTCTTTCGAAAATTGGTAAAATTTTCAAAGACTGATATTTTCCTTCATGGTAAACAAATGATAATCATATTTAAATTATGATATGTACATAGATTTTAAAATATTCCGAGGTGTGAGCCAGGGTTTGAACCTTCAACCTAGTGCACGCAGGACGCTTGCTTAAGAGGAGGCAGTCGCAATTTTTGGGTTTTTAATTCGAAATATTTCTATCATTTTATAGATTAAGAAGCTTATATTCAGATATGTGTTATTCAAAAACATTAACTAGGATTACATATATAGGAAAACACGATTTAGTGAAATTTCCTCGATAGAAAAAAAATCCAATGTTGGCTGTTATTGCTTTTTATTTTCGTTTCATCCACGATATTATTACGAATTAGATCACGATTTTTTTTCTAAAACATAGTAAATGATAATATCTAGGATCAGGATAACCGAAAAATTTAATTAATTCCCTAGTTTTGTTAAAAACCAAAGAAATATTGTTTAGTGCTTATGTGGTTTAACTTCCGAGCGCGCGGTCACTAGTGTCATCTCATATTTTCTATACATGAAGTCATTGCATCACTGTCATATTCTAACTAGCTCAGTCGTCTGCGGACGTCATCGAGGTCGGACCTATGCCGATTTTTTTCAGATCCGAATTTAAATAAATTCTTCATAACCAATACGTAAACGGAGAGAGTGGAAATTCCTTTGGTCAAATAAAAAATATTTCAAGTGCGAGTACGATACTATATGTACTTGTATATAGTAGTAATTTGACAGATTTTCAGACTTTTTTTTAAAGTTCATTATTCTATTTCCATATAATTTCCAACGTAAATTTTCACTTGCTGAACGGCGAAGGGAGACATTTTGAGAAAACATACGTTTATTTAAAGGCATGTATTTCAGTAGACATTGCTTTTGAATGTTACTTAACGAAATGGTTATTTTATTAATCATTTATTAATTATACCTATTTTATATTATAATCATTGTTTATTTATAACGTCGTTCAGGGGGAAGGGGTATTTTAAATGTCAACTTATATTTTTGACTATTTAAAATGTACAAAAAAATATAATTTGGCCGCCGCTTGGCGCAGTGGTTCGAGCGTAGGCCGCTGGGTTCACTGCATCGGGTGGTTGCGGGTTCGATTCCTGACAGGGTAAATTTCGAAAATGGCCTCTTCGTAATTTTCCCTAGTCTGGGTGACACTGGGATCACCCCCAGTCCATTGTATGGTACCCATAGTACAAGCGTTGCTTAGTTTGGGACCATACAGTTGGTGTGTTCGTTTGGCGATATTTATTTATTTGTATGTTAATAATCGTATGACATATTCGTATGACGTAATCGAATATGTCATAACATACAACAGTGAAAAAATATTCAAAATAAATTTTAATTTGGCATTAACACAGACGTGTAAGTGATCTTATCCGTGTCCGATATCAATTCGAATAATTTAAAATACCACCAGTTAGAGGTGATTACGTGAAAAAGGCCATTGCGGAGCTCAATATTTAGTAAAATAATAGTTTTAGCCCTTTTGACGTCCCACTCCTGGGCACTTGCCTCCCCTCAACACGAGAGGGATTCAGGCCATAATCCACCACGCTGGCCCAGTGCGGGTTGGCGGATTTCACATGTCTTTCCAAAATTTAAATCCTCTAAGACATGCAGGTTTCATCACGATGTTTTCCTTCACCGTAAGCAAGTGATAATCATATAGAAATTATGATTCGCACATAGATTTCGAAAAATCCAGAGGTTCGAGCCGGGGTTTGAACCCGAGACCTGGTAGCAGCCCGCAAGACGCGGGCTTAACCAATCGGCAATATTGAATCAATGGGATTTATTTTTTAAAACTGGTAACCTACCCTATAATTATATTGCTTTCAATATTTAAACAGTTTTGTAGCGGTACCAAAAATCAATTTTAGCGCCAGTTTGCAGCCTTCTAGCCTCTGAATAAAAGGACTGTGACGTCGGGCGGTCGGACAGAGTGACATAACCAAATTATCTGGCGAACCATAGATATAGGAAGAAGCGAAAACTAGGACATAAAACATAGCTTGATTGTTAGAAATAAAATAAGGTTTTATTTTAATTTCATATTTGATTTCTTTTTCTGGATTTATTCTCTGTCAATTGTTTAAAAAGATCAATTGTCACTCTCTTGTAATTTTTCGTTCCTTTATGTGTTAAATAAATCTACTAACTAAATTTATTATATACTAGCTGAGCCCGCGACTTCGTCTGCATGGAATTTAACTTATCAAAAAAGCCCGTCCCGCATCCTGAGCCCTCGAGACACGAGTCATTTTTTTTTATTTTGTTTTTCTAAAATAAAAGTAGCCTAAGTTACTGCTTATAATAACAGATATCTACCAGTGAAAGTCCCGTCAAAATCGGTCCAGCCGTTTTGGAGATTACCCGGAACAAACACACAGACAGACAGACAGACAGACAGACAGACAAACAGATAGACAGACAAAAAAAATTTAAATCGCGTTTTTGTTATAGGCGTCGTATGTACTTTCATATGCATTTAGTGAAAAAGTGTTATTTTGATATTACAAACAGACACTCCAATTTTATTTATTTGTATAGATATCATTTCCATCCCACTGAGCTCTGCAAAAATTAGTCATAAAGAGATGCCATGACTAATATTGATATCTGCGACTTAAGTCAAAGTGATATTTATAGGGTTGTCAGGATATAAAAAAATGTCGATAGAAATGATGGATGTTTCTTTCTATCATCAATGCTAAAAACTAATATTTTAATATAAAATGACATTTATTCTCTTAAAGGAGTACAACCCAAATCCATATCTCGGTCAGTTTCTGAATCGCTAAAACAATCTTGTAAATTAATTATGAACTCTTGTTCGCAAATATTATCAAATCGGACGTCCCGCTCCCAAAATTAGATTTTATTTTGTCACTATTATTTTTGATCCAGTATGCACAAATGTAAATAATGTTATGATATTAAAATATACAATCAAATTAAAAGATAAATTAAGTTTTATTTCAAATATCGTCTGTGGTCACGATGATTCATCGCCCATCACTAATTAGATCGGCATGCCCATAAAGTATGACATTGACAGGTACTGTCTGTACTATTATGAAATTCAAGACTTCATAGGCATGATTTTACTGACAGTTGTCGCAGAGATCAAGCTATATTTTATCTACTATATAAAAATAAGTCGGGTTTTCCTTCCTGACGCTATAACTCCAGAACGCACGAACCGATTTCCGCGGTTTTGCATTCGTTGGAAAGGTCTCGGGCTCCGTGAGGTTTATAGCAAAGAAAATTCAGGAAAAAATTCAACAGAACGCGGACGGACTCGCGGGGCACAGCTAGTGAAGTATAATTATGTGAATTTTTTAATCCCAAGTTGCGGACTTCAAATATTTGGGAAAATCTGGCATAGGTTCTTTGCGTGCCGATTACGATTATGACGTAAATTTTGGATTCCAAGATGACAGACGACCGACCTTACTATCGGACGTTTATAATCTAGCTAACTACCGAATTTAAGAAAAATACAAATTTTCGCCATACATCAATTTGTAATTGCCTTTGTGTAATGTTTTATTTACAATGAAATTAATTGTTCTCAATATTATAAAAACTAACAAATATACACCCACTATGTACAATTTCATAAAAAATATACTTGTGCCAGACCGCCGTCGCTTGGCAAAGTGCCCAGAAGACTGGCAGCATTGCCACGTTGAATGGCAATGCTAATTCTCTGTGCGAGATATGTACCAGCCCTCTGGTCACCAGTAGCTTCGACCAGCCGCTTTCCCAAATCGCAAAAAATGCGATGGGCGCTCGGGCCCCACGGTCCCAGGGTCTCTACCCCAAACGGCTCAAACATATAACCTGAATCAAGGTTGCTATATTTGCGCCGTTTGAGGGATTCCGCGCAGGCGGCGGCACCACCAGCCCTAATGCTAGACTCCCGAAGGTGGGACGGTGCTAAGGTGTCGACGCATGTTGCGTCCCATACCAAGGGCCGTCCCATCCTCCAGGGGATCAGCGTCATACCGTCTGGCCTCCTACCATCGCCACGCGAGAGGCCATTAGGCTCTAAAACGGCCGCTACGTTAGCGGTGGCAAGAGCCCGACGGATGATATCATTAAGGCTTGAGTGCCGAGATATTCTGCCCGCGCTCCGTAGACATGAGAGACCATGGTGCCCGCGCTGGTCGACGGTTTCCCCGCAACGGCAGCGGTGTGGCACAAAGCATGTGGATCCTAACCGGAGACAGACTGCCAATCCTTTGTGTTAAAAGACTTATTACCGGTTTTTTTTTTAAACGGAACATCTTTACTTCGACTATGCCGCGGGCACATGGAATCAGTATACTTGACGCCCAAATTTTTGGTGTAATGGGCGACTAAGGAATTAAAAAAAAATAGAACTGACTTCAATAAAACCTGCACTAAAAAGCTAGAAATGACAATTTATTTCATATGGAGTCGCTGCAGTGGTGGAATCTTTACTCTACGTTAGGATAGCTTCTTAGGTACCTACAAACTCCTACATACTTGAATTGACACTGACTCCAAATTAGGGACCTCAACATTTCTAGCGTTTTATTTAGCGCACCCGGGTTTTTTTTGGAGTCGATATTTTTTTAATAAAGTTTTGGTCATGTTTTTAATGGTAAACAACATATTGAATTGCTGGTAACTGTAAATAGTCCATCTCTCAAACTACTGAACCGATTTTGGTAAAATTTCTATGGGTCCTACAAGTATCAATAAATAATAATATAAACAATAAAATATCTAATAAATAAATATTCTTTCAAATTGGTTTATAAATGACGGAGATCTGAGGTAACATACATAAAAAAACAACTGAACTGAGAACTTCCTCCTTCTATTTTTAATTCTGTTAAAAAAGAACTATTTAGGCTGCTCCATAGATTTCCGTAGTGCCGACGTCATGACGTGGCTAGCGAATGCGAGTGTCAGATGGCCCAAAATCGCGATTCATTTTTCTGGCCACAGCCCCTTAACCAATCGGCTATCAATGCTTCTCGTACCTATAAAATTCATAAGTTCAATTGGTGTCGTTCAATATCGAGAGATTTTAGATTCTAATAAGTTACACTCCCCCCATTCCTCCCCCTTTGTCCCTTTCCCCCTCAGGTCGGAAATTTGCGAGCAAGATGCCTTTGAAATTTGCAAGCATCTATAGGCTACGGTAACTGCTGAAGGCTAAAGCGCCCATCTAGCCCGCGAAATTCAAATTTTTTGAGGTTTTTTAGAATTTTTTCAAATTCTGACAATAATAAAAGGCACATTTTGTAATTCGCGAAAAAAATTCCGTGTGCAGTGCATTTATTAATATATCCAACTTACTCTAAAACATTTCAAGAACGACAGCTATCCAGATAATCTGGCAATTTTTGTATATTTAGTGATTTACTAGTATCATATCCACCGTGATAATATTTAGAGTAAAATAAATGTATTAATAAACGCACTGCATACTGTGTTTTTCGCAGATCACAAAATGTTGTCTTAAATGTTTTCAGATTTTGGATAAACTATAAAAATACTCGAAAATTTTGAATTTCGCGGGCTAGACAGGCGCCTCCACCTTAACGATGCGGATCGTGCGATTGTTTACCGACTTATTTTAAATAAGTATATAAAATAGTCATTTAAATACCTCCACTCTCCTTCTTTCTTTATAAATATGGCCCAGTACCCATATCGGGTGAAGTAACAAATAGGATATAATAAACAAATTTAATACGATACATTAAAATAAAAACGTAACCTGGGTACGTCTACAAACGTCCACTTCGGAAAACCAAACTGAATATCAAATTAAATTAATTAAAGACACACTTGTCACATTATTAATATGAAAGCGTGACAGCCAAGCAGAATTTATTTTCTCCTTGGCTGTCAGATAGTGATTATTCACTATGTGACAGTCCAGTGTCACAGAAAACCTAGTAGTGTCAGTGTGTGAAGAAAAAACATGAAAGTTTTTATATTTGAATATTTGCTACTCTATCACGCAAAAACTACTGAATTTATTTGGATGAAATTAGCTACAAAGATAGCTTATAATCCGGATCAACACATGGGATACCTACTCTACTTAATACCGCGCGGACGAAGACGCGGGAAGAAGCTAGTAAAAGTATAATTACAATTGGATATCGTTTTGCAGACCAAAACCAACCTTGTGTAAGTGGTTCTAGGTTGGTTTTAGTTTGCAGAAGTGTGTGCGGGTTGGATCCATTTTGCAAAGGTGTGCCCAATTGTAAATGTTCTCTATAAGTGCAATTACTTTCAGTGTTTGAGGCTAATTATTTGCCTAATATCTAATAACCACCACGAGAGTGAAGTGTGTCTAACGTCCATATTTCATTTTGTGCCGTAAAGTCATATGCAAAAGGTTGACTTTGCATTAATTTGCATTAATATCTCGGTATAGTGTTGCTGACCCTTACGGCCCTTACCTAACTGCAATTCTATGGCATTATTTATCTCTGTGATGAATTTAAATTAGGTGGACATTTTGTATTATGACCGGCCATTTGCTATTAATTATAAGGCCATCAAACAACTACTTAAGGCCTTTTAATTAACTAAACAGGAATAGTTATTTCCTTAAATTATCCAATATTAGATGTCAACGCTAGCATTATGCAAAAATAGTTACTTTACTTCCCCCTTATATTATTATTAGTAGTGAGGAGCTTACACATCGATTCGAGTTATCGATTGTTGCATTTCGTTGTTATACTTTCTAAAAAAAAGTTATCAGAAAAGGAAGATTTTGCCGGAACATAAATAAATATCCTTCAATGTACTGTGTGTGAATGTAAGTGAAATAATTAGGAAATAAATAAGTACCTAAGAATGCATAAATTGGATAAAATTTATAAGGTAGTTAGGAACCTAAATATTGATTCTTAAATGGTTTCTCTACAATCAAATTGACACTTAAGTACCAATGAGTATTTGTTTAAAAATTGCAAGTTTTTTCATGCTCCTGGAAAATGTATATTTCTATTGAGATAGGTATAACAAAGTCTAAGCAGTATCTATCTAGGTGGGTACTTAATATGTTAAGGCTAAAGCGCCCATCTAGCCCGCGAAGTTCAATATTTTTGAGGTTTTTTAGAAATTTTTCAAAATCTGACAATAATAAAAGGCACATTTTGTAATTCGCGAAAAAGACCGCGTGCAGTGCATTTATTAATATATCCAACTTACTCTATAACATTTCAAGAACGACAGCTATCCAGATAATCTGGCAATTTTTGTATATTTAGTGATTTACTAGTATCATATCCACCGTGATAATATTTAGAGTAAAATAAATGTATTAATAAACGCACTGCATACTGTGTTTTTCGCAAATCACAAAATGTTGTCTTAAATGTTTTCAGATTTTGGATAAACTATAAAAATACTCGAAAATTTTGAATTTCGCGGGCTAGACAGTCGCCTTCACCTTAAGCAGTTCTCGTAGCGTATAGATGCTTGTAATACCAAAGGCATTGCTCGCACGTTGCCGACCTAAAGGGGAGTGGGGCAGAGGGAGGAATAGGGGGTGGGTCTACCGGCTCACCCACCCATCGCACGAAGCATAGCTATAATAGTAACTTTACGCCAATCTAAACACACAAATTCATCATTAAGTATTCGGCCATCCTGTACTTCATGAAATATTCTGAATAAAAAAAATTAAAGTACATATTTAAAAATTAAATTTTCGAACGGTTTCGGTAGAACCTTACATTGCGGCGGCTCTTCCCCTCCCTACTTATTTAATGTGTTTCCTCAATGCTCTTAGGGATCCGCAGACAAAGTAAGGAACCCCTATTGTTTCGATGGTCACAGCCATTTTGTGTGGAGGCCATTAAGACTACGCTGAAATTAAGCAAACCTAAGTATTTGTTGCCTACCAAAACAAAGATAAATAAATATTGTGTACTAACTCAAATCATGAGAAAAATATTCTAGGATGCCTGGCACTTGGAAAAATTATTTACCACATCGTCGTTGAATATAGGTATATTTTTAGAATAAATAAGGTGTCTTTGACAGTTTTTCTATATCAAACGATGTTTACTAAATGTAAAACTCTATTATGCCATGGCCTTTTCATGTGAGCTGCCAAGGTCTCATTATCTAAATAATAACTGTACAAAAAAACTATAAAACTCAAGAAACAAAAGTACGAAATAACTTCAAATGTATTCACATAAGTCCCGGACTCTCTAGAACCCGAGATAATTACAGCTGATCAAGTGATCCCACATCGTTTCTGATCAAACCCAATAGCGAGAGTCAATAGAACTTTATTTTAACGATAAGCTTTCGATATTGAAATGACTACGGGTCCCTACATGAGCGTCGCCGAACACGCACTGGGCTATTTTTGATAAGAATCCTACGTTTAATAGGAATTATCGTGGCCGCGTTTCATAACGTTGATACAAGTCAAATATCGGCAGTCCGCTCAGCGGCACGCGACTCGTTAAAAGAACACGGAAACTGGCAAAATGTGGCTCGGTATATTATTATTAATTATGGCCGTTCGTTCGACGATAACTGTTAGGGAATCATTGCCAGCAAAAGTGTACACAAACATACCAATACGACAAGAAAAATGCAAAACGAGAAATTGTCTGGCAAAATGTTGTCCACTTGACCAGATCTTGCGACAAAAGGACACAAGAAGATCCGATTGCAAGTATACGAAAGAAGACTTTTTTCATAAAAATAAACATAATGTGTATAATTTGGACAATTTTGTTGCAAATGTTAATTTGAGTACGGAATTCAGTGTTCTGATTGGGGAACCCTTAGTTGGGAAAGATTGTAACACGCTCGTGCCTGTCTATTCATCAATACTGCAGCAGGTGAGTCTGTGTTACTTTCCAACATACTTTTCTATTAGAATTTGTTGTCTTCTTTGACTATTATTAATACAGTAGCTATATAGCTGTTTTGAAAGCCCAAAATAATAATCTGGATACATATACCAATACCTAATAACAATGGTTATTTTTTCTTACAACTCCTATTATTTCTTTTGATTATTTGCGGAGCGGATTTTTTTTTTGTCTGTCTGTCTGTCTGTCTGTTCCGGGTAATCTCCGAAACGGCTGGACCGATTTTGACGGGACTTTCACTGGTAGATAGCTGTTGTTAGAAGCAGTAACTTAGGCTACTATTATTTTAGAAAAACAATATTAAAAAAAATGGGTCCTGTCGCGTGGGCTCAGAACGCGGGAGCGGGCTTTTTTGTTAAGTTAAATTCCACGCGGACGAAGTCGCGGGCTCAGCTAGTTGATTATATAGTCGGAGTCCTTAGAATAGACACCAGTGGCGAATGATTTCAATTTAATGTGTCACGTTACAACAAGAATACTTCACCACGAGTTGTCATTTTTGTGTCCGGTTTATTTATACCGGTGCTAATTCTGATGACACTCCTACCGAACTTTACTCTAAACTAAATGTATATTCTATTCCATTTCATGGTCGTATAACATGAACAAGATAACAATATTGATAGTTACGCCATACTACCCCACTTCGCCAGCTTTCCCTCCTTCTATCCTAATCCCTTTAGGTCGGCAATGTGCGAGTAATGCCATTGGTACCTATTGCTGCTATCTTTTGGCTACGTTAACTGCCTAACATCAGGTTTTTTATTTTTTATTTGACTATATGTTGTTGGCCAGAGTGGCCATAACAACTTCACCCGGACAGAGGGCGAGCACAAGTGCGCTCCAGCCAGAGGGGCAGGGGGGCAGCTAGCTCAAGGGCGCCACAAGGGACACGACCTCGGCTTGGGCCGCTGCCAGGAGAGGTGGCGAGGGTAAATCTACCACCGGATCGGAACGCCACCTAACATCAGGTTGATCGTAGGTCTAGGTACGCTTGTGATATTGTGTGGCGCCGACTGGTGCCCTTGAGCTAGCTGCCCCCCTGCCCTTCTGGCTGGAGCGCACTTTGCGTTCGCCCTCTGCCCGGATCAAGTTGTTATGGCTATTATGGTCAACAACATTTAGTGATCAAAAGAAAAACACTTTGATATTATAAAAAAAAAACTGTGTCAAATTGAACTAACAGTGTAAACACCATTTTGGTACCTGCCAAAATGTTACCCATTAACTTATTCAATTAGACTTGATACCACTACATTTATGCTTTGGGATTATGGTATTTTTATCAGTAAAATATGACCTCGCATCGCGATAACCCACGCAACGGATAATTGATGGAGGAAGACGTTATTATTTAGTACTCATATTAAATTTGTACTGAATCTATACAAATAAATAAAATTGGAGTGTCTGTTTGTAATATCAAAATAACACCTTTTCACTAAATGCATATGAAAGTACATACGGCACCTATAGCAAAAACGCGATTTAAAAATTTTTTGTCTGTCTGTCTGTCTTTGTGTTTGTTCCGGGTAATCTCCGAAACGGCTGGACCGATTTTGACGGGACTTTCACTGGCAGATAGCTGATGTTATAAGGAGTAACTTAGGCTACTTTTATTTTAGAAATCCAAAATTAAAAAAATGGGCCCTGTCGCGCGGGCTCAGAACGCCGGAGCGGGCTTTTTTGTTAAGTTAAATTCCACGCGGACGAAGTCGCGGGCTCAGCTAGTATTAATTATGTACGGATTCTTCATAGAAAAACTGAATCACGATATTAAGACTCGCAAGCATCGTGACTATATATATAAGACCCCGACAAATAAATAAAATTGGAGTGTCTGTTTGTAATATCAAAATAACACCTTTTCACTAAATGCATATGAAAGTACATACGACACCTAAAACAAAAACGCGATTTAAAAAAATTTTGTCTGTCTGTGTATCTGTCTGTCTGTCTGTCTGTGTGTTTGTTCCGGGTAATCTCCGAAACGGCTGGACCGATTTTGAAGGGACTTTCACTGGCAGATAGCTGATGTTTCAAGGAGTAACTTAGGCTACTTTTATTTTAGAAAAAAAATGGGTCCTGTCGCCCGGGCTCAGAACGCAGGAGCGGGCTATTTTGTTAAGTTAAATTCCACGCGGACGAAGTCGCGGGCTCAGCTAGTCTTATATAAAAATGAATGTTTGTCTGTATGTCCTTTATAGAATCGTAAACTATGCATTTGATCATGCCATGATCTTCAGCAAAGTGTTGTGCATGAGCCCACAAAGGTTTCTGAGTTGGTACGACCAATCTTTGACAGCGTAGCAACGCGCGCAGGGTACAGCTAGTGAATTATGGCAGTAGTGTAATACTAGGTTAGCTACATAAGTATGAACAATGGCTTGTGGCTCACCCAGATCTGTACTCCTCACAATCCTAATTTTTATCATGTCGCTATAAGTGAAGACTTGTAATTACCTTTTTTATATAGGTACCAATCGCAAAAACCCGCTCGCGCGCTCTGAGCCCGCGCGACGGGCAGCATTTGTGACCATTTTTTTCTAAAATAAAAGTAACCTAAGTTACTGACCATAACATCAGCTATCTGCCAGTGAAAGTCCCGTCAAAATCGGTCCAGCTGTTTTGGAGATTACTCGGAACAAACACACAGACAGACAGACAATTTTTTTTTTATCGCGTTTTTGTTATACGTACCCTATGTACTTTCATACGCATTCAGTGAAAATGTGTTATTTTGATATTACAAACAGACACTCCACTTTTATTTATTTGTATAGATTTAACTCGATAGCGAGACAGAACAGAACTCGCACATGGCCCCAATAGGCGCGAGGTCACTAATGTAGGTACGAAAACATGATCCCGCCCGATCACGTTCGCTATTCGTTAGCGGCTCCGTAATAGTACATTGTTACACGAGTGGTGAAAGTGACTTATTTAGTCCCGAGACGGGGTTTGGGGCCAAAAATATTTTTTCATTACTCATACTCTGAAAGTAGGTCTGAAGTTGCCTGAGGAGCGGGTTGAAGGTAATACTTTTCCGGCCCGGGAGAATCGCTTTCAACTGAAAGCTGTCAAATTATAAAAAAAAACTAGTTCCATTTTCACATTTCTATGGAACCATGTTCAAACGTTTTCTACAGTCACTCAATTACAGCACGATGTAAAATTGAAATAACATAAAGTTAAGTATTCATTAAAGAATATATATTTTTAAATGACTTCGTTATAATTTATTTTCAACAATTTCTTTAAAATAACATAGATTTGGGTAAAATATTTAAAGATGAAAATGAAAAATAATGGCGAAATAATGAAGTTGGCCGGCCAACGAAAAAAAAACAAAATAGGCGGCAATCCGATCTTTATTTTTCATACTTCCTTGTATTATTTCTTTAGCCAATTCCTGTTTTTATTTTTATTTTCCTTGAATTCGTAATGAAAAGCACAGTGTTTACCTCGGGTGAAAGACTTATTTTGTCTCGGGACTAAATAAGTCACTTTCACCACTCGTGTAACAATGTACTATTAAGGAAAAATGTAACAACATTTGTGACTCGCCGAATAGTGAATTTACCGAATAACGAATACTATTCGGTTTGACTCATATCGAACAGAATATTCGGTATAATTTTATTTGGTGAGAGCAAGAGATAGTATTTGGACTATTTGGTAATAAGACTGAATTTCGTAAGACAAAGTGGTGGAGTAAAAGATGTTCCGTTTTAGCTCCTTTGTCATATGGGAGGCATTAATATTTCAATACTTTAGTATGTCACTCGACGATAATTGGATATCGTTTTGCAGAAAGGTATCAACCCACAGGCACTGGTGCAGACCGAAACCAACCCTTGATCTAGTGCTTCTAGGTTATTTTCAGTTTGCAGAAGTGTGTGTGGATTGTTTTGCAAAACCACTTCCAATTAGCTGGCAATTTCGGCTTTTCCCCGGGACTCGTCGAGGGTCGAACGTCGGCGCCATTGGACAGCATCGTCGATCCTGGCTTACAGGAGTAACTGTGGTGGGTGTGTGTGACTCCGTTAGTCTCCCATAATAAGTATGTCACTCAACTATGGTACTGGTTATGTGGAATTTGCTGATTCGATTGGTACACACATACCTATGGAACGGAAGGTATAACGGACCCTGTAGGTAGAACGGACAGGACTAATAACTTTCAAACTGTTAACTCCATCTATAATCGACTTGCGTCAAATTGACAGTCGCCTCTCACTCAGAGTTGGTCAGTGTCCTTGGAGCGGCCATGCAGTGGCACACGTTTTTATCAAGGTAGGTCAGTTAATTTTTTGCGTATTGTGATGTAAAAACAGCAAATTTTGATCTGCTTTTAGTTTCATTACGTTAAAGTTATCAGGGATTTTGTGTTATTGTTTGAGATATTGTTTATTTCACTTAGTTTTAACGATAAATAGGCAAGGTTCTTCTCAATCTTAACCTCAAAATAATTTATTGTTTACATGCCTACCGAAAAGGCAAAACGGACCACGCCATCTACGAGTAGATTATTTTGTATTGCTCCAAAGGGAAATCTACAAAGAAGAACACACAATAGAAAAGCAAAGACACATCTAGCAAAGATGAAGAAGACGTACGATGTTTCTATTGCTCTCATTTATTTTCTGAATCGACAGTGTCTTTATGGGCACACTGTCGAAGAGGATGATGAAGATGTTTTATTTGTTTGCGAAAGGTGTGACGATGAACAAATAGTAGAGATTTTTTTTGTTCTTATATTGCCATAGGTCCATTTTGCCTTCATGCTTGGTTCGTTTTAGGTTCACGTTCACGGAAATCATCCAATATCTTCTGTATCTGTGATTTGATTCAGGTGTTCCTTACTAATAAGTTTGATTAATAAATGTTCAATTATATATTACTAGCTGACCCGGCAAACTTTATTTCGCATTAGAGGCAATAAATGCGCAGATTTAAATAAGATTAATTAAAGATTTAATAAAAAATACAAATATAAATAAAAACAGGTATTTTAATGATTCTTTATTGGCCATGTATATTGGTGCATGGGTTGCACTCTTCATTAAAGCACCTTGTGATATACGACATTTTTCGTTTTATTATCAGGCGCAAGAACAAATAACGCAAACGGTCTTCCGACCCGTGAACATGCCACATATAATTGACCATTGGAAAAACATGGATTTTCTAAATTCAGACCACAAACTTTCAAGGATTGGCCTTGTGATTTGTTAATAGTCATTGCAAATGCAACACTGATCGGAAATTGAAGTCGTTTAAACTCAAACGGCATATCGGTTGGGATGATTGGGATCCTTTTAATGAGAACTTCCTCACCTTCGAATTTTCCTTTAAGTATCGTGGCGTAAATCACATTGTTCATCAATTTACTTACCACCAAACGCGTTCCGTGGCACAGTTTTGGTTGGTGTAAGTTTCGAAGCATGATTACTACTGAGCTAACCTTTAGTCGTAAATTGAGTGGTTTTAAGCCAGGCACATCCAAGGATTTTAACAATTCAATTGGATAGTTGGTGGCTTCATCTTCATTTGTTACGCAGTCAATTGATTTGAATTATTGCAGTGTACCATTGATCTCATTCTGAGTTATGTAGTTTAAGTCATCTACATCTTTATTTTTAGCCGCCAAAATTGCTCGCTCGCTCGTCGGCAGCAGTTGATCTTGGAATTGCTGGGAGTGTTTGACGAAAATCGCCAGACAGTAAAATCATTGCGCCTCCAAAACATCTCGAGTCATTGCTTAGATCTTTCAATGTTCGGTTAAGTGCTTCCAATGCACGTTTATGCGCCATCGTGCATTCGTCCCATATAATGATTTTCGATGCTGATAACACTTTTGCGATTGCGGATTGTTTTGCAATATTACATCTTGGTTCTTCAATTGTTTGAAGATTTAACGGTAATTTTAATTTTGAATGAGCCGTACGGCATCCTTCTAATAATGTGGCTGCTATCCCAGACGAAGCAACTGCAACCGCAATTTTGGATCTCGCACGAACAGTGGCTAAAACTACTGACATGAGGAATGTCTTACCAGTTCCACCTGGGGCATCCAGGAAATATAAACCACCATTTCCATCATCAATTGCCTTCATTAATGTGTCATAAACTTCCTTTTGTTGGGGATTCAATAGGGTTACGTTCGTTTGAACTACTAAATCTAATTTTTGATGATCATAATTCACGTTCGCGTTCCAATTCTCGATTCGATACGTCATTCATTTTACGATTTGGCGCTGGCATTCCTAACCTGACTCATAAACTACCGCACATGAGGTAACACATGTCTTCGATCAAGAGCAAATATTTGATCGGTATGTATTTCCTCATTCATCTCAAGATCGTGATTTCTTTATCTTACACTAATTTGATGTAAAATGTCTTCTGACATTTTTGTAATTGTTATTGTAAGAAAGCCCGAAGCCAGCCGCACCCTCCATATGGTACTGCATCGACAGGCTATGTTAACTGCTTAACATCAAGTAGGTCGTAATCTTGTTGCCAGCTTTGTTCAATAAAAAAAAACGTAAAAAATAATAATTTAATAAAAATAATCTTTTCATTTTTGTATCGCTTCTTGTTGGCCGCGGTATGGAATGCTCATCATTGCAAGATGAGGAAACTGCTTTACATACCTACCTATAAAAAACAGAATAAGTCCTTTTCAGAATAAGGAAAAAAATAATTTAGGGCTTTTCAAAATTAATTTAGTGTTAAATCCTTTAAACTAATTGTTTGTTAAGCTTTTGTTGGATTCAGCACCTTAAACATTTTTGCATAATTAATTTGCGGCTGTCTACGTTAATACACATTCTATCACATACAAATAAATGAAATGGCAGTGTCTGTTTGTATAACAAAATAATAACTTATTAGTAAATGCATTATAATGATACCCAAAAAAAATAATTAAAATGTTTTCCTCTATCTGTCTGTTTGTTCCGGCTATTGTCCAAAACGGCTAGCCCATTTTAACAGGACTTTCACTGCCAGATAGCTGATGCTTTAAGAAGTAATTTAGGCTACTCTTATTTTATCGATGTACAACGCGGGATGAGCCGCGGGCGACTTCTTATCTTTATAATAATAAATTAATAAAAGATCGTCAGAATAACACACCTACTGTATGGTCCCAAACTAAGCAGCGCTTGTTCTATTATATCAGTACCATACAATGGACTGGGGGTGGTCCCAGTGACATCCAGACTAGAGCAAATTACGAAGGGGCCATTTCTGTAATTCGTCCCAACGGGAATCAAACCCGCGACCATTCGGTGCAGTGAGCCGAGCGGACGCTAAAACCACTAGACCCATTAATACCCAGTTGAGTAGTTAGAAGTGAACTCTACAGTGGGGGCGTCCATTAATTGCGCGAGGTGTTCTAGGGGGGGAGGGGATCGCGCTAAATCTTTCCATATCTCACTTAGGGGCGAGGGGGGGGTCTACGCAAATATCACGTAATTATTTTTCTAGCAGAAAACGTTGTAAAATTACGTGAAAATTTTTTTCTAGAATAAAATATGGTCAACTCAAGGTCAATAGTGTTTGTCGCGTTCGTCCGAACCCCGCAGAGCAGCGAATTAGTGGGAAGTTGCAAGGATGGCCTTTAGGGGCAACCGTTTTCCTATTTTTTTTTATTTCTCAACTAGCTGTGCCCCGCGACTTCATCCGCGTAGTATTGGATTATTGGGTTAAAAAGTATCCTATATGTTAATCCCGGTTATAATCTATCTGTGTTCCAAATTTCATCCAAATCCGTTCAGTAGTTTTTGCGTGAAGGAGTAACAAACATACATACATACATACATACATACATACATGCATACATACATACATACATACATCCACACTCACAAACTTTCGCATTTATAATATTAGTAGGAAGGATAATCCAACACGTTTTCAGCCAAAACATACATTTTGAAGAATCTCGCGTGAGCTTAGGGGAGGGAGTTTGCCACACGTAATTAATGGACGCCCCCAGTGCACCCAAATTTCATAAATTGTATTTTGTACAGCCTATTGTATGTCGGACACATTCCCCCTTAATGCGAGGGATTCGGGTGAAACTCCACTACCAAGAGCCGGAAGCCCAATCCCCTCCTTTCCCCTCCCTTTGTCCCACTCGATATTACAAGCATCGGTAGACTACAGCTGTAACTGTCCTTAACTTCATAAATCTTTAAAAGCGCCATCTGTAATCGAGTAGCCGAACCAGTTAACAAAATAACAATAAAATTCGGAATTCAAACATTCACCCACCGCACCAACAAAAATAGTCACTGAGGTAGGTCATTAAATTATCCCTATCCATTATAGATGGCGCATAAAACGTTAACGTAGCTGTGCTTCCACAGAGTACTTTGTATATTGTGTAATGTATCCGCGAGCTTATTGAAACTTATTAAAACCTTATTAAAATTATTCTATGTAGTAAGTCTGTACTACTTGCAGGTTGTCTCCCAGCGGAGCAGTTAATTTGTAGGCACTTAATTGAAACTATTTTCGATATATGTTTAGCCGGCGCGGCGCGGCGTATAGGATGTGTTCAAACCGAAATAAGGTACCTACCCAATATTCATTGAGTTCATCATAATATACCACGGCCACAGACGCTGCATAGCCGGGCATCCCCGCTCGCCTATCATTAAGGATTGCCACTGCATAATAATAGGTATGACTTCACAGACTGCATAATAATAAACGTATGACATTTTGATTGGTCCATTCCCGGCTCGACCTTGAACGGACCGCCAATTTTCAACCAACTTCAAAAAGGAGGAAGTTATCAATTCAACTATATTTTAATTTTTCAATGTTTGTTACCTCAGAACTCTGTCATTTATAAACCGATTTGAAAAAATATTTTTTTGTTTGAAAGGATGTTCCTTCAGATTGGTCCCATTGCATTTTCATTAAAATCAGTTGAGTAGTTTGGCATTTCAATCAAAATAACTAGAAAAAATACGTCATTCAAGGAAACGAAATTGTCCAGTTATTTCTAGATTTTTAATGCATCTAGGTTTATTGAAGACGGTAATTTATTTTTATGACGATTGCATTCCTTCACAATAGTGAACGTAAGTGGTGTCTACTCGTGGACGAAATGGCAATAATGTTTGAGATCAAGTCCGTCCCGCCGGCCGGGCTGGAAAATAATCGGGCGGTCATTTTATAATTTCGTGGTAGGTAGGAGAGTATGAGACACTCAATAATTGTCACGTAGCTCATGGTTGCCACAGTAATTTTTCTATTAAAAGATTCAGAATAAAACTATGTCTCCTGCATTGTAATGAATCGGAGTAGGTACTGAATAGTGAAGTAACGAATATTCGCATTCGCATTTGTGTTCGCAAGAAACAAGCGAATGTTTTGCGAATGTTTTTAACACCAAAAAAGAAAATATATATAGATGAATATGGAATATTATTACAACTCGCAAGATTTAAGTATACATTTTTTCAACATCACACATCAACAACACATCACACTTGCTCGTAATGCACTAGGGCTTTTGTCTTTACAGTATTTTTTTATCTTAGCAAAGAGTTTTTAAATCCCAAAAATAGTAAACTTTTTAAATAAATTAAACAGTATGTATTAAAATATTAAAAATAAACACATTAATTAATAAAATAAATTTATTTCAAATTTTTCAAATTTAATTGTATATATAATGGAAAATATGTTTATATTTATAATAGAAAATATAAATATTGGATTTATTTCATATCAAATATTAGAATGTTTAGCGGCTTCGCCAGACCCACAGATTAATAAAACAGACCAAATGCATGTCTGACCACGCATACTAAAGGGTTCCGTAGACATCCCGCCGCTTTTCGTCAATACGGAACCCTAAAAATAAACGAGGTGGTTTAAGAATATGTTGATGTAAAACATCGAATGCGGCGGTTCTCGTAACCTATTAATTTCTAAACTATTAGCGACTGTATAAATAAAATTGTAAAAATGCCATTACTAAATTTATTAAACCGGTATTCATAGACGTCGTAAGCAAAAGTGTAATTATTTATTTTACCTTTATTTTATTTTTGACTGATGAAAAGTTCTTATAAGGAATTTAAATTCAAACAATTAAGTTGTGATTAGACTGGGTGCATAATCAGTGGTGCAATGCGTAGGTTTGAGACTCAGTCCGAACTTAGTTTTTTTTGTTAGAATTTATTGTATTACTAGCTGAGCCCGTGACTTCGTCTGCGTGGAATTTAACTTAACAAAAAAGCCCGCTCCCGCGTTCTGAGCCCGCGCGACAGGACCCATTTTCTTAAATTTTGTTTTCTAAAATAAAAGTAGCCTAAGTTACTGCTTATAACATCAGATATCTACCAGTGAAAGTCCCGTCAAAATCCGTCCACCCGTTTCGGAGATACTCTTTGATTTCATGTGTTTTTATTTTTTTACGCGGAACCCTAATCGTTTTTCTAAAATTAAAGTACTTAAGTTACTCGTTATAACATCAGCTATCTGTCAGTGAAAGTCCCGTCAAAATCGGTCCAGCCGTTTCGGAGATTACCCGGAACAAACACACAGACAGACAGACAGACACAATTTTTTTAAATCGCGTTTTTGTTATAGGTGTCGTGTGTACTTTCATATGCATTTAGTGAAAATGCGTTATTTTGATTTTACAAACAGACACTCCAACTTTATTTATTTGTATAGATTTATTTTAAAAATAAATAACTTTTTATTTTCTATAATAAACCATTTATAATGTGGTTCAAGAGTTAGAAGATGAATCCTGCTACTCACGTAAATAAGGCCACTTTTGAATTCAATATTTCGTAAACGCGAATCAATATTGAAAAACTGGCCAAGTGTGTGTTGGGCTACGCACAATGTAGGGTTCCGTAGCAATTTCAATAAGCGTTGACGTGGATCAGAAGTTACAGGATGAATCGATTAATTCATGTAAAGAAATTCTCTTTCGAGCTCAATATTTCGTAAACGGGAATTAAATTTTAAAAACTGTCATAGAACCCCAGATGGTACCCTAGAATAACTTTGCTTTCAATATTTAAATACACAATTTTGTAGCGGTACATAATCTATATTTTTGTGCAAATTCGCAGTCTTTTAGCCCTAATAGTCTCTGAATAAAATGACTGTGACTTCGGACGGACGGGCAGACGGACGGACGGACGTGGCGAAACTATAAGGGTTGACTATGGAACCCTAAAAGCTTACGGCGCGCCATCTTGTTTTATTTTTCATTAATGTGTCTTGAACAAATTGATGAATTGTTTTTTTTTATATTTTTTACTCGCATGTGTGTTTTAAAACGTCGTATGAAACGCGTGAGCATTGTTCATTGGATAGCTTAGCTCCATCACATCCCTCGCGTTAGTCTTGGGCTGCAAACCAGTTTCGTGTGTGTGCTCGCTCACCCGTATCAAAACACTGTTATTTTCACCATATTAATTAAATTTGATTAATGCAATAATGCTAAAATACACTCAAATCAAAACAAATCTCTTTGAATGAACCTTATGTGACTAACTTCGTTCTTTCAACCTGTATGGGCTCGGCTTATGTTCGGTTTAAACATGGCTGACACTAAAATATCAAACCTGTCTAACATTTTGCGAGCCCTTCATTTGAAAGTCAACATTCGCAGTCGCATTCGCATTCGCGAATCTCAAAAATCCAACATTCGTTACATCACTAGTACTTAAGGCTAAAGCGCCCATCTAGCCCGCGAAGTTCAAATTTTTTGAGGTTTTTTAGATTTTTTTCAAAATCTGACAATAATAAAAGGCACATTTTGTAATTCGCGAAAAAGACCGTGTGCAGTGCATTTATTAATATATCCAACTTACTCTACAACATTTCAAGAACGACAGCTGTCTAGATAATCTGGCAATTTTTGTATATTTAGTGATTTACTAGTATCATATCCACCGTGATAATATTTAGAGTAAAATAAATGTATTAATAAACGCACTGCATACTGTGTTTTTCGCAAATCACAAAATGTTGTCTTAAATGTTTTCAGATTTTGGATAAAGTATAAAAATACTCGAAAATTTTGAATTTCGCGGGCTAGACAGGCGCCTTCACCTTAATAATTCAAAGAATAGACTACTGCATTTGGTTTGACTTCGTCGGTCTGTCATTCAAGGAAAATTCAAAATAAACAACAAAATTTGTTATTCTGTTCAAGTGTCTACTGTTTTTAACCCCCGACGAAAAAAGAGGGGTGTTATAAGTTTAACATGTGTATCTGTGTATCTGTGTGTCTGTCTGTGGCAACCCCAACGCCCAACCTGATGAACCGATTTCAATTTTGTTAATTTTGTTAGATAGGTATTCTGATCGAGAGTGTTCTTAGCTATGTTTCATGAAAATCGGTTCAGCCGTTTGAAGATCATCAGCTCTTTTGTAGGTTAAAAAGCCACATTCACGGCCAAAACCAACTTCCACGGCTCGAATCCGTTCGAAATTTGGGCTCATTGGAATAATATCTTTGCATCACTTGAGAACGGCTGAAACGATTTCGCTTTATTATATTTTTAAATGATCTTAATAGTCTGAACTGGCTTTTTACAATATTATAAATTTGAAAAGTTTCCCGGATTCTGGAAAAAATTGATATTTTACCAATTTTTATATGAGATTTGTGTATGAACTAAAAACGTTCCATAAGTCACGTGTCAAATGAGGGATACGCGCATGCGTTAAATTTTGTATGTACTGTCATGGAATATTACGCAATAAAATTCTAGAGGGCGCTGCTCCGCCATTGAGAATAATACAGAAAAACAAATCTAATTTGAAATAATTTTAGCGTTATTGAAAATTCTTCCCCTGGGCTGCTCCCATCCGCCTCAACCAGAGTTATTACATCAAATTAAATCATAATTGATAATATTTTACTAGGAATTAAACCTCCGTGGCATCAATATTTAGATTCGTTGTCTATTCTAATGTCATAACAAAATAATGTCTCATACTTTTATACAGATTTTCTGTTGATTATTGTACATCAGATTATAAATGAGGAAGCCAAAACAAATGATGTAAATGGTGCTTTCATAATCTGGCATCGAAACTAGTTGTACCAGATGAATTTGCGAGATGAGTTATGGATACTGAGCTACGGGAGCTTCGCAAATCGCGCTAACTTCATTATTTGGAAGAACTAGGTAAATTATACATTTGATGAATAGGTTGTCGCATCGGGGTTTTTAAATTTTCAATTTAGAGTTATGTGTTCATAAACGAAAGGAAATAACTCCCTATCATAATATATTATGTACGGAACTAAGTACGTGCTGCTTTTTAAGTACAAAAAATAACAAATCCCGGTATTTATTTATATATTATAATATGGGATCATATTGTACATTTTCTTCGCTGACATCATAAGTACATAATATTTGTTAATAATTATGCGTACCTACTTAATTAAATAAGTAGGTAGTGGTTGTAGATGTAGGTATGCACAGTGCATGAGGCAATTCATAATTATGACTGTCATCTGTCATCTGTCGGGTAAAATAGCAATGGGTGGGGTCAAGAACTTTATACATAACACTGGATGTTTTAACACGAACAATGTTTTGAAGCAAAAAAATATGACCTTGAATAACGTCACGTGTTTGTTGCTTCTCTCTTTAGGGTGACAACATCGGATCTCAAGTTTAGGACTGACGGTTTCGGGCCCATATTAATAAATCGATCTCAAGTCTGAGAGAGCGATCTTAGAAATGTCAATGTTTCTTATGTCATACCAGTACAAAATGACATATCAAAAGCGCAGTCAAGATCGTTACAAGACTTATGTGTTAACAATGTACACTGCTTATTAGATGCTACGCATATTTTAAAGCTTACTAGAAATGTCTGATTATAGGTACATTAACAACGCCGGACGGAAATGTCATTTAAATTTATTAAAGAACTTCACATGGTGCAATTGAAAGAAGGGTTAAAATTGTCCAAAAAGTTACAGGTGGACATGTCAACTATCATAGTATAAAAATAAATACATATATGTACGTCTTGCAGCGCAGACACTCAGTTCTTCTGTCGCTGATGCTATTGATTTCTTGTGCAACAGTGGTGCTCCCAATTTCAGTGGAAGTTAAGCTACCACAAAATTTATTAGAATAGTAAATAGATTGTTTGATGATAATGAATAGTCATGTCATCGTGACTTTTCTAATCTTAATCACATCACACCTGTTTTTTGTATTGTATTGTTATTAAATGTGTTTGTTTTTGCTATTACTGGAACATATTTTTAAAGAAAGAAGAAGAATCAATAATTTATAAAGCTTCCAGGTCACCGCAATCAAAAGATACAACCATTTAAGTCACATCCCATATGTTGATACGCGTTAAAAACTCACTCATCATAAACAAGTAAAAAAAATGAAACAAGCCAGTGAAACCATTTCCAAAATTACTTAAAATTTAAAAATATAAATATGCGGTATGTATCAGCTAATATATTTCAGCTATCTGTGGAAGTCTCGTCAAAATCGGTCCAGCCGTTTCGGAGATTACCCGGAACAAACCGCTTCAACCCGCTTTTTTGTTACCTATGTATTGTACGAGTATCTACTTGCATATGGATTTAGAGAAAAGGTGTTATTTTGATATTACAAACAGGCACTCAAATTTTATTTGTTTGTATAAATAACCCAACCGGCATTCGAGCTTACGCGCGTTCTCTGCGTGACGGTCTAACTGTCACTAACTCACAGCGCGGTACCAGCGCGAGCACGTATGCGAGCCGAACGCCGCGCCGGCTCGGCTCCTGCCTAGGGTCGAAGTGTGCAGGGGGCAAAGTGAGGTATACGCACCCGTCATAAAATAGGTACCCATTGTGTTTGTGGTACTTATAAACTTAGCACAATCACAATATATGGTGGGTACTCATATTGTTAAGGCTTGAACAACCTTTTTGGTATATAGTTTCTCTTTTGACTTTATGGTGTTTGTAGCCTAGCAACAATAACAATATAGATTTTCATTAGCACATTTTCTACAGCATTTTTACTTTATCAATAACCCATTGGAGCAGGCTTGGGGACCGAACACATATAAGTGTAATAAGATGATTGACTTTGGAACATATGATTAGTATAATACTTATGTATCCTTCCTTACTCAGAAAATCTGAAATACAGTGAGATGATGGTCACCCTTCTTAGGTCAAATGTTAATGTAAAAACTAAATGAATATAGTACGAAAAGTACAACATAAACTGTTATATCATTAATCAATAGCCACAAAATACTAATAATAATCATTTATTGATGTTTTATTACGTCTCCCATTAAAAATAATATAAATATGGTTAAATACGGTGATTAGCGTAAAATACAATTACCCGTGTAACTTAATGTTTGAGTTTGGTATCCATACACTTATGCAATTTTTCACAACACAATACATCGTTTAAATTACAAGAATACACTTTTATTTAAGCATTAAACTAATTTAAAAATGCGAAGTGCTTGAAAATCTTTGACAGTTTGGCCATAGTGTCAAATTGAGTGTTCTATCAGTGTTGCTAAATTATTAAAATAACAGCTACCGACAATCAGGAAAGTGAACGGTTGATATATTTTTTGGTTTTCTATATAAAAATAAATACTGAAGTCAAAAGAGGATTCTCAAATTGACGCATATGTAATATGTAAATAAAATCCATAAAAAAACAGACACGAAAACCATGGACTTGCGAAATCTTGGCTCATCACACGTTAGTTTGGGTATTTTTTTGTGTTTATCATGGCAATTTCAGATGAAGTGTGAGAGGGACAAAATGTATGTATGTATGTAAAAAAACTTGTCTTCACTCCATAGTTCTACGTGATATCTCCAGTGGTATTCTAACCTTCTTGGGTGGGGTGCATCTACCTGTCTAGTACACCGAATGAAATACTTGGTTTTAGTAGTAGATATTATAGTCTTTGAAATACGTTCAATTGTACGATATATTTTCAATTGTATCAAGTTTAATTCCTTTGTGGTTAGTTTGATGTCATTAGAATTTGCATCATTATTGTCGTATTAAAATGCCCGGTACAGTAACAATTGAGGAAATAAATACCAGTCTAGGTTATTCAAAATTTAAATTTAAAAAATTCAGTTTACATTGATATCTAGGCTATTGGATGAGTTCTAACTTGATTTAGGGCGCAACACGATTAGATAGGTATAAGCCCCATAATTCAGAAAATATAAATAGTCCGACTTAACAAGGCATCTAGACCATCAGGTATACAGTGTATGTACCCAGAATATAATTCCTGGCTTTGAGAACAGCCTGTGGACACTCACTGTTTAATAAGTGATTTGGCAAATTTGTGACAAATATTCCATGTCCTGGAACTCGTAACTATGATATAGTTATTAGGTCTATCTTCACGGAGCCCGAACAGATACATATCGGCATCACAAACCCATAAGACAGGACACTGCGTACGTCCACTACTGTATGAGAAACTTAGAAAGCAACCGCAAAATGTTGGTGGCGCATTTGGATTGGTTCGTTCAAGGTCGAAGCGTAAATGGACCAATTAAAATGCCCAGTGCGGTCAAACATATGCAATGGTGCATGCATAATGCATATTGAAGGCAAAGAACGCGGCGTCTTATGGCTTAATAGGCGATGATCACCACTCACATTATGTTACCTAAAAATGCAAAATTTCTGGGATTTCTTATGAATTGTATGTTATTGTGTACTTCCATTGGCAAAGCTAAGGTGCCTCTCTCCCTTTCTGTACTGCACAGATATTATGTAACCAATTGTACATATAACTGCTAACTGCTTTAAGTACCTACTGTAAGTACTTGTTTGTCTTTCAAATATTTAGAAAACGAAAGTAGGTATTTGAAAAATTAAAATTTCGATCAGTATTTGGTAGAACCTTACATTGCGGCTGGTCTTCCCCTACCTACTTATTTAATGTGTTTCCTCAATGCTCTTAGGGATCCGCAGACAAAGAAAGGAACCCCTATAGTTTCGATGGTCATAGCAATTTTGTTCAGAGGACATTGGCTACGCTGAAATTTAGCAAACTTAACTATTTGTTACTTACCAAAACAAAGATAAATAAATATAATGTAGTTACTTAAATCTTGAAAAAGATTCTAGGATGCCACATGTAAAATATTATTTACCAGTCGTCGTTGAATAGATATTTTTAAAATAAATAACAATTTTTGTAACCGACTTCCAAATAGGAGGAAGTTGTATGTTGGTCTATATGTTTTTTTTTTTAATTTGTGTATTTTCATCGTTATTTTCGCAAATTGTGAACAGATTTAAAAAAATATTTTTTTGTTCGAAAGGGTATACTCCCGAGGTGGTCCCATTATCATCAAATCAGGATATGATGGAGGAATCTCAAGGAAATCGAGGAAAAACTAACTAACAATGTAATAAAATCTTGGAAGTCAATTTTGACCCACTTTCCGGTTTCCGAAAGAGCTGAAATTTTGCATACTTATGTAAGTTTAGTAACAATACAATAATCTGGTACTATTGAGCTGATCCGATGATGGAGTCAGGAGGTGGATAGTGGAACTCCTCAACGGCGAACAGCAAAGACACGAAATTTTGTAAATGGATTTAACTATAATAAAACCTGTTCTAAACTCCATCATGACATGGCTGCTGCATCCCGGGTTGACTTCCGACTTCCACTTGACAGGTTTTTTATTTGACTACAGGCGATTCCACTATCTTCGCTTAGGTTCGCTTACTTACGGCTTAAATCCGACCTCGATGAAGTCCGCTGACGACTGAGCTATTTATTATATGACTGTGATGCACTTACTTCATGTATAGAAAATATGAGATGACACTAGTGACCGCGCGCTCGGAAGTAAACCACATGAGCGCTAAACAACATTTCTTTGGTTTTTAACATTACTAGTTAATGGATTTGATAATGAATTTCCAAACTCAAATAAAAAACAATAAGAGCCAACATTGGATTTTTTTCTATCGTAAAAATTGTATTTAATCCGATTTTCCTTTTATGAAATCCTAGATAATGTTCTTGAAAAACACATATCTGAAAATAAGCTTCTCTGTAAAATGAAAGAAATAACGATAAGCTTTCGTTATTGAAATGACTATGGGTCCCTACATGAGCGTCGCCAAACACGCACTTGGCCATTTTTGATAAAAATTCTAAGTTTAATAGGAATTATCGTGGCCGCGTTTAATACCGATGATACAAGTCAAATATCAGCAGTCTGCTCAACGACACGCGACTCGTTAAAAGAACACTGGAACTGGAAAAATGTGGCTCGGTATATTATTATTAATTATGGCCGTTCGTTCGACGATAACTGTTAAGGAATCATTGCCAGCAAAAGTGTACACAAACATACCAATACGACAAGAAAAATGCAAAACGAGAAATTGTCTGGCAAAATGTTGTCCACCTGACCGGATCTTGCGACAAATTGACAAAAGAAATTCCGATTGCAAGTATGCAAAAGAAGACTTATTCTATAAAAATAAAATTAATGTGTATAATTTAGACGTTTTTGTTGCAAAAGTTAATTTGAGTACGGAATTCAGTGTTCTGATTGGGGAACCCGGAACTGGGAAAGATTGTAACACGCTCGTGCCTGTCTATTCATCAATACTGCAGCAGGTGAGTCTGTGTTCCTTTCTAACATACTTTTCTATTAGAATTTGTTATAGTGTCTTCTTTTAGTTTTATTAATACAGTAGCTATGTAGCGGTTTCAAAAATCCGAAATAATAACCTGGATACATTTACCAATACCTAGTTTATTATAAACCTATCGATGAAGCCAGCCTTGGGAAGAATCTAGTAGTAGTAATATTTATGATATGCACCATATGCAACATCATTATTATGCATGTATGTATATTATAATAAAATGGAATTAAATGCATAGAATGCATTCATAAATAACAGCCTTTTATACATTTAAGAAAGAGCTTGTATAAAAATGTGCACGGTACTTCAGATATTACCTACGTCATTTTTTGAAATGGGGGAAAAAACATATTATACAGCCTGGCGCTACCGTGGCGACTTTAAATATTATTATTATTTATATACTTATCTATTCGTGATAATTTATATATAGTCAGAGTGGCGAAAGTTTTAAATTTAATGAGTGCCGTTAAAAAACATTTTTATACAAAAATATTAAACCGACTTCAAAACCACAAATAGGCACTCAAAAGCGAAAAATAAATTAATACAATTATTATAAGCGCTACCCGCTCATCTATTTGAAGTCGGTGGTAGCCAAGTCTAATGATAGGTGTAGTAAGTAGGTTTATACTTGTAATATTTTTATTACTAAAAAAATGACCCTGCTTCGCGATAACCCACGCAACAGATATAGGTACTCGTATAATGGAGGGAGACGTTATAATTCTCTGTACTCATATTAAATGTGTACTGAATACTTTTTATATTATCACTAGCTGAGCCCGCGACTTCGTCCGCGTGGAATTTAATTTAACAAAAAAGCCCGCTCCCACGTTCTGAGCCCGCGCGACAGAACCCATTTTTTAAATTTAGTTTTTCTAAAATAAAAGTAGCCTAAGTTACTCCCTATTACATCAGGTATCTGCCAGTGAAAGTCCCGTCAAAATCGGTCCAGCCGTTTCGGAGATTACCTGGAACAAACACACAGACAGACAGACAGACAGACAGACAGACGGACGGACAAAAATTTTTTAATCGCGTTTTTGTTAAAGGTGTCGTATGTACTTTTATATATATTTAGTGAAAAAGTGTTATTTTGATATTACAAACAGACACTCCAACTTTATTTATTTGTATAGATTAGATGCTGCCCGCGGCACCACCCGCGTGGTACTTTGATAAATTAAAAGTAGCCTAAGTTACTGCTTGTAACATCAGCTATCTGCCAGTGAAAGTCACGTCAAAATCGGTGCAGCCATTCCGGAGCTTAGCTGGAACAAAAAGACGGACAATTTTTTTTTTATTGTTTTACTTTTTATTTGAAGTGCCGTATAGGTATATTTTCATTTGCATTAACTGAAAAGCTATTATTTCGATATTGCAAACAGGCACCTAGATTTTAAAATGTTGTGATCCAAATTAGCTCCCTTAAGGTGAAGGCGCCTGTCTAGCCCGCGAAGTTCAATTTTTTTGAGTTCTTTTAGAATTTTTTCAAAATCTGACAATAATAAAAGACAAATTTTGTAATTCGCGAAATAGACCGTGTGCAGTGCATTTATTAATACATTTATTTTACTCTAAATATTATCACGGTGGATATGATACTAGTAAATCACTAAATATACAAAAATTGCCAGATTATCTGGATAGCTGTCGTTCTTGAAATGTTTTAGAGTAAGTTGGATATATTAATAAATGCCCTGCACACGGTCTTTTTCGCGAATTACAAAATTTGTCTTTTATTATAGTCAGATTTTGAAAAATTTCTAAAAGAACTCAAAAAAATTTGAACTTCGCGGGCTTGATGGGCGCTTTAGCCTTAACCTGTATTTTATTTCTGATTGAAACCCGAGAGCGAGACAGAACAGAACTCACACATGGCCCGATGCGTGTCACTAATGTAGGTACAAACACGTGATCCCGCCCGATCACCGCCCATTTACACGCTCGCAGCACTACCATGAGATTCATGTTCGCTAATCGTTAGCGTCTCCGTAAAATATTTTTAAGCAAAATTGTAAAAACATTTGTGACTCGTCGAATACTGATTTTAACGAATAAAGAACACTATTCGGTTTGACTCATATCGAACAGAATATCCGGTTTCTTTTTTGGTTATCTAGAAAATGTCAGTTTTATGTTATACCAGTACAAAAAAATAACAAGCCAAAAGCATAAGACCGCTCTAAGTTTTAATAAGCATTACACAATATACAAAGTACTCTGTGGAAACACAGCTATGTTAACGTTTTATGCGCCATCTATAATGGATAGGGATAATTAAATTACCTACCTCAATTACTATTTTTGTTGGTGCGGTTGGTGCGGTTGGTGAATGTTTGAACTCCGAATTTTATTGTTATTTTGTTAACTGATTCGGCTACTCGATTATAGATGGCGGATTAAAGATTTATGAAGTTTAAGACAATTACAGCTGTAGTCTGTCGATGCTTGTAATATCGAGTGGAACAAAGGTAGGGGAAAGGAGGGGATTGGGCTTCCGGCTCTTGGTAGTGGAGTTTCACCCGAATCCCTCGCATTGAGGGGGAATGTGTCCGGCATACAATGCTCTCTCTGCATACATGCTCTCTATCGGACTGAAAATACAATTTATGAAATTTGGGTGCACTGTAGAGTTCACCTCTACTCAACTGGGTATTACTGGGTCTAGTGTTTTTAGAGTCCGCTCGGCTCACTGCACCGAATGGTCGCGGGTTTGATTCCCGTCGGGACGAATTACAGAAATGGCCTTTCCGTAATTCGCTTTCGTCTGAATGTCACTGGGACCGCTCCCAGTCCATTGTACAGTACTGACATGTTAATACAAGCGTTGCTTAGTTTGGGACCATACAGTTGGTGTGTTAATCTGACGATCTTTTATTATTATTATAAAGATTATATGTCGCCCGCGGCTCATCCCGCGTTGTACATCGATAAAATAAGAGTAGCCTAAATTACTTCTTATAGCATCAGCTATCTGGCAGTGAAAGTCCTGTTAAAATGGGCTAGCCGTTTCGGATAATAGCCGGAACAAACAGACAGGCAGAGGCAAACATTTAAGAATTGTTTTTTTGGGTATCATTATTAAGCATTTACTAATAAGTTATTATTTTGTTATTACAAACAGACACTGCCATTTCATTTATTTGTATGTGATAGAATGTGTATTTACGTAGACAGCCGCAAATTAATTGGTGCTTAAGCCGACAAAAGCTCAACAAACAATTAGTTTAATGGATTTAATCCTAAATTAATATTATTCTGCGTCCTTATTCTGAAAAGGACTTATTCTGATTTTTTTTCATAGCCATACCGCGGCCAACGAGAAGCGATACAAAAATGAAAAGATTATTTTTATTGAATTATTATTTTTTTACGTTTTTTTATTGAACAAAGCCTGCAACAAGATTACAAACTACTTACTTGATGTTAAGCAGTTAACATAGCCTGTCGATGCAGTACCATTATGGAGGGAGCGGTTGGCTTCCGGCTTTCTTACTTATCGTACCAAACGCAGCTATAAGTAATAACTACCTACTTCACGCCGATCTTCTGTGAGAGGGTGGCACTACTCCGGGTGAGCTCGTATATGAGCTGTAGTCAACAGCTTGGTTCTATCACCGAAAAAAACATACAATATAGTTAGTACTAGCTGTGCCCCGCGACTTCATCCGCGTAGTATTGGATTATTGGGTTAAAAAGTATCCTATATGTTAATCCCGGTTATAATCTATCTGTGTTCCAAATTTCATCCAAATCCGTTCAGTAGTTTTGGCGTGAAGGAGTAACAAACATACATGCATACATACATACATACATACATACACACATACATACATACATACATAAATCCACACTCACAAACTTTCGCATTTATAATATTAGTAGGATAGTGTGTACCAATCGAATCAGCAAATTCCACATAACCAGTGTCACAGTTGGGTGACATACTTATTGTGGGAGACTAAGGGAGTAGTCCCGCCACACACTCCCACCACAGTTACACCTGTAAGCCAGGATCGACGATGCTGTCCAATGGCGCCGACGTTCGACACTCGACGAGTCCCTGGAAAAAGCCGAAATTTCCAGCTAATTGGAAGTGGTTTAGCAAAATGGAACCAATCCACACACACTTCTGCAAACTGAAAGCAACCTAGAAACACTAGAGCAAGGGTTGGTTTTGGTCTGCACCAGTGCCTGTGGGTTGATACCAGTCTGCAAAATCCAATTATCGGCGAGCGACATACTTAAGTATTGAAATATTAATGTCTCCCAGCGGAGCAGTTAATTTGTGGGTAATTCTGGAACTATTTTCGATTGATGTTTAGCCGGCGCGGCGCGGCGTATAGGGTGTGTTCAAACCGAAATTACTGAGAGTCTTCTACCCTTTTTTTTATAAGGAAAGTACCTACCCAATATTCATTTAATTCATGACGTATTCCACGGCCACAGAACAATAAGTCACAGACGCCGCATAGCCGGGCATCCCCGCTCGCCTATCACTATGCATTGCCACTGAATAGGTAGGAAATTACATTCTGATTTGTCCATTCACGGCTCGCCCTTTTTTTTTTTTTTTTTTTTTTTTTTTTTTTTTTTTTTTTTTGTTTTCGCTGGGAAATGCTGTTACGCATTCCGCCTGAGCTCGGGGGAACCCAGACGGATATGTGGGACTCCTGGACGACTATCCAGCCTACCCACTAAAACCCAGCGGTCTGACCTCGCCGCTGCTAATACGAAGCGCCACAGGATCTTCGTCAACTGTGACGCCCCAGCGGCTGGCCTGGCAGTGAGCACCAGGCCGCAGACATCAAGACGGGTGAGACACCCCCGTCCGTCCAGGGACTTGGCTTGACCATGGGGCCCCCGAACCCATAGCCCAAGCCCCTCCCTCCACTACGGCGGCGGCAGAAGATGCGCATAGCGCCTCCGACGACGGCCCCGCCGGACTCTACGGATCGGGTCAGCGAGGGCATCCTCCTCTCTGACCCTCTCCGCGGCCTCCTTCTCTGAAAGCACTGCTTCACAGAAGGAGACCATTGCCTCCCAGCAACCTCTGCTCCCAAGCATGGCCTGGACTATGCTTCGGAGCGAGAGGTCTCCTCCCACCACGCTCATCAAGGCGTGCCTCTGAACGCCCCACGCCGGGCACTCCTCCACTGTGTGGCGCACTGTGTCCGACGGCGCCTCACACGCGTGGCAGACGGGGGTCGCTTCCCTCCTCGCTATCCGGTGCAGGTACTCACCGAAGCACCCGTGCCCGGTGAGTACCTGCGCCAGTCTATACGTGACACTGCAACGCTTCTTCAGCCAACCAGACAGATTGGGGCGGATCGCCTCAATCGTGGGACGACCAAACTCAGATGACTAAAAGTTACTATTGATCACGGCTCGCCCTTGAACGGACCAATCAAAATTCGCCGTCTTTCCCGATATCCCGCGAAGTTTAGACGATTGCATTCTTATACAATAGTGAACCTAAGCGGTGTCTACTGGTGGACGAAATGGCAATAATATTTGAGATCAAGTCCGTCCCGCCGCCGGTCTGGAAAATAATCGGGCGGCCATTTTATAAATTCGTGTAAGGCAGGAGAGTATGAGACACTTAATATTTGTCACGTAGCTCATGGTTGCCACAGTTATTTTTCTATTAAAAGATTCAGAAAAAAACTCTGTCTCCTGCATTGTAGGTAATGAATCGGACTAGGTACTTAATAATTCAAAGAATGGACCACTGCGCTTGGTTTTGACGTGGTCGCTCTGTCATTCAAGGAAAACCCAAAAAAAACAACAAAATTTGTTATTCTGCTCAAGTGTCTACAGTTTTATATGTTTACCTTGCATACAGAACAGACACGGAGCAATTACATTATAATTTTATTATTTTACAAAATGTGTTCATCTCTTCATCTTAGAATAAGAATGCTAATAGAATTGCAGGGACACGTTCACCCGTAAGATACAGCAATACTACACATGAAGATCTCATAGCCCAGAGACTTGTCTTGTCATACGAAACAGTAAATAGTCAAAGCTCAAGTCCTAGGCTATATAATATTGACGCGTGATCTCAAATCCAAACTGGTTAGTTTAATTTAGTTTAGTTTACTTGGGTCAGGCGTATTTCTACCAAACGCATCTCTCACGTTAAACAAACATAATGTGAGACGAATCTCATTCCGTGCTAATTATATTTTAAAATATGTATGCAAAGCTTTTACCCAAAACTTGCTAGCATCCTACTGATATTATAAATGCGAAAGTTTGTGAGTGAGGATGTATGTTTGTTACTCTTTCAAGCAAAAACTACTGAACCGATTTGGATGAAATTTGGAACACAGATAGTTTATAACCGGGATTAACACATAGGATACTTTTTATCCCGATAATCCCGAAACTTTTGTTAAGTTAAATACTACGTGTACGAAGTCGGCGGGCACAGCTAGTAGATTATATTTACTAGATGTCGACAACAGCGTCACTGGATCTAACTATAGCTAGGACCCATCAAGGTGACCTAAAAAGTATAAATAAATCATCAAAATCGGTCAAGCTGTTTAGGAGAAGAATTACTAACACACATCCACCCGCCGCTTTTCATCCGGCGTACAAGTAGACGAATTTTCAATGTCACACACACATACGAAAGCGTTTACAATCCTACTAATACTATAAATGCGAAAGTTTGTGAGTGTGAATGTATGTATGTATGTTTATTACTCCTTCACGCAAAAACTACAGAACGGATTTGGATGAAATTTGGAACACAGATAGATTATAACCGGGATTAATATATAGGATACTTTTTAACCCGATAATCCCGAAATTTTTGCTAAGTTAAAATACTACGCGGATGAAGTCGTGGGGCACAGCTAGTAATATATATACAAACTCTTTGTAGGTACTAAAATCATCTCTATTGACCATGCTCCTCCCGCTGGATTATTTAACATCATAGCGCGAGGTTGGATTAGCCTATCATATTATTTTTATCTGGCACGAGTAGGTATCTCGGCAAACGATGGCCGATTTACATATTGATGAATGATTTATCCGGATTACCTATAAGTATATCGCGAGAACATAATTTCCATGGAAGTACGACTACTTAAGGTGAAGGCGCCTGACTAGCCCGCGAAATTCAAAATTTTCGAGTATTTTTATAGTTTATCCAAAATCTGAAAACATTTAAGACAACATTTTGTGATTTGCGAAAAACACAGTATGCAGTGCGTTTATTAATACATTTATTTTACTCTAAATATTATCACGGTGGATATGATACTACTAAATCACTAAATATACAAAAATTGCCAGATTATCTGGATAGCTGTCGCTCTTGAAATGTTTTAGAGTAAGTTGGATATATTAATAAATGCACTGCACACGGTCTTTCTCGCGAATTACAAAATGTGCCTTTTATTATTGCTAGATGGGCCCTTTAGCCTTAATATAAATAAATCTGTTGTTTATAAAAATATTATTAGTACCTAAGCGTTGGTGAACAAGGTCTTTTTTTAGATAATTGGTTTGCCCTGACTTTGTTTTTTGATCTTGTGTGTTATTTACCGATGTAGCGGTCAGGTTATTTTATTCGTCACATATTATAAGAACTTCAGAAACCATGTTTTAATATATTCTTCACCCGTCCCGTATTATGTGTCCATAAACGAAAGGAAATAACTCCTTATCATAATATAGTATTATGTACGGAACTACGTACCGCTTTTTTAAGTATAAAAAATAACAATTCCCGGTATTTAGGTATAAGCTTATCTATATCGACTGTTAAAAGGCGAATTGACTCAAGCGCCATTTTGGTAATTTTACAGGAGAGCGATTTAAAGAAAAAAAAAAACAAAAAAAAATTCATTGCTCTTAAAGTATGCGTTTAATTCAATAATCAGTGAAAGTCAATAAAACTGTGTCTAAAGCTCTCCAATGTTATATATATTTCATTCATTTTTGAGTATTATTTACCGAGTTAGATGTCGCTTGAGTCAAAACGTACTATTTTCTGTTCAACGCAAAGTGATTCAAGTTCAGGAAAAGTCAGTACCAGATCAGGGTAGAAAGATTTATATGCCATACTTATATCCTATCGTTCAGGGCAAAATGACTAAAATCACAAGGAATCTCGTAATGGATCGAGTAAAAAGGATCTATGTAGAAGACTTATGAAAAATTGATCACGGCAAAAGAATTTAACAGCTAAAGCATCTTATTCTAGGAACGGGAATAATGACTTATTATACAACCTTAATCTTAAACAAATGACTTCAGTTCATAGAAAGCGATGTAACTTTGGGGATTATGGACTTTAAGCTGTCGTGTTCATAGTAGACATTTTTACCAAATCACTAAAAAAATAAGAAATAATGGATATAAGGTTTTATAATAATCTTAGACTAATGTGCGTTGGTAGTAAGGTTTCCAAAACATATAATTTACTCAGTTTACTCGACCAAGAAAAACTTAAAATACTTGAAATCTTAGTGGGTACATATGTGACTTACATATGTGAACTAAGTGAAACTGACTGATAGAGCAGCGGGCACTTGCTCACCGCTGACACCTTTTACTATTTGGGCATTAATAACAGAAGCCAAAATGGAGAAGGCTATGGTGCAGTTAGCGATAGAGTATTCAGTATTAAGCTAAGAGCTAGTAAAGCTAAATAGAATTCAGATCGATGCCCCCATCAGCACAATAACTGGCGAGGTTATACCCTTAAGAGATATGTATAATCTTGGGTGATTTCAACGCCAAAATAGGAGAAAATTCCCACGAACTTAGCAAGTGCGTAGGAAAATGGGCTTGAGACTCGCCACGAAGGGACATTGTTTAATACAATTTGTAACTGAGAATGATTTGGTATATTTCAAAACCATACACGAAGGTTATAATATAATTAGACATCATCAGAATGGTAACTTTGACACCCAGATCGAGTACATTTTAATTGAAATCGATGGAAAAAATGTATAAAAAATATCAACACAGTTTCTGGAGCTGTAGATCAGCTCACAGTATCTAGATCTCTTGAAAAACAGAGAAGAAATGTAGTCACAGACTTGATGACAGACCGACCAAAAAGTTTGATAAAGAATACCATCTCAAGGTCCAAGGCCACCAATGAAACACGCAAGCAATAACAATGAATGACTGATGAAAACCTAAAGTTAATTGAAAAGAGGCATAATATAAACGGAAAAGCGGTGTTGTAAGGGATATAAACAAATTTTTGAAGCAAATATGTCCAAAATTACTTCGCAATATTTGCAAAGAAATTGAATCGCACACAAATAGACATACATCTAAGGATATTTATCAGAAGATCCGCCCGCTTCTTCGCGAGAACCTCTAAAAACTGAGCTATCCAGAACGAGAATGGCGATGTTTTATCAAAACTTGATGAAATCTATGAGAAGATTTATTGCCAATTCCATTTCGAGGTTGCGAAACATTTATACCACAAAATCTTATATTTCAATTTTGGAGCCTGATATTCTCAAGTTGGAAGTATACGGTGCTATCAAACATTTCAATAGGTAAGCGGAGCTTTAGGAAAACACGGCACCCATATTTTTCACACCATTTACAACAAGATATTTCAAGACCAACAGTTTTCATTCCCTTGCACAAAATTAACGAATGAATGCAGCAATTACCGCCTTATTACACTTATACTTATCCTACGCACTGGGCGTCTGTTACTAACCTAAGTTAGTACGTATCGAATTTCGTGGAGTTTGAAGAAATTGGGAACGCGTACCTACATACACTACATAATAGTTGATGCGATTACATATACATATTACTTATTCTCAATGACCAGCTATCTGACAAAAGAAATTGTGCTGGACCAAGCTGGATTAGAAAAGGGAAAGGGAACTTAAGAATAAATTCTCCTAGTTCCTCAGATCATTGAGAAGGCCTGAAAATTTAACAAGCTGGCTTGTATTTGTTTTGATGTCTTTACAAAAGCTTTTGGCACGGTGAAATTAATTCTAACTCTACGGGATATCTATGAAGGAGGAACAGTTTCAATACAGGCGGATGACGTCCAATCGTCGACAGCTTCCATTCTAGTGCAGGTGTTCAGGTGTTGGCGAGGGATGTGCCGCTCTTGTTTATCGCAAACTCCGAACTTATAATGCGAATTGTATTTGAAGATTGGACAGATGGTCTTATTGGCAGATGACACCACACTATTTCCGACTAGTGCTTGCCATATGGAAGAGTTGCTTTTCAAATTGAAGCATTTGAGGCTTCAGTTCGAGTTGAAGATTAACAGCTGCAAGACCAAAATTATGATTGTGGATCGCGTTAACAACAGTTACAAACTCAGATTGCAAACTATGATGTGGTCCTGTCTGATATTATACCTTAGTACTTTAATATCGTCAGTAGTGGCTGCATAGATGAAGTGAAAACAGACAAAAACTAGAACAGCAATGGAGAAGCTAGAGAAAATATGAAGGAACAGAAATGTCACTAAAGCCTTTAACTTATGTTCGCCATATTCCTTTGCGCTGCAGAGACGTGGATGCTGCATAATATTGTTGCGACCTAGAAACCATTTGGTCACATATCTCGAAGGATCCTTATTTTATCAGCTTGATACAAAAACGCATTGTTATTCTAGATGAACCCCATCGAATAATTACGAAGGATCTCTAAAAGTTGAATGTTCGAGACTAGGTATGTAGGTATAAAGTGAACGCGTTATCGGCGCGACGGCGGCAGGCAAATACCTACTCGCGAACGAATACAAAGGGAAGCCGACAATGGGTCTCGAGATCATTCGATTGGGATTATTATTACCTACATACCTACCGAGAATGTTCAGGAAAATACCAGCTCGCATCTTTATTCCGTATATAAGGTGTTGACGACGGGCAGCGAGTTAGTTACTTCTTGGAAGCGACAGTGTACGGAACTTAAGTAAGCGAACGAAGAGTGTTATACCAGTGACCTAGGCGATTATATTGGAATACTGTGTGACTGCTAAGTGATTCGGAACAGTGTTAATTGTGAGTAACTAGTGATAGTCAACTAGTGTAGTACTGTGTATTTGTCAAGTTTGTGGAGAGCGGAATAAACCCTTTATACACCGGAACGGCATTTAGTGTACCTACCCCTTAGTACATAACATTGGTGTCAGAAGTGGGATGCCGTTACTACCGCGAGAGGATGAAGGGCGTACTCCACGAACCAGACGTCAAGTGGAGATGGATGCCGCACGTCAACGTAGCCGTGAAGAGGAAGAGCGTCAAGTTGATGCCAGTGTTTCGGCGGGAGCTGAGGCAGCACCTTCAGGTAGCTCATCGGAATTTAATATGGCAGCGTTGCTGGCGTCTATGCAGCATATGCTAAAAACCAATCAAGAAGCTAGCCGGCAGGAGTTCAAAGAGTTGATGCAGGCCAATCAAGAGGCTAGCCAGCAGGAGTTCAAAGGGTTGATGCAGGCCAATCAAGAGTCTAGTCAGCAGGAGTTCAAACAAATAATGGAGAATATGCGCGCAATGGAGGCTAATCAGCAAGTGATCCAAGCCAATCAAGAGGCGGTCTTGGGTAAAATCGACGCTGGAATCACTATTCTGGGTGAGAAAGTAAAGACACTAGAAGACCGCATGCAGGTACTGAACGAGGAGGTGAATCAGAAGACTGGAACCCTCGAAAACCGCCTGATTGTGCTTAATAAAGAGGTAACCCTGAAGCCTGAGACCTTCGAAAGCCGCTTAGAGGTAATGAATAAGGAAATGGTGAGGCTGAAGACTCAAGGACCTATTTCAGTAGCTTCACCATCATCCACAAAGCTCGATCTCCCGCGCTTTGATGGGACTTCCTCGTGGACAGCCTTCAAGTACCAGTTTGAGATACTTGCAATTGGAAATTCCTGGAGCAGTGAGCAGTCCTTTGCAGCCCTTGCGCTTGCCTTACGGGGAGATGCTTTAATGGTGCTGGAAAATCTGCCGCCTGAAGGAAAGGCGCTGGAGACTCTGATGGATGCACTGGACACACGCTACGGTGAAAAACATCTGGAATATGTTTATCGAGCGCAACTCCACGAAAGAAAACAAAAGGCTAATGAAAGTCTCCAACAGTGGGCACAGGAGGTGGAAAGGCTAGTTCGTCGTGCTTACCTATCGGCACCAGAAATGATTGAGAAGACTCTGCTGGATGCTTTCATCAATGGCATTCGAGAAACGGAAGTCAGGACCTTTGTACGGCTGGGAAATCACCAAACCATGAAGAACGCACTGGCTCATGCTCTCGAGGTGGAAGCTGTTCGGCAGGACACGAAATTAAATAAGGTCAGAGAGGTTAAGGAAGTTGTTAAAGAAGAAAGGAAGCCTCGGTTCGTCCCAACTTGTTATGGTTGTGGTGGTAGGGGACATATTCGCCTGGAATGTCCTTCGAAGAGGAGGAGGGTCACAGATGAGTTTGAAACCCAAAGTCAAGTTATGACGCCGACCGTTACCATCACCCAAGTTTGCAACGGGAATAGCCTGATCGTCGAGGCCACCTTGAACGACCAACCTTGCGGCTTAACTGTGGATACAGGAGCATCGCGGACAATTGTGAGGCCGGAACTACTGAAACGCACTATAATGTGGGAAAAGCGATCGCCATCGTGTCGTCTGCAGACAGCCACTGGTCAGCCAGTTTCCGTCCTCGGTGAGACAGATGTCAAGTTAAGAATTGGCAACCGGGTATACCGTCAGTCAGTTTTGATTGCAAGTATTACTAATGATTGCATTTTGGGACTGGATTTCTTGAAGAATCAACAGTGTGTTTTGGATGTAGCCAAAGAAGTGCTAAGGTTTCCTGATCAAGAAGTCTATTTACGAGGATCGCGCCCGTGTAATTTATCGTCAGAGGAAGGAAGTCCGGGAAGAGGTTAAGCTCATAAGGACTCATGGAACTGACGACGAATGGACCGGAAACAGTATGAAGAAGGCGCAGGAACAAGATGATGATCTACAACCTATACTGCACTGGAAACGGAGTGGAAACAGGCCTCAATGGAGCGACGTGTCCGTCTACAGTCCGAAAACGAAGAGTTATTGGGCCCAATGGGACAGTTTGGCTCTGGAAGATAATGTTCTGTATAGGAAATGGGAATCTAACGACGGTAAAGAAATAACCATGCAAGTGATAGTGCCGCGGAGTAAGGTAGCCCCTCTTCGACGGCACATTCACGATGGTGTTTCTGGTGGGCACCTTGGATTCAAGAAAACCCTCGTTAAGGTGCGACAGCGGTTTTATTGGCTGTGTTATCGGAAAGAAGTCGAGGACTGGTGCCGTAAATGCACTGTATGTGCGTCAGTGAAAGGACGGCAGACAACGAGCAGGGGAAAGATGGAGAGCCGGTACGACCGAAGTGTGTGCACCAACGGTTTTGAAGAAGGGACACCGGTGTGGCTTCACAATCCTCTGCGCGGGAAAGGAAAGTCTCCGAAACTTCAGGCTCGCTGGGAAGGACCTTATACAGTTATTACGAGGATCAACGATGTGACATATCGCATTAAGAAGGGACTTCGAGGAAAGCCAAAGGTAGTCCATGTGGACAGATTGGCTCGGTATCATGGAACAAATGATGCTCGGGACGAGCATGACTAAGAGGGGGGTAATGTTGCGACCTAGAAACCATTTGGTCACATATCTCGAAGGATCCTTATTTTATCAGCTTGATACAAAAACGCATTGTTATTCTAGATGAACCCCATCGAATAATTACGAAGGATCTCTAAAAGTTGAATGTTCGAGACTAGGTATGTAGGTATAAAGTGAACGCGTTATCGGCGCGACGGCGGCAGGCAAATACCTACTCGCGAACGAATACAAAGGGAAGCCGACAATGGGTCTCGAGATCATTCGATTGGGATTATTATTACCTACATACCTACCGAGAATGTTCAGGAAAATACCAGCTCGCATCTTTATTCCGTATATAAGGTGTTGACGACGGGCAGCGAGTTAGTTACTTCTTGGAAGCGACAGTGTACGGAACTTAAGTAAGCGAACGAAGAGTGTTATACCAGTGACCTAGGCGATTATATTGGAATACTGTGTGACTGCTAAGTGATTCGGAACAGTGTTAATTGTGAGTAACTAGTGATAGTCAACTAGTGTAGTACTGTGTATTTGTCAAGTTTGTGGAGAGCGGAATAAACCCTTTATACACCGGAACGGCATTTAGTGTACCTACCCCTAGTACCTAACAATATATACACTCTATAGTTTTGGTGCTGGAGGAAAATGCTGTGAGCATGGTCGAACTGTGTTCCCTAGTTGGAATATTACGTACTTGGAATGAAGCAGCGTCAGCTACAGTCCTAACTCACATTCTATAATTCTTCAGAGACATCTCAAAACAGGAACATGACTCCATAGATAAGATAGAGGGCATCAGGCAACGCGTATGGTCCAACATACGATAAACTGCAAATCATGCTTCGGCGGGACCCTTGCAGGAATTCAATGTTCGCCGCTAAATGACTGGATTGAACCGCCTACAAAGGAACACGTTCTTTGGTTAGGTGTGTGCTTCAAGGGTACCGGCGAAAGATTTGTGTAGGATGATACGACACATTAAAATATAGCCCTAGAAATTGGCCATGATTTAATGAGCTCCATTTATTTATTCTTACTATAAAAGATAGATATTTAAGTGTCATAGCATTAATTTGACGTATGTTTCAAACACCAAAGTTTTGGAAAAGGAATCATATAAAAGAGCATCAAATGCATGATTTACAGAATTTGAAGAGAGGAAAATTGATTGAAGCGATATGGAACAACTGTATTGGTTCAGAGAAGAAAAGCTTAAGTGACATAGTCTTCCGAATTAGTTCAAGGTAAAACAACTGAAGCAACATCGCTATGTATATAAATTCAAAGTAAAATGATTCAAGTGACGTACTTAAATGCACTTGATCAAAGTAAAATGCTTTAAAGTTTAGCATTATTAATTGTAAATCAGGTAAAAAAGATTGAAAAGGCTAATATTAGAAAAAGTAATCAAGGCGAAAAGGCTCAAGTAAGAAATAAATAAATTTATGGGTCATTTAAACAGACTTAAATACCCACCTTTAAAAAAACCTTGTTTTTTATGTCGGTTAAAACCGCGACTTCAGAAATGATACCCAAATTTAGAATGGAATGAAGCGCCAAAAAATTGCTCCGATTTGCATGAAACCCGGCTCAAAAGACGCAGAAAAATTCGCTGATTCCAACGATATATATAACTCATTTTCGCCCAAAGTGGCGTTTAAGTCAATTCGCCTTTTAACAGTCGATTATTATTAATACGTGAAGCAAAAATACGAAGATTGTGCGGACGAAGGAGTATGAAATTTGCCACACTTATAGTTTATTATACTTATAGAAGGAGTGCAGAACGCTAATATTTTTTTTAAAATATGCATAAAAATAAATTCATTCAATAAATAAAACATTACACACACTACCATGCGTTTGACACACACACATTTGTAATTTCCACTTGGTAAATGGCTGGCTGTCTGATTTTTTATTTATTTCGGAGGGCGGGACTTCCATACTGCATTCTGCGTGGCAGTATCAAATAGTCTTTGACAATAGAACCTTAACCACTCCCGCTCCAACGTCATAATACGCTCAATCTGTCAAGCCTCGCTGTCACTTTGCCTGCCCGCGGTGGTAAATGTCATGACTCGTAAAATACCCTCTCATTCAAATTCTATTGCTACTATCGTCTTTCTGATGACTGTTTTAGTTTCTTGAACAAATAGGCTTTATGTTACAGAATAAACAATCATTTTATTACATCTCATGAATTATAAATCATCTGTTGAAGTCAGTGTACGAGATAAAATTGCATTTTTGTTGTATTATGTAGGTTTCTGAAATAATCACTGTACTAATTGACACGAAATTTCGGATTTATTATAATGAATATACATACAAGTAATCAAACAACAGCATTTTTTTACATATCTTATCGAAGAGATTTATAATAATCGAACTCAAAGTACACAGTGCGCGCGGCCGCGCATATGCAATTGCGTAGTTCAACGCATGAATGTTTATATCGTAATCAGAGTCTTGACGTGTTGTGTATAAGAGAAAATATTATTAGAATACTCTGCAAACATTTATTATCTAATTTCCATGCATGATTTGTAAAAATATACCACTTTTATTCACGAACTTCCGCGATTTCTGGCACAAGAGAACAAATCTAATCATATTTTTGCCAGCTGTTATTTTCCATTATCACACGTTATTGGGACTTGCAAAATGTAAAACATAAATCAAAACAATATAGCTCCTCTAATGTAATACACTCTTGCTGACGTTTTATAGAAATAAACAATGATATGGCCCTTCTAAGGTGACCCTTTTTTTGTTATGGTTTTGATGTCGATCACGCACACACTCATACACTCCGTAGTGATGGGGGGCGCGCCGCTACGATACTTGTCGATAAGCTGACTGTACGAAAGAGCGTTTCTGAACCTACTAATGAATAAATTATTTTGTACATTTATAAAAGTATTTGTTTTGCGTACTAGGGCTTGCATTTTCAGTATTCCAATAATAAAAGGGAGGCTTTATTCGAATATAAGATTTATAATATTATACATTTTGATGATCATATGTTAGCTAATATTTATTGACAAATATAATAGTTTATCATTGATGGTACAATGTCATTAGTTATTCCTGCATCTACTACTAATATATCGACCATGGAGTAGTTTAAAATGTCAATCTAAGTGCTAAAGGCGATTGAAGACGCTATGTAGTTAAGAATTAGACGATTTTCTGTGTATTTTTTCGTGATAATATTATATTTTTTGTTAATTTGTATAATATGAACAAAAATATTACAGTTTATGAACTGGTTTATGAACAAACATATTATGTTTGTTGATATAATATCTTAGATCCTATTGCTCACAGTTTGATTTGAGATGGAATCGAAGTAGAAATCTGCTAAACATTTTCAGTCCGCAACTGTATTTACTAATATATAAGCCCTCTTCATATTGAATTATCCTGATTGACTGACTCATCGAACACAAAATTTGGACTATAGGTATATTTTATAACTTAGGTACCTAGGCAATAAGAAACGATGTTTGCACTTAAGGGCACTATGGCAGTTTATTTAAAAATCTAATGTATTTCGAATTTTGAACCGCTAAAAATGTTTGTAAGTGTGTAAAAGTTTATATGCTCACATATTTGCACAAATGTACCTATACATTTTACACATTCAGTATTCGAATAAAGCCTCCCTTATTATTCGAATACTGAAAATGGTAATGGTATTCGGTCGCGGGCAGAAGCTAGTGCCTAACAAAGTTGGTTGTGACTTGAAACTTTTACTTAAATTCAATAAAATAAATATATTTTCATTTATTTCCTGATTTTTTCGTATAGAGTTCAAAAATATACAAGGTATTATTCACTTATCATGTTAAAGTTATTTTTATAATAAATAAACAACAATATATACAAAAAATTACATATATATTCATTTTTGCTACTATTTGAATAATTCGAATACCACCTTAAAAATGTCTAATATTCGAATATCTAAAATCATCGATTATTTGCAAGCCCTAGTGTTGACTCGCGGGGGGCAGAGCTGGAAGGACCTGGCGAACCTCGCGCCAAGGAGGTGGAGGCGGATCTGTAAAATAAAAAAGTAAATGTAGGGCGATCTGAAATAATAAACACAATTAACAATTAGTTTACACAATAATTCAAAAGTAATAAATAAAAGCACAAAAATACTAAACTATTCAAATATACTTACATTTTGACCTGGTGGAGCCAACTCGTACTCCTCCGCCTCCTCCAGGTATTCAAAATATACCGCCTCGACGTCTAGGTACTAGGGTTCCTCGACGTCACTGCCCTCCGAGTCGCGAGTCCGCTAGAAGGCTCAGAATGTGCTCCGGCACCTCGCGTTCTCCCACATTCCATTTGGCCATTTCCTAAAATACATAAAAGACAGTAATGAAAATATAAATAGTAGTAGGTGTCATTGTTTTTTTTTCCACATATTATTGAATCACTAGCTGAGCCCGCGACTTCGTCCGCGTGGAATTTAACTTAACAAAAAAGCCCGCTCGCGCGTTATGAGCCCGCGCAACAGGACCCATTTAAAAAAAAATGTTTTTCTAACATAAAAGTAGCCTCAGTTACTGCTTATAACGTCAGCTATCTGCCAGTGAAAGTCCCGTCAAAATCGGTCCAGCCGTTTCGGAGATTACCCGGTACAAACACCAGACAATTTTTTTTAAATTGCGTTTTTGCTATAGGTGTCGTGTACATATACATTTAGTGAAAAGGTCTTATTTTGATATTACAAACACACACTCCAATTTTATTTATTTGTATAGATTACGTTACTATTCAAATAAATCCGAAAATCAAAATAATCGTTTATCGATAATTTTATCGACATGACCACGCACTACTGGGTTAGCTCAATACAATGGCTGACATACGCGGAAATGTCACTATTGACTTTAGGAACTGTCAAATAGATAACAAAAAGTCCATTACTTACTTTTTATAACCTTATAAACTTTAAATTGGAATTGGATATTTGTACACAAACCTGTTCAAATATACCAAATATTATTGGAAATATGAATAATAACTAGTTATTACGCTATTATGTACATCATAAAGCCACTAATTTGTAGCAACACAATAAAAAAACACTCAGTGTGGCAGAATTTCTGCCGAACTCCTACAACATTAGAATTGTTAGTTCAAAAACACGTTTTCTGGCATTGTTTTATCAAAACTAATATCTGAGTACTTGAAATAAACACTTATAATGAAAATAAAGCCACTTACCGGTAAAAAAAACACAAATTCACACTAAAAGAGAGTCACTAGCTGGAGGCCGTGACAATGTTACGCGCGCGAAATGACTGAAAAATGAAACTTGATTTCTGGCCGATCACAAGCCACGATATTTATTTTATAGCTAATTACGGTCGTGGAAAATCATGCCACATCAGAACCAATTTGTTTCAAGCCAAAATACATCAAATTATCTAACTAGAAAATTGAATATTGAATGCTTGTCCAGCCGACACCAATTGGTGTCGGCGAGGCTCAACGGTACGGGCGTTAAGACACCAATTGGTGTCGCTGAGGCTCATCACGTTAATGAAGTTTAAAATTAAAATTTAAATGAATTATGGTCGAATTTCGACCACGGGCGACCCCTAGTTTACCAGAACTACGCAATGGTAAAATAATAACAAATTCCAGTATAAGCAAAGTTTTGAAATAAACAAAATATGCGTTCGAAATTTGAAGTTTCACAACCAATGATTCTTAAAAAGAAATAGAACAATTCGTTCCATTGTGAACACTTCAACTTCTCCAGAGGGAAAATAAAATAAACAATTAATTTTAGCACTAATTAATTATGCCCAGCCCCCAACAAACTGAATATAAATAAGTATCAAAGCGTTGCTAGTTGATTGCGCACAGTATCATACTTACTACATTATGAGCACGACGTCGTCGGTACGATTTCAATTCAACAAAAAATACATTGTGCAAATAATTTGAATTAAAAAAAACTGATAAAAAAATGTTCTTATTATTAATGTTCATAGCTTGTTCATACGCGAGTGAACCTTGTCCCGTTGATCATAGTGTCGATATTAGTGACGGTGTTTTTATAGGCGGCAAAGTTTTGCACGATGGTGTGGAGTACCCATCGGACATTGTTTTTAAAAAAAATGTGAGCGGCGTGATCAGAACACTGGGGTGTATTTGCGAAATCAAAAAATGTTTTAGAAAATGTTGCCAGTTGGGTCAAGTGATGTATGGAAAACAATGCACTGAGATGAAGGAGAAGGACCGTATCTCTGTGGTGGGTTTGGACCTACACTATGACATGACCTACCGGAGAACAGCGAGTGTGAAAGGTTCCGGTTTCGGGTTTATTTATGGAATACCATGCAAGTCTGGTCGTTACAAGGAGGACGAACACCCATTGTATGTTCAAGAGGTACGTAAAGAAGTAATTAATTAGTAAATAAAAAATAATAAAGAAGGTAGGTAAAAAAGGTATGATAGAGTTTTGTTCAATCGTCTAGTTGGTAAGTACCTACCTAAACTACGAATCTTTGGGTGGATATCCGTCTAAATTTAAAATAAAAACGTTGAAAAAACGGTAACCTGACCAAGGATTTACACGAATTATGAATATTAAAAACTGCCGATAGACAGCACTAGTTGTATTCATAAACGGAAAAATATTGTATAAAATTGTTTTTCTGGCGCTTGGTATAGGTATTTTATATTGTTAGTACATAATTTATATTTATGAACTCATAGTTTTTTCCTCTTTCATTATACAATACAACCCAATCGTTATGACAGCAAAAAAAAATTGGGACCCCCACCTTTTTTGTCGTGTAAAATCCGTCATATAAATTCCGTTCGTATACAATGTAGGATATGTCACACAGACCATAATACCAAATCGATTGACAGCTCAAACATCAAAATCGGTAGGGTAGTTTAGGCGTTGCGGTGGAACATAAAAATTAAACATACATACATACATAGACTGCTGAAAACATAACCCGTCGTTTTGGCTTTGCCGTAGTTGGGTAAAATAGCAACGGTCGAGATGCGTATTCCGGATGAATACTTAGAAGTATAAGTACTCTTTAAAATACATTCAATTGTACACAGCTTCGACGTCATTATTGGTCACCATTGTCGATCCTGGTTTACAGTAGTAGCAGTGGTGGTGGTGTGTATAAAACATTTTCAATTGCGTGTGACAGGTTCAGTTCCTATGTGATTTGGTTGATGCCATTAGAATTAGCATCATTATTGTCGTATTAAAATGCCCGGTACAGTAACAATTAAGGAAATAAATAACTGTTTAGGTTATTCAGAAGTTAAATTAAAACCGTTTACGTAGACTTTTTCATTTTTGGGTTATAAACTTCCCGCTATTGTTATCTACCAACTTAATTATTTTACGGAGAAACGGTGGTAGCCCCGATATGTAGTTAATTGACTACACTTTAAGGCACCACGGATCGTAATATGACTAATTGGACCTAAACTCGTGAGCTGATTATACTTGATTCCAATAATAGGTATGGCAATACTGGTCTTCCATCAGCTGTAACAGTCTTGTTTCTATGGCAATTAGCCCATACCAGCTACATATATTTTGTCTCCCGCTTTGCACCGGAGGGAAGTGGAAATATTTTCATCCAACTCCTCCTATTATTTCTTTCGATTAAATTCGTGCGGGTTCCAAGACAATTTAACTTTTCCCAGGGACTCGTCGAGGGTCAAACCTCGCCGTCATTATTGGTCACCATTGTCGATCCTGGCTTACAGGAGTTACAGTGGTGGGAGTGTGTGGCGGGACTAGTCCCAAAAAAAAAGTGACTACACTTTATCAAAGACTACAGCTAATATACGCGCTGGGTCGATTGGGGGAGTACCCCCCTCTCAGAGAAGTTCGCCGTTAAGTAGCTATTAATTTATAGCTGTGTTTCGTACGATGAGTGAGAGAGATGGAAGAACAACCATCCTCGATTACTCTCACTCTGTCCCACTGCCCGTCCGGTTGGGAACGTGCAAGCAATGCCTTTGGTATTGCAAGCATATATTAGGCTACGGTAACTTCTTAGTACCAGGCGAGTCAATCGCTAGTTTGCCGACTTGTTATTTATATAAAAAAAAACATTAAATATAACTCGGAATTGACAATTTTGAAACCCCAATGCGACGACCTTTTAAACTTCAAAAGCTAACATCGAAGAACACTGTCGATCAGAAAACCTTCCTAAAAAAATCTGTTCATCCGTTTGGGCGCTACGATGCCACAGACAGACATGTTAAACTTATAACACCCCTCTTTTTCGTTCAAAATACAGGCTGTAATAATAATATGTCAAATAATAAAACATTCACTATAATGTGGGATTATTTTGTACATTTCCTTCGCTCGACGTAATAAGTACCTAAGTACATAATATTGTTAATAATTAAATGCGTACCTACTTAATAAATTAAGTAATTGTTGATATAGGTATGCACAGTGCATGAAGCAATTAATAATTACTAGCCATGCCCGCGACTTCGTCCGCGTGAAATTTAACTTCACAAAATCTTTATTTAACATAAATTGTTTGTTCAGTTCGCAAAGTTTACGAAAATAATGAAAGAAATGAAGAAACACTTATGCTAAGTTTAATCTCATTTTTTAACATACCTTTCGCAAAAGCCCGCTCCCGCGTTCTATGCCCGCGCTACAGAACCAATCTGTGTTTTTCTAAAGTTAGTTTTTCTAAAAGTAAATCCTAAGTTACTGCTTATAATATCAGCTATCTGCCAGTGAAAGTCCCGTCAAAATCGGTCCAGCCGTTCCGGAGATTACCCGGAACAAACATACAGACAGTTTTTTTTTTTTAAATCGCGTTTTTGTTATAGCTGCCTATTTACTTTCATATGCATTTAGTGAAAAGGTGTTATTTTGATATTACAAACAGACACTCCAATTTTATTTATTTGTATAGATGTATAGATGACAGACATCTATTTGTGTCGCCTGTTTTGAAGGTCAAATACTTTGCGTTTTCTTTTGGTCCATTGCGTCAACCGGCAGACAGAATCCGCAAATGAAAACAGTTTAATACCTACTCATAGATAATCTAGGTACTTTAGCGCACATAAAGCTTGATGGGTCGATGACCTAAACCGTGTAAGTTGTTTGAGCCACTTTGAGCGTAATACAGTGTGTTTCAATGGTCCGAAATAGAAAAATTAAATAGTATAATAATTTGACCGAAATTAGAACGCTTTTTTTTTAATATTTTTCGCCAGTTTAAAATAAAATTCTTCTTAAACGCTAATTCGAAATTGTTAAAAAAACTTTGTTTTTCATTGGTTGCTCCTAAACGCAATTTACATAGTTTTCTAGGCCATTGGATGGGTTCTAACTGTTCTAAGGGCGCAACACGAAAGCTGTTAAATAGTCCGACCTCACAGGGCATCTAGACTATCAGTTATACAGGTTGAAAAATAAAGGGTATACTTTATTTTCAAAACTTATTTTTGTAATTCTTAAACTATCTGAAACTTGAAAAACAAAAGGTGTTATAGGAATACAGCTGTTGACAGATATCACAAGTCTACAAAACCTTTTATGTCAACAACTGTCACGCAAAGCCGATAGTTTGAGATTGTAAAGTTAAGTTGCAAAAAAATGGTATACCCTTTTTGTTTCACCTAGTATATACAGTAAATGTAACTACATTATAATTTCTGGCTTTTAGAACAGCCTGGAACAGTCCTATTCTGGCCTGTAGACGCACACTGTCTTATACGTGATTTGGCACATTTGTGACAAATATTTCAGGTTCTCGTAACTCATAAACTATGATATGATGATATGATAGTAGTATAGTAGTTAGGGCTGTCTTCACTGAGCCTGAGCAGTTACATATTGGCACCACAAAGTAATAAGACAGGACAACGCGTACGTCCACTATTGTATGAGAAATTTAGAATGCAATCGCTAAAAGTGTTGGGGAAGGTATTGAGTAAGGCAGCGCATTTTGATTGGTTCGTTCAAGGTCGAGGCGTAAATGGACTAATTAAAATGTCCAGTGCGGTCAAACACATGCAGCGGTGATGCATATTTAAGGCGAGCAAGACCGCGGCGTCTAATAGCTTAATGGTCACCACTCACATTATGTTACTTAATTTAAACCCAACATATCTGGGATTTCTTATGCATCTTGTGTATTCCATAGGCAAAGCTAAGGTTCCTCGCTCCCTTCCTCGTCGGGGAAGACGGGCGATAATATATCAATGTATAGTTATAGGTAGGTAGGTAGGTACATTTTATACAAAATCTTACCGTGAGTTCGCACTAGACGAAACATGTTCACGAAACATATTGTTGTCTCTATTTTATGACAACAAAAAATAGAGACGACAACATGTTTCGTGTACATATTTCGTCCAGGGCGAACTCATGGTTACATATAAAATTCTCGTGCCAGAATGTTGGTTACCATACTCCTCCGAAACGACTAGACCGATTTTCATGAAATTTTGTGTGCATATCGGGTAGGTCTGAGAATCGGTCAACATCTATTTGTTTTTTGTTTTTTATATGGCAAAATAACGTTTGCCGGGTCAGCTAGTAATGTATAAATATATTAAATGACCTTCACATTAAATATAAAACTACCAGATAATATATAATCGGAGGAAGCCGTGGGAGTTGGAGGTTACATTATCATCGAAGTTGACGATTAACCGCAAATTACATTGGAATTTGTATTTGTATTCACTTGCAGTATTATACCAGAACTAGCCGCCCACCCCGGCTTCACACGGTTTTTCTTTACTATTTATAAATTTAATTAGAATGTATAATACATATATCCCTTCCTCTTGAATCACTCTATCTAATAAAAAATCCGCATCAAAATCCGTTGCGTAGTTTTAAAGATCTAAGCATACATAGAAACAGACAGACAGCGGGAAGCGACTATGTTTTATACTATGAAGTGATGACCTAGGAAACAGTGTAAATTGCATTTAAAAGTATCAGTCACCGGTAGTCAAAAAGATTGTAAATATTTTGAATTTTTTTTTCTTAAATAGATACTTATGTCGGAAAATTATAATAAAAAATGTGTTACAATTTTGATAATTTTTTTATACCATTTAATCCAAAACACTCAAGTATCATTTCGGACTTTTAAAACATTCGTTAGAAATTGTTACGTACCTGCATATTTGTTTCGCATAGATCATCAAGATTTTAATAGAAGAGGTGTTAACACAGACCAATAAGACATGACACCGGTTTCGTTCATTATCGTATGAGTATGCAATCATTAAAAATCATGATTAGTCCGATTAAAAAGTCAGGTGTGGACATATATGTCGTGGCAATGTTAGGCGAGTGGTTGTGCCCGGGTATACAGCGTCTATGGCTTATTGGTCTGTGTATGTTAAGATCGATCCAGTGATACTGAATTTCATCCAATGCTAGATTGAGGTACTGGACTCATGTAAATCAGGCCTTGGACATACCTACACAAATAACTGTGGTGACACACACACAGCACAGCTGCTGCAACCGTCATTTCAATTCCCGACAGCTATTGCGATAAAAAAACTCACCGTTTGATCACGGTTTATCGAAAATACTTATTTAAAATTATTATATTGTGTGTATCCCTCATTTGATTAAGATTAATGACACGTGAAAATCAAAATAAGGTATGATAATATCTGATCCCTGGGCTACATCCTGTTTTGTAAACATCCCATTTCGTAAACATTTTAATCAGCATGTAAACTTTTGTTTCTCAGCGCCTGGGCCCTAAGCACGCTAGCTACTCAAATCGTAATAGAAAAGCAAACGCTCGCGATTACGTTTCAAACGCTCCGCTTTTGACGTTTTGCTGACACCATCCCATATCAATGTCAGTAGAAATCGTGAAGTTCGTGTCAGCAAAACGTTAAAAGCGGAGCGTTTGAAACGCAATCGCGAGCGTTTGCTTTTCAATTACGATTTGAGTAGCTAGCGTGGTTAGGGCCCTGTGCGCGCGCAGAATAAAATTTGTTGTAAAATCTCTTCTAAGCGAACACCTAGACGTCGAGAGGCAAACACGTGCAAAATTTTCAGTTTTTATGTCTCAGCTGATATTAATAAATACATCTTAGATTCAATACGACCAATACTTATTATTCTCATCAATACGACCGCTAAGCGCAGTGGTTCGAGCGTAGGCCGCTCGGCTCACTGCACCGGGTGGTTGCGGGTTCTATTCCCGCCGGAGGAAATTTCGGAAATTGCCTTTTCGTAATTTTCCCTGGTCTGGGTGTCACTGGCATCGCCCCCAGTCCATTGTACGGTACCCATAGTACAAACGTTGCTTAGTTTGGGACCATACAGTTGGTGTGTTCGTCTGGCGATGTTTCGGTCGTCGATAGTTTGTTTATTAACATAGGCATTCAGGGCCTGCCAAAAAAAATATTGAAATATCTTCAAAACAACATACAGGGGGCTACATATGTTGCATTTTACCTCTTCTGTCACATCCTTCCAGGAATACTTCTACTTACTAGTAACCCTGTACTCATACGTAGATAAATTACTTATTGTGTCCGACAATTACCTACATACATTTAATCGTAATAAGTCAAGTGAAAGGAACAAGAAATACTTGCCTCACTTTTCTACTCGACTGCCCCGAATGTTTTTTATTAAAACAAAACATTACATTATGGAGTACATTAAAATCGATAATCCACTTATACCATACCTACCTACTACTGCGTAACAATGATTATATAACAGCCTCACATACTCTCAAAAATATATCATTATAATTATTAATACGTGAAGCAAAAAATTTGTATCCCTTTTTACGAAAATTACGCGGATGGTGGAGTATGAAATTTGGCACACTTAAAGTTTATAATATGGTGAATGAGTGCAGAAAGCTAATATTTTATATAATAACTAGCTGTGCCCCGCGACTTCATCCGCGTAGTAAATTTCGGGATTATCAGGTTAAAAAGTATCCTATATGTTAATCCCGGTTATAATCTATCTGTGTTCCAAATTTCATCCAAATCCGTTCAATAGTTTTTGCGTGAAGGAGTAACAAACATACATACATACATACATACATACATACATACATACATACATACATACATACATCCACACTCACAAACTTTCGCATTTATAATATTAGTAGGAAGGATACTTAAAAATACAATAAAATAATAAATAAATAGTTACACACACTACCATGCGTTTGACACACACATTTGTAACTTTCACTCGGTAACTGACTGACTCTCTGACTGGCAAAACGGTGGCAGTTTATTTTTTCTTTATTTCGGAGGGCGGGACTTCCATAGTGCATCATTCTGCGTGCCAGTATCAATCCAGAAGGTTTTGGGTTTTTGTAATAATAGTTGACAATAGAACCTTAATAACGTTAAAAGTAAAAAAAAAGGAATTATGGTCGAATTTCGACCAATGGCGACTACTAGTTTAGTTTATTGTAAATGTTGTTGTTTAATTGTTGTATGTTTATTTACGGTGGTAGAGAGATGCTGTAGCCAATTGAATACAGCTCATAGGATATGATCTGACTCGACCTGGGTAGTACCACCCTGTTACAAAAGATCGATGTAAAGTCTGTTTCTGCTTGGCATCCGTCAAGCACTCCGGGGCTGCTACTCTTAGCAACGATAATCGATATATCGTGACATTCGTATTGTTGAATCCTACTTTAAATTCCAGCTTTTTTGCCGTCGTTACGATACTGGTCGCCAGGCTTACGCATGGCATAAGGCATATCTGGGAACCTTTGAACCAGCCGTGAGATACATTCACCACTAGGTATTTATCTCATCTGTTTTGTTGTTGTTATTCTTTATCTTGTTTTATGTTGTTATTATTTCCCTTGTTTGTATTGTATCTTTTGAGCTGTGTCAAACGAATGTTAGTTTCTTTCTTTTCTAAAGTAGCTAGTACAGCTGCATATCGTACGATGTGTGGGAGAGCCAGAAGTCTCTGTCCCACCCCCTTCATGTCAGCAACGGCTACGACAACTGCCTGGCTTGCCAACATTTTTATCTATACAAATAAATACAATTGGAGTGTCTGTTAGTAATAATATCAAAATAACACCTTTTTTACCAAATGCATATGAAAGTACATACGACACCTATAGCAAAAACGCGTTTTTTTTTGTCTGTCTGTCTGTCTGTCTGTATGTTTGTTCCGGGTAATCTACGAAACGGCTGGACCGATTTTGACGGGACTTTCACTGGCAGATAGCTGATGTAATAAGGAGTAACTTAGGCTACTTTTATTTTTGAAAAACAAACTAAGAAAACAAATGGGTCCTGTCGCGCGGGCTCAGAACGCGGGAGCGGGCTTTTGCGATAGGTTTTAAAAGAAAAATGAGAGTAAACTTAGCATAGATATTTCTTTATCAACTTCATTATTTATTAACATAATTATTAACTTTTCGTAAACTCTGCGAACCGAACGAACATATATTGTTAAATTAAATTTTTGTTAAGTTAAATTCCACGCGGAAGAAGTCGCGGGCTCAGCTACTATAATATAAATTACTTCCGTACTGTGTCAGGCTTTATGATTGTATTGTGTTCATTGTGATCAGATTAGGCATCAGGTACCGAGCCGGTTCCAAAGGATGTATTATCACTCTCCGGTTCAAGATGTGACTGGTCGTGACATGAATATATAGTGCACTAGCTGTGCCCGCGACTTCGTCCGCGTGGGATTTAATTGACAAAGTTTCATACAAACTTTCATCCCCTATTTTATCCCAGTGGTTTGGGCTCTGCGTTGATAGATCACTATGTCAGTCAGTCAGTCAGTCAGTCACCTTTGAGTTATATATACATAGATTGAACGAACATAATTTTCCACGTAATATTAGGTACTTGTATTATCATCATCATCATCATCATCAGCCTATGCTTGTCCACTGCTGGACATAGGCCTCCTCTAATGAGCGCCATAGCGCCCTGTCTTCAGCTTGCCGCATCCAGCATCTGCCTGCAGTCTTTCGCAATTCGTCATCCCACCAGGTCGGAGGGCGTCCTACACTACGCTTGCCGAGTCGAGGTCTCCACTCAAGAACACGTTTACCCCAGCGGTTGTCGGTTCTTCGTGAGATATGGCCAGCCCACTGCCACTTCAGCTTGCTAATTCTTTGAGCTATGTCGATAACTTTGGTTCTCTGTCGGATGTATTCATTGCGAAGCCTATCCTTCAGAGAAACTCCGAGCATAGCTCTCTCCTTAGCTCGCTGAGCGACCTTAAACTGGTGGACCAGCCCTACCGTGAGTGTCCACGTCTCGGCTCCGTAGGTCATGACGGGTAGGACGCACTGATTGAAAACTTTCGTTTTCAAGCATTGCGGTATGGATGACGAGAAGACTCGACGTAGTTTCCCAAACGCTGCCCAGCCCAGCTGGATCCTCCTCTTGGCCTCCTTCTCAAAATTGTTTCTACCTAACTGCAGAATCTGCCCAAGGTACGTGTACTCGGAAAGAATTTCAAGAAGGTGGCCATGTACGATCACCGGTCCCGGATCAATGTAGCCATTGATCATGACTTTGGTTTTATCCAAATTCATGCCAAGACCGATGCGTCGCGAGGCTGAAGCTAGGTCGTCCAGCATCCGGTTCAGCTCCTCCAGCGTCTCTGCCATTAAAACTATGTCATCAGCGAATCGCAGGTGCGAGATGTACTCGCCGTTTATGTTAATGCACTTACCTTTCCAGTCCAGCGTCTTAAACACATCTTCCAGGGCGCTCGTGAACAGTTTCGGGGATATCACATCCCCCTGTCTCACTCCCCTTCGCAGTTGGATAGGTTTAGACTGCTGGCCCTGTACTTGGACACTCATGCTAGCGGCGTCATAGAGACATCTCAACACCCTGATGTAACGATAGTCTACTTGGCATCGCTGTAAGGATTCCAGAACAGCCCAGGTTTCGACAGAGTCAAAGGCTTTCTCATAGTCCACAAAGGCCAGACACAGAGGCTGATTATACTCTTCGGACTTCTGTATAATCTGCCTCACTGTGTGAATGTGGTCTATGGTGCCATATCCTCCGCGGAACCCGACCTGTTCCGGTGGCTGGAACTCGTCGAGTCTCCTGGCGAGACGATTCGTGACCACTCGTGAGAACAGCTTATAGACGTGGCTCAGGAGTGTGATGGGTCTGTAGTTTTTAAGAAGGGTTTTATCTCCCTTCTTAAAAAAGAGCACAACCAAACTCCCGCTCCACGCCTTTGGAGTTCTCCCACTGTGAAGGACGGTGTTAAACAGGTTCCGTAGCTCCTGTATAATAGGGGCTCCTCCTGCCTTCAGAAGCTCTGAAGTAATTCCGTCCTCACCGGGGGCTTTTCCATTTTAAAGCTGCCTCAGAGCTAACACGATCTCGTCTTGACTGATGTCCGGCAGTTCGATGGTATAGTGGCGTGTCAGGGTGGCTCTGGAATCATGGTCGTCCCGTCGAGTATGAGGGGCATGTGCAGCGTACAAACGGCCGTAGAAATTCTCTATCTCGGCAGAGATCTCCGGCTTCGACAATACGGTCCTCCCGTCGTGCGTTCTAAGCTTCGTCAGGTGGCTCCTGCCAAGCTGCTGAGTGAATACTTTGGACCCTCGGTTTCGCTCTATCGCCTCCTCAATGAGGCGAGTGTTGGAGCTCCGAAGGTCGCGCCGTACCATCTTCGCAATTTGCTTATTCAGGTCTGACCTCTCTGACGAAGTCGCTTGGGTGGTTTCCCGTCTTTTTGTCATCAGCCCGAGAGTCTTATCCGAGAGTTTAGACTTCTTGCCCGTACGCTGCTGTTGGCAGAACTTGATGCCTTCGTCCCTCAGCGCTTCGACCAGATTATGTAGAGTCTCGTCAGTGTCATCAGTGGGTTCCAAGGCAACAAATCTATCCCCGAGAAGCTGCTGGAACTTCTCAGTGCCCGCCATGATTTTAATTGGGTTAGGCCGGAGCGTGGACTTCATCAGACAGTTTCTCTCAAGCTTCAAGTTGATATTCAGAGAGCCTCGGAGTAGTCGGTGATCGGATCCGGTATTGAACCTGTTGATCACTGAGACATCTCTGAATATGTGCTTGCTATCTGTCATGATTAAGTCGATCTCATTTTTTGTCACAGTGTCGGGGCTTTGCCATGTCCACTTCCTTTGAGGCTGTTTCTTAAAGAAAGAATTCATTAAGAACAGCTCCTCTTTCTCAAGGAAGTTGACAAGCATTTGCCCCCTGTGATTTCGGACTCCATAACCATGCGGGCCTATTCGGGATTCGTTGCCACTCTGGGTTCCCACCTTGCCGTTAAAGTCCCCCATAACAACGTTGAAGTGAGCCTTAGCGGTGTTGTGTAAGGCTTTGGATATGTCTTCATACATATCCTCCACTTCATCATCCGAGTAATCGGCTTGAGCGATTTTTATGTATTTCTTAATACTTATGGGGGCTTTTGGGATTCGGATGTATTACCGACTAATGGTTTGACGTTATAATGGAAATCTATAAAAATAACAGACTTAATATCGTAGGTAACATTTCTTCGAATTTATTTACTCACAGCTCGGTCATGATACTGACGTTCTCTAATAAAAATAACAGCAGCAATAGGCGTTTACCGTTTGATATATTGTTAAAATTCTTGATACCAGAATCCGCCAGCGACCCAGTCTTAAAATAACGTGTTCATAATGTTTCTAGTATCTTACACAGTGGCCTTAACCTAGATGATTATAAAATTCTTCCGTCTGGCGCAAACATATGGTTTTCCTCGTTATGTGTGTCTGGGCCGACCAAAGCATTAGTACCTAAATTAGCTTTATTTATGGGCAGTATAATAGTAGAAAGGATGCTCAGATCAAGGCATTATGTACTACGTATAAAAGTGGTACGATTTGAGCGAAAATTCTGATTTATCTCCTTCTTTCTCTATCTAGCTAACCTTTCAGTGCGGGTTTTTTATAAGGGCACATGGGGCACGAGCCCTAGTCTGCATTTCGTCGACATTCAAGCCATCGGGTAACAATCGTAAACATTGAACATTTTGAATAGAAATAGGACAGACTTGGTTACTAAGACTTATCGATCATTGATGTTAATGAGTAATTTTGTTTCGAAATTGATATTGCTACATTTTAAGGCTGAAGCGCCCATCTAGCCCGCGAAGTTCAAATTTTTTGAGTTCTTTTAGTATTTTTTCAAAATCTGACAATAATACAAGACAAATTTTGTAATTCGCGAAAAAGACCGTGTGCAGTGCATTTATTATTATATACAACTTACTCTAAAACATTTCAAGAACGACAGCTATCCAGATAATCTGGCAATTTTTGTATATTTAGTGATTTACTAGTATCATATCCACCGTGATAATATTTAGAGTAAAATAAATGTATTAATAAATGCACTGCACACGGTCTTTTTCGCGAATTACAAAATTTGTCTTTTATTATTGTCAGATTTTGAAAAAATTCTAAAAGAACTCAATAAATTTGAACTTCGCGGGCTAGACAGGCGCCTTCACCTTAAGGTATTTTTATTCGTAAATTTTGGGAGTCGTGAGTTAAGACTGATTGCTATATTTTAGTGATTTTTTTATCAGAGACTTTATAGTGTTCCCTCTTTGTACATTTTGGGAGTTGATTGTAAAAGTAGATACGCTTGTTCCATGTTTACGATTGTAAACCGACGGCAGAAATATCGACGAAATTAGCAGATTTGGCCACCAGGGCACAGGAATGGCAACTCATGGGGCCCCCAATTTTCAAACTTTTTAAGGTTTGCTTTTTAAGGTGTTTTAAGGTTTGGTTTTTTAACATGTCAAATTGCCATTGTTATCATTTCGTAATAAACGTCTCTATTTTTAAACCCCGACAAAAAGAGGGTGTTATAAGTGTAACATGTGTATTTGTGTATCTGTGTGTCTGTCTGTGGCATCGTAGCGCCCAAGCGGATGAACAGATTTCAATTTTGTTTTTTTTATTAGATAGGTATTCTGATTGAGCGTGTTCTTAGCTATGTTTCATGAAAATCGGTTCAGCCGTTTGAAAATTATCAGTTCTTTTGTAGTTTTTAAAGTCGCCGCATCGGGGGTATTCTAAATTTTCATTTTTTTTCCCTATGGATTGACTCTATCATTGAGTCCTATTTAGTCTGTGTAGGCTCGCCCTTTAATACATTAAGACCAAACCTTACACACGCGATGTAACTTTATTTATTAATATGGACGCGATATTAGGCTTTTGTAACCTAATAAGTGCTGTCCCTTGAAATAAAACTATTTTACGGATTTTATCGCGTTTATTTACTTTTTTATGTTCCCGACGTTTCGGCTGCTTTACAGCAACCATTGTCACGGGGGGACTGAGGTTTTAGACGTCCTGATGTCATAGTAAACAATAGGTACTGTCCCGCTTGTACTATGTAACCTAATCTGTTTTAAGTCCACAAATGGCGAAAAGTTAATCTAGGTAAAAGGCAGTCCAATTAAACCTTAATTATTATTGTAGGGTAACCAGGTCTCTGATGTATTTTTTGGCACCCTCATGAATTATTAGGAAAGAAAGAAAAATCGTTTAAGTATTGGTATCATGGCAGAACTATATAAAACTACATACGTAATACGTATACAAATTAAATGCGAATAGGGACACCTACATCCGGCGGGTTAGGTAGGTATGTAAAGTCTTACATGGCTGAAGGGCCCACAGCTCATGCCGGTAATGCGCGATGCATACCACCTGACGCTGATTTTCAGCTACAGCCCAGAGCGAAACACCAAATAATTTTTAATAAACACTCATGCACTCAATCAAATGTATTATTCCTTTGTTTCTTAAAAAAAAATACAGCCGTGATGGTGTGCTCTTAAAGGCCAAGCAAGCAAGGTTTCTTCAATCCAACTTCAAGCCCACAGATTGTTAATAACGCCTGTGCATAATTTTATAGCAACAAATATTTTGAATAAGTAAGCTAAGCATATTTTGTTAGGCGCCAACTAATTAGCACTATTGTGTTGTATAGCGTCATTCGAAATTTTTCCAATTCATCTTCATTGTTTATTGTGTTCTGATGTTTTGAATCATGGTTGAATTTATGCTGGTTATATCAGCCAAAGAATCCCCGAAAGATTGATCCTTCGGGGATTCTATATTTTTTCCGTAACAAAGGATGTTTCAGAAATCTATATCCTCTATACAAATAAATAAAATTGGAGTGTCTGTTTGTAATATCAAAATAACACCTGTTCACTAAATGCATATGAAAGTACATACGACAAGTATAACAAAAACGCGATTAAAAAAAAATGTCTGTCTGTCTGTCTTCTGGCCCTTAAGATACAGGCAATGCCTAGTTTAAGGGTCACAAGCACTCTTACATAATTTATTTTTCTGTTCCTCAAGTCTACAGACCTCATTTGTAAACAAATTAACATAAATAAGTAGACTTAGAGATAAATTTTTTTTTTTTTTCATTTTTTCATTTTTTTTTTCATTTTCATTTTTCTGTCTGTCTGTCTGTCTGTCTGTGTGTTTGTTCCGGGTAATCTCGGAAACGGCTGGACTGATTTTGACGGCACTTTCACTGGTAGATAGCTGTTGTTATAAGCAGGCTACTTTTATTTTAGAAAACAAAATATAAAAAAATGGGTCATGTGGCGCGGGCTCAGAACGCGGGAGCGGGCTTTTTTGTTAAGTTAAATTCCACGCGGACGAAGTCGCGGGCTCAGCTAGTCTAAAATAATAGTGACGCATATTATAATATGCATTAGTATCGGTAAAAGATGCTGGATGCGGCAAGCTGAGGACAGGGCGCTATGGCGCTCATTAGGGGAGGCCTATGTCCAGCAGTGGACAATTATAGGCTGATGATGATGATGATGATGATCGGTAAAAGATGAAAAAAAATATCAAAATTCACACACTTTTAAACATTACCTATTTACATATTCTTATCTTGTATAAAGAAATGTTTTAACTTAGATACCCACCTATTCTACTCACAGTAGCAGGGAACAGCTACTTACTTATTTAAAATAGGGTAATATTTTCTACTTCAAAACAGTAGTTATTTCCTGTGGAGCAAACCCCGTTACAGATTTTATTATATTGTATGGGTAACTTGGTATCTATTTCAAGATTTCCCGTCTGTATGCCATTCTCGATAGCTACCTACGGAATGTTAGTTTTTATTTTTTTTATTAGCGATGTTTTACATTGTTTTTATTTTTTATAAACAATAAATAAGTACCTACCTTTAAAAAATATATTGCTATCAGATTTAATATATCTGGCATATCATTGGCAAAAATAAACTTTCCATATCGAAATTAGTATAAGGTAAGTACTGAGTTCTTTCGAGTCGGCCACACGACTCGAAAAAACTCAGTCTTTCATAAATCAGAAGTACTTATTCAGATGACGAGGAGTAACCTAATTTTACAGGTGATTGATTCATTCAAGACATGTCCTGTAATTTTGAATCACGGCCTACTCAGCTTCCAGGAATGCATCTGAACGGTTTTGCGGTTTTATAGGTATACTTACGTTATTGTTATACGTTGGGTTTAATTCATCTTTGAATATTTCTCACAACTTTCGTGATGCCCCGACGGCCTAGAAAACATTGTACTGAAATCTGCATTCCTGGAACTATGAGAAGCAGCCACTAATAAGAATTTAGAAACTGTTTTTTTTTTAAATGCAGCGAATTTGAATTGAAATATTAGGACAGTTTTTCTTCAATTGCCGAAATATTTTTTTTAATAAATAGTGTTCAAATTGCGATAAGTACCTATAAATCGATGTACCTTTAAATTGTATTTCTTATACTCATCTTATCAGCGAAGTTATATTTGAAACGGCAGGTTGTACAGGATCAGTGTAAAAAATGTGACAGGTTAATGAATAGATTTTTTGAACCACATTTAGGTATTTGTATGTGTCAAAGTTTACATGACTAATTTACCTATCTTAATGTTTGTACTGCAAGCAATTAAATACCTATATTCAGGTTTTTACGAACAACGTGACTGAATCCACGAACTTTGGTAACGGCGCGGCGGTGGGAATTACCCAGCGTCTCGCCTGACAGATCACTGATTGAATAAGTAGTTAAACACTTAAGTACCTACCTATATCGGTAAGTAGTAAGTAGACAGGGATTTTGATAGTGGATATATTTTAAGAAATGATAATAAGTAATTTATTTGTTTATGCACCCAAATACCTGCTCTTTTTACCTATTTAAGATTTTAGAAAAAGTTTAAAACACCTAATTAAAATCCGGATTGCGCGTCACGCTTTGTCGCCCTATTGTGTACTGTGCCGTCATGCCACAGACAGACCTTCACGGCAAATGTGAAGTCATGTCAAATTAACGACGAATTCATTATCGCCACCCAAAATTAAACCTGTTTTATAAGTTCAGCGACAGACCAGTCTCGGGCAAGATGCTTCCGCGGCCAGTCGCGATATTACATTTGTGATATAACGGGTTTTTTTTCCTTATACCTATTAACGATTGAAACCACGTTGTGCCGTTTGTGTGATTCAAAACAAATCCTGCGGAACAGCCTTTGTCTACGTTACCTAAAAATTATAACTGTGAGAAAAAATATTCAACATATTTTATTAAAAAAGAGGAGATAGTGATGTGAACCATTTACGCTAATAAGTGTCATCCATCAATTTATTATACTTTTAAATTCAATTTTAATTAAGTACATAGGTAATTAGTTAGTGTGGATTAGTGATGTAACGAATGTTGGATTTTTAACATTCGCGAATGCGAATGCGAATGCGAATATTTGGCTTCAACATTCGCGAATGCGAATGCGAATGCGAATGTTGACTTTCAAATTAGAAACCCTAAATTGAAAATTATAATACTTTAATAAAAAAAAAAATTCAACGACTTAAATTACAAAAGAGCTTATAATTTTCAAACGGTTGAATCGATTTTCGTGAAACATAGCTAAGACAACTCTCGATCAGAACACCTTTCTAAAAAAGGAACAAAATTAAAATCGGATCATTTGTTTGGGCGCTACGATGCCACAGACAGACACACAAATACACATGTTAAACTTATAAAACGCCTATTTCTCGGAGGTTAATGAAGAGCGCGCAAAATGTTAGACTGGATTGAAACTTCGTGTCGGCCGAACATAGCCGAACCCATAGGTTGAAAGAACGAAGTTAGTCACATAAAGTTAATTCGAAGAGATTTGTTTTGATTTGAGGGTAGTTTAGTATTATATCATTAAACAAAATTATTTTATATTCAAATTTTATTGAGTTAATGTTTTATTTAGACTAACAAGAGCAATAGAGAAAGATCCTATTTATAATTTTGTTGCCTACCTCAAGCCAGTTACATTTTTTAAAATTCAAATATAAGTAAATAAGTGCATTATTTGCAAGTGAGCTAAGTTACGATCGAGGCTGGTTTGCAGCCAGAGAATAACACGAGGGCTGTGCTGTGATGGAGCCAAGGTGTGTAATTAACAATGCTCACGCATTTCATAGGACATTTTACAACTTACTTGCGAGTAGAAAATATTTAGAATACAATCTTAATTGAAAAAAATCACAATTCACGATTTATTTAAGACCTAGAGAATTGCAGGAACCCTTATAGTTTCGGCACGTCCGTTTGCAATCACAGTAATTTTATACAGAGACTATTAGCGCTAAAATACTGCCAACTAGCCAAAAAATTGAGTTTATGTACCGCTAAAAAACTGTTTTGAAAGCAAAGTTATTCAATTGTACCTCCCGTAACCCTCCAAAGGGGAGTAAAAAAAATGTTTACACACCCCCCTCGATTGAAGTATTGTTAAGTAGTATTTTAAAATTATTTGTAGGTTTCTTTGACAGTTTTTCAATATTAATTCCCGTTTACGAAATATTAAGCTTCATTGTGGCCTTTTTTACTTAAGTAGCAAGATTCAATCTTTAAATTAGAACCACATTATAAATGGTTTATTATAGGAAATAAATAGTTATTTACTACTATTCAAAATCAATATAAGTAATTTAAAAAAATCTAAATTAATTCTCAAACCACGCACCACCGATTGTGCACCCAGTCTAATCACAACTTAATTATTTGAATTAAAAATCCTTATAAGAATTACCATCAGACTAAAAAGAAAATAAAAGTTTATGTCACTTTTGCTGAAGATGTCTATGATAAATTTAGTAACAGAATTTCTTACTATTTTATTTAAAAAGGTGACTAATAGTTAATTACTTTCGCAGAAATTAATAGGTTACGTGAGCCGCCGTATTCGATATTTCATATCAATAAAAAAAATATCACTTTTATTTTATGAGTTCCGTTGTATCGAAAAGTGGCAGGATATCTACGGAACTCTAGAGTACGCATAGTCCGACATGCATTTGGCTGTTTATATTTATCTATGGGTCTGGCAAAGCCGGTGACAATTATTATATTATTTGAAATATAATAAATCGAATGTTTATCATAATATATTTTATTTACAATGAAATTAAATGTGAAAGAAATTTATTTCAATAGTTAATGTATTTATTTATGTATAATATTTTAATAAACATCGTTTATTTATTGTTTTAAATGTTTACTATTTTTAGGATAACTCTTTACTAAGATTTAAAAAATGTTAAGTCCATAGTGCGTAATAAGCTGCTTTATGAACCTAAAAGCGGTGCAATAAGGGCCACCCTATGAGGAAGTTTGTTTAAATAATATATAATTCTTACTAGTTGTTAACATTCCACTATCGTCTATAGATAATTTCCTTTTTGTTTTTCAAAAACATTCGCCAAACATTCGCATAGATTCTTGCGAATGCGAATGCGAATGCGAATGTCAAAAAATATGCGAATATTCGCGAATGCGAATGCGAATATTCGTTACAACACTAGTGTGGATAACAACGTATCTTTAATTAAGAATGCTATTGTATTTGAGAATTATTTGTCAAGTATACGTAACTGTACAGATGAGGAGATATAGGTACACAGGTTGAAACAGAAAGGGTATACTTATTTTTCAAAACTTAACTTTGTAATTCTAAAACTATCAGCTTTGGAGGGAACTTTAAAAACAAAAGGTGTTATAGGGAAACAGCTGTTGACAGATTTCTCAAGTCTACAAAACCTTTAGTACTTCAACTGTCCCACGAAGCCGATAGTTTTATATTTTTAAATACAAAGTAAAGCTACAAAAAAATAGTAAACCCTTTTTGTTCCACCTAGTATAAGTATTTTATTAACTAACTAAGCACCTAGTTGAATTTTGGACTTTAGTAACTTTACTTAAATGTAACGTCAGATTAAAGTTTCTTGTTTCTAAAGCACTAATTGTCATTTTTATGTCTAGTGTCGAAAGCGTGGCCTAACTTTGTTCACGTAAACAGGTAGCTACACTCATAAGTAAATAAAAATAAAAAAGTCACTCATAAACCATATTATATAAATAAAACTCACTTCGATCACACTTGCTCGCCATTTTAAACCAAGCAATGTGCCTATAGCCGACATCTAAATAATAATAAAAGTACTTATACTGCGTATACAACATGCTAGCCAATAATTCCAATAATCTTTCGTTGCCTAACGTCTGAAAACAAATTTAAAAATAAACTCACGCCCACACTTATCTATGATTCCGTGAAATGTCCCTCGGACACTCCCTGGTCGGTTGGTCCCTTTGCGCTTCCCAAATTAGTTCCAGACATCAAACTGTGACACACACAGAACATCAGTAGATATTGGTGCTAATTTTGTTAACTTCGAATTATCATGAAACTAAATTTGACATAACAAACTGTCTTGCTCAGATTACCACAAAGATAATGGTAATAATTTTTTTAGGGATGTTGCTTCGCTTCTAATTTCATAAAACCCTAATAATATTTATACAACATGTGGTTTGGTAGGTACTTGCGTAGGTTAATCTCAAAATATATACCAATAGCAGAGAAGCACCACTGATCTACATTCGATGTTTATAAGTAGGTTGTATGAATAGAAAATTTCTCCTCTCTAGTCAGAGTAACCGGTTGCGATGTCTCCAATAAATTCTGAAATGGCACTAGCTCAGCCATGTTCGTGTTATTATATGATATTACTAGCTGTGCCCGCGACTTCGTCCGCGTGGAATTTAATTGACAAAGTTTCATACAAACTTTCATCCCCTATTTTATCCCCTTAGGGGTAGAATTAATCAAAATCCTTTCTTAGCGGATGCCTACGTCTTAACATCTACCTGCATGCCAAATTTCAGCCCGATCCGTCCAGTGGTTTGGGCTGTGCGTTGATAGATCACTATGTCAGTCAGTCAGTCACCTTTGAGTGATATATATTTATATTGAATTTAAATATTCTATTTGATTGGTTTTTCGTATTTTGTCGTTATTTCATGTGTTTGTTATTCCTTATTGTTATTTCACCTGGCGAAATATCTATTACCTAATTGGGACATCTTTTTAAAGACAGAAGAAAAATATCTATGTCTGATATTAATACACTAATATTACTTAAGTACATGTTGCTTTGTCTGAGTGTCTGTACCTCGCGGTTGTATGCGCAAGCGTTCCTGTGGCCATTTAACAGGAGATGGTACACCGTGGAGTTGTAGCCGGTAAGATGCCGGCATAACCCTCATGCCTCCCCCGGGCAGCATCCGTGAGGATTTTTCCACGTTAAAGAAAACCTTGTTATTGCCTAATTGAAAGAGTTGTTCTAGAAACATCTTGGTTACTTGATATATTGATATATAATAGCTTATATGGGTAATTCCTTAATGTTCCAATGGCAATTTAATCTCCAATAATGATTAGTTTCGCATTTTAAGATAAGAGGTGCCTTGAACTGCCCATTATTGTTTTTTTATAGAAACGAACCGATGCTTCTGCCAGCTACTACGTACATATTTAATGGAGAAAAATCCAAATTTACTGAAATCTAAAGGGAAAGATTTAACTATTTTGTTGCATGACGAAGTATTTCGGTAAGTAGGTACTCAAGAGAACCAGTCTCCGTCAACGGTTAACAACCGGATGTAGGTCTTACGTGAACATTGAACTTTAAACGATACACGTAGTTACGTTAAAATTATTGTTGGCATACTTTCTACGTATTCTTCCAAGATATAATTTTTAAACAAATCACTTTACAAATAATTTTCAATCATTACAAAAGGTAACGCAAAATATTTTGTCATACCATTGCAAATTGATCATTAAGGCTAAAGCGCCCATGTAGCCCGCGAAGTTCAAATTTTTTGAGTTCTTTTAGAAATTTTTCAAAATCTGACAATAATAAAAGACAAATTTTGTAATTCGCGAAAAAGACCGTGTGCAGTGCATTTATTAATATATCCAACTTACTCTAAAACATTTCAAGAACGTCAGCTATCCAGATAATCTGGCAATTTTTGTATATTTAGTGATTTACTAGTATCATATCCACCATGATAATATTTAGAGTAAAATAAATGTATTAATAAATGCACTGCACACGGTCTTTTTCGCGAATTACAAAATTTGTCTTTTATTATTGTCAGATTTTGAAAAATTTCTAAAAGAACTCAAAAAATTTGAACTTCGCGGGCTAGACAGGCGCCTTCACCTTAATACTTAGGCTCATATTAATTGTTATATTAATAAATCGATCTTAAGTCTGAGGGCGATCTTGAGTTCATTTTTGACATGTCATTTAGTGCTGGTATGACATAAGAATGACATTCCCAAGATTGTTCTCAGGTTTGTGATCGATTTACTACTTAATTGGTCTACCATCGAGAATATGTGCCTACCTATGTCTTCACAGGTTTCTAGAGACATAATTTCCCGTGCTCTGCTTCAAGCTCAAAATTACCCACTTAACGGGTTTTTAGTAAGCGGATGGCGGAATGACAGCAGATCGCAATGATACCAAAAGTACCTACCTACCAATCAGAAAAATAACATTGTTCATAAGTAGGTAAGTACTTATCCACAAATGTCCTTGGACCGAGACACAAACAGTTATAAAAAGTATGTAAACTTGTTTTTCATTCTTATAAACACGTTTTATACGAGCAAAAAATTTTAGGTACGATTCGTGAGTCCAACGTCGGAGAATTAGGTATAAATTAATATTTTATGAGATACAATAAATTGTATTAATAATACATATTTTAAGATAACAAACGCTGTCATAGAATAAAATCACGTTCGATTATTATTATACCTAGTCTAGTTTTTTTTTTTTTAATAAAACAGTGGCCTTCTAGTATAACTAGTATGGTAGTATCACCCTCTTACACGAGGTTGGTTGATCAATATATAATCATCAAAGTTTACACCATCATCATCATCATCATCATCATGATGATGATGATGACATGAGGTTGGTTTAAAGAAACTATTATAAGTGCGTTGGCCAGCCGAATTTGATAAAAAAAACGAATTACAAAATTATATTTTTTTTTTTTACATAGCTATGCTTAAGTTTCAAAAGGGTACACATGGGAAATTCAAATTCTTAATCAGCCACAAACGTAACTTATGTAATTTTATCCCGCGATTAAAAAACTCATGACAGGAACTTACCTACCTACAGCCACTGTCAGTAAACAAATGAGTAAAAACTCGCAGACTTGATTCCGTTTAGGTACCTATTAGTAACTGACTAGAGTTTCCCCATCATTGAATCTGCTCCGCAGCCAAGCAGTTGCATTGTGACACACAAACGTAACGGTCGCACGTTAAAAAACAAACCAAAGACAATTACTATCGTATAGTAGTGTTATAAGAGTTGAATTTAACAAGTTTAGTGGTGTTATAACAGTGAAGTAAGGATGCAAAATGCGCGCCACATTCAAACTAACAATCTTATTGGTAATAACCACGAGAACTTTGTCGGTGATGCAGCCGTGTGAAAACAACTTAAGTGTTGAACTTAAGGACCGGAAATACAACGGTGTGACGTACAAGGCCGGAGAATATTTCGTGGACGACGCTGGTATCGAGAGGGGTTGTGTTTGCATGAAAGGGTTGTGCTCGAGGAAGTGCTGCGCCTTTGGTGAGGCATACGATAAGAAAGCGAAGGGATGCGTGAATCATACGAAGCCGTTCAACCCGCCGGTGTGGACTGACTTCGAAGAGGTGAAAGGATTCAACGCATCCAAGGAATTCCAATTTATAATTGGAAAACAGAACTGTACAGTACCGACTGCTGTGAGATTGTATGTGCATCCGTATATACCCGTCTTTAGATTGAACACGGTGAGTATTCAATATACTCTAATACTCAGGTTGTAAGGGGCATCGTAAAGAAAACTGATACCATGGATTCTGGACTCCAGAGTTGGATATTTTCGTGAATTATGCTCAAATTATTCAGCGTTTCTAAATTCTAATTCTGGGTGGTCCAGAATCTTGAGTTAAAACCATAGTATCGACTTATGTTACAATACCCCTTACATCCTGTAGGTACTTATACAAGAGGTGTCTGTTTGTGATGTCAAAATATCAGCTTTTTACTAAATAAATTATTATATTTAATAACAAAAAAAGCTATTTTTTAAATGTGTTACGACTGGACCGATTTTGACGGCGTACTTTTATTTTATGGAATTATCATATTAAAGCCAATCTCGATTTATATAATGTGTGTCAACAAAATCAGGGTTTTTAACAAACACTTTGGCTTTTAGGGCCGTATTAATAAATTGATCTCAAGTCTGAGAGCGATCTAGAGTACCTACGCTTTTAAAATTTCATTATGTATTGGTATGACATAAGAACGACATGACATTCCCAAGATCGCTCTCAGACTTGAGATCGATTTATTAATACGGGTATGGTTCTGGCTGCTGCGAGCTACAACCATACGTCATTAAATAAAACCTTTTCTGTCTTTATTAAGACAAAAAAAATATCTACTATATAAAAATAAGTCGGGTTTTCCTTCCTGACGCTATAACTCCAGAACGCACGAACCGATTTCCACGGTTTTGCATTCGTTGGAAAGGTCTCGGGCTCCGTGAGGTTTATAGCAAAGAAAATTCAGGAAAAATTTCAACAGAACGCGGACGGAGTCGCGGGGCACAGGTAGTAATATATAAATAAGTAAATTCTAGAAAAATCACAGTCTCTGTGATTTTTGTTAGACTGTGGTAGAAAACTGAATCACCTCGGCCGTGGTTGAATAGCTTGTGCTTACATCCAGATAACCATAAGTTTTCCTTATTACATTTTGCAAATGCAAAAAACACCATTTATATAAAGGTAAATTGGTTAAAACATTGTGTTGTTGTTTTGACATTTCTATTGGGCGTATTCTTGTAAAGTGTATCCATAATATTTGACCACCACTTGGCGCAGTGGTTTGAGCATAGGCCGCTCGGCTCTCTGCACCGGATGGTTGCGGGTTCGATTCCCGCCGATGCAAATTTCGAAAATGGCCTTTTCGTAAGTTGCCCAGGTCTGGGCAACTTGTGTCACTGGGATCGCCCCCCTGCATTGCACCCATAGTATCATGGTATCCGACCATACTGTTGGTGCGTCAGTCTGGCGATATTCATTTATTTAAGTATTTAATATTCGTGATAGTAAGATGATGAAAGCAACCGATCGGGTAATAAAGGTCATGGCTGTTATAAGAACTTGCACGGCGTGGACTTGCACGATTTGGGTTCTACATAATTTTGACGCATTGTACAAAAAAACAGATAACGGCATAGGCTATGTGGGATTTCAACGTTTGAGCATCGGTATTCGGCTGTAAGTTCCATATGGTTGAAGGGCTGAAAACGGGCTTCAAAATCTTGCTGAAAACGGAAAAACCATTTTTTTGTGTTATTTATTGTTTATTCACAATTTGTAGGCAACGGAACTAGCAGCGTTGATGACGAATATTATAATAAATCCTATATAATTAACATAACGTTTTATTCCGTTTACAATTACATTACAAAGCACTCTGTCCTGAAAAATGCTTTATTAATGAGTTGTTAACATTACTGCAAAAATAACGCACATGGGGTTCATCTCTATAATAAATCTCTAGTGTGTGTATATTCCTAATACTTCTCCTCCTAAACGGCTAGACAGATTTTGTTTTTTTTTGTACTTATGGGGTCACCTAGATGTTAATATTTTGATCCGGTAGATGGCATCGTTGTCGACATCCAGAAAAAAAGCCTTGTTAGTGAAACTGCGAGCGAAACCTAGTATTTTTATAATTATACAGACTATTTCCTTTCATATTCAGTCTAGTCATAGATGGTGACGCTCGCGCGGCGCCCAGCCGTGTAATAATAATTGACTTGCATTGTTATTAAAAAATCTTTCCGCGTCATTACCGTAGTAGATACATTGCTTTACCTTGACTCTTAGCGACGTAGACCGCTTCAATAGGCACCTGACTGTCTAAATTAAATATGAAAGGTCAACTTGTGAATTTTAAATGGACCATATTGCACTTACAAATTCAGAATAAAAAAGTATCTCCCAACTGATTGCCGAGTAAAATGCGCGTTTATTATTTTGACAAAGTTAACTAACAATATTTTCATGAATTATGCTCAAATTCTTTAGCATTTTAAATGGATTCTGGCATGAAATCATCACACAAATCCATCTCAAGTAATTTGACATAAATAAATCAATAATTACCGTTTTAGACACAAACTGCAATGTAAATTAAAACTCAATACGGTCAAGAGCGCATTTCATGATATTATAATGTGTAAATGGTGACAAATTTTAGCATAATTCTTGAAAATACCGAAGAAAATTCCAACTCTGGGGTCCAAAATCATGAGTCGAATCCATGGGATCAGTTTTCATTGCGATTCCCCTTACACCCTGTATAAAGTACCAATTTCTGTCAACTGTATCCCAATAAAGTTAATTGATTGATTGGTTGTTTCATTGTTATTATACCAATTCAATAGAGCGATGATTACTGTCATTATAACCGGGCAAATTCCGATGCCCGTCGGGGCAAATTTCAGAAATGGCTTTTTCATAATTTTCCCAGGTCTGGGTGACACTGGGATCGCCAGGCCATTATACAGTACCCATAGTACAAGGTTTAGGACCATACAGCTAGTTAGTATGTCATGAATTCATTTAATCGAATAGGCGTACCTAAATATGTAATCAAATATACGTGGTGGATTACGGCCTGAATCCCCCTCGTAGTTAGGGGAGGCCCGTGTCCAGGAGTAGAACGCCAAAAGGGCTAAATTATTATTATTATATTATTTCTTCCCCAGGATGGCACGCTGTACTTGAATATACCGGACAAAGAACGAAGCCTACCCTTTACGATATATAGTCCGGACCAGTTCTGCATAGACACCTTCATCAACGACTTGCAGCCGGATCCCGACGGCACGGTGCTAAACGCGCTGGTTTGCGTAAAACAAAAGAATGGAGACAATCATTATATTCTGAGCAGCACGTGTAAGTACCTATATTTTAAATCAACCTGTAGCAAGTGTTGCGCCTTATTTCTGGCGCCCATATAGGCACTTGCTACAAATATAATATAATAATAATAATAATTAAGCCCTTTTGACGTCCCACTCCTGGGCACGGGCCTCCACTCAACACGAGGGGGATTCATTCCATAATCCACCACGCTGGCCCAGTGCGGGTTGGCGGATTTCACATGTCTTTCGAAAATTGGTTAGATCTTCTGAGACATGCAGGTTTCCTCACGATGTTTACCTTCACCGTAAGCAAGTGATAATCAGATAGAAATTATGATTCGCACATAGATTTTGAATAAACGACGTAAATAAAGTTTTATATTCTCCTAGATAAATAAATAATTCTCCTACATTTAACATTTTCATCAAACCTCGAACGACATTTTAGTAAACATAGTAATCACTTTTAAAATACCAATTTAGTTTAGTTTAGTTTAAATAGGGCCCCTATTTCATTTCTGCCCCGGGGCCTTTGGTGACATAGGTGACGTCACTGTATTCTTCGTGTTTTGACGCCCTAACACGTTCAAAGCACGACTATGACAGGGTGCGGTGTACTTACTAGGCGAAGGTTTTAGAAGTAATCTGGTGTGCAGGCATGCTGATCTCGTGTTTCTTCATCCTGCTGACGGTGGGCGTATACTCCTGGCTCCCGGAGCTGCGCAACCTCCATGGCATGATCTTGATGGCCTACCTACTCAGCTTCTTCGTCGCCTTCCTCTCCATGACCACTATGCAGATTCTGATTCTGGAGGACAAGCACTCACCGCTCTCCTGTGTTATATTATGTAAGCATCTTACTCTTCATTCAACCGGCAAAGGCTATAACGATTTTAACATACATTTTGAAGATTTTGAAGAGATACATTTTGACCGTATTTATGAATGTTTGATGTACATTTTGCAGCATTTTTCATCTATTTCTTCCTGTTGGCGGCGTTCTTCTGGCTCAACGTCATGTGCTACGACATCTGGTATACGTTCAGGTAAAACTTAAATGTTTATTTATAATGTCCCCGCGCGAATGCGTGCGCGCGGAGTAAAATGCTTCTTGGATCTTGGATCTTGATTGGAGATGATTGGAGCGTCCAGTGTGGATTAGACACGTCTGTTATTGCGTTGACACTATTTGGAACCGAGCTGCTATCGCCGGTATGTGAATGGTCTCGAGTGCACGTCTGTCTACACCTTCGTAAAAAACAACCGCGACCGTGATTCTATGAAAATGAGACAAAAACAAACATAATTATCCCTGTTTTGGTTTTACTAGCTCTGCAGATAAATTATCCTGAAAATTGTTTTTTGTTAGCGGCAAACGAGGTATAACGGTCGCGTCTTCAGCCAGCTCCCGCTTCCTGAAGTACTGCGCATACGCATTGGGCATGCCGACCCTGCTCACCGTGATCCTGGCAGCGCTGGAGTTCAGCGACCTGCCTCTCAGCGTGCCCTACATGCCGAGACTGAGACGCAAAGGATGCTTCTTGTACAGTCAGTATAAAACCTCTCGTTAATAGTGGTGACAGGCAGGAGCCAAATTAGTTATAAATATTCCAAGGGTTTTACTGCACCAATCGATCGGCCGTGATCGATGGTAGAGTGTGATGAACCGACGTCGATCGACAGTTCCCACATAGAGTAACGTTCGCCGGTATATCGTCATCAACGTAGCAGTACGCCTATCAGTAGGTCCAGACACTTTCAGTGCCTTATAATGATATCAATTTTACTGTCATTCCTACTTTCGGTAATTACATTACAAATATATAATATAATTATATTACGCTAACCTCCCCACGCACAGTAAGCACATTTTAATAAATCGATCACAAGTCAGAGAGCGATCTTGAGTACGCTTTTGACGTGTCACTTTGTATTAGTATGACATAAGAATGACATTTCCAAAATTGCTCTCAGACTTGAGATACATTTATTAATCCGGGTCTATATCATATTAAAGTATTTAAGACTAGCAGCCCGCCCCGGCTTCGCACGGGTACATTGCGGTTACATTATTCGAGTTTTAGTAAGGATTCCTAATTTTTAAAAAAATATATTATAGCCTATGTCACCCGGGGATAGTGTAGCATCCCAACAGTGAAATAATTTTTCAAATCGCTTCAGTAGTTTCGGAGCCTATTCATTACAATCAAACAAACAAAGTTTTCCTCTTTATAATATTAGTATGATAATATGATAAAAATGTCATTATATTGTGATCATTGTTACTGTATTGAAGGAAAATTTTCAATTGCTGGAATAATAGAACAATTAAAAAGTGTGTTCGAATTTATACTCATGCATACGCCAAAGTATTGTTTCAGTCTTTTGTATACATATAAGTACTCAAAGTTCGCTGAGGTTCAACCTTCGTGACTCAGGAAACGGATTACTTTACTTACCTACTCATTATTTATTTATTTTCAGAAATGAGCAGACTACTTTACCTGTACGGGCCAATTACGATACTATGCGTGATGAATTTCATATTCTTTATGCTAACGGCATTCAAGATAGCGATGATCAAGCAGCAGACAAAACAAGTATTGAAATCTAACGAGAGTTCCACACATGATCAACACAAGAAGGACAAGCAACGGTAGGCATTGGGCGAGATGCGTCCATCGTACGTTTTGTTTTAGAGCCAAACTCCAACTGAGTACAGTTTATATACGGGCTGGCTAGACCGGGGTAGTGATACCGTCAATTCGTTGTTCTGATTCGATCTTTACTAGGATCACCTTGACAACCTTCACTTACAATATGTGTTTGTCTCATCATGTTAACAATTGTTTTGTGGTCAACCGGAGTGACCCAATAAGAAGGTAGTTGGCACCGACTGTAAGAGATATTTCTAGCCTTTTAGTGCGCTCCAGGATCGTTTTTGGATTCGGTTTTATTAAATACCTAATTTGTTTTGATTTATAAGAAGGTATATTTTATTTTTCAGACTATCAGTCTACGTAAAGTTGTTCGCCGTGATGGGCTTCAACTGGATCCTGGAGGTGGTCAGCTCATTTTTCCCGGAAGCGAACAAGTTCTGGCAGTTCACCGACGCCTATAACGTCTTAGTTGGCTTGATTATTTTCGTAATCTTCGTATGCAAGAAGAAAACATGGAGGATGCTCAAAAATAGGTTTGTATTCTCTCAGCATCCTGAATAATGTGAGATATTAGAAAAAGTATGATAGAATATATTTTTATTTTGTGACTATGTGTGCGCAAGAAAAAGCCTTTTAGTCTATTCAGGGACAAACTGCTCCCGGACTGCGAAATCATCACAAAGTTGCAGTTTAGATACAGTAACACGATGTGTAGATGTGTTTGGGTGCGGTTAAATCGACTGCAACAAAACAACATTCATACTGCAATCCAAATGCAGCTTGTCAGAATAGATACTAAGGCCCGTAATAATAAATCGGTCTCAAATCTGAGAGCTATCTTGGAAATGTCAATCTTATCTCAGTCCGCTCTCAGTCTTGAGATCGATTTATTAATACGAGCCTAAGTTTTTAATAGAGTCGAAGCGCGAGCGGCTATAGGCATCAGAAATGCAAATCGCACAAAACGAAATTTCAAAATGGCGGCGGCGTCAAAACGGGAACACATTTCGCGTCGACGCCACCTGATTTCGCCGCAACAGCCGCCTCGACGCTAGTAAATGAGCGCACTGGCACATATTCCAAAAGAAAACCGAGACCTGGCGCGCTCCTTACGCGCCCCTACTCAGGCACTCATACCTTCCCAGAGGCAAACAGAACACGCATGCTAAAGTCCAAATTCAAAGTCCGCAGGTCTCATAGTTTCTGATCTATCAGAATGAGTGCGTGATTCTCACTTGTTCGCTTTATATTTAGAAAACTTAGTTGGGAATCTCATGACGGCAGAAACGACGCCTTCATTTCTTACCACCTTTCACCATTTTTTCATTCTATGCTTAGGAGCGCTAAAACTGATGACGAAATTGGAGATATCACAAACAAACATATAGCACGGTGGAAAAATAATCAAGCAATACGAGGTAGTATTGACACCATCAGATCTACGGTCGGAGACTCAGATAGCAAGAGCATTAAGTCGAATGAGAACGTGAAAGTCAACTGAAGATCTATAAACGAAATGAACAGAAGAAGTTGACGATGTTAAATAACTGTAATCTTTAATTTAACCCATTAAGTATTTGAAGACAATCGTTCTAAAGATTAAAGAAATCCGCCTATGATTATAAAGTATACGTAGAAGATTGCAATTTGTAACATAAACATTAACACCAGGCAAATTAACATATTGCAGAATAAAATGGCAATAGTTGTAAAAATCTCAAAAAATATTAAAAAAACAAAATCCGAATAAACATGACGCTATTAATGTCTCTGGTGCGGTAAAAAACAGACATTCGAGGCCAAGTTGGAGACAAACAGATATTATAATAAAGAGGTAGCAATAAAAAGTGCTTGGAAGGCGTAGAGAACAAAACACGTGTATGGTTTTCTGAACCAAAGTGAATAAGTACAATACCGTTTAAACCTCAACCGTGCCCGTCAGTCTGACGCTGTCTGACGACGTTTTGCCGCCATGGCACTGACATCTGTCACACAACGGTGCGTCCATAAACGCCGAAGAGGTACAGATCAATTGAAAAGTATAATTGAAGAGCAGGCCACATTGAACAAAAGGTACTGAAGTCGATATGGCCTATGGCCGAGAAGAAACTAACATTTCACAGATTTGATAGCGATTAATTTGATGCGGGGCTTATACACCTTAAAACGTTGCACCTAGCGAGAATGCACAATTAGATTTTAGTTTTCTGCACAATTTTTAGATATACATATTATAACAATTTTAAACTGGCATGGATCTTAATTTAATAAATGAAACAAAAATAATGATTGTTAGAACTAACAATCATTATTTTTGTTTTAAACGCGTGTATATTAAACAAGTGTGAACTGGTGACTATTGTAGAGGCGAACCTATATCCTTTACACAAGATGACTCAGAAAAGGTATAAGTAGGTACTATTTTGCGGGTTCCGTAGTCCGTATGTAGAACTCCTTTAAGATCATCCAGCCCGTCCGTCCATCCGTACCAGTTTATACCTCTAAAGATTAAATCGGTATTTACCTACGTAATGAGTTTCTACATTTCTTACATTTTGTATTGCAGAAAGATAAATTAGATTATCTGTTAAAATGTAGGTACCTATAAACAGAATGGTTTCTTCGTGTGCATCTCCGGCCGCTGACTTTGTAACTTCAAAACTACTTACATATCCGCTTATTTAAAACGTGGTTTAGCGGTTGTATAGTTACACCATGCGTTGTCTTCTTCTTTCGAATGTCCAATTACTGATGACAGAAAGGGATAGTTCGGGGTGTAACTATTCGCCCGCTATTCCTACCACGTTTATTAATACGAGGGTTAGAGGGAAATATGATGAAATAAATGTGTTAAAATGTTCATAAGTCTATTGCATCCTTTCATTACACCTATTGGTCACCTATCCGCTTTAATTTTAGAGTTACCTACAAAGTATAGCACCAAATATATTTTAATAAAAAATAATACAGACTTCAAAAAAGCCTGGGTGCACTAAAAAGCTAGAAATAACTAGGGACCTTTGTAATTTCTTTAATTTGGAGTCTCTATGGAAATTTCCATGAGATCACCTGGGGAGTATAGCCTTTCAAAAAAATAAATAATTATCCAATTCAGCCCACAATTAACAGAGTAATCGGTGAATATACATAGTCACACAAGTCGGTGAAAAATAGTATAGAATAACTAACTAACCTACCCTTTCTGATATACCTTGTTTAAATTGCTCCAATATTAGTTATAAAGCTTTTATTTATTTACTTACAAAAAAACGAACCATTATAAAAAAGACAATCCGGATGAGTTCCTTGCCGGATCTTCTCAGTCGAGGAAAATACTACTTACTACTAATATTATAAATGCGAAAGTTTGTGGGTGTGGATGTATGTTTGTTACTCCTTCACGCAAAAACTACTGAACGTATTTGGATGAAATTTGGAACACGGATAGTTTATAACCGGGATTAACACATAGGATACTTTTTATCCCGATAATCCCGAAATTTTTGTTAAGTTAAATACTACGCGGACGAAGTCGCGGGCATAAACTAGTATTATGTAAAAATAGCAAATTTTTGGTGATCCTGTAGCCGTTAACAAAATAGGTAATAGATTTGACTTTGACATACATGTAAGCCAACCTATAAGGCTTCGTATCTAATAATGAAACACGCAGGTACCGACGTAATATAATTTTCTATTTCGAAACGCTGCACTGATGGCTGCTGGCTATAATTAGCTACTTAAACCCCGGACATCCGACGGACTAACAACTGAGAGTGACCGAGCTATGCGTAGAAACAAGACAGCTTAGCTCAGCTAACTGTGTGGCTCGTTTTTATTGGCAACCACTGGAAAAATTGTGAAGTTGATTTTTTTTCAAAACTTGCTTTTCTGTGGATTATAATGTGTAATGTTGGTGGAATATTCTAGCCATTTTACTTGACACCGGCTAAATGCGACAGCTAAGTCTTAAAGAAAAAAAAAACTGTGTAGCTCAAGAAACTGTGTGGCTCCGCGTTTTTCAGTTTTGTGCCTTCCGGCGGTTTATTGCAGGAGCGTTGGAATAAACCTTAATTTATTGGTCCTTGTTTTTAGAATCTTATCATCTGAAGATAACATCGGGCATTGCCATGACAGCAGTTGAGGTTAGATAATTTATGTTGTCTTCTTTGGACGATTCATTTATCGTTTATGTTGAATTGTTAATTAACTCGCTTCGTCCTATCGCGGTACTTTATAATAACATTATTTGTGAAGTGCAACAATTGATGCTAGCTTTTGTTAATATTGCATAAATTTTAACGCCACTATCGGTCAGTTACTATACCTATACAACGGCCAAAGAGGATAGATACGACAATTAATAGATTTTTTTATTAAACTGATTCCGGCGCTTCATAAAATCGCCGCCTCCATGTTGGCGAGCACAGAGTAGCTCTTTTATACTGGTAAGCGAGCCCGGCGGTGACCGGCGCGGGCGTGATATCAAAAATGATAACCATTACGTATCGGTTCTCGTTGGCTGTGGTATACTTTAAAGTCCACGTTTTTGTTAGCTTTCTATGAGTTGAAAGTTTTTAATACCTATACGTACGTATATACCTATAATGTCCGCTAGTATAATATACCTAATTCCTATAAGCAATCCGTACCTGTACCAAGAGAATAATTTGTGCCAGGCACTAAGTGTTTCGGCTGCTCGTCGATTGTAAAAACGACCTTATTGTAACTTACGGAGATACTAAGTTAACATGTATTACGTTTTTCGCAAATACACACGTGCACTTAAAATTCAAACCGCGTTTTGCCACGCCCTTGTCCAGTTAATACCAACCGATTGACCGTCGACCGATCCATCGATCAATGGTTGCGTCAGATGACTCGACGTCGATCGACAGTTTCTACATACCTCCAGTCCAGCTCAGGACTGGTCAGCTCTTCTGTTCTGGCAATATTCTGGGCCTATTACTTCATTATTTGTGATGCCTTATGCATTAACCTACATTGTTCTCACACCTCTAATTAAACTAAGTAAACGCAAAAATAATTTAAAAAAGAGAAAAGAAAAAATGTATCCATGGAGTTTCTTGCATGTTCTTCTCCATAGGATTTAGTTTTGGCGCATGCACCTAGCTCTTGACTTTTTAAAAGTGCCAGTTAATCTGGCTGGCCTATTTGAAATAAAAATATTTGAATATGAATTTGTTCACCCAGTGGCTCCAGTACCTACATACAGGGCTTCAAGTCTGCCAATTTGACAATCAATTGAAAACCACTGATCATTAATGCTATCTAGGTGAATTCTTCCTCGTAAATCATTAATTCTTGGCGTTCGACACCGCTACCAACTAGTTTTTTTTTAGTTCGCTATTGAGTTTATCACTTTACTAGTATTCCCGTTAGCCCCTCCAGCTAAGCTAATGCTTGTGTTAGGAGTGTACTCCCGTTAATACTATAATGTCCACTTGGCTATAAAGGCTCTAACTACTAGGCTAGTGACGCCTTAACTGGTTTTAAATTAGCCGACTTGGGCCTAAGGACCGATTAATGCTGTTAATGTTTACACATTATTATTATGTCAGACCTTTTTGAACTTTTCGCTTCTTATACTATCTATGGTCTGATCCGAGCTCGAATTTTAAACCTGTCAACGTCAATGTCAATCTGCTAACCTCAAATATGTTTTAATAATACTTTGGCTAACTCTGTCAATTACTCAATACTTACACGATTATATAACTGGATACAGTAAAAATACCGGGTCCTGTGTGATGGCATATTTTTCCAAACATCTTCGGTACGGATCCGGCTTTTTTACTGTTCCTGCATGGTGACGAAACCGAATGACATATTTAGTCAAACCTGTATATTATACTGGATACAGTATACCGTTGTGTGTGTGTGTACTCCCTCACACTACTACGTATGCGATTAACGAATTAAAGAATAAGAAAAAAAATATTACAGCAAATCGTTTTTATGATTCTCTATTGATGGTCGCTTGGTGCAGTGGTTCGAACGTAGGCCGCTCGGTTCATGGTGGTTGCGGGTTCGATTCCCGCAGGGTCAAATTTCGGAAACGGCCTTCTTTAATTTGCCCAGGTCTGGGTGTCACTGGGGTCGCCCCAGTCAATTGTACGGTACCCATAGTACAAGCTTCGCTTAGTTTTGGGCCATGCAGTTGGTGTGTCAGTCTGGCGATATTTATTTATTTATTTGTGGTTACAGCAATAGTTTAAGTAACGTGGTCTTTAAAAAAATATTTGTTGTAATTACAAAACGCTTAGGAACTACCAAAGTGATTTGTTGTCTTTTTTGTGTTTTTCACAGTGTATACAAGTACTTATTTTACATCAGTATTATTATATTACGCAGGTACAGAGTAATGAGAGGGATCCCGATGACTCGGACGCAGACCATTACGTCGACGTCCACCCACACCATCTCTTCGCAGTCCAGGGACAGCATTCACATGAACTCTATCAACAAAACTGAAACTAGAACTTAAAAACCACTTGGTACATGAAATACCTGTAGCTTAGCGGATACTGCTATGGTCTTAATTGGTCCTAAATGGCAGTGAAAAAAATGGTTTACAAGATGTTTTTTCGAATATTCGTTGCGTTCTACGTTTTTATGGTAACTTTGCATGGGTGATTCGCGCAGCGCCTCTAGTGGCGCGTTAATGAATCGCTCTTTGTACGCGTTTAGTCGACCCAGGTGCCACGTAAACGCTTATCCTATTCCGGCCCTGTTTTATGAATTAAGGAACTAAATTCATTTTATGATTTCAAAGAAGTCAAAATTGAATTATGCAATTTTATTTGCTCAACCCTCAACCACATTCTGATTATGTATGTTCCAAACATAGATTATTAATTCTGTCTCTGACTGAATTCGACTGAATTCGACTTTCCGGTTTTTGAAGGTCGGATTTGGAATTATCTTTTCTTATGGGATATACTTCATTTTTTATTACTTTACTTTTATACCAGTACAAAAGGACATGATATAAAAGCATACTCCATACCGCTTTCAGAATTAAGATCTACCTATTAATAAATACCAACTTATTTTTTTTCCATGTCCAACAAGCACTAGTATTCACAATCGTTGGAAAGTTTCCGTGTCGGAAACAACAGCTTCCATCCTTCTTCTAATTCATTTGTAAAAGAAGAATGGAAGCTGCGTTTCCGACATCGGAAATTTTCCGTCAAATGTGATGACTACTCACGGGATATTTTACATAAAATTCGAATCGATATCAGAAACTGATTGGAAACATGAAACGTCTGTATTTATGCTAATTTAAAATTTATTTGGAATAGAGAGAGACAGAAATTGAATTCGCCTAATATTAAATAACAGTTTAATAATTTTCAAACAACTCTTATGTTTAAATACTTTTGAGTTTCTAAATCAGTAATCCATATGAATTTCAATGGTTAAAAATTACCCCCCTTGGTCTTGGGCCTCTCGGCCTTTAACCGGAATGTTTGGCCAAAAAGTCTTCGGCTAATAGAAGCAGAATATTTAGAAAGATTAAACCGAAGCCGAATTATAGTAAAGTGTCGAATTTAAAAAAAACCTTTAACTGCGTCCAAACGTTACTATCTTAGATACAGCTTGGATTCAATCCCACCTTTCACACTCAATAATTATGTAAGTTATACAGATAACTTCAAAGTAACTAGGTATAAAAAATGGGCCAAAAACCGAGTAGGAACTTAGGTACCTACCGACCTACTTATGAGAAAGTTTTTATTGTATATATGAATTATAAACATTACTATACGTTTAAACTACCTACTTACAGATTTATGATATTATCACTGCATTTATTAGAGTAAATTATGTAAGACTTGTATAGTATACTGTTGCCAAAGCACCCAGAACAAAGTAAAGCGGCTTGACGGCTTGTTTTAATCGTTAACGACATTTTATTTCACGGGTTTGGCAAACCTTGCGTGTTGGAGACACACAAATAATATGAAGCCCAAATACTCCCTATACATATAGTTCGTGTCATCTAACAAAAGTTGTACCTAGTTCCTAATATATATGTCGCAGCCAACTAGCTTAATTCTTAAAATTAAACGTCATCGATCCAAGTCATTTGCCTAGCTGTTTGATCAAATGGCTGAATATCATTCAGGCCGCTAGTTGAACGGCGCTGTTTAGTAAAGTGACTAGGTTGTTGATTTAACGGCGAATTAAGCTAGTTGGCTGCGACATATATACACATGGCAAACGAGAAGCGATACGAAAATGAACAGATTATTTCAATAAATTGGGTGTTTTTAACGTTTCAACTTCGTTTGTTTTTATTCAATATTACCAACCAATTATTTATAAAATGGCCACCCGAATGTTGGCGAGCCGACTTCTAATCGAACATTATCGTTTCGTATCGCTTCTCGTTGGCAGTGAATATGGCTATGAATTAGGCAAGCAGACACATAAGTCATAACATATCTCTCTCAGATCTCAAAAAAATTAATAGTGACAATATTATTTCATGGAAGAACTATCTAATTACCTACCCTCTACGTAGGGTACGTACCTATTCATATTACCTATACATGTTAATTATGCCTACAGAGTGGCTACAAAATAGTTGACAATATTTTAAATTATCATTCATATTAATAATCAATTGGTTAAATATAGTACAGTTGACTGAGTGTCTATTAAGTACTATTAACACCATTATTTAATTACATAGCTGTGTATCTAGTTGCTAATGAACGGAAATTTTGAATAATTATTAATATATTAATCTTGCCTCTGTCATTTTCATAGTGCATATCCGTTCGCAAATAATTTACGTAATTTATGTTGAGTCATCATACTAATATTATAAAGTGGAAAACTTTGTTTGTTTGATTGTAATGAATAGGCTCCGAAACTACTGAACCGATTTGAAAAATTCTTTCACTGTTGGGAAGCTACACTATCCCCGGGTGACATAGGCTATATTATATGTTAAAAAAAATTAGGGAGCCTTACTAAAACTCCAAAAATGTAACCGTAATGTACCCGTGCGAAGCCGGGGCGGGCCGCTAGTAATATATATAGTTACTTATATGATTGCGGAGGTTTTTGTAGTCACCTGTATTTATTTATCTAAGTTCTCAAATTCGTTTTATAATAGGTATATAGTAAGCCCGAAGAGCCGATGGCCGACGGTGTGGACTGGTTCTCGAATGGCGACCACGCACCGGAAGACGCAGCGTGGGTAGGCCCCCACAAGGTGGACCGGCGACCCAGCGACGGCCGCGGGAAACCGCTGGGTGCGAGCACCATAGGACCGGTCGTTGTGGAAAACTTTGGGGAGGACTATGTCCAGCTGTGGACTTCTTTCGGCTGAATTGATTCGCATAGAGTTATTTACTACAGTAGCTCTATCATGAGTTCCTACGTACATTACGGTGTGTACCACACACCATCCCATCCAATCAATGAATCCCTCGATCTGTCGATCGACAATGATCGATTGGTGTGGTTAAACCCTTAGAAGTCGCTATTCGTTAGAGTTCAACGCAAAATGTTCTATGGGAATAGTTTGAACTTCAGCCGGGGCGTTCTACAACTTGCCATACAAATATTATACGTAAGATTGATGTTAAAACTAGACGTTAAGCGAAAGTAAAAATGACACTAAAGCTATTGTTTATAATTATTTAAATAAACGTTTATGTACTTAATATATTATGATGTAGTTACGGCAACACACATCATTTTATTAATGAATAAAACACGTGATACAATACGATATTTTATTATATTAACCCTAATCTCTGACCATGGTAGAGTATAATTTAATGAAAAAAATGTAAATAGATTTCGATACACCTAAAGTATTATGTAGGTGGCTCATGATTATTAATCCCCAACGAAAAAAGACGGGTGTTATTTTTTTTTTTTTTTTTTTTTAATTTATAAATTTAGTTTTACCAATAACTGCTACACCAAAACTAGACAATTTCTTATCACAATCTTTCTCATTTTAAATGAACAAGTTTTTAAGGCAAACACAGCATGCAAGAACTTATTTAGCCAGTTGAGTGTGTAAAAAAGGAACTTAATAATAATTATTTCAATTAAATAATAAACCTAAAGATTTAAAAATAACACAGAAAATAAAAAAACCTAAATAAATATTAGTTCGTTAATTTATTTTAGTTTGACCTGGTACTTAACCTTGTGGAAAGATGTGTGAAATACATCCATTTTGTTAAAATGTTTAGGTACAGAGCCTTGATACGGATGAACTGGAACCAATAATAGTTTTAGGAAAAGGATGACGTAACAATCTGATACGGTGTCAGGGGTATTTGTATGGGGTATTAAAATTAAATAAATTTTTCATTACTCATACTCTGAAAGTAGGTCTGAAGTTGCCTGAGGAGCGGGTTGAAAGTAATACTTTTCCGGCCCGGGAGAATCGCTTTCAACTGACAGCTGTCAAATTATATAAAAAAAAACTAGCCCCATTTTCACATTTCTATGGAACCATGTTCAAACTTTTTCTACAGTCACACAATTACAGCACGATGTAAAATTGAAATAACATAAAGTTAAGTATTAATTAAAGAATATATATTTTTAAATGACTTCATTATAATTTAATTTCAACAATTTCTTTAAAATAACATTGATTTTGGCAAAATATTTAAAGATGAAAATGATAAATATTGGCTAAATAATGAAGTTGGCCGGCCAACGAAAAAACAAACAAAATAGGCGGCAATCCGATCTTTTTTTTTCGAGTTGTAGAGTATTGTTTATACTTCCTTGTATTATTTCTTTAGCCAATTCCTGTTTTTATTTTTACTTTCCTTGTATTCGTAATGAAAAGCACAGTGTTTACCTCGGGTGAAAGACTTATTTTGTCCCGAGACGGGGTTTGGCGCCCGAGCGAAGCGAGGGCGCTAATAGTTCGAGGGACAAAATAAGTCTTTCACCACTCGTGTAACAATGTACTATAGCAATTGGGGACAATCAATGTTACTGCGCAGAATTTTGACAAGGAATTTAAAGTCAAGGTGATCTCTACGTACATTCAAATAAAAAATATGATTTTCAGCGTTTTATACCATTCCAACCCCAAGTGTGTGAAATAAGGGAAACCAGTTTGTATTGGGGTCCCGAATTTGTTTAAGCTGAAAAGGTGGCTTTAGGCTTTTATCTTGCTGTAAAAACTTGAAACACTGTGCAGAAATTCTAGAAAAAATGGGCACACTAGCACATGACACGACATTGCAATTAAAATTATAACAGGAGAATTGGGTTCACTAAATCATGAGCTACAGCCGACCAAGTTAAAGTTAAGTTAATTCCCCGTCGTTTCTTCTAAATAAACTCAATACTGAGATTACAAGATCAACCGCAAATACACCCTTGTTTCATGTGTTTCACATGTGTCTACTTTGGTTATAGATACGATAAATCTTCGCTACTAGTATTGGAATGGTTCCGGAAGCCTTCATTGTGCATGTCCTGACGTGCTCTTGTTCGGTTTTTATAAGCAGCTTCTATACTTATTTAATGCTTTTAGCTTAAAAAATTGCGTAAATAATCATAAAATATACCTATAATCAAAACTTTGTGTTTGATGGGACAGTCAATCAGGATAAGAGAATATAAAGAAGGCTTATTATACACACATCAAAATAGACTAAGCAACACGCATCATTTACAGAAAGTACATGTAGGTATGTTTTATTTCAATACACTTGCTCTGAGTGTCTGTACCTCGCGGTTGTATGCGCAAGCGTTCCCGTGGCCGTTTAACGGGAGATGGTACACCGTGGAGTTGTAGCCGGTAAGATGCCGGCATAACCCTCATGCCTTCCCCGGGCAGCATCCATGAGGATATTTCCACGTTAAATATAACCTTGTTATCGCCTAATTGAAAGCGTTATTCTAGAAACATATTGGTTACTTGATATATTGATATATAATAGCTTATATGGGTATTTCCTTAATGTCCCAATGGCAATTTAAACTCCACTAATGATTAGTTTCGTAATTAAGAATGCATTTTCAAGATAAGAAAGAGGTGCCTTCAACTGCCTATTATTGTATATATATATATAACTCAAAGGTGACTGACTGACTGACTGACATAGTGATCTATCAACGCACAGCCCAAACCACTGGGCGGATCGGGCTGAAATTTGGCATGCAGGTAGATGTTATGACGTAGGCATCCGCTAAGAAAGGATTTTGATAATTCTACCCCCAAGGGGATAAAATAGGGGATGAAAGTTTGTATGAAACTTTGTCAATTAAATTCCACGCGGACGAAGTCGCGGGCACAGCTAGTTTTTATATAAATGAATAATAGCTTTTATTACAGGTTGCCTCGACCATGGCAGTACCACGCTGTCACACGAGATCGGCGTAAGGAAACTATTATAACTGCGTTTCATACGATGAGTGAGAGGTCGGATGCCCGCCTCCCTACCCCTCCCTGCGTCTCATTCCCCTTCAGGTCAGCAACGTACAATCAATGCCTGTGGTGTTGCAAGCATCTATAGGCTACGGTTATTGCTTAACATCAGGCGGGTCGTATGTTTGTTTGCCGACTTTATATGGGTCCAAAACATACTAGGGTTGCAAAATTACTAGAATGTATAAACATAGGTATTACCTATTTTTATTATAGTAAGATTAGTTAGTGCGGGTTGAGTAGATACAAACATAATTGGAAGCGTCAATAGCCTAGTGGTTAGAGGGGCCGTCCTCGTGACTGAGAGGTTTCGGGTTCGATCCCCATCCTGGCCATTAAACTATTGACGTGAGCCCACTCCTAGCACAAGCATTAGTTTAGTTGAAGGGGCTAAAGGGAATACTAGTAAGGTGATAAACACACATTGCTAGTAATCTTTTTATAAAAAAAAAAAACCTAATTTATCATAACTGCTCGATTGCCAGCCGACTTGTTATAAATAATACATATAACATAAAATAAATTCCAATATTGTATTTCCTGATGTTTAAGTATCAAAAAGGTACACATGGGAGCTTCGAACTCCTTATTAGCCACAAACATAACTTGTGTTATTTTATCCCGCGATCATTACAGAAACCAACCTATCTACTTACAGCCTCTGTCAGTAAACAAATGAGCAAAACTTCGGAGGCAGGTTAACAGACTTAATTCCGTTGAGGTACCTATTAGTAACAGGCTAGGGTTTCCCTATCATTGAATATGCTTCGCAGCCAAACAGATGGATTGTGACTCTCAAACGTAACGGTCGCACGTCAAAAAACAAACCAAAGACAAGAACCATCGTATAGTAGTGTTAAAACAGTCAAGTAAATGTTGAAAAATGCGCGCCACATTCAAACTAACAATCTTATTGGTAATAACCACAACAACTTTGTCGGAGATGCAGCCGTGTGAAAGAAACTTAAGTGTTGAACTTAAGGACCGGAAATACAACGGTGTGACGTACAAGGCCGGAGAATATTTCGTGGATGAAGCTGGTATCGAGAGGGGTTGTGTTTGCATGAAAGGATTGTGCTCGAGGAAGTGCTGTCCCTTTGGTGAGGCATTCGATTTAAAGGCGAAGGGATGCGTGAATTATACGAAGCCGTTCAACCCGCCGGTGTGGAATGAGTTCGGAGAGGTGAAAGGATTCAACGCGTCCAAGGAATTCCAATTTATAATTGGAAAACAGAACTGTACAGTACCGAACGATTTACGTATATATACGCATATGTATATACCCATCCTTAGATTGAAAACGGTGAGTATTAAATATACAGGGTGTAAGGGGCATCGTAAAGGAAACTGATTCCATGGATTCTGGACCCCAGAGTTGGGATTTTACCGTCGATATTTCCGTTAATTAAGTATACCATACATACCGTGGAATACTTACTTACCTATCAAACCATTGAATACGTAAACGCTACAAATTTCAGTGCTACTTATGACCAAACAATAAATAACACAAAAAAATGGCTTTTCTGTTTTTCAGCAAGATTTCGAAGCCCGTTTTCAGCCCTTCCACCATACGGCACTTAAAGCCGAATACCGAATGTCGTTATCTGAAGTTTTAATAATTACCCTTAAGAAATAAACTTAATTAAACATTAATTAAGAATTAAACATAATTTTGACGCATCGTTCAAGAATTCAGTATAATAAATCTCTAGTGTGTGCATATTTCTAATTCTTTTCCTCCTAAACGGTTAGACCGATTTTGTTTTTTTATACTTATGGGGTCACCTAGATGTTTAGGAAGGTGGCGTCGTGGTTGACATCCAGAAAAAAATCTATGCTAGTCAAACTGCGAACGAAACCTAGTGAATGATAGTAAAAAGCTGAAAATTTAAACAATTTTTTTGAGAACTTCGAAGAAAAATTCAAATTCCGGGATGTCCATAATTGTATCTATGGTATACGTTTTCGTCACGATGTCCCTTACACCCAATATAAAGTATTTCTGTCAACTGTATCTACAGGAAATAATCCCGGGATTAAATTTCACAAATCCCGGGATTTTGGGGAATAACAAAAACACAAATACGTTACTAATAATGTTGGTACAAATTTTACATGTTGTCTTGATATTTTGTGTGTGATCTTGTTTTGCCTGCTGCAGGGATTTTAAATAATTCGAAACCTTTTTTGTAATCCCGGAGTCCCGGGATTAGAAAAAAGAGCTGGTCGGCAACGTGCTAGCAATTACAGATGCCATCGCGAGCATCTATAGTAGATCTAAGGCGCCGGCAACTGATTAACATTAGGCAGGTAGAACGAATGTTTGCCGGCTTTGTTATAAAAATATAATAGTTACCTATACCATAAATATAATTAATTAATACCATTTTAGATGTAATTTCTATAATATATGATTATCACTTGCATACGGTGAAGGAAAAAATCGTGAGGAAACCTGCCTGTCTTAGAAAATGTAATCAATTTTCGAAAAACTTGTGAACGTCCGTCCACCCACACTGGGCCGGCGTGGTGGATTCCCCCTCATAGTGAGGGGAGGCTCGTGCCCAGGAGTGGATCGTCTAAAGGGAAACAATTATTATTTACCTACACATTATTTCTTCCATAGGATGGCATGCTGTACTTGCTTTTACCAAACGAAGAACGAAGCCTACCCTTTACGATATATAGTCCGGACAAGTTCTGCATAGACACCTTCATCAACGACTTGCAGCCGGATCCCGACGGCACGGTTCTGAACGCGTTGATTTGCATACCACAATACATACCACAAAATAATGAAGAAGATTATTTTGTATTGCACAGCACGTGTATGTACATTTTGTATCAACCTGTAGCAAGTGCCTATATGAGCGCCAGAAATAAGGCGCAAGAGGCGGCAAAAGTCATCAAGTATCTAGCACAAAATTATTTTTTCATTACTCATACTCTGAAAGTAGGTCTGAAGTTGCCTGAGGAGCGGGTTGAAAGTAATACTTTTCCGGCCCGGGAGAATCGCTTTCAACTGACAGCTGTCAAATTATAAAAAAATACTAGTTCCATTTTCACATTTCTATGGAACCACCCATATATTATAAAAAAAAAAAATGGAACCATGTTCAAACTTTTTCTACAGTCACTCAATTACAGCACGATGTAAAATTTAAATAACATAAAGTTAAGTATTAATTAAAGAATATATATTTTTAAATGACTTAATTATAATTTAGTTTCAACAATTTCTTTAAAATAACATAGATTTGGGCAAAATATCTAAGGATGAAAATGAAAAATAATGGCTAAATAATGAAGTTGGCCGGCCAACGAAAAAAAAACAAAATAGGCGGCAATCCGATCTTAATTTTTTTTTTCGAGTTGTAGAGCATTGTTCATACTTCCTTGTATTATTTCTTTAGCCAATTCCTGTTTTTATTTTTACTTTCCTTGTATTCGTAATGAAAAGCACAGTGTTTACCTCGGGTGAAAGACTTATTTTGTCCCTCGAACTATTAGCGCCCTCGCTACGCTCGGGCGCCAAACCCCGTCTCGGGACTAAATAAGTCACTTTCACCACTCATGTAACAATGTACTATTATGCGCACATACCTAGGCAACATTTTTACTGTTACAATATTGTTTAATTGCTTTACTTGTAGTTTTTTGCTCTTATCTCTTGCTGTGGCGTATTCACAATTGACGGAAAATGTCCGATGTCGGCAACTAAGCTTCTATCATTATTTTACAGATTAATTAGAAAAAGGATGGAAGCTGTTGATTCCGACACAGATCCCCTGATACTGATAGTAATTTTGATCGTATTCTTTCGTCAGAAATACGTATGCATGAATATGTTTGGGTATCGGGCAAAGAAAAAAAGTTTTTTTTTTTTCAACAGAAGTGTTGTATGATCATGGTTACAAGATTTATGGATTTTTTCCACCAATTCGTACTTATTATGACCGTAATTATAGAATCCTTTAAGACGAAAGTGAAGGAAATACTCCGTTGAATGAAAGATGTGTCTACGATGTGGATAATTATAATTAAAGAAAATATGTTAACACAACCAGTACAATTTTAAGCGGGAGAAAATAATAGACAAAAATAGATAAAGTGTTGCCACAATGACAAAAGTTGAATGTCATTACAGGTTGCGTTCTATTTCAAACACCCACCTCTGAACGCAAACCCATATTTGTTACACAAAACAAATGTTTATCTACAGTAGTTCCTTTAGTTAAGATATCAGCAATATTTTCTTTACTTGTTACATAACAAAACTTTAACTGTAAATTATTTACATGGTCCTTGAGAAAATGATATCTAATATCTATGTGCTTGGATCTAGGTAGATAGCAATCATTCGTAGACAATCTTATAGCGCTCTGGTTGTCGCAGTAGATAGTAAGGATGTTGTCTGGTTGTTGTCCAAGTTCACTCTGGAGTTGTTGCAGCCAGAGTGCTTCTTGCGCGGCAGACGACATAGCCATGTACTCAGCCTCGGCAGTGGATAAGGCGACAGTTTGTTGTTTACGCGAACACCAGGACACTGCGCCTCCCTGTAACATGAAAATGTAACCCGTGCACGATTTTCGGTCATGCACGTCGCTAGCCCAATCTGCATCACAGTTTCCTGTGATTCTCACTTCACCATCTTTGGTATATGTTAATTTGTAATCTTTCGTGTATTTCAAATATCTCAATACTCTTTTAACAGCAGTCCAGTGCTCAGACTTTGGTTCTTTGTTAAATCTACTCAAAGTATTGACGGCAAATGATATATCTGGTCTGGTACATTGAGCTACATATAGTAGACAGCCAATAGCTTGCTGATATGGACAATCAAATACCTCGTCTAACTGCTGACTGAATTTCAGACCTACTTCAATAGGTGTCTTTGCCATTTTACAATTTGACATATTAAATCTTGACAATATTTCCATAATGTACTTTTCCTGGTCCAACATAATAGTATTTTTACTTGTAGTTATATTTAAACCAACACATTGTGTGGCTATTCCAAGGTCCTTCATATCAAAATATTCCTTTAGTTTTTGTTTTAGTACATTTTTCATATCTTGTTGAGATGTAAATATAATGATGTCATCGACCCACACAGCAATAAAAATACCCTTTTTAACATTGTAGTACACACAGGGATCTGTCTTGGACTGTTCCATTCCAATTTCTTTTAAAACATTTCTCAATTTTATATTCCATAGCCTGCTTGCTTGCTTTAGACCGTATATAGATTTATGTAAATGACACACCTTCGAGTCCTTCTCATACATTTCTGGCTGTAGCATATATATGTCCGCATCTATTTCGCCTTGCAAAAATGCAGATACAGCATCCATTTGGTCTATCTGAAGATCATATCTGGCGGCTATCGCGAATAGGTATCGAATAGAAGTGTACCTAACAACTGGAGAGTATACTTCATCGTAGTCTATGCCTCTTTTCTGTATAAAACCTTTTATTACAAGCCTCGCTTTGTAACGAACAACATCTCCAATCTGATTAGTTTTAGTTTTATATACCCACTTACAAGGCAGGGCCTTCTTTCCTGGTGGTAGGTCAATCAGACTCCATGTTTCATTTTTCATCAGGGAATTGTATTCCTCGTCCATGGCCATCCTCCACTCTTTGGCATGTGAGGATGATAAAGCCTCCTCTACAGTCTGTGGATCAGATAGGCTTGTGAATAAACATAATAAGCTCTTATCAATATGTCCACGTGCTCTGTTATGTGATCTTAATGTAACATTACTATCCAAAATCTGTCCATGAGTAATATGCCTGGGAGGTGAGTACGTCTCATCTAGGTCTCCTGAATCAGTTTCATACTGACTTGAGACATCGTTAGCTGCTCCTTCTGTACTAGAAATTCTCAACTTACTACTCATCTGAGAAGGAGTGGATGACTCTTCAGAGTGGTTTTCTTCCGACTGTTCAGTGCTAGCATGATCATCAGGCCCCCTGATGCTGACCGGTGTACTTTCAACTGCTGGTGGAGTCTCTGTAACACTGGAAGAGAGTGTGTCCTTAACATTATGTTCACAGAAAACAACATCTCTGCTTCTCATTATCTTGTGTGATATTGGATCCATCAAGCGGTAACCTTTGGTACTCTCACAGTATCCTACAAATGTCATTTTCACAGATTTCTTGTCCCACTTCTGGCGCTTCTCCTTGGGTATATGGACCATAGCATCTGAACCAAATATTCTCATGTGAGACAGATTGGGCTTCTTACTTGTCCACATCTCATAGAGAGTTTTCCCACCCAGCGAGCAAGTGGGCGAACGGTTAATAATGTATGCAGCTGTGGCCACTGCTTCAGCCCATATGCGTTTTTCTAAGTTAGCATAGAATATCAAACACCTTGCCCTTTCTACAAGTGTTCTATTCATTCTTTCAGCGAGGCCATTGTGCTGAGGAGTATAGGGGGTTGACGTTTGGTGCTCAATAGCGCAATTACTCAAATATCTGTCAAAGTTGCTGTTGCAATATTCTGTTCCATTGTCAGTCCGAATTATTTTAATTTTATGTTCAAGTTGGTTTTCTACTTTCATTTTATAATCTTTAAAGACCTCCAGAATATTCAATTTGTCTTTAATAAAGTAGACATGAACCAGTCTCGTAAAATCATCTATGAATGTTATAAAATATTTCATACCTCCATAGGATACATTCTCCATAGGGCCACATAAATCTGAATGTATAAGTTCTAGCGGCTTCGATGCTCTGGAACCAACATTTTTAAATGGCAATCTGGCTTGTTTACCTTCATAGCAAGTATGACAACAGATAGCTTCACTCTTCTCTTGATTGGCTATAGTCACACCCTCAGCACAACTTGGTAGTTTATTTACATCTGAAACATTCAAGTGGGCCATACGGAGATGCCACAGATAAGTATCACTCAATTTCTCATGACCAGAGGTAAGGTGGGCAATTTCGTTACTTGTTTCGGTGTTCAGAACATATAAGTTGTTGACTAAAGTTGCAGAACATACAAGCTTTCCATTGATACCATAAATATTACAGCCTTTGTCATTAAATGTTACTTTATAGCCTCCTCTAACAATAGTGCTCACTGAAAGCAAATTAGCAGCCAATCCAGGTACAAATAACACATTTCTCACCTGAATCTTGTTATCCTTATCAATATTTATATCTATACATCCCACTCCTTTAACAGACAGAGGCTCTCTGTTAGCAACTGTAATAGTTTTGACTGATGGCTCGGTGATGTCATACATCCATTCCCTTCTACTGGACATATGCATCGATGCACCGGAGTCTACATACCATTTTTCTTTTTCTTGACCAAGGCCAGCTGAAAAAGCTGCTATAAAACCTGAGTTTTCATCCTTTTTATATTCTTTGTCCAAGGTTTTTTTAGGATTCTTACAAAACCTTGCAAAATGGCCATACTGATTACAGTTATAACATCGGGGTCCTTTCCCTTTAGTCGGCGGCTTTGTTTGTTGGTTATTCTTTGGCTTCTTTTGATTGTTGGCATAGAATGCTGTGCTAGAATCACGTGTTTTAACTTCTTGTAATAACTTAGTTTTAATAAGATCTGCACTCATTTTAGCACCGGAATTTTCAAGACCCATTATCATTGGTTTATATTCTTCGGGCAGACCGGCCAACATCAAAGTCCCGAGCCACTCATCATTAACATCAAAGCTGATATTTCGCAATTTGTGGGCAGCAGTCATGATTCTATTCACGTAATCCTCCACTCCATTACTAGAATCCAGTGATGTATTGATTAACTCCCTCAACAATGCAACTCTTCGGGTTAGTCCATTGTCGTCAAAAACTTTATGTAAATTCGTCCAAACTTCCTTTGCAGTCGTACATTCTTGAATATGCACGTAGTTTTGCGTGTTCATAAGTAGAATAAGCTTGGATTTGGCCTTGACATCATCGGCGGCATCAACCGGCTTTTGATTGTTCGGATCTATACAATGCCACAAACCTTCGTGCTCCAGATACGTTTTCATAGCAAATTTCCATGTCGCGAAATTATCGCGTCCAGTTAATTTCTCCAAGTGAAACGTATTTGAGTTCATTATTCCCTCTTTTCAGAAATTTGTATGTTGTGTTCTAACCTCACTTTCTTCACAATTTCTAAACGGCCGAAATTACTGTTCACTTCGTGTCGGATATATCTTTTCAACCACGCTCTGCTACCATGAAGGAAATACTCCGTTGAATGAAAGATGTGTCTACGATGTGGATAATTATAATTAAAGAAAATATGTTAACACAACCAGTACAATTTTAAGCGGGAGAAAATAATAGACAAAAATAGATAAAGTGTTGCCACAATGACAAAAGTTGAATGTCATTACAGGTTGCGTTCTATTTCAAACAGAAAGTCAACTAGACCATTCCGTCAGCGACCAACACGTCGACGAAATTGAAAACTTATGTGTCTGTCGATCATAGTCGAAAGTTGACTCACCGCATTCCAACATCGATCAAATGGATTGATAGACGGTCGGTCGATTGAGCCCCCAAGCTCAAGCTTTTTTGATCCTGATCAACAAACCTCGAACGGTTCGAACTGAAGTCACAATTTTTTTTTAAAAACCTTTTTAAGTTCTAAGTTTATATGGGGCCCCAATTTCATTTTTGCCTCGAGGCCTAAGGTCACATAGCTTAGCTACGCCACTGTTTTTATCGTGTTTTGACGCCCTGACATGTTCAAAGCACGACTATAGCACGGTGCGGTGTACTCGGCGAAGGTTTTAGAAGTTTTCTGGTGTGCAGGCATGCTGATCTCTTGCTTCTTCACCCTGCTGACGGTGGGAATATACTCCTGGATCCCGGAGCTGCGCAACCTCCATGGCATGATCTTGATGGCCTACCTGCTCAGCTTCTTCGTCGCTTTCCTCGGCCTGGCCATCATGAAGATTATGTATCTAGAGAACAAGCAATCACCACTCTCCTGTGTTATACTATGTAAGCACCTTACTCTACATTCAACCGGCAAAGACTAAGTATAACGATTTTAACATACCTTTTGAAAGATTTTGACTGTATAAATTAATTTTAAATGTACATTTTGCAGCTTTTTTCGTCTATTTCTCCATGTTGGCGGCTTTCTTCTGGCTCAACGTCATGTGCTACGACATCTGGTATACGTTCAGGTAAACCTGGAATGTTTATTTATATGTACATCGCGCGAATGCATGCGCGCAGAGTGAAATGCTTTCTAAAGGGGCTTCCACACAATTTGGTTGCCAGTCTCATCACACCACTACTTAAATTGAGATTCAATCGGGAACTGAATGGACGGCTTATCTGAGCACGACCAAGTTAGAACCAATTTAGTTGCCAATCAAATCGTATCGTTTGGAAGTCCCTTTAGCAAGAACTAGAGGCCGGAAGGAACAGTGTTAAGGCCTATGCCCCAAGCCTCATAGTTTTGGTGATATCATGATAGCGGGTCAGTGGATCACATTTTTCGTTTAGATATGTAAATTGGAAATCGAATGTACATTGACATGTAGTATGTTGATAGATGTGTAAATTGAATTTTATGGTGATACAATACAAATTGTAAAGTTTGAAACATTGCTGTCTAGTGAGAGTTGACCTTTATTATTAACTACTGACATTTTGCCTGCGACGTCCGCCTCCGCGGTTTCCAGATCCCTATTTCACCCCCCTAGTGGTAGAATCTTCCAAAATTCAGTGCGTTTATAGATCAGTCACTCAGTCAGTTACTCCTTTACATACTTACTAAGTATATTATGTAACCAATACGGACAAAATATGTTTCTTTGTCGGAGGTTTCCAACTGTTAATTAAGAACCGGAATTAAATAAACTCGGCTGATGACTAAACTAATTAAGTCTTAGTATTTTCGTATTTTCGTAGATATGATAAAGTTGAGACATGCATGTGTGTATCACTTGCTGAACGAGTGAAACGCACCGGGCAAGTGTGGTGCACAGTGGCCCATTTCAACATTCCTCTGACATTGCGAGGGGTGCTACTGTTAGCAACGATAATCGATATTCATGAAATTGTCTCGTCAAATTCTACTCCTAATCCCATATTTTTTCCTGTTTCATTTGTGCGTTCAGTAATCTATACTACGGTACCGCACGACCGATCGCGCGCGGCATGGACGCGATCCAAAAGCGCGGTCGGTGTGTACTTGCTAATTGGATCTTGGATCATGGATCTTGGAGCGTGCATCTGGAAACGAGGATCTGGGATCCAGTGTGGATTAAACACGCCTATTATTGCATTGGGACTATTTGGGACCGAGCTACTATCCGCGGAGTGTGAATGGTCTCGAGTGCACGTCTGTCTACACCTTCGTAGAAAACAATCGCGACGGTGATTCTATGAAAATGAGACAAAAACAAACATAATTATCCCTGTCTTGGCTTTACTAGCTCTCCAGATGAATAATCCTGAAAATGTTTTTTCAGTGGTAAACGGGGGCAAACTGCCGCGACTTCAGCCCGCTCCCGCTTCCAGAAATACTGCGCATACGCATTGGGCATGCCGACCCTGCTCACCGTGATCCTGGCAGCGCTGGAGTTCAGCGACCTGCCTCTCAGCGTGCCCTACATGCCGAGACTGAGAGGCAAATCATGTTTTTTGAGCGGTCAGTATTTAACCTCTCGTTTTAGTGGTGGCAGGCAGGAGCTAAATTATAAATATTCCAAGGGTTTTACTGCACCAATCGATCGACAGTTTCCACTAACTGGTCATTCACACGGAGAAAACATCGTTTTGTCTATACTTTTTTGACAGGTAATGGCCGTATTCGACATCTGAAAAATCCTTTCTTAGCGGATGCCTACGTCATAACATCTACCTGCATGCCAAATTTCAGCCCGATCCGTCCAGTGGTTTGGGCTGTGCGTTGATAGATCACTATGTCAGTCAGTCAGTCAGTCACCTTTGAATTAAATATATATTTAGATTATCAGTGTCCGGTTAACCGGGTGAATGACTGTATTAAGTAACTTTCGCCAGTAGGTAGGTAGGTATATCGTCGTCAATGTAGCAGTACGCCTATCAGTAGACAATCGTCAAGCAGTCCGGCCAATTTCTGAAGGTACCTGTACTTTGTATACTTTATTACTGTCATTCCTTCTTTCGGTAAAAACATTACAATATATCCCCACGCACAGTCAATATTTTAAGGCCCGTATTGATAAATCGATCTGAAATCTGAGATCAATCTTGGAAATGTCATTCTTACGTCATACTAGTACAAAATTACATATCAAAAGTGTACGGGCATACAAGGTGACACATAATGGGTATACTTTTTTATCAAAACTTAACTTTGTAATTCTAAAACCATCAGCTTTGGAGTGAACTTGAAAAACAAAAGGTGTTATAGGAATACAGCTGTTGACCGATTTCAAGCCTACAAAACCATTAGTACTTCAACTGTCCCACAAAGGCGATAGTTTGAGATTTACAAAATTAAGTTGCAAAAAAAATAGTATACCCATTTTGTATCACCTAGTATATCATCAATCAAATGAAGTCGTCTTAGATCCCGGTATAGAACGACCTTCACCGAGCTGGTTAATGGATCAAAAGTATTTTATATGAAACTCGCTGAGCCCGCGACTTCGTCCGCGTGGAATTCAACTTAACAAAAAAGCCCGCTCCCGCGTTCTGAGCCCGCGCGACAGGACCCATTTTTAAAATTCTGGATTTCTAAAATAAAAGTAGCCTAAGTTACTGCTTATAACATCAGCTATCTACCAGTGAAAGTCCCGTCAAAATCGGTCCACCCGTTTCGGAGATACTCTTTGATTTCATGTGTTTTTATTTTTTTACGCGGAACCCTAATTGTTTTTCTAAAATTAATGTAGCCTAAGTTACTCCTTATAACATCAGCTATCTGCCAGTGAAAGTCCCGTCAAAATCGGTCCAGCCGTTTCGGAGATTACCCGGAACAAACACACAGACAGACAGACAGACAGACAGAGAAAAAAAAATTAAATCGCGTTTTTGCTATAGGTGTCGTATGTACTTTCATATGCATTTAGTGAAAAGGTGTTATTTTGATATTACAAACAGACACTCCAATTTTATTTATTTGTATAGATTAAATATGTCAATTAATATATTGCGAACGGGTTGAAAAAAAAAATCTGTCCAGAATATGATTAATTAACAATTTAAAAATGTTTTTTTTAGCATTTTACTGTTTTGGTTAATAGATAAATTCCATACCACTCGGACGTATGAAGCCTATAGAGTCTATAGGCTTCATACATATTCTATAGTATAGAATAATGTAAACATTAGGTTGACTATTTGTTCCCGTCACAGCTCTTGTGTAGGCAGGTATAAACAGGTAAACAGGACTGGCTAATTAATGAAAGTTAAGTTAAAATAATGATTATTTCATTACGAACACGGTGGTATGGGGTTGTCTGCGAAAAATCAGTGCTGAATTCCGGTTATATAATGTATAGTAAAAGGTTTAAAATTTATCATGAAAATTTCATTATATTGTGATCATTCCTTGATCATTGTTACAATATTGAAGGAAAATATTGGAATCACAATATAATAAGTAAAAGGTGTGTTCGAATTTTGATATTTCTTATAATTTTAGTACTAGCTGTGCCCGCGACTTCATGCACGTGGAAAATGGTCGTACCAACTCAGAAAACTTTGTGGGCTCATGCACAACACTTTGGTGAAGATCATGACATGATCAAATACATATTTTACGATTATATAAAGGGCATACAGACAAATATTCATTCATATTTATATAGATTTACAATTTTATTATAAATATTCGCCCGATACTCACGCATACCTCAAAGCACTCGAAGTTCGCTGAGGTTCAACCCTTGTGACTCAGGAAATGGCTTACTTTACTTACTCATTATTTATTTTCAGAAATGGGCAGACTAATCTACCTGTACGTGCCAATTACGATTCTATGCGTGACGAATTTCATATTCTTTATGCTAACGGCGTTCAAGATAGCGAAGATCAAGCAGCAGACAAAACAAATATTGAATTCTAACGAGAGTTCCACACATGATCAACACAAGAAGGACAAGCAACGGTAGGCATTGGGCGAGATGCGTCGGTCGTACGTTTTGTTTTAGAGCCAAACTCCAACTGAGTACAGTTTATATACGGGCTGGCTCGACCGGAGCGGGGTGCGTTCCGATCCGGTGGTAGATTTACCCTCGCCACCTCTTCTGGCAGCGGCCCAAGCCGAGGTCGTGTCCCTTGTGGCGCCCTTGAGCTAGCTGCCCCCCTGCCCCTCTGGCTGGAGCGCACTTGCGCTCGCCCTCTGTCCGGGTGAAGTTGTTATGGCCACTCTGGCCAACAACATATAGTCAATTCAAAAAAAAAAAAACGGAGCGGGGTAGTGATACCGTCAATTCGTTGTTCTGATTTGATCTTTACTAGGATCACCTTGACAACCTTCACTTTCAATATTGTGTTTGTCTCATCATGAAAACTATTTTTTTTGTGACCAATCCGGAGTGATCCCATAAGTAGGTAGTTTTGCACCGACTATATAGGAATTATATAAGAGTACGGAACTATATAATAGATATTTCTGTCCATTTAGTGCGCTAGGATCTTTTTGAATTCGGTTTAACTATATGCAAAGGTATATTTTATTTTTCAGACTATTAGTCTATGTAAAGTTGTTCGCCGTGATGGGCTTCAACTGGATCCTGGAAGTGGTCAGCTCATTTTTCCCGGAAGCCAACGAGTTCTGGCAGTTCACCGACGCCTATAACACCCTCGTTGGCTTGATTATTTTCGTCATCTTCGTGTGTAATAAGAAAACATGGAGGATGCTCAAAAATAGGTTTGTATTCTCTCAGCATCCTGAATAATGTGAGATATTAGAAGAAGTATGAAAGAATATATTTTTATTTTGTGACTACGTGTGCTCAAGAAATAACCTTTTAGTCTATTCAAAGACAAACAGCAACCGGACTGCGAAATCATCACAAAGTTGCAGTTTAGATACAGTTACACGATGTGTAGATGTGTTTGGGTGCGGTTAAATCAACAGCAACAACACAAAATTCATACTGCAATCCAAATTCAGCTCGTCAGAATAGACACTAAGGCCCGTAATAATAAATCGATCTCAAGTCTGAGAGTACTACTTAAGTAACAAGCAACCTAATATTAACATGTATTACGTTTTTCGCTAATATACACACGTGCACTTAAAATTCAAACCGCGTGTTGCCACGCCCTTGTCCACTAGTCCCGCCACACACTCCCACCACTGTAACTCCTGTAAGCCAGGATCGACAATGGTGACCAATAATGACGTCGAGGTTTGACCCTCGACGAGTCCCGGGGAAAAGTTAAATTGTCTTGGAACCCGCACGAATTTAATCGAAAGAAATAATAGGAGGAGTTGGAAGAAAATATTTCCACTTCCCTCCGGTGCAAAGCGGGAGACAAAATATATGTAGCTGGTATGGGCTAATTGCCATAGAAACAAGACTGTTACAGCTGATTGAAGACCAGTAAGGCACCACGGATCGTAATATGACTAATTGGACCTAAACTCGTGAGCTGATTATACTTGATTCCAATAATAGGTATGGCAAAAGCGCTTGAACGCACGGAAATTGTCCCTGGTTTCCACAAGGTCTGTGTAATAAACTACTCCAGATGTCACTTGCAGGCTATTTAGCATAGTAGTCCGTTCGTTGTGCCAGAGACTGCACTCCCACAGGATGTGATGTGCAGATTGTTCATGATTGTTTTGCGGCGTCGAGCATTGACAGAAAGGTGAAGGAACTAACGTGAAGTAGAATAATTTGCTCCTAAAGTTGCCATGCCCAGTCAGAAATTGAGCCACACAGTGGTCCACCTCCAACCACGCTCTCTCCAGACGTTCACGAACGCATGGAAAGAATTGGTGGAGGTGGCGGCCCTTAGTTGTTGTATCCCATCTGGATTGCCATTCGGTCAGAAGATCTTCGTAAACGACAGATATCGGACTAAATAATCTAGCGATTTTAGAGCGGTCTCGCGGTTTAAGGAACTCGGTGTTCATGCTCTCTCGAGTAGAGTAGTACATTGCCGCGCGTCTTTGGACCTCCAGGTCCACTGGGAGCACACCAGCGAGAACTGGCAGGGCCTCGGTACTGACCGTGCGATATGCTTTACATAGAAATATTAACGCCAAACGTTGGCTTTGTAGTAATTTACGCCGTGCCGCCCCTATTGTGGCCCTTGTCCAGTTAATACCAACCGATTGACCGTCGACCGATCCATCGATCAATGGTTGCGTCAGATGACTCGACGTCGATCGACAGTTTCTACATACCTCCCGTTCACGCAGCGGCTCCGGTACCTACATACAGGGCTTCAAGTCTGCTAATTTGACAACCAATTGAAAACCAATGATCTTTAAGTTACCTTCGTGAATTGTTCATCGTAAATTCTTGGCGCTCGACATGTTGTCGAAATAGTTAGGTAGGTACTGGTAACAGCCATTTTTTTAGGTGTTTTTATTTTTTATTTTTTTTTTAAACGATTTCTAGCAATGTGAGTTTATCACATTACTAGTATTCATATTAGCCCCTCCAACTAAGGTAATACTTGTGTTAGGAGTGGGCTCATGTCAACAGTATCATGGCCAAGGTGGGGATCGAACCCGGAACCTCTCAGCTACGAGGGCGGCTCCTTACCACTGGGCTATTGACGCTTTAACTGGTTTTTAATTAGCAGACTTGGGCCCCAGGACTGATTTATCGGATCCGTCGCTACTCGATTGTAACACATTAGTTTATGTCTGATCCAAAGCTATTTAGAACTTTTCGTTTCTTATATCTAGGTATGATCCGGTCTGATCCGTAAAGTAAAAGTACCGGGTCGTGTCCAGTTTTTCCAAACATCTTCAGTACGGATCCGGCTTGCGACCTCCCTCATACTATACTACGTATGCGATAAACGAATTGAAGAATGAGGAAAAAAATATGACAGCAAAACGTTTTTATGATTCTAAGGCGCAGTGGTTCGAACATAGGCCGCTCGGTCCACTGCACATGGTGGTTGCGGGTTCGATTCCCGCCGGGGCAAATGGCCTTTTCCTAATTTGCTCAGGTCTGGGCGTCACTGGGATCGCCCCCAGTCCATTGTACGGTACCCATAATCGTGCAATCTTTGCTTAGTTTGGGTATTAGTCTGGCGATATTTATTTGGTACCTATTCTTTTTATTTTATTTTTTGTGATAACAACATTAGTTTATGGAATGAATCGTCGCTTAGGACCTACAAAATATTTTTTTGCCGTTTATTCTTTCTCACAGTGAATACAATTACTTATTTACATCATTATTATTATATTACGCAGGTACAGAGTAATGAGAGGGATCCCGGTGCCTCGGACGCAGACCACTACGTCGATGTCCACCCACACCATCTCTTCGCAGTCCAGGGACAGCATTCACATGAACTCTATCAACCAAACTGAAACTAGAACTTAAAAGAAGAAGAAGAAGAAGAAGAATTATATTTATTGGTACCATGGCAGAGCTATACAAAACTAACTAACTATACATACACAGCTTAGGAATATAAATGGACACATAAATATAGCTAGTTATGTACTATCATACCAGGCCAAAGGGTCAACAGCTCAGCATATGCCAGGGTGCATGCGTGATGCATACCACCTGACGCTGGTTTTCAGCTGCAACCCCAGAACGATACACACACACAGCCACGGTAAGCACTACATAACTAAGTAAAATAAAATAAAATTAACATTACATATTTATGTAATAATTCAAAACAACTTGGTACATGAAATGCCTGTAGCTTAGCGGATCCCTATGGTCTTAATTGGTCCTAAATGGCGGTGACGCACCTGAGTCATATCACGAACAGAAGGATTTTTTTATTTTTTTTTCAGAATGGTTTTCAGGATGTTTTTCGAATATTCGTTGCGTTTTACGTTTTTATGGGAACTTTGCATGGGTGATTCGTGAAGCGCCTCTAGTGGCGCGTTAATGAATCGCTCTTTAAACGCGTTTAGTTGACCCAGGGGTGCTACTCTTAGCAACGATAATCGATATATCGTGAATTTCGAATCCTACGCTAAATTCTATCTATTTTGCCAATATCGTCTGAACGGACGGTAATTTTGTATTGTTTGTTTAGTAATCGATACGATGGTATAAAATATGGAATTTAGAATCGGATTCGACAATGCGAATGTCACGATATATCGATTATCGTTGCTAAGAGTAGCACCCCAGGTGCAACGTAAACGTGTATCCTGTTCCGGCCCTGTTTTAGTGGGATGAAGTCAAATTGATATTTTATTTGCTCACACACATTCAGATTTTGTCTGTTCCAATGAAAGATTATAAATTCTGTCTCCGAATGCGGCGTTCCAGTGCTTGAAGGTCGGGCTTGGAATTGTCTTTTCTTATGTTAAGGGCTTCAATTTAGTTACATGTCGATCCAGCACTAGTATCTATTCACAATCGGCGGAAACAACAGCTTCCATCCATCTTGTAATTCATTTGTAAAAGAAGAATGGAAGCTGCGTTTACGACAGCGGAAATTTTCCGTCAATTGTGATGACCACTCAGGGCAGGTATTTTACATAAAATTCGAATCGATATCAGAAAGGGATCGGAAATTTTAAACGTCTGTATTTATGCTAATTTAAAATTGATTTGTAAAAATATTTTAATGATTACTATCATTCGTATCGTTGAACTCGCCTTACATTTCATAACGAGTGAGATTTGATTAATATTTACTTATTTAGTGACAATGGTGTTGCCTGCTCCCATCTTGTTGCTGTTCCTGAAAATGAACACCATCTTACGTAGACGCATTCACACTCATTACCTAATACATTTTAATTACAGCTACACAGTGGCTACAAAATGGTTGACAATATTTTAGATTAAGTATTTATATTGTCAATTAGTTAAAAATAGAACAGTTAACTACTACTAACAATATTATAATAATAACTAATAGCTGTGTATCTAATTAACGGAAAATTTGAGCAATTATTAATATTGACTTGGGTATTTAATAGTCCATATCAGTTCCCAAAGTAGTTAACGTCATTTATGTTGAGCCATAAATATGTTTACTTATATGATTGCCGAGGTTTTTGTAGTCACCCGCATCTGGGGGCACGGCAGTGACCCAAGTCGAGCACAGCACGTCGAGCGCGGCACGCCGTACCATCTTTTCTCGAAGCAGTTCAGGCCATTTTAGACCCCCTATAACTTCGTTGTGGATAAAACTAGAAGCCTCAATAAATTATATTGACTAGGCAATGGCACCAACACAATCTTATTTAATATAATATGTATTACTTGTAAGATACATTGTGTTTTCATGCGATGGCCAAGTCAATCTATTTTATTTAAAACATAAAAGATTTTTAATATTGATATGGTCACTATATATGTTGTTAGGTTAGCTAATTACGTAATAACTTAAGACAGAAGGTCCATTAAGTAGGGACTTAATAAAGTAACCGACTTGGTATTACATGGATCTCACAACTTTTTATTGTACAAGAACTGAGTTGCGAGACTTGGTTTTTTTACAAGTTTTGTTGGGATTTATTTATCTAAGCTTTCAAATGTAATTCCTGTTATAATAAATAGTAAGCCTGAAGAACCGATGGCCGACGGGTGGATAAGTTCTTGAATGGCGACCACGCACCGGAAGACGCAGCGTGGGTAGGCCCCCACAAGGCGGACCGACGACCCAGCCACGGCCGCGGGAAACCGCTGGGTGCGATCACCACAGGACCGGTCGTTGTGGAAACCTTTGGGGAGGCCTATGTCCAGCAGTAGACGCCTTACGGCTGAAATGATGATAATGTAGTAATTGGTATAGAGTATAGAGCTTTGGACTACTCTATCATAAGTTCCTACGTGCGTTACGGCGTTAACAAACACCATCCCCAACCAATCAATGAATCCTTTGATCTGTCGCTCAACAGTGATCGATCGGTGTGGGACCCTTAGAAGTCGCTAGTCGTTAGAGTTCAAAGTAAAATATGTCTGTGGTAATGTTAGTACTTCAGCCGGGGCTTTCTACAATTTGCCATACAAATATGTTACGTAAGTTGAATGTTAAAACTAGATGTTAAGTAAAAATAAATATGACACTATGCTATTGTTTATAATTATTATAGTAAACGTTTATGCAGGTACTTAATATATGTAGTTACGGTAACACGCAACATTTTATTATTATTATGAATAAAACACATTATGATAGATTGTGATCTTTTATTATATTAACCCTATTCTCTGACCATGGTAGAGTAGGTGCTGACTCCAAAGAAAGGATATTTAGTCGACAGAGAGCGCTGTGAACATAAATGATAATAATAAATAATATCGCCAGACGAACACACCAACTGTACGGTCCCAAACTAAGCAACGCTTGTACTATGGGTACCGTACAATGGACTGGGGGCGATCCCAGTGACACCCAGACCAGGGCAAATGACGAAAAGGCCATTACCGAAATTTACCCTGACGGGAATCGAACCCGCAACCACCCGGTGTAGTGAGCCGAGCGGCCTACGCTCGAACCACTGCGCCAAGCGGTCGTCAAAAAAAGATAAGTACTTGACAAATTTTAAACAAATAATGCAACGCTAAAATGAGCGCTACCATTAGCGACTTATGTTATAGAGTTGACTAATCAGATGACACAGGTTTCTCTGATAAATTTACGACATCCTACTAATATTATAAATGCGAAAGTTTGTGAGTGTGGATGTATGTATGTATGTATGTATGTATGGATGTATGTATGTATGTATGTTTGTTACTCCTTCACGCAAAAACTACTGAACGGATTTGGATGAAATTTGGAATACAGATAGATTATAACCGGGATTAACATATAGGATACTTTTTAACTCAATAATCCAATACTACGCGGATGAAGTCGCGGGGCACAGCTAGTATATCTATACGCTTAGTGATGACAGACTATACGAAACAACTATCAAAATTTCCAGATCTAAATACTTACATAAGTATAATTTCAGTTTTGAAACCATAAAGGCTGACTTCGAAATCCTACTAATATTATAAATGCAAAAGTTTGTGAGTGTGGATGTATGTATGTATGTATGTATGTATGTTTGTTACTCCTTCACGCAAAAACTACTGAACGGATTTGGATGAAATTTAGAACACAGATAGATTATAACCGGGATTAACATATAGGATACTTTTTAACCCAATAATCAAATACTACGCGGATGAAGTCGCGGGGCACAGCTAGTTTCAACAATAAAATTGTTGTAACTCGGTACTCTAAGTAATAAGTACTCTTATCAAAATGTCTGTTCCATAATAATATATTGCCCATATAATGCGTCAATGATTCTATCATTTTCTATATAATTGCTACGCAAAATACTAATTAATGTGCTACACAAATACAAAGTGCCTTTTATTTAAAGGCAAATACTTAGGTACCTACATAATTATTATTATTATTACTTATTTTAGTTTTTCTTTTTTATATGATACTAGCTGAGCCCGCGACTTCGTCCGCGTGGAATTTAACTTAGCAAAAAAGCCCGCTCCCGCGTGCTCAGCCCGCGCGACAGGACCCTTTTTTAAATTTTATTTTTCTAAAATAAAAGTAGCCTAAGTTACTCCTTAAAACATCAGCTATCTGCCAGTGAAAGTCCCGTCAAAATCGGTCCAGCCGATTCGGAGATTACCCAAAAAAAAATTAAATCACGTTTTAGTTATAGGTGTCATATGCAGTGAAAAGGTGTTATTTTGATATTACAAACAGACTCTCCAATTTTATTTATTTGTATAGATAAGTATGATCATTTTCCTTTTTTCTGTTTTGATTCGTCGATACTTCTTAGATTTCCTCCTACCTAAGATAGGATAGAAAATAGTAATTATGATTACTTTATCGATGACGAAATTTTCTGGCCCCCTGATATCCTAAGACATGTCGTACGATCGGTAGGTGTAATAACATAATGTCGGAGAAATGCTAGACCCACTATCTTCCGGCACATACAACATTAAAAACTGCACGAGAAAACTACAAGATCTTCAATCACAACAGTTTATTATAATGCACACTTTCACATAAACTAAACTAACTTTAATAAAATATGTAGTATTTAACTTAACAAAAAAATCGGGATTATCGGGATAAAAAGTATCCTATGTGTTAATCCCTGTTATAAACTATCTATGTTCCAAACTTCATCCAAATCCGTTCAGTAGTTTTTGCCTGAAAGAGTAACAAACATCCACACTCACAAACCTTTGCATTTATAATATTAGCAGGATAGTAGGATACTATGACAAAACGATCTGTCACAGTTCTGCAAAAGGAACACATAAAGTTAAGGTGAAGGCGCCTGTCTAGCCCGCGAAGTTCAAATTTTTTGAGTTCTTTTAGAAATTTTTCAAAATCTGACAATAATAAAAGACAAGTTTTGTAATTCGTGAAAAAGACCGTGTGCAGTGCATTTATTAATACACTAGCGGCCCGCCCCGGCTTCGCACGGGTACATTGCGGTTACATTATTCGAGTTTTAGTAAGGATCCCTAATTTTTTTGAAAATATATTATAGCCTATGTCACCCGGGGATAGTGTAGCTTCCCAACAGTGAAATAATTTTTCAAATCGGTTCAGTAGTTTCGGAGCCTATTTATTACAATCAAACAAACAAAGTTTTCCTCTTTATAATATTACTAGCTGTGCCCCGCGACTTCATCCGCGTAGTATTGGATTATTGGGTTAAAAAGTATCCTATATGTTAATCCCGGTTATAATCTATCTGTGTTCCAAATTTCATCCAAATCCGTTCAGTAGTTTTTGCGTGAAGGAGTAACAAACATACATACATACATACATACATTCATACATACATACATACATACATACATCCACACTCACAAACTTTCGCATTTATAATATTAGTAGGATTTATTTTACTCTAAATATTATCACGGTGGATATGATACTAGTAAATCACTAAATATACAAAAATTGCCAGATTATCTGGATAGCTGTCGTTCTTGAAATGTTTTAGAGTAAGTTGGATATATGAATAAATGCACTGCACACGGTCTTTTTCGCGAATTACAAAATTTGTCTTTTATTATTGTCAGATTTTGAAAAATGTCTAAAAGAACTCAAAAAATTTGAACTTCGCGGGCTAGATGGGCGCTTTAGCCTTAAGAGCGAACAAACCATAATAATAAAAATATCTTAATAAAATAAAAGAACCGGCATAAAAAACCTGGGTGCACTAAAAAGCTAGAAATAACTAGGAACTTAAAAATAATTTATTTCATTTGGTGTCGATTTCGGTTTTTTTTTCAACTCGTTATTAAATGACGGAGTTCTGAGATAACGAACATAAAAAATACATCCGAATTGAGAACCTCCTCCTTTTTTGAAGACGGTTAAAAATATATATATATATGTCTTTCGAAAATAGTTTTGATTAGTTAGAACAAACCATACGAATAATAAGTTGCAAAACTATAGGCATCAGCGGGTATATAAAATTATGTAGGTATGTTATATAATATTAAACAGCTAAAATAAACCTTATCAACAAACCCTCATATCTAACAGGCAATACGGCTTCCTCTGTCTGGTGCAGAGCTAGGGATATTCAATAAACATCGATTTTTCGAATCACTCGATGTTTTTAATTCGATACATCGAATCGATCCGATGTTTTGACAAACTATTGATTCACTCGATGTATCGATGTATTTTCATTAAATATCGAATACCAGCGAATTTAATGAAAACTCAGTTTGATTTCTAAATCATTCTCATTCCTAGTTTTAATTTTTTATAAACAATATTTGAATCAGTGATGGTTTCCATGTGTACAGGGATGCCCGTACTAATTTGTCTGATAGGGGTTGGGTAGGGCTGATAGAAATACTGATATAGCTGATAAAAGTTGTCTATACAAATAAATAAAGTTGGTGTGTCTGTTTGTAATATCAAAATAACACTTTTTCACTAAATGCATATGAAAGTACATACGACACCTATAACAAAAACACGATTTAAAAAATGATTGTCTGTCTATCTGTCTGTCTGTCTGTCTGTGTGTTTGTTCTGGGTAATCTCCGAAACGGCTGGACCGATTTTGACGGGACTTTCACTGGCAGATAGCTGATGTATTAAGGAGTAACTTAGGCTACTTTTATTTTAGAAAGACAAAATAAAAAAAATGGGTCCCGTCACGTGGGCCCAGAACGCGGGAGCGGGATTTTTTGTTAAGTTAAATTTCACGCGGACGAAGTCGCGGGCTCAGCTAGTTATATTATAAAACTGACATTAAACGTAAGTAATGGGAGTGAATTTAATGAGGGGTGAGAACGTGCGGTTTGCTTGATGACCGATGACGAACTGATTTTGGTTGCAATACAATTTGCGTAAATGTGAACATTTGGGTCAAAGTGTGAATGCTGCTTCGGCAAATGTACGTGTATGGTCGTACACCATGAAAAGTAGTTTTTTCTTAGTTATATAGATTTATTCAACATTCAGCATCCTTGAACACACACAATAAATGTGCAGTCATAGACAGTGCTGGTGTAGGAGTAGTATAATAATTATAACTTGACGCTTGCGTGGAGTGTCAGAAGGCTGACTAGGTGAGGGCTTTGTGGTGTGATGTTATGTTAGAAAAAGTACTCGATTTTCAGTAAACATCGATGTTTGTAACCGATATATCGAAAGACATCGATACACACTTCCGATATATCGCATCGAAAAAAACATCGATGTTTTTTCGAAGTGGACACCCCTAGTGCAGACGACAGTTTATTTGAAATACCTGATATATCGCCAGACAAACACACCAATTGTATGGTCCCAAACCAAGCAACGCTTGTAATATGGGTACCGTACAATGGACTGGGGGCGATCCCAGTGACACCCAGACCAGGAAAAATTACGAAAAAGCCATTTCCGAAATTTACCCTGACGGGAATCGAACCGCAACCACCCGGTGTAGTGAGCTGAGCGGCCTACGGCGGGTATTATTCATAGTCGTCGAAAAGTTTCCGTGTTGGAAACGACAGCTTCGAACCTTCTCCCAATTCATTTGCAAAAAAAGGATAGAAGCTGTTATTTCCGACATCGGAAACTTTAAGTCAACTCTGAACACCCCCACAGGGAGCCAAGTCTGCTTGTTTCGTTGACATTTAAGCCCAGAGTTCTCGAAGATAATGATTATGATCATTTTTGGCTTAAACGTCAATGAAATTATTATTACCGCCCCCTGGAACAGGAATCGGAGACCCAGACAAGCTCAATCAACACGTCCAAGCAGTCGCCATTAACATCGCATCAATAATCTTTTTTTTTAAAGTGTCGGTCTTCATTATTATCATTGATTTAAATAATAAAATATAATAAAAAAGGCTTATATTCCACATCTATTACATGAATTTAGTTGGTGTCAGTATTGATATAAATGTTCATATTTCGTCGTTCATAATTTTTATATTATTATTTTATTATATCAGAATGAGTACAAAGGTGTAAGAAACTGAAGCGAACTACAAGCGGGATACGAAGTGCGTTCGACGCGTGCGTCGGGCGCGGAATGGAAATGTGTGCTTAAGTTGTAAAGTGTGTAGGTACCTACGGATTTAAATAAAAGTGGCTGCTTGTGTACCATGGGTATTATTCCTATGGAAGTGTCGCAAACCGCCCGACAGGATGTATACAATACATTATCTCGTCATAACATTTTTATTTATGAAATTTGTTTGTGGTGACAGTTTAAGCAATGTTCAAAATCGTTTAACTACAACTCAAGATTTGAATACTAAGTGTGATCGGGCATTTTGTTTGCAAAAATGTTGTCCGATAGGCCAATATGTATCGAAAAGGAATTGTTTGGATTCCGATGTCAGCTTAGATTTCTCTCAAGTAGCCGTCCACGATAATAACCAAGGGAGAACTGGTAAATCAGTGAAGGAAACATTCGGCATCCTACCGGGAGCATTTAATGACCAAGCATTCAAAGTTATTTCTTACAATATAAAAATTTTCGGATACCAGCCCTACATAAATGAGGTAAGACATTTTTTATTTTTTTATCGTGCCACTATCATTACACTACGTTAGGTCAACTGCTTAGGTAGGTACCAAAACCACGCCTACTTACTTGAAATGGAAATTAAATAAGTCATAAGGTCCCTAGTGTTTCTATCTTTTAGTGTATTTTAGTGTAGTGTATTTAGTGTATTTTAGTAATGTCGATTTCTTGTACCTAACACCTATTTTTTCCAGTAATGTTGTTTTAAATGCCACACTACTAAACCGATTTTGGTGAAATTTCTATGGGACCAATGTGGAAGATCACCGATTCGAATAAAAAAGAATTTTTTCAAATCCGTTTATAAATGACAGGCTTCTGAGATCACAAACATAAATCTATAGAAATAAATAAAATTGGAGTGTCTGTTTGTAATATCAAAATAAAACCTTTTCACTAAGTGCATATGAAAGTACATACGACACCTATAGCAAAAAAGCGATTTAATTTTTTTTTGCCTGTCTGTCTGTCTGTGTGTTTGTTCCGGGTAATCTCCGAAACGGCTGGACTGATTTTGACGGGACTTTCACTGGCAGATAGCTGATGTTATTAGGAGTAACTTAGGCTACTTTAATTTTAGAAAAACAATTCGGGTTCCGCGTAAAAAAATAAAAACACATGAAATCAAAGAGTATTTCCGAAACGGCTTACATAAACACCTTACTGAATGACGATTGTTGCTGACTTATACGACATAAGATTTTTTTTTCTAACTGAATTAAAAAAATACGGAGGATGTTCTCGGTTGTATTAAATAATAGCTGAGCCCGCGACTTCGTCGGCGTGGACTTTAACTTAACAAAAAAGCCTGCTCCCGCGTTCTGAGCCCGCGCGACAGGACCCATTTTTTTATTTTGTTTGTCTAAAATAAAAGTAGCCTAAGTTACTCTTTAAAACATCAGCTATCTGCCAGTGAAAGTCCCGTCAAAATCGGTTCAGCCGTTTCGGAGATTACCCGGAACAAACACACAGACAGACAGACAGACAGACAGATAGACAGACAGACAATATTTTTTGAAATCGCGTTATTGTTATAGGTGTCGTATGTACTTTCATATGCACTTAGTGAAAAGGTGTTATTTTGATATTACAAACAGACACTCCAATTTTATTTAATTGTATAGATATATATTATTTTTATACATTTATTTATTTTACATAGTTTTAAGTAGTCCTTGTTAAGCATACATACTAGGTGAAACGAAAAGGGTGTACAATTTTTTTTGCAACTTAACTTTATAAATCTAAATGTATCGGCTTTGTGGGACAGTTGAAGTACTAAAGGTTTTGTAGACTTGTGAAATCTGTCAACAGCTGTATGTATTCCTTTAACACCTTTTGTTTTTCAAGTTTCCTCCTAGGCTGATAGTTTTAGAATTACAGAATTAAGTTTTGAAAAAAATTTAAGGTATATCCTTTCTGTTTCAACCTGCAGCGGTTAGAGTCTTCAGTTGAGTCAACTTGGCTGTCGTATAGGATAAAGGTATTTATAATTATGACGTGCGCAAGTCTAATGTTCAATATGGTTCATACGAGTATTTGTGGTCGTCGAATGATTTGTTCTTGTTTACGAAGAAGTTAATTAGTTGCTCTGTTTTTTATAATTAAGAGTTTACTGGTAACTTGCCTATCAAGTATCCAATTAAATAAATAATTTTCCTGTAAACCTTAAGTTAAAACGATAAATAGGAAATGTTGTTTATTAGTTGCTCTGCGGTTGTATTACCGTTAATTTTTGTTACGTTCTATGGAATTATACATATCTACTGTGAGGAAGAACAAACCTAAAATTGTTATTATTCATATAAGCCAACAAAGCATTTATAAACGGTCAGAATCTACCACCGGTTCGGAATGCTGCTTCCACTGAGAAGATCCGGCAAGAATCTCAATGGTACTCTTTTCAATGAATAAAAGATGATGAAGGCAGCACCATCTATACAAATAAATAAATTTGGAGTGTCTGTTTGTAATATCAAAATAACACCTTTTCACTAAATGCATATGAGAGTACATACGACACCTATAGCAAAAAGGCGATTTAAAATTTTTTTGTCTGTCTGTCTGTCTGTGTGTTTGTTCCGGGTAATTTTCGAAACGGCTGGACCGATTTTGACGAGACTTTCACTGGCAGATAGCTGATGTAATAGGGAGTAACTTAGGCTATTTTAATTTTTGAAAAACAATTAAGGTTCCGCGTAAAAAAATAAAAACACATGAAATCAAAGAGTATTTCCGAAACGGCTGGACCGATTTTGACGGGACTTTCACTGGTAGATAGCTGATGTTATAAGCAGTAACTTAGGCTACTCTTATTTTAGAAAAACAAAATTAAAAAATATGGGTTCTGTCTCGCGGGGTCAGAACGCGGGAGCGGGCTGTTTTGTTAAATTAAATTCCACCCGGACGAAGTCGCGAACTCAGCTAGTTGTCACTAAATAAGTAAATATTGCTATTCATCTACACAAATAAATAAAATTGGTGTGTATGTTTGTAAAATTAAAAATAACACCTTTTCACTAAATGCATATGAAAGCACATACGACACCTATAACAAAAACGCGATTAATATTTTTTTAGTCTGTCTGTCTGTGTGTTTGTTCCGGGTAATCTCCGAAACGGCTGGACCGATTTTGACGAGACTTTCACTGGTAGATAGCTGATGTTATAAGAAGTAACTTAGGCTACGTTTATTTCAGAAAAACAAATAAAAAAAAATGGGTCCTGTCGCGCGGGCTCAGAACGCGGGAGCGGGCTTTTTTGTTAAGTTAAATTCCACGCGGACGAAGTCAAGGGCTCAGCTAATATACTATAATATTACCTACTATATTTTGATTGCTCAAATCTCACTCAGATTCAGGTATTTAAATTAGAAAGCTAGTTAAGTGGGGTCTGCATACCTACTTAATCTTTATAACTATTTAAATGTTTACAAACAAAAAATCTACGCAAATAAGTAAAATTGGAGTGTCTGTTTGTAATATTAAAATACAACCTTTTCACTAAATGCATATGAAAGTACATACGACAGCTATAACAAAAACGCGATTTAAAATTTTTCTGTCTATCTGTCTGTCTGTCTGTGTGTTTGTTCCGGGTAATCTCCGAAACGGCTAGACCGATTTTAACGGGACTTTCACTGGCATACAGCTAATGTTTTAAGGAGTAACTTAGGCTACTTTAATTTAAGAAAAACAATTAGAATTCCGCGTAGAAAAATAAAAACACATGAAATCAAAGACTATCGCTAAAGTTGTAGATTGGTTCAATGTAAATAATCTTCTACTTAATAAGAATAAAACGAAATGTATAAAGTTCTCAACGCCAAATGTGAGACAAGTAGGAACCAATATACGACTAAATGGAGCAGAATTGGACCTCGTGGAGGAAACTGTCTTTCTAGGGATCTCTATAGATGCTAAATTGCAATGGGGTCCTCATATCAAAAAATTGTCGGGTAAACTCAGCAGTGCGGCATATGCTGTTAAAAAAATCAGGCACTTAACCGACGTTGAAACAGATAGAATTGTTTATTTTAGTTATTTCCATAGCGTTATGTCATATGGCATACTGCTCTGGGGATGCTCTGCTGACTTAAACTCCATTTTTGTTCTGCAGAAAAGAGCCATACGAGCTATTTACAATCTAGCTCCAAGAATCTCCCTCACAGAAAAATTTAAAGAAATAAATATTCTAACTGTTGTGTCACAATTTATCTATGAAAATCTCATGTACGTTAAAAAAAATGCTAATAATTTTGAGAAAAGGAGCGACGCTCATTCTATAAATACACGGAATAAGCACAAGCTATCCGTACATGTAACTCGTCTCCACAGAATAAGTCATTCTTTTATGGGGCAATGTATACGTTTTTACAATAAGCTTCCCAATGAAATCCGAGATTTACCTATCAATAAGTTTAAAACCCTAATTAAAACTAAACTCAGTGCAAAGGGTTATTACAAAATCTCGGATTATTTGGATGATAAATCAGCTTGGGACTGAGCAGCTCAAATCTCGACAGTCAATAATAATGTCAAAGCGTAGCGTGTCTTGCCCTACTAGTCCGAATTATTTGTAAGTCTTGGTAATATGAAAAGGCAATACACTGGAGCTATTATAATATTTATATTAATATCTACTACCCTTTGTAATTATTGGTTATAAGCAACTGGCGATAAAAAAAAAATAGTGACATGTAAAAAGACAAGCCCGCTGAGTTTCTTGCCGGATCTTCTCAGTCGAGGTCGCGTTCCGATCCGGTTGTAAATATAAGAAAAAAAAATGTAAAATTGACAACTTGTAAGTGCCCGTAGGCCTAAACAAAATAAACGATTTGAATTTGAATTGAATCTCCGAAACGGCTAGACCGATTTTGACGGGACTTTCACTGGCAGATAGCTGTTGTTATAAGGAGTAACTTAACGACGAACGAAAACGGTTTCAATGGCACAAGGGTTCTTAGTTTGGGACCATACAGGTAGGTGTTTGTCTAACGATATTTATCTACTTATCATACTAATATTATAAAGAGGAAAACTTTGTTTGTTTGATTGTAATGAATAGGCTCCGAAACTACTGAACCGATTTGAAAAATTATTTCACTGTTGGGATGCTACACTATCCCCGGGTGACATAGGCTATAATATATTTAAAAAAAAATAGGGATCCTTACTAACTCGAATAATGTAACCGCAATGTACCCGTGCGAAGCGGGGGCGGGCCGCTAGTATTCAATAAATAGATAAATATCGACAGACTGACACACCAACTGCATTGTCCCAAACTAAGCAACGCTCGTACTGTGGGTACCGTACAATGGACTGGGGCGGTCCCAGTGACACCCCGTGACTCTGAGCAAATTACGAAAAGGCCATTTCCGAATATGGCGGGAATCGAACCCGCAAACACCCGGTGCAGTGAGCCGAGCGGCCTACGTTCAAACCTCTGCGCCAAGCGGTCGTCAAATGTTATAATTTAATACTAGAGCTACGTATGGTAATTACCCTTATCAAACCCATAACAATAATAATCACTATTATTTTCCTTGTACAAACCATTGCTGTTGTTTACGTCTTATTTAGGTCGGTACCTAGTGAGTTTCAATTAACAATATCTAGCAACAAGCAATATTAATAAATTTAATATAGGTATTTAAATATAGTTTGAAATGTAAATGTTATTCATCCCCATAAGATTTGTTTGTGAAGTTAAAAATAATTATTTAAAGACGAGCAGCACCCGCTAAATGTTAAACTTAAAAAAAACCATAGGCATATTTTTTTTTTCTTCGAAATAACAGAAAAGATCTATAAATATATATTTACAAAATATACTTACCTATATATAAGAGTTACGTTATAAGACCTGGGCCCTAACCACGCTAGCTACTCAAATCGTAATAGAAAAGCAAACGCTCGCGATTACGTTTCAAACGCTCCGCTTTTGACGTTTTGCTGACACCATACCATATCAATGTCAGTAGAAATCGTGAAGCTCGTGTCAGCAAAACGTCATAAGCGGAGCGTTTGAAACGAATGTTACCAACATAAGATTATGTATATTTCAGAGTGGCACCCTATTCTTGGAGCTGCCGAACGCCTACCAGCGTTGGACCATTATAAACTCGAGCAACTACTGCTTGGACTACACAATGCCCCCAAACAACCCGAAGGTATTGAAACTAGGCTTCTGGGCCATTTTACCGGCCCAAGATCAACCTCTCAGCAATGACTATTTGACATACGGTAAGACAATCACTGACAACCTTATCTATAGACAAATAATTACTTGGTACATATATACATATTATATAAATAAAATTGGAGTATCTGTTGGTAATATCAAAATAATACTTTTTTACTAAATGCATATGAAAGTACATACGACACCAATAGCAAAATTTAAGCGATTAAAAAAAAAAGTCTGTCTATCTGTCTGTCTGTGTGTTTGTTCCGGGTAATCTCCGAAACGGCTGGACCGATTTTGACGGGACTTTCACTGGTAGATAGCTGATGTTATTAGGAGTAACTTAGGCTTCATTAATTTTAGAAAAACATAATTTTAAAAATGGGTCCTGGAATGCGGGCTCATAACGCGGGAGCGGGCTTTTTTGTTCCTTAACTTAAATTCCACGCGGACGAAATCGCGGGCTCAGCTAGTTAATAATAAGTCAAGACTACACTTATGTCCCCCGTAAATTTGCCCCGGCACGAATCGAACCCGCAACCATCTTCTGCCGTGCCTTGAACAAAGCGTCTGTGTTACATTTTTTGAGTATCCTGCCGAAGCATCGCAAAGAATATAGTTTTATCTTTAATCTGTATCTGAGTCTCTGCATTCATTGAGAGCTTAGTTTTGTCACGAATGCAAAGTCGAACGATGAATTGACAAAACATTTCTTTAAAGACTGACACACCAACCGTATGGTCCCAAACTAAGCAAAGCTAATAAGAGCTATTATATTTATAGTAATATCTACTACCCTTCGTAATTATTAACTATATAAACAAATGGCGATTGATAAATACAAAATGTAAAAAGACAAGCCCGCTGAGTTTCTTGCCGGATTTTCTCAGACGCGGTCGCGTTCCGATCCGTTTGTAAATATAAGAAAAATATGAAAATTTGACAATTTGTAAGTGCCCACGTAGGCCTAAACAAAGTAAACGTTTTGACTTTGACTTTGTCTGGAATGACGTTTCCAAGATCGCTTTCAGACTTGAGATCGATTTGTTAATACAGGCCTTAGTACACTTTTGCTTACTTTGGCTTTCGCACTCCTGTCTTCAATTGTATGCTCTTGGTCCATATCCAGCCTCGCTGGTCTCCTGCCTGTTCATGCTCATTGTGCTGGTGGTATACGCGGTGCTCCCGGAGCTGCGCAACCTCTGCGGCATGATCCTCATGGCGTACATCGCCAGTCTCTTCTGTGCCTTCCTGCTGCTGGCCGTCATACAAATTGATACCTACCTCGCATCTGTCTGCTTCGGCCTGTGTAAGTTTACTTTTGTTACAAAAAAAATACGTCAACAAATGAGTTTTAAAGTTCAAACGTAGTAATACCGTATTCCATTTAGTATTTTTTACCAAGTGTTTTGTAATTACAGCAAACAATTTGTAATTGCTAAATTTTTTGCTATAGAAAATTTCAAAACGTTTGGTAAAATGTATTTAAAATAATTCTAGGTTATACAAAAATATATGATAATTTCACATAAAACTTGTGATATGCTTTTTTTAATTGGAAGGAATAAAAAATAGAAAAAAGTGTTCAAATTTCAATGAAATTTTCAACGCAGGTATCATTTAATTCTATGCCCGATACTCATTCAAACTCCAAATTTCTCTGCAAATTTCGAACTATTGAAACACCTTCAAGTATATTTCTGAAACCTTATTATGTTTACCAATCAGCAAATTAATAAAATCATGGTTCAAAAAATGTCCACCAGAGTTGCGAGCCGAAAATCTGCATTCACTTGGTTCAAAACTTCGAAGAAGAATCATATTCATAACTACTATTCTGCCAACGGATAAATTAAAAAAAATATTTATCATTTGTTACAGCGCTGTCGATCTACTTCTTCTTCTTGGCTAGCTTCTGTTGGATGAACATCATGTCTTACGACATATGGTGGACATTCAGGTAACTAATTCATGTATCTACCTAACTTACCTAATACTTTAAAGGCGGAACCTCAGACGAATTGAAGTTAGAACTTAGACGGAACGCTTAGAACTCTTGAGTAAATCCAGCAAACGTATCTATACATCTATACAATTAATAAAATTGGAGTGTCTGTTTGTAATATCAAAATAACACCTTTTCACTAAATGCATATGAAAGTACATGCGACACCTATAACAAAAACACGATTTTAATTTTTTTTGTCTGTCTGTCTGTCTGTGTGTTTGTTCCGGGTAATCTCCGGAACGGCTGGCCCGATTTTGACGGGATTTTGACAGGCAGATAGCTGATGTTATAAGGAGTAACTTAGGCTTACTTTTATTTAAGAATAGCTGAATAAAAAAAAAAATGGGTCCTGTTGTGCGGGCTCAGAACGCGGGAGCGGGCTTTTTTGTTAAGTTAAATTCCACGCGGACGAAGTCGCGGGCTCAGCTATACCAAATAAAATAACATCAGTAGCGCCCATCCGATTTTGATGTACTTATGAGGTGTCAATCGATTCGATATTAAACTCCAGGTGACATAGGCTATACTTTATACAAACAAATCAATAGCTATGATGGATGTTACATCCAAAACAGTGGGGTAAATACCTGAAATTATGTTTTGGCTGTCATACCCAATGGGATGTCTAATGAAAGAAGAGAAAATTCCGAGTTCAAAAATATAAATATAGCACAATATACAATACCTTTTTTTTTACCGTGGGGAAATCCTCATGGATACCCGCACGCCCCGAGGGAGACGTGCCGGACTCCTACCGGCTAAAAGTCCACGTGGACTTAGTCCCGCCTTGCGACAGGGCCGCAGGCAAGCTTTCGCACACATCTGTAACCCTATCAGCGGTTGCCCGCGCGAACGGACACCTCCTCCTCACGGTGGCGTGGGCCACACCACGCCGCCGTCCTCCTCGGGGTTGCTTGACTGACACGCAGGGCCCCCGCTCTTTGTGTCCACAACAATATACAATACCTATACCAAGCGCCCGAAAAGTATTTTTATACTATATTTCAGCGTTCATGAATAGGTACTACTAGCGCTATCTATCGGCAGTTCTGAACATAATTCGTGTAATTCCGTAGTCGGGTTATGGTGAAGGCGCCTGTCAAGCCCGCGAAATTCAAAATTTTTGAGGTTTTTTAGAAATTTTTCAAAATCTGACAATAATAAAAGGCACATTTTGTAATTCGCGAAAAAGACCGTGTGCAGTGCATTTATTAATATATCCAACTAACTCTAAAACATTTCAAGAACGACAGCTATCCAGATAATCTGGCAATTTTTGTATATTTAGTGATTTACTAATATTATCCACCGTGATAATATTTAGAGTAAAATAAATATATTAATAAACGCACTGCATACTGTGTTTTTCGCAAATGACAAAATGTTGTCTTAAATGTTTTCAGATTTTGGATAAACTATAGAAAGACTCGAAAATTTTGAATTTCGCGGGCTAGACAGGCGCCTTCACCTCGTACCTAGGTAGTTTTTTATATCTACGTTTTCACTTGTTAGATTTGTTCTATATAAAAATGAATCTTTATTGCCTTGGTCATCGCATCACGCGTGAACGGATGGAACGATTTCGCTAATTCTTTTTTGTTGTGTCTTTTATTGTCAGGAGAAGGTTCATATGAAAGAAAGAAATAATAAAGTTCAGCCGAACTATTCGAATTCAATATTCAACGTTAAGACAGGACAACGTCTGTTGGGTCAGCTAGTATTTAATAAAAACATTATAATATTTCAGGGGATACGCCAAGGCCCGGCCCATTCATCGTCGCGGTGAAAGGTTCAAATTCTGCATGTACTGCCTCTACGCGTGGGGGGTGCCTTTGCTCATGACCATCTTCATGGGGGTGACCAATACGGTCAACCTGAAGCATGTCCCCTGGTTCATCACGCCCAATATACCACGGATGGGGTGTTTCCTTGAAGGTACATTGATTGCCACATACCAACATCAAAGTTCACCACGTACACGACACTCCTCTCCCACTGTCCGGATGTCCCACACCCCTTCAAGTCGGCATCGTACGAGTTATACCCTTGGTATAGCAATCATCTATAGGCTACGATGACTGCTTAACATCAGACGGATCGCACGCTTGTTTGCCGACTTGACTTTGTACCTAAATATAAAAAAGCGTAGATAGGTTTTCTGATTACGTACCTAATATCAAAAAAGGAAGAAGGTTTTTGATCACTGATTACCTATTTGTAAAAAAGTTGTCCGTCACGGGAGACGCACGCACACACACAAGGGAGTCGAGAGCGGTGGCGTAGAGGTGGCATGACGGCATGAGAGAGCGTCATGCCAGTTGCCGTGACAGCAAACTGGGGCCAAACTCTGTTAACCGCTGGCATCTCGATCGAATCGCAATCCGCCAAAACTGACGTACCGCGTACTATCTGAATACGTCAGTTTTGTCAGTTTGCCTATAGAAAATCTGTCAAAAGTGACGTACCTATTCAGATGCCGATACGTCATTTATGAAGTATTGCGAGTCGATCGAGATGCCAGCGGTTAACAGCTGAGCCCCTAGTCGATTTTACTGCCAAATTGCGCAACTAGATGTTTGACACCAACATTTTTCTGCGCAGGTGGAGTGAAATTGCTGTATCTATACGTGCCGATGCTGATCATGATCATATTGAACTGGTTTTTCTTCATAATGACCGCGTATAACGTGTGGAGGCTCGGCCGCGGGACCGCTGTGCTCGCCAATAGCGTAGCGAGGGGCACAGCCACCGCGCACCGCACCCAACGGCACAGGTATGCGATATGCCTCGTGACTCGTGAGGTCATTAACACAGGGTTAATTAAAAAAAATTGTAACCCTATCATAGAGGTTGAAACAGAAAGGGTATACTTATTTTTTTCAAAACTTAACGTTGTAAATCTAAAACTATCATCTTTGGAGGAAACTTGAAAAACAGAAGGTGTTTCAGGGATAAGTACAGCTGTTGACAGATTTCATAAGTCTACAAAACCTTTAGTATTGCAACTGTCCCACAAAGCCGATAGCTTTAGATTTACAAAGTTAAGTTGAAAAAATATAGTGTACTCTTTCTGTTCCACCTAGTATACCGGTAACATCCTCACATGTTACTTCATCTTTAAACTCAACTCAAACTGAAACTCAAAATAGTTTTTATTCATGTAAGCCAACAAAGCATTTATGAATCTACTACCGGTTCGGAATGCTGCTTCCACTGAGAAGATCCGGCAAGAAACTCAATGGTTACTCTTTTCAATGAATAAAAGATGGTGTATATTCCCAGGAACATTGACAGAATGTGAGCAGGCAACACCATTGCCACTAAATAGTAATCAAATCTCACTCAGATTTAGGTATTAAAATTAGAAAGCTATATAAGTGAGGTGTGCATCCAACTCACACTTTATGTAATGTTACACTATGTGTAATGCCTTCCATGCTACGTAAATGAATAGAGTTTAACAACAATGTTGTTAAGAGGAACGATTTAAATAACGTTCTTGATCGTTTTTGCATGGAATATAATATATCAAAACAAAACGGCTAATTTATTTTGAGAATAAACGTTATAATCGGACAATTATAAACAGACCCTTATGATCGTATAGGTAACGAATGTCGCTGTTTTCAGTTGTATGTTAGCAATGTAGACCTAAAATTTCAATAATTTCAATAAAATTAAGAAATCCGCTCATGTAGGCGTTCTAATGAAACTATTATGGTAATTATCATCTAGGTAATATAAGTAAGTGTAGGCCTCTAGCCGGATCTTCCAGGAAATATCGCGTTCAAATTGTAAAAATAGTACATTGTTACCCTAGGGGTGAAGGTAACTAAATAAGTCTTTCACCCGAGGTAAACACTGTGCTTTTCATTACGAATACAAGTAAAGTAAAAATAAAAACAGGAATTAGCTAAAGAAATAATACAAGGCAGTATGAACAATACTCTACAACTCGAAAAAACAAATGAAGATCGGATTACCGCCTATATTGTTATTTTTCCGTCCGGCCTGGTTCAATATAAATGTCAAAATAGAACTAGTTTCTTTTTAATAATTTGACAACTGTCAATTGTAATCGATTCTCCCCAGGGCGGAGAAGTATTACTTTCAACCCGCTCCTCAGGCAACTTCAGACCTACTTTCCGAGTACTTATGAGTATTTGTTACCGCCCCGAAATCTAAACAAGATAAATGATCTTATAAGAGTAGGTACCTCCCGATTATAACTTGCAATTGGTAAGGAACAAAAAAAAGATTATATTTATGAAAATGTTTCACTTCTTTTTCAGGCTGATGGTTTACTTGAAGTTATCGATAGTGATGGGTTTGAACTGGTTATTCGAGGTAGTCAGTTTCGTATGGCCCGACTTCAAATTCTGGTACATCTCGGACGCATACAACATTCTCATAGGATTCGCCATCTTCCTTATCTTCGTGTGCAAAAAGAAGATACTCAGAAAACTCATCAAACGGTAAGTTTTTTTCTAAATTCAGAAGAGCCACCGTTGCGGTCATTAACCCGGATCACCCGGCACCAACAATTTCTATACTTTTCATTGTATCCTGGGGGTGTTATTCTAATTATTTTGTAAAATAATTATAGAAGCTGTTATTTCGAAGCGGACATCAGAATTTTTCCGTTAACTGTTAATCCCTCCTGTATTTTAAGCCATTCGGACCGATGCCATATTTAAAGTTATTTAAGAAAATATTGCACTGAAGCAATTATAACACATACTTATTCAATTACTAACATACAAATATTTTTTGCGAATAAATGTAAAAATGACATTAAGGCTAAAGCGCCCATCTAGCCCGCGAAGTTCAAATTGTTTGAGGTTTTTTAGAAATTTTTCAAAATCTGACAATAATAAAAGGCACATTTTGTAATTCGCGAAAAAGACCGTGTGCAGTGCATTTATTAATATATCCAACTTACTCTAAAACATTTCAAGAACGACAGCTATCCAGATAATCTGGCAATTTTTGTATATTTAGTGATTTACTAGTATCATATCCACCGTGATAATATTTAGAGTAAAATAAATGTATTAATAAACGCACTGCATACTGTGTTTTTCGCAAATCACAAAATGTTGTCTTAAATGTTTTCAGATTTTGGATAAACTATAAAAATACTCGAAAATTTTGAATTTCGCGGATTACACAGGCGCCTTCACCTTAAAGTTTCCGAATCCGTTTCCGATATCGATTACGGTTTTGATTTTGACATTCTTAAATCAAAAATATTTTTATGTCAATAGCTACAACGCTCAGAAGACGCAATGGAACCAGTATTCGAAGAGCTACGTCAGCAACTCATCCGACTCCAGCTCCAGTCCTGAGACTATGACACTCCAGATCTCCGCACATCCAAGGGGCTTCTGATTCGCCAAATACTTGACGACTGGCTTTGATCCTTATTTCTATGATTCTGGGCTCCGAATCAAATAACGAGTAATAGATTAGATACCACTGGTATTTGTAACTTTAGACAGTTTTAGTGGTATTATCCTAATAGCAAAGCTGTTCACATTTTTAATTTAAAAAAATAATTCCCACCTATCTGTTAGCAGTCCTTTGCCGAAAACATGTCGACCGCCAAGAATTTAATGGACTTCCGTTTTTTGATACGAATGACCGTTTCGAAATACCGTTCATTAGTATTGGTTACGATTTTCGAATGCATACTATCGATAGTCCTATCGATAGTTAGGCAACACTAGCCCTAAACGTAGGTAGGTATATATAGGCTTTTTACGCTCATTACACGTCCTTATGTAAGTATTATGTTAAGCGTAAGTATACCTATAGCTAGCCCTTAACAAGAAATGTAAGTGTTCGTAAATAGTATTAATAATGCATTTGGATATAGGTAGGTAGTTTTCTACTTAAAATAAGTAAATATACTTTCAAGAGCAATATATTTTTTACATATTATTGAAGTTCTGCCAAGTTTTCCTGTGTAATAGAAATGTACCAAATTAGCTGACTTGGGTTCCAATAACGCTCGAGTCGACACTCGACACTCGGCACTTGACTCACAGTCGTTGGATCTGACATATTTCGAAGTCCGCTAACGACTGCTTCTCGAGTCGTGTCGAGTCATGAATCGGTCGGCATGGGTGAGCGAGTGGTTAGTGGACTACGGAAAACTGTCAAAACTGACGTTTTTCGAGTCAATTCCAAGTCGAGCGTTATTGGAACGGGTAACAGACTTGGCCCTTAGGCCCAACTCTGTTAAGCACTAGCATCTCGACGTACTCGCACTCTACTCGCAATACGCCAAAACTAACGTATCGCGTATGGCGTATACGTCAGTTTTGAAAGATTTTCTATAGAAAAACTGTCAAAATTTCGATTCGATCGAGATGCCAGCGGATAAAAGACTTCGGTCTCCGGGCTAATGTTTGGATCTTCAACCACCACCACTTATTGTCGTTATTTAGTTTGAACTCGGTAGTGTGTAGCTCACAATCACACATAATTATTATTCGAAGGGTTAGGCAGTTGTGAACTGCAGTAAACCCACATTGCATTGATGACATTATGGTAAAACCAGTGATATCTCGAGGTCAATTGTAAACATTATCCGGGAAGCTCGAAGAATTCTCTCCTTATTTGTATTGAAAATGTTTGTGACGTAGTTTTGGGCCATCGTGGTATTAGAATACCTGGCGTCGCTTCTCGTATTATAGTATCATTACCTTTACATTGTAATATAACCCCATTGATAATGTTCATTAAACTATGATAATAATAAGTATTTCCCCATTTTATATTTAAGGTCGGAAAGCCTATCACTAGTCAGCAAAATACTACCTAGGTAGGTATATGTTCCGACACCTTAGATTAGGCTAGGCATTATGTTTAGACCACTTAAGTTTATGTTTGCCCTACATTTGCACTTGGACGAAATATTATTCTCATATTAGGTATTTAAATACCTAAATCTGAGTGATATTTGATAACTATTTACTTATTCAGTGACAATGGTATTGCCTGCTCATATTCTGTTGCTGTTCCTGATAATGTGCACCATCTTTTATTCATAAAAAAGAGTAACCATTGAGTTTCTTGCCGGATCTTCTCAGTGGAAACAGCATTCCGAACCAGTGGTATATTCTGATTATTCATAAATGCTTTTTTGGCTCACATGAATAAAAACAAGTTTGAGTTTGAGTTTTGAGTTCGAATATTCACACACAACATAATTATTGTTATAGGTGCTATTTTTAGAAGATAGAGACAAGTACATTTTTGTGTGAATGTTTCGTCAAGTGCAACTGAGTTGTTTTGCCTAACTATTTATTGTCTATCGTGACATTGAAAACTAGTCATAATATCGATAGTGCTATCGATAATATATCTACATGCGACAATACTGCCGATAGTGCCGATACTTAGTATATATGGATAATCATACTATAGATACTATACGAATACTATAGATATACTACTGGTATCGATTCTATCGATACTATCAAGTTCTAATAGTATTATAGCGTGTTTTACTAAAATTACTCACGAAACTTTTAGCTCTACCGAGTAAGTAATTCTAGTAAAACGCGCTATAATAGGGATACTTTCGATAGTACCAGAACTTAATAGTGACTCGATAATATTGTTACTATTAGCTCGTTGATATAAAACTATTTTTCGGATTTTATCGCGTTTATTAACTTTATGTTCCCGACGTTTCGGTTGCTTTACAGCAGCCATGGTCACGGGGGGACTGAGGTGTTAGACGTCCTGATGTCATAGTTAGTAACTGGGTACCCTCATATTAAGTTGTTGTTTGCGGTCCGATCCACGCAGAAAGTGCTCACAGTATCTCGAGGTCTTGCAATGGCAGACTTGGTTATGGTTTTAATTATATTAATTACTAGATCCCAAGTTGGTGGTAGCACCCAGCCATCTTCCCTATTGAAATTAGGATGTTTTTTAATTTCAATGGCCTCACGTATCATCCTTGGTCGGAATCGGTGTTCTTTTGCGAGGATCTGTGGTTTATCAAATCTGATATAGTGGCGGGTGCGGTCTTCTACATATTCACAGATTGCAGACTTCGTGGAGCACCGGTGTTTCACGTCAGCTATATGTTCTAAACGCGATAAAATCTGAAAAATAGTTTTATTTCAATGTGTAGTATTCGCGTAAATATAAGAAAACACTATTAGCTCGATTCATTAGTATTGGTTGCGATTTTGGATTTGATTTGATACTACCGATAGCCCTATCGATAGTTAGGCAACACTAGCCCGAAACGTAATTTATTAAGTGCCCTTATGTATTGTGTTTAACGTAAGTAAACCCTTAATAAGAAATGTAAGTATACCAACACGAGTAATAGATTTTTGACATTTTATTAAAGTTCTTATTTTTTCTTAATTTATTAATAACTTTTTTTTAAATATGGGGGGGGTTGGTTAGGAAGAGCCACCCCGCTCCGCTGCAGCACCGTTCTGTGCCTCTATAGAGCGTTTGACCTTTAGCCAACCATACAGCTGGCAGCGCTCTTTTACACTTTAACAATTAATAAAAACACCCGAAGCTACGACTTTTCAAACTACAAAAGAGCTGATAATTTTCGAACGGCTGAACCGATTTTATTTATTTATTTATTTAAACTTTATGCACAAGTAAAAAAACACTATGTACAAAGGCGGACTTAATGCCTTAGGCATTATCTACCAGTCGACTTTAGGGTGGTGCAGAAACAACATGGCGGGTGCAACTAAAACGAGATAAATAGAGGAATTTATACCTATATACATATATTCATAGATACGAGTACATAAAAAACAAAATTGTAAAGAAAAAAGTCAACAAAAAAGTCCAACGAATTACCGCTGTGACGATTCTACCAACTTCTTGCGAATGTGCTCTCGTGCCTTCACCTTAAAAGACAACCGACTTTTTGCCGTCCTGATATTCAGAGGGAGCGCGTTCCAAAGGAAGATCGCCTGGACAAAGAAAGAGGAGCGGAGTGGATAAACCCAGAGCGGTGTGAGGGACATCGTAAGAGAAGATTATTTGTTGAGCGCAGATTTTTACTGTGGGCAGAGCAAATAAATTGAATTTGTGAAGTTAGATAGGGGGGAGAAGAAAGATTGTTTAGAAAAGAAAACAGAGTAGTCAATGCCCTTAGTGCTCTATTTTCTATTGATTTTCATGAAACATTGCTAAGAACACTCGCGATCAGAATACCTATCTAACAAAAAGAAATAACATTGAAATGGGATCATCCGCTTGGGCGCTACGGTGCCACAGACAGACACACAGATACACAAACACACATGTTAAACTTATATCACCCCTCGTTTTTTGTCGGGGGTTCAAAATAAGAAGGAAATAATGCTCTGACCCTGTACACACAAATAATTTTAAGGTGTGGAGAAAAAATTAACCTTCCATTGTTTAACCAATGTATTAAATGACATCATCATCATATCATCATGATACAAGACGTCACTCGCTTCCGCTAGAAGGTGCGTCTACTTACCTAGACGCACCTTGGCACCCGACAAGCCCGCTGAGTTTCTTGCCGGATCTTCTCAGTCGAGGTCGCGTTCCGATCCGGTGGTAGATTTACCCTCGCCACCTCTCCTGGCAGCGGCCCAAGCCGAGGTCGTGTCCCTTGTGGCGCCCTTGAGCTAGCTGCCCCCCTGCCCCTCTGGCTGGAGCGCACTTGCGCTCGCCCTCTGTCCGGGTGAAGTTGTTATGGCCACTCTGGCCAACAACATATAGTCAATTCAAACAACCACAAGACGTCACTCAATTTCTGTCTCAAAGTTGAAGCAAAGTTGAGATATATGTATTACTAGCTGTGCCCCGCGACTTCATCCGCGTAGTATTGGATTATTGGGTTAAAAAATATTCTATATGTTAATCCCGGTTATAATCTATCTGTGTTCCAAATTTCATCCAAATCCGTTCAGTAGTTTTGCGTGAAGGAGTAACAAACATACATACATACATACATACATACATCCACACTCACAAACTTTCGCATTTATATTATTAGTAGGATATTCTGGCCTTCGTTCGGAGACTTAGGGAGAGTTGTTAGTTAGGGCAGATACATCGAAATTTAAAAGTGTCCAGATAATAATTAGCTAGAACTAGCTGACCCGACAGACGTTGTCCTGTCTTAACTTTGAATATTGAACTCGAATTGTTCCGCTCAACTTTCTAATTTTTTTCTTGGGATCGCCCCCAGTCCATTGTACGGGAGCCATAGTACAAGCGTTGTTTAGTTTGGGACCATACAGTTGGTGTGTTCGTCTGGCAATATTTATTTATTAGTTATTAGGTTTATATTCAATGGTTTTCCTCAATTGCTCTCTGCCTCGCCTCCAGCGGTGTGCGGTGGGCCTTTGAGTATTTTCCGCCTACTCCTCATATTTTTGGTTTCGGCCACACACGCCCATTTTGATAAAATATCTATACAAATAAATAAAATTGGAGTGTCTGTTTGTAATATCAAAATAACACCTTTTTACTAAATACATATGAAAGTGCACAAGACACCTATAACAAAAACGCGATTTTTTTTTGTCTGTCTGTCTGTCTGTGTGTTTGTTCTGGGTAATCTGCGAAACGGCTGGACCGATTTTGACGGGACTTTCACTGGCAGATAGCGGATGTTTTAAGGAGTAACTTAAGCTACTTTAATGTTAGAAAAACAATTAGGGTTCCGCGTAAAAAAATAAAAACACATGAAATCAAAGAGTATCTCCGAAACGGGTGGATCGCGTTTGACTGGACTTTCACTGGTAGATAGCTGATGTTATAAGCAGTCAGGTAGGCTACTTTTATTTTAGAAAAACAAAATTAAAAAAATGGGTCCTGTCGCGCGGGCTCAGAATGCGGGAGCGGGCTTTTTTGTTAAATTAAGTTCCACGCGGACGAAGTCGCGGGCTTAGCGAGTCCTATATAAAGATAATTCAATCATGCCCACTCTAAATGTCACACTTTGACAAACTGAATCGTTTCATGTTATTTTTTCCCATACGAGTTTATTTTTAGAAACTATTACATAATTATATCCGAGAGGTGTTTAAGTATACTTGTCTGTAGGACATTTTGCTAGCAGGAAAACCCAAGTTGGAATTTGTGGGCGTTTATCAGAGCATAATATATCAAGGAAAAAACATCATGTGAAAAAAACACATGTAAATAAGATGCCATGGGACGTAATATTGCGCTAACCACGCGCTAACTCTCCGACTTCGCTACACAGTGTCATAGCGACCACTTCCGGTCTGTTATCTGTGTAAAATGAGATTAACAATAATACTGAAAAAAAAAAAAACTGACTTCAAAAAACCATGGGTGCACTAAAAAGCTATAAATAACTAGGGACCTGGTTTGTAATTTCTTTTTCATTACTCATACTCTGAAAGTAGGTCTGAAGTCCCTGAGGAGCGGGTTGAAAGTAATACTTTTCCGGCCCGGGAGTTTTGCTTTCAACTGACAGCTGTCAAATTATAAAAAAAAAACTAGTTCCATTTTCACATTTCTATGGAACCATGTTCAAACTTTTTCTACAGTCACTCAATTACAGCACGATGTAAAATTGAAATAACATAAAGTTAAGTATTAATTAAAGAATATATATTTTTAAATGACTTAATTACAATTTACTTTCAAGAATTTCTTTAAAATAACATAGATTCGGGCAAAATATTTAAAGATGAAAATGAAAAATAATGGCTAAATAAAGAAGTTGGCCGGCCAACGAAAAAAAAAAAATAGGCGGCAATCCGATCTTTATTTTTTTTTCGAATTGTAGAGTATTGTTTATACTTCCTTGTATTATTTCTTTAGCCAATTCCTGTTTTTATTTTTACTTTCCTTGTATTCGTAATGAAAAGCACAGTGTTTACCTCGGGTGAAAGACTTATTTTGTCCCTCGAACTATTAGCGCCCTCGCTACGCTCGGGCGCCAAACCCCGTCTCGGGACTAAATAAGTCACTTTCACCACTCGTGTAACAATGTACTATTGAATCATAATGTGATGATATTTTTATTCCATACATGATTCGTACATTTAATTCCAATAGAATATAGTTGTTAAAACCCTCATACTTTGTCGTTACTAGGAATGTGTACCTGTATATAGTCGCTTTCAAGGTAACATTCAATTGCTAAATGAAATAAATTACACTACAGCCTAATAATTATATTATTTAACATGTAAGTACTTCTCATAGAGCGTTTGTACATTTATTTCAAATAGAATATAGTTTGCTAATACCATTCGCTTTGTCAGTGCTAAGTACTTATGTGACCCCAAGCTGTATGGGGGTTTTCGAGGTAAATAATTGATAGAATGGTAGGAGACCACACGGTATGACGCTGACCCCTTGGAATATGGGACGGCCCTTGGTGTGGGACGCAACATGCGTCGATACCTTGGCACCGTCCCACCTTCGGGAGTCTAGCATTAAGGCTGTTGGTGCTGCCGCCTACCTGAATCCATCAAACGGGGCAAATATAGCAACCTTGACCCAGGTTATATCTTTGAGCCCTTCGGGGTAGACACTCTGGGACACTGGGGCCCGGGCGCGATTTGTGAAAGCGGCTGGTCGAGGCAACTGGTGACCAGAGGGCTGGCACATATCTCGCACAGAGAATAAGCATTGCCATTCAACTTGGCAATGCTGCCAACCTTCTCGGCACTTTGCCAAGCGACGACGGTCTAGCACAAGATTTTTTTTTGTGTTTTTGTTAATTAATGGGCCTAAGCCATTTTATGTCTGTACATAGTGTATAATATTTGTTAGTTCTTACTTCTTTTCAATAAATGACATTATTGATAGAAATAAATTTAACTACTGTTGTATTGATATTGAAGCGAAGCTTCTTTACGGTCGTTCGGGGCGCTCGCTGCCCGGGCACTAAAACCGTGAAAAGCGTTACGCGTTACACGATGACGTCAGAGCTGCGGCGCCCTAAGCTTTGTACTAAATATCGCTTGAAGGTTAGATAGAACATTGGTAATAATTTAAATATATCTAAAAATTAAGAATACTTCATAATTTCGCGTGTCAATAAGCGTTCACCCATCTTAGTACTGACCGCGTCCGACGTTTCTTAACTTCGGTGATCGGACGAGAACCGATGCACCCCACGTGCTATGGACTTTGTTGATAAAGGTTCTGAATAAAGTAACCCATATCTACAAATACATACGATATTTTAGTGACAGACGTGGGTTCAAGCCTCCACACAAACAATTGAATTTTTGTTTTATATAAGATTTAAATATGTTCCCTTATAAATTTTGCAATTTATATTATTTATATTTGCAATTTATATTATTTTAAATTTAATATTTGTTTTATATAAGATTTCAATATTTTCCCTTAGAAATTTTGCAATTTATATTTTAAAAATATTATATTTTAGTTGCCCTATTTTATATTATATTTATTTTTACTTATACAGTTATTTTTACATATAATTAACACCTAAAATCAACCAAATAAAACACGTAAACACGGACAAAACAGTAACATCAACTTACGCGTATTTCGGTCTTCACGTACACATATTTTATAAATCCTCACATTATCCGGCTAAATAATAGTTGAAATAACAATATAATTCACTCAATACATTATAGATAACCCTCATTTAGGTACATAATATAATAATGATAACATAAAAACTAGTATCGGCGGGGTTCTTCGTGTTGTAACCAGCGTCCTCTATTTTTCGAAATAAGATAAGACGTGGGTTCAAGCCACCACACAACCAATTGAATATATGTTTTATATAAGATTTAAATATTTTCCTGTAGAAATTTTGCAATTTATATTTATATTTGCAATTTATATTATTTTAATATAATTAATTGAACACTAACATATAATGGTTTAATTTACCATATAAAAGGACGAAAAAGGTACAACGATATACAACTGCAGATAGGTACATCAACCAATCACTTTAGATGTCTGATATGGCTAAATAGGTACCTACTTACTAACAACAAAAGATGTCCCATTTCGTTCAATAGGTACGATAGCCTAAATGAAAATCTATAATAAGCTAGCGAGACAAAATTCAAGGTACCTACCCAGGTAGGTGGGTACCTATGCCTAATTTCATTTATTTTTATGTTACACTCTGCCTACCCTGTTTCAAAACCCTATGCACGCCACTTACAATATATCTAATATCTACTGCAAAGCTTCGCTTCTTTCGGGCGTTCCTAGACGGCACTGATTTTTACATAGCTGATAGCATTCGTACATTAGATTCCCAATATATTGTAGAAACCAATATCATTAATTAGTATGAGTAAAAGGTGGCGCCATTGGGAAGTATACTTCCCAGCGGCGCCTAAATAACATAGCTACCATCGTTAGGTAAACTACTAGAACGACTGATTGTCCGGCGATTGCTCCCCGGCGGAGCAAAATGTAATCAAAAACAGTTCGGTTTTACTCCCGGGAAATCGACAGTTGACGCGGCTATATCGGTAAATTCATCTACGTCTGAATACGTATTGGGAATTTTTTGTTGATATTTCGGGCGCTCAGGCTAAAAACGCGTGGTTGCTACAAGTAAATCTACTCACTTATTTACACATACTTTGTACAGGGAACAACAACACTCAAACTTGGATATTACAAAGGCGCTGGCATTAAGTTGTCCTCAGGGATCGGTGCTTAGTCCATATTTGTGGAATTTAGGCTTCGATGACTTCCTCGAGCTACCACTCCCGTGTGGTTGTTCACTAACTGGACATGCGGATGACGGTCTACTGTTGATAGAATCAAATACTAGGGCCGGACTCGAGAACCTTGCGGAGTCATGTCTGCGCTTAATTTCTGAGTGGGGCGAGCGAAATCGTCTAACGTTCCCCCCCAAAAAACCTACCAACTCCTCCTAAAAGATAATTTAAAAGCGCCGCCACGTATTAAGTTTAACACCGCAACAATACAGAGAAAACAATTGGTTTGCTACCTGGGATTAGTATCAGAAAGGAATTTCCCATTTATGGAGCACTAGCTGTGCCCCGCGACTTCATCCGCGTAGTATTGGATTATTGGGTTAAAAAGTATCCTATATGTTAATCCCGGTTATAATCTATCTGTGTTCCAAATTTCATCCAAATCCGTTCAGTAGTTTTTGCGTGAAGGAGTAACAAACATACATACATACATACATACATACATACATACATACATACATACATACATCCACACTCACAAACTTTCGCATTTATAATATTAGTAGGATTTATTAAAACTGTTGGTGAAAAAGCGAAACGTAATTTTTATGCGTTGACGAGAATATCTACGGTAACTTGGGGACTTTCCTATAATAAGCTAAATATTATATATGGGGCTACGTACTTTGGCTGCATGTGCTACGCTACGGCGCACCGGTGTGGGCCGACAGGGCCGCAATAGGGGTGGCACGGCGTAAATTACTACAAAGCCAACGTGTGGCGTTAATATTTCTTTGTAAATCATATAGCACGGTTAATACCGATGCCCTGCCAGTTCTCGCTGGTGTGCTCCCAGTAGAGCTGGAGGTCTAAAGATGCGCGGCAATGTACTATTCTACTCAAGAGAGCATGAACACCGAGTTCATTAAACCGCGAGACCGCTCTATAATCGCTAGATTATTTTTGTCTCCCGCATTGCACCGGGGGAAGTGGATTTTTTTTTCTTCCAACTCCTCCTATTATTTCTTTCGATTAAATTCGTGCGGGTTCCAAGACAATTGAACTTTACCCCGGGACTCGTCGAGGGTCAAACCTCGACGTCATTATTGGTCACCATTGTCGATCCTGGTTTACAGGAGTTACATTACCTGTTAATTACACATGTTAATTATCTCGGTATCTATTAAATACATATTAATGTACGATGTACGTACATTAAATATGTTATACGAAGGTACATTTTATCCCACTATGATTGGTCACTATTTATTATGGTGGCGCCGATACAGACTATCACCCTTTTGTTCAGCTATTGCCAGGACAAGACACGAGATTACATAGTAACATAGTCACTAATTTGGTCCAACAAATCTGTATGACTTTACAATTTCTAAGGACATAATTTCTCGTGATTTTGCTTGTACCTATCTCACGAACGGCGGCAGTATTACTGTATGAATATGTAATAACTAGCTGTGCCCGCGACTTCGTCCGCGTGTTATTTAACTTAACAAAAATTTCGGTATTATTCATCCCCTATTTTATCCCCTTAGGGGTAGAATTAATTAAAATCTTTTCTTAGCGGATGCCTACGTCATAACATGTACCTGCATGCCAAATTTCAGCCCGACCCGTCCAGTGGTTTGGGCTGTGCGTTGATAGATCACTATGTCAGTCAGTCAGTCAGTCAGTCACCTTTGAGTTATATATATTTAGATTGGCAGGACAAGACACGAGATTACATAGTCACTAATTTGGTCTAACAAATCTGTTTTTTTTTTTTTTTTTTTGAATTGACTATATGTTGTTGGCCAGAGTGGCCATAACAACTTCACCCGGACAGAGGGCGAGCGCAAGTGCGCTCCAGCCAGAGGGGCAGGGGGGCAGCTAGCTCAAGGGCGCCACAAGGGACACGACCTCGGCTTGGGCCGCTGCCAGGAGAGGTGGCGAGGGTAAATCTACCACCGGATCGGAACGCGACCTCGACTGAGAAGATCCGGCAAGAAACTCAGCGGGCTTGTCGGGTGCCAAACAAATCTGTATGACTTTACAATTTCTAAGGACATAATTTCTCGTGATTTTGCTTGTACGAATCACAAAATTGGGTTGTAGCTGTATGATTATGCAATAATGTTCATGTAATTTCCTATGTTTGTTCGATATTAAAGCTCTGGATATTTATGGCGTGAAGACACGGGGAAAATCTCTATGTAAGTAGGTGACAATTTAAACACAATAGATACCTGTCTGCTAATTAGTCTTATTTTCCCGCACACGTGAGGTAATTATTTTGGTTGCGCCATAATACATCATTTTCCCTGTGCCATAATAAATATAAATTAGAATCTACTGCAAAACATCCCTATGGTAGATAGAAACCCACGCATCTCGCGTCCACCAGAGAGTCGTAATTAGTATGGCAAACAAGTACAGTCAGCCTCGAAAATATCGATAGTGCCCAATACACACGACGAGAAGCCACCCCAAAAGAACTAAGTCGATTTGTGTCTTATAGCACTGATATAATTACAATAAGTACCTCATATTTATAAATATCTAATTTAAAAACACACACATACAGACGAACATAGAACCTCCTCCTTCTTTGGAAGTCGGTTAAAAATGCAACAACCACCTATTCCGGCGCGCATAGACCGTAATCGCGGTCGTCAATCCGCATACACCTAACATCTTAAGAACAAAGGTGATAGCTATACAACGTAGGAACCGTCTTGAACGCTGGTGCTGCAGCTGGCAAACCTATTGTGACCCGCGTACGTTCTACATATTTCTTGGTCACTAAAGTAGTCAAAATCTGTCTTAAAGATTGTTATAACAACGCATCCTCCATATTGGGTGTGGTGTGGCAGACAGAAGAGTTTTGGGCACCTGTTCTTATTTTTTTATTAAAATGATGATATTATTTTGTTCTCATTATGCATTCAGTGCTATATCAATGGGACAAGACTGTTAGCCGTTCCAATAACGCTCGACTCGGACTCGGCTAGCAATACGTCGGTATTGACATTAACGATCGAGCCAAAAGTTTCAAAGTGCGAGTGAGTCAAGACGAGCCAAGAGTCAGTCGGTGCCTACGGGTGGGCGAGTGGTTGTGGGTGGACTGGACTGTCAAACATTTCGATTCGAGTGTAAGTCGAGCGTTATTGGAACGGTTAATAGACTTGGCCCCCGGCACCATTGTTTAGAATCCATTTAACATTATATGAAGAGAGACGATGTGAAATGTCTTTCTGATCAGGCCGAATTTACGCAATTGAGACGTAAATGTTGTTTTATTATAATTGTGCTAGGCACGCATTAATAAATCAATCACTAGTATGAGAGCAGTCTTGAGTACGCTTTTGACATGTAATTTGTACTGGAATGACATTTCCAGGATTGCTCTCAGACTTGAGGTCGATTTATTAATACGGGCCCCAATGTGAACCTTAATTTGAACTTGACTGTACGCATATTAATTTACAGGAAAAAGTCACGACAACGCAACAGTACCCAGTATACATCAACGTACCGCCACTATTTGTATTTCAACACTTAAATGTATTAAACAAGTTGATTATATCATGGATACAATTAAGTTCTACTTAATATTATTTTGCGCGTGTCTTGTAAAATGTAACAAGACAGCTGAAGTGTACAAGGACATGAACGGCAAAGATATAGACAAGAGTGTGCTTCAAGAAATTTGCGAGAATAAAACATGCATCACAAAGTGCTGTCCAAAAGGAAGTTTCATCTGGGATCGTAATTTTACTTTATGTGCATCCAAGATTAAAATTGAAAAAATATATAATACAACGATTCATTCTGATTACTCTATAGTCGATGTGTACTCTATTGATAGATATCACAGAAATGTCAAGAAGACTTCGAAGAATGTTTCAGATCCGTCCTATTATACCGTGCATAATGATATTTTCCAGACTGAAAGCTCCATGTTGATAATTCCAAAATTGGATGATGTTTTATTATTAGAGGTATGTTTAATAAATATATAATTATTTTCTAATAAGCATATCGATACCGGAAATATCTATTAACGCCTGTTTTTCAGGAGAGCGAAAATAAGTTTTTTTTTAGAAACATGCCTGTATCTTTTTTGTGGTTGTGCTATTTAAATGCCTATCAGAGCAAAGTTTCTTAAAATTCTTGTGTCTTGTGAACAACGAAAGCTAAAATAAGTTAAGACAATGATCAAAATAGTGCCTTACATTACTCAATTTATAGATTAACACTATCTATGATGTAAGTGCCATTTATGAAAATAAAATAATACATTATGTTAATGTAAGAGTCTTTGCATGTGTTGCATTTTATTGTACATATGCCTACTAAAACCATTTCAGTGAAGTATTTTAAGCCTTATGTGTATGGCATTAGTGTTCATAACTTAGATATTTACCGAAAATATATTTTATTAATACTTATCGGTCAACTCGATAATCTGCTTACCTAATTAACAATATTATAGAAAAACTGGAGTGTTTAACATTTTTATTCTAAGGATATTCAAATAGTCAATGGATTTATTTAAATGAAATTTGTCTTGGATTTAATCATCTAGCACGTCGTATTTGTCTTCAGCATCGCTCTCGTTAAATGTGTATTTAGGGATAGGCTTAAACGGGAGGCTTAAATATTTATTATAAAAGCTTTTCGGTAACTTATACATTGTCTGTTGCGAAATATAAGAATTTCTAAAACTTGTGTGACAGCGGTATCATACCAAAAAAAAATCATAATTTTGTGGAGAATTTAGGGACAGGCCTTTGACTCAGGAGTGGGACACATAAATAGAGTAGGTAAAAAATGTATATTTAAGCCTCCCATATAAGTCGCTCCCACTAAAGATCTACGCAATGAGGGCGATGCTGAAGACAAAGATGACGTGCAAGATGATTAAATACAAAACAAATTTAATCCGATGAGTTAGATTAATTGGCATGATAAAAAAACTATTCAACAGTTAAAATAATGAATGAAAAATGTATGTCTCTTTGTTTTTTTTTTTTTTTTTAATCTTTATACTTTTTGAAATTCTATTTAAGGTGAAGGCGCCTGTCTAGCCCGCGAAATTCAAATTTTTTGAGGTTTTTTAGAAATTTTTCGAAATCTGACAATAATAAAAGGCATATTTTGTAATTCGCGAAAAAGACCGTGTGCAGTGCATTTATTAATACATCCAACTTAGTCTAAAACATTTCAAGAACGGCAGCTATCCAGATAATCTGGCAATTTTTGTATATTTAGTGATTTACTAGTATCATATCCACCGTGATAATATTTAGAGTAAAATAAATGTATTAATAAACGCACTGCATACTGTGTTTTTCGCAAACCACAAAATGATGTCTTAAATGTTTTCAGATTTTGGATAAACTATAACAATACTCGAAAATTTTGAATTTTGCGGGCTAGACAGGCGCCTTCACCTTAATTTGAGACGTCATTCTTATAACATTAATTTAAGACAATAAAAACTTCAATTCATTCCATAATCATGTTGATATTTTTGACTGTAGAGTAGTCTGTTAACTTATAATTATGTAAGTCTCTTGTGAATACAACATTTAAAACGCTTCACATCCTACTAATATTATAAATGTGAAAGTTTGTGAGTGTGGATGTATGTATGTATGTATGTACGTTTGTTATTCCTTCACGCAAAAACTACTGAACGGATTTGGATGAAATTTGGAACACAGATAGATTATAACCGGGATTAACATATAGGATTTATAACCCGATAATCCCGAAATTTTTGCTAAGTTAAAATACTACGCGGATGAAGTCGCGGAGCACAGCTAGTTTTCTATAATAATGTTAATTAGGTACGCGGATTATCGAATCGAGTGATAAGTATGAATAATACTTATCTTTGGTAAGATTTAATACTTAGTTTAATTTTAAAGCTGTCATTATTTATCATCATTACCAAGTTGTGAACACTAATACAACACAAATAAGGAAGGAAATTAACTGAAATGTGTTTATTCAGCGTATTTACATTAAATGCAACACAAGCAAATACCCTTACATTAACATAATTACTTTAATTTCATAAATGGCACCATTTTCTTGATTTTTGTATCGTAAGGGACAATTAGTTAGAATACAGTAAAATATTCGTAACGTAAAGCCAAATTAGTTAGACATTGGGGACTTACTGTAACAACTTATATAGCCCCTAACACCAAGATTCGAAATCATCTCGAAATTCTGAATCCAACGATATATATTCAAATTCAAAGCGTTTATTTTGTTTAGGCCTACGGGGGCACTTACAAATTGTAAATTTTACATTTTTTTTTTCTTATATCTACAACCGGATCGGAACGCGACCTCGACTGAGAAGATCCGGCAAGAAACTCAGCGGGCTTGTCTTTTTACATGTCATTTTTTTATATTTTTTTTTTATCGCCAGTTGCTTATATTCAATAATCACAAAGGGTAGTAGATATTAATATACATATTATAATAGCTCCAGTGTGTTGCCTTCTGATATTACTAAGAATTACACAAATAATTCGGACAAGTAGGGCAAGACACGCTACGCTTTGACATTATTATTGACTGTCGAGATTTGAGCTGCTCAGTCCCAAGCTGATTTATCATCCAAATAATCCGAGATTTTGTAATAACCCTTTGCACTGAGTTTAGTTTTAATTAGGGTTTTAAACTTATTGACAGGTAAATCTCGGATTTCATTGGGAAGCTTATTGTAAAAACGTATACATTGCCCCATAAAAGAATGACTTATTCTGTGGAGACGAGTTACATGTACGGATAGCTTGTGCTTATTCCGTGTATTTATAGAATGAGCGTCGCTCCTTTTCTCAAAATTATTAACATTTTTTTTAACGTACATGAGATTTTCATAGATAAATTGTGACACAACAGTTAGAATATTTATTTCTTTAAATTTTTCTCTGAGGGAGATTCTTGGAGCTAGATTGTAAATAGCTCGTATGGCTCTTTTCTGCAGAACAAAAATGGAGTTTAAGTCAGCAGAGCATCCCCAGAGCAGTATGCCATATGACATAACGCTATGGAAATAACTAAAATAAACAATTCTAGCTGCTTCAACGTCGGTTAAATGCCTGATTTTTTTAACAGCATATGCCGCAGAGCTGAGTTTACCCGACAATTTTTTGATATGAGGACCCCATTGCAATTTAGCATCTATAGAGATCCCTAGAAAGACAGTTTCCTCCACAAGGTCCAATTCTGCTCCATTTAGTCGTATATTGGTTCCTACTTGTCTCACATTTGGCGTTGAGAACTTTATACATTTCGTTTTATTCTCATTAAGTAGAAGATTATTTACATTGAACCAATCTACAACTTTAGCGAGTGCGTTGTTCACATCGTCATAATTTAAAAGCTGTCTTTTAATTTTAAATAATAAAGATGTATCATCAGCAAACAACACAACTTCGTGTCTATTTTCTACATAGTAGGGCAGATCATTGATATATATTAGAAACAAGAAAGGACCCAGTATCGAACCCTGCGGTACGCCCATTGAGACTACAGAACCGGGCGATGTCTTGTCATTAATATTGACCTTTTGAATTCTATTGCTCAAATATGAAGTCAAGAGGTCAAGAGCCTTGTTCCTGATACCGTAGTGGTGCAATTTCCTGGCAAGTATTTCATGATGGACGCAGTCGAATGCCTTGGACAAATCACAGAATACACCGAGGGCATCCTGCGAGTTCTCCCAGGCACTGAATACATTTTTTATTAGTTCAACACCTGCGTCTATAGTAGAGCGATTCCTTGTGAACCCAAACTGATTTTTATGAAAAATCTTATTGTTATTAAAATGACATAATAACTGGTTCAAAACAATTTTTTCAAAGATTTTGCTTAAAGTTGGTAGTATCGATATAGGCCGAAAATTTGTTGGATCAGTGGTACTACCTGATTTGAATATTGGAATTACTTTACTATGCTTCATTAACTCAGGAAATACACCGCATGCTACACAGCTATTAAACACAGCAACTAGATTGGGTGCAATGATGTCTATAATAGAAGAAACGGTTTTAACAGAAAGCCCCCATAGGTCTGCCGTTTTTTTTACATCCAAACTTTTAAAGCTATTTATAATGTCTTTACAGTTAACAGCTGTGAATTTAAAAGCTATGTCACATGCATTAACACTTTGTTTCAGTAAGGTCTCTGCAGAGGTGGAAGACGATTTTAGAGTTTAGGTTGTTAATAAAGGTATATTGGTAAAGAAATTCTCAAACTCCGTCGCTACTTCCAAATCCGCTCTTATATCTGTGTTGTTAACTATTAAATGAAAGTCTCTTTCGCGTACTGTATTTCTGCCAGTTTCACAGTTGATAATGTTCCAGGTCATTTTAATTTTATTTACAGATGTTTTAATCTTATTTCTCAAATAAATTGATTTTGCAGAGGACCAGGCTCGTTTAAATAACTTAGAATATTTTTTTACATATTCTATAAAAGAGGGATTATGATTATATACTTTTTCATGATAAAGTTCATATAACTTGCGCCTGCTTTTGTAGATTCCTGGAGTTGCCCACTCACTAAGCCTAGCACTACTACCAACAGATATTGTCTTTGGTAAAAATACTTTACTGAATTCGTCACTGATAAGATGGAACAGTGAGTTATAAGAGATGTTTGTGTCGCTGTGTGTAGGCAACCCTGGAACTTTTTGTATTAAATTTGTTCTCAGTAGTCCTAGGCGGCTATTATTAATTGGCACAAAGCTAACACTTTTTCTTTGAGCTTTGTCCATTTTTCTTGGAAACACTGCGAGTTGACCACAATGATCTGATTCTAAATTATTTATAATTGATTTATCTAGTGGTTTTAAATTTGTAAATATATTATCTATACACGTAGAACTTGTGGCAGTTATCCTAGTGGGTTCCAAGAAAATATTATACATATTGTAGCATTTAAAAAGTAATTTAAATTTATCTATTATAGGACTATTTTCTAGTAAGTTAATGTTAAAGTCTCCACAGATAATCATTGATTTGTTAGACTTGGCTATTTTAAAAAGAATGTCCTCCAAGTATTTTTCAAAGTCATCATAGGGTGAACACGGTGGCTTATATACGCATACAACAATGAACTGCTCAAACTCGATACAGGAAATTTCAATTACTCGTTCAACAGATAGGCTCACAATGTCTTTACGCTCTTTTAATTTAATACTTTTTTTTGCAATTATTAATGAGCCACCACGTATTAAATTTACTCTGCTGAATGAGCTAGCAATCTGATGATTAGTCAAATTAAACATGAGCTGGTTGCTTTTTAACCAGTGTTCAGTAATACAAAGAATATCTATGTTGCTGTCGTTCAAAAACAATTCAAGTTCCAGCTCTTTGCCCATCAGACCTTGTAAATTCTGATGAACAACTTTTAATACTTTATTGCAAGAGGTTGTCTCTATTGTCTTATATACTAATTTAAATTATTACAAATGTCAAAATGCTCAATAGAAGCATTGTCTATATTAGGTTGATCAATAGAAGCAACCTTGGTAGCCAAATTTTTGGCTGATATATCAAATAAATATAATAGCGAAACAGCTATCTGTCTTTTATAGTAATTAGAAAGGTAATAATTACCTTTTGTCAGATAAAAATTATTTAAATAATTATTAATGTCAATTAAGTGAAATTTATTAGAATCTGAATAATTATTACTTTGAAACACCAAAGTATTTAAAGTCTGGTTAACCTTATACCTAATGTCATTTTCCACCTGTGGCAAACTGTTACTATAAGGAAATGTAAACAATATGATATTGTCTACTTTAATATTTGACAGACATGTATAGTAGTCAACTATATTTTTTTTGTTCACATTTCCCCTATCACCTATTAAAATCAATAGAGTTGTATTAGGTGTGTATTTATAATTTAAAATTTTATTCATCATTTCCTGGTAAGATAAACCAGGCAGGCAATAATTTATTACTGTATGTCCCTTGGATGTATTTGTTAAGCTATTTGCTAAGTTATTTGTTAATGTATTTGTATATATAACTGACGACCGCTTGGCGCAGTGGTTCGAGTGTGGGCCGCTCGGCTCACTGCATCGGGTGGTTGCGGGTTCGATTCCCGTCAGGGTAAATTTCGGAAATGGCCTTTTCGTAATTTTCCCTGGTCTGGGTGTCACTGGGATCGATTCCAGTCCATTGTACGGTACCCATAGCACAAGCGTTGCTTAGTTTAGGACCATACAGTTGGTGTGTTCGTCTGGCGATATTTATTTATTTATATATTATAAAACACATTTTCGTCAATTTGTCCCTTACCTACGTTAATCGATATTATGTTTAGTTTATCTTATTTGTGAGAGTACTTTCTTCTCTTATTTCGATCGTCGGTCGACATTGACAGTCTATCGATTGGTCTAGTACCCAACCTTAGGTGTAAATATAAGGTGAACCGTTGAAAGGGGCAGTCTATGGGAGTCTATATAAATGACGAATATCTATTGTATAACTAGCGCGATAGCGGTCTCACAATACAGCAGGTTTTGTATAACATCTTAAAACCTTCAGCTGATTCGTCATTATACAAGGTGTAAGGGACACCGTGACGAAACCTGATTCAACTGATGATTCTGGACCACTCAGAGTTGGAATTTTCGATGTATAATTACAAAGCTCAAATTCTGTTAGCATTTTAAAATTGATTTTATCATGAAATCATTATACAAATGTATCTTGATGTTATTTTACATATATAAATCAATAATTACTATTTGGGACATAGAACTGCAATGAAAACTCAATACGCACGACCGCGCATGTAGGTCGGATAATATTTTTAAGCTAAAATCAATTTAAAAATGCTGAAAAAAATTAGCATTATTCATGAAAATATCGAAGAATATTCCAACTCCGGGGGTCCAGAATCATGAGTTGAATCACTTTTCGTTACGAAGCCCCTGACACCCTGTATGCTTATATAATATTACTAGCTGTGCCCGCGACTTCGTCCGCGTGGAATTTAATTGACAAAGTTTCATACAAACTTTCATCCCCTATTTTATTCCCTTGGGGGTAGAATTAATCAAAATCCTTTCTTAGCGGATGCCTACGTCATAACATCTACCTGCACGCCAAATTTCAGCCCGATCCGTCCAGTGGTTTGGGCTGTGCGTTGATAGATCAGTCAGTCACCTTTGAGTTATATATATAATATATAGATTTATCGTACTATTTATTCATCTAGTTTGTAAGTATTTACATATTTATATTTTTCATTTGGTTTAGATGAGGGTTATTTACTTTATAACTCCCCTGAAATCTTGCGCTAAATAAACCAAGTTAACAATCTAGTTAATTTTTCATCACTTTCTTTTAACGCGCCGACGATGCGCATTTAGAAACGTTTAAAGAACGTGGTGTGCACAGGCCCTTAAGATGATTTAATGTGTTTTAAGGTTTTGTAAAGCAGCTAGTTATAGAATCCATCTTCGTCATGTACCTATACCATTATTTTTAATAATTAGAACATTTATTTCAGGATGGATCGTTAGCATTGCAACATCCAAACGAATTCGAAAGATATACGATTGCAAAACCATTGAAGTTCTGCGTAGATTTAATGATAAACATCAAGAAAGTAAAAACACAGCTCGTCTTTAAAATATTAAAAGAGGAGAAAAAACCGCCGCCCGATCTTGATGAAACCATTAAGAAATACATCTTCACAGCTATAAGTAAGTTATTTCTGAACTAACATCATCATTTCAGCGGATAGGTGTGGCTGCTGGGAATTCGTTTCCCCTAGGTTTTCCTCAACGCCCGGGCCTTTGCTGCTTGCATCCACCGAGCTACCGCGAACGAACCCTATTGTTGTGCTCGTTCCGATCCGTTCATTGCTGTTCCTGAGAATGTACACCATCCTTTGTTCATTGAAAAGAGTAACCATTGAGTTTCTTGCCGGATCTTCTCAGTGGAAGCAGCATTCCGAACCGGTGGTATATTCTGACTATTCATAAATGCTTTGTTGGCTTACATGAATAAACAAATTTTGAGTTGAGTTGAGTTCCCACAATGTTGTCCGCCTGTCCGTCCGTCTGTCAGAGGCTTCTAACTGCTAAACGGGAGAGAGATAGGGACCATAAACCGTCAAGATCGCTCAAGCCGTTTAGGAGAAGAGTTACAAACACACGCACACCGGAATTTTATATAGGTACCTACATATAAGATGTTCGCTTGTGTGATGCGGGAACCGCCTTTGTTTGTAGGAGTTTTTTAATTGATACTTGGTACGTCGAGAGTCGAAAGTAAGTGGGAATATAATAATAATTACCTACAATATTTAATTCAACTGTAATTACTTAATTCTATTACAAGCCAGCATTCTTGGCACCATCCCACGCGGGCAGGGTTTAATTTAATGTCACTTGATTTTTTTTATTTTTAAGTGTTTCTCTTTTTGTTTTATATTATACTAGTGTCTGCCCGCGACTTCGTCCGCGTAGACTTAAGTAAAGTATTCTATGTGTTAATCCAGGTTATAAACTATCTGTGTTCCAAATTTCATCCAAATCCGTTCAGTAGTTTTTGCCTGAAAGAGTAACAAACATACATCCACACTCACAAACTTTCGCATTTATAATATTACTAGCTGTGCCCCGCGACTTCATCCGCGTAGTATTGGATTATTGGGTTAAAAAGTATCCTATATGTTAATCCCGGTTATAATCTATCTGTGTTCCAAATTTCATCCAAATCCGTCCAGTAGTTTTTGCGTGAAGGAGTAACAAACATACATACATTCATACATACATACATACATACATACATACATACATCCACACTCACAAACTTTCGCATTTATAATATTAGTAGGATATAGTAGGATAAATAAATATGAAAACCTTGCAAATGCCAAAGGAGGATGTTCTGAATTCGGTTGTATTTTTTATGTTTGTTACCTCAGAACTCCGACATTTATAAACCGATATGAAATTATTTTTTTAATTTGAATGGATATACTCAGTTCCATGATGACTCCTAATGAAAGAAATTATTAGGTCCCTGGTTATTTCGAGCTTTTTAGTGCACCGCGTTTTTTTTAAAGTCGCTTATAATATAATATTTTTTATCAATTTCCCCCTGGTCGCGCGAGCACGGAGAAGCAAGGGAAGGATGGTAGGAAAATTTTAGGAGAGGGCAAATAGGAGTACGGGACGTAAAGAAAGGAAGGCTCACCTGCTCCCGACATCTTCCTCCTTGTTCTTAGCCGCGGCGGCGTGATCCTTAGGAACTTCCACCAGTTTTCTCCGCACTCACTCGGGAACAATTTTATTTTACTCAGTGCCCGTGCCAGTGTGGCACATAGAATAGGTAATTTAATTGGTTTATTAGAATTTTATAATTTATCATTGCGGCGCGACGGAAACGCGATGGCGATTTTTGCGAGATTTAATGGCGACTGACTTTCTCCTTTTTTCTCTGCCGCGTCCCGCTGCTTGTGTGACGCTGATGTCACGCGCCAATGAGACGGCCAATCAGGAGCTGTGATTAAGGATTGGGAAATGATAAATTTATGGATAAATCGATAATCGATTATTAGGCGTATCCACCCCTTTGGAATTAATAAATAAACTTTACCTGGAGGTAACAACTTTCCTGTTTTTAACCATATTACTTACCTACCTACTATAGCGGGAAACCCAAGTTCCAATATGTCCTCCATGCCTACCTATTGTTCATCGGTAGACAATAAAACTATATCTAGGTAGCACATCATGTTGACGCAATTCCACCGTCATCATCCTCATATAAAACAATTATTAATAACAATAAATTAACTATAAATTAAAATAGCCCCGATACGACGACGCTGAGTCGCTTAGTTCTTACGCTAATATAGACAGTACTAGTTACTGCCCAAGACTTCGTCCGCGTAGTATTTAACTTGACAAAAATTTCGGGATTATCGGGATAAAAAGTATCTTATGTGTTAATCCCGGTTATAAACTATCTGTGTACCAAATTTCATCCAAATCCGTTCAGTAGTTTTTGCGTGAAGGAGTAACAAACATACATCCACACTCACAAACTTTCGCATTTATAATATTAGTAGGATTTATTTTATCTATAATCTATTTATAACTAAATTCCATTCCAATGAGAATGAACACGCTAACTCTACTGTAAGTTGGTGAGGATTAGGGTATCCTGAATATTCCAGATGACTCTGCAGCATCAGGCCGAGGTTATCATGGCCTTGCAATGACAATGATGTAAAAGGATACCAAATTTTGAATAGATCAGACCTATGGAAGTTGTTCATATCCCTTCATTAACTAGAAAAGAGCTCATAATGTTCAAAAGGCTGAGCTGATTTTCTTGAATCATAGCTAGGAACTCTCTCGATCAACAAACCTCTCATAAAAAAAAGAAAATTGAAATCGGTTCTTCCGCTTCAGCGCTACGTTGCCACAGACAGACACAAAGATACACAGACACACATGTTAAACTTATAACATACCTCTTTTGCCGTCGGGGGTAAAAGCATTATCATCATGATACCATACATAGATAAGTATACAATATTAGACCACTATTATATGGGTGTCTAATTTTAAGAATTTATCATATTTTAAGGCTAAAACGCCCATCTAGCCCGCGAAATTCAAAATTTTCGAGTATTTAATAGTTTATCCAAAATCTGAAAACATTTTCAGATAACATTTTGTAATTACTAGCTATGCGAGTTTATCACATTACTAGTATTCCCGTTAGCCCCTACAGCTAAGCTAATTGCTTGGATTGGGAGTGGGCTCACGTTAATAGTTTAATTGCCAGAATGGGGATCGAACCCGGAACCTCTAAGCTACGAGGGCGGCCCCTCTAACGACAAGGCTATTGACGCCGGCTATTTACTGTCATGTTTCTTGCAGCATTGCTGATTTCCTGCTTCTTCCTACTGCTGACACTGCTAGTATACCTGCTGCTGCCCAACCTGCGTACCATCGGCGGCAAGATCCTGATAGCTCTGGTCTCCATCATGGCTTTGAGCTACCTGCTCAAGGCCACCATAAACTTGGGTGTATTAGCTGATATATTTAATCCCACCACCTGCAGTATCATTTGTAAGTACCTAGTTAAATTTCAAAAATACTTTTCCAATAGTTTAAATTTCCTTTTCATTACCACTCGGAAAGTAGGTCTGAAGTTGCCTGAGGAGCGGGTTGAAAGTAATACTTTCCAGCCCTAGGGTGAATGGCTTTCAACTGACAGCTATCTAATTATTAAAAAGAAACTAGTTATATTTTGTCATTTCTATTGAACCAGGCCAACTTAAAAAAAAACAAAATAAGTAGGCAGCAAATGGCAATCCGAACATTAGTCGTTTTTTCTAGTTGTAGAGTATTGTTCATACTTGTTCACTCATTTTTTCTTTAGCTAATTCCTTTTTTTATTTTTACTTTCCTTGTATTCGTAGTGAAAAGCACAGTGTTTACCTCGGGTGAAAGACTTATTTTGTCCCTCGAAACCCCGTCTGGGGACTAAATAAGTCACTTTAACTCCTAGGGTAACAATGTACTATTTCAACTAATGATTTTCGGATTCAATGTCAAGTCAAAATCAAAGTCAAATCGTCAAATTTTATGTAGACCTGCGAGGGCACGTAAGTACCTACAAATTGTCATTTTTAACCGACTTCAAAAAGAAGGAGGTTCTCAATTCGTGAGTGTTTAATTTTTAATTTTTTCAAGTCCACCTGGATCGGAACGCGACCTCGACTGAAAAAATACAGCAAGAATATCAGCGGGCTTGACTTTTAAATTTTAGATAATTGATTGACTCAGGCGTTACTTGGCGGTTTTTTTTATTTTATTTTACATCGCCCGTTGTACAGGGTGTATGGGTCATCGTAACGAAAACTGACACCATGGATTAAACTTATGATTGGACCCCCAGAGTTGGAACTTTCTGACGATTTTTCATGTATTTTGCTACAGTATTTCAGTATTATTAATTTGATTATAACATGAAATCAATATACAACTCTATCTCAAGTAATTGTACATAAATACCTATATAAATATTTACTATTTTAGACATCAAACTCCATAGGTACGCTCCAGCGCGCATTTCATGCTAACCGCCTGATGTTAAGGCTAAAGCGCCCATCTAGCCCGCGAAGTTCAAATTTTTTGAGTTCTTTTATAAATTTTTCAAAATCTAACAATAATAAAAGACAAATTTTTTAATTCGCGAAAAAGACAGTGTGCAGTGCATTTATTAATATATCCAACTTACTCTAAAACATTTCAAGAACGACAGCTATCCAGATAATCTGGCAATTTTTGTATATTTAGTGATTTACTAGTATCATATCCACCGTGATAATATTTAGAGTAAAATAAATGTATTAATAAATGCACTGCACACGGTCTTTTTCGCGAATTACAAAATTTGTTTTTTATTATTGTAAGATTTTGAAAAATTTCTAAAAGAACTCAAAAAATTTGAACTTCGCGGGCTAGACAGGCGCCATCACCTTAAGCAGTTACCATACAGATGCTTGTAAACCGAAGGCATTGCTCGCACGTTGACCCGAAAGGCACGGGTACAAGGAACAAGGGAGGGTTGGGCTTCCAGTTTCCTTACTCCTTACCTTACCTTTTCAAACACAGTTGATTCACGCCGATTTTCTGTGAGGGGGTGGTACTACCCAGGTGGAGCCAGTAGTCTCTAGTCAATTGGCTACAGCACGACTCTACCGCTGCTTATCTTCTAGCGATATTTTATGTATTATTTTTATTACAGGTACGATGTATTATTTCGCCATACTGTCCACTTTATTTTGGATGAATGTTATGTCGTTCAATCTATTTTGGACCTTGCGGTGAGTGGCCTCAATGAATATTATCATACAAAATATTTTAATAAAATAAAAAAAACCGAGTCTCTGAGCCCTTTTGACGTCCCACTCCTGGGCACGCGCCTCCGCTCACTACAAGAGGGATTCAGGCCGTACTCCACCACACTGGCCCAGTGCGGGTTGGCAGATTTCGCATGTCTTTCGAAATTTGTTTCCATTTTCTAATATATTTGACTATACTGCTAACATTTTGAAATATATTTCACCTTACCTACTTATATCGTAAAATAAGAGATATCCCGGCAAATCAACGAGCTATAACGGCAGTACCTATTCATAAAAAAAATAATGCCAAAGATATTACCGTAAGAGACCAACATAATATGGACCAACTAGCTGTGCCCCGCGACTTCATCCGCGTAGTATTGGATTATTGGGTTCAAAAGTATCCTATATGTTAATCCCGGTTATAATCTATCTGTGTTCCAAATTTCATCCAAATCCGTTCAGTAGTTTTTGCGTGAAGGAGTAACAAACATACATACATACATACATACATACATACATACATACATACATACATCCACACTCACAAACTTTCGCATTTATAATATTAGTAGGATAGCCTGCGGCCCCCAGACCTACGTCATAATATAAAAGCTGAAAGCTTATCCGTGTCAGCTTATCCGTATGACCCCACCAGGATCCAAGGTATACCTGCATACCGAACGACCGGACGACCGCTACGCGCAGTGGTTCAAGCGTAGACCGCTCGGCGCACTGCACATGGTGGTTGCGGGTTCGATTCCCGCAAGGACAAATTTTGGAAATGGCCTTTTCGTCATTAACCCAGATCTGGGTGATACCGCCCCCAGTCCATTGCACGATACCCATAGTACAAGCGTCGCTTCTTTTGGGACCATACAGTTGTACAAGCTATTACTATTATAGAAGTAAGTATGTAAGTATAATATTCTTTACATGATTGTCTACAGGGGCACTCGCAAAAGCCGTGAAATCCACCGGCGAGGGGAAAACTTCAAATTCTTTACATACACTCTGTACGCGTACGGCACACCGTTGACTCTGACTGCGGTAGCCAGCATCATAGACAACGTCGATGTTGGCCCTGAGATCGTTAAACCGTTTTTCACAAGCTGTCAAAATAAAGGTTTGTATTAAACTCAGGGTTAAACCTACTCCTACTTACTTGAATTGGCACCAACTCAGAATGAAAGAAATTACAGGGTCTCTAGTTCTTTCTTTTTTTAATTGATAATTTTCCATATCGGTCTACAATTTACGGAGTAAGTAATCGGTGAACATACATAAAAAAGAATACCTACTCCTTTGTTAGAAGTCGGTTAAAAACATTATTTATCAATTAATGAATCAAATCATTTATTTGGAAGTTACATAAACAATTAGGTAAGCACTTGTATTGTTTAACAATCAATTTTGTTTCTTTAAGACAAAGAACTAATGCTGTACCAGTATCCACCTATGGCGGTGCTGATAGCCATAAACTTTGTGTTGTTCATACTGACGGCGTATAATATCTGGATGACAAAGAAGGAGGTGAATCGGAACACAGACTTCAGGAACACGAAGAAAAAAGACAATAGGTAAGTAATGCGAGAAATTTACTTACTGTACTGAAATGACATTTCCAAGATTGCTCTCAGACTTGAGATCTATTTATTAATAAGGGCCAATGCCAGAATCCTAACCCTACTTTTGCACTGGACGATGTCAGTGACTGATCTACCAGCGGATCAGAACGCGACTTTGACTGAGAAAATCCGGCAAGAAACTCAGCGGGCTCGTCTTTTAACATTTATTATTTTTACTCATTTAATTTTATTTTTTTGATCGCCAGCTGCTTATATAGTTAACAATTACAAAGGGTAGTAAATATTAATATAAATATGATAGCTCCAGTGTGTTGCCTTTTGATTACCAAGAATTACATAAGTAATTGATAGCGCAATTATTATTGGGAGTACCTACCTAATCACTATAATTCATTATTTCTGTCGTATCCGAATGGGATGTCTAATGAATGTCTGAGTTCATAAATATAAATATACCAAGCGATAAAAAAACTATTGTATACGTTTACTATATTTCAGCGTTTATGAAAACTACTACCGCCATCTAACGGCATTTTTTCCGTAGTCGGGTTTACACACAAGTTTTTTAAGGTTGAAGCGTCGGTCGGGTTTATTGCAGTTTCTCTCAAGATGACGCTGTAGTCAACAGATTCTACTTATTTATTTTTTACGCAAAATTTGAGCATTTCTAAGATATAATACTATTGTTTGCGAATAAGACTTATTATACTGCATTGACATATGCAATAATATCAACCTAAAATCATTCATAATCTAAGCGTTTTCCGATAAAAAACTTCTGTCACTTTTTATTGTAATACATACACGCACACATTGACAAAAGGTGTATTTTAGCCACTAGCCACTAGAGGGCGTACTTTTATATTTATTGCGGCCTTTTTATTTTAGAATAAATAGCGAATATATTATATTTTTGCTATTGTAAAATTCATTATTGTATGTGTATTCATCATTCTAAAAAACCGATAAAAAATATACATCTGTTATAGAATAATTTTATTGTCTGACTAGCTGTGCCCGCGACTTAGTCCGCGTGTAATTTAACTTAACAAAAATTTCGGGATTATTCATCCCCTATTTTATCCCCTTGGGGTAGAATTAATCAAAATCCTTTCTTAGCGGATGCCTACGTCATAATATCTGCATGCCAAATTTCAGCCCGATCCGTCCAGTGGTTTGGGCTGTGCGTTGATAGATCAGTATGTCAGTCAGTCAGTCACCTTTGAGTTATATATATTTAGATGTTACTAAATATAGTGAAAATATAACTGTAATACACTTGTTGGTGTATTCCACTTTTCTAACATATAAGATACATTACTGAGAAATAGATGTGGTTTTCCATGTGAACATATTTTTATTTATAACAACAACAATAATTACAAGAAATCAACATAAAAATCGTGTCTCTATCAAAATTAAAGGACCTAGAGTCCTATACAGAGTAGCGTTAGTAGTGTTTCCTACATTGAGACACTACATGGCCTACTTTTTTGCAATATGTACACGACACCTTAAGCACACTATTTACACTAGACGACGAAAAGGCACTAGATGTAGCAGAGGCATCTCGGCGTTCTTCCTTCAGCAGGATCGATGCAACCGAGTCTGTAGATATCGAGGTGCCGGAATGCTCTATTGCCATCACCATTGGCTGTAGCTGTCCTTGTCCACTCACACCAACACGTTCATCTTCCAGACCAGCTTGATTGGCAATCAGTTGTTGTTGCACGGATGTCATTCACATAGGCTTCTATGTTCGAGTACAATACAAGTTTAGTACCAAGCTATTTCTTCATAAGTTGTAAGCGTCGAGCAAGCGCGCTGTCAGCGTAGGCTTCCCGAAGTCGCTTCCATGTTTCCTTCGAAGTTTCAGCTGCCATGACGATAAGATATAGATGTTCGCTTAGACTCAAGCAAATCTTGGATCTTTGGCATCTTTGCGTTGAAAGTCGTCAACTTCCTCCGCAGGTTTCATGACGCAGTCCCATAGTTCGCTGTCGATCAAGTACATCTTCATGGCGAAGCTCCAAGCCGCGTAGTTGACGCTTCCCTTTAATTTTGCGAAGCTCAAAGTTGTGTTGGCACCCACTGCTGTTGAAGAGCTACTAACGACAGTTTGCTGTGGTTGTACCTTTGACGACGACTGTTCTGAGTAGCAGATTAAATAAAAACATATACGGCGGCTAGACAAGATATTTAATGTACAGCGTATTTTGACAGACAGAATAGAATTCTATGCAAAGAGAATACATTCTATGTAAAAACAAATGTCAATATAAATTAAACGGAATTTAAAAACTAATTATTAACAGGCCAGTGCTTTGATGATTTCCACTACGTAGGTTGCAACAAAAATAATGATAATTATATTAATTTAGCCCTTTTGACGTCCCACTCCTGGGCACGGGCCTCCCCTCAACACGAGGAGGATTCAGGCCATAATCCACCACGCTGGCCCAGTGTGGGTTGGCGGATTTCACATGTCTTTCGAAAATTGGTTAGATCTTCTAAGACATGCAGGTTTCCTCACGATTTTTTCCTTCACCGTAAGCTAGTGATAATCATATAGAAATTATGAGTCACACATAGATTTCGAAAAATCCAGATGTGCGAGCCGGGGTTTGAACCCAATACCTGGTGCCCGCAAGACGCGTGCTTTAAGCAATCGGCTATCACAGCTTCAGCTCAATCAAAATCTATACAAATAAATAAAATTGGAGTGTCTGTTTGTAATATCAAAATAACACCTTTTCACTAAATGCATATGAAAGTACATACGACACCTATAGCAAAAACGCGATTTAAAAAATTTTTGTCTGTCTGTCTGTCTGTCGGTCTGTGTGTTTGTTCCGGGTAATCTCCGAAACGGCTGGACCGATTTTGACGGGACTTTCACTGGCAGATAGCTGTTGTAATAGGGAGTAACTTAGGCTACTTTAATTTTTGAAAAACAATTAGGATTCCGCGTAAAAAAATAAAAACACATGAAATCAAAGAGTATCTCCGAAACGGCTGGACCTATTTTGACGGGACTTTCACTGGTAGATAGCTGATGTTATAAGCAGTAACTTCTATTTTAGAAAAACAAAATTTTAAAAAATGAAAAAATGGGTTCTGTCGTGCGGGCTCAGAACGCGGGAGCGGGCTTTTTTGTTAAGTTAAATTCCACGCGGACGAAGTCGCGGGCTCATCTAGTAATACTAATAAATAAACAAATATCGCCAGACAAACATACCAACTGTATGGTTCCAAACTAAGCAAGGCTTGGACAACGGATACCGTACAATGGACTGGGGGCGATGCCAGTGACACCAAGACCAGGGCAAATTACGGAAAGTCCAATTCCGAAATTTACCCTGAAGGGAATCAAACCCGCCACCACCCGGTGTAGTAAGCCGAGCGGCCTACGCTCAAACCACTGCGCCAAGCGGTCGTCAATCGTCGATGGTAGTAAAAGTAAAAGTAAAAGTAAAAGTAAAAGTAAAAGTAAAAGTAAAAGTAAAAGTAAAAGTAAAAGTAAAAGTAAAAGTAAAAGGAAAAGGAAAAGGAAAAGGAAAAGTTAGTCGCGACACCACACTGTTCAATGCAAAATAGAAAGACGATACGAAAAAAATAATAACTGGCTTGCTTTCTATAAGGGAGAGAGAGAGACAGACAGAGAAACAGGCGCACGCCGCACATATAGCGAAAAAAGTGTCGTTACACATTTTGTGGTCTTAATTTTTTCCGTCTAGCCCCCTTTCGCAACGCGCGATAAGGAACTTCGTTCCAATATTTATTACATACTTACCTAGTACCTGTGTACATATATAATACTAGCTGAGCCCGCGACATCGTCCGCGTGAAATTTAACTTAACAAAAAAGCCCGCTCCCGCGTTCTGAGCCTGCGCGACAGTTTTGTTTTTCTAAAATAAAAGTAGCCTAAGTTACTGCTTATAACATCAGCTATCTGCCAGTGAAAGTCCCGTCAAAATCGGTCCAGCCGTTTCGGAGATTACCCGGAACAAACACACAGACAGACAGACAGACAGACAAAAAAAAATTAATCGTGTTTTTGCTATAGGTGTCGTATGTACTTTCATATGCATTTAGTGAAAAGGTGTTATTTTGATATTACAAACAGACACTCCAATTTTATTTATTTGTATAGGTAGATAGTACAGCAGTATCTATGGTTTGTATATACCAGGTTCGGTATTTATTTGGCAAATACAGTAAATTTTCATTTTTATGTACCTATACGGTAATCCTAAGCCAGCGGCAACACTATCTTACCCACATATATGGATTTACATAGATAACGCAAATGTATGTACTTACCGTCTCCGAAAACCCCGACCAAGCGTCAAGGTTGGTCGCCGATAACTTACAGTCCTTCGCGACTACAGATATAAAAATATGAGTATGAGCGAGATAATCACTCGAGAGAATCGTAGCGGGCGGAGGGGCATCGGCGGCATCGGTGTCTTTGAATCGGTTTGGATTTCCCGCCATCTGTGACGTCACAGTAAGTGTTAAAAATTTGGCACGCTTGGTTTCAATACAAATCGTGATACTTGTGTTATCTATGTAAATCTATATCTGTGATCCTACCTATAATACACTAAACGAAAAAAATATTTCCGACAACAAACGCTTTTATAATAGACATCCGACGTTGTCAAGTCGCCGCTCTCTACCAATTGGCAACGTCGCGTCTGCAACAACGTAGTACCTCGTGTGGCGAATTGACGACCGCTTGGCGCTGTAGTTTGAGCGTTGGCCGCTCGGCTCACTGCGTCGAATGGTTGCGGGTTCGATTCCCGACAAAGGAAATTTTCTGAAACGGCCTTTTCGTAATTTGCCCAGGTGTATGGTAGCCATAGTACAAGCGTTGCTTAGTTTGGCACCATATAGTTGCTGAGTAAGTCTGGCGATATTTATTTATTTATTAGAAACTTAGTATTGTATTATGTCCGGAAAATATTGAAAATACTTAGTTCGTTACTTCATTTTTTTATTGAATGTTATTATTATGATAATAAAAGATGAAAACCCGGCTTCGCTCGGGTGAAATGTGACTCATTACAATTTTCGGCATGATGTGTTTACATCCAAATAAAGTTAATAGAAATACAAATACATCCGACAGAGAACCAAAGTTATCGACATAGCTCAAAGAATTAGCAAGTTGAAGTGGCAGTGGGCTGGCCATATCTCGCGAAGAACCGACAACCGCTGGGTTAAACGTGTTCTTGAGTGGAGACCTCGACACGGCAAGCGTAGTGTAGGACGCCCTCCGACCAGGTGGGATGACGATCTGCGAAAGACTGCAGGCAGATGCTGGATGCGGCAAGCTGAAGACTGGGCGCTATGGCGCTCATTAGGGGAGGCCTATGTCCAGCAGTGGACAAGCATAGACTGATGATGATGATGATGAAAGTTAAGCACTATGCAAAGCAAAACTAAATGAAATGAATACTCGTACGGAAACATCATGAACATTGAAAACTGAATTTGTTTGTTCTGACAGCTCAATCAATAAATGCATTTCTTCTTCTTTCTTTAAAAATATGGCCCACCAACTAAGAACACTGGCACTGTCATCACTGACACTGACTGACATGCGTTCATAGAAAATATGGCGGTACTGTGCCGAATATTATAATTATAACATTGTTTATCACGACAATCCGAATTTTGCGGATATATGTTGTCGACTCAAAATCATTATTTTTTTAAGTTTTATTATTCTGGTAACGTTTCAATCGAGTCTACCGTACCCCTTGACGGAATTATTAATATAGATGGCGCAATATAGGGATATACATATTTGCAATAATAATTTGGTCACCACCATCTGTCATTTCAACTAGTACACTATTAGCACGCAGTTTACTCAAAGTACAAATTTTATGTTAATAATGGCCTAATTTAGTCAGATGGCGCTGACAAATTCACACACACAGGCGTAAAATTTAACAAATTTTACGATCGATTTTAATTATGTTAATCTATTTTTAAATGCCTGAAATCATTAGATGCGAATACAATAATTTATTTAGAAGTGATAAAATCCATTGTTTTAAGGAAAAACTTTGTGTGTCTCGTATAAATTCGGAATGAAATATGTATGGAGAACACGATCGACCCCATCACCTTAATCGTTGTTACTTGTTTTATTTCAGTGTTGGTCTGTTCATCAAGTTGTCCATTATAATGGGGGCTTCGTTTATCCTGGAAGGCATGCAGATGGCAGTAGAACTACCGTTTTGGTTGTTCGTCATAGTGAACGCATACAACGTTTTTATCGGAGTCTTCATTTTCTTTTTATTCGTATACAAGGATAAAATACGTTATGATTTGTGCATAAAGTAAGTATCCTAGAACTAATTATTATTGATAATAACTCATTTCCACATTCACCAAGGAGCCCAGAAATGTAATTTTTAGGCACTACTGCCAATAAGGTAAAACAATCATTAACTTAAATAGGTACGTTTTCATAATTCAAGGGACCTTAAATTCATAGACTTACAATAATTATATTCCAATAATAGTGATGATACAAGTGAGCTAAGTGGCCATTAGGTACACACGAGACTGGTTAGCAGCCCTAGTCGAAGGCGAGGGCTGTGTAGAGGATTTGATCCCGATAATCCCGGGATTGAATTTAACAAATCCCGGGATTTTCGGGATTAGCATATCATTTTACGTGAAACGAAACGCTCTTACATCGACTTGACATTTTGTCAGTGATTACACACACTTACCTATTCGATTACTAATATTCTAATAATTTCCTTGATTAATTTTAAATAAGCGAAAATACCAGACGTTTAGTTTAGTTTTTTAATCCGTTTACGAAATCGATTCGCATGATTTAAATTATCCCCCTGATTTAGTTCGTTTTCGCTGGCGATCGGGCTATGCTGTGAAAAGGTGTAACTAAAGACACTATAGAAAGTAAAAAAAATCCTGTTCATTTTGCGTCGTTTAATTAAGTATTACTGTATTTTATATTGTTATTTGATGAAATCATTATAAATTTGTTAACTTATTATAAACTGTAGTGTAAACTATAAATTGATAAGAAGTATAAATGATAATAATATCGCCAGACGAACACACCAACTGTATGGTCCCAAACTAAGTTGCCTTTACTATGGGTACCGTACAATGGACTGGGGCCGATCCCAGTGACGCCCGACCAGGGAAAATTACGAAGAGGCCATTTCCGAAATTTACCCTGACGGAAATCGAGCCCGCAACCACTGTGGATAATCCCGAAATCCCGGGATTAGAAAAAAGAGCCGGGATCAAATTCTCTAGCTGTGATAGATCCAAGTGTGTACCTTACCTAATCATAATCACCAATAGTCGTTCACACGTACGGCCAATTTTTTTTTTTTTTATAATTATTGCACTGTTAATAATCATCAGAAATATTGTGATACCTACCAAAATACCTTTCAAATATATTCCGAATAAATTTAAAATCCGGCCAAGTGCGTGTCGTGCCATGCTCAATGTAGGGTTTCGTAGGCATTTCAATAATGAAATGATATTGTTGGTCATCTACTTTTGTCGATTATCATAAAAATGTAAGAAGTGTCGGAATTCATTACGTAAATCTTGATTAAATCTTTAAAAGTTAAAAATTTCGCAAACAGAATTTTTCATAATAAAATGTTTTGTGAAACACCATTTCATTATAATAGTACATTGTTACACAAGGGGTGAATGTAAATAAGTCTTTCACCCGAGGTAAACACTATCCTCTTCATTACGAATACAAGGAAAGTAAAAAAAAACAGGAAATGGCTAAAGAAATAATACAAGGAAGTATGAACAATACTCTACGAAAAAACAAATGAAGATCGGAGTGCCGTCAATTTGGTTTTTTTTTTCGTTGGCCGGCCAACTTCATTATTTAGCCATTATTTTTAATTTTCATCTTTAAATATTTTGCCCAAATCTATGTTATTTTAAAGAAATTGTTGAAACTAAATTATAATTAAGTCATCTAAAAAGATATATTCTTTAATTAATACTTAACTTTATGTTATTTCAATTTTAGATCGCGCATTTCAATTGAGTGACTGTAGAAAAAGTTGGAACATGGTTCCATAGAAATGTGAAACCGGAACTAGTTTTTTTTTTTTAAAAATTGACAGCTGTCAGTTGAAAGAGATTCTCCTAGGCCTGAAAAGGTATTTTTCATTACTCATACTCGGACAGTAGGTCTGAAGTTGCCTGAGGAACGTGTTGAAAGTAATACTTTTCCGCCCTAGGGAGAATCGCTTTCAACGGACAGCTGTCAAATTATTAAAAAGAAACTAGTTCTATTTTCACATTTCTATTGAACCAGGCCGGCCCACACAAAAAAACCAAATAGGCGGCAATCCGATCTTCATTTGTTTTTCGAGTTGTAGAGTATTGTTCATACTTCCTTGTATTATTTATTTAGTTAATTCCTGTTTTTATTTTTACTTACCTTGTATTCGTAATAAAAAGCACAGTGTTTACCTCGGGTGAAAGACTTATTTTGTCCCTCGAACTATTGGAAACTATTCGAAACCCCGTCTCGGGACTAAAAAAGTTACTTTCATCCCCAGGATAACAATGTACAATTACAACGATACCCCACATAATGGGGTAACTAAAACAAAAATATTCCCACTTTCCATGTTCGGGGAGCTACCTATACGAAAGTACTGAAGGATTCTGTTGTTTTAGTAGTGTGTGCATAAATATGGGAGAGACTAGGTAGCGAAAAAAAGGTCATGGGTGTGTGTAAATAGTGAAGTAGGCACATTGATGCTTTAAAGTGTTGTAAAGACAATTACCACTATGGGAAATTGTCGTAAGAGGTCCTTAATTTAAGACTCCTTGGTGAATATAGCCATTTGGCGCGTTCACATGTGCCTACCTAATAAAGATCGGACCCGAATAATCAAGTTTGGCGTCTGACACGTAGTCCAATTTTTTACTAGGTACAATTTTGGTACCTAGGTGCCAAAAGTATTAGACGCAGATGGTGCTACTTTAGTACCTACCTAGTAATTTAAAAAAAACATAATTTGCAGGTTCAATATAAAAGGTAAATATATTGAAAACATGCAGATGTCGCAATACTCCAGGACGGAGAGTTCCAGAGTCCATGGAAGCACAAAGAGTCACACGACCTATGCCGTCGATCAGCGAAAATTTGGTCAAAAGTAGTACCTACTTTCCGAAGAAACACTTTATTCTTTCCACTTTCCGTCAGCTATGAACACCCCTACGTCCCCCCCCGTCCCCCTGTGTTGTGGTATTCTCAGTTGAAGGAAAGTTAACGACAGCTTCCATCCTTCTTTTACTAATGGATTCGAAAAAGGATAGAAGCGTCGATTGTGAATACGCCATTAGGGGCCTAAATCTGTCAAAATTGACGTTCTGATATCTATACTCATACTACGATGTGAGTATAGATTTTATAGTACCTATATATATCAATAAGTAATCAGAATTTATTTTAGCTACATACCTACTTGAATATTATAAATATTATTATATTTCACTATTTAATATTATTATTAAGTTGCACTAAAACAGACATGGAAGAGCCCTATGTTCGATGGCTAGTTTCTACCAGCAAGCCCAATTTTCGGAAGAATAAAATAAGAACTCACAGCTTTAGAACTTGCGAAGGCTATAATATAATTCGTATATTAGAATTAGCCAAGTCAGACCTTGGCTTCAATATACATATTGTTATCCTAAGTTATAAGAAGAAATTATATTTTAAGTTTCTATTAAATATTTTATGGGTGAATTTCAACAAAGTCGTTTTTTCTTTCATTTCGGTTGAATATTTTATTTTTATCTTTTTTAAAATTGTATCTGTTGTTTATTGTACTTCTTGAAATAGTTAATGCTCATTTTTAATGACATCAAAATATCTTAGTAAACTTATGAGATATACGTTTTTAAACTTTTGATACCACCGAAATGAACTAACTAATCACCAAAATGATCTTTCATTACGGTGACTAGCTATTTCATTTCACCTATCCACCAAAAACGTATACAGAAGGCCTAATTAAAATATTATTTACTACTGAGTACAGGCTTACCTCAAGCATTACACCTTGCCTAAACCGTTGCTGTCTTAACAAGAAAAAAAGGTTGATATCTATCATGTCTGATTGACAATCGATGGTTAAGAACCAGACGAACGTAACTACATTTTTTAGGAAAATAGCTTTTTCACACCAATAACTCATAGTTTGATTATCTACAATGTGACGACGTATGGCTAGTCTTCATAATTACATAAATGCAATTTTGAAATAACACCACAAATAATTTTACATAATGTATAAGTGCTGAGGTGGATTTTTGTAGTGGACTGTATCTTGTGTCTTGAAATAAAACTCTTGATCTTGAATATTTTGTGCGTGATTTATTGGAAAAATACCTCATATCTGTCTATATATATAAAACTCAACGGTGACTGACTGACATAGTGATCTATCAACGCACAGGCCAAACCACTCGACGGATCGGGCTGAAATTTGGCATGCAGGTAGATGTTATGACGTAGGCATCTGCTAAGAAACGATTTTGATTAATTCTACCCCCAAGGGGATAAAATAGGGGATGAAAGTTTGTATGGAACTTTCTCAATTTTAAACCTAGCGGGCTGAGACTTTGCATTCATAAAGCTACTATGACGTATGTTTAGCAGTAATAGCCGATTGGTTAAAGCACGCGTCTTGCGGGTACCAGGTCTTGGGTTCAAACCCCGGCTCGCACCTCTGCATTTTTCAAAATGTATGTGCGAATCATAGTTGTCTATAATGATTATCACTTGCTTACGGTGAAGGAAAACATCGTGGGGAAACCTGCATGTCTTAGAATTTCTAACAAATTTTCTAAAGACATGTGAAATCCCGCAACCCGCACTGGGTCAGCGTGGTGGATTACGGCCTGAATCCCCCTTGTAGTAAGGGGAAGCCCGTGCCCAGGAGTGGGACGTCAAAGATGTTAAATTATTATTATTATTATAATGTTCATGTAATTACCTATGATTGTTCGATTTTAGAGCTATGGACATTTATAGCGTGATGGCATGGGGAAACACTATGTAGTTGCTCATTTAACACTGTAGGTACCTATCTCTGCCAATTAGTCTTATTTTCCCGTACACGCGAGGTAATAATTATCCCTACGCCAAAATAAATTAGAATTTACCGCAACACACCCCGCGGTAGGTAGATACCCACGCATCGGGCGTCCACCTGGAGTCGTAATTAGTATGGCAAACAAGTACAGTCAGCCTCGAAAATATCTATATTGCCCAATACACACGACAAGAAGAAGCAAAAGAACTAAGAAGGTTTGTGCCTCATAGCACTGAAATAATTATTTAGATACTTAATTACAATAAGTAGCTTATATTTATAAACATAGGTATCTACAAACAGACGAACATTATAAGCTCCTCCTTTTTGGGAGTCGGTTTAAAATGCAATAACCGAGAGCGATAGGAGTCCACGTATTGAAGTGTTAAAGTTATATTCTTCAAGCGTGACATTAAATAAATAATAATAATAATAAATATCGCCAGACTGACACACCAACTGTATGGTACAATGGACTGGAGGCGATCCCAGTGACATCCAGACCGGGGCGAATTACGAAAAGGCCATTTCCGAAATTTGCCCCGGCGGGAATCGAACCCGCAACCACCATGCGCAGTGAGCCGAGCGGCCTACACTCGAACCACTGCGCCGCATAATATAACAAAAAATAGATAGCTATACAATGTAAGTACCGTCTTGAACGCTGGTGCTGCAGCTGGCAAACCTTTTGTGACCAGCGTACGTTGTACATATTTCTTGGTCACTAAAGTAGTCAAAATCCGGCTTGAAGATCGTTATGAAAACGCATCCTCCATATTGGGTGTGGCAGACAGAAGACTTCTGGGCACCCGTTCTGATTTTTTTATTCATTTTATTAAAATGATGATATTAGTTTCTTTTCATTATGCATTCAGTAATATTTATCAGTGGGGCAAGTCTGTTACCTACCGGTTCCAATAACGCTCGACTTGGACTCGGCTAGCAATGCGTCGGTATTGACATTAACGATCGAGCCCAAAGTTTCAAGGTGCGAGTGAGTCGAGACGAGCCAAGAATCAGTCGGTGCCTACGGGTGGGCGAGTGGTTGTGGGTGAACTCCGGGACTGTCAAACCTGACGTATTTCGATTCAAGTGTAAGTCGAGCGTTATTGGAACGGTTAATAGACTTGGCCCCCGGCACAATTGTTTAGAATCCATTTCACATTATATTAAGAGAGACGATGTAAAATGCATACAGATCAGGCCGATTTGACACAATTGAGACATAAATGTTGTTTTATTATAATTGTGCTAGGCACGAATTAATAAATCAATCACTAGTATGAGAGCAGTCTTGAGTACGCTTTTGACATGTCATTTGTACTGAAATGACATTTCCAGGATTGCTCTCAGACTTGAGGTCGATTTATTAATACGGGCCCCAATGTGAACCTTAATTTGAACTTGACTGTACGCATATTAATTTACAGGAAAAAGTCACGACAACGCAACAGTCCCCAGTATACATCAACGTACCGCCGCTATTTGTATTTCAACACTTAAATGTATTAAACAAGTTGATTCTATAATGGATACAATTAAGTTCTACTTAATATTATTATGCGCGTGGCTTGTAAAGTGTAACAAGACAGCTGGAGAGTACAAGGACATGAACGGCACAGATATTGACAAGAGTGTGATTCAAGAAATTTGCGAGAATAAAACATGCATCACAAAGTGCTGTCAACAAGGAGCATACATCTATAATCGTAATGATACATTATGTTTTAAGAAGAGTCCATTTGAACGAATATATAATACGACGATTCATTCTGATTACTCTATAGTCGATGTGTACTCTATTGATGGATATCTCAGAAATGTCAAAAAGACTTCGAAGAACGTTTCAGATCCGTCCTATTATACCGTGCATAATAATATTTTCCAGAAGACTAAAAGATCAATCATGGTAACTCCACAAATGGGTTATTTGTTATTAGAGGTATGTTTAATAAATATATAATTATTTTTTAATAAGCATATTATGTTTAGTTTATCTTATTTGTCAGAGTACTTACTTCTCTTATTTCGATCGTCGGTCGACGTTGACAGTCTATCGATTGGTCTAGTACCTAACCTTAGGCATAATATATATCTTGAGCCACAAACTGTTGGGGTAACTATAAGGTGAACCGTTGAAAGGGGCAGTATAAGGGAGTCTATATAAATGACGAATATGTATTGTATAACTAGCAGTCTCACAATACAGCAGGTTTTGATAACATCTTAAAACCTTCAGCTACATCTTCATTGTACAAGGTGTAAGGGACATCGTATTCGTAACGAAAACTGATACCATGGCACAACTGATGATTCTGGACCCCTCAGAGTTGGAATTTTCGACGAACTATGCTAAATTTTTTTAGTATTTTAAAATTTGATTTTATCATGAATTCGTTATACAAACCTATCTTGATGTGGTTATACATAAATACATTTATAATTACTATGTAGGACATAAAACCGCAATCTAAATTGAAACTCAATAAGCTCGACCGCGCATGTAGGTAGGTCGGATAATGATTGTATGCTAAAATCAATTTAAAAATACTGAAAAATTTTAGCATCATTCATGAAAATATCGACGGAAAATTCCAACTCCAGAATCATGAGTTGAATCACTTTTCGTTACGAAGCGCCTGACACCCTGTATGTTTATATCATGACTAGTATTATGTGGTATTATTCATCATCATACTATTTATTTATCTAGTTTATATTTACATATATATTTTTCATTTGGTTTAGATGAGGGTGAAGAGCTGTGATAGCCGATTGGTTAAAGCACGCGCCTTGCGGGCACCAGATCTTGGGTTCAAACCCCGGCTCGCACCTCTGGATTTTTCAAAATCTATGTGCGAATCATAATTTCTATATGATTATCACTTGCTTACGGTGAAGGAAAACATCGTGAGGAAACCTGCATGTCTTAGAAGATCTAAGAAATTTTCGAAAGACATGTGAAATCCGCCAACACGCACTGGGCAGCGTGGTGGATTATGGCCTGAACCCCCTCGTGTTGAGGGGAGGCCCGTGCCCAGGAGTGGGACGTCAAAAGGGCTAAATTATATATATATATGAGGGTTATTTATTTTATAACATCCCTGAAATCTTGCGCTAAACAATCTAGTTCAACTCTTTAAGGTGTTTTAAGGTTTTGTAAAGCAGCTAATTATAGAATCTATAAGAATAGAATAAGAATAAATAAGAATAAATTTATTATAAAACAACAGTTACACGTACAAAATTTTAAATAGTAGGTACAAGAGGTATATTGCTAGTAAGTAACTAAATCACAATTACATGGACGTATTACTGTGGATCCCAAACTAAGCAAATGCTTGTATCTTGGGAACCAGAGCAGTGGCATAATTATGCTACACAATTTAAATTAAATGGAGATGATTACAATTATTAAAACATTTTCATAGGTTAGATGAAGTTAGGTAAGCTACGTGTAACAATATTAGAGAAAAAAATTATAATAGGAACAAAATAAGGTGAATGTATGCGTATGAAGGTGTGATAGAGGGTGTATGTATGTATAGTGTGTGTGAGTGTATGTAGGTAAGGGTAGTGTGGAGAGATGGAGTGTGTTAAAAAGTGTGAAAGTGAGACTAAGTTTATGAAATAATATTTTCGGTTTCATTATAGGTTAAGGAAGACAGCCATTTTTTTAAAACGTGTTTGCACGCGAAAATTGATAGACCTTTAATTTCGACGTATTTAGAGATTTTATTATAAATAAAAGGATGTAAATAGGCTGGACAACGGCGAGCCATATGAGAAACAGCATTAGGTAAGGGAATTGAGAACACGCGCTTTGAAACGAGAGTTTGATAGTCTGGTCTACACTTGAGGGATTTATGGACTTTAAGAGTAGCTTTGAGAATAAATAACTGTCTAACTCGGAGTACTGGAAATTCTTTGTATAATTCTTTGGAAATTCTATGTTCGACATGTACATATACCATCCTACTAATATTATAAATGCGAAAGTTTGTGAGTGTGGATGTATGTATGTATGTATGGATGTATGTATGTATGTATGTATGTATGTATGTATCTATGGATGTATGTATGTATGTATGTATGTATGTATGGATGTATGTATGTATGTATGTATGTTTGTTACTCCTTCACGCAAAAACTACTGAACGGATTTGGATGAAATTTGGAACACAGATAGATTATAACCGGGATTAACATATAGGATACTTTTTAACCCGATAATCCCGAAATTTTTGCTAAGTTCAATTACTACGCGGATGAAGTCGCGGGGCACAGCTAGTTATTTATAATAATTAGAACATTTATTTCAGAATGGCTCGTTAGCAGCACGACTTCATAATCAAGTTGCAAGATATGACATTGTAGAACCATTGAAGTTCTGCGTGGATTTAACGATAAGCCCAGACACTTTAAAAACAGAACTCGTATTTAAAATAGTTTTAGAGGATTTGAAACCGCCGCCCGACCGTGATGAAACCATTAAGAAATACATCTTCACATCTATAAGTAAGTCATTGCCGAACTAACATCACCATTTCAGCGGGTAGGTGTGGCTGCTGGGAATACGTTTCGCCTAGGTTTTCCTCAACGCCCGGGCCTTTGCTGCTTGCATCCACCGGGCTCCCGCGAACGAACCCTATTGAGCTCGCGATGTTGTCCACCTGTCCGTCCGTCTGTCAGAGGCTTCTAACTGCTAAACGGGAGAGAGATAGGGACTAGATAGGGAGTTTGAATTCACAAGAAATATGAAACCATCCAAGTGCGGCCATAAACCGTCAAAATCGCTCAAGCCGTTTAGGAGGAGAAGAGTTACAAACACACGCACACCGGAATTTTATATAGGTACCTACATATAAGATGTTCGCTTGTGTGATGCGGGAACCGCCTTTGTTTGTAGGAGTTTTTTAATTGATACTTCGTACGTCGAGAGTCGAAAGTAAGTGGGAATATAATACTTAATAATTACTTACTAACAATATTTAATTAAATTGTAATTACTTAATTATATTACAAGCCAGCATTCTTGGCACCATCCCACGCGGGCAGGGTTTATTTAAATGTCATTTGTTTTTTTTATTCTAAACTGTTTCGCTTTTTGTTCTATCTTATATATCAAACTAGCTGTGCCCCCCGACTTTGTCCGCGTAGTATTTAACGTAACACAAATTTCGGGATTATCGGGATAAAAAGTATCCTATATGTTAATCCCGGTTATAAACTATCTGTCTTCCAAATTTCATCCAAATCCGTTCAGTAGTTTTTGCGTGAAGGAGTAACAAACATACATACATCCACACTCACAAACTTTCACATTTATAATATTAGTAGGATTCTCGCGTCACAATGTTAGTTACCACACTCCTCCGAAACGGCTCGACCGATTTTCATGAAATTTTGTGTGCATATCGGGTAGGTCTGAGAAGCGACTACTATCTATTTTTCATACCCCTAAATGTGAAGGGTGGTCCACATTCCACGTGGACGGAGTCGCGGGGCACAGCTAGTATTATATAAATACATATGAAAGCCTACAATTGCAAATGCCAAAGGAGGAGGTCCTGAATTCGGTTGTATTTTTTATGTTTGTTACTTCAGAATTTTGCCATTTATAAACCGATTTGAAAGAAATATTTTTAAATTTGAAAGGATATACCTCCATGATGACTCCTAATGAAATAAATTATTTGGTCCCTGGTTATTTCCAGCTTTTTAGTGCACCGCGGTTTTTTTAAGTCTGTTATTTTTTTTATATAAATTATTTTTAATAAAAAAATTAAACCACCTTCAAATAGATGAGTGGGTAGCGCGTATAATAATTATATTAATTTATTTTTCACTTTTGAGTGCAAAGCAAGTTAAAATTTAGTACAAGTTTTAGTACAAGTTTTCAAAGACAAACTTTTATGATCTAGTAGCCACGTCATGACGAAGTTTAAAACGGGCTATCACAATTAAATGCGTGTACAAAAAAATATGTCTGTCCTATTCACTGTTGAGGAGTTCCCTCGCCGGAAGTCAACCCTGGGTGCATCAGCGATGCTATACAGGTATTTAGAACAAGCTAATATAGTTAAATTAATTCACAAAATATTGTGTCTGTACTATTCTCCGTTGAGGAGTTCCCTTGCCGGAAGTCAACCCTAGGTGCAGCAGTCATGTCATGATGGAATTTAAAACAGGCTATATTATAGTTAAATTCATTTACAAAATTGCTGTTCGCCGTTGAGGAGTTCCACTATCCACCTCCTGAATCCATCATCAGATCTGCTCAATAGTACCAGATTATTTTATTGTTACTAAACTAACATAAGTATGCAAAATTCCAGCCCAATCAGAAATCGGGAATTGGGTCAAAATATACTTATAAGATTTTATAACATTGTCAGTTCGTTTTTCCCCGATTTCCTTGATATTCCATCATCAGATCCTGACTTGATGATAATGGGACCACCTCGGGAGTATACCCTTTCGAACTAAAAAATATATTTTTAAATCTGTTCACAATTTGCGAAAATATCGATGAACTCCTCATTTTTGGAAGTCGGTTAAAAATATTTTTTGTCAATTTCCCCCATTGGAATTAATGAATAAACTTTACCGGGAGGCAACAACTTTCCTGTTTTTAACTACATATATTACCTACTATAGCGGGAAACCAACGTTGTAATATATCCTCCATGCCTACCTACTGTTCATCGGTAGACAATAAAACTATATCTAGGTAACAAACACATCATGTTTGACGAAATTCCACCGTCATCATCATCATATAAAACAATCTATACAAATAAATAAAATTGGAGTGTCTGTTTGTAATATCAAAATAACACCTTTTCACTAAATGCATATGAAAGTAGGTACATACGACACCAATAACAAAAACGCGATTTAAAAATTTTTTGTCTGTCTGTCTGTCTATCTGTCTGTCTGTCTGTCTGTCTGTCTGTGTGTTTGTTCCGAGTAATCTCCGAAACGGCTGGACCGATTTTGACGGGACTTTCACTGGCAGATAGCTGATGTTTTAAGGAGTAACTAAGGCTAATTTTATTTTAGAAAATCAAAATATAAAAAAATGGGTCCTGCCGCGCGGGCTAAGAACGCGGGAGCGGGCTTTTTTGTTAAGTTAAATTCCACGCGGACGAAGTCGCGGGCTCAGCTAGTTTTTAATAACAATAAATTAGACTTGATTGTGGTTTTCAAAATGGACGGTCACATTTTTGTATTGTAGTGTTATTAATTGTGTTTGTTATTGCAATTCGTTACTCGATATTGGCAGAATCATATTGGGCTTGACCCAATTGTAAGAGGCCATTAATATAAAAATATATATAACAATCAATTAATTACAAATTTTAAAAAAATATTACAAATTCCAGATGACTCTGCAGCATCAGGCCGAGGTTATCATGTCCTTGCAATGTCATTGATGTAAAAGGATACCACATTTTGAATAGATCAGACCTATGGATTTTGCTCATATCCCTTCATTAACTAGAAAAGAGCTCATAATGTTCAAAAGGCTGAACTGATTTTCTTGAATCATAGCTAAGAACTCTCTCGATCAACAAACCTCGCATAAAAAAAAACCAAATTGAAGTCGCTTCTTCCGCTTGAGCGCTACGATGCCACAGACAGACACAAAGATACACAGATACACATGTTAAACTTATAACACCCCTCTTTTGCCGGCAGGGGTAAAAGCCTTATCATCATAATACCATACATAGATAATTATATATTAGACCACTATTATACGGGTCTTTAATTATAAGAATGTGTCATATCTCAAGTAGGTGTAGGTACTTCTTAGGTATGCGAAAATGGAAGAACCTTTACTTGATCTATGTACTCGTAAATGTATACAGTTTACAATGTTCTCTAGGCCATTGGATGTGTTGTAAGGCAACACCAGACTTGTGACAAATATACCAGGGCTGTAACTCTGAAAATATTTCAAAATATGTAGGTATTATACAGGGTGGCCCATAAGTCACTTAAAATGTAAAAATTTAACTACAAAAAACTAATTACATTATGAAAAAGGTTTTTATTTTGTAGTAATCCTTAATAAATGGGAGTTATTTTTTGAAAATTACATCATCTAAATGTAATCCGTTACGATCGCGGCACTCCTATAAGCGACGTCTAAAATTTTCCATCACTGCGCGGCAAAGTAAGCTCTGAAATGCTTGTCATTTCTCGTCGGATAATTTATTTCAGGACATCAATTGACCGCGGGCTGCTTTCGTACACTTTACTCTTAAGATAGCCCCATAAGAAAAAGTCCATTGGGGTTAGATCCGAACTACGTGGTGGCCAGGGAACATCTCCTCTTCGAGAGATCACTTTATAGGAAAAAGTTGACGGACGACGGGCATAGCGGTGTTAGAAGTATGGGCAGTTGCTCCATCCTGTTGAAACCATATCTGCGCATTGAAGCCTGGAATATTTTCCAACTCTGGTGTTAAAAAGTCCTCGATCATTGCCACATACCGCTGCAAAGTCACAGTAACAGCGCGACCGCTGCCGTCCTCAAAAAACTTCATTTATTGACTGTTTCACCACGTCGATGTTTTCTTCCGTCCGTGATGTCCTTGGTCGACCTGTTCGTTGTTTATCTAACGTCGAACCACTCTCCTCGAACTTATTAACGTTTGAACACTTGGAGTGTGGTTGAAGTGGCGTAAATTGCGGTATTCCCTAAATTTATGCCGCGCAATGGTAGCCGAATTATCGTTCGATAAAACTCACGCACACAAAAATCAGTGCCGTCTAGGGACGCCCGAAATAAGCGAAGCTTTGCAGTAGATATTAGATATATTATAAGTGGCGTGCATAGGGTTTTGAAACAGGTTAGGCAGAGTGTAACATAAAAATACCTTGAATTATGTCTCGCTAGCTTATTATAGATTTTCATCTAGGCTATCGTACCTATTGAACGAAATGGTCCCTTTTTCGTCCTTTTCTATGGTAATTAAACCATTATACGTTGGTGTTCAACTTGAATTAATTATATTAAAAAAATAATATAAATTGCAAATATAAATAATATATGTAAAAAAATATAATTGCAAAATTTCTAAGGGAAAATATTTAAATCTTATATAAAACAAATATTCAATTGCTTATGTGGAGACTTGACTTGAACGCACGTCGTTATTTCCAACTGAGCCACCTAATCATTAGAAATTAAGATGAAAAGATGAAAATATCCACTATTTGATTCTACAACGTGGATTGGATTTTACGACGGTCACAAGATGGCAGTGTTAAAGTATTTTCATTACTCATACTCTGAAAGTAGGTCTGAAGTTGCCTGAGAAGCGGGTTGAAAGTAATACTTTTCCGGCCCGGGAGAATCACTTTCAACTGACAGCTGTCAAATTATAAAAAAAAAACTAGTTCCATTTTCACATTTCTATGGAACCATGTTCAAACTTTTTCTACAGTCACTCAATTACAGCACGATGTAAAATTGAAATAACATAAAGTTAAGTATTAATTAAAGAATATATATTTTTAAATGACTTAATTATAATTTAGTTTCAACAATTTCTTTAAAATAACATAGATTTAGGCAAAATATTTAAAGATGAAAATGAAAAATACTTAACCAACCAACGAAAAAAAAAACAAAATAGGCGGCAATCCGATCTTTTTTTTTTCGAGTTGTAGAGTATTGTTCATACTTCCTTGTATTATTTCTTTAGCCAATTCCTGTTTTTATTTTTACTTTCCTTGTATTCGTAATGAAAAGCACAGTGTTTACCTCGGGTGAAAGACTTATTTTGTCCCTCGAACTATTAGCGCCCTCGCTACGCTCGGGCGCCAAACCCCGTCTCGGGAAAAATAAGTCACTTTCACCACTCATGTAACAATGTACTATTATGTAAAAAGCCTTAATGTGAGGACATAACGCTTTAATTTCCTTGATATCTTGTTTGTTGACGTTGCTTGCTACAAAATTATGCAATATTTATTATTATTTCCTAATTCCTATTTCACTTGTCGTTCTAATCTCGCGAAAGACACCTGTTTGCTTTCAATTTTCGTATTATTTCAAAATGTAGTTTTATTAAGTATTTACAATGACATAAAATGGTAGGTATTAATAAGAATAATATAGGCACCTCAAGTTTGCGGAAATAATTAATATACAGAAATTGCTGCTTCCATCAGCGCCATTTCGTGAAAAACATTAACGCACATGAACAATACTCAATAAATGAAGCTAAAAAATACTATTTCATAAAGAAACAAATAAAATTTTGTTTGGATAGGGATCCGAACCCACGGAGTGCGTATTTTACAGTCGTCTTCAACCACTACGTCATTTCATCTTAATTTCATTTAGCAAAATCATCAACTATATGAATATTTCTATTCCGTAAACTCGTTCATCTACCAATAATAATAGAACTAGTAGGGAAAATTCATTGCAGCCTAAAATCATTGGTTTTAAATAAAATAAAGTAGCAATCATTTCCATGCCTAGTAAGTACCTATTTAGCCATATCAGACATCTAAAGTGATTAGTTGATGTACCTATCTGCAGTTGTATATCGTTGTACCTTTTTCGTCCTTTTCTATGGTAAATTAAACCATTATACGTTGGTGTTCAATTAATTATATTAAAATAATATAAATTGCAAATATAAATAGAAATTGTAAAATTTCTACAGGACAATATTTAAATCTTATATAAAGCTTGAACCCACGTCTTATCTTATTTCGAAAAATAGAGGGCGCTGGTCACAACACGAAGAGCCCCGCCAATACTATTTTTTTTTTATGTTATCTTTATTATATTATGTAAATGAGGGTTATCTTTAATGTATTGAGTGAATTATATTGTTATTTCAACTATTATTTAGCCGGATAATGTGAGGATTTATAAAATATGTGTACGTGAAGACCGAAATACGCGTAAGTTGATGTTACTGTTTTGTCCGTGTTTACGTGTTTTATTTGGTTGATTTTAGGTGTTAATTATATGTAAAAATAACTGTATAAGTAAAAATAAATATTATATAATAAAAATATAATCTAAAATAGGGCAAATAAAATATAATATGTTTTAAATATGTATTTGTGAACTTGGTCAGTATATAGTTATCAGATTTAACGTAAGATGGCGCTTAACCCAAATTATGTAATTGTAGATATGGGTTACTTTATTCAGAACCTTATTAACAAAGGCCGTAGCACGTTGGGTGCATCGGTTCTCGTCCGATCACCGAAGTTAAGCAACGTCGGACGCGGTCAGTACTAAGATGGGTGAACGCTTGATGGACACGCGAAATTGTGAAGTATTCTAAATTTTTAGATATATTTAAATTATTACTAATGTTCTATCTAACCTTCAAGCGATATTTAGTATAAAGCTTAGGGCGCCGCAGCTCTGACTACATCGTGTAACGCGTTACGCGTTACGCGTAACGCTTTTCACCGTTTGAGTGCCCGGGTAGCGAGCGCCCCGAACGTCCGTAAAGAAGCTTCGCTTCAAAAGCACGGTCCGCACCGTCGAAACGCTCCATGGCGACTTAATTCCCAGAAACCGCCTGTACTCCTCCCGCACCGCGCGTGCCACTCCCGCGCGCCTTTTTTATTTTATTCGAAATTTACATTTCAAGGGACTTATGGGCCACCCTGTAGTTACGCTTAGTCCGTCTATACTAGGTATCTGCTGCATATCATCTACCATATTAGGAATGCACCTGAATTATTATTCCAGAATTTAGAAACACCATGTATACCTAACCTACCATGCTTACATTGTAAAATGACATCGGGTCCAAATTGAAAGTTATTCCCTTTTTGAAATCGATTAAAAATGAAGTCAAATAGTTTATCTTGTGTAGGCTCTTACAAATTGTAATTTTTACAATATTTTTCTAAAGTCTACAACCGGATCGGAACGTGACCTCCACTGAGAAGATCCGGCAAGAAAGTCAGCGGACTTGTGTTTTTGCCTTTTTCATTGTTTACTTTAAATCGCCAGTTGCTTATAATCACTTTTTTTACTAGTTGTTGTAGTAGTAAATTACGATACGAGTTTATCACATTACCTACTAGTATTCCTGTTAGCCCCTCCAGCTAAGCTAATTGCTTGTATTAAGAGTGGGCTCACACCAATAGTTTAATGGCCAGGATAGGGATCGAACCCGAAACCTCTCAGCTACGAGAGCAGCCCCTCTAATCACTAGGCTATTGACGCCGGCTATTTACGGTAATTTTTCTTGCAGCAATGCTGATATCCTGCTTCTTCCTACTGCTGACACTGCTAGTATACCTGCTGCTGCCCAACCTGCGTACCATCGGCGGCAAGATCCTGATAGCTCTGGTCTCCATCATGGCTTTGAGCTACCTGCTCAAGGCCACCATAAACTTGGGTGTAGTATCTATGGTGTTAGGTGTAAACACAACTCCCACCGCCTGCAGTATACTTTGTAAGTACCTAGTTTAATTTAAAAATACTTTTCCAATAGTTTAATAGTTTAAATTTCCTTTTCAACTAATGGTTATCTGGTTCAAAGTCAAGTCAAAACCAAAGACAAATCGTTTATTTTGTGTAGATCTGCTACGCGTACCTACCTGGCTAGCACGTAGTACAAATTGTCGTTTTACTGACTTAAAAATGAAGGAGGTTCTCAATTCGTGAGTTCTTATTTTTTCAAGACCACCCGGATCGGAACGCGACCTCGATTGAGAAAATACGGCAAGAAACTCAGCGGGCTTGTCATTTTACATTTTATTTTTTATTTTTTTAATTGCCAGATGTACCTACAGGGTGTAAGAGGCATCGTAATGAAAACTGATACCATGAATTCAACTCATTAATCTGGACCCCCAGAGTTGGAGTTTTCCGTCGATATTTTCATGAATTATGCTAAAGTATTTTAAATATTTTGATTATAGCAAGTAATCAATATACATATAAGTCTATCTCAAGTAATTTTACATAAATACCTAAATCGATAATTACTATTTTAGACATAAACTGCAATGTAAATTCAAACTCCATAGGTACGCTCCAGTTTTCTTGCCGGATCTTCTCAGTCGAGGTCGCGTTCCGATCCGGTGGTAGATTTACCCTCCCCACCTCTCCTGGCAGCGGCCCAAGCCGAGGTCGTGTCCCTTGTGGTGCCCTTGAGCTATCTGCCCCCCTGCCCCTCTGGCTGGAACGTACTTGCGCTCGCCCTCTGTCCGGGTGAAGTTGTTATGGCCAGTCTGGCCAACAACATATAGTCATATCATAAAAAAAAAGGTATGCTCCAGCGCGCATTTCATGCTAACTGCCTAAAGTTAAAGAGTTGCCGTACGTTAAGGTGCTCGTAAACCAAAGGCATTGCTCGCACGTCGCCGACCCGAAAAGCACGGGTACAAAGGACAAGGGAGGGGGTTGGCTTCCGGTTCTCGCACTCATGAACAGTTAATTCACGTCGATTTTCTGTGAGGGGGTGGTACTACCCAGGTGGAGCCAGTAGTCTCTAGTCAATTGGCTACAGCACGACTCTACCGCTGCGTATCTTCTAGCGATATTTTATGTATTATTTTGATTGCAGGTACGGTGTATTATTTCGCCATACTGTCCACTTTATTTTGGATGAATGTTATGTCGTTCAATCTGTTTTGGACCTTGCGGTGAGTGGCCTCAACGAATATTATCAAACAAAATATTTTAATAGCCGCGTACTGACTGACCGAGCAGCCTCGCGAGGCCTGCCGCGCGAAGCAAATGCTCGGCCTGTTAGGACTTGCCTCGCACGAGGCAAACGCACGCGCCGCCTCGGCCGAGCATGCCGCGAACCGAGCCGAGCGTTGTCGCTTTTTGTCGTGCTCAAAGGCGCCTCAGTACGTTTGCCGCGCTCACTCAAGACGGTTGTGTTTCGCCTCGCTTGTTCGTCGCAGGTCACCGTCATGGATAAAGAGCAATGTCTTAAGTTAATACAACTATACGGTGAATATGGACGACTTTGGGATGCGCAATGTCCCGTTTACACTAATAGAGGACTAAGAGAAGGCAGTGGCAGCGATAGCTTGCCGAACGTGCGGCCTCATGGTGATCTTGAGCAAAACTGGCTCGGCATTGCCGCGCGCGGCTGCCTCGATCCAAAAATTGTACACATCGAGGCTGCCTCGCGAGGCGATCGTCCCGCGGCAATCGTCTGAGGCTGCCGCGCGAGGCCGTTCGGCCAGTCAGTACGCGCCTGATAAAAAAAAACCCGACTCAAAAAACCTTTAATAATAATTTGGCCCTTTTAATGTCCCACTCCTGGGCACGGGTCTCCCCTCACTACAAGGGGAATTCAAGCCGTAGTACACCACGTTGGCCCAGTGCGGGTTGGCAGATTTCACATGTCTTTCGATTTTTTTTTAGATTTGCAAGACGTGCAGTTTTCCTCACGATGTTTTCCTTCACCGTGAGCCAGTGATAATCATATAGAAATTATGAATCGCACATAGATTTCGAAAAACCCAGAGGTGCGAGCTGGGGTCTGAACCCCGGACCGCAAGACGCGTGCTTTACCAATCGGCTATCACTGCTATCTAAAACCTGGGTGCAATAAAAAGCGATAGATAAGTAGGGACCTTGTAATTTGTTTCATTTGGTGATTCAAGTATTAAGGGGTAGGTAGGTACCTACCTAAGAAGTAGGCCTAACGAAGTGTAAAGATAGTAGCACCCACTAGAGGACCAAAGACAGAGAAAGAGCTCTCTTTCTAACTTAGTTTATAAAATTGAACTTGAATAACGAATATCTTTTAAATTAACTAGTTACATAGATAAAATGCTATCACAAAAGCTTAGAAAAGTGATAAAACTGAGTTACCTAACTGTCAACTTTATTAATTGGAAAATTTTAACATAACCCCTGTAAGAAATAAATAAATAAATATCGCCAGACTGACACACCAACTGAATGGTCCCAAACTAAGCAACGCTTGTACTATGGGTACCGTACAATAGACTGGTGACGACCCCGCGACACCCAGACATGGGCAAATTACGATAGGGCCATTTCCGAAATATGCCCTGGCGGGAATCGAACCCCCAACGGCCTACGTTCGAACCACTGCGCAAGCGGAGTAATGAAGAAATACCTATGCTCAGCCCGCGCGCCAAAATCGGTCCGGTCAAAATCAGCCCGTTTCGGAGATTACCCGGAACAAACACACAGACAGACAGACAGACAGACAAAAATACTTTAATCGCGTTTTTCTTATAAGTATCGTATATCTAAATATATATACCTAACTCACAGGTGACTCACTGACTGACTGACTGACTGACTGACATAGTGATCTATCAACGTACAGCCCAAACCACTGGACGGATCGGGCTGAAATTTGGCATGCAGGTAGATGTTATGACGTAGGTATCCGCTAAGAAAGGATTTTGATTAATTCTACCCCCAAGGGGATAAAATAGGGGATGAATAATCCCGAAATTATTTTTAAGTTAAATTACACGCGGACGAAGTCGCGGGCACAGCTAGTAATTTCATATGCATTTAGTGAAAAGGTGTTATTTTGATATTACAAACAGACACTCCAATTTTATTTATTTGTATAGATTATTATTATTTAAGTATGTAAGTATAATATTCTTTACTTGATTGTCTACAGGGGCACTCGCAAAAGCCGTGAAATCCACCGGCGAGGTGAAAACTTCAAATTCTTTACATACACTCTGTACGCGTACGGCACACCGTTGATTCTGACTGCGGTAGCCAGCATCATAGACAACGTCGATGTGGGCCCTGACATAGTTAAACCGTTTTTCAACTACTGTCAAAATAATGGTTTGTATTAAACTCAGGGTTAAAAATATTATAATACAAAAAATTCTACCGACTTAAAAAAACTTGGGTGTACTAAAAAGCTAGAAATAACTAGGGACCCGGTAATTTATTGCATTTGGAGTCGGTGCCAATTCAAGTAAGTAGAGGTAGGTACTTATCTACCTAAGATATACCTAGTCTTAATGTATTGTAAGGATAGTGGCACCGACTCCAAATGAAAGAAATTACAGGGTCCCTAGTTATTTCTTTTTTTTTATAAATTTATAATTTTCCATATCGGTCTGCACTATACTGAGTAATCGGTGAACATAATACATACATAAAAAAGAATACCTTCTCCTTTGTTAGACGCCGGTTAAAAAAAAATATATATATCTATCAATCAATCAATCAAATCATTTATTTGTAAGTTACATAAATAATTAGGTAAGCACTTGTATTGTTTAATAATCAATTTTGTTTCTTTAAGTTAAAGAACTAAACCTGTACCAGTATCCACCTATGGCGGTGCTGATAGCCATAAACTTTTCGTTGTTCATACTGACGGCGTATAATATCTGGATGACAAAGAAGGAGGTGAATCGGAACGCGGACTTCAGGAACACGAAGAAAAAAGACAATAGGTAATGAGAGAAATTTACTTAATTCCCCACACTTGCAATAATCTTCGCTTCACATATTCACTTCTTTGGGGTCTCCTGGCTCACACGTCGTACGAAACGCAGCTATTACATTATCTACTTTACGCCAATCTTCTGTGACAGGGTGGTACTACCCCAGTTGAGCCAGCCCGTATATGAGCTTGTGCCAGCTATAGCTTAGCTCTACCACCATATGGGTGCATACGTTTATACACGACTGCCCAAAAGAAAGGCATAATTATCTAGGGCTAAACATAATTATTTAGGGTTTATGTACTTAAGTTTGTTTATGCCTAACTTCTGAACGACTTAATCAATTTAGATGAATTAATAAATAGATCTAAGTAATCGATGCGATCGGGCGACCTTAAGTCCGCTTTTGACATGTAATTATATACTGGAATGACATTTCCAAAATTGCTCTCAGTCTTGAGATCTATTTATAAATCAGGGCCTATGCCAGAATCCTAACCCTACGTTTGCACAGGGCGATGTCAGTGACCGACCATACAGAGCTTAGGACCGTGTTCGCTAACACACTAACGGGCCGTTAAAACGGGAAACGATAGTTGCCAGTATATATCAACCCATCCTGTAATTGGGATATATATTGAAAGCACAATTATTATTAGGTACTCCCTACCTAATCACTTTAATTCATGATTTATTTTTCATTCATTATTTCTGTCGTATCGGAACGGGATGTCTAATGAAAGAAGAAATAATTCTGATTTCATGAATATAAATATACCAAGCGACAAAAAACTATTTTATACATCTACTGTATTTCAGCATTTATGAAAACTACTACCGCCATCTAACGGAAATTTTCTCCGTAGTCGGGTTTACAGTAAAGGTTTTTAATCGTTGTTACTTGTTAATTTCAGTGTTACTCTGTTCATCAAGTTATCCATTATAATGGGCGCTTCGTTTATTCTGGAAGCCATACAGATGGCAGTAGAACCACCGTTATGGTTGTACATCATAGTCAACGCATACAACGTTTTGATTGGAGTGTCCATTTTCTTTTTATTCGTGTTCAAGAAAACGATACTTTGTGATCTGTGCGTGAAGTAAGTATCCTAAATAATTATTGATAGTAAAATATATTTAGGTTCTATTGCTAATAATATAAAACCACCATTTACTTAAGTACATTTCATAATTTAAGTGACCTTAAATTGATAGACTTACAATAATACGTATACTCCAATAATAGTGATGATACAAGTGAGGTAAGTGGCCATTAGGTACACACGAGACTGGTTAGCAGCCCTAGCCGAAGGCGACGGCTGTGAAGCGGTTATGATCCCGAAAATATCGGGATTAAATTTAACAAATCCCGGGATTTTCGGGATTAGCAAATAATGAATAAGTTAATATATGAATGTTGTGAACCTTATACATGAAACGAAACGCTCATACATCGAGTTGACATTTTGTCAGTGATTACACACACTTACCTATTCCTAGAAGTCCTAGAAATGATATTTTTGGCCATCTAGTTTTGTCGATTATCATAAAAATGTAAGAAGTGTCGGAAGTCATTAGGTACGTAAATCTTGATTAAATATTTTAAAGTAAAAAATCTCGGAATCGGATTTTCTGATTATTAAATGTTGGGTAGAAACACCATTTCATTAGAAAATACCTTTTCAACGATTCATGATGGGGTAACTAAAACAAAAATATATCCCCTCTTTCTATGTTCGGGGAGGTACCTATACAAAAGTACTGAAGGATTCTGTTCTATTTTAGTGGTGTGTGCAAAATATAGGCGAGCCTAGGTAGCGAAAAAAGGGCTTTGGGTGTGTGTAAATAGTGAAGTACCTATATAGGCATGTTAATGCTTTAAACAGGTGTACCTAAAGAAAATGACCACTATGGGAAATTGTCGCAAGAGGTCGTAATTTCAGACTCCTTGGTGAATATAGCCATTTGGCGCTTTCACATGTACCTGCCATCCTGCCTACTAGATATCGCACACGAACAATCAAATTTGGCGTCTGACACGTAGTCCAACTTTTTACTACGTAGGTACAAATTTGGTACCTAGGTGCCAAAAGTATTAGACGCAGATGGTGCCACTTTAGTACCTACCTAGTAATTAAAAAATAACTTTTCATTACTCATACTCTGAAAGTAGGTCTGAAGTTGCCGGAGGAGCGGGTTGAAAGTAATACTTTTCCGGCCCGGGAGAATCTCTTTCAACTGACAGCTGTAAAATTATTAAATATAAACTAGTTATATTTTGACATTTCTATTAAACCAGGCCGGCCTACTTCTACTTCTAATTCTAATTCTACTGCTACTATTACTTTTACTGCTACTTTTACTGCTACTTTCACTGGTACTTTTACTGCTACTTTTACTGCTAATTTTACCGCTACTTTTACTGCTACTTTCACTGCTACTTTCACTGCTACTTTCACTGCTACTTTTACTGCTACTTTTACTGCTACTTTCACTGCTACTTTACTGCTACTTTTACTGCTACTTTCACTGCTACTTTCACTGCTACTTTCACTGCTACTTTCACTTTTACTTTCATTTTGACTTTCACTTTTAATTCCACTTCCACTTCCACTTCAGGTCGGTCGGTCAAGTCGGTTAAAAATATGATGGTTACTTGTTACAGCCCAATCCCAAACTAAGCTACGCTTTATGGGTACCGTACAATGGACGTCAAAATAGGCGGCAATCCGATCTTCATTTGTTTTTTCGAGTTGTAGAGTATTGTTCATACTTCCTTGTATTATTTATTTAGCTAAATCCTGTTTTTATTTTTACATTCCTTGTATTCGTAATGAAAAGCACAGTGTTTACCTCGGGTGAAAGACTTATTTTGTTCCTCGAACTATTTAGTCTCGGGACTAAATAAGTCACTTTCACACCTTGTGTAACAATGTACTAATATTTGCAGGTTCAACATAAAATGTAAATATATTGAAAACGTGCAGAAGTCGCAATACGGGACGGAGAGTTCCAGAGTTCATGGAAGCACAAAGAGTCACACGAGTCAGCAGAATAATAGGTCACCCTCGTGTGACGAGAAACCCATGCCGTCGATCAGCGAAAATTAAGTCAAAAGCAGTACCTACATTCCGAAGAAACACTTTATTCTTTCCACTTGCCGTCAGCTGTGAAAAAAAATCAACGAAAAAGGCCATTACAAAAAAACAAAAAAAAAATCAACTATTTTATATCCTACTAGCTGTGCCCCGCGACTTCATCCGCGTAGTATTGGATTATTGGGTTAAAAAGTATCCTATATGTTAATCCCGGTTATAATCTATCTGTGTTCCAAATTTCATCCAAATCCGTTCAGTAGTTTTTGCGTGAAGCAGTAACAAACATACATACATACATACATACATACATACATACATCCACACTCACAAACTTTCGCATTTATAATATTAGTAGGATGTCCACGCACATTTTTAACCCCCGACGAAAAACGAGGGGTGTTATAAGTTTAACATGTGTATCTGTGTGTCTGTCTGTAGCCACGTAGCGCCCAAGCTGATGAACCGATTTCAATTTTGTTTCTTTTGTTAGATAGGTATTCTGATCGAGAGTGTTCTTAGCTATGTTTCATGAAAATCGGTTCAGCCGTTTGAAGATCATCAGCTCTTTTGTCGGTTAAAAAAGCCACATTCACGGCCAAAACCAATTCCCACGGCTCGAATCCATTCGAAATTTGTGATTATTGGATTTCGATTTATTATATTTTTAAATGATCGTAATAGCCTGAACTGGCTTTTTACAATATTATAAATTTGAAAAGTTTCCCTGATTCTGGAAAAAATGTATATTTTATCAATTTTTAACCCCCGACGAAAAACGAGGGGTGTTATAAGTTTAACATGTGTATCTGTGTATCTGTGTATCTGTGTATCTGTGTATCTGTGTATCTGTGTATCTGTGTGTCTGTCTATCGCCACGTAGCGCCCAAGCTGATGAACCGATTTCAATTTTGTTTCTTTTGTTAGATAGGTATTCTGATCGAGAGTGTTCTTAGCTATGTTTCTTGAAAATCGGTTCAGCCGTTTGAAGATCATCAGCTCTTTTGTAGGTTAAAAAAGCCACATTCACGGCCAAAACCAATTCCCACGGCTCGAATCCATTCGAAATTTGTGATTATTGGATTTCGATTTATTATATTTTTAAATGATCGTAATAGTCTGAACTGGCTTTTTACAATATTATAAATTTGAAAAGCTTCCCTGATTCTGGAAAAAATGTATATTTTATCAATTTTTATATGAGATTTGTGTATGAACTAAAGACGTTCCATAAGTCACGTTTCAAATGATGGATACGCGCATGCGTAAAATTTTGTTTGTTTTGTTAATGGTCATGGAATATTACGCTATAATAATTCTAGAGGGCGCTGCTCCGCCATTGAGAAAAAATATAAAAAAAACAAATCTAATTCAAAATAATTTTAGCGTTATTGAAAATTCTTCCCCTGGGCTGCTCCCGTCAGCCTCAACCAGAGTTATTACATCAAATTGAATCATAATTGATAATATTTTACTAGGAATTAAACCTCCGTGGCTTCAATATTTAGATTCGTTGTCTATTCTAATGTCATAACAAAATAATGTCTCATACTTTTACACAGATTTTCTGTTGATTATTGTACATCAGATTATAAATGAGGAAGCCAAAACAAATTATGTAAATGGCGCTTTCATAATCTGGCATCGAAACTAGTTGTACCAGATGAATTTGCGAGATGAGTTATGGATACTGAGCTACGGGAGCTACGCAAATCGCGCTAACTTCATTATTTGGAAGAACTAGGTAAATTATACATTTGATGAATACGTCGTCGCATCGGGGGTTTTTAAATTATCAATTTAGAGTTATATTGAATGTCTCCTGCTTTGAATAAAACCTGATTGCGCATCTGAAAGAATCAGCCTCATGAATCCACCAGCGGGAAGACTCTTTAGCTATACCCCAATGGGGCGGTAAATCGGTAAGTACTTACTTAATACCTACATCGTCAGATAAGTACTTAATAGGTACTCGTATATCACTAGCATTGCACGTATTTCACAGTAATAAAATAACATCCTACTAATATTATAAATGCGAAAGTTTGTGAGTGTGGATGTATGTATGTATGTTTGTTACTCCTTCACGCAAAAACTACTGAACGGATTTGGATGAAATTTGGAACACATGTAGATTATAACCGGGATTAACATATAGGATACTTTTTAACCCGATAATCTCGAAATTTTTGCTAAGTTAAAATACTACGCGGATGAAGTCGCGGGGCACAACTAGTTGGTAATATAAGTGCATGGAGAATTTAAATTCAATCATGATAAAATGAATAACCATAAGCTTTGTATAAAATATAGGTGACTAGCTGTGCCCCGCGACTTCATCCGCGTAGTATTGGATTATTGGGTTAAAAAGTATCCTATATGTTAATCCCGGTTATAATCTATCTGTGTTCCAAATTTCATCCAAATCCGTTCAGTAGTTTTTGCGTGAAGGAGTAACAAACATACATACATACATACATACATACATCCACACTCACAAACTTTTGCATTTATAATATTAGTAGGATATTAACGATTGAAATTGTATTATGCTAGTACTAGCTGTGCCCCGCGACTTCATCCGCGTAGTATTGGATTATTGGGTTAAAAAGTATCCTATATGTTAATCCCGGTTATAATCTATCTGTGTTCCAAATTTCATCCAAATCCGTTCAGTAGTTTTTGCGTGAAGGAGTAACAAACATACATACATACATACATACATACATACATCCACACTCACAAACTTACGCATTTATAATATTAGTAGGATATTAACGATTGAAATTGTATTATGCTAGTACGTTGTTTTCTTTTAGATAGGTTATTATCTACTCAGTAAGTAGGTAATTAGTACTTACACTTAGTAGGGCTGGATTAATAAATCTATTTCAAATCTAAGAGCGATCTTGTGAACGCTTTTGACATGTAATTTTGCACTGTTGTCATAACATTAACATTTTCAAGAACGCTCTCAGACTTGAGCTCAATTTATTAATAGGTACGGCCCTAAGGTCACGTTCTTTATCATATACTGTATTTTTATTAATAAAATGTATTATTTAATACGATGTATCAATATAGGTACTAACCCACGTAAAATAGGTATGTATTTAATAATTAACTTTTAATTTATGATTGTTACCTAATTTGGTGTTGTCATTTTGTTGGTTGTTTGTTGTTGATCACAGGGTTCAGTTTGTACATACTTAATCTTCTATCTTAGACAGACGTATGATCGCTCATACCTACATATTTGGTAAATGAATTCAATGTCACCCTGTCAAACCTGTAGTTTCCGATATCGGAAACTTTCCGTCAATTGTGAATTAATAATAATACCTACCCTCCCTGATGTCGCTTACTTGGACACTTCGTCTGTCAGTAACTATACATACAAGTCTTATACAAACTATCGCGAGGTCAGGAGGGTGAGAGCGAGACTTTTAAAAAGGCAAGCCTAAATGTGGGCCGCCCTTGTGGCAAAAATCATCATTTATGTCGGGTTGGCCTTTAGTACCCGCTTTAAGTTAAAGGATCGTCTTTGCAACCGAGCGATAGTCAATTATAATTATTTACATTACCGCCAGATCTCCATTTTTTCTATGACATTACCAGCTATAGTTGCGTACCTACTCTACTGTCAAACCTCATTTAATTTCTTGATTATTTTATTAATGGAATACTCACTCGTTTAAGTATACTCTCTTATGTTATAAGTAGGTATTCTGTGTAATTTTAATAAATAAAATTATAAATTGTATGATACAAAATAAAGTGCTTAAATTATACCAACTACAATGTGAGTATATAGTTTATAGTACTTACCTACATATCAATAAGTAATCAGATTAAGTAACTAAGCAAAATATAAATTGGTAATTAATAAAGTTTCCTATACCTACACAAACGTCTATGTATAATTAATTATACAAGAGCCGCATATACCCTTCTGTAGACAATTAGGTAGGTAAGTACTTATTTACATAAAAATAATAACCATAGTTTTTTTTTTGGTTAATAACCGTACTGGGGTTTGTCTAATATTCGATTATATTATCATCGAAATAAGTATAAGTACTACGTAGGTATGTTATAATATGCAGTAAATACCTACGTTCAAAACGGTTCATAAAAACTAGTATTGTAGTAGGTATTGTATTGTATTGCATTGTTCATAACTTCCAATATTGATAGGTCTGCCCTATCAATAGTTAGGCACAAGAGTTGGTTAGGCAACGCTACCACTTAACCAAGGTTGCACCAAGATAATGAGAACACTTTGCCAAGAGGGGTATTCACACGCGACGGTAAGATTCCGTGTCGGAAAGAACTTTCAACCTGTATTATTATTTTTTATTTAAATGTTTAGCAGTCTTATCCGACATCGGAAAGTTTCCGTCAACTGTGAATAGACCCCAGATACCTTAGACCATTTATCTATCTCTCTGCCAGATACAAAGTTCCTTGCCATGAAACGAGGAGCTCATAGATACGTTATTTTAGTCTGTGGTTCTTTGCACTTCGTTTTATGGCAAAACTCAGAGATAGTAAGGCAAAACTGGATCTGCCTGTCAAAATATCAATCAAAACGTCAAAGTTGAGATGTCATTAGTGATGTACCGGCTGAAACCGATTATTTTGTCAAATAAACGGGTTGTAATAAAATAAATGTTTTTTGTATATTATAACCATAAGTCAAATCTTAGTTATACTTTAACTTATGATTGATGGCTAAGGCCCGTATTAATAAATCGATCTCAAGTCTGAGAGCGGTCTTGAGCACAAATTTGCCGTGTAATTTTGTACTGGTATGACATTAGAATGACATTTCCCAGATCGCTCTTAGACTTGCGATAGATTTACTACTACAGGCCTAAATGATGTTACCTTTGCACATTCACACACAATTTCACATGGCGATTCCTCCCATATAATAGACAAAATGAACTATTTGGAACGTGCTAGTTCTTCGGCTACTTATCTAATATTAAATACACTTCCAGTTGCTGAGATATATATCCTCAATTTTCATATTCATATAAAGTAATCGTGTTTTTCGTAAAAACCGGTACTTGCCGGTTTTTGAATAAACCGCTTTTATGGAACCTATTCATCACTAGCTGTCATATATATTTTATCTGTGCGAGAAGAGAAAATGATCGATTGATTTTTGTCGCGAATATTCTGCTAAATTCCCAGCTGTTCGCTGCATCGGCTGCATTGCGCCTGCCTGAACTAGATGCACCTCGAAATCCGGGCCTAGCTAGGTTTTATTTCAGTCAGTCACCATGTCGGCCTCCGTGGATGAGAGGTGTGTATTTTCTTACATACTCAATTAATTGATAATTGTAACAAAATCATAAATGTTATGCAATTTTTCAGAGTTTCTGACGAAATAGAAGCTTTGGAAGCTATTTTGATGAACGATGTGGTGATTAAACGTGTGGACAACGTCCCGAGCGCTATAGAAACCGTCGTCCACCCCTCCACAGGCGATGATATTGATCAGCAGTATGTGTGTGTGACCCTAGAGGTGGTATTAACCGCGGACTACCCTGACTGCAGTCCCGAAGTGACCCTCAGGAACCCGCGGGGACTCGACGACAGATTACTGACAACTATTAATACACAAATCAAAGATAAACTCAGCAGTTGTCTTGGACAACCTGTTGTGTTTGAACTGATTGAGGTAAGCTTTTAATCTTAATTTATTCCGATAAAATTTGTTAGTATACTATGTCTGCAGGCACTTGTTGATTACATACATTTCATTTTCCTTGATGAATTCCTTTGTATAAATCAAATCATTTATCAACAACATAATACCTTATTTTTACTATTTTATTTATACTGAATGGATTTTAATATGCAACTAATAATTTTATATTATATATAATTTTATTTTAGTACATACTTGTTGTAACAAGACTCTCAGCACTATTTGGGTAACTGTGAGTGCTGGAGTAATAAATAAATAAATTCACATAAAACCTATTGTTGAACCTATTTTATGACAATAAAAAATATAGACAGCAACATGTTCTATGTGAATATTCTGTGCAGTGTCAATAAAGGGTAAGAGCAGTAAAAAAAAACATTTTCCAGGTGATCAGGGAGAATCTAACGGAGAGTAATCTGCCGAGTGGTCAGTGTGCCATCTGTCTGTATGGCTTCTCCGAGGGGGATGTGTTTATCAAGACCCAGTGCTACCACCACTTCCACAGCCACTGCCTGGCCAACCACCTCATGTCCGGCAAGAAATATTACTGGGAAGAGCTGGAGAAACTCCCTAATTGGCAGCAGATGCAAGCTTTACCATATCAGGTATAAGGCTAAGCTTATGCTGCAAAGCAGGCAAAACAGCACAGCATATTACAAAATTAGCAGAGCAGCCATGTTGACGCAGACAGTTTTCATGAGCATATATGTTACAAGATTTATATAACCTGTGGATATAACTCTTCATTTATAGGTATTTTGCCAGTGTCAAGTAACAAATAGCAAAACAAACACAATTAATAACAATACAATACAAAATAGTGACCGTCCACTTTGGAAAACCAAAATGGAGGCCTGGATATAACTTGATTTTCCAAGGAGGTAAATGTCAGTGTCACTTATACATAAAAATATGTCAATACCTGTGGTCAGTATGTGTCAATCCAGAATCTGTGCTGATTACCTTAAGGTTTTTCCATAATGGATGGTCACATTTTTGTATTGTATTAATTGTGTTTGTTATTGCTATTTGTTACTCGACATTGGCAGAATCATATTAGACTTGACCCAATGGAAAGAGGCCATTGTAAAAAAAAAAAGAATTGTGCTGTCACTACAATGAACCACAGAGTAGGACAGACATGTCTGCATGTCATGTGCATGTGTCACAGCATATGCACATGACATATGTCACAGCATATGCTCTGTGTTCTTGTGTTACAAAATATCTGCATGCCGCTGCATGAACAGTGTTGTCTGTGTGTCAGCATATGCTCACACTAAAGTCTGTTTCTACTGTGATTTCAACTGAAATAAAGACTCTTAAATTTTATTTTAGGGTGTCATTATAAATGCAGCATCGCGCGGCTTTTCTCTACTATTTACGAAATAAATTATAATGTTGTATACAAAATAAATATTCCAGTAGATATTCACTCAATTATAGTTAAAACAACTTCGCAATCTGTTGCATAGTATAGAAGAACTAACAAGACCAACAGACAGATGCGGATTGCGACTTTGTTTTATTTTATTATAGGTGTCTATTTTGTGCTGTTTATAAAGAGACAAGGATTTATAATCGTTGTAAATGTTTTGTCAGTGCAACCGAGGGAGATAAACACATAAAATAATTTGCGATAATTTTAATTGTCTTAATGCTCAATATCCAGCAAACGTGCCCGGTGTGCCGCTGCTGCGTCACCTGCGATGTGGAGACCCTGAAGAAAGCCCCGCCGCCGGTGGACTCCATCACAGCGCCGCCATTCTGCCTGACAGCAGAACTGAAGGTTACAAATATCTTCCTTAACTTAATGATATTTCAGATTAAAAAGTACTGGCTTGAATATTTATTATACACTCACCCTTCAAAGTCATGCCCCTCCCCAGCCTCGGTTGCCCCAACTCAAATGGTTATTATGAGCAGTTGGAAATAACTGTTTTTTGTGAGTTGTCTATAACTATCCCAGCAGTTTATAACGACTGCTCCAGCAGTTAATAACGACTACTCCAACAGTTAATAACGACTGCTCCAGCAGTTAATAACGACTGCTCCAGCAGTTAATAACAATTGCTCCAACAGTTAATAACGACTGCTCCAGCTGTTAATAACGACTGCTCCAGCTGTTAATAATGACTGCTCCAGCAATTAATAACGACTGCTCCAGCAGTTAATAACGACTGCTCCAGCAGTTAATAACGACTGCTCCAGCTGTTAATAACGACTGCTCCAGGAGTTAATAACGACTGCTCCAGCAATTAATAACGACTGCTCCAGCAGTTAATAACGACTGCTCCAGCAGTTAATAATGACTGCTCCAACAGTTAATAACGACTGCTCCAACAGTTAATAACGACTGCTCCAACAGTTAATAACGACTGCTCCTACAGTTAATAACGACTGCTCCAGCTGTTAATAACGATTGCTCCAACAGTTAATAACGACTGCTCCAACAGTTAATAACGACTGCTCCAACAGTTAATAACGACTGCTTCAGCAGTTAATAACGACTGCTCCAACAGTTAATAACGACTGCTCCAACAGTTAATAACGACTGCTCCAGCAGTTAATAACGACTGCTCCAACAGTTAATAACAACTGCCCCAGCAGTTAATAATGACTGCTGCAGCAGTCAGAAACACGAAACAGACAAAAAATACTGGGTACTCAATTGGCATTGACTATTCCAGCACCGCGGGTCTGTTCAGTGATTTTACAACTCGTACGAGTTACCCTTGCATTTGCCAAATATCTTATAAGATACCAACCAGTTCTTGACTGCAATCGAGAACTCACATTCTCACTTAAGACATTCGTTTGTCAGGTTTGTCAAACCATCACGATAGGTTCGTACCTATATTTGTTCCTCGAAAATGATATTGTACACTAGAATATTGTTGGACAGGCGTTGCAGTTGAAGATGTCGACTCTTCTCGCTCAGCAAGTGGCCAAAGGTGGTGTGGTGGGAATGGGGGACACGGGCCCGCCGCCGCTCACCATCACCACGCCGGCTGACAACGATAGTGTGAGTACTGCCTACCTCTTTATGTATCACTCATTTATCAGTTCACCTGTCTACCCCAACGGCCATTGGGGGGCCAATTCTGCTAAATTTGTCGATGTTTAAGCTAACTAAAAATCTATGATCGTAAGAAATATGTTTTTATTCCTTCATAAGCTATGTAGTAAGTATCTACGTATCCAACATCAATTACATTACATTGTACTATAATATATTATATACATTCAATATAACAAGAGACGCCATATTAAAATAAATCCTGTTCTCATAGAATGGCCCCTAGAACTCTGGCTGTATTTCCTCACTGAATTGATAAACTGTTTATTTATATTTAATGAGGCTGCTCTCTTGTCACCTATGGTGGCAATAACTTTCGGGATAATTTATGAAATAAATGTTTTTATACAGTTTGCTCAAACTACTAAGTCATACGTCAGCAGCTTGTTTCCAAAACCTTAGGTTCAATTTTGCCACTTTTGAAGTTACTTTGCGCGCTTTGAAGATAAATTATATGATATTGCGCGCTGAGCGACCTTCAGTGACCTTGAGGCTTCAAATGAAACTAGGAAAGACTACATATCGTCGACTACAAGCCTTAAAATAATATATAATGTATTTAAAGTAAAACAGGGGGTTCACAATCGATTTAAAGTTTCCATTTCAGAAACGACATCTTTCATCCTACTTACTAATTCATTTGTAAATAAAAGAAGGATGGAAGGTGTCGTTTTCGACTTCAGAACACTTGGGGGACAGTTGAAGTACTAAATAAAGGTTTTGTAGACTTGTCAAATCTGTAAACAGCTGTATTCCTATAACACCTTTTGTTTTTCAAGTTTCCTCCAAAGCTGATAGTCTTAGGATTACAAAGTTAATTTTTGAAAAAAAATGTATATCCTTCTGTTTCAACCTGTGTAATAACGAGGTGTGTGTATACGGCCCAGGCGTCGGGTGCGGTGGCGGGCGGGTCGCAGGACGCGGCGCGGGCGGCCGCGCGCGCCAACGGACACTGCTCCAGCGACGCCGGCGCCGCCGAGCCGCCGCCACGGCCCGTCTACCGCGGCCCCTACAGGTTGGGACCATTCTTATATGATACTAGCTGTGCCCGCGACTTCGTCCGCGTGTAATTTAACTTAACAAAAATTTCGGGATTATTCATCCCCTATTTTATCCCCTTGGGGGTAGAATTAATCAAAATCCTTTCTTAGCGGATGACTACGTCATAACATCTACCTGAATGCCAAATTTCAGCCGGATCCGTCCAGTGGTTTGGGCTGTACGTTGATAGATCACTATGTCAGTCAGTCAGTCACCTTTGAGTTATATATATTTAGATAGCGACTCGCCCCAGCTTCGCACGGGATAAAAAATAGTTATTGTGGGTTATCCCTAAGAGATAGACATATACCATCACGGACTTTTTTGTAGATCTTTTTAAGTTGTACAATACAGTAGTACATTATTTTGAACTATCCCGTAGGATTCAGCCAGCGTTTGCAATGTAAGCGCAAAAAAATGTGTTTATTTGCGACATCACTGCTTCTATTAGGCCCGTATTAGTCGATCTTAAGTCTGATAGTGAACTTGGAAATGTCATTCTTATAACATACCAGTACAAAATGACTTGTCAGAAGCGTGCACGAGACCGCTAGCAGCCTTGAAATAGATTTATTATTACGGCCCTTAGATTGATCGTTTTAAATTTGTAATTGTGTGCAGGGGCTTCAACCGGCGCGGCAAGCCGGGGCGGCGCGGGCGCGGCGGGCGGTGACCCGCGGGGGCCGAGCACCCGCCGGGCGCCGCCTAGCCGCGCCGCGCCCGCCCCGCACCCGCCGCCCCCGCCCCCGCCCGCGCAGCCAGCCCCGCCCACGGTGAGCGGCTTCTCAAATCTCTCACTTGTTTGAACTTCCTCGTTTTACCTTCTTTATTTATTCACGGTATACCGACGCACACTATAGCCGCGTCTTCGGACAACATTCGATGCAATTACCTCAATCTTAGAGTCTGTTTTACTGTGTTTAAAATAGCACTGTATCGTGTTGCCTCGCGGTTTTTTAATATCCTAACCAACAAGTGGATATATGATTTGATACAAGTACTCAATGATCTGTTAGCATTATTTCGCTCCGTACCCTATATCCAGTTAAGCCCGATTTATTTTATGTATATTTTGTTATCGACATTATTTTTGTGTAACTTGGTATTTCGGTATACAACGCTGGATATCGCACGGTGCATTATCAACGTTAACCACTATTATACAGGGTCTACTTTGGTGAAATTGACTGACCTCTCGAGACTGACGATTTACCTTATTTACTCTGACCTTATAATAGTTTGGCTACGGATGAATAACCTTTATTTTCACAACAAATCATATCTATTGGACCATTGAAAACATTTTATCCCGTTTACACGTACTTACAAGGTTTTATTTTAATGATGCACGATATTTTGAATGGTGCCTTAGTGAATTATAGGATGATGTGTCTACCACCAAAAAAATAATCTGATGGGTATCTTTCTAATAGCTGACCTTTAACTAAATCACTCGCCACCAAACATATTTTTTTTTAGGTACTTCCATCATCCTTACTATTTAGAATGGCGCGATGAAAAATATCGTTCATTATTAATATACTAGCTGAGCCCGCGACTTCGTCCGCGTGGAATTTAACTTAACAAAAAAGCCCGCTCCCGCGTTCTGAGCCCGCACGACAGGACCCATTCTTTCATTTTTTTTAAATTTTATTTTTCTAAAATAAAAGTAGCCTAAGTAACTGCTTATAATATCAGCTATCTACCAGTGAAAGTCCCGTCAAAATCGGTCCACCCGTTTCGGAGATATTCTTTGATTTCATGTGTTTTTATTTTTTTTACGCGGAACCCTTATTGTTTTTCTAAAATTAAAGTAGCCTAAGTTACTCCCTATAACATGAGCTATCTGCCAGTTAAAAACCCGTCAAAATCGGTCCAGCCGTTTCGGAGATTACCCGGAACAAACACACAGACAGACAGACAAAAAAATTTTAAATCGCGTTTTTGCTATAGGTGTCGTATGTACTTTCATATGCATTTAGAAAAGGTGTTATTTTGATATTACAAACAGACACTCCAATTTTATTTATTTGTATAGAAGACTTTGTTTTCATAGTAATTTGTCAATTACTTACTCAATTTTTAACTCTTAATACTTCAAGTACCTTGCGGAGCCAAGTGGTCGTGCCAGCCCATGTAAGAGCTGTAGCCAAACGGGTAGCCGTAAATTAGCTGTTATAGCTGCGATTCGTTCGATAAGTCAGAGAGCCGGAACAAGCCCCCCGACCCTTCCCATCCCTCTGTCCCACTACCCTTCAGGTCGGCAACGTGCGAGCAAAGCCTTTGGCATTGCAAGCATCTATAGGCTTCGGTAACTGCTTAACATCAGGCGGGTGGTCCGCTTGTTTGCCGACTTTGTTGCATAAAACAAGTACGTAATGTAGCCAAAATCTCCATAAATCTATTCTCGCCTTTAAAACATTAATTTCTTTGTTTTTGTAGATCGTCAGTCTTCATAATTTGTAGAGTCTAATCGTACGTAAGCGTTCAGGAGAATAGGTGACTTATTAATTATATCACGACGTATTATTTCTTTTCTCGAGATTTGTAACGCTCGTGGTCACGGGCAAACGATACGCCACTTAAAAATAAATAATACGCGTAAAAAATCTAATAACATAGAAATAATACGCTGCGATACATCCGTAGGTCATTATTCTCGCCAACTTTCGCTTAATTTCGTCCATGGTAATTTCCAAGTAAATCCTAATGATTAGGAAGATATCCCAACAAAAATTAGCGCTATTTTTCATTTAAATTGGAATATTTACGTAATAATTTGAAATTTAAACAAGAGAACAGATTTAAGAAATCGCTCCGTTTAATGAAAAAAAAATATTATATACAATCAAATACAGCTTTCATAATATATTGTGTGACACATTGGACACCTGTCATGTGACCTAAATGTTGACAGCTAAATTCAATACAATCTTTTAAAGCTGTCACTGTCAACAGAAAACGTTGCAAATAGACTGGATCAATGACCATTTAAAAAAAATGTTTATCAATGTGTCAGGTTATTTATTTTTTTTGTTGAAACGTAATACGTAAATATACTGAATAGACAAACGTTTTAAGGCTAAAGCGCCCATCTAGCCCGCGAAGTTCAAATTTTTTGAGTTCTTTTAGAAATTTTTCAAAATCTGACAATAATAAAAGACAAATTTGTAATTCGCGAAAAAGACCGTGTGCAGTGCATTTATTAATATATCCAACTTACTCTAAAACATTTCAAGAACGACAGCTATCCAGATAATCTGGCAATTTTTGTATATTTAGTGATTTACTAGTATCATATCCACCGTGAGGCACCGTGATAATATTTAGAGTAAAATAAATGTATTAATAAATGCACTGCACACGGTCTTTTTCGCGAATTACAAAATTTGTCTTTTATTATTGTCAGATTTTGAAAAATTTCTAAAAGAACTCAAAAAATTTGAACTTCGCGGGCTAGACAGGCGCCTTCACCTTAAAGGTAATTCGTATTTATATTTACTCATTTTGTTCGGAGCTGCTAGTGTGGGTTTAGGCGGTTACATGACATTCGCGTTTGTTGAAGAAATGTCAACTAAATGCATAGAACATTAATTGACTCGGCGCTAGGGGCGCTGTACGAGCCAGCTATACAAAAGTCGCTTTAACACGTGGTTAAGATAGAACGCCTAATCTCGCACTAAACACACTGATTATAGCAAAGACCAACCACCATTTGGACTTGGCACTCTAAGGCCGTATGAATATGTAGATCGATCTCAAGCCCGAGAGCGGTCTTGGAAATGTCATTCTTATGTCACACTAACGGCCCGCCCCGGTTTCGCACGGGTACATTGCGGTTACATTATTCGAGTTTTAGTAAGGATCCCTAATTTTTTTGAAAATATATTATAGCCTGTGTCACCCGGGGATAGTGTAGCTTCCCAACAGTGAAATAATTTTTCAAATCGGTTTAGTAGTTTGGGAGCCTATTCATTACAATCAAACAAACAAAGTTTTCCTCTTTATAATATTAGTATGATGAGTACATAATGACATGTCAAAAGTGTAATTGAGACCGCTCTCAGACTTGAGATTTATTTGTTAATACGGGCCTAGGACAAACATTTCCGAAACACATACCCTTAATAAGGTGTATAACATTACGATTGACCAATAAAAACCCATAACTATTTTCGATAGACCAATCACAATGCTTTGTCTCCGCTCCTGACCAACAAAGGCATTGTTTCCACTTGCTCTAGTGTATTTTTGTACATTATTTTAATGCAATTTAATCTTAGTGCAGATTCCAAAGTCTGGTTGGTCCGTGGATAATAGAAAATAGACAAAAGTTTCTATGAAATCTTCTAGTTTTGACAAGTGATTTTTATATGATTTTCTTGCCTCTCCAAGGTTTGATTATGCTGTTTACCAACCAAGGCCGAGGTGGGACGGCACAAAATAATAATAGTCGTTCAATGTACTCCTAGCTTAAGGCATGCTTCTGTGACGAATCCTAGTCAGACCCCTAGTATTCCACATTAATAAATATCATCACTGTATGTTTGTGTCAAAAAATATTTGTCTTATTTAACCAGTTTATTGCAAACACAAACATGTTTGATGGAACGACGGTAATCGATACATAGACCAATAGGCCATAGACGCCGCATAGCCGGGTACCTCTGCTCGACTAACATATGCATTGCCTTTGCATATGTATGACCGAATGTGACATTTTAATTGGTTCATTCACTGCTCGACCTTGAACGGACCAATCAAAATTCGCCGTCTTCGCCGACACCCCGCCAACTTTTGAGTATCGCATTCTCATACAATAGTGGACGCAAGCGGTGTCTTGCTTTATTGGTCTGGGTTGATAGATTTACTGATTTGTCCTACAATTATCAGCTTACCAGTTGCCGTGTAACTTAACGATATCGTGGTAAAATTAACGTTAAAACGTTCATGTTATAACTATCTAATATCCTTGTATTATACGGGATTGTAGTGTCTGACTATTTATAAGTGCTTTGTTGGCGTACATGAATATGAATATTCTGAATTTTGAATTTTTCACTAAGTTGTTTGTAGACGCCTTAGTTTTGCAGTCGCTATTCGTCGACGTAAAATAAATGGAGCACAAAAAACTAAAATGTGTTTTAGGACGCTCCTATCGGTCACCCATGATATATGCCATAAATCTAGCGACTGGCTGGCACTATGGTATCCCTCTTCCCACGATGGCCCAAGACTACGTCACGATCAGTGTGGTCATTATGAGCCGATGACGTAGTCTTGGGTAGTCACGGAAAGAGATTACTTGGTTTTGTTTTACCATGGCTAGTATACGTGATTGCCAAAATCGTTGCCAGAATTAACCAGCAAATTGCGGAAAGTGATAATACGGGGTAAAGTGCCTCATTGGCGGGAGGCAGTGAGGGCAGGGAGGCACCTTTCTGTATGTAATACTATTAAGTATTATGTACCCTTACAAACGTTAATTTTACCACGCTAGGGTGCAATACCATCTCTAAATGAAATAATAATCTTACCGGCAAAACATGCAATGAATTGGTTGAAATAGTGCTGTCGTTTAAAATAAAGTTTATAGCTAACTTCTGATGTGTAGATTTAATAAGAATTTCTTGGCAATCTCATGCTTAAAGTTTATCCAATGATCGATGCTACCTGTGTCAGCTTGCACACCTATCAAGAAACCATATGACACCAGCATCTGAGGGTCAATGGGACATTTCATTGTTTCGATGGCAACCTTTTTTGACAACCTTGGTGACAGTGACAGGACAGTTTAATTATGTCATAAATACTTTGTCTTGTTGGATAAACTATAGGTGTATCTATTATTAAGTTTGCAGGACTATTCCTGTTTTTTATAATTATTCTGTTTAACTTACGACTTCATTAGATTATTTATTCGTAAATGAAATTGTTATTTTAAAACTATAATTCAATCACTTTTATTTATGTAAATATTAATTTATATCTGCCATGCGCTTGCGGTTGGTGTGAAGGACATTGGAGATACATATGAACTACTTTGCTAATTATATTTTAATGATTACCTACCTACATATTTATATTAAAGCCAAACTTGATATAGACGTGTGTCAACAAAGCTTGTTTTGTGTTCAGTTTGTGCTATTTATTTGTAAAAACATCTTATATATTACAGAAAAGTAAAAAAAAAAGAAAAAGAAAAGTAAGCTGAGAGAGTAAAATGTTAACACGGATAAGCAAATGGTCATCATAATACAAAACCCTAAATATTGCTTGTTTTTTAAAAGAAATACTATATCGAGTTTGGTCTTACTATGGTTATTTTAACAGAGTTATTTATTTGGAATTATGTAAAGTTATATTTATCTTTTGTACTTATTATTTTGAATTAATCTCTATTTATGCAGAATGAGTAATTTGAATTTATTATACATAAAAATATGTTTTGCACTCACAACCTTTGATAAAGAAAAAAAATACGCACTTATATATATTATTTTCTTTATTACCTAAGATATTACATTATGAAATTCTAATTAACACTTGTATATTAAGTTATAAGGTCTTAAAGCCATAATTATACATAATTTACAAAGAAATACATAAAATTGTGGTTAATTTACAAATTGCTTGCCATTATTGTATCACTACGTATTTGCATAAATTTTATTTTTAGTGGTTTTTACATTCCAATATAATCTGTTTCCGAATGTTAGTTTATACATTATTATAATTTGTTTTAGACACAGATCTAAAAGCCATAGACGCCGCAGAATCATGCACCCGCGCACGCTAACATAATATGCATTGCCACTGTATATGTATGATCGCACCCGACATTATGATTGGTCCGTTCGCGGCTCAACCTTGAACGGACCAATCAAAATACGCCGTATTCCCCGATACGTCAACTTTTGACGATTGCATTCTCCCATACAATAATATTGGACGTGAGCGGTGTCTTGTCTTATTAGTCTGTGGTTTTAGACGTATTTTTCATATTGTGTTATTAATTAAAGCGAGCGAGAAAACGGTTTAGGAGATGGGAGCGTAGGTACTTCGTTTCTGTTTACATATTTTGAACAATACTTAGACTCGGCGGGGACACTGCGGTGCCCACTGATTTAAGATTGTTAAGATTATTACCTAATTGTTATTTATTAGATTCGCTACTACTTTCAGCTATTAATAATGTTAGTGAATAGTGTGATTTTGAATCGTCGTGGCACTTATATGCCGATAGGTTAATTGCAATTTTTCTAATTATTATCAGGGTTGTCAGTCGTTTTACTATACTTAAATATTTTTTATGCTACAAATTCCACTGAAGTTTCGCTTGAAATGCGTGACAAGGTAGGAACAAGGTAGGAAAATTATATCTTGGTTGGTCCGAAGTTTTAAAATTTTAAACCTTAAGGTGAAGGCGCCTGTCTAGGCCGCGAAGTTCAAATTTTTTGAGTTATTTTAGAAATTTTTCAAAATCTGACAATAATAAAAGACATATTTTGTAATTCGCGAAAAAGACCGTGTGCAGTGCATTTATTAATACATTTATTTTACTCTAAATATTATCACGGTGGATATGATATGACTAGTAAATCACTAAATATACAAAAATTGCCAGATTATCTGGATAGCTGTCTTTCTTGAAATATTTTAGAGTAAGTTGGATATATTAATAAATGCACTGCACACGGTCTTTTTCGCGAATTACAAAATTTGTCTTTTATTATAGTCAGATTTTGAAAAAATTCTAAAAGAACTCAAAAAATTTGAACTTCGCGGGCTAGATGGGCGCTTTAGCCTTAATTATGACAGGTATCACTGGACTCCGTAAGTTTGATCGAGGGCTACGACCATCTTGTTCGTAACATTCCCCCATAATCCTCGTACTGACAACCCTGATCGGTACGCGCCTAGCGCCCGGTACCATTTCAAACATTAATATAACTAATCATTATTCAGTAAATGGTACCTATATTTGTGAAACGTAATTGTAACATGTATGTAGGTGATATTTGATCAATAAACTCTTACCAAAGATATTGGTGTTATTATTTTAAATTACCTTTGAAGCGGGCACCAAATCCTGGGTTTAAACCTCAACACGCACCTTTGGGTTTTTAGAAGTCTATGTGCGAATGATAATTTCAATAGGTATGATTATCACTCGCTTACGGTGAAGGAAAACATCGCTAGGAAACCTAAAATGCATGTCTTAGAAAATCTAACAAATTTCTAAAGGCCATGTGAAACACGCCACACCACACTGGACTAGCGTGATGGATTATTGCCTGGATCCCCCTCGTATTGAGGGGAGACCTGTGCCCAGGAGTGGGGCGTTAAAATTGTTAAATTATATTATTTACTAGCTGACCCGACAGACGTTGTCCTGTCTTAACTTTGAATATTGAATTCGAATTGTTCCGCTCAACTTTCTTATTTTTTTCTTTCATAAGGACCTTCTCCAGACAATAATAAACATAACAACAAAATAAAGTAATTAGCGAAATCGTTCCATCCGTTCACGCGTGATGCGATGCCCGAGGAAATAGAGATACTCGTCCGCGTGGAATTTAATTGACAAAGTTTCATACAAACTTTCATCCCCTATTTTATCCCCTTGGAGGTAGAATTAATCAAAATCCTTTCTTAGCGGATGCCTACGTCATAACATCTACCTGCATGCCAAATTTCAGCCCGATCCGCCCAGTGGTTTGGGCTGTGCGTTGATAGATCACTATGTCAGTCAGTCAGTCACCTTTGAGTTATATATATGTCGCAGCCAAATAGCTTAATTCGCCGTTCAATTAACAGCCTAGGCACTTTACTAAACAGCGTCGTTCAACTAACGGCCTAAATGATATCCAGCCGTATCGTCTATTACAACATTTAATAAACTGGCTGGCTAATGCTTAGGCAACTGGTTGACATTTAAGTACTACAAAACTTTTTCAAAATACTACCCAAGCAGAACGACCTGGATGGGTTTAGGTTAGGGTTATTTTTTTATGACCCCATAGAAACTCCACCCGGCAAATAGATTCGGTGGATCTAAAAAAATCGTAAAAAACCTAAGTACCTAATAAAGTTATTCCATCAAAGTTGTTTTTTTCCGACGCCATATTGACCAAAGAGAATATAGAATATAGAGATATTGACAGTTTGGTGAGTTTCGGCGCTAGGTGGAAGAAAGTAGAACTAAATTGAAATGAACAGGCTAGGCAGGTTATTAAACGGCTAGGCAAGTAGTTAAACGTCATCGATCCAAGTCATTTGCCTAGCTGTTTGATCAAATGGCTGAATATCATTCAGGCCACTAGTTGAACGGCGCCGTTTAGTTAAGTGGCTAGGCTGTTAATTGAACGGCGAATTAAGCTAGTTGGCGGCGACATATATATAGATATATAATACTAGCTGTACCCTGCGCGCGTTGCTACGCTGTCAAAGATTGGTCGTAACAACTCAGAAACCTTTGTGGCCTCATGCACAACACTTTGCTGAAGATCATGACATGACCAAATGCATAGTTTATGATAACTTGGGTGGGCCATATTTTTAAAGAAAGAAGAAGATAGTTTACGATTCTATAAAGGACATACAGACAAACATTCATTTTTATATATATAGATAGAAGATAGATTATCTTTGAATTCTGATTTAAGTATAAATTAAAAGACAATTTAGACACACTAATGTAGGTAAATATATGCGACAAGACCATTATCTGTGAGAACATGTTCTTTATTTGAAAGCGCGCACCGTCCAGCCGGCCCTTTATGGCCACAACCTTGGTTCACTTCCGATAGAAGTTGTTATTTGCATGTCTGACCTACACGCGATGGATATGGCCGGCGAGATCGTTCCTGGAACGTGTTTGGTAGCGGCCTTGCGGAAGGGTCATTATGAATTTGGCACATTGCGGTACCTATTGATCCGATCCTCTTTCAACTGTGTTTTCATAATCTTTCAAAAAATTGGTACATTTTCAAAGACATGCAGGTATCCTCACGATGTTTTCGCTCACCGTAATACTGAGACAGGCGTTTCGCACATAGATTTCGAAAAACATGAAGGTGCGAGCCGGGTTATAAATCCAGGACCTTGTGCACGCAAGACGTGTGCCTTAACCAATCGTCTATTACTGCTTTAGGCTTTGCTAATAGGAATATCTAAATTAATCGCACGTTCCTGACCTGAAGGGGAGAGGAAGGGAGAGATGGGCTTCCGGCTCTCTCACTCATCGTAAGACCAACTGTGAGAAGGAGGTACTACCCCAGTCAAGCCAGTCGTTGCCTAGTAAGCAAGCAAAGTGCAGGGCATCTTTGGTAAGGTACCTACTTATATTTAAATGAGCCGTCTGCCCTCGTGAGTCAGCCGCGTACAGATATGGTGAAAACATTCGAGGGTCAGATATCTCGGGCTGTGCGATGAGTAATTTATACCGTACGCTGCTATCATCATGCATCTACCCCGCAAAGAGGCAAGCAGAGATACCTACATCCTCTCATCGGAAACGCAATGTAATAGGGGCGAACCTTTTCCCCGTAAGTTATATCTAAAGTATAAATTCAGTAATGCTAAATTGTTTTCAAAACTAACTGGTAGGTATGGATCGAGAAATTAGATATCTACTTGAAATTTTACACAGAAGAGAATTATGACTGATCAGGTTACTTTCTTTGAAAGAAGTGCAACGTAGACACTAAGAAAGGGGTTCCGCAAAGAATTTATAGGTTTCCGTAATTCATCCCATAAGGGAGATACTTAAATATGGGATGAAACTTAAAGTTTGAGGACAGTAAGTAACTATACAGTTTGAAACAGAACGGCTATACTTTTTTTTTCAAAACTTAACATTGTGAACTAAAACTATCAGCTTTGGAGGAAACTTGAAAAACAAAAGGTGTAATAGGAATACAGCTGTTGACAGATTTCACAAGTCTACAAAACTTTTAGTTCTTACTTCAACTGTCCCACTAAGCCGATAATTTTAGATTTACAAAGTAAAGTTGCAGAAAAAATAGTATGCCTACTCTTTCTGTTTCACTTAGTATAATAATAATAATAATTCATTTATTTTCTCACCACAATTTACATTCACAAAAAATAAATTACACAATTTTTATAACTTAAATTATTGTGGGAGACTGGTGCCTAAACTGGGCGTTAGCCTGTATTTCAGGCCACCAGGCCTCCATCCCAGGTTTTCTTATCATCTTTACAATTTCGAAACAGGGTTGACACATGTACAAATAAATTCACTAGGTGATGTCTGGGGTAGTAGTTTGGTATAAGTATATGCGAGTGTGTGTGTGTGTGTGTGTTTGTGTGTGTGTGTGTGATTTTGTATTTTGGATCCTGTTATTTGGGAATCAACAGTAGCTTTTCGGTTGATTCATAGTTTAGTGTTAACAGCCATTCTATCAAATGGTGTTTGCATACTAGTTTGGTTAATGGGTATATATTTTTAGTTTTATTGATATTGTTATAGAGGTATCCTCCCATGAAACAAAAGTAGCGAATTGTGAATTGAGTCTTGAGGTGTTGTTTATTGGCCTCGGTAGGATTATAGCGTCTTTTGCCCTGGAGCGACGAGGGCTTATAGGTAAGCAAACTGTGCTGTTTAAGTATTGTGTGTAGTACGAAAAGTTGCCTTACTGTCAAGACTTTGCTCTGCTTATAAAGGTCTTCAGTTGGGTAACGGAAAGGTAGGCTGTTCGAAACCTTTAGAATAGCCCTCTGGGCACGTTCTAGTTGTAGTATGGTGGTTTTATGAGTACCGCCCCAAGTTGTGATGCAATACGTAAGCAAAGACTTTCCGTAAACCTTCATCCGCCACGTCTCTTAAGTTTTTGAACACATATATTAGTTTTCGGATTCGGGAGGCCAGGGCTTCGATGTGTGGACGAAAGCTTAGGGAAGGGTCTAGAATAACACCGAGATATTTAGTGGAAGACGTTCTTTCTAGTTGCTTACATGTACAAACTGTATTGCATGGGCTAGGGCAAGTGTGTGCAGTGATTGAGTGGGAGTTTAATGTGTGGGATGTACTCGTACATCGCATCGAGAATGGTATGTATTTAGTATAGGAATCCCATCCGGCATTCTAATAGTTTCATCTTGTAACACCATCCCAAGTATGATCATTGAAGCTTTTATAATTGTAGTGTTATATCGGTTAATGTGTGTCATTATGCGCGTGCGAGGCAAATAAACTTTGTGTCGATAGTTCCGCTTCAGTAATTTCCTTAGCTTGTTATCGCTCTTTCGACCATCGGACCGAACCGAACCAGTCTCGAATACGAACGCGCGGAGAAGTGACGTGCATGTCCCGCCTTTAACATATTTAAAAAAAAAACATAATTCGCGCGTACTCTGAATCTGGCTGTTTTTAAATTTCGAAATATATATTTTTTTAACTTGTTTGTGATACCGTCATAGTGTGATGTGGTAACATTTTAAGTTTGTGTTTTTAAATCAATATGTCTGCGTTATTGAAGAACGTAACGAATTGCATCTGGCATGCATTCGACTCGCTGCAGAATAATGATGTGGTCCACAAATCGAAATTGAAGGTAGGTTGGAAAATAATCGTGATATAAGTAGGTAGGCCTGACACTGGCATATTGCATCAGAATAAAAAGTAAACAGGCTATTTAAAAAAAAATTAAATAGGTACGTACGTCTCCTTATGTAAGTAAATAAGTTAAGATAAGATAATGTCTACAATTGAGACACCTACTGCCTATTTCTGATAAGAAATTAAGTTATTTTCTATATCGGTGTTCTTATTAATAACAAACAAAGCCAGCTGTGTTATTGGTTTAAAAATAATTAAGTTGCTAGGTTTATATAAATTATTAGTGGTTAAATATATTCTTAGTTACACGTAGGTGTACCTACAGCTAGGTACCGACTTTGTAAATATGAGGATGAACGCATAATTACCTATAAGTGATTAGTAGGTAGTTAGGTTACGTTTATTTAAATAGAGTACATAAGTAGGTATGAACATAACGGTAACTAATGCGTTATTATTGTTGTATATATAAGTAGGTAGGTACCTACTTACTACCGATCCATATACCTACAGCAATTGTACATATATGCATGACGATTATTAGCGATTGTTAGAGCGTTTTCACATTATCCGATCCGATATCGGTGTCGGACGCCGATCCGATATCGGGGTAAGTAAAATGTATGAAATATGTACCTGTCTATATCCGATATCGGGCCGGACAATATGAAAGACAGGTACATATTTCATACATTTTACTTACCCCGATATCGGATCGGCGTCCGACACCGATATCGGATCGGATAATGTGATAATGCTCTTATAGAGAAGCTAAATTTTAAACAGATGTCACATCCTGTGTGTTCCGCGAAATCATGCTTTTTAGATAGGTAGGTAGGTAAGTAGGTACTATTTCCAAATTTGTGTTTTTTTTAGAGACCCAAAAAACTGATGTTCATGACATGACTTATTAAAAAGGAATTACTTTAAATGAGTTTTTATTAAATAGGAACTTATTACACCATAAACAATTCAGATGGAGAAAGAATCTGGATTGAAGGTAGTCATTTATTTAGGAACTTTTACTGGTTATAGGTACGCGCTCCGTCTACGTTAAGTACTTACTTACCTATTATTTTCTCCTGAGGTAGACTTATGAAGCATTATTTATTACTTAATTTATTATTTATTATGTTACTTGGGATACTGAAGTTTTCAAGCAAATCTCGAACACACAGACCAACATTACCAATATCCTATGACGGATGGCCGCTACGCTACCGAAAAAAATAACCAATGACCTAGAAAGCTTTTATTCAAACAAGTTTCCGGCTACAAATAGGGGCGGCATGACGTCGGGTCGCGTTGACATTTCGCAATTGTCTAGACGAAAAAGGTTGTTCTATACGTATACCTAGTATACCTAGCTACCTTACTATTGCGATGGGCGTTGGAATAGTAACAAATTCGCTGGCAGTAGCCCAGATAACATACAGGTTGTTTCAGCAGTCCGAAATACTTCGCGGCATGAGTAGGAATTTGGCAAAAAAAATTACCGAAGTCGCACTTTTTTTAATAAAAATCTTGTACTTACTACTTAATCGAGTCAGCATCGTCCTAGGTAATTGAATTGGCATCGGTCGTAGGTAGGTAACAGTTCGTACGAACTTCATACAAATTGGACTTAGTTTTATGAAATGGAACGAACTCACACATGTTTCTGCAAACTGAAACTAACCTACAGCCACTCGCATTAGGGTTGATGCTGGTTTGCAGGAGCACGTGTTAGTTGATCACATCCTGCAAAACTGCATCCGAGTGGAGTACATAAATAATTAAATTTTGATGGTCGCAAAAAAATAAGATTTCCCGACGAGATTTTTTTGAATAAAAACAAAATAGTTCCGTCTAGGGACGCCCGAAATAAGAAGCGAAGCTTTATAGTAGGTATAAAGCGTAGGGCGCCGCAGCTGCCACTCTGTATACCTATATATATCGTGTAACGCTACTGACGCTTAGCACGGATAGAGTGGCCGCGCGGCGAGCGCCCCGAACATCCGTATAGAAATTTCGCTTCAAAAACGAGTAGGCAGCAACAGAAAAAGGGAATAGTAGCGCTGCTGATAAATAAAAATGTTTTACCTCAAAAAGGTTATGTAAGCAGTCCATTAACACTTGCAAGTGGCGTGCTTGTATGTTTGTGCTCACTTTTATGGCTAATCGACATTCCCCGACGATTGCCGACGACAAACGAAGCTGTAGGGGCGCCACTTGGAACTATGAATCATGGGATGCTTTGCTCGTGTGAGCGATGACGTGTGTTGGTACCTATAGGACCATCATCGCACACCGCTGAAGGCGCGGCAGAGAGCAATTGAAGACAACCATTTAATATAAACCTTAACTACCTTGACATACGGTCAATATAAGAATAAATTCGCACGCGCGGTGCTCGGAGCGCCCTCAAGCTACTACAAGAGCATACGCGCGACTGCTCATACATACCGTATGTCAAGGTTGTTAAGGTTTATATTAAATTGTTGTCATTCAATTGCTCTCCGCCGCGCCTCCAGCTAGCCGTGTGCGTTGGGCCATAGTCAGTTCTTTTCATGAAGAGGCGTGAATTATTGCAATTTAGCTCATAGCTCAGTGTCATAAGATTAGCAGTAAATTCAATTGCAACATTCGTGTTTTTAATTATCAATAGAATTACTAAGATCAATAAGGACCGTATTAATAAATTGATCTCAAGTCTGAGAGCGATCTTGGAAATGTCATTCTAACGTCATCTCAGTACAAAATGGCATGTCAAACGCGTACTCAAGATGGCTCTCTGGTTTGAGATAGATTTATTAATACGGGCCTTAGTCCCTAGTATTTTATATTTTACGGCCCGCCCCGGCTTCGCACGGGTACATTACGGTTACATTATTGGAGATTTAGTAAGGATCCCTAATTTTTTAAAAATATAATATAGCCTATGTCACCCGGGGATAGTGTAGCTTCCCAACAGTGAAAGAATTTTTCAAATCGGTTCAATAGTTTCGGAGCCTATTCATCAACAATCAAACAAACAAAGTTGTCCTCTTTATAATATTAGTATGATTGGCACAAATTCCAAATATACAACAAATATAGATAATTATCGTTCAAGATTTATAATGTAATCTGGTAAGTAACTGTGCAAAGTAGGTAATTTATCTTTGCATAATTCCATGATCTTATAAAGTAATTATTTATAATTAATAATTGACGACGAGATCGACATGAAATATGTGCATAATAATTACATAGGTGCCTACAATTACTTTACTCTGGACAGGGTAAAGTTGAAAATAAAATTCGCAATAAAAAATAATAATGGAACCACTTTTGTTGCCGTGACAACCCTGACACGCAACCTGAAATGGCAATGTTCGCCGCCCACTTTCACGACAAAAGTGACATTTAAAAATTACGCAACAACATCTAATTGATGACCTATTGATTATGGTGAGTCTAGGCCATTATCTGTCTTTATACTTACCTACTTCTAAGTAGGAGTGGGATAATAAATAGGTATCAACCTACCTACCTAATCTTATATTCATAACTCTAAATTGAAAATTAAAAAACACCCCAGATTGGACGAATTTTTAAGCTACAAAAGAGCTGATAATTTTCAAGCGGCTGGACCGATTTTAATGAAACATAGCTAAGAGCTTTCTCAATTCTGACCTTGATAGCAAAAAAAAATTAAATAAAAATCGGATCATCCGGTTGGGCGCTACGAAGCCACAGACACACTGTTAAACTTATAACAACCCTCTTTATTCGTCGTGGGCCTAAAATAGCACAATGCGAACATACCTACTTTGTACCTACTCTAAGATGTATCTAGGACTCTACCTAGAACTTTTTCCGCCGGAAATTGGAACGGAACTCAAATTTGAGAGCTGCTTTCAAAAACAACGACAACTCAAACCGCTAAGTGTTACTTAATACAACATTTGCGTTTCATCGTTTGGACATCTCCGAAATGTATTGCTTATTGATGAGTATACGCCTAATCAGCATCTTCAGATCTAAACCATTAAATAATGGTTTAGATCACACACACAACAACTGTGCGGTCCCAATCAAAGCAACACTTGTACTATGGGTACCGTACAATGGACTGAGGGGATCCCGGTAACACCCAGCCAAAGGTAAATTACGAAAAGGCCATTTACGAAATTTGCCACGGCGGGAATCGAACTCGCAACCACCATGTGCAGTGAGACAAGCGGCCTACGCATGTTAATATTGTATGCCTACTACGGCGGGACATAGCGGAATCTCTATTTAATTGTAACATCTTATAAATACCTGTGTATTCCACAATAAATTTTTGATTGATTGATTGATTGAACCACGCTCTTTAGGGAGTTCTAAGTTCGCTCACAACTCAATAGTCTGGAGCATTAGAGTCATCTAATGACTGGGGGTGATTCCCGTGACACCAAGACTTAAGAAGACTCAATTAACAAAAGTTCGTTACGCGAATTGACCCCGAACAGCAGCTGCGCACCCAACATAATTATTGTCTTAAGTATCTAAAGTTTGCCGTCAACATAAGCAGTACTCATATCATAATTAAATATAGAGTTGACTCACAATCATCCTGTCCTGCTTCTTATATCAAATCCTACTGTTTGTGTCTGAGCCCATTTTTATCAAGGACTAGCTGTAAAAGATTGGTCGTACCAACTCAGAAAACTTTGTGGGCTCATGCACAACACTTTGCTGAAGATCATGACATGAGCAAATGCATAGTTTACGATTCTATAAAGGACATACAGACAAACATTCATTTTTATATATATAGATTCCTGAACGATCTCATTAGTGCCAGCCAATGCATGGAATCGACCAACTCTTGAATTCGAAATATTTTCGTGATGTGTCCCCTATGTGTTGGATGTAAACAAAATTGACATGACGACCGTATTCACGAACGATACTTGTCTAAGTAAGGGACTAACACAAACATAGCTTCTTGGTAAAACAATTTAGGATAAGGACCCACCACTCACCGTTGGCTTGTTAACCTCCAAAATTATAAATCAAATAGGTTGATCGATAATGGAAGAGGTTAACAAAACTTAACTCCGTCGGTCGAGTTTGTCAGTCATGAGTGTCAGGGACCCTAATAATGTGCAATTTTCCGCGGAACAAAGCGAGTTAAAAATAAAATTCGACACGTGTTTCGCCTCTGAACGAGACATCCTCAGGAAAATTGGGCTACGAATGAGCGACGAAGTGCCGCGCGCACGCCTTATATAAGCGATCAACTGCCATCATAGCTTCTTGGAATAACGCTATATATAAAGTTTGACATTTCTAATGCGCTATGTGATCGCATGCACTGTGAGATCTCATAGTAATGCCTTAATTGTCGTAAGAAGTCAAGTCCTTTAAATTTAGGAATCCTTGGCGAACAAAAGCATCAATAATAATAAATTGTTCTAGGCGGGCCTTCATCAGACAAATTACAATGTCCCTGACGCGCCCTACCGCCGTATCTAGCCATGACGCACTCTTGCTTTGTGTTTGTCTACGTAATTATGAAACAACAGTGGATTATTATAGTGATAGATCACTGTTGGAGCAGTGATAGCCAATTCCTGCACCAGGTCCTGGGTTCAAACCCCGGCTCGCACCACTGGATTTTTCGAAATCTATGTGCGAATCATAATTTCTGTATGATTATCACTTGCTTACGGTGAAGGAAAAACATCGTGAGGAAACCTGGATGTGTTAGTAAATCTAACCAATTTTCGAAAGTCATGTGAAATCCGCCAACCCGCACTGGGCCAGCGTGGTGGATTACGGTTTGAATCCTCCTCGTAGTGAGTGGAGGCCCGAGCCAAGGAGTGGGACGTCAAAAGGGCATTTTTTTTTAGATCACTGCTGTTAATATGGTAGAACCAAGCTGTAGCCAACAAACCTATACGGGCTTATACCTATACGAGGTGGCTCTGCGGGGTAGTAAGTACTCTCAAGGTAGATCGGCGTAAAGTAGCTAAGCTGGTATAGCTGTGATTCGTACGATGAGTGAGAAAGCCAGAGCTGGGTTTTTTCGAAATCTTTGTCCGAATCATAATTTCTATATTATGATTATCACTTGCTTACGGTGAAGGAAATCATCGTGAGGAAACTGCATGTCTTAGAAAATCTAAACTGACAGCGTGGTGGATTAGGGCCTGAATCCCCCTCGTATCCCCCCCTATTGGGGTGTCACTGGGATCGCCCCCAGTCCATTGTATGGTTACCCATAGTACAAGCTTTGCTTAGTTACGGACCGTACAGTTGGTGTGTCTGTCTGGCGATATTTATTTATTTATATTTATTTAATAAATATAAAATAATAAGTACTAATTAGTTGGTTGACGTGGCGATTCCTAATATAACGTCTGTGTCTGAACAGACCTATTGATACCTAGGACCCGTATTAATAAATCGATCTCAAATCTGAGAGCGATCTTGGAAATGTCATTCTTATGTCATACCAGTACAAAATTCCACATCAAAAGCGTACTCAAGATCGCTCTCAGACTTGAGATCGATTCATTAATATGAGCCTATTGTAAGTCGATACTTAGCTTGGGTCATTGCACACGGAGTGAATATTGAGTATCAGGCAATCCCCGCCAATATAGGTACCAATAAGGTATTAATTAGAATTCTATGGAGCCCTTGTACAGAAGAAGGGATATGACTAATGGCCTACGCACAATGATTAGATACAGATAGGTACAACGTTTTCCTGTGTACAACAATGTTTAACAATGGTGCCGACTCTCTGGGTGCAATAACTAAACTGTACCTATTGTCATATTTCTGACATTTGTATTTTCATTCTTATACTAGCTGAGCCCGCGACTTCGTCCGCGTGGAATTTAACTTAACAAAAAAGCCCGCTCCCGCGTTCTCTGAGACAGCGCGACAGGACCCATTTTTTAAATTTTGTTTTTCTTAAATAAAAGTAGCCCAAGTTACTGCTTATAACATCAGCTATCTACCAGTGAAAGTCCCGTCAAAATCGGTCCACCCGTTTCGGAGATACTCTTTGATTTCATGTGTTTTTATTTTTTTACGCGGAACCCTAATTGTTTTTCTAAAATTAAAGTAGCCTTAGTTACTCCTTATAATATCAGCTATTTGCCAGTGAAAGTCCCGTCAAAATCGGTCCAGTCGTTTCGGAGATTACCCGGAACAAACACACAGATAGACAGACAGACAGACAAACAAATTTAAAATCGCGTTTTTGCTATAGGTGTCGTATATACTTTCTTATGCAGTTAGTGAAATGGTATTGTTTTGATATTACAAATAGACACTCCAATTTTATTTATTTGTATAGATTTGTTTGTCGGTCAATTAGATCAAAGGATTCTCAACCACTTCGCTGGCCATATTCTTAACTCTGCTTTATCTACACCCAAGTGTATAATACTAGCATCACGGACACTGGCAGATTTGTGGCAAATAGCTACAAACGCCACCAACAAAGAAGAAGAAGAATTTATGAGGAAGACAATTATAATTACTTTTGTCTTTTTACCCGACTACGGCGAAGCCAAAAGGAAGGGCTATGTTTTTAGCCGTCCATGTATGTATGTATTATGTTCCACCGTAGTGCCTAAATTAGCCATCCGGTTTTGATGTGGGTATGAGGTGTCTATCGATTCGTTATTATGGTCCGAGTGACAAAGGCTACATTTTATACGAAAAATAATGGATATGACAGAGAATAAAGCATCTACTTACTATATTTCAGCGTTTATGAATACTACTAGCACTAGGTAGTTCTAGTTGTTAGATAGGGTAATGTCAAATCAAATTTGTCGATTTGACATCAAAATGAGCACAAATATTTTGTAACAAGATAGTACCTATTAACTAGCGTAATAAATTTAATTTAGTAATACGGGACTACTTAGATACCTACTGGCTATCCATCATACAGTTGGACGTAGATTTTCAAAATGGAACCAACCCACACACCCTTCTGCAAACTGAAACCAACCTAGAACCACTAACACAAGGTTGGTTTTTGTCTATAGCAGTGCATGTGGCTTGATTCCGTTTTGCAAAACGACATCCAGTTGATATTTACATTTATATCGATGTACCTAACTACTTGTTATCAGATAAACATTGGTCCATTGACAAACAAACACTCGTATTAGGTAAATTATTCTAAATGTGATAGTTTTATATTAAATTTCCTTTTCAATCGAGGTCGCGTTCCGATTCGGTTGTAGACTAACGGAAATAGGTACTTATATTAAACTAGCTGTGCCCGCGACTTCGTCCGCGTAGTATTAAATGTAATACCTACGTGTTATGTAGTACCTACGAGGAAACCCTTGATGGAAGGATTCCACTATGGACGCCACGTTGCGTATGTACATTTGTAACCGAGTAACCCAGTAAGTACTCAATGATTTTCACAGAACGTAATGAAAGTTAGACTCTATTACAACCACACACTGGTCATTATTACTTACATACTGTGAATTTGCCCCGGCGCCATTTTCTCACACGATTTACTTATGTCGTTGTCTCTATTGTTTTAGCGTCAATAGCCTAGTGGTTAGAAGGGCCGTCCTCGTAGCTGAGAGGTTCCGGGTTCGATCCCCATCCCGGCCATTAAACTATTGACGTGAGCGCACTCCTAGCACAAGCATTAGCTTAGTTAGAGGGGCTAAAGAGAATACTAGTAATGTGATAAACACACATTGCTAGTAATCATACTAATATTATAAATGTGAAAGTTTGTGAGTGTGGATGTATGTATGTTTGTTAATCCTTCACGCAAAAACTACTGAACGGATTTGGATGAAATTTGGAACACAGATAATTTATAACCGGGATTAACATATAGGATACTTTTTATCCCGATAATCCCGAAATTTGTGTTACGTTAAATACTACGCGGACGAAGAAGTCGGGGGGCACAGCTAGTCTTTATATAAAAAAGATATTTCGTCATAACTAACCGCAACCACTAAAACTGGCAACATTCATACGTCAAAGACGACGATAACGAAGAGGCTGTTCAAAACAAAAGAAAACAACAGCTACACATACAGAACTTCAGTTTTAGACCAAAATAGTCTTCACATACTTTCCTCTTGTACGAGCGAGTCAGTAAGTACTTATACCATTATCCTTATGACAATAAAGACAAAATGTAAACGCAAACATGAGTTGGACGTAGTTTAGCAAAATGGGACCAACCCACACACACTTCTGCAAATTGAAACCAACCTAGAACCACTTACACAAGGTTGGTTTTGGTTTACAGCAGTGCATGTGTCTGCAAAACAATATCTAATTAATGATTCACGTCGGGTGTTGAACCCATGGGGCAGACGCCTCGCACACATGCAAGTTATACTTTAACAATGCGTGTATCAAATGGACATCACATTTTTCATAAGTCAACTATATTGTGGGTACTGACTTTGACAACATGTTCACCACAAAAATTACAAGTGTTTCTTTAGCTACGACAAGTAAATTTAGTTTTCTTTATAATACTTACTAGCGACCCGCCCCGGCTTCGCACGGGTATTTTTTATCAGTGTTTCTCTACTATATTATGCATGTATTATACATATAAACCCTTCTCTTGACTCACTCTATCTATTAAAAAAACCCCATCAAAATCCGTTGCGTAGTTTAAAAGATCCAAGCATACATAGGGACAGACAGACAGCGGGAAGCGACTTTGTTTTATACTATGTAGTGATTACTAGATTTTGCACGCCGCTTCGCTAACATTTTATCAGAAGGTCGACAACAACGCCTGGTGCAAATATAGCTAGGAACTATCCAAGTAAGAGAAGTAACTAAAGATAAATATCTTCAAAATCGGTCAAGACTCAAGCCGTTTAGAAGGAGAAATGAATCTTGCCGGATCTTCTCAGTCGAGGTCGCGTTCCGATCCGGTGGTAGATTTACCCTCGCCACCTCTTCTGGCAGCGGCCCAAGCCGAGGTCGTGTCCCTTGTGGCGCCCTTGAGCTAGCTGCCCCCCTGCCCCTCTGGCTGGAGCGCACTTGCGCTCGCCCTATGTCCGGGTGAAGTTGTTATGGCCACTCTGGCCAACAACGTATAGTCATATCAAAAAAAAAAAGGAGAAATGAACATGTATAACGGAATTTGCATTTTCGTCATTGCATCATCTGAATGATATCGCAGTAACTAGGAGTGAGTCATCGCATTATAGGAACCAGTTGTCGTGCGCAAACAACCTTACCTAAGCTAGAATAAAATTGATGATTGCACTCATTTCTGGCGAATCTGATCCCCGTACGAAACAACGCACATATGCAGTCGGTACATACTACTTTTGTCTCATTTCCAAGATGGTCCCGCCCCACACACCCATCACTGTTACTCCTGTAAACCAGGATCGACAATGGTGACCAATAATGACGTCGAGGGGGAAAAGTTAAATTGTCTTGGAACCCGCACGAATTTAATCGGAAGAATTAATAGGAGTTGGAAGAAAAAAATCAAGATGACTGTGTGCGTCTCGCCAACCTGCACTAGACCAGCATGGTTGATGAAGCCTAAATTCCCCCCGCTTCGAGGGGGAACGAGCTCGTATCATCAGCGCAATAGTCTCGCCCCAATCATATTGGGATATGGCTGAAATGTGTCCCCTGCTCTGTCTACCATTTCAGGGAAATCTGGGTCGATGGATTCATTAGCTCATTATTTTGATTCTGCAAAAATTTTTATATTTCATCAACTTTCCATCAAAAACTGTGGAAGTGAATGGCACTGTGTCAAACTGAACTGACGGACGGACGGACGGACAGACGCACGCACGGACGGACTGGATGTTCTTATAAGGGTTTCTCGTAGGGACTACGGAACCCAAATAAGAGCAGACAAGCTGCCTTGACTAGTATAATTATACCATCAAAATCCAATTATTTGATCTATTTATCACCTTGCGAGTGGCCAAGCCGTCTGTGGTGTATATCATACCTGATAATCATGGTTGGTATACAGTCCTCAGGGAACGAATCATTCCTTATCATCGATAGATCATTACCAAATCCTTAAAAAGATAATAAATTCTCTAATTTCGATGGTAACTCCATAATGCTATAATCGGTTACGTGATCATCAAGTCTTTTATAACTTATTGTATTGTTCGACTCATACATAATAGAAAATTGATAGTTTACATTTCTATTTGGTTTGTTAGCTGACACAGCGAGTGAGTCAGCGTTCCTACGCCTTGAGCTCCGGTGATTTCATCTTGCGTTTGTACACATGACTGGATGCGGTTTGCTTTGTTTTTGCTTTACAACGATTTGGTTTTTGAGTCAAGGCAAAACTATTATTGTGTTATGTATAAGTTGTTATTATTAGTAAGTTAAAACTAACTCACTACTTAAATGTTAATTACTCGCTGACTCGCTCGTCCTGTAAGCTCTTATAACTTACAGGTCTGTTGACTTTAATTTTGGCGTGTATTTTCTCTTACCTTGTCGATAACTAATACTTTGTATATTCTAAGAATTGATAAGCAATTTTAATTATTATATTTTAAATAGTACTTTTACGGCAAGGACACTATTTTGAATCCAGAGCGGAGCGAAAAATTATATGAGTGGAATCCTGAGAGTAGTGACGAACTCAAAGTAGGTACGTCGTCCGAGGAAAATAAAAAAATTCAACCGAGTGACATACCTACAAATATAAATACAGTATATACACTCTCCATTTCACCCGTCTATGAGAGAAAAATAACATAGTTTCCGTTCCGCGTTGTTCAATTTTTTTATTTATTAAAATTACTTACCGGCCAGTAAGTTTATTCATACAATAGGTATAATTGCGTTCGATCTCTTTGGTCAAGAAACACTGAAAATTAACTCTGTGAAAAGTTATAACTTTATGTTCCAAATTCAAACTAATTAGTAGTGTTGTTTATTGAAGTAAGCTGACCTACACATTGAGCAATTAAGGGTAGTATTTCCCATAGAAAGGAGAAAAAAACATATAGCTGACAAGCATTTCGACCATGAAAAAAGATGCCAATACGTTAAATTTAACCAAGTTTAGTAGAGTACCGACAGAATCTGGGTCATACTTTCCACTAGACAATCCACACAACCATCTTGATGGAGGCTTATCTGAATATTATGCCTAACAGGTGCTGACAGCGAACATAGGGACACTACTCGACCTGTATGGTGTGGAAAAGGGGCTGGACCACTTCAGGTCGTCCCAGGAGCTAACCTTCGACGAGTTCCGGTATTACCTCCAGCATGAAGTATTCAGCTCGTTACCCAAGACCATCACGCTGCCAATCGTTAGAGAATATGAGAAGAAAATCAGTGAGGTGAGACCTTTTAAATTACTACGAAGATCCTACAGATGAGGGAAAAAATAAAAGCGAAATCTCACTTGCTATCTGATTTGCTAGCGTGTCTCCTCCAGCCACGCGATCGATGAACTGGGGTCAACTACTCGTATATTACCGACTGTAGCTCGACTCGATTCACACTCGACTCGCACTATGTCAAAACAGACGTAGGACCTACTTATCTCGTAAATGAATACCTACGTCTTCTTCTTCTTTCTTAAAAATATGGCCCACCCAAGTTTATAGGTATTTCGCCAGCGTCAAGTAACAAATAGCAATAACAAACACAAATTTATAAAATACTAGCGGCCCGCCCCGGCTTCGCACGGGTACATTACGGTTACATTATTGGAGTTTTAGTAAGGATCCCTAATTTTTTTTTTAAATATAATATAGCCTATGTCACCCGGGGATAGTGTAGCTTCCCAACAGTGAAATAATTTTTCAAATCGGTTCAGTAGTTTCGGAGCCTATTCATTACAATCAAACAAACAAAGTTTTCCTCTTTATAATACTAAGTATGATTAGTATGACAATACAAAAATGTGACCGTCCACTTTGGAAAACCACAGTATGGACAGTTTTTCTATAGGGAAACTGTCACAAGCGACGTATTCAGATACGATATGTCAGTTTTGACGTTATGCGAGTCGAGTGTGAGTCGAGTCGAGCAACAGTCGTTAACAGAGTAGAGGTTTATAACCTCGCGGCGACGACGCAACATGTGCGGGATGGCCTCGCAGCGTCGCCGCGGAGGTTTTGGACAGTTGGTAACAGAATTTATACCGAATAGGAAACACCTACTTTTGGTTATTTTAATTCGAACTGTTATTTATTTAACAGTCTAGTTTATTATTGTTATTTGACGACCGCTTGGCGCAGTGGCTCGTGCGTAGGCCGCACATGCACAAGGTGATTGCGGGTTCGATTCCCGCCGGGGCTAATTTCGGAAATGGTCTCTTTGTAATAATTCCAGGTCTGGGTGTTCATGGGATCGCCCCTAGTCCATTGTACGGTACTCATAGTACAAGCGTTGCTTAGTTCGGGACCATACAGTTGGTGTGTTCGTCTAGCGATATTGATTTATTTATTTTATCTACAATTCGCAGAGCGCAAGTGGAATAAAGCCCTGTGACGTAACTATATTTTCTTATAGCTGCGTCCCTTTCAATCGAGTATCAGAGCAGAGGGCGTCAATAACAATTCAGTTAAGAGAGAACGCGTACCTAGATCACTTGCGTCTATTTATAGTTCAGACAGCCAGGTATTGATTTTCGCTAAAGATGTCTGGAGTTGTTTGTTCACTTCCGATGTTTACATAAGAATGGACTCGCCCCTAGTCTCGCTGTGTTTGCTGGGGAGCATGGAATATGACATGACACATTAATCATAGCTTTTCCATGATTAATGTGCGGCCCGATCAAAGCGTGTGGTTGCACGGTCGAAACAGATTTCTGTGTCGACAATACTATATTTTTGTACGGAGGAAGTTTATAGTAGAACAGATTCCTTATCGTTGACAGTTGATTTATCTCATTAGTTTTATATAGTCTGCTATGACACAACTATCGCTAACCTTATCACACATAAATATGTCACATGAATAAACGTTTGATAGGTATTACAGCTAAGAGATAGGAGAAGAATAGACAGAGCAATATAAATCGAAACAAATCTCTATCTATCTAGACTCTTTACCCATATAAGAACGCGTCGTAAGTTAAAAAGGACGCCTGTATAGTTCACAACTCGTTCTTTTGGAAGGTTGTAGCCTGTTTGTACAACAATATCGACGTCATCGCAAAGAATCCCTGTAGATTCATGTTGATTGATCATGTAAAATTTCCCAATTAATGATTACAATAACCCTTTTAGCCTTAATGAAATTGTTTATGGCAAACACACGTAGGTGCATTGTATTTCCAATGAGGACGCATTGTATAGGTGCGTCTTTGTTCAGCTGCGTCAGTAAGTAGGACGCGATGATAATATACAATATACATGACTCTTTCGACCTACAATGCGATGAAATTACGACTAAATGTTCTAAAAATGTAGGTAGAACTAAAGGGCTATCGATACTATTGACATGTGACAATAATATTGATAGCCCTATTCAAATTCCAATTCAAATTCAAATCGTTTATTTTGTTGAGGCCTACGGGGGCACTTACAAATTGTCAACTTTATTTTTTTTTCTTATACATACAACCGGATCGGAACGCGACCTCGACTGAGAAGATCCGGCAGGAAACTCAGCGGGCTTGTCTTTTTACATTTTGTATTTATTTATTTTTCAATCGCATTTCTACCGATATTCAGAACCGTAAGTAGCCTTTTTATGCGCCCGGTGCGAGCTTCTATAAATGCGCCCTTGGAGTTTTGTTGTCCAGGGTTGTAAGAAACGACAGCTTCCATCCTTCTTTTACAAATGAATTAGAAGAAGGATGGAAGCCGTCTTTTCCGACACGGAAACTTTCCGTCGACTGTGAATACGTAAAGTCATTTCTGCGCCCCTCCAGAGTCTTTGCCCTATGCCTGAGTACCGCTGGCACCGCCCTAGTTACGGCACTGTCGATATAATGATTAGTTTTCGAGGTATTGCAATACTATCGATAGATAATCGATAGTTAAGCACCACTAATACTTATCTTCTGCTGTAGGTGTGTTGGCTGGTGTGCCGCAAAAGTCTGCTAGCCCGGGACAAGCCGGTGTTCAGCGACGACTCTGCCCTCAAGCTGTTCCGGATCTTCTGCCTGCTCGGAGACCTGGTGCAGGACGCCGATCACACCAACCATTACGTGGTGAGTGTACAGTTCCGCCCACTGGTGGGCGGAAGTGGAAATGGAGAGGGTCTTTAACCTAGTGATCCCCTGGATAGCTAGTGTCTTGATCTTGAGTTCTCAGTCGAGTTTGCGACTAAGTATAAACCTAAGCTCTTATCTTCCAACGAAAGTCATAATAATGAAAGCCGCAAGTGCTTTTGCAACCGACTTCAAAAATGAGGAAATTATCAATCCGGCTTCATTATCAGATGATGATGAAACCGTAAGGTAGGCGCCGGAACTCCGTAATAAAGCAATGCAACCTAGTCGTGTTTGGGCTTACTGGAATTGTCATGAGATGCAATCTGGCTATAAGTGCCATATATTGGTATACTATGTGTGGCCTTGATTGTCAGGATCCCTTGGTAGTTCCATAGAAATTTCATAAAAATAGGTTCAGCAGTTTGAGAGATATGGACTATTTACGGTTACCAGCAATTCAATAAGAAGTTTACCACTAAAAATCCTGAAAAGAATTATATAAAAAAATTAAACCGACTTCAAAAAACCTAGATGCACTAAAAAGCTAGTAATAAGTTCAGACCACATAATTTCTTGAATTTGGAGTCTGTGCCTATTCAAGTAAGTAGGTGTTGGTAGGTACCTAAGAGGTCCTAGTGTAAAGATAGTGGCACAGCTTCCAAATTAAAGATATTATGTTGTCTCAAGTTATTTCTAACTTTTTAGTGCATCTAGGTTTTTTTGAAATCGGTTTAATTTATTTATTTTCACGATTTTTACAAGACATTTTTATCGTAGTGGGCCGCAAAAAGGTGGTGGTTAACTTAAGAAATAGTACGCATTGTACATTCGAGGGTAAAATTATTTCGATGAGACAGGGTTATTCGGCGCAAAGTTGCTATAACATATAGCTGCGATCCGAGTGGCAGAGTCGGTAGAACCAGTGGACGGATCGGGCTGAAATTTGGCATGCAGGTAGATGTTATGACGTAAGCATCCGCTAAGAAAGGATTTTGATTAATTCTACCCCCAAGGGTATAAAATAGGGGATGAAAGTTTGTATGAAACTTTGTCAATTTTAAACTGAGCGGGCTGAGACTTTGCATGCATAAAGCTACTATGACGTAGACATTCCCTAAGAAAGGATCAAAATTCCACGTGGACGAAGTCGCGGGCTCAGCTAGTATAATATAAAACTACCTATAAGTAGGTACGTGTACTTGTTTTTTTTTTTTCACAAATTTTCTCATAATTTAGGAATATTAGAAATATAAACCTTGCCACCAAGACATTTGTTTAATTATCGTTCAATAGATGTCGCTAGAGTAGTTTTAAATCGCAATATCGTTTTGTTACTTACATTTCTTCGGTTAAAGCTCACCTCTGTAAATTATCATAGCTAGTAGGTTACTTAAATGCAATAGTATAATGTCAATTTTTGTAAAGCAATGCCGTTTCTATGTGAACCTCGCATTGTTAATGATTACTTAATTAATTCAAAGTAAGCGATGTTTATTTATGACTATCGTAGAGAAAGGCTCCAATAATGATAAATAAGGACGCTTACGTTCGATTAATTAAATCTAAGAGTGGGGTTCAGGGTTCCGGTCTCACGTTGGGCGCCATTTATAAGGCGTACCTAATAACTGGCGCCCAACATGGGCCTATTGGTTTTAATCTGTAAAAATTTAAAACCGGTGTAGCAACATAAATGTTTTCCTTATTATTTTGCCTACATACACTTCATCACGTATGTATTCCCCAAAGGGGTGGATGGGATGGAGACGCACTTCAGTGCATCCACATTAAGCCAAAATGTATTAAGGGGCAAGCGTATTGCTAATATATCGCTCATGGTGCACTACGTAGGGCTAGTGCGTAGTGCGATTTGGTGAACTTCACACATCTTCCAAAAGACGAGCAAGTTTCCTCATGATGTTTTGTTGCACTTGCACTCAGACGTATAGTACTTCTACTACACTTAATAGTTTTACTTGTGGGGTCCGTAGAGATATTGCATGTAGGAAACCATTTCCGGTCGTCTGCTTCTTAGTCCGCCTATTTCCTGTAAGCCAGCTTGCCGATAATGATCGTCTAACTATTATGACTACTTATTATTCACATGTTCACATGTTATACGGATGTTTCAATAGTCAGAAATAGTAATTTAAGTAGGTACCTATATACAAGGTGAAACATAATGGGTATACTTTTTTTTTCAAAACTTAACTTTGTAATTCTTAAACCATCAGCTTTGGAGGGAACTTGAAAAACAAAAGGTGTTAAAGGAATACAGCTGTTGACCGATTTCACAAGTCTACAAAACCTTTAGTACTTCAACTGTCCCACAAAGCTGATAGTTTGAGATTTACAAAGTTAAGTTGCAAAAAAATCGGGATTATCGGGTTAAAAAGTATCCTATATGTTAATCCCGGTTATAATCTATCTGTGTTCCAAATTTCATCCAAATCCGTTCAGTAGTTTTTGCGTGAAGGAGTAACAAACATACATACATACATACATCCACAATCACAAACTTTCGCATTTATAATATTAGTAGGATTAAGTAGTAGCCACGAATTTTCAACCGACTTCAAAAAGGGGGAAGTTATCAATTCCATTGTATGTTTTTTTTAATGTACAGTATATGACCTAACAACTCCGTCATTTATAAACCGATTTGAAAATGAAAATATGTGAAAATTCAGTTTGTCATTTAAATAAAAATAAGTAGAAAAAATACGTCATTCATGGAAACGAAATTGCGTAATTTGCTTTCTTGTGACTTTTCAGTGGTGTTTGTGGTCACTAAAATAGTCTCAGTAAACTGCCTATCTCTCAGTTTCACCGTGATGATGAAACTGGAAGGTAGGCTACAAAAATCCGTAATAAAACAATGTAACCTAGTCGTGTTTGGGCTTAGTAGAATTGTCATGAGATGCATTCTGGCTACAAGTGCCATATATAAAGTCGTATACTAAGTGGGGCCTTGATTGTCAACATCCCTTAGTGTTGCCTTAAAAAGTCATAAAAATCGGTTCAGTAATTTGAAAGACGGACTATTTACGGTTACGAGCAATTCAATAAATAGTTTACCACAAAAAATAGTGTTTTTTTTAAATGAGCCGATTCAAAAAACGTAGATGCACTAAAAAGCTAAAAATAACTAGGTACCTTATAATTTCTTTAATTTGGAGTCTTTAGAATTTAAATAAATGAAAGAAATTATAAGGTACCTAGTTATTTTTATCTTTTTAGTGCATCTAGGTTTTTTGAAGTCAGTATTTTTTTTATTTAACATTTTTCTAATGAAAGAAAAGAAAGAATGAAAGAAACAACTTTTTTAAACTTTAACTGATCTTTGTAAAACAGCTGAACTTTTCAGTATCGGCTGAAATACAATTTTAATGTACATCCTACTAATATTATAAATGCGAAAGTTTGTGAGTGTGGATGTATGTATGTTTGTAACTCCTTCACGCAAAAACTACTGAACGGATTTGGAACACAGATAGATTATAACCGGGATTAACATATAGAATACTTTTTAACCCGATAATCCCGAAATTTTTGCTAAGTTAAACTACTACGCGGATGAAGTCGCGGGGCACAGCTAGTACTATATATACCTAATAATAATATCAAAATAATGATTTAGCCTTTTTGACGTCCCACTCCCGGGTACGGGTCTCCCCTCAGTACGAGGGGGATTCAGGTCGTGATCCACCACCAACCCAACCAAGTGCCAACCCGCACTGGGTCAGCGGATTTCACACGTCTTTCGAAAAATTTCTAAGATATGTAGGTTTCCTCACGGTGTTTTCCCTCACCGTAAGCGAGTGATAATCATATAGGTAAAATATGATTCGCACATAGATTTCGAAAAACCCAGAGGTGCGAGACGCGGTTTGAACCCAGGACCTGGTGCCCGCAAGACGCGTACTTAACCAATCGGATATCACTGCTATTTTAATTTTAATGAAATTATGTCAATCAAATACATTTCATTTCCGCGAAGTTTGGAGTGTTAAACATGAACATCATACGACTGTAGCTCCTTCCACTTTCATTTAAAATTAATATTTTATCTGCGTACCACATGTTGCTAACTGTTGAATTGTTTTTGTAATCAGGTCATTCACTTATTAATAACTGAGTAGGTGGTGGAACTAAGTAGGTACACACGTCTGAATGTATTTAGAGAACGAATAAGTACATAATATGACCACTTGTCTGTATTTAGTATTATTCTTGCTTTTATAAAAGCGTAGCCACTTCAACTATACCCACTTGAAGATTAGGTATAAAAAAACTGATTGTAAATAATATAAAAAATGCTAGGAAATGTATCTTCATATACCTACACATTGTGTAAGCGGGTTTCAAAACGCGTTTCAAGTAGAAGTTACTAACTGTTAAGTGTAAATCTAAATACATACTCTCCTAGGTCAATACCACCTACTATCTAATTCGCTTATATACATACTAGCTGTGCCCCGCGACTCCGTCCGCGTGGAATGTGGACCACCCTTAACATTTAGGGGTATGAAAAATAGACAGTAGCCGATTCTCAGATATGCACACAAAATTTCATGAAAATCGGTCGAGCCGTTTCGGAGGAGTATGGTAACTAACTAACTAACATTGTGACACGATAATTTTATATATAAGATTAGTACTTATATTGAATACTAGCTGTGCCCCGCGACTTCATCCGCGTAGTATTGGATTATTGGGTTAAAAGTATCCTATATGTTAATCCCGGTTATAATCTACCTGTGTTCCAAATTTCATCCAAATCCGTTCAGTAGTTTTTTGCGTGAAGGAGTAACAAACATACATACATACATACATACATACATACATACATACATCCACACTCACAAACTTTCGCATTTATAATATTAGTAGGATTCGAATTACGATCGTGCTATTAGAACCAAAAAAAATTTCACTCACTTTCACCGACTGGCACTCTACTCGCAATATGCCATTGGGACTCCTTCAAATAGCCTATTGAGTATTGCACCATGTTTGGTTAGGTATATACAGTTTTGTAATAGTACCTACTAGCCGGTTGTCCGCTCTAACTCCCATACAAACTTTCATCCCCTATTCTTTCTGCTCATTCTCGTAACTCGTTACATAAGAAACTCCATGCTTCTGGATCCAATTGTTTTGACTGTGCGTTGTCAGTCAGTCAGTAGACTACTTTTCATTAATTAGAGACATCTTCCCAAGGTGGTTCTCCAGCCCTCAGAGGCCGGCATCGTGGCGGAACAGCTGGTGCATTGCCTCGGGCTCCGCTGGGACGCTGCAGACTGGGAGGCTCTAGGCTCCTCCATTGGCCACTTCAAATGGGCCGCGTTTGTGGCGGTCCTGGAGGCCAAGTACTGCGGCGACCGGCAGGTTCACGCCGCGGCACTGGTGGAGGCGGTCGACGAGATATATGACGTTTTTATTGAGGATATCATAAAGAAGGTAACGTGAAATTATCCCGCCTATCGACACCGACAACAAACATGTATTTGCCCCTATTAGCGTTGTCTAGCTATAGGTGACCTGAAAAACTAGCCGCAATATCGATAGGTCTATCCATATAATATCGCTCGATAGTACCGAGCTGAGTCGGAGCAGAGCGAGAAATTCGCAAGACCATGAAGCTGACACTCTTGTTTTTGGTTTTCCTTGTATGTTCTCTGATAGCTTCCCAAAATGTGATTTAAGAACGGAGAGGGTTTATTTTCAGAGTTTTGTCTTAGTAGGTAGTACAGTTATTGTCTGAAAAAAAAAACTAAGCAAGTTCTTCTAGAAGACGCTTTCTGATAAAAGCCCATGAAATTCCAGGGCTACCTCTTTAAGCGCGGCTACTTGCTGCCCACCATGCGCGAGTACTGGTGCGTCCTGCAGCCCTGCGCGCTGACCTACTACAAGAGCTCGTCGCAGAAGGACCAGTGCGGCAGGATCGCTATCGACGAGTACTGCTCCGTGGAGGCTGCTCCAGGCGAGGGCAAGATACAGCGGTTCCAACTGGTCACGCCTGATAGAACCTTTGAGTTCGGCACTCAGGACCATAAGTATGTACTTATCTATATGTACCTTTAAGGTCTTATAATGCATGATATTTTGCATGGAGCCTTAGTAAATGCTGAAAATGATGTAAATAATAATACCTACCACAAAAAGTTATCGGATCCCAGAATTTGCTCTTAGAAAGCGACACTATCGTCTGGAGCGAAAAAAGAGTGTATTTATTTTTCAAATTGTAAAATGCCCGGCTAGGAAAAAAAAAAATTCAAAAATATAGTGAAGCTGTTCTTTGTTTTTATCCAAATTTTCCACGAGGGTCTTTTGAGCACTTTTCGCTATTCACTATAGTTTCAAAATTCATGAAAATTTCACGAATCCAGGAGTCGTCTACAATGGATATCGGCGCTGCGCCAGGCGGCGGCGGTGTCAGGCGGGGTGGAGGGGTACCAGCGGCGAGCGCGCGGCGCACGGCGCGGGGCGGGCGCGCGGCGCGAGCGCGAGGTGCGCGAGGCGCGCGCGCGCCTGCAGCACGAGGTGCAGGCGCGCCTCGCCGCCGAGGCGCAGGCTCAGGTGAGCTCACGTGACGCAACAAGAGACACAGGCGATGAAAGATATATGCGAACAGTTTTAACGAGGACAAAAGAGGCCACAGGGCGGCGCCACATGGTGTCACTGACAGAAGTGAAGTGTCAGATAACGACAGGCCAGTCCAATCGAGCGTCATCTAGTGAGCTGGAAAGGCCTCATTGGCAATGTGTTTATTATTATTTAACTTCTATTTTTTGTAGTAGTGGTAACAAACAAATATAAGTAATATTTATTTTTATTTTAATGATAATTAATAATTTTTAAATATTAATAGGTACCTAATAATATAAGTAATTATTTGTGTTACCAATAGTGGTAACTGTAAAAAAATAAACAGCTTGTGGTGATCAAATCTGGTAGTTTATGAAGTATCAAACAATAGGTGAGGTTATTCAATAATAAGTTTTATTAACTTGACTACACCAGGAATTAACGGAACTAGCCGAGAAAGATAACAAGAAGCTGGAAGAACTTCAGCACGCACAGGTTGAGCTGGAGAAGCTGCTACAGGAGGAGACACAAGCTAAGAGAGACGAGGAAATTGTACGCGCATTACAGGCGAGGTATGATATAGCTAGCTTTACAACTGACGCGATCCTACCTACCCTGGACCTAGCTTTTATCCTTTAAATACAGTGAAACAAGTCCGTTCCTATCCTAGCTATTAGCTTCGCGGTGCAGGTAGGGATGAGTAGACTACGAAATGCATTTTCGCACAGTAATTTCATAGTAATTAATAGTGAATAAACCATATCCACCTTACTTCAGTGGTAAGCCTTACGCTTATTACAAATGACTTTGGTGAGCTGTGACTTGTAATTGAAAAATAAGAGAATTTGTAGGTTGTGGTCAAGTCCAAGATAATGGAAACTTAGAATGGTTAGTATACGTACTAAGATACCACATGCTGATCACTTTTGTTGCTTTTAGAGTTCTGGCCGAAGAATGGGACAGAAGAGAAGAATTAGAAAGGCTACAAGAGGAACAGAACAAACTGTTAGTAGAAGAACGTTTGAAAAGGAGACAATTTGAGATACTGCAAGCTGAAAAAGAAGCGCAATACAGAGGTAATAAGATTCACTTTACAGAACCAGGGAAGATAGTTGTATTGTTACCAAGATCTATAAAGTTACGTTACGTTTTGAGTATTATGATTACAGAGGCTGAAAGGCGATTAAGAGAATTGGAAGAAGAGAAACAACGACTTGACGCAGAACTGAAAGCGGCGCAAAGCAAAATATCTAAGACTGAGCACACGGCCCACGCGCTGCAAGTACAGTTGAGAGTAAGCAACATTTTCACCTTAGAATCTTTAGATAGTCTTAGAACCATATGCGGAATGAAACTTGACTTAGTTTACCCCACCACATCAGAGACGAAAAGCAAAATCATACTCAGGAAAGGAACGGGATTGTGTTCTTGTTAATAAAACGACACCTTGGTCGTCTCAGAAAGCCGAAATTTAGGCCTTTTCTTTGTTAGTACATGATGCTTCAGCCCTCGCCTCACGACACTCAAATCTGCATTTACCAATGTTTCTTCCAAGTTCCCTTACAATTTTCTATGTTAACAGTTTTACGACCACTTGGCGCAGTGGTTCAAGCGCAGGCCGCTCGGCTCACTGCACATGGTGGTTGCGGGTTCGATTCCCGTCGGGGCAAATTTCAGAAATAGCCTTTTTGTAATTTACCCTAGTCTGGGTGTCACTGGGATCGCCCCCAGTCCATTGTTCGGTACCCATAGAATAAGCGTTGCTTAATTTGGGACCATACAGTTGGTGTGTTCGTCTGGCTATATTTTTTAATTTATTTATCAATTATTAATAGGTATAAAATAGCGTTTCTGCTTCCCAGGATCTGAGCCCAGTACTCCGCAACGGCGAGCGGGCGCGTCGCGCAATCTCCTTCATCCCAACAGCTAAGAGTTCTTCAGATACACTTATCGACGTCAGGGCCATCAGACACTTGAAAATCCTCGATGATGAAGATAAATTATGATCTTATAAATAGGTGTATAAGGAATAGTTTGAATTGCAGCTGCCTCTGATTTATTGGCCATATTTTTATCTATATCTATTAAGAGTGCAATTGTTAAATAAAATATGCCTGTCTGCTTACATTTCAGGTATTTGGTATAAACTATGAACGAAAATCATAGCAACACTTATCTATTGTCACTAAGGTATATTTCAGGCATGTAGTAAGTATTATCTTTCGGACATATTATCATTTTTTATGATTTTTCTTGTGGCTAAGTATCGATACATTTAACAGGTCTAGTAAAATCTCAATACGACTTAACTGTGTTGCTTTATTTTATAAGAAACTACGCAAGCTATAAAATATACTGTTATACCTACCCAATAGAATGAACATGACTTCGTTATTTCTTGCCTCCCTTCTTCTCGGCCGCGGCGGCGGCAGCTACGGCCATTTGCATCTTCTTCTGTAGTTTCTTCAGCTGGAATATGGAGGAGTTGGGATGAGGAGTGGGTAAGGAATTGTGGATGACGTGTAAAGGAACGTGAAGTAAAGGCTTATTCCGCTACAACAAGCAATTCAAACCAAAGACACAGATAAAGCAAAACATAAAGCTGCTTCCATAGTATGAGGGATTTAAAAGGGTAAAACAAAAGCCGATCATCAGTGCTGATGTAACGTTTATTAACCTTTCTTCTTTCCTTTCTTGACTTTCCCTTTTTGATGCTTGCGTGAAAGAAAAGAGAATATAATTGAGTCACACAGATGATACCATTGCCTAATCATTGCCGTCCAAAGGATAACAATGAAAATGTCTCATGCAGTTGTACGTAATAAGTTCAGGTAGCCAAATCAACAATTGAAACTTTATAAAAAAAACGTATTGCCTAGGCACTCTGGTAGTAGGCCCACCTAATGTTAAATGGTAATCGTCACCCAGGATACCGGTAACTTAAGGGGAGTTGACTTTTACGGACACGTAAACATACCTATTGAACAACCCTATGTTGTAGTTGTTTGTAGTAGTTTTGCAAAGCAAAGACTTCAGGACGTTCATTCCACATCTTCCGTTTGCGGAAGGAAGTCTCGCGAAGCACGTAGGTACGTTAGTGGGATACAGACATCCTATTATTGTGATATAATTGTAGAGTGTGATGGCGGAAAAGTGTGTGATAATCTAATATTTTCCCTTACCCTCTTCTTCTCCGCCCTGTTGGCCAGCACCTCCCGCCACGCAGCCTGGATGACCCTGGCCGCGTGCTCCTTGAGAAACTTCTCCATCTTCTCCGTCATCTCTTGGTGGTACTCCTTCTCCCGCTCCTCCATCAGCGGGAGATACTCTATGTCTTGTTCCGCTATTTGTTTCTGTTATGGGATAACACAATTCAGATTACATTGGTAAGTGATGAGAACAATAGTCGAAAATATAGCAGGTAGTGGCATGCCACTGGTTATCTTAAGCAACTGGATTAAAATAATCGGGCTGAAGTCCCAACCAAAACCCACCTCCAATTCCTCACATTTCTGCAGCTCCTCCTCGTACTTCTGAATGAACTCGTCCAGTTCCATCTGTTTGTCGCCCATCTCTGTGTCATACTTCTGGAGCCACGAGAGCAACTGAGTTTCCACTTTGAACCTTTATGAGGGATAGGATGCATTATCATCATTATTTCAGCTGAAACACGTCCACTGCTGGACATGTGTCTCTACAAGGTTTGCCATAACGACTGGTCCTATGCTGCTCGCATCGTCGGGTCGTTTTAAGACGTAGCTATCAAATATCTAGGTTAATCGAGATCCAGTCGTATCAATATGTAAACCAAGAGATAAGATAGAGCTGGGCCTCTATTTTAGCCTCTTTATTAGGTACCCATAATATATAAAGTACTCTGTGAAAGATGCAAGAACCTGCGAGCCCTCTGATTCTTCTCATCGATGAGATGCTGCCTCAGCAGTTGATCATAAGCCTCTCTGCTCTCATCTTCTTCTTCTTTCAGCATCTCACTCTTGACGGCGTGAGCTCGGGTAGCCAGTACCATCTGACGGTCGGAGTCCAAGCTGGTTGGGAAGGAACCTTGCATATACTAACTAAAAACCTAAAAATCACAAACTACTGAACCAATTCCTCTTTTGTTCCGACATTCTAAAGATAACGGCGGATTTTTCAAAAATTAAATATCCCTTCAAAATTTTCAAATTAAAACACACTTTTCCACTTCGTGAAAAAGTCCCCACCCGCCTACCTATCAGAGTGTTATTGACTTGATCATGGAGAACGGTTCTGTCTTATAGGATCTTCCTACAACAATGAATACGATTAGTCTCAAATTAGAGGTATAGAAACATTGGGATATGTTATTTTACATTTTCTTCTTCAGCTTGATACCGGCATCGTGGTTGAGTATTGCCAGCTCGTGCTCCAGCTTGGTGATGGCAACCGCCTTGCGCGCCATCGTCTGCTCGAAGCTCTCGTTCTCTTCTTTCAGTTTGATCGTATAATCTGACAACATTATTGTGATATTAACGCATGTGTAGGTACCTAAATAAGGTATAAGTTTGGGGCAACGCATTTATATATATTTTGAAAATATAATAGAACTTAAGGCGCCTCACCCACTCAAGAGTCGCGGTACCGTCACGGCGACGTCGAGGCAACGTTGTTACGTGATTTTGAATAGAGTCGAGAGAGAGGCCGCTATGCTTTCTCTCATATCAGCAGCATCACAACGCACAATACAAAATGACAGAATTGTGGCAGCACCGAGACCGCTCCTCGACGCCACCTTGACTCTACAGTTTCAGGCCCCTTAGGATTCTTAGAAGACAATCTGAGGGCACCTCAAGCTATTAAAGAAGCGCCCCATGTGCAGTCGCCAAAGGAAAATATGAAATAATTTACCGTTGATATGCTCAATAAGTCTATCGTTAGAAGCCTCCAGTTTTCTGGTATTAATCTTGGCAGCTAATTCCTCGGCGGCTGTGGTTTCCATCTGAAGTACCATCATGTTACGGAAATGCTCTAATGATAGCAAAAATTCCAAGGCAGGCGCGGTTTGGTCGGGCTGTTAAAAAAACAATTATGTTCAATTCTCTGAAGACTTACTTACCAGTGACTCTCTTGTCTTTTTAAAGTTATCACACTTACATCTCTTGCAAAAAAGTTCGCTTTCATCTGAAAAACAAGGTGCCTTAATTAACTCAAATTTAACACGTGTAGGTTCTCAGTCCATTTGATGTTACCTGTCTCACCATCTCCTCGACCTTCGGGACTAGAGCCGGATAGCTGTTTATGATATAAATCAAATGGCCCAGCTCTGGATTCAGACGGTTCTTGAGTGAAAGATCGCCCTATAAAAGTAATCAGTAACATCATAAACCATACCAAATTGCATCACAATAACTTTCAAGCTTATTGCGGCCAAAATAAACAACATTAATTAGACCTCAATCAAAATTGTGACAGATCACAAATCACTTTTGCTAAGCTCAATCTTTCATCTATTCAGAATTTATAATATTTCTGCGTATTACTAAATCTATGAAGTAAAACCTCACCGCCTTAATGTCCTCCAAAGCAACCATATTGAGCAGGCTGGCAGAAAACAGTGGATTATCATACTGCTCAAATATGAATATCAGGTCGTCGATGTGTTGGGGGGAGAGTACTATGCTGAGAGTGCGGTACTCCTGGACTAAGTCTGGGAGGCATAGGGCCAGCTTGCATTTGTGTATCGCTTCATCAAGGACCTTGGTGATGCGCTCCGATTGAATGTGGCACTCGAGGTCGATGGGAGAGGCGGCTAGAAAACAATACTCAAAGTTATTTGGTGACACACAAATCAATGATAGCCTACAATCGTCTGCATCTTTAATTATTCCAACACCTGATCAGACCTCTCTCGATCTATTGCGGAAGATAAATCAAGCAGTGGTTCTTTGTTATGTCAAGAATTGGACGTAGTTTTGCAAAATAGAACCAATCCACACACACTTCTGCAAACTGAAACCAACTAAGAAGCACTAAAGCAAGGGTTGGTTTTGGTCTGTAGCAGTGCATTTAGGTTGATTCCATTTTGCAAAACGATATCCAATTGTACAAAGCCTACCTCACATTTCTACATTGACCTACCTAAACATCCAATCGTCACAGAAAAAAACTTAAGTATTATGGAATTTGCAACGGATTAACGCCGACAGAAAATAGGAAGAGCTGTGAAGCATTTATTATACTAAGTATAGTCCTTTTACTTTTATGGCATATTAAAAGCACGCGAAGAATTCGGATCGAGAGAACGATTGAATTTCGTTTACAACCCTGGTTGATCATTTGTCGCTATTGCTTGCTCAACAGCTTCAATTCTCCACGAATGTAAGCCGTTCCTGATATATTGGCTAACGAATACTTGGGCAGCACTTTGGGCAATAGCCTAATAACACCCAGCCTGAAGGTATGCCGATATATCAGCCCCACTCAACATTCCCAGATTGTTATAGCAATAGGTACTATTCAAAGTTCCAGACAAGCATAGGTGTGATGTAAGTTACACGAGCGACTTAGAGCAAACCTTTTGCTGGACTATTACTTTTTACACCCAGATTTCCCCTTCTTAATAAATTGTTAACGATTCTCGACTTACAATTATCCTTAGTAAGGTCTCTATCCTTTTCTTTATCTTCGCTTGGAGCAGTTTTACTGCTGCCAGTCTTAGAGCTTCCGGAGTACGTGGAAGGGGACTGCACGGTCCCCAAAGACTGAGTGTCCATCTCTTCAGGAAATCATAGTAGATGCTTAATTGTGAGTTGAATTATATTACTTTGTTAATTTTAATGCTTGTATCTTGTGTTATTTTATTCTTATCTATTTGTTTTAGGTTTGTTATAACTAGAAATCTTTGGTGATGACAGGAAATCGTTGTTGCTTTCGTTGCTTTTTTGCATGGTATTATACAATTTGGTTGCTATGCTCTGGTTATTGTCGCTATGGCAACATATTATAGCATTTCCATTGTCAGGAGCCAGGAATAATAAATGTCGGTGAGCCAGGAGCCTGTGGCCAGGAGCACATATCGCTAACTTTTTTACAGTCTAGATTTTTGCTCTGTACTAACAGGTGGCATGAGGTAGATAGACAAATTTAGGAATCAGTAATGGTTATGTTAAAATCCTGCTTTAATATTTAAATTATTCTATACAATACTTACACAAGCTTAATACAAAAGCAGTGATAGCCGATTGGTTAAAGCACGCGTCTTGCAAGCACCAGGTCTTGGGTTCAAATCCCGGCTCGCACCTCTGGATTTTTCGAAATCTATGTGCGAATCATAATTTCTATATGATTATCACTTGCTTACGGTGAAGGAAAACATCGTGAGGAAACCTGCATGTCTTAGAAGATCTAACCAATTTTCGAACATGTGCAATCTGCCAACCCGCACTGGGCCAGCGTGGTGGATTATGGCCTGAATCCCCCTCATGTTGAGGGGAGGCCCGTGCCCAGCAGAGGGACGTCAAAAGGGCTAAATTATTTAATTATTTTTTATACAATACTTACTATCCATGCTACCCTCAGTAGATAACCCAAGGTTACCATAGCAGCTCATAATTATGTTAAGGTACCCTAAAGTACAGGTAGAGGTATCTACTAGGTGACGCTACGGTAGATTACCGGTCACGGTAACGGTACTTTACCATCTCTCAGTAGGATGACAAGTCAAAATCTCAAGAATCTTCTGTTCAACTTTATATATTCGTGTAAGAAGCAACGCAAGCTACGAAATAAATGATTAAAAATTAAACATAAAATTATAAAAAAAACATGGCTTCATTATTTCTTGTCTCCCTTCTCTTTCTCCATCTGCATCTCTGCCGCGGCGGCTGCGTCCGCTTGCCTTTTCTTCTGTAATTTCCTCAGCTGAAATGTGGAGAATTTGATAAGATGTACAGGAAAAGCTGACTTGTTCGGCTGTTACGTTTAGAATCGGTAGCGCAACAAATACATGCACGCAACATTACGAGCAGATTAAAGAACGAAACAAAAGCCAAGTACAGTGCTGTTGAGCTTTCAACTTTTAGCGTTCCCTTCCTGATTTTCAATTCTTTACGCTCATGTGAAAAAAATCTAGAAGGATATATTTTTAAGGTACGAATTTCAAAATTTTCGACAATTGCCGGTATATTTGCACCTAAACATATTCAAATTCAAACCATGTGTTCCTAAATCGAAGAATACTCTTCGACGATATAAAAACTAAATCTCTTACCCGCTTCTTCTCCGCTCTGTTACCCATAATCTGCCGCCACGCGTATTGGATGATCTTGGCCGCGTGCTCCATGAGGAACTTCTCCATCTTCTCTGTCATCTCTTGCTGGTACTCCTTCTCCCTTTCTTCCATCAGCGGGAGATACTCCTTGTCCTGTTCTGCTATTTGTTTCTGTTATAGGATAACACAGATTCAGATGAGGTCGGAGTTGAGTATACTCGGTCAATGACAGGGGACAACTTAATGTACTCACCTCCAAATCCTCAAATTTCTGCAGCTCATCTTCGTATTGCTCAACGAAATCGTCAAACTCCGCCTGCTTCTCACCCATATCTATGTCATACTTCTGGAGCCACGAGAGCAGCTGCGTTTCCACTTTGAACCTATACGTGAAGAGATAAGGTATATAAACGGAAAATTTTACCAAATTACCGAGTTTTTGCTCTGAGTATTTGGTCGCTCCAGAAGTCACCTGCGAAATAAGGTCGTTGCAGTTGAACAATAGCATAATGGTGTCAATCGAAACTTTGAAACCAGAGTAGGCTAATACAATCAGCTCATACGATCAAAACAAACAATGGCTTCAAATGGAGGCTGGCTTATGTGAGTAAGCCTTCGCTCTCGGGTGTACGTAAGCCATGGTGATGTTCAACTAGATACCTAGACGCTAAAGGGTTTCAATGGCTGACGCGAGTATGCATGGATTCTTTTTTCTTGTTGATAAATATATAAATAACTAGTTTCTGCCCGCGACTTCGTCCGCGTAGAATTAAGTAAAGTATTCTATGTGTTAATCCAGGTTATAAACTATCCGTCATCCAAATCCATTCAGTAATTTTTGCGTGAAAGAGTAACAAACATACATCCACACTCACAAACTTTCGCATTTATAATATTAGTAGGAGTAGGAAGTATCACCAGAGTGACGACCGCTTAGCGCAGTAGTTCGAGCGTAGGCCGGAGCGTCGGCTCACTGCACATGGTGGTTGCGGGTTCTATTCCCGCCGGCGAAAATTTCGAAAATGGCCTTTCAGGTCTGGGTGTCACTGGGATATCCCACAGTCTATTGTACGGTACCCATAGTACAAGCGTTGCTTAGTTTGGGACCATACAGTTAGTGTGTCAGTCTGGCGATATTTATTATTATATTGTGTATACATACAAAGTAACAAAAATCATCTCCCCAAATTAGCCTGATTATTTTGCGTCAAAGTCATATTATTAGATAGTGACAGCGCTGCATGCCAAAGTAGTGAAACAATACATCACATTCATACGATAGTATGTATAATTGCGTAAAAGTTAAGCAACGTGTGTAGTCCTCCCCCGTGAAAGTTGGTTGAACGTCATTTCATACATTATTGAGTACATCTTAAGTCCATTGGTTAACTCGTCATAGGTATGGACCCAAACCAAACAGCGCTTGCATTCGAGTACAGCAATTCAAGCGGCCTATGCTCAAAGAATTAACCCAAACGATCGTCAATAAGCCAGCTAAGCCAAGCCAACAAGAGAATGTTGAAAAGACTGACCAACCTGCGAGCCCTCAAATTTTTCTCATCAATGAGATGATGACGCAGCAGTTGATCATAACCCTCCCGGCTCTCTTGCTCTTCTTCCTTCAGCATCTCCCTTTTGACTTCGTGAGTTCGAGTGGCCAACACCATCTGGCGTTCCGAGTCCAAGCTGTTTGCGAAACAGCCTTGAACTTACTAAAAAGCTAAATACCTTTAAACTGAAGGCCTATAAACTACAGAAATACTCGTAACTCCTCAGCTACTGAACTGTTCTGGATTAACCTTTTGATATCTAATAAAATTTTGCTGAAAATTATGGTCTAAGTATAGATTTTACGAGTTAACTCTTAAGTCTGATCAGATGAGTTTTGTCGGTCCCTTCTATAATTTTCCCTGGCCCTGTCTTTTAAAGGTAGGTATCCTACAACACTGTGTTATGGCTTCTTACATTTTTTTCTTCATTTTGATAGTAGCTTCGTACTTGAGCATGGACAGGTCTCGCTCCAGCCTGGCGATGATCGCCGTCTTGCGCTCCATCGTCTGCTCGAAGCTTTTAGTGTCTTCTTTTAATTTGATCGTATATTCTAACAAAATTTCGTCGCATGAAAGTTGTATGGAATCATGTGTAGGTATAGCTACATAGTAGTTAAGTATAACTTTAACATTTAGTGGCAAAATTAAGCCACTTGTCTCCTGTCCATCGGACTATAAGAGTGAGGCAGGAGAGAGGGCACTAGCGCTTGCGCACACACTTGTTCGCTATAATATATCTTGTATAGTTAGTTAACTAGTCTTATTTGAAATTGGACTTAATTCGATCAGTAGGAAGAGGACTTCAGACAACAGATTGAAGAGATGAGACAAAATTTTGTACTTCACATAATTGTAGCAGATATATAGGTAGGTATAATATACAGGGTGGCCCACGGAGTTCCTTTTATTTATAAAACTATGTTACTGAGAAGGAATTAATCTTTATCCTTAGTTGGCCTTTTCGACAGGCATCATAATGTTTTTTTTTTTTTTTCTCTTTATTTATTTTGGGGACTTTTGTATAAAACCCATGTCAGTCCCATCGTACCTTATCATTAAATTATGGCTAATAATTGATATTTATAAAACTAAATAATATGATGAAGACATATAGATGCAATATTTTAATAAAATTTGGTCGGTTTAATAGAACCGGCCAAATTGTGAAGCTAGCAACTTTTCAAAAATCTTTGAATGCAGTATTGCCTGCGTACCTACTAACTTACTTTTAAACAATCCTAGCAACAATATATAAATAAATTTCCCTCCATGCTGCATAACCGTGGTACACCCTAAATAGAGCCTTAGAACATTTTTAGCCGGTCACTGAAAGGAAAAGACGTCGAAGGAATGATTAGAATTAGTTGTGTTACCTTTGATATGTTCAAGCAGTTGTTCGTTTGAAGCCACTAGTTTTCTGGTTTTGATCTTGGCAGCTATCTCTTCGGCAGCCGATGTTTTTAACTCATGTACCATCAGATCGGAAAAATGCTCAAACGTTAGCAAGTATTCCAAGGCAGGTGCCGCTTTTCTAGGCTGTGAAAGAATTTACGTTAGTATCAAATCCCTGATAGACTTCCAACAAGACACATTCCCTTTGACGATCCGTAGTTGAAATACGTACATGACTCGAAAAATATTTAGCCTTCATCTGAAAAATAAGATACCTTCTTTACCTCAAATTTAATTTATAATAATATTAGGGCGTCAGTGAATATCGATGTTACCTTTCTCACCATCTCCTCGACCGTCGGCGTCAGAGCTGCATAGCTGTTCAATATGTAAATCAAATGGCCCAGCTCTGGATTTACACGGTTCTTCAGTGACACGTCACCCTGAAAAAAAACCAGATTTATCAAAAGAATACCAAATTTTCTAGTTTTCTGGATTATACAGTTATTGTCACACACATTTTTATAGTTCTCCTATTTTAAAGGATGCCTACTTATATAAAAGTATCTTGTCAAATAAGAGAATCTTATAACTGTACAATTCACTGTCAAACCGAGATACCTACTTGCAAATTGTAAAAACTGAGCCGTCAATAAAGCTAGTGAATTAATGAAACTTACAGATTTAATGAATTTAATGAAATGATCGAATAATAAACTGATAATTCAACGAAACTGGTGAACTAGGGCAACTGTTCACTAGCACAGCCGGCTGTGACAAGACAAAAAGTGAATTAAATCGACTGTCTCATTCTCTCTCATGCATTAAGAAAGAGAGAGAGCGACATAATCCGTGACAAAAGTTACTTGTCTTGGCGCGCCACCTCTTCAGTAGTCACCCGACGCTCAAACGAAACCAAATTATGAAGATAAAATTTCACAGAAATTTACCACACATGTGTAAGTAGATGTTCCATGAACTAAAATCTCACCGCTTTAATGTCGTCCAAAGCAGATATATTGAGCAGGCTAGCAGAGAATAGTGGGTTGTCGTACTGATTGAATATAAATATCAGGTCGTCCTGGTCTTGGTCCGAGAGTAATGCGTGGAGGGTGTGGTACTCATGCATCAAGTCTGGGAGGCACAGCGCCAGCTTGCACTTATGGACTGCTTCGTCGAGAATCTTGGCGATGCGCTCGGATTGAATGTGGCACTCCAGGTCGATGGGAGAAGCCGCTAGAATATATAAGACCTGAGGATATGGAACGTCAGACGAGTGGTAGACTGCAATTATTCCTTTGAGTGTTACCACCGATAGCTGAAACTAACAGTGATCGCCGATTGGTCAAGCATGCGTCTTGCAAGCACAAAGTCCTGAGTTCAACCCGCGGCTCGTAGGTACCTTTGAGATTAACAAAATCTATACGCGAATGATAATTTAAATAATAATGATTGTCACTTGCTTACGGTGAAAGAAAACAACGTGAGGAAATATGCATGCTTTAGAAAATCTAATAAATTTTCGAATGACATCTTTAATCCGCCAACCTGCACTGGGCCCGAGTGGTGGATTACGGCATGAATCCCCCTCGAATTAATGAGAGGCCTTTAATAGCCTAGGAAGGCTCACTGGTAGATGGTAGTGGTAACCGTCGCCCCAGGACATCTGCAAATTCAGAGGAGCAGACGCGGAGCCGGCCTTTAAGGGACCTTGGAATAATTGTAAACTTACCAATTGTTTCAGATTTGAAGTTCGGATGAGAGCAGGAGGAAGGTAGGCGCTAGACATGTAGGCAAACCTTCTGCTTTGGGTCCCATTTCAAAGAAATGCTATGGTATGTTAAACTTACAATTATCCTGAGCAAGGTCTTTTTCCTTGTCTTCAATAAGACTGGCCAGTGATTTCCCAGTCATGGAGCTCCCGGAGCACGAGGAGTAGGACTGCAGGGTCCCAAACGACTGGGAGTCCATCCTTTTAGGGAGTTATGTTTGGTCAATATAAAAGGCCTTCGCTAAATTGTATAAAATATAAAATAAATAATTATAAATGACGACAAATTGCAACCGTTGCTCGTAAAGTGGTGCAAACCCGTGTCTAAAAAAATGATTTTTTTTTTCCAAATATCCTAGATTAACTTAAAAATAGTAGAAAAATTATCAAGATGACCATGTTTTGTTGTGTCAAATCAAATAGCTATTTTGTATCATCGACCCAAAAAATATGTTACATGGCCTTAAAAATGATAGATATATACATATTGTTAAAACAAAATATAATGCCAAAATCCTGGAGATTTAAAAAATAACCCAAAAAAAACAGTAGCAAGAGAGACAGATCGAAAAAAGCTGATTTCCTGAAAAGCCCGTTGAGTTTGCATCACTGCCACCTATTATTTATCTGCGGTGCCGTCAAAAGGAAAATAACATTGGTTGCTATGGTAAATTAAAATCTCGCTAACATTTTCACAACATAGGCAAAAAGACTATACTTACTACAATGTTATTATTATTTATTTAAATAATATCTTGTATTTAATCTGTAGGTAGCTTTATAAAAAATAATGAAGCATACCTCTACTTAAAAAATACCATAAAAAACAATTATTTTAAAATATACCCACATTCAAAAAGACGGGTACTTAACATTGAGTAGGTTAAGTGTGTTCTGTTAGAACCTTTGATAAATTCTTTTATCAAAGGTTAGAACTATGTATGTATGAAATAACTGCTACCTCTATGTAATATACTTATAATTTCCTTTTCTATACAAATAAATAAAATTGGAGTGTATGTTTGTAATATCAAAATAACAAATTTTAACTATATGCATATGAAAGTACATACGACACCTATAACAAAAACGCGATATAATTTTTTTTTGTCTGTCTGTCTGTCTGTCTGTCTGTCTGTCTGTGTGTTTGTTCCGGGTAATCTCCGAAACGGCTGGACCGATTTTGACGAGACTTTCACTGGTAGATAGCTGATGTTATAAGCAGTAACTTAGGCTACTTTTATTTTAGAAAAACAAACTTTTAAAAATGGGTCCTGTCGCGCGGGCTCAGAACGCGGGAGCGGGCTTTTTTGTAAGTTAAATTCCATGCGGACGAAGTCGCGGGCTCAGCTAGTTATTGATAAAATGTTATATACTGAAAAAAAAGTGTGTTCTGTTCAAAGACTACAATCCCTTAGTTCTGTTCAAAGGTGTCACTGCACCCGTTGGTTGCGGATTCTATTCCCCTCGAGGCAAATCTAGGAAATGGCTTTTCGTAATTTGCCCAGAGCGTCACTGGTATAGTCTCCAGTACGTTGTTAGGTGCATACGTCACTTAGTTTACTTAATTAATTATTGATTTTAGATTAAATGATCACACCCTCCCGCCCCCCTCCCTAGTTTATCACTGGTTTATAATGAGCCTCTATCAGGCGACCTGTTGCTTGGATACATTTATTTAGTTGGTTCAATAATGTAGAACACATTTTATAAGCCCCAGTGACAAGTGGTTCAGTATTTACTAAAAGTACTAGTTACTTGGTGTAAGAAGGTATCTTCAACTCATAGATTCGGTGCTTAAGTATAGGTATCATTTTTATACTTACTTTGATTCTCAGATTTGCATTTCTTGTTGTAATAAAAATCCTGAAAATCGGATTTAAATAATGACGACCCAATCACTCTTTAGACTTCGCATTAGGAATGACTTGCATCGAAATAATTACGAAAAAGTAGCAGGAGGGAAAACGGAGACATGGCTATTGAGATTGGTTGGGAGTGGAGGCATCACACAGTGATTGGTCTAGCGAAAATAATAATGTATTGTGATTGGCCGATCGTAAATCTTACACAATATATTAAGCGTATGTGTTTCTGAAACCTTATCCTATTATAGGTGCTTAGTTGATCCGTTGATAAAATAGTAAAGGGAAATTCCACGCTCGCTACACACTCACACTAAAGTTAGGTCACAAACTCATGAGAGCCAGTCAGTCACTTTTTAACACCGAAGTATACCTATTGCAGTAACACCGGTCTCCGAAAATGCCTAAGAAGAGCAAGGTGAACAAGTTGGCGCGCATGTCGGACGAGGAGCGCGCCAAGTACCTGCAGCACCGAGCGGACATCGAGGAGGAGGCGCGCCGGCGCAAGCGGGAACTCGTCGCCAGGTTCATTAAGGTACAGCAAACAACCAACAGGGGTTATCGCCCCCTTATCAAAGTACCTATACAGGGTTGAAACATAAAGGGTATACTTTTAACTTAACGTTGTAAATCTAAAACTGTCAGCCTTGGAGGAAACTTGAAAAACAAATGGTGTTACATTGATACAGCTGTTGATAGATTTCATAAGTCTACAAAACCTTTAGTACTTCAACTGTCCCACCAGGCCGATAGTTTTAGATTTACAAAGTAAGTTGCAAAAAAATAGTATACCCTTTCTGTTTCACCTAGTATATAGAGTGAGACTCGATACGTATAACTGGCCACCGTCAGTAACTATCCAAGAGGCTATCTATAGGTAACTACCAATTTAAGAGACACGTAAGCGATACGTGTCGTATTTTTTAACGCTAACGTATTACTGTACTAACGTACGTAATAACGTAATAACGTACCTAGTGTTATTATCCTTTTCCACGTATGTTAGAAACAGAGTTTAGCACGGGATAGAAACAATACGGCCTCGCGCCTGGGCGCAAAAGAAACTATCTCAGCTCTATTGTTAAGGGTTATTTACTGAGTTATTTTATTATCTTTCAGAATAAACTTGACAAGGAAGAGGCGTACAGTCGACTGAACACGGCCAAAATAAACCAGCAATGGCGGTTCATATTGCGCAAAATAAAATGCAAGCAGATGGCCTTGGATATCCAGGTGAATTTCTAGATTCTACACAGGTACAGTTCGATGCAGGGCGGTACCAGTAAAGTCTTCGACATCTCTTAAGTTAAAAACTGAGTTCAAAAACCGTACAGCACTAAATGTTTTATAATAATTAATTCAAAATTCAAAATTCAAAATTCAAAGCGTTTATTTTGTTTAGGCCTACGGGGGCACTTACAAATTGTCAATTTTACATTTTTTTTTCTTATATCTACAACCGGATCGGAACGCGACCTCGACTGAGAAGATCCGGCAAGAAACTCAGCGGGCTAGTCTTTTGAAAAAAAATGACATGTAATTATTTTTTTTTTTTTTATCGCCAGTTGCTTATATTCAATAATTACAAAGGGTAGTAGATATTAATATAAATATTATAATAGCTCCAGTGTGTTGCCTTCTGATATTACTAAGAATTACACAAATAATTCATTATTATTATTTCAAGTCGGCACTAATGCTACGTACGTCGGCACTAATTGTTTAACTAGCAAACGGACTCCTTAACATAGGTAGATAAGTAAGTACTAACATGGGAAAAATATATCTCGGAGCTTCCATGGTCTAGGTATTAAATTAAGCAACAACTAAGTTTAAAAACCTGACTGAAATTCACTGTTCTCATGATTTCCAGAGTATGATGAGCAGTTTCAACTTCATGGTGGAGCGCAAGGATCGGCTGATAGCGGCGCTGGTGAAGGCGCTCGACGACTCCGACGAGCAGCACCGCCGCGCCTTCCAAGCTCACACCGAAACCGTCAGCTACTTCTTAAGTATTTATTATTTTTTAACCCATGGCATTAATTTTTTTTGCTAAGTAGTTTACCGCCTGTAAGGCTGAAATCTTCTGAAATGGTTACTAGGAAGACGTTGATGAAAGTAACGGCTCTCCATTACTACACAGTACACAGTATATACTTAGGTTAGTTCTGATCCGGTGGAAAATCCACCGCCGCTGTCTGACTTGCCAGCAGCACACGCTCCGTGCCCAAGCCCTATGTGGCGCCCATAAGTTAGCTGACAACATACCCGTCAGGCTAGATCACGCACTCTTTGCGCTTGCCTTCTCTCCAGGTCAAGTTGTTATGGCCACCTCGGGCAACAACATAATAAACACTACTCAGAAAGACAGTTAACACGCAAGGTGAAGGAAGGGGATGAGACATGTATAGTGTGAGGAAGACCTAGATATCCAGCAATAAGTAGACGTCTTCTAAACCAGAAATATGCTTCCTAGAAAGTAATTATCTTTGCTTCAAGTAATTCGCTATGTTCACAGCCGTAGGCACACATCGGCTTGACAAGCTCCAGACAGATTACGATCGCCAGAAAAACTCGCTGCTAGAACACTGGGATAACGAAGAGCTCGATCTTGTGGACTCCCAGGACCGGGCGGAGTTCAAGCTCAAGCTGATCATCTACATCCAGGATCGAGACTTTAATGCTAGCAAGAAGGGGAAACAGTTAGAGGCAGCTACGGCGAAGAATGATGTAAAACTGGAGGTAACATTCTTGACACAACTTATACCATCGTATCGTATGTAAGAAACGTAGGGATGTTTATTTTACGAAAATCAAGGGCTTGGCGAATTCCATTCTTATGACTTGATTTTTAATATATATATAACAAAGTTGGCCAAAAAGCGTACGACCCGCCTGATCGTCAAGTAGATACCTTAGCTATATGCTCGCAATAGCCAGCATCTAAAGGCTACGGTAACTGCTTGACAACGTGCGAGTCATGCCTTTGGTATTATAAAAGGCATTACTCGCATGTTGCCTGAAAGGGAATGGGAAAGGTAGGGGAAGGGTGGGGGTTTTCGGCTCTCTCAGTCATCGTAAGAAACGCAACTATAATAGCTACGTCCGCTCGTTTATGAGATGTAGTCGATTGGCGACAGCTTGGCTCTAGCTTGTGTAATCAAATCCTTAGAGTCGACTTTGCGCTTAGCATTTGACTTTCAAGCCCATAGAAAGCTTTCTGACACATAAAATAGAGCAAATGAAAACTATATAGACATTCAAAAGGGTATTTTATTACGTAAGTAGTAAATTTATAAATTATTTAAAAACGTGAGTACTTAATTAAAATTTCAAATCCTCGTTCCAATCATCGCAATTCGCTCTCCCCTTCTCAGAGAGACACATCAGCAAGTTTTTGGAGAAATCGCACTTATCTTCGGTATTTTCTGCAAATAACACAGAACTAATAATAAAACCGACGCATTGGTGCAAATCTAACTTGTTTTTTTGTGAATGAAATACAGACCATTATCCAATATTTGGAAACACTCTTCAATGGACTCCTGAAGAAAATCTCTAAGGTCTTCGTTCTTAACCTCTTTTGTTACGGCTTGCGTCACTAGATATCGGTCAGGCCTACCATCTTCTCCAGTCTAAAAATAAGAGAGCATACAACATTTCTGAAAAAGCTTAATAATTACGTCATCAACTTGAGGTTCTTTGTTACATAATGTCTCAAGGTAACAGCGGCACCCAGCGCATGCTACTAATGATTTTAAGGGAGTTAGTGGTTGATAGAATGAGGGTTTGCGATAATGAGCAACTTCAGTAGGTCATTAGGACACCCTACCTTAGTTGAGATGTGGGTCAACAATTAGTAGGTACTATATTTTCCGAGGCGAGTCCAATACCTACCATTTCCAAATTTTCCATAAAGCAATGCAAAGCACATGCTTTATTGTCTGCTTCCTTGCTAGAATTGTTCTCACTGGAGTTCTTTTCTTCGCTGCGATAGTCCTCATATGCTGAAATCTTCCGCGAGTTCGGATTGTACTGGCTTCTTTGGCCTGAGTTCTGTGGCCGTTTCTCACGCTTGTACCTCCTAGGAGGTTGGCTTGACGTGTAATAGTTGTACTGTGAATAACGGGACACGTCTTGAAAATTGTAAAGGTTATAATAGACAAAAACAAATTTGTTATATGCATTCTTTGAATCAAGGCTAAAAGACTTTGTTCTCAAGGATAAGAAATACTTATGCTTAATTAGTTTTGTACATAATGATATAAGATACGAGTAATTTTTGTTCAGAAAAATAATAACACGTAGACATACTTACTTCGGCAAATTCATCGCGTTGTGGAAAGTCATCTCCTTGATGGAAATAATCATCTCTCCCGTATCTGCCATTATTATTCATCTTATCATTTCTCTCGTTTTCCATTAGTTTCCTATGTCCCATCCCTTCCATGCTATCATTCCGATCATTATTCCTGCTAGTGCCGCCTTTATCATCATTCATTCGATTTCTACCATTCATCCCGCCTCTACTATTCGGCATATCACGTCTATCACTTTCCTCTTCTTTATCACTCTTTCTACCCCATCCTTGACTCTGCTGTCCCTGTGGTTCCCTCCAATCTTGATCTGAATTCCTGTTGTTCTTAGTACTCTTGCCTTCTTGCATCTTCACGCATTTCTTATAGATGTTCTTCAATTCAGTTTCTTTGGGGCCTCCATCAGATCGACAGTTTAGTGCCTGCGTTTATTTTTAAGTTAATAAGTGAACATTTTGGATAAGTAGCAAAGTAGATAATTATTAGAATACGCAAGATACATCAATGATGCAAAGCTGATCTTTCTGACCATCTATTAAAATATGAAATGAAAATGGATTTTAAGTCTTGCGTCATCGTTATTAAGTATAATCTATCCGTAGGGAAATTCAATTATTGGCAAAATACAGGCCAAAACGAATAGGAGACTAAAGTCATGAAGGTGGTACTCACATAGCAATCGAAGAGTATCAAACACAGCATCAACACGTGATACTTGATAAGACACATTTTCACTATCACGGCGACCATAACAATGGCGTGTTGTGGTGACGGCTCGCCTTATATAACGGATCCTATGCTCTAGTACCTGCTGACACAAAGGGCGTGATGACGCCTCTACCAAATATGAGTAGGTACCCAATTGTTATGACCTGTCTTCAATGAAAAGGTGCACTATCTATACTGCTTTTTGGTCTTGACGTGAATGTTTAGGTATGCTAGGATCGAAATCAAATGCGTCTATCTGCACATTAATTTTATATGCAGCTTCTCATATATCACAGTTCGTTCATTTCACGAAAACGCGTGTTGTGACTCTTATGGCACGGGCATATCGGTCAATTTCCAATATTTCACGTGTCTTCGTGAAATGAATGGACTATACCTGACTGCCACCAATATTATCACTTGCCGTATCAACTTATGTGGTTGGTAAGAGCATTTTATCGACGTTCTGTTTTTATTACGGCTTTTGGACGGGTACCTACACAATATTGTTTAACACTACGTACCTAGTATTCTCAGGGGGTCTCCAATCTCACTCAATTGTTACCTACTTACCGCCTCAATCGTGACAACCTAATTTGTATGACTTTCCGCAGAATAATCGAACGCTAATCTATACAAAAACAAAAGCCAACGACGTCTAAAGTGGGCATTTGAGTAGCATTTCAATACCTATTCGGCTTTCTATTTGAGGAAGGTAAATACCGACTGTTGTAATTGTAACAACAGGAGCGATGTCCCGGAGTTTTGAAGAAAAAAATATGCTGAGACCCTTAACTCTGCATTCTCCTAGTCCTTTGTTTAAGATTAAGATCCTCGGCTATTCCCTGTAGACAGGGCGACACCATATTTCAGCGTGTGCACCAACCATCCCCATATAACTCCACCACAATAGGAGCTGTCCGTCACGGGCGTCAGCGTGACAGCCACCGGTCAGCAGGAAGCCGCTGTCGGCCTAATTGCAGGAAACTGTGACGTGACCAATCGCTAATCGAGTTCGTTGTTATAATGATGATAATTCAATGATAGTAGAGCCAAGGTATTTCCAATTGACTGCCTACCTCTTACACCAGGGTACTAGTATACCCCCCAAAGAAGAAAGGCACAAAGTAGGTAACTATTATAAGTGGGTTTCGCACAATGAGTAGAGAGACGGAAGCCCTTCCCTTCCCACTGTCCCACTCCCCTTCATGTCGGTAATGTGCGAGCAATGCCTTTGGTATTACAAGCATGATAAGGCTACGGTATCTTTTTAACATCAGGTGGGTTTTACCTACGCTTGTTGGCCGACTCCGTTTTATGAATAAAAGTTTATTTTACCAGCACGAAGAAGAGATGAGAAGCTTCTGCCGGCCGAAGCAACTGGAAATCGAGGCATACTGGGGGAGGCTGCGGGAGGTGTATTCTTCGTATCTGGAGCGGCACAAGCCCATCATGAAGCACTACCAGGGCTTGCGGGAGAAGGACGCCTTCTACCACCGGGAGATCCTCAGGAATGATGTGCAGATACAACAGGCTACTGTAAGCAGCTACCTACTTGTCACTAGTCTTTGAGTAGCTAATTTAGCTTTTCCCTGGGACTCGTCAAGGGTCATACCTCGGCGTCATCGTTAGACCCGACTGTCGACTCTGGCTTACAGGAGTAACAGTGGCGGGAATATGTGGCGGGCCTTGTCCCAAAAAATAGTGTAAGTAGGTAAGTCAGTACTTAAGTGGAATAGATATTATAGATTTCCAGACTTTTATGGATATCCACCGCTTTTACAAGAAAAATAAAACAATATTTTTGTGGTAAGTAGTTAAGTACATTTACATAACGTTACCTACATAAAAATATCGTGCGAGGTGGCCGCACCACATAAGCAAACATTTATGTATTTCTACAGCACATACCTCCCCTTAATAATATTTTTTTCGCCATTGCATTGCAATCACCTTACCGATGCGGCCTCGACTTATTGGTACCTACGGTAAGATGACAGAATTAGGAACAATAGAAATATCTCAACAGGAAAACATGCTGAACCTCCAAAGCGAGTGGCAGAAGACTACGGGCACCATGGCGGCCAAGCTGTCTCGCATGGCGCAGCACAAGGAGGAGCTGGCCAGGAGGTACTGGCAGATGAAGCGGGACTATAAGCTGGAGACGGGCAAGGGGAACCAGAAGCTGGCGGTCATGGTCAACGCTAGCCAGGATGCTATTACGGTAGCTATTTTGAGGAACCAGCCAACACCACGCGTGAATTACCCGAAGTTTTACTGCAGTGCATCCACGATTCCCCGATGGTATTTTGGTCCAGATGTAATAGGACGCGAATTTCCATTACCTATACGAGGCACATTCCTCCCTCAACGCGTGTTGTCGTCATGTATTGTCATGTATTGTACGTATTAGGTGCAAGTATACGGGGAAATAATAAATAAATATCGCCCAACGAACACACGAACTGTATGGTCTCAAACTAAGCAACGCTTGTACTATGGGTACCGTCCAATAGACTGGAGGCGATACCAGTTACACCCAGATCAGGGCAAATTACGAAAAGGCCATTTCCGAAATTTACCCTGACGAGAATCGAACCCGCAACCACCCGGTGTAGTGAGCCGAGCGGCCTACGCTCGAACCACTGCGTCAAGCGGTCGAAATGTTGCCTTGATCCTCATGACAATACTTAGCTCCATCGCAACGGCTTGTCACACGAGTTAGAAGCCTAAATAATGCTTCAGAAGACGGAACTTGACTCCTGCTCATTAGACGTTAGCGCTTAGTAGTACCAGCCGTAGTAATTATTGCGGTTTTAATATTATTATCAAATTGCAGCGTCTCGAAGAGGTAAAAGAGAAATTGAACAAAGTGCTGCAAATGGCTGAAATATGCAGCAAATATGAACACGAAGGCGACGAAATGATCAAGGATTTAGAAAACGAGTTGGATCCCATGGATTTTGAAAATCTTGATGGAGCGATGATTGTGAGTACCTACATCATTTAAAATTGTACCCACTTTTGCAAAATGGAACCAACCCACATGCACTACTGTAGACCAAAACCAATCTTGTGTACTAAGACAAGGTTGGAACAAACCTGAAAAAACTGAAACAAACCTAGATCCACTACGTTCTAGGTTTGTTTCAGTTTGCAGAAGTGTGTGGGGGTTGGTTCCATTTTGCAAAAGTAGGTCCAATTTAGGTTTACGAGGTAAGTAGATAAGTAGGCACCTACACATGAGATTTTACACAGACCACCTAAGTTTTTCGTCAAATCCTGTGGTAAAAGACCACAAAAGTACCGTACAGCATTCCAGTGATTTCAGAAAGAATTCAAGGAGTACAGCAAGATGGATAAGTTCCTTCTCAAAGTGAACAGGGCTAAAGTCCAGACGATATGCCTCAAGAATGAGAAAGCAAAGCTGGCTAAAGAGAACGTTCAGTTGAAACATTACATCAAGAGATACCTGACAGAGTTGGCGCTGAGAGGGAAAGATAGGCCTCTGAGTATGAAGATACGGTCCGATGTCCAGAAGATAGATGGAGCCGGGAAAGTGCTGTATGTACCTATTTTACAATCCATTTTTAATAATATTGTTCTTCTATTTCACAGATTTTTGTTGAACTCCTGTAGTTACCTCAATGCATTTTTAACGCCCGACAAAAAAGATGGGTGTTATAAATTTAACATGTGTATTTGTGGATCTGTGTCTGTTTGCGGCATCGTAGCGCCCAAGCGGATGAACCGATTTCAATTTTGTTTTTTTTTGTTAGATAGTTTTCTGATCGAGAGTGTTCTTAGCTATGTTTCATGAAAATCGGTTCAGGCGTTTGAAAATTATCAGCTCTTTTGTAGTAGGCAGGGAAGAAGGTAGGTAAATAAATAAATATCGCCAGACTGACACACCAACTGTATGTTCCTAAACTAAGCAACGCTTATACTATGGGTACCGTACAATGGACTGGGGGCGATCCCAGTGGCACCTAGACCTGGGCAAATTACGAAAAGGCTATTTTCAAAATTTGCCCCGGCGGGAATCGAACACGCAACCACCCGGTGTAGCGAGGCGAGCGGCCTACGCTCGAACCATTGCGTCAAGCCGTCGTCAAGGTCGTCAAGGTACCTATGTTTCGATAGATACCGCTTTCCTTTTTACCCCCCCCCCATATTAAATATGAAATAAATAAACATTAGTAATCAATCACTTTTGTTAATAACACCCACTTTTTTTGTTTTTTGCAACCCTTCAACATACTGGCTGGAAAAGGTGTCCCAGTCCTTCCTACGCTCCTCCCTATCTATTAATAATTAATTAAATATTTTTTCATGACCAGAAATCGTCCAGTGACTTGCATAGAGGGCGCCCTGTGCAACGCGGTGATGCATGAGAAGCGCCTGAGGGGCTTCGAGAGACGCGCCAAGAAGGCCGAAGTGCGCGCTTATCCACGACTGCAATGCTGGGTGTAGACAGCATAGTGCCTACAAGTTGCGACATTTTCTTCAATTATGTGAGATCATCACCATCCAATACAATCATAATGAACCAAAAATTTACAGGCATATTTTATTGACATATCATTATCATCATCTAATTTTCATATCATCATCATCATCAGCCTATATCAGTCCACAGCTGGTCATAGGCCTCCCCTAATGAGCGCCATAGTGCCCTGTCATCAGCTTGCCGCATCCAACATCTGCCTGCAGTCTTTCGCAGATCGTCATCCCAACTGCTCGGAGGGCATCTTACACTATGTTTGCCGAGTCGAGGTCTCCACCCAAGAACATGTTTACCCCAACAGTTGTTGGTTCTTCGCGAGATATGGCCGGCCCACTGCCACTTCAGCTCGCTAATTTTTTGAGCTGTCAATAAATTTGGTTCTCTGTTGGATGTATTCGTTACAAATCCTATCCTTCAGAGAAACTCTGAGCATAGCTCTCTCCATAGCTTGCTGAGTGACTTTAAACTGACATATGAATATCCTACTAATATTATAAATGCGAAAGTTTGTGAGTGTGGATGTATGTATGTATGTATGTATGTTTGTTACTCCTTCACGCAAAAACTACTGAACGGATTTGGATGAAATTTGGAACACAGATAGATTATAACCGGGATTAACATAGAGGATACTTTTTAACCCAATAATCCAATACTACGCGGATAAAGTCGCGGGGCACAGCTAGTGTTAAATATAGGTATCAGTATATTTTAAGACAAACTGCTTGTTGGAGATTGTCCAAATTCAAATTAAATAAACGTTATGTAGTAGGCAGTATTAACCTAAAGATGGATGGTTATGAAGTTTGCATGTTCTATTCGCAGATTATTTTTTATATATTTTGTTTTCCAAATATTAAATTTATATTGAGAATTTCTTGATAATTGAAACTGTATAAAATAGGTGGGTAATGTATGTATTCAGCGGACAATTGGACCTACTTATGCAAAATGGAACCAACCCACACAGACTTCTGCAAACTGATACCAACCTAGAACCACTAACACAAGGTTGGTTTTGGTCTACAGTAGTGCATGTGGGTTGGTTCCATTTTGCATAAGTAGGTCCAATTACACTTAAGAAATCTTATAAATACTTTTCCTTATAATTTAGTTGTGTAGTGATAAGGGATACATCAATCTAAGCAATGTAACAGAAAATCTTACCAAAATAAATTTATTATACAAGTAATTTGTTTGTTATAAAATGCAAACTAATGTATAGAGTAACAACCAGTAATAACAGACAATTGTTTTACAGTAACTTTTTGTATTGGGCACTTCCTTCACTTACATCATGTACAGATTCACAGATTGCTTAATTTAAATGCCTTCCAGCTAAATACTCAAATATTGATCAAGTCTATAAGTTGATACATCTAATCATGAACTTTGTATGAAGAAAAAATAAATAGTTGGACTTATGTAAATATCACTAGACATATAGTCTCAAATCAAGCAATACTTGTTTTGTGGGTACCATATAACTATAAGTAACAGACTGGCGGCATGCCAGTGACACCCAGACCCAGTATACATCAATTATAGTTGCGTTTAGAGTATTCAGCCGTTCAAGTAGCAATTGAGTAGTAAAAACTAACTTATAGAAGCCTAATAATTCATTGGCTCCACACCAGCGTCGGAGCGCACATCGCCAAGGTCCCAGGGATCGTCCAACGCCGTTAGTAGCTTCGCCAAACTTCTGTGACCTTCCTTATCAATACTTTCCGTCATAGCTGCATTGAATTGTATGTATTCGTCGCACAACACTGTATTATCCCCCTGCACTTTCCCGTATATCTCGTACCAGCCTTCCAAATGCTCATTCAGAGGTCGCTCCAACTTCACGCAAACTCTCTGATCGTCGACACTGTTAACGTAGAATGTTTTTCCATCGTTTGCCGGCGGCTCGGTGACATTACCCCAAAGTGTGACTTTCGCGCCCTTTTTTTGCGCTAAGTTAGCTCCTGTTATGTACGGTACGAACTCGTCGTTATCAGGATATTGCTGGTCTTCGAAGTCGTCGTGATCACCCATTTTAAAATGATATCAATTAGATAACAAACTAATTATTTACTTGCTAGTATAAGATTTACTTGCTAGTTGCTTTCCTTTTTTACAAAGCTTTTCGTTCATTTGAGTAACCCACTCTAAAGCTGACAGACGTCAGACAGACTGCTGACAGACATTAAAAAACTGGACAAGTGTGTATTTGCCACGCATACCATTGTGTTCCGTAGACATCCCACCGCTTTTCAATACTACGGATACGGATACGGACACGGACCCTTATTATAAACGTGATGGTTCATTTTATTGATGTGAAACATACAATGCGGCGAATCCGTTAATAAACCATCAATAACGTGGTTCAAGAGTTGGAGGATGAATCTTGCAACTCACGTTAAAAAGGCCACTTTGGAGGTCGATATTTCGGAAACGGGAAACTTTGAAAACTTGTAAAAGAAACCTCTAATTCATTTTAAAATGCCTATCCAACAATACCCCGCTCGAGAAGGTGAATATTTTTTTTTTCACTCCTTCCCAAGTACGGGACGTACCCAAGAATTACTAACTTTCCTTCACCTTTTCTTTCAAGTTTCAATATTTAATTATACAGGTTTTCAATTTGCAGCCTTTTAGACTTCTAGACTTTGATGACAGACGGACGATTTAGCGAAACTATATGGGTAGTTTGTCTAAGGAACCCTAAACATTTGTAATGAATGAATAGAATGGACATGAACGTAAAACAAAACTCCCTTGGTGATAAATGGAAGATGCCATGGATGATGCATAGAGGTGTACTCTTAGGTGTACTCACAGACTAATAATTGGAAATAGATATGCAGAATGGATCCAACCTACACCTACTTCAGCTGGGGTTGATTTTAGTCTGCAGGAGTAAGTGTGGGTTCCTTTTTGCAAAACAATGTCCAATTATAACTCTGTGATGATGTTAGTAAATATTCGTAGTCGTATTACTAAAATATACTAATCGACTAAATTTATTTTATATTTGCTAGCGGATGCCGCCGCCATGTTATAATGTCGTCAATAAAAAAAACATAAATTGCAAATGGCTGATAGAACGCGGCTATTTAGCGATTTTATTTCTCAATTTTATTTCAATGAAAGATTCTAATTTGTGACGATTGAGTGATATTCAAAATTTGATCATCGGATAAATAAAGTGAGTACTTTGAATTATATAAATATGTCTATATTTACTTCAAACCGGCGTCTGTTTACCACGCGTTGCGTAGTTTGTCGTTGTATCTTGAACGGTGGAATTTGTGAGGAACTTTTATAATGGAGTTCTAAAGTTGATGATATTTGCGCAGAAGGCGGTCAGCCATGTCGCTGCCGCCGTACCTGCTGGGGCCCAACCCCTGGGCCACCATGATGGCCCAGCAGCAGTTGGCCGCGGCGCAGCAGGCGGCCATGCAGGCCCACGCCGCGGCCGCTGCAGCTGCGCCCCCGGTGCCGCCTGCACATCCTCCGAAACCACATCATATACCGGAGGAAAAGATCAAGGAAAAATGTTAGTGATATTTTAGCTTTCTAGGTTATCATGTATTTTCATGAAGTTTTATTTGTGCCATTTGCACAAGGCTTTGTTATTCTTATTTGTCATGAAAAAATTGTGACCCAGAATTGTGGTGATTATATGAACACCTCAGGTTCACTTGCCCCTGCCTACTAATATACATATTATTTACTCACTTGAATGTACTATACATCATGAAACAGTTGTATAAACTCTAGTGTAGGTACCTATTTATTATTTACCTAAGAAAATGTTGTGTACAATTTATACTGAGCCGGAGTGGTATTTTATTTGATTTGTAAGTGTTGTTTATTAGTTAATAATAATAATAAAATATTTACAGTACAAAAGTTTACATGCAAAGTTCTCGCAAGTTCATTATACATTCTTATAAATTAAGTAATAGGAAATGAACAATGCATAATTATAATTACTCATGGCATCCACGCTAGGTCAAAACCTGTCTCGTGGAAGCCAGTTCTAAATAATTACCATAAAGACATTTATGTTGTCCAAGATCAATATGACCCTAATTACAAACAATTTGTAAGGAGGTGTCTAACAGTAGAGAATGGGAGTGAAACAAACAATAAGATTAAATCAAAACTAAACTCTAAAACAACACATAGGTACTGCTATATGTACTTATTGGTATAGTTAACTTTATAATAAAGAATTTTTGCATTATTCCCAATACCTCATATTAGTAGCTTGGGTTGAAAAATCCCACATGCAGAACATCAAATAACTGTCCCCATGTGACCAAAGTTTTTGCTTCAAAGTCAATGCAAAAGTTATTTCCCATGGGGGATATTAAGTGATTTGCAATTTGATATTATTTTCCATAAAAGTATGTATGGAAAATGCTTTTGTTGCATACATTTCAGCTAATATTGAAATCATCATTATAATATCTAAACTAAATTATGGACACTCTTCATGTACCAGTTACAGCATTTTGTCAATTTGTGCCTACACACACAGAGACACAATTATGTGCTGCAGCTAAAGTAGTCTCCTAACAAAATTATTTAGTCCACAATTGGTAGGGTCTCTATAAACCAGCATTTAACAGGCAAGTTGACAAAAATACATACAGAAGAACATAGTAACCTCCTCCTTTTTGGAAGTTGGTTAAAACGATGAAACCTTACCAAATGTGAGCCAAATTGTGAAACCGAAGACTCCTTAAATGTGTAGTCAATTGCAATGCAATGAGTGGCAGTTAGACATGAATATAGATGACCATGATTGAGTTTCTTGCATTAATAGATAAGGCCTTCAAAATTGATTAGAATTAACTATGTCTCTATTCTTTCTCTCTTGTCTAGCGCAAAAATGGCTCCAAATCCAATCAAAACGCTTCGCAGAAAAGCGTAAATTCGGGTTTGTGGACGCCCAGAAAGAGGACATGCCTCCTGAACACATCCGGAAAATCATCAGGGACCATGGAGACATGACTAGTCGTAAATACAGGCATGACAAGCGAGTCTACCTTGGCGCCTTAAAATACATGCCTCACGCGGTCATGAAACTCCTCGAAAACATGCCAATGCCCTGGGAGCAGATTCGGGATGTCAAAGTGCTGTACCACATCACCGGCGCGATCACATTCGTAAATGAAATACCATGGGTGATAGAACCAGTTTACATTGCCCAGTGGGGTACCATGTGGATCATGATGCGGAGAGAGAAACGCGACCGTCGGCACTTCAAGAGAATGAGGTTCCCACCGTTTGATGATGAAGAACCTCCTTTAGATTACGCTGATAACATCCTGGATGTAGAACCTCTGGAACCTATACAGATTGAGCTCGATCCTGAGGAAGATAGAGCGGTCGCGTCGTGGTTCTACGACCACAAACCACTGCTGGGTACGAAGCACGTGAATGGCTCGACATACAGGCGCTGGAACCTGACGCTGCCACAAATGGCCACCCTGTACCGTCTTGGTAACCAGCTCTTGACAGACTTGGTGGACGATAACTACTTCTATCTATTTGATTCGAAGAGTTTCTTCACCGCAAAAGCTTTGAACATGGCGATACCGGGAGGGCCGAAGTTCGAGCCTTTGGTGAAAGACAATTCAGCTGGCGACGAAGATTGGAATGAGTTCAATGACATCAACAAGATTATCATCCGTCAGCCAATCAGAACAGAGTACAGGATCGCCTTTCCGTACCTGTACAACAATTTGCCTCATTTCGTACAATTGTCTTGGTAAGGATCATGAATTGTATTTTTTTTGTTTTTTTCTACTGGGCTACTAATGAAAAGAATAGTTTTTTTCAGGTTTGTAAATATAAAGCAGTAATATTTATATCCTTGTAACAGGTACCACACACCGAACGTCGTGTACATCAAAACAGAGGACCCTGACCTTCCAGCATTCTACTTTGATCCCCTAATCAATCCCATATCACACCGACATTCCGTCAAGTCCTTAGACCCACTACCCGATGAAGAAGAGTTTGTTCTGCCAGAGGAAGTCTCACCGTTCCTGCAGGAGACGGCGCTGTATACTGACAATACAGCTAATGGGATCGCTCTGCTGTGGGCGCCGAGGCCTTTCAATATGAGATCAGGTAAGAAAAAATCTGAAAAGATTATAATTTTATTTATATACAGATGACTGCAGTAGTGAACCGTTACGTAAAAACTCTTTTACAATGTAGGTAAAGTTCAAAATGCTATCTAATTATCACTTTGCTGACTATGAGTGTTATCTTACTTGAATTATCTTGACTTGATAGATACAAAGATCTACTTGTAACATCGCTTAAACTGGCATCAAGCAAATAATTAAGTCACTGACGCAATCTGCATTATATTGAAGAGGTGCAAGCTAATCTTGTCAGTGAATAATTCCCGATCTTTTGGTAATGCTTGTCACTTAAGTTGATTTACATGCATGCGAGGTGTGAGTTATGAAAGCCATCTATAAAGTCACTATGAAATGAAATGCTGAGAAAACAATGTGTTGATCACAGGGCGCAGTCGTCGTGCCATCGACGTACCGCTTGTAAAAACCTGGTACAAGGAGCACTGCCCTCCAGGCCAGCCCGTCAAAGTCAGGGTCTCATACCAGAAGCTGCTCAAGTACTATGTGCTGAACGCCCTGAAGCACAGACCGCCGAAGGCACAGAAAAAGAGGTAAGTTATGTCATGCCTGGCTATGTCTAGTTTTATCACATGATAACACATGACATGACATCATTCATCAGGGTATGACTGTAAGTAGTTTGGGTTGTGATTGCCATATTTTCTATGTGAGTTTATATCGAAACTGCCTAAATTCGCAGCATAAATGTCTCCGGAAATAAATTTAAATCCATGAAAGTAAATTTCTATACTTCTTCTTTCTTGTCAAGTTAATGATTCCTATAAAACTCCAGCCCGAAAAGTAGTTACCACAAATAACCAACTTACTGGCTACATTTCTAGCATAATTCAAGCTCTTTATTATTGAAACGCGTCGAGAAGTAAGAAGTTATGTACAGACGATCGTACGAATAAGTAGGTGTGCCATAGGTGTCTGATATACATTCATATTTCATGACAAGTTTTCTCAACATCTCTCCCTACAGGTATCTCTTCCGCTCATTCAAGTCCACGAAGTTCTTCCAAACCACAACCCTGGACTGGGTGGAAGCCGGCCTGCAGGTGTGCCGACAAGGGTACAACATGCTAAATCTGCTCATCCATCGCAAGAATCTGAACTACCTGCACTTGGATTATAACTTCAACTTGAAACCGGTGAAGACTTTGACGACTAAGGAGAGAAAGAAGTCGCGGTTCGGTAATGGTAAGTAAATCCATCAGCTGGAAGTTGTTTACTACTGGACAGGGGCATACATAAGTGGGAGTACATGTGGGAGGACTTTTTTACTTTGATTCATTAGTCCTCTGCCACTTTACCCACTGACTACATGTGACTTGTGTTATGCCATCAGTCCACTTTATGAGGTTGTCTTCCACTACTTTCGCCTCAATACCTCAAAGAGTAGTGAAAAAAAGAGAGAAAGCTATATTAATTAATTTGGTGAAAAAAGCAACAAGAAACCAGAAAAACAGAATAATTTACGTATCTAGATTGTGTTGGGTTTACACCAAATAGGGAGTCTAGAAGGTAGTGCATCAAGATCGCAGCGGCGGTAAGCGCAGAGTGTGATAGCGTCGAAAATCTTAAAACATAAAAGCGCGCGAGTAATCTTCCCAAAAAAAAATTGAATCGTGTATCTTTTACCGGATCCTGTATATATTGGCACCGGATCCGGTAGACGTCTAATGATACCGGATCCGCCGAACCGGACCCGGTCTTCCGGATCGCAATCCTTAATCTTGAGTTGTAATACCATATTTGTTGCAGCCTTCCACTTGTGCCGTGAGATCCTCCGCCTCACGAAGCTGATCGTGGACTCGCACGTCCAGTACCGTCTGAACAACGTGGACTCGTTCCAACTGGCTGACGGGCTGCAGTACATCTTCGCCCACGTCGGCCAGCTCACCGGCATGTACCGGTACAAGTACAAGCTCATGAGGCAGATCAGGATGTGCAAGGATCTCAAGCATCTCATCTATTATAGATTTAATACGGTAAGTTTCAAAATAAAGGGAGAGACACAGGTATAAGATATTAAAGGTGTGTTCGGCATCTATCTCAAGCTCTGTGCAAAACATCAGTATCCAAATTAATGTTAAAATGTTTGTATTCGCAACGCTTAGCTTGCCCTAAATGTACATCTCACATTGTCCAGAAGCTTGGAGTTTCTAAACCGTGTATTGACAACTTCCTAATCTGAAACTTAAAGCAAGACACTCAGTTAAACTCAGTTCATGTTTTCTTAGGGATCCATATTTTTTAATCGATCTCTAAATGTTTGTTTAAGAAATTCAGGTAAAATGTACCAGAAGAAAATGGAATTAATATAGTAGTGTTCCCCCTATTATCTAGGGTCCAGTATCCAAGGGGCCGGGGTGCGGGATCTGGGCGCCGGGCTGGCGCGTGTGGCTGTTCTTCATGCGCGGCATCACGCCACTGCTGGAGCGCTGGCTCGGCAACTTGCTGTCCAGGCAGTTCGAGGGTCGACACTCCAAAGGTTCGTGACTCTTACAATGTAATATTCAAAAACAATTTTGTTGTCATACGTGAGATGCAGACAATTTTCTGGTACATGTATGATTGATCAAACATTGATTTAGATTTAGTTTGATTGGATAAGTGTGACTCGGTGGTCGCGATGTCGAATAGCGAGAGAGACACTGTCTGAACTGTCCAGTGCCAAAGAGTCCCCATTGAAAAATTGTCTTACTCTCACCTTAACGTCCGATGTGTGTCGCGTCCGGGGTTAATACATTTTATATTAATTCACAAATTTTGCTTACACCAGGTGTCGCCAAAACCGTGACGAAACAGCGCGTCGAGAGCCACTTCGACTTGGAGTTGCGCGCGTCCGTTATGCACGACATAGTCGACATGATGCCCGAAGGTATCAAGCAGAACAAGGCCAGGACCATCCTGCAGCACTTGTCTGAAGCGTGGAGGTGCTGGAAAGCCAATATACCTTGGAAGGTTAGTGAAGGCTAGCTTCGAACCATAGTTTTCGCTATCTATAATTGTACAATTATAATAATTACAAATGAAGATGTCAATGTGGATTGTTTAATAACAAACCATTGCCATGTTAACAATGTATTGTATGTATTGGTATATATTATGTCTATATTTATTGGTAGAAATGTGGGTGAGCCTACCCCTTCGGGATATACTAGCGTAATGGTGTATTATCAGGGCTGATTTTCGGCTCAATCTTCTATTTTAATAGTGAGTGGAGGCCTGTGCCCAGGAGTGTGACATCAAAAGGGCTAAATTATTTTTTTTTTTTTTTCTCTCCACCCCCTAGGTCCCAGGGCTCCCAACGCCCATAGAGAACATGATACTGCGGTACGTGAAGATGAAGGCGGACTGGTGGACCAACACGGCGCACTACAATCGCGAGCGCATCCGCCGCGGCGCCACCGTCGACAAGACCGTGTGCAAGAAGAACCTGGGCAGGCTCACCAGGTTATACCTGAAGGCAGAGCAGGAGAGACAGCACAACTATCTCAAAGTGAGTAATATTATATTACACCCTATAAATGTGTTGAAAGATTTTTTATAGGATACTAGCGGGACCCTGCGCGCGTTGCTACGCTGTCAATGACCAACTCAGAAACCTTTGTGGGCTCATGCACAACACTTTGCTGAAGATCATGACATGATCAAATGCATAGTTTACGATTCTATAAAGGACATACAGACAAACATTCATCTATACATCTATACAAATAAATAAAATTGGAGTGTCTGTTTGTAATATCAAAATAACACCTTTTCACTAAATTAATATGAAAGTACAGACGACACCTATAGCAAAAACGCGATTTAAAATTTTTTTGTCTGTCTGTCTGTCTGTGTGTTTGTTCCGGGTAATCTCCGAAACGGCTGGACCGATTTTGACGGGACTTTCACTGGTAGATAGCTGATGTTATAAGCAGTAACTTAATTTAAAAAAATGAAAAAATGGGTTCCGTCTTGCGGGCTCAGAACGCGGGAGCGGGCTTTTTTGTTAAGTTAAATTCCACGCGGACGAAGTCGCGGGCTCAGCTAGTTTATATATATATATAGATTTAGTGTCATACCTTATTTTTATTAAATATTGCTGTAAATGTTAACAAAATTAGCGCAGTGTCAGTATAGCGAATTTAGTAAGAGTGCCAAGAGTTAATTGCGATATCTCCCCCAGGACGGGCCCTACATCTCGCCGGAAGAAGCCGTCGCGATCTACACAACGACAGTCCACTGGCTAGAGTCCAGACGGTTCGCCCCCATTCCGTTCCCCCCACTTTCCTACAAACACGACACGAAGCTACTGATTCTGGCCCTTGAGCGGCTGAAGGAGGCTTACAGCGTGAAATCTCGGCTGAATCAGAGCCAGAGAGAAGAATTGGGCCTTATTGAGCAAGCGTACGACAACCCTCACGAGGCGCTCTCCAGGATCAAACGTCATTTGCTAACACAGAGAACATTCAGAGAGGTAAGAAAATAATAATAATAATATCGCCAGACTGACACACCAACTGCATGGTCCCAAACCAAGCAACGCTTTTACTATGGGTACCGTACAATGGACTGGGGGCGATCCCAGTGACACCCAGACCACGGCAAATTACGAAAAGGCCATTTTAGAAATTTACCCCAGCGGGAATAGAACCCGCAACCACCATGTGCAGTTAGCCGAGCGGCCTAGGCTCGAACCACTGCGCCAAGCGATCGTCATTATTCCCAAAAAATAGTAATATATTTTGCACAATATTGTTTTGGGAAATGTGCCTAGTACCGAATAGAATAGAGTTTGTTTTATCTTTGGAAAAATATTGTTCGCGCGTAAAACAGCCGGTTGTTGTTTTTATACCAAACTTTTTGAATGCAACAATTTCTAGCCGCGTTTCACGCCTACTGCTGGATATCAAAACTAAGCCTTATAATAACCCCACTAGGTCGGGATCGAGTTCATGGACCTGTATTCCCATCTAGTACCGGTTTATGACGTGGAACCGCTAGAGAAGATCACAGACGCGTACTTAGACCAATATCTATGGTACGAGGCGGACAAACGCCGTCTCCTGCCACCGTGGGTCAAGCCAGCGGACACGGAACCCTCACCACTACTCGTCTACAAGTGGTGTCAAGGTATTTAAACCTTTATCACATATATTTTTAGGTTACTAATCGCGAGCAAGATCTAAATGGATGTTGCTCATCTACAAGGTCATGGTATTTTACACTTTAATGTTGTTATTTTTGGGCTGCTAATTACATATAACTAAACAAGAGCATCAGAAGCGGTTTTGTTATTATTTCTAAATACATACATGCAACTTTCCTCTTGTTTTCTATTTACTTACCGCCTTACTTATAAACGTTGTATAGCATGAGATTAATTATACACAGTAGTGATGTAACGAATATTCGCATTCGCATTCGCGAATATTCGCATATCTTTAGACATTCGCATTCGCATTCGCAAGAATCTATGCGAATGTTTGGCGAATGTTTTTGATAAACAAAAAGCAAATTATATATAGATGGAATTGTAATTTTAATACAACTAGTAAGAATTACATTTTTTCAACTCACTTGCTCGTAGGGTGGCCCTTATTGCACTGCTTTTAGGTTCATAAAGCAGCGTAATACGCACTAGTGCTTTTGAGTTTTCATTTTTAAAAATCTTAGTAAACAATTCTATAAATAGTAAACGTTTTTATAAAATAAATAAACAATGTTTATTAAAATATTATAAATAAATATATCTGGCTTTGCCAGACCCATAGATAAATATAACCGGCCAAATGCATGTCGGACTACGCATACTGTATGTATAGGGTTCAGTAGACATGCCGCCACTTTTCGATATACGAAACCCTAAAAATAAAAGTGATGTATTTTTTATTGATATGAAACATTGAATACGGCGGCTCTCGTAACCAATTAATTTCTGTGAAATTCATAAACTATTGGCTACCGTATAAATAACATTGTAAGAAATTCTGTTACTAACTTTATTAAACCGGCATTCATCTTAAGCAAAAGTGACATAAACCTTTATTTTCTAGTTGGACTGATGAAAAGTTCTTATGAGGAGTTTTAATTCAAATAAATGAATGCTTGCTACTCCCGTAAAAAAGGCCACTTTGAAGCTCATTATTTCGTAAACGGGAAATTTATATTGAAAACCTGCCAAAGACACCTTTAAATTATTTTATAATACCTACTGAAAAATACCTCACTCGAGGGGGTAAGTAAACATTTTTTTTCACGACCCATTCTTAAGTACAGGTCGGGAGGTACAATGCAATAACTTTGCTTTCAAAATATAAATACACCGTTTTGTAGCGGTACATAAACTCATTTATTTTTGCCAATTTGCAGTAGTTTATCCCTAATAGTCTCTAAATAAAATTACCGTGATGTCAGAGAGGCGAGCAGACGGACAGTCAAACGTGGTGAAACTATAAGTGTTCCGAGTTTGACTACGAAACCCTAAAAACTTACGGCGCGCCATCTTGTTTTATTTTTCATTCATCCTGCAATTCTCTAGGTCTTAAATAAATTCGTGAACTGTGATTTTTTTTTCAATTAAAATTGTAATATTTTAAGTATTTTTTACTCGCAAGCGTGTTGTAAAATATCGTATGAAACGCGTGAGCATTGTTCATTACACACCTTGCCTCCATCACAGCCCTCGCGTTAGTTTCAGGCTACAAACCAGCCTCGGTCGTAATGTAATGATGAACTTGGCCTACTTGTACATAAAATTTTAATATCAATTGAATTTGAATAATGCAATAATACTAAACTACCCTCATATCAAAACAAATCTCTTCGAATTAGCTTTAAGTAATTAACTTAGTTTTTAACCTGTATGGGTTCGGCTATGCTCGGTCGACACGAAATGTCAAACCAGTCTAACATTTTGCAAGCTCTTTATTAACCCCCGTCGAAAAAAGAGGGGTGTTAAAAGATTAACATGTGTATCTGTGTGTCTGTCTGTGGCATCATAGCGCCCAAGCGGATGACCGGAAAGGTATTCTGACGAGAGTGTTTTTAGCTATGTTTCATGAAAATCGATTCGGCCTTTTGAATATTAAAAGCTCTTTTGTAGGTTAAAAGTAGTCGCATCGTGATGTTTTTTAATTTTCAATTTAGATTTATTTGAAAGTCGACATTCGCATTCGCATTCGCATTCGCGAATGTTGAAGCCAAATATTCGCATTCGCATTCGCATTCGCGAATGTCAAAAATCCAACATTCGTTACATCACTAATACACAGCATTCTCTCTTTCTGTCATCAGTAATTTGACGTATGCAAGAAGAGGACAAAGCATGGTTTAACTACACAATCGCTAAACAATGTTTATAAATAAGAGGGTTAATGTTTGGTGAAGTTAAATGCAACCTTATTAACAGAGCATGTTTATTGGATGATTTGAAGCGAATTGAAATTCTTATTTTGTATAATGTTAACTTATTATATGAATGTGAATGATTGGGTATCCCCGGGAATCTCTTTTATCATGTGTTCAGTTAAACTTTTTTGTAATAACACCACTTGTCTCTGCATTTCCGTCCTCATTACGTTGGATTCGACTTGTGCTTTTACCTACCGCGCTAACGTCGGGCAAATACTGAAAACGACGAACAAAAGTGTACCAACATAAAGAAGAATGAAGCTTTTGAGAAGATATGCTGTCGCCCACGGTGTGCGTTGTGGCAAAGGAGATCTACCTTGTTGTATCATCCCCTTGTTACAAACCTCACCTTGGTTGGCCGCGCTGTTCATCCCTTCAAGATAACTGCAAAGAAGATTATTGTCCTTGATGTTTACTCTGCCTTTGTAAAGTTTTTTAAGACAAATAATGACTTGCTACATTTGCCACTGGAGAAAGACAGGTGAGAAGGGAATATTGAAATCTATACAGGTTGAAACAGAAAGGGTATACTTTTTTTTTTCAAAACTTATCTTTGTAATTTTAAAACTATCAGCTTTGGAGGAAACTTGAAAAACAAAAGGTGTTACAGGGATACAGCCGTGTACAGATTTCATACGTCTACAAAAACTAGCACTTGAACTGTCCCACAAAGCCGATAGTTTTAGATTTACAAAGTTAAGTTGCAAAAAAAAGTATACCCTTTCTGTTTCACCTAGTATGCCTTCAAGCAAAATTTAAGTGTCTTGACATTAATTTAAAGTTTATATTTCGGACGGCGGTGGCGGATTCCGGCGGCGACGCGCTTATCCATCGAAATATGAACTTTATATTCCCGTAAAGATACTTCAGTTTTCTTTATCGCATTGTTAACGTTCTCCGCTGGGCTCCGCTCAATGTGAATCGCCACTACATAGTATAAAACAGTCGCTTCCCGCTGTCTGTCCTTATGTATGCTTAGATCTTTAAACCTACGGATTGTGATGCGGTTTTTTTTAATAGATAGTGATTCAAGAGGAAGGTTTATATGTATAATACATGCAAAATATAGTAGGAATACACTTTAGTATAAGCATTGCACCCGAGTGAAGCCGGGGCGGGTCGCTAGTACATTATAAAACAGTTTAGATAATACTTTAATTAGAAACAAGTTCAGGGTGAGCTTCGTTTCCAGTAGTTTGATTATATGGCTTTCACCCAGGCATCAACAACCTGCAAGATGTGTGGGAGGTCGGGGAGGGCGAATGCAACGTGCTCCTGGAGTCTCGCTTCGAGAAGCTGTACGAGAAGATTGATCTGACGCTGTTGAACAGACTCCTGCGTCTCATTGTGGACCACAACATCGCGGATTACATGACGGCCAAGAACAACGTCATTATTAACTACAAGGTATAATATTATATAAAACTAGCTGTGCCCCGCGACTCCGTCCGCGTTCTGTTGAATTTTTTCCTGAATTTTCTTTGCTATAAACCTCACGGAGCCCGAGACCTTTCCAACGAATGCAAAACCGTGGAAATCGGTTCGATCGTTCTGGAGTTATAGCGTCAGGAAGGAAAACCCGACTTATTTTTATATTATATAAAATATCACTACATAGTATAAAACAAAGTCGCTTCCCGCTGTCTTTCCCTATGTATGCTTAGATCTTTAAAACTACGGAACGGATTTTGATGCGGTTTCATTTAATAGATAGAGTGATTCAAGAGAAAGGTTTATATGTATAATACATGCATAATACGGTCTAATTTGTATGGCAGAACAACGTTTGCCGGGTCAGCTAGTAAATAAATATAAATATTGCCAGACTGTATGGTCCCAAACTAAGCATCACTTTTACTATGGGTACCGTACAATGGACTGGGGGCGATCCAAGTGACACCCAGATCTGGGCAAATTACGAAAAGGTCATTTCCGATATTTGCCCCGGCGGGAATCGAACCCGCAACCACCATGTGCAGTGATCCGAGCGGCCTAAGCTCGAACCACTGCGCCAAGGTCGTCGGTATGCAGAGACATTAACCCTGTTTGCACTTCCGCCATTCCCACTCATTGTACGAAACGCAGCTTTACGCCGATCTTCTATGATAGAGAGGTAATACCCGTTCGAGCCAGCCCGCATATGAGCTGTAGTCAGGCTACAACCTTTATATTAGGTTTACATTGTTTTTCACTTAAATTTAGTCGATATTTTGCATCGTCCTTGTATGCGAACTCTATTTCTCCACAGGACATGAACCACACGAATTCGTACGGCATCATCCGCGGTCTCCAATTCGCCTCGTTCATCGTGCAATACTATGGACTGGTCCTAGACCTCCTGGTGCTGGGGTTGCAGCGCGCCAGCGAGATGGCGGGCCCGCCGCAACTGCCCAACGACTTCCTGTCGTACCAGGACAGGCAGACCGAAACCGCACACCCTATAAGACTGTACTGTCGATATGTGGACAGAATTCATATATACTTTAGGTAAGTTTTGAACTTAATCATTGTTCTTTAGGTAATACTAAGAAGAGTAAAAGAGATTCAAAATTCTAGCAAATTATTGTGGTGAAGGGGGGCCTAGTTGACATGTTAGTTTGGTTATCTATTTATAGTTGTTACGGGAAGTCAGATCCGGAAATAATTCAGATTATAGTCGTTCCATGTCAGTGTTGGTAACCAACTGGTAACCAGACTTTACAATAAATTTGGAAAAAGAGTATTATAAAAGACTTAAATAATTTAGCCCTTTTTGACGTATCACTTCTGGGCACGGGACTCCTCTCACTACGAGGGGGATTCGGGCAGTATTTCACCACGCTGGCCCAGTGCAAGTTGGTGAATTTCACATTTCGAAAATTGGTTACATTTTCTAAGACATGCCGGTTTCCTCACGATGTTTTTCTAGACCGTAATCAAGTGATAATCAGATAGAAATTATGATGCGCACTTAGATTTCGAAAAACCCAGAGGTGCGAGCCGAGGTTTAAACCCAGGACTTGGTGCCCGCAAGACGCGTGCTTAACCAATCAGCTATCACTGCTATTTGCTGATAAAATACTTATTTAGAATTGCGTGTGTGTGTGTGTATCTGATGTGAAATGCATTGTCTGTTGTGGAAGGTAAAATATGTGGATTTGTGGCAGGTTCTCGGCGGAGGAAGCTCGCGATCTGATCCAGCGGTACCTGACGGAGCACCCCGACCCCAACAACGAGAACATTGTTGGGTACAACAACAAGAAGTGCTGGCCCAGGGACGCGCGCATGCGGCTCATGAAGCACGACGTCAATCTGTGAGTGAACAACATTCATTAAATACTTAAAACCTACATAGTACTTACTTTTTTATTCAATCAACTCTACAGAATTCTTTAAGTAACATTTTAAAATAAAAACCAAATAGATAATTTTAAAAAACCCTGCCCGGGTGGGATGTTGCCAAGAATGTTGGCTGCATTTCCTCGTTTAATGAATAGGCTGATGTTTTTAACACTTAACTGATTTTACAAGAAAATAATAAATGTTAATGCCGCCAGACATAGGCCCGTATTAATAAATGATTAATAAGTGAGAGCTGGGATTTATTAATAAATCAATCACATTGCTCTTATGTAACCAGGATTATGTTTGTGACAGTGGCCGCGCGGTGTTCTGGGACATCAAGAACCGCCTGCCCCGCTCCGTCACCACCATACAGTGGGAGAATAGCTTCGTATCTGTGTACTCCAAGGACAATCCCAACCTGCTCTTCAACATGGCCGGATTCGAGTGCAGAATATTGCCAAAGGTAAGCTATATTATGTTTGAAATACGGCTGTTTTTATGTCATGTCTTCTTTTTCTTTCGGTGCCTCTCCAACTAGTGAAGGTCTGCTAACAACTTGTGGAATGTATTCCTGTCTTGCGCAAGGCGGAAAATTTGCACAGCACTTGCGATGCCTGTCCACTCCCAAATGTTGCAGAGCCACGACTTTTTTCTGCGGCCAATTCGTCTCTTGCCGGCGACTTTGCCCATCATAATATTTTGCAGTAGCTGCTATCTGTTGTGTCTCAGCACGTGTCGGAGATATGTCATTTTCCGCTTTTAATGATGGTCAACAGTTCACGTTTTTGTTTGGCTCTTCGTAGGACTTCAACATTAGTGATCTTCTGTGTCCAGCTGATTCTTAACATACGCCTGTATGCCCAATTTTATATCATGTGTTAAAGAAAAATTTTTACTAGTTGTCTGAAAATATGTGGTCATTTAATTGATTTTTACAAGGATGTGTGCAATTTTGTGCAGCTCTCAGCCTTTGCTCTAACGTACTTATTGCGCACATTTGAGAAAATGGAGTTATTCGTCAAGTCGCGAGCGTGAAACTCGCGAGTGCCCGCGAGTTTAGCACCTTCGGATTTTACCTTTTTTTTGTCGTCAACTCGCGCGCACTAATAAAGTACAGTCGCATAAAAAAGGATTGATTCGGCTGAGTACTAACTATTTTCATGGATTTCGATTTAGAGGTGACGATCACGCATGATACATGCTATCTCTTATGACGTCGCTTGCTCGCAAACCCTTGCAGTCATACCGCTATCTCCTTCTAATTCATGTTGCAAACCCGTTTAGATGTCATTATTTTAGTCTAAGATCACTAAAACAATGACATCTAAACTGTCACTTATGAATAGCTGTTTATAGTGCATTACATATTTTTATTATGTACTAGCTGTGCCCCGCGACTTCATCCGCGTAGTATTGGATTATTGGGTTAAAAAGTATCCTATATGTTAATCCCGGTTATAATCTATCTGTGTTCCAAATTTCATCCAAATCCGTTCAGTAGTTTTTGCGTGAAGGAGTAACAAACATACATACATACATACATACATACATCCACACTCACAAACTTTCGCATTTATAATATTAGTAGGATACCAATTTTTCATTTATAATTTGGCGAGACAAAGTGTAAATAAATAAATGTGTGGTTGGCAAATTACTATGCTAAAGTAATAAAATTTTTAGTGTTTCAAATGTATTTTGTTTGGTAAATGACATTTAGGTGTTGAATTTTATGGTTTGTTTACAATTTGTCTTACGGTCAAGTAAGTACAGTATAAATACGTATTTTCTTTAGAAATAATATAAAGTAAAATGATAAACCAGATAATTTCTTATTCACTTATTTGAAAAGTTGGTCAAAGATGCTAACTAACAAGTCTTTTCAGGAAGTGGATCACACCCTAGTCCGTTTAGTAATGAAACTGGATATACAATAATTACATCCCAGCGAGGAAAGTCACTATTACTTCGTGCAGGACATAAGAATAACAAAGACCGAAAAGATAAAGATGGCTCATGCATTTGGAGGTGTGCAAAGAGAACTATATGCAACGCGAGACTAGTTATTGCAAGCAATAACTGCATTAAACGAGATGACAGCCACAACTGTGTGCCCGTGTGTCATATTGTTGATTATTATTAGAAAAATAAGCAGCTTTATATTTTTGTCGTGATGTTTTATATTATATCTATCTCAAAAACTATATTTTCTTTTATTTTAAACTGAAATCGTATAAAGTTTCTTAAACATTTAAAGTGGGTATATAATCTAAATTTATTAAAACGTTTTTGTAGCTGACTGTACATAAATAGGTACGTTAGATTTTCACAATCGAGCGAGTTGACGACAAAAAAATTGGTTAAATCCGAAGGTGCCAACTCGCGCGCACTCGCGAGTTGACGAATAACTCACAAAGTGTGGCCAATGCAGAGGTGTATAAAGTTTGTTTTTACTTTAGAAAAAGGCTAACGCGTATCGCATTGATACGCGGTAGCCTTAAGTCTGAGTCGCGTATGTCATTGGTTGGAAACTTTAAAACCGTTCCCAGCGTGAGGTGCCAGACAGGCTCGCGTGCACTGTCCCGCGGCGTAATTATGATCATAATAAATTAGGATCATTATTGACCGCATCACAGGCGATGACGTAGTGCTGGTCTAATTACGTGACCTAGGTGTTGCGGGACCGGATCTCCGGGGGCGTGTTCACAATCGCCGGAAAGTTTCCATACTTCTTTTACAAATTAATTAGAAGAAGGATGGAAGCTGTTGTTTCCGCAACTTTCCGTCGTTTGTGAATACTAGGCCTGGCGTAGCATATTATACTATCATTATAATATGTGTTGGGAAGGGGGTCTGGCACAGATATAGATTTACATAGATAACGCAAGTTTTTTTTTTTTTTTTAATGGACTATATGTTGTTGGCCAGAGTGGCCATAACAACTTCACCCGGACAGAGGGCGAGCGCAAGTGCACTCCAGCTAGAGGGGCAGGGGGGCAGCTAGCTCAAGGGCGCCACAAGGGACACGACCTCGGCTTGGGCCGCTGCCAGAAGAGGTGGCGAGGGTAAATCTACCACCGGATCGGAACGCAAAAGATAACGCAAATGCATATACTTCGCGTGTACGAAACCCCGACCAAGCGTCAAGGTTGGTTGCCGCTAGCTTACAGCCCGCGCGACTACAGATATAAAAAATATGAGTATGAGCGAGATAATCGAGAGAATCGTAGCGGGCGGAAGGGCATCGGTGTCTTTGAATCGGTTTGGATTTCCCGTCACTAATGACATTACAGTAGGTGTTAAAAAATCGGCACGCTTGGTTTCAATACAAATCGTGATACTTGCGTTATCTATGTAAATCTATATCTGTGGGGTCTGGCGTAGCGTGTAACAATAGCATGGTATAACGGTGTGGTCGGGTGGTGTGCAGGCTCGCAGCCAGCACGCGGAGCTGTGCCACCGCGACGGCGTGTGGAACCTGCAGCACGAGGTGAGCAAGGAGCGCACGGCGCAGTGCTACCTGCGCGTCGACGACGAGTCCCTGGCGCGCTTCCACAACCGCGTGCGGCAGATCCTCATGGCCTCCGGCTCCACCACCTTCACCAAGATCGTCAACAAGTGGAACACCGCGCTCATTGGTGAGACACGACACACGACACACTAACTGTACGACATGACAAAAAAAAATTATTTAATAACACATGGCTTGAAAAATCCTGGGTTCACTAAAACTAGAAATAACTAGGGACCTTATAATTTATTTTCTTTGGAGTTGGTGCCACTACCTTTACGTTAGGAATACCTAGATTACCTAGGTTACCTAGGTTACCTACTTACTGGAATGGGCACCGAATCTGCTGTTTTAACTTTTTGTGAATTTGCTAAAACTCCTTAAAACCTCTTTTACCTTATATCACTATTACACAGCATCAGGCCAAAATAGGATCCTATGTATTAGCTTTAGAGATAATTATGTAATTAATTACATTAAAATTTTTGTGTACAAGGGTCATACTAGTTTTTTTGTAAGACTGTTGGTTGATTTGTCTCAATATATGAATACGCCTGGATGTATTTTATGTTAGTTTAATAATCAACATAAACTTATCTCGACAAATGATAAGGTTCCCCTGGGATTGTCAAGGAACGAAACTCCACATGAACACATTTCCTTCTGACATTACATTTATATTGAATGACTCCACACAGGTCTGATGACATACTTCCGCGAAGCCGTGGTGAACACGCAAGAGCTGCTCGATCTTCTCGTAAAGTGCGAGAACAAGATCCAAACTCGCATCAAGATCGGGCTCAACTCGAAGATGCCTTCTCGCTTCCCGCCCGTCGTGTTCTACACGCCCAAGGAGCTGGGCGGACTGGGCATGTTGTCTATGGGCCACGTGCTCATTCCACAGGTAAAGAATACACAATCGGCTAGAAACAATGCCATTGGTATTGGACGTATATATAGGCTATGGTTACTGCTTAACATAACGCGAGTCGTGAGCTTGTTTGCCGACTTTGATACTTTAAATAACTAAAATTGAAAATTTCGAAAACCCCCGATGCGACGACTTTTTAAACTACAAAAGAGCTGATAATTTTCAAACGGCTGAACCGACTTTCATGAAACATAGACAAGAACGCTCTCGATCAGAATACCTATTAACAAAATTGAAATCGGTTCTTCCAAGCCTTAAAAGCCTTTTGATTAACAAAGCATATTATAATATAACAGATTATTTAAAAGATAACATTTTATAAAACGTTTATTATTATTATAAGTTCTCCTAATTGACATATAAGTTTATATAATATTATTATTATTAATTTAATATTTTACGATTTCATTTTCACAATTTCATTATTTTCAATATATTTTTTTTAAAATTTCAATAATTTGTACGCCATAAAGGCTAAACGTGAAGCACGTGTATTAAATTTTCCATCTTGCATACCTGTATGTAAACTCATGTTTTTACAAATGTTATTCCGCTTGGGCGCTACGATGCCACAAACAGACACCCCAGATACACAAATACACATGTTAAACTTATAACACCCCTCTTTTTGTCGAGGGTTAAAAAAGGCGTGAGACAAAAAGCTACTTGCAAAGGATGTACCAATTGCTGGCATTACCAGCGCGAGCGACCGTTCTTTTGCAGGTCCTTCTAGACAATCTTGGTTATTTTCTGCTACTGAATTCTATCTATACCGTATTATGATTGCCAAACGTGTAAATAAATAACTAAGGGTCATGCCTAGACACACTTTTGAGGGCTTTAGTATTTACTTTCTTACCAAAATGTTGTTTCAGTGCCTCAGTAAAACAGGGTATCAAGTCTGTTCACTCCTCTTCAAAATCCTCCGATACCAGTCTGAGAGCGATCTTGGAAATGTCATTCTTATGTCATCATTCCAGTACGAAATACCGCTCTCAGATTTGAAATAGATTTTTAGTAATACGGGCCTCAGTGGTGTGGTTGGTACCGTGCTGACGTCATTTCCCCCGACAGTCGGACCTGCGCTGGTCGAAGCAGACGGACGTCGGCATCACGCACTTCCGGTCGGGCATGTCGCACGACGAGGACCAGCTGATCCCCAACCTGTACCGCTACATCCAGCCCTGGGAGGCGGAGTTCGTCGACTCGCAGCGCGTCTGGGCCGAGTACGCGCTCAAGAGGCAGGAGGCCAACGCGCAGAACAGGTTTGTTCAATGACCACACACTCATCTTCGTCATGGTGGATTTTACATTTTAAACAGACGCGTTTAGGAGATAATATCAATGTCCATATTTAATCTGTGTTAGAAAACATGATGTTCATTAAAAATAAATGAAGGCAAATTTTAAAAAACAAGTTATTTAATAAGACGACTTCTTGGCGCATCGGGTGCGACCGTAGACCGCTCGGCTCGGCTCGCCGTGGCAAATTTCGGAAATGGCCTTTTTGTAATTTGCCCAGGTCTGGGTGTCAGTGGGATCGCCCCCAGTCCATTGTACGGTGCCCATAGTACAAGCGTTGCTTAGTTTGGGACCATACAGTGGGTGTGTCAGCCTAGCGATTTTTTTTTATTACTTACTTTTAAATCTCTTCTCGTTGGACGTTGTATATCATGAAGTGATGAGTCGCGTAGGGGTCCTGAAACCAGAGGGTCCCTGTGCTCTGGGGGCGCGCGGCGGCGGCTCGCGTGCTGATCGCAACGACGACTCGCGTCGCGCGCCTGATAATACGCTCGCTGATCGAAATCCTCACCCTCTACACGATATTATTAGTGTTTTGGTAGATTTTTAGCCACTTTTATTAACTTTCAGGCGTCTCACACTCGAAGATCTAGAAGATTCCTGGGACAGGGGCATTCCGCGTATTAACACGCTGTTCCAGAAAGACAGACACACGCTCGCCTATGACAAGGGATGGCGTATTCGTACCGAGTTCAAACAGTATCAAGTATGTTCGTTTTGTCCCTCATTTAAACTTAACGCAATTGTCCCACTAGCCCCTGCAGTTAAGCTAAACGCTTGTACCAGGAGAGGGGATGGGTATCGAATCCGGAACCTCTCGCTTACGACTGCAGCATCTCTAACCACTAGGTTAACGACCCTTTTTATGGAAAATGATTCACTCGCAATTTACCTGGTTTTTTTAGGACTGGTCCCGCCACACACATTTCCACCACTGTTACTCCTGTAAACCAGGATCGATAATGGTGACCAATGACGACGTCCTGTTTGTTGTCTGTACTATAATAGTGTATAATTATTGTCGTCACCAGGTCCTCAAACAGAATCCGTTCTGGTGGACGCACCAGCGGCACGACGGCAAACTGTGGAACCTGAACAACTACCGCACCGACATGATCCAGGCCCTGGGGGGAGTGGAGGGCATCCTGGAGCACACACTCTTCAAGGGCACCTACTTCCCCACGTGGGAGGGTCTCTTCTGGTACGCATTAATATAAACTCACACCGGTTGCTAATAACCCTTGTTAATATTGATACAAAAACCTATTCTCGTCCCCATTTTATGACAACAAAAAACAGAGACAGCAACATGATTTCCATTTTTCGGCTCGACTTGTTAAAAGGTTATGATAATGACCAAATCATGGTATATTCTGGATCACAACACAACAATTGTAATAGATTTTGTGATGACTTTACTTTGACACAATAAAAGTATACCACTAACCTCCACAATGTTAATTGGGAACTTATCCATCTTAAGGTGAAGGCGCCCATCTAGCCCGCGAAGTTCAAATTTTTTGAGTTCTTTTAGAAATTTTTCAAAATCTGGCCAATAATAAAAGACAAATTTTGTAATTCGCGAAAAAGACCGTGTGCAGTGCATTTATTAATACATTTATTTTACTCTAAATATTATCACGGTGGATATGATACTAGTAAATCACTAAATATACAAAAATTGCCAGATTATCTGGATAGCTGTCGTTCTTGAAATGTTTTAGAGTAAGTTGGATATATTAATAAATGCACTGCACACGGTCTTTTTCGCGAATTACAAAATTTGTCTTTTATTATTGTCAGATTTTGAAAAATTTCTAAAAGAACTCAAAAAAATTTGAACTTCGCGGGCTAGATGGGCGCTTTAGCCTTAAGGTTGTGTGGAAGAAATCGCAGCTAGCGATAAGACCACCCACTGTTCACTATTTTTTCTGTATAAATTGGTGTCCAATAAAGAGTTATCTATCTATCTATATCTGTCTTGGTTACACGTCACGACTATGACAAGAATGGCTTTATGCATCAACAGTGTCAGCACCAATATTTGTTGTACCTAACAGGGAGAAGGCGTCAGGCTTCGAGGAGTCTATGAAGTACAAGAAACTGACCAACGCCCAGCGATCCGGTTTGAACCAGATCCCGAACCGACGGTTCACGCTGTGGTGGTCGCCCACCATCAACAGGGCCAACGTGTATGTTGGTTTCCAGGTAAGATAAACCCTGTTTACAAAGCCTTGTGCTATAGATTATTTCACATAGGAAGTCCCGTGGAAAAATACACGACAATATTGTACACAGTATAAATTGTATTGCCGATTCTATGGGACTTCGTTTGTGAGATAGACTGTAGCAAAGTCCTATGTGAAAGTAAATATAGTGAAACAATATTGATGAACAGGGCCCAAATGGGCTGTTATAACAACCTACTGACGGCCAGTCTAGAACATTTTTACAATGTCACAATGTCTGCAAAACTAGCATACAACCTGTTTGATGTTTAACAGTAATCATAGCCTATAGATGCTTGCCCTGGCCTGAAGAGGAGTGGTACAGAGGGACGGGAAGTCAGGGGGGCGGTTGGGTAGTCAAAGTCTATTCGTTCGTATTTAAGTCTATGGGGGCACTTACAAATTGTAATTTTGTACATATTTTTCTCAAGTCTACAACCGAATCGGAATGCGAATTCGACTGAGTAGTTCCGGAAATAAAGTCAGCGGGATTATCTTTAAACATTGTTTTATTATTTATTTTTTATTGTATTATTACCCCACATATTAATGGAACTGTGTCTCGCAGGTGCAACTGGATTTGACCGGCATATTCATGCACGGCAAGATCCCCACACTGAAGATCTCCCTCATCCAGATCTTCAGGGCTCACTTGTGGCAGAAAGTCCACGAATCCATCGTTATGGACTTGTGTCAGGTGTGATATTATATTCTACAATATAAATAAATAATTTAGCCCTTTTAACGTCCCACTCCTGGGTACGGGCCTCCCCTCAATACGAGGGGGATTCAGGCCTTAATCCACCACGCTGGCCCAGTGCGGATTGGCGGATTTCACATGTCTTTCGAAAATTGGCTAGATTTTCTAAGACAAGCAGGTTTCCTCACCATGTTTTCCTTCACCGTAAGCAAGTGATTGACGATTCATAATAGAAATTGTGATTCGCACATAGATTTCTAAAACCCAGAGGTGTGAGTCAGGGCTTGAACCCAGGACCTGGTGCCCGCAAGACGCGTGCTTAACCAATCGGCTATCACTGCTTACAATAGTCAATGCAGCTTTTCTAGAAAAACAGTCTGTTAAAAGTTACTCAATGAATGAGGCATCTCTGCTAAGCTGGGCTATTCTTAACCCGCGACGCAACGTAAAGAGTGGTATTATTACTTTCACCTCTTCATCTGTCTGTGTTTATCTTTGTTAACTTTGATATCTTGTGATATATTTGATGCAATATTGCTGTAATTCATCAAAACTTGAATCAGGGCTTGGATTCAACTATACCGGTAATTGAAACGAAAAATTACGTCTGTCCATGTTTTCTGTCGCTCGCACGGGTAAGGTGAACTGTGCGAGCGGGACGAAATGAGATTATATTTCTTTCAAGATCCTTTGAGAAATAAGTCCCAGGCTCTTATATAAGTCGGCAATTCAGTACATACTTATTTAACGTGTGTTAAATTCTCCCACCATATTTTTTTACCGGTGAATAAAGTTTAGATAAACCTGTCTTGTATTGTGCAGGTATTCGATCAAGAGCTAGACGCTCTCGAAATAGAGACAGTGCAGAAGGAGACCATCCATCCTCGAAAGTCGTACAAGATGAACTCGTCCTGCGCCGACATCCTGCTGTTCTCGGCTTACAAGTGGAACGTGTCCAGGCCGTCGCTGCTGGCTGACACCAAGTGAGTCGACCATCTTTAGTCAGATATAGACGACCGCTTGGCGCAGTGGTTCGAGCGTAGGAGCGTAGTGGCTCGGCTCACTGCACATGGTGGTTGTGATTTCGATTCCCGCCCGTAATTTGCCCTGGTCTCGGTAACACTGGGATCGCCAGCTAATGTCTTATGTCATATCAGTACACAATGACAGATGAATATCGTACTCAATATCGCTCTCAGACTTGATAGATTATTAATATGGGTCTTAGCTTGATACATTTTGTAAATAGATACTATACTATTAATATGTGTACACAATGAGATATACCTCTAAATTGAAAATTTAAAAACTCTCGAAGCGACTTTTTATCTACAAAAGAGCTGATAATCTTCAAACGGCCGAACCGATTTTCATGAAACCTAGCTAAGAACACTCGGATCTCGGAGTGTTCTTAGGTCGTATCGTCCTCTTGGTCGCTACAATGCCACAGACATACACACACAAACATGTTAAACTTATAACACCCCTCTTTTTACGTCGGGGGTTAAACAATAAACAAACGTATTGTACAGGGACACGATGGACAACACGACGACGCAGAAGTACTGGCTGGACATCCAGCTCCGCTGGGGCGACTACGACTCGCACGACGTGGAGCGGTACGCGCGCGCCAAGTTCCTGGACTACACCACCGACAACATGTCCATCTACCCCTCGCCCACCGGCCTGCTCATCGCCATCGACCTCGCATACAACCTGCACAGGTACACACACACATTATTATTATTTTACTAGCTGTGACCCGCGACTTCACTCGCGTAGTATTTAACTTAACAAAAAAAATCGGGATTATCAGGATAAAAAGTATCCTATGCGTTAATCCCGGTTATAAACTATATGTGTTCCAAATTTCATCCAAATCCGTTCAGTAGTTTTTGCCTTAAAGAGTAACAAACATACATCCACACTCACAAACTTTCGCAATTATAATATTCGTAGGATATATACTAGGTGAAACAGAAAGGGTATACTATCTTTTTGCAACTTAACTTTGTAAATCTAATACTATCGGCTTCGTCGTGGGACATTTGAAGTACTGCAGGTTTTGTAGACTTATAAAATCTGTCAACAGCTGTAACACCTTTTGTTTCTCAAGTTTCCTCCAAAGCTGATAGTTTTAGAATTATAAAGTTTAGTTTGAAAAAAAAACGGAAACCCTTTATGTTTCAACCTGTATATTGTAATAAATTAAAGTCGAATAGCCACAATATAACATCCACAAAAAATAAAAAAAATGTATGTACACGATGTGACACATCACAGGATGTGAACAAACTCTAACTGCCTATGAAAAAATTAACATTTCTAATTGTCGCCAAATAGAGGTATAAAAATAAAAAATATTATATTTCAAAGTCAGCAAATAAGCGTACGGAAACACCGCTTTATAATGATGACATATTGAAATAAATCTCATTTAATAAGTGATCTCTACAAAGAACTTTAGTTTCTTGGGGTCTTTATAAAAGTCACAAATATACACTAGGGTCAAGGGGGTTCACTGTATTTTCTATTTATGGTATGTGATTGTTCCCTGCAGTGCGTACGGCAACTGGTTCCCGGGCTGCAAGCCGCTGATCCAGCAGGCGATGGCCAAGATCATGAAGGCCAACCCGGCGCTGTACGTGCTGCGCGAGCGCATCCGCAAGGCGCTGCAGCTCTACTCCTCCGAGCCCACCGAGCCCTACCTCTCCAGCCAGAACTACGGGGAGCTCTTCTCCAACCAGATTATTTGGTGAGGATTTTATTTTGACTCTATCTCCTTGTAATCCTTGTAAACCCTATTAACGGTTTCCATTCCCGCCGGGGCAAATTTCGGAAATGGCCTTTACCAAATTTGCCCAGGTCTCTGTGGCACTGGGATCGCCCGCAGTCCGTTGGACGGTACCCCTAGTACAAGCGTTGCTTAATTTGGGACCATAGAGTTAGTGTGTCAGTCTGGCGATATTTATTTATTTATTTCAATGTAATAGGTCCCGATTGGAACCATAATGCTATCGGCGGGAATAGAGGCTTGATGAAGTTTATCAACATTTTACCATCTTGTCAGGTTCGTGGACGACACGAACGTGTACCGAGTGACCATCCACAAGACGTTTGAGGGCAATCTGACGACGAAGCCGATCAACGGCGCCATCTTCATCTTCAACCCGCGCACCGGGCAGCTGTTCCTGAAGATCATCCACACCAGCGTGTGGGCGGGACAGAAGCGTCTTGGACAGGTGCCTGACACGTTAAACTAAAGTTGTGTTTAAAAAACAGTCCGCTTTAAAAAAAATACATTTTGTGTGCCACTCCTGAGCAAAGGCCTCGCCCTTAATACTCCACAAAATACGATCTTGTGCTGTTTCGGGCCACGTATCTCCCGCAAAAGTGACCAAATCATCACATAAAATAAATAAAATGGTTTGAAACAAAGTACAGGGTTGCATCCATCTTTCAAAAGGGGTTACGATACGATTGCAGAGCCATCATAATTATGTTTTCACGACTTTATTGACAGACAGACTTTATTTATGATTAACGGTGATTAAAACGAAATCCTTTGTTCGATAGCTGGCCAAATGGAAGACGGCAGAAGAAGTGGCGGCGTTGATTCGTTCCCTGCCCGTAGAGGAACAGCCCAAACAGATCATTGTCACCAGAAAAGGAATGTTGGACCCACTTGAGGTATGTTTCAGTCCACTGCAGCCAAGATTGTTGACGACCAATTGGGCATCGTTTTGCAGAACGGTATCAACCCACATGCACTGCTGTAGACCAAAACCAACCTTGTGTTAATGGTTCTAGGTTGATTTTAGTTAGCAGAATTGTGTGGCTTGGTTCCATTTTTTGCAAAACTCCGTCCAATTAATAATTAATAGCATGTTAATAATTTAGTAGCTAGTATTCCGTCAGACAATAAGATGCATTATCTGTGTTCCAGGTGCACTTGCTGGACTTCCCGAACATCGTGATCAAGGGCTCCGAACTGCAGCTGCCGTTCCAGGCGTGCCTGAAGGTGGAGAAGTTCGGAGACCTGATCCTGAAGGCCACGGAGCCGCAGATGGTCCTATTTAACCTGTATGACGACTGGCTGAAGACTATCTCTTCGTACACCGTGAGTTATAAGTAGTTCTAACAACACTGACACTGTTAATAAAGTATAGAATGTGTTCTTAGTAAAAAAATAAATAAATGTAGGTCAATAAAACACTTATAAATAGTCACATTGAGAAAATCCGGCAAGAAATCCAACCCTTTTGAAAATAAATAAGTTGGTATATGACTCGCGTTCCGTTATATGATTTCCTTCGCAAAATAGAGGGTGGATGGGCTGTTTGTATTGAGAATATTGACCACCGCCGAAGCAAACGTGTCTAGAATGAAGTGATGAGTCGCGTAGGGGTCCTGAAACCAGAGGGTCCCTGTGCTCTGGGGGCGCGCGGCGGCGGCTCGCGTGCTGATCGCAACGACGACTCGCGTCGCGCGCCTGATAATACGCTCGCTGATCATTCTAGCAATACGATACTTAAACATGTTATACGCCATCCATAATATGCAGGCTTACAAACGTGTAGATATCAAGACTGTCTTTGTGGCATGCTGTCTATCGCTGGCGGCGGTGACGTTCATCTAGAGTGTGGGATGGCAAACATGTGGATATAAACTACCGCAGTCTCTGGCAACTGTTCCAATTTAATTTGGTTCCGCGACGGTCCAGGATGGCTCAGAGTGTTACAAAAACCGACCATAACTCGTTTTATTTTAAACATTAATTTGTTATACTAGCAGCGACGTCTTTGCGGTCGTCGAACACTTGGTCTATAGACACTTTAACGTCTACAGGCATTCAGTCGTCTGATCCTAATCCTCCGCGCGCTGCACGTGAACACGGAGCGTACTAAAGTCCTGTTGAAGCCCGACAAGACGACCCTGACGGAGCCGCACCACATCTGGCCGACGCTCTCCGACGACGACTGGATCAAGGTCGAGGTGCAGCTGAAAGACCTCATCTTGGCTGATTATGGCAAGAAGAACAAGTGAGATATTCATTTTATTTCATAATCTTATATATAAAATTCTCGTGTCACAGTGTTAGTCACCATACTCCTCCGAAACGGCTCGACCGATTTTCATGAAATTTTGTGTGCATATCGGGTAGGTCTGAGAATCGGCTACTAACTATTTTTCATACCCCTAAATGTAGAGTGGTCCACATTTCACGCGGACGGAGTCGAGGGGCACAGCTAGTTATCTATATAATACATTTAAAGTCTATATGTATATAAATATTTGATATAAATAAATAAACATACTTTAAAAAAATCTGGGTGCAAAAAAATAGTATAAATAACTAGGGACCTTATTATTTTTGACCCACTACGTTTGGACAACATAGGAACCTACTTATTTGAACTGGCACATACATTAAAAAAACATACAGAGGAACATAGAACCTCCTCCTTTGTTGAAGTTGGTTAAACATATAATTATCAGTTCGTTGTATGGTACCCAATACGCATAGTAGTAGCGTTGCTTTGTATGGGATTCGTTTGGCGATATTTATTTATTTATTTACATTTCGTATTTCGCACCTATCAGCGTGAACGTGGCATCGCTGACACAGTCCGAGATCCGCGACATAATCCTGGGCATGGAGATATCGGCGCCGTCCGCGCAGCGCCAGCAGATCGCCGAGATCGAGAAGCAGAGCAAGGAGCAGAGCCAGCTGACCGCCACCACCACGCGCACCGTCAACAAGCACGGCGACGAGATCATCACCTCCACCACCAGCAACTACGAGTCGCAGACCTTCAGGTCATTATATTAACAAATTCAAATTCAAATATATTTTATTTCAAATAGGCCAGATTAACTGGCACTTTAAAAAAGTCAAGAGCTTGGTGCATGTTCCAAAACTAAATCCTATGGAGAAGTACATGCAAGAAACTCTATGAATACATTTTTTCTTTTCTCTTTTATAAATAATGTTTGCGTTTACAGTAGGTATAATTAGAGGTGTGAGGACAATGTAGGTTAATGCATAAGTCATCACAAATAATGAAGTAATAAGCCCAGAATATTGCCAGAACAGAAGAGCTGATCAGTCCATTATATTACTAGCGACCCGCCCCAGCTTCGCACGGATATTTTTATCAGTGTTTCTCTACTATATTATGCATGTATTATACATATAAACATTCCTCTTGAATCACTCTATCTATTAAAAAAAACGCATCAAAATCCGTTGCGTAGTTTTAAAGATCTAAGCATACATAGGGACAGACGGCGGGAAGCGGCTTTGTTTTATACTATGTAGTGGTGATTGATGTGAACATCTATTGGCGGACTTTGACAGTAATATCGGCCAGTTTGCCGTTACGCAAACGGCATGACGCTCTCTCATGGCGTCATGCCTCCTCTGCGCCGCCGCTCTCGACTCCCTTGTGTGTTTTCGCGCGCATACTATACACTACACATGTTTTATATCTGCCGGGTGTCCCGTGACCGCCTTTAGCTTGCTTGCACGTAGACGACCTGAAGGTGAGTACGATAGAGGAAGGGGAATGTAGAGGGGTTGGGCTACCGGTTCTCTCACCCATCGTACGAAATGTAGCTGTAGCGTGTCGCTACAACACAAGGCCTTAGCTTTACTAGTATATTAACAAATCGTAATTGATCCTTACCACCATGTTAATTGCAACAAAATTAATAACTAATATCAAGCAAATTTGAGGACTAAGTGAAACAAATAAGATAGATAATGTAAGTTACGAGCAAAAGTACTTATTGGTACGTTTTGTTATCCTTGCTGTAAATGATGATTATCTTTTACAGTTCGAAGACGGAATGGCGCGTGCGAGCCATTTCCGCTACAAATCTGCATCTGCGTACTAACCACATCTACGTGAGCTCGGACGATATCAAGGAGAGCGGCTATACTTACATTCTACCAAAGAATTTGCTCAAGAAGTTTGTCACCATCTCAGATTTGAGGGCACAGGTGAGTTTAAGATAGATTTATTTGGTTTCTTCGTTGAATTGGTTGTTTCGCGTATACCGTGCACGTCATAGACGAAGGTACAATTCATGGCACTTTAAATGTCTGTGGAACATTGCCGATATGTTTGGAATAATTCCTACCGCAACAATAGTATCTGAGGGCTAGCACCATCGCTCCTAGAAGAGCACTCGCGCATGCTTGCCTCCCACCAGCAGCGTCACCGGACACTGGACATATACTAAGTTGTTTCATAAGGGAGAGAAAATCGATTGTTTTCACATTTTGTCTTGTCCATTGTATTTTTCATTTCACATTAAGCGCTGGTGTCCGACCGCTATTCAGTCTAGCTCGTACTAGCTGTGCCCCGCGACTTCATCCGCATAGTATTGGGTTAAAAAGTATCCTATATGTTAATCCCGGTTATAATCTATCTGTGTTCCAAATTTCCACCAAATCCGTTCAGTAGTTTTTGATTGAAGGAGTAACAAACATACATACATACATACATACATACATCCACACTCACAAACTTTCGCATTTATAATATTAGTAGGACTAGCTGTGCCCCGCGACTTCATCCGCGTAGTATTGGATTATTGGGTTAAAAAGTATCCTATATGTTAATCCCGGTTATAATCTATCTGTGTTCCAAATTTCATCCAAATCCGTTCAGTAGTTTTTGCGTGAAGGAGTAACAAACATACATACATCCATACATACATACATACATTCATACATCCACACTCACAAACTTTCGCATTTATAATATTAGTAGGATTGCCCGTATTAATGAATAGACCACAAGTCTCGAGAGAGATGTGAAATCCGCCAACCCGCTCTGGGCCCGCGTGGTGGGCCTGAATCCACCGCATGTTGAGGGGAGGCCCGTGCCCAGGAGTGGGACGTCAAAAAGGGCTAAATTATTATTATAATTATTATTAATACGGTCCTTTGAGTGGTGTGAGTGATAACGGGCCGCGGCGTGTGTCAGATCGCGTGCTACCTGTACGGCACGTCGCCGGCGGACAACCCGATGGTGCGCGAGGTGGTGTGCTGCGTGCTGGCGCCGCAGTGGGGCACGCACCAGGCCGTGCACCTGCCGCGCCACCTGCCCAAGCACCCCGCGCTGGCGCAGCTGCAGCCGCTCGGCTGGATGCACACCCAGCCCAACGAGCTGCCCCAGCTCTCGCCACAGGTACGAGACATCCTACACCGACATATATCTGTCTGCTCACGACGCAAGCTCGAACTATTGAATGTATTTTTAATCCCCGACAAAAAAGAGGGGTGTTATAAGTTTAACATGTGTATTTTTGTATCTGTGTGTCTGTCTGTTCGGTTCAGCCGTTTGAAAATTATCAGCTCTTTTGTAGTTTAAAAAGTAGTTGCATCGGGGGTTTTTTAATTTTCAATTTTAGTTATTAGTGTGATAACTTTTATATTACATCCCCAAATACGAAGGTTTGTTTTGTTTGAATCGAATGACGCAAATATTGGTGCAAATACGCCAAGTGCGAATAAACAGGACATTTAGCATGATATTAATGTACTAATGTACCACAGGACATCACCACCCACGCGAAAATAATGGCCGAGAATCCGTCGTGGGACGGCGAGAAGACGATCATAATCACTTGTTCGTTCACGCCGGGCTCGTGCTCGCTCACCGCGTACAAGCTGACGCCGAGCGGGTACGAGTGGGGCGCGCGCAACACGGACCGCGGCAACAACCCCAAGGGCTACCTGCCCAGCCACTACGAGCGCGTGCAGATGCTGCTCTCAGACAGATTCCTCGGGTACTTCATGGTGCCCTCCCAGGGAAGCTGGAACTACAATTTCATGGGTGAGATATACCTTCACTTTTCGTACATCTGTCTTTAATAATGAAGATCTTATGTACTTTTTTGAACCTAACATGCTGATGAAATGATTATCACTTGGTTACGGTGAAGGAAACCTGCATGTCTTTGAAAATCTAACCAATTTTCGAAAGACATGTGCACTCTGCCAACTCGCACTGGACCAGCGTGGTGGATTACGGCGTGAATTCCCCTCGTAGTGAGGGGAGGCGCGTGCCCAGGAGTGGACGTCAAAAAGGGCTAAATTATTAGTATTATTATATGCTGATGAAAATTATGTATTTGCGCAGGCGTTCGGCACGACCCCAACATGAAGTACGGCGTGCAGCTGGGCAACCCCCGCGAGTTCTACCACGAGGTGCACCGGCCGGCGCACTTCATGAACTTCGCGGCGATGGAGGACGCCGCCGCGCCCACGCTCGCCGCCGACCGGGAGGACTTCTACGCGTAAACAACACACGACCATCTCCTGCTGTCTCCACTCAATAGTGATTAGACGGTAATCGCACATTTTTCAACACCATTTATAGAATTATAAGTATTTTTTGGGTATCCAATAATTACATGTAGAATTTAATTGAATATGATTTGAATAATTTAAACATTTTAGTTTTTTTTCCAAACAGCTGTGTTTCTGTGTGTAGTGTGTAAGAGGACTCTGTAAATAAGTAAGCAAAAATAAAGTTATACTTATAATTGATTGAGTTTTCTTGTAACTAAACAGAAATGCTGAGCGAGATAAAAACGTAATGCATCTAATTACTGTGACAGACTTGAACGGAACCACAAGCAAAATAAATAAAAATAATTCAAGCACGCCGATTTTAATTTGGGCTCAATGGAATATAATAGGGGCCAAGTATAAACAAAATTTGTATACTAATTCACCCATTTTTATACTATTTCAGGCTGATAACCTTAAATAACATCACCTGTATTACCCGAAGAGACAAGTAGAGGTCTAGCGCTTGCATGCATCAAAGATGAGTCAATAATAATGTCCTCTAGTATGATAGAAATAACACCAAACTAAACTGCATGGTCCCAAACCCATACACATTTATATCATGGGTACCATACAATGGACTGGAGGTGCTCCCACCTTTGATAAAATAAGTAATCCTTTATCGAAGGCTCCCACTGACTCCCAAATCAGGGTGAATAACAAGATGCCAATTCCGAAATTTGCCCTAGTAATGTATACACCTGATGCCTACTTATTAGGTCCCAATTGTGTAATAGAAATACCGACAAGAAAAACACAGTTTATGAAAACTAAATTCTATAAGTAGGCATATAATCAAATAACTTGTAATAATAAGACATTATTATTACAAAGTCTTGGCATATAATACACTTACAAATAAGACTCGCTATATTGATTCCTCCCATCACTTCATCCTACCAATATTCTGAGAACAAGCCTGATCCACAAAACGCCTGATTGACATAAAATAGCAATACAAGCTATTTATAAAATAACATTTTGATGGCTATAGAATAGGTACATCAATCAAAACCGAAATTAGAATTTGTAGGTATTTAATATGTATTTATTTACACATCACGAAATTCTATAGGTGGAGTAAGAACTATGTTTTCAAGGCACGCCGCCCCGCCTAACAACTCTTCATTAATTTCATTAATTGTTTCACTAAGCAATTCTTCATCAACAGACATGACATCGCTATTCTCTTCAACATCTGTTCCATTTCTTGAAGAATATTGTTCTATAATTTGTGTCAGATCGTCAGCTAATTCAGAAGTACTAGAAGTATCATCTATTGCTTCAATATCTGCGTCCATAGGGCTACCGTTAATTTGATCAATATTTTCAGTTGCGTGTAAAATATTCGTATTTCTACAGAAAATATCTTCACATTCTTTACGTTTAAGTTCGATTTCTCTCATCTCATTATAGTTAGGTGTTTCATTATCTATGAAATTAGGATTACTATCGTTCATTTCAACATCTAAACCATTAGGCATTTCATTTTCTTCATGACCTTCTTGATCATTATTCAGAACACTGTTTAGTAATTGTTCAGATGACCTTACTGAAGTATAATCGATATGGGTATCATAATGATTTGCGTTTCTATTATTCGAGTCAAGGTTAATTGATAATTGAGAATCATGCGCAATATTATCTTGCGTTTTATTAGCATTTGGTTTATTTCCTACAACATTATTGCTAGTGTCATCATTAGATGTTGTAGCCGGTTTAGAATTATATAATGATGAGTAATTGACAGGACTATTAGTTATATTGTTACTTCTACATTGTTGCAATTTAATTTTCTCGATCAACTGAGGATGTTCTTCTTTGAACTTGAGTAAAATTGGTCTCATAACTTCGTCTGAATTACCATGATTTCTTACCTCTTGTCTTATCTTTGAATTTAATTTATAAAGTATTTCATTGTCTGTGTTTTGCGGTGTTGTTATTTCTTGCGGCTAAAGAAAATACCTACGTATTATAAACTTATTTTATACTAGCGGCTCGCCCCGGCTTCGCACAGGTACATTACGGTTACATTTTTGTAGTTTTAGTAAGGATCCCTATTTTTTTGGAAAAATTAATATAGCATATGTCCCCCGGGGATAGTAAGCTACACTACAGTGAAATATCGGTTCAGTAATTTCGGAGCCTATTCAATGCAAATAAACAATAAAATATTTCCTCTATATAATATTAGTAGGTATAGACAATAATCAAGGAAGTACTTAGGTACGTATTGGATATATAATTTTACCTGAAAGTTCTTCTCAATTACTTCAGCAAGTTCCATAGCAAGTTTTACAATATCTTCAGGCAAATTGGTTTTAGCGGCCAACGATAATCCGTAGTGCTCTATCTTGGTGATTCCAGGTTCAATTTTATGTTGGTACACTAATCTTTTTGGTGAACCTTCTGTATCTCCCTCTTCTTCTGTTACAGCTGTATGATAACTGAAATATAATGGAAATCAGTGTATTATTATTTTTATAAAATAATATAATAATTTAGCCCTTTTGACGTCCCACTGCTGGGCACGGGCCTCCCCTCAACATGAGGGGGATTCAGGCCATAATCCACCACGCTGGCCCAGTGCGGGTTGGCGGATTTCACATGTCTTTCGAAAATTGGTTAGATCTTCTAAGACATGCAGGTTTCCTCACGATGTTTTCCTTCACCGTAAGCAAGTGATAATCATAAATATAGAAATTATGATTCGCACATAGAATTCGAAAAATCCAGAGATGCGAGCCGGGATTTGAACCCAAGACCTGGTGCCCGCAAGACGCGTGCTTTAACCAATCGGCTATCACTGCTATATTTACTATTTATTTATTTATTTATTTTACTGCTATTATTTTTATGGCATTCAAAAAATTCGTAGAGTAATCATAATACTATCTACGTCAATGATGACGTCAATTAATGTTAAATCAGGGACACAGCATTGTAAATAACCGATAATTTTGTTCTTACTTTACTACGTTAAAGTACAGCTCTTGTAATCTCGTCAGATACATGAAATGTGTGGTGAAAAACGTGAAGGCATCACTCATAATCAATTCTTCGCAGATCGCCCAAGCTATGCTCGTACCTTCTTCGTCACACGTTCCCCTGCAATCCTTACTAATATTATAAATGCGAAAGTAACTCTGTTTGTCTGTATGTCGCGCTTTCACGCCAAAACTACTGAACCGATTTAAATGACATTTGGTACCCAGATAGTCTAGAGCCTGAGAAAGGAAATAGGCTACTTTTTAATGCGAAAAAAGGGTTGAAAGGGGGAGATGAAAAGTTGTATGGAAGTATCGTCATTTTCAGAACTAGATGCTTGAAACTTATTTTTAGGCTGTTGATTCGATATAAATAAATATTCCACGCGGACGAAGTCGCGGGCACAGCTAGTATTAAATATACGTAATGAAATATTTTATTACATTAGAAGTAAAGTAATAGTTTTTTGAACATTTGTATCAACCTTACTAACCTACAAAGCTCGTCAATTATGACTAGACTTGAAGGAGTCAGACCTTTTAAAATATGCTGCGTTTCTTTCATCTGGAATATCAAAAGGGTCAGTTCAGTATTTTTGTATAGCAGTGTAATTAACCAGATAATTATATTTATAATTCTGCAAATACCTCGAATACGAAAGTTGAAGCGTTCAATTCAACGCTATCGTTGAAGCCGATCCTAGAGAATATTCTATCGCAAAGTCGCAGTACAGCGTTCGTTGCGGGCAGAAAACATCCTAACTGTAATGAACAAAACGTAGAGTCGAAAAAAAATTGTATATACTTACCCCTTTATTAATAAACCTGGTATAGCGGGCGAATAGTTACAAACCGAACTATCCCTTTCTGTCATCAGTAATTTGACATTCGACAGAAGAAGACACAGCATGGTGTAACTATAGAACCGCTAAACCATGTTTATTAATTAATAAGGGGTTAATCATACTTAATATTATAAAGAGGAAAACTTTGTTTGTTTGGTTGTAATGAATAGGCTCCGAAACTACTGAACCGATTTGAAAAATTATTTCACTGTTGGGAAGCTACACTATCCCCGGGTGACATAGGCTATAATATATTTTCAAAAAATTTGGGATCGTTACTTAAACTCGAATAATGTAACCGCAATGTACCCGTGCGAAGCCGGGGCGGGCCGCTAGTGTTTAATATACAGGAATCATAGATACCTGTGCCATAATTTGCATGAGAGCAATTTGTTTTATATAAATACTTTTGCCACCCATATTAGGTCCTGTTATAATTGTGAAATTGTGTTCGGTACTCGCAAACTGAAACCGTAAAAGTAAATTAAACTAACAAAAACATGATAGCATCCCTGCAATAGCTTTAGCATATCTTACAATGTCATTAGGCACCGGCATAACTTGACTGTTATAGTCCAGCAGGGGGTGCACGCTGTTCCGTATCTCCATGTAACTGTTGAACTCCGGCCTTATGTAGGAGCCGATTGAACTTGCCTTGCAAATCAAGGAATCATTAAAATAACAAAGTTATAAATAATAATAATATATATCGCCAGACAGACACACCAACTGTACGGTTCCAAACTAATCAAAGCTTGTGCTATTGGTACCGTACAATGGACTGGGGGCGATCCCAGTGACAAACAGCAATAAACTGTATTTTGTGGAGAATTCAGGGAGAGGCTTTTGCTCAGGAATGGGACACAAAAATGCTAGTAAAATAAATATATACTCGGTGATACAAAATGGGTATACTATTTTTTTTGCAACTTAACTATGTAAATCTCAAACTATCGGCTTTGTGGGACAGTTGAAGTACTGAAGGTTTTGTAGACCTTTGAAATCTGTCAACAGCTGTATCCCTATAACACCTTTTGTTTTTCAAGTTTCCCCCAAAGCTGATAGTTTTAGAATTACAAAGTTAAGTTTTGGAAAAAAAAGTATACCCATCATGTGTCACCTTGTATAGTAAACTAAATTTCTAGAAGACTGGGTGGATTATAAAGTTTCGATGTAATAACATGTTATAAACAAAGAGGCAAATAATTTATTAATACAGTACTTGAGCCATCGCCAATAATACATCTAATTCTGCCACGTTCTCACACAGCGTGTATAGACTTGCCATGAACGGGCGCAGTTCTTTCAGTAAACTTGAAATTACTCTGCAAGGAAACTATTTCAATGAAATAACATGCATCTGTCCACATGATTTAAGAGCTTGGTAAAAAAATTGTAAAGAAAAAGGAATAAGCTCCCAGAAGGTAAACAATAAAGAAACTGACATGTTGCTCATTTTCTGTATTTCGTTCAGCGATTCTTTAGCTTGCTGATCTAAAACCACTAATTCTTCTGTGGTCATTGAGACACTTGCACCGCTGTTATGTACCTGAAGGTAAAATCGATGTAGATTAGATATTGATATACCTATCACAATTTTGTATGAAGTTCAACAGACATAGAAATCATTGAATGATTTATGGGTGTACCAACCTGTATAAATATAGGTGGCAAATCTTCAGTATTAAAACTCCTTCTATTCTTAGGAGCAATCGGTAAAACAATATGGAAGCCCTTCATCACGTTCTGATGCACTCTCAATGGCAGATCATACGTTTCACTCAACTGCTCGACAATCTTCTGTATATCCTCGATGAGTTCGGAATATGTTCTTCTAGCTACGTCTAATAAACCATTGATTTCAGGTCTTACGGCAAAGCATCTTTGGAGACTCCCCATAGCTCCTTTCTCTAGATGAGCGTCGTCTTGTATGATAGTTTTAATGCGTTCTGTGATTTCGTTATAATTTGGGTTTTCCAAATCCTTTATTAAAAATGCTTAGTTAATCACTAACTATTTGGAGTAAGTACCTATTTAGCTAAAGTTTTCACTTACCATTTTTATTTTCTTCAGTCTTCCACTAATAGTGTTACCAAGTGCGTCCACGAGATTTGGTACAACATCCATTGTCGTTTTCAGCAGCAATATTTGATTCAACTGTGCTTCTCCTATTTTATCTATATTTTGATTTGATGTATCCACACACAGGAAGAGAATTTTATCGATATCCGAGAGCTTCTTTATTACGTCCTATAAAAAGCAAAGGCTTACGATTGACAACATCAACAATACCATGCTGTATTTCATGGCACAAAAAATACTTATTAATTCATAAATTAATGTCAATGAATCAATATTTTAGTTATTAACAGATAAAAATAGCTTAATTGAAATTTGCTAACTTGTAAGTCAACCATAAATCCAGAATCATTCTCAATCAGATCTTGAACAGCATCCAGCCTCGATTCAATGAAGTCCTTATTACACGAGGGTTGTAGAATCGCTGCCCTCAAGGCTCTTATACCACCGATTGTATACGTAGGCCCTAATACTCCTAGCAGGCAGCATGAAGGCCCAGCTGATAAAACTAGTGGCTGAACTAATTCTAACTGAGTCGATGTTCCTATATCTACAAAATAAAAAAGTGAAGGTTATCCCTCATAAATATCAGTAGGTATCGGCCCCTGAAAAGGAGCATCATTAAACAAATGTTTAACAAATAAATTTTGATGATAATAATCCTGTTTATATCGTGTCCAAGGAAAGAAATATGAGGAAGTAGTCGCCTTAATTAGTAGCATGCATCTCATTTGAAATCTAGTTCTTCATAAGATATTTAGATAACGTAGACTTAAAGGTCTCACCGATAATCATAGTGTTCTCGGATGAATGATATTCGATCTTCAACGACTCCCTTGCAAAAACTATGCATTGTATGTACTCAACGTATTTAAGAACAGCCGCCGCGGCAGTCACCGCATAAAATCTAATAACGGGAATTATAATTATTTCTCAAGGTATGACTTAACGTAGGGATATTACCAAATATTTTCGTAAATTCTAGCATGAGTTATTCACACAAAATTTAAAATTAAACTTCTATTTCCTTTCATAATTAAATAATTGGTATGAAGGTACATAATTTTCGCTTACTTCTGCAAAACTTGTAGGTAAACAGCGCTGTATTGTGGTGCACACAAAGTTTGTATATGTTGGCGACCTGCTGCGTCATTGAAATGTCTCCTTTGAACGGTAGTAACATTTAACAAAGGATACTGATCTTTTATCAGCTGGTATAGTTGATTGGGTTGCACGCCTTCGCAAAATGTGTGTGGGACTATAATCTGCAATATTTATTTTATTATTGTTATCGAACAGAAGCGCAAGGATGTCGTTAGCTTTGTACTAATACCTCTATAGGATTGAAGTAATTTATTTTCGTCAATGTATGAGTGTAAAGTAGTGTGTCGCTGAATTGGCAGAGCACTAGATGAGGGTGTTTCAAGTCAATCGCTGCCATTCCGATTTCACCACGAGCCATGCCTCTACCTTCAGATATGGCTGAAAAAGGTTTTAATGATCTAGGTACCTACTTACTAAATAGTAGATTTTTTTTCAGATTATTAGGTATTGGTATTTTAAAAGTGTTACTTATACTGATAGGCAAAGTCGTTAGCAAAAGATACTTAAGCAGCAGGAGAAATCTGGAAATTCTGTTTGAGGAACCTGCTTAGTGAAGTAAGTTTCTCCTCGCGTGTAATAAAAAGTTCATATGTGGAGCTGACTGTCAAAGTTGAAAAAAATTATACTGGTTAGATTAAAATGAGGTGGTTTCAGAGACCAATGAACGGTGGATTGATGACCGTCAAGGTCGAGAGAGAGTCATGGGTAAAAGTTTTACCTAATATGACACTAGGCTCTGCAGCAGATATACTTGTAGACATCGCGGACCGAGTACCAGTATGACCTGCAATCGTAAAAGCTTGTACTCATGATTATTGTAAAACTTCGACGATTTAATTTACAAAAAAAATTAACAAAACCCAGAACATAGCTTTATACTTTTTAACCGACTTCAAAAAGGAGGAGGTTCCCAATTCGTGTGATTTTTTTTGTTGAAGTTCGCTCAAACCGCCTCCAATTAAAATAAATTATAAGGTCCCTAGTTATTCCTAGCTTTTTAGTGCTCCCAGGTTTTTTTGAGGTCGGTTCAATATTTTTATTATTGTAAATTAGCCTTCCGACTTAGATACGTTGAAGCTTATTCAAATTTTGAAGATTGTGTTTTATACTATAAGCGGGTAAAATACCAAGTAAGTACCTTGTACTAAGTATTTAAGTTATTAATACACGTTAATTTACAGATCATAACATTGAGTAAACAACTCGCGCGGGAATTTCCCGATTCTCGAGATGATGTTAAGTAGGTAGGTAGTTAATTGAACTTGTGGTTTGTTTACACTAAAATATTGTCCAATTCAGAGTCTTAGGACTGAGAGTTCTCAAGAAGATATTATGTAAATGGTTATATTATTTGCGCGACTTAAGCGATCTATCTCGTGCCCAATATATAACCTGCTACCTAGGGATGTAGTAGGTAGGCACCTACTTAATAATTCCATGATGCCCACAACTCAAAACAATTAGGTAATAAGTTGGTAGGTACCAAGAAGGTTAGAATACCACTGGAGATATCACGTAGAACTATGGAGTGAAGACAGGTTTTTTTACATACATACATACATTTTGTCCCTCTCACACTTCATCTGAAATTGCCATGATAAACACAAAAAAATACCCAAACTAACGTGTGATGAGCCAAGATTTCGCAAGTCCATGGTTTTCGTGTCTGTTTTTTTATGGATTTTATTTACATATTACATATGCTCAATTTGAGAATCCTCTTTTGACTTCAGTATTTATTTTTATATAGAAAACCAAAAAATATATCAACCGTTCACTTTCCTGATTGTCGGTAGCTGTTATTTTAATAATTTAGCAACACTGATAGAACACTCAATTTGACACTATGGCCAAACTGTCAAAGATTTTCAAGCACTTCGCATTTTTAAATTAGTTTAATGCTTAAATAAAAGTGTATTCTTGTAATTTAAACGATGTATTGTGTTGTGCAAAATTGCAGAAGTGTATGGATACCAAACTCAAACATTAAGTTACACGGGTAATTGTATTTTACGCTAATCACCTTATTTAACCATATTTATATTATTTTTAATGGGAGACGTAATAAAACATCAATAAATGATTATTATTAGTATTCTGTGGCTATTGATTAATGATATAATAGTTTATGTTGTACTTTTCGTACTATATTCATTTAGTTTTTACATGAACATTTGACCTAAGAAGGGTGACCATCATCTCACTGTATTTCAGATTTTCTGAGTAAAGAAGGATACATAAGTATTATACTAATCATATGTTCCAAAGTCAATCATCTTATTACACTTATATGTGTTCGGTCCCCAAGCCTGCTCCAATGGGTTATTGATAAAGTTAAAATGCTGTAGAAAATGTGCTAATGAAAATCTATATTGTTATTGTTGCTAGGCTACAAACACCATAAAGTCAAAAGAGAAACTATATACCAAAAAGGTTGTTCAAGCCTTAACAATATGAGTACCCACCATATATTGTGATTGTACTAAGTTTATAAGTACCACAATCACAATGGGTACCTATTTTATGACGGGTGCGTATACCTCACTTTGCCCCCTGCACACTTCGACCCTAGGCAGGAGCCGAGCCGGCGCGGCGTTCGGCTCGCATACGTGCTCGCGCTGGTACCGCGCTGTGAGTTAGTGACAGTTAGACTGTCACGCAGAGAACGCGCGTAAGCTCGAATGCCGGTTGGGTTATTTATACAAACAAATAAAATTTGAGTGCCTGTTTGTAATATCAAAATAACACCTTTTCACTAAATCCATATGCAAGTAGATACTCGTACAATACATAGGTAACAAAAAAGCGGGTTGAAGCGGTTTGTTCCGGGTAATCTCCGAAACGGCTGGACCGATTTTGACGGGACTTCCACAGATAGCTGAAATATATTAGCTGATACATACCGCATATTTATATTTTTAAATTTTAAGTAATTTTGGAAATGGTTTCACTGGCTTGTTTCATTTTTTTTTACTTGTTTATGATGAGTGAGTTTGTAACGCGTATCAACATATGTGATGTGACTTAAATGGTTGTATCTTTTGATTGCGGTGACCTGGAAGCTTTATAAATTATTGATTCTTCTTCTTTCTTTAAAAATATGTTCCAGTAATAGCAATAACAAACACATTTAATAACAATACAATACAAAAACAGGTGTGATGTGATTAAGATTAGAAAAGTCACGATGACATGACTATTCATTATCATCAAACAATCTATTTACTATTCTAATAAATTTTGTGGTAGCTTAACTTCCACTGAAATTGGGATCACCACTGTTGCATAAGAAATCAATAGCATCAGCGACAGAAGAACTGAGTGTCTGCGCTGCAAGACGTACATATATGTATTTATTTTTATACTATGATAGTTGACATGTCCACTTGTAACTTTTTGGACAATTTTAACCCTTCTTTCAATTGCACCATGTGAAGTTCTTTAATAAATTTAAATGACATTTCCGTCCGGCGTTGTTAATGTACCTATAATCAGACATTTCTAGTAAGCTTTAAAATATGCGTAGCATCTAATAAGCAGTGTACATTGTTAACACATAAGTCTTGTAACGATCTTGACTGCGCTTTTGATATGTCATTTTTTACTGGTATGACATAAGAAACATTGACATTTCTAAGATCGCTCTCTCAGACTTGAGATCGATTTATTAATATGGGCCCGAAACCGTCAGTCCTAAACTTGAGATCCGATGTTGTCACCCTAAAGAGAGAAGCAACAAACACGTGACGTTATTCAAGGTCATATTTTTTTGCTTCAAAACATTCGTGTTAAAACATCCAGTGTTATGTATAAAGTTCTTGGTAGGTACCTTTTAATGTTTCATACCTTTCTGTCAATAGACAAAGGGATGAGACATTAGAAGGGTACAAAAAGCTGAATATATTATTATAAAATTCTTGGAAGGGTACGATCGATGCCATATACATTTTCCCGTGGCATAGTAACCATAGGTAATTAGTAAGTAGCTAAGTATATCGTTATACCCGCATTTACGATGCTCCGATTTCAACGAGTTTTATTTTTAAATGGAATTCGGGTGTTCCCAAGATTGGGGGTTTTTGACTTCTAGTTATTACTTTAGGGTTCGAGCGGTATTACGTAATCCACAGGAATAGTGTATAAGGATCTTTACTTCCTATTGAAACGTGTGGATGTGGGACTGTAGAACAGTTCCTACTATGGTTTATTACATGTAGGAAGTACCGCGGAAAAATACGGAACTAAATTGTACAAAGTGTAGGTAAGGTACTATACATTTTATTTCCTACACGACCGCAGCTTTTTTTTTTGAATTGACTATATGTTGTTGGCCAGAGTGGCCATAACAACTTCACCCGGACAGAGGGTGAGCGCAAGTGCGCTCCAGCCAGAGGGGCAGGGGGGCAGCTAGCTCAAGGGCGCCACAAGGGACACGACCTCGGCTTGGGCCGCTGCCAGGAGAGGTGGCGAGGGTAAATCTACCACCGGATCGGAACGCAACGACCGCAGTGCCGCATATAGGTAGGTACCTACAGGACTTCGTATGTAAAATGGACTATATAATATACCATAAATGTACATAATAATAGATAGGTAGCATCAAGGTTCACCTCTGCTACTGCTGCTAATGTATCTCAAGACAGTCGGTCTGTTCTTGGGCGTGTAAAAGTCATTGGAAGTGTCGACGGCAGCCGAGTCACTGGCTAGCACCCTTGGCCTAGCTTTACCACTTGATGAAGATTCAGGCTTGGATGACGCAGATTGTAGTATTCTTCGAGTATGGAAAATAAGATTATGAAGTTTATCTGCTTTGAAATTGAGTTTAATTTAGCCTGAAGAGAAGAATTTCCATCTGGCAAAATAGGTATGTAAAAAACATACCTATATTTCTTTAAGGGATATGCAGAATTGCATTGCAGTAGTCCTAAGTGTCGTACTTACCTATTTTTTAACTAAATTTAACAAAGAATATTAGCTACCTACTTACCTGCGTTTCAAGGCTTTAGGCGGACCCGTTGGTGGACCCATAGAAGATTTTCGAGAAGTTGTAAAGTTCTCATCATTCCTGAATTGATATCGTGGTGCTTTGTTATTGCCTAAAATAGCTTTTGACACGTTAAACACAGATGTTGCACCACGTATACCTGTGTTATAGAAAAAGTTTATAGGTTTAAATTGTAAATCTATAAAAAATATGTTTAAAGTTCAATAAATAAGTAGGTATTTGAGTAAGTAGGCATTACCAAATGACGAATCTTTTCTCACTAATTCGTTTTTGAACTTAGATTGTATTTTTGGCTTTGGACATATGTTATCTCTCTTCATTACATTCATTTTAATAAATCTTTAATTTAAATTTTATAGAAGTGTAGTTTAAAAAATAATTTTTTTCAAATTTTATTTTCGCGATAGTGAAATGTTTAAGTTTCCCGCGGTTTTCCTCAAAAAAAATTACAGTTATGTCATCTCGACGACGCGATGACGACATAAAGATAAGTTTTTGGTATATATACCTCTGTGGTATATACTTATAAAAAAGGTTCAACTTCAATACATAATTGGATGTAAACAGTTTCCTAATATGATACATGGATTCCAAAAAACGAACTTGTTTGATTGACTCGACTGTCACATATTATGTATTATCTGTCAGTCAAAGTCAAAATTAAAATGTCAAACTAAATTTTTATCAAAATATTGTCAAGTCAACACATTTTGGTGCGTGATTTAAAATTGTATTCTTATTTCTACCATTTGCCAAAGGTAATGCTACTTTTGTATCGTGTAATAGTGTAATAAAACAGCATGTTAGTTTCCAGCAACGCAGGCACCGAGAAAATATAAATGTTATTTAAATGATTATAACCTAGAACAAGGTAGGTATTAGAATCCCATGATATTTGCTTGTTAAATGAAAATTACTCCACAATTAATACATCTATAAATTGTCTGTTCTAGAATGTTAACGTTGCGCGATAGAAATAGTTTTAATGTGCATATATTATCCTAACCTTGATAGCAAATTAAGGTCGTTCCATGAGGCGTTTATTACCTTGTAAGTAATTATAATGAGTCGGCATCAAACGTTGTCTCACTGTCTGCCTACATATTCGCGTGTTAGAAGTATTGCGGAATTTTCTATCATTTGTGGTAGGTTATGGTGATGTCTATACCTAATAAACTATTTTAAAAAAAGAATTTAACTTATAAATTGGTGCAGTGCTTATATTATCTGTTGGATTCTTATGGATGTGGTGATAATAACTAACGAATATTTACATAATGATTATAATATTGTGCAATATAACACAGCTGTTACATGTTAATGTTCTAAAAAAAAAATAAGTTTTGGTAATTGAAACCAACCTACAATCACTTGCAATAAGGTTGGTTTTGGTTTGTAAAAGTGTGTGTGGTTTGGTTACATTCTGCAAAACTACACTCAATTAAGAACTTAAGTATTAGAACATTTAGGATCTATGAGTATTACTTTAAATATTTGAAAGTATGTTCCAATTACTTTAACTATAGTATTCACTTTATATTATGTATTTTTTTAAATTCCTAACTAATTAGTGCTTTTGTGATGGATATGTGTTTCCAAATACAGTATTAAGGTGAAGGCGCCTGTCTAGCCCGCGAAGTTCAAATTTTTTGAGTTCTTTTAGAAAATTTTTAAAATCTGACTATAATAAAAGACAAATTTTAATATACGCGAAAAAGACCGTGTGCAGTGCATTTATTAAGATATCCAACTTACTCTAAAACATTTCAAGAACGACAGCTATCCAGATAATCCGGCAATTTTTGTATATTTAGTGATTTACTAGTATCATATCCACCGTGATAATATTTAGAGTAAAATAAATGTATTAATAAATGCACTGCACACGGTCTTTTTCGCGAATTACAAAATTTGTCTTTTATTATTGTCAGTTTTTGAAAAATTTCTAAAAGAACTCAAAAAATTTGAACTTCGCGGGCTAGACAGGCGCCTTCACCGTAAGAATATAGTTGATGCAATAAAAACATACATGTATGTTACATAATCTCCTTATGAGAAATTTTAATTAATATAAATATTTGTTTCATATTAACATCAAAGACAAAGTGATAACTCTTTAAACCCTCCTCTAGTTGTATCTGGGTGATGATCCGGATGACACCGGTTTTGGTATACTATCTTGTAGCTATACCAATTTACACCAGATAAGACCAGCTTATATACCTAGGTATCTAAATCGAGTCATCATGAGAATTGGGACTGATTTCGATTTAAGCATTTTCAGGGTTCCCTAATTCAATGAAAAAAAAACACAATCTTTTTAAAACTATATTATATTAACTTCAAAACGAAGTAAACATATAAACATATTTTCAAAGAAAGAAGAAGAAAACTGAGTAAGTATAGCTAAAACATAGACAAGAGACACTTTTTGTGTTTTTGAGAGATACCTAAGGTATAGACAAATTCTCTTACTAAACACAAAAAGTTTAAGAATTTTAATTTATAGGATCAAATTTCAAAATAACTTTATGATCAGTCTATCATAAAAATACCTTGTGTGTGGCGTTTTTTATTTTGATAATATTTGAATTCTCCATGCTGCTATCAATTAAATAATTGTTATAAACAAAAAAGAAAAATGTGTATCTAAGGCCAAAGACCAAAGTCGTCCTAATCTTGTTTGGCCTTCGAGATATTACTTGCCACTCATGAATATCATGATGCTAATTAAAATGCACAAGTAGGTACCTAAAGTATGATCCAGTCCCTAACGATGTCCTACAAAAACAAGATGGAAAGATTCTTTATCTATACCTACCTACCAATATCTAAATTCAATATAATATTTATCAGATTACTATCTTTTATTACTTTCTGTTGTTTTTAGTAAAGCGTAAACAGCTCAACTAACACATGAAATAACAATTATGATAGATAATAAAAAGTTTTTAAAACTATACTTACCTAATGTAACAAATATTTGATGTATGCAAGTCTTCCTTAAGTCTTTCCATTTCACTTCAACATGGGGTTTTTCAAAAGGCAATTCTGCTACTCCTTAAGTTGCAGATGACCTGGGCGACGTTACTTACCAGATGGAACGACTGCCACTGTGCAAAAGGAAATTTCTTCCCCATTCTTAAAAAAACGAGTAAACGGAATAATAGATCTTGGATCAAATAGATCCAAGTCTGTCAGTATAGTAGTTATCAAAGAGCGTTTTCTAATTCAATACTATTATTGTTTCTAGTACAATTTAATTAATTCTAGGTACTTAAGTAATAATTAATTTCCTGAAGTTATATTTTTACTTGAGTTAAAAAACTTCAGTGTTAAAAAATAGTCAAGTGGCTTAGAGAAATAGGTAGCAACGCTTTTTGTGTCTTAGTGGAATTACCGCCACGTCTAACACTGCAGAATTTGCTAAACCCTAAGTACTGCAATGACAATATTCAAATAAAATTGATTTCTTGACGAATCTTTTATTTAATAAAAAGGGATTTCGAGTATTTAATTTAACTCCCAACTCCATATTAGTTGTACAAAATGTTCTAACTCAGTGGATGCAGCATTCCGAACGGGTGGTAGATTCTGTATGTTCATTTATATATATGTGCTTTTGTTAACCTACATTCGAATAAAAAAATTTAATTTTTATATTAAGCATGTATTTGGGCCATTGTTCTGCGTTTGCGCATCGACATTTCCCGACAGTTCAATAAATAATTTTTAAAAAACATTTTTTATCTTGTTTATCGCTGTCGCGCTCGACGCAATTTGCAAAACAAGTTGTTCCACAAAATATTCCATAGGCTTCTATCGCGCGCGAGGGAGATAGACGGCGTTTCGTCGCCCCTACTCTGTGCGGACTTCTCGTCTGGCTGTATGTTTTTAAGCGAAGACAGTTGTGTGACGTAGTTATAAGTACGTAGCTCTCAGATCGTAGTGCTGTAGCTCGCATCACAGCTTATCTTGCGGAGGCATGTGGATATAAGCCGATAAACGCGTCGAAAGTTGACTGTATAGTGTGATATCGCATCCGAAGGAGGCGTGTTTCGCTTCATATCCCGCCAAGCGAGCCTTTCATTACTGCTCTATTAACCTTTAGCGAAAGATAAGTAAACAACGACATATATTGTCTAGTGCTCATTGTTATTTTGTTATTTGAAGAGGACGCGAACAAAATGGCTCTTTACAGGTATTATAATAATTAAAAAGTCTAAGGATTGCATGAATAACTTAACACCTAGTTTAACTAAGTAATTACGTACCTAATTAATTATAGTTTTCCTTCCGTTAAAATGTGTAAAATAAAAGCCAGGTATTGAGTAATAGCATGATATACTTCCCTATTATTTTAGTGAATATAATTAATATTCATTTGAATTATTATTTATCTGCTTACCTACATTTGATAGTGGTCATAGTGCAAGTAAAGAAAAAGCGGGTCACTTGACCATATTTCGCAGTCGTCCCTACCGCATTTTATCGCGTGTAATATTTTATTTCGTCACATACAAAACCCTGTAATAGGTATTTCCCAGTTAGTTGTGATTTGACCATACGGACATATAGATTTCGTAATTAATAATCGTGTTAAATATTAATAATGTGTCCATCGGAACCTTAAGTATAATATATACATTTAAAAATACCAAAATTTCTTAATAAATGGCGAGCTAAATTTGGATAACATTTTTGATTTTGGATGAAATTTTGAATTTGAGCTTGACTGAACACGGATTTCAAGCATTGTTATTCTTCGGGCAGTATCAACAGTAGTATCCCACATAGACACTGAGGTATGACCCTCGACAAGTCTTGGCGAGAATCTAAATGAATTTATGTCGGTACCTTTCAATAATACAAAAACTCTTAATTAGAATACCTTTCTAACAAAATTAAAATCGATTCATCCGCTTGGGCCCTACAATGGCACAGATAGACACATAGATTCACATGTTAACCTTATAACATCCCTCTTTTAGCGAATAAAACTCATAATTAGAATACCTTTCTAACAAAATTAAAATCGATTCATCCGCTTGGGCGCTACGATGGCACAGATAGACACATAGATTCACATGTTAACCTTATAACATCCCTCTTTTAGCGAATAAAACTCTTAATTAGAATACCTTTCTAACAAAATTAAAATCGATTCATCCGCTTGGGCGCTACGATGGCACAGATAGACACATAGATTCACATGTTAACCTTATAACATCCCTCTTTTTTCGTCGGGGTTAAAAAGGTTGGTTAGGCCGGCAGATACGTAAAAGGTAGGTACTAAAATGACGTCATTTAGACTACAGGACAATCGCGCTCGTAAGTAGGTCTTGGGAAATCGACTGTGAGCCCAAATTTGTCCTCTCATTGTGTTACTTATATCAATGTAGTACTTAACTTTTGTAATGGGCACGTTTATGTTGATTGTACATTAAAAATTTTAATAGTATAGCCTTTAGTTTGCACTGTTATTTCGATGGTTTGCACTGGCGAAATATTTATACCGATTTATATTGTTTTCTCTATTTCTTGAAAGCACAAAATAGGGTCATCATACTTTGATGTACCTACTTACATGTTTCGTCAGTGAAAACCATGCGTACGGTCTTACAAAATCTTCACCTCCTATGACCATGGGTCTAGCAAACATAAAATTAATCCACTAACCATTCTTAATTATATATTTAAATATGGTGCCATTCAAACTACCGATTGCTTCGCACTCCATAGAACGGGAACTTGCCCGTGCGTACCATGTTTTATACTCGCGCATGTTTCTCTCTGAACTGCTTGTGCGCAACGGTGATGTACAGTTTCACCTTTACGATAAGTTATATTATGCAATATTGAACTCAGGTTTTTACCTTCAGCGTTGATGTTGAGTTTTATGCCAAATTTTATTGGAATACATCGCCTTTTGAAATACTTTGTTTTAAGTTCGAATATTATAAAAATATGTGACTAATAGCACAAGATAACCATTAGTATTTTTGGCACAGAGATTCTATTTCGCAATGGTATTTTGGTAATTTTGGTAACTATCTGTTGGTAACCTTTGCAATATAAACTTATATACCTATTACCTATTGAGTTCGCCAGTTTTAAGTATCATTGGAAACGTGTAATAAATATGTAGATTGTGCAATTGCTTTTGGTGTCACGAGTTGACTGCGTGTACTTGTCGGGTTGGGCAAATCGTTAATAAATTTTATGCCTTTTTCAAACGATAACCCGGTTTATAAATAATGTTCGTTCCAAATTTTCCTTTTATTAAATTGAGCCAGGCCAGCAACGATAAATCGATATAATATCGTGACATTCGTATTGTCGAATCCTACTCTAAAATCCATATTTTTGCCGACGTATCGATTACTGAACTAACAGAATAAAATCATTCGTTCAGAGTATATTAAGCACCCTATATAGGATCGACAATTATGGCCAATAATGACGTCGAGGTTTGATCTTATGTTGACGATATACGACAAAAGAAATGATGGAATTTCGAATAGGATTCCACAATGCGATTGTCTCGATACATCGATTATCGTTGCTTAGAGTTAATTTAATCGATAGAAGTAATAAAAGAAGTTGGGAGAAAATTATCCACTTACTTCTTACTTTGCTTACCTTCATATAACTGTCGCTGTGTTCCCAGAACAAAAAGAAAAAAAATGCAACTAGGTAGATCTTTGAGACATAAAGATCACCGAAAAGTTATATACAAAATATTCTAATTAATTGTCAAAGGAAGGATGAAAGCTGTCGTTTCCAACATCGGACACTTTCCGTCCACTGTGAATACCCCCAGACATGCACAAAACTTATCAAACTCAAACATTTCAGAAGCGTATCACTATTCGGCTGTTGATTTGCAAAATATTCTAGAGTCGATTAAAAGGAAATCTTATCGGTAGAGTTTAATTAAAGTAGTCCGATTTTTTCTTTCAACATTCCTTATAAGCCTCCATCATTACAGCTTGAAAAACAACCTCCAGTACGCGACCCTGAAGACGCTCTCGTTTGTGTCCATCAGCGTCATGTCCCCCCAGAACTCGGTCCAGGAGTTGTTCCGCACGGCCGACTGCGTGTGCTTCGACGTGGACTCCACGGTTATACAAGATGAAGGCATCGATGAGCTGGCCAAGTTCTGTGGCAAAGGAGAAGAAGTTAAGAGACTGTGAGTACTGGTTTTTTTTTATAAGAAAACGCAATTTTCATTATTTTATGTAGGTACCAAAGTACCTGTCAATCATGACATCTAAGTATAAATATAATCTAACTAGATGACCCGATAGACGTTGCTTTGAATATTTAATTCGAATTGTTCCGCTCAACTTTCTTAATATTTTCTTTTATGAGAACCTTCTGACAATAATAAACACAATAAAAAAAGGCTTAGCGAAATCGTCCCATCCGTTCACGCGTGATGCGATGACCTAGGAAATAGAGATTCATTTTTATAGATATACTTAGATAAGTAAAGTGAGGCCTTGCATCTTTCCTATACACACTGTTGACACTGTGATAAACGATACGCCTATCTTTGTCTTCATAAAGGTCTCTACTCTTCTTATCGCGAAACAGCCGATGCGTAGAACTAAATTTGCGATAATTCTTCTATACAACACATGTTAGCCTCGTGAAGCATCAAATTCTCGTAAATTCAAGGATTTATTAGATAAAAGGTTCGCTAAAATTCAGAAGATATTTGAATTAATATCTTTTGTCAACAGTACGGCAGAAGCTATGGGCGGTAGTATGACATTTCAAGAAGCGTTGAAGAAGAGGCTAGACATTATCAGGCCCAGTGTTAGTCAAATCAGAGACTTCATAGACAAGTTCCCTATTCACCTCACACCGGGAATCTCGTAAGTATATCTTTCGTAATATTGTGGTAGGCGCAAAGGTAAATAAAGATGTTCACATGACGTAAAAGTTGAACGTCAACTTGAAAAGATAACATAATATCCAGTAACAGTGCTTGACTACAGACAAATAAAGATAAATAAAGATGATTCACATGATGTGTAAGTGACTGGACACACGGAAAGATAACGATGTAGCAACTATGAGCGATAAGAGACATTATAAAGATAAATAAAGATATAATTGAAAAGATGTATCTTTGCTCTAGCCCGGTCTCCCAAGTTATCGCACTCATTTAAGAATAAACACAGTTGTAATCATAGCGAGTCAAAGTAAAGTAACATAAACAAAAAGTGTAGGTACAAGTTAACACCGCTTCGAAGCGGGAGGAGTTATCGAGTGTGACCCCTGGCCGCCAGACGGATAGACGTTCTGCTGATTCCCGCATGCGTAATTGACCTTTTTAATTTGTTTGTTTTTCTGGAAATTACATCATTTCTAGAAATTATAATGTGGGTTATTTGTACATTTTAGGAAATGTTTTGTTTGTCGATTTTATTATTCCATGACGTGTTATACATGTATTATTTAGTATGGTTTCAATGTTTACCGAATAAGTGGACTGTTTTAGAATTTGGGAGCGGTTAAATTTTCCCATGTTATCCCAAAACTAACATGATATGACGTCCCAAGTAGCTCCGACCAAGGTTAATAAATCGATCCCGAGTCTGAGAGCCATCTTGGAATTGTCGTTCTAATGTTATACTAGTTTAAAGGGCATTTCAAAAGCGTACTCAAGATCATTCTCAGACTTGAGATCGATTTATTAATACCAGCCGGAGTGGGATTTCCGACGGTTACTTACTGGTTTTACCAGAACAGAGGAAGATAATGTTGCTCGAGGTTTATTTCTCTTATCCGTCTAAATGTAACTGTCTGTGTTTGAAGGAAAGCCCTTGGAGTGGGTCATTAACAGTTGGTCAATGGGTCAATATTATTATAGTGTCTTATTTCTTTATCATTGTTTCAGACAATTAGTAAAAGAATTACATGAGAGAGGGGTCCCCGTGTACCTGGTTTCCGGCGGCTTCCGCTGCCTCATAGAGCCCGTGGCTCAGACCCTCGGGATCCCAATCACCAATATATACGCCAATAAACTCAAGTTTTTCTTCAACGGTAAGTTTTTTTTCCACTCTATAATTTCTTTTTATTGGGCTCTCACAAGGGTAAGCTTTTGAGGCCTAGGTTTTTAATCCGTATATGGACTGAAATATTTAAAATAATAACAAGAACCTACCTTATTCTGTATATTTGGATTTATTTTATTCTTTATACTATATTTGGACATATATTTTGTCTCCTAATTTACATGGATTTGACTAGAGCGTTCAACACGTTAACTCTTTATGATTTAAATATTCAAAATATTAAGCTGATGTGTTGCAAACTTTCAAAGGAGACCGTTCCTTTTTTGGCTATAAGCTTTTTAAAACGAATCGTGTCAATATTTCCTTATCGTTTAATAAGAAATATTACTTACTAGTTGCTGCCCGCGACTTCATCCGCGTAGACTTAAGTAAAGTAGTCTATGTGTTAATCCAGGCTATAAACTATCTGTGTTCAAAATTACATCCAAATGCGTTCAGTAGTTTTTGCGTGAAGGAGTAACAAACATACATCCACACTCACAAACTTTCGCATTTATAACATTAGTAGAATATTAGTAGGATACGTAGTTCAATCTTGCCTTCGTACAAATGCTCAAATTGAAACACGTGTTGGGGAACTAGATTCATTATCTAGTTAATAATTGACAGTATCTTTATTAATTATACCACGAGTTGGCACACTCTCTTGCTTAGTTGATGAAATTGACCTAAGGAGTAATACAAAGTTGTACATTGAAAATATTGGATGTAACTGGTTCAAATAATGAGTCTGCTAGTGTACAAAGTAAATGGTTTCCTATTTAACTTGTGATAGATATGACTAGCTGTATTATAGTTGTTAATATATACAAGGTGACACATAATGGGTATACTTTTTTTTTCAAAACTTAACTTTGTAATTCTAAAACCATCAGCTTTGGAGGGAACTTGACAAACAAAAGTTGTTATAGGAATACAGCTGTTGACCGATTTCAAAAGTTTACAAAACCTTTAGTACTTCAACTGTCCCACAAAGCCGATAGTTTGAGATTTACAAAGTTAAGTTGCAAAAAAAATAGTATACCCATTTTGTATCACCTAGTATATATATATATTACATTTGTTTTATTATCTTAAACAAAGCTCAAATATTTGGAACAACAATAAAAAATATATACATATTATAAGGTCGATATTAATAAATCGATCTCAGTTTTGAGAGCTACCTTGGAACTGTCATCCTAATGTCATTTAAGGCTAAAGCGCCCATCTAGCCCGCGAAGTTCAAATTTTTTGAGTTCTTTTAGAATTTTTTCAAAATCTGACAATAATAAAAGACAAATTTTGTAATTCGCGAAAAAGACCGTGTGCAGTGCATTTATTAATATATCCAACTTACTCTAAAACATTTCAAGAACGACAGCTATCCAGATAATCTGGCAATTTTTGTATATTTAGTGATTTACTAGTATCATATCCACCGTGATAATATTTAGAGTAAAATAAATGTATTAATAAATGCTCTGCACACGGTCTTTTTCGCGAATTACAAAATTTATCTTGTATTATTGTCAGATTTTGAAAAAATTCTAAAAGAACTCAAAAAATTTGAACTTCGCGGGCTAGACAGGCGCCTTCACCTTAAGTATAAAAATACAATTTTACTTGAGAATAGTGATTTTTATATTGTTTCTTGAGTGGTTGGTTTGTTTGCGGTCTTTACATTCTGACTGACCAGATGTAAGAATCTTCATATTCTATAGTCTATGGACTCTTTGTTAAATTAAAAACAACGGCAACTAAATTACGATAGTTATATTATGTATCTCTTAAAAGAAATTGGGTCACAATTCACAATAATTATCAGAAAGTACTCACTACTTCGAGTGCAACACAGTTCATACGCAAGCGCATCGATTCGCGAACACCACTTGTTAAACCGGTCACAGGATTAAGCACTTTATTTTGAGCCCAATTTGTTGCGTAACGCCTCGTTTTGGCTGCATACCTACCTACCCTCTGAGGGCCGTTTTAAGCAAAGGATTTTATTTATTTATTTTCATATCAAACTAGCTGAGCCCGCGACTTCGTCGGCGTGGAATTTAACTTAACAAAAAAGCCCGCTCCCGCGTCCTGAGCCCGCGCAACAGGACCCATTTTTAAAAATTTTGTTTTTCTAAAATAAAAGTAGCACAAGTTATTGCTTATAACAACAGCTATCTACCAGTGAAAGTCCCGTCAAAATCGGTCCAGCCGTTTCGGAGATACTCTTTGATTTCATGTGTTTTTATTTTTTTACGCGGAACCCTAATTGTTTTTCTAAAATTAAAGTAGCCTAAGTTACTCCCTATAACATCAGATATCTGCCAGCGAAAGTCCCGTCAAAATCGGTCCAGCCGTTTCGGAGATTACCCGGAACAAACACACAGACAGACAGACAGACAGACACTCCAATTTTATTTATTTGTATAGACAACAGTGATAGCAGTGATAGCCGATTGGTTAAAGCACGCGTCTTGCGGGCACCAGGTCTTGGGTTCAAATCCCGGCTCGCACCTCTGGATTTTTCGAAATCTATGTGCGAATCATAGTTTCTATATGATTATCACTTGCTTACGGTGAAGGAAAACATCGTGAGGAAACCTGCATGTCTTAGAAGATCTAACCAATTTTCGAAAGACATGTGAAATCCGCCAACCCGCACTGGGCCAACGTGGTGGATTATGGCCTGAATCCCCCTCGTGTTGAGGGGAGGCCCGTGCCCAGGAGTGGGACGTCAAAAGGGCTAAATTATTCATTATTATTATATCAAACAACAGATCATTTAACATATATTATCATCTGCCAAACTGCTTAGCAGTTCGTCGGCAGTAGTTCTCGATTTGAATGCTATATATGTAGATCAATATAAATGTATGTATATGCTATAGGTACACTTTATGGAGCTTGACTATAGACACAACGATAGGTAGTGTTTTTGAGTACATTTTTGAGCTGTTTTCGAGTATTTATGCATGTAATCAGACTTTTTGGTAATTCATTTATGAACTTCGGTACAATAAACTTTCTCGTACGTTTCCCAAAGTAATTATTGACTTTGGGTATACAAAGTTTGGTGATGATGATATACTTCAAGAAGTTTCTGGTCTTTTTTGCGACGATCTGTATAAAGTGTAGAATGTTATTAAGGCTAAAGCGCCCATGTAGCCCGCGAAGTTCAAATTTTTTGAGTTCTTTTAGAAATTTTTCAAAATCTGACAATAATAAAAGGCAAATTTTGTAATTCGCGAAAAAGACCGTGTGCAGTGCATTTATTAATATATCCAACTTACTCTAAAACATTTCAAGAACGACAGCTATCCAGATAATCTGGCAATTTTTGTATATTTAGTGATTTACTAGTATCATATCCACCGTGATAATATTTAGAGTAAAATAAATGTATTAATAAATGCACTGCACACGGTCTTTTTCGCGAATTACAAAATTTGTCTTTTATTATTGTCAGATTTTGAAAAATTTATAAAAGAACTCAAAAAATTAGAACTTCGCGGGCTAGACAGGCGCCTTCACCTTAATCAATCATCATTTAAAATCAATTGAATTGACAATTGCTACAATCATTCTCGATGACAATCAATTGGTTAAGTATCTCATTCAGCCAATAAAAGATTGCTTTGCACAGCAATTGGTTACTATGCAATTTCAGAACCCGTAGAGTGGCCACTGTTTTAAAAAAAAATCTTTTTGTTTTTCTGGTAAGTAATTTGTGAAGCCATTGTAAATGATCTATTGTTATGCGTATTAGGAATCGGGAGATAATAATGATGTTGTCTTCTCAATCGGATTGCTCTTGTATGATTGGTCGTGATCATGGGTTGTCGTTTTCGATGGCCGCTGCTTTGGCTATCTTGCTCCATGTATTCTGGCACTTATTACACACTGGATAATTTTACGACATGTTTTACTATAAGTATACTCTCATCGTGTTGGCAACCACGCAATCATTTTTATTATATTTCGCCGGGGATAACTAGACGTGCCAGAATTATATTAACCCTCCATGTCTGAAATGTTTGAACATGGATCTTCGCGGTGGTAGAGACAAGTGAGTTATCAGGCAGGTCGTCAGTTTATTTGCCGACTTTTTAAAGTAAGTATATAAAATATACATGCATGGTTAACATATGAAATGATAATACTGAACATATCCCTAGATAGAGTTATCAAACTCACGTGGGGGGGCATGATAAATAACTATTATTATTATTATTATAATTAACACACCCGCCTGATGTAACTTCACGGCCTCGGTCCAGAGACAAGAGTCAACGGTGTCAGATTCTCTCCAACGAGATACCACTTTTGTTTTAACAATGTGAACTCTATCATTGGAACACAATACGGCTCATTATTGCGTGCGCGCAAAGGTTATTGCCGTGTTTGTAATGTTGATTAAACAACGCGAGAGCAGGTTGTTTATGCACTCCCTGACGTATTAAAATATCTATAATATGTGCTTTCTTTGAATAGAAATGTGGTTTATAAAAAGAAAAAAAAATAACTAAAACTCAAAATTGTTTTTATTCATGTAAGCCAACAAAGCATTTATGAATAGTCAGAATCTACCACCAGTTCGGAATGCTGCTTCCACTGAGAAGATCCGGCAAGCAACTCAATGATTACTCTTTTCAATGAATAAAAGATGGTGTACATTCTCAGGAATAGCAACAGAATATGAGCAGGCAAGACCATTGCCACTAAATAAGCAAAAAGTAATCAAATATCACTCCGATTTAGGTATTTGTTAACTATAGAAATCGTTGAGTAGTTGTTAACCCGTCACGTTGCGTAACTTTTACCATTGTTCGTATAATTAATAACGAAACAATTACATAAAAAAAAATATATATCTCTTCTTAATCATCCGTTCTGAGCATGTCGATACACGCTGCGCCCGCGCACGCAAGCCACGCGTGCGCGCTGACGGGCGGCTGCGCCCTCTTGCGTTCCGCATCCGTATCAACTGGGCCAATATGATGACACCATGTTGTGTATATTGTAAATGGTCCTAATTAGTGTATTAATCATACTAATATTATAAATAGGAAAACTTTGTTTGTTTGATTGTAATGAATAGGCTCCGAAACTACTGAACCGATTTGAAAAATTCTTTCACTGTTGGGAAGCTACACTATCCCCGGGTGACATAGGCTATAATATATTTTCAAAAAAATTAGGGATCCTTACTAAAACTCGAATAATGTAACCGCAATGTACCCGTGCGAAGCCGGGGCGGGCCGCTAGTAATAAATACAGCAACATCTCATTGTGTAAATAGCAAGGCGTCAACAGCCTAGTGGTAAAAGGGGCCGCCTTCGTAGCTGAGAGGTTCCGGGTTCGATCCCCATCCTGGCCATTAAACTATTGATGTGAGCCCACTCCTAACAAAAGCATTAGGTTAGCTGGAGGGGCTAACGGGAATACTAGTAGGTACCTAATGACATGAACAAATATGATTCGCAACCAGTTGCGATAAATGAGTTTTTCATTTTTAGTATAACCTCTTTATATTCTTATACAATAGTAAAGCTACAGTACATTACGTAGCTTCTGTGGAACTTGATGCTTCTGTGGCCACATCTCATATAGAGGCTGTCTCGACCAGGGTTGAATCACTGCATCACCCTCTTGGAGAAAATCGGCATTAAGTAGCTATTATCACCCTCCCTCAGGTCAGCAACGTTCGAGCTGTGGAACGTCTAGGCTACGGTAAATGCTTAACATCAGGCGGGTCGTACGATTGATTGACTACTTTGGTACATCAAAATAAAAACTAGCGATCCTCGTGGTCCATCTCCACTTAGTCACCGCCGAGTGGGGATTACCTACTTGCTTCAGTTTATTCTAAATGCGTAACTTTTACCAAAATAACATTTGAATCCTACTAATATAATAAATGCGAAAGTTTGTGAGTGTGGATGTATGTTTGTTACTCTTTCACGCAAAAACTACTGAACGGATTCGGATGAAATTTGGAACACAGATAGTTTATAACCTGGAATAACACATAGAATACTTTACTTAAGTCTACGCGGACGAAGTCGCGGGCATAAACTAGTTGTTTAAATAAATCATGCACGCATAAAATATATTATTCTATTGAAAATAGGTCCATGTCAGTTAGCAATGACATCGATACAATATTTGTTTGTCTGTAACAAACACGTGAAAATAACACTTATTTTCATAGTAATAAAAGTCCAAATTACTTGCCAGCTGTTAAATTGATTGAAGATAAGATATACAGGGTTGACTCATTGAATCACGTTCAATTAATTAAGATAATGATACGCATGATAAGATATGATTATTTTCCTAAACTAAGTATTACTTGCATAGAAAATAATTTGTTAACTAGCTGACCCGACAGACGTTTTCCTGTCTTAACTTTGAATATTGAATTCGAATTGTTCCGCTCAACTTTCTTATTTTTTTCTTTCATAAGCACAACAAAAACGAATTAGCCAAATCGCTCCATCCGTTCACGCGTGATGCGATGACCAAGGAAATAGTGATTAATTTGTATATATCCCAGCATGCTCGTACTAAGCATATCGACATTCGGCATCACTTCATTTTCTCCAATCAAGTCGATGTCAGATTCATTCCATCTACTCGACAAACTGCAGATAGCCTCACAAAACCATTGCCTAAGTTGAGACAATATAGATTATTCTATTATTATGGACCCTATTTTGTATTTTATAAAGTTGTAAATTGCACAAATTAACCAAACTTTTTCTATTTCAGGTGAGTACGCTGGTTTCGATGAGAACGAGCCAACTTCAAGGTCTGGCGGCAAGGGTCTGGTGGTGAGGAGGCTGAAGGAGCAGCATGGGTACCAGAGGCTGGTCATCATTGGGGATGGGGCCACCGACGCGGAGGCGAGCCCGCCGGCTGATGGATTCATTGGTAAATATGACGGTTTTCTAGCTAAAACATTGGGGGATTCATTAATAAAATATTTGGAAACAAAAGTGAACATTAATATCTCGTATAGAAATAAAACAGCGGGCCTGGCAGACGTACTGCCCTGAAAATAATAAAATCCTGGAATCTGCATAAAGCGCCACACAAGCACACAAAAAATCAAAATCGGTCTAGCCGTTTACGTGGAGTTCAGTGACAAACACACTTACATAAGAATTATAAGTCAAATAACAGTATCGGCGGATTAGGCCCGTATTTATGAATGAATCTCAAGTATAACGATCTTGAGTGCGCTTTTGACATGGAATTTTGTACTGGTATACATACTGGCTAACTCAGTAATTGACCGGAAGCCAGTGAGATCAGTTAGAAGCTTGTGGGTTGCGAATGAATGGCACAGTACCTACAAGATCGATTATATAATCTTGATGATTATTATTATTATATACGTATGTATTTATTTCTCATATTATTTTTGTTCCAGGTTTTGGAGGCAATGTTATTCGAGAGGAAGTGAGAAAGCGAGCCTCATGGTACGTCACAGACTTCCAGGAGTTGATAGGCACCCTTACCCTGCAAACGAAGTGATATTATCTCCGAACATACCTAGTAAAAAAATACATTGCGGTTGAAGAGTGTACTCTAGTATGTTGACATAGGACTTAAGTTAGAGAGACAATATTTTTGAGAAAACAAATTTTTGACATTTTGTTTGCTGTAGCAGCGATTGATTTTAAATTTAGAAACATGTCGACCAGTAGTAGTAAAATAATAAAATTAATTGCTATTGGTTGTTTCGTCCAAGCGTTCAACGCTGATTGGTTGTTGACTCGGCGTATTTCGGATTTACGAAAGGTAGGCCAATTAAAAATGGCGTATTTTTAAGTGCATTTATAATTAATTTGAAAGTATATCATCTATATATTGTTTATTCTGACATTTCTTCCAATGACGCGTAAAAAAACAGTGAGGCAATATGAACTTTAAATTCTGCGATATAAGGTTGAATTTATGGGTGATTCTATGTTGATGACTATGTAACATTGTGATGGTACTTTGAGTACAAATTGTACGGATATTTTTTAAGTATAAACGGAACTAAGTTCCGGTCACGTTGTTTTAATAGCTTGGATTTTACGTTTGGTGAATGTTTTGTAAATAATTTACTTTAGTAGGCAATATTCTATAATTAGGCTTACGATCAAAATATGACGGATGAATGATGATCAGTGGGTACTAGGGATTGCAAGCCGTCACCTTTTTCACACAGTACTTGGTCGCATAGTACTTGTGGTACATAGTGGTACTTTCCCTACCAAAATTAACTGTTTAAAACATGTTTGAGTGTATCATAAAGGTTATAAAAAGCGGCCAAGTGCGTGTTGGATCACGCATACTATAGGGTTCCATAGACATCACTACCACTTTTGAGCTCAATATTTCTTTAACGAGAATTTATATCAAAAAATTGACAAAAAAACTTCAAAATGATTTTAAAATACCTATTCAACGAGGTATTGTTAAATACAAGTAAACTTTTAAAGCGTCAATAGGTTAGAGGGGCCGTCCTCGTAGCTGAGAGGTTCCGGGTTCGATCCCCATGCTGGCCATTAAGCTATTGACGTGAGCTCACTCCTAGCACAAGCATTAGCTTAGTTCGAGGGGCTAAAGGGAATACTAGTAATAAAAATATTTATTTTCGCTCCCCTTTCTAAGTGCAGGAGGTATCCCTAGTGGGGACCGAGCGTCAAACAGTACCTCTACTATAAGTTATACGCTTGCGAAACTAATAATTTACAAATACTTTACGCAGTCGCTAGCGCCTAGCGAAAATAGACCTACTTTTGCAAAATGGAACCAACCCACATGCACTACTGTAGACCAAAACCAACCTTGTGTTAGTGGTTCTAGGTTGGTTTCAGTTTGCAGAAGTGTGTGTGGGTTGGTTCCATTTTGCAAAGGTAGGTCCAAATATAAACTTATGGTAATGTTACAAGACGACGATGAAACTTTATTATTTTCTCTGAAATATCTTGTATGTATATTTAAAATAGCGCCACTTTATGTGAAACGCAATTATTATTTAGATTTGTTATAACATCGGTTACGAATATTATTATTGTTATTAATAATTATTTATTTATGATATTAGGTAATCATGAATCGTATTTTAAGATGGAAAAGTCTAACATGTTAAAAACGGCTGTGTACTTCCTACGAATAAGTAATAAATTTGTTATTAAGATTAAAATGTTTTTTTTGTTTTTATTATTAAAATTATAACGCCACATGGGCTAAGGATTAAAGGAAAAGCGGTTGCTAAAATAAAAAAATAAAATGGGTTTTAGTTAAATGATACGCGTAAGGAACATAGAGGGTGCTTTTAAAATAAAATTATTCTTAAAATAATTATGTTTAAATAAAACTATTATACGGATTTTATCGCGTTTATTTACTTTTTTATGTTCCCGACGTTTCGGTGGCTTTTTGCGTGGATCGGACCGCGAACAACAACTAAATATGAGGGTACCCAGTTATTAACTATGACATCAGGACGTCTAACACCTCAGTCCCCCCGTGACCATGGCTGCTGTAAAGCAACCGAAACGTCGGGAACATAAAAAAGTAAATAAACGCGATAAAATCCGTATAATAGTTTTATTTCAATGTATAGTATTCGCGTAAATATGAGAAAACAATATAATTATGTTACTCAACAATCACTGTGCTTCTTGGTCAAGAAACTAACACTAGTTAAATTGGCCAACCAGCAAAGTAGTACATTAAGGAAATAGACCAATTAAATACACCCAAGATACATATATTTATCTAGTTTTGGTGACACCATATTCTAAGATTAAGAATAATTCTTGTGTTTGGTAATAAAGATTATTATTATTATTATTAAATAAATGTACAAAATTGACCAAATACAGGGTGAAGCATAAAGGGTATACCTTTTTTTTCAAAACTTAACTTTGTAATTCTAAAACTATCAGCTTTGGAGGAAACCCTGCAAACTTGAAAACAAAAGGTGTTACAGGGATACAGCTGTTAACAGATTTCATAAGACTACAAAACCTTTAGTACTTCAACTGTCCCACAAAGCCGATAGTTTTACATTTACAAAGTTAAGTTGCAAAAAAATAGTATACCCTTTCTGTTTCACCTAGTATAGAAGCTATTCAGTGGACCAAACTAAATAGGGATACTGTCCAGTATTTCTCCAACTTGGATTAGGGATCTACTATATCAATAAAGTAGTTAAGAAAGAAGTTTGAATGTCTCAAGTTTGAGCTTTGTAAAATTCTTGGAGCGCCTGGCATCACAATATAGCAACATCTACTGTTATATTATTCTCTGACAGCCAATATGTGTCACATCAAAGACAACAGAAAATTCCTGCCAAATATCGTCGGAAGCTACTTCGCGCGTACCTATACCACCTTATTAATAATTAACGTGGATTAGCGGTCGTATAGTTAAACCATGCTTAGTCTTCTTCTTTCGAATGTCAAATTTACTGATGCAAGAAAAAGATAGTTCGGTATGTGACTACTGGTCGGTACCTGACATTTTTGGATAGCAATGTTGGTGCTTAGAAAACTATTACAATTTTATCAGGCGCTTTGTTTAAATATTAAGATAATAAAAATAGGGTTTAAGAATTTGTTATAAACGGATACGGATGACATTATTTACTCTCTGTACACAACAGTTTCTAACTTACCAAAACCTCTGTATTTATCTTCTATCTATATATATATAAATATGAATGTGTGTCTCTATGTCCTTTATAGAATCGTAAACTATGCATTTGATCATGTCATGATCTTCAGCAAAGTGTTGCGCATGAGCCCACAAAGGTTACTGAGTTGGTACTTGTCTTTGAGGGCGTAACAACGCACGCAGGGTACAGTTAGTTATTTTATAAAAATGTCTTGACGGGGTAGTTCTATCATCAGTTTCGGGGTTGCATTCCGGAGTCATGTAAAGTGATATTAAATTGACTCTAACATTGTCTAAAAGTATGTTACGTTCTTCCTAAGCAGAACATTTCAACAAGAGAATACTAGGAATTATTCTGTAGGTATTCTAGTTATTAATATCTTTGATTGTAGTGCCAATTCTCCTAATTTCCACCTCATATTGACCTATTTAATTCGGAAAATCTTTTGATATTGTATTCAAATGCGATGGCGCCCCGGATGGGTGGGCGAAAATAGCCCACCGGTGACCTGTCGCCGTTACTGGGCATGCGCGCGCGCACGCTCGGCGACAACTAATTTCCTTTGGCATGACGCGGATATTTGGCGAGAAATCTTTTCGTACCTACCTACATAATTCTTTTAAAATAAAAGATTTTCTGGTAAATTTTCCATTAGGTAGTTCAATTTACCTACTTGTCCTTATGCTTAGGAGCTATTATAGCTGTGTTTCGTACGATTAGTAATAGAGTCGGCAGACCAACCCCCCTCTCCTCCCTTCCCCCTGTCCCACTCCCCTTCAGGTGGGTAACGTGCGAGCAATGCCTTTGGTATTACACGCATCTACAGGCTACGGTAACTGCTTAACAGCAGGCGCGTCGTAAGCTTGTTCGGCGACTTTGTTATATAACTACCTATTAAAAAAAAGGTAAATAGGTATCTTCATTTTAACAACTAATATAATAATAAAAATAATATTTATGAACGCTTCCATTTATCAAGAAATGAAATTCTCTGCATATTTATTTAGCCTATTTACCAACCATAAATGGGTATACCTAGATTTTCATAAATATCCATTAAGCTTTCTCTACCCAGCTATAATAAAAATATAGGTATTATAATTACTCAGTGATAATCACAAGAAGATGAAATTTACTTTTTTAAGGTTCAAATTACGCAATATAGATAATATATACCTACAAGTTTCAGATACATCCAAATACGGTAGCTAGTTAGGTACTTGTTTAACAAACCTTACAATCTAATAATAAGAAGGTACATTTCGGGAAGCGTACCTACATTATCCGTGGCCGGTCACATCGCGTCTTCAAAACGTCGTATTTTGAACTTTAAACTCTAAAAATACACCGTTTGTGACCCCGCGCGACTCTCGCGCAGTCTCGTCGCCTTCTGAAAGGTCAAGCCACGCTGAACATGTCCCGGCTATTGTCTAAACAAATATAAATCGATTAATAATTAGCGGGTCCAAGTAGTGCTTGTAATCGGAGGAAAATCGATGGAATTTACGCGATCTAAGTGATTTTTCAGTGATAGTGAAATTTGTAGCGACGTGTTTTGGTGGTGATTCTGAATATTTCAGAAAAAGTGCGAAAATATTTGGAAAACTTAAATATTTATAAATTCTGAAACATTCTGTGAGTGCGTACTTAAATGTTAATCACATATAAAACGTAAGTAAAACCAATTATATTTTTATAAGTATTATTTTATATCTCTTAAGTAAGTATAACTTATTTTTTGTGAAAATGTAAACAATGTAGCCTATAGCAAAAACAGAATCATAAACATAGTTTGTTTAACTCACACATTATACTAAGCGTTTTTATGTACATTATCTGAGTAGTTTGGTTCACTTGCACTCTTTCGCGAGTTTCGTTAAATGCTGCATTTTTCATATTAATTAGTATATTTTTTTTGTAATCATTATACTGGTCAGTGATAGACCTCAATCTCAACTGATAGAGATTGAATATGAGGCCGAAGATGTGTACGATAACATGGTATTCTAATAAAACAAATCCTAATTTAACACTATTACTCGTATGAGTAGGTGACATACACATCTTGTAGGTAGTTAGGTACAAGACACGGACAGATAAAAATGTCTGGCTAAAAAGTGGTCAGGTACCTACATTTGTTAATTTTGACAGTAAACAATCGAACAAACTGCCCGTCTATGTTGTTTGTGTAAACTAAAGTCGAAATAGGTATTTAATACAACTCGATTATCCATGTTTTTAACTTTCAAAATATGGCGGTGCTCATTGGAACTTCTTATCGCTTTAAGTTACCACATAAATCTCCGGCCGCGATACGGCATTTTCCTCTCCCTATACTCTATCACGCTTCTCCTTTGTTTCTCTTTTACATTTTTCAATTGGTTCATCAATTTCATAGCTATATCGTCCGGTATTGGGACGATGCCATATCTGGGCATCATCAATCTTCCGTCAGCATTTGCAAATCTTCGTACGGTCACCTCGCCTACTTTATCAGGATCAATTGTGATACCTTCTCTTATTATATTTCTATTATCAGGTGCGTGGCAGTTCGCTGTATCACGCATACATGTCGCTGTAAGTTTATCTGGCTTAGGGGTGGTAGTTGTGGTAGTTGTGGTAGTTGTGGTTGTTGTGGTAGTTGTGGTCGATGTGACTGCGGCTTGCGAGAAGTTCAAAGGTAGCATAGGCACTGGATACGGAACGTACACTATGTTGGACGGTTCCATACAACTCGCACATACATTTCTACAACAAGGCTTGTAGGAATACATACAATCGTTGCACGTGCACTTGCATTTCGACCTACGATTACCTCGAGAGTAGGATCTGGCTATTTTGTGCTCTGTTTCGCCTTCGGAATCTTTCGGTTTGTGTCTCAGGGGACGACGGTGTTCCTCGAAACTGTAAGTGTCCTTGCTATCAGAGTACTCGTAGTATTGGGTCTGCGGATCGGATATCGGAGGTCCCATCATATTGGTCACGCTCTGATGATGGCGATGCACGTGCCGTGATAGACTTTTGGAGAGGAAGCAAAGGATTTGGAGGCTGTAAATCTGAAAATGTTATGTGTGGTGTAGATTCTTGGAGAATATAAGGCGTCAATAGCCTAGTGGTTAGAGGGGCCGGCCTCGTAGCTGAGAGGTTCCGGGGTCGCCCCATCCTGGCTATTAAACTATTGACGTGAGCCCAATCTTAACATAAGCAATTAGCTTAGTTAAAGGGGCTAACGGGAATACTAGTAATGTGATCCAACTCGGATTGCTAGAAGTCTTTATTAAAAAAAATGTAGTAGAGAGTTGCGATGGCGAATATGCCGCCCTGAAAAGTTAAAACTTCAAGATGCAGGGTTTGTTACTTCTCAGGCCAAACGGGCATGCCCGATATTGTCATACGAAAATAAAACTTACGAAATTCATATTTGATTTTTACACTTAGTAATTATTTTACAAGATTGACATGAACATTTATTTTGCGAGCGAATACGTGCCACGGTTTCTGCTTATTTATTCCTTATCGATAAATATGAATGAAGTTTTATGGTTACAATAAAAACATTTTTTTATATGAGCATAAGTAAACAGTATACTAAATCTATGGGTTTATATATAGGAGATTTAATATAAAAAAAACATCACATCACAACTATCAATCACACTGTACGATATCATTAAAGGCGCCGATTCTGATGGCACACAAACAAACTTATCTAAATAACTATCAATCCTCAACCTTTTTACGAACATAACTTCAAGACATATAGATTTCGCTTCTATTTTTGTTCACACTAAAGTCTCTTTCGCTCTATAATTATACTCTTTTACCTCCCTCAACTGTGACATCAGTTTCTCCGCCAAATTGTCAGGTATAGGCACAATACCGTACTTGGGCACCCACGTAGGCTTCGTCCGCCTCAAAGAAGTCAGCATATACCTATTGTTTGCACCGTTCATTTTCATCGGAGTTTTCACCACTGTCATCTCGAAATCTTCACCGTACCTTCGTCCGTCACCGTTTGATGGTACCCTTGTAGCCATTACCTTCTCTGTGGTAGTGGTCACTGGCTCTTTACTAGTTGGTAATGGTGCCTGTGTCCAATCTGTCGTATTTTGTCCTGTACCGGGGACCATTAGAGGGTATGGGTAAGGCACGAAGAAGAGGTTAGGCTGGCCTGAGATGTATGGACAGCTGGCGCAGAAGGATTGACAACAGAGTGTGGGACTTGAGCATTTGTTGCAAGTGCAGTCCTGGACTCTGTCGCTACAGTCATCAGGGTCTTGGCGGTAGTGGCGCATCCTCTCTCCATGCCGCCGCGTGTGGTGTCTCGGCTCTGTTTCATAGTCTTCCATCTCGTCGTATTCGAAGTACTCCTGCTGGCCAGGATTCTGGTAGTACATGTTTGGTTCGTAGTAATTTGATGATACTGATTCGAGCATGTAGACCGTCAATAGGATCTGTAACAAAATGTGGACAAAGTTCTTGCAAAGGTTTGAGTATATTCTGAAAAAGGACATAATAAAGATCTGATAAAGGACATGCCTAGCGAATGCCTAATGGAAAACGTCCACCTTATTTTTTAAATAACAAAATCGGCAATATGTGAACTTAAGCAGTAGCATTGCAATACCCAAAGCATTGTATCTGGCTTTACCGGATTAGCACCACCCTCACACAGAAGATCGGCGTAATTATAGCTGTTTTTCGTCCGATGAGCATTAAGAAACAATGCCTTTGGTATTGCAAGCATCTAAACGCTACAGTAACTTATTAATAACAAGCAGGTCATATACGTGGTTGCCGACTTTACATATATATAAAAAAACAGAAACAGTAGTCCTGCTATGAGTCTTTGTATATTTTGGACTCGCTGGTAGCTATAGCGGCTACGTCAAATAAACTTAAGGGGAATTGTACAATTTGACGTAAAAGCTGGCTAATCCTGGCGAACTATAAAACTCATGGTAAAGTTACTGTTCTTTTAATAGGTGTAGGTACTATCAGCGTTACAGTAACAGTAACCGAAAACAAAAGAGAAATAAGAAATTATGCAAATTATCCACAAACCAGTTTGATTTTCGCGTTCATGTTTGTTCAGTGTAGATGTCGGTCGGCGGTCGGGTAGCTAATGGGCCCTGGTTCAGTGCAGGTGTGCCGTACTTTTGTTCTTTTTCAGGTGCCCCTTGTCCATTGTTCGTGATTACGTTACTCATTAACGCATGATTCAATGGAAACGTTTTTGTTTAGTTTATTTTTGTGATTATCGCATAATGTTGGGGTTTAGGGATGTTACGACATTTTGGGGTCCATCATCTATTTGACTGACCCAAGATTTAATGTTGACAAAATTTGTCAAATACATAATAATACTAGCTTTTTCCGTAGGTTCGCATGTGTTGGTTTTATTTTCGGGAAGTCGACAACAGCGCCATCTGCCTGTGCAATAAAGCTAGTACCACCCAGATGATCCCATATGTATAAAAATCAAAATCGGTCAAGCCGTTTTGGTGGAGAAGAATACGAACACACGTTCACCGAAACTTTATATACTTAATAGGTCTAAAGATAATCTGTTAAAATATAAATAATTAAACAAAAACAATCCAAATTATAATGACTACAATAATTTTAATCAAATTTTTCTTTACTAAACTTAACGTAACTAAGTCTATTGCCTTCTATTTCCTGATCGTGATGGACAAGTAGACAACAATATTTGTAGGTGTAGCAAATTTAGTTCATCGGTAATTTGGAACCAACAGGATTTGTACAAATGTTTAGTATTTCATATACATTGGATTGCTGGATTTCTGGCTCTCAAAAACTTCCAGTTCTGAAAATCCGAAAAGGGCGATTCTCTGCGACATAATCTAAATCTTTCAAAAAGTCTAATCCTGAAACAGGTTGATATGCTGGAACATCGGATCCGGCCTGTATTAATAAACCTATCTCAAGTCTGAGAGTGGTCTTGAGTACGATTTCACATGTAATTTTGTACTGGTATTCAGATTCAAATATATTTATTTGAAATAGGCCAGATTAACTGGCACTTTTAAAAAGTCAAGAGCTTGGTGCATGTTCCAAAAAATATTCTATGGAGACGAACATGCAAGAAACTCCATGGATACATCTTTTCTTTTCTCTTTTTTAAATTAAGTTTGTTTACAGTAGGTATAATTAGAGGTGTGAGGACAAAGTGGGGTAATGCATAAGGCATCACAAATAATGAAGTAATAGGCCCAGAATATTGCCTAAAAATAGAATCTTAGAAGCTATGCTATATTAATGCATCAGTGCTTACATGGTGCTCACATTATACCATTTTGTCATTATTATTACAAAATTGTTTTGATGTCTATGACATTACCAAAATCGCTCTCAGTCTTGAGATCGATTTGTTAATACGGGTATTAAATACCTAATACTCCACAGTATTTAAAGTATATTCAAGAATTGGGGACAGGGTAATTTAAAAGCCGTACGTGGATGGGTCATGACCTAAGCGCGGCTGCACCGAAATAGCAATCGTTAGTTCCCGTGGAATCATGCCAAGTCTTGTATGAGAGTTGATTAATAAATCAAGTGGGGAATCATATTTCGTAACCCTTCCCGTAGAGACTAGGTTAGAATAACCACCAGTCAAACAATACCGTTGAGCTTTTCACTAACTACCCGTTTAGTGACATAATTACATATTATAAAAGGTCTAATTTTTGACGACCGCTTGGCGCAGTGGTTCGAGCGTAGGCCGCTCGGCCTCACTGCACATGGTGGTTCCGGGTTCGATTCGCGCCGGGGCAAATTTCGGGAATGGCCTTTTCGTAATCTGCCCTGGGTGTCACTCGGATCGACCCAGTCCATTGTACGGTACCCATAGTACAAGCGTTGCTTAGTTTGGGACCATACAGTTGGTGCGTCAGTCTGGCGATATTTATTTATTTATTGAATAATGAATGATATTTTCATTGCGCCTTATTAAATACGAATGATTATGTAACTACCTCTCACGAAAAAAAAATGGTGGGTATAAATCTTTTATCTTGGTTAAAAGTGTTATAATTTAATCAAAGGTCAGATGTTAGAATGAAACCCATCAGATTATTATATGATTACTAGCTGTGCCCTGCGACTCCGTCCGCGTGGAATGTGGACCACCCTTAACACTTAACTAAATCGGTCGAGCCGTTTTGGAGGAGTATGGTAACTAACATTGTGACACGAACATTTTATATTTAAGAACTGTATGAGGTACATAATATAATAATGAGATATTAAATTTCATTCGCGTCTTCAGTCGTGAATGTTTCTGACAAGAAGACTATCCAAGTATATTTGTTTTTGGTTGGTGTGTATATATGGGGCTTGTGTGCGTGCGTGCGCGGGCGCAGGGCGTCGGGTCACGACCTCGTCTCGCCGGAATTAGCTCGTGACGTCACCGCACCAGGTGCCTGCCAACTGCGAGCCGCAGTACACACGCCGTGGATGACATCTCTATCTATACCCATTATGTATGTTGGTGTAAAGTTCGTCATAATGATGTTAAATAATAGGTTGGTAGAGTTGGTAGTTGGTAGAGTCCGCGACAGGTTGAGAGAAAATTTACTTTTTAAAACAATTACTACACTTTTTACGGTGGTAGAGTCATAACACCATATACGTGCTCGCTCGACCGGGGTAGTACAACCATATCACAGAAGATCGGCGCAAAGTAGAGCGATAGAGTCGGAAGCCCAACCCCCATCCGCTCCACTTCAGGTCGGCAACTAGCGCGCATTTCAATTTGTATTACAACCATCTTAAAGTTGCGGTAACTGCTTAACATCAGGCTGGTTCGTACGCTTGTTGGACGACTTTGTTACATAAAAAAACAAGTGTAGAGCCAAAACTTGGATGACTTGGGTGCTTTGCAAGTGTCCCTGGTGTAATGTTCATACTCAATCCTTTTCTCATACCTACCCCGTCTTGCTCAGATTACCATCAAAGGCTGTCGCGAATAGTAAGGATTAAGGATATTAGATTTTAAAAAGCTGTAGTTAACTCTCCGTTTTAACTGACGAGTCGTTTACACGAAGGCGTCGATAGCCTAGTGTTTACAGGGATCGCCCTCGTAGCTGAGAGGTTTGGGTTCGTTCCCCATCCTGGCCATTAAACTATTGACGCGGGCCCACTCCTAACACAAGCATTAGCTTAGCTGGAGGGGCTAACCGGAATACTTGTAATGTGATAAACTCACATTGCTAGTAAACTTTTGTTCATAAAGAATCTGTATTTTTTTTATTTATTGACAATCACAGAAAAAAGAGACGAAAATTACTATTACTGCCTTTTTTCACGTGCACACTCAACACAAGAATGTGACCCTACATTTAACCATAAACACTCAACTTCTACAAATAGCGTTATCAAATGGTGGATTTTCCTCGGCAGTGATATTTTCCTTTGTCCGTCCCGTATCGCGGCTGATACCTGTTATCTATTGTCTCATGACCGGTCGACTCCCGACATACGACCAAGTGTGTTTGAAGTGTGTTCTGTTTTCTTTATTTTTTATGTTCTTCTATACTATGTGAAACAGAATGGGTATACTAATTTTTTTGCACCTTAACTTTGTAAATCTAAAACTATCGGCTTTGTGGGACAGTTGAAGTACTAAAGGTTTTATAGACTTAGAAATATGTCAACAGCTGTATGTATCCCTGTAACACCTTTTGTTTTTCAAGTTTCCTCCAAAGCTGATAGTTTTAGAATTACAAAGTTAAGTTTTGAAAAATATAGTATACCCTTTCTGTTTCGACCTATGTATCCATATTTGTTTTGAATTTTATTTTCATTTTGTTAAAATTTATTTTAATTTCGTTTTAATTTCATGACTGCTTGGCGCAGTGGTTCGAGCGTAGGCCGCTCGGCTCACTGGACCGGGTGGTTGCGGGTTCGATTCCCACCGGTGCAAATTTCAGAAATGGCCTTTTGTTAATTTGCCCAGTGTTGGGTGTTGCATTGCTTAGTTTGGGACCATACAGTTGATGTGTCAGTATGGCGATATAATTATTTATTTTCATGAAATTAAATTGGAAGAAAGTTATAATCCCCCAACATACCCGGATCCGAATAAAGCTTAGCTTAGACTAATTTAGGTACAATACAATGGATTGAGGAGGGTGATCTCGGCAACACTGGGAAGTTATGAAAATATAATTAATGAAAATTACATCCAAATAAAGTTTAATCCGCAACCATCTGATAATATGAGCTAAATTCAGACCGGAAGACCACGCGATCAAAGAAAACTTGGAAACGGATGCTATATATGAACATACGAGTATGTATATGTTAGTAAGGTATCTTTGTGCAACATTTCGTCTGGAAGATTTTATTGAATGTTGTTGTTTTATGTGTAAGTAATCATTATTGGTAAAACTTAAACAAATAAATTGTCTTAATAAAGTCATCGATTTAGGAGTCGCAAGCGCAGCTTATTATGAGGGGTCTTACACTTAGTTCAATTCTAACTTAATTAGTTGTCTAATAAGACTGTAGACTAATTGACGGGAAGGACACGGTGAATATAAATAAATTAGCTCCTTTACACATCGCGATTTAACAATATGGTTGCACAATATACATACTTAAATGAGTTTTCATTTTTCTCTACTGAAAATAATAAAAATAAGGAAGTATCTGTGGACTTTATACTGCTTATCTTAACTGAAAATGATATATCTTGTTGGGTTTTGGTTAATAGACATAAATATTGCAAACACAAGTTATTATATTTGTTATCGAGTAGTTTTCAGGATTTTACGCGCCAATTAATATTGGATTCGTTTCTTGAAAAACTTATTCAGGAAATAAAAATTCGCTGTTCGAAATTAGTCTAATCGAATTTTGTAGAGCTATGCCATCATCCTACTAATATTATAAATGCGAAAGTTTGTGAGTGTGGATGTATGTATGTATGTATGTATGTTTGTTACTCCTTCACGCAAAAAGTACTGAACGGATTTTGATGAAATTTGGAACACAGATAGATTATAACCGGGATTAACATATCGGATACTTTTTAACCCAATAATCCAATACTACGCGGATGAAGTCACGGGGCACAGCTAGTTTTAATATAAAAAAAAATTGTTGTTGATAATTAGAACCTCTAGTGTATACAGAAAAAAGAAAAAACAAATTCGAAAACAGAACAAGTCTTCGAATGTCACAGCGAGTATTTTGATCCGCAATAATTACCCACACAAACGTTACATGTTCTTCAGCCGATGACACCGTTTCCATTCGAGTGCCACAGTCGGAAGGTTAAGAGCCTACTATCGCGTTATCAGCCGTACCTACCTTGGTGACGCCCCATTTGCTCATTTGACCTGACACCTCAGTTATCAGTGGTGCGCCGCGATAACCGCTCTGCCGTCACCGTCTACCTGTACCTTTACAATTGTTATTTTTTTTTGTTTGAGTTTTTTTCCAATTTCGAACTATTTTCCGTTGACAAGTGTTCCATTTTTAAAAGGTTCTTTGTGTGTGAATTCTGGTGTTATTAAGTAATGAATTATTGGATTGCTTCGATGTCATTTTGGGGTTACGTACTGTGACCTTTGTGCTGTAACGACGCTTATATTAGGATATTGTTTTTAAATCGATTGTTAATTAGGTGAGATGTTGTTTTATGAATCTTAATAATTGATTTTGTTTTGCTTCGGTGACAAATCTGTGAATAAGGAAAATCTGATCGGTCGCTTGGCTTATCACTCTGGTCGTGAACAAGTACTAAATGTTAAATACCTATCTATACCTGTTTAATGGCTATGGTTAAGAAAGTGTCAGGTTCAACCATCTTCTTTCTTGAAGAATGGAATGCCTGTGTTATTAAATCGATCTCAAGTCTGAGAGCGGTCTTGAGTGCGCTTTTGACATGTCATTTAGTACTGGAATGACATAAGAATGACGTTTCCAAGATCGTATGGACCTTAATATTCAATTTAAATTTGCCTTACAGGTAACTTAGCCTGGAAGGGGCCAGATTAAGTTACCTAGAAAGGAATCTGTATTTATTTTATCAGCTACTATAAATCTTAAATAGCATATAATATAGTTAGTTGATAGTTTTTAGTAGGTATACATAAGGAGTATAAGTACATAAGGACTTGAATAAAATGGCAAAATAAATACTAGACCTCTTCAGTATACTTGAGGGCTGGTCAAGCTGGATTCTTATTCTAATACATATTCCATATTTCTCGTCACAGCTGTCAGAAGCTTAATGTAGGGTTTACAGGTCATCAATGGCGGTCAGAAGTGAAAAAAATATCACTAATATAAATCGGCGTAAAGTACCCATTATAACTGCGTTTCGCACGGTCAATGAGAGAGCCAGACGAACATGGCCCCTTCCACTCCCTCTATGCCACGTGCGAGCAATTGGGTTCCAAGCATAGAGGTATAAGGATAGATGAGGGGAGCCCCAGGCTCTCATACAAGTGGAAATGTCACCCCGCTAGAAAGAGCGAGGAGATGAAAGCCGGGTACCTTTCTCTCTCTAGCGCTGAGGCCGCGTAGTTTCATTTAAAGCAAATCGCGCGACTGCGCATGCGCCAATGCGCCAATGGGTTCCAAGCATAGAGGTATAAGGATATATGAGGGGAGCCCCAGGCTCTCATACAAGTGGAAATGTCGCCCCGCTATAAAGAGCGAGGAGATGAAAGCCGGGTACCTTTCTGTCTCTAGCGCCGAGGCCGCGTAGTTTCATTTGAAGCAAATCGCGCGACTGCGCATGCGCCAATGCGCCAATAGAGAGAGAAAGGTACCCGGCTTTCATCTTCTCGCTCTTTCTACTACGGCGACACTCTCAGCGCCGTCTTCCCTTCTCTATTCTTATACCTCTATGGTTCCAAGACAATTTAACTTTTCCCCGGGACCCGTCGAGGGTCAAACCTCGACGTCGTTATTGGTCACTGTAGATGATGTGCCTCGCGAACATCCTGAAACAAAACGAAGAAAACAAACAAAATAAAATAACGAAAAATCACAAAAATAATCTAATGTGGGTGTAAAAATATTGTTTTATGAAGTGGGTAGAAATTACATGTACTCGTACTTATCTTCAAATATTCAAATAAAAAGCAGTCTACCTCCGTATTGCGCGCAGACTCAATGTGACACGGTTTATTCACCGCTGTTCAGTTTTGTCAAAATCTCAGTACAAAGTGCATACACGTCTCGACGCAATACGCCCTGCTAGTTTCAAAACCTACATTGTGTTGTTAATTCAAACTCAACACTTCACGCATCACCAGCACCGCCTACAGTCCCCATTGTCGATCCTGGTTTACAGGAGTTACAGTGGTGGGAGTGTGTGGCGCGACCAGTCCTATAAAAAATATTTAGCGTAAACATTAGGGGGAGTCCTACTATTTGGGTCAATGACCATGGAATTGTTGAGTCTCAAAAGGTAGATGGGTAGTCGCTTCGCGTTGATAAAAAGTGGTTCACGCGGCTTAGCATAAGTTGGCAGGAAATTAAGCGATCCCTATTGATGGAAGCGGGCGGGCTTCACATAGCACAGCCAAGTGGACGGCCACCCTTACTTTAAGTCCCACATAGTTATGTGAGACGACATAATATATCTTTCATAATTTTAAAGCGCATCAAAATAAAGCGGGTCCCAAAGTCCAGTGACGACCGCTTGGCGCAGTGGTTCGAGCGTAGGCCGCTCGGTTCACTGCACATGGTGCTTGCGGGTTCGATTCCCGCAGGGGCAAATTTCGGAAATGGCCTTTTCGTAATTTGCTCGGGTCTGGGTGTCACTGGGATCGCCCCCAGTCCATTGTACGGTACCCATAGTATAAGCTTTGCTTAGTTTGGGACTGTGCAGTTGGTGTGTCAGTTTGGCGATATTATTCAATGGAAAGTCTTGGTCCTCTTAGGCACGTATTAATAAATAGATATCAAGTCTGAGATTGATCTTGAGTGCGTCTTTGACATGTCATTTTGTACTGGTATGACATGAGAATGACATTTTCAAGATCGTTCTCAGACTTGAGACAGATTTATTAATACGGGCCCTAAAGACTTGGGAAGTCCTGTCTTGGTGCTTGCGTAAAAGTAAAAAATTGAAGAATAATACATAATTACAGCTGAAATAAACAATGAGACCACTCGCGTGGGTTGTATCGCCGTGGTGGCGCCAGCTGACTGGACACGAAACTTCTTAGGTATAATCTTAGGCCGTTATTTATCACGTTGAGGGTTCCCGTCCAATTGAGCCAAGCGGGCTGACTGGGCTAGCTATCGAACAATTAGATCGCTTCGTTTAATGAGATGTGGAAAATGAAGTGGTCCCATTGGTCAAAAGATAGCCCAGCCCGCCTGGCTCAAGTGGACGGGCACTCTAAATAACGTCTAGAATTATAGCAGGCTTATAACTATACTTTATAATATAAAAATTCCGGTGTGTGGGTGTGTACCTATTTCTTCTTCTTCTAAACGGCTTAACCGAATTTGGTGATTTTTGTTGTATTTATGGGGTCACCTGGCAGGTCCTCAGCTATAGTTAGTTCTGGTAGATGCCGCAGTTGTCGAAATTCAGAAAATAGGCTAGCGACGCTGCGAGCAAAATGCGACCCATAATAATCCTAAACTAAAGATGTTTAGCAAGTTAATGAAGACGCGCGAATTATTGCAAATTGATCCATAAGCCAGTGTCATAAGAGTCACAGCACGCATCTTCGTGAAATGAGCGAACTATACATACCACTCTATTTCGGTTCTATTCGCGGTGGGAATTTTTGGATCTTTTCGGACATTTCTTTAGAATTTTGTTACGGTTTGACAATTTTTTTTTTGCTACGAAATTTTATTTCTAGACATTTATTTTAATTACTTACTATATATTTTCCTCTTTTAATACCAAGACATCCTGTCAATTATAATTTATCCCTGTTTCCCTGGCAGAGGTCAAAAGGTCAAAAATTCAGGAGAAAATATCCTGTCGTCTGATAACCCTGTTGCCAAGTTCATACTGTCGCTGATCGTACACGCATAGGTACGGGCGAGTCCTGCGCATCTTATCGCCGCCGTTACGAGTAACTTGTTATCGCGATTGACATTAAGGTAGGTATCGGTGTGGTTTTTTTACAAGGTTAAAATACTGGAAGGAATTCGATAATTTGTTTAGTGGTAATGATTTATTGATTTGATTTATGTAAGTAGTGTATTTTTTGGTTTGGATACCACAAGTTTGGTCAGAAATTTCAGTGCATGGTTTACGAAATGCCACCTATTTTATAGAAGTGTCGAAACGACATGTTTACTAAACAGGATTATAGCCTTTAATTTCTATAAAGTTATAGTACAAATAGGTACAAGCAAGAGATTTCTTAATTTCTTTCTTATTTTTTTCTTTCATAAGGACCTTCTCCTGACAATAATAAACACAACAAAAAAGAATTAGCGAAATCGTTCCATCCGTTCACGCGTGATGCGATGCCCGAGGAAATATAGATTAATTTTCATATATAAGTATAGATAATTGATCATTATTTATTATTTGTTTACAGACGCACCCTAGACTTCATAAATTCATCATAAAACAGTTCATAATGGAAGCGGTTGAATCTAAAGTGCAACCAAAAGTGGAGTGCAGTGATGCAGTGAGTGATGTGAGTGAAGTGTCTGTGAAAGTGGAGGATGATGCTGACGAGATAATTAGCCGCGGGAGCCAGCGAGAGAACAGGCTGACCAGCATCATCGACCAGCTGAGGTGCCAGAGCAGGATGAAGGGTGAGTACTTAATGATGTTAGAGATAGACGGCGATAATTTTGACAGCTGCACTTTTGCGCAGACGACGAATAGGAGTTGGTAAACTGAAGACCAAAACGACGCCTACTGAGAGTTACAGGTACAATTACTGTCGGGGTACAATTTCTGTCGGGGTACAATTTCTGTCAGGGTACAATTGAGGAATTTACTTTTCATCTGACATTAATAACACTCTTTGATGCTACTTACTCTTCAATAGCGGTATAATTATGTACTCTTTCATTGATCGCAACTCAAAACTATTTTAGAAGTTGTATGGTAAGTAGGATCTTAACTTTACGAGTAGGTACTACTGAATATCATTGAGTTATAATGCTCATAGGAGTGTATTATTAAATCGATCGCGAGTCTGAGAGCGTTCTTGAGTACGCTTTTCACGTGGGAATTTGTACGTTACTGCTATAATATAAGAATTACATTTCCGAGGTTGCTCTAAGACTTGAGATCAATTTATGAACACGGACCGTAGTATCTCGACTACGATTATAATAAATGTATTGTGGCTCAGTCCATTTTTGTTTTGCCTGCCAGTTTTCAATACGAGAATCGTTCTCAATAACATGGCTACCGCTATGATGGACTTAAATTGTAATAATTAGCCAAAAAATTACCTTTTAAACACAGTTGTAAATAACATAAAGCACGCGTCGTGAACCGTGACCGAAACAAAAGTCGCAACCTTTGAATTGATCCTTATCGGCCGCATTTAAATCGCTTAGTACACTTATAAAAGCAATTACAAGGAAGACAAAGGTATCGTGGCCAGCTAAGATGGCTGAAAATCGGGACAGAAAAAAAAAATGATTTTTTGGGCTCGACGAAATTTGGTGTTGAAGAATAAAAAAAATAACTACAACAAATGATTTTTGTACTTTCATTTAGTTCTTTTTTATATTTTGTAATTATTCCAACTCGTTTATTATACATACGAGACATCACATGAATCTTTGCTGTTATCCCAAAACGTTTAGTAAAATATACTACAAAAATCAATTGTTGCAAATTTTTTTCGTCATACAATTCTATGTCCGAGGAAATAAAATCGTGTGGTTGCCCCAGTGAAGGGCACGTGTCGGCGGGGCTCGGGCACAATTAGGGGCAGCGTCGCGTCGCGCGGTTGCCTCCCAGCAACAATGGCTCTGATCACTGATATCCTATCAACTCATCTGTTGCTCTTGAATTAGTTCGTTTGTGTGCTCGCGGAAATGTAACAGAAGACGTTGAGCTGACTGCACCTCCTTTGAGGTCCTGTTACGTGAGCTTTGAACCTCTTTACTGCTATTTTAGTTTTTAAAGCCGCCGAATAGCGTGCGACCCGCCTGATGTTAAGCATATACTCTAGCCTATAGATTGCTTGCAAAACCAACGCAAGCATAGTTCGCACGTTACTGGCTTAAAAGGAGTGGGAAAGAGAGGGGGGAGGGGAGGGTGGGACTTCCGGATCTCCCTTATCGTACGAAACGCAGCTATAGGTAATAGTTATACTTTATGCCATCTTCTGTGAGAAGTTGGTACTACCCCGATCATGCCAGCCGCCTTTGGAAATAAATTCGCAATAAGTAAATTTGAAATTCGTGCGTTCGACAACTTGGCTATACCGCTTGTTATGGCGTTACTGTTTTAATTAACTAGCTGTGCCCGCCGACTTCGTCCACGTAGTATTTAACTTAATATAAATTTCGGGATTATCGGGATAAAAAGTATCCTATGTGTTAATCCCGGTTATAAACTATCTGTGTTCCAAATTTCATCCCAATCCGTTCAGTAGTTTTTTCCTGAAAGAGTAACAAACATCCACACTCACAAACTTTCGCATTTATAATATTAGTAGGATTACCTTTTTCCATAGTAAACTAGTAGCAACACTCAATCAATAGGCCCAATTAACCCCCGGTTAAGGGGCGTTTAACTAATTAATGCATAAATCCAACTCTTAACCTAACCGATAGCGTTAATCAGAGGACTAGATTTATCTACTTTACCCGTTGAAATACGGCCAATGTTGCCTGAAACGACCACCATTGAAAAAAACATTGCACTTCCCAATTGAAAGTTAGCCTTAAATAGATAAGGATATGGTAGAGTTTTGATTGGATAGTTGTTTGGCGATAATTTCTATCAGTCGTGAGCAAATATAGAGAGCAAGCGCATTGATGTATGGACGGCGCGGCGGCGCGCGCGCAGCGAGCCATCGACGGATTCATGCTGCCAGAGATGAGACAGATGTAGAGTTGATACTACCGTCGGAGGTAGATACATTCATTATTTTTTTAATCGCCAGATTGACACACTAATTGTATGGTCCCAAACTAAGCAACGCTTGTACTATGGGCAACGTACAATGGTCTGAGGCGATCAGTGACACCCAGACCAGGGCAAATTACGAAAAGGCCATTTCCGAAATTTACCCCGGCGGGAATCTAACCCGCAACCACCGTGTGCCACTGCGCTAAGCGGTCGTCAAATTACGCCAATTACGCCTGAAAAATATACCTACGGCCGGTTGATTACAGGAATAAAAGTAGTGGGGAATTGTGAGCCCTTCCCCTTAACATACACGTTAATATATAATTAAACCCTTGACGGGAAAGAAGGGATGATATAAGTTTAACATCTATGTGTCTGTGGCACCGGAGCTCTCGAACGGATGAATACATTTTAATTTACTTTTTTAAAATATATGATTATATTATGATAGCTTCAAATTGTTAAAAATAAATCACACTGAAAAATTCGTATCTTCATGTCAGCGATAGAGTTGCTCTAATAATATAATAATGGAGTAATGCTGTTTTCGTGACAAACATTGTTATCATAATGTTGACGTATAAATACTTAATAGTTTATTTATAAGCACTAAGAGTTCGATGCAAAAGACAATGTACCTATTTATGTGGTCAAGTTCAGGTACAAGTTCAAGAGAGAGTTCAAGATCAAGTACAAGTTTTCAGCTGTAATTACATCGAACTTATCGTCGTTTGGTTAAGCACGCGTCTTGCGAGTACAAGGTCCTGGGTTCAAACACCGGCTCGCACCTCTGGGTTTTTTGAACTCTACATGCGAATCATAGTTTCAATATGATTATGACTTGCTTACTGTGGAGGAAAACATCGTGAGGAAACCTGCATGTCTTAGAAAATCTAATAAATTTTTTGAAATACATATTATGAATTCCGCTAACCCGCATTGGGCCAGCGCAATGGATTATGTCCTGAATCCCATTCGTATTGAGGGGAGGCCCGTGCCCAGGATTGGGACATTAAAAGGGCTAATAATTATTTATCATGGTTCTCCCAAACATTACAGATTCAATAGATGTTTACTGACCTAACGCCATTTGTACCTCGCTAGATTGACTTACCTGAATATCGTCAGTGAATTATAATGTACCCTGAAAAAGATATACCTAATAGTGATTTGGCATATCTTTTTGAATCGAAACAAATTCACAAAAATGGGTTTTCCAAAATATACTAGGTGAAACAGAAAGGGTGTACTATTTTTTTACAACTTTACATTGTAAATCTAAAACTATCGGTTTTGTGGGACAGTTGAAGTACTAAAGGTTTTGTAAACTTATGAAATCTGTCAACAGCTGTATCCCTGTAACACCTTTTGTTTTTCAAGTTTCCTCCAAAGCTGATAATTTTAGAATTACAAAGTTAAGTTTTGAAAAAAAAGTATACCCTTTCTGTTTCAACCTGCAATGTTACCAGTTGATGGGAATAAATTCAAATGAAAAAAGCACAGTTCACCCGTTGCAATGACTATTAAACTCATCTTTGCTATGAGGTCGCGTGCGCGCGCGCCGTTAGCGCGGCTGGAAATTTATAATGATCGATATTCGCTCGTCCGATTGGACCTTGCTCTGGTTACGCGGGTCGTGGCGCGATGCATCGATATTATTTCTCCAGACTCGGTATCACTTTCTCTTCCTGAAATGGTAGCGACTGGTGGTTAATTATGGATTGCATAAGTTTGGTGATATTTCGTTTTTCTTTTTTAAAATCTAAATATACGAGTATATAACTCAAAGGTGACTGACTGACTGACATAGTGATCTATCAACGCACAGCCCAAACCACTGGACGGATCGGGCTGAAATTCGTCATGCAGGTAGATGTTATGACGTAGGCATCCGCTAAGAAAGGATTTTGATTAATCTACCCCCAAGAAGATAAAATAGGGGATGAAAGTTTGTATGAAACTTTGTCAATTAAATCCCACGCGGACGAAGTCGCGGGCACAGCTAGTAAAAAATATAACTGTGTTAATTTAGATAAAATAATATCTACGTGTGTTTTGGATATGTAATTCGTGATGCATTTAGGTATTTATTTATTATTTATTATCATTTAAACACATGTAATATTGTCTAAGTACATAACATACAAAAAACCACTGAGGTTTAGAATTGATGTTATACGTTAAATGTTAAATGTAGGTAGGTATAACTAGATAATATAATAATAATGCGTTGGTGTAACAATAAATAGTTAATTTGGTTTTTAATGGAACTAGGTAAACTCATTAACACACCATGGTGCTTAAGAAATGTTCTTTTAATTTTCTTTTAATATTATTGGGTGTAATAGAATCGCGTAAGGTAGGTGGTAGATTGTTAATAAGTCGAGGAATCATTTAGTTGGAATCCTTCCTTGATTATTATGGAGTACGTTCGTGTTAATTGAATTGACTCTATGAAGAATTAAAATAAGTATTTAGTAGTATCAAATTTTATTAGTCCTTTTTACAAATTAGTAAATTATTTCTGAAATACTGTATAAAAAAAATACATTTATTAAAAAACTATAACAAATAAAAATATTCAAAGGGATACTACTACCTAGGAACTGCAAAAATCATTTGCAGTCCTTTTTTTCTTCCTCAGTGTATGAGATGATGGATCATATTTACTTCCAATTTCATTAGCCCTTCTAATTATCTGTCTGTATTAAATGTTTCTTTGGTTAGTCGTGATACCTACCTGTAAGCGGTCATTCACCCGAAGAATCGGACACCGTTCTGTCTCTACATTTTTGACAGATAATGACCGTATTCGACATGTGGATACAGTAAAACGTATATAAATTATCTGTGCCGGGTTAACCGTGTGAATGACCGCTAAGTAATTAAAAACCTATTTCACATTTCACTTTAAAAAATTGCACCAAAATATGCGAAATTGCAAGTGTTAAGATAACTGTGTTGTCCAAAATATTTAGGTAGATATTTTTAAACATTTTGTAGTGTATGTTGTACCTATACTTTAAATATAGTGTTGTGTGTATAACGAATCAAATGTTTACGATATCGTAACTCGGAGTGCGGGGAATCAGGGCGGATCGACTCCTGCAGATTTAATTATTTTAGAATAGGGTTGTCAGAGATAAAGACTATTGATACTGTGACTATTTTAAAATGATATATTTTTAATACCACTAAGTACTTATTGTATTAACAGAATATAAGAGTATAATAGTGAATTACGCAAATAAAATAACGAAATAAAACTAGTGAATATTAATATGGTATAGGTAGGTATCCTTCTGGAAATTTTGGATTTTTATGTAAACTTAAATCTTTATGATCTACCTACAGCCTGAATTTATTCCATTACGTATTGTATAAATTAGACAAATAATTCGAAATATCTTGATGAAATTGCTTTCGATTTGACGGCCGCGCCACCTGCCGGGTATACTCGTAAGTGCTAAGAACCATCCAGATGAACTTATAAGTCCAAAAAAGCATGAAAATCGGTCAAGCCGTTTAGGAGGCGAAGAACACACGCACATCGGAATTTTATAACTATATACTTACAATGATAATAAATGTTTATGTTAATATTGTAAAAGTGACAACCCTATGGCTTATCTTTAGCGATCTTTGTTAAAGTAAATTAGTTTATTCAGCCTTACATCATGAAGATCTGAAGTTATTATTTATTATAAGATTGTTTAGATGCGCCGTAGTTATGAGTCAACTAATTATTTTTTATTTTTTAAATTTGTTAGTACCTACTAAGGTATTTGAACGGTGTCACTTTTAGGAAAGTACCTACCTAAGGATTTCTCCAAGTGAAAAAGGTATCTAGGTGATATTACTAAATGACTAGATATTCGGAAAACTCAGGAAAATTCAGCGTACTTACATAGTATATTATGGAAGGAATTACTTCTCACTGGCTCTCCTAGATGGCGTTAGTTGTTGCTATATTAGTTGTTTTTCAGTTATTCGGTATATCAACTCCTCGAGGTCTCTTGCGAATTTTCTCTTGCGTAAAAATATATTTACTTAAATCGGATTTTAATCATGGATATCTCCATTGATGAATATACGTATATCGGTGGTTATGTCAAACAAAAATGTGTGTAGGTATAGTTAGTTTATCTGTGAAAACTTTTAAAGGCCAAAGCACATGAACTCTTTTTCGCTCAGACGGAGTGCTTACGACGTGAAAGCGTGACCGGTGTTACAATTAACTATATCTTGCTGTGCGAGATCTTGATTGAGGTGAAATGCTATCGGTGCGCCCGCGCACCCACAATGGCGTGAGGCCACTGCACAGGCGGACTTTCTTCGGAAACAGTTATTTTTCTTCCATATTTTGTTGCTAGATCGAAAAGGACCGAGTTTTAATGCAGAATATTTGAATACAAATGAAATTTGAGCGCTGTTTTGTTTTTCCAAACCATACAATAAACGACATATGATGACGACGTCTAGAAATTTGAGGAGCGTTTCAGAAATCGGCAGGAATGGTCATAAATAAGAATAAGCGGGGGTGTTATCACATCAATCGATTGAACGTCGTTCAATAATCGATCGAACGTTGCTCTATGCAGAAACTGTCAATTGACGTCGACTGTTCTCATTCTACCTTCGTTGGATTGTTGTAAAATCCTTACATAGGGTGATGTCTATCATTTGGATATACATATGCAGAATGGATCCAACTACCAATACTTCTGCAAACTGAAATCAACCTACAACCACTTAACTGGGGTTGATTTTAGTCTGCAGGAGTAAGTGTGGGTTGGTTTATTTTTGCAAATCTATGTCCATTTGTAAAGACGATATCGTACCCGTTGCAGGGAGCCGGCTGTCGCTAGGGGCGGTGGACCGAGATATGTGTAAGTGTTTACAGGAGTAGAGCCAAGCTGTAGCCAGTTGACTTCAGCTCCGAGCTGGCTCGACCGGAGTAGTACCACCCTCTCACAGGAAATCAGCGTAAAGTAGAGTAGCGACTATAGCTGCCTTTCAAACGATGAGTGAAAAACCAAAAAGTTCAAAAGCCGTCGAAGTTCTAAATGCTCATTCTAGGTTCCTACCAACGATAAACACATGATGGAAAATAATCTCTACATCATAAAACAGTTACCTATGTAGAGAAAATGTTGCTAGTTAAAACATAGAAATTATCCCGTAAAAAAGGTTATAAATACAATTCTCCACCTACGGACGGATGGTCATCGATACAGCTAGGTGCGGACGAGTGCATCCACAGTTTTTGCACCACCAACAGTAATGAGAGGCCACGGTACATCTCTGCTTGTACTGTTACTTATGAGTCGTGATTGTTGAATGAGCGGGGCACTTGATCACTTTTTACGATTGGCTTCTGAACGATAAATCAATGCGATAGCAGAATAGCTGTGATGCGAGCTTTAAGTGCGAATTGTGCTATGTTTTAGAAGTCAACTATCCGTAAATATTTAATTGTTGTGTATACTAGGTGAAACAAAAAGGGTATACTATTTTTTTTGCAACTTAACTTTGTAAATCTAAAACTATCAGCTTTGTGGGACAGTTGAAGTACTAAAGGTTTTGTAGACTTATGAAATCTGTCAACAGCTGTAGTCCTATAGCACTTTTTGTTTCTGAAGTTTCCTCCAAAGCTGATAGGTTTAGAATTACATACTTAAGTTTTGAAAAAAAAAGTATACCTTTTATGTTTCAACCTGTATAGTGTGAAAGACCCTTTTGGTGATCGCCCGCTACCGGGATTCAAACCCACGACCTTCGGCATCGAAAGGCGAAGTTATTTTAACGGAGCTACCACGAATAGTAATAGCTTCCTTACTAGAGTTTTTTCTCCAGAGGTGCCAGTCATATACTCTGTGTTCTAAAGTGTGGATTTGACCATTTCGCTAGAGAGTCATACATTTCTAAATCAAGGGATCACAATCGAAAATAGAGTCATCAAAGTGTACCCTGATTTATGACGAGGGGTAAGGGAATATTCCGGTGCGCAGGCGCAGATATGGGTACAATGCGAGTGTCGCCGGTCGATATATTACAGCGGCTACCGGCCCAGCGAGCGACTAATATTTTATATGGGCGGTCTTCATTGCAGCGAGACCTGTTGCAGTAGGGATGGGAAGCGGTGTCGATGAAATTTTGTCGATATTTTCTTTTTCATTATGAACAACTTTTTTTAATTGTACGTATTTATTAATTAATAGGTATCAAGAGGTTTGGAAGGTTATGCACATAAAACCAACCTACAATCACTCGCAGTAGGGTTGGTTTTTGTTTGCAGGAGTACGTGTGCATTGTACCAGTGTACAAAACTGCATCCATTTGGGAACATATGGACTAGATTAATTAAATTTAAGTGGAGGTATGCATACTGTTAAATCCAATCAAAGTGTTAAGAAAGTTAATTGCAAAACAAGTACGTTGATTTATATTCATACAATTAATCGATACCTTTACTGAAGGTTAATAATTTTCTCCATCTATCGATATCTGCTGCTCCGACACTATTCGAGTGAAAGAGGCGTGCACTGGTTGCTCTCATTAATCTTTCATTTCTACGTTATATTATTAGAGGAACGGGTTTGCACGGATGCTGCGGGCGTGAGAGGGGGTGAGGGGGGCGGCGCGGGGGCGGCGGCAGGGAGGGCGTGAACCCGAGTGAACCTTCAGTAGCACCTGCCGCGTCCGGTCGCCCGGCCTGTCTTGATACAGTTTCTAAGGTTGGACAAACATGAACAAAAATAATCACTTTTAGTACTCACTGAAAATTAATTGGTAATTACGCGTTGAGCTCTTTTCAATGTACATTATTATAAAGGCCAAAGTACACTGTGTATCATGGAAGCACAAGCACAATTTTGAGCAGATGCGATAAACGCTCGCCTTGGAAATTATAGCATAGGTTGTATTCCTCGCACCGCGCTGTGATTTTCGAATTGCATGTGCGAGTCTTATTCCGCACGTGTATTTAAGACCTAAAACTGTGATAAACCATTACGTCTGTATTCCTTGAAGGGGTAGGCACAGTAGCACTGCAAGGTTTCTATATTTCGGTCAAGGTATTTTGGTCCCTATGTAGTAGGGATTGAGTCTGTTACCCATTATACTGATTTAAACTTTTTTTATTTATCGCCAGACGGACACCAACTGTATGTTCCCAAACTAACGCTTGCACTATGGGTACCGTACAATGGACTGAGGATGATCCCAGTGCCACCCAGACTAGGGCAGATTACGAAAAGCCATTGCCTAAATTTATCCTTGCGGGAATCGAACCCGCAGCCACCCGGTGTAGTGAGCTGAGCGGCCTACGCTCGAACCACTAAGCCTAGCGGTCGTCAAGTTTAATAGTATGTTTTTAGGTAATCTGTAGTATTAAAGTAAATTTTAATAGTAAGTATAATAATAATAATTAGCTCTTTTAATATCCCCTCCTGGGCACGGGCCTCTTCTCAATGCGAGAATGAAGCTAAAATTACATAAAATTATTTCATTATTAAGGGCGTGTAATTACAGTTTAAAAGGCGATTATTTATGCGTTTAAACTTTCGCGAGTCTGTCACGCACGGTTGGTCACGGTACATAATGTCCCGGATTATGACACGTCACTTGTGACATGTTGGAGCGGACCAGAGAGTTCACCTAAAAAAAAAAATATTTTTTTAGCAGTGATAGCCGATTGGTTAAGCACGCGTCTTGCGGGCTCCAGGTCCCGGGTTCAAACCCTGGCTTGCATCTCTGGATTTTTCGAAATCTATGTGCGAATCATAAATTCTATATTATTATTACTTGCTGACGATGAAGGAAAACATCGTGAGGAAACCTGCATGTCTTAGGAAATCTAACCAGTTTTCGAAAGACATGTGAAATCCGCCAACCTGCATTAGGCCAGCGTGGTGGATTACGGCCTGAATCCCTCGTAGTGAGGGGAGGCCTGAGCCCAGGAGTGGGAAGTCAATAAGGGCTAATAAGTTATTAAGGGCTAATATACTAAAAAAAAATCGATCGGACGTTGCAATAGAAGGGGAGTGGGACAAATGAAGGGAAAGTAAGGGAGGTTTGGGCTTCCGGCTCTCTCAATCATCATAAGAAACGCAGCTATAATAGCTCTTCTTTATCTCGATCTCCTGTGTGTGGGTCCTATCGAATGCCTATCGATAGTTTGGCAATACTATCGTGACCTCGAAAAATAGTCAGAATATCGATAGCCCTATCGATACTATCGAAATTTTACAATACTATCGATAGTATCGATACTATCACTATTATAGCGTATTTTACTGCTATCACTGTCGATACTATCGATAGTATAAAATATATTGATATATTGTAAATATCTATATATTGTAAAGTTTCAATAGTATCGATAGGGCTATCGATATTGTTACTATTTTATTATACATCAACTATCGATTTTTAGGCATCACTAGGTGGTACTACCCGGGTCGAGCCAGCCTGTATATGAGCTGTCGTCCAACGGCTATAGCTTGGCTCTACCACCTAGTTAAAAGTTAGCAAGATCTTATTGCATTGATTTACTCGCGCAAGTCGGGTAGAATCAATTGTTGACCGGTGGTCATTATAACTCAAATACTGGGGTTACTGTGACCATGTTATATTAAAATTGAAGACATTGGAGTAATGTTTTGTTCTAAATAAAACTTCAAAGTTTCTTTAAACATTCTAACGTTTTGTAAGTAGAGCAGGTATGATTGTAGCTGTCTTCCGTACGATGTGTGAGGGAGCCGGACCCACTCCCCGTCAAATCGTCAACGTGCGAGCAATGCCTTTGGTATAGGCTTGTTTGCCGGCTATGTTAATTATTGAATATGAGCAACTGGCGATAAAAAAAAAATGACATGTCAAAGACAAGCCCGCTGAGTTTCTTGCCGGATCTTCTCAGTCGAGGTCGCGTTCCGATCCGGTTGTAGATATAACAAAAAAAATATGTAAAATTGACAATTTGTAAGTGCCCCCGTAGGCCTAAACAAAATAAACGCTTTGAATTTGAATTTGTTGTATAAAAAATAATGTCCAACCCTTTCATCAGCGCGTCTGACAGTCATCTTTCAGACCGGTGGTCTAAAAAATCATTCTGAATACTATTTAACAGATTTTGTTCTGTTTTCCATTGATGATTGCTTGAATTGGTTCACTCGTACAACCTTGGGCAAGGTCGCTAGTATATTAAAAATCTATTCATAAACATTTCTCAAACAAATCCAGATATCCCATAAATCAGACTCTAAGTCATGGTCATCGCATCATATCGCGAACGCCGAGGCGTCCGCCAATTACGGGGTGTGAAGGGTACTCCAATGATAATTGAATATATAGTTTATGGGCCCACAGCCCATCGTCCGGCCGGCGTATATACATACTTATGCACTGCCCTTTTCTAGTGTAAAATGATTAGAATCTATATATTAATACGTGAAGCAAAAACTTTGTACGACTTTTTACGAAAATTGCGCGGATGGAGAAGTATGAAATTTGGCACACGTATAGTGTATATAGAGAAGGAGTGCATAATGCTAATATTTTTATATTATAATACTTAGAAATACATTAAAATCAATAAATAAAACATTACACACACTACCATGAATTGACACACACACACATTTGTAACCTCCACACAGACTGACTGTCTGACTAACAAATGGTGACAGTTTTTGGAGGGCGGGACTTTCATAGTGCATTGCAGAGTGCACGCAGGTGCACGTATCAAATATCACGTGCGCGTATCAGATAGTCTTTGACAATAAAAAAAAATTAAATGAATTATGGTCGAATTTGGACCATTACAACGGAAATACTAGTATTTATAATTGCACATTGCTTGGTAGTGTTTTTGCTGTACTGCCAGTTGAAGATCGTCTCTGACGGTGTATCTTCAATAAAACCTTGGCTTTAGGCGATCATTGATCGTATAATGTGTCAGAATGTGCAGTATCTATCCTCATCATCATTCTCAGCTTGTCCCTGCCCACTGTTGAGTGAACCAATCCTACAGAAGATCGGCGTTAAGTAGCTATTATACGAGTAGCTGCGTTTCGTACGATGAGCGAGAGATTTGGAAGCCTGACCAGGGGGGGGGGGGGCCCCCCCCTGGCTTCCCATCCCACGGTTCACGACCCAGCGCGCACAACGATTAACGTAATGACCCGCGCGATGCTCAGGCAGCTTTATTGGAGATAATTATCAATTATACTGCTTCTCTGTTCTTTCACGTAATACCTTGTGAGTTGTGGGGTGTATTGGGCTTATGGGATTCTTACCAGTTGGGACACTAGCCACGGGATTTCTGTTCGGAATGACGTGGAAAATTTCGAATGGAGATTCCCATGGCTCTATCGTGTTAAGCAGCGGCCACTGCAGTGTTTTAGTGGCCCAGTACACTTCACAGTGGCCTAAGAGTTTCTCCTCGTACTATCATCGGCAAAAAAAAAAACAGGAGAGCGGTCTCATTTTGTTCCACTCTCTCGAGCTCGACTAACGAAACTTGATGTCGCATAGGTATGTTATAGTACAACATCTTCGTTCTAATGTATTATAGTAACAAACTATTTAAAAAAAAAAAAAAGATTACTAGCAATTTGTGTTTATCACATTACTAGTATTCCCTTTAGCCCCTCCAACTAAGCTAATGCTTGTGCTAGGAGTGGGCTCACGTCAATAGCTTAATGGCCAGCATGGGGATCGAACCCGGAACCTCTCAGCTACGAGGACGGCCCCTCTAACCACTAGGCTATTGACGCTTTCTTTAACTATTCTTCGTTATACCCTTTTTCTTTGAAACTATAACTAGGTGGTTCTGTCTCAAACTGTTTATTGAATGAGGTTCAAAATATGTGATAGGGGAAAGTCGTCAATGTCATACCACTTAACTTTGATATAGATTTTAAATGAAACTATTGATCACTAGTTGCTGCCCGCGACTTCGTCCGCGTAGACTTAAGTAAAGTATTCTATGTGTTAATCCCGGTTATAAACTATATGTCTTCCAAATTTCATCCAAATCCGTTCAGTGGTTTTTGCGTGAAAGAGTAACAAACATACATCCACACTCACAAACTTTCGCATTTATAATATTAGTAGGATAATCGGAGTTGGTTTTCTTCAGAACACACTTTAGTTATTTAACTTCAATACACCATAGGCGGTGTTGGGCTTAACCTACAATATTCTTCAGAAATGAAGTTTAAACATAAAGTTCCTTAAGGTACAATTTAGAGACCGGTTTTAATCGTACCATATGGTTCCTAAATCGTACTTAGGAACGCAATATGTAAATATCAACAAAAAGTCAATGGCATTAATTGAAACCCAAAAGATAAATAACCTATTTATTTTAACGTTCAATTGATTAGCTAAACAGTACTTTAATACAAACTTGTTTTTCTTATCATCTAAATTACGTTAGTTTTATTTGAACATTTTCTATGCTAAGTGCAAGTGCACAACTTTAAAACCGGGGCCGGTACAATTTGCCGAACTAACTAAATTTTGTACGAAAAACATTATCAGTTTATAGACTCATAAATTTCGACAGTTATTTTATTCAGACAAAAGGGACGTTATCTTGGATACTACTCGGTAACATAACTAATTTTTGGAAGCTCATTTTATAGTACTAAGTAGTATTGTATTCTCTTTGGTACTAAAGCTTATGTTGACTGCTAAGGTGAAGGCGCCTGTCTAGCCCGCGAAGTTCAAATTTTATGAGTTCTTTTAGAAATTTTTCAAAATCTGACAATAATAAAAGACAAATTTTGTAATTCGCGAAAAAGACCGTGTGCAGTGCATTTATTAATACATTTATTTTACTCTAAATATTATCACGGTGGATATGATACTAGTAAATCACTAAATATACAAAAATTGCCAGATTATCTGGATAGCTGTCGTTCTTGAAATGTTTTAGAGTAAGTTGGATATATTAATAAATGCACTGCACACGGTCTTTTTCGCGAATTACAAAATTTGTCTTTTATTATAGTCAGATTTTGAAAAATTTCTAAAAGAACTCAAAAAATTTGAACTTCGCGGGCTAGATGGGCGCTTTAGAATACCACAAGAAAACGTTTCTTTTTTATTTTAGTTACAACTGCCAACCGGAGAAAGTGACACACTGACAGTGCCTATTGCATGTTGGTAGCATTGCGTTGGTGTAGTCAGAGTAAATAAAAATCCGCATTTAGTAGGAATCATGCATGTGGTACCTACGATAAACCAACCGGTACAAGTTATCATACTCGCCCCTAAATCAATTTCAAAACCACATTTTTTACAATACCCTGAACTTTTACATCGGTCATGAATATTAAATCTTCCGGGATGTGGAAAAACGGCGCGCGCGGCGGCAAAAAGCGCGATCGCGATAGACGCGCGCGCAGCGCGTGGCGCGGGCGCGTGCCGCCAGACCAATTACACATCTTCGCCTTTATTACAAGCGCGCTCATTAGACGGGAGCCGGAGCTAGGAATATTCGTACACTTGGATATGGTATAACATATCACTAAACTAGCTTTCTGATTTTATTTAAATACCTAAAACTGAGTGATATTTGATTACTATTTGCTTATTTAGTGACAATGGTGTTGCCTGCTCACATCCTGTTGCTGTTCCCGAGAATGTGCACCATCTTTTATTTATTGAAAAGAGTAACCATTTGCCGGATCATCTCAGTGGAAGCAGCATTCCGAACTATTTAAAATTAATTATTTACATAGGTTCTTCTTGTATACCATTCTTCTTCATTGAGAAACCTACCAATGAGAAAAAAATACGATAGAAAGTGATTTTGTAGTTCCCAGGATGTAGATTATTTTTAGTATTTTTTCTTAACGTTTTGTACGTAATTATATAAAATACTAGTTTATGCCCGCGACTTCGTCCTCGTAGTATTTAACTTAACAAAAATTTCGGGATTATCGGGATAAAAAGTATCCTATGTGTTTTTTTTAATTTTGCAGATTGCAGTAGGAGTTAAATGGCCGAAATCGTCACTCTTGAAAAGCGTTATACGTAACTTTGTAGCGTCACCTGTGAAAAAGTTATCTAAAAATCAACTAGATGGCGTAAGTGAGCTATTCAAGTGACTACATAGTGCAAAATCGTAAAACTTAAAATTTTGTGCATGCTACACACTAAACAGAGAACTTCATTCATGACGGGGGTCCATCGACCACACAATTTCTTTTATTAATAATGTTATTATATATTATTGCCACATCATATTTTCCCAGCTCTCAGATCACGATTGAGTATGCGCACCCAGGTGTATCGCTCGCCAGGTCAGTGCGGTCGGTTTTTACCTGCCTAGGCGCGCCTAGCGGGTCTGCCTGCGTTTTTTTTGTATTACTGGATAGATGGTTCAGTTCACCGCAACCGGAACTTGTTGAAATTGCTTCATATGTCTTCTGGTTATCAGTTTTTGTGATAATTCTGGTAAGTAGTTGGAATTGTATTTTTATTTGTTTAAGTAGCAAAGTGTTTTTAAAATGTTATATTTAGAACACGAATTCCCGTCCGGTTCTCTAATGCGCCAGTTATTTTGAATTGGCAACTAACGCTAGTATACCTATAGAAGAGGTGTCTATAGGATTAATTAATTTAACGGGTGACTAAATTAGATTGAACATCTCGTAGGTACTAGTTTGCGTGGCCTACAATAAGTTCCCCCTATCATCTCCCACTGTTCCACTCCCATTCTGGTGCAACTTGCGAGCAATGCTTTTCGTATTGCTTTACGGTATCCGGTTAACATGAGAGGGTAGTAAGCTTGTTTTCCCACTTTCTTATAAATAAAAAAAAAAACATAGTTCAATGACTGACTGACAGATAAAAAGAAAACAAAAAGTTTCTATAAGTTTTGATATTACAGCAAATAATTTATGTGAATCAAAATGTAATAAATATTTACTGTAACAACAAAACGTTTCGTAAAAATATAAGAAACTACAAACAATTTTTTTTCGTATGTTTTTGTCTCAGGAGGATACCTACTTATATAAAAAAAATGTAAACGAACATAAACAAACAGACACAATAACGTATATTATTAGTATGTAACATCATTTTACCACCGTACGATATCGTTAGCTGTGATTGGCGGTTGACGAAAATGACAAGTGATCACAAGTGTAGTGTTGTGGCCAGCGACCCGGGCCGGTAAGTGGCGGCTGGGGTCGGCGCATCCGGTGTGACACCGCCTTAGGAAACGATATGGTACACAATAATAACTACCTTTCTCTGTGCCAATAGTTACAATAGAACAATTGGTTGTTTTTTACGACTGCTATACTTCATCATCATCATCATCATCAGCCTATACTTGTCCACTGCTGGATATAGGCCTCCCCTAATGAGCGCCATAGCGCCCTGTCTTCAGCTTGCCGCACTTCTTGCTTCTTTTACTTGCTTCTTCGTGGCCTATACTTAGATGCTTGAAATATCAATTGCTAATCTCGGTAATGGTATGAAATGTAGCTTTAATAGCTACTTTACGCTGATCATCTGTGAGAGGATGGTACTACCCCAATAGAGCCAGCCTGTATGGAAGCTGTAGTTAATTGGCTAATGTTTTGACTCTACCACCGCCAATTCTGTGGTTGTCTTAAAAATGTCTATGCTTTTAGTGCATCATCTGATGAAGGTATGAACATAATAGCATCGTTTTACCTAAAAGTTTATTTATCTTTTATTTTAAACTTGTTTTTTTTGTCAAGTGCCCATACCGCTAGAAGGAGCTTGGTTAGTTCGACCTACAATCCTAATACCTTACCTCTATTTTATTAGCAGCACTATCAATTGTACCATCTCAGATTAAATCGCCATCAAAACCAAGTTAACCTGAAAAGTTAGCCCACTAAACATCTTCATCGCGACTGCCATTGGTGGCGGGCAATTTATTATGTCAGATCATGATCAATCGCTGCGGTCCCGTATTCTTTACATGCAGTAACCATGACGTATAGTACCACTGTGCTCGAAGACACAAGGTGAATTGAGATATTTCGGCTTATTGATGGCTAGCGGAGCGTGCGGGCCAGGAGTTGGGAAACTTTGGATGCGGTTTTATATCCTACTTTCTTTTTAACGGGACTTCGGCCGCCACAAATTTTCAGCAATGTTATTTGTTTTTGTTTATTATTTAATGTTTGTTACCTCAGAACTCCGTCATTTATGAACAGATTTGAAAAACGTATTAATTTATTTTAAAGTATTTTCTTCCTGATTGGTCCCATAGAAATTTCATCGAAATCAGTTAAGTAGTTTGGCATTTAAATAAAAATAACTAAAATAAATAAAAAAAACGTAATTCATTCATTTATTATATTAAGACCTTATTATTTTAAAGTATCTACTATCGTGCTTCGTAACTCCATGTGAACAGTAGCTTAGCTGTCAGCAATTTGGCCAATCACATGGTTAAGCCATGACTGATGCGGCCACCGCCGGCGTCAAGCCCAATGGTTCCGCGCACCGCACTTTATTAGTGGACTACTCTACGGAACGACAGTTACGTTACCGTAATCATAGAGATTAAATTAAAATGAATTATTGTATTTTTTTATATCGAGACTATTGTGGTTTCTTTATTAACCGTCTATGAGCCCGAGTTCATGTAAACTAACGGGCGGTTAAAGCGGAATCCGATTGTATCATATACCTGCTGGCAACAATCGTTAACTGCTCTAACGGTTCGTTAATATTCTGGTGAAAACGGAGCATAGTAAATTTTTGATTGCGAAATTCTTATAACTTGACGGGTCATGATTTTTTAGTTGACAAATTTAAAATGTCAAATTTAGTTGACTAGTTGACAGAACGGAATTTGTGTGGGTATGTCGGCACCGTCTATTAGGCTACGGTATCTCCTTAACATCAGATGGATCAAAAGTTTGTTTGTCATTTTCGTAATATGAAAAAAAACTTAAATAAGTGCTTATTTTACATAACAATTGCAAACGCTTTGTATATAATTATCCAAAGTGGCGGGTAATTTATAAAACAGTGCGCTGTTCCCCGGGAAGACGGCCATTTTGCAAAACACAGTCCCACAAACAATTACCCGGTAAATGCATATATCACTGGGGGACAGACGACACGGCGTTTTCCATTCAACCCGACATGAAAGTTGATATTTTTATTTTTGCACTAGTTTCTGTGGAAGACTTAAGACGACCACTTGACGCTGTGGTTGAAGCGTAGGTCGCTTGGCTCACTGCACCTTGTGGTTGAGGGTGCGATTCCCGCTGGGATAAATTTCGTAAATATCGTTTTCGTAATTGGCCCTGGTCTGGGTGTCAGATGCTACAATTGCCATCTGTCAAATGTCATCTGACATCTCACTCTTGACATCTGTCATAGATAAGATTTCTTCTATTTTCTTTAAAAATATGGCCCACCCAAGTTAATAGGTATTCCGCCATTGTCAAGTAATAGATAAGATTTAATGTGTCCAACAGGTAGAACTCATAGACGTTTAAGAAAACATTAAAAGAAATAGCGACTGAAAGATAACAATGGCAAGCAGTGGGAGATACCTTTTCTATAGTTTCTGAGATTCGTCTGTACGGTACCATTAGTTACTACAAATGTTGCTTAGTTTGGAGCCAGACAGTTAGTGTCTGACCATACAAAGCAGGAAACATACATTCGAAGAGGGTTAAGCAAATAATTCTTAACATGCTTTTTATGTATCAAAGTCGGTAACAAAGCGTACGACCTACCTGGTACTAAGCAGTTACCGTAGCTAATAGATGCTTGCAATGCCAATGGCTTAGCTCGCGTGCCGACCTGAAGGAGAGTGGCATAAAGAAGAATCAAAAAGAAGTATATTTTTATAGGTCTGTTTGTGGGACTGGTCCCGCCACACACTCTCATCACTGTTTCTCCTGTACACCAGGATCGAATACCTAGGTCTAGCGGTTGTAAATAAGTCATTGTTAATGCATTAAGCGTATGCTATGCTTAGGGCATGTTATTTAGTAGTTTACGAGTGTGTCGACAACATTGGAGATCGACACGGCGTGAGAACGAACGCCCGTCCGGTTTTCTCAAGCGCAAAGACTAACCCGGTGTTTGTTTGCAAATATAACAGTGGCCTTTCAACGCTATTTTTGCAAACAAAGATCACAGAGTGTGGTTACGGGCGTGTCTTGTAACTTCAGTAACACTATGCACATTCATTTAGATTGGCGCAGTAGTTCCAGCGTAGGCCGCTCGGCTCACTGCACATGGAGGTTGCGGCTTCGATTCCCGCTGGGGTAAATTTCTAAAATGGCCTTCTCGTAATTTACCCTAGTCTGGGTGTCACTGGGATCGCCCCCAGTCCATTGTACGGTACTCATAGTCGATGCTTAGTCTGGGACCATAAAGTTGGTGTGTCAGTCTGGCGATATTTATTATTATTTTTATTTATTAATATTAAAAAGGTGGTAGAGCCAAGCCGTTGTCAATTGACTACGGCTCATATACGGGCTGGTTCGATCCGGGTAGTACCACCGGCTCACAGAAGATCGGCGTAAAGTAGCTACTATATGTGTTTCGTATGATGAGTGAGAGAGCCGGAAGTCCAACCCCTGTCCATTCCCCTCGCTCTGTCCCACTCCCTTTCAGGTCGGCAAAGTGCGAGCAATGCCTTTGGTATTGCAAGCACTTATAGGCTACGGTAACTGCTTAAATTCACCCAGGTCATGCGTTTATTTATCGACTTAGGTCTATAAAAATATTTATCTATGTCATTTTATAAAGGTTTATTCTACTCTGCTCCAAGAAATTGTTCCTCGGGCCTCCAAAAATATCAATAACCCCAATTTCAGGGTAATCAAGTAAAATATGCAGTCATTGGGCTATTAAAATGATTGTAGTAGTTTTTTTGGAGTCAAGCGTAGGTAATCAACGTAGGCACTGTAACAGCCAGGTTGTAATTAATAGTTTACCGAATAGTTAAACTATTATTGTTTATATTATATTACTAGCTGAGCCCGCGACTTCGTCCGCGTGGAATTTAACTTAACAAAAAAGCCCGCTCCCGCGTTCTGAGCCCGCGCGACGGAATCCATTTTTTAACATCAGCTATCTACCAGTGACAGTCCCTTCAAAATCGGTCCAGCCGTTTCGGAGATACTCTTTGATTTCATGTGTTTTTATTTTTTTACGCGGAACCCTGATTGTTTTTCTAAAATTAAAGTAGCTTAAGTTACTCCTTATAACATCAGCTATCTGCCAGTGAAATTCCCGTCAAAATCGGTCCATCCGTTTCGGAGATTACCCGGAACAAACACACAGACAGACAGACAGACAAATTTTTTTTTAATCGCATTTTTGTTATAGGTGTCGTATGTATTTTCATATGCATTTATTGAAAAGGTGTTATTTTGATATTACAAACAGACACTCCAATTTTATTTATTTGTATAGATAATTTATTTAAAAATACATGTTTATACAACTGTTTCCCGTCTGTCACTGCCAGCGCACCGCAATTCTTATCATTTCAAACACTCTCTTTTCTTAAACTCATTATTTTATAATCAGCCAGGAACGTCCATCGCTAGTGGCCAGTGCGCCGACATGGACCTCACAGTACCTAAGTTAATATTATATGTTAATTTTTTAGTAAGCTAATTTGGAGTTCCGTGAAACTCATGCATGCATTGTTGCAGATTGAGAACAATGATTTTGGAGCAGAGTAGAATAAACCTTTATAAAATGACATAGATAAATATTTTTATAGAACAAAGTCGACAAATAAACGCATGACCTGGGTGAATTTAAGCAGTTACGTATATATGGTATCAACGGAAAGGTTCGACCGACTCGGCTATCACAAAACTCGTCATAAATCACGACTAATTTATGAAACAATTACATAAAAGTGTACCTAAACGCATCGTTAGAACTCATTGTCCCAGTAGTTTATTACTGATTGTGGTTTATGCTCCTGCGGACCGGCGCGGGCGCACTCTCCCATGACGCCATCTTGGCCTTTTGGGCGGGAAAACGCAATAACTTAATAGTCACTTAGATATGCAAGCTGATTGCTTAGAATCAAGAGTGCGGTTTGTAATCCTTTGTTTTGTATTTTAAGAACAAAGGTTTAGATCTAGATCGTAGGTCATGATCTCAGTTTAGGTAGTCACGGTTACCATGTTTTGACGGATTGAGATTATGTGTGATTTGTCACGAAAACGTTTTATTCTTGAATCTTACGTGGTTATTAAAATATTTGACGTGGAAGCTAGCGACTACGATATAAATAACGCCAGACGAACACACCAACTGTATGGTCCCAAACTAAGCAAGGCTTGTACTATGGGTACCGTACAATGGGCTGGGGGCGATCCCTGTGACACCCAGAGCAGGGCAAATTACGAAAAGGCCATTTCCGAAATTAACCCTGACAGGAATCGAATCGCAACCACCTGGTGTGGTGAGCCGAGCGGCCTACGCTCGAACCACTGCGCCAAGCGGTTGTCAAATATTCATGATAAAACTGCAACTATAGTATCGTTAATATTACTACTCATCCACACGTCAAATCACTGCACAATTCTAGTAGGAAAGTCTACTCAGTATACCAAATACCTAAAAATATAAATAATACCTTATAAACCAAATAATCATTAATAATACCCGTGCAAGGTACGAACCTACTTTAGACCTAATTAATGTCGTAACGGCATGTTACTTACTTATGATGATATTAGCTTCTGCCCGCGACTTCGTCCGCGTGAACTTAAGTAAAGTAGCATTAAAGTTAATCCAGATTATAAACTATTATAATATTAGTATGATATGTGTGCCAAATTTCATCCAAATCTGTGCCGCCGTTTTTAGCTAATTGAGTAACAAACATCCCAACCTGGAAACATTTATAATATTAGTAGGACAAGCCTTGTTATATCAATACGCAACAATTTCCACATGTCAGCAGTTAAATCAATTGTCTAAATCAGTGACCGTGGCAAATTATAGGTTTGCGGAGCATCCAGAAGGTACAGCGGGCTGCGACCCGCCCCCCATATCTCACGGACTCACTTCCGTCGTGCCGCGTTTACGCACGCTGGGCCAGTTAACTGCTACTGTTGGTTTCCATTGTACCCTACGACGATAGACCATGAGCAGACCAGAGGCAAAGTGTGGCCCACACTGCCGTGAGGATCGTGAGGCTGCTATTGAGAGGGTGACACGCGGTATCGGTGCGGCCTTTTGGAGATGACGGAGCCCCAATAGAAATATCGCCAGACTTACAAACCGTCTGTATGGTCCCAAACTACGCAATGCCTGTCTGTAGTATGGGTAAGGTATAATGGACTGGGGGCGTTCCAAGTGACTCCGGACCAGGGCACGTTACGAAATCGAACCCGAAATTGCTCGGTCGAGGGAGCCAAGCGGCCTGCGCTCGAACCATTACACCAAGTGGTCACCAAAATCGCGTTGGCTTTAGCCCAGCGTATAAATAACTGGTTAATGGGTTTTATCTCCTCTAGGATTTCTCATTAGATATAATATGTAAAGTGAAGAAATCAATACGACTTGAAAGGTATGTGAAGTTTACCAATTCGTTCCGGACTCTCCCTTGCATTCAAGCCGAATAAAGGCGAATAAAAGCAAATATTTAAGTACTAGCTGTGCCCCGCGACTTCATCCGCGTAGTAGTGGATTATTGGGTTAAAAAGTATCCTATCCTAGTATTAATCCCGGTTATAATCTATCTGTGTTCCAAATTTCATCCAAATCCGTTCAGTAGTTTTTGCGTGAAGGAGTAACAAACATACATACATACATCCACACTCACAAACTTTCGCATTTATAATATTAGTAGGATATCAGTTCGCAAAATGATAGTACAGCATTATGTTTTCATTTATACTACTTAGTAAATTATAAGTTGGGTGTGTAATGGAAACGCACTTAGAAATAGAAAAGAAAACAGTCGTGGTTAGGTGACATTACCTCGGCACGCCCGCCGGCCGCGACCCGTGACGCTGGTGCCGACTGTCACGCTGTTTCTGTCACACATATTTGCCATAAAATTCAAAAATTCAAAATTCAAAATTGTTTTTATTCATGTAAGCCAACAAAGCATTTATGAATAGTCAGAATCTACCACCGGTTCGGAATGCTGCTTCCACTGAGAAGAGCCGGCAAGAAACTCAAAGCCGGCAAGAAACTCAATATTTTACGATGGTAGCCACGCTGTAGCCAATTGACTACAGGTCATACACGGGCTGGCTCACGGAAGGACGGCGTAAAGTAGAATAGAATAGAATAACTCTTTATTGCACACTAGCGGCCCGCCCCGGCTTCGCACGGGTACATTGCGGTTACTTTATTCGAGTTTTAGTAAGGATCCCTTATTTTTTTGAAAATATATTATAGCCTATGTCACCCGGGGATAGTGTAGCTTCCCAACAGTGAAAGAATTTTTCAAATCGGTTCAGTAGTTTCGGAGCCTATTCATTACAATCAAACAAACAAAGTTTTCCTCTTTATAATATTAGTATGATGATGACTAAAGTTCGGAATATATCTAATAGCATAAAAAAAAACAATAGTGAACATTGGGCGGTCTTATCGCAGACTGCGATCTCTTCCAGACAACCTTTGGATGGAGAGAATTATGTCATGTTGTCAAGGTACCTAGTAGTCAACAGTGTATCCCTTATTCATTAGCTATTACAGCTGCATCGTACGATAAGAGAATGAGCTGGAACCCTAAACCGTACTCCCTTCGCCTCCCTCTGACCCACTCCCCTTCAGGCCGGCAACATGCCAGCACTGCCTTTGGTGTTGCAAGCATCTATAAGGTACAGTAAGTAGTTTATATATGGCTGCTCGTACGCTAGGTTCCGGACTTTGTTAAAATTATATAGACGATCGCTTGGCGCAGTGGTTTCAGCGTAGGCCGCTCGTCTCACTACTACGGGTGGTTGCGGGTTTGATTCCCCTCGGGGGCAAATTTCGGAAATGGCCTTCCGTAATTTGTCCAGGTCTGGGTGTCACTGGGATCGCCCCCAGTACATTGTAGGGTACCCATAGTACAAGATTTACTTAGTTTGGGACCATACAGTTGGTGTGTCAATCTGGCAATATTTTAGTTTTGTATACAAAAGTTATGTTTTATACAAGTAGGGACAATAGATGTTTTACACATTATGGCTCGGATTAGTAAATCGATCTCAAGTCTGAGAGTGATCTTTGTGTACGCTTTTGACATGTCATTTTGTACTAGGATGATGTTAGGATGACATTTCCAAGATCGCTCTCAGACTTGAGATCGATTTATTAATACGGGGCTATGTCACACATTGATATTGTTTTCATTGTCACGTTTTCACTGTGTTAAATGAAAATATATAAGTAACATTATAATAATCATAATTTGTTATTAAAATTAAACTATTACTATCGTTGATATGAGGTTGTATTTAATTAAATAATGTTCGAGATAAAAAATAAACAATTAAACCGGAGTTCTCGGGAAGTGGAACAATAATGTGCCATCGTGCATAAATTGTAATTAACTCAAGATAGACGCGAACAGGCACTCTTTTAATTAGCACAATATCGCTACCTTACATGGAGCGATTCAAATTCAAATATTTTTATTTCAAATTGGCCAGATTAACTGGCACTTTTAAAAAGTCAAGAGCTAGGTGCATGTTCCAAAACTAAATCCTATGGCGAAGAACATGAAAGAAACTCAATGGATACATTTTTTCTTTTCTCTTTTTTTTAAATTGTATTTGCGTTTACAGTAGGTATAATTAGAGGTGTGAGGACAATGTAGGTTAATGCATAAGGCATCACAAAAAAATAAGTAATAGGCCCAGAATATTGTCATGTCATAAACTTATTTCTACTAGGCAGCTATGCTATATTAATGCATGAGTGCATACATGGTGCTCACATTTTAACGATGTTGCACTGACTTTGATACGAAATACATATTATTATGTAATTATGGTGATTAGATGTTGATAGAGCCAAGCTGTAACCCAGTGACTACAGCTCATAGACGGGCTCGACTGAGGTAGTACTACCCTCTCACAGAATATCGGCGTAAAGTAAAGTGAGAAAGCCGGAAGTCTGACCAACTCTGTCCATTCCCTTCCCTCTGTTCCACTGTCCTTCAGGTATTGCAAGCAAATTGGCTAAAATACAGCAAGTTATAATCTCGAAAAAACTTCGATTGCGAATAATATTTTGCATTTATGAAATATTTTTTATTAAAATTAGTTCTCAAAATGTCAAAAAAGAATTTGCTTTTCTAAGATAATATGAAAATATGCTTAATTCAATATTAGCCATCATCCCCATTGAATGGTTCTCGCCCAACATTTATTAGTAAGTACCTACATTCAATCGCTACCCGCTCCCGCTCATGCCAAAGCCTAATCCTAATCACAAAAACAGATCGGAAACGTCCATCACGGCGGCATCAGCGCTAACCTGTAATTATTGTGGCTCACCGGATAAGCGACAAAAACCCAACACATCTAACTTGTCAATGTTCCAGTATGAAAGCTGAACTTCTGAACGCAGTCGAGTATTTGCTAGCACGAGTCAAATAGAGGTGGATCGGGATTATAACGGACTAGACATACAATCTGGATATATATTTCAAATTTCTAATTATGTACGATTAATGGTAAAGATGCCGTCGACGCGACGTTCTTACATTTTTTAAAGGGACGTCGCGATGCTTTATTATTTTTTTATAGTGGCGTTGCAACATTTTTATATTTTTTGTAGAGATTTCCTGACGCTCTAGTGTTTTTATAGAGGTGTCGCGAGCCGACCCATTAAAATCTTGAGAAAACACGTCTTTCTTCATACGTTAGCAGTCATTCATACGGTTAACCAGGCACCGATACTTTCCATCTATTTTTTTCTGTATGAGTATCTTAATTGCGGACATTATCAGTCAAAATTATATTAACAAGACGGTGTCGGCTTCTTCGTGTGAATTACCGCTTACCCCTTGAACTATTCGTGAGACCTGAGTTGGCTATCATTCTACATGAAACATTTTTGATTTGATAATTTTCTGATAAGGAACAGAATAAATACGTAGGTACTCCATACCTTATTCTCATTAAATGTATTAAAAAAAAATAAAAAACCAGCTCAAACATAAACATATATGTATACAATGCTGGATCAATCAATTATATTCTATAATTATATTATACTTTTTAATGTGCAGAATAAGTATACAATTGATTTCAATCCGCGGATCCGTATCTATGCAATTTTCTACATCACTAAAATTACTAGCGTCAAACGTTAAGACGGGAGTTTATCACTTGGTGCATTGTCGAACTAATTTCCGTTTTATCTTCGTTACGTTTCTTATAGAAAGTCCACTGTTGTTGGTTTATGTTAAAGCGTTAAGATTTACAACACTTGGTTATTTGAAAAGTTGATTTAATTTTTATCGCGTCGTTAATTCTGTATATGCTGAACTAGTTTTAATTTTAACTACTTCCTCTTTTGTTTTTCATTGGTCTTATGACTGTAATTATTATAAGCGATCGTTTGTATAATAGCTTGCCTATTTAAAACTGTTAAATAAATTATGTTTTTCCAGTACCATTTATCAGTTTTATGTGCAATTTCAGTAATAAGGAATGTTTAGGATCAGGTTTTCCGGTTGAATTGTTTCGAATACGGTTGTAGAGTGGGAATAAAATAGAGATAGAGTTTAAAGAACACTAGCGCAATAGAATAATAAGATATAATTAGCACTTCCCTTCAATGCGAGAGAGATTTAAAATCTTTAAGATTTTTTCGTTAATTAAGCGTCTTTCGAAAATGTATTCGCTTTTCTAGGACACACAGGTTGCCTCACAATGAGTTAAGTTTATCAAGCGATTACCATATTAAAATTATGATGCGTAAAGATGTTTCGACAACTCAGAGGTCCTGGACCATGTACACGCAAGCAGCTTGCTTAATCAATCGGCTATCACAACTTCATTGCAATATAACTTAACTAATTTAAATGGTATCAAGCAGAGTAGAACGATTTAAATATGTATACTCCATTACCTTTAAAGCCTTTAATAAGTACAAAGTATATAAAGCTCTTAATGGCGTGCATATTATTAATTACTTATCTAATTAATAGCAAGTGCCTATTCGAGTTAAATGCAAATATAATAGCCGTTACGATTTGTTCGGTCGAGTGTGAAAAGCTATGCGTGTGCGCCGCCGCCCGCCCGCGTAACGACCTGCGTTCTGATTTCAAATTCAAATCGGTGCGGCTGTTGACCAAGATAGCTTTTTTTAAGAGTATTGCTTAGCACGGAGTTCCGGAAAATAGGGCTTCAGTGAACCACAGGCATGCAGTATTATAAACTTTTTAATACCACACAGTTTTCTTTTAAAAATCTTTTAAGTAAAAAAATTAAACCGACTTCATAAAAACCTGGGTGCACTTAAAAGCTAGAAATAACTAGGAGCCTTTTAATTTCTGACATTTGGAGTCTGTGTCTATTCAAGTAAGTGACCTACCCCAGGTTAGATAAGAAATAGTCTTAACGTAGTCTAAAGGTAGTTTTTCTAGCATGATAGCAAAACATACACAAAAAACATACAAACAGACGAAGATAGAACCTCCTCCTTTTTTGGAAGTCGGTTAAAAATAATTATAGTACTTTAACATAGTATTATTATTATATATTATTATATTAGCCCTTTTGACGTCCCACGGCCGGCTGGGCACGGGCCTCCCCTCCACACGAGGAGGATTCAGGCCATAATCCACCACCCTGGCCCAGTGCGGGTTGGCGGATTTCACATGTTTTTCGAAAATTGGTTACATCTTCTAAGACATGCCGGTTTCCTCACGATGTTTTCCTTCACCGTAAGCAAATGATAATCATATAGAAATTATGATTCGCACATAGATTTAGAAAAATCCAGAGGTGGGTGCTGGGATTTGAACCCAAGACCTGGTTGGTGCCCGCAAGACGCGTGCTTTAACCAATCGGCTATCACTGCTAAACATAGTAATTAATTAGTATTTAAACTGTGTGGACATTTCATACTACAAACTTATATCATTAACTAGCTGTGCCCGCGACTTCGTCCGCGTGGAGTTTAATTGACAAAGGTTCATACAAACTTTCGTCCCCTATTTTATCCCCTTGGGGGTAGATTTAATCAAAATCCTTTCTTAGCGGATGCCTACGTCATAACATCAAACCTGCATGACAAATTTCAGCCCGATCCGTCCAGTGGTTTGGGCTGTGCGTTGATAGATCACTATGTCAGTCAGTTACCTTTGAGTTATTATATATTTAGATAACAGTGGTCAAGGAAGACAAGGTACGAAGGTTCAAATTACGGTTGGCACCTCTGGGATTTTTGGATTACATTTTCAATTTTCATTGCCATTTGAGATTATGGTCATTTATACGGTGGTAGAGACAATAGACTACAGCTCAGATACGAGCTGGGTCAACCGGGGCAGTAGCACACTCTCACAGAAAAACGCCATAAAAAGCATGCGGCCCGCCTGATATTAAGCGGTTACTGTAGCATATAGATGATGCTTGCAAAACCAATGGCATTGCTCCCCGTTGCTGACCTCACGGGAGTGCGACAGAATGATGGGAAAGGAGGGGGGAGGGTTGAGCATCCGACTCTCTCACTCAACGTAAATATCTGCTTCACGCAGATCTTCTGTGAGAGGGTGATGCTACCCTGGTAAGCTAGCCCGTATATGAGCTGTAGTACTTTAAATAAATAAGTAAATTGACTACAGCTTAGCTCTGCCACTTTTGATTGTGATTGGTGACGATTGTGCATAAGGGATTCAAATTACAGAGTAAACTGTCCTAAATTAACAGTTTACAATACGCTCCTGACTCAGAATTCAAAATCAGACAATAATAAAAGGCACATTTTGTAATTCGCGATAAAGACCGTGTGCAGTGCATTGATTAATATATCCAACTTACTCTAAAACATTTCAAGAACGACAGCTATCCAGATAATCTGGCAATTTTTGAATATTTAGTGAGTTACTAGTATCATATCCACCGTGATAATATTTAGAGTAAAATAAATGTATTAATAAACGCACTGCATACTGTGTTTGTCGCAAATCACAAAATGTTGTCTTAAATGTTTTCAGATTTTGGATAAAATATAAAAATACTGGAAAATTTTGAATTTCGCGAGCTAGACAGGCGCCTTCACCGCGTGGCTATAACGACACAGCAATTAGTCGGTACGAGGTTTGTTACGACCGGACTTCAAAGAGTTATACTTAATAGAAAATCAACGGCATAGCTTGAGATATGGATAATTATGTATGCGAGGAAGAAAGTAGCCTATATATTATTCCAGACCGTTATGAAGTTTATTGTCTTGTACCTACATTATTTATACATAAAAATATACTAGCGCCAGACCGCCGTCGCTTGGCAAAGTGCCAAGAAGGCTGGCAGCTTTGCCACGTTGAATGGCAATGCTAATTCTCTGTGCGAGATATGTGCCGGCCCTCTGGTCACGAGTTGGCTTGACCAGCCGCTTTCCCAAATCGCAAAAAATGCGATGGACGCCCGGGCCTCACGGTCCCAGGGTCTCTAGCCCAAACGGCTTAAACATAATTATAACCTGGATCACGGTTGCTGTATTTGGCCCGTTTGAGGGATTCCGCGTAGGTGGCGGTACCACCAGCCTTAATGCTTGACTCCCAAAGGTTAGAAGGTGCCAAGGTATAGATAGGTATAAGACCATAAATAATTAGTTGTTTCTGTAACATATAATTTTCATTTATTTTAAATATACATTACAGTTTCTGATACAGAATGAACCTTGAATTTATAAAATGGCCGCCCGGTGTCCGTCGTGTCATTACTTATATCATTTCGTATCGTTTCTCGTTGGCTGCGGTATTGGTATCATCTCTTCAGGTACATTACAGAGTAAGTGCTAGTCCACAGATTACTAGTAAGTGTATCGTTCTGTAGCAGCTCGCTACGCTAATGGTCGTGGTCGCCGATAAATATTCACCGCGGCAAAAAGTGGCGGGCGTGCGCACGCGCCGACGCGCCGGACGCCGCGCTTTCTTCTCCACGATGTGTGAGGTGGTAGAGACGGCTTGTTTAGAATTGTTCCTACAATTCTTTGTTCTTTGTTTTTCTTTTTTGTTGTTTCTTCAATTGTGATAAGGATATCACATTTTGAAGTGTTTTGAAGTGTCACCCTTAATAGTCAGTTTATACATGAACAAATAAAGTAAAAGCAACAGCTACAGACAGCTTAACTTGGGAAGAAATCAAGCCATTTTAACCGTTACTTTTACTTTAAGACATTACTCTGTTACTAGTAAGAAACTGGCAGTAAGCCTTCAATTCGTCGTGGCAAACTTGATTGATATTAGGAGAAGCAACGATCTTGTTACCTTATCCTCAAACTACAAGCGATACTAGGTCGGTATTAGTCTGAGGGCAATCTTTAGCACGCTTTTGATAATATGTTATTATGAGTCATGTGTTTTATTTCCGTGTTTCAGAATTATGGTCTCGATCTTAAGTTAGTTCATATCACTTTTAAAGTGAAAAACTAGAACTTAAAAATGTAAATATTATGTCATAAAAGAAAATGTCTAAAATGTCTTTGGTCATAATTAATATAATAATAATAATTTAGCCCTTTTGACTTCCTACTCCTGGGCAAGGGCCTCCCCTGACTACTATGGGAATTTAGGCCGTAATCCACCACGCTGGCCCAGTGCGAGTTACTGGATTTCACATGTCTTTCGGAAATTATTTACATTTACTAAGACATGCAGGTTTCCTCATAATGTTTTTCTTCACCTTAAGCGAGTAATAATCATATAGAAATTATGATCCTTATGAGTCTTTGGTCATATCAGTACAAAATTACATGTCAATAAGCGTACCTACTTACATACTTATTAATTTAAATGACGTTCGGTATATTCGTACGTTAATAAAATGTATAACTCAGTTAACTTTGAACCCTGAAACTAGAGTCGGCCAAAAGGCTTGTCAATAAATGAGTCACCTCCACAATTTCCGAGCTCCCAGGCGCAGTTGACTGACTGGAATGCTCTCAATGTGAACGGGTCAGGTGGCGGAAAAACATACGTCCCACTTTCCTCCTACGCTAGCTACACTTTTCTAAGTAAACTCTAGCTAAGGCAGAAGGAAAATCTTATTTGTATTCATGAAATTCATGCGCAGGTTCGAGGACAATTTTACATTTTCCCGGGTTTCTTTGAGGGTCTTAAACCGTAACGTCTTCCTAGGACACTTCTATTGATCCTGTGTCATATAGTGGTGTAGATGTATGGTTGGCCAGATCCCCATAAAAAGAGGCTTTATAGAACAAAGTTGGCAAACAAGCGTTCGACTCGCCTTAGATTAAGCAGTTACCGCAGCCTATAGATGCTTGCAATACCATAGGCATTGCTCGCACGTTGACCTGAAGGTGAGGGGAATAGAGGGATTGGAAGGACGGGGGTAGAGCTTCCGGTTCTTTTACTTATCGTGCGAAACGCAGCTGTAATAGCTACTTAACGCCCGATGATCTGTGAGAGAGTGGCACTAACCCGGGTAAGCAAACCCGTGTATGAGCTGTAGTCTATTGCCTGTAGCTTGGCCTTACCATAAAAAACCTTAGCTTGCCGGCTTGAGAGTCGAATCCACGTTGTTATTTAAAGTTTATTATGTACAAGCTGAAGACAGGGCGCTATGGCGCTCATTAGGGGAGGCCTATGTCCAGCAGTGGACAATTATAGGCTGATGATTGATGTACTAGCGACCCGTCCCGGCTTCGCACGGGTGCAATAAATTATCAGTGTTTCTTTACTATATTATGCAAGTATTATACATATAAACCTTCCTCTTGAATCAATCTATCTATTAAAAAAGACCCATTGAAATCCGTTGCGTAGTTTTAAAGATTTAAGCATACATAGGGACATACAGACAGCGGGAAGCGACTTTATTTTATAATATGTAATTATTGAACAATCAATAGTTATAAGCGCGTATAACAAGTAAATCAATGCTAAAAGAAACATGTCTTGCATATAAAATGCCAACGAACCAATTATCAATGAATATTGAACCCGCACCACTCGGAACGAAAACACCTAATCTATTCAAGTGGCTAGCCGTAGGGGTCGCGACACCAGCGACAAGGACAAAAATATACAACACAAACACGACGAAAAGGGACGGAGTATCAACGATGCTCGGGTCATATGTCGACCGATATGTCATAACCTGTTTGAATGAAACAGCAACACATGGGACGTTGGCAGGGGGAAAGGGACAGCGTTGACAATGACGCGAAGGGTTAAGAGTCAAGCAATAAGTCGCGGCCTGTGCGAGCTGGATGGCGGTATGTTTTTGCGGTGCGTTGGTGAGGGACGGAGGTATGGGGGTCAAAAGACGTGCGTCGGCAACCCTGACCTCTCCAGACGAATCGTGGGCCGGACTCGGGAGTTATAAAAAATATATTCGAAGTATTCGGAATATTTATTATTTGTGTGTTGTCCTTGAGCCTGAAATCTGACACCAACATGACTGAGAAAGAGGGTCATATAAACCGGCAACTATATAAATTAAAAATATTCTAATATTGGGGGAAGTGAAGTTCAAAACTATTGTTTTCATAGGCATTATTAGCAATTATTGGTTTAGGAACTTTATTAGGAAGTAATAAAATCACATATTTCCAAAACAAGGCCTTATAAAAAATAAGGAAAGTCAGTATGAAATAGGAAATTTATAAAGCCATATTATTAAATACTTACCCAGATATTTTTTTATTTTAATAAATAATTTGTAGTCATTACAAATATCAATTTATACTTACTTGCACTTGTTTTTCATGGACTCTGAATCAGTTACATTCTGTAAGTATATTTTGAACCTCTTTTTTACCAGAGTCAGGTTAGTTGCGAGGTATAGTCAGGTAATTTCACGAAGACGCGTGAATTACGTAATTATTGCAAATTGACCCTTATGTCAGTGTCATAAGAATCACAGCACGCGGCTTCACGAAATGAACGAAGTATATAATATAATTTTAAATCATGGTAGAGAAAAGCGCGCGGAAGCCGCCCCTGAACCAGTAGTGCACTAATGAATCGGGACAGTCGGTATAATTAAACAGTTGATGACAATCGCGCTCGGCCGTGTTACACAAAATATTCCATTTGACACACGCCAATAACGCGCGGGTTACGACCAGTGACGTCATAGGGAACGCTAAACACGTTCGAAATTTGAAATAAATAATTCGAAATTATAATTTATTGTTTGAAAATGGAAAGCATTTGAAATTGAAGGAACTTGGTATATTTTTTTAAATCCGTGTGCGTGTTTTATCTGTAGTGTGTGACATACCGTTGTATAGTTTGCTTTGTGTGTGTGTTTTTTTTTTCTTTTGACGGATCTTATTTTTTTTTATGTGCGAAGCGGAAGCGATGTTTTCGCCGGAGTTTCATTTTTCAAGCAAACTATTGGAATTGTTGACCAGAGGTAAACTTTTATTGTTGTACCAATGTTGACGAGTATTTGTTGAAGAACGAAAGTTTTTAAAATAGTGCACTAAATAAATTGACGAGTAATACTAAAAATAAAAACGTAAGATGCGACCAAGATTGTCTACTTTATAGTTAATCCATTTTTTTTTCATTTTAATCAAGTATGTAGTTATTTTTTCTGTTTATTGAAGTAAACTTAACAATATAAATTGCAACAATGTAATTTGTAAAATTTTGTCCGGCATTCATAAATCGATCTCAAGTATGAGAACGATCTTGGAAAGGTCATTCTTATGTCATACCAGTACAAAACTACATATCAAAAGCGTACTCAAGATCGCTCTCAGACTTGAGATAGATTTATTGAAACGGGCCTTATACTAGGTGAAACCTAGGTGAAAAAACCTAGGTGAAAAAAGGGTATACAATTTTTTTTGCAACTTAACTTTGTACATCTAAAACTATCTGCTTAGTGGGACAGTTGAAGTACTAAAGGTTATGTAGACTTGTGAAATCTGTCAACAGCTGTATTCCTGTAACACCTTTTGTTTTTCAAGTATCCTCCAAAGCTGATAGTTTTAGAATTGCAAAGTAAAGTTCTGAAAAAAAAAGTATACCCTTTATGTTTCAACCTGTATATAATAGACTTTTCTTATGACTTGGCACAAGGATAGCCTTGCAACCAAATTAAATAAAACGAGTATAAATAAACGAATGTTTTTTTAACATTTCAGGAAACCTTCAGCGCGACGGCTTCAGCTACAGTACAAATAATGGTGAGTTTATATAATATGTAGCTCATAATATAATAGGTTTGTTTATATAATAGGTACGTTCTCTACGAGATTGCCTTATATTATTTATAGCCTGTACTATTACTTTTATTGTCGCTTAGAAACTGCTTCCTATTGTCATAATCTTAATTATGAAATACCGGAGTGCGTGTATTCTTAATCCTACTCCTAAACTGCTCGACCTATTATGATATGTTTTTTGTACTTATTGTTTCACCTGGACGGTTCTTAGCTTTAGTTGGACGCGATAGGTGACGTTGTTGTACACAGATAATAAAATATAATCTAAATATATATAACTCAAAGGTGACTGACTGACTGACTGACATAGTGATCTATCAACGCACAGCCTAAACCACTGGACGGATCGGGCTGAAATTTGGCATGCAGGTAGATGTTATGACGTAGGCATCCGCTAAGAAAGGATTTTGATTAATTCTACCCCCAAGGGGATAAAATAGGGGATGAAAGTTTGTATGAAACTTTGTCAATTTTAAACCGATCGGGCTGAGACTTTACATGCATAAAGCTACTATGACGTAGACATCCCCTAAGAAAGGATCAAAATTCCACGCGCACGAAGTCGCGGGCTCAGCTAGTGTATAATATACAGATAATAAAATCTACACTAGCTAAGTTTTGAGCTAGCATTCATAAAATAAGCTCATAATACATAAAGTGTGAAAATTCGCAATGTAGTTACGCGACCGGGTGCGCTTACGCATGACACCACAATGAAACCTTTCACCCGCCACCCCAGCGCCACCTGTCGCCGCTCCAGTTAATCTACGTCTTTTAATAGTCGATACACTTCCTCGTTTATTTAACGACGATTAAGATTTAACGACACTCCGCCGTAATGAGATTTACTTTCGCGTGCTAATTGACAGCAAAGCAACAAGATCTTGTCAATTTATTTTGCCACATTTTCTCGAGTGATATTAGCGTTAGGCAAATGTTAAATAACAGTTAAAATGAAGTTGACAAATGAATAATTTCATCTATTCAGCAAGTGTTGGGGTTAACACCTCTATCTATACAAATAAATACAATTGGAGTGTCTGTTTGTAATATCAAAATAACACCTTTTCACTAAATGCATATGAAAGTACATACGACACCTATAGCAAAAACGCGATAAAAAAAAAATTGTCTGTCTGTCTGTCTGTCTGTCTGTCTGTGTGTTTGTTCCGGGTAATCTCCGAAACGGCTGGACCGATTTTGACGGGACTTTCACTGGCAGATAGCTGATGTTATAGGGAGTAACTTAGGCTACTTTTATTTTAGAAACGGAAAAATGTGTTCTGTCGCGCGGGCTCAGAACGCGGGAGCGGGAGCGGTTAAGTTAAATTCCACGCGGAGGAAGTCGCGGGCTCCGCTAGTATTTTATATAGTAGAATATTTGAGCACAAAATTCTATATTAAAATATGTAAGACCTAATTCAATTCTATACTATCATTGGCATAGGACTGAGCTCACAATAGCTAGTCGCCCATCTCAGAGAAAAGGATGCTGACTGTATTGTTACATTTTTTTGTGTATATCTCTTATGCACGGATTTTACGGTTCTGAGTACGTTATATACGCTATATTCGCATACAAAAGTTGGCAATCCTTCACATGAGTGTCGGTTAACACAAAATTTTAAGGTTTCTGATGTCGCACTATTCCGACACTTGAATAACTCACTACGCCATCTGGTTAATTTTTAGAGAACTTTTTTACAGTGGACGTTATAAAGTTAGGTGTAACGCTTTTCAAGCGTGACGATTTCGGTCATTTAACTCCTATTGGAAGCCGCGCAAAGGAATTACGTTTCAAAAAAATGATTCCAAATTCGAATAAGTACTTTTTTAAAGTGAATGTGAGTGGGATTGCTATGTGGGTCGCGCAGCACCAGTGGCAGTAATTACCCGCTATCGGCGGCCGCATCTCGCTGGACATTGTCTGCGCTTGTCCTCCGTCGCAGGCGCAGCCCGTCCGGCCTGTGACATTGTACTGCTATTAATGTTTGAACTCCTTTATAGCTTGCCACTTGATTGTTTTCATTTTATTCCGTACGAGATTTAAAAGATGACCCATTTGTATCTTAGCCAGAAGTTATAAAAACTTTTATGCTTATTTTTAAATTACCCAAAGGTTAAAAGCGTTGTATAATGTATATAGAGCGGTTTTATCGCAATCTGTGGATTCTTTCAGGGGACCTTTAGATACTCACGCCGGTATTTTATGGGGGTAGGTAGTCTGCGTACCCTTGGTGAGACCATTGATTACGGAACTATTCTAACCAAATACAAACCTTGACACTTTCAACTTTTGATTAAAAAGTTCCTCAAATATTCCCACTATTCGTAAGTAGCTATTACTTGCTTTGCTTGCAGCTTCACTAGCGTAGAATTTATTTTCTGGACAACAGCGACACTTGCCTCCTCGAACTATGGCTACGAACTATCCAGATGACCTCTACTAAACTACACTACTACAAAAACTACAAAAAACCCCATTAAAAACGGTGAAGCCGTTCAGGAGAAGAATTGCAAACAAACTCTCACCAGATTTTTTAAATATAAAGATGTTTATCAATCAACGATTTGTCATCATAATGATAAGAACACGAATTGAGTTCCCACTAATACCTCATCGCCGCTTGGCGCAGTGGTTTGAGCGTAGGCCTTCGGAAATGGCATTTCGTAATGTGCACTGTTCTGGGTGTCACTGGGATCGCCCCCAGTCCATTGTACGGTAACCTATAAGCGTTGCTTATTTTGGGATTATACAGTAGGTGTGTCATTCTAGTGATATTTATTATTATTTATTAATTTAAAGGAGTTATGTAGAACTAAAAATTCTTAAGAAAAATGCTGAACTCAGGAGCTCGAGCTTGTTCAAAAGCTCAAAGGTCGCATCAGTCGCTGGAACCCGTCTCGGTGCCGCGAATTAATTCCTCGGGACTATCTTCAATGGTGATCTTGATGTTGCAAAAGTTATAACAACCGTTTTTTTAACGCGAATGCATTGTTATAATGTGGAATGTTTCGCTGAATTTTTAGCTAGGGTATACGCTTGTGGATCCACTTGACAAAATAGTCTGGTTAATTGCTACTAGTTTTATTAATACTTACTGTTGCGGCAGGGTTTTGTCTGGGTGCGTTTTGAAAAGGTACACCCCCACCTTTTCCCATTCAGATGTTTAAGTCAACTTTATTACAGCTTAAGTAGATAAAAATATATTCATTAAATTTTCGGTTATAGCTTATGATAAAACTATTTAATAAAAAGTGATTTCAAGTCTTCAATTTAACGCTCACTCCACATTAGCTCACAAAACGTTCAATAGATGTCGCACTATCCATTCAACTGAATAACTCACTTACGCCATCTAGTTGACTTTTGAGTGAACTTTTTCATAGTGGACGTTACAAAGTAATTTACAAAATTAATAACAGGTGCCTGAAGTTTTATCAGTTAACTCCTAACCAAACCGCGTTAAGGAACTTGTTCCAAAAAATACACACACAGACAAATACATACAGTTTACTTAGATAGAGATGGTGAGATTAAGAAGGTCGACCGTATCGTGTGCTTCTTAAGAGGCTGGAGATATGGCAGATGCATGCGGATGACTATTATCTTAGTTTATGCCTTTTTTATGGCCTTGTAAACATGTTCCCGGTAGTTATGTGAACTTTTGAGAATAAGTTATGTTTGAGTCTGCCATTCGTCGGGTCTAGTCTGGGAGAATAGAGCAGTTTGATACTGTGTATAGGTTTTGTTGCCATCTTGATTTGACTTAAATGAGTATTAGGCCCCGTTTACACGACTCAAGTTGACAAGTAGCAATTCGACTTAGTAGTGTAAACATTTTCGTGAATTCGTAAGAGGACTTGGGCCCGTATTAATAAATCGATCACAAGACTGAGAGCTCTGTTGGAAATGTCATTCTTATGTCATACCAGTACGAAATGACATGTCATACTCAAGATCGCTGTCAGACTTGAGATCGATTTATTAACGCGGGCTCAGGAAGGTAAGTCGTCGCAGTCGTCCGTGAATATTCTTTTGTCTATTACACACTTGTCAATTATTCAAGATTAATTAACTTGTATCGTGTGTATTATATTATTGAACCAGTATTATATAGAGCCTCATTACACTAAGCATTATGCTTATAGTTTTAAAACAACAACACATTTGTTCCTCGATTGCGTCAGTTATCTGATGATATTTCGTTGTCATCAGGTATCATTGTTATTATGCCCAGACATTTTAGGCGCTCACAATACGTTCCATGAAAAATAAATAATAAAACTGGACTGGCCAAGTGCGTGTCGTGCCACGCCCTTGTAGGGTTCCGTAGCGGTTTCAATAACGAAATGATATTTTTGGCTAACTGGTTTTGTCGATGTCATAAAAATGTAAGAAGTGTCGGAATTCATTCCGTAAATTTTCATTAAATCTTTAAAAGAAAAAATATTGCAAACAGAATTTCTGATAAGTACTAAAATGTTGTACTTTTTTCTGAAAATATCTTTTCAACGACACCACACATGGCGGGTTAACTAAAAAAAACCTTTTCCCAAGTTTGGGGAGGGACCTCAAAAAGAAACTACGTTTATTTTTTTTTTTAAAGTGAGATTACTCTAAAGCTTTATTGTAATTTCGTTAACATCCGACGAAAACTGTAGTAGTTATGGTACTGTCACAGACCGGGATAGACGGCCTGGATGATCTTATAAGGTTTCCTCGTAGGGACTAAGGAGTCCTAAAAACTTGGCCCTATTACAATCATACGATCTAACGATCGATATATACGACCGAAATTAGAACTTACATTGTACGAAAAGCGTTATCTTTACGACAGTACAGCAGAGATCAGATAAATTTAAGTACTTGAAATATTTTTAGAAGATTTTCAAATATTTTCAATATCGCTACCATCTAAGGCCGTAGCGCAGTATTGCGACAAAATTATATCTCCATATCACAATTTTGTTAAAAGAAAAAGGGGGATTAGACCATACTCCACCACGCTGGTCTAGTGCGGGAGGGTTCGTCAGAGCCTCGTTGCAGAGTCCAGAGTTCCAGAGTCGGCAATGTGTATCACGTGCAGGTGAGGTTGACTTAGGTCTCATGATGATGTGGGTAGGACCCCTACACCCGACGGGGTAGACCAAGAAGACGGTGGCGAGATGACTTAGACACCTTTGCGGGAAAGACGTGGCCGGTAATTGCCCTGGACCAGAATTACAGGCTAAAAAAAACTCAATTTTTGTCTCATCTATTTCCCTTTACATGAGATATGAGACAAAATCATCAGATCTACCTTTTTCTATATTTTTCCATCAACTGTGTGTGACTGTACTTCTGAAGTCCGTACATTACTGAATTCGTTTACAAGGAACCATTCAAAGCCAATTTCGTCGATCCAATACAATGGTACCCACTATCTACTCCGGCGCATCTCCCGAAGCCTATTTACGCGTTTCTCACACCATTGAACCGACGAATCGCTCCCATTAGCAGACGAGAACACGCTACAAGAAAACTATAAGGTTAACTATGCCCAAAAGTAGCAGCAGATATGCCATACAATTTGTATGGAACGACCTGCGGGCCGCATTAGCCCCCAGATCTAGATAACGCTCCCGCTGCCGGAGCGCGACTGACTCGATTTTATCTCGTCTCGCAATATATACTTTGGAATGGCCACTACAGCGCATGCGCGATTGATGGACCAATGAGAACAATGCGAATTAGGGAATTATACGATAGCGAACACGGGTGTTCAGGGGTTGTATTTCAGGTTGGACTGATAACAACTGCTGTGCGGTCTACCTCAATGGGTTAGTTCATTGATATTCCCGCGATCTGCAAACACAGGATCTTTACGGTAGTTTATATTGAACTAAGGTGTGTGTATCATAATGATTATCTTAGAAGATCGTATCGTTATCAATTTACCTTTTGCAAACCACTCTGCGCAAAATATCATACCGGCTTTCATCCACGGGTTGACTTGATGACTCACGTATTTGGATTTCCTAGGGGGTCCACGGATACTTTCTTATTTTATTTGAAAAAACGACAATCCAGCGTACGAACTGCCTGATGTTAAGCTGTTATCGTAGCATGTAGATGTTTTCTGCAATACCAAAGGTATTGCTCGGACTTTGCCGACCTGAAAGGGATTGAGTCAGGGCTAGGGGAATTCACCGGCTTTCTCACTCATCATACCAAATGTAGCTAAAATAGCTACTTTACACAGATCTTATGTGAGAGGGTGTCACTACCCCGTTTGAGCCAGCCTATATATAAGCTGTAATCAAATGGCTACAGCTTGGCTACCACCTTAATGAACATACATTCACTTAATATAACATTTGGATCTGCCAGAGGGCTTGGCGACCCATACGCATTTATTATTGATTTATCAAAGTATTTGGAAACCAAGGGACTGGCAAATTTCCAAGGATAGTAGACAACATTACAGAGTAGATATATAACTGTAAAGAGAGAGAGTGAGTAGATACATATCATGATATGACTACCATTTTGTAAAAACAGCAAACAAACACTACCCAAATTCACACCTCAATCAGGCGCCGAATTGCGCAAACATCCGTTCACCATATCGATTAAGATTTCACAACAAAATCGATAAAAGCAAGTACCTACTCGTGATCTCATTTCCCCGCGATCGACCTGAGCTCGAGATTTAATTTTAACTATAAATCATGGCGGCCTTTCCCCGAAGTTGCGCGGAGGCGGCCGATCGCCCCCGACCGGTTCGACTCCTGCGCAGCCTCATTTAAACTGTAGCACATTCCTTTGGCCGACGCGTATCAGTAGTCTGGTATAATAAATTGCTGTAATTAACTGTTTATTCGGTTATACTAGTTGTAAAGTATGGTGGGTTATGAGTTTAAAGACTTTGGGTGCGCTGTACGAATTTTAATATTCAGTTATATATTCACAAACGCTCCGACTCGTAAACTATGTAAAAAGGTATAAATCGCCAGGCGAAAAAAAACACAAACTATAATAATAATAATAAATAATAAATATCGCCACTGACACACCAACTGTACGGTCCCAAACTAAGCAACCCTTGTACTATGGGCACCGTACAATGGACCGGGGGCGATCCCGGTGACACCCAGACCGGGGCAAATTACGAAAAGGCCATTTCCGAAATTTGCTCCGGCGGTAATCGAACCCGCAACCTCTAGGTGTAGTGAGCCGAGCGGCCTACGCTCGAACCACTGCGCCAAGCGGTCGTCAATGGTCCTAGACTAAGCAAACTATACCACTTACTGTGGTTACCGTACAGAGGCGCATTTCTTCCTACCAGACTACTTAAAGATGTAGGATTTTGGACAACACAAGTATGCGATAATGAAACCTTAGGCAGTTATAACAAATAAAAATAATAGAAGAAAATTACCGATACGCCGAGCTAGAACCAAGATACTTTATGTATACTAGTTATACTTTCGTACGTATTGTTTCGATGCTATCTCGTTTCCGCAGCAATCAACAAATTTGCGGCGTCTCTATTTTGATCAACAATGTTTGTTTCTTTCTCTATGGTCTTAACTGTAAATTCCTCCATATTTGACCTTTGTATAAATGAACCGAAAAATATTACTTATATTTCAAAGTCGCGACTATTGATACGGTGCGGCGCGTAAGTGCAGTCCCCTTTTATCTCCCGCCGGCTGCACACAGCCTCACTCTGTCATATTTTATATGTTTTTATCAATAAATATCGCTTCTGATAATTACCTTTGAATGCAATATTAATAATTATGATTTTACCATTCCGTTTCACTGGGCTTTTAACGCACGATACGTTGGCGTGAATTACAAGGGATTATTTGACTGGCCTTATACCTGAGTGAAGCATTAGTGTTGATAAATTGATTAAAAATGTCGAAATATTTAGACAGCCTTCGTAAATGTCCGAAGATGTGACATCATTTTTTTATTACATTTCCTACTCGTGGGCATTAAGGAGGGGAATTCGGGAATGACTTTACTTGCGATTCCAAAATTACAGCCTACATCCCATTTACGGGTAGGCTCGAAAGAGATAGTACCCACCCTCTCACAGAAGATCGAGGCAAAGTCACTATTATATGGCTGCGTTTCGCACGATTTTTGAGAGAGACGGAAGCCCTATTCCCTTCTCTTCCCCTCCCTCTGTCTCACTCCCCTCTAGGTCAGCAACTTGCGTGCAGAGCCTTGGTATTGCAAGCATCTATAGGCTACGGTTACTGCTTAGCATTAGGCGGGTCAAACACTTGCTTGTCGACTTTGTTATTAAAAAATATTTTTATAAAAAAATTAAACCGACTTCACAAACACCTGGGTGCACTAAAAAGCTAGAAATAACTAGGGACCTTGTAATTTCTTTCACTTGGAGTAAGTAGTCTTTCACTTGCCAATTCAAGTAAGTAGGGGAGGTTACCTAAGAAGTACCTCGTCCTAACGTAGTGTAAAGATAGTGGCACTGACTCCAAATCGGTCCACAACGGACGAAAAAATCGATAAAAAAACTAGTTACATAAATATGAACATAGAACCTCCTTGAAATAAAACTATTTTTTTGGATTTTATCTTTAATTTTATTTTATTTTATTTATTAGATTTTATCTTTCGTTGTTTTTTGTTTAGTGGTTGTTTGTTACAACTAAATATGAGGGTACCCAGTTACTAACTATGACATCAGGACGTCTAACACCTCAGTCCCCCCGTGACCATGGCTGCTGTAAAGCAACTGAAACGTCGGGAACATAAAGTTAGTAATCGCGATAAAATCCGAAAAATAGTTTTATTTCAATGTGTAGTATTCGCGTAAATATAAGAAAACAATATATAGAACCTCCTCCTTTTTTGGTAGTCGGTTAAAAAGAAGCATCTTATGCGCGTGTGCATATCCTAATAACGGTCCACTCGGGCAAACTCTCGTCTATATTAATTAGTGCAAACATATCACTCCGCACTTATCAATTACACGCGGTTTAATTAAGGCCGGTTCGGTACTTCGCACCAAATTCGTTCCGTTTCAACGGATAACTGTAGTTTCAGGAAATACATACCATTTCGAAATTTACTAATTAATCTGATTTGACTAAAGGCAAACTCGATTATAATTATAATTTAGCCCTTTGGCCTACAATGTACTAACGACAAGAACTAAAAAAAAAAACAACTCAAACAATTACCATTTTGAGAAAAACATATTGAACACATATGTTTTCACACATGTTTTAGTCGCATATAGACTTCAGAAACTCGACGTGCGAGCCGAGGTTTGAACCCAGGACCTTATGTACGCAAGATGCATGCTTAATCAATCGGCGACAATCTTAATCACGCTTTTGACATGTCATTTTGTAGTGGAATCACATTCCCAAGATCGCCCCCAGACTTGAGATCGTTTCGTTAATACGGGCCTTAGCTAAACTATTAGCAACAAATGGTGAGAATTCACCCTTGGTCCTCTCAGTCTAACAACCCTTGACCATTAACTGGCCGGCCATAAACTGGTGTGATAGAGAACCCGTGTTCGTATGGCCCGTTAAATATCGTGTGGTGTAACAATGGAATTTATATGTGGCTGCTGAGGTCAGAGCCGGCGCCGGGCCACATGTTGTAGCAGCTTAAGTTTATGAGGTAAGTTTAGTAAGACTAAACTGTAATAAACAACATAGGGATATACGACAAATTGTGGGAAATTTCCATGGTCAAACTAAGAATGTATACAAAACGTTGCTTAATTGTTTAAGTTCTACTTACGGCTACTTTCTTCATTGCAAGTAACAGCAAAAGTTGTTGGACATACGCATGAGTAACGTTTAAATAAGATTCTTTTCTTCACAATTTTAGCTATTCTTAGGTGTTGCTCTTACTTTAGTTATTCACGAAAAATTAATCGAAGCGAATACTGAACGACAGTCATTTTGAAATTTTTGTTTTTATTAATGGCCTCTTTCCAAATTTGAACCTTATTTGTTGTATCAAAAAGTGACATTAATACTTGTCAGTATACTTTGTCCAATAATACAGTATACTTTTGACGAAGATTATGAACGTTTATAAAGGCGAAAGCCCAGTTATTTCTAGGTTATCAGGAGGCGTAGCAGTGAGCACCCATAACTATGGTGTTTGCTTTTCAACTCGCAATTTTAATAGTTTCAATCAGGGCGACGGTGCGCAGGCGCGATTGGGCGGTGCCGGGTGCGACGGTTCCATGTACAGGGTGAAGAAAGTACGAGCCTATTTATTAAATAACGCCAAGTAGTACGCGCTCTGCATAATTACAGTAACGAAGTCTTATTAATAGGTAAATCTATCTCATCAGTGATAAACGCTACTTTTTATCCCCCTCTATGAGATTAAATAGCATAGCACGCGCGTCGCTCATTTGTTTTCTTCTGTTTTAAAATTCAGCCAGTAACTTTATTCACACAAATAATATACTTTTGATATTGTCTTTGATCACGGAACACTCTATTCATATTCCAAATTCAAATCCATTAGGGGTCAGCCCCTTAGTGGGAAAAATACCCACTTTGCTCGTACGTTTTGAGGAATAAATCGAAGATTTTCACATAGATGGGATGAAAATAACAATTTCCTCCTGAGAACTTGTATCAACACTTTCGTCCCTGCATACCCGGCGACCCACACAGAAGCGGCATGAGATTAGATTTTCTAATGGTCAGCCAAGTTCAGCGCTCTCAGGTCGTCACACCCGGCTAACTGCAGAAGACCTCCATCCGCCCACACCAAGGACCGACTGCCAATACCACCCTAGTTAGCCGGGTTACACCCGGTCGCCTTTCCTTCACGCAGCGCTTATCGAATTAAAGTGGTCGACTTTCTTTGCGTTAGATTGCGTGGTGTTTAATAAGACCAGAGACCTAAGTGGCGGGCCCTGCTAGCAGGTAGAACAACATTGGCATAAAGTTATTTTGTGATATATACATGTTTTCGTTTCTGTTTTGTGCTATCAAAAAATAAGGACAACAACATAAATGGATGACAAAACATTAATAAAAGAATGGAATAGCTATTATTCCCCGAATTCGTGCCATAGGATTAAGGACCGTATTAATAAATCGATCTCAAGTCTGAGTGTGATTTTGGAAATGTCACTCTTATGTCTTACCAGTACAAAATTACTTGCAAACGAATACTCAAGACAGCTCTTAGATTTGAGATAGATTTATTAATGCGGGCCTACGACACTCATCCCTCATTCCTATTTGTTAAATACTTATTCAACCGACTTCAAAAAGGAGGAGGTTATCAATTCGTTTGTATTTTTTTTATGTTTGTTACCTCAGAACTCCATTATTTATAAACCGTATTTTTATTTACATAATTATTCAGTGTTCAATCAATAACATTTTCATCAAACAGAACATGCCTTACTGTGTCGGGATGTAAAACTAGAATATGTACCAGTCCAATTGTAACATCGTGAAATGTTAATTATTAATTGCGGATATATCATTAGTATTTTATTTTATATGTCTTATAAATAGCATGTAATGGCTCGCAAAGTTCAAACTCAATCATCGCCACATTGGAAACAAGGTTGTTCAACAGGTCAATGATATAATAAGTAGCTTATCTAACCATTGATATATTTAGTCTACATTACATCAAGACTTTTACTTACGATCAAATATTTACGCCGAAAATCAACTACTGTGAATCTTAAAAATATAAAATAGTAATAATAAATAAAAAGCTCTTTTACGTTCCACTCCTGGGAAAAGGCCTCCCTTCACTACGAGGCTGAATCAGGCCTTAATCCACCACGCTAGCCCAGTGAGGGTTGGCGGATTTTACACGTCTTTCGAAAATTGGTTAAATTTTCTAAGACATTTATAGGTTTCCTTCACCATAAGCAAGGTATAATCTTATAGAAATTATAATTCGCACATAGATTTCAAAAACCCAGAGGTGCAAGCCGGGGTTTAAACCCAGAACCTTGTGCCCGCAAGGCGCGTGGCCCAATCGGCTATCACTGCTGTTTGAAAATACCATAAACTAGTTATGAGCCATCTCGCAATAATTTGTCACGGCCAAAGAAAGAAATTACCTACAATTTCTTTGGTTACGGCGTTTCGAAGCCCCAGACAAACAATACAAAACTAGAATGTAGTTATCTATTGCTTCGCAACTTGTACCTGAATTTTCTTCTCGAATTTGTCTCTTACTATATTTTTTTTTAATATTGTACGTTGACTGGACACACGATCTACAAACAGGTTTCTCTCTTGCAACTAATAATCACAATACTAGTATAAATAAGACCGGATGTTAAAATTAGGCTTAAAGTCCGGTTTCCGTTTAACAGTCGATCAGTAATCGATGCTTGTTGAGACCAACATCCTTTGGAACAACGACAAAACGTCACTTCCTTGAAACGATTTCAACGCGCTCCAGTGTGGGAACGGACTTTTGGTTTCGAAAGCTTAGGCTATATTATGCTGACCTTTTATGTGTAGAAAGTTATTGATAAAAATATTTGAGTGTTGATAATTTTTTATCAAAGCATAACATCAAGTACTTACTTTTATTGACGACCGCTTGGCGCAGTGGTTCGAGCGTAGGCCGCTCGGCTCACTGCACATGGTGGTTGCGGGTTTGATTCCCGTCGGGGTAAATTTCGGAAATGGCCTCTTCTTAATTTGCCCCGGTCTGGGTGTCACTGGGAACGCCCCCAGTCCATTGTACGGTACCCATAGTACAAGCATTGCTTAGTTTGGGACCATACAGTTAGTGTTTCAGTCTGGCGATATTTATATTTATTTATTACATAATTAAGAAAAATATCGTATGCACATAATCCACTACTAGTGTTCAGTGTAGGCTGTCGTAGTCTTCGCTATCATTAGACGATCTGTTGAGGTCGCTAGGCTCTCATTATACCGGGGGATCGATTCCTATCGAGGCAAATTTTCGTACGATTAGTGGGAGAGCCAACGCCTAACCCTCCGTCCATACCCCGCCCTCTGTCCTCTTGAAGTCGAAATCGTACATCCAATGCCTTTGGTATTGCAAGCATCTACACGGTAACCATACCGTGTAGATGACAGGATACCAATCCTGTCTAACAATGGACATTTGTGCAAAACAATTTGAAAATGCCGAAAAAATTTACAATAATTCATGAAATTTTCAACGGAAAATTCCAACTCTGGGGGGTCCAGAATTATGAGTTTGAATCCATGGTTTCAGTTTACGTTACGATGCCTCTTACAGCCGTTTACAAATGAAATTAACGAAAGAAAAGCGTCCGCCAATTAATCTTTATTACCATCGCATTAAAGTCCAATAAAGCAATAGAGATTTATAACGTAATGACACCTTTCACTTTTTACAACGCACGGAAACGACGGGTGAACAATAAAATTGTCTCATAGGACATTAACGTTTGGTCAAATAGAACGGAGGAAATCGCGCGCGCGCAGATAGAACAAAGCGATCCGTGAAGGGATGTTCATCATCCACGTAATATATCGATAATTTGTGTAATCGTTGGATTTGTTGTGGTTTTATTACCTTTAACTATTTTATTCGACACTCCTGTTTTATTAGAACATTAGTTTCCGGTTATTTTCATCTTTGTTCATCCGGTTTTTGCTCGCTACTATCCGTCATTGGTTGTAACAAGTTGGTTATAGGTACTTACGCCCATTTGGAGTAATATAGATAATTTAATATTTTTGTTTATGGGGCTAGAAATTAAAATAGATTAGTTGTATGAAGAATTTTTTTTTAAAGCGAAGGTTCCGTCCGGACGTTCGGGGTGCTCACCGCGCTGCCACTGTAGAGAGCACGGATAGCCGTGCTAAGCTGCAGTAGCGTTATACGATGACGTCAGTAGCGTTACACGATATAATATAGGTATGCAGAGTGGCAGCTGTGGCGCCCTACGCTTTATACTATAAAGCTACGCTTCTTTCGGGCGTCTCTAGACGGCACTCTTTTTTATTTATGTAAAAAGCATAAAGGACCACGCATGAGTTTTTTTTTTATTTAAAAGTCCTGTTTATAACTCTGAACTAACATTATAAACTAATATAATTACAACATCAAAAACTGTCATCAACCCCAATTGGCATTAATCGATACAAATCTAATCGATCTACGCGCATCATCGTTCACACGTCACCGTCACTCGATACCAACTCGATACCGGCGTCCACAATTAGTGCTGCGCTATCGATAATTACAATCAGAGTAGCCGGCCATCGATAGTTTACGGGGGCGAGATGTACGCACCGTTGTTTAAGTATTAATTGGATGTGTAGATCGGTATTTACCGCGTCTGATACTGTTAGTACGATCTTCTTGTTCGCAAGAGTAGTGGAGGAAGCACGGTGGGTTTAAAATTGTATCGTTGTAATTGTTTGTCGCGTAACTATCGTGGCAACATACATATTTTGTATGCCTGCACACTATTCAATCTTATGCCAAGTTTAAACCTGGCATTAGGCTATTCTAAGTACCTATTTGGGCCAGCCGTGAGATACACACCACTATGGCATCTTTTGTAATTGTAATACTTTATCTTGTTGTATGTTGTTGTCCTATTCATTTTTTATCTTTTTGTATCGTCTTTTGAGCTGTGGAAAATGAATGCTTTTTTCTTTCTTTTTACTTCTATTGCACAAAATTAAATAAAAACACCGACGCCAAAGGAAATAATATTTATTGGCCCTTCAAATTTAATATAAACATGAATATTTTGATTAAAGCGTTGTCACGTTAGGGACTGGTATTAAGCTAGCCTAGGCAACGAAGATAAAGATTAAAACGACAATTTATCAAAGTGGTTGATTTCAAGTTTTATTTTTCACTACGCATGTCGATAAGACTACTGAGACTGTTATTCACTGAAAGTGTTTACTAAGGTTGCTTATTGCATAACCCGGCAACATCGCCCACAAACCCGAGCACAACAAACAAACTTACAACATAGCATTATTCATTCGACATAGCTTAATTTATGTTACATTTATCGTTCGATCTTGTACATAACGCTGATTAACATATAATTACCATTCGCATCGGGGAATGCGATCTTCGAGTATTCAGTTGAAGGTTAGTAGAAGGCCGCAATTACTAATGATTGCTTGTCATCGCTGTTTGGAATATCTTGAAGATGTCAAGATTATAAGCCTAGTAATGACCCATTGGCCTTATAATTGGTGGTATTTAACTACAACCGTATATTGCCTGTAATATGCAGAATGGACAACACTCCCCACCCCTTTCCTGCTACTAGAAGCTATCTAAGGGTCACCGTCTGGGTGTCTGCGTATCATGCTGTGCTGTGAAGCGGGCCCCTCGCTTCGACCAATAGAATCGCTTCATTTCCTCAGTTTTACTCGGGATAGCCTTACTTTCTCACTATTATAATGAATAATGAAGAGACAGTCATAATTACGTTTATTCAATACATATTTTATTTCAGTCTATAAATATAAACGATAGAATGAACACCATTGACTCTCTCTTTTCAGTCGCGAATTTGTATTGTCCGCTACATTAACATCGAAACATTACTCTTTTTTTTCTAACATAGACAAAACGGAAGTAGAAAAGAAAAAACCGACCAAGTGCGTGGTGGATCACCCATAGTTTACCTAGGCTTCCGCAGTCATCACGGGGTTGCTTTGGCTAGCTAAGATTTCAAGGTGGTAGAAAAAATAACGCTAATCTCAACTACATAGGTACTAAGGTAAGGTAAGGTAAGGCCTAGTGGCTAGAGGCTCCGGGTTTGATCCCCTTCCTGGCCATTAAACCATTGACGGGAGCCCACTCCAAGCACAAGCATTAGCTTAGCTGTAGGGGCTAAAGGGCTAGTAATGTGGTACACTCACATTGCTAGTAATCTTTATTTAAAAAAACTAACCTATTCTCTTTGTTATTCAATCCCAGGAGGATTTCTGGGTGGTGATAAGGGTATGTAAGTCAGTAAACACATAAATGGATTTTTAATTATTTTATCTTGAACCATATAACAGGAGAAAGCAAATTCAATTACATTTTATTATAGTATAATTAATTTTAAGCCCACTATAAATAAGTGCAACTAATACGGAAGAATGCACAGACAACTTGAGTCGATTTTACGAGATTACGGTTAAGTGGTAACACTATTTATTCTAATTATGTATTGTTAAATCGATAGTATACTTAGCCTACGTTTAGGCAGTTCATAAAATAAAAGCGTGTTAACGGTAGACTTAAGAATGACATTTCCAAAATCGCTCTCAAAAATGAGATCTATTTATTAATTATGGTTAGATGTTTGAGGCGTCTATATTTTTGTATGACGCGAAAAGGTGGTTAAGATCCCAAATTTGATTTAGATTTGAGTATTTTGAGATAAGAGTTGTGACTAAAAGTTTTCCACAGCAAGAATTTATATTTTAACAAGACTTGCAGGCTCTTTTTCAGTTCCATAGTTGTGTATACACAAATTATACTAACTATTGGCTATTATAAACAAATTATTTTCTTTTAAAAATAGTAACCATTGAGTTTCTTACCAACTTTTTTCAGTGGAAGAAGCCTTCTGTAGCGATTGTTGGCGTAGCTAGATTAATTACATAAAAAAAGATATATTGTATGACAATGCTTACTGCTCTCATATTTGCGTGGCGTAAGCTAAACATGCTAGCTCGAAACTTTCATTGCGGTAGCAGTTATGTACGCGACACGTGCGATATGCACAGAAACGCGTAACGCAAATGTTATTGTTACATTTCGTAACGATACGTAACTAATATAAATAATTATAACGCAAACCACTTTAGTCCAAATTACTTTAAGTATCTTTGAGTGACAAAAAATATTTTAATAAAAAATAAAAACAACTTCACAAAAGCCTGGGTGCACTCAAACGCTAGAAATAACTAGGGGCCCTATAATTTATTTTATTTGGAGTCGGTACCTAAGAAGTTGTCCTACTGTAGTCTTAAGAGAGTGGCACCTACTCCAAACAAAAAAAGCCTGTCAAGCAAAAAAAATATTCAAAATGATCCTTAGTTGACGGAGAAATCGGTGAACATACATAAATAAATAATACATACAGACGAACCACACCTTTTTGAAATCGGTAAAAAAATGGTGTTCTTTTTTCAGGTATAGTACTAATTGACCGGTTTATAAAATGTAAATGTAACACTATTGAAATAAAACTATTTTTCGGATTTTATCGCGTTTATTAACTTTATGTTAACCAACTTGGGATCCAGTAATTAATATAATTAAATCCAAAACCAAGTGTACCATTGCAAGACCTCGAGACACTGTGAGCACTTTCTGCGTGGATCGGACCGCAAACAACAACTAAATATGAGGGTACCCAGTTACTAACTATGACATCAGGACGTCTAGAACACCTCAGTCCCCCCGTGACCATGGCTACTGTAAAGCAACCGAAACGTCGGGAACATAAATTTAATAAACGCGATAAAATCCGAAAAATAGTTTTATTTCAATGTGTAGTATTCGCGTAAATATAAGAAAACAATAATGTAACACTAGCTATTATAGGCGTACCTAGTACCTAGCTTTTCTTCTGGGGAGGAGTGTGGAGGGGAAATCAGAACTCCTTAGGCATGTTTATGCCTGTGATCCTCTTCTCTACCATCGGTTCTGAATGCTGCTTCCACTCAGAAGAAGCGGCGAGAAACACTATGGTATAAACAAAACAAACAATTCGAGGCCACAAATTAGTTAATTAATTTAAGCAATAACTTAAACTCAAGCAATAATATAAAACATAACTAAAGACTGGATCGTGATATGTTTAATTAATCGCTAATCATATTAGGGCAGAGTTCAAAACGGCTAGTGATTAATGAAGACTAAACAAATGCTTTGTGATGGTACGGTCAAATTTTAACTACCTTTATGTGTTGGCTGCACTTGTGATTGTAGAAATCAAACTAAATTAAAATATACAAAAAAAATCGGATTATTATGATAAAAATCTGTTGGATGGAATTGCTAGAATATACAGACATGTGGATAGATGGGGTAGACCTTTGTTCATTAGAGAGAAAACCCACTGATCTTTGTTGAAAAAATGAATTTAAAGAGGTTCATACAAACTACTTTAAAACAAATGAAATCAATTTCAATACATCCTCATGTATTACAGAACTTTTGTAAGTATATTAAGTTGAGATTAAGCGAGCCAAGCGCGCTGTACGAAGTTCATAATGGTATCTATATGCCGGGTGCTCGTGCGCACAATATCGTAACATTAAAAGCACATTTATTACCGCAGCTTAGAGCTAAATCAGCGGTGGTAAAATGGCGCTTCCATTATTAGGAAAATTTGAGTAAAATGACATTGTAAGCGAACTTTTTTCTACGATGGTAGAGCCAACCTGTAGTTAGCTTGACCAGTGTAGCACCACCCTCTCACAGAAGATCGGCGTAAAGTAGCTATTGTGCGCATAACTGCGTTTCGTACGATTAGTGAGAGACCCGGAAGACCAAACCGCCTACCTCCGCCTTACTCTGTCTCACTTCACTTGCGAGCAATGCCATTGGTATTGCAAGCATCTATAGGCGACGATAACTGCTTAACATTAGGCAGGTTATACGCTTCTTTGCGAACTTTGATATAAATTTACCCCGGTGGGTATCGGACCCGCTACTACTTTGGCAGAGAGCCGAATGGCCTACTCTTGTAACATTATGCCAGGGGTATAAAGAATTTTTTTTTACATTATTTTGCTTAAAGTCATTTTCACCTGCTATGATAATAATCAACTTGCAGTATTTTAGCACCCCAGCTAAGTTACTGCGGCCACTGCGCACGCGCCGCTCCCGCCATCTTGTTTAATCTAGTGCCGTTGATCGCGGAAAAGCGCGCCAACCTTCAACGACCTTCGCTCTCCGACCGTTCTAACCGCTCGTTCATACAATAATCGACTCTATCTATATTGTATGCCCAAATATTAAAGGTTATATTCAAGTGCATAGCAATATGGTGATTATGGCGTTTCGTGTTCTGTCCAAACGACCCTGCCCCATGTTTTGTGCTCTACAAACACTGGATTTAAATTCTAGCCCCGGGCCTATAAATTTATCGCTAGCCGATTTATATTATAGCGTTATTTTGTCACATTTATTGGAATAATTCTGTTGTGACAATATTTTATGATTGTCATTAATGGTAATTTATAAGCTGATTGTTCCAGTTAACGGGTTCAATGTGAATTCAATTTCAATTTCGATTAGTTAATTATACTTTTTGGACCACACCCTGTTATTAGGATAAGTTGTTTTGGATCGTGGGTGTTAAAAGTCGAGGATAGTTTTATTAAATTCTGTTCCTAATTAGTGTTCATATTTCCTGTTATTACATTATGTTACTTTGTATTATACTATTTCGTCGCATATTATCTAGGAAGTTAATTATATGCGTCGTAAAATTAAATCAGTAAAGGTGTTGCCACACTCATTGATTGAACGTTGCTGGAAGAAGCTTTCGATCGAAGTTGACTCGTCTCATTCTATCATCGGTCGATGGACCATCGTAAGAAAGGGGCTTATAATAGCTGCTTTACGCCGATTGTCTGTGAGTGGGTGTTACTACCCCGGTCGTAGTCAGTTAGCTACAACTTGGCTCTAGATCAATATTCTCAAAGAAAAACTGAATTGTATTTATGTAGAGTTATAGTTTAAAATCTTATCAACGATTTAGAAGACACCCTGTGATAGATAATAATGAATATTTCAGTATTTTTTTTTTATTATATGATTAAGGCTGTAGCTTAGCTATAATTGGTATAAAATTCAGGACTTTAATTAAACATTTTTTTTTTATAAAATAGAGTAATCTGGCTGGCATAGCCCTATCTCCGAACTTAATACCGCACTTCCGTCTCTACATCAGTGCCTCTGAAATTCCTAAGTTTAGCGTCTAAGTACAAGTGGTTAAGGGACCGGTTATCTCAAAGTAACCAATAAATCGCCCGCAGCGAGCCCCCACGTATCATCAAGGAGCAGCGGCGCGAGGGCAGGTTGTAGAGACATTTTTCATCGCACTGCCACTTCCTGCTTTATGATTTACGAGTTCAGAGATACAGCAATTTTATGCGGAGATGAAACTGCTACCTACCTCTAGAGTCTGCATTTCTGTGGGGCATGGCGCTCTATTCCATGATTAAGATGATGTATTTACAAAAAAAAACTTATGGGTTTCTTTCTTGGCCGAACGACCATCACGACCGCTTGGCGCAGAAGTTCGAACGTAGGCCGGCTCACTGCACATGGTGGTTGCGGGTTTGATTCACTCCGGGGAAAATTTCGGAAATTGCCTTTTTGTAATTTGCCCAGGTCTGGGTGTCACTGGGATCGCCCCAGTCCATTGTAAGATACCCATAGTATAAGCGTTGCTTAATTTGGGACCATACAGTTGATGTGTCAGTCTGGCGATATTATTATTATTATTGTCTAACAGCTGGGATTAAAGTTAGCAAGGACAGCTTACATATTACTTCTAATTCATTTGCAAAAGAAGGATGGAAGCTTTCCATCCCTGACCTTTGATTTAAGTAACATTTCGTTATCATAAAACCACAAAAAGATTTATAGTATTTACTAAAGAACTATGCAAAATATCAGGCATTAAATTAAAATAAATAGATATGGATCTACATACCGTTCTGCATACAAATTTTAATACCCTTCCGCGGGCGGGTATCGTACATGCGGTCCGACAGGCCGCGACCTGTCGCGATGCAGATAGCCCGGTTTGCGTGCACAATTGTCGCATCTGGGACCGCGGCCCATTGTACCAGTGGGAACACGGCCTTAATTGCTGCGCGGCATAAATTAAAACGAGAACGCTATCGTATACGGTGCATGGTTCGCGGAGCTACGAATGTATGTTCAGTGGGTTTTGGGACTTGTCCTTATTTTTGGCGTGAACTTTATGCGGTGTGTACTTCTGTCGACTAGTTTAATTTTCATTAGGACAAGATAATTTGAGCCCGGGATATCGGCCGTATTTTGATCCCGAAATTTTTGGGATTAACAAAAAAATCATAAGTTAATAAAAATATTGTGCAAATTATACATGAAACGAAATAAGACCCATCATTTAACTGTTAAGTTAATTTATTAAAGTTATTTTATAATTATTAAAAGTGATGTTTTCCATTGCTAATTATAAATATGAAATTGTCACATGACTTGTGTTTTCAATAGACCCTGCAATAACTCTAAATTGTTATCTAATATGCATTGTAATTGTTGTGTAAGGAGCGCATTAATCGATATCCAATCGAAGCACGATCTTGAAATGTCATTCTTATGTCATACCAGTACAAAATAACATATCAAAATTGTACTCGAGATCGCTTTCAGACTTCATATCGATTTATTAATACGGATCTTAAATCTTATTCCATTTTTTGACACCATAGAAAAAGGATGCCGGCGATATCCCGATAATCCCGAAATTTTTGTTAAGTTAAATACTACGCGGACGAAGTCGCGGGGCACAGCTAGTGAAATTATAAATCACTTACGGCGGACTATTGACACTTCAAGTATTAACATCAACTTAGAATTGAATATCTAAACTCTACATTGCATTCCTAACTCTACGTCAATACCTGCGCAAAAGCAATAGTTATAGCATGTTATCCAACTTGTTTGTTAATTGAAATGCGTGTAAATATTCGTGGTTATGAAACGGCCTTATTAAGGGCAGTGTTGTGTGTAAGGGCCTTAGCGTACGCATTGTTGGTAGAGTCTGTTGAGACTACGTAGGTATTATAGGGATGTTACACATGATAGAGTGATCATGTTTCCTTGAATCCTTTTCCTGTTTCATTTTAACTTTTTTTCATAGATTTTTTAATGTAACAACGTTGGCAATCAAGTCTACAACCCACCTAATATTAAGCAGTTACCGTAGCCTTTAGATGCTTACAATACCGATGGCGTTGCTCGCCGTTGCCGACTTGAAAGGGGAGGGGGATCGAGGGAGTGGAAAGGAGTGATGCACTGTGTTTCATTTAGTACAGTCGTGGTGCTATCATCTACCTGATAAAATTGTGAGAGACGACGTCCAGCCTAGAAATGTGGGTTTAGAACTCTAGAATCACAGTTGACGGAAAGTTTCCAAAATCGGAATCGACAGTTTCCATCCTTCTTTTATAAACGAATTAGAAGAAGGGTGGAAGGTGCAGTTTCTGACACGGAAATTTTCCGTTGATTGTGAAAACCTACCCAGATTTTTATTGCGGTTGGTATTTACATCATTTTTAAAAGGTTTCCTAGGAACCTGGGTTCAAATAGAAACCTTATGAGAGGTTCTAATGTTATATTAATCCCTAGTAGAGTCATTGACTGGACATAAATTGAAAAATTGACAACAAAAGGTACAGATTGAGGGCTTGTAAAAAGGTATTGTAATTTATTATCCGTTCCTGGCAACCCTATGGCAACAGATTTAAGGAAATGTAATAGTGATTGCAATCGCAAGCGCACACTAACCTAATCCATTGGACGTAAAGTTGGTTATTTATAAATGTATCTTGATTCTCCTGGTTATCTTGATGGTGGTAGAGCCGAGCTGTAGCTATTGACAACAGCTCATATATAGGTTGGTATACTATTGGCTCCAACGGGGTAGTACCACTCTCTCACAGAAGATCAGCATTTCGTATGATGAGTGTGAGAGCTGGAAGCCCAAACCCCTATCTTACTGCTCCCCCTGTCCCACTCTCCTTCAGATCGTCAACGTGCGAGTAATGCCTTTCGTAGTGCAAGCATAATATATAGGCTACGGTAACGGCTTAACATTAAGCGGGCAAAAGCTTGTTTGTTGAAATTGTTATTAAAAAAAATTCGGTGATTTTCAAAAGTCAAAAGTCAGCCTGTCATCGCCATATGAAAAGTATGACTCTATTCATTCAATCACTATGTAAACAAAGATTCCAAGAGTCGTGAACGATGCGAGCGTAACCTTTAATGATCTACAGTAACGCTGAAAAACGTATTGTATCAACACAAAAAATACCACAAGTAGGCGTAGAATAAGATGAATCTGAGCCCAAACACAATAGCCTCTGTACCTGTCAACAATAACACGAATTGTCACTAAAAACAACAAAAAGATACACAATAAAACCTTAAGTGCCCCGCGCTGCGATAATCAATCTAGTTTTACATCTGATTAGGTGCAAATTACAATACAAATAGACGAGTCACGAGCGAGGAGTTCGGTGAAAAAAAAAGACGTAAGTGTAGAAAATGATAGATGGAAAAATTAACTTAATAGCACAAACGGTATGATTTATTGTTGTTTGCACCTAACATAGAGTTCAAACGTTGTATTCTAACATTTTTAAACAATTTAAAATGTCTTAACCACCAAATACAGTAAGACTGATAACACTGTATAAAAGAATTCGTTAAGGTTCAAATACGTTTCTATATATTTGTTCCTTACGTCTTACGTGTTCGTTGAACGAAGTGTCTTTGGGCTTACGTCAAGGTGACATGAGATGTTAATACCTATTGTATTAGTGCTAAACAACCGTGACCTTACGCTGTACAAAGTTCACTAAGTGCAGAAGGCACGATTTATTACCCACACATTGAAACATTATTGAGTATAATGCTACTGAATAGGATCGTCGGGAAAATCTCGGAAAACTCGCAGTGACCGCAACATTTTTACACAGTCGCATAATAAGTATAATAGCAATTGTTTTGTATGTGTGCATAAAACGTGGCCAATAACGTAATTAGCTTACAAAGGTCAAATTTAAATAAAGAACATCAATTGTGCTGTCAAAGGATCGAAGATGGCGACGTTAAAGGCAGTTTCTGAACGACCGTAAAAGAGCAAAAGTGATGAGTGAGTTAGGTAGGCAGCATACATAGGCACGTGACATGTGACCGCGTGTGATTACCAACAAACACAAAAGAGTATCACCTGTAGATGGCACGCACACAAGCGGACGCTGTAATAAATCTGTACACTCGCACTAAATGGTGCACACACACATGTGGCTCCAGTTCACCTGGCTAACCTCCACGGGTCGCGTACGAGTTCAATTGTGACACACAGATACATTTTCACCTGTTGATTGGTCCGCTAGTGTGTGTGAGTCAGCGTAGTGTTTCAGTCGGCCGGTCTATACGGCGCGCATTGGTCGTACCTACCGCCCGCTTCGCACAATCCGCATTTGATACCCACGTGTGCGCTGTGAATGATAATTGACTACTGATAAGTGCGTTCTGACATTTGACTGCGGATAACATTGTGTCTATGCCCCGGTGAAACCGCTCGGATTTTTTTCTTTTGTTATTTTTTTTGTTTTCCGAGGGATACCATCAACAAGTGGACAGTGTTGTGTTTTGTGACTTTGGGCGATCGAGTTTTCCAAACTGAGGAATATAACGGAAAACTGTATTTGGCATTACGTGAAAGGTACGATTCTGCATGACTTTTTTTATTTTTTAAGAATTCAGTCCAAGTTTTTGAAACGACGCGACGCACTTGTTTACTTGTAACACAAATGTTTATATTATGTTTTATAGGTGCGTATGCATTATAGTAACGTTATAGGTACTTTCACTGCATAAGGGTAAATCTATTATTAAGAGTTGCTTGATGACAAAAATATGTAGGTGCTGAAATTATAAACAATTTATCTACTAGATACCTACCTATAATTTGTACCTATTACCTACCCTATTTCATACATTTTATTTTGAGTATGTAGGGTACCCAGCCACCAATTATTTCCCTTTTTTTCAGCCTATTCTCATTAAATATATTAACCGATAGGTATTTAGTGGCTATAACTATAAAACGTTCTCAAGTCTGAGAGCGATCTTGAGTACGCTTTTACCATGATTTTTTACTGGTGTGACATAAGAATGACATTTCCAAGCCCGTTCTCAGACTTGAGATCGATTTATTAATACAGGTCTCAAAGAGCGACTGCCCCTCCCCCTCCTGGCAGCCCCCCAACTTCAATATTAAGTCAGTCTTCAGAATGTTTAAGCCTTTAAATGCGTGTAGGTTTCGTTACGAAAGTGTTTTTCTGTACAAAAATACATTCCCCGCGCAAGGAACAGCGTACAGTAAAAGTTTGTTTTTAAACATTGTGATTCGAGGTGTTCCTAGTGGAGTTACCGAATTGTTTTACCAATTAAACTGCCTATTCGAGTTTCTTTCTGAATACCACTTGAATTTTGTTCCTAGCAGACTTCTCAGCAGTGATAGCTCAGTGGTCAAACACCCTTTGAAACACGTTGAAATTGCGGCTCGCTACGCTGGAATTTCATGTGCGATTCTTATTCCCAAGAAAGTTTATCAATTCCTGAACGGTGCAGAAAAACATCGTGAAGGAACCTGGGCCAATCTTGTCACTTTTCCTATAGAATAACTGTCAAAACTGACGTATTGAGATACGCGATATGTCAGTTTTAACGTGTTATGAGTCGGGGGAGGTGCGAGTGGTTAACAGACTAGGACCCCTGTGCGTCTGTGAACATTATCCCATCTTTAAAAATAACTCTAAATTGGAAATTTTAAAACACCCGTTGCGGATAATCTTCAAACGGATGAACCGATTTTCATGAAACAAAACTAAGAACACTCTCGATCAAAGTATCTATCTAACAAAAAAAGAAACAAATTAAAATCGGTTAATCCGCTTGGGCGCTACGATGCCACAGACAGACACACAGATACACATGTTAAACTTATAACACCCCTCTTTTTTCTTCGGGGGGTTGTTCGAGCGCATCATCTCAGTATGTTGAGCTATGCTGGCTAATCTCTAAAACTACTTTACTTTAGTATCAGTTTCATTATTTGTTGATGAGATAGGTAGTTTACGCCAATACGAAACTAGGGGTCGCTAGTGACGCAAAAAAGTAACAATTTATTATCAATGAATATATTATGTTATTATTTTCCTTATTCACATGGTATCAAGGTAGTTATTGTTATGCAGTTATTTCTTTTACGTCATCGATATGGATTACAATTGTAATTGGCTGTAATTGGTGTATTAGAAGTATACTCTGGGTCCCGGGGGGGCGGCGTGTGAATGTGTAATTACCTGGTTAAGGGTCATTAGTGAAACGGTGATTAAGACGACAGGTATTATCATGCGAGTCAAAATGCCAAAGGTATTTTTTGGGTGATGATGATAAATTACGAATAAGAGATGGTATTTTAAATTTAAAATTCCGACTCGCTCGCTCATCGAACGAAACTCAGCTATAGTAAGTAGTTACTTTACGCCGATCTTCTGTAAGAGGGTGGTACACCCTTATAGAGCCAGCCCGCATATGAGCTGTAGTCAGCTTGGCTCTACCACCTGTGTATGCACATTATAATTATATTCAGGTAAGAGGGCAATGGAACCCAATAGCTCGCCTATTATAATTGCATTAAGTATATGGAACACAAACAACCTTTGTCACCTCATTAAATCAAATTAAAGAGCCAGCAATGTCTACATGACAATGACATTGTCCTTCGGCTGTAATGCTCGTCTTTATGGCTAGTTGTTCGGTCACGCTCCGTCCCGGAAGCGGCGAGTGGCCCTCATTGGCACGCTGCGCGCGCGAGTGACACGCGTGTCACCTCCCTAGCGTGGATAACATATTCAATGTTAAGGGTGGGTCTCGCTGCGGTACGAGGCCATCGCTGCACCGAAAATGTAGTCTTAAGTCTTTTTTATGGATGCCTATATCGACTGCCATGGAAAGACTTAGAGTGGTTCTTCTTTAATAGGTACCACCCATCATTACCCCGTCATATGACACGGGGACCAACCTTGTTAACGACTGTCGCTCGATTCGACTCGCGATACGTCAAAAATGACGTATCAGAATACGCCACTTTTGATAGTTTTTTCAATGCGAAAACTGTCAAAAGTGATGTATTCAGTTACGCGATACGTCATTTTTGACGTATTCCGAGTCGAATCGAGCGACTGTCGCTAGCAGAGTTGGGTCCCAAGTAGTAGTATAACTTTATTGTAAAAGTATCTGTAATTAATTATAATATCATAGGCTAGATACAAGTGTGGATTGCAACATATTAACTGCGGTAGTAATTAATTGAATATTATTATTTTTTGCGGCACTCTATTAACGGAAATGGAGGTGGTGGTCGTGATCGATCCGAACTCTGATATCTTAGGATTATTAGTCGTGTTGATTATTAATTTTAAGCACTTATCGTTGATCTAGTAGTAGATCGTGAATCTAAAGGTCATGGGGTTTGTTGGATTTTAGAAGCAGTTTTTTTTTTGTGAAGTTCCTTGCAAGTTTCCTGTGGCGGGTCTACCAACGGTTGCATAATATATACAGCCTTCTATTTTTAATTTTGATACTTATTTTGTGGAGAAGTTATACAAAAACTAAAAATATTCTCTTATGTATTTAATTTTCGTGACACGTATAAACGTTTGGAATGCCTCTGAAAGAGTACTCAGAGGCTCTGAAAACTTTGCAAGTATTTTCACTTGTGATTGGAGTATTTTATTCAATGCCACAAAAACATATCGAACCATATTCAAGAAATGTAAAATCTACCTGTCCACAATTTTATGAAACACATCCACTAAGTTGTCCATCAATTGTCCGCCATAGGACCAGTCCTTAAATATTCAAGCTCAGACAATGATGCGCGAGGTCGGATGTGGGATGGCGCGGGCGCATTAATTTTATAGCCTTGTATTGCTACGAAACGTTTAGTTTAATGCTCTCTAGTAGCTATTTATTATAAACCTTTGATAGTATTCTATAAGTATGGATTAGTATAGAGAAAACAGGATTGATAAAACTTGATAAATTTCTGCTAGGATTGTATAGTATACTAGCTGTAGCCTGCGCGCGTTCCTGCGCGCCTTTGTGGGCTCATGCACAACACTTTGCTGAAGATCATGACATGATCAAATGCATAGTTTACGATTCTATAAAGAACATACAGACAAACATTCATTTATATATATATATATAGATTTCAATTATTACTCCGTCCTCTGTGGTTTCTTGTCCATTGAAATCTACACAGTAGCTACTTCAGTGCGTCTGAAAACTCAGGAGTTTTCACAATCGTACTAGTGATTTACCATGTTCCTTGAGGACGTCGTCCGGGATCACGTCCCAAACGCCAAAGATTGGCTAGACGGAAACCATCCAATAAAACATTGTACCTTTTTATCATTTCAGGTTTTTTTTTGGGTTACTACTTAGTCTAAACCAATGAATTGTTGGTTTATCCATCCAAACGTCCATATTAACTCTACCTCTCTATATAGAGTACAACTTTCAACGTTTTACGCACAAATAAGTAAGTCATGTCCCTACAAATGACGTGAAGCGAGCAGCTCGGTCGTGGGTTCAAACCGCGAGGTGTCGTGTTACACGCACCGCACCGTGTTACCCGCAGTGTCTCTATCATGCGACGCTATATTAACGTATGTTATTCAATACTTACAGAAAATTATGTAGAGTGAAAAAATCGCGGAATCGCTACCGTGTGTAGAATGTAAGCCTACGTTTGCACTGGACTCAACAAGTTCTTGTCTCTATTTTATGACAACAAGAAACAGAGACAACAATATGTTTTGTGTGAATGTTTCGTCCCGTTCAAACGTGGGGTAATATTGTTGAGTTTTGGAATGTTTTGTTATCATGATGATTTGTGGTACTTATCATTTAAACATGGGTACTTAAACATAGTTAAAATTTCGTCGATAGTAGAGCTAATGTGGTTTCGTACACTAAACTGAATGTGTTTCCGTCCTTGACAAAGTCGCAACATATAAGCAAGAGATAAATACTTTTTGTGTAAAGTTTATAATATCGTGATTTCACGAAATCAGAAATGACATGTCCAAATACTGTGCAAAAAATTATGCTTAAACCAAGTCTTTCCTTAAAATCTTAGAGTGGCTGAAATTTGGCGTTTTGAAGAAATACCAATCATTGACTGTTGAACTGTCTCTATCTAAGCTAAGCCGGGTCACACAACTCATAGTATTATGTTTGTGTGAGTGTATAAATATGTTAAGTGTAACATTCCTCGGGTCGGGAAGGCATCGCGACCTCGGGGCTCGTATCAGCAGTCTGCGCACGCGCAGCCGGGCATCCGCATAACCTTAGACGACATGCACTGGCATGTGTGTGTGGTGGGATTGATATATACTGTGTATATATTATATCGGTGACCTTTCTGGAATGCATAAGCGTTTTTAAAGGTAGAGTTTTTAAAAGGACCTGCAGAACTTCATTTTATCTGAGCAGAACATATACTTAGTTATGAAAAAAAGACGCTAGTCTTTACGCATTTTCACCAGGACTTCATAAATAATAGATGTGTTTTTGAACTAGCTCTACTATAACTCTAATCAATTGTATGCCAAGTTGTTTTTTTTTTAATTTTCTCTGTGCTTGGAAAACATTGTTATCAAGCATTTTTTTTCGGAACTCATAAATACCCTATAAAACCCATCTCCAGTTCTTAGCAAGATAATTAACTCAAAAGAGATTTTAGGCTGCGATTTTTTGTCGCACCGGCATAAGAAACAGTCGATCGACTTGATGAACTGTCTCAAAATAAAAGCAAAATGGCCGCGCCTCTTGGTGGTAACATGATATTGGTTTTTTTAGCAGTCGTTCCGCGCGGTCGCGTTTTGGTTGGAGGTCGCGACCAGATCGCGGCGACCGCGACCGGGGCGACCGCAGTACGTGACGGACGGAGCGATGGGAACGCGTGGTACGATGCACCAGATGATGGGCTTCCTGGTTGCGCAACCAGTTAATGACAGATGGGGATGGGACGTAATGGATCAAGGCTTTTTGTGAAAGCTTGGACGAGCTCTGGTTCTAGTAATCTGAGCGTTAGCCTTTCAAATGAAGACTTGATTAAAGAAATTGGAATTCAGTGCGGGGAAAACATCAGATATTGAGGTTTCATATATCCTTCCTACTAATATTATAAATGCGAAAGTTTGTGAGTGTGTATGTATGTTTGTTACTCTTTCACGTAAAAACGACTGAACGGATTTGGATGAAATTTGGAACACAGATAGTTTATAACCTGGATTAACACATACATTACTTTACTTAAGTTTACGCGGACGAAGTCGCGGGCAGAAACTAGTATATTATATTTTTTTTATAACAAGCGTATGACCTGCATGATGTTAAGTAGTAACCGAAGCCCGTTAATGCTCGCAATACCAATGGCATTGCTAGCACGATGCCGGCCTGAGGCGGAGTGGGAATTGAGATATAGGGGATTGTGGGGGTACAGGTAACCTCAGCATGCAAATCTTATAGTAGTGAGTTACCTATATAAAAAAGAACTTATTACTAACTATTAAACAAAACTAAATGGATAAAGCTAATTAAGCTAGTATGGTGAGAGATGATGCGTGTTTTAAAGTGCGTGTGTGTGGTGAGTATGTTAGTTATCCTACTAATATTATAAATGCGAAAGTTTGTGAGTGTGGATGTATGTATGTATGTATGTTTGTTACTCCTTCACGCAAAAACTACTGAACGGATTTAGATGAAATTTGGAAAACAGATAGATTATAACCGGGATTAACATATAGGATACTTTTTAACCCAATAACCCAATACTACGCGGATGAAGTCGCGGGGCACAGCTAGTGTGATATATATGTGTGTATGCGAGATATTTGTATGCTTATTTGATGTGTCTATGTTAATCGGGAAGATATTGAGTTAATCGGAACTACTTAGTATATTTTTATTAAATGTGCCTAACGTATCAAAATTTATATCGACAATGTTACTGTACTTATTGAGTAATTTACATAGCCTTGGTACTGGCGAGCTAGTACCGAGAACTGTTCTGCGCAAGAGTGGATGAAGAGGAGTGATAGGTTATATACCCATATTATGTTTAACCTCCCCCTATATTCCTTCAGTTACATTGGTATCCTATTTATAATTTCGTTCCCAAATCGAAGGTCTATATTTTTTGTCGATCACCGATAGGTCTTTAGACGTGACAAATCGTCACTTTTTTGTTGTACGCGACATTTTTGTGTGTCCCAGAGCAGGTGCGGGTCACGTTCGGGGCGTCACGACGCGTCCCGTCTCTAGTCCCGTGACCAGCGGTGCGTTTTTGTCGCGACATTGCTGTGAGATTTGTCGCGGTCGCAGGTGGGTCGCGACAAGTGGACGTCACGAATACCGCTCGTGTGCGACTAACCTTGCGGGATATCGTGATTTGGATCTTTTTTCACCTTTCACACTTGTCAATCAATTACTTACTACTAGGTACTGTTAAAAATACAAACGGTGGGTACATTGATCGTCTCGTATTATACATTTTATATAACATCGTTTCTTTACATTACATCTTATTAATGAACTACATAGAGTATTATAATTATTTTGTAATTAAAACACAGATATACTGTGAATGATATTATTTTCTTTTATGTTTATATTAATGGCCTCTTACAATTGGGTCGAGCCCACTATGATTCTGCCAATGTTGAGTAACAAATTGCAATAACAAACACAATTAATAACAGTACAATACAAAAATGTGACCGTCCATTTTGGAAAACCAAAATGGAGTCCTATTATTTTCTACTGTCTCTATTATCTTTGTCTATCCCAGCTGTCAATCCCAGCTGTCACATTAACATACCCAATGACAACTCTTTCTTTTTTAAACTGTCCATGCACATATGCTATGCTATGCAATATGCTATGCTATTCAATATGCTATGGCAATACTGCCACAAATCCATATTTTTGCTATACAATTCAGATGTCGCCAAGCATTATAAATATTAATATTTGATGAATTAAACGGTGGTAGAGCCATATACGGACTAGCTCTATCGGAGTACTACCATCCTCACACAGAAGATTGGCGTAAAATAGCTGCTGTAGCTGCATTTCGTAGGATTAGTGAGAGAGTCTAGCTGGAAGACTTAATCCCATTCCATTGCTCTCTTCATTTCCAACCACTGATTCCACCGAGCCCGCTGAACCGTTACCGCACTAAATTAGTCCCAATACTCTATTTATTTGTCTCCAACAATTCAATTTTCCGCCGTAAGCTCTCACAGTATTTTAAATAACTCAAAACGTTACCGTCCGACCGTAATAAAATAAAACAGAACGAGAACCAATGAACCGAATCACGCGATCGCCCGGTACGTACCTATGCCTCAGTTATTTTTTACAACATTTCGATTTAAACCAGTTCAAAGAGCACATGAAATTCGAGAGATCGTAAAAAACGAATAAAACAAAATCCACTTGTCAGTTTCGGTGGAAAAAATAATTGATTTCGGTGCCGGTGCATAGGATGGAGAGCGATCATAGTTTTCAAGAAAACAGTGGAATATGTGTTGTAAATTACTAAATCATTATGTAAGCAGGTACATTTTATTTTATTTAAGTCGACATACTTGTAATAGATATCAAAGGCATTGCTTTCACGATGCCGGCCTGCATGGCTTTTGTGTGGCAGGTACATCATCTTTTGCGTTTACTTAGGCGACATACAATATACGAGTATTGTGCATTATTAAAATACATATAATTATGAAATAAAACAGATTTGCCATCGACCGTGGTTCGAGCGTAGGCCGCTCGGCTCACTTCACATAGTGGTTGCGGGTTCGATTCCCACTGGGTCAAATTTCGGAAAAAGCCATTTCGTAATATGCCTTAGTCTGGGTGTCACTGGGAACGCCCCAGTCCATTGTACGGTACCCATAGTACAAGTGTTGCTTAGTTTGGGACCATACAGTTGGTGTGTTCCTCTGGCGATATTTATTGATTTTATAATACCCATTATACTATGATGTTATTGGTGGTAGAGCCAAGCTGAAGCTAATTAACTAGAGCCCATATACGGACTGGCTCGCCCGGGGTAGTACCACCCCTTCACATAAGATCGGCGTAAAGTAATTATTATTGCTGCATTTTGTACGATATGTGATTGAGCCGGAAGTCCATCCCTTCCCCTCACACTGTCTAACTTCCTTTCAGGTTGGCAACGTGCGAGAAATGCCTATAGTATTGCAAGCATCTATAGGCTACGGTAACTGCTTAACAACAGGCAGGTCGTACGCTAGTCTACCGTCTAAGTTTTATAATAAAAATGGCCAACATTGGAGGCAAATCATACTCTTGTAAGAAGAAATTACAGTTTCTTATTTTTAATTGCATTATACTAGGTGAAACAGAAAGGGTATACTTTTTTTTCAAACTTAACTTTGTAATTCTAAAACTATCAGCTTTGGAGGGATATTGAAAAACAAAAGGTGTTATAGGAATACAGCTGTTGACCGATTTCACAAGTCTACAAAACCTTTAAGTACTTCAACTGTCCCACAAAGCTGATATTTTGAGATTTACAAAGTTAAGTTGCAAAAAGAAATAGTATACCCTTTTTGTTTCAACTAGTATAATTGGACGTTTCTTTGCAAAATGGATCCACTCCACACACTCTTTTGCTCACCGAAACCAACATAGAAGTAGTTATAGGTGTTAGTAGTAACACAAGATTAGTTTTGGTCTACAGCAGTGCATGGGTTGATTCAGTTCTACAAAACGATATACAATTTAAGAAACCCCGGTTTTACATACCCTGAGCTATTTGCGAAGGACATGACGTCGAGACATTCTTGTCACGAGTCGACATTTATTTCATTTCTGGGTTCACTACGAATTAACGCGATCGCGCGCCGTTACATAAATTAAAATATCGAGCAAACTGGTCTCGAAACAGTTTGTTTTTGAAAGTGCAACGCAGGCAAAACAACGTTTATTATAAGATTACGACGTGTGCTAGTGATGTCCGCTTTCGACATCGGGTTGGTACTCGGAATGGAACGGGTGTGGTACTCGAGTCCATCACTTACACACATTTTGAGTGTACCGTCGGTTCGGAATGCTGCTTCCACTGAAAACGATGAAACTAACTGGTTACCCTTTTATTGCTGAATGCCCCTCTTACTACTGGACGTATGGACCTCCTTTATGCAAAAAAATTCAAAAAAAAAAATTCAAAATTGTTTTTATTCATGTAAGCCAACAAAGCATTTATGAATAGTCAGAATCTACCACCGGTTCGGAATGCTGCTTCCACTGAGAAGAGCCGGCAAGAAACTCAATGGTTACTCTTTTCAATGAATGAAAGATAGTATACATTCTCAGGAACAGCATAAAAAAAAATAATATGAGCAGGCAACACCATTGCCACTAAATAGCTAATAGTAAATAATAATCATATATGTAATAATGTAAATCAAATGAGAATGCTAGTTTAGTGTGATGTGCATACCTACTCATACTTACATCAAATGAAACGTTTACGAACCAAATAATAATTGATAAAACAGGGGTGGATATTATGATAATTGCTTTGGTGTGATGCCTTCCATGCTAAGTAAATAAATAGTATTTAACGACAATGTTGTTAAGAGGAAAGTGAGTGGACCAATCCCCGCAAGCAGCGCCCGCGCACGAGCATGACTTGAAAAGCGGCATCACTCTCCTCAACCATAATAGAGGGAAGAGGGTGACCCGCTCCACAAAGCCACCGCAAACAAGGACAAAAGTTTATTATCATTGATAACCTAATATAACTTTAATATCCAATACTAAAAAAAATAGAGAATACCCAAGCCTCGTGGTGGTGGTAAAAGCTCGTGAGATCTGATCCAAGGCTAGCTGTAAGTATTTTAGATTGAGAATTATTCAAGAAAGATAGGAAACTCAAGTAGATATTATCCAGTATTCGAGTATATGAACTTTTGTAACAAATCACGAGAGACTAAAATTAAGTTAATATTTTTTGCGGATTATAAAAATACTAAACAATTGAAAAAAAATTGTATTCAATTTCCTATTCATGAGTATTCAAAAGTACTCGAGTACACGATACATATTATTGTGCACATCACTAGCATAATAGAGGTCGTGGAAAACCAGAGCGAAAGTAAAATGTACAGTGATTGGCGGAACTACACGACGCGGGCGCAGGTCGATCGGGCCTTCATTGAGAGCAGTCCAAAAATGGATGGCCAACGGCCCCATAAATTACGTTTTGTGGGCCACTGTTGCGTCAGCCCTTCCCAAGGCCTTATGGTAAAGTAATTATAAGCTACTTCTGTACTTATTTTTACTCAAATTCAAATACTTTATTTAATAAGCTCAGAAATTGTCAATTTTCATTTTTACTGTACTAAAGGATCGAAACGAGACCTCGATTGAGAAGATCCGGCAGATTCCGGCAGAAGACTTTATTTTTGCAAAATTTTGTTTAGTTTTATTTGTAGCCAACAGAATTAGCGTCAATGAGCGTGTTTGATGTCCTACTAATTATTATTATTTTATGGGACGCTACATTATTATTTCTAGGCTTAGTTTGTTTGTTTCGTTACTAAAGTATACTAAAATTTGAAGTCTGAAGAAATAGGGGATAAAAGTACGTCTAAAGTAGAAAATATTAATTTTGGGTAGTCTTGTATGGCACATAATTAGTTCCAATCAAAATACCAAGCCTAGCTATAAAATAATAAATAATTCAATTATTAATTAGAATTCATGTTCATATTATGGTATTATTTGTCGTCCATTAATATTTCCCGATCATTAGGTCACGAGTTTGATTACGCTGATAAGGGCTCGGCAAAGCTACCGACCACATAAATATAGAGTCTATTGTTTTAAGGTACTCAGTACAGTTTTAAATCACCTTGATAATGTTTAAAATATGATTATTAATGATATTAACATAATAATGTAAATTAAAAATAACTGAATCCATACGTAGAGTACCTAACTAGTATTAGTTGTAACAGATTTTATTCCTCGTTCTGTTTGGTCCGAAATCGGCGGTTGGAAGGAAGGACGGCTTAGAATTTTGGCGAGTGTCTACAAACTTTCTTCCACCAAGATATAAGTACATATAAATTCAACAACTCTACCACCTGTAGAAAGTATTTAAAACGTGGTAATTTCACGGCGGCGTGCTTGGCTCCCAATTCTTTTGTCAACGGTAATAGCGGACAATTATCCGCGCGGGTCATGTAATGTCTACAGTTATGTTAGATCGGGCCGGATTGGCATGGCATGTGTTTCATGGGTAATCGTTTGTAAAGAAAAAGGCGCACTTAGTGGTTGTTTGCCGAAGTCTTTTATGCCAACACTAGTGCTGCCATCCCCACTATGTTATCATAATAGATAACTGTATTATAGACTAGCTGTGCCCCGCGACTTCATCCGCGTAGCATTTGATTATTGGTTAAAAAGTATCCTATATGTTAATCCCGGTTATAATCTATCTGTGTTCCAAATTTCATCCAAATCCGTTGAGTAGTTTTTGCGTGAAGGAGTAACAAACATACATACATACATACATCCACACTCACAAACTTTCGCATTTATAATATTAGTAGGATAAAATATAAATATCGTCAGACTAACGGCCGTTCCGTGTATTCAGTTTATTACTAATATTGTATATGTCTTTAGTTTTACTGTCCCCATGGACATACCAATGACAAGAAACCTTATCCATGTTGGTTTGTCTGTCGACGGGAGGACGGGCAGCGTGTATAGGTACATTTTTGATAGAAAATGTCCGTATACATTCCAATACATATAAATTATCGGTGTCAGGTTAATCGTGTGAATAACCCCTTATATTAAACCTAAATTACAAATAGAATGGTAAAAAAAAAAAACCAAAATCATATATAAAAAAGTGTTTCTTCGTCGACGTCCATGCTAAAAGTGCGCAATTCTGGTAGCATTTCCGCGTTGAATCGTGAAAAAAGGCCTGTCTGTCTGTATGTAGGACACCTTCTCTAAACACACCTTAGACACCTAATGATGGTGACAGAACTGAGCCGAACATTTCCCCGATTTACAAATGTTTTTCAATTTTTCGCTGTTTAACTTGTGGTTCGGTTTAAATCTGTGTTTCATTTATTTTAATGTTACAATGTTGACATCAAGCGTTCGACCTGCTTGATGATAAGCAGTTACCTTTACCTATAGATGCTTGCAATACCAAAGGCATTGCTCACACGTTGCCGACCTGAAAAGGAGTGGGAAGGCAAAGGGAGGGAGGGCTATACGAATAAAAGGTTATACTTGACATACGAAGTCCCGTAGACGCGGCGCCGTAGTTACGTGCCGGGAATATAGTTTGACACTGTCTACAGTTTAATGAATATAAGACTTCTTTTGTGGAATTATTAAGAAGCAGTGATAGCCGATTGGTTAAGCATTCGTCTTGCAGGCACAAAGTCCTGGGTTTCAAACCCTGGCTTCACGACTCTGGGTTTTTAAAAATCTATGTCCGAATGAATTTCAATATGATTAATAATAATTTAGCCCTTTTTGACGTCCCACTCCTGGGCTCGGGCCTCCCCTCGACATGAGGAGGATTCAGGCCATAATCCACCACGCTGGCCCAGTGCGGGTTGGCGGATTTCACATGTCTTTCGAAAATTGGTTAGATCTTCTAAGACATGCAGGTTTCCTCACGATGTTTTTCCTTCACCGTAAGCAAGTGATAATCATATAGAAATTATGAATCGCACATAGATTTCGAAAAATCCAGAGGTTCGAGCCGGGGTTTGAACCCAAGACCTGGTGCCCGCAAGACGCGTGCTTTAACCAATCGCCTATGAATGGCCAATGAATTTAAATATGATTACTTATCAGTTGTTTACCGTGAAGGAAAACATCGCGAAGAAATCTGCATGTCTTAGGAAATTAAACTAATTTTTGAAAGACATTTGTGCAATCCGCCAATCTGTACTGGGCCAGCGTGGTGGATTATGGTTTGAGTCCCCTTCGAATTGAGTTTGATTTGCCCTGGAGCAATTGTTGTATTATTTTATTTTATTATGTGGAAACGGCTGTAGTCCATCGGATTGCTTAACACGATGTTGGCTAACAGTTGGTATGTCCTTATTGCAATGCTCTATATAGCTGGGTCGTTTACCTAGCGCGGGTCAGATCGAGGTCGCCGTGTCAGCGGCGTCGCCACTGACCAGAATACCTAAGCAACTTTTGCTCGGGTTGCACAAATCTGCGTGCGCGCGGTTGTTGAACCGCGGTGTAGTTTCACTGTCCGTGTGTTTGTGGGTTGAAATTTGAAATGTAAGTTATTTTTTTTAATAATAAAGTCAGTAAACTAAGCGTCAATAGCCTAGTGGTTAGAGGGCCCGTCCTAGTAGCTGAGAGGTTCCTGGTTCGATCCCCATCCTGGTCATTACAATATTGACGTGAGCCCACTCCGAGCACAAGCATTAGCTTAGTTGGAGGGGCTTATTGGAATACTAGTAATGTAATAACCACACATTGCTAGTAATCTTTTTAAAAAAAAACAACAAGAAACAAGTAAACTAGCGTACGATCCGAGCCTATAGATAGATGCATGCAGTACCAAATGTATTGCTCGCACGTTGCCAATTTGAAAGGGAGTGGGACAGAGGAAGGGGAAAGGACAGGGGGTTCGTTTCAGGTTCTCTTACTCATCGTGCGAAACGTGGCTATAATAGTTACTTTACCCCAATATTTTGTGAGAGAGTGGTACTACCCTGGTCGAGCCAACCAATATATGAGCTGTAGTCAATTGGCTACAGTTTGGCTACAGTTTGGCTACAGTCTGGATATAGTTTGGCTACAGTTTGGCTACAGTTTGGCTCTACCACCGGTAAAAGGTAGGTATTTTTTAGCCCTTATATACAACCTTATATACCCTTATTGAAACGTAAGTAAAATAGTGGAACGTTGAAAATGCTTCATATTTGAATAAGATAGAGGTGGTGAGTCTGGTAGAGCGGCTTTAGGGTGACAGTGTAAACTCTTCTTTGCTTCAGAGGGTATGTTTAGCTGAAGGTGAGTACAAACACTTCGAGTCCACCATGGTCCAGTGTACTCGCGACGCCTCTAACCGTCAGAAATGGAAGCACATCGCCTGGAGAGCCACACTCGGAAATGATAAGGCCTCACCAAACATTCCACCATATACCTCGTCAGCGCAACCACGACCACTCTGACAAGAGTGCCCGACTGAGAAGAAGAAGAAGAGTACAAACAATCAGATAGCTTAAGAATTCAGGCAACAGTAACTGGATTAACCTTTAGTGTGGGTGTTTGCGGGTTTGATTCCCGTTGGGGAAAGTTTTTGAAAGGGCCTCTCCGTAATATGCCCTAATTGGGGTGTCACAGGGATCTCCGCCAATCCATCGTATCGTTCAGTACAAGTGTTGCACAGTGTGGAACAGTTTTTTATTTTCCATTCAAACTGACAAAATTGAATGCAAAAAGTCGCGGGAGACCAAGTAATCTATTTTTTATTTTTATAGCTCATCATATTTTACGACAGTGTAATTGCCTAAATATTCTCAAAATATACGCGACATAAAACTTTTATAGCTGTTTTGGACTAGAATCTGCGTGTATACAGTCCACAAGAGCTATAAAATAGGGCTATAGTGTCGAATCAAGACATAACGTTTCAATAAAGTTTAAAATTTTAGAGTGTATAAAATTTGTTTAAAAACATCATAGTTTACTTGTATAAGAATAAGATAATGTTATAACAAAAAGTTTGATATCACCCTAAAAATGTAACATAATTTAGAATTAAAATAAATCAAAAGTTTTTTTAGATATTGTGCATGCCTTTAGGCTACCCAATTCCTACATTCCTTGAATATCAACAGACAAAGGACGCCGCATTCTATCCATAAAACCTCTCAATTTCAAATTGTTACCACAATTTATTTTTAGTTCGTGACGTAAATAAGACAGTGACGTGTCGCGTAAGGACGGAGAGTGTCAGCGGTGTCGGATACGCGGTCGTTAACGCGAGTGTACCGAACCAGATTGTACCAGATTGACTGTTAAGTTATTTATGAGAGCGAGTGCGACAATGCTTCTAATTGACATTTAATCGCGATCGCCTGGACGTTGAAGCAACCGGTTGTGCGGCTTGGATGTATTAGGAATGTTTGAAGTGATCGGTACATTGTGTAAGTTTGAGAAATAGTTTATTTATAAATAAATTTTAGACCAATACTGCATTTTAATGCATGAACAATTATAAAAAAAGAAAAAAAAAACATGATTTAATATCTGATAAGTTTATCTATGACATACGGGTACAACTCATACCAATTAAAATTTGAATTTAAAACAAATGGACGTATACAGTGCGACTAAATGTGAATGACATAAAATGACAAGTGATTTGAACTATCGCTACAATTGATTTAATAATTGACTTATGCTTGAAATATCAAATTAACGGTTTTAAATTAACCAATATATCTTGTGAAATAGCTTATTTATTTGATTATACTTAGTAACTGTAAAAATCTAAACCTCACATATCCGGCATCTCTTTCGGTTAAAAGACATTGAAGGATCAACAGCCCGACAGAGAGAGAGAGAGAGAGAGCCGGAGCTATAAAAAAGAAAGAGGCAGTCAGCTATGTTTCTAATTATCCTATGGTGTAGAACACCAAGCCACCAAGGTTGCATGCATCAACAAGCCCACTTACACCCGGATTTTACAAAACAATTACATCACTCTTTTTATATTTATATAAGAGAATTAGACTAAACTCACTTTTTTTGCTACTTGTCAGAATGAGGCTGGCATGCATCATAGAAATATTTATTCATCGCAGTTAAGTGTATAAGGCATTTTGTAACTTAGCTTTTCATGTTAATGGATTTGTTTTAACATAATACATAATTAGGTAACCTAACGGAAGCCATTATGTACAGGACACATAAATATGTTTTATTACATGTCTCTCATCGACATGTGGATGAGACATAAAACAGGTTTGCATTAAAAAACGTTGTGAATATTTTTCTTGATTTAATATTTTTTGGATTACCCGACCTCCTAACCTGATGTCGATATTTCGACAAAGTTACGTTAATTTGCAATGTTTAATTACAACATCTAAAGTGACTCTATACGATTAGAGATATTGTTTCGGGCAGCTCAGATGCTCTACGTAGGTATGGGTAAAATAAATCATCAATCTTACCCACCTGGTTTACAATCAAACGGTCATCAACATTGATCTCACACGCACATAATTCCCAGACATGCGCGTACGCAGTGAAAACGTAACATTCCACGTTCGGTATGCAGGCGTGTGTTGTTTTACAAACAGTAAGTACCGAATGCTGTGACCTTAACGCGGGTGATACATTCCACGAAAATGGCGATAACTGATTTTTGTAGTAAAATAAAAAGACTTAACTTACTAGCGACCATAACCAGGCACGAAAAATAATCTATTGGTCGGTATACGACCGGGTGTATTGAAAACATATTTTTTCAGCGGGTATTGCGAAAAGGGGGTTGGTGGCATTAGTCAAGTACCTATTTCTGGTATTAAAAAAGCGACTCTACACATAGGAGCGATGCACTTCATATTGTATGTAATGTAGTAGATGTATAGATAAACTCTTTATCTCACAAAAATCATGCCTAAATTATTATAATGTATTAATACAAGTAGAGCCTCTATGAAAGGTTTCATAATTTATATATTTTTTTATGAAAGATTACTAGAAATTTGAGTTCATCATATTACTACCGAGCTAAGCTAATGCGTGTGTTAGGAGAGGACTCACGTCAATAGTTTAATGGCCAAGATGGGGATCAAACCCTCTCAGTTACGAGGGCAGCCCCTCTAACCACTAGACTATTGACGCTTCTAAAGGTTAACATTATTAAATTGTCGCTATAACAATGCGCACACATATGTTGTCGCATCGCGAATCGCTTTACCGGTGTGGCCCCGGCCTAACGGATATTTGACTCTGGTAGCGAGGTCGGGTTCTCGGGTGAAAGGGCGAGAGGTATAGTGTTGACTGACCTGTCAATATTAGATGCATATCTACAAACTCCGCGAACAAATCCTTGAATAAGTTTTGATTAAAATTCGGAGCAGAACGTGGGCGTGTATTGTGTAATAGGTCAAAAGGTAATTGGTTGCAGAGCATGTTGTTTGATTAAGTACTCTACTATCTAAACTCTACCGGACTCTACTGTGCTAGTTTTTCGTGAAATAGTACCGCTCTATCTTTCTGTGATTGTCGTAAAATACGGAATTGGTCCATGGACCTGATATACATATGTAACATGCCGTAGAGATAAATGCGTAGAGATGCCCTGACGGAGTCCCAAATAATAAATATTCAGGTTTTTTATTTAACCAACATTATACCACTGCTAGGCAAAGCTCTACCCCATTTGACTCTACGTATCTTTATTTGACGCCACTTTAATTACTCGCGCCAGATAACAGCCATGTTTTCCTGGTCTCCAATTATCCAGGTATAAACGACTCTAATGACATTTATTTATACTGTACCGCAAATACTCTACATGTTATTATCTCACAGATTTTTCAATACAAAATCGATTGAGTGAAAGCCGACCAGTCGCCCACCCGTCATGTCCCCTCATTTAATATATCCATTAATTTTCCGTCAAGTGTCCACAGACAGGTAATTATCGTCGCACTGTGAAGCAGTTGACAAATGACAGCTACACCTTTGTGCCGCACCGCGACCTTGCCGTCGACCCTGCTCTCGCAGCCAGGTCAAATATGCGAATAGGTATGTTTAGCAAATATCTGCGGTTTCACTCTGCTTATGTCCATAGCTTAGTCCGTTTTTTTAAGATTGATTGTTTTCTCTATGTTTATGTACAGTGAAAAAAAAAGTCAACAAATTATATTTGTAGTTCCTAATATAGTATCCCTTTTAGTTTTTTTTTACTAATTGATTTGTAATTATAGAACACAATAATTAATGGTAGGAATTTTATAAAGCTTTTCAGTAATTACTAAACTTTGTTGCTATTATTAACAGCGACGCCTAACACACCAATTGTATGGGCCTAAACTGAACAACGCTTGCACTCTTTCGTACTTTATACAATAGACTGGGAGCAATCTCAGTTGCACCCAGACCAGGACAAATTAAAGACAATCAGTAAAAAAAACTTCGACGGGAACCGAACCAGCAACCATCTTCTGCAGTGAGCCAAGCGCCCTACGCTCGAACTACTAGACGATAAGTAGTTGACTAAAAATTGTTCTTCAAATTCAATTCGACGCTACGTCTAGGGTGACCGTCGATTTGAGCCAGGCGGGCTGTCTGGGTTAGCTGGCCCGCTCGCTTCGACCAATAGGATAACTTCATTTTAATGAACTGAGGAAAATGAAGCGCTCCTATTGGTCGAAGCGAGTGGGCCAGCCCAACCTGTCCAAGTTAACCAGCATGTCAAAAAGTCATTTATATATTAAAATATCTTTATTTATCATAGCCGGTAAATAATGTTACAAACAACATAAATAATAATACGTTAACAGAACGTATGTTCAATTGATAGTGGCACTAATGCGACGCGGTCCATTGCGAATGAAAAATTATAACTGATTTATTGAACTGTTTATTACTAGTTTTTGCTGCAATCTGTGTGCATATTTGCTTAGCCTGTTTCATTAACATTTGCGTTGATAATAACTAAGTCGATGTTTTTTTATACCCGCTGGAATCACGAGAATGCATGATATTATATAACTTCCTCAAACTATCAGTGCTAAGTATCTCTAAGTCTATGCATCATAGGAAGCCATATATAGCTGTTTGGTTCACCAGAAACATACTAATTAGAATTTGAAGATCCATTACTCACAATATTTGATCGAATCGAAAGTGTATGTTCTGATCCAACTATGAACTGAAAACCTGACAATATATTTTTTTTATGTTCCGTTCCGATCCTTCCTTGAGCACCTAGCAATTTGGAGAGTGGAATTATTGCTATAGTCCCATAAAATTAAAATAAAACTAATTCTTTATAACATAATTTCAATAGGTAAGTACTCTTGGCTGTAGTCGGTAAAAGACAGTTCAATTTGATGTACACATCACCGAAACTGTCCTCACATAGCATGACACAGCGCATACGTAATGTGGCCAGTGTCAAATGTTTTTGCGGGCTGCGCGCGCGCACGACCCGCCTGACACCAATAACCTTAGCCGTTTGGACTAATGTCTTGTTTTGTCCTTTTGTTACAATTATTTGAGTAATTTATGTACGTGTTAGCGTGGACGTGTTGATTTAGAGCTCACTTTTTAAATTTTATTTTTAATATATGCCAGTTTGGAAATATGGATTAAAATTAAATTCGGGTTTAAACCACGGCCGGCGGTCAGACTCCAGCTTGGTGGTGGGGTGCCGGAAACGCCTACCGTTATTTTTACGTCAGAAAATCCCATCATGGATACCAGTCTGCCACGTGGCGACAGACTAGGTATAAAGGCAGACTGGGGAACGCTTTAGGTAGGGTTGAGGAGAGTGATGCCGCTTTTCAAGCCATGCCCGTGCGCGGGCGCTGCTTGCGGGAATTGGTCCACTCACTTTCCTATTGACAACATTGTTCTAAAACTCTATTCATTTATTTAGCATGGAATGCTTATACCAAAGAAATTATTCTCGTTTATATTATAATTCATTGAAATTTGAATTTTAAACGTCATTAAAGTTCTATTGTCAAATACTATTTGACACTGACACGCAGAATGCACGAAATAAAGCAAAAAAACTATCACCGTTTGTCAGTCAGACAGTTAGTCTGTTACTAAGTAGAAGTTACAAATGTGTGTGTGTCAAACGCATGTTAGAGTGTGAAATGTTTTATTTATTGATTTAATGTATTTTAATGCATATTTTTTTAAAACATTAGTATTCTGCACTCCTTTTCTATATAAGCTATTAGTGTGCCAAATTTCAAACTCCTCCGCCCGCGCAATTTTCGTAAAAAGTGGTACAAACTTTTCCTTCACGTATTATTATATAGATATCACATCAATAGAGGAGTCGAGTTAGTACTTACCAATGCCACGAATCGTGTGCCGCCACTTTGAGCTACCGTGTCAATGTGGTTGACACTGAATTTTTTATATAGGGGTAGGGGGAGCGAGAGGGGTGCGGGGTGGTGCTGTTGTAATATCCGTTGTGATCTATTTAATGATGTAATTAATAACGGTCAAGAGTGCTGTGGTATAAGTGTATTGAGTAAATATTTTTTCTCATAAATAATTTATTCAAAGGTCAATAAGGTAGTAAAATTAACACGTAATGAATACGTACTGTAAGGTCCATGTCGGCGCACTGGCCACTGGCGATAAGCGTTCCTGGCCGACAAGAATATATTTAAATTTAAGAAAATGATTATTATTTTGAAATTGAAAGCTCTGCGGTGCGCTGGCAGTGACAACTGGGGACCATTGCGATAGGACGTGTTTTTATGTAAATTTATATAACAATAATAAGATAATAAACTTAATATTACCAAGCAATACGAGTTATTAATATAAAACCCCGTTGTCACAGTACTTACCTGCTTGTGACATCTAGTGTTACGCGTTTTGATATTAAATATCGATTGGTCAGGATAAATGGTTCGCTTTCTATAGCTTTTTTTCTGTTGACCACTGGTTAGGTACTTAATGTAATTATCTTTTCATTACTCATACACTGAAAGTAGGTCTGAAGTTGCCTGAGGAGCGGGTTGAAAGTAATACTTTTCTGGCCCGGGAGAATCACTTTCAACTGACAGCTGTCAAATTATAAAAAAAAAACTAGTTCCATTTCTATGGAACCATGTTCAAACTTTTTCTACAGTCACTCAATTACAGCACGATGTAAAATTGAAATAACATAAAGTTGCGTATTAAATAAAGAATATATACTTTTAAATGACTTAATTATAATTTAGTTTCAACAATTTCTTTAAAATAACATAGATTTGGTCAAAATATTTAAAAATGAAAATTAAAAATACTGGCTAAATAATGAAGTTGGCCGGCCAACGAAAAAAAACAAAATAGGCGGCAATCCGATCTTTTTTTTTTCGAGTTGTAGAGTATTGTTCATGCTTCCTTGTATTATTTCTTTAGCCAATTCCTGTTTTTATTTTTATTTTCCTTGTACGAGTATTCGTAATGAAAAGCACAGTGTTTACCTCGGGTGAAAGACTTATTTTGTCCCTCGAACTATTAGCGCCCTCGCTACGCTCGGGCGCCAAACCCCGTCTCGGGAAAAATAAGTCACTTTCACCACTCGTGTAACAATGTACTATTATTGGGCCAGCTCGTATTTATCCACTCCCTCTGTTCCCTTTTCCCTCCTTCTGTTCCACTCCCCTTCAGATCGGCAATGGACGAGCAATGCCTTTGGTATTGCAAGCATCTATAAGCTACGTTAAGACAAGTGGTAAGATTGTGTGCCGAAATCTTATACATATATAAAATTCTCGTGTTAGTGTTAGTTATCATACTCCTCCGAAACGGCTCGACCGATTTTCATGAAATTTTGTGTGCATTTCGGGTAGGTCTGAGAATCTATTTTTCATATCCCTAAATGTTAAGGGTGGTCCACATTCCACGCGGAAGGAGCCGCGGGGCACAGCTAGTAGTTATATAAAAAAAATTGTTTGAAGAATTATCATTTCCTGTTCAAAAAGCTTTCATGTTGATCGAAGATGAAAATAGACGTAGGTTTTGACAATGATTGCGTAGTGTCATTTGATTATTTGTACAATGCAGTCATTATTATTTATAAACTAATCCGGCCATGTTTGTCTAGGAGCCGCACAACATCCGCGATGTACACGATAAGCGGAAGCGAGTTCAATGCAATTATTATAAGCTACTGGCGATATAAAACTAGCATTGTAAAAGGATACGCCCTTCGAGTTTCTTGCTGGATCTTCTCAGTAGGGATAGCGTACCAAATGACCATTTGTAAGTGGCCCCGTAGACCTAAAAAGGGATTAGGGTGTTGTGACTTTGACTTTGACTCAATAGAGTCATATTTATGTTATAAAAAAGTAAACTTAGTGTTCATTGTAAGTAGTCTATCTACATTGCTAACGAGCGTATTTAAAATTTTATATTATTATACTCTTGCCCGTTATTAATCAGCGTGGATAAGCGGTCGAATAGTTACTTACCGAAATGTCTCTTTCTGTCATCAGTAATTTGACATTCAAAAGAAGAAGACTAAGTATGGTGTAACTACACAATAGCTAATGCGAAAATTTATTAATAAAGGGGTTGTTGCATGGATTTCGGTGGTCTTCAGGCTGATAGTCGGAATAAAGTGACATCTATCTGTCACACTCTACCATACAATTTCAAAGAAGTCCAATGTTTTATATTCCGTCAGATGCTGTGATAATTGACATTGGAGCAGGCCAACGTCTGTTCGTTCGACCTCTCTGAGACTAATTGCGGAGATGTTCCTCAAAAAAAATCTTTTTGTTTTAATTGTTATACATAAGTGGGCGAAGCGACACAGATTTATGTAAATAATGTACGTAAATATGTTTATTATTATTTTTGCATCGTAAAAATAATGTTTCATGCTTAGGTATGAAAAAATCAAAGTCAATCGTTTCCACTTTACGGATGCTAAATGGAACTCTTATTTCTTTAAGTATATGATTTAGTTTTCTCTAGGTTTTCCTGTATTATATATTATCATCTCACTCGAGGTCCCACGGTGTCATACTTCATTATTTATTATATTATAGTTTTTCCCCTATACAAGGTTAAGTATTATAAAAATATTAAGTTCCCCGTATAGTTGGCTTCTTAACATCATAAATTAACAGCTTAATCTAGCGCGACTTTTAAAATTACGGAATGTTATTATTTTATAGAAAAATAAATTAAATAAATTGGTTGCTCTAAACACCATAAGATAACTCTACCAATAACTCTAACCGGTCAAAAAAAAGGTAAACAAACAGTGTGATGTCAAACGTAGTGGTGGGTTATTTTGTCAAAATAAGAGCTAGAAAAGAAATGTCGGATACCTAGATAAGAAAATCGTGATTTTTTGATATGTTTACTAACCAAGTTTTGTAATAAGTACTAGAATGTTGTTGGTTATGATTTTAGTAATTTAGTCCTTAGAGCTTATTAGTATTTAACTAAATTAACCTTATACATGATTTTTCTATAATGAAAATTCTCGTAAAAAATAAAAAAATAATCACACATAACCACTGAAATACAATATTATTCGGGGCAAGTATTTTTTCCTATTATACCTATATACATAGGTATAATTATTTTCTAAGTAGGTACCTATATATTTCTGCAAGTGCCAATAATATCTGCGGCACATTACTTATATGTCACGTGATAAGATGATTGATCATGTCTATCGGTGCGCATGCGTGGGAACATGATATTGATAAACGTTATCTAACGAAAATGGATATTGACAGTCTAACACAGCGGCTGAATGGTCCCAAACTAAGCAACGCTTGAACGATAGGTACCGTACAATGGACTGGGATCGATTCCAGTGACACCCAGATTAGGTAAAGTGACGAAAATACCATCATATTATAACCATAACTGAAATTTGCCACAGCAGGATTCAAACCTGCAACCACCTATTGCAGTAAGTCAAACTACCTACGCTCGAACTGCTAGGGCAAGCGGCCGTCGCATCTATTGCAATAAAGGTTAGATACCTATATTTAATTAGGTCTCTTCCAGGCTGCGGGTGATTGACCCAACCCTATGACTTTATAGATTAGTTTCTCAGATAATACTGTGTAGTCCAGAAGCGAGGTAAATGACAATAGGGTCCTTATTACAATGGCAACTAACAGTAACGATGAAATGCGAGCGTTTTATAATGCACCTTTACCCTACTGGGAGAAACTTGCTTTTCATTTCGTGGAAAAACCTGACTGTCATGAGTGAATCAAAACATAGTTCTCAATAGATGTCCAGAGTTCACCAGCCCGGACGGCAAAAGGCGAAGGATTATTTTTATATTATACTAGTTTCTGCCCGCAACTTCGTCCGCGTTGACTGAAGTAAATTATTCTATGTGTTAATACAGGTTATAAACTATCTGTGTTCGAAATTTCATCCAAATCCGTTCAGAAGTTTTTGCGTGAAAGAGTAACAAACACACATCCACACTCACAAACTTTCGCATTAATAATATAAGTAGGATACACTAGATTTTGATAGCAGCTTCGCTAGCGATCATATTTTCGTAATGCCGACAACAACACCACATACCGAGTCATACCTATAGCTAAGAACCATTAAGGTGATTCCATAAGTACTAAAATAGTCATCAAAATCGGTCAAGCCGTTTAGGAGGAGACTAATTACAGAACACGCACACCGGAGTTTTTAAATATAAGGATAATAGGTATCTTAAACTGTAATCTATGTAAGTGGCGTCAGAGAGCCACACCTAAGCAATCTTGTCGTCATCCAGAGCGAGACAAAGCATTTTCTTCGTGCGCTTCCTCGGTAGGTGTAAACGCACCAAGTCAATATAACAATAATAGGTAACTCTCCAAATGTTGCATCTGAATGACATAAATAACCTTTTATAAATATATCGACCAAACGTTTTAATTAACAAGTGTTTAAATAGTTGGAGTTTTTCCCATTTTCACGTGACCTCCGTCGATTGCCTGTTATCACATGACCTCCTTACTAACCTCCAACCTTGAAGCTATAACGACCTACGTTCATAACAATATAATTGAAATATCCACTCTAAAGTTGTTGTGTTAAAGTGCGAATTGGTGTGTTGTGTGTACGCCTTTGTTTTCCATTCTTATCGTTCCACGTTCCATGTTTGGAGTTTGTAAGCAGTTTCAATTGTTCGTGTATTTTTAGTATTTTTTTTTAAGAATGCAAAGGCATTGGTACGTGGACAATTAGCTAACTGGACTGCCCACTCAGCATCAGAATGTGGTTTGAATAAGAGAGGCTATTCTAGTCTGCTAGCTAGACAGGTAAATTAGAATATGTAGACAAAAAAATAGCCCAATTTAAATTTAGAAGCCAATATTTTAAAAGGTACTTAAAGGTAATTTGACACTGACATAAGTTTTAATTTTGTTAGATCGTTTTTAGTCTTCTCAAAACATAATTGTTTTGTAGTATATTTTAATATTTTTTTGAAGAATATTAAAATAATAAAGAAATAAAGAAAAAAATAGAAGAATAGAAGAAATAAAGATCTATCAATGGTGTTTGAACGCTTAGGGAAATAATTAAGTTTGATTTTTTTGTCATTTTTTTCTTAGATCCAATGAATTGTATTCTTAATGTTCCAATTTCTATTTTGTCCGAGGTCATGGCATTGAAATTATGGTAACAAATTTGTGTCCGTTATTACGACACGTCACCGTGCACGTATTGGAAGGAGATAAAAATAAATATCATTGAGAAATAGGCTCTAAGTATAGGCGCCTTGAGTTATTTTTTATCAACATAGGTACCAACGAGATGTTTTCAAATTGCTAATAGTTTCGTTAGCTCCAACGAAGATACTTGCTGGTGCTAGGAGTGATCTCATGTCAATTTATTGGCCAGGATGAGGATAGAACCCGGAACCTCTAAGTTTGTCACGAGAACGACCCATCTAACCACTAGCCTATTCAAGCTGCTGAGTTTGAGATGATTCTTGTGTCATCCGCAAACAATTTAAAAATGTCTTATTGTGCCTAATATCTACATTATTAAAGCTCAAAATACACCGGTTACAAGGTGATTTAGTAACAAACAAACACACATGAACATGAGAACCCACACGTAGAATCGAAAATGGTGGTTCACAAGAGATTTCACAGTATTAAGTTGTATAAAGACAGTATTATATCAAGATTTTATAAAGAAAATCAAATAGAATGAATTTAGATTACTGTATTAGCATTGCTTAGGCGTTTATATGGTCTATGCGTCGTGTGTCATGGATTAGAAATATAACTGGACTGAACACACTCTTTAGTGGTTGGATAAAAGCCACCCAAGATCACACAAAAGCGACACAGAGAGACCGAAAGATGGCGTCATGAACTCGATTGTTATCTGGATAGATGGATGGGACTCTTGATACAAAATAGGTACACGTGGAGAGTAGTGGAGACACTACAGAAGATTGGCGTAAAGTAGCTATTGTAGCTGCGTTTCGTATGATTAGTGATGCCTTTGTTATTGCAAGCATGTATAGGTTACGATACCTGCTTAACATCAGGTGGATCGCATTTTCTGACTTTGTTTCAACTAAAAACCTTTGCCCGGCAGAAGGACAGTGTGGTTCAAAAGCAATGAAATATTTATGCATTACCGAAGATACTTACGTATTCTTAAAAAATATCGTTTCCTGTATTTATATAATCCAGAAATTCACCAATACCGACGGATAGTATAATCTATCTCCCTCTTTTTCAAACCGCACTCAGACGTAGAGTGCGCATTCCAGTTACTTTATCCGTCTTGTATCAAGGGTAACCATTTCCTATGGTGGTCCAAGTCATGTTATTGATAACGTAATGCATGGAATTTGACACTATTTATTTTTTTGTGATGTTTGTCGCGTGGGTGATTGAGCGGTCAGCGGTTAAATGTAGGTAGACGGGATTTACCGATTCATTAATCTTTTGTGTTGGAGTGGGTGAGTAGACTGAATTGATTAGTTAATATTCTTTATACAAGGTTCGAAATACATTGTCATAATATCATTATATGCTGGCAGTGTGTGGAAAGGAAAATTTGTATGTAACCATGTACGATTGATTTGACTTACGGCTAAATACTAGAGCGTTAATTATTTTTTAATATACAACAAAGTCGGCAAAAAGGGCATTTTCCGCCTGATGTTAAGCAGTTATCGTAGCCTATGGATGCTTGCAGTAAATACCATAGGTATTGCTCGCACGTTGCCGACCTGAAGCTGAGCGGGACTAAGGGAGAGGAAGTAAGGAAGTGAGCTTCCGGCTCTATTACTCACCGTACGAAACACAGCTATAATAGCTACACTAGTTTTCTGTGAGAGGGTGGTACTACCCTGGTCGAACCAGCCCATACAGAAGTGTTACAGTAAAATGTAACTTAACTTAGGTTAATACAGTACAATATCGCATAAATCAAAATTTAAATACGGGATCAGTTACGTATAAAATTCCATGAGAAGAAAATGTCGTATAGCATGTAATACCTATAGGTAAACTTTTTTGATTGATTTCCGCTTCCGCTCATGTCCCACACCAAACTAGGGGCACGAGCCTCGCGTGGGGCAATCGGTGGGCGTTCAAATAAACATGTCCGCTCGTAAACTCTTTCAATCTATAGTTCCAACTTTAGTGTGAGTATCCCATTGATGCGACATTACCGACTTGCAACGCGATGTGACTAAATTGTCGTTTTTAGGGCTCCGTACCTAAAAAGAACAAACGGAACCCATATAGGATCCTTGTTATCCGTCTGTCTGTCTGACCCTTTTTCTGATACACTGATAGAGTTATCTATACAAATAAATAAATTGGAGTGTCTGTTTGTAATACTTATCAAAATAACACCTTTTCACTAAATGCATATGAAGGTCCATACGACACCTATTGCAAAAACGCGACTTAAAATTGTTTTGTCTGTCTGTATGTTTGTTCCGGGTAATCTCCGAAACGGCTGGACCGACTTTGACGGGACTTTCACTGGTAGATAGCTGATGTTATAAGCAGTAACTTTTATTATAGAAAAACAAAAAAAAGGGTCCTGTCGCGTGGGCTCAGAACGCGGGAGCGGGCTTTTTTGTTAAGTTAAATTCCACGCGGACGAAGTCGCGGGCTCAGCTAGTTGTTGGATAAGCAGGAAATCTGTCAGACACTGATTTCCAATCTGCATTCTATATCCGGTTCGAATATTTTAGTTTCCGCTACCAATAAAAATTTATAAGTTACTTGATACAAATCTTATACCACAATATACTACTGTTTGTAGAGTTTCGGAACCTTTTACATAAACTCCACAAAGGGATATACATTTAACCACTTATTTCGAAATTAAGAGATCTGCGGACTTTAAATTTGCGACGCGTGTGTCTCTCGGCCTTTAAATGGTAGCCATGAAAGGCTTTTGTTCTGCGGTCACGCAGTCCCGGGAGACAGCTAGTGATTACATAAAGAGTACTCAGTAAACGGCTAATGTGAACTCTACTTCTCTACATTCGTTGTAGAGCCGTGCAATTGACTAATTGACTACAGTTTTGAGCTACCACCATTAACGAATGCACCCCAGGCGAGACAGTCCGTCTCTGTGCTGTAGCCACACAGCACATATAAGGGCTGGTTCAGCCGGAAGCCCAAATTATCTGTCCCACTCTCCTTTAGGTCAGCAATGCCCTTGGTATTGCAAGCATCTTTAGTCTACGGTAACTGCTTAACATCGGGCGGGGCGTACACTTGTTTGTTTTGTTGACTTTGTAATTTAGTACACTGAAATTGCTATGCTAGTTGTATGAATACTTTATTCACTGATATTGTTGATTCTTCTTATCAATGCAGCAACTATACTTTAATGAGACTTAATAAATAATTATTATAAACTAGCTGAGCCCGCGACTTCATCCGCGTGGAATTTAACTTAACAAAAAAGCCCGCTCCCGCGTCCCGAGCCCGCACGACAGTACCCATTTTTTTAAAATTTTGTTATTCTAAAATAAAATTAATCGGTCCAGCCGTTTCGGAGATACTCTTTGATTTCATGTGTTTTCATTTTTTTACGCGGAACCCTAATTGATTTTCAGACAGACAGACAGACAATTTTTTTTAAAATCACGTTTTTGTTATAGGTGTCGTATGCACTTTCATATGCATTTAGTGAAAAGGTGTTTTGATATTACAAACAGACACTCCAATTTTATTTATTTGTATAGATAAATTCAATAATACCTTTTTACTCAGGATGTTTAATACATATTACAAATAACAAGTACATAAACCTACTACCCGAACAAGTCCGGTGGGTATGTCTCGTCACCCGCACGACCCGCCCGCGGGTTAAGGCCGCGCGCACACTAGCTAACACCATTGACATAATTTACAGAGTTACATAATGCCAGTGCATAGCGTGCGTCTATGGTTGCTAGGCAGATGCGCATCGAGGTGCAAGCGAATGACTTTTGACATTGACATGTTGATATGGCATTACAGATAAGACCCCTCTTTTTTCGTCGGGGGTTAAAAATACCCCACGACACAAGCAATCCCAGGGTGATAAGGAAGACCACAATAGAAAATACTTGTACCTATTATTTGAATCAAGGGTGACCGTCCAATTGGCTGTGCTATGAATCTTTCGACCAATGGGTTTGCTTTATTTCCTGTCAACTTGAGCTACGCCGGGTGTAGCTGAGAAAATGAAAAGATCTAATTGGTCGAAGCCTGCGGACCCGCTTTATAGAACAGGCAAGTGGACGACCACTCTTAAAGTTTTTTTTTTTGTAACAACTTGAACTAGTGGTTTTGAGAATAAGCCGCTCACTGTGTGCGTGGTTGGTTGGGGGTTTGATTCCCTTTAGAGAAAATTTCGGAAACGGCCATTTCGTTATTTATTAGCCCCGGTCGGGGTGTCACTATGATCGCCCCCAGTATGAAGATTGCTTCAAGACTGGTATGTTACGTCTGTCAATATTTATAATAATATATTAAACACAAACCTAGGTATGTACTTACCTACATCTAGTATACATTTTAATTCAATAATTCATTCGTAAAAAAATGGGCCAGCTCTTTGCTGCGTGCTCCTTCGTGTTGCTGTCTATATCGTAATTCCGTGATTTCCCTAATCGCCTATCACTCGCGCCACTACATGTAATCTCAGGGCTCGCGACCTTCGACCACGGGTCGTGGGTCACGCTCGGCGCATTTTCCTGCTGCGCACGCGACGGTTATAGTATACCAGCACCGGTTATAGTTCACGGACCATCGTGATCTTGCTTAGAAGGCCACCCTGGAGCCCCAACGCTTTAACACATCGAGGCACTGGTATTAATGCTGTTATTATAAGTTCAATCGATCCCCCGCTTTCGAATCGGAGACTGAATTATATTATTTCTATAAAAGGAGGAGGTTCTACTTATGATCCACTATCTTTACACTACGTTAAGACTTAGATTGGCACCGACTTCGAATGAAACAAATAATAAGCTCCCTAGTCCCTAGTTATTTCTAGCTTTTAGTGCACCCAGGTTTTTAAGTCGGTTCAATCTTTTTTTACAAATAATTTGTTTGTATCGACTTTATTATCCCCGGAATAAACGATAGGGTACCTATCACTACATCAATTGTTCCGTTATCGATCGATTGTAGAATAAAACGACGGTGACTAGCAGTGTCAACATAAAGCGACGTTCTATTTATTGGTTATTAATTTCATAATTATTTAATTTACTAAGAAAAGTGTTTTCGTGCCTTCGTATAAGATACCCTAACCACTCACAATGTTGTAAGAACGTGGTCTATTATTTGTTGATATGCATATTTATATCATGAGGTTTTAATGACTGATGGGGCTGCATACGAGTAATGACCGCGACTGTACCTACACATTTTCATTTTTCTGCTACTTCTTAGACTACCGAATTCGGTCAAAAGGTTTTAAAAAATCTTTGTCTCGTTCACAGTGAACATTGCACCTCTAGTACTGAACCTCTACGGCGTGATGCTAATCATTTTATTTTTATTAATAGCAAACTTATTGCTAGCAAATTATATAGGCAGATAAACCTAGATTGTTTACCGCCTGACGACCTTCCGAAGTTAATAAAAATGTTTATCCTCTTGAAGAGCACTTCATTTCTCCACAGGGTCGCAGGAAAATGTAGGGCAAAGTCCTTTGGTGGTGTATAAATACACAGTTATCAGCATGGGTAAACATTGGATCGCGTATGTTGCTAGCGGTCTTTATATTATGTACTTGGGCATGAACAATGTGCAGGTTATTCAGAACATTAACCCCTTATTACGTGGATTAAGGGTTGTGTAGTTACACCATACTTTGTCTTCTTCTTTCGAATTTCAAATTACTGATGGCAGAAAGCGATATATTATATTCATCCGTTAATCCACGTTTATTAATAACTAGCTGAGCCCGCGACTTCGTCCGCGTGGAATTTAACTTAACAAAAAAGCCCGCTCCCGCGTTCTGAGCCCGCGCGACAGGACCCATTTTTTAAAGTTTAGTTTTTCTAAAATAAAAGTATCCTCAGTTAAGGCTACATTAGCTATCTGCCAGTGAAAGTCCCGTCAAAATCGGTCCAGCCGTTTCGGAGATTACCCGGAACAAACACACAGACAGACAGACAGAGAATATTTTTTTTAAATCTCGTTTTTGTTATAGGTGTCGTATGTACTTTCATATGCATTTAGTGAGAAGGTGTTATTTTAATATTACAAACAAACACTCCAATTTTATTTATTTGTATGTATGTATAGATGGGGTATGTTGGCACGCAGGCGACGTAGTTCACGCAGGGCAGGGCAGACCAGATTATTTACCATATTAACAAGCATAGACAGACTGCCCTGACAATGCCGTACTACACTGTGCTTTGTCACTTGCATCGCAGCATACGCTTAGCCTTTATTCAAATGGTAAAAAAGTTTTCAACCCAATTAGAGACGACGGAACAATCTGGAGTAACAAAATATGATTTTGATGTTCATTCTTACGGTACACAATCTGAAGATCATCCTCCTTTATGTATGAGCAAGACAACAATATTGTAAACGACGTCATGCTATATGCGTCCTCTTCTTTCAGGGCGCTTTTCACAAAATAACTTTCCCATGCAGTCTCAAATAATTTAATAACGAAAACAGTTAATAATTTGCAAATAATCCTTTGTGAATATTTAACATTTCTATGACTTTGTGATAAAACTTAGTGACAAGCATACTCTACAATTCCTCTAATATCTATTTCAACTCTATGGAAGTGTAGCTGTGAGGACGACGTGACTTGGTAATGAGGTAAAGTTGAATTTCTGCATTGTGCCTGCTGTGTGGTGACTGGTCGCGCGGGTGCAAGGTCGCCACACTCATGTTCGACACGTCGCATCTGTGTTCTACGCTGTGTGCACCTATATTATCCATAAACAGCTATACTTATAGTAAGTATGTATGAACATACGTAGGTGGATACTGCAACAAGTGTTCTCAGCTAAAGTGATTTGTTTGTTACTTGTTATTCGTCTATATTAAGAGAAATAAGTAACACGAGACATCTAGGTATGGAAATGATTGAATATTTTAACCGAACGAGCGACTATAAAAAGACACAATAGATAAATCGATTGTTCAATAAGTGCTTATACACCCCTGTGAATAAGTCTCGTCGTTGTTTAGATTAATCATACTTAGAAGAACTTGCGTCAATGTAATACCGAATAAAGTTGAGGGGTAGGAGCGGTGGCAATGACAATGTGATTGGTCAGCAGCGGAACCAATGCATTGTGATTGGTCTAACGAAAATAATAATGCGTTGTGATTGGTCGATCGCAAATCTAGTACACTTTATTAAGCGTATGTGTTTCGGAAACTTTGTCGTAGGCTCGTAATATTAAATCGATTTCATGTCTGAATGCAATCTTGGATTTGTCATTCTTATGTCACACTAGTACAAAATGAGATGTCAAAGTACTTAAAACCGCTCTTAGATTTGAGATCGATTTATTAATACGGGCCCTAGATTGCGGAATCTAAAGTGCGGTTGGTCCATGTATAAATAGATAGATAACACAATATCTTCTAATATATAAAATTCTCGTGTCGCGGTGTTTGTTGCCAAGCTCCTCCGAAATGGCTCCACCGATTTTCATGAAATTTTGTGTGCATATCGGATAGGTCTGAGAATCGTTCAACATCTATTTTTCATGGCTATAAATAATTTATATGGCAGAGCAACGTTTGCCGGGTCAGCTAGTAATTATATATTATTCACCGTTCCACCAGTAATAGTGAATTTTTACAACATCTTATTCGATGAAGTCGCGAAAAGGTAACCCTACAATTATTTATTGTTTTCTTATATTTACGCGAATACTACACATTGAAATAAAACTATTTTTCGGATTTTACGGACGTCTAACACCTCAGTCCCCCCGTGACCATGGCTGCTGTAAAGCAACCGAAACGTCGGGAACATAAAGTTAATAAACGCGATAAAATCCGAAAAATAGTTTTATTTCAATCTACAATTATTTTTTCAATCGCTACCTGAGGAATGTGTCAACACTAATACACAGATTACTGCCAACTTCACCTAACTTACAACACAAACAACTCTACAGTGTACAATAAGTTACAGTGACGTAAGGTTTCCGCGGCGCCCCCTGGTGTCGTGACCTCGGGGTCATGTGTAACTGAAACTTGATGGTAATTACTTGTAAAGACACGCGTGTCCTCTCAACACGAGTGGGACTTTATGACCTAGGAAATTGAGAACTGACGAATACTAAATAATCGGAGTCTATTTGTTATTTGTCCGATACTTTCAAGGAATTTAATGAAATGTGGTTTAGTGATGTTTTTATCATGTTGGTACTTAACAAAGTCGGAAAACATGCTTGCAACCCGCCTGATGTTAAGCAGTAACCGAAGCTTATATGCTTGCAATATCAATGGCATTGCTCGCTCGTTGCTGGCTGTAAAGAGAGTGGGACGGAAGGGGGAAGGGAGAAGGTTTGGGCTTCTGGCTCCCTCGATCATCGTATGAAACGCAGCTATCTAGCTTCTACTTGCAGATCTACTATGCCAGGGTGGTACTACCCCGGTCGATCCTTGAGCTAGCTGCTCCCCTGCCCCTCTGGCTGGAGCGCACTTGCGCTCGCCCTCTGTCCGGGTGAAGTTGTTATGGACACTCTGACCAACAATATATAGTCCATCAAAAAATAAAAAAAATACCCCGGTCGAGCTATATGTGCTGTAATCAATTGGCTACAGCTTGGCTCTATCACAGTATAGTTGGGAATTAACAAGACTACTATTTACTAGGATAACAGGAGTCAGAGGAAGCGGACAGAGGCAATTATTAAAAAGGTATGAAAACCCTAGTTAATGAAGACACGAATAGATTCTAAGTGCATCCAATGTGAGGAATGTAATATTTCCTTTACCATACTCATATCCCACAATCTCAGCTCAAGAGATAAGTACACGATACAACGTTTAGCCCGTTTCTTGCTCCGCTGAACAATTTCATGAGATAAATTCTGAAAATTATATTTTAAAATGTTTTGTATCACATCATAAAATTGTAGAGTGAAATAATTGAGCAGTCCATCACTAGACAAATAATTTAAATCTTCAGATTCAAATCAAACATAAAACTCTTGCCCCCTTATTAATAAACTTGGTTTAGCGGTTGTATAGTTACACCATGTTTTGTCTTCTTCTTTTCGTTGTCATATTACTGATGATAGGAAGAGATAATTTAGTGTGTAACTATTCGCCCGCTATACGACGTATGTTAATAACGGGATTGAGGATCAAAGTAAAATTAATGAGTTATCAGTTGCGTTGTACTACGTGCTATCAGGGCCCTAACCACGCTAGCTACTCAAATCGTAATAGAAAGGCAAAAGCTAGCGATTACGTTTCAAACGCTTGGCCAATATTTGGTACCACGCTAGCGTCTCATTTGCGAGTGGCTTATGTCATCGAACGCTTTGTAGTTTTTTTTATTTGGATCTGCGTTGGTAACTAAGTTTGGCTTTATGCCAATGTTCATAAAAAAAATCTCTGTGAGTGGGGGCAATTGGGTGAATAGTAGTGAAACATGATTATTCGAGTTCCCCCAATAAGTCTGGTAATATTAGACCTAGGCAAAGACCTAAACTTTACTTTAAAAAAAACGATGTCAGTCGCATGCTCAAGGTCAAACGCTAAGAATCGCGAGTGTGGTACCAAATCAAAGTCAGTATAAATCGTGAAGCTTTTGTCAGCAAAACGTCAAAATCGGAGCGTTTGAAACGTAATCGCTAGCTTTTGCCTTTCTATTACGATTTGAGTAGCTAGCGTGGTTAGGGCCCAGTTGCGTTGCGTTGTGTAACTGTACCCACATATATTATGAAGATGTCTTATACCTATATAATTATGCGTTGATTTTGCCATTCAGTGCCAAGACCAAGATCTTTATTGTATCAGTCTTACACTTTGGTTACCTAACCACCTACCGACGTATTAATTACATCAACACAACGGTTTGTAGGTCTCCCACAAGTTCTGCAAAGAACCCACAAAAAAGTCAATAACTTTGCAGTCCTCTAACTCTCTCTGTCGCTCATGCTGTAACCGAAAGAATCAGCAACATTATTTGAAATTATGATTTCTAGAAATAATGCGCGGTTTTTCCGCAAGGTTGTCGCAACCATAACATTGTTTCGTCCCGAGAAATGTGAACCGAACCAAAAGTCGACGAGTTTGCATGATAAAGGCGGGCGATTCACAATGGCGCCGCTAAAATGTCGCTTCAGCAATGCAAATATCGAAGAATAAGGCTCGTACTAATAAATCTATCTCAATCTGAGAGCGATCTTGGAAATCTCATACCAGTACAAAATGACATGTCAAAAGTGTACTCAAGACGACTCTCAGACTTGAGATGAATTTAAAATGTCTAAATGTGACAGGAAACAGATTATTTTGTTTTGAAAATGAAGTCATCTTGTCTGCCTTAGTTAATTTAGACGTTTAAGAATTTCATTATAATCATTATAAAATATAATTATATAATATAAAAAATGCTTGAGTTTGTTCTTAAGTTTCCTTCTCAACGGCGTGACGTTATTTTTTGTTTTTTTTTAGTGACCCCATAGGATACCATAGGACCCCATAAGAACTTCTTAGCTGTATTTGGACCCGGTCTAAGAGGTACAGTAGGTACTCATAAAATTGACAGCAGCATTTTACGGCTGCTATCGTTGTATAGTGCGTCAACTGGTCTTTATTCATTGCAAAGGCTTTGTCTGTATGTTAATAGTGGATGGCCGGTCACCGGCGCGACCTCCCGTCAGGACCGAAGGTCGTATGTAGGACGTATCGTACGCCCGCTTCTTGGAGCATTCCGGTGGAACTTTGCGGAATTGTTGCAGGGGAAATTGAGCCTTGTGGCGGAATGTTTTTTCTTCAGTGACGTTTCAAGTCTATGTACATAGAATTGAGTAACACTATATTTTGACGAGAAATTGGGTAAAATATAAAATGGGAAGTACATAACCTGTGACCAGTATCAACCAAGAACGTATAAATGATCTATTAACTAAGTGACACTTAACAGGACTCTGAAAACAACTCATGTTTGTGACTTGTGTTCTCTAACTTTAGTATGAAATAAATACTAACACTATAGAATATTTGAATCACCATAGGTGTGAAAATTTGTAGAAAAATAAGCATTTAGTTGCTAGTTACTAGGACTACGTAGGCAGGTACTTCGCAACATACCTCAACATGAAACAGATTGAAAAGATCACGCGAGCAACATTTTCATGTCTAACGTACAATAGTTAGAACAAAAGGCATCGGCCGGCGTCGAACCTTGGCCCGACCTCCGCGCATCCTCGCTCCAGATTCATTGTGCGTTCCGGTTATGTGATGCTACCGCTTTAATAATTCATAGTTATTGAAATAATTATAATTCTGCACAATTATGTGTAAGTATAAAATAACCTGTCAGCTGAAGCGTTAAAGGTGACTGAAGTCATTTTTTTTGTAACAGCCAATGGTAACCGCTGTCGGATCAGGCGCTTTTCGCCCCGGCCCATCTTGTCCTGTCCAAATATTACCTTAGGTGGATGTGTTTCAACCCAATAGACGATGGTGACACCTTTGTGGGAAAGACGAGCCCAAAAATTCATCGGATGCATGTCAGCCGAAATTCCAGTCCAGTAGTGGGATATGCCCATAGGCTTACATAAAAGTACTTTTCGTTATGCTCTTCAAAATTTTCTTCGCTTTGAAAAAAAAGGATATAAGCTCCAATCTTTCGAATCTTTTAAAGTACCTACTCTTCTAAACCTGTGTTTTATTAACTTTCTACATTGTTTGACATTATAGATCGGTTGCTATTGAAGTATCAATTTATGTTTATATAGTAGGTACGTAATTATGATTTAACTCTCAAAACCTTTTTACATAGAATTTATTTATTTAAAGTTAATTAGAACGGCCAAGCGCCAATTACATTCATTTACTAAACACAAATTATAACTAGTAAATACATTAGAATAAGATATAAAAAAATAAGTTCATTAATCTTTCTCACAAAACCTCAAACATACCAACAATGTTTAAACGTAGTGTTGGTCGACTTTATTCGATTATACGAAAATAGCTTAGAACTAGTGATGTGCTTAGTCCATATTATTATAATACTAGCTGAGCCCGCGACTTCGTCCGCGTGGAATTTAACTTAACAAAAAAGCCCGCTCCCGCGTTCTGAGCCCGCACGACAGAACCCATTTTTTAATTTTTTTTAATTTTGTTTTTCTAAAATAAATGTAGTATAAGTTACTGCTTATAACATCAGCTATCTACCAGTGAAAGTCCCGTCAAAATCGGTCCACCCGTTTCGGAGATACTCTTTGATTTCATGTGTTTTTATTTTTTTACGCAGAACCCTAATTGTTTTTCAAAAAACAAAGTAGCCTAAGTTACTCCGTATTACATCAGCTATCTGCCAGTGAAAGTCCCGTCAAAATCGGTCCAGCCGTTTCGGAGATTACCCGGAACAAACACACAGACAGACAGACAGACAGACTGACAGACAAAAAATTTGTAAATCGCGTTTTTGCTATAGGTGTCGTATGTACTTTCATATGCATTTAGTGAAAAGGTGTTATTTTGATATTACAAACAGACACTCCAATTTTATTTATTTGTATAGATGTCGAACTTGATATGTGAAGTCAGTTCAGGAGGTGCCCATTTAGTAACTTTATTCAGTTCAAAACCTCTCTAGACATTTGATTGTGGTTGAACAGCAAACAAACTATGCAGGGTGGGTGTAAAAATAATTATATTATCTAGGTATACTCGTATAGCATGAAATAAGTCTCATTTTGTACTTATTTAATTAAATAGAATAACTATTTTATCGATTCAGTGTCTACAACATCACTATCTCAATGTAACATTATTATGAAGACACTAAATAACGAACTTAAGGAGAAGCTCAAGTTACACTCACCGAACGGTCGGGGGCCAAGTCGAGGACCAAAGGTTTATCGACAACGCAAACCATGTCAATTTATTTTTGTAGTTAATTAAATAAACAATAAATTATTATAATTAAGTAATTTTTTTTTATGAATGTGAAATTTGAATACAATAATGTTATTTATGGGTTAATTAATATAACAGTAAACAAAAAATCATGAGCGGTCAAAGCAAAAATGTATAAAAGGTCTTGGGGTTTGTTTTTTCTATCAATTTTTGTCAGAATTCGGCCGTATTGGACGCTCTGATACAGAAAAATGCATAAAAAATATCGGTGTCAGGTTAACCGTGTGAATAGATGACCCTCAATTACAGTACTTTATTTGCCCTGGTCTGGTCTGCCACTGGGCTCGCCCCCAGACTATAGCACGGTACCCATAGTACAAGCGTCGCTTAGTTTGGGACTATACAGTTGATGTCTGTCTGGCGATATTTATTTATCTATATTAGGGACACGCTAACACCAATCACTATTGATATTTAATACCACCCACTAGTGATGCATATCTACGATAAATATTTGAGGTCAACGCATAATGTGATGACACACGCCTTTGGACCCATAATAAGATGTAGTTTTGCAGAATGGATCCAACCCACACATTCTTCTGCAAACCGAAATCGACCTGCAACCACTCGAACCAGGGTTGGATTTCCTCTGCAGGAGTACGTGTGGGTTGGTACCATTTTGCAAAGCTGCATCCATTGTAGTTTGATCATGCAGATTATTCACAGATGTTTTTGAGATACCACTTATATTTGGTATATGCTAATTTTATTGTATTTAGAAAAGGTGTTAGTAAGTGGTTGCTAGACTTTGTTACGATTTTTGTAAGCAACAACTATCAGGATATCATTGTCGGTCACAATCGTACGCCATCTGTGGTTTCAGTACTGTTCACGTGGATATTTCCTACACAGTGTGTGTACAGAAATAATAACGTGTACGGAGTGTGTAGAACCAGTGAGTGAAACCAGCAAAAGTAAGTAAGTAAACCATCAGATAGCGTCAATCCAGATTGTTTTGAAGAATTGCTGACCTACGTCTGAAACTGTATGGTCCCAAACTAAGCTATGTTCCGTACAATGGATTGAGGGCGATCCCAGTGACACCCAGACCTGAGATAATTACGAAAAGGCCATTTCCGAAATTTGCCCCGGCGGGAATCGAACCTGCAACCACCAATATTAGTTACATATTTAAAAAAAATACAGTGATAGCTGATGCGGGCACAAGGTCTTGGGTTCAAACCCCGGCTCTCACTTATGGGTTTTTCAAAATCTATGTGAGAATCAAAATTTCTATATTATTATGATTATCATTTGCTTACGGTGAAGGAAAACATCGTGAGGAAACCTGCATGTCTTTGAAAATCACGTATGACATATGAAATTCAACCAGCACTGGGCCAGCGTGGTGGATTATGTCCTAAATCCCACACGTATCGAGGGAAGGCTCGTGCCCAGGAGTGGGACATTAAAAGGGCTTAATAATATTACTTGTATTATTAATTACTAGCTGAGCCCGCGACTTCGTCCGCGTGGAATTTAACCGCTCCCGCGTTCTGAGCCCGCGCGACAGGACCCATTTTTAAAAAAAATGTTTTTCTAAAATAATAGTAGCTTAAGTTACTGCTTATAACAACAGCTATCTACCAGTGAAAGTCTCGTCAAAATCGGTCCAGCCGTTTCGGAGATACTCTTTGATTTTATGTGTTTTTATTTTTTTACGCGGAAACCTAATTGATTTCTAAAATTAAAGTAGCTTAAGTTACTCCTTAAAGCATCAGCTATCTGCCAGTGAAAGTCCCGTCAAAATCGGTCCAGCCGTTTCGGAGATTACCCGGAACAAACACACAGACAGACAGACAAAACAATTTTTATCGCGTTTTTGATATAGGTGTCGTATGTACTTTCATATGCATTAAGTGAAACGGTGTTATTTTGATATTACAAACAGACACTCCAATTTTATTTATTTGTATAGATTAAAACCTTTGTGGCGTAAATAAATGCAGGTACCTACTCTTGCGTCTTAATCAATGATATGATAAATCAAGCAATCCATCATCATTCTATCAATGTTAAAATTCCAGAGCACCGTTACTATAGGCTCAAATTCATAAATTAGAGTCACATCAATTTATAAATCAACGCACAACCGGATCGAGTTGGTACCCTCTTGTTACAATTAAACTCCGTACCAACCAAATTAACATGTTACGGCTCGGATTGAGTTGCTCCAACGCTTTAATTACCAGTTTGAAATATACGAAAAGGCCTAAATATTGACGTTCAAGCATTCCGTAATGGAACTCTTATTGCGGCCGCATATAAGCCATTATAGATTTTGCGGCTATCATAATAAGGTGTTTAAGGGGAAGATTTTAATCAAATTTTCGACGCATATATTTTTTTGAAAAGTTTAACACGCAATGTTATTTTATATAATAACTTTTGAATTTATAGTGTAGAAAATTATGAAACACATAATTATTTTAAACATTTGTCCAATGTCCAGAAATGGTTACACAATGCAACCTAAATTTGGTTGCTTTGTGGAAAATATTTGCATGAAAACTGACAATGTTAATCTTCTGATGCGTTTTCTGAAAATATTTGGATATTCGTGGTGTATTTGTCGACTCCTGAATAATGGGTGAAACTTCGCCTTAACATAACCCATGATAACTTTCTTCAAATTAATGATGGAACACAGATATCATTATTAATTGGGTTAAGAAACATGATTAAAGTCCGCCCGACCATCGTTTTGTTCTGTAAGTAGCATCAATCATGGCAGACGGCGCGGTGGGATGCGTACGCGCAGTTGCTATCAAACGAAATAGTTTATTAGATGTAATGGTGGCTAATGATACTTTGTATAGGTAATATGATTATGAACATATTTTTCATAGGTTTGTAATACCGGTGTGATAGCCGATTGGTTAAAGCACGCGTCTTGCGGGCACCAGGTCTTGGGTTCAAATTATTATATAATATAAATATAATCGATAAATCTAAATCGTCTTCTCGATCAAGGATCTCACCCCAGACAAGTTTGGGTGTCATTAGGATAGCCCATAGGCCATTGCACGGTATCCGTAGTCATTGTTTAGCATTAGTCATTAAAAAGAGTAACCATTGAGTTTATTGCCGGATCTTCTCAGTAGAAGCAGCATTCCGAACCGGTGGTAGATTCTGACTATTCATAAATGCTTTGGTGGCTTACATGAATAAGAACAATTTTGAGTTTGAGTTTGTGTATGAGCTTGATACAATTCGCGGTTGCTGTCTTATGCCCGTATTAATAAATCGATCTCAAGTCTGAGACCGATCTTGGAAATGTCATTTTTATGTCATCAAAACACGTGTCAAAAAAAATCTTATGTCACAAAAAGACATGACAAAAGAGTACTCAAGATCGCTCTCGGACTTGAGATCGATCTATTAATATTTAAATAAATACCAGTTAGTTATTTAAATATTATTATGTTATCTGATACGTCAGACATCGATAAGAACGTTTTGAATATACTGGACGCACTATCAAATTGATTTATACAAATTTCAGCTATGTATAAATTTAATTAATTATGTATTCATAAAGCTTGTATTTGTTTTGATATTCTAACAATTAACATATATATTTGCTTCGGCTTTCGTTAATATTAAAATAAATATGTTTTATGGACATGAACAATTTGATTGAAGTTAGCGATTTTGGAAATTTAATTTACAAGCCAAATAATTAAGTTTGTCTCGCCATTTCTGTACCGCCCACGCAGAAGTAGGTAACTAGGTAGTTTTCTATAAGTTAACGCTTATTTAACTTAAATATTTATAAAATGAACTAAACACTTATAATTTTCGATCGAGTACCTACGTACTTGCAAAATATGCAAATAGATTTCCAGATTTTCTACATACCTCATTCAGCACATTTTATGGCACAATGCATATTATTTAAGAATTCATTCACATGGGATGGCGATGTGGATAGGGGGAAATGATTGGGCTTGGAAATGGGAACTCGAGCTAAACTAACTGAACCCGGGGAAAAGAAACGATCCTGTGGTCGTAACGTACAGTTCATACCACAGCCAAAGGGACTGTCACCCTTACTTCTCTCTGTATCTACGCTATCTATCCAGACCTATCTACAGTGGTCCAACTCTGTAAACTGCTGGCGTCACGATCGACTCGCAGTACGTCAAAACTGACGTATTGCGTATCAGAATACGATATTGTAGCGAAGTTTCTGTACTGACTTTCGGGGCGCTCGCCGCGCGGCCACTCTATCCGTGCTAAGCGTCAGGAGCGTTACACGGCATATAACTATATAGTGTTTAACGCTTAGTTACTACGCTTTTGGAAACAGCACCAGCAGAGTGAAGCTAGAGACAACTGGAAACCCCATTCCAATTAAAAGGGGCGTCAGGCAAGGGGACCCCCTCTCACCAACAATTTTCATCTCAGTTTTAGAGTCTATAATAAATAAACTAACTTGGAATACGATGGGCTTAAATATAAATGAAAAATATATAAATCATTTAAGATTCGCTGACGATCTCGTCTTGTTATCTGAGAACAGCGTAGAGCTAGAACACATGATAGATACACTACAACAATCAAGCAGGCGATCAGGCCTAGAAATCAACTTTAACATAACAAAAGTGATGACAAATTCATTAAAAATGAAATAAAAGTTGATAATACTTCGATAGAATTCGTCACCTCATACATCTATCTAGGCAAACAACTCTCTTTCGGAAATAAAAGTAACGACCAGGAAATTGAAAGAAGGATAAAAGGGTCATGGAAAAAATTTTGGAGCCTAAAAGAAATTTTCAAAAGTGAAATGCCAATCAAAATTAAGCGAAAGGTCATGAATACCTGTCTCCTACCGTCACTTACATACGCTTGCCAAACGTGGAAATTCACACGCAATGTTAAAAACAGGATAAACTCTTGCCAAAGGAGCATGGAAAGGAGGATGATGAAAATTCGAAAAATTCAAAAAATTCGCAACTCTACTATAATAGAAACAACAGGAGTAATAGACGCACTAAACTATGCTATGAGATTGAAAAGGCGATGGGCGGGCCACGTAGCAAGAATGAACGATGATAGATGGACTTATCGGCTGACGTCATGGCCAGGCCCTCGGGGAAATAGAAAAAGAGGAAGACCTAGAAGCAGATGGGCTGACGACATTGAAGGGACGGCTGGTAAACTGTGGAAAGAAAACGCCACAGATAGAGACTACTGGGTATCTTTGGAGGAGACCTTTACCCTCAAATAGAGAGGTTCACGCAAATTAATTTAATCACAAATCAATTCAAGCAATTCAATAATAATAATACAATAATATTAGTTTATAAATAAAATAATTTAAATATTTTTTTAAATGTATAATTTAATGCATGATTATTTTCATTTCCAGATTTAAGTAAATATACTGATTAATTATAACCATTTGCAAAAATGAATGTGTAAAAAAAAAAAATGTTCATTTAATCATTAGGTGTGAAATAAAAGGCTTTTTATTTTATTTATTATACTACGCTTTATGCTATAAAGCTTTGCTTCTATTGGGCGTCCCTAGACGGCCTTGTTTTTTTTAATAAGAAAATCTGACAATAATGACGTATTCAGATACGTCAGTTTTGACGTATTGCGAGTCGATCGAGATGCCAGCGGTTAACGAAGTTGGGCCCCTGGTCAACTCTATCATACCAACATGCTCTCGATTCGCAATCCTGCCCACCCGTGGGCTACGCTTTGATCCGCCGCCATTACCTCCGACCCGATCATTCATCTATGGTACAAGCGCACAGCAACATTAATGAACCGTTTGCGTTATGTAATGTATCTAGCTTTGTGACGTCACTTGGGCGGTGTAACATAACTGTGTCAGGTTATCTGATCACGTTTTTGATTGAGAACCTTTTACAAGGACCATTGACTTCTCAACGCTCATGCTGACTTCCAATGAAGGGTTATTCACACGGCAAATAAAATTAAATAAACGTTTGAATTTTTTTCGAAAAATCTGTTATAACTTTAAATTGAAAATTTATAAAAACCCCGATGCGACGCCATTTTACACTACAAAAAAAAATACACACGAATTGAGAAACTCCTCCTTTTTGAAGTCAGTTGAAAATGTTCAAACGACTGAACCGATTTTCATGGACCGTAACTAAAAACTCTCTTTATCAGAATTGTAGAAACCTCTTGTTGTAGTGCAATGGAAGGATTTCAGGGAGGGAGATCCTTCCACCTTCCTTCTCAAGTGTGCAGAAGCGAGCTCTTGCGATGCACATCCATTATTGGTTCCTAGGGCGGCAAGTCTGGGCGTCGTTAAATTTTCCATAAGATAATTTTACATAGGCGCTAGCAACTAGCACGTTAACAATCCATCTAAAATCTGACCGGGCTAACGGGCCTTAACTAGGCTATGAGCTCTTAAATTATGTAATCTTATACCTACTCTACTAATGTAACCGTTCCTTTTCGTCTAATTCTGATTACTGTAACAAGTACAGCCTACAAGGAAGTTAAATAAACTAAGCTTGAAAATACCTCGTCGGATCGCAGTGGAACTTTGATTTAAATGTCGACCAAATGGTAATGTACACCCCGCCTCCCCCAGGACGAGGGGGGAGTAATGAAATGCACAAACAGAGCTCTTAACAAGTTGCAATGGTAGCAAACCTCTTGTGAGGGCCTCGAGTGATGCGACACTATGCTAATATCTGTATACATTACTGTGTCGATGTTGGATGAAATCAGATATTAGTTTTGATAATATTTACGATATTATTTAAATAACGGTAATAAATTTGAACAACGATCGTTATCCTATTTAATTTGTCGAATAAGATACTTTAATTTTAAGAAGACAGATGTATGGTTTTGTGTAAACTAATAAATCAATGAGCAGCGGATTAACTATGCGATCCCATTTCGTTTAAATTAAGGGTAAGAGTTTGATCATAAATTAGTTGAAAATTACTGGTTGTGTCGATAAATGAACGCGTTTATTCGCTTTGCCAAAACTTAGTAAAGAAATTAGTCGATCATTTTATTTTAATTTGTAACTTAATCCTATCTGATTTTAATTGAAAACTCCTGTTGATTCATATAGGTATAGTCTTTTAAAACTCGATTCAGGTCCAGAGCAATAAAGTTATACCTAGAAATATTGATATTATGGTGATTGACGACCGCTTGGCGCAGTGCTTTGAGCGTAGGCCGCTAGGCTCACTGCACTAGGTGGTTGCGGGTTCGATTCCCGCCGGGGTTAATTTGCCCAGGTCTGGGTGTCACTGGGATCGCCCTCAGTCCATTGTGCGGTACAGTTTTTTACCGTACCCCTTTGCTTAGCTTGGCACTATACAGTTGGTGTGTCATTCTGGCGATATTTATTAAATAAATAACATATTAAATCGTATTTCAAGAAAATGTACAAAAATATCGATATTATTTTAGTATACCGTGTCCCATCACTATTAATGTTAATGTTAGGCGAACCTACCGCGCTGGAGGTCTCATTCATAAATTTCCAGTCGACCGGGAACACGACCGTTACATCTCTAGCCAATATCGACTGTCTGATCCAGTCATGCGCTCTACTTGCATCTCTTGTATAAAAGTATCGATGCTTGGCTTGTTTATCGTTAAGAACCCTTTACACTAGCCTCCTTTCTACAGTAGAGCAGAATTAGTGTGGTTTTGTGAACCAAGATAGCAATGTGTCTTTCAATGATAGTCTTCCGACAAAATCTTTTCGTATCACGTGCATATACATATCATATCAAAATTCAAAATTGTTTTTATTCATGTAAGCCAACAAAGCATTTATGAATAGTCAGAATCTACCACCGGTTCGGAATGCTGCTTCCACTGAGAAGAGCCGGCAAGAAACTCAATGGTTACTCTTTTCAATGAATGAAAGATGGTGTACATTCTCAGGAACAGCATAAAAAAAAAAATATGAGCAGGCAACACCATTGCCACTAAATAGCTAATAGTAAATAATAATCATATATGTAATAATGTAAATAAAATGAGAATGCTAGTTTAGTGTGATGTGCATACCTACTCATCTGATTTACGGGTGCGATTTTTGGTGTGAGTTGATATTTATCTATTAATCAATCACAACATAGTTAAATGTTCAAAGAAGGTGATCTATGTAGCTATTCACACTAAGAAACCAACGGTTTAGTTTTTTTGACAGAAAGTGGCCGTATTTGATATCCGGTATAATATATGGAAAAGCGCCACAAATTCATCAGGTCCGGTGGATAAAAGAGGAACTAAAATATTCAAGAGAAATGCTATTTTTCGACACTCTCGTATCGGATACCAGCAACGCTCTCAGTGGGTTGAATAAGTTTTTTGGACTAGAGCGTTTTCACATTATCCGATGCGATATCGGAAACTAAACAATTATCTACCTAAGCGTCAAATACGTACTCAATCGAAATTCCAAAATGACAGATAACAACCTCTTTCACATTATCCGATCCGATATCGGCGTCGGACGCCGATCCGATATCGGGGTAAGTAAAATGTATGAAATATGTACCTGTCTTTCATATTGTCCGGCCCGATATCGGATATAGACAGGTACATATTTCATACATTTTACTTACCTCGATTGAGTACGTATTTGACACTTAGGTAGATAATTGTTTAGTTTTCAGTGTTTACTCACCTGTGATGTCCGGTCAACAAGAAGCGATACGAAATGGTAATATTGTTGGAGCTCATTCGGGTGGCCAGTTTATAGATTCATGGTTCATTCGTAGTCAGAAACTGTAATACAGTTTACAGTTTCCGACCATTGTTTCGCCTTCGTTTATTTTTAATTATAAAAATAAATGAAGACGAAACAATAAAGCAATTACTTTTATAAAATAACTAGCTGAGCCCGCGACTTCGTCCGCGTGGAATTTAACTTAGCAAAAAAGCCCGCTCCCGCGTTCTGAGCCCGCGCGACAGGACCCATTTTTTTGTTGTTTTTCTAAAATAAATTGCCTAAGTTACTGCTTATAACATCAGCTATCTACCAGTGAAAGTCCCGTCAAAATCGGTCCAGCCGTTTCGGAGGTTACCTCGAACAAACATACAGACAGACAGACAGACAAAAAAAAATTAAATCGCGTTTTTGCTCTAGGTGTCGTTTGTACTTTCATATGCATTTAGTGAAAAGGTGTTATTTTGATATAACAAACAGACACTCCAATTTTATTTATTTGTATAGATTTATTCATTTACGTATTGCTTCTCGGCCATGGTACAAATGAGGTCCTGGCCTCACCATAGACTCGAGGGCAGGTTATAAAGATATGTGGCGTGATAAAGACAGGATGGAACACCGCCCAGGGTGCTCATGCAGTGACAGTCGCGGTGTGTCTGTAATTGGCGTCGCTTTCTAGTTCCGCGCGGTCGGGTGTACAGGATGATGTTCTAGTTAAATTTTAAGTCTAATTTATTTACAAACACAACAATTTTTATACCACTTAAGTGCTTAATAAGATATGTTAGTTCTCTATACGGGTAAGCTTTATTTATGTATTGCGTTATAAGTATAAAATAATAATAAATTAGCATTAAATAAAAATGTTTTCGTTTATCACAAGTAAAAGAAGGTTATTAGAATGTTATTTTTACATTTTTATGATTTGTTTAACGAACTTGTTTATGAAACTTGAATGATTGGTTTCACCAAAAAACTTGCTTGCAGGTATATTATCAATATAGCCTCTGTGAGTGTGTGCCATGTCATGTGATTTGTCAAATTGGTTGCAATTTGATATAGAGAGTTGTACACTAAGCATACGTAGTATACCTACTAATTATTTCGATCGCACTAAGATTATTTTAGGACAGTGTTCCATTGACAACAGAAGTCTAATTATGATAATGACAAAAGGACTGGAGAAACTTCGACTTCGCATTGCCAAAGGTCACAAAAATAAAGTCCACACCCCGTATGCGCAGTGTCACCGCTCGCGTGTCGCATCTAATGGCCGCTCGGAAAAAAGCCTCAATTGCTTGCAATTGACGAGCGCAACCGAGTTTACGGACCATCTCGGGCGCACGACAACATGCACCTGGCCCGCAGCTAGGGTTCACACACATTTTTTGTAATTTAATAATAATAATAAATATCGCCAGACGAACACACCAACTGTACGGTCACAAACTAAGCAACTCTTGGACTATGGGTACCGTACAATGGACTGGGGGCGATCCCAGTGACACCCAGACCAGGGAAAATTACGAAAAAGTAACTTCGAAATTTACCTTAACGGGAATCGAACCCACAACCCGGTGTAGTGAGCGGAGCGTCCTACGCTCGAACCACTGTGCCAAGCGGTTGTTAATAAATTAAATTAGCGATGTTCTGAAGCGAAGTTTCTATACGGACATTCGGGGCGCTCGCCGCGCGGCCACTCTATCCGTGCTAAGCGTCAGCAGCGTTACACGATATATATAGGTACACAAAGTGGCAGCTGCGGCTATTTTTTGTATGTAACAAAGTCGGCAAGCGTACGACCCGCCTGTGTATTCAGAATGAAAAAACTTCCAGTGAATTTCTTCATCAGCTCTGCTTTCTATCAACCCTATGAAAAGAGAACAGCGCTCGCGGGCATAGACGGTGCTCAGGCGCAGCGCGGGCGCGGCGCGTGCGCCGAGCACGCCTAGCGGATAAACTGGAACGCCCGCTATTTAAATTTGACCATTGTCACGGAAACCGCTGCTTAGTAGCACTATAACGAATGTCGGTCCAGATTTGATGATTTGATTCTTCTGGCTGGCTCCACCGCGGTAGTACACCCCACTCACGGAAAATCTACGTAAATAAATGTGCAGTGTTTCATAGATGAGTGAGAGAGCCGACCCGACTTGCAAAATACGTTGGTTTTGTAAATTTTGAAGTTCTTACCGGCTGCGTCTCGAGTCGATTGAGTCCCGTCGAATCGAGAATGGGCCGGCACGGTTGGGCGAGTGGTTAGAGAACTACGAAAAACCGTCAAAACTGACGTATTGCTAGTTGAATGCAATTCGGGCGTTATTGGACCTGTTATCACCGATGTGTAGATTGTTTCCTTGAGACAGGGCCCCTCAGGCCCCTGCAAACCATATTAAAAAGCCTCGATAGGTATACCTATTCACATTTTTACATCTAACAGCGCTACCGCTAATCGCGCTATTACTGCGTTTTAATCGGTGTAATTGAACACATAAACGCCAACGGTATATTAATTTACAAATAACAATCGCCGTAGAAAGCCATTTCCTTTGCTCCGTGTTTATAGTTTCCGCGGGAAAGCACGCCATTTTGTGATGTCTACTACTAATTGTCTTATGCAAAACTTTCAAATATTTGAACAATAATTATTTGCGTTATAAGAATTTTGCTTTAACTACCTACCTTAGAATACTTTCACACCTTTTTATACTTGAATATCGGGCAAAAGTTAACAGTATACTTACAGCATGAAAATCAATTAATTAATCAAGTGCACAGTTTTTATTGGCAACACACAAAAACACGATTTTCTAAAGATATGGACGTAATCACTTTTTACACTTACTTATCAAATAGTTTATAACCTTATAAAAATATCAGCTAATAACGGGTAAGCTAAAGCTTAACTATTGTAACTGTTGTTCGTAGGTATACAGTAAGAAGATGTGGTGAAGAGAACAAGTAGTATTTGATTATTATTTTAGAAAATACTCTGTATACGGTATCAAAGGTAATTATTTTAAAGGTAGGCATAGGTACTCTTTGAGTTATGACACTTATGACTTACTACCCTAGTACTATACCAACTCTTTTGTTTCTACCGCGTTTGTCCAGTGACCTGCGTACGCGCACGTCGAAATTTAAATAAAACTTGGACCGAATTCTTTGTAAGTAGATTTTAATGTGTCAGTGGCGTGCTAAAGCTTTCTATTGCACGTGAGCTTATAATAATAGATACTGTGAATACGGTGGTTGTTAATTTAATAAACCTTCTCAGTCACTTGTTATGATAATTGAGGTTGGTATGTCGTTTATTCAAGTTGAATACATACACCGATTATGGGCTGTGATTTTCGACACTGAATCATAATAAAAACAGTTTAATATAGATAATGATAAGAATGATAGAATAGATGGATACACATTCTACCAAAACCCCTTCCGAACAAATCATTATTTTTTTTATAATGGGACAAGTCCCGCCACGCACTCCCACCACTGTTAATCCTGTAAGTCAGTCTCCATCAAAGATGACTGACGCCACGGTTTGACCCTCATCGAATCCTAGGGAAATACTAAATTATCTCAGAACCCGCACGAATGAAATCAAGAGAAAGAATGTGAGGAGTAGTAGGACACTATTTACTTAGAAATAATGTATTTACCTAGCTCATTTTTTGCCAAATCATGCCATGGATACCTAAACAATGACCGTTACGAATTTGAACGCGCCAATCACGCTTCAGTGCAAACATGCCCTCAGTTCACACGACCAATCGGAGTTCGACACGTAAAACAAATCGTTTTGTATGGTGTTTGAATATTGAGCAAATTTAACCCAAGTGGCTAATGTAAATTTGTAGGGTGTTGAGATGTCAATGTGATGTGTAATGTAAATTTGTTGGGTGTTGGTTTATCGATCGCGTCATGTAAACCTATTGTACCTAAATGATGTCAATCTATAGGGTGTTGGGATGTCGTGGCACGTAAACCATGTGTGTAATGTCAATTTGTAGGGTGTTGGGATGTCGAGGCGGGGTGGCGCCACGTGTGAGATGCCGCACTGATGCTCTCCCTCTCCACACGAAGAGAGCTGGACGCTGAGGCGCCGGTCGTCTGGCCCGCATGGTGCTACTCAGGTACTTACTAGAGCCTCACAAACTCACAGATTCTACGTAGAAAATTTTAAACATCCTTTGTATAGCACCACTGTCTGTGATAATATTAATTTTAAATGTATATTCTGGGGCCGGGCTACGGTAACATTCAACCTATATTAAAACATGGATATAAAAGCCATGCTACCTATTATAACAATCGTTAACTTCATAAAATTCTTGTATTTTCCAAACTATTAATTTCCCGTCCTAGATAGCGATCTACAGCGATTAATCAGTACAAAACCTATCATTATCAAGTTGATACCAGAAGGCCTGTGACAACGTAATTTATGGATACAAGTTTTGAAAACAGTAGCTGTATAACAAGTGAAAAAGTGAGCAATCAACTGCAACAGGTAGTTAACGTGAAGTCGTCTAAGCACTCGTTTATCTCGGCGCAGTGGGTGGCTCGGGACAGGTGCATGATTTCCATACGTCTTCCATGCGCACCTACGAACTCAATCTAGAAATTTAGCAAAAAAGTTTGTAACAAAAAGTTTATAATTTTATTACTATTTTGAAAACTAGTTGCTGCCCGCGATTTCGTCCGCCTAGACTTAAGAAAAGTATTATATGTGTTAATCCAGGTTATAAACTATCTGTGTCCCAAATTTCATCCAAATCCGTTCAGTAGTTTTTGCGTGAAAGAGTAACAAACATACATCCACACTCACAAGCTTTCACATGTATAATATTAGTAGGATATTTTTAGCCAGATAATTTGTTTGTTCAGGATTCTTATTTTATTAGTAGATAAATCAAGTCGAATTTTAAATTCAAATTAGCAACTATTACTCAGAATTTCGTATTCATGCTGGCAGGATTATGTATTTTATGTTTGGTGCTGTTTGAATGATATTTATGAATATGTACAAATGTAAATTAACGAAAAGAAATGAACATGAGTTTATTTATACGTTATTTTAAAATTAATAATTGTTGATTAAAAGTAATCATATTATTTTACTCTAAATGGAAAGCGATGCTAACCTAGTTTTGATTTATTTACTGAGCTATAAAATATTAAATGTTGGACGTAAGTATGTGATCAGCTGCAGCCAAATAATTTTCTTCGAAAAACACATTGATTCAAACTTGAGGAAATATTTATATGAAAACAAAAACTTGTAACGTAATGCATTCCAACTCCATAATTCACGAGGACGTCTGTATTCGTTGGAAGCCGGTGATGGGTGACAGGCGAGGATTAGATTTACGAGCCACTGGTGTCACACCCATTCCATAGAGCGGGTTAGGGTGCGGCCATGGAACTGCTTTCAATCATTATTACCGTTAGACATTCTAGACAGAATATTTTTGAAAATAATATTTTGTATATTTTACTAGCTGTGCCCGCGACATCGTCCGCGTGGACTTTCATATTTATTCACCTTTTAAACCTACTCTGGACTTCCACAAATAATTCAAGACGAAAATTAGCCAAATCTGTCCAGCCGTTCTCGAGTTTTAGCGAGACTAACGAACATCAATTGATTTTTATATATAGGTATATATTGTTTGACTCTCACGCTGATATTGAGGTATAGTCTTAATTTAGGTCACACAAGGTGGTTGTTATTTCTTTATACTTAACCCCGAAAGGTAACTCAAATACCTACCGGTTTTGGGTAACCGATTGTTTTAAGGACGTATCTTAGGCCCGTATTAATAAATCTGTTTCAAGTCTGAGAGCGAACTTGGAAATGTCATTCTTACGTCGTTCCAGTAAAAAATGACACACAAAAGCTTACTCAAGACTGCTCTCAGACTTGAGATTGGTTTATTATTACTGTCCTTGATTCTTTAACTCACTTCAATTTGTGATAAAGGGTTCCCTAATACCTGCGAATAAGCCTTAAAATGTACTTTTGAGTTGGTATACGCACCTTTGCAGACAATTCTAGGGAAAATAATACGCTGCCTAAACAAAATCTCATTGCAAACAATGAGAGGACAAGTCAGAACGGTTAGTAACGTGTTAACTTATTTAAAACGGTTTAAAAGTTAATGTATTATTGAATTACTTTCTCTTCTTTCCAAACTGGTGCGAGCTAGCTTACTAGCAGCTAGCGTACAGTGCCAACCTGTGTGAAAAATGTTCCAGCAAAATATGCGTGCTAGCTGAGCGAGCGCGTCTCTTGCTCGCTTCCGCCAATTAGGCTAATTCATAACCAGAAGGGCGTCATACAAGGACGGTCGAAGTGGAAGAGGCGTAATCAGGAGTTATTATTAATATTGATTCAGATTGTAAATAATATTGGGTATGCTTTTCTATATCCCCAAACATTCTCAATATTCTTATTCCATGCCAAAATTTTCAGCTAATAATAAAGGCCATAAGGGTGCCACTTGAACAGAGCGGGCTGGTTAGAGAGCTTTCGACATTTAGGTTCGTTTCATTTTCCACAGCTTATTAATATGAAGCAATCCTATTAAGCTAGCCTAGCCTTCCCGCCCGGCTTGAGTGGACGGGCACCCAAAAGGTGCACAATTGCTGATTTTTACGCAAGTATAGTAGACTTCAGAAAATTGACGAAACTTTGCTTTGTGTTCGACTCCCGCTGGGGTACATTTTGCAAATGGCCTTTTCATAATTTGCCCTGGTCTGGGTGTCACTGAGATCGCCCCCAGTCTATTGTACGGTACCCATAGTACAAGCGTTGCTTACTTTAGGACCATACAGTTGGTGTGTCAGTCTGGCGATATGTATTATTATTATTGTTTATTATAATGCAGGAACACCTATGAAACTCGACACACGAAATGTGTGATCGACCCGCGTATCCGTGGCCGCGGCTTGTTTCAAAGGTTTCAAGTTGTTCATTAGAAAATCTGGATTGCGAGTAAAATATATGTACCTACATAAAAAGCCGGGACTAATACTCGTAATCTCTATAGCGAAACGGCCGCTATCAATTCAGCGCAGCGCGGTTATCAACCACCGTTAACGCTAAATAACAATCCGCATAATAAAACAATCTGTAGTGATGTGTCTGAGTATACTCGACGGTACTGAAATATAGGAAAGTATTGGAACTATGTCGGCAATCAGGCATACCTGTCTTTCATCTTAATGCTTGCAATACTAAAAGCATTGCTCGCACGTTGTCTGAAGGGGATTGGGACGGGGGAAGGGGAAGGAAGGGAGAGGGGTTTGGTCTTACAACCTGCCTTTCTGTCGATCATCAGTGGTACTACCCCGATCGATCCAGCTTGAGTATGAGCTGTGCATCGTTAAATATTTTTTTTCAAGGCTTGTCCTTGTAGTATATTTGCTCCGTGTGTTTTTTTGTGTAAAAGGATGAATATATATAACAAATAACCTTTGGTCGATTTTTGCAAGCTTAAATGGGAATTCAATTCATCCGTTCAGAAGTTTTATGATAACACACTGGAACTGGGCTCTAACCACGCTAGCTACTCAAATCGTAATAGAAAAGCAAACGCGATTACGTTTCAAACGCTCCACTTTGACGTTTTGCTGACACCATGCCATATCAATGTCAGTAGAAATCGTGTCAGCAAAATGTCAAAAGCGGAGCGTTTGAAACGTAATCGCGAGCGTTTGCTTTTCTATTACGATTTGAGTAGCTAGCGTGGTTAGGGCCCTGGCTTTTAGTTATATTATTTAAAATCGAATCTCTTTTATCATTTGAGTGAAACCTAAGCCAGTATTAATAAATGTATCTCAAGTCTAAGATCGGCCTTCAGTACGCTTTGACATGTCATTTTGTACTGGTATGATATCAGAATTACATTTCCAAGATCGCTCTCAGACTTGAGGTCGATTTATTAATACGGGCCTTAGCCTCGCTTATCTAAATATAACTCAAAGGTGACTGACAGACTGACTGACTGACTGACATAGTGATCTATCAACGCACAGCCCAAACCACTGGACGGATCGGGCTGAAATTTGGCATGCAGGTAGATGTTATGACGTAGGCATCCGCTAAGAAAGGATTTTGATTAATTCTACCCTCAAGGGGATAAAATAGGGGATGAAATTTTGTATGAAACTTTGTCAATCAAATTCCACGCGGACGAAGTCGCGGGCACAGCTAGTTCAAATATAAAGGCGTTTTTCAGCATAAACATCTTAGTGTACTGGAGCACTGTAGTGTCCCATCACTATGCCTAGGGCTGGCGGTACACTGTTAACAGTAATTTGCATTCGACCTCAGTAGGTAGGTACTTTTATTAATGTCTGTCTGAGCCGCATGTTGAAAGCATAAACTTAATAGAATTGTGTTGAGAACTGATGCAAAACTGTACATGATGTTCCCATATTTTATAGGTTTTGTGGGGTTTTTAATTTTATTAACAGGGCCGACTCAAATTGGCTGTCGTTTTGCATAATGGAACTAACCCGCATGTACTGCTGCGCACCATAACCAACCCTAGTACGAGGGATTTTGGGTAAGATTCAGGTTGCAGAAGTATATATTAAGTATATAATGAGTTTGTTCCATATAGTATATAGAGAGTTTGTTCCATTTTTCAAAAGTAAGTCTAATTATTTATTTATACGATATCTTATCATACACGATTAGATATAAGGAAAATCATCAAATATTTACTCATTTGTGATTTAAGATTAGGTAAACTTTTAGATTTACAGTGCCAATATAAGGGCATATTTGATTTTAGAAAAAAAATATCGCCAGACCTCACCAACTGTATGGTCCCAAACTAAGCATTCCTAGTACTCTGGATACGATACAATGGACTGGGGGCGATCTCAATGGCACCAGGCCAGGGAAAACTTCGGAAAGAGAATTTCCGAAATTTACCCTGACGGTAATCGAACCGCAACCACCCAGTGTAGTGAGCTGAGCGACCTACGCTCGAACCCCTTACGCTAAGTGGTCGTTGAAGTATTTTACAAAGAAAGCCATTGTAGATGAAAAACAATTTCTGGGAGGTGGCGATTATGTTTACTGACAGGCAAGGCACACACCCACAGATAAGATATTAAATTTTCTTTTAACTGACTACTTCGAGGGTGCCATTAAAATGATTTCGTCGTTAAAAACTTTTGTGTGTCCGATGTGATATTTACATTGGTAATGCGCGCGTGGGCTGCGCACGCGCCGCTTCAATCGCCTATTATTTATTGAGTGACAGTGTCAATGGAAAAGCCAAATAGTTCCTGGTATCACGGTCAACACCGTTTAGAGATCCGTAAGATGTGAACCTTTTTGTTTTAGACTAACAACAAACCCAAAAATAAGTCAATCAACAGAATGTTAAAATGAGTGAAAGAAGGTTCTAAGAGTGTTCAGGAATTAAAAGAACATTCCTTTTTTTTCATACTTATTTTAACATCCTCGCTTTAAATGTTCATACAAAATATGTAAATAAATATGTAGACCTACATGTAAAATATTTTTTTTTTTAAATAGCCCTTTTATCGTCCCACTCCTGGGTACCGGCCTCCCCTAAATTCGAGGGGAGGCCCGTGTTCAATATTCTCGAGTATCCCCATCACTATTCAAACACACATTTATCAATAGATCAGATGGTAGGTACCCTATAAAAGATCACTTCGAACAGAACCTGATCATCTAAAACTCGCTCACGCTTGTCCATATTTTTTACACCGTCATTGACACTTGAAGCATCTATAAGCGGACTGGTATTGGTGTTTCGTAACAGTGGTCCCAGGGTCACCTGGCGATAACGGCAGAGATTCTGCTGAGTCAGCAACGCTGCTGGTGCAAGTGGCAAGTGGCAAGTGGCAAGTAGTAAGGTCAAGTTGTTTTAGAATACTTTTAACTATCCATTGGTACTGATCTTAGGAGATATAGGAGAGAGGACGATCAAGGATTGTGGATGACATACGCTGATGACGACCGCTTGGCGCAGTGGTTTGAGCGTAGGCCACTCCGCTCACTGCACCGGGTAGCTGCAGGTTCGATTCCCGTCAGGGCAAATATCTAAAATGGCCTTTTCTTAATTCACCCATGTCTGGGTGTCACTGGGGTCGCTCCCAGTCCATTTTATGGTACCCATAGTACAAGCGTTGCTTAGTTTGGGACCATACAGTTGGTGTGTTAGTGTGGCGATATTTATAATTTATTATATATATGGATGATAGCTGTTGGAGGACAAAGTGGGAGGTATAGGAGATGGTGAACGCGATAGAAGAGTAGACGAGATAGGATTGTTGATGACGTAGGATAGTGGATGATGTCGTTTGGAAGATTATTTTAAATACTTACACAAAAGAAAGAAATAAGCAAACCAAAGATATTAAGTAGGTACTGATGAATAACATGACAGGTTTTACCCTCCAAGCTCACGCGGATGGAACCACTTAAGGCTAGTACTTACCAGACTTACTTTTACTCCCTGAAATGTCAAATATATAATGATATAGTTATACCTACTGGTAGGCGTCAAGATCAGGATTCTCGGACCAGTCGCTCATTAAAGGTCAAAATATTGATCGAACGATCCGCGGACACAAGTTACAACCTCGCCAGTGCACTTATTTATATTATCTGCACCGTCAGAAAAATGTCGAGCAAAATCAATAATAAAACAATAAAAATTGAAGGTGGTAACGGTACCACCCGATAAGGTTACTCGAGGTCATTCTGATATTACGATAAGCCAGTGCCTACTTAAAAGAAAAATTGAAAAGTTTCCATAAAAATCCGTTCCAAATTTAAAATGTATACGGGCATATTTTTTTAATCTGTATCGTTTAACCGAAACATTTTAAAAGTGGAATTGTTGGCAGTTAAGTATATGGCACAATCAAAATGTCAGTTAGGCTTTTTTAATATTTTTTTAATGCTTGGTTTGATATTATTTCGGTATCTCGAGATCGGTATTTGGACGTCTCCATTTGTCGTTTCTGTACGTTTATGTTTGGATTTAGGGCTGTCATAATTGTGTCGGGGTTAATAATAAATGCTGTTTAGTGTGGGATTAAAATGAAAACATAACTTTTTTTATAAGTCGCTGACTGCTGAATACTGAGATGCTACTTAAATGTTTGTCCCTCGCCCTTTTTTTAATCTTGTATTATTATTATTTTTTATATAAAAAATAACTATCAGTGTCCGTGTTTGAAATTTCGATATCTGTATTTGTTTATATTAGTGTCCTGAACAAAGTCGTCCCCTTAATCTATACATAATATCCGTCTTAGGCAAATATTTTTTGATGATAACAAATTCATTGATCCTAAGCTATTTATTGCTTCGATATCAACGCAAAAACCACCTATTTTGTATAATTATCTGGTGATAGCTTGCGGATTATTTTTCATACAACACACAAAACTCGATCCATTCACCAATCATACATCTTAAAAGGGCATTACTCAATAGTTCGCCCACTGCGTATCAACCTTACCCTTTCGAAGGTCCGGCGTTGATACATAAACATATAAAGTGGGTGCCAACGGTGGCGGAAACCCAAAACAACCTTAATGACCTCGGCGGAACCCGTTCGGTGTGCGGGCGGAGAGTCGGCGCCTTGCGTCGGACATCGCTGACGATCAGCTTTTGTTGTTTTATGATTCTGTATGCGAGCACCCCGCGGGTAAATTTTGGGGAATCTAAATAAATATTATACCAACTGTATGATCCCAAACTAAGCAGCTCTTGTATGTACAATGGACTGGGGGCGATCCCAGTGACACCCAGATTAGAGCAAAATACGAAAAGGCCATTTCCGAAATTTACCCCGGCGGGAATCTAACCCGCTACTACCATGTGCAGTGACCCGAGCGGCCTACGCTCAAACCACTGCGCCAAGCGGTCGTAGAAAACGAACTAGAAAGGAGTTTGGGGGATTTTATTTATTTATTTTGTACTATGATGATAAAATCGAATTATTAGAATCGGCTCATATATTTACTATATATATGTATATAGTATAGGATAACTTATTTATATGTATGTACTAGCTGTGCCCCGCGACTTCATCCGCGTAGTATTTTAACTTAGCAAAAAATTCGGGATTATCGGGTTAAAAAGTATCCTATATGTTAATCCCGGTTATAATCTATCTGTGTTCCAAATTTCATCCAAATCCGTTCAGTAGTTTTTGCGTGAAAGAGTAACAAACATACATACATACATACATACATCCACACTCACAAACTTTCGCATTTATAATATTAGTAGGATATAACAAATGCAGTACACGACCAGTCTAAAGCGCCCATCTAGCCCGCGAAGTTCAAATTTTTTGAGTTCTTTTAGATTTTTTTCAAAATCTGACAATAATAAAAGACAAATTTTGTAATTCGCGAAAAAGACCGTGTGCAGTGCATTTATTAATATATCCAACTTACTCTAAAACATTTCAAGAACGACAGCTATCCAGATAATCTGGCAATTTTTGTATATTTAGTGATTTACTAGTATCATATCTACCGTGATAATATTTAGAGTAAAATAAATGTATTAATAAATGCACTGCACACGGTCTTTTTCGCGAATTACAGAATTTGTCTTTTATTATTGTCAGATTTTGAAAAATTTCTAAAAGAACTCAAAAAATTTGAACTTCGCGGGCTAGACAGGCGCCTTCACCTTAACTAATTACCGTAGCCTAAAGATGCTTGCAATACGAAAGACATTGTTCGCGTTTTACCAGCCTGAAGGCGAGTGAGACAGAGGGAGAGATAGGGAAGGATTAAGCAGCCAGCTGTATCAGTCATCGCACAAAACGCAGCTATAATAGCTACTTTACGCCTATCTTCTGTGAGAGTGTGGTACTACCCCAGTCGAGACACCCCGTATATGAGCTGTAGTCACATGGCTACCGCTAGGCTCTACAACTATTGTTTGTCTCATCACCTGGGCAACAAAGTCACGTGTACAAACCATTAAGTGGTTTATATTTCCGTTTTCAATTATTGCAGAATGTAACCTCAGTAACACACTCAACCGTGAACGATTGCTCTCACTTAGCCAAACATAGACCCACATGGCGACATATCGTACGAGCAGCGGTGGCACAAGAACCGACCGAAACATGACCACGACCGCTCTGACAAGAGTGCTACGACTTAGAAGAAGAAGAACCTCAGATATGGTGCTCTCACCTAATCAATGGGAGTGGCTACCGAGCGGAAGGTAATGATATTGATTACCCCTCGGTAGAAATGTCTTAATTGCTATCCGAGAGTGCCACTTTTGTCTTGACGCGTTGAAGAGATTCGTATCAGAAATAGGCTAGCAATTGACTGTAATAGAGTCAAGCTAGAGTCAATTGACTACAGTTCACACCACCCTCTCACAAAAGATCAGTCAAAAGTAGCTACTATAGCTATGTTCGCAGGACTAATGAGAGAGTCGGAAGCCCAAAACTCCCTTCCCTCTATCCCACTTCTTTTCAGGGCGGCAACCGTTGGCATTGCAAGTATCTATAGGCTACGGTGACTGCTTAACATCAGGCGGGGTGGACGTTTGTTTGCTGACTTTTTTATATAAAAAAGTATGTTTCTGAATTTTATATCACCTGAGGACGATGTGGTATATGACAAATAATTAGAACAAACAACATAACTTTAGACTTCCCACTCCTGGGCACGGGCCTCCCCTCACTGCGAGGGGGATTCATGACATGTGGGAGATTTCACATGTCTTTCGAAAATTGGTTAGATTTTCTAAGACATGCAGGTTTCCTCACGATGTTTTCCTTCACCGTAAGCAAGTGATAATCATATAGAATCATTTCGAAAAACCCAGAGGTGTGAGCCGAGGTTTGAACCCAGGACCTGGTGCCCACAAGACGCGTGCTTAACCAATCGGCTATCACTGCTATTCGGCAATAATAAATTAGCCTTAGTTAATTGCTAAATACTTCAATCGTTTCACCTTCAAGTTTAATGTAATAATAAAAAACCTTGCCCAGCGCTGGGGACATACACCTCGGCCCGACACTATAACTTTGAAAATGAAGAAATTATCAATCGAGTAACGAGGCGGGGATTGCGGGATCGATAAAAACGCGTTTATATCGACTTTTATGTCATGCCCCGGTCGCTGTAAATTCGACGCGTTATGGCGACGGTCGCGGCCGCATGACTTTATTAGTAGCTACTAGTGATGGAACATTTCACAGGTAGCATGTGAAAAATCATATTATATACGTTTTCATAAGTAGCATCAGCTACTGACCTAGATAGAAACTGTTAAAAATCATTGCTATCATTGCATTGAAATCGCAAAGCGTTCGCTATTGTCACGGTATTTATGATAAATCATTGACCAGTGTCTTCATAGGATTAGGTCACATAGTGAAAATTCACACTGAAAAAAGTCGTTGACTGTGAAAAATCACATCTGAAATAACAGTGAAAGGAATAAATTGCAAGTAGCAATTGAAGTGAAGTGCTTTGTTTACATCGATTATTTCTAGTCGACTGGTTCAACTCGACTGACATTCAGTTACGTTGTTGTAAATTAAATTTAACTATTGTTCCGTATTCTCGAGCCGTTAAATTTTATTTGTTCGTCCACATGTTTGTTTTAACAATTCATAATGTCGTAAAGTTTTATGGAATGTTAACAAGAATTAAGTTTACTGGGATCAGATGTATTAGAGCAGTAGTGAGACAATAAATAAATAAATATCGCCAGACGAACATACCAACTGTATGGTCCCAAACTAAGCAACGCTTGTACTATGGGTATCGTACAGTGGACTGGGGGTGATCCTAGTGACACCTAGACTAGGGCAAATTACGAAAACGCCATTTCCGAAATTTGCTCTGAAGGGAAACGAACCTGTTACCACCCGGTGTAGTGGTCCTCAAAATGTAACTTGTTTATCTTTTAAAATTGGCTTTGTGTATTTAAAGATGCTTAAAGCTGAGCTTTTGAAGCTTGCAAGTTTACTATAATCGATACATATAAAGCCCTAGGAGTGTGTGTATAATGCGGGCTAGTAATCAAATCTTACGAAATACATAATTATGTTCTGTGTGGCGAAAATCAACAAATAAACATGATAACTAAATATATGATAGTCTCTTGAGTGTGTGAGCGAAGCTCTTTAGGGTTCCATTGGAGAGTTTTATTACGTAAGTATATAAGTGTAAGTTAATTGAAAAAAAAATGCGTATAAAGGCACCTCTGTTGTATTGAACAGCTTTTAGTTGATAATTTCGCGCCCATGGTGGTTGCCACGGCCTGTAGTCGCAGTTAACAGCTACACCTCAAGCACTTTTTCTAAACTGCACACAAAACATTTTCACCAAGAAACCGTAGTGTTAATGCGTCATCATTACACGAAGTACCTACCTAACTATACTAACTAGAAAATGCCATTTCCGAAATTTACCCTAATGTTAATGGTTAAAGGGTAATTAACTGGCGATTAAAAAAAAAGAAATATAACAAAATGTAAAAAGACAAGCCCGCTGAGTTTCATGCCGGATCTTCTCAGTCGAGGTCGCGTTCCGATCCGGTTGTAGATATAAGAAACAAAATGTAAAATTTACAATTTGTAAGTGCCCCTGGAGGCCTAAACAAAATAAACGATTTGAAATTGAAAGGCCATTTCCGAAATTTACCCTGGTAATGTTTAATTTATAGACAACATGCAATGAATTTTCGGTGGATGTAGGACTGTCGTGAACGCCGGCCGCGCGTGTCCAACCACTGATTATGCGACATAAGGCAAATTACACACTGTCTCGTCGAAAGCGCTCGACGTCATTTATGTGTAATAAGGCGGATAAAATTCGTCGATTTCGTCTAGGGTTGTGGGAATAACACGCCTAGCTCATTTATTTTATACTAGCTGTGCCCCGCGACTTCATCCGCGTAGTATTGGATTATTTGGTTAAAAAGTATCATATATGTTAATCCCGGTTATAATCTATCTGTGTTCCAAATTTCAACCAAATCCGTTCAGTAGTTTTTGCGTGAAGGAGTAACAAACATACATACACTCACAGACTTTCGCATTTATATTATTAGTAGGATGGTAGAGCCGAGTTGTACCCAGTTGACTACAGCTCTTATACCTACCGGCTGACTCTACCGGTGTCCTACCGGGTATACGGGTGTACCGGGGTAGCAGTAGCCACTCCCTCACTATATCTGCGTGTGAGGGAGCCAGAAGCCAACCTCCTCCTCCCCTCCCTTCCCTCTGTCCCACTCCCCTTTAGGTTGGCAACGAGCGAACATCGCTTTTGGTGTTGCAGGCATCTATAGGCTTTGATAGCTCTCTCACAGCCTAGCATAGCCAACTGGGTTCATAATTGATTGACGACCGCTTGGTGCAATGGTTCGAGCGTAGGCCGCTCGGATTACTACACTGGGTTCGATTCCCGTCAGGGTAAATTTCGGAAATGGCCTTTTCGTAATTAGCCCTGGTCTGGGTGTCACTGGGATCGCCCCTAGTCCATTGTACGGTACCCATAGTACAAGCGTTGCGTAGGGACCATACAGTTGGTGTGTTTGTCTGGCGATATTTATTTATTTATAAAATAAGTACCTACCTACTTATAATTTTATAATATAATACAAATAGTAAAATGCGAAATAAATGAATATGAATAATATATTTTTGAGGCGCGACCCCACCGCGCTCATTCGATAGCGAGCTCTTTCAAGCGATGCTTCTTTTCGAAATGTTCCTTTTGAAATTTGTTTTATATTTAGGGCGGTGCTTCTTGCTACGTAATACCTAATACTATAAAAGTAACAGTGACAACTGCCTGCTCCTTCGGAGAATACTTGTTAACATTTATGGTAAATACGATTTATTACCTATGCGAAGAAGTTTTTAAGCTCGTCCTTATAATCCTTTGGGGTCAATTGGGACACAATTATATACAGCTGCAATTATTTTTTACGCGTTACAAGAAACGGCATATTTTTACAAACAGTTACAAAGCAGAAGCGTAAGGAAACAGATAAAATTAAAATATAAAAACGTAATTTACGAGGCCTTTCATGTTTATCTGATCGGTAAAGACTGTAGAATTTGTTCTTATTTTTTTTAATTATGAGGTTGTACCATAAACCTCATTGATTCGTAATTCAAAAATTAATTACAGCTTTTTTTGCAATTAAAATCGTAAAAGGCTGGCTACATACGAGGCTAAGGAGAGGCTAAGCAACCTCGCTTTGTATCAAAATGTAAGCAAAAATACTAACAAATTAATTAAATTGTATTGTGCAAGGATTACATTTCAAACAAATTAACGACGCGTCTTTAGGGCGATGTAAAATATGAGCTGAAACACGAATAGAACAAAAATAGGTAGATAAAAAAATATTCAATATCAGATGTTTTTTCTTCATTATCTGTAGTTTTTCTCGTGATTTGGCTGAATTCTGATCCTACCATTATACTTACAACAACTTTGGGGAGCTAAGGCCCGTATTAATAAATCGATCTCAAGTTTAATAGCGGTCTTGAGTACGATTTTGATGTCATGTCATTTTGTACTGGTATAACATAATAATGACATTTCCAATCGCTCTCAGATTGGAGATCGATAAATGTATACGGGCCTTAGATACGAATAGTACCATCTTGCTCTACCATGCAGCTATAGGTTTACGCTGTAGCGTCTACGTAAAATATTTTTTCATTACTCATACTCTGAAAGTAGGTCTGAAGTTGCCTGAGGAGCGGGTTGAAAGTAATACTTTTCCGGCCCGGGAGAATCGCTTTCAACTGACAGCTGTCAAATTATAAAAAAAAAAAAAACTAGTTCCATTTTCACATTTCTATGGAACCATGTTCAAACTTTTTCTACAGTCACTCAATTACAGCACGATGTAAAATTGAAATAACATAAAGTTAAGTATTAATTAAAGAATATATATTTTTAAATGACTTAATTATAATTTAGTTACAACAATTTCTTTAAAATAACATAGATTTGGGCAAAATATTTAAAGATGAAAATGGAAAATAATGGCTAAATAATGATGTTGGCCGGCCAACGAAAAAAAAAACAAAATAGGCGGCAATCCGATCTTTTTTTTTTTCGAGTTTTGGAGTATTGTCCATACTTCGTTGTATTATTTCTTTGGCCAATTCCTGTTTATATTTTTACTTTCCTTGTATTCGTAATGAAAAGCACAGTGTTTACCTCGGGTGAAAACTTATTTTGTCCCTCGAACTATTAGCGCCCTCGCTACGCTCGGGCGCCAAACCCCGTCTCGGGACTAAATAAGTCACTTTCACCACTCGTGTTACAATGTACTAATACCTACTTACTTATGATAAATTGTTAGTTCCTATGGAGCGCTGTAAACTTTACGTACCTATACGCTAGCAGCTAACGAGCGAAATACACACGTAAAGCTCACGGTAGATCTACAGGTATAGTCAGTTCATTTGACGAAGACGCGTGAATTATTACAAATTGAGCCATATGTCAGTGTCATAAGAGTCACATCACGTGTCTATACAATGTTGGTAAAATTGCCACACCGATTTATAATAAGGGTCAATTCATATTGACGCGATTATACCATCGTCCACGCGTTATTACGGCCGCGATCGGCACGCGCGACGACCGCCCGTGACGGCGTTCGCGGGACGAACGATTCGTTCGAACGCCCGTGGCCGATCAATTCAAGTGTACTTGATCTCACCATCTATTGTAGTAGTACTTAACTTGTGATGCATTATAAGTTCCGCTTTGTTTGTAGAATGTTCGTATGCGTTAACCATTTTTATACGAGACTCGAGCGCTATTTTTTAAGTATCGTTACGTTGATGTAAGCGTGTTATGTTCCGCTTACCTACAACACAGATTTCATTGATAGTAATGATAGTGACGGTGCTTTCACGATAACTCTAAATCAAAATTGTTGTATAAGAAACTTTGATCTGACTCTGACTTTTTGTATAAAAAATACCTATTAAGGCTAAAGCGCCCATCTAGCCCGCGAAGTTCAAATTTTTTGAGGTTTTTTAGAAATTTTTCAAAACCTGACAATAATAAAAGGCACATTTTGTAATTCGCGAAAAAGACCGTGTGCATTTATTAATATATCCAACTTACTCTAAAACATTTCAAGAACGACAGCTATCCAGATAATCTGGCAATTTTTGTATATTTAGTGATTTACTAGTATCATATCCACCGTGATAATATTTAGAGTAAAATAAAAGTATTAATAAACGCATGCATACTGTGTTTTTCGCAAATCACAAAATGTTGTCTTAAATGTTTCAGATTTTGGATAAACTATAAAAATACTCGATAATTTTGAATTTCGCGCGCTAGACAGGCGCCCTCACCTTAAGCACACACTCCACTTGGCAATAGTCTATGGTTCGTGTCTGATGTAGGTACCTACGCAATACAACCTACATTGTGAGCCAGGTGTTGTTTTTTCCTAGCCTTATTTCGGTAGTCCTCTCTCCAAAATCACTATCATTAGTGACAATCATTCGGCTCTACGTGCAACTGTTACATTCTGTTATTGTCGTACTAAAGCTTTGGGTACACGGTAATAACTATTAGTAGAAATTCCCCTAAGGCTATCATGGTTTCTACATTTGTGACGTTTCTTTTTTTTTAGGTTTTGCAATACATTCGATTTTATTGTAGGTTAAACCGATTTTATATTAAAAGTAATTATTAAGTACTTTAAAGATCATACTATAACTTTAAAGTGTCAGATTTTGTAAAAATCAAGTAAGTGTTCTCTGATATGTGTGTTCAGCCATTAACTTTGAAAGTCTATAAATAAGATATTATGGAAGTAGTCCTGCCACACTCCCGTCACTGTTACTCCTGTAAGCCAGGATTGACAATAGTGTCAAATGATGACACCGAGGTTTGACTCCTGCCAAATCCCAAAAATAACCATATATATCCAAAGAACAAAATTAGAGGATTTCACAGATTATGAGAATTATCCACTTAATCCACCAATAAGATAGTAAACAATTATAACTTTTTGGAATTTTCTTTACAATTTTCCATAGTCTAAACAAACCACTAAAACTAACATTGTGTCCACCGTATTGTTTTCTTATATTTACGCGAATACTACACATTGAAATAAAACTATTTTTCGGATAAAATAATTTTAAAAAGGAAGACTCCGAGGCAATTAGACAGGACGTTTCATCGTTGTTACGCCGTGTATCAGTGCCCAAACAAAATCTTCCTAAGAATCAGTATTTAGCGTTGAAGAACCTACGCACTAGGACAGATATTACTATTCTCCGCGCGGATAAGGGAAATGCGACGGTAATAATGGATACGTCAGATTACAATGCAAAAATTGTAGAACTTTTATCGGATGAAACAACATATAAAAAGGTCAAAACAGACCCAACTACAAACGTGTTAAAAACAACTACCGCTCTATTAAAGAAACACTCCGACGCATTGAATCTAGACGTCAAATCATTGATACCTTCGTGCGCAAAACCACCTAAGCTGTATGGGTTGCCTAAAATACACAAGCACGAGGCCCCGCTGCGTCCTATTGTAAGCCAGATTGACACACCAACATACAGTCTGGCCCAGCACGTAGCGAAGGTGCTCTCACTACTAAGAGGACACACAAGAGCACATACAAAGGATTCATACCATTTTGTCAGTGAGATTAAACATCTACATCTTGCTGACAATGAAACTATGGTCAGTTTTGATGTTCAGTCTTTGTTTACCTCTCTACCTGTAGCAGACTGCATCACTATAGTATCAAAGAAGCTAGCAGAGAACAACATGCCAGAGGAATATGCTGAACTTTTAAGACATTGCCTCACATCCGGGTATCTGTTGTGGAATGAACAGTTCTACAAGCAAGTAGATGGTGTAGCGATGGGCTCCCCTGTTTCTCCTGTTGTCGCCGATATATTCATGGAAGACTTCGAGGAGACAGCCCTTCGCACTTCACCTGTGACCCCAAGATTCTACAAGCGGTATGTAGACGATACTTTCACAATATTACCATCTGACAAAATAACAGCATTTCTCGACCATCTTAACTCCATACACTCTAAAATCAAATTTACAATGGAGTTAGAGGCCAACAACACTCTAGCATTCTTAGATGTTTTAGTAATCCGAAATCCCGATAACACCTTAGGCCACACTGTGTATAGAAAAAAGACCCATACTGATAGGTACTTAAACGGTGATTCTCACCACCATCCAACACAGTTAGCTACCGTGGGTAAATCTTTGTTTCAGAGAGCACAAGGGATCTGTGATGAGCAACACCTGGCTGCCGAGATCCATCACGTCAAGCAAGTATTGCATGACAACAAGCTTCGGATCCCCCGCCGCCATCACAGTGACCGAGTGAAACCAGCCACAGTCGAGCGTCTACCTGCTGTACTACCATATATAAGAGGTGTCACAGACAAGATTGGCTACATCTTGAAACGTGCTTCAATCAAAACTTATTTCAAGCCACCAAAGAAGATTAGTCAGTTCTTACCACCTGTCAAGTGTCACATTCCTCTACAAGATGCAGGGGTATACAAACTCGACTGTGAATGTGGGCTCTCCTACATAGGGCAAACTAAAAGATCAGTAAAAACCCGCGTAAAAGAACATATAGCTGACGTGAAACACCGGCGCTCCACGAAGTCTGCAATCTGTGAACATGTACAGGACCGCACCCGCCATTATATCAGATTTGATAAACCACAGATCCTCGCAAAAGAACACCGATTCCGACCAAGGATGATACGTGAGGCCATTGAAATTAAAAAACATCCTAATTTCAATAGGGAAGATGGCTGGGTGCTACCACCAACTTGGGATCCAGTAATTAATATAATTAAATCCAAAACCAAGTGTACCATTGCAAGACCTCGAGACACTGTGAGCACTTTCTGCGTGGATCGGACCGCAAACAACAACTAAATATGAGGGTACCCAGTTACTAACTATAACATCAGGACGTCTAACACCTCAGTCCCCCCGTGAACATGGCTGCTGTAAAGCAACCGAAACGTCGGGAACATAAAGTTAATAAACGCGATAAAATCCGAAAAATAGTTTTATTTCAATTGTGTCCACCGCTTTATAGACTTATAATAGCCATCTAATTACACTCATGTCGCGACTTTCGACACAAGAAAATTGTTTTTAACTATTTTACAAGCTAATCACATATTGCAGAAGGTCAACCGTGTTGCGGAATGTAGATACCAATAGTATCTTAGCATTGATTCGGGTATTTGTATTGGCTTGGAAATCACTCTGGGGGTCCATCTGACGGTAAATGGTAACCATCGCCCAGGACATTTGTTTATTCATATTAGGGTAAATTTTTCGTTAAGTATATATATTTCTCCTGCATTTGGTAAATCAGTCTATCTATAGGACGTATTTATTTTCAGTTTTATGTTTAGTACTTACAGAACTTACGAGAGAAGAATAAAAACTTGAAAATGCGGTCATTCCAAGAAATAAGTAGACTTTTCAAGATGTAGTAATTTTCACTAATATTTACTTATTTTATGTACTAAAGGTAATGTATTAATAAATTAAAAGAAATTGCAAAAGGAAGAGTCGTTTGGTGTGAGAAAAGAAACTATAAAAATATAGGCTTTTACTAGAAAGTGAGTTTGAAACGCCCGGCCCGCGCCGTTACGAAAGTGTGCGCCCGAGTTAATGAATTAAAAGTATTAAAAACATTTATGTTTGATCATAAGTGACACTTAAAATGGTTTCGATGTACAATTTATGTAAGCATTCGATATTAAAAAGTAATGGCCGCATTCTGTCTGATCTTATTTTGAAATTATATTGTCATGACAATAAATTTATGATGATTGGTCATAAAAAATAAATTTATGGAATTTGGTCATGTAATTACTGGATATGTCGATCATTTAAGATCGTGTGTTACTTATTGAGCTAAAATATCGATCGATTAAAATCATTTTAATAAAAACATATATATTGTGTGAAAATTATATAAATGCATGCAAATCGTCTGTAGAGTTAGCACGTTAACAAGGTAATTCAAAGGTTTTGTCCTCGATATAAATACTTGCATCGTCTTAAGGCTTTAAAGGAAGAGTGCTAAGTTATTAGGCTTACCGACCAATAGTAATGGAAAGTTCATTAATTCACTGTGAAGAACAATTTGAAAAAGATCTGAAAAAAAAAACAAAAAAAGGGATTAAAATATTTTTTTTTATCATACTAATATTATAAAGAGGAAAACTTTGTTTGTTTGATTGTAATGAATAGGCTCCGAAACTACTGAACCGATTTGAAAAATTATTTCACTGGTGGGAAGCTACACTATCCCCGGGTGACATAGGCTATATTATATTTTAAAAAAAATTAGGGATCCTTACTAAAACTCCAATAATGTAACCGTAATGTAACCGTGCGAAGCCGGGGCGGGCCGCTAGTTAATTATATTATGGTGTATTTATGTATTCTTTTTTTATTTCCAGGTAAGCGTGCCCCTGCGTTACCACATACTATAAAGTCGTAAGTGAACATATAATAAGTTTATTAATACAATTATAAAATCAGAGGTAGAGCCATACTGTGGCCAATGGACTACATGTCACATAGGCGTGAGCGGGGTAGCACCACCCTCTCACAGAAGATCGGCATACCCCAACCCCCTACTTTATCCTCCCTATCTCCACTCTTCTTCTGGTTGGCAACGTGCAAGCAATGTATTTCGCATTAAAAGCATCTATAGGTCGTACGCGTGTTTGCCGCCTTCGTTGTATAAAAAATCCCCGCCCCACCCCCAAACAAGCTTAAGGCTAAAGCGCCCATCTAGCCCGCGAAGTTCAAATTTTTTGAGTTCCTTTAGAAATTTTTCAAAATCTGACAATAATAAAAGACAAATTTTGTAATTCGCGAAAAAGACCGTGTGCAGTGCATTTATTAATATATCCAACTTACTCTAAAACATCTCAAGAACGACAGCTATCCAGATAATCTGGCAATTTTTGTATATTTAGTGATTTACTAGTATCATATCCACCGTGATAATATTTAGAGTAAAATAAATGTAGTAATAAATGCACTGCACACGGTCTTTTTCGCGAATTACAAAATTTGTCTTTTATTATTGTCAGATTTTGAAAAAATTCTAAAAGAACGCAAAAAATTTGAACTTCGCGGGCTAGACAGGCGCCTTCACCTTAATGCTACTTTAATGGTGAAAGTGGGGATTAGTTACATAAAACACTTTGTTACTTCTAGCTGTATTGTTAAAACCTAAGAAAGTCGCAAATAAACGTTCGTTCATAAGTCTTAAACAAGTCTAATCTCAGCAACTCTGCTAATTCCCCTATTTCACCTATAACATGTTGATGTTAACTGCGGTACAAAGTGCCGCGTTCCCATTTACATATTATCTCCTTGCCAATTAATATTACAATATATCGGTATTAATTGTCGCAGATTTATGTTAAGCTAAATTGGATTTGTATTTCGAACGGTCCCTCTGCCGGCAGCCGACTTAAATTAGTGTTGTGGCCGATTAAGTCGATTGCGAGTCGACTTGAATCCATTTGCACTGGATCTAGGAACCATTTCTAATGTACTCACAAGCCATTGAAGGTCGGGAGAAGTTTAGTTGGTGTAAAACTATGCACATCACAAAACTGACAAGACTGACACACCAACTTTATGGTCCCAAACTAAGTAAAGCTTGTACTATGGGTACCGTACTGGACTGGGGGCGATCTCAGTGACACCCAGACCACGGCAAACTACGAAAAGGCCATTTCCAAAATTTACCACAGCAGGAATCGAACCCGCAACCACCATGTGCAGTGAGCCAAGCGGCCTACGCTCGAACCACTGCGCCAAACGGTCGTCAAAACTGACTGACTGACGAGATTTTGTATTCATTTATGAGTTTAAAAAGTGGTGTATTCAAACGAGTAGCGCGATCAAATAGTCAACACTAATAAGCGATGCTGCACGAACTAACTTCGTCGCGTTGTATCCCGGAAGACGTCTGACAGCGTCACACAGCAAACTGTCACCGCTACAAAGTTACTGCATGCATGTAACATTTTAAACAAACAGCCTTTTATTATAGAATCCGTTAGTAAGCCCTTAAAAAAACTTTTTCAATAAAATAACTTGTTATTATTTTGCATTTTAATTTTAAATGCAATAAAAACATAATAATTTATAAATTATTCTATAAAAACGACAAACATCTATAATAAATAAGAAGGGAAACCATACACTAGTGTGTTTACATAAATAAAAGCATCTCCACATTGAGCATTAAAAACAATTTATTGTAAAACTACAACCACAAACAAAACAATAGTAATTCAAACAATTTATTTTAACAAATAGCATTTAAAACAGTCGTTATGCAAATATAGCCGTTTTGACGTTGGAATTAACGTCATATTAGCGTTATTATCGTCTGCAGAGCATTACAGTCGAGATAGCCTCACAGCAGTTCACACATGCAGAATGTGTTCAATTAAATGCGTGGGTTTATGATACGGGCGGGAAGAGGTGCCACTGTTAGCGAAATTCTGCTTCTTCTCAGAAAATAAATAAAGAACACGGTATGAGGGATAAAGGGCCTCGAAAGCTCTGTTTTCTGTAATATTTGTGTAATATTTTTTTTGTTTAATCTTACCTATATTTTAGAGAAATCGTTCTGAACAAGAAAAATAACTTTATCTTAAATAAAGTGAAATAAGTGCTTAGTTCGTGTGTCACAGGGCGCACAATTGCACCCATTAGTCCCCCCCCCACCCTGTATTCGCGCCTAAGTTTACCCGCCCACACTCGCACTCCAACTTTACGAAAAACTTCCTAGGACCCGCTTCATATCATATAGCACTCTATCACCATTACTTAAGGTGCAAATTTATATACTTATAAAAGCTCCATACCTTTACAAATTACAAGCATATTTCAGTCTGAACAAAACGCACAGCTCAGAAATACTTTGGCTCTCAATAAAATTGCATTCGTTTCTTTGTCGTTTCATTTACGTTTGTAGAATATTATACGACTTTCACCTTGATTCGTAATGAATGGGCCGATTAGAGGCATTTTACTGTACACTGTTGCTATCAAGAATGCGAATGAATGTATGAGGCATCCTTAGAACGAACGCGAAACTTGTTTGTGGAGCTGTATTTAATGATAGAGAAATGTGTGGAGTAAAATGTTAATTGTATATTCAATATTATGGTAATCAGGGTTATTGGAGTTTATTTCATTACAATAATAATAATTGCTCCTTACCGCCCCACTCCTGGCTACGGGCCTCCCCTTAATGCGAGGGGGATACCACGCTGGCACTATATACGGCTTTCGAAAATTTTCACTATGACAGCAAGTAATAATCATAATTTAGAGCTGCGAGATGGGGTTTGATCCCGGGACGCGTGTTCAACCAATCGACTGACACTCCTTTTCAATCTTTTATTAATTACGAACGATTAAAGCAGTCCTTCCTATAATAGGGGGTGAGACCTTTGCCATTATTCCGGGTCTATTCAGCCTTCAAGCGAGGGGTATTTTCCGCCGTAGACCCTTATGGGTCAATGTACTAGCAGACCCGAATCTTACAGTATTGGGATCATCTCTAGCTACGCTACGATTATAATTATTACGGCGTAAGGTAGGTATCTAGAATATTTGTAGGTTCATACATATGTTTTGGAAAGGAACGGAACGGGAACTGTGTGAAAGATATTTAACGTTGAACGGAACGGATGCGGTAGGAAGTAAAATGAAACGTGTAAGGAGTAAAAGAAGTGGATGAATATGTGAGAGGGAGGGAGAATTTATTGAAACCATGGATGACGAAGGACGATAATTTAAAAGCATACGTGTAGATTGGTTTCCATAAAAGGGAGATTAATCAAATAAGAACAAAGTTTTATTTCTACATACATACAGGTTGAAACAAAGAGGGTATACTTTTATTTTCAAAACTTACCCTTGTAATTCAAAAACTATCAGCTTTGGAGGAAACTTGAAAAACAGCATACAGCTGTTAACTGATTTTACAAGTCTACAAAACCTCTAGTACTTCAACTGTCCCACAAAGCCGATAGTTTTAGATTTACAAAGTAAATTTGCAAAAAAAAATGAATACCCTTTCTGTTTCACCTAGTATGTATATAAGTATCAATTCAGCTGACCTGCGTTCCATAAATGTAACAGTTTCCAAATCGCAAAGAGACGGAAACATCATTATGCAATGCAACAGCAACTGCAATCTACTTTACACAGCTAACTGCTGATTTATAACCATTGCGTGAGTTCTTTACATCGTATTAAGTAATTATTAGACGCGGAGATTAATGTTATAACATTGAAATTAACACTTTATGTTAAGTGGTTGAAGTTGACATAATTTATTTTTAACCCCCGACTAAAAAACAGGGGTGTTATAAGTTTAACATGTGTATCTGTGTATCCGTGTGTCTTTCAGTGGCATCGTAGAGCCCAAGCGGATGAACCGATATTAATTATGTTTTTTTTTGTTAGAAAGTAGAGTATTTTGATTGAGAGTGTTCTTATCTTTGTTTCACCAAAATCGGTTCATCCGTTTAAAGATTATCCGCATCGGTTTTTTTTTTATTTTCAATTTAGAGTTATGTCATAATTACTAAATAGCCTTATATTTTACTTCGCATGATTTGAATCTATTGAGGAAACCTCCATGTCTTATAAGCTCTCCTAAATCATGTGAATGCGGTGCATTGGGCCAGAGTGGTAGGATATGGCCTCAAATTGATGGGAAGTCCTTATCTAGCAGTTGATTATTAAAAGAGATAAATAGATAGTTATAAAAAGGAGAAATAGTTACGAAATACTAGTTAGTAATAGTGGTCGACCGCTTGGCGCAGTGGTTCAAGCGTAGGCCGCTCGGCTCACTGCACATGGTGGTTGCGGGTTCGATTCCCGCCGGGCAAATTTCGGAAATTGCCTTTTCGTAATTTGTTCAGGTCTGGGTGTCAATGGGATCGCCCCAGTTCATTGTACGGTACCCATAGTACAAGCGTCGCTTAGTTTGGGACCATACAGTTGGTTTGTCAGTTTGGCGATATTTATTTATTTATTTTATAAAAGAAACTAGCTGTAGGTATGTTACAAATTCTTTAATTAACAGGTTCTTTAAAAAAACCCTAGAGGTAAGTAAGTATTCCTCGTACCGGCAAGTTCTAAAGCAGGCTAATAAGAGACTCACGCGCAGGACGGAAGGCGTCCGTCCCCGTCTGATTTGTATCTGTCATCCTGCGGTCCTGACGGGCGCCTCCGGTGCCGCCATCTATTGACATGACACTGAACTACTATTCAATTTTAATAGTGCTTAAAAAACTAATTTATGACATTTTCTGGGACTTGGCCAATAATTCCTACCTAAATAATATAATAATTTTAGCCCTTTTGACGTCCCACTCCTGGGCATGGGCCTCCCCTCAAAACGAGGGGGATTCAGGCCATAATCCATCACGCTGTCCCAGTGCGGGTTGGCGGATTAATGGACCTAAAAAACATTAAAATTAGTACATAATTGGGAATACTATTGTACATAATTTGTATTATAGGATTTATCTCTGATTTTACGTTTACACCTGGCTACTCCAGCTCCTACATGATCCTTTATTTTTCCGAGATCTGGCCACCCCACACCAGGGCGGGCGGTGGGCGGTGCGGGGCAGGGCAACGCACCTGCGGTAGCGGCCTACCAAACGCTTGCCGCAGTAAAAATACGTTATTAACGCGGCTACTTTTATTTTTAAACGCGATAGCCGCGAGCTAAAGGTTACCGCAGGGACGGACTCGCTAGTGAGAATCTAATCCTTGCTGTGAGTTTCAAAATTATTAAAAAAAAAGGTTTTTTACTTTTTTCAAAGTCGTTATTGAACTTCAATTCAATATTCAGTCGATCATTTTGGTTTTAAAACCCTCATGACTAATAAATTAAGAAGCAATTTAAATAAACTAATCGATTTCTATAAAGTTATTGAACCATGTAAATTGACCTTTATGATTAGGACCTCTGAGTGAAAAATAATAATTAAAAAGACGTTAGCATAATGATTAACTCATAAAAACATAATTATACCTCAATTTAACTCGTTTCCGATGGTATTCACATGTTAATCGTAATATTTATTAATAAAGCTAAGGTAAACGAGCAAATTCAAACTTAATATAGGTACTTTAACATCTATACAAATATATAAAATTGGAGTGTCTGTTTGTAATATCAAAATAACACCTTTTCACTAAATGCATATGAAAGTACATACACGACACCTATAGCAAAAACGCGATGTAAATTTTTTTGTCTGTCTGTCTGTCTGTGTGTTTGTTCCGGGTAATCTCCGAAACGGGTGGACCGATTTTGACGGGACTTTCACTGGTAGATAGCTGATGTTATAAGCAGTAACTTAGGCTACTTTTATTTTAGAAAAACAACATTTAAAAAAATGGGTCCTGTCGCGCGGGCTCAGATCGCGGGAGCGGGCTTTTTTGTTAAGTTAAATTCCACGCGGACGAAGTCGCGGGCTCAGCTAGTACATTAATATAATGGTTTAATTCAAAGATCTTAAAAATTTGATCATAATATATTGATCACCTTAAGTACTCATAAGCTGATGCTTAGGTTAGGGCATTTCGGTTATATAAAGAGAACAAAAAATGCCCTAAAATAACATAATTGTTCTTTTGATTGCCACTGTCGACTTTAACGATTTTTTTAATTTCGAGATCAGTGACCTACGTTTGTTTGTGGCTATAAAAACATTGTTTAAATTTAGAACCATCAAATTTAATATCCATTTTCTCCTGACCCATCCAGTCCGTGCCTGGCTGACATCTTTCGGCATCTGGCCGGTCGGAGGCTGCGATCTCGAGATAGCCCAGGTCACTGTCCCCTCACGCACACAGGCGCAGCGCCGCGACAGCGCTGGAAACTGGAGCGTGTTTTGTAACATTTGTAATTACACTTCATTGGGCCGCCGGTACATGGCGTGGCAGTGGAAATGGACATCTCATTAGGTGCGGCATGCATGGACCATGTGAGGTCTCGGAGTGTACCGAGTGAATGAATGAGTTCATAAATGTTTTTGTAAATTTTTGAATTTGGAATATAAATTTTTGTTCCAACTTCAAATTTTTATTTTAAAATATTACACTTATTAGTGCCGATTCTGTTGGCACTGAAACCAAACTTAACTAACCTAGAAATAGCGTGACAGCAATACTTTTAGCCGCGTTAAATTTATTTTATACCGTATGTTTATTTTATACCCTAAAATTAAATTCACACGTCTACGGCCCGTGCCCAGGAGTGGAATATCCATAGAGCTAAGTATCATAATTAATACACTACTATACTTAGACTAAAAAAACAGGTAGTTTGATACTCAAATAATAAATAGCTTCGTGAGAATGGCCTTAGAATTCTTAGTACCTATTTTATTTCAAACACATTAGGTACGTACGTTTAGGTAGGTAGGTACGTTTAATTAAGGGGCCCAGTAGTGACACGGCGGCCACGCTTATCAGCCGTCTACCTCGCGGTACCAGTATTCGGTGCCGGCCGGTTACATCGCTCTGACAGTAAACCCCGGACACGTCGATACGGCGATAAAGGGATTTGCATATGTAATTATCGACGGGTTTATATCGAGTGGTATTGAAATCGCTACTTACATATTTTTTTAATATTAAAAAATAACAAATATCTCCAGACTGACACATCAACTGTATGGTCCAGAACTAAGCAAAGCTTGTACTATGGGTACCGGAAAATGGACTGGTGGCGATCTCATTGACACCCAGACCAGGGAAAATTACGAAAAGGCCATTTCCGAAACTTACCCCAGCTGGAATCGAACCCGCAACCACCAGTAAACAAGCGTACCTACGACCCGCGTGATGCTTAGAAGTACCTAACCATAGACTGTAGATGCTTGAAATACAGGGATATATTAAAAAGTTAGATCTTCAAACGAAGGAACGAATAAGAATGATATTCGAAACTAAGAAATATGTTCCTATTCATATTTGAGGCTTGCATGTAATAGCTGCTGATAGATAGGGAACAAAAAAACCAATTGGCACACGGGCATTTGTTGCAAAAACTGAGACAGATATGACTAACGTTTTCATGTGACCATATTTTACAATCGTTTCGCAAAGTCTCAATTGCATTTAAGGATAGCAAAGTGTTCACGATTTTGCATAAAAACAACCTATAAATTTATTTTAATTTTAATTTAAAAAGGACCAATCTGGTGGCGTTATATAGGAAGCTATAATTTTGCCAAATTAAAAATGACTGGCCTGATATAAAAAGCATTTATTTTGTACTGTTTAAATTAGTAACAGACCTGCATTACCACCTGCCAATCGGTTAATCCTTATTATCTACAATTTCCTCACTAACGCATGGTGACCACATTAAATAAACTAATCAGGCTTGTTTTTGCACCACCTCCGTGCCACACGGTCGAGGTCAAAGCACATAACTCAATAACAGGTGACAATAAAAAATACCTTTTTGAACTCAGCCTCCTTGCTGTCAACGTTAATCCATTCGCCAATCGTGCGAAAGAGCATAATGGAGTCACAACCTCAAGTTATTGATAATGATATCATTTGCTAATGAAGGAGCAATAATGTGATTCATTTTTTTTTGTTACTAAACATAATCTATTGTCATCCTTGTCACGTTCGTAATTTATCGGGTGGTTCAGTAAGACGATTATTTTTTGTCGTATATAGTTTGCTTTAGTTGTAAGTAGACATCAAAATTAGTACCATATTGAAGATACAAGATAATTCATTTTAACCTACTTGAACTTTTTGGCATACTTTGACTTGTTATTCCATAGATTTATGGTGTCAATAAAAGATTTTTATTTCTCGTCTACCAAATGCCAAGTTTTAAGTATACAGAATGCATTCCAGCAAATGAATGAAAAATTTGGAAACTTTCTTAGCAATAAAATTGCTTCTCTAAAATTGTATGTTAATTTGTGTTAAGGGTCAATATTTCCAAACTGCACCCATATAATGAATATTCAGTAAGTATAAATAATTCGTCACCACAAAGGAAGGTATTTAATTAGAGCGAGACACACGCATGACATTCAAAGAGTAATGCATTAATCACTTGAACAGGTTTCAGAGCGACTGTGTTTGTCACAAAAACTGCCCTAGCAGAAATCAGAGTTTCGTGTTAGAGGTTCCGTAGGTTATAACACGATTTAAATTAGGTAGTTATTTTTAAAAAGTTAGCTGTTAAGAATAAATTGTTTTTTTTTTATTAAAATTCAATAATTATTTTCTAAATAAAAACTACGTACTTATCTACTCGCAACCCATTTGTATGTTTTTTTTCTACTTGTTTAGTTCACTTCGGATGCAGAAAATATTATCATAAAATCCAAAACATTTAGGATTTTTGGACATATTACGCCATTACTAACTATTATTTTTAATATTAAGCCATTACTAACAATGTGTGATTGTGTTAGCCATTTCTCGACAAACGTAGCGTTATCCACAAAGTAACTGTTCTACTTAATACAAGTTTTCTATCGTGTTAACCTATAAGTGCCTATTCCACTGCCCTACTATTGGTGTTTTGAACAAGCTGTAAACGTCCTTAAAGTGTGATGGGAGTCTTATTTAAACTTCACGTTATATGGGCACCAAGTTCTTATTAAGATATTTAGATTATTGAGATTTACCTAAATATATGTAAAGCACTCTTTCTACTGATTTACCTATTTACTTAGGTATTATACATAGTAAAATCTCAAATATTAAACAACTTATCTAAAGATACAGAAGGCCTGAGTAGGTACTTATGTACGAGGACCATTAGTGCTTCACATAGGGAACCCTAATAAGCAACCTAGTTTGGACACTCCACTGACAGCCCACACCCACAGATAATAATTAGACGTGTGACGGCCCGTAATGTCAAATGTCAAGTAAATGCCAACACATAAAAAGTCACCGGTCATGCGTGTGTGCAGCTAGAGTACCTACTTCCGTAATGTTGAGACAGATTTGGTTAAGTATTGATCTATTAATTATTTGTAAATAAGTACTTATACTGTCCTGTGGTATACCTAGTACTTATATATATCACTAGCTGTGCCCCGCGACTTCATCCGCGTAGTATTTTAACTTAGCAAAAATTTCTGGATTATCGGGATAAAAAGTATCCTATATGTTAATCCCCGTTATAATCTATCTGTGTTCCAAATTTCATCCAAATCCGTTCAGTAGTTTTTGCGTGAAGGAGTAACAAACATACATACATACATCCACACTCACAAACTTTCGCATTTATAATATTAGTAGGATTAATTATATTGATATTCGTCCTAATGCTAAGAAAATGATATATTTTCCACTACTTTACAAAAGAAAACTACATCATATGACTGACTCTACTCTCGATTGATTTCAGTTTGATAATAAATAAAAAAAAATATGTAAACCAATGTCGAACTAACGTAAGATTATAAAATTAAAACGAAAAGGCATTGCGTGTCCGTATACCGCATTGAAGTCGTAAGTAGACCTACACAGATGTAGAGACTGTGACAAATTGCCTACGGATTTATTAGACTCTCCTGTCTTATTAACCCGATCACGTTTAAATAGAGTTTTAAGTAGTGCTTAAGATGCCCAGAGTAGATAATTAAATTGGAGATCACGGAGATATGTGTAATTTGTTCATTTATTTTATGAACGACTCTTTTGATTGTTTTTTTTTGTAAATTTATAGATACGAAACGCCCCTACGATTGTAGTAGGTATTTTTTTATATTCCACTTTTACTCAACTCGATATTGGCATATAATTATAAATTTTTCATGTAGTTGGTACTTCAAATGTCGTAGCTATACTACCTACTATCTACGTTATATACTAGGTGAAACAGAAAGGGTATACTATATTTTGCCACTTTACTTTGTAAATCTAAAACTATCGGCTTTGTGGGACAGTTGAAGTACTAAAGTTTTTGTAGACTTATGAAATCTGTTAACACCTGTATAACACCATTTGTTTTTCTAGTTTCCTTCAAAGCTGACAGTTTTAGAATTACAGAGTTAAGTTTTGAAAATAAAAGTATACGCTTTCTGTTTCAACCTGTATAAGATCATCGTCGATACGTCAAAGATTTGCAGCAAGATTCTCAGTAGGTATGTAGATTGTGCTGGTCCCAATCAGCAAAGTAGCCGTTCGCATCGTTACAAATGCATTCCGCATTACATAATGGCAATTTTACGCGCGCCCCGCGAATGTAAATAATAAACATCAACCTTACAATCAGATAAACGATTACGATCGACGCATACGCCGGCTGATATAATTTTATGGCATCAAATAAAGGACTATTACATGTATCACCCTGCGGTCAGTGTTGCCATCTAGTTGGAAGGTTTGTAGCTTGCTACCAAATTTAAATATAAGTTAATATTATTTATTTATTTTTGAAAATTTGCTTACGTTTTTTCCCTTATAATAAGGTAAAAAAGCAACACATAATAATTATAATTCTAAAAGTGTCTCAGAGTACACAATGTAACATCGTCAAGTTTAGGCTAGCACAAACTCGGAATACATTTATTTATCTTCTGTTAAAAATAAACCTTTTTGAGTTACGGCAGTGACTACCTGCGGAACCCTATATTTTGCGTAGTCCGATACACAATGGATAAGGTTTAGTATTTTACTTGCTACCTTAAAAATATAATCTTAATTTGGGCAACCCGGACCCGGTAAGTACGTATGCTTACGGCGGTGTCCAAGCAGGAAGTGTGGTTGAGCGGCGAGCGCGTCGATTTCTCTTGCCCGCGCGCAGGCGATAAATAAGCGCGGGTAGTTCTAATTCCACGCGCTATATTTACGCGCCGCGCCGCGACAGCGCGTGGGCGACAAGCTACATAGTGCAGAAAACGAATGCGGTTGCGGAAATATATCGTTTACTTGCTATAAATGGCTAGTCTGAGGTCCGTCTTATCATAGTAGGACAGTTTTTTGTATCCCAAAATAAGCAACCCTTGTATTATGGGTACAACAGAATGACAATCCCATTTGACATACAGACAATGGAAAATTACGAAAAGGCCATTACCAACATTTGCCCCGTCGGGAACCGAACCTGAATCCACCCGGGGCCACTGCCCCCGGGTGGATCTGCACACTGATCGGCATACTGTGCCGAGAGGCCTACGCACAGAACATTAGTGGGCCTAACCAAGCGAGGACTATATAGACTTAGCATTTATCTTTGGGTAACTGTGCCTACTGATAATCTAAGCGACAGGGATGTCCATTGTCGGATGCAGTACTTTATTATGATCATAGCAAGCTAGATATCATAGATATCATTGGCTACTTTCCCTAGCTTAGCTCAGATTACTATCATATTTATTATTAATAGGAACTAGACTAAAAGGGGACATTTTGTACGTTTATTTATGAATGTATATTTTACGCAGTACTTAAGAATTTAACAATTATCTGTGATATATATAAAAGAAACACTGTGTAGATACTAAGTTCTAAGATTATTTTAAGAATTCTGACCCCCATATCAGAAGTATTCACGGACCGAGCCCGGATAAAAAAACTAAGAATTATGGTTAATGGCGCAGTCGTTCGAGCGTCGGCCGCTTGGCTCACTGCACCAGGTGGTTGCGGGTTCAGGGTAATTTGCCCCGGTTTGTGTGTCACTGGGATCGCCCCCAGTCCATCGTACGATACCCATAGTACAAGTGTTGCTTAGTTTGGGACCATACAGTTGGTGTGTTCGTCTGGCGATTATCCTCTTTCAAGTCTCGATTTAGGGCGAATTTGTCCCAGAATGCAATTTTAGAATAACTTATAGAATGTTACATCCAAAGATGAATCCGGAAGCAATTACTAATACTTACTTGTTACTTGTTAGATACTTACTTGTTACTCCAATTTGATATTCAAAATGTCCGCAGCGACCCAGGTGCAAATCGTCGCCGTTTAGTTCATGAAGTAATAGCATCAATGACACTGGTTATGTAACCTAGGAAGTGTTGCAGAAATTGAAACGACGTTTCTGTTCGTGTAAATAAATACGGTTTTGATTTATGTGAAAGCATATTGATCACGGTGTGAATTTGATCATAGGGAAATATTATAATGAAACTAACAGGTCTAGAAAGCGAACGAACAGTTTCCTCTACATTTCCGTACTATATTTTAATAAATATATTACACCTGTTGGCGCAGAGGTTCGAGCGTAGGCCGCTCGGCTCACTGCACATGGTGGGTGCGGGTTCTATTGCCGCCGGGGCAAATTTAAAAATGGCTTTTTCGTAATTTGGCTTGGTCTGGGTGTTACTGGGATAACCCCCAGTACGGTACCCATAGAACAAACATTGCTTAGTTTGGGACCATACAGTTGGTGTGTCAGTTCCATCCCTCTATCCCAATTCCTACTCTCCTTCAGGTCGAGAACGTGCGAGCAATGCCATTGGTATTGCGAGCATCTATAGGCTACGGTAACTGCTTAACATCAGGCGGGTCGTACGCTTGTTTGCTTGTTTGTTACAAGTTTATAATATAAAAAATAATGTATTTGATTAGCAAAAACATTAAGCTTAGATTGTGCAGTGTGATTGAAGTTTAAATCGATATCTCCTTAGTACATTACAAGGATCAACTGCCATCTCCCTAGTCAGTCGGCAGTCGATAAATTCTTCCATAATGTTATCGATACATTCACCAGTATCGCTCTATGTTATCAAGACAATACAAATCACTGGCTACTGTTGTGATACACCGTGCTGAACTCTCCATTATGGGCGGGAATGTAGGGCCGGTAGAGGTTTTTAGTTCGTTGTTTCTTATGACAGTGGCTTATGGGTCAATTTGCAATAATGCTCGCGTCTTTGTGCAATGAACTGACAATTTTTTTTTTGTATGGGATGTGAATTAAGCACGTACATTTCCTTGTATGTTTTTCAAAGGCCCGGGGGGTGGGGGGCGGTATTCACACGCGATGGAAAGTTTCTGTGTCAGAAACACACCAGTTAAAGATATTACACCTCTTTCATCCCTCTTCTAAATCATTTGATAAAGAAGGATGGTAGCTCTCGTTTTCAACATCGGAAACTTTTCGTTAACTACCAGTATGTAAGACGACCGCTTGGCGCAATGGTTCGAGCGTAGGCCGCTCGGCTCACAGCACATTGTGGTTCCGGGTTCGATTCCCGCCGGGGCAAATTTTAGAAATGGGCCGTTTTCCTAGTATGTCCAGGTCCACTGGGATCGCCTCTAGTCCATTGTATAATATCCATAGTACAAGCGTTGCTTAGTTTGGGACCATACAGTTAGTGTATTTATTTATTTTGTGTATTGTTTAATTGTCATCCGCCATTCTACCGACAGCGTTCACCACTAGCTTAGAGGGTACGTCGACGTATTTTATCTCAACAGATACAGCTCAGATAGGCGCGTTGCAGGTCGGAGATCGAGCCGGCAATGCACTGACCGGAGGCTGTGCACTTGCGAACGTGGGCGTGGCCCCGCGTTCAAACAACTACGAGACTAGAGGATTAGGGCTTTGTTCTTGGTATGAAATAACTGGAATATATTTAATGTAAAACCCCGGACGAAAAAAGAGGGGTATTATAAGTTAAACATGTGTATCTGTATATCTGCGTGTCTATCTGTGGCATCGTAGCGCGCAAGCGGATGAATCGAAATTACTTTTGTGTTTTTTTAAGAAAGGTATTCTAATCGAGAGTGTTCTTAGCTATGTTTCATGAACTGGGTTCAGCCGTTGGAAAATTATCAGCTCTTTTGTAGTTTAAAACTGTCACATCGGGGGTTTTTTTTAATTTTCAATTTAGAGTTATATGTTATTAGAGGTATAATGTGATTCAATAGCGCTAGATACAATTTAAAACTGATCGGCTTTTGTTTTTTTGGACAATTTCGGTAGTCAATGGCTTTATTAAAAAAATAACCTGTTAGCATTACCAATTGTTTCCCGATCGAATGGAAGTTAATGAGATAAGTAGACTTGGGGGTAATAATTACATGTATTTAAAGCATTCTCCTGTTTGTTGCGACAGACGTTGCGGCAGAGTGGCTGCTTGATTTTCTCATTATAAGTATAATTATGGGCAGTTTTTTTTGAAACTAGAAGCCAATATATATAAGATTGCCCGTCCACTTAAGCCAGCATCCTGGCTGAGCTGGCGTTCGATCAACCGGATTGCCTCATTTACCACAGCTCGCTAGAATTATGCGATCCTATTGGTCGGGAGCAAGCCCAGCCAGCCCTTGCGGCTCAAGTTGAGGGTCACCCTAAAAGTTATAAAGTTATGATGCTGAGATTAAGAGGGATGCTTGGCTTGATAACCAGTATTAGGATCTCCTTGAGATTATTTTCCATCTTAGGAGAACAATAGCTAGAACTCTATACAAACACCTTAACAGATTGCCTTGCCTTGGACTCCTAGAATTAACCAAGACCAACCTTCATAATAAAACCAATAACTCATCAATCCACAGACATTTGACAACAATGATATTGCGATCGGCTATCGGTTAACCGAGGCTAAGCTTCTAAGGCTGCTGTTACAAAATAAGCGGAGCGATAAATACAGCCGTAGCGATTTTGTTTGAACAAATCTTAAGACTAGGAAAAATAAAATAAGTGCTTAGTCTATTCCAACCTGATTTTCATTAAAAATAAAACGGTTCTACTGTGGTTCATCTTGGCTGTGGTACAGCTTGGCTCGACGATAATAGTAGAGTTGGTAGAGCCCGCTCCCTCTATCTCATTTCCCTTTAGGTCGGCTGGCACTTGCTACGGTCTATTGAATCTTGGGTTCTATCCGCGAAGGAATCCAACTCTTTCGTTTGCCACTGTTCGGGATCCACTGCATATGTTATTTTACTTTATTTCAATAGTTCATGTCAGCTCCTTAATGCAAACTAATAGATAAATATTTTGTTTTATTCAAAGCCTTGTACAAACTAATAGAGCAACGTTTTGATTTATTGAGCGCAGGCTTAAAGGACGAGAGGTTTAGATTAAATTCATCTCTCGTGTGCTTTCTAACGCCCCGCTCTCGGCTGTAGGAATAAAAAATGCAGTGTCTGCTTGTAATGTTAAAATAACAGCTTTTTTACTAAATGCATATGAAAGTTTATACGGTACTTATAACAAAACAATATTGTTTTTCTGTCTATGTTGTTGTTTGTGTAATTTCCGAAGCAGCTGGACAAATATTGACGGGACTTTCACTGGCATATAACTGATTTTATTAGGCTACTTTTATTATATCGAAGTACGACGCGCGGGGAGTCGCAGGCAACAGCAAGTCTTCACTATAACCGCAGCCTTACCCGCCAACCCATCATAGCCAAAGGTCCGCGGCCGATCACTTTCCCGCCTCGGATTACGGTCCAAAATGTCAGTGCCAGTGACATTTTTATATCGGCCGACATTTCGACTCTCAGATACGATCGGGCCAATTAGAGATTAATTTATTTTGTGCGTCAATGACGACGCAATGGTGTGTTTGTATTGTAGATGTCAGGGATTATAGGCATCACGGTAGTAGGGATGTGTGATAAAGTTAGTGTAGGATGGTAGAGCCTACCTGTAGCCACTTGACTACAGCTCAGATGCGGGCTAGCTCGACTGGGCTACTTCCACTCTCTCATACCGCGTTTCGTACAATGAGTGGATGAGTCAGAACCAAACCCCCACCCTCCCCTTCTTCCTCAACCTCTGTTGCACGCTAGCAATACCTTTGGTATCAAAGCATTTATAGGCTCCTGCTGGTTTTGCGCTCCCAAGAAGGGAATGGTGCCAACTGAATAGGGTACGAACTGGATGCGGGCGAAGCAATGCCTTTATGTTCATGTGCGGGTGGAGGGAATCACCGGAGTGTGAGTGTGGAACTGCTGTCCAGGATGTTGAGCATATAGCGAGAGACTGCCCACTCACAAGGTACCACGGCTGCCCAACAGACCTGTTCTCTCTAGAAAACGACGCCATTGGACGCCCATGGATTCAGCAATTAAAAGATAGAATAACTTTATAATTTTGTTTTTAATTTTAATTTATTGTGAACAATTGTAAGAATGCCATACGAATAAATAAATAAATTTATAGGCTACGATAACTACTTACCATCATGCGGGTAGGGGTTGTTAACCGGAAGGAGAGCGGGACTGAGGGAGGATAAGGAAGGGTTGTTTAGCATCCGGTTCTTTCGCTCATCAACGAAACGCAGCTCCAATAGCTTCTTTACGCTTTCTTTTCTCTGTGACAGCATGGTACTACCCCGGGTAAGCCAGCCCGTATATGAGCTAAAGGTGGTCAATTGTCTACGGCTTGACTCTGCTACCGTTAAACATAGGTTAACATAGGCGTGATGGTATATTTCCACTTATCAAGTAACCACACAACGTTTCTGAAACCACTCTAAACACGATTCATTACAGTCGTATCGAGTTATTTACATTGAACCGCGTATCGGAGCCAGGAACTTGGTATACCAATGCGTTTCCAGTTCGCCTACAGGCCATTGTTTGCCTCGGATTGTCGCTTACATTCCATTTGTCCCGGTGATAGCGGGGAAACTAGTGCGGGACTTGCGCCCGGCGGGTTGAGTAATGCTCAGAGGTGGGTGGATGGTATTGGGAGTACATTATTCATGTTTTGTTTTTCCATTTCAAACTATACCGATGAGGTTTTAAGGGAGCAATTCAAAAAGCTTGCGAAAGAATATTTGTATAGAATTTTATAAGGAAAAGGATTCTACCATCTATATTTACAGCGATATCGATATATCCTAATGCTGGTGTCCCATTGGCGAGTAGAAACCGCATGCTAAGGGTGTCGCTCAAAAATGAATCACCCGCTTAAGATTTATTATGTTTTAACATGTCTACCCTCTATTAGTAACAGCTAAATATGCATGGTACATTTAAGATTCATAGTTAGAAATTAGTCTTCAGAATTACTACCCATTGAAGATCCAATACGGTCAAAATCTTAAGGAAATACGTTTTCGACTATATACCTAGTAAATGATCCCTAAGATAAGGAACTCAAAAGCTGTTTTCTGTACTTACAAATTCCGAGTACCCAAGCAAGATCATTTCTACTTCGGATACCTAAACTAAGTAGACTGAGGTTTTAAGATACCCACCTGTGAGGTGTGTAACCTTAATTCACTTCTGTGAACTCTATTACACTGCCCCAATATGGGCGTAATCTGATATATCGGTAAATAATAAACAGCTCACTCCAGATTCATAACAATATCTCGGCAAAGACAATGCCGGTTGAAAGCGGCCACAGATACCATCGCCACCTTTCACCGTTCGCCGATTCTGCTCCAAATAAGCGAAACCTCGCGATTATGTCGCATTAAAATTGATACCTACGGCGTGACGTAAGCGGAAACGTTACGTAACTGTATAATATTGGGAGTTACGGGGAGTGTGACGTAGACATGTGTGTGTGTGTGGGTAAAAGTGGAACATGGTTCAGGAGAATGCTGCAAACCTTTTTTAACATGGGGAAATCCTCATAGATGCCCGCATACCCTGGTAAGGCGTAAAGGTTATGCTGGACTCTTACCAGCTAAAACCTAACAGTCTACCCTCTCCCGCTAAACGACGGGGCTACGGGAACGCTTGCGCATAGAGTACTTCCACGACCTGAATGCTTCAAGCCTAGTACAGACGGCTGTGACTAGACAAGACGTAATGCTGTGTCATTCTCCACAAATTTAATCCTGTTCGTATTCAAAGTCAATCGGTCGGATTCATTCTTTAAATTCTTATAACCTTTGATTTCCCCATAAAATAATAACCGGTCATTGTGATCCACTCCATTTTTGTCAAACACCCATATACGGAGCCTCTGACATTATGACCTCGCCTCACGAACACAAAAACATAATTAAATTAAAATGTTCATCGCATCCCACAATACAAACGTAGTGTGTAAATAACTGTGTGGGGGCCAAAGTGACCGTCATTCGACACCGCGCCTCTATTTATGTCGATAAAAATAAATGTCATTTCAAAGCACCTCTGAGAGCATTAGACCATAACGATTGTATGGAGTTTAAGCCCGATACAAGAGGGATAACACATGAATGCGCGTGCGCCTCTCCGCGACAAATGTCTTCATTATTCCGCCCACGCGCTTCTAAACAGCGCGCTTATTACCAAAGAGTGCTGTCTTCATTATCGCAGATACGACACTCTAATTGATTAGAATTGATTCATGTGATGTTGATTTGTGTAAAAGAAGTTTAATTTACAAGGTTGCAGATGATTATTCTGATAAGATTTACTTTAAGGCTAAAGCGCCCATCTAGCCCGCGAAGTTCAAATTTTTTGAGTTCGTTTAGAAATTTTTCAAAATCTGACAATAATAAAAGACAAATTTTGTAAATCGCGAAAAAGACCGTGTGCAGTGCATTTATTAATATATCCAACTTACTCTAAAACATTTCAAGAACGACAGCTATCCAGATAATCTGGCAATTTTTGTATATTTAGTGATTTACTAGTATCATATCCACCGTGATAATATTTAGAGTAAAATAATTGTATTAAAAAATGCACTGCACACGGTCTTTTTCGCGAATTACAAAAATTGTTTTTTATTATTGTCAGATTTTGAAAAATTTCTAAAAGAACTCAAAAAATTTGAACTTCGCGGGCTAGACAGGCGCCTTCACCTTAGAGGACCTCTCACTCCCACAACTGTCACTCCTACAGGTCATGATCTATTTCGACCTCACTCGAATGAAAACGCCATTATTAACACTTTTAATTTAATATTGACGACGACTTTTTCGTCTAGTTTTAAATAAAGAGAATAAATAGATAGCAATAATATTCAATAACGATACTCTTATTGTTAGGCCCGTATTAATGAACCGATCTCAAGTCTGAGAATGGTCTTGAGTATGCTTTTGACATGTCAATTTGTACTTGTATGACATAAGAATAAGGTACATTTCCAAGATCGCTCTCAGACTTGAGATCGATTTATTAATACGGGCCGAAGAGGTTTACAATGCAAACGAGACTCATTAACTAAAATAATATTTTATTATAATACCAGGGGCAATGACAATGATAAACAAACCGGTCGATAATTCAAAATCAATCTGGTGTCGGACTCTATAGTTTTTTCCATTGCTCTATGGCCGGGTCACGCCCAGGGCGGGCGTCCGCCCACGCCCGATCAGGACCTAAAGGTTACGTATAACTTATTTGCTTAACACAACAATGCTGTGGTGCAATGATCGAACGACTGTCGTGCCGATCGAGGTCGTTCTAATTTGATTTATGACCGATTGGTCGATGTGTAACGTTGAATCAGATCATCGGAGACCGAAATACGTGTTGGTGTGAATTGATGAGTTGGATTAGTGTATAACAATAATGTTGCGGGAACTTAGGCACTATTAGGGTGCCCGTCCACTTGAGCTGGGCGGGCTAGCTGGGATAGCTGGGCCGCTCAACCTAATGGGTCAAGTGGACGGGCACCCGTAATATGTTTTTTTTTTTCATATGGGTTGGGTCTCGTCGTACGAATCGCAGCTATTATAGCTACTTTACGCGGATCATCTGTGAGAGGTTGAAACTACCCTGATCGACCCATCCTATATGAGATGCAGTTAATAAGTTATAGCTTAGCTCTACCATCGTAGACCTCGTCTCTACCAATCTCTTGAAGGAATACAAGCCTGATAACCCAGCTCAGACTAAGACTGGGCTAAGCCCAGTCTACCTGTCCCGCCTCCACTATACCAGCAAGGCGGGGGACATTGCAGAGTACATCAGAATAAAGAGCAATGTCTCATTGAGATTTTAGCCATTGGACTCTAGTCACAACGCTAGTTTCAAGGCGTTTGTGGTGAGGGTCCCCACGGACAGGCTGAAAACTTTCATGCAGGAAGACTACTGGCCGAAGGGTGTGGTGTTCAGGCGCTTCCGGGGGAGATTGCCGCCGTCACCGCCCATAGTTTAGTTGTTATTTGTATTATTAATATGTACTCGTATGTTAGTTTGTAAAGTATATTCGTATATTATGTATATAGGGCCAAAGACGCCTGAGTGTAAATAAATAAGTAAACTACCAGCAGAATGTACCGGAAATTAGATGACCATTACTTACCTCATCGAATGTAAGCAAAACTGTGTATAGGCATAGATGTTTATTATGACCGCATCAGTTTTGGCCATAACACTGGCTCATTGTTATGCATCCAGCATCTGTTGCATCACCGTTGTTGTTCGGTAATGTTTTGGCATGTGCCCGCGATGACAGCAATGTCAACACATTAGTCAGTATCTGAAATATGTTTACAGATTGAATACCTTTGACTTATAACTGTATTGTAACATTGTATAATTTTGTCTATTATATTACTGTTAACTGGCAGACGTTGTCCTGTCTTAACTTTGAATATTGAATTCGAATTGTTCCGCTCAACTTTCATCAATTGCTTACGGTGAAGGAAAACATCGTGAGGAAACCTGCATGTCTTAGAAAATCCAACCAATATCCGAAAGACATATGAAATCCGCCAACCCCCACTGGGCCAGCGTGCTGAATTACGGCCTGAATCCCCCTCGTAGTGAGGGGAGACCCGTGCCCAGGATTGGGACGTCAAAAGAGCTCAATTATTATTATTAACATATATCTTTCTAGCCAAATATTATCCGTGGTACATTACAAAGCAGTCCTATGGTGACGTGTCTTGAACAATAGTTTACACAAGCCGTTTTAAGTCTCTCGTTTATTTTAGTAATCAATATTTTCATTGCTATACAATACAAACATTAGGGTGTTAATCGATTGGCCATCGATTGATAATCGATCGAACGTTGCTCTATGTAGAGACTGTCGATCGGCGATCGATAAATTGGCGTGGCGACGCTTGCTCTACGTACCTAGTACTAGTGTAGTACCCTATTCAAATAAGACTCTTGATAACTCAATAGGCTGTAAAGGGGAATGCGCCGGCGTCGCTCTCTACCGCACTGCGAACCACACATTGTGTGTAATGAAACAATCGAACAAACGCATTATACGATGCCAGAACAGATGCTTGCGACGGTAGGGCAACCACGTTATATGATTATTGAAATAAATAGGGATAAACGTGGACCATGTACGCCACGAGAGAGTTAAAAAAGTTAGAGATACGCGATAAATATAAGTATTTGTTGGTGAATATACCGCTTTTAGACACTATGTCTCTGATTCGAAAATATAGAACTATAAAATTCCGGTGTGCGTGTGTTCTTAATTCTTCTTCTCCTAAACGGCTCGACCAATTTTGATGATTTTTAATTCTACTTATTGGGTCACCTGACCTGCTATCCACAAAATAAAAACTACGCTAGTGAAACTGCGGGAAAGAGTTTTATAGTTTACGTATGAATATTTACCTATATATTAACTTTGGAACATTGTTTCAGATGCAATTAAAAGGCTCAATATAAGAATTATTATTTAGGTACAGGAAGCATACAGTTAACAACGCTACCCAGTAAATTGTCACCAGTAAAGCTACCAAAAACTTAATGTAATAATGTATTTGGGAGTAACTTTTATGTATATATGAGTAAAATCCGAGATATCATCAAGGACTCATAATTGCATTACATTTCGATTAGTTCCTAAACATACATTTAAGTACCTACCTACTTACATCCAATTTTTGGTCACCAAAATAGTTTTCAAAAAATTATAACAAAATTTTAGTAGTTGTATTTTTGTTAAGTATAGTATTAGGTTATTATTACATTTACATACACTTTAGTTACTTATATTGTCTAACTCGTACCGTCGATATTGTTAACTTTACGTAACACAAGCCTTTGGGTTATAATTATATATCAGCTCTAGAATTGTAAACATTTACTTCATGCTAACACGATTGTAACCTGTTTTGTGTTCAATAAATAAATAAATAAATAAATATTAAGGATAAAAACAGGAACTAACAGTAAACATCCCATCGTTACAGAGGCATATAAATCAGGAACAGCCTATCGATATTTTATACTTTGTTGTATGGTCACCCTACATTGTACCCTGGGCTGGTCGCAGGCGCAACCTCTGTAGGAACACTAATTTACGATGGGCTTATTGAATACAGGTGTAGTTGGTGGGCAGCGCGTAAATACGTATTCAGAATAGTGTAGGTAAAATGTAGACCGCTGACTCAGTTGAGTTTCTAGACTATGGGTGACTGTCTACTTTGCTGTGCTGTGAAGCGGGCCCGCTCGGTTCTACTGATAGAAACGCTTCATTTCTTGTCAACTTGAGCTTAGCGGGTGAAGTTGAGAGAATGCAGCGATCTCATTGGTTGAAGCGGGCGGGCTCGCTTCATAGCACAGCTATGTGGACGGTCACCTTGAGAGTGTTACACACGAATTGATTGATCGATTCAGCCGAACAGCTAGAACTGAATGACAAATATTTAAAAAAAAACCTGATTTTCAGATGTTTTTCATTTAAATTTCGTTGTTTTACTCGCGTCACTTCACTTCACTTCCTTTCTTCTTCACTTCAGTCTGTTTCACATTCGAAGTCCTGTAGACGCGGCGTTGTAGTCACGTGATAACAATACAATTTTCACCGCGTACAATTTAGTTCCGCATTATTATTATCCTACTAATATTATAAATGCGAAAGTTTGTGAGTGTGGATGTATGTATGTATGTATGTTTGTTACTCCTTCACGCAAAAACTACTGAACGGATTTGGATGCAATTTGGAACACAGATAGATTATAACCGGGATTAACATATAGGATACTTTTTAACCCAATAATCCAATACTACGCGGATGAAGTCGCGGGGCACAGTTAATTATCTCATATATCTCATATACTTACCTGTTTTAGTTATATAAGTAATAGTGTCAAAGCTGTAAATGGAGGCTTGTAATAAGCAATTTTTATAAATTAAGTGTTATTTAAACATAGTTTTTGTATATGTATGTAAGCCTTCTATAACAGTAATAAACTAAATACAATAAATTAATATTTTCCGCGAGCCCTCCTATGTGAAATAGACTGTAAGAAATAAAAGTAAATCCCGTGACAACATTTACAAGATTCTTATTTTATTGTGATTGATATTTTTAAATATGATTTAAATATTCGTGCAGCTTATTTAATTACTCTAGGAAATTTTATTATTTATAAGGAAAAGCCAAAATATTAAAATCATATTCATTATTATACAAAATCGCAAACTTCCCGCTACAATAAATAGCCTCATAGGCGTTTAAAATTCAAACAGCGAGCGAGTTGTATTAAAAACTGGTTCACCTTTGAAACAAAGTTCATTACTTGCCTTCCTAAATAACTTATCCGTAATTTACAATCTAGATAATAAAGGTTGTATCATTAAAAGGTATTAAGTGTTAGCAATTTGGTAATCATATCAAATTATTGCGTAATAGTAGGACTATGGTTTGTTTTGCGTTTGCAATTGATCGCTAGTTAATTAACAACTTACCTGCAATGTCGGCAAACGTACGAAGTTTGAGGTTGAACCGTAGCGATACCATAGAGACAGGGGAAGGAGTAGGGGTGGGCATCCGGCTCTCTCACTAATCGTACGAAATACAGCTATAATAGCTACTTTACGACGATCTTCTGTGGGTGGTACTGTGCCTCGGTCAAGCCGCCCGTATATGAGCTGTAGTCAGTTGACTAACGTTTGGCTCTACCATTGTAGCAACGTATCTATCCCACATTAATTTGTGCACAATGCAACTTAAGGCTAAAGCGCCCAGCTAGCCCGCGAAGTTCAAATTTTTTGAGTTCTTTTAGAATTTTTTCAAAATCTGACAATAATAAAAAACAAATTTTGTTATTCGCGAAAAAGACCGTGTGCAGTGCATTTATTAATATATCCTACTTACTCTAAAACATTTCAAGAACGACAGCTATCCAGATAATCTGGCAATTTTTGTATATTTAGTGATTTACTAGTATCATATCCACCGTGATAATATTTAGAGTAAAATAAATGTATTAATAAACGCACTGCACACGGTCTTTTTCGCGAATTACAAAAATTGTCTCTGTATATTGTCAGATTTTGAAAAATTTCTAAAAGAACTCAAAAAATTTGAACTTCGCGGGCTAGACAGGCGCCTTCACCTTAATATCAAAATATCAAAATAAAGGTTTGACAGTAATCTGTGGTGAACAATCACGCACGCTGGGTCAACGGCCGGTTGACATTTGACATGCGAATGTCAAGGTGTGCGAGCGCATTTCCGAGAGTTGACGCGTCATGAGATCGAGTTTTAAGAACGTGCGTTGTGACATTTCTTCTGAGAAATATCAATATTTTTTTTTATGTTGTTTATTTATGGATGTGTGATGAACCGGACTAAATTCAGATTTATGAGATTACTCAGATATTCTAGAATCCAATTACTGACATAGATCGATATGTAAGTAGGTATATTTTTTTTATGATCGATCAATCTTATTAAATTGTTTTTCAAAGGCGAATTTACTATTTATTATTCAAACTTTTAGTGAAATTTTAATTTTGTGTTACAATTATAGCTAGTAATGTTTGAAAAGGATTACAGTCGTAATATGAAGGTATACTAAAACTGTGCTCAAATTTGAGAGCTCCTTAACAGATCGAGATGTCTCAAATGGCCAAGTGAGTGAGAATTTAAAAGTATACTACCGCTTTTGAGTAGTATTTAAGCTTCGTTATCTTGGGTTAAACCCTATTAATAAATAATTATATTTATTACTCTGGCAATTTGAATACAAATTCCTTTGTTACAAGTAACATTTAAGAGGCAATCGCTATATATCATTGCCGTCGCCCAATAAACACTAATGGAACCTAATATCTTTTTAAAACTATCAATGAGTTATATCTAAGATATGAAATGAATAGCACTTATATTTAAACCAGTTTGATATGGATGCATGTTTATTTTATTTATCTTCGCATTGGTTCAGCCGGTTAGTACACTGAGTGAGTTTGACTGGAAATTCCGTCTCTCGTACGTACTAAAACCAGTTTTGAACGAAATTCAAATTTCAAAGCTACTTAATTTTCACGTGCCATAGAAAAATATGATAGATAACGATGTTTGAAACAAGATTTGAGAAGCTAAGCGGTTATTTTTATTACAACATCGGTAAAAACATACGGTCCTTCTGATGTTAAGCAATTATGGATGCTTTGCATGTGGCCGACCTTAATAGGAGTGGGACAGAGCAACGGGAAGGGAGAGGTTTGGGCTTCCGGCCTTCTCACTCATCATACAAAAAGCCACTATAATAGCTACTTGACGTCGATCGTCTGTGAGACGGTGGTACTACCCCAGACCAGACAGCTCGTATTGGCTCTACCACCGAATACTTCTTATTACCGTTGAATGTATGTACTTAAGTAGTCTTATACCTACTGACGACCGCTTGGCGCAGTGGTTCGAGCGTAGGCCGCTCGGCTCACTGCACATGGTGGTTGCGGGTTCGATTCCCGCCAGGGCAAATTTCGGAAATGGCCTTTTCGTAATTTGCCCAGGTCTGGGTGTCACTGGGATCGCCCCCAGTCCATTGTACGGTACCCATAGTACAAGCTTTGCTTAGTTTGGGACCGTACAGTTGGTGTGTCTGTCTGGCGATATTTATTTATTATTATTATTATTTATTACGGTGGGAATGGAGAAGCGATAAAAAATCGCATTTTCTGGAAATTTATGTTTGGATAACAATAACCGAGATGACTGAAGACCAAGTAAGGAAACTTGCTTGTCTGAGGTGATCTAACAAGATTTTAAAAGGCATGTCGTTCCGCCGGTCCAGGTTAGGTCATGTTGGTGCACTATGGATTCAAGTATTATTGAAAAGGTGTTCGCCACAGAATAACAATCGCAGGTATACTTTTGTCCTATTAATCCTTTTAATTGTATAAAACAAAATCACTATCCGCGTATGTATGTTTGTCCGCTTTGTTCTTCTAAATTACGCAGCGGATTTTGATGTGGTTTTTACTATCATTTAGGGAGTTTCTTCCGGAAAAATGTATATGTAGGTATATTAAAATTGCATTTAAATTTATAAAAATAGAATTATAAAATTAATTTTCTTATAAAATTGGCTCTCTACATTAGCGACCAATGATAGTCAAATAACTTTTAGAAATGTATTATATTAGGATGGATACACTCATGGTCAAATAGTGAAATGAAATGCTACTAAAGTCATTTGTCTAATTATCTGCATACTTCATTATCTACACTCATCTATATATGTATATATATATAACTCAAAGGTGACTGACTGACTGACTCACATAGTGATCTATCAACGCACAGCCCAAACCACTGGACGGATCGGGCTGAAATTTGGCATGCAGGTAGATGTTATGACGTAGGCATTCGCTAAGAAAGGATTTTAATTAATGTTAAATATTTTTTTTGTTAAGTTAAATTCCACGCGGACGAAGTCGCGGGCTCAGCTAGTTTATCTATATACTTACAGTAAGTGAAGGTTTGCCGAATATTTCTTTAGACAACTGTCAGGTAAGTCGAATATGCTATAAAGGCTATGATAGGTTGATGCACACCTTCTTTTAATTTACGCGTGTTTTTAAACTGCTTTCTATGTTGTACCCCCTTATGTAACCATTAAGTTACACACTGAACTATCCCTTTCTGTCAACAGTTATTTGACATTTGAAAGAAGAAAACAAAGCATTGGGTTACTCTACAACCGCTAAACCATTTTTATTAATAAGGCGGTAAATCGTCCTAGGGATGAAACAATCAGATTTTTTCTCATAGCACAGCTGTGAATATTCAACCCTATTCTACCTAGTTAAACAATTCTAAGTCACCTAGCAAGCATTTAAAAACATTATAATAAAGCTAGAACAATGCAGACTTTTTTTTTTTTATATGACTATATGTTGTTGGCCAGAGTGGCCATAACAACTTCACCCGGACAGAGGGCAAGCGCAAGTGCGCTCCAGCCAGAGGGGCAGGGGGGCAGCTAGCTCAAGGGCGCCACAAGGGACACGACCTCGGCTTGGGCCGCTGCCAGGAGAGGTGGCGAGGGTAAATCTACCACCGGATCGGAAAACAATGCAGACATCACCTACATTCACTAACTGTTAAAAATGATTCAAAAATATTGAGAATTTCAAATTTTAAATCAGAAAACATGTTAGTCACTGCTGCTAAACACAATCTAAAAAGAAACATCTCAATTCCATATTAAAAATCCTACACGACGGTCGTTTACGGTCATGAGGTGATTGCATAGGGCTGCCACGCTGTACTTAATGGAAATAACCTTAAATATTTTAATTACATACTTGGTATTTTAAATTGAGTAGCGTTTCGTTATTCATCTGTTATTCCGTCGAGTTTTATTGGAACTTCTGAACTTAAGACCAGTGTCGCTTAGTTCGCTTACGACCAAATTTAAAGGCTATTCGAATATTGAAGTCATACTAAATAGTGTGCGACGTCGCTATTGTGCATTATTGTCAGACGCATTAAAATTACTTATGCAATATTTTATTTTAAGTTATGTTTCTATTTTGGCGACAAAATGTAGTATGTGAAAAAAAATAATATGAAAAAATATCGAACTCCTTATCTATAGGTAACTTTATTTTCTATTTAGGTATTTGGGATAGCAAAACAATCACACTGGAGATTACTTAAATAAACACAAGTTGTTTTCAGTGCGACCGTCGACAAACCTTCGTTATCAATTCCTATTAATAAAAAGCAAAAAAATATTCACATTAACAAAAGTTAGCCTGCCCTGCGCAAGCGCACGTCAGGGCGCGCACGTGGGCCGCGGGCGTGACATTTGCCCTGCGAGTGCACCGTGACGTCACCAGCGTGAATCAATGGTCGCCGTAAACAGGCGTGTTTATGTCCTTACGTTTATAGCTGTTGTGTGGTGTTAGACATGTTTGATTTATTGGAGATCCGTGAGCAGATAGTCAAAGCTCCTATGTTCATTAGAACCCCAAGTCCGCGACAGGTGAAGATGGCAATCGGGGCATAAAACACCCTTTCCTCCTTATTAATAAACGTGGTATACGGGGTGAATAGTTATACATTTTTTTTTTTTTTTTTTTATATGACTATATGTTGTTGGCCAGAGTGGCCATAACAACTTCACCCGGACAGAGGGCGAGCGCAAGTGCGCTCCAGCCAGAGGGGCAGGGGGCCAGCTAGCTCGAGGGCGCCTCAAGGGACACGACCTCGGTTTTAGCCGCTGCCAGGAGAGGTGGCGAGGGTAAATCTACCACCGGATCGGAACGCGATAGTTATACACCGAATGATCTATATCTGTCATCAGTAATTTGACATTTGAAAGAAGAACACAAAGATAGGTGTAACTATACAACCGCTAAACTATATTTATTTATAAAGGGGTTTGAGATTATGTCGGTGCCTAACCTACCCTACTCTTTTGGTATCGGTAGGTTCCTAATATTGCATTAGTAGGGTATCATTTTCTGGTACTATCGAGTGAAAATAGCGTTGTCTGTTTCTGAGAATGTATACCAAACTTTGTTTTTCGATTGAAAAGAATAACCATTTCGTTTCTTGCAAAGTCTAGTCGTAGTGGAAGCAGCATTCCTTACCGGTGGTAGATTCTGACTATTCATAATTGCTTTATTGGCCTAGTTGGATAAAAAGATTTAGATTTTTTAAAATTTATATTCAACGATGACAATTCCGTTTGCAAAACAAAATTTCTAATAATTTGCATGTCAAAATGATGGCAAAATGAGAATGGCGTGGCATAGTAGTCCGAGCGTAGGCCGTTCGGAACTCTGCACCGAATGGTAGCGGGTTCGATTCTCGCCGAAGCAAATTTCGGAAATTCTCGTAATTTGACCTGGTCTAGGCGTCACTTAGGTCACCTCCGTCTATTAAGATACCCATAGTACAATCATTGCTTAGTTGAGCGCTATTTATTTAGTTTTATTCAATTCCCAACGATATTCTAGTGACAAATGGTTGGTATTTAATTTTGTCAAATTGATAACATTCAGTACCGATGACAATTCGTTATCCACGAGTTTGTATCAGCAACACAAAGGTTGAAGACATTCAGACGGTTTAGACGACATTAAGATTTGCGCAGGCGACCCGTCCAGTAAGGGCGCCTACCCATTGGCCAGTTACGAAGGGGGATCCTCGTAATAAATATTGACAAATAATTAATCCCAATTTGTCTTTAATATCTGTTATGTGCTTTGATTCCTATGAGAACAATGCCTAGGCCAAAACCTAATTATTGGAATTATTTGTCTGTCTGTCAATATCTCTGCACGGATCACGAAGGAACTTATTTTTTAAGCTAACAAAGTCGGAACGGAAGCGTACGAACCGCTGGATGTTGAGCAGTTACCGTAGCCTATAGATGCTTGCAATACCAAAGGCATTGCTCGCATGTCGCAGATCTGAAGGGGAGTAATACAGAGAGAGGGGTAGGGAGGCGGAGATGGGCTACCAGCTCTCTTTTACTCATCGTAAAAAACGCAATTATAATGGTTACTTTACGCCCATCTTCTGTGAGAGGTTGGTACTACCCGGGTAAGTCCAGTCCATATATGAGCTGTATCCGATTGGCTACAGCTTGGCTCAACCACTTTTGGATGGATTATAATAAAATTATGGTAACTCCAATGTATTCTGGGTTCCTATATTCCCTGAAAAGTTACCATGGGTTATGATAATAGTGGCAAAAGGGTATATTCCCATTTAAATAATAATTAGAGCTCAAACATTAACGACATCATTGGTCACTATAGGTCCTACTACTACTACTACTACTAATATCTACTACTCTTTGTAATTACTAATATTATAAAGAGGAAAACTTTGTTTGTTTGATTGTAATGAATAGGCTGCGAAACGACTGAACCGATTTGAAAAATTTTTCACTGTTGGGAAGCTACACTATCCCCGGGTGACATAGGCTAATTTATATTTTTAATAAATTAGGGATCCTTACTAAAACTCCAATAATGTAACCGTAATATACCCGTGCGAAGCCGGGGCGGGCCGCTAGTTAATTATAAAAGCAACTGGCGCAATAAAAAAAATACAAAATGTAAGAAGACAAGCTGAGGTTCTTGCCAGATCTCCTCAGTCGAGTTCGCGTTCCGATCCGGGTGTAGATATAAGAAAAATATGTAAAAATTATAATTTGTAAGTGCCCCCGTGTAGGCCCAGACAAAATAAACGATTTGACTTTGTCTTTGACTTGGCTTGTAGAGGTAAAAGAGGAGGAGACGGAGTCATAATTAAAACAATAATAATAATATAATAAGCCAGTGTGCAAGTGTTCTAACAACAACGGGCATGTCCGCAACACCGTGTCCAAACACGTCCGCGGCTGCGCGGCAGCGTGGGCGCAGGTCAGCTGTTAGCGGCTTATTATGTCTGTCGCGAGCAATAAACTATGCGGAATTATGCTACGAAAATATATCGCCATTAGCATTTTGCACGGCCACGATACCACAACGCGGAATTGATAGAAATTCTTTGTTTTGTGATGGTTTTGTTTGAGTTTATTAAGTACTAGCGACCCGCTCCGGATTCGCACGGGTGCAATAAATTATCAGTGTTTCTTTACTATATTATGCATGTATTATACATATAAAATTTCGTCTTGAATCACTCTATATATTAAAAAAAACCCCATCGAAATCCGTTGCGTAATTTTAAAGATTTAAGCATACATAGGGACATACAGACAGCGGGAAGCGACTTTGTTTTATACTATGTAATGTTCGATCGGATAAAATAAATAAATAAACATCGCCAGACTGACACACCAACTGCATGGTCCCAAACTAAACAATGCTTGTACTATGGGTACCGTACAATGGACTAGGGGCGATCCCAGTGACACCCAGGCCTGGGCAAATTACGAAAAGGCCACTTCCAAAATATGTCCCGGCGGGATTGAACCCGCAACCACCCGGTGCAGTGAGCCGAGCGGCCTACGTACGAACCACTACGCCAAGCGGTCGTCGGATCATGGCTTAGAAACATGAAAATAATAGAATGAGCCATGTTAAAAATATTGATTGTTAAATAATATTATATAGCAGTGATAGCCGATTGGTTGAGTGCACGTCTTGCGGGCACCAGGTCCTGGGTTCAAATCCTGGCCTAAACCTCTGGGTTTTTCCAAAATATATGTGCGAATAATAATTTATATATTATGATTATCACTTGCGTACGGTGAAGGAAAACATCGTGAGGAAACCTGCATGTCTTAGAAAATTTAACCAGTTTTCGAAAGACATGTGAAATACGCCAACCCGCACTGCGCCAACGTGGTAGATTACGGTCGTAGTGAGGGAGGCCCGTGCCCAGGAGTGGGACGTCAAAAGGGCTAAACCATCATTTATTATAATAATATTTTCTTACATCTAACGCAATGTTTTTAGTTATTGAGACTTTAAATAAACGATTTCGGTAAGCAAAATTTGGTACACTTAGTCATTTTTATCACTTGTTGGTTACTAAGTATCCCTACAAGAATATCAACAAACAATGACTTCAACACATCAATCTGTACATAAAACATCACGGACTTGTCATGGAAACCTTTTTATACGGAAATTGTTTTATTTTTTTATGCAAAACGGGCGTATGTAATAACTATAGCAATTTACCTGTAATAAAAAAAAAATACGACAGCAAATGATTTTTATAGTTCCTAGTTTAATTTTTAATATTTCTTACCATGTTTGTACTACTTAACTGTAATTACTAATGCCTCGTATTCATAAATTGTATACTGATATTACAAAACATCTATACAAATAAATAAAATTGGAGTGTCTGTTTGTAATATCAAAATAACACCTTTTCACTAAATGCATATGAAAGTACATACGACACCTATAACAAAAACGCGATTTAAAAATGTTTTGTCTGTCTGTCTGTCTGTCTGTGTGTTTGTTACGGGTAATCTCCGAAATGGCTGGACCGATTTTGACGGGACTTTCACTGGCAGATAGCTAATGTTTTAAGGAGTAACTTAGGCTACTTTAATTTTAGAAAAACAATTAGGGTTCCGCGTAAAAAAATAAAAACACATGAAATCAAAGAGTATCTACGAAACTGCTGGACCGATTTTGACGGGACTTTCACTGGCAGATAGCTGATGTTTTAAGGAGTAACTTAGGCTACTTCTATTTTAGAAAAACAACATTTAAAAAAATGGGTCCTGTCGCACGGGCTCAGAACGCGGGAGCGGGCTTTTTTGTTAATTTAAATTCCACGCGGACGAAGTCGCGGGCTCAGCTAGTTTAGTAATAAAACGGGTACTGGGAGCTTCAAAATTATTTTGTTGCTGTAATTTGTGTTCTCAGTGTACCTACGCTTCTTAAAATGCACCGCGAACTCTCTGATGATCCCACTCGTGGGAAACAAAAGGCCCAGCAGTGGGCGCGGATGATGTCGCACGCGCAGCATGCCGAAACAGGGCCTCGGCAGCGGAATCCCACGCGTCCGCGACTTTTGACCGCTGCGCCTTATGCGTCTTGTTAATTCAGTGATTGCCGTGTTATTTTGCGAGTTAGCAAGTTTTTGTTTAAAGTAGAAAAAGATAGAGTATTACAGTACGTAGCCACTACGAGTGTTTATTTGTTTTTTGGTAAAAATAATTTCTTGGTCACTAATTTATTATAGTTCAGTGAATGTCAAAGGTTAGATTGTCTATGGAATTCAATTTTTTATTTATACTACTTTATATACTTTATACTGCCGTTAAGGTTTATCGTTAAAACCCAACTGTAACAAAGTTTCAAGCAATTTCACATTGATATTCTTATTTTATGAAATTAACTAGCTGAGCCCGCGACTTCGTCGGCGTGGAATTTAATTTAACAAAAAAGCCCGCTCCCGCGTACCGAGCGTTTTTTCTAAAATTAAAGTAGCCTAAGTTACTCCTTATAACATCAGCTATCTGCCAGTGAAAAAAATCGGTCCAGCCGATTCGGAGATTACCCGGAACTAACATACAGACAGACAGACAGCAAAACAAAATTTTATCGCGTTTTTGCTATAGGTGTCGTATGTACTTTCATATGCATTTAGTGAAAAGGTGTTATTTTGATATTACAAACAGACACTCCAATTTTATTTATTTGTATAGATTCGGAAATCTATCGTCTGACCAGCTTAATGTTAAGCGGCTACCGGAGCCTATAGATACTTACAAATACCAAAGGTATTGTGTCACGATGCCGTCTTTGTGGGAGTCAGATAGGGAGAAGGAAAGGGGGTAGTAATTGGGCTTCTGGCTCCCTCACTCTTCGTATGAAATGCAGGTATAATAGCACTAGAATAATCTTCTGTGTGAAGGTGTACTACCCGGGTCGAGCATCCTCTAATATCTCCATTATTATTTCAGAAAGTATTTATTATACCTCCATCTTATATTTATATATATATAACTCAAAGGTGACTGACTGACTGACTGACTGACTGACATAGTGATCTATCAACGCACAGCCCAAACCACTGGACGGATCGGGCTGATATTTGGCATGCAGGTAGATGTTATGACGAAGGCATCCACTAAGAAAGGATTTTGATCAATTCTACCCCCAAGTGGATAAAATAGGGGATGAAAGTTTGTATGAAATTTGACAATTAAATTCCACGCGGACGAAGTCGCGGGCATAGCTAGTACTACATATACTTCAAATGCTCTCAACGGCTTTTTGCGTAAACCTGACAAAGTTTACACCTTTGCGCAACTACAAGTGAAGAGAAACAAGTGGAACACTAATATTCTCACGGCACTCGGCATATTGAGAGAATATTTCAACTATTCTGGTTTTACGACCCGATAAAAATGCCGGAGTAATTAACACTTTCTTTACACATTGACAAATTAACCTTATAACTATTTTGTTAGCGACATATTGTGAACATTCACAAATTAATATGTTTTTAACAATTATCGAGCGTTTTGTAACAATGTGTGAGATTGAAAAATTATACTTCGACAAATAATTCGATTCACTAACTTGACAGTTCAAAGAGAAATGATGATAGCATACTAAAACGAATAATGTTGCGGTACCTAGTGAACGATTTTGCGTTAAGAACGAATGATAAAAATGGTTTAATTAAATAAGATTTCGATAATTCGTATGTAAGACGTGCAATAAAATAATAATTAATAGGTATTAATAAAAGTGATTTGCTTTTATTATTTTCTTCAAATAGAAACGAATTATAAATAAATATCGTTTTAGCTAGTGTCACGGTGAGGTATCTAGTTGTATGAGACGAGTGTTTCGATAAGTACCAGTTTCTTACCCTATTTTTACCAAAACTCATGTAATGGACGCACCTGTTTTAAACAAATAAAATGGCGCCCAAACCCATATTATCACCGCGGAAGCGCGCGCCACTAAATACTAAAGACAAACCTAATCTGTGTGATTTTTTTGTTGGTACTTCTATGCCAATCTGCGATTGAAACCTCCTTGGTGGGTCCAAGGTGAAATTCAATAAAACATAGTGATTTTATAGCACTATTTTTTTAATGAAAATGAAAATGAAAATGAAAAATAATTTATTTCCATAGGACATAAGGTGTTACAAAAGATAAAGTAAAAAAATAACAAATTTGTACCATGTGGTAGTTTTACAATTAAATCATTGTCTGTGGATCTCACACTAGGCCTAGCCTGTATCGTGGGGTCCGAAGAAAGTAGGTTTACCAGCAGTATTAGCGGTCGGCAGAAAAGTAAGAACTTAATGATTAGATACAAAATAATAATTTGGTAATAAAAAAAAAGTTACAAAATAGAAACAATAAAAGGCTAAAAATAAAATAATAATATTATAATAATATGCCTGTGAATCTTTGTCTGAGTGGATGTGTGGTGGGGTTGTGTGTTAGTGTGTGATTGAGTAGGGGTGTGTGGGTGTGTAGGTGTGTGTGTGTGTGTAGGGGTGTGTGTGGATGTGTAGTATGATGTATATTATGGTTCTGGATTAGATTATAGTATAAACAATTTGTGGCATAACTAACATATTATGTTCATTAAGTTTTCAGTCTCATTATAAGTTTGTTGCGATAGCCATTTCTTTAATTGTGTTCTAGCTTCTTTCATTTTAGTATTTTTTATGTTACATTTGGATACTGATTTGTTGTAGATGTATGGCGCTAAAAAGTGGGAAAATCGTTGAGCAAAAGAAGACTTTACACTAGGAACCGGGACTCTGAAAACTCGTCTATGTGTCAAATGTTCATGGTCAACAATATTTATAATTTTTTTGTGGTGTGAGAGGACTATTGTAAGGATGTAAAGCTGTCTCACTGTCAGAACTTGGGCATCCGAGTAAAGAGCGTGGGAACGGTATCTTCGATGTTTTTTTAGTAGTACCTTTAAGACTGATCTCTGTGCTCTTTCAATTTCAATCATAGATGTTATACCAACACCGCCCCAGACGGTGATACAGTAGGAAATAACTGATTCACAAAGTGAGGAGTATATTATTTTCAGGTTGTGTAGATCTACGACATCGCGAATTCTGTGCATAATATGTGTTAATTTACGAATTCTGGAAGCTAATATTGATATATGCTCTTTAAAACAAAGTTTTTCATCTATCATTACACCTAAGTATTTTATGTTATTTGATCGTACAATAGACTCGCAGTCACACGTTTTTGAATTATCACAACAAATAAACCTGTACAATAAACCTGTACTATAAAAAAAACTTTTAAAATTCATTGAAAATGCACGCGAATGAAGGTACTTTCGAATTCGTAATTAGAACTTTACTATAAATAATTTTACAACAAACATAAGTTGCTTTAACAATTCATTGCCGTTATTACCACCTATAGTAAACACCGTACATGGATATATCAAACTAACAGCCGCATTACCGGCTCATACTCTCCAATGGTTAGTATAAAACAAAGTACATACTCGAGTTAGTACACTGGTAATATATTACCGACTAGCTTTTACCCACATGTGAAATACATTAAAATGCGCGTAAATAAGCCACGATTGTCATTATAAGTAGGGAGAGATACACAGTTACAGTCCGTTTGTGTTGTTAAATTCTAGACAAATCAGTGCGGTAATAGTTAGTTACATTTTGAACCGCGCGATAGAATATTTTCACTTATTTTATGGCGGCTTCCCAAAATGTTGAGCACAGACATGAAGTGCCTATATTGTAAGTTTATTCTTAAATAAATATCTATATCAAACGATGTTCAAGTAGACCTAACGTTTGTAATTATCTACATTTATTCATCAAAACATGCGCGCATCACGGCCACTAATAGGTACGTTTTATAACATCTGTGCACAGAAAAAAAAGCTTATATTACAATTCTTGGTACAGAACAAAATTACTCCTCGTCTATGGCAAGCACTCACGCGAATAATCTTACTAAGGATCCGACTTTTTTTATATAATTTAGGAATCTCACAACTTTTCCCATGTTCAATTATTGTTTACAATAGTGCTTATTAATTTCGTATACATAAAAACTTGACTTGAGAGTGATGAATATGAATTTGGATGGATACAGTGCGAGAGGAAGGCCCAAGAAAAGATGGACGGATTGTATTAAGAGTGATATGAACGAGGTTGGAGTGGATGTGAGTATGACAGGAAAGCGTGATGTATGGAAGGAAAAGACATACTGCGCCGACCCCAGATAATGGGAAAAGGTAAGGCAGATGATGATGATGATGATGAAAAACTTGACTGAACTATGTGTATTGCCGTACTTGTCATTATTGCAATGTGTGAGCAGGACAGCAAATTATAGGTCTTAGCTTAGCCAACAAAATCAGTACCGTATCAGGTAGGTAGGTAGGTACTACCTTCAACTGTGGTCTCCACCTCGCATTCAGGATAATAATTAAATGGTCGAACGTAATTTTACGGTTAATGAAAATATGTAGTGGGTTACAAAACTCGCCAGGAACAGTTATACAAGGTTTAGCCATTAAATTAATAATTTAATAGTGGGCGATCGATCGCGGAAGCGTTTGCTACTAATATTCTTGATTGAAATTATTGCTTTAGATAGCTTATGCAGAGTGAAACCAAGAAAGTACTTATCAATACAGTTTTTTATAGGATTCGGAGTAGATAGTGATACTTATCCGTCTCTATTATGTGCTGTCGAAATATAGTGACAACAGGAGTTTAATCGAGTAACCATAGAGTTTATTGCCCTTTTCCATTTAACATTATCTACAAGGCCGGGGAGAGGGGGTAATATGGGTTTATCGGAAGTTATTTCTGTTATAGAAAACTTTAAATAAGGTGGTAGAGTCAAGGATGTTGAAAGGAAGACCTAAAAACGTTGTATTGTAACTGAGACCAAATTATTCGCATTCTTACTCTATCTATGTAGAGAAAGTAAACGAAAATAATGTTGTACCGACCCAGTCAATAATAAACACAGATAATGTTAAATTATATCATTTCTAAGCTTTCGAGAACACTAATAACATAAAAATCAAGACCACTCTACGACACCTCAAATCATCTGATGTGAGACGAACAAAAAAAGAGCAGATCAATCCATTGACCGTCATCGCGATTTCAAAACTGACCTATACTTATCGGACCGCTAATGGTTCTCCATCACCGGATTAGACCACATTATCATAATCCTTAGCGCAAACCGACCTGTCTCTATCATATACTTTCTCTTTAATATTTTGTCAAGTAGTCGTTATACTTAATATCGGTCTGAGAGACCAATTAGAGGCGGCAATAGTCTTGTGGTTGGAGAAGCCGCCCTCGACGAGACGTACCGGGTTCATTTCTGATTCAATCTGGTAGTGATAATCATATTGAATAATTTCGAACAAAAGTAGATTTGAACAATTTTATAATACATATATAATAATTTCGCCGTTTTGACATTCCACCCCTAGGCACGAGCTTTTCCTTACTACGAGGTGAGGGATCAGGCCATAATCCACCACTCTGGCCTTGTAAGGTTTGACGAATTTCACATGTCTTTCGCAAATAGGTTAGTTTTTCTAAGACATGCAGGTTTCCTCACGATGTTTCCTTTTACCGTAAGCAAATTATAATCATGTAGACTTGATTCACACATATATAGACTTCGAAAAACCGAGAAGTGCGAGCCAGGGTTTGAACCCAGGGCCTGATGCCCGCAAGACGCGTGCTTAATCCGCTATCACTATAACAATTCTGTAATCTAACTAAAATATAAGGCATCTTATTAAAGAAGCAACAGATACAAAAACACTTTACTTTCGGCACTTTCTAGTTATAATAACGAACCGAATCCAAAATAAAAGAAGGCTAAGTATGACCTCTCTGTCGTGACGCGAAAGTATACCTGTAGTGGTTCAGAGTTTGTTTAAGTTTTTGCAGCCGTGGTCATGCTAGGTTAATTTTAAAATCTTTGGCTGGTCATGGTTCAGTGGTGTGGAATATATGGAGTTTGCCGTTTTTATTTTTAAAACTACAATCAAAGTACCTAGCTAAGCAGTGACATTCACATCGATACTATTTCTTGTAAATTGGTTAAATGAATATACCTACCTATTTGCAAATTATTTAGAAAATGTTCTATATTTGACTCATGCGGAAGCGTACCCAAGATGCTAGCCGCATCTCCGCGCTGGATGGCTAAAGCCGCTTGCTGAGCGAGGAAATGCCCAGCCCTAGGGTCGCCGGTTGCCTCAACCAATCATTATTTTAAGCGACCAACTCTGTTAACCGATGTCACTCCACTCGACTCACACTCACTTCAAGAATAACGTCAGTTTTTCTATAGGAAGTCGACAGGTGGTTTATTATAAAATCATCATTATAATATCATAATATGTATTTATCAACTTTTATTTTGTTCCAGGTAACACGCAACAACCTCAATTTTTTAATTCTTAACCGATACCATAACAGTTACCTACACGGACAAGTCATCGCAAAGCCAGGAGCGAACCAAACCCTGAGGGTACAAAAAAACTAGTATTTTAATACCAGTAACAGAACCGAAATGTCACGAAGCGAGTTCGGAATACCTCGGCGCGCCTAGCCTACGCACCCTGCGACCTTCTCAATGCTAATCGACGCCCGCGCATACAATGAGCCGGCCGGTACGTACACCACACCACCCGGAAATGTAATCAACGTATGACCTTATATTTTAATAGTAAGCACTTACATTTCTTGAAAATGATAGTGTGACTCGTTAAATATATTACGATATCGGCCGATGGTGCTCATATGAAAAGAATAACCTAGACGGAGCGCGTATAACTAGTGGGTGAAGCCAGCAAAAGTAATACCAAATAACATCAATCCAACTTATTTCGCAAGATTAACTCATGTGTTTTCTGACATATTTTTTAATGCCGGCATTATTTAAATTAATATTTATATCTACCATTAAATTATTTCGTACTTTTGAAATACCCTCTACATTGAAAGTCTCAAGTATGGCCGGTGGAGTGTTTAGATTAGTGTTAGTATTTGTAGCACGCACTCGAAGCTAGCCTGATGATGAAATCATTGAATTTGTTTGAGCTTGAAATAACATTAGCAGTATTTTCTAGCACCTATATACCTTGCTAACAATCTGATTCGAGGATAAATAAATGAAGTAAAGTACAACATCACGTTTGTATTTTCTGTAGGGGTAGGTAGAATTTTTTTTAATAACCGCCTCATACCAACATGTACGTTCCCATAGACACACGTCGAAAGCTTTTATTTACACTTACGTAAACTTACGTAATAATAACATCGCCTATCTAATATGGTCCAAACTGAGCAACGCTTGTACTATGGGTACCGTACAATGGACTGGGGGCGTTCCCAGTGACACCCAGACCAGGGCAAATGACGAAAAGGCCATTTCCGAAATTTGCCCTGGCGAGAATCTAGCCCGCAACCACCATGTGCCCGAGGCGAGCGGCCTACGCTCGAAACACTGCGCCAAGCGGCCGTCGAAAATAATAATCGCAATAAAATGCGGTGAAGGAAAACATCGTGAGGAAACCTGCATGTCTTAGAAGATCTAACCAATTTTCGAAAGACATGTGAAATCCGCCAACCCGCACTGGGCCAGCGTGGTGGATTATGGCCTGAATCCCCCTCATGTTGAGGGGAGGCCCGTGCCCAGCAGTGGGACGTCTAAAGGGCTAAATTATTATTATTATTAATGAAATGCGTTTTTTTTTATGGTACTCGCGCTTACTTACCTTTCATAATTGGGTGTATGACTATAACAACGGACGTGATTTATATATTTTTATAGCAATTCTAACAAACATTTTCGAAATTATTCAATGCTTGCAAAGATCTTCGTTAAAAGCTACTAGCTATGACGGCAGACGAAACCTCAAACATATGTGATTTTGCTAACGTTGATGTCATATTGAAATAATTTCACTGTCGGTATATAAATTGCTGCAGTAAAATAGTTTTTTTTATTATTATGCACTGATCAGCGATTGACCCCAATCTCACCTGATGGAAAGTGAAGATGAAGCCGAAGATGTGACTCGATGACTCGGTAACAACCTGCATATCATTAATAATTTTCTTCTTAATCTTATATATAAAATTCTCGTGTCACAATGTTAGTTACCATACTCCTCCGAAACGGCTCAACCGATTTTCATGAAATTTTGTGTGCATATCGGGTAGGTCTGAAAATCGGCTACTATATATTTTCATACCCCTAATTGTTAAGGGTGGTCCACATTCCAAGCAGACGGAGTCGCGTGGCACAGCTAGTATTATATAAAATTCAGGTGTGCGTGTGTTCGCAATTATTCTACTACTAAACGGCTTGACCGATTTTGATGACTTTTTTTTTGGACCCATGGGATCACCTAGATGTTTCTTAGCTATAGTTGGACCCAGTAGGTGACGCTCTAGTCGACAACCAAAAAACACCCTAGCGAATGTTCTAGCTAAAGCTAGCGCAATTGATAATTTAGTAGGTATCTATATACATATTAATACCTGAAGCAAAAACTTTCAACCCCTTAGTACGAAAATTGCGCGGACGGAGGAGTATGAAATTTCCCACACTTATAGCTTATATAGAGAAGAAGTGCAGAATGCAATTATTTTTTTTATTATGCATATGAAAATACATTAGATCAATAAATAAAACATTACACACACTACCATGCGTTTGACACACACACATTTGTAACTTCCACTCGGTAACTGGCTGACTGTCTGACTGACAAACGGTGACAGGCGGGACTTCCATAGTGCATTCTGCGTGCCAGTATTAAATAGTATTTGACAATAGAACCTTAATGACGTTTAAAATTAAAATTTTGTATGAGTTATGGTCGAATTTCGACCATTATAACGGGAATACTAGTTATAACAAAAGTCAAATTCCCTATTTTAAAATCTCCTATAGCTCTGTTACATATACCCATATTAGGAACTAAAGCTAGGGTTTCACAATCGGACAATTCTATCGAGTAGGATACAGACGTCGTGGGCGCACCGGCGATGGAACAATGACCATTTGCTGGGCGATAAATCGGTACCGGAGCCCTTATGAGGGAGTGAGGACCTTGATTGGACTACTGTTTCAGTTAACACAGTGGGTTAAATATACAGAAACACGGATGTATTAATTAAATAGAGGTTCCAAAATTCAGTTTTCGCATAAATGCAATAGGTGATACAAGAAAAAACTGAGCAAATAAAAGAGAACTATTACTTTTTTGTCTATTGCTAACTTTTGCCCACGACATCGTGCCTGCGGACTTTAAGTATCCTATCTGTTAATCCAGGTTATAAATTAATTATGTTTGCCAAATTTCATCCAAATCCGTTCAGCTGTTTTTCCGTAATTGAGTAACAAAGGTCAAAACACACAAACTTTCACATTTATAATATGGGTAAGATTTAGGTATATCCATTGTTTTTTATTGTGTTTGCTGTATATCTAATCATGAAAGGGGGGAAGACAGAGGGGGGGAAAGGGAGGGAATTTGGTGTTCCGGCTCCCTCACTCATCGTACGAAGAGCAATCAATTACAAGATAGATAGATAGATAGATAACTCTTTATTAATCCACCACTAGAAAACAAAAATTTACAAATCCTTCTAATATTATAAATGCGAAAGTTTGTGAGTGTGGATGTATGTATGTATGTTTGTTACTCCTTCACGCAAAAACTACTGAACGGATTTGGATGAAATTTGGAACACAGATAGATTATAACCGGGATTAACATATAGGATACTTTTTAACCCAATAATCCTATACTACGCGGATGAAGTCGCGGGGCACAGCTAGTTATTACATAATTTACACAGAAAGTGGAAAAGAAAAAAAAGAATAATGTTATAACGGTACCTACTTGAATGAATTAAGGCACTTTAATCCTATACCAATTTTCATTTAAATTTTCTGTATAAATACATAATATTATGATAGCAAGGTGTTTAAGGTGGGTATAAGTAAAAAAGTAATAAGTGTTACGGCAGTTTTGTAAATAAATAACTTGATTTTTTTTTTTTAGATTAATACCAATGTAAGTTAGTTGACATTACTAGTATTCCCGTTAGCCCCTCCAGCTAAGCTAATTGCTTGTGTCAATAGTTTAATGGCCAGGATGGGGATCCAACCCGAAACCTCTCAGCTACGAGTGCGGCCAATCTAACCACTAGGCTATTGACGCCTTTTTAAATCCATAATATTATGATAGCCAGGTAGGTGGCTTATAGTGGCTATAAAAAAAATAATAATTAATATTACAGCAGTTTTGCAAATTAAAAACTTGAATTGTGTGCTCGATAAGCTCACTTTTACGGAATGTCAAAGACAAAACCAAAACGGCCAGGCGTCACATGTTAACGCTCAAGTCGACAGCAGTAAAATTGTCAAACGATAATCTTTCGAACATAATGGTCACTTTACACTTTACACTTTATAATGTTGCGTTTAAAATTGATAATGCCGAGTACACAGCAGCTCTGCAGTTATAAAATAGACAAACTGACAATCGCAGCGTGGACTTTATAAACGACCGTCGTGATACGAATCTCGGTATATTTCACAGTTGAGACAAGGCTGTAAATTTATGGTTTAATAATTATTTGTAAATTACCGTCTAAGAGCACAGTTACATTTTTTTTTTAAACTTTAATACCAATTAAGTACAATGCATGTTTCAATTCCAAACTAAACTAGATCACGTCTGGTGTTAAGCAGTCACCGTAGCCTACAGATGCTTACAATAGCAAAGGCACTGCTCATGCGTTTTCGAACTGATGGGAAGGGGAAAGGACGAGGTGGATTGGGCTCCCGGCTTTATTGCTGAGTCCACACATATGTTGACCCTGCAATTGCTTCGTCTACATATATTATGTTGACCCTGCAATATTACTGCGTCCACGCAGAAGTCTGTTGATGTGGGGCAATTCGCATAGGTACAATGCCGTTTTCTCGAACACATTTACTCGATTGTTTATAGTCTCGAAATATCAAATGCCCAAATGTTCATGCTAGTCCAAAAGGAGCATAACTACTATTTTATTGAAGCTATACTTCAATAAAATAGTCTTGACTACCGGAAATCTTACATGTTGACCTTTACAGACCGTTATCGTTAACAAATTAATAATAAGTTCTAAATAATTATGTGCACTAAACGTTTGACATTAAAAGCGCAATTCACCATTAGTCACAAAATAATTAAAGAATGGCGGACAAATTTTTCGCGTGTCGGACTATCATTACGTCCAAATTTGGTTAAAAAACAACATAATTTAGAGTTTTCTTGGCAACTTGTAGAATGTGTCATACGCCCACGCACCGAACTATTGTGATTCTGCCATAAACCGCCGATACTAAGTTGAAAACATACTTAGTATACATTACATGAGACGGTGAATGTCGAATTTATGGTTAGATGTTTACGTCTTTATACTAAACCATGTAATATTGTGGGATCAGTGTCAGATTATTATATTAAAATAAGTATTAAGTTATTTTTACTGTGTTGTAGAAGATATCGTATTACAAAGTAACTATTGCCACCGAATATTCGAACTCAACTCTTATTAGTGCATCCGTACTAATGAATATTATTGACAATCCGTCCGATTTTCTTGATTTGGAGTTTTTGAAAATCTGCAATACCTATCATTTATATTATTGTCATATATATTTTGCGCGTCAGTCGTTAGTCATTTAGCCTGCAATTGTCATGTTATCTACACAGTCTATCCAAGAAATACCTGTAATTTTTTGAAAATGATACTTTATTACCCATTACCTTTATTTATTATTTATCTTAGTTATCTTATAGTAGCTTAAATATCAATCATTATGTAATCGTTTCCTGGTCAAAAATCTGCAATAAGTACATAAAATATAAATTAAAATATAATTACTTTAAAATTCAGGACATTTACACGTGGCTTTCTGAAATAAAAGGTGTTTTACCTGTAGCGTGGTGTTATATTATATAATTAAGGTTGTATTTTTTTCTATTTTAATAATAACGTTTTGATGGCATATATTCAGTATGTCACTGATCCATTATGGTCTGTAACACGGTAGCCATCGCCTCAATTCCATGCATTATTTATAAACGAATAACTTAACAAAATATCGACCTTATTATGTTATACATTATTAATTCTGATTTACGTTAAATACATAATAATTGATGGCCATTCAACCGATGTTCGGAAACTAATTTAACGTTATTAAATAATAATAAAGGTTATTAATAATAATTTATCCGTTAAATAGTATGATTAATGTTTAAATTTAACAATAGGATGGTAGCTAACATATTATAGAAATAAACAGTTTAATTTAAAGATAAAGTTGCATTATTTAAATTTTAATATAAAGCCATAAAGTAAATTATGTTTTAGATGGTACCGTCTTATTCATTCATGGTTCTTGAACTACTATAAGAAAGATTTATTATGATTTTAACCAGACTGGTTATCTCCTAGCCTTTTGCCTAACTTTCAGTCTAGGATATTAATTAAGTATATCCTTTATTTCCCTTTGCATAGAATGCGTAAGACTTAGTTTATCTTCTTTATATTCTATCAGCGTTGAGCGTACACACCTCACGAATACTACCTCAAACACTCCTACGCATGTAACAAACAAACACCACGTGAGCAACACTACCCAAAAATCCATTTCGCTTGGCGTCCACTACCTGTCTTATTTTTTTTTGTCAAAGGTCCGATAGCGGCCGGGTCGCGGGGCACATCGGGGCAGTGCTCGAGCGCACCTCGGCACGACCGCGCGCGCGCCGACAGTTACCGAACCGACAAACTACCGACTACCCTAACAAATAACGTCGGGTCACCGACGGTCGGACAGTCATCATAACGCTTGTGATAAAGTTTTTAAATCGTGATATAATAAGTGGATACTATTTATGTGGGAGTTTATAGGTTTCGGAATTTGGTGATCAAATTGGCTTGATAACTGATTTTTTTAGAATATCTGAGTGTGTGTTTGACATTAAAACAGTTGGTGTTTTTTTTTTAAATATTGACAGTTATTTTTACAATTTGGAAAAATAAACTGAACTTAACCTGTTGTAGAAAACATTTTGTGCACCCAATAATCCAAAAGTTAAAAGAAAACCAAACTAAACTTTTATTAAAGTAACTTTATTGTCAATTTTACTAGTGCTGTGAACTGTGCGTGTTTATGTAGTTATTTCAACTACTGTAATGTACTTGAAAATGTATATCAAATCGGAGAGGTTCTACCAGCAGCCGGACAGCCAGTCCTTGAAAGAGGACAGATGTTTCTCGGATTATGAAGAAGAGTTAGATGACCGTGAGTGATTATTGGCAATTATTGTTAAACTTAGACCAACCACAAACAACATTGATGAACTAAGGCATGGAATATACCTATGCGAATTTTTTTCAGCTATGTTTATTTCTCTGAAGGCGCGGCAGGGCCACCACCGAAGAGAAATCATAAAAGTAGGCACTGCAGCATCCTTTTTGGAAGCATTTCTGCTGTGTCTGAACCGTTATAGTATTCTATTTATATATTTTCAGATATCTTACTGCTAGGTATGTTAATTAGTTCAGCCGTTTTCTATATTATATGTACTTGGAAAAAAAAACCAGTCCTGGACTAAGTAAGCGTCCGCAAATATATATAACTAGCGACCCGCCCCGGCTTCGCACGCATGCAATAAATTATCAGTGTTTCTCTACTAAATTATGCATGTATTACACATATAAACCTTCCTCTTGATTCACTCTATGTATTTAAAAAAACCGCATCAAAATCCGTTGCGTAGTTTTAAAGATCTAAGCATACATAGGGATATACAGACAGCGGGGAGCGACTTTTTTTATACTATGTAGTTATATGTGGTCTACATAATGTTAAATATATTTTTAAGGTTAATTACTAGTTAGTAGTTCCCTGCGTCAACCTTCAATGTAATAAGAAGTTATCTACTAAAACCAAGGATTAGTTACGAGGACCCATAAACACGTTTTGTCAGATTTATTTATAAAGCAACTGATAATCTGCTTTATAGCTTGCTTTTTATACGGTATTCTACTGAATGACGAACATTTCGTTAATTACTGCTGTAATTAACGGTGGTAAAATAATTCATAAACTTATTTTATCGAATCCCAACAAAACTAATTCGCGTTGAAGTCTTTTGTACGGGCGCACGGGCAGCGCACGCGCAGCAACGCGAGCGCTTCCCCGTCGGCATCGTACAGTAATTCAGATTCATTAACCACACTTACCTAATACGATCGACGAGAAGTAGTACGAAAATGAACAGTTAATTTGATGAAATTAGTAATTTCTATTAGCAAAATAGCAGGGCCAGTCAATGTGCATGTACAAAGGACTTTAAACATCTTGGAAGCACTATATAATCCCTAAATCTTAATTATAATCTTAATCTTATAATCTTCTGGGAACTTTGCCAAGAGACAGCGGTCTGGTGCATTTTTTTTATTAGGTAATTAGTAGTTCCCTAATTGTTTTTCTTTTTTATATATATGTTTTATAAATAATTATAATTCCAAAATAAAATAAAATCCTTGTCTAGAGTAAGAAATTATCTAACACTAGACAGGGTCATTTTGTCATTGGTTTTAAATCTTCAGTATTTACTGCAGCTTTCTTCCTTCCTCTTATTGTATTGGACAGTTTTAAGATTACCGTTAGACTTTTTACGATATCCAAACATTTACTTGTCATGACCGCAACAAAAAGTAGCAAGTCTGGATTCGAGCTAGATAGATATTATTTTGTTTATTGTTTGACTTTTTTGTGTCATGTCAAATATTATAATCGGACGGGTCAGGCGGCTTTTGAGGAAAATGTAGAAGATTGCTTGACTTGTCACAAAAACTATTTTTTTTTCGATTTGCACATAGTTTCAATTGTCCTTTTTATATTTTATTATAAACAAATTAGCTTAAGAAGATCGGCATTAAGTAGCTATTATAGCAGCGTTTTATAAATTTTATCTTATTATAATTGCATTAGTATGTTTTAAGTATGATTAAGCACCACGCTCTAACAGCTTAACAGATTTGAATTGAATTATGTATAGAGGTATATAGTATATATAGCATAACTATGAAATCCTACTAATATAATAAATGCGAAAGTTTGTGAGTGTGGATGTATGTATGTATGTATGTATTTATGTTTGTTACTCCTTCACGCAAAAAACTACTGAACGGATTTGAAGGAAATTTGGAACACAGATAGATTATAACCGGGATTAACATACACTTTTTAACCCAAAAATCCAATACTACGCGGATGAAGTCGCGGGGCACAGGCTACTTTTACTCTCGATAACGCCGCGGGGAAATGCTGGTTAGAAATAAATATGTGCTTATTGTTATTAAGACATTAATCAATTGACAATCAACTTGTTTCCCGTGACAACCTGTGCACATAATGCCATACAATTTGACGCAATTTCCAGAAACCAAGTGTATTATGACATAAATTCCAATTAATTCAAGTACGGAAATATAGATACGTCAGATTAATTTAATAGTGAGGTCTTTTTCTTTAATTGGTACAGATTCACGAAACTACTTAAAAAGATTTAGTTTTTTATTTGACTACCAGTGGGTTCGATTACCGTCAGGTCAGATTTGTCGAAATGGCCTTTATGTAACTAGCCCTGGTCGTGATATTACCGAGATTAGCCCCATGAAACCCATAGTAAAGCGTTGCTTAGTCTGGAACCACACAGTCAGCGTGTTAGTCCGTCAACAAGTCCAAACTTGTTACTAAAGTATTTAAATATGAATAATTAACAGGTATTTTACAAGAACTTTCTCGAAAACGGTCGATTGTCAGGTAAACGTGTGCCCAGCAACCCTCGTCTGGAGAAAGGTGCAATTGTGCCTTCGACCGGACCAATTACGGACAAAGGCACCAACGAAGGGACAAGCCGGATAACTTGAAATGGGCACAGGTACCGACGACCCATTGGGATTAGGACGTTTGGCAAACAATAGGGTTAATTGTTTGGACTTTGGATATCTTGGACAAGGACCCACCGCAAATAACAAAATTTTAAATATCGCTGAGGATTATAATTGAAGACTGTAAACCATGGCTGATATGAGCTGACATAATATGAGCGAACAGAACGACATATATTCTGATTATCAGATATTTTTCAATAAATATTGTGGTTCGAGCGTAGGCCGCTCGGCTCACTGCACATAGTGTTTGCGGGTTTGATTCCCGCCGTGGCAAATTTCGGAAATTACCTTTTCGTAATTTGACCAGGTCTGTATGTCAGTCCATTGTGCGGTACCCATAGTACAAGCGTTGCTTAGATTGGGACCATAACAGTCTGGCGATATTTATATTATTTATAAAAATTTTGTTCTAAACAGCATCCATTATGCTGGATATGTCCTGTTTTTTATTTTCATATGCCACATGATATACTATCTTGAAGAAATCTAGTTTGAAAACACTGTACTGTTCTTATCGTGGTCACATAATTGAGAAGATAAATATGTCTATTTAAATATGGATTATCAGCTCTACTAGAACTAAACTTAAGTAATTAAAATAAGAAGGGTAGGGACAAGATAACCTATAATACAGTTCTCAATCTCATATTACTATTATAATATATTACTTTATAACAGAATGAGATTATTCTCTAAATTTCAATTGGCAAACGCACAAACCCACTTTTCTTAACAATTAGTCATCCTCAATCCAAGTTCACGGAATGTTCTACACACACGTCCTTGCAACACGTACAGCAAATCTAAGAAAACACAATTTTGAACCTTAAACTTTTGATTTAAACATTTGCCTTTTTTGCAAACCGTACTTCTGGGAAACGAGTGGGTACCTGACATTTAAAAAAAGTGACCTTACCTGTAATTTTTTTTCTCGGGGTGCACAGGAAATCGCTACAATGCCGCGTCGTGGTGTTTCTATTGGGGCAAAGTGTTCATTGTATGACAATGGGGCAAATTCTATTGCAGCAAGAGCATTAATTGTTATAATACAGTTTTGGAAATGAGTCATGGTGATTGAAACGTGTGGAAGTTCGTGTTTATTATTATTGGAAAGCTTATTTGTTATATTAATGTCATAATATTAATGATTATTATAGTTTTTGTTAAACCTAGAACTGATACGTTTTATATAACAAAGTCGCCAAACGAGCGTACGAACCGCCTGATATTAAGCTATTACCGTAGCCTATCGATGCTTGCAATACCAAAGACATTGCTCGCAAGTAGCCGATCTAAAGGGGTGTGGGACGGAGGGAGTTAGAGAGATTGGGATTCCGGCTCGCTTATTTATCGTACGAAATACAGCTATAATAGCTAGGTACTTCACGCTGATCTTCTGTGAGAGGGTGATACTACTCCGCTCTAGTATATGAATTGTAGTATATTGGCAACAGCTTGGTAGAGCCAACCACACAGGATAAAACACTGGACTACAAATATTGAAAACCGCGTTTCTGTTGAAGAAGAAAAAAAAACAGAAAAAAATATTATTTTAGTATTTTGTGTTTATGGCGATAAAAAATAAAGTTTTTACTATAAATAAAATAAACAAAATGATTGTCGTTTCCAAAGTCAAGGTGAGAGGGTCATGAGACGAGCGAAGCGTACATTCAATACGAGTCGAAGGTTGTGTACCTCTGACATTTCTGTACGTAACCGTTTAAAGATGGCCATAAATTGCAATGTCATGTAATGTATTCATTACATGACGAGATTGCTCTTGCTTATTCACTCATGTGCGGTATGAATGAAGTTCGTCATCACACTTCAATTCTCTGAAGAGGTTTTTTTCATAAAACTAAATTGGCCAAGAAACCTACGACTTGCCTGATATTAAGCAGTTATCGTAGCCTATAAATAAAATAATAAATAATTTTAGCCCTTTTGACGTCCCACTCCTGGGCACGGGCCTCCCCTCAACACGAGGGGGATTCGGGCCATAATCCACCACGCTGGCCCAGTGCGGGTTGGCAGATTTCACATGTCTTTCGAAAATTGGTTAAATCTTCTATGACATGCAGGTTTCATCACGATGTTTTCCTTCACCGTAAGCAAGAATAGATGTAGTATAGATGTAGTATCGTAGCCTATAGATGCTCGCAATACCAAAGGCATTGCTCGCACGTTACCGACGTGGAGGGGAGTGGGATTGAGGAAGGGGAAGGGAGAGGTTGCTCTTCCGGCTCTCTGTCTCGTCGTACGAAACGCAGTTATTATTACTACTTTACGCCCATTTTCTGTGAGCGGGTGGTACTACACCGGTAGAGCCAGCTCATGTATGAACTGGAGTCAGGTGGCCACCTCAGCTCTACCACCAAAATTTGATTATGTTCATCTATATTTCGTGCTTGACGTTTATTGAAAACAAACGCTGGTGTTATTGAATAGATCTTATATCTGAGAGAGAATTGAGATCACTAATTTTAATTTATTCTAAATACTCACATTATCCAACAAAATTACAACTCAAAACCTTAAAGATGACTTAGAAATGGCATTATGATAAGATATATGTGACATTAGCTGGTAGATTCTGACTATTCATAAATGCTTTGTTGGCTTACATGAATAAAAACAATTTTGAATTTTGAAGCTACTTACAGATACGTATTAATTTAAAGAACCGTTAGATCTAACTACGACAGTAGAAAGCCCAATATAATAAGTCAACCAAAATCTTTACAACAGAGCGAAAAATAAAGAAATGTCGTCTTCAACAACAAAAGAATCGAACCATTAAAAAACCACATTTTAGCACTCACCATACAGAATATTTAAAGCATTCATCAGCAGTGTCAAGGTCAGGGTCGAGGTCACGGCCGCAGGGTCGTGGGACTCGGGACGACGTCGTTGATTCATACGCGGCCAAAGGTTGCCCACCTCTGACATTTAACCAGACTTACTATAAAGTTAACGGCGCGACCATAAGCTACGCATGTTTGTCGGCAGGGAAATGTGAATGCGACGGAAACGTGTGTTCAAAAATACTTAAAAAAAATAACTAAGCCAATGTTCCAGTGGTTATAGGGGCATTCGTAACCGAGAGGTTCCGAGTTCGATTCGCATCTCTGTCTTTAAGATATTAACTGGAGCTTTCTCCTATAGCACAAGCATTCAGCTTAAGTGGGGCTAATAGGACGACGAGGTGATACACAGCTGGAAAACTTTTTGAAAAGCATAGAACGGTTAACGATGATAAAGCTAAGCTGTACCTATTTGACTACAGCTCATGTACGGCCTACTAGTAGTACCTTACATAAAGATCGATGTGAAGTAGCTACGTTTCGCACGGTGAGTGAGAGAACCGGAAGCTTCAGTCCCTAGGTCCCATTCCCCTTGCCAGAATCTATAGGCTACTAGAACTGCTTAACATAAGGCGGGTCATACGCTTGTTTGCCGTCATTGTTGAAAAGTAACACCTATGATGACTATTAACTATGAACTGATGAGTACTATAACCGTAACTTTTTTATGTAAATAATTTAACGACAAAACGAAATACCCTATCTATAATTTAACCATCAATATGTATATTTAAATGTTATTTGTTTACATGGAATACTGTTATACGCGCGGATTGCTTTGTGAATGCTACCCACCTAGGTTTAATATGAGGAAAGAAATCAATTAAATAGTTTGAATTAACAAGATTACATTTTAACGTTCTATTAAAGTTGAAGGTACGTCAGGCCAGCAGTGGGGTTGCCATATTGAGATACTCATTTACGTAAGTTATGAGCTAATAAAACTGTTTATGTGTTTAAGTGTAGATTTAATTTAGCAATGTGTTTAGAGATTTGTGATTTATGATGGTGTTTTAGTGCTAATGGTAACAACGGGTGGTAACATTAATTACACGAGCAATGCTGAAAATGTATCCGATGTATATGTGCTGTATTCAATAATATTCGCGGGGCTTCAGCTGTTAATTTTCTGTGGCCACAATCTTTTGAAGACAATAACAATATTTCGATACTTTTGACTGTATTTGGGTATCAAATATTTCCTAAAATCGTGTAGAAAACTGCATTTACGAGAAACATATTTGCATAAAAAAATTTAGTACATAAGATATTTATTTTTCAATTGTCCGAAAAAATATGTTCCAATTTCGACCAAATTTTGTTTTTTTATATTTAGTGTATTGTTCTCATTCATACCCACCTATAGACATAAAGGAGTGAATAGCAACCAACGGACCTGGGGTCGGCTGCGCCCGCGCCGCTCGGGTCGCCGGTTCGAATGCTAATGCAAGCTAATTGCGGATTCAGAACGACCCCGCCTTTAGAAAACCGAGACCCGTACGGAATTTTAATTCGATATTGTAACTTCTTTTCGCTGAGAATACGATTTTAAATTTGTACAATCTTGATAATGTCTTATACTTATTGTGCGCATAAAAGTGCCAGCTTACGGAAAGAGTGTTCATAAGGAGTGTCCTCACTGTGAGCGAGCGTTCGAGCAGTTGAGCATGTTGAGCCGAGAAAATTTGCTCGCGAGCGCGGATGATTTATAAGTAGAATAACAAGCGGAACAAATTATTTTTTTATACAAGCTTACGATCCGCCTCTCGTTAAGCAGTTTCTATAGTCTATATCTATAATTGATCATGCTTTTGGTATTACGACCACCTGGTTGTAATACCAAAAGCATTAGTCTCTTACTGATCGTACAAAACGCAGCTATAATAGCTACTTTACACTGATCTTCTCTGTGAGGGTGGTACTGCCCGGTCGAGCCTGCCCATAAATGAGCTGTAGGCGATCGGTTACAGCTTGACTCTACCACGACTAAATATTAAAACGATTGTCTATGCTGCCAATACTAAGCCTAAAGAATCAAGTCCAATGTCAGTCGATATAAAGTGTTCAACAATACTCGCAGTGAGGATACTCCTTAAGTATGTATTATTAATACGAGTATTAACCTTTCCGGTTAACCTGAAAGCTTTTATCTGGTGAATATGTACTTGGTAACCGTTACAATCAAGAGGTGTTAAAACTTGGCTATAGTTTTAAAAAGCAGTGATAGCCGATTGGTTAAGCTCGCGTCTTGCGGGCACCAGGTCCTGGGTTCAAACCCCACTTCCGGCCTTTCCGAAATCTATGTGCGAATCATAATTACAATATGATTATCACTCGCTTACGGTGAAGAAAGACATCGTGAGGAAACCTGTATGTCTTAGAAAATCTAAACAATTATCGAAAGACGAAAGTTTTGTTGTAATTACAAAACGTTTAGTAAAATTATTGTTTATAAAGGAACTAGCGACCCGCCCCGGCTTCGCACGGGTATTTTAGTGTTTCTCTACTATATTATGCATGAATTATACATATAAACCTTCCTCTTGAATCACTCTATCTATTAAAAAACCGCATCAAAATCCGTTGCGTGGTTTTAAAGATCTATACATACATAGGGACATACAGACAGCGGGAAGCGACTTTGTTTTATACTATGTAGTAATAATGGGAACTACAAAACACATTTGGGATATTATTTTTCCGTGTGAGCGAATATCTATCTGTCTGCTATGTAGGTATTCAACCCGGTCTCGATGTATGGCTTGTACCAATGTATGAATATCACCTGGCTCTCGTCCCAAGAGGGACCTGGCCCTACTCATGCGGTCGAGAGGTCGCCAGCCCTTCAAACTCAGAGATGTTTTTCCACTTAAATAAAAGTTTGACCACACGTCAAGGGCACTCCTTAAGTTGAGGGCCTAGGGATGTGATGAGGTTGATTTAAGAAGGCCCTTAAAAATTGTAGTAAATCCTATTTTTTTTTAATTCAATTCGGATATGTAGTCTGTTCGCATTCTTAATTTAAAAAAAGGATAGGAACCAATTTTCGTTTAAGGCTGTTTCCTACCGACAATGGATTTGACCAAGTGTGAAGTCATAAATAAATTTATTAATTAAGAACTTCTTTATGCAACGTTATATTGGAACATAAATATATCATTCTTATTTTGAATTATAGGAAGAGGTAATATTTTTTTTTTCCTTTCACTACAGTTATTTCGTCTAATAATCTCAGCCTATTGACTTTCAACTGCCAAACACGCTAAGGTTCATGTTAAGCAGTCTGTCCCGGCAACAATGTTCAGGCCTTCGAGCGTCCTTAAAACTGCTTCCCTATATTTGGCAACTAGCTTACGAGGTAGATTTGAAATAAAAACTATGCAAACCATCTAACGTGCGATGATTCTAAACAGACAACATAAAAATCATCATACGTACAAAAATCTCTCCGAGCAGTTCTTCTATACAAAATCTCGACTATACTCGAGTGGAATCGACTAACCATGCACCGGTCCCATCACTACGCATTCCTCGGTGATCCCCATAATGAAACGCTAACTGTTTAGCGTTAAGCGGGCCCAGCTCAAGTGCTTAATGTTTGTGTTACGAAGTTAGTTTGTACACGGATACATGGTAATAGGCGTTGATGAGATAATGTACCTACCTACACCCACGAGGTTTGAGTTTAGGGCACATGGGCCCACTTACTTCAAACAATCACAAACGTAATTTTATTCATCTTTTGGTATTCACATGTATTCTTATATTAAAACACTAGATTTTATCATGTCAAATATCCAGCTCCTGTGCCATATAAAATTATCTTGTCTTGATATTTAAATAATAAATAAATATCGCCAGACTGACACCAACTGTATGGTCCTAAACTTAGCAACGCTTGTACTATGGGTACCTTACAATGGATTGGGTGCGATCCCAGTAACAACCGGACCAGGAAAAATTACGAAATGGCCATTTTTGAAATTTTCCCCGGCGGGAATCTAACCCGCAGCGACCATGTGCAGTGAGCTGAGGGGCCTACGCTCGAACCACTGCGCCAAGCGGTCATCGGTTTAATTTAATAGGTACCATATCGTAACATCCCATTAGAAGATTTAAATAAATCATTTTACACTAATACTGCAACGCTGAGCCCATATTTGATTTAGAAATTGATATACGATTAACTAATTGATTGATTTTAATTACTCATTAAATATACTTTTTATTTATCTGTCTACATCAATTTAATACCATACAAATAATACCCTAGCACTTGAGAAACTCTACTTCAAACTCGCGTAGGAGTTCACATCAATTGAGTGGATGAAAGCCAACTGGCCAAGTGTACACCTGCCCAAGGCCACGGTGTTCCTGGCGTCGCAGGTGGGTGATGATGGTCAAACACAAACAGACTAGTGTTTGGCCACCGGACCGCCCGGCCGACGGTAAACAACAGGTGAACACGGAATATGCGTACGCGTTTAGAAATAGGTATAGCTGTTTGATTTTAATAGTCAGAAAAGTATGTTTATGCTATCAATAAGATAAATAATGATCCAATAAAAACCAGTCTCAATCTGAATTTTGCATCCATAGGAGACCCGGCGAGAAATTAAATGCACAGAAAAATTGACAACAAATTAAATAATTATTTTAGTTTGTACAGTAGGCATCACTTTTAGTTTAATTTACTAAACGACATTAGTAGTTACAAAAAATTACGTAATGCTTCGTATCGAAGGGATAAGTACTAGGGTTTTTTGTAGTAAATGTTTACGGATTAACAGCAATTAGTTCTTGAATACGTGGTATTACATAAATATTTGCTGTAATTACAGAGCGTTTGTTAAAAATACAAAAAGTCATACTAGGAACAAATTTTTTTTTTCTCACTGTGACACTTACATTTACATTTACACTTACAATTTCTCTCTGTGACACTTACATTACAAAAATATTGTAAGTATACATTCCCAAGGAACACAGCGCAGTGCTTGATAATAATAATACTCAAGTCAGTATATCAATATTTCCAAACCAATTTAAATAAAGCTAGCTTAATGAGGTGTGGTGTGCATGCAGACAATAATTATTCATTATGCATACAATAATTATAAATATTTTTATTCGACACTGCATTAATAGAAAGTAAATAAATATTTAGATAAGCCATCATTAATTAAAAAGTAAAAACTGTCTTAAAATATTCACGCGGGTATGTATATCTAATTTAAATAACTTAAATAACGATTATAACTATATATTGGATTACATTAATCATCGGACATAATTTAATATTTTATTTGCGGCATTCAAATTAATCGCCACGGAAAGACCAGTCATCGATTATTGAAAAAAAAAGATGGTGAACGTTTAGAAAAACACACTAAACGTATGTTGGTACGATTTGTCAACAGTTAATATCTTAATCTTTGGATTAGACATGTTGAAACGGTACGGGAAATTACGTTTCTATAATTAATTAACTTTTTTACGTTAAAAGGTTAAGGCTTTTTATTTTCACTGCTCACTTAATTCTATTTTGATATATGGATAAGCTATTTGCAAAGAAATTGATGTCGTTATTTTTACTGAATATATTTTAAATATTTTTTTTTTTTTGTGATATAATTTTATATTATAGAAATGTCGTCGAACTAACGCACTGAATAGTCCCAAACTAAGAAACGCTTGTACTGGACTGGGGCGATCCCAGTGACACCCAGACACAACAGTAAAATACTCATGAAGTTACAATATCACAAATAACTGTACAAAACCTCCATAAAGAAATCAGTAGGCATTTTTATGATTTACTAGCTGACCCAGCAAACGTTGTTCTACCATATTAATTATATATAGGTATGAAAAATAAATATTGACCGATTCTCAGACCTACCCGATATGCACACAAAATTTCATGAAAATCGCTCGAGCCATTTCGGAGGAGTTTGGCAACAAACACCGTGACATGAGATTTTTATATATTAAAACATGAAACATAATAAGTACCTATAATTCCCTTGGGTTCTAGGTACCTCATCAATAGCCATGTTCATCTCAAATGTAACACTCCATACCAGGAAATATTATCATAATTTCATAGCACAAAAATTCATGGCCGAACGAGTCCGCCCGCTTCATGATCCCGACATGACAACCCTAACATCTCATGGGGGGTCAGAGCTTGTTCACCCCACCCACGCGAGGAGTGTGGTGGAGATAGGGTTGACAACTGACTATAAAATATTTTGAATTTTGCGGTTTTATTTTGATAACTATATTTTTTTTATATTATATTCTTTGTTTGAATTAAGAATGTGACCTGTAAGCTTTTAAAACAGTATTTGGTACAATAACCATAGATTTACGCAAAAAAAAACAAGTTTCTATGCTTTTTAATATGTTTGTAAGTACCAAAAAAACGAGTATTTTATTTACTAGTTACTAACTGACCCGACAGACGTTGTCCTTTCTTAAGTTTTAATCTTGAATTCGAATTGTTCCGCCTTCTCCTGACAATAATAAACACAACAAAAAAAGAATTAGCAAAATCGTTCCATCCGTTGACGCGTGATACGATGGCCAAGGAAATAGAGATTCATTTTGATATAAGTATATATAGATTAAACTAATTTTTTTATTATGCTAACCCTAATGTACCGTTGCATTAATTAACTTTTTTATCTATGGTTACCCTGTGACGGATGCGACACACGTTTGGCGGGCGCGTTCCACAAACAATACCATGATGGAGAGGCCATGCTGTTGACTGTTGGATTAGAACCCTCCCGTCATAACAGATGTCAGCGTTCTATTGGTATTGTACTCTTTATTATAATGTACACGGGTGTACAGGTTGTTAGAGTAAATTAACCTAACGAGCTTATTTTATAAATATTTTTTTCATTACTCATACTCTGAAAGTAGGTCTGAAGTTGCCTGAGGAGCGGGTTGAAAGTAATACTTTTCCGGCCCGGGAGAATCACTTTCAACTGACAGCTGTCAAATTATAAAAAAAAAACTAGTTCCATTTTCACATTTCTATGGAACCATGTTCAAACTTTTTCTACAGTCACTCAATTACAGCACGATGTGAAATTGAAATAACATAAAGTTAAGTATTAATTAAAGAATATATATTTTTAAATATCCTAATTATAATTTAGTTTCAACTATTTCTTTAAAATAACATAGATTTGGGCAAAATATTTAATGATGAAAATGAAAAATCATGGCTAAATAATGAAGTTGGCCGGCCAACGAAAAAAAAACAAAATAGGCGGCAATCCGATCTTTATTTTTTTTTTTTCGAGTTGTAGAGTATTGTTCATACTTGCTTGTATTATTTATTTAGCCAATTCCTGTTTTTATTTTTACTTTGCTTGTATTCGTAATGAAAAGCACAGTGTTTACCTCGGGTGAAAGACTTATTTTGTCACTTTCACCACTCGTGTAACAATGTACTATTAAAACTGACATCATCTCGTCCATCTCTCTATCTCTCATTTTTTTTAATAAAAACTACGTGATTTTCAGCAGTTAATGTATGCTTGCAATACTAAGGGCATTACTCGCACGTTGTCGTCATGAAGGGGAGTAGTATAGAGGAAGTGGACGGGAGAGGAGTTTGGCCTTCCGGATCATCATCATCATCATCATCAGCCGGAAGACGTCCACTGCTGGACATACGCCTCCCCCATGGAACGCCACAATGGACGGTTGCCCGCTATCCGCATCCAACGGCTCCCCGCGACTCTCACCAGATCGTCGGTCCATCTAGTGGGGGGCCGTCCAACTCTGCGTCTTCCGGTTCGAGGTCGCCACTCGAGAACCTTTCTTCCCCAACGGTTGTCGGTTCTACGAGCGATGTGGCCTGCCCATTGCCACTTCAGCTTGCTGATTCTGTGAGCTATGTCGGTGACTTTGGTTCTTTTGCGGATATCCTGGTTCCGGATCTTATCACGCAAAGAATAGTATTATGAGTGAGTGAGCCTTCCGGATCACTCACTCATAATACAAAGCGCAGCTGTAATAACTACGCCGATCTTCTGTGAGGGGATGGTACTCCCCGGGCAGGCCAACCCGTGTTGTCTCTATTCAGTTGGCTGCAGCTTAGCTCTACCACCGAGTTTTGAGATGGCTCCCTCAAAAACCTCAATTTACTCTTCCCATTGACCCGACTGGGTCGCCCCTGCAAATGTCTCTTTTATCTTGTGGCTCTGACTTTCTCTGTTGAGTGGCTGATACGACCTTACAAAAGGTCTTTTGGGTTGGCCCCTCAAAAGCTCGCGTTTCCAAGAAGCCACGGGTCACCTCGCCGCGGATCGTCTGTCAACATTCATTGTCTGGGATTCTGATGTTTGTTTGAGCAACATAAAACATCTTCGGAGACCCAGGAGCTACGCTCTGCCTTGGAGGAGGTAATTGGAAAGAGCGCTGGCAATGATGTTTGTCTGATCGAATTGTAAAATAATTTCGTTTATATTTAATCAACAGTTTGTTAAGTTATTAATTTTGTAATTTAGGTATATTTTACTACTGTGTATTCTTCTTCTCCCTATACCTAGTTTAGGAAGAATTCAGTGTCCATTTTACTAAAAACTCGCGTAATAAAATTCGCTACTTTTGATATCACTTTTTAATAAATAACTTTGCCATCGCAATAAGTAATTTATATTACATTTAAAATTATATATAATCTATCCCTATATTGCAGCAAATTCTAATACAGACATCAAAATCAACCCGCATATGTAAAACTGAACTGTCGAATACCGCATCCATATTACAATACATTATCTTCCATAGATAATCGCGTCTCCCTGAACACATATTTGTAAACGGTACCTATCACTTAGGCAGTCTGTTTGGCGGACGTGCTGCCCATTCGGGTCAGGTGCGGTTGCCAACGGTACCTTGTTTGACGACGGTGCTGACCCTACCAATGGCAGTGCCGCAAGTTAAAAGCAGGAACGGGGCTAGATGTCATAAGTGGAATAAAATTTGAGAGTTTGAAAAGTCTTTAGAAATACAAACACACCAAAATGTATGATATGATTCGACAAGAAGTCACTTCGTTCCAAAATATTAAATTAAGGAATACAAACCATCCTTTGAGTATTCAACTAAATGGTCTAAACCACGTCCACTCTGATAAAAACATGGCTTTATAATTTTTAAATTTTATAAAAAGAAAACCGACTCTAGTTTAATTGGTTGTAGGTTGTTTTCAGTTTGCAGAGTTGGTTTCAGTCGGGCGGAGGGATCCATTCTGCATAACTTTATCAAATTAGGGTCATTCAATTTTTTTTTTATGTTTAACATCTATTGGCGCACTCTAATAATAAAATCTACCAGTTTGCCGTCACTGCAAATGGCATGACGCTCTCTCATGCCTTCATGCCCCTTTACGCCTCCGCTTTCGATTCCCTTGTGTGTGTGCGCGTACATACTATACACTACACATGTTTCATATCTGCCGAGCGTCCCGTGACGGCTACTTTTTTATTTGTACAAATCTCACCTTGTTTGAGTTGCGTATCCGGCGGTAAGTTTATAATATGCACCACACACGCACAGAGGTGCCAAGTCAAACGCATCGATCTAATAAAGTTACTGAAACAATAAACATTGTGGTATACCCGCGGCCATTCAGCGATGTGATGCACTAATGCATGGTGCTGTCCCGGAAAACTGCATTAGTAGCAAATATTCAGAATAGGCGGACATCTCCACCCGCCCGCGCTGCGGTCCGCTGAGCCAAGCTTTAAACTGCGGCTCAAATATAAAAAACAGTGCCGCCTAGGGACGCCCGAAAGAAGCGAAGCTTTATAGTACAAAGCGTAGGGTGCCGCAGGTGCCACTCCGTATACCTATATATATTGTGTAACGCTACTGACGTCATCGTGTAACGCTGCAGACGATTAGCACGTATAGAAGCTTCGCTTCAATATTGTGGCCGATTATTTACGAATTAACGGCGGTAAGCTCATAATTTGCACCATACACGCACCGAGGTGTCAAGTCAAACGCACCGATCGTGGAACAATGCCGGTGCCAGCATTACCTACTGCAGGTTACGTCGTGCCAGAGGTTAATTGAACTCTTGTTCCGCACAACCGTTTATTGGTTAACCGGCTTATGACTTAACTTTATTGAATTGTATTTAGTTTTGTTATTTGAAGGATTGATGATCATGTTTGATTAGGTACTTACAACGTTGATTAAAGTGCTTTTGCCAGATAAACCTGTCATCTTCATCACACATCTTTTGAAAGACAGGTCAGTCAGGTTTCCTCACGATGTTTTCCTTCAGCTTTCAGCAAGTGATAATCCTAAGTTGGACATGAGATTCGCACATGAAACCCGAATATCCCAGATGTATTTTATATATATAAAACATAGTCGACAAACAGGAGCGTGACCCGCCTGATATTACGCAGGTACCGCAGCCTATAGATTCTTGCAATACCAAAGGCATTGCTCGCACGGTGCCGACTTGAAAAGGAATGAGATAGAGCGCGGGGAAGTGGGGAAGGTTTGAGCCTTCGGTTCTCTCTCTCATCGTACGAAATAGTCAGCGTCAGCGATAATAGAAATAAAAATAGTTGCGGGCCGTGATTTGAACCTATACACTTTGGGTTTCAAAGCGTGCATTCGAGATCACTAAGTTATCTAAGTAGTTTTAAGTTTATTTTATTATTTAATGAATGTTTCACAAACTATAACCAGGTCTTTCTCAGATACTATATGTATATTAAACTAACAATCAACTATGGTTGCACTATCTATTTAGTTAATCAGTTGACAACTTGAGCCTCGGCACACAGGCTGCTTACTAACGGTAAATTTCTTCCGGCAACCACCATGACCCCAGTTCGGTACCGGAAGTCGTCGCTCATTGGTGGCCATCGTAAATACCGATCGCTTCCTGCGAATATTGCGACATTTATTTCGTTTATAAACTTTGTGTTATTTACGTGAGACCGTATCGTGTTACGTCAGACGAGTTTATACTAGGTGAAACTAAAGGATATACTATTTTTTTTGCAACTTAACCTTGTAAATCTAAAACGATCAGCTTTGTGGGACAGTTGAAGTACTAAAGGTTTTGTAGACTTGTGAAATCTGTCAACAGCTGTATTCTTGTAACACCATTTGTTTTTCAAGTTTCCTCCAAAGCTGATAGTTTTAGAATTACAGAGTTATGTTTTGAAAAAAAAAGTATACCCTTTCTGTTTCAACCTGTATACGGCAATAACTTTTTAATTAGGGCAATAACTCATGTAAGGTTGGTTAGATATATTTCAAACTGTTTAGATGCATTGTTACCGACCGTTCAGTTCCCTATTAGTCTAATTACGATCCGTGGTACCTTACAACCTGCTCTTCCATCAGCTGCAACAGTCTTTCTTCTGAGGCAATTTTCCTATACAGTTATTTTTGTGTCCCGCTTTGCAACGGAGGGAAGTGGACAATTTGATTCCAACTCCTATTCTTTCTTTCGATTAAATTCGTGCGGGTTCCAAGACCCTTTAGCATTTCCCCAGGACTCGTCGAGGGTCAAACCTCTACGGCATCATTGGATGTCCAATGATGCCGTAGTCAATGTCGATTCTAGCTCACAGGAGTAACAGTGGTGGGAGTGTGTGGAGGGTCTAGTCAAAAATAGAAAAACCGATTCAGTTTCGTGTCAAATAATTGTTAGGTATCTTTATATAACACCGCCTCATCTACGCATTGGACGAAAAGTTCATACAAAACACGTTTGCTGCAAACATTTTGCTGTCTTAATAATAGAGACGATAATAATATATGTTTTTTGTGAATGTTTCATCCCGTGTAAACAATAGGTACCTTGCCTTTTACCCAACTACGGCTAAGCCAAAAGGAAGAGTTATGATTTCTATCATAGATCTTATCAATATATGTGTTATTTATCTGATATTGACCTACATAAATTCTCTATTCAAAGACGTGTAAGTAAGAATTCTGTGAGACGGTATCTCAATGTCCAATACAGCAATACCGTCCCACTAACACTCCCACTTGTGCGCTCAGAAACGCGTCCAGTCAACGCATGTGGTCCGATCTCGTAATCTCTTTATAAATACATTATCATTACACCTTCTTAAATCATGTTATAACAGAATAGCTTCCTACATAAAGACGCTTCTTTTCAAATGTCCCCAATTTATTATATAATTCTTATTATACACGATGTTATGGCTGCTACTTTTCGTTGGTATTGATAAAGATTAGATTAGTATTATTCCATTGATGGTCGATGTTCAAAAGAGTTATAAAGTATTGTTGCTTGGTTGCTATATATGTACCTATTTATATGTGATTAATGGGTAGTTTTAAATAGGATAAACGGGATTTTATTAAATCAATTTCTCCAGACTAATACACCAACTGTAAAGTCCCAGACTAAGTAGCGCTTGTACTATGGGTGCTTTACAATGAACTGGAAGAGATCTTTGTCACACCCAGACCACGACAAAATAAGAAAATGATGATAAAATATCTGATACAAAGGTATGTAATAAAATTGACATGAATATCGATTACATTAGAGTTAATTAGCCATAATTAAAAGTCTAACTACGCGTCTCTACATCAGCCTCTATCAGATTTAATGGCGTATAAAACTCTACGAATAAATTTATAAACACATTCAATCGTAAAATTGAAAAAAAAGAATGTGTTACGCTAAACTTTTTCCCACATTAAATAAACTTTCTTTTAAGTTTTTTTTTTCTTAAATAATCTGAAGGTCAATTACCTCGCATAATAAGATGCAAATCTTAATGTTTGCCTACATTAATAATGTCATAAAAATTATCATAATTGCTATCAACAAACACCTGTTTGGTTGAAAAGTGGTAAGTTAATGTTACAACCTGTGACATGGTTAGGCGTTACTTAAACCTGTTGTAAATGACAAATTACAGTATACAATATACCTATAAGGTTGTCTGGAAGAGATCGCAGTCTGCGATAAGACCGCCCAATGTACACTATTGTTTTTTTATGTTATTTGATATATTCCGCACTTTAGTGTGCAATAAAGAGTTATTCTATTCTATTCTAATTAAGTACTGAATTATTTATCCCCTTATGTTGGTAAAGCTAAGCTGTAGCCAATCTGTTTCCACCAGGGTAGTATCTTACCGTAGAAGATTGGCGTTAAGTAGCTATTATAGCTGCGTATCGAACGAAGGGTGAGAGAACTAGAACCTTATTTTTTCCGCGAGGAAATCCTCGTGAATACCAGCGCGTCCGAGTCCTACCGGCTAAACCCCCACGTGGACATACTCCACCTCCTTCTCCTTGCGATAGAGATCCGTGAAACGAAAGAGCTGGAACATTTTTTTTTGCGTGGGGAAATCCCGCACGGCCCGTTGGAGGCGTGCGGGTTATGCCGGACTTCTACCGGCTAAAACCCCACGTGGCCTTACTCCCGCCTTGCGACAGGGCCACAGGCAAGCTTTCGCACACATCCCTGAAAGAGAGCTGGAACCTAACCTAACTCTTCCTCCCCCTCCTTTTAGGTCGGCAACCTACGAGCACTGCAAGCATCAATCTAATATATAAAATTCTCGTGTCGCGGTGTTTGTTGCCAAACTTCTCCGGAATGGCTCTACCGATTTTCATGATATTTTGTGTGCATATCGGGTTGGTCTGAAAATCGGTCAACATCTATTTTTCATACCCCTAAAGGCAGGACAACGTCTGTCCGGTCAGCTAGTAATCTATAATATCAAGTCTGCATACCCTCAATTAAATCAACATACATATGTCACCTGTCTCTCAAAACCGCATGTAGGAAAGTTACATGCGTCCGGCGATTTCTACTAGCAAGATAACATGCTGTTATTAATCACTGTTATATTACAGTGGCAAGTAACAGAGCATTCGCACAATGAATCATTATGTTATTTATCGCAACGGATCGCTACGGGAGAATTGCGTAACCGCAATGCGACTTTTAATCCACCGTTTTTCTGTTTTGATGTGCTTAATTAAAAGCGAAAGTTTGTCATGTTTGTGACAGATTATATTGATACTACTGTTTGCAAGTTTTTCTCAAGACAGTTATGTACTTATACTCATGGTTAACGAGAAACGACACAAGAATGAATGTATTATTAATTTAGTTGTTTCTTTTGTTTTGATTTAATTTATATTTGATGAATTTACGGTTTCTGACGCAGAATTAACAAGAATTTATAAAATGACCGCCTGAGTGTTGGCGAGCCTGGCGGTGACAGATTTGAAATCTAACATTATTACGTACCATTTCGTATAGCTTCTCCTTGGACGTGGTATAGTTATGCTTAGCAACGAGAATTCGAAGGCAACTTAAATTCGAGTTGCTGAATTCCACGCGTAAAGAACAACAAACAAATACAATCAAGGAAGTCTCAAACCGCTAAGTGAGACTTGTTAATTTTAGTAGCATTTGAATAGCGTTTCAGTAATCGGCCGTTTGGTGACAGAAATTCTGACATGGGGTCACAAAAGAAATACCACGCTCCGAGCTTTCAGCAACTTTCTATGTACTAGTCTGGGTGTAACTGGGATCCCCTTTACTCCATTTTACGATAAGTACTCATAATACCAGCGTTATTAGCTTGCTACCAAACGCTGACAGTACAAGACTCCACGGCAAATTCGTACACGTTTCACGAAATGCAAATCACTTGTGATTTTGAACTCGCCATGTGATGCTATCGTTCACTTCACACTTTGGTCTCATTAATCCGCTAGATGGCGTGGCGATTGGGACGCGGCGGGTTTCACGGGCGTCCGGCATCAAAGGGGCCGGCGATACAATCGCGGTGTCCAGATGCCGCGAACGCGCGGGGTTGAATCTCACACCTTAGAGTTCCGTGTCTGGATAAACGTCTTAACATCAACTTACTTCATTTTGCGTGTGTCGCTCTGAAAACCGACTGTTTTTATGATAGAAAGGTTATAGATTGTTAAGCCGGATGTCGTAGTGGACAGCCCTCCATTAAGGGTTTACTCGAGGCTTATAAATTATTAATAAATAGCATAAGGCTATAGCAGAGCGGCGATCGAATCCAAATAAACGAATCGACGAAAGCGTTCTCCAAATTCTCCTAATTTCCTCTTATTCAAAAACTCTAGAGTACTTGTAAACAACAAGACAGCTGACACTGACACCGGTGGCTCTTCGTAGCTTGCTAGAAGACAAAAAATATTTTGAAATATTTATGAGCTCTACCCGCCCTAAATGGACGCTACCATCACGTAGATATAAGCAGCGAAGGACTGACTTGTAGAAGTCTACGTCTTTGAGCGGGGAGGGGATTTGAACAATGCAATGAGTAGCCTACTTACTACAGCTTATATATGGGCTGGCTCGACTAGCACCATCCCTCACAGAATATTGGTATAAACTAGCTATTATAGCTGCATTTCGTACGATAAGTGAGGGAGCCGGAAGCCCAACCTCTCCTCCCTTTGCCTCCCTCAATCCCACTCCCCTTCGGATTGACAAAGTGCAAGCAATGCAATTCGTATTGCAGGTATCTTTTGGCTACGGTAACTGCTTAGCTTCCGGCAAGTTGTACGCTTGTTTGTCAACTTTGTTACATAAAGAATATATACTGCTACAGCTTCTTCATTCCAAAATATTCTTCTGAAAATTATTCACTTCCATACAGAACCTTTTATTCACAAACCATAACCGGTCTCTCCCATTGTTTATGGTGTCCAGCGGGACAACCGGATTCTCGGCCTTCTCAGTACTTACTAATTGTTATGAGCATTTTTTACGCAAACCTCTTGGACATTCGGTTAAATGGGGCTGGATTGGAAATTTACGTTTACGTGTCGGCAAATACGTCGTGCAGTCCTAGTTGTCCTGTCGGTGGAAGTAGCTCTAGCACGTAGATAAATTTTCATTAGTTGATCTAAACTCTAGCATAATTTAAACTCTACAGTTCTGGATATTATCTTTAGCACATTATCTTTCTTTCAAGAGTGGTTTGTTACCTATTTTCTACTTTTAACTCTATTACTCTTGATGATATTCTTGGTACCGTTGGTACCTAAGTGCTTCGAAAACTCTTTCTCCAATTGAATAAATAAATCGTCTTTACATTCGTTCGCGGCTAGATTTTGGTATTGGCTCTACATAGAGAAAAACGCTTATAGGTCATATTTCATAGATCTCTTGTGTGGGGAGTATCTTACCTTTTCTTAATCAAATCTCCAGCAAGTCTCTATTATGTATCTAAAATAGTCTCTCCTTTTGTCTGGCAGGTGAAGGCGGCGGCGGCGGCGGGGGCGGGGGTGGGTCGCGGCGGTGCGCGCGCGATGCGGCGGCGTCGCCTGCGCACGCGCCGCCGACGCCGACGCCGGCGCCCGCAGCGCACCACCACGTCAAGAGCGAGCGGCTCAGCCCGCACGACTCCAACGCATCCAGGTAAGAAAGATTATTGTTCGATCTATCCATTAAAAAAATACGTTTTGTTACTTAATAAGTGCCAATAAAGGTCTTTTCTCCAATAGATTTTCGCAGAGGGCAGTTATGAATTTTGAATTTGGAACATGTGTTTTTTTATAAGGGTTCCGTAACCAAAGAGATTAAATTCAAATATTGTATTAATCAAGTTACTGACCGGTAACACAGGCAGCAAAGCGCGAGCACTACATATAAGATTCTACTTTAGCCCTGACAGATTTATTTTAGACTTAATAATTTAGCTCCTAATGCCTTAGTAGAATATGAAGCAAGGTCCTAGACCCTAAAACACAAACTTCGCGCTGCGCTCTAGTTGCCGCTTCTTAAAATAGCTACCGAGGCGGTCGTAACTTACTTGCGCGTGGGTCATTCGATTACTACGGTTAAGGTACGTTCAGCACAGTGAACGATATCTGACCTGTTCCGTATTCGGGAACAAATCAAGAATCTACCGCAGTAAAAGAATAAAGAAAGGGAACTTTTAAAAGATCAACCGACAAATATATTCAAACTAAACTAAATTTAAGAGATGCTCACAGTTAAACCTACAATAGTAAATGAATGCTTCAAATTTAATGATCAGGTAAGTGATCATCAAACCACATCAATGGGTCGTCCTGTTCAGGTTTTCAACATGTGTAGTGTTTCAAACATGTTTAGTGTTTAGTATGAGCCCGCACACAAGCGATTCGAGAGCGGTGGCGGTGGGCGGCATGACGGCATGAGAGGGCGTCATGCCATTTGCTGTAACGGCAAACTGTGAGACTTTACAGCCAAAATGCGCCAATAGATGTTTTACATCTAAAAGGTCTAAAATAATCCCTGTGTGTTGAAGCTGCTGAATAGAGAAAGAGACATCCAATATTGTATTTGTTGTCAGGTCCCGTAGCGTGACGCCATCGACGTCATCGTACCCGGGCACGCCGCCCGAGCGCGGCAGCCCGCACGCGCCCGCGCCGCCCGCCCCACCGGCGCTCGCGCACCTCCCGCGCAACTGCTCAGACATCATGCGCGCGCTCGCCGCACGGCACAACACACACAACAACAACGAGTTAGTATATATAATAATAATATTTTCTCTCTTTCCATATTTGCAATAGTTTCTGCACCTGTTGGGGCCAAGTCGCTCCATATGTCCCATCATTTGCGGCCCCATCATGTTGACCTCAACATGTGCTTTACATGACAATAAACTTCTCACAAAGGGCCTCTACATGTTCGACCCATGTCCCCATGCAAGCCTTCCAAAGGACCTAATAATAATATCGCTAGACTGACCTACCAACTGTATGCTCCCAAACTAAGCAACGCTTGTACTATGGGTACCGTACAATGGACTGGGGGCGATCCCAGTCACGCCCAGAACTGGGCAAATTACGAAAAGACCGTTTCCGAAATTTGCCCCGGAATCGAACCCGCAACCATTATGTTCAGTGAGCCGAGCGGCCTACGCTCGAACCACTGCGCCAAGCGGTGCCACTTATGCTACAGCTGTGTTTGTAGCCCTCGCGCCGACCGCCCTAAAAGCTCATCTACTTATACAGTAAGAGAGATGTGGCTTTTAAAAAAATGAGACGCACGAGAACTGTTTGATGCCTTTTTCGTTCTCATAGCTCCATCTCGCTTCATGGGGAGGTTAACCCAGGAAAAGAGCATTAAATGCAGTCAGTTAGGCCGATAATATAACCTGGGGTGTTACTCTTAGCAACGATATTAGATATATCGCGACATTCGTATTGTGGAATTCTGCTCTAAATTACAACTTTTTTGCCGTCGTATCGATTACTGAACGAACAATATAAAATTTTCGTTCGTTTAGACGATATACGACGGAAAAAAAGTTGTAATTTAGAGTAGGATTCTACAATGCAAATGTCACGATATATCGATTATCGTTGCTAAGAGTAGCACCCCTGCATTCAGTCAGTTTTGTCGTATTGAGAGTCGAGTGTGAGTCGAGTCGAATGCCAGCGGTTAACAGAGTTGGTCCCCAGATAAACCATTGAACTGGCTATTGTCCACATTGGCCAATTTACTATGGCTAATTACTAAATACAATTTAATTAATTTAACTACTTAATTAATAATAGATGATAGAAAAAACTTGCTGATGTAATTAAATCTTAATTTCGGACGAATGCAAAATAATTAATGATAGGTCTGTACATAATGTGCGGCTGACGAATTTAATTTTGTTCAATGATAATAGACTTTAATTATATCTTATTAGGTAGCTATTGGCCTTGCTTTGATAATGTAATACAATTATTAATTATATTAATTTAATAGCAAACTTAATAGCGATAATCTAGGTTTTAAATTATAAGATATAACTGTAGTTTTTAATAATACCACTGCACTTGACGTTGGTATCTACAAAAACGTGTATGTTATAGATATTGATACAGAAGAGACATGTTTTTTTTGTTTTTGCCCAAATGATTCAGTCAGAAAAATAATTCCAGCTGAAAAACTTTACGACATAAGATTACTGTTCAGATTTCTAAGCACCTTTTCCTTTCTATTACGCCAAGCCGAGAAATACCCAATCTTCTAAAGTAAACACAGCATTGTTGCTGACTAATCCATTTTCGATTATCGATAACCAATTCGATACTCGCAGCCATCGATCATTTTTCACACGGTCCGTGTCACAGCAGTATGCGACCCGCGGTCACCGACCGGCGCGCTAGTGATGCCCAACACCGATTAGCATATTAATCGATTAAATAACTTACGTTCAGTCGACAAATTTACATGATTCGTGAGAACCGATGCTCGGCGTGTGAACTTATGTTATATTAATGAATTGGTCATATGATGAGGCGGTCGCTGAACTTTGTCTATTTTAATTATCGATGCGACAGGCGCCTGTCGTCTCCACTATATTTAGATGCAACACGATTTTACGTCAGTGATGTTGGTACATGAATATGAAATGTGTTTCTATTTTTTAAAGTAGAATGTAACGTTGCGGTGCGACATTTTAATAAAATTACTTACATGAATAGAAATAACTAAGGTCCGTATTACTAAATCGATCTCAAGTCTGAGTGCGATCTTGGAAATGTCATCCTAACGTCATTCCAGTACAAAACGACATGTCAAACGCGTACTCAAGACCACTTCAAGACTTGAGATAGATTTATTAAAACGGGCCTAAGTTCGCGTCATTCAAACATCCATTAGGTATAAAGACTACATTTCTATTATTCCAAATTATTCGAGAGATAAAGTAACACATTTATTGCGATTGTGATTAAGTAACCAGTTAAGTATATTACTGAATCAGTTTAAATTTATTTCAAAAGAGTGGAGGTGTGTCGAAGATTTTAGAGACTCGTAAATCGACCTTACCTATACAAAATTAACCACACATAACCAGACTACAACTTACTCTATGTAACCGTAACCGCAATCGAAAAGCTAGATATTCTCGCCAGTAAATTTCACATTTTATTGGACATTAACATCAGAAACAGCTGCTCATTAATATAAAAACAAGTGTCAACTATTGGATATAAGTTGCTGTAGATGGAACTGTACTACTTCAAGTTTAAGTTCATATTGGTATACTTTATTTGATATTGATAAAACGGTATTACATACGTTGAAATAGCTTTCATTAAAGTATTTTTATAGCAATGTTAATTGTGAGAGCAGCAGGAATGATTTATAATTTATTATTTCATATTAATTATAATATTGATATGGTTCATCTGTCATTTTAATGTATTGTAGAATTGGTATACCTTACTTTAGATTAATTTTGTCATCAATATTCTAAATAATTGATATAATATTAGGATCCTTGAAAAAACTTAGATTTTCGTAGAAATGACCTCTATTTCACTTAAGTGCAGTTATTTTTGTGACAGCTACTTTCATCGTATGAACGGCTACGGGGAGGTGCGCGCCGCGACGTCGCCCGCCCAACCGGACGCGGACCCGCCGCTGGGCGGGCTCTTCACCAAGCTGTGCAAGCAGCAGGGCGGCCCGCCCAGGGTGCCCGCCTTCCCGGTCATGTTCGATATGAGCTCTACTAAGGTAATCATTGTTTTCATCTATATACTAGGTGATACAAAATGGGTATACTATTTTTTTTGCAACTTAACTTTGTAAATCTCAAACTATCGGCTTTGTGGGACAGTTGAAGTACTAAAGGTTTTGTAGACTTGTGAAATCGGTCAACAGCTGTATTCCTATAACACCTTTTGTTTTTCAAGTTCCCTCCAAAGCTGATGGTTTTAGAATTACAAAGTTAAGTTTTGAAAAAAAAGTGTACCCATTATGTGTCACCTTGTATATATAAAAATGAATCTCTATTTCCTTGGTCAACGCATCACGCATGAACGGATGGAACGATTTCGCTAATTATTTTTGTTGTTGTGTTAATTATTGTCAGGAGTACGTTCTTAAGAAATAAAACAATAAGAAAGTCGAGCGGAACAATTCGACTTTAATATTCAAAGTTAAGACAGGACAACGTCTGTCGAGTTAGCTAGTTATCAATATATTTTTATGTTAAGTACTTAATAAAAATATAAATGATCATCACTAGTTAATTTATGTTGTTCAGAGAAGAAGATACGAAAAGCTATGTAGAAAATATCCTCTCAAAAAATATTTCAAATGTCATGAGCAAATTACAATTATTTTGGAAATTTTAGGCCAAGGACCCAAATTGGTAAGCTTTTATAAAATTTAATTCTATTAAGTATACAAAAATAGAAAATTACAAGTACCGCCTTTTTGGGCCATTAAATTTAATTTCACAACTTGTTATAATATTATCATAACTCTATTAAAATAATCACTCATTAGTTCCGCTTGCAACAACCACAATTCCAAAATATAATAATACTTTTTGGTAATCTTGTCTCCACTAACAGGATAACTACAATCATGGACAATTGAAAAAAAAAACATTCCCTAAGTTCGCAAGTCGTAACTGCTCCTAAGTATGAAAAATAACAGTTCCATTATTATTTCATAGTGTACGTTACTTACAAGGCCACTGCCCCTATGAAATCATTTACGGTCAGGTGAGTTTTCATTTCAAAAGAACACATTTGTAATTCATATTAATTATAAGCACAAGTGCTCACTGACCTTCCTGTTTTAATTACACACCCCGCACCGTTTCATAGTTCACGGCTGTGATTAAAATGTCTCGTAAAATTCATAAGGCGTTATCGCGCGAGGCATCTTCATCGAACGTGGCTCGTTTATGTTAATTTGCGCCTGTTTAAAATCATAATGCGCGGCGAGCATCCCGCAGCTCGCTTCCTTTCCAGTAATAATGGCGGTAATTAAAACGGATAACGCTCACGACCTTTACACTTCCTCTGCTGTTGCATAGATGCCTCTGTAGAGTTAATTGAGGTACGTTTGTTGGCGCGCGCACGGTACACTCGGCGGGCATAGTGTTGTGCCCCGCCTCTCGCTCGCCAGCGAACCGTCTCGACTCGACTCTCCACTGTAAAAGGAACTGGAGCTGCACTAATTGGCCCCGGCACGCGCCGCGCATGCGCCGCGCCGCCGCGGAGCGCGCCCCGCGACACGCTAGTGATGGGATGTGAAATCGAAACACGACTCGACTTTAAAATTAGTTGACTTTTTGCACACGAGTGCAATGAGAGACACGATAAAATTGCATTAGTGGAATCGTTACTGTTATTCGATTTCAACTTTCTAGCTATAACGCGACGACATAAGAGCGTTCACGTGTCTTTAGGTAATTTCATGTCGTACCTACGCGATCGAGATTGAATTACATGGAGGATGATTTGTTAAGTTTCTCTTTATACTTTAACCGGTCCATAAATAGTGGTTTAAATTTATTTTCACCTATAAAGAGAAACAGGAGCGACGCGGAAATAAATCGTAAGATTAATGGCGGCCGGCGTGCTTGGGCACGTACTCGTAGGCGAGCCGGGCCGGCACGCGCCTGCGCGCAGAGCGCCCGTGTTCATTTCACGCGCGCGCGCCTCCGTCTGAATTTCATTCGGAATTACCTTGCATTCGCCTTTTTTAGTGCGCGTGGCAATTAAAAAAGATAGATTGCAATTTGACCCGCGGGCGGCGAGCGTGACGCTTCAGAACGTTATTATGATGAATGCTATCCACTTACGATATGAGAGTGCTCTCGATCAGATAATGGCTCGCTGGCTGGCCTTTCATGTTTGTTCATCGTACTGTGCGAGCCACTGGATTGCCTTATGAGTAATTGAGTTTTTTGAATAAGTAGCTCAACGGGCATAGTTTGAATTCCTTATGCTATTGGACAAACCTGTTTCGAATGTGTCTATGATTTTTTTCTGCAGCGTTGATGGGTTCAGCGCTGACTATGAACCGGTTGTTATTGATACTTATTCAGATTCATACTGATGTTTTTTTACGCAGGATTCCAAGATACATTTGTCAAAGATAACAGTAGATTAATCGCACTTACATTAATTTATTAAATCATTAATTAACCGCCGGAATTTATTGTAAAATTATATTAGTTACAGTTCATTATCCATCAACTTTACTTTCAAGAAATGATTAGAGTAATCTGGTTCTTGACAGTCTTCTAAGAATATTTATATTTAACAGACCCTCCTAGCGATATCCCGGGTGGGTCGCGGCGGCCGGTCGCGGCGCAAGCGCACCGGCATCGGCGCAGGTGGCGCCACGGAGCACTCTCCGCTCGACCTATCAGCGGCCGGCGAGAGCGCCGCCAAGCGCGCCCGACTATCCGCCAGTCCCAGCACTAGGAGCGATAGTGATGAGCGGGATCGAGTCTCTAACGATGGTAAGCATTTATTTAACTACAAGCTATTTATTTAGCTCCACTTACGGTAAGTTTGCATGCAAGCGGTAAAAAAGGGAAGCCAATAGAAAAACAAAACACGTATTCATGTATTTGATACATAAATCGATGTTCGTTATTTACTTACCGATAGTCGATAAAAACGTTAACTAGACAGAAATAGACATCTATGTGTAAAAGCAGTAGTAGTATGCACCACTTAAGTACTCGTTCTATTAAAGTCGACATAATATAGCTGCTTATTCTTTCAATTTAATAAAACTCTGAGACATCGTTATAATGTCACCAGCGTAATATCATAACTTATGTCTCATTATAGAATAATAATTTTATACACGTCAAGACGAATAGATATAATCAATTCCTACGTGCTCGAGACGTCAGTAATATCTTAATGATTATGACTCATGAGTCATGACTTATTAAATAACATAATATAAGTCTATTGTCGCATGTCGATAACACAACAATAAAGAAGATCAATCGATTAATTTTATTAATTTTATCTTCAGTGAAAATATAAATCTGAATTTTATAATCGATTTCTAACTTTCATTGCTTTTAACGATCTGATGTGAAATATCAATCGATAAAAATATTATATAGTGGGATGCGTATTAGTGTCACTGTTAATCTACTTCCTTTAATACCGGAATTCCGGTCTTTATTATCCTTTCGGTCTTTAGTAGACCTTACAAGCCTGATTTTAGAGTTTATTTTCGATGGGTACCTAATTTCGTATTAATGTTACGTCACTATTTACCCTCAGACCGCAGTGAAGCCCGCAGTGAATGCTTATGTGCAGAAGCTCGAGCTCGGCTATCGGCGTGGTCAGTTGATGAAGTCTGCGACTTCGTCAATTCCATCGATATCTGCGCAGAATACACATCGGTAAGTGCACATCACTAAATGTAACTTTTTATTATCACAATTCTTAGATACGTTCGAATTTCAAATTTTCAAATTTATAATTCGTGTACAGAATGTTCCGTACCTAGTCCGGGTTACGGTTTTTGAACATTTTTACTTGTTCCTACTTCATTTTCAATCTGCAACTTTTTCAAATTTAGTCCGACCTTTAACAATGAAGACGAGCGCGTCGCTTCAGTAAGGCATCACATCACTCGAGGCTGTAATCATGATTACACATAATCACTCACTGTTTCTTCACCTCACCACCATTATTAAAAGGACCATGCCTTAATAACACATTCTGCGTTACATAACAACGCCGGAGAGATCAAAATAAATTGGACGATACTGTTGTTACATTTTGTTTGTTCACTTTTTTATTAATTTTAATTGCGTGCCGCGGTGAAAGGTGTAATAAAAACATGAGTATTGAAAAATAATCATAAGTCGGTTTAATTATTCCGACACCCACGTTACGTCACTTGGTACGCCTTTATTGGCCACACAATATATTACAGTGCAACTTTAATTAAACTAAACTAAAATACACAATACTGTCTTACATCAATTAGTTTAAGAGACTTCACTATTTTTTTATAAAATAAAAAATAGCTTTTTCACAAATCCTTAAATACAAATCGATTCCTGCCAGTAGCTAAGTATATACCATAAAAAAACAAGACATCTCTAACTGGCGTTTGATGCTGTGAAATAATACAATATTTTTAATATTCGAATTAAATTTTTGATGTAACATCAGTTTGCCGTCACAGCAAATGGCATGACGCCCTCTCATGCCGTCATGCCCCCTGTACGCCACCGCTCTCGACTCTCTTGTGTTTGCGCGCGCATACATATACTACACATTTTGGCATCTGAAGAGCATCCCGTGACAGACAACTTTTTTTATTTATTTAAGAAACAGTCTGTTCTAAGTACATTTTATAAATATAAAATCATAGGTAGCTGTATAACCTTACCTTTGATTCTCAACTTGATTTTATAATCAAACTAGCTGTGCCCCGCGACTTCATCCGCGCAGTATTGGATTATTGGGTTAAAAAGTATCCTATATGTTAATCCCGGTTATAATCTATATGTTTTCCAAATTTCATCCAAATCCGTTCAGTAGTTTTTGCGTGAAGGAGTAACAAACATACATACATACATACATACATACATCCACACTCACAAACTTTCGCATTTATATATTAGTAGGATAAAATATACGGTCAGATAACGCAGTATTAAACTGATTATGTAATTTATGTTTATCGTCCGAAGGCTTATTTATTATTGCGTAGCGTCCTAGAGGATAGGTCCTTAGCGACATCATGTGAATTAGGGCAAAATGTCTACCCTGAATCGTAAATGTAATGTTTAGTGCAGGAAAATCTAGGTTTATAGCTGCTACAATGAATAGTAGAGTTTAAAGGTGGATTAACCTTTCAAATGGATTTGGCAGAAACACAGCCGTGACTGCTGATGTGTGTGACTATTACGTTGGTACTTCTTTCGACCTAAAAATAATTAAATATGAATCTAAAGCCGGGTTCGCAATTCACAATAAACTTACAGATTTTGCAACCCACTACATTTATTACAACAGTGTAAAGAGGTTCTTATTACTCAACAAAGTAATGCACGGAGTAGAGCATGGCGTAGCATATATTATGTGTGGCAACCCAGACATGGGAAACGACCTGGAGATTTTAAATTTCCGTAATATTTGTATCGCAAAATTTCGCAATCAGTGAACAACGAGACGCGACACTTGCCCTTGTTACATACGGGAAGGTAGTTTGGACAACCTGACATTAATGTTTGGATATTCCATCATCTTACTCCTAGTGTAAGTCTCAATGACACCTTCCAATATACGAAGCACATATTTACAAATCTTCTATTATACTAAAAATAAAATAAGTTACTATGTTTGTTATTCGTTATTATAAATTCACAAAGTACACATAATTCCTATAATTCTGTCCCTCTTGACGTCTTCCATTTCAGCTAGCTTTTTATCGGTCAATAAACATTCAGTCCCTTTCAAATAAATTTACACGCAGCACTTATAAAGTGGATACACTGTAATTATGGAACAAGGCTCCCTGGGACGCGAATTGGCTTGATACTAAAATACCTAATATGAATGACACGACACACTTATGCGTACATCGCAAGTTACATATTTTATTGAAAATACATTAAAAGCAAAATGTGGACATAAGTTAATTAAATGTTCATGGTTCTTGGCACTGAAATTGATATTGCCTAAAATGACGACATTTTAATGTGCGACAGGAGTATTTTAAGTGTGTCGATGTTATTTACATATCTTTGGATATGTGATAATATTTTATTTTATCCTGGATTTTTTTTTTTACCTTAACACAATTTGTAAAAAATGTTTTGTAATATTATGTTCGCCAAAATGCTGTTCGAATTTTCTATCAGTGTGTCACTGTACATCACAGTAGCAAGATCGGATTACCGAGTGATTTATTCTCGAGGCGTCAGCATCGTGGCGCATTGTGCCAGAGGAATTAATTTGTTCGCCAGTTAATAACTTTAACCGGCGGTCAAATGATTAATACTCTGTTGACTTTTCTAGTTCACCGGTTATCCTGGATACTATACATTATTAGTCGGTTTAATCGATAGCTCACGAATTTATTTGTTCGACGAAATTGCACTCTGAGTGTTTTCAAATTAAGACCGGAAAAAAATTACATACCTATATCGTACCTAAACAAAATAAGTACATTATCACCATATTAAAATGTGTCATGGATGCGATAGGTATAAGTCTTTAAGTATATTAACTGATTACATAATAAACGATTTTTTTGTAATTGTTTCACGAAACAGGTCATAGTAATAATGCGATATATTCAATTAAACTTCTAAAGTTAGTGCTCCTAATATCGTGGGTAATAAACAAACGAGCTCGCAAAGTAGCCCGCCACGAATTTGTAGCGATGCCATCGATCCGGCGCGCGCGCATGTCAAATCTTGCGCAAGAGCTCGTGCGGTTCTCGCGCACATTCTATTGTTTGTGTGCAAATTGACGCTATGGCAATCATTATAAACGATAATCTTTATAACTGTAATAAAATTCGTTATTGGTTAATAACAATAGTTAGTACTAACGTTAGTAGGTTCTCGAGATGTACTGGGGTATAAACAAACAAAGCAGACTATTACATTGTTTTCAATGCAATTTTTACCTGTCCTGATAGAATCCCTGATTTTTTCTCTCCAAACTTTTATAATAATCTCAGAATTTTGATAATAATTTTACGGCAAGGGCGCTATTTTAAAAGTAATGGATTAAAATACGTCCCAGGTGAAAAAATCTAGCCAAGGAGACGTACAAAACATAGTTCGTGCGTTGTTCACTCGTTTTCTTATTAAAAATTCACAATCCCATCTTTGGTCATCAACCACTAAGATTTATGTTCCAAATTCAAAACTTATCTCTGCCACCTGTAAAACCTCTTTTGCGCGCACTTTTTTCAAAAACGAATCGTCATTATTCGTTTGCGGGATGAGAAAATCGTATTTAATCTCTTTTATTCACGTGACTATATGACCCGCATATTCGGTCTAGATGAGCACTTAATCCTAATTGCGCAGTGTCACCATTTAGGTACCTACCGCGAGCCTGGGATACTCGTGCGCTCGTGATTCCACTCTGCCGCAACATTCCGTGCGACATATAAATTACCACCGCGTGTGATAAAACGCTTAAATTATAGCAATATTCGATCTGAATCGCTTTCGTGTGGAAACTGTAGTCGGCTGGAGTGAATCGGCGAAACATGTGGGCTTTTGAGCAATATATGTTGACAAAATTGACAGCCTTATACCTACCAACATAAGTACCTAAATGATAATTTATTTTGAGCAGTTTAATCAACATCGGTCGTGCAATGATCGATATTACCGGGGTAGAGGTTTACGAGTGCAGGCCGCTTGGCTCACTGCACCGGGTGGTTGCGATTCCCGTCGGGGTAAATTTCGGAATTTGGCCCTGGTCTAGACCACAGGGTAACTGGGACCGGTGTAACTGGGATCATTCCCAATCCCGTACCCATAGTACAAGGGGTGCTTAGTTTGGGACCATATAGTTGGTGTGTTAATCTGGCGATATTTATTTATTTAGTGGAGTACATGATGTACGCACATTTTTTATTTCAAATTATTCTAGAAACTACTTTTTACATTGCCGCCATAAGAAGCTAATACTGAATGTAAGTAATTAATAAATTGAATAGTTCGGTAACTGAGCTATAGCAGAATGGACTTGGCCGTGCAATGTCGATGGTTTGGAATTCCGTAGGAAAATAAATGAGAAGTCCAGAAGCTCAGTCTGCGCCTGCGCAATTAGTGTGAAACGCTAAGTGTTTGCGCACGACGCGGACGCAGCGGCGACGGGACGATCCGGCGGCGATCCGGGGCCCTTATTACGTTAGCTACTTCAAACGCAGTAGAAAAGCGCTCGCGGGCTCGCGTTCGAGCGTTTGAAAGCTAATTCGAGTTTGAACGCTCGCGTTTGATAGCTAATTCGCGTTTGAACGCTCGAGTTTGAAAGCTAATTCGCGTTTGAACGCTTGCGTTTGAAAGTAAATTAGCTTTGAAACGCTCGAACGCGAGCGTTTGCTTTTCCATTGCGTTTTAAGTAGCTAACGTAATAAGGGCCCGGGTCCGTTGATAAATAGCATCCTATTTGACAAAGTGATAAATCAACATGCGGTCAATTGAGCTGAAATGAAGGGATCCCATTAATCAAATGACGATAAATGTACCGAGGTTTCAAGGATCGTTTACTGATATAATGGTTTTAATACCACGCTTAAACATTTTCAATATACATAATGTTTAATGTTATTACCTATTCATAATAAATCCTTTGATGACCCACTTTTGATGACAAGTTTAAATTTCATTTCATTTTAATCACATCACTAATCCCCCCTTCAAACTATCCTGAGGATGTTTCGTTTGGAGGCGAAACACGGGTAGAATTATCCTTTTCGTTCGGTTTGTTTCGCGGTAAATTGCATATTATTAAGGTCCCTGACACTCATGGCAGACAGACTCTCCACTAACGGAGTTCGGAGTTTTTGGCGTCTTCTCTTATCGATCACCGTATTTGGTTTAGGTACAACTTTGGAGGTTCACAAGCCGAGACTGAATGGTGGGTCCTTCTCCATAATCATTTTACAATGGATTTCCGATAATTAACACCAGAGTCAATCAATTAAATAATTGAATTACTACACACATTTGTTTTATATGATCACTACTTAAGGTGTAATAAACATTTCCCTTTTTACATATATGTCGAAATATTTTAGCATACATATAACTTCAACGGTACATGCTCTCGTCCCCATCAAAAGCCACACACAAAGCATCCATCACTGCTATTCATAATCACGTTGTTACATACGAACATAAATATCACCCAAAACAAACAATGTCCAGCACCCCGAGCGATACACGACTCATACAGCAAAAGCCTCAACTATTGTTGAAGATATAACAAATTTATCAATTCACCTGCTTCGCAGTAAGATCGACTAAACTGTGCCTTATACCGACGCACCTCGGTATCGTGTACTGCATTTGTAACGTTGTGTTTCCTGAGATTGTAATTACTTTAATGGGCGTTCTATCGTGAGCACTCGACGGATATTGTTATGATTTTAGACATGAAATCGAAAATGGTCATGGGTCATCCTCATGTGAGTATTCGTTGCGCAAAATGATTGGAGGTAACACGATTTCACTTAGGGGCCACCCATAAATAACGTCACACGAATTTCATGATTTTTTTCACCCCCGTTCTTGTCTCAGCTGGTCACATTTGTCAGGAGACCCCCCCTACCTAGTGTGATGTCACATATTTTGCAATTTTACATTTAGAACTTTATGAAAACCAAACAGCAGTGCCCCGAAATTATTTTTAATTCCAATTAAATTATTTTTCAATCAAATCCACATCAAATCAAACACCACACCTGGTCACACAATGTCACACTTCGTCGACCCCGTGCCTCCCCCTGAACATGTGACGTAATTTATGGATGGACCCTTAGAGGTGGGCGATGTCGGGTGATTCATTCGATTAAGTGGAATTGGAATTAATCGATTGTAGAAATTAGGCTGTGGAATGGCAATTGTTTTGTTTTGAAACGGATGTGAAATATGATATTACTAGCTGTGCCCACCGACTTCGTCGGCGTAGTATTTAAGTTAACAAAAATTTCGAGATTATCGGGATAAAAAGTATCCTATGTGTTAATCCCGGTTATAAACTATCTGTATTCCAAATTTCATCCAAATCTGTTCAGTAGTTTTTACGTGAAGGAGTAACAAACATACATCCACACTCACAAACTTTCGCATTTATAATATTAGTAGGATTATATTTGTTTAGCTAGCTTCTGGTAACGCTCGGAACTGGTTTCGTTACCTGAATTGAATAGAAATGTAACGGTAACAATATAATGCTTTATATATTTGCTTAGAGGTCTAGTTCTAGTTCAATAAATAATTTAAATAATTTAGCTCCTTTTGACGTCCCACTCTTAGGCACGGGCTTCAAGCCGTAATCCACCACGCTGGCCTAGTGCGGGTTGGCTAGTTGAATGTGGTGTGATAGTTATCATAGGTAATCAATGTTGAAAAGCTTGATTCAAAAATTCCTAAAGCCTGCCGCAGATCAAACCTCCGCCCCCTTGTTTCCAAAGTGAGCGTTGACCATGACAATTATTATATTATATCTACATTATTACATAAACACTAATAAATCTAAGGTATAATTAATTAGCTGCTAACTAAACCAGACGTGCAGACATGAGACAACATAAAAAAATACGAACAGACAAATGGTTTATCATCACCTGACTTTCTTCATCCGCACATAACAAGATAAATAATCTGTTACACATATTAATTATTTTACAATAAACGCTTCATTGAAATACCTTTTATGTAACGATACATACGTTACGTGACGGCTGCATAAATAGGGTTGCCACCATTACCTACTCAAGCACAAAGTGGGGCAGTGAGTTAATTTAAAACAGATCTATACGAGATTAATCTCGTATAGATCTGTTTTAATTTTTTAATACAGGGCTTAGGTTTCAAGCAAAGCTAAAGTCACCGTCTACTTTAATATAAATGAAGACAAGAAGCAGTTACAATCTTCTGTCGTTTAAAAATATCCAAGGAGTATCAGCCCTGCGTTCAACCCATCCGCGCCGCTTTCGCGTCGTGAGGTGTAAATGGACGCAATTTATAACACTCGGTATCAAACGAAGCGACGATAATTCGGCATTACTCGTACGCTCACAACGCCGTTAACGTAACTAACGTTATTAACTTAAATAACGCGCTACCGAAATTTGTGGAAAAAGCCGTAAAAGAAAGTCGTGACTTGTAATTTTCTTTTTTGACAAATTACCTACAATCGAATAAAGTCTTTTGTTGTCAAATTTTAAAAAGTGCGTATCTATTAATTTATTTTGGGTTTATTTTTCATTACTGTACTTAAGTACCTATCCGTAAATAGAGTTAAATAAAAGCTTAGAATGCAAGCAAAATGAATGTTTTATATTCCATTATCAAAAGTGAATATATATAATTAAAGGATCTATAGTTTTATGATTAGCATCCGCCACCAAGACACGTTTTTACAAATCGCCATTGTATTTCCAACTGTATATTGCAAAGATTTAAATACAATATCGTATACCGCCATCATACTACTACTGTCATAAGGCTTGTGTCATTGGTATGTCTCCCAAATCACGTCGAACGACGTACATTAATCAATAAATAAATAAATAATCAATATCGCCAGACTGACACACCAACTGTATGGTCCTACACTAAGCAACTATGCACTATGGGTACCGACAATGGACTGGGGCGGTCCCAGTGACACCCAGATGGGGACGAATTACGAAAAGGCCATTACCGAAATTTCCCCCAGCGGGGATCGAACCAGCAACCACCATGTGCGGTGAGCCGAGCGGCCTACGCTCGAACCACTGCGCCAAGCGGGCGTCAATAACCAAGATATTGCCACTTAGTTCCACGACACCAATTTTCTAACTCATCTGGCTTTGCTACGGACAATCTTACCTCGACGCCTCATCTTGCCGGGTTTTTTTTCATCTAATGATGCTTCGGATTTATTGAAATCCAGTAAATTAAGTGCGCGCCGCGAGATTATTTTAAATCTCATGTACTTATTTATTTGTTGGGGTTCCGTGGTGAAGATAATTCTTATTCAGCTTCTTTTATATTTATCATACTAATATTATAAAGAGGAAAACTTTGTTTGTTTGATTGTAATGAATAGGCTTCGAAACTACTGAACCGATTTGAAAAATTCTTTCACTGTTGGGAAGCTACACTATACCCGGGTGACATAGGCTATATTTTTTTTTTTTATTAAGGATCCTTACTAAAACTCCAATAATGTAACCGTAATGTACCCGTGCGAAGCCGGGGCCGGCCGCTAGTATTATATGTTTTTGACTAGATACCTACTTATTAAACGTTATTTAGTAGGATTTTGACAAATTTGATTCGTCTTTTTGCACCGTTTGTATATCTATACAAATAAATAAAATTGGAGTGTCTGTTTGTAATATCAAAATAACACCTTTTCACTAAATGCATATGAAAGTACATAAGACACCTATAACAAAAACGCGATTTAATTTTTTTTTGTCTGTCTGTCTGTCTGTCTGTCTGTGTGTTTGTTCCGGGTAATCTCCGAAACGGCTGGACCGATTTTGACGGGACTTTCACTGGCAGATAGCAGTAACCAATGCTACTATTATTTAAGAAAAACAACATTAAAAAAATGGGTCCTGTCGCGCGGGCTCAGAACGCGGGAGCGGGTTTTTTTGTTAAGTTAAATTCCACGCGGACGAAGTCGCGGGCTCAGCTAGTTTTTTTTATATAAACAAGACAAGGTGATTTACATTCCAATTGATTTGAAGCAAGTAAAATATTGTTTGAACATCAATCTTTTGTTTTATAGACCTCCAACGTATACACTTCATTCCAGTCTGTGTATTAGCTCATCGGTCGAATGTTATATGCAGGCAAAATTAATTCGATTCATGACTTTCTCCTAAACCGGTTCGCGACAGTTGATGAGACGATGACATTAAGACAGCAGCGAGGCGAAACGAGAGCAGCCGCCGTTAACTTAAGAGGTAGATTGCATTGTGCAATTGCTAATTAAAAATGGACGTTTGTAATTGGCTACTTTCAATATTGATGAATTTTGAGAGGACAACTTGTTGAGAATAACAATTGACTAATTTGATTGATTATACTGTACCTGTACCTAGTGTGCCTTCCTACACGCTTTTTTATGAAATACCAACTTTTTGCTCGCATCCTTGCAAACGCAGATTTTTTTTATTCTCCAGATGAACCCACCAACTGTTTGGTCCCAAACTAAGCAGCGCTTGTAGTATGGGTACCGTACAATGGCCTGGGGGCGACCCCAGTGGCACCCAGACCAGGGCAAATTACGAAAAGGACATTTACGAAATATACCCTTACGGGAATTAAACCCGCAACCACCCGGTGTAGTGAGACGAGCGGCCTTCGCTCGAACCACTGCGCCAAGCGGTTGCCTGGATGATATTATTGAATGTCACTGGGACTGCACCCAGTCCATTGTGCGGTACCCATAGTACAAGCGCTGCTTAGTTTTGGAACATTCTTACAGTTGATGTGTAAGTCTGTTGAAGTTTATTTATCTCTTTAATTTATATTTGATGTATTTCATGGATTCCAACACAAGCTTGGACTTGTTGCGAATGAATGGGCGAGGACTTTGTTGGTATGTAAGAAGTTTTTGAGAAAATGAATGATTATTTATGAGTATTTATAGTTAGTTAATTAGTGTAAGTGGCCTTTGGCCGTTTTATTTTAACTTTATATAAAGAAATAAATATAAATTTCGCATGCAACACGAATTAGGTACATTTGAAAACCATTGATTCTCGTTCATCAAGAGATCTAAGCTAACAAATCTGGACCATTATTTGTAATCAAACCGAAATTACACTCCCATTTCAAACATACCTTTCGTATCTCACAGCGGAGTTTACAAACATTACTCTATCTTTAAAGGGACAGCAATCAATCGACGTTTATTGTAGGTAACGAGGTTCCTATATCGAGTTTAACTGTTCCATGGATGCTGTGTCGTTAACAACTGGGAAATGGATCGCGAACTAGATTCAAACGTTAGTTGAGTAACAGTAGTATAATTAGTGTTTGCATTGTGGACTTTGAGTTTCGACTGACAAGTTACTGGTAAGCAAAGTACCGTGGTAACTAATAGTAAGTGATAGGAGTTTGAAAATTGAGTTTATTTTATTTTTAACTTTACCCCATTTGAAATATAGCTTAATTTAGAACAATACTTCCAACGAGATGCGATTCGAAATAGTAAAAATGTTCGAGTTGAAATCGTTTACCGCCGGGCTCGCTAAATTTATGATTCATTCTGTGTCGTAAACTAAAATGTTAATTAAAACTTAATAAAAGCGAGACGTTAATAAAATAATTAAATACAATCAACTATTCATTTTCGTATCGTTTCTCGTTGCCCGTGGCGGCCATTACCTGAAAGATGAGTTGGCATTCTTTATGCGTTTTTTTTATATTCAATTATATTATTAGGTATGTAGAGCATATAGTTTCGTACCACGATTAAAAACAAATGGAACGAGTAATTAAACAACAGCCGCATGAGTTGATTACAAGTTTCATGTCGGCCGAATGTTTTAACTGAGTGAGTACATTAAAGCGTTCATTCATTCATTCATTCATTCATTCGGCTACCACATTTCGTAAGCCTTCATTATCATTCAAGATTGGATTATTACTTTTAGCCATTCTCAATTGAGACATATTTCTTATTCATCACCATTGCGAAATTAACTTTTATGTATGTATGTTTTTTATAAAATTAAGGGTGCATTCGAAATTCTTCTCCTCCTAAACGGCTTGACCGATTTTGATGTTTTATTTTGTATTTATTGGGTGGGCTAAATAGTTCGTAGGCATAGATGTAAATCGATAGGTGGCTCTGTTATTAACTTCCAGAATGTAAAATCTACGCTCGCAAAGCTGCGGATAAAAACTAGTATTAAGTATTTAAAAAATAATTTCAATAGAGGCAGCCTTCCGTTTAATAATTACGTAGTTAATTAAAACACTGTTCTACTGCTAATAAGTAGTGCAGACATCTATATCTAGGTTCGAGCGTATCAAACGACCTGTGACCTCAATTGGATATAGATATGCGGAATGGATCCAACCACAAATACTTCTGCAAACTGAAACCAACCTTCGAACACTTCATCTGGGTTTGATTTTAGTCTGCAGGAGTTAGTGTGGGTTGGTTCCTTTTTGCAAAACTAGGTCCAATTAAACATCCCGATACGACTCGACTCCGGTTTGCAATTTTACATGGTATTCGCTTACTAAACCAGCCGTGTCTAGTAAGGTTGAGTATGACCAGCTCCTAACCTGTTGTCGATTATATTTCCGATTAAAATAATCGGCAATAAAATCGATTTCAAACTAAACGACTGAATGATCGCGGTTTTTAGTTTGTCTTGTGAATGAAATTGACACTTTTTACAAACTTATATGCGGATCTTTTTAAGATTTCATATTTTAAAATAAATATTAATAAGAAAAGAAAGTTATTTGCACAAAATTTAGATGTTCCATAGAAATATTATAAAATCTTTTCTATTTTTACCTAAGGCTAAAGTAACACACATTTCATATGTTATTTTGATAGACTTTGAAGATTTATTTATATTTAATTTAGGTACCTAGTACCTATATGTTTCCTTTTTTGAAATATTGAAAACATGCAACATACATACATATACCAGAGGACTTAAACATCAAATAAACTGGCGAAAAAGTTATTTCAACAAAAATTTCCTGTAGGTATCCGAATCCTCTCAAACTACCGTAGTTAGTACCTTCCTAATAAAAGTTGCAAAAGCCATTCGTGTGCGTCCGTCCGATGTCCGGATAAGCGGCGGTTAATAGCCCGGACCACCAATAAAGTACCCGGAACGGCCGCCAGGCGGTGCGGCGTTATCAGCGGTCTGGGAATCGTAATTTATAAATGGTACTACGACTTTGTGAGGAACTGTTATGAAGCGTTGCATTGATTACAGTTTGGGTTAATACTTGGAGCTGTATAAAATTATAAAGTCTTACTAGCTGTGCCCCGCGACTCCGTCCGCGTGAAATGTGGACCACCCTTAACATTTAGGGGTATAAAAATATATAGTAGCCGATTCTCAGACCTACCCGATATGCACACAACATTTCGGAGGAGTATGGTAACTAACACTGTGACACGGGAATTTTGTTTATAAGATTTAAAGAATGCACAATATTTTGCACAAACAAAAAAATCTGTTGTGTTTCTTCCTAAGCAAACTTTGATTAAATCTCTATCTATATATACTAGTTGTACCAAACAGAAAAAAAATATATATACCATCATTGGATAGTTTTTTGTTGGTACGTATCTTTAGCATTTACTCAGGCCCGCGCACTATTTCGAAATTAATATGATAATACTATATCTATTAAAATTGAATAAGTATAACTTTAATTACAAACGTATTAAATTAAATCTTAATTAGGTTCCATGCAGACTTACGAGAGAAAGCTATAATGGCTACTATCTTACCGATATTATAATTTATACCCGTAACTTGTACTAAGTTATATATCGATTATTTTAATTGAACCTGAGTTCTAATTAACATGCAAACCGTGAACTAAGCTGAACCAAATTTATACTAAACGCGGATATAGTATGGCTTGTAATATATCTGTATAATTACTTCTACCCTCGATGGTCATTGAAATTAACTGTTTTATTTCTTTAATACGGTATTTTAAGTTAGTAATCAAATATATAGTTTATATTTTAACTGCTTCGAATTTAATCATTGATTATAATTTGAAAATTATCGTTTTTAGTGAACACTTAGTGATATTAATTAATATAATCAGATTGTCGTTAATATTAAATAATATATTATAATAATATAATATAATTATATAATAATTAAGGCCTTTTTGACGTCCCACTCCGGGGCACGGGCCGCCCCTCACTACGAGGCGGCTTCAGGCCGTAATCCACCATGCGATGATGCGCGAGATGCGAGCCGGGGTTTGAACCCAGGACGCGTGCCTAACCAATCGGCTATCACTGCTTTCGTTAATATTACAAACATAATAAATAAAATATTTTCCTGACATCAGGTTCTTTTGAAAATAACATAGTAGATGTAAATATCTATTTAAAATGCATTTGCACTTATATTGTTTAAATAGCCTTCATACTGAAGTTAATCTAATTGTACTTAGAATTAATACAATATCGGACAAACAATTGCTTAGGCCAAACACTAAAGTTTTGTAAAATATTCAAAGGGCCGTCAGTCAGAAAATATAATATTTACGTTCGAGATCTTCAATATCTACTATTCACCTTAATTATTATTTTGAAGATTTGACACATCCTGTAGAGCTCTCGGCTGTAGAGCCCTCGCCCATAGGGGCTACTTTCCTATAATTATCGGCCCTCAATTTCGCGATAGTATATTGAATCGTAAATCCCTTATAAAATTGCCTCTCTTGATATTGCAAAACCGTTGAACGTGCGTATTTAAGTGCAGTGTGCTCCGGTCTTCCGCTTCCCTTGTTTGATCTTCTATGATTATAATCTGCGTGTGCGCACGCCTCTGAACGCGTACTACCTGTGAAATAAAATCTGAAACCTTACCGGAGCGGATGAGGGTAATAAAAAGTAAAATTTAAACAGCTTGACAATGAACGCCAGGCGCTTAAGGCCGGACACACAAATGGTTTTCGCATAAGTTTTATTACTACGGTACTTTTGAAAAGAATTCGGGTTACTACCTACATTCTATTTCAGCTTGGTACTAAACAGTTTCAATATTTATGGTCAATAATAATGACAGAGCGTAGCCGTAGCGTCTCGTGCCTTATTAGTCCTACTGACTCCTACTTTATTTAATTCTTGATTATTTTAAAATACTGGAGCTATCTCATTTGCCAAAATACCTGCTCTATAAGTAACTGGCGGTTGAAAAAGTAAGCTTCTCTATCGCTTTCTCATGTAAAATCCACCCGAGCACTGTGACGATACATAACCATAAAATTGAACCTGTCTAATGACTCCCCAGGATCAGCCATGCGCTGCTCTATAACATTTAATTTAGTTCAATAGAGTCGGGCTTGTATTTAAATTGAGACGTCTAGATGGTGAGATAGGAAGCTGGGAGCGGGCGGTAGAGATGCTATCGGGGGTCTCGGGGTCCTCGTTTGTACGGTTCAGTATGTACGAGTTGATGTTGCGGATGTTTTTCCAAGCCCACTAGCGGAGTGGAGGAATAAACTTTCATCAGTTTGGTTTGGTTGTAAAATTTTGATTATGTAAATGGTCTGATTTATTGCTTTTGGAATTATGAGTTTGTTTGTTCAGCCTTTTTTTGAGAAGAATCGGATAGAAACTACAATGGTTCCTTTTCTTTTTAAAAATAACTTTTGAGGTTCTGTCTTACTTTTTTATAAAGCATTGTAGATTTGTTAAGTGACCTTTACTGTCCCACTGCTCGGCAAAGGTCTCGCCCATAACGTGACATACCTCTCTGTTTTTTGTCATCTCTTACCAAGCGTTCACCTAACGTTTTAAATATATCAAGAAACAAGTCCTTGCTGGCTACATATTTACATTAACATCAATTCACAATCTGTATCGTATCGTAATCAATAAAGAAACTACTAATTATACCTATTTTAGTCCTCGTAAAAAGCACCGATATTTTTATCAGACAGTTCTGTATATACACATTGTACCGTATCTGTCAAAAGTGTATATACAGAACTGTGTTGGCTTCTCCGTGTGAATGAACGCTCAGTTTGAAAATACCGCAAAAGGTATTGGTAAGTCGTTCACCGGTACATGTCGTCCACAAATCAAGTTCCCATAAGATTTCATACAAAATAATTTTCTAAATCGTCCGGTCTCAGATCACGTAGGGCGGTCCTTGGTGCATCAAAGCAATTCCTTTCGCGTTCAGCAGTCGTCCCAGGCGCTGGACATGTGGCCGGCAGCGCATGCGCCGCGTGATTGTGTCACGTACTTAATACACGATAATCTTAGACGAAAAATTTACGAAATTGTATCGGGGAATTGCATTTCGCGAAATCCGTTCTGATTGCAACGAAATTTAAAGGATAAATAAAGAAAAATTTTGGAGCGTCTTGTCGACTAACTTCTCAAGAGTTTTGGAAATATTTTTTTTTTATTATTATAACAAAGTCGGCTAACAAGCGTACGACATGCGATGTGAAGCAGTTACCTTCGCCTATAGATGCTTGCAATACCAATAGCATTGCTCGCACGATGGCGACTTGTAGGATAGCGGGACGGAGGGACGTGAAGGAAGGGGAGGTTGTTCTTCAGGCTCTTTCACTTATTGTACGAAATGCAGCTATAATAGCTATTACCAGCGTCAAGTAGCTACTTGACCTGATCTTATGTGACTGGGTGGTCGAGCCAGCCCATATATAGGCTGTATAGCCAATTATTACATACTAGCTGTGCCCCGCGACTTCATCCGCGTAGTATTGGATTATTGGGTTAATATGTTAATCCCGGTTATAATCTATCTGTGTTCCAAATTTCATCCAAATCCGTTCAGTAGTTTTTGCGTGAAGGAGTAACAAACATATATACATACATACATACATACATACATACATACATACATACATACATCCACACTCACAAACTTTCGCATTTATAATATTAGTAGGATAAGGGCCTGTGCACACCACGTTTTTTAAACGCGCCGTCAACGCGCGTTTGTAGCTATACAGATGCGATACGCACGCGAGTGAGACACAGCCTGTAGACCTTTGTAGGATAAAAGCGCGCCGTCGACGCACGTTTCTAAAACGCGCGTCGACGGCGCGTTGTCGGCGCTTAGTCAGCCTGCAAACTAATTATCAATATAGGAAGTAAACACGGATCACAACCGAAACCTCTTCAAATACGACATTAGCCTAATGATTTAAGTATATCCTGGAAATCACACGTAGCCTGAAATACCTAATTTAAGTGTAGTGAGGTCGTTTAGTGAATTAATTAATTGAAGTGAGATCAAGAGCCAGTAATGATTTATATCCTGGCTATCGGGCGTAGGATGAAGTAGCTAATTTAATTACACTACAATCAATCATCTGTTGACAAGTCACCGATCGGTTAATTGTTGGAACTATGTGCCACCCACGACATCTTGTCGCTGGATAAAAAGCTGTTATATAATTTAAATTATGTTATTAATAATAATTCAGCCCTTTTGACGTCTCCCTTCACTGCGGGATTCAGGCCATAATCCACCGCGCTGGCCCAGTACGGCTTGGCGGATTTCACATGTCTTTCGAAAATTGGTTAGATCTTCTAACACATGCAGGTTTCCTCAAGGTGCTTTCCTTCACCGTAAGCAATTGATTATCTTATTGTTATTATGATTTGCTCATAGAATTCGAAAAACACAAAGGTGCCCGCAAGATGCGTGCTTAACTAATCGGCTATCACTGCTTTTTGCTACAAACTTTTTGTGTTGCTGTTGGTTTTCTTTACAAATAAATAAAATAATAAAACATTTCCACTTCCCTCCGGTGCAAAGCTGGAGACAAAAGTATTGCAGCTGTTAACGGCATGCTTGCTAACATTAACTCTTATAATGTCGTCTTTCTCCCGTTAAACGAGTGAGCGGTTAAAAACACAGTTCACCCGGTAATCGAACCCCACAATAAGATAAAACTGTAACATGAAATAGCACCAGTCAAGTACAGTCATTCTGTATTATGACGGACACGCCTTGAGTGCCGCAAAATATACCTTATTGATGTTGCAATAAGAAACACTATGATAAAAATATAAGTATAGCTGTACTTTCGAAAGATTACGGGCGACGAATCAGGGTTGTTGATAAATTTAAAAACATTCTTTATTTCACGAACATTATGGTCCTAAAAGGAATCCTTGTGGAACACCAAATTTGAAATTGATTCCATTGAATATGTTTTGATTATTTGCTTTAATAGTGAGTTGAATACTTTTAATTTGGTATAAACATAGACATATGAATAATAATAATATATAAGACCGACTTAAAAATGGGAAATACTATCATCCCACCGTTTCAAATGCTCCATCAAAACCGAGTAGGTACCTATGCCCTACTATTCGCATTAACTTCACCGCCACCATCAATAACCCGACATACCTTGCGGTTAGAAAGCCGACAGCCCTGCTTTAAGTTGACATTCCTAGATTGAAAGGTCGCAAACTGGTCTGGCGATTACCGCGACCATTACGGGCGGACGCCGGCAGTGGTCGCGCAGATTGCCGGCCATTCCCGACATCGGCGACCATCTGCCGCGACCGGGATCACCGCATACACGATACGTCGATTTAAACTGGTGATTTTGCGGTTTTCTGCAGGAATCGAACGACACCACACTCTGACTCAATATGCTTACAGATTTTCTCGATTTTGACGATTATTTTTATCATCCGATATTATGCTGTGTTTTGATGATCAATAAGATCTGTCAGCTGCCTATTAGGGGTCTAATTGAGTTCGGTTTATGAATACGGGTGTATTAATAAACTTAACTCAAGTCTGAGAGCGATTTTGTAAATATTATTGTCATTTTGTACTGAAATGACGTTAGAATGACATTTCCAAAATCTCTCTAAAACTTGAGATCGATTTATACTCGGTCGATCTATACAAATAAATAAAATCGGAGTGTGTGTTTGTAATATCAAAATAACACCTTTCCACTAAATGCATATGAAAGTACCTACGGCACCTATAGCAAAAACGCGATTAACAATTTTTTTGTCTGTCTGTCTGTCTGTGTGTTTGTTCCGGGTAATCTCCGAAACGGCTGGACCGATTTTGACGGGACTTTCACTGGTAGATAGCTGATGTTATAAGCAGTAACTTAGTCTAATTCTATTTTAAATTTTATTTTTATTTATTTTAAAAACCAAATTAAAAAAATGTGTTCTGTCGCGCGGGCTCAGAACGCGGGAGCGGGCTTTTTTGTTAAGTTAAATTCCACGCGGACGAAGTCGGGGGCTCAGCTAGTTTATAATACGGGCCTTAATATGATGCCGATTGTGTAATGTTTACACGCGTGTTGTTCGTCCAGTAGTATCACAGCTGGTGCGAAAATCTGGCGATACTTTTTTATTTATATCGTTGCCATAGCTTTCGCAAAGACGACATGTGTGCGTCGTTCTTTACCTGGTGGTATTACGGCGCACGCGTCCGCGGCGCGCGGCGTTTCCGTTCGAAAGTCGCGGTAATATCGCTGATTGGTGCCGCTTGTAATGGCGATAGCTATGGGGTTCACTCGTCAATAATACCAGTTACTATTTTATAGGCGATACGATTTATGTTTCCTTGGATAATTAGAACTGTTATGGAACGATGGAAATGTTAGGAAGATTGTTGATGATCCGAGAATGAGATCATTCGTTTAAAATATTGTTAGGCCTTCCAAAATCTAATTGTATTTTGATTTTTAAAACCTCTGTGCTACGGTAAGCCAGGGTCGACAGTGGTCCCTAAGAAACTTTATTATTTCCTGTCCAAAGGAAAATCATAAGAAAATCTCTTCAGGCATACTGAATAATTTATTTATTTTATTATTACTTGTAATTATATTGGTCATAATAAATTAGATATTTTAACCTTCACGATTTATCCTGTGTTTGTAATTGAGTGATCTCGTATAATTATTTTAAATCAATAAAATAAATACAGGAAGGAAAAGTTAATTTAATTTTATTAACCTCAGAATATGATTTAGTAAAGGTGATCATAAACTTAAATACCTTAGAGTGATAGATTAATATCAACTCTCCAGGAGTAGTGCGCACACTAACACAAAATGTTTGTCAAGGATTATGAAGCTGTCTCTTTTGAATGCATGGGAGTAAATGAGACAAAATCGATTTTTCTCATATAGTCTTATTGTAGGCGGGTGTGTTAGGTCTACAGCCCACTTACCTCATTCTCGAATAACTAGGAAAAATAAATAAATTGGGTTAGGTATCTAATGTTGTTATGATGTGTACGCGGTGATTCACACGGTTAACAAGGCAGGTACCGATAATATTTAAATACATTTTATATATACGGCATATCTTTCAAAAATGTATACAAAGAACGGTGTCGGCTTCTTCGTGTGAATGAACACTACCACAACTATTATTTGTCATCCTGTACACTTTGACAATTTTTGTTTAAGAGCCGTATCATTAAACCGATCTAAAAACCGTTTTCATGTCACCTTTGCATCACAAGTAAAATTTCAAAATACCTCTTGTATCCTCTTACTCAGCTGAGATACGTACAGATACCAAATGTCGAACTCAACAACGATCTTAAGTTCGCTCTCAGTCTTCAATTAGTTTTATTATAAACCGGGCCAAAATTATTCAGTTCATAATCAAGCTTTCACTAGAGTTCAAACTGTAATATTAACATCAATAAAGTTACAAAAACTTTATGTTTATAAAGGAAATGTTACAAACGTTCCAACTCATAACTAGCGCTGCGCCAGCGCTGATAAGGTTTACATAACCGCTGTTTATTCAAATTAATGCGAATTCACTTATCCAACCGATAAATTAACTGTTTGATTTAATAACACTCGTTTTTATCTCGATAAATTATTATAACAAGAGTTAACAAACACTCCATTTGAATATACAATGTTTTTGCCTTTTCCTGTTATGTATTTGTTTTATGTTATAATTATATTACATAGCTTTAAATAAACCGCCAGTAATATATAGGATGCCCCTTACATCGTAACGAGAACGGAGAGGGACCCAACTCATGATTCTGGACGCCCCAGAGTTAGAATTTTCCGGCGATATTTATGAACTATGCTTAACTTTTTGAGCATTTATAAATTGATTTTAGCTTGTAATGCGCGCTCGAGCGTATTGAGTCTTAACGCTGCAGTTTATGTCTAAAATAGTAATCGTTGATTTATTTATGTAAAATCACTTGAGATAGATTTATAATGTAATGATTACATGCTACAATCAATTTTAAAATGCTGATTTTTTTTTATCATAATTCATGAAAATACCGACGTGAAATTCCAACTCTGGGCGGGTCTAGAATCATGAGTTGAATCTATGGTATCAGTTTTCGTTATGACGCCCCTTACACCCTGAATGACCTTCCATGGATTATTATTATATTACAATATTGTCTAAAGTCATTAAAATAATGCTTCTAGGCTTAAAAATTTTGTACCGTGGTAGAGCCAAGCTGTAGCCACTTGACTACAGCTCATATACGGGCTGCCTCGACCGGGGTAGTACCACCGTCTCACATAAGATCAGCGTAAAGTAGCTAATGCTGCTGCCCTCAGCCCAACCCCTTCTCCTGCCCACTCCCCCTGCATCTATAGGCGGATCGTACGTCTGGTGATAATTATTATCTAAATATATATAACTCAAAGGTGACTGACTGACTGACTGACATAGTGATCTATCAACGCACAGCCCAAACCACTGGACGGATCGGGCTGAAATTTGGCATGCAGGTAGATGTTATGACGTAGGCCTCCGCTAAGAAGGATTTTGATTAATTCTACCCCCAAGGGGATAAAATAGGGGATGAAAGTTTGTATGAAACTTTGTCAATTAAATTCCACGCGGATGAAGTCGCGGGCACAGCTAGTTGTATATATTTTCGAAGGTTTCAAAGATGTCGCTCTCCATAACCAATTGTTCTTACAAAATCACTCTTATCGCTTAGAAAATTCGTTTCAAATTGAAGCTTCGTACCTAAATGTGACCAAATACAAGAGACCGGTAGCCGATGTGACGCAAATGTCAAGTGGTTACGCGCAATCATTTGTCCAAGTCGCGCAGTGACATCTGTCGTCGGCGAAACGAGTTTATCTGCGGACCGCACTCATTACTCAAACATCCACTACTGGATCTCGAACCTGTGTCAATGATAGCGGCGGAAGATAAATATATTGTCTGCCTTTCACTGAATACGCAGGACATACCTACTGGTCCTATATTTCAAAATCGTAATGTAAGGTTTCATCATAATATTCTTTGTCCTCTAGATATAATTGCATTCAATAACATGTCTACACGTATACCTACACGGAGCCGAATCTGCTGATATAGAATCTTGAAATTTAGATAGTAGGTCACTTTTTTCAAATTTTTTATCCATCGTCGTCCCACTGCTGGGCAAAGGTCTCACTATTCGTCTCCATTAATCTCTTTCCTCAGCGATTTTTTTCCAGTCCTTGTAGGCATCAAGATCGTCGCCATCTCATTGAAACTCTACCTTCACGCCGTTTTCCAGGACCAATGGCAACATCTATAGGCTACGATAATTTGCTTAACATTAAGCAGATCAATAGTATTAGGTACGCTTGGTTGCCGACTTAAAACCCCAATTATTTTGTAATGGTTCGTTGTTTGGTATTTCAAACTATGTCTGTAAGACGTATCACGTAAATTACTTGAATATTTTTTTTTAATTCGTGAAAAGGTTTTTGAAAATATTATATGTAGGATCATTTATCATAATCCAATTGACTCAAAACTTGACATTCGTACTTGTAAGGACATGTAACTCTCAAAAAACTAATATAAAATTAATTATTCAAACCAACTTGGCCTAAAACCAACAATATTTCATTAGAAGTCGAACGGGGATTGGAAAACCCCATAAAGTCTTACACAACCGCCATTTAAAACCCAATCAAATCTCTATCTCGAGAAAACAATCGAACGAAATATGTAACTCATTTAGATCGGCTTTCGACCGTTACGAGCGGCCCTAAAAATACGAAAGTGATACATATCTGACGTGCCGGCTATAACGAGAGCTCTATGACTCGGATCTCTGCACATTTGCATTTTCTTACAAGCACAGTTAGAGGCTTGAAGCTCACAGATCAAGAGATAGGGAATGTGGAAAATGGTGAGCGGCGACATTATGCGGAGACCTGTAACAGCGAATGGTCTAAACATTAGTTAGGCACCTGAGTATAATGAAAATAGTGTTTTCATAAATGAATAATTAAGTTTGTTATATTAATAATGCGGTCATTCACACGAAGGTGTCACCTTTCTGTCTAAACATTTTACTCGATCCTAATGTCGAATTCGACCATTGCCTGTAAACTATTTATGGAAAAAAAAAAATTAAAAAAAAAACCGACTTCAAAAACCTGGGTGCACTAAAAAGCTAGAAATAACTAGGGACCTTATAATTTCTTTCATATGGAGTCTTATGGAGTATTCTCAAGCTGTAGCTGTAATACTCAAGCTGTAGCTATAATACTCAAGCTGTAGCTATAATACTCAAGCTGTAGCTATAATACTCAAGCTGTAGCTATAGTACGATGAGTGAGAGAGTCGAAAGCCCAACCTCCCGCCGTTCCCCCTTCCTCTATCACAATTCCGACTTCCCGTCAAGTCAGTAACATGCGAGCAATGCCATTGGTATCGCAAGCTTCTATAGGCTACGGTGACTGCTTAACATCAGGCGGGTCACTTGCTTGCAGACATTTTTATATAAAAAAACCCCTAAAAAATCCTTAACTTTGAGAATTTCTTGTCCACAATTTTAATATGCTCTCCGAATAGCTTTAAGAACATGAATCAATTATTTTCCTCCACATTTGCAACTCTAACTGAGCAATACAGAATTATACATATATGCCAGCTATTGATAGTTAAACGCTAATAGCTAGTTAACCGCTAAAGATCACTATCGCAAACTATATTGACTAAGCATGTTTCTAATGGCTTAATTGTTATTACTGACTGGCGCGGAATCGACACCGTCATTTGATACTATATTCTGCTATTTACATAGCATTAATACTTGGGATAAATATATATTGACCTACATTACTGACAACATATTTTCATATATACAGGTTGAAACATAATAATAATAATAATTAAGCCCTTTTGACGTCCCACTGCTGGGCATGGGCCTCCCCTCAACATGAGGGGGATTCAGGCCATAATCCACCACGCTGGCCCAGTGCGGGTTGGCGGATTTCACATGTCTTTCGAAAATTGGTTAGATCTTCTAAGACATGCAGGTTTCCTCACGATGTTTTCCTTCACCGTAAGCAAGTGATAATCATATAGAAATTATGATTCGCACATAGATTTCGAAAAATCCAGAACACAAAGGGTATACTATTTTTTTCAAAACTTAAGTTTGTAATTCCAAAACTATCAGCTTTGGAGCAAACTTGAAAAACAAAAGGTGTTATAGGAATACAGCTGTTTACAGATTTCACAAGTCTACAAAACCTTTAGTACTTCAACTGTCCCACAAAGCCGATAGTTTTGGATTTACAAAGTTAAGTTGCATTTAAAATAGTATACCCTTTTTGTTTCACCTAGTATAGGTACTTAGTTAGTATATTGGTATGGAGTCTATTGAAATTATAGTGTGAGGTGTATAAGATTGTCTACTTAGCGTACATTTTGAACAAAAAAAAAAAAAAATGGTTTAGCCCTTTTGACATCCCACACCTGGGCACGGCCTCCCTTCACTACGAGGAGGATTCAGGCCGTAATCCACTACTATCCTCTTAAATAGGTATTTTAGTGATAATTGATCGACAATTCATCGAATTTTATATGGAGCGTCTCATCCAATTAACCATAATTTAGACAATGATTTTCCATACAACTAATTTAAATTCAACTAAATTACGTATTATTGCACCAACTTTATCTCCAATGCTGCCCACCCATGAGCTGGATTGACGCAAATGACAGCCAGTGAACTGCATATAATGGTTATAATGCGGTCCACAGCGCGACTCAGATTGTGGCGCTTGCCATCAAATGACCGTCATTTGCGTCCGCGACGTTTCACGGTTTCATAGATTTGTCCGCTGTTACATTAGATTACAGGCTATTTATTTCTATGCAAAGTGAAAGGTTTATCTTATAATATTTGTATTAACACATTATATAGATCAGAATATTATAGAATACCGAACATTAAGAAGTTAGGTCCCAAAATTGAGCCTTGGGGAACACCACATTTTTTTCTAATTTCGTATCTAATATTCCATAATTATCTTTTCATGTTTATTTATATAATTTTATGAAGTAAAACCGTATTGTGTGGTTAGCTGTAAGGTCCAGTTTTAGTCCGCTGTCCGCGGGGCCGCGTAGAAAGTAAATAAATTGGCAGCAACGACCCGGCCTGCTCGACTATAAGGCGTAGATAATAAACGGCGATCGTTTGTTTATTATTCACTTGTGCCCGATACGTCGCGTGCACTTATATGTTTATTTATATTGTTATCTGGCCTTTCTCCATCATAATTCTGTTTTAAAATAAATTAGGAAAAGTTTTTATTAAGATCCTATGAGGGATTTAACTGCAACTTTTTAAAGTTTGTTTTCTAGCTAGTGAATAACAAGATGAGCCGAACCACAGAATATTTAAATATTTTCTCCTGCTTCTTATATTTTTTCCAAGGAACATCATTGATTTTCTTGTATGTCACCACTTAGCGCTTTCAAGTGTACTTATTATTGAATATTAATTGAAAAATACTATCACGAATATTTAACGTTCTTTATAAAAGTTATAATATTAATAAATAAAGGCTCGATCAAAATAGCGTAGGTACAGTTGAAATAACAAATTGATTCCAATCGCATAGTTTCCACATTAGGCCAACCAATTCATAAACTGTCCATTTCTCCGGTCTATATTGGACCGCTCTGTAAAAATTGGTCCATCGTTCTGCGCACGCGCCGCGCCGTTTCGCCCGAGGGTGCGCTCGCGCAGTCCGCTCCTCAAACATAGCCGGCTATAACGGTGTTACACTTTGTGGCTATACATTTTTTGGTTTAGTTTTAGTTTGATTTGTTTTTGAGATTGAATATTACTGCTATCTAGACCATGAGATTTAAGTTTTTTTCTAGGCTAGTGTACAATAATGCACCTCTGCTTATTTGAAATAAGATTGACATTGTTTTACGCCACGATAATGTTTTTAGTGAAATAAACCTACATAATAAAGTCTAATGTGTGGTAGTGGCACTTACCTGCTAATAAAAAAAATCTGTGAGCCAACTGAAAATTAAATCATCTGATCTGTTATTACATTGTGCACATTTAATGCGCGTGCGGAACTCTAATCGTGGAAAACGAAGAAAACAAGTGTCAACAGGACGAGGATATAATGGCTTAGCTTTCCATCCGTCAGGGTCTGATGATGAACGGCGGATGTGACATCCGATGTCAGACTTTCCGGCACACCGGATATCAATCACACTTCCATTTTAATATCTCATAAATAATATCGAAATTGCAATCAATACCTAATATAGTATATCTAAGTAAATGTAGGGATATGGAATAAAATTGTGTTACAGAGTAATTAATAATAATAATAAGCAAAGACTTATTTTTTCTATAATAATTATTACTTTAGTTTTTAAAGTGGAAAATGCTATCCTACTATTATAATAAATGCGAAAGTTTGTGAGTGTGGATGTATGTATGTATGTATGTATGAATGTATGTATGTATGTATGTTTGTTACTCCTTCACGCAATAACTACTGAACGGATTTGGATGAAATTTGGAACACAGATAGATTATAACCGGGATTAACATATAGGATACTTTTTAACCCAATAATCCAATACTACGCGGATGAAGTCGTGGGGCACAGCTAGTATGTAATAAACTGTGCATGGCCTATAGAATAAAAAAAAAACAATTTTACAGGCTTCGAATTTCGAAAAATTTAAAATGAAGCGTTGAGATTTCAAATGTAATACTTATACTACTGATCAATAATTTTACTTGAACAAGAATCTCATTCCAGTTTTATTGATATAATGAATGTAGGCATCATTCAAGACGTTGTTTAATGACGCCTGTAGGCACTTTAATAATTAGTTTAAATTCAGAATTTATACGCAATTAACACTTCCCGGATATGGCGTCACAAATGCTTAATTATGAAGTATAAATATATTTATGAAACGTTTTGAAGAAACACTTGCTTTTTTATTTTTTTAATCTTCAATGTGTTTGAATAAATCCTTTATACCCATGGCTACCAACCAAAGAGACTAATGAGCAATTGAGCAAAATGAGCAATTCAGTATCAAGGGATATCCTTCCACGATCGATAAATAAACAGATCACTCTCGCATTCTCGTCAATAAAAAACTAACCAGTATTATTATACCTTATACCAGATCTAGTTTGGCGTAGCGTAGGCGTAGCCGTGGGACGCTCCGACACTGCGCGCGCTAATCCGGTACGACTTGTGTACCATTTTGAAAAATTATATTAATGAATTTTAGATGATGACAACTACAATGCCAATAATAATGTTATTTAAATTAAATAAATAAATAAATATCGCCAGACAGATACACCAACTGTACGGTCCCAAACTAAGCAAAGCTTGTACTATGGGTACCGTACAATGGACTGGGGGCGATCCCAGTAACACCCAGACCTGAGCAAATTACGAAAAGGCCATTTCCGAAATTTGCCCCGGCGGGAATCGAACCCGCAACCACCATGTGCAGTGAGCCGAGCGGCCTACGCTCGAACCACTGCGCCAAGCGGTCGTCGTAATATAATTAAATTAACAAGATAACGGAAGATATGAAATGTAGCTGAATCTTTTTTAACTCGCTTGTTATATCTTTGATATTTTGAACTGTTAGCGGTCATCCACACGGTTAACAATCATTTATATTTCGTGTCGCTTCTCGTTGGCCGTGGTAAATATAGGGTTTTTAGATTCAACGATACCTAATGCATAATGCCAGTCTATATTTTTCAACTGCAAAATGCCAATATGACATAATACGAGAAGCGTTGTTGAGTTTTGATTCATACAAGCCATTTGTTCAGCTGATTGAAACCGGTTACAAATAACAACAACAATTAATTAATTAACAAATTAGTTGTTTATTAATATCACAACACACAAAGGCTCTTAAGCCATTTCACATTTCCGCATGCCCCAAATAATATTCGGGCCGTAGGTGTACCCGACATCGGCCGAAAACACCCGAGAGGTCGTTCGGGCTAAATGTCAGAGAGAAACACGCGAGGTCGCATTGTCTATGCCTCCAGGCCATTAATTGTAAATCAATACATTTGGGGTATGTGCACACCGACAGCTATACTGTACTTTATCAAAAATATTTCATAGGTGAGAATGAGACAATTTAAATTTCTAGAGCAACAAACACTTGACACTAGTAGCATAGCGATCATTATTTTAGTTAAGGTACAATGTACCTTACTAAGCCTACCTATCCTAAAACCTAACTTAGCACACAGGAATAATGTTTAGGCAAATATTAGGCCCATATTAGTAAATCAATCTCAAATTCAAGAGCGGTCTTGAGTACGCTGTTGAAATGAAATTTAGCACGGGAATACAGACCTTAAAGATACGAGACCGAAGCGCCGGGCGCTAACTCTCATAATATTCGCTAGTATAGCTTCAAATCGCTTAGCTTGCACTACGATTACACCTTGGTGTATATTCGATAGCTTGTGGCGATTAGTTTCGACGGTACGTTTGAGTTATTGGGATGACAGAGGTATGAGCTAACCGGATTAACGTATGGCATTAGTCTTGACGCATAAGATTTAGTGCACGGCTGTATGGGGCCAAGTTTTGTATCACTAATTCACTACTGAATACATTTTTGCATAATGTTATATGCTAATCTGTGGGTAGTGGGTACCATGTAAATTCGTGCATAACAATGAACTGGTATCGCTATAATAATATAAAGTTCAGACCAAGGAATATATGTCTTAGGTGTCAAAATGAACCTTTTAAAAGTATTGAAACGATCGAAATGGAACGGCGTTAAAGTCCTACAGAACGCCCATAGCAATATATTTATATAATAATAATAATATAATAATAATAATAATTAAGCCCTTTTTGACGTCCCACTGCTGGGCACGTGCCTCCCCTCAACATGAGGGGGATTCAGGCCATAATCCACCACGCTGGGCCAGTGAGGGTTGGCGGATTTCACATGTCTTTCGAAAATTGGTTAGATCTTCTAAGACATGCAGGTTTCCTCACGATGTTTTCCTTCACCGTAAGCTAGTGATAATCATATAGAAATTATGATTCGCACATGGATGTCGAAAAATCCAGAGGTGCGAGCCGGGGTTTGAACCCAAGACCTGGTGCCCGCAAGACGCGTGCTTTAACCAATGGGCTATCACTGCTTTTATATATTTATATACTTATTTAAATTATATCCAAAATTGTTTGGTTAGTTTTTATTTCACATCGTCCATTTATGGCAATCCAAGATCGCCAACACATTTTAGTAATAGTTTTATGTAATATTCACCCGTTTAGTTACCTAACTGTCCTTTAGTGTATTGGTGAACTCGGCTCTAAGATTTCCCCTTTTGTTATCTATTTCACTTGAGTAGGTACTTATATGAGATTAAAACCTCCTAGTAAAAGAAAATAATCATTTTCCCCGCCGACATTACCTTAATGCTTCTGAAAAGCGTATCATCGCATTCCTAACGCGGAAATTGCGTTTTTTCTGCGCGTGCACACGTAATGGCGCGACAGGTGCGCGCGCCGCAATTCGGACGGATGGAATGTGCGGTCGCGATGCGTCATGTTGCGTGCGGTGTCTGGATCATTAGTTTGACAGATATTTACTTTACTTTTTTTATTGCTGTTATGTAATTAATATTAATGACATTATTTTAGGCAATTAAACTACATGTAATTATGTAAAGAAATTATGTGTAACAGACCACAGTCTTGGGCTTCTTAGGCCATTATTAATAAATCGATCTCAAGTCTGAGAGAGGTCTTGAGTATGCTTTTGACATGTCATTTTGTACTGGAATGACGTAAGAACGATTTTTCCAAGAGCTTAGTTAAAAATCATCCCCCTCACCCCCCTCGCTACTATCCTACTAATATTATAAATGCGAAAGTTTGTGAGTGTGGATGTATGTATGTTTGTTACTCCTTCACGCAAAAACTACTGAACGGATTTGGATGAAATTTGGAACACAGATGGTTTATAACCGGGATTAACATATAGGATACTTTTTATCCCGATAATCCCGAAATTTTTGCTAAGTTAAAATACTACGCGGATGAAGTCGCGGGGCTCAGCTAGTTAGGACATATTTGGGTGTATATACAGTGCGTATCTACCAACCCTTTCGTAGCTATACAGGCGTTTCTTTCGTCCTAGAAGGTTTCATCAAGCACGGTTCTTTCTTATCTAAACAAACAAACAACCACGCGAATTAATAAAAGAAAAGCAAGACAAACTTGATTTGTGACACCCGGACAGCCATTTCCTCTTAACATTACTTTTGTTTCGCACTAGAATAAGATAATCAATGGCCATTTATTAGCTGTTGTCTATGGCAGATCTCTTTTATGTCAAAGTTACTCGTTACAAAATAGATTGCGCCATTTGTTGTTCTGCAATAAAAAGATGGTTACAAATAATTGTTGTGATTGTATAATGAATGTACAATGCGTTGTACTTAGCATGAAAACTGTTCTTCTTTGGTATATAAATTACGTATTTGTATCAAAAAAGCGAACTGATGCAAACCATCAAAAGGAGAAAGGCCGCCTATCTAGGTCATATAATAAGGCACCCAAGATACGCACTTTTAAATGTTAATTTGATGGGAAAAGTGGCTGGTAGAAGAGCTGTTGGGCGCAGGAGGAAATCGTGGAGCTTTTCAACCTCGCCAAAGACCGAGAGATGTATGCGGAGCTGACTGCTAACCTTCACTAGTTAGAGAGGCACTATGAGAAGAAGATTAAAAATAGAAATTCACTCTATAAACAAAAAATAGCTAAAGTGGGAAAAAATCTGTATATTTTTTCCTCATACAACCTGCCATAATTCAAATACAAATCATCGACCTCTAAACTAGATCAATTGCCAACATAAAAAAACAACCACGATAAACAGACCGTACTACCAACACTACAATACGAATTCCCGAAAATAATTCAAACATCGAGCGATTGGAATTACAAAAAGCAATCAGTATCCGCCATGGACTGAGTATTATAAACTGGACCGAGCACACCCGAAAATTATTTGGAATATGGAAACATTATTTGAAAAATGTATTCAGTTTGGATCAATTTCGTCTTCAATTTCATCAATCTTTTTTTGAAAGAAAAATACCATTCTATTCACTGACCTATTGCGAAATTTATATTAATATACGAGTATAGCTGTTTTTTTTTACCTGCATGTGACTTTCGTTCTTACTAGAATTTGAATTTTTCGAAAACACAAACACAAGGGATTTGAAAAGGATATTCTCTATCAAGCATCAGATTGTCGTTTCCAGCAAGTTGATAAATGCCTCTCTTTCGCGCCGTATTTCGATGGGCAGTGCTCAGTCCTGTTACTTATTACATCCGAGGTGCCCGCTATATCGATAATGAGCCCCGGGTAGTGAAAGAATCCGATATGGCCGATATGAAAGGGGACCATTCAGAAGGCCTCCGTCGGAAGATAATCTATTTGTTGTAACCTCACGACCTCCCGGCCGCCGGGCGGCGGTCGGTGTAACAATATAATTAAAGAGAGATCGGTGCGATCCGATCGATGACTCTAGGGTTGGATCGAGCGGAAATGTGTAATTTAAAAATATAGTTGAGTTGGGATACCGTTGACTATGTTTCTTTGAAGTAAATCAAAATGGTGGTTACTTAAAATACGAGTACTTGGGAAAATCAACAGTAGGACTTAGCTTTATTGACACAAAAGAGTTTTATCTGACCGTCACAATATGTTGATGGTTACAGGAACTGTGTATAGTGATAGTTTGTACACTATTATACATATTATACGGTACATTTTAAATCTGTAAATAATAAATTAAACGTGAAATATGTATTTCAGTGATTCACCTTAAAAAAACATATTTTTTATGTTAGATTAAATACTACTTTCAGCTGTTGCCTATTTCGCTTGTGCGGTTGGCAACCCTCGTCTCCGTTTACCGGCCGGATGTCGATCGGCGTCTGTAAAAGGAAATGTACATGATTGTTGCTCCCGACGCGTTATGGATGTCATTATTTAGCGGGCCGGCGCGAGCGCAGGCGGGCTCGCTGCGGACCATGTACAAATTACTAGCTTTTACTCCGTCTACTACTGTTAGTAAACATGGTGTTGCAATGGCAGTAAATTTAAAAAGGTAGACCACACATTAAAGAGAACGTTACTATTTTCAGGGCAAAGTAAGTAATTTAAGACTTTTACGATATTATGTATTACAAAAAAATTACAACGCGATGAACGCGTGTCTTAACAAATTTCGCACGACCAATCATATCTTAAAATAATCAACGCGATTTTCGTTCGTTGTAAGCAGTTAAGAACCTTATTTATTTAGATTTATAAATAACATCTACGGCCAAGGGAGCTAACTAAAATAATAAATTGATTAAAAACACTGTATGTTTTATAATATATAAGTTGAAATCCTAGACCGAGACCGTCAAACATTCTAACACCCAATCCATTGAACGAATGTCACCCTATTAACGAATGCTAACCCATTCATCTTCAAGCCGATCCTTAGGAATGTGTATGATTTGCGAAAGGGGGCTTAAATCACCACGAGCTGTCATTACACAGAAACGGCCTTGTTCATTATATTAACGGCGAACCACAGTTTAGTAGTTCGTTAACTCTTAACTTGAACGCTCGGCAAGCCGAGGTTAAGTTAATACCCGTGTTTTATCGCCCGACCTCCGGATACATGGTGAAATAACTCCTAGCTGATACAGGGTGAGTTTTAATCATTAGCAACATTTTGTACTCCTACTCCACTTAATATACAGAGTGTTTGAAAAATCCGAAATAACAGCTTAGATAATATACAGTAGCTGATACGTAACGGTCATATTTTCTAAATTATAGGTATTTAAATATTTGTCACTACTTTCCTTTTCGCAGCATGACAAGATATCGAGATATCTAGAACAGTATAGATGTATTTACAAGTAACAACCACTAATTATTGACACTAAAGTCTTACTTAAGATAACACTTTATTTTTAATTTGCTGGTTTTTTTTTAATATCGAGTTATGTAAAACTTATTTTCGATTTATTTATGTGGCCGATACTCATTCAAATTGCCAAGTATTTTTTCGTATTCTTGAAACATCCTGTATATAACGTTAGTAAAGTGCCATCCAAAAAATTATACAATCGACTGAAAAGTTGTAGTACTCACAAAAAAAAGACAAATGAATATGAAAAACGTTATTATTATCAACGCTCACAAATCTCTGGTCAGCGGCTAAACTTCATTTAGTGTCTGGGACACCACAAAGGCAGTAGAAGCGTGATAACATCAGCGCGCGCGCAGTGGGTGGACCGCACTGATTTATCGACTGTTTAACCCGTAAAAGGGGATTTGTGATCTCCCCACTAGTTCATGGAGTGCAAATCCGCACATTTGTTATGCGTAACAGAGTTACTTCCATCTAATTAAATGAAAATTGTTTATATTAGTTACAAAGTTAGTTGAAATAGTAATCCCTGACTACATTGTAAGTTCTTCGTGATCGCTTTACGCATTCCGTAGCTTTACTGTCGTTTCTTATATGTAAAAAAAGGATTTTATGGGAGCATAAAAATCTATCAATATTTCTCTTATGGATGCAATATAATTGTACCTATTCTTAAATTCTTAAACTCAAATTAACACCATTTTATTAACCTGCGTCTCATCCCACTGCTAGGCAAAGTGTCTCCCCATTTACTTCCATTTCGTTGTATTTCAGCTCCATCACACATTTTACGAACAAAAAAGTAACCCTGTATATAAGTCACCCTGTATACAAACAAAGCAACTGAGATCCGTGGTGTTCCATTCCTTCATAGCGACGACAGATTGACTCGTAACAAACAAAAACGTGCCGTCCTTTTCTCCCCGCATACATATTGTGATACTATTAACATCGAAATTACAAATGCAATAGCAGCTAGTAGCCGCGTTACAGAGGTAGTCTCAGATACATTATACCAAGCGGACACACAAACAAACGAACGCACAAGCTATCTTGTCGCGAGCGAGATATCGCCGTGTGGCCCGTCGGATGACCAGTTTAACACATTATACGGGATATGACTGTTTGCTTTGAGGCGCTCGTCAGTTGCTGACGAGCGCCTCAACTTTATTAACAAAGCCACAATACGAGTACATAATGATGGAAATTATGTACTCGTATTGTGGCTTTGTTAATAAAGTGCCGCATCTTGAACAAAATTCATTATAAATGTAAACATTATTCAATCGACATCGATAACATAACCACCTTTCCAGTGCAGTCAGGTAAAAAAATCGACTCATCTACATACCAAGTCAGGTGATCAAGAAAGTGCATCAGTCTTCTCAAGTAAAACTATCAGTGGTTATGCAGCAAGGTGATTAAATACATTGATACACAGTAGAAATAAGTTATTTATTTATATATTTCAACAGTTTCAAAAATTTTTAGGCTTTAGTATCTCATAGTCACTAAGAGTATTTATTTGATCCTAGTAAAAAAATGTTTTGATCTATGATTTAATCAGTACCTACCCCTTTTTCTATGAACAAAACTATATCATCAAAATATTTATGTATTTTAGGATTTCAATATTAATCTTGTTCCGATTTACTAAGATGTGGTCACCATAGGCCCAGTACAGCCGCGTTGGAACTGTATAAGGTTCATTTCTGCCACCGGCTGGCCGCTAGATGAAAGCAGGGCCGGCTAATAACGATATCTGTTATAATGGTCTATCTAACCAGGTCGGCAACTCTTTGTAAGTACTTGTGAGCTGGGTTTAATTCAGAGATGTAGTTCGGTCCTTCTATTATGAATGGAAGTTAAATATCGGCTATTTATAATTGTGTTTCGTACGATGAGTGGGACAGCCGGAAGTCCAACCCTCCTCTCTGGTCCTCCCTCTGCCTCAATCTCCTTCAGGACAACGTGCGAGCAATACCTTTGGAATTGCAAGCATCTACATATAAGCGTCGATAACAGCTTAATATCAGGCGGGTCGTATACTCACTAATTAATTACGGACTTTATCATTATTAAAAAATAAGAAGTTTTAACAGAAGAAGCTTATCAATGATATAATGAAGGTATTGATGTTGTTATTTTTTTAGAGAAAAGTGCAACGGTGTTTAAATGTAAAAGTCATATAGGAACGGTTTTTGTAGGAATTATAAAATCAGCTGCTCGTACCCTGGTACTTCATTGCAAAATTGGTTTTAAACACGTGACGAACGGGTGTCTAATCAAATTCCCCTTGTGCTATTTGACACGAAAATAATTTAATATATTTGAGTTTAAGTTATTAATTACATCCTCCATTAAAATCACGCTAATCGGTTTACGCGGAGAGTGGTTTACTTGAGAACCGCTACCTTAAATGAAACTAAGTTTACAGCCCACAAAGTGCCGGTTTCATTAGTAATTTATTATCACAGTACACTAATGCGAATCTCGGATAGCGGCGGCTTAGACCCGCCGTTGTACAGCCAGACACGGCCCACCGCGAAGATGTTAACAAACTTACATTGAACTGTGATATAAATAAAACCAGGTACTCTATTCGTGACAACTAGGTCACGTGATTAGCCCAATCATACGTCATCGGCTGTGGTGCGGTCAATAATGCTCCTTATTTTAATTGAAGTCAAGATGTCAATCAAGGATAATTAGTTTAGTTAGGTACATCTTTGTTTTTAATTGAATGTTGAGGTTAATAACATATCACGGTTGTGACTGACAAAGTATCATGATTTGTGGAGGTCATGGAGGAGAGCCACTATCTAGGAGTAGACTTCCTACCTTCCTTGGTCTACTCGTATCAAATGAATTACATGTAGGTAGTATTATTCTTCTAAGACTAGACATGGTGATCTTAGTATCATGATATACATATACCTACCAGCCGGAAGGTCACACAACTCTCGCTTCTTCTCCACTAGAATCTACTGACTTCCTGATAACTAGGTATAAATATAATTCCGTGGTGAATAGAGGACTCCAATTTGACTCAACAATTCGGTAAAAATATTCTCGGAGATAATCAAGTGTCGTAGACCCGAATTCGCTCAAAAGTGCTGAATACAAGATAGATTAAAGTTAATGTGTCGATAAGCATCGCTGGTCGGGCGGCGCGCGGCCTGCGCGCGCGCACCGCACTTTCCTAGAGAGGGCGCGCCGGCACGCGACCGCTACTCGTGCCGCGGTAGGCATGGGGAGCTCATTTCGATATATTATATCGATAAAATTATTCGAAACATTTATCCTACTATGATCTATATAGACATGCTGTAGCAGCTAGATGTCGTGTCTTCTTACTTTCCTCCACAACATAAAACACCGGTCGTCTCGGTTGATCAACTTTTTTATCGTTTTTTCTTCTAATTGTTTAATTAAATTTCCAAGAAACACTCTATAGTTCATAAACAAAAAAAATCCGTATCTCTCTAAAAAATAATAATAAATCAAACTAAAATTATGTGTAATCGTCCCTCCATCGAGGGAAGCGTTTGTCTCTGGCAGGGCGTAAACCCTTACGCCCTGCCCTGCTGTTAGATTAGAATGTGTAGGTAGAATTCATTTGGTGTGTAAAATAAAACACTCAGTACAAAATAATTTGTACCTTTGAATAACTTACTTTAGTTTATAAATTGAAATCTTTAATTCATTGAAAAGAGTAACCATTGAGTTTCTTGCCGGGTCTTCTCAGTGGAAGCAGCATTCCGAACCGGTGGTAGTTTTTGACTATTCATAAATGCTTTGTCGGCTTACGAGAATAAAAACAATTTAGAATTTGAATTTGAAAAGATAATAAATACATAAGTACTTAACATTCCTGTACATGTACAAAAACTAATGAGTAATATCAAAACGGGATATGAACACCTCCTACTTAATTATTATATTTGTTAGAGCTTAACAAATATAATAATTTAGTTAAGAAAACTAATTAAAAGATTAAAAGCATTTTAAAAATACCGCTAGGTATATCGATATAATTTAGAAACTGAAATGGTAGTTTTGCCCACAACTAGAGGTTTACAAGTGGCACGAGCCGATAACTATCTAGCAGCCGATGATACAAGCAGATTGTTTCACCGGAACAGCGTTCAGCTGATACCGAGAACTATTTACTCGATTAACAATACGATTTAATCGTGAGTATCGATTCACGTTTCGAAAGTGGTGCTTTTTGATTAAAATAAAGGAAATTGTCGATTTATTTAGTGTATAGTAAAAGTTTTAGTAGATAGTAGGTAGTGATTCGCGGTAGGTCTGTGTTATTTACGTCTACGCTTAGTACCTAACGGTAATAAAATAGATTCAGTTTAATGACCTCGAATGATAAGGTAATTAAAATCAGGACTCTTACTACTTGAACTAGGGATACATACTAGTTAAGGGGGTGTGTTGTAGATTATATGAGTGGGAAAGGCGTAGGGGGGAGCGTTATAAGTACATATGAATACAGGAGTTTTAAGACGGTTTTTGACAATATTATTCTGACACTAGCTGTTGCTCCCGGCTCCGCCCGCCTGGTATTTCAATAAAATAAAAGTGGGCGAAGTTGCTCATTATAACATCAGCTATATGTCAGAGAAAGTCCCTTCAAAATCAGTCCAGTTAGACCGAACATACAGACAGACAGACAGATGGATAAAAAAAATCAAAATTGTTTCAAGTACCATTATATACTTTCATAGGTAGTTTTAGTAAAAAGCTGTTATTTTTTCATCACAAATAGTAACTTCAATTTTAATTATTTGCATAGATAATACCATAAATCGAAAACTAATAACGACAAGAATGAGATCTTCGGTGGGGGATCACGGTACATGTATTATTGAAGAATTCCGCCTCCCTGTATCCATAGCTAGAATACCCGTCGTCGGGAAATGCAGTTACCTAGTACCTATGCAGGACATAAACCGATTTATTTATTATTCCTCGAGGCCGAGAAAGGTTTAATTATTCCATAGAAACCGGACCCGCAGATTTACAGCTGCATAAAACCAAACTTTCCCAACATTACAATGTTATACTTTATTGAACCACAAATCAGATATTAAAATCACTTGAATAAACTTGTGCGTTGGTGCTGTAAGTCAGTGGTGTGGGCTAACGGGCTGCGCGCGCGCTGTTTGACTAACGGCAGTTGCTCAGCGCCACCTGTCGGCCCGTGGTGGAAACATACGCGATATTACCTATTTATTATATTAAATATATTTGTGCACATCTTAAAAATTTGCAATATCAATTTCTGATTTGAACTGTAGGCGCTAACTAACTATAACTTTTAGAGGAACAATAACTAGAAATAACTACGTCCGCACGTCGTAAATCGTCGGATAATAGAGTTTCACAGTAAACCTCCCGCGGGTAAAGCAGTAATTAATTTTAACTATTAAAATAACCCCACAGTAACCTCTGCCGTGTTTAATTTGACCAACATAATGCGAATCAATTAATGTAACTAACACTAACATCAAGTGGGTTATATTGGCTATCAATATTGTTAATTTAACGGCAATGCTGATGAGAGAACTGAATACATTATCCTTTAATTACAAACAGGTACTTAATTATACTAGGTTAAACTGAAAGGGTTTACTATTTTTTTCAAAACTTAACTTTGTAATTCTAAAACTATCAGCTTTGGAGGAAACTTGAAACAAAAGGTGTTACAAGGATACAGCTGTTGACAGATTTCATAAGTCTACATAACCTTTAGTACTTCAACTGTCCCACAGAGCCGATAGTTTTATATTTACAAAGTAAAGTTGCAAAAAAAATAGTATACTCTTTCTGTTTCACCTAGTATAGGTATTAGGTACTTAAACTACTAACGCTAACCAGCTCGCCAATAAACTAGATACAAATTAACAATGTGGAAGCAATTACATTAAATAGAGGATATCACCACACACTTGGCTCAAACAATCCTTCAAGAGGCTTGTATTAATCCGATAATACCTATTAAATGAGTCTACATAGTCTGCATTGTTCCAAACACCAGCTCACAATGACCTCTAGCTTTCTAACAATAGTACCGGAGTATTGTAACGTCAGAGGTCAAGAAAACTAGGCAACCGTACAGCATTAGCGACTGGGCGTTCTCTATTCGGTCGTGTTCGGGCTAGATCGGCACGACTCGGGTGCGATAACTCCGCCCACCTGCGCGCGCGCTTGTACCTATCTCCGTCTGTCCCATTGTGCTTGTCAGTCTATCTCGCGCTGTCGCCCGGGACGGACGCCCCGCCCACTGATGATCGCTAGACTATTTTCCAATTATTATGTAGGAGCTTTTTGCGCGCGCCGATGCCAGCAGTGATAAGCTTTCTAGTAACAAAATGAGTGAGGCAATCTCGTTGTTAGACGAACAGTAACTGAGAGTTATCTTCCAAACTTGTGTATGGAACTAGTTTTAATGTTTTGTTGCAGTGAGTCCTTATTAGTTGCTTTTGATTACTATAGTATAAAGGCTGATTTAGGCTTAGTCTCGCACAATAGGACTCAAATGACTAAGTTGCTCTATGACAGTGGGTATCTTCTCTGAAGACAGAGATCGTATTATGCTGTTCGCGAAAGCAATTAATAAATAAATTGCAAGGACCATATTTTTAGCGATACATAAATATTTAGAAACGCGAAAGTTTACCGTACCGTACCGTCGTACCCGAGGTTAATGTTTTGAATGCGTAAACGCTTTTAATATTCTTTTTACGAACTCTAAAAGTATATTTACGAAAACCATTACAAGACCTCTCGGCATAAATATGGTCGATCCAATAACTAAGTACTTTCTTTTATAATAGGTATCATTAACACATTATGAAGCCCCTTAAATGGTATTTAAATAATATTTGAAAGCTATTTTAGAAGGTTTGACACAAAAGACGTCAGAAAAACTTGTCAGGAATTTATGCGTAGGAGTTGTTTGTTATTGAGATTGATATTATGCAAACATGTTATAATATACTTAGACATGTAATATATTCAACTCTAATGCATAAGAACGTTGACAATGATTTTATGAATAAACAATTTATTTTAGTCCTATGAAAATAAATAAATGAAATTATCCATAAAAGTATGCGGTTGCCCAACACTATTTTGTAACATCTCACCTCATTGGTACACAGTACTACATACTTAACAGTACCAGTGGTCACAATCAGAACTATTTTTTTCCAAATGTCATATTTTGACAGTCAAACATTGACACTAGCGACACCCTCAACGCCACAGTTAAATTTGTGGTGATTTGGTGGTTCACATAAATAGGCATATTCCGAATATTTTTTACCTTCGAAAGTGATGTAATTAAAATTTGTTGATAAAATTACTTATTACTCTTTTACACGAAAATTGTAGCGCCGATGTTATTTTACAAAACAATAGCCTTCATACTAGTCTTAAAAAAATAACGCAAATTATTTTTAGATTGAAATTAACTACAAAAGTTAAGGTCACAAACAGAAGTCAGATATTTACATCAAGATAATGTAGATTCTGTATCGACGAGACAATCGATTTATCGACTCAATAGTTATGAAATAAAAATATTTCAGTTGCACAAACCAGTGTCTTTGCACAGATAAGCTATCAAATGCCCATTATGTCGTTTCAAATCTGACATTATTGTGTCGATGCCAAAGATTGTGGCCACAATAGAAAGTTATGTAAAAGTGGCAGCAGGTATATACTTAGCTTATTGATAGATAATTGAGATTACATTTGTGCAATCTAATGTAATGAATGTGGAGCTATACGTATGTATTAAATAAATTAAATGGGCCCAGCAATTTTAGAGATGTACGATACATACCTGTTATTATGTTTTCATTGTTCAGTTATTCTGTGACAGGCATTCTTTGTAATATTTGATATTTTTAATCTGCAAAGATAATTGGCCTTTACGCGGCTTTTATTAGCGTGCGTACCTACTAGCTTTGATGGTATACCACCCCCCCCTCATTTCGTCTAAACAGAATTGTTTTTCTGTATTCCAAAGCAAGTCTGTAAGTTTTTAACAATAAACTGCAAGGTTATCAACGCAATGATTTACAACATTGACGCGGATCCCTGAAAATAAAAGGTGCGCTGAGAAATGGCGATGGTTCCAGATTATAATTACGCGGAGCGCACTCCCGCGCACAGTCACTCACTACTAAATATAAGCCGGCAGGGCTGCCACACTTGCAATATTATTATATAGGCTTAATGTAGAGTCCAGATAACGGCAATATTTTAATTCATGTATGACTAAGGCCCGTATTAGTAAATGGTTCTCAAGTCTGAGAACGGTCTTGAGTACGAGTAATTTTGTACTGGCGTGACATTGCCAAGATAGCTCTTAGACTTGATATCGACTTATTAATATGGGCCCTAAACTTGGTACTAAACTTATAATAATATTATTTTGAATCACTATTTTTTACCTTGAATTTGTTTTTTCACAATATGTATCCTGATTGGCCGACGGATAGTACACGGATAGTAACATACACACATTTGTCATGAGTAAATCCTGCTATGCTATTTTTGTAATAAAGTAAAAAAAAAATATGATAATAGGATTCAAAATTCGGAAATAAAAAAGGATAATAAGGTACATTTTTATGATTGCATTCGATTACTAAATATAACAAGATCATATAAATACAAAGTAGCAACCCTGAGACAGCCTTGCCCGTTCCATGGTTTAAACTTTAATAGCAATCTTTAGAGCTGGCCTCCGAATAGTGATGCTATCAGTCGATGCCCGATGTCGATACTATGTTATTACATTGTACAATTGGCTGTTACGTTCGCATATTGTTCGGCATTATATTGTTTTTAATTGCTACAACGTTTAATAAATGTTTAATTAGATACTGCTACTTGTGAATGGAATTGTAGTCAGTGGGCATTGATTTAATAGTAGGTATTGAGCCGCGTTCGTTTCTTTTGATATGTTACACGTATTTTTTAAGTGATCTAACTTTTTGAGGATATTTTGGCGAACTATTATTTCGTTCAAAGTTGGTTAAAACTCTACTTATTAAACATTGTTTTAATAGATATAATATAATATTATTATAGTTGCTTATATTGGTGGAAGACATTGCAATAGCTCGAATAATATTGACAGCAAAAATACCACAACATTAATCTTGCCATAACTTTTACATAAACAATAACAAACTGCAGCTATAAAATATTCGCGAGTAAAATTAACGCTCGTTCGTTCGTCGATCGTCGATAACCGTCCATATAATTCGAGCGGGAACGTGCTTGTCACAATTTATCGATGCGGCGCATCACTGGCCGGGAGCAAAGGTTCCGTAGAGGGCGCAAGCATCAATTTGCGCGCGGTAGCAGCCGCGGGCGCCGCGCCGCCCCTGTCATTAGCCCCCCGCCCCCCGACCGCCCCGCACACCCCCTCCCGACCCCGGGGGAACATACTTTAACCTTTTTTGCTCCCCTGCAACCTGTTGGTCGGCTGCTGCGCGGTTCATGGCCACGGGCGATACGCAGTATCTGGGAAATAGGGTTGCTAACTATAATCGCTGTTGTTTCCTTTTTTTCCTATTTCGCAAACGGCTGCCGTTGGGAATTATGTGTTCTATATTTGAAAATGTTTCAATGTTATGGGTTTAGTTTATAACTTGTGGCTTGAATTCAGTTTGCATTGAAGCCAGAGGTGCATAGTCGGCTGTGATTTGAGATTTTATTATTTTTTGTGAAAATACTGAACAAATTAAATGACACCAGGGCTCTGCATTTCTCCTGATTTTATAATTTTACAGCGATTCAGTAGGTACTAACACAGGCACCTACAGTTACTGATCCATGATTCTGAACACTGAAATACCATTGTAAGAGCAAAATACACAAATAGATGGTAGGTACTCTACTATCTTAACCTACTACTACACCAACCTAAGCGTAATACAGAATAATTCTAAACCAAGACGACATCAAACTCCCAAGCTTCAAAATCCCATAGGCAGCGACATTGAACCACATAAAAAGGTCAAACCCGAAACAGGTCCAAGATTCCTCGAACCGTAATTGGAGCCGCAATTAAACAATTTTCTCGAATATCACTCCTCTCCGCTCAGGACCGACTAGCAGGTCGCTCCTGACCCCCGGGCATACGTGTCCGGCATTAGGGTCCCGATTGGCTCCGTAACCCCGCACATAAATATGCCCCGAAACGAAACGCCGAAGCCTTTTGAACATTAGGACCTTTCTAATTAGGGTTGGATGTGTATCGATAAATAGTCCCATTATTATGTCAGAACGATTTGTTTGTTGCGGCTGTTTTATTTTCACTCGTTTTCTAAATAATTTCTTTGGATTTTGGTGATGTGTTCACATCCCTAAGGTCGGTCAGAATAAATCGATCTCGACTTTGAGAGTAAACTTAGTAGTATGATTCTAATGTCAATCTACAGAAAAAAAAACAGCAAATGATTGTTTTAGTTTCAAGTATCCATTTAAGTGTATTTAACGAATTTATACCTTATGACAACAAAACAATTATGAAGACGAGACATAACAAAACATTTAGAAAAAAATAAGAATACTAGTAAAAAATAAAAAGTTTTCAGTATTTTTTTCTCAGTGTATTTTAGTTCAACTTTTGGCTACCGGACAGATATGTTTATGGCGCTGTTGGGAGTCAAGATTGTAATTGATTTCAGCCTTATTTACTGTACCTACTAAGGTAAAAGATATCCATAGCAAATTCTACCAACATGCTTTATTTCCAAATCCGGACGTGACTGATAATTTTAACTCATTTCAGATTTCACAGTAACTTAACTGCTAAGTTTTCTTTTATTTTATTTGCGCCAATCCGCGATCCCTGTTTCTAATCCCGCTCGCGACGGAATAAGCTCGCATTTGCATAAAAGTAAATTCGCTCCCAGGATAACGCTAATGGCAATATCAAAAAGGAACAAACCGCCGCCGCAAATTGACCTGTCCCTCACCGCGGCCGCGCCGACCCGCCGTTCCCATCATCTAGCCAGTAGCTACCTCGCTTTAATTATTCATAGACTTTTTATACGCTATCGCTTTTTACCGCCCGGCCGGGCGATGCCTTATAAAATTAAAAAATAAAATAATCGAACGCCGCCGGAGCAATTTAAAAAAGAAATAAGTCGGATGACACGGATCGAACTCCGGGCAAATGTCGCGCGGTAAAAAGTTGTCGGATCGGATGGTGGGCGAGAGGGGACCGGGGGGGAGGTGCGGAGTGCGCGGGCGCACAGGACGTCACGTAGGCGGCGCGGTTTTTGTCAACGTTCCCGCAGAGATGACAGGTCGGTGGACTGCGGCCGCGACCTGTCCGCGCGGCGCGAATCGTCTTGATGCTTTCGAGACGGCTATTATACGAGATGCGCTGTGAAACCTCGGATGTTGGTATTCGATTTTAAATTACTCTATAAGGACGATTATTTTAAAAGCTGTTATTAGACTATCATTGGGCGTATGTAATTAGTGTAATGGAAAGAGTTGCACGCCCTACCATTATGTGACTTGACACAGTTTTAAGAAAAAAAACCTATAGGCAGTAGCTATTTACTGTAGGTACCTACGTTTATTTGACATGCAGTGTGTACCTACAAAGTAGGAAGCTTAACAAATTTATAATTAAATTATATTGCGAACACATTTTTTATATGCAAACTAATTCAACTCATAAAATATCAAAACCGTTGTCGGCCCGCTTCGCACGCACGCTGATTGTATGACACGACGACAGGTGCGCCCGGGCAGGACAACGCGTTGATGTCTAATAATAGAGATTTTAAACATGTACCTATCCTGTATTAGTATTATTTTATTAAGTATCTTGTTTAAAAGTTTGCTTGGCTTTTGTAGGTCATTTTAAACTAAGTAGATATGCTATCTTCATATAGGCTGCCTTTCGGCGGCCTTTCCACTTAGACCTCAAGACTACTCACTATTATTAGTGGACCCCTCAGACCTTCCTGAAGGGTCCGCCATAGGGGGGTCGAAATTAAATATATACCCAAACATATTTCACGTGACACCATATATAAAAGAAATTCTCTTTCTTTTCCAGAATTTCCGAGAGCAAAGAATCGATGGCGCCGGTCTACCACTTCTCACCGAAGATCATCTAACAGGGATGCTGCAAATGAAGCTCGGGCCGGCGCTCAAGCTGCGCGCGGTGCTCGCGAGGCGGCTCGAGCCGTGTGCTCAGTGCCAGACTGCCATGACCACCAGCTCGAGCGCGCAGACTGCCAGCATGCCGCCCAGGATAAACGGCACAGCGCTCAAATCTGAGCCACGGAGCAACACAACGAGCCCAAGCTAATTGGTTGGCTAATTAGTGTGTTTTTTCTTGTTCCTGAGGCCAGTCGTGTAGGATGTAGAATATTTAGAAGAACAATAGAGTTTAAAGTTGACCATTTTATGTACATAACATTGATGCCAACGTCATTGTTTTATGAAAGATTTTGTGCGAATTTGTATCCTGATATTTTTGAAATATTCCGTATATCTGAATACCTGTGTAAAAATATAAATAATAAAAATAAACCAATACTGTAACATTTCATACTAAGGGTGTCCGAACATCTTTGGTTTACCAATCGTTGAAAATTTTATAAGGTCATAAACACATTTCAAAATATTCTATAGATATATATGACTGGCTCTCATTTAGGTGTATCTGGAATCCGTATTCAGCCCTTATCTGTCCCACTGGGTGCAGATCTCTCCTAAATACAAGGGGGGAGTTCGTAGTCCTAATTTGGATAAGCATGTTAGTTTTGTTTCTGATTTTTATCATTCGTCCAATATCAAACCACAGTTTATTTTTAAAAATAATAATCATAACTAGGTTAAATACATTATAGTCATCTTCCTGCATTCAGTCTTCCTGTTTATAGATTTTGCATTTAGATAAAATATAAGATGCTTAAGGTTCATTAAGCAATTAGTTTTGTAAGGTTTTTTCATTTGTAAATAATTTGAATTAATTACGTTGCCGTCCAAATGTCTTAATTGTAATACTTTTTAAGGTTTTGCTGTTAATATATGATTACCTTCTTAATTGTGTAATCGTCGCCGTGAGGTCCAAGAGACCTCATAACTTTCATACTTTCGCAATCATTTTTATCATAGTCTTAAATTGTCTAACACCGACAATAAAATTTGAAAGTTTTTTTTTTGAAAAATATCCTCATTTAAAAAAATAACGTTATTTTTTTTAATTAACTTCAAAAAACATTGCGTATGTGCCTTTTAAGTGCCCGATTGGGATGACTTAAAAATAGTGTGAACCCAATATTTTTTTATAAACACAAAAATAACAATTTACAACGAAATTATCTCGGTGCTAAGACCCTGTGTGACTACTTAACGATTGTAAATATACAATGGCCGGTCTGTAAAAAATAACGTTAATCGAGGCTATTAATATCTACAGGGTCACAAAGGTGTGCTAATTGTAAAATATAAAATGTATAGATGTATAATAATTGCATACGTGGATATATGATAGCATTTATTTTGACCACACCTGATGAAAGCTCAGTATAATACCGACCTACAGTAACATTGTAGCGTAAACGTTAGTTGTAATAATGAACTCTCCAGTGAGCATAATATTTACTATATATTTTTTTATCTGTAATGCGGATTGTCTGTAAATAATGGATGTTACATGTAGGGTAAAAGTCGTGCGTTACTGGTACAGTTGATACTTAAGCCCCTATTAATAAATCGATCTCAAGTCTGAGTGCGGTCTTAGGTACGCTTTTGACATGTAATTTTGTACTGGTATGACATAAGAATGACATTTCAAGATAGCTCACAGACTTGCGATCGGGTCTTGATTAATTCGGGAATATTAATTTAAAAGGAAAAGAGAACTTGAAACAAGAGATATATATTTTAAAATTACTAGCAATGTGTGTTTACCACAACACTAGTAGACCTGTTAGCCCTGTTAACTAGGCTAAATGCTTGTGCTCGTAGTGTTGTTACAACACTAGTTTAATGGCCAGGGTGGGGATCGAACCCAGATCCTTTAGTTATGACGGTGGCCTATCTAACCTTTGAGCGTCAATTATACATAAGGGCATGGTACTTTTGTAAACGAAAATTCATTATTTAAAATATTAATTGAGTATCCGTATTTCTAAGCAAATTAATGTACCCAGTTATGTGCCTCACAAATATAAATCGTTTATATTATGATATAACTAGATGATAATGTCTACAGATAATGTAAAGAGAAACTTTATTTCCTGTGGTTATCTCCTTAATTGCCAAAATAGTGTATAAAAAACAATATACATATTTAGTAGGTAACACAGGTAGGTACTTATATTTTCGGTTCATCATCAGCCTTTTCAATTTATTTTTAACACCCAGTCCAATTGGTACCCCAAATATATTTTTTCTCATAGGTAATTGTGTACTTTTTGGTTCGCGTATAGTCTAATTTATATGGAGAATTAAAGTTTTTGGATACCGTCCGCTAAGGGCGCTGTGCAATTAGCCATAAACAATGAGAAATCCACAGACTATAAAGAGAATACCATAAAGCTTACGAGAAAAGGTATTGATAGGTACTATTTCTTTTACTACTTAAATTTAGACTATTTTCAGATGTAACTAACCAGTGAAATTATTTAAATCTCAAATACAAAACCATATACTATACAGCAAAAGGTGCTATTCGGTGTATAAGATTTTTAAAATCAAACGTTGTGCCTTTGAACGGTCTTCCTTTAATAATAATGAATATTTTTTATTATAAAATATTAATAATATTGTAGTTACACTTTCAGGAAAGTATTACGGTTCTACGCTTTAAATCGGACTATAATAATACAATGATAATAATGAGACATATAAGTACCGCGGCCAACGAGAAACGATCGGAAATGGAGATAATGTACGTGTTCATACTCGCCAACATTTGCGACGGCCTCGGAAATCGTTATTATGAAAACATCAAATTTCATAAAATAATCTTTTAATTTTTGTATCGCTTCTCGTTGGCCGTGGTACACAAACGAGTTTTGTATAGATTACTCGACGAATTATTGTTTTAAGTGATTTTATTTTAGTATACGGATCACAGCTTTTATGTAAGTAAATAACGATTATACGGACCAGTTTCACTGAATATATATAGAAATATGTAAATTTTGTACGTATGTTACAGTGTTCTTTAGAATAACAATAAACAAAAGATTATTGAGTAAAATTCTTTACCGTGAGTTTTAATCTCGCAACGCCTACGTAAAATATTTATGTACCAACTTGTTATTAATACCTGGGCACAGACCAACAAGTCATAGACAGCGCATATTGCCGGGCACCGCTCGCCTAACATGGCTACTGCATGTATGAACTTGACGGACCAATCAAAATTCGCCGTCCTCCCCGATACCGTGCCAACTTTTGACGGTTGCATTCTCATTCAATAGTGGACGTAAACAGTGTCTCGTCTTATTGGTCTGTGTGCTCGGATGACCGAAATAACCGATAGAAATATGCCACACATATTTTACGCAGACGTTAGCGACTAGCGAATAACAATAGTTAAAATAACGCGATAGTAATTCTGTATGAGACCCAATCGCCATCTGTAACACAAGACATGGCTTATTGTTATTTTTTTTATGTGTAGTTTTGTGAATAGCAAGGTTTTAGTCACTTTGTTAATTTCCTTGCGAACATTGTACTTAGATAATGATTATAGGTTTCTTTAGCCGGTCGTTTGATCCAACCCTTAAGTATTTATGTGAATAAAATAAAAGCGACGATTTATTGAAACTAATTTATTTCATTTCTTATATATAAAAATTCCGAGTTTAAATATTTTAGGTATAAACATAATTAACTTTTGCTCGCATCTTCACGAGCGCAGATTTTAGTATCTGAATGTCGATAAAACGTCACATACCGGCTCCAATTATAGCTAAGAACTAGATGGAACATTTCACGGGTAGAATGTGAAAAATCATATTATATAGGTTTTCATAAGTAGCACCTACTACTGACATAGGCAGAGACTGTTAAAAATCAATGCAATCATTGCATTGAAATGGTACTGTCGCGGTTTTATGATAAATCATCGACCAGTGAGTTCATAGGATTACGTCTCATAGTGAAAATTCACTCCGATTAAAATCATTGATTATGAAAAATCACAGTTACAATAACTGTGAAAGAAAAATATAAGTTCACGTAATTGAAATGAATTGAAAGTAGCAATCATTTCCATGCCTACTAAGAACCATCTAGGTGACCCCATAAGTCCAAAAAAATCTGTCCAACCTTTTAGAAGAACAATTATTATCAATCTTGAATTTTATAAAAAAATATTTAACTATCTACTCAGTTTAAAAAAGCGACACCTATCGGACAATAGCTGCAACACTTCCGCTTTAAAAATGACCACGTTGTATAGAATACAGTACTAGGGTAGCGTGGTATTGGAGGTATTCACTCATAACAAATAATACTAGCGACATCTACCGAGAAAATTATACCAATTAAATGGTGTTGATCTTTTCAATAATGTCAAATTTTGCGTACATATAACTGAAGTCTTGACATACTATATTAATATCCAAATATATAACCAAGCCTATATTCTAGTAGTAATCCTAGGTAGTAATCCTAGGTAGTAATTGTGTATACCCTGATACATTAGTCTGAGGACTCAGCGGTACTCATTAGGTACGTTTTGCTGCCCTACAAATTACAATGTGTAAAGTAAGGGTCAGAAATAAAATGCATAATAGGGGATTGAAATGTATTATATTTAACTTAATAATATATCTACTGCATTACAAAAAAAAGTTGTGAAAATATCAATCATGTTATTAGGTACCTACTCCTGTATCTAACAGTTTCCCGTTTGAAGGTGTTCAAGCAATTCAGCAATTTATTACTACGACGGTAAGTAAGTAAATAGTTTGTATATGTATAATAAATATACCTTTAAGTTGACTTCATTACCCCTTTTTTACACCGACGTTATACTTCTTCTTCTTTCTTTAAAAATATGGCCCACCCAAGTTACAGATATTTCGCCATTGTCAAGTAACAAATAGCAATAACAAACAATACAATACAAAAATGTGACCGTCCACTTTGGAAAACCAAAATGGAGGCCCGTATTAATTTATGCGGCTGTCTCTTATTACTTATGCCTTGTTAAAATATTGAGACACATAAATCAATACAATTAAGGTGAAGGCGCCTGTCTAGCCCGCGAAGTTCAAATTTTTTGAGTTCTTTTAGAAATTTTTCAAAATCTGACAATAATAAAAAACAAATTTTGTAATTCGCGAAAAAGACCGTGTGCAGTGCATTTATTAATACAATTATTTTACTCTAAATATTATCACGGTGGATATGATACTAGTAAATCACTAAATATACAAAAATTGCCAGATTATCTGGATAGCTGTCGTTCTTGAAATGTTTTAGAGTAAGTTGGATATATTAATAAATGCACTGCACACGGTATTTTTCGCGAATTACAAAATTTGTCTATTATTATTATCAGATTTTGAAAAAATTCTAAAAGAACTCAAAAAATTTTAACTTCGCGGGCTAGATGGGCGCTTTAGCCTTAATGTGTCAGTGTAATCGAGGCGTCATTATCACAGACAACTTATTTTTAATTTTGTCGGATTATTGAAACAATGAATCCTGTTCCGGTTTTTTGTTGACCAGCTCGAAGTTCCTCTCCATGTGATGAGCTCTCTTAGCTTTGTACTCCATCATCTCTATGGTGGTGTACCCCGTGAAACCCACCAACAGGAAACCCACGAGAATGAATAGCCTGGAATACATAAAAATACGTCGGATGAAATAAATTTAGCTCACTAGATGGCGTTTGCATCGACTGAGTTACGTCATCTGTCACTTCACTTCTGATCTGTCACTTCACTTCTGCCACTGTCAATACAAATACGCACACCGCGGTCATTGGTTCAAGGAGCCTCCCCATTGAGGGGGAGGAATAGTAATAGATTTATATTAAAACTTCCAATGATCCCCACCTCCGAGCGCCCTCTGCCCCAAGTGTCGTAATATTTCGAAAGTATCGTTTCTTTTTTTTTCGTGGAGATCAGTAACGTTTTTTTAAAACAGATAGTCATTGACATAATCGATCTATGAAACCCTATTATCGTTAGCGTGTTACTAAACATAGCAAATAAACAACCAATTGTCGCTCGCGTCTTATACCCACCCGTAGGGGAACGCGACACTTGGAACATTCAAATCTTATACACCGACGTAGGTGCTCGTGACACTCTAGGGGTTTATAAATATTATTCAAATATCTTGCAGACCCCGTTTCATCTTATGTAAGAAGAAGAAGAATAACCGGCTACCTGGTTCTGACGCACAGGTAGGGCGCGCTGGCGTAGGACAGCACGCTTCCGGTCGCCTCCCACAGCCGGAAGTTTGAGTACGCCGCTTCCTCGTTTCCGGGGAACAGGATACCGGACAATGCTGAAATAATAAGCCAACAGTCAACCTTTAAATTTTTTTACATTGTCCTTTTCACCCTAATTTTACCCCTAGGTTACACTGACACAGGACTTGCATTAATTTATGCTTTCGGTTCTATTTTGAGCTATAAAAAATAGAGATAGCTACGCTATTTGACACGAGTATTGTGTCAGTATAAACTACAGGTTAGATGAATATTCACCCGATAAAACAATAACTTTGACAATTTTTTATCATGATCAGAATGTTTGGAAAAAAAACATAGTGCAAATGATGGGCATTATTTGCAACCTACTGAAAATGTAGCGACCGCTTGGCGCAGTGGTTCGAGCATAGACCGCTCGGCATATTGCACCAGGTGGTTGCGGGTTTGACTCCCGCCAGAGCAAATTTTAGTAATGGCATTTTCGTCACTTGCCCAGGTTTAGGTGTCACTGAAATCGCCCCAAGTCCATTGTACGGTACCGATAGTAGCGTTGCTTAGTTTGGGACCATACAGTTGGTGTGTCAGCCCGGCGATGTTTATAATAATAATGTATTTTATCATGCTTACCATTAACTTGCACGAGCCACACTGCATCAGCGGTTCCCCAGATAGCAGCCAGTACGTAGAACAGCAGCCACTGCTCAGGATTTGGCCTCCAGAGCAGCAGTGCAGTCAGCAGACACACGTTTAACACCTAGAAATTAATGAAAGATTTTTCTTCAAACAAGCAAGATATTCCTTCTATTTTGTGAGGGCAAATAATGAAACATTGAATTTAAGTCCAACTTTGATACGCCGTTATGTGTGTGTGAGTTTTTTTTATGACAGGAAAAATTAAATAGCTCGGTAAAGGAAAAGATCGTGGGAATACCTGCATGTCTTAGACAATGTAACCAATTTTCTAAAGACATGTGAAATCCACCAACCAGGTCTGAGCCAGCGTGGTGGATTACGGCCTGTATCTCCCTTGTTGTGAGGGGAGGCCCATGCCCAAGAGTGGGACGTCAAAAGGGCAAAATTATTATTATTATTTTAGTGGTGGCATATTGGTAAAAGGCAATTCTGATTGTGTATGAGATAGTCGTGAGTAAACGTGATGTGCTTACCAGCGCAGTGAGCATGACCGGGTACCGGCCGGTCACTTTGACAAGCGCACCGGCGACGGGCGCCGCCAGCGCGTTGAACACGCCGAAGCAGATCATCACGTACCCAATGTTGTTGATGCCGAACGCGCACCCGACAAACGCCTAGATAATTAAGGTAAACTACAGGAGTGTTATACAGCACGGTCTCGTCTTCATCTCAATCTTATACCAATTTCGAGCAAATATCGTCGGCCCAATCTCATGTACCTTGGCCAAATTCCGTCCTAATCTCATCCAAGTTTCATCCCCATGTAGTCCCAATCATGATCTAATCTCGTCTTGATCTTGAACTCTTATTCTCGTCTTTACCTGATCTCAATCTCATAAGATCGTCGGTAACTCTAACCGATCCCGTTACAATTTTATCCCCATCTTGGCTCAATCTCGTCCCAATCTTATCTCAATCGCGTACCGTATTTATTGCGGTCCAATATTAATAATGTTTACCTGTGTAAAATCAGCAGCCATAAACGCCTGTTCAGCGCCAATGTAGCCGATCACAGGCAACAACAGGAGCTGGTACTTGTGTCGAAGCTGTCGCAGCGTTACGGCCAGCAGCCGAACACCGGTTTTGCCCTGGCACGCGGTCTTACGACCTGATGTATACCTGAATGACCGGGAAAAACTTCCAGTTCACCAGGTGTCCCTTGATTGGCCTAGGATGACGTTATTAGTACACTTCTGGCGGTGACAAATCTAAATTATAATGAGGTTGCAGGGTATGTACTGTACTGACAATGTCAGTCCGCTAAAACATGGCGCTGTGGTGGCTTAGTGGCAAAAATATCCTGGACCGCTCTATGAAGCGGTTCCAATGTGCCCTCATTGGAACCGCTTCTTAGAGCGTCTCCACACAGTCTGGTTTGAAGCCGACGAGACAGCTATCTCTCGAGAGAGATGGCAGACTGTGTTCCATATACCTATGTATATGGAACTATAGGAATTAGATGACGGTGCATATTATTTCTTCACATATCTGTGTCCCTGCCTCATCGAATCACGTTGTATGAGTTATTTATTTTAAGATATGCTCTTCTGCTAACCTGGTAAGTGAGTCGACACCAAAAGATACCAGTATAACAGCAGCAGCCATACACGCGAGGTATGCGCCGGCTATCACTTGGATCTTCAGCGGAGAAGGTGGCTCCAGATTTGTATTCTCCTATAATCAATTTAAAAACTGACTTATAGATTTAGGGTTAGATTTGGGATACAAGTTTGTATGGAACTTATAAATTTTCACCTAATTTACTATATTTTTAGGAGTGCCACTGCCTTCAGTGAATTTCCTTAAATCCGTGGCAAAATCTCGAAAGGAATAAATATCAATAAATCAATCTCTATCTAGTTGGACATCTAATTAGGATATCATCCACATACATGTGATGCGCTCCCACTGCAAAAGTTCACTCCGCAAATGGCTCCGAAGTCGACTGCAGGAGCAGCAGCAGTCGTGTTGCTAAACAGAACCGCTACAGATGGAGTGGTCTCGTTAGAGTATGATGGCTCGTCACCCAGGGTTGATGATAATACTAGAAATATGCAAAATAATTACACGCATAAAACACTCCTCAATCTCTCCTCAAGTCTTTGTCACGACAACTACACGATCAAAGATTTTATTACACGATCAAAGATTTTATGACTGAAAAAATTACCTTGATTGCCTATTATCATAATTTATCTCCTAGTCATAACTGAATTTTGACTTATATAATTAATCTCGTTGACTATAATAATATATTGTTCCATTTATTTAGATTATTTGTAATTGTAATTCTAATGATAAATAACTTATTTTTTATGTAATAATACACCCATAATTTTAATAACCATATTTGTACGCCGGAAACGGCAGAATATTATGATCGTAATATATACTTCACAAAACAACTTTGTACAATATTCACACAAATAAATGATTCTATTCTATTCTAAAAAAACTGGGGGCTTAGTACAAGTTTTGACAGAATCAAATACCGATGGAGTAATTGAATCTTTTCATACATTTCACAGCAGCGCCCTTCGCGGAATCGTGCAACTTAACTGGTATATGTAAGGATCAACGAGACATTCCAACCTTCGATAGTTATTTCATTATCCCCAACATTATTAAAACGACGTAGCCTGGACCTCAAATTTTTAAACACATTTATTTTATTTTAGTGGCCCACACACACACACCATGATTACACTCATACAATTGCAGAGAACTGAGAACCAACCTTATCTTTCATAACTGCATAAAATGTAGGTAAGGTTAGGTTAGTAACAACAATGACAAAATGTTAAAATGTGAGCACCATGTAAGCACTGATGCATTAATATAGCATAGCTTTATAAGGTTCTATTTTTAGGCAATATTCTGGGCCTATTACCTCATTATTTGTGATGCCTCCTGCATTACCCTACATTGTCCTCACAGCTCTAATTATACCTATTGTAAACATACCTAATTTAAAAAAGAGAAAAGAAAAGATGTATGTATGGAGTTTCTTGCATGTTCTTCTCCATAGGATATTTTTTTCGGAATATGCACCTATCTCTTGACTCTTTAAAAGTGCCAGTTAATCTGGCCTATTTGAAATAAAAATATTTGAATTTGAATTTGGTTTCCAACCTAGGTTTTCTATCTACCTTTCTCTCTTCGCTTAACTCTCGCTTGTTTTTTCATAACATAGTATCGGTCAGACTTTCGAGGCTATATTTCCTTGTAATTTTAATGTTCCGCATAAACAAGTCCGACTTCACGACCCAGTCTATTACTTCCCCTGCTCAGATCAAGATCGAACAAACAGCTTACTGCACCTGAACAGAACAAGGCCGTTAAGATCGTGAACGTACTTGCACTTTCACTCACGCTGTGTGCTGCACTGGATTCTGATACGGTACTGTCATTCAAACCGTCTAAGGACTTGTTGTATTTGTACGTATTGACGATGGACGTACCATGAAACGAATTTAGATGGAAACGTCTTGTAACGTTGCTAGCGTAAAATATATGCTTTTATTTTTGTTTGTATTTTCTAATATTTCAATTTAATTAATGTTTTTTCTAACTGATTTTTACAAAAAAAATACTGGAAAATGTTTCATGTCAATTCACTTAGTTGAGGCGTTGATTAAAATTTTGAGTTGATATTCATACTATGGATTTTTAAAAGAATACAATTCCTACTCCAGGATGGCCTTGTCTCTAGCCTGTTTGATACACCTACTGTATAATAATTATATAATAATTTAGCCCTTTTGACGTCCAACTCCTGGGCACGGGCCTCCCCTCAACACGAGGGGGAATCAGGCCATAATCCACCACGCTGGCCCAGTGCGGGTTGGCGGATTTCACATGTCTTTCGAAAATGGGTAGATTTTCTAAGACACACAGGTTTCCTCACGATGTTTTCCTTCACCGTAAGCAAGTGATAATCATATAGGAATTATGATTAGCACATAGATTTCGAAAAATCCAGAGGTGCGAGCCGGGGTTTGAACCCAAGACCTGGTGCCCGCGAGACGCGTGCTTAACCAATCGGCTACCACTGCTTTTTACTGTATAATTGGAATCTATTAAAATTATGAATGTACTTGAAAAATTTACTTACTTGCTGAAGATATGAGGTTGCCCCAGATCTGCGCCATCTGGTAGAACATGAAGAAGAGCCCGAAGAACCGCACCACCAGCACGTCCACAGACACTCCTGACAACTTCGAATACGGCTCAGCCACCTGGAATGCCATCAACAAATCCGTTGTGTTTTGTTCACAACACGTTGTTTGAGGGAGAGTTATACTTATATGAACTTAGAGAGTTAGACTTATATGTGTATTTACCCTTTTAAACCACCCTCCTTAAGCACATTAGAATAGCTCTTGGAAAATTCAGAAATCTACCCACAAATGGTACGGAATGTTTGCGCGCCTAGGAGAGGCATGGATATATTAGACAAGAAATGTTGTCCTGTACATTTTGAATTTTGTATACCATAATCAAGGAAAAGCGATACGAAATGGTAATAATGTTTGAGTCAGTCACCGCCTGGCCGGCCAATATTCGGACAACCATTTTATAAATTCGGAAACTGTAATGTTAATCAGCAAAAATAAATGAAGGTGAAACGTTAAAAACTACTAATTTAATAAAATAATCTATTCATTTTCGTATCACTTCTCGTTGGCGTGGTATAGGCAAGTAGCTAACTTCTTTGAATGAGGACAAAGTTGAATATCAATTACAATATGGACACCTACCTGACTATTACTACAAACTTGGCATTAATTGAAATAAGCCTATCGATTAATTAAATAATCATTATTAAATTATCAACTAGCTGAGCCCGCGACTTCGTCCGCGTGGAATTTAACTTAACAAAAAAGCCCGCTCCCGCGTTCTGAGCCCGCGCGACAGGACCATTTTTTTTAATTTTGTTTTTCTAAAATAAAAGTAGTAGTAGTTACTGCTTATAACAACAGCTATCTACCAGTGAAAGTCCCGTCAAAATCGGTCCAGCCGTTTCGGAGATACTCTTTGATTTTATGTGTTTTTATTTTTTTACGCGGAACCCTAATTGTTTTTCTAAAATTAAAGTAGCCTAAGTTACTCCTTAAAACATGAGCTATCTGCCAGTCCCGTCAAAATCGGTCCAGCCGTTTCGGAGATTACCCGGAACAAACACACAGACAGACAGACAGACAGACAGACAGACAAACCTTTTTTTAATCGCGTTTTTGTTATAGGTGTCGTATGTACTTTCATATGCATTAAGTGAAAAGGTGTTATTTTGATATTACAAACAGACACTCCAATTTTATTTATTTGTATAGATCAGGTCCAAAAACTGAGTAGGTTTAAGAATCCTCACAAGAAAATAGATTCCGATCATATACTTATTCGAACATATAAGTAAGTATTAGGTACTTAGCTACTTTAAATATAATGTTTTACGATTATCATAATAACATCGCAATATTGGTGAATAATAGTAATATGGTAATACGGCATACGTGTAAAATTTACGGTTAAATACGTTTAGTACGAGCAAACGGACTGTGATGGGTTGAACAAAAAAAAATATCATTCTACATAACACATACAAAACAGATAATCACGGAGAACTCTTAACGGTATTACGTAATTACACGATATAAGATTGCTAGCTCTTCTTAACCCAATTCAAAAGAAGGAGGTTCTCAATTCGTGTATTTTTGTTATGTTTGTTACCTCAGAACTCCGTCATTTATAAAACGATTTGATAAATTATCTTTGCATTTGAAAGGATGTCCTTCGAGATTGGACCATAATAAATTAAAATTAGCGATAGATCAATCACAATGTGCTGACTCCGCTACCGACTAATTACAATACAGTTGCCATCGCGGCACTGCAACTTTTTCCGGAATTAGTTTGATGCAAAAAAAATCCTAGTGCGGAGTCTTAAAGGGTGATTATTCCGTGGCTCAGGACTAGTTTAACTACTAGTGTCCATCAAATATTGGTATAGAGTTTGTTCTCACCACGGACAAGTAGGTGCACTTAGCGCACCACAGCGGCCCCCCTCCGAAGCCCACCATCATCCCGGCCGGCACCAGCGTATAAAGGCGGGGGTAGAACTGCGACGCTATGAACGGCATGTACGCTATAAAAGACACTGCAACTGCCCATTTACAGCCTAGCCACCTGCAAGAAATAATTTGAACTTAAAAAAAATACTGGCAATGTGAGTTTATCACATTACTAGTATACCCGTTAACCCCTCCAGCTAAGCTAATGCATGTGTTAGGAGTGGGCCCACGTCAATAGTTTAATGCCAAGATGGGGGTTGAACCCAGAACCACTCTGCTACAAGGACGGCCCCTCTAACCACTAGACTATTGACGCCTGAATTGCTTTTAAAAAGCTACTAGAATTTTACCCCGCGTTTACACTGATTGATTGATTGATTGATGCATTTGTCACCTTATTTTGAGCTATTAGGAAATGGAGACAGCAACATAAATCAATACAAGTGTTGCGTCCAGCGTCAGTGTAAACGAAGGGTTAGAATTACAGTTCAATGATGGTAATCCGATGGCATGGGAAATGGCAAATGGCAATGGGAAACATTCATAGGCTTCATAACTTCCATAGACAAGATTCTTATCTTTCAATATCACATACAATTAACATTTTGTTACATATCATAAAGAGTGATTTTGCTGTGTCTTTCAAGTTTTATATTAGATAAAACTACAGTTGGCTGCAGTCGTGTCTCTTATAACTATCAGTATTTATGTAACGTGGGTAGATTTATTTAATACAATACACCAATTTACTTTATTCAAATCGTCTATTTATTTTATTTTTTGGCTTAAAATGACATTTTAATATTTAAGTTTACGTCCTCTCGTCTGTCTTATTTCCTTCGTTCTCTAGTTCCTTTTACTCTTTCCTTTCATTCCTTCATTCGTTCATAGTTCCAACTTTACACCAATCGCCAATTTTATTTTTTAATTAGTTTTAGTCTCTGGGATACAGGCCCAGAGCCTAGTTAGTGTAAAGGCCGCTGCATAAAGAATATTTTTCACTTTTAATTTTAATAAATGATTTATGACCCTGTTCAAATACACCGTTCCCTTTCACGCTGTCTCTTTACAATCCAACCCCACGTTTACCTATACAGGTTGAAACAGAAAGGGTATACTTTTTTTTTTCAAAACATAACTTTGTTCAACAGAATTCTAAAATTATCAGCTTTGGAGGGAACTTGAAAAACAAATGGTGTTACAGGGATACAGCTGTTGACATATTTCATAAGTCTACAAAACCTTTAGTACTTCAATTGTCCCACAAAGCCGATAGGTTAAGATTTACAAAGTAAAGTTGCATAAAAAATAGTATTCCCTTTCTGTTTCACCTAGTACAAGGAAACAAAATATGGCAAAGTGTATGTCTATCAGTGACTCACTTGATAACCACAGCCGGCAGCAGTATATTGGACAGGATCAGTGAAAAGTATATAGCAGCTAGGGTGATGGTCCCGGCCCCTTCATCACTGTTCACAGAGCTCTGCAGGTTGGCAGCCCCGTGGAACGCGGTGAAGTGGATCATGAACGCGAACCCCAGCACGAAGATATTCCGGTTGATCCGCCATTTCTCGTTCGTACCAAATACTACTGAAGATTCTGGCATGTTTGTTCGCTATCCTAGAAAACAATATGAGTTAGTTTTGTGCCGTTCTCAGTAGTCTTACCCGTAGGACGTCCGCTTGGCGCAGTGTTAATAATAATAATGGTTTGAGCGTAGGCCGCACGGCTCACTGCATTGGGTGGTTGCGGGTTCGATTCCCGGCAGCGGAAATTTCGGAAATGGCCTTTTAGAAATTTGCCCAGGTCTGGGTGTCACTGAGATCGCCTCCAGTCCATTGTACGGTACCCATAGTACTATAGCGTTGCTTAGTTCGGGACCATACAGTTGGTATGTCAGTTTGGCGACATTTATTATTATTATACATTTTCTTGCCAATAGTCTAGGCTAGCGTCGGAGTGGGTCGTAGCACTCGTAGCCTAATTAGTAAAGCTGCTCGATAGGTCAGGGCCAGTTTTGTTGCATTTTACATTAGAGGAGCTCCTCTATTACACCATGCAATGAATACATCGAATTACCAGTTACCCCGTATAATAGCTCTACTATGAGTTTTATGCGTGTTTAAATAGAATAGTTTTTTAAATGCCAAATATTTGAATTAGGATTTCTTTATAAATATAATTTTCTATTAAAATAACCTCAACTTACTTTACTAGACTGATTTCATTAGGACCCTCCAATCATTTTTGTAAAAACAAAAGCTCTAGCGTACAAAGAGTTCAATGAATTAAGTTTTTATTTAGATTACTTATAACTACTGTGTTATTTATGACAGTGTAATGCCGGCCACAATGCGTGCGGAACAATCCCTTCTCCTATTTGTCATTCAAGGATATCGGAATCGGCGGATTGTGTCGACCACTCGGACCGGTTTACAATGGGAAACACACTGAAACATTGGCGCGATTACTGTTGGCTACAAATAACGACTACTCAAATGAATTTGACACGACTTTTTTATTTATCACTAGCGACCCGCCCCGGCTTCGCACGGCTCTAAAATTATCAGTGTTTCTCTACTATATTATGCATGTATTATACATATAAACCGTCCTCTTGAACCACTCTATCTGTTAAAAAAACCGCATCAAAATCCGTTGCGTAGTTTTAAAGATCTAAGCATACATAGGGACAGACAGCGGGAAGCGACTTTGTTTTATACTATGTAGTGAAGTCATCAAACCATCGTACGACCCTCTTGATGTTAATGATGGGAACAACTTAACATAGTGCCCTATATAGCCAGACCTTATATTCTCTGACCTTGTATTGACAAGGGGACAAATGTCGCAGAACATCCCCTTGTACAGTACACATCTTCCTGCTCATGCATAATGATCATAAGTAAGATAGTAATGAGGTCAATTAGTTTACATAACCACCTATAATACTACCCATACATGGTATTAGCTTACGTCAGAACAGAACAGTTCTAAACAGAAATAACTGTTTGAAGTTATTTCTGTCTCCCGCTTTGCAACAGAGAGTAGTGGATAATTTTCTTCCAACTCCTCCTATGGTTTCTTTAAATTCGTGCGGGTTCCAAGACAATTTAGCTTTTTTCGGGACTCGTCAAGGTGCAAAACACGGCATCATCATTGGACACCAGTGTCGATCCTGGCTTACAGTACCAGTGGTGGGAGTGTGTGGAGGGGCTAGCCCCAAATAAAAAAATAAATATTAGTTTAGTCAAGTTTAGTTTAGTATACCACGAGAATAAGCGCCATTGACGCCGAATAGGAAGTAAGCGGCACTAATTGATAATTCGCAGATTAGTTTTTCATGTTTGTTTTTTTTTGTATTTGAATAATCTCGTAATTGAATCATTCGTCTGTTAGTTTTCACGCTTGAATGATTCTATTGGAAACAAAGAGTACCTAATCTAGCTAATTCTTCATTAATGCGAACTAATTTTGGTGGCACCCGTATCCAATAGCGGATGCCACCATAACATCTAACTCATTAATCATATAGGAAATAATTGAGTATTCCAAAACGATTCTAAACTGCGGAACAACTATTTTTTTAAATAGTCTAGCCAATTAATGCTGGATAATCAATAGTGAATGGATGGTCAGCCTAAAGCTAAATTGGTTTGGAACGCGAAAAAGAGCGTTTTTAGAGTCTGCAGAAAAATTAGGTATGCGATACGTATCACGATTCGAATTAATAGTCTGGCATGACCCAATGATCGTATTTACGTGTGCTGTTTGTATAATGCAACACTACAGGTACTAATCGTATCCTAGATCCTATCATTACAATCCCGCGCACGCGTCGAACGGAATGCCCATAAAACTTTTGATAGAAATATTGCCTGAACTGGCCCCCAAGCCAAGTGGTTTCGTCTAGAAGCGTTTCTACAAAACGCTACGCTTAAATGACATTACAAGTCGATAAGTAGATCACGTGACTTATGTAATTTCCATACATGAAGCGTAGCGATATGTAGAAACGAAAGTAGCCCAAGCCACTTGACTAGAGGGGCTGGTACCTGTTGTTTAGAACTGATGAGGTGATGTTGAATCGTTTAGTTGTTATCATAGAATTAATCATATGTATTCTAGCGATTCTAGCGACGAAAAAAAAAAAAATGGTTAAAGCACGCGTCTCGCGGGCACCAGGTCTTGGGTTCAAATCCCGGCTCGCACCTCTGGATTTTTCGAAATCTATGTGCGAATCGTAATTTCTATATGATTATCACTTGTTTACGGTGAAGGAAAACATCGTGAGGAAACCTGCATGTCTTAGAAGATCTAACCAATTTTCGAAAGACATGTGAAATCCGCCAACCCGCACTGGGCCAGCGTGGTGGATTACGGCCTGAATCCCCCTCATGTTGAGGGGAGGCCCGTGCCCAGCAGTGGGACGTCAAAAGGGCTAAATTATTATTATTATTATTATTCTAGCGACGTACTGTGTTGTACCGTGTATGGGGTGTAGATACTACTCAAATTCATTAGGCTATTGAAGCGTCAATAGCGTAGTCGTTAGAGGGGCCGCCCCGGTAGCTGTGAAGTTCTGGGTTCGATCCCCACCCTGACCGTTAAACTATTGTCGTGAACCCACTCCTAACACAAGCATTAGCTTAGCTGGGGAGGCTAACGGGCTAGTAATCTTTCAAAATAAATTAAAAATATATTAATTTATAATTAATGATGGCAGGGCCAAGCTGTAGCCAGCGAATTGACTACAGCTCATATACGGGTTGCCACGACCGGGGTAGTACCTCCCTGTCACAGAAGATCGGCGTAAAGAAGGTATAAAAGCTGCGTTTCGTACTACCAAATTGTAAGAATTTTGAGAACTTAGCCGTTTTTCGGATGAAATATTGATGTTTTATCTATACAATAAATAAAATTGGAGTGTCTGTTTGTAATATCAAAATAACACCTTTTCACTAAATGCACATGAAAGTACATACGACACCTATAGCAAAAACGCGATTTAAAAAAATTTTGTCTGTCTGTCTGTCTGTGTGTTTGTTCCGGGTAATCTCCGAAACGGCTGAACTGATTTTGACGGGACTTTCACTGGTAAATAGCTGATGTTATAAGCAGTAAATTAGGCTACTTTTATTTTAGAAACAAAAAAAAATGGGTCTTGTTGCGCGGGCTCAGAACGCGGGAGCGGGCTTTTTTGTTAAGTTAAATTCCACGCGGACGAAGTCGCGGGCACAGCTAGTACTAAATATATCATCGCTTTTTTTAAATCACTCACAAAGTCTTTAAAAAGGGGCATACCTACCAATCAAGTATTTTAGATAACTAAGTACTTAAGTCATTCCCAGTAAAGTTCAGAATATGATAATTATTTCGTCTAACTCAGATGTGGTAACAGTGTGGTGACCCTGACCCATCAATTATCAGTTATTATCATCTGTTGCAAAGCTTTTTTGCAGCACCTACCTACGAGATTAATTAAGGCTAGTAAGTAGGAAAGTACACAACCGTTATACGTACCTATACTAGATGAATCAGAAAGGGTATACTATTATTTTTGCAACTTTACTTTGGGAATCTAAAACTATCGGCTTTGTGGGACAGTTGAAGTACTAAAGGTTTTGTAGACTAATGAAATCTGTCAACAGCTGTATCTCTATAACAACTTTTGTTTTTCAAGTTTCCTCCAAAGCAGATAGATTTAGAATTACAAAGTTAAGTTTTGAAAAAAAAAGTATACACATCTGTTTCAACCTATGTATGTAGGTACGATAAAATAATGGATATGTATAAATAATAATAATAAATACCGCCAGACGAACACACCAACTGTATGGTCCCAAACTAAGCAACGCTTGTACTATGGGTACCGTACAATGGACTGGGGGCGATCCCAGTGACACCCAGACCAGGGCAAATTACGAAAAGGCCATTTTCGAAATTTACCCCGGGGGGAATCGAACCCGCAACCACCATGTGCAGTGAGCCGAGCGGCCACGCTCGAACCACAGCGCCAAGCGGTCGTCAAAGTGTATATTAACAAGGTTTGCCATTTATTCCTAGAAATGGCCATATCGCTACGTTTGTAGGACCCAAATTAATGTCGCACTATAATGAACTCTAAGACGAGAATAATAGAACCGCGGGTGTAGCCAGCATAAGCAATATAGATAGCGTAGCATCAATCCAGACTTATTTTTTAGATTCACTGATAGCGGTAGATGTGCGCGCTGTCCGTGTTGCGCGATACGCAGCGCACGTACAATCATAAAAATCATGAATTTATTCCGTATAGCGACATAAAAATAAAACAAACGGGCTAATCTAAAAAAAGGCCTAGATTGAAGCGAAATCTGAAATAAAATAAAACAGGACAAGTGCACGTCGTCAGGACTTGCACAATGAAGGCTTCCGTACCCATTTCAATAGCGAACATTTATCGTATCTTTATTATTAACCAAAGCAGTGAAATACAAGAAACAGAGTTGTAATTGCGGTTGCTTTTTCAATCTCAGTATTGATTTTATTAAGAAATGACAGGGAATTAACTTAGTTTTAACTTGGTCGGCTATGGCTCATGATTGAGCGAACCCTTTTCTCCTGTTATAATTTTAATTGCAATTTCCTATTTTGTGCTTGCATAATGTTTTTTCAAGATTTTCTGCCCAGTGTTTCAAGTGTTGCAGTAAGATCTACCTAAAGCCACGTACAAGTACGGGGCCCCCAATACAAACTGTCTTCCCATATTTCAGACACTTAGGGGTGGAATTAAATAAAACGCAAAAAAATAATATTTCATTTTCAACGCTGTAAGTTGAGATTTTTTTACCCATACAAACTTTCACCCCCTAATTTATACACATAGGGGTGATTTTTCAAAATCCTTCCTTAGTGGATACTTACGGTTTAAAAGGTACCTACTGTAAAATGTTCATGCTTTTAACACCAGCGGTTTGGGCTGTGCGTTGATTCCTTTGTTTTGTTTAATCTTCGTCTTTAATCTTTGTTTTTTATAATTTAATGAATGTCTTCTAGTCTTAATTATGGTTTTTATGAATAATTTTGCGAAAAAATAACATTAGGTACGTACTCACCTTTATAATAAAGTCGATGATTTTGCTGTCCACTCCGAATAATTGTAGGTATTCACCTTTTTTCACAATCACTCTTTACGACAAGTAAGCTAGGAACTGGAAACTCTAAAAAGATTCACAAATACCTATTCAAAAAATTCTATATTCAAATAATATTCTTAATTTGTAAAAAAGAAGCAGCACATAAATTGAAAATATCACCACAGCGTTACGAAGTCAATAAAAATAAGTAGGTAAAGTATTTCAGTTTAAACCTACGACAATTTTATAACTTTGTTAATATTTGGATTATATGACCGAACCGCAAGATAATAGGTGCCTAACTAAATGCACACTACTAATAGAACCAGCTATGGAAGTTCGTTTTGACGCGTTTCCATAGCCGCACCCGAAACGAATTTTAAATTACTCTTTTAGAACCCCACCCAAAGTAGATATACCTAGGTACCTACTATTTTTATCTTCTTATTCAAATTCTGCTAACCGGTTACTTGCTCGTACTTGAACAATAAGAATTGTAATCTTTAAATAAATAAATACTTAATGTAATGAATTAGGGCCATTGCATGAATAAAAAAACTAATTAAAAATAATTTCAAACAAGAATTATAACTTTTTTATTTTTTCCTTAACTATTTTTTTTTATATGGGACTAGTCCCGCCACACACTCCCACCACTGAAACTCCTGTAAGCCAGGGTCGACAATGGTGACCAATAATGACGTCGAGGTTTGACCCTCGACGAGTCCCGGGGAAAAGTTAAATTGTCTTGGAACCCGCACGAATTTAATCGAAAGAAATAATAGGAGGAGTTGGAAGAAAATATTTCCACTTCTTAACTATTAAAAATATATCTCTCATTTTGGTGAGAATACAATACCTAATGGTGTAACTAAACCGCATTAAATAAGTAAAACATTACGATAACTGAATAGGTACATATACCTAGTTGATAAAACACAGTAGGTATGTCGAGGACGCATCCATGCGTAAATTAAATAAATACACAAATAGCTCACCTGCTTTTAAAAAAATAGATGGAACACTTTTCAATTTTATCTAACAAAGAAAAATTGACACTAATCGCGAGATAATGGAAACAAATAAAACATAAGTACCAACATAACGAAATAAAGTAGCAGAAGTATATTTAATACAATAGGTACCTACGTATTACCGAGCTGCTGCGGCTGTTTCTTCAATTTTAGCTACGCTTTTGTTTATCCAATGTCAAGTGAAATAATATAAGTAAGTATTCAAGTTCTATTTATGCATTGAGCACATGATAGCCTTTAGCCAGGCTTAATATAACCCCCAAAACCCCAAAACCCTATACCCATCCTACTAATATTATAAATGCGATGTATGTATGTTTGTTACTCCTTCACGCAAAAACTACTGAACGGATTTGGATGAAATTTGGAACACAGATAGATTATAACCGGGATTAACATATAGGATACTTTTTAACTCAATAATCCAATACTACGCGGATGAAGTCGCGGGGCACAGCTAGTTATTAATGAAAGTAGATTAGCGGTTGTATAGTTACACCATGCTTTGTCGTCTTCTTTCGAATGTCAAATTAATAATGACAGAAAGAGATCATTCGGTGAATAACTAATTCCGCGCTATACCACGTTTATTAATAAAAGGGTTTTAGTAAAGTGGTGGATACCTTACTAACTAATTTGCAGACTTCTCGGGGAACCCGAAAAATTTCATTTCACATTTAATATTCCACCAACATTACACATTATATTTGAAAGAAACACACGTTTTAGAAATTAAGAGACTTAAATCACAACATAACTTTTTCACTTCCTACCTACAATATATAACTAACTACTTGCAACAGCATTTGGCATTCTACTTTACCAAGATCCCATATGTCAGAGCAGCTATACAATAAACTTGTTTTACATAGGTATTTAACTGCGACACTAGCCATTTCCTTGTGGCATATCAATAATACCTATATATTACGTGCATCTATCTACTTACCTACATTATTTACATATTGCTAACCTGAGACAGGTTTAATTCTATTAATATTAATAAAAACACAAAATATTTGTAACTTATATACTTCGGTATTGAACTTACATATTTTTATTGCTTATACTAAGGACGCTATGTTTGTAAAACATTTAAAATCTCCTTGATGCAAAGAAATTGTACTGAGATTATTATAAGTGTAATTGCAAAGAACAAAATATCGAGAAAAAAATGGTTACTATTATTGTCTCTGAGGTACAGAGATAATACTTACTGATCTACTTTTTTCTATATCACAAATTACTTACTCACATATTTTAGGTAAAATCACAATAACTTAAAATCTAAATCAACTTTACATTATACTCGTACAGGGTATAAATTCATCGCAACGATACCATGGATTCAACTCATGATTCTGGACCCCCCAGGCCCCAGACTTAGAACTTTCCGTCGAAGTTTTCATGAATTATACTCAAAATTTTGAGCATTTTTTAATTGATGTTAGCATGAAATGCGCGCTCGATTGAGTCTTCATTTACATTACAGTTTATGTTTAAAATAGTAATTGTGGATTGAGTAATGTAAAATTACTTGTGATAGCTTTGTATAATGATTTTTTGCTAAAACCAATTAAAAACATTGACGAGAAATTCCAACTCTGGGGGGTCCGGAATCACGAGTTGAATCCATGATATCAGTTTTCGTTACGATGCCCCTTACACCCTGTATAATAAACGATTTGACTCTCATTCTACATTCTGAAAAGCGATATTATCACAACCTTTTATATAACACAGATCCTTCTCCTTATTCTCCACTTGTTTCCTCACTCTTTTCTCCTTCCACTCCACTATAAAGTAGCAGAGGACTCCCACAATCATCAGGGAGAACATGAGGTAGGTTTTTGAGCTGGTGCGAAGGTAGGGGGAGATGACGTAAGCGATGATGTAGCCGACGGACTCCCAGAGACGGAAGTTGGAGAATGCAGCCTCTTCTCGGCCGGGGAAGAGGATTCCGTAGTAAGCTGGAAAATAATTACAGACACAATAGAAAATTAAACAAATACATAATAATTAATATCGCCAGACTGACACACCAACTGTATGGTCCCAAATTAAGCAACGCTTGTACTATGGCCACCGTACAATGGACTGGGGGCGGTCCCAGTGACACCCATACTCGGGCAAATTACGAAAAGGCCATTGCCGAAATTTGCCCCGGCGGGAATCGACCTACGCTCCCTACGCTCCAACCACTGCGCCAAGCGGTCGTCAAAATGGATATCGTTTTGCCGAATGAAACCAACCTATACATTCTTCAAGCAAGCGAAATTTAAACCTATCATAAATTTCTGTAGGTTGATTTAAGTTTGTATTTAGTATCTGTGGGTTGATTCCATTTTGCATTTTCCATTAACGAACCATTACCCATACCGAAAATTCCTATAAAATTGTGGCGCCCAAATAATGTACTAAGTGCCAAGAACTCAAAAATATTTTTATAAACCAATTGAACCAACATCAAAAGACCCTGGGTACACTAAAAGCTAAAAATAATATGGGATCTTATAATTTATTTAATTAAGAGTCCGTGCTACTCCAAAAAAATTTAAAAATCGGTCCACAATTGACAAAGACGTCAATCATTCATAAAAAAATACACACGAACATAGACTCTACTCCTTTTTTAACTTGGTTAATACCAGTCATGGTTTAATTACTAACCATTGATCTGAACGATCCACACCGAGTCGCAGAGTCCCCATAGCACTGCGATGATGTACAGCACATGACTGTACCCAGCCTGCGGCCTCCACACCAGCAATGTACTGAACAGCGCCGCGTGCACCACGGTCGCGCCGCAGATGAGGGGGAGACGACCTGTGACCTGGCCATGACCAATAAACCAAATATTAGATACACTTCATTAGGCAGGTACAATCGAGAACAGAATCGCTAGATATTGAACGTTCTTGTTTCTATGGCAATCAGCCCATACCAGCTATTATTGTCTCCCGATTTGCACCGGAGGGAAGTGGATTTTTTTTTCTTCCTATTATTTCTTTCGATTAAATTCGCACGGGTTCCAAGACAATTTAACTTTTCCCCGGGAATCGTCGAGGGTCAAACCTCGACGTCATTATTGGTCACCGTTGTCGATCCTGGTTTACGGGAGCTACCGGCTCTCAAACTATTTGTACAGAACGCAGCTATAATTTCTTTACACTGATTATATGTGAGACCCGGGTAGTACTACTCCAGTCAAGCCAGCTCGTATACGAGCTGTTGACAACAGGACTGCTTTGGACCACACCCTATTCTTGGAAAGAATCGTTTCAGAAATGACTCTACCTCGAAATTTTCTACCATACCATAAAACATACCTTCTTTACCAGCCTTGCTTCTGTGACAATAAGCCCATTCAGTTATTTTGTCTCCTGAGTGAATAGTTTTCCTCCAACTCCTATTCTAAATTAATTCCGGTTTCAAGACAATTTAGCTTTTCCCCGGGACTCGTCATGGGTCAAACCTCGGCGTCATCATTGGACACAATATTTGATCCTATCTTATAGGATTAACAGTGTTGGGAGTGCGTGGTGATTGATCCCAATTTTATACAACATACATCCATCAGCATGTCTCTGACCACTGGGCACAGGAATTTCATACATACCTTTGCTAAATACCCTGTGACCACGCAGCCGATGGCGTCTGCCAACCCATAAGTCATCATGACGAAGCCCACGGAGCCCGTGCCGACGGCACACGCCACGAATGACTGCAACGATGCATTAGAATTCAATATTAATACTTCAAGCGTCAATAGCCTAGTGATTAGAGGGCCCGCCCTCGTAGCCGAGAGGTTACGGGTTCGATCACCATCCTGGCTACTAAACTATTGACGTGAGCCCACTCTTAACACAAGCATTAGCATAGCTGGAGGGGCTAACGGGAATACTAGTAATGTGATAAACTCACATTGCTAGAAATCTTTATTAAAAAAAAAAATCGTTGCAATTTTGAGGAAGAAAATCTTACAGATTGAATAGCTTACGTAAAATGCTATGTAGGTACTTATGGAAAACGGAGGGTGTTTTGAGACTATCCGCCGAGTATAATAATGCAACTCAAATTTGAATTCTACTTTATTTTTGAAGCCATATAAAATTAAGGGGCTTCTCAACATGCGTTGGCCTTAAACATTCGAGTGCCGTTTCGAACGTTTGGCGATATTATCATTTATTTATAACAAGAGACCCGCCCCGGCTTCGCACGTCTTTTCCCTACAATTTACGAATATAATCAGATTATTTTTTTATTTTTTTTAATGACTATCTGTTGTTGGCCAGAGTGGCCATAACAACTTCACCCGGACAGAGGGCGAGCGCAAGTGCGCTCCAGCCAGAGGGGCAGGGGGGCAGCTAGCTCAAGAGTGCCACAAGGGACACGACCTCGGCTTGGGCCGCTGCCAGAAGAGGTGGCGAGGGTAAATCTACCACCGGATCGGAACGCAATATAATCAGAATGTATCCTACTAATATTATAAATGCGAAAGTTTGTGAGTGTGGATGTATGTATGTATGTATGTATGTATGTATGTTTGTTACTCCTTCACGCAAAAACTACTGAACGGATTTGGATGAAATTTGGAACACAGATAGATTATAACCGGGATTAACATATAGGATACTTTTTAACCCAATAATCCAATACTACGCAGATGAAGTCGCGGGGCACAGCTAGTCATACATGTAAATCAGAAATTCTCTAAGGACCGTATTAATGAATATACCTCAAGTTTGAGAGTGATCTTAAGTACGCCTTTGACTAGTCATTTTGAACTGGTTGATCATTTCCAAGATCGGTCTCAGACTTGAGATCGATTTAATAATACGGGCCTAAATGATTATGAGAACCGCATCAACATCAGTCGCGTAGTTCAGAAGAACTAAGCGAACGATAGCCGTGGATAGCTATTTTGTATCATACTATCGAAGGGTAATGCACGGAAAACGCCTGCTAATATACTCACGGCAGTGAAGTCGGCGCCGAAGAACGCTTGCTGTAAGCCAATGAACATGTTGATGATGACTAAGAGTAACTGGTTGGGCTCTACCAGCAGTTTCAGGGTGACGACTAGTAGCGCCAACCCGGAGAGACCACCGCCGGAGCCAGTGCGACCGGCGTTGTATCTGAGGCAAGTACTTGTTGGAAGTAAGGGGACAAGCGCGGCCTGTGGTGCTACTCTTAGCAACAATAATCGATATATCGGGACATTCGTATCGTCGAATCCTACTCTAAGTTCCGTCATTTTTGCCGTTGTATCGATTACTGAACGAACATTATAAAATTATCGTTCAGCAGACGATATACGACGGTAAAATAGATGGAATTTAGAGTAGGATTCAACAATACAAATGTCACAATAAATCGATTATCGTTGCTAAGAGTAGAACCCTAGATAGAGGCCGCCTTATAGTCCTGCGCTTGCACTCCGTGCGCGCAAATAAAACAGACAGATATAGGTACATTAGTTAAGCACGCGTCTTGCGGGCACAAGGTCCTAGGTTCAAATCACAGGTCGCGCCTCTGGATTGTACGAAATCTACCTATGTGTGAATCATCTATATATATATAACTCAAAGGTGACTGACTGACATAGTGATCTATCAACGCACAGCCCAAACCACGGGACGGATCGGGCTGAAATTTGGCATGCAGGTAGACGTTATGACGTAGGCATCCGCTAAGAAAGGATTTTGATTAATTCTACCCCCAAGGGGATAAAATAGGGGATGAAAGTTTGTATGAAACTTTGTCAATTTTAAACCGAGCGGGCTGAGACTTTGCATGCATAAAGCTACTATGACGTAGACTTCCCCTAAGAAAGGATCAAAATTCCACGCGGACGAAGTCGCGGGCTCAGCTAGTAATCTATATGATTATCACATGATACATGAATGTCTAAGAAAATCTAAACAATTTTCGAAAGTACATTAAAATCCGCCTACCCGCTACGCGCCACACACTCTCTTTTGTCATAAGAAACACAACTACTTATAATAGTTAAGTTACTATACGCCGATCTTCGTCAATTGGCTACAGCTACGCTCCAACACTGTGAATAATGTTGAAGAACAAAATAACAATAATAATAATTTAGCACCGGGCCTCCCCTCAACACGAGGGGGAATCAGGCCATAATCCACCACTCTGGCCCAGTGCGGGTTGGCGGATTTCACATGTCTTGGTTAAGCACGCGTCTTGCGGGCACCAGGTCTCGGGTTGAAGAACAATTTACTTAATAACCTTTTCATAGAATCCACTCCTACGGCGACTATAAGAGCTGCTCCCGCCATACAAGCGAGGTATATGCCTGTAATAAATTAAATAAAAATCGTAACATCTAGATTTAGATACCCATCCCCTTATGAATAAATGTGGTGTGGGGGTTGTATAGTTACACTATGCTTTGTCTTCTTCTTTCAAATGTCAAATTACTGATGACAGAAAGAGATGATTTGCTGTGTGGCTATTCGCCCGCTATACCATGTTTATTGATAACAGGGGGGTACAGGGGTAAGGGGGTCATTACAAAAACTGATTGAACGATTTAAGTAATAACTCTAGACCCCTAGAATTGGAGATTTCTGTCGATATTTTCATGAATTATGCTAAAATTTTGCAGGATTTGAAAATTGATTTTCGCATGAAATCATTACACAAATAAATCTCACTCAAGTGGTTTTACATAAATCAATCAATAATTACTATTTATAAAATTAACTGCAGTGACAATTAAGACAATAAGCTCATGCGCGCATTTAATGCTAAAAAAAATTTTACAAGGTACAGATTTTTTTTTCATAATTCATGACAATACTGACGGAAAATTCCAACTCTGGAGTTCAATCCATGGTATCAGTTTTCAGTACGATGCCCCTTACACACTGTATATTTAGTCGACACTTATACCATGTAAATTGTAATTTTGTACGGGGCCATTCATAGTAAATACCTATTTATTTCTAGATTTGCGTGACAAAAGCCCACAGACATTAAAATTTTTGCTTGTTACAAGGCATCGCACTTGTTTCTCATGAAGGTCATAGACGAATTTAAAAATCCTCACCTACTATTTTTAGAATGAAATATTTTTGTGCCAATTAGAAGGCGACATTCTAGCCCGCACAGTATCTGGCCATTAAATGACAGTGACGTCGGATGGAGACGGACAGACGCACAGACGGACTGCGGAACTTTCAGAAGGGCTAAATTATTATAATTTTTGAGAAAAAGTTGCGGTTTCATCCTACCAATGTCATAAATGTGAAAGATTGTACGTTTGGATGTTTGTCACTCATTTACGCAAAAACGACTGAACAGATTTTGATGAAATTTGGCATACAAATACTTTATGACCTGGACTAATGTATAGCATATTTAAATTAAGTCTACGTGGATGAAGTCGCGGGCAGAAGCTAGTAGTCAAATAATGCCATCAGATTTCCCTCGTCCCCACCTGCAATCATCTGAATCTTCTCCGGCGGCTGCGGAGGCAGGGCTTCGCCGGCGTCGGCGCTGGGCAGGAAGTTCGCGCCGCACAATACTGGTATCATGGTCTCGTTGACAGCCGTCACGGCTGCTGTGTTGTTGCCTGACGTTAGCACTGGAACGAAAAGGAGATAAGTACTTACATTAACTTCTCAGTCAATGCCACGTTCCGATCCGGATGTAGATATAAGAAAAAAAGTAAAATTGTGAATTTGTAAGTAGGCCTACTACTACTGGTTCTGGTGGTACTGGTAGGTTTGACTACTGGGTACCGTACAATGAACTAGGGGCGGTCCCAGTGACACCCAGACCAGGGTAAATTAAAAAAGATCATTTCCGAATTCTACCCCGGCGGGAAACGAACCCGCAACTACCGCAACTGCAGTGATCGAGCGGCCTACGCTCGAACCACAGTGCCAAGCGGTCGTCAAACATTAAATGTCTTACCCAATGAGGAGATGAGGTTGCCCCACACCTGGTTCATCTGGAAGATCATGAAGAAGAGTCCCAGGAACCGCACAAGCAACGCCTCTGCGGATATTTTCGAGATTTTACTATGGGCTTCTGACACCTGTAACAAAAAGTTTTTGTGGTATCTTTTAGTAATTTTATTTGTGATTAAGTAGTCATTTTGGCTTCGCGCAAAGCGGATTTAGGCCTCCATTTTGGGTTTCCAAAGTGGACGGTCACATTTTTGTATTGTATTGTTATTAATTGTTTGTTATTGCTATTTGTTACTTGACACTGGCGAAATACCTAGTAACTTGGGTGGGCCATATTTTTAAAGAAAGAAGAAGAAGAAAAGCGGATTTAGGGCACTTATTATTAGGTATCTTTCCTGCGAATGGATATTATTAGATACCTGTTATTGACATACTCATTGAGAAAGATCTTCGAAACTACAATTATTATTTTTTATTATGGTAGAGGAGGGCGAGGGTAATGGGTGCATTTATTTAGCAAGAAAGGTCTTGATATAAAGTGTGAGTAGGTATGCACACCTCCCTAAACTAGCTTTCTCATTTCAATACTATTTACTTATTTAGTGACAATGGTGTTGCCTGCTCACATTCTGTCGCTGTTCCTGAGAATGCATACCATCTCTTATTCATTGAAATGAGTAACGATTGAGGAACTTGCCGGATCTTCACAGCGGAAGCAGCAATCCGAACGTTGTAAATTCTGACTATTCATCAATGCTTTGTTGGCTTACATGAATAAAAACAATTTCGAGTTTGAGTTTGACGCCCTCTTGGTGCAGTGGTTCGAGCGCAGGCCGATCGGCTCACTGCACATGGTGGTTGCGGGTTCGACTCCCGCCGGGATAAATTTTGGAAATGGCCTGGTTGGGTCTTGGTGTCACTGGGATCGCCCCCAGTCCATTGCACGGTACCCATAGTACGAGCGTTGCTTAGTCTGGGACCATACAGTTGGTGTGTCAGTCTGGCGATATGTAATATTGAATTTGAATCACTTACGACAGATAGATAAGTGCACTTGGCGCACCACAGCGGCCCCCCTCCCAGCCCCACGATCAGGCCGGCGGGGATCATGGTGTAGAAGGTGGGATACAGTTGAGCAGCGATATACGGCATGTAGCTGATGAACGAGAGAGATATCGCCCACTTCGCGCCCAGCCACCTGGACACATGAGCTGTTAGCGGCCAAAACTGTTAACTAGTGTTGTCTTGTTTCTATGGCAATTAGCCCATACCAGCTACATATATTTTGTCTCCCGCTTTGCACCGGAGGGAAGTGGAAATATTTTCTTCCAACTCCTCCTATTCTTTCTTTCGATTAAATTCGTGCGGGTTCCAAGACAATTTAACTTTTCCCCGGGACTCGTCGAGGGTCAAACCTCGGTCATTATTGGTCACCATTGTCGATCCTGGCTTACAGGAGTTACAGTGGTGGGAGTGTGTGGCGGGACTAGTCCCATAAAAAAAAAAAAATTGTGTTGCCTAACTATCGTTTGTCTATCTATAGTATTTGCAATACTATTGTGACCACGAAAACTAGTCACAATATCGATAGAAATAGTGTCAATACAATGACGAGCAATAGTATCGATACTATTGAGTACTGATACTATCAATAGTATCGTTAATAGTACTATCGATAGTACCGACCGATATTATAGTCGATAGTTTTATCGACAGTACCGATACAGCTGGGAGCTGCAGCGAGAAATATTGCTCGTCATAAATAGTATTGAAACTTTCACTAGGCTAACGTTATTGTGGCAAGTTTTCAAGATCAACTATCGATAGATCAACTTTCGATAGTTTGGCAACAGTACGGTTAATCACTCGCATCTCATTCAACTCGCAATAGTCGACTCTATGGGCCCATCGGCCTAGGTCAGGGGTAGCACACCTTTTAGATAAATAAGCCATTTATTCTAATAGACGTGCCGTCAAATAATTGTGACGACAATATTTACTTTCAAGTCTAATGTAAACAGTTTTAATCGGTGGTGCGCCCGAAATATTTTGTCGCGTGCCATTGGTTCACCATCCCTGGTTCGGTAAATGGCACAAACGCAATTGATTATGATTGGTGGACGTTAATGACGATCCAGACGTTAATGGTAGGTATAAAATGTAGTGTGTACCACATAGGATCATCGTCATTACCGGCGGTAGAGTCTCAATAGTTAAACCTAAGAAGATACAAAGATGCAATTTGGTGTGTTCAATAACTAACTTTATTACTACCACCGGTAGGAATATATTGGAGACTATGAGGCCAGCGTACACGGCGGCCAGCGATGCCGTCCCCAGCCCAGCTTCAGCGTTGATCGAGCTTTGGAGGTTAGCAGCACCCTGAAATAAGAATTATTTGGACTTTTCTCAGACCAATCCAACTAATATTATAAATGCGAAAGTTTGTGAGTGTAGATGGACTCCTTCACGCAAAAACGAATGAACGGATTTGGATGAAATTTGGAACACAGATACTTTATAACCGGGATTAACACATAGGATACTTTTTATCCCGATAATCCCGAAATTTTTGTTAAGTTACATACTACGCGGACGAAGTCGCGGGGCACAGCTAGTCATAACATAAAACCAAATAAAAGCACTAAGTAATCCAAGAGCCAAGTTGTATTCAAGACTACAGCTCATACAGGTACGGGTTGGCTCATACAGGAAGATTGGCATAAAGTAGTTATAATAGCTGCATATTGTACGATGAGTGAGAAAGCCGAAAGACTAACCCAAGGGAGGGCAAGTCCCCCTATTCCACCCCCTTTCAGGTTGGCAACGTGCGAGCAATCCTGTTGATATTGCAAGCATCCATAGGCTACGGTGACTGCTTGACATCAGGAAAGTATAAGCTTGTTTGCTGACTTTGTAACATAAAAAAAACATAATATAAATGTTTTAACACCCGTGACGCGACGCACCGCCAAACGAAATTGTTATGTGCTCTTGAGAAAGATTGTAAAATCCGTGATGTTCATTGCTATAGCTAAAATAAGGACAGCCCATTATATACCATAAGTTACTCTGTATAATCAATATTTCGATTATTATAAAATAAAGACAATACAAACTCTAGGCTCGTCATCTGTTAAAATCGCCTTATTAGCGAAATCCCTGACTTTGAAGTAGATGCGGCCTTACTCTACCTATACTTCCGTTTTCTATAAATATAAACTGTGTCTTCCGTTCATACATAAGCATATATTATTTATTATTTCCGGATTTATAATTTGATGTAGTGGAAGATCTACGTCAAGCATTGCTGAACATTCGAATATAAAATAATAGACGACACCGTTTTGTTTAATACATTTTGAACAGACACGGATTACAGTAGAATGTATGTAATAGTACATTTTTATCCAAGGGGTGAATGTAATCCCTCGAACTCCCGTCTCGGGATAAAATAAGTCATTCACCCGAGGTAAACACTGTGCGTTTCATTACGAATACAAGGAAAGTAAAAATTAAAACAGGAATTAGGTAAATAAATAAAACAAGGAAGTTTTTTTTTTTATGAGCCTGTTTTTGTGTCCCACTCCTGAGCAAAGGCCTCTCCCTTAACACTCCACAAAATACGGTCTTGTGCTGTTTCGGGCCACGTATCTACAAGGAAGTATACAACTCGAAAAAACTAATGAAGGTCGGATTGCCATTTGCCGCCTATTTTGTTTTTTTCTGTTGGCCTGGTTCAATAGAAATGTCAAAATAGAACTAATTTATTTTTAATAATTTGACAGCTGTCAGTTGAAAGCAATTCTCCCTAGGGCTGAAAAGTATTACTTTCAACCCGCTCCTCAGGCAACTTCAGACCTACTTTCCGAGTATGAGTAATGAAAATTATCTTTAATGGTGTGCATGACCTCTAAGGAGGTGAAAAATGTATCAATTAAAATTGATGATCGATAATTTCAAAAATTACAAGCTACTTATACTCACACTGTACGCAGTGAACTGCACCATGAAAGCCAAGCTGATGACCACCACGTTCTTCATGATCCGCCATGTCTCGCGCGGCCCCAGCTCAGCCTCTGGCGATTTCTCTGCCCTCGTCATTTTCATCACTTTTATTTTCACTCAAGTATTTACACTTACTCAAGTAGTTTCACTTGCACACTGCTATAGTTCTGTTAAATAGTTAAAGTTACAAACTTATGAAAATGGTCTGAAATTATGGGATTTTATGGGGTATTTTATAGCTTGTTCCCGCAGCTTACCTAGCGTAGATTTATTTTTCTGGACAACAGTGCCACCTGCCGCGAACTATTCAGATGGCCCAATAAGTACAAGAAAGCTATAAAATTGGCCAAGTCGTTAACGAGGATAACACACGCACACCGGAATATCCTACTAATATTATAAATGCGAAAGTTTGTGAGTGCGGATGTGTGTTTGTTACTCTTTCACGCATAAACTACAGAACGGATTTGGATGAAATTTGGAACACAAATGGTTTATAACCTGGATTAACACATAGAATACTTCACTTAAGTCTACGCGGACCAAGTCGCGGGCAGAAACTAGTTATACATATAATTAGAAAAATAAATGTCACCGATATAACTGGTTTATCAAAGAATGTTTAATCCTAGAGAAACGATCAGAAATTCAGAGCGCCTAATCGAAAATGATCGACGAAAATCAAATAGATCGACGGTTAACTAATCGACTGATTTCAACATAACCAGACTATTGTATCAAAGAAAAATCCGACAAGAATTTTGCCAGGGTTATGCTCATTGAATTATTTAATTCTTGTCCAGTGAAACGTGTAATTAAATAATAAAACATAATAAAAATACGGTCTACTTAATATCTTACCCCGTTGAACTGACGGATACATTTAAATATAAAGGTAAGTCAGAATTAAATGACGACCGCTTGGCGCAGTGGTTTGAGTGGAGGCCGCTCGGCTCACTGCACCGGGTGGTTGCGGGTTCGATTCCCGTCGGGGCAAATTTCGGAAATGGCCTTTTCTTAATTTAACCAGGTCTGGGTGTCACTGGGATCGCCCCCAGTCCATTGTACGGTACCCATAGTACAAGCGTTGCTTAGTTTGGGACCATACGTACAGTTGGTGTGTCAGTCTGATGATATTATAATAATATATACTACCTGACCCGGCAAACGTTGTTCTGCTATATAAATTATTTATATATAGGTATGAAATATACCTACTTTACATATTAACAGATCTACCGAATATACACAAAAAAAAGAATCATAAAAGTCGGTCAAGCTGTTTCGGAGGAGTTTGGTTACAAACACTGTGACACGAGAATTTTATATAATATATAGATTATTATTAAATTAATAAAGATAAGTACTAGACACAACTACACTATTTACTCTTAAACCACAAACTGAATTACTATTAAACCGAATCTTATTATAAATTAGCACGTAAGTGTATATACCTATAGCATACTTACATTTGCATCATCATGTAAACCACTCATTACATCAAACCTCAAAAGGTTTTTTACCGCAGCAGAATCCCTAAAGATTCCGGTTACGATAGTAACATCAAAAGTCCGTGGGATTACCCGATACCGTCGCTATGAAGATTATCGTTGAATTGTAATCGTGGAGGCCACGAAGGAGAGTTATATCAGTGATGGTAAAACGACCCACGTGGAAGGAAACTAGAATTAAACATTAATCTTAATATTTTTTTCATCACGGCTAGACCTGTGGCAGGGACATAGAAATCTAGGGATAAGTCTTTTATAAATAACCATGGGATCTAACATAGCTAATTAATAACAACTGTAACATTGGACTATCTGAAGTAGGTAATAGATACCTACCTACCTACTCCTTTTCTGTGCTATCGTGGTGGACAATTGGAGAAATGCAAACCAGAGATTTCAGGATATAAGTCACCTAGTTAAGTGACTAAAAACTCTGTCAACACTAATGTTAATTATTGAAAACAAAAATAGATACATACCAACGTTATTGTTCCATACAATAATTATGAACCTTAATTCTTTGTGTACTTAAATATAATTCATTTTTCAATGGGCCACGGTCGATTAATGCCCATCACACGGGGAATCATCGCTAACTTTGTAGCCCCAAAACAATTTTAATAGGTAAGTTCAAACTGTTTTCCGATACGATAACATCAAAGACGCAGTCACCGCAAAACGATTCATAAAATTTATTCGTAATCTTAACTACGGTTAAAAATACTCACAGAGTCTGTGTATAAAAACTTTGATATCACTATAGTCTATAATTATGCAGGAAATATATTTAAATGTAAATAAATTCAAAATAAATAAATATCACCAGACTGACACACCAACTGTATGGTCCCAAACTAAGCAACGCTTGTACTATGGATACCGTACAATGGACTGGGAGCGAACCCTGTGACACCTAGACCTGGGCAAATTACGAAAAGGCCATTTCCGAAATTTGCACCGGCGGGGAGCGAACCCGCAACCACCATACCACCATGTGCAGTGAGCCGAGCGGCCTATGGTCGTACCACTGCGACAAGAGGTCGTCAATATACGGAGTAGATAGGGATTTTTGTCTCTGAACTAAATTCACTAACATTACACACTAATTTCACACAGTAAATGATTGATAAGCAGGAAAACAACACAATTAATAGGTAATTATGTATCTAGTGCTGAAGGAAAACTGTAAACACGTTGAATAGAGAAATAAACGTTACCTACTTTATACTGTAGGTATGCCAATGTGTAGAGGTTTCTCTTCAAGGTAATTTATTACATAATTTAGGTAAATTATTGGATAAATAGCAAGGTGGACCAGTTGTTGGTTGCCTCTGACCTCAGCTTGCGGGGATTTATGCCGGCTTTCCTTGCCCACATCAAGGAAAGCGTCACTATTGGTTGCCAACATCATAATCCTGAATTAATCTTATTTCTTTCTTATACTACCTATGCTAATGGGTTTTTAACCCCCGACAAAAAGAGGGGTGTTATAAGTTTAACATGTGTATTTGTGTATCTGTGTGTCTGTGGCATCGTAGCGCCCAAGCGGATGAACCGATTTTAATATTGTTTTTTTTATTAGATAGGTATTCTGATCGAGAGTGTTCTTAGCTTTGTTTCATGAAAATCGGTTCAGCCGTTTGAAAATTATCAGCTCTTGGGTAGTTTAAAAAATCGTCGCATCGGGGGTTTTCTAAATTTTAAATTTTGTTATAAAGCCATGCTGTAGCCAATTGACTCATATACCTACCTATGGGCTGGCTCCACCGGGGTAGTACCTCTCTCTTACAAAAGATTAGCGTAAAGCCGAGTTTCGTACGATGAGTGATAGAGCCGGAAGCCCATCTCCTTCCTCTCCTTTTAACTCACTCCTTCAGTTCGGCAACGTGTGAGCAAAGCCTTTGGTATTGCAACCATCTATAGACTACGATAACTTCTTAAGATCAGGCGGATTGTACATTAACTTGCCGACTTTGTTTTAAAAATACACCTATTTATGCTAATAATTGACGACACCACCTATAAAGAGCCTCTGACATACCTACTATAATATATTATTAATTTCATGAATATTTAAAAGTCCATATTTTTAAAAAAATTATATATGTTCCTTTTAAGCAGATGCTGGTTGTATTGTGTTCTGTATATTTTCGTTTGTTCATTCTATTACATGTGCCATTATGGTGTAACATGGGACTCTCAATAGTATGTCACTTACATCTAATACTGTAAGTAGGTACCTACTTAATAACATGTTTCTGCAAATAAATTACATTTAACCATTAACTACCTACGAGTATCCGTCCCAATCGTGAGTTGATTTCATTCCGAAACTTAAATGGTGATTATAATCTAACAAAGGCGAAATCGTCAAAAGCCTGTCGGCACTATTTCATTAAAGATTAAACACTTCGGAAAATGACCTCGTTCTTGACAAACTGCATCTGAATGCCCCGAGGCCACGGCTCATCGCTTTGTTGTTATCAGACTGGTTTACTGATTACAAGGTATCACAAACGCTTTTTAATGGAAGAGTGCATCCATCTGTACGACATTGTAGGTTTGTTTATGGGTGTGACACGTTTTCAAGTACCCTACCTACGATGCTCTAAGTAAAGCCTTGTAGGTACAGCCACCTGGATCTCTCAGGTAAGGGCCTATGCACACCACGTTTTTTAAACGCGCGTTTCTAAAACGCGCGTCGACGGCGCGCTTTTATCCTACCGAGCAGTTTGTTGCCGTCTGTATCACTACAAATGCGCATCGACGGCGCGTTTAAAAAACGTGGACAGGTGTGCAAAGGTCTACAGGCTGCGTCTGACTCGCGTGTGTATCGCGTCTGTATCAATACAAATGCGCGTCGACGGCGCGTTTAAAAAACGTGGTATGCATAGGCCCTAATTCAACATAATCTGAGCTCTCCTTATCACAGGTATCAAAAATAAGTGTGAGCGTATACTGACACAGTTCACGCAGCGCAGGATAGCGCAGATTTTGTAAGTATGCACAAGCACAGAGGTAATCTGCAATATAATAATAAAAATAATATCGCCTGAAAACACACCAACTGTACGGTCCCAAACTAAGCGACGCTTGTACTATGTGTACCGTACAATGGACTGGGGGCGATCCCAGTGACACCCAGACCAAATTTTTCAAATTTACCCTGACGGGAATCGACCCGCGACCACCCGGTGTAGTGAGCCGAGCGGCCTACGCTCGAACCATTGCGCCAAGCGGTGGTGCAGGCAGGCAAAGCGCAGTCTCGTGTCTATCATCTACACCTCGTTGTGGCGACGGCAGAGATCTGCGCGATGCAACCCGTGGGGATTTCTTCTTCTTCATTTCCCACCTAGTTTAATAGGTATTTAATTAAACAAATAGCATCAACAAACCTAAATACGTAATAGCGATACTAAACAAAAACGTGACCGTTCACTTTGGAAAACCAAAATGGAGGTTCCCGTGGAGACTTGTTTTTAACCCCCGACAAAAAAGAGGGGTGTTATAAGTTTAACATTTGTGTATCTGTGTGTCTGTCTGTGGTATCGTAGCGCCCAAGCGGATGAACCGATTTCAATTTAGTTTTTTTTTGTTAGATAGGTATTCTGATCGAGAGTGTTCTTCGCTATCTTTCATGAAAATCGGTTCAGCTGTTTGAAAATTATTTTGTTATTTTATGAAAAACGACACGGACTTTAGCGTAGTTTCGATAATTAGGAATACGGCGTTGCAGCAATGAACATGGCTGCTGTGCTAATTCTGAACCTACTAGGTATACTCTGCCGCGTCACATGCGTCTCTGCATACGCTTAGTCTAAATGGAGCTCAACTTATGCTGGAATTGTTCCCTGAGGTCGCCTGCACTACTAACTAGAGGAGGACCTACACTACTAGAATTACTGGTCAGTACCTATTCTTCGTTTATTAAAGCATGAGAGTGATAATTTATAGCATAGCAGTCTTATCGCTTTGACTTCGCTACGATCTTTATTCTCTGTTGTATGTAGAAACAAAGCAATGCATTATCATGTCATTTTAATAGCCCCTGTATTATTTGAAATAGCCGCACAGAGAATTGTCTTAAGATTAGTACTTTACACGTCTTCTATACAAATAAATAAAATTGGAGTGTCTGTTTGTAATATCAAAATAACACCTTTTCACTAAGTGCATATGAAAGTACATACGACACCTATAGCAAAAACGCGATTTTAAAAAAAAATGTCTGTCTGTCTGTCTGTCTGTGTGTTTGTTCCGGGTAATCTCCGAAACGGCTGGACCGATTTTGACGGGACTTTCACTGGCAGATAGCTGATGTTATAAGGAGTAACTTAGGCTACTTTAATTTTAGAAAAACAAAATTAAAAAATGGGTCCTGTCGCGCGGGTTCATAACGCGGGAGCGGGCTTTTTTGTTAAGTTAAATTCCACGCGGACGAAGTCGCGGGCTCAGCTAGTTGTATAATACATTAGCGGGCGTAATCTGCTCAGTAAATAGCAAAAACTCTTCGTATTAAGTCGAAGGCATTACGGTTTAGATAACTTAAATTCGAGTATAATTTTCCGATGTAAATGCATCTTCCGTGAGTTTTAGATATCTATTTAGTAAGCTATACCTATCTATACGCCTCGGTGCATGAGGTATATTTTAAAGTAATTAATAATTCATTAATTACCACGCCCTGTATTTCCAGAAGCGGCCAGCAGATGATTATTCTATTTTGACATTTCCCACATAAGTAGGTCGAGGGCATTGATAATACACCATCAGCTGATTACCTACCCCAAGAGGGCCGGCAAAGGTTTACTGCATGACACCTTACCGCCGATGCTCTTTTGGTCCGAAGCTCAAACATAACGGTGGTAGAGCTTGCAATACCAAAGGTGTTGCTCGCACGGTGCCCACCTGAAGGGGAGTGGGACAGAGCGAGGGGGGGATTGGGTTAGCCCACCTGTAGTACCTACGTAACATGGATATTTTACACTAGCGGCCCGCCCCGGCTTCGCACGGGTACATTGCGGTTACATTATTCGAGTTTTAGTAAGGATCTCTAATTTTTTTGTAAATATATTGTTGCGACCTAGAAACTATTTGGTCAAATACCTCGAAGGATCCTTATTTTATCAGCTTGATACAAAAACGCATTGTTATTCTAGATGAACCCCATCGAATAATTACGAAGGATCTCTAAAAGTTGAATGTTCGAGACTGTAGGTATGTAGGTATAAAGTGAACGCGTTATCGGCGCGGCGACGGCTGCGAATACCTACTCGCGAACGAATACAAAGGGAAGCCGACAATGGGTCTCGAGATAGTTCGATTCCGATTATTATTACCTACATACCTACCGAGAATGTTCAGGAAAATACCAGCTCGCATATTTATTCCGTATATAAGGTGTTGACGACGGGCAGCGAGTTAGTTACTTCTTGGAAGCGACAGTGTACGGAACTTAAGTAAGCGAACGAAGAGTGTTATACCAGTGACCTAGGCGATTATATTGGAATACTGTGTGACTGCTAAGTGATTCAGAACAGTGTTTGTTGTGAGTAACTAGTGATAGTCAACTAGTGTAGTACTGTGTATTTGTCAAGTTTGTGGAGAGCGGAATAAACCCTTTATACACGTAGTCGGCATTATTTGTACCTACCACTAGTACGTAACAATTGGTGTCAGAAGTGGGATGCCGTTACTACCGCGAGAGGAAGAAGGGCGTACTCCACGAACCAGACGTCAAGTGGAGATGGATGCTTCACGTCAACGTAGCCGTGAAGAGGAAGAACGTCCTGTTGATACCGGTGTTTCGGCGGGAGCTGAGGCAGCACCAGCAGGAAGCTCATCGGGATTGGACTTGGCAGCGTTGATGGCCTCTATGCAGCAAATGCTCAAGGCCAATCAAGAGGCCAGCGAGCGAATGATCCAGGCCAATCAAGAGGCTAGCCAGCGAATGATGCAGTCCAACCAAGAGTCGAGCCGGCGGGAGATTAGGGAAATAATGGAGGCTAATCAGGAGGCTGTCTTAAGTAAAATAGACACAGGTAACACCATTCTAAGTGCGAAAGTGAAGACCCTCGAAGATCGCATGCAGGTGCTGAACGAAGAAGTTAATGTAAAGACTGGGACCCTCGAAGACCGCCTGCATGTCCTTAATAAAGAGGTAACTCTGAAGAATGAGACCTTCGAAAGCCGCTTTGAGGCAATGAATAAGGAAATGATAAGGCTGAAGACTCAAGGACCTATTTCAGTAGCTTCACCATCGTCCACAAAGCTCGATCTCCCGCGCTTTGATGGGACTTCCTCGTGGACAGCATTCAAGTACCAGTTTGAAATACTTTCAGTTGGAAATTCCTGGAGCAGCGAGCAGTCTTTTGCGGCCCTGGCGCTTGCCTTACGGGGAGATGCTTTAATGGTTTTGGAGAATCTGCCGCTGGAAGGAAGGACTCTGGAGACTCTCATGGATGCACTGGATACACGCTACGGTGAAAAACACCTGGAACAAGTTTATCGAGCGCAACTCCACGAGAGAAAGCAAAAGCCTGGTGAAAGTCTCCAACAATGGGCATTGGAAGTGGAGAGGCTGGTTCGCCGTGTATACTCGTCCAAACCAGCGATGATTGAAGAGAACCTGCTGGAGCTATTTATAAATGGCATTCGAGAAACAGAAGTCAGGACCTTTGTACGGTTGGGACACCACCAAACCATGAAGAACGCACTGGCTCATGCTCTCGAGGTGGAAGCTGTTCGGCAGGACACGAAACTAAATAAGGTCAGGGAGGTTAAGGAGGTTGTTAAAGAAGAAAGGAAGCCTCGGTTTGTCCCAACTTGCTATGGTTGTGGTGGTAGGGGACATATTCGCCTGGAATGTCCTTCGAAGAAGATAAAGGTCACAGACGAGTCTGAAACCCAAGGTCAAGTTATGGCGCCAACCGTTACCATAACCAAAGTTTGCAATGGGAATAGTCTGATCGTCGAGGCCACCTTGAACGACCAACCTTGCGGCTTAACTGTGGATACAGGAGCATCGCGTACAATTGTGAAACCAGAGCTACTGAAACGCACTATAATGTGGGAAAAGCGATCGCCATCGTGTCGTCTGCAGACAGCCACTGGTCAGCCAGTTTCCATCCTCGGTGAGACAGATGTCAAGTTAAGAATTGGCAACCGGGTATACCGTCAGTCAGTGTTAATTGCAAGTATTACTAATGATTGCATTTTGGGACTGGATTTCTTGAAGAATCAGAAGTGTGTATTGGATGTAGCCAAAGAGGTGCTAAGATTTCCTGATCAAGAAGTCTGTTTACGAGGATCGCGCCCGTGTAATATTTATCGTCAGAGGAAGGAAGTCCGGGAAGAGGTCAAGCTCATAAGGACTCATAGAACTGACGATGAATGGACCGGAGTCAGTATGAAGAAGGCGCAGGAAGCAGATGATGATCTACAACCTATACTGCACTGGAAACGGAGGGGAAACAGGCCCCAATGGAGTGACGTGTCCGCCTATAGTTCAACTACAAAAGGTTATTGGGCTCAATGGGACAGTTTGGCTCTGGAAGATGAAGTACTGTATAGGAAATGGGAATCGAAGGACGGCAAAGAAATAACCATGCAGGTGATAGTGCCGCGGAGTAAGGTGACCCCTCTTCTAAGGCACATACACGATGGTGTTTCTGGTGGGCATCTTGGATTCAAGAAAACCCTGGTTAAGGTGCGACAGCGGTTTTATTGGCTGTGTTATCGGAAAGAAGTCGAGGACTGGTGCCGTAAATGCACTGCATGTGCGTCAGTGAAAGGACGGCAGACAACGAGCAGGGGAAAGATGGAGAGCCGGTACGACCGAAGTGTGTGCACCAACGATTTTGAAGAAGGAACACTGGTGTGGCTCCACAATCCTCTTCGCAGAAAAGGGAAGTCCCCGAAACTTCAGGCTCGCTGGGAAGGACCTTATACAGTTATTACGAGGATCAACGATGTGTCCTATCGCATTAAGAAGGGACTTCGAGGAAAGCCAAAGGTAGTCCATGTGGACAGATTGGCTCGGTATCATGGAACAAATGATGCTCGGGACGAGCATGACTAAGAGGGGGGTAATGTTGCGACCTAGAAACTATTTGGTCAAATACCTCGAAGGATCCTTATTTTATCAGCTTGATACAAAAACGCATTGTTATTCTAGATGAACCCCATCGAATAATTACGAAGGATCTCTAAAAGTTGAATGTTCGAGACTGTAGGTATGTAGGTATAAAGTGAACGCGTTATCGGCGCGGCGACGGCTGCGAATACCTACTCGCGAACGAATACAAAGGGAAGCCGACAATGGGTCTCGAGATAGTTCGATTCCGATTATTATTACCTACATACCTACCGAGAATGTTCAGGAAAATACCAGCTCGCATATTTATTCCGTATATAAGGTGTTGACGACGGGCAGCGAGTTAGTTACTTCTTGGAAGCGACAGTGTACGGAACTTAAGTAAGCGAACGAAGAGTGTTATACCAGTGACCTAGGCGATTATATTGGAATACTGTGTGACTGCTAAGTGATTCAGAACAGTGTTTGTTGTGAGTAACTAGTGATAGTCAACTAGTGTAGTACTGTGTATTTGTCAAGTTTGTGGAGAGCGGAATAAACCCTTTATACACGTAGTCGGCATTATTTGTACCTACCCCTAGTACGTAACAATATTATAGCCTATGTCACCCGGGGATAGTGTAGCTTCCCAACAGTGAAATAATTTTTCAAATCGGTTCAGTAGTTTCGGAGCCTATTCATTACAATCAAACAAACAAAGTTTTCCTCTTTATAATATTAGTATGATATAGTATGATGTAGGTAGGTAGGTACAGTGGCGGCTCTCCCTTAAGGCCGACTGGGCCCAGGCTTAGGGCGGCCGGATATTAGGGGCTGCTAATCGTGGAAACAAATGTTTAAATTGTAAAATGCTTCTTGCTTCTTCATGACTTCATAACTTCTGAACCGATTTTGATAAAAGTTGGCAAGAAAGTGAAGTTATATTAAAACTCTCAGTAAACCATGAGCTGAAAGGGCCGGCTGTACCTAAATAACATAGAATGCCTTATCGGACATTATGGGCGTGATTTTATTTGATTTAGAAACTAATGTACTACACGGCCAAGACTGCTATAGTCCGTCCATGGATAGGCAGTTGTTTGTGCATCATCATTAACAAGAAGTAAATGTAAACCTTGACATGCCATAACATAATATGAATTATGAAGTTCATTTAAACGATAAATTAAAATTTCAATAATTATTAGGTACTTGCATACATGATTAAAACTAAAATGATCATAACCTTGCACATCACGGAACCATCTTTTAAAGGAACCACTTCATGGTCCGTTTTTATAACTGAATCATTAGTTTGTTAGTAAATAAACAAGAAGTAACTTAAGTACTTACGAGTGACGTGAGTGTAGTTTATTTAATGAAGTTTGTTAATAAAAATTTGCATTAGTATCTACATTAGTTTTAGGGTCACAAGTTAAGCACTCTTACATAATTAATTTTTCTCTTTCACAAGTCTACGGACATCATTTGTAAACGAATTAACCTGCAAACATTTAGACTTAGAGATAAATAAATATTTTTTCATTTTTTTTCATACCTTGCTACTTGTAGCTTTGTGGATCTCACTGTCGGATAGACAAAAAACAAGCGAAATTATAGGCCCCTCGCAAAACACGTTTTATCATTAAAAATAAATATGCTCTCATGTGTCCCATATCGCAGAACGTGTCATTTTACCTACGTAACGGTATAGTCAACAACAATAATAGGCAACTAATTGATGGATATTTCTAAAATTATACTTCATTGCAGTTTTGTGCATTCTGCATCGCACGTTTCAGCAAATCTGCGTAGGTACTAACGTATTATTATATATAAACTATTGTACTATAACGTATTATACTATACTTACAACTTAAAGCGATGTTATATATTTTTTTCGAATGATGTCATAGGCTGTTTTAACAGTTTTTGTTTAAAAAAACCTGCAGGCAGCCGATATGCGTGCAAGGCCTTAGGTGTTAATTTTCTTTTTTTCAAGATAGGTACCAAAAACAAGTTTACTGATAATAACTTTTGATGTTGACTGTAGGTACCTACCTATATTATTTTTTTTTGGTGCCCTTTGATACCTTACCTTAGTCAATAACCTACCTATATTTAGCCACATTTGCTAATAAAAAGCCGAAAATATCATACATTATTGGGTACAAAATTACACGGGTCGAAAATTAAGCCTGGATTAGACCATTTCCCGCGTGGAACGATTTCAGTAACGAATCTTTCACAATTAACTCTTAGGTAAGCCCTGTTAAGCCCAAAACTAAGAGGATAAATGCTCAGAGATTATTTGGTTACCTTATCTTTTAGAATTAAGAGCCTAATATCAACATAAGTGGGTAATAATAGTCTGGGCCCTGACATCAAAAAACAAACGATCTCATAAACGATGGACAAAAACAAATAATTGAACGGCGGTTCAGTAACACTATAAAAATGAGTGTGTAGGTAACTTACCTAAACAAACTCAGGTAGTTACAAAGTACCTAAATGACTTTAAATTAGTACAAGTATATAGTTATGTGCTAATAAGTAATAAGTCGAATACATATAAATTGATGACCGCTTGGCGCAGTGGTCATGCTGGTTGCAGGTTCGATTTCCGCCGGGGCAAATTTCCGAAATGGCCTTTTCGTAATTTGCCATCGTATGGGTGTTACTGGGATCGCCCCCACTCCATTGTACGGTAGCCATGGGACAAGCGTTGCTTAGTTTGGGACCATACAGTTGGTGTGTGAGTCTGGCAATATTATTATTATTATTTATTATAAATAATAACAACGTCGATTAATTAAAAAGACTTGTAAAATTAAATAAAATGCAATCATCGGTGCAATGGTGCATGCAATAATTCAAGGTCACTTTGTTTATTGACACCAAGTTCATTTATTTATTATTTATTTATTTACTTACCTACTGTTTAACACACCTAACTGTACATACCTACGTTCATTAACAACATAATTTCAACAGTAGGTACCTATTCTTCGTAGGAGTCCATCCGAGTCTATGGTGTCCAAGAGTACCATATATAATACCAATATAAATAATAAATAATTTAGCCCTTTTAACGTCCCACTCCTGGGCACGGGCCTCCCCTCACTACGAGGAGGATTCAGGTCATCTAATATTTTTTGAATAATGAGCTCAAAAATTGTGTACGTAAAAAAATAATGAAATAAAAAATAATACTTCAAACCCAAAATATCACAAAATTATCACTAGATCGCGGTACCAATATCGAAGAGCGCCGCGCGCGCGCGCTTCTTCACCGCGAATCATCAACGAACTAACTCGCGCGCATTTAGTTCAATGATCTTGATGGGATGATTGCTCACGTGCGACAAAATACCTACTCGAGATATACTTGTGCGAGATGTATGAATATCGGTTTCAAACCAATTTTGCAATACTAACTCGGGTAGATTATTTAATTCAAAATCGGTTGAACGCCTAACCGTACTGTTTCGCCGTACGAAACTGCATGTAGGTATGTAAGGTAATGTAGGTACCTAAGGTCTCAAATTTAATTATGCACGAAAATACGCGCGGTACCTTAGTAAATGTTCGAGATTTTGTACTTACACTACCACAAACAACACTTTCTGATGTTTGATAGCGATTTATTTATTCAGTGAAAAGAAAAACGCATCAGATTATTTTTGGCGGTAGGCAGTCACAGCCAGCGTTAAAATGAATTTGGTTGGACACCAAATTCATTCAAATTGATGTCATGAATATAAAGTCGATTTTATATTCAGTCACATTATTGCATGTTCCTGGTCTCAAATTTGAGAGCATCTTGTAAATGTCATCTAATGTCACATGTCAATGCCAAATGCGTAATCTCAAGATCGCTCTTAGACATTAGATTGATTCATTAATAACGGCCAGAGTATAGTAGGTAGCTGGCAAATAATATATACCTACATGTCTGTTGTGTCCTTCGTCTTACGCTGCAAGTGGCATTTAGTGACGGCACCATCCACGTAATACCTACTTACATACATTGACGCAATAATGATTATAAAGGTCTTCAAATATCTCAAGGTCATTAAATAAAAATGCCATAAGTAGATTGTCATAATTGTATTTATTTACTTTCCAAGAGTACTGGTGTGAATAAATTATGAATCCCATCACTCACTAACCATCGCTAAGGCATTTGCTGTAACAATTTTGTCAAATACAATATCTTATTTAACATTTGGTTGAACAGTCACAAGGTTAAACAATGTTTTGATTGGTTTTTAATGACAATAATAATAATCAACTAACTGCTTTCAAAAATACCGAAAGACCGTCGCAATTACGGTCTTGGTGTTAAAACATTCGTTCCAATCACGTGAATGTTGGCTTATTTCATTGTCATGTAGCTACCAAAGCATGTGTACCTAAAATAAAATATTAGATTTTTATTATTGGCAAAATCCCTGGTAAACACGGTCATCGTCGTTCCAAATTCATAGACAATACGTTTAGATAATATAATATCTAACTTAAATGGTTTTCAAAGCGCCACAGAGCTCGATACATACACGCCACAACAACGGGAGCGGACTATACATTTTTCATCACGAAAAACATGGTCAATATAAATTCGCCGACTCATAAAATCGAAGCAACGCCGCAACTCACTAATCACATACTGCTATCTATCGATATAAAAAATATTGTAGAATATATATACAGATGAATCTGCGGGCCGAGTCATCGGGAATATACACTTTGAGCCGAAGCGAGATACCTATCGACTACAGAGGGCGGGAGCGACAACCGAATCGAGTCTCTCGGACCGGGCGCGGCACTCCGGCGACTCTCGGCGGCGTCGTCACGGACGCGGAGGAAATTAGAACTAAACAGCTCCCGCGTCTAATTTTCGTCGTAGAGCGGCGTGGCGTCGCCCAGGGACATGGACCGCGGCGACGTGTTGGTGTGCGGCGTGGAGCGCAGCGAGTGCGCGCGCGACGAGCGGCCCGACGAGTGGCCGTGCGGCGTCGAGCGCGCGTCGTGCCGCGGCGTGCGCGGCGCGCCCGCGCGCGACGCGCCCGCGCCCGTGCCCGTCGCCCCGCGCCGCACCCAGTCCTCCGCCGCCTTCTGCCAGTCCGCGGGCTCGGAGTACACGCCGCCGCCGCCGCCGCCGCCGCCGCCGCTGCGCAGGCGCGGCGCGGCGGGCGGCAGGAACTCGGGCTGGCGCGGCGTGGCGGCGAAGGGCGTCATGTAGGGGGTCTGCGCGGAGGGCGTGTAGGGCGTGTTGATGTAGGCGGGGCCGGGCGTGTGCGCGGGCGTGTGGAAGGCGGGCGTGTGCGCGGCGGGCGTGGTGTAGGCGGCGGAGGGCCGCGGCGTGCGCGGCGCCGGCGTGCCGGAGGGCGGCGGCTCCCGGAAGTGCTCCTTGAACCAGCGCAGCAGCCCGCCCAGCGAGTCGAACGTGCGCTGCCGGAAGCGGTACCCGTCCGGCGTCACGGACACGTACTCGTGCGTGCAGCGCGCGCGCGGCAGGTACGACAGCATGAACCTGCCCGGGTAGTTTTTGGACGCCGAGATCACGTAGTGAATCTTGTTGGGGTTTTTGGCCTTCTCCTCTTTGAGCAACTCCTCAGCTTTGTCGCGCATGCCGCCCAGGGGCTTGTAGTACTTGTAGGATATGAGGTCGCGCGCCAGCCCCGCCATCGGGGTGACGTGACGCGCGATGATTTCGTCCAAGTCCTCGAACTCGGAGCCCAGGATCCATAGACTTCGGCCTGTGATCGAGAAAAGAAATAAGAATCTGTGTCTATAGTGGTTTAGATATCGTTATATGTGAATCGCCGATCCGGTGGTAGATTTACCCTCGCCACCTCTTCTGGCAGCGGCCCAAGCCGAGGTCGTGTCCCTTGTGGCGCCCTTGAGCTAGCTGCCCCCCTGCCCCTCTGGCTGGAGCGCACTCGCGCTCGCCCTCTGTCCGGGTGAAGTTGTTATGGCCACTCTGGCCAACAACGTATAGTCATATCAAAAAAAAAAAAAAAAAAAAATATATGTGAATCGGAAAGCATTAACTATACGAACCAAGTGAGAATGCGTTTTCTTTCCCCTCCTCCCGCACGTCGATGTGTTGGTATATCCCATCGGTCACCTTCCACGTCACGGTGAGATGGTCAGAGCCCTGAGCGAATAAAAGTAGATGATCATATTAACATAATGATGGCGGCAGTGAGGAAAATTAGCGCGGCATTGTCAAAACATAGCCTGCTACATCTTTGACAATAAAATTAACATATTGTTTTCTTATATTTACGCGAATACTACACATTGAAATAAAACTATTTTTACGGATTATATCGCGTTTATTTCATTTTATGTTCCCGACGTTTCGGTTGCTTTACAGCAACCGTGGTCACGGGGGGACTGAGGTGTTAGACGTCCTGATGTCTGTCCAGTTTTTAACTATGACATCAGGACGTCTAACACCTCAGTCCCCCCGTGACCACGGTTGCTGTAAAGCAACCGAAACGTCGGGAACATAAAATTAAATAAACGCGATATAATCCGTAAAAATAGTTTTATTTCAATAAAATTAACTATATAGTACTGATATAATAGTTACTTTACGCCGATTTTCTGAGAGAGGCTGGTAGATACTAGAAGTTGACTCTATGAACGTAAATAACTAAAATTTTGAAAACCCCCGATGCGACTTGTAAACTACAAAAGAGCTGATAATTTTCAAACGGCTGAACCGATTTTCATGAAACATAGCTAAGAACATTCTCGATCAGAATACCTATCTAACAAAAAAAAACTAAATTAAAATCGGTTCATCCGCTTGGGTGTTACGATGCCATAGACACACAGATACACAGACACCCCTCTTTTTTTGTCGGGGGTTAAAAAGGGTCAAAGGTTAAGGTTGTTATCCCACCTTGCTGCTGGGTCGCACGATGACCTCGCCCTGGGCCATCTTCTCCATGAGCTTCTCCGCCGCGGCGAAGGATATGTTATGGAAGGCGGGGTGCACTATCACCCGCTTCACATACTGCATCCGCTCTTTCGTCTGTTTCGCCTCCTTCTCCTTCCGTAGGTCCTTGTCTTCCGCTTCTTGGTCGTAATAGGGGTCTCTCTGGGGTCTAAAAATGGTATAGAAAGGATGTTAAACTGATCTAATATTTTTAAAATCAGCTTTTACGTCCGAGATTTTATTCTCAAATCTGAGAACAATCTTGGCAATGTCATTCTAGGACGGAATGACATTTCAAAAGCGTGCTCAAGACCCCGACAACGGAATATACGTGCAACGAACGTAAAAAAGGCCACTTTAGAGCTCAATGTTTCATAAATGGGAATAAATAAATAAAAAACTGTCACAATAATCCTCAAAATAATGTTAAAATACGTATTCAACAATACTCCACTCGTTGAGGTGGGCAAACATTTTTTATTCACTCTCATTTCTAATTATCAGAATAATTTTGCTTTCAATATTTCAGTACAGTTTTCCAACGGCACCGAAATTCTATTTTTGTGCCAATTTTTAGCCTTCTCCAATAGTTCTTCTCTTCTGACAGTCTCTGAACAAAATTACTGCGGCGTCGGACGGACGGACAGACGGCGATGGCGAACCTATACATTTTCCTAGTTTGACAACGGAACCCTAAAAGAAAAATCTTCATCATCATCATCAGCCTATATCAGTCCACTGCTGGACATAGGCCTACCCTAATGAGTGCCATAGCGCCCTGTCTTCACCTTGCCGCATCCAGCATCTGCCTGCAGTCTTTCGCAGATCGTCATCCCAACTGGTCGGAGGGTGTCCTATACTACGTTTGCCGAGTCGAGGTCTCCACTCAAGAACACGTTTACCCAAACGGTTGTCGGTTCTTCGCTAGATATAATAAATAAAATATACATATATAAATTGAGGACGAACCTCCACTCGTTGTTCTTGTCGAGCAGGTCGGAGGACTTGGACGAGCAGTCGACGGAGAAGCGCTCCACGTCCACCTTGAGGATGCGGCAGTGCACGGTCTGGCCCGCGCGCACGCGCTCGGCCGGGTCGGCCACGTGCCGGTCCGACAGGTTCTTGATGTGGATGTAGCCCGACAGCCCGTTGTCCAGCCGCAGCCGCACGCCCGTGGCCTGCCCGGGGCACGCGCCCGCGTCGAAGTGGTTCCACACCTGCACGCACAGATATGGTTGGAACGGCGCTTTTATGAGTTATGTCAACACGCTATTGACTGGAATGGCGCTTTTTTATATTTTATTTATTTATCTATATTCAGACATCTCAGGCCCATAGATACATACCTTATAAACTAACACACAAAATTATTATTAATAACTAAACTAAACTATGGGTGGGTGGGTTTGTAAATTATTTCGACACAGTTTTGATTGAAACGGCGCTTATATAAACAAAATATATTTAGTTGTTCCGGCATATGAATCGGGGCTATTTTCTACCTGATCCCGTAAAAAGAAATTATAACAAACTGTTCGTTATAACATGTATAATTTTATATTATACTAGTTGTTGCCCGCGGTTCCGCCCACGTGGTACATCGATAAAATAAAAGTGGCCTATGTTACACCTCATAACATCAGCTATCTGCCAATGAAAGTCACGTCAAAATCGGTCCAGCCGTTCGGAGATGAGCCGTACGAGCACACAGACAGACAAAAAACTTACAAATAGCTTTGTTGTTAGAAAAACTACTACTAGTATTAAGTAAAAAGCTATCATTTTGACATTACAACCAGATACTTTGATTGGGGGGGAGATAATGACTGGAAGGCTTCCAGGAATTTCCTGTAGGAAAACTAGATATTAAGAAGTACATACCTCAGACAACTCTGGGAAGTCGTTCTTATGACAGAAGGGACACTCCCACAGTGCGGTCTCGTCGTTCCTGACCGGGTTGGCCTGGTCCAGCATCTCCCGCTGCGGCTTCCTGTGCGAGATCCCCACCACCGACGCCAAAATCATCTTCCCTTGGAAGAACGTCTCCGGAGTCTCCTTAGTAAGTATATCGAACAACTCCTCGGGCGTCGGCGACCGATAAGCGACCCTAAGATCTTTATACCTAGAGTTCAATTCTTCACGAATATCGTACAACGTTATGCTCTTATTGCCGAAACCTTGTCGCTCCAATTCCTCAGCGAACGCATCTAGATCCAAATCCTTCAATCTTTCCGGAGCTTCTAGGATTTCTTCTAAAGCTCCCGCGGGATTGGCATCTTCGTCCTCATATTCTAACGCGTCTACGGCCATCTTCCTGGCCCATTCGTATGTCTCTGGATGAACTCTGGAGCCGTCTAAAACTTCTATATATGCTTCGGTACTGTCTCCGAGACTGCTCGTGTCAATTCTGATAAAACCTGAACAATTTATGAACACTTTTGGGCCCATGTGGCACACGGTAACGAGTTGTGTTCGGTTCTCGAGTTTCTGATTCGTCTGTTTGAATAGTTTCATCAGGGCCTGTGCTTTCCTCGGCCCGAGGCCGCAGACAAATTGTAGTAGTTCTGTTCCTCGGCCTGTTAAGACCGCTTCATTAACATCGACACCTACTTCGTTGACTCTATTGACGAATTCGAGCTCTATTCCATCGAGCAAGTCCTCTTTAGCTAGCTGGTCTTGTAAGGGGTGATATCTTAGGCATAGAATTTCTTCGTCAGGCCCGCAGAGCTGTGATATTTCCATGAGAGGGTCCTGCAGCAGGCGCGCCTGACAGATCGCTTGGCGGAGTATGTCCGGGTATTCTCTGAAGTCATTCTGTGAAAAGCAATACAAATATCGAATTAAAAGACTATCTATCGCAGAATATCGACGAAATATTTCCTAAGACAGTTTCTCTGTATCTTCTATGGTTTAGAATTTCCTCATACTGTTCCAGTTACAAAAACACGCTGTATAATAGTCTAGGAAAATAGGGTCATAGTTATATCCCAGTACAATAATTTTTTATTTATTTATTCACACACAGCTCTTGGCTAACGACTTACTCCCAAACACCAAAACGTCAAAAAAACACTTAATTAATTATCTAAATATATATAACTCAAAGGTGACTGACTGACCGACTGACTGACATAGTGATCTATCAACACACAGCCTAAACCACTGGACGGATCGGGCTGAAATTTGGCATGCAGGTAGATGTTATGACGTAGGCATCCGCTAAGAAAGGATTTTGATTAATTCTACCCCCCAAGGGGATAAAATAGGGGATGATTGTTAAATTAAATTCCACGCGGACGAAGTCGCGGGCACAGCTAGTTAATATATACATTCAAAAACAAATATAATAGTCTAATAAATGGCCCTAATTTGTCAGCAAATGAATCAATATCATTATTACGTCTTATGCGTGTATAGGGTTGTGACTGACCCGTCCGCGGATGCTGTTGCTGTAGATCTTGCTGAGATGGTTGTCGGCGATCTCGATGGGGATGCGCGGGAACTGCTCGTCCTCCACGAGCTGCTGCACGCACTCGGCCGCGTCCGCCTTCACCGCCAGCGCCTCGCGCGACTCGCCGCCCACCACGATCACGTGCGGCTTCTTGCGCTGGATGAACCTGCCCAACACACCGCGCATTAGGGAACGCACCCACACCACGAGACCCATTTTTTTCTATTTTTAACACCCCTTTGTGACCACCCGTAATATACATATACCAAGACCCCCCTCCATCTAGTTTTCACGTAGTAATTCCTAAATACGGTTTTCATCATTTTTTGCAAACGCTTCGCGTCATTTTTAATACAGTTCGATTAAACGCGAGTTTTTTTCCTAGAAGATATTGAATACGTGAGAAGAACCTAAGAATCCCCCCTGTGGTATCACCACGAAGCGTGGTATTTTGAAAACCTTTCCCTTCCTCGGAACAAGTCACGTAATATGGGTACGTTCCCTTATATATTGTTAGCTAACCGGACCGAGTGGAAGAGTATAAAACAGTCCGTAAAACAACCAGGCTCTTCCTATAGTACTCGCGTTATGAACTGAGTAGGTGAGAGGACTCCAAGGAGAATGCTCCAAGTGCCGCGTTCCCCTACGGGTGGGTATAAGACGCGCGCGGCAATTGGTACTTTATTTGCTACGTTTAGTAACTCGTCAAGGATAATAGGGTTTTATAGATCGACTAGCTGAGCCCGCGACTTCGTCCGCGTGGAATTTAACTTAACAAAAAAGCCCGCTCCATTTCTTTAATTTTGTTTTTCTAAAATAAAAGTAGCCTAAGTTACTGCTTATAACATCAGCTATCTACCAGTGAAAGTCCCGTCAAAATCGGTCCAGCCGTTTCGGAGATACTCTTTGATTTCATGTGTTTTTATTTTTTTACGCGGAACCCTAATTGTTTTTCAAAAATTAAAGTAGCCTAAGTTACTCCCTATTACATCAGCTATCTGCCAGTGAAAGTCCCGTCAAAATCGGTCCAGCCGTTTCGGAGATTACCCGGAACAAACACACAGACAGACAGACAGACAGACAGACAGACAGACAGACAGATAGACAGACAGACAAAATTTTTTTAAATCACGTTTTTGCTATAGGTGTCTTATGTACTTTCATATGCATTTAGTGAAAAGGTGTTATTTTGATATTACAAACAGACACTCCAATTTTATTTATTTGTATAGATATAGATTATTTCAAAGTCTTTGTTTTTTAGTATCGATTCTTGTAAAAAAAACGTTACTGATCGGAACGAAAAGAAACAAAAATTTTTTTACATACTTCCGAAATATTGCGACATTCGGGGCAGAAGGCAGTCGGAGATGGGGATCATTGGGAGGGTTAATATGGGCCGTAGTGACGTGCGGGGTACCTCCTGAGCGCGGTCATGTCGGCCTCCTTGTTCTGCCGCTCGAGCTGGTCCCAGGCGTTCCTGCGCAGCAGCAGGTGCGGCAGGCGCAGATGGTCGGCCAGCTCGCCGCCGCCCGCCACCAGGCACGCGAACGCCGACTGGTTGCGGTCCGGCACGTACGCGATGGACAGCACGCGCAGCCCTGCGCACGCGCAACACATCGTTATTAAAGCCCGTAATACACGGTTGGGCGACCGCTTGGCGCAGTGGTTTGAGCGTAGTAGACCGCTCGGCTCACTACACCGGGTGGTTGCGGGATCGATTCCCACCGCAGAGGCAAATTTCGGAAATTGCTTCTTAATATACCTGGCCCTTAAGATACAGGCAATGCCTAGTTTAAGGGTCACAAGCTAAGCACTCTTACATAATTTATTTTTCTGTTCCTCAAGTCTACAGACCTCATTTGTAAACAAATTAACATAAATAAGTAGACTTAGAGATAAATAAATATTTTTTCATTTTTTTTTTCAATCATTTGTCCAGGTCTGGGTGTCACTGGGATCGCCCCCAATCCATTGTACGGTGCTTGGAAATGTCATTCTTTTGTCAATCAGTAAGTCGTTAACGATATTGACACACTATTGATTCGTCGTTTCGACGAGTTCAAAACGACGTATCCCACCGTATATGGGGCCCTTGAGAGCCATCATAAGTACGCTTCAGACGTGTCATTTTATACTGGTATGACATAAGAATGACATTTCCAAGATTGGTCTCAGACATAATATCGATTTATTAATACGTGCCTTAGGGCCTGTACACACCACGTTTTTTAAACGCGCCGTCGACGCGCGTTTGTAAATACAGACGCGAAACACACGCGAGTCAGACGCAGCCTGTAGACCTTTGTAGGATACAAGCGCGTTTAAAAAACCGTGGTGTGCTCAGGCCCTTAGGTGAAGACTGAATACTTACCCGTAACCATGATATTTTCAGACATACGACCCTTTGGAACGGTCTCACAACTTTCGATTTGTGGCCTTGAAAACAGTGTACACTATATTTACGAGTAAAAACTCCTGTAGCACAATCTCGACGAACGAACAAGGTTTAAATTCAATTGTAGTTAGTATTCTCATTTCGAAGCAAGTTAATAAGAAGAAACAATGTAACAGAGATATACAGTTTCAAAGATAACGCAGTTGGCGGTTTTAGTTATACCTGTGACAACGTCATACTATTAGGTATTATTGACAAACCATTGGAAGCGTCCCACTCGTCGTCGTCATCATCCGACACTCTAGACTCGTACGGGGCCACCTTCAGCCAGTCGTACAGCCGGCGACGGCAACACCTTCACATTGCAAACAACAAAAAAACAAAATTAAAATCGGTTCATCCGTTTGCGAGCTACGATGCCGCATACACATTTTAAACTTTAAATGAGACCTCGCTTTTTGCGTGGGTGTTTAAAATAATTACAGCCTGTTAACTATCGGACTGCTGGTCAAAAGCCTGGGCCTGCAGAAACCCAAGCTAAAGGTTTGATAACGAGCAATGGAACGCAGCAAACGATATAAGATTTATTTGCATAATTTGCATAAAAATAATTTCTTGAAGAGATGCTTATGTGATGCCTTTTTTGAAACCTTTCTTGCATTATTTTATTGTTGACTAGCGGCCAGCCCCGGCTTCGCACGGGTACATTGCGGTTACATTATTCGAGTTTTAGTAAGGATCCCAAATTTTTTGAAAATATATTATAGCCTATGTCACCCGGGGATAGTGTAGCTTCCCAACAGTGAAATAATTTTTCAAATCGGTTCAGTAGTTTCGGAGCCTATTCATTACAATCAAACAAACAAAGTTTTCCTCTTTATAATATTAGTATGATTAGTATGACAAACGCCTCAACATCGAGGCTGACTACGCTTTCATAGGCGATGTGGGACTGAGCGCAGATGAACTAAAAAGCCTTTGATGTCTTTCTTTCAGAGCCCATATAATATGACTTGAAATGCCTATTGTTTTATTTCTTTAACCTTATAAAAAGCCCTATCTTTTCTCTTCTATTACGGCACGGTACCTATAATGCAAGTTGGTCAGTCTGGGGCACAGACCAATAAGCCATAAATGCCGCATAGCCAAGCTCAACCGCTCGCCTAACATATTATTACCACCTGTTATTACCGCCTAACATATTACCACTGCATTTGTATGACCGCACCTGACATTTTGATCGGTCGATTCACGGTTCGACCTTGGGCAGACCAATCAAAATTCACTCACCAATCTTTGACGATAGTATTCACATACAATAAGGTATGTAAGTGGCGTCTTATAATAATATTAAAAAAAAATCGCCAGACTGACACACCAACTGTATGGTCCCAAACTAAGCAATGCTTGTACTATAGATACCGTACAATGGACTGGGGGCGATCCCAGTGACACCGAGACCAGAGCAAATTACGAAAAGTCTATTCCGAAATTTGCCCCCGCGGGAATCGGACCCGCAACCACCATGTGCAGTGAGCCGAGCGGCCTGCGCTCGAACCACTGCGCCAAGCGGTCGTCATTTGGTTATCTGATTGGTCTGTGAATAGGGTCTATAGAGAGTGGTGTGGTGGCCTCACTTGAGCACAAACTCCTTGGACTCCTGCAGCAGCACGGCGTGCAGCTCGCGGCGCAGCTCCGGCATCACGATCTTGTTGAGAGCGATGGCCACAGCCTCCGCGCGCAGCTCGTTCCACGCCTCCACCGTCGCCGCGAACTCGTCCTGACACACCGCACACAACGTATTAAACCTATACTTCTTTAACGGTGGTTAGTGCCTGGTATCAATTGACTACAGCCCATATACGGGCTGGCTCGAACGGGGTAGTACCACCCTCTCACAGAAGATCGGCGTAGAGTAGCTATTATACGAGGTGAAAAAGAAAAGGGTAAACAATTTTTTTTGTAACTTAACTTTGTAATTCTAAAAGTATCATCTTTGGAGGAAACTTGAAAAACATAAGGTGTTCCAGGGATACAGCTGTTGACAGATTGCATAAGTCTACAAAACCTTTAGTACTTCAACTGGCCCACAAAACCGATAGTTTTAGATTTACAAAGTAAAGTTGCAAAAAATCAGTATACCATTTCTGTTTCACCTAGTATATCTGCGATTGGTACGATGAGTGAGAGAACCGGAAGCCATTTTCTTCCGCCTAAATTGAACCGGTCGTGTCAACTATTTTCGTTCATTATATATAATTACTAGCGACTCGCCCCGGCTTCGCATGGCTCTAAAATTATCAGTGTTTGTCTACTATATTATGCATGTATCTATATATATATATATAACTGACTGACTGACTGACTGACATAGTGATCTATCAATGCACAGCCCGAACCACTGGACGGATCGGGCTGAAATTTGGCATGCAGGTAGATGTTATGACGTAGGCATCCGCTAAGAAAGGATTTTGATTAATTCTACCCCCAAGGGGAAAAAATAGGGAATGAAAGTTTGCATGAAACTTAGTCAATTAAATTCCACGCGGACGAAGTCGCGGGCACAGCTAGTTATACATATAAACCTTCCTCTTGAATCACTCTATCTATTAGAAAACCGCATCAAAATCCGTTACGTAGTTTTAAAGATCTAAGCATACAGACAGCTGGAAGCGACTTTGTTTTATACTATGTAGTGATTCACATCGTAAATACATCTTTCATTCAACGGTATATTTCCTTCATAGTTTAGTTTGGGAACTAACCTTCTGATAGAGTTGTTTCAGTTCCTCCAAGTAGCTGGAGCTAGTGTTCCCCTCGATCTGCTCGCTGATGCTGAGCTCCAGCAGCTTGTCCTCCGCGGCGATGTTCAGCTTCAGGTACTGGTCCCCCGTCAGGTCTCGGACCGGCTTCTTCTTCAGGTATTTCATGCTGAAAGGAATGGGCTAGTGAATTCAGGCTGAAATTTAAACTCGGAACTCAGGAACGCTGGACCCATAGAATACCCTGTGGGTGTTCATGTTCATTAGGGGCTTTGCTGACCCAAGTTTTTTTTTAGTCATTTTGATTGGTCCATCCACGGCTCGACCTTGAAAGGACCAATCAAAATTCGCCGCCCTCCCCGATACTCCGCCAACTTTTGACGTATGTGGGGTCTCGTCCAATTGGTATCCTACTAATATTATAAATGCGAAAGTTTGTGAGTGTGGATGTATGTATGTATGTATGTTTGTTACTCCTTCACGCAAAAACTACTGAACGGATTTGGATGAAATTTGGAACACAGATAGATTATAACCGGGATTAACATATTATAGGATACTTTTTAACCCAATAATCCAATACTACGCGGATGAAGTCGCGGGGCACAGCTAGTTTGTACATAAATGTGTTAGTCCGTTTAGAAATAAATGTTATTCAGTTTGTTTGTTTGTCAGTGTATATGTATGTAAATTCTATTTTTCCTTAGGATGTGGATTTAGTAAACAATCCTGGCATGCCTTTTTAATGTTTCATTATTAATTATCTGTCTATAATATAGAATTACTAGTTTCCCAAAAGTTGAAAAATATGAATACTATTATAATTAAATTATTATTAGAACGTCTTTTAATAATTTCGAAAAACTAATTACATTAAAAACACATGCTAAGATTGTTTACTGAATCCGAATCTTTAGGAAAAATACAGTATAGTCGAGGTGGTATACCCGAAGCAGTTGTGGTTCTCGTCGATCTCCTTGAGCCCGCGCGGCGTGGGGCGCACGCTGAGCGTGGCGCGGTCGCGCAGCGCGTCCCGCAGCGCCGCGCGGAGCAGCGGCTCGCGCGCCAGCTGCACGCCGCACATGTACACGGCGCGCCGCACCACCTCCGCCGCGGACCCTATCGACCCCGTCTGTACACACACACAGACTGCATCAACCCCTAGAGTGTCGCAGCAGCGGCTCGCGCGCCAGCTGCACGCCGCACATGTACACGGCGCGCCGCACCACCTCCGCCGCGGACCCTATCGACCCCGTCTGTACACACACACAGACTGCATCAACCCCTAGAGTGTCGCAGCAGCGGCTCGCGCGCCAGCTGCACGCCGCACATGTACACGGCGCGCCGCACCACCTCCGCCGCGGACCCTATCGACCCCGTCTGTACACACACACAGACTGCATCAACCCCTAGAGTGTCGCAGCAGCGGCTCGCGCGCCAGCTGCACGCCGCACATGTACACGGCGCGCCGCACCACCTCCGCCGCGGACCCTATCGACCCCGTCTGTACACACACACAGACTGCATCAACCCCTAGAGTGTCGCAGCAGCGGCTCGCGCGCCAGCTGCACGCCGCACATGTACACGGCGCGCCGCACCACCTCCGCCGCGGACCCTATCGACCCCGTCTGTACACACACACAGACTGCATCAACCCCTAGAGTGTCGCAGCAGCGGCTCGCGCGCCAGCTGCACGCCGCACATGTACACGGCGCGCCGCACCACCTCCGCCGCGGACCCTATCGACCCCGTCTGTACACACACACAGACTGCATCAACCCCTAGAGTGTCGCAGCAGCGGCTCGCGCGCCAGCTGCACGCCGCACATGTACACGGCGCGCCGCACCACCTCCGCCGCGGACCCTATCGACCCCGTCTGTACACACACACAGACTGCATCAACCCCTAGAGTGTCGCAGCAGCGGCTCGCGCGCCAGCTGCACGCCGCACATGTACACGGCGCGCCGCACCACCTCCGCCGCGGACCCTATCGACCCCGTCTGTACACACACACAGACTGCATCAACCCCTAGAGTGTCGCAGCAGCGGCTCGCGCGCCAGCTGCACGCCGCACATGTACACGGCGCGCCGCACCACCTCCGCCGCGGACCCTATCGACCCCGTCTGTACACACACACAGACTGCATCAACCCCTAGAGTGTCGCAGCAGCGGCTCGCGCGCCAGCTGCACGCCGCACATGTACACGGCGCGCCGCACCACCTCCGCCGCGGACCCTATCGACCCCGTCTGTACACACACACAGACTGCATCAACCCCTAGAGTGTCGCAGCAGCGGCTCGCGCGCCAGCTGCACGCCGCACATGTACACGGCGCGCCGCACCACCTCCGCCGCGGACCCTATCGACCCCGTCTGTACACACACACAGACTGCATCAACCCCTAGAGTGTCGCAGCAGCGGCTCGCGCGCCAGCTGCACGCCGCACATGTACACGGCGCGCCGCACCACCTCCGCCGCGGACCCTATCGACCCCGTCTGTACACACACACAGACTGCATCAACCCCTAGAGTGTCGCAGCAGCGGCTCGCGCGCCAGCTGCACGCCGCACATGTACACGGCGCGCCGCACCACCTCCGCCGCGGACCCTATCGACCCCGTCTGTACACACACACAGACTGCATCAACCCCTAGAGTGTCGCAGCAGCGGCTCGCGCGCCAGCTGCACGCCGCACATGTACACGGCGCGCCGCACCACCTCCGCCGCGGACCCTATCGACCCCGTCTGTACACACACACAGACTGCATCAACCCCTAGAGTGTCGCAGCAGCGGCTCGCGCGCCAGCTGCACGCCGCACATGTACACGGCGCGCCGCACCACCTCCGCCGCGGACCCTATCGACCCCGTCTGTACACACACACAGACTGCATCAACCCCTAGAGTGTCGCAGCAGCGGCTCGCGCGCCAGCTGCACGCCGCACATGTACACGGCGCGCCGCACCACCTCCGCCGCGGACCCTATCGACCCCGTCTGTACACACACACAGACTGCATCAACCCCTAGAGTGTCGCAGCAGCGGCTCGCGCGCCAGCTGCACGCCGCACATGTACACGGCGCGCCGCACCACCTCCGCCGCGGACCCTATCGACCCCGTCTGTACACACACACAGACTGCATCAACCCCTAGAGTGTCGCAGCAGCGGCTCGCGCGCCAGCTGCACGCCGCACATGTACACGGCGCGCCGCACCACCTCCGCCGCGGACCCTATCGACCCCGTCTGTACACACACACAGACTGCATCAACCCCTAGAGTGTCGCAGCAGCGGCTCGCGCGCCAGCTGCACGCCGCACATGTACACGGCGCGCCGCACCACCTCCGCCGCGGACCCTATCGACCCCGTCTGTACACACACACAGACTGCATCAACCCCTAGAGTGTCGCAGCAGCGGCTCGCGCGCCAGCTGCACGCCGCACATGTACACGGCGCGCCGCACCACCTCCGCCGCGGACCCTATCGACCCCGTCTGTACACACACACAGACTGCATCAACCCCTAGAGTGTCGCAGCAGCGGCTCGCGCGCCAGCTGCACGCCGCACATGTACACGGCGCGCCGCACCACCTCCGCCGCGGACCCTATCGACCCCGTCTGTACACACACACAGACTGCATCAACCCCTAGAGTGTCGCAGCAGCGGCTCGCGCGCCAGCTGCACGCCGCACATGTACACGGCGCGCCGCACCACCTCCGCCGCGGACCCTATCGACCCCGTCTGTACACACACACAGACTGCATCAACCCCTAGAGTGTCGCAGCAGCGGCTCGCGCGCCAGCTGCACGCCGCACATGTACACGGCGCGCCGCACCACCTCCGCCGCGGACCCTATCGACCCCGTCTGTACACACACACAGACTGCATCAACCCCTAGAGTGTCGCAGCAGCGGCTCGCGCGCCAGCTGCACGCCGCACATGTACACGGCGCGCCGCACCACCTCCGCCGCGGACCCTATCGACCCCGTCTGTACACACACACAGACTGCATCAACCCCTAGAGTGTCGCAGCAGCGGCTCGCGCGCCAGCTGCACGCCGCACATGTACACGGCGCGCCGCACCACCTCCGCCGCGGACCCTATCGACCCCGTCTGTACACACACACAGACTGCATCAACCCCTAGAGTGTCGGCAAGAAAAGAAAAAAAAAATACTTCCGAAATATTGCGACACTTGGAACACAAACCGAGACGACAGAGTAGATGCCAGGGATGCTTCTCTTAGCAACGATAATCGATATATCATAACATTTGTAGTGCCGAATCCTACTCTAAATTTCATATTTTTTGCACGATTACTGAACGAACGATACAAAATTATCGTTCATTCAGACAATAAAGATGTCGCTACAGTGGTTCATCGCGTGCCACTCACGTATTCAGCGGCGGCCTCTAGCGGCGGCACGGGCTGCTGCTCCACCTCATGCCTCTGGTAGTTATCTCGCACGTTCTCTGCGAACTGCTCCGGAGTCAGCCCGAACTTCTTCACCAGCGGCTCTGCACAACACAACACATACAAACAAACATTAAAAATACGAAATCAATACTGTCTGTCTATTTGTTACGTTTTCGCGCATAAACCGCTGGACTAATATCGAGGAATTTTGGCGATTTCCCGGGGAAACGTCAAATTGTCTTGGAACCCGCAATAATTTAATCGAAAGAAATAATAGGAGTTGGGCGAAAAAAAATCCACTTCCCTCCGGTGCAAAGCGGGAGATTAAAAAGCTGGTATGGGCTGATTGCCATAGCAGCAAGACTGTTACAGCTGATTGTAAGACACCACGGATCATAATTAGACTAATTGGACCTAAACTCGTGAGCTGATTATACTTGATTCCTATAATAGGTATGGCAAAAACGCTTGAACGCACAGAAATTGAGATGGTATTTAGATGTATTTTAACTTGATAAAATACAAAAAGACATGTCAAAAGTGTATGTACCCGCCCCAGCTTCGCATGGGTATTTTTATCAGTGTTTCTCTACTATATCATGCATGTATTATACATGTAAAACTTCCTCTTGAATCACTGTATCTATTAAAAAAACCGCATCAAAATCCGTTGCGTAGTTTTAAAGATCTATGCATACATAGGGACAGACAGATAGCGGGAAGCGACTTTGTTTTTAACCCCCCGACAAAAAAGAGGGGTGTTATAAGTTTAAGATGTGTATTTGTGTATCTGTGTGTCTGTCTGTGGCATCGTAGCGCCCAAGCAGATTAACCGATTTCTATGTTGTTTTTTTTTGTTACATAGGTATTCCGATCGAGAGTGTTCTTAGCTATGTTTCATGAAAATCGGTTCAGCCGTTTGAAAATTATCAGCTCTTTTGTAGTTTAAAAAGTCGTAGCATGGGGGGTTTTCAAAATGTTCAATGTTAGTTAGTTATATAGTATGTAGTGATACTGACCGATGCCGGCCTTCCTGCACAGCTCGTAGGGCCCGCTGCGCACGGCGTACTTGACGTCGGCGGGCTCGTCGTCGCCGGGCTCGGCCGCCTCCACGGCCGCGGCCGCCTCCTCCGGGTCCTCGCCGTTCTTCTCCGCTTCCGCGCGCGCCGCCCTCCTTGGTGACGAACAAATAAAAAAAAATTAAAGACTAGCAAGTGCGTGGTGTCGTGACATATCAATAACGAAATAATATTTGTTGGCTAACTAGTTTTGTCAATTATTATCCTACTAATATTATAAATGCGAAAGTTTGTGAGTGTGGATGTATGTATGTATGTTTGTTGCTCCTTCACGCAAAAACTACTGAACGGATTTGGATGAAATTTGGAACACAGATAGATTATAACCGGGATTAACATATAGGATACTTTTTAACCCAATAATCCAATACTACGCGGATGAAGTCGCGGGGCACAGCTAGTAAAAGATAAATTTGGATAAAGTCTTTAAAGTTAAAAATCTTGCAAACGAAATTTCTGATAATGAAATGTTGTATTGAAACACCATTTCATTTGAAAAGACCTTTTCAACGATAACCAACATAATGGGGTAGCAAAAAAATCCCCTCTTTCCATGTGTTCGTCCACGAACATGGAAAGAGGGGATTTTTTTATCATAATCTATTCTTAAGATACTGTGACAGACTGGGACGAACTGACGGACGAACTGTATAATCTTATAAGGGGCGCAGAGATTCTTTTGCGGGAAGTGAAAAGTAATGTTACTATTTTTGTTTAAATTTTATCTGTTCCATTATATGTCCATAAACTAGCTGTGCCCGCGACTTCGTCCGCGTGGAATTTAATTAACAAATTTTCATACAAACTTTCATCCCCTATTTTATCCCTTTGGGGGTAGAATTAATCAAAATCCTTTCTTAGCGGATGCCTACGTCATAACATCTACCTGCATGCCAAATTTCAGCCCGATCCGTCCAGTGGTTTGGGCTGTGCGTTGATAGATCACTATATCAGTCACCTTTGAGTTATATACTAGGTAAAACAAAAAAGGGTATACTATTTTTTTGCAACTTAAGTTTGTAAATCTCAAACTATCGGCTTTGTGGGACAGTTGAAGTACTAAAGGTTTTGTAGACTTGTGAAGTCTACAAAACGGAACGGAAAGTTTTTCAAGTTTCCTCCTCCAAAGCTGATAGTTTTAGATTTAAAAAGTTAAGTTTTGAAAAAAAAAGTATACCCATTATGTTTCACCTTGTATATATAGATGAACGAGTGTAGGCGAAAGGAACAAAAGTGGTATAACATGATTTTTCGTATACTCCCCTCGCCATCGATAGCCAGGGGGCGGAGAATAGGCCTTTTTTTTTTTTTCGTTGGAAAACCCTTTATGGATCCCCTCACGCCTCGGGGGAGGCGAGAGGGGTATGTGGGAGTCCCTGCACCTGAAGGGCGCGGTATACCCACTAAAAACCAACGGTGTACCACCCTCTGCCATGCAGAAGGGCGCCCCAGGACCATGTGAAATGCTCCGAGACGCCCCGGCGGACGGCCCGGCAATGATTTGCCGGGCCACAGGCGCTAAAAGGGGGACGACCTGGTACCACCCCAGTCATCCCCCAGACGGAGAATAGGCGGAGAATAGGCCTAGCAAAAGGTCTTAAAGTACTCGATTAATTCACTTAACAGTGCTACCTAAGCTTTACGTCAGCCAGCAAGTATTCATACAACCATTGATATAATGCTATGGTAATGTAGGCGAACTCACTTTTTCTCCTCCAGTTCTCTCTTCCTCTCTTTCCCGCGCTGCACTCTCTGCATCTCCGGCAGCTCTGTGGAGTAGTACAGGAGGAAGTGTGTGTGGACGTCGCGCAGCTCCTCCGATGTTTGCACGTTCTTCAACCTGTCGGATATTCAATTAGATAAAATGAATTTCATAGCCAGTGACCACGCTTTAGAACACAAGCTGTGCTGGTTCAGACCGCGGTTCACACCTCCAGTATATTCCGAGTTCAATGGGGTGATTCATATTCGACGGAAAGTTTCCGTGTCAGAAAAGAAAGATAGGTGGAAGCTGTAGTTGCCGTCATCGGAAACTTTATATCAATTGTGAATACCGGGAGGGGTATACCCAGGAAGGGGATCTCATTTCCAACAGATTACTATTACTACTTTCTGAACGGTGGTAGAGCCGAGCTGTAGCCATTTGACCACAGCTCATATACGGGCTGGCTCGACCGGGGTAGTACCACCCTGTCACAGAAGCTTGGCGTAAACTAGCTGCATTTCGTGAGATGAGTGAGAGAGCCAGAAAATACACTCCCTCCTACCCACTCCTCCTCAGGTCGCAACGTGCGAGCATCTATAGGCTACGGTGAATGCTTAACATCAGGAGGGCTTGTTTGCCGACTTTATCTACTAGGTGATACAAAATGGGTATACTATTTTTTTTGCAACTTAACTTTGTAAATCTCAAACTATCGGCTTTGTGGGACAGTTGAAGTACTAAAGGTTTTGTAGACTTGTGAAATCGGTCAACAGCTGTATTCCTATAACACCTTTTGTTTTTCAAGTTCCCTCCAAAGCTGATGGTTTTAGAATTACAAAGTTAAGTTTTGAAAAAAAAAGTATACCCATTATGTGTCACCTTGTATACATCTATACACATAAATAAAATTGGAGTGTCTGTTTGTAATATCAAAATAATACCTTTTCACTAAATGCATATGAAAGTACATACGACACCTATAACAACGCGATTTAAAATTATTTTGTCTGTCTGTCTGTCTGTGTGTTTGTTCCGGGTAATCTCCGAAACGGCTGGACCGATTTTGACGGGACTTTCACTGGCAGATAGCTGATGTTTTAAGGAGTAATTTAGGATACTTTAATTTTAGAAAAACAATTAGGGTTCCGCGTAAAAAAATAAAAACACATGAAATCAAAGAGTATCTCCGAAACGGCTGGACCGATTTTCACGGGACTTTCACTGGTAGTTAGCTGATGTTATAAGCAGTAACTTAGGCTACTTTTATTTTAGAAAAACATTTTTTTTAAAAATGGGTCCTGTCGCGCGGGCTCATAACGCGGGAGCGGGCTTTTTTGTTAAGTTAAATTCCACGCGGACGAAGTCGCGGGCTCAGCTAGTTCTATAATAAAAAGGTTAAGGAAAGCATCGCGAAGAAACCCGCACGACTTACTTAAGACGTGTGAAATACCCCAACCCGCACTGGGACAGCTTGGTATGCCAATACTCCTCGCTGCCCCCTTAATAATAAACGTGGTTTAGCAGGTGTATTGTTACACCATGATTTGTCTTCTTCTTTCGAATAGAACATTACCTATGACAGAAAGAGTTAAATTCGGTGTGTCGTGTGTAACTATTCACCCGCTATACTAACCTTTTATTAATTAAGAGTTCCAAGACAATTTAACTTTTCCCCGGAACTCTTCGAGGGTCAAACCTCGCCGTCATTATTGGTCACCATGGTCGATCCTGGTTTACAGGAGTAACAGTGGTGGGAGTGTGGGGCGGGATCAGTCCCATTAAAAAAAAGTGTGTGAGCTGACCGATGCCAGCCTTCATGCACAAATCGTAGGGTAAGAGGTTATGGGACCGGTACAATGGCAATAGACAGACCACCTATAAAATTACGACTGATATACCATAGGCGGAATGTGTAGTGCAGTACCTAGCAACTCTGCCTACCCCAGAGAGCAAAGGCGTGATTTATTTCCATTTTATTAGAACGGTCTTCATCGACCACGTATCTACCTCGCAGAACTTCAAGCATACCAACAGAATCTTGCGTCTGAATCCAGGAGGTCGTGATGATGTGTCAGTTCCCTCACCTCTCAATATCCTCGTCCTTAATGAGTCTCATGTTCTCCGGTATGGGCGCGTCAGGGTTCAGCATCACCTTGTCCAATTGAAACTCGCGCATATTCTCGAACAACTTCAGCAGGTTCTCTTTACGCTCCTTCAGTTGGCACCACTGAACGAAGGAGTGAATATAAGAAAGAGACATGACTAATGCACTAATCACATCGAGCGGAGCGTATTTTAAAATGGGGTAAATGAAATTGAAATGTATTTACAGGAAGTTAAACTTCATATTCGCTTGGCGCAGTGGGCGTAGGCCGCTTCACTCACTGCACCAGGTGGTTGCGGGTTCGAATCTCGTCACCGCAAATTTCGGACATGGCCTTTTCGTAATTTTCTCTAGTCAGGGTGTCACTGACATCACCCCTAATCTATTGTACAGTACCCACAGTACAAGTGTTGCTTAGTTTGGGATATTTGATGCGTTAGGGCCGTTTCATAAATCAATCTCAAGTCTGTGAGCTATCGCACACTTTTGTCATGTCATTTTGTACTGGAATATCATAAGAATGACATTCCCCAGATCGCTTTCAGACTTAAGATCGATTTTTTAATACGGGCCTTAGTCTAGCGATATTTATTCAGCGCTACAAAAGCTGCGAGTTCACAGCTGCACTCACCTTGGCGTCGTATTTGTACACCTTCCACAGATCATTGATGCTCAACTCCGGCTGTACGTACTCCTTGCGGTAGAACGCTATGAACGGCACTTCCAGCGTCTGATTCCTCATAAAGTCTAGCGCTTGACGGATCTTTGTTATTGTGCTTGGGCCCCTACGGAAAAGCATTTCATTATTAAAAATAGTATTTGACGACCGCTGCGCGATGGGGTTCGAACGTAGGGCGCTCGGCTCACTGCATATGGTGGTTGCGGATTCTTGCCGGATCTCCTCAGTCAAGGTCGCGTTTCGATCCGGTTATAGACTTAAGATAAGAAATTAAGATAGCAATTTATTAGTGCCCGCCCCTGTTGGCCTTTTGAGAATCTTCAGTAAATTTATGGCACCGTTTCACATCGTTTACACTGACGTCCATAACTTTTATTGATCCACATAGCTGTCTCCATTTTATCACAGTTAAATACAGAGACAACAGCATAATTTAATATACCATTACGTAATTACGTACAGTGTAAACGAGCTGTAAGAAGCTTATCACCACATATATAGATTTACATAGATAACGCAAATGCATGTACTTCGCGTGTACGAAACCCCGACCAAGCGTCAAGGTTGGTCGCCGCTAACTTACAGTCCGCGCGACTACAGATATAAAAAATATGAGTATGAGCGAGATAATCACTCGAGAGAATCGTAGCGGGCGGAGGGGCATCGGCGGCATCGGTGTCTTTGAATCGGTTTGGATTTCCCGTCACTAATGACGTCACAGTAGGTGTTAAAAATTCGTCACGCTTGGTTTCAATACAAATCGTGATACTTGCGTTATCTATGTAAATCTATATCTTTGCTTATCACATTCACTAGAAGACGGGAATAGTGTAACTTTATCCCGGTACCATATAAAATGGCAATAAATTAGGTACCTTCGGGACCGTTCCCTCGCCTCCTGCGCGTCAGCCTTGGAGACAGGCGGCTTTAAAAACGCCTGCTTGTATATCCATTCGGCCTCGTCCTCCAGCTCAGTGCTGCCCTCTTCCACGGGCGTGATCGGCACCGACACTAAGCTCCGTGTTTGCATTCGCTCCGGCACGTCGGTTTTGCGTATCTGTTTGTTACGAAATAAAAAAAAAAATTACGAATGAATTTTTTAGAGAAAAAAATGAAAAGAATTACATTTCAAAGGCATATAGCAGCAATGCCATTGATGAAAATAAAATAAGAAGTACCCATTTGATGTCCCACTCCTGGGCACAGGCCTTCCCTCAATGCAAGGGGGTTCAGGCTAAAATGGCTCCGTACGATTTAAGCGTCAATAGCCTAGTGGTTAGAGGGGCCGTCCTCGTGGCTGAGAGGTTCCGGGTTCGATCCCCATCCTGGCCATTAAACTATTGACGTGAGCCCACTCCTAGCACAAGCATTAGCTTAGTTGGAGGGGCTAAAGGGAATACTAGTAATGTGATAAACACACATTGCCAGTAATCTTTTTAAAAAAAAAAAAAAAAGAAAAAGAAAAAAAGAAAAAAGATTTACCGGATTGCACATCTCTTGAAACTAAGTTTCTCACGATAATCTCTTTCAGCGTGAGCCAGTGATAATAGTAAAAAAAAATATTCACATATAGATTTTGAAAACCCCAGAGGTGCCAGCCAGGGTTTGAACTCTCGTTCTTGTACACGCAAGACGCGCTTAACCAATCCGCTATCATTACATAATCGGCAGTAACCAATTCATTGCTCACTTGGGGCAACACAAAAATGTAGGGTCAGTGTGTTCACTCATAATTTATGAGTACACTATCTCATATAATTACTGTGGCTATTATCATACCTCATTATCCAAATCCGTGAAGTGGCTCCTCTTCAGCTCGCTAGGCTCATAGATCTCGAATATAGACTTTTTGCTTGGCCGTTTCGCTTTACCCTTTTTGGGTCTGCGCTTTTCACCTGCATATAAAATAAAAGCATTAGCTGCCATGATCAAAGAAAACTATACAAATAAAAAGTAATAAATAAATATCGCCAGGTTGACACACCTACTGACAGATATAAGGGCCTGTGCACACCACGTTTTTTAAACGCGCCCGCGCCGGCGACGCGCGTTTTTAGCGATACGCACGCGAGTTAGACGAAGCGTATAGACCTGTAGAACAGCTTCGTAGGATAAAATCGTTAATACGTGGTGTGGCCAAGCTCTAACGCTACTAAATACCGCTAAAATAATTACCGCTATAAAACTATCACCTAACTAACACACCAACTGTATGGTCCCAAACTAAGCAACACTTACATTAAGGATACCATACAATGGTCTCGAGGCGCTCCTAGAGACTCCCAGATCAGGCCGAAGTATGAAATTTGCACAGGCGGGAATCGAACCCGCAACTACCGAGTGGCTAACACTCAAACCACGCCGAAGTATATATATTGTTTACGAATTATGTAAAACTTACTGATTGCTTGTCCATTCATAATTGCATCATATTGGAATATTAAAAAAATATGAATATCTAGTGAGTGGCGCACTCACCTTCTTCCTCCTCATCCTCAATATACTCATCCAAGTCTTCCTCATCTTCGTCCTCATAGTCTTCATCACCATACTTCTCGAACTCATCATAATCGAAGTCCACGCCGAATATATCTTGACCCTCTTGCAATGACCTGCGACAAATACAAAAAATCACCGTTGCAACTTTAATATAAGAGTCGAAAAATAATAAAAAAAAAAACAAAGAGTAGCCATAGATCCGGAAGATCTCTTTAACTATACCAATCAATCGACTGTCGAGTATGAGATGAGTCGACATCGACTATAATGCGACCGCTTTGACGACCGCTTGGCGCAGTGGCTCGAGCGTAGGCCGCTCGGCTCACTGCACATGGTGGTTGCGGGTTTAATTCCCGCCAGGTCAAATTTCGGAAATGGCCTTTTCGTAATTTGCACGGGTCTCGGTGTCACTGGGATCGCCCCCAGTCTATAATACCCATGGTACCCATAGTACAAGCTTTGCTTAGTTTGGGACCATGCAGTTGGTGTGTCAGTCTGGCGATATATATTTATTTAATGGAATATTTTCCTAGAACAAGGAATAGTTACTTACGCATCAGTGAAGATGGGTTTCCGTTTCTTCTTTCGCTCGGTGATGGGCCGGCCGTCATCGTCCACGATGAAGTCGTCCGCGTCAGACTCCAAGTCTTCGTTCTCGTCATCGTACTCCACTTCGCGAGGCGCTGCCGACTCCGAGCGATTTTCATCCTCCTGTTCGGAAAGAATGTTGACATCTGTCAGATTTCTGTAGTCCACTAATCACTCACCCACCCTTGCCGACCGATTCTCGACTCAACTCGAGAAGCACTCATTGCGAGTCGAGTGCAGGTCGAGCGTTATTGGAATGGTTAACAGACTTGGCTCCCAGTTCCTGATCCGAGTACCTTACGAGTGTCTCAGACAAATTACCATCAGTTTCTATAGAGTTATTTAGGCCATAAAAGCCATGTGTAGACATCTCAGTGATTTCTCCATTACATACATTTTACATTTTTGATATTCCTTTCTTCTTACCTCATCAGATCCTCCATCAAACAGCTTCTCCGCAATCACCTCTCGCTCCAAGTCAGGGTCATCACCTCCCTCATTGTCACTATCATCGTCTTCTAATCGCCGCAAACGCTTGAACTTGTTCTGTTGGCAATATTTTTAAAAACATGGAAGTGGCACACAAGTACTAAAGTCTGTTTCTGCAGCAAACAGGAAAAAGATCAATGACCTTTGAGCATACTATAAGTATAACTAACCTATGCGTCGTATCACTCCCCCACCTCATATTATAAAACGGGGTAAGAAGCATAAGCTATAATGAATTGTATGGAGAGAGTGATACATACCATTTTTTGTAACACTAAAATAATATTTTAAATAATCTCTGAAACCTTTTTTCCACTTGCCATAACATCAGACTTCTTTTTAGGTATAACTTTTTACTAATACACAAACAATATAATGTTTTAGTACATTAATATATTAAACTAGCTGAGCCCGCGACTTCATCCGCGTGGAATTTAACTAAAAAAAAAGCCCGCTCCCGCGTTCTGAGCCCGCGCTACAGAACCCATTTTTTTAATTTTGTTTTTCTAAAATAAAAATAGTCGAAGTTGCTGCTTATAACAACAGCTATCTACCAGTGGAAGTCCCGTCAAAATCGGTCCAGCCGTTTCGGAGATACTCTTTGATTTCATGTTTTTATTTTTTTACGTAGAGCCCTAATTGTTTTTCTAAAATTAAAGTAGCCTAAGTTACTCCCTAAAACATCAGCTATCTGCCAGTGAAAGTCCCGTCAAAATCGGTCTAGCCGTTTCGGAGATTACCCGGAACAAACACACAGACAGACAGACGGACAAAAATTTTTTAAATCGCGTTTTTGTTATAGGTTTCGTGTGTACTTTCATATGCATTTAGTGAATATGTGTTATTTTGATATTACAAACAGACACTCCAATTTTATTTATTTGTATAGATACTGGCTGACTAGAAACTTTGAGCATGTGGCAGATTCTATCCATATTACAATTACTCACCCTTGCTACTTTTACACCAAGATTCTCCTCAATTAGATCATAATCCTCATCCTCCAATCTATCATCCAATTCGTCATCACTTTTCTTCCGTTTCTTTGGTCCCGCACTGGCATCGGAGTCCTCCCCATCACTGCCAGACTCCTCTATAGGAGCATCGTCTATCAAGTCTTTCAGTTCCTCCCGGAGACGCTCTTCGTCATCTACAAATATGAGAAATGCCAATTAACTACTGTTTTTGGCTATGATGGCTTAACCAAACAGTGATTTCAAGACCAACATTAGCAGAAGTGATAAATCTCCCACAACCAGTACATGTCAACTTACTTAGTCATTCCAAATGAGCTAAATGCTTGTGCTAAGTGAGCTCGCATAAATAGATGTATTGGTGAAGCTGGTCATTGAACCTAAGACCTCAAAATTGTAAGGGTGGCCTCTCCAACCACTAAGCCATTGATGCTTTAATGAATGGTGTACTCTTACAAGAATATAACATTAGCTTGTGTAAAGGTGAAGAGTGTGAATCTGGAGTTCACATGAGATCATTTAATTGTTAAAAATAATAGATGGAACACAGGTAATGGTGATATTTTCAGTATTGTTATTACTAAAAACTTAAACAATGCTATTGTGCATGTTATACAGAGGTATTGAGTCCACTATTATTCTTTACACAAGATGTACTGTTAGCCATTTGACCTGAGAGTGTGTCAACACGGAATATGGATAGACACTGCGAATAGCACACATTTTTGTAAGGACATCGGACATAACCAATAAAGTGTGTGTATCATAGGTGAAAAAGTAAAAATGATGTCAATAACCTAAAATCACTGCAACAAAGCTGTTGTAACTTGACTATTGTGTTTAGCGAGGTGCATACACGCAATATTGTTTACTAAAAGACTAAAACTGTGTGTTCAATAGCGAGTGAAAGCGGCGGAACGTATCAACCACTGCGCGTTACCTTCCTCGTCTTCATCCTCGTCGTCGCTCTGAACAGCAGCCTTCCGCTTCGGCTTCTTGCGCTCTGCTGGCCGCTCATCCTCATCAGACTCAACCTAATACCACAAACGACTCCAATTACCATCTACGCCATCAAAATGATATCGAACATAAGTTCGGGTGCAATGTCCCACTAACCTCGCTTTCCTCCGCTTCGGATTCCAGAAAATCGGCCATTATAATTTACGATTAGCGCCGAACGCTATAATCTTCTGATATAATCCAACTATCTATTTAATTCTAGTGATATTCTGTATTTTCTAATAAAGTAAACTTATCAATAATTTCGCTTGAAAATATGACACGAATGAAAAAGAATAATAAATGAATGATTGAATGAACTATATTGGAAAGAAGGAAAAGGTTATTAATTCAGTCAGCACAGATAAAAAAGCAGCATAGGCAAGCACGCATCATGAAGTTATAGATAAAACTTCATGGGACGCATGCATAATAGCATAAAGTTTACGTCATGGCACCCTAGTTCATAGTTTCATATGTCAAGTAGTCAATCTGTCTGTCAGTCATCATAATGTCAGTTGAATCGTGAAGGTCGTGGTTGTGATAAACAAAATAAAATACCTTTTTATTTTAAAAACTGTGCATTATAACCAGTTTAAAATGACTAACGTAATAAAAAATGTAATTCACGCTGGCCAAAAATATGTTCCTATAGCCAACGGCAGTAAGGTAAATAGACTAAAAATACTATAATTCAGGAGTTTTTATGTAGGAGTTTTACCTAATCTTCACCAAAAACTAATTTATTTCAGGTTCATTTCCATTTCCAAACATGGAAAATAGGGAAGGAGAGGGTTATGATCGATGACAGCAGGAAAATAGGCAAAAAGGAACCAATGGTTTTAGTAATAGGCCATAAGTTTAAACTGGAAGTTTGGGAAACTATAGTTAAAATGATGGCCGTGGGAGAAGTAGCCAGCTTTCAAGTTAAAAAAGAAGTGAGTAAAGGAGTATTTTTAGGCCTCAGGTACTAAATGTTAAAAAAAAATACAAATCATATGACATCCCAAAGTTTTTTTACTGAGGTTTTTTTTTTTAAATACATTCAATTTTCCACAGCTAGTGTACAGCTATCCCTTTGTATCAAAGACATTGCGCGAGCTCGGACAGGAACAGCATAAAATCAAACACAGCTGTACCATGACGCTGCAGACCGAGGGCCTGGGGTACCCAGACTTGGACGCCCTTATAAGCAATCCTACTGACTTAGAATTCATTATAGGTAAGATATGCATTACAATCAGCACGAAGTTAATTATACAAACTGATTACGGCAAGTTATAAACTGTGAGACGAAATTAATGAGTATTATTCATTTACATCTATTCATCGTTTTTTTCTACAAAAAATAATTAAACAGATTTCCCATACTATTGTATTGACTTGTATTTATTTAGAGAAAATACCTACCTTATCTGAGCATTATGAAACAGATCTGAAAGATTATATAAAAATAAATTAACTTATACTTATTTTAAATTAAAATAAATGTTTCCTAATAAAAATGTGCACATTTATAGAAATACTGAAAGTGGAAAAATCGGATGAGTATGAAAAGGAAATGTGGCAACTGAATGTTCAGGAGAGAATGGAGCTCATCCCCACGCTGCGAGAGAAGGGTAACAAGCTGTACGGCCAGAAGCTGTATAATGAAGCTGAGGATGCTTACTGCCAAGCTATTGCTATTTGCGAACAGCTTATGATCAGGTATAGTGAGCTATTGTATATCCTCAAATTTAAACTTATGAGCAACTAAAATTAGACACAATAGGCAATAATATTGTTCAATAAAAGTACAGCCAGATAGATATATTACTATACAAAGGGTTGCATTGTATAAAACTTAGTAACATCCGAAATGAGATAAAACCAACCCCAAAAATTAAGTGGTGGATGCTTGAAGAGGGAGAACGTGCAAAAGAATTTAAAGAGCAAGTGGTATGTAAAATGAATGACATGTATGAAAGATTGCCCAGAATGACTGTGAATGAATGTTGGGAAGAAATTGCTGACGCAATTAAGAAGAGTGCTAAAGATGTTTTAGGTGAAACAAAGGGTAAGAGAAGTAAGGTTGGAAAGGAGACTTGGTGGTGGAAGGAAGATGTAAAACAAGCTTTGTATAAGAAGAAGAATGCATTTAAAGAGTGGCAGAGCTGTAAGAGTAATGATCAGATAGCTCAGGAGAAGAAAGAGTTTTATAACCAGGCAAAAAGGAGAGCGAAAAAAGCTGTAGCTGTGGCAAGAGCGGAGCAGCAGGAAAAACTCTATTCCCAGTTGAAATATCCTGTGGGACAAAAGCTGTTATATCGGATGATCAAAACAAGAGAAAATCAGAGCAAGGATCTTACACACATAAAATGTGTTAAAGACATAGCCGGAAAAGTACTGACGAAAGATGAGGATATTAAAAGTAGATGGAAGATGTATTTTGAAAGATTATTGAATGAAGAGAATGACTGGGATGGCGTATTGAATGTGGCAAAAGAAAACTTAGGATTGATAAGTGAAGTGTGCGTAGAAGAAGTTAAAAATGCGGTAAGAGGGATGAAAAATGGAAAATCGGTGGGTCCAGATGGTATACCTGCGGAAGTATGGAAAATTTTAAACGTGGACGGATACAAGTGGTTAGCTTTATTCTTCAATAAACTCATAGACGAGGAAACTATCCCCTTGGAATGGAGTAGCAGTCATCTGGTGCCTATTTTTAAGGGGAAAGGAGACGTCCAAGATTGCAATGGGTATAGAGGAATAAAGCTAATAGCACATACGATGAAGATATGGGAGAAGGTAATGGAGAAGAGGCTGCGAATGGAAACTGAGGTCACACAAAACCAGTTCGGATTTATGCCTGGAAGAGGGACTGCAGATGCTATATTTGCCATTCGACAGTTAATGGAAAAATACAGACGTGCTCATAAGAACTTGCACATGGTATTTGTTGACCTCGAAAAGGCATACGATAGGGTACCTAGGGAGGTTCTGTGGTGGGCGTTGAAAGAAAGAGGTTTGCCTGTGAAGTACGTTAATTTGATTCGTGCCATGTACAGAAACCCGGTTACCAGGGTGAGATCCGCAGCTGGAGTAACGGATGGATTTGGAGTAGCCGTCGGTTTGCATCAGGGATCGGCCTTAAGCCCATACCTCTTCCTGTTAGTTATGGATGCTTTGACATCGGCCCTACAGGAAGAGGCGCCCTGGTGTATGCTCTTTGCCGACGACATCGTACTTATAGAGGAGGATGGAGCTGTGTTACAGAGCAAACTGCAGGATTGGCGGCACGCACTGGAGACTGTTGGCTTGAAAATCAGCAGAACCAAAACAGAATACATGTTCTGTGATTTCGGCGGTGTCTCTAGTGCAGTGTCGATTAAAATGGATAACGTTGTAATACCAGTTTGCTCTGATTTTAAATATCTCGGTTCGTTACTCCAGCATGACGGTGAAGTTGACCGTGACATAAAAAGACGGATCAATGCAGGATGGCAGAAGTGGAGACAAGTTACCAGCACTACATGCGACCCAAGGATGCCTATTAAAATTAAAGGAAAAATCTATAAATCGATTATAAGACCGGTAATCATGTACGGCTCGGAATGCTGGGCGGCTAAAGTGCGGGAAGAGAAACGTCTCCACTCTGCCGAGATGCGAATGTTGAGATGGATGTGTGGAGTGACGCGAATGGATAAGGTGAAGAATGTGTATATAAGAGGTAGTGTCAGGGTAGCGCCAATAACAGATAAAGTAAGAGGTAGGAGGCTGGAATGGTTTGGACACGTGATGAGAAGGGATGAGATGCATGTGACTAAAAGAGTGATGAATATGAATGTGGATGGATACAGTGCGAGAGGAAGGCCCAAGAAAAGATGGATGGATTGTATTAAGTGTGATATGAACGAGGTTGGAGTGGATATGAGTATGACAGGAAAGCGTGATGTATGGAAGGAAAAGACATACTGCGCCGACCCCAGATAATGGGAAAAGGTAAGGCAGATGATGATGAAAGGGTTGCATTGAATAATCATTTTGAAGCAAGGCTTCTATATGGATGTTCGGGCGCACGCCACTATCCGTGCTAAGCGTAAGTAGTGTTACACGACATATACCTATACATATAGGTATACAAAGTGGTTAACGCTTTATACCACTGTTTTTTTATACAGCATTGCAATGAGCCCAGTCCTAATATTTTGCTAATCATTGACCTTGGTATATGTAGACCTTTTCAAAGATAATATACTTTTTTGATTATATTATTATATTATTCTCAATCATTTGAATGAATGTCGAAAGTGGATACGGAAAATTTGGATTTTATGTTTTTCACTGTTAGTAATCGAAAGACGTCTGACGATTAATAACGGTAAAAAAAAACAAATTGCCTTAAATTGGCACAATTGGCAAATACAGACAAATTAAAATTTATGAAACTGTTTCCGATATCGATTTGAATGATACTGGCCTCCCAAAACTATAACAACAATTTACAAGTGGTATTTATTAAGAGTTCATTGCTGCTCATGATATGAATAATACTTGGTTCTTCGCAGGGAAAGGAAAGGCGATGACGAATGGATAGTGCTGAACCAAATAAAACTACCCATATTACTTAACTATGCTCAGTGCAAGCTGGTTAAAAGGGAATACTATACCGTCATTGAACACTGCACCACTGTACTGGAATATGATAAAGGTATACAAGTAATTACATACTCAAATTATTATAGTTCAGACTAGGTTCTCATCCATGCTTTACTTCTTTAGAGGATTCCAAATGTTATTGACTTGATTGGAAACTAATTATGTGTGTTTTACACCATTTTCCTAAATGGAAGATCACGTTTTAGTTTTGTATTATTATTAAATGTGTTATATGGATAAGGTGAAGAATGTGTATATAAGAGGTAGTGTCAGGGTAGCGCCAATAACAGATAAAGTGAGAGGTAGGAGGCTGGAATGGTTTGGACACGTGATGAGAAGGTATGAGAAGCATGTGACTAAACGAGTGATGAATATGAATGTGGATGGATACAGTGCGAGAGGAAGGCCCAAGAAAAGATGGATGGAATGTATTAAGAATGATATGAACGAGGTTGGAGTGGATGTGAGTATGACGGGAAAGCGCGATGTATGGAAGGAAAAGACATACTGCGCCGACCCCAGATAATGGGAAAAGGTAAGGCAGATGATGATTAAATGTGTTATTTAATATACTATTTTTAACGACACTGGCGTCGTACTTATTAAACTGAGTGGGCCATATTATTGAAGAAAGAAGAAATGAGCCACTCATGATCAGATCTCTATAAACTATTAATTTTAATTTATTTTTTATTCATTTACTCTGTACTTGGCTTACAGCTTGCGCAAAAACGTCAAAAAATAAGAATGAATTATTAAAATTATTAGTAACTTATTTGTATCGCACATTTATTATACTGATTAATTATGTTATTTATTACTAGCTGAGCCCGCGACTTCGTCCGCGTGGAATTTAACTTAACAAAAAAGCCCGCTCCCGCGTTCTGAGCCCGCGCGACAGGACTCATTTTTTTTAATTTTGTTTTTTTTTTTAATAAAAGTAGCCTAAGTTACTGCTTATAACATCAGCTATCTACCAGTGAAAGTTCCGTCAAAATCGGTCCACCCGTTTCGGAGATACTCTTTGATTTCATGTGTTTTTATTTTTTTACGCGGAACCCTAATTGTTTTTCCAAAATTAAAGTAGCCTAAGTTACTCCTTTTATCATCAGCTATCTGCCAGTGAAAGTCCCGTCAAAATCGGTCCAGCCGTTTCGGAGATTACCCGGAACAAACACACAGACAGACAGACAGACAAAAAAAAATTAAATCGCGTTTTTGCTATAGGTGTGGTATGTACTTTGATATGCACTTAGTGAAAAGGTGTTATTTTGATATTACAAACAGACACTCCAATTTTATTTATTTCTATAGATGTCGATTTCGAACTCTGGTGTAGGTACGATAAAGAGTTATTCTATTCTATACTACATATTTAATTTTAGATAACGAGAAAGCCCTGTTCAGACGCGGCAAAGCCCACGTCGGCGCGTGGGACCCAGACCTGGCTGAGGCCGATTTCAAAAAATTAAAATCCATAAACCCCTCCATGGCAGCGACGGTCGACAAAGAATTGGACAATATTAAGAAACTGCGTAAAGAAAAGGAGGACCAAGACAAAGATGCGCTTAAGAATATGTTTACTAAGAGTAATGGGGCCACATAGCGAGAATGCACACTCATACATGGGCTGGACCGGGGTAGCTGGTACTACCCCTGTACCACCCTCTCACAGAAGAACGATGCGAAGTAGCTATTAAAGCTGCTAAACGCTCGATAGTTGAGAGAGCCGAACGCCCAAACACCACCACCCCCGCCCTACCCCCCCTCTATCCCACCCCTTACAGGTCGGCAAAGTGCGAGCAATGCCATTGGTATTGCAACCACCTATAAGCTACGGTAACTGCTTAACATCATGCAGACCGTACACGTTTGCCGACTTAGTTACATAAAAGAAGTTTACCACAAATAATTATTCACTTACCTACTTTATATTCGGGTAGGACATATCATATTAATGTACAATGCTGCATTTAATGCATCTGAACTTTTTAAAATAATGGGTGTATGTATAACCTTCATGGCCTGTTTAATGTATTGCCTGTCTGTGACTATGATGTGTCGAACTGTCCTCTAACTACCACAGCCAACGAGAAGCGATACGAAATGTTCGGGGTCCAAGTCAGTTACCGCCACGCTCGCCAACATTTCGGTAGCCACTTATAAATTCGTAGTCGACAGTGACGGAAAACGTAATGTTGAACACGACATATTTTATAAAATAATCTATTCATTTTTTAATTGCTTCTCGTTGGCCGCGGTATAGTTATAATTCAGAAGTAAACTTAAGTAGTGGAACGGTTCGCTTTGAAGTCAGCGCACACCCCTCCCGCACCACTGCACTACCGTTTGGACCCCACTCAGTTTTAAGCGCTATGCCTGTACTTACAAAATTTTAAGAATAGGTATTTATACGTAGGACCAACTTAACTTTACTAATGTATACAATTCTTGTCCTTCAATTCTACGAATGCATTAAAAGTAATACAAACTTGCTGTGCCCGCCGACTTCGCCGCGTAGTATTTAACTTAACAAAAGAATCGGGATAAAAAGTATCCTATGTGTTAATCCCGGTTATAAACTATCTGTGTTCCAAATTTCATCAAAATCCGTTCAGTAGTTTTGTAACTGAAAGAGTAACAAGCATCCACACTCACAAACTTTCGCATTTATAATATTAGTAGGATAATAATTCGGCCCTTCAATGTTCCACTGGGCCCGGGCCCCCGTCAACAAAGGGGGATTGAGGCCTTAATCCATCATAAACACAAAATGTTAACTTAATCTTGGCAATTGTGTTTTTGTTGACTCTTATTTTTAAAGATTCCTAGACAAGGACAAGATTTTTTTTCGTATTGCTCGTTGTGTCTCTTACAAAATTTAAGATGTATTCCAAAATGTACTTATTGAGATTTTTATTAAGTATTAACTATTTATTATATTATAATAAAAATAGTGGTTAATATAACTATTTATTTACTAATTAACTATATTGTTTTTTTTATTCTGAAACATGAATTAATAGTAGATATTTGAACAGTGTGCACAACGTAATTGGATTAGTAGTATTTGATTAGAATGAATAGGATGTGGAGTTCGGCATCTTATCTATGTTATTATATTCCTTATGGAGAAGGCGCCTGTCTAGCCCGCGAAATTCAAAATTTTCGAGTATTTTTATAGTTTACCCAAAATCTGAAAACATTCAAGACAACATTTTGTGATTTGCGACAAACACAGTATGCAGCGCGGTTATTAATACATTTATTTACTCTACATTTTATCACGGTGGATATGATACTAGTAAATCACTAAATATACAAAAATTGCCAGATTATCTGGATAGCTGTCGTTCTTGAAATGTTTTAGAGTAAGTTGGATATATTAATAAATGCACTGCACACGGTCTTTTTCGCGAATTACAAAATGTGCCTTTTATTATTGTCAGCTTTTGAAAAATTTCTAAAAAACCTCAAAAAATTTGAACTTCGCGGGCTAGATGGGGGCTTTAGCCTTATAGTATAGTATGTATTTCTTTGTATGTATGTATCACTCACATGTATTTTTAAATGTTTATGTTATGGAATAAACAGTACAACATATTCCTGCATCATTCTCTTGTAGCATATCTGATTTCTGAACGTAATGAACAATGTCATTTGATGACTTCACATTCCATATTCAATATTTTCCCTATTTTTAGCATTTAGTTTGTATCCTTGTTACTCCTATGTATTTTTCTATATATATTTCATTTCATAACAACAAACAGAATTCTAACCTCGAAATTGTTACGAAGTTAACACTGAGTTTTCAAAATAAATATAAATTATCTCATAAATTGTAATGGCAGAACTAAGTAATGACGTTAAAACGGAGCCAGCAGAAGAAACAAAGACTGATGAAGAATATGCTTATTTAGATCGCGGCGGGTTTTCATCGGAGAAGTTTAAAATTGAACTGCGTGGACTGCCCAAATTCTATGGAATTGCTGTATGTAATTTTGAAATATTATATGGAACTAATTAAACATGATTGCACGTTGAAATGCCGAGGGGACTGTTTGTTAAAAACTTATTAAAATTACAACAATCACAATGAATGAATGCAAAATACCCTTATAAGTGCATGTTAAATACTGGTTGTAGTAAATTGAACCCTTTAGTGACCGTATAAGATTTAATATTGTTACCTTTAGTTAACTAAGTATAACCTGAAAATGGTTATAAATATAGCATGGATTTTTAGTGCAAAATTAAAAACTTACTTATTGAGGTGTCACAATGTAACATTAATATTTTTGGAAATGTTGCTTATTCTGTTCTACCCGGTAAGAACTGTCTATCAAACCATGTTGCTCACTTGAAAACAGGGATTACCTTCCAACCGGATTTCTCAGCACATTCATCTTTTCGTCTGGACCATGTCTCACTTTTTATTTGTCCATATCTTAGAATATCATGAAAAAAAAACAACACACAAATTGAGAACCTCCTCCTTTTTGAAGGCGTTTGAAAATTGGATTAATTTTTTATCTTGGCACAGAGAATCTTGGCATGTAATACACATACCTCAAGCATAGGATTAATTCTTTCATTTTTTGACTGAAAATGTCTAGACTGATGTTGAAATATCAGGCTTTCTATCACACATATACTAAGTTATTTGTCTAGCTGATGAAATTTATTACATTTTAAATATTTTCCATTTAATTATAGGAATTTAAAAAACTTATGAACCAGAAATTAGGGTTGACTACGAGCAAGATAAAGAGGCCAAAGCATGGTAGCCACTGGCTGTACGCCTGTTTCCAAAATGATGAGGAACGCAGCAAGGCCATAGAGGCACTTAATGGATATTCCTGGAAAGGTAACACACAAGTCTCTGGTAGAATTTTGGAGTACGTCTCCTTAGACCGGGGGTGGGGGGGTATTCACAATCGACGGAAAGATTACGATGACTAAAACAACTGCTTTCATTCTTTTACAAATGAATTAGAAGAAGGATGGAGACTATAGTTTCCAACATGGAAACTGTCCATCAAACACTTTTCGTGCCCCCAGAGAGACCTGTGATATGCTGGAGCACAGCTATTGATTTTTCTGTTTAGTAATCCATACCTTTAGAAGAATATTAAAAATGTTTTTACAAGGAATTATTGATAATTATTATTCATATAAAATCATAGTACTCATTTCTTATGATGAAATCGTGAAATTATTTTATGAATCTAATTGTTTTAAGGCAAAACCTTAATAGCTGAAGCAGCTAAGCCAGCTCCTGACCCATTTGTAAGAAAGAGGAAGCAGGATGGCAACAGTGACCAGCAGAAAAAGATGAAGGTAGATGATGGTAAGACTCAGGAGGAGAGACTGAAGGATGCCACCACACCGTATTGGCAAATGCCTTACGAAGAACAGGTAAGGACTCATCTTTGTTATATCTACATTTCAGCATTTTCTTGACCTTGAACTCTGTACATTCTCAGGGGTCTTGGTTGTCTACTAGGAATAGCCCTGGCTTTTGTTCAAATGTTGTGGGTTCAGATCCTGGTAGTGGTTGTGCACCAATGGATCTTTCTCACTAAGAAACCTATGTACACATACATGGTTTCAAAAGAAGCGCTCATGTTGATAAACACTTGTATAAGGGACTGCTTAAACATTTGAGTAGCATTTCAGTACTTAGCCATCACGTTCCTGAGTCTTAAATGTATTGCAGATTGCAGTGTCTTGATCGAGTATCTGCAATGAGTTGCAAGACTAAAGCCCGTATTAATAGATCGATCTCAAGACTGCGAGTGATGTAGAGTAAGCTTTGACATCTTTTTGTACTGGTATGAGATTTCCAAGAACACTGAAACTTGAGATGGGTCTGTTAATACATATATTATCCCTATATCTGTAAAAACAGATAGATAGATAGATAGATAACTCTTTATTAAGGCTAAAGCGCCCATCTAGCCCGCGAAGTTCAAATTTTTTGAGGTTTTTTAGAAATTTTTCAAATTCTGACAATAATAAAAGGCACATTTTGTAATTCGCGAAAAAGACCGTGTGCAGTGCATTTATTAATATATCAAACTTACTCTAAAACATTTCAAGAACGACAGCTATCCAGATAATCTGGCAATTTTTGGTATATTTAGTGATTTACTAGTATCATATCCACCGTGACAATATTTAGAGTAAAATAAATGTATTAATAAAATTAATTTATATTAATTAGCCCGCGAAATTCAAAATTTTCGAGTATTTTTATAGTTTATCCAAAATCTGAAAACATTTAAGACAACATTTTGTGATTTGCGAAAAACACAGTATGCAGTACTGCATACTGTGTTTTTCGAATTTCGCGGGCTAGACAGGCGCCTTCACCTTAATCCACCACTAGAAAACAAAACAAAAAAATTATTACAGGATTTTGTTTAGAAGGGGGACGTTTACGGGGAGGTGGGGGGGGGGGGGGGGAATCTGCAATTGCACCCATTCCCGCTCCCCATATGAAATGTGAGAGGGTTTAAGACCATAGAGCGGATTGTCGGTTATGAGCTTTCATAATTATTTTCAGCTAAAACTGAAAGAGAAGGAAATAAAGCATGTATTGATGAATTACGACAATGAGCTGTGGAAAATTAATAAACAGAGACGTACAGATATCGAGGCCAATAGAAAACAACACAACGGACTCAGTTTTGAGCTGATGCCCATTCAGAAGTCCCCAGTGACAGAAGGGTATAGGAACAAGTGCGAGTTCACAGTGGGAATTGACGAGGAGACGAAGTTGCCCACCGTGGGCTTCAGACTGGGCAGCTATGTGACCGGCACGGTCGGTGTGGCTCCAATACAGTTGCTCAATCACATTTCGGAGAAAACCAAGAAAGCTGTTTTGGTAAGTTTTTTTTTAAGCTTCTATACAGACGGACGGGGCATATAGGTATACAAAGTGGCAGCTGATGCGGCCTACTCTTTATACTATAAAGCTTCGCATCTTTCGGGCATGTCTCTTTATATAGGTTGAAACAGAAAGAAAATACTATTTTTTTTAAACTTAACTTGTAAATCTAAAACGATCACCTTTGGAGGAAACTTGATAAACAAAAGGTGTTATAGGAATACTGCTGTTGACTGATGTCACAAGTCTACAAAACCTTTAGTACTTCAAATGTCCCACAAAGCCGATAGTTCTAGATGTATTTATTTATTTATTTAATATTAAGGAAAACCAACAGCTTCTTTAAATACATATTCAAAGAGAGTAGATTACATGAAGCCAATTAGAGGTTACAAAGTTAAGTTCCAAAAAATATAGTATACCCTTTATGTTTCACCTAGTATTGAAATATCATTATCTGCTATCAAGCGTGCGAACCGCCTGATGTTAACATTATCCATAAGTTTATTTTAAAAATGTACATTTAGAAAACTGTTAGATTTCATAAAAAAAAACAATAAAAAAGATAACCGTCACGAGACGCCCGGCAGATGTGAAACAGGTTTAGTAGAGGGGGTAGTAGAGAGTTTAGTAGAGGGGTCATGACGGCATGAGAGCGTCAAGCCGTATTGCCGTGACGGCAAACTGGTAGATTTTACTGCCAAAGTCGCGGCAATCGATGTCTCACATCATCAATAAATAAATGTTACATACATGGTAGCTGTTCCAAGAGTTGGTCCGCAAGTCTGGGCTGGCGCCGTTCTCGCCGGCAGACTACTCCGGCCACTGGCGGTACCTGACTGTGCGGGACTCCACGGCCACCGGTGACGTCATGCTCATCGTCGCTCTACACCCACAGGTACAAAATTATATAGAATCGTAACTTTTTGATAAAAAAAAATATGAAAAATGTGAGAGAAATTCAACCTTATAGTATCAGAATTGTTACCTAATAGTATTCATGCTTCGCATGGTACGTTAAGCTGTTAGTCCCGGCTATCACAGTCGTCGAGCCATGTCGGATGCCTTCGGGCGGTCTGAAAACCCTGACACAAATAAAAATATTATTTGTAACTAGCTAACTAACTAACTTATGTAGCCCGCGATTTGGTCCGCGGGGATCTCGGTACGAAATTAACGTACAAATTTCCATGCCTTATTTCACCCCTTCAAGTTTTATTTTCCCCACAACAGGTAGCCTATTTCCTTCTCCAAGGTCCGATCAATCTCTATACCAAAATTTATTGCAATCAGTTAAGCCGTTTAAGCGTGAAAACTTAATAAACAGACAGCTAAATAGATTTACTTTTACGTTTATAATATTATTATGGAATTGGATTGTAATCAAATGATACAATGTTCTTCATTTTAGACACTTTCAGGAGACGAACTGAGTAAAATTTCAAAAGACCTGATTGAACACTTCGGTTCCGAAGAGGCGAAAGCATGCGGTATCAAGTCGTTATATGTCGAGTTCATAACAAAACGGTATGTTATAATCCAGCTAGTGTTGCCTAATTATCGATTTGACCTTGAAAACTAACCACAATATTGATAAGGCTGTCGATAGTGTCAGTACCATTGCTCGATAGACTATTGAGTACCGTTGACAGTATCGCCGACGGTATTGATTATCGATAGTATCGTCGACAGTATAATTGATATTAGTATTAAATAGTATCGATACTGCCGATACTATTGCTCGTCATCAATAGTAAATAAATAAATAAATATCGCCAGACAGACACACCAACTGTTTGGTCCAAAACTAAGCAAAGTTTGTACTATGGGTACCGTACAATGGACTGGGGGCGATCCCAGTGACACCCAGACCTGAGCAAATTATGTAATGGCTATTTCCGAAATTTGCCCCGGCGGGTATCGAATGATGGGCTATCGATATTGTGACTAGTTGTCCAGGTTTATAGTATTGGCAACCTATCGATAGACCATCGATAGTTAGGCAACACAAATTCCAACCAATTTGAACCCTGTTTGAAATAGTTATGGTTCATATTCCATTGAAACTTCTGGTGTTTTTTTTGTTTAAGACGCCCAGGCGAGGATGGTTCTAAGCCGGTCCATCTGTCGGGTTCCACTCACATCATAGATTCAATTCTGGGGAAACAATTCAGGATATCTCCGGAAGCTTTCTTTCAGGTAACTTGTAGACAAGATGACTGTCTACAAGGGTTTTGACAACTATGAGAGTGGTAGCGCCAAACTGTAGCTGGCTCTATCACGTCTGGGTCCACCGGGGTACTCTCACTGAAGATAATCATACTAATATTATAAAGAGGAAAACTTTGTTTGTTTGATTGTAATGAATAGGCTCCGAAACACACATAAACATACACTATCCCCGGGTGACATAGGCTATATTATATTTTTTTCAAAATTTGGGATCCTTACTAAAACTCCAATAATGTAACCGTAATGTACCTGTGCGAAGCCGGGGCGGGCCGCTAGTAAATAATAAATATCGCCAGACTGACAAACCAACTGTATGGTCCCAAACTAAGCAACGCTTGTACTATGGGTACCGTACAATGGACTGGGGGCGATACCAGTGACACCCAGACCTAGGCAAATTACGAAAGGGCCATTTCCGAAATTTGTCTCTGCGGGAATCGAACCCGCAATCATCATGTGCAGAAAGCCGAGCGGCCTGCGCTCGAACCACTGCGCCAAGCGGTTGTCACATCAGCGTAAAGTAGCTATACGTTTCGTACGATGATTCACGGAGCCGGAGGCACAACTCCACCCGCTTAACACTCCCTGTGTCCCACTCCTTTCAGGTCGGTAACGTGCGAACACTGCCTTTGGTATCGCAAGCATGTACTAGGTGAAACAAAAAGGGTATACTATTTTTTTGCAACTTAACTTTTAAAATGTCAAACTATCGGCTTTGTGGGAAAGTTGAAGTACTAAAAGTTTTGTAGACTTGTGAAATCGGTCAACAGCTGTATTCCTATAACACCTTTTGTTTTTCAAGTTCCCTCGAAAGCTGATGGTTTTAGAATTACAAAGTTAAGTTTTGAAAAAAAAAGTATATCCATTATGTTTCACCTTGTATAAGCTACGGTAACAGCTTAACGTTAGGCGGTTCTTACGATTGTTTGCCGACTTTGATATATCAAATTAACAAAGTGAGATGCCATAGCAATGGCATTGTAAAACGTTGCTGACGTGAAGGGAGTGGGATAGAGAGCTTTCTCACTCATCATACGAAAAACAGCTTCTGTGACAGGATGGTACTACCCCGGTCTAGCCAGCAAGTGAAGCTATTGATTGGCTCTACCATCGCTACATCCTACTAATATTATAAATGCGAAAGTTTGTGAGTGTGGATGTATGTTTGTTACTCCTTCACGCAAAAACTACTGAACGGATTTGTATGAAATTTGGAACACATTTAGTTTATAACCGGGATTAACACATAGGATACTTTTGATCCCGATAATCCCGAAGTTTTTGTTAAGTTAAATACTACGCGGACGAAGTCGCGGGTATAAACTAGTTGAAGATAATTTTGTTTAGATCAACACAGCGGGCGCAGAGATATTGTATCAGAGCGCCATAGAGCTCAGTCGGGTGAGAGAAGACTCTACTGTCATGGACATTTGCTGCGGGACCGGGACCATAGGACTCTGTTTTGCACAGGTAACCTTATTGCAGCCGCATAAGATCTAAATTTAAACGGCAATAAACGTATTTTGCGTACGATATGATGGTCGATGTTTGCATGCGTTTTGCGAATAATCAATTATGTGCCTACTCTCATTATAGATTTAAAGTCTATAATGGAACAATTACGCACTCATATGATGTTAAAATATTATATGCTAATCTAATAAGAGTGAGCTTATTGATGCATTAACTATAATCGTCTAAACTAAATGACTTACCGGTTTTCTCATGAGAAAGCAATAATTATCCTATGTCAATGTTACTTAAGTTGCAAATTGTGTGAAACAGAATTGGCATTACTGTAAAAGTTATCAGGCAGGAAAATTTCGGAACCTAAAGTTTTGTAGAGCTGTAGTATTATAAAATGTCGTAGTTATCGGAAATATGAATTTTAATTTCATTAGTATAAGATCTAAATTTGAATACCAACATAATTCAGGTGGTACATTGAAGAAGTACATTAAGTGAAGAACAAGTGATATTGAACCTACTCACAACAGTGTTTAAGTTTATATTCCAACAAAACTAACCATTATCCCACAGCATTGCAACAAAGTCTTAGGGCTAGAACTCATAGCGGAGGCGGTGATGGACGCCAAAGCGAACGCGGAAGTGAACAAGATTGAGAATTGCGAGTTCTTCACGGGTAAAGCCGAGGACATACTGACGTCCGTGCTGGCCCGGGCCGCCGGCGACGACGTCATCGCCATAGTAGACCCGCCTAGGGCCGGACTACGTAAGACATTATACTCTACCTACAATAATCTATCTTCTATATAAATATATATCCTACTAATATTATAAATGCGAAAGTTTGTGAGTGTGGATGTATGTTTGTTACTCCTTCACGCAAAAACTACTGAACGGATTTGAATGAAATTTGGGACACAGATAGTTTATAACCGGGATTAACATATAGGATACTTTTTATCCCGATAATCCCGAAATTTTTGCTATGTTAAAATACTACGCGGATGAAGTCGCGGGGCGCAGCTAGTACAAGTATAAAAATGAATGTTTGTCTGTATGTCCTTTATAGAATCGTAAACTATGCATTTGATCATGTCATGATCTTCAGCAAAGTGTTGTGCATGAGCCCACAAAGGTTTCTGAGTTGGTACGACCAATCTTTGACAGCGTAGCAACGCGCGCAGGGTATAGCTAGTCTTCTATAAAAAATTATGTGTCTATTCGTAATATGAAAAACAATTGCTTTTCAGTACATGCATAAATAATGTATAAACGGTACATATAACAAAAAAAATATTTTTTTGTCTGTCTGTTTGTTCCGACTAATCTCCGTCATTTTATCGAAGTCGGGCGGAATCGCGGGCAACAGATAGTGTTTATAGATAATTCTCAGTACGAGTGTTTGTCACTGAACTCCTCCTAAACGGCTGGACCGATTTTGATGAAATTTTAAGTCTTATTATTCGGATGTTATTACTATAGACACGCGAGCAGTGACCCAACTCCGCAACGCGAGGAAAGTGAAGAGGCTGGTGTACATATCGTGCAGCCCCTCCTCCGCGGTGAAGAACTTCGTGGACCTGTCGCGGCCCTCCTCCAAGACGCTGCGCGGCGCCCCCTTCCTGCCGGTGCGCGCCGTGCCCGTGGACATGTTCCCGCACACCAAGCACGTCGAGCTGGCCGTGCTGTTCGAGAGGGAACAGGTAACAACACCCCTGGCCAGCGAGCTGGACATCAAATTCAAATTCAAAGCGTTTATTTTGTTTAGGCCTACGGGGGCACTTACAAATTGTCAATTTTACATATTTTTTTTCTTATATCTACAACCGGATCGGAACGCGACCTCGACTGAGAAGATCCGGCAAGAAACTCAGCGGGCTTGTCTTTTTACATGTCTTTTTTTTTAATCGCCAGTTGCTTATATTCAATAATTACAAAGGGTAGTAGATATTAATATAAATATTACAATAGCTCCAGTGTGTTGCCTTCTGATAGCTACGGCACATACCAAAACCCCCTCGCACTGGTTCGACCGTAGGCCGCTCGAACTTACTTTGTACGGTACCCATAGTACAAGCGTTGCTTAGTTTGGGACTATACAGGTGTCAGTCTGGCGACATTTACTTGTTATTTTTTTATTGTGGGGGAATAAAGTCGGCTAACTGAGCGTACGATCCGCCGGATGTCAAACAATCGTCATAGTTTATAGATAGCTTGCAATACCAATGGCATTGTTCGCACGTTGTCGCCTTATGGGGGGTGGGACAGTGGGAAAGGAAGCTAAGGGGGGTTGGGCTTCCGACTCTCACACTCACAGCACCAAAGGCGGCTTTAATAGCTACTTTACGGCGAGCTTCTGTAAGAGATAGACCAACTTAATGTTCTTATCATTATTTTTTTCGCAGAATTTGATGGAAGCGGAAGACCAGGATGATAAAACGTCTAACATAGAGGATGCTGGTAACAATGCAGATGAAAAAAATATTGAAGAAGCCACTGATAACGCAGACGTTACAGAAAACAATGTATAGCATTATGTTTTAAGTAATAAATGTTATTCTTTTATTATAAGTTGCAAGTACTTTCTTTTAAAACCATCGACCCGGGCCGGCTTCGCACGGGTATTTTTTATCAGTGTTTTGTCTACTATATTATGCGTGTATTATACATATAAACCTTCCCCTTGAATAACTCTATCTTTTTTAAAAATCCGCATCAAAATCCGTTGCGTAGTTTTAAAGATCTAAGCATACATAGGGACATACAGACAGCGGGGAAGCGACTTTGTTTTATACTATGTAGTGAAGAAGTTGGCCGTCACGGGATGCCCGGCAGATGTGAAACGTGCCCGCGGACACACAAGGGAGTCGAGGGCGTGACGGCATGAGAGAGGGTCACGCCGTTTTGCGTGACGCCAATAGATGTTTCAAATGCACACTACACTACAGTGCCTAAACACAGTCCATCGTTACGTTACTTTAACGTAAGCAACCGTGTTCCATTCGTCCCGCTCGAAACATAGATTTCTTAAATAAGAAGGACGGTAACAGCAGGTTTTCTTGACGACGATACAATTACATTAGTAGTGCTTACGACCAACCGAATAAAGATCGGGCCCACCAAATAGATAAGTACTTCATTAAAATTTATGACGCAGTCATAATTCTATCTTCAAGCAGACCTTTATAACAAATGTGGGTTTTCATATGACGACCGCTTGGCGCAGTGGTTAGAGCGTAGGCCGCTCGGCTCACTGCACATGGTGGTTGCGGGTTCGATTAACGCCGGGGAAAATTTCGGAAATGGCCTAGGCCTTAGTTTGGGACCATAAAGTTGGTGTGTCAGTCTGGCGATATTTATTTATATTTCCGGCTAATTATGGCGAGAACAGGAACGTAAATAAGCAGTTATTGAAATAATAATATCTCGCTCTGTATAGAAAATTCAGTTCGTAAAGTATTCTTCAAAACAAGTCCCTACTGTGTAATCTTTTTTCAATGTTTTGCAGACAACTGTACCATGAAACGAACCTTAATACGAGCAGCTTCAATTAAATGAGATCTTAATCTGCCAACGGGCGGACTCATCCCGGCGGCCACGGCGGGGCGGGCGGCAATTCGCCTGGAATTTAATAAAAGCGGTACCGACCCGTTGCATTCCACAGCGAATGCGCCCCCATTATAATATACCTACGTATTATAAATACTTGTCTATGGCACATACTATCACGTACTCTATACTATATGTAGAAGCCTAGCGGACCACCTGGATTCGCCTGTATATCCTGGCATTTTCGATAATTTTAGAATATTTTTTGGCATAAATAGAAAAATGAATTGATGTTATTTTAATAAAATAATAATTATTTAGCCCTTTTGACGTCCCACTCCTCGGCACGGGCCTGCCCTCACTACGATGGGGATTCGGGCCGTAATCCACCACGCTGGCCTAGTGCGGGTTGGCAGAGTTCACGTCTTTCAAAAATTGGTTACATTTTCTAAGACATGCAGGTTTCCTCACGATGTTTTCCTTCACCGATGTTATTTTATTGGAATTGATTTACCAAAATTAACTCAAGCTATGAAAAAGAGTCAGATAAACAAATGATCAAGCAGAAGCATTAGGTTAGGAGATGAACCTACATATAAGGAATCGGTGGCTTCGCCTTGGTGAACACACTAGGCGTTGCTGCGCGTCAGAAAGGGTGAAGGTAAATATAATTTAAGCCACGCAGCGCTGTGCGAGCTGAATTACACTTTACATCGTAGCAACAGACGCTATTTATTAAAAACTGTATTTTCGAACTGAAATATTATCTGCCCGTACGTACCTAATCTGTGACTAAAACAAACTAGCTGTGCCCGCCGACTTCGTCCGCGTAATATTTAACTTAACAAAAAATTCGGGATTATCGGGATAAAAAGTATCCTATGTGTTAATCCAGGTTATAAACTATCTGTGTACCAAACTTCATCCAAATCCATTCAGTGGTTTTTGCGTGAAGGAGTAACAAACATACATCTACACTCACAAACTTTCGCATTTATAATATTAATATATAGTAGGATAGGTACATACATCAATAACAATAGTTGCATAAACAAATAGGTATTCTCTACGTACATAAAATAATCCGTAAAATTATATAAATCGATTTATTACAATTAGCGATTATAAAATAACTATGATTAATCAAATGAGTTTTCTTCCTGACTGTACTGTTTGTGCCGGCGACTGTACTCTGCCCGGTACCAATAAGGTATTATATAGAGTAGTATACACGCGAGATATACCCTTCGAACTCTGCATTAGACTCTTCTCACTGCCGGCCCAGCTCCCGCAGGAGACGGACCAGTTTTAAGTCTTTAAATCTTAGCCTTCAGTAATTTGTGATTGTGAAAATGTACGTAAAATGTATAATCGTGATAATGTCGTTTTTCGTTTCGTCTCATCTCTCTTACACGATTGACACACACCAACATTTCGGTAAGTCTCATTTTTACTATTTATAGTTTCATTTAACAAAGCCGACAGACAAGCCTGCCTACCTACAACCCTACTGATATTAAGCAGTTATCTTAGCTTGAACAATGCGTGCATTGCCAATGTATTGCTCGCACACTGCCGACCAGAAGAGGGTTGAGGATCCGGAACCTCACTTATACGAAACGCCGCTATAATGCATGGCTACTATACGCCGATCTTCTGTGAGGGTGGTACCTATCTATTAGCGACATCGAGCCAGCCCATTTATGAGCTGTAGTCCAGCTTCCGCTTGACTCTACCACTTTTTTTATGTATACCTACTTTATATTCATCTCTATTTTGTGCTAAGGTGTCTCCCCTCTATTCGAGGAGGATTCAGGCATCATCATCACCTTGCCCTTATCCCACACTAGGTGGGCAGCACGTTCTCTTCTTCCATTCAAGCCTATCATCCGTCATCTCTGCACTCACTCCCTTTTCGGTCATACCCTCTTCCACGCAGTTCATCCACATCTTTTTAGGACGTCCCCTACCCCGACTACCGCTCACTCTCATACCCATCGTCCTTTTGACCACATGATCATCCTCTCTTCGCATAACATGTCCATACCACGCTAACCTTCCGCTCTTCGAGGAGGATTCAGGCTGTAGGTAGATAATTACGGAAGTATTTCCTGTGGTGGGAACGTACATAGTGGTTAAATTAACGATATTGTCTATGAATCACGTTTATAAAATTACTGCCGAAAACTAAAATAGCGATAATATCGCCAGGCTGACACACCAACTATATGGTCCCAATCTAAGCAACGCTTGTATTAACTATGGGTCCGTACAATGGACGGGGGGCGAGCGCCAAGCGTCCCTCAAATTTGGTTCTTCATATCCGATTGAGATATATTTATATGCATTTGATGATGTATAATAAGGCGTTTAAGGTAGACAATAGAAAGCCTACAAATTTGAGTTTACATTCTAGTTTCCGCCACTGAAATTTATACTGTTACCAGCTAGTTTTATATATAAGAAGTTTAACTAATAAGTTTTTATCCGCTAGAACGTCGTGTGTCTGAAAGTGAAGCTGTGCTGGACCCGAGTGGCGATCTACTGCTCAGATGGCACGTGGATTACACGGCCAGGAAGATCCGCTTCCAAATGTTCGTGTCGGACAAGGCACCGCATTTCAATTGGTTCGCACTGGGCTTTTCGGACAGGGGAGCCTTGAATAATTCAGACGTTTGCCTGTTTTGGACCGATTACAAGGGCAATCATCATTTTGAGGTAAGTAATATGTATTATGTATTATTTGATATGATGTCTTTAGATAAACAAACTAATAGAAATACCTAAATCTGAGTGGGATTTGATTACTATTTACTTATTTTGTGACAATGGTGTTGCCTGCTCACATTCTGTTTTGCTGTTCCTGAGAATGTACACCATTTTTTATTCAATTAAAAGAGTAACCATTGAGATTTTTGCCGGATCTTCTCAGTGGAAGCAGAATTCCGAACCGGTGGTAGATTCTTACTATTCATTTATAATTGTTTTGATGGCTTACACGAATAAAAACAATTTTGAGTTTAAGTTTTAAGTTACGCTTGTGCCGTACAATGCACTGTGGGCGATTCCAGCGACACCTGGAGCAGGCAAAAAACATCAAAAATTTTGTCCGACGGGAATTGAACTCGCAACCACTGTGCAGTGAGCTGACCAGCTTACGTTTTAACCACTGGGCTACCCGCTCGTCAATATAATAGCTAACCTTCATTAGCTAAAATATTATCGTATTCTATTGTTCACAATTATATCGCTCTTTAAATAAGTATTGGTATATTTATTTTCACAGTACGTGAAGTATGTACCTATTACATTATTTATTTGTAGAAGCTATCGCGTCCCTAGCTGGCAAATTAAAAATTATTTGGTCTATATTGGGTTGGGTTGGTTTGGTATTATGGCCTGAATCCCCCTCATGTTGAGGGGAGGCCCGTGCCCAGCAGTGGGACGTCAAAAGGGCTAAGTTATTATTATTTATATTGGGTTGGGTGTTCAGTGTGACTCTGAAATCATTGGCAATATTTGAAACTATTAATAAATTGATTACAATTCTGATAGCTATCTTCAGTACGCGTTTGATATGTAATTTGCTGTAATTTAGTACTAAAATTAAAAAAAAAATGCATTTGCAAGATCGTTTTCAGACTTGAGATAGCTTTACGGCCCTAATTGAGCATTATTTTCATTACAAAGGTACTTCTTATGAACTGGGAAATATTGTCTTATTTACTTACCTTAGTCTTCATTAATAGGTAGGTATCTGTGTGATTTTCAGGTCTAACTTTGCAATTTTGAAATCATTATTCATGTAGTCAAAGTTGGAGTAATATTGTTAATTCTGAATATTGCAATCTCACTCTGTATATATTAGTATAGTTCCCTAGAATCGTCGTATTGTTTTATTTCCAGGACATGCACGCAGATGATTCCGGCGTTCTGTCGCAAGATGGCAACGACCACTGCGACAAGTTCCATTTGGATGGAAAAACTGAGAGTATCGTGTTTGAGCGTTACTTCGACACTTGCGATAATGACGATTATGTTATTGAGGTACTTATGCATACACTTCTTAAGGTCTAAATTCCTGTAGCTTACACATTAAGCTTTTTGTATCACCTACGACAAAATTATACCAATATAAAAGGTCATATTTTTATAATGCACTATATTTTGCATTGCGCTTTAGTTATTGCTAATGATGATAGAGGTACCTCCTAAAGCAAAAAATATTGATAGGGTTCTTTATAAATAAATAAAATAAATAAATATCGCCAGACAGACACACCAACTGTACGGTCCCCAACTAAGCAAAGCTTGTACTATGGGGACCGTACAATGGACTGGGGGCGAACCCAGTAACAGCCAGACCAGGGCAAATGACGAAAAGGCCATTTCCGAAATTTGCCCCGGCGGGAATCGAACCCCTATATACAACACACCCCTATATACCAGCTGAACTTTGATTAAATCACTTGTTACCACAGAAAAGTCGAAATCAAATCGTTTATTTTGTATTGGGCCTACGGGGTACGGGGGCACTGGCAAATTGACATCCTACTAATATTATAAATGCGAAAGTTTGTGAGTGTGGATGTATGTATGTTTGTTACTCCTTCACGCAAAAACTACTGAACGGATTTGGATGAAATTCGGAACACAGATAGATTATAACCGGGATTAACATATAGGATACTTTTTAACCCGATAATCCCGAAATTTTTGCTAAGTTAAAATACTACGCGGATGAAGTCGCGGGGCACAGCTAGTTATTACTACTACTTACATAATTTTTTTAACAACCGGATCGGAACGCGACCTTCAAAAAGATTAGATAATACTATCAGATTACTCTGCTTACCCCATCGAGAGTACCAGGGGTGATGGTGTCTATCCTACTAATATTATAAATGCGAAAGTTTGTGAGTGTGGATGTATGTATGTATGTATGTATGTATGTATGTATGTTTGTTACTCCTTCACGCAAAAACTACTGAACGGATTTGGATGAAATTTGGAACACAGATAGATTATAACCGGCATTAACATATAGGATACTTTTTAACCCAATAATCCAATACTACGCGGATGAAGTCGCGGGGCACAGCTAGTTAAAATATTTCAATAAAAAATTAATCAAACTTCATAACAACCTGGATGAAAAAAGAGCTAAATATAACTACTTAGGGATATCATTTCTTTTTTAAGCAGGGGTAGGTAGGTAAGTACTTAAGAAGTTGTTCTAACATAGTGTAAAGTGGCAATGACCGGAAAAACTTCAAAATTGACCCAAAATTTACGGAGAAATCGGTGAATACATAAAATAAAAAACAACGAACATAGAACCTCCTCCTTTTTTAAGTCGGTAAAAAATATCTTGTAATGTTACCAGGACGGCACAGTCCACGTAGTCTGGGCTCACGGCATCGACAAGCTGTTCTCATCCAGCGGCCTCTGCCTGACCTGCACGGACTCCTCAGACCACGGCTTCATCAGGGTACGCCTGCTCACGCCCCCCGCTCATCACAAAGTGAGCAACGCCCAGCAGCTCAGAATCACCAACAAGGATCTAAAAGTACCAGGAGGAGATACTACCTATTGGTGTAAAGTGGTCAAGTTGCCAACGTTTGTGACGGAGAAAGTCCATCATATTGTTCAGGTAATTTATTTTATTATAGGTAGTATTGTAGTAATAGCCGATTGGTTAAGAACGCGTCCTGGCTCGCACCTCTGGATTTTTCGAAATCTATGTGCCTATCATATTTTCTATATGATTATCACTCGCTTACGGTGAAGGAAAACATTGTGAGGAAACCTGCATGTCTTAGAAAATCTAACCAATATTCGAAAGACATGTGAAATCCGCCAACCCGCATAGGGCCAGCGTGGTGGATTAAGGCTTGAATCCCCCTCGTGGTAAGGGGAGGCCCGTGCCCAGGAGTGGGACGACAAAAAGGGCTAATTTATTATTATATAGATAGGTATGTTGTAAGCGATTGCGATTCCAAGGTCGTGGGTTTAAATCTTAGATAAGGCCGTTAAAAACAAAAGTTTTTCTCTTGAAAATAATGATCGCGTTCGTAGGTATTACACATACATGGGTGACCACAGGTCGCTTTTACAACTAAGCGCTTTTGTTCTTTCGGATGTTACGTTAAGCTGTCGGTCCCGGTTATCTCAGTCGTTAAGCCATGTTAGGCTCATAAGAGCAAACGAACGAAGTATTAACAATATAAGTACGTCCACGAAGATGGACTGATAGGCCTGAACTTTAAAATTAACGTCAATGGCTTTGCCTGAGCACTTTGCGTTGCTGTTTCTGAGAATGTACACCAATTTTTTGGGTAAAAAGGAATAAAGGAACAAGAGCCGGCAAGAAACTATTGAGTTTTAAAGTAGCATTCCGAACCGATTGTAGATTGTACCTATTCATTCTGATTTGGACATGCATGATTTATTCCTCAGTTCGAGTCCACCATCACTCAAGGCAACGAAGGCCTGGTCCACCACATGGAGGTGTTCTACTGCGATGCTGATCCCAAAAAGGACATACCTCTTTACGAAGGCAACTGCTTTGCTCCTGATAGACCTGAAATAACCAAGACTTGCTCGAAGGTACAATATTCTGCAACAGACATTTAACCCAATCAATACAGCATAAAAAAACAGTGCCGTCTAGGGACGCCCGAAAGAAGCGAAGATTTATAGTATACTAGCTGTGCCCGCGACTTCGTCAGCGTATTATTTAACTTAACAAAAAATTCGGGATAAAAAGTATCCTATGTGTTAATCCCGGTTATAAACTATCTGTGTTCCAAATTTCATCCAAATCCGTTCAGTAGTTTTTTCCTGAAAGAGTAACAAACATCCACACTCACAAACTTTCGAATTTATAATATTAGTAGGATAACGTAGGAACTAAGCGTTAAAAACAGCCACTCTGTATACCTATATAGGTATATGTCGTGTAACGCTACTGACGCTTAGCACAGATGGAGAGGCCGCGCGGCGAGCGCCCCGAACGTCTGTACAGAAGCTTCGTTTCAATAGATATTTAAGAATACAAATTTCGAGGATTCCTTGAGGAATTCCTTGAGGCTGTCGAGTTTGAGTCGAGGTAATTTCGAGGAAATGTCTTAGAATATGGGTGTAAGACTTGTAGATATTTCGACATGTTTCGTGATGTGTCACATTTAAGTACATTCTACAATGGAAATTTAACCCCATCCCTGAGGTTTAAAGATAGATATGACTATGTTATTGAAGTTAATAATAGTTAAATAAAAATCAAATAAATGTACTCCGCAATGGAAACTGAACTTATACATGTTTTCACAAGGTGCATATTCATAAAGGTTGGAGATTTTAGGTGAAAGCTGCGTGGGCGATGGGGGCGCCACCGTTCACGTATCCAAATGAAGCAGGGTTACCCATCGGAGGGCCGAATGCGAACAAGTATCTAATGCTGGAAGTACATTACAATAATCCTGGCTTGAGGAATGGTAAGTCATATTGAGTCTTATGAGCGATTTCTGAGTTGTTACGATTTTCTTTTTATACTTATTTAAAACAAAGTCAGCAAACCCTAGCAAAGTTAGAAACCGCTTAGCGCAGAAATTCGAGCGTAGGCCGCTCGGCTCACTGCACATGGTGGTTGCGGGTTCGATTCCCGCTGGGGTTAATGCCAAGGGAGGGGGGACGGCTGCTGGGTCTCTCATTCAATGTATTAAACGCAACGTTACTTTATGACGATTTTTTGTGAGAAGGTACCCTGGGCGAGCAGCCCGTATATGAACTGTTGATCACACGCCTTGGAATACAAAGTGTGTAGGTTCGACCCCCGGCGCGAATCTCTGGGATTTTCCGATTTAATTTTGCGAATCTCATTACCAACTCCGAATACGATTATCACTCGCTGAACGGCGAAATTAACCGTCTTGAGGAAGCCTCCACGTCTTTCAAAGAACTGTGAAACTTCCCAGCAGTGGCACGTGGGACTATGGCCCGAAACTTCCGCGCATTAAGGGGCAAATTTGCTCAAACTACAATAGGCTTGCAATAGGTTACTGTAGTACATTCCTGTTCCTGTCGGTCAGACTGGGTGGACAGTTCCGGCGTGGTGCTCCACGTGACGGGCAACCGGCGGAAGTACGACGCCGCCATCATGGAGCTTGGCCTGGAGTATACCGACAAGATGGCGATACCGGCCCGCCAGAGGGCGTTCCCGCTGACCGGATATTGTGTACCGCAGTGCACTGGAGTGGTAGGGATCTGAACTTATATTTTATACTAGCTGTGCCTGCGACTTCGTCCGCGTGGAATTTAACTTAACAATCATCCCCTCTTTTATCCCCTTGGGGGTAGAATTAATCAAAATCCTTTCTTAGCGGATGCCTACATCATAACATCTACCTGCATGCCAAATTTCAGCCCGATCCGTCCAGTGGTTTGGGCTGTGCGTTGATAGATCACTATGTCGGTCAGTCAGTCAGTCAGTCACCTTTGAGTTATATATATTTAGATATAGATTAAGGCGTCAATAGCGTAGTGGTTATAGGGGCCGCCCTCGTAGCCGAGTGGTTCCGGGTTTGATCCCCATCCTGGCCACTAAACTATTGACGTGAGCCCACTCCTAACACAAGCTATTCGCTTAACTGGAGGGGCTAACGGGAATACTAGTAAAGTAATAAACTCACATTGCTAGTAATCTTATAATCTTATTTACACAAATTACACAAATTTTAGAAATAAACTGACGGTAGAATAACTCACAAAATTCGATTGTGATCCTACGATATCCAAAAGTGGCACCGCCCTGTTGGTGAAAATAATCGTGGATACCGTGATTGCAGGCGCATACACGACCGCTCGGTGCAGTGGTTTGAGCGTAGGCCGCTCGGCTCACTGCACGGAGTCATTGCGGGATCGATTCCCTTTAGGGTAAATTGCGTTTTCGTAATTTGCCCTAGTCCGAGTGTCACTGCGATCGCCCCCAGTCCATCGTACGGTACCCATAGTACAAAGCGTTGCTTCGTTTTGGACCATACACTTGGTGTGTCAGTTTGGCGATATTGATTTCCGTTATAATCGCAGGGTCTCCCGGCGGAGGGTATAGTGGTGTTCGGCAGCCAGCTGCACACGCACCTGGCGGGCGTGGCGGTGCGCACGCGGCACGCGCGCCGCGCGCGCGAGCTGCCCGCACTCAACGCAGACGCGCACTACTCAACACACTTCCAGGAGATCCGCATCCTGCACCGGCGGGTCCGCGTGCTACCGGTATAATAATATAAATAATACCGCAGGGCAGCTTGTGGCGAGCTGTGGTGAGTAGCGGCACCACGGCCCCGAGTACCCCAGAGAGTTGGTCAGGGCCCCCACTTCGACGTGTCTTCCTCGGCCGAATTGAGACCGACGGGGGCCCGCAGGACTCTCGCCTCTGGCTTGCCTTAGTTGGCTGTCCAGAGAGGGGCGTTAGAGCTATATGCTCCAGGGGTGGAAGTGTAAAAAGGCATAACGCCGCGAGTTATTTCCGAGAAAGCGCAGCACACCTCTCTAAACCCCTGAGCCGCCCACACCCGTGTTGCCTCTAGCCGTCTTATGATGGTAATTTTAGGAGCCCACCTAGTGAGCGGCAGGTCACCATGTGCCGAAGATAGTTGGATAATACTGATTATGGCAGGTGTCCGATTTCTTTGTAATAGCCCAATCCCCATCAGTCCATCCAAACTCCATCAATAGAACCTTTTTCTCTTTCCATATTTACAATAGTTCCTGCACCTGTTGGGGTCAAGTCACTTTATATGTACCATCATTTGCAGCGGTTGACCTCAACATATGCCTCACATGACAATAAACTTCTCACAAAGGGCCTCTACATGTTGCACCCATGTCCCCATGCAAGCCTTCCAAAGGACCGGGCTGAACCCGTGATACAGAGAGAATAATAATAAATTCGCCTTTTTGACGTCCGACTCCTGGGCACGGACCTCCCCTCACTGCGAGGGGATTCAGGCCGTAATCCACCACGCTGGCCCCGTGCGGGTTGGCGGATTTACATGTCTTTCGAAAATGAGTTAGATTTTATAAGACATGCCGGTTTCCTCACGATGTTTTCCTTCACCGTAAACAAGCGATAAAAATATAAAAATTTTGATCTGCACGTATAGATTTCGAATAACCCAGAGGTGCAAGCTAGGGTTTGAACCCAGGACCTGGTGCCCGCAAGCCGCGTGCTCAACCAATCGGCTATCACTGCTGTACCACAGAATAACTATACAGGGTGGATTTTTTGGCCGGACAGTTAGGGTCAACATCATTACTTTATTAAAGAATGAAGTTTCCAAGATAGTTTCTTCATTAATAATGTATCAAAACTCCAGTAATGCTTGGTTGTAAGTGACATTGATAGATTTAGAAAATGTAGTTTAAGTAGTTTGTCTTTAAACACTACCTATCTTAATAGAATAAATGCGATGTTTGTGCATCTAAAATATACATAGTTATCGAGCGGAATAATTAATTAGGTACGCCAAATAGCTTATCAAATTGTTCGGTAAAAAATACAATTGAATTGAGTAGCTCCTCCTTCTTTTAAGTCGGTTTATAAGTAAATTGTAGATATACGGTACCGACACGGTATAGTGCGGTGGTAGATCCTAGGGTGGTAGCCAAGCTGTAGCCAACTGAATACAGCTTATATACGGGCTGGCTCACCGGGGTAGCACCACAGAAAGGCGGCGTCCAATCGGCGAAATCCATATTTTCAAAAATATCCTCTCACCTAGGTATACTAGGTGAAACGGAAAGGGCATACAATTTTTTTGCAACTATACTTTGTTAATCTAAAACTATGGGCTTTGTGGGACAGTTGAATTGAAGTACTGAAGGTTTTGTAGACTTATGAAATCGGTCAACAACTGTATCCCTGTTACACCTTTTGTTTTTCAAGTTTCCTCCAAAGCTGATAGTTTTAGAATTAAAAAATGAAGTTATGAAGACATAGCTTCCTTTCTGTTTCAACATGTAGAGACATAGCTCAGTAACAGTTTTGAATTAAGGTGTAGGTAGGTACATAGATAAAGACCGACACGATACCAATGCCTCTACCTATCTCCTTTTTTAATTGAAAGTGAGAATCGGTGTAAATCGATATTCTCAAGCCTTGACACAGTCTGTTAAGTCCTGTACACTGTATTAGTTTATTTTAGTTTATAAGTAGGTATAATACTGTACATTTCAGCTTAATAGTAAATTAATAAATATAATTGAAACGAAACTCATAAATAAATAACTCTTCTTCTATTAAGGAAAAGTATAACTTCTCTCTAGGGCGATTATCTAGAAACGACGTGTATCTACAATACGGAAGACAGGGAGAACGCGACTGTCGGCGGGCACGCCATCTCGGACGAGATGTGTGTCAACTACTTGCACTACTACCCTGCCACTGAGCTGGAGGTGTGCAAGAGTGCCGTGTCCAACGCCGCGCTTGAGAACTACTTCAAGTTTGAACGAAGGTAAGATAGGAGTTGTTTAGGGCCAGAATACTCTGATTATAAAGTAAGGATTAGTGGTGACACCTAAATGAGAAGTAAGTACCTAAATTGAATCGATATCAAGTCTAAGAGCGATCTCAGAAATGTCATTCTTATGTCATACTAACGATGAATGAATCATAATCCCCTTAAACGTGGATTAGCGGTTGTGTAGTTACACCATACTTTGTCGTCTTCTTTCGAATGTCAAATTACTGATGACAGATAGAGATAGTTCGGAGTGTAACTATTCGCCCGGTAATCCACGTTTATTACGAAGGGGGAATATCCCCCCTTGAATACGAGGCATTTTTGTGTAATTACATAACATTAGTTAAATATAATAAAAGGAATTACTTTAAGTAGAAAATTGTTATAGATGGGACAACATGTCGATCTCGTACGAAGCGCCTCCGCGCGCCAACTACCTGGCCATCGCGCCGTGGACGCGGCTCAGAGCCACCACTCTACACGCCCTGTACACAGAGTCGCCTATGTCTATGCAGTGCAACAAGTCTGACGGCACCCGCTTTCAGGTACCTACCCATTGACGTACCGAGGGGGGCAGCCCCCCTTGACATGGTGCCCAACACTGGTAACCGAAAAAAAAACAAAATTGAAACGACAAGCTCGCTGAGTTTCTTGCCGGATCTTCTCAGTCGAGGTCGCGTTCCGATCCAGTTGTAGATACAAGATAAAAAATGTTAAATTGACAATATGTAAGTGCGCCCGTAGGCCTAAACAAAATAAACGATTTGAATTTGACTCGCAGTTTGACAGTTTTTCTATAGAAATCCGTCAAAACTGATGTATTCAGATACATGATACGCGGCTTTGTCGTATTGCGAGTCGATCGAGATGCCAGCGGTTATCAGAGTTGGGCCCCTGGACTGAAGTGGACTCCCACACCTAGGCCCTTCGCGCGTCCCATATATTTTGCAAGTTAATAATGTGCCTTTGCCTAGTACTGCTGTATTCATGAAATTATAGAGACATAAAATTAATAATAAATTTTAATTATAATGTTTACTTCATCTAAGTGCAATTTCACTTTTGCTTACCTAATATTAAGAACATACCTACTTGTAATTTTCATTCAGAACATCATAATACATTTGAGACCCGCTCTTCTCCCGCGAAATGACGGGTCCACGGAAACTTAATTTTTATACATAACTTAACTTATACTACCGCGACCCATCGAAACAGAACCTGACCAAAGCTCAAAATATGAAGAAATTCCATAATAATGAAATTATTAATCTAATTCCAGGGCGACTGGGAAGGTCTGACTATACCAAGAATTGAAGTTCCGTTGCCAGTTGAACCAAGAATTTGTCCCGAAATGTTCAATAGAGCCGAGAAATAAACCGTACACACACCTAATATAAGCTATACTATTGCCACCAACCAAAACAACTTAATATTTTTTCTGTAAGTTGGTAGTGATAAATGTTGTGATATGCATACCTACTTATTAACATTATAAGTACTTAAGTGGCATTACTTAAAGACTCGAATAAGTATTGTATAAGAACCATAAATATGGATATATAATGTAAACTATCATCGATGTCATCTATACCTTATGTAAATGAATATTGTTGCAATAGAAATGTTCGTCCAAACTGGTATTTTATTTGATAACTAGCTGTGCCCGCGACTTCGTCCGCGTGGAATTTAACTTAACAATCATCCCCTATTTTATCCCCTTGGGAGTAGAATTAATCAAAATCCTTTCTTAGCGGATGCCTACGTCATAACATCTACCTGCATGCCAAATTTCAGCCCGATCCGTCCAGTGGTTAGGGCTGTGCGTTGATAGATCACTATGTCAGTCAGTGACCTTTGAGTTATATATATTTAGATTCCGAGTAGCATTATAAGCATTGATAGCCATTAGTAGGACGCTCAGTTTGGGAACATGGAATGCTGGTTCAAACCCCGGACTCACACCTAAATTTCCGATTTTTATAAATAACTTAGGCTGGCTCAGCTAGTAAGTCTATAAAACCTTTAGTACTTCAACTGTCCCATAAAGCCGATAGTTTTAGATTTAAAAGTAAAGTTGCAAAAAATATAGAACACCCTTTTTGTTTCACCTAGTATTATTATTGCCGACAAAGGGAGGGAAAAGGATGCGAGGTTGGGCTTCCGGCTCTCTGACTAATCGTACGAAATGCAACTATAATCATTCCTTTACTCCGATCTTCTGTAAGAGGGTGGTACTACCCTGATCGACCCAGCCTGTATATGAGCAGTATTCAATTGGTAACAGCCAATGACTTGCTGGTGTTCGTTTAGCGATAATTATTTATTTCTACCTAGTTAACACTTATGTATTGTATAGCATTGCACAGTAGAGTATTATCCAGGAGCTCTACCATTTGAGTCACAACCACAAGCGTACACGTAAAATCTGTATTTGGAAAATTACACCCCTATCGGCAGCCGGCCATACAAATATTTTAGATAAACGGTATCAAAGAGTATAGTTATATAACGGTAGACGCGACTCGACTCAGAGAACCTTAACACAAATTCATGGTAGAGCCACAGGCTAGTCAATCATACAGTCAGTCATAGTCACCCAAATGACCATGTGTTAAATGATTAGCTTCTCGACTAGAGCTTACGCCGGACGTCTCTATGGTGTACGAGACTGTACCTTGGTAGAGCTACTGAAAATATAGATTGCCTACTTAAGGTGAAGGCACCTGTCTAGCCCGCGAAGTTCAAATTTTTTGAGTTCTTTTAGAAATTTTTCAAAATCTGACAATATTAAAAGCTTTGATAAAAGAAGTAAAGGATACCGCATGTTAGTACACGCAATGTTCCACCAAAAAATACGCATGATTCAAAATTCGCGCAGTCGCCCGCTAGTCTGCAATCGACCATTGACACAAGAGCTGTCAAAACCGCGGCGTAAAATATTGAAAAAATACCGTTTTGCATCATTAAAACAAGTAAAAGTGAGAACTGGAAGCATATGAAAGCGAATGGCATTTCATTTTATCAGTGAGTCCTCCTTAAAATACAATATTTTACAAGAAAAAGTAAAATTTATATTTTCATACATTCTATGTAGTTGGATAATGTGGATACGACTTCTATAAAATTATATTGTTTCGTATTAAAATGCCGTTTTCGTAGAAAACGGTTTATTGCGCTCTCCACAAACTTAACTTATACGCACTAGTAGGTATAGTAACATTTGTTACACACAAAACTTCCAAATCACATAGCAGTCGCACAGTCGTCCAATATAGTCGCTTACCTAAGGGTCGTTGTATATTCCTCTATCATTGCTTTCTTAACACAATATGTTCAATGTCGCTTCCGATGACAATATATTTTTAGGGTACTTTTCTCGACAGTTTAAACTCGAAAATCTCTAAAAGTTTTTTTATTATCAGGGCAATTTAAGACATTTAATTTGAGATACGACAGTGAATTCAACATTTTCCCATAGATTTCCTCAATCTATAGAGAGGCGTGAAAAATGGACTAATGCCATACTTTTTACGGGAGCACCCGATTGGAGACCAACAAAACGTACCTGTATTTGTTCATTATATTTTGATGAATCGGATTTTTACACAAGTAACAAAGGCCACCACTGGATGTTAAATAAAACTGGTTAAATATATTGGTTTATATTTGAGTAATCGGCGGTTATGCTCAATACCGAACCTGTTATAATATCGCCAGACTGACACACCAACTATGGTCCCAAACTAAGCAACGCTTGTACTATGTACCGATATCATACTTGGTATCGTACAATGGACTGGGGGCAATCCCGGTGACAACCAGACCAGGGCGAATTACAGAAAGGCCATTTCCGAAGTTTCCTGGGACGCAAATCGAACTCGCAACCACCCGGTACAGTGAGCCCAGTGGTATACGTGCAAACCACTGTGCCAAACAGTCGTCACAATAACAAGCCAAGCGATACTGCGCCAAGCAATATAATGAACACTTCCATCACTTGTCTTTGCTTGTGTGTAACTTCTTACATTTTTTACCAGGCTGCTTCTCTAATACTGTTTAACTGAACACTGTACACATCATAAGGACGTCGTGCCGCTTATAATTAAATGTCACATTTAATTTTAAAGTCCCAGTTTTTTTTTATCTCATGTATTTATTATTTAATGTATTTTTTGTGGACCGATTAAATAAAATAAAAGTATTTCCATATTTGCTTAATACTTTTTCTCTTACGAAAACGGTATTTTGAATATAACCCGCCACGTTATAATATTCTTATGTAATTGACTTGAAATCGTGAGGCGTATCCATAGTTTTGACGTCGTTTTGCACAGTTTTGACACTGGGCCCCGCGCGCCGGCGCGCTTTACACACACTGTCATTGCCGCGAGATCGCATTTGAATAATAATAAAGTATGAAGTACTGTATCCATTCCTTCCTTTATCAAAGATTAAAAGACAAATTTTGTAATTCGCGAAAAAGACCGTGTGCAGTGCATTTATTAATACATTTATTTTACTCTAAATATTATCACGGTGGATATGATACTAGTAAATCACTAAATATACAAAAAAATGCCGGATTATCTGGATAGCTGTCGTTCTTGAAATGTTTTAGAATAAGTTGGATATATTAATAAATGCACTGCACACGGTCTTTTTCGCGAATTACAAAATTTGACTTATATTATTGTCAGATTTTGAAAAATTTCTGAAAGAACTCAAACAATTTGAACTTCGCGGGCTAGATGGGCGCTTTAGCCTTAAATAAATTATTCGAGAAACTCGTTTATGTTAACTAATTACGACAGGTATTGTTTGAATGTAGTTGAAAATTCAGATAGACTATCTAAGTATGTCTACATAAAAATAAGAATCTTTGCAGTAGAGGAGAATACTACAGAAGGGAGCAAAAAGTGATAGACGTCCTCTAGTATATGTACATAGTATATGTTATTATAGGTTTTAATAATTAATTATTCTATGCTTTAATTCTTAGTTATGTGCAGAAAAGATATTCTTGCGGTGTTTTTCTTTTGTATCTCATCATGTTTTTCGGATAACTTTGGTGAGTGACGTCCATTATTTTTTATTTTTTTTTATAACAATGAAGGTATGAGAGTCCCAGCTCAGGAGTGGGAGTCAGTGGGACGTTAATTATTATTATTTTTATTCTAACTATGACTATTAATGTTTAATTATCTTTTGGTTGTATTATTTATTAAGTAGGTAAGGTAGTATTTTTACCCGAGGTTTGTTGACTTTGTTATCTTCTTATATATAACATTCTCGTGTCACAATGTTAGTTACCATACTCGTCCGAAACGGCACGACCGATTTTCATGAAATTTCATACCCCTAAATGTTGATCCACATTCCACGCGGACGGAGTCGCGGGGCACAGCTAGTAATTTATATAAAAACAAAAATGTAACTATAGCAAGTAAAGTACCTACTTAATAATATTTTTGCTTTATCATTCAGTCCGCCAAATCGCGGAAAGTGAAGCCGTATTGGACCCGAATGGCGAACTGTTACTGAAATGGCAGGTGGACTACAAGGTCCAGAAAGTCCGGTTCCAAGTCGTTATAACTGAGAAAGCGCCGCCATTCAAGTGGTTCGCTTTAGGATTTTCAGACAGAGGAGAGTTGACTAATTCCGATGAGTGTTTGTTTTGGACTGACTTCTATGCTGTACAACATTATGAGGTAAGTCATTGCCTACCCAAGTACCTACATTAAATTTTAAGGTAGGTACTACAGAGATCTCAGGTACTTATATCTACAACTAAAATGGTTTATTGATAAATGCTATTTATTACTTAATACGTAAGTGCTCGAGGATTTAGCGAGGGCACTGCCGCAGGTACCCCAAAAGCAGATAATTGTTTTGTGCATAGATCTACGATTTGGTAAAATAAGTATTTAATTTAATTGGTTTTCACTGAAAACAAAACTGACATCCATGATGAAGTTAAGTAGGTAACATAATTGTAACACAAATAAATTATCAGTCAAAAATTCAGAAACTTTAAAAAAAATATTTTAGCCTTGTGTTCATTTAAATTAATTACCCTATGAAGTAGGTAGATACTTGATAAAGCAAAAGTAACCAAAGGTCTTAATAAGTGACAATGTATTTGGCAGCTCCAGAAGGTGGGCTCTTTCATAGAACTCAATGGAACCTTCGTGAAAGATTGGCCACAAACGCCAAGAAGGCCCATGCCTAGTAGACGACACAACTGGGAACTAACATGTCAATCTATGGTACTTACTAATATAATAAAATAACTTTAAATACCTATACCTATCTTCGATTAGGACATGCACGCAGATGGTTCCGGCAACATGACTCGGGACGCTAGGCAAAACTGCGAGCAATTTTATTTCGACCCTTCCACTCGGACCATAGTGTTTGAGCGCTTATTCGACACTTGCGATAAAGACGATTACGTCATTGAGGTAAGAGTACCTACTCAATTCATCACCATACCATCTCGCATGTGGAATAAATTGTCAATTCTAACATACCTAACCTACCTTCTGTTTTACAGAATAAATAAACGGGTGTAATGTTGTCTGTAACAAATAAATTTTGACAACATTTAATTTGATAACAGTTTATAACTTTTAATTTAAATAAACAGCATCTATTTTCAGTTTTACACTCGCTAGCTAGCATCTATCTAGCCTCTGCGTAAACTATATTATTTATGGCCATACTGACTAACAAGTAGACTAGCGACACCAGCGGTGGCGCTAGTGGTGCCTACAGAAATATGGGCAAGTTAAGATACCGCCTATGGCAAAAGTTAATCACATTTGCCCAAACTTAAAGGTATAGAATGTGAGGACACAGGGACAGAGAAAATGCATATTTTACCTGCTATGATTTGATTTTCAGGACGGCACAGTCCACATAATATGGGCGCGCGGCAACAAACTACTAACATCGTCTAACAATCTATGCCTGACGTGCACAAATCCACAAAACCATGGTTTTAAAAGGGTTCGGCTGTTGGTTCCCGTGTACAAGCCCAGGGTTGGAAATGCTCAAGCAGTGGCTTTCACTGTTGATAAGCTAGCTGTACAACCTGTCACTACTACTTACTGGTGTAAAATAATAAAACAGCCGGAGTTCCTGCACCAGCAAATTCACCATATTGTTCGGGTAATTACTTTTAATTTTAGTAGGAATTTCCATTTTGTGATTGATCATTGTTTTCTTTTAGTAATATTCAGTCTGGGAATGATTATTTCACTCCTAAATAATCTAGAGTATTAAAGTATGCAATTAATATTGTTATTAAATGTCCGCGTGGAATTTAACTTAACAAAAAAGCCCGCTGCCGCGTTCTGACACCGCGCGACAGGACCCATTTTTTAAATTTTGGTTTTCTTAAATAAAGTAGGTTAAGTTACTGCTTATAACAACAGCTATCTACCAGTGAAAGTCCCGTCAAAATCGGTCCAGCCGTTTCGGAGATTACCCGGAACAAACACACAGACAGTCAGACAGACATTTTTTTTTAAATCGCGTTTTTGTTATATGTATCGTATGTACTTTCATATGCATTTAGTGAAAAGGTGTTATTTTGATATTACAAACAGACACTCCAATTTTATTTATTTGTATAGATTAAGGTTTGCTTAAACTACTAAATTATGACATTCTTCAATAGCTACGTTTGTATTTTGTAAATATTAAAGTTATTTTAAAAATGATTTCACCTAAGACATAGACTTTATATACGCAATTATGAATTAAAATAGTTATAGCACCCAAGCGCCTTTCTGTACTATTCACAGTATGAGAGTATCATTACACCAGGGAACGAGCACCTGATCCACCACGCAAAGATTATTTCCTGTGACGTTGGCCACAATCAGGACCTCCCACTATACGAAGGCCCGTGTTCACAAAGACCTCAAATCCTTAGAAAGTGTGCAAAGGTAAGGAATTTGAGTACATTACGTTAATAAGTCTGCAAAATGAGGGTACTGAACTGACAGACCATTTTAATGTAATGCGCACTAGGTAAACGTTTTAAGAATTTGACTATACCTACCGCGGGCCACAGCCAACGAAAAGCAATACGAAAATTAATAGATCATTTTATAATTTGTTTCTAATTAATATTACGTTTACCGATACAGAATGCGCCACCACTTAATGAATACAATACAATACAATAACTTTTATTTGCGAATATAGGTAGGTATACATTGATGTTACAGATTATAAAAGTGCTTATGCTATATTCCACCAATTGGCATGCAAAATTCAAATTAATGAAATGGGTCAATTAAATTAAAATTATTATCATTATTATATTATACATTCATTGAAATTCATTCAATACAAAACAATTATAATAATAATCTATGAAATGGCCCTTCAAATGTTTACGGCCCCGGTTGAGATAGACTTGAATTCAAACATTATTTCATCGGTATTTATCTACATTTATCCTTCTACTCATTCACAAATAAACTATAAATTATTATATCTAGATGAAAGTGGCATGGGCCTACGGCGCGGGCCCCTTCACGTACCCAGAAGAAACCGGCCATCCCATCGGGGGATCAGAAAGGAGCAAATATATAATGCTTGAAATACATTATCATAATCATGACTTAAGGAGTGGTAAATTGAGCGTTATTTTGACTTATTAAGAACTAAATTAAGGTCGACTTCAGTCGGTTGTACATAATATCATAACTTTTTGTACCTAGTAGTGTAAAGTCCATGTCGGCGCACTGGCCACAACCGAGTTCCTGGCTGCTTATAAAAGAGCAAATCAAATTTAAGAAAAGAAACGTTTTGAGAATTAGTATTGCGGTGCGCGGACATTGACGATCGGGAGACGAATCTGTTAACATTATTTTTTGATAATATTGTAATAAAAGCGAGCTTACCAAGTCCGGGGACATAGCAATATTTAAAGATTAGCAATATTTTGTAATTTCGCTTTTATTACAGTAGATATTATCAAAAAATCATGTTAACAGAATCCTCTCGCGATCATCCATGTCCGCGCACCGCAATTCTTATCGTCAACACATTTATTTTCTTAAATTTGATTTGCTCTTTTATAAGCAGCCAGGAACTCGGTTGTGGCCAGCGCGCCGGCATGGACCTTACAGTACCTATTCAGTGTTTTATTCCTTTACAGGTGTGGTAGACAGTTCAGGTTTGATTCTACACATAGGGGAGAAACGACTGTATGATGCTGCTTTATTGGAAGTTGGGGTACATTATACTGACAAACTAGCTATCCCGGCCAGACAAAAAGCGTTTACATGGAGCGGTTACTGTATACCACAGTGCACTGGAGTGGTAATTATATCTACCAAGTCAAAACTTCCCATTTTAATATCGGTACTACAGTACATTAGTCAAATCAGGAAAATGATTAACTTAATTTAAGAAGTTTAAAATTAATTGAAAAAAATAATTAAAAAGTTAAATTAAAAGTTTTTAAGTTAAATATTATTACTAACATTATGGACAACTGTCTGAAATAAATTGATATTATTATTATTAATTCCTTCACTTTAGACAAATATACTTACTTTTCTAACTTGTGACGAAAGTTAATATGACTGAATTAACGGGATAAGTAATTTTAGTATTTATTAAACGTAACTTTAGTGTATGTTGTTAATCTGACCATATTTTTATATTTGATTAATTTCGGCATACGTTCTCTGAAGGTTAATCTGTTTGGCCCAAAGTTGCCCACAACAGTACTTTATAATGATTCCCAGGGGCTGCCACAAGGTGGCATTAAGGTGTTTGGCAGTCAGCTGCACACACACACGACCGGCAGAGCGGTCTGGACGCGCCACTCGCGACTCGGCGCCGAGCTGCCACTCATTGACAGAGACATGCATTACTCCACAGATTTCCAAGAGATCAGACTCTTGCATGAGCCTGTTATAGTTTTACCGGTAAACAATTACATAATCTATAATGATCGTTAGTCTCGCTAAAACTCGAGAACGGCTGGACCGATTTGGCTAATTTTGGTCTTGAACTATTTGTGGAAGTCCAGAGAAGGTTTAAAAGGTAAATAAATATAAAGGTCCACGCGGACGAAGTCGCGGGCACAGTTAGTATATAATATGTAAAAAACACGACCTCTGCCTTGGGGTGCATCATTGGGGACGCTATAGAGTTGGGACTGAGTTTATTTTTTCATAATTTCACTTATTTTCTATTAAATGATTTTTAAAATTTGGCAATAAATGCGGTTCAAACGTTTCGACTTAGAGAAACAATTCTTGCCTAGGTCAGGTTAGAACTGCGAGCACAACGCGCGAGCCGAGCGAGCGAATCGAAGGTACCGCGGGAGAGGCCGCGGCATAGCAGAGCGCCACAGCCAGATCACTGACCCTATCGATATCGCTTCCCAGTCTAATAAAACGGGGGGGGGCGGGGGGTAAAATAATAGTGATCAAGTAAACTTACATTGCCAGCACGTGGAGTAAACACATCCCATAATCCGTTACTCAGGGTCGTTAGAAGTGGGCAGGCACAGGCATAACAAAACACTACACCTACACGGCAGAGGTTTCATACACCGACAGACAAACAAACGTGGTATAGGTAATAAGCAATAATTATGTCACATTTGAACACTGAAATAACACTGACAAAGTTTTACAATTACACACATCATGGCACAAATGAACACAGACACATGAAAATAGATTTACAATGAAAAAGCACACCTCGGATCGTGTCGGATGCCAAAATATCAATAGACTCTTACGATACATAATGCCTATCGACAGTCTCACAACGTAGTGATTATTTGATATATTCTCTTTGAGTCTCATGCGTATCACAAAATGTATATAATACTAGCTGAGCCCGCGACTTCGTCCGCGTGGAATTTAACTCAACCACTCCCGCTCCCGCGTTCTGAGCCCGCGCGACAGGACTCATTTGTTTTTTTTTGTCTTTCTAAAATAAAAGTAGCCAAAGTTATTGCTTATAACATCAGCTATCTGCCAGTGAAAGTCCCGTCAAAATCGGTCCAGCCGTTTCGGAGATTACCCGGAACAAACACACAGACAGACAGACAGACAGATAGACAGACAGACAAAAAAAAATTAAATCGCGTTTTTGCTATAGGTGTCGTGTGTACTTTCATATGCATTTAGTGAAAAGGTGTTATTTTGATATTACAAACAGACACTCCAATTTTATTTATTTGTATAGATATCCATATCAGATTAGTATTGACAGAATCACGAAATAATAATCGAGATTGGGGTAGTTTAGCACATAAAGAGGAATGAACTTATGCTAAAAATTGAACTATATTTTCACTCACGGGTACCGTTACGCGTTCCGCATCTGTTACGTGCGTAATCGTCATCACACTTCTGCTGAAGATCGGGCGGGTACAGATAAGTGAGGGTAGGTATCTCACTAAATATTTCATATGTAGGTACTTGAAATACGTCATTATAATGGACACGGCTGCGGCGTTCTAGAAAACGTATAGAATAATATAAGGGACAGGCGCGGATACTTCAATAAATGCAATAGCCTGTTTGTGAACGGATATAAGAAACGCGATACCTTAACATTCTGTTTGGGCTCTAAAACCAATAAATTTTTCAGGGCGATTTTCTGCAAACTACATGTATATTCAATACGGAAGACAGGGAGAACGCGACTGTGGGCGGCTTGGCGACCACTGATGAGATGTGCAGCAACTTCATTCACTACTACCCGGCTAGCGAGCTGGAAATCTGCGTCAGTTCGGTCTCGGGGTTTTATCTACAGAATTACTTCAATTTCGAACGCCGGTCAGTTACCCATTTTGTGTCAGTGCTCGGGTAAACCTCCCCTTTTCGATCCACGGCACACGGCATCTTCTACAACTTTTAGATATAACGGTCGTAATAGTTGTGTGATATGTGCGAATCATTATTCATACATGTTTATGGTGAAGGAAAACATCGAGAGGAAACCTACATGTCTTAGAAAATCTGCCCTGTTTTCGAAAGATATGTGTAATCCGCCAACCCGCACTGGGCCATCTTGGTAAATTATGGCCTGAAATCCCCCCTCGTATTCAGAGGAGGCGCCCGTGCCCAGGAGTGGGACGTTAAAAGGACTAAATGATTAATTATTTATTTTAATAGATATGTAGCGACCTCACAATATCTCGTTACAGATAAATAACATTCACCTCGTCTAATAACAGATGGCGCTAAATACAACGCTCAGTACATTGACGAAATCTTCATAGAAGCATGTAACATGATAATTATCGAGACGCCAGTATAATATACGTGACCTCCAATAACAACTCGGTCTTCTAAATTGATTATACCAATGTTTCAGATGGAACAACGTATCTATAGACTTGCATGGACCGCCCCGCCAGAACTATTTAGCTGTTCAACCCTGGACGCTCAATAGAGTGGAGACATTACACTCTCTCTATACAGAGTTCCCCATAGACGTGAGCTGCAATAAGTCGGAAGGCACAGAATTGCAGGTAAAAATCTGCGCTAATTAAACCACCACCAGTAACTCCATCCAATTATAATGTATCACATATGGCATACCTTAGGCATACCCAAGAAGCTAATATTTATAACATTCTTGAGTATACCCTGTTTTTGACAGCCACCCCTGCTGCAGCTGTTGGGATGCCCATGTCGCTGAAGTCGATTTATTTATGACGTTGTCGATTGTTTGGAATCGAGTGTGTCATTAGTTCGCCAAGAACGCCCAATTTATTTGGTCGCTACAGGCTGGCACGATCATGATGTTTGATAATTATTTATATGTTTCAGGGTGATTGGAAGGAGCAATCTATACCGAAAATTGAAATTCCCTTCCCAGAATTACCACGAAATTGTCCAGATCCAGTAGTTGGTTTCCAACAGTAAATTGAATTATTTTAGTTCCAACTCTGAGTTCCAATAATAAGACGCCCCGACACCCCATTTTGATATTAAATATTATTTATATGCTGTGAATAAATAAAGGAAATCTAGGCCGACTATATTTTATTTTTCATATTCAATCGTTTATGTATCATCATTATCGCTAAAATTTCAATCGACTAATTTAACTTACGGTCCTGATTGAAAACGAACGCGCGTCGCTATTGAGATTTGACAAACCAGTTATGCATTGACATTGTCATTGTCAAGAGAACCCGTTCGGCCAGGACATTTTGTTTTTGTTCCTTCTTTACCTACGCGAAGTGCGAAGTTGGTTTAAGAAAATATTGCACGATTATTAGATTTTATTGTTATCATGGCCAGTGATTACGGATTTAACAGTGATGATTCCCCTAATAAAACGAATTCGCATCTGGAATTACCGAGCCCTATCATCACACGACGAAACCGGACAGCATCGACGTAAGTTCGGTTCTATTTATTTTACGTAATTTAACAAATTGTACCTAAAATAAATAGTAATTGAGCGAGACCTAAATACCTACTTAATGTTTTTGTGTGTAGGTCGGAGAGGGCTCTCGGTAATCCATTGGAAAGAGGCAAAATCAAATCATTTTGCCGTGAGAAAGGTCACGGGTTCGTAGCACCAGAAAAAGGCGGCGAAGATCTTTTTCTACATATTTCAGAGTGAGTTGTACAGTTAATCATTAAAAAATGTGTCTCAAAATAATCTTCTTAGTTGCTTCACAATTTAAATGGGGGGGGGGGGGCCGAAGCTTTAATGTTTGTATTCAATATATTATTAGGTTCCTACTTGTTGTTATGTTGAAGTGTACAATATTGTGCAGTAATCAGTAATGGATGCCACCATATTAGTCAAATTCAAACCAAATTAAACTGAATTGTATGTATTGACCGATATAATACCATATCGATCCATATCATACCATTGCAATCCTGAAACCAATATTCTAATTTTGTTTGTGTAGACATGAATACATTGGCACCTTTATAAGGTCACATTTGAGTGTCCTCTACATATCCATGTAAATTTTAGCATGTTTGTTGGCCTTGAATCATTCCTGTTTTTTTTACATTAAAACATGAATAACTTTAGTTTTCCACTGTTTATTTTTATCAATACATAGCCATTTCAAGTCAAACTAACATAAAATATGATTTGCCCTATATAATGTATAATTCATAATTTTGCTCTACAGTATCGAAGGTGAATACGTGCCGCTGCCAGGAGATGATATCACATACCGGCTCTGTCCAATACCTCCTAAGTTCGAGAAGAACCAAGCTGTCCATGTGCGGATTGTACATTTAACACACGAGAAGCATCTCAAGTGGGATGAGCCACCGCTGTAACATGTGCCGCCCAAGCACCTCTCCCTTCACTATAATTTGCAAGAATCTCTTGCCTCCCAACCCTCTCTTGTGTCATATCTAAATCCCATTTCACCCATTCACTTATCTATATGTGTGTTGTGCCTAAATAAATAAATTATTGTTTGCTCAGTCCAGATCCAACTGGTCAATTTTGCACAACTACGAACCATGTTTCTATACTATCCTACTAATATTATAAATGCGAAAGTTTGTGAGTGTGGATGTATGTATGCATGTATGTATGTATGTTGTGTTACTCCTTCACGCAAAAACTACTGAACGGATTTGGATGAAATTTGGAACACAGATAGATTATAACCGGGATTAACATATAGGATACTTTTTAACCCAATCATCCAATACTACGCGGATGAAGTCGCGGGGCACAGCTAGTTGGATCATAAAAAAATAATTTCACTCAATAGTTTTATGTGACATTGAAGACCAAGGTTGTAAGAATTTCTTTAAGCATATTATAAATTGCAAGTTCAGTATTTTAAATGTTAGTGAGAAGCCAATATGTGGTGCTAAATTTTCGAGGGTTTTACCATCGTCTTAAGAATTTTTATATCAACAGTATTTTCACTAAATGAATGGAAGTGGCTTCTTGCACCAATTAGCATATACACTTTAGTTATTATCACATCATCGATCTAATTGGCCTAATTTTAGTATTCCCAGTGTTTTAATGTAATAAATAGTATTACTGTGTTTGTACTTCAAATGCAAGTGACATAATACTAATCATAGCTTTTAATTTTTAGCACAAAACAAGTGCCACTGGTTTGTGATAATTAACGAACAAATAGTTTCTTCGTATATCACACACAACATTGTATTCAAGTAATTAATAAGGCATTCCCCAAACTGGCGTGGGCGAAGTAGCCATCCGCCACGATTAGGGATTGCAGTACCGGTACTGATGAGAGTTAGGCAATTCCCGGTACCAGGCATAAGCCAGTACCGGGAAATACCGGGAATTTCGGGAAATTCGGTACCCAATACAAACGTTGAATAGTTATTTAAAAAACATACTTAACAGTCTAATTTGTGCTCCTGTTAATGAAAATGTAATTATTTACATGTATATTAAGTATTTTACTTATTTAGTGAACGAATCCGAAATTAATTTCGAAATTTCGGACCATTTTTCAATTGGCAGCGTGTTAATTTCGAAATTTCGAACCTAAGATGCAGCCTAGCGGCTATTTGGAGTGGATGTGGCCAGGAACTAGAAGCAGGGAGTCGAAAATCACTTCAGTGCGTTATATTGCGAGAGGCGTCGTTAAAAAGTAATTGGCTGATGATGGATAATGTAAGTCATCAATCATTGCGAATGCAGCCGAAACTTCAACGCAAGTAGACGCCTCAACAAAATCATCGAGACACGAATGTTTTGCATCTCTCTCCTGGTCCTGTTTCTCATATATCTGATTTTGAAGTACAGTAGAAGATCCTATTTGCTGATCATAAAGCAAAATGAGGCAGTACGTCTGCAGTGGGCGATTTGACAAAATAATCAAAATGGTAAAGATACCCTAGCTGGAAGCAAACCACCAACATGATGAAGTGACGACATCATGAAGGTAGCTAATAATTTTATGAATAGACTGGCAGGTCAGGACTGAAACCAATGTCTGATAAAGGGATTGTTTCGATTGCTTTACTTCTCCTTTAGCCATTTTGATTAGAACTAACTGGCGTAGGTCCCCTTCAGTATCCTCCACTTCTGTCTCTTTTACGACTTGCACCGCTTAGTTCGCTCCCGTGGTCGTCGTATTTCAATGGTGCTGGAAGTCTCATATCAGTTTTTTTTCCAATGTTCACCATGCACTATTCGAGTAGCGGTAAGATCCCGCTTTCTAGTGACATGACCAACCCTTTGCAATATGACGCAAGCTACTCATTTGATGATATCGTTGAATTTGCCTTGCTCTCGAACGGCCAATGGTCCACCTTATGTATACGCTTAGTAATGCCGATGTCACCGCCGATCAATGGTTTTCTTTTATTTATGTTCGAGCATCTTGGGAAAATGGCTGATCCGATTTCAATGGGGGTTTCACTTTAAGATAGCCAGTAGTTAAACTTAAAACATAGAGTACATAATCTCACCCTTTTATCTTTAGGAGTCGAGCTGCTGAATAAAATCTACATTTTCCACTAGCTTGTTGGAAAAGTAGTTTTTTGATAGTATTTTTGTTGCTTTAATTAAAATTACCCTAAAACGTTATTTCAATATTTTGTTTAGATTTTACAATGATATTTCATGTCAAAATCACCTTTACCAAAATGTTGTATTAATTTCGAAATTTCGAAACCGATAATATACGAAACTGCACGTCCTAGTCCGTATTCGCTATGCCTGTGGTGACTTCGGTTATAACGAAAGTCGAAATGGTATGGATATTTGAAAATATTAGTTATGAAATTATTAAGTACCGAAATTCCCGGGAATTCTTTTCAGTACCGGTACTAGATAGAAGGAAGAAAATACCGGGAATTCCCGGGAAAAACCAGTACCGGGAATTCCCGGGAGCAATCCCTAGCCACGATCTAGATGGATAATAAGTACGCGAGGTCTATTTGAGCGATACGCTCGCGCCGTAATGCTAGCTGTCCGCTGGCGCGTTCGGCGCGAGCAATAAGTCGCTCGCGCCGTAATGCTAGCTGTCCGCTGGCGCGATCGGCGCGAGCAATAAGTCGCTCGCTCACGTTAATAATAATAAAATGGGCAATACCTGGATAACTATTGTTATTCACTTTAATTGTGTATCTACCTATTGTGTGTATTTTAAGTGCAAAATGCAATTTAGCATTCCATAAATAATTGCAGCATTTTTTTTGTCAAATAAGTTATTAATGCCGTTGTTTTTGTATTCGTAATGACTACATTGTCCGTTACAATGCCCTTATCTATATAAATAATTGTATTTTATACTGAAATGTAATCAATGAAGTGTTAACAACGCATTTTATTTTTAGTTTATAGCAGTATGGGGTTAATACAGCCAATATACGGAATATGTGTAAGCCGCGTTTTGTTTTATTATTTAGAAAATATCAATTAGTTCCTCTGATAAACGTTTTAATTGCTTGATAATAGCCAGACTACATACCTACCAACTTAGTTTGCAAAGCATAAGAAATTTACAAATAACAAAAGAAAAAGTTGGCTGTCCCGTCCGGCAGATGTGGGACGTGTATAGTATCTGAGTGGTGCGGTGGCGTAGAGGGGGTGTGAGACGGCGACGGCATGACAGAGCGTCATGACGTCATGCCATTTGCCGTGACAGAAAACCGGTCGATGTGACTGCCAAAGTGCGCCAAAATCAGACTGACCCAGATATACGTGCAATTTGCTAACATTATGCAATTTATATACCTACAAAGCGTAGTCACCGCTTAACCTATCATCCCGCGGTAAACAAGAAGCGATCTGAGAATTAAAATAAATCGTATCTTTACGATTCCAATTTATTTTTAAATTGTTAATATTTTTATTACGTTTTCCGAAAGGTTGAACCACGACTTTATAAAATAGCCAACCAAGAGTTGGCGAGCCCAGCGTACTGGTGACAGACTAATTCGAAAACTGTCACCATTTCGTATCGCTTCTCGTCGGCCGTAGCGGCAATAATGAACGGAGCCGTAACGAAGAATGTCATTTTTTTAAATAGGTGAAACTATTGTTTTCTTATATTTACGCGCATACTACACATTGAAATAAAACTATTTAAAAAGTAAATAAACGCGATAGAATCCGTAAAATAGTTTTATTTCAATAGGTGAGACTAAACAATATAACGAATAAAACTAAAGTATTTTACACAATAATTGGTATTTTATTACTAAACTTCAAAAATATAAGTAATAAATAATACAAACATGTGATTAGATTAGTTACATGATCCAAAGGATTGATTTACGTTTCACTGAATAATGTCACGGAATCTTAATTAAAATTTAATTTAATTTACTTAACCAATTGTGATATACTGACTGATCCATTTCCAAATAAAAATTTCAAATACAATAATATAATAATGCTTAGAAAGTGTGTTAATTCCGACCTATTCGACGGCCACGGACACACAACATACTTATAAAATATCTTTACATAAAGTATAATATAAACAACACACCATTTCTTACTTTAGTCTCGTTTGCTTAAAGCTTATCTCGTGATCGATGCGAACGAAATCATCGTGGGGTTACAGTTTATAGGCTTGTCATGCCTGACACACTAAACTAACTAATTTATAATACTATCAATGTATGGTCAAACTACTGATTTGCTCTCCTGAGAATTCTAGTTTTAAGAGAGGTCTCAGGTCAATTGTATGTAGTTGTAAAAAGTGAAATCAACCTACAACCACTCACACTTAGGTTGGTGTTGGTTTGCAGAAATATGTGTGGGTTGATTCCATTTTGAAAATCTACATCCGAGTATACTGCAATTTTCAGCATCCTATTAATTCTGGAATCATTTCAATATCGGATATTTTAGCACAATAGTCCGCTTGGCTCTACCAACATCATCCAGATTGTCTCCATACCAACCGGGAATACATCACTTTACAAACTACCATCTTCCCTAATAATATTTCTAACATCAGTCTAATGGTTCAATACTAACAGCAAGTTTAATCGACACTGACACTATATTGTAAACTTTGTATCTCCGCGTTTGCACATCACAGCATAGGTACGCCATAAGCTTGATATCCATGAAATACAGTCAATAGTTATATAAGCTGTGTCCTAAGAAATAATAAAATACGCTACGTTATACCCAGTATTCGGTACAAGGACTTAATTATTGATTAATGTAAATGTGAACTTTAGTCGCAAGTTATAATCAAATTATAATCCGCCAACCCGCACTGGGCCAGCGTGGTGGATTATGACCTGAAACCCCCTCGTGTTGAGGGGAGGCCCGTGCCCAGGAGTGGGACTTCAAAAGGGCTAAATTATTATTATTATAATTTAGCCCTATTAAACGTCCCAGTCCTGGGCAAGGGTCTCCGCTCAATACGAGGGGGATTCAGGCCATAATTCACCACGCTGGTTTGGAGCGGGTTGGCGGAATCGGTCTTTGGGAAATTTGTTAGATTTTTTAAGACATGCAGGTTTCCTCACGATCCGCAACAAGTGATCATCGTATTGTAATTAAAATCTATGCCCTATTCTCATCCCAACAAGATCCCAGAAAATAATATTTCGTACATGAGAACCCCGTACAGTTACAGCCCGGATGGAGTGTGTGTAACGTTATTTCGTATTTATATTGACTGACTCGACTTCAAATCGTATTTAGAATGCTAAAATTTCAATTCCACGCACACTGATCAGCTACAAAGTATTACATCAAAACACTACGTACTTATCGTTACGTCGTTTGTCTCCCAATAGGAAGACCGTTCTCTCGTCCGTCATATCGATATAATAACTCGGTAAGATATATATAAATTTCCTTGTAGGTACTGTATAAAATGCTTGTTGTTACAGTATTAATATTTTGCTGACAAGTTTTGTAATTACACTGGTAGAAATTTTATTCCAATAATGATGCTTGTAATGGTTCATTCCTTGCCGTTCTCCACGTTTCCATTCTGCAACGACATTAAAAATAACTGATTTATAATGTAGCGGCCTCACATTCCCGACGCCATCGGACAGATGGCGCTGAATGCGACGCCTCAACAGAACGTGCGATTCTTCATACAAAACCTGAATCGCGCTATTAAAGTTCGCTAGCATCGTGACTATATATGTACTGGATTCCGACAACAACCAGTGGGGCGCATGACACCCGCCTCGCCGGAAGATCTCCCCTTTACCGTTACAATTTATTAATCCTTGAAATACTAATGTCATGACGCACGGACTCTTGACTAACGAAGTCCGGTCTCGTCCGCCTCTTCTACTATCGATCAACTTATTTGGTTTATAATATTCCAGAGGTCGACAAGCCAAGGTTGAGTGGTGAGGGGGGGTCCTCCTTTCAAATCATTTTACTATACAATGGGTGGGCAAAGTGACGTCAGAATCAATCGATATCGATAAACAACCCGGTAAGGTTGTAAACGTTACCTCCTCGAGCTGCGCGAGCTGGTAGTGCCGCCTGCGCAGCGCGGCCAGGCGCGCGCGCTCGGCGTCCAGCGCCGTCTCCAGCTGCAGCGAGCGCACCTTGCTCTCCATCTCCAGCCGCCGCGTCGCCGTCAGCGTCAGCGCGGACGTGTCCAGCGCCTCTGGGTTAACCCAGACACCAAAAACCCATTACATTGTGAGCGTGATCCTCGATCGAGGAGAGTTGGCTTTAGAAGATTTCAATAATGGATGCATCGGTAAGCTCTTCGTGTAAGGGGGGAAATCAGGAACTTACTGTAGGTAAATGACAAGGTAAGTAGGACTCAAATATGAGTTCTGAACGGGGTGACGGTTCAGATCCAGGCCCCTTGCGTTACACCTATGTACTCTACCCATGGTATAAATAATTACTGAAGAGGACATATTGATTGAATAAAACCTTTCGCCACGTGCCTATATGGTGTAAGTTTGCCCGGTCGCCGAGACTCCTTCAAGCATTTTTCGCTGATTCCCTAAGTTTCAGCCCTTATACCGTATATGTGTTGTGTCGTGTCGTGTGGTGTGGTGTGTACACGCACCTTGCTCGAGCACGAGCTCGGAGCCGGCCTTGACGGCGGCGACGACGGCGCCGGTGGCGGCGGCCACGGAGCGGCTGGCGCGCGTGAGGCGGGCCAGCGCGGGCGCGGCGGGCCCGGCGCGCGCGCGGGAGGCCGCCACCAGCTGCGCCGTGCTGCCCGCCACCTCGTGCGCCGCGGCCGACACCGCCTCCACCTGCCCCGCCCCGCACACCGCGCCGTCCGCAGACGACCTGCACCCCACAGATACTGTCACACTCCGCCCGTGATAACAGGCCATTGCAATGGATAGCAGGTCTCTGATACTGTTGCAGCTTATTTTAGTCTATTTATTATGTATATTTGCCCATTTCAAAAGCTATACCCGGTGTAAATTTATATTTCATTTATACCTTATTAATTAATACAGCTTTGTAAGTTCTTATATTCTAAAATAGCACTGATTCTTTTATGATCATTTCATGTAATTATAATAATTATGTATAAAGTTCATAAGAGTATACAGGAAGTAAGGGGCATAGTAACGAAAAGTGATACTAAAGATTCTCGGCTCATGATTCTGGGCCTGACACACCCTCCCACCACTGTTATTCCTGTAAACCAGGACCGACAATGGTGACCAATAATGAAGTCGAGGTAACGCGGGTCGGGCCCAATACCGACGGCCCAAAACTACGTCATTGACGGTGTTACCATTGACATGACCGCACCGCAGCCGATGACGTAGCCTTGGGCCGGTCACGTGACCTGACTGTCCCGGTGTATGTCCTGTTTTATGCACATCATACACCATGTATTCGACGGCGCGGTTGTCTTTTTAGCGGATTTAGAGGAGACTAGATACCAAAAGAGTTCCAAGAGAGTTAAAACTCTGAAAACCTTCCTTAAAGTGTAACGTATACCCCCATCGAGTCTAGTAAAGAAGACAGCATTCGCTTCGTGTCATTATAAAACTTTCCTAAACTCAATGAAATTACACCCAGAAGTACAAGATTCATGTTCTTATACCGTTAAAGATTCTTCACGAAACAAACAAAATTTATAGAGAAAAACAAAATCATTTGCTCAAACATATTATAACAATAAAATTTGTACCTAGGTAGGTTCCATTTGTAAATAGGAAAACAACATTCCATATATTATATGAACCGACAAGCATCTACTCAATCACAAACAATTTGACGAACGCGGTTCGAGCTTTGACCGCTCGGCACACGACCGGGTTCATTCCCGTCAGGGTAAACTTCGGAAACGGCCTTTTTGTAATTTGCCCTAGTCTGGGTGTCACTAGGATCGCCCGCAATCCATTGTACTGTACCTATAGTACAAGCGTTGCTTAGTTTGGGCCATACAGTTGGTGTATACGTCTGGCGATATTTATTTATTTACAACGCATACAAGTTTATCTGAAAACTCACACAAGCAGTTTAGCAGCGAACACAACAGCTTTGGCCGCTGATATGAGTCCCTCGGACCACTGCGGGTTCTTCCTATACATCTTCTGCCTGGTGGTGTGGTCGCCGAGCTCGTGCTGCAGCCTCCGCGCGTCCTGCACCAGGATCTTCACGGCCCCCATCAGGGTAGTGCACGCGTCCAATATTTTGCCATTCACTTCCAGTTTGACGCCCGAGTCCCCGGCGCGCGTCGCGGCTAACATCTCCTGCGATGGTGACCGTAATTTATAATTTACTACTTTAATGTAACAAGGCTAGTGATATCCGATCGGTTAAACACGAGTCTTGCGGGCACAAAGTATGGGTTCAAACCCCGGCTCGCACCAGGTGGGCTTTTCGAAATCTATGTGCGAATCATAATTTCTGCATGATTATCGCTTGCTTTTTTAGGAACTCTAACCAATTTCCGAAAGACATGTGAAATCTGCCAACCAGCACTGGGCCAGCCAGAATCCCCCTCGGATCTAGGGGAGGCCCGTGCCCAGGAGTGGGACGATAATAAGGGCTAAATTATTTATGTGTTATAAATGTAACAAAATCGGCATTCAAGCGTACTGAGTAAGCCTGCCTGAGTTCTCTAGTAAGAGTTTTTTGCAAGTAAACAAATTTAAGTTTAGTTATTAAATATAATATATTTCTTCATATTACGCTTATAAAAAATATTAAACCGCAGTCACTTGAGTAAGTCACTCACGCCATCTGGTTGATTTTTGAGAGAACTTTTTCACAGTGGACGTTACAAAGTTTCGTATAACGCTTCTTAGCGTGACGATGTCTCCCATTTTACCCTACCGTAAGGTCCGTAAAGGAACATTCTCTCCTAAAAAACCGTAACTAAATATTGTTGGATACGTGACAAACCTCGATCTGTGACGCGGCCTGCTCGATGGCCCGGTCCATGTCGGCGAGCTCGTCGTCCACAGTCCCGGCGCCGGCGACGCGTGCGGCGTCGGCGGCGGCCCGCGCCGTACTGTTCACCAGCCCCCGCGCCTCCGAGCACGCGCCCCTCTCCACTGCACCACTCCTGACAGACTCCAGGCATCGCTTCGTCGCCGCCAACATGGACCGACACTCACTGTTCAGTTCTAGAAGTAATTGTTTCTAATGACGTTACGCAAACATTTTAAACTTTGAAATTGGATGTAATTTTGAAAAATGGAACCAAGGCACATATATATCAGCAGACCAAAAGTAACCCTAGTGCTAGTGATTGTAGGTTGGTTCTAGTTTACAAAGGTATTGTTCGCAATTTGTCGACCTCAAGGAGAGTGGGACAGAGGAAGCTAAATGGGCAGGGGGGTTAGGGAAGCGCATCTACGCCGATCTTCTATGAGAGGATGGTACTACTCCGGTGGAGCATGAATATGAGCCATTACACCCCTTATATCAGATGTAATTAATTCGCTAAAGCTTGGCTTTACCACCGTCAAAACGATCTATTCTACAACACTAAGCGTGGTATACCACGTAGTGCCCACTATAGTGGGCGAGTAGTTACACACGGAATTATCTCTTTCCGTCATAAAAATATTACATTCGAAAGAAGAGGACCAAGCGTGTTGTAACTATACCACCGCTAAACCACGTTTATTAATAACTAGCTGAGCCCGCGACTTCGGTGGAATTTAACTTAACAAAAAAGCCCGCTCCCGCGTTCTGAGCCCGCGCGACAGGAACCATTTTTTTAAATTTTGTTTTTCTAAAATAAAAGTAGTCTAAGTTACTGCTTATAACAACAGCTATCTACCAGTGAAAGTCCCGTCAAAATCGGTCCAGCCGTTTCGGAGATACTCTTTGATTTTATGTGTTTTTAGTTTTTTACGCGGAAGCCTAATTGTTTTTCTAAAATTAAAGTAGCCTAAGTTACTCCTTAAAACATCAGCTATCCGCCAGTGAAAGTCCCGTCAAAATCGGTCCAGCCGTTTCGGAGATTACCCGGAACAAACACACAGACAGACAGACAGACAGACAAAAAAAAATTAAATCGCGTTTTTGTTATAGGTGTCGTATGTACTTTCATGTGCATTTAGTGAAAAGGTGTTATTTCGATATTACAAACAGACACTCCAATTTTATTTATTTGTATAGATGTATAGATGGGGCAAGAGTATAACTCACTGTCTGCTAGCTCAGTGTCTGTGGACACGTCGGTGACCTCAGCGACGCACGCCGCCAGCTGCGCGGCGTTGTGCGCGGCCAACATGGCCGACTTTGCCACCTCCTCCTCGTTGCCTTTAATCTGGTATCGGACGAAAACATTGTCAGTAAAATTCCTTTCGAATTTAATTCGTGTATCAACAGCATTAAGGGGAGCACGGCGCAAATGATTTTGAATCTTATTTTTAAACTAGCGACCCGCCTCGGTTTCGCACGGGTGCAAGAAACCTCGAAAAATTATGGGTGTTTCTCTACTATACTATGCATGTATTATTCTTATAAACCTTCCTCTTGAATCAGTTTATCTATTTAAAAATACCGTTGCGTAGTTTTAAATATCTAAGCATACATAGGGAGAGACAGCGGGGAGCGACTTTGTTTTATACTATGTAGTTAAACATAAGCCGATTGGTTAAAGCACGCGTCTTGCGGGCACCAGGTCTTGGGTTCAAATCCCGGCTCGCACCTCTGGATTTTTCGAAATCTATGCGCAAATCATTATTTCTATATGATTATCACTTGCTTACGGTGAAGGAAAACATCGTGAGGAAACCTGCATGTCTTAGAAGATCTAACCAATTTTCGAAAGACATGTGAAATCTGCCAACCCGCACTGGGCCAGCGTGGTGGATTATGGCCTGAATCCCCCTCATGTTGAGGGGAGGCCCGTGCCCAGCAGTGGGACGTCAAAAGGGCATTTTTTTTTTTTTAGTTAAACATAGTGCCTATAATGTTATTTATATATAGCACTTCACATTTTACACGGAACAGGCGCCCGCGGCAAGCTCGAAATGTGAGCGCTAAATGTACACGATTAAGATTCAAAATCAATTGCGGTGTCATGTCGCATGCCGTTAATGTTAAGTCGGATAAAAAAAAAGTATACTTACATCATTGTGCCTGGCCAGTTGCTCCAACGCTTTGACAGCTAGTTGAGCGGTTGCGTTGACCGAATCCTGCGCATTGGCTTGCTCGAGCGCGGCTATCGCTTCCTGAGTCACCTCTAGTGCGGCTTCACCGGCGCACGTCACTAGTCGTGCGGTCTCTGTACAGATATATAACCAAGGTTCTCGTAGATCATTTGCCGATTTAAAATATTCAGGACAACAAAAGTCTATTTGAAAACCAATCACAGTTAAAGCAATAAAATAAATCTGAATTGTATATTGGGAAATCGAGTCCAATACAGGAATGTGGACAAATTTTTAAAATACATTCTTCATTTCAAGTTTCGAGAACAGTACCTACGGACTCTTAGCAAAGTTTAATTGAGAATATTTATGTAATTATTTTTACTTCTGGAAGAATCTTTCACAATCTGTCAAAAAGAATTGGTACTTACTTACGAGTTAATATAAGAAAATATATACTAAGTTCCATTTACAAAAGGAATTATACTAGATTAATAACGTCAATAAACAATGTACTAACGTTTCTCCAGCGCTTTCTGCGTCTCCTCCAGCTGTATTCTCATAGCCGCTAGATCCGCTTCAAGCGCTGTATTGTGTTGTAACAGATCCTGCAATTCACACTCGGCGTTCAATCTCTCACTGTCCGTGTGCGACAGCCGAGCTTCTAACATCTACATCCCATATATAGAAGTGGTACTTAACGTAGTGGTCTCGAACGAGGTCCGACAGGGATCCAGTAGGTACATGCAGAGCGTTGAATTGCGGATAGCGGAGGCGCGGAAGGGGAAATAGAAAGAAAAACATGCATATTAGATATTGTTTAACATGCCGCAAGCCCAGTCGAAGTAAAGGGTGGCCGTCCTTTTGGCTGTGCTATGAAGTGGACCCACAGCTAAGCCGGGTGAAGCTGAGGAAGTGAAGCGATCCCATTGGTCGAAGCTGCCGGGCCCGCTTCATAGCATAGCCAAGTGGAAGGTCACCCTGAAGATAGAAATCTGCCGCCCGATTACTAAACTGACGTTAAGTGTTATTTTGCCAAATTTAAGTTATATTTACAAAAGCCTGGGTCATCCTTTTCTATCATTTATAGTTACTAACTAATATGTATTTCTTCACAATTTCTAGGGACATCATTTCGTGTTTTAGCTTTTAGTTCAAAATAGGGTTCACTCACTAGTAATCGGGCTGCAGAAAATTAATAAAGAAAATAACTAAATACAGACGACATAATGTCTGATGCTACAGAAAATAACTTAAAAAAAAAACTGTTCTTACTTTTCATTCACGATGTAAGAAGTTTAATTATAAAGGCCGTATAGTAAAAACGTAGAGAAAACATTATCAAATACTGGAATTGAATCTTACTTCTAATAAAAGCCCCACAACCGTTTACTTAAACATCAACATAGTATTGCAATACCCACATTTATACAGTTAAAGACACACAACACACACAGACACGCAACAAAACACACATTTTAATAAGTGATGATCAAGCTGTCTTATGTGAAGTTAACAGAACACGAGTTTGTCGAAAATATCCGTCACCGGAACACACTATATTACCTATCACCAAGTGTAATGCAGTGTAGTAATCGACATATATTTCACACCAAACGGCACTGTTTGCCTAACCTGTCTCTCGTGGTCTTTCTCAGTTCCAACTCTTTCCATGTCTTCTTTTTCTTTAGACATCGATACCTGTAACTCCTCTAACTGACCCTTCAAGTTATGCAGATCCGCCTCAGTCCGTTCGATAACTACATCTTTTTGAGACATTTCCTGAGCGAATTCAGTCTCTCGACTTTGGATTTTCTCATTTAACCGCACAATTTCATTCTCTTTTTCTACTTTCGATCGTTCGTATTCCAATTTCAATCTACCCAGTTCATTATTTAATTCAATTGACAAAGAATCTTTCTCAGTTTTTATGTTATTAAAATCTTCAGTTAACTTCTCGTAAGCACCCTTGAGTTCCTCAATATTAGATTCCAGAACCTAGCAAATATATGATTGTTAGTAATTAAACATTTATTGACACCACAGACATTTAACAACGAGTTACAAACCTCTTTTTGTAAATTGAATTCAGTCACTAATTGTTCTCTTTGTACCTCTAAGTTTTTTTTCTCATTATTCAGTTCATTGATCTTATCATGTAAATCTCTCAATTCTTGATTTTTCAATGTCAAATTACTCTCGTTCCTTTGAACGATAGTTTCGTGTTCTTCTTTCAAAGTGAAAAGTTCGTTATTGCCTATTTCTAACTCTGCCTGGGTCTCGTTCAGTTCTTCTTTTAGCCTGGAGTTCTCCTCAGACAGTTTTGTAACTTCAATGTTTATAGATATTACCTGCTCGTCTTTCTCAGCGATCATATTTTTCAAATTACCGATGATTTCATCTTTACATTCCGTAACGTTTTGAAGCTTGTCTTTCAGAATTGTTATTTCATAGTTATTATCTTTCTGTTGATTTTCGTATTCAAGTTTTTGTTTTTCAATTGAGGAAACAGTTTCGTTTAATTTCGCATTTAGTTCCTCAATGTGTTTGTTTCTATCTTCGATCGTCCTCTCGAGTTCTATTATCTTTCGTGACAATATCTCTCCATCAGATTTTTGTTTATCACTGAATTTTGATTTCTCATCAAGCATATTTTGCAATTCAGCTATATCATTATTTTTATCATCAGTAACCTTTTGTAACTCCTCTTTTAACTCCAATATTTCTTTATTTTTACTATTATCAGACTGTGTCAACTTAATTTCTAAATCAGATATTTCAATCAGTTTCTGAGATAGTATTTCTTGAATCTTATCCTTCTCATTAATGATTTCCTTCAAAAGCACGCCAGATTCTCCTTTTTCGTTTAATAATTCCGCTTTCAAAGACTCAGCCGCATTTTTGTACTCTTCTAATTCAATAATTTTGTCCTGTAGACTTAACACTTCTTCTGTTTTTTCGTTCAGTCTTATCTCATGATTTAATTTGGTCGCATCTAAATCACTTTGCAACTTTTCTAGTTTTTCTAAGGCATCTTTGATTTCGCTATCTTTAGAATTTAGGCTATCATCAAACTCTTGATTTTTACCATCCAATGCCTGACTAAGTTTCTGACACTGGACTGTGTAATCAGATTCCGCGATGGTCAATTTATGTTGTACATTATTTATTTCGGTTTGCAACTCGTCAACACAACTGTTCAATCGTGTTAATTCCTAACGAGGTTAAAGCTAACATGAAATTGTTATACACAAACACAAAACCATGTAAAATAGCATAAATTAATAACAGTATACACGCCTAAGAATACAATATACTATCGTTAAACATCATGCATATTTTGATTAAAAAAGGAATTAACTTTAAGCGCCATCCACTTTAAGTTCTTTTTATAATAAGCATTCAAGTACATGCGTTCGTATACCTAAAATAAAATGTACACTGTACATAATTTGAAATTACTTTTAATTATGCTAGTACTGACCTCTTTTTCTTGCTGTCGTTGTTGCGTTATCTCCGCCACCTGCTTCAACGCTGCCTCTCTTTCTTCCACCACCTTTTTATACTCATCTCCACTCTTTTCCCTAAGTCCTACTAACTCTTCTCTTACTCTATCCAATTCCATCACCTTATCTTCTTTCTCTTTTTTGACGTTTTCTAAACACTCTGTGGTTTCCTTCAGTTCGTTCGTCACAGTTGTCAGTTTCTCCTCTTGTTCTGTAGTAGCGGTTTTGTGTTCTATCTCTAGTGCCTCCAGTGAGGCTTTAACAGTCTCTAGTTCAACCTCCTTTTGTCGCGCTTGCTCCAGTTCAGTTCGTAGGTTTGAAATTTCATTTTTATACGCATCTATTTCTTCACTGGACGACGCGCTTTGTTGTAATATTTCGACATCTCTAAAGAAAACCACAAAGTTTATTGAAACAAAAAAAAAATGTGTTAATTGGGTTAGAATATGAAACATTATTAATTGTACAGTAGTTTAAACTCAACTAAGCCTTACTAAAGTTCGACTTTTAATTTTATTCAGTAACTTGACAGTTGTAAGTAGTGCTAACTAATAATTAACGATTTGACGTAAAGAACGAATGATATATATTTTTTAAATTAAATGACAGAATATTTCAAGTTAGTTTGGAATATGAGAATAGTAAAAATAAATTATTAACACACACACATTATTCCCCATTTATTAAATTCAATAAAAATGTTGCACATAAGAAAATTATTAACTTCACTAGCTGTGCCCCGCGACTTCATCCGCGTAGTATTGGATTATTGCGGGTTAAAAAGTATCCTATATGTTAATCCCGGTTATAATCTATCTGTGTTCCAAATTTCATCCAAATCCGTTCAGTAGTTTTTGCGTGAAGGAGTAACAAACATACATACATACATCCACACTCACAAACTTTCGCATTTATAATATTAGTAGGATTCAGTTTCGTTTATTATATTATTGACTTCACTACCTATTTCTGACAAAAACTGGTAAACCACACCGACTCCAACTGTTAAGTTACCTACTGAATAAAATTAAAAGTCGACGAATAGTCTTAAAGCGAAACCTTAGCCTTTTATTTTATTACTTACTTAATTCTATCATTTAGTTGCTGCTGCAGTGATAACTTGGCACTTTCATGTTGAGCGGTGGCTGCTCTCAAACTAGCCGCCGATTTATCTACTTCTGCTTTCTAGACCACAAAAAAGAACTTTATGATCGTCGTGATAAAGTGCATAGTATGTTATCATTACAACCGTAACAAACCTGTCTGATAAGTTTGATGTGTTCTTCCCTCAGTTGTGTGTACGCCCCTTTTAATTTTTGGAATTTTTCGTCTGTCACTTTGGCTTTCTCTTCTGTGTCTGTCAATTTTTCTACAAAAAGATACAAGAATTGTAGTATGTTAGAAAAAACTATGTTACAATGTGAGAGCGAGACAATAAATTAGACAGAATAGGCACTAGAATTTATCAATTTTCCTGTCATACTCACTTTTTATTTCTGGCGTTTGAACGGACAAAATGTCGGCTTTTTGTTTCTCCTCCTCCAATTCGGCCTGCGCATACAAACAATCATTGTAGAACATATTTTTCACGATACCGAACACAGATATCGATTTACATAGATAACGAAAATGCATGTACTTCGCGTCTACGAAACCCCGACCAAGCGTCAAGGTTGGTCGCCGCTAACTTACAGTCCGCGCGACTACAGATATAAAAAATGTGAGTGTGAGCGAGATAATCACTCGAGAGAATCGTAGCGGGCGGAGCGGCATCGGCGGCATCGGTGTCTTTGAATCGGTTGGATTTCCCGTCACTAATGACGTCACAGTATGTGTTCAAAATTCGGCACGCTTGGTTTCAGTACAAATCGTGATACTTGCGTTATATATGTAAATCTATATCTGTGTCACCGAAGCAATTGTATTATAAATTATTAATCCAATATTTACCTTAGCAGAGTGCAGCTGTGTTTCCAATCTTGTGCAGTGTTCCTTCAATGAGCCTAACATTGTGTTCCTTTCTTGTACTAATTGCGATACCTCAGACCTGTGTAATGTACAATAAATTTATTAATAACGTTTGTTTTTATGGTACAAGGACTTTAAAACTATTTCGTTGGCGTCCCTTCAGGATAATTTTCGGAAACGGCCTTTTCGTAATTTACCCTGGTCTGGGTGTCTCTGGGATCGCCCCCAGGCTATTGTACGGTACCCATAGTACAAGCGTTGCTAAGATTGGGACCATACAGTTGGCGCGTTCGTCTTCCGATATTTTTATTTATCACCTGTAGATACATTTCTTGGTTGCAAGTGTAACGGCTATTGGGGACTTTGCTTGAGTATATCGTTGTACATTTGTTTTCGTTTTGTCGGTAAATCAAACACACTATGGTAGTTTTTTTCAAGTCTAATTGTATTTAATCAAAAAACATGTACAAACGAACATACGAACTATGACGTATCGTTCGTCGTCGTAAAAGTAAAAGTGGCGTGCAGTTGGTAGTGCCACCTGGCGTCAGCAGCTCGTGGCGCCAAAGCAAACAATAATTACTATTTATTGGAAATATTCCGTGCTACGTGCCGCTGACGACAGATGGAGCTTACTAAACAGCTTGCTACAATTTTTGATTTCGAATGGTTCAAGTAAGGGGTATCAAACCGCGGCGTTAAAGTTAATATTGCCATGCGAATAAAGCCTTTATGTTATCCAGGGAATATGGTTATTATGTCCTAGTACCGACCTCATTCTCTTGAGTTCATTTTGCAGGTGGTCGATGAGTCGGTCCCGCTCTACAACGGGGTCCGGTTGCGGGGACGGCGCGGGCGGGGCTTCCATTTCTTCGAAATGCTCGGAGGACATCTACGGATGATAAAATATTGATGCCGATTCTGATTGTACATAAACCAAACTAAGATTGCCATCCTTGTCATGGTCGCAACATAAGAGAAAGGCAGAAATATTTCCAATGTGACAAGACAAGTTTAGTCGTAATTTGAACACAACCTAATAAGCAAGGCGCCATTTTTTAAAAGAAAAACTTACGTACTAATAATTACTTTTAAGTAAAAAATATATAAAGTTGCCATTTAAGACCATATCATATCATTCCACCATAAGTTTTGGTATGGCAACATTTACTTTGATTAGAATTGTCAAAAAAAAACTAAATTTGGTACTTTTATGAATTTCTTTTTGATGAAATCATACGGACTATGAATTATTTTATGTAAAAAAATATAAAGGTCAATATAAAGGCCATTTAAGTCTCCACCATAAGTTTTGGTATGGTAACATAACATTTAAAAAAAATAAAAATAAAATTTAATTTCGAACTTTGGTTCTTATATGAATGAATATACCTGGCTTATAGTATCAGAGGTGTCGATGAGAGATCCGACGGAGTCCACTTCATCGGGCGGCGGCTCGGGTATGGTCACCACTGGAGTCACGTATGTACCGAAATCACTCTGAAAATATTCACTACTATTTAGGTTTTAAGGTTTATTATTGCTTTGCAGAGCTGCCTGACCGCAGTCTGGAAATGTGGTAAATAGAAGGCAATGGGCAATATCTGGGCTTCGAACACTTAAGGATTGCATACAATTATTGATATGTTGTTCAGCTATAAGCTGATCTTATAACTAATAACGAAATATTTTTGAAAATAATTTCAAAAATTTAATGCAGACCTACGAGTAAGAAAGCAAATTTCCGTTTGGAAATTATGGAAGGGATAATTATATACTCAGAAATACCATTAGACCCAAGACCAACCAATTTTATCAGAGAAGCCCGGTTTTGAGAGGCAAAGCAGGATCGTACCTGTAGCAGGAAGTTAGGCGGATTAGAGGGGAGCACCGGCAGCGTGAGCAGGTTCCTGTAGTACTGCAGGCTGCTCGCGTGCTTGTAGAACGAGCTCAGCTTCTTGAACTGCTGCCGAAATCTGGGAGGCGAAGATTTTACAGTGAAAAAAAAAACTTTTCAACGTATTCAATCGTCAAATTAACCATTCCAATGATCCCAACTACGAGCGCCCTCTGCCCAAATTGTCGCGACATTTCGGAAGTTTTTTTTTTCGTTCCGATCAATTTTTTACAAGAATCGATACTACAAACAGATAGGCTTTGACATAATTGATCTATGAAACCCTATTATCGTTGACGGGTTACTAAATGTAGCAAATAAACAACCAATGGCCGCGCGCGTCTTATACCCACTCGTAGGCATGCATGGTTGTCGTGACACTCTAGGGGTTAAGAACCCATTACATTATCTTGATTGTGTCGGGCGGCAGCGCGGCGTGCAGGCGGAACAGCAGGCGCACTTTGCAGTCGTACAGCTGCGCCGCGGCGGAGAGCCGGCCTACCTCTCGCGGTGTCCGGCGAGCGTGTCGGGCGGCAGCGCGGCGTGCAGGCGGAACAGCAGCCGCACGTTGCAGTCGTACAGCTGCGCCGCGGCGGAGAGCCGGCCTACCTCTCGCGGTGTCCGGCGAGCGTGTCGGGCGGCAGCGCGGCGTGCAGGCGGAACAGCAGGCGCACGTTGCAGTCGTACAGCTGCGAGGCGTCCTGCGCGCACGGGATGAGCGCCGCCAGCCGGCACTGCCCGCTCGCCGTCATCGAGTTGGCGCGCGCGTTACCCAGGCTGTCGAACACTGACAACATTTTGTGGATGTGAAACATCTCATTCGGCTGGTCAGACAAACCGGCTGATGGCGTGGCCATGCTCGTAACTCTGCGACGCTATCCGGACGGATGCGGCCGGATTGATGGAAATCCAACCGGTTTTCCGGATCAATCCCTACAATCGTTGCTACAATCCCTACTCACTGACATTTATAAATATCTAATGGTTAATTTTCCACCAAAATTACACATTTAAATTATGATAACATCAGTTTTCCATTTCCCGCCAAAGAGTCACTGACAACTTGCTGACAACATTCAAAAGCACATTGTATGACATTTTTGATTGGATGTATAAATGTCGAAATAGTTCATACCTGCTGCTTGTAAACTGAGGATGTCATCCATATAATCGAATAATTCGACGCACAACTGGAAGCTGTAATAAAATAACACAGAATGAACCATGAATTTGTTTCTGACACGGCAACTTTCCGTGAACTGTGAAGCCCCCCCGATCTTATACCCAACACTTACTAGTTGTTGACGTCGTTCTCCGCGATGGCGTCCAGCTCGTCGGCCGTGAGCTGCATGTTGCCAGGGAAGCGAGGGTTGCGCGAGTGGAACTTCAGCTTGCACACCAGCAGGTTGCAGTACAAGTGGACCAGCTTCCCGTAGCCCTCCCGCAAGTGGACCTGCCAGGGAAATGTACATAGACATACTATTGTTTTTTATATTTACGCGAATATAAAACTACTACACAATGAAATAAAACTTTTTTACGGATTCTATACTTTACGTTTATTTACTTTTTTATGTTCCCGACGTTTCGGCTGCTTTGCAGCAACCATGGTCACGGGGGGACTGAGGTGTTAGACGTCCTGATGTCATAGTTAATAACTAGGTACCCTCATCGGGAACATAAAAAAGTAAATAAACGCGATAGAATCCGTAAAATAGTTTTATTTGAATGCAGACATACTGTTACATAAATGGCATTATTATGATATTATAACAGGACTAGCGACCTGCGCCGGCTTCGTACGGCTCTAAAATTATCAGTGTTTCTCTACTATATTATGCATGTATTATGCATATTATAAACAGCATCACAATCCGTTGCGTAGTTATAAAGATCTAAGCATACATAGGGACAGACAGTAGGAAGCGACTTTGTTTTATACTATGTAGTGATAAAAGGAATACCATGAATATTAGAATGAATAAAGAAATTAAGATTACCTATTAAACAAGGGACTATACAGGGTGATTTATTCAAGTGGGCGTGGATGACCATATAAAAATGTGAATGAAAGACATTACCTACTTTAAAAATATGAATCAGTTTATTAAAATCCACAATTTTCCTTTAGTTTGCCATACGTCATTACTTCCCAGAATTTTATCCTTATTAACGACGCTCTTGTGGAGGTGTATTGTGTAATAATAGAGAATGTTTTTTTAATCGACAGGCTCGCTTCCAGGTCAGGAATGTTGATTTTTCAAAAATGAAAATCTAATGATACACTTTAAGTTTTCATCAAAATCAGGCCCTATACTCCTTTGAGTATTTTTCGCTATTCCCCAATGCTTCGGATTTGGCCATCCACCCCCACTTGAAAATTTCACCCAGAATACACCATTAGATTCTTCAAGAAAGTTGTTAAAGGGTATTGGCACGGTCGCACCCTCGGGTCTTCTAAATCTATGTGCGAAACATAATTTCAATATGATTAGCATTTGCTTACTGTGAAGGAAAACATCGTGAGGAAATCTGCATGTCTTAGAAAATGTAACCAATTTTCGAAAGACATGTGACATTAGCCAACCCTCACTGGGCCAGGGTGGTCAGAATCCCCTGAACATTTTCCCCGGGTATTTTTTTCTATAAGTTGGCCTAAGATGACGCACCCACAGTTTCCCGAGGTTCTCTATCATGCCGATGTGGCGTTGCGAGTCGTCGAGGCAGGCGGGGTGCCCCTCGCGCAGCAACTTGTGCGTCACATGACAGAACTTCCACGCCACGATGCGGTTGTCCTGGAGTGGCAGCCGGATCGCCACCATCTATGACAATCGAAAATAAACCTTAAGAACGTGGAGAGCGTGTTTTTAACATGTATTCTAAACACCATCCACGTTTATCCCCAGACTATTCTTCTGAGTCTGATCTAGGCAAACAACTTCATAAAACCTTTCTGAAATCAGGTAGGGTTCGTCCAGACTTTCTGCCTTCCGCCCCCTGGACTGTCCAATATATTAAATTTATCCGGATATTTATTTATCAGCTCTTTTCAAATTTCTGGTCGCCCTAAACTTAAGACTATAGGAACTCTTTAAGGAGTCCAGACATGGTCAAACGAGGTTTCACTCAAACATAGTGGAACTTTCCTTACCCAGTACGTGATCGCGCTCTGCTCCTGGTAGGTCCCAATGAGGGTGCTCCGGACATGTTTTTCTTTCACTGGCGTCTCGATTGCGTTGATGGCCTTCTGTATCGCTAATGTCTGTGAAAACACACCCCTATTACTATTCTGCTAAGACCTATAACATGTTGGAGCTTGCTATTATTTTTTAATAGCCCTTAGGACTATCCCACTTCCGAGCAAACGCCTCCCCTTTATTCTATTCAATGTAAAATGGAAATTTATTAAGTGATATTTGCATAAACCAAACCTGTGGTGGTATGGTTTAATTTTAATAGGAAAAAAACCATATATACGTATTAGAAATAAATATATTTCAATAGTCGTGTCTGCGATTATACTTAATAGTCAATTAATGTTTTACTTATATTAGTATCATGTTATATTAGTTGTTGCTTATTAGTACTAAAAAGTACCCGATGGGCACCGTACAATGGACTGGGGGCGATCACAGTGACAGCCAGACTAGGGCAAATTACAAAAAGGATATTCCGAAATTTTCCCCGGCGTGAATCGAACCCGCAACCACCATGCGTAGTGACCCGAGCGCGAGCGGCCTACGCTCGAACTACTGCGCCAAGCGGTCGTCAAATTAAGGATCGATCATTTTCCTTATTTAATCAATTGATAGACTCAGGCGTTACTTTGTGGAAATCCATTTCCCCATATCATAATAGAGACGTCTACAAATCAGTATTCGATACTATTATGGTACATACTGCTGTCACCTACCTATTTACCACATTTGTACCATATCGTTTTATAAAAATGTAAACAAATTGCTTAATGTCTAACTGGAATCGTCTCGATTCCATTGTACGGTACCCATAGTACAAGCGTTGCTTAGTTTGAGACCGTACAGTTGGTGTGTCATGTCAGTACGGCGATTTTTTTTAATGTCTAATTATTCTGTTATGTTGATCAGTACCTAAATTTGACAAACTAATATTATTCCAAACGAATATTCGCATGTTTATATGCAGTAGGTAGGTAGGGAATACCGCACCATTCCCGGAGATAAAAATAACAATGAAAAACACAACCAGTGAAAGAAAGTAATTAATACATTTATTATTGAAATAAAACTATTTTTCGGATTTTATCGCGTTTATTAACTTTATGTTCCCGACGTTTCGGTTGCAAAAATAGTTTTATTTCAATGTGTAGTATTCGCGTAAATATAAGAAAACATTTATTATTATTAATAATTACATGAACATTCATACATACACTCTTGACTGATTACTTAGACTCCGAAAAAAATGTTAGGTGACCAAAGGAATCCTACTAATATTATAAATGCGAAATTTTGTGAGTGTGGGTGTTTGTTACTCTTTCAGGCAAAAGCTACTGAACGGATTTGGATGAAATTTGGAACACATATAGTTTATAACCCGGATTAACACATAGGATACTTATTATCCCGATAATCCCGAAATTTTTGTTATGTTAAATACTAAGCGCACGAAGTCGCGGGCACAGCTAGTTCAATACAATATTGATGTTCATCTTGATCAAATAGTGGTTTAAGAAAATGCCAACAGTTTATCGCAGGAAACATTGACAGGTCCCACCAGCTGGCCTTATGACTACATATTTCCTTATGTGGGCTGCATGAAATCTTACATATTAGTATTCTGAGGTTTATTAATGCAGTATGGAGTGCAGTTCTGCTTATTGATGGAGTATATTTACATACATTCCGAAGAAGGCTGCATTGCTAGCCCTGGGTTTTGCCAAATACGACTCACGCCAAAATGTTACGTTCAAACATTTGAGAGCTAAGAAGAAGCTTCATCACCTCTTATAAAACGTTTATTTTTATAATAATTTAATAATTTACACAAGTTCATTGATTATTTAAAATTTGTACGCCATAAAGGCTAAACATGAAGCACTTGTATTGTATTAAATTGTTTTTTTTTATTTGACTGTATGTTGTTGGCCAGAGTGGCCATAACAACTTCACCCGGACAAAGGGCGAGCGCAAGTGCGCTCCAGCCAGAGGGGCAGGGGGGCAGCTAGCTCAAGGGCGCCACAAGGGACACGACCTCGGCTTGGGCCGCTGCCAGAAGAGGTGGCGAGGGTAAATCTACCACCGGATCGGAACGCGACCTCGACTGAGAAGATCAGTATTAAATTGTCCATCTCGCATAACTGTATGTAAACTCATGTTTTTCCAAATAAATGTTATTATTCGACGACCGCTTGGCGCAGTGGTTCGAGCGTAGGCCGCTTGGCTCACTGCACCGAGTGGTTGCGGGTTCGATTCCCATCAGGATAAATTTCGGAAATGGCCTTTCCGTAATTTGCCCAGGTCTGGGTGTCACTGGGATCGCCCCAGTACATTGTACGGCATCCATAGTACAAGCGTTGCTTAGTATTAGGTACATGTATTAGTTTGGGACCATAGATACAGTTGGTGTGTTTGTCTGGCGATATTTATTCTATTCTATTCAGGTATGTAGGTACTGAAAAAAATTTCTCATCACTCACAATGAATAAGCAGCGAATAACTATCAAAGAAGGGTTCTTTCATGGTATTATTATCAAGTAGGTACATGGTGGAATGGACCCCATATATCATCGATACACCGACGCGGCGCTAACCCAAACAAAAACTCCACACAGCGCCGTGAATTCAGTGTCGATGTGTAAACAAGTAAACGGCAGAACTGACGTGAACTCAAACACGTGTTTTCGCTTCACGTTGGGGATTCACGATATTCTTAGATATTAATATTCTATTTGTGACGTACATTTCCACGGAATAACACGATACACATCTTTTTAATAAAAATATAAGCGCTGGGAGTGATACCAAAACATGACGAAGTTTTGTTTATCATGAATACTTTTAGGTGCTTACAGATTCCTCAGAAAATGTTAGCGAATGCGTGCGTGTGCGACCTGTGGTCACAGTTTAGCAAATGCAGAGGATAGAAACAAAGGGCAAGGATCTTATACAGGGTATAAGTTCCTTGCAAAATGGTCAGAGTTTCAAGGACAGGGAGTGATGCGACTCTAGCTCTATATCAAGGGCCTTAAGAGCTTAATTCCAATAAGGTTGAGTTTATCTTAAGATAAACATTGCTCAAGCATAATCTGATAATGGCACATAAATAAACATCGGAGACAACTAAGGCCCGTATTAATAAATCGATATCAAGTCTGCGAGGGCTACGTTCCACTTGGCGATCACAACGACCAAAATGTTCCTTTAACCGTTCCACATAACGACCGCGGTCGTTGTGGTCGCGGCGAAAACGTCACTCATGACGTCATGACTTACGCTCACGCGAAGCTCACGACGACTCATCTAAAAAGGTGGGTCGTAGTGATCGTTGACAAAATTAGCGGGATTTTCAAAAGTCAAAGCACCAAAGTAAGCGAAACTAACGTTATTTCATGCGGAAAGAGATATTTTAGTAGAAGTGAATGTTAAAGATATTTTATTTACATTTGAACTTAAATTAATTAAATACACCACTAATATTAAATAAAAAAAAAATATATTTGTTTTCAATATAAATCGATTTAAACAATAATTATTTAAGTTTATTTTCAAGGCTTATAGATTATAACCTAACCTCTTAAATCTTTTGCTTTCTTTTTACTAACTCGCTGTTTGTATTATTTACCTCCACGCTCAAAACGCTCTGTAATCCATTCCACTTGAGTATACGACAGTAACGCCCACAAGCAAGTGGAACGGGAAAAACTGCGGTCGTGAGCGTGATCGTTGTGATCGCTATCTGGAACGCACCCGAGCTATCTTGCAAATGTCACCCAAACGACATCCCAGTACAAAATGACATGTCAAAAACGTACTCAAGTTAGCTCTCAGACTTGAGATACTTTTATTAATAAGGGCTCTAGACTGCGCAGTCCTCTTTCAGATTTTTTGGAAATTTAGCAACTGCAACCAAACTTGAATTTTCCAGTCGACTTACAGTCCCTTCAGCTCGTCTGAAAAGACCCAAGCTGTGCAAGAGGCACTGTTTATTACAAGACTAGCTGTGCCCGCGACTTCGTCCGCGTGGAATTTAATTGACAAAGTTTCATACAAACTTTCATCCCCTATTTTATCCCCTTGGGGGTGGAATTAATCAAAATCCTTTGTTAGCGGATGCCTACGTCATAACATCTACCTGCATGCCAAATTTCAGCCCGATCCGTCCAGTGGTTTGGGCTGTGCGTTGATAGATCACTATGTCAGTCAGTCAGTCAGTCACCTTTGAGTTATATATATATATAGAAGATTGTTAGGATAACTACGACCATGAGTCACCTCGACATGAGTTGCCTCGGTATATATTAATGAAGTCCAGAGTAATATATTTATGTAACACAAACAATTTAGTTCGGCATACAATTACAATGAAAGTGGAAATTCCCAACTCATTTAGGGAAAATAACACCTAGCTTTACATTTTAAATAGCTGTCGCTCGCCGCGGAACAATAACCAGGCTAACCTTTGATTATACGCTTGTGATCACGATAGATTGACTATATTATGAATTATGCTTCCTTATTTAGAGAAAAATAGAGAGTTTCCTTTTTCATTTCAAACGATTTAAATTTCGGCATATGTATTTGTCATGTTTTTATTACACTTGTTATTAAACGAGGTAATCTTACTAGTTCTACCACGGAATAGACACAAAGTATCCGGCACCAAACAAAGTTCTAGGAAGCTACTATACAATAGGATAGTATATTCGTAACCCATGCGCGATGAACCCATCCTACTAATATTATAAATGCGAAAGTTTGTGAGTGTGGATGTATGTATGTATGTTTGTTACTCCTTCACGCAAAAACTACTGAACGGATTTGGATGAAATTTGGAACACAGATAGATTATAACCGGGATTAACATATAGGATACTTTTTAACCCAATAATCCAATACTACGCGGATGAAGTCGCGGGGCACAGCTAGTTGTAAATATAGCTAGCTTGTATAGCATTAGCAGACATAAACAAGGCCATACTGGTTATACAAAAAATGTAAGACACGTTTTATGTTCAACTTCGACACTGTAGTTCTTCAACCATAAGTATATTTAAATCTTTAAGACTTGGCTTGTTAAACATCGTGGTATGGCCTCTCTTTCTTATCGTATGAGTTAATGAATACACTGTAGACTACTAGGTACCTTGACAACATGACATAATTCTCTCCATCCCAAGGTTGTCTGGAAGAGATCGCACGCAGTCTGCGATAAGACCGCCCAATGTACACTATTGTTTTTTTATGTTATTAGATATACTAGGTGATACATAATGGGTATACTATTTTTTTTGCAACTTAACTTTGTAAATCTCAAACTATCGGCTTTGTGGGACAGTTGAAGTACTAAAGGTTTGGTAGACTTGTGAAATCGGTCAACAGCTGTATTCCTATAACACCTTTTGTTTTTCAAGTTCCCTCCAAAGCTGATGGTTTTAGAATTACAAAGTTAAGTTTTGAAAAAAAAAGTATACCCATTATGTGTCACCTTGTATTCCGAACTTCAGTGTGCAATAAAGAGTTATTCTATTCTATTCTAATGGCCAACTCTAGTGTCGAAGTTACCAGGACGCCTCCAAAGAAGGCTTCCGACGTGGTTAAACGACTGTTATAACCGGGGCGGACAGCTTAACGTGCGGTCACCCATCCAGGTGTCTTCCGCCTCCAGCGCTTGTTTTGCGAACATGGTATACATATATACATTTTAACGAGAGATAAGTATATTGGTGCACGTCCTATAACCTAACCTGACCGTCCGATTCGAATCCATAACTTTACGAAAACAAGTCATAACTATGCCCTCTGGGCTACCACGACCTTGATTTGGTATTCAATAATATCGTTCGTTTATTGGGCATCCAACGATTGGCCAACCTGTCAAAAGTAGCGCACTGTAGACAAACAGGCGGACACTACATAAACATTATATCTACGTGCGCACTCAAGTGACATCCGCTTTTATCGGACACTTAAAAGGCTAAATACATACATTATCTTGGACATCTGCAGGCACTATACAAATCGGCGATTATAACGGTAAGGCTTGCCTTGTAATTGCGAATATTTAAGCCGCATAAAATTATAATGAGACGGTGTTGTAACTCACCAGCAGGTAAAACTTCTTATCTTTGGGGTTCGCCATAGTGTGTTAGTGGTCAGACGCGGCAGTGCCAGCGGCATGCATTAGTTAAGTGCCGGCGAGGGACGCTGAAACGAACAGTAGCGTCACACACCATTAGTACTGTTAGTGAAGGTGCGCATGCAACAGTTGAAAGCGTGTAATCATCGATTACCACATGATCTAGAATCAAAAGGAAATTACTTAGGATCCAGACTAAGACTCCATGATTGTGACTTAGGCTGGCATTATTAAATCGATCTCAAGACTGAGAGCGACCTTTAAAATTTCATTTTTATGACATGTCAAAAGTGTACTGGGACCGCTCTCAGACTTGAGATTGATATATCAATACGGGCCTTAGCAATAAAAATACATATTGATACAATTTCTAATCGAGAAATTCATGCAATCATTAAGTTTGTTTAAACACTGAACATCCCAAATATACACTTTATTCCTCCTTAAGTGACATTCTACTAGATTGAATGTTGGCAATCAGTTACACGCATTGTATAGGTAATAATACTAAAATAAGATTATCAGAAAACACTCAGTGCAAATCATCACAAAAATAATACATTGTATGTACAGCGTTATTGGCCGAGTAAACGGGCATTTCTTGCAAGTACAGTTGAATGCAGGTGTAACAGTGGGTATTGCATAGAATCAACCGCCCAGTGGGTTGGAACACCGACTTACCTGTAACAAACAAAAAATAAATCAGAATACATTGCGAAGAAGACATCAAAAGGTTATAGCTTGCTGCAAATGACATGGTAAACCACTAAAATCGTGACAATATAGGTACTAAAGTATACAGAAGCTGTCGAAAATTAACACCTTGCTGACTACGCTCCTCTCCAATCATCTAATTTAAGGTGAAGGTGCCTGTCTAGCCCGCGAAGTTCAAATTTTTTGAGTTCTTTTAGAAAATTTTCAAAATCTGACAATAATAAAAGACAAATTTTGTAATTCGCGAAAAAGACCGTGTGCAGTGCATTTATTAATACATTTATTTTACTCTAAATATTATCACGGTGGATATGATACTAGTAAATCACTAAATATACAAAAATTGCCAGATTATCTGGATAGCTGTCGTTCTTGAAATGTTTTAGAGTAAGTTGGATATATTAATAAATGCACTGCACACGGTCTTTTTCGCGAATTACAAAATTTGTCTTATATTATAGTCAGATTTTGAAAAAATTCTAAAAGAACTCAAAAAATTTGAACTTCGCGGGCTAGATGGGCGCTTTAGCCTTAACAAGGATAGGTATTTGTGGAGTACATTTGCTACTGTTAATTTCATTGAGTGGCGATTCAAACTACCTACTTAATACAAATAAAAAATCTGAATTCCACCTGTCTTCAAAGCAACTTATATTTGTAGCCCGAATTAAAATAACCCTTATTCAAACGGGAACAGGTGATACTCTTCGAAAATAATTTTCGAATGCCGTTAATTAATTGGCTTATAAGGTTTACAATATACATACATATAAACTGTGTGACCTAATGTGGCTTCTGTACACACGTGCTACCAGGCGTTCTGAATTTTGTTAAATCACATTTGTTGCGGTTTCCTATTATGTTGTCTTTATTTATTAGAGGTTTTTGGTTAGTGTGACTAAATTGAATCCATTCTTATTTTTTTTTATCCTGTCTAATTATATAATCGCGAAAGTAACTCTGTCTATCTGACCGTGTGTTTATAAAATTTTCACGCCTAAACCGCCGAACCAATTTCGATTCATATTGAGATTTGACCTCGAAGAAGGAATAAGGCCACCCATTGTCGCGAAAATAAAACTTAAAGGGGTGAAATGGGGAATGGAAGTTTGTTTGTAAATTCCGTGCCGAGATCCAAGCGGACGAAATCAAAATCTAGTTATCCGTAAATTGAAAGACTGGACTACTCGATGAGTATGCCAAAATATCTGAACAAAATCGAACATCGTGAGAAGCCGTATATGGCTATTTATACTAACATTACCTACTTATTCTCAAGAGAGTAACTGCTGGAAAATCGGATCAAACTACTATTTAATTATGTATGCGTGTATGGCGGAATAAAATCCAGCTGAAGATTAGCCATATGCCTGATGCTCAGTTTACATTTAAAGGTTGCATTACCTGCTGGTTTTTGGACAAGAGTGCATAGAATATGGTCAACAGAGGGGCATCCCTATAACCTTCGGTGGATAAGAAGAATGTGGTCCCCATTTTAGGGCAGTCGTGTTGGTCAGGATTGGTATCGACCCTGACTTCGTTGGTCTGTTATAACGTCGTAACATCGCATGTTCATAACGTAATTAATCATTAATTCAAAGAATGCAAGCAGCCGCTTTGTATTGTACAGTTTACAGCAGATGTGTACCATTTGATTATAATTTCAGATATTTTCATAAATTTCTCCGTGCCTGAACTAGGTTAAGTAACTCAAGGGGTAAGCAATGGTAGAACGAAACCATTATTACACGATTTGAACCCTTATAACTAGGGCAAGAAAAGTTTACCATTTGGACGGGTTTGAATGCGACTTAGGACTGTTCAAAGCCTTATGATTCCTGGTCATACATTTAACCATGACCTTTTTAAATTCACAGTTAGTTCATTTGCACGGATTATCACCAGTTAAATTAACTACATTTTGCTACTACACAGTTTTAACGTTAAAATCCTAAAACTATATTTTTTATGACAATTTGGACGTGCACTTTTGGGAATAGTTACGATATACCTTAATCAACTACTAGCCATAGTTATGAAAACGAAAATAAGAAGTTAAGATAGAGATAGCTCATTTTTGCGGCAAGGCGGTTCAGGATTAAATCAATGTTGACTATGTGTATCATCATTTTCCATAACTAAATAAAGGATTCATTTAGTTAGACAAAATAATGTTTAAAAACAGGACATAACCACAAAGTGTAACATACCAATTTAACTGCCCACTACCGTTAAATCCATGGCGATATATAGTAATAATAAACCGATGTGTCACACGCAAAGGCGTGCGCGCGCCCCGCCCCTGCGCCCGCGCATGGCTAAATCAGGAAACTGCACTTTACGAGGTTCAATCTCCGTTCGGTACGGAATAAATACAGATACCAACGACGGATGCAGACACTCCTATATTTTTATCACCGTGCTGTGTTATTCTTAGCTATTTGAGAGTGATTAAGTAAATATTTTTTCCAACTCAACAATTTCCAGAACATAAGACCCACAACAAGTTAGCCAGATTTATAACACAAACAGTGAATCTATTCATTTAATATATTAGCTGTACGCCATGATTGCGTACGCGCAATGTACCCTAGCGAGCACAAGGGGCCAAAATAAACAGGCTTTCAGCACACGAGCAGAGCAGGCAACTTTCAGAGATTTCGTGATGAGTGGGTGGTTACAGAACAACGTCACCTAACAAGGGACTATAATGAGTCAATTCATGACTAAGCTGCGATGCTTATACACACATTTAACTGTGTAAATACCTATCACATAAAGTACACTATCTTTATCAATATACATTACCTACCTCTATGCTTCGTAAAATAGTTTATCTACTATATAAAAATAAGTCGGGTTTTCCTTCCTGACGCTATAACTCCAGAACGCACGAACCGATTTCCACGGTTTTGCATTCGTTGGAAAGGTCTCGGGCTCCGTGAGGTTTATAGCAAAGAAAATTCACGAAAAATTTCAACAGAACGCGGACGGAGTCGCGGGGCACAGCTAGTCTTTTATAATTCTAGTACTACAACACTCGGAACTAGGAATATAATTTGCTGTCGTATTATTTCCCAGTTGCATGTCGGCATAATAACTGTGACCCACGCTATGTCTGCCCGAGGTACATCGACCACAATGGCGAAGTTTCACAACCGCACGATCATTGTAATCGTAAGGTTGGTTTGGTAGTACCGGACGTAACTTTCCCAGTGTTACTACGAACGTTTTAATTAGTATTGCTAAATCAAACTCACAGGCATGAATCGGTTTATAAATGACGGAGTTTAGAGGTAACATACATAAAACAAAACAACTGAATTGAGAACTTCCTCCTTTTTTGAAGTCGGTTTAAAACAACTATTTAGACTGCTCCATGGTTCTCCGTAGTGCTGAAGTCACGACGCGGCTAGCGAACGCGAGTGTCAGATCGCCCAAAACTGAGATTCTTTTTTTTCGAGGTAGCTTAATATAAAACTTATGTTACAAGCCACTGGGCAAAAATAAAACAAAAATATATCTACCGTTTTTTATTTCCGTATTATGTCACGGACAAAAAAAAACGCAACGCATATTTTGATGCTTTATCTATACAAATAAATAAAATTGGAGTGTCTGTTTGTAATATCAAAATAACACCTTTTCAATAAATGCATATGAAAGTACATAGGACACATATAGCAAAAACGCGATTTAAAAAATGTTTGTCTGTCTGTCTGTCTGTCTGTCTGTCTGTCTGTCTGTCTGTCTGTCTGTATGTTTGTTCCGGGTAATCTCCGAAACGGCTGGACCGATTTTGACGGGACTTTCACTGACAGATAGCTGATTTTATAAGGAGTAACTTAGGCTACTTCAATTTTAGAAAAATAATTAGGGTTCGCGTAAAAAAATAAAAAACACATGAAATCAAAGAGTATCTCCGAAACGGCTGAACCGATTTTGACGGGACTTTCACTAGCAGATAGCTGATGTTTTAAGGAGTAACTTAGGCTGCTTTTAATTTATTAAAACATTTTTTTAAAAATGGCTCAGAACGCGGGAGCGGGCTTTTTTGTTCAGTTATATTCCACGCGGACGAAGTCGCGGGCTCAGCTAGTTGAAAATAAAAGGGACAATTATTGGTCGATCGTAAATCTTATACACCATACTAAGTGTATGTGTTTCGGAAACTTTTGTCCTAGTGCGGAGTCCGTATGGTGGTTGGCTTTAGACAGCGTAACTCTAAACAGTGAACCCAGTATCAAACAAAGGTGTAGTATGAGTACGGGTACTAATTTACCTAACCACCTCATACTCGACCAAGCGTCATATAGGTAATTAACACGCATTAACACATACATAACAGTTCACATAACTGTTACTGCAACTGATCAGACCATTCTAATGGTTTCAATACTAAAGCCCTTTTCAGATAGAACAAAGAAACGGGTGACTAACTCTACTAAGTTAACTACAGATTATCCATGCTTGTAAACTGAGTCATTTCTAGGCAACCAAAAAGCCTATCTTATCATTAGTTACCACATGCTTACCTAAAACCTACCCAAATTTTGGCTTGACAAGAATCTACTCAAAACAAACGTTAAAGGATTTACTAAACCCATTATAATTATAATGAGTTAAATAAAAACAATTTACTTTCACTGTGACCATGAACCGAAAGTTCCAGTTATTACCAGGTGACTCGGAACCATTAACATGGATCAAATTCTTGCCACATTTTCATGAATGTCGAAAAACACGCGACCAGAACGAAAATAAGAATTTCGTTATATGAAGACTTTTGGAGCACCTGCAGTGTCATGCTTCAACAATTAACACACATTGAAGGCTATGTAGGAGACACAAATTTATTGTTCGCGATCATCGATGATCGAGGTGGCAATCAGATTTGACCAAAAAAAGTAGAAACTGTAAGATATTTCGGAGTAATCTGCTCAACAAAGCATGCTGTCTGACTGAGCAAATATAGCAGATCACGTCAATGGAAATTTGGTTTATCGTCTGTGGCGAATTCTTCTGTCACAACCCTATTATCAGGTAGCACAGTCGCGGAACGGTAGCGCGACGGGTTGCAAATCACCTGTACCTGGTGCAGTTCATGCACCAATTGACGATGTCTCATTATAACAAGTAATAACACTAAACCAGTCATTGAAATAAAACTATTTTTCGGATTTTATCGCGTTTATTAACTTTATGTTCCCGACGTTTAAATAACGACGCGATAAAATCCGAAAAATAGTTTTATTTCAATGTGTAGTATTCGCGTAAATATAAGAAAACAATAACTAAACCAGTCGTTACATTATTTGGACTTTTGATGCGAAACATCTATTGGCGCACTTTAGCAGTAAAATCTACCAGTTTGCCGTGACGGAAATACGGCATGACGCTCTCTCATGCCGTCATACCCTCTCTACGCTACCGCTCTCGATCCCCTTGTGTGTGCGCGCATACTATACACTGCACATCTTACAAATGTCATCCCAGTACAAAATGACATGTCAAAAGCGGACTCAAGACCGCTCTCAGACTTGAGATCGATTTATTAACACGGGCTCTAATCTCTTCAACAACATTGGGTTGGGACCATAATACCTTCGTGCACTGCAGTGCATTTCTTCTTACACCTTCGGGGAATACAGGTGTGATTGTCTACATATCTCCTAAATGTTATTTGAATCATTCACAAATCGTGTGGAAAAAATAGTTACAGAATTGTAAACAATAATTGCAATTTTTAATCAAACACTTAATAAATCCGATTTATAGCAAATTTCACTTAAACCACCGAAAGTGAACTAATTTCGACAATAACGAAGTATTATTAAGTAATACATAATCGACATGCGACCTTAATAGATTGAGAAACAACCGTAATGCGCGGGCGCATGATACCGCAGCTCGGCACCCACGTCGCACATTGACGCCGAGGCGATAACAGTCGCACGCAAACCGCGTAACCAATCGACTGACGAAGCGGAACCATCATGTTACTATTGCAATATGTTTTTCACAAGTAAAAACGATTAAAAAGCTGTAACCCGACCAAGGAATCGATTCGCACCTCATTCATATAACTCAAACGGGTAATTTAGGCGCTACGGTGGAACATATAAATGATACAAACATACATAACACGCATAGACTGAAAAAAACATAACATGTCCTTTTGACTTTTCGTTAGTTGGGTAAAAATCGGAAGACAGATTCATTCACCAGATGAGCAGATTCGACCTATTGAAGATTTTCTGAACCAAATTAATAACCTTTTTGCAGTACGGAACTGGTCAATAGACCTTGTTAGATGATAAGGCCACTTAGCAATATACAAAAACTGCAAAGAATAGTGATAAATACACACAATACAAAATGAGTAGTAACTTCAATAAAATTTCGTGTAACTTAACGTAAATTCTATCAGAGTGTGTGATATTATCATCCTGTTTATAGATCAGATATTTCAGGATCTACTTATAACGAACTAACGCTCATTCCAACTCAACATTCTCAGACAGAAACAGAATTAAACAACAAGATTCAAATAGAGATCGGTTCATCGTTCCCAACGAATTGATGGGCCATCATTAGTGGCCCACCATGTACGATACGGCATCGAACGAGTGGAAGCTGGGCGGAAATGGATGCCCGGTGATTGCCCCCGCACTGCAGTCCCACTTCCCATCTGGCGTTAGACAAACATTTGGAAGGCAATCCCAATATTGGAACGAACTAATTGGTTTTGGGTAAAAATTGAATTGACTGTGGAAATAAAGAAGTATTGAATTTGGTAAGCGAGTATGATTGAACTGTTGGGTAAAGATTTTGATAATGAAGTATTGAAAACACTTTAAACCGAATGCGGTTTAAACGGGTATTCAATACTTTTACCATACCCATGGGCTACTGCTGTAGAATGTTGTTTTTGAAGATATTTAAGATAAATTGCAAGTATTTTATATATTGATACAGAGTCAGTTCCCGTAGTACTATGCCATCTTACAATACATACGCAAATCTTGAGACAATTCATAATGTTTCTTTATGTAGATAATAACACAAAAATATAAGAACGCACAAACTTCACAATACAATAGCTCATAATTATTTCAGCCTAGACATGTCCTCTAAAAGACAATACGCACTAACGAGCTCCTCAAACCTGACGTACGTTTTCATAACATTACCCACAATGATAGCAACCAGACACCATGCTCCACATAAGCACACGATAAAATGTACGAAGTACGAATAAAAATGTAAGCCGAGTAAAAGCCGACGGTAGAAATGGCGTTAGAAAGCTGCTCGCGTGAACTTGACTGTGTTTCACCGTAAATGGTCGCAATGCATTCGTTAAAAAGAAATCTATGCCGTTTATCTATAAGCTTATATTTAGCTCGGCACGAGAGAATCACATGGTGTACATACCACGTAAAATCGTACATTAACCATGACAGCTTTAAGAAAATTGAACAAAACTTTTTTGGAGTGCATAAAATCCAGAAAAAACGGTTAAGGTACCCCAATAAAGCCGCAAATATGAACTAGCTAGACCTATTTCTATATTATATCATACGCAGTGGGTCAGGGCGGCAATGTTTGTTCCGTAAACGCGCACAAACCGGTTACGTTGGCAATCATCGCATCTCGACACTGCAGCAAAACATTCACGGCCGCAGCCGGGCGCTTAGTCACCCACATCTCCTTGATAACAATTAACAGTCCGCTACTGGAAAACTCCTTACAACTAGATTCACCTATTAACAAAATATGGATCGAAGGTTTCAGATTGAACTTGACCCAGAAATATAAAACTTCAGGTGCTCATCAAAGCCCTTTGAAATATTCTGATGACAATCAGATCCTACGTTTTGATGGCAGGACAGCTGACTTGATGACGATAATTTGCAATAAAAGAGCTTGGAATACTTATTCCAAGCTGTTTTATTGCAAATTATCTCCCTGGTTGTCTGTTCACGTTTCTGCTTTCAGTGCCAGACCTGTATTAGAGTATGTACTCACAATACAGGTCTTGCATTGAAAGCAGAACCCTGAACAGACAATCAGCGAGGAAGATCACCAGTTCGGTGAAAGCGTCAGAAAAAATAACTAGATGGTAAAACATAATCGATAGTGTGCATTGCAATTAATGCATGGAAGAGAATGCAACGGTTGGAGTCAAAGATGAAGATACATTAGAAAGATACCGGTAAGACAAAATAATTGTGTACAAGTTAGAGAAATATTGCAAAAACACTTGAATTTAAGGAATTATTTAAAGCTAATTTTGAATGTTTCCATGAATTTATTACATTGCAAACAACATTCATAAAAGGGCGTTCTTGTTTTCTTGTAACAAACAACAAAGTTGTTTTCGAGAAGCCGAGTTCAATAAAGTCTGAACATTGCTGCACGTGACATTTGGCCCAAGATGTAGATATTGAGGTTTCGTCTGTGGGTCGGTTGAACATTCCTTATAGGGTACGCGGATTAAAAGGTTTTGGAGTCGTTTTACTTCGGCTACATATAACGGTAGTAGATATCTGTCGGTTTAGTAAGCACTTTTTAAAATTCTATACGTATATTATACTAGGTATCTTTGGATTCTTATTTCTCACAATGTACCACTATATGTATACAAAATCTAATTTATCATAATTCAAGGGAATCAACAGAGCCAACAGTATGTATTTTCGACAGTACTGTATGACTTTCAAATGCGTTGACAATTGCAATTTTCATGGAAATCGTAAGCAATTCCCACGTCACATAGAATGACTATAGATTGCCTCGATTCTCATGCTGGACCTCGGAAAACGGTTACCGCAACAAATTCTCCAGAACAAAAGTACTTACCTATTAACAACAACCTTATTTTTCATAGTAAGGTTTGAATAGTCAATTGTAGATAAATATACATATCATTTAATAGACTTCAAACAAACAGACATGTGAGTCACCCAGTAGATATAAATTGAATGTAAATACATGAGTAACTAGCTGTGCCCCGCGACTTCATCCGCGTAGTATTGGATTATTGGGTTTAAAAGTATCCTATATGTTAATCCCGGTTATAATCTATCTGTGTTCCAAATTTCATCCAAATCCGTTCAGTAGTTTTTGCGTGAAGGAGTAACAAACATACATACATACATACATCCACACTCACAAACTTTCGCATCCTACTAATATTATAAATGCGAAAGTTTGTGAGTGTGGATGTATGTATGTATGTATGTATGTATGTATGTATGTATGTATGTTTGTTACTCCTTCACGCAAAAACTACTGAACGGATTTGGATGAAATTTGGAACACAGATAGATTATAACCGGGATTAACATATAGGATACTTTTTAACCCGATAATCCAATACTACGCGGATGAAGTCGCGGGGCACAGCTAGTTTATAATATTAGTAGGATAAGAAGTAGTTAGAATGTATGTTTGCGCTTTAAAAATGTTATGCCAAACACCAAAAGCAGTCCACGGTAATCCAGTTTTATAGACGTAATCCGCTCCTTTCAACTTAAATAATAAATAAGTTAATATCTCTGTCATTTTGTTCGTACATTAGAGTTATTGCTCTCTTTCGAGCATCATCCTAAAGATGCAAAGTGGAAATTAAATGCAGGAGATCTTTTCTATCATTTGTATTCAATTGATTTATACTTTACTAGCTGAGCCCGCGACTTCGTCCGCGTGGAATTTAACTTAACAAAAAAGCCCGCTCCCGCGTTCTGAGCCCGCGCGACAGGACCCATTTTTTTTTGTTTTTCTAAAATACAAGTAGCCTAAGTTACTGCTTATAACATCAGCATAACCCCACAACAAAACTAATATGCTCTTCCGATATAGTATGAAATACTCGTGGCAACAGTTATATTAAGTCCAGACGAGGGCCGCAGGAAACAGCCAATCATGGTCGTTTTACTGTACCCAGACCACTTTGGGCACCAATGAACGACATCCAATAAAAGTTGACACTTTAAACAACATCCTATTAAAGTGTTGGGACTGTGCTCTGCGATCATCGATCCTAAATCCTTAGCATAATTTTGAATTTATGAAGCTTAGGGGAGCTGTCTCGACTGGATGCAGAGAAACAAAAAGCGAAGAAGTGAGAATTTAAACTGCTGAGGTATCAATAGTAGGGATATTCCGATACTAGTAAATACGAGTAGGTACTCGATACTTTGTAGCGTGAGTAGGTACGTACGGAATCGCGCGAGCCGCGCGGCGGCCATGTTTACGCGCCGCTCGCCAGCGAATGGATCGCTGGCCAGCAGTACGCCCGAGAACCGCGTCGCGACACCACGCTTGTGCGCACGAGACCGGGTCTGCTCGTCCATAAGTTTTGTAACCAATATAGTTGTGAACTTATAACCCGGTGTTTCAGTAACCCCACCTAATAACCGAGGACCTACCCTAAAGTGATCGCCCAACGTAGGGCTTCGATATTAGTGTTTTTTTTTCTCTCTCTTGGTGCGTTTGTGATTGATGGGTTAAGAAAATGCCGCGCACACGCCATATGGAAGAGGCCGCGGGCGCCGATGACGGTGCCGCCGTTGCGAACATAACCATGTCGCAGGAGGCGTTGACAAGTTTGCTGACGTCTCTGCAACAGTCACAGAACGAGTTTTGTGAAAGGTTGTTGCGCGACGCTCGCTCGTCGACCCCGGCTGCCGCGGAGCTATCGAACTCTGTTGGCGTTGGAGCAAACGGGAACTTCTCCAGGTGCACGGCGCGGTACAGCGGCCGGCCGGAGGAGTCTCTGGAAAACTTTATTGATGCCATACTGACATATAAAGAGTGCATGGGCATGTCGGACGCAAACGCGCTGCGAGGCATGTCTATGCTTCTTGCTGACGCCGCTGCAGTTTGGTGGCAGGGCGTCAAGCTGTCTACGGCCACGTGGATAGAGGCGCTGACGCGTATGAGGGGTGCCTTTGGTGAAAACCGCCCTCCTCACCGGTTGTATAAAGAATTGTTTAAAATGGAACAAGGCGCCATGAAAACAGACCTTTTCGTATCACATGTAAGGGCGCTATTCGCCAAGTTGCCGCTCGGAGATCTTAGCGAAAAAGTGCAGATGGACATGGCCTTCGCTTTGCTTAATCCACGTTTGAAAAAGCGCGTCGACAGAGAAGCTGTGAACACGTTTGACGAACTATTACGGAAATGCCGTGCGGTGGAAGATGCAGCAAAGGAAAGTAAGTCAGCTACCTACACCACCATTGCTACGCCTACGCCCGCGCCGGAGCCACAGCAGCGGCAGCCACGGCGGGTTGAGGCGGGTTCGGTCCCGCCTCCCTTGTCGTCGGAGGATGAAGACAAGGTCAGTGTTGAGTGTAAAAATAATACGAAACGAAAGCCTAAGAAAAATTACATAAGTGAGATAAAGTGTTATGGCTGTGGAGCCGCGGGAGTGATTAAATCAAAGTGTGCAACCTGTAATGGTAGTAAAGACAAAATTAATGATAATAGTGGTCAGGCATTTTATTCAGTTACGTCGTTGCATACTTCATCAATGGGCGGGGAGCGGGGTGAGTTTGATGCGGAACGTATTTCAGTCGCCGCCGCCGCCTCCCCCAACCCTCCGGCCGTTGTAGACCGCGCCTCGCCGACTCGCCGCCGCCGTCATCGTCGCCGACGACGGTTGGCAACGACGATAGCGGGTGAGCGGGAGGCGAGTGTCGCGCGACGTTCGCTCGCGGCCGCGAGTCCGTCGACTGCCGCTTTTACCCTTCCCGCTGATAACGCTCGCGCTTCGTTGTTGATAAGCTCAAAGAACGGGGTAGGTGACTTAGTTACCGATTCGAATTACGAATACGGTATGCAACCATGTAGCTCCACGCCTGCAGTAAGTTATGATAAGGTTGTTAGTAGTGTTAGTAAGCCATATAGGCGACCTATTTTAAGTATTTCTGTTTTGGGAAAGCAAGGCACCGCGCTCGTTGATTCGGCGGCCAAAAGTTGTATTGCGGGTCACACGTTGCACGCTCTCCTGAAGAAAATGGGGCACCCGTTAATACCGTCTAGACAGACTGTTAAGTTGGCAGACGGTGTCAACAGATGTATGAAGGTATTAACTACGGACATAGAGGTGACACTTAGGCACAAAACTAAAAGTGTGAGGTTTTTAATTTTTCCTGAGTCTAATAATAATGAAAGTTTGTTGGGAATAGATTTCCTGATAATGTTTGACCTTGTTTTTAATTTCTCGAATGGTAGTTGGTGTTTTGCGGAGGACAATAAATGTATGTTTCAAATGGAGTATGAAAAAGTGTCATCTCTGTCTTCGTGTGCTGCTTTAGAGGTTCTCCGGGATGACGAGGCGACTTCGCTTACGGTAGATCAGCGTGACGTTCTTGCTCGCCTACTTGTAGAGAATAAGGACATCTTTGAGCCAGGGGGAGACCCGACTCCTTTCGCGGAACATGTGATTGATACAGGCGATCACCTCCCGGTTGCTGTCCCGCCTTATAGGTTGACACCCGCTAAGAAAAAGGTCATGCAGGAAGAGTTGCAGAAGATGTTGGAGGACGACATCATAGAAGAGTGCGAGTCAGCATGGGGCTCTCCTGCTCTTCTAGTACCTAAGGCGAATGGTAAGGTCCGTTTCTGCGTCGATTACAGGAAGCTTAACGCGGTGACAAAAACTGATGTTTATCCGATGCCGTTGATTGATGAGCTGGTCCAGTCGACTAGAAGGAATTGTTATATGAGTTCTCTTGATATGAGGAGCGGCTTCTGGCAAGTGACTCTTCGGGAGCAGGACAGAGACAAATCTGCGTTCCTAACCCCGTTTGGTTCATATAGGTTCAAAAGAATGCCGTTCGGGTTAAAAAACGCGCCATCTACCTTTCAGCGTCTCATTGATAGGTTTCGTTCAGGTGCAACGTTGAAGGATGTTACCCTTCTGGCCTACCAAGATGACCTGTTAGTGATTACAGAAGGTGATTTCGATAAGCACGTGTCCGATTTGCGGCTCGTGTTCGATAGGTTACGTTTGTTCAAACTCCGCGCTAACAGAGAGAAGTGCGTCTTTGCACGTGATAAAATAAAGTACTTAGGTCATGTTATCACGCAGGATGGTGTGTCTCCAGATCATGACAAAGTCAGTGCAGTTCTGGATATGAAGCCACCGTCATCTTTACGTCATTTACGCACTTTTCTCCAGACGTGTTCCTGGTTTAGGAAGTTTGTGCCAAGTTTTTCGGCGGTGGCCCAGCCGTTAACACGTTTGTTAAAAAAAAATGAACCGTGGTCATGGGGTCCGGATCAGGTCAAAGCTTTTGAGGAGTTGAAGAGTCGCCTTGCATCTGCACCAATTTTAGTCCAAGCAGATTATAGTAAGCCGTTTGTGGTAAGAACGGATGCAAGTAACTATGCTCTTGGAGCTGTCTTGTTACAGGGCGAAGGGAAAGATGAACGCCCTGTCGAGTACGCCAGCCGGCTACTTACATCAGCAGAAAGAAACTACAGTACCACAGAGCGCGAGGCTCTCGCCGTGGTGTGGGCTGTCGAGCGTTTCAGAGGCTATATAGATGGTCACGAGGTAGTAATAGGTAGCGATCACCAACCGCTTAAATGGTTACTTACCTTAAAGTCGCCGTCAGGGAGATTAGTCCGTTGGGCTTTAAAGCTTCAAGCGTTTAATATACAGTTCCAGTATACGCCAGGAAAGGTGAATGTCGTTGCTGATGCGCTGAGTCGTCCGCCCTGTAACGAGGAAGATAGTGATCAGTGTGGTATATGCTCAGTTGTGATAGACTTACCTGCACGTAGTCCCGTAGATCTTCGTCGCGCGCAGCTCGATGACCTGGAATTAAAGAAAATCGTTAATGAGTTAGAGGATGCTTCTGATACAGAGTCAGTTGGTGCTAAGTCTTGGTCGGAAAGAGGGTACTTCATGCAGCAAGGTGTTTTGTATAGATACAATCCCGACGTCGATAGCGAGGATTTACAGCTGGTGGTGCCTGCTTCTCTTCGCATCGACATTATAAAAGAGTGCCACGATTCTGAGACAGCTGGCCATCAAGGTGTTGATAGAACCTATAGTAAAGTTGCCCAGGGATTTTACTTTCCGGGTATGCGTAGGTTCATATCGGATTATGTCAAAACATGCACTACTTGCCAGCGTTATAAAGCATCGAACACGAAGCCTGCCGGTTTGCTTCAGACTCCCGTTTTAAATCAAAGAGGAGAAGTTTTAGCCATAGATTTGTTCGGACCGCTTCCAGTAGGTGACAATGGAGAAAAGTGGATACTGTTGGTGGAGGATACTGCGACTCGTTGGGTGGAGTTATATCCGCTGGTAGAAGCGACGTCTGAGACGTGCGCTCGTACCCTGATCGAAGAGTATTTCCTTCGCTATGGTCTACCTCGTCGCATAGTGTCCGACAATGGAGTTCAGTTTATCTCAGCAGTTATGCAACAGTGTATGTTCGTGTTAGGTATATCACAAGAGTTGCTGCCACTCTATCATCCATCAGCTAATCCAGCTGAGAGGAAGAATAGGGACCTTAAGTTTCAGCTTTCTTGTCTGGTAGACACGGATCACTCGTCTTGGCCGAGGCACTTACCAGCTGTCAGGTTCGCCATGAACTCTGCGGTGTGTCAGACAACAGGGGTGTCGCCAGCTTACCTTACTTTGGCCAGGGAGTTACGTTCACCTGTAGATGCACAGCATGATATAAGGTCGATTTTGAAGAAGGATAATTTTGTTCCACAGATTACTCCGTACTTGACAAAGTTTGTTAATTCGTTTATAAGTATTAAAGAAAGAGTCGAGGATCAACAAGACAAGCGGAAGGAATATCACGATAAAGGTAAGATAAAGGGAGAGGTCTTTGAAGTGGGTGATTTGGTACTGGTGAAATCACATGTTCTTAGCAATGCTTCAAAAAACGTTTCCGCTAAGTTTGTTCCAAAGAAAGATGGCCCTTATTCTATCGTAAAACGAGTTAGTCCTACCGCTTATGTTATAAGCAATGTAGATAACCCGGAAGAAGTTTTGGGAAAGTTCCACGTTTCGGAGCTTTCGCGTTTTTGCAACAGGGATGGTTCGCCTCCTCGTCCTGTAATACCTAGACGTCGTAGGGGACGACCTCGCAAGCATATCTGTGTTGCCTGTCAATTGTCAACAAGCGAGTACACGAGCGAGGACGTTGTCGTGCACTCGAGGGGGAGTGTGTAGCGTGAGTAGGTACGTACGGAATCGCGCGAGCCGCGCGGCGGCCATGTTTACGCGCCGCTCGCCAGCGAATGGATCGCTGGCCAGCAGTACGCCCGAGAACCGCGTCGCGACACCACGCTTGTGCGCACGAGACCGGGTCTGCTCGTCCATAAGTTTTGTAACCAATATAGTTGTGAACTTATAACCCGGTGTTTCAGTAACCCCACCTAATAACCGAGGACCTACCCTAAAACTTTTGATTCGATACCTAGTATTTATAGCATCGAATCAATCTTACGACACATACTCGGTATCGAAACAAAAGTACTTGGTATCAAATCGAATCAGCATCACAATTAAAAAAATATATAATCCGAACGCATCAGACAGAATGAGAGAGCAAAAGCCCTCTCGTTCGGTTACCGGTATTCATCGCGTGGTGGCGTGGGTGACGCGTCGTGTGATCGTTGGGCAATCTTGATGTTAAAGAGTTTTTTGTTTAAAGTATAGGTATTTCACGTGGCGAAAAACGTTTATAATAACAGTTTTTTTTCTTCTCAATTTTGTTTTAATTATTGTCCTTCAACGTTCATTTTTTTTACGTTAGTTTCCTCAAAATAAAAAATAAAATAAAAAAGTGCTAAAAGTATCGATATCAGTAAGTATCGATACTTTAGGAGTATTTGTTTAAGTAGTATCGAATAAAGATTTGAGTACTATCGAAATGAGTAGGTATCGATACTTTGATGGTATCGGAACATCCCTAATCAATAGAGGCTGGTGAGGACGACTAAATGAAGTTCATAGCAACGATATTAAATTGTCTCATTATCTATTCGGAATGAAGTTACCTTGATTTCCATTGTGGTAACAACGAATATAATTTTCACTTTGAAACAATATTCTCAGCAGAATACCTCCTACAGGCACAGACTTCAAACAAAGGACTATAACATTTATCTCAAAAACAAAGTTCGTTCACCCATAATCACTCGTTTTTCCGGTGTGTCATCTTTGATTAATGTGCAAAATCTTACCAAACACCAGGCTATGCGATAGATCAGGCAGGATTATTGATTTTCCTCACAAAACTTATTTGTCCTAGAAAATTCTGATACACAAGCTGATGCTTTGAATTTATACGAGACTGTGGCGGTGAACACTCGGCCATTTGATACGTTATCGCTGAGTCTTCATAACAATCGCCATTATCTGTTTGATAACAAAAAAGTTTGTAGCGTCGATGTTATCGGCCACTAGCGGCATATCGGTGTTATCAGATATTATTGAAATGCCTTGGAATTGCTGGCAGAGATCCAGTATTCATTACCATATAATCCAGTGGCGGATTTACCAGCAGGCTGAGTAGGCTGGAGCCTAGGGCGGCAAATTTGGGGACCAATAGAACTCTGCAACAAATTTTGCCGATGACTTTCCCCTCTCTCTTGTAATTGTACATTCGGTGGAGGAAACTTCCAAATCTAGAGTATAACAGCAAGTTCGCCGCCCCCAACCAGTAATCGGCCTAATCTAGGATATGACAATTGTAGAGACAAGGGCGGCAAAAACTTACCTTGGACATTTGTAAATCCGCCACTGTATAGTATATCATGTAAGGGTAAAGTAAAGTGAGGGTAGTTAAACAATTTAAGCAAATAAAGTTTACTAAACTACCCTCAAATAATTACAGATTTCCAGCTTTTTAGTCAGTTCGCGGCGATAAATGATGACGCTTTCGTTGGTACACAGTACTTTGATCGTCAATATTTTTACAAATCGAAATTTAACAATCAGTTGCCGATTGACTTTTCCTGTTAAATAGTATTCATTCAGGCCTTTTGTGACATAAACAACAAAATTATCCTGGTTTAATCTTTGCACTGTGTACAGGATACACAACATTAACGAGTCAACTACATATACCAAATAATTTTATGTTGTTTGTTAGTAATGGTAGGTAGGTGCATAGACAAAGAGATAGATGTCATGATTTGCGCATTCAAATGCTAAGTTATGTCAGTGTTTGTATACACAGCCGCGCGGCGCGGGCACGGTGACGTAATGCGACATAGTTTCGCGAGCAGCAGCGTGTCGCCGCGTCCGTGCATTGCGCTGGCGCAACGATTCGTTTCCCCCAATTTGGACCAATGGGGCAAAAAAATAAAAAGCCAATTGAATTTACAAACCCAACAGAAAACCCGCATGTATGCAGCGACTTGCATGTACAAAAAGTATGTGCAAAATCTTGGCATGGGCATTTTTTGTTTAGGTACAGTCACTCAAGTAAAGATAGCCATATCATGATCATGGCAAAACAAACATAAGTGTTATTTACTAAACTATGTTAAGATTATCCAAATTATAAAAAATCTCCCAAAGTAATCTACTGTGAGTAGGTACATATAATCCCTCTGTATAAACACTAAACAGCTGGCCAAAGTTTATATTTTCTGATAACCAAACCTTACCAAAATGCCTTGGAAAGTGATAGGTAATATACCTAAAAGGTCATGTAAATAATGATTCCAGTAGTGCTGGGATTACCACTAGGCCTTACAGGCTGTGGCCTAAGGCCAGGGCTGTACCGTGAGGCTTTTATGATGTAACAGGGACTTATAAACAAATGAGTGTTTATAGAGATGTGTTTTAATGGAATCACTGTTGTATCTCAATCACTTTACCAGTGCGGCCTTGGCCTTAGGGTGGCAGGTGGTTGTTTACTCATCTATCTATTATCATACTAATATTATAAAGAGGAAAACTTTGTTTGTTTGATTGTAATGAATAGGCTCCGAAACTGCTGAACCGATTTGAAAAATTCTTTCACTGTTGGGAAGCTACACTATCCCCGGGTGACATAGGGTATAATATATATTCAAAAAAATTTAGGATCCTTACTAAAACTCGAATAATGTAACCGCAATGTACCCGTGCGATGCCGGGGCGGGCCGCTAGTAGCTAATAAACACCTAGGTAAATATGAAATGATGAGTGGTAAACATTGGTAGGAAGGAGGGAGGGGCGGCACAAAGCGAAGTAGCCTTAAATCCGGCACTGTTCAGACCTCTACTGGAATATTTTAATGATAATCAAGGCCAGTATTTCAAGCATTTGTAGTTATGCTAGTAAAATAACAATAGGTATTTTTCTACATTAAGCCAGATTTACACAATTTTTATACTCACTATGAGTCCTAGTTATAGGTACAGAAGCTGCTGTAATCAGCATACTGGTCAAGGGTCTGCCAAGATCTCTAATATGATTATATACAAAGCAAGGGCACAAAATCCAGCCGTTTATAAAGGTCACAATAGGCACCTACCTGAAACTTCTCGAATTGCTCCCGTTCAGCATCCAGGCTATTCTTTTTCAGCTGGAGGACACGAGGCAAGGATAACGACGCCATAGATACAACACATGCGAAACAAACCGACGAGAAATACTAGTTTGCGTAGGATCCAAAACCTACACAACCCACAACACTTTATTTAATAAAAAAATGAGGGCGGACTTATGATCAACCAGTCATTAGCAGATATATTGCACTTCTGCTCTATTGTTTGTTGTTTAAGCAACGTAATAATATGGGAATTGTTATAAAAATTAACACATATTTTTTAAAAATAGCGTAAATATTTGAGATGAAATTCGCAACACAAAACACGTCTAATTTCGAACCCCAAAAATGAGTGAATGAAATGAATGAATGCCAAGAAATGTACCTATGACAGACAATAGAGCATAGACTATACAGGCATAATCCAGTGATGAGCATTTCACAGGTGCATTGGGCGTAGTGTGTGAAAAATCATACTATATTAATTTGTTTATAGCATTTACAAACACAACGATATAAGACAAAATCGTGACTGTTGACTGAGGAGAGGAATACGAAAATGGACCGCCAAAGAGAATTAACCACAATGCGAACCTCTTTAGAATTATTAATTAAATATGTTCTATAGTATGATTCTATCGATTCTATCCCACATGCGCATCTCACCGACGTAGAAAAATATATGTCATTGTCAAATTAAATGATGATTTCTGTCTGTCATAGATATCTGTTCACTCAAATTGCGCGCCGCAGTCCGCATGTATGTTGTTAGTGTTTTTAATCGGGCATTGAAAGAAATTATGTTGTAAGCAAGCGCATTACACACGAATAAACTAAATTCTAATAAGGTTTATTCTTCTAAAACACGTTAGAAAGGTTAAACAATGGAGTTCCTCGAGTATAATGATGTGTCAGCCGAAATAAAGGGAACAATGGTATGGTCTCACTAATACATTTGTAGTTTCTTGTAATTCAAGAGTTTTTAAGTATTATTCTGTATTTTCAGGTTCCTGGGCGACTGAAGATGACTGATCAGAACATAGTTTTCAAGAACAGCAAGACTGGCAAGGTGGAACAAATACCAGGGAATGAGATTGAACTGGTGAATTTCCAGAAGTTCATCGGCTCGTGGGGTCTGCGGGTGTTCCTGAAGAACGGCACTCTTCACAGATACGGCGGCTTCAAAGATGGGGTGAGTTGATATGAATAGAGCAATTCCTATTCATGGAAGAATAAAACACAATAAGTATAAATAAGGGAAAATTCCCATGACAGAACTCCAAAATTTGCTTCTATCAATAGAGTATTTTTAAAGCTTCTAACATAGTGTTTGATCTTTTGTTCTATAGCAAATTGGATTTGACTAAACTCTGCATTGCCATCCTTGTCATAGTCACAATAGATGAGCAAGACAGAAATAAATTATGGTTGTGATTTGACTACAACATAGTACAATTAGTATTACTATAGGTTCTATCAAGTGAATGTGTGAGCGAGCTTAACTGTAGCTCTGTCGCAAGGCGGGAGTATGTCCACTGTGAGGTGTTAACCAAAAGGAGTTTGCAGGAGTAAAACCTTAAAAAAAAAACTATTGGAGTCCGGCTTAAAATGTACTTACATCCATATCCATGAGGACTTCCCCACCTAAAAATAAAGTGTTTGACTGAACCAGAATTGTTTTTTTTTCCCATGCAATATAATCTGTTTTCAAAACATTTAATGACATGTGAGTCTATATATCAGGCATGTTGTGATATGATTATATTAGTATTATGTACACCATACAATATCATGAAAGTTATCTCTTGTTATTGTAATTTACATTCAGGAACAAGAGAAAGTAGCAAAGTTCTTCAAAGCAAACTACAAAAAGGACATGTTGGAGAAGGAGCTGTCACTTAAGGGTTGGAATTGGGGCACTGCCAAGTTCAATGGGGCAGTGCTCAGCTTCAATGTGGGGACCAACACCGCGTTTGAGATCCCGTTGCACTATGTGTCGCAGTGCAACACCGGCAAGAATGAAGTTACACTTGAGTTTCATCAGGTAAGTGCGTTTTAGAGGCTCAGCCCTTTTTCTGCTCGCTGTTTTCACTGATTAAGTAAAGTAGAAATTGGTGATAAAAAAAATATTGTAAAGAAACTACAAATTTGCCTAGTTTCTTGCTCCTTCTTCTCAGTTGAAGTTGCATTCTGGTCCAATTGTAGAGTAACGTAACAATGTAAAATGCCTTTGCAACACCAATTTGGGTCAACAACATATTTGTCAGTAAAAAAATAAATAATATGCAACACTTGTATACAGAACGACGATACCCCAGTGTCCCTGATGGAGATGCGGTTCCACATCCCGACGAGCGAGGTGGGCGGCGACATGGACGCCGTGGAGGCGTTCCACCAGCAGGTCATGAACAAGGCCAGCGTCATCTCCGTCTCCGGCGACGCCATCGCCATCTTCAGGGAGCTGCAGTGTCTCACGCCGCGGTATGTGTACCAACTTCAGTTTGCACTGGAAAAACACATGTAATTGAATGTGTTGTTTTCTCTTTGTCGACCGCTTGGCGCAGTGGTTCGAGTGTAGGCCGCTCGGCTCACTGCACATGGTGGTTGCGGGTTCGATTCCCGCCGTGGCAAATTTCGGAAATGGCCCTTTCGTGATTTGCCCTGGTCTGGGTGTGACTGGGATCGCCCCCAGTCCATCGTGCGGTACCCATAGTACAAGCTCTGCTTAGTTTGGGACCATACAGTTGGTGTGTCTGCCTGGCGATATTTATTATATTTACTCTATTTTGTGCTATGAACATAAAAGAGACCTCTTCATACATTGGTGTGACAGTCTGGATGTTCCAAATTGTAGCATTAATTAGACATTCTGAAATTTAATTCACACAAAGTGGGATTGATGATAAACTGATGTTCGTATGTTGAAAAATGTTTTGTAACTATTGAAGTGAAAGTATAATATAATCGGAAAGGTGTAGATAGAAATCCTGTTAATTATGTCCTTGAAATTTCTTCCTTTATTGTATACCTATTATAAATAATTAATTATTCCTTTATTGTATTTAATTAAAATGGTATAATAGTAGGTAATTACTTTAAAAAAACGATTTACCTACTCCTTTTTTTACTGTTCGAATATACATATAGTATTTATTTAATGTATTAAATAAAAAGCTCAAAACTAGAAACCAACCATTTTCACATGGGCAACTAATAAATGTATTGTTCGTTTATTTCACGAAAACGCGCGCTGTGACTCTTATGACACTGGCATACGGATCAATTTGCAATAATTCACGCGTCTTCATGAAATGTATTGATTATACTCATTGTTTATTATTTTTGTTCACAGTGGTCGTTACGACATCAAAGTGTTCCAAACGTTCTTCCAACTCCACGGCAAAACGTTCGACTACAAGATCCCGATGTCCACGGTGTTACGCCTGTTCCTTCTGCCCCACAAGGACACCAGGCAGATGTTCTTCGTGGTGTCCCTGGACCCGCCAATCAAGCAGGGTCAAACCAGATACCATTATCTGGTGCTGCTGTTCGGAATCGAAGAAGAAACGAGCTTGGAACTGCCGTTTACTGAGTAAGTGCTTGTTACCAATTTTGTATCTTCACTGCCTTCAAATTCAGCAGTTCAAAACGTAATAAATTATATACAATTGGAAATAAATTTATAACACAAATCATCATTTTTTACATTTATTTTCTTCATAATTATATTTATAAATATTTTAATAAATAGCTTGAGTGAGAAAAATAATTATATTCTTAGTTATTTTTCTCACTCAAGCTATATAAAGCTATTTGGGATATAAACAGCCTGAACATTGCAGATTACAATTTATTATAGATGTAATATGACCTAGTTATCCATGATTTACAATAGAAGCAAATAAAGAAGTAAAGTATACATTGGATGTAATAATTATAATAAAATGAGTAATGGATCTTATAGCAGAAATGCTGCTGTATTACAGAGAGGAACTGAAGGAGAAGTATGAAGGGAAGATATCCAAAGAGCTGTCTGGTCCCACGTACGAGGTGCTCGCAAAAATCATGAAAGTCATCATCAATAGAAGGGTGACCGGGCCTGGAGATTTCTTAGGGTAAGTTACGACCACAGACCATCTTACGTTCACTCGTCAAACGTTAGTGGGGTATTGGTGAAGATGTCGAATTTTGATTGGTTCAACGTCGAGCCGTGAATGGACCAATCCAAATGTCGGGTGCGGTCATACATGCAGCAGTAGTAATGCATATGCTAGTTGAGCTGAGGTGCCCATACGGGGTCTATATCTTATTGGTCTGTGGTTACGACTATCTTTTTCTTGTCTATTAGTATACATATAAAAGCGAAAAATTGAGATCAACTGACTAGTGGTGTCACAACATACAGACTTCACTTTTAGTAAGTGTGTTGTCTCAAAGTATTCATTTTTTTTATTTTTAGTACCATACACACTTTCATATGCATTTGATACAAAGGGTGTTGTTTTGTCATTACAAACAGACACTTAAATTTTATTTATTTGTACAAATTGTATGGATTATTTATTGTGTTTGTATTGCCAGCCACCACAAGACCCCGGCGATAGCGTGCTCGTACAAGGCGGCCGCGGGCTACCTGTACCCGCTGGAGAAAGGCTTCATCTACGTGCACAAGCCGCCCGTCCACATCCGCTTCGAGGAGATCGCGTCTGTTAACTTCGCTCGTGGAGGCGCCTCGTCTACCAAGTTAGTATTGTTTTTTTATTACTGTACTAACATATTCAGCAGTTTCTAGCATGTTGCTTGGACTCAAGATACAGGCTTGCCCTGCGCGCCTAGTTTGATTTCCAATGATAATTGTATTATGTGATTTATATTGGAATAAATTATTATGTCTTATGTCTATTGACAAACTAGCGACCCGCCCCGGCTCCGCATGGCTCTAAAATTATCAGTGTTTCTCTACTATATTATGCATGTATTATACATGTAAGCCTCCCTCTTGAATCACTCTTATTATTAAAAAAACTGCATCAAAATCCGTTGCGTACTTTTAAATATCTAAGCATACATAGGGACATACAGCCAGCGGGAAGCGACTTTGTTTTATACTATGTCGATATGGCCGTACTTTGGTAGCTGCCCTGTAATCCCGCCGCACACTCCCACCACTATTGTATACTAGCTGTTATCCTCCGTTCGCGTTGCATTTCAATAAAATAAAATACCCTTAGTTACTCCATATATAACATCAGCTATCTGCCAGTGAAAGTTCTATCAAAATCGGTCCATCCGTTTCGGAGATTAGCCGGAACGAATAGACATACATACAGACAGACAAAGAATTTTAGTTTTTTCTTTAAATACGGTTTATACTTTCATAATAATGCATTTAGTAATAAGCTGTTATTTTAACATTATAAACGGACACTTGCAATTTTATTTATTTATATCGAAGAACCAACCAGCGCTCAGCACTCCAACATACAACTAAACATGTCATTGGTAAAACACTCAGATTAACGCAGATGGAGTAATCGCAACAAACGATGTGAAGCCACATAGCATTAAATGTGTGCGTGACAACTAGGAGCGGCACTGTAGGGACACGTACATCTGTGTGCGTGTAAAGTTGCCAGATATTGGGGAACGAACTCCCATAATTATTCCGATTGTTCTCAGTAGTACCAATGTTACAGATTGGAAATGGTCTTTCGCAATTTAGGTACTCAAGTAGTCGGTATTTGAACAGAATAATGCTAATAAAATAAAATAAACTTAGTTAGTATTTATTTTTTCTGCAAATCGATATTTAAAGATCTCTGCATTATCACTCAAGAACATTATAACATTAAAGATTTTTGGATGTCTTTATAAGCATAATTAGGTACACTAAATTGAAAAATGTTATTAATTTAAAATATTTATTACAAATTAAAAGTTACACACATAACATATTAGTTCTATTCTTTTTTTCTAACTAGAAGAGGTAGTTACATATACGAGGCACTAATATATTTCTTGAATATATATAATATATTTCTTGAATAAATAACTAGTTTTAAATAAAGATATAATATTATATATATACATAAATTATTTCCATATATAAATGTATAAATTAATCATCTTTCTACACCCCATGCACATTGCCCTAATTCAAGGAAACTTATTTCGATGTAAATTGGCAACACCAACCAATAACTATCAAAATTTTGTGTTTCGAGTGAGCGATATCAAATTGTGGGTAAATAAATTACAAAACTATAAAATAAACAATAGTTACCTGTGGAAAGATATGCCATCTGTTTTTTTTTGTTTTTGTGAACAACTTTTACACTTTTTAATTACGCAAGGCGGCATTTTCAAAATAAAACAACTAACCACCTTTGACGTCTAAGCACTGTGACGCGAAGTTCAGTACTGACGCGAGATTGTATTCGCTTCGTAATTTGTATTTGCTTTGGTGGACACACTTTTGTGTTCTAGGCGCGTCATCTGCCTATTCGTTAATCTGAGGTAAAACATATATTTATACTTACAGATCATTTGACTTCGAAATAGAATTGAAATTGGGCAGCATACACACGTTCAGCAGTATAGAGAAGGGGGAATACGACAAGCTGTTCGACTACATCACCTCCAAGAAACTGCATGTCAAGAACACCGGCAAGAATGTAAGTCAAATCCACGACATGACTTCATTAAGTTTATGACCCTCTCACAGAAGATCGGCGTAAAATCCCTATTGTAGGTACGCGGTACGATGAGGGAGAGAGCCGGAAGTATCAACTTTGACATTTTTAGGGTTCCATACCTTAAATAGAAAAACGGAACCCTTATAGGATCACTTTGTTGTCAGTCTGTCGAGACCCTTTTTCTCAGAAACGGATAGAGATAGCCAGTTGAAATTAATATCAAATATCAAACGCTATGGTCCCTTGGAGGTGTAAAAATTAGGTTTCTAAGAAAACGCAATCAAATCAAAAGATACGGCCATTTATGTCGCATCTTTCGATACTTTTTGCAAATTCATTTATCAAAACAAAAGGAATCAACGCACAGCCCAAACCGCTGGTGTTAGAATCATGAAATTTTGACAGTAGTTACCTTTCATACCGTAAATATCCACTAAGGAAGGATTTAGTTTAATTCCACTCCTAAGTGTATAAAATAGGGGATGAAAGTTTGTATTGGAGTCCCGAATTAGTTTAAGATGAATATATGGCTTTAGGTAGATCTTGCTGTAAAATCTTTCAACACTGTGCAGAAAATCTAGAAAAAATGAGGACACTATCACATGACACTACGTTGCAATTAAAATTATAACTGGAGAACACTAAATCACGAGCTACAGCCGACCATGTTAAAGTTAACTTAATTCCCCGTCGTTTCTGAATAAACTGAATACTGAGATTCAAAAATTAACCGCAAATACAGCTTTGTCTCTAGTGTTTCACTACTTTGGTTATAGATACGATAAATCTTCGCTATTAAAATGGGTCCGGAAGCCTTCATTGTGCACGTCCTCATGTGCACTTGTCCTGTTTTTTTTTGTGCTGGGATGATAAGAATGACATTTCTAAGATCACTCTCAGTCTTAAGATCGATTTATTAGTGCGGGCCTAGGTGTTTCAGGTGAGGATATTTTTAAAAACCCGGCTGATAGTTTATCGACCAATCAAAAGCCGCCTATTGCCTAAATGTATCCCGGCCGTGTTTTCTCTCCAGGATAAGGCACTCTACGACGACGATTTCGGCGACTCGGACACCGAGAAAGAGCCGGACGCGTATCTCGAGCGGGTGAAGGCCGAGGCCAAGGAGCGGGACTCCGGCGACAGCGACGACTCGGACGAGAGCACGGACGAGGACTTCAACCCGGACAAAGCCAACGAGAGCGATGTGGCTGAGGAGTGAGTACAATTGGACGTACTTTGGCATAACTAAAATTGAAAATTTAGAAAACCCCCGATGCGACGACCTTTTTAAACTACATTAGAGCTGATAATTTTCAAACGGCTGAACCGATTTTCATGAAACATAGCTAAGAACACTCTCGATCAGAATACCTAACTAACAAAAAAAAACAATATTGAAATCGGTTCATCCGCTTGGGCGCTACGATGCCACAGACAGACACACAGATACCAACCAAAATGGGGGTTAAAAATGAAACCAACCTAGAATCGCAAACACAAGGTTGTTTTTGGTGTACAGCAGTGCATGGGGATTGATTACGCTTTGCAAAACGATATCCAATTAGCAATTACTATAGCTATATCAATAATAATAATCAGACGACCGCTTGGCGCAGTGTGTCGAACGTAGGCCGCTCGGCACACTGCACATGGTGGTGGCGGGTTCGATTCCCGCCGTGGCATATTTCGTACGCCTTTTCGTAATTTGCCTTGGTCTAGGTGTTACTGGGATCGCCCCCAGTCCATTAAACGGTACCCATAGTACAAGCGTTACTTAGTTTGGGACCATACAGTTGGTGTGACAGTCTGGCGATATTTATGTTATTTATTTAATAACGGCTAGTAACGATCTATCTATGGGTATGTGCGTGTGTGTGTTGTGACCCCGTACGGACCAATACCACTACCCTGCACTCGCGCACCTAAGTTAGTACACTGAAAAGTTTGCGAATTAGTTAGATATTGAGCGTCTACGGGGTATGAAGTCTATGGATCGAGCTGTCCTCATCGCTCTATGTATAATATGATGACTTTGTGTGTATTTATTTATATTCATATATACCAGAAATTTTATATTTTTTTCCTTGTTATGATTTGTGCAACAGGAAAACATTCATCGTAAACAATGACTCGCCTTAAGATTATGTGTTGTTTGCAAATCTTACATACTTAGTGAATGCGGTTCATTAAATTAATATATATTCATTCCTAGTTTGTCCATAGATTAATAATACTTACATTTGGTAGGGATATTATCTTCTTACGATTCAACCGACTCACCCTTTTCTATGTTGATAATATTCAGGTACGACACCAACCCGTCTTCGTCAGAAGACTCCGACGCATCAGGGGCGTCAGGCGACAGCAAGAAAGATAAAGATAAAGAGAAGAAAAAGGAAAAGAAACATAAGAAAGCAAAGACTGTGGTAGGTAACATTTTTATCGTTCATACCTCAGAAGAAGAGAGTAACGTAGACCGAGCGCGTAGAACTACTTAGTCTGAGATAGGGTCTAAGAAATATATACCCTCATCTGTAATTTATTAGTGATAAGAAATAAATGATAGATTATTAGATGATATTCACATTAACACATTTCAAATAGGTTGCCTAGTTAAATAACAGATGAGGGTATATATTTCTTAGACTGGATCTTGTACTAAGTGGGTGAAGCCAGCAAAATTAAAAACTAGTAACATCAATCAAGTTTTCTTTTTAGGTCATGTGGTTTTACATTATTATTATTACGACGCATTAGGGTATAAATCCTTTTTTATTAGACGTACACTCCTGATGGCAAACAGCGATCAATATTTTTTTCTCAATCTATGGAACTTAATTAGAATCTGGTTTGATTGTCTGTGCGTAACGCTATATTATACGTCACGTCCACAGCCGGAAGCGGCGGCGCCTCGCAAGCGCAAGGAGAAGTCGAAGAAACGCGAGAAGGACGCGAACGCGCCGAAGCGGCCGGCGACCGCCTTCATGCTGTGGCTGAACGAGAGCCGCAAGAGCATCGTGGAGGAGAACCCCGGCATCAAGGTCACCGAGATCGCCAAGAAGGGCGGCGAGCTGTGGCGGGACCTCAAGGACAAAACTGTACGCTACTATACTATATAGGCTGTTTCAAAAGCCCGAAATTTTACTTCGGGTGTAGATGTGTATCGGACATAATGACATAATTTTTTGGAAGATTTTGCATGCGGGTGCATGTCTTAGAATAAAATAGAATGTCTTTATTTGTAAACATAGGTATGTAAATACAGTTCTTAATTGTCTAGGAAATTCGCTATGTTTTGCCATATGGCATACAAATCTATACCTATATATATAACTCAATGGTGACTGACTGACTGACTGACTGACATAGTGATCTATCAACGCACAGCCCAAACCACTGGACGGATCGGGCTGAAATTTGGCATGCAGGTAGATATTATGACGTAGGCATCCGCTAAGAAAGGATTTTGATGAATTCTACCCCCAAGGGGATAAAATAGGGGATGAAAGTTTGTATGAAACTTTGTCAATTAAATTCCACGCGGACGAAGTGGCGGGCACAGCTAGTATGTTAATAAAGTTAATTAATCATGCATTGGCTTGGATCTACATTATCATAAAATATCTTAGAAAACCTTTGTGGAAACTTTACCTCAAAATCTGTTCCTTACCCATGAGCAAGTGATAATCATACCTATTGAAATTTTGATATGCGCATTGATTTAGAAGAACCCAGAGGTGCTCACCGAGGTTTGAGCTCAAGACATTGTGCCCGCAAGACGCGTGCCCAACTAATCGGCTATCATTGCTCTTAAATAACTATGCACATAAAAATATTAGTCCGCATACATTTATACAGTCATAAAATCAATATTGCTGTCATTCAACCAATGGCAAAGAGATCATTATTTCAGGAGCAAATCTATGAAATGTGATGATCATTTATCTACACAGGAATGGGAAGAGAAGGCGAACAAATCGAAAGAAGAATACAACCAAGCGATGAAGAAGTACAAGGACAGCGGCGCCGCCGACGAGTTCAAACAGAAGAAGAAGCTAGCGGAGAAGGAACGGAAGGCTGCGGAGAAGAAAAGCAAAGCGCCGGCGCCCAAGAAGCCCAAGCCCAACACCAGCGGGACAGGCACCGCCGGCAAGTTCACTAGCAGAGAGTATATAGAAGATGATGACAGCTCTTCTGATTCTGATAAAGAGAAGAGTAAGAAGAAGGATAGTAAAGATGTAAGTATTATAAAGGTACAATTATAAGCTATGGGCAGGCTACCGGCTGATAGCGAGAACTCTTCTTCTTTCTTTAAAATATGGCCCACCCAGTTCAATGGTATTTCGCCAGTGTCAAGTAACAAATAGCAATCAAATTTAATAACAATACAATACAGAAATGTCACCGTCTTCTTTGGAACACTTAACATGGTCGAACTCTTAACATGGTCGTATCGGCATCGACAAAGCATGCTGTCACTGTCATTCTTATTTATGAATTCCGTCGTGTGAGCGTAATGGCACACGATAACGTTAGCGTTACGCTATGGTAAATATTACGTGCTTGAAGCTTAGGCGACTTCGTAATAATATTCGGATATTTTTTCAATATTTCTTCGCTTTGAAAATAATTTGCCAGCAACATTAAATCCAAACACATTTATTCGGATGGTACTAGTTTTAAAGTAATAATTTGATTGTCTATACAAGTACTGGGTAAGGTTTTTTAAACGACACTTAAGCATAATGCTTAACCGATGTAACAGAAAAGAGAGCGCTGCTGCTAACCTACTTTCTTAAATACATTCGACCAAGTCAACACAATGGTAGAAGTAATTTTAGGAAAGCGTTCAATATGACGACGACCTCTGATGACCGCTTGGCGCAGTGGTTTGAGTTCGGCAAATGGGCTTTTCGTAATTTGCCCTGGTCTGGGTGTCACTGGGATCGCCCCCAATCCATTGTACGGTACCCATAGTACAAGCCTTGCTTAGTTTGGGAACATACAGTTAGTATGTCAGTCTGGCGATATATAACCACTCAGTAACATAGGTACCGGGTCTTTTTTATTGTTGCTAACATTATTGTCCTTTTTTTCAGACCAAGGAATCAAAGAAAGAGAAATCCAAAACTTCGATGTCGGACGCCGCATCATCTGGTTCTGGGGAAGGCAGTGGGAGCGGTAGCGATTGAACTAAATAAATAGTGATTAATGAATCCGTGGCGAATAGAATAGGGGCATACATAATTTTCATGCCACCAGGGCCCTAACCACGCTAGGTACTCAAATCGTAATAGAAAAGCAAACGCTCGCGATTACGTTTCAAACGCTCCGCTTTTGACGTTTTGCTGACACCATACCATATCAATGTCAGTAGAAATCGTGAAGCTCGTGTCAGCAAAACGTCAAAAGCGGGGCGTTTGAAACGTAATCGCGAGCGTTTGCTTTTCTATTACGATTTGAGTACTTAGCGTGGTTAGGGCCCAGGGCGGCGCCACGTTGCAGTGGGGTGACATTGACACTTATGAAAGTATTTAGTTAGTGTTTGTTATCACACTTAAGAGACAGGTGACGTCATCCCAGTCTAATCAAACGCCATCTGGTGAGCTGATGTTTGCCCCATCGAAATACCTGTAATTGAATAACCCGCTCTAAATGGCATCAGCCGACGCCCGATTGAGAGAAATAGAGCTATTATAGGAAAAAAAAAAACTTACCATAGCTCCTAGACCATTTCTTAGCATAGCTCTGGATCGAATTAGTCATAGGCCAAGTCGACGGGAGGGCTTAAAATACTAAGTTTAGTTATAAAATGTTGATTATGTGAAATGAAAGCCCCAGTGTTAGTTGTAAATTTACTGTAATGTTTAATATAAGTGTATTTTTATTTGTGTTGTTTTCTTTAAATGTTGATAATAATAATAATAAAAAAACTTTATTACTAAAATAATAACAAACCCCAAATTGCGGTCGAAGGCCATTTAGATTCACAATAAAATTAAAATAACCACATATTTGATTACATTAAACCTCCAATATTAATTATATAATCAAATAACGATAAACCTTTCCTTTTTAGTTAAATTATTTTCCTACTTACTGATAAAAGAGTTCTCCATAAGTACGTACGTAATCCAAATCAAATAAACCTAGCAAATTTAAACAATTGACCTGATTATATAGGTACCAACTTACTCTACTAGGTGAAACAGAAAGGGTATACTATTTTTTATGCATCTTTACTTTGTAATTCTAAAACTATCGGCTTAGTGGGACAGTTGAAGTACTAAAGGTTTTGTAGACTTATGAAATCTGTCAACAGCTGTGTCCCTGTAACACATTTTGTTTTTCAAGTTTCCTCCAAAGCTGAATGTCTTAGAATTACAAAGTTAAGGTTTGAAAAAAGTATACCCTTTCTGTTTGAATACACACATTATATAAAAAAATGTTATAATCGCAGATAATTTAAAGTGGCTTGCGCACGCGCAGGCTAGCCGCGTCATCAAATTGACACGTGCAACAGCAAAAGGTCAATGTGTTTAATGTGTAATCCGGATGTGTACACATTTCATTAGGAATTCATAGGTAGATCGCGGTTTTTTTTCTGTCAAATAGGTATCTACCGGATTCGACATCTTTCCTAATACTAATGGACAAACTGTTGATGGTATCACACCTCTCCTATCTAAGCTGTTAATTACCTAGAAATGTTAACTATAATTTATTGTGTTAACATTATAATATACATAGCTACCTATTTGTTTATGGTTTAAGTAAATTTCGCCTTCTCTCTTACCCTATGTTCGCAATAGACGAAACATTTACACCGCTTTTTGTTGCTGTCTGTATTATTTGAGTGCTTCAAATAGAGGCAACAATAAAAATCGGTATAGGTACATACCTTAAATATTTCGCCAACGCCCTGGTGCTACCTTACCCAAAAATAGAGACAAAAATCAATATGTTTTGTGTGAGTTTTTCGTCCTGTACCAACGGGGGACCATTACATTAGCGGCTAGAACAAATGTACGGTTCACTGGATAACCGTTGGGTACATCTTTGCATACATTTTGAATAGATTCAGTACCCTATTCTATTATGGTTAGTAAAAAATAAATGGCGCCTTCGGCCCTTCGACGCTTTGACGCGGCCCCGGCCTTGTCGTCTGCCCTTTTTTTTGTTAAAGATTCCTTTTGTAAAAGCGCAATAAAGCTCGCATTGCGGAAGGTTTGGGATACTCGGTAATAACTGCAAATGGGGACACGCTTACCTACTGCAACCAACACAAAATAAGTTGCATCTGTCTATCTCTGATTTCCTTAAGTTTTTATAACATAGCGATACATTTACTTCCAGAAACAATACGATATGACCGTTTAATTTCACTTAACTAGTAGTTTTATTGGCATTTGTAGGTAACATACCTATACCTTCTCATTTCAATAAAACCATTCTTAAGTTGAGATTGACAGACATGCATCATCAAACAGACATCTTAACACCAAGGTCGACGATGGCTACGGCGGCGTAGCGAGCGGTATCAGTGTGAAATGATTTTAAACGTTATCTGTATAAAAGTGCCTACTTACAAGTTCGGTATCGCTAAAACCTAAACCTAATCCCTGAAGCCTAAACGCCTTTCGAAAACACCTGTTTACTCCTTTAGCCATTGCCTAAACAACCTACTTCATTGTTGCCTAAACAAAAAAGAGAAGATGGGCTATTCCACAGATTTGATAGTCTAAGGGCTATTCGTAGGATCTATAGGTGGTTAGGTTAGTACTTTACTTACTTACCTAAATAAAAAAATACAGTCATACAACAAGGGCTCTTATCAATCACAATGAAAACGTTATCAGACGTGCAAATGCAGTTATTTAGTAGGCGCCTGCGTTATATGACTATAACATTAATTATTTTATCTAAATTGCTGCATTAAGTATTATGCGACAGGGTAAATAGGTAAGTAACTAGGTATCTAGGTGATAAAAGATAGTTAAGTACTTACATAGACGTTTACATTGCATCGATCGCCATTAATTAAATAGGTTAAAGGTATCATTGTGAATAGTGTGATAGAAATAAATCTATAACTTTATATCTATTTACTTACCAATTTCTAAAGGGCCTTTGTGCGTTTTGAATGGAAATAATAATACTGCTAAACATTGCCTCAACGCAACGGTTTGAATCGTGAGAATTTTGCGCAGCGGAGGGACAGATTGTTTGCAAGAATAAAAACAAAATAATACTTCTATGTACCTACGTACAATGGCTACTAGTATCAATCGCTATTTTTTTTTAAGATTAAAAATGTCTTACTTAATTACCTGCCCACCTTATAAGTAAGTCACCTAATTAGTCAGTCAGTAGGTAAGTGGGTAAGTCCCTGGAACCAACAAAATCTGTGAAGTTTAGTAGGTGCTTAAGTAACTTAAGCACCTACTGAACTTCAACTTTAAGTTAAGTAGTAAGTACGTACCTACTTATTTTATGAGATACTTACCTAGCTCTGTCAAAACGTCAGGCATCTGTCTTCCGAGACTTCTTTAGATAGGTACTTAATATTAGTACTTAATTAGGAAGGCGTAGGTACACCTATCTGCCTACGTCTACTTAGTAGGTACCTAAGTACTTATAAGTTCACTCGCTACCTAAGTAGGTACACATTATACACACATGCATATACATGTAGATAGGAATTAAGTACTAACTCGCTTATCGCTTATCTAACCCTAAAGGAACGTTAGATAAAGAGAAGTGAAACTTGATTCCACTTTAAGAAGCATTTTAGTACGTAAATGTATTACTTAGGTACTTAAATAGGTGCACCTACTTAGTAACTATAGGTACCTAACCTACCAGTCTAAGTAACTGCTTACTTACTTATGACAAATTAATTTCTAGGTAGCATACCAAACCAATACGCTTATCGCTTTGTTCTAATTTCCTGAAATCATTGACTTGATGGAGGGAGAGGCTTGGATCCACGTAGGATATGGAGAAAGAGGGATGGCCTATGATTTACTGTGCGTTTAGGTGTATACCTAGGTAGGTATATTTATTAACTTTTCTTCAAAAATATATTCACTCATTCATGCCAAGCATCATCAAGTTCAAGAATATACGTAGATAGATAGGTACGGATAATACGATTTTAGTAGGACTTTAGGTATATGAACATAAGAACTAATGCAACAACACCCTTATAGCTTTGAAATAAAAACTATTTCTCAGGTTCACGAAATACAAAATCGTAAACAAACGCGTCTGCCATTCAAGCGCTATGTTTTATTGGCGTCCCTTTCCCGCTAACATTTACCGCGCTTTTTACGTTTTCGAAATTAACGTTGGCGGCATTTAAAATAAGGCGCGATTTCATTTCGGTGGAGGTTCGTCTTGAGTGGACTGGGTCACATTTTGATATACTTCTTATATGAATGTACTAACAAAATACCCAAAAAATAATTCCTGAGGGATGGAATGTCCTAAAATGTTAATATTTTTCTATTTCTATACTTATTTTCTAGCAAAATTCGCAAAATAAATTTATGAAGCAAATGTTCTAGAGATTTACTGATAAAAGATAATGGGTCATAAAGTGACTGCGTAAGGTTGAATTTCACATAAAAGAACTAATCGATACGTCACGGATATACGTAGTACACGATGCTCTACAACGGCTGTAAAGTTGGTAGCATCGAATTTCTCGGCCAATCACGTTCGAGATAGATGTCGCTTTGGTGCCGACGCGATACGACCCCAAGCTAGCTTGCTGGGAACATTTGCTTCGAGCTCCATACATTTTCTTCTGGTTCTCTACGTCTATAGTTTGGTTGTGCACCAGTTCAAAAATAATTTCAAAATTTTTGCCATCAGGTAAGTGCAATTATTTTTCCACTCAAACTTAAATGTTTTAATAAGTATATTCGTGTTTATTAGGGCCGGATTCATAGAAATAAAATTCATTCCACGTTGGAATTCGCATTCAAACATGGCTATAGGCTCTTCATACTTTCGTTAGTACGCGTGGGTATGGAGAATGACGCCTTATTTCAATAATTTATTTCTCGGATCTTTACTATTGAAGGACTGAAACAATTCTTCCATAAGTCTTAGCTATATAACCGTCGGATTATTTGGTAATTATGTCATCTTTAGTTATTGCGTATTTTCATCACAATCTGTGAAAACAAAATGGCTCTTTCGACCCAAGCCTAGGACAGTGAACTCGTTATATGGGGCGATAGCTATTTTCGCGTGGTAATACAAGTTTTATATGTTATTTCTATCGATTTTAACTATATTTTCGTTCTTTAAATTCTGGAATTCTTATTTTCGTTCGTAGTATGGTGTAAACGTGTTTCCCGCCAAAATGCCGCCCTACTGTGCCATATAGGCAATGCGAAGGCTGACTAGCTATCGAATTTGCTAAAGCGTGGCCCTCATAACCTGTTGCCACGCATTTTCCGGCAATTTTATTACAAATCCCTTTGTTTGATTACAGGAAAAAAGTTAAAATGACGGACAAGCCCAAGCGTCCTATGTCAGCATATATGCTGTGGCTGAACAGTGCTAGAGAATCGATTAAGTCCGAGAATCCTGGCATGAAAGTCACCGACATTGCTAAGAAGGGAGGCGAATTATGGAAATCAATGAAGGACAAGACTGTATGTATTGGCACATCACCTATTACAATATTCTCTTTGTCTTTATTACTTGCTAATTCGCATTATTTTGATTCAGGAATGGGAAGAGAAGGCGGCACAAGCTAAAGAGCAGTATGCTAAAGATTTAGAGTCTTACAATGCCAACGGTGGCGGCGGCGAGGGAGGTGGCGGCGGCAAGAAGGCGCAAAAGCGAGGAAAGAAGGTCACCAAGAAAGCGGCGCCTGCTGTAAGTTCCATTTTTCACACTAAAATTAACCTTAACACTTGAGATTTGTAGATTGTCTAGGTGAGCACACGGACAGACTGTCCAGATGAAGGTAACTCGTAACTGTAGACATTTCTGAAAATTGTTTGATTAACACTTGAATTTGTTAACAGAAATCCAAGAAAAAGAAGGAGGAGTCCGAGGATGATGAGGGTGATGAGGATGAAGATGAAAGCGAATGATCTCCCAGCCCTTAGACATTACTGTTCATATTGAATAATTTACTTGGACTTAATTTATTACAAAGTAAAAAGGGACTGACTTTCCAAAGTCTGTATGATACTTCACTTTTTTTTTCAATTTATATAATTATTGAGTTTAATTATTCTCTTTGGCTCGTGTTTCTGATGAATTCACAATAATTTGGTCCGCACATTGAATTGTTGTTTGTTTCAGTGTGTCGTTTATTCTACTACTTGTGTAATGTAGTATTAGTAATGATAGATTTATGTAATAGGATTGCAGAGTTTGGAAAGTTCTGCCACTGGCTAGGGTCTAGGTTTCTAAGCCTCAAAAAAAAGAATAATGTTTAAGTGTTAGCATGTATACACCGGGGAATTGTACAGTTAGCCCTCCCTCGTTAAGTTCGCTGTGACTACCGGATGCTCACTTTAAGATGTACCTCATCTGGTTTCATCAAAACTAGTATGTCTGCAATATTACCTGATTTGCTGTATAACATGTTTATTTTGAAGCTGGGCTTTGAATTAAATATTACACATTATAAATTAACTGTGTAATAAGTGTGCACTGAATTTTGGACATAAGAGTTTTGGTCAAACTACACCAACATGTAAAATTAGAGACTATTACATGGACGTATGTATGGCTTATTGTTAATTAAACCTACCTCTTCTCATTGTAAATTTCAATGCTGATAATGGTACCAAACGTTAAGCTAAGAACAGACGGCGGGGTGCTCCCCCACCGGGCAATTTAAATAATTTAGGAAATTGATGTGTATGTTGTATTTTTAGTTAGTTCATAGGTAGGTTTTCGATGTGATTTGTCTCTCAAATTTTACATTTGTGTTATTTTGTAAATGAGAATTAGCATTCCTCATGTCAATACGGATTTTACATGTTCAATAAAGTAATTTCATATAAAAATATTCTATTTTTCAATTCGTCTTTTCATTCTCTACCTTTTTTTCTTCCTAAGTAGGTACTGAGAGCTATCCTACAATCTATTTTCACATCTATTTCCCTGCTGTTACGATCTCTAATCCTAGTAGATTGACGTGAACACGTGGCGTGACCGAGTATTGATGAGGTAAATTTGGAAAAAAATACTGAGGCGTTTTCACAGAGTACCTTGTATATACTAGAAAGGCGTTTTCAAGATGGTCATATTGGCACGTGAGTGATCGCATCCGCGTGGCACGAGATGACAGATACATAGGTACCTAGTTAGTAGTATTATGGACTTCTAGTAATAGCGGCTTTGTATGATTGTAGAGTATATTGACTATTAGTCATAAAAACTTACAAAGGTGTGTATACTTATAGAACAAAATACCGCATAACAGTAGGTGGCCATTTGCTAGCATTTTACATATTTCTTAACCTATAAAGTTCATGATCTTAAGAAACCAATCCGTTTCTAGATGTAAGCATCATTGCGTTTTAGCTATTTCATAGTTATTTTTTGTAATATCATTGATTTGACTCCTAAAATTCCACGTAATCATACATTTATCTATAAATCGATATTATGTCCTCGCCCCAAGGAAGGTCGTCCGACGCCATGTTTTTTTAGTATTTCATTTTATTATTGCCATAATCAAAAACGTAGAGAAATGTTAACAAAATTTATTGCTATTGTCTCGTCTATAAGCGACCGAATTTTACAATCTGTCTGACCGTTGCTTAGACCATTTAAAGAGTAATCTATGGACCGTTGCGTCCTATAGATTTTACTAATATTATAAATGCGAAAGTTTGTGAGTGTGGATGTATATACGTATGTATGTATGTATGTATGTTTGTTACTCCTTCCCGCAAAAACTACTGAACGGATTTGGATGAAATTTGGAACACAGATAGATTATAACCGGGATTAACATATAGGATACTTTTTAACCCAATAATCCAATACTACGCGGATGAAGTCGCGGGGCACAGCTAGTAAGTATATAAAAAAAGAAGCTACTACTATAATAGCTAGTAGGCGGAGCGGCGAGCAGGATTTCCAACCATTTCGCTGGCTAGTGAGTGTGGTGCTTTATTCTCATTTTGAAAAACATTATTGTCGATGATCAATGTTTAAACCGTAAACAATTTTCTGTCAAGCAAGTGTCGCAAGTCAATAGATCTGTCATTTTCCACAACCTACCGTAAATAAACAAAACATATAAATAAACATCTTCTAATTCCTAATTTCCTCGAGGGATACTTTCATAATTTTTTTGGCATTCGGTATGGGCAAGTTCGCGATCTTAAATCAGCTGTAATATAAAGCTATATGCAAAATTCCAACAAATCATATTATAGGTTATATATTGTTTTTACTATAATAATATTTTGTGTGAACAACGATGGCTGGTGATGGAAGTGGTGGGTCACAGGTGGCCCTCGTGACCGGGGGCTACGACCACACAATCAAGCTATGGCAGGCGCACAGCGGAGTCTGCTTGCGGACCATGCAACATCCTGACTCGGTAATGTTACCCTTGGTTTGAACAGGACGAAACATTCACACAAAAAAAATACATGTCTCCATTGACTTGAAATATTAATAGCTCTATTTTATGACAATATAAGTAAAAGACTTACACACTGAAACTAGCTGTATCTTGTTTTATTTTTCAGCAAGTCAATGGGCTGGAGATTTCACCGTCTGGTCAGATGGTGGCTGCATGTGGCTACCAACATATTCGTATGTACGACCTGGCCAGCGCCAACCCAGACCCGGTTGTCAACTTTGAGGGTATCACTAAGAATGTAGCCCGAGTTGGATTCCATGTAAGTTAACCTTTTTTAATGCGGAGAAATCCTCTAGGCTCCAGCCTGGGGAGAGGGGATGCTGCAGTCCTTAGTAGACCTAACTAAATGACTAACAATGTACCCAGAAATTATTGTCCACAACACAACAAATGTTTGCATTACACTTGACTTTATTTTTAATTTCAGAAAAATGACCTATGGATGTACACAGGTGGAGAAGATTGTACGGCCAGGATATGGGACCCAAGGTAAATTGGTTTTTTATTCCACCCTCATATCATGCCTTTATGAATCCAGTCCAGTTTATCCGGGTTCTTCCATGGAATTTTTAGTGGCCTCCCTTCTTTCCCTCAGTCAAGGGCAATTTTTTGATGGCCTTCACTCTACTAGTAACATGTCTAGGTTATTGTAGCATAATATGTGCTGACAAAAAAAATACGATAGCAAATGATTTTGTAATTCCTAGTATTTTTTACTAAATGTTTTGTCTTTACCTACAGAAAATATGTATGTAATACTTTGTATTCAAATTTGCTGTAATTTGAAAATGTTTAGTGTATCGCACGAAATGTGTTCAGAGCGGCGCCGCAGTTCAGTTGCACGAAGATCTTCCAAGTGCCAGCGCCGGTGAACGCGGTGATGCTGCACCCCGACCAGACGCAGATCATGGTGGGCGACCAGAGCGGCATCATACACATGTGGGATCTGCGGACCGATCAGAACGAGCAACTGGTATGTCAACCACACAGATTATATACGCACTTTTGATGACAGGTGGCTAATGCCACTAATTCTTGAAAACTAAACTATCAGGTTTGCCCTTATTGAAAGAAAGAAAGAAAAACTTTATTGCGACTAGCAGAAGAATAAAATTAATGAGATAATAATAAATGGAACTAAAAAAATAATTACAAATTCTGCTCGCCGCAAACGGACCCAATTCAGCATTTGCTGGTTGACAAGAACCAGCGCTGGTCTTCCATTGGGCCCGTTTGGCGATTTAACGGGTGCAAACCACAAAAAAAAATTACTAAACTAAAAACAACTATTGAAGTTGTAGCTGTTTGTCAGATCCCAGAAGCTGAGGCGTCTATCCAGGACATAGCCATAGACCCCGAGGGCAAGATGATGGCGGCCGTGAATAACAAGGGCAACTGCTACGTGTGGGCGCTGGGGGCGCAGCACCCGGTGCCGCGGCGCCACTTGGCCGCGCACTCCAAGTACGCGCTGCGCTGCAAGTTCAGCCACGACTCCAGGTCACCTCACATCTATTATGACAACTTTTAAATCACCAGCAAGACAGCCGGTTAAGGTTGTGACAAGACAAAATGATTTCGTCTCATACTCTTCTATTGATTAAGAAAGAGAGAGTGAGTAGAGGCGTCATAATCTTTGGCAAGACTTGTCATTGCGCGCGTGATGACGCTTGATTCGACTGGATGACATAATGACATTTCCCTTCTGTCAGTGTCACTACAACACCCACGCTATCCTGGCGCCGCCATCCGGCATTTTTTGCCTTTATTGAAATGTTCTCAGAAAAAGAAAAAACAGTGATACCTAAGAAGGGGTAGGCTCGAACACCATCTCGAATTTCTGGTAATTTTCGGATCTCATCCGTGAATATCATGTTTAATAAAGATTATAGCTTGCTGAACATTGCGGTAACATGGTGGACTAGCCCGAGTCCCCCTCGCAATGAGGGGGAGTGTGCCTGGTGTAATATCAATAGGCCACAATTGGGCAACATAAGGCAATAACTGGGACCAAAATACCTTACTAGAAATTTGGATGCAGTGCTATGCAAACTTGCCTACCCCTTCGGAGAGGCTCTGAATGCTAACAGAACGCTCGGTATAACGTGGTTGTGATACAGCATGCTGGTGACGACGTCCGGCGACTGCTCGGCCAAGCTGTGGCGCACCGGCGACTGGGCGCTGCTGCGCGAGCTGCGCCACGACACGCAGCGCTGGGTGTGGGACGCCGCCTTCAGCGTCGACTCAAGATACCTCTTCACAGGTTACTGGACTACTTACTTACAACATCTATATAAATAAATAAAATTGGAGTGTCTGTTTGTAATATCAAAATAACACCTATTCACTAAATGCATATGAAAGTACATACGACACGTATAGCAAAAATGCGAATTAAATTTTTTTGGAACGTAGTTCCTTATCGCGCGTTGCGAAAGGGGGCTAGACGGAAAAAAATCAGTGTGTACCGACACATTTTGCTATAGTTGTAAGCCGTGCGGCGTGCGCGTGTTTCTCTGTCTGTCTCTCTCAATCTTTCAGTCTGAAAGTGAAGGTGAAGGTGAAAGTACTTTTTTTACTTTTACGTTCATTTTTGTTGAGTGTATACAGGTTTTTTGTAGATAAAAAATAATAATATGTAACACTAATTAATCCTGACTGTGTTTCTGCACAAGTTCCGGATATTGCAACTTCGTTCCATCCGGGTGTCCCTTGACACCTCTTAAGTTTTTTGTCTGTCTGTCTGTATGTTTCTTCCGGGTAATCTCCGAAACGGCTGGACCGATTTTGACGGGACTTTCACTGGCAGAAAGCTGATGTTATACGTAGTAACTTAGGCTACTCTTATTTTATAAAAACAAAAAATGGGTCCTGTCGCGCGGGCTCAGCACGCGGGAGCGGGCTTTTCTTTTTGTTAAGTTAATTTCACCGCGGACGAAGTCGCGGGCTCAGCTAGTTTAAAAAAATACTAGCTTTTACAGGTTTGCTAACGATTTTTTGGTGTCGACAACAGCGCCACCGGGTCCTAATATACCTAAGGGCCTATGCACACCACGTTTTTGAAACGCGCCGTCGACGCGCGTTTGTAGCGATACAAAGGACAACAAACTGCTCTGCTGTACCATAAAAGCGCGCCGTCGACGGACGGCGTGTTTAAAAAGCGTGGTGTGCACAGGCCCTACGAAACATCCCGATGACTTCAAAATCGGTCAAGGAATTTAGTAGGACAATAATAACGAACACACCAGAATATTACATTTAAAGATTTTGGAATATTAAAATAGACTAGCTGAGCCCGCGACTTCGTCCGCGTGGAATTTAACTTAACAAAAAAGCGCGCTCCCGCATTCTAAGCCCGCGCGACAGGACCCATTTTTTAATTTTGTTTTTCTAAAATAAAAGTAGCCTAAGTTACTGCGTATAACAACAGCTATCTACCAGTGAAAGTCCCGTCAAAATCGGTCCAGCCGTTTCGGAGATTACCCGGAACAAACACACAGACAGACAGACAGACAAAAATTTCTTAAATCGCGTTTTTGTTATAGGTGTCGTATGTTCTTTCATATGCATTTAGTGAAAAGGTGTTATTTTGATATTACAAACAGACACTCCAATTTTATTTATTTGTATAGATTTCGAAGCTGGGTGGAGCACTGTGCACGGTTACAAAAGAACTGCCACAAATTGTTTAATTTAATGTAAGCACACAATTATCTCGGACATCACGATGACATAAATATCATTTTAGATTATGATTATCACTCATTATTGCTCAGTGATGAAGACACAAACAACGCGAGGAAACCACCAGTTTTTTATAGATTTGTTTACGAACAATATTTTTGGGCTTCTGTACATAATTATTGGTATTTTGTGACAGGTTCATCCGATAACTATGCCCGTCTGTGGGACGTCGAGAAGGGAACACTAGAGAGAGAATACTGCGGACATCAGAAGGCTATCACTGCTCTAGCGTTCAAAGATCAGGCCGTTTAATAAGACTCATTTACTAAAAATATAACGAGGGTACATAAAAAAAAACTACACTGAGTTTATGTTTGTTTTCGACTTACATTTCTGGCAATAAAATTATTGGCGCTGTTGATATGCATAAGTTGCAAGTGCCCGTCTTAATTGTAATTTTGTGACTGATTATTTTGTTTAGTATATCACAATCATAAACTAGAGTGTGCCGCCAGAAATATTGTTTTTTGAAACGTATGTTAATAGCGGCGTTTTCCCTGAAAGAAAACGCATATTAAACTACTTACCTTATTCGAAGCTTATACAGTGAGATAGGCATTTCCGTTTCCCGTCTTCTTTGTTCCTATTGGCCTACGTTTGTGGTATGATCGGATGTGACGTCACCATCACCAGGCAGTGGAGTGAGTGCGGTTGAGCTCACTTCATTTCTGCTCATTGTGTCGAAACACCAGGCAGATTTAAAAAATAAGCTTCGAATAAGGTAAGTAGTTTAATATGCGTTTTCTTTCAGGGAAAACGCCGCTATTAAACCACTAGACCGTTATTCGAAGCTTATACAGTGAGACGTGTTTGTTATCGCCTGGTGATGTCCATTTTTCTAGGTCGCCAATGGGAATAGACGCCAATGTGATAAAGACTACATACTAGGGTGTATTGTATTGTAAATAAAAATAACTTGAATATATGACAAATATAATAAAATATAAAGAATACATTTCTCTAAGCTTATCGCCAATATTATGCCATAATATCAATATGCATATGCATCAAGTAAATCATAATATTAATTATAATCAATAATCAACGAACAGGTCTGAATAATTTGGGAATACTATAATTCTGAGTGAGAGATGTACTTTTAACTTCCCGCTTATAAAATTTTTTGAACGTATTAACTGATCTCCAGTTGCCACGTGCTAGGATATCGTCCAGTGGAAAATTGTTAACCCAATTACTTGACGCTACTGCAGATCTTACACTACCAGGTGTCGCTATAATGCCGGCCTCTTTGAAAATATTCTTAATCCACCCAGCAATTACCGTACGAGAAGCAGGTTTCAGCTGACCTCGAGTGTTGACAAATAAATTTGATGAGTTAGAAATTTGTCTCCTCTCGTTTAATGAAGAGATTGTGCGTTTAACCCAATAAACGGGATCAAGATTTTGATTTGTACGATTGATTAATAATTTCCAACCAGATTGACGAATATCAAAATTATCAGTTTTTGAACCGAATTCCGGCCAAAAAACTATAGAATCGCCAGATCTAGTACAATGTGCGTCATCTACTCTTAACAATGTTAAATCGTGTATGCGTCGCCCTGAACATAATACAAGCAAAATAGCTGTGTGACGCTGTATCTGAAAAAAGTCATTGCTTTGAATACTATAAGTAGATAGGAACTGCACCAAATCATCTATATTCCAAATAGGAGGTTTCGGTTCCTTAGGGTGGCTAAGTGAAATTGATTTCAAAACATGTTTTACTAAAACATGGGAACTTAAATAACTAGATTGATCAGTATTGCACAATGTAGAAACAACCGATTTATGCAACATAATGGTATTATATGATAATTTATATGTAAGGTGTAAATCCGCTATAAACCTTGCCAAGTCCGATGGAGAGGGCTTATCTGGGTTTATTTTTGATTTAACAGACCAGGAAATCCAGCGATTCCAGGCCACCTTGTATGTTTTTAGTGTGGTGGGCCGCCAAGATGATTTTAGTAATGCCAATTGGTTTGGATTCCATGAAGTCAAATCTTTCGACCACCCCCACATTTCCAGATCTCCAGGGTCATCTTGTCTACCATCGGGGGAGGCAGCCCTGTTGTTATGTCCACTAGCACTCTCCGTAGGTTCCGGATCGTGAAGGGGGGCGCTAATGCTCGGTTCTTGAGGTCGGCTCTCCAGAACACTCGCTCCCAGCGAGGGACCACAATAAGGTATGTTCCCGCTGCCGTGTTTAGGTGTGCCAGAATCTTGGGGACTAAAAAGGGTGGTGGAAATATCCATGCCAGGGGATAGTTCCATTGAATGCTGAAAGCATCGTGGATTACTGCTTTGTCGTCGTTCTGATCCAAAGTCCCGTAATTGTGGACTACATATGCCCTCTCCGATGCAAAAAGATCTACTACGGGCCAACCCCACTTGGCGAATACTCTTTTGGCACAATCGGGTAGAATGTGCCATTCCGGGGCAAGGCGATGTCTCGAAAGGTGATCCGCATGAGTGTTGTACAGTCCCGGTAAGTAATGAATCTTGAATTGTATCTGATGCTTGTCTAGTAGGGATAGAATCTGATAGGTGATGTCCATCAGCATCTGAGAGTGAGTGCCCCCCTCCTTGCGGAGATAAGACACAACTGTTTTGTTGTCGCTTTGTATCAAAAGCGAACTGCCACATAAGTCCGTCGCATAGATTTCCAGAAACCTCAAGATTGCGAGCATTTCTTTTTGGTTGCAATGCAACCGTTGCTCTGTCTCTTCCCATACACCTGATACTGACAGGTTGTTGAGCTGCGCACCCCAAGCCACGTCGGATGCGTCTGTCGTCAAAAACTGTGTAGGGGCTGTATTGTGCAACATTTCCGGTTGTTGACAATTCTGTATCCACCATCTCATCTCGGTTAGCACCTCCAGAGGCAGAGGGTGCAGCTTCGCCATTTCTTTGGGTAACGAATTCATAAAACGAAGGACCTTGCGATGGTTTAGTCTTCCTCTTGGAACGACAAAACTTGCAAAGCTCAACAAACCTACCACTTGTTGTAGGTCTTTCAGGGTAACAACTACTTTTTCTATTGTCATAGAAACTCTTTTGATGAGCTGATCCGACTTCTTTTGCGGGAGTGACATCTGATTGCACCAAGGGTCCCATAAAATTCCCAAGAAAACTATACTCTTTTGTGGCACTGTTATCGACTTTTGAGTGTTGATTTGCCAACCTAAATACCGGAGGGTTGCTAACAGTGTTTTTACATGATTCTGTAAAACGATGGGGTCTTGATGCGCTAAAAGAAAATCGTCTAAGTAGACGACTAATCTCATCGCTTTCTCTCGCATGATCTGAGCAATCCAATTGGTAAGCATTGCAAAGGTCTTTGGAGCAGAACTCAGACCGAATGGAAGACAGGTCATTTCGAGAAGCTCTCCATCGTATATGAGGCGTAGGAACCTCCTGTGTGATTTTGCTATTGGTAAATGAAAGTATGCTTGGGATAGATCCACTTTGCACACCCAATCGTGAGGTTGCAGAAAATCGGGAATTTTGTGCATGTTTATGAGACGAAAGTGATCGATTACAACGTAATAGTTCTGATTTTTTAAATTGAATATTGGACGGGAGGTCTCTTCGTCTTTCGGTACCAAGAACAGGGGAGAGATGAAGCTGGGACAGGGGTCCACTTTCTTTAAGATGCGTTGATTCTTCATTTTTCCAATAGTCAAAGACATTTCTTTTGATATAGGGGTTTGCGGATAATGGTACATATTTGGAATGAGCAATGGTGGTTTCTGAACAAAGGGTATGCGATACCCCTTTATTAAACGAAGAATGGTCTTCGGTGCGCCCATTTTCATCCAATGATTGTGAAAACGTGCCAACCGACCTGCTCGAAACTGGATTGAGTCATTGTTTTTGATGCTTGGCGGACCCTCTATTGAAAGAAGGGGAATGCCCTCTTTTTCTGTTACCTCGCTGGGAGGTGTGAGATCCACGCCCTGGTCGCGAACCATGGTTATGAAACGATCCTCTCTGTTGAGGATTGTTCCGAAACTGATTTCTAAGATCAGATATATGCTCTCGCGAAGAGCAATTATGTGTATATCCTCCCCGCGAGGGAGGATAGTAATGTGTGAACCCTCCCCGCGAGGGAGGGTAATTATGTGAGCATCCACCCCGCGAAGGTGGGTAGTTGTAAGATGAAGCACCACGCGATGGCGCTTTATTTTGATGTTGGCTCTGTGAGGGCTGTGAAACAGAGGTATTTTGTTTCGCAAGCGGCCAGAAAGACTTGCGCACGCCGCCAGCTTTCTCTAAAGCTAACGTAAATTTTTCCGCATCGAATAAGTTCGCACACGACGGTGGAATTCTATTTAGAGCGGCCTTAACTAAAGGATCTTTAACAGATTTTAATATAGCGTCCCTACGTAACTCAATACTCTCTGCACGATGTCCACAGACTAGTTGTAAAAGATCGGCAGAAACTTTGTGAAATTCGCCATTAATAAATATTTCTTCGACTTTTGCACACATAGACTCATGATTGCAATCAGTCGACTTAGCCCACATAAAAAGATTACGAAAACCATTCTGTATGCTTTCTTTTTGTTTTAACACTCAAAATGTTATGGCCGCAAATGCTTTGTCCGTATAAGCAAGGTGACGAGAGCTATCATAAGATTTAATCTCTTCATTTGTGTCAAGGTTTGTAAATCCCGGACTATGGTTGTATAATTTCTGTGTCTCTGCATAACGCACTTCAGACCAAAATGAGGTTTCAAAACGTTGTATATCCGAGAGAATTTTCAAAAACGGATCTGGTGTTTTAGGAACTGCGGGCTCCTTTAATTTTGTTTCAATATCAAATGTAATGTCCGGTTGTGCGATTTCATCGTGGTATAAATCTCCACTCACACATGAACTAACAGACACGTTGTCACAGCAGGGTGCTGTATCATTAGCAGTAGCGAATTCATTAGCAGTGATATATTTACTTAGTTCACTTACTTGTCTACTTAATTTGTCTATCCGCTTATTCTTTCTGCGGCGGCGACGGCGTGAATGCTTTCGCTTCGCGCCCGAAGAAGAACTGGAACTGGAGTCACTACTGCTGCTGCTTGTCACTTTCCGATCTCTTACAGCCGTAGCTATGTTACTCACGGGACAATTAACATCCGTTCTGAAATACGCTTAAAGGTTATCGCAAGAAATATTTTAATTATTGCTAATGCGGGTAGGTATTTAAAATGTGTATCTAAATTATTAAGTTGTGAATAAAAAATACATTAAGCATGTTTATTTCATACTTTCGTTACGAATTTACACGCTCGAGCATTATTACCCACATCTGATTACCTAATTTGAACCACGTTATAAAACATTACGTTTAAAGTAGGACACTACTATTCTAGGAACACAATTTTAACAAATCGAACGGCAAAATCCGTTATATATTTAATGTACTTACTGGTCCATATTGTTATCCAGCAACTATTCAATATAAATTAATATTTTAAGTTAAGTACAAATATCACACGATATTCTATATCTATTATTAGATTTTTATTAATTTTCAAAAGATTTGTGCGCAGGTGTGATCGCACAAGTGATCTTGACGGAAAACAAAACGCCAATGAGCAGAAATGAAGTGAGCTCAACCGCACTCACTCCACTGCCTGGTGATGGTGACGTCACATCCGATCATACCACAAACGTAGGCCAATAGGAACAAAGAAGACGGGAAACGGAAATGCCTATCTCACTGTATAAGCTTCGAATAACGGTCTAGTGGTTTAATACGATATGTGATCCAACGGACGCTATTTGCCTTTAATTTTAGGTTGAACTTAAAAATGTTTGGCCGCTTTTGTACATTTTGTAAATATAAAATAAGGTTCCTGTTTTGGTTCTAAGTAAAATATAAATCTGTAATTTCTTTTAGACTAAGAGGAACAAAGAATTTTGGAACAATGTTCTCACTTTTTTAACTTTATACATATAGTACCTCAAACAACAATTGTAGTGTTCTATGCATTTACTATGTAAATAAAATGTAATTATTATTACGGGGTAATAAGTATAACGAAAATAAAGTTGCTCGATTTATAAATGGGAATGTTTTATTTACTAAACTTTAGTGCTAGCTGCCAGCTATATAAATATTTGTAACACTGAAGCTATAGTATACTAATCGGAATTGAATCTTATACACGATTTCGACATAGTTTTGCAGGATGGAACCAGCCCCCATATACATGTGCAGACTAAAAGCAAGCCTATTGCAAGAATTTTTAAGTTAGTTTCAGTTTGCAGAAGTATTTGTAGGTGCAAAACTATATCAGTTATGTTACAATGTCATTAACAATATACGTAGGTACATCTTTTAAATAAAACACGTAATCTGTGCAGGCACAAACACAAAATATTAATTAGTTGTACATTTAAATGCAACCAAATTTCACATAAAATGCTTCATCAATTACTCGTATTAATATGTCAGTAATGCTCATTACGTTTTGTATAAATTAGATGTTTATATCCGCAACTTACATTTGAAGAAAGTGACCACTCAGACTAGAAGAATAACGAAGACGGAACTCGTAGCATCTGTGAGTGAGGCAAGCAAGTACGTAATACCAAATAGCATTAATTCTGATTTGTTTATAAGACTTTCTGATCGCTTTTGACGACCTGCGATCGGGAGCGTATTGCGTATTACATTGTAAAGAAAAACGTAAAAAGTTTAACTATGTTTTAACACCATGAGCCTATCTAAAAATTAATCTCGCTTGGAGCTATTTAGTATATTTTTTTCGGGCTTCATTCACTGTTCCAAGCGCTCCGTCTATTATATTATTTTCGTCCGGGTGTGACTAATAATATAAATAATATACATTGGAATGTTTTATAAATAAATGCTTTGTATTTTCAATTCATCTCGACTAGAAATCAATATCAATTACACATGTCATTCGCACCTAGAATCTAAAATAAAATACTGTGACCAAGCTACATAGATGTATAGGAATAGAGAAGGGAAGACGGCGCTGAGAGTGTCGCCGTAGTAGAAAGAGAGAGGAGATGAAAGCCGGGTACCTTTCTCTCTCTATAGGCGCATGCGCAGTCGTGCGCTTTTCTTTAAATGAAACTACGCGTCCTCGGCCGCTAGAGAGAGAAAGGTACCCGGCTTTCATCTCCTCTCTCTTTCTAGCGGGGCGACATTTCCACTTGTATGAGAGCCTGGGGCTCCCCTCCTCTATGCCAAGCTATCGCCTCGACTTTAGTTGCAACCTAATTCAAATGTTACAAAGCAAAGCTAAGAAACTGCAATCACTGCAAGATTCTTTTTTTTTTATAAAATATAGCTCCTCGATATAATTTAATCGATACTTTTGAAAACGATGATCAGAACCTTCGTATATTAGTGGTAGCCAAGAATTCGAGGCGTTACGCTAAGCATGGGCAGTCATTAAGTACATAATTAGCTTATTACAATTAATAACATTACCCAACAATGTGTACTTCCTTACTAATGAATAACTGGTACTTCTATCAGTACCAGTTATTTCAACACTCACGTAATATTGTAAGCGTTATGCTTCAGACAAAAGGAATATTCTTTTTCATTACTCATACTCGGAAAGTAGGTCTGAAGTTGCCTGAGGAGCGGGTTGAAAGTAATACTTTTCAGCCCTAGGGAGAATCGCTTTCAACTGACAGCTATCATTTTTAACCCCCGACGAAAAACGAGGGGTGTTATAAGTTTAACATGTGTATCTGTGTATCTGTGTATCTGTGTGTCTGTCTGTAGCCACGTAGCGCCCAAGCTGATGAACCGATTTCAATTTTGTTTCTTTTGTTAGATAGGTATTCTGATCGAGAGTGTTCTTAGTTATGTTTCATGAAAATCGGTTCAGCCGTTTGAAGATCATCAGCTCTTTTGTAGGTTAAAAAAGCCACATTCACGGCCAAAACCAATTCCTACGGCTCGAATCCATTTGAAATTTGTGATTATTGGATTTCGATTATTATATTTTTAAATGATCGTAATAGTCTGAACTGGCTTTTTACAATATTATAAATATGAAAAGTTTCCCTGATTCTGGAAAATATATATATTTTATCAATTTTTATATGAGATTTGTGTATGAACTAAAGACGTTCCATAAGTCACGTGTCAAATGAGGGATACGCGCATGCGTTAAACTTTGTTTGCTTTGTTAATGGTCATGGAATATTACGTTATAATAATTCTAGAGGGCGCTGCTCCGCCATTGAGAAAAAATATAAGAAAACAAATCTAATTTAAAATAATTTTAGCGTTATTGAAAATTCTTCCCCTGGGCTGCTCCCATCCACCTCAACCAGAGTTATTACATGAAATTGAATCATAATTGATAATATTTTACAAGGAAATCAACCTCCGTGGCATCAATATTTAGATTCGTTGTCTATTCTAATGTCAATTATTATAATGTCATAACAAAATAATGAATCATACTTTTACGCAGATTTTCTGTTGATTATTGTATACATTTGATGAAAAAGTCGTCGCATCGGGGGTTTTTAAATTTTCAATTTAGAGTTATATTAAAAATAAACTAGTTCTATTTTGACATTTCTATTGAACCAGGCCGGCCAACGGGAAAAATAACAAAACAGGCGGCAAATGGCAATCCGACCTTCATTCGTTTTTTCGAGTTGTAGAGTATTGTTCATACTTCCTTGTATTATTTCTTTAACTAATTCCTGTTTTTATTTTTACTTTCCTTGTATTCGTGTAATGACTTATTTTGTCCCTCGAACTATTGGCGCCCTCGCGTCTTGGGACTAAATAAGTTACCTTTACCTCTTGGGTAACAATGTACTATTATTTTTTAAGTACATGCAAATGACACGCAGTCTCTTGTTTTTTCTTGTAATACTGAATTGACCAATCGTCTCACTTTATTCACTTACCTTGTCCTCTGTTGAATGTCTACTATGTTATAACCCTTGCGAGAAAGGGAATTAAAATGACACCGCATATTTCCATTTCACCCACACAATGGAAGTCAGAGCGAGCCGCCAAAAACCGCCATTTAATAACAATTTCTTTTAACTGCGCGGAGCATTGGATATGATCTATCCCTATACATTATCCAAAGGTAATTCTTTAACTTCGCCCATTTCTGAACACATGTCGTCGTCGCAAGTGTAGGTGATGACGAATTTCAGTGTGATTGGTGAGGGGGGCGAGGGCCTGGCGATCAGCATCACTTGAGTGAGCGCCGGCGGGGGGAGGAAGGGGTTGTATGCCGGTAGCGCCGTCCCTGATGGCGTTAGGAGCCGCACTTTGCAACCCTGAAAAAAAAAAAATTATTACACCACGACCAACGATAAGCGATATGAAATTAAAACCATGTTCGGGTTCAAGTGAGTCACTGGTGGGCTCGTCGTTCCTGGCATATTCTGTGTCGGAAACCGGCGCGGGCGTAATTTCTTTTTAATTAATGGTAATTAAAAACATATTATTCGAAACATTAAAAGCATATTTGTCAACAAAATACTGCGTAAGTTTGTGTTCATGACTTATGATAAGGCATTTATGGATTATATCCAGCAATAATTCAAATTTTGAGCTTTGTACTTGTTGCATGCAGTGCGTTTTATCCTTATAACATATTTTTTCATCCCGTGGGATCATCGCGATACAAAGTAAATAAAAACAAAATACTCTTATATAGAAATGCAATGTTGTGTAAACATTTCAAGCCAATCCTTCGGCTACTTTCAAGTTCTAATAATAATAATATCCCCAGACTGCCACACCAACTGTATGGTCCTAAACTAAGCATCGCTTGTACTATGAGTACCTTACAATGGACTGGGGGCGACCCCAGTGACACCCAGACCTGGGCAAATTACGAAAAGGCCGTCTCCGAAATTTGCCCCGGCGGGAATCAATCCCGCAACCACCATGTGCAGTAAGCCGAGCGGCCTACGCTCGAACCACTGCGCCAAGCGGTCGTCAGCGGCGGTTTTTGCGGACACAAACATTCGGACGGAGAATCTAATATATAAAATTCTCGTGTCGCGGTGTTTGTTGCCAAACTCCTCCGAAATGGCTCGACCGATTTTCATGAAATTTTGTGTACACATTGGGTAGGTCTGAGAATCGGTCAACATCTATTTTTCATACCCCTAAAACACAGGACAACGTCTGTCGGGTTAGCTAGCTTTTGTATAAAGATGTTTTTTAACTCACCTTGGGTACAACACTTTGAAACTTATAATCCTCAATCGGAGATCTGTTCTTGCTCGTCGTGGAAATGACAATAACATTGACGTCCGGCCTCGGTTTGTCTTTACAGAAATGCAGCACCACTGTCACACCCTCCTCCTCCTCAAACACCGTCATGGGAGGCACATTACTAGGTTGGACACTATCTAACGTGACATGTATGTCTGTCAGAGGTTTTACATCACTTGTCTTATTTCTAACATCTTTCTTCTCTTCAAGCTTATTCTCTACTGGAGTCGTATCACATTTGGTATCTATAGGTAAACTCAGGTCCAATATATTGTGCATTGGTGTGTCAGAATCACTGAAGTTGTTGCTAGCCGCGTGCGGTGCGTCAGTACTGATGTCAACTATAACGTCGTCAGTAGGAGACGAAGGCAAGGGGACTTCTGTTGGTATTTGAATATGCTCCTCTGGTTTTTTCGTGAAGAAATCTAGGTCGAATAAGGCGCCGTTGTTAGTTGATTGCTGCTCATGTTTTGGTGATGATAATGCGTTCATTGGAATTTTCTTTGTTGGTTTGCTGAAATGATTTTTAAATTAAACACCAAGTTATTACACGCTTTCTCTCATCAGTCATTTGACATTTGAGAAGACAATGCGTGGTTTAACTATACAACCGCTAAACAACATCTATTAATAAGGAGGAATGAGTTTAAATTAGATAAATAACGGTGAATTGTATATAGTATAGAGCGCTATGTAAGAGGCTATTCTAAAAAAAACACTAGATCTCTATAAAAATCTAGTTTCTTAGAATACGATGATGACCTAGTTTAGTGATTTGAGCATAGACAACTGCTGTACTAGGTATTTGCAGTCCATTCACTGCAACACTGTTTGATACCCATATTATACCTATAGGCGTAACTTAGTTTGGGACCATACAGTTGGCGTGTTAGTCTGGCGATATTTATTTTGAAATAAAACTATTTTTACGGATTATATCGCGTTTATTTAATGATATAATCCGTAAAAATAGTTTTATTTCAATGTGTAGTATTCGCGTAAATATAAGAAAACGATATTTATTTTTTCATTACTATGATAGGAGAAAAAAATGATGGCATCATCAGGAATCATACAATAATGAAGCCATACCTATTGAATCCCTCTATTCGTTTCACATGGTTGGGAAGTGATTGTTTCATTAGTTGTTCCCCAAGCGAGTCCAGCTCATTCCAGCCTTCCACTTTATTTGGTTGATCAGATAACAGATCTACATCATCTAAAAAAATAAATACACACATCCATACGTCGTTACCGAAAGCCATACAATGTTAGCCAATATGGTACACAAATGGACAAATATAATAATAATAATTTAGCCGTATTTGACGTCCCACTCTTGGGCATGTGCCTCCCCTCAATACGAGGGAGATTCAGGCTATAATCCACCACGCTGGCCCAGTGCGGTTGGTGGATTGCACATGTGTTTCGAAAATTGGTTTGATTTTCTATAACATACAGGTTGCCTCACGATGTTTTCCTTCACCGTTACCAAATGATAATCATATAGAAATTATGATTCGCACAACGATTTGAACAAGAGGTGTGAGCCCCAAGACCACCAGGTCTTGGGGTTCTAACCTCGGCTCGCACCTCTGCGGGCACCAGACCGCAAGACGCGTGCTTAACCAAACGGCTATCACTGCTGGACAAATGGATAGTTTTATGTGTGCTTTGAAAGATGTGTATGGGTGAGTACTGCAAACAGACTGAGCAAGACAGAACTCACTCTTCAGTACATGTTTTACTTGCAGTAATTCCTTAGAGCCACTGAGCGAAAATCTGCTTCACTCAGTTAGTACACACCTATCATAATATCTACCATTATTTAATAATGTTTCTTACCATTAGGCATTAAGTTTACAGGTTTCAACGGCTCAGCTATATTACTAGATTCAGTTTCAGTCGAGAATATATCACCCAATTCGTCTATTGCTTTATTCTTAATTGGCTCAGGTTTTACTGTCTTCTCGTCTCCTCTCCCAATATTTGCACCCGCAAAGTCTAGTAAACTATTACTGTTTGGTGCCTCATTTTGACAATTTGGTGTTGCTTTCTTCTTTGCATTGTTAACAAACATATTATATTGTTCAAAGACTTCGTCTAGGACATCACTTGCATGTAAAATGTCAGCTGAAATGTCATTATTATCATTAGTAGCTTCTTCTTTCTTTGAAAATATGGCCCACCCCATTTAATAGGTATTTCGCCAGTGTCAAGTAACAAATATTTATTTATTTATTTTATTGGGACATAAAACAAATAATAACATTAAAGTGTTACATATATAAAGGAAGTAGCTAATATTAAAGTCTTAAATAAATGTATAACCCACACTAATGTCCACATATTAAACTATATATTTTGTTAAAATATGAGCACGCGTTGAGCTAAGTGGCTGAAATTATAGAACGATTAAATACAAAGTGGAATTTGAAAGTCGGATTCTGAGTATCACATTAGGATTATGTTACATGTTCTGTGTTACTAGAGTTCAATTTTTCAATGGTAATTTTTTTTAAATTTAGCTTGTGATAGATTAAAGATGTCCAAATCTATGAAGTGTGTATTATACGTTTCTAAATAGCAATAACAAACACAATTAATAACAATATAATACAAAAATGTGACCATCCACTTTGGAAAACCAAAATGGAGGCTCATTAGTAGCTTGGTAACATGAATGCAAGGAAGACATCCATACAAGATGACACCTGTCCTATAACTTACTCCATTTCGTTAATGGCAATTGGTATCTTAGAATAAGGAGCAAGGCCTATTGACAATGATATTGTAATTTTTGACATAGAGATAAACACGTCCAAAGAACGTGTTATAAACTACTTGTATGTAGATGAGATATTGAACACGTATTAGTTGATTAGTAAATGTATTATTATAGTATACTAGGTGAAACAAAAAGGGTATACAATTTTTTGTATCTTAACTTTGTAAATCTAAAACCATCGGCTTTGTGGGACAGTTGAAGTACTAAAGGTTTTGTAAAATCTGTTAACAGCTGTATTCCTATAATACCTTTTGTTTTTCCAGTTCCCTCCAAAGCTGATAGTTTTAGAAATACAAAGTTAAGTTTTGAAAAATAAAAAACTACACCCTTTCTGTTTCAACCTGTATAAGGAGTTGGTGTAAGCAGTGCCGGATTAACCATGTAGCAAGAGTAGCAATTGCTACGGGCCCCGCGCGAAAGGGGGCCCCGCATATTTCAACCCACTCATCTCTGCCTGAGGGTACTTTTTTGAGTGAAACTTATAAGATGTGGTATATTGAATTTACTTGATGTCATAAAAACGTGAAATGTCGTTACTCCCTTTATTAATATTTTAATGAAATATATAACATCCCATAACATTAGATTATAAGTAGTACATAATAGTATTTACATATTGTGTTGTCTATTCCCTTTTATATGTGTTATTTTGTGTTGTTTAAGGTAGTTATAGAATTAACCGGCCAATCTCAACAAAAAGTCCACTTTGAAATAATCACCGGGTGTTCTATCAATCTCCATCGTGTCTCCTCTACTATGTCGACATTGGCAGAATCACATTGGGCCTGACTCAATGGAAAGAGGCCCTTAACACAAAAAGAAAAAAAAAACGTGAATCATTACAACTTTTCCTACTAAGACAATCCATGTCAGGCACTCGGTAACCGACTACGGGCCCCGCGCTTTTTTAATCCGGCATTGGGTGTAAGCCATGTGGGGAGGACTAATTAAGAATACACAAGAGACTGCACAACATGTAAGAGTGGTTACATTAACAACCACAGAACTCTCATCCATTATTGCAAAATACACTCACTGATATTATCCGTCTGTGCCTCTGAAGCAGCGAGTCTCTCGAGCACCGGTCTGAGGGTGGAGCAGGAGGCGTGCAGCTCGTGGATGAGCTGGTGTTCGTCTGGGGAAGCGTCGGCGGCGCGCGCCAGCATGTCGGCCAGCAGCCCCGCGCTGTCCAGCGCCGCGCCCACCTCCTGCGCGCGGCGGCTGCTCGCCTCACTGCGGCGCTCCTCCTTAACAATAGTACTTATCATACTTATCATACTAATATTATAAAGAGAAAAACTTTGTTTGTTTGATTGTAATGAATAGGCTGCAAAACTACTGAACCGATTTGAAAAAATCTTTCACTGTTGGGAAGCTACACTATCCCCGGGTGACATAGGCTATAATATATTTTCAAAAAAATTAGGGATCCTTACTAAAACTCGAATAATGTAACCGCAATGTACCCGTGCGAAGCCGGGGCGGGCTGCTAGTATTCATATAAACAGACTAGGACACCAACAGTATGGTCCCAAATGCCTGTATATCAATCTGTATATATTAAAGGAGAAACTGACTGATCAATCTATGAACATACTGCTGGGGCTTGAAACATACAATTTTGAGAGAATGTAGGGATTATATGTAGCAGTTTTATTATGTTTTACAATGTTAATCTATACAAATAAATAAAGTTGGAGTGTCTGTTTGTAATATCAAAATAACACCTTTTCACTAAATGCATATGAAAGTACATACAACACCTATAGCAAAAACGCGATTAAAAAAAAAATTGTCTGTCTGTCTGTCTGTGTGTTTGTTCCGCGTAATCTTCGAAACCCCTGAACCGATTTTGACGGGACTTTCATTGGCAGATAGCTAATGTTATAAGGAGTAACTTAGGCTACTTTAATTTTCGAAAAGTAATTAGGGTTCCGCGTATAAAAATAAAAACATATGAAATCAAAGAGTATCTCCGAAACGGCTGGATTAATTTTGGCGGGACTTTCACTGGCAGATAGTTGATGTTATAAGAAGTAACTTTGGCTAATTACATTTTAGAAAAAAAAACAAATGGGTCCTGTTGCGCGGGTTCAGAATGCGGGAGCGGGAGCGGATAAGTTAAATTACACGCGGACGAAGTGGCGGCTCAGCTAGTAATTAAATATAGATGTACAACAACTTTATCTATCTTGTAAGTATCTGGCATCAGTGTGAATATACATTTTGTCCTGTTTCATATACTATGATTGATTAAGTTTTTCCCTTAAGAGTAGTTGAAGCATGTAAGTGGGGGTTACATTTGCTACACTCACCTCCCTAACCATTGTCTTGATCAGCCTGTTAGCATGCTGAAGATCCTCCGGTTTCTTACTCTGAAGCAATTTCTGCAGCAGTTTAGACTTCTCCTCATCCTCAAATATGGCGCTCTTGACTCTATTGCGTGGTGGAGCCACAGACTCCTCCGGCGGCAGAGGGGGTGGGGTCTCCTTTACCACACCTTGGTTCTTTAGCATATCATATGCCACTTTGAACTTAGACTCATTTGGGTATTCTATGGACCAAGCATGGAATAGTTGGAGGACCTAGAATAATTGTAACAGTATAAAGCAATACATTTTTCTTACTTAAATTTTTTTATAGAATAATAAAAGTGTTTGTACCCTAGTCCGTACTTCTGGTGCAGTCCTATCAGCTAAATATTTGGGTGATACTAATTTTATCATTTCATTCAGAAAGCGGAATTTGCCGATTTCAGCGTGGAAGCTGGCGTTACAGCGTCTCATGCATCTGTCCAGCATCGATAACGCGAGAAGTGCTTCCCGGGCGTTCAGCGAGTGGATGCGAGCGGCTAGGGCCTGCGCCGCCCACTGCGCGCCCTCGGCAGAGTCCCGCATGACGGCGCAGAAGGCCTCCAGGGCAGCAGCATCCGGACATGGCAGAGATTCATGCGTTGCTTTTACTAAAATGTTGATATAAATTTATTCCAGCTTTCTTCCACTCAAACAATAAAGTTTCTGTGACAATTAAGCAGCCAATACTTACAAACGAGAGCTTCCAAACTAGTCAATGTTACATTCATCTTTGCAAAGAAAAATAATTTGTTTAAATAAATAAATTACAATGATTTTCGGTCATTTGGTTTTTGAGTTGACATTTTATTTTGTATAACTCGTATGACTGATTGCAAAGAGAATGACTGATTGATTGACTGACTGACTGTTTGACTTTTGGATTGACGGACGCTTTCAAATACGCTTTTTTCTTTTAAGAAAGAAGTGTTTCTTTCTAACTGTTGAAAGTCAAACCAGGAATTTTAAATACCGAGTTTCGGTTCCCCCAAAGTGTCTGGTGACTCTGTGCCGCTACTTTACTAGGTGTGTAATAAAACTCGCTATTTGACACTGGCTAAATGCAATAAGTGATGCCAAATACTTGAAAACAAAAAGTACCTGTGCTGCGTTCAGAATCAAGAAGTGTGGTGATTTTATTTTTTAAACTGGCTCGTTCCGATCCAATCGACTACGGTTTGGTGCTTTTTATTAATTGTGGGTTCTGAACGTACCCCAACAAGGACTAATTCCAATTCCAATTAAGGTTTATGGCCCCATCGACTATATACCGATGATTCTGCCAACGACAAGTTTATGGAACATGTTAAAGTAACCGTGAGTTCGCACTGACGAAACATTCACTCAAAACATGTTTATTTTCGGTTATTTTTGACACTTATCGAATTGCGTTCGCACTGTCTAAGAACATGTTGCATTGAAATCTGTTCGTCAACTCGTTGCATGAGATAAGTATCACACCATGTTCGTAATACAAGTTGTGATACATTGTTAAAACATTTTGCAAACTGCGGACTTTGCATTAGAGGGAAAGAGATACGTAGAGCATCTTTTGCCTTGCTCAGTGTATCAGTATGGATTATTTTTTAATACTTAATTACTGCGTGTCACGAAACAAACATTGTACAACTGTGGATCCTCAGGCAGTTCTTACTAACTTGTATGATTTTCAGACCCACATGGATTCAAGCGATGAAGATTTATTGTTTTACAACTAGTATTTTGTGCCTAGTACAGCAACATTTAGAATAAGTAACAATACATACCTTAAACTAATATTTTAGCTAACGAAACAAGTCCTTTTTCTTTTCCGAAGGTAAGTATAAAAATAGTGACCAGTCGCCAATCCAAGAATTATAATAATTAACGTGATTATAATAATCATCTTGCGCCAACCACAATTTATGGTTGTTTACGAACATTTTTGGATAACAATAAAATGGCAGAAAATTACGTATTTCAACAAATCTCGAAACATGTCGCACGACAGTGCGAACGCGAGCAGTAACAAATCTACTGACAAACATGTTAATGTATGATGTTTCAGTTCAGTGCGAACGCAGGCTACAACAAATCTCGAAATTAATTCTGAAGCTTATCCAGTTTCCGGCAGTGCGAACGCAAACGCTAACAAAACATGTTGTGACATTTGTTCCTACAGCAAATTGCACAACATATTTCGCGACATGTTTTTTGGTGCGAACTAGGGGTAAAGATAAACTTTACGGTAGGGAACGATAGCCGGTAGATGGAACGCGTAAGTGTGACATCACTGATACGCAAGCCAGTACGTCACTCACTCACTGATTTGTCACTGAATGTCACTGATGACAGTGACTGACAGTCAATAGTTTGCTTCAAAGTGAATACATGGTTTGCTTGGTGCGGGCTAAAAATACTCACGGAAAGAAATCAAGAAAATTATTTAAAAAATGACTATTTTACGACTGTCGAGACTGTTGGCGAAATCGAAAAACCTTATCAAACATGAACAATCCACGGTGTATCGGAGGACAGCTACCACAACGCCGACTGGTGCGATACTTCCCGAACCAGAGAAGACACCCTTTGGTCTTCTAAGTATAGTGTTTGCCGTTGTACCTGGCCTACTAATTGGTGCAGCGATTAGTAAAAATATTGCAAACTTTCTTGAGGAGAATGAGCTGTTTGTGCCCTCTGATGATGACGATGACGACGACTAAATGGCGAAATGTGGTATTTTTATGATATAACCAGCAATTTTAAGTGTAAACATTTTCATTATTAAGTGCAACCAGAAATGGAATTTAATGTTTTTTTTTACATTTTCATACTCATCATAATTCTTATTTGAAAAATAGGAAGTATCACCATCATTCATGTGCACTGGTATTTATTTATTTACAAAAAAAACCATGAGAATCAATTATTTATGTTCACATGTGTAACAAACCTATTTTACGTTTAAGATTCAGATTATAATGCTTCATGCAGGTATAATGTTGAAAGACTCAAGTTTAATGTTAACTTTTATTATAAGGACTGTTACAAAACATTAAAATTTTGTGCTCAGCATTAATATAATAATTGCACACAATAATTATTACAATTTCGTTTAAATTCAACAGATACATTATATTAAAAGGTCTTTATTCTTATTTACATGAATACAGAATATATAAACAGCTATGTACAGCCAGGATCACTCCAGTACATAATACAAATCATTGTCATAAATGCATTATTGTTAAGGTGAAGGCGCCTGTCTAGCCCGCGAAATTAAAAAATTTCGAGTATTTTTATAGTTTATCCAAAATCTGAAAACATTTAAGACAACATTTTGTGATTTGCGAAAAACACAGTACGCAGTGCGTTTATTAATACATTTATTTTACTCTAAATATTATCACGGTGGATATGATACTAGTAAATCACTAAATATACAAAAATTGCCAGATTATCTGGATAGCTGTAGTTCTTGAAATGTTTTAGAGTAAGTTGGATATATTAATAAATGCACTGCACACGGTCTTTTTCGCGAATTACAAAATGTGCCTTTTATTATTGTCTGATGTTGAAAAATTTCTAAAAGCACTCAAAAAATTTGAACTTTGCGGGCTAGATGGGCGCTTTAGCCTTAAAATGCACATGTCATTCGATAAATGAGTAACAAAACTCAATCTCCACAATCCAATCTAGTCAGTTACTCTTTACAAATGTTAAAAACGTGTATTCACCACACTTGTGTTTCATATTTTATAGATGATGAAGTTGAAATATATGATTTAATGGCATGATTCAGTCTTTCATTTTAGACAAACAGTCACACTATAACACTGCATTTGGAAAAAAAGAGGTGTTTAAGATTTTTGTATAGTATTAGCAAGATTGATAGAAGAAAAGAGAGAAATCAGTGAATGAAAGGCATTCTTTGTGACAGTGTTATAGATTGTGACAAAATAATTTTCCAATGTCTTTGTGGAAGCCCAAGATGATGTGATATTTAATTAGTAAATATTATTATTATAAACAAAAATCTTAAGTAAAACTGATGAAAGAATACTGATAATTCAAAAGATACATAGTTACATAGAGCTTAAACAAATATTTTCACATAATATAGGCAGACCGTAATGTCTTTTTGTCAAATACACTCCGATAACACGGCTAGTTTCGCTTATTTATTATGCGGTACAGTTTTGTACACTCGCAATAACTTCTATAGTTTATATCATTCACCCACAACCCAGTCCGCGTAGACTAGTAGGATACAAAGTAGCCTACATAATATGACTCCACATAACATACAACTGTACCAAATTGATTGAAATACGTTCAGTGGTTATTAGGTGAAACTAACAAACAATAGATGAGGTGCACACAATAAAATGGAATCCCTTATAATGTGAGACATGTTTGCAATGTCATGAGTTCAGAATTTTCCCATCTTATAAGAGATCCTCTTGTGGGAGTACAGACCAACATAAATTATCCTCTCAATACCAAGTGATGCTTTACTGCAGCGAAACCAAAGCCTTTGAAGCTTATCACTAACACAGTCATATAAAAATTAATACGTATTAATGACGTAATAGGCACGTGCAGATCTACGTTTACTCTGGGGGCCGCTTGTGGTCCCCCCAGCCATGGAAGCACTTGGTGAACCTGCGGGACTCCTTGTCCTTGAGGGTTAGGAACAGTTTGCGCGGCTTGTCCGGCTGCATGCTCTTCATGTGCTGGATGTAGACCTTGGACATTCCAATTTATTATTAAAACCTACTTAGAAAAACATCTGTTTTGACTAGGATTCCTTAGACCATAAGCTTGGCAATTATACTTAATTACGCTTAAATTATTTATGTATCTCATATCCAAGATTAACAATCTTGGATAGCTCCAACGCAATATACAATGGATTATCGGCAAGTTTCACCCAAAAAAGTGTGTAATATTAATCTTTCAAAAATTGATGGTACAACAAGATGAAATTATTAATTGGCAGCATAGATTCTGTACAGAGACTAACTCTTAATAACTCCATTGTTGAATAATCAAAGCCCCCAGACTTCTCGTCATAGCCAAAAGCCCATAGGACATACTCATCAACATTTCGGTAAGTTTTTAGAAAATTCGATACGTACTTGTGCGGATTTGTAAGCGAGCTTGATCTCGACTTCGGAGCACTTGGCACCGAGCCACAGGAACACTTGGTCGCCGTTGTCCAAAATCATGATGTCGTCGTCTGCTAGATCATCCTGAGCGAACAATTACACACTCAATATAAGTTAAAGTGTGTGAAGTCTAAGCAGCTGAGTAAGCACCGGGTGGTTGTTCGTTCGATGTAAATGGGTTTTCCGTGATTTGCCTTGGTCTGGGATCGCCCCCAGTCCATTGTACGGTACGCTTGTACTAGCGTCGCTTAGTTTGAGACCATACGGTTGGTGTATCAGTCTGTCGATATTTATTTAATAAGCAGTTCTCTCAGGTCTTACAGACCATACATACCTGACAGAAGTCTGTGCATTTCTCGGAGACAGTGAAGTAGCCCTTCTCGTTGGAGCACCGGAAGAGCCTGGTGTAGTTGAGGTAGTCGGCGTCCGTGTCGTACGGCTTCCGCCCGCCCAGGGCCACCCAGAAGAAATTATCCGGCTCGCTGCCCTCGGTCAGAACCTATGGAACACTTGATACCTATATTTGGGTACTTACTACCTATATTGTATGTATTAGCACTGTATATATCGTGGTGACGGCACGGAATCTGCGCGACCTGTGACACGGAGTTATGTTTTTATAATAAACTAGCGACCCGCCCCGGCTTCGCACGGGTATTTTTTATTAGTGTTTCTCTACTATATTATGCATGTTTTATACATTCCTCTTGAATCATCTATTAAAAAAATCAGTTGCGTAGTGTTAAAGATCTAAGCATACATAGGGACAGACAGACAGCGGGAGGCGACTTTGTTTTATACATACTATGTAGTGAAGACGCTGACATTAGTGTAGTTGGGAAAATCTGTGTCATTTAAGTGGGTTGCAGCATACTCTCGTGACCTACGATTATGCTTTGCCAAGTCTGAGAGGTTGAAGGAGCACAGAATGGAACATTGATCGTAGAGCCGACAACAGTTGTGGTAGAGTTCTGAAATGGCGACTACTATGTATGATATGTGTCATAAAGAGTATTATCTAGCTATCTACAATCTAGAAGAACCCAAGCCTGAGACGATTTAACCACTGGACGCGCGATCTTGCCTTTCCCACTCACACCCCGCTAGCCACGCATCGAGAAACATTAGCTTTGATCATTGTTACGCTGCCTGCTCTAGCATCAAGCGCTGTCACGGTGTAGTAACTATAAGCCGGTGATAGCGCTTCATGCTAGAATAGTGTATAAATAGTCCTCCCCACATCTCGCGTCCATTGGTTCAATAGTCCTAGGCCCGAGCCGTCCGATCGGCCACCCGTTCAGGGGGGGGGAGGGAGGTGTTCAAAATACCACGCTTGGTCACACAGGGGCGGGGGGGGGGGGCTTTGGTTAGGTTAATCTTTAGGAAAGTCTCGCCCTTTTTCAAGCTATATGGCGTGCAGAATTTGCAAAAAAAGATTTGAAAACCGTATTTATGAATTACCAGGCATGCCTTTTAAGTTCTGTCGTTTCCATATTTCCCGGCAATTTTGAATTTGGAACTGTTCTATATTCGAATGTGTTTAAATTTCGAATCTCAAAACAGTTGAAAGTTTTAGGATTAATGCTATTGTTTAGTCACAGCGTCGGTTAGAATCTGTCAGGTTACGTACGAAAATGAATCTTTCTAAGGAAAATGTTAGTGCAATAATTTTCTACAACTTTAGAAGAGGCCTGACACGGCTTCAGTGTTTTGAAGAGCTAACATCTGTGTTCAGTGATGAAGCCCCATGTCTGCGGACTGTCGAAAGCTGGTATTTAGAATTCCAGCGTAGACATACTAGTCTTAGTAACAAATCTCGCGAAGGACGGCCAAAATCCGCCTTCACTGAAGATAACATCATTGCTGTGAGACAACAAATTCTCGAAGATCGTCATGTGACGTATCGAGAGATAGAGGCTCTATTAGGCATCTCAGGGACAACCATTCAGAAGATCTTGCATGAAGCGCTTGGTGTAAGAAAGCTAGTTTGCCGTTGGATACCGCATCTGCTTTCCGACGATCACAAGGAGGTCCGCGTCAGATGGTGTAAGAAAACTCTGCAAAGGTTCAACCAAGGAGAGTCAAATCACGTCTACGACATCATCAGTGGTGACGAATCTTGGATCTATGCCTACGATCCTGATTCCAAACAACAATCTACAATCTGGGTCTTTCAAGACGAGCCAATACCGACTAAAGTTGTTCGTTCTCGAAGCACTTCAAAGAAGGTGGTGGCCACGTTCATTGGAAAAACCGGCCATATTGCGACTATTGCACTTGAAGATCGTAGAACGGTTAAAGCACAGTGGTATACCACCGTTTGTTTACCACAAGTCATAGCCAACTTCGAAAATCTAACTCAAAGCGACGCATCATCCTGCACCACGACAACGCAATCTCACACAGCGCTCGTCAAACGATTGTGTATTTGAAGCAGGAAAAAGTAGAAATTCTTGACCATCCTCCATACAGTCCTGACCTAAGCCCTAAAGATTTATTTACATTTCCTAAAATTAAGAAAAGTCTTCGTGGTAAGGTTCCAGTCCGGTGAAAAAGCAGTCGACGCTTTCAAGTCAGCCATTTTGAACACCCCCACTTTAGAGTGGTATAAATGTTATAATAACTGGTTTGAGCGAATGGGAAAGTGTATTAAGCTACGTGGTGAATACTTTGAAAAACAATAAAAAGTACTATAAGGTTCTAGTTGTGTTTTTTTCTTCAAACGACAAAACTTAAAAGGCATCCCTCGTACTACGTAAAAACTAGAGGGAGAGGTGGGGTCTTGGCATATACCACCAGGGGGGAGGGTAAAAAAATAGAAAAAAAGGGTCACGTGGGTACGTTCCCTAATGCGCTGGCTACCTGCAGGCTGACCCAGGGGTTGTTGAACTTCTCCTCGGCGATCTGCTCGACGAGCCGCGCCGAGTCCGCGTCGGCGCCGGCGCCGATCCACGCGTACACGATCGCGGACGACGCCTCGTCGGCGCCGCCCTCTAGCGGGACGTTCAGTATGTAGCTGGAGCAAGTACAATTATTGTATTAACTACATTTTCTAGGTAAATAAATGTAATTCAGGGCTCAACAAAATGTGACCGCACATATTAGTTTGTCAAGCACAAGCGTAGTGTGAATAAAAATGATGCCATTTGTAAACCCATTATTTATCTGAAAGGATAGTACATTATACTTCTGACTTCACGGCTTAACTTCAACTTTCTGATAACAATTAACTGTCTCAGAATTGTATGAATGTAAATTGCAAAGCCTTGTGTTTGTAGGGTTACCAGCCCTAAGTCCATGATTGTATTAAAAAGTCCAGTATTTATGTATTTGCCCCGACGGGAATCGAACCCGCAACCACCCGGTGTAGTGAGACGAGCGGCCTACGCTCAAACCACTGCGCCAAGCAGTCATAAATTTTGTATCGCGACGAGTTTATACGTGTAGTAAGTCCAGTGCTCACCAGAAGGCGCTGTTGAGCTGCGTGGCGTCGGCCTTCACCTGCACGAGCCGCGTGCACAGCGCCGAGCCGTTGCTGCGCAGCTCGAACAACTCCACCGGCGGCCGCTCGCCCTCCTGCCAACACAAACACAGTTCTATCTCTACACAATAGGGTACGCTTGTAAAGCAAAATATAAGTACTCTAGCTGACCCGACAGACGTCGTCCTGTCTTAACTTGTGAATATTGAATTCGAATTGTTCCGCTCAACTTTCTTAATTTTTTCTACTGACCACAACAAAAAAAGAATGAGCGAAATCGTTCCATCTGTTCACGCGTTAAGCGCTGACCAAGGAAATAGGGTAGCTACTTTCCGCCGATCTTTCATGAGAGGGTAGTAACACATTTCAGTATAGTACCTACCTGCGTAAGATTGTACTAATATTTTATTTTATTTATATATTTGCTATATAGGTACACTTATATAAATACCACTATATGAATACTAATGCGACTTGCTTGTCAGTCTATTGTGGCACTAATGCCCGTATTAATAAATCGATCTCAAGTCTGAGAGCGATCTTGAAAATGTCATCCTATCGTCATCCCAGTACAACATGACATGTCAAGACCACTCAAGACCACTCCCAGACTTGAAATAAATTTATTAATACGGGCCTAAAAGCGCTTAATTTATTTATATAAATAAATAACATTAAATAGCTTGAAAGCGTTTCAACCTAATTTCGACCTAATTCCCCTGACTTTGAAGACATAATTCGAACGGATTGTAAACTTTCACTCACTGGCTTGTGGTTCCTCTTGCCGTCCCTGATGATGAACCGGCGGTGGAAGTGCGCCATGAACTTGAGGCTCTCCTGCTGCTGGTGCGTGCGCACCACGTCGAGCCGCTTGCACAGCTGCTTGAACTTCCTCTCCAGGCCGAAGGTGAAGGTGAGCCAGCCCATGTTGGGCGCGCGCCGCCCCTGCCAGAAGTACACCACCCACGTCGCCGTCTCCGACTCAGACTCCGAGGGCTCCACTGTGTTTGAGCTTTCGCTTTCTTCATCGGGCTGTGATACAAACAGAGGAAAGGTTAAAGGTGAGGTCTCAGGTGTGAGCCCTGTGGCACTCCCGAAAATAATTCAACAAAATTTTAATATAAGATTTACAGCAGTGATAGCTGATTGGTTAAGCTCTTGCGGGCACCAGGTTCTGGGTTCAATACCTGGCTTCAACCTCTGGGTTTTTCGAAATCTATGTGCGAATCATAATTTTTATAATTATGATTATCACTTGCCTACGGTGAAGGAAAACATCGTGAGGAAACCTGACATGTCTTAGAAAATCTAACAAATTTAAGAAAAACGTGAAATCCGTCAACCCACAATGGACCACCGTGGTGGATTATGGCCTGAATCACCCTCGTAGCGAGAGGCCAGTAATCCCCAGGAGTGGGACGTCAAAAGGGTTAAATTATTATAATATAAGATTGAAATTTTTATGGTCACAGATTGTATTAAATTAGGATTCATGAATTTATCTCATACCATAAATAAGCATCAATTTATTATTACATGGAGAGTGGTAGGTAAAACATATCAAAAGCTAAAGCAATTTGAACTGTAGTAACTTGGATCCCTCACCTCAGCGGGCATGACGTATCTGCACAGGAACACGTAGCAGTCGCAGCTGTGGAAGACTCCCAGCTCGTGGTCGGGCAGGCGCACGAAGTGGCGGCCCTCCAGCACGAAGGCCTCCATGGCCTCCAGGTCCTCGTTCCACTCGTCCGCGAGGGTCTTGGCCTCACCGGCACCCATCGCCGGCTGCCGCGGGGTGAACAGCGCCGAGAGATCCGTTCTGACAAATTTATTTGGGCTTGAAGTGGGATTTTCACGGATATTACGTTACCTAACCAGTGTTTGAGCGATACAGACTGTTTGGAATCCCTAACAGATTATAAATGTTTGTGATCCCTCGATTCCGCGTTTAACCGAAGTTTGTAATGACGTAACACTCACACACACATGTTGTTGTCTGTACACCATGTTTCGGTTGTTATATTACGGACAATGCGAATGCAAAAATTACAAAAAAAATATTATGGTGAGACTAATTTCAAAACGAACAGTTTTACCAAGTTAATTGCCACCAACATATTATTCTGTGTAAGGATGACGGTAGTAGAGAAGACTCATTTATAATGCTACTAACTCGAACTCTAAATTAAGATTAGTGAGGGGCGTCGCGGTGTATGTCAAAGAGACCCGTGGCGCCCCGATGCATTGTGGAGGGTGATACACCGTTGGTTTATAGTAAGTATAGCTGCGCCTTCTTTTTGCGCAGGGACTCCCACATCCCCCCCCCCCGCCACCCCCGACGAGGAAAGCGACCCATAAAGATTTAGCGATTTTAGAAAAAAATTACGATTAATGCAAATTTAAGGCGCCATTAGGCTGGTGGTTATACGGGCCGCCTTCGTAGCCGAGAGGTTCCGGGTCCAATCCCCATCCTGCCCATTCAACTATTGATGTGGGCCCACTCCTAACACAAGCATTAGCTGAGTTGGAGCGGCTAACGGGAATACTAGTATTATGATAAACTCATATTGCTAGCTATTTTTATATATAAAAACTAGCTGTGCCCCGCGACTCCGTCCGCGTGGAATGTGGACCACCCGTAACATTTAGGGGTATGAAAAATAGATAGTAGCCGATTCTGAGACCTACCCGATATGCACACAAAATTTCATGAAAATCGGTCGGGCAATTTCGGAGGAGTATGGTAACTAACATTGTGACACGAGAATTTTATATATAAGATAATAATAATAAAATCCAGTGAATGTTGGTCTTACTTGGTTTCTTGTTGTTTCGCCCAGCTGGCGAGGTCGGCGCCGGTCCTGGCGACCGACTCGGCGGTGCGCGTGAAGTCCACCGCAATCACTTCCTCCCAGCCCAGGAAGTACGTTTTGAAAACCTGATAAAGGAATTACTGTAGTCTTGAGACGCTGCAGTAAGCGGAATTTTGAACCTTAATTCAATGACTTAATGTTCTGATACCCTAACCCCATTATTAATAAACATAGTTTAACGGTTGTATAGTTACACCATGCTTTGTCGTCTTAGATACTTCGGTGTGTAACTATTCGCTCGCTATATCATACTATAATCATACTAATATTATAAAGAGGAAAACTTTGTTTGTTTGATTGTAATGAATAGGCTCCGAAACTACTGAACCGATTCGAAAAATTCATTCACTGTTGGGAAGCTACCCTATCCCCGGGTGACATAGGCTATAATATATTTTCCAAAAAACTAGGGATCCTTGCTAAAACTCGAATAATGTAACCGCAATGTACCCGTGCGAAGCCGGGGCGGGCCGCTAGTTATTAATAAGGGGGTATGTGACGACCGCTTGGCGCAGTGGTTTGGAGTAGACAACTCGGCTCACTGCAGTGGGTGGATGCGGTTTCGATTCCCGCTGGGACAAATTTTTGGCTATTCGTAATATGCCAAGGTCTGGGTGTCACTGGGTACCCATAGTACAAGCGTTTCTTAGTTTGGCACTATACTGAATTGGTGTGTTTGGCGGTATTTATTTGTTTATTTATAATGGCCTGAAGACTCAGTATCGTTTACCTGTGTCTCGGTGCCTTCCTGCAGTCGTGTGACGAGCGCGTGCGGCGGCCGCGTCACCATGTTGAACAGCTCTTGTGCGAGCTTCACTGCGGCTGCGCGGACCAGCCGAGAGGACTTCTTGCCGAACCTAGATTACCAAACATTTAAATAGTAGTTTATAATAATACAAAATGGCATGACAAACGCGTACTCAAGATCACTCTTAGACTTGAGATCGATTTATTAATGCGGGCCTAAGTGTACAGACGAATGAGTGTTGGCGGACATGTTTCTTCAAAATATCCCATTTTGAGATACGAGTTTACTAAGTAATTGACGGCCGCTTGGCGCAGTGGTTTGAGCGTAGGCCGCTCGGCTCAGTGCACCGAGTAGTTGCGGCTTCGATGCCCGTCAGGGTAAATTTCGGAACTGGCGTTTCTGTAATATTCCCGGGTCTGGGTGTCACCGGAACGCTCCCAGTCCCTTGTACGGTATCCATAGTACAAGTGTTGCATAGTTTGGGACCATACAGTTGGTGTGTTTGTCTGGTATTTATTCTTTATTTATCAACCGACTTCAAAAAGGATGAGGTTCTCAAATCGTGTGTATTTTTTATTATTATTTTGATTAGTAAGCCGGCAAAATGCCGAGTGCACCGTATCCGCGGTGGGCTGGTGCTAACACTGACCAGACGAAGACGTCGGCGTGCGCGTCGAGTATGTAGACGGAGCGGGTGGCGAGCGCGGCGCGCGGCGCGGGCGCGGGCTGCGGCTGCGGCAGCTCCAGGTAGCCCATGCCCAGCTCCACGCGGTACAGCCGCGCCGCGCGGACACACGGGGACTCCTCCACGTGCTCCTGCACATCGTTTGACATTGTTTTGTCTTCGCTTTACACATTCAAATCGAATCAAATGTATTTGCATAGAATGTAGGTACAAAACGTATAAGGCCTGTGCATACCACGTTTTTTAAACGCGCCGCCCGTCGATACGCGTTTGTAGTGATACATACGCACGTGAGTCTGACTCACGTGCGTATTGCGCAGCCTGTAGACCTTTGTAGGATAAAAGCGCGCCGTCGACGCGCGTTTAAAAAACGTAGTGTGCACAGGCCTTAAGTATTAACATTTTTTAACCTAATATCATTTGGGAATCTAGTAATACTATATTATAAACATGTATTTTAAAACTGAAACATTATAAAACATGCCAAGATTATTTACTAAAACTGCATCCTAAGGAAAAATACAATATAAGTACAGAATATTTTGGTGATACTGTAAAATAAGAGCCAATACATTCTACCGTAAACTCCCACGCAACATAAGGAAACAAATAAACTAATATTCAACTATTAAACAGTCATCATAAAATTCAGATTAATACAGTGTCAATATTAAAAGGAATTCAAATAGAGGTAAATGTATATTATAAGTAACTAGCGATCCGCCCCGGCTTCACACGGCTCTAACATTATCAGTGTTTCTCTACTATATTATGCATGTATTATACATATAAACCTTCCTCTTGAATCACTCTATCTATTAAAAAAACCCCATCAAAATCCATTGCGTAGTTTTAAAGATCTAAGCATACATAGGGCATACAGACAGCGGGACGCTACTTTGTTTTATAATATGTAGTGATAATACAAAATATTTTTATTTTTTTTACAAGCAAGTAGTTTTCTTTTTGTAATATTATCGCTCAGAAAGTCATTAATTCATCCAGTGTCGAGTAAAATAACATCCTACTAATATTATAAATGCGAAAGTTTGTGAGTGTGGATGTATGTATGTATGTATGTTTGTTACTCCTTCACGCAAAAACTACTGAACGGATTTGGATGAAATTTGGAACACAGATAGATTATAACCGGGATTAACATATAGGATACTTTTTAACCCAATAATTCAATACTACGCGGATGAAGTCGCGGGGCACAGCTAGTTCTCAATATTTCAATGCATCAAGCGCAATACGTCAGTTTTGACGTATTGCGAGTCGAGTCAAGTGACAGCTGTTAACACATTTGGGCTTAGCGTGGGAATGATTGCTACTTTCAATTCATTTTCATTAAGTACCTACGTGAAATTATATTTTTCATTCAGTCTTATTTCACCCGTGATTTTTCACAGTGAATGATTTTATTCATAGTGATATTGCACTATGACACGTGATCCTATGAAGTCACTGGTCGATGATTTATCATAAAAACCGTGACAGTACCGAACCCTTTGCGATTTCATTGCAATGAGTTTAACAGTATCTAATCTATCTATGTCGGTAGCAGGTGCTACTTATGAAAACTTATATAGTATGAATTTTCGCTACATGTAAAATGTTTCATGACTAATTTGAGCACCAGGTTACCTGCGGCACGAAGGGCGTGTCCCCGTCATAGCCGAGCGTGTCCCAGAAGGCGCGGGGCTCCTTGCCGGGCGGCTCTGTGACCAGCTCCGCCTTGTTCTTCCTCTCCTCCTTGTTGATCTTCTCGGCGAACAGACGGGCTTTAGACTTCAACGTGTTCTTGGCTTTCTTGCCATACCTGTGTCAGTAGAATTGTACCGTAATAATGAGTCTTAAAAAAATTATACCAACTTCAAAAACCTCGGTGCACTAAAATGATAGAAATACGAGAAATATGAACCTTGAATTTCTTTCATTTGGAGACGGTGCCTATTCAGGGAAGTAGGTGTAGGTACCCTAAGAAGTATTTCAAACATAATGCAAAGACAGTTCAATTGGAATGTTCGAAATCGGTCCACAATTGGCGGATTGGTAATTTTTTTGGGGGTTGAGCCAAATGTTACGACATCTCACCAGGGGGGAGAGGGGGTCGGAAACCACCCAAAACGCCTCACGCAATTAAAGGACGATTAAAACAACAAAATAAACGAACCACAAGTATATGAGGAGTCCGGTGTCGAGCAGGAACACGTATCTTGGGTCGAGCTGGTCGGCGCGCGGCGGCACCGGCTGCAGGTGGATGCTGCTGCCCGCGCCCCCGCCCCCGCCCGCGCCCCCGCCCCCGCCCCCGCCGCCGCCCCCGCCCCCGCCCCCGCCCGCGCCGTGCACGCGGTACAGCCGCGTCACGTAGTGCTGACAACAACCGCAACCGCACATCACTACACGCACTCATTTCCCCTCACTAAACTCTCAAACTCAAAATTGTGTTTATTAATGTAAGCCAACAAAGCATTTATGAACAGTTAGAATCGACCACCGGTTCGGAATGCTGCTTCCACTGAGAAGATCCGGCAAGAAAATCAATTCAATGAATAAAATATGGTGTACATTACAGCCGTATTCACAAACAACACTTGCGTATGTAAGGGACCAACAAAAGTTTGACACTTCTCAATAGGCTGTACAGTCTAGCGAACTGTGAGTCCTCATAGTAATGTTTATGAATACAGGTGCTAGTAGTACTTAGCAATTAAAATTCATTTTTTAAACTTAAGCAGCTCCTAAACTTGAGATCAAAACGTATAAAAAAACCGAATTGAGAACGACTCACGCTCAACGCAGTGGTTCGAGCGTAGGCAGCCCGGCTCACTACACCGGGTGGTTGCAGGTTCGATTCCCGCCTGAGCAAATTTCGGAAATGGCCCTTTCGTAATTTTCTCAGGTCCGGGTGTCACTGGGATCGCCCCCAGTCCATTGTACAGTACCCATAGTACAAGCGTTGCTTAGTTTGGGACCATACAGTTGGTGTGTTCGTCTGGCGATATTTATATATTTATTATAACGATACCGGATCGTCGACGGTGAAGAATCCTGAAGGCGTGTGGCTGCCCTGTATGTAGACGGGCGGCACTGGGAACAGCGCGAGGAAGTCGGGCGTCTCGTCGGCCTGCTCGTGGCGCTGCGTGCGGCGCGCGCCCAGCAGGTTGCGCAGGTTCACCGCGTGCATGGCCGCGCACGCCGCCTTGTCCAGCTGCACACAGGTCATACAACTAGTTAACATAAGCAATTATTCAAAGTAGATCAAAATAGACAAAATAAAATAATCAAACTAAGCTGAGCAAAAATCCTATCCCGTAAACTGGTAAGCGTATGGATGAGAGATCAATACCTGGAAAGAAGATCATTTGATCATTAGATTGCCCTGTCACCTGGCACAAGGCTTAAGTGGTAAAAGTCAAAGTCAAAGTGTTCATTTTAATTAGGCCTACGGAAGCAACTAACAAACTGTCATTATAACATAATAGTACATTGTTACACAAAGGGTGAAAGTGACTTAGAAAGGAATTAGCTAAAGAAATAATACAAGGAAGTATGAACAATACTCTACAACTCGAAAAAACAAATGAAGATCGGATTGCCGCCTATTTTGCCGTCCAATGTACGGTACCGTCCATTACGTCCATTGTACGGTACGGTATTTTTTCAATCGCCAGTGGCTTATATAATTAATAATTACAAAAGGTAGTAGATAATACACTACTAAGGTCTAGTTTCCTCTGGCAACAACATGCAGTAACCGAATGTCACTCATGATTTTTTTATTTCATTTTACTAGCTGTTGCACGCGACTCCGCCCGCGTGGTACTTCGATGAAATAAAAGTAGCCAAGTTACTCTCTAGAACCTTCGCTATCTGCCAGTGAAACACATACAGAAAAAATAAAATTTAACTTTTCGAGTGTTCCGTAGTCAAACTAGGAACCCATATAGTTTCGCCATGTCCGTCCGTCCGACGTCGTAGACATTTTGTTCAAAGGCTGCAAATAGCCTCTAAAATTGATTCTTGGTACTGCGACAAAAGTGAGCATTCAAATATTTAAAGAAAAAAATCTTCTGAGTCACCTCTCGCACTTGTAAAGAGAGAGTGAAAATAAAATGTTTACGTCGTTGAACAAAATTTAAAAACCTGGCTACATAAAAAGTGAACTTTTTTTTTCTTTTTTTTTTTTTTTTACTTTAAAGAGAAAAAACAAGTCCTTTAGTCTAGAATTCTGTAAAGTAATATCTATTTACCAGTCGGGACCTATTATTGGGAAGATTTGAACCGGTCTCAATTTTTCCCGATTATTAATACGTGGATTTTTTAAATTAGCAAGTTGTCTTACAGTTGCTTTGGATCCGATCCAGAAGTGTATGTCCCAGGAGAGCTGGCCCTGCTCCTCGACGGCTGTCTTCAGTATTATATAACAGTCGCCCTCGAAGAACTTCCCGTGCGCCACCTACGGAACCAGATACAATAATATAATGACGCACACGGACTACTTTATATGTATAACAAAGGAATAATGCTTAGAGTTTGAATAAACATGTTTGGTTTTATAAGATAATATTAGCAGATTAGGTTAAAGTAAAAGCTAATTCCATACCACAGACGACTGCTTGGCGCAGTGGTTCGAGCGTAGGCCGCTCGGCTCACTGCACATGGTGGTTGCGGGTTCGATTCCCCCTGGGGTAAATTTCGGAAATGGCCTTTTCGTAATTTGCCCTGGTCTGGGTGTCAATGGGATCGCCCCCAGTCTATTGTACGGTACCCATAGTACAAGCGTTGTTTAGTTTGGGACCATACAGTTGGTGTGTTCGTCTGGCGATATTTATTTATTATTTATTATACCAGTACACATAGAGTGCATATTCCAACAAGAGCTCATGATTACCTCTTCCACGGGCGCCGGTATGAAGTTCTCGATCTCCCACACCTGCAGGCCGGGCGTCTGGCCGGTGTCCTCGTCGAAGAACTCGGAGTAGTCCAGCGGAGGCTTCTCCAGGGTCTCGTCCCAACGCTTGGGCCTACGGAACCGAAGATTGATTAAGACAAAACATTTATATTTCATTGAGCTACTTACACATAACAAAGTCGGAAAACAAGCGTACGAGCCGCCTGATGTTTTTTTTATTATTATTGCAATCTTTCTCGGCGGACATTCAACATTTTTTTTTGGTTTTGATTTTGAAGGACATGCAGGTCAGTGTTCAGTAACACCGCCCTATTATTAATAATTTTAGGGTAGGCAGTCTTTGTGCCTGCCCAATTCTTAACTAGTTAATCAAATCGATTGGAGCTTTTCTCTTTAGTCTGGTAAATTTTAGGTCTTTGTTCATGAGCTCTGTAGCTACAATATTTGGGTGGTTCTTAATCTGCTTTTTTACATTTGAGTTAGCTGCAGTACCCCACAGCTGGATACCATAAGTCCATATAGGCCTTAATATGCATTTGTTGCCGCCTGATGTTAAGCAGTCACCGTAACCGATAGATGCTTGCATACCGATGACAATTCTCGCACACTGCCGGTTGGACTTTCGGCGCCCTCATTCATCGTACGAAGCGCGGCAATAGTAGCTACTTTACTTGTACTATTTCAGTCGAGTCAGCCCGAAACCTAACCAATTTTTGAAGGACATGTGAAATCCGCCAACCCGTAACAAGCGTGGTGGATTATGTCCTGAATCCCCCTCTTACTGAGCGGAGGTCCGTGCCCAGAAGTGGGACGTGAAGTAGGGCTACATTATTCTGAAAGTCGCCGGGACAAATTTAGGAAATGGCCTTTTCTTAATTTGCCCTGGTCTGGGTGTCACTGGGATCGCCCCCAGTCTATTGTACGGTGCCCATAGCACAAGCGTTGCTTAGTTTGGGACCATAAAGTTGATGTGTCAGTCTGGCGATATTTATTATTATTTTTAAATAATATTTAGCCCTTTTGACGTCCCACTGCTGGACATGGGCCTCCCCTCAACATGAGGGGGATTCAGGCCATAATCCACCACATTGTGCCCAGTGCGGGTTATTGCGGTTATTGCGGGCAATTGGTTAGATCTTCTAAGACGTGCAGGTTTACTCACTATGTTTTCCTTCACCGTAAGCAAGTGATAATTATACAGAAATTATGATAGATTTCCATAAATCTTGAGGTGCGAGCCGGGGTTTGACCCCAACACCTGATGCCCGCAAGACGCGTGCTTAACCAATCGGCTATTATTGTTATTATAATATGAATACTGACTTGAGTTCGCTGTTCCGCTGGTCGAGCTGCTCGTCGTTGTGCTGCGTGTTGGCCTGCTCCTGCATGCCGCGCAGGATCAGCGCCGAGTCCTTCTGCTCGGGCTCGGCGCGCCCGCGCCGCAGCCGCAGCTTGCGGGCGATCGGGTCCGACTTCACGCCTGCCACAGACGATGTAATACTAGAACTACTTATATAGCGTATTGGACAATGACCCGAATCCTTCATTTTTCAAACTTAAGCATATCCAAAATTTAAGGTCAATTCGAATAAACGACGTCTTACGACGCCATAGTAATGTACACTCTTACTATGATGTATAACCCCATAATTTATAAAAAAGGTCACCTCGATCAGAAACACTTACTAACAAAAAAAAAACAATATTAAAATCGGTTCATCCGCGTGGGCGCTACGATGCCACAGACCGACACACAGATACACATGTTAAACTTATAACACCCCTCTTTTTTCGGTTTAAAATGGTACTTACTGGTCGGCGTAGTAGGTTCAGTGGTCGCAGCGCCTGCCAACTGCAGTTGAGCTTGCAGCGAGAAGTCGATGTTGTAGTACTGCACGCCGGCGCCCCGCGGCCGCTCCACCGGCTTCGGCGGCATCACCAGGTCGGGGTTCCCGTGGAGCTGGAGGCTCTCCAGGTCGCTGAGCAGGTGTATCGCGTCGGGCAACGTGATCAGTTTGTTGCAACTCAAGTTGAGTTTCTTCAGAGAACCGCATCTGTGTAAGGAACTTTTAATTTGACGACCGATAGGCGCAGTGGTTCGACCGTAGGCGGCCGCTCGGACCACTGTGCATGGTGGTTGCGGATTCGATTCCCACCGGGGACAATTTCGGGAATAGCCTTTTCGTAATTTGCCCAAGTCTGGGTGTCACTGGGATTTCCTCCAGTTCATTGTACGGTACCCATAGTACAAGTGTTGCTTAGTTTGGGACCATACAGTTAGTGTGTCAGTCTGGCGATATTATTATGTGTTTTTGTGTTTATAGTTTTCTCCCTGCTTGAGGGGTTAAATAACTGACACACGGGCCTTGACCAAGTGTGCCAGCTAGCAGCTATAGTTGGGGTCTAAGTTGATGAAGAGCTTTATAGGAATTTGTGTGTGAGACGACAGGTAGGTATACAGTTATTATTATTGTATGGCCAACCTATCTCATTGTTCACTTGTAGGCAAGGCGTCAATAGCCTAGTGGTTAGAGGGGCCGCTTTTGTAACTGAGCGGTTTCGGGTTCGCTTTCCATGCTTCTAGACTCACTGTTTTAGGCTATGATCACCATATGTTGATAGGGGTTTGATAATGTAATCTACCACGCTGGCCCAGTGCGGGTTGTCGGATTTCATATGTCTTTCGAAAATGTATTAGATTTTCTAAGACATGCAGGTTTCCTCACGATGTTTTCCTTCACCGTCAGCAAGTGATAATCTTATAGAAATTATGATTCGCACATAGATTTCTAAAATACCAGAGGTGCGACCCAGGGTTTGAACCCAGGACCTGGTGCGCGCAAAACGCGTGCTTAACCTATCGGCTATCACTGCTATAAAAAAATAAATTTCACGCAGCAATGTCTGGTATTATAGACGGCTCATTTACAAGCGTGCTGTCTCATTAAAATCTTGTCGTAATGACTGACTATGCGCACGCGCAGTGACGGAACACCGCGACAAATTGTTGAGCGCACGCCATTGTCGCCGTGTGTGAAAGTATAAACATGGAGCCACAAAAAAAACAAACCTACAAATGATAGCGACGATAACGGATTTAGTTATTGTTTTTTGGTAAAATAAAACAAATTTTGCAATCAAAAACGTGACAGTTTCAACGAGAAAAAGACTGGAGAATCAGAAAGTATGATGTTCCACACCTACTTATAAAACAGCTGTCGACTTGATAATGTTGATTTAAAATAATAGGTACCTACAACCACATTATGTCATAAGTAAAAACTTCATACCTACTTTCCGTGTACGTGGAGGTAACCACCTCAAAAAAGTAACTTTATAACATTTAATATCTTTAAAATTGCGATGTAGATCGAAAGCTATCACTGTACCTACTAAATTTCATCAACTTCCGTCAAAAACTGTGACAGACTGCGGACGAACGGACTGGATGATCTTATATCACAACATACATACATGTTATAGCCATACAACAATACGACTCACCTACAAAGCCCCTCCGGTATCATCTCGAGCAGATTGTTAGCGGCGGAGAACACCTCCAGGTTGCCCAGCTTCCCGATCCCCGAGGGTATCCCCTCGAAGTCCAGCTTGTTGTCGTCTACGTGCAGCTTGCGCAAGCTCTGCAGCTTGCACAGCGAGGCCGGCAGCGCCGTCAGGCTGTTCCGCGAGAGGTTCACGCTCTCCAGCTTCTGCCAGTTGTCCATAGCTGAACAATATTAGTTATTCGTTTAACAATAGGACTGATGACTCATGTTTTTTATTAATAAATATCGCCAGACAGACACACCAACTGCACGGTCCCAAACTAAGCAACGCTTGTACTATGGGGACCGTACAATGGACTGGGGGCGATCCCAGTGACACCCAGACCCGAGAAAATTACGAAAAGGCCATTTCCGAAATTTGCCCCGGCGGGATCGAACCCGCAACCACCATGTGCAGTGAGCCGAGCGGCCTACGCTCGAACCACTGCGCCAAGCGTTTGTCAAATGATTACATTAATTTTAAAACGTATGTCTTACTCTATGTTCGCCCTTGAAATATTCACATAAAACATGTTGCTGTCTCTATGTAGAGACAACAATATGTTTTGAATGTTTCATCTAGTACAAATCAAGGATGATGATTTTTAGTAATCACTACCAGTTCAATATTACCTTAAAATTACGAGCGTTTGAAGTTTTGAAATCGATACTACATCTACAGTACTAGCTAGAGAAGTATGACGTCACTTTATAATCATGTTATATTTTTGAAAATAATTCATACCCACGAGTTAATATAAAAAAATATACCAAATTCAATATAAGTCATCATCCCCATTATAGACAAATTAATTTGACGTATAATGCGCAAGAGTTTATAGTCAGCTGGACGTAATGAATGAAAGTGAATCCAATTTATTTGATTGTCGTGTGACGATTGCGTAAGGAATTATTTGAAACATGAAGATTGCAATTAGTCTCAGCAAAAAGAAAACAGACAATTGCATCTACACAGAAATACGTATGAATATAATCATCTTACACGTCAGATTGGTAGAACTTATAAACCAGACAATTCGGTAGATTAAGGTACAATAGGGTATATTACTGTGTTACGACTATCAAGGTAATTTTATAAGGTCTACTGCGACGGCTTGTCATTACCGTACACCAGTCCCACAAACCAAAAGTGGACAGGAGTAATGTCCCTATAGAAGATGCTATGGCACTCCATGATCACTACCAATGAAGTAAGGCCACGCAATACCTAAGATCGACACTCGTGGCGAAGGAACTCTCACTCACATAACCATGTCCTAGAGAGGCTGCCATAAGCAGACACATAAGACAATGTGTTGTTCGATATTAACGGCGTCAATAGCCTAGCGGTTAGAGGGGCCGACCTCGTTGTTGAAAGGTTCCGGGTTCCATCCCCAACCAGGCCATTAAACTATTGACGTGAGCCCACGCCTAACACAAGCATTAGCTCAGCTGGAGGGGTAAACGGGAATACACATTGCTAGTATCTTTGAAAAAAAAACTATATACTCGTATACACCCAAATATGTACCTTGGTTTACACGTCTACTATCAACGAATGTGGAACTCCTATTCAGATCAATAGGTACTAAGATCGGTTACACTGGCACCGAGGTCTAAGGTCGACGGTCACGGATGGCCGAGCGTGACCACTGGCTCACCACTGGCGTAGGTAACAATACAGCGGATCATATGTCGCCAGTTCGTCACACACGAGGAGATTGTTCTTTGGTAGATGGAAGTTTTTGTTCAAATAGTTTTTTATGTAAAGTACCAAAATATTATGATGTTTACATACGTGTACTCTTAGGACGACGACAACTTCAACTTTTAAGGGAACCTCGCACTCTACTAATGGTGATAATATAAAAATTACGTCACTTCTGCAAACTAAAACCAACCTAGAACCACTAGCACAAGGTTGATTTTGGCTTACAGCAGTGCATGTGGGTTGATACCATTCTGGAAACTGATATCCTTTTAATCTTAAGTTCTAGTAGGTAATATAAAAACTTACCAGAAGATATTTCAGTAATCTCATTGTCGCTCAAATTTAGCCGTTTGAGGCCGAGTAGTGAGTAGAGTGCGTCAGGCACTTTGGTCAAAGCGTTTTTGGATAAATCTACATCAGATAGGCAGCACAGGGTGTCGAGAGACGTCGGCAGATTCAATAGTGTGCGTTGCGTGTTCCGCATGTGAAGAGTCTCTAAGCTTTGTAATGATGGTAGTTGTCTGAAAAGCATCCTTAAATTTTAAAAAAAACTCCCAAACTAAAAGTTGTCTGGACTCATTTATTATTTATATTTGTGATAAGACTGCCCAATGTAAACTTTTTCATATTATTTATATATTATTAGTAAACGATAAAATGTTATCTATCTATAAAAATGCACTAATGAGGATAAAGAACACTTTTTTTTGTGGACTTGTCCCAATTAATTTATATTGTCAGCTGTTTTCAAATTTATAGACGTAAATCATCATCATTTTTCTCCCCCTAAACAGCGTGAACGATTTTGTTTTTTCTTTATGGTGGGGGTTTGTTAGATGAGGCTGTTTTCTGAAGATAAAATCTACACTAGCGAAGCTGCGGGAAAAGCTAGAAGTTTATAAAACAGGAATATTAATATAGGTAAATTAAGAATATTTGCAAGAGTGTTCAAGAGCTTGAAACCTTTTGATCTTTCATCTCAATTATTTCATTACATCAGTCCAATGTATTTTACTACCAACCTCAAATAAGAATTAAATGTAATACACCTTACCGTAATTGAAACACCCCAAGTGGGTTGTCATTCAGTATAAGTGTCTGCAGGTTCGCCAGTCTCCTTGTCTGAGGGGGCAGAGTCTCCAGCATGTTGTGAGACAAGTCGAGGAACAGTAGATCTGTCAGTTGCACAAACAGTGTGGGTGGTATGCTCTCAATTCTGGAATATTCCGTGCAAATTATATTTGATGCTAACTTATTATTAAAGTTCTGGGTACCACTGGGATCATCCCCAGTCCATTTCACCATAACCAAGTGTGGCTAAGTTTGGGACCATGCAGTTGGTGTGGCAGTCTGGCGATATTTATTTATTTGAATAATAATTATATAAAAAATATAATTTCAAGCTATTATGACGGACAAGGTCATACAAATATGCCAAAGATTTATTAGCTATGATAACATAATTAAATACTCTTGTACTAAGGGTACCGTACAATGGACTGAGGATGATCCCAGTGACACCCAGACCAAGGCAAATTACGAAAAGGCCATTTCCAAAATTTTGCCCGACGGGAATCGAACCTACAACCACTCGGTGTAGTGAGCCGAGCAGCCTACACTCGAACCATTGCGCCAGACGGTCATCAATTATGTGACTACACAAGACCCATGATGTTACATATTATTATGACACAAGATGTTATGGCTAGTTTTCTTATAACCTCTACAGTTAAATTACGAGACATTGGAATGTAACAGTGGACACAGACATGAGCCAAATCATGAGTGGAACAACAAATATTCTATGTTCCCTGATTCTCAGATGTTCTCAATGAATGTTCAACTCAAGTCTGTTCCTGTCAGTAGAACAAAAATATTTTTTTGTGTTTTTTAATCGGGTTTGTGGAATATAGTACAAGGGAAGCAGATTGAAGTGAATGCTTTTACGGACTCACTTATTATGACTGAGGTTCAATACAAGCAAGGATTTAGCTTTATCTAGCCCTTCCGGCACTTCCTTGAGTCTGTTATGTGACAGGTCCAGAGTGGTGAGGTCCTCCAGCCGGAACAGCTCAGCCGGTATCCCTGAACTCTTCACCTTGTTGTGTCGGACGTTCAATGAACGTAAACATTTCAACTCTGTCAGCTCACCAAACAACTTCTCTAGATCATTCTTTTTCAATGATAAATTCTCCTGTGAATTGCAATATGGTGGTAATATATTGTTTTCTTATATTTACGCGAATACTACACATTGAAATAAAACTATTTTTACGGATTATATCGCGTTTATTTAATTTTATGTTCCTGACGTTTCGGTTGCTTTACAGCAACCGTGGTCACGGTACGTACGGTACGGTACGTAAAAATAGTTTTATTTCAATGGTGGTAATAACGGATAAAATAATAATTTCATAATGATAGCTTTGAAAACTGATAATTGTAACAAGTTTGTTAAAAATGTATTTAATTGTTTAGGTTTAATTTAATATCGTTTATGTTTTTAAAAATATTAATGATTCTTACTAACTAACTATACACTTAACAATGATAACAATTAATCCAAAATTAGGAAAATATAAAAGTTCAATTGCTTGGGCACTTAAGCATATCCCTTAACTTGTCATTAGTTATTGCTATTTAATTTTAATGCTGGAAGAATACTTTCTCATTTTATTTCCAAATTTGTATATCACTCCCTAGTTTCTAAATTCTAACTTTTGATTGTTTATTTTTAATTGTATGTAACAAGATGTTTTGGATTTCAATATACACTATAAACTTCTATTGATACATTTTGTTATCTGTTTTGTTGGGTATGTCCAAATAAATAAATAGTGGCTATATTAAAACTAACAAGTCTAAAGCAATTTGATAAAATGGAATAATGCATATAAAATGTAAATTTACTTCCTCTTACGAATAAATGTAGAAGTTTTATTTCGTAAAGGGTAGGTATTTTTATACAATTTTGTAATTCCTTTTTAACTCACCAATTTCATTAGCTTTCCCAACTCTTCGGGTATATCGGTTAGATTCGTTTTGTCGAGCCTCAGCCATTGAAGCCCTGTCATGTATCGTATTGCGTCAGGAAACTTATCATCCTAAAAGTAAGTAGGAAAAATATTTAGGCCCAAATAGGAATGAAAAGGTTAGGGATATGATATCATCATATGAATAGGAATTATCTTAGTTTATCAATATACTTACGCTAAAATCGTTGCAAGTAAAGTCCACGCCCCGAACAAAAGGCAATAAGCCTGTATTTGCCATGTTTACCACGATTTATTTACGAAAATACATTGGTCTTTCGATAGAAATTTGACAATTCTAGGTAGGTATTAACTGACAGACAAATACGCTGACACTGCTGACAGCCAAATTATTGCACAATGTCATTTTGTTTGGACTGCTGCAGATAAAATAACTTGACTGTTGTGACATTGCAACCAAAAACTTGGCTGAACAATGTAAAATGGAGGAGAGACTTGGCTATAGATATAGGTGCCAAGGTACTTGTATTCGAGTGTGTGAGATAGCGATATTACTTTTAACTTTCTAACTTACAGCTTTGTAGTGTCCTAACCAGAACATATACGTAGTATAATTTTATTTCGATGCCATGCACCTACTATGCGTACTACACCCGTATGGGACAGCAACAATACACAGAAATAGCAATTAAAGCAAAGCCAACCATTTTTTAATAACTGAATGAATGAATACTGTATACTGTTGTATAATTATAACTTTTGTAACTGACCCAGACACCTACCAAAGAGTATGTAATCACTACACCTACTTATTCTCTTTGCTACTTATTATTACGAAAATTATCTGCACGCACGCACCACTACTGAAATCTGGTTGAACTAAAAACCGATAAGCTAAGCAAGACAATATAATATACTCAATGCGTCCCTTTCACTCTAATGCAAAGGTAGATGCGTGTCTCGTTTCCGCAGGTGTCTAAATATTCCGCACTAGTTCGCAGGTTCTATATAAAAAGAAAAAAATATATTTTTCACCAGTGTTGTTTTCCGTCAAGAGTTATTTATACTGTCCAGGCAAAAAATTGTTTCCATAACAACTAATAAAAAAAAACAATTTCAACAGTTACATTTATTTCGATAACAAAGCATCACCTACAAAATGGTTTCACAAATCAAATGACTATCTCACTATGTATGTAACCAATAGAAATAAAGTTACATTAGTGTGTAACACACCTGAAACCTTAGAAACGGAAAAAATAGATATAAATAATAAAATAAAGAGAAAATGCAACTTATTTGTAATATAATTAATTAGTGTTTAAAAACAGTAATTTGATTGTTTCGTTTACATTTTTATTCAGACTATAAAATGCAAATGGGAATTTATTTAATGTACTTACATGGTATTGAACAGTTCCCCCCAATGCAAAATATGTCAAATCACATTTAAAGTAGGTACCTAGTATTAAACTAATACAACTAACATTAAAGCATTCAGGATGACATTATAATAATTATTTCCTTTATAATGATGTCAAACAGATTACAATGAATGTGCTCTCTCCTAAAAGAGTGATTTGGTTTATCGTGGCATAGGTGGCATGTTGGGCATCGGGCCAGACATGGCTGTGTTGGTCCCTAACAACACCTGAAACAAACAAAAAAGAATATTATTTTGTCTTCATCAAGTACTAATGAACCCATTACATGTGCCTGTATCTTGTTGCTTTTTAACCCCCCACGAAAAAAGAGGGGTGTTAAAATTCAATGTGTGTGTGGGGAATTGTAGCGCCCGAGCAGATTAACCAATTATAATGTGTTTTTTTTTAAGAAGATATTCCGATCGAGTGTTCTAGCTATGTTTCATGAAAACCATTTCAGCCGTTTGAAAATTATCATCTCTTTTGTAGTTGAATATGTCATCATATCGGGTGGTTTTTTAATTTCAAATTTTAGTTATAGAGGCTTTTCTCAATTTTGTAATTAAATTAGTTGACAGTGTTGCTGATGCATCATCTTCTGAGAGCTTATACCACACTCTGACCACTCTGGCGCTCAAGAAATGTTTATGGTGGTTGTTATTTTACCTGTTTTTGTTGTGACTTTTCCATTTCTGCCATTTGTGCTCTCTCCACTTCGAATATGACAGGTGCAAACAGTATGACCGATGAACTGGCCACTACCCACATAGCCGAGCGAGATAGTCCATAGAGTGACTTAACTCCTGACCTGTAAGATTAATAACAAAAATGATATACTAACATCTCAACCATAGTATATTTAAGGGCTACAAGACTTCATGGTGATGAAGTTATTTCTACATAATTTGAAATATTCAATAATAGTTTGATGTTTTATTTGATTCTAAAGACTGAAGTAACTAAAGAAAGGAAAGTAGTTTTAATTACAATACCATGTATTGATAGTGACTGTATAAGTGCAGTTTCGAACACACTCCGGGAACATCTCAGTCAGCCCCCACAAGCGCTCTGATAAAGTTTCATCAGGTTCCTGAAAATTCAAACTAAAGTATAACCTATAACCACTTTGGTTTCATTTAAAACAGTACATATTAATATGCTCTTAAGACGAATTAGCAGAGACATTGTTCATCTACAAATAAATCAGTTTTAAACTCACATCGTCATATTCCTTTAGAGGACCAGTAGCTAGTGGACCACTAGTGATTGGAATACTACCAATTGGAGTGCCCGCGCTGGGCGAAGACCCCACCTAGAACAAATAATTACCATTACACCCATATCTACAGAATCATACACTCCCAATTTCAAATATTCACCTACCGAAGGGGTTATGAAAAGATCGTCAGGCCTACGCTCTGGGGTATCATCTTTGCTCGCCGTCAAAGATTCCATTCCGCTGTCACTCTGATCAAGCTCATCGGTCAAATCCATAAGCATGTTAGGATCGGTAAAATATATTGAACTGTTAATTACTAATTTAACACCTTATTGAATTTACTTCCAGTTTTCAGAAGACTCAAAAAAAACGCAATATGTAATAGCCTTGCACAAAGACAAGTCGTGCGCGAACCGTGTTGCCGAGTATTTTTATTCTGCGGTTGGTGTTGCTCACAGACTCGTAGAGGTGTTGCTTGACCAAAATATTAAAAGCCAGAGAAATTTGTGTTTCATAGATAGGTAAAAAAATGCGTGGATATATTTATATACAATATCGGGGATAGAAAGGTTGATCCGATTGTTTCGAAATTTATTATTTTTTTGAGGACGAGTTAGGCTTCATTTATTTTCGCGGTTTCCAGTACTCACGATCCTCACGAGCCATTTTCACTAGCTTTGTGGCTGCGGTAGCATGAAGGGCTGATACGAGACATTAAATTAGTTACTTTATGATGCATAAAAATAAGGATCCAAATCTAACACGGAACGACTGAATGAAAGAAGATTGTAAAACTTTTTTAGTTACTGTCTTACTCGATTATAAAAAAAACTGTCTCGAATGTTTCGATAACTCAATTCTAAACTTATGGAGGGAATGAAAGTTACTTTACATGAAATATTTTATTTGTTCATCCTTTTATACACAGCAATCTAATCCATACACATAGGATAATTATACACATTGTGTATCTGGCAGCCCTTACTACTTAGCTATTATCACTTGCGACTCGCGACGAGTAACAAGGACCTAGATCTCTTTGACCAAGATATAGTGAAGTGGCCTCAAACCAAGTTGAATTTCGAGTAACTCTATTGAATTGCAATGAGGACCTCAAATTAACTAACTCGTCAGCGAAAGACTCATCACAATTTTCTACTAACGTCATCGTTTTCTGATGCCAGCCGGACTGACATGACTGTGGGCCGTTCTTTAAAGATTTTCTTATCTCGACGTCCTGCAAAGACAACAAATATAAATAAATTCATTGATCCCAACTAAGGCCGGACTGACACAAAATGCGCACCACACATGAACTCGAATACACAACATCATCGTCATAACTGGGTATATGATTCCTTCTTCCTTGCCAGTAGAAGCAATTTTTTAAGCCTATGTCAAGCTTTATAACAACAACGGCAGATAAAGAAAATATTTACTTGGTGCTCAAACGAAGAACTGCACGTAGAAGACCCTCTACTGGCATTTCATGAATAGTAGCAATTCGAAAACAAAACTATTTTAATTTGATATTTGATAAGATATTATGTGTCGTTCTTATTAATTATTATTAGATCATTAGATTAACAGCTGTATGCTGAGAATTATGGAATATCGCAAATTTGGCGAATATCGATAATTTCTTTTGAGCTGTGAGTATCAATGTTTATGACACTCGTAACTATGAAAATAATTCTGAATTTGGAATTAATTATTTTGTCTAAAAAGGTTTCGCATTGGATCGAAGTCGAACATAGATTATGGGTCTGAACCACAGAGGTCTGACTAACTTACACCTTTGGTCCGAACGCCTGGACTGGATGTCTTGGAACCAACTTGGAACATTTAGACCATTGACCAAGAATCTTGTAAGGATCTAAGTCGTTATAAATCAACTACAAATCACAAATATAAATATAAGAGACTTGGCTAAAATATTTTTACCTCTATGATAGAAAAGCACGTAGTCAAAAAGACCAGTATCCGTTCTGATGACTTTTTTTATTGAAGAAGAATCAATCGTTTTTGACAATTGCGTGACAGCCAGTCTTTTTCTGGAATCTGCTGCCATATTAGTGCCAATAAAATTCCAAATAATTATAAATTGACAATTGTATGCTCACATATGGTTTATTGGTTTAGATCTTTTGTTAGCTTTGATTGTATTTATTTCATGCCGATTATAGCTTAAGCGTTGCTGGTTTAGCCTGAAATAGTCATAGTTTGGTGCTCCCTGTTAGGTTACCCAGGTTTATTTTTACATCATAATTTATGTTAATCAGTGAGTGTGTAAACGCTACCAAATCCGTTGCAGTCTGCATATGCGCGCCCGAAGTTCCTTCAACCCGTAACACAAAGGTATGTATCTGTACTATAATTAAATTTACTTGGCCATGGTTGAATGGTTCATAATGGCCCTGAATTTTGAGCGATTTATTGTAGTTATTTACAATTTTATCACCTATAAGTCATTTTATTCGGCTCTTTGCATCCTTACCTCCCTCTGCCAACAGATTCGTCTGCACAGTAGGTTAAGGCGTTGACCTAATTTGAATGGCACAAATAGGTACAATAACGGTCGGAGGAGACCTTCCATATTAATGCAGAAATATTAATGAGTGACACAGAAAATTGTGTGTATACAAATGGAAGTGTCTACCTTTCAAGTAACTGGATATACAATGCTGTCAATCTTCCACCCAGAAATCTTAAAGGGTATGTTTTTGTATCCTCCATTGGTGGAATTTTGTAGACAAAGCCCACTTTGATAGTTTATCAAATAACATATATTTATTTAATACAAGTCTGGGGAACGGAATGCTAGCAACAGCCCATACAAATATGTATACATATTTCTTACAATAAAAACCTTTAAAAATCTGCTATTGCCCTAAGGCAGGGCAAATTTGTAAAATGCCAGTGTGCGAGGCACATGGTACAATAACAATTAGTTGTATGCACTACTTTCTCATATGGTTCTAACTGATAAGAGTGAGTAAGATATGCAAACACTTCTGGGATTAACATTACAACTTATAAACTCACAATATTTGTATTAACTTATACCCAAAGCCTGAATGTATACTTGTCATAAAGAAACTGTATGTTCTTAAATTAGGAATAACCTTTTTGGTATGCGCCTCAACAAAGACTTACTGTGAAGTTATAATAACCTGTAATGAATACATTTGTGAATTCCACAATACTTTACTGCTAAGAATAAGACCGTAACGAAAATAACTCACGGAGCTGCCTCAGCTGAGGTTTAATTATAATATGCATTGCCAAATGGACGGATGGAACATTTTTCATTTTATTTATTTTTTACATATTCCATTTGTTTGCTTGCCAAATGCACACCAGACTACAAGAAAGATTACAACATTTTGTCTGTTACCTATTATCCAGTTTAAATCTTTTGGTGTCTTTGATTTTGAAATTATTTACTTGTACGTAGTTCTGTTTTGCTCAGTGATAAGGTTCAATATTGTTCTGCAAATTGGCAGTGGCATTGAGTGTTGTAAAGCTTATAAGTAAGGAGTTTAATCAATTAAATTTTAGTATGAACTCGTATAATATATTAAGTCTACTTTGTGTACAGCTTTTTATTGAAGGGTTATTTCTTGCAATAGTATGCTAGCTACTTAACTTTTCTTAGTAAGTGACATACCATCAAACACTCTAATTCAATTGAAATCTGAGAAATGCAATTCAGTAGGATTTGAGTACTTGGCCAAAGTTATGAAGCTATCACCCCTTCTTACAACTTTTCTTAATAAATAAGGTTGTCGGTGTACTGTACAGACACAACAATAACTACTATGATAAACATAGACATAATTATAAATCACAGCACAGCATCAATAAACAACTAAAAGCATTTTGTTATGATCTTAAAATAGACCAATTTCATTTATCGTCAACATTTCGGTATAGAAAATAGCCACTCAAGTAAACAACCTTTTATCTACCATGTGTTTTATTCAAGTGATGCAAATGACGTCACTTCTTTCGTCAGGTGCTCCATTGCAATAGAATTAGGTACTTGTATGACTTCCTGTGTATTTACGTCTGATATGATAAGTGTGTGCTATTTCCTTGTTTACTTTCCCACTATCCTGTAATAACCTTCTCCTATATTGTTTCTTCTTCATCATCTTCTCATTGTTTGAGCTAATGGTCAATTCCAGTGCCGGAGTTTTCAGTCCGCCCGAAGGCCATGGCTTAACAACTGTGATAGCCGGGTACCGACAGCTTAATGTGCTCTCCGAAACTCGAATGGAAGCGCTCAGTTGTAAATGCAATCAGCAGTCACCCACCCAGGTGTTTCCACCTCGAACGCTTCTGTTTTGGGACCGTGGTTTGCGTACATATTATGTTTTGTGAGAAGTCTTTTGGGATTTGAACCCACGACTTTTTGGAATACGAGCTGGATTCATTAGCACTGGGGGTACCGCAACCCTTTTCTTTAACCCACTAGAAGAAAGATTAAACCTAGGTTAGAGCCCTGCGGAGGTCCTTTCATTCTGTTGTTTGATTTCCGATAATGTGTAACTTTCAGTCTGTTTTGTATTAGACTAGGTAAAAGATTATGAAGTCAAGCATAATTTGGTCTTTACATGTATACTTTATAATAGTAGGAGACCTTGGCATATGATCTAAAAATAAGTTCAAAGTAAAAAGTATGACGACAACAACTAGTTACGTGAAAGATAACGTAGTAGGTATCGTACGGTTTTTACGATGGGTACAATTAGTTAGTTTTAACAAAGCTAACTACTTTTAACCACATAATAACAGCCATAAATATTTTGTGATTGTACAAAAATGTGATTTTTACAATGTATTGGTTCTTTTTATTGCTTCTTCGTTTTGCCTTAACGACGTCTATTAACCATGAGCAATTAGGATCCCTTAACTTTTAAGTAATTACTGGTATGTATTAAGTAACTTATTTGAAGGTAGAGATAGCAGTACCCACCACACGTTCTCTATTTTCGGAAACGTTAATTGTAAATAACGGAATCGAGGAATGCGTGATTAGATTATATTACAACTAACTAACGGTTGTAATGCGATAATTCGTGGAAGGCATCTTTATTACAAGTAAGTAGGAGCGTCTCGGAAGTTATCACTGTCTCAATGAAACGTTCCTCTGTAAACAGGTACGGTAAACATCCAGATGTAATCAGAACAAAATAATCCTCTACTTTCGAATGATTCTTCAGATGTACAATATCATATTGTCTTAGTTGAAAAGAAGCTTTAAGATTTGTCGGGTATTGGAAATTAATTTTTCATTGATACATTTTTCTCTATAGGTACGCGTGCTTTCCCATTCATTTCAGACTGGCAATTGGTCTTAATATATGACGCAACCAAGGTAATGTTGTAGATTTAAAACATCTGTTTTAAACTACAAGTTACGGCTACTATCATTTCAACATTTGCCCATTAAAACGAGGATAATAACGGTTTGCTGCATATCTACATAAGTTTTGTTGCCATGTTAAACAGGGTTATTTTATCTCGGGCGTGGGAAGTCTGTTTTGTTTGCGTTTAGTTTTAACACATAGGTAACACACTTATCTCTATCAACTCAGCGTACGGCGAATTTATTGTTTGTTTTTTTATTTCAATGCTGTCACCGATATGCCCGCAATCCGATCATGTGGCACACAATGCTGGCTAATTGGTTGCAGTGTGATCCACGAATTTGTACAATCGTGTCCAATTTACTGCCGAACATATTTAATGTTTTAAAACGCAGTGTAACCTTTTCAATGAGAATGCGTCTTGTTGTTTTTCTTTTGTTATATGGGTATTGTGTGGACCATGTGTAAACATGACGTTGTAATTATGCGACGTAATGTCACGTGAAACCCCGGTAGTTAGTCCATCAGCTCAGCATCGCATGATGGAACTTTCTCTACTAGTATCGTAGGTTGTTTAAGGTCTCACCTGTGTGCACATAGTAAATTGTAAAGACGCATGTGACGTAATCTTGGGGTTATCCGATATATGTATAAGCCGATTTATCTGATTTGTATCTGGTTTGCTTTGGTTTGTTGATGGTACAGTTTTGTTCAGATGAGTTAAAGTGGACGATTTTTCAGTTAATATAAGTGAGCTTCGGCAGTCATCGGTGGTTATTGTGTCCGGTAATTTAAAAAATCCTGCAATGAGTTAAATAAGTAAATTTTTGATAATTTGATCGCCCTGGACAGTACGATGTGGAACATTAGTTGATACCTATGTCCAGGAGTTGGAAAGCCCCATAGGCTAACAAAAATTAAACAGCTGTTATAGCTATGTTCTGTATATTTAATCACGAATTAAAGATTAAAATTTACATCCGCCTACCTTGTATTGAAACTTGACAGACAATGTACCTACAAATAAAATGATTATTCATACGATATCACTCTAGTGGCACGTCGCCAAAGACGATGCATTCCTCGGAATGGTTTCCTTCGTCAGGCAGCAGAGAATAATCGCGATGAATCATTTGCCGGACGATATAAATTAATTCTACAGCTATAATTGCATATTTTGAATTATGATTGAGGAACTATGACTTTTTTTTCAAGGGAAATTTGTAATAAATTTTCTTCTGCGTGGATTGTAATAACGTAATGCGGAATAATAACTACATCTCAGGGTTGTTTATAATTTGTGGATGTAGCTTGAACCGAAGTTGGAAGAAAGTTCAATAGTCCTCAGGCTCATTAGTTGAAGACCAACATTTAATAGAATCAGTGGTTCGTTACGTCATCTTAAGACTAATCACCATTTGTCTTCATTTGTTCCGGACGGACAATTACTTGTGTGCAGCATGACAACGGCATGGAATTGGCAATGCAATTTATATTGTCATTGTATCTCCTGCACGCCAATAAGACAAATCTAGGTGTTTATGATTATTTTGAAGGTTGTTAACCCTGTTTACGAGCTGTTCTGCCACGCTCGTGTGTTTTTCTATAGATATTTCTATTTCTCATCCAGCTGGGTCTTGACTATCATTTGTTGACAGATGGTATTATGGCTACGCTGGTAGAGCCAGGCTGGAGGCAACTGACTACAGCTCATATACAAGTACGGACTGCCTCGACCCGGGTAGTCCACCAGGTACCGCCATCTCGCGGAAGATTGGGGTACAGTCTGCGTTTTTTCTTACCATTAGTCAGAGACCTGGAAGCCCAACCCCCTTCCCTTTCTCTTCGTCTATCCCACTCCTCTTCTAGGTCAGCGACGTGCGAGCAATGCCATTGGTATTGCAAGCAGCTCAAGATGCTCAAGCTACGGTAACTGGTTAAGGCTGAAGCGCCCATCTAGCCCGCGAAGTTCAAATTTTTTGAGGTTTTTTAGAAATGTTTCAAAATCTGACAATAATAAAAGGCACATTTTGTAATTGGCGAAAAAGACCGTGTGCAGTGCATTTATTAATATATCCAACTTACTCTAAAACATTTCAAGAACGACAGCTATCCAGATAATCTGGCAATTTTTGTATATTTAGTGATTTACGAGGGATGCCTTTTAAGTTTTGTCGTTTGAAGAAAAAAACACAACTAGAACCTTATAGTACTTTTTATTGTTTTTCAAAGTATTCACCACGTAGCTTAATACACTTTTCCATTCGCTCAAACCAGTTATTATAACATTTATTCCACTCTAAAGTGGGGGTGTTCAAAATGGCTGACTTGAAAGCGTCGACTGCTTCTTCACTGGACTGGAACCTTTGACCACGAAGACTTTTCTTAATTTTAGGAAATGTAAAAAAATCGTTAGGGCTTAGGTCAGGACTGTATGGAGGATGGTCAAGAATTTCTACTTTTTCCTGCTTCAAATACTCAATCGTTTGACGAGCGCTGTGTGAACTTGCATTGTCGTGGTGCAGGATGATGCGTCGCTTTGAGTTAGATTTTCGAAGTTCGGCGATGACTTGTGGTAAACAAACTGTGGTATACCACTCTGCGTTAACCGTTCTACGATCATCAAGTGCAATAGTCGCAACATGGCCGGTTTTTCTAACGAACGTGGCCACCATCTTCTTTGAAGTGCTTCGAGAACGAACAACTTTAGTCGGCTTTGGATCGTCTTGAAAGACCCAGATTGTAGATTGTTGTTTGGAATCAGGATCGTAGGCATAGATCCAAGATTCGTCACCACTGATGATGTCGTAGACGTGATTTGACTCTCCTCGGTTGAACCTTTGCAGATTTTCTTACACCATCTGACGCGGGCCGCCTTGTGATCGTCGGAAAGCAGATGCGGTATCCAACGGCAAACTAGCTTTCTTACACCAAGCGCTTCATGCAAGATCTTCTGAATGGTTGTCCCTGAGATGCCTAATAGAGCCTCTATCTCTCGATACGTCACATGACGATCTTCGAGAATTAGTTGTCTCACTCCAATGATGTTATCTTCAGTGAATGCAGATTTTGGGCGACCTTCGCGAGATTTGTCACTAACACTAGTATGTCCACGCTGGAATTCTAAATACCAGCGTTCGACAGTCCGCAGACATGGGGCTTCATCCCTGAACACAGATATTAGCTCTTCAAAACACTGAAGCCGTGTCAGGCCTCTTCTAAAGTTGTAGAAAATTATTGGACGAACATTTTCCTTAGAAAGATTCATTTTCGTACGTAACCTGACAGATTCTAATCGACGCTGTGACTTAACAATAACATTAATCCTAATACATTCAACTGTTTTGAGATTCGAAATTTAAACACATTCGAATATAGAACAGTTCCAAATTCAAAATTGCCGGGAATTATGGAAACGACAGAACTTAAAAGGCATGCCTCGTACTAGTATCATATCCACCGTGATAATATTTAGAGTAAAATAAATGTATTAATAAACGCACTGCATACTGGGTTTTTTGCAAATCACAAAATGTTGTATTAAATGTTTTCAGATTTTGGATAAACTATAAAAATACTCCAAAATTTGGAATTTCGCGGGCTAGACAGGCGCCTTCACCTTAACATAAGGCGGATCGTGCTCTTGTTTACCGACTTTGGTCCATAAAAAATAATATAGGTATCGTTTGTTTTGTTTTGCTTATGCTCTTGGCTGGTCCTGTGTTTGGTAGCTAGTCATCAATTTATTATCTGCTGACATAAACTTCATCGCGACGAATTCGTTCTCTATTATCATTATCACGACACGTTGTAGATTCCATTGTTATTGACGCATAAATAATGTCATATACTTGTTCCACGCTCTGCATGTAGTGGGAAAATTCCGAATACTGTTGTTTTATGATAACATAGATATTATTTCAAGATCCTTGAATGTTTCGGTCGATGACACGGCTATTATTGATTTTTATTATTTTTAGTCACAGATATTAATTTATTTTCGTTCTTAAAACGCTTTCAGTGTTCACATTTGACAGCTTGTCTGAAATTTTAGGTGCAATATTTTTGTTTATTTGAAATCAGAACGCTGATGTTTACTGTTTTCCCTCCCCATTATTGGAATTAATTTTGCGTGTGAAAATATTTGCGTTTTAGCCAAAAATCTCACAATTCCATACTTGTTAAAATTATTACTTAGTTAATTACAAAACTCGGGCATGACTACAGAGTCCTGTATCGTGTAAATGAATTCAAATTTGTAAATAATAAATGATTCCGATAAATATAATTCAATATACGAGGAAAATCCCGCGGTATCTTCGGTCTTGGTTCTTACCTACTGATTTATAACAATTCTTATTGTGTTGGTTTCTAACCACATAATATATTATAATATGCACGAATTAATTAATAAATCTCTACCTGTGCCCGGCGACTGCTACTGCGCCTGCGACTGCCCGGAATCCTTTCTTGGCGAGCACCAATATACAGAATACGTATTAGTACACCAAGAGGCTTACAGACGTGTGCCGAATTTAAAGCACCTTCATAATGTTTTCATTATAAATCATTATCTACCTATTTTAATTAGGCATTAGTTTTGTTTTCGGGGGTCAGTCGCCTCAAGGGAAGCCAGTTCCAAGCTGGTCTAAGTTGGTGGTTATTCAGATGTACCCATTGTGGTAAACAAAGTAATGGTTGAATTGAAACAAGTAATGAGGCATGTTATTGATCCTATAAAATACCTGGCCAACAAACAATCCGAACTATGTTCTAGTATTGCCTATCATAGTCCCAGATGCATTATATATGACCACAAGTAGGTACCCTCTGCGATTGTTTTCACTTGGCCCGCGCATTATTTAACCGCTGATACTGTGTATTGTGTGGTAACATCGGCTCGGTGGCAATGATTCACTATTTATAGCCGTTCCTGCGTAAACAAATACTGCGTAGTTTTACTTTTGTAATGCGCCACTGTTCTGTTGGTTAATACTAGAGGGAACGATAACTGCGCATGGGTGAACCAGTTCAATAAAGAAATGCAATGAAATCTGTTACAGTAGTTTCCTGGTGAAGAGTGTCAGGGACAGGAATAGAAGGCGAGAAAGATTTTGCTCCCTAACCACTACCGCCAGTCATCCATGATAGACCACACACCCCCTTAAAGATCCGTTTCAATCTTGCATGTCGTGCTTTTGTCAGAGCTTGGGGACGTTGTTTATATATATACTTACTGGTTTTATATAAGTTTTTGTTTAGTTGTATTCCCGTTAAGTGTCCCAATCTTGGGCAAAGGCCTCCCCTTACACTTCACCACACATTCTCTGTTCTGAACTATTTCCTGCCACGATGCTCTCGCAAATGTGTTCAAATCATTTCGCCATCTCTTCCTCGTTCAGCCTATCCGTCAGCAACCGCCATTAAGAACGCAATTAGTGGTGATGTTTCCCCACCTCTCCGGGCTCATGCGGGCTACATGGCTGACCTCCTCCCTCTTTAGCCTCGCCATGTTTTCTGATTATACATAAATAATAATATCGTGTTGACTGCCACGTCACCTAATAATTTTAATAACATGTTAAAACGATCAGGGATCGTTTAAATTGATGGGCCTTCGTTTCAAGGTTAAACAGACCCATGTTTACCGATATTACTTGTTAGGGTGTGAACATTTTGTTTGTGGAATAGAAATGGATCAAGGCCTATGTATTATTTGGCTGATGTAATGACATTGCATTTTTGGTAGTAAAATATTAGACAATGGGTTAAAGTGTTCATTACCAAGTCTTCCGTTTGTTTTGGCACAGCATTAATTGCTCACAATGACGTCAAAGTACAATCGTTTCGCAATTAATAAATACTAGCTGTGCCCCGCGACTTCATCCGCGTAGTATTGGATTATTGGGTTAAAAAGTATCCTATATGTTAATCCCGGTTATAATCTATCTGTGTTCCAAATTTAATCCAAATCCGTTGAGTAGTTTTTGCGTGAAGGAGTAACAAACATACATACATACATACATACATACATACATACATACATACATACATACATACATACATACATTCACACTCACAAACTTTCGCATTTATAATATTAGTAGGATGAACATTGCGTTTCGTCAACAGCAAGTCCCGCTTAACATAAGCTGTTTTCTAGCCCCAGTCCTAATGACCACGTTCGGTATAAAATTGTCTAAAACTTGTACCTATTTACACACAACGTCCTTAACGTCCCAAGTATTGCTCCATTTTCTCCAACTAGCTCAGTAATAGCTGCTTGTGGCCGCATGATTAATAGAATGCAACTTGAATTTATATTGGTTGAGTGTAATGGTTATATAGGTACTTACTACTTACATTAAGTTTCCTTATGAAACATGAGACAAAATTAAAAAAAAAAACTCCACTTCATCTTTAATGTAACAATCAGTTGTTTTTTTAATATCGATGTTCTCCCCATCGATAAAGTTTTCAATTGAGCAGTTAAATCACCTATTCAAAGAACAATACTAACTTCAAGGAGTATTTTTCTTGTGTGACGTTGGTAACCGGCAGACAGGCTGGCTAGTACGAGTCGATCAATGCTGTGACGTTAAGGCCCATTGTTCGTGTTTGTTCAAGACTATTCAAGCGAGCAACAGTACTACCGTACACACATTAGCTCAAACATTACAAGGTTTTCCAAATGTGAGTATGTTTGTATTAGCTATGGTAAAATTGTACAGAAGGCCGAGCTTTCAAACCGCTTGCTATACATACATTAAATATTTTGACTTTTAACCGATATACACAAATGCATATTTATGAGATTATTATGATAATAATGTATGTCTGATCAATTATTGTACGTATGTCTGAATTACATAAATACTAAACCGAACATATCGTCAATGAAAATATGAACTGGTTCATCTACTTCAAAAACTTTGGCTACATCTTTGGAGGTAGAAATACCAACTCTCTCATGGTACCTGGGGTAATTTTGCCAAATCAAATGGGGACAGAGAAAGCCTAAATACCAGACAGCACATCTTAAAAGCCACGATATAAAGGCATACGTATTCATCAATTGCTCTGCTCGCAGATCACCTTGTTGTGGTCTCTTGACTGCGCTGGCCAAGCATGGAATCATCCCCATTTGAACACAATTTGACAGCAATTGTGATATGGTTATGTTGTGTATGTTTTTCCGGTACAAACTTGAAATATCTAAAATTTGTTTCTCATTCCATGTCCCATGTGTACTGTCTTTGTCTGCATACGAATAAATAATCATGTCGTCTCTTCTTGACGCTGTCGTAAGAAGAAAATATTCACTATTAATAGTATTAAATATTCTTCCTAATGATCTGCTCACACTCAAGCTTTAAGCGCACTGTGGTCCTTTCTATTATTTTAAGGCTCTCTATTTATTTAATAGATCTCTATTGAACTCTCATTATTAATAATTTCTACGGTGTCGGCTAGAATTTTGCCCTAAAGGGAGAAAAGTCTGTGACACTAGAATCCAATGCACCAATATACTATTCGTCTAACCATAAAAAAGTAATTACTGTGATGAAACACTTGTCAGCACTGAATCGCTTCGTTCTTGGCTCTACATGTTTCCTAGTAATTTTCCACTATTGCAGACGTACTGTATCTAGATAATTAGCTACGAGTACGTAGCAGGCACTCAAGCGGTTATGCGAAGGCGAATAACATCACTGTTTAATCGAGATACCGATTGGTTGCCATGCGCCGTCAAATCTTCCGCACATTCAACTAGGCGAGTAGTAGAGAGTTAGCGATGATGTAGCGAATGTCTGCTGTCTCTACTAGAGAGATCTTTCAGTAAGTTACGTGTTACATAAAAATTATGTAACAATAAAAGCAGTTTGTATTTCTGAAGTTATCAAGTTTTATAAGTAATTATTCAAGATACTTATCGATCTGTAATCCCTCAGCAAAATAAATTTTTCCTCCGAAAATCTGTGATAAAGTCACGCCATGCGATGATTAGTTGAGCCGTTACGTGTACAATTTGTTATTTGTCGCCATTATATATGTGCTTCTTTGTAGATTGTATCGGTTGGTTTCAGTGATGCCTGAGACAGCCGCCCCAGTTGGCTGGCCTCCATGTTCTTTTATAACTTCCATAAGAAGTTCCCGGAGATGCCGCCGTCCACTCATTAATATTATCGATTTAAATTCGCTTTTATAGACGTCTTATAAGAATGAAACAGCCTTGTTGCTGTCAGGTATGAACAGTTTGAATTGCAAACTTAGCTGTCCAAGCAGCTTTGTAATCGTTTCAAATCCAAAAATTTGCTCCGCTCTGTACCGCGTTAATTAGTTTCTAAGTTGCTTTTATTTACAAAACAAAGTATCCGTATTATTGCTCGCGCAGTGTTGTTATCTGTACCTAACAATAGCAAATAATTGACCGATATCGCGCAGTAGACAAAATACTCAGGTTATACCTGGTAATTGAAATAAAGTCGTAAAGGGGACGTAATAAGGTAGGTAACTAAATATACTTAAAGAGCTATATTTAATGTATGAAAGATAGCACTTCGATTTACGAGTTCTACAAGGTAACAAGCTTTTAGACTCCTTTTCAATATTAATTGTCAGATGAGTGAGACCTACTTATAATATTTTTAACCTATTTACATTTCCATTAGAATTAGTTATATACGTGGAGATAATATTATTAAGTAAGCCACTTAGAGGCTCTTCGTCGTGCGTCTCGTATTATTTTCTTAGACCACTTGGTAGAACATTTTTATTCAGTGTGTAAGTGAGGCGTGTCGGCTTCATCAAACCGCACAGTATTGGTCTTCACGGAAAATACTACATGCTAAGTAAAATCAGCTAATTAGATACATACCTACTTTAGTACTACATATTATTATAAAATTAGAATGATACATGCTAATATTCATTAGGCATAAACAAACTAACTTCTAGTTAATATAATATGAATAATAAAGTCATATCCTAATAGACGGCTATATTTGTTATTTATGATTAGGTTTAAGTATGTAGGTACATTTTTAAAAGTTCATGTAAGTGAATCGCGTCTTCATGTACGTGCAAAAATAAACAACCCGATTAATTCATAAAATTCCAAAGCTTCCTAAGCCTTGTTTTCTTGTCATAAAGATGATGTAAGGTTTGAAGACTGATTCAAAGACTCGAGTGACACTACGTTAGCAGCGGTGTTTGGCACATTAGAAATAACATTAAAATTTTACTAAGTGTTGTACAAATAGAAGAGAACATTAAAACGATGTAAACGACTGTACTGCTCATAGACACCATTAAAATATTCGAACGTGAAGAAGTCCATGCTTCGAAACGTGATTTTTCAATGGGCACTTGTGATAAAGTTAAAGATAGATGGTTTAATCATTAGATAATGTGACAACTAATTGCAAAAACATAGCCCGCTCAAAGTGCCCCGAAGTGATTCTCTTCCTGACTGGTCTCGTTTTTACACATTTAACTAATGACAGTCTTCAATTCAGAGTACATTTTTACAGTTCGAAACTGCTCCATTTATTTTCTACAAAGCAGGTTTCATGTCCGTATTTTCTATGATGATGATAGATGAAGAACTTGAAGATTGTTATGAAATGTTTATTCGGCAGTTGACATATTGGATTGCTGCTATGTGCGAATTGACACCTGACGGAATCCTACACACACGCGATATGCATTCACGTGTCTTTATAACTAAAGTCGAATTTATAATTTCACTAACTTAACTGACAGGTGCTAATGTTTAACTTATTGATGGATATACGAGGCTCAAATTCACAGTAAAGTGACATTTGTGGCTGTCAGTATAGTTAGACTGAAAAAAAAATTAACTGCTGAGTAAATCGTTAATTATTCGCATTATTTTGATCTTGAAATAGAGCGCTTCCGACAAGCCCTTTACAAAAATATTCACGCAAAACTGTTCAAGGTAGACTATTTTGACGACTAATGCGTCATTGCTATAACATCTGGAGGCTTGTGAATTTTAATCTGAAGCTAATATTTTTATTTACGATGACAGGCGTGCGATTTTACACTAGTGCACTATTTCCGACACGATATATAGTATAATAGCGACCTGGCGCCGGTCGGCGATCGCTATTTATTACTTTTCTTTGGCGAGGCGCCATGTGTCGTCGCTACATCAGAAAATCATCGACATATGCCAAAAGAAAGTCAAAGTTCGACGGCATGCCTAATGTGGTCCAAGTATATCGAACAATTATTTTGATATCACGCCACACCTGAACACCTACACTAGCATGATGGAAGGTAAATAAATAGACGAAACTTCTAGTATTGTTATTATGTCCAACGTAAACAGTAGTGTGTTAACATTATCCATGCATTATTAAACCCTGGCTTTCGGTGTTATGAAATAGACTTAGTAAAAGTGTCATAATATCACCTTTTTATCTTCAGAAATGAAACCGGAATCATGTTATGTTATGGAAATTGGGTTTATGATACGAACTCACATGAACCACCAACGACCAGTTTGAAAAACATTTTATGAAGTGGTAAATGTACTGTATAAAAGAAACGCCTTCCGTCCACTAAAATGGCTGAGACATTTTCCAAACTGGTTGTACCAATAAACTACTTCCTGTCATTGCTGGGCTGCAACTCTTAGCATCGATAGTCGATATCTCGTGACATTTGTAGTGTCGAATCCTACTCTAAATTCCATTATTTTAGCCGTCCTATCGAGTACTGAACGAACCATAGAAAATTATCGTTCGTTCAGACGATATACGACGACAAAGAAGATGAAATTTAGAGTAGAATTCGATACTACAAATGTCACGATATACTTATCGATTATTGTTGCTAAGAGTAGCACCCCTGTATAGAAGGGTATCTCGATTATAAAAATCTTTGTCGTCGTGCTGAAGATGTTCACAGTATTGTCATACTTCCATGACTGAATTATGGGCGCTTAGTAAGTTTTTATTAGCATCGGTGGAAATTTATTAAAAATATATTCTGAAAAGAGTATTAATAAATATATATATCCGGCTGATCTGGCTCAAAAACAACGGTAGGTAACTCTGCCTCTTTATTCCGTCAGTGCAAATGTGGGTGGATGTTTTCACGTGTACTTACCTAGCCTTATGCACATGTTCGTGCACACGTGTGAATTTATTATTATTACGGAAATAGGTCTCGGCTAAATACGATCCAGCCGCAGTCCAAATATTTACGTTTGCACGTCGTGCGATGTTTCAGAATGAAGATACGCAAAACTCCAATTTACGATTGCCTGTTGAGGGAGAATTAACGAAATGCTGCCAGATGTAGTGCGAGGAAACTGCATGACACTAAGTTATAAAAACTTAGTACTCCATTATTGAACATTTCATGCTCAAAGTCCTCGTTTCAATAGTTATTTGCATTGATGGATAGGTATGTCTATTTTAACTGTATGCACGAACAGTAAACTGATTATTGTTATAATGTCAGTCGGGTACGTTTCTTAATTACGTCATTTATAATAATGTTGCATGACATAAATAAAATATTTTTATGGCTTTTAAACTGCGCTACTGTTGACACAACATTTTATTGGCTTAAATGGCTGAGGTGTGCGGTCTTGCGGTAGGGGGGTGGGTTCCTTGGGGTGACGTATTGTCTGTAAGCCGAGGGCGCATGACCATGGCGGCACACTCTGTGACGTCACCGGCTGCGTGACGCCACATTCAACTCCCTAAGCACCCTGCGGCCAAGGACTAACAGTACTTCGACCCTCTCCTGCACTTGACATTGTGTGGTTAAAGAGATCCAATAACTTTGGATCGCCATTTAAAAATACGTTTAGTTAGGACCATGGTTTTATACTTTGGTATATTCTATTTGTCTAGGATCTTTGCAATCCCTAAAAATATTGTTAGGCAAGAGACACATCTCGGCAGAGTTTTCTTTGTTATTTGAAACTATTGAGATGACTAAGCGGAGTAAAAACAAGATCACACAATTATTATACTCTATGAACTGAGATTAAAATAAAAACTTGCTCATAAAAATTGTAAAGTGAGTCACCACCGGTCACGACACCGCGATATGCCACTACAATTTCGTCGCTATATATGTTATATACACCTGGTAATAAAGAGTTTTGGTGGTGTTATAATTCTTGACTGACTTTATTTATTGTATGTTCATAATAAAGTAGTGGGAATTTACGATGGGACATGTTTTGCTGCGTAGTGGTTTTCTCTCTCTACTATATTATTACGAGAGCGTCGTGTTGGAATTTTCTCCAGAATGAATAATACATGACCCTCCGTGGAAAGACATAGCAACTTTTGATATTCCGACTTATTCTCATTCAGCAAAATAACAAGCCATACACAAAATTCCTTTCCTTTTTTCCTGAAGGACGCGTCCTCGGGATATTCCGTAACTTGACCTTGGAGTAGATTTATAGGAAGACGGGAATCGCAATGCGGCATTCCCGAGCAACCTTGAGGAGAAATGTTGCCGTAATTATTATATTTCTGAAATTCAAGGAACGCCGAATGCTTCATCGAATCTATTAATTTATTAAATGCATGTCGGTTCAGCAGCGGCTGTGAGGCTGAAGGCTGGTGCGTGGGTGTCTCGGATTAAACGTAGGCGTTCTGTGGGCGTTGCCGACTCCATTTTAAAACCCTTATAAATTTTCCCTTCCACTGTGTTACGTAACCGTGTGGTGGTACGATGTGTAATATTAAAATATCGGATTCTATTTAAATTCTTGCACACGAACGAACCTCACGAACGAGCCATTTTAAAACAGTGTAAGAGGGTGGGGCCCTTTCGTGCCCCATTTAAGCGTATCACTGAACCATATCTATCTCTTCCATCGAGCTGTCACACAGGCACCTGCGCTGTTCATCGTGGCTATGAAATATTCAGCCAGACTATATTCACCGGATATCCTGCCGGTACCGGTTACCGGTTACCTTTGATCAATGTACACAAGTTAGCTTCTTATGTAGCGGGGCAGATCGTAATTTAAATATTTTACCTGTTCTTAAATAGGACACGAGTACTAATAGTCGAGCGATCAATACTGCAGGCATAGATGCCCTAGAAACACGATGCGCATGTCTAGCCCGTGTTACAGACATCGACTCTACTGTAGAGAGGAAATACATAAAATTGAGAATTGATGATCGTGCATGTAACCTTAAACTCGGCAAGCAACCTTAAAGTGTCACTATAATCCGCGTTTAAGGAAATAATAAGACAGGATATGGAAGTTCGTCGTCAGATATTTTGAGAGTTATTGTCAGATCGCAGCCCGTAGATATCTATCGGCTGGTATCATAGATATGGACAGACCTGTAATTTTGATACAAAAGGAATAGACAGATAGTTCGAGAAAAATCTGTTTAATAAACCTGAGATGCTAGAAATCAAATCCTCTCCAGATTCGAGCAATTTAACACTCATAATTTATCTTACCCTAGGAAGATAAAGTAGAATGAACAGATTGCTAAATAAAACAAGAAGGCACTCACCTAATTGATAAAGGGTCGAAAGCAAAAACGTGTCATGGATTAAGGGTACCATAATAGGATTGCGGAAAAGTGCCCTATGTTACGCACGATATCACATTTCATATGACCATGGGTACAGTTTAGTACTTGACCTTAACTGATACTTGACCTTCGTTAACACGTGACCAGGAAGGAATTGATACCTACTGTACCTCTGTATATTTATATTCTATTATTCAATTAGTTAGTATGCAAATCACAACTGCTGCCTTTATCAAAGATTGCTGCCTTATTTTTATACGAAACCAATGAAGCAATAAATAGGAGAAACCTAATTGATTTATTCGCACTAACCGATTCATGATACAGTTCGTATTAAATCTAAAATAAACCTTAAGAAAACATCTACAAATAAAATTATATTGGTGGATGCGAGTATAAATAGAAGTGTAGAGCTAAAATTATTCATGTTTGATCGAGACTTTGCAAATTGGCATTTGTATTTCACGAGTTCTCTAAATTGAGGTACTCTGCTCCTAAACCGTTTATTGATTTTCCAATGCTTCAGAGCATCGTGTTTAGTCTACGAATATCAAGAGATGAATCAATCATCCTCCACTATATGTAGGTATATTTCCGTACTACAGCAATAAGACCTTCGATTATTTTCGCGGAATCCAAACCTTGGTTCATGTTAGCCATTCAAATTGCAGATAGCTAAAATATTATGGTCATTAAAGCAGGAATGAGAAGAGGATTCTTAATTGCGTCTATAAGATTGCACAAAAAGTAGCGTTAAAGCAAAAAAACTCATTATAAATCAATACAGGTGCATACAGCATTGTTTTTGTCGACATCTAGTCTAACGATGTTATCAGAATCACTGACATAAAATGTCTGAGAATTCTGTTAGATGGAGACACTTAAATTTCTAATCTATAACATGGGTACCATTGTTCATCCATGTGAAAAAAGATAGATGTGTGAATAAATTTAAGCTTACACAATTGGTGCTTTGTCAGTTCTTGGCAGAATAATTCAGAAATGTCACAAAGTATAAATTATTGCTCCATTATTGGACAACAACAATTACAGACGCGTAAGTGTCTCTAGGAATTCTTTTTGTTCCATTCAACGTTTTTGTTCTTGTAATGCGTATGTGAGATGTCGTAAATATTCCAGGAAACTTGCAATGTGTAAGTTCTGTTACTGCTAAGAATGAGTCGTTTGCAACGCGTGGACATACTTTAATTAGCACTGCGGGGTGAGGCCTGGCGGGCTGCCAAGATTTTTGGGAATTCGCCTATAGCACTGAGTTCTTGTCGAAATGTTGGTTTACCTAACACTTTAACTTTTTAATTCCAAACTCCATGGCATCATAGAAAAGTAAATAAATGTAAGGCGGAATGATTTTTAGATTAATAGCGCAGTATGTAATGGAGTTTTGGTGCGCAATCACGCATCGATTTTGTCCTCAGAAGTCGGAACAGATCTTACACAAATTTCTCACGCCATTTGTCTTGTTCATTCTGTCTCTGCTTTATATGGCATGGTTTCTCTTATGCAAACCACCGTTACTATATCATCAAAATATGAACCATAGTACTGTAACACCGGGGTTTCTAAAATAAAATCTTATTCCTTGGTAATACTTTAATTTATTATATTATTATTTAAAAATACGTCTTATTACATCGGTTCCCCGGTTGTCACTGCCAGCGCACCGCAGAGCTTTCAATTTCAAAACAATCATGTTTTCTTAAATTTATTATTTTCTTGTCGGCCAGGAACTCCTATCGCTAGTGGCCAGTGCGCCGACATGGACCTTACAGTACCATGCATTGTCTGTTGCAAGATATTACTGAAAATTGAGTACAAAAGCTCTACTTCTAAAGTACATTGCCACCGAAATGTCTATCAACAATAATGTTTGTTGGGTATGTTTAGATTCAATTTATTTGCGCGGTCGTCATGCATGATGTCACATTGATAAGGGTGCCGCTTCGCAATAGTTAGCACGCGACGCTATTTTTGGTGTTCGGACCGATAAACTGAAGGTTAATGTGATATTAGGGCTTTTTGATAACACCGGTTATGATTAATTTGATTTGAATTCACTATATCAGAATAGTTCTTTGGTTTATTTCATTTACATCCATAATGCATTAGAATATAGCAAATCGTCGTTTGGTGCGACAGCTGAAAACTTAAAGACTATGTTATTTATATTTTCTTATCAAATAGTGAGGTCATGTATGTCTATACAATATTAATATTCGATGAGGAAAATGAAAAAATATCTTTTTTAATTTTACAAATGATTCATTCGTTCGTACCTATCGTGTTTTTTATATATACAAACGGATTCTTATCTTATGATTGGTAATGGAATTTTTGACTGTTTAATCCGGGTTGAACCGGCCGTTATCAACGCGTGTTATGTTAGGTAATTCAGTTAATCTTGGTTAAAGCTAACATACCTTATTGTGAAATATTAGCCGGTAATATGTGTACACATGTTAATACCTGCTGAAGGATATACCGTTGCTCCAATATTGACTTCTTTGCATATAAATTTCTAACTACGTATTGCGTTGTAAAGCAAATGTTTGTTGCTTTTATGATTACCGTATTAACTTTTGTTCATCCTTAAGAGTGTGATAATTATAAATCCTTTGGTTAAAACTTAGTCGCTAGTTATGTTTTGTAAAGTATGCATATCAAATTTTAATTCATTTCAGCTTATTTTATGTATTCTATTCTCACTTGTGTTATGTTCCCTTTTTAGAACCAGCGAGACAAAAAACTATAAGATGTAGTAGGTACTCGGGTACTAATCGATTCGACAATTTGGTTACATCATCAGATAATTAATAATGCACAAACAGATTAATGAATACCTAATGTAATAAAAATTTCGTTTCGATACAATAAACAAAAAGTTATCAATCAACTGATTTTAAAATCGATTGGACAGTTTTTGCAATATTTGCAATGTGTCACAAAGGAATACACACAATCGTTATCTTATCAGTTAAGTAACGCGCTCACGGTAATCTGTGCTCTGTAAAGGCTAATATGAACCACTTATGATACATACCATGTTGCTGTCAGACGCGCGTCGATCGTCCCTACCCTGCGCGGGCGCGCTCAACGCGGATATTAACTTTGCTACGTCGCCTTCCACCAGCTTTCAGGAGGTAAGAACAAATAAAGATTACGAAAGATCAAGCGAGTTTATGTCATTCTTTGAAATTGAAATTATCTGGAACATGAATTGTGATAAAATAATAAATATGGAAGCGTTAAAGATAAGAAGTATTTATTCGTATTCCTTAATCTGAACTCTAAAATCCTGTAATTGAATATTAATCTATTTATGGGCGGACTCAATTGGATTCAAACACAAAAGATTTTATTTGTAAATCGTAGATGTGGACAATAGAGATGAATAGAGAATACCTAATCTTACAGCTGTCGTGACAAACGATGTCGGGGGGAGACATTTTGACAACTTTGTTGGAACACAAAGATCAGGTGGCTTGTTATAACGCTAATCTTTGTGAGCTGACCTTCGTCATCCATTAGAGAAAGCGCTGAAGCTTTCCTTCGCAATATGACAAGCGCATAGAAAGGGAATAATTATTTTGCTTTGTAAAGGTGGTAAGTGCTTTATCACTGCTGAGCACAGGGTTTGGCATGGGCTTCTCCTCATTGCGAAGGAAGGTTGGACACAGTATGAGCTGAAGCACACATATTTGAAAACTGATAAGTTACTCTTCTACTGCTGATACTCATTATTGAGAGTCAATGTCCCAGTTCAATGTTATTAAGGGTTAATTTTTTCGGTCATCTGGATTTCAGCTAGTTAGAGCTGGCTTAATGATACATAATATGGATTATACGGATTTACAAAACATTCTCACAGCCAAATTTTGAGTGTCTAATGAGGAGTTGCTTTCCTTTATCGTCTGTTTCAGTAAATTTCTTAATTAGGTAAGTTATGCATCCTATTGCGTCTGTATAAAACTTGCTAATATATAAAGACAGTAAATGCTCGATTTGTTTCAAGATCTTTAATTGATATTGTAAGTGGTTTGTGTACGCCACGAATTCCGTCTCGACAAACTTATATTTTCGTGAGCGTTTAAGTGAGCGTCTGTGGAACATTATTGTCTGAATACGATTAATTTATGTTTGTGTATTCCTTCTTTGTCATTTGTGTACATATACACGAAACAGCACGTAGTTATAGTTTCTATTCATTACGTCGCCGTCAGATTCCGAATAAGCGCTAACGAACGAGTAGCGATTTGAAGGAAACTTGATGAACGTCCTGAAATATGATACTTACATACGGGATAGATTACTTATTGAAATTATGTATAATACTAGGTGAGACAGAAAGGGTATACAATATTTTTTGCAACTTTACTTTGTAAATCTAAAACTATCGGCTTTATGGGACAGTTGAAGTAGACTTATAAAATCTGCCAACAGGTGTATACCTATAACACCTTTTGTTTTTCAAGTTTCTTCCAAAGCTGATAGTTTTAATATTACAAAGTTAAGTTTCGAAAAAAAACTGTACCCTTTCTGTTTCAACCCGTATATGTATAAATAGGTATTAGGTAAATTGTTTTATCTACATAATTTGTTTAAAGACAAAAACAACTTTGCTTATACTTATCTGATAAAGTACCGAAATAACCCGGGATTAGATCAAAGTATTCATTGTTATTTTGCTTAATTATGTTTTCTATAACATGGCGCATTTCTTAGATGTTTATTACATATTTTACGTCGTCAATAGCCTACGCAAGGTTGAGCGACTTGCGAGTTTTAGCAGTCTCCTCAGGATAATTTCAAGTCTCAACAATTTGCCTTTGTATGTTACTACTTAACACAATCTTCCGCAAATTATCAGGGTTATTTAAAAATACTGAGTTGACAGTGCTTCTAGAATCATTTTCAAGCTTTAAAATGGCTTTAATAGTTTAATTTACGAGACATTTACGAGACTCGAAATTGTGCTCACTTTAATATCCTTGTTTGCGGTGGCTTTGTGGAGCGGGTCACCCTCTTCCCTCTATTATGGTTGAGGAGAGTGATGCCGCTTTTCAAGTCATGCCCATGCGCAGGCGCTGCTTGCGGAGATTGGTCCACTCACTTTCCGCTTAAAAACATTGTCGTTAATTCCTATTCATTTACTTAGCATGGTAGGCATTACACCAAAGCAATTATCTTCTTATCCACCTCTGTTTTATTAATAGTTATTTGGTTTGTATACGTTTAATTTAATGTAAGTATGAGTATGTTCTCACTTTATTTAAATACCTAAATCTGAGTGAGATTTGATTATTATTTACTATTTCTTATTTAGTGAAAATGGTGTTGCCTGCTCATATTTTTGTTGCAGTTCCTAAGAATGTACACCATCTTTAAGTCATTGAAAAGAGTAACCATTGAGTTTCTTGCCGGATCTTCTCAGTGGAAGCAGCATTCCGAACCGGTGGTAGATTTTGACTATTCATAAATGCTTTGTTGGCTAACGTGAATAAAAACAATTTTGAGTTTTGAGTTTTTTTTTAAGTGTTATGAGAGCTGTTATTTATGTAATAAAATCTACGTCTATTTATAATTGCTGAGTCTTAACAGTACATTTATTTAGTGTCTGTTTTTCAGAATATATTGTGTTCAGCAACAAATGCACCATTTAATGTTTGTTTCACGTCTAATTTTCTTTGGCGGTCTCTTAATATTATCTGGGATGAACCAGATATTTGCTGTTCGCTTTAGTATTCAATTTATCTTGTTACTTTTTTGCTTGTGATGTTTCAAATAGTTGTTCACTTGTTGGTGGCCCCACATTGAACAATCAATGTTTGCTACAATTAAATTTAGTCAGGCTAGATCTTAGACATTCGGATCGACAATGCTCATTAGCGTTGTAGCTTATATAACAATAGATTTAGAGTCGACTTAAATGGTTGTATGAATCTAAATCACTTCTATTACTTCACACTATATTTCTAAGAGTATATGTGTTTGATTTTACTTAATTTCAAATAGGTAAAATACAGTAGTAGGTCCTGCGTCATGATTGTGTTATAAAAAAATTATAAGGTCTCCTGACCTAAACGAACAATTATGACAATTATTAGTACCCCTTAGTGACAGTACCCTTATTTTCATCAACGTTAACGGGACATCTAAACATAGGTCATGTCGAGTTCATTTACACGCCCCAATAGTGGTTGGACAGGTACCTCCAGACGGGCTCCCGAGGCGAGACAAAGCTTCTCCTTGCTACCCCGGCTAGGTCGGGACCGGGTACTCCTCGCGCCGAAGTGTGCGTGCTATGCGCTGACACGGCTCACACACGCCCGCTGCGCAACATTGATTCGTGGTTCGCGCTTGGCCCGCTATCGTCTCGGCCTCAGTCACTAGTGCGCAACGCTAAGAGAAACAAGTGTTCGCGCTACGTAGCGCTACTTTTATTTTGGAGTTAATTTTATTTTGTGCTACGCTTCAATACAGAAAACCTGTTTTATATCGTCCATGTATTCCTTTCGTGAACGCGAAAGAACATATTAATATTACTTTTGTTCATGAGTAAGTGTTACGTCGCTTGGCTCTCTAGTTCGGTTCCTGTGTGTTGAGTAATATTCTGTGTCAGTTGTAGTGGTTGTGCTTGTGATAGAATCAGACGATTTCAACGCGAACGTGTTCCAAATTGGGATTTCACCACGAGCGGGCTCAAGGAAGTTTATAGTCAAGTGAGTTTATGGCGCCGACTGAAAATGTAATTTTATTAGCTGATCTTGTTTTGACTTTCTTTACTGCTGTTGTAGTCTTAATGCTTGTATGTGCAGTGAAATGTTTGTTGAATTCGTGATAGAGTGAAACTGGTTTGAATTGTACAGGTACTATATGACTTAGCGATGCGACGGAAAAGTCGTTTGGCGAGCTGTGAATTCGCGTTTCTTTTACTAGCTAAAGACGAGTTAGGTATACGGAGAGTTAGCATCGCGTGATAGGCTGGGACGGCGTTGTGCCACCACCACGTTCGAAATCGGACTCTAGTCTGCGTTCAACAGTGGCGCTTATCGGAGTCTAGTGTGTCCGTTGTGAACTAATTTGTTTCATGGTTGTAATTTGAATATTATTCTTGGGATGCTCTTTGTACTGTTGATTATAATGCATTAATCATAGCACTAAGCTATTAAAATTTATGTTCATCTGAAGACAGAGACGATTTTTGAAAACAAAGCAATTTTTTAATTTTTATTTTTTTCTTTTGTAAACTTAAAGTTATAACAAAAAATATTTAGAGAGATATATAGGAGAAGGGCAACTAGGAACAAGCTTGGGGGCCAATTTTTTGAATTGGATGATTTCAATGACTGATAATTTGTAAAACCGATGATCATAGTACTAGACAGAGGTGTGTAACGAACGATGCTTTGTTGATAAAACCTATCTAAACTGGATACAATTGTAGATGCTCTATTATCCGCTGAAAATTGACATTAAGTTAATTATTCTAAATACATACTACTTGATTTCATACTTACTGTAGGTACAATATTCTCAAAAATTTACATGCTCTAGCAGGGATGCATAAATTAATTTTAAATAGGGCATGATTTAAAATTGATTTATGCATCCGTGCTAGAGCATGCAAATTTTTGAAATTATTGTACAGTAAGTATAAAATCAAGTAGTATGTATTTAGAATGATTAACTGCTTTCAGTACTCTAGTTTCGTAAAAAAACCAGTTGTTTCCAACATTTGGGTGAAATAGTTTCCCTTAATGATTTCAATAGTCGCTTGTTTTTTTAAAAACGCTGTTTGTAATAAAAGTATGATTAATTTATATTGTTTCGCTGAAGCAATCTTATCTATCACGCCATCAGGTGTTTACTTTGTAATATTACAAGGGATTGTGCCTGGCTATTTTACATTTTTGGTCAGACTCTACAATTTATTATTATAAATATGTTGAATCAATCTGATGCCAATTGATATCTTTATATATATAACTCAAAGGTGACTGACTGACTGACTGACATAGTGATCTATCAACGCACAGCCCAAACCACTGGACGGATCGGGCTGAAATTTGGCATGCAGGTAGATGTTATGACGTAGACATCCGCTAAGAAAGGATTTTGATTACTTAATTCTACCCCCATGGGGATAAAATAGGGGATGAAAGTTTGTATGGAACTTTGTCAATTAAATTCCACGCGGACGAAGTCGCGGACACAGCTAGTATTACATAAAGTGTTATATGCTGAATTTATCTTGGCTGTAAAGGTTATACAAGGCCAGCATTTCAGTTCTGATTACACATTACGTACCTTTAAATAATTTTGGAACATCGTCATTTTCAGTACTAAATGGGTTATTCCGATGGCTCCTTATTCAAAAGCAATTGTGTTTTTTGAGATTTATTTATGATTACATGCTGTCAAGGTTAACAATACAAATTTGCTTGCGAAGTGACGTACGCTGATACTGAAGTTTAATATATTATGTATATTATTGATATCTGTTCACTGCTGGGGTGCTACTCTTAGCAACGATAATCGATATATCGTGACATTCGTATTGTCGAATCCTACTCTAAATTCCATCTTTTTTGCCGTCGTATATCGTCTGGACGAAAAAAAATGTTGTATTGTTCGTTCAGTAATCGATATGACGGCAAAAATATGGAAGTTAGAGTGGGATTCGACTATACGAATGTGACGATATATCGGTTATCGCTGCTCAGAGTAGCACCCCTGGCTCCAGAGAGATTGTCGGAGTCAAATGCTCTTATCTTGTGTGTGTCATGAAATATATAGAGGGGTTTCCCTAACATATGTGTTTACTTGTCCCTATCTAAGTATTTATGGCTGAAGTAAGTACCATATACTTACTAACCAACGAAGATAGTGGAAATAAAATTATATGATAAATAAAGCAAATCACCACAAACTAGTAAATGAAACCTGCTGTATAATGGTTTGACACGTTTGCTAGGCTCTATATTCGCCAATCCGGGTGTCACATGTGTCTAACCGTGATCAAATTTAAATAAGCGAATATTTATTTATGTCCATTGTTTCGCAAACGGTTGATGGAGGAACCCATATCCTTAAAGAAACCTGCCAAACCTGTTTAGCCAGTTGCCTGTGCTATGAAATATTTCAATTCGCTCACGGGTCATCTTTCGTATCACTATCAACATAGTATAAAACAAAGTCGCTTCCCGTCTGTTTGTCCCTATGTATTCTTAAATCTTTAAAACTACGCAACGGATTTTGATGCGGTTTTTTTAATAGATAGGTTTGATTCAAGAGAAAGTTTTATATGTATAACTAGCTGTGCCCGCGACTTCGTCCGCGTGGAATTTAATTGACAAAGTTTCATACAAACTTTCATCCCCTATTTTATCCTCTTGGGGGTAGAATTAATCAAAATCCTTTCTTAGCGGATGCCTACGTCATAACATCTACCTGCATGCCAAATTTCAGCCCGATCCGTCCAGTGGTTTGGGCTGTGCGGTGATAGATCACTATGTCAGTCAGTCAGTCAGTCAGTCAGTCAGTCACCTTTGAGTTATATATATATAGATACATGCATAATATACATAGTAGAGATACTTACACTGATAATTTTAGAGCCGTGCGAAGCCGGGGCGGGTCGCTAGTCACTAATAATATGATCGTTTATATCGATCGAGTGTGTTAGATTGTCGTTTCCTTTGCGCTTGATTTGATCACGTAAATATCTGAATATTTTTTAAACTGTTGAATGTTTAAGGTCATTACATAGAGTACGTACTTTATATATGCTGGTTCTGCATTGATCGCCGCATACCCAGTGAAAGTGTCGGTACCGAGTGCGCCGTGCGCCGTGCGCCGGCGCACCAGTCGTTGTATGTCGTAAGCCTCCAACGTTCGTGGAGTTCTAGAAAGCTCTTTGGAATTTTCCTATACTATCAGCCTGCATTTTGTTCCGATTGGGGTTCGTACCAAAAACTTAATGTTGTTGCAGTTGCTCTTCCGGATGATAAGTATGCAAATGTTATTGCACTTAGCCATTTCAATATCTCTGATGTTGATACTATAGTAGATACGTACGTAGCTTGTCATGTGTAGGGTAAAACATTTATCTGGAGTTTGTTCTCCTTCCATACATCGTAGAGCAATCAACAATCATGGTATAATATCGCTACGGCTCAAATAATTCAAACTCAACATTGTTTTTATTCACGTAAGCCAACAAAGCATTTATGAATAGTCAGATTCTACCACCGGTTCGGAATGCTGCTTCCACTGAGAAGATCCGGCAAGAAACTCAATAGTAACCATTGAGTTTCTTGCCGGAGCTTCTCAGTGGAACTTTTCAATGAATTAAAAATGGTGTACATTCTCAGGAACAGCATAAAAAGTATGAGCAGGCAACACCATTGTCACTAAATAAGTAATAGGATATAATAATCAAATCTCACTCAGATTTCGGTATTTAAATAAAATGAGAAAGCTAATTGAAGCTGGCACATTGGATGCTGTTGGCTTGCCATTCTGCATCGACCGCGTGCTGCATCACGTGAGGAATCGATATGATCCAAAACCACCCACGTTTACTTCACTAGCAATTATTATAACGCATCATACTAATTGTGGCATTTAATCGTAGGCGTGTAATACGATTCGAAGCCCAGAATCAAGATCAAGTACGCAATATTGATGCGTAAACCACCTGTCGTTTCTTATGTAACCATTTGTTCTTTAATAGCACTATTTTTGTCTGTTTGTACGTGGGCAGTTCAAGCTCAAGGTAGCTGAAACGCTTTATAAAGACGACACGTGTATAATAACGAGGAGAATTTTAAATGTGGCGGAAACAGCTATGATTTGATAATAATGTTTTCTAAGTGTGTTGTAAGGTTATCCGAATAACAGGGGAACGGTCGATATGCGACGAGGTCAAATATGTTTCATATCTGAATTTCATTCATAACTACTATCATGACAAATTAAAAACAAATTTCAGTGAATGAAGATGATGAGTCAGTTATTTGGCTCGAGTGGCCTATTTCCATTCAGACCGCCACCGTTCTGATTCTTGCCAAGGGTGACAATGACGAACGACCCTCCTTTACCGCTGTTTTATCGTCGAGTAGAGGATTGGAACCAAATGGTATTATTACAAGAAAAATAAGTAATACCAATACCACTATCGTTGTTTACGGTGTCTTCGTTTTATTATGAGGTAAACGGCTCCGGTCATGACTTGTTTGTATGCAAAACGATTCACGTTGTTGTGAATTTGATCCTTATAGATGAAGATACCACTTTGTTTGTCAGTGTCAGTAAACTTGCCATTCTCGCAAAACAGTCGCGGTCTTATCAGAAAGATAAGTAATAATTTTACAATTAATTGCTTAAGTTAAGGAATAGTAAACTGGTATAGTGGTAATGTTTTTATCATCACATGAGCTAGATTTCATTGTATTCAACGTTAATACCAGCAATCATTCTAAGTTTCAAACATCGTTAAGGCAAATTATACAAATAACTTTCAGCAAACAAATCTGGGCACTTTTTCCTAAAATTGAATAAAGAGGACAGCTCCTATCACCGGTGTAATTTAAGCTGATTTTAGGCTGTATAATCGTATCTGCTGGAATCAGTACCTAGTAAACTTTATTCTGATGATTCTATAAATAGACACCACACCGGTGATATAAATACTGGCTACGTATTGGCGGTCACGGATGTTCATAGTATGCACCTTGTTACACGTGAATCACCTCCGCGCATTCAATTTAGTAGTTACATACTCGATACCGATGCTTCATTGGGCCTTATCGATGATATCACAATACAACAAGAGTAATAGCCAGGTCTATTGGATGGCAACAAGGAATCGCCAGCGGTCTTTGGCAAAGGACTGAGTCGTGCAGTATTTTGTCACATTCCATTATCTCGTGATCGTGTTATGTAAAACACATAGTATATATATCGCGTTTATTCTACTAGATACAATACTATTATAACACTTGATTAAAACGATCTAAGCATGTCTCAGTATTAGGTAGTTACAATCATTGTGGAGCAATTCGGAAATTTTCCAACACTCATCGAATGTCTGCCCTCTTTTTGAATTAGAATAGTTGTAAATTCAGTCCAGATTCAAAATTATGATGTTGTTTGTGTAGAAATTTGTTCGAATCTGTCGGCTACTTTAATGCTTGTTTAGTTTATAACAGGAATGGCACACATTTTATTCGTAGCTGCTGATAGCTGCTTTAACTTTTAATAATAAATCTATCTTATAATAAATCGTGTATTAATAAATCTAACTTGAGTCTGAGAGTGATCTTGGAAATGTCATTATTATGTAATTCCTCTCAAACTTGAGATCGATTTATAAATACGGGCCCTAGCAACCCAAAAAAGGGATGAGCCTGTGTTTGTTATTTTGTCCTTGCTATCGTTCACAGTCTAATGTACTACAGATGTTTAATAAATCTGCTACCTGGCTAAACCTCTTATAAATATGTCACTGAACTTATAAATGAACTGCTCCAGTATGTTGTTTTAGCGAATTTGCCAAAAGACGTTTAACATTATTATTACTAAAGTCAAGTTCGGTAATTTAAGTACATTGTTTAAAATAAAGCTGAATATACTCGGGTCTGCGTAAATAACGTCAGCCCGCAATGAGATGTCAAAGTTGTACGCAGAAATACACAGCTGTATGCTCGGAATTCTTGGAATTCTTGTCCTCGACAATCGTTGTTATCAAATTTTAACATTATTATACCTTCTCTTGGTGATTTGAGTAAACCACATTTCAAAGGACAGATTATTTACCTCTACCACCGTTTTATTATTCACAATTCATAAACATGTACGAAAACAATTCATATCCATTGTATCTACTTATAAATATCTGATGTTTTCTTGCATGTACATACAAGCGTTCTAATTCTAAGGTTGCAGCTGTTATTTTTGTACGCGCGTCTAAAATATGCAATGATTTCAAGGGAAAATGTCAATAAGCTATTGACCTTGTTAGAAGCTGGCTCTTATCGGTTAGAAATGTACGCACGCTATTTTCACTTATAAACATTCGTCTATCTTTTTATTTGTTGTTTGGCTCGATATACATGCTTGTAAGTCTGTGTAAACAATGTTCAATTCGGTGTGCTTGCTAATATCTAATGATTCATTTGTAGATTTTTTTTCGGAGGTTTGAAAGTTAGTATAAGGATTTGTTTGTGGTGTGGTGGCTTATAATGATTGTATGGAAATCGTAAAGAAACTCTCGTAAAGTGGTTGGCCGTGCATCGTTATTTTCCTTATTGATTCACAACACGGGGCCAAACAAATACAATTTAATCATGTTTTTCGGTGGGTACAGATTTTTTTAAAGTCAATATAAAACAGCCTATTGAGCTGGAAAAACGAATTCCTTATCTTCAAGTTCCTAATTGATTTTTTTTTTCTGATTCGCTTGTTTGTTAATTAAAAACTATGTGTTCAAATGATTATCGTACCGAGACTACTGTTTATTTACACCCAATTACGTCATATTCCATAATAGTTACTTACAATAACAATCATGCAAGTTTGCGTTGTCGGTGGTATGATAAATTTAACTGTCTATCTATGTCGAAACAACTGCCGCTCGTCTCCTCGGAACCGGTTCTATCCGGTTCTCAACATTCATGACCTTATTATCTCGAGTTTACAAACATTCATGCGCTTCTCTTCACTCAGACTTTACATTTTAAATAGCATTCGATTCGCGTTGACGATGTTAACTCGCGAAAGGATACGTCGCGTACGCATACGTTCCTCTTATCGAATGGTTGAAGGTCTCGTCGATAAATACACGTGCAACACTATGTAGCTGTGCAAATTTTCAACAAATCCGCTGTTACACCTGTTTATTATGTAAGCTGGGGGTCCTTGTAGAATTATTTTGGTTCTGAGTTACTGCCAACTACCTAATTGTTTACCGGTAAACATTTGATTATGTGACGTGAATATTTTTGGTGGCTCTATTTTGGTATTTCCCTGTAATGATTTGTGTTTGTGCTGATCGGTGGTTCGCTGACGATCAGCCGACGATCGGCGGGGCGGGGCTTCCGCGTCATAATACACCGATGCCGAGAACAGACGCGTCCGCGGGTTCGATTCTAATTTGGTGACGCCGCGGGCGGCTTTTCTGGCAAGCTTCGTTCTCTACGCAATCCTGTAGACGCCACTCTCTTGTGTCGCTCGCTAACACGAAGCCACTCGTGCGTCACAAGCGCTCATCTATGAAACAAACAAAAAAATCTGTACCTACACATTTAAACAGCTCTCGTACGGAGCGGATGTACCTAAATAATATTGAATATTACGCGGCGTTATATCGTTCAGATATGTGTCCAAGAGCGCAGAAATCTCTGGAGTGTTTGTCGGAGTGCCCTTACGAAGGAGACATGACGACAGAAGAGAACAAAAAATAAAATACCTCGCTCCGTTGCCGAGTGCTGTGCGCCGTTTAAAATCAACTCGAAGGTTCTCCGACCTGACACTTACCGACTGGAACTAGTGGCCACCGAACTTGCCTCGGACACTGCCTCAAACCGCTTCTTGCTTCTTTGTCTCGGAGCGATAAGTCTCTTGAACCGATTACGAACTCTGTACCCAGTATTATTGTATGGTATCAATAATATACAGGCATTATTGATAGGCAAGATAAAAAGTTTTACTATTATATTGTATGCATTGATGTAAACGTATTTTGACATTGCATCAGTCAGTTTTTCAAAGTCATCAAACCGTTGAGGTCATTTCATTTGCTGTTTGTGTCTGGTCACGGTCTGTACTACTCTACAATACTGAGCCTTGTGGGAGACACAGATAGCGAGACATTAAATACTATATGATTGGCATCGTTGACTGATAACGCCATTTTGTAAAGGTTTCTGGAAGTTTTTATGAAAAGATAATGTTTGATCTTTGTTGTGATATCTCTGCTTGATTGATTGTAAGAGCAAAGACTGGTATACATAAAACATTTCATTGATAAAACTTAGGTTACTAAAGTAAGTCGTCTTTATTCGTGTAATCTATACGTAACTTTCATTGTGTCGTGTTTCTATCGTTTTATGTAAATGTATTTCAGATTATGTAATTGGTTTAGAAACCAATTTTAGTTGCATCAGCGTCACCACGTTGCCGCTTGGCAGGAAATGAAACTCTTTAATACTTCACAGACACATTTGTGGTTATGATCATTTTAACTGGCCCCGAGATAATCTTTGTCTTTTCTTGTCCAACAAGGTCGCAAAGCGATAAACAAATGATGAAGGTAGTGTGTAGTATTAGCGGCAGTGATTAAAGGAGGTTCTCTCTCCATATGCGCCAGGTGGACAGCGGCGGCGGTGGCTCTACCGAAGTAATGGTGTACTCTCTCGGGTGGGGCATGGGCGAGCCGGAGCGGCGCGGCGCGGACCGCAAGCGCGGCCAGCCGCCCGCCGGCGCCGTGGTGCACTCGCCCGACGACGGACATGAGGTGGACGTGCTGCCCTTGCACAACCAGGTACAATTCTAGGTTACAAATCTTTCCCTCACCTGTTGAAATGAATTTTGCTTGCTGTTGAATAGAATCGCAGTGATTAAACCTGTCATTGCCCATCGTGCTCATTGCTTTTGAAAATATGCTGCTAGTTGACAGACAGGAGCTGTCCTTGCAATCGGTTGTCTTTCTTTCACATCGAACTTAGTGAACGTAACAAGCCTTCAGCTGTATGCGGGCGACGCCCTTGAAATAAAGTAGAGTCACGGTGCTGCCAACGTAAACCTTAGCTGGTTAAAAAATAATAATAATGCGTACACTAGGCATGTATCCAATCAAGTGCTTGTAATTAATACGATCAACAAAACAATTGTCATTATAAAAACGCAGAAACGATTGAATTGCAGCTGCGATGATCTTTGTGTCAGAGAAGGCTTTCCATGTGTAATAAAAATGTTATCTTTTAAAAATCGTGCCAAGTTCATCTACATTTCTTTCGAGTGCCATTGCATTACGTATTTGTTAGCCAGCAACGAGTATCCGTTCGCAATGAGGTTGCATGCTCTACTGATTAGCTTTCATCAACCGCCGGTCAGTGGGGTGTGTGCGAAGTCACTTGGCAACATGTCGTTTATCCCCAGGCACATGTTGCCAAGTTGTTTTACGCACCTCCTCTGAAATTCTGCTACTATGTATGTTTTACGACTGACGGAAACAAAAACGTGGTAAGATGCAAATGCAACCAGAGAAGATCGTATTTCTAATTATGAAATAACGTGAATCTGGAAATGTAAAAAATATTATGGATCAGGATTGATCTTTTCTTTCTGGCAAATGGGTGTGTTTATTTTGGAAAAGTGGCCATTTTGGACTTGAAGGTAATAGAGCGTCAAGGTATGTAGACCTTATTCAATATTGCAAATAGAAATAGGGTCTCAATTCTATAACTTAACATTACGATCTTTATGGATCTACTTATACTTCCCTAACTGAAATCTGCTCATTGGCTAGTATAATATATCGCTTGTCCATCGGGCGGAACGGAATTAGTGAAGCGTTCTCTATCACAAGCCACATGTCCATGGCGACAGGCAGCCTACCGGTTCGTGCGAATATGCGTTATGTTTTTTGCAACTACAGTGCTGACAAATCGTTCAACTTGACAGTAATTGCTAATGAAGCGGTCACAAACAAAAACAAGCTCAGCAAAAACACCGATGAAATGTGCCGAGGCTCCATGGTAGCCTAGAGTCGCGATTAGAGAATAATATTTCAGTAAAAAGGCATCGATTCGAATGTATTACCTACAAAAGATGAAGCTTGCTTCTAGGTCAGTAGAGGATGTAGGTTGAAGTGGCAACTTCAGAATATTAATGCTTTGTGACGACAATAATCTATTGTATTGTGAACATGCTGTTTGCAATCCTGCGTGAAAAATATGAACTTGATAAGAAACGAACTTAACATTTTATAAAACGTTTTTTATTCCTGGCTTCAGCTGCTACAATAACCTATCTAAAATTAGGCTAATACGGTCTAGACGGGGAGTTACATTAGCAAGTCTGGCGCAAAGTGACCTGGTGTGATCCCGGGCAGGGTCGTCGCGCGGCGCTCAGGTGGTGTGTGCCGGTGCACGGGGTCAATGGCATCGTACCCGCTACACTTTTTATCCTATTTCCCACTGCTGCAAGTAATCCGATCGATCGGCCGCATGCATACTGCACCGCTGTGCGTCTGTGTGCTTGTGTGCCCGACTTGTGCAAACAAAGGGCCGAAGCCCGAAACCCGCATTGTTATCTTTATAAATTGTATTCAAATCTAGTCGCCATACCTACCTGTAAACGAAGTAGGTAACAGCGCACCAAGCAAGGTTGTTAATCGTTTCGGTGACTAAACACCTGTATCAGACGGTAATATAAAAGGTTACGAGACAGCTGTAACTTTTCCACGTATTTATGTTTTTTTGTTTTAATTGCAAGACTGCAGATCTGGAACGTTCTAATAATACTATGATACCGACGCTATAGTTCCTGGTAGAAGCACTATTTTACCTTTGTACGGAGAGTAATGTTGCCGTTCCATGCGTGCAAGAAATCACTAATCATAACCGTTCGCCGGCAGGTGGGGGGCCACACCAGACTGCTGGTGCTGAACGACAGCACCGTTATCAAGCCGCTCAATATTCGCGAGTTGCATTTCTACCAGAACATTCCTGAAGACATCCAGAACTTCGTACCGAGATACAAAGGTGAGCGTCGCGCTCTATCCACCTATTCGGTTTCGAATCAATATGTCCGGGATGCTTTAACGATTCGCTGAATGCATCATAATCATTCATTGCATCTTACATTATTATTATTTTACGATAACGATTTTATTCGTTTTTATTTACTTGTCAGTTGTGTTGTTTAATCATTTTGAATTTGAAGCATTAAGGAAGTGTATCAAGTGGAAGTGATAAGTGCCAATTGGAAAATGAACGCGCTATCCGTTTTCCACAGCCTTGTCTATCGTGTTTGCGAAACAACGTCGCCGCCTTGGGTAGCTCTCTTATCGCGCCGTTTCGAAATTTTTCACAAAACGTGTTTAATTCTCAAATTGTAAGCGACTATACACAGTCTGTCGCAGCTAAGCGATTGCTGTTTATAATATATTTATTCCTATCGCTTGCGTCACTCGGCACTTGCGATTAGATAATCTTCTCGTAATTAGATAAACAAAGCTGTGGAACAATAAATAAATGAGATTCTAAGTATGTTGACATTGGCTTTCCTTATTGCTTATCGATCGTGCCCGTCCTTTACAATTTGAGTTAACCGTGTATGCCAGAGCCGAGTGAGTGGCGATATAATGCAAACCCGCCGACCGCAATTCTATAAGTTCTCTAATGACAGTTGATTTGTTTGAAGTATTGCGACTAATCAACGCAATTACTTTATGAGAACGTAATACCGACAAACATACGGCCATGTTCGATGGTCATAGGTAAGTATATGAGCAAAACTGACTGAGGCGATGCGGAGAAAACCCCAAAACAATATTTAAATGAATATTATCACGGCTTTATTGGGCTTTCGATTCCCCAATAAATTAAGAAATATCAAGTGAATAATGAACAGCCGCTAAGACTAAGTTAAGTGTTCATTTTATTTGAACAGTGCACAATATGGCAATACTCGTTATAATTTAGATTTATTGAAATCTTGTTTATCACTAAAGATAAACTAACAATTATGCTGAATTATTGCTGATGTTGTGCATAATAACATTGAACTTTTACTTTTGTTATCACTTCGACTTTCTGTTGGAATTGATAACAATTACTAAGAGATCATAAAATATAAAACATAAGAAGAAACGATTCATATCGTTTTAATAAAGTTTTGTTTCTTCCTTTATCAAAGGTTGTTAGTAATTCGTAGTGGGTACATGATAAAACCTTGTTAGAATACGTAACCTTTGAATTTGTAATTAGTATCTAGTTAAACTTGAAACTTATCGTTAAGAGTTGAAACCAAATTTGAGCAGTAGCAAAATTGCCACTGGTTTAATAAACCGAGTATCTGAAACTCAAACAATGAGTAAAAGTTCAATAGACCATAGCGAATGCCATTAAATGGTATAGCTAAATGTTGACGAGGAGGATGATGGCGTGCCTCACGCCAGGGCCGGCGGCGGCGGCGGGCGGGTTTGAGTGCGAGAGCGTTAGCGGGAGCGGTAGCGGGAGCGGGAGCGGGCCTGGGGTCAGGAACACAATATTAGTTTCCTTGTTGTCGCAAGGGCTGCGGCGCTGCGGCGGGCGGAGCGACGCCGGCGACGCACCACACAACCGCCCCTATTAGCGCCCTAGCGGTAATTTTACATTATGGGTTTGTAAACCTTTACTTAAAAACTACATTAAATTCATACATCATTACATACACACGACTACGAGACTACGCGCATTCAGGACACGTCCACGACACAATACACGAGATAGACACCGACACCCGGCCGACTGTATCCCACACACACACACACACACACACACACACACACACAGCCACACACCACACGAAAGATATACAAACCCTGTTTAAAAATAAAGGAACCTTTATATTTTCACTTCCTCATCAAAATAACGCTGGCAACTTGCACTGTATAGTAAGTTAATATTTCATTTACGAACGCCGATGGTGGATATTGTGATCTCACTGTCGTGTCCCGATGGCGTCCAGTTTCGGGTGGACACCCGAATGGGCATTTCGGGTTCTTCGATCTATCTTATTACCATCTTTCATTCATCTATATGAAAGTGATTACCACCTACAGTTATATCCGATGTATTTTTATTTTAATTTTAATCAATATTATAAAACGAGAAGAGAATAAATTTGGAACTTAGTGCAATGACATAGTGTATGTGCGTGAGTGGGGACCGCGACTCGTACTGATAGCGAGGCCGTTTGTTTCAGGCGTGATGCAAGCTTCTAACACTGGTGCCAACAAATTGGACAAGCGGTACTCTCCATGTTTTCGCGACGAGAACGGGCGCAAGCAGTCGCTGAGCGGGAAGCGCAAGCGCGACGACGTGTTCAAGTGCGTATCCGCGCGGCGCGCCTGCCGCCCGGCGCTGCTCGACACTTGTCATGTGTCCTTTATCATATTTCAGAAGCTATGACGTACGCCGGCCCGGCGACCGACGTCGCCATTAATTCATACGATCGCAATACTTACATGACTATCCCACTAACGCGTGAGCGATGCACGAACCACTCGCACTCCAGCGAGCCACCGATGACTTGCCTCGGGGAGTCGTGGTAATGATACAATTTGATTGCAATGTAACAATATAGCAGATAACAAACAATCTGTGTTTCATTAGCTCCTGATTTTATCTGTCGAACGTAGCTGGTGGACGCTGGCTCCTATTATAATCAGACTTCTCTTATTGCAGATTTAAAGTGCATCGGAACGGCAATGCGAGCGAGGTGCTCAAAAGCATTGCGCACATGGACAATTCAAATAAGCAGTGTAAGTACATTTTATAGTTCTCGGCACGGCTTCTCTGCCATTTAATATAATAAATAAATATCCTCAGACTGAGGTACCAACTGTATGGTCCCAAACTAAGCAACGCTTTTACTATGGGTACCGTACAATGGACCTGAAGCGATCCCAGTGATACCCAGACCTGCGAAAATTACGAACGGCCATTACTGAAATTTGCCCCGGCGGGAATCGAACCCGCAACCACTATGTGCAGTGAACCGAGCAGCCTACGCTCGAACCACTGCGCCAAGCGGTCATCAAATTTATAAGTGTAATTAGAATGCATTAGACATATAAACCTACCGGTAAAAAAATCTAAATGATGTGACCGACAACCGCAACAAAATCCGTTGCTCTAAGCAACTAGTTACGTCTCTCCGCTTAGTTAAACTTACTTTCTTACCCTTCGCGTTCCTTCTTTATATAATAGCATATATTTGATGTTCCAAGACTAGTCAGCATCATGGGTTATTCAATAATCCCGGTGGCGGTTGCAGATTTCCTGATGATGGAGAACATAACGTCGTCGTACCGGCGGCCGTGCGTGCTGGACCTGAAGATGGGCACGCGGCAGCACGGCGACGACGCCTCCGCGGAGAAGCGCACCAAGCAGATCGCCAAGTGCGCCGCCAGCACCTCCGCCACCCTCGGAGTCCGCCTCTGCGGCATGCAGGTTAGTGACCTGCATCCTTGTCCCATCACATCTACTAAAAACACTACGACCTGTATTAATAAATCAACCTCAAGTCTGATAGCAATCTTGGAAATCTCATCCTAACGTCATCTCAGTACAATATGACATGTCAAATGCGTATAGCGTATAGTTTTCCAAAATGGACGGTCACATTTTTGTATTGTATTGTTATTAATTGTGTGTTGGTATTGATATTTGCTATTCGACATTGGCAGAATCACATTGGGCCTGACCCAAAGGAAAGAGGGCACTAATTTAAAAAACAAACTCCCAGACTTGAGATCGATGGGCCTACGATATATGTTACTCAATATGTGCGAGTAAAAGTCTTTTCTCCACTAGACTTTCGCAGAGGACAGTAAGATTTAGGTCATTGTCATTGATATTTCTGAATATAGTTTCAGAGGCAGACTAATTTTGAACTAGATCGTCGTTACTATCGTCTCGAGATGTCTGCAGCGAATCATAAAACACGTTTCTGGTTCAGGTATACGTCCCGGAGACGGGCGCGTGCGTGCGGCGCGACAAGTACTGGGGGCGCGCGCTCACCGAGAGCGGGCTGCGGGAGGCGCTGCGGGACTTCTTCGCGGCCGGAGCCGCCGCCCCCGCCGCCCCCGGAGCCGCCGGGCTGCGCGCGCGCGTCGTGCGCCGCGTGCTGCGCGACCTGGACGCGCTGCGCCGCGCCATCGCCAAGCAGACCAGCTACCGCTTCTACTCCTGGTCAGTGCCAACTGCCAACCGGCTCGCATCATTACTACTACATTTTTTTAATTGGGACTGGTCCCACCACTGTTACTCCTGTAAACCAGGATCGACAATGGTGACCAATAATGACGTCGAGGTTTGACCCTCGACGAGTCCTGGGGAAAAGTTAAATTGTCTTGGAACCCGCACGAATTTAATTGTAAGAAATAATAGGAGTTGGAAGAAAAAAATATCCACTTCCCTCCGGTGCAAAGCGGGAGACAAAAATAGCTGGTATGGGCTGATTTCCATAGAAACAAGACTGTTAAATACAGTTGATTGAAGACCAGCTGTAAGGCACCACGGATTATAATTAAACTAATTGGAGCTAAACTCGTGCTGATTATACTTGATTCCAATAATAGGAATGACAAAAGCGCTTAAACGTACGGAAATTATCCCTGGTTATTACTACTACAGTCGATATATTCAGAAACTCGATCATTAAGTGACGACTTCTTCTCTTATCGCAGCTCCCTACTGATAGTATACGAGGGCGACGTGACGAGCGCGCCGTCGTCGGACGAGGCGAGCGGCGTCGCGAGCGAGTACGACGCGGACGCGTCGAGCAGCTCCGCCGAGGCGGCGCCGTCGCCCGGCCACTTCGACATGTCGACGCTGCACGACGAGATCTCGTCGGACGCGCCGGGCGCGCGCGAGCCGTTCCGCCCGCACTCGGAGGAGACCATGGGCGGGTACGAGGACGGCGAGCTGGCCGCGCACTCGCCGCGCCGCCAGCCGCCCAGCCCCGACTCGGCCGACAGCTGGATGGCGTACTCGTCCGCCAGCAGCGAGTCGTGGCGCGGCGACGCCGAGCCCGAGCCCGCGCCCGCGGCGCCGAGCGCGCGGGGCCGCGGCAAGCGCCCGCGCACCGCGCCGCCGCCCGACGAGCGCGTCGACATCCGCATGATCGACTTCGCGCACACGGCCTTCGCGGGCGCCGCCGCCGAGTCGCCGCTGGCCACCGACACGCCGCACCACGGGCCCGACTGCGGCTTCCTCACCGGCGTGGACAGCCTCAAGCGCCTGCTCACCGAGATCCTGCCGCCGCAGCCCTACAGTTAATGAGGCGTCGGCCGGGCCGCCGGGCCGACTCCTAGAAAAAAACGTTAAAACTCCCCCTCCTCTCGGACGACATTCGGAGCGAGCCGCGGGGCGGTCCGGCGGCGAGCGCGCCGCGCGGGCCGGTCCCGAGACAAATTTACCGTTCGACTGATGTAAGTTACAAGTAGACAATTGACCCCGGCCGGGCGCCGAGCCCGTGCGTGTAGAGGACGCAGGGTATTCTCCTTTTGTGCGTTCCGCGTCCGCGTCGCGGGCCCGGTGTCTATTTCTTTGTATAATCGCATAGTGGTCGTCGCACTTAGTGAATGTTGGCGGTACAAACTATGTTAATTTAATGTAAACTACTATAATTTTAATGTGGGACCCAGTAGGTATTTTTAAAAAACGTGTATTTGTAAGTATTACTATTAAGTTATTCCAGATTGACGTGCTTTTGAGTTGTTCTCCTAGCTTTATTTTCGGTTTCTGTGTGAGCGTTTTGGTCGATGTGATTTACCTATAGATTGACATGAGACATTCCCTGTCGCCGATGATTTGCTTACGTCATGTTGCCCGTCCGATCTCGCACCTCACCTTTTTAATTTGCATTTAGATTCCACGTGTTCATCGATGTATAACTCCTGTCCCTATTGTGCTCGTTCGCGACGAGCATCGCGCGATTTCAGCCCAGTCAAATGAAGCCAAAGTGTATTATGGTATACGGTATAGCGGAGAATAATTATCCACAGTGAATAAATAAATTAATTAACAAATAAATGTTTAGAATATAAATAGTTAAGAATTGACGACCATGTTTGGAGAGCAAAATAATTAAAAAATATAAATATTTAACGTTGTATAATTGGACATGCGACTTGTGTTTTATATTATTGTAGTTCGTACACTTATTTTCATCTAAATGTCTTGAATATTTGACAAAATCAATTTTATTAAAAGTTACACAAGCAGTATTATAAAGTTGTAGTTGCCAGAGAGTATGTAGAGCATGACCATGGTGATCGGTTGCGGTGCGAGTGTTGACGACTTATTGTCGATGTTCTGCACGTTGAGTCTGTAATAATGGTGCCAGGTTGTAATGAACATAGAAATTGGACGCCATGTTGGATAGTCCGCGTTGTGTGTTCACAAGTGGGTCAGTGTAAACGGCTAGTATCGCACGCGGCTCGGCGAATGTGCGAACACTAGCGTCAGCCAACATTCCTTTGTGCTGCATTCGTCATTGTTTGTCCTTTTACTTTTATTATATTTTTTTAGTGGGATAAATTTTGAAAAGTACCTGGTTAATTAGGCTGCTAGGTTGTATTGCAAATTATCATTTATGTCTGTTATTTTAAATAACTGTATGACACTATTTTGTTAAATAAATTTTAGGTATTAATCTGTTGGTTTTATTTACTTTAATAATGTTTATACCTACCTGAAAATAATAGTCCTCTGCTAAAATATACTTATAAGAAAGTGCTTAAAGAGAAGTATATTCCTAGTTAGTCCATTTCTTGTTACCGTCTGAAGATACAGCTAGAAGCTAGTTAATAAAATCAGCGGCACCTTAGGGACAAAGCTTGGTACAACGTTACAGTGTGGAGTTGAGATATGTAAGCGGAAAGCATATATATGTCGCAGCCACCTAGCTTAGCTAGCCGTTCAATCAACAGCCTAGCGTCTACTAAACAGCGCCGTTCAACTAACGGCCTGAATGATATTCAGCCGTAATGTCTGTTACAACGTTAAATAAAGTGGCTGGCTAATGCTTAGACCACTGTACTGGTGTATGTTGACATTTAAGTACTACAAAACTTTTTCAAAATACTACCCAAGCAGAGCGAGACGGTTTAGGTTAGGGTTTTTTTTTAATTCTGATCCATGACGTTTGGATTTTTTTTTAATGAGCAGAATAAATTATGATACTTTGCCATGTGGCCGCATGATTTAAAAAAAACAATAACATTCTACAAAAAAAAATATGCCTATGATTTTATGTTCGTTCACGTTGCCGCCTCTCTAGTATGGTTTCCCGCCATTTATTTCATGCCATAACTATTTTGTCTTTTGTTTTCCACCTAATTATTTGTTTCCATAAAATCTTAAATATGGATGAATCAAACGACGTGCTAGCTTTGAAGAAAATATCCACTGAAGTAGGGGAATCTCAAATTAAAGTGTTTCTTTCAAGTCAGTGCATCAAAGGTAAGAAAGAACAGAACTATGATTTTGATTCAAGAAAGTACTTACTGGTTATATTAATACTTACTACCGATTGCCCAACATTTAAAAATAAAGATAATCTAAGGAGATACTTACCTAATAAGAATGAATTAAATTGCTGGACACATTCTTTGCAACACAACAATTTATCTACATTTAAAAAATAAATATCTTAGTAAGTATACAGGTACTTATATCTGTCACACTATAATCTAACTATATACACAGCATTTACCTATACAGGTAGGCTACTACCTGCCTGCTAATTATGAGAGCTCAAGACACGTGTTTATTGTATCATAGCTCAAGCTTTTTTGGTGGCTAAATTGAGGAAACAAATCGAACGAAGCAAGGAAGTCTCCAACTTCATCAGCAGCGCTAACGTCAAGCTGGAAGGCGAAATAAAACACGCCGAGCTGGAAATAAGGAGGTAAGATGGCATAGGTTGAGTAGGTACCTACTATGGTCTAGCTAGGCGAAAATGCGGGGGAGACTGACTTAACTCTGCCTTCGATCGACGCTCTACCAATAATTGGTGGGGTAATTGCGGTATATTTAGGTACTTATGTATTTCTAGGCCACGTAATTTGCGTGCTATGGGCGATGTTTAGGCCTACGAGGCCCTAAAAAGATATTTGGTTTGTTCTTAACTAAAAACATACGTAATTCAATCTTCAACGGCAATGGAAAGCGATTTCCGCGATCTCAACTGAGACGCGTGATCTAATCACGTAAGTACCTAATTGAAAATGGTACACAGCACTTTCCGTTCACAAAGAGTGTACTTGGTAATATACCTACTTCAATCAATCAATCATCAGCCTATATTTGTCCACTGATGGACATAGGCCTCCCCTAATGAGCGCCATAGCGCCCTGTCTTCAGCTTGCCGCATCCAGCATCTGCCTGCAGTCTTTCGCATACCTACTTATTGTTTCCATATTTTCAAATCGACTCTTCATGACCGAGAAGGTACCGACCATACCGTAGTTGTAGTGATTTGAATTTAGGGAGTCGTTACGGGTAGGTAATGGGTACTATCAAAATGTGTTTTTTACAATACTTACGTTCCAGTATGCTGCTCGCCCAAGACACCATCAAATCAGCCAACGTAGAACTTAAAAAGGAGTTGTTGTTAGCCAAGGATAAGAAGGATGAAATCATCGAGCGCATTGACATTGGCGTAAAAAAGTATGAGGCGTTATGGGTGGAGTGTAAGCAGAGATTTGAAACCATACCTTTTGTACAGAAGTTTCTCGAAGCTACAGAACGAGCTAAAAAACTCAAAAATGATATTGAGAGCATGGAGAATGAAGCGCAAAAAAATTATAAAGATATTGAGACTCGAAAGTGTATTTGTATGAATTTAGACAAAGAACGCGTAATAGAGCTTGCGAATTTCATGATAAATGAACTACCCAATAAGATTAAACTAATCCAAGAGAAAACTGAAGGTATTAATGCATTGACAACACAAATTAATGTTTTGTTAAAAGCGAAAGTTTGCGCTAAAGACGAAACAGAAGTAACAAAGCCAAAGCTAGATACAATCGATGAACAAGTTAAAACTACAACAGATGATGGCAATAGTTTGCCTCGCTCGACGCTTGCGCCAGTCAACGTTGATGATGATAATTTGGTATTTATTAGTACCTATACTAATATTATCGAATAAATCTGTCATAAATTACATTATAAATTCCCTAATTATTTCTTTCAGATACCCAAGTTAGAGTTAGCTGATTTCGACTTTGATTTTAATGACATCAATTTGGATCAGGTTAATACTGCCGACAAGCTTTTAAGATTATCGTGTAACTTTCAGCGTGTGTAAATCCCTTTATCTATGACACAGGTTATAAAGAGGAATGTTGAGGTGTACGAACAAGCTCCCGTAAATGCAAGTCCTGTAATAACTTCTTTGGATCTTAACATATACGATAGGAAAGAAGAAAGAGCTGATGAATTTATAATATCAGCATATGTGTATAAACCTATAATTAAAGAGAATACACAGTGTTTCTCTAAAAGGAAACTGATCAACATACTGGAGGATGTAAAAATTGATCAACATCAAGCGTATAATATTGTATCTAAAATAAATCCGGAGAAGATTCAGGTGGTCCATGAAATTTCTGCTGAGTGTTCAGAGGATAAGGTGAATTAAGTATATTCGTAATTTCGCACAATAAACCTTTGTTCGTGTTATTACGGTGCTTATTTTACAGGATAATACTATAAAAGAAACCGAAAATATTGAAGAAATTGACTTGACATCGACCAATACACAAAATATTATAATTCCTCCTACCCAATTCCTAGATATTACTGTTGAGGTAAGTGGTAAAGTAAAACAGGTCCAATCAGATAAAGGTACTAATGCAGAACCCCAGGGTCCCGCATAAGTAACTCGTTAATAAGCAGCGTTTATTATTACTCTAAGTATTCATTGATGTATGTTTCTCAGGAGAGCCTATCAAAGAAGCGAGTATCATTTGACTTGCGTAATAAAATGCAGATAAATGAACTAAATGAGGATGATAATGGTAAACCAACCGAAGAAACAAGTGAACAAAGTCATAATATGAGTAGTCAGCTAGATGTTAGCGCTGGAAGCGACGAAAGCTACATGAAAATCAAAGATTTGATACTGAAGAAACATAATTTGGATCTTTCGCCGCCGTTTGTGTATGCTAAGAATAATATTATGCAAAAAGTAAGTCACCGTCATAGGATTTCTGTTGAGCATTGTTGTACAGAAATCAAAAACAGTACCTAGACAAATAGTTTTTTTTCAATAATGTTTTTATACACATCAATTATTCAGAATGATGATGACGGAGTATTAGTTACATCGAAATTCTTTGGACAAGATGAGAAATCCGCAGTTGAAAGGAATACATTCAATATTACTGATATGGAAATACAACCAGAAGCTACAGCAGATGAAGACCTATCCAATTTACCTGAAGAACAAAATGCAGTAGAATCAGAGAACAAAGATACTAACGATATACCAATGGAATGTGATGAAATGATTGTATCTAGTGCTAAACCAAATGAAGTAAGTGGTTTCAAAAACAAATATATATAATACTAGCTGAGCCCGCGACTTCGTCCGCGTGGAATTTAACTTAACCGCTCCCGCTCCCGCGTTCTGAGCACGCACGACAGGACCCATTTGTTTTTCTAAAATAAAAGTAGCCTAAGTTGCTGCTTAAAACACCAGCTATCTGCCAGTGAGTCTCGTCAAAATCGGTCCAGCCGTTTCGGAGATTACCCGGAACAAACATACAGACAGACAGACAAAAAAAATTACATCGCGTTTTTGCTATAGGTGCCTTGTATACTTTCTTATGCATTTAGTGAAAAGGTGTTATTTTGATATTACAAACAGACACTCCAATTTTATTTATTTGTATAGATTTATATTATAATTTATATTATAAGGCATAATTAATATTTAGCTTGAACCCTAATTATAGGACCAACTAAATGAAGACCAACAACTACAGAAACCTATTAGTGGGCTATTGTTTACTCATGGTACCCAGGGAATCCCAGAATCTTTGAATGTCTCAATGAGTACTACTGGTTATGAAGATTCTGACTTCCCACATTGTATTGGTAAACTTCTGTTTATTGTTCTATATATTTAATCCCATTCTTTGAAGACTGGGTTGTTTGTTGTGGGGATACTTAAATGCAAAGATAATAAAAATTAATGAACATTTCAGATTCCAGTTTGCTGCTATCTCCTAAAGCAGACATACCAATGACAGTAGATAACACTGAGGTGCTATCTCAAGATGTTCCAAACTTCCTCTCAGGTATTTTACCACACTAATTCAAAATGGTATTTAAACCATTCAACCTAATATTTTCAAATTAATCTGTTATTAATTTGTAGGTCTTCGGAAAACTGGATTATCATTCTTTGGTGGAGGACCTTCTACAAGTTCCAAGCCAGATTCAAGTGCACAGAATCAAGGAAACAGCTTCAGCTTCAACTTTGGTGGAGATGACAAGAAAAATAGAGGTGGCTTATTCAGTATGTTTCACTGAAATGTCATTGTTTTTCTTTTAGTTCTATTTCTTTAAATTCTTCTAAACTGTTGTTAATTATATGTTATTTGATAAGTACTTAATTAAATTGATTGTTATATGAAATAAGATCTTTATTTATCCATTACAAAAGTGTCATTACTGATGTAATTGACAAGCCCTTACTGCAATTAATTGTAACAATATAAATAGTGGCGCAAACACTTCACTGTACTCAATGGCCGAGTCACCTTGCAGCTTCCTACACAATAAGAACTTGAATACAAATGTTAAACCTAGGAATATAGCACTCCAAGACGCTCTATACAGAGAGGCTTTATAAGAACTTTCTAAGTTCATTCTTATACACACAATACAACAGAAGTATGCATTCATAGCATCACTTACAAATAGAGGTGCAAATACTGTCCACCAAGCACTATTTACAACACCATCTATTTTTAATGCTAACAACACTGAGAATATTGTAATAGTTATCAAGTTTATCCATATTTCAAACACTGTCAGTCCAATCCACTGTACAATCTCGTTTAGTGTGAAGAACATGATTACTGGTTGGCACCAAGCATTGCAACTCTGAATACTCTAATGTGAATGGAAGATGAGTATCTCACTTGTGAATCAAAGTCTAATTCGTCACTGAGGGGCTCCAGATCATCTGCAAATTCAAAATAAAAATTCATGCTTACCTACCCTTGTATCAAAAGTCAATATAGGAAGATCAAGATAGGTACCTAAATAATTTGTGTCTGATTATATGAATCAAGCATACCATATCTACCTAACTAGTTATAATAATAAAATGGTTTTCTAACCGATTAAATCAACAGTTCCAGTGTTTACTTCAATTTGACATGTTCCAGAGAATAGTGTTTCTAACTGCAACGCTAGGTTACAGCAGCGTTGTATGGCGGCCCCTAACCCATGCAGGATTATTTCCTTCTCGCCTCTGGTCAGCAGATCACAGCACTTATCTAGTTGCGCCTGGAACATTACCAAATAGTAAATAGAAGGCGTTAAGGGGCCCACTTGGTAGGTATAACTTCGATACGGTCACGTACCTTGAAATTAGTTTTCTTTGTTATGAATATCACATTATCACCATCTACAGGCCTCAGCGGTAATCGTTTCTTTACCGCATAGTTCTTATTCGGGTTTCGTTTAGGTTTTTTCTTAGGTTCTTCTTTCTTTTGCGGAGTGTTTTCATCTGCCATTTTACAAAAGTCAACCTGACAGTTGGTGAATTGACCACAGATTAGAGATATGTAGCAAGCTAGAATTGACAAGAATGTTTGCGATTTAGTTTTTCGGATACACCACGATGCACGTCCACGTGGTAGGTAGGTACTTGAATTATAAATGCTGATCACCTCCGTCCGATCCCCTGAAGATGTAAATAGTCCATTGAACCGATTTATTTAACTTAGTATCTATAGGCATACTTGATGTAGAAACGTTAAAATTGTAATTTCTCAGCGTTTTCGAGAACATAAGTGCACCTCTGTGGATGGATACTATAATATTAATGTCTGTGCATCGTGCACCCACCAAATCACCAAACATGTAATACCTCCTACCTCTTGGTGAATTTTCACTGGCGATACATTTATAGGTACAATTTTATATTTTTTCCTCCATTTTTGACAGCAGAAAATAGAGGGGGGAAAACATGAGGTTAAGGTGAAGGCGCCTGTCTAGCCCGCGAAATTCAAAATGTTGGAGTATTTTTATAGTTTATCCAAAATCTGAAAACATTTAAGACAACATTTTGTGATTTGCGGAAAACACCGTATGCAGTGCGTTATTAATACATTTATTTTACTCTAAATATTATCACGGTGGATATGATACTAGTAAATCACTAAATATACAAAAAGTGCCAGATTATCTGGATAGCTGTCGTTCTTGAAATGTTTTAGAGTAAGTTGCATATATTAATAAATGCACTGCACACGGTCTTTTTCGCGAATTACAAAATGTGCCTTTTATTATTGTCAGATATTGAAAAATTTCTAAAAAAACCTCAAAAAATTTGAACTTCGCGGGCTAGATGGGCGTTTTAGCCGTAAGATTATCTAAAACAAGGTTTGTTGACAAACATTCGATCTGCACTGAAACACCATAAAAGAATTAGATGAAAAATGTCATGACCGATACATTATATATATACTGATGGGTCTAAAAGCGCTCAGGGCCTAGGTGCTGCGGACTATGATCCTTTAAATACGGAAAACAGGTTACAATGTATCTTTAAAATACATGGTTCTGTATCTATTATGTCGATGGAACTCGTTGCAATTTTGGAAGCGTTAGATTTGAAGAAAAGTTTTAATTTGCGTTGATAGCAAAAGTGCTTTATTGCATATAGCTTGATGCGCCTCTGGTCGCAGAGGTGCTGCAGTAGCTTATGATATTCTTGCAAAAATTGATGAAATGGTTAGAAGTGGAATAGATCTAAAATTGCAAAGGGTTCCAGCTCATATAGGCCTTGCTGGTAACGAGGAGGCAGACCTTTTGGCTAAACGAGGAATTACTGAAGGGAGGGAGTTAATAATTGAACCGGACTATTCTGATGTATTATGTGTTTATAAGAGGCGATGTCACGAGCTTTGGAAAGAATAATGAAAGATCATTGGAGAAAGGGATATGGTATAAGTCAATTGTATGTGAGCCTCCTCGTATACCGTGGTTTAGTAATGTAGATCTTAATAGAAAACTTATAGTGGTTGCGCACAGACTTCGATCTGGACACTTTCCATCCAATAAATTTAAGTTGTTAAGGCTAAAGCGCCCATCTAGCCCGCGAAGTTCAAATTTTTTGAGTTCTTTTAGAAATTTTTCAAAATCTGACTATAATAAAAGACAAATTTTGTAATTCGCGAAAAAGACCGTGTGCAGTGCATTTATTAATATATCAAACTTACTCTAAAACATTTCAAGAACGACAGCTATCCAGATAATCTGGCAATTTTTGTATATTTAGTGATTTACTAGTATCATATCCACCGTGATAATATTTAGAGTAAAATAAATTGAACTTCGCGGGCTAGACAGGCGCCTTCACCTTAATGAAAATAAGTGAAACTCCAAACTGCGAGATCTGTGGGTTAACAGAAGATGTAGTACACATGTTGGCAGAATGCGTAAAATTCCAGGATAGATCTCTCTTTGAACAGGAGTGATGTGGGAATGTTGTCATTACCAAATTCACAAAAAGCAAAAATATTATTTAGTTTTATAAATATTAATTATTAGCCATAATTTAATGATAAGGTACGATGAGACTGACATGTGTTTTATACAAAGTCCCCAAATTAAATAAAGAGAAAAAAAAACTGAGGTATGTAGCAAGTGTAGCAACCACTTGTAGTAACCATCACTTCAACCCCTCGGGACCTTAATCGCTTAAATGTAGTATTTTTTAGTCTGTGCTTCATCGTCACAGGCAGTCAGAAGGGTTAAACATCTAACACCCCCTGTGATTCCCTTATTGTGTTGCATCGGGGGTAAAACTAAAAGTACATCAATCCTTATTGTTGTGGCTATCACTTTCTTACGTAGCCATAACGTATTGTATTCTCTTTGTTTCACTTAGTTACTGTCATTGCCATGAAAAAGGTCATAAAAATCTGTGCTCTATTGGCTCTATACATTTGGGTACTTGATATGACTTTTCTCTTTCAGGTAAACATATTAAAATAAATCTAATTGTACAAATCCGATTCTATCGAGGTTCGATTGAATCGGCTAATTCCAATGTTGATTGCTAAACAAAATTAATGTGATGTAGTTCAAAAAGAAGCATTTTGTAAAATATAAAATTCCTAGTGCGCCAGTGTTGTATCCGCAAAATGGGCTGTGTGTGCTGCTCTATAACTTCATTCGTTTCAATCCTGTTAAATGCTCTCGAAAGGTAAAGTAAAATTAGTAAGTACCTACTGCCTGCCCACTTTATTTGTTTGACTGGCACCTACAGGGCTCTGCCAAGCTGTGGCGCGAGGGCGATTATTGCCATGCAAAAATCTTTTACGATTCCAATAACGCTCGACTTGTACTTGACTCGCGCAATACGTCAGTTTTGACAGTTTTCCGTAGTCCACTAACCACTCGCCCACCCGACTCGACTCATACGACTCGAGAAGCAGTCGTTAATGGACTCCGGAATGTTTAGCTGCACCATAAAACTGGCTGTCGGGACTTTCTCTGGCGGATAGATGATGTTATAAGGAGTAATTTAGGCTACTTTTTAACCCCCGACAAAAAAGAGGGGTGTTAAAAGTTTAACATGTGTATCTGTGACCTGTGTGTCTGCTATGGCATCGTAGCGCCCAAGCGTATGAACCGATTTCAATTTAGATTTTTTTTATTAGATAGGTATTCTGATCGAGAGTGTTCTTAGCTATGTTTTATGAAAATCGGTTCAGCCGTTTGAAAATTATTAGAACTTTTGTAGTTTAAAAAGTCGTCGCATGGGGTTTTCAAAATTTTCAATTTTTATTATGTTTTATCGAAGTATCACGCGAGTGGAGTCGCGGGCGACAGCTAGTTACCAAATAATACATAATTGTCTGTTTTCAGAATATCGCTATGCACTGTCTGTGCTATGTTGACTTGCTGCATGTTGTTCACTATAGTAACGGTGATGGTTATGGGGATCGGCATAGGATTCCATTACTGTTCCGTGCAGAATTCCGTAGAAGAGATGGGTATGTAAATCACATCCCTACCACTTACCCAACATTGCATTATAAGTACAGAGGAGGTAGGTGAGATGAGATAGGGTAAGAGGATATTAAGGCTACGTTCCACTTGGCGTTCACAACGATCAAAATGCTCCTTTAGCCGTTCCGCGGTCGTTGTGGTCGCGGCGAAAACGTCACTCATGACGTCATGACTTACGATCACGCGAAGCTCACGACGACCCGTCTAAAAAGGTGGGTCGTAGTGATCGTTGAGAAAATTAGCGGGTATTTCAAAACTCAAAGCATCAAAGATGGCGACCGTGAAACTTTTTCACAATCATAATTTTGTAAAATCGTATTCCATTCTTCATCTGAACTGGATGAACTAGTACTTTCTGGAGCATTATTGCGACCTCTTAACAAATATCCAAGTGCCGCCGCAAAATACATTTTAATTACATTTCGACGTAAATTAATGAAATACAGAACTAATATTAAATATAAAAAAAATAATTATATATTTTTTCAATATTTATCGATTTAAACAATAATAGTTTAAGTTTATTTTCAAGGCTTATAGATTATAAACTAATCTCTTAAATCTTTTGCTTTCTTTTTACTAACTCGCTGTTTATATTATTTACACGCTCAAAACGCTCCGTAATCCATCCCACTTGAGTTTACGACAGTAACGCTCACAAGCAAGTGGAACGGGAAAAACTGCGGTCGTGAGCGTGAACGTTGTGAACGCTTACTGGAACGCACCCTAAGGGGCTCAACTCTGCTCAACCGCTGTCATCACTCGACTTGCAGTACATCAAAACTGACGTATTCAGACACGCCTAACGTCAATTTTGACGTCTATTGCGAGTCGATTTAAAAGGTTATCTGTTAGAAATAAACTTAAGATTTATATTTTTGGCTTGTACATCTTATTTAGTATTTAAGAAGGCGCTATGGAACATACCATGCATTATTAAAAAAAGGCCCGTATTAAAAAAACTTGAGAGCTGTCAAGGGACACCCGGATGGAACGAAGTTGTAATATCCGGAACTTGTGCAGAAACACTGTCAGGATTCATTATTGTTATTATTTTTTATTATGTATTACTTATGTACAAAAAACCTGTATACACTCGACTGACTGACCGACCGACCGACCGACCGACTGACCGACCGACCGACTGATTGACTGAGAGAGAGAGAGAGAGAAACAGACAGAGAAACACGCGCACGCCGCACGGCTTACAACTATAGCAAAAAGTGTCGCCAAAAGTGGTCTTGAGTATGCGTTTGACATGTCATTTTGTACTGAAATGACGTTTGAATGACATTTTCAAGTTTGCTCTCATTCAGACTTGAGATTGATTTATTAATACGGACCTAAGACATTTGAGTTTCCTAATTTTACAGCAAAGTCCCCATCATCAGAGACCTTGCGCTCAGGGTCCGGGGCCGCCGGCAACCGAGGCCACGTTATGCGTTCTGTTGACCAGGCCACGGTGAGAGGCTTCGCCCATCGGCTCGGGCGCCGCGACGTGGGCTCGCCCCCGCCCACCAACGACGAAGATACTGTTCCACAAACCTTTACTTTAACCAACACGTTCAACGCAACTATGGACCAAATTGCCAATATTACGTTCTTCATGTCAATGAATAATACAAATTTCACCAGTCACTGATGAATTTGTGTAGGTACTGTGCCGTCTATAGTTCGTCTAAGCGTAATGAAAAAATAATAAAAATATTTATATTAATTGACTTTATTAATTTATATAGGTAAGTGCAATAAAGCCTATTTAAAGGAAGGAGATAAGAGTGGTAAAGGTTCAAGGCAGATTTGTCACCTAAATGTTGTCAAAAATTCTCTTCAGTATCTCAGTACCTGCGCGGGGTGTTGTGTCTATTTATGCCTGAACCCCTGCGCTTATTAGCTCGATGGTGGACCCAAGATAGAAAAGCCTTGTACTAGCGGCTTGTAACTTGACGGCCAAAACAAGCCCAGAATCCACAACAAAATGTATGTGCGGTTTGAGAAGGCTTAATATGTAGATAGGTAGGTATCGACAAACCAAGCGTGAAAATTGTTAGAAATTGAGTAGTTGAATTCGAAAATCTATAGATAAGTAGGTAAATTTAATTCTTTGAATTTCGGTTTTGCGCTTTAGTGCCGTCAAATATTTATTTGTTATAGTTAACCCTTTGGAAAACATTTAGTTCCTGTTGATTTTGGGTTTCTGTCCATACATTTTAGTTTAGCCACCTCATTTGTAGAAAGGTAGTTGATAAAATCAATTTATACAACGGCATCCTTGTTCGAAAGTATTTCGTAAACCCATTGTAAAAATGCCATAAAGAGGGTTAGATTTTATTGTCACCTCTCAATTTTAATGAGGACTGTAAATTTAACACGAGAGTGGAGCGGGGAGTGGTATCATGTGGGGGGTATAGATGTGGGTTCCGAGGAGTATCTGAGCGGGCGCAGGAAGGGCGTCGTGTTGTTCCGCGAGCGGCGGAAGCGGCCGATGAGGCGGCGCGCCAGCTCGCGCTCGTTTGGGGACAGCTCGGGCTCGTGCGGCGGACTGACGAGCAAGGAAAACACAATTAATTTCTCCTATCCAATACATCATTAACCTGAGTTATGTGGGTATTTGCAAACAAATAACATGACTGTATGAAAATATCTCGAAAACATCATCGATTCATTGCATTTTAGTTCCCCTATGATACAATTATACCATGTATGAAATATGTCGAATTACAAGTAACCCTGATGTCTCACAGTAGGTATCTCAACCTGTCGAGGACTGTAAAAAATATAGGATTCATAAATAAAATACTATTCATTATTTATATAGGTACATATAAATAATTTACCTCTCTGTTTCTAAAACCACAATAGGCGTTTCTGTGGACTCCATATAAATCTGCTCACTAGGCTTCTTCGTTTGATACACCTCTGAAAAAAAAATCCGTGTTTATATAGAAATACTTATGTTGATAAATCGGCGTAGGTAATAAGTAAACAGCATTACGAGCTCTGTCATCTTTCAATCAATATACTACATCACTATCTAAATCACGTACTACATGGAAGTTTTCACTGTTTACCTTTCTCAAACTCAGTAAGCTTGTATCTATACGTACCTACAAAGTGTCGAAAACAGTAACAACTAGAGAATAAAGACGTTATAACTTATAATATACCTTAATAGTTTTAGCAAAATTTAATAGCCAACATCTGTGTGGTTCTTTTAGGGACAACACATTCGATACTATTCATCATATTCATTACTAGCAACCCGCCCCGGCTTCGCACAGCTTCTCTACTATTTATAAATTTAAAAAGAATGTATTATACATAAATAAACTTTCCTCTTGAATTACTCTATCTATTAAAAAAAACCGCATCAAAATCCGTTGCGTAGTTCTAATGATCTAAGCATACATAGACACAGACAGCGGGGAGCGACTTTGTTTTATACCAAGTATGTAGAGATACTGACTAAGTATGTTCTGTTTGTTCTATCTATCAATGGTCACACGTACCAATGAGTGGGTGCGGTGCGTGCTCCACCTCGGTCCGGTTGACGGCCAGCAGCCTCACCACCGGCCGGTTCTCGGGGCCCGACCGCATCCGCGGCTCCTCCGTCGTCGACCGTGACGACACTGTCCCGAACACACATTCATAACTGGACATAGTTTTGCAAAAACCATCCAACCCATATGATCTGCAGATCAAAACCAACCCCAGTGCAAATGTAAGTAGGTCGGTTCCACATTGCAGAAGCATATGTGGGTTGGTTCCATTAAGCAAAACAATATCCAACTATAAGGTGAATCAAAAAGGTTAGGTATACAAATTTTTTGCAACTACTATGTAAATCTAAAAATATCGGCTTTGTGGGACAGTTGAAGTACTAAAGGTTTTGTAGACTTGTGAAATCTGTCAACCGCTGTAGGTATTCCTATAACACCTTTTGTTTTTCAAGTTTCCTCCTAAATTATAGTTTTAGAATTACAAATTTAAGTTTTAAAAAAAAGTATACCCTTTCTGTTTCAACCTATATACCGAAACTGAACTGACTATGCCTTTGTATAATAAACAACAAGCCTGTATACCCACGATGGCGTAAGCTGCTTCCAAAGCAATCAATAATCAATTAACTACGTGTATTTTTACATATCGTCAGACTGACACAATCATTGTTCCAAAATAAGTAAGTACTATGGGTACAACGGAGTGAAGGCGACCCCAGTGACAAACCAGACCAGGGAAAATTACGAAAAGGTTACCTCTATCAGAAATTTACCCTGACTGGAATCAAACCCGCAACCACTCGGTAAAGTAATCCGAGCGGCTTAACACTACACGCAGCGGGCGTCAAGTTAGAGTAAGCAAGTTAAAGTTGGCACTAAATGTGAGCCAACCTCGAAAAGTTTAGTGGCCTGGATGAGGAACCCGGCACCTCACGGTAACGAGGTCGGCCTGTCTTACCTACTGGGCTATTTAGGTTAAATCCACAATGCATGGAAAATACTCACTGGCAAATGAAGCCAGTTCTTTCTGAGCGTAGTGGTAGCCCACAGACACGCCGTACACCATCAGCATTATCACCATAAACATCAACAACATCAGCATGAAAGCGCAGCAAGTCCATGTTAGTACCCTGAAAGAGCACAAAGAATATGGCATCTTTAGATTACAGGCACAGACCAATGAGACAAGACACCGCTTAAGTGCACTATTGTATGTGAATGAAATCGTCAAAAGTTGTTGGGGTATCTGGGAGGAGGGCGGATTTTGATTTGGCCGTTCAAAGTCGAGCCGTGAATGGGCCAATCAAATGTCAGGTGCGATCATATGCAGTGGCATTATTGCATATGTTAGGCGAGCGAGGATGGTGTCCGGCTTTGCGGTGTACATCGCTTATTGGTCTGAGTTTTACGCTCCCAGTTCCCGCACACTATAAATAATTCTAAATACAAGGTTTACTATTAGGTTATTCTAAATTCAGCTGTTGGTCAGTCACAACGCTAGTTTCAAGGCGTTTGTGGTTAAGGTACCCACTGAGAGGCTGTCAACTTTCATGCGGGAAGACTACTGGCCGAAGGGTGTGGTGTTCAGGCGCTTTCGGAGGAGATTGCCGCCGGCACCATCCATAGTTTAGTGTTATGGTGTTAGTTTTATTATAAATAAGTATGATAGTAGGTATATAAGGTAAGTATATCTATGGGACTGAGTTGCTTGTTTATAAATAAATAAAGCAAGTGTTATACATAAATTGTGATCCACTTTTACTTGTTACATAGAGGTAGGAACTCGTGCAGTCAGGTGCGCAAAAAATGCGTTCAAGTATTCTATTTTCTTATTTGAACTTATTCTAATCTGAAATGTGTTTTATTTTAACTTTGGGATCATAGTATTTGAATGAAAATGTACGAATGCCCGCTGTACCTACCTATTTCCCTTTAAAACTCTTAGCGAGGAATGGACCACGAATCCCTGTCCTCGTTAGAGACGGGAACGGCATCAGGGGCTACCAAAATTGATAGCCACTAAGTAAAGTTATAAACCGTTATATATATACCGGTATACCGGATACTTACCTCTCTATACAAAATGTAAAGGAACATATTATTGACTGTATCATTCCCATGTTTGTTTTAGTTAATTACCTGTACCAAATAATAACACAAAATTAACCTTTAATTGATTGGGTTGATTTAAACTTTAACAGGTTTAGAATGCGGTGCGACTTACCGGTGTTATAAAACTATAAACTATATACGAGATATAAATGTGTTGATACCATTATTTATATAGAAAATCGTTAATAAGCGATATTTCACACTAAAATCTTATAAAACCGCGTATTGCGCTATCATGGCAGCAATGACAATGTCTAGAGAAAGAAAATAAAAATGACAATTCATATTTTGGCCAGAAGTAAAGGTATTATATTATTATTTAATGAAGTGAGATCTTATACCTACTCTAGTACCAATGTACTCGAAGGCTAGTGATTAGTATGAGTTTTAGGCCCGTAGGTATTAATAAATCGATCTCAAGCTGAGGGTGATCTTAAGTACGGTTTTGACATGCCATGACATTTCCAAGATCACTCTCAGATTTGAAATCGATATATTCATACGAGTCTTAAACTTGGTATTAAAGCCTACTGAAACAAGGCCAGTCTTACAGTGTCTACAAAAATTGGCAATTAATTTCGGAATTTCATAATCGTATAACCGCTTTTCAAAGCGGATCTTCCTCCAAGCCTCCCCTAATTACTTCCTAGATCACAGACACGCTCACGGCTGCGTGCGAGAGACCGTCCTAATTTATAGTGGACATGGTTATATTATGAACTTAATTTTAATACCTAGAATCTACCACCGGTTCGGAATGCTTCCACTGAGAAGATCCGATAAGAATCTTCTCTCTATTTAAAAAATGAAAGATGGTTATACATTCTCTGGAACAACAACACAGAGATAGAAGCCTGTGGCAAGCAACACCTTTGTCTCTGGATAGTAATCGCCTTTATTAAAACCATAGAGGTATAAGAATAGATAAGGGAAGACGGCGCTGAGAGTGTCGCCGTTATAGGAAGAGCCAATAGAGAAAGGTACCCGGCTTTCATCTCCTCTCTTTCTAGCGGGGCGACATTTCCACTCCTCTATTTCTTATTCCTCTATGATTAAAACCTACCCTAACGCTAACGAGACTGTCAATTGTCAGTTAGTATTATTTAGCTTGCTACCAGAGAGGTGTTAGTTAGTTAAAAGGTCTAAGCTTGCTACATATCTCTAATCTGTGATTATTAGTATTGTATTCTCTTTGAGTATATCGTAGTCGCTACGAATGTAGAATGATGACACAATTGATTGCACATGAAACATTTTATTAAATAACAATTTGTATAATATAATACAACAGTCTCAATTATTGGAAGGCACTTACAACACAACCGAATATTTCACACACTTTTAAACATATACAAATTATTTTAACATGCTTCGAAAATATGTTACATCTATACAATATCAAGAATAATAAATAAAGCATGAACCGAACACGATTCCATTGGTGTATAGGTGCATCTCATTTTCGCTTATTGATAATTTAATAGTTTGAGCGAGACAAAAACCACGTGTACTTATGTACGTAATTATGGCTTCAAACATTTCATATTATAAACTTTATAAGAATATTATGGTACATACGCTACACGAATGAATACATTCATTATTATTTATTTATAATTATTTAATAAAAAAATAACACTTATATTCTTGCATTGCATATTTAAATCACTTACATAAAAAAAAACTATACATTGTTTATTTATTGTTGCAAGATATATAATGCTTATTAATAATGTACAGGATATACAATTTATTGAACCAGAGGGGGTCTGTGCAAGTTTTGACGGCATCAAATATAGATCAAGCAATCGATTATTTCCACACATTGCACAGCAGCGCCCCTAGCGGTCATTCAGTAACTTAATCTGTATTTGAATACGCTAAAACTCACACTAACCCATTCCCGAAATTTGCCAGGCGGGAATCGAACCCGCAACCACCATGTGCAGTGAGCCGAGCGGCCTACGCTCGAACCAATGCGCCAAGCGGCAGTCAAAAAATAGAAAATATTAAAGTTAATTATGAATTTATAACAAGATTTCCGCTCACACTCAGCCTTATGTACGATTCACATCGAGCATAGCCTATTTACAATCCGGTAAAGGAAATTGAAGATGCTTCCCAGGACGGCGGTTGCGGTTCCGGCCTCCACGGAAATATGAACGTTACACTACTGCCACGACACTTCAATTTCCTTTATCGCATTGTAAATAGACTGCGTTCGATGTGAATCGTACTATTGTAAATCGCGATAAGGAATACATTCGAACAACATTAATAATGCACAAAACAAACACAACGGGAGCAAGTATTCAGGTGAGCATCTTGCTTTATTGCTGTACTGTAAAGAGATCGAACTTAAAATTACAACAATCGCGATCTAAATTTCTATAGCTTTTTAGTTCAATGGTCCCAAGGCGTTTTAAATTTAGAACCTTACAATCTTACCCCCTTACGTGGTATAGCGGGCGAACAGTTAAACTCCTAATTATCTCTATCCGTCATCAGTAATTTGACATTCAAAAGAAAAAGACAGAGCATGGTGTAACTATACAACCGCTAAACCACGTTTATTGATAGGCGGGTTACTGTTGCACCAGTTTAATTTTACCTTTTAAATGATAAACGAAATTATAAATAATAATAAAACCTAGCCTAATAAAAAAAACTTCATAGGTCAAGATAAAACAAATAACTTTATAAAAAAAAGATTAGAATACGGGGTCGATGTAATTCTAGAACGACTAAAACACCGGACGCGATTTGGCGTTTCTCGCGTATACCCCGCTAGCCATGTACTGAGAAACATTAGCCTTGGTCGTTGTTACGGTGCCCGCTGTAGCATGAAGCGCTGTCACTGTCTAGTAAGTATTAGAGAGTGTCAGCGCTTTATGCTAGAATAGTGTGAAGAAATTGACTGTTTGAATTACAAAAGAGCTGATAATTTTCAAACGGCTGAACCGATATTCATGAAACATAGCTAAGAAGAAGAACACTCTCGATCAGAATATGTTTTTAATAAAAAAATACAAAATTAAATCGGTTCATCCATTTGGGCGCCACGATACCACAGACACACACACACATGTTAAACTTAAAACACCCCTCTTTTTTCGTTGGGTTAATAATAGTCTTCTCCGCGAAACTTGGTTGAACATGTTTTCATACTTTATCGAGTTCATCTCGCGTCCAGTGGTTAAATCGTCCTAGATGCCATTACTCGATTGCATGGGAGTACTAATAATTATTATTTAAAGATTTTCATGCCGATCTTCTGCTGACCTTGTCATCAACTGGAGGTCAAACCTCAGCCTATCTGGACACCATTGTCGACCCTGGCTTATGGAAGTAACAGCGATGGATTCTGTGGCGGGATAAAATTACATCATAATTCGACGGTGGGAAGGAAAACCCAATGAAACGGAATTTTGGACGAAAATGAGTTTTATAGACACATCGATAGAGAATCCAAAACCCTATCGAACTGTCATCATCATCTGCCTTACCTTTTCCCATTATCTGGGGTCGGCGCAGTATGTCTTTTCCTTCCATACATCGCGCTTTCCAGTCATACTCACATCCACTCCAACCTCGTTCATATCATTCTTAATACAATCCATCCATCTTTTCTTGGGCCTTCCTCTCGCACTGTATCCATCCACATTCATATTCATCACTCGTTTAGTCACATGCTTCTCATCCCTTCTCATCACGTGTCCAAACCATTCCAGCCTCCTACCTCTCACTTTATCTGTTATTGGCGCTACCCTGACACTACCTCTTATATACACATTCTTCACCTTATCCATTCGCGTCACTCCACACTTCCATCTCAGCATTCGCATCTCAGCAGAGTGGAGACGTTTCTCTTCCCGCACTTTAGCCGCCCTACAAAACCCTATCGAACTGTATATAAAACTAATTTTCGACCAAATTGGCGTTTCATATGTTTTTCCTATCCACCATCGAATTATTTTAGCCTTGTCCTTCTCTACTGAAAATTCCTGTGTGTGCCCCCTACCCCCTACCGCCCCTTTAGGCCAAAAGGTGGTGATGTACCATCAATAAAGTTGACGCTTGATCATTTTTTAACACTTGTCGCTTGCAGGCAGTAATCATAGGTTGCCTCGCCCATTATGTTGTTGTCCAATGAGACAAAAAGCGTCCGATGAGACAAACGCTCTTTTTTTGGAAAGCCATTTGTTTGAATTATTGTTATGACCATGCTAGTCGCAGGTGGCTGCTGGTCACTGCCCACAAAATGCAACCTTAAGGTGATCAAGCGTCGAGTTTGTTGGCTGTACATGCCCGCTGGTGACGACGTGTGGTGCGTCTTATACCGGGTCCCAGTGCACCGGGATGTCGGTGTCCTGCAGCATCCTCCACAGCGGCAGGTCGGCGAGCGCGGTGCGCAGCTCGTGCTGCAGCTGCTGCGCCAGCGCGGGCGCGGCGTGCGCCACGTTATAATGTATGGTGCGTGTTACACCGGGTCCCAGCGCACCGGGATGTCGGTGTCCTGCAGCATCCTCCACAGCGGCAGGTCGGCGAGCGCGGCGCGCAGCTCGTGCTGCAGCTGCTGCGCCAGCGCGGGCGCGGCGTGCGCCACGCTGGCGCCGCGCACCCACGCCGCCACCGCCGCGCTCGCGCCGCTCAGCGGGCCCAGACCCGTCACGTGCAGGTCCACGCAGCTGCGGGGGGGGGGGGGAGTCGGCGGTTAGTCAATAAATAAACACATTTGACGTTATTATACACTAGCGACCCGCCCCGGCTTCGCATGGGTTTTTTTATCAGAGCTTTTCTACTATATTATGCATGTATTATACATATTATAAACCTTCCTCTTGAATCACTCTGTCTATTAAAAAAATCCGCATCATAATCCGTTGCGTAGTTTTAAAGATACATAGGGGCAGACAGCGGGAAAAGCGACTTTGTTTTATACTTTGTTTTGATGTGTTGTATATGTACGGATATTTTTGTGTCCGATCTTCTGTGAGAGGGTGGTACTACCCTGGTCGAGCCAGCCCGGACATGAGCTTTAGTCAGTTCGGTATAGGTTGCCTCTACGTTGTGAGATTAGTTTGGTGAGTGATAAAATCAAGTGCGGTGTAGGTACTGACTAGTTTATGAACAAAGTGCGGTGTAGGTACTGACTAGTTTATGAACAAAGTGCGGTGTAGGTACTGACTAGTTTATGAATAAAGTGCGGTGTAGGTACTGACTAGTTTATGAATAAAATGCGGTGTAGGTACTGACTAGTTTATGAATAAAGTGCGGTGTAGGTACTGACTAGTTTATGAATAAAGTGAGGTGTAGGTACTGACTAGTTTATGAATAAAATGCGGTGTAGGTACTGACTAGTTTATGAATAAAGTGCGGTGTAGGTACTGACTAGTTTATGAATAAAGTGCGGTGTAGGTACTGACTAGTTTATGAATAAAATGCGGTGTAGGTACTGACTAGTTTATGAATAAAGTGCGGTGTAGGTACTGACTCCATGTGTTGCAGCGCCAGATGGTCCAGCTGCGCGTAGGGCTCCGCCCGCGCGAGCCCCACGGACAGCGCCAGGCGCAGCGCGCAGCCCCCCAGCGCCGCGGCGCAGCGCCCGCCCGCAGACACGCCCAGCCCGCGCAGCCGGTACTCCTCGTACCCGATCTGACAACCCGGGGGGGAGGCAAGGGGGAGGGTATTACATCGTCATGACAACAGTATGTGTTGTGTGAAAAAAGGTTATTAATCTTTGTGTCTTCTCCTTTCTAAGTCGCAACATACAACGCGAAAACATACAACGGTGTGTGGGTTCGAAACTAAATTCAAATATAAGTTTAAAAAATAAACATAGTTTCAAAATATTAATATTGTATATATAAATAACTAACTGTGCCCCGCGACTCCGTCCGCGTTCTGTTGAATTTTTTCCGGAATTTTCTTTGCTATAAACTTCACGGAGCCCGAGACCTTTCCAACGAATGCAAAACCGTGGAAATCGGTTCGTGCGTTCTGGAGTTATAGCGTCAGGAAGGAAAACCCGACTTATTTTTATATAGTAGACTAGCTGTGCCCCGCGACTCCGTCCGCGTGAAATGTGGACTACCCTTAACATTTTTCCTGAATTTTCTTTGCTATAATCCTCACGGAGCCCGAGACCTTTCCAACGAATGCAAAACCGTGGAAATCGGTTCGTGCGTTCTGGAGTTATAGCGTCAGGAAGGAAAACCCGACTTATTTTTATATAGTAGAAGACTAGCTGTGCCCCGCGACTCCGTCCGCGTTCTGTTGAAATTTTTCCTGAATTTTCTTTGCTATAAACCTCACGGAGCCCGAGACCTTTCCAACGAATGCAAAACCGTGGAAATCGGTTCGTGCGTTCTGGAGTTATAGCGTCAGGAAGGAAAACCCGACTTATTTTTATATAGTAGATATTGTTTCGATGTTTCACATCTGCTCACGGCCTAGTTTTTTGAGCTTCCGGTTTTCTCACTCATCTTATTGCAGCTATAACAGCTACTGATCTTCTGTGAGAAGGTGGTATTACCCTGGTCAAGCTAGCCTATATATGACGTCAATATTGACGGCCGCTTGGCGCAGTGGTTCGAGCGTAGGCCGCTTGGCTCACTGCACATGGTGGTTGCAGGTTCTATTCCCGCCGAGGCAAATTCAAGAAATGGCCTTTTCTTAAATTTGCCCAGGTCTGGGTGTCACTGGGACCGCCCCAAGTCCATTGTACAATACCCATAGTACAAGCGTTGCTTAGTTTTTGGGACCATACAGTTGGTGTGTCAGTCTGGCGATATTTATAATGAACAGTGGTTAGAGGGGCCGTCCTCGTAGGTTCCCTCTTATAGGTTCCGGGTGAGACGTATCATTTTGTACTGGAATGACGTAATAATCTGACAAATAAAGGCTTGAGATCGATTTATTAATACATGCTTAAGTAGTGACTGACCTGTAAGTCCTTTATCCTGAGCGTGACGTGGAAGGTGGTCTTCATGGGGTCGGACCTGCTGACGCTCACGTCGCTGACACGGTTGATGGTCGCCAGGTTCTTCACCCATCCCGTGTCCGTCTCGAACTTGCCGATGAACGACAACGATCCTATCTGCACCAAGATTTTAAACTTTTACTACCTATACAGGTTGAAACAGAAAGGGTATACGTGTTTTTTCAAAACTTAACTTTGTAATTAAAAACCTATCAGCTTTGGAGGAAACTTGAAAAACAAAAGGTGTTACAGGGATACGGCTGTTGGCAGATTTCATAAGTTTACAAAACCTTTAGTATTTCAACTGTCCCACAAAGTCGATAGTTTTAGATTTACAATGTTAAATTGCAAATACAATTGTATAGCCTTTCTGTTTCACCCAGTATACACTAGCGGCCGCGACAAACGTTGACCTGCCCTATATAGTACGCGATTGCAGCGCTAGCTACAATCAAGGTCTAGCTACAAGCAAGGGTTTAATTGTGCATCTAAACCATCAAGGGTCAAACGCACTCAAACAAAAAAAAACATCAAAATCTGTCTAGCCGTTTAGGAGCTCAGTGACAAACACAGGAAGAATGATTATACATATGATATAATATTTTAAGATAAACTAACAATCTAAAATATAGCTTTTTCGCAAAACAGGGTAGAATAAAACAGTATTTTTATAATATTTAAAACCAACGAACAAGAACTGTTTAAACCAATTATTTAAAAAAAAACATGTTATACATCTATTGGCGCACACTGGCAGTAAAATCGATCAGTTTGCCGTTACGGCAAACGGCATGACGCTCCTCTCATGCCGTCACGCCCCCTCTACGCCACCGCTCTCGACTCCCTTGTGTGTGCGCGCGCGCATACTATACACTACACATGTTTTACAATTGCCGAGCGTGCGGTAACGGCCAACTTTTTTATTATGAGCCTATGGTAGATATCGGCGACCAAAGATATAGATTTACATAGATAACGCAAATGCATGTACTTCGCATGTCCAAACCCGACCGAGCGTCAAGTTTTGGTCGCCGCTAACTTGGGAGCAAGCGGGATCACAGATATAAAGAATATGAGTATGAGCGAGATAATCACTCGAGAGAATCGTAGCGAGTGGAGGGGCATCGGCGGCATCGGTGTCTTTGAATCTGTTCGGATTTCCCGTCACAATAATGTTGATTAATCGTATGGCAATAGCTTGATCGACTAAGAGTCGAAATAGAGGGGTTAATTATCGATTTCCAGGGGTAGAGCCAAGGTGCAGCCTATTGACTATCAGCTCATATACGGGCTGGGTTGACTGAAATAGTACCTCTCGCACAGCAGATGAGAATAAAGCAGTTTAGTTTGTTGTTGATACGTCACGCCCCCCGCACCCCCCCGCTCCCCCCGCACATACCTTGTGCAGGAACGTGGCGTGCAGCGGCGGCAGCGGCAGCACCTCCCGACAGGTCTGCAGCAAGGTGCGCCGCACGTTGATCAGCACCATGTCGATCACTTTGTTCCCGTTCGCTGCCAAGTTGTCCACCATGGAACTGTGGACCATCAGTATTCAATCAAGGTCAAAGTCAAATTATCCATTTTGTTTAGGCCTACTAATTGACACAGTATCTCGGAGGGTTGATGTGGATCTGTTTACAACTAGTGTTTGTAAACTTAAAAATAACCTAAGCCATGACTTCTTTGAAGATTAACGTTATGGTCATTTTTAATGTTAAGTTGTATGTATTGTATTGTGTTGTACTTTTTTTCCTATTCATGTTCATAATTTTCCTCTTATATTCTATTATTTTTTCACTAGTTTTGTCTACCTGAACCTGTAACTGCTGATACTATTCGTCTACTTACATGTGAAAGCTTATAATTGGCCTTTCCTTACTTTATACTTTTTGTTATCGTATTATCTAGCTGTAAGCTTTCCTAAAAGTGTAAAAATAAAATAAAATAAATAATGTAAAAATACTTTTATTTAACTTGCAATGTACGTTTTTTTAATACGTTATAGGCAAGTATTTGACCACAATCTCACCTGATGGTAAGTGCCGATTTGGTCTTCGCTGGTGCATTTGTCCGGGTGGAATCTTGCAACTGAATTTTAAGTCAGTTATCTTTAACCGATTGAGCGGAAATTTGTATACACGCTTATTCATCTTTTTCTTATGTCTACAACCGGATCGGAACGCGACTTTGACATGCCCATGCCCTCTTTACATATTTTTCTTTTAGACGTACAAATTGCCATTTTAACAGTTTATCCTGATATCTACAACCGGATTATTTTAAAAAGGCATGCCAAGATTGTTTACTTCATACAACAATTAAGCAAAAATCAAGTGTAAAGCGGAATTTGTTCAAAAACTTTTGGGTATGGTTCTTTGGTTCTTAGCCCCGACCCGGTTGAGCCTTGAATTGTTTACAGTCTTGAGAAGAAATTTTCTACTAGAATAATATTCGAAGTTCGAAGAAATTGTTCTTCATAAAATTCCTTACTGACTAAACTAGCTATGCCACGATTGGCCGCCGTGGTCGTAACCCTACTGACCTTAGAGTATACATTCTTCTATAACTATGCTTATATGCTTGCAGTGGTGGGACTATACCCATAAAAAAAAATACTATGCTTCTCATTATTCCGGCTATTATATTAAAATTATTGAAAACGCCGGCCGCCTACCTCATAGTTTGTTCTTAAGGGGCTGTGGCCAGAAAAATGAATCGCGATTTTGGGCCATCTGACACTCGCATTCGCTAGCCACGTCATGACGTCGGCACTACGGAAATCTATGGAGCAGCCTAAATAGTTATTTTTAACAGAATTAAAAATAGAAGGAGGAAGTTCTCAGTTCAGTTGTTTTTTTTATGTATGTTACCTCAGATCTCCGTCATTTATAAACCAATTTGAAAGAATATTTATTTATTAGATATTTTTATTGTTATATTATTATTTATTGATACTTGTAGGACCCATAGAAATTTTACCAAAATCGGTTCAGTAGTTTGGGAGATGGACTATTTACAGTTACCAGCAATTCAATACGTAGTTTACCATTAAAAACATGACCAAAACTTTATTAAAAAAATATCGACTCCAAAAAAAACCCGGGTGCGCTAAATAAAACGCTAGAAATGTTGAGGTCCCTAATTTGGAGTCAGTGTCAATTCAAGTAAGTAGGAGTTGGTAGGTACCTAAGAAGCTATCCTAACGTAGAGTAAAGATTCCACCACTGCAGCGACTCCATATGAAATAAATTGTCATTTCTAGCTTTTTAGTGCAGGTTTTATTGAAGTCAGTTCTATTTTTTTTTAATTCCTTAGTCGCCCATTACACCAAAATTTGGGCGTCAGGTATACTGATTCCATGTGCCCGCGGCATAGTCGAAGTAAAGATGTTCCGTTTAAAAAAAAACCGGTAATAAGTCTTTTAACACAAAGGCAATTACAAATTGAATTATGGCGAAAATTGGTATTTTTCTTAAATTCGGTAGTTAGCTAGATTATAAACGTCCGATAGTAAGGTCGGTCGTCTGTCATCTTGGAATCTAAAATTTACGTCATAATCGTAATCGGCACGCAAAAAAACTTTGCCAGATTTTCCCAAATATTTGAAGTCCGCAACTTGGGATTAAAAAATTCACATAATTATACTTCATAAAATATAGCTTGATCGCTGCGACAACTGTCAGTAAAATCATGCCGATGACGTCTTGAATTTCATAATAGTACAGACAGTACCTGTCAATGTCATACTTTATGGGCATGCCGATCTAATTAGTGATGGGCGATGAATCATCGTGACCACAGACGATATTTGAAATAAAACTTAATTTATCTTTTAATTTGATTGTATATTTTAATATCATAACATTATTTACATTTGTGCATACTGGATCAAAAATAATAGTGACAAAATAAAATCTAATTTTGGGAGCGGGACGTCCGATTTGATAATATTTGCGAACAAGAGTTCATAATTAATTTACAAGATTGTTTTAGCGATTCAGAAACTGACCGAGATATGGATTTGCGTTGTACTCCTTTAAGAGAATAAATGTCATTTTATATTAAAATATTAGTTTTTAGCATTGATGATAGCAAGAAACATCCATCATTTCTATCGACATTTTTTTATATCCTGACAACCCTATAAATATCACTTTGACTTAAGTCGCAGATATCAATATTAGTCATGGCATCTCTTTATGACTAATTATTGCAGAGCTCAGTGGGATGGAAATGATATCTATACATACTCTATACAAATAAATAAAATTGGAGTGTCTGTTTGTAATATCAAAATAACACTTTTTCACTAAATGCATATGAAAGTACATACGACGCCTATAACAAAAACGTGATTTAAAAATTGTTTGTCTGTCTGTCTATCTGTCTGTCTGTCTGTGTGTTTGTTCCGGGTAATCTCCAAAACGGCTGGACCGATTTTGACGAGACTTTCACTGGCAGATAGCTGATGTTTCAAGGAGTAATTTAGGCTACTTTAATTTTAGAAAAACAATTAGCGTTCCGTGTAAAAAAATAAAAACACATGAAATCAAAGAGTATCTCCGAAACGGCTGGACCGATTTTGACGGGACTTTCACTGGTAGATATCTGTTATTATAAGCAGTAACTTAGGCTACTTTTATTTTAGAAAAACAAAATAAAAAAAAATGACTCGTGTCTCGAGGGCTCAGGATGCGGGACGGGCTTTTTTGATACCTAAGTTAAATTCCATTGAAATAAAACTATTTTTCGGAATTTATCGCGTTTATCAACTTTACATTCCCGACGTTTCGGTTGCTTTACAGCAGCCAAAATAGTTTTATTTCAATGTGTAGTATTCGCGTAAATATAAGAAAACAATAAGTTAAATTCCATGCAGACGAAGTCGCGGGCTCAGCTAGTATATAATAAATTTAGTTAGTAGATTTATATAACACATAAAGGAACGAAAAATTACAAGAGAGTGACAATTGATCTTTTTAAACAATTGACAGAGAATAAATCCAGAAAAAGAAATCAAATATGAAATTAAAATAAAACCTTATTTTATTTCTAACAATCAAGCTATGTTTTATGTCCTAGTTTTCGCTTCTTCCTATATCTATGGTTCGCCAGATAATTTGGTTATGTCACTCTGTCCGACCGCCCGACGTCACAGTCCTTTTATTCAGAGGCTAGAAGGCTGCAAACTGGCGCTAAAATGGATTTTTGGTACCGCTACAAAACTATTTAAATATTGAAAGCAATATAATTATAGGGTAGGTTACCAGTTTTAAAAAATAAATCCCATTGATTCAATATTGCCGAATGGTTAAGCCCGCGTCTTGCGGGCTGCTACCAGGTCTCGGGTTCAAACCCCGGCTCGAACCTCTGGATTTTTCGAAATCTATGTGCGAATCATAATTTCTATATGATTATCACTTGCTTACGGTGAAGGAAAACATCGTGATGAAACCTGCATGTCTTAGAGGATTTAAATTTTCGAAAGACATGTGAAATCCGCCAACCCGCACTGGGCCAGCGTGGTGGATTATGGCCTGAATCCCTCTCGTGTTGAGGGGTGGCAAGTGCCCAGGAGTGGGACGTCATAAGGGCTAAAACTATTATTTTACTAAATATTGAGCTCCGCAATGGCCTTTTTCACGTAATCACCTCTAACTGGTGGTATTTTAAATTATTCGAATTGATATCGGACACGGATAAGATCACTTACACGTCTGTGTTAATGCCAAATTAAAATTTGTTTTGAATATTTTTTCACTGTTGTATGTTATGACATATTCGATTACGTCATACGAATATGTCATACGATTTTTAACATACAAATAAATAAATATCGCCAAACGAACACACCAACTGTATGGTCCCAAACTAAGCAACGCTTGTACTATGGGTACCATACAATGGGCTGGGGGTGATCCCAGTGTCACCCACACTAGGGAAAATTACGAAGAGGCCATTTTCGAAATTTACCCTGTCGGGAATCGAACCCGCAACCACCCGATGCAGTGAACCCAGCGGCCTACGCTCGAACCACTGCGCCAAGCGGCGGCCAAATTATATTTTTTTGTACATTTTAAATAGTCAAAAATATAAGTTGACATTGAAAATACCCCTTCCCCCTGAACGACGTTATAAATAAACAATGATTATAATATAAAATACTAGCTGTGCCCCGCGACTTCATCCGCGTAGTATTGGATTATTGGGTTAAAAAGTATCCTATATGTTAATCCCGGTTATAATCTATCTGTGTTCCAAATTTCATCCAAATCCGTTCAGTAGTTTTTGCGTGAAGGAGTAACAAACATACATACATACATACATACATACATACATCCACACTCACAAACTTTCGCATTTATAATATTAGTAGAATAATTAATAAATGATTAATAAAATAACCATTTCGTTAAGTAACATTCAAAAGCAATGTCTACTGAAATACATGCCTTTAAATAAACGTATGTATTCTCATAATGTCTCCCTTCGCCGTTCAGCAAGTGAAAATTGACGTGGGAAATTATATGGAAATAGAATAATGAACTTTAAAAAAAAGTCTGAAAATCTGTCAAATTACTACTATATACAAGTACATATAGTATCGGACTCGCACTTGAAATATTTTTTATTTGACCAAAGGAGTTTCCACTCTCTCCGTTTACGTATTGGTTACGACGAATTTATTTAAATTCGGATCTGAAAAAAATCGGCATAGGTCCGACCTCGATGACGTCCGCAGACGACTGAGCTAGTTAGAATATGACAGTGATGCAATGACTTCATGTATAGAAAATATGAGATGACACTAGTGACCGCGCGCTCGGAAGTTAAACCACATAAGCGCTAAACAATATTTCTTTGGTTTTTAACAAAACTAGGGAATTAATTAAATTTTTCGGTTAACCTGATCCTAGATATTATCATTTACTATGTTTTAGAAAAAAAATCGTGATCTAATTCGTAATAATATCGTGGATGAAACGAAAATAAAAAGCTATAACAGCCAACATTGGATTTTTTTTCTATCGAGGAAATTTCACTTAATCGTGTTTTCCTATATATGTAATCCTAGTTAATGTTTTTGAATAACACATATATGAATATAAGCTTCTTAATCTATAAAATGATAGAAATATTTCGAATTAAAAACCCAAAAATTGCGAATGCCTCCTCTTAATTATGACTAGTGGTCGCCCGTGGTCGAAATTCGACCATACGACCCACGCAGAATGCACTACTATGGATGTCCCGCACTCCGAAAGAAAGAAAAAAAAAACTGTCACTGTTTGTCAGTCAGTTGCCAAGTGCTCAAACGCATGGTAGTGTGTAGAATGTTTTATTTATTGATTTAATGTTTTTTAATGCATAATTTTAAAAAAATATTAGCATTCTGCACTCCTTCTCTTTCTAAACTATAAGTGTGCCAAATTTCATACCCGTCCGTCCGCGCAATTTTCGTAAAAAGTGGTACAAACTATTTGGCTTTTCGTATTAATATAGATATACGTAGATGTGTGAATTACCTGTATGCCTCTAATAGGCTGGGGTTGCAGCACATGACTTCGGAAACGCTCGTGGCCTGTCGCAGCACCAGGGCGAGGTGTAGCTGCAGCTTCTCGCGAAGCAGCGCGTATAAAGGTAGAGATATCGCCGCTGTCAGTGGCAGATCATCTGCAAGAACATTGATAGTAAAAAAAAGAGTCAAGTCAAAATAGTGTGGAAAAGTGATATTGTAATTTTTTTTACCGACTTTCAACAGAGGAGGTTATATGTTCGTCTGTATGTTTTCTGTATTCACCTATTAGTCCGTCAATTATGGACTGATTTTGAAAATTCTTGTTGGTGCCACTATCTTTACGTTAAGAGTACTTCTTGGATAGGTACCTACTTACTTGAATTGTCACCGACTCCAAATGAAATCAATTACAAGGCCCCTATTTATTTTCAGCATTTTAGTGCGCCCAGGTTTTTTGAAGACGGTTTAATTTTTTTTATAAAAATATTTTATTTTTTAATTTCTTAAACTTTTGTTTCTTTGAATGTTATTGTGTGTATATAGCGTGAGAAATTGGTTAAAAAGTTGTGAAAGATTCAGGTTCAGGTTTCCACAAGAAGTCTGGTAATTTTACAGTAAAGTATCTGCCACTTTACTGACTTTATGAGGGGTCATAAATCCCGCGCGCGGTGCCGCCCAATTGTGAACTTTGTTGTGTTGAAAATACACATCATTTTCAATGTAATACGGTCACCCCACTTACCGATGTGTTTAGCCAACTGTTCCGTCGTAGCGAACTCGTACCCGCCGTTCTTTTGGGGCGATGGCCATGACAACTGTAACAATGACACTTTCACTTCAGCAACTAAAGTAATAAATACCTTGAGATCAGAAGACGTTATAAATCCGAAGTAGATAATATCAACCTGTCACGCGTCTGTGACTAAACCAATCGAAATACTCTTAAGTTGTTTTTGGAGGACTTCATTTCGAAAACAAGGTTTCAGAACTTTATTTTCACACTAGCTGAGCCCGCGACTTCATCCGCGTGAAATTTTGATCCTTTCTTAGGGGATGTCTACGACATAGTAGCTTTATGCATGCAAAGTCTCAGCCCGATCGGTTTAAAATTGACAAAGTTTCATACAAACTTTCATCCCCTATTTTATCCCCTTGGGGGTAGAATTAATCAAAATCCTTTCTTACCGGATGCCTACGTCATAACATCTACCTGCATGCCAAATTTCAGCCCGATCCGTCCAGTGGTTTGGGCTGTGCGTTGATAGATCACTATGTCAGTCAGTCAGTCAGTCACCTTTGAGTTATATATATATAGATACACAATCGGTAAAAACACAATTCGACACGATCCACAATTGACGAAGAACTTGGTTTAAAAAAATAACAATAAAATTGAACATATAACCTTCTCCTAGTTTGAAGTCGGTTAAAAACAGAATATACAATAAATTCTAATCTGCTAAACTTAATTCACTTTCAATATGACCACTCACTAGTACTTCGCGCTCCGTCTATATTATTATATTCGTCTGTGGTCCCGTTTAGCACAGTAATTGAGCCGTGTCGGAGGCCTTCGGGCGGACTTAACTCTCTGACACCAGACTTGGCCACATGCTCATTAAAGACAAGAATCATATTTGGACTAGCGTTCCGATCCTGTTGTAGATACGAGGCATGCCTTTTAAGTTCTGTTGTTTCCATAATTCCCGGCAATTTTGAATTTGGAACTGTTCTATATTCGAATGTGTTTAAATTTCGAATCTCAAAACAGTTGAATGTATTAGGATTAATGTTATTGTTTAGTCACAGCGTCGATTAGAATCTGTCAGGTTACGTACGAAAATGAATCTTTCTAAGGAAAATGTTCGTGCAATAATTTTCTACAACTTTAGAAGAGGCCTGACACGGCTTCAGTGTTTTGAAGAGCTAATATCTGTGTTCAGGGATGAAGCCCCATGTCTGCGGACTGTCGAACGCTGGTATTTAGAATTCCAGCGTGGACATACTAGTGTTAGTGACAAATCTCGCGAAGGTCGCCCAAAATCTGCATTCACTGAAGATAACATCATTGGAGTGAGACAACTAATTCTCGAAGATCGTCATGTGACGTATCGAGAGATAGAGGCTCTATTAGGCATCTCAGGGACAACCATTCAGAAGATCTTGCATGAAGCGCTTGGTGTAAGAAAGCTAGTTTGCCGTTGGATACCGCATCTGCTTTCCGACGATCACAAGGCGGCCCGCGTCAGATGGTGTAAGAAAACTCTGCAAAGGTTCAACCGAGGAGAGTCAAATCACGTCTACGACATCATCAGTGGTGACGAATCTTGGATCTATGCCTACGATCCTGATTCCAAACAACAATCTACAATCTGGGTCTTTCAAGACGAGCCAAAGCCGACTAAAGTTGTTCGTTCTCGAAGCACTTCAAAGAAGATGGTGGCCACGTTCGTTAGAAAAACCGGCCATGTTGCGACTATTGCACTTGATGATCGTAGAACGGTTATCGCAGAGTGGTATACCACAGTTTGTTTACCACAAGTCATCGCCGAACTTCGAAAATCTAACTCAAAGCGACGCATCATCCTGCACCACGGCAATGCAAGTTCACACAGCGCTCGTCAAACGATTGAGTATTTGAAGCAGGAAAAAGTAGAAATTCTTGACCATCCTCCATACAGTCCTGACCTAAGCCCTAACGATTTTTTTACATTTCCTAAAATTAAGAAAAGTCTTCGTGGTCAAAGGTTCCAGTCCAGTGAAGAAGCAGTCGACGCTTTCAAGTCAGCCATTTTGAACACCCCCACTTTAGAGTGGAATAAATGTTATAATAACTGGTTTGAGCGAATGGAAAAGTGTATTAAGCTACGTGGTGAATACTTTGAAAAACAATAAAAAGTACTATAAGGTTCTAGTTGTGTTTTTTTCTTCAAACGACAAAACTTAAAAGGCATCCCTCGTATAAGTAAAAAAATTATGTCAAATTGACAATTTGTAAGTGCCCCCGTAGGCCTAAACAAAATAAACGATTTGAATTTGACTTATCTAGTGGCCGACTATCGTTAAGGCCGTCATATTGGCAAGATAGTACATTTATATTAACTAAAACTTTTATAAAAAAACTCGAAATAATTTTACTCATGTCAGCCAACAAAGCATTTATGAATAGTCAGAATCTACCACCGGCTCGGAATGCTGCTTCCACTGAGAAGTTTCGGCAACAAACTCAATGGTTACTCTTTTCTATGAATAAAAGATGGTGTACATTCTCAGGAACAGCAACAGTATGTGGGTGTGAGTAGGCAACACTATTGTCACTAAATAAGTATAATATGGCTGGCCACACGGCGTAGGGTAGCCAAGACCGCTAGTCCACGTCTAGACTTACCTTAACCAATACTTCGTCGTGCGTGAACTCTATCCCGGGGTTGATAAACGAGAAGGCGTCGTCCTCCAGCACGAGGCCGACATTCACATCTGCAGTCATGTTTGATAACGATATTCTAGAAGTGGTGGATATAACATGAGTTACATATTTCCTACTATGACAGCCTCATTAGTTAGCTGTAACTAAGAACTTGGACGGAACAGTGCCGTCTAGGGACGCCCGAAAGAAGCGAAGCTTTATAGTATAAAGCTTAGGAGCTAAGCGTTAAAAACAGCTGCGGCGCGCTCTGTATACCTATATATATGTCGTGTAACGTTACTGACGCTTAGCACGAATAGAGTGGCCGCGCGGCGAGCGCCCCGAACGTTCGTATAGGTATAGAAGCTTCGCTTAAAAATGCACACAAAACTTGTTGCTCTCATTAGAATTAAATATTTAGTCAAATAGTTTGGAGTTATGGTAGTAGAGCCACGCTGTAGCCAACTGACTACAGCTCATGTACGGGCTGGCTCGGCTGGGGTAGTTGCACACTCTCACAGAAGGTCGGCGTAAAGTACCTATTATACTTGCGTTTCGTACGATGACTGAGATAGCTCGAAGCCAAACCACCTCTCACTCCCCTTGAGTTCGGCAACATGCGAGCAATGCCATTGGTATTGAAAGCATCTATAGGCTATGGTAACTGCTTAACATCAGGCTGGTCGAACGCTTCTTTGCAGATTGAATTACGCTTTGCCATTGGTATGGCAATCATCTATAAGCTATGGTAACTGCTTAACATCAGGCTGGTCGAACGCTTCTTTGCAGACTTAATTACGCAATGCCATTGGTATGGCAATCATCTATAAGCTATGGTAACTGCTTAACATCAGGCTGGTCGAGCCTCTTTGCAGACTTAATTACATAGAAAGGAGTGTACATACCTACTTATTCCATTTTCATAATCACATGTTACCTACTCTTATCAATTGCACAATAAATAACCCACCCACCTTATCAATAACCATATGCACAGACCTGTTGTGTGTTGATACCAAATTAAAGAAACACAACTATATTATGTTATAATGATAAAAACTATGAATGCTTTGCCTGACACACCACTACCAATAGGTAGCTATCTTCTGTTTATGTTAGTTATTTAATTTTCATAAATCAAAAAAGGCATTGAAATAAGTTTAACTGAAAATCATATCAGATTAGATTAAGTACATAAATGTACAATTTGTGATTGTTAAAAGCGTTTAATTGAAGATTGGTGATATAACATCAGGTGGAGTACGCTTATTTGTAGACTTTGTTGTATAAAACAAAATGTATTCAAACAACTCACAGGACATGTCCCTCGGCCATCACCGGTATCAGATTATACAGGTTCTCATTGAAGGCACTGTACAGGCCCTTCACGTGCACTTCACCCAGGGAGCACCGCAGCGAGAGCCCCATAGACTTCAGGTCTAACGATATTGATTGCATGTGGAATGTCGGAGGTTTTACTAGTTCTAGCCTGGATAAGCTCCTGGAAGATTGAGAAGTGAATGTTTGAGTGTTATACAAATAATCATCATCATTATTTTGAGCAGTTGTTGTCTCCCGCTTTGCAACAGAGTGGAAGTGGATAAGTATAATCAAACTCCTCCTATTTTTTTTAGTTTTTCACTGGGACTCTTGGATGGTTAAACCTCAGCGTCATCTTCTGGTTCATAGGAGGAAGTATGTGCTGGGAATTGTACCAATCATGATTTAGAGGAAATACATTGACTGCTGGCTGTTAGACCTCCCCCAAGATTTGCCACAACCACCGGTCCTGTGCTGCCTGCATCCAGCATTTCCCGTAACTTTCATCACATTGTTCGTCCACCTTGTGGGGGGCCTACCCAATCTTCTGCTACATTATATATATCCTACTCAAGAACCTTTTGGTCCCCTTGGCTATCATTTTACACATAATTGACAAGCTTTACTTATTAGTAGTTAATGTTTATCATAAGAATATGTTATTATAACATCCTTATGTTCATTACCTCTATCCACCAGATGAAAATAAAACTATAGTTACATAATATAAACAGTGAAACACCAAGGTACTTAAACTATTTTTGTTCTTTCATTAACTCTTTGGAACTCAAACACAATTAGCTAGCTATGGGGGAAAGATGACCAGTGTAAAGTTTAGTAGCTGTTTGAAGATTTAACAAGTCTAACATCTTATGGTCAGTAAAGTTACATAAAATAGTAGGTATATCCTATCTAATTCACCTTGTATAAAGTAAGTGGGAAATTATTAAATTAAAAATATTAGAATGATGCTACAACAGACTTCAATTTAATGTAGGTACAAACACCAGGTTCTTACACTTGAGTGTTCTTTGCGAAATATGAAGTGTCTGCTAAAGTATCAATTTTTATCTGTTCACCATTCTTGGTTTGCTGCATAGCCACATTGGTGAAGCTCTGAAACCAAAGATATCACGATTAATAGGCTGTGGCTAGCCATCAAATTGCTGGAAAATTAAAAATACCTTCTTATTTGCTAACTGAATTATTATTGGGTTATAAACTTTGTGATTTTATCAGTGAAATTCTAGCAATGACTGGTCGTATATAAAACCTCAGCCTAAAGGATTTCTGTGTGAAATTATATATTGTTCATCCAGTATGCGTTTTTTTTGGATTTACTATACGTGGCCGTAAGGGGCCTTACCAATTTCATCGAATAGAAAGTAAGCGGACGACTACACACTTCCCTATTCGTAACTGACCATTATTGCGAGTAAGTAGCATAATAACTTAATTTTTATAAATATTTACCCTCTTAATAACATCTTGCAAATTTGGTTGGACTTTCGTCAATAAATCATCCAATTCATGTTCAATATCCACTGTATCCTCTTCAGACATTTTGCCTCGTTCATTACCTTTCGTAATTTAAAGATTTTTGATAAAATAATATTAAAATATAAGTTTTTCACCGATAACGAAACATATTGCAACAGCCAGCTGACGAAAAATATGACAGATAGCGAGCACAGCTGGTTGACTGACAGAAAATTGATCTGTTGTCTGTCATACGTCATTCATTCGTAGAGTCCAAGAACTTTATACATTGGTAGAGTCCTCTTTATGAGGCCATTTTCCATTAATATAAAAAAGAGGCCATTTGGTTTGAATTGTGTTTGTTATTGCTATTTGTTACTGGACATTCGCAAAATCACATTGTGGGCTTGACCCAATGGAAAGAGCCCATTAAAAAAATAAGAGGCCATTAACCAAAAACAAACAAATTTTCATTTTTCCCCACGTTTTCACAATTCAACTCAACATCCACTTCACACCTACTATCGCGGAATCACGCGAAGTTCCATGCTAATAGTTTAAATTTTAAACTATTTGCAAGGAACTTCGCGGGATGCATAAGCAATTTAAACTTTAAATATTTTATGCTGGCAATATCAAAGATAGTCTATGGTAAAAAAGGTTTAACTGTCATAAAGTTTTCTCGCATGAAAAGCGAGCGAAAGTAGTGCGCCTATATTTGAATCCACTGGATAAAGTTGCATACGCTAAGTCATCTTTGTTTATTGTAGTTTCAAATACAAAACTTAAGTATGGAAACAAGTGTGGCGCATCAATGAACAGTTATAAGTATTACAAAACATCTGAAAGGGAATCAGCGAGCAAATGTAAGTATTTTATGATCACTAATAATCTTAAGCGTCTGTGTTTTATATACTATTATTATATATTATTATTACACATAATTATTATTACACAATTACTCACCGTATATTAGGCCGCACAGGCCTCTTTGGGTGTGCATAGGAGCGCGCCCGCTGGGTGAGCTTAGGATGCGCTTTCGCCGGGGTATGCTGATGAGCACTCGCGGGAGTGTGCTTAGGATTAGGAACAGGTGGAGAAAACAGGATGTTCATTACTTTGTATCGTAAGGATGGATATGGCTCCTAAATAGGTGTTCACGACCGGTTGGTATGGTTAAAGATAGCAGATACAGAATTGCACATATTTCTCTCATCAGTGGCGAATTTACCAGCAGGCTGAGTAGGCTGGAGCCTAGGGCGGCAAATTTGGAGACCGTTTTTTTTTTTTTGGTAAGTACCTCATAGAAATCAAAAATATTTCTGCATGACTATTGTACATGCAATTTCAACGATTGTAAAAATAATCTAGGAAATGACAATTGTAGAAGCAAGGGTGGCAAAATCTTTATAGCCTATACCTTGGAAATTTGTAAATCCGCCACTGTCTCTCATAAAGTTGAATCTTCCAACACACAGACACCAATATTTAGTCTCATAACATTTACATAACATCACCTATTCACAAACATACCTATATTGTAGTAGATGATCATGGTTGGGTTTAGTCCTCAAATGCTCCATGTTACCATTAAAATAGTGGAGTTTATAATGATTCCTACAGGATACAAGTATAAGTGAAGCAGATTTATTGTACGTAACTAGATGGAGGATAAATGAAGGAGAGGATTTGTGAGAAGTTCAGCCATTGGAGAGACATAGGAGAAACTAAGGTATTTATAGCCCATTGTGAATAACATTATTCGTGACACTTCTTTGTGATGGATGCCTTTACACTTCAATAATCCTTTCTGAATAATTGTTTATACAATAACTAAAAAATTGTTTATAAAATATATATTTGCCATAATTTAATAGGTTTATACATGATTAGCATTATACATGTCTGTGGAGCTACATTTTTCTCAAAAGCTGTTTTTTGCATAATATCATTCTAATATTCAGCTTGTACTCATATCTTTTATTGGATAGTCTTTATGTCATCATCAGGATCTTGATAGGGTTTACTTGGTAGGTTGTTATATGCTGCCATGGTTGTTTTTCTTTTTTAGAGTGCCTATTCTTCTTTCTGTTGGTTTTTCTCTTCTTTTTGGAATGTTTGTTTTTCTTTATGGACCTCTTTTTATTTTTGGATTCCCTGTTTTTTTTCTGGTGTCTTTGCTGTGCCTTTTCCAACACAAAGAAGTGGAGTCATCGTCATCGTACGTTTCTAAGTCGGTTTGTGAAGAGAAAATTTCATATTTATTTGTCTCAGTCTGATTTCGTGATACTATGTGACCAGGGAGGAATGGTTCTGGAAATTTGAAAGTTACTTACCTATTAGATTTACAGATGTTCTAATGATTCAATGAAATAATTCATGCACATATACTAGCTAAAACCTGGTTAGAACGTATCTTTACGCTGCTATCTTTAGGGGTTGAAATGCTATTTGCGCAGTTACAAATCACTGGATACTTAATACCTACTTACCTATTGACATTTGCGTAGTAGTTTTAGCGTAAGCCGCTCGGCTCACGGCACCGAGAGGTTGCATGTACGATTCTCGTCGGGGTAAATTTCGGAAATGGCCGTTTAGTAATTTTCCCTGGTCTGGTCTGGTGTCACCGGGATCGCCCTCAGTCCATTGTTTGTAAGGTACCCACAGTAGGTAAAAGCGTTGATTACTTTGGGACCATACAGTTGTTGTGCTCGACATATCAATTCATTCGCAAATCAATATCTCCTTACTACATTTCGGCAGATATTTGAGTGTCTTAACACCGTCGACTGGAGTATTCGACATAATGGCAATGATCTGATGTTGCAGTAAATGTTTGAAATTCGATATTATTAAATTAGCCATGCCTTCGACTGTCAGTGATTCTGGTCTAAGTATAAAATAAAAATGAAGACAGGTAAAAAATATACAGTACTAAAACATAATTTGATACGCAACCCTTCCATGAGGTAATTTAGTAACTAGCTTTTGGCCGCAGTGACGCGAGCCTACATATTTTCCTGGATGTCGATAACATCACCTATCGGTTCCAATTATAGCTAAGCACTAGCCTGTGCCCGCGACTTCGTCCGCATAGTATTTAACTTAATAATAAAAATCGGGATTATCGGGATAAAAAGTATCCTATATGTTAATCCCGGTTATAAACTATCTGTTTTTCAAATTTCATCCAAATCCGTTCAGTAGATTTTGCGTGAAGGAGTAACAAACATACATCCACACTCACAAACTTTCGCATTTATAATATTAGTAGGGGAATGTAAGGTCCATGTCGGCGCACTGGCCACTAGCGATAGGCGTTCCTGGCCGACGAGAAAATATTAAATTTAAGAAAACATTATTGTTTTGAAATTGGAAGCTCTGCGGTGCGCTGGCAGTGACAACCGGGGAACCGATAAAATAAGACATGTTTATAAATATTATTATGACAAATTAAAGTATTACCAAGGAATAAGATTTATTATTGAAACCCCGGTGTCACACTGTATCCTACTAATATTATAAATGCGAAAGTTTGTGAGTGTGGATGTATGTATGTATGTATGTATGTATGTTTGTTACTCCTTCACGCAAAAACTACTGAACGGATTTGGATGAAATTTGGAATACAGATAGATTATAACCGGGATTAACATATAGGATACTTTTTAATTATATTATATTATATATTACTAGGATTATCCAGCTGACATCCATAAGTACAAATTAATGAAAATCAAGCCGTTTAGTAGGAGAACAATTACAAACACTTGCACACCGGAATTGTATATAATAAGGGAATTAATAATAAATTAGCCCTTTTAACGTCCTACGCCTGGGTTCGGGCCTCGCCTCGATACGAGGGGTATTCAAGCCATTATCCACCACGATGACCCAGTCTACCATCGGACGACAAGACGCACGGATACAATGCACCCACACATCGTGGACATTCCTTCAGTTCGTACCAAGCGTTTCGCTTCCACTTTTATTGTGCGAACTGCCAAGGAATGGAACACCTTGCCGGCGTCTTTGTTCCCGGTTGACTATAACCTGGATGTTTTCAAGTCGAGAGTGAACAGGTACCTTCTAGGCAAGTATGCACCACCGTAGACCACATCGTCACTTACCATCAGGTGAGATTGTGGTCAAATACTTGCCTATTTCGAAAAAAAAAAAAAACCATGTATTTTGAAAACTTATTTGATTTTTTAAGATATGCAGTCTTCCTTTACCTTGAGCAAGTGAATCGGCGTTGCCAATTTGCGGTTCCGTGCAATTTCAATATCGAAAACTGATCGTACCTAAAGTTGTGAATCACAAAAACACAAAATAAAATTGCACATTATATTTAAATACAATAAGAGCATACTTTTTATACGTTAGTTTTAATCCAGCTGGTATATCTAGATACTCTTGCAAAGACTCCGGGGAAATAGCTGCTACCACACAAAAGGCCCCACGAGGTGACACCGACCACGGTGCCGTTGTGGTAGAGAGGACCGCCAGAGTCACCCCTGCACGTGTCGCGACCACCTACGTTGAGCCAGCCGGAGCACAGCATGTTGTCCGTGATTACTTCCATGTGTGAACCCTTGTGACGAATGCTGCATTCCTCCTGGTTGATGGTCCAGATTTGAACGTGTTGGAGTTGTTCGGTATATTCGAGTTCTGGCTGTAAACAAACACAAAATATCTCAATATGTAAAAATTATTCATGCCTAAATGGTGAAAATTCAACAGCAAGATAATTTCCTCATAACTGACGTCATCGTGGCAAAATATTGAGCACTAAAAGTTTTTTTATGTTAAAAAACTGTCTCACGCTTCAATGGGTGTCGCCTTAGAACACTTCCTGAATAAGTTGACCGTATCACATACCGAAGAAGAGGAGTCATTTAAGTATCTTTCGTCAGAAATTGAACCCCATCCAACTGCCCACACAGCCTGGTTGTCAGCAAGTACGTAGTCAGCATTGGGGATGCTCGCTGGCTGCACCAGCTTGCTGAACGCCATCGCAGTGGCGGTGCGCATGATCCCGATGTCGTTGTCCTCGGTACTGTTATCGTAGCTGGGGTGGGGTGTCAAGCTAGCGACGGTGTAGACCTTGCCACCGCTATTGGCATATGTCGAGCCCGCGCGGATCCTGAAATGGTCTGGATTATCACTGCAAAAGAAGAAAAAAATAAGCGTTACGCAAAACATATCTCGAATCGATACAGATTTATGCAGTAAATATCAATTATGTCTGCCTACCCCAAAAAAATAATGACTTTTACTGACCTACAAAGTCAAAGTGGGTTACAGACAATGTTAATAAGTAAAAAATTCGCCAAGTGCCATGTCGAGCCATGCACAATGTAGGGTTCCGAGTCATTGAAGGTAATCTGTTTAAAATTTCACCCCAGGTTGAAATAGGTACTAAAGTTGTATACATACTACTACCGTACCGACATCTATTGACACCATTAAATACTAAGAAATAGACTAATGAACATCAAACATACATTTATTGCTGTTATTTAATTGGAATTTATTAACAACTAGCTGAGCCCGCGACTTCGTCCGCGTGGAATTTAACTGAACAAAAATTTAATTTAACAAAAAATGTTCGTTCAGATCGCAGAGTTTACGAACAGTCAATAATTCTGTTAATAAATAATGAAGTTAATAAAGAAATATCTATTCTAAGTTTAATCAATTTTTTTTTACCTATATACCTCTCGCAAAAGCCCTCTCCCGCGTTCTGAGCCCGCGCGACTGGACCCATTTGTTTTTTTTTTTTCTAAAATAAGAGTAGCCTAAGTTACTCCTTATAACATCAGCTATCTGCCAGTGAAAGTGACGTCAAAATCGGTCCAGCCGTTTCGGAGATTACCCGGAACAAACATACAGACAGACAATTTTATTTTAAATCGCGTTTTTGTTTTTTAGTGTCGTATGTACTTTCATATGCATTTAGTGAAAAGGTGTTATTTTCACATTACAAACAGACACTCCAATTTTATTTATTTGTATAGACTAGCTGAGCCCGCGACTTCGTCCGCGTGGAATTTAACTTAACAAAAAAGCCCGCTCCCGCGTTCTGCACCCACCCGCGCGACAGGAACCATTTTTTAAAATTTTATTTTTCTAAAATAAAAGTAGCATAAGTTACTACTTATAACAACAGATATCTACCAGTGAAAGTTCCGTCAAAATCGGTCCAGCCGTTTCGTAGATACTCTTTGATTTCATGTGTTTTTATTTTTTTACGCGGAACCCTAACTGTTTTTCTAAAATTAAAGTAGCCTAAGTTACTCCTTAAAACGTCAGCTATCTGCCAGTGAAAGTGCCGTCAAAATCGGTCCAGCCGTTTCGGAGATTATCCGGAACAAACACACAGATAAACAGACAGACAGACAGACAGACAGACAGACAGACAGACAGACAGATAGACAGACAGACAAAATTGGTTTTTAATCGCGTTTTTGTTATTGGTGTCGTATGTACTTTCATATGCATTTAGTAAAAAGGTGTTATTTTGATATTACAAACAGACACTCCAATTTTATTTATTTGTATTGATGTATCCAATTTCGTCTGCATAATCTTATTCATATTTTTGCAATAGAAAAATGTAAGAAGTGTCGGTATTCATTACGTAAAGTTTGATTTAATCTTTAAAAGTTAAAAATCTCGCAAACGGAATTTTTGATGATAAAATGTGGTATGAAAACACAATTTTATTTTAAAAGACCTTTTCAAACATACCCCACAAGATGGGGTAACTAAAAAAAATAATCCACTCCTTCGATGTTCGGGGAGGTACCTCAAAAAAAGTAATTTTGGTACATTTTATATTTTTGCAAGTGAGATCTACTCTTATAGTATTTTTGTACCAAATATCATCAACTTCCGTCATAAACTGTTGAAGTTATAACCCTGTGACAGGTCGGGACAGACGGACGGACGGACGGACGGACGGACTGGATGATCTTATAAGGGTTCCTCGTAGGGACTACGGAACCCTAAAAATTACACCGTCTTTAAAGCGCCTTAAATAGCTTTTTCATTACTCATACTCTGAAAGTAGGTCTTAAGTCCCTGAGGAGCGGGTTGAAAGTAATACTTTTCCGGCCCGGGACAATCGCATTCAACTGACAGCTGTCAAATTATTAAAAAAAAACTAGTTCCATTTTCACATTTCTATGGAACCATGTTCAAACTTTTTCTACAGTCACTCAATTACAGCACGATGTAAAATTGAAATAACATAAAGTTAAGTATTAATTAAAGAATATATATTTTTAAATGACTTAATTATAATTTAGTTTCAAGAATTTCTTTAAAATAACATAGATTTGGGCAAAATATTTAAAGATGAAAATGAAAAACAATGGCGAGTAATGAAGTTGGCCGGCCAACGAAAAAAAAAAAATAGGCGGCAACCGAGCTTTTTTTTTTAGTTGTAGAGTATTGTTTATACTTCCTTGTATTATTTCTTTAGCCAATTCCTGTTTTTATTTTTACTTTTCTTGTATTCGTTATGAAAAGCACAGTGTTTACCTCGGGTGAAAGACTTATTTTGTCCCTCGAACTAATAGCGCCCTCGCTACGCTCGGGCGCCAAACCCCGTCTCGGGACTAAATAAGTCACTTTCACCACTCGTGTAACAATGTACTATTGCCCGCGAGTTCGTCCGCGTTGATGAGGTAATACGGCCATATTGTATTATTATAGCGGGGTAAGTAGGTAGGTAGGTACTTTTTATACCGTGACAATCCACTAAGGAAGGATTTCGTAAAATGCCACCCCTACATGTATAAAATAGGACGTGAAATTTTGTATGGGTTAAAAAAAAACTTAAGTTATAGCCTTGAAAGTCAGTATTAAGGTCACTCATTATAAATCTATACAGATAAATAAAATTGGAGTGTCTGTTTGTAATATCAAAATAACACCTTTTCACTAAGTGCATATGAAAGTACATACGACACCTATAGCAAAAACACGATTTCAACCATTTTTGTCTGTCTGTATGTGTGTTTGTTCCGGGTAATCTCCGAAACGGCTGGACCGATTTTGACGGGATTTTCACTGGTAGATAGCTGATGTTATAAGCAGTAACTCAGGCTACTTTTATTTTAGAAAAACAAAATTATAAAAAACGGGTCCTGTCGCGCGGGCTCAGAACGCGGGAGCGGGCTTTTTGTTAAGTTAAATTCCACGCGGACGAAGTCGCGGGCTCAGCTAGTAAAAAATAAAAGTCTCTGCGTTCTAATAAATTCCACCCCTAAGTGTGTGAAATAAAGGAAAACAGTTTGTAATGAGGTCCCGAATTTGTTTAAGCTTAAAACAGCTTTTGGTAGATCATGCTGTAAAACCTTGAAACAATGTGCAAAAAATGTGGTTCCAGCTCATTGCACCGGGCGGTTGCAGGTTCGATTCCCGTAAGGGTAAATTTCGGAAATGGCCTTTTCGTAATTTTACCTCTTCTGGGTGGCACTGGGATCGCCCCCTGTTCATTGTACGGTACCCATAGTACAAGCTTTGCTTAATTTGGGACCATAAAGTTGCTGTGTTCGTCCGGCGATAATTATTATTTATTTATTGTAAATCTGAAAAAAAAAGGATTCTAGCAAATGATACAACATTGCAATTAAAATTATAATACTAGTAATGGGTCGCTAAATCACGAGCTACCCCTGACCAAGTTAAAGCTAAGTTGACTCCCCGTTGTTTCTGAATAAACTCAATACTGAGAGCTAAAAACCAACCGCATATACAACTTGTTTCTTGTACCTATTTCGCTTGGTTATAAGATACGATAAAAGTTCGCTATTGAAATGGGTACGGAAGCCTTCATTCTGATGGCCCGACGTGCACTTGTCTAAACTTTAGGTGGTTGTGCAACCCGAGAAACATATAACTTGGAGGTTACGGCACCTTTTACTTCAAGCTTAGCAGATCAGGGTCAGGAGTACCACTCAACGGGTACCTATTGGATAAGTAATATAATTGAACAGCTACCTCCCAAAAATGCTCTCAAACTTACCTTAGACAGTGAGCGGCGGTGAGCACAGCTGTGGCAGTGAGAATAGAGCCGCCGCAAACATGCAAGTATTTTTGCAAGTCTTCTAATTCCAGGACGCCAACAAGCGCAGGATACTTATCGATGGTCGTCGGGGAACCGCCCACAATCCTTGCCGGAGGTTCTTTTGTACCTAAAAGGATATGTTTATTTAGTAGATAGGTAGTTGTAATCTTTTTATGGGATAGGTACCTTTGTGAATACCAATAAGAGGATTAAGGGAGGGGAAGGGGACTTCCCGCTCATTTCCTCATAGTAGGTACTAAACGCACCTATAATAGCTACTTTACGCCGATCTTCTGTGGGAGGCTGGTACTGCCTTGGTCGGGCCGGCCCATATTTGAGTTGTAGTCAAATATCTACAGCTTGTTTCTACCATAGACTTGACAGTTCTCGCTTCGTGACGACCAATATATCTGGTCTACCACCTTATGACTGAGGGAAAAACAATATACCTACCAAACAATTATTTGGCGCCCACATTAGGTATTAGTGATGTGACGAATTATCGCATATATTTTGGCATTCGCATTCGCATTCGCAAGAATCTATGCGAATGTTTGGTGATTAAATAAATTTATTTCACATTAATTTTAATTGTAAATAAAACTGAATATAAACATTCGATTTATTATATTCATTCAAATATTATAATAATTGTTAGCGGCTTTGCCAGACCCGTAGATAAATATAACCGGCCAAATGTATGTCGGACTACACAACTATAGGGTTCCGTAGACATACAGCCACCTTAGATAATACGGAACCCTAAAAATAAAAGTGATGTTTTTTTATTGATATGAAACATCTAATACGGCGGCTCTCGTAACTAAACTATTGGCTACCTTGTAAATAGAATAGTAAGAAATTCTGTTACAACATATAGGTATTAAACCGGTATTCAGAGACATCTTAAGCAAAAGTGTTATAATCATTTCTTTTCGTTTTGGACTGCGAAAAGCTCTGAGTTTTAATTTAAATATTTTTATATAGTTGTATTTCGACTGGGTACACAATCAGTGGTGCGTGGGTTAGAGACTCAGTTCAAACTTTAGATTTATTAACCAATTTTATGAATATTAAAAGTGATGAACTATTTATTTTCTATAATAAATAATTTATAATGTGGTTCTAAGTTAAAAGATAAATCTTGCTACTCACGTAAAAAGGGCCACTTTGAAGCTCAATATTTCGTAATCGGGAATTAATATTGAAGAACTGTCAAAGAAACCTTCAAATAAAAAACCTACTGAACAATACCTCACTCGAGGGGGTGAGTAATAGTACATTGTTGCACAAGGGGTGAATGTAACTTATTTTAGCCCGAGACGTGGTTTGTACGCTCAGGCGCCAATAGATCGAGGGACAAAATAAGTCTTTCACCCGAGGTAAACACTGTGCTTTTCATTACGAATACAAGGTAAGTAAAAATAAAAACAGGAATTGGCTAAAGAAATAATACAAGGAAGTATGAACAATACTCTACATCTTGAAAAAAAAAATAAAGATTGGATTGCCGCCTATTTTGTTTTTCTTTTCGTTGGCCGGCCAACTTCATTATTTAGGGATGTAACGGATGCGCGTCAATATTTAAAATTTACTTAATTAAAACCTACATTGACTCCTCTCTAGGAGTTTCTTTGATTATTTGCGCATGCGCGAGAACTCCATGACCATCGAGGAGGTCTTCCCACGCGCGCCGCGTTCAATTGTGATGTCGGGTTTTTGGTTGTAATTTGTAAATATCGTCTTGATTCTGTATAACCCTTGTTTAAGTTTATTGTAATTTTATGTATTGATTAAAACACTGTGAAATAAACTCTGGTGTGATTCATTCATTACAGGCATTATTTTTCATTTTCATCCTTAAATATTTTGCCAAAATCTATGTTATTTTAAAGAAATTGTTGAAACTGAATTATAATTAAGTCATTTAAAAATATAATATATTCTTTAATTAATACTTAACTTTATGTTATTTCAATTTTACATCGCGCTGTAATTGAGTGACTGTAAAAAAAGTTGGAACATGGTTCCAAAGAAATGTGAAAATGGAACTAATTTTTTTTAATAATTTGACAGCTGTCAGTTGAAAGTGATTCTCCCTAGGGCGGAAAAGTATTACTTTCAACCCGCTCTTCAGGCATCTTCAGACCTACTTTCCGAGTATGATTAATGAAAACATTTATTTTCACTCCCCTGTCTTTAGTACGGGAGGTACAATGGAATAAATTTGCTTCCAAATTTAAATACACAGTTTTGTAGCGGTACATAGACTCGATTTGTTTGCAAATTTGCAGTATTTTAGCCCTAATACGAGGGATGCCTTTTAAGTTTTGTCGTTTGAAGAAAAAAACACAACTAGAACCTTATAGTACTTTTTATTGTTTTTCAAAGTATTCACCACGTAGCTTAATACACTTTTCCATTCGCTCAAACCAGTTATTATAACATTTATTCCACTCTAAAGTGGGGGTGTTCAAAATGGCTGACTTGAAAGCGTCGACTGCTTCTTCACTGGACTGGAACCTTTGACCACGAAGACTTTTCTTAATTTTAGGAAATGTAAAAAAATCGTTAGGGCTTAGGTCAGGGCTGTATGGAGGATGGTCAAGAATTTCTACTTTTTCCTGCTTCAAATACTCAATCGTTTGACGAGCGCTGTGTGAACTTGCATTGTCGTGGTGCAGGATGATGCGTCGCTTTGAGTTAGATTTTCGAAGTTCGGCGATGACTTGTGGTAAACAAACTGTGGTATACCACTCTGCGTTAACCGTTCTACGATCATCAAGTGCAATAGTCGCAACATGGCCGGTTTTTCTAACGAACGTGGCCACCATCTTCTTTGAAGTGCTTCGAGAACGAACAACTTTAGTCGGCTTTGGCTCGTCTTGAAAGACCCAGATTGTAGATTGTTGTTTGGAATCAGGATCGTAGGCATAGATCCAAGATTCGTCACCACTGATGATGTCGTAGACGTGATTTGACTCTCCTCGGTTGAACCTTTGCAGAGTTTTCTTACACCATCTGACGCGGGCCGCCTTGTGATCGTCGGAAAGCAGATGCGGTATCCAACGGCAAACTAGCTTTCTTACACCAAGCGCTTCATGCAAGATCTTCTGAATGGTTGTCCCTGAGATGCCTAATAGAGCCTCTATCTCTCGATACGTCACATGACGATCTTCGAGAATTAGTTGTCTCACTCCAATGATGTTATCTTCAGTGAATGCAGATTTTGGGCGACCTTCGCGAGATTTGTCACTAACACTAGTATGTCCACGCTGGAATTCTAAATACCAGCGTTCGACAGTCCGCAGACATGGGGCTTCATCCCTGAACACAGATATTAGCTCTTCAAAACACTGAAGCCGTGTCAGGCCTCTTCTAAAGTTGTAGAAAATTATTGCACGAACATTTTCCTTAGAAAGATTCATTTTCGTACGTAACCTGACAGATTCTAATCGACGCTGTGACTAAACAATAACATTAATCCTAATACATTCAACTGTTTTGAGATTCGAAATTTAAACACATTCGAATATAGAACAGTTCCAAATTCAAAATTGCCGGGAATTATGGAAACGACAGAACTTAAAAGGCATGCCTCGTAGTCTGAATAAAATTGCTGTGATGTCAGAGGGACGGGTAGATGGACAGACTGACGTGGCGATACTAAGGGTTCCGAGTTTGACAACGGAACCCTAAAAACTGACGGCGCGCCATCTTGTTTTATTTTTTATTCATCCTGCAATTATCTAAGTCTTAAACAAATTTGTGAATTGTGTTTTTTCCAATTATGATTGTAATACACATTTTAAATATTATTTTACTCGCTAGTGTGTTGTAGAATGTCGTATGTAACGCGTGAGCATTGTTTATTACACACTTTGGCTCCATCATAGCATTCACAGCCCTCGCGTTAGTCTCGGACTGCAAACCAGCCTCAATCGTAATGTCAGCTGCTCAATCAATTTAGCTGCTCAATGTCTTGACATTTTGCGCGCACTTTATTAACCCCTGACGGAAAAAGAGGGGTGTTATAAGTTTAACATGTGTATCTGTGTGTCAAGCGGATGATCTGATTTTAATTTTGTTTTTTTTTTAGAAAGGTATTCTGATCGAGAGTTTTCTTATATATGTTTCATGAAAATCGGTTCAGACGTTTGAAAATTATCAGCTTTTTTGTAGTTTAAAATGTCATCGTATCGGGGGTAAGTTAAGGGGGTAAGGTAAGCCAGGACCAATCGTCGGTGTATGTGGTGGCCGTCCTGCCAGAGATTCTTAGCACCCCCTGCCGCGCCGTTACCATAGGCAGGACTAACGAGGCTGCCGGGGACTGGGGGCCGGTTCCTTTTTGTGCGTTCCATCTGGGGGGGTTTTGCCATAATCGCCACGCTTTGCAGACTGGTTGGCGATCGTAGTAGATATAATATGTAAGAGTATGTACTCCACTGCTGCCGTTCCTCCGGTGAATTCCTTAGTTGCCTCTTACGACACCCACGGGATGAGATGGGTTGGTGCTATTCTGAGCCGGAATCACACGGCACGGACGGCCGTTGATTTGAAAATGTTAGGCGATGTTAAAAAGGTAAGGTCTAATCTTCTTACGATATATGAGTCCAGTCGTAACTTACTTACTACCTAGAACGATATCAATCACGGAGTACAAATACTTTAAAAATACTTACCTACTAGATATCAATTCTGTCTTTTTTTTACAGACTGACAGAAAATATTGAGGTAGAAAGATCGAAATAATAAGTAAGTTCTACGTCCATGGCTATCCTACTAATATTATAAAAGCGAAAGGTTGTGAGTGTGGATGTATGTATGTGTTGCGACCTAGCAACTACTTGGTCAACTACCTCGAAGGATCCTTATTTTATCAGCTTTATACAAAAACGCATTGTTATTCTAGATGTACTCCATCGATTAGTTACGAAGGATCTCTAAAAATTGAATGTTCGAGATTGTAGGTATGTAGGTATAAAGTGAACGCGTTATCGGCGCGGCGACGGCTGCGAATACCTACTCGCGAACGAATATAAAGGGAAGCCGACAATGGGTCTCGGGATCGTTCGATTGTGATTATTATTACCTACATACCTACCGAGAATGTTCAGGAAAATACCAGCTCGCATCTTTATTCCGTATACGTATAAGGTGTTGACGACGGGCAGCGAGTTAGTTACTTTTTGGAAGCGACAGTGTACGGAACTTAAGTCCGACAACGAAGAGTGATATACCAGTGACCTAGGCGATTATATTGGAATACTGTGTGACTGCTAAGTGATTCGGAACAGTGTTTGTTGTATGTAACTAGTGATAGTGAACTAGTGTAGTACTGTGTATTTGTCAAGTTTGTGGAGAGCGAATAAAACCTTTTTACTCGTTTAACGGCATTAATTGTACCTACCCCTAGTACGTAACAATTGGTGTCAGAAGTGGGATGCCGTTACTACCGCGAGACGAAGAAGGGCGTACTCCACGAACCAGACGTCAAGTCGAGATGGATGCCGCACGTCAACGTAGCCGTGTAGAAGAAGAGCGTCAAGTTGATGCCGGTGTTTCGGCGGGAGCTGAGGCAGCAACAACAGGTAGTTCTTCGGAATTGAACTTGGCAGCGTTGCTGGCCTCTATGCAGCAAATGCTCAAGGCCAATCAAGAGGCCAGCGAGCGAATGATCCAGACCCACCAAGAGGCTAGCCGGCAGGAGTTCAAAGAGTTGATGCAGGCCAATCAAGAGGCTAGCCAGCAGGACTTCAAAGGGTTGATGCAGGCCAATCAAGAGTCTAGTCAGCAGGAGTTCAAACAAATAATGGAGAACATGCGCGCAATGGAGGCTAATCAGCAAGTGATCCAAGCCAATCAAGAGGCGGTCTTGGGTAAAATCGACGCTGGAATCACTATTCTGGGTGAGAAAGTAAAGACACTAGAAGACCGCATGCAGGTACTGAACGAGGAGGTGAATCAGAAGACTGGAACCCTCGAAAACCGCCTGATTGTGCTTAATAAAGAGGTAACCCTAAAGACTGAGACCTTCGAAAGCCGCTTAGAGGTAATGAATAAGGAAATGGTGAGGCTGAAGACTCAAGGACCTATTTTAGTAGCTTCACCATCATCCACAAAGCTCGATCTCCCGCGCTTTGATGGGACTTCCTCGTGGACAGCCTTCAAGTACCAGTTTGAGATACTTGCAATTGGAAATTCCTGGAGCAATGAGCAGTCCTTTGCAGCCCTGGCGCTTGCCTTACGGGGAGATGCTTTAATGGTACTGGAAAATCTGCCGCCTGAAGGAAAGACGCTGGAGACTCTGATGGATGCACTGGACACACGCTACGGTGAAAAACACCTGGAATATGTTTATCGAGCGCAACTCCACGAAAGAAAACAAAAGGCTAATGAAAGTCTCCAACAGTGGGCACAGGAAGTGGAAAGGCTGGTTCGTCGTGCTTACCTGTCGGCACCAGAAATGATTGAGAAGACTCTGCTGGATGCTTTCATCAATGGCATAAGAGAAACGGAAGTCAGGACCTTTGTACGGCTGGGACACCACCAAACCATGAAGAATGCACTGGCTCATGCTCTCGAGGTGGAAGCTGTTCGGCAGGATACGAAATTAAATGAGGTCAGAGAGGTTAAGGAGGTTGTGAAAGAGGAAAGGAAGCCTCGGTTTGTCCCAACTTGCTATGGTTGTGGTGGTAAGGGACATATTCGCCTGGAACGTCCTTCGAAGAAGAGAAGGGTCACAGACGAGTCTGAAACCCAAGGTCAAGTTATGGCGCCGACCGTTACCATCACGCAAGTTTGCAATGGGAATAGTCTGATCGTCGAGGCCACCTTGAACGACCAACCTTGCGGCTTAACTGTGGATACAGGAGCATCGCGTACAATTGTGAAACCAGAGCTACTGAAACGCACTATAATGTGGGAAAAGCGATCGCCATCGTGTCGTCTGCAGACAGCCACTGGTCAGACAGTTTCCATCCTCGGTGAGACAGATGTCAAGTTAAGAATTGGCAACCGGGTATACCGTCAGTCAGTGTTAATTGCAAGTATTACTAATGATTGCATTTTGGGACTGGATTTCTTGAAGAATCAGAAGTGTGTATTGGATGTAGCCAAAGAGGTGCAAAGATTTCCTGATCAAGAAGTCTGTTTACGAGGATCGCGCCCGTGTAATATTTATCGTCAGAGGAAGGAAGTCCGGGAAGAGGTCAAGCTCATAAGGACTCATAGAACTGTCGATGAATGGACCGGAGTCAGTATGAAGAAGGCGCAGGAAGAAGATAATGACTTAAAACCTATACTGCACTGGAAACGGAGCGGAAACAGACCCCAATGGAGCGACGTGTCCGTCTACAGTCCGACAACGAAGTGTTATTGGGCCCAATGGGACAGTTTGACTCTGGAAGATGAAGTGCTGTATAGGAAACGGGAATCGAAGGACGGCAAAGAAACAACCATGCAGGTGATAGTGCCGCGGAGTAAGGTGACCCCTCTTCTACGGCACATACACGATGGTATTTCTGGTGGGCACCTTGGATTCAAGAAAACCCTCGTTAAGGTGCGACAGCGGTTTTATTGGCTGTGTTATCGGAAAGAAGTCGAAGACTGGTGTCGTAAATGCACTGTATGTGCGTCAGTGAAAGGACGGCAGACAACGAGCAGGGGAAAGACGGAGAGCCGGTACGACCGAAGTGTGTGCACCAACGGTTTTGAAGAAGGGACACCGGTGTGGCTTCACAATCCTCTGCGCGGGAAAGGAAAGTCTCCGAAACTTCAGGTTCGCTGGGAAGGACCTTATACAGTTATTACGAGGATCAACGATGTGACCTATCGCATTAAGAAGGGACTTCGAGGAAAGCCAAAGGTAGTACATGTGGACAGATTAGCTCGGTATCATGGAACAGATGATGCTCGGGACGAGCATGACTAAGAGGGGGGTAATGTTGCGACCTAGCAACTACTTGGTCAACTATCTCGAAGGATCCTTATTTTATCAGCTTTATACAAAAACGCATTGTTATTCTAGATGTACTCCATCGATTAGTTACGAAGGATCTCTAAAAATTGAATGTTCGAGATTGTAGGTATGTAGGTATAAAGTGAACGCGTTATCGGCGCGGCGACGGCTGCGAATACCTACTCGCGAACGAATATAAAGGGAAGCCGACAATGGGTCTCGGGATCGTTCGATTGTGATTATTATTACCTACATACCTACCGAGAATGTTCAGGAAAATACCAGCTCGCATCTTTATTCCGTATATAAGGTGTTGACGACGGGCAGCGAGTTAGTTACTTCTTGGAAGCGACAGTGTACGGAACTTAAGTCCGACAACGAAGAGTGATATACCAGTGACCTAGGCGATTATATTGGAATACTGTGTGACTGCTAAGTGATTCGGAACAGTGTTTGTTGTATGTAACTAGTGATAGTGAACTAGTGTAGTACTGTGTATTTGTCAAGTTTGTGGAGAGCGAATAAAACCTTTTTACTCGTTTAACGGCATTAATTGTACCTACCCCTAGTACGTAACATATGTATGAATGTATGTTTGTTATTCTTCACGCAAAAACTACTGAACGGATTTGGATGAAATTTGGAACACAGATAGATTATAACCGGAATTAACATATAGGATACTTTTTAACCCGATAATCCCGAAATTGTTGCTAAGTTAAAATACTACGCGGATGAAGTCGCGGGGCACAGCTAGTAAGAGAATATTTGAGATAACTCGGGTTTACCACGTGCTTAACTTTTTTAACCGACTTCAAAAAGGAGGAGGTTCTCAATTCGTGTGTTTATTTTTAGTTTGTTACCTCAGACCTCCGTCATTTATAAACCGATTTGAAAAAAATTGAAAGGATATCCATCCAGATTGATCCTATAAAAAATCATCAAAATCGGTTCAGTAGTATGCCATTTAAATCAAAATAACTGGAAAAAATACATCATTGAAATAAACGAAATAGCGTAATTTCCTTTCCTGAGACTTTTCAGTGGTTTTTGCGGTCACTAGAATAGTCTCAATAAAATGCATATCTTCCGGCATCATCATCACATGATTATGAAACCGGAAGGTAGGCGCCGGAAGTCCGTAGTAAAACAATGTAACCTAGTCGTGTTTGGGCTTAGTGGAATTGTCATGAGATGCATTCTGGCAATAAGTGCCATATATTGGTATAAATCATATCTATATTATGTGTGGCCTTGATTGTCAGAGGACAGATTTATATCTATATTTTTTTGGTTTGGGTTTTGTAGTACGCTGGTGGTACCATAGAAATTTCAAAAAAAGGTTCAGTAGTTTGACAGATAAGGACTATTTGTGTTTGTGTGCAAATCAGTACTAAACATTAGAAATTGTGAACAAATAATTTCTTTCATTTGGAGTCGGTCTTTCATTTTAATGATAATCGCCAAAACCAGTTAGCCAAAAATATAATTGAGTTATTAAAATGGCTATGGAACCCCATATTGTGCGCGGCCCGACACGCACTTGGCCAGTTTAATATTTTATTTTTGGATTCCGTTTTTTTTTCTTTCTGGTGCATTTAATGTGCATTTTCGATCGCAAGGAAGTGGAGTCATCGTCATCGTACGGTTCTAAGTCAGTTATTAAAGAAAAAAAATCAACATTACCAGTCTCCGTCGGATTACCTGATACTATTTGCCCAGGGAGGAATGGTTCTGGAAATTAGAAAGTTACCTATTAGATTTACAGATTTTTTATTGATTTAATTAAGTTATGCACATTTACTAGCTAAAACCTGGTTATAACGTATCTTCACGCTGCTATCATTAGGGACTCAAATGCAGAAGAAAATCAACACCTGCCTATTAACGTTAGCGTAGTAGTTTAGCGTAGGTCGCTCGGCTCACTGCACCGAGAGGTTGCAGGCACGATGGGTAAATTTCAGAAATGGCCGTACCCTTATTTTCCTTGGTCTGGTCTGGTTTCACCGGGATTGCCCCCGGTCCATTGCAAGGTAGCCACAGCAGGTACAAGCGTTGCTACAGTTGTTTGTGCTCGTCATATCAATGCATTCACAAGTCAATACTTCCTTACCACATTTCGGCAGATATTTGAGTGTCTTAACACCGTGGACTAGAGTATTCGACATAATGGCAATGACCTGATGTTGCAGTAAATGTTTGAAATTCGATATCATTAAATTAGCCATGCCTTCGACACTCAGTGATTCTGGTCTGAAATCAAAAAGAAAAAATTTAAAAAACCTTTGATGCGACGTCTTTTTAAACTACACAAGAGCTGATAATTATCAAACGGCTGGACCGATTTTCATGAAACATAGCTAAGAACACACTGGATCGGAATAGCTTTCTAACAAAAAAAAAACAAAATTAAAATCGGTTCTTCCGCTTAGGCGCTACGATGCCTCAGACAGACACACAGATACACAGATATACAGATACATTGATACACAGATACACATGTTAAACTTATAATACCCCTCTTTTTTCGACGGGGGTTAAAAATGAAGACATTGGTGAAAGAAATATACCATACTAAAACATCATTTGGTACGCAAACCTACCCATGAGGTAATTTAGAAAATAATAGATTTTGCCCGCAGTGACATTAGATATAAGAAGATAAATTAATAATAATTAGCCCTTTTAACGGCTCACGTCTGGGCACGGGCCTCCCCTCAATACGAGGGGTATTTAAGCTATGATCCACCACGAGTGCCCAGTACGGGTTGGCGGATTTCACCATGTCTTTCGAAAATATATAGCAGAATTTCCTTCACCTTAGCAAGTGTTAATCATATTGAAATTTGTCATGATTAGTACGATATGCGAGCCAGGTTTCGATTCCAGGACCTTGTGAATGACCTTAAGTACGCATGATAAGTACTCAACCAATCGCCTATAACTGCTTTTCTGGAGGTAATTTACCCAGACATTTAAAAATGATCACTCACCTTGTTTGGTCTAAAAAGTCGATGTCAATATCTACTGATTCCGGATTCTGAACCATTCCCAGGCTCAGGTGTGCAGCCAGTTCGTTGGCTGATAGTGTCAGCACCCCGGTCACAGGCGGAAGTCCGGTCGGTATGAAAACTTCGTATTGGTAAGTCACCTAAAATAAGTCAGCCTTAAGTTATTTAACTGAATTCTGGATATTTCAGGAAAACTCACGTCTACTGGTAGTCCGGGTACATGTATGCCCTTAGCTACTTTAAGCAATCACTTCTGGGATTTTCTATATAATTATCACTTGCTTACGGTGAAGGAAAACATCGTGCGGAAACCTGCATGTCTTAGAAAAATCTAACAAATTTTAGAAAAACATTTAAAATCGGTCAACCCGCACTGGGCCAGCGTCGTGGATTACGGCCTGAATACCCCTCGTAGTGAGGGGAGGCCCGTGCCCAGGAGTGGGACATCAAAAGGGCTAAATTATTATTATTATTATCTCCCTCTCCAGACATCATATCCTGCATGTGAGAAAATCTTTACTAAATACTAACAAATCAAGAATGTTCCGTACCTTCAAGTCGCGGAACCCTACAAGGCAGTCGACTTTGCGAATATTATTTTGCTTGTTGGAAGTCGCCACTGATCGACGGTAGATGCTGTCCAAGCCGCGTAATACGCCATTTTGGATGGTAAGGTTCTATTGACAAATACACGTGAATGTTTGCAGTGGGCGTCGATGTAATGACTTTGGGATATTTTGATAAAAATGGCGTACCTAAATATTCTTATCATTAAAGAAATAAATATTATTATGTTGGCAAAAGAAGACCTAAAACTGCTACTATAGAGGTGAACTTAAAACGATCTACTTATCTAAGACTTTGGGATCACGGTTAAGATTTTCTAGACGAATATCGAACATTTTGTTAAAGTGTGGGGCTTTCCCGCTTAATATCTCTGGGTTGACTGACCAATGCGGAAGCATGTAGCGTGAGAGGTATGCGAGTAGGGTTTTATTTAACTTAAATAAATATTTGGTCATTGTGTAGCCTTAGGGGCGCTTTGACTTGACCCACTACCTATTGCATGATTTCGGCCGTCTGGGGGATGACTGGGGTGGTACCAGGTGGTCCCCCTTTTAGCGCCTGTGGCCCGGAATGTCATTGCCGGGCCGTCCGCCGGGGCGTCTCGGAGCATTTCTCATGGTCCCGGGGCGCCCCTCTGCATGGCGGAGGGTGGTACACCGTAGGTTTTTAGTGGGTATACTGCGCCCTTCAGGCGCAGGGACTCCCACATACCCCTCTCGTATCCCCCAAGGCGTGAGGGGACCCATAAAGAGTTTTCCAACGAAAAAAAAAAAGGGGCGCTATGCCTTAGTTTAGGTTAGGTTAGGTTAGAACAGTGATCAAATCGAAAAAAACATATTTCTCGAAAATTCGTCTAAGTCCTGGCTCCATAGCCCCCCTAACTGGGAACTGACATAACCTAATGACACATTCGGATTCTGGCGCTTCGCCGGCCGCTGCCGCGGCACGCTCGCTTCGCTCGCTCGGCTCGCGCGTTTTGGTCACTGTTCTAACCTAACCTAACCTAAACCTAAACCTGTCATAGCGCCCCTTTTTTTTTTTTTTTTTTTTAACGAGGGAAAAAATGTCCTGCCGCATACCACCGCGCCAAGGGCATGGCGCGGTGGTTATGTGGGGCTCTCACCCACTAAAACAACCCTCGGTGTCCCTTCTCAGCCCTGAGTGTCAGCGCCGCAGGTACCGCGAGTAGCATAACTACTACGGCGCTGACGGGGCCTGGACCGCCACTGCAGTCCCCTTCTTGCAGGAAGCCTTTGCTCCCTTCCTCCACTGGGACAGGCCCGCGAGACACGGCAAGCCCGTCTACCTCCTCGGCCTGTTACTGGTCGGACGCCGGGTTGCCCTCCCCGACGCCCGCAGGCCACGCCCTACGGCGGACGCAGGTCCTCCCTTAAGTGGGCTGCTCGTCGACGCCCTGGGCGCCTGCGGCGGGAGGGGAGCGTTGACGTTGCTTCCCTCTCCCTCTCAGCTGCCTCCTTGGCCGCCATTACGGCCTCTGCGAATGAGGCTACTGCCTCCCAAGCGTGCTCGCTCCCGACCATGCTAGCGACCACGGCCGGCAGCGAGAGCGCCTGCACTCCAATCACGGCGACTAGTTCGCTCCTCGCCTCAGCCCAAGCCGGACACGCCTGCAGTGTGTGCAAGGCCGTGTCTTCAGGGGCAGCGCAGTGGTGGCACCCTTCCTGTTCCTCACGTCCGATACGACACAGATACCGCCCGAAACAACCATGTCCGGACAGCACCTGTGTGAGTCGGAACGTGAGGGCACCGTGTCGGCGCTCCAGCCACTCCCTGAAGACTGGCACTATGGCAGCGATGGTGTTAACGCCCGAGCTTGGGTGGGCTAATAGTTCGCCCCACTCCTCTATCACGGCGTCTTTCAGCTCTCTCCTCTTCCTTATTAGGTCGAGCAGGTCCACGACATGTCCCTGCCCGAGCTCATCTCTGCGCCATTGATAGAGGCGGTCTAGCGCCTTCGCCTCCAGTTGCCACGGAGGTGTTCCCGCGAACAGCGTCCCCGCCTCGTAGGCAATCGTGCGGTACCCGCGGGCCACCCTATTCGCCATGGCTCTCTGAGGTCTCCTCAGGAGCGCAGTGTTTTGGGCGGATAGGGCTTCAGCCCAGATCGGGGCACCATACAGGGCCTGGGACCGCACGACCCCTGTATAAAGCCGCCTGCATGAGGCGTCAGGTCCCCCCAGGTTGGGGAGGATGGACGATAATGCCGTCGCCGTCTTTGTGAGTTTGGGAGCGAGCGCCTCAAAGTGGGAACGAAATGACCAGCGACTGTCAAGGAGTAACCCAAGGTATTTAAGCGTTCGTCCCACATTGATGCGCACGCCCCCCACCACGATGTGCAAATCTGCAGGCGGTGCATTTCGGGGCCCATGGAAGGCGACCGCCTCGATCTTATTTAATGCCACATTAAGGCCCAGTCTTCTTATGCGCCCTACAACCAGAGCTACGCCTGCTGTAGCCCGTAGGGCAGCCTGCCGGTATGTTTTGCCCCTTGCGGTCACTAGGGTGTCATCCGCGTAGCATGTCAAGGCGACACCAGGAAGCAGCGAACCGCGAAGCACCCAATCGTATGCGATATTCCACAGGAGTGGCCCTAGGACCGACCCCTGTGGAACACCGCATCTTATTTCCTTCTGGCACCACTCCGCATTGCTCGGGAACGTGATGCTTCTCTCCGAGAGATAGTTTGATACCAATCGACGCAGGTAGAGTGGGACCCGGTGGTAGTTCAGGGCCGCCAAGATCGCGCCCCAGGGGAGGGAGTTGAACGCATTGGCAATGTCTATTGACACTGCCAATGTCACCTCTCCCCGGGACGCCGCTTCCTCCACGATACCCTTCACTCTCTTGATTGCGTCGATGGTCGACCTTCCACGCCGGAACCCGAACTGGTGGGGACTCAAGTCCGGCCCTGCTACAGTCAAGTGCTCGACGAGGCGGTAGGCGATGATTCGCTCAAAGAGCTTTCCCGCCTCGTCGAGAAGGACTATTGGCCTATATGCGGAAGGTGAGTCGGCAGGACGTCCGTCTTTCCTTAACAGAATAACTTCCCGGTCTTCCAGTTATTGGGGAAGTGCCCTTGCCGTAGGCATTCACTGAGATACGCCATGTAGCAGGGCCCCAGGGCTGCCAGTGACGCAGCCAGAACACGTCCTGGAACGCCGTCGGGTCCCGGGGCTACGTTCTTGGTCCTCATTTTATGTATTGCCACCTCTAGCTCCAGCTCAGTGATTTCGGGGGCGTTTTCGTCACTGTCCAGGGCGTCACTTCCAGCTGTGGTCATTACCGGGGGAGTGCGCTCTGTTCCATCCGGGAACAGGGCACTTAATGTTGCGTCCAATATTTGGGGCTGCAAGGTCTGAGTCAGGGGCGGGGCCCAGGGGCGAAGTTTGCCCCTGACCATCCTGTACGGGCGTCCCCAGGGGTCCCTGTCCAGGATGGCCAGCAGCTCCTCCCGAGCTTGCACCTTGGCCCTTTTGATGGCCTCCTGCAGAGTCCGCTTCGCCGCTCTATAGGCCTCATATAGTTCGGCCTCTCTTATCACCGAGTATTGGCTACGGCGGCGTCTTCTCCGATGGCGAGTGTACTGGCGGCGCGCTGCTATGCAAGCCCTGCGCAACTGCGCGAGCTCTTGCGACCACCAGTACACTTGCCGTCTCCGTGACCTAGTGTTAGGCCGCACCCGTGGCATCGCCGCGTCGCAGATGGCGACTAAAGCGGACCGCAACCAGTCCGAAGTCATAGCGCCCCTAAGGCTACACTCCAACCAAATATTTGCATTGCCATCGTTGCTTACGTTGTTGACGACTTTTTTTGGTGACAAAGATATTTTTTTTTTTTAAATGAACTATACGTCTCGTATTTGTAAAACTGTGAGTAATCAGTCCTTATAATGTGCGTAAAACAAATAATTAATAAATGAGAGGTACATCAGGCGACGACATTTTTGAACCTTAAAACGATTTTCTTTGGTCCAAGTCTAAAGGACAGCGATGGTAGTGACAATTTGGTATAAAGGTTGTAAATATTTTCATTGTTAATCATCGACTACCTACGAGATGAAAGCCATCGTTTTTTTTTTAGTGAAGTTAAGTGAAGTGCATATTTTTATTATTCTTTACGTCATACTCTTAAAAGTTAGTGATGAGTTAGCTAAATGTATTGCAATCCTCTTTCAGTAATTTAATCTCCCAAAATATAAGTACTTTTATTGCTTCCCTACACACAATTGGCGTGAAATTCGAGAAATAGCCATAGTATAGTATTAGGGGATAAAACTTACAAAGTCCTCATGCCCCAAGATAGTGAACTTGGGTATTCTGATGGCGGCGGACGCAGTTCGTTCACGCAATCTGGCACGAATCACTTCCAAAGCGTTGTCCATATACTCATTTAGTGCTATTGCCTTGTCTTTGTCGTATTTTCTGGAAGACGTGTGTGACGATCAGTGGGCGGCAGATAGGGTCTCTTTTCCTTTGGTTTTAATTAGGCCTTGTGATTACTGGACATCCTCCTTTTTTCTATGCTGGACATTGTCCAAAGCATAGGTCCAAAGTAACAAAAACCAATGTTTCAATTCTATAATGCGTTATTAATTAACAGACTTGGGACCCGGGGTTATTGGACTAGAGCCCGTATAAATAATTATATTGAGCTATCTTGAGTATATTTTGTACTGGTTTGATATAAACATTACATTTATAAGATCGCCATACATCGATCGGATACTATGGAATTGTAAGTAATATTGCTATTATTTACTCTGAAGCGATAGAAATAGAAATACCAATTAAAGCCAAGCCAACCATTCTTGTATAACTTTCATAGTAATTACTGTAATATCGATGTTACACACATGTCTAATTACCTATTGGCATGCAAACAATCTACCACAACTACTGCGGTTAATTTTTATTTGCCGCTTGAACAAAAACCGATATGTTGAGCGAAACATAAGATACACTATGCATACCATTATCTCTTAGCTAGGTACCGTATAAGCCGCAAAAAAATGTTATTTGAGACCTTTAAAACACAATGTATTATGCTAAAAATATTAGAATATACCATACTCGAGCTTATCAAGTTGTGGAATTCCATCTAGTTTTGTGTATATTAAGAAATTGTTGAAGTAGTCTCTCAGCCACTTGTCCAGGTCTGTCTTCATTCTGTCCAAGAATTCCTCTATAAAAGATATAAGTGATGTAGGTATGTTTTCTTTCCAAAATTTAAGTACTTATTTAAACCTTAATTATCTCGTAAATAGTTACCTATGTTGGCTTTGTCTACCCTTACAGTTGGATTTCCGACTGCTTTGTTGAGATACTGAAATTATGAATAAGTAAGTACATAAGTCTTAATTAAGTAATAAAACATATTTTCCTGGTACCTTAGCAAGTGCTAAAGACGATGTACCTATCACAAAAAACAAAATTAATCAGATGGATTTCCTTCAAACAGCGGGCCTCTAATGAAATCACTCTCAACTAACCTGATAACTACCAACTGATACCAACCAACAGAAAAGATTTATAGATACCATAACTATTTTACTTTGTGTTAGGTTAGGTACATAATCTTTTGAAATATAGTGCATTATGAAAATAAGGCCTTATAAAAACAAAAAATATACGAGGAGTGGGACGTCAAAAGGGCTATATTATTATATATTATTATATACGATAAATAAATAACTATCGCCAGACTAACACACCACCTATATGGTCCCAAACTAAGCCACGCTTGTACAATGGGTACAGTACAATGGACTGAGGACGATGCCACTATGGCACCCAGACCAGGGTAAATTACAAGAAACCATTTCCAAAATCTGGGAATCTGGGAATGCAACCCGCAGCAAATGGTGGCCTTAGTTTGCTGGGAGGAAAAACACCAGATCAAGAAGAATTAAGCGACAATAGCCTATTAGATAAAGGGCCTTCCTTCATAACCGTGAATTCCGGGTTCGATACTCATCCTTGCCATTAAAAAATAACGTGACCCCACGCCTAGCACACGCAATTAGTGTAGTTGAAGGTGCTCACGGAAGTACTTACTTGTAAGGTGACAACTTTACATAGCTAGGGTGCTTTAAAAATTATCAGAGATCATGGTGACTCATATTGATCGTGTCTACTTACCGCGATAAGGATGTCATTGACTTGGACCTCAGACATCAGTACACCGATCACAAGTCTTCCCTTAATTAGTCTGTACCTTCCCTCCATCTTGTACTCCACGTCTTTTAGTAGTAAACTGAAATGTAAAAACAACGTGAGTTCTTCAAAATACATGTTGTCGGGTTCCTCTCAAGGCTGGCACCGTGTCTGCTCGTCTTATGTTGCAGATGTACTGGGCGAGGGTACCTACTTACCATCAGGTAGACTGTTTATTTATTTCATATATTTCATATTCATTTCACAAATAATTTATTTCATGAGTATGTATCGGCGTATTTCTAAATATATGAGGTAGGTAGGTAGATAATAAAATATTGTTCCAAACGTTGATATTGGCGTAGCGGTTTGAGCGTAGGCCACCCAGGTGGTTGCGGGTTTGATTTCCACCGGGACAAATTTTATAAATGGCCTTCTCGTAATTTGCCCTGGTCTGGGTGTAGCAGGGATCGCCCCTAGTCCATTGTACGGTACCCATAGTATAAGCGTTGCTTAGTTCGGGCCAAAACGTTTGGCGTGTTTCTTTGGCGATATTTATATTAATTTATTTATGTATGTTTTCTTTGCCTTACTCCATTTCTCCAAAAGATGGTGAGTAGTAGAGTACAGAAGGGTCCGGATCAGTGACACACCGCTCGAAGGCACCTCGAAGGTGAAGGTCGTATAGGGAGAGGCGCGCAGTCAGCACCATATTGGCCAGATCATTGTTCAAATAGTTGATACGGAACCGCGTCTCGTTGCGAAGCTTCATGCGGTGGAAGAATCTGTCAGTAAAAGTATAGTTTAAAATATTTATGAAGGTGAGGTAGGTTATGGACATATCTCTCTCTCGAAATACATCCTTTGCACTAAAATATTGGGTCCATCAAAATGCAAGTACAGGCCGGCACTGCGTCTGCTCCCCTTATTTGCAAATGCCCTGGGCGACGGTTACCACTCACCATCAGGGGGCACTCATCAAACCAAAAATTAAATAAAAAAATATTTATTTGTAAAACGTGTTTGAATTCCGATAAGATTTTTTAACCATTTAATGCCCAACTATTAAATCTTAATTACCATTAAATCCGATCCGACGATTATTATATAACACTTTTGATGTAATCTGTACATTAACGCAGTAATTTTATTACTTTTATTATTGACAATAGGTTACTAAAGTTGCCGTTTGTCCTTAAGACCCAAGCTTCTCTTGACTACTTCCAAGAAACAAGACCAGTCTCCCAAGAGCCAGCGATAGCCAGACGTTCCATATTTTATAAAGGCTGTCAATTTCTCAGAACATGTCCCCAACACAGGTAAGAACGTTCATCGAGTATGGAGTTGGGATTGTGGTTACTTGGGCAGTTAACGAGTAGTAGGTAAAGGTGTATAAAATAGTACCTCTAATTCGTTAAAGCATAAAGCTTAATTTTTATATATTTCCTTCCTTGTATGTTTGTTCCGGGTAATCTCCGAAACGGCTGGACGGATTTTGACGGGACTTTCACTGGCAGATAGCTGATGTTATAAGGAGTAACTTAGGCTACTTTTATTTTAGAAAAACAATAACAAAAAAATGGGTCGCGCGGGCTCAGAACGTGGGAGCGGGCTTTTTTGTTAAGTTAAATTCCACGCGGATGAAGTCGCGGGCTCAGCTAGTTTAAGAACATAAACCTCTTTAACGTTAAATTTTATTATAATTTAATTAACGGTTTAGGTTAGATTATGAGAGAATTGTTTGTAGGTTCGTTTGTTCAGAGAATACTAATCTTTCACTAAAACAATTTAGGTAACTAATTTGGGTTCACTATATTAGGTCCTATAACCAATAGACGATACGGATCACTTGGCCGTTTTAATAATGAAATATTTCATAATATTATACTCGTTGTATTGTAAGGTGGGTTGTTACGTCCTGAATGTCTATTCTTTGTCATCATTGAATCTTGGAATAGGTATAGTAATACCTAAGCACCCGTGTTGAATCGTGTTTGGTGTATCATTCTGATATTCACGTCTCTAATCAAAACTGTTGTTTTCACTGTTACTTTTCTACTCACATGACAGAATTAGGCATCCTCATCATGCAGTGGCCACCCAGGTTCAGTCCAGCTGGAATTAAGCGGCGGCGCTGCTGAGCCCGGTACATCTCTTTAATGGCGGCTCCCCCGGTGGACAACATCGCCTAAATAAATATAAAACAAAAATATTATGGTGGTAGAGCCAAACTGAGCCAATCGACTACAGCTTATAGGTATAGGGCTAGCTCGACCAGGGTAGTACGCCGTTTCACAGAATATCGGCGTAATAGCCACATTACGAGCCGGAAGAGCCGGAAGAGCCGGAAGAGCCGGAAGACCAAGATTATCCTCTCTGTCCCACTCCCCTACATGTCAACAATGTGCGAGCTTTATCTTTGGTGTTGCAAGCATCTATAGACTACAGTTACTGCTTAACATCAGACTGGTCGTACGATTGTTGGCGTCTTTATTATTTATCTTTATAGATAAAAATTAATCTCTATTTCCTTGGACATCGCATCACGCGTGAACGGGTGGAACGATTTCGCTAAGTATTTTTTGTTATGTTTATTATTGTCAGGAGAAGGTTCTTGTTATAGAAAAAATAAGAAAGTCGAGCGGAACAATTCGAATTCAATATTCAAAGTTAAGACAAGGCAACGTCTTTCAGGTCAGTTGGTATATAAATAAAGATATGTTTTTTTATAAAATTACTATTCTACTATTAATATTATGAAACAAACCCAAGATATCGTTTAGAATCTTAGTGCTTCCTAATTAGGTTCTAATTATCAATGCTTTACGAGAGATATCACTCATGCATCTTAGGCCTGTATTCATAAATCGATCTCAAGTCTGAGAGCGATGTTGGAAATGTCATACTAGTACAAAACGACTTGTCGAAAGCCTACTTAAGATCAGCCTTATTTACTAACCTTCAGCATTTTGTCGTTAAACTCGCCGTTGGTGACAGCTTCCTGAACAGACTGTCTAGTATCATTGTAACGCTCTGGAAATTACTATAATAAGTATAGCAACACAATTTAATGAGTTCAAAAGCATTATATCAAAGATTTAAATGATTCAGGTAATACAATTATGTACGCACGCATGATATTTTGCATGTCGCTCTAGTAGTTGCTACCTACCTAGTAATCTGATGGTATACATTTTATCTCATGGTTGGTACATCATCGTTACTTTAGCTTTAACAAAGGCGCCATGCAAAAATCGTGCATTATGAAAATAAGACCTGATTTCACCTATAGCCAGGGAGTACAAAGGTGCTAGCAGAAACTGGATGCGAAGCGCTATTACGAGACGATTTTGAAGCTGTGGTTAAATAATTTAGTTTGGTTGGAGCAAGAAGGTAGATTAGAGTAATAAAAAGTAATTTGTGCAATTTACTGTCGAGCTCATCCATGGTGTTGAAGAGAGATTTAGCATTGAGGGTCATCCAGCAACTGGAGTTCTTAGGCTTCAACTCTTTACTGATGTCGATGTCTCTTTCATCACTGAACTTGAAGATAAGGGGCTTAGGCGACAGGCCGTCGCTTACTGAGATTGGGCGAGTGCATTTACACATGTTGTGAGGTAGATACAAACATAGTATTGGAAAAATATATTGTTTCGACGGGGGGTATTCACAATCGTCGGAAAGTTTCCGTGCTGGGAATAAGATATTTCATCCTTCTTCTATTTCATTTGTAAAATAATGATGGAAGCTGTATATTCCAACATCGGAAACATTATGTTGATTGTGATTACCTCTTTAGGCAAAGAAAATGGTGTACCTACTTATATAACAACTAGCCTGTGCCCGCGACTTCGTCCGCGTAGTATTTAACTTAACAACAATTTCGAGATTATCGGGGTAAAAAGTATCCTATGTGTTAAACCCGGCTATAAACTATCTGTTTTCCAAATTTCATCCAAATCCGTTCAGTAGTTTTTGCGTGAAAGAGTAACAAACATACATCCACACTCACAAACTTTCGCATTTATAATATTAGTAGGATGTTTACTAACTTAGACATTTATGGTCCATAAAATAAGTACCTTTATAATACCAAATCTGCATTAAATTACATATATGGCACTAGAGTCGGTGACGTGAGCCGACGTGTCACTCTTGGCGCCCAGCAATCGACCTCTGAGGCGACGGACGGAACAAAATATCCTTAAGCCAAAAATTATTCACGCATGTGGGTCGACAGCTCGGCACTCACACCCATATTATTTTGATAGGATTCAGCAAATTCATTTTGTGTTCTAACTCACCGTCATTTTCTTGATTTCTTTCATCTTCATACTGCGAGTTGTCTTCATCTTCGTTGAAAGTATCTTCATCGACTGCGTCGCCTTTTAAACTTAACAAACCTTCCTCAACAGTGGAACCATCCTGATCATCTACACTCTTTGATAACAGATCAATTTTAAATCTTCAATATTGTTTGGTTTTCCTGCTGACCGTTCCTGATCTTTCTCCTGTCCTATATCAGTTCCGTATGTTACAGTAATACTCGTAAGATAAACGTTGGCGTAAATGCATATAACATTTTTATATTTCATATTCTAGCACGTTGTCCACGTAGTTTTTTTGTTTTGACTTTGTGAGCTTATGTTTCTTCGTTATCACGCTTGTTATGAGTTTCATAAATGCAATTTCAATTGAAATTGTTATGTGTGGGATTATGTTGATAAGTTTTAATTATTATTAGGCATGACTTAGTCCCATCTAGTACATTAAATGCTACTAGTATTGCTACCTGTACTTTAGTTAATTGAAGAGTAAATCAAATTACATTATATCATGCCGGTCCTGTACTGCTCGCATCCAGCGGTTTCCCATAACCTTCATCTTGTTGTTTGTCCACCTTGTGGGGGGCCTACCCACACTGAGTGTTCTGGTACATATATGCCAATCAAGAACCTTTCCGTACCCTTGGCTATAAATTTTACACACAACTGACAGCTTTACGTATAACTACTTCATGTTTATCATAAGGATATGTTATACTATTCTCATGTTAATTACCTCTATCCACCACCTGGTAATAAATTCATAGTAACGTTGAAACACCTAGGGTATACTTGGGGCACTCAGAATATTTCTAGGAACGAAAAAAAAGGTTCTATTGGATTCAATTTTTTTATTAAATCTCCACCAGCGTCTATACGTAGTTTCATGCGTCTGAACCAATTCTGAAAGCATTTTTTCCAGTCATCTTCAGTCACCTCTTCCACAGCTCGCGCGAACGCCGCTAGCGCATATTCTGGCGGTGAAAACTGTTTCTTGCAGTAGATTTTTTATTTTGGTCTATGTTACTCAGGGATAATGTACTCGTAGAAATCTAATGGTGTCATTTTTGAAATCGGGCCAGTAGTTTTTGAGTTTAATTGTTACAAACATACAAAAATACAAATCTTTTATCTTTATAATATTATTGTTAGTGTAGATGAGGAATATGAAGAGGGGAGATATGTGTGCCTTCCTTTTACAATTAGTTAACACTTTAACTAATTGTAAAAGGAAGGCAGGCCTTCAGGCACTCAAACATCCCAAGTTTTAACGAATGACGTTTGTCTGAATGACGAAAGTGTGGGCAAAGTACTGTTCCATCGCAAGCGATGTATTTATGTAAATGGCCACTATTTTGAAAATATTATAATAAATCCAATAACTTACTAGGTTAATATTTTTTTTTATTTTGTAAGAACTTTCATTATCACCCTCGTACTTGGTAGGTACTTATTATTTAAGTTATTTGCGGCCATGTTTGGTTTCTTTTTTAAAGCGCCTATTCTTCTTTCTGTTGGTATTTCTCTTCTTTTTGAGATGTTTACATATATTTTTTGACCTCCCTTTTTATTTTTGGTTCCCCTGTTTTTTTTTCTGGTGTCTTTGCTGTGCTTTTTCGAACACAAGGAAGTGGAGTCCTTGTCGTTGTACGTTACTAAGTCGGTTTGTGAAGAAAAAAAAACATATTTATTAGTTTCCGTCTGAGTTCGTGATACTTTTTGCCCTGGGAGGAATGGTTCTGGAAATCAAGTTACCTCTTAGATTTACAGATGTTATTATGATTCAATGAAATTATTTGCGGTTCCGTGCCATTTCAATATCGAAAACTCATCGTACCTAAAGTCGTGATGTACAAAAAAACAAAATAAAAAAAATTGCATAATTCTTATAATTTAGTTGAAATCCAGCTGTAATATCTAGAGACTCTTGTATTGACTCCGGGGTAATAGCTGCTACCACAACCATAGCCCCACGAGCTGACACCGACCACGGTGCCGTTGTGGTAGAGAGGACCGCCAGAGTCCCCCTTGCACTGGTCGCGGCCACCTACGTCGAGCCAGCCGGAGCACAGCATGTTGTCGGTGATGTTACCATTGTAACGAATGTTGCATTCCTCCTGGTTGATGGTCCAGACTTGAACGTGTTGGAGTTGTTCGGGATATTGGGGTTCTGGCTGTAAACAAACACAAAATAACTCAATATGGAAAAATGATTGATGTCTAAATGGTGAATATTCAACAGCAAGACAATTTCCTCATAACTGACGTCATCGTGGCAAAATATTGAGCACTAACAATTTATTATGTTAAAAAACTGTTTCACGCTTCAATGGGCTATGGGGTGTCGCCTAAGAACACTTCCTGAATAAGTTGACCGTATCACATACCGAAGAAGAGCAGTCATAAAAGTATCTTACGTAAGAAATTGAACCCCATCCAACTGCCCACACAACCTGGTTGTCAGCAAGTACGTAGTCAGAATTGGGGATGATCGCTGGCTGCACCAGCTTGCTGAACGCCATCGCAGTGGCGGTGTGCATGATCGCGATGTCGTTGTCCATGGTACTCTTATCGTAGCTGGGGTGGGCCGTCAAGCTAGCGACGGTGTAGACCGTGCCACCGCTATTGGCATATGTAGAGCCCGCGCGGATCCTCCACCGGACTGCATTATCAGTGCTGTGTATAAAATAGGGCGTGAAAGTTTGTATGGGTGAAAAAAAAACAAGTTAGAGCCTTGAAAGTCAGTATTAAGGTTACTAATTATAAATAAATAATAAAAGTCTCAGTGGATCGAGCGTAGGCCGCTCAGCTCACTGCACCGGGTGGTTGCAGGTTGGATTCCCGTAAGGGTAAATTTCTGAAATGGCATTTTCGTAATTTGCCCTCGTCTGGGTGTCACTGGGATCGCCCCCAGTTCATTGTACGGTACCCATAGTACAAGCGTTGCTTAGTTTGGGACCATAAAGTTGCTGTGTTCGTCCGACGATATTTATTATTTATTTATTGTAAATCTGTAAAAAACTGGATTCTAGCACATGATACAACATTGCAATTGAAATTATAACACTAGTAATGGGTCGCTAAATCACGAGCTACCGCTGACCAAGTTAAAAGTTTAGTGGGCTCCCCGTTGTTTCTGAATAAATTCAATACTGAGAGCTAAAAACCAACCTTATATACAACTTGTTTCTTGTACCTATTTCACTTGGTTAAAAGATACGATAAAAGTTCGCTATTGAAATGGGTACGGAAGCTTTCATTCCGATGGCTGCACTTGTATAAACTTTAGGTGGTTGTGCAACCCGAGAAACATATAACTTAGAGGTTACGGCACCTTTTACTTCAAGCTTAGCAGATCAGGATCAGGATGTATCACTCAATGGTTACCTATTGAATAAGTAATATAATTGAACAGCTAACTCCCAAAAATGCTCTCAAACTTACGTTAGACAGTGAGCGGCGGTGAGCACAGCTGTGGCGGTGAGAATAGAGCCGCCGCAATTAAACAAGTATGTTTGCAAGTCTGGTGAGACCAGGAGGCCAACAAGCGCAGGATACTTATCGATGGTCGTCGGGGAACCGCCCACAATCCTTGCCGGAGGTTCTTTTGTACCTAAAAGGATATGTTTATTTAGTAGATAGGTAGTTGTAATATTTTTATGGGATAGGTACCTTTGTGAATACCAATAAGAGGAATAAGGGAGGGGAAGGGGACTTCCCGCTCATTTCCTCATAGTAGGTACTAAACGCACCTACAATAGCTACTTTACGCCGATCTTCTGTGGGAGGCTGGTACTGCCTTGGTCGGGCCAGCCCATATTTGAGTTGTAGTCAAATATCTACAGCTTGTTTCTACCATAGACTTGACAGTTCTCGCTCCGTGACGACCAATATATCTGGTTTCTACCACCTTATGACTGAGGGAAAAACAATATACCTACCAAACAATTATTTTGCGTCCACATTAGGTATTAGTGATGTAACGAATATTCGCATTCGCTTTCGCGAATATTCGCATATATTTTGGCATTCGCATTCGCATTCGCAATAATCTATGCGAATGTTTGGCGATTAAATAAATTTATTTTATATTAATTTTCATTGTAATTAAAACTGAATATAAACATTCGATTTATTATATTAATTCAAATGTTATAATAATTGTTAGCGGCTTTGCCAGACCCGTCGATAAATATAACCGACCAATTGCATATCGGACTACGCAACTATAGGGTTCCGTAGACATCCCGCCACTATAGATAATACGGAACCCTAAAAATAAAAGTGATGTTTTTTTTATTGATATTTAACATCGAATACGGCGGCTCTCGTAACTAAACTATTGGCTACCGTATAAATATAATAGTAAGAAATTTTGTTACAACATTATATTAAACCGGTATTCAGAGACATCTTAAGCAAAAGTGTTATAATCCTTTCTTTTCTTTTTGGACTGGTGAAAAGCTCTTATAAGGAGTTTTAATTCAAATATTTTTTTAGTTGTTATTCGACTGGGTACATAATCAGTGGTGCGTGGGTTTGAGACTCAGTCCAAACTTTAGATTTTTAACCAATTATATTAATTTAAAAAGTGAATAACTATTTATTTCCTATTATAAATCAAATGTGGATCTAAGTTAAAAGATGAATCTTGCTACTCACGTAAAAAGGGCCACTTCGAAGCTCAATATTTCGTAATCCGGAATTAATATTGAAGAAACCTTCAAAATATTTTAAAATACCTACTGAACAATCGAGCCCTCACTCGAGGGGGTGAGTAAACATTTATTTACAATGGAATAAATTAGCTTTCAAATTTTAAATACACAGTTTTGTAGCGGTACATAAACTCGATTTGTTTGCAAGTTTGCAGTATTTTAGCCCCAATAGTCTTTGAATAAAATTGCTGTGATGTCAGAGGGACGGGTAGATGGACAGACGGACGTGGCGAAACTAAGGGTTCCGAGTTTGACTACGGAACCCTAAAAACTTACGGCGCGCCATCTTGTTTTATTTTTTATTCATCCTGCAATTCTCTAAGTCTTAAACAAAATTTGTGAATTGAGTTTTTCTCATTTTTTGTCATCGTACGGTTCTTAGTCAGTTTGTAAAAAAAATAACTTTACCCGTCTCCGTCGGATTACCTGATACTATTTGCCCAGGGAGGAATGGTTCTGGAAATTAGAAAGTTACCTATTAGATTTACAGATTATTTAATGATTCAATTAAGTTATGCACATTTATTAGCTAAAACCTGGTTATAACGTGTCTTCACGCTGCTATCATTAGGGACTCAAATGCTGAAGAAAATCAACAGGTAGGTATGTGTGCAGCTCCAAATCACGGGATAATACCTACCTACCTACCTATTAACGTTAGCGTAGTAGTTTAGCGTAGGCCGCTCGGCTCACTGCACCGATAGGTTGCAGGTACGATTCCCGTCGGGGTACATTTCGGAAATGGCCGTACCCTTATTTTCCTTGGTCTGGTCTGGTTTCACCGGGATTGCCCCCGGTCCATTGCAAGGTTGCCACAGTAGGTACAAGTGTTGCTACAGTTGTTTGTGATCGTCATATCAATGCATTCGCAAGTCAATACTTCCTTACCACATTTCGGCAGATGTTTGAGTGTCTTAACACCGTGGGCTAGAGTATTCGACATAATGGCAATGACCTGATGTTGCAGTAAATGTTTGAAATTCGATATCATTAAATTAGCCATGCCTTCGACAGTCAGAGATTCTGGTCTGTAATATAAAATAAAAATAATAAAATTTAAAAAACCCTTGATGAGACCAATTTTTAAACTACATAAGAGCTGATAATTATCAAACGGCTGAACCGATTTTCATGAAACATAGCTAAGAACACACTCGATCAGAATAGCTTTCTAATAAAAAAAAACAAAATTAAAATCGGTTCATCCGCTTAGGCGCTACGATGCCACAGACAGACACACAGATACACAGATATACAGATACATTGATAAACAGATACACATGTTAAACTTATAATACCCCTCTTTTTTAGACGGGGGTTAAAAATGAAGACATTAGTGAAAAAAATATACAGTACTAAACATAATTTGGTACGCAACCCTAACCATGAGGTAATTTAGAAAATAAAAGCTTTTGCCTGCAGTGACGCTAGATATAAGAAGATAATTAATAATAATAATAATTAGCCCTTTTAACGCCTCACGTCTGGGCACGGGCCTCCCCTCAATACGAGGGGTATTTAAGCTATGATCCACCACGAGTGCCCAGTGCGGGTTGGCGGATTTCACCATGTCTTTCAAAAAATATTAGAATTTCTTTCACCTTGAGCAAGTGTTAATCATATTGAAATTTGTCATGATTAGTACATTGATTTAAAAAACTGTGATGTTCGAGCCAGCTTTTGATCCCAGGACCTTGTGAATGACCTTAAGTACGCAAGATGTATACTCAACCAATCGCCTATAATTGCTTTTCTGGAGGTAATTTACCCAGACATTACAAAATGATCCCTCACCTGGTTTGGTCTAAAAAGTCGATGTCAATATCTACTGATTCCGGATTCTGCACCATTCCCAGGCTCAGGTGTGCAGCCAGTTCGTTGGCTGATAGTGTCAGCACCCCGGTCACAGGTGGAAGTCCGGTCGGTATGAAAGCTTCGTATTGGTAAGTCACCTAAAATAAGTCAGCCTTAAGTTATTTAACTGAAGACCGATTCCCGCCGGGGGCAAATTTCAGATTAGACTTTCGTAATTTACCCTGCTATCGGTGTCACTGGGATCGCTGCTTAGTTTGAGTCCATATAGTTGGCGTGGTCTGGCTATATTCATTTATTTATTCTCCTTGCTCTTATCATTTAAATACCAAGAACGTGAGATTCCTGATAATAACAGGTTCCCTGTTTCCCTAACAGAGGATCGAAATTCTGGATATTTCAGGAAAACTCACGTCGACTGGTAGCCCGGGTACATGTATGCCCTTAATCACTTCTGGGATTTTCTATATAATTATCACTTGCTTACGGTGAAGGAAAACATCGTGCAGAAACCTGCATGTCTTAGAAAAATCTAACAAATTTTAGAAAAACATTTAAAATCCGCCATCCCACACTGGGCCAGCGTCGTGGATTACGGCCTGAATACCCCTCGTAGTGAGGGGAGGCCCGTGCCCAGGAGTGGGACATCAAAAGGGCTAAATTATTATTATTATTATCTCCCTCTCCACACATCATATCAACATGTCAGAAAATCTTTACTAAATACTAACAAATCAAGAATGTTCCGTACCTTCAAGTCGCTGAACCCCACAAGGCAGTCGACTTTGCGAATATTATTTTGCTTGTTGGAAGTCGCCACTGATCGACGGTAGATGCTGTCCAAGCCGCGTAATACGCCATTTTGGATGGTAAGGTTCTATTGACAAATACACGTGAATGTTTGCAGTGGGCGTCGATGTAATGACTTTTTGGGATATTTTGATAAAATTGGCGTACCTAAATATTCTTATCATTAAGGTGAAGGCGCCTGTCTAGCCCGCGAAATTCAAAATTTTCGAGTATTTTTATAGTTTATCCAAAATCTGAAAACATTTAAGACAACATTTTGTGATTTGCGAAAAACACAGTATGCAGTGCGTTTATTAATACATTTATTTTACTCTAAATATTATCATGGTGGATATGATACTAGTAAATCACTAAATATGCAAAAATTGCCAGATTATCTGGATAGCTGTCGTTCTTGAAATGTTTTAGAGTAAGTTGGATATATTAATAAATGCACTGCACACGGTCTTTTTCGCGAATTACAAAATTTGTCTTTTATTATAGTCAGATTTTGAAAAATTTCTAAAAGAACTCAAAAAATTTGAACTTCGCGGGCTAGATGGCATATTTGCATTGGCATTTGCAATGGCTAGATTTGCATTGCCATCGTTGCTTACGTTGTTGACGACTTTTTTTGGTGAAAAAGAGAATTATATTTTTTTTAAAGTGAACTATTCGTCTCGTATTTGTAAAACTGTGAGTAATCAGTCCTTATAATGTGTGAAATACAATTAATAAATGAGAGGTACATCAGGCCGCGATATTTTTGAACCTTAAAACGATTTTCTTTGGTCCAAGTCTAAAGGACAGCGATGGTAGTGACAATTTGGTATAAAGATTGTAAATATTTTCATTGTTAATCATCGACTACCTACGAGATGAAAGCCATCGTTTTTTTTTAGTGAAGTTAAGTGAAGTGCATATTTTTATTGTTCTTTACATCATACTCTTAAAAGTTAGTGATGAGTTAGCTAAATGTATTGCAATCCTCTTTCAGTAATTTAATCTCCCAAAATAGAAGTACTTTTTTTGCTTCCCTGCACACAATTGGCGTGAAATTCGAGAAATAGCCATAGTATAGTATTAGGTGATAAAACTTACAAAGTCCTCATGCCCCAAGATAGTGAACTTGGGTATTCTGATGGCGGCGGACGCAGTTCGTTCACGCAATCTGGCACGAATCAGTTCCAAAGCGTTGTCCATATACACGTTTAGTGCTATTGCCTTGTCTTTGTCGTATTTTCTGGAAAACGTGTGTGACGATCAGTGGGCGGCAAGTAGGGTCTCTTTTCCTTTGGTTTTAGTTAGGCCTTGTGATTGCTGGACATCCTCCTTTTTTCTATGCTGGACATTGTCCAAAGCATAGGTCCAAAGTAACAAAAAGCAATCAGTTTTAATTCTATAATGCGTTATTAATTAACTGACTTGGGTCCCGGGGTTATTCGACTAGAGCCCGTATTAATAATTATATCGAGCTATCTTGAGTATATTTTGTACTGGTTTGATATAGACATACCATTATCTCTTAGCTAGGTACCGTATAAGCCGCAAAAATATTATTTGATACCATTACCACTTTAAAACACCATGTATTACGCTAATAATATTAGAATATACCATACTCGAGCTTATCAAGTTGTGGAATTCCATCTAGTTTTGTGTATATTAAGAAATTGTTGAAGTAGTCTCTCAGCCACTTGTCTAGGTCTGTCTTCATTCTGTCCAAGAATTCCTCTATAAAAGATATAAGTGATGTAGGTATGTTTTCTTTCCAAAATTTAAGTACTTATTTAAACCTTAATCATATCGTAAATAGTTACCTATGTTGGCTTTGTCTACCCTTACAGTTGGATTTCCGACTGCTTTGTTGAGATACTGAAATTATGAAGAAGTAGGTACATAACTGTCTTATTTAAACAAATTATACAAATTAATAAAATTGGAGTGTCTGTTTGTAATATCAAAATAACACCTTTTCACAAAGTACATAAGACACCTACAGAAAAAACGCGATTTAAAAAACTTTTGTCTGTCTGTCTGTCTGTTTGTCTGTGTGTTTGTTCCGGGTGATTTCCGAAACGGCTGGACTGATTTTGCCGGGACTTTCACTGGCAGATAGCCGATGTTATAAGGAGTAACTTAGGCTACTTTTATTTTAGAAAAACAAAATAAAAAAAATGGGTGCTGTCGCGCGGGCTCAGAACGCGGGAGCGGGCTTTTTTGTTAAGTTAAATTCCACGCGGACGAAGTCGCGGGGTCAGCTAGTATAACATATTTTTCTTGGTCCCTTGGCAAGTGCTAAAGATTACAGAAACAAAATTAATCAGATGGATTTCCTTCAAACAGCGGGCCTCTAATGAAATCACTTGCAACTAACCTGATATCAACTGAGATCTAGCAACAGAAAAGAGTTATAGATACCATATCTATTTTTCTTTGTATTAGGTACATAATCTTTTGGAAGATTGGTTTTGCAGCACTACAAAAACAAGGCCTTATAATAACAAAAAATATACACACCACCAGACTAACACACCACCTATATGGTCCCAAACTAAGCCACGCTTGTACAATTGACTGGGGACCATGCCACTGTGGCCAGACCAGAGTAAATTACAGAAAAACATTTCCAAAATCTGCCTCGGCGGGAATGCAACCCGCAGCCTCCTCGTGAGCCGAGCGGCCTACGCTCAAATCACTACACCAAATGGTGGCCCTAGTTTGCTGGGAGAAAATACACCAGATGAAGAAGAATTAAGCGACCATAGCCTATTAGATAAGGGGCCTTCCTTCGTAACCATGAAATTCCGGCTTCGATACTCATCATCCTGACCATTAAAAAATGACGTGAGCCCACGCCTAGCACACGCAATTAGTGTAGTTAAAGGTGCTCACAGAAGTACTTACTTGTAAGGTGACAACTTTACATAGCTAGAGTGCTTTAAAAATTATCAGGGATCATGATGACTCCCATATTGATCGTGTCTACTTACCGCGATAAGGATGTCAGTGACTTGGACCTCAGAAATCAGCACACCGATCACAAGTCTACCCTTAATTAGTCTGTACCTTCCCTCCATCTTGTACTCCACGTCTTTTAGTAGTAAACTGAAATGTGAAAACAACGAGAGTTCTTCAAAATACATGTTTTCGGGTTCCTCTCAAGCCGGCACCGCGTCTGCTCGTCTTATGTTGCAGATGTCCCGGGCGAGGGTACCTACTTACCATCAGGTGGACTGTTTGCCAGTGTGCCTATCTAGAGAAATAAAAATGTGCCTCACAAATAATTTATTTGATGAGTATGTATCGGCCTTTTTCTAAATATTTCGTAAATATACGAGCTAGCATTGAAACAGTTACATACGCGGACCATTAAGGCGTAAAAATACAAGGTATATTTACGTAGCAGATAATAAAATATTGTTTCAAACGTTGATATTGGCGTAGCGGTTTGAGCGTAGGCCACCCAGGTGGTTGCGGGATTGTTTTCCACCGGGACAAATTGTATAAATGGCCTACTCGTAATTTGCCCTGGTCTGGGTGTAGCAGGGATCGCCCCCAGTCCATTGTACGTACCCATAGTACAGCCAAAGCCATAAACCATAGCTTAGTTCGGGCCAAAATGTTTGGCGTGTTAGTTTGGCGATATTTATATGAATTTGTTTATTTTTTTTTTCTTTGCCTTACTCCATTTCTCCAAAAGATGGTGAGTAGTAGAGTACAGAAGGGTCCGGATCAGTGACACACCGCTCGAAGGCACCTCGAAGGTGAAGGTCGTATAGGGAGAGGCGCGCAGTCAGCACCATATTGGCCAGATCATTGTCCAAATAGTTGATACGGAACCGCGTCTCGTTGCGAAGCTTCATGCGGTGGAAGAATCTGTCAGTAAAAATATAATAATAATAAATTATACAGTAAAAATATAGTTAATAATATTTATGAAGGTAAGGTAGGTTATGGACATATCTCTCTACCGAAATATATCCTTTGCACAACAATATGGGGTCCATCAAAATGCAATTACAGGCCGGCACTGCGTCTGTTCCCCTTAAGTTGCACATGTCCTGGGCGACGGTTACCACTCACCATCAGATGGACCTGTTTGCCTAAACAGGCAATAAAAAAATTGAATAAAAAAAAAAACAAAATTAAAAAATATTCATTCGTAAAACGTGCTATTATTTTAGACGAAATGAATTCATAAAAGTAGTTTTCTAAAAAAATATTTATATATGACTGACTAGCCTGTGCCCGCGACGTCGTCCGCCTAATATTTCACTTAAGAAAAATTTCGGGATTACCCGGGTAAAAAGTATCCTATGTGTTAATCCCAGTTATAAACTATCTGTTTTCCAAATTTCATCCAAATCCGTTCAGTAGTTTTTGCGTGAAAGAGTAAGAAACATACATCCACACTCACAAACTTTCGCATTTATAATATTAGTAGGATTCTATTTTATAAGGTAGGTTTCGCCAATCCGCCAATCCGCACTGGACCAGCGCGGTGGATTATTGCCTGAATGGGACATTGAATAGATTAAACTATTGTTATTTTTCATCTGTTCCGTATGAGAATAGTACAATGCACTTTATGCAATATGTTAAACTACTAAATTCTTCGTCATATTATGGCATTTGGGGCGGTAATTTTTTAAGTATTATCGGCCTGACGACGCTAAGCGACGGTCTCGGGTAATGTTTTTGTGGCCGATCTCTGTACAGGCGTTAAAATTGCCTATCACATTGCAGATTACTCTTTCAATTCAATGGAATGAAATTGGTCATGTTGTAGGATGATGTGTCTTTAGACTAACCCTGACTGTAGACCCTGTTAGCAATCACTAATCAATAGATGATGGAGTTGCTAACCTGTCAGTCACTGACCAGATTTATCAGCTTTCAATATAACTACAAACCAATGTTTGGTTACACTACGGCAGAAGTCCTTTTAGTATTCTCATCCCAGTAGATGATCGAGATGCTTAACCAGTCGCTGACCAAACTTATCACATTTGTATCTAATATTGTTTATTGACTTTGAAGCTGAATATCTTGAAAGTTTAGTTAATGGCCAAATGATTGGAATATTCTTTTCCTATTTGAAGGAAGTAAATTATACAAATCTGTCAGTAGAACAGACAATATTGTATCATTAAATATTTTAAAATTCAGACAATATTTTGCTGATTCTAAAAGTTGTACTTATAGTACATTGCTACCCCAGGGATAAAAGTAACTTATTTAGTCCCGAGACAGGGTTTGGCGCCAATAGTTCGAGAGACAAAATAAGTATTTCAGCCGAAGTAAACACTGTGCTTTTCATTACGAATACAAGGAAAGCAAAAATAAAAACAGGAGCTCGCTAATGAAAAATGAGTGAATTTTATTTTACGTAATTCAACAACTTTGGTGAGATATTTATTTAAAGTGTATGGTAAAATTTTAAGAATTAGTTTTCCGGGTATGTTTATATTTGATATTTTCTGGGAAACTTGAGTTTCTACCGTATCTGTAATTGAGTGACTATAGAGAAAGTTGGAACATGGTTCAATAGAACTGTGAAAATAGAACTAGTTTTTTAAAATTTGACAGATCTCAGTTGATAGCGATTCACCCTAGGGTTGCAAAGTATTACTTTCAACCCGGTCCTCAGGCAACTTGAGACCTACTTTCCGAGTATGAGTAATGAAAAAACTATTTATTAATTTAAAATACCTGGTTATATGACAAGCCTCGGAGGAAATCCAGATACGAGATGTTTTCCACAGCCGCAGAGCGGGGAGGGTTTTGGGCGTTTTCACAAACAAATAATTGCTTTATGATAAAATGATTAATATAACAATAATATAAAACCAGTTCATATATTATTTATTAAAATTTTATTGTTGAAATGATCTCATCTCCGCAAATAATTATAATTCAACCTTATTAAAATCACTAATTCATACTATTCGTGTATAGTTATTATTTTTAAATAGTGTAATTTAAGAACATAAACTTCTTCAATGTTAGATTTTAATTGTAAAAGAACGGTCTTTATACTAATAATAACGGTTTAGGTTAGATTATGAGAGACTTTTTTGTAGGTTCGTTTGTTCAGAGAATACCAAACTTTCCCTAAAACAATTTAGGTAACTATTTTGGGTTCACTATATTAGGTCTTATAACCACTAGACAATACGGATCATTTGGCCATTTTAATAATGAAATATTTCATAATATTATACTCGTTGTATGTAAGGTGGGTTACTAGTGTTACGTCCTGAATGTCTATTCTTTGTCATCATTGAATCTTGGAATAGGTATAGTAATACCTAAGCACCCGTGTTGAATCGTGTTTGGTGTATCATTCTGATATTCACGTCTCTAATCAAAACTGTTTTTTTTTCACTGTTACTTTTCTACTCACATGACAGAATTAGGCATCCTCATCATGCAGTGGCCACCCAGGTTCAGTCCAGCTGGAATTAAGCGGCGGCGCTGCTGAGCCCGGTACATCTCTTTAATGGCGGCTCCCCCGGTGGACAACATCGCCTAAATGAATATGTAACAAAAATATGATGGTGGCAGAGCCAAGCTGAGCCAATCGACTACAGCTTATAGGTATAGGGCTAGCTCGACCAGGGTAGTACGCCGTTTCACAGAATATCGGCGTAATAGCCACATTACGAGCCGGAAGAGCCGGAAGAGCCGGAACACCAAGATTATCCTCTCTCTGTCCCACTCCCCTACATGTCAACAATGTGCGAGCTTTATCTTTGGTGTTGCAAGCATCTATAGACTACAGTTACTGCTTAACATCAGACTGGTCGTACGATTGTTGGCGTCTTTATTATTTATCTTTATAGATAAAAATGAATTTCTATTTCCTTGGACATCGCATCACGCGTGAACGGGTGGAACGATTTCGCTAAGTATTTTTTGTTGTGTTTATTATTGTCAGGAGAAGGTTCTTGTGAACGAAAAAAATAAGAAAGTCGAGCGGAACAATTCGAATTCAATATTCAAAGTTAAGACAAGGCAACGTCTTTCAGGTCAGTTGGTATATAAATAAAGATATGATTTTTTTATAAAATTACTATTCTACTATTAATATTATGAAACAAACCCAAGATATCGTTTAGAATCTATGCAGCCTAATTAGGTTCTAATTATCAATGCTTTACGAGAGATATCACTCTTGCATCTTAGGCCTGTATTCATAAATCGATCTCAAGTCTGAGAGCGATGTTGGAAATGTCATACTAGTACAAAACGACTTGTCGAAAGCCTACTTAAGATCAGCCTTATTTACTAACCTTCAGCATTTTGTCGTTAAACTCGCCGTTGGTGACAGCTTCCTGAACAGACTGTCTTGTATCATTGTAACGCTCTGGAAATTACTATAATAAGTATAGCAACACAATTTAATGAGTTCAAAAGCATTATATCAAAGATTTAAATGATTCAGGTAATACAATTATGTACGCACGCATGATATTTTGCATGTCGCTCTAGTAGTTGCTACCTACCTAGTAATCTGATGGTATACATCTTATCACATGGTTGGTACATCATGGTTACTTTAGCTTTAACAAAGGCGCCATGCAAAAATCGTGCAATATTAAAATAAGACCTAATTTCACCTATAGCCAGGAAGTACAAAGGTGCTAGCAGAAACTGGATGCAAAGCACTATTACGAGACGATTTTGAAGATGAGGTTAAATAATTGAAGCAAGAAGGTAGATTAGAGTAATAACAAGTAATTTGTGCATGTTACTGTCGAGCTCATCCATGGTGTGGAAGAGAGATCTAGCATTGAGGGTCATCCAGCAACTGGAGTTCTTAGGCTTCAACTCTTTACTGATGTCGATGTCTCTTTCATCACTGAACTTGAAGATAAGGGGCTTGGGCGACAGGCCGTCGCTTACTGAAATTGGGCGAGTGCATTTACACATGTTGTGAGGTAGATACAAACATAGTATTGGAAAAATATATTGTTTCGACGGGGGGTATTCACAATCGTCGGAAAGTTTCCGTGTTGGAAATAAGATATTTCATCCTTCTTCTATTTGATTTGTAAAAGAATGTCGGAAACTGTCAATTCCGACAACGGAAACATTCCGTTGATTGTGAATACCTCCCTTGGCAAGGAAAATGATGTACTTATATAGGTAATAATATTTACTAACTTACACATTTATGATGCATAAAATAAATACCTTTATAAGACCAAATATACATTACATATTATACTTTTACTAGGTACTTATATGGTACTAGAGTCGGCGACGTGAGCCGACGTGTCACTCTTGGTGCCGAGCAATCGACCTCTAGCCAAAATTCTTCACTCATGAAGGTCGGCAGCTGTTCGGTCGCCACTCACACACATATTATTTTTATAGGATTCAGCAAATTCTTTGTGTATTCTAACTCACCGTTATTTTCTTGATTTCTTTCATCTTCATACTGCGAGTTGTCTTCATCTACGTTGAAAGCATCTTCATAGACTGCTTCGCCTTTTAAACTTAACAAACCTTCCCCAACAGTCGAACCATCCTGATCATCTACACTCTTTGATAACAGATCAGTTTTGATATCTTCAATATTGGTTGGTTTTGCTGCTGATCGTTCCTGATCTTTCTCCCGTCCTATATGAGTTCCGTATGTTACAGTAATAAGATAAACGTTTGCGAAAATGTATATAGCATTTTTATATTTCATATTCTGCCACGTCGTCCGCGTTTTCTTGTTTTGTTTTGACTTTGTGAGCTTATGTTTCTCCGTTATCACGCTCATTATGAGTTTCATAAATGCAATTTTATTGAATCATAAAAATTAAATTTAAATTGAAATTGTTTTGCATGGGATAAACTTTGATACGTTTGAATTAATATTAGGCTTGACTTAATCTCAGCTAGTACATTCTATGCTACTAGTATTTCTACAAGGTGACACATAATGGGTATACTTTTTTTTTTCAAAACTTAAGTTTGTAATTCTAAAACCATCAGCTTTGGAGGGAACTTGAAAAACAAAAGGTGTTATAGGAATACAGCTGTTGACCGATTTCACAAGTCTACAACACCTTTAGTACTTCAACTGTCCCACAAAGCCGATAGTTTGAGATTTACAAAGTTAAGTCGAGGCCGCGTTCCGATCCGGTTGTAGATATAAGAAAAAAAATATGTAAATTTGACGATTAGTAAGTGCACCCGTAGGCCTAAACAAAATAAACGATTTGAATTTGAATTTGAATCATATTACATCAAGCCGGTCCTGTACTGCTCGCATCCAGCTGTTTCCCATAAACTTCATGATGTTGTGTGTCCATCTTGTGGGAGGCCTACTCACACTGTGTCTTCGGGTACATATATGCCAATCAAGAACCGAATTTGATTAAGCTGAAAACGTGGCTTTAGGTAGATTTTGCTGTAAAAACTTGAAACATTGTGCAGAAAATCTAGAAGAAATTAGGACACTAGCACATGATACTACATTGCAATTAAAATTATAACCGGAGAAATTGGTTTACTAAACCACGAGCTACAGCCGACCAAGTTAAAGTGAAATAATTACCCATCGTTCCTGAATAAACTCAATACTGAGATTCAAAAGAAAACCGCAAATACAACTTTGTTTCTTGTTTTTCACTACTTTGGTTATAGATACGAGAAATCTTCGCTATTGAAATGGGTCCGGAAGCCTTCATTGTGCATGTCCTGATGTGCACTTGCCCGGTTTTTGAGTATAAACGTTACAAACATACAAAAATACAGATTTTTCTCTTTATTATATTAGTGTAGATGAGAAATATGAAGAGAGAGAGAGAGAGATGTGATGTGTAAGTGTTAACTAATTTTTAAAGGATGGCAGGCCTGGGGGGGCCAGGCACACAAACAGCCCAAGTTTTAACGAATGGCGTTTGTGTATTGAAAAAACGGAAATCTATTTGCCATGATTTAATAGGCTCATACTTGATTAGCTCTACTATATGTCTGTGGATTAGCTTCATTTTTCTCACAAGCAATTTTTTGCATATCATTATGCATAAATATTAATAATAATAATAATAAATATCGCCAGACAGACACACCGACTGTACGGTCCCAAACTAAGCAAAGCTTGTACTATGGGTACCGTACAATGGACTGGGGGCGATCCCAGTGACACCCAGACCTGGGCAAATTACGAAAAGGCAATTTCCGAAATTTGCCCCGGCGGGAATCGAACCCTCAACCACCATGTGCAGTGAGCCGAGCGGCCTACGCTCGAACCACTGCGCCAAGCGGTCGTCATATTCAACTTATAGTCATTTTATATAGGATAGCCTTCATGTCATCATCAGAATCTGCATAGGGTTTACTTGGTAGGTACTTTTCATTTAAGTGATTTGCGGCCATGTTTGTTTTTCTTTTTAGAGCGCCTATTCTTCGTTCTATTGGTTCTTCTCTTCTTTTTTGGGAGGTTAGCTTCTCTTTTATGACCTGCTCTTTTTATTTTTGGATCCCCTGCTTATTTTTGGTGTCTTTACTGTGCCTTTTCGAACACAAGGAAGTGGAGTCATCGTTATCGTACGTTTCTAAGTCAGTTTGCGCAGAAAAAAAATCATATTTATTTATCTCCGTCTGATTTTGTGATACTGTTTATTATTTATTATTATTATTGCTCTGGGAGGAATTACAGATGGTCTCATGATTCAATGAAATTATTCATGCACATGTACTAGCTAAAACCGAGTTAGAACGTATCTTTACGTTGCCATCATTAGAGACTGAAATGCTATTTGCGCAGTTCCAAATCACGGGATAATACCTACCTACCTATTGACGTTTTCGTAGTAGTTTTAGCGTAGGCTGCTCGGCTCACGGCACCGAGAGGTTGCATGTACGATTCCCGTCGGGGTAAATTTTGGAAATTGCCGTTTCACATTACCCCTGGTGTCTGGTGTCACCGGGATCGCCCCCAGTCCATTGTGAGGTACCTCCCACAGTAGGTACAAGCGTTGCTTAGTTTGGGACCATACAGTTGTTTGTGCTCGTCATAACAATTCGCAAATCAATATTTCCTTACCTCATTTCGTCCGATATTCGAGTGTCTTAACACCGTTGACTAGAATTTTTGACATAATGGCAATGACATATCATTAAATCATCCATGCCTTCGACAGTCAGTGATTCTGGTCTGAAATCTATATCTATACTAATAAATACAACGGAGTGTCTGTTTGTAATATAAAGATTACACCTTTTCACTAAATGTATATGAAAGTGCATGTGGTAATTATAACCAAAAACGCGATTTAAAAAAATGGTTTCGGTCTGTCCAATTATCCAGATGACACCCAGAAATAGGTACAAAACCAACAAAATCAAGCCGTTTAGGTGGAGAACAAGTACAAACACTCGCACACCGGAATCTATACAAATAAATAAAATTGGAGTGTCTGTTTGTAATATCAAAATAACACCTTTTCACTAAATGCATATGAAAGTACATACGACACCTATAGCAAAATCGCGATTTAAAAAATTTTTGTCTGTCTGTCTGTCTGTCTGTCTGTCTGTCTGTGTGTTTGTTCCGGGTAATCTCCGAATCGGCTGGACCGATTTTGACGGGACTTTCACTGGCAGATAGCTGATTTTATAGGGAGTAACTTAGGCTACTTTTATTTCAGAAAAACAATTAGGGTTCCGCGTAAAAAAATAAAAACACATGAAATCAAAGAGTATCTCCGAAACGGGTGGACCGATTTTGACGGGACTTTCACTGGTAGATAACTGATGTTATAAGCAGTAACTTAGGCTACTTTTATTTTAGAAAAACTTAATAAAAAAAAATTAAAAAATGGTTTCTGTGTGCGGGCTCAGAACGCGGGAGCGGGCTTTTTTGTTAAGTTAAATTCCACGCGGACGAAGTCGCGGGCTCAGCTAGTTGTTTATAAAAATAATTGTAATATTTAGCACTTTTAACGTTCCACGCCTGGGCGCAGGCCTCCCCTCGATACGAGGGGTATTGAAGTCATTCTACAACAAGATGGCCCAGTGCTGGTTGGCGGTTTTCACCATGTCTTTTGAAAACTTATTAGATTTGTTAAGACATGCAGTCTTCCTTTACCTTGAGCAAGTGAATCGGGATATACCAATTTGCGGTTCCGTGCCATTTCAATATCGAAAACTCATCGTACCTTAAGTCGTGAAGCACAAAAACACATAATATAATTGCATATTATATTTAAATACAATAAGAGCATAATTCTTATACGTTAGTTTTAATCCAGCTGGTATATCTAGATACTCTTGTACTGACTAAGGGGTAATAGCTGCTACCACACTCAAGGCCCCACGAGGTGACACCGACCACGGTGCCGTTGTGGTAGAGAGGGCCGCCAGAGTCACCGTTGCACTGGCCGCGGCCACCTACGTCGAGCCAACCGGAGCACAGCATGTTGTCGGTGATGTTACCATTGTAACGAATGTTGCATTCCTCCTGGTTGATGGTCCAGACTTGAACGTGTTGGAGTTGTTCGGGATATTGGGGTTCTGGCTGTAAACAAACACAAAATAACTCCATTTATGTAAAAATTATTCATGCCTAAATGGTGAATATTCAACAGCAAGACAATTTCCTCATAACTGACGTCATCATGGCAAAATATTGAGCACTTTCAATTTTTATGTACTTACGAGATCATCGCTTTTAAAATCTGTCTCTAGCTTTAATGGGCTATGGGGTGTCGCCTAAGAACACTTCCTAAATAATATTGTTTTCTTATATTTACGCGAATACTACACATTGAAATAAAACAATTCTTCGGATTTTATCGCGTTTATTAACTTTATGTTCCCGACATTTCGGTTGCTTTACAGCAGCCATGGTCACGGGGGGACTTAGGTGTTAGACGTCCTGATGTCATAGTTAGTAACTGGGTACCCTCATATTTAGTTGTTGTTTGCGGTCCGATCCACGCAGAAAGTGCTCACAGTGTCTCGAGGTCTTGCAATGGTACACTTGGTTTTGGATTTAATTATATTAATTACTGGATCCCAAGTTGGTGGTAGCACCCAGCCATCTTCCCTATTGAAATTAGGATGTTTTTTAATTTCAATGGCCTCACGTATCATCCTTGGTCGGAATCGGTGTTCTTTTGCGAGGATCTGTGGTTTATCAAAATATGAGGGTACCCAGATACTAACTGTGACATCAGGGCGTCTAACACCTCAGTCCCCCCGTGACCATGGCTGCTGTAAAGCAACCGAAACGTCGGGAACATAAAGTTAATAAACGCGATAAAATCCGAAAAATAGTTTTATTTCAACTTCCTGAATAAGTTTACCGTATCACATACCGAAGAAGAACAGTCATATAAGTCTCTAACTTACAGAAAGTGAACCCCATCCAACTGCCCACACAACCTGGTTGTCAGCAAGTACGTAGTCAGCATTGGGGATGCTCGCTGGCTGCACCAGCTTGCTGAACGCAATCGCAGAGGCGGTGTGTATAATCGCGATGTCGTTGTCGAGGGTACTGTTATCGTAGCTGGGGTGGGGCGTCAAGCTAGCGATGGTGTAGACCGTGCCACCGCTATTGGCATATGTCGAGCCCGCGCGGATCCTCAACCGGACTGCATTATCACTGCAAAATATAAATATTTAAGCGTTACGAAAAACATGTCCTGAATCGTTATAGATTTATACAGTAAAGATCAATGGTGTCTGCCTAACCCAAAAAAAAAATTACTTTTACGGACCTTCAAAGTCAAAGGGGGTTACAGACAATGTTAATAAGTAAAAATTACACCGTCTTTAAAGCGGCTTAAATAGCTTTTGCTCGCGAGTTCGTCCGCGTTGATAAGGTAATACCGCCATATTGTATTATTATGGCGTGGTAAGTAGGTAGGTAGGTAGGTACTTTTTATACCGTGAATATCCACGAAGGAAGGATTTTGTAAAATGCCACCCCTAAGTGTATAAAATAGGGCTTGAAAGTTTATATGGGTGAAAAAAAATACGCAAGTCAGTATTAAGATTACTCATAATATAAAAAAAAAGTCTCTGCGTTTTAATAAATTCCACCCCTAAGTGTGTGAAATAAAGGAAAACAGTTTATAATGAGGTCCCGAATTTGTTTAAGCTGAAAACATAGCTTTTGGTAGATCATGCTGTAAACCTTGAAACAATGTGCAAAAAAATGTGGTTCGAGCGTAGGCCGCCTAGCTCACTGCACCGGGCGGTTGCAGGTTCGATTCCCGTAAGGGTAAATTTCGGAAATGGCCTATTCGTAATTTTCCCTCGACTGGGTGTCACTGGGATCGCCCCCAGTTCATTGTACGGTACCCATAGTACAAGCGTTGCTTAGTTTGGGACCATACAGAAAAGTATTCTAGCACATGATACAACATTGCAATTAAAATTATAACACTAGTAATGGGTCGCTAAATCACGAGCTACCGCTCTGACCAAGTTAAAGCTAAGTTGACTCCTCGTTGTTTCTGAATAAACTCAATACTGAGAGCTAAAAACCAACCGTATATACAACTTGTTTCTTGTACCTATTTCACTTGGTTATAAGATACGATAAAAGTTCGCTATTGAAATGGGTACGGCAGCCTTCATTCTGATGGCCCGACGTGCACTTATCTAAACTTTGGGTGGTTGTGCAACCCGAGAAACATAACTTAGAGGTTACGGCACCTTTTACTTCAAGCTTAGCAGATCAGCATCAGGATGTATCACTCAATGGTTACCTATTGAATAAGTAATATAATTGAACAGCTAACTCCCAAAAATGCTCTCAAACTTACGTTAGACAGTGAGCGGCGGTGAGCACAGCTGTGGCGGTGAGAATAGAGCCGCCGCAATTAAACAAGTATGTTTGCAAGTCTGGTGAGACCAGGAGGCCAACAAGCGCAGGATACTTATCGATGGTCGTCGGGGAACCGCCCACAATCCTTGCCGGAGGTTCTGTTGTACCTAAAAGGATACGTTTATTTAGTAGATAGGTAGTTGTAGTAATCCTTTTATGGGATAGGTACCTTTGTGAATACCAATAAGAGGAATAAGGGAGGGGAAGGGGACTTCCGGCTCTCTTCCTCATAGTAGGTACTTAACGCACCTACAATAGCTACTTTACGCCGATCTTCTGTGGGAGGCTGGTACTGCCTTGGTCGGGCCAGCCCATATTTGAGTTGTAGTCAAATATCTACAGCTTGTTTCTACCATAGACTTGACAGTTCTCGCTCCGTGACGACCAATATATCTGGTTTTTTTTTTTTTTTTTTTTTTTTTTTGAATTGACTATGTTGTTGGCCAGAGTGGCCATAACAACTTCACCCGGACAATATATCTGGTCTACCACCTTATGACTGAGGGAAAAACAATATACCTACCAAACAATTATTTGGCGCCCACATTAGGTATTAGTGATGTAACGAATATTCGCATTCGCTTTCGCGAATATTTGCATATATTTTGGCATTCGCATTCGCAAGAATCTATGCGAATGTTTGGCGATTAAATAAATTTATTTTATACTAGCTGAGCCCGCGACTTCGTCCGCGTGGAATTTAACTTAACAAAACGCCCGCTCCCGCGTTCTGAGCCCGCGCGACAGGACCCCTTTTTTAAATAAATGTTTGTCTAAAATAAAAGTAGCCTCAGTTACTGCTTATAACAACAGCTATCTACCAGTGAAAGTCCCGTCAAAATCGGGCCAGCCGTTTCAGAGATACTCTTTGACTTCATGTGTTTTTATTTTTTTATAGCTGTTGTTATAAGCAGTAACTTAGGCTACTTTTATTTTAGAAAAACAAAAAAAAAAAAAAAAAAAAAATGGGTCGTGTCGCGCGGGCTATTAACGCGGGAGCGGGCTTTTTTGTTAAGATAAATTCCACGCGGACGAAGTCGCGGGCTCAGCTAGTTGTAAATAAAACTGAATATAAACATTCGATTTATTATATTAATTCAAATAATATAATATTTGTTGGCGGCTTTGCCAGACCCGTCGATAAATATAACCGACCAAATGCATATTGGACTACGCAACTATAGGGTTCCGTAGACATCCCGCCACTATAGATAATACGGAACCCTAAAAATAAAAGTGATGTTTTTTTATTGATATGAAATATCGAATACGGCGGCTCTCGTAACGTAACTAAACTATTGGCTACCGTATAAATATAATATTAAGAAATTCTGTTACAACATTATATTAAACCGGTATTCAGAGACATCTTAAGCAAAAGTGTTATAATCCTTTCTTTTCTTTTTGGACTGGTGAAAAGCTCTTATAAGGAGTTTTAATTCAAATATTTTTTTAGTTGTTATTCGACTGGGTACACAATCAGTGGTGCGTGGGTTTGAGACTCAGTCCAAACTTAAATTTTTAACCAATTATATTAATTTAAAAAGTGAAGAACTATTTATTTCCTATTATAAATCAAATGTGGATCTAAGTTAAAATATGAATCTTGCTACTCACGTAAAAAGGGCCACTTCGAAGCTCAATATTTCGTAATCCGGAATTGATATTGAAGAAACCTTCAAATTATTTTAAAATACCTACTGAACAATCGAGCCCTCACTCGAGGGGGTGAGTAAACATTTATTTTCTGGAAATTAGAAAGTTACCTATTAGATTTACAGATTATTTATTGATTCAATTAAATTATGCACATTTATTAGCTAAAACCTGGTTATAACGTGTCTTCACGCTGCTATCATTAGGGACTCAAATGCTGAAGAAATTCAACAGGTAGGTATGTGTGCAGCTCCAAATCACGGGATAATACCTACCTACCTACCTATTAACGTTAGCGTAGTAGTTTAGCGCAGGCCGCTCGGCTCACTGCACCGAGAGGTTGCAGGCACGATGGGTAAATTTCAGAAATGGCCGTACCCTTATTTTCCTTGGTCTGGTCTGGTTTCACCGGAATTGCCCCCGGTCCATTGCAAGGTAGCCACAGTAGGTACAAGTGTTGCTAAACTTGTTTGTGATCGTCATATCAATGCATTCGCAAGTCAATACTTCCTTACCACATTTCGGCAGATGTTTGAGTGTCTTAACACCGTGGGCTAGAGTATTCGACATAATGGCAATGACCTGATGTTGCAGTAAATGTTTGAAATTCGATATCATTAAATTAGCCATGCCTTCGGCAGTCAGAGATTCTGGTCTGTAATATAAAATAAAAATAATAAAATCTAAAAAACCCTTGATGCAACGACTTTTTAAACTACATAAGAGCTGATAATTATCAAACGGCTGAACCGATTTTCATGAAACATAGCTAAGAACACACTCGATCAGAATAGCTTTCTAATAAAAAAAAAAACAAAATTGAAATCGGTTCATCCGCTTAGGCTGTAACAACCCACCTTACATACCCCGGGTATATCATGAAATATTTGAATATAATAATGGCCAAGTGATCCGTATCGTCTAGTAGTTATAGGACCTTACATAGTGAACCGAAAATAGTAACCTAAATTCTTTTAGTGAAAGATTGGTATTCTAAGAACAAACATACTTACATTAAATACTCCCAAATCTAACCTAAACCGTTAATATTCTATGTTCTAAGTATAAATAAGACTGTCCTAATTCAACCTAAGTGTAATGTTGAAGAGGTTTATGTCCTTAAATTACTCTATGTGAAAGTAATAAATATACACAAATAATATGAACTAGTGGAAGACGGTTATATCAAAGATATTATTATGCAGCAATTATTTGTTTTTGACAAGGTCGGGAGCCCCATTCCACGCTGCCCGACTATGGGAAACATCTCATATATATTTTCCCTCCTTGACTTGTCACTCAGTCAACTATTTTAAATTAATAAATTGTTTTAGTACAACTTTAATATCAGCTAAAATTGTCTAGTTTACTTCCTTTAAATAGGAAAAGTATATTCCAATCATTTGGCCATTAACAAGACCTTCAGGATTTCTTCTGCTTCATAAGTCTATAATATTAATAGATACACATTCACTAAGTTTAGTCAGTGACTTGTTAGCATCTCGATCATCTACTTGTGATGAGAATACCAACAGGGTCTACCGCCCCAAGTATGACCAAACATAGGATTGTAGTTATATAGCTGACAAATCAGGTCAGTGACTAGTTAGCATCTCGATCATCTACTTGTGATGAGAATACTAACAGGGTCTACCGCCCCAAGTGTGACCATCATTGGATTGTAGTTATATTGAAAGCTGATAAATTAGATCAGTGACTTGTTAGCAACTCTATCATCTACTGTTTAGTGATTGCCAACATGGTCTACCGCCCCAAGTATGATCCAAAACATCAAGCTATTAGCCGAGGTATAAGTAAGTAAATAACGTAAATAGATAGACTTATCAGCCAGTTTCAATCCATCCAGATTCTCATCTCTGAACCAAATGATATTATGTTCAATTAATAAAGCAAAATTATGCAAAATGCTTGCACTATATTTGATAGTATTGAAATTGAAAGTAAGAATGTAGGTATCAAAGTTACATTATGTATGTTTAAGCAATGCAAAAATAAGACTTTACCACTCATTCGTAAACCTAATCCAATGGAGAAGAATGAGCAAGAAACTCCATGGATATTACAAAAGGTCCTACCTATCCTATCAACAATTTATATTTATATTTTAGTCAATATTCTCTAATGTAGTTAATGCATGATTGAACAGGTTACAATTTGTACGCACCACCATTATTGTACTCGACGCGTAGGTATTGTTTTGAATTTGAAAAAAGAATCATCCTACATCTATCCTGATCTGCGGACACTAATAACTAGGCTAAATTCCATTCTAATATAGAAATGTAAAATTAATTACTTTGTTGAAATAGGAACTTACCAGGAACAGGCGAAACAAACCAATTTTAAAATAAAATTAAATACTTATTTGCAAAATCTTCTACTCTTGTGTACCTTCCGGGATCCCAACGTTGACTATCCCTCTCCTACCTATCCACCCCCCGCACACCCCCTCGAGTCCTTCCGGCCTCACACGTAGGTTCATCTCCCCGTTCCGCCGCTCGCGCCGCCAAGCCAAATCCCAGATAGGTAACTAACTAATACTGCTACCTACGTTTCATTAAAAATATTAAATCATTTTTAGACAATTTGTTTTAGATAAGATTAAAGAATAATTTTATTATAATTAATTAAATTGATGTCTCTATTTATAAATTAGCTTGATATATTAATATTTGTGCACGTGACGGACGAGTTCGTACCGTTACAAGGCGCTACGATGCCACAGACAGACACACAGATACACAGATATACAGATACATTGATACACAGATACACATGTTAAACTTATAATAACCCTCTTTTTTCGACGGGGGTTAAAAATGAAGACATTAGTGAAAAAAATATACAGTACTAAACATAATTTGGTACGCAACCCTAACCATGAGGTAATTTAGAAAATAAAAGCTTTTGCCCGCAGTGACGCTAGATATAAGAAGATAATTAATAATAATAATAATTAGCCCTTTTAACGCCTCACGTCTGGGCACGGGCCTCCCCTCAATACGAGGGGTATTTAAGCTATGATCCACCACGAGTGCCCAGTACGGGTTGGCGGATTTGGCCATGTCTTTCGAAAAATATTAGAATTTCTTTCACCTTGAGCAAGTGTTAATCATATTGAAATTTGTCATGATTAGTACATTGATTTAAAAAACTGTGATGTTCGAGCCAGGTTTTGATCCCAGGACCTTGTGAATAACCTTAAGTACGCAAGATGTGTACTCAACCAATCGCCTATAATTGCTTTTCTGGAGGTAATTTACCCAGACATTAAAAAATGATCCCTCACCTGGTTTGGTCTAAAAAGTCGATGTCAATATCTACTGATTCCGGATTCTGCACCATTCCCAGGCTCAGGTGTGCAGCCAGTTCGTTGGCTGATAGTGTCAGCACCCCGGTCACAGGTGGAAGTCCGGTCGGTATGAAAGCTTCGTATTGGTAAGTCACCTAAAATAAGTCAGCCTTAAGTTATTTAACTGAAGACCGATTCCCGCCGGGGGCAAATTTCAGATTAGACTTTCGTAATTTACCCTGCTATCGGTATCACTGGGATCGCTGCTTAGTTTGAGTCCATATAGTTGGCGTGGTCTGGCTATATTCATTTATTTTTTCTTCTTGCTCTTATCATTTAAATACCAAGAACGTGAGATTCCTGATAATAACAGGTTCCCTGTTTCCCTAACAGAGGATCGAAATTCTGGATATTTCAGGAAAACTCACGTCGACTGGTAGCCCGGGTACATGTATGCCCTTAATCACTTCTGGGATTTTCTATATAATTATCACTTGCTTACGGTGAAGGAAAACATCGTGCAGAAACCTGCATGTCTTAGAAAAATCTAACAAATTTTAGAAAAACATTTAAAATCCGCCAACCCGCACTGGGCCAGCGTCGTGGATTACGGCCTGAATACCCCTCGTAGTGAGGGGAGGCCCGTGCCCAGGAGTGGGACATCAAAAGGGCTAAATTATTATTATTATTATCTCCCTCTCCACACATCATATCAACATGTGAGAAAATCTTTACTAAATACTAACAAATCAAGAATGTTCCGTACCTTCAAGTCGCTGAACCCCACAAGGCAGTCGACTTTGCGAATATTATTTTGTTTGTTGGAAGTCGCCACTGATCGACGGTAGATGCTGTCCAAGCCGCGTAATACGCCATTTTGGATGGTAAGGTTCTATTGACAAATACACGTGAATGTTTGCAGTGGGCGTCGATGTAATGACTTTTTGGGATATTTTGATAAAAATGGCGTACCTAAATATTCTTATCATTAAAGAAATAAATATTTTTATGTTGGCAAAAGTAGACCTTAAACCGCTACTATAGAGGTGAACTTAAAACGATCTACTTATCACGGTTAAGATTTTCTAGACGAATATCGAACATATTTTTGTTAGCTAAAGTGCGGGGCTTTCCCGCTTAAGATCTCTGGGTTGACTGACCAATGCGGAAGCATGCAGCGTGAGAGGTATGCGAGTAGGGTTTTAACTTAAAGAAATATTTGCATTGCCATCGTTGCTTACGTTGTTGACGACTTTTTTTGGTGACAAAGAGAATTATATTTTTTTTAAAGTGAACTATACGTCTCGTATTTGTAAAACTGTGAGTAATCAGTCCTTATAATGTGTGAAATACAATTAATAAATGAGTGGTACATCAGGCCACGATATTTTTGAACCTTAAAACGATTTTCTTTGGTCCAAGTCTAAAGGACAGCGATGGAAGTGACAATTTGGTATAAAGATTGTAAATATTTTCATTGTTAATCATCGACTACCTACGAGATGAAAGCCATCGTTTTTTTTTAGTGAAGTTAAGTGAAGTGCATATTTTTATTGTTCTTTACATCATACTCTTAAAAGTTAGTGATGAGTTAGCTAAATGTATTGCAATCCACTTTGAGTAATTTAATCTCCCAAAATATAAGTACTTTTTTTGCTTCCCTGCACACAATTGGCGTGAAATTCGAGAAATAGCCATAGTATAGTATTAGGTGATAAAACTTACAAAGTCCTCATGCCCCAAGATAGTGAACTTGGGTATTCTGATGGCGGCGGACGCAGTTCGTTCACGCAATCTGGCACGAATCAGTTCCAAAGCGTTGTCCATATACACGTTTAGTGCTATTGCCTTGTCTTTGTCGTATTTTCTGGAAAACGTGTGTGACGATCAGTGGGCGGCAGGTAGGGTCTCTTTTCCTTTGGTTTTAGTTAGGCCTTGTAATTGCTGGACATCCTCCTTTTTTCTATGCTGGACAAAGTAACAAAAAGCAATCAGTTTCAATTCTATAATGCGTTATTAATTAACAGACTTGGGTCCCGGGGTTATTCGACTAGAGCCCGTATTAATAATTATATCGAGCTATCTTGAGTATATTTTGTACTGGTTTGATATAGACATACCATTATCTCTTAGCTAGGTACCGTATAAGCCGCAAAAATATTATTTGATACCATTACCACTTTAAAAAACCATGTATTACGCTAATAATATTAGAATATACCATACTCGAGCTTATCAAGTTGTGGAATTCCATCTAGTTTTGTGTATATTAAGAAATTGTTGAAGTAGTCTCTCAGCCACTTGTCTAGGTCTGTCTTCATTCTGTCCAAGAATTCCTCTATAAAAGATATAAGTGATGTAGGTATGTTTTCTTTCCAAAATTTAAGTACTTATTTAAACCTTAATTAGGTATCTCGTAAATAGTTACCTATGTTGGCTTTGTCTACCCTTACAGTTGGATTTCCGACTGCTTTGTTGAGATACTGAAATTATGGAGAAGTAGGTACATAACTGTCTTATTTAAGTAATCTATACAAATTAATAAAATTGGAGTGTCTGTTTGTAATATCAAAATAACACCTTTTCACAAAGTACATAAGACACCTACAGAAAAAACGCGATTTAAAAAACTTTTGTCTGTCTGTCTGTCTGTTTGTCTGTGTGTTTGTTCCGGGTGATTTCCGAAACGGCTGGACTGATTTTGACGGGACTTTCACTGGCAGATAGCCGATGTTATAAGGAGTAACTTAGGCTACTTTTATTTTAGAAAAACAAAATTTAAAAAAATGGGTGCTGTCGCGCGGGCTCAGAACGCGGGAGCGGGCTTTTTTGTTAAGTTAAATTCCACGCGGACGAAGTCGCGGGGTCAGCTAGTATAACATATTTTTCTTGGTCCCTTGGCAAGTGCTAAAGATGATGTACCACAAAAAACAAAATTAATCAGATGGATTTCCTTCAAACAGCGGGCCTCTAATGAAATCACTTGCAACTAACCTGATATCAACTGAGACCTAGCAAGTAGCAACAGAAAAGAGTTATAGATACCATATCTATTTTTCTTTGTATTAGGTACATAATCTTTTGGAATATTGGTTTTGCAGCATTACGAAAATAAGGCCTTATAATAACAAAAAATATACGATACATAAATACCTATCGCCAGACTAACACACCACCTATATGGTCCCAAACTAAGCCACGCTTGTACAATGGGTACAGTACAATGGACTGGGGACGATGCCACTGTGGCACCCAGACCAGAGTAAATTACAAAAAAAACATTTCCAAAATCTGCCTCGGCGGGAATGCAACCCGCAGCCTCCTCGTGCTGTGAGCCTAGCGGCTTACGCTCAAATCACTACTCCAAATGGTGGTCCTAGTTTGCTGGGAGAAAATACACCAGATGAAGAAGAATTAAGCGACCATAGCCTATTAGATAAGGGGCCTTACTTCGTTACCGTGAAATTCCGGCTTCGATACTCATCCTGACCATTAAAAAATGACGAGAGGCCACGCCTAGCACACGCAATTAGTGTAGTTAAAGGTGCTCACAGAAGTACTTACTTGTAAAGTGACAACTTTACATAGCTAGGGTGCTTTAAAAATTATCAGGGATCATGATGACTCCCATATTGATCGTGTCTACTTACCGCGATAAGGATGTCAGTGACTTGGACCTCAGAAATCAGCACACCGATCACAAGTCTTCCCTTAATTAGTCTGTACCTTCCCTCCATCTTGTACTCCACGTCTTTTAGTAGTAAACTGAAATGTGAAAACAACGAGAGTTCTTCAAAATACATGTTTTCGGGTTCCTCTCAAGGCCGGCACCGCGTCTGCTCGTCTTATGTTGCAGATGTCCTGGGCGAGGGTACCTGCTTACCACCAGGTGGACTGTTTGCCAGTGTGCCTATCTAGAGAAATAAAAATGTGCCTCACAAATAATTTATTTGATGAGTATGTATCGGCCTTTTTCTAAATATTTCGTAAATATACGAGCTAGCATTGAAACAGTTACATACGCGGACCATTAAGGCGTAAAAATACATATATTTACGTAGCAGATAATAAAATATTGTTCCAAAAGTTGATATTGGCGTAGCGGTTTGAGCGTAAGCCACCCAGGTGGTTGCGGGGTTGATTTCCACCGGGACAAATTTTATAAATGGCCTAGTCGTAATTTGCCCTGATCTGGGTGTAGCAGGGATCGCCCCCAGTCTATTGTACGTACCCATAGTACAGCCAAAGCCATAAACCATAGCTTAGTTCGGGCCAAAATGTTTGGCGTGTTAGTTTGGCGATATTTATATGAATTTGTTTATTTTTTTTTTCTTTGCCTTACTCCATTTCTCCAAAAGATGGTGAGTAGTAGAGTACAGAAGGGTCCGGATCAGTGACACACCGCTCGAAGGCACCTCGAAGGTGAAGGTCGTATAGGGAGAGGCGCGCAGTCAGCACCATATTGGCCAGATCATTGTCCAAATAGTTGATACGGAACCGCGTCTCGTTGCGAAGCTTCATGCGGTGGAAGAATCTGTCAGTAAAAATATAGTTAATAATATTTATGAAGGTAAGGTTGGTTATGGACATATCTCTCTCCCGAAATATATCCTTTGCACAACAATATGGGGTCCATCAAAATGCAAGTACAGGCCGGCACTGCGTCTGTTCCCCTTAAGTTGCAAATGTCCTGGGCGACGGTTACCACTCACCATCAGGTGGACCTGTTTGCCTAAACAGGTCCTAAATAGTGTAATTTAAGAACTTTAACCTCTTCAACTCGTTAACAACGTTATTAAAGTCGAGAGTGTGTCGAGTAGGGTAGCGTACCTTATACTCAGAATTACCAAACGGTATTCGCTGAAGGTCATACAGGTTTACGCGCCCACATCGACACACTCAGACGATGAAGTCGAAGCTATGTATGAGGATATCTCAAAAGCCATGCATACTTCTGAAACACACTTCTCGGTGTTAATGGGGGACTTTAACGCAAAGCTGGGCACGAGGAATGGCGATGAGTTGAGAGTGGGGTAATTTGGTTATGGGCGGCGAAACCCCAGGGGTCAGCGGCTTGCCGACTTTATGGAGAAGGAGGGCTTCTTTGTGATGAACTCCTTCTACAAAAAGCGGCCATCCAGGAAGTGGACCTAGATAAGCCCCGATGGTTCCACAAAAAACGAGATAGACTTCATCATGACGACCAAGAAGCACATATTCAATGATTTCTCTGTGATCAACATGGTTAAAACCGGTAGTGATCACCGAATCGTCAGAGGCACATTGAATATCGATGTAAAGCTCGAGAGGTCACGTCTGATGAAGTCTACGCTTCGTCCAACCTCCATGCAAATCCAAAACCCCGAAAACTTTCAACTAGAATTGCACAATCGCTTCCAGTGCCTAGCCGAATGCGATGCAGTGGACGAGTTAAACAACGGGTTTGTGGAAACTGTCCAGGCTGTAGGGTCTAGGTTCTATAAGACCCAACGCCACACAAAGACCCAGAAACTTTCAGGTTCCACTATTAAATTAATGGAAGACCGGAACGAAATGAAACTCCAGTCCTCGGTTGATATGTTGGTCTATGGCGAGATCAATAGGCGAATCTCGAAATCTTTGCGACGCGATCTGCGTGCCTTTAATACTTCTCGTATCGAGGCCGCAATAGAGCGCAACCGCGGTTTGAAAGTGTTCGCAAAAGATTCGTCTATTGGACAAAGCCAAATGACAAAGCTTAAGACCGATGACGGCAGGGTTGTTTCGTCCAAACCAGAAATCCTTCGAGAACTTGAGAGTTTCTACGGACAGTTATACACTTCCTCACGACAGCCTGTTACTAGCTCGCAAGATAGACGAGCAAAATTAACCCGACACTACACCGAAGACATCCCGGACATCAGCCTATACGCGATTAGGATTGCTCTCAAACAGCTTAAGAACAACAAGGCGCCAGGCGATGATGGAATCACGGCAGAACTTCTGAGAGCGGGTGGAAAACCGTTACTAGTAGTCCTCCAGAGGTTATTTAATTCCGTCATCTTTGAGGGCATTACACCAGAGTCGTGGCACAGGAGCGTGATGGTCCTTTTCTTCAAAAAAGGAGATAAATCCTTATTGAAGAATTACAGGCATATCTCGCTCTTGAGCCACGTATACAAGCTGTTTTCGAGAGTCATTACGAATCGTCTCGCACGCAGGTTTGATGAATATCAACCTGCCGAACAAGCCGGTTTCCGAAAGGGCTTTAGCACCATAGATCACATACATACGCTGCGCCAGATTATACAGAAGACCGAGGAGTATAACCGGCCCTTATGTTAAGCGTATGTGGACTATGAAAAAGCCTTCGATTCGATCGAGACATGGGCGGTACTGCAGTCTCTTCAGCGATGCCAAATTGACTATAGGTATATCGAAGTGTTGAAGTGTTTGTACAGCAAAGCCGTCATGTCAATTCGACTCCAGGATGAAAGCACGGAACCAATTCAATTGCAAAGAGGCGTGAGGCAGGGAGACGTAATTTCTCCGAAACTGTTCTCAAATGCATTGGAGGACGTTTTCAAGCTTTTGGACTGAAGTGGGTTTGGCATCAACATCAACGGCGAATACATCACTCACCTTCGTTTTGCCGATGATATAGTCATTATGGCGGAGTCGCTGACGGACCTCGGTACCATGCTCAGGGACCTCAGTATGGTCTCCCAACAGGTGGGTCTTAAAATGAACATGGACATGACCAAGATAATGTCAAATAACCATGTTGTACCCATACCGGTAGTTGTTGGGGACGATACTCTCGAAGTTGTCGACAAATATGTTTACCTAGGACATACTGTCCAGTTAGGTAGGTCCAACTTCGATGAACAGGTCTCTCGACGAATCCAACTCGGCTGGGCAGCGTTCGGGAAGTTACGTAATATCTTCACGTCCGAAATTCCGCAGAGCTTGAAGACTAAGGTCTTCAATCAGTGTGTGTTGCCAGTGATGACCTACGGAAGCGAAACTTGGTCCCTTACAGTTGGCCTACTGCATAAGCTCCAAGTCACGCAGCGAGCTATGGAGAGAGCTATGCTCGGAGTTTCTTTGCGTGATAAGATCCGGAACCAGGATATCCGCAAAAGAACCAAAGTCACCGACATAGCTCACAGAATCAGCAAGCTGAAGTGGGCAGGCCACATCGCTCGTAGAACCGACAACCGTTGGGGAAGAAAGGTTCTCGAGTGGCGACCTCGAACCGGAAGACGCAGAGTTGGACGGCCCCCCACTAGTTGGACCGACGGTCTGGTGAGAGTCGCGGGGAGCCGTTGGATGCGTATAGCGGGCAACCGTCCATTGTGGCGTTCCATGGGGGAGGCCTATGTCCAGCAGTGGACGTCTTCCGGCTGATGATGATGATGATGATGATGATGAACCTCTTCAATGTTAGATTTTAATTGTAAAAGAACGGTCTTTATACTAAGAACATAGAATAATAACGGTTTAGGTTAGATTATGAGAGACTTTTTTGTAGGTTCGTTTGTTCAGAGAATACCAAACTTTCCCTAAAACAATTTAGGTAACTATTTTGGGTTCACTATATTAGGTCTTATAACCACTAGACAATACGGATCATTTGGCCATTTTAATAATGAAATATTTCATAATATTATACTCGTTGTATGTAAGGTGGGTTGTTACGTCCTGAATGTCTAATCTTTGTCATCATTGAATCTTGGAATAGGTATAGTAATACCTAAGCACCCGTGTTGAATCGTGTTTGGTGTATCATTCTGATATTCACGTCTCTAATCAAAACTGTTGTTTTCACTGTTACTTTTCTACTCACATGACAGAATTAGGCATCCTCATCATGCAGTGGCCACCCAGGTTCAGTCCAGCTGGAATTAAGCGGCGGCGCTGCTGAGCCCGGTACATCTCTTTAATGGCGGCTCCCCCGGTGGACAACATCGCCTAAATGAATATGTAACAAAAATATGACTACAGCTTATAGGTATAGGGCTAGCTCGACCAGGGTAGTACGCCGTTTCACAGAATATCGGCGTAATAGCCACATTACGAGCCGGAAGAGCCGGAAGAGCCGGAAGACCAAGATTATCCTCTCTGTCCCACTCCCCTACATGTCAACAATGTGCGAGCTTTATCTTTGGTGTTGCAAGCATCTATAGACTACAGTTACTGCTTAACATCAGACTGGTCGTACGATTGTTGGCGTCTTTATTATTTATCTTTATAGATAAAAATGAATCTCTATTTCCTTGGACATCGCATCACGCGTGAACGGGTGGAACGATTTCGCTAAGTATTTTTTGTTGTGTTTATTATTGTCAGGAGAAGGTTCTTGTTATAGAAAAAAATAAGAAAGTCGAGCGGAACAATTCGAATTCAATATTCAAAGTTAAGACAAGGCAACGTCTTTCAGGTCAGTTGGTATAAAAATAAAGATATGATTTTTTTATAAAATTACTATTCTACTATTAATATTATGAAACAAACCCAAGATATCGTTTAGAATCTTAGTGCTTCCATTGTATTAGCTTATACAGCTTCGATGCAGCCTAATTAGGTTCTAATTATCAATGCTTTACGAGAGATATCACTGATGCATCTTAGGCCTGTATTCATAAATCGATCTCAAGTCTGAGAGCGATGTTGGAAATGTCATACTAGTACAAAACGACTTGTCGAAAGCCTACTTAAGATCAGCCTTATTTACTAACCTTCAGCATTTTGTCGTTAAACTCGCCGTTGGTGACAGCTTCCTGAACAGACTGTCTAGTATCATTGTAACGCTCTGGAAATTACTATAATAAGTATAGCAACACAGTTTAATGAGTTCAAAAGCATTATATCAAAGATTTAAATGATTCAGGTAATACAATTATGTACGCACGCATGATATTTTGCATGTCGCTCTAGTAATTGCTACCTACCTAGTAATCTGATGGTATACATCTTATCGCATGGTTGGTACATCATCGTTACTTTAGCTTTAACAAAGGCGCCATGCAAAAATCGTGCATTATTAAAATAAGACCTTATATAACTTCACCTATAGCCAGGAGTAGTCTAGTACAAAGGTGCTAGCAGAAACTGGATGCGAAGCGCTATTACGAGACGATTTTGAGGATAAGGTAATTTAGTTTGGTTGGAGCAAGAAGGTAGATTAGAGTAATAACAAGTAATTTGTGCATGTTACTGTCGAGCTCATCCATGGTGTTGAAGAGAGATTTAGCATTGAGGGTCATCCAGCAACTGGAGTTCTTAGGCTTCAACTCTTTACTGATGTCGATGTCTCTTTCATCACTGAACTTGAAGATAAGGGGCTTAGGCGACAGGCCGTCGCTTACTGAAATTGGGCGAGTGCATTTACACATGTTGTGAGGTAGATACAAACATAGTATTGGAAAAATATATTGTTTCGACGGGGGGTATTCACAATCGTCGGAAAGTTTCCGTGTTGGAAATAAGATATTTCATCCTTCTTCTATTTGATTTGTAAAAGAATGTCGGAAACTGTCAATTCCGATATCGGAAACATTCCGTTGATTGTGAATACCTCCCTTGGCATGGAAAATATGTACTTATATAGGTAATAATATTTACTAACTTACACATTTATGATGCATAAAATAAATACCTTTATAAGACCAAATATACATTACATATTATACTTTTACTAGGTACTTGTATGGAGTCGGCGACGTGAGCCGACGTGTCACTCTTGGTGCCGAGCAATCGACCTCTGAAGCGACAGACGGAACAAAATCTCCTTTAGCCAAAATTCTTCACTCATGAAGGTCGGCAGCTGTTCGGTCGCCACTCACACACATATTATTTTTATAGGATTCAGCAAATTCTTTGTGTATTCTATCTCACCGTTATTTTCTTGATTTATTTCATCTTCATACTGCGAGTTGTCTTCATCTACGTTGAAAGCATCTTCATAGACTGCTTCGCCTTTTAAACTTAACAAACCTTCCCCAACAGTCGAACCATCCTGATCATCTACACTCTTTGATAACAGATCAGTTTTGATATCTTCAATATTGGTTGGTTTTGCTGCTGATCGTTCCTGATCTTTCTCCCGTCCTATATGAGTTCCGTATGTTACAGTAATAAGATAAACGTTTGCGAAAATGTATATAGCATTTTTATATTTCATATTCTGCCACGTCGTCCGCGTTTTCTCGTTTTGTTTTGACTTTGTGAGCTTATGTTTCTCCGTTATTACGCTCATTATGAGTTTCATAAATGCAATTTTATTGAATCATAAAAATTAAATTTAAATTGAAATTGTTTTGCATGGGATAAACTTTGATACGTTTGAATTAATATTAGGCTTGACTTAATCTCAGCTAGTACATTCTATGCTACTAGTATTTCTACAAGGTGACACATAATGGGTATACCTTTTTTTTTCAAAACTTAAGTTTGTAATTCTAAAACCATCAGCTTTGGAGGGAACTTGAAAAACAAAAGGTGTTATAGGAATACAGCTGTTGACCGATTTCACAAGTCTACAAAACCTTTAGTACTTCAACTGTCCCACAAAGCCGATAGTTTGAGATTTACAAAGTTAAATTGCAAAAAAAATAGTATACCCATTTTGTATCACCTAGTATATGTACAGTTAATTGTAGAGTAAATGCAATCAATAATAATATCAAAAGGCTATCACTGGAACTATTATAATATTTATATAAATATCTACTACCCTTTGTAATTATTGATTACTAGCTGTGCCCGCGACATCGTCCGCGTGGAATTTAATTGACAAAGTTTCATACAAACTTTCATCCCCTATTTTATCCCCTTGGGGGTAGAATTAATCAAAATCCTTTCTTAGCGGATGCCTACGTCATAACATCTACCTGCATGTCAAATTTCAAATTTCAGGCCGATCCGTCCAGTGGTTTGGGCTGTGCGTTGATAGATCACTGTCAGTCAATCAGTCAGTCAGTCAGTCACCTTTGAGTTATATATATTTAGATAAGCAACTGGCGATAAATAAAATATAATGACATGTAAAAAGACAAGCCCGCTGAATTTCTTGCCGGATCTTCTCAGTCGAGGCCGCGTTCCGATCCGGTTGTAGATATAAGAAAAAAAATATGTAAATTTGACGATTAGTAAGTGCACCCGTAGGCCTAAACAAAATAAACGATTTGAATTTGAATTTGAATCATATTACATCAAGCCGGTCCTGTACTGCTCGCATCCAGCTGTTTCCCATAAACTTCATGATGTTGTGTGTCCATCTTGTGGGAGGCCTACTCACACTGTGTCTTCGGGTACATATATGCCAATCAAGAACCTTTCCGTCCTCTTGACTATCAATATTACACACAACTGATAGCTTTACTTATTAGTTGTTGATGTTTATTACCTGTATCCACATAATAAAACTATGGATACATACTATAAAAGGTGAAACACAAAGGGTTTACGTGAGGCACTCAGAATATTTCTAGAAACTAAAAAAAGGTTCTATAGGATACCATTTTTCAAAGTACTCTCCACCAGCGTCTATACAAAGTTTCATGCGTCTGAACCAATTATGAAAGCATTTTCAGTAATCTTTAGACGCCTTCTACAGCTCGCTTGAACGCCGCTAGTGCATCTTCTGGCGATGAAAACTGTGTTCCTTTCAGTAGATATTTTGTTTTGGCCTATGTTACTCAGGGATAACGTAGCATTCAAAGGGTTAATGAATTTTTGAAATCGGTCCAGTAGTTTTTATGGTTCTGGACCTTAAAAGGAAAAACGGAACCCTTATAGGATCACTTTGTTGTCCGTCCGTCTGTCTGTCAATAATTTTTTTCTCAGAAACGGATGGAGATATCAAGCTGAAATTGATATCAAATATCAAACGCTATGGTCCCTTGTAGATGTAAAAAAAATTGGCTTCTAAGACAACGATTTCAAAAGATACGGCCATTTAAGTGGCATATTTTGGTACTTTCTGCAAATTCACTAATCAAAACAAAGGAATCAACGCACAGCCGAAACCGCTGGTGTTAGAATCATGAAATTTTGGGCGGTAGGTACCTTTCATCCCGTAAATATCCACTAAGGAAGGATTTTGTAAAATTCCACCCCCAAGTGTATAAAATAGGGGATGAAAGTTAGTATGGGTAAAAAAAAAATCTCAACTTAGAGCCATGAAAATTAGTATTAAGGTTACTCATTACAAATAAAAAATATAATTTTCAGCGTTTTATAAAACTCCACCCCTAAGTGTGTGAAATAAGGGTAAACAGTTTGTATTGGGGACCCGAATTTGTTTAAGCTGAAAACGTGGCTTTAGGTAGATTTTGCTGTAAAAACTTGAAACACTGTGCAGAAAATCTAGAACAAATTAGGACACTAGCACATGACACTACATTGCAATTAAAATTATAACCGGAGAAATTGGTTTACTAAACCACGAGCTACAGCCGACCAAGTTAAAGTGAAGTAATTACCCATCGTTCCTGAATAAACTCAATACTGAGATTCAAAAGAAAACCGCAAATACAACTTTGTTTCTTGTTTTTCACTACTTTGGTTATAGATACGAGAAATCTTCGCTATTGAAATGGGTCCGGAAGCCTTCATTGTGCATGTCCTGATGTGCACTTGCCCGGTTTTTGAGTATAAACGTTACAAACATACAAAAATACAGATTTTTCTCTTTATAATATTAGTGTAGATGAGAAATATGAAGAGAGAGAGAGAGAGATGTGATGTGTAAGTGTTAACTAATTTTTAAAGGATGGCAGGCCTGGGGGGGCCAGGCACACAAACAGCCCAAGTTTTAACGAATGGCGTTTGTGTATTGAAAAAACGGAAAACTATTTGCCATGATTTAATAGGTTCATACTTGATTAGCTCTACTATATGTCTGTGGATTTTTTGCATATCATTATGCATAAATATTAATAATAATAATAATAAATATCGCCAGACAGACACACCGACTGTACGGTCCCAAACTAAGCAAAGCTTGTACTATGGGTACCGTACAATGGACTGGGGGCGATCCCAGTGACACCCAGACCTGGGCAAATTACGAAAAGGCAATTTCCGAAATTTGCCCCGGCGGGAATCCACCCGCAACCACCATGTGCAGTGAGCCGAGCGGCCTACGCTCGAACCACTGCGCCAAGCGGTCGTCATATTCAACTTATAGTCATTTTATATAAGATAGCCTTCATATCATCATCAGAATCTGCATAGGGTTTACTTGGTAGGTACTTTTCATTTAAGTGATTTGCGGCCATGTTTGTTTTTCTTTTTAGAGCGCCTATTCTTCGTTCTATTGGTTCTTCTCTTCTTTTTTGGGAGGTTAGCTTCTCTTTTATGACCTGCTCTTTTTATTTTTGGATCCCCTGCTTATTTTTGGTGTCTTTGCTGTGCCTTTTCGAACACAAGGAAGTGGAGTCATCGTTATCGTACGTTTCTAAGTCAGTTTGCGCAGAAAAAAAATCATATTTATTTATCTCCGTCTGATTTCGTGATACTATTTATTATTTATTATTATTATTGCTCTGGGAGGAATTAAAGATGGTCTCATGATTCAATGAAATTATTCATGCACATGTACTAGCTAAAACCGAGTTAGAACGTATCTTTACGTTGCCTTCATTAGAGATTGAAATGCTATTTGCGCAGTTCCAAATCACGGGATAATACCTACCTACCTATTGACGGTTTCGTAGTAGTTTTAGCGTAGGCTGCTCAGCTCACGGCACCGAGAGGTTGCATGTACGAGTCCCGTCGGGGTAAATTTTGGAAATTGCCGTTTCACATTACCCCTGGTGTCTGGTGTCACCGGGATCGCCCCCAGTCCATTGTGAGGTACCTCCCACAGTAGGTACAAGCGTTGCTTAGTTTGGGACCATACAGTTGTTTGTGCTCGTCATAACAATTCGCAAATCAATATTTCCTTACCTCATTTCGTCCGATATTCCAGTGTCTTAACACCGTTGACTAGAATTTTTGACATAATGGCAATGACATATCATTAAATCATCCATGCCTTCGACAGTCAGTGATTCTGGTCTGAAATCTATATCTATACTAATAAATACAACGGAGTGTCTGTTTGTAATATAAAGATTACACCTTTTCACTAAATGTATATGAAAGTGCATGTGGTAATTATAACCAAAAACGCGATTAAAAAAAATGGTTTCGGTCTGTCAAATTATCCAGATGACACCCAGAAATAGGTACAAAACCAACAAAATCAAGCCGTTTAGGTGGAGAACAAGTACAAACACTCGCACACCGGAATCTATACAAATAAATAAAATTGGAGTGTCTGTTTGTAATATCAAAATAACACCTTTTCACTAAATGCATATGAAAGTACATACGACACCTATAGCAAAATCGCGATTTAAAAAATTTTTGTCTGTCTGTCTGTCTGTCTGTGTGTTTGTTACGGGTAATCTCCGAATCGGCTGGACCGATTTTGACGGGACTTTCACTGGCAGATAGCTGATTTTATAGGGAGTAACTTAGGCTACTTTTATTTCAGAAAAACAATTAGGGTTCCGCGTAAAAAAATAAAAACACATGAAATCAAAGAGTATCTCCGAAACGGGTGGACCGATTTTGACGGGACTTTCACTGGTAGATAACTGATGTTATAAGCAGTAACTTAGGCTAATTTTATTTTAGAAAAACTTAATAAAAAAAAATGAAAAAATGGTTTTTGTGTGCGGGCTCAGAACGCGGGAGCGGGCTTTTTTGTTAAGTTAAATTCCACGCGGACGAAGTCGCGGGCTCAGCTAGTTGTTTATAAAAATAATTATAATAATTAGCACTTTTAACGTTCCACGCCTGGGCGCAGGCCTCCCCTCGATACGAGGGGTATTGAAGTCATTCTACAACAAGATGGCCCAGTGCTGGTTGGCGGATTTCACCATGTCTTTTGAAAACTTATTAGATTTGTTAAGACATGCAGTCTTCCTTTAACTTGAGCAAGTGAGTCGGGATATACCAATTTGCGGTTCCGTGCCATTTCAATATCGAAAACTCATCGTACCTTAAGTCGTGAAGCACAAAAACACAATAAAATTGCACATTATATTTAAATACAATAAGAGCATAATTCTTATACGTTAGTTTTAATCCAGCTGGTGTATCTAGATACTCTTGTATTGACTAAGGGGTAATAGCTGCTATCACACTCAAAGCTCCACGAGGTGACACCGACCACGGTGCCGTTGTGGTAGAGAGGACCGCCAGAGTCACCGTTGCACTGGCCGCGGCCACTTACGTCGAGCCACCCGGAGCACAGCATGTTGTCGGTGATGTTACCTTCGTAACGAATGTCGCATTCCTCCTGGTTGATGGTCCAAACTTGAACGTGTTGGAGTTGTTCGGGATATTCGGGTTCTGGCTGTAAACAAACACAAAATAACTCCATATGGAAAAATTATTCATGCCTAAAAGGTGAATATTCAACAGCAAGACAATTTCCTCATAACTGACGTCATCATGGCAAAATATTGAGCACTATACATTTTTATGTACTTACGAGATCATCGCTTTTAAAAAACTGTCTCAAGCTTTAATGGGCTATGGGGTGTCGCCTAAGAACACTTCCTGAATAAGTTTACCGTATCACATACCGAAGAAGAACAGTCATATAAGTATCTAACTTACAGAAATTCTACCCCATCCAACTGCCCACACAACCTGGTTGTCAGCAAGTACGTAGTCAGAATTGGGGATGATCGCTGGCTGCACCAGCTTGCTGAACGCCATCGCAGTGGCGGTGCGCATGATCGCGATGTCATTGTCCGCGGTAATTAAATCGAAGCTGGGGTGGCTCGTCAAGTTAGCGACGGTGTAGATCTCGCCACCGCTATTGGCATATGTAGAGCCCACGCGGATCCTCCACCGGACTGCATCATAAGTCCAGCTGTGTAGAAAATAGGGCGTGAAAGTTTGTATGGGTGAAAAAAAAACTCAAGTTAGAGCCTTGAAAGTCAGTATTAAGGTCACTCATTAAAAATAAAAAATAAAAGTATCTGCGTTTTAATAAATTCCACCTCTAAGTGTGTGAAATAAAGGAAAACAGTTTGTTATGAGGTCCCGAATATAGCTTTTGGTAACTAACTTGAAACAATGTGCAGAAAATGACCTGAAGGCCGCTTGGCGCAGTGGTTCGAGCGTAGGCCGCTCAGCTCACTGCACCGGGTGGTTGCAGGTTCAATTCCCGTAAGGTTAAATTTCGGAAATGGCCTTTTCATAATTTGGCCTCGCCTGGGTGTCACTGGGATCGCCCTCAGTTCATTGTTCGGTACCCATAGTACAAGCGTTGCTTAGTTTGGACCATAAAGTTGCTGTGTTCGTCCGGCGATATTTATTATTTATTTATTGTAAATCTGAAATAAACAGGATTCTAGCACATGATACAACATTGCAATTATAATTATAACACTAGTAATGGGTCGCTAAATCACGAGCTACCGCTGACCAAGTTAAAAGTTAAGTTGGCTCCCCGTTGTTTCTAAATAAACTCAATACTGAGAGCGAAAAACCAACCGTATATACAACTTGTTTCTTGTACCTATATCACTTGGTTATAAGATACGATAAAAGTTCGCTAATGAAATGCGTACGGAAGCTTTCATTCTGATGGCCCGACGTGCACTTGTGTAAGCTTTAGGTGGTTGTGCAACCCGAGAAACATAACTTAGAGGTTACGGCACCTTTTACTTTAAGCTTAGCAGATCAGGATCAGGATGTATCACTCAATGGGTACCTATTGGATAAGTAATATAATTGAACAGCTACCTCCCAAAAATGCTCTCAAACTTACATTAGACAGTGAGCGGCGGTGAGCACAGCTGTGGCGGTGAGAATATAGCCGCCGCAATTAAACAAGTATGTTTGCAAGTCTGGTGAGACCAGGAGGGCAACAAGCGCAGGATACTTATCGATGGTCGTCGAGGAACCGCCCACAATCCTTGCCGGAGGTTCTTTTGTACCTAAAAGGATATGTTTATTTAGTAGATAGGTAGTTGTAATCTTTTTATGGGATAGGTACCTTTGTGAATACCAATAAGATCTATACGGACAAAGGGAGGGGAAGGGGACTTCCGGCTCTCTTCCTCATAGTAGGTACTAAACGCACCTACAATAGCTACTTTACGCCGATCTTCTGTGGGAGGCTGGTACTGCCTTGGTCGGGCCAGCCCATATTTGAGTTGTAGTCAAATATCTACAGCTTGTTTCTACCATAGACTTGACAGTTCTCGCTCCGTGACGACCAATATATCTGGTTTCTACCACCTTATGACTGAGGGAAAAACAATATACCTACCAAACAATTATTTGGTGTCCACATTAGGTATTAGTGATGTAACGAATATTCGCATTCGCTTTCGCGAATATTTGCATATATTTTGGCATTCGCATTCGCATTCGCAAGAATCTATGCGAATGTTTGGCGATTAAATAAATTTATTTTATATTAATTTTCATCTATACAAATAAATAAAATTGGAGTGTCTGTTTGTAATATCAAAATAACACCTTTTCAGTAAATGCATATGAAAGTACATACAACACCTATAACAAAAACGCGATTTACAAAATTTTTGTCTGTCTGTGTGTTTGTTCCGGGTAATCTCCGAAACGGCTGGACCGATTTTGACGGGACTTTCACTGGTAGATAGCTGTTGTTATAAGCAGTAACTTAGGCTAATTTTATTTTAGAAAAACAAAATAAAAAAAAATGGGTCGTGTCGCGCGGCCTATGAACGTGAACTGAGCGGGCTTTTTTGTTAAGATAAATTCCACGCGGACGAAGTCGCGGGCTCAGCTATTTGTAAATAAAACTGAATATAAACATTCGATTTATTATATTAATTCAAATAATATAATAATTGTTAGCGGCTTTGCCAGACCCGTCGATAAATATAACCGACCAAATGCATATCGGACTACGCAACTATCCGGGTTCCGTAGACATCCCGCCACTATAGATAATACGGAACCCTAAAAATAAAAGTGATGTTTTTTTATTGATATGAAACATCGAATACGGCGGCTCTCGTAACTAAACTATTGGCTACCGTATAAATAGAATAGTAAGAAATTCTGTTACAACATTATATTAAACCGGCATTCAGAGACATCTTAAGCAAAAGTGTTATAATCCTTTCTTTTCTTTTTGGACTGGTGAAAAGCTCTTATAAGGAGTTTTAATTCAAATATTTTTTTAGTTGTTATTCGACTGGGTACACAATCAGTGGTGCGTGGATTTGAGACTCAGTCCAAAATTTAGATTTTTAACCAATTATATTAATTTAAAAAGTGAAGAACTATTTATTTCCTATTATAAATCAAATGTGGATCTAAGTTAAAATATGAATCTTGCTACTCACGTAAAAAGGGCCACTTCGAAGCTCAATATTTCGTAATCCGGAATTGATATTGAAGAAACCTTCAAATTATTTTAAAATACCTACTGAACAATCGAGCCCTCACTCGAGGGGGTGAGTAAACATTTATTTTCACTCCCCTTTCTTTAGTACGGGAGGTACAATGGAATAAATTTGCTTTCAAAATTTAAATACACAGTTTTGTAGCGGTACATAAACTCGATTTGTTTGCATATTGCAGTATTTTAGCCCTAATAGTCTTTGAATAAAATTGCTGTGATGTCAGAGGGACGGGTAGATGGACAGACGGACGTGGCGAAACTAAGGGTTCCGAGTTTGACTACGGAACCCTAAAAACTTACGGCGCGCCATCTTGTTTTATTTTTTATTCATCCTGCAATTCTCTAAGTCTTAAACAAATTTGTGAATTGTGTTTTTCTAATTTTTTGTCATCGTACGGTATTAGTCAGTTTGTAAAAAAAATAACGTTACCCGTCTCCGTCGGATTACCTGATACTATTTGCCCAGGGAGGAATGGTTCTGGAAATTAGAAAGTTACCTACTTATTAGATTTACAGATTATTTAATGTTTCAATTAAGCTATGCACATTTATTAGCTAAAACCAGGTTAGAACGTATCTTCACGCTGCTATCATTAGGGTCCGAAATGCTGAAGAAAATCAACAGGTAGGTATTTGTGCAGCTCCAAATCACGGGATAATACCTACCTACCTACCTATTAACGTTAGCGTAGTAGTTTAGCGTAGGCCGCTCGGCTCACTGCACCGATAGGTTGCAGGTACGATTCCCGTCGGGGTACATTTCGGAAATGGCCGTACCCTTATTTTCCTTGGTCTGGTCTGGTTTCACCGGGATTGCCCCCGGTCTATTGCAAGGTAGCCACAGCAGGTACAAGCGTTGCTACAGTTGTTTGTGCTCGTCATATCAATGCATTCGCAAATAAATACTTCTTTACCACATTTCGGCAGATGTTTGAGTGTCTTAACACCGTGAACTAGAGTATTCGACATAATGGCAATGACCTCATGTTGCAGTAAATGTTTGAAATTCGATATCATTAAATTAGCCATGCCTTCGACAGTCAGAGATTCTGGTCTGTAATATAAAATAAAAATAATAAAAGTTAAAAAGCCCTTGATGCGACGACTTTTTAAACTACATAAGAGCTGATAATTATCAAACGGCTGAACCGATTTTAATGAAACATAGCTAAGAACACACTCGATCTGAATAGCTTTCTAATAAAAAAAAAACAAAATTAAAATCGGTTCATCCGCTTAGGCGCTACGATGCCACAGACAGACACACAGATACACAGATATATAGATACATTGATACACAGATACACATGTTAAACTTATAATAACCCTCTTTTTTCGACGGGGGTTAAAAATGAAGACATTAGTGAAAAAAATATACAGTACTAAACATAATTTGGTACGCAACCCTAACCATGAGGTAATTTAGAAAATAAAAGCTTTTGCCCGCAGTGACGCTAGATATAAGAAGATAATTAATAATAATAATAATTAGCCCTTTTAACGCCTCACGTCTGGGCACGGGCCTCCCCTCAATACGAGGGGTATTTAAGCTATGATCCACCACGAGTGCCCAGTACGGGTTGGCGGATTTCACCATGTCATTCGAAAAATATTAGAATTTCTTTCACCTTGAGCAAGTGTTAATCATATTGAAATTTGTCATGATTAGTACATTGATTTAAAAAACTGTGATGTTCGAGCCAGGTTTTGATCCCTTGTGAATGACCTTAAGTACGCAAGATGTGTACTCAACCAATCGCCTATAATTGCTTTTCTGGAGGTAATTTACCCAGACATTAGAAAATGATCCCTCACCTGGTTTGGTCTAAAAAGTCGATGTCAATATCTACTGATTCCGGATTCTGCACCATTCCCAGGCTCAGGTGTGCAGCCAGTTCGTTGGCTGATAGTGTCAGCACCCCGGTCACAGGTGGAAGTCCGGTCGGTATGAAAGCTTCGTATTGGTAAGTCACCTAAAATAAGTCAGCCTTAAGTTATTTAACTGAAGACCGATTCCCGCCGGGGCAAATTTCAGATTAGACTTTCGTAATTTACCCTGCTATCGGTGTCACTGGGATCGCTGCTTAGTTTGAGTCCATATAGTTGGCGTGGTCTGGCTATATTCATTTATTTATTCTCCTTGCTCTTATCATTTAAATACCAAGAACGTGAGATTCCTGATAATAACAGGTTCCCTGTTTCCCTAACAGAGGATCGAAATTCTGGATATTTCAGGAAAACTCACGTCGACTGGTAGCCCGGGTACATGTATGCCCTTAATCACTTCTGGGATTTTCTATATAATTATCACTTGCTTACGGTGAAGGAAAACATCGTGCAGAAACCTGCATGTCTTAGAAAAATCTAACAAATTTTAGAAAAACATTTAAAATCCGCCATCCCGCACTGGGCCAGCGTCGTGGATTACGGCCTGAATACCCCTCGTAGTGAGGGGAGGCCCGTGCCCAGGAGTGGGATATCAAAAGGGCTAAATTATTATTATTATTATCTCCCGCTCCACACATCATATTAACATGTGAGAAAATATTTACTAAATACTAAGAAATCAAGAATGTTCCGTACCTTCAAGTCGCTGAACCCCACAAGGCAGTCGACTTTGCGAATATTATTTTGTTTGTTGGAAGTCGCCACTGATCGACGGTAGATGCTGTCCAAGCCGCGTAATACGCCATTTTGGATGGTAAGGTTCTATTGACAAATACACGTGAATGTTTGCAGTGGGCGTCGATGTAATGACTTTTTGGGATATTTTGATAAAAATGGCGTACCTAAATATTCTTATCATTAAAGAAATAAATATTTTTATGTTGGCAAAAGTAGACCTTAAACCGCTACTATAGAGGTGAACTTAAAACGATCTACTTATCACGGTTAAGATTTTCTAGAGGAATATCGAACTAATTTTTGTTAGCTAAAGTGCGGGGCTTTCCCGCTTAAGATCTCTGGCTTGACCGACCAATGCGGAAGCATGCAGCGTGAGAGGTATGCGAGTAGGGTTTTAACTTAAAGAAATATTTGCATTGCCATCGTTGCTTACGTTGTTGACGACTTTTTTTGGTGACAAGGAGAATTATATTTTTTTTAAAGTGAACTATCCGTCTCGTATTTGTAAAACTGTGAGTAATCAGTCCTTATAATGTGTGAAATACAATTAATAAATGAGAGGTACATCGGGCCACGATATTTTTGAACCTTAAAACGATTTTCTTTGGTCCAAGTCTAAAGGACAGCGATGGTAGTGACAATTTGGTATAAAGATTGTAAATATTTTCATTGTTAATCATCGACTACCTACGAGATGAAAGCCATCGTTTTTTTTTAGTGAAGTTAAGTGAAGTGCATATTTTTATTGTTCTTTACATCATACTCTTAAAAGTTAGTGATGAGTTAGCTAAATGTATTGCAATCCTCTTTCAGTAATTTAATCTCCCAAAATATAAGTACTTTTGTTGCTTCCCTGCACACAATTGGCGTGAAATTCGAGAAATAGCCATAGTATAGTATTAGGTGATAAAACTTACAAAGTCCTCATGCCCCAAGATAGTGAACTTGGGTATTCTGATGGCGGCGGACGCAGTTCGTTCACGCAATCTGGCTCGAATCAGTTCCAAAGCGTTGTCCATATACACGTTTAGTGCTATTGCCTTGTCTTTGTCGTATTTTCTGGAAAACGTGTGTGACGATCAGTGGGCGGCAGGTAGGGTCTCTTTTCCTTTGGTTTTAGTTAGGCCTTGTGATTGCTGGATATCCTCCTTTTTTCTATGCTGGACATTGTCCAAAGCATAGGTCCAAAGTAACAAAAAGCAATCAGTTTTAATTATATAATGCGTTATTAATTAACAGACTTGGGTCCCGGGGTTATTCGACTAGAGCCCGTATTAATAATTATATCGAGCTATCTTGAGTATATTTTGTACAGGTTTGATATAGGCATACCATTATCTCTTAGCTAGGTACCGTATAAGCCGCAAAAATATTATTTGATAACATTACCACTTTAAAACACCATGTATTACGCTAATAATATTAGAATATACCATACTCGAGCTTATCAAGTTGTGGAATTCCATCTAGTTTTGTGTATATTAAGAAATTGTTGAAGTAGTCTCTCAGCCACTTGTCTAGGTCTGTCTTCATTCTGTCCAAGAATTCCTCTATAAAAGATATAAGTGATGTAGGTATGTTTTCTTTCCAAAATTTAAGTACTTATTTAAACCTTAATTAGGTATCTCGTAAATAGTTACCTATGTTAGCTTTGTCTACCCTTACAGTTGGATTTCCGACTGCTTTGTTGAGATACTGAAATTATGAAGAAGTAGGTACATAACTGTCTTATTTAAGTAATCTATACAAATAAATAAAATTGGAGTGTCTGTTTGTAATATCAAAATAACACCTTTTCACTAAATACATATGAAAGTACATAAGACACCTACAGAAAAAACGCGATTTAAAAAACTTTTGTCTGTCTGTCTGTCTGTTTGTCTGTGTGTTTGTTCCGGGTAATTTCCGAAACGGCTGGACCGATTTTGACGGGACTTTCACTGGCAGATAGCCGATGTTATAAGGAGTAACTTAGGCTACTTTTATTTTAGAAAAACAATATTTAAAAAAATGGGTGCTGTCGCGCGGGCTCAGAACGCGGGAGCGGGCTTTTTTGTTAAGTTAAATTCCACGCGGACGAAGTCGCGGGGTCAGCTAGTATAACATATTTTTCTTGGTCCCTTGGCAAGTGCTAAAGATGATGTACCACAAAAAACAAAATTAATCAGATGGATTTCCTTCAAACAGCGGGCCTCTAATGAAATCACTTGCAACTAACCTGATATCAACTGAGACCTAGCAACAGAAAAGAGTTATAGATACCATATCTATTTTTCTTGTAGTAACACACCACCTATATGGTCCCAAACTAAGCCACGCTTGTACAATGGGTACAGTACAATGGACTGGGGACGATGCCACTGTGGCACCCAGACCAGAGTAAATTACTAAAAAACATTTCCAAAATCTGCCTCGGCGGGAATGCAACCCGCAGCCTCCTCGTGAACCGAGCGGCCTTCGCTCAAATCACTACACCAAATGGTGGCCCTAGTTTGCTGGGAGAAAATACACCAGATGAAGAAGAATTAAGCGACCATAGCCTATTAGATAAGGGGCCTTCCTTCGTAACCGTGAAATTCCGGCTTCGATACTCATCCTGACCATTAAAAATTACGTGAGCCCACGCCTAGCACACGCAATTAGTGTAGTTGAAGGTGCTCACGGAAGTACTTACTTGTAAGGTGACAACTTTACATAGCTAGGGTGCTTTAAAAATTATCAGGGATCATGATGACTCTCATATTGATCGTGTCTACTTACCGCGATAAGGATGTCAGTGACTTGGACCTCAGAAATCAACACACCGATCACAAGTCTTCCCTTAATTAGTCTGTACCTTCCCTCCATCTTGTACTCCACGTCTTTTAGTAGTAAACTGAAATGTGAAAACAACGAGAGTTCTTCAAAATACATGTTTTCGGGTTCCTCTCAAGGCCGGCACCGCGTCTGCTCGTCTTATGTTGCAGATGTCCTGGGCGAGGGTACCTACTTACCATCAGGTGGACTGTTTGCTAGTGTGCCTATCTAGAGAAATAAAAATGTGCCTCACAAATAATTGATTTGATGAGTATGTATCGGCCTTTTTCTAAATATTTCGTAAATATACGAGCTAGCATTGAAACAGTTACATACGCGGACCATTAAGGCGTAAAAAATACATATATTTACGTAGCAGATAATAAAATATTGTTCCAAACGTTGATATTGGCGTAGCGGTTGAGCGTAGGCCACCCAGGTGGTTGCGGGGTTGATTTCCACCGGGACAAATTTTATAAATGGCCTAGTCGTAATTTGCCCTGGTCTGGGTGTAGCAGGGATCGCCCCCAGTCCATTGTACGTACCCATAGTACAGCCAAAGCCATAAACCATAGCTTAGTTCGGGCCAAAATGTTTGGCGTGTTAGTTTGGCGATATTTATATGAATTTGTTAATTTTTTTTTTCTTTGCCTTACTCCATTTCTCCAAAAGATGGTGAGTAGTAGAGTACAGAAGGGTCCGGATCAGTGACACACCGCTCGAAGGCACCTCGAAGGTGAAGGTCGTATAGGGAGAGGCGCGCAGTCAGCACCATATTGGCCAGATCATTGTCCAAATAGTTGATACGGAACCGCGTCTCGTTGCGAAGCTTCATGCGGTGGAAGAATCTGTCAGTAAAAATATAATAATAATAAATTATACAGTAAAAATATAGTTAATAATATTTATGAAGGTAAGGTAGGTTATGGACATATCTCTCTCCCGAAATATATCCTTTGCACAACAATATGGGGTCCATCAAAATGCAAGTACAGGCCGGCACTGCGTCTGTTCCCCTTAAGTTGCACATGTCCTGGGCGACGGTTACCACTCACCATCAGATGGACCTGTTTGCCTAAACAGGCAATAAAAAAATGGAATAAAAAAAAAAACAAAATTAAAAAATATTCATTCGTAAAACGTGCTATTATTTTAGACGAAATGAATTCATAAAAGTAGTTTTCTAAAAAAATATTTATATATGACTGACTAGCCTGTGCCCGCGACGTCGTCCGCCTAATATTTCACTTAAGAAAAATTTCGGGATTACCCGGGTAAAAAGTATCCTATGTGTTAATCCCAGTTATAAACTATCTGTTTTCCAAATTTCATCCAAATCCGTTCAGTAGTTTTTGCGTGAAAGAGTAAGAAACATACATCCGCACTCACAAACTTTCGCATTTATAATATTAGTAGGATTCTATTTTATAAGGTAGGTTTCGCCAATCCGCCAATCCGCACTGGACCAGCGCGGTGGATTATTGCCTGAATGGGACATTGAATAGATTAAACTATTGTTATTTTTCATCTGTTCCGTATGAGAATAGTACAATGCACTTTATGCAATACGTTAAACTACTAAATTCTTCGTCATATTATGGCATTTGGGGCGGTAATTTTTTAAGTATTATCGGCCCGACGACGCTAAGCGACGGTCTTGGGTAATGTTTTTGTGGCCGATCTCTGTACAGGCGCTAAAATTGCCTATCACATTGCAGATTACTCTTTCAATTCAATGGAATGAAATTGGTCATGTTGTAGGATGATGTGTCTTTAGACTAACCCTGACTGTAGACCCTGTTAGCAATCACTAATCAATAGATGATGGAGTTGCTAACCTGTCAGTCACTGACCAGATTTATCAGCTTTCAATATAACTACAAACCAATGTTTGGTTACACTACGGCAGAAGTCCTTTTAGTATTCTCATCCCAGTAGATGATCGAGATGCTTAACCAGTCGCTGACTAAACTTATCACATTTGTATCTAATATTGTTTATTGACTTTGAAGCTGAATATCTTGAAAGTTTAGTTAATGGCCAAATGATTGGAATATTCTTTTCCTTTTTGAAGGAAGTAAATTATACAAATCTGTCAGTAGAACAGACAATATTGTATCATTAAATATTTTAAAATTCAGACAATATTTTGCTGATTCTAAAAGTTGTACTTATAGTACATTGCTACCCCAGGGATAAAAGTAACTTATTTAGTCCCGAGACAGGGTTTGGCGCCAATAGTTCGAGAGACAAAATAAGTATTTCAGCCGAAGTAAACACTGTGCTTTTCATTACGAATACAAGGAAAGCAAAAATAAAAACAGGAGCTCGCTAATGAAAAATGAGTGAATTTTATTTTACGTAATTCAACAACTTTGGTGAGATATTTATTTAAAGTGTATGGTAAAATTTTAAGAATTAGTTTTCCGGGTATGTTTATATTTGATATTTTCTGGGAAACTTGAGTTTCTACCGTATCTGTAATTGAGTGACTATAGAGAAAGTTGGAACATGGTTCAATAGAACTGTGAAAATAGAACTAGTTTTTTAAAATTTGACAGATCTCAGTTGATAGCGATTCACCCTAGGGTTGCAAAGTATTACTTTCAACCCGGTCCTCAGGCAACTTGAGACCTACTTTCCGAGTATGAGTAATGAAAAAACTATTTATTAATTTAAAATACCTGGTTATATGACAAGCCTCGGAGGAAATCCAGATACGAGATGTTTTCCACAGCCGCAGAGCGGGGAGGGTTTTGGGCGTTTTCACAAACAAATAATTGCTTTATGATAAAATGATTAATATAACAATAATATAAAACCAGTTCATATATTATTTATTAAAATTTTATTGTTGAAATGATCTCATCTCCGCAAATAATTATAATTCAACCTTATTAAAATCACTAATTCATACTATTCGTGTATAGTTATTATTTTTAAATAGTGTAATTTAAGAACATAAACTTCTTCAATGTTAGATTTTAATTGTAAAAGAACGGTCTTTATACTAAGAACATAGAATAATAACGGTTTAGGTTAGATTATGAGAGACTTTTTTGTAGGTTCGTTTGTTCAGAGAATACCAAACTTTCCCTAAAACAATTTAGGTAACTATTTTGGGTTCACTATATTAGGTCTTATAACCACTAGACAATACGGATCATTTGGCCATTTTAATAATGAAATATTTCATAATATTATACTCGTTGTATGTAAGGTGGGTTACTAGTGTTACGTCCTGAATGTCTATTCTTTGTCATCATTGAATCTTGGAATAGGTATAGTAATACCTAAGCACCCGTGTTGAATCGTGTTTGGTGTATCATTCTGATATTCACGTCTCTAATCAAAACTGTTTTTTTTTCACTGTTACTTTTCTACTCACATGACAGAATTAGGCATCCTCATCATGCAGTGGCCACCCAGGTTCAGTCCAGCTGGAATTAAGCGGCGGCGCTGCTGAGCCCGGTACATCTCTTTAATGGCGGCTCCCCCGGTGGACAACATCGCCTAAATGAATATGTAACAAAAATATGATGGTGGCAGAGCCAAGCTGAGCCAATCGACTACAGCTTATAGGTATAGGGCTAGCTCGACCAGGGTAGTACGCCGTTTCACAGAATATCGGCGTAATAGCCACATTACGAGCCGGAAGAGCCGGAAGAGCCGGAACACCAAGATTATCCTCTCTCTGTCCCACTCCCCTACATGTCAACAATGTGCGAGCTTTATCTTTGGTGTTGCAAGCATCTATAGACTACAGTTTACTGCTTAACATCAGACTGGTCGTACGATTGTTGGCGTCTTTATTATTTATCTTTATAGATAAAAATGAATCTCTATTTCCTTGGACATCGCATCACGCGTGAACGGGTGGTACGATTTTGCTAAGTATTTTTTGTTGTGTTTATTATTGTCAGGAGAAGATTCTTGTGAACGAAAAAAATAAGAAAGTCGAGCGGAACAATTCGAATTCAATATTCAAAGTTAAGACTTCTTTCAGGTCAGTTGGTATATAAATAAAGATATGTTTTTTTTATAAAATTACTATTCTACTATTAATATTATGAAACAAACCCAAGATATCGTTTAGAATCTTAGTGCTTCCATTGTATTAGCTTATACAGCTTCGATGCAGCCTAATTAGGTTCTAATTATCAATGCTTTACGAGAGATATCACTGATGCATCTTAGGCCTGTATTCATAAATCGATCTCAAGTCTGAGAGCGATGTTGGAAATGTCATACTAGTACAAAACGACTTGTCGAAAGCCTACTTAAGATCAGCCTTATTTACTAACCTTCAGCATTTTGTCGTTAAACTCGCCGTTGGTGACAGCTTCCTGAACAGACTGTCTAGTATCATTGTAACGCTCTGGAAATTACTATAATAAGTATAGCAACACAGTTTAATGAGTTCAAAAGCATTATATCAAAGATTTAAATGATTCAGGTAATACAATTATGTACGCACGCATGATATTTTGCATGTCGCTCTAGTAATTGGTACCTACCTAGTAATCTGATGGTATACATCTTATCGCATGGTTGGTACATCATCGTTACTTTAGCTTTAACAAAGGCACCATGCAAAAATCGTGCATTATTAAAATAAGACCTTATATAACTTCACCTATAGCCAGGAGTAGTCTAGTACAAAGGTGCTAGCAGAAACTGGATGCGAAGCGCTATTACGAGACGATTTTGAGGATAAGGTAATTTAGTTTGGTTGGAGCAAGAAGGTAGATTAGAGTAATAACAAGTAATTTGTGCATGTTACTGTCGAGCTCATCCATGGTGTTGAAGAGAGATCTAGCATTGAGGGTCATCCAGCAACTGGAGTTCTTAGGCTTCGACTCTTTACTGATGTCGATGTCTCTTTCATCACTGAACTTGAAGATAAGGGGCTTGGGCGACAGGCCGTCGCTTACTGAAATTGGGCCAGTGCATTTACACATGTTGTGAGGTAGATACAAACATAGTTTTGGAAAAGATATATTGTTTCGACGGGGGGTATTCACAATCGTCGGAAAGTTTCCGTGTTGGAAATAAGATATTTCATCCTTCTTCTATTTGATTTGTAAAATAATGTTGGAAACTGTCAATTGCGACATCGGAAACATTCCGTTGATTGTGAATACCTCCCTTGGCAAGGAAAATGATGTACTTATATAAGTAATAATATTTACTAACTTACACATTTATGATGCATAAAATAAATACCTTTATAAGACCAAATATACATTACATATTATACTTTTACTAGGTACTTATATGGTACTAGAGTCGGCGACGTGAGCCGACGTGTCACTCTTGGTGCCGAGCAATCGACCTCTGAAGCGACAGACGGAACAAAATCTCCTTTAGCCAAAATTCTTCACTCATGAAGGTCGGCAGCTGTTCGGTCGCCACTCACACACATATTATTTTAAAGGATTCAGCAAATTCTTTGTGTGTTCTTACTCACCGTCATTTTCTTGATTTCTTTCATCTTCATACTGCGAATTGTCTTCATCTTCGTTGAAAGCATCTTCATCGACTGCTTCGCCTTTTAAACTTAACAAACCTTCCTCAACAGTCGAACCATCCTGATCATCTACATTCTTTGATAACAGATCAGTTTTTATATCTTCAATACTGTTTGGTTTTGCTGCTGACCGTTCCTGATCTTTCTCCCGTCCTATATGAGTTCCGTATGTTACAGTAATAAGATAAACGTTTGCGAAAATGTATATAGCATTTTTATATTTCATATTCTGCCACGTTGTCCGCGTTTTCTTGTTTTGTTTTGACTTTGTGAACTTATGTTTCTCCGTTATCACGCTCATTATGAGTTTCATAAATGCAATTTTATTGAATCATAAAAATTAAATTTAAATTGAAATTGTTATGCATGGGATAAACTTTGATACGTTTGAATTAATATTAGGCTTGACTTAATCTCAGCTAGTACATTCTATGCTACTAGTATTTCTACAAGGTGACACATAATGGGTATACCTTTTTTTTTCAAAACTTAAGTTTGTAATTCTAAAACCATCAGCTTTGGAGGGAACTTGAAAAACAAAAGGTGTTATAGGAATACAGCTGTTGACCGATTTCACAAGTCTACTAAACCTTTAGTACTTCAACTGTCCCACGAAGCCGATAGTTTGAGATTTACAAAGTTAAGTTGCAAAAAAAAATAGTATACCCATTTTGTATCACCTAGTATATGTACAGTTAATTGTAGAGTAAATGCAATCAATAATAATATCAAAAGGCTATCACTGGAACTATTATAATATTTATATCAATATCTACTACCCTTTGTAATAATTGATTACTAGCTGTGCCCGCGACATCGTCCGCGTGGAATTTAATTGACAAAGTTTCATACAAACTTTCATCCCCTATTTTATCCCCTTGGGGGTAGAATTAATCAAAATCCTTTCTTAGCGGATGCCTACGTCATAACATCTACCTGCATGTCAAATTTCTGGCCGATCCGTCCAGTGGTTTGGGCTGTGCGTTGATAGATCACTGTCAGTCAATCAGTCAGTCAGTCAGTCAGTCAGTCACCTTTGAGTTATATATATTTAGATAAGCAACTGGCGATAAATAAAATATAATGACATGTAAAAAGACAAGCCCGCTGAATTTCTTGCCGGATCTTCTCAGTCGAGGCCGCGTTCCGATCCGGTTGTAGATATAAGAAAAAAAAAAGTAAATTTGACGATTAGTAAGTGCACCCGTAGGCCTAAACAAAATAAACGATTTGAATTTGAATCATATTACATCAAGCCGGTCCTGTACTGCTCGCATCCAGCTGTTTCCCATAAACTTCATGATGTTGTGTGTCCATCTTGTGGGAGGCCTACTCACACTGTGTCTTCGGGTACATATATGCCACTCAAGAACCTTTCCGTCCCCTTGACTATCAATATTACACACAACTGACAGCTTTACTTATTAGTTGTTGATGTTTATTACCTGTATCCACATAATAAAACTATGGATACATATAAAAGGTGAAACACAAAGGGTTTACGTGAGGCACTCAGAATATTTCTAGAAACTAAAAAAAGGTTCTATAGGATACCATTTTTTTTTTAATCTTTTCAAAGTACTCTCCACCAGCGTCTATACAAAGTTTCATGCGTCTGAACCAATTATGAAAGCATTTTCAGTAATCTTTAGACACCTTCTACAGCTCGCTTGAACGCCGCTAGTGCATCTTCTGGCGATGAAAACTGTGTTCCTTTCAGTAGATATTTTGTTTTGGCCTATGTTACTCAGGGATAACGTAGCATTCAAAGGGTTAATGAATTTTTGAAATCGCACCAGTAGTTTTTAGGGTTCCGGACCTTAAAAGGAAAAACGGAACCCTTATAGGATCACTTTGTTGTCCGTCCGTCTGTCTGTCAAGAATTTTTTTCTCAGAAACGGATGGAGATATCAAGCTGAAATTGATATCAAATATCAAACGCTATGGTCCCTTGTAGATGTAAAAAAAATTGGCTTCTAAGACAACGATTTCAAAAGATACGGCCATTTATGTCGCATATTTTGGTACTTTCTGCAAATTCACTAATCAAAACAAAGGAATCAACGCACAGCCGAAACCGCTGGTGTTAGAATCATGAAATTTTGAGCGGTAGGTACCTATCATCCCGTAAATATCCACTAAGGAAGTATTTTGTAAAATTCCACCCCCAAGTGTATAAAATAGGGGATGAAAGTTTGTATGGGTAAAAAAAAAAACTCTACTTAGAGCCATGAAAATTAGTATTAAGGTTACTCATTACAAATAAAAAATATAATTTTCAGCGTTTTATAAAACTCCACCCTAAGTGTGTGAAATAAGGGTAAACAGTTTGTATTGGGGACCCGAATTTGTTTAAGCTGAAAACGTGGCTTTAGGTAGATTTTGCTGTAAAAACTTGAAACACTGTGCAGAAAATCTAGAAGAAATTAGGACACTAGCACATGATACTACATTGCAATTAAAATTATAACCGGAGAAATTGGTTTACTAAATCACGAGCTACAGCCGACCAAGTTAAAGTGAAGTAAATTACCCATCGTTCCTGAATAAACTCAATACTGAGATTCAAAAGACAACCGCAAATACAACTTTGTTTCTTGTTTTTCACTACTTTGGTTATAGATACGAGAAATCTTCGCTATTGAAATGGGTCCGGAAGCCTTCATTGTGCATGTCCTGATGTGCACTTGCCCGGTTTTTGAGTATAAACGTTACAAACATACAAAAATACAGATCCTTTCTCTTTATAATATTAGTGTGTGGATGAGAAATATGAAGAGAGAGAGAGAGATGTGATGTGTAAGTGTTAACTAATTTTTAAAGGATGGCAGGCCTGGGGGGGCCAGGCACACAAACAGCCCAAGTTTTAACGAATGGCGTTTGTGTATTGAAAAAACGGAAAACTATTTGCCATGATTTAATAGGTTCATACTTGATTAGCTCTACTATATGTCTGTGGATTAGCTTCATTTTTCTCACAAGCAATTTTTTTGCATATCATTATGCATAAATATTAATAATAATAATAATAAATATCGCCAGACAGACACACCGACTGTACGGTCCCAAACTAAGCAAAGCTTGTACTATGGGTACCGTACAATGGACTAGGGCGATCCCAGTGACACCCAGACCTGGGCAAATTACGAAAAGGCCATTTCCGAAATTTGCCCCGGCGGGAATCGAACCCGCAACCACCATGTGCAGTGAGCCGAGCGGCCTACGCTCGAACCACTGCGCCAAGCGGTCGTCATATTCAACTTATAGTCATTTTTTATAAGATAGCCTTCATGTCATCATCAGAATCTGCATAGGGTTTACTTGGTAGGTACTTTTCATTTAAGTGATTTGCGGCCATGTTTGTTTTTCTTTTTAGAGCGCCTATTCTTCGTTCTATTGGTTCTTCTCTTCTTTTTTGGGAGGATAGCTTCTCTTTTATGACCTGCTCTTTTTATTTTTGGATCCCCTGCTTATTTTTGGTGTCTTTGCTGTGCCTTTTCGAACACAAGGAAGTGGAGTCATCGTTATCGTACGTTTCTAAGTCAGTTTGCGCAGAAAAAAAATCATATTTATTTATCTCCGTCTGATTTCGTGATACTATTTATTATTTATTATTATTATTGCTCAGGGAGGAATTACAGATGGTCTCATGATTCAATGAAATTATTCATGCACATGTACTAGCTAAAACCGAGTTAGAATGTATCTTTACGTTGCCATCATTAGAGACTGAAATGCTATTTGCGCAGTTCCAAATCACGGGATAATACCTACCTACCTATTGACGGTTTCGTAGTAGTTTTAGCGTAGGCTGCTCAGCTCACGGCACCGAGAGGTTGCATGTACGATTCCCGTCAGGGTAAATTTTGGAAATTGCCGTTTCACATTACCCCTGGTGTCTGGTGTCACCGGGATCGCCCCCAGTCCATTGTGAGGTACCTGCCACAGTAGGTACAAGCGTTGCTTAGTTTGGGACCATACAGTTGTTTGTGCTCGTCATATCAATTCGCAAATCAATATTTCCTTACCTCATTTCGTCCGATATTCGAGTGTCTTAACACCGTTGACTAGAATTTTTGACATAATGGCAATGACGATGTTCTAGTAAATGTTTGAAATTCGATATCATTAAATCATCCATGCCTTCGATAGTCAGTGATTCTGGTCTGAAATCTATATCTATTCAAAAAAATAAAATTGGAGTGTCTGTTCGTAATATCAAAATAACACTTTTTTCACTAAATGCATATGAAAGTGCAAATGGTAATTATAACAAAAACGCGATTAAAAAAATGGTTTCGGTCTGTCCAATTATCCAGATGACACCCATAAATAGGTACAAAACCATCAAAACATTCGCACACCGGAATTGTTTATAAAAATAATTATAATAATTAGCACTTTTAACGTTCCACGCCTGGGCGCGGGCCTCCCCTCGATACGAGGGGTATTGAAGTCATTCTACAACAAGATGGCCCAGTGCTGGTTGGCGATTTCACCATGTCTTTTGAAAACTTATTAGATTTGTTAAGACATGCAGTCTTCCTTTACCTTGAGCAAGTGAATCGGGATATACCAATTTGCGGTTCCGTGCCATTTCAATATCGAAAACTGATCGTACCTTAAGTCATGAAGCATAAATACACAGAATAAAATTGGACATTATATTTAAATACAATAAGAGCATAATTCTTATACGTTAGTTTTAATCCAGCTGGTATATCTAGATACTCTTGTACTGACTCCGGGGTAATAGCTGCTACCACAACCATAGCCCCACGAGGTGACACCGACCACGGTGCCTTTGCGGTAGAGAGGACCGCCGGAGTCAGCCTTACACGCGTCGCGACCACCTACGTTGAGCCAGCCGGAGCACAGCATGTTGTCCGTGATTTTACCCTTGTAACTAATGTTGCAGTCCTTCTGGTTGATAGTCCAGACTTGAACGTGTCGGAGTTGTTCGGATAATTGGGATTCTATCTGCAAAGAAACACAAAATACCCCAATATAGGAAAAAATGATTCATGCCTAAATGGTGAAAATTAAACAGCAAGAGAATTACCTCATAACAGACGTCATGATGACAAAGTATTGAGCACAAAAAAAAAATATAGTCCTACGAGATCATCGCTTTAAAAAACTGTCTCCAGCTTCAATGGACTATGGGGTGACGCCTAAGAACACTTCCGGAATAGGTTGACCGTATCACATACCGGAGAAGAACAATGACATAAGTATCTCACTTACAGAAAGTAAGCCCCATCCAGCTGCCCACACCTTCCGGTTGTCAGCAAGTACGTAGTTAGCAGTGGGGAAGCTCGCTGGCTGCACCAGCTTGCTGAACGCCATCGCAGTGGCGGTGCGCATGATTGCGATGTCGTTGTCGTACGTTGCGTAATCGTAGCTGGGGTGAGGCGTTACGCTAGCGAGGGTGTAGACCGTGCCACCACTATTGGCATATGTGGAGCCCGCGCGTACCCTCAACCCGACTGCCTCACCACTGCCAAAGATAAATATTTAACTTCAAAGGATCTCAAGATACAACACACAGCCCAAACCGCTGGTGTTATTTTGATGTTTTTTTCTACAGTAAGTACCTTTTAAACCGTGAATATCAACTAAGTAAGGATTTTGTAAAATTCCACCCTACGTGTATAAAATAAGGAGTGAAAGTTTGTTTGCGTAAAAAAACTCTTCCAAATTAGTATTAAGGTTACTCATTATAAATAATAAAATTTTCAGCGTTAAAATTCCACCTCAAAGTGTGTGAAATAAAGGAAAACAAGTTTGTATTGAGGTCTCTATTTTTTTTAAGTTGAAAACGAGGCATTAGGTTAATTCTGCTGTAAAAACTTGAAACACTGCACAAAATCTAAAAAAAAAACTGGACAAGTGCACGTTAGGATATGCACAATGAAGACTTCCGCAGCAATTTCAATAACGAAGATTTATCGTATCTCTTACCAAAGTAGTGAAATACAAGAAATAAGGCTGCATTAACGGTTGATTTTTTGAATCTCAGTATTGCTCACTTCAATGTCCTTGCTTGCGGTGGCTTTGTGGAGCGGATCACCCTCTTCCCTCTATTATGGTTGAGGAGAGTGATGCCGCTTTTCAAGTCATGCTCGTGCGCGGGCGCTGCTTGCGGGGATCGGTCCACTCACTTTCCTCTTAATAACATTGTCGTTAAATACTATTTATTTACTTAGCATGGAAGGCATCACACCAAAGCAATTATCACATTATTTTGGTTCGTAAACGTTTAATTTGATGTAAGTATGAGTAGGTATGCACATCACACTAAACTAGCATTCTCATTTTATTTACATTATTACATATATGATTATTATTTACTATTCGCTATTTAGTGGCAATGGTGTTGCCTGCTCATATTTTTTTTTTATGCTGTTCCTGAGAATGTACACCATCTTTCATTCATTGAAAAGAGTAATCATTGAGTTTCTTGCCGGCTCTTCTCAGTGGAAGCAGCATTCCGAACCGGTGGTAGATTCTGACTATTCATAAATGCTTTGTTGGCTTACATGAATAAAAACAATTTTGTCTTTTTTTTTGTTTTAGTTTATTTAGAAACGATAGCGAATTAACTTAACTTTAACTTGGTCGGGTGTAGGTCTTTATTTAGTTAACCCATTTCCCCTGTTATAATTTTTATTGCAATTTCATGTCATGTGCTAGTAGTGTCCTAATTTATTCCAGATTTTCTGCAAAATCACGTTTTCAGCTTTAACAATTTCGGTACCCCAATACAAACCGTTTTCCCTTATATTATACACTTAGGGGTGGAAATTTATAAAACGCAGTATTTTTTTTTATTCGTTTGAGTAACCTTATTACTACTTTTCATGGCTAAAAGTTGTGATTTTTTTTTACCCATACAAACGTTCACCCCCTATTTTATACACTTAGGCTTGAATTTTACATTTTTTTTTTGTTATTTATATTAAAATCCTTCCTTAGTGGATATTTATTTTATTTTTTCTGTTTATATCGATAAAGGGTACCTATTGTCAAAGTTTCATAATTCTGACACCAGCGGTTTGGGCTGTGCGTTGATTGCTTTGTTTTTGATAAGTGAATTTGCAAGAAGTATAAAAATATACATAAATGGCCGTATCTTTTGATTGTGTCGACTTCGAAGCCAATTTTCTTTACACCTCCAAGGGACCATAGCATTTGATATTTGATTTTAATTTCAACTTAGAAAAAAGGTCTTCATAGACAGACTGACAGACAACAAAGTGATCCAGTTAGGGTTCCGTTTTTTATTTTATGGTCCGGAACACTACATAAATCAGGATACTAGCACATGTTACAACATTGCAATTAAATTTATAACAGTAGTAATGGGTTCACTAAATCATGAGTTACAGCTGACCAAGTTAAAGCTAAGTTGATACCTCGTCGTTTCTGAATAAACTCAATAATGAGAGCTAAAATCTAACAGCAAATACAACTTGTTTCGTGTACCAATTTCACTTGCTAATACTATAAAAGTTAGCTATTGAAATGGGTACGGAAGCCTTTATTCTGATGGCCCGACGTGCACTTGACCGGTTTTTCAAACTATGATTAGACTCAATGCTATTGATAAACTATTATAGGTGGTTGTGCAACCCAATGAACATATTACTTAGAGGCTACGGAACCTTCTCATAGTTCAAGCTTAGCAGATCAGGATGTATCATCACTCAATGGGTATCTATCTATTGGATAAGCAAAATAATTGAACAGCTACCTCCCAAAAATGCTCTCAAACTTACATTAGACAGTGAGCGGCGGTGAGCACAGCTGTGGCAGTGATAATAGTGCCGCCGCCTATATGCGAGTATGTTTGCAAGTTTGATGAGAACAGGAGGGCAACAATCGTAGGATACTTATCGATGGTCGTCAAGGAACCGCCCATAATCTTCCCCGGCCTTCCTGTTGTACCTAAAAGGATACATTTATTGAGTAAATATATAGTTGTAATATTTTTATGGGATAGGTACCTTTCTGAATACCTAAAAGATCTAAAGATGCTCGCACGTTGACGACCAGAACGGGAGTGGGTGAAGGGAGGGGAAGGGCACTTCCGGCTCTCTTCCTCATAGTACTAAACGCACCTATAATAGCTACTTTACGCCGATCTTCTGTGAGAGGGTGGTGCTACCATGGTTGCGCCAACCCATATTTGAGCTGTAGTCAATTATCTACAGCTTGTTTATACCAGAGACTTCACAGTTCTCGCTTCGTAACGACCAATATACCTATCTGGTTACTACCACCTTATGACTAAGGGAAAAACAATATACTTACCAAACAATTATTTGGCGTCCACAATAGGTATACCTACTTCCCTAAGTCATAAGCAGGGAATACCATTAGGTATTGATTTAGGTCGTTGATTTAATAAAGCACTAACTCGAAAAATGTCAGGCGATGATAAATCGATAAGGTCTAATCTTCTCACGATATGTAAGTCCAGGCGTAACTTACTTACTACCGAGAACGATATCAATCACGTAGCAGGTAATATCTTAAAAAAATTTAGTAGTTTGAGAGATATGGATTATTTATGTTAACCAGCAATTTCAAACCGAACCAAATTGAACCGACTTCAAAAAAACAAATCACCCTTACTCGTCTCCGTCGAATTACCTGATACTACTTGCCCAGGGAGGAATGGTTCTGAAATTACAAAGTTACTCATTATACATTTACAGATGTTCTAATGTTTCAATGAAATTATTCATGCACATTAAGGTACTAGCAAAAATCTGATCAGAACATATCTTTACGCCGCTATCATTAGAGGCTGAAATGCAATTTGCGCAGTTCCAAATCACGGGATAATACCTAGCTACCTATTGACGTTTACGTAGTAGTTTAAGCGTAGACCGCTCGGCTCACAGCACCGAGAGGTTGCGGTTGCGCTAAATTTCGGAAATTCCGTTTCGTTATTTTCTATAGTCTGGTCTGGTGTCACCGGGATCGCCCCCAGTACCCACAGTAGGTACAAACGTTGCTTAGTTTGGGACCATACAGTTGTTGTGCTCGTCATATCAATTCATTCGCGAATCAATATTTGCTTACCACATTTCGGCAGATGTTTGAGTGTCTTAACACCGTGAACTAGAGTATTCGACATAATGGCAATGACCTGATGTTCCAGTAAATGTTTAAAATTCGAAATCATTAAATTAGCCATGCCTTCGACAGTCAGTGATTCTGGTCTGAAATATAAAATAAAAATGAAGACATTTGGTGAGAACCAGAACACAACTTGGGACGTAATCCAATCCATGAGGTAATTTAGAAATTACTAGTTTTTGTCCGGAGTTACGCGAGCGTAGATTTTATTTCCTGGATGCCGACAAAAGCGCCACCTACTGGTTTCAATTATAGCTAAGAATTATCCAGATGACACCCATAAGTACAAAATCATCAAAATCAAGTCATTTAGGAGGAGAACAATGAAAACCACTCGTACACCGGAATTTTAACCCTTTTAACGTCCCAATCCTGGGCACGAGCCTGCCCTGGATATAAGGAGAAGCCATTATTCACCACGATGGTCCAGTACGGGTTGGCGGATTTCACCATATTTTTTGAAAACTTATTAGCTTTTCTAAGACATGCAGTTTTCCTTCATCATGAGCAAGTTTTAATCATATTGAAATTTATAATTATTGGCATAGTTTTTAAAAATCTGAGTTGTGCCAGCCAGGTTTTGATGCCAGGACCTTGTGACCTTAAGTACGCTGCTCACTTAACCAATCGGCTATAACTGATTTTATAGAGGTCATTTTCCTAGTCATTTAATAATGATCTCTCACCTGGTTTGGTCTAAAAAGTCGATGCCAATATCTACTGATTCCGGATTCTGCACCATTCCTAGGCTCAGGTGTGCAGCCAGCTCGTTGGCTGATAGTGTCAGCACCCCGGTCACAGGTGGAATTCCGGTCGGTATGAAAACTTCGTATTGGTAAGTCACCTAAAATAAGTCGGCCTAAAGTTATTTAACTGATGACCCATTCCCGCCGGGGGCAAATTTTAGGTTAGAATTTCTTAATTTGTCCTGGTTTGGGTGTCACTGGGATCGCTCCTTAGTTTGAGACCATACAGTTGGCGTGGTCTGGCAATATTTATTCTTCTTCCTTGAATATTAAGATTCCTGATAATAACAATTTCCCTGTTTCCTTGACCAGGGGCCGAAATTAAATTATGGACATGTCAGGAAAACTCCCGTCGTCGGTTAGCGCGGGCACCTGGCTGCCCTTAGCTACCTTAAGAAATATTTACAACAGTCAATTAATTTATTTATCTCTAATCTCCCTCATTCATTTATTTATATTTAATCAGCAATGATAGCCGATTGGTTAAGCATGCGTCTTGCGGGCACCAGGTCATGGGTCAAACCCTGGCTCGCACCTCTGGGTTTTAGAAATTTATGTGCGAATCATTATTTCTATATGATTATCACGTGCTTACGGTGCCGGAAAACATCTTGCGGAAACCAGCATGTGTTATGTTAGAAAATCTAACCAATTTTCGAAAGACGTGACATGCGCCAACCCGCTCTGGCCCAGCGTCGTGGATTACGGCCTGAACCCCCTTCGTATTGAAGGGAGGCCCGTCCAAGGAGTGGGACGTCAAAGGGATAAATTATAATTATCATTATTATGATCTCCTTCTTCCACCACTTCATATCCTGCATGTGAGAAAATCTTTACTAAATACTAACAAATCAGGAATGTTCCGTACCTTCAAGTCGCTAAACCCGACAAGGCAGTCGACTTTGCGAATATTATTTTGCTTGTTGGAAGTCGCCACTGACCGACGGTAGATGCTGTCCAAGCCGCGTAATTCGCCATTTTGCATGGTAAGGTTCTAAGTGACAAATACAGGAAAATATGTTAAATAATTGAATAATTAAATATATTTATATCAGCGATTGAACGTCTGTATGTTTACAAGATTTGTAGTTGTTTTGAAAAATGTGTCACGGTACCATATTATATACTTACTCGTTATTTGATAGAATCCAAGTAGGATGTGTGTTATAGACGTGCTAAAATGCTAGCAAACTGACCACACTGAGTATTCCGCGCGAAACCAAGTAGTTTTCAAGAAATTTCTATAATTCGGGTCGGCAACGCGCGATCAATGCCATTGGCATTGCAGGTATCTATAGGCTACGATGGCTGCTTTTATCAAGCCGGCCGTGAGCTTGTTTGACGACTTTTTTATGCAAAAATAAAGCTTTCAATGAGTTGCGTTACAGTCTTACAGTACTAGGCGGTAAAACTTACAAAGTCCTCATGCCCCAAGAGAGTGAACTTGGGCATTCTGATGGCGGCGGACGCAGTTCGTTCACGCAATCTGGCACGAATCAGTTCCAAAGCGTTGTCCATATACTCGTTTAGTGCTATTGCCTTGTCTTTGTCGTATTTTCTGGAAGAGCCAACAGAGATTACGTGACATCTCCTTTTTGAAGCGAAGCATCTATACGGACGTTCGGGGCGGCCGCCGCGCGGCCATACTTTATCCGTGCAAATCATCAGCACTGACGTAGCGTTACACGATGACGTCAGAGCTGCGGCGCCCTACGCTTTAAAATATTTATTTGGCCTGAACGGTAGACGTGGGTCAGTTATTTAAATTGTTCTAAAAATGCATAACGCTTAACGATTTGGCGTATCATACATCTTACGTATTATATGATAACTATATACTGATTAATAAAACATTTTTAAAAAATTTTCTACTATAAAGTTTCACTTATTTTGGGCGTCCCTAGACGGCACTGTTTTTTTTCTATGCTGGACATTGTCCTAAGCATAGGTCCAAAGTAACAAAAACCAATCTGTTTTGATTCTATAATGCGTTATTAATTAACAGACTTGGGACCCGGGGTTATTCGACTAGAGCCCGTATTAATAAATATATCGACCTATCTTGAGTACTTAAGTTTTTCGTACGTTACGTTACGTTTTTGTCATAAAAATTACATTTATAAGATCGTCATACATCGATCGAATACTATGGAAATGTAAGTAATATTGCGTTTACACAGAAGGGACAGTAACAGAAATACCAATTAAAGCCAAGCCAACTAACTAAGTAATACAAGTAATTTGACAAAAGCACATAGCTAGTGATTCTTATAAAAAACTAGCTGTGCCCCGCGACTCCGTCAGCATTCTGTTGAAATTTTTCCTGAATTTTCTTTGCTATAAACCTCACGAAGCCCGAGACCTTTCCAACGAATGCAAAACCGTGGAAATAGGTTCGTGCGTTCTGGAGTTATAGCGTCAGGAAGGAAAACCCGACTTATTTTTATATAGTAGACAACCAGTAAATATTCAAATATCGATCACACAGTTCTACTTATTTTTATGGAAATAATCAATCGCAACTACTGCCCGATACATAGACCAAAACATAAGATACTCTATGCATCTCATTTTCTCTTAGCTAGGTATCGCATAATCCCTTAATTATTAACTACGAGTTTTAAAACATCCTTTTTTATGCTTTAAATATTAGAATATACCATACTCGAGCTTATCAAGTTGTGGAATTCCATCTAGTTTTGTGTATATTAAGAAATTGTTGAAGTAGTCTCTCAGCCACTTGTCTAGGTCTGTCTTCATTCTGTCCAAGAATTCCTCTATAAAAGATATAAGTGATGTAGGTATATTTTCTTTCCAATATTTAAGTACTTATTGGAACTAAACGTTCTCGTAAATAGTTACCTATGTTGGCTTTGTCTACCTTTACAGTTGGATTTCCGATTGCTTTGTTGAGATACTGAAATTATGAATAAGTAGGAACATAACTACAAAGTCTCATTTCAGTAATATACCAAATTTTTCTTGGTGCCTTAGAAAATGCTGAAGATTTCTTTCAAACAGCGGTCCTCTACTCGTGGTTGCAGGTTCGAGTTCGATTCCCGTCGGGTCAAATTTCGGAAATAGCCTTTTTTAATTATCCCAGCTCTGGGTGTCACTGGGATCGCCCCCGGTCCATTGTACGGTACCCATAGTACAAGCGTTACTTGGTTTGGGACCATACACTTAGTGTGTTCGTCTGGCGATATTATTATTATTGTAACTAAACTGATGTACCAACCAACAGAAACGATTTATAGATACCATAACTATTTTACTTTGTGTTAGGTACATCATCTTTTGAAATATCGTGCATTATCTATACAAATAAATAAAATTGGAGTGTCTGTTTGTAATATCAAAATAACACCTATACACTAAATGCATATGAAAGTACATACGTCACCTATAACAAAAACGCGATAAAAAAAAAATTTTCTGTCTGTCTGTCTGTGTGTTTGTTCCGGGTAATCTCGGAAACGGCTGGACCGATGTTGACGGGACTTTCTCTGGCAGTTAGCTGATGTTTTAAGAAGTAACTTAGGCTACTTTAATTTTAGAAAAACAATAAGGGTTCCGCGTAAAAAAATAAAAACACATGAAATCAAAGAGTATCTCCGAAACAGCTAGACCGATTTTGACGGGACTTTCACTGGTAGATAGCTGTTATTGTAAGCAGGAACTTAGACTACTTTTAGTTTAGAAAAACAAAATTTACAAAAATGGGCCCTGTCGCGCGCGCTTAGAACGCGGAAGCGGGCTTTTTTGTTAAGTTAAATACCACGCGGACGAAGTCGCGGGCTCAGCTAGTTATTAAAATAAGGCCTTAAAAAAGAAAAAAATACGATAATATGGTCCCAAACAAAGCAACGCTTGTACGATGGGTAACGTATAATAGACTGGGGACGATCCCAGTGGCACCCAGACCAGTGCAAATTACGAAAAGACCAATTCCGATAATTGCCTCGATGGTAATCGAACCCACAATCTCCTCGTGCTGTGAGCCGAGCGGCCTACGCTCGAATCACTACGCCAAACGATGGCCTTAGTTTTCTGGGGGAAAAATCACAGATCAAGAAGAACTAAGCGACAATAGCCTAGTGAATAAAGGTGCCTCCCTCTTAACCGTGAGGTTCCGAGATAAACTTACTCATCTTGGTCATTAATTAATTTATTTATTTATTATTAATAATAATTAATATAATTAATTTAATTGACTTGAGCCCACACCAAGCACACGCAATAAGTATAGTTGAAGGGGCTCACGGAAACATCTGCTTGTAAGGTGACAATTTCACATAGCCTAGGTGCTTTAAAAATAATCAGGGATCATGGTGACTCTCATATTGATTGTGTGTACTTACCGTGATGAGGATGTCATTGACTTGGACCTCAGAAATCAGTACACCGATCACAAGTCTTCCCTTAATTAGTCTGTACCTTCCCTCCATCTTGTACTCCACGTCTTTTAGTAGTAAACTGAAATGTAAAAACAACGAGAGTTCTTCAAACTACATGTTGTCGGGTTCCTCTCAAGGCCGGCACCGCGTCTGCTCGTCTTATGTTGCAGATGTACTGGGCGAGGGTACCTACTTACCATCAGGTAGACTGTTTGCCAGTGTGCCTATCTAGAGAAATAAAAATGTGCCTCACAAATAATTAATTTGATGAGTATGTATCGGCCTATTTCTAAATATTTCGTAAATATACGAGCTAGCAATTAAACGGTTACATGTGTGGACCACAAATGCGTAAAAAAATATATACATCTACATGGTAAATAATAAAAAAATGTTCCAAACGTAAATGTTGACCCAGGTGGCTGCTGGTTTGATTTCCACCGGGTTTTTTTTGTAAATGGCCTTCTCGTAATTTTCCCCTGGTCTGGGTGTAGCAGGGATCGCCCCCAGTCCATTGCACGTACCCATAGTACAGCCAAAGCCATTAATCATAGCTTAGTTCGGGCCAAAATGTTTGGCGTATTAGTTTGGCGATATTTATATGAATTTATTTATAATTTTTTTCATTGCCTTACTCCATTTCTCCAAAAGATGGTGAGTAGTAGAGTACAGAAGGGTCCAGATCAGTGACACACCGCTCGAAGGCACCTCGAAGGTGAAGGTCGTATAGGGAGAGGCGCGCAGTCAGCACCATATTGGCCAAATCATTATCCAAATAGTTGATACGGAACCGCGTCTCGTTGCGAAGCTTCATGCGGTGGAAGAATCTGTTAGTAAAAGTATAGTTTATAATATTGATGAAGGTTACAGTAAATATCTTTCTCTCGAAATATATCCTTTGCACTACAATATGGAGTCCATCAAAACGCAAGTTGTAACAACCCACGTCACATACCCCGGGTCTATCAGGAAATATTTGAATATAATAACGGCCAAGTGATCCGTATTGACTAGTGGTTATAGGACCTAACATAGTGAACCGAAATAGTAACCTTAATTCTTTTAGTGAAAGATTGGTACATATTCTAAGAACAAACATACTTACATTAATTACTCTCTAATTTAACCTAAACCGTTAATATTCTATGTTCTAAGTATAAAGAAGACCGTCCTTATTCAATTAAAGTTTAATATTGAAGAGTTTTATGTCCTTAAATTACACTATGTGGAAGTAATTAATTTACACAAATAATATGAATTAGTGGATCTAATAAGGTCGTAGATCTAGAAGTAATATTCTACGATAGAATTATAAATTATTTCCGGGGATAAGATATTTTCAACAATACATAGTTTCTACTGATTTGACATGAAGGTTATATCAAAGATATTATTATGCAGCAATTATTTGTTTGTGACAAGGTCGGGAGCCCCATTCCCTGCTGCCCGACCGTGGAAAACAACACATATCCATATTTCCTCCATGACTTGTCACACGGTCAACTATTTTAAATTAATAAATTGTTATAGTACTAATTTAATATCAGCAAAATATTGCCTGAATCATAATAGTATGTTCTACTAACGCATTTGTATAATTTACTTCCTTTAAATAGGAATAGTACATTGTTACCCAAGGGGCGAAGGTAACTTATGCGAGGGCGCCAATAGTTCGAGGGGCAAAAGAAGTCTTTCACCCGAGGCACTGTGCTTTTCATTACGAATACAAGGAAAGTAAAAATAAAAACAGGAATTAGTTAAAGAAATAATACAAGGAAGTATGAACAATACTCTACAATTCGAAAAAAACAAATGAAGTTCGGATAGCCGCCTCTTTTGTTTTTTTTTCACACAATTGACTCCTCCTATGCCTACGATTCCACCCAACGTACTCGCCTTCGTGTCCTTTCGGCATCTCCCGTAGAAGCATACAAGTTCCGCCGCTCGCGCCGAAAAGCCAATTCCAGGATAGGTAACTAACTAATACTGCTACCTACGTTTTCTTTAAAAATATTAAATTATTTATAGACTGTTTGTTTGAGATAAGATTGAATAATAATTTTATTATAATTAATTAAATTGATGTCTCTAGGTAGTTATTGGTTCGCTATATTTATATTTGTGCACATGACGGACGAGTTCGTACCGTTACAAAGTCTACAGGCCGGCACTGCGTCTGCTCCCCTTAAGTTGCAAATGTCCTGGGCGACGGTTACCACTCACCATGAGGACCTGTTTACCGAATTAGGCAATCATAAAATGAAATAAATAGAAACAAACTCAATATGAAAAAATATTCACTTGTAAAACGTGTTTGAATTCCGATAGGTAACATTTTTTTTAAAGTACATACTGCCGTGGTCCGTTATGAGTGTGTTGCTGGGCACGGTGTTGCTGGGGGAGAGCGCAGCTCCAGGCCACCACAGCGCGGTCAGCATGCAGCCCTTGATGGACAAGCTGAAATAAAGGCCGAGACCGAAGGTCGAGGCCTTTATAGCGCGGACATCAAGGCTAAAGTGATGACCAAGCTTAAAGGACGAGAGCGTAAGCTTAGCCCGAGGCCATCATAGCGTGGCCTGCAGTGCAGTCATTGCGGACCAAGGCTTGTATAGTGCTTTACTCAAAAATGTGACTCATTTACATAAAACTAGTCAAGTATGTAAAAAAAAATCATTTAAAAGTACAATTATCGACTTTCTATCGATTTTCCATTGCGCAAACTTTTCGTAGGCAAGTTGGTATCTTTCCTTTGACTTCGGTGGTAATAAATTCTCAATAACTAATTTTGCTTCATTTTGTATATCCGGCAGTATCAAACACATTGAATTTATGGATTCGTCACTCGTGAAGAGCTCATTTTTACAATACTATTGTTATTTTTACGAAAAATTATGGAATATTGAAAAATTTTCACGACGCCTTACTTCTTTCTTTCATTTTATTTTTTAGACCACGACCAACTCGATTTAAACAAACAACTATCAGCAGCACCGAAGGCATGGCCAACTCGTTTTGAACCAGCCAATTAGCTTTTTATTCTTTATTTATGAACATGACATTAATGGTAATTGCGGGCCGATACAAAATACATTTTGGGACACTTTTTTGTAGCGCCGCAACGTCGACTTTACTCGAAGAAAGTTTGCAACATAATGTCAACATAGCTATTCTATTGACTACTTCCAAGAAACAAGACCAGGGCCCTTATTACGCTAGCTACTTCAGTTGCAATAGAAAAGCAAATGTTTGTCAAACGCTCCGCTTTTGACGTTTTTCCGTATTCTACTAACCACCGGCTGACACGAGCTTCACAATTTCTACAGACATTGATTTGGTATTACGTTAGCATATCTTAGCTTTTAACCTTGAGCTTGCGACTGACTTCTTTTTTTTAAATAAGTTTTTTTTAAAATCAAGCGGCCCTGTGCATTTCGATACGATGTAAAAAATAAAATAAATTAAAGAATAATAAAAAAAAGGTAATGTAAGGGCCCATGTGTGTGGGTACTATTCACAGCGCGTCAAGCAGTCTTTATTTCTTCGCGTACGTTCTTCAACAAATTTCTTAATTGTATATATTCTACTATTATTTTATCCGAAATGAATTGTTAAAAGTAGTTTTCTACAAAATGTTTTATATCTAATTCTATTTAATAAGATAGGTAGCAATGATTGCTGATCGGTTAAGTACCCGTCTCGGGGGCACAACGCCTTGGATTCAAACCCCAGCTCTCACCACTGGGTTTTTTTAAATCTATTACTTGCTTATGGTGAAGGTAAACATCGTGAGAATGCCTAACCTAATGTCATACAAAATCCCACCAATTTCCGAAAGGCATGTGAAATCCGCCGAAACTATACGATACGGGTCACTTGGCCATTTAAATAATCAAATATTTCATTATATTAGCTATACTCGTTGTATGTAAGGTGGGTTGTTACATCCTGAATGTCTATTCTTTGAGATCATTGAATTTTGGAATAGGTATAGCCCAAATCTTTGGTAATTATGTCTTATTATTACAAATTCTTTGGTATAGCCGTATAGGTATAATCTAAGTGTTCGTGTTGAATAGTGTTTGGTGTAGGTATCAGTCTGATATGAACGCCTCTCAGCAAAACGGTTGTTTTCACTGTTACTTTTCTACTCACATGACAGAATTAGGCATCCTCATCATGCAGTGGCCACCCAGGTTCAGTCCAGCTGGAATTAAGCGGCGGCGCTGCTGAGCCCGGTACATCTCTTTAGTGGCGGCTCCCCCGGTGGACAACATCGCCTAAATAAATTATGTAACAAAATATGATGGTGGTAGAGCCAAGCTGAGCCAATCGACTACAGCTTATAGGTATAGGGCTAGCTCGACCAGGGTAGTACGCCGTCTCACAGATTATCGGCGTAATGTGGCCATTACGCCGATATGAGTGACAGAGCTGGTAGATCAAGATTATCCTCTCTCTGTCCCATTCCCCTACATGTCAACAATGTGCGAGCATTATCTTTGGTGTTGCCAGCATCTATAGACTACAGTTACTGTTTAACATCAGGTTGGACGTACACTTGTTTGCCGTCTTTATTACTTATCTTTATATATAAAAATGAATGTCTACGAGTATTTCCTTGGACATCGCATCACGCGGGAAGGGGAGGAATGATTTCGCTAAGTAATTATTGTTGTGTTTATTATTGTCAGGAGAAGGTTCTTGTGAAAGAAAAACATCTAAAAGTCAAGCGGAACAATTCGAATTCAATATTCAAAGTTAAGACAGGGCAACGCCTGTCGTGTCAGCTGGTATATAAATAAAAAATGTATTTTTTTATAAAATTACTATTCTACTATTAATATGAAACAAACCCAAGATATTGTTTAGAATCTTAGTGCTTCCATTATATTAGGTTATACAGCTTCGATGTAGCCCAATTAGGTTCTAATTAACAATGCTTCACGAGAGATATCACTCTTGCATCTTAGGCCTGTATTCATATATCGATCTCAAGTCTGAGAGCGATGTTGGAAATGACATACTAGTACAAAACGACTTGTCGAAAGCCTACTTAAGATCAGCCTTATTTACTAACCTTCAGCATTTTGTCGTTAAACTCGCCGTTGATGACAGCTTCCTGAACAGACTGTCTAGTATCATTGTAACGCTCTGGAAATTACTTTAATAAGTATAGCAACACAATTTAATGAGTTCAAAAGCATTATATCAAAGATTTAAATGATTCAGGTAATACAATTATGTACGCACGCATGATATTTTGCATGTCGCTCTAGAAATTGCTACCTACCTAGTAATCTGATGGTATACATCTTATCGCATGGTTGGTACATCATGGTTACTTTAGCTTTAACAAAGGCGCCATGCAAAAATCGTGCAATATTAAAATAAGACCTGATTTCATCTATAGCCAGGAAGTACAAAGGTGCTAGCAGAAACTGGATGCGAAGCACTATTACGAGACGATTTTGAATATGAGGTTAAATAATTTAGTTTGGTTGAAGCAAGAAGGTAGATTAGAGTAATAACAAGTAATTTGTGCATGTTACTGTCGAGCTCATCCATGGTGTTGAAGAGAGATTTAGCATTGAGGGTCATCCAGCAACTGGAGTTCTTAGGCTTCGACTCTTTACTGATGTCGATGTCTCTTTCATCACTGAACTTGAAGATAAGGGGCTTGGGCGACAGGCCGTCGCTTACTGAAATTGGGCGAGTGCATTTACACATGTTGTGAGGTAGATACAAACATAGTATTGTGCAATAGTACATTGTTACACGAGTGGTGAAAGTGACTTATTTAGTCCCGAGACGGGGTTTGGCGCCCGAGCGTAGCGAGGGCGCTAATAGTTCGAGGGACAAAATAAGTCTTTCACCCGAGGTAAACACTGTGCTTTTCATTACGAATACAAGGAAAGTAAAAATAAAAACAGGAATTGGCTAAAGAAATAATACAAGGAAGTATAAACAATACTCTACCACTCAAAAAAAAAAATTAAGATCGGATTGCCGCCTATTTTGTTTTTTTTCGTTGGCCGGCCAACTTCATTATTTAGCCATTATTTTTCATTTTCAATTTTAAATATTTTGCCCAAATCTATGTTATTTTAAAGAAATTGTTGAAACTAAATTATAATTAAGTCATTTAAAAATATATATCCTTTAATTAATACTTAACTTTATGTTATTTCAATTTTGCATCGTGCTGTAATTGAGTGACTGTAGAAAAAGTTTGAACATGGTTCCATAGATATGTGAAAATGGAACCAGTTTTTTTTTTATAATTTGACAGCTGTCAGTTGAAAGCGATTCTCCCGGGCGGGAAAAGTATTACTTTCAACCCGCTCCTCAGGCAACTTCAGACCTACTTTCAGAGTATGAGTTATGAAAAAATATATTGTTTCGACGGGGGGTATTCACAATCGTCGGAAAGTTTCCGTGTTGTAAATAAGATATTTCATCCTTCTTCTATTTCAGTTGTAAAAGAATGACGGAAACAGTCAATTCCGACATCGGAAACAGTCCGTTGATTGTGAATACCTCCCTAGGCAAGGAAAATGACGTACTTATATAATAATATTTACTAACTTACACATTTATGGTCCATAAAATAAATACCTTTATAAGACCAAATATACATTACATATTATACTTTTACTAGGCACTTATATGGTGCTAGAGTCGGCGACGTGAGCCGACGTGTCACTCTTGGTGCCGAGCAATCGACCTCTGAAGCGACAGACGGAACAAAATATCCTTTAGCCAAAATTCTTCACTCATGAAGGTCGGCAGCTGTTCGGTCGCCACTCACACACATATTATTTTAAAGGGTTCAGCCAATTCTTTGTGTATTCTTACTCACCGTCATTTTCTTGATTTCTTTCATCTTCATACTGCGAATTGTCTTCATCTTCGTTGAAAGCATCTTCATCGACTGCTTCGCCTTTTAAACTTAACAAACCTTCCTCAACAGTCGAACCATCCTGATCATCTACACTCTTTGATAACAGATCAGTTTTTATATCTTTAATACTGTTTGGTTTTGCTGCTGACCGTTCCTGATCTTTCTCCCGTCCTATATGAGTTCCGTAGGTTAGAGTAATAAGATAAACGTTTGTGAAAATGCATATAGCATTTTTACATTTCATATTCTACCACGTCGTCCGCGTGGTTTTCTTGTTTTGTTTTGACTTTATGCGCTTATGTTTCTCCGTTATCACGCTCATTATGAGTTTCATAAATGCAATTTCAATTGAAATTGTTTTGTGTGGAATAAACTGTGATAAGTTTTAATTAATATTAGGCATGACTTAATCTCAGCTAGTACATTCTACGCTACTAGTACTTTAGTTAATTGTAGAATACATCAAATCATGTTACATCATGCCGGTCCTGCACTGCTCGCATCCAGCGGTTTCCCATAACCTTCTGGTACATATATGTAATTAATTTAAATTATTCGAATGATGCTTACACAGTTTTCCATTTATTGTATAAACATCAGGTTCTTACACTTGAGTGCTCTTTGCGAAATACGAAGTACTAGATGTGCCCGCGACTTCGTCCGCTTGGAATAATGTATTTGGGTATCATTTTTTATTATTAAGCCTAATTATTTTACACCGTTAAGGGTTACATTTTTACAAACTTTAATGTCATATTTTATTATATCGAATCAAAAGCCTAACAATAAGTTTCAAGCTTCTAGCTTTAAAAATGACGATACTTCCATACAACTTTTTATCCCCCACCCTTTCAACTCCTTACAACCCTTTTTTGCATTAAAAAGTAGCCTATGTCCTTTTTCTGGTTTTAGACTATAGGTGTACTGAATTTCATTTAAATCGGTTTAGTAGTTGTGGCGTGAAGCGCGACAGACCGACAGACAGACAGGGTTACTTCCGCATTTATAATATTAGTAAGCATACCAAGAAATATGAAGACAGAGAGAGATGTGCAAGTGTTAACTAATTGTTAAGGGGAGGCAAGCCTGGGGCACTCAAGCATCTCCAGTTTTAACGAATGACATTTGTGTTTTGAACTTTCAAAAAAAAACGGATGACTATTTGCCATGATTTAATAGGTTCATACATGATTAGCTCTACTATATGTCTGTGGATTATCTACATTTTTCTCAAAAACAATTTCTTGCATAACATTATAAATCTTGAACTTATATACATATTTTTTATTAGAAAGCCTTCATGTCATCATTAGGATCTTGATAGGTTTACTAGGTAGGTACTTATTATTTAAGTTTTTTGTGGCCATGTTTGTTTTTCTTTTTAGTGCGCCTATTCTTCTTTCTGTTGGTTCTTCTCTTCTTTTTGGAATGTTTGCTTCTCTTTTTTGACCTCCTCTTTTTATTTTTGGATCCCCTGTTTTTTTTTCTGGTGTCTTCGCTGTGCCTTTTCGAACGCAAGGAAGTGGAGTCGCCGCCATCGTACGTTTCTAAGTCGGTTTGTGATAAATTTTCATAATTATTCGTCTCCGTCTGATTTCGTGATACTATTTGTCCAGGAAGGAATGGTTCTGGAAATTTAAAAGTTACCTATTGTATTTACAGATGTTCTAATGAGTCAATGAAATTATTCATGCACATGTACTAGCTAAAACCTAATTGACGTCTGCGACGTAGTAGTTTTAGCGTAGGTCGCTCGACTCACGGCACCGAGAGGTTGCAGGTACGATTCCCGTCGGGGCAAATTCGGAAATGGCCGTTTCGTAATTTTCCCTGGTCTGGTCTGGTGTCACCGGGATCGCCCCCAGTCCATTGAAAGCTACCCACAGTAGTTAGTCGCGTTTGGGATCATACAGATGTTGTGCTCTTTATATCAATTCATTCGCAAAACAATATTTCCTTACCACATTTCGGCAAATATTTGAGTGTCTTAACACCGTGGACTAGAGTATTCGACATAATGGCAATGACCTGATGTTCCAGTAAATGTTTGAAATTCGATATCATTAAATTAGCCATGCCTTCGATAGTCAGTGATTCTGGTCTGAAATATAAAATAAAAATGAAGACATTGGTGAAAAAATATACCGTTCTAGAACATAATTTGGTACGTTACTCTAACCATGAGGTAATTTAGAAAATCCTGGCTTTTGTCCGCAGTTACGCGAGCATTAATTTAATTTCCTGGATGCCGACAACAGCGTCACCTACTGGTTCCAATTATAGCTAAGAATTATCCAGATGACACCCATAAGTACCAAATCATGAAATCCAGCCGTTTAGGAGGAGAACAATTCCAAATGCTCGCACACCGGAATTGTATATAAAAAGATAATAATTAATTATAATTAGCCCATTTTACGTCCCATGCACGTTTCATATATATACTAGTAATATTTAAAGTACTCTGTGGTCCCACGCCTGTGCACCGGCTTCCCCTCGACACGAGGGGCATTCAAGCCATTATCCATCACGATGGCTCCGTGCGGAATGGCGGATTTCACCATGGTATTTTGAAAACTTTCTAAGACATGCCGGTTTCCTTCACCTTGACCAAGTGTTAATCATATTGAAATTTGTTATGGTTCACATATAAATCTTAAAAAACTGAGATGTGCGAGCCAGGTTTCGATCCCAGGCCTTTGTTCATGACCTTAAGTAGGCAAGATGCGCACTCAACCAATCAGCTATAACTGTTTTACTGGAGGTAATTTACCTAGACATTTAAAAATGATCTCTCACCTGGTTTGGTCTAAAAAGTCGATGTCAATATCTACTGATTCCGGATTCTTCACCATTCCCAGGCTCAGGTGTGCAGCCAGTTCGTTGGCTGATAGTGTCAGCACCCCGGTCACAGGTGGAATTCCGATCGGTATGAAAGCTTCGTATTGGTAAGCCACCTAAAATATGTCAGGATTAAGTTATTTAACTGGTGCCCGCTTTGCGTAGTGGTTCAACCTAACGGCAACGGGTGGTCGCGGGTTCCATTCCCGCCGGGGGTAAATTTCAGAGTAGTATTTCGTAAATTGCCCTGGTATGCGTGTCACTGGGGTCGCTGCTTAGATTGAGACCATACAGTTGGAGTGGTCTGGCGATATTCATTTATTTATTGTTCTGGCTCTTATCATTTAAATACCAGGAATGTGAGATTCCTGATAATACCAGTTTCCCTGAAAGAGGGCCTAATTCTGAACATGTCGAGAAAACCCCCGTCGTCCAGTAGCCCGCGCACCTGGGATAGCTGGGGCTATCTGAAGCAATTTACAGCGTTCCTTTCATTTATTTATATTTAATCAGCAATGATAGCCGATTGGTTAAGCACGCGTCTTGCGGGCACCAGGTTCTGTGTCAAACCCTAGCTCGCACCCTGGTTTTTAGAAATCTATGTGCGAATCATAATTTCTATATGATTATCACTTGCTAACGGTGAAGAAAAACATCTTGAGGAATCCTGCATGTCTTCGAAAATCTAACCATTTGTCGAAATACGTGAAATCCGCCAACCCGCATTGGGAAAGCGTGATAGATTACGGCCTGAATCCCCCTCGTAGTGAAGGGAGGCCCGTGCCCAGGTGTGGGATGTCAAAAGGGCTAAATTATAATTATTATTATTATGATCTCCCTCTTCCACCACATCATATCACGAATGTGAGAAAATCTTTACTAAATTCTAACAAATGAAGAATATTCCGTACCTTCAAGTCGCTGAACCCGACGAGGCAGTCCACTTTGCGAATATTATTTTGTTTGTTGGAAGATGCCACTGACCGACGGTAGATGCTGTCCAAGCCGCGTAGTACGCCATTTTGCATGGTAAGTTTCTAGTGACAAATATAGCGTGAATTTTGCAAGTGGGCGTCGATAGCCAAAACTATGTGGAATAGCGAAAAATATTTTTTTGGACTTTTGGGGCAATTTTGATGAAACCTAACTGCATTATTGGATTTAAAAAAAAACATATTTTTTTGTGAAGCTAAATCAATACTGAAAGTTTGTAATCGGCCGTTGTTGCTATTTCGGTGTTTGCGAGAGTAATTTTGTCTGTCCGTGAATTTGTTTCGTTTTTACGTCTGAATTGCTGAACTAATATCGATGAATTCTGGTATAGATATAGATTGGACCTTCGAGAAGGACATAGGTAGGGACACTTTATTGAATTCCTCGCGGGCGGAAGCAATTTTTTGATGTAGTAGGTACTTACAATTTCTTTATTCCTAAGAACTTATTCTAATATTGCGAAATAGTTTTTCAAAAATGTTTAATTTTGTAATCATTCAATATTTTAATGATTTAATATCTTTTTATTAACGATTAAAGTTTGCTAAAACTATTAAGTTCTGATGTCGTAAGTCAGTTGGTAGTATCGTTTTCGAAACATTGAACGTTTGTATTTTTACCAATTTTGGAGTTGTTTTGAAAAATGTATACTAGGTACCATAATTTACTAGTTATTTGATATATTCCTTGTGGGGTGTGTGTGTGATAGTCGAGCTAAAATGCTAGCAATCTGACCACCCTGTTTATTCCGCGGGAAAGCAAGTCGTTTTCAAGATATTTCCCTAATTCGGGTCGGCAATATACGAGCAATGCCTTGGCATTGCAGGTATCTATAGGTTACGATGGCTGCTTTTATCAAGCCGGCCGTGAGCTTCTTTGACGACCTTTTTATATAAAAAGAAAGCTTTCAATGAGTTGCGTTACAGTCTTACAGTACTAGGCGGTAAAACTTACAAAGTCCTCATGCCCCAAGAGAGTGAACTTGGGTATTCTGATGGCGGCGGACGCAGTTCGTTCACGCAATCTGGCACGAATCAGTTCCAAAGCGTTGTCCATATACTCGTTTAGTGCTATTGCCTTGTCTTTGTCGTATTTTCTGGAAGAGGCGGGGACACCGGGGAGGCGGTATATAAGTACTGGGCAATACTGATAATTGAACACAGTTCCGTTCCATCATAAAACAATCGGTGATAGATATTATCTTCTGTAGTCTGTTAAATCCTTGACGGGCATGATGTGTGACGATCAGGGGGTGGCAGATTGGGTATCTGTTCCTTTTATTTGAATTACGCGTTGTGATTACTAGACATCCCCCTTTTTTATATGCTGGACATTGTCCAAAGCATAGGTCCAGCGTAACAAAAACCAATCTGTTTTAATTATATAATTCGTTATTAATTAACAGACTTGGGACCCGGGGTTATTCGACTAGAGCCCGTATTAATAAATATATCGACCGATCTTGAGTACTTACATTTTGTCATGTAATTTTGTACTGGTTTGACATAAAAATTACATTTATAAGATCGTCATACATCGATCGGATGCTATGGAAATGTAATTAATATTGCTTTTAACCAGAAGGGACAGCAACAACAGTACCAATTAAAGCCAAGCCAACCGTTCTTGTATGACTTTCATAGTAATTACTGTAATACCGATGTTACACACATGTCGAATTACATATTGTTATGCAAACAATCTACCACAACTACTGCGGGTACCCCGCTTCCGCTAGAAGGTGCGTCTACTTACCTAGACGCACCTTGGCACACGACAAGCCCGCTGAGTTTCTTGCCGGATCTTCTCAGTCGAGGTCGCGTTCCGATCCGGTTGTAGATTTACCCTCGCCACCTCTCCTGGCAGCGGCCCAAGCCGAGGTCGTGTCCCTTGTGGCGCCCTTGAGCTAGCTGCCCCCTGCCCCTCTGGCTGGAGCGCACTTGCGCTCGCCCTCTGTCCGGGTGAAGTTGTTATGGCCACTCTGGCCAACAACATATAGTAAAAAAAAAAAACTACTGCGGGTATTTTCTATTTGCCAATTGAACAAACAACCGGTGACCAAAACATGACCAACAAACTTTATACATCCCATTTTCTCTTAACTAGGTACCGTATAAGCCCCAAATGTATTATTTTGACTTTTAAAAGACCTTGTATTTATGCTTAAAATATTAGAAAATACCATACTCGAGCTTATCAAGCTGTGGAATTCCATCTAGTTTTGTGTATATTAAGAAATCGTTGAAGTAGTCTCTCAGCCACTTGTCTAGGTCTGTCTTCATTCTGTCCAAGAATTCCTCTATAAAAGATATAAGTGATGTAGGTATGTTTTCTTTCCAATATTTAAGTACTTATTTGAAAGTTTCTCGTAAATAGTTACCTATGTTGGCTTTATCTACCCTTACAGTTGGATTCCCGACTGCTTCGTTGAGATACTGAAATTATGAACAAGTAGGTACATATAATAATAAGTCTCATTTAAGTAATATAACATATTTTTTTGGTACCTTAGCAGATGCTCAAGATAATGAACCTATCCTAATAAGGAATGGATTTTTCTCAAACGGCGGACCTCTAATGAAATCACTCGCAACTAACCTAATGTACCAACCAACAAAAAAGATTTATAGATACCATAACTATTATTTATTGTTTTAGGTACATCATCTTTTAAAATATCGTGCATTATTAAAATAAGGTCTTATAAAAAGAAAAAAACATACGATCAATAAATAAATAATGCCAGACTAACACACCCACAGTATGGTCCCAAACTAAGCAACGCTTGTACTATGGGTACCGTACAATGGACTGGGGGCGATCCCAGTGTCAAATTACAAAATACCAGTTCCGAAATTTGCCTCTGCGGGAATCGAACCCGCAACCTCCTCGTGCAGTGAGCCGAGTGGCCTTACGCTCGAATCACTACGCCAAGCGGTTGCCTTGGTCTGCTGTGGGCTAAGATATCAGATCAAGAAGAATTGAGCGACAATAGACTAGTGGATAAAGGGGCCTCCTTCGTGACCGTGAGATTCCGTGTTCGATACTCATCCTGGCCATTAAATAATGGACATGAGCCCACACCTAGCACACGCGATCAGTGTAGTTGAAGGGGCTCACGGAACTACCTACTTTTAATATGACAACTTCACATAGCTAGGTGTTTTAATAAACGATTATGAATCATGGTAACTCTCATATTGATCATGTCTACGTACCGTGATGAGAATGTCAGTGACTTGGATCTCAGAAATCAGTACACCGATCACAAGTCTTCCCTTTATTAGTCTGTACCTTCCCTCCATCTTGTACTCCACGTCTTTTAGTAGTATACTGAAATGTGAAATGTGAAAAGAACGAGAGTTCTTCAAAATAAATGTTGACAGGGGCGAGGGTACCTATTTACCATCAGGTGGACTGTTTGCCAATGTGCCTATCTAATTGGTAAGAATATATCTGCCTATATCGAAATATTTCGTAAATATATAAGGTAGGAATGAAGCAGTTACAATTATGCGCCATTAAGGCGTAAAAAATGTATATTACGTGGTAGGTAATAAAAAAATGTCCCAAACGTTGATATTGACGACCGCGTGGCGTAGCGGTTTGAGCGTAGGCCACCCAGGTGGCTAAGGGTTCGTTTCCCACAGGGTAAAATTTGGAAATGGCCTCTCATAAGTTTTTCCTGGTCTGGGTGTCGCTTGGATCGCCCCCAGCCCATTGTACGGTACCCATAGCGCAAGCGTTGCTTAGTTTGGCGCCAGAAAGTTGATGTGTAAGTTTGGGGATATTTAAATTTATTTATATATCTTTTCTTTGACTTACTCTACTTCTCCAAAAGATGGTGTGTAGTAGAGTACAGAAGGGTCCGGATCAGTGACACACCGCTCGAAGGCACCTCGAAGGTGAAGGTCGTATAGGGAGAGGCGCGCAGTCAGCACCATATTGGCCAAATCATTGTCCAAATAGTTGATACGGAACTGCGTCTCGTTGCGAAGCTTTATGCGGTGGAAGAATCTGTCAGTAAAAGTATAATCTATACAAATAAATAAAATTGGAGTGTGTGTTTTTAATATCAATATAACACCTTTTCACTTAATGCATATGAAAGTACATGCGGCACTTATAGAACGCGGGAGCGGGCTTTTTTTTTCTTAAGTTAAATTCCACGTGGACGAAGTCGCGGGCACGGCTAGTTATATTTTAAAAACCTTTTGAGATTATCTGTACATAAACGAAGTTATTTTATTACTATTATTATTATTCTTGACGATAAGTCACTATAGTTACCGTTTGTCCTTGAGACCAAGGATTCTCTTGTCTACTTCTAAGAAAGAATACCAGTACATGCGAGCACATATTTTTATATTGAACTACTTTCTCAGTTTTATGCCAATCTGCTATTGTTTTAGTTTTCAAAAAAAATATTTATCTCTGACTAGAAATATATCACTTGCTTACGGTGAAGATAAACATTGTGAGAATACCTAACCTAATGTCTTACAAAATCCAACCAATATTCGAAAGACATGTGAATCCGCCAACCCGCACTGGGCCAGCACGGTGGATGCCTGAATGGGACATTGAAAAGGGCTAACTATTGTTATTATTATTCTATTTCGTACGAGAACAGTACAAGGCACTTCATGCATTACGTTAAAGTAGTAAAGCGCCAGGAATTCTTCGTCATATTATGGCATTTGGAGCGGTAAAAAATTAGGTCAATGCGGGCCGGGAGCATTAACGGCCCGACGTTAAGCGATAGTCTCGGGTAAGGTTTTTGTGTCCAATCTGTACGGCCGTTAAAGTTGCCTATCATATTGCAGATTATTCTTTAAATTCAAAGGAATAAAATGCCCATGTTCTAGGATAATGTATCTTTTGACAGAGTAGGTGCTTTTGTCATACCTATTATTGGAATCAAGCGTAAACAACACACGATGGATAACTATAATAGTCTTGTTACGTTTCGTGGTACGTTAGATGAGCTGTAACAATTGTGCTTCTGAGGCAATCAGCCTGTACAGTTTTTACTGTTCAGTTACAAAGGAGGGAAGTTGATAATTTTGTTCCACCTCCTATTCTTCATTTCGATGAAACTCGTGCGGGTTCCGAGACTATTCATTTTTGATTCGGGACTCGTCGTGGGCTAAACTCGGCGTCATTATAAGTCACCATTGTCGATCTTGGCTTACAGGAGTAACAGTGGTAGAAGTTTGTGGCCAGACTAGTGCTATTTTATCAAAGGTACCATACAAAGAGCAGCTGCTTTTATGACACGCCCTAACCGTTGCTCCTGAATGTCTATCCTTCGTCATCATTATATCTGTTTTCAATCTTGGAATATAGCAATAGGTACCTTAGCATTCGTGTTGTATCTTGTTTGGTGTATCATTCATGAAAGCTTCTGAGAAAAACTTGTTTTCACTGTTACTTTTCTACTCACATGACGGAATTAGGCATCCTCATCATGCAGTGGCCACCCAGGTTCAGTCCAGCTGGAATTAACCGGCGGCGCTGCTGAGCCCGGTACATCTCTGTAATGTCGGCTCCCCCGGTGGACAACATCGCCTAAATAAATATGTAACAAAATATGATGGTGGTAGAGCCAAGCTGAGCCAATCGACTACAGCTTATAGGTATAGGGCTAGCTCGACCAGGGTAGTACTCCTTCTCACAGAATATCGGCGTAATGTAGCTATTATAGGTCGGTTTCGTACGATGAGTGAGAGAACCGGAAGACCAAGATTATCCTCTCTCTGTCCCACTCCCCTACATGCCGATAATGTGCGAGCATTGACTTTGGTATTGCAAGCATCTATAAGCTACAGTTACTGCTTAACATCAGGCGGGTCGCACGCTTGTTTGCCGTCTTTGTTGTATATAATATGTAAAACGAATAACGTGTTTTAAAGGTATGAATATGAAACAAACCCGAGCTATTGTTTAGAATCTTAGTACCTACTTTCATTAAATTTGCTTATACTTACAGCTTCGATTTAGCCTAATTAAGTAGGTTCTAATTAACAATGCGTCACGAGAGATATCATTCATGCATCTTATTTACTAACCTTCAGCATTTTGTCGTTGAACTTGGCGTTGGTGATAGCTTCCTGAACAGACTGTCTAGTATCATTGTAACGCTCTGGAAATTAGTTTAGTAAGTAAAGCAACAATATTTAATGAATTCAAAAGCATATCCAAAATTGAAATGATTCAGGTATACAATTATGAATCAGGAATGAGGAGATACGCAGGAGGACCAAAGTAACGGACATAGCCCGCAGGATTGCGAAACATAAGTAGCAGTGGGCAGGGCACATTGCTCGTAGAACAGATGGCCGATGGGGCCGCAAAGTTCTCGAGTGGTGGCCGCGTAGCGTGGGTAGGCCTCTCACAAGGTGGACCGACGACCTGGTGAAGGACGCGGGAATCCGCTGGATACGGGCAGCGTAAGACCGGTCATTGTAGCGAACCTTGGGGGAGGCCTATGTCCAGCAGTGGACATCTTTCGGCTGAGATGATGATGAATACAATTACGACACACGCATGATATTTTTCATGGTGCCCTAGTAATCTGATGGTCCTACTAATAAAACTAACTGATGGTAATAATCTTATCTCGCGGTTGGCACATCATCATTAATTTAGCTTTCACAAAGGCGCCATGAAAAAAAACCGGGCAAGTGCACATCAGGACATGCACAATGAAGGCTTCCGGACCCATTTCAATAGCAAATATTTCTCGTATCTATAACCAAAGTAGTGAAACAAAAGAAACAAAGTTGTATTTGCGGTTGTTTTTTGAATCTCAGTATGGAGTTTATTCAGAAACGACGAGGAATTAACTTCACTTTAACTTGGTCGGCTGTAGCTCGTGATTTAGTGTACCCATTTCTCCGGTTATAATTTTAATTGCAATGTAGTGTCATGTGCTAGTGTCCTAATTTCTTCTAGATTTTCTGCACAGTGTTTCAAGTTTTTACAGCAAGATCTACCTAAAGCCACGTTTTCAGCTTAAACAAATTCGGGTCCCCAATACAAACTGTTTACCCTTATTTCACACACTTAGGGGTGGAGTTTTATAAAACGCTGAAAATTATATTTCTTATTTGTAATGAGTAACCTTAATACTAATTTAATTGAGTTTTTTTTACCCATACAAACTTTCATCCCCTATTTTTTACACTTGGGGGTGGAATTTTACAAAATCCTTCCTTAGTGGATATTTACGGGATGAAAGGTACCTACCGCCCAAAATTTCATGATTCTGACACCAGCGTTGATTCCTTTGTTTTGATTAGTGAATTTGCAAAAAGTACCAAAATATGCGACATAAATGGCCGTATCTTTTGATTGCGTTGTCTTATACTCGTAAGGCCAATTTTTTTACACCTACAAGGGACCATGGCGTTTTATATTTGATAATAATTTCAAATTGATATCTCTATCCGTTTATAAGAAAAAAATCTTGACAGACAGACAGACAGACAGACGGACAACAAAGTGATCCTATAAGGGTTCCGTTTTTTACTTTTAAGGTCCGGATCCCTAAAAATCGTGCAATATTAAAATAAGACCTTATATAACTTCACCTATAGCCAGGAAGTACAAAGGTGCTAGCAGAAACTGAATGCGAAGCGCTATTACGAGACGATTTTGAAGATAAGGTTAAATAATTTAGTTTGGTTGGAGCAAGAAGGTAGATTAGAGTAATAACAAGTAATTTGTGCATGTTACTGTCGAGCTCATCCATGGTGTTGAAGAGAGATCTAGCATTGAGGGTCATCCAGCAACTGGATCTCTTAGGCTTAAACTCATTACTGACAGCAAGGCCTCCTTCATCACTGAACTTGTAGATAAGGGGCTTGGGTGACAGGCCGTCGCTTACTGAAATTCGGCCAGTGCATTTATACATCACGTTGTGAGGTAGATAAATACATACATAATTTCTTAACATATTTATTTTATGGGACTAGGATCTGGTAATTTTCATTTCCGTTATATCAGGGGGAGGAGTTTATACAGAAATGCCGGAATGTTTCCGTGTCGGAAAAAACATATTTTTCCTCTCTTCTATTTTATTTCTAAACTAGCTGAGCCCGCGACTTCGTCCGCGTGGAATTTAAATTAACAAAAAAGCCCGCTGCCGCGTTCTGAGCAGGCGAGACAGGACCCATTTTTTAAAATTTTGTTTTTCTAAAATAAAAGTACTAGCCTAAGTTACTGCTTATAACAACAGCTATCTACCAGTGAAAGTCCCGTCAAAATCGGTCCAGCCGTTTCGGAGATTACCCGGAACAGACACACAGACAGACAGACAGACAGACAGACAAAAAAAAATTAATCGCATTTTTGTTATAGGTGTTGTATGTACTTTCATATGCATTAAGTGAAAAGGTGTTATTTTGATATTACAAACAGACACTCCATTTTTATTTATTTGTATAGAAGAAGGATGGAAGCTGTAATTTCTTGACATAGGAAACAATCCGTTGATTGTGAATACCTGCCCCCTCAGACAAAGAAAACGAAGTACCTTTATAAGAATATTTACCAACTTACATATTTCTGGCCCATAAAATAAATACCTTTATAAGACCAAATATAAATAATTTAGCCCTTTTGACGTCCCACTCCTGGGCACGGGCCTCCCCTCAACATGAGGGGGATTCAGGCCATAATCCACCACGCTGGCCCAGTGCGGGTTGGCGGATTAAGACCAAATATATACTTTTACTAGGTACTTATATGGCACCGACCTCTGAAGCGTCGGACAGAACAAAACATCCTTCTGGCAATTTTTTTTAATAAGTTTCAGTAAATTCATTTTGTATTCTAACTCACCGTCATTTTCTTGATTTCGTTCATCCTCATACTGCGAGTCCTCTTCTTCTTCGTTGAAAGCATATTCATTGAGTGCTTCGCCTTTTAAATCTAACAAAGTTTCCTCAACAGTTGAAACATCCTGAACATCATCAATATTGTTTGGTTTTTCTGCTGAGCCTTCCTGATATATCTCCTGTCCTATATGAGTTCCGTATGTTACAGTAATAAGATAAACGTTTGCGAAAATGCATATAGCATTTTTATATTTCATATTCTACCGCGTTGTCCAGGTTTGCTTGTTTTGTTTTGACTTTGTGAGCTTATGATTCTTATTTATCACGCTCGTTATGAGTTTCCAATCAAAAATGCAATTTCAATAAAAATTGTTTTGTATGGGATAAAGTTTGATAAGTTTTAATTTTTATTATGCATGACTTAATCTCATCTAGTACCTAAATTATATGCAACTAGTCTTTCCATCTGTAGTTTAGTTAATTGTAGAACAAATCAAATTATATTACATGATGCTAGACTGTGACAATTATGTTACCGTTGCAAGTAATTCTCATATCTTAATGACATTACTATCCTCACTTCCTATCATACAAACTAGGGGCTACTTGCGTCAGTAGTTCAATTTATTGACGAGTCCTGCGTTTAATTAGTTTTTAGATAATCCTATGTAGATCACAATCATTTTCTTGAGTTGAAGGGTAGCTGCTACATGGCCTGGGTGTTTCATCAGTACCCCTTATATAGCTGTTAAAACAATGTTCGGATTGCTTAGAATAGGATAAGTCAACCATGCCAAACGGCTTGGAGATAAGCATAAGAAGAGTATGACGCATTTACCCACTTACCTGATGAGGTTGTTAAAAAAATCTGTGGTAGTGGAGAGTACACTACCCATTCTAGTGCACAATGATTTTGATCTGTATTGGTTTTATGTAACTGATAACCAACGGTGGAATATATAGTAATTGTGTAAAATATAAAATACAATATTTTTTTACATCCGCTGACCAAAAATTCAATCTGACTACACCAGTTTTTTTTTCTTTGTTTATGCCTGTAAGGAGAATACAAATTGAACCTATTATAACTCTATGAGTTTCATGATTTTTAAACACGTAGCTTTTTACCCAACTACGGCAAAACCAAAAATAAGCGTTATGTTTTTACATTTAATGTATGTTTTTATCATTTTCAAAAACCACCGTAGCGCCTAAACTACCCATCCGATTTGATGAATGTGGTGATAGCGATTCGCTATTATGGTTTGAGCGACATAGGCTACATTTTCCTGTTAAAAGGTTTTAAGACCAATCAAAATGAATGTTTACGTCCGAGAGTTGGGTAAATGGGTATAGGTGCTGCTTCTAGACTCATTCTCTCATCTCTCTTCTACCTTGAATACTATTGTTGAGCACAGTTTTTTTATTTAATTATGATTATGACTTTTCGATCATAAATCAATCATTTTAATTAAAATTCTGTATTCTTTAATTTATTTCCCCCATAAAAATTACCATCCGATAAGACGTAACTTGCAATATACGAAATGGTATTAAGTAACCAACCGTGCTCTAGCTATGCACTATTTTTATATAATTCTCGCTGTTTTTACGTCAACATACACCTATGCGCAAATAGAAAAAAGTATTGTAGACTATTTTAATAGTGGTAAGAAACAATTCTCAATCATGACTTAGTTTAAACACAGTTTTAATTGGGATCTTAATTCTTCTTCTTTTTTCTTTAAAAATATGGCACACCCAGTGTTAAGGAACAAATAGCCACAGAGACAAGTATTTTTATGTCCGTGCAAATAGCAATACAATACAAAGACCGTCCGTCCGTCAAATGTGACCATCCACTTTGGAAAAACAAATTGGAGACCGAGGTCTTAATTGATAATCTAACTTTGATGAAGATGATAGCTAATACACACTGACATTCTTTACTTCTAAATAAAATAATATATAATGCGTATCAATTTACTTATAATCTTGACTTCTCCTATTGTTTTTTCCGGGTAAATGAGGTCAGGGGTGCTACTCTTAGCAACGATAATCGATATATCGTGACATTCGTATTGTTGAATCCTACTCTAAATTCTATATTTTTGCTATCGTATCGATTACTGAACGAACAATACAAAATTATCGTTCGTTTAGACGATATACGACTGTTAAAAATATAGAATTTAAAGTAGGATTCGACAATACGAATGTCACGTTATATCGATTATCGTTGCTAAGCGTAGCACCCCAGGTTCGAAGGCAATTTAACTGTTCCTGGACTCGTCGAGCTTCTAACATCGGCTTTATGATTGGAAACCACTATAGATTGGCTTAAAAGAGTGGTGGGAGTGTGTAGCGGGACTAGTCGCATTAAAATAAATCTTGAATTTGTAGATGATGTAACTACAATGAGAGAAAAGTGGGAAAAACACAGGAAACCTTTGGAATACGCGATCGCATCGGTGAGTTTACCACATACAAGGTAGATGTAGAGGTATTTTCAAATATATCTTGACTGTTATGCTTTTCATCGAAATACTCAAGCTCGCGAATTTAATAGCACTCAAGGGAATTAAAGCAGACTAGCTTTTGTTATTTTGGACACTCGTAGTAGTCGATAAAAAACAAACAAAGCTGTTGATCTAATTTACCAAAATAATAAAAAGCAATCTCTGAGCAATACACATGTCGACCGAGAATGATTGATATTTGGCACAAAGATAATATTAAGGACCTACTTATTGGTTTTCCGGTCGAATGGAAGTGTATTAAGTTAGCAGACTTGTGAACATAATCGCACGCTCCGTCTTAGAAATTTCAGAAACCGGCGAAGGCAAAAATAAAATATTATATCACTAAGCTGATTGCATCAAGAGAAGAAGTCACTTATCTCATTTGGTTTCAGGCATTACAAGACTCAATCGGCAATGGAGCGATGAACGTGTTTGTTAGAAAGAATTATGAGATGTTAGCCAGAGGATACTATCATGATGACAATCGGGTGCAATTGTAAGTGTTCTACAAGACATTACTTTTTTGGACCTGGTGCCAGTGAGATAGACTATAGATAAAGGGGTGCTACTCTTAGCAATAATAATCGATATATCGTGTCGATAATTTTGTATCGTTCGTTCAGTAATCGATACGACGGCAAAAAAGAACGGAATTTAGAGTATGATTCGACACTACAAATGTCTCGATATATAGATTATTATTGCTAAAAGTAGCACCCCAGATTTACTTACTGGCACCGTAGCTTATGGGAACTGTGGTTTCAATGAATCGTTCAAATCACGGAGGCTCCAATCTATCGGAGATGAGACGACAGCTTCATCTGCAGGTGTTTGACGAAGTTCCACTTGCGTTTGCTACATAGATATAGGCTCGTATAAATAAATCAATCTCAAGTCTGAGAGCGCTCTTGAGTACGCTTTTGACATGTAATTTTGTACTGGTATGACATAAGAATATATATATATATAAGTACTGTGATAGCCGATTGGTTAAAGCACGCGTCTTGCGGGCACCAGGTCTTGGGTTCAAACCCCGGCTCGCACCTCTGGATTTTTCGAATTCTATGTGCGAATCTTAAATTCTATATGATTATCACTTGCTTACGGTGAAGGAAAACGTCGTGAGGAAACCTGCATGTCTTAGAAGATCTACCCAATTTTAGAAAGACATGTGAAATTCGCCAACCCGCTGGGCCAGCGTGGTGGATTATGGCCTGAAGCCCCCTCGTGTTGAGGGGAGGCCCGTGTCCAGGAGTGAGACGTCAATAGGGCTAAATTATTATTATTATTATGACATAAAAATGACGTTTCCAAGATCGATCTCAGACTTAAGATCGATTTATTAACACGGGTCCTAGGATGCCAAGCGGGAACTGTGAAGTCTCTGGTTAGCTGTAATCGGCGGCGGACACAATACGATTTGTAGGGTCTTCTTGTTCTTCTTTCTTTAAAAATATGGCCCTCCAAAGTTAATATGTATTTTGGCAGTGTCAAGTAACAAATAACAATAACAAACACAATTATTAACAACTAGCTGAGCCCGCGACTTCATCCGCGTGGAATTTAACTTAACAAAAAAGCCCGCTCCCGCGTTCTGCGCCCGCGCGACAGGACCCACTTCTTTAAATTTTGTTTTTCTAAAATATAAGTAGCCTAAGTTACTCCTTAAAACATCAGCTATCTGCCAGTGAAAGTCCCGTCAAAATCGGTCCAGCCGTTTCGGAGATTACCCGGAACAAACACACAGACAGACAGACAATTTTTTTTTAAATCGCGTTTTTGCTATAGGTGTCGTATGCACTTTCATATGCATTTAGTGAAAAGGTGTTATTTTGATATTACAAACAGACACTCCAATTTTATTTATTTGGTGTATAGATACCTACAATACAAAAATGCGACCGCCCACTTTGGAAAACCAAAATGGAGCTATTGTAGTCTCGAGCGTTAACACGCATTGGCAAAATTGTCATCGTGACATTTATATAGCTTAGAACACCCAAGCAGGGGATAGCCGACAATTCAGCATTCTTTCTCCGACAAATCCATATATTCTTAGCTATAGTTTTGGACCCTGTAGGTGTCGCTGTTGTCGATATCTAGAAAATAAACTTTAAAGCTAAGAAATAAAGCTAGTAATGGACTAAAATTGATTTGTGTTCTTCAGAATTCTGAGCGATCTATTCCTGGAGGCAGAACCACGATTCATGCAGCCCGAAGTCTCCATCTCCATTGCGTCCAACGTTCTCAAAATGGAAACAGCGGTCAGCGACATGGTTGTGCATGCCCAATATATGGTGTACAGAAACAAATCCGACATCATTTATGAAGAGCAAGAGCAAGACTATTCCGTGACTTCACCCTTTTTGTTCGATACAGTTCAAACGACGGGACAGATCGCGTAAGTTGGTAGTCCATAGTAGAGATGCTGGTGTTGGCTATCTAACGATAGTTGATATAAATCGATATCTAACTTTCGCGTTGGCCTTGAAAGTAGCCAAAATATAGATAGGGCTATCGGTTGTGTCAATAATCACGTACAATAGTAAGGATAGTTGGTATCCATACTATTGACGACTGATACTATCGATAGTTTATCGCTATTACCGCGTGCTTTGTTGAAATAATTGTTGATAGTATAGGGGATAGTTTGTCGATAGTACCGATACTATTGATAGCCCATCGATAATATCGATACTAATGATGGCGAGTAATACTATTCGCCGTCTTCCACGATATTCCGCCAATTTTCGACGATTGCATCACAGGATTGCATACTCATACAATGATGGACGCAAGCGGTGTCTTGTCTTACAGGGCCCTAACCACGCTAGCTACTTTTTGACACTTTTTTAGTTTGACACGAGCTTAACGATTTCTACTGACATTGATATGGTATGGTGTCAGCAAAACGTCAAAAGCGGAGCGATTGAAACGTAATCGCGAGCGTTTGCTTTTCTATTACGATTTGAGTAGCTAGTGTGGTTAGGGCTGATCTGTGGCTTAATTCTTGCGTGATGGTGTTTTTACCAGCATCAGAATGGATCACTGTTTACTCTCCGGTTTCATGATGGTCATGTTGAGTGGGGCGTCGCTCAACCTGAAACATGACTCCATGACACTCACCGGATGTCAGTATTCCTTGGAGGTACGAATGACAACTCTGTCACGACTGTTACGCCATCTAGTCGCTACGTTAAATATTTATATAGAAACTAGCTGAGCCCGCGACTTCGTCCGCGTGGAATTTAACTTAACAAAAAAGCCCGCTCCCGCGTTCTGAGCCCGAACGACGGAAACCATTTTTTCATTTTTTAAAATTTTGTTTTTCTAAAATAAAAGTAGCCTTAGTTACTGCTTATAACATCAGATATCTACCAGTGAAAGTCCCGTCAAAATCGGTCCACCCGTTTCGGAGATACAGTTTGATTTCATGTGTTTTTATTTTTTTACGCGGAACCCTAATTTTTTTTCTAAAATTAAAGTAGCCTAATTTACTCCCTATTACATCAGCTATCTGCCAGTGAAAGTCCCGTCAAAATCGGTCCAGCCGTTTCGGAGATTACCCGGAACAAACACACAGACAGACAGACAGACAGACAAAACATTTTTAAATCGCGTTTTTGCTATAGGTGTCGTTTGTACTTTCATATGCATTTAGTGAAACGGTGTTATTTTGATATTACAAACAGACACTCCAATTTTATTTATTTGTATAGATTTACGTACAAATTCACGTAATTATTCACGTGGGCGCTAGCGGGTATCGACTCGTTGCCCATGTATCGTATCTTCGTTTGCATATATTTTATTTTCTCCATGACAACACAACATACCGGTTCAAACTATAGGTTACAACCATCCAGACGACCCTATAGTTACAAAAAAAACATTAAAATCAGTCAAGCACACCATAATTTTGTACATTATAAAGATAGTAGAGCTATTGACTATCAATACCAGCGCAGATAGAGCAGGTAGTCGAACAAATTGCTTCAAGTAGCTACACTACGCGAGCTCTACTCTATACTACTACTCTACCTTACTGCTGAGAATACACTGGTGTATCTACTGTGTACATCGAAATAATTCCGAAACAAGTTTCGGGGCGGAAGCGGAGGCGACACCATTGTGATTGGTCGTGAGCGGACGCAACGCATTATGATTGGGCTATCGGAATAATAACAAATTGTGATTGGACCATCGTACATCTTATACACTGTATTGAGCGTAGGTATGTGTTTCGGAAACTTTTGTCCTAGAGTACGGAGTCCAAAAGATGAATGTATAGAGAATGAAGCGAGGATGAAAATTTCGTATAAGATATTTGTTCACATATATTTTTTACTATCATAGAGCATATGATAAGCACAAATACATGTACCGGCAGTAAGCAACTATTCACACGAAGAAGCCGACACTGTTCTGTCTAAACATTCTAGACAATTAATGACCGTATTTGACTCGATTATATTTAAAATGTACAGATTTACAACCTCGGTTTGGGGACGCCACCAGTTTTCGCTAAATACAATCCAATCGGATTCGGTAAGGTTTTTCTCTAATCTGGTTAAGACATTTAAGAAATAAGGCTAAAAGTTACAAGAAAATAATTAAATATATATAAGCAAACCTACACACTATTCTCAAACGTCGTTATCGTTTGTTTTAACAAAGTCGGCAAACAGCGTACGATCCGCTTGATTTTAAACAGTTGTCGTAGCCTATAGATGCTTGCAATACCAAAGGCAATGCTCACACGTTGCCGGCCTGAAGACGAGAGGGACGGAGGGGGGAATTGGCTTCCGGCTCTCTGACACATAGTACGAAACGCAGCTATAAGTAATATCAACTTTGCCTCGACTGGGGACGGTCCCAGTTACACCCAGACCGGGGAAAATTTCGAAAAGGCCGTGTCCGAAATTGGGCGAACTGGAATTCGAGACGGAATGGTTCAAAAATGGTTCTTATGTCAAAGGGTTAGGTCTCCATCATTTGGTGCTACAGCCGATTTACGTAGACCTATTGCCGAAGCTGCAAGCGGCGCTGCTCAGCTTTGTCAACACCACTGACATTTACGGCGCTGATCTCCCAAGATTGACGTGAGTAGAAGTAGAAATTACAAAAACATTTTTTTTTATAAAATTGCATTGGAAAGCCATTTTAAGTAGATCTGAGTTTATAACATACTAGCTGTGCCCCGCGATTTCATCCGCGCAGTATTTTAACTTCGGGATTATCGGGTTAAAAAGTATCCTATATGTTAATCCCGGTTATAATCTATCTGTGTTCCAAATTTCATCCAATTCTGTTCAGTAGCTTTTGCGTGAAGGAGTAACAAACGTACATACATCCACACTCACAAACTTTCGCATTTATAATATTAGTAGGATTTTAGTATATTTGCAAAGCTTTACTCCGAGTTCGTTTTTTAAGAAAAACCTATCGAATGCTATCCATATCAGTTTTACTAGTTTTCTATGTAAAAGAAGAAAATGAATGAGAAAGATATGATCTTATTTTTAACCGACTTCCAAAAAGGAGGAGGTTCTATGATCGGCTGTACTTACCTATGTATTTTTTGACGTTCGTTTTCATAAGGCAACACGCTGGTGTTAGTAGGTACCATTTTAAATTTTACAGGTCACAACAGGAAGCTATAATTCATAGAACGTCAGGATTTCTATCTGAAGTTGTCAGGAACCTGAACAAGTTGACTATAGAGAAAAACAATGGAGGGATCGAATTAGCGAACCATACTTTCAACGGGGATGACGCGGTATACATCTTGCTAGCTTTTATTAATATTTTTTGCTAACAATTTTGCTTCAGTCACCTCTAGCTGATCAACACATATTTTTTATAGTATATTATATCCACAGATATAGATATACATAGATAACACAAATGCATGTACTTCGCCTGTACGAAACCCCGACCAAGTGTCAAGGTTGGTCGCCGCTAACGTACAGTCCGCGCGACTACAGATATAAAAAAATATGAGTATGAGCGAGATAATCACTCGAGAGAATCGTAGCGGGCGGAGGGGCATCGGCGGCATCGGTGTCTTTGAATCGGTTTGGATTTCCCGTCACTAATGACGTCACAGTAGGTGTTAAAAATTCGGCACGCTTGGTTTCAATACAAATTGTGATACTTGCGTTATCTATGTCAATCTATATCTGTGATTTTATCACTGTTTATAAAGCAGTCTAATAAAGCCTGTAAGATTAGCTTTATTTGCAAATGCTGTTTTGCAGTGCAAATAAAGAGTAATAATTATAAAACAATAAACATAATAATTGACTAATAATGAGTAATAATTATAATAATTGACGACCGCTTGGCGCAGTGGTTCGAGCGTAGGCCGCTCGGCTCACTGCACATGGTGGTTCCGGGTTCGATTCCCGCCGGGGTAAATTTCGGAAATGGCCTTTTCGTAATTTGCCCTGGTCTGGGTGTCACTGGGATCGCCCCCAGTCCATTGTACGGTACCCATAGTACAAGCGTTGATTAATTTGGGACCATACAGTTGGTGTGACAGTCTGGCGATATTTATATTTATCTACTATATAAAAATAAGTCGGGTTTTCCTTCCTGACGCTATAACTCCAGAACGCACGAACCGATTTCCGCGGTTTTGCATTCGTTGGAAAGGTCTCGGTCTCCGTGAGGTTTATAGCAAAGAAAATTCAGGAAAAAATTCAACAGAACGCGGACGGAGTCGCGGGGCACAGCTAGTTTATTTATAAAAGCTACTTCAAAAATAGTCCTTGAGCTGCTTTTTCTAGGGCGCACAGGGCTCAGAGGATGGTACTAAAGTGATGCTGACCAATATGGTGCTCACCGGCCTGGACACTGTCTACTCCACTTCCGCGGGAGGACCTTACAAAATAACGGACCTGCGGGTCGGAGATGAGATGAGATTTGGCACTTTACAGGTAGCGTATTTATCACGACCGCTTGGTGCAGTGGTTCGAGCGTAGGCCGCTCGGCTCACTGCACATGGTGGTTGCGGGTTCGATTCCCGTCTGGGCAGATTTCGGAAATGGCCTTTTCGTAATTTGCCCAGGTCTGGGTGTCACTGGGATCGCCCCCGGTCCATTGTACGGTACCCATAGTACAAGCGTTGCTTAGTTTGGGACCATACAGTTGGTGTGTCAGTCTGGCGATATTTATTATTTATTTATTTATAATAAGACAACCATTAAAATTTATTTTTAAGTATTTTATTATGCGAAAATCTGGCTGGCGTCTGGCCGTGAATTCCGTGTGTGGATAAATTAATATGGCTTTCATTATTACAGCGATGCGTTCTATGTATCTATTACAAAGTAAAGCGTTATCTATTACGTATTAATATAATAATGATTTTAAATTATTATAAGGCAACTTACTACGGCCCTAAGTCGTATAACGAATAGTCCAATAGTTAAATTACGTTCGAAAAGGTTTATACTGTCACTTGTAAATTGTAAGTCTCTTTTAAGAAATAAAAAGAGCTGTTATTACTTTAATTATATTCAAAACTAGCTGCCCGCCCCGGCTTCGCACGGGTACATTGCGGTTACATTATTCGAGTTTTAGTAAGGATCCCTAATTTTTTAGAAAATATATTATAGCCTATCACCCGGGGATAGTGTAGCTTCCCAACAGTGAAAGAATATTTCAAATCGGTTCAGTAGTTTCGGAGCCTATTCATTACAATCAAACAATCAAAGTTTTCCTCTTTATAATATTAGTATGATGACTAGATGTTTCATCTGGCTGGCGCCCGCGTAGCACCTTGATAACATGAAGTTACTCATAATAACATCAGCTATCTGCCAGTGAAAGTCTCGTCAAAATCACTCTGTCGTTTCGGACATCAACCGAAACAAACAAACAGACAGGCAAACATTGTTTTTTTTTTATTTATAAATACCTATTCTCGTATACTTTCATAAGCATTTAGTAAAACGCTGTTATTTTGACATTACAAAAACACATTTCAATTTAATTTATTTGTAGAGATACAATATGCATTATGCGAACGAGATACCGTTATCAATAAATTTCATATGCAGGTTCGTGGCAATGTAGCGATGGTGTCAAACCTTAATGAGGAGGCAGTGCAACATGAATTTGCCTCCGAGCTGACCGACGTGGACATCGACATCGAGATCAACCTGAACAAGTCGCCATCGGATTCCCAATATGAGTATTTAGAGATTAGGGCGGTGAGGTAACTAGTTTCGTATCACTTACGCATACAATAACGGAATATATTTGGGTGAAAATTTATCATACAGGGTGGAAAAGACAACAAATATCGCCGCACTAAAACACTAACTGTATGGTCCCAAACTAAGCAACGCTTGTACTATGGGTACCGTACAATAAATGGGGGGCGTTCCCAGTGACACCGAGACCAGGGCAAATTACGAAAAGGCCATATCCGAAATTTAACCCAGTGGGTATGGAACCCGCAACCACTATGTGCAGTGAACTGAGCAGCCTACGCTCAAACCACTGCGCTAAGCGGCCGTCAGCTTATATAAGTATCAAAAAATAATAATATAGTCATAGTAAGAGGACATTTAAAAAATATCAGGCAGTCCATACATTTGATATTCCCTAAATTTACAGTTAATTAAACCTTATCTCACTGATAAAATAATCGCTTCTACACCTATCATTTACACTCTAAGTCACGTTTCTAATGAATGATGGATTTGCGCATGCGTAATTCTTTTTTGGTTTGTTTATGGTCAAGGAACGCAATAATAAATTATATAGGGCGCTACTCCGCCATTACGTTAACAAAAGATAAAATATACCTGACAAAAGAGTTCCCCATGGGGGTTCAAGTCTTATAGAGAATATCCCTGACCAGGCAACCTAGGAAGAGGGCCGGGGAATAATAGGGAATACTAGTGTTTTTGCAACTTTACTTTGTGAATCTAAAACTATCGGCTTTGTGGGACAGTTGAAGTACTAAAGGTTTGTAGAATTGCGAAATCTGTCAACAGCTGTATTCCTATAACACCTTTTGTTATTCAAGTTTCCTCCAAAGGTGATAGTTTTAGAATTACAAAGTTAAGTTTTGAAAAAGAAAGTATACCCTTTCTGTTTCAACCTGTTTAATAACTTTGGTAATATTTTGTAGGGTTGTGGATTTCTCGTTATCAGGCATGGTATTAGGGACACTAGAACCAATGATATCGGGGTACTTACTGAGCGAGGTTCCCAAACAACTGCTGAAACATTTATCTGAAGTGTCTGAGAAGGCTATACTGGATGCGAAGAATACGAAAAACGATAATATGTTTGCTCATGGAGACAGCATGGAGCATCCATTGACAGGTTTGTTAAGTAAAAGTAGTTTATCTGACTCGTGGTCTTCCCCTCAAGCAGTCTTCACAATTGTACCGGCATCAAGTAAGTATTCTGTCATTGTCATTTTTATCTATGCAATGCCACATGTGAGCGTTATGGACCTTACGTTGAGGTAATAATGCATAAAACAGTTTGTTCTCGAGAGGAAAGTTATTCCAGAGCATAATCTGGAACACTGGGAATCAAAATGACAAGGGTTTATACTTTACTTCCAGCGACGTTACCTAAAATTCTTATATCCTTCCTAGATTGCTAGCTGCGATTACACTTTTCTAAATTCAGAGGGCAAGATTGAATTCATTGGTTAACACGGATTTCTCTTTATCAGATAGATTTAAAATTAAGCTAATCTGCATCTTATACAAGTCTGCAGTGGACTGGCACATTACTTCTTTGTTTAATACAATTTACCACTGTAATCTAGCCACGCGAGAGCGTGTCAAACTAAGTTCTAGTAGAATATAATTTCACATTATAGTTCAGCAGATCTACCGCGCATTGCATTTATACATTTTAGTAAAACATAATAATGGGTGTTAATAATTGATCTCCGTTGTGCACCGCAACGCATAGCAATTATAAACCTAGGGAATTAGCCTTTACAAGTGATGCTTGCTAACATTTCTGGCGTTTCCATCACTATGCTATTGTTCTTACAGATGAAAATCCTTCAAACGAAAATGATTTCGATGAAGCTGAATATGACCTTAGGAGTAAAACGAAGGGTCATAAGCCCGCCAAGAAGGTTAAGAATGTTTTGAAATCAAAACTAGCGAAACCTGCTGCTAAGAAAATTAAGAAATTCGGCAATAAATTAATGTATAAGTAAAACAACAACAAGAAATGCAATAAATTATCGTCTTTGCATCTATAGTTTATAATTTCAGAAGTGTTGTATGCATCAATGTATCGGAAGCAATAAGTATGTATCAGACAGATAAGGTAAGTAGGATTGTTGACGTCAATCGTATTTGTAACTTTGAATAAAGTCGGTCCCTACGCTGCATATTTGTAATTGATAAAATATCGCGATGAGGATAATGATTCTAACAAAATCAGAATATGAATATCTTTTTTATTAACCTTAACGCAAACACTTTGCTAACGATGAGATTATATAAACTTCTATTTTCGTGATCTGTTTACTGTATACCAGTAAGTATTACTAACTACAACCAGTGCTGACTTTGTTTCTATTTTTCCTTTACATGCTGAAAGCCAATGAAAATAAATTAATTTTGAATTCTGGTTCACCGTATATTTAAACAGATAAGTCTTACACTATGCAGGCGGAGCTGATAAATAAACATACGCTTTTACACTTTTTACTATAAACGAATACATTTTAAGTGGATGCTCAGTTAGATTCACCTATGAGTAAGAGTATAACAATGTCTATAGTACCTAGTGGAAAATGTATGTGCATGTTAAATAATTTATAAAAGTTGGTAGTGAAGAAGTAAAGATTTACCAATAACTTTATACAGAACTAGCTGTGCCCCGCGACTTCATCCGCGTAGTATTTTAACATAGCAAAAATTTCGAGTTTATCGGGTTAAAAAGTATCCTATATGTTAATCCCGGTTATAATCTATCTGTGTTCCAAATTTCATCCAAATCCGTTCAGTAGTTTTTACGTGAAGGAGTAACAAACATACATACATACATACATCCACACTCACAAACTTTCGCATTTATAATATTAGTAGGATGTTCTATAAGCCCGAAATTGTACCCGGGGGTATTGGTGGGTATCGTTGATAGAAACAGGATTACGTAGAAAAATCCCGCCCAAAAAAAAAAGTGAGTCAAAAATCTTTAAAAAACAACAGCGACTACAATGAGAATTATTTATAAAATATTTACTGAGTAGTGGCAGCTGTTGGGTAATTCAGTAAACACTGTTTTCTCGGCCTATGGAAAAATAACAGAAAAAATTATAGAGTGAAAATATTTTTTAATATATTACAAAACATACTCAAGGTCCGACAACTTGGAGTTCTACACGGGTTTGTAGATGATGTTATCATCCTCCGGTTCATCTGGTGTATAATCTGGCAGCGTAAGCCTCTCATGTGTGGTCGTCGCCCATACACGGGTAGGTACATAGCTGGCGAAATAAAAGATTTGCTGATTGACAGATGATTCGTTGACCCTACGTGCGCACTGGACGGAACATTCACATGTTGCTGTCGCAACTTTTTGTTGTCATAAAATAGAGACAACAATATTTTTTTGTAAGAATGTTTTGTCCAGTGCAAACGAGGAGTAATGTCTAAACGTTTCTAGCCAGTTAGGGCAGACACACACGGTAATATAATGGTAAATATAAAGGCTTATTAATTAATACATCGATTTCAAGTCTACGAGCGATCTTGAGTACTTACGCTTTTGACGTGTCATTTTGTACTGGAATGACATAACAATGACATTTCTAAGATCGCTCTCAGACTTCAGATAGATTTATTAATACGGGCTAAAATCATAGAAGGACTTATTAGACATAGAAAATCTAATATATTGGTCCTATTTCTAAAGTACCTTTTATGCGAATCGTCAAGCAGTTTTGGGTCTGACTTCATTTTGTTTTCATCAATCCTCACGTCCTCGGCAGCTTCAAAGTTCCTCATTACAATCTGTGAGGACCCACTCTGCCACAAAGTTGTCTCTACGTTTACTAGGTTCGGTTGCATCGATATAAGTCGAGATTGTATCGTGGTAGACTGATCCAATCCCGGGTTGATTTGAGACTGAAATATGTTTTGTTTATGTAACAAAGTCAGTAAACAATCCAAGCCCCACCGGATACTAGACAGTTACCGTAGCTTATAGATGCTTGCAATATCAATGGCATTGCTCGCACGTTGCTGGCCTGAAGAGGAGTGGGATAGGGGGAAGGGAGGGGAGGGGGGGCTCTACCGGCTGTCAGACTACTACTTTACTTTTTTGTGGGAGGATGGTATTGCCCCGGTCGAGGCAGCCCGTATACTAGGTGAAACAAAAAGGTATACTATTTTTTTTTCAACTTATCTTTGTAAATCTCTAACTATCGGCTTTGTGGGACAGTTGAAGTACTAAAGGTTTTGTAGACTTGTGAAATCGGTCAACAGCCGTATTCCTAAAACACCTTTTGTTTTTCAAGTTCCCTCCAAAGCTGATGGTTTAAGAATTACAAAGTTAAGTTTTGAAAAAAAAAGTATACACATTATGTTTCACCTTGTATAAGCTGTAGTAAATGACTACAGTTTGGTTCTACCACGGTACACCTTTAGGGATAAGAGTTGCCTGCTCGGACTTTTAAAAACAAACCCATCAGAGGATTACCCTTCTCTGAATTTCAGACAATCTCTCCTGAGTAATCCTACTTCCTACTAATATTATAAATGCGAAAGTTTGTGAGTGTGGATGTATGTATGTATGTATGTATGTTTGTTACTCCTTCACGCAAAAACTACTGAACGGATTTGGATGAAATTTGGAACACAAATAGATTATAACCGGGATTAACATATAGGATACTTTTTAACCGAAAAATCCTATACTACGCGGATGAAGTCGCGGGGCACAGCTAGTAATATTATAAATGCGAAAGTTTGTGAGTGTGGATGTTTGTTACTCTTTCAGGCAAAAACTACTGAACGGATACGGATGAAATTTGTAACACAGATAGTTTATAACCGAGATTAACACATAGGATACTTTTTATCACGATAATCCCGAAACTTTTGTTAAGTTAAATACTACGCGGACGAAGTCGCGGGCACAGCTAGTATCAGAATAAATTCTGAAGTAGTTAGCATTAAAGGCTTAATCTTAAAATATATTAATGAGAAAAAATATAATTTGAATAGGATTAATGATTTTGTTATCTAGCAGTAAGTAATTGTTTAGAAGCCTGTGTTACCGGTTTGGCGCGGATATTCTGCTTAGGTCCATTACGTCTCATGACCCATTTGGTCGGTTGGTTAACTCTACTTCTTCCTACATTCATTTACCCGTACGCCCAATTACCTCTACGCCGACTGTCTCCTCCATTCATTTCCCTTTACGTCAATTTACCCCTGAGCCACTTGCTCCTACGCCCATTCCCCACGTCCTTACCCCCTGCGTCTTTAATTAAGGCCCGTATTAATAAATGTATCTCATGCCCAAGAGCGATCTTAAGTACGCTTGTGACATGCCATTTTGTACCAGTATGACATAAGAATGACATTTTCAAGATCGCTCTCAGACTTGAGATCGATTTACTAACACAGGTCTAAGACTACTAAAAACAACCAACATCTATGTAATTGATTGACTCAGGCGTTACTTTGCGGAAATCCATTGTAAAACAATTTAGGAGAAGGACCCACCACTCACCCTTGGCTTGTTAACCTCCAAAATTATAAATCAAATAGGTTGATCGATAGTGGAAGAGGTCAACAAAACCTAACTCCGTCGGTCGAGTTTGTCATTCATGAGTGCCAGGGACCCTAATAATGTGCAATTTTCCGCGGAAAATTGCACATTATATTTGGAGGTTAACAAGCCAAGGGTGAGTGGTGGGTCCTTCTCCTAAATTGTTTTGCAACATCTATGTGTTGATGTGTGATCTAAGTGTTTACCTCGGCGGGCAAGGCGCCCCTCTTGTAAGAAGGGTTAAATTTGGTCAGTTTCCGGGCGTACTTCCGAGCGTCTTGTGTCTTAATCCACGAGTCTGATAAAGGCTCATCTTTACCAGGTTCGTCCGGAGATATATCCAAGTCGTCGCTCGCTGTTAGCAATGGTAACGCCGGTTAGGTTGGGTTAGAAAATATCTGCCACTGTGACAGTTGCCATAGCTGGAGTCGTTAGACTACTCACGTGAGCTCGATGGAGGGGCACCTATTAGGCTAATAACTCCTACTAAAATGCCTTACTCTGCTTCTACAATATCAACAATCAAATGACGGATTGCGTTATGTAGGCCCGTATTAATAAATCTATCTCTAGTCTGATAGTGATCTTGAGTACGATTTTGACATGCCATTTTGTACTGGGATCACGTTAGGATGACATTTCCAAGATCGCACTCAGATTTGAGATTGATTTATTAATACGGGCCCAAGAAGCTATGTGAGTTTGATGTTATGCCACGGAACGATTCGGATTAAGTGATTTTCGTATACATACATCTTTTTATATTTAACTTTTTTTTTTTAATTGATAATATGTTGTTGGCCAGAATAGCCATAACAACTCCACCCGGACAGAGGGCGAGCGCAAGTGCGCTCCAGCCAGCGGGGCACGGGGGCAGCTAGCTCAAGGGCGCCACAAGGGGCACGACCTCGGCTTGGGCCGCTGCCGAGAGAGATGGCGAGGGTAAAACTACCACCGGATCGGATTTTTTTTATATTTTCCTGTTGGTACATTTTTCTCTTAAATACAAAACTCACCATCATAGTCCGATCTTTTGAAACTGTCTCGAATGTCAGGCCTGTCGTAGAACTGGCCTCGACGCATGTAAACGGTGACGTCAGAGTCTTTTTGTTGAACGACTGAAAATGAAGCGAGTCTATTAGTCCAGTCAGGCCGCCCAGCTCCAGTCGAAAGTAGGCCTAAGGAGGCACTGAAATACACTGGTGTGTAAACAACTTAACACAGGCTTAATACCTATATCCTAACCTAACTACGTACTGAAAAACTTTACGAGCTCATCAAATACGTAGAAAAATATAGTATACATATATCATGATGGGGCTCATAGTAATGCACTCCATAAACCTGATTTTTTTAAAGCCCCTGCTGAGGTCAATTCACTGTAGGCTTCATAATTTTCAGTAGTTGACACCACCCAGGTCTTAAAACGCCTTTACATATTCCCGTGTCCCTTTCAAAGGAATCCGTGATAGGCACATAAATAGGATGTGGTTTTGCAAAACGGATCTAACCCACACATACTTTTGCAAACTGAAACCAACCTACAATCACTCGGACTAGGGTTGGTTATGGTATGCAGCGTACGTGCGTTTTGGTTCCATTCTGCTGTAGACATTACGGGATGAACTCACTTGGGAATTCAATGAACTCGGCCATGGAATAGTTGTACCCATATGCGATGCCAGTGACGATGGCCAGGATCAGCCCGAAGCAGACGGCGGCGCACAGGCAGCAGGTCACCAGGAAAGTTATAATTCTGTATCATGGATTTCCATATCGACGGTAGATTGCAAACACATAGTAAATAGCAAATTTGAGAGCCGGTAGGGTCATAAATGACGGAATGTTTCCGATATCGGAACAAAACAGCTTGCATCCTTCTTGTTTTCTTATATTTACGCGAATACTACACATTGAAATAAAACTATTATAACGTCGGGAACATAAAAAACTTAATAAACGCGATAAAATCCGTAAAATAGTTTTATTTCAATTGCATCCTTCTTTAACATATGAATTAGAAGAAGGATGGAAGCTGTCGTTTCCGACACGGTAACTTTCCGTCGACTGTGAATACCTCCCTCCTGCATTTTATACCCTAGACCTGTTATTTGTGGACTGTTACTTTGGTATTAGAAAAGGCACGTTCCTTTTGGTAAGGCAGTTTCATCCAATAGTAGTTTTAAAACTATGATTTGTCGGTACTAAATTTTAAATAATTAATTACACATCAATAAAATGTAGTAAATGCAAAAACGGATGTATAGAAGCATGCACATCACACTTTTTACGGAACGCAAAAATGTGGTAACACTAGTGACTTGAACAAAAGGTTACCACTGACGAATGACGATCTAAACAGTGATCGTTGGTGATTTTATTGCCATCAGTATGCTGTAAACCGCATACAATTTCGATTTTTGAAACTTGGAACTCCTTAATTATGAAAATTATTAAGGTAAACTGCAACACAAGATGTTGTGAGTATCAAAAATGAACCAGTGCGAAACGTAGCCAAACAACGCAGTGCATATAATGGTACGGCGGGAACTATCTCCTGCAGTTAAAGACTTTGAGCTTTTTAAATGCCCTGCAATAAAAGTCTTAGCGAAGTATCCACCCTGGCAACTAGAGTCCTATAGCGTCAAGTATGGCTTCGGTAATTCTGGTACTGTACAGGGTGAATTTTTCAAGTGGGCGTGGATGGCCAAAACCGAACGTGAGGAATAGGCCAAAATATGAAAAGGAGTCTCAGGGCCGATATCGCAAAATGTGGGGTGTTTGAAATTTTGTTTTTGCTATCGTATTGACTGTCATAAGATACTGAAATTGGAACCGAGTTAACATCATGATAACGTTTTTAAATGGCAATCATATTTATTGAACTGGCTGCGAGGGAAAAGGCAGCATATAGGCCAAGCTAAAGATATACATTTAAAAATATTTCCGTGTAGCTCATAAGTTCAAACTTCTCATGCTATTGCAATTTGGTACACACGTCTACATATCAAGCTATATTTAATTTTCCAGTATAATCTGATCTCGAATTGTATAGGATTTTAGTACAATAAGCGGTCAGCTTATACTGGAAATGTATAGCTTAATAGCAGGCGTGTGTAAGTACATGTTTTAAAATGTGTGGCGTCTTTTGCTTACGAAGAACCCGACAAAGGAATTTCCATCTAGTGACTTTCCAAATTACTTGACAAATTACGTACACACAAGCTCTCCTCTTTGTGATGGTAACTACTTATTAATGGCTACTGGTTCACTTGGGTTGGAAGATGTACTTCATAGATATGTAATTAGTAACGTTTTTTAAGAGAGTAACTATAATCGTGGGTTTTTAACGTTTTATACATACCACGTAACGACCTATCGTTGATATAATAATACAAATTTGATCATTAGTACGTAACGTAACCTAACGTAACGCATTTACAACGCATAAGGGTGTGTTATAAGTTTGAGTATGTGTGTAGTTTTTACTTTTTTAGCTCCAGAAAAGATGTATAGATTACATACGGTTTTATAACTTATCCTAAGATATAATATATAAATATTTTTAGATGTAACTTTGTGTTATTTTTTTGGGAACATCTTTCTTTACAACTTAAAGATAGAGTTTAATTTTTGACATCTGCACCTCATATACCCAATACTACATAAGGTAGGTAGTTCATTAACTGACATACATAAAGAAAGTACATAACACTCGGAAATAAATGGTTTAATTCTCGCAACAATGAAGCGTGAAGTGGAACATTTCCGTTTAAGAAAGTTTGATTATACCGCGGCGGGATAATAGAATTGTTATGAGGAACTGAAAACAAACATCGGTAGGTTAACTTCAACTCCTCTGTTTGTTCTGTTAGTCATAATACTAATAATTATTTCTTACGATAAGGTTATTTAGGTCGATCCTACTAATATTATAAATGCGAAAGTTTGTGAGTGTGGATGTTTGTTACTCTTTCAGGCAAAAACTACTGAACTGTTTTTGAAATTTGGAACACAGATAGTGTTCGGCTCCAGGTATAATTATTATCCAAAATAAAAATTGTTTTTAATTTAACACGTCGTTTATTGAAGAAGGAAAAAAGAAAGAGAAAAAACAGAGATAACAAATACAATTAAAAAAATGTCGGTAGGCACCGGAACGAAATTATCATGCCAGTAGATGGTCTTAAACCATGGATGGATGGTTTATAACCAGGATTAACACTTAAGATACTTTTTATCCCGATAATCCCGAGAATTTTGTTAAGTTAAATACTACGCGGACGAAGTCGCGGGCACAGCTAGTGTATTAATACGAGGGATGCCTTTTAAGTTTTGTCGTTTGAAGAAAAAAACACAACTAGAACCTTATAGTACTTTTTATTGTTTTTCAAAGTATTCACCACGTAGCTTAATACACTTTTCCATTCGCTCAAACCAGTTATTATAACATTTATTCCACTCTAAAGTGGGGGTGTTCAAAATGGTTGACTTGAAAGCGTCGACTGCTTCTTCACTGGACTGGAACCTTTGACCACGAAGACTTTTCTTAATTTTAGGAAATGTAAAAAAATCGTTAGGGCTTAGGTCAGGACTGTATGGAGGATGGTCAAGAATTTCTACTTTTTCCTGCTTCAAATACTCAATCGTTTGACGAGCGCTGTGTGAACTTGCATTGTCGTGGTGCAGGATGATGCGTCGCTTTGAGTTAGATTTTCGAAGTTCGGCGATGACTTGTGGTAAACAAACTGTGCGTTAACCGTTCTACGATCATCAAGTGCAATAGTCGCAACATGGCCGGTTTTTCTAACGAACGTGGCCACCATCTTCTTTGAAGTGCTTCGAGAACGAACAACTTTAGTCGGCTTTGGCTCGTCTTGAAAGACCCAGATTGTAGATTGTTGTTTGGAATCAGGATCGTAGGCATAGATCCAAGATTCGTCACCACTGATGATGTCGTAGACTTGATTTGACTCTCCTCGGTTGAACCTTTGCAGAGTTTTCTTACACCATCTGACGCGGGCCGCCTTGTGATCGTCGGAAAGCAGATGCGGTATCCAACGGCAAACTAGCTTTCTTACACCAAGCGCTTCATGCAAGATTTTCTGAATGGTTGTCCCTGAGATGCCTAATAGAGCCTCTATCTCTCGATACGTCACATGACGATCTTCGAGAATTAGTTGTCTCACTCCAATGATGTTATCTTCAGTGAATGCAGATTTTGGGCGACCTTCACGAGATTTGTCACTAACACTAGTATGTCCACGCTGGAATTCTAAATACCAGCGTTCGACAGTCCGCAGACATGGGGCTTCATCCCTGAACACAGATATTAGCTCTTCAAAACACTGAAGCCGTGTCAGGCCTCTTCTAAAGTTGTAGAAAATTATTGCACGAACATTTTCCTTAGAAAGATTCATTTTCGTACGTAACCTGACAGATTCTAATCGACGCTGTGACTAAACAATAACATTAATCCTAATACATTCAACTGTTTTGAGATTCGAAATTTAAACACATTCGAATATAGAACAGTTCCAAATTCAAAATTGCCGGGAATTATGGAAACGACAGAACTTAAAAGGCATGCCTCGTATAGTCGAAAAAATTTAATAAGTACCGACTGTATTTTTCCTTAGGATGCGGACTTAGTAAAAAATCTTGGCATGCCTTTTCAATGTTTTATTTTTAAATATGTGCTCATAATTTAGAATTACTAGTTTCACAAATGGTATTAGGTTAAAAAAAAAACTTATATTAAATTATTGTTAGAACGCCTTTTAATAATTTTAAAAGACGAATTACATTAAAAAGACTTGCTAAGGTTTTTTCTCAATCGGAATCTTAAGGAAAAACTCAGCTATATGTGCAAAAGCTTAGCTATACTCGTATGTGTATTGCATGTGTATATATGTATAAATCGACGTAATCCTTGCTGGGTGTAATAGAGGAGCTAAAATGCAACAACTTTTACTTCAATTTTGTGATCCAATAAATAAATCTAATTTAATTATAACCGCCAGTTATATTCGTATATGATTTATCGATTTTATTTAATCAATACATTTTGTTGTTTTCAATAAGTCCCTAACTTCCGCTTTATGTGTCCGTGTAAAAGAAAAAACCCAAATATTAAACCTTATTATCGAAAACGACAAAATTTCGCGGAACATACACGAGGGTCAGACTTGTCTCATTTCTCTGAAAGGAATGCGTCGCATTGCCACACCCTGTATAGGCATACCTTTGTATGAAGTCGAAGGACCATGCAAAGCAGGTGCAGAAACAGCACATAACACCTCCCTTAGCACAGTCGGTCAGATGACGTCATCGACTGCACTCGCTGGCTGTCTTCTCGTGGGGTCTGAGGGGAAACACACATTTTCATTTATTAATAAATAATTGCCATCAAGAATTGCTTGAAAACCATGTTTTTTTTCTTTTTATAAAAATGTTAAGCCCGCCTGATGTTAAGCAGTACCGTTGTTAGCAGATAAATTCTTGCAAAGGCATTGCTCGCATATTGCCGACCGGAAGGGGACAGAGGGCCAACCCCTGTTGGCCTTCCGGTTCTCGCAACGCTTGTACATAACGCAGCTATAATAGAGATTTTACGATGATATTCCGTGAGAGGGTGGTACTACCCCGGTCAAGCCAGTCTGTATTATGAGCTTGCAATTGGCTACAGCTTGGCTCTACCACCGTCAAACCATAGTTCATGCATGCTGATCTTAAAGCGATCAAAAGTAATCATATTATAATACTCGTTTATATGCCCGCAACTTCGTCCGCGTAGTATTTAACTTGACCAAAATTTCGGGATTATCGGGATAAAAAGTATCCTATGTATTAATCCCGGTTATAAACTATCTGTGTTCCAAATTTTATCCAAATCCGTTCAGAAGTTTTTGCGTGAAGGAGTAACAAACATACATCCACACTCACAAACTTTCGCATTTATAATATTAGTAGGAAGTAGGATTTTTGAAGAAGAATTTAACCTACTTACAAGACATTAAACTATGTATTACGTGTGGGTGGTTTTACGTTAATAATAGGCCGAGAAATTCCTACCTAACATGTTACGCCACATTTGCTCCTGTTAAACTCTACCAAAGTTCATATAAATCGGTTTAGCATTAAGGGAAGGTCGCATGGCAAACGGACGCGGCGTATTTTGTGACAATTCGGCTTTAACGAAGCCCCATAACGTACCGGATTGTGTCGAATGTTACATATCGGTCACGTGTAATGCGTGGCCACGTTTTGTTAAGCCTTGTTCAGATAATTAGGAACAAGAGAGGCACTTGTTCCGCGAAAATTCAACAAATTGTCCCTATGTACAGATAAGTACCTACAATTCTTGTTATTTCGACACTTGTACTGAATTGGCAGTAGGAATGTGTGAAATTTTTATTTGATTTTAGACAAAACATTGAACTTCGACGACCAATTATTTGTCATCTACTGTATTAAAGTAGCTATTACCTAGAGCTGCGTTTCGTACGATGTGTGTGAGAGCCAGAGGCCCCTCCCTGTTCATTCCCTACCCTCTGTTCCACTTCCTGTTAGGTCGGCAATGTGCGAGCAATACCTTTGGTATTGCAAGCATCTATATACTACGATAACTGTATAACTTTAGGCGGATCTCACGCTTGTGTGCCGATTGGCCTTCCAGCTCTCGTACGAAATGGTACGAAAGGGTGGTAGTTCCTTTCCCGGTAGAGCTGGCCCGTATATGATCTGTAATCTATTGGATGCAGCTTCCCTCTACCACCAAATTAAGTGTACCCCATTTTCTTGCCAAATATTGGCCAAGATCGAAGGCGTTTTATATCAATCTGGACCCAGCTTTACAGACAAAAATTTTAATAAATGATGCATGAAGACAGGGTCTCCATTGTGGTAATGCGTACGTAGCTCATTGTGTATTCGTCGGCTGGGGCGCGCGCCGAACGCGGCAACCCTGGCTTTTGTTTGGTTCCGCATCTATTTGAATAACATAACGTGTTGTGGACAATACGCGAAGTATTTTTATTTGGAGCCGTGTCTATCAAGGTCTTGGGCAGTTCTGAATGGAATCGAGTCGTTTCCTTTTACAAATCCCGCCCATAAATATACAGCATGATTCAAAAGTCCGAAATAATAAGGCACATGCACCTGATATGTACCGATGCCTTTTGAAGGCTTACGTAGCTATCATATTTTCTGAGTTACGAGCCTTTGAATATTTAACAAAAATTTCGTGTTGAGGCCTTAGAACAAACACATCTAATGACCTAAAAGCAGTGTAAACTGCATTTATGAGTTCGAGCAACTCATATTCTAGAAACTGTGTATACCAGACTTGAGATATGACATTTTTTAGAGGCGGTAAGAAATATTTGCAAGTATTGTGTTCGAATTTCGATTATATGTTTACCTATATCATTAAATTCTATGCCCGATACTTGTCCCAACCTCCAAATATAATTTGAGAGTTTAGAAACATCATGTAAAAGTGCCCATTTTTGTGTGATATTGTTCAAAATTCGAATCTATGGAACCCTGTTTTATTTTCTATCTATTGTATTGCAGGTACCTTATTTTTAATTTTCGAGAGTCCACAGATTAAAGCTTAAAGTTGTCCGCTACGTCAAATGTTAACTCCCTTTAAGGCTAAAGCGCCCATCTAGCCCGCGAAGTTCAAATTTTTTGAGGTTTTTTAGAATTTTTTCAAAATCTGACAATAATAAAAGGCACATTTTGTAATTCGCGAAAAATACCGTGTGCAGTGCATTTATTAATATATCCAACTTACTCTAAAACATTTCAAGAACGACAGCTATCCAGATAATCTGGCAATTATTTGTATATTTAGTGATTTACTAGTATCATATCCACCGTGATAATATTTAGAGTAAAATAAATGTATTAATAAACGCACTGCATACTGTGTTTTTCGCAAATCACAAAATATTGTTTTAAATGTTTTCAGATTTTGGATAAACTTTATAATTTTCGAGTATTTTTATAAATACTCGAAAATTTTGAATTTTGCGGGCTAGACCGGCGCCTTCACCTTAACTATTGCTAGCTTCGTGCCTTAGCGTCTTCTTGTGAAAATAATAGTAATACCTACCAGGCAAAATCCTTTGAATGTTTATGAAAAAGTGAATCGGGCTTGTGAAGGCACTTAAATCAAACTGCCGGCGTTTCTTGAAATCCATTTCAGTATGCATCAGATGAGCGATATATTAGCAATACCTATAGTCACACTTACCAATTCTTTATGAAATTTAGTCATCTAGTTTTATTTATCTTTTTACTTGTATTAAGGCAACAAGAGAATCGTGAAAATAATAATACTTTTATTAAAAATTTAATAACACGTTCAGTGAACTCCGTCGGTAATGTCGATGTCGTAATTTGTAATGTCATTGTTCTGACAGCCAAAAACTAAAACGTCCATAGAACCACAGAGTACCTAACATATAACGATATAAGTCTATGCCTATGTACCTCACGCTGGAGTTCTTATATGTAAGAATGTACTACGAAAATACAAGTATCTGCGAAAATATAATTGCACAACGGAGCACATGATTTAGAGTAGAAACGAACAGATTTAAAGGAAATAACTATAGTTAATTGGCTTTTCATTGGTAGGTACCGAGCCAAGTCCCACAGCTAGCAATAATAACATGGAGTCAATATTTAGAATCATCAGAAACATAAAATTTTAATCTTTTGACCCATGTCTGCAAAAGAAAAACTGAGCAAGGCATCTCAAATACAAATAAAATAATTAGTCCTTTTTATTACCCCACTTCTGGTCATGAGCCTCCCCTCAATGCGAAGGGGATTAAGGCTAGTGCAGGATTTCACCCGTCTTATTGGAAATTGGCTAGATTTGCAGGTGGCCTCACGTGTAACCTTAGATATATATTTCATACAAATAGAAGAGAAAAACATTTTTTTGAATTTTGAATAATTTTAATATAACACAGTATAATATTTCTGTGTTATTTCAACTGAAATAAAACTAACGTGCGGGTTTCTCGAAGCAAAGAATGTATAACATCTAACTAACAACATAATTGAATTTTCATAACTGAAACGGCCACCGGTGTTCATTGGTCGCGTCGCGGTCTGCTTCAGTCGCGTGCTGCGCTTTTCCCTGGGCGGTCGTGCCGCCCGCCCAACGCCTCACCGCGATTTTACGCGCGAAAGTGACCAATAAACAGAACTTGTAGTTACACGGAATTATTATTGTGTAGTGACTTTGTGCTGAGATCGTGACTTCTGGATTTTATCGGATTTTAATAAGGTAAATTTTATTAATTGTATTGAGGGTAGTTGTTTTAAAATCGTTTTATAGATTCGTTGCATTGTGGTTATTATTTATAAGACTGAATTATGCAATAACTCGCGATCCGCCTTGGCTTTGGACTGAATGACCTGAACTCGAACGCAAAGTCAAATCGTTTATGTTGTTTAGGCCTACGGAGGCACTTACAAATTGTCAATTTTTTTCATGTCAACCGTATCGGAACACAACCTTGACTGTGAAGATGCGGCAAGAAACTCCGCGGCTTGTTTTTACATATGATTTTTTATCGCTAGTTGCTTATTTTTCAAAATTAAGGTAATATTTAAATTTCAAAGAGCAGTAGTTTTAGGACATAAGATAGCTCTAGTATGTTGCACTTCAAGATAACCAAGATAACCATTGAACAAATCAATGCTTACAGTAGAAATATAAATTATATCTGTCAAACTCTGATCCTAAAGCATATTTGAATAAAAACATATTATTATAAATTTATATCTCAAAACAAATTTAATTTGTTAAGTTGGTCATCAAAGTTCGACCTTAATTAACATATACATAAGGGCTAAAAAGAGAGATACTTATGAAGTTTAATTAATTCATACCGCGTGAGTAGGCTTAAAAAAAAGAATTCCTTATTTTATAAAATGAAGTGCTATTTGAATTGGTTGATTATGTGGAATGTAACGTGTATGAATGCAAATTGGCACGGGCCTGCTTGAAGCGGAGAATGTACCTTTGTAGGTAACGATATCAATCTTTTGTGATTGGTTGAAAGAGTACCTACCTATCACTCAATGAGATTTGAAAGCATTTATCCATTCGGAAAATTTAATGTCGTCACGAATATGTTACCTATAAGATGTTGTCAATAAAAAATCTATATAGATATATAAAAATGAATCTATATTTCCCTGGCCATCGCAGCACGCATGAAGGGATTCCGCTAATTCTTTTTTCTTGTGTTATTTATTGTCAGGAGAAGGTTCTAATGAAAGAAAAAAATAAGAAAGTTAAGCGGAACAATTCGAATTAAATATTAAAAGTTAAGATTGGACAACGTATGTTGGGTCAGCTGGTACCTATTTTAATAAAACAATTACACCGACTTCAAAAACCCTGGATCTTTGATATCCTTTATCAAAGCCTTGGGTGCACTTAAAAGCTCGAAATAACTGGAGACCTTATAATTTATTTAATTTGTAGTCGATGCATATTAAAATAAGAAGGGGTAGATATCTAAGAAGTAGTCCTAGTGTAGGGTAGAAAAATGGTATTTATGAACTAAAAAAAAATCATAATTATTAGTGATAAACTACATATTGAATTGCCAGTAACCGTAAATAGTCCATCCATATGTCTCAAACTACTGAAACGATTGCGATGAAGTTTCAAAATTTTCAAAATCGGTCCTCAAATTACGGGGAAATCGGTGAACATACACACAGACGAACACATCCTCCTATTTTGGAAGTCAGTTAGTAATTGATACAATTAGTTGCCATCGTTTCGATCGCGAATGGTAAATATTGTACCATGCCTGAGGATTGACGTAAACAATAATATTGAAACAGCACATGAAATTTGTGTGAAACAAATTTATATTACAAACATTTGTACGAAATATCCACAAAATAACCTATGGTACCTTACTTTAACGTAATGTGTTGCCACTGTTATTTCAACGTGCTAATGCAATCTTCCTAATTAATTCTCCCATTGGCAAAACGAATTAATTAGTGGCAAGACATTCCAGGTTTATTTCGTCAGTAACATAAAGTATTTTATACACTTTCTATGGGAACTGTTTCTAACTGTTTATTATTAAAGTAGTCAAGAATAATGAAGGTTAGGATTACGTTACAGTGGTAGAGACAAGCTGTAGCCAACTATCTACAGCTCATATACAGGCTGGCTCGACTGGAGTAGTACCACTCTGTCACAAAAGATCGGCGTAAAGTAGCTATTATTGCTGCGTTTCGTACGATGAGTGAGAGAGTAGGAAGACCAACCCTTGCCACTTCCTCTATCCCACTCCCGTTGAGTCCGGAAACGTGTAAATGCCATTGGTACTGCAAGCATCTGTAGGCTATGGTAACTGCTTAACATCCGGCAGGTCGTAAGCTTGTTTGCAGACATAAACAACCTATTATTGGAATCAAGTATAATCAGCACACGAGTTTAGGTCCAATTAGTCTATAATTACGTTCCGTGGTGCCTTACAACTGGTCTTCAATCAGCTGTAACAGTCTCGCTTCTATGGTAATCAGCCCATACCAGCTATTTTTGACTGGAGGGAAGTGGAGTTTTTTTCTTCCAACTCCTCCTATTATTTATTTCGATTAAATTCGTGCGGGTTCCAAGACAATTTAAATTTTCCCCGGGACTCGTTGATGGTCAACCCTTAACGTCGTTTTAGGTCACCATTGTCGATCCTGGTTTACAGGAACAACTGGTGGGAGTGTGCTGCGGGACCGGTCCCTGAAAAAAAGACATACATAACTGTAAATTGAAAATTTAAAAAACCCCCGATGAGACGACTGTTTAAACTACATAAGAGCTGATAATTTTCAAACATAGTTCAGAACAATCTCGATCAGAATACCTTTCTAACAAAAAGAAAACAAAATGAAAATCGGTTCATCCACTTGGGCGCTACAATGCCACAGACAGACACACAGATACACATGTTAAACTTATAACACCCCTCTTTTTTCGTCGGGCGGTAAAAAGAACATGTTGTCCTATGTTTTCCGCTTCTGATAGTATTGGCAAATCATTCTCACACTACGCTCCTATCTAACTTGGGATATTTTGTGTTTCAACCAACCGCTGAAACCGTGCCGTATCGGGTTCTACATTCCTTATGTTTATCAGTTCCTCGGTAAATGGTAGTGTCACGTTCGTATCGCGTCTGTGGATCTATGCTCGATAGCTGTACCTACATCGGTCCGAATAATATCACCTATAGTTCTTCAGGTTGTATTCTCGCAGATTTGTAAAAGTCTGGGTACGGCAACAACAAATTGGGGTCATCTTTCTCACTCAAATTGTTTCGACTGCTTTTATTATTAATTTTAGTGAGTATGTACTGCTATTTATATCAATAAACAAATATTGCCAGACTGACACACCAACTGTATAGTCCCAAACTAAGCAAAGCTTGTACTATTACTATGGGTACCGTACGATAGACTGGGGGCGATCCCAGTGACACCCAGACCTAGGGCAAATCATGAATAGGCCATTCCGAAATTTACACGGGCGGGAATCGAACCCGCAACCACCCGGTACAGTGAGCCAAGCGGCTCTTACCACTGCGCAAAGAGGTTGTCATAAACGATTTCACTGGTCAAATACGTATATATCTTAGTATTGGGTTCGTTTGTTACGACGATATCCTGTAAGTAACTATTTAAACCTCGTTGACACTGACTAAAATAATCACACAAACCTATGTTTTTGTTTTTATTTATTGATAGCAAACAACAGAAACAGTATTAAAAGGGTTGTTAATGTTTGGTCAGTACAAAATTGGACTTAGTTTTGCAAAATGGAACAAACCCACACACACTTCTGCAAACTAAAACCAACCTAGAACCACGAACACAAGGTTGGTTTTGGTCTACAGCAATGCATGTGGCGTGATTTAGTTTTCCAAAACGATATCCAAATGACCCTATAAAAAAGTGAAGTCCATTTTTTTAAGTTTGTTTATATTTAAGTACCGAACAATGTCGGTAAAAAGCGTACTATCCACATGATGTTCAGCAGTTACTGGAGCCTATAGATGCTTACAATAATACCAAAGGCATTGCTCGCACGTTGCCGACCTGAAAGGGAGGGGGGCAGAGGGAGGGAGGGAGCTTTTTTTTTTTGATATGACTATATGTTGTTGGCCAGAGTGGCCATAACAACTTCACCCGGACAGAGGGCGAGCGCGAGTGCGCTCCAGCCAGAGGGGCAGGGGGGCAGCTAGCTCAAGGGCGCCACAAGGGACACGACCTCGGCTTGGGCCGCTGCCAGAAGAGGTGGCGAGGGTAAATCTACCACCGGATCGGAACGCTGGAGGGAGGGAGCATTGGGCTTCCGGCAGTATATGCTGTAGTCGCAATTGGCTCTATATTGGCTCTATCAACCGTTGTGCATGTAATGTGATTAATAAGTATCCTTTTAACTTTTAATTAAAAGTTGTTCTCAGTTTCAGGAAAGCTAAAGTCTCAGTCAATGAATTTCAAATATATTTTCATTTCTCAAATCCAACTGTTCGAAGACATTGTTAGCAGATTCCTGCTTTTCATCTTTTGTTATCGCAATTCTAACTTTTTTCATGACTTTTATTATTTTTCCGTTCATTTTCTATTTTTTTCCATAGTATATTCCTACAGGAGTAATTCGTATTCGGAATATTTTTTCCTAAAAGTTCGTAGATGATTGAATCACAAAGTGTTTGCAGTTATTATTAGACCACAATAATGCTCTGATAAAAAAAATACGGCAACAAATATTTTTTGTACTGCCTAGTATTTTTTGTTTTTTATATTAAACGTTTTGTCATTATTTTTTCACAGTGTGCGAAAAGGAAAGATCGCACCATTTTCTTTGTCACTTGATTTAGACTTTTAAACAACCGGTCTGCGTAGGAGTTCGAGCGTCGGCCGCTCGGCTCACTGCACCGGGTGGTTGCGGGTTCACGGTATATCTCGGAAATGTCCCACACGACTACTATTCCGAGAATCAATTAATTGCTTGAAGCCATGGTACGGTACCCTCATTGCACGAACTTGACCCGCCCTTGAGGTGTTTTAAATTATAGTTGCAGCTAATTAAGTACTTTTCAAACTTAAGCACATAACAACTTAATCAAAACATTGTCAGAGTTAAGGTCAACGGCCACCGTACAGCGAATACCACAAATTGTGTTTGTACATTATGAAATATTCAGAATGCCTGCATTCTTTATGGCTTACAGTCTGAAGCTGCTACGAATCGTGGGAGAGAGCGGCTGACTTACGAATTCACAAAAGGGTCGTCTATTCTCACGCATTCTAGCGTTCGCGCTACATTATTTACATCACAAAGTCCCGAGACTTTATAGAATACTTTATTCTAGATGAGAACTAACGGACAATTTATTTTGTTGATGATGCCAGGCGGGTCAAAGAAAATCTGATCGCGAGGCATGTTGAGAGGTAAAGTTTATGTTAGTGTTACATAGACATTAATACACTGGAAAAAAAATGGATAATAAATATTTTTTGTTACTAGAAATTTTCTAGTAACGCTTTTACAACTTATTCAGTACCAAACATTTTGTAATTGAAGCAAATAATTTATGAATACGAAGCATTACATAAATCTTTCTTGTACTTACAAAACGTTTAGTAAAATTACTAAATAGCATACTAGAAACTACAAAAATAATTTGATGTTATATTTTTTTCCTCAGTAAGGTTCATAGATTGTATATTATACCCCCTACTTATAAGCGGATCACGTAGACAACTGAAAAAGAAATGCGAGGCAGATAACGAAACCTGTAACTTTTGGTCGCTTCTCTACACTGCCTGAGACTGTGGAAACCGTCCTTGAAACAGATTAGTAGAGTGGTCAAAGAAATAGATTATACTTAGTAAACTTCTGAAAGCTACACGCATAAATATATATTTTGATAACTTGTATAATGTCTGAATTCTGAAGCCGTTTTATTATTCTCTCGTCTTTTTTAATGTCACTACGTTAAAAGCGGTCCGATCAAAGAATTTGTAATAATAAACAAATTCTTTGAGTCCCATTAATTCTTAAATTATATGTTATCGGTGATAGGATGGACGACAGTTATATTGATTGCCGTCCGTTTTGATCTGTGTTCCTATTAAATGTTTAATTTCCAAAACTTATAATCTATATATCTATACAAATAAATAAAATTGGAGTGTCTGTTTGTAATATCAAAATACATAACACCTTTTCACTTAATGCATATGAAAGTACATAAGACACCTATAGCAAAAACGCGATTTAAAAAATGTTTGTCTGTCTGTCTGTCTGTCTGTCTGTCTGTCTGTATGTCTGTCTGTCTGTCTGTCTGTGTGTTTGTTCCGGGTAATCTCCGAAACGGCTGGACCGATTTTGACGGGACTTTCACTGGTAGATAGCTGATGTTATAAGGAGTAACTTATGTAACTTTTATTTTAGAAAACAAAATTAAAAAAATGGTTCCTGTCGGGCTCAGAACGCGGGAGCGGGCTTTTTTGTTAAGTTAAATTCCACGCGGACGAAGACGCGGGCTCAGCTAGTATATAAATAAAAATGAATTGCTGTTCGTTAGTCTAGCTAAAACTCGAGAACGGCTGGACCGATTTGGCTAATTTTGGTCTTGAATAATTTGTGGAAGTCCAGAGAAGGTTGAAAGGTGAATAAATATGAAAGTCCACGCGGACGAAGTCACGGGCAGAGCTAGTTTTAAATAAAATTAATTAAAGATTTCGCCGCATAATAAAACTTAGAATAGTTTGCCATATATAATTATGTACAGTACAGTAGCCAACATGGAGAGGGGCTAATTATTTATCAGGTGCCTTGGGCGTCTTCATACTAGTCGCGGTGTTGCCAAAGTTAGGCGATTTTAAAAAACCTCATATTTTAGACTTTATGATCCGTACCTTGGGAAAAACAGTGAAAGGGTTTGTTTTTTTCCCCTTTTTTGTATTTTGTGGTTGCATATTTATGTGTTGGTACTATAGAGGAAGTGTTAGCTTTTGATATCTGTGGGAAAGAGACCCACGCATATATCATTGCAGAACGGTAAAAGAGATGCATAGAGGTTCTTTTCTCGTGTTCAACATTAGTTTTAAGTTCAACTGACACCAATTTTTTGGTGTCAATCAAAATTCGTTTCAGTGGTTGTGGTCGATTATATGCACTATAGAATAACCAGAGTAAGGTGTATTCGATAATGTCCGGTCAAAGTAATTCTAAAATACTCGTAATTGCCTCTGCTGTAATTGGTATTTCTGTGTAAGTACTGTTTATTATATTACGGATATATGAACTACTACGAAATATTTTTCTAAGGTTAGTACAGACATTTTTCCATTTATATGCGTCTAATTGTGGTGTTTAATTCGTTTCTGCAGCTGTCAAAACAGCGACTCTAACTTTGAAATAAAACCTTTTTGTATCGTCCTCCGTCTATGATACAGATAATAAATAAATACAACAAATAAAGCTTCTCCACAGAGTTATGACGTTTCTCACACAAATCCAGCTGTCAACTTACAATTGTACTTTTTTAACATGCAACATTCAATCAGAGACTTGATACTTTTTTAGTATGCTATGCAGTTTTTTCGCAACGGTATCACCACCGATAGCGCCTATCGGAACTCGCAGGCGCGCTGCCAGTTTATCGACGTTCGACATCGGTAAAGTGGATAACTCGATTTTGTGTGATACCGACAAATTGCGGCCTGAATAACCTGCGCCGTATTTCCGTATTTTGTACCCACTAAACATGACTAACATATGCAAGTTTATGTACTAGAGATTTTCTGTAGCCAATCGAAAACAGCTCATAGGTATAGGTACGTGCTGGCTTAATCGGGGTAATACCGCCTTCTCACAGAAGATCAGCGTAAAGTAGCTAATATAGCTGCGTTTCGCACGATTAAAGTTAAGGCGTTAGAGCCAATCTCTAGCAATTTAATAGAACTCATATAGGTACGGGCTGGGTTGATCGGGGTAATACTGCCTTCTCACAGAAGATCAGCGTAAATTAGCTAATATAGCTGCGTTTCGCACGATTAAAGTTAAGGCGTTAGAGCCAATCTCTAGCAATTTAATAGAACTCATATAGGTACGGGCTGGGTTGATCGGGGTAATACCGCCTTCTCACAGAAGATCAGCGTAAAGTAGCTAATATGGCTGCGTTTCGTACGCTTAGAGTTAAGGCGTTAGAGCTAATTTCTAGCAATTTAATAGAACTCATATAGGTACGGGCTGGGTTGATCGGGGTAATACCACATTCTCACAGAAGATCAGCGTAAAGTAGCTAATATGGATGTTTCGGACTATGAGTTAGAGAACCGGAAGCTCAAACTCCCCGTCCATTCCCTTCCCTTAGTCGCTCTCCCCTTCAGGTGGGCAAAGTGCGAGCATTGCCTTTGGTATTAGAAGTATCTATAAGCTACGATAACTTGCTTAGCATCAGGCGGATCATCAATTGTTTTGCGACTTTATTATAATAAAAAATGAATGTTTTTCTTCACAAATTCTATTGTGATTGACACTTTCCAACCAACCGCTTTCTAATTACGTCACACAACAGCGAACTAAAACTTTGTGAGTCAATTAAAGTTTGTGAACATACCAGTTGCGGATCGTTAAGGCCACATGGCGGTGACTATAAAGCTGTTTACTATCGACAATTTCCTCCGTTATGTGTACTTCTGTGTTCGTGAGATGCATCTGCTATGAATAAATGAGACTGTTTCCTTTTTTTTTGTATAAAAAAGTCGGCTAACTAGCGCACGACACGCTTGATGTTAATAGCTTATCCGTAGCCTATAGGTGCTTGCGATACCAAAGGCTTTCTCACCTATCGTACGAAACGCAGCTATAATAGCAAATAGCGATCTTTTTTGAGAGGATGGTACTACCCCGAGGCAGCCATTATATGGCTAGTACTATACACACCTACAGGTTACAGGGCTAGTACTATAACGTAAAATTAAATATCTCGAAAACTATTGGACATAATTATCTATCGAAATCATTTAAACACATGTTTATTTATTACTAGCTGAGCCCGCGACTTCGTCTGCGTGTAATTGTGATCCTTTCTTAGGGGATGTCTACGTCATAGTAGCTTTATGCATGTAGAGTTTCAGCCCGATCGGTTTAAAATTGACAAAGTTTCATACAAACTTTCATCCCCTATTTTATCCCCTTGGGGGTAAAATTAATCAAAATCCTTTCTTAGCGGATGCCTACGTCATAACATCTACCTGCATGCCAAATTTCAGCCCGATCCGTCCAGTGGTTTGGGCTGTGCGTTGATAGATCACTATGTCTGTCAGTCAGTCAGTCAGTCAGTCACCTTTGAATTATATATATTTAGATTGTGTAACAGTAAATTACTGAAAATAAAAATAAATCATTCATATTCTCTATGACACTTCCCAACCTATTTTCTTGCATGACTATTCAACCCACCCTTAATAACAAACAAACTGTAGTGAATTGTTTTCTTATATTTACGCGAATACTACACATTGAAATAAAACTATTTTTCGGATTTTATCGCGTTTATTAACTTTATGTTCCCGACGTTTCGGTTGCTTTACAGCAGCCATGGTCACGGGGGGACTGAGGTGTTAGACGTCCTGATGTTATAGTTAGTAACTGGGTACCCTCATATTTAGTTGTTGTTTGCGGTCCGATCCACGCAGAAAGTGCTCACAGTGTCTCGAGGTCTTGCAAAACGTCGGGAACATAAAGTTAATAAACGCGATAAAATCCGAAAAATAGTTTTATTTCAAACTGTAGTGAAATCATCCCCGGGCTGAAAACAGTGAACTTCACACACCAACGCATAGTTTGGTGAACTCTATTAAGGTGAAGGCGCCTGTCTAGCCCGCGAAATTCAAATTTTTCGAGTATTTTTATAGTTTATCCAAAATCTGAAAACATTTAAGACAACATTTTGTGATTTGTGACAAACACAGTATGCAGTGCGTTTATTAATACATTTATTTTACTCTTAATATCATCACGGTGGATATGAAACTAGTAAATCACTAAATATACAAAAATTGCCAGATTATCTGGATAGCTGTCGTTCTTGAAATGTTTTAGAGTAAGTTGGATATATTAATAAATGCACTGCACACGGTCTTTTTCGCGAATTATAAAATGTGTCTTTTATTATTGTCAGATTTTGAAAATATTCTAAAAAACCTCCAAAAATTTTAACTTCGCGGGCGAGATGGGCGCTTTAGCCTTAAGTAACACAGTTTCCACACTCACTTAATTTCTGGTCACTCCATGCCTAAGTAGGTCAAGGTATGTTAGCGGTTGTTGTCTCCAGACCCTAATGAGGACCTCTTGATCGATGTCATTGACCGCCCAACTCTTAACCGCTGGCACCTCAATCGACTCGCAGTACGTCAAAAATGACGTAACACGTATCTGAACACGTCAGTTTTGACAGTGTCTCTATCGAAAAACTCAAACTCTAAAGTTGTTTTTATTCACGTAAGCCAACAAAGCATCCTACTAATATTATAAATGCGAAAGTTTGTGAGTATGGATGTATGTTTGCTACTCCTTCACGCAAAAACTACTGAACGGATTCGGATGAAATTTGGAACACATATAGTTTATAACCGGGATTAACACATAGGATACTTTTTATCCCGATAATCCCGAAATTTTTGTTAAGTTAAATACTACGCGGACGAAGTCGTGGGCAGCAACTAGTTTATGAATAGGCAGAATCTACCACCGGTTCGGAATGCTGCTTCCACTGAGAAGATCCGGCAAGAAACTCAATGGTTACTCTTTTCAATGAATTAAAAATGGTGTCCACATTCTCAGGAACAGCATAAAACATATTATTATGAGCAGGCAACACCATTGTCACTAAATAAGTAATAGGAAATAATAATCAAATCTCACTCAGATTTAGGTATTTATATAAAATGAGAAAGCTAGTTTAGTGGGGTGTGCATACCCACTCATACTTAGGTACATCAAATTAAACGTTTACAAACCAAAATAATCCTACTAATATTATAAATGCGAAAGTTTGTGAGTGTGGATGTATGTATGTATGTTTGTTACTCCTTCACGCAAAAACTACTGAACGGATTTGGATGATATTTGGAATACAGATAGATTATAACCGGGATTAACATATAGGATACTTTTTAACCCAATAATCCAATACTACGCGGATGAAGTCGCGGGGCACAGCTAGTAATTAATAAAACATAAATGGAATAAGATAATTGCTTTGGTGTGATGCCTTCCATGCTAAGTACTGACGTGCGAGTCGTTCGAGATGCCAGTGGTTTACAGAGTTGAGCCCGGATGTGGTTCGTAAGCGGACACCAGTATAAGCATAGCCGAGGTTGCAAGCGTTTGAAAACAATGAATACATTATCATGTTTTTGAATTCAGGTGCAGACCTTATTTTTCTGGGTCATTTCTCAATTTGATATTGGGGCTAAGCTTTTAGCTTATTACTATCTTCAATACCGATATTCCCAGCTTTTTCTGTAACTCTGGTTCCCTTTACGAGGAAAATAATTCAAACGCCGCCCTCTTCCGTAATTGGTCAAACAAATATTAAGATATTGTTCCATGTTATCTACAGTTGAGCCGCGGTGCGGATTAGGTGGCTTCTCACCCACTGAAAATCTCTCCCGCTGGGGAATTTCTCCCATTTCAATTCTTCATGGTTATGCTAATTTAAATTGTAATAATAATCCCTTATTATAAATATTTATTTGGTTTATCTTTGAAATATTTTGGTACCCAAAGATATAAATAAATAATAATAAATAAATATCGCCAGACGAACACACCAACTGTATGGTCCCAAACTAAGCAACGCTTGTACTATAGGTACCGTACGATGGACTGGGGACGATCCCAGTGACACCCAGACCAGAGAAAATAACGAAAAGGCCATTTCCGAAATTTACCCTGACGGGAATCGAACCCGCAACCACCCGATGCAGTGAGCCGTGGGGCCTACGCTCGAACCACTGCACCAAGCGGTCCTCATATTATATAATTTCAATTTATTTTGCAGTAAGTACTTGAACAATGGTTACGTGGTCAAATTACGGTGGTAGAGCCCAGCTGTAGCTATTTAACATCAGCTCATATACGTGCTGGCTCGACTGGGTAGTACCCCCCCTACACAGAAGATCGGCGTAAAGTAGTCAATATAATATAGCTGCGTTTCGAAAGATGAATGAGGAAGCCAGAAGGCCTAGCCTCCATTTCCTATCTCATCCATTTTTGGTCGATAATGTGCAAGCAATGCCTTTGGTATTGCAAGCATCTTTAGGCTTCCGTAACTGCTTAACGAGACCGGTCATCATAACGCTTTTTGTGCGACTTTTTCATATTAAAACACAAAAAAAAGCAACCCAAACCTTTCAAATCCCAAATCTCTGTTTAATGGCTTCAGTGCCCACCGTGGGCGGGTACCGCCCCCGTACAGAACCTCTGGTTGGGCGTTGCCAAAAAGCCCTACGACCAGCAGTATCCACGTGTTGACCCTCATAATGAAATAAACCAATAGATTTATCGTTTCCTCATTCATAATATTATATGATAGTAAACTAAGTATTTTATGGGGCGATGATTCATTAGCCCACGTGGTAACAGTAGGTAAGTGGCTATAAATTGAGACGTAAGAGACTCACCAGCTGGTGGATGTAACCACGGAGCAGTAAAGTCTATTTTGCAATAGCATTGAATGTGGGAGGTGATGTCGTATGTCATTATTATAAGCGACGAAATTGAAAATGGTAAAATGGTATTGTTACAATGATATACAAAATTTTAAGAAGTATAAAATATGATTTATGTTTAAAAATGAAGTCATGCATAAGGCATCTTCATTACATATTACATCTACAACATAACAATACAACATCCGGCGGAAACCATCACGTTGCGGCATTAAAAATACCAAAAAATTATGGCTGTTTATGTAATTTAAACTCAACACATGTGCTCATTGAAATATAAACACAATATTTAGGCAGATAAACTCTATTATTCCTTACTGTACGTTTTTATTAAACAATTTTAGCATGTCTTTTGAACAAACCCAAACTACCTACTTCTTGAGTTTTGCCTAGATACCATCTAGATTGATTGCCTGGCTGAAGTTTCTGGGTGGTTATAATAAAAATAACCCACTAATCCGTCACTCAACATAATTGACAGGCCAAAGAATTAACAAACATAAAAAATAACAACCACCGAATTGAGAACCTCCTCCTTTTTAAGTCGGTTAAAAAAGGGTTAAATGTTCTTCTGAAGAGTGCCGATCTTTGTCAGGGTCTCGCAGCGTTCTGGTAACCTTGGCGCTTGACATCGATTAGGTCGGGGCTAAGGTTACAGCTAACACCGCTTCCGCCCGCCGGCCTTTGTGGGAACAGTTTTGGGACTGGTGTCGACTGATTGGAAGGTTAATTATGTTGTGCATCTGTGCCTTTAAATATTTTGTTCTGCTATGATGAATAGATTTAAGATAATATACGAAAGAAAGTAGCTGTACCTAATTCAAAAGTATTCCTAATTAATTATAAAAATAAATTTTTTATTTCCTATTTATATGAACTTAGAATGGGTATGATGAATAATATTGAATTAAGTACCAATACTTTCTTTATATTAACTCTGAAACACCAATTCTTTTTTGAAATATTTTTTCAAAAATATTAATTAAATACAAAATGTCTCGACAAACTTAAGACGTCATGCCACACAATAGCTGCTACTATTATTGGAACATTAAAATGTCTGTATTTATGCTAGTTTTAAACTGAAAAACTGGCATAGTGTGTAAATTATTCAACTCGGATAAGTATGCAATAACAAATAATTAGTTATTATTCCCATAGAGGAGGAGTGTGTGCGGTATAAGGGCAACAAGCTCGCACCCCGTTGGGACATTTGGGACCTAAATACCAGCAACAAGATGTGGGTGCAGTGCAAAGAATCTTAGCCCACACTTTCGGGGAGTATAGACGTGATGGTGCATCATATTTATATTACGTAGGCGCATGCCCGCCCTTCTTCTTTCAGTGTCAAAGGGAACTTAATCTTTTACGATTTATATTTTTAGTTCACAAAGCATTTAATCCTTTAATCTTTTTGATACATGTTTATGCGACACAGGGTAGTTTAGTTCTATACGAAATGGTGGGTATCGGGGTGTATGTATTACCAAAGGAGTGTAACCGTAAACAGGCTCCATTGTGACTCTTCCGACCATTGTCAGGGGTTCTATGGCGCACGATATTTTTACCTCTCGAAAAACATCTTTGATTGTAAAGTGATCGATTCTGTATTTTGTAGGGATCGTGGATCTTCTGCTGTGGTTTAGTGGATTTCTTTATTGTGATTTTTGTAGAGATGTAACGTTGAAATGAGAACATGTTAGTGAATGTTAAAGATGATCAACGTACCACAAATAATAATTTGGAGATATACTCTTAAAAACAACTCGAGTATTATCTTAAAAAAAATTACAGCAATCAACCTGACTAACATTTGAATTCTAACAATGATCTTTACTTGTATAATTTTATAACCTGACAGCAGTTAAATTAACTTTTACTATAACTATAAGGAAACCTTCATATGACAACAAAACCGCTTGGCGCAGTGGTTCGAGCGTAGGCCGCTCGGGTCACTGCACATGGTGGTTGCGGGTTCGATTCCCGCCCGGGGCAAATTTCGGAAATGGCCTTTTCGTAATTTGCCCAGGTCTGGGTGTCACTGGGATCGCCCCCCGTCCATTGTACGGTTACCCATAGTACAAGCTTTGCTTACTTTGGGACCGTACAGTTGGTGTGTCTGTCTGGCGATATTTATGTAACTATTATCTTTATTAGATCGGTTACAATCACGTCCGTCGTGTACGAAAGCCAAGCGCAGGATGACCGGCTGATTGTTTTACGCGCTGTTTTATACTCTTCCACTCGGTCCGGGTAGGTGGGTAGAATTATCTAACAATAAATACTTTCTGTTGGTCCATTTGATCAAAGGTCAGCTGTTAGAAAGAAAGCCCTCAGATGTTTTTTTTGTGGTAGCATCTTTAGGCGCCTTCCAAGTGTCGTGCGTTATTAAAATAAAACCTCATATAAACCTAATAGATACGAATACAGATCCAATACATTAATTTAAGTAAGCACTCGTGATGTAACTACATCCTTTAAATGTCTTTAAAAATGAGTGAAATATGAAATATAGCATCATTTGTTCGAACTTATGTTTGAAACTAGATCCTTGATTGCGTTTGGAAAGACTAGCCGCATAACGAAGGTTCGCAGACACGAACTAAAAGCCGAATTTCGTATTCACTTAGTGTGCCAACCCTGTCTCTAAAGTCTAAATTCGTTTAGAACCACATTTCGTTCAATAGACGATTTACGATGATTGATTTATTTACGGTAATAGAGCTGACTACAGCCCTCTCATAGAAGATCGACGAAAATTTATAAAGCTACGTTTCGTACGATGAGTGAGCGATCCGGAAGCCCAACTCCCTGTTTTTTCCCTCCCCCTATCTCACCCCCCTTCGGTTCGCCAATGTGCGAGAAATGCCTTTGAAAATACAAGCATATATTATGTTCCGTGTTCATTAATTTATTTGTAAACGTAAAAAATACCTTCTTCCATCTTCAGTCATTTTTGGGTAATGGCGGCTGGGCTTGCCAGTCGCCGACATCCGCCTACACTAGTGTTGTGCAGGTGGTGTGACATCGACATTAGTCGATTGCGCGTGAACATCCTCCGCCCCTTGGAACAGCTGGCTGCTTCCAATAATATCCACAGGTAGCTTCACAACTCTGTGAACGGCTCGTCTTATCGTTCCTCTGGCGGTGTACAAGTCCACTACACGGCATACTGAATCTGATCCCAAATGTAAATGGGTGATGCGCCCTAAGCGCCATCGTAATGGAGGCTGATTGTCCTCTTGGATAATTACTAAATCTCCAATGTTGGGGTTAGCTGAGGCTGTCTTCCACTTGACACGCTGCTGGAGTTCGGCTATGAATTCCTTGCTCCACCGATTCCAGAATTCTTGTCTGATTTTTTGCACAGCTTCATACTTCGATGGTCTAACCTCTTCAGGTGGGGCCGAGGGCACCGACGAAAGCGGCCGTCCGATAAGGAAGTGCGCGGGGGTTAACGGAGTTACGTCAAATGGATCAGCAGATAATGGGGATAAAGGCCGGGAGTTAAGAATTGCTTCTATTTGCGCAAAAAGGGTGGTCAACTCTTCAAAAGTTAGAGAAGCGTTGCCCGCTATACGTTTTAGATGAAACTTAGAAGCTTTAACACCTGCTTCCCACAGTCCCCCAAAATGGGGTGAATACGCTGGACTAAACTTAAAGGAGATGCCTTCAGAACTGGCATAATCAGTTACCGATTCACGGCTGGAGCGCAATACCCTACTCAACTCATTATTTGCTCCAACAAAATTGGTGCCATTGTCGCAGTAAATCACTGACGGCTTACCTCTACGTGCTACAAATCGACGCAACGTTAAAATAAAAGCTTCAGTGCTGAGGTCACTCACAACCTCCAGGTGCACGGCACGGGTGGTAAGGCAAACGAATAAACACAGGTAGCATTTTGAAATCCTATTCCCTCTACCTTTCTTACTAGATATCAAAAATGGTCCAGCAAAATCAGTCCCGGTTACATAGAAAGGAAAGGTAGGTACCGTCCTATCTGATGGCAAATGGCCCATTATAGGTTGCATAGGCTTGCCTTTGAAACGCGTACACACAACACATTTCTTTAGTATACTACGTGCCAAAATCCTACCATTTATCGGCCAATATTCTTCGCGAAATGAAGCAAGAAGTTGCTGAGGACCTGCATGAAATAGGCGACAATGTTCATGCCGCATTAATAAAACTGCTAAATGATGTTTACCGTCTAAAATAACAGGATGCTTTTTATTATAACTAAATTCTGAATTTTGAATACGTCCTCCTACTCGCATTATACCCTCATTATCTATAAACGGGTTTAAAGATACTATTTTAGATTTTTTACAAAGCGGATCTCCTTTCTTTAAGGTGTGTATTTCACTAGCAAAGGATTCTTGTTGACTAAACTTAATTAAATGTAGGAGTGATTTTTTAAGCTCTCCTGCTCCTAGCCCGTCTTGTAATTTATTCTTATTCTTACAATTAAATATAAACCGCAAAACGTATGCAAATACACGCTTTAAATTTAAAAACTTAGAATATCTGGAAAAATTAATAATAGGTGGACACTCCACACTGACATATATTTTTAATTCAGGCAGATCTACTGACATATTTATTTGTTGTGGCCAATCAGCTGATTCCTTCCTTAAGAAGGGAGGTCCTTCCCACCACAAAGATTCAGACATTAGTTCCTGCGGATCTATGCCCCTAGACGCCAGGTCGGCGGGGTTCATGTCGGTAGGAACATGCCTCCAAGTAAAACCTTGTGTCAACTCATTGACTTCGGCTACTCGATTGCCAACAAAAGTTTTTAATAATTTAGGTTGTGTCCTAATCCAACCCAACACTACACTGGAGTCGGTCCATATTGTTTTATGTTGAATGTTTAATCGTAGTGACTGAAGTACCTTTGATGACAGTCGAGCACCAAGCAAGGCACCACACAACTCCAATCGTGGTATAGTAAGTGCCTTGAGAGGGGCGACTCTTGCCTTGGCACACAATAACTTAATTAAAACTCTACCATTTTCATCAACCGATCTTAAGTAAACGCAGGCACCATATGCCTCCTGCGATGCATCTACAAAACAATGCAATTCAATTAATATTGTTGAATCACACAATACATATCTGGGTAGATTAATTTTAGACAGATTATTAATGGTTTTAGTAATATTCACCCACTTTTTGACAATAGGGGACGGTACTTGATCATCCCAGTCTAACTTAATACTCCATAACTGCTGTAATAGAATCTTAGCCTTGATTATGGAAGCACATAAAAGGCCCGGTGGGTCAAAAATTTTACAAGTCATTGATATGATGGTTCTTTTAGTGATTTTAGTATCAGTCTCAATCTCTACAACAAAGTGTAACATGTCCGGTGTAGGTAACCAATTTAGCCCTAACACACAAGCTTGTTTAGACAGGTCGAGTGCATCAGAAGTGGTATTACCTGTAAGCACCTTGGGACAGTTAGTGCGTATTTTATGCAGTGGAAAACCGGCTGAAGATAGAATCTTTTTAATTCCATAATAAATATCTCTAATACCTACTTCAGTGCTGTGACCAGTGTTTAAATCATCCATATATATGCTCTAAAATATTAGCAATATCAACATTTTGACAGTCCCTAGCTAGGTGAAGAAGGCATCTAGTACTTAAATAAGGCGCAGACGCTGTCCCATAGGTGACAGTATTGAGCTGCAAGACCTTAAGGGGGTGAGTTTCATCCTCCCTCCATAAAATTAATTGTAGATGGCGCTGAGACTCATCTAACATAACTTGTCTATACATTTTCTGTATATCACCAGTAATAATATATCTATGAGTGCGAAATCTAATTAGAATAGAGAAAAGATCATCCTGTAGTATAGGACCTACATATTGGATGTCATTTAACGACTTTCCAGTTGAAGTTTTAGCCGAAGCATCAAACACTACTCTTAACTTGGTAGTTTCACTCTTTTCTCTGATCACTGCTTGATGTGGCATGAAGTAACAAAAGTTGGGTCTTTCTATCTCGCTTAAGTGACCCAATTCCTTATATTCGTTTATAAACTCAGAATACTTTTGCTTAATATCAGGATTTTTGTTGAACTTTTTCTCTAGAGTTAAAAAACGACGTTTGGCTAAAAAATAGGAATTGCCAAGAGATTGTTCAGGTACCTCTTTTAGAGGCATTTTGACCACAAATCTACCATCAGGCAAACGACGTGTATTTTCTAAGAAATGAATTTCACATAACTTCTCCTCCGGTGTCAAACATTTATTATTTTCAGAACTGATCTCTTCTATTTCCCAGAACCTTTGTAAATCATTATGAATTTCTTTAGTAAAGTTACAAACTATGCGGTCAGGTTTATTAAATCCGATAGGACCACTCACTAACCAACCTAGTCTAGACTCCTGTAACACTGGTTTACCTACACCTAATTTAACCCTCTTTGTACCTATAACATCCCAGAACATGTCGGCTCCTATGAGGATTTCAATTTCACCAGGTTGATGAAAACTAGGATCTGCTAACTCAATATCTGCAGGTAAGTTAAAGCTTTGTACATTTACCGACGTGCTAGGTAATTTACCAGTAATTAGTGGAACAACAAGACACTTTAATTTAGCAGTGAAAGATGAGATACGTGAATGTAACTGTATTTTGCAGCTTTCTGTTATATTCAAAGAGTAATTATTAATTCCTGAAACCTTTAATGGCTCAATACAGTCTGCTTGTAGACCTAACTTATCTTTCAGCTTTGCCGTCATAAATGAAGATTGACTGCCGTTGTCTAAAAGTACTCTAGCTAAACAGGCCTTACTGTTTTGTTCATTATAAATTTCCACAACTGCAGTTCATAATAAAACTTGACTGACAGATACAACGGACAGTGTTACTGGCGGACAAACTGTACTCTCTGAATTTACTAACATATTAGTGCTTTCAGTATTGGTATTAGAAGTATTTTTGTTCTTATTATGAATGTGTAGCAATGAATTATGCTTATGTTTACAAAACCGACATGAACCTTTCAACCTACACCGGAATGTACTATGTCCTGTCACGGTCGCCATATGTTCCGTGTTCATTAATTTATTTGTAAACGTAAAAAATACCTTCTTCCATCTTCAGTCATTTTTGGGTAATGGCGGCTGGGCTTGCCAGTCGCCGACATCCGCCTACACTAGTGTTGTGCAGGTGGTGTGACATCGACATTAGTCGATTGCGCGTGAACATATTATATCTAAGCTATGGTAACTGCTTAACAACAAACGGGTCGTAGGATTGTTTGCCGGGTTTTTAAATATATAAAAAAAGCAATTAAAAATCCCTTTTCAATGGATTATAAATCGTGCTACTTCCGCCTACTCCTCCAACACAAGGCGTAACGACACTAACGACTAGCGTAACGACTACCGTTGCAAGTGTTGATTTATTCACAAAGCGGATCGGTCCCTTGCCACCGGCGAACAACACAACACACAGCCTGAAGGCTGACCACGCGTGACCGCTCGTCTGGTCAGCCATGGAAAATTCAGGCGCCTTTGTCACGCGAGCCGAATTGTTAGGTGTAGGAAGCGAGCTCCGCCGGACGATGTATTCGACAATCTTTATTACAACGAAATACAATTACCGACAGCAAATGATTTTTGTATGCGGTTCTTAAAATACGTTTTGTATTGTTTGTTTGTAAAACAAGATTACCAGCAATGTGCGTTAGATCACATTACTAGTATTCCCGCGTTCCGATCCGGTGGTAGATTTACCCCCGCCACCTCTCCTGGCAGCGGCCCAAGCCGAGGTCGTGTCCCTTGTGGCGCCCTTGAGCTAGCTGCCCCCCTGCCCCTCTGGCTGGAGCGCACTTGCGCTCGCCCTCTGTCCGGGTGAAGTTGTTATGGCCACTCTGGCCAACAACAAATAGTCAATTAAAAAAAAAAAAAAAACTAGTATTCCCGTTAGCCCCTCCAGCAAAGCTAATTGCTTGTGTTAGGAGTGGGCTCACGTCAATCGTTCAATGCGTGCGAGCAATGCCTTTGGTATTGCAAGCATCTATAAGCTACGTTAACTGCTTAACATTAAGCAGGTTGTACGCTTGTTTAAATGCTCGTGTACAGGCGCTACTCCCGGGGACTGGTCCACCTACCTTTCCTATTGACATCATTGTTCTTTAACTTGTTGTTCATTTATTTAGCAGGGAAGACAGCGTTGCTGTTCCTGAAAATATAGACCAACTTTTTATTCTATTAAAAATAATAACCATTGAGTGTCTTGACGGATTTTCGCAGTGAGAGCAGCATTCCGAACCGATAGCCTTTGTTGGCCCACATTATTGAAAATATTTTGAACTGAACTTTGAATTGGAATAACTATTATTCAAATTTTTTCAACAGTAACTTTATTCTGTAGGTACGTAGGTATGTAGTTTATTAGCCATTCGTTATTTTTATTTGTTCAGCATGGTATGTATACCTACCCAGTTTATTTTAAGGTCCATAATACCAAGTATCCAACAATACAACTCTACATCAATATTTTATGATTAGGCCGAAAATATTAATACTGTTTTAGTCGGTAGGTATTAGGTATTGATTTTGTGGATATTTAAGTTAGGAAAGGGTGTTGTCAGGTACGAAATGGTGCGTGACTTTAATATGACTCCACATAAGTATTTTGATTCAAATTATTTTAGGAATGTTAATTAACGTCTGGAAATGACCAAAAATTTATTTAAACTAGCTGAGCCCGCGACTTCGTCCGCGTGGAATTTAACTTAACAAAAAAGCCCGCTCCCGCGTTCTGAACCCGCGCGACAGGACCCATTTTTTTTTGGTTTTCTAAAATAAAAGTAGCCTAAATACCTGCTTATAACATCAGCTATCTACCAGTGTAAGTCCAGTCAAAATCGGTCCACCCGTTTCGGAGATACTCTTTGATTTCATGTGTTTTTATTTTTTTACGCGGAACCCTAATTGTTTTTCTAAAATTTAAGTAGCCTAAGTTACTCCTTATAACATCAGCTATCTGCCAGTGAAAGTCCCGTCAAAATCGGTCCAGCCGTTTCGGAGATTACCCGGAACAAACACACAGACAGACAGACAGACAAAAAAATTTAAATCGCGTTTTTGCTATAGGTGTCTTATGTACTTTCATATGCATTTAGTGAAAAGGTGTTATTTTGATATTAGAAACAGACACCCCAATTTTATTTATTTGTATAGATATGTATGGAAATGTCTATAATCTCAAAAGCCTTATTTTTACCACATACTACTTATGTAAAAGAAAACCAAAGTTGTATGTTTAGTTGTAATTTGTAGCCTCTACACTGATTAGCATGTTGGGTATAATTACCTCGTTTGGATTCGAGCATCGTTTGCATGTTAATAGCTTAAAAAAGCGGGACCCCCTGCACAAACTTTCATCCCCTATTTTGCACCTTTAAGGGTTGAATTTTCTAAAACGTCGAAATAAATATTTTTTGTTTACATTTGTAGCCTCTACTAATGATTTTCATATGTATAGTTAAAAAGAAACTGCTACTACCGTGTAAACTTTCATCCCCTATATTATCTCCTTAGGGGCTGAATTTTCAGACATCGTTTCTTATTACTTGATTAAATATACATGCAATCAAAATTTTGTGTTTCTTCAGTAGTTTCGGTTCTATGCTGGTGAGTTAGACAGTCATCAGGATGTCACCTCTTTATATATTAGTAAAGATATAGAAATATATATAGATAGAAAATTTTTCATCAATCAAATTGTTTATCCTTATTTTATCATATATAGAGTAATTTTATAATTTTGACAAGGATTTCGAAGTCATCGGACCAAAAGAGGGTCTGAATCCGTACTTACTTCTTCAGTGTTGATGATGCGATGGAAGTTTATAAAATACTTCATAATTTTACGTTGTACGTCATTGAGACTGCTTAACATCAGGCAGGTCGTACACTTGTTTGCCGACTTTGTTTTATGTAAAAAATCATTTTTTTAAAGCTTTTATTTTACTTGCAATGTATTTTTGTCCGGGTGGATTCTTGCAACTGAATTTTAAATCAGCTATCTTTAACCGATTGAGCTGAAATTTGGTATACACGCTTATTTTGGATGGCAATGCATGCTTAGCTATGTGACGTCATTCTTATTCTAATACGGCGGATCATCCAAGACGGTGGACTAGTTATTTTTTCTGCACTATCACAGTATGGGTATCAAATGAAAAGGTTTGCGGAGGAGAACACGAAAACAAAAAAATTAATTAATGGTAAAAAAAACTTTTGAAATGCTGTTTTTTTTTTAGATTTGTCTTGAAGACATAGGTAATTATATTAGTCTAGCGGCTGGTTAGCCTTAACGCCCACCCATACAGTTGTAACAACATTCTTTCATGCATCCTTTGTTGGGTTACCGCCCGAAGCGAAGCCTACGCACCGTTATTGTAATTCTTAGCTAACGAAGTAGCAGATACAAGGCTGGAATACCTACTAAGTTTTAGTAAATTGATATAAATGGTGGTAGAGCCAAGCTGTAGTCAATTGACTACAGTTTATATAGGGTTTGGCTCGACCGGGGTAGTACCACCCTGTCACAGAAGATCAGACAGCTGCGTTTCGTACGATGAGTACGTTTTTTACGCACGAGAGCCAGAAGCCCAATACCCCCCTCCCCCTTTGCCTGCTTCTATTCCAATTCCCAGTCCCGTTCAGGTCAGCAACGTGCGAGTATTGCCATTGGTATTGCAATTAACTTTAGGCTACGGTAACTACTTAACATCATTCGGGTCTTAAGCTTGTTTTCGGACTTTGTTTATATAAAAAGGGATATAAATAATTTGACTTTTAATACCGGTAGAGTCATACTAACAAATGATATTGTATGGAACGATATACATATGAAACGATATATTTAAACTACTAGTTGCTGCCCGCGACTTCGTCCGCGTCGATTTAAGTAATATATTCTATGTGTTAATCCAGGTTATAAACTATCTGTGTTCCAAATTTCATCCAAATCCGTTCAGTAGTTTTTGCGTGAAAGAGTAACAAACATACATCCACACTCACAAACTTTCGCATTTATAATATTTGTAGGATTTATTCGGAGCTTCGTTCCGGAGAGATAGAGTAGGGTGTCGTACCAAATTAATATTAACAGAGACAGTAGTCTGGTACTTTGCTTTGATCCGACTAAAGGGTCGTAATACCACGGTATTATCTTATTTTTGGACACGAACTTTTGTGAGGCGTTTGGAAATTATTTTGTTTAGAAAATTTGGAATATTGAAAGTTTATTTATTGTTTCATTAGACCCAATATTTAACGGCTGAAATAGATTTTCAATGGCTTTATAAAGCATTTTTCAGAACTTAGTGCTTTGGTTTGGGGGGTTAGTGATTTGTTCACCTTTGTGGGTGATGCATGGTCGGAAATAGCATAGGACTTTCTTTTGTGGAGTTATAAAGGAGAGGCACCTTTGCGGATGATGCGTGGTTGGAAATAACACAGGACCGTCTTTTGTAGAGATCTAAAGGAGAGGCTTTCGCTCAAGAGTGCGGTTTAGAAATAGGCTTAAAATAGGTGCATTGTAATGCAATCGTAAGGAGCCAGACAGACGGACAATAAACTGATCCTGTTAGGATTTTGTATTTTTCCTTTTGATGTACGGAACCTTAAATATATTGATTATGTTAGGTATTAGTTTAACCACAATTCCAAAGTGGTTTTGTGGGACAAAATAACATGGTAATGAAATTTGGTAATATCACTTTGACCACCGCTTGGCATAGTGGTTCGAACATAGGCCGCTCGGCACACTGCATTGAGTGATTGCGGGTTCGATTCCCGTCGGGGTAAATGCTGTCATTGGCCTTTTTGGGTCTGGGTGTCACTGGGATCGCCCCAGACCGTTGTACGCCACCCATAATACAAGCGTTGCTTGGTTTGGGACCATACATTTGGTTTATTAGGCCCGTAATAATAAATCTCGATCTTAAGTTTGAGACCGATCTTGGAAATGTCATCCTAACGTCATACCAGTACAAAATGGCATGTCAAAAGCGTACTCAAAATCGCTCTCAGACTTGCGATAGATTTATTAATGCGGGCTATAGCCTGGAGATATTTATCTATTTATATTCTGTGCTTTACTTCAAATGTAATAACTCAACGTGTATTATGTGAAACGCATCCCATAATTTGAAATTCATATTGCTACAGATGTGCGTGTCAACCGTTTTACCGCTTTCGCTACAGTTATTCGACATGCGAGATACCTAGCGACCAAATGTTTTGTCTGTACTAAGCACACGTCAATCTTAACGAATCATTTTAGAACTTTAAAAATTCATTTCTCAAGCATTGAAGTAATTTGTGGTAAACAAGCGGGCCCGGCAGACATTGTCCTGATCTACCTAGTACCTGACAGTACCACCTACCGGGTCTTTTTGTGAATATAAACCATCAACCGACCCACTAAAACACACACGAAAAAATCAAGTCGTTTAGGAGCTCAAGCCGTTCAGGACGAGTTCCTAACAAACTTACAGAAGAAATATATTCATAAAGATAATACCAAGACTAAACTATAAAAAAAAATCAAATTGAAGTAGGTTTTATTATAAAATAATATTAATATTACAACTACTTATAAACTTACTTAAAATAAAATTTAAATAAAAAATAAAATCATATTATAGACTGAACTAAATAATTTGTAAGAAGTTGGTACTATACATTTTAAGGATAAGTAGCAGTACGAGTTTATCTTATTACTAGTACACTGAAAAAAATAGGACAAAAGGATTATTGTAATTACTAAACGTTGGGTAATTGCAAATAATAATGTAATGATTCGTATGAATAAATTATTTGCTGTAATTACAAAACGTTTGGTAATCCTACTAATATTATAAATGGGAAAGTTTGTGAGTGTGGATGTATGTATGTTTGTTACTCCTTCACGCAAAAACTACTGAACAGATTTGGATGAAATTTGGAAAACATATAGATTATAACCGGGATTAACATATAGGATACTTTTTAACCCGATAATCCCGAAATTTTTGCTAAGTTAAAATACTACGCGGATGAAGTCGCGGGGCACAGCTAGTAAATACTAAAAGGAATACTACTAGTCCTGCAGCCCCATTAGCTACTTTAACTAGGCTAAAGCTTGAAGGAGTGGGGTGACGTCAATAATGTTATTAGGTTATTCTTCGTAAGTTCGTAACGTAAACTTTACACGGACAGAATCGCATGCAAAATAAAACTCAAACTCAAATCGTATTTAGGTCTACGAAGGTTGTCTATCTAATCTACGAAGGTTGACTATCAAATTGTCAATTTTACATTTACAACCGTATCGAAACGCGACCTCGACTGCGAGGATCTGGATATTATTTTTCTTAAGGCTAAAGCGCCCATCTAGCCCGCGAAGTTCAAATTTTTTGAGGTTTTTTAGAAATTATTCAAAATCTGACAATAATAAAAGGCACATTTTGTAATTCCCGAAAAAGACCGTGTGCAGTGCATTTATTAATATATCCAACTTACTCTAAAACATTTCAAGAACGACAGCTATCCAGATAATCTGGCAATTTTTGTATATTTAGTGATTTACTAGTATCATATCCACCATGATAATATTTAGAGTAAAATAAATGTATTAATAAACGCACTGCATACTGTGTTTTTCGCAAATCACAAAATAGATTTTGGATAAACTATAAAAATACTCGAAAATTTTGAATTTCGCGGGCTAGACAGGCGCCTTCACCTTAAAGCGCCAGTAACTTATGCGTTTTCAATATGTGTTTTCAATGAACTATTCATATGGCTATTCAATTTACATAAAGATTGTAATGAGGTGATATTTCTGAACGGATCATGGTATTACTATTCAATATTCCGTGATATTATCCGGAATAAGGATGTAAAATATGTAGAGGCACCTCGAGCCCGCCCGAGCAAATCATCGGAGAGTATCGCATACGACTTGCGCAAGTCTCGTGCCGGCTTTGAATAAGCAATGTGACGTATTCGTGGAGAACACATTATTTCGTGACGAAGCGATTCGTTGTAGGAATAATGTTTTAAGTATTTGGTGTAATCTTATGAGATTTGTCTCGAGGTATTCTATGTAGAGTTAGATAATAATTTGTAGAGGTACATTGGTAATGGGCGAAAAGAGAGTAAGGGTGTAAGATGGACTGATGCAGGTTAATATTATTGAGTATTTATAAGGCCTCCATTTTGGTTTTCCAAAGTGGACAGGCACATTTTTAACCCCCGACGAAAAACGACGGGTGTTATAAGTTTAACATGTGTATCTGTGTATCTGTGTATCTGTGTGTCTGTCTGTGGCAACGTAGCGCCCAAGCTGATGAACCGATTTCAATTTTGTTTCTTTTGTTAGATAGGTATTCTGATCGAGAGTGTTCTTAGCTATGTTTCATGAAAATCGGTTCAGCCGTTTGAAGATCATCAGCTCTTTTGTAGGTTGAAAAAGCCACATTCACGGCCAAAACCAACTTCCACGGCTCGAATCCGATCGAAATTTGGGCTCATTGGAATAATATCTTTGCATCACTTGAGAACGGCTGAAACGATTTCGCTTTATTATATTTTTAAATGATCGTAATAGTCTGAACTAGCTTTTTACAATATTATAAATTTGAAAAGTTTCTCGGATTCTGGAAAAAAATGATATTTTATCAATTTTTATATGAGATTTGTGTATGAACTAAAGACGTTCCATAAGTCACGTGTCAAATGATGGATACGCGCACGCGTTAAATTTTGCTAATTGTCATGGAATATTACGCAATAATAATTCTAGAGGGCGCTGCTCCGCCATTGAGAAAAAATACAGAAAAGAAACTAATTTAATGTAATTTTAGCGTTATTTGGACGTACTAGGTAAAGTATACATTTGATGAAAAGGTCGTCACATCGGGGGTTTTTAAATTTTCAATTTAGAGTTATTGTATTGTATTATTATTAAATGTGTTAGTATTGCTATTTGTTACTTGACACTGGTTAAATACCTATTAAACAGGGTGGGCCAATTTTTTTAAAGAAAGAAAGACGTAGAGTATTTATTTTAAAAAAAACACAAATAAGTATGGGAAATATCTCGAAAAGCAATTTCTTGCAATTTAGCTTCTCTATCACACCTGCAAGGAATACGATGAATTAAAAATATCCACGTATTATTTACATGAGTAGCATTATTTGTACATAATAATAAAATGTATTATAAACAGAAAGCGTACACATTGGCGTTTAATTTAGATGTATAGTCGTTATTAGCGACGGGAGAATGCGTAATATACACACAGTACGATATAGAGGAACAAATAATAATAAATATCGCCAGACTGACACACCAACTGTATGGTCCCAAACTAAGCAACGCTTGTACTATGGGTACCTTACAATGGACTGGGGGTGATCCCAGTGACACCCAGACCTGGGCAAATTACGAAAAGGCCATTTCCGAAATTTGCCCCGACGGGAATCGAACCCGCAACCACCATGTGCAGTGAGCCGAGCGGCCTACGTTCGAACCACTGCGCCAAGCAATCGTCAATAGTAATCACTCAATTATGTATATGACAATTTAATCAGGGCGCTAGCAAATGCATTCGCGATGTGGAAAGTCGGCCAAGGTCGCTTCTGAATTATGAAAATAGTTGTAGGTATAAGGTCATATTCTAATAATGCACGATATTTTGCATGGCTACTCTGTAAATGGTATGGATGGACCAGCCACAAGAAAATAATCTGATGGTATAAATCTTTTCTGTTTGATTATGCCGATGACAGCTGGTTAGTAGCGAGTGATTTAAAATTTCAGGTGTCAGAAAGAAACCCATCGGATTGTATTTTTCTTGTGGAATGATTATTATAATTAAAGGTGCTTGTTATAGTTATTTGTACCTGGACACTGGCGAAATTAATAGGTATTTTGAAGATGGAAAAGATGAAAGAAGATGGAATATTTTCGTGGAAGTCTCAATAATTTTAGCAATTATTAGCAGTCATTCACGCTATGAAACCATCACAGTCTTTTTTATACGTTTTTGATTGATATCGACCGCTTGGCGCAGTGGCTCGAGCGTAGGCCGCTCTGCCCACTGCACATGGTGGTTGCGGGTTCGATTCCCGCCGGGGCAAATTTCGGAAATGACCTTTTCGTTATTCGCTCAGGTCTGGGTGTCACTAGGATCGCCCCCAGTCCATCGTACGGTACCCATAGTAAAAGCGGTGCTCAGTGTGGGACCATACAGTTGGTGTGACAGTCTGTCGATGTTATAAATAGAACCGTCTGAATCACCGCCAAGGCACCTTGCAAAATATCGTGCATTATTAAAATTAGCCCTTATAATAGTCCCCTCGTTTCGGTCACAGTCTGCTCTTAACATTAGGTATTTGAATTATTAAATGTTTACAAAACAAGGGAGTTAAAGTGAATTAATGGCGGTCGTGACAAGGATCGAGTGGCGTTGCTCTGATGAAGTTTCAACTTATTTTTGGGCATGTTTTAGTGTGTTTTCAGTTTATTTAGAGTATGTTTTTTATGCTGTGTGTTTGATTTTACATATGTAGTCTTTGTACACCATTATACATACTATCCGCGAAGGTGTAGGCAGGGATGCACAGCGGTTTACACAAAGAGGCAAACCAATGGAAGGGGATATTATCTTTTATCAGAGAAACTAAGCAACTTGCGGCTCTCTTTTACATAATATTTACATTATAGTACATCTAATTATAACTATGAAAATAACATCAATATAAATAAATTATGATAGAAACCGATCAGGCATTTATGTCGCAAAACTTCAAACATACAACTAAAAGAATCTCTGCCAATACATCCGCATAAAAACGTTTAAGTAGGTAGGTGTAAGTAGGAGGATATTATAAGTTTAATCCGTCAGTAGCATACATATTAGTAGCTTCTGAACGCAATTATTTGTTGGTTGATACTTGCGAATATAGTTCCGAACTATTATTTATGAGAATGGGTCTTGATTCTCTTCCCTAAAGATAATATTGGTTTGTAAAGATGGTATTGTTTAACTACCTGCTTGCGTCTGAATCCAGGAGGTCGTTAAGCGCAGTGAGGGTGCTGAGTGCGGGGGTTTATGCTCAGACAAAGGTCCAGCGAGCGACAATAATGTTATTGTTTTAGCAGTAGCTGTAATAGCTCCTTTAGGGCGATCTTCTGTGAGAGAGTAGGTACTACCCTGGTCGATCCATCCCGTGTATTTTTTTAATATGTAAGATAATGTGTACATGTAAAACTCTACCTCAAAATTGTTTTTATTCATGTAAGCCAACAAAGCATTTATGAATAGTCAGAATCTACCACCGGTTCGGAATTCCGCTTCCACTGAGATGATCCGGCAAGAAACTCAATGGTTACTCTTTCAATTAATAAATGATGGTGTACATTATCAGGAACAGCAACAGAATGTGAGCAGGCAAGGCAACACCATTTTCACTAAATAAGTAAATACATAGTATGTTTATATAATATATGTGTCTCTATTGGACACAGTCAGCAGGTCATAAAGTAAATATTGTTTAAACTGTAGGACTGGTTTGATTGGATACTCAATTAGAAATACTGTGGCAGTTAGAATATACTCATAGAGTTGGTATTTGGCAGTTATATTTCAAATTATCACCGCGATGTGATTACTTCTTAGTCATGTTGGCAGCTGTTCAAATACAGTTGAGCGCTCTTCATTCAGAGTCATCGTAATTTCGTTTATACGCCGTCGGGTGCCATGTGTTTCCTCTAAATGAAAATGTTATTGTAAATAGAGGCGTTGTGTGACTTTTCTTCCAACAACTATGTCAAATATCTTTAGAGAAGAGAACCAAAACCAATTCTCATAAATAATAGTTCGGAACTATATTCGCAGGTATCAACCAACAAATTACTGCGTTCAGAAGCTACTAATATGTATGCTACTGACGGATTAAACTTATAATATCCCTCTTTATGTTAAGTTGGTTAACAAATGACGCACACCAAGGTTTATGAGGGTAGAACATAGATTTGGACGGCGCACTCGATTTTTTCGGTTTATAGGATATTGTACTTTATTAAACTATTTTAAATACATTTAAAGTTTAAGAAAATCTGACAGCAATATGACTTGAATGTGATAAATGAATGGTGGGACTCTGTCCCTATCATTCTTAGTTGTCATGTCTTAATACCCCGTCCCTACCGTCCCCGTGGACACCCTAGTAGAAAGGGACACAGTCCTGCCAAGTGACTCTCACCCTGTTCTTTTTTGTGAAACAATGATCCCAGCTTCACGGGGGTAGATGGTAACCTTTTTTATCAATTAAAGTCGACGTCCCGTAGAGGATTGTTTCAAAACGAAAAAAAAGAAATAGAAACTCGTAAAGAAATGTTAAAAAGGTAGTAAAGGTTCCATTTTCTGGGATATATCTTGTGAAAGATACCCTCGTGTAAACTCCCGCAAACATTGTCTTATTCATATATAACTTGTTTGAATATTTACGATCAATTTCATCCTCAGAAAGACCAACGTTTTTTGTTATGCAGCATTTTGTGAGGTGTTTACACCGGTTTTTCACGTTAAAGTTCTTTTGGGAAGTTTTCAATGGAAGGTTGTGTGAGATACATGTGATTACTAGCTGAGCCCGCGACTTCTTCTGCGTGGAATTTAACTTAACAAATAAGCCCACTCCCGCGTTCTGAGCCCGCGCGAAAGGACCCATTTTTTAAATGTTGTTTTTCTAAAATAAATGTAGCCTAAGTTACTTCTTATAACATCAGCTATCTACCAGTGAAAGTCCCGTAAAAATCGGTCCAGCCGTTTCGGAGATACTTTTTGATTTCATGTGTTTTTATTTTTTTACGCGGAACCCTAGTCTATACAAATAAATAAAATTGGAGTGTCTGTTTGTAATATCAAAATAACACCTTTTCACTAAATGCATATGAAAGTACATACGACACCTATAGCAAAAACGCGATTTAAATTTTTTTTGTCTGTCTGTCTGTCTGTCTGTCTGTGTGTTTGTTCCGGGTAATCTCCGGAACGGCCGGACCGATTTTGACGGGACTTTAACTGGCAGATAGCTGATGTTATAGGGAGTAACTTAGGCTACTTTAATTTTAGAATAACAAAATTTAAAAAAATGTAAAAATGGGTCCTGTCGTGCGGGAGCGGGCTTTTTTGTTAAGTTAAATTCCACGCGGACGAAGTCGCGGGCTCAGCTAGTTGTTTTTCTAAAATTAAAGTAGCCTAAGTTACTCCCTAAAACATCGGCTATCTCCCAGTGAAAGTCCCGTGAAAATCGGTCCAGCCGTTTCGGAGATTACCCGGAACAAACACACAGACAGACAGACAGAAGACAGACAAAAAAAAAAAAAATTGCGTTTTTGTTATAGGTATCGTATGTACTTTCATATGCATTTAGTGAAAAGGTGTTATTTTGATATTACAAACAGACACTCCAATTTTATTTATTTGTATAGATAACTCTTAGTTTTCACTGAAAATATAATGCAGAAACATATTGTTGTCTCTGTTTTTTGTTGTCACAAAATAGAGTCACCAATATGTTTTGTTAGTTTTGTAGACGATGTTTGCTTGAAAGAATATGGCCTGATTACAGCATTCACTCATTATGAATTATGTTTTGCCCTCCATCGGTCAAGGGAAAATATATTTTCCTTTTCATCACGGTCTATTCATGAAGAAAATTGTTACTCTATGCACTTGAAGAGTCTCACTTTTCATTATGTTTTTCATTGGCTTCAGAAGTCATATTTTAATCTTTATATGAAAATTGCTGTTAAATATTATTTTTTGTTGTTGGTTTCTTTCGTAGCTTCACTTTCTGTTGTCTACCTCTATTTAATTATGGGAAAATAACTTTTTCTTGATATAAAATTGTCGGCAAACATGCGTCCGACCCTCCTGATGTTAAGCAGTTACCATAACCTATAAATGCTTGCAATTCCAATGGCATTACTCGCACGATGACCGACATGAAGGGTAGTTGGAATCGGGATTGGGGTTGGGCTTACCACTCGCTCACTCATTGTACTAAACACAGTTTTCATAGCTACTTAACGCTGAGTACGCTACTTACTTAACGCTTCTGTGTGAGAGTGGTACTACTCCAGTCGAGCCAGCCAGTATTTGAGCCGTAGTCAACTGGTTACAGATTGGCTCTACCACCGGAAATGGTCACTCTAGTAGAGAGAGACACGGTCCATCAGGAGACTTTCTCTCGGATAGTTTTTGTGCAGCAGTGATCCCTCCTGTTATGGCTCTAACACACTATGCCGACGATGGTTATCGAACCCGGCGGGTGAATTGAATAAAATAAACATAACGAAAGCGGCAAAAGCCGGCGGCTAGTACCGGTGGCATGTGTGTAGGAGCCATTAGAATAAAACTGAGGTAAACCACCATTTACCTATGTTAGAAGGGTGTTTGAAAATCGATAGAATAATTAACTATACTGTTGTATTACGTATCGACCATGCATATTTAAAACGTGTTATTTTGTGCACCGCTGTTGAATGTTTCTCTTGATATTATAGTGACCTGTTTTATGAATACTAGTATTACCGTTATCATTGTCGAAATTCGACCATAATTCATTACAGTTTGAATTTTAAACGTTTATTGTCAAATACTATTCGATACTGGTACGCAGAATGCACTATGGAAGTCCCGCCCTCCAAAAACTGCCACCGTTTGTCAGACAGACAGTCGGTGTGAAGGTGACAAATGTGTGTGTGTCAATTCATAGTAGTGTGTGTAATGTTTTATTCATTGATTTCTAAGAATTATAATATAAAAATATTAGCATTCTGCATTCCTTCTCCATATAAACTATAAGCGTGCTAAATTTCATACTCCTCGTCCGCGCTTTATTCGTATTAAGCGGTTGAAAGTATTTCATTCACGTATATTATATAAATATATAGCTAAGAAAAAAATGTAGGTCCACAAAACTTGTACAACTAAAAGGCATAAATCTAAATACTGTAGTACAAAAACAAGGAACATGGAACTGGCCTATTGAGAAGCTACAGAATGGTCGCTTTATGAGGCATCAAAGTTGATCTCGTTTCTGTAGCACCGTTGAAAAGCACTCACGAAGATAAAGCGGCTGCAACATTAAATGACGCTTTTATAGGATGTTTTAAACGTCCGATAGAATACTTTGGAACTAAGATGAGTACCTATGTAATGAAATAATTCGTAATTTTTTTATAGAAGTTCAAACACAAAAAAACCGCCCATTGTAAAAAAACAATATACTCGTATTATGTATTCCATGCAAACCTATGTTTAACTTTTTTTTTATTAGTTATATGTTGCTACTCGTCAATGCAGTTAACACTGTTTTCTAGGGTGTTGGGTATGTTCTAAGTCCACAATATCTAAGATTTGTGAAATTGGCCTTTGAACCCATAACTCAGACAACATGATAGTTACACATAGTCTGTCTTCACTATAGGTATGTTAATATCAGCTACTGTATATGCGCCTGAATTATAATTTCGGACTTGTGAAACACAATGTAGAAATAGCGGCCTCGCAAAATGTACAGTCAAACGGTAGACCATTAAAAGTCAGGACTGCCAAAAAGGCTCTTATGGCTTATACAACGCAGGCAATTGGTTGGTTTTCTCTAAAATTTTTAATGATTCTATACCAAGAAAAGTGTGAAAAAACATCGCGGCGAATTTTCCCGGAAGCATCCTGTTAGAAGGCCACGGTTGCGCGTAACATTTTCTGTTTGTTCATAACTAACTATTTTTGCATGTTTTACGGCTGTCGGAAACGGGTCCTGGGCGGGAGTTGGTCGTCAAACTGTATCATAGACACATGATTACGTAATTAACTGTAATTACAACGGGTAATATTGTCTTTTAATTCTTCTTTAAGGCGTCAATAGCCTAGTGGTTAGACGGGCCGCTGTCGTAACTGAGAGGTTTTGGGTTCGATTCCCATCCAAACCATTAAACTATTGACGTGAGCCCACTTTTAACACAAACATCAGCTTAGCTGGAAGGGCTAATGGAAATGCTAGTAGTGTGTTAAGCTTATATTGGTAGGAATAAATATCATACTAATATTATAAAGAGGAAAACTTTGTTTGTTTGATTGTAATGAATAGGCTCCGAAACTACTGAACCGATTTGAAAAATTCATTCACTGTTGGGAAGCTACACTATCCCCGGGTGACATAGGCTATAATATGTTTTCAAAAAAATTAGGGATCCTTACTAAAACTCGAATAATGTAACCGCAATGTACCCGTGCGAAGCCGGGGCGGGCCGCTAGTATATAATAAATAAATAAAATAAATATCGCCAGACGAACACACTAACTGTATGGTCCCAAACTAAGCAACGCTTGTACTATGGGTACCGTACAAATGGACTGGGGGCGATCCCAGTGACACCCAGACCAGGGAAAATTACGAAAAGGCCATTTCCGAAATTTACCCTGACGGGACTCGAACCCGCAATCACCCGATGCAGTGAGCCGAGCGGCCTACGCTCGAACCACTGCGACAAGCGGTCGTAATATAAACAAAAAAACAATTAAGTTATTTTTGAGGAAAAACGACGTCTCAATCCAGGGTGACCTCTTCTCACGACATGACACCGACCTTTACTTTAATTTGACTCATATAACATTTTTTCGGCTTTCCTCTTCCACACTTTCCTTTCACCCCTCCAGTGTCAAATGGCCTTTATTTGCCTAGTCATTTTGTTAATATTAATTGCGTTGGTTTTTGAAGGAAAATGCCGATGTAGTCAACGCGCCCTCCAAAAAGGACAGGATGACTTTTAATGTTATAAAAAGTTGTTGCAATTCGAACGAGAATCGCCCCCGTATTTAATTATTTATTATTATTGTTAAAGTAAAAAAAAAAAAAAATTAATGTAATCGATATGTCAGTTTTGACAGATGCCATAAGAACTTAATCGTTAATTTTCGCTGTAAGAGAAGAAAAAGCTATCTATTATAAGTTTGTGATTGTAGAAGAAATTACCAATTAAAAAGTGTGAAAAGAACAAAGGCCGTTTAATTTAGATGAAAACAAGAGAACCAACCAAAAGACCACCAACAACCAAACATTGGTCCTTCGATCCGTATATAAAGAATAATCAAAATGGCGCTTTGTTGAACAAGAAAAAGGATCTTAATATTCATAAATAAGTCTACGATTACATCTAATACGGTATAGTGGAAGAGCCGGGTGCTAGTAGCAGCTGGGAGTGTTGCTGCCTGTGTTTGTGACGGTGCCGGGTGATTACCGGCAGACGTTGTCGCAAACTTGTGGAGGAGGAGGAGTTTACCTTCCTATCAGACGCGTCTACGACAAACAGGTGTATCGAAATAGCAATTCGTGATTGTTATCTATCATCGAAAAAGAAGTTCATGATTCGTGATTTCGTTTGTGATAGCCTACCAAGTACCCTACCAAGTACATATAAAGCTCTTGATAGCTTAGCTACCTATAAACTTACCAATTGTCTAAAAACAAGGCAATTTATAGAGTGAATTGTGCAGTGTATCTAAAGTATGCAGTGTTATCTATAAAGCAAAGTCATCAACATGGAAGAGGCAATCAAAATCCAAGAAGACTTTTGTTCTCAATTAACCAGAGCTCAAGTAAATCTTAGGAAAACACCTAAGCAGCGGCTAACCAAAACCTTTGTTGAAACAAAGTTAGAATCATTAAATGAACTGTGGTCAGAAATAAAGTTAACTCATAAGAATATTGTTAAATTAGCTACTTTGGAAGTAACAAAAAGTGAAAAATATTTTGTAAACAATGTTTTTGAGTCATTGGAGGAAGAATATACACAGTATAAGTGTTGTTTAAAAGAAATATTGTCTACATTTAAAGGTTCATGTAATGAAAGTACTGGAAAGAGTGAGGCCAACACTACTGTTAAGCCACCAAAGTTACCCGACATCAAACTACCAACATTTAGTGGCAAGTATACTGAATGGCCTACATTTAGAGATTTATTCTTATCTTTAGTGCATAAAAATAATTCCTTAGATAAGGTACAAAAGTTGCACTACCTAAAGGTATATATATCAGGTGAAGCAGAGCAGTTACTTCGTCATATAACTACCACTGATGTTAATTATGATAAATGCTGGAATTTATTGGAAGAAAGATACAATAACAAAAAGTTTTTATCTACATGTTTATTACAGCGTTTATTTAGTCAAAAGAATTTATCCTTGCAAACGGCCAGCGGTATTAAAGAATTGTTAGATGTAACTAAAGATTGTATGAGTGCATTAACAAACCTGGGTATAAATGTCGCATCTTGGGATGTAATTATTATCTATGTCGTTAGCATGAAATTAGATACTGAAACACGAAAACAGTGGGAAATTAAGGTGAGTGAATCCAATGAAGATCTTCCCACATTTTCGCAGTTTGAAGAATTTCTGGTGAGTAGATTTAGAGCTTTAGAGTTTTTAGAACCTAATAAGAAAGTACAGAATAATAATGTTAAAACCAATACTAATCCCAAGGTACTTCATGCTTCTACTGTGACCTCTGACATATGCCAATTTTGTTCGGAAAATCATAAAATGTTTCAGTGTAAGAAATTTAATACAGCAGATTATGATACTCGTTTTAATTTCGTAAAAAATAATCGCTTGTGCTTTAATTGTTTAGGATCAAACCATTCCGTAAAATCGTGTTTTTCAAAAACTTCATGTCGTGTATGCAGTCGTAAGCACCATTCGTTACTTCATTCACCAAAACCACCAACTTCGACCACACCTTCAGTAAGTGTTAGCCATGCAGTTGAGTCGCCTCACAGTTTATCAGCGAATGATAACATATCAATGCCCAGTGAGGTAAATGTGCCAAATGTCGTCACTAGTTGTTTTTCCCGAAGGAAGGCGCCTAGTCAGATTTTGTTAGCCACGGCCTTGGTACAGGTAATGGCAAAAGATGGGACATACCAGTTACTGAGAGCTATGATAGACCAGGTGTCCCAATCCTCGTTCGTTACAGAATCTGCGGTTCAATTGCTTGGACTTAAAAAGACCGATTTGAATAATATTGTACATGTTTCAGGTTTGGGAGACTCAAAACATTTATCAGCTAGACATGTAGTTGAATTCAATTTATCTTCAGTAAACCACCCAGAATTTACAATTCAGGTTCAAGCACTTGTACTGCGTAGGTTGACATCCATTTTACCGATTAGGAATCTAGAAATAAAAGATTGGCCTGAAATAGAAAATCTTATGTTGGCGGATCCGACCTATCACATTCCGAATAAAATTGATATTTTATTAGGTAATGACGTTTTTGGTAAAATTATCTTAGAAGGTCTCATCAAGTCACCGACCGGAGATCTTATCGCGCAAAAATCGCATTTAGGATGGATTTTATCTGGATTAGTGGAATTGAATACAGTCTCCTGTCATCACGTTGTTGTGTAAATGTTTTCTCATGTAGATGACAACGAACTTCTAAGAAAATTTTGGGAACTGGAATCAGAACCAATACCAACCAAAAACAAATTTCTCACTGAAGAAGAAGAGAGATGTGAAAAGCTATTCTCATCTACCACTCGTAGAGATGTTGAAGGTCGCTATATAGTGAAGTTACCGTTTAGAGATGAAGACCCTGCTTCAAAATATGGAGAATCGCGTGGAATAGCTGTCCGCAGATTTAAATCTCAAGAAACCCGGTTGATGAAAAACCCTGATCTGAAACAGAAATATGATGATGTTTTAAAGGAGTACCTACATCTGGGACATATGAAACTGATAACAGAAGAGAAAGAATTAAAAAATAATAATGCTGTATACTTACCTCACCACGCTGTCATACGTGAAGACAAATCCACAACCAAGGTAAGAACGGTATTTGATGCATCGTGTAAAGGTACCAACGGCGTATCACTGAATAATGACTTAATGGTCGGTCCACGGCTGCAACCAGATCTGCGTCACTTAGTCATGCGTAGAGGTCCTGTGTGTCTAGTAGCTGACGTCATAAAAATGTACCGTATGGTTAAGGTCGATGATGAGGACTGCAATTTCCAAAGACTGGTATGGCGTGATGATCCTGAAAAAGAAATAAAAGATTATATGTTACTACGTCTTACTTTTGGGGTGTCGTCTTCACCTTACCTAGCAGTTAAATCTTTACAACAGCTCGCCGTAGAAGGTCCTGAATTTCCCTTGGCAGCAAGCAGAATGATTAATGATTATTATATGGATGATTTAATGACTACCTGTGAAAATGAAACTGAAGCATTAGAAGTCTATAATCAGATGAATGATATAATGAAACGAGGAGGTTTTCAATTGCAGAAGTGGTCTAGCAATAGTGAAAATGTTATGAAGAAAATAAATACCAAATCCTCACCTGATGATTATTTGGAGATAATAACCGATGATGTAATGAAGATCTTAGGTTTAACCTGGAACAAAGCTACAGACACATTTGTTTATTCTGTAAACTTACCGCCACCTAAAATTCCTATAACTAAGCGCAGTGTTGTATCGGATATCTCCCGCTTATTTGACCCACTTGGTTGGATATCCCCGTGTATTATTCCAGCGAAGGTAATGATACAGAAGTTGTGGCTATCAGGGATATCCTGGGACGAAGAATTACCACCAAGTTTGTTAGACGATTGGCTTGCTTACCGAACAAACTTACAGAATTTGAATGGTTTCCAACTACCACGTTGGACTGGAGAACATTCTACAAGCACGCGCACTGAAATCCACGGTTTGTGCGATGCATCCAACGTAGCATATGCTGCTGTCATCTATCTTCGTGTTACTGATGCACAGGGAGATATACAAGTGAATTTATTTACGTCCAAGACGAAGGTTGCACCGGTGCAGCAAGTATCAATACCTCGCCTTGAGCTTTGTGGGGCTACTCTCTTGTCAAGGTTACTTAAAGAAGTTGCGTATGTACTTGGAGTGGCTGACGTTGATGTGTTCGCTTGGACAGATTCGACGATCGTGTTGGCATGGCTGCGTGGCCATCCCAGCAAATGGAAAACGTATGTAGCAAATCGTGTGTCTGAGATAAGTACTAATCACCCTAGTAATCAGTGGTCGCATGTGCAATCGGCTGACAACCCCGCTGATCCAGCATCAAGAGGATTAAAACCTACCGATTTGATAAACAATGATATGTGGTTGCACGGTCCGATATGGCTGCGAAATCCTGAAATCGAATGTAAACCGATAAACGTAAGTACCGATCTAGAACAGAAGGAAGTCAAGACTCTAACCACCACAGTTGAAGAAAGTGAGACAATATGGTCACAATTTTCTACGCTGAACCGAATGTTGAGAGTTATTGCTTATTGTCGAAGAATATTAATTTTAAAAACTCCTAAACCAAAACGTCCTAATCTATCGTACCTTACCACAGACGAAATAGAAGAAGCCTTTATCACCTGTATTAGACAGTCCCAGCGTGAAGAATTTAAATCGGGTATAGAAGATCTTATGAAGAATGGATATGTTAAGAAAGGCAGCAAACTATATTCTTTGACACCTTATTTAGACAAAACTGGAATTTTAAGAGTAAGAGGGAGAATAGACCACGCAGAAGTACCTGATTCAACAAAACACCCCATCATACTTTCAAGTAAAAGCCATATTTCTAAATTATTAGTTGATGTATCCCATAACAAGACTTTGCACGGTGGACCTCAGCTTATGCTGACTTATTTGCGAGCAAAATATTGGATAATTGGTGCAAAGAATCTCACGAAAAGTCATTACCGTAAATGTGTCAAATGTACAAGATTTAAGGCAGCAGGCAATTCACAATTTATGGGACAGTTACCTTCATCTCGACTAAATATCGGACGACCATTTTCAAGCTCTGGAGTCGATTACGCTGGCCCGATCAATATTCGTGTATCTAAAGGTCGTGGTAACCGATCCTATAAAGGATATATATGTATATTTGTTTGCATGGTGACGCGAGCCATACATCTGGAAGCCGTCAGCGATCTTACTACTCAAGGGTTCATTTCGGCTTTCAAAAGATTTGTAGCAAGACGAGGTCACTGTAACCACATGTGGAGTGATAATGGGACTAATTTTGTGGGAGCAGCAAAAGAGTTGCAGATTCTGTTCGCAAACGAAAAGGCTACCATAGCTCCAGAATTAGCTGAATGGTTAGCTAATAACGGAACCACTTGGCACTTTATCCCACCACATGCCCCTCATTTCGGAGGCTTATGGGAGGCGGGGGTAAGGTCTACAAAGTACCATCTAAAGCGTGTTCTAGGAGATAGCACTTTAACCTATGAAGAGATGTCTACAGTTCTGTCGCAAATAGAAGCCTGCCTCAATTCCCGACCTATTGCCCAAGCTTCTATTAGTGACAATCCTCATGACCCGATGCCCTTAACCCCGGGTCATTTTTTAGTAGGCGAACCTTTGGTGATACCTCCCGACCGTAACTTTGAAAATTCTTATCTTCCTATTTTCCGCTGTTGGCAAATGACTCAGCGCATGGTTCAACATTTCTGGAGGCGATGGTCCCAGGAATATTTGACTCAGCTTTGTCAGAGATATAAGTGGGCCAAAGTAACCCCGGAACCTAATCTTGGTGATGTTGTGTTGGTTAAGGACGATAATTTGCCGCCGACAAAATGGTTGTATGGCAGGGTAACGGAGAAGCACCCAGGATCGGATAACATTACCAGAGTTGTTACAATCAAATGTAAAAAAACCTTTATTAAAAGGCCTATAACAAAACTATGTGTTCTACCGGTTTCATAGGAACTAAGATGATTCGACCTTTTATTGTGATTTTTACCCTATATGTTAAGAACTACGTTCTTGGGAGGCGGTATGTTAAAGTAAAAAAAAAAAAAAATTTAATGTAATCGATATGTCAGTTTTGACAGATGCCATAAGAACTTAATCGTTAATTTTCGCTGTAAGAGAAGAAAAAGCTATCTATTATAAGTTTGTGATTGTAGAAGAAATTACCAATTAAAAAGTGTGAAAAGAACAAAGGCCGTTTAATTTAGATGAAAACAAGAGAACCAACCAAAAGACCACCAACAACCAAACAATTATTTTTAATTAATATTAATAAAATTATAATAATTTAGCCCTTTTGACGTCCTGGGCACGGGCGGTTAATTTATAATAAATATAGTTTGTTTGTTAATAAGTATTGTTAATAATAATTCCCTGTTCCCGATGCCGGTGTGAACTATTTTTAATATTTTTAAATTTATTTAGATAAGATATTTTTTATTTAGTTTTAAAAATATAAAATAAATAAATGGAATAATAATAATAAAATAATAATTTAGCCCTTTTGACGTCCCACTCCTGGGCAAGGGGCCTCCCCTCAACATGAGGGGGATTCAGGCCATAATCCACCACGCTGGCCCAGTGCGGGTTGGCGGATTTCACATGTCTTTCGAAAATTTATTAAATTAAAATAAATTATTAATAATAAATAATTAATATTGTTCTCTATTATTTTAAAGTCAAAGTCAAAGAGTTAGCCTTTTTTATATTTTAAAAAGTCGGCAAACAAGCGTACGCCTCGCCTGATGTTAAGCAGCTACCGTAGACTATATTACTAATCATACGAATCGCAGCTATAATAGCTACTTTACGCCGATCTACTGTGACAGGGCGGGCTACTCCGGTATAGTCAGCTCATTTAAGAGCTGACTACAAGCTTGGCTCCATCAGCGTTACAATCATACAATAAAAAAATAAAATCATTAATATGAATAATGGATACAAGACTGCTTTGATAGTCCGGTCCGACGCATATTAAGTAATATAATCATAATATTCAAATCGAGCTTTTAGTTCATAACAAGACTGAGTTACTATGAAAATTGAAAAAAAATATAAGTTATTCATCTATCTTAGGACAAACTATTATACGGGGTGAATTTCTAGCAGACGCGTAAACGTTCAAATTCTAAACTGTAGTTCTTGCTATCCAAGAAATGCTCAAAGGAGTCGCGGGGCCGATTTCGATGAAAACTAAATATGAATCAAAAGATTGTGGAAAAATAAATTTCCATTACTTGAAATCGATCTGGTTGATTTTAATTACACAAGCTACATTTCTTCTAGCGGCTTGTATAATTAATATTCCCTCGGGGTACATACTCGGAAATTTTATTTGCCTCTACAAACTTGTAAACAGAAGTTACGCAATCGATATATTCGTTTTAGAGCTGTGATGCCACAGACAAGCACAAACGCGGTTCATAGTCAAAGTCAAATTGTTTATTTTATTTAGGCCTAAAAATTAGGGGGCACTCACAAATTGTCATTTTTACATAACTTTCATCTACAATCGGAACACCACCTCGACTGAGAAGATCCGGCAAGAAACTCAGCGGGCTTGCCTTTATACATGTTTAATGCAAATAATTACAAAGAGTAGATATTATTGTGAATAGAATTGGTTAATACTATAGGTTGTAGGCGGTAACATGCTTTGCGTAGCTACCTAGTTTCTACTAAGTAACTAGCCCATCCCATATATAATCTATTGAGAAATCACTGAGCTAATGAAAAATCGGCGTTAATTACACATTGGAACATTTATTACCGTTGTTCCCTTATCCTCTACACCACAAAACAACAGTGGAATACAAGACAACATCGTTAACGTCTAACTTGTGTTATCCATTAGCAAGTCACTTACTGCGAGCACATTGCATTTTCTTAATGAACGAGTAATGTACCCTGTATATCAAGGGTGGCAATGAAGACGTAGTGATTCGCGTGATAATGGGTCGTGCATAATGACAGGCGGTTACATTAAACGCATAAATTACGAAGATAAAGATTGTATTAACCTCTGCAGTGGCGCCCCCTCGCGCTTTATTGCAGATTGTGACGTTATTAGGTAGATTCTATTTTTAAAATGATCGTAGATTAATAATTAACTTTTTATTATTCATTCCGTTCAGCCATTTTCGTTCATTCAATTTTGAAGGTTTTTAATAAATCATCTGTGCTATTTGATTGGAGAAGCTGCATTTGAAACTGGAACTGTATTTCGAGAGAATTTCTAATAACTAGCCAACGTGATGAGGCAATCTGACATTCATATTGCATGTCTATCAATCAAAACTCATTGCTCCTGTTAGTAGAAGGCTTATCGACAATACAAATTAAGTAGTTAGTAATAGCGATACAACATAATTTACTAGTAATTAACCTACAAATCCTAATATAAAGAAAAGTTACAAAAACTTTACTACATAAAACTATTCGTTCAGAAATTGCTGGATATGTTTTCAGGATTTCACGATGTATACAAAGCTCTCCCTGCCCGTAATTCAATTTCCAGGAGGCAGGTACGAGTAATTTAAATCAGCATAAATGCTCCTCCTGATGATGGATGGAGGTAACCCTTTTGGTATGAAGATCGCCATTTGGGTCGTAATGGGTGTAATATTTTACATCTTTTGTCTGTACACAGCCGTATGTGCCGTTGCGACAGGTGGTTGATAGAAGAAAAAAAACAGGATGACGTAACAACCACCCATAAACTCCGTTTTTCACAAACTGCCTTTTTATAGTATCAAAATTCGAGGTGATTCGATATTCGAAATTGTATTTTAACAAAAAAAAGTACTAAATTTGATTATAAATCGATGTTAAATATCGATATAAAATCCGATTGACTAACGAAAAGCGAGTGAGTATCAATATTGCAAAGTAATAAATTTAAGACTTCAGATTAATTTATCCCAGCTGATAGACAAATCACTCGACGAGGGTACTCTGATGAAGGGTAATGCGATTAATCTATGATCCACTTCGTTATACTTCGTTTGAAGATAAAATATTTAATTACTTTGAGTAATCGTTTAAGCCTCTATAACAAATAATGAACAATTTTATAAATATTGAAAGAGGATAACAAGTACTTTATACAGATCACGTTTATGGAATGTGTGAAAAATGTATACCTATTATTATTTTGTTTCACCGTGTGTGCCTAATTCCTATTACTTAAAGAATTGGATATATTTTCGTGAATGATATACCCTAATCTATTGATTGACTCTTAAATGACTTTATTTACTTACTTATTTACATTATTATTATGGCAATTATATGTCTAGGCGCTGTAAATTATTTGTATGCGATTAGTAGAATTACTAACAACCTTTATACTAGATTTCAAAAGACCGCTTGATAACACTTTCAGCCCGATATTAATAATAGTAGGTTATAATATCGAAAATATATTTAATGTTTATCTTTGTATATAAAAATACGGTGTACCTTAGTTATTTTCGGGGAAAGGAAGGAATGAATCGTCTACTTTTCCGTGTTGTGGGCTTTTACGTTGTCCTAAGTGAGTTAAATGGCACGATGACAAATTGCCAATGCGTGTTGACCGCTCGACGGTGCAAATCGTAATGTGGTAATACGTCCACCGCTGCCCACAGCCAACGCAAGTGGACTTTGTCAAACACCAGTAGATGGCGCTGTCGTTCGATTTCGACCGTTTCAATACTTCTAAAAGGTTTATTTCCTCCCTCTTTCCTTTCCGGAAATACATGATCTAGTGTTATAAATATATTCACGAGGCAGGCGTATCTAAACTATATTATTTTGTTTACCGAAAAAAAATACAAACGAATTGTTATGTAATAGCGCGCAACAGCACAACAATACAGGAAATCGTGTTATTATTAAAGTGATTATCTCGGGCCTCACGTCGTTAAGGCGTAGACTAGAAGACGCATCGACACCCAGCCGAGCCGCGGGTTATAATTAGACGTTTTAATAGCCGTATTTACACGCACAATATTCTGTGTCGCTCAGACGACGGTCCGAGCCACTCAAGGAATATTATAAGCTTGGAAATCCAGATTTATTTGTGCCAGATTGGCTCATTACTCTTTATTTTGGCACATTAATTGACCTCGGCTTGGGCCGCTGCCAGAAGAGGTGGCGAGGGTAAATCTACCACCGGATCGGAACGCGACCTCGACTGAGAAGATCCGGCAAGAAACTCAGCGGGCTTGTCGGGTGCCAAGGTGCGTCTAGGTAAGTAGACGCACCTTCTAGCGGAAGCGGGGGTAAGTCGACCTCGCCGGCGAAGTCGGTGTCTGGTGGGGAGTGTGCGTGTGTCGTTCTCTTCGACATCTGAGTCTAGGAGAACGGTGAGTGGGTCGGGGGGGAGTGGGTCGGGGGGGGGGCGTCAGTAGCGATACACGACATATACCTATATAGGTATACAGAGTGGCTGTTTTAAACGCTTAGTTCCTACGCTTTATACTATAAAACTTCGCTTCTTTTGGGCGTCCCTAGACGGCATTGTTTTTCGGTGGTAGAGTCTAGGTGTAGCCAGCTGACTACAGGTTATATAGTATGGTTCGGCGGCGTAAAGGAACTATAGTAGCTACGTTTCGCACGAAGTCCAAAACACACACAACCAATATTGTTTCTCCAAAGAACAACATTAATATTCTTTTCACGAAACGCGTAAACTTTTACACAATAGGATCCCTTTTCTTAATTAGTCTTTCTCTCGCTACATTTTCGCTCAAATTACGCGAGAGAAGTGGTACCATTATCTTATTCGATTATTTGTCTTATGTAATAAAATAGAGAGACATGGGTCACCAGGATGCCTACCTTAATTCTTCACTTGCGATGTGTGGGGCCAAATAGCTCTACCACGTGTTGCTCTCGTTAGTCATCAGCCTCTACGAAAAATATTAGTATGGAAAATTGTACAGCGCCTCTGTCGGTCATCCGAGGAACTAGTAATTTGACATATTGTTTTTACATAGGTGCCAGTGCCTATCGATTTTTTAATATCATAAAGTCGCCAAGCATGCGTAAGACACACCTGATGTTAAGGTGTTGCTCGCACGTCACCGTCCTGAAGGGAAGTGAGACAGAGGGTGGGGAAACACTCATCGGACGAAACGCAGATATAACAATAATAATAATAAATATCGCCAGAAGAAGACACAAACTCTATGGTCCCAAACTAAGCAACGCTTGTACTATGGGTACCGTACAATGGACTGGGGGCGATCCCAGTGACACCCAGACCAGGGCAAATTACGAAAAGGCCATTTCCGAAATTTACCCTGACGGGACTCGAACCCGCAACCACCCGATGCAGTGAGCCGAGCGGCCTACGCTCGAACCACTGTGCCAAGCGGTCGTCTAAATGGCTACTTTACGCCGATCATCTGTGGAAGGGCGGTACTGCTGTGGTCGATCGTAGGTATATGATCTTGGTTCTACCATCGTGAACTTGTGGTAGTGCCATAGTTCTACACGGCTTTCGTACGTACCTACTATATTTCTTAGCGTTAATTAACTGTCGAGTGGTCGACTTCTTGCTGAAATTGACTTTTATCGTATTACATTGGGGTCGGCTTTCAGTCTGCGCTGCTTTGGCTGATTGCCGACATTGACATTAAGAGACTGCGGTATGTTTTATCGGACTCTACAAATCAAGCAATCTATGGACTCTACTATGGAGAGTACGGCTGATCTGTGGATTGGTCCGGTTAATATTTTTTAGGGTTCTAAAAAGCCCTATGGCTCACACATGACTGTCACACATGAATGTCATCATCACAGTCATGTGTGGCATTGATGATGATAGAGTTGGCCAGATAGAGCCTGTCCACAGAATGACACTCTCTTAAGCACCTCATTTTTTTAGTGACGGATATTTCTTAATCCTACTAATATTATAAATGCGAAAGTTTGTGAGTGTGGATGTATGTTTGTTACTCTTTCACGCAAAAACTACTGAACGGATTTGGATGAAATTTGGAACGCAGATAGTTTGTAACCTGGATTAACACATAGAATACTTTACTTAAGTCTACGCGGACGAAGTCGCGGGCCGAAGCTAGTAATTAATAATTACCGTAATCTTCGATAAACCCGCTAATAATAATTCGCAAATAAATTATGTTTTCTCTATATAATGCTCAATTAGGGAGAACCGTGTCTATTTGTAATTGCCTCACGTCGCGCGGTGTGCGTAAGAAAATTAGCGGTTGTGTTAGGAAATTACGCTGCGGTAAATTATGGTCAACACAAATTATTCAGTGGGAGTGGTTAGTTTCTGTTAAGTTTAGACGTGCTACCTTGCGGGAACTACTAACTAACTATAAACTACTTCACTGTCGGTTTAATACCACAACATATTCAACTCATACTCAGTCTTACAACCCCAAAAATATACTAATAGAACACCAATAACTACCTTTAGACCATAGAAAAATAATTTCAATAGAAGTGCAATGATGCGTTCACCCGTAAGTGGCAGCAACAGTAGGTACCTATACATCCAATCATTTGGAAAGGCGTTTACGGCAGATGTTCAAATACAGTGGTTCGAGCGTAAGCCGCTCGTCTCCCTGCACCGAGTGGCCGCAGGTTCGATTCCCGTCAGGGTAATTTAACCCTGGCATGGGTGTCACTGGGGTCGCTCCTGGTCCATTACGACACATCGTGCAAACGATGTTTAGCTTGGGACCACTTTTTTAACAAAGTTAGAATCAAAACACTTTTAAACTAAGTTGGCAAACAAGGCTAAGACCTGCCTGATGTTAAGGTGAAGGCGCCTGTCTAGACCGCGAAATTCAAAATTTTCGAGTATTTTTATAGTTTATCCAAAATCTGAAAACATTTAAGACAACATTTTATGATTTGCGAAAAACACAGTATGCAGTGCGTTTATTAATACATTTATTTTACTCTAAATATTATCACGGTGGATATGATACTAGTAAATCACTAAATATACAAAAATTGCCAGATTATCTGGATAGCTGTCGTTCTTGAAATGTTTAAGAGTAAGTTGGATATATTAATAAATGCACTGCACACGGCCTTTTTCGCGAATTACAAAATGTGCCTTTTATTATTGTCAGATTTTGAATTTCTAAAAAACCTCAAAAAATTTGAACTTCGCGGGCTAGATGGGCGCTTTAGCCTTAAGCAGTTAACATAGGCTATAGGTTCTTGCAATACTATGGGCATTGCTAACACGTTGCTGTCCTGAAGGTGAATGGGAGAGATACCCTTTGGTGTGTTAGTATGGCGATTAATTATTTATTTTACCAAAGGCTACTCGCAGTAACGATAATCGATATATCGTGACATTTGTTGTGTCGGATCCTACTCTAAATTCCATCTATTTTGCCGTTGTATCGATTATTGAATGAACGATACAAAATTATAGTTCGTTCAGACGATATACGACGGCAAAAAAGATGGAATTTAAACTAGGATTTGATACGACAAATGTCACGATATATCGATTATCGTTGCTAAGAGTAGCACCCCAGGTCACACTATTAGAGAAATTCATAAATTCACTAAGTACCGTCCACAAACGTATATTTAGTTTCCATTCCAAAGACAATAAAGCTAGTACAATGGCCAGGCAATCCAGGGGATAAAATAAAACCACTCTGATAGTGGATTACGAACATCATTACATTCATTACGACGAGATTTATAGCCAGATAAAAAACACCGTTTTCCTCGGGATTGACTTATTTTATTGTGATGATGGAAATTAGTTATGTTATGGAAGCTTATTAAAAATATTTTGTCTATTTTAGATGGAGATGCGGTTAATACGACGATTTTGACGACCGCATGGCGCATTGGTTTGAGCGTAGGCCGCTCGGCTCACTGCACATGGTGGTTGCGGGTTCGATTCCCGCCGGGGCAAATTTCGGAAATGGCCTTTTCGTAATTTGCCCAGGTCTGGGTGTCACTGGGTGGGTGGGTACGGTGAAGGAAAACATCGTGAGGAAACCTGCATGTCTTAGAAGGTCTAACCAATTTTCGAAAGACATGTGAAATCCGCCAACCCGCACTGGGCCAGCGTGGTGGATTATGGCCTGAATCCCCCTCGTTATGAGGGGAGGCCCGTGCCCAGGAGTGGGACGTCAAAAGGGCTAAATTATTATTATTATTATTATCTGGGTGTCACTAGGATCGCCCCCAGTCCATTGCCGTACAATGGACTCATAGTACAAGCTTTGTTTAGTTTGGGGCCGTACAGTTGGTGTGTTCGTCTGGCGATATTTATTTATTAATTTATTAATGGCCATATTTGGGAGAAGAGGGAAGAATTTTCAACTAAGAAGGCCATATCCAGGCTAATGAATTATTCGGGCCAGCTTGATCTGGGTAGTAGCTCCGGGAAGTCTCATCTAGCTCGGCGTACAGAAGCTTTTAAGGTGTAATATGAGTCAGAGAACCGAAAGCCCAAACCACCACTCGCTTCCTGTCCCTTTTATCACTCCCCTTCAGGTCGGGAACGTGTGAGCATTGCCTTTGGTATTGCAAGCATCTCTATGCTAGGTACCGACTTTATTATTTATATCTTAACAAAAATGGTCTAAGTGCTACGAGAATTTAAAACAGTTATATTCGATATAATAGTTATAATTATAATACTTATTAATAATAATAATTTATAGCCCTCTTCATGTTCCACTCCTGGGCATGGGCCTCTCCTGAATACGATCAATCCAGGCCACAATCTACCACGCTGGCCCAGTGCGAGTTGGCGGATTTCACATGTCTTTCGAAAATTGGTTAGATTTTCTAAGACATGCAGGTTTCCTCACGATGTTTTCCTTCACCGCAATTTACATGATGAAAAAGAGGAAACGCTATTTTTATTTCACTCTCCGTCTAACGTTTTCAAGATCCAAGTATCGGCACCTGTCAAACGCAGTATTGTTTGGATCGAATTATTTATTGGAAATTACACGCTACTACGGGAAATACGATCGCGAATTACGTTGGACTTTGAATTTAATCTTGGCTTCTGTTTTGGGAACAGAGTCGCCCTCTTAACCTCGGACGGAGTGGGGCCACAATGATTTAATATAAGTAAACAGATTTAGAATATATCATAATTATTTCACCGTAACTTTAATAACAAAAGCACATATTATGTGACAAGGAATGAGCTTACTGCCGCATGGAGTTCCAAATCGTGTAATATTCCTTTAGTCACCTTTAATAACATACGCTTACTTCAGTGGTAGAGCCAAGCCCTAGCCAATAGACTACAGCTCTTATACGGGCGGGCTCGACCCGGGTAGTACCACTTTCTCACAGAAGATCAGCGTAACGATAATAGCTGCGTTTCGTACGATAAGTGGGTGAGCTGGAAGGCCTATGTCCCACTCTCCTTAAGGTCGGCAACGTGCGAGCAATGTCTTTGGTATTGCAAGCATACAGCAGCCTACCTGGTTACGTTAGCTGCTTAACATCAGGCAGGTCGTACGCTTGTTGGCCGACTTTGTTCTATAAAAAGCACGAAAAGAGAGTAAATGGTATTCAAATCTGGCACCACAATTGTGAGCTAACAACGCTCCGCATAGGGCATGAATCTATAAACATGCGATACGAAGAATTTATTCAATTTTCATCTGTTTCAATTGAAATGTTTCTCCTGTTACCTGTCCAACATTTCAAATGCAGAGAGCACTCAATAGAGGGCAATAGCATACACGAAAAATAGACTGTAACTACTGTACATTACAGTGCTATTTATAACACATCCAGCCCGTTGACATAGATACTCGATGATGTTTTAAATAACTTCCGAATAGCGACTTCAAACAAAGAAAGATCGATGCGTTTATTTTTAATTTAATTTATTTATTATAAATTGTACTGTGGGTACCGTATAATGGACTGGGAGCGATCCCAGTGACACTCTGGAAAAAATACGAAAAGGCCCCGAGAGGAATCGAAACTGCAACCACCCGGTACAGTGAGCCGAGCGGCCTACGCTCAAACCGCTGCGCCAAGCGGTCGTCAAATACGAGTAGGTGAGAGTAATCAGTAAAATATTGAACAGTATTTGCAGCCAAATGCTGTTGCTATAGTTATAATTTCTGTGACCAGTTGCCAGTTTATTTTGTCCATGCATTTCACGTTTCACAACTCTACTCTAACATTATTTCTGCGTCATTATCCATTTATCAATCAGTTGGAGAACGTGCACTGATGGACACAGGTCGCATCACTCGTATCGTCCTAAACTTAGAGCAGTTTCAGATTAGCGTTCGTTCGGCGCGTATAAGCGCGTTTTTGGAAGCGTATGAGTGTTGACACGCTTATAAACCGCGAGTGACTAAACGCACCAGATCGAGAAAACACGCCGGATTGCGCTCGTCCGGTTTTTCAAAATACGATATGAGTTCAACAAAAACACTAGGTCTGAAACCTCCCTAAGTCTTCCGGCTTGTGGCCGCTATTCTTTAACCTTTCTACTCCAAAGGCCATCCATGCATGCCTACATTGTCCTAATAACGTTCAGACCGAACACATAACAATGCCAATATCGCCCTTATCACTTCCATAGCCAGCGGAATTACGAATAATCCACATAGACCAAAAGGAATCTCCATTCGAGTGGCTTATAGCGTTTTTATTAGTTCCCTGTCAGAGCGCGCGGCGCGTTTATTGGGCAGTTACCGAGATTCAATAAGAAATATTGCTTTTATTGTATTAACAGAACTGCCAGTCGGCTGCTCAATTCCCAGATACGGAATCTTGGTTGGATTGCGACGTAAACAATCGTTTCCGCGTTTTTTGTTTGGGCTCTTTAAATTATTTTTTTAATTAGCGAGATTGGCAGTCCTTGTCCTACTTAGAACCCGATTGCAGTGCCACCCACCGGGACCAATTGTAAATCTAACCCATCAAGGGGCCTACTCAAATACAAACAAGAAATTTCATTAAAATCGGTTCCGCCATTTAGGAGGAGTGCAGTCACAAACACACGTATAGAAGAGGTTTTCTCCCTAAATAACATACATACCGTATGTACTTAGTAGTAAGAACCTTTTTTTATAAACATAAATAATGTGAGGTAGTAGTACCTAGTTGAGTTCTCTATTCAGTAGTCAGACTACGTCAAAGTGGTTTGTTTTCCAAACCTATCTTCCTTCCACATACATTCTGAAAGATCAATGAACTTCATAACTTCGCTAGTTTACGATCGCCATTAAAAGTCCCCGCACGTGCACACGACCTTTGTCACTAAAAACTTCAACGAAGACTTAAGTAACTTTCCGTGAGATCGGGTCAGGGGGATTATTCTCAATCGACGGAAAGTTTCCGTGTCGGAAACAACAGCTTTCATCTTTCTTCTAATTCGTTTGTAAAATAAAGATAGAAGTTGTTCGGTCCGTTCCGTATCTTTTAGTCAATTGTAAATACTCCTCCAGTGGCCCTAATATGTTAACCGCTGGCATCTCTATCGACTAGCAATATGTCAAAATTGACGTATCGCGTAAGTGAATACGTTTTTTTTGACAGATTTTCTATACAAATACTGACTAAACTGCCGAGGTGCTCTATTATTGGCTTTCCAAAGTGAACGGTTACATTTTTGTATTGTATTGTTATTAAATGTGGTTGTATTGCTATTTGTAACTTGGCACTGGCGAAATACCTCTGAGTGGGCCATATTTTAAAGAAAGAAGAAGAAGAGTAAACTGCCGCATTTGGATAAGCGATACGTCAGTTTTACGTAAGTATTGCAAGTCGATCGAGATGCCAGTGGTTAACAGAGTTGGCCCCTGGGCCCTTATTACGTTAGCTACGTAAATCGCAATAGAAAAGCAAACGCTTGTCAAACGCTACGCTTTTGACGTTTTTCCGTAATCTACTAACCACCGGCTGACACGAGCTTCACGATTTCTACTGACATTGATTAGGTATTACGTTAGCATTTCTTGGCGTTTGAGCTTGCGACTGATTTCGTTTTTTTTAAGTAAATTTGCGGCCCTGGTATCTTGTCTCATCTGCCGTAGCTTTACCATGGGTTTGTACGTTCACAAGAGTCGCTAATAGCAAGCGTGTTCGTTAAATATTTGTATTGCAAGTTCCACAGTTCGGTTGTCGCGGTAGCCCAGGGAGCATGGACCGCAGGGTGTCCCAAAAGTCCAAATTAATCGGTACCTAATGTAGATGCATAGTGAAGACATATTATTAACGTAAATAACATTTGTTTTCTGGGTTAAAGGCTGTTGAATATTCTTTCGTGTTTGCGTCTTAAAACACTCCAACGGCCAAGAAAATAATGTTAACTGCATTTTTGAGTAGCCACCAATATTCAAGTTTGAATTGAAATTAAAACATTTGCATAGGTGTTAGGTACCTGAAATATATATTTTTTATAGATTTGGCGGGATAATAAGGTAATAAATAAATGTGTTTTGAGTATCGATACAATCTTTATAAGTACTATTTAATTCCATAAGTAATATTTCCATGTATATAAAATGCAAAAGCTTCATAAATTCTTTTCACGATGTCCTTCCGTCTAATGGCGGCAAGCGTATGTTGAAATTGCGTTCAGAACTTCAACGCTTAAGAACAAAGTTTCAATATTATCCACTATGCAAGCCACTGGCTACCGGAAACATCAATAAATTGTATGCTAATGTGCTGAAACTCATTATGTTTGAAAGGCTATTGATCATTAGAACGTTTGTTGAAGCAGTTTTACTTTGCTGTCACATTTATTGTAATGTTAGTTGTTTGTTCAACATTGTTTTCGATATTATTTGTAGATGTGGCAGCTCTGAAACAGATATGAAATCCTATAACTGGCTCGATGCGGTAGAACTACCCTCTCATAGAAGATCAGCGTAAATTTGCCATTATAGCTGTTTTCCGTACAAGTGAGACAGCCGGAAGCCAAACCTCCTTTGGCCCACTCCCGTGCAGGTTGGAAACGTGCGAGCAATGGTGTTGCAAGCATCTATGGTAGGCATGGAAATGATTGCTTATTGCAATTAATTTTCATTACGTGAAATTATGTTTTCTTCCACTGTTATTTCACTGTGATTTTTCACAGATAATGATTTTATTCAGAGTGAAGTTTCACTAGATCTCTTAATCCTATGAAGTCACTTGTGGATGATTTATTACGAAGACGATTTGCGATTTCATTGCAATGATTTTGAACAGTCTCCGCCTGTGTCGGTAGCAGATGCTACGTATGAAATTTTTCACATGCAACTTGTGAAATGTTCCATCATTAATCTATGGGGGAGTCTACATCCGCATGTTTACCGATTTTGTTATATAAAATGGTGCGTGTTGTTGATGAACTATTCTCACGTTCCGTTCGAGGGAACATTTGTTACCTTGACCAGTGGTCATGTGACTTGCATCGCTGACGGCAAATCGATAGGCCTCGCCATTGCCGCCTGTAATGGCCATGGAAATATTGACTTGAAATGCTTACATGAGTAGGTACTTTGGAGACGCCATTTTGGTTTGGCGTTTCCAAGTTTGCTCTCAACTTTGAGATCGAGAATTTGAGATGTTAACGAGTGTAACATCTGGCGATTAAATAAAATAATAATATTAAAATTTAATAAAAAAAATAAAACCGACTGCAAAAAACCTGGGTGCACTAAAAAGCTAGAAATAACTAGGGACCTTATTGCCCCCGTAGGCTTTGACAAAATAAACGCTTTGACTTTGACTTTGACTTTGTAGGAATGAGAGTTATAAAGAGAGACGTAAGAGAGGACGTAGTAACGGGTTAAGATGTAACAGTGAGTGACAGATGGAATGCAAGGGAGAGATAGAGATGATGACAGATATTGAAGATAAGAAAAGAAATAAAGAACAGAATGAAGATCTAATGACATTTTTATCGTTACGGTCTGAATCTCACGGAATACCGGAATTTTATTAGTTTGTGAAGGCCGAGTTCACGTCCAAAAGTTGAACGTAAACAAACAATAGTTTCATGTTCATGTATTTTTTCTTCATACATCGACACAGATAATATATTTTTTTTATGGACGCGCTGACTGTAGCTTTGTCCATTTAATGCTCAGAAAAAAAAGATTCAATTAAGTAACATTAAGGTGAAGGCGCCTGTCTAGCCCGCGAAGTTCAAATTTTTTGAGTTCTTTTAGAATTTTTTCAAAATCTGACAATAATAAAAGACAAATTTTATAATTCGCGAAAAAGACCGTGTGCAGTGCATTTATTACATTTATTTTACTCTAAATATTATCACGGTGGATATGATACTAGTAAATCACTAAATATACAAAAATTGCCAGATTATCTGGATAGCTGTCGTTCTTGATATGTTTTAGAGTAAGTTGGATATATTAATAAATGCACTGCACACGGTCTTTTTCGCGAATTACAAATATTGTCTTTTATTATTGTCAGATTTTGAACAATTTCTAAAATAACTCAAACGGGCTAGATGGGCGCTTTAGCCTTAAAATCTATTTTCAAAATGTTACTCATGTATTCCTCAATTTGTTACTTCCTGTTACAAAATCAAACATCGCGATATGTAAAAATACGTGCGTCCGTCTACAAGTTCTACAGCTGTTACATTAAGCTTTTATATAAACGAAATTCCGTGTTGTGTCTTTGATAAATGGTGTTTGTATTCAATGTTTTGGTAGGTGGAAAGAGATTGGTGATTTGTTTGAACGTGTACTCTACTGTTGAAATATGGATACATTCCGAATGAAATAGTGTAAACATTACATTCTTTTACGGTAGTAAGGCTTTACTAGCTGTTGGCGATTTAATACAGCTCATAAACGGGCTTTCTCGACCAGGGTAGTACCACCCTCTTACAGAAGATCGGCGTAAAGAAGCTCTACTAGCTGCGTCTGCGTAAACCGACAAATAAAATAAATTATAAGGTCCTTAGTTATATCTAGCTTCTTAGAGCACCCAGATATTTTTGGAGTCGGTTTAAATATTTTTATTAAAATATTTATTGTTAATAGATCATGTAAATAGGTTACAGCTAACAAAATCACAACTTCATAAATAATTTATTAAGGTTTATTACAATAACCACCGACTTCAATGATACCTACTACATTTATTTGAATAGCAATGTTGAACAATGTATTGTATGTGACTGGACGTCGCGTGTGACTCTAGGGTTACCACTCGTTTTGTACCTCACAGAGTCGTTACTCGATAACGGAGGTCAGTAATATGCAATTAATCAAAAATATTTCTTTGTCCTTAATGTGGAAAAATAGGGTTCCTCTATTCTTATTATCCGAAAGCAATTGCAAATTACCATGAATTAACTATCTAAATAAGGTAATCTAAATTTCAATAATTTATTAAGTCACTAGCTGTGCCCCGCGACTTCATCCGCGTAGTATTGGATTATTGGGTTAAAAAGTATCCTATATGTTAATCCCGGTTATAATCTATCTGTGTTCCAAATTTCATCCAAATCCGTTCAGTAGTTTTTGCGTGAAGGAGTAACAAACATACATACATACATACATCCACACTCACAAACTTTCGCATTTATAATATTAGTTGGATTATAATTATTTAGGGCTCATTTTTTAAATCGAAGATAGGAATGTTGAATTTATAATAAAACAAGTAAATTATTTATTATTTAGTATATATAGTATTTATTTAGGTGTATGCACTTCAAAATGTACATATTTGCAATCATGAATGACACAACTGCCGATCCTGGATTACCGGAGAACAGTAGTGGGGGGTGTGGGGCGAGACTACTCTCATAAAAAAATAACAAATCACTTCCGTGACTCCAGTAAAATAAATTTTCTTTTATCATTATTTTCTCCAAGTCGTCAACCCTGATGACTCACTTTGCCCCAACACGGCCTATCGTCCGGGGTGCAGTTGTTATCGATCTGTATAATTAAACGTGTGTACGATCCAATTGGACATTTACGAACTACATACCTACTACGCTCCTTTACAGGTACGTACGCCGTACGGGGTGACCAGAAGTATTTCAGTACGAATGCAGCCTACTTAACTGTGAGTAAAGATACCTGCCTAATTTGACGCAAGCTACGTATACTATACTAGTATATGCCCGCGACTTCGTCCGCGTAGTATTTAAGTTAACAAAAATGTAGGGATTATCGTGATGAAAATTATTCTATGTGTTAATCCAGGTTATAAACTATCTGTGTTCCAAATTTCATCCAAATCCGTTCTGTAGTTTTTGCGTGAAAGAGTAACAAACATACATCCACACTCGCAAACTTTCGCATTTATAATATTACTAGCTGTGCCCCGCGACTTCATCCGCGTATTATTGGATTATTGGGTTAAAAAGTATCCTATATGTTAATCCCGGTTATAATCTATCTGTGTTCCAAATTTCATCCAAATCCGTTCAGTAGTTTTTGCGTGGAGGAGTAACAAACATACATACATACATACATACATCCACACTCACAAACTTTCGCATTTATAATATTAGTAGGAAGTAGGATATATACTTATGTATAGATGTCTGATTAACCAACTATCAGAGAGGAATGGAGGTTTAAAAAAAAGTGAAACGTACAGCAACTGTGTCTTTCTTTGATATAGCTCTGTCTCCCTCAATGTTGATTCGATGGCGTTTAGCAGGGCTTTAAGCGGCATTGTTCTATTTGTTTTCACGATACGTTTTTATATTGTGCTACTTTTAAGGTCGTTTGCCTAGTGCTCTACCCTCACACTCGAACAAAGTTACAATCGAATTACAATGCCGTTACAAAGCACATTTGTTCTAAAAATGTATGTTCTGTAAATTAATTTAGTTTTGGGAGTTATAAATTTGCACATTTTAACTAAAATTAATTTAATATTGAAATAATATAATTTCTCCCTTTTAACGTCCAAGTCCTAGGCACGAGGTTCCCCTCAATACGAGGGGGATTCAGGCCATAATTCATCTTGCCGGCTCAGTGCGGGTAGGATTTCACATGTCTTTCGCAAATTGGTCAAATTTTCTAAGACATACAGTTTTACTCACGATAAATTTATCTATGTATTGTAAAATATTTACACTAGGTATATTATGTAAGAAATAACGGGATAACGACCTTAGCATCACGCACATAACGGGTTGATAGCCAATTGGACATCTCCCAATTCCCAAACAAATGGTTGAATAAAATAATGGCAAATTTGTGTGTGACGACACAATGGGGAGTGGAAACAATGTTGGCTGTCTCATTCAAATTCAAATCGTTTATATTGTTTAGGCCTACGGGGGCACTTACAAATTGTCAATTTTCCTTTTTTTTCTTCTATCTACAACCGGATCGGAACGCGATTCGTTGTCTGAATTAAAATTTAGCACTCCTTACGACTACAGATGAGGCGTCAATAGCCTGTGGTTAGAGGGGCCGCTCTCGTAGCTGAGCGGTTCCGGGTTCGATCCCCATCCTGGCCATGAAACTATTGACGAGGGCCACTCCTAACACAAGCATTAGCTTAGCTGGAGGGGCTAACGGGAATACTAGTAATGTGATAAACTCACATTGCTAGTAATCTTAACAAAAAGCGCCACTAAAATTGTGAGCGAGTCTGGTTTAGACGGGTCTTGTCTGATGCACTGGTTCCCGAGATAGGAGAAAGTTAGTTCAAGATGACTTAACTGTGATTTGTCGCGAACCGGCGGGGAGACCGCTTATCTGGTTGTTTTCACTGGATTTTTATTGTAACTGAGAACGGCTAAGTATATTACCGCTATAATATACAATCTTGTATAATACTTATTACAATGTGCATTTGAGTAAACAGTTGGTCCAACATGGCCGTATCCAGGTTTTAGTTGTTAGAGACCTGTAATTTTGAATGGCGCGTCAAAATTAATCAGCTATCAACATACAATTTTATTAACAATCATGATGCAATTATTGTTAAGTATTCTTAAATATTATTATAATAACTTGTGAATCTTCTCCCAGGTTTCTTTCGCAAATGTAAACAATTATTAGAAAATTGCAAGCCTCCGTATAGACAGGGTAAACAGGGATCGAGACTAAATCGGATGCCATTACAATATATAATACAATCTATACAAATAAATAAAGTTTGAGTGGCTGTTTGTAATATCAAAATAACACCTTTTCACTAAGTGCATATCAAAGTACATACGACAACTATAGCAAAAACGCGATTTAATTTTTTTTTGTCTATCTGTCTGTCTGTCTGTCTGTTTGTGTGTTTGTTCCGGGTAATCTGCGAAACAGCTGGACCGATTTTGACGGGACTTTCACTGGCAGATAGCTGATGATAAAAGGAGTAACTTAGGCTACTTTTATTTTGGAAAAACAATTAGGGTTCCGCGTAAAAAAATAAAAACCCATGAAATCAAAGAGTATCTCCGAAACAGCTGGACCGATTTTGACGGGACTTTCACTGGTAGATATCTGATGTTATAAGCAGTAACTTAGGCTACTTTTATTTTAGAAAACAAAATTTTAAAAAATGAGTCCAGTCGCGCGGGCTCAGAACGCGGGAGCGGGCTTTTTTGTTAAGTTAAATTCCACGCGGACGAAGTCGCGGGCTCAGCTAGTATATAATATAATATATGTATATATCATATTATAAGGACAACTTGTGACAATCGAAAAAACCTTCTTTGAAAATAATTGGTTATTACAATTTGTTACTGAACCATGAAAAAGATTTAGTATAATAAAGCCTAAATAGTAAAAAAACAAAAGAGATTCGCTTGACTTTCATTCAAATAGTCTTCAATCAGCTGTAACAGTCTTGTTTCTATGGCAATTAGCCCATACCAGCTACATATATTTTGTCTCCCGCTTTGCACCGGAGGGAAGTGGAAATATTTTCTTCCAACTCCTATTATTTCTTTCGATTAAATTCGTGCGGGTTCCAAGACAATTTAACTTTTCCCCGGGACTCGTCGAAGGTCAAACCTCGACGTCATTATTGGTCACCATTGTCGATCCTGGCTTACAGGAGTTACAGTGGTGGGAGTGTGTGGCGGGACTAGTCATTCAAATAAAAGCCATAATATTTATTTTGTAAGCCCGTATTTGTTTGAGGGCTGTATTCAAGTCATATGAAGCAGAACACGTCTACGCGCGTCGAATACGAGTATAATTTTTCAGTGCGGTTAAAGAAATCGAAGTGTCTAGTTCGTACTTCCATGCAACTTATTATTTCATCATGGAACGCACGCATGCGTTCGCGACAGCCAATGCGGCAACTGATCATCCTAGAGAATACGCGGTTACAAGAGCCAAATTGTCAGCCTAAACTAAGCTATTAACATGTACGATGTTGTCTCAATTTTGGAGATGTAAAGAAATCAATAAATTAAGTAAATTATTGTAAACTAGTTTCTGCCCGCGACTTCGTCCGCGAAGGCTTATGTAAAGTATTCTATGTGTTAATCCAGGTTATAAACTATCTCTGTTCCAAATTTCATCCAAATCCGTTCAGTAGTTTTTGCGTGAAAGAGTAACAAACATACATCCACGCTCACAAACTTTCGCATTTATAATATTAGTCTACTATATAAAAATAAGTCGGGTTTTCCTTCCTGACGCTATAACTCCAGAACGCACGAACCGATTTCCACGGTTTTGCATTCGTTGGAAAGGTCTCGGGCTCCGTGAGGTTTATAGCAAAGAAAATTCAGGAAAAATGTTAAGGGTGGTCCACATTCCACGCGGACGGAGTCGCGGGGCACAGCTAGTAGGATATATAAGTGGGATGGTAGAGCCAAGCTAAGCAAGTAGTCAATTGACCACAGCTTATATACGGGCTGGCTCGATCGAAGTAGTACCACCCTCTCAAAGAAGCTCGGCGACCAGCCGCGCCACTATTATAGCCGCGTTTCGCTCGATGAAAGAGTGAGCCGGCTACATCTTTGTTGCGATTAGTGTGCGGAGAAGATTTTCACATATTACTTGCACATCCTCTGAACAGTATGGAGTGCTATTCTTACAATAAGGGTGACCGTCCACTTGGCTACGCTATGAAGTGGGCTCGCACGTTTCAACCAATAGAATGACTTCATTCATCCGCTTAACTCGGTGTATCTTAAGGTGTCAGGAAATGAAGCGATACTATTGGTCTAAGTGGGCCAACCCGCTAAATAATCAGCCAAGTGGATGGCCACCTTAAATGCAGAGCTGCATTGAATATAAATGAGTCGGAATATAGTGCTATGTGTCCATTGCACTGAAGCTTTTAAGGATTGTTGCAATAAAATCTGCTTTGCAACGAAATATAATATTATAAATGCGAAAGTTTGTGAGTATGGATGTATGTTTGTGACTCTTTCGCGCAAATACTACTGAACGGATTTGGATGAAATTTGGACACAGGTAGTTTATAACCTGGATATACATAGATATATAAGATGGATAGACATAGAATACTTTACTTAAATCTACGCGGACGAAGTCGCGGGCAGAAACTTGTTTCTAATAAGTATGTGTTCCCAAAAGGCGTGGGTAGGGGTATACTGTTCGAGGCTACGGAGCAAACTAACAGGCTGCGGGTTGTTAAGTCTAATTCACACGGCAAATAACTGCGCGATTTTCCATATATTATGACCGTATTCCAAACATTCGGGACATATCCCTATTAAAAACGTCACACTTTTCGCGAAAACTGAAACGTAAAATTGCTCGTCTCTACATCTGTCGCTCTACCATGAGTTTATACGTTTGCTAGAGTCGCTAGTTTCCAGCGTTTTAGCGTCTAGCGTATAGATTATCGGGTGACCGATGGCGGCGCTTTACAAATTTGTGTACTCCAAATAACTGAAAAAGAGTCCGTACTATAACATAGCGTTTGAGTCGTAAGCGTGTCATAGTGAGCGTGAAACCCATGGAAGACTTATAGCTGGAATACTGCTGACCAGTCATTCACACGAAGAACCGGATACTGTTCTGTCTATACAATTTTGGCATATAATAGCCGTCTTTTACATATGCATACAGTAAAATGTATATAAACTATACTATATACGACACTATAGACGACCGCTTGGCACAGTGGTTTAGGTGTAGGCCCCTCGGCTCACTGCACTAGGTGGTGGCGGGTTCGATTCCCGCAGGGCAAATTTCGGAAATAGCCTTTTCGTTATTTGCCCAGGTCTGGGTGTCACTGGGATCGCCCCCAGTCCATTGTATGGTACCCATAGTACAAGCGTTGCTTAGTTTGGGACCATACAGTCGGGATGTTCGTCTGGCGATATATTATACTCGTATATATATTATAGTGACCGTGAAACTCATGGAAGACTTATAGCTGGAATACTGATGACCAGTCATTCACACGAAGAACCGGCCACTGTTCTGTCTATATAATTTTACTATTATGCATACGGTAAAATGTATAGAAACTAAAAAATTCTAACAAATATTGTTTATTTCATAAAAAGAGATCACTAACGGTGCCGGGTTGACCGTGTGAATGACCGCTAACTTGAATAACACAATTCAACTTGTGTGCATATTGGCAGCACTCCAAGAGTTATGTAACTCGACATCGGTAATTTTCTTTCTACAAAGCCGAAAAGGGTCAGATAGGAGCCAATGGTGTCGTCAGAGAAAATCGCCTTTAATAACCTTTTTTGCTTTTAAAATGTCGAAAATTACCCCGCTTTGCCGAGATTTTCGTTCCTTATTTAGATTTAAGTAAGATGAAATTGTTCGGTATTTGTGTAGGTACCTATTAGATTTATGAGGCAATTAGGTTTTTAAATGTCGGTGCGTTTAACCTCTTTTAAGTTTACGCGTTAGGTCAAATAATATTAATCTTAAGGTGAAGGCGCCCATCTAGCCCGCGAAGTTCAAATTTTTTGAGTTCTTTTAGAAATTTTTCAAAATCTGACAATAATAAAAGACAAAGTTTGTAATTCGCGAAAAAGACCGTGTGCAGTGCATTTATTAATATATCCAACTTACTCTAAAACATTTCAAGAACGACAGCTATCCAGATAATCTGGCAATTTTTGTACATTTAGTGATTTACTAGTATCATATCCACCGTGATAATATTTAGAGTAAAATAAATGTATTAATAAATGCACTGCACACGGTCTTTTTCGCAAATAACAAAATTTGTCTTTTAGTATTGTCAGATTTTGAAAAATTACTAAAAGAACTCAAAAAATTTGAACTTCGCGGGGTAGACAGGCGCCTTCACCTTAAAGCTAAAGAGTTTTACTATTAGAAGTCATCAAATAATCCAACAGGAATTATCGTAAAGTTATAACAGTATTTTAACAACTGTAATCTAATTACAATATCAAAATATAACATCAACAATGTTTTTGAACAGTACCCACATAATATCGAACTTGGTTGTACAATTTATATTCTCAACCACCTTCTACATATATAATATTAATGTTCTAATTTAAATACGAATATAGTTATTTATTTATTCAATAGGTAAGGTATATCCATATTATATCTATGTCGTCTAAGCTATATCCATTATTTCAATGACCAAGAAATAAAACCTGATCTAATTATGAGCGCCTGCAACCGCTAAACCAATTAGGCTTGTTTTCAAAGAACCCTGTGCACCTTTGAGGGTAACACAATAATGACACTTAATTACCTGCAAATACGGAAAGTAACTCTATCTATAATTACGAACGAAGTACAAAGGAGAGCACAGGGAGAGCCTCTGAACCGCAGACCGCGGCTCGGGTTGCAGGCAGTCACAAAGCCGACACGGACCACAGACTGCGCGGTGCACACAAATATGATGCATAGAGCTCTATGTAGAGATGTTGAAGCTCTCTTGTTTGAATGGGGTATATGACTAATATTTTTATTGCATAAAAATATACGGTCCTATTTTAATAATGCACGATATTTTGCTTGGTGCCTTAGTAGATACTGAAGATGATACACGTACCGCAATAAATCTATACAAATAAATAAAATTGGAGTGTCTGTTTGTAATATCAAAATAACACCTTTTCACTAAATGCATATGAAAGTACATACGTCAACTATAGTAAAAACGCGATTTAAAAAAAAATTGACTGTCTGTCTGTCTGTCTGTTTGTGTGTTTGTTCCGGGTAATCTCCAAAACGGCTGGACCGAATTTGACGGGACTTTCACTGGCATATAGCTGATGTTATAAGCAGTAACTTAGACTATTTTTATTTTAGAAAAACAAAAAATATGGGTCCCGTCGTTCGGGTTGAGAACGCGGGAGCGGGCTTTTTTGTTAAGTTAAATTCCACGCGGACGAAGTCGCGGGCTCAGCTAGTATATAAATAAAAAAGTAACCCAACAGATTTCAGATGTTAATAATTTCGCCAGACTCTACGTGCCTGTAGTGCGCGGGTTGATTCGTATTTTTTATAATGTATAAAGTCTTCAAACAAGCGTACGACTTGCCTGATTTTAAGCAGTAACCGTAGCTTATAGATGCTTGCAATACCATAAGCATTACTCGCACGTTCCCGACCGAAATCGAATCGTACGAAATACAGCTATAATAGCTACTTTACGTTGGTCTTTTGTGACCATAAAGTTAGGCCTGTATTAATAAATAAATCTCAAGTCTAAGAGTGATCTTGAGTATCCTTTTGAAATGTAATGACATAAGAATGACATTTGCAAGATTGTTCTCAGACTTGAGATCGATATATTAATACAGGTCTTAGTGTGTTAGTTGAAAGGTTAGTTGGCACTCACTACTCACATCTGCGTCAAAACGGATGTTTAATAAAAGAACGGATGTTTTTCAATGAAGTGCAAGTGAGATACAATAGTCTCGCACAATGCGGCGATGTCCGCCAAGGCCCGCTCGCCACCTTTGTGAAGCGCTCATTGTACGCCCGCAGGCCCTGGTGACTGTAGTAGGTACGTTTCTTTCTATCTGTTATTTCTGGGGCCAAGTCTTTTAACCACTCTAAATATCCTCTTGATAATTATCTTCCAACTCCTCTTATTCTTTCTTTTACTTAAATTAATGCGTGTTCCAACATAATTTAACTTTTCCCCGGGATTCGTCAAGAGTCAAACCTCGACTTTGACTCATCTTTGGTCACCATCGTCGATCTTGGCTAACAGGAATTACAGTGGTGGGAGTGTGTAGCGGGATTAGTCCCTTGAATAAAAACAAAAACCTTTATAATAACGAAAAACCTTTCTAATAACGCTCGACTTGCCCTTGACTCGCAATACGTCAATTTTGACAGTTCTCCGTAGTCCATTAACCGCTCGCCCACCTGTGCCGACCGATTCTCGACTTGACTAAGCAGTCGTTAGAGAACTTTGAAATTTTACGTTCGATCGAAAATATCAAAACCGATGATTTGCGAGTCGAGCGTTATTGGAACGGCTTACAGACTTAACCCCTCATGAAATGTTTTATTTTCACGGTAGCATTGAATACAAACAGAGGTTGAAGCTAATTACCTGTCAATGGCAGCAGTTCAGGCTATTATTTATTTATATTAGTTGTTGTATTGTTACACTGCGTGACTCGTGTCCTTAGTGAAATCTTCTAACTCTATCATCATATCATTGTATTCACGAGACATCGCTATCTATCGCTGTAAATATTATTATGAAAACTGTTATGTGAGCGAGACGGGACACGTATAGTTATAAAAATTTCGTTACGCTACACAGATTTTGCTAATCTTGAATTACCTTAGATATCGCCGACATAACTTTAAATGATAATTTATTTTCGGATGGTTAGGAAGACCCAAGAGCGGCGACATAAGATAAATGGAGATCTAAAACTTTTTCTTTTACTGACAAATAAGTACTTTTATTTCCTGTGAATTAAACAGTAAAAGCCTGACAGTTCCTGACAGTTCATCATACGAAATACTCAACAAACGAACGAAGTAGGTACTCTAAAAATGAATAATTCTCAAGCATGTGTATAATCCCACGTTCTCCTTTAAAGGAGGATGTAATAAAGTAATCAACATGCAATGGACACGTGTAGATAGTGTATTGCATAAGTCGACAGACAAACTGAAGGAAATAAGTTTTGTAGATAAGTATATTTTGATACACTCACTCAATCTTATTCTCGTAAAAAAATGTCTTTAATGCGTGAATTACAAAATGTATCCGATTTACATTGAAAAATTGCAGATTTATGTCATCTTGGCAACATTAATAGGTGAGGAGTTGTGGGTAACATGTACCTACTATAGGTTATTAGAATACGATCATACAGAAATAATATTTACTCTAGCATTCAGTTTAACAATTGCAGTGTATAGCTGATTGTAAACAAATAAAAAAAAAACATTTATTTTACGTTTAAAAATTTATTTATTTACCGATTCATGTCTATTAAGTATTCTTGTCATTTCATGATTAACCAAAAAGCTTGTGCCCATTTCCCCCATTCACTCATACACGCGATCGTCGTTACTCCAACATTTTATTGTCAAGGTTATGTCGTCTAAAATTAGTACATTTTCTTTGAAAGTCGCGAGTGAGTTTTACTAAATACTTTCACTAACAAAACTAATACTAATTACCTACTACGGCAGCATCGTTTTCTCAGTTTTAACCATCATTAGGCCTGGAGCACACCGCTCTTTAGGTACGAAGATGAAAGTAAACCGACGGCTGCGCCTTGGTGGACCCTGTCATTACGTTGCCGTAGGTCAGAAAAGTTAAGAGTTACGCGGTAGAAAGAGAGACCCTTGTAGGTACACATAATTTTGCGCATGCAGCGCAGTGCGAGCTAAATTGCACTTTATTGCGCGGTGTCAAGGGTCGGTATTTATTTAATTATATTTGGCATAATAATAATACTTTTATACTAAATCAATCAAAAATGTTTTATACTTAATCTTGGCCTATATTTGTGACCATGCTTCCAAACCTTTCAGGTCCGTAGTCAATTTAGCTACACAAATCCAAATCATATAACACAGAACCAATAAAAGTTCCTTTGGAATATAAATGGTTTAGTTAGTGCGGGGCTCACAAAGCAGTCCACTTTTACGAGCCCTACAGAATGAATTTTGCTGGAATACATTCTTGCAAGTTTGTCCACCTATGTGGACCTCGTGGGGGTGTGTTCAAACTAAAAGGTTAACGTTTATTGAAGATTGTTGGATTTTTTCAGGACAATGGGATCACGTTTTGGTTGTTGTAAGGTACAATAGTGTATACACGACTATAATTTTACTGTCATTATGTAGGTAACACCACTGTCGATCCTGGCTTTAAGGAGTACTTAACAGTGGTGGGAGTGTGTGACGGGATTATTATTATGCCTTCATTATTATAAAAACTGACGTGCACAATTGACGCTTGCCAAGTATTATAATTTTCACTGAAATACCGGTTGCCTTACCATTCCATGCATCTTTTTATACTCGTAAATCGATCATAAATGAGTTAAATCCGGATCCGGAAGTGCGAAACCGACGTGACGCAATGTCAACCGGAAAATGTTTATGTCAACGGAAGCTATATATGTCTAGTCTAGTCTGAAAATACTTTGACGATGGTAATTAGACTTGCACTATTTTGTATGGACGTAGCTGTGCATCAGGGTAATAAAAATACAGTTTAAAATCAGGAGATTGAATCATCATCATCATCAGCCTACATCAGTACACTGCTAGACATAGGCCTCCCCCCGCCTAATGAGCGCCATAGCGACCTGTCTTTACCTTGCCGCATCCAGCATCTGCCTGCAGTCTTTCGCAGATCGTCATCCCACCTGGTCGGAGGGCTTCCTACACTACGTTTGCCGAGTCGAGGTCTCCACTCAAGAACACGTTTACCCCAGCGGTTGTCGGTTCTTGCTAATAGGATTGAATAATACATAGTCAATAAATATTTTTTTATTTTATTTTGTCCTTCATCAAAAATAATCTTTTATCGTTATCCCCAATGTTATGGTCTGTTTTGTGTGGAACTCATGAGAAAGCGTCGTCTTGTTGTGTTCGTTCATCTCAAGAAGACGCGTGCTGTGACTCTTATAACAGTGAGCATATGGGTTAATTTGCAATAATTAACGCGTCCTTCGTGAAAGTAACTGACCGTACACTCTTATGATTGGTTCCGGGTGAAGTTGTTATGGCCACTCTGGCCAACAACATATAGTCATATCAAAAAAAAAAAAAAATATCTTATGATTGGTCGGCGCGTCCAACACTGATTATGGATGCAATTCTATGAGAATCTACCAACAGATACAAAGTAAGCAACTAAAAAAATAATATTAAACAATTTAACTTTTCCCCGGGACTCGTCGAGGGTCGAACCTCGATGTCATCATTGATCACCGTTGATCCTGGTTTACGGGAGTAACAGTGGTGGGAATGTGTGGCGGGACTAGTACCATAAAAGAAAAAAAAGTAATGTATATGAAAAACGCCATGACACAAAAGTGAGCAAATCACAAGAGCGTGGCAACGCGGGTTCATGTAATACAACGTAATACGATATTATAAAGTGATTTATAGTCGGCGACGTGTTAGTTAGCACGTTCCAGGGCGCGGACAGAGTTCATTCATTAGAATGCTTCCTTTTTTAGCTCCGGTGGGGAAATTACAGGATTTTATACTTTATTTTTAACAGATATGTGTTGAGTTTTCTTTGCCGTTTTTGATTATAATCAAACTTGCGAGTTGAATTATAATTCATTCCAAGTTTAAATAAATAAATAAATATCGCCAGACAGACACATCGACTGTATGGTCCCAAACTAAGCAACGCTTGTACTATGGTACCATAAAATGGAGTGAAGGCGATCCCAGTGACATCCAGACCAAGGCAAATGACGAAAAAGCCATTTCCGAAATTTGCCCCGGCAGGAATCGAACCCGCAACCATCACATGCAGAGAGCCGAGCGGCCTACGCTCGAACCACTGCGCCAAGCGGTCGTCATTTTGATTTGGTTTAATCGTTATTTTAACAAAATATTAACATAATTAAATTATGATTAAGGACCACTGAAGACGTCTTGTTTATGTTATTATAAATTGAAAAGAGTTTTATTTGCCTGTAGGTTTGTCTGAGTTTCACGCTGAAACGGCGTTTGTTGAAACTTGATATATATAGGGGTAGATTGCAATCTGAACGGTAGATGATATATTGATATTGTCTCTCACTAACTCTACTGAACGATCTCTCTTGTTATACATTCATTGAATTCAATTACAAATAAATATAGTGGACTCGTAAAACACAGCAATAGAGGTGCCCTCTCACTGATTCTATCAAAACTACCTCGCTATTGTTATTCAATGTCGCTTCTATTTGCTTTTATGAACCCTTTGGTCTAAGTTATTGGCGACTGAGGTTGAATGAGTTTATCGACACCTATGTTTCAGTGAAATGCAAATCAAGTTGTTATTTATTTGTCTTTCAATTGTAGCAGACAGTTTAATTAATTATGTGAATAAAATAAAATCAAAAGGGATATTTAACCGGGTAAGGTTTATTAATACACATGGTATAGCGAGCGAATAGTTAAACTCCGAATTATATATTTCCGTCATCAGTAATTTGACATTCGAAAGAAGAAGACGCATGGTGTAACTATACAACCGTTAAACCTCGTTGATTAACAACGGTTTTTTAAAATACGAAAGACCTGATGCTGATGATGATGATGATGAGACTGCTGAGCTGACAATATTAAAATCGGTTCATCTGCTTGGGCGCTACGATTCCACAGACAGACACCCAGATACACATGTTAAACTTATAACACTCCTTTTTTTCTTCGCGGGTTGATAAGGGGTAAGGGTACAACCGGGATATATAAGTACTTTTAAATGGGACAAGACCCGCCACACACTCCCATACTAATGGTACCTACTCCTGTAAGCCAGGATCGACAATGGTTACCAACGATGACGCCGAGGTTTGACCCTCGACGAGTCCCGGGGACAAGCCAAGCTCCATCTTATATTCGGGCTGGGTTGACCTGGGTTCTACCACCCGCTCATAGAAGATCGGTAAACAGAGACAATAAGGACTAGAGTCCAACCGATTTGTTTCTGGATAGAACTCGCTTTCGTGATTCTAAAAAGATTATACAAAGCAAAAACATAGTAATTGAAGATACTGTGGTTTTATTTACGACGGAAAAATGCCCTTAGTATTATTATATACTAGCTGTGCCCGCGACTTCGTCCGCGTAGTATTTAACTTAACAAAAATTTCAGGATTATCGGGATAAAAAGTATCCTATGTGTTAATCCCGGTTATAAACTTTCAGTGTTTCAAATTTCATCCAAATCCGTCCAGTAGTGTTTGCCTGAAAGGGTAACAAACATCCACACTCACAAACTTTCGCATTTATAATATTAGTAGGATTGCAAGCATCTAAAAGGCTACGGTGACCGTTTTAAAGAAATTCTAATTTAAATTGTTTATTTTGTTTAGGCCTACGGGGCCACTTACAAATTGTCAATTATATTTTTTGTTTCAAATACGAAGGATGGTGCGCTTATTTGTCGACTTCATTATATAAAAAAGTTGTCAATCTGTAGCTTGATTGACTACAGCTCATATATTTACAGGTCGGCTTGATCGCTGTACAACCATCTCACAGAAGATTGGCGTAAAGTGGCTAAGTACCTAGTGGTAGCTGCGTTTCATACGATAAGTGAGAGAGCGGGAAGTCAATTCCCCTACCTTCCTCTCTCTCTGTCCCAATCCTATTCAGGTCGGTAACATGCGAGCAATGCCATTGGTATTGCAAGCATCTATAGGCTATAGTGACTGCTTAACATAAGGCGGATGCCGACTGCCCTTGTTTGCCAAATTTTATACATAAAACCTTGAACTATAAAGGTTCGTATTCCTTTTGTAAAATTGACTTCTCAACATAGTAACAAAAGCCAGTCACGACGGGTCAAACGTTTCATTTCAATTGCACCTCCGTCGTCGTCGGCAATTCAATTTTGATTGAGTGCAAGAAAGCTGAAAGGCGTCATTTGCCGGCTAGACCAGCCAGTAGCCAGATCCAATTTCAATGGTAAATAGAGTCAGTATCGTTTGTACACACAGCGGGATGCAATATACTCTTGCGTGATAGGTAACTGGAAATAACAGACGTGTAGAGGCGCTTTTGTTGTCCGTCGAGAACGATTGATTTTGGACTGACATGAATGACTGTCTGGTGGTAGAGCAGGTAGAGCCTACTCTACTGGCTCTACGGTTTATGAAATACAGCGTGACTTTGAAATCGTTGGAAATATGCAATATTCTAAACATTTTTGATTGTTTCCAAAGTGATGAACATGGTATCATATATTTTACTGATAGCCAAAAGCTGCATTCCATAAGTCCACACGAAAGCAATTGCGTACACGTAGTTTTGAATAGTACATTGTTACACAAGAGGTGAATGTAACTTATTATGGCCCGACACGTGGTTTGGCGCCTGAGTGTAGCGAGGGCGCCAATAGTTCGAGGGACAAAATAAGTCTTTCACCCGAGGTAAACTCTGTGCTTTTCATTCCGAATACAAGAAAAGTAAAAATTAAAACAGGAATTGGCTAAAGAAGTACAAGGAAGAATACTCTACGAAAAAACAAATGAAGATCGTATTGCCTTCAATTTGATTTTTTTTCGTTGGCCAACCAACTTCATTATTTAGCCATTCTTTTTATATTTCATCTTTAAACATTTTGCCCAAATCTATGTTATTTTAAAGAAATTGTTGAAATTAAATTATAATTAAGTAATTTAAAAATAACATATTCTTTAATTAATACTTAACTTTAAGTTATTTCAATGTTACATCGCGCATTTCATTTGAGTGACTGTAGAAAAAGTTGGAACATGGTTCCATAGAAATGTGAAAATGAAACTAGTTTTTTTTAAATAATATGACACCTGGCAGTTGAAAGCGATTCACCCTAGGGCGGAAAAGTGTTACTTTCAACCCGCTCCTCTGACAATTTCAGACCTACTTTCCGAGTATGAGTAATGAAAAATACTTTGCGGTCATTCACACGGTTAACCCATCACTGATCATTTCTCCTTATACATTTTATTATATCCAGATATCAAATAAGGTCATTATCTGTCAAAATTGATAGGCAGAATGCTGACGGCTTCTTCGTGTGAATGACCGTTTACGCCCGTATTTACAAGCTTTACTATGAGGTCTCACAGTGCGCGCAAACGCACAGCCGATTGAGAGATGTTAAACTTTCTTTAGAGTTGATGTCTTACTTAGACAAGTATTATTCGTGAATACGACTGTGAATATGATGATATCTAGTGTCTGTTTGTTCCGGCTAATGTCCAAAATGATTGGACCTATTTTAAGAGGACTTTCATTGGCAGATAACTGATTTTATAAGGAGTAATTTGGGATACTTTATTTTATCAAAGTACCACACGGGCAACGCGGCGGTAACAGCTAGTTTCTCAATATAAGTAATACACATTTTTATCTCCGTAATCCTTAATTCTTGGAGATTGGAAGCTGCATACGCCGTTAATCACGATAATAACTCGATTTAATCCTCGTTTAGCTTTAAATAAGTAGCTTATTCTCTATTATAATGCGACTTTGCACGCTCTTAGCTTCGTAAGCGATTTTAAATTGAAAACACGAAGCTGGCTACTAGATATTAGTACCTACATAGGATTGGCGTTTGTGGGTTTGCCGTTACTTTATAATCATAACACATCCATTATATTCATTTAAAATCATCATTTACTTACTTACTTTTTTTCATGATACTTAAATAACACCCCGGATTGACGACCGCTTGGCGCAGTGGTTCGAGCGTAGGCCGCTCGGGTCATTGAACATGGTGGTTGCGGGTTCGATTCGCGCCCGGGACAAATTTCGGAAATGGCCTTTTCGTAATTTGCCCAGGTCTGGGTGTCACTGGGATCGCCCCCAGTCCATTGTACGGTTACCCATAGTTCAAGCTTTGCTTAGTTTGGGACCGTACAGTTGGTGTGTCTGTCTGGCGATATTTATTATTTATTATTATTAACAACAATATTGACAAGAGCTTCAGTGAATATTTTTTAATCTAGCAAAGTTTGCGTGATACAATTGGTTTATTGTATACTTTCAAAACTGTGTAAATGAGGACCTTGTCCATTTTGTGTGTCGTAGAGACCTGTAATTTTATTTATTTCGTACTTATATGCGTTTAGGCGAGATTACCCAGACAGCTTTGCGGGAAAGACGTGGCCGGGAATTGCCCTGGACAGAGCAACGTGGAAAAGCAATGGGATGGCCTTTGCCCAGATGTGGGACAGTCTTACATGCTATAATAATAATAATAATAATTTAGCCCTTTTGACGTCCCACTGCTGGGCACGGGCCTCCCCTCAACATGAGGGGGATTCAGGCCATAATCCACCACGCTGGCCCAGTGCGGGTTGGCGGATTTCACATGTCTTTCGAAAATTGGTTAGATCTTCTAAGACATGCAGGTTTCCTCACGATGTTTTCCTTCACCGTAAGCAAGTGATAATCATATAGAAATTAGGATTCACACATAGATTTCGAAAAATCCAGAGGTGCGAGCCGGGATTAGAACCCAAGACCTGGTGCCCGCAAGACGCGTGCTTTAACCAATCGGCTATCACTGCTTGCTACATGCTATAATAATAATAATAAAAAATGCATTTATAATTAATCTCTCAAATTATAAAGCGATCGCACTACCCACTCGTATCTGCAAAAACAAACGAAGCACAGACTGACTGAACAAAAATCTCTCTCCGTTGAACATTTACGAAACCCACGCCGTAGATGTTTACTTTGCCAAATAAACTATGAGACCCCGGAGCGCTCGAATTAAATTATTATCACGACAGGACCGAGTGCGTGTAATTATTTTTTGGTATATACGACGCTCAAAGGAGATACGGGCTCATTTGACGCGGCATTATGTGAGGCAAAATCGTATCGTGAGATGAATGTCGATAAAAATAGATCAAATAATAAAGGACACCGGTATATATTTGTCACAGACTAATAAGACAAGAACATAACTCCACTATGGTATGAGAATGCAATCGTCCAAAGTTGTTATCGGGGAAATCGGCGAATTTTCATTGGTGCGTTCAAGATCGAGCCGTGAATGGACCAATCAAAGCGTGTTTAATCAATCAATCAGCTCTCACTACCGGAAAGCTTTACACACCTACGCACTGAAAAACGGAAAGTGTAAACTCGACGAAGTGGTGTAGGTTTTATATTTTTTCAGAAAATAAAGAACTGCTCTACCTCAGTACCAAACTATTACAGAAGCGTCACGGTACTCAGTCCCACTATCTACAGAATGTTCCAAAGTAACAAAAATAATAATGTAGGTACTTATATGGTAGCTGATTTTAATGAAGAATTTGAAAAGTGGCCTCTATCATACTTAAACGTAACTGACATATTTTCTGAAAGATAGTGGGACAGACAGAGTGGAAGGAATTTTCTTCAGGCTCTCACACATCGTACAAAATGCATCTATAATAGCGAATTTACGCCTATCTTTGTGAGAGGTTTGTACTCCCGCGGTCGACCAGCCCGTTAAACGAGGAACGATTGGATTTTAAGATACTTCATTTGCTGTCATAATCGCGAGCTTAACGTGATTATAAACTTAGTAATCTCATATATATATCGAACTAGTTTATGATAGCAAAAAAAATAATTTCCAACAAATATAAAGTTCATTACAGTATGTAAATTCAAAGGTTGTTCGTTGCCGACATGTTCCCAAGTGGGTTTACATCGTTCCTTTTTTAAGTCAGCTACACGATACATAAATGAAAGGGCAGGCTTAAAAGTAAATCAAATGGTAATAAAAAAAGGTATGAGGCGATATCCAGCGTCAAATATTAAAAGGTTCCAGTGGTTGCAGTATAGGGTTGCCACGTCCTAAACAAATACGTTTTTGCCAAATTAATTTCTCATTTGTAGATAAAGTGGATTGAGGAATAAAAAGGTTTGGGTTTGAAAATTCGTATTTAATATACGTTTTTTTTGGAATTCTCACTAGGAAGGTCTACTCCAAACGTTGTTTGAATAAATTTGAAAATGATCATTGTTGATACAGAAATAAGGTTTCTTATCTCGATATGTATAACGCATATTATAATATAAAATTATAATATAATCATGTGTAAGCGTAGGTATTCTATAAAATTTGGAAATACATAGTCTTTAACTTTCGACAAATTTTCTCTAAAGTTAGTACCTACTGTTGAGATGAATACTTTTTTTAACTAACTGACAACCCTAACGTAAAGGTAAAAGTATCTATGAAATTTTATGAACAGGAACATATTTATAAGGGAAACATTGCTTTTTGTAATAATACCAAGTTGTTTTCCAATTCCAATAGGTATGTAATATCTTTATTTTAACGAGGTACTTATAGATAAAATGTTATTCAGGAAAAATATCTTTGGCATCAATGTTTCATTCTGTTTCGGTGTCTTGATGTTGGGACAACGATGAATCCGCGCCGCCACAGTTATTTTATGGCGTGATATGGCATTAGTATCACTTGATCATCTTCACAGTATTCGTAAAAACGTATTTGGTTTATATATTCTAAATAAATAATATATGTTTTGTTACTGTACTTATAGTATCGATAAATCAAGAGCTCTTACAAACTCAAGTATACGATAAATATTTTCCGTTTAGATTGGAAAACCATTTCTGTAGTCAATTGTTCAACATTGGTAGAGCCAAGTTGTAGGGCTCTACCACCGTTAAATAATACGACACCTCATACGATACATACATCCTGTACGAATATTGACCATCGTTTATTTACTGCGTTATACAAGTTCTTTGATCTTGAGTTTAATATCTCAATAATTGGTCAACGGTTTACAGTCGCATGAAAGGTAGAGTTTGACGAATTGTATCGTTCTCCGAACATTTTATGAGTATTTGGAATTGAAACCTTAGGCTTTAATTGAGTTATTCTTATTTTCCAACGTTTCGTTACCAGCAATAAATACGATACTGGGAAATCAAGTTCATTTTCAATAAAGATTATTATTCGCTGAACGGTGAAGGTAAACATCGGGATTACTAGCACGACTTGAGAAAGACTTGTGAAGTACCCCAACCGACTTTGGGCCAGCATAGTGTAATGTACCCTAAATCCCCCTTGATTAGAGGGGGGTGTGCTCGCTATAATTGCATTAGCCTCCTATTACCGTCAGCAAAATAGCTGTACACTATAATCAATTTCACATAGGAAGTCCCGGGGAAAAATACGGAACTAAATTGCACACAGTGTAAATTGTATTACCGCGACTACAACACCGTGTCTACGGGACTTCGTATGTGAAAAAGACTGTACATAATATACTAACTCCCATATAGCATCGCTAACTTCCTCTTGGGAGACAGGCATAATGTACATTTGCTTTCTATATAGAAATCAATAAGTATGTAATTAATTAGGTACAGTCAATCGAGTCGAATTCGATTTCTAAATAATAAAATAGTTCCTGTTTTTTATTACCGTTATGTACTTAACCGCTGGTTTTATTTTTAAATTTGTCAGTAAATAAAATCGCGACTGATTTAATTGGACGTCAAGAATTACAAGCGTAAGCTCCGGTTAACAGTAGCTTCATTTATTATATGAAATGTATATAATTTCCGCACATACTGCTGCAGACTAAAACCATCTCTAAAGCGAACGGTTGTAGGTTGGTTTCTGTTTGCAGAAATATGTGTGGGATGGTTCCATTCTGCAGAACTACGTCCAATTCCGATGGCGCACAAAGTGCCCGAAAGTCACGTTTTCACTCCGCGTAAATTAGAAACAGAATTGGTTCGGATTTTCCTCGGATGCTATTGAAATCGTTACGAAGAAGCCTTGGTGACTAGTGTTAAATATATAAATATACTAGTTTTTGCTGGCGACTTCGTCCGCGTAGACTTAAGCAAAGTATTATATGTGTTAATCCAGGTTATAAACTATCTGTGTTCCAAATTTCATCCAAATCCGTTCAGTAGTTTTTGCGTGATAGAGTAACAAACATACATCCACACTCACAAACTTTCGCATTTATAATATTAGTAGGATTTTGAGCGCTGAGCGCTTTTGCGCTGTGGCTCGAGCGTAGGCCGCTCGGCTCACTGCACATGGTGGTTGCGGGTTTGATTCCCGCCGGGGCAAATTTCGGAAAAGGCCTTTTCGTAATTTGCCCAGGTCTGGGTGTCACTGGGATCGCCCCCAGTCCATTGTACGGTGCCCATAGTATAAGCATTGCTTAGTTTTGGACCATACAGTTGATGATATTTATTTTATTATACCAATATTGTTGTATTAAATGTATTAGGTATCAGCTCTTAGGTATCTATACAAATAAATAAAATTGGAGTGTCTGTTTGTAATATCAAAATACCACATTTTCACTAAATGCATATGAAAGTACATACGGCACTTAAGACAAAAACGCGATTGAAAAAACTTTTGTCGCGCGAGTTCCGAACGCGGGAGCGGGCTTTTTTAACCCCCGACGAAAAACGACGGGTGTTATAAGTTTAACATGTGTATCTGTGTATCTGTGTATCTGTGTATCTGTGTATCTGTGTATCTGTGTATCTGTGTATCTGTGTATCTGTGTATCTGTGTGTCTGTCTGTGGCAACGTAGCGCCCAAGCTGATGAACCGATTTCAATTTTGTTTCTTTTGTTAGATAGGTATTCTGATCGAGAGTGTTCTTAGCTATGTTTCATGAAAATCGGTTCAGCCGTTAGAAGATCATCAGCACTTTTGTAGGTTGAAAAAGCCACATTCACGGCCAAAACCAACTTCCACGGCTCGAATCCGATCGAAATTTGGGCTCATTGGAATAATATATTTGCATCACTTGAGAACGGCTGAAACGATTTCGCTTTATTATATTTTTAAATGATCGTAATAGTCTGAACTGGCTTTTTACAATATTATAAATTTGAAAAGTTTCCCGGATTCTGGAAAAAAATGATATTTTATCAATTTTTATATGAGATTTGTGTATGAACTAAAGACGTTCCATGAGTCACGTGTCCAATGATGGATACGCGCACGCGTTAAATTTTGTTAATGGTCATGGAATATTACGCAATAATAATTCTAGAGGGCGCTGCTCCGCCATTGAGAAAAAATACAGAAAAGAAACTAATTTAATATAATTTTAGCGTTATTTGGACGAACTAGGTAAAGTATACATTTGATGAAAAGGTCGTCGCATCGGGGGTTTTTAAATTTTAAATTTAGAGTTATTGTTAAGTTAAATTCCACGCGGACGAAGTCGCGGGCTCAGCTAGTTATAAATATAACGCTTCAATAATTAGAAGCGCATTCAAAGGAATTAAGCGCTTTAGTAGCTCATTAGTGCGAGTGGTGTGCCGTGAATTTAATCAGTTTGCAATTAACTTCACTAACCGTATGTGATTTCCATTAAGGTGAAGGCGCCTGTCTAGCCCGCGAAATTCAAAATTTTCGAGTATTTTTATAGTTTATCCAAAATCTGAAAACATTTAAGACAACATTTTGTGATTTGCGACAAACACCAGTGCGTTTATTAATACATTTATTTTACTCTAAATATTATCACGGTGGATATGATACTAGTAAATCACTAAATATACAAAAATTGCCAGATTATCTGGATAGCTGTCGTTCTTGAAATGTTTTAGAGTAAGTTGCACTGAATACGGTCTTTTTCGCAAATTACAAAATGTGCCTTTTATTATAGTCAGATTTGGAATAATTTCTAAAAAACCTCAAAAAATTTGAACTTCGCGGTCTAGATGGGCGCTTTAGCCTTAAAGTAATCATTTTTAACCCCCGACGAAAAAAGAGGGGTGTTATAAGTTTAACATGTGTATCTGTCTGTGGCATCGTAGCGCCCATACGGGTCAACCGATTATAATTTAGTTTTTAGGGTTCCGGACCTTAAAAGGAAAAACGGAACCCTTATAGGATCACTTTGTTGTCCGTCTGTCTGTCTGTCTGTCTGTCTGTCAAGAATTGTTTTCTCATAAACGGATAGAGATATCAAGTTGAAATTAATATCAAATATCAAACGCTATGGTCCCTTGTAGGTGTAAAAAAATAGGCTTCTAAGACATCGCAATCAAAAGATACGGGCATTTATGTCGCATATTTTGGTACTTTTTGTAAATTCACTAATCAAAACAAAGGAATCAACGCACAGACGAAACAGCTGGTGTCAGAATCATGAAATTTGGGCAGTAGGTACCTTTCATACCGTAAATATCCACTAAGGGAGGATTTTGTAAAATTCCACCCCCAAGTGTAAAAAATAGGGGATGAAAGTTTGTATGGGTAAAAAAAAACGCTCAACTTAGAGCCATGAAAATTAGAATTAAGGTTACTCATTAGAAATAAAAAATTTAATTTTCAGCGTTTTTTAAAACTCCACCCCTAAGTGTGTGAAATAAGGGTAAACAGTTTGTATTGGGGTCCCGAATTTGTTTAAGCTGAAAACGTGGCTTTAGGTAGATCTTGCTGTAAAAACTTGAAACACTAGCACATCTAGTAAAAATGAGGACACTAGCACATGGCACTACATTGCAATTAAAATTATTACTGGAGAAATGGGTTCACTAAATCACGAGCTACAGCCGACCTAGTTAAAGTGAAGTTAATTCCCCGTCGTTTCTGAATAAACTCAATACTGAGATTCAAAAAACAACCGCAAACACAACTTTGTTTCTTTTGTTTCACTACTTTGGTTATAGAAACGAGAAATCTTCGCTATTGAAATGGGTCCGGAAGCCTTCATTGTGCATGTCCTGATGTGCACTTGCCCGGTTTTTTTATTAGAAATCTCGAAAGTGTTCTTAGCTATGTTTCATGAAAATCGGATCAGCCGCTTGATTATTTTATATAACAAAGTCAGCAAACAAGCGTACGACTCGTCTGATGTTAAGCAGTTACGCAGTTACCGTAGCCTATAGATGCTTGCAATACCAGTGGAACTGCTCGCACGTTGCTGACCTGAAGGGAAAAGAGATAGAGGGAGGCCAGGGGAGAGGCGAGGTGTGGACTTCCGGCACTCCCACTCATCGTATGAAACAGAACTATAATAGCTACTTTACGCCAATCTTCTGTGAGAGGGTGGTACCACCCTGCGATGGCATGCGAAATTCCATTGACAAACTACTGCCTAAAAATAGTATGAACATGGCAACTGAATGTCGTGTCTGCCTGCATTTCTTGAAATAAGCACCTCATTTACATTTGAATAAAATTTTAACCAGTTTATAAGGGTTTTGAGGGGTAGAATATAGGCATCGAATAGGTTTATCGACCGCTTCAGCCTTGTCCGAGCCCAGAGAATACTTGTGGAGCACCACGGAAAAAGTACAGTCGTCTATAAAAAATATGTGAACATTAAAAAAACTTAATGAGTGTTGTATAATAATATTATGATTTAGCTCTTTTGACTTCCTATCCCACTCCTGGGCACGGGCCTCCCCTCACTACGAGGGGGATTCAGGCCGTAATCCACCACGCTGGCCCAGAGCGGGTTGGCGGATTTAACATGTCTTTCGAAAATTAGTTAGATTTTCTAAGACTTGCAGGTTTCCTCACGATGTTTTCCTTCACCGTAAGCGAGTGATAATCATATAGAAATTATGATTCGCACATAGATTTCGAAAAACCCAGAGGTGCGAGCCGGTGTTTCAACCCAGGACCTGGTGCCCGCAAGACGCGTGCTGAACCATTCGGCTATCACTGCTGTACTGTAATCGGTGTTATTACTCGTACAAAATAGTTAAACATGTTGTAAACACAAGTTATGTCAAATTTTACGTTGTAAATTTTGACTTAACTCGTTTTTATGTGTAACATGTTCTTCCTCATCAATTCCTCATGACTACCATGAATGGCCTTTTGGACTAGGTTCCTGCAGGTATTTCGGCACTCGGCTGTAAGCTGTAACATAACTGAAGTTAAAATTGTTGTATAACACTGGATTGATTGATGAACTATTATGTCATTACATGGGAAAGAACTTATTTATTGTGGCCGTCACAAAGTGAATCGGCGTCCTCTGACCAATTTCCCATAACAATCGGCATTGTAACGGCTATTTATGTTTCAGTCGATACGAAGCAAGGTCAAGGCATGAATCGAACCAATTATCATAAAAATAGAGGGTTGGAAACATGAGGCAATACTTAGAGCTTTGATTTATAGAACTTTTGAATATTTTTTGAAATGCAACTTTGTAACGATATATTTAAGTTAAGGTTTTTTGAGGTAAGTACCTGAAATTTACTTTGTAGTTCAATAATTGTTGAAGCTACTGCCTGTATAGTCAGCTGCAAAAATATTTTAGGATTTCAGATTAGTAATGTTAAAATCAATATACCTATTCGGTGACTGCTTTCCTTGCTCAGCTGTTTGAACGTAGCCCTTATCTATATACTCGTATATAATTGTCAGGAGAAGGTTCTTATGAAAGAAAAAAATAAGAATGTTGAGCGGAACAATTCCAATTCAATATTCAAAGTTAAGGTGAAGGCGCCTGTCTAGCCCGCGAAATTCAAAATTTTCGAGTATTTTTATAGTTTATCCAAAATCTGAAAACATTTAAGACAACATTTTGTGATTTGCGAAAAACACAGTATGCAGAGCGTTTATTAATACATTTATTTTACTCTAAATATTATCACGGTGGATATGATACTAGTAAATCACTAAATATACAAAATTTGCCAGATTATCTGGATAGCTGTCGTTCTTGAAATGTTTTAGAGTAAGTTGGATATATTAATAAATGCACTGCACACGGTCTTTTTCGCAAATTACAAAATGTGCCTTTTATTATTATCAGATTTTGAACAAAATCTAAAAAACCTCAAAAAATTTGAACATCGCGGGCTAGATGGGCGCTTTAGCCTTAAAACAGGACAACGTCTGTCAGCAGTTATTTCTTATATTTCTTCGCTAGATTAATGTAATTTCACATGTAGTAATGCTAATAATAATTGTAACTACATATTGTCGTTGATTATTCTGAAGTATCTTACATCAGCCAGCAAGCACTGGGTTTTACAATAAAGACATTCATTAAAATCTAGGGGATATTCGAGGTTTAGGTTACTCCTACCTACTCCTTACCCAAAAACTGTTGAAACAAAATATACAGTTACTAAATTAATTTCACTTGTAATGTTATGAAATTATTAAAGAGTAACGAAAATACAAATGGGGTCGCAACATGATACGAATACGTAAAAATGTACCCTTCCCCAGAATGTGGGATGAAATATACCTCACATCAAACCTAAGGCCGGCGCAATGTTATTGATGTAGGTATCTACATGATTATTTTATGATAATATTATTTGGGGCTTTTGGGTTGAAATATGGGTCCTATGGGGACCGGAGGCCTACTGAATGTTTCAAGAAATTGCGCAAGGTCTGGTGGAGTTAAAGCTGCTAAATCACGGAGGAATTAATATTATTCTATAGAACCAGAACAAGCTTTTGTGACCGTCCAATTTTCACTCGGTTTAGCTCAAGTTGACAGGAAATGAAGTGATCCCTTAGTCGAAGGTGGCGGGCCCACTTCATAGCAAAGACTAGAGGACGGTCAGCTTCAACGTGACAATACTGCAAGCATTCTAGGGTTGTCAACCGATGATCGATAGCAACTCCCAGCTCTGATACCCCTGTAAGTTGGGATCGACAATGGTGTCTAACGATGACGTCGAGGATTGACCCACGATGGGTCCCGGGGTACCTAAAGCTACACGGTCTTGGAACAAGCACGAATTTAATCAAAAGTAAAGATAAAAATAAAGATTATTTACTTCCCTCCTTATTTATAAAAGCGGCCAAGTACACGTCAGGCCATGCACAATGAAGGGCTCCGCAGCCATTTAAATAAGGAAATTATATGTATTTTTGCATAGCTAGGCTATGTCGGTTGTCAGAAAAAAAAGATAACTTATTAGCGACCTCACATTCACGACGGTGACAGATAGATGGCGCTGAATGCGACGCCTTAATACAACAACGTGCGGATTCTTCATAGAAAAACTGCATCACGTTATTAAAGTTCACAAATATAGTGACTATAGGTACTTATATAAAAAGCCTCCGACATCATCCATTGGGGCATAGCGGCCCCTCCGCCAGGCATAACACTTGGCCGAAAGATCCTCCCTTTGTCGCCAAAAGTTTAATCTTTTCTTCGTTTAGCAAAGACAAAAACAACTGATTATAATGCTATTCTTGCATCGGTGCGTTCCGTTCAAAGATGCCGAAGCCCCTCCGAAGTGATCAAGGCTGGACCGGAAAGGTTTTAGCTAGTACCAATCCCATATACCCAAGTCTTCTCGCACAAGAAGTCTGGGTATTTTAATAAGATCTTCTCCCCGTCAACAAAGAAAAAGCCTCAGGAAGTTGTAATAACTTAGGACAAATTAAAATAATTAAGTTGCGACTGTTCCCACGGCGGCAATTTTCCGTCGTGGCTTCCTATTCCGAATAATACAAGGTTTCTTATAAATGGAAACGGCGATGCCAATCCAAGCGAGCGGTTATTACAAGCTTCAGCTTCAATTTTAATTGCTCGCTTGAATTTTGCATTACGTTAACAACGTCGCTCGGTGGTTGCTTGAAGGGGATACTTTTTGTGTAAAGTTTTTGATCCCAAACTAAACTGCGCTTTTTTCCATATAACAAGCGTACGAACCGCCTGATGCTAAGGAGTTATCTTAGCATATAGATGCTTGCAATACCAAAGGCATTGCTCGCACATTGCTAGCATGAAGGACGGAGGGAAAGAAACGAAAGGAGTTTGGGTTTTCGGCATTCTCACTCATCGTACGAATCGCAGCTATAACAGTTATTTCACGCCCGACATTTGTGAGAGGGTGGTGCTACCCAGGTCAAGCCAGCCCGCATATAGATGGTAGCATGATGTATATTTTTCACTTTTCATAAGTGCTTTGTTGGCCTCCATACATCAAAAACAGTGCCTTCTAGGGACGTCCGAAAGTAGCGAAGCTTATTCCTACGCTTTATACTATAAAGCTTATACTATATAGCTAAGCGTTAAAAAACTGTATACCTATATAGGTATGTGTCGTGTAACGCTACTGACGCTTAGCACGGATAGAGTACCCGCGCGGCGAGCGCCTCAGACGTCCGTATAGAAGCTTCGCTTCAAAAGTTTTTTGTTTTTATTCGATTCACGCTCTATACTATAATAAATAAATAAATAAAAATTTGGTTTTCAGATCATCATACCTGAGATGCTATGGAGTCCGGCGGCCGCAGTGAGGTGACGGAGCCAACTATGGACCACCACACCTTCGACGGCACAGCATGGAACGGCTAGGGGTCTAGCTGCGAGAGCGACAGAGCTACCCATCTCCCATGGAGGTGAATGGGACGGAAACGCGAGGGGAGGAGGCAGCGGTAGCACTTGCACTGAGCGTCGCTGTCACCGTCGTCTCCGCCATTGGACTTCTCCTCAACGTCTATATACTGTTCATCATAGTTATTACTAAGCAGGTAACTGGCTTTTATACCTAATCGTATGACGACCGCTTGCCGCAGTGGTTTGAGCGTAGGGACGGCCTACTGTACGGACCGCGTGGTTCCGGGCTCGATTCCCGTCGGGGCAAACTTCGGAAATGGTTTTTATTTATTTTATTACTGTTGTAGAAGGCTTACAGACAAAAAAAACATGTTTAAATTACACTTAATTAACAAAAAATGCTTATAACCAACCTCCATTTATAGGTTTGAAACTTATATAACTAATTTTATCCTACTAATATTATAAATGCGAAAGTATGTGAGTGTGGATGTATGTATGTATGTATGTATGTATGTATGTTTGTTACTCCTTCACGCAAAAACTACTGAACGGATTTGGATGAAATTTGGAACACAGATAGATTATAACCGGGATGATAATATAGGATATTTTACATATAGATTTTTAACCCGATAATCCCGCAATTTTTGCTAAGTTAAAATACTACGCGGATGAAGTCGCGGGGCACAGCTAGTACTTATATATAACTTATATACTAATTTTGCGTAATTTGCCATTGTCTGGGTATCACTGAGATCGCCTCCAGTCCCTTGTACGGCCATCCATAGTACAAGCGTTGCTTAGTTTGGAACCATACAATTGGTGTCTCAGTCTGGCGATTATTTATTTATTTTCTATCTCAAATTGCCCTGCATAGGTACCGTGATATTTTCTGTGTTTTTTTTTACTTATGACTGCCTATCTGTTACTTAATAACCGATCCTATTTATTTATTTTTCCAGTATTCATTTTTTCTTAGATATATTGCCTTATGCAAACTTTCCACTTCCCTTCGTTACAAAGCGGGAATAAAAATTACTGTATCGGCTGATTGCCACAGAACCAGGACTTAAATATCTACTATTAAATTAAGGAGGAAGTTAATTTAAGGTAGGTCCTGTAAATACGGTAAGCATCAAGTTGGAATGTTCGCACAAAGTGTTACAAAGGGTCCCGTTTCACTTTGTTATGCTTTGATGGCCTTCCGCCCAGCGGCACATCGCAAAAGCCAAACATTACCTTTAGGTGGCCACGAATTAGCAATCCCACTGAGTTATATTTAGTAATTTATAATCCGCATAACCTGTGTGTTTTGCAATTTTATATCTTACGTAGTGGGGTAGATAATCTAATTTCGAATGGTTTCCAGCTTGTTGGATTATGGTCTGAATCCCCCCCGCATTTAGAAGGGGCCCGTGCCCAGGAGTGAGGCAGTAAAAGGTCTGTAATTGTTTTTCAACGATTACTGGCAATTTGAGTGTCATTACGATTAGCCCCAGTATTCCCGTTAGCCTCTCCAGCTAAGCTAATGCTTGCGTTAGCAGTGGGCTCACGTCAATAGTTTAATAGCCAGGATGGGGATCGACCCGAACCTCTCAGTTACGAGAGTGGCCCCTTTAACCACTAGGCTATTGACGCCTTTTCATTATTATTATCAGTCTGTTTATTTTCATAGCTACTGTGCTGATCTGGAATAAATTATGATCCTCTACCATTTATTAAAATTATTTCCCACTCCTGGGCATGGGCCTCCTCTCAATACGAGGGGGATTCAGGCCATAATCCACCACCCTGGCCCAATGCGGGTTGGCGGATTTCACATGTCTTTCGAAAATTGGTTAGATTTTCTAAGACGTGCAGGTTTCCTCACGATGTTTTCCTTCACCGAAAGCAAGTGCTAATCATATAGAAATTATGATTCGCACATAGATTTCTAAAAACCCAGAGGTGAGAGCCGGGGTTTGAACCCAGGATCTTGTGCCCGCAAGACGCGTGCTCAACCAATCTAATATCACTGTTTTGTCCTCTACATACGAAATGTAAATTACGAATAGGTACTTAACGTATAAACTTCAACATCGCATATCCTTCAAGACGCATAAAGAACAATCTGAACAAGTTTAATTAATTTCGTGAAATTAATTACACCATATGCGCGCATCACCTGAGATTGCCTTGTTCCGCCAACTTCCAGATGAATGTCTTTACAAATTCTGTATTTTGAAGCGAAACTTTTATACGGACGTTCGGTGCGCTCGCCGCGCCGCCACTTTATCCGCGCTAAGCGTCAGTAGCCTTACACGACATCTATACAAATAAATAAAATTGGAGTGTCTGTTTGTAATATCAAAATAACATCTTTTCACTAAATGCATATGAAAGTAATGCGACACCTATAGCAAAAACGCGATTTAAAAAAAAATTGTCTGTCTGTCTGTATGTTTGTTCCGGGTAATCTCCGAAACGGCTTGACCGATTTTGACGGGACTTTCACTGGCAGATAGCTGATGTTATAAGGAGTAACTTAGGCTACTTCCAATTTAGAAAAACAAAAAGAAAACAATGGGTCCTGTCGCGCGGGCTCAGAAAGCGGGAGCGGGCTTTTTTGGCAAGTTAAATTCCACGCGGACGTAGTCGCGGGCTTAGCTAGTATATAGATATACAGAATGGCGCGCACGGCTCCATTCTTTCGGGCGTCCTTAGACGGCACTGTGTTTTTTAAGCTTATATATTATTATTATTCATATATTATAAGTATAATTCATCAGTTTATATGAGCGGAGACAGACATTTGAAGATTCATATACAGCCTGGCTCTCTACCAACCTCTTATAGAAAATCGGAGTAAAGCAGCTATTTATTATAGAAGCGTTTCTTACGATGTGTGAGAAAGCCGGAAGTCTCTCTATTTTCCCTCCGCCTCGCACGCTTATTTGCGAACTTTGCTATATAAACAAAAGAAGTACGATCGGAGAACCTCTGCCTAACCCTTCAGGAAACACCGGCGGGATATTGTGTCAGAAGTTATCCTAGTGCGACGGAAAAACCGCTCGTGCCCTGTCGTAATAACGTTCAATTTCAATATTTATTAAGGTAGCAGGGAAACATGTCTCTACTAGTATATGTATCATAATATGGTTCGATTTCTCGCGAAGCAAAATAGCCAATTGGAAGCGCTAACGACTTCTGTGTGCGACAGTCCTCAGAATTTTGTAAATAGAACACATTGAATAATGTATAACGTGGTTTAAATATAGTGCTTCACGTGTCTACTATCGATCGGCGGTCACCATCTAATTTGAGCGTCCGTACTCGCCAGTACCACCTGGCCGATAGGTAGGTACTTCTGTTCGTTACCACCGGCCGAAAACTCCAAAGCTCTCTTAAATATTTAAGCCCTCAAGGTATTAGTGACGTCGTTATTGTGTCAATCAACTTCCCTATTTGATTGAACTTTGTTTGAGAGGCCGATTAATGAAAGTCGTATCCTAAATTCAGCTCAATAGGTACAATCATAGCTGTCATATTGGAATGACTGGTTGTGTTAGGCTGTCAAAAATTTTAACTCCCATCAAAATTTGATCCGCAGTTTTTGCACGATACGCTTAGGCACAAACTGTGAAAAATGATAAAATTAAATTTTACAGAGTATTTTCATATTTCAACGAGTACACTTGAGTTTTTCCACAAGTAAACCTTGAGATACTAATGGATACCATTCACCAGTGACTTATTTACATTTAAAACACGAACTAAAACCATCCATGAACACTTAGGTAGATTCACTGTGCAAAATATTCTCTTTACAAAAAGGGCTACAAGGCATAATATAGTACAGTCTGTTCAGACTACAGTGGTATGCTACACCACTGCCTGCCCAGTCTGCGTGGAGCGGTTTTGATAAAGGCAAGGTGTGAAAGCGGCCATGGAAAACGAATACATTTTGTATCTTTTCTTCCTTGATGACCGCTTGGCGCAATGGTTTGAGCGTAGACCGCTCGGCTCACTGCACCGAGTGTTCGCGTGTCTGATTCCCATCGGGTGAAATTTCCGAATGCTCTTTTCGTAATTTGCCCCGATCTGGGTGTCACTGGGATCGCTCTCAGTCCATTGTACGGTAGCCATAGTACTAGTTGCTTAGTTTGGGTCCATACAGTTAGTGTGTCAGTATGGTTTTATTTATTATTGTGATTCGTTGTATCTGATTGACTTAACTGAAGGAGAGCGTGCTAGTTGCTCGCGCCAGCCAGCACGCTTGTAGTTTACATAAAATACAGGGTGAAACGATCGGAGCGAGCAATTCGCTCGCAGGGTCGCTCGCGTCCGTCTGAATAATACACAAAACGTTAAAGATCGTCTCGAGACGAAGATTTTAATTATAAGAATCCCTTTGCAAAGTTTAATTAGTTTGACAAAATACCAAAAGCGCTCGCTTAGTGGGTCGCGAACTTCCATTTGTTTTTAATTCATTTTCTTACTTCATTTCGAAGACTTTCCTGGCTTTTGTTATTATCCAAAAAAGGCAGTCGCGAAGTGAAAAGTGTGTTTTGTGAATGAAATGGTATGACTTTTATAAAGTTTCCAAGCTCGAGAGAGCACCCGCACATTATGTAGGTTTTCTTCCGTGTGTTTGATCATTTACCGCAATTTACAATGTATATACAAGTTGTTTCAGAAGTCCGAAATAATACATAAGGTTAGCTGACATATGGATGCTCAGTAAATAAGTACAGACTCTATGTAAGTCCACTAGTTTCTGAGTTTAACAGGCTTTAATATTTTATAACATCTTTTGCATTGCGGCCTCAGATCACATACAAATGCGTAAAAAGTGGATGGTAAAATGCATGAACGATTAGCAACAATGACAAGGGTCATGCTTATTAATTTATAATCTAAGATTAGCAGCCAACACTTAATATTCTATACAAGGACAAGTTTATAAAATAACGGCAAAAAATATTCTAATAGAAAATTGTTCGAATTTTTATTAATGAGGAAAAAGGATGTTTCGTGGTGGCGTCACGTTCGCGTGGGAGTTATAAGTGACATTGACAGAAAAAGTGACAGATAACGACAGGCCAGTCCAATCAAGCGAAATCTGGTGAAGTATTTTTGCCCTTATTAGGTACTTATGTAAAAGTATTATATTTTCGAACTTGTAAACACACTATGTATACAAAGAAGTCGTTCTTGGCAGACTCGCAATCTTTTATTCGGGCCCAGAATCATAGAAAATTTCTTGAAACACACGTTCACAATAAGAAAGAAAGTTCCAAATTCGAAGTGAGCCATATACATACTGAAGAATTCGGTACAAAATGGAACTTCGTTAATGTAGGTAAGTACTTACTTATAAGTCAGTAGTCTTAGAAATAAGATAAATTGTACCTTTTGAAAATGCCTTTACATTTTTTGAAGACGCAAGATGAACACACTAGGGTAGACTAGGTACTTAGGATTGCTGTTTGATCTGAAATAAGACATCACGATTCAGTTTCTAGTCACGTACTACACGACATACATCAGTATGTCCTTTAATATTTCATACCTCCATCAGTATAACCATAAAATTTTATTTCCCGTTTCGATGTGACTAAGTAACATTACAACTAAACTTAAATCATACTTACTTTGGTAAACAGTCATATACTTTCATGCTTTTGTAATATCTGCAATAATTCAATAGTTCCTACTGAAGTGGAGCACAAATTCAAAATAGTATACTATAGTATACTTAGTATAATATACCATAGTATACTAGGTATACTCGTAATACGATTGATTTTAAATTGATGTGTTTTTTATACAACAATGTTGGAAAACAATCGTGCGACCCTCTTGATGTTAAGCGGCGTAGCGTATAGAAACTTGCAATACCTAGTATAATATGGTATATTATACTAGGTATACTCGTAATACGATTGATTTTAAATTGATGTGTTTTTTTATACAACAATGTTGGAAAACAATCGTGCGACCCTCTTGATGTTAAGCGGCGTAGCGTATAGAAACTTGCAATACCTAGTATAATATGGTATATTATACTAGGTATACTCGTAATACGATTGATTTTAAATTGATGTGTTTTTTTATACAACAATGTTGGAAAACAATCGTGCGACCCTCTTGATGTTAAGCGGCGTAGCGTATAGAAACTTGCAATACCTAGTATAATATGGTATATTATACTAGGTATACTCGTAATACGATTGATTTTAAATTGATGTGTTTTTTTATACAACAATGTTGGAAAACAATCGTGCGACCCTCTTGATGTTAAGCGGCGTAGCGTATAGAAACTTGCAATACCTAATCTAAAAAAAAATAATAATTATTACAATGTCTTTGACCTGATGCGCTTTGCTTGCACGTTGCCACACTGAGAGGGAGTGAGACAGAGGGAGGGGTGAGAAGCGAAGTTGAGCTCTCTACTCTCTCATGGTACAAAATGCAGCCAAAATATCAACGTAAAGCCGATTTTCAGGGAGCTTTTACTAACTCGGTCGACCCAAATGGGCAGGCTGTAGTGAATTGGCTAGATCTTGGCTCTACTACTTCAGCCATCTCATTAAACAAATACACACGATTCTGGTTTCAAAATAAAGGCTTAATGCTATCGCAATTCTAAGATGCCTATCATCTTCCAAAATCTTTAAATTGCCTATCTCAAGTGAGTGCTCTTATAAGCGCACAGCAGCTACAGCCTGTAAGCCGCTTTGCACAGTACGAGTTCCGTAAGTGGAGCGTCACTGATTTCCGGCATAATCCCCACCGCGGATATCCGTATCTATATAAAAAAGCTGGGTAAGTTTAATCGCCGTCACGCGAGATGCGTCGCGATATTGGCTTAAAATATTTCCGATTACTTTGAAATTATTGTTTTATAAACTTCATAGATTGAAGCCTAGGTGGAAGCTGATGAAGGCTATTCAATCATTTTATTTATCCATGCATAGCTCATTATCAACCGACTTCAAAAAGGAGGAGGTTATCAATTTGTGTGTATGTTTTTTTGTGTATCTTTATGATCGACTAGCTGAGCCCGCGACTTTGTCCGCGTGGAATTTAACTTAACAAAAAAGCCTGCTCCCGCTTTCTGAGACCCGCGCGACAGGACCCATATTTTTAAATTTTGTTTTTCTAAAATAAAAGTAGCCTAAGTTACTGCTTCTAACACCAGCTATCTACCAGTGAAAGTCCCGTCAAAATCGGTCCAGCCGTTTCGGAGATTACCCGGAACAAACACACAGACAGACAGACAGACAGACAGTCAGACAGACAAAACATTTATAAATCGCGGATTTGTTATAGGTGTCGTATGTACTTTCATATGCATTTAGTCTTCTTCTCGTAGTGCCTCTCCAACTAGTGAAGGTTAGCAGTCAGCTCCGCATATATCTCTCGGTCTTTGGCGAGGTTGAAAAGCTCCGCTGCACTTGAGACTCCCGTCCATTCTCGGATATTTCGCAGCCATGATTTCCTCCTGCGCCCAACAGCTCTTCTACCAGCCACTTTTCCCATCAAAATAACCCTTAAAAGTGCGTATCTTGGGTGCCTTATTATATGACCTAGATAGGCGGCCTTTCTCCTTTTGATGGTTTGCATCAGTTCGCGCTTCCTCATTCCATGCATTTAGTGAAAAGGTGTTATTTTGATATTACAAACAGACACTCCAATTTTATTTATTTGTATAGATGTATAGATAAATATTGAACCAATGAGATACCAATAATAGTTTTCTCCCACTCCTGTCTGTAGATAGACCGTACTGAGAAAATAAAAACCGAGACGGCAAATGATATGATTTCCTAGTGTAGTTATTTTTGGACTTATTTACTATTATTTTTAACACATGAGCTAATGTAAAAAATATCTGGATTGATGTTATTTGATACCTACTAGTTCCACGTGCTCCGTTTACGTCTGCGTCTACGTTATTAATTCAAGCAGGGGTAGTTCTCAAATTTGAGATGTGTTGGATTGTGTTGGATTGTGTAGGTAGCAGGTCGCAAGAGTTCGTAAATATAATGGTAAGGTTCCGAAATATGAAATCGAAATTCCACGTGAAAAATTCCTTAATTTCAGTTATCAAAAATTCATGATCTTAAATATTCCTCCGTTAGCAACGAAACCGTTCATTTTGTAGATAAAAACGAATGGATATCTCTGATCTGTTAGATCCATTTACATTCCAACGTCTTGTACTGTAATATCCTTCTTGGCAATACCTTCAGAATTAAATTGGTAAACGAAAATTGAATTCTAATTCATGGGGATTAGGGATGACTTTTTGTTGTTTACTAAAAAAATATCTATTCATCTCCTTTGTGTATCGTAAATATGTTAAATAGCTTACAAATCTATACAAATAAATAAAATTGGAGTGTCTGTTTGTAATATCAAAATAACACCTTTTCACTAAATGCATATGAAAATACATACGACACCCATAGCAAAAACGCGATAAAAAAATTTTTGTCTGTCTGTCTGTATGTTTGTTCCGGGTAATCTCCGAAACGGCTGGACCGATTTTGACGGGACTTTCACTGGTAGATAGCTGATGTTATAAGCAGTAAATTAGGTTACTTTTATTTTAGAAAAACAAAAAAAATAATCCTGTCGCGCGGGCTCAGAACGCGGGAGCGGGCTTTTTTGTTAAGTTAAATTCCACGCGGACGATGTCGCGGGCTCAGCTAGTACTCGTACTATTATAAAACTGTTCAATATGTCGAGCCACAAATCGTCCGTTGCAATAAAATCAGTAAAGAATACTTATTATATTTATATTTCTAGAACAATATCCTCCTCTCCGCTTATCAGAAAGAAGAAAGAAAGAAACGTTTATTGTGTACTAGAAGAACATGAGAAACAGTAGTAAATGTCAGAAGTAGGGTATAAACACATGCGTCCCTAGCTGGATCCACAATTGGGCTGGGTTAACCAATATAAACCAATAAAATAAGTATATTTTAAAACTTACCATCAATTATCAATGAAGTGGACCTGGGCCGAATGGGGGAAACCAGATGCGCGAGAATATCCACAGAATTAAAATACAGATCGTTTATTTTGTTTAGGCCTACGGGGGAACTTACAAATTGTCAATTTAACATTTTTATCTTCCGAAGATCCGGCAGGAAACTCAGCGAGCTTGTCCTTTTACATTTGTTGTCTTTTTTTTTTAATCGCCAGTTGCTTATATTCAATAATTACAAAGGGTAGTAGATATTAATATAATTTTAATAGCTCCAGTATGTTGCCTTTTAATATTACCAAGGATTACATAAATAATTCGGATTAGTAGGGCAAGACACGCTACGCTTTGACATTTTATAGACTGTCGAGATTTGAGCTCTCAGTCCCAAGCTGATTTGTCATCCAAATAATCCGAGAATCAGAATGGGTAGGTACCAGATAAAAGGCGTCACCGTCGTGATCGACTCTGCAATAGATGGCCTGGTGAGCTCGTCTGTCTCGTCTGACACGTAGACAGAAATGGGGGAGACCTTTGCCCAGCATCATATACTACTATATTACTAACTAACTTCTGCCCGCGATTTTTTCCACGTGTTCTTAAGTAAAGTACCTCATGTGTTAATCTAGGTTATTAACTATCTGTGTGCCAAATTTCATCCAAATCCGTTCAGCCGTTTTTGCGTTATTTCACATTTATAATATTACATCTCACTCAGATTTGTTCAGCCAAACTCTAAAATATAACCAAGAATTTCCATACATACTCACATCCGCTCCTCGCTCGTATCTTCGCAATCTCAGTGGAGGGTCTATCCAGATAACAAGTGGTCTGAAAGTGGCGAAATCTCGGCCAGGTGCCGCTGAGGACCCACCCCCGGAGATACGGCACGAAGTAGTTCTTGCACGTCACATTCATCATCAAGAGTTGAGAAGTGCTACTAATAACGATATTGTTCTGTGAGATGGCGGGATGAGCTGGGCTTCTACTTACGCGCGAAATTAACCCTTCCAACGATCATTAATTTTTTTTCCTAGAATCGATATCGATCTATGAAACCTTATTATCGTTGACGTGTTACTATTCGTAGCAAATAAACAAGTAATGGCCGCGCGTCTTATACCCACCCGTAGGGGAACGCGACACTTGGAGCATTCAAATCTTATACACCAACGTAGGTGCGCGTGACACTGAGGATTAATAATTGATATCGTATAAGTATTGAAATAAAACTATTTTTACGGATTATATCGCGTTTATTTACTTTTTATGTTCCCGACGTTTCGGTTGCTTTACAATTGCGGTTGCTCTAATTGAAATTAAAAAACATCCTAATTTCACTAGGGAAGATGGCTGGGTGCTACCACCAACTTGGGATCCAGTAATTAATATAATTAAATCCAAAACCAAGCGTACCATTGCAAGACCTCATGACACAGTGAGCACTTTCTGCGTTGATCGGACCGCAAACACCAACTAAATTTTGAGGGTACCCAGTTTTTAACTATGACATTAGGACGTCTAACACCTCAGTCCCCCCGTGACCACGGTTGCTGTAAATCAACCGAAACGTCGGGAACATAAAAAGTAAATAAACGCGATATAATCCGTAAAAATAGTTTTATTTCAATGTGTAGTATTCGCGTAAATATAAGAAAACAATATCGTATAAGTATTGAAGGAACCGCAATGTCTTAGCTACGAGTACCACCCTCTCACAGAAGGTTGGCACAAAGTAGCTATTAGAGCCGTGTTTCATACGATTTGTAAGAGAACCGGAAGGCCAAGCCCCATCATATCCCATACCTGTATCCCACTCCCCTTCAGATCGGAAACGTGCTAGAAATACGGCTACGGTAACTGCGTAACGGTTACAGGCGGTCCGTACGCTTGTTTGCAGACTATCTATACATACAAATAAATAAAATTGGAGTGTCTGTTTGTAATATCAACATAACACCTTTTTACTAAATGCATATGAAAGTACATACGACACCTATAACAAAAACGCGATTTAAAATTTTGTCTGTCTGTCTGTGTGTTTGTTCCAGGTAATCTCCGAAACGGCTGGACCGATTTTGACGGGACTTTCACTGGCAGATAGCTGATGTTTTAAGGAGTAACTTAGGCTACTTTAATTTTAGAAACACAATTATGGGTCCGCGCATAAAAATAAAAACACATGAAATCAAAGAGTATCTCTGAAACGGCTAGACCGATTGAGACGGGACTTTCACTAGTAGATAGCTGTTGTTATAAGCAGTAAGTTAGGCTACATTTATTTTAGAAAAACAAAATTTAAAAAAGGGTCCAGAACGCGGGAGCGGGCTTTTTTGTTACATTAAATTCCACGCGGACGAAGTCGCGGGCTCAGCTAGTTTTACATAAAATGTTTTAAAACTCCTAAAACAACATTTTTTCTAAAATTCAATGTAAAGGTATCGCCATTATTTTTGAGTTGGTTTTGAGTATATTATACTTAACATAAGTACCTACACTATCCTGTCATAACCAACAAGCTCTCTCCCAATTCGCAGACGAATCAGCAAAGCCTCCGCGTCTGCGTACCTCCAGATAAGCCGGTCGAACCGTAAAATAGCAATTATTTCGTGACATTGCCCCAACCGCGTAGTACAAGTTTCGCTTATCTTGGCGTTTATTTCCACCGCTTGTTTTAAAGAGGTCGGAGATCATTATTATACTGACAATTCTACACTGTGAGGTCGAGTGAAATGCTTATGATAACTTTGCGGCTGAACGGCGTTGAGAGTAACGTACAAATGTAAACAGAAATTAAATTGACAATTACCGATATAGTACTCATGAGCAGCTGTTAAATATCGCCGGACTAACACACCTAATTTATGGTCCCAAACTAAGCAACACTTATACTATGCAATACTTCCTACTAATATTATAAATGCGAAAGTTTGTGAGTGTGGATGTATGTATGTAAGTATGTATGTTTGTTACTCCTTCACGCAAAAACTACTGAACGGATTTGGATGAAATTTGGAACACAGATAGATTATAACCGGGATTAACATATAGGATACTTTTTAACCCAATAATCCAATACTACGCGGATGAAGTCGCGGGGCACAGCTAGTATACTAGAAATTACGAAAACACCATTTCTGGAATTAGCCCCGACGGGAATCGAAACTGTAACCACCCGTTGCTGTAAGCGGCATACACTAGAACCACTGCGCCGAGCGGCAAACTCTATGCAGGCACGGCTTACCAAAATTTTAATTGAAAACGTTCGACGATCAAAACAACGCAAACGTTTGTGTTTCATCAATCTAGCGGCAGTTAGTGTTAGTATCAAAGCTGGCTATTAACAGAGCAATCTAAAATGTGCAAAGTTTGTTTATTTGAAGTGAAATACGTGAATAAACAACGATCCGCGAAGCGACCGTGCAAAGAGAAGCAATAATAGCGATATTCCTGCAATTCTGTGCATCTAATGAACCGGCAATATTACGGGGAGCTTGGCTATACCGCTTAGCGTTGTGGTTCGAGCGTAGGCCTCTCGGCTCACTGCACATGGTGGTTGCGGGTTCGATTCCCGGCGGGGCAAATTTAGGAAATGGCCTCGTCGTAATTTTCCCTGTTCTGGGTGTTACTGTGATCGCTCCCAGTCCATTGTACGGTACCCATAGTACAAGCGTTGCTTAGTTTGGGATCATACAGTTGGTGTGTCAGTCTGGCAATATATAATAAATACACAAATACACACGTTAAACTTAAAAACCCCTCTTTTTTCCTCGGGGGTTAAAAAAGAACAAATATTAGGCTGAACTATTTTGTATTAAGATATTTTTTTTAAACCCCCAGATCTGTGCATCATCTTAGATCATGTGAATGAAGATATCTTCATTGATCGTCATTCCTTCCCTATAGTTACTAATAGACCAACAGGAGGTAACTCCACCATCATTAATTAAAAGTCTTTTGTCAGATTTTTTAATTATACCACATATAAACGAAACATAATCACGAAATTATTTTTTTTTAAACAGAACATATAACAATACAATAACAAAATTAAAAATTCACGCGACAGTAGATTGCAATATCCTCACCATAATTGATGGCTTAATATCATTTACACTTATACCAATAGTATTCAATGTTTTAGCAGTATTAGCCAAAATGTCTTCACTTACAGACTCCTTATTAAATTTCTCATCTGTACCAAGTTTAAGAGGATAAGAAGAGAAAGCTATACTTTCAATAAGGTTCATTTCTGTGTTATCCTTGTTTGTTAGTTTTGCTATCAATTTGTATTTGGCCGTAGTAGTAATTTCGATTTCATCTGCAGCTAGTGTTTTCTTCGCTGCTTTTAGAGTATCGTGTCTCAATATTGTTTGGGTATCTTCATAGGTAACTGTAGAATGATTTTTCTCGACGGACCCGTCTTCATAATGTATATTATCATTTATTATTTTATTGTTGTTAGTAATATCAAAATTACTCATTTTTTCATTAGTAGTGTTAATTTTAAAAACTTTCGTACTTTTTTGTCGTTCAAAAATCTTAGCAGACTTATTGACAGAACTAATGCTTCTTCTCCGTCGAACTGGAAGACCTTTCACATCTTCTTCATAATCTTCTGAAGAATCTTTCGATTGCTTGGGATTTTCCGGCTCATCAAAATTCTGCAGCATCATCTTTTCTTGAAAATTTTTGAACACTGGATTAATTTCCGGTTTCACAGATAGAAAAGGTATAATATCTAGTTTTGTGGTTTCTTCCTCCTCTGATCTATATGTCCTCATTTCTGGAGTGGTCTTCGGTTTTGGTGGTCTGATTGGCCCAGTTGTTAAGCGTATTGGTTTCGGATATTGTGGTTTAAAATTTGGATAATCTAAGTCGGAATAACTGAACTGTTTTCGGTATTTAACTGGGTCTTTCGGGTAGAGCCAGTTCTCCTCTGAGCCTATGCTTTGAGGAGGGACGGCGAATCTTGCCGGATTCAATCGATCGGCCATATTGGGAGGCTGCAACATACGACGCCCTGATGGTGGTAGATTGGGGTTAGGTGGCAGTTGGGCGAGGTAACGAGCGTCAATATCCTGGTAGGTAGTCTGTGGGAATATTGTTTGTTATACAGGTGCCATAAAAAAGTTTGATCATAATAAGAACGAATTGGTACCGTATTTAAGTTACCTTTTTTTTATTTCCTACATTGCCCATTGCGGCCATCCTCGCGTTAATCATTCCTTGAATTGCTTTCAGGTGGTCCAATGAGCCTGGCGAGAACTTAGTATCCGACTGAAATAATTTTAAACAATTTGGTTAAGTCAAGAACCTTGCGAACAAATAGAGGCTCATCCGTACTAAGGTCAAATAATGCAACAGTTACGAACCACTTCAAGATTCAAACATTCCCCAAACAGAAGTGAGCAAGCGATTACCTCGGGATTAGGAGTAATAAAATTACCCTTCACACCTCAACATACTCTGGGGCAGCAGTAGTGCCTGTCGTGGTACCAGGGTACGGCGGCTGCGCGGTAAGCTTCATCAGAGAACCCTCGTACTTGTTCGGGTCGTCCGACTCGAAAAGGGAATCGTCCAGCCTCCGAGCCGATTGTACTGGCGTGTTGTACTCGCCAGCCGGTCCCCCAGTCCTTACTGTATTACAATAATTTGCTATAGTTTTGGTTGATACCGCAGACAGTAGTATTAGCAAATACAGTACATACAATATGGGACAAAGCACAAGGGGTTGCGTTAAAGTTCGAAGATAGGACAGTAGCGGGGCCGAATCGGATCACTATAGGATGATGTCCCAAATTCACCCATCTCTCTTTATTTGCGGCATGTGACCCCAGGCTCCTTACATTAAGCTTAATATAACAAGAAGTGTCTATGTATTGAACTCATTTTTACACGCAGAAACACCAGAGGTTTGAATAGAGACTCTAGGTTAGATACCAACATAATAAAAAAAAACATGCTTACGGTCGTCGGTTCCCATCTGACCTGCGGCAGGCATGCGGCCGCTTCGCCGTGAGTCTATTTCACCCACAACATCGTCGTCGAACACCCCTCGCTTCAGGTACACGGACACATTGCTTTCTGAAACATAAGATTTTATTAAGTTAAACTTGCTCTTTTCTCCTTGTATCCCTCGGAATCCCCCCTCGTATGCACTGAGAAAACTTTTATATAGCAACTAGCTGTGCCCCGCGACTTCATCCGCGTAGTATTGGATTATTGGGTTAAAAAGTATCCTATATGTTAATCCCGGTTATAATCTATCTGTGTTCCAAATTTCATCCAAATCCGTTCAGTAGTTTTTGCGTGAAGGAGTAACAAACATACATACATACATACATACATACATACATACATACATACATACATACATCCACACTCACAAACTTTCGCATTTATAATATTAGTAGGATGTGATTAGATAAATTTATTTCTCTCTTGGCCTTTTCCAACATTGCGAAGCAATATCGCTAGCGCGTTTCAGGTTTGCATGGACACTCTTGAATGTTGGTTGAGCGCCATCTATCGAGGCCAGTTAAGTAGTAACTCCAGTTGTGTGGTTGCGTGTGAGTTATTATGATAAGCGACAGAGATTATAAATACCAAACAACTTTAAACAGATTTTTATGGAATTTGGTAAAGCATTAAATAATTTAGTGGCAAACCTTTCAAATCGATGAACTCAGCCAACGAGTAGTTGTATCCCAACGCGATCCCCGACATGGAGCTGGTCATCAACAGACAGCACACCGCCGAGCTGATGCAGCATGACATTATGAACGTCCATAATCTGCTCAGTAATATTAACAGTTAAAAGATGCAATTGCGTGAGATTAAGGGTTACAATCGCATATTGGGGCGATATCGGTGATGTCTCAAGGCCATTTTCAGTGACGATACAGGTTTTAAAAGTGTTTTATTATCATAAATTACCCCAGATCTATTTAAAGGATTAATAGTGTTTAAGAAGAGAATAATACTTTATACACGGAGTGTAGTTTTGCGCATTAAAAAACTAGCCATAAGGTTAACGAAACTACCAAACAATTGGACGTAGTTTAGCAAAATGGAACCAACCCACACACACTTTTGCAGACTAAAACCAACCTAGAACCATTAACACAAGGTTGGTTTCGGTCTCCAGCAGTGCATGTGGGTTGATTCCATTTTGCAAAACTATAACCAAATTATTGTCTGAGTAAGGGCCCGACTCCAGAAAAAGTTCGCGCGCACTCATAGTAATGTTTTTAAACTGAATGCGGGCGTAATTCGTTCGATGACGCCTTTTGCTATATTTTTCTTCAATTAATTCTTAGTCAAATTTATAAATAAATATCGCCGGACTAACACACCAACCGTAGGCTCCCAAACTAAGCAACGTTTATACTGTAGATACAATGGATTGCAGGTACCGCAAAGATACCGCGTATATTTTTGAAATATAATAGACTAGCATAAGTCTTTATTTTACCTACCTACACCAGATATTATTTTCTTATATTTACGCGAATACTATACATTGAAATAAAACTATTTGACGTATTTTATCGCGTTTATTTACTTTTTTATGCTCCCGACGTTTCGGCTGCTTTACAGCAACCATGGTCACGGGGGGACCATGGCCATGACCATGACCCCCGTGACCATGGTTGCTGTAAAGCAGCCGAAACGTCGGGAACATAAAAAAGTAAATAAACATAAATAGTTTTATTTCAATACCTACACCACAGTTTGAAATTGACATTAAGTTACATAATAAATAGCTGCAAGGTCCAATGAACCGCTCCAATCATACGATCTTCAATTTTAAACGGTTTATGTACCTACCTCTGAATCAAATCGATCAACCACCCGCAACACGTGAAGATGCAACACATTTTGTATTTATTATATTTCCCATTGAGACTTCCACAATCTTTCCTTTAGTTTAAGGTAGAGCATTACCCTCTCCAAGCATAAGCCACAGGTGTTCACCGTAACATGCAATTTGGAGTAAATAGAACAGAGTCAATTATGTCGACTCTCTTCTTATATTCATGTATTTTCTCCTGACAGACATAACGGCAATTTATATCTACAACGGCAATTTTATTATAAAATAACCATGCTATTAAACGTCTAAATTTTACGTGACAGTTCAGTAGCGATCCGTCAAAATTGCATTCTTCTTCTTCTTCTTTCTTGAAAAATATGGCTCACCCAGTTTATATGTATTTCGCCAGTGTCAAGTAATAAATAGCAATGACAAACCAAACACATTTTTACTTAATAACAAAACAAAACAACAATATCACCGTCCACTTTGGAAAACAAAATGGAGGCCTATATACGTATTATGGTGAAGGCGCCTGTCTAGCCCGCGACATTCAAAATTTTCGAGTATTTTTATAGTTTATCCAAAATCTGATAACATTTAAGACAACATTTTGTGATTTGCGACAAACACAGTATGCAGTGCGTTTATTAATACATTTATTTTACTCTAAATATAATCACGGTGGATATGATACTAGTAAATCACTAAATATACAAAAATTGCCAGATTATCTGGATAGCTGTCGTTCTTGAAATGTTTTAGAGTAAGTTGGATATATTAATAAATGCACTGCACACGGTCTTTTTCGCGAATTACAAAATTTGTCTTTTATTATTGTCAGATTTTGAAAAATTTCTAAAAGAACTCAAAAAATTTGAACTTCGCGGGCTAGGTGGGCGCTTCAGCCTTAATACATATATAAAATTCTTGATTAATACCAAAGGAATTTCTCGCACGTTGCCAAGCTGAAGGGGAAGTGAGAGGGAGATAAAAATATGAGTAGATAAAATTAAAAAAGCAAAAAAATATTGAACGAATAATATTTTAGTCACGTTAGGTTCGTGCCTAAAATAAAAGCTGGAGCTTCCACAATCCATTAACAAGTGCAATCGCTGTGACGACTGATAAAAAGCTTTCAAATGTTCGGTTCACTAGGATATACCTACTAAATCAGTCTTGACCAAAAAATAACGTGAATAGCGGATGAATATTCCCGATTGAGGTGATAAAATTATTATATCTGGACTTTCAAACTTAATGCCTACCAAATAACTTTACTATTACATTATTTTAACATATTAGACAAAATCGTTGCCGTCTTTGCGAACCGAATGCAGCCTAGCTTGCACCAAATCGCACTCTCCAAACTTTAGGTAAGAAGTCAAAGTCAATGCATTTATTTTGTTTAGGCCTACGGGGGCCCTTACAGATTGTCATTCTTACATATTTCTTATATCTACAACCGGATCGGAATACGACCTCGACTGAGAAGATCCGGCAAGAAACTCAGCGGGCATGTCTTTTAACATTTTTTTTATTTTAGAAGTTACAAGTATATCGGCGGCTTCGCCTTACTTATAATTTTACGCATTTAGCGCTGTGCGAGCTGAATTTCACTTTATTGCGTGTAGCAAGAGTTACTATTTATTTAATTGTAATGTTCGTAGAACAAAATATTTTTTTTACAACGTAAAAGTAAATACCAACAAAATTAAATAACACATCACAAATCCACGAAAATCTATTAAAACGGCCTCTAGTTTCCGCAGCAAATTTTATTCATAAATAATTTTCCTAACCCTTGTCATGGTAAATTCAAATATTGATTCTCCCTCCGTTCTAATGCTCATCCTCCCCGAACTTAATTTAATAGACTAACCATATTTTAGCCAAATACTCGTGAGACCAGTGAGTCTACCTACTCATATTAGATTATCCCACCTTATATTACCACGATAAGTATATAAGGCTTTATCTTAAATATAAAATTCTCGCGTCACAATGTTAGTTACCATACTCCTCCAAAACAGCTTGACCGATTTTAATGAAATTTTATATGCATATTCAGTAGGTCTGAAAATCGGCTTCTTTCTATTTTTCATACCCCTAAAAGACAGGACAACGTCTGTCGGGTCAGCTTGTTTTTATATATAATTCATGCAAGATGCTTGCATGTCGGTTTAGTGAATGCCAAATATGTTGTACCTAGGGCTCTGTACTGGCTCCCTAGAGTATGTGTGAATCGTAACGCCCAAGGACTTGGAGTAAACCACAATTTAATTTATGCGTTAATATAACGACCGAACGGAGGGTTTAGTTCATCCTTCATTTGGGATCAACCAAAGCGTGTATTTACACTAATATTGTACGAACAGCTGTGCTACAGAACCCGAGTACAAATTGCATCACTACGGGATATTAAATTTACCCATTTATGCAGAAAATAGACCCCTTCCACAGACACACACTGCATCGCGTAAGTATATGGTTGACTGTACCTGATGCCTTAGAGTAGTCTTAGAGTTACGGTTAAATTGACTTTTTTTTATTCACAATTATTAACAGATTTTTAACGGATTTTTAACGGATTTTTGTATACAATAAAGTCGGCAAATAAGCGTACGACCCGCCTGATGTTAAGCAGCCACCATAGCCTATAGATACAATACCAAAGGCATTACACGTTGCCGACGTGAAAGAGGTTGGATAGAGGCAGACAAAGAGAGCGGCCGTTGAGCTTCCGGTTCTCCCACTCATTGTATGAAACGCAGCTAAAATAGCGGCTTCACGTCGACCTTATGTGAGAGGGTGGTACTCCCCCGTCGACACAGCCCGTTTATGAGCTGTGGTAATTTGGCTACAGCTTGGCTCCACCACGATGTAACTTTGTTGCTTTAACATTAGCTGTTCATGAAGAAACAGGCCGAAGTGTGCAATAAAATGTTTATTAGAATTAATAAGAAAGAACATCTAAGGATGTCAAGTCTCATGGCTACAAAAATACCATACGCTTTACACGACCCCCGGTTCCGCTAGAAGGTGCGTCTAATTACCTAGACGCACCTTGGCACCCGACAAGCCCGCTGAGTTTCTTGCCGGATCTTCTCATTCGAGGTCGCGTTCCGAACCGGTGGTAGATTTACCCTCGCCACCTCTCCTGGCAGCGGCCCAAGCCGAGGTCGTGTCCCTTGTGGCGCCCTTGAGCTAGCTGCCCCCCTGCCCCTCTGGCTGGAGCGCACTTGCGCTCGCCCTCTGTCCGGGTGAAGTTGTTATGGCTACTCTGGCCAACAACATATAGTCATATAAAAAAAAAAAAGCTTTACACGACGACCGCTTGGCGCAGGGGTTCGGTATTAAATAAATAAATATCGCCAGCCTGACACACCAACTGTCCCAAACCAAGCGAAGCTTGTACTAGCTATGGGTGCCGTACAATGCACTGGGGGCGATCCCAGTGACACCCAGACCAAGGCAAATTACGAAAAGGCCATTTCCAAAATGTATCCCGCCGGGAATCGAACCCTCAACCACCATGTGCAGCGAGCCGAGCGGCCTACGCTTGAACCACTGCGCCAAGCTGTCTTCGAGCGGTAATCGATAAGACGGCAAAAATATGGAATTTAGAGTAGGATTAGACAATACGAATGTCACGATATATAGTTGCTAAAAGTAGCACAGCACCCATGGATAGCTGGGTGTGATTTTTTTACGCCACATACACCTAAATTTAACACAAAAGGCACCGAACAGCCACTATCAAGCCGTGACAACCCTTCGGCTCGGTAACATCCTGTAGCTACAATGGGACGTTTGCCCGGCGGAGGTTTCTTCCCACTTGTTGCCGCGGCCGGAAGTACCCGTCAGAGGGCGCGCTTGCTCCGGAAATACGCCCACGTTGTATCCGGCTGATGAGCGGTTTGTTTACAGTTATAATAACTGAAATGTTTTGTAGACGTTCAGGTAAAGTTACCTTAAAATTGTGATAATTTTATTAATACATTTTGTTTAATACGTGTTTATGTTGACACAAATATAATTATTTATTTTTGCAAGGTTGGTACAGATCTGCTTATTCAGTTAATTCACTTGCATTCAGGAACACTTGCCCTTAGTAAACACCGAAAAATAGTAAACCATTTGTATGGAACAAGGCGGTATTAATATTTTATATATTAACTCAGGGGCGAGGCATAAAAGGCTCTATGTAAATATTTCAGAACCACTCTTACCTTTCTCGGCGAGGATTGGAATAAAGAAAAATGCTGAACGTTTCGGACATGGCTTTTGGATAAATTATTAGTCCCACCACACACAACCACTGCTGTTACTATAAAAAAGCGAAAAAAAGTATTTGGCTTATTCCGGTAAGCCAGCATTCACCATGGTGTCCAATAATGACTCCGAGGTTTGACACTCGACGACTCCTGTTGGACTCCTGCCGAAAAGATAATTCATATTAAAAAAAAAAGATTACTAGCATTTTGTGTTTATCACATTACTAGTACATATTCCCTTTAGCCCCTCCAACAAAGCTAATGCTTGTGTTAGGAGTGGGCTCACGTCAATAGTTTAATGGCCAGGATGGGCATCGAACCCGGAACCTCTCAGCTACGAGGGGGGCCCTTCTAACCACTAGGCTATTGACGCCTTGTGAATTGTCTTGGAACCCGCTCAGAATAGGAATATTTGAACTAATTATTTGGAAAAAAATAGGGGTTATTTTATACTTGTGTTAGAACTAGCGGTAAAGTTTGAATTAACTAATCAATAGAATGAGTTCCTCTGCTCTGAGAGCTTGGATATTGTACATTATTTTGAAAGTTTTACACAAAAGGCTTGATCTTGTTTTGATAACTTAAGTAAAAGCATAATATTTTATCTTTTGTGTAAAGTTATTGATGTTATCGAAGTGGCTCCTAAACCTAATTAACCCACTTGTATTTATTTAGTTTGATTTCCAAATAATTCGGGTTCAGACCAGAGGTATTCAGGATTACTGAGAGCGTACGGAAGCTGTGCAAACTCTAAAACAAACGAAGAACGTTCTGCCATTAATGAATTACGTGAAACATGACGATGAATGTAATATCTGAATCTGAATCTGAATATTCTTTTCAGCTGACACGTTTTGTGTTTTGGTTTTATTATACGCCTCTATTAAAAGTGATTTTTTCTATCATACACTATCATACCAATAATACCCGAAGAATAACAGTATCGCAAGCCTAATACACCAACTGGTATGGTCCCAAACTAGCAACGCTTGTACTATGGGTAGCATGCAATGGACTGGGGGCGATGCCAGTGGCACGTAGACCTAAAAAAGTTATCTGATAGTATATTATTTTTCTGTTTATTGGTCAGTGATTTTAACGCTCAGCTGTTAGAATGGAAGAAACCCATCAGATATTTTTTGCGGAAGGAACATCAACTTTATTACTTACATCATAAGACGCCATTTAAAATATCGTGCACTATTAAAATAAGTCCTTTTATAAGTAAAAATATAGTATTTTTTTATTATAAATCGCTACTTCTATTGTATGTAGGCACTTGGAGTTTGTCAATTAGAAATACATATGTGATTGAATTATTATAAGCAGATAATTTGGTCCGACTACTAATCCAATACTTTTGATTCTTATTGATTGCTAGCTAAGATAGTCTTAGCTTATATCCTAAAACTCCACAAAAAGCAATACCGTTGAGTGTGTTAATACGACCGAGCATTCAATCACTGCCCCCTCAGGGAAATGTGCACTAAATAATGACCCGCCGACGGGTATAAGTACCGTTTCATGTAGAGTCCCCGATTTATATGGCTGTAGAGAATGGCTATAATAATATTTTATAGTGTTTGTTAAAAGAAGATTTGCTTTATTAATTACCTTTGATGGGTGAAATTTGCCTGACCTTCGTCCTTGGCAAGTTCCGTCCCTTGGCAGTCATTACGGACAGTCAGAAAGAATATCAGAAACCAAGTTACTGGTGGGCAGTTGTATTTTCGAGAGCTGAAGTAATCACTTCATGTAAATATCAGTGAGCCAAATCTGTCAAAAACAGACCTTTAAAATGTAATAAAAATCTAATCTTTGTAATTCAGTTGTAAAACGTCCAATGCTGGACAAGCTTTTTCCCCAAAGAGTTTCCAAATATCATAGTGGCCATTTTTTCCCGCAGCCAGCATCAGCATCATCAGTACTGCTGGTCCATCTAGGCGCAGTGGGGGCGCTGGCGAGCGGCGCGGCGCTGTGCGGCGGCGGCGGCGCGTGCGCATGCGGCGCGCTGCTGCACGCGCTGCACCCCCTGCAGCTGTGGACTGTGTGCGGACTGCACGCCGACCGCGCGGCGGCCATTGCTGCTCCACTGCACTATGCTGCTATTGTGTCGGCTAAGAAGGTTGGTGAACACAAAGTTTCAGTTTCCTATAATTATTAATATGGTTAGTAACTGCTCATAGAGAGATCATTGACCTCTCTCTAATCTCAGTAGCCAATATTGGTTTTGAAACGTCAGGAACAATAACTTAGATATATGAGACGCAGGAGTTACATATGCAGTGGTTATTTATATGGGGCATAATCTCTTTCATTTTCCAGGTAATGATCTGTGTGGCAAGTGGCTGGGTAGCGACTGCTGCCCTCCTAGCTCCACTTACGGCCGCCCAACCGCCCTTAGCTTACAGCGCTGGCCTCGGAGGCTGCGCTCCCGACTGCGGCGCCGGTCCCAGCGCCCTCGCCTTCTGCCTAGTCTACGCCCTAGTGACCTTGTTACTCCCAGCTGCTTTAATACTCCTATGCAGCCTGAAGATCCTGCGCATCGCCCGGTACCATCGGCATAGAATTGCAGCAGCTATCTACGAAGTCACTTTATCAGCTCAAGTGACCGTCACCCACCAAAGGAATCCGTTCTCACCACCGCCACCACCACGGAGACGAGCCCTGTCAGCTGTTTTACAACCCTTAGGGTCTCTAGCTATCCTCTATTTTCCGTACTACTGCGTTCTAATATGGCCAGCGATAGCTCCACCGCCTCAACCTGTAGCGGCTATATCAGCCGCCCTGTTAGCGGCCGCGCCGCCTGTTAACAGTATCCTATACGGGATCAGAAGTCGAGCCCTAAGAGATTCCCTCAGGAATTATAAGAGGAAGAGATTGACGAAAAGCGAAGTGACGCAAGAGATTCAGGCGCGGACGCCCAGCGCATGCGGCTCGAGGCGACCGTCGCTATCCGCGGGGTCGGGGTGTATACGACCACCGACGACTAGGAGGCTTTCTGACGCAGCAGCGATGGGTTCCCGAGGGTCCGAAAGGCCGGCTCAGAGAGCTGCGTCTTGTAACATGTTGCAGGACTCGCAGGAGGAAGAGACGCCGCGTCCTCGGACGTCAGCTATACCAATTATTCGCGCACCACCGCACGTAGTGTTGGGACGCGCGTTGGGGCTGGACGAAATGGGGACCAGGGATAGACGGCGGAGGCAATCTCCCCGGATAACAGTGACACGGGCTATGTCAGATGAGAGCGAGTCTCCAACTAGGCGGCCGTTATGCAGGCAGCAATCGCGGTCTAGTGGAGCGCTGCTGGGCGGGGTGCCTCATTCCCCAGCGATTTCAGAACACATACACTTAGACAACCATGGGGACGACCAGCTCCTTCTCACGTGGCCCAAGACACACGATAACCACGACGCTTTATAAAACGGGTATTAGCTTAGAGTAGTCGCTGATGTGTATGTAGAGACAATAACTGTGTGTGCGGTTCGAAGTCGAGTCAGCTTTGGTGTTAATATTATTTTTATCGCTTCCCTACTCGACGTTTCTGGCCGGGCAGTGACCAAAGTTTCCTATATATTTACAACTGCGCCGCAAACTTATCTGTGCCGGTGGACAAAATTGGAAGTAACGCTGTATTTATGGAATGGCGGTCGTCTTTGACAGTTTAGCGAGTACAGCAGCGCCGCGGTCGCCGGTACAGATATTTTGGTGGTGGCATATCGTAGGTCTTACGATTTTCTACAGGGTTCCTCCATATCGTTAGCTTTACCTACCGAAGTATTACGTTAGGGTATCGTAATAATAATTTCCGAAATATTCCATAGTTTTAATGATATTATTATATTTTCTTGTTGTATTTTTTTATTAATTGTTTAATTTATTGGTTTTAGTTTTACTATGTGATTTGTTGCTGTAGTAAATTATTGTACGTAATATAATAAAGGCCTCGTATACATTAGGGCTACCAACAATAGTTGTAGTGATTGTTGGGTAACATCGAACGGCAATACAAGAATGTTGAGTAACTTTGCTGTACCAACAGTGTTGTTTCACATGCTATTGCCAATACATATTGCTCGATGTTACACTTGACCATCCAATGAGTGAACGGCGTAAAATTTTAGTCAATATAATATAGAACAAAGTTCTCCGCCAACAGATGAGTTAGTCATGCAATGTCATAACTTAGAAAATTGAAATTATACCATAGATATTAAGGCGGCGTTCATTAATTACGTGAGGCGTTCAGAGGGAGGGAAGAGGTCAAGTCGAATTTCATCTATCATCTTACTTTGGGGAAAGGTCCGGGTCAGGGTCCCTGCGAATATCACGTATTTGTTTTTCGCAAGAAACAAAGTAAAATTGTGAGAAAATTGGGTTAAATTAAGTAAAACATGTTCCTTCACTAAAATATAGCCAAATCTAACACAATCGTGGTTTTGCGAATGCCGCATAGTTCCCTCCCCAATCCGCCTATCTCACGTGGGTTTGTTGAGCCAAATCTCACGACTTCTCACTAGGGGTGAGAGGAGGTCGGAAAACCGCCAAAATCACCTCACGTAATTAATGGACGCCCCCATATTAATAAGTATACCAACGTATTTTAGTTCAAAGAATGTGTTCTGTAGCTCTACCATGGGTTTTACGTGTGTTTCTACATTCGCTACTCCCTAGAGTCTACGTAAAATAGCAAATTGTACACCCCTATCGATCACTCTACACAGATATTTTACGTAGAAGCTAGCGACTAGAGAACTTATATCGAAGGTTTAACCTCAAAGTAAGTTTAATATAGCTACGGTTTATATAAATATATTTATGTCCTCAATTTTTAATAGTAACAACGCTTTAATTGTGATCAAGGATTATGTATAAAAATTTAATAGTGCACACACATAGAATATACCTATCTGCTAAGTACCTACTTTGGTGGGGAGAGAAGAGACAGCAAGACGCTACCTACTCAAATGATAATCCACGCTCAAATTTGAGGCGAGTTCGAATGTTTGAGGGTGCGTCAATTTTTGAGACGGTTCTTTTTCCCTTGTAGTCCTCTCGTGGTCCATTAGTCCACGGTAACGGTACTAAATTGAGTACACAAATGTTACGCTTTCACTAACCTCGGCCGTCCAAATGGAAACCTCCTGTAGAGTCTATTTTTAACCCAAATCGTACCAAACTTGAGCTTATTTTGGTTGCAAAGTTATTGAGTATTTTATGTTTAGTTTAATACAGAACTATATAACATTTATAGAAAGTTCTGGGGACTGTGTACCTTAAAAAATAATACGCCATTATTGTATAAAAACCCTTCTTACTAAGCAATAGAATATCTCTACCTAAGCAGTAATAATTCCGTGTGATCTCAATAAAGTTTTGAATGTTAATTCAAATTTCAAACATAATTGTTTTTATAAAACGCAAGCCAAAACCACCACGATGGATCAACTATTAATAATATAGTGATTTGTAATCTTATAAATATTTATAATCATTAAAGGAATTGATTTCTGTTCTACCTACTAAATAGTTTAACAAACTTTATATTATACTAGCTGAGCCCGCGACTTCGTCCGCGTGGAATTTTGATCCTTTCTTAGGGGATGTCTACGTCATAGTAGCTTTATGCATGCAAAGTTTCAGCCCGCTCGGTTTAAAATTGACAAAGTTTCATTCAAACTTTCATCCCCTATTTTATCCCCTTGGGGGTAGAATTAATCAAAATCCTTTCTTAGCGGATGTCTACGTCATAACATCTACCTGCATGCCAAATTTCAGCCCGATCCGTCCTGTGGTTTGGGCTGTGCGTTGATAGATCAGTCAGTCAGTCACCTTTGAGTTATATATATATAGATAGGTAATATTACAATCGGATATTCTATAAAACTTACACACGAGGGAAGGAAATTATCCAAAATAATAATAAACCATTTTGTTTCCTGTAGGGGTGGGCTTGCTTAAAATAATTAATAAATTGATGAATATCGTTTCGTAGAAAAGATTTTCATTGGAGGCTAACAAAAATTCAAAGCAGTCTCGTAAAATTGGAAGATCTCTTCCAAGAAATATTTTAATTGACAGCAACAAAGTGCTTCATAGAACACAGAAACATTACCATTTGATATTTTAATTTTATAAGGTCCTAACTAAGAGACACTTGTTAAAAAATATCAGATTTTAGAAAAAGTTGAGATAAGTAATTATCGCTTGAAAAAAGTATGCTGTAAAATAGAATGATGCGTCCTTTTTATACCGAGGATATTCTATGAGCACCAATTTTAATCACTGATATGACTATGTTATTTTAGAAAAAAGGTATACTTTGGTGGGAGCACTACCGTACCCATTATGTCCATAAAATTTACCTTTAAGGTGGAGGCGCCTGTGTAGCCCGCGAAATTCAAAATTTTCGAGTATTTTTATAGTTTGTCCAAAATCTGAAAACATTTAAGACAACATTTTGTGATTTGCGACAAACACAGTATGCAGTGCATTTATTAATACATTTATTTTACTCTAAATATTATCACGGCGAATATGATACTAGTAAATCACTAAATATACAAAAATTGCCAGATTATCTGGATAGCTGTCGTTCTTGAAATGTTTTAGAGTAAGTTGGATATATTAATAAATGCACTGCACACGGTCTTTTTCGCGAATTACAAAATGTGCCTTTTATTATCGTCAGATTTTGAAAAAAATCTAAAAAACCTCAAAAAATTTGAACTTCGCGGGCTAGGTGGGCGCTTTAGCCTTTCTGCAACCAAAGAGGTATGACAAGAATAAGGTCCGCACAAAGACATTGTAATGTAATGAACGCGCATTTAAAATTGAACATTTACAATATTTCCAATAAGTTCTAGTGTTTTTAAGATTTACTTTGCAACACGAGCAACAGAGACACACATACACAGTCAATCCTGTCTTGAAATGTCAATGAACCCGAGTATGGTATACATTTCTAAATGTACTGAAATTCTCGTAGCACTAGGGCACCAACTGGTCACCACAGTAGTAAAAACTTGGCTTCACAGCGTTCAAGGCGGTCGTTGCGTCTTATAGCTATTTCTTTTGTCTTAAGGTGAAGGCGCCTGTCTAGCCCGCGAAATTCAAAATTTTCGAGTATTTTTATAGTTTATCCAAAATCTGAAAACATTTAAGACAACATTTTGTGATTTGCGAAAAACACAGTATGCAGTGCGTTTATTAATACATTTATTTTACTCCAAATATTATCACGGTGGATATGATACTAGTAAATCACTAAATATACAAAAATTGCCAGATTATCTGGATAGCTGTCGTTTTTGAAATGTTTTAGAGTAAGTTGGATATATTAATAAATGCACTTCACACGGTCTTTTTCGCGAATTACAAAATGTGCCTTTTATTATTGTCAGATTTTGAAACATTTCTAAAAAACCTCAAAAAATTTGAACTTCGCGGGCTAGATGGGCGCTTTAGCCTTAAGATGTTGTCTGTTGAGTTTTGACTAGTGAAGAATATACACTGATACTTCAAAAAAGAACTGCGCGCTTTATACTTGTCATACTTCTATGGTCGTAGTTTCATTCGTGCGAGCTCATAGTTAATAATTATTAGCCTTTTTAAGATTCTTCTCCTGGGTACGGGCCTTCCCTAGAAAGGGATACAAGCTATAATCCACCACACTGACCCAGTGCGGGTTGGCGGATTTCACATGTCTTTCGAATATTAGTTAGATTTTCTAAAACATGCAGGTTACCTCGGGATATTTTCCTTCACCGTAATTATTATTAAAATTATGATTCGCACATTAATTTCGATAAACCCAGAGGTATGAGCCGGGTTTTGAACCCTGAACCTTGTGCACGTAAGAGGCGTCTCATAGTTGAGCAGTTATTATTGTATTAATTTATTTCTGCAATTGTTTTTCAATAGGATCGTGATGTAGTAATAGAGTGTAAAGATTTATATATAAATAAATAAAGATTTAAATGTCGTTGTTCGATGATAAATGTTTAAAACAAATACGAATTGTTATTCTAGTCAATGAGCTGTTGTTTTATGTATGTGTTAATTTTAAAAATTATGTAAGTGATTAAATGACACGTGTAACACACTATGTGTTTTGTATTTATTGATACTAGTGGTCACCGGTGGTCGAAATTCGACCATACTTCATTTAAATTTTAATTTTAACCGTCATTATGGTTATATTGTCAATGTTTGTTTGATACTGGCATGCAGAATGCACTGTAGAAGTGCCGCCCTACGAAAGAAAGAAAAAAAAACTGTCACCGCTTGTCAGTCAGACAGTCAGTTATCAAGTGGAAGTTACAAATGTGTGTATGTCAAACGCATGGTAGTGTGTGTAATGTTTAATTGATTGATTTTAATGTATTGATAAGCATTATAATATTAAAATATTAGCATTCTGCACTTCTTCTCTAAATAAACTATAAGTGTAGCAGTAATACCTACATCATATTCAACTTTGTGGATACACTACCGTCCGTAATCTAATATAAAGGTGCGTACATATTGCTATACTTATCTGATACAAAACGATTACACCACAAAAGCTAAGACCAGTTAATCAGTTAGAATTAAATAGATTTACCGCGAATAACAACGGAAACATTGATTGTTTGACTAATAAATTTGCCAGTTGTAATAACAGCAGTTTAACAGTTTACACACGACCACGCCGTTCGGTCGGTTCCCTGCAGTGACCTCGTAAAGTATAGTATCCCTTTGAAGTTCACCATCATTCAAGGCTTGTTTTTAACCGACTTCAAAAATGAAATTAAGTGCGACTACTAGGTTGGCCTTGCTCACTTTAATGTCCTTGTTTACAATGGCTCTGAACCAGTCACCCCCCCTTGATTCTACTAAACTAGGTGAAACAGAAAGGGTATACTATTATTTTTGCAACTTTACTTTGTAAATCTAAAACTATCGGCTTTGTGGGACAGTTGAAGTACTAAAGATTTTGTAGACTTGTGAAATCTGTCAACAGCTGTATTCCTATAACACATTTTGTTTTTCAAGCACCCTCCAAAGCTGATAGTTTTAGAATTACAAAGTTAGTTTTGATAAAAAAAGTATACCCTTTCTGTTACAGCCTGGAGTTGCCTTAGGTCCGTATTAAGTCTGAGAGCGATCTTAGAAAGTCATTCTAAAGTCATACTAGTACAAAAATGTACTCAAGATCGCTCTCAGACTTGAGATCGATCTATTAATACGGCTCTTACTATAGTGATGCCGCTCCTTATTACACCCGTCAATGCTTGTCGTGCCGCCATATTGAGGCCCATCTTTATTAACCGCTGGCATCTCGATCGACACTGAATGCGTTAGTTTTGTCAGTTTTTCTATAGAAAACGTATTTTGTTATCTTATATATAAAATTCTCGTGTCACAATGTTAGTTACCATACTCCTCCGAAACGGCTTGACCAATTTTTATAAATTTTTATATGCATATTCAGTAGGTCTGAGAATCGGCTACTACCTATTTTTCATACCCCTAAAAGACAGGACAACGTCTGTCGGATCAGCTAGTATAATTATATTTTGTTGATTCATGAATTCGGTACTAATATTTATCATAACCTATGCATATCATGGGCTGTTTTATATTCTACTAACTACTTCAATGATGCGGCTGTCGATTGAAAAAGCTTGTTAAACAACCGAATTCCCGTCACGTCCGTATCAAATCGTGTTCAGGTAAAAGCGTCAATTCACGGAAACAGAAACAATATCCCGCGTTATGTGTCTGCTGTGGACTGACCTAAAAACGCTGGCGCGGAGGCACACGGAAATACAAACACGGTAAATGGGCAAACATAGTGTTATGACGGTTTGTGAGCATAAATGTTATTTTACAACTGCATTTTAAGAACATATGGGATTTTTACCTTAAACCTTTTTCTGCTAGGGCTTGATACGTCACGAATACGATACGACACAGTCAATCCCAAGTCTGCGGTCATAGCTGTTCATTTATTAAGATTAAATTAAAATGGACAGTTGTTGTTGCACTTTAGCAAAGTCAACCAATCAACTACAAAACGGAATACTAATAGTAGTGGCACAAAATCTATACGAATACATACAATTAAAGCGTACTTTTGAAATCTTTGTCTGCCTGTCTGTTTGTCCCGGCTAATCTCCGAAACGGCTGGACCAATATTGACGGGACTTTCACTGACCGATAGCTGATGTTACAAGGAGTAACTTAGGCTACATTTATTTTATCGAAGTACCACGCGGACGGAGCCGCAGGCAGCACCTAGTTGTTCCTACATAATTTGGACAACTTACAGTAGGCACAGTACTTACAGTAGTAGTACTTATACATCAGTAACAAAAGATGAAAGAGCGAAATAACACTAGTAACGTAATAAAGATGATTAATACCAACATACGTGAGACGTAGCGCTCAGACAGCATTCAGATGAAGATCAAGCCACTCGTAAAAATATAAGAAAAAATATACATTGCCGCATGAAAAGTAGTTGTTGCTAACTGGTGCTATACAAGGTGTAAGGGGCTACGTAAAGAAAACTGATTCAACTCATGATTCAACCCATGATTCAACTCATGATTCTGGACCCCCCAGAGTCAGAATTTTCCGTCGATACTTTCATGTATTATGCAAAAAATTTGAAAACGTGTAAGCGTGTTTGTAAGTTTTACTGCGCATCACGCAAAAACGTCTGAACAGATTTAAATGAAATTTGTAGCGAAGTATGTCATACTCTGGTATAACAAATTGGTTTAAGCCCTCGAAGACGAGGCCGCCGGTAAATACTAGTATAGCTACTTAAGATATTGTATAAAGGAAAGCTCAAGTTCTTGTCTTGAGCGTCTGATTGAGCCACTATTTCTATAAAAGTTGGACTTATTTATGTGAGTAATAGAAGAGCAATCGCAGCGATAAAGGTCCCCCGGGGCCAACCGCCATCCTCTCCTGAGAAATTACCTTCTATACGTGTTTTATTATAGGAACGTTTGTTTTCATTTTCCACGAAGTATTTTCTGTACGGAAAAACAAACACATTTGTGCTTATCGTCAAGTGGTTCAAGGTACCTAATTAATTGTAGCACACGCTTATTACGAAATGTACTTAATGCAGGTTGTGCCTCGATTAATGTCTCCAAAACAAAAAGATTTGAACCAATTGTGACGGACGGACGGATGGGCGGATAGACGGATGGACGGACGGACTGGATGGGCATAAACCCTGAATATTATTCAGTAAGTAGATGCCTACTCGTTTATTTTTTTATGACGCTGTTCAAACGCAGGTGTGCAAATTACTTCAGCTTTGAATCCAAACCAAATGATGATCGATGAGCGCAAAGTAATACGAAACCTGTGTTTCCTGGTATCTTTACATTACGATCTTGGCATGAAAGCTTGTCCCTTTTGGAGAACCATACAACGTGGTATTATCGACTTGGTATATGCGTACTTACCGAATTATACATGCCAAATTTTATCCCGTATATATTAATTAAATTCAACTATGTTGCTGTAAGCTACAGTTCCAAAATTGACGTCCAAGCCCCAAAGTGATTATGTAGACACATTTTTTTTTGCATTTGGACAGATTTTACAGACCCTGACCGTAGCTACTAAACGAAGCAAGCAAGGGATTCTCGATCCTTGATCTATATAATAAACTGCACCTCTAAAACCAGTGATGATATGGAAATACCATGTTATAAGTAGACTACTAGAGTGGCGACACGTAAGTTCAATACTGTCACCTTCGTGCTCCAGGTATCGATCATCCAAAATGATACACTTTACCGATTTACGACGCATTTATAGCTGCGCGCCCATCGCCGTTTTATAGCTAATAATATATAATACCATCATGCATTACGTAATTTTGTAAAACTAGCCGCCCGCCCTAGCTTCGCTCAGCAGTTAAATGACGGTACAATTATTTAGTTACGTTCGCCTATCATCTCTAGCTTTTTTTATTCAATTGGGCAAATCCTCATAGATACAGTAATTCTATGTCGTGATGATTGTTACTAAGTACTTTAATATCAAAACAAAATATTATACAAATAATATCTAATAATTTAGCCTTTTTTAACATCCCACCTCTAGGCACTCAATGCGAGGGTTGGTGGCATTCACATGTCTTCCGAAAATTGGTTAGATTTTCTAAGGCAGGTTTCCTCACGATGTTTTCCTTCATTCTTATTTATGATTCTCGCATATACATAGATTTATATACCTAAAATATTCTAAATACACGTTATCTGGTCTTGCGCTGGCAATTAATTACCGAAGTAGGTACTTTATTGTCTTTGATAAAAGGTAACGTTCAGTTCCTAATAAGATGTGTGGGTAGCAGGGTAGGTAAAGTATTTCCTATCAGATAATATCTACCTACCCTCGATCAATCTGATATTTAGTAGTTTTGTCCATTTCAAATCCTTTGTAGTACACTGACGGTCCTCGCGTGGAGCTAATGTTTCCGCGCGTTCCGCTTTATATAGAACCCTTTGGACCGCGAAATAACTGCTCTTGTATACCCTACTTACGTGAATTTGTGTTATGTGAACTGTTGGAAGGGCTCCAGTGTCTGATCTGAAGGTATGCCGATAAGCAACCGCAACTTTAATTAGCCGTGACAGACTTCGGGCCCAAGTCTCATGATTCAATAGCTTGAATGGAATTTAAACAGATAAGGTAGGTTCTTATTTTTATTGCAGTTTCCCTCAAGATGACGCTGTAGTCAACAGATTCTACTTATTTATTTTTTACGCAAAATTTGAACATTTCTAAGATATAATACATACTATTGTTTGCGATTAAGACTTATTCTATTTTTTACTGCTTTTCTTTTTCTATTCTATACTGCATTGACATATGCAATAATATCAACCTAAAATCATTAATAATCTAAGCGTTTTCCGATAAAAAACTTCTGTCACTTTTTATTGTAATACATACATGCACACATTGACAAAAGGTGTATTTCAGCCACTAGCCACTAGAGGGTGTACTTTTATATTTATTGCGGCCTTCTTATTTTATAATAAATAGCGAATATATTATATTTTTGCTATTGTAAAATTCATTATTGTATGTGTATTCATCATTCTAAAAAACCGATAAAAAATATACATCTGTTATAGAATAATTTTATTGTCTGACTAGCTGTGCCCGCGACTTAGTCCACGTGTAATTTAACTTAACAAAAATTTCGGGATTATTCATCCCCTACTTTATCCCCTTGGGGTAGAATTAATCAAAATCCTTTCTTAGCGGATGCCTACGTCATAACATCTGCATGCCAAATTTCAGCCCGATCCGTCCAGTGGTTTGGGCTGTGCGTTGATAGATCAGTATGTCAGTCAGTCAGTCAGTCACCTTTGAGTTATATATATTTAGATGTTACTAAATATAGTGAAAATATAACTGTAATACACTTGTTGGTGTATTCCATTTTTCTAACATATGAGATAAATTACTGAGAAATAGATGTGGTTTTCCATGTGGAGTACTGCAGCCATCTCTGGGATGGTTCTGCTAAGTATCAGCTGAAGGCTCTGGACTCAATAGATAAGCGGGCAAGAAGGCTCATTGGCAGTGAAACCCTAGTGCAGGCTAAGTTGCAGAGACTGGAACACCGACGCAGGGTTGCCAGCCTATCAGTTTTGTACAGGATACATTTCGGGGAGTGTGCGATGGAATTACACGAGTTAATTCCCCCATCTCCATTCTACCATCGGACGACAAGACGCACGGATACAATGCACCCACACACCGTGGACATTCCTTCAGTTCGTACCAAGCGTTTCGCTTCCACTTTTATTGTGCGAACTGCCAAGGAATGGAACACCTTGCCGGCGTCTTTGTTCCCGGTTGACTATAACCTGGATGTTTTCAAGTCGAGAGTGAACAGGTACCTTCTAGGCAAGTATGCACCACCGTAGACCACATCGTCACTTACCATCAGGTGAGATTGTGGTCAAATACATGCCTATTTCGAAAAAAAAAAAAAAAAAAAAAATATAGAGTAGCGTTAGTAGTGTTTCCTACATTGAGACACTACACGGCCTACTTTTTTGCAATATGTACACGACACCTTAGGCACACTCTCGGCGTTCTTCCTTCAGCAGGATCGATGCAACCGAGTCGGTAGATATCGAGGTGCCGGAATGCTCTATTGCCATCACCATTGGGCTGTAGCTGTCGTTGAGTCCTGCCAGCATAATCACACCAACAAGTTCATCTTCCAGACCAGCTTGATTGGCAATCAGTTGTTGTTGCACATGACGTATGTCATTCACATAGGCTTCTATGTTCGAGTACAATACAAGTTTAGTACCAAGCTATTTCTTCATAAGTTGTAAGCGTCGAGCAAGCCCGCTGTCAGCGTAGGCTTCCCGAAGTCGCTTCCATCTTTCCTTCGAAGTTTCAGCTGTCATGACGATGAGATATAGATGTTCGCTTAGACTCAAGCAAATCTAGGATCTTTGGCATCTTTGCGTTGAAAGTCGTCAACTTCCTCCGCAGGCTTCATGACGCAGTCCCAAAGTTCGCTGTCGATCAAGTACATCTTCATGGCGAAGCTCCAAGCCGCGTAGTTGACGCTTCCCTTTAATTTTGCGAAGCTCAACGTTGTGTTGGCACCCACTGCTGTTGAAGAGCTACTAAAGACAGTTTGCTGTGGTTGTACCTTTGACGACGACTGTTCTGAGTAGCAGATTAAATAAAAACATATACGGAGGCCAGACAAGATATTTAATGTACAGCGTATTTTGACAGACAGAATAGAATTCCATGCAAAGAGAATACATTCTATGTAAAAACAAAAGTCATTATAAATTACACGGAATTTAAAAACTAATGATTAACAGGCCAGTGCTTTGATGATTTCCACTACGTAGGTTGCAACAAAGATAATAATAATTATATTAATTTAGTCCTTTTGGCGTCCCACTCCTGGGCACGGGCCTCCCCTCAACACGAGGAGGATTCAGGCCATAATCCACCACGCTGGCCCAGTGTGGGTTGGCGGATTTCACATGTCTTTCGAAAATTGGTTAGATCTTCTAAGACATGCAGGTTTCCTCACGATTTTTTCCTTCACCGTAAGCTAGTGATAATCATATAGAAATTATGAGTCACACATAGATTTCGAAAAATCCAGATGTGTGAGCCGGGGTTTGAACCCAATACCTGGTACCCGCAAGACGCGTGCTTTAAGCAATCGGCTATCACAGCTTCAGCTCAATCAAAATAATACTAATAAATAAACAAATATCGCCAGACAAACATACCAACTGTATGGTCCCAAACTAAGCAAGGCTTGGACAATGGATACCGTACAATGCACTGGGGGCGATGCCAGTGATACCAAGACCAGGGCAAATTACGGAAAGGCCAATTCCGAAATTTACCCTGAAGGGAATCAAACCCGCCCCCACCCGGTGTAGTGAGCCGAGTGGCCTACGCTCAAACCACTGCGCCAAGCGGTCGTCAATCGTCAATCGTCGATGGTAGTAAAAGTAAAAGTAAAAGTAAAAGTAAAAGTAAAAGTAAAAGTAAAAGTAAAAGTAAAAGTAAAAGTAAAAGTAAAGGTAAAAGTAAAAGTAAAAGTAAAAGTAAAAGTAAAAGTAAAAGTGAAAGTGAAAGTGAAAGTGAAAGTAAAAGTAAAAGAATCGAATCAGTTTGGATTTCCCACCATCTGTGACGTCACAGTAAGTGTTAAAAATTTGGCACGCTTGGTTTCAATACAAATCGTGATACTTGCGTTATCTATGTAAATCTATATCTGTGATCCTACCTATAATACACTAAACCAAAAAATATTTCCGACAACAAACGCTTTTATAATAGACATCCGACGTTGTCAAGTCGCCGCTCTCTACCAATTGGCAACCTCGCGTCTGCAACAACGTAGTACCTCGTGTGGCGAATTGACGACCGCTTGGCGCTGTAGTTTGAGCGTTGGCCGCTCGGCTCACTGCGTCGGATGGTTGCGGGTTCGATTCCCGACAAAGGAAATTTTCTGAAACGGCCTTTTCGTAATTTGCCCAGGTCTGGGTGTCACTGGGATCGCCAGTCGCCACCAGTTTAATGTATGGTAGCCATAGTACAAGCGTTGCTTAGTTTGGCACCATATAGTTGCTGAGTAAGTCTGGCGATATTTATTTATTTATTAGAAACTTAGTATTGTATTATGTCCGGAAAATATTGAAAATACTTAGCTCGTTACTTCATTTTTTTATTGAATGTTACTAGCTGAGCCCGCGACTTCGTCCGCGTGGAATTTATCTTAACAAAAAAGCCCGCTCCCGCGTTCTGAGCCTGCGCGACAGGACCCATTTTTTTATTTTGTTTTTCTAAAATAAAAGTAGCCTAAGTTACTGCTTATAACAACAGCTATCTAACAGTGAAAGTCCCGTCAAAATCGGTCCAGCCGTTTCGGAGATACTCTTTGATTTCATGTGTTTTTATTTTTTTACGCGGAACCCTAATTGTTTTTCTAAAATTAAAGTAGCCTAAGTTACTCCTTAAAACATCAGCTATCTGCCAGTGAAAGTCCCGTCAAAATAGGTCTAGCCGTTTCGGAGATTACCCGGAACAAACACACAGACAGACAGACAGACAAAATTTTTTTAAATCGCGTTTTTGTTATAGGTGTCGTATGTACTTTCATATGCATTTAGTGAAAAGGTGTTATTTTTATATTACAAACAGACACTCCAATTTTATTTATTTGTATGTATGTATGTATAGATTATCTATACAAATAAATAAAATTGGAGTGTCTGATTGTAATATCAAAATAACAAATTTTAACTATATGCATATGAAAGTACATACGACAACTATAGCAAAAACGCGATTTAATTTTTTTTTGTCTGTCTGTCTGGTCATTGTGTAGCCTTAGGGGCGCTATGACTTAGGTTAGGTTAGGTTAAGGTTTAGGTTAGGTTAGGTAAGAATAATGTTCAAAACGAAAAAAAAAAATCTCGAAAATTCGTCTATTTCCTGGCTCCATAGCCCCCCTAACTGGGAACTAACTTAACCTAATGACACATTCAGATTCTGGCGCTTCGCCGGCCGCTGCCGCGGCACGCTCGCTTCGCTCGCTCGGCTCGCGCGTTTTGGTCACTGTTCTAACCTAACCTAACCTAAACCTAAACCTAAGTCATAGCGCCCCTAAGGCTACACTCCAACCGTCTGTCTGTCTGTCTGTGTGTTTGTTCCGGGTAATCTCCGAAACGGCTGGACCGATTTTGACGGGACTTCACTGGCAGATAGCTGATGTTATAAGCAGTAACTTAGGCTACTTTTATTTTAGAAAAACTAAATTTTAAAAATGGGTCCTGTCGCGCGGGCTCAGAACGCGGGAGCGGGCTTTTTTGTAAGTTAAATTCCACGCGGACGAAGTCGCGGGCTCAGCTAGTTATGATAATAAAAGATGAAAACCCGGCTTCGCTCGGGTGAAATGTGACTCATTACAATTTTCGGCATGATGTGTTTACATCCAAACAAAGTTAATAGAAATACAAATACATCCGACAGAGAACCAAAGTTATCGACATAGCTCAAAGAATTAGCAAGCTGAAGTGGCAGTGGGCTGGCCATATCTCGCGAAGAACCGACAACCGCTGGGTTAAACGTGTTCTTGAGTGGAGACCTCGACTCGGCAAGCGTAGTGTAGGACGCCCTCCGACTAGGTGGGATGATGATCTGCGAAAGACTGCAGGCAGATGCTGGATGCGGCAAGCTGAAGACTGGGCGCTATGGCGCTCATTAGAGGAGGCCTATGTCCAGCAGTGGACAAGCATAGGCTGATGATGATGATGATGAAAGTTAAGCACTATGCAAAGCAAAACTAAATGAAATGAATACTCGTCCGGAAACATCATGAACATTGAACACTGAATTTGTTTGTCCTGACAGCTCAATCAATAAATGCACTTCTTCTTCTTTCTTTAAAAATATGGCCCACCAACTAAGAACACTGGCACTGTCATCACTGACACTGACTGACATGCGTTCATAGAAAATATGGCGGTACTGTGCCGAATATTATAATTATTAACATTGTTTATCACGACAATCCGAATTTTGCGGATATATGTTGTCGACTCGATATCATTATTTTTTTATGTTTTATTATTCTGGTAAGGTTTCAATCGAGTCTACCGTACCCCTGAACGGAATTATTAATATAGATGGCGCAATATAGGGATATACATATTTGCAATAATAATTTGGTCACCACCATCTGTCATTTCAACTAGTACACTATTAGCACGCAGTTTACTCAAAGTACAAATTTTATGTTAATAATGGCCTAATTTAGTCAGATGGCGCTGACAAATTCACACACACAGGCGTAAAATTTAACAAATTTTACGATCGATTTTAATTATGTTAATCTATTTTTAAATGCCTGAAATCATTAGACGCGAAAACAATAATTTATTTAGAAGTGATAAAATCCATTGTTTTAAGGAAAAACTTTGTGTGTCTCGGATAAATTCGGAATGAAATATATATGGAGAACACGATCGACAGTTTTTGTAATTGACTAACCACAAATGTGTTGACTTGTTTAAAATAATGATTTTATAATTGTAAGGACTACGGAACTCAAAAAAACATCTGTTAGGGTCTGTGCACACCATGTTTTTAAACGCGCCGTCGATGCGCGTTTGTAGCGATATGCACGCGAGTGAGACGCAGCCTGTAGACTTTTGTAGGATAAATGCGCGCCGCGCCGTCGGTGGACGTTTCTAAAACGCGCGTCGAAGGCGCGCGTTATAAACATGGTGTGCACAGGCCCTAAAGCGTAGGGTAAAAGATGCCGTCAAGGCACGTTTCTAAATCGAGCGTCGACGGCGCATTTAAAAAACGTGGTGTCCACAGGACCCTTAGGAGTACACTGGGTGAAAAAATGCAATGACATTTTGTTTTGTGTTTTTTAAAAGAATTCAAAAAGGCAGGCCTCTTCAACCGAGTATTTCGAAGCTATTTTATTAGCCCAGCATATTTATAAGTACATTTGATAAAGATTAAGGCCCGTATTAATAAATCAATCTCAAATCTGAGAGCGATCTTGGAAATGTCATACCGGTACAAAATAACATGTGAAAAGGGTACTTAAGACCGCTCCCACACTCGAGATCAATTTATGAGACCTACGGGCTTCAGAATCCTTATAGAAGAAGAAAAACTAATTAAAATACTACTTATTCGTTTATTACGTCTATAACTACTTATTTATAAACTAAATTATTCTAAACAACAACGTTATAATGTGAGTATGTTTAATTTTAAGTGTCAACACCACTGTCTTTAGACGAACGGTAAGTATTTACATATTTAATAATTATTCATTACTTTTAACAATAACATAACTATAGTTTTATTTAAAATATAACTTATTTAAAACGGTCCGTTTCACACAGAACACTGAAAAGGAAAAAAAATGCATAAAATCGCCAAATCTACTGGAAAAACCTCACACAAATAGCAGAGAATGTTGTTTTGGATCTGATTGTACAAGGTTGAGCTTAACGCAAATCAATTCTTATTCCCTTTAGTTATTAGAGCTGCGTTTCGTACGACGACTGAGAGAGCCGGAAGACAAACCCCTCCCCGCGCCTCCCTACCCCTCTATCCCACTCTATCCTACTCCCCTTCAGTTAGGCCACATGCGAGAAATACCATTGGTATTGCAAGCATCTATTCTATAGGTTAAGATCAGGCTGGCTTAACATCAGGCGGTTTGTACGCTTGTTTTTTGACTTTGCTCTACCTATTGAAAAAAAAAATATTTTACAATGGCTTCATAGTTTCTCAGAACAAAAGTTCGTTGCAATTCTAATGTAAAGTATTAATTTTATATTTGGGAGTACAACTAAACAGTTACCTTATTCTACAGTGTTTTATAGGTTTTCCTCATTTCACTGTACAGTAATATGCACAGCAAAATCACGATCACAACCGGCACCAAACAACACAACGATTTGCACAGAGTACACACGCTGAAATATCACAAACTAAGTTGATTAAGCATGATTACACATATCTACAGGTTTATTAGTTCTTAGGTAGGTTTGTTGTCAGCCAAGCGAACATTTTTTAAATCCTTTGGGTATTTTAATTTAAAAAATAATAAGACAAAAATACATAGATCATTCGCAATCATCATCACCGCATCGCATCGCAAAATAAGCTACACTAAAACACAAATAAATAGGTACTACAAACTTTGAATAAAGCTTAAATAGGGTGTTTCAAAAGTTCAAAATAATACTTTGGGGTGCAAAGAATTAAATGGTAGGTTATTGAAACTATTTTTTTCAATATATTTTACCCTGCAATTTATAAAAAATAACATATCACATAATTTAAGTTATCTAAGTACATACCTGAAATGCTTTGCTAATATTTTACGAGCATTTGTTTATTATTGGTGGTTGTTACTCATAAATGCAGTTCACACTTTTTTCCAGGCCTCTTCCATATATTTAAAGGCCCGTTGCTTATAAAATATGATACCTATAGGTCTACCAGAATCTCATGGCAAATGGGGAAATAAAAATTTGTTGTGTGCAATACTGGGGAAATTGGATTAAACGATCTTGATTGTTTAAGTTTTATTTATATCTTTAGTCATTAATTAACATGAAGTATACTAGGTATGTGTATGAAGAATGTTGTTATACATCGGGTTCTTAACATAGGAAAATATGACAAAGAAAATAAATCCAATCATATATTACTTTATGTACTAATTTATTATAATGTTACGTACACGTACAGGGGTAGGTACAATTAATGCCGTTAAACGTGTAAAAAGGGTTTATTTCGCTCTCCACAAACTCGACAAATACACAGCACTACACTAGTTACACACAACAAGCACCGTTCCGAATCAATTAGCAGACTCGCAGTATTCCAATATTATCGCTCAGGTCACTGGTATATTGCTCTTCGTTCGCTTACTTTAGTTCCGTACACTGTCGCTTCCAAGAAGTAACTAACTCGCTGCCCGTCGTCGACTTCTTATATATCGAATAAAGATGCGAGCTGGTGTTTTCCTGAACATTCTCGGAGGTATGTAAGTAATAATAATCGCAATCGAACGATCCCGAGACTCATTGTTGGCTTTCCTTTGTATTCGTTCGCGAGTAGGTATTCGCCGCCGTCGCGCCGATAACGCAAAGGCGTTCACCTTATACCTACAATCTCGAACATTCAATTTTTGAGACCTTTCATAATTAATCGATGGAGTACATCTAGACTAACAATGCGTTTTTGTATAAAGCTGATAAAATAAGGATCCTTCGAGATATTTGACCAAATAGTTTCTAGGTCGCAACAATAATATCGGTTAAAAGTTAATAACTCATTCAGAACTAGAAAATGATTCCAAGAACTCCACTTGCATTTCTTGTTCTTCATCAGATGATGAAGATAAAGAGGTATTTATTATAAATCGCTCTTCCAGCATTTCAATTATTTTATCTTTCTCGAAGAAATCGTTTTCAGTTTTCTTTACATGTTCACAACATTTTCGCCAATCCTCTGCACCGATTTGTGAGAAAGCTTCTTCTGTTAATAATTTAATGTCACTTGCAGGCCTATTAACATTTTTATCAGCAACTTTTTGCTTCATTATACCCCAAATCATTTCTATAGGATTCAATGTGCAATGATAAGGTGGGAGCCTTAAAACTTCGTGACCGTGCGATTTTAATACTTCATCTATCTCATATAAGGGCGCAGACATGTTTTGTTTCACTACTTCAAGTAGTTGACATTTACGCCAAAGATCATCATAATGTACATCATTTGCACGAAGCCATTCTTTTATATCAGCGATACGATTGGCTTGTGTGGGCGGTTTGTTCAAACGTACGGAATGATAACTAGCATTGTCCATAACGATTAGTGAAGGTCTTGTCAAATTTGGAATTAGCTTCTCTGTCACCCATTTTGTAAAATTGTCCTTATTCATGTCGTGGTGATAGTCAGCAGATACACTTGTTGACCTGTACACCAGACAACAATTTGGTACAAAGCCATTTTCTCCACCAGCGTTTACAATAATCCACCTCGTTCCAAGTGATATGCTTTTAGATGGACCTGCAATATCTTTGCTTTGCCAGCACTTGTTCACAGAACATGAACCATGAATATAAGTTTCATCTAAATAAATTACATCCAATTTATTTTGCTCTTCAGCTTCGCGGTTTTCCTTTATACGCTTCAAAAACTTATATCTTTGAAGTTTTATGTCATCTCTCTCCATCAAAATGATCCTTTTTGATTGGCATTTAACATATTCAAAACCTATCTCCTTAAGTATAAGTCTGTAAAAAATAATAAAATTTATCATGTTACTGAAACGATAGCTTAGCCAATCATCAACATCAACATCAGTCTATATACGTCCCACTGCAGGACACAAGCCTCATCTTACGAGTGAGAAGGATTATTACTTAATATTTTTCTTACCTCAAAGATTCTCTCCCACCGTTGAAATCAATTTCTTGTCGAAGAATTTGTAACAGTTTCATTACTGTTGGAATTTCCTTCCGAACTGTATAGAATTCATTTACTTTATTCTTTATCAACTGTAAATCGAAACTGTCCAAGTTGATTTTCTTCTTCCCCCCTCTCCTCTTTTTACCAGGCGTGGAAAATACACCATCGTTCGATGTGCCCTCACCTATGATTCGCCGTATAGTAGTACTGGAAACCCCTATAAAGAAGCTATAATTAAGTAAGAAAAATATAAAATAAACTAAAAGTATCAAAACAACTCAGTCCAACTTACCGGTCAACTCTACGACGCGCTTTAAAATCAAAGATTGAGTTTGATTTACGCCTTCTTCTTCCCTTATTTTACGATACACATTGAAAACAATATTTCTCGCTTGAGATCGAAGTGGCTTTTTCGACATTTTCACAAAAACAATAAATTGCCAAGAAGATATCACAAAATCTCAACAGCGGTTGACAAACCTTGTACTTTGATTTGGCAGGTGACAATGGACATTGCCATATGAAAGTCACATTTTTTTTATATTTTTTAATGCCATGAGATTCTGGTAGACCTATACTTACGTAGTCTAACTTGACTAAGCATCTACATATTAACCAATAATATACTCATGCAATCAAATTGTTATTTCGGACTTTTCAAACACCTTTTGAAGCCAAGAAAAACCGAGCAAAGTACATTCAAGACTTTCAATTTAATAGGCTCTAGGTTGGTATAGATATTACTTCAAGGGATTTTCTGATGAGCGAGTTATAAAATCTGCTTTTAAAATAATTAGGGGTAGTACCTACCTACCCACGTACCTACTTATGTTGGATTAATGTGAGTCTCGAGATTTGCGTCTGGGACTTATAATAGACTACCGATCATTATACCTATTACCTTTACCTTTATAAATTCTATTAAATTAAAATTCTAAGCGTAGTGAAATGTGCAAAGTACCGATTATAAGATTTATGCAGTAAGAGATTAAGGACTATTATTAGTTATTTAGATGTTTACCACATTGTCGCGTTAATAATTCATGCACTCCCCACTGAACTATTTAAAGGAGCTGAAACAAAAAATGGTTTCATGATTCCAAACTTTATTTCAAAGGTGTTAAGTCGATAATATAATTGATGTCAACTTACATAATGTCTTCTCATCGCCCGATAAACCATTCTCAGGTTGAGTGAATACATTGATGAATATGTACAGTATAGCTAGAATGAATGCAGCAGGAGATAACAGACATGCCAGCTTGTAAAGGTTGCTAAGGGTTGCAATGCACAGCAACTAAAATAAAACTACGCCCTTATTCTTCTTTAATACACTCCCATTGTTTTTTCAAAAATACTTTTATAACTTTCTGAATAACACCCAAAAATATTAAAAGATAAAATAAATATAAGATCACCCATCAAGGGTTTCCAAACGTTCAATTTTCTTCATGATACTCTATAAGGTCATCGAAATTTGGACTCAGGATCCAAACCTCATAAGATCACACTGACAAGACTCAAGTACAGAAGCTCATATACTTACAAGGTGTTACAAAAGTCCGAAATTAATGTAGTATACTTAAGTAAATGGAAATTGGAATACTTTATTTCATTTTTTTCCACCAGTTTTAAGAACAATGAAATATTTCTCAACTATGAATCATTTTACAAATGTTTTCTTTAATAATAGTGGCGGCTTCTCCTGAATACAGTTTCCACCGCTCTGTCTAGGTCTTTAGATGTGTTCTAAGGCCGTAATACCAAAGTTATTACGAATTATACTTACTTACGTATAGTCTGTCTTCACTACCATCTACATATTATTATGATTAGCTGACTTATACCTATGTACCTAAATTATTATTTCGGACCTATGAAACATCTGTATATTTCTGTCTATGTGCAGAAGACTCTACTTATGTGGCACACACAGAATATATGAATCACTTCGCTCAAGCGAACTATTCTTCAGAGCCGGCACGCGTACCACGAATCAAGTTCTATTATGACGATTATTTGGTTCCATGGTCAAAGATCAACCGTAGAACTTACTGCAGTGGTTCCATAATTGGCATTTTTCTGCTATTGCAGAAATCATCAGCCTTTTATGCCTAGATTTGAAGAACAATATTCAGAATTAAATTTGTGACACATAAAATGTAAGCGACCGTACTTTTTGAATAATAAACGCAAAGGACTCAGGCTGTCGCAACTTCAGAAGAAAAAAACGATCTATGAAATGGGGTAGAACTTTAATGGCGAACGTCAGAACTAAAACGTCAGTGGCCACCTGTCACAATTGCTCACTCATCTCGTCAACAACTGTTTGTTTTCAATTTTGGTTCGGTGATTACTGTGAAAATAAGTGTTACTGGGCTGTTTTTATGTTACAGTTTTATGAAAATTAAGTTCAGAAACTTTATAACTTTACTAAGTACCTACCAATGACATATAGAAAGTGTGATTTATGTGGAAAAATATCGGAAAGAAAAGCCAGTATAAAAAGTTCATTTATGCCCAGATATCCCCTGGATGGTGATCGGTGAGTAGAATATTAACTAACTTACCAGGCCAATGTTTGATTTTGGGATTAAAAAGGCAGGTAATTCATAAATTCAAGAATAAAATAAAATTGTTCAGAAAAATAGTGTGGTGAAAAAATTAATCGACATTCGATGTTCTTATTTTTAGTTTTAAGAAATGGGTCAAGGTGAACGGAAATGAGGACTTAGTAAACATGCCCATCGCAAAACTGAATAATTTGAAATTTGTATTTGGCAACCATTTAAAAAAAATATTTTCAGAAAATTTAAGTACTCAAATTTAAAGATAGCCGTCGCCCCGTCCTTATAACTGACTACTGAGCCAATATCAGATGACAAATTAATTGAATTTCCTTTCCACCTCTTTAAAGAATAAAGTTAATCGACCATTAATTTATATTCTTTACAATTATGCCTTTATTTACTTAAGGAGCAAATCCTTAAGTAAAATAATATTAATGTTTTTCCTAATTTCAAATGTTTTACTCTTTCTTTATAGAAGTTCCGTCAACTTCATCAACTGCTACTGTTTTCAATGAGTGTCAGCTTACTTCAGTAGAAAATACAAAGGAAGTTCATACAAGTGGACTGCGCATTTCCAACAAAATGTATCTATTATGTTAAATATTGTTAATATATTTCAGTAGCTTTTGGAAAAAATATGTATTAAATGTGTAATATTTCACATATTTTTAAATAAATGATTTATTTTATCAATGGCTTTTTTATTTAACACAAAACCAAAAATGGTATATTGCTGATTAGGTAATCCATCGATATCGATAATTTTCACCGTACATCCCTATTTCGTTCTTTATGTTGGTACACTGTATTATATTTGTCAGTTTCGTTGTTAGATTGGCCATAAATGGTAGCCCCATTTTAAAAGCAGGGTTTATTTTAATCTATGGAGTCCCGTCTCTTCTTACGTAGTATTGTATTCTCTTTGAAAGGACTCTGTTTGATTCTGTTATGAAACGTCTTTGAAACAGATTGTATTTCTTCCGACATGGCATATGGCCATAGAGTGTAGCAATTGTATTCTCTTTGGAGTGTAGAGTGGCAATCAAAGAGAATACATATTATCTTTGATCTTGGCCACAGACTTCTAATAGAAGTTCTTCTTTCTTTAATAACATTACCCAGTTTAATAGGTATTTCGCCAGTGTCAAGTAACAAATCGCAATAACAAACACATTTAATCAACAATACAAAACCAAAATGGAGCTCTAATCTGTGAGCCCTAATAGTAGTTATAACTTTATGCTCTTGGCTTTCTGAAATTAAAATAACTCATACCTAGACATTAAACTAGCATTTGATGTTATCTTCATGAGCATTGAAGAATAACCATTATCTTTATCACAGAGTTATTAGAAGTCTGTCTCTTTATACATTAAACCAAGCATTAAACTTGCATTCAACATAGAGAAGAGAGAGAATGAAAAAAACAATATTGGTCATTAACTGGGTACCGGTCAGGCTCCTCAATACGCCTGGAATCTAGCCAGGCCATTGCGGGCTGTTATTTTATAAGAAACAGTCCTCCTTGCATTGATTTTTTTGCGATGGTAGAGCTAAGCTATAGCCAATTGCCTACAGCAGACTAAGCCAGCACGTATACATACCTATACGTGCTGGCTTGACTGGTATTACAGTAGCACGAAGATCGATCGACGTAAAGTAGGTTAGTAGGTATCTATAATATATAATCTATACATACATACAAATAAATATAACACCCCTCGTTTTTCGTCGGCGGTTAAAAATTGGAGTGTCTGTTTGTAATATCAAAATAACACCTTTTCACTAAATGCATATGAAAGTACATACGACACCTATAGCAAAAACGCGATTTAAAAATGTTTTGTCTGTCTGTGTGTTTGTTCCGGGTAATCTCCGAAACGGCTGGACCGATTTTTACGGGACTTTCACTGGCAGATAGCTGATGTTATAAGGAGTAACTCAGGTTTTTATTTTAGAAAAAAACAAAATGATAAAATGAAAAAATGGGTCCTCTCGCGCGGGCTCAGAACACGGGAGCGGGCTTTTTTGTTAAGTTAAATTCCACGCGGACGAAGTCGCGGGCTCAGCTAGTAGTTTATATAACTGTTTCCTACGATGAGTGAGAGAGCCGGAAACCCAACCCCTCTCCCTTGACGACCGCTTGGCGCAGTGGTTCGAGCGTAGGCCGCTCGGTTCACTGCATCGGGTGGTTGCGTGTTCGATTCCCGTCATGGTCAATTTCGGAAAAGGCCTTTTCGTAATTTTCCCTGGTCTGGGTGTCACTGGGATCGCCCCCAGTCCATTGTACGGTACCCATATTACAAGCGTAGCTTAGTCTGGGACCATACAGTTTGTGTATTCGTCTGGCGATATTTATTCCCCTCCGTCTGTCCCACTCCCCTTCAGGCTAGCAATGTGCGAGCAATGCCTTTGGTATTTATTGCAAGCATCTATAGGCTACTATAACTTTAACATCAGGCGGGTCGCTCGGTAGTTTGACGACTTTTTCATAAATATAAAAAATATGTAGAAATGAAAATTACTTTGAGAACTCTGTTGCGAAAATTGATTTAATATTGTACATTGAAAACGATAGCACTGAGACGAGAGTCCACTTTGTATATGTACGCAAATGTCTAGAAGGAGATGCGACGACGTGATCCAGCATCCACATGCGCGAACACGAAATTTCACTGCACCTTCCAACTCTACCGTATTTTGAAAATATTCGTTGAAATTGCTCTCCATTCTTACATCAACCATTTTGATCCTGAAAATAAAAATATCCTACTAATATTGTAAATGCGAAAGTTTGTGAGTGTGGATGTATGTTTGTTACTCTTTCACTCAAAAACTACTGAACGGATTTGGATGAAATTTGGAACACAGATAGTTTAAAACCTGGATTAACACATAGGATACTTTACTTAAGTCTACGCGGACGAAGTCGCGGGCAACAGCTAGTATAAAATATAATATGCTATATTGGTGCCTATACGACCTAGTGATGGTCGCGGAAAACCGCTGGATGCGAGCAGCCACAGGACCGCTCGTTGTGGAAAAAATTGGGGGAGGACCATGTCCAGCAGTGGACATCTTGCGGCTGAAATTATGATAATGATTTCATAATCATTATCGTTTAAGCTTACCTCGTCAATAAAACGCCAAAGAGGTTTTATTTTTGTGGTGGTGGATGTAGTCGTTTGCTTCCCTTCTATATCCGAGCCTTCTTCGGGAGCTGATGAATAAAAATAGCGGTTTGAACATCAAATTACTTTTTAAAAACCTTTACGAGTATAAGCCATTTTTATGTGCAATTATGTGTTGTGCCGTGTGTGTGTGCCGTGGAGACGCTTGGCCCATGGAGTCATAGTGCTAAAGTGCTATTCAACAAAATCACCCCCAGACTGGTTACCGCCACAGGTGACAAGAGAGCTGGCTCTTTCCTCGCTCAAAAAATTAGCTTGTCAATACAGCGAGGAAATGCAGCCAGTATTCTTGCCACCATCCCACGCGGACGGGATTTTTTTGATTAGGGGTAGGTTTTTATTTTATTATTCTTATTTCTAATTTTATTTAATATAATTTGTATATATTATGTATATATATTTAGAGTAAAATAAATGTATTAATAAACACATTTTTATGTTAATATGTTAATTAGCCATCATGGGATAGTTTACTATTTTAATTGCATAATTACACTTATTATAAGGTAAGGTACAATTACTACTGCCAGTGAGATAATTTCTCAAAATAACTTGGAATTAGCAAAATACAGACGATGGTTCGAAAATAGTAGGTCCTAGCCAGTGTAATATGACGTCATAACTGATTAGTTTTAGCAAACCGCAATAGCGAATGTAGTTGTACTTATTTATTTCATATTTTTGAAAAATTTTTTCACAACGTGTCAAAATAGAATTAGTACTTCTATGTAAATAATCCTACTAATATTATAATCCTAATAGTTTGTGAGTGTGGATGTATGTATGTATGTTTGTTACTCCTTCACGCAAAAACTACTGAACGCATTTGGATGAAATTTGGAACACAGATAGATTATAACCGGGATTAACATATAGGATACTTTTTAACCCAATAATCCAATACTAGGCGGATGAAGTCGCGGGGCACAGCTAGTAATATATAAAAATATACTAAATTGAATATAAGTCATCATAACCAGTGCCTAAGTAGTCACGTATAGTATAAGTAGTTAAACACGGGTCAGATTAGGCAATAAGCAACTTTTCTCAAGCTTTACCTAGCTAATAATCTGTCTGCGATCTAAATCTGTCCACCCAAAAAATAAATAATTTAGCTATTTCGACGTCCCATTCTTGGGCACGGGCCTCTCCTCGCTACCAGTAGCCCGATTCACGTAATCAAAACCGTAGCGATGTCGCTGCGACTTAGTCGTTGAAACCGTTTTCGTATTCACATCTGTCAATCGGAACGATTTAGAAGTCGTCCTATTGAAAAATCGTTGAACCGTATTCACATACGATCATTGGGTGAGAATCGTTCCAAAACGTCGGCTAAACGATATTCACATAACAAAACGATTTTTCGATAGGTCGGCCGCCAACGACTTAATGTCAAATTTCACAATTCAAGTATCGTTGAGCAAACGTTACAAAATTGCGACGCTTTTGAGAACATTTCGGTGCTTTTTTCTATGACGGGAGTGTTTAGACTGTTTGTGTGGTGATTGAAAGTTCGAAATAAGTCTCGGGCTTGCATATTTGTTAGATGCAGCCAAAGAATTTGTAATAATGATGCAGCCGAGAGAGAAGATCGTCGAAGAGAGCGGATAAGGATAATATATTGAAGTGTGCACGGTGGGACGCTTTTGAAATGCTAGAAAGGGACTTCATAAAGACAATTTGACTCTCTGAAGTGCTTGCACAGAGTCTCCTTGACGATATCTTTGCCATCGGCATTACTGCCTGGTACCAATGAAGAAGAGTTTCAGAGATGAAACAATGAATGTTGTATCTGCTAGGGGTACTCAAGGACGCAATATAGAGTTGCAGCAAGACAGACTGGCCCAGCAAGCACTCATTTAAAGGCTGTGGATCACTGACAAACCCATCAAAAGGTAGGAACTTACATATTTAATAATCAAATAGGGAAAAGTATTTTTTTTTATTAAAAATACTAAACATGACAAGTGGACTAACATTACTATAATAATAATAATAATTTAGCCCTTTTAACGGCACGGGCCTCCCCTCACTACGAGGGGGATTCAGGCTGTAATCCACCACGCTGGCCCATTGTGGGTTGGCGGCTTTCACATATCTTTCGAGTATTGGTTAGATTTTCTAAGTCATGCAGGTTTGCTCACAATGTTTTCCTTCACCATAAGCAAGTGATAACCATATAGAAATTATGATTTGCATTATAGATTTCGAGAACCCAGAGGTGCGAGCCAGGATTTGAACCTAGGAACTGGTGCCCGCAAGACGCGTGCTTAATCAATCGGCTATCACTGCTATAAACATAATTAACTAAAGTAATAAAAATTGCATTTTTGTCGTTTTGAGGTATTTAATAATATTATACTTTATAATATAACATAAAAAACTTAGACTCATAACAACAATGTAAATAACAGACAAAAAATTTCTAGCATTGTAGCCTTTTAAATTATATAATCGAGATCACACAGCGAAGTATAGCATCAGTCTTTAGTGTGTTAACAACTTCTTGTTTTGTTTCAGTTTTCCGGACACTGTGGCTGAATCACCTTGCTCGCTGCACAAACTAATCCTCATCACTGCTGCTGGGAATTTGTGCACACTTTCATTTCTGTAACAATAATGTAATAAATACAGTAAATAAATTTTAATATAAAGATAAAATATTGATGATTTACTGCTTCTCAGTTTAACTACTAATAAACTTATAACTTGCATTGATTAGATTTATTTATAATATTATACTAGCGACCCGCCCCGGCTTCGCACTGGTGCAATAAATAATTAGTGTTTCTCTACTACATTATGCATATATTATACATATAAACCTTCCTCATGATACACTCTATCTATTAAAAAAAACAGCATCAAGATCCGTTGTGTAGTTTTAAAGATCTAAGCATACATACGGACAGACAGCGGGAGGCGACTTTGTTTTATACTATGTAGTGAATTTCAGATTACTTACTTTGTTAACTCTTCTTTCGGTTTTAACAAGTCAACTAGGGCCCAAACTGACTTTATTTTTATGAGGCTAGGTCCCTGTACCTGCCCATGAACTCCACCAGCAACTCTTGTTGCCGAAAGCAAAACTGTTTCTTCTTCTTGCGTTAAAAATATGGTCCATCCAGTTTAATAGGTATTTCGCGTGTCAACAAATAGCAATTACATTAAAAATAACAATACAATACAAATTTTCAATTTGTTTACCATTGACTGACACTAGAGTTGTGTAGCTCGCGAGCTTATGACAAAAAAGATATATATCGGTACCAAAGAGCTAATCTCTTTAGCTCACATGATTTCGAATTATATCTCTATATCTTTAGTGATATGGTTTCAATTTGAGTTACTGAACTAGGTGATTGACATGTAGTAGACAACTAGACAGGTGAAATAGCTCACTAGCTCTTTGGCTCAGATGAGATAGAAAGCACACGACGTAAAAAGAAAATCGCCCTTTAAGTCAAATGAATAGAGTACATATTATGAGACTTTATTTTTTTGTCGTGCGGGCTCCGAACGCGGGAGCGGGCTTTTTTGTTAAGTTAAATTCCACGCGGACGAAGTCGCGGGCTCAGCTAGTTAGAATATATACGCGTGCGGAGAGCCTAATGAAAACATACTGTCATCCTACACGACCCTACCTATCCCTTCCACGCACGCAGCTGGATTAACCCCGCCATGCGAGGCGCACTCTCCATTAGATTGCCTCCAAGTTAAGACCCATTTACCAAATTTACAATAAATAATAAATTGGTCGAAAAATCTAGTGTGTTTGAGTCGCCTTTTTTTTCCTTGTGTTCCCGTACCGAACAGCTTGTATTATTTCAAACCGTTTTGTTTTAGTTACTTTACTTACGGATTACGCCTAGTTATGACTGAACTGAGTAATAGTAATTTTGTTTTGGTATGTAGTGTATCGGATTGTCATATATTTTAGGTAGATAAATACTGTTAGTAATATATACGTGATCTGTTGCTGCGTAAAAGAAAGGCAAACCAATAAGCACGCTTTCGCATTTTATGACCTTATTCTGAGCTATAGCTATAGTTGTAAAAAACAAATCGCTAGTTCGCTCAGTCTTCAAACAAATCTTTATATCACTAGTGAGCTTCTGATATACAAGAGTGATATATATCACTGAGTTGAAAAGATATATATATATCGGTTCAGCTCAGTGATACTGTTTGCGCATCTCTAACTGACACTTCATTTGACAGTTCTCAAAGACAGTTCTCTTTTTTTTCATATTTTTTTTGCCTTGGACTCAGTATATTTTGCCGTGTATGAAAAAAAAACATAATTTATATTGATATTTGCGTGATAATGCCTATTTATATGTTTATAATCAAATTAACTTGAGTTATAAGACCCATATCACTGTAATTTCAGTAAAAAAAGTGTTTTGATAACTTGGTAGAATACATAAATATGATAATGGCAATGAAGTCGTTCAAGTCGTTGAGAAATCGTTTAGCTCCGATCCTATTGAGTTGTCGTCCTATTGATCGACGATCAAGGAAGACGTGAATAGCTAACTTGGATAGGACGATAACCGAACGACTTCTGAACGCCAACGATTTTTGGATAGTGTGTATTTACGTGAATCGGGCTACAGGGCGATTCAGGCCATAATCCACCACGCTAGCCCAGTGCGGGTTGGTAGATTTCACATATCTTCTGAAAATTTGATGCAGGTTTCCTCACGATGTTTTCCTTCACTGTGAGCGAGTGATAATCATAATAGATATTATGACTCGCGCATAGATTACGAATAACCCAGAGGTGCGAACCGGGGTTTGAACCCAGGACCTGGTGCCCGCAAGGCGCGTGGTTAACCAATCGGCTATCACTGCTGCCCGCCCATTGTAGACAAGTATTTTAACTATCCAAATAACGGACAAATCCACAACCCACTCTAGAATCTCTTGCCTATAACATACAGCTCACAATACATACACAATAACCCAATAAGGAAAAACACTCCAACAAATATTAGTAGTAATGAGAAGGCGCAGCACAGTAGGTTGCAGATCAGGTGGGCGCAACACCGGCTGCAGCACAAGCAGGGGATAGGCACGGGGAAGCAGCAACAGCCACCACTGCCACCGCAGATTACAGTGTTATATAAACTAAAAAAGAAATTCAGAATTTAATAAAGTCTACTAAAATCAATGAACTGAACCCGACGAGTTTTTGGCTTAGTCAGAGACTTGTCTATGCAAATAAATAAAATTGGAGTGTCTGTTTGTAATCTACTATATAAAAATAAGTCGGGTTTTCCTTCCTGACGCTATAAGTCCAGAACGCACGAACCGATTTCCACGGTTTTGCATTCGTTGGAAAGGTCTCGGGCTCCGTGAGGTTTATAGCAAAGAAAATTCAGGAAAAAAATCAACAGAACGCGGACGGAGTCGCGGGGCACAGCTAGTCTATATTAATAATTCCGTTCTGGGGTACGGTAGACTCGATTGAAACCTAACCTGAATAATAAAACATAAAAAAAATAATGATTTCGAGTCGACAACATATATCCGCAAAATTCGGATTGTCGTGATAAACAATGTTATAATTATAATATTCGGCACAGTACCGCCATATTTTCTATGAACGCATGTCAGTCAGTGTCAGTGATGACAGTGCCAGTGTTCTCAGTGGGTGGGCCATATTTTTAAAGAAAGAAGAAGAAGAGGATTTATTGATTGGACTATCAGAACAAATAAATTCAGTCTTTATGTTGTTTCCGTACGAGTATTCATTTCATTTAGTTTCGCTTTGCATAGTGATTTACTTTGTTTGGATTAAGTACACACATCATGCCGAATATCGTAATGAGTCACATTTCACCCGAGCGAAGCCGGGTTTTCATCTAGTATCAAAATAACACCTTTTCACTAAATGCATATGAAAGTACATACGACACCTATATCAAAAACGCGATTTAAAACATTTTTGTCTGTCTGTCTGTGTGTTTATTCCGGGTAATCTCCGAAACGGCTGGACCGATTTTGACGGGACTTTCACTGGCAGATAGCTGATGTTATAAGAAGTAACTTAGGCTATTATTTTAGAAAAACAAAAAAAAAGAAATGGGTCCCTGCGCGGGCTCAGAACGCGGGAGCGGGAGCTGTTAAGTTAAATTCCACGCGGACGAAGTCGCGGCCTCAGCTAGTTATAAATAAGATTCGCTTAATAGTCAAAGGGCGTAGTGGTAACACGCTCGACTCACTGCAACGACGGGTTACGGGTCCAATTCCCGTTAGGGTAAAATTGGTGATTTCGTATTTTGTCCTGATCTGGGTGTCACTGGGATCGCCCCCAGTCAATTGATTGAACGGTACCCGTAGTATAAGATTAAACAACAAATTGATAAACTTTATTGCTATATTTGTCTAGTTCAGCCCAATCAGGGACATTTAAGCCTCCATTTTGGTTTTTCAAAATGTACAGTCACATTTTTGTTTTGTATTGTTATTAAATGTGTTTGTTATTGTTATTTGTTACTTGACACTGGCGAAACACCAATTAAAACGAGAGGGCCGTATTTTTAAAGAAAAATGGAGAAGAAGCGACGTGTGAACTGATCATTTTTGTTAAAAGTAGATAATTGTCGTTATCTCTTGGAAAATGTGCAGACTATGTACTCGATCGATGAATAATTGGAATTAGTTTTCCAGAATGGAACCCACCCACGTATACTTTTGCAATGTGAAACCAAACTACTTGTACTTGCACTTGGGTTAGTTTAAATAAAAAAAAAAAATCGTTTATTGTCAGGCGTCGACGGCCCATAGCGTGTTAGTTTTACGAAAACTTAAATACTATGTTAGTAGAACACTAAGGCACACATGAGTACAAAAACAAAACAAAAACACAGCATTCAATTAGAGGACGATTTATCAAGTCCCATGTCTGACATGTAGCTTGATAAACCTATCCATTGTAGGCCCTTCCGTCCTTTCTGAAAATACCTTCAGAATGCTGTTGCTACTTCCCCTCACCCTGCACATAACTGATGCCACTTTTTTGCGCATGATTGCGAAATAATCATCAGTGTGCGCATCAGCGAACATTCCTGACGCACTACAATAAGGCGGAAGCCTCAACAGCGCCCTGAAGGCATTTTTATATTGAATGCGCAGTTCGCTGTCTGCTTTTTGGGTATGATTAGCCCACAGACTGCTGGTGTAAAATATTTGACAAAACGCCTTAAAAAGTGTTATTTTAACCGGTGCTGAGCAACCAGCAAACCTGCGTGCCAACATGTTTCCCCTCACAGCCATCGCCCTGCGCTCTCTCTCCATATCTAAGTCATCTTTAAGATCCTCCGTCACAATACAAACGTCGAGTTTTGGTCTGCGGAAGCAAGTAAGGGTTGGTTCGTTTATGACAACTACTTATGTCCAATTTTGATATCAGTTTGAGCCAACGTTGGATTCGTAGAACACGCTAAATGCAGTGAAACTGTCCTAAAAATTAATAACGATAACAAGTTCAGTTAATCAAAACCGGCTAACATACCAATTGGCGCAGTGGTTCGAGCGTAGGCCGCTCGGCTCACTGCACATGGTGGTTGCGGGTTCGATTCCTGCCGGGGCAAATTTCGGAAATGGCCTTTTCGTAATTTGCCCAGGTCTAGGTGTCACTGGGATCGCCCCCAGTCCATTGTACGGTACCCATAGTACAAGCGTTGCTTAGTTTGGGACCATGCAGTTGGTGTGTTCGTCTGGCAATATTTATTATTATTAATTGCATGCGTACCTCACATTTGTCACTCTACACTTAGTTAAATAATTCTTTAAACAAAGGCCGCTCGACAAAGAGACGTTTTTGTCTCTTGAAAAAACTATAATTATTTTTATAGCGCAACTCCGTTAATGAAGAAAGTTGAGTTTGTTTCGTATCCTGAGTGTATTTTTTACAGTTTATTAAAATTTACGACCATTTTACGGCTAAAGTAATATAGGTATTAAGTTTTAGCGATACTGGAGACGAACATTAAATTGTTTATACATAAGTATCTTTTAGTTTTTATTACTTAACGGATTTATCGTTGATTGATCAGCGTTATCCAATGGATTAAGAACGCGTCTTGCGTGGTCAAGGCCCTGGGTTCGAAATCCGACTCGCAACTCTTGTTTGTCCGAAATCTATATTCCAATAATAATTTAAATGTGGCCTTCACTTGCTTGCGGGGAAAGAAAATATCGTAAAGATGTGATAGAAAATCTAACCATTTTATTTAAATAGGTAGGTGATTTAGTAGAGTAGTGGATTATAGGCTGAATTCCCCTCACAACTAGAGGAGACCCTTGCCCGGGAGAATGACATTAAAAAGGCTATTATTATTATATATAATCTGAATCATCGTCATCGAACGTTGACTCAGAAATTACTACTAGAAGTTGTTTGGGTGGAAAGAACTCTCCTTTGCCTGTGATATCATTGTGATCTCTACATCCCGTCCGATGCACTCCATCTAGCCCAACCAACCATCAATCAATACATAGGTATTGTACATTTATAAAATTAACGCCTGCCAAAAACCTCACAAAGCACTCATTAACAAAATTATTTACAAGTAAAAAAATCAGGCACAATCGGTTACGCTTTACAAGTAAAGAAATTACAGCAATTTTGTCGTTGTAAGATAGCACGATGGAAACAAAATTTATGTCCAAGAGTTAGTGAGCAAATGTTATTTGAAGGGGACACAATCAGGTGATGTTAAGCAGTCCCCGTATGCCCGATGCCTTCAATACCAAAGGTAATTCTCACGTGTTGCCGACTTCAAGGGAAGTGGGCCAGAGGGTTGGAAGGTAGGGATTGGGCTTCAACTCTACCACTCATCATACGGACGCAACTATAATATCTACTTTGTGCTCATCTGCTGTGTGAGAGTGGTACTATCCCAGTCAACCCAGCCCGTATATTATCTTAGTCAATAGTCTGTACCTTGGCTCTACCCCTGCAAATCTATTATTAACCCCTCTATTTCCACTCTCAGTCGGTTGAGTTGTTGCTGAACCACAGGATTAATTAATTATTATTCATCCCCGAGATCTATCATAGGCTCTTAATAAAAAAGTTGGCCGTAACGGGACGCCCGGCAGATATGAAACATGGTTAGTGGATAGTATGCGCGCGCTCACACAAAAGCGAGTCGAGAGCGGTGGCGTAGAGGTGGTGGCGTAGAGGTGGCGGCATGAGGGAGCGTCATGCCACTTGCCGTGACGGCAAACTACTATAGTCAATTTTACTGCAAAGTGCGCCAATAGATATTTCACATAAAAAACCCTCACCTACTTCACTTGTTCTGCCTGGGTAGAAGATCGGGGTGGAGGTTAATTTAGTAGGAACATAGGTATTTTACCAGATTTTTATGCAATACACGATCCGACCTGAGTTTGATTCCTTTTGATTGCCTGCACAACTAAATTTTAAAGTTAATTTGGCAAGGATATTTCTGGAATTTTAGATTTGTGATGATTGGAGAGTTCCTGTCCTGTAACTCCCATTCCAATAATATACTTATATTAATATAGGTGCCAACTTACCACATACTTTAGCAACAGACAGCACTTTCGTACTGCCCTTGATCGTAGCACAATCCATAGGAATTAAATATTTAATACATTAAAATATTAAACTGTATCTTACAAAGAGAATACAATATTCCGTAAGTATCTAATGCCAAAACAGTATTTTGACATAAGATGACGAAGAATACGAAGCATTACCCACCCACAGACATTACCTGGCTCTCTACTCTGTGGATTGCGACACATGATCAAGAAGATGGTAAATATATATAATCTTCTTGGACGTGACCTATAGAAATTCAATTATGAAAGTAGTTATGCTGACCGTGACAGCATACACAAAAAAGCCAACCATTTTTAATTACGTTTACAGTCTTAGACCATTTAACTTTACAGTACATAGTCAAATATCAACGTTAGCATTTCTCACTCTGGTTATTATTATGCAAATAATCTACCAGAACTGAACCACACTGAAACATATTTTGATTGGCTCCCCAAAATTGGTGTCAGTTAATCAAATGCAAAAGTGTGTTTTCTTCCGTCTTTAGAAATATGGCCCACCAAGTTAATAGGTATTTCGCCAGTAGGTATCAAGTAAGAAATAGCAATAACAAACAATAACAATACAATACAAAAATGTGACTGTCCACTTTGGAAAACCAAAATGGAGGCCATAAGGTGCGTTTATCTGTGCGTTTATCTGTGGTGTGTATCTCAATTCCGCTGCTGTCAACATTTTTCAGCTCTTCCGCCTCTAGCCTGGCTAAAAAAGTTTTTTTCTTTCTCTATGGACATGACAATATCACATCAAAGAGAACCCAAATGGGGAGTTTTTGGCGGGAAGTGGAAGTGATATTTAAATTATAGCTTTACTCTCCAAAACTTGTGTTACTATGAATGATAATGTGTTATGGAATTTGAACCATTTTATGTTCATAAATGTACGTGAGTGTGGACAATTGGAACAAAAGTGTTAAAACATGATTTCTTGCGATTACCAAGAAGTCTGACAATTTTTCAGAAAAGTATCCGGCCCTTTATTGATAGGGTTTGGGGGCGTACACTGAGCCCAGTCAAACGCCTCCCTGTGCTTGGCACTTAATACAACTTGAAAATATGATTTTACCTGACACAACACAACTCAAAAAAGAGAACCTAATAACATAAAACAGAACGATTCTTGAATCTTTCTGTTGACTCTTGAGTTTAGAATCATATTATGATATCAACAATATGAGATAAGTTTTCTGGTAAGGAACAATGTTATCTGAAATTATTTATGTGTACTAAAGAATTTGTAAATGTACCTATTAAGGTTTTGATTTGTGTACGACATTTCCAATCAAATATTTGACGAAAGTATAGATGAAGGAGTGAAGCGAAAAGTTCTAAAAGGTCTTTGGACGAGAGTCTGCCTCATATGCAAATCTAAAAAACTAGCTGTGTTTAAAGCTGCAAGACATCAACGCATAAGTACCAAAACAACTTCGATGACTATAATTGAAAATTTAGAAAACCCCCGATGCGACGACTTTTTAGACTAAATCTGATAATTTTCAAACAGCTGAACCAATTTTCATGAAACATAGCTAAGAATACTATCGATCAGATTACCTATATAACTAAAAAAAACAAAATTGAAATCGGTTCATCCGCGTGGGCGCTACGATGCTACAGACAGACACACAGATACACAAATACACATGTTAAACTTATAACACCCCTCTTTTTTGTCGAGGGTTAAAAATGAGACGTACTAATCCTGCAACATTCCCACGGGAATAATATGCAAACGTCAAACCTTCCAGCAAGTTTACTCGTAAAACAGATTTATTAATATTACTTCGGCAAAGTAGCAAGTCACCGTGCCACCCCTTACAAATTTGTAGCCAACGTATTTTACGATGATCATTCAGGTGTTAGGGTCGTATTCACTGAGACGCCATGGCAGAAAAACCTTATGACTTTGAGCTGCCGAACCAAGTTCCCAGAGCGGACCCCAGAATCACTACAGTATCAAAACTTTTAATATAAAAATTGAACTGACTTTATAAAAACCTGGGTACCTACCTACATTAAAAAGCTATACACAACTAGGGACTTTATAATTTCTTTGAATTGGCACTGGTTGCGCCGGCCATAGCGTCACAGTGGAATAGGGCCCTTAGTCTCTATAGCTCCTTCGCCAATATTTTTTGTGTAGTTACCAAAGGTAAAAATGAAGGTGCATAATAACTACAATCTCCATGAACAAATTAATTATAATTCGAATAAAATTAAGAATCTTACAAACATAAATGTCTCAAAATTAGAATCTAATACGTGAAGGAAAAACTTTCAAACGCTTAATACGAAAATTGCGCGGACGGAGGAGTATAAAATTTGACACACTTATAGTTATGAGAAAGACAACAAAATAGTTTGATGTGTCTAAGTCTAATTTAGTCAAGAGGTGATTAGACGACAATAGAAAAAGGCATCAATGAGATGATTCAGACAATCCATTAAATACACCGTAAATATTCGTAAACCTACTGTCTCTATATTAAAAATGAAATCACTGTGCGTCGCCACGTTTGTGGAAGGCAACGAAGGCAACCAAAGAGAATACAATACTACAAGAAGTACTTACGGATACACCTATGGACGTGGGGACGACAGAGATAAATTTTCTACTTCATTAAGAACTTAAAAATAGTAAGAAAATAGTGCCAAATTCGAACGGCTGAAATTTTGTTTGCCACACAGGCTTGACTTATGAATGTTTGCCACTTCTCATAGACCTATTTCCACTCAATCTTAAGGCGTCACTTCACTGAGCCTAAATAAACATAAACATAATCCCATGGGAGAAAATATGCTTACTTGTCTGTGAAATATGCATAGGATTAATTTGAATCTTTATGAACTACCCGAAGCATGATTCATGAAGTCGTGTAATCTGATGCCTTTTTAAGGTTCTATAATCAAATTAGGAACCCTTATAACCCTTAACCCCGTCCGTCCAACGTCACAATCATTTTATTAACCCCCGACAAAAAAGAGGGGTGTTATAAGTTTAACATGTGTATCTGTGCGTCTGTCTGTGGCATTGTAGCGCCCAAGCGGATAAACCAATTTCCATTTTGTTTTCGTTGTTAGATAGGTATTATGATCGAGAGTGTTCTTAGCTATGTTTCATGAAAATCGGTTCAGCCGTTTGAAAATTATCAGCTCCTTTGTAGTTTAAAAAGTCGTCGCATCGGGGGTTTTCTAAATTTTCAATTTTAGTTATTCACTGACTATTAGGGCTAGAAGGCTGCAAATTGGCACAGAAAATGTTTTTTTATACCGCTATGAAACTATGTATTTTAATATTAAAAGTAAAATTACATTAGGGTACCAAAAGGGTTAACTCACCCCCTCGAGTGGGGTATCATAATCATTTTAAGGTTTCTTTGATAGTTACACAAAATTCATTCCTGTTTACAAAATATTGATCATCAAAATGGCCTTTTTATGGGTGCGTTCCACTTAGCGATCACGACGATCACGCTCACGACCACAGTTTTCCCCTGTCGTAAACTCAAGTGGAATGGATTATGGAGCGTTTTGAGCGTGTAGGTAAATAATACAAAGAGCGAGTTAGTAAAACGAAAGCAAAATATTTAATAGGTTAGGTTATAATCTATAAGCCTTGAAAATAAACTTAAATAATTATTGTTTAAATCGATTCATATTGAAAAAAAAATATAATTATAACGCGCGCGAGTTGTTGTTTATAATCTGGTGAAAAAGTATCTACATTGACTCCTCTACTGGCCGCTTGAATCTATGCGCATGCGTAAGAACCCCTCGACTGACCAATCACGGCGCGTCTGCTGACGCGCCATTGAGACATTGAGATACGCGCGCTCGGTGTGCGGATAATTAAAAACGGTTGCCATGTCGGGTATTTGTTATTTTAATAAGAATATTATAGTTTGATTCTGTATTCGTAAATCTTGTGTAAGTTTAATTTGTAGTAGTGAGTCATTAAAACGCTGTGTACAAACTCTGGTGTTACGATTCATTTATTATATTGGCGCCTAACTCGAGGCCAGAATCAACGACCGACGCAACCGCGGCCGCCTTTGTTGAAGTGAACTTTCTGTGGCTGGCTGTTGAAAATCCTGAAGTAGGAATCCAGAGACGCACGTGACGTAACCGCTTGTACCATGCCAGTCGTTCCACGACGAGTACCACCTCGCCGCCTGCGCGACGACGACCGGGAGCAGAGCGACACGGACGATGGAGTCCGTGACGTCATCAACGTCGAGCCGTCTATGGAGGCGGCAGCACCACAACAGCCGCCATCAGTACCGTCACCGCCGACCCAAATCAGTGATTTAGCTGCGTTCATGGAGGCGTTCACTAGGTCTCAAGCGGAGGCCAACAGGAAACTCATCGAGACGCTGCTATCGATCGGAAATGTGCGAGCGTCCACCCCGGCTTCACCAGGGTCCGCTACGGCGAGTGCGGGCCCTATCGCTTCGTGTGGAGGCAATTTTGCCAAATGCTCGGCCCGCTTCGACGGCGAGAAGAAGGACGCTGAGGTATTAGAGGCGTTCATCGACGCAGTACAGATATACAAGGAGTGCGCCGGCGTTAGTGACGAGCATGCGCTGCGCGGTCTGCCCATGCTGCTCGTCGGCGAAGCAGCGGTCTGGTGGCGCGGCATCAAGCGGAACGTGCAGGACTGGGACGACGCCATCCGGCACCTTCGAGGGATGTACGGCACGGCGAAACCCGGCCACAGAGTGTTTCGCGAGATATTCGCGCGCGAGCATACGGCTAATGAAAGAAGTGAAGTGTTCGCATGTAATATTCGTGCTCTTATCAGCCAATTACCATACGTCTTGTGCGAAGAGGCGAAAATCGACATTGTGTACGGCTTATTGAATCGAAAAATTCGTAAACGACTACCACGCGAGTCGTTGACTTCTCTCGACGATTTTATTGTAAAATTACGGCATGTGGAGGAGTCAATGATAGAGGTACAGCAACCCAAAACCGTAAGTACGCCAAAAAAATTACCTGATAAAAGTGATAGTATGAGTGATAACCCCCTTCAAAATGTCCCGTCCTCCTCTGATACAAACAACGTGTCGAAAGACCGTAGAAACAGTGGTAAGGGTAGACAGGACTCAAGCGATAAGGGAATTCGTTGTTATGGTTGCGGACAACCGGGCGTAGTGCGAACCAAGTGTGGTATTTGCAAGGACAAAGCACCGAAAGTAATCTCCGATAGTGTAGAATTCAATTCAATTAGTCCTAGATCGCTTCTTAAACACATTCAAGACAATACGTCATCGGATACAGCTGATCGTAGATATTTCGTCGAACGTTCGAATTCCGAGAACCGGCGTCCGTATTCTGGCAGCCGGCCGTATTCTAGCGAACGGTCGTATTCTGAGAAACGTCCTTATTCTGCTCAACAATTAAATTGCGAACCAAACGTATATTTTGGTAGCGTACCTGTTGATATTTTTGAAGGTCAGAAACCTTGTCCCGGTGAGTACACGGACTCTGTCAGGATACATAACGCTGATTTTAACCCCGACCAGTGTCGCCCCTTGATTACTGTTAATATATTGGGTTGTGTTGGGGTTGCTATAGTTGATACGGGGGCTACACACTGCCTTGCTAGCCCGTCACTATACCGTGTGTTGCGAAACCACGGGATCGCATTTTCGGAATCGCAGCGCGTTATTAGTTTAGCCGACGGCAGCCAAAAGTTATGTGTTTTATTTGTGTGTAAAGTTCTTGTTAAATTGCAAGGCCGCGATATACTCACCACCTTCTTAGTGATCCCTGGAGCAGATACAAGTACGCTTCTCGGGCGTGATTTCATACGGGAAGCGAACATGGTGCTTAATCTACCTCAGGCTTCTTGGAGTTTTGCGAACGACCTTGAATGTAAGTACGATTTTGTTCAGTCTTATAGTCTTGCATCCACTGGCGAAACTGAGACGCTGAGTCTCGACGCGTCGAGGTTGAGTTTGAGGCAAGATGAAGGTAGTAACTTGTCAGGCGACCAGCGCGCCCAGCTTAATCAGCTGATCGCCCACAAGGCTAGCCGCTTCGCCACAGAGGGTGAACCTACACGTTTTGCTCAACATCGCCTTAAGATTAATGAAAAGCAGGAACCTATTGCATCCCCTCCCTATCGTATGTCCCCAGCCAAGAAGCTGGTTTTAGAAAAAGAGCTGGACAAACTGTTGAAGGCTGACGTTATTGAGGAATGCGAGTCTCCATGGGCCGCTAACGTAGTTTTAGTAGGTAAGAAGGATGGAGGTATGCGGCTCTGTATAGACTACCGTAAGCTGAATGCGGTTACGGAGCCGGACCGCTATCCTCTCCCACGGATGGACGACGTACTCCATGCAGCGAAGACCAGCAATTATATGTCAACCCTTGATTTGAGATCGGGTTATTTTCAAGTAAGTGTTACTGACGAGGACCGGGACAAGACGGCTTTTGTCACACCGTTAGGCACATTCAGGTTTAAGCGCATGCCCATGGGCTTACGTAATTCTGGTGCTACCTTTCAGCGGCTAATGGATAGGTTCAAATCTAACCTCCAAAATGTATCTCTTCTGTGTTACTTAGACGATCTTATTGTGCTTTCAGACAGCTTCGAGAAGCATCTAGAGGATCTGGAGGCTGTATTTGACAGACTTGAACATTTTAGCCTAAGGGTCAACCGCGAGAAAACGTATTTCGCGCGAGACTCTGTTAAGTTTCTTGGTCATCTCATTGTTCCAGGTGGAATTCAAGTTGACCCCGATAAAACTGCCGCCATTGACAACATGGCCGTCCCCAAGAACATAACTCATTTAAAATGTTTTCTCCAGACATCTAGTTGGTTTAGGCGGTTCATACCCAATTATGCAGACATAGCGAGGCCCTTGACTTCTCTCTTAAAGAAGAACAGCACGTGGCATTGGTCTTCAGATCAGCAGTCAGCGTTCGACCGTATAAAACAGCTACTGGTGTCTGCACCGATATTACGTCAGGCTGACGATACCCAGCCATTTACCCTGAGGACTGACAGCAGTGGCTATTGTCTCGGGGCAGTTTTAATGCAGGGGGAGGGGGCAGACGAGCGCCCTATAGAATACGCCAGTCGACTCTTGACACAGGCCGAACGAAACTACACTACCACGGAAAGGGAGGCTTTGGCAGTAGTATGGGCTGTATCCAAGTTCCGCGGGTACATCGAGGGTGCCGAGATCGTCGTTAAGTCAGATCACCAGCCCTTAAGGTGGTTGATGAGTGTGAAGTCACCAAGTGGTCGTTTAACCCGGTGGGCGCTTACACTTCAGGAGTTCAATCTTCGCATAGAGTACACCCCTGGGAAATCCAACGTGATCGCGGATACACTCTCGCGCCCGCCCTGTACAGACGACATAGGTTGTGACTTATGCCAAGCCATTGTTGATGTACCGACAAGGAACGCCCGCGACTACCGCGAGGCCCAGTTGCAAGACCCCGACGTCCGTAAGATTATAGAAGATCTAGAGGTAGAAGAGGATCCGTTTAGGGGGAGACCGTGGGCTGACCGTGGTTACATTGTTTCGGACGGAGTTCTTTACAGGTATGGGCCGGAGCCCAATGTGGAAGATGATGCCTGTCTAGTGGTGCCATCAAACGAGCGGCATAAAGTACTTGCGGATTATCATGATGCACCTACCGCCGGTCATCAGGGCGTAGAGCGCACTCTACAACGTATCATGTCGCGCTACTATTGGCCAGGGATGAGGGCGTCTGTAGCCGAATATATTAAAGAATGTGTACTATGTCAGCGGTATAAGGTGGACAACCGCAAGCCAGCGGGGCTTGTTCAATCCCCAGCTGTAACCCAGCGATTCGAGGTGGTTGCAGTCGACCTCTTCGGGCCGCTTCCAGAAACCGCAGCCGGCAATCGCTGGATACTCATAATTGAAGATATTTGCTCTCGATGGGTTGAGCTATTTCCGTTAAAAAGCGCGACCAGCTTGGATTGCGGTAAAGTCCTTATAGAAGAAGTCTTCTTACGATATGGCATTCCCCGCCGTATGATCAGCGACAACGGAGTCCAGTTTGTCAGCGAGGTCATGCAACAAGTTTGTTTCACCTTTGGGATTGATCAGTCGCTGACACCGTACTACCATCCGGAGGCGAACCCTGTCGAGCGAAAGAATCGCGATTTGAAACCTCAACTCGCCATGCACGTAGGTCAAGATCATACATCGTGGGACACTCATCTGGCATCTATAAGATTTGCCATGAATTCGGCCCTAACTCATAGCACAGGATATTCCCCCGCTATGTTGACATTCGGCCGTGAGCTACGAGCACCAGCAGACGTCATTAACGACATGCGCGCTATTCTAGATGGTGATAAGTTCATAGCAAGTGTAACCCCTTACCTCAAGCGACTGTCGACCGTGCTACTCGATGCTAGAGACGTACACGAGAAAACGCAAGCGGCGCAAAAGAGGTATGCTGATGAACACCGCCGTCCTGCGCCCGATTACAAGGTAGGTGACTTAGTTCTACTCAAGACCCAAGGGTTGAATGACACTGGTCGAGGGCAAACTCCTAAATTCATTCCCAGGCGCGATGGTCCGTATAAAATACGCGAGGTATTAAGTAATGCCACCTATTGTCTTGAACGTGTTGACGGGGAGATTTTAGGAAAGTATCACGTCTCTCAACTTACTCCTTTTGTTGGGCAAATGCAGCAACCCTTACAAGAAAAACGTAAGAGAGGGCGCCCGCGTAAGCATTAGACTAGCGTTGGTTGTCTATTACTACTCCAAACGCGAGGCCGCGGTGTTTGGACTAGAGGGGGAGGATATAACGCGCGCGAGTTGTTGTTTATAATCTGGTGAAAAAGTATCTACATTGACTCCTCTACTGGCCGCTTGAATCTATGCGCATGCGTAAGAACCCCTCGACTGACCAATCACGGCGCGTCTGCTGACGCGCCATTGAGACATTGAGATACGCGCGCTCGGTGTGCGGATAATTAAAAACGGTTGCCATGTCGGGTATTTGTTATTTTAATAAGAATATTATAGTTTGATTCTGTATTCGTAAATCTTGTGTAAGTTTAATTTGTAGTAGTGAGTCATTAAAACGCTGTGTACAAACTCTGGTGTTACGATTCATTTATTATATAATTTATTTTGTTATATTTCATATTAGTGGTGTATTTAATTAATTTACGTTCAAATGTAATTAAAATGTATTTAACATTTACTTCTACTAAAATATATATTTCCGCATGAAATAATGTAAGTTTCATCGCCACCATCTTTGATGCTTTGAGTTTTGAAAATCTCGCTATTTTTCTCAACGATCACTACGACCCACCTTTTTAGATGGGTCGTCGTGAGCTTCGCGTGAGCGTAAGTCATGACGTCATGAGTGACGTTTTCGCCGCGACCACAACGACCGCGGTCATTATGTGGAACGGCTAAAGGAGCATTTTGATCGTTGTGAACGCTATGTGGAACGTAGCCTATGTGAGTTGCACTATTCATCCTGAACCACATTATAAATAATAGCCGCGAGCAGTCTACATAACTCTTTAAGATGCGTGGTCGAACGTACACAGGGCCAGTTTTAGGTATTATGCATTCCTAACAATAATTTGATGGAAAACTACATTGTCGTCTCAAAAAAAACTTTATTATAAAGGTTCCTTCAGTAAAATAATAAAAAAGTATACTCAAAAAGTGTTCAAAAAATAAAATATCAACACAAAATCTCCTAAAACAAAATAAAAGTTGAATGTGTTCAAGTAATCAACTGCAACGTCACATTATGATTCCGTCCCCGTAACTTTGAGAATAATGTGTTCAGGTCCACTTCCTCGTGCAGAGGTATGACCATGGTTGGTCTGATTGAAGGCATGGGAACTGTGCTTTTGTGAACCATCTCTTGAAATCTTCTGTACCCAGGCCCGGTTGTATCAGGTAGCGACGATGTTGTATCAGGTCCGCCTTTGTCAAACAGATAATAAGAAAATAAATAGTCTGTTTAAAAAAAGAGCATCTATAGAATACTGTGCGTTCATTATTCCCAGATAAAGTGCTTGTGGACCCATTCTTATAATCTTTAGTTAGGACAGCTTACAAGGCTGTCAGGCTGCTAGCCTTGAAGCTGTCCTAAATCAAGATTATCAAAAAAGGCTCCAGGTCCATCTAGCCTTCTGCAGCAAGAGTCCATAATAACACAATCATTTCCTCACTAACAAACAAACAATTTGTCAACAGGGGGGTATCCACAGTTGGCGGAAAGTTTCCGATGTCGGAAACGACAGTTTTCATCCTTCATTTTTTTGTTTAACTAGCCCCACAGACAAACTACAGACAAACTACAGACAAATTGTATATCATTTGTTTTGCAGAACCTCACCTACCGACCAAGTGGCCCCATCAAACTCTGTTGTTGGCAAAATCATCGACTACTACGAGGGAAGCCAAAATATATATTTCAACCCCCGATGAAAAAAGAGAGGTGTGTATAAGTTTAACATGTGTATATGTGTGTCTGTCTGTGGCATCGTAACGCCCAAGCGGATGAACCGCTTTTAATTTAGTTTTTTTTGTTATAAAGGTATTCTGATCGAGAGTGTTCTTAGCTATGTTTCATGAAAATCGGTTCAGCCGTTTGAAAATTATCAGCTCTTTTGTAGTTTAAAAATGTCGTCGCATGGGGTTTTTTAAATTTACAATTTAGAGTTATTTAAAAGTGTAGTGAAGTGCTACCTCTTTTACAAATTAATCAGAAGGAGGAAGGAATCTGTCGTTTTCGACACGGAAACTTTCCGTCAACTGTGTTTACCCGCCCTAGGGCGGGCCCATCTCTATTATCGACTATCGCTCGACTCGACTCACATACGAATCGAGTCGATAAACAGTCGTTAAGAGTTGGGCCCTTGGTCTGGAATCACCTAACGTTTTACCCCCACAGGAATGTTTGCTTAACTTAGGAACAATGCTATCACAAACCACTGTTCTGAATATTATTTTGCTATGTCATGCCATTGTAAATGTTATACTATATATATATATCTTCTTTGAGTTTTTTTTTCGGTGGAAAGGCTCCGTACATTCTCATAACCTACTTTCCTATGGAAATTCCTCGATTGATACATACGAATCTTTTGGGTTCTAGCCTCCACAACGCAGTAGTTGTATCCCAGGCCGATTCCCATCAGCAGCACAAAGGTGATGGTGATCATGACACAGCAGACCACGGCTGTGAACGCGCAGATTGACGATATCCTGCAAATTATAACCAACATTTAGTTCAATCTGGCCAGTTATTTGTATGTTTAGATGGCCAAAACGAAATATTGTTTTTATTCACCTAAGCCAACAAAGCAGGCCTCATAACAGATGACTAACAAGGCAAAATGTAAGTTGGGTGCAGTCGCAATGTAGCCGATTGCTGAAAGCCGCTTCTTCCAGCGTATTGTGACTCGCGACTTACGAGTCACGAGGATGTCAATCTCTCTGGTACCCAACCTTCGTTTAACGATATCAAAGCCAATAGAATTCAGAAGTCATCGGTTTTTATATATTTTATATTTTTATATTAAAATATATATTTAGGTAGAGGCGCGCACTCTGTCGCAATACCCGCAAACCTTGTTCGTTGAATTATCGTATAAAATAATTGGGGCTGGTGCACAGAAATAGGCTGATGAAATAGAAACTTACTTTTCAAAACTATAGAAGATATCCGCTATGCATCGACCACATTCCGGGTAACCGCAACAACCGCAACACATTTCTTAATACATTAATTTAAATACTATAAAGAATTGTAAAAAAGTTCATACTTAACATTAAAATAAATATTTATAAAAATGACATGAAAACATCTAAAAAAATATTGTGGTAACCCTTCATGTCACCATATTTCATGCATAGATAGTACCAAAGAGAATAATACTATCAAGTTCGATATTCTTAATGGATCGTTAACCTCTTGAATGCCTGTTATTGCAAACACCCAGACAACCTTACAAAGTTGCCCGCAATATGAAATCATGGTTGAACAACCTTCGAAAGTGGACTGATGCACCGACTGCTTCGCCTCACAAGAAATAGCCCAGGTGGGCAACGTGCGATCAATGTTTTTGGTGTTACAAGCATTTATAGGTTACGGTAACTGCTTAATATCGGCGGGTGCTTAACATCGCCTATTTGTCGACTTTGTTATATACAAGGTGAATTTATCAAGTAAACGTGGATGGCCAAATCCGAAACTATGAGGAATAACTAAAAATACTCAAAGGAATTTGATGAACTCAAAACAGCAAGAGTGGATAAAAAAAAATTGACAACTAATTGAGCCCGTTGAGTTTCGTTTTAGGCTGGTGTTAATAAAGAGATCTCAAGTCCGAAACCGATCTTGTAAATTACATTTTTATTTCATACAGTAGACAATGACATGTCAAAAGCTTAGTCAAGACCACTCTTAGACCTTGGATCGATTTATTAATAAGAGCCTAAATTTTCATCTAAATCAGTCCCGTAACTGCTTTGAGAATTTTTACACTATTCCTCATAATTACAGATTCCGTCTTCTAGGCCAAATTAAAAATATCATCTGTACATAGACGAAATACCTACTCACATAAACTACTCACGGTAAGAGGAATGTGGAACGTGCCACAGACTTTAAAATCATCTCTGCGGGAACATGCTCAGACTTCAAAATACTACGGAACGTGTGTGGAACATAGAGGTATAAGGATAGAGAAGGGAAGACGGCGCTGAGACTGTCGCCTTAGTAGAAAGAGAGAGGAGATGAAAGCCGGTACCTTTCTCTCTCTATTGGCGCACTGGCGCATGCGCAATCGCGCGCTTTGCTTTAAGGTGAAGGCGCCTGTCTAGCCCGCGAAATTCAAAATTTTCGAGTATTTTTTTAGTTTATCCAAAATCTGAAAACATTTAAGACAACATTTTGTGATTTGCGAAAAACACAGTATGCAGTGCGTTTATTAATACATTTATTTTACTCTAAATATTATCACGGTGGATATGATACTAGTAAATCACTAAATATACAAAAATTGCCAGATTATCTGGATAGCTGTCGTTCTTGAAATGTTTTAGAGTAAGTTGGATATACTAATAAATGCACTGCACACGGTCTTTCTCGCGAATTACAAAATGTGCCTTTTATTATTGTCAGATTTTGAAAATATTCTAAAAAACCTCAAAAAATTTGAACTTCGCGGGCTAGATGGGCGCTTTAGCCTTAAATGAAACTACGCGGCCTCGGCGCTAGAGAGAGAAAGGTACCCGGCTTTCATCTCCTATCTATTTTTAGCGTGGCGACATTTCCACTTGTATGAGAGCCTGGGGCTCCCCTCCTATATCCTTATACCTCTATGGTGTGGAACGGCTACTACTGTTGCGCCTCGCAGAGGCATATCACGAAGAAGATCCTTTTTGGTCTTTGACTATTAAGAGTATGGACCCGCCTTACATGATCATTCCCCTCTGCCAAGGTATTAGACCAAGAAGGTCTAACACGTTTATAAAAACTGTTTATGGAATCGATTTAATCAAAGTCAGTATCGTTTTCGATGTGAAAGGTGCTCCATAAAAAATGCCGACCTGCGCTATAAACCATTGCAAGAAGAGGTCAAACACCTCTAATGTACAAAAAGACGGAGTAACGTTTCATATGTAAGTGTTTTGGGGTAATTAATCCCTTCATTTCTAACAAAATAATTAAAATATAAAATGACATAAAAATCGAAAACATTATCGATTAAACAATCGAGGACGAAATAATTGATAGGTGTAGTATGGTATCTCGAGTTCGCCATTTTGAATAGTGTTGTGGCAGTGAGAAATTTATGATTGCGGGTATCGATAAAATTATATTTTTTTGAGTATATCGTTTATTATAATTTCCATCGTTTATTCAGTGACAATGGTGTTGCCTGATCATATTCTCTTGCTGTGTTTGTTTACCATCTTTTATCTATATATATAAAAGAAAGTCGTGTTAGTTACACTACTTATAACTCAAGAACGGCTGAACCGATTTGGCAGAAACTTGGTGGGGAGGTAGCTTAGAACCAGGAGAAGGACATAGGACAAATCAACCCATCTAACCTATGGCACAAATACAAGGATAATATGTCAGAAGACATTTTACATCAAATTCGTGTAAGTTCAAGAAATCACGATCTTGAGATGAATGAGGAAATACATAATCAGGCTTTGATCGAAGATATATTGTGTTACCTCATGTGCGGTATTCCGATCAGTATTGCATTTGCCATGACCATTAACAAATCACAAGGCCAATCCTTGAAAGTTTGTGGTCTGAATTTAGAAAATCCGCTTTTCACATGGTCAATTATATGTGGCATGTTCACGGGTCGGCCATTTGCGTTATTTGTTCTTGCGCATGATAATAAAACGAAAAATGTCGTCTATCACAAGGTGCTTCAATGAAGAGTGCAACCCTTGCACCAATATACATGGCCAGTAAAGAATAATTAAAATACCTGTTTTTTTATTTATATTTGAATTGTTTATTAAATCTTTAATCATTCTTTTTTAAATCTGCTCATTTATTGCCTCTAAGGCGAAACAAAGTTTGCCAGGTCAGCTAGTTCATTAAAAAGGAATAACCATGAGTTTCTTGCCGGATCTACTCAGTGGAAGCCGCATTCCGAACCGGTGGGACTATTCATAAATGCTTTGTTGCCTTACATGAATAAAAACAATTTTAAGTTAAGTTGAGTTTGAATGGGTCTTTTTCGTATTTTAACAACCATGCAAGTGGAAGTCAGTAAGTGCAAAACATTTTAACTCGGGTGAATATTTACGCCTCCTAAGGTACTATTATTCTCAATTTTCTGCTGTGTCATTGGTACTACCAATTAAACATAAGTGTTATACTAAATCTACTCTTTAACTCCAATGTTTTTCAATATTCTTATAATTTACTCATCGGTGAAGATTTGATTTTAAGTAAGTTATATATTGTTGTAAGATATTATATATTAAATGTTTTATTACCACAGCGAGCGGGGTTTTTTTTTAAGTAATGCATCAACGATAAATCATCGTACTGTATAAGATACCATAGTATATCAAATAATTCATATTTAGTAGGTATAAGATGAAAACATGCACACGTCTATGCAATATTTTTGTGATGATGAGCAAGTGAAACAATCGATACATCTTATTAGAAATATCGATATTGGTATCTCCCTAATGCACTTAGTGTCTTACACTCGTAAATTCTTGCATGTTGACGTATTTGACCGATTAGTGTGCGTAAAATTTACTAGTGTTGAATATTTATTTAAGTGTGCATTCATAATGACACTATTTTTTTTTTGTAATTGTGCGTCATTTCTTTGTAGTGGTTACCTCGTCTCCCCCAAAATCTGACAGAATTTTTTATTAGTAAAATGAAGCACGTCACTTCTCCATTGGTAACATCTCTCTGTTTTTGGTAAATTAGCACATCATCGCCCATCACACAAACTGGCCAACTACATTCTTAAACTTCACAAACAAAACATATTGCCTATACATATGTCATTTTTTTAATATATTTATGTTTTCATATTTTGATTTTTATACTTATTCAGAAAACCTGAAACCGGCATGATGGGGTACACGATTTTAGAAATGGACAATATGCCAGAGGTTCTTAAGAAGTAAGTTTCGTTTGGCAAGACCTTAACTAACGCAGAAGATTTGCATGTGATCAAGCCACCCACAGGGTTCCCGCGCCTTGTGGGGTTTGCTCGAATGAGGTTATGGGAGTAGCCGAGGAGAATGTACCCTGCAAACATACGCGAGTATTGTAAAGACTGAAACTCAAAGGTATGACGTTGAAGGCGGCGCGGGGCCGGAAACAGTAACAATCTAACAAATACTCTACGGTGGTAGAGCTTCACTGCAGCTACCGGTCGGTTCAACCGGTACCACTAGGCATGGCACTGATAGCTACTTTAAATTCATTTTCATAACGTGAAATAATGTTTTTTCGTCAACAGTTATTTCAACTGTGATTTTTCATAGGCAATGATTTTATTCATAGTGAAACTTCAGTTTCACTTAATCATATAACGTCACTAGTCGACGATTTATCAATAAAGCCGGAACGGTACCGAACGCTTTGCGATTTAATTGTAATGATTTTTTACAATATCTGCCTATGTCAGTAGCAGATGCTACTTATGAAAATCTACTTAATATGATTTTTCACACATGCTACTTGTGAAATGTGCCATCATTAGGTACCACCCTCTCTCAGAATTGGCGTAATGGAGCTGTTATAAATATGATGAATTAAAGGAATCTGTAGGCTACGGTTACTTCTTGCCATCAGGCAGGAAACGCTTCTTGGCTGAGTATATTAAAAGATAATTTATTGATGAGAGAATCGAGGTTCTTTTTTTATAATTTGATTGTTCACAAGTGTGCACAATCTGCGCGTCTCCTCTGACTTAATCAGAGACCTTGATATTAATAATAATAATAATTTAGCCCTTTTAGACGTCCCACTGCTGGGCACGGGCCTCCCCTCAACATGAGGGGAATTCAGGCCATAATCCACCACGCTGGCCCAGTGCGGGTTGGCGGATTTCACATGTCTTTCGAAAAATGGTTAGATCTTCTAAGCCATGCAGGTTTCCTCACGATGTTTTCCTTCACCGTAAGCTAGTGATAATCATATAGAAATTATGATTCGCACATAGACTTCGAAAAATCCAGAGGTGCGAGCCGGGATTTGAACCCAAGACGCGTGCTTTAACCAATCGGCTATCACTGCTATTGATATTACTTTTATTTATTTATAGACATTTCTAATTTTATTATGATAATTTGCAGTTTCCATTTGATCAATTTTAGATAAATTGCGTGATATATCAAATGTTATATTATTATGTTGTTGTCTATCTATTGCGGCATAAAACTTGTATTGTAAATCAGCACCTATTTTAGAGTAGTATTAAATTGTTAATTGTTATTGTATAAACGACTAAGTTATAACTGTATGATCAATTATTTTCATTTTAGTGACTAGATTACAAATATTAACATGACTTTTAAATAATTTATCCGGTTTTTAAATTCGTTAAGTAATTTGTGAAATTGTTGAATAAATTGTGCAATAATTTGTAAAATAAATTGTAGATTTAATTTTTGATAAATTGTAAAATAAATTAAAGATGTAAAATAAATTATAAATTGTACATAGATTATAGATTGTAAAACTAAATGTAAAATGTAAAATAAAATAAAGAGTAAAGTAAAATTAAAGTTTTGTATAAATGTGGAATTATTTAAAAGTTTACAAAATTTGGGTAATAATCTGTATATTTCCAACGACTTCGTCACGCGCTCGACGAACACGAGACGGGTTTGTGTGTTGTGTGTTTTTCACGGCTCCATTCAGTTTATATGCATGTTTAGAATATTCTCATGAATATTGTGTATGTCATTTTATTGATGATGGAGCCGTGAGTGTAGTGTTTGGGTGTGGTGACGTGTTTGAGGTGTGTTATTGCGGAGTGTGGGTGTGTGTTTGTGTGTGGAATGTGTGTGTGCGCAAATGGGGCTCGGCAACACATCAGTGTTGCCGTGTCCATTTGTGTTGTGTAGAGAGTAGAGGTTATAATGAACAGTCTACGTCTCTCTGCTTTCCTAGTAGATCTCGCTGGTTGACGTGTGCAGCCTTCGTGGCTGGAGTGTTGGCTATCACCGCGTCTGCGATTGCGGTGGGTGCCTTCATCGGGTACACCTACTGCTACATTGAACATAGGAATTGCATAGCCACAGGTGGAATTGTATTTTATATATCTACTAGCTGTGTCCCGCGATTCCGTCCGCGTGGAATGTGGACAACCCTTATCACTTAGGGGTATGAAAAAAAGATAGTAGCCGATTCTCAGACCTACCCGATATGTACACAAATTTTCATGAAAATCGGTCGAGCCGTTTCGGAGGAGTATGGTAACTAACATTGTGACTCGAGAATTTTATATAAGAACTAGCTGAGCCCGCGACTTCGTCCACGTGGAATTTAACTTAACAAAAAAGCCCGCTCCCGCGTTCTGAGCCCGCGCGTTTTTGTTTTTCTAAAATAAAAGTAGCCTAAGTTACTGCTTATAACATCAGCTATCTACCAGTGAACGTCCCGGCAAAATCGGTCCAGCCGTTTCGAACATACTCTTTGATTTCATGTGTTTTTTATTTTTTTACGCGAAACCCTTATTATTTATCTAAAATAAAAGTAGCCTAAGTTGCTGCTTATAACATCAGATATCTACCAGTGAAAGTCCCGTCAAAATCGGTCCAGCCGTTTCGAACATACTCTTTGATTTCATGTGTTTTTATTTTTTTACGAGGAACCCTAATTATTTTTCTAAAGTTAAAGTAGCCTAAGTTACTCCTTATAACATCCGCTATCTGCCAGTGAAAGTCCCGTCAAAATCGATTCAGCGGTTTCGAGGATTACCCGGAACAAACACACAGACAGACAAAAAAAAAAATATCGCGTGTTTTTGCTATAAGTGTCGTATGTACTTTCATATGCATTTAATGAAAAGGTGTTATTTTGATATTACAAACAGACACTCCAATTTTATTTATTTGTACACAAGGTGAAACAGAAAGGGTATACTTTTTTTTCAAAACTTAACTTTGTAATTCTAAAACTATCAGCTTTGGAGGAAACTTAAAAAACAAAAGGTGTTTTAGGAATACAGCTGTTGACCGATTTCACAAGTCTACAAAACCTTTAGTATTTCAACTGTCCCACAAAGCCGATAGTTTGAGCTTTACAAAGTTAAGTTACAAAAAAAATAGTAGGCATACCCTTTTTGTTTCACTTAGTAGATTATTACTATAACTCTAAATCTCGAAAGCCAAACTAGATATGGCTTGAATCGTGCTTTTGCAAGAAACAGTATGTACTGAAAATCCAAAGCCAAAATCAAATTGGAAAGTTTATCAACAAATGTTGTGACGATTTTGTTTCACAGGCAACTTAACACAATCGACGAACTTCCAAATCGTGCACATGCCATATATGGACTCCGAGGAATCCAAGAAGAATAGGACCATCAACGGCGCACTGTCCAGCGTCCTCGTGGCCAGGATCCTCAAGATCGGCCACGCCCTCATAGACGACGAGACGGCCTGCATGTCGTGGCCTTTCGAGGAGACACCGCTGGAGGTGCTGCCACAGATGTCTTGATCATTCCTGGAGTTTAGATCGGGGCTAATAAAATTTTGGGTAAATTGACGACGGTTTTCATCTGTTTTAGTTTAGTAACAGCAATATTAGGCTACTGAAATAGGTAGGTACACTCGTCATACTTTTTCATTGGCTTCCGTCTATTTCACTTCTATTTCATTTATGACTTTCCTTTAAGTTTTACCATTGAACTAGTTTGATTGAACCATGCGGATATAAATAAGCGTAACTGTTCTGTGTCGTTGTATTAGGTTAGGTTGTTATGTTTTTATGTGCTTCAAAAATAGCATACCCGCAAATTTACAAATTGGTACAAAAACGTTTTCAAGGTTGACCTCATCGCATCAAAAGTATGCAAAATTTAGGCTCCAACGCACTGGTGCGTTAAATACGCGCGTACAATAGAAAACGTATTCTGTACAAATTGTTTGTGTAAGGTCTTATCTTAATGCATGATATTTTGAAAGCTGCCCTAGTAAAAGCTAAAGATAATTTATTTAAGATAATTTTGGTATCTAAAAAGAATAAAATTTTGTGTTTTTGGTAGCGAGTGATTAAATCAAAGGTCAGCTGTTAGACAGAAGTCCACTAGATTATTATTGTGGTAGTGAGATCATCTGCAGCATTACTAAGAGGCCATGCAAAATATGATGCATTACCAAAATAAGATCTCATTTAAGTCAACAGTCATGCTATTTCTGGCAAGAAATCTGCGTATTTCCGTTTCTTACGCGGCAGCGTGTTGGACACACATACCCAGTGTAGAAGTAAATAGTTTGTTTTTCCTTAGACAAAAATCACACTGCGTATTATACGCGCGTAATAAACGCGACAGTTGGAGTTTCCTCCTAATCGTGCAAACAACCATCTCGAGACTGACAATCTGCGAGCACGTCGGTGCGCGAGGTCAGGTACCTACCACATACAGGATGTGTGATGTGTGTGGCCTTTTCGTAATTTGCCCAGGTCTGGGTGTTACTAGGATCGCCCCCAGTCCATTGTACGGTTCCCATAGTACAAGCGTTGCTTAGTTTGGGACCGTGCAGTTGGTGTGTTCATCTGGTGATATTTATTATTATTAATGGCATGGATACCTACCTTGTCACATTCATCACTCTACACTTAGTTAAATAATTATTTTACAAAGGCCCCTTAATAAAGCAAGATACGTTTTTGTCTCTAGAAAAACTATAATTATTTTTATAGCGCAACTCCGTTAATGAAGAAAGTTGAGTCTGTTTCGTATCCTGAGTGTATATTTTACAGTTTATTAAAATTTACGTCAATTTTACGGCTAAAGTAATATAGGTATTAAGTTTTAGCGATACTGGAGACGAACATTAAATTGTTTTAACATCAGCATCTTATAGTTTTTATTACTTAACGGATTTATCGTTGATGGATCAGCGTTATCCAATCGGTTAAGAACGCGTCTTGCGTGCAAGGTCAGGGTTCGTAATTCGGCTCGCAACTCTTGGTTTTCCGAAATCTATATTCGAATAATAATCTAAATGTGGTCTTCACTTGCGTGCAAACAGGCAAGTGAAAGAAAACATCTACAATTTTGAAATATTGTATGTAGATGAGTAGTGGATTATAGACTGAATCCCCCTCGCAAGTAGAGGAGACCCATGCCCAGGAGTAGAACATTAAAAGGCTATTATTTCAATATAGCATCTAAATCTTCGTCATCGAGGGTTGACTAAGAATTTACTACTGGAAGTTGTTAAAGTGTAAATAACTCTCCTTTGCCTGTGATATCATTGTGACCTCTACATTCCGTTCGATGCACTCTATCTAGCCCAACCAACCACCGAATAATACATAGGTTCTGTACATTTATATTACAAACGCCTGCCAAAAACCTCATAAAGCACTAATCAACAACATCACAAGGAAATATTTTCAGGAGCCATCGGTTACGGTTTATAAATAAAGAATGCGTGTATCTGTGGCGTGTATCTCAATTCCGCTGCTGTCAACATTTTTGTGCGCCTCCGCCTCTAACTTGGCTAAAAAATGTTTTTTTCTTTGTCTATGGACATGACAATATGACAATTTATGACATCAAAGAGAACCCAAATGGGGACTTTTTGGCGGGAAGTGGAAGTGATTCATTACAGCTTTACTTTCCAAAACTTGTTTCTTTGAATTATAATGTGTTATGGAATTTGAACCATTTTATGTTCATAAATCTGCAACCAATGTGCATGCCATTGGAACAAAAGTGTTAAAACATGATTTTTCGGGTTTACCAAGAAGTCTGACAATTTTTCAGAAAAATATCCGCCACTTTATTGATAGGGTTTGGAGGCGTATACTAAGCCCAGTCAAAGGCCTTCCTGTGCTTAGCACTTAATACAACTTGAGAATATAATTTTACTTGACAATGGCTAAATGCGAAAAGCGAACCAAAACCCAAAAAAAGAGAACCTAAAAACCTTTCTGTTGACTCTTTGAGTTTAGATTCCTATTATGATATCAACAATATTATATACTAGTTGCTGCCCGCGACTTCGTCCGCCTAGACTTAAGGAAAGTATTCTATGTGTTAATCCAGGTTATAAACTATCCGTGTTCCAAATTTCATCCAAATCCGTTCTGTAGTTTTTGCGTGAAAGAGTAACAAACATACATCCACACACAAACTTTCGCATTTATAATATTAGTACGATGTCTTCTGGTAAGGAACAATGTTATCTGAAATGATTTATATATGTACTAAAGAATTTGTAAATGTACCTATTAAGGTTTTGAGTTGCGTACGATATTCCCTATCAAATATTTGACGAGAGCATAGATGAAGGAGTAAAGCGAAAATATCTAAAAGGTCTTTGGAGGAGAGTCGGCGCATCTATGAAAGCACCAGCGTTAACCTAAATCTAGCTCCCATTTTGGTTTTCCAAAGTGGATGGTCACATTTTTGTATTGTCTTGTTATTAATTGTGTTTGTTATTGCTATTTGTTAAGTACTTGAGACTGGCGAAATACCTATTAACTTAGGGCCAAATTTTTTGAGAAAGAAGAACAATAACCTTTAATCTAATAAACTAGCCGTGTTTAAAGCTGCAAGACATCAAAGCAAAAGTACCAAAACAACTTCAAAAAGGAGACATATTAATCCTGCAACATTCCCACGGAAATAATAATCAAACGACAAACCTTCCAGCAAGTTTACTCGTAAAACAGATTTATTAATATTACTTCGGCAAAGTAGCAAGTCACCTTGCCACCCCTTACAAATTTGTAGCTAACGTATTTTACGATGATCATTCAGGTGTTAGGGTCGTTTCCACTGAGACGCCATGATAGCTAAACCAGTTGCACAACCATGATGACTTTTTATTTCAGTAAAATAATAAAAAATACTCAAAAAGTGTTCAAAAAAATTAAATATCAACACAAAATCTCCTAAAACAATAAAAGTTGAATATGTTCAAGTAATCAACTGCAACGTCACATTATGATTCCGTCCCCGTAACTTTGAGAATAATGTGTTCAGGTCCACTTCCTCGTGCAGAGGTATGACCATGGTTGGTCTGATTGAAGGCATCGGAACGGTGCTTTTGTGAACCATCTCTTGAAATCTTCTGTATCCAGACCCTGTTGTATCAGGCATCGACCGAGCCCCTTCCCTGCCGCCTGTGTTATACAGATAATATGAAATTAAAGTCTGATTAAAAAAAAATTGCATCCATAGAACACGGTGCGTTCATTATTCCCAGATAAAGTGGTTGTGAACCCATTCTTATAAGATTATCAGAAGGTTCCAGGTCCATCTAGTCGTCTGCAGCAAGAGTCCATAATAACACCATCATTTCCTCACTAACAAACAAACAACTCTTCAACAGGGGGGGGGGGGGTTCACAATTAACGGAAAGTTTCCGATGTCGAAAACGACAGCTTCCATTTGTGAAATGAATCAGAAGGAGGAAGGAATCTGTCGTTTTCAACACGGAAACTTTCCATCGACTGACGCTCGACTCGACTTACATTCGAGTCGTTAGCAGAGTTGGGCCCTTGGTCTGGAATCGTCTAACGTTTTACCCCCACAGGAATTTCTGTTTAACTTAGGAACAATGGTATCACAAAACACTGTTCTGAATATTATTTTTCTATGCCATGCCATTGTAAATGTTTTTTTTTTGAGAGTACAGTCTCATAGCCTACTTTCCTGCGGAAATTCCTCGATTGATACATACGAGTCTTTTGGGCTCTAGCCTCCACAACGCGGTAGTTGTATCCCAGGCCGATTCCCACCAGCAGCACGAAGGTGATGGTGATCATGACACAGCAGACCACGGCTGTGAACGCGCAGATTGACGATATCCTGCAAATTATAACCAAAATTTAGTTCAAATTCAAACGAAAGATTGTTTTTATTCACGTAAGCCAACAAAGCAGGCCTCATAACAGGTGACTAACAAGGCAAAATGTAAGTTGGGTGCAGTCGCAATGTAGCCGATTGCTGAAAGCCGCTTCACGCGGTGGGTTGTGACTCGCGACTCACGAGTCACGAAGAAGTCAAGCTCTCTGGTACCCAGCCTTCGTTTGACGATATCTAAGCCAATATAATTCAGAAGTCATCGGTTTTTAGGTAGAGGCGCGCACTCAGTCACAATACCCGCAAACCTTGTTCGTTGAATTATAATAGAATTGGTTCTGGTGGACAGAAATAATAATAATAATTTTGCCCTTTTGACGTCCCACTCCTGGGCACGGGCCTCCCCTCAACACGAGGGGGAATCAGGCCATAATCCACCACGCTGGCCCAGTGCGGGTTGGCGGATTTCACATATCTTTCGAAAATGGGTAGATCTTCTAAGACATGCAGGTTTCCTCACGATGTTTTTCCTTCACCGTAAGCAAGTGATAATCATATATAAATTATGATTCGCACATAGATTTCGAAAATTCCAGAGGTGCGAGCCGGGGTTTGAACCCAAAACCTGGTGCCCACAAGACGCGTGCTTAACCAATCGGCTACCACTGCTTCATCGGCTACCACTGCTTCAACGGACAGAAATAGGCTGATGAAATAGAAACTTACTTTTCAAAAATATAGAAGATATCCGCTATGCATCGACCACATTCCGGGTAACCGCAACAACCGCAACACATTTCTTAATAAATTAATTTAAATACTATAAAACAATGTAAATAAAGTAAGTAATTAATATTAAAATAAATATTTATAAAAATACCATTAAAAATAGTTTCATAGAAATACAGGATTACATGAAAACATCTAAAAAAATATTGCTAAACCTGACCTTCATTAGTGACATGATATATTTCAAGCATAGATACTACCAAAAAGGATAATACTATCAAGTTCGATATTCTCAATGGTTCGTTAACCTCTTGAATGCCTGTTGTTGCAACTACCCAGACAACTACCTTACAAAGTTGCCCGCAATATGAAATCATGGTTGAACAACCTTCGGAAGTAGACTGATTACTGCGACTGCTTCGCCTCACGAGATATATAATAGCCTTCAGCTGGGCAACGTGCGAACAATGTTTTTGGTGTTACAAGCATTTATAGGTTACGGTAACTGCTTAACATCGGTGGGTTGTACGCTTGTTTGTTGACTTTGTTATGAATTTATCAAGTGAAAGTGGATGGCCAAATCCGAAACTATGAGGAATAACTAAAAATACTCAAAGGAATTTGATGAACTCAAAACTGCATGAATGGATTAAAAAATAATCTAGCCCACTGTTTAAGCCCGTTGAGTTTTAGTTTCAGGCTGGTATTAATAAAGCGATCTCAAGTCCGAAACCGATCTTGTAAATTACATTTTTATTTAACACCAGTAGAAAATGACATGTCAAAAGCTTATTCAAGACCGCTCTCAGACCTTGGATCGAAATCGGTCCCGGAACTCCTTTGAGTATTTTTCACTAATCCTCACATTTTCAGATTCCGCCTTCTAGGCCAAATCCTACTAATATTATAAATGCGAAAGTTTGTGAGTGTGGATGTATGTATGTATGTATGTATGTTTGTTTGTTACTCCTTCACGCAAAAACTACTGATCGGATTTGGATGAAATTTGGAACACAGATAGATTATAACCGGGATTAACATATAGGATACTTTTTAACCCAATAATCCAATACTACGGGGATGAAGTCGCGGGGCACAGCTAGTTAAAAATAAAAACATCACCTGTACATAGACAAAATACCTAAGAGGAACGTGGAACGTGCCACAGACTTTAAAATCATCTCTGTGGGATCGTGCACAGACGTTAAAATACTACGGAACGTGTGTGGAACGGCTACTTCTGTTGCGAGTCGCTGAAGCACATCACGAAGAAGATCCTTTTTGGTCACTTTTCACATTCACCATCACACAAACTGGCCAACTACATTCTTAAACTTCACAAAAAAAAGCATATTGCCTATACTTATGTCATTTTTTTTTAATATATTTATGTTTTCATATTTTGATTTTTATACTTATTTAGAAAACCTCAAACCGGCATGATGGGGTATACGATTTTAGAAATGGACAATATGCCAGAAGTTCTTAAGAAGTAAGTTTCGTTTGGCAAGACCTTAACTAACGCAGAAGATTTGCATGTGATCAAGCCACCCAAAGGGTTCCCGCGCCTTGTGGGGTTTGCTCGAATGAGGTTATGGGAGTAGCCGAGGGTCCATTCAGCAAACATACGAGAGTATTTTAAAGACTGAAACTCAAAGGTATGACGTTGAAGGCGGCGCGGGGCCGGAAACAGTAACAATCTAACAAATACTCTACGGTGGTAGAGCTTCACTACAGCTACCGGTCGGTTCAACCGGAACCACTAGGCATGGCACTGATAGCTACTTTAAATTCACTTTCATAAAATGAATTTATGTTTTTCTTCAACTGTTATTTCAACTGTGATTTTTCATAGTGAATTTGCAGTTTCACTTAATATTATGACGTCATTAGTCGATGATTTATCATGAAAGCCGGGACGGTACCGAACGCTTTGCGATTTAATTGCCATGATTTTCTACAGTTTCTGCCTATGTCAGTAGCAGATGCTACTTATGAAAACCTATATAATATGTTTTTTCACATGCTACTTGTGAAATGTACTATCATTAGGTACCACCCTCTCACAGAATTGGCGTAATGGAGCTATGAACTATGAAGAATTAAACAGCTGGACGACCAGCCCCTTTACCTCCCGTCCCGTCCCCCCCTTTGTCCTACTCTCCTTAAGGTGGGCAACGTCGAGCAATGCTTTTGCTATTGCAATGAATGTGTAGGCTACGGTATATAACTTCTTGCCATCAGGCAGGAAACGCTTATTGGCTGAGTATATTAAAACATAATTTATTGATGAGAGAGTAGACGTTATAATGAACAGTCTACGTCTCTCTGCTTTCCTAGTAGATCTCGCTGGATGACGTGTGCAGCCTTCGTGGCTGGAGTGTTGGCTATCACCGCGTCTGCGATCGCGGTGGGTGCCTTCATCGGGTACACCTACTGCTACATTGAACATAGGAATGGCATCGCCACAGGTAGAATAGCATTTTATATATCTCTAAAAAACCTCGGAAACACATAAGCAAAGATATAAAATTCAATATGAGCAATAGAAGGGGCAAAGCGAACAACATTATGATCCGCTGCTTATTACCTGGGTACTAAGTCGGTCAGTCTAGTGTGTGTCATGAGAAGTCGCATTCGTGTGCAATTATTCTAGTAAACTGAAATGTGGTATAATTATTTTAATAGGTATTTTTGCTATTTGAAGCGAAATAGCGTAGTGACGTTTGGGAGCAAAGTTTTTGTAATAAATTATTAACAACTAGCGACCCGCCCCAGCTTCGCACGGAGACCTCTTAGAAATCTCTAAAATTATCAGTGTTTCTCTACTATATCTTATCTATACAAATAAATAAAATTGGAGTGTCTGTTTGTAATATCAAAATAACACCTTTTCACTAAATGCATATGAAAGTACATACGACACCTATAGCAAAAACGCGATTTAAAATTTTTTTGTCTGTCTGTCTGTCTGTGTGTTTGTTCCGGGTAATCTCCGAAACCGCTGGACCGATTTTGACGAGACTTTCACTGGCAGATAACTGATGTTATAAGGAGTAACTTAAGCTACTTTAATTTTAGAAAAACAATTAGGGTTCCGCATGAAAAAATAAAAACACATGAAATCAAAGAGTATCTCCGAAACGGATGGACCGATTTTGACGGGACTTTCACTGGTAGATAGCTGGCGTTATAAGCAGTACATAGGCTACGTTTTCTTAGAAAAACAACATTAAAAAAAATTGGTCCTGTCGCGCGGGCTCAGAACGCGGGAGCGGGCTTTTTTGTTAAGTTAAATTCCACGCGGACGAAGTCGCGGGCTCAGCTAGTTATACATATAAACCATTATCTTGAATCATTCTATGTGTTCAAAAACCGCATCAATATCCGTTGCGTAGTTTGAAAGATCTAAGCATACATAGGCACAGACAGACAGCGGAAAGCGACTTTGTTTTATACTACTTATGTAGTGATGTCCGCTCTATAACTCTACATCTCTAAAGCCAAACTAGATATGGAACTTGCTTTTGCAAGAAACGGTATGAATATTGGATGTGTATAGTATACTATTGTATACTGAAGCCAAAATGAATTTGGAAACTTTATCAACTAATGTTGTGACGTTTTGTTTGTGTTCCTCACAGGCAACCTGACACAATCAACGAACTTCCAAATCGTGCACATGCCATATATGGACTCCGAGGAATCCAAGAAGAATAGGACCATCAACGGCGCACTGTCCAGCGTCCTCGTGGCCAGGATCCTCAAGATCGGCCACGCTCTCATGGACGACGAGGTGGCCTGCATGTCGTGGCCTTTCGAGGAGTCACCGCTGGATGTGCTGCCACAGATGTCTTGATTGTTTCTGGAGTTTAGATCGGGGCTAATAAAATTTTGTGTAAATTGACAACGGTTTTCATCCATTTTAGTTTTGCAACAGCGATATTATTGAGACTGTGATCGGGCTACTGAAATTGGTATACTTGTCATACTTTTTCATTGGCTTCCGTCAATTTCACTTCTATTTAAGGTGAAGGCGCCTGTCTAGCCCGCGAAGTTCAAATTTTTTGAGTTCTCTTAGAATTTTTTCAAAATCTGACAATAATAAAAGACAAATTTTGTAATTCGCGAAAAAGACCGTGTGCAGTGCATTTATTAATACATTTATTTTACTCTAAATATTATCACGGTGGATATGATACTAGTAAATCACTAAATATACAAAAATTGCCAGATTATCTGGATAGCTGTCGTTCTTGAAATGTTTTAGAGTAAGTTGGATATATTAATAAATGCACTGCACACGGTCATTTTCGCGACTTACAAAATTTGTTTTTTATTATTGATATCTGTTCTATGAGGTCCTATGTCGTTGTATAATATGCAATTCCACCTGTGTTCCCGAAGGGGTAGGCACATGTATCTACACTCTTAGCACCCACATTTTTGCACGGTTATTAGGTTAGCTTAGTAGTGTTTTGACTACTTCCAAAAACTGGTACAAAAACGATTTCAAGGTTGGCCGTATCGCATCAAAAGTATGCAAAATTGAGGCTCCAATGCACTGGTGCGTTAAATACGCGCGTACAATGGAAATCGTATTCTGTACAAATTGTTTGTGTAGGGTCTTATTTTAATGCGCCTTATTATAAATGCTAAAGATGATTTTCCTACCACAAAATAATATGTTATAATGTTGTTGTGGTATGAATATATTTTGTTGGTTGGTAACGACTGATTCAATCAATAGTCAGCTGTTACACAGAAACCCATTAGATTTTTGTGATAATTACTTACATTACATCATCTTTAGCACTGCTAAGGGGGTCATGCAAAATAACATGCATTACAAAAATAAGACCTCATATATGTCAACAGTCAAGCTATATCTGGTAAGAAATTTATTTCCGTTTCTAACGCGGCAGCGTGTTGGACAATTATTGTGTATTTTTTTTTATGTACTCTGTGTAGAAGTTATTAAAGTTTGTTTTTCTCTAGACAAAAATATCACTGCGTATTATACGCGCGTAATATACGCGGCAGTCAGTTGGAGACTCCTCCTAATCGTGCAAACAATCATCTCGAGACTGACAAACTGCGAGCAAGTCGGTGCGCAGGGTCAGGTACCTACCACATACAGGATGTGCAATAAATTACAATAACATCACTTCCTTTGATATAGGTACAGTCAACATCAAAAGAAGCTTGGTATCTGTAATGTGCAAAATAATCACATTGTTAAATGCGTGATAATAGTAATGACACCAGAAGATCTCCAAAGTATAGACGATCCCAAAATATTTTGTAAGTATAACAATCACATAATTTAGAGACCATCTGGTGTCATACCTATAAGTCTAACAATAAGATTATTTTGGAAATTCCAAATACTTTTGATGTTAACTGTACTTAAGTCTTACAGACAGCTGAGACAAAGACCATTAGATTAGCTTTACAATGAGTTAACGTGTGTTTTCCGCTCGCTACTCGATGGCGAGTACGTTAAATATTTGTGGCAAATATTATACAGCGTGTAAGGGGTATCATAACGAAAACTGATACCATGGTTTCAAATCATAATTCTGGCCCCTATAGAGTTTAGTTTTCCGCCGATATTTTCATGAATTATGCTCAAATTTTTCAGCATTTTAAAATTACGATGCCCCTTACACCCTGTATATCGCTCCTATAACAGTCACCAAATCGTCCCAGGTCAGCAACAGAACAGCTAACAATAATTAGGTACTTCAGGACCGTTGCAGTTCGATGGGAATGGCCCCGGCGTGTGTTCCGAAAGTCGTGGGTTCAAATCCCGGTTGCGGACGTGCACCAATAGACGTTTAACATGGCCCAGCAAAGTGGACGGTCACCCTTAGTGATAACACCTACTGACCAATAGAGCCAGTAAAAATGTATACAAACATTGCACAAAGGTGTTGTAAGTTGAACACTTCCGTGTGGGCTCAATACAATAGCAATGTGTGTCGAATTTTGAATTTGATACACTTTTTAGGGTTCCGTAGTCCTTACGAGGAACCCTTATAAGATCATCCGGTCCGTCCGTACGTCCTAGTCTATTACAGTTCCATAACTTCTACAGTTTTTGTCGGAAGTTGAAGAAATTTGGTACAGATATACCTTAAGAATTGATCTCTCTTAAAAAATATAAAATGTCGATAGATTACTTTTTAGAGGTACCTCCCCGAAAATGGAGAGAGGGGATTTTTTTAGTTACCCTATCATGTGGGGTATCGTTGAAAAGGTATTTTCAAATGAAATGGTGTTTCGGTACAACATTTTAATATCAGACATTCCGTTTGCGAGAGTTTTAACTTCAAAGATTTTGTCAAAATTTACGTTATGAATTCCGACACTTCTTACATTTTTATGAAAACCGACAAAACTAGCACGCCAAAAACATTTCTTTATTGAAATGGCTACGGAACCCTACATTATGCGTGGCACTACATGCACTTGGCCAGTTTTTTAATAAGATACTTACCTATTATCATCAGCATCGTCTTTTGCCTGGCATTGCCGCCATTCTTGATATTTCTTAAATGGCATTGTCGTAATTTGCGCTGGTCTGGGTGTCATTAGAATCAGCTCCCCCCTTCTCCCCGCTCCCCAATCCATGGTACTATAACCACGGTATAAAAGTGGCTTAGTTTAGGACCACAGATATGCGACCATACAATATCTTCTATACAAATAAATAAAATTGGAGTGTCTGTTTGTAATATCAAAATAACACCTTTTCACTAAATGCATATGAAAGTACATAAGACACCTATAGCAGAAACGCGATTTAAAAAAAAATTGTCTGTCTGTCTGTCTGTGTGTTTGTTCCGGGTAATCTCCGAAACGGCTGGACCGATTTTGACGAGACTTTCACTGGCAGATAGCTGATGTAATAGGGGGTAACTTAGGCTACTTTAATTTTTGAAAAACAATTAGGGTTCCGCGTAAAAAAATAAAAACACATGAAATCAAAGAGTATCTCCGAAACGGGTGGACCGATTTTGACGGGACTTTCACTGGTAGATAGCTGATGTCATAAGCAATAACTTAGGCTACTTTTATTTTAGAAAAACAAAATTTAAAAAATGGGTCGTGTTGCGCGGGCTCAGAACGCGGGAGCGGGCTTTTTTGTTAAGTTAAATTCCACGCGGACGAAGTCGCGGGCTCAGCTAGTTGAGAAATAAAATTATACCTTCTACCTTCAAGGCCATTTCCGAAACTTTCCCCGGTGGGAATCGGACCCGCAACCACCTGGTGCATTGAGCCGAGCGGCCTACGCTCAAACCACTGCGCCAAGCGGTCGTCTAAAAATATTTTTGTACGTTAAAACTTAGATCCTTAGATATTGAAAGGCCAGATTTTAAATGTTGACCATGTAAATCTATACATGCAACATTGGTAGCAGTAGCTTTATTCGGTAAACAGGAAACAGAACCACCCAGTAACTTATTCTTATCGAATTATTACGCAATTTTACGCAATACATCTTTGAGCAAAATAATTGACAACTGAGTCATGGACAACTTTAATTGTCGCAATTATATAAGGATGTTATTTACACCTGCCGACCTATACAATTTTGAATCGTGTATACAAAATGAATGGTAATCGGATCGCTGGTGGTCAATGAAATAATATATCAACATTAATAGCAATGGACTATATATCTTTCTTAATATGGGTCATGAATGATACATGCATTAAGTACATTCATATTATGTAGAAACAATTAACCTTTGTGCATACGTTTGCTATGCAAACTATTAACCATAGACTTATTTTTGTTTTACGGAATCATGAGAAATCCCACTGAGTATAATCATTTTTTGTTTTTGAAAACTCAAAACTCGTTGATTTTCTCGTCATAAGGCTTCTTATTATGAAGTTTTTATTTCATTCCTGAGCACTGAAATTTTACCTTTCGAATATCTAGAGCAGGGGTTCCCAACCTTTTCTTGATGAGGGACCACTTTTCACTTTTTTGCCTTCGCGGCGGCCGGCCCCGAGTACCGTCCCCACCACCCGCGCCTTCTCATTCACTGCACGGCGACCGCTAGGCCGTTACCGCCCGCCAAATTTAAAATCATTAGCGGACCATATTTTAGCTTCTGGGGACCACTGGTAGTTCACGGACCACTGGTTGGGAACCCCTGATCTAGAGTTACTGCCTTGAAATTATACGTTCGCTAGAGACAAATATATTCGATAGAGAACAATATTTGCATTGGAAATTGTTATTCTTCGTGTGACCGACCTCTGCATAAATTCTCCATACAAATGTTTAGCCGAAGTCAAGGTAGAGCATGGTAGAGCTATAGATATTTATGCTCTCGTCCATTGCCTTCACTGACCCAGCTTGAATCAGAGAAATATACTATCGTACGAGTACCCATTTGGTATTTGAATGATCGTGTCGGATCATCGGATCGGATGTTCTTCGAAAGCCTTCCTAAAACAACCCGACTGACCGACTGATTTAATAAGTCAATTAATATTGATTTAGAGACGCGGAAGAAGAATTTAGGATAGTTGGTCATTCAAAGCCGTCTGCTACGCTACGATATTTGGATATTGTTTAGCAGAACGGAATTAACATGCACTGCTGTAGACCAAAACCAACCTTGTGATAGTGGTTCTAAATTGGTTTCAGTTTGCAGAAGTGTGTGTGTGTTGGTTCTATTTTGCGAAACTTCGTCCATTTGGTCGTGATGACAGTTCGTTAGTATTAATTGATGAATGCATTTCGAAGTAAATGATTCATCGCAGGAGCGTGTGGAAGAGCAACAAATAGACAACGTTCAACCAACATTGGTCAGTCAGTGCCAGTTTTGCTAATATATGACTTCAGTTATAGGGAATAAGGTCCAATAGCTTTAGCCTACATTACCTTAGACATGTCTATTATTCGTGGCTGTGATCTCACAAAGTTTCAAACAAGTTTAGTTACTTAATAAGTAATGAATGATAATTATTAAAAACCTTAATTATGATTTCAATCATAAAATAAAATTATCAGCAGTCGTAAAATAAATGACCAAAGTTTGAGCGAGTCAATTATAGTCAAACAATAGTTTATCCTTGACTTTATAATGCAATATGCTTAGGTACTAAAAACACGTAGATAGGTTCGTGGGCAGTACGTGGGTTTTGGTTAAATATTTAATAGTCATAAACATCAACAGCAAGTAGGTATTAAATTTATGTATGTACCTAATGTATTATTTTTAGCCACAGTGCCTGTAAACACCGCACTTAAGGCTAAAGCGCCCATCTAGCCCGCGAAGTTCAAATTTTTTGAGTTCTTTTAGAAATTTTTCAAAATCTGACAATAATAAAAGACAAATTTTGTAATTCGCGAAAAAGACCGTGTGCAGTGCATTTATTAATATATCCCACTTACTCTAAAACATTTCAAGAACGACAGCTATCCAGATAATCTGGCAATTTTTGTATATTTAGTGATTTACTAGTATCATATCCACCGTGATAATATTTAGAGTAAAATAAATGTATTAATAAACGCACTGCATACTGTGTTTTTCGCAAATCACAACATGTTGTCTTAAATGTTTTCAGATTTTGGATAAACTATAAAAATACTCGAAAATTTTGAATTTCGCGGGCTAGACAGACGCCTTCACCTTAAATATTGAATAGTCATAAACATCAACAGCAAGTAGGTATTAAATGTATGTATGTACTCACCTAATGTATTATTTTTAGCCACAGTGCCTGTAAACACCGCACTTTAGTACCTACTTACTTACAAAATTTTCGGAAACACATCCGCTTTATAAGGTGTATAAGATCTACAAACGTCCAATCGTAGTCAATTATTATTTTCGATAGACCAATCACAATGCGTTGCCTCTGCTTTGACCCCGCAAGTTCTTTCGGAAGCACAGACCAATAAGCCACCGACTTTTCCACTGTAAAGGTGCGTGCTCATTAAACGTGTACGATAGGTGATCAATCAAAATTCGCCATTATCTATAGAAATAAATAAAATTAGAGTGACTGTTTGTAATATCATAATAACTCATTTACACAAAATGCATATGAAAGTACATGCGAAACCTATTACAAAAACGCGATTTAAAAAATTTTTGTCTGGGTGTCTTGTCTGTCTGTCTGTCTGTATGTTTGTTCCGGGTAATCTTCGAAACGGCTGGACCGATTTCGACGGGACTTTCACTGGTAGATAGCTGATGTTATAAGGAGTAACTTAGGCTACTTTAAATTTAAAAAAACAATTAGGGTTCCGGGTAAATAAATTAAAACACATGAAATCAAAGAGTATCTCCGAAACGGCTGGACTGATTTTGACGGGACTTTCGTTGGTGCTGATGTTATATGCAGTAACTTAGGCTACTTTTATTTTAGAAAAAAAAAATGTCCTATCGTGCGGGCTCAGAACGCAAGAGCGGGCTTTTTTGCTAAGTTAAATTCCACGCGGACGAAGTCGCGGGCTCAGCTAGTAATAAATAAATGAATATCGCCAGACTGACACACCAACTGTATGGTCCCAAACTAAGCAACACTTGTACGTACTATGGGCACCGTACTATGGACTGGGGGAGAAACCCGTGACACCCAGGCAACAACAAACAACATAAGGAAACTGAAATAACACAAATAAACTTTAAATATAAATCGAGTCACGATTTATATTTAAAACCTTGGCAAAGGAGATGGTAAAAACATAATACACAGGTATTATTAATACATAGTATCTGACGTCATAATCCTCTACAAATAATGTGTAGAATAGTGACAAAGGTCAGCCTTTTTGTCTGCTCGATATCACATTGAAAACTCCTTGTATAAGGCCCGTATTAATAAATCAATCTCAAGTCTGGGAGTGGTCTTGAGTACGCGTTTGACATGTCATTTCATGCTGGGATGACGTTAGGATGACATTTCCAAGATCGCTCTCAGACTTGAGCCTAATGGTATTATAATATTTAGGCCAGTAATAATAAATCAATCTCAAATCTGAGACCGAACTTGGAGATGTCATTCTTATGTAATTGTACGATGCTCTTTTTATGAAATAAACAATATTCTACATTATATTCTATACTAGCTGAGCCCACGACTTCGTCCGCGTGGAATTTAACTTAACAAAAAAGCCCGCTCCCGCGTTTTGAGCCCGCGCAACAGGACCCATTTTTTTAAATTTTGTTTTTCTAAAATAAAAGTAGCCGAAGTTACTGCTTATAACATCAGCTATCTACCAGTGAAAGTCCCGTCAAAATCAGTCCAGCCGTTTCGGAGATATTCTTTGATTTCATGTGTTTTATTTTTTACGCGGAACCCTAATTGTTTTTCTAAAATTAAAGTAGCCTAAGTTACTCCTTAAAACATCAGCTATCTGCCAGTGAAGTCCCGTCAAAATCGGTCCAGCCGTTTCGGAGATTACCCGGAACAAACACACAGACAGACAGACAGACAGACAGACAAATTTTTTTTAAATCGCGTTTTTGTTATAGGTGTCGTATGTACTTTCATATGCATTTAGTGAAAAGGTGTTATTTTGATATTACAAACAGACACTCCAATTTTATTTATTTGTATAGATGTATAGATTCTATTCTATGTCATACCAGTACATAATCATACTTCAAAGTGATCGTCAAAAGCGTAGGTACTAAGGATCGCTCTCAGACTTGAGGTAGGTCCATTGATATTGTGTACCTACCTACATAGATGGTGCCTGTGGATGGTGCTTACTTCTCTTTTCAATATTTGCGTCACAGTACATTATTGCTTTTAACCCCTAAAATCTATACAAATAAATAAAATTGGAGTGTCTGTTTGTAATATCAAAATAACACCTTTTCACTAAATGCACATGAAAGTACATATGACACCTACGACAAATCCGCGATTTATAAAATTTTTGTCTGTCTGTCTGTCTGTCTGTGTGTTTGTTCCGGGTAATCTCCGAAACGGCTGGACCGATTTTGACGGGACTTTCACTGGTAGATAGCTGATGTTAGAAGCAGTAACTAAGGCTAATTTTATTTTAGAAAAACAAAATTAAAAAATGGGTCCTGTCGCGCGGGCTCATCCACGCGGACGAAGTCGCGGGCCCAGCTAGTCTATAATATAATAGGTCCTCCATCGCAATTTTATGTGCAAAATTGTGTACCTACCTACAATCTCCTTCAATTTTTCAGATAACAGCTTCAGCTAGCACGTAGGTATTGATTGAAATTGATATTTGTAGACACCATCACAGAGTCTCATCAAAAATTATCAAATTAACTTACCTACTCGAAGGTCTACATTAACCTACGCAACGACCGACAATCTGTTTTCAGAAATCATCGTCGAGCTTCTCACAATACCCGCGAACAATGGCTATCGCTAAACTAAACAGAATTGGTATGCCAAGAGTGATCCGGTGCGGAACCCAAAGGACTCGTGGTTAAAACTGTCGCTAACCATTTTGCAAGGAGGACAGCAACTAGACACGTGAAACAGAAGATCATCGTTTATTGGCGAAGCAATTTGCTTTTACAAAGCCTATGTTCAACGGAACAGATTGATAATTATACAATTAATGGGAAACCATGTTTGTTTATTTAAAGCACCCCCTAGAAAAGGGCAGGACTTCAGAAGATTCTTCTCTTTATAACCTATACCTATTAGTATCTAGATTTCCAATGGTATTTAAAAGTTTTGTCTTTCACTATTTCGTCTCGTCTAAATTCGAATTGATTGCACCAATGAAATGTTTTATTTCGAGTTATGTCAATATTAGGTGAGCGGTGTCTGTGTCAACATGCCGTTTAGTGCGAAATTCTCAACCTTTACACACGTGATATGATTTTAACGAATGTAACGCTTACATCGGACCAAATACCTACTTAAATTAACGCGAGGGACAAATTGGCACTCTAATTTTATAACGTTAGAGTGCAATTTATACTTCACATTCTTAGACTGGGGAATTTCAAAATAATTCGATAGTTATACTGAAATGCAGGTGAAAAAAGCTTGTAAATATGAACTAGACTTAGTTATCGGGATTATCATTATGCTAAGCCTACGAAAGATAAACAAAAAAGCCCCTACTAAAATACAGGACTATTAGCAGGTAGATAAAATGTTAAATCTAACCTCTGTTAGACATACCCACCATCGTGATAATATTGAACAATTCTGCTTTTAGTTAAATCTCTTTGAAACCTATCGTGTAGTTTATTCACCCAGGTGTATAACCAACAATAGATTATTCTGCCCGATTATGACCGCTCGGTAGAATAATTTCGACCATTCTGCGTCAAGACTTTATTAAAATAGGTTCTATATATTTCTCAAAGATAAGTTGACACAAAAAAACAGTAACTACTACAGTAAGATTTAAACTCTCACCAGACATAATCAGGTTTCTAGTCAACTGGTTATAAAAATCCGGTCTCAGCGTCCCGTTGAACCCTAAAAAGGATGAGTCTATAAAAAAAGGTTTTATACTGCCACTCTGCAGTGACGTACTCCCGGGCCGTTCCGATTGATCGCACGCGCCGCCGGCCGTGCGCCCGCGCATTCCTCGTCCACCGAAACAATTTAATTACTAAATATTAATTTAAAAAGAATACATCGTTTAAAAAATAAATAAATTACTGCAGTAAATATATTTCCCATTTTTAGTGATGTGATTTTACATTGTAATTTAATTATATGTTGTGTGTAATGTAGTGTATCGAGCCCGCTCAGAGCTATACCGATGTGAAAAGGCCACAGTTACAAAATAATTGGTTACGTCTTGTGACGTCAGTGATAAGGAAAGTGGTTGTGTTATTGGAAACCGTAATATAAGAAAAAGGTAAGCATTCTATTTGAAATCCTAATAGGTAGGTTAAATATGCGTTTGTTAGTAATTTTGTTCTCTAAACGCATTGACCGTATTTGATGGTTGATTTTTATCCTTTTGGGATCACCCGGATGATTCTTAGCTATAGTTGGGTCCAGATACTATAAGAAAGCTGTAGACAGAAGCTAGTTACATACTATGGAAAGACAATAATAGAATAGAAACACATGAGTACGAATTTAAAATCTTTATCAAGAAATATTATAGATCTTGTTAAAATTGATCTTGTTGAAATAACCAGCGAATTTTTACCTTTCTCTCACGCCTCTGTGACTAATTTCTATTTAATTATGTAAGTACCTACCTGCATGTGTAGTGCTAAGGCATTGCAAGTACAGACCAAAAGCTAGAAAACGGGACTTTTAAAATGTCCGACCCATTACTTTTCAATAAATCAATCAAGAAACTGGACGTGTTGTTCAAATATTCCGGAATCAATTTGAGGAACAAGATTTTTAAAACCAAAGTAGGCTACGGTTACTGCTTAACATCAGGCTGGTCGCACACAGGTTTGCCGACTCCGTTACATGAAATAAAAACATACCTACATACAAACGAACATAGAATCGCCTCCTTATTTGGAAGTCGGTTTAAATACAACTCGTCAGTCGCAGCTCATGAACAATTGTTTGGAACTGTTGCCTGTGTCTTCAAAGACCCGTATTAGTAAATCTATCTCAAGTCTGAGAGCGATCTTAATACGCTTGTGACATGTCATTTTGTACTGGTGAATGACCTTTTCCAAGATCGCTCTCAGATTTGAGATCGACTTATTAATACGGCCCTGAGTTTCTAGTTACCTACACTAAATACTTTTTGCGTAGGTATGTGTTTAGTGAAAGCAACTGCACACAAAATAGTGTCGACGCTGCGCGGGGAGTGGTGATTATCTACCTATGTATCTATACAAATAAATAAAATTGGAGTGTCTGTTTGTAATATCAAAATAACACCTTTTCAATAAATGCATATGAAAGTACATACGACACCTATAGCAAAAACGCGATTTAAAATTTTTTTGTCTGTCTGTCTGTGTGTTTGTTCCGGGTAATCTCCGAAACGGCTGGACCGATTTTGACGGTACTTTCACTGGTAGATAGCTGATGTTATAGGGAGTAACTTAGGCTACTTTAATTTTAGAAAAACAATTGGGGTTCCGCGTAAAAAAATAAAAACACATGAAATCAAAGAGTATCTCCGAAACGGGTGGACCGATTTTGACGGGACGTTCACTGGTACATAGCTGATGTTATAAGCAGTAACTTAGGCTACTTTTATTTTAGATTAGAAAAACAAAATTTAAAAAAATGAAAAAATGGGTCCTGTCGTGCGGGCTCAGAACGAGGGAGCGGGCTTTTTTGTTAAGTTAAATTCCACGCGGACGAAGTCGCGGGCTCAGCTAGTATGAAAATAAAATACCTATACAGTGGCATCTTGTATCCGACACCGAAACACAAAAGTGTCTACGTTTGGGCAGCGTCTTAAGTTAATTACCTATATTCATTTGTTTCAGATCATGACCATCCGTAGTATGACGGTAACGGACGCGAGGGACGCTACGAGACAGCATTGTTGCAAAGGGTACTTACGTCTTATATTATTAACTAGCTGTGCCCGCGACTTCGTCCGCGTGGAATTTAATTAACAAAGTTTCATACAAACTTTCATCCCCTATTTTATCCCCTTGGAGGTAGAATTAATCAAAATCCTTTCTTAGCGGATGCCTAAGTCATAACATCTACCTGCATGCCAAATTTCAGCCCGATCCGTCTAGTGGTTTGGGCTGTGCGTTGATATTTAGATTTAAAAATGTTTACTATGTTAAAGACATTACGATTTATGTTTTCGGTGGCAGACCCAAGCTGTTGCCGATTGAATATACAGCTCATATACCTACATATCTGACTCCACCCGGGCAGTATCACCCTCTTACAGTAGATCGGCGTTAAACTGCTATTAGCTGCGTCCCGCACGATGAGCGAGAACCAGCAGACCAACCCCCGACCCCTCCTGAGTAACCACCCTCTGTCCTACTTCGCTTAAAGTCGGCATCGTAAGAACACGTGTACGGGATCCACCAACTATTGTTAAAAGTAAAACTCATCCGACGACCGCTTGGCGCAGTGCTTCAAGCGTCAGCCGCTTATCTCACTGCACATAGTGGTTGCGGGTTCGATTCCCGCCGGGGCAAATTTCGGAAATAGCCTTTCGTAATTTTCCCAGGTCTGGGTGTCACTGGGATCGCCCCCAGCACGGTACGTATAGCACAAGCGTAATCAAGCGTTGGTTCGTTTGGGACCAAACAGTTGGTGTGTCAGTCGGGCGATATTTATTTATTTATCCTAGTGACGTCATAAGTACAAAAAATAATTTCATCAAAATCGGTCAAGCCGTAGGAGGAAGATAATTACGAACACACGAACACCATAATTGTATACAAGGTACTGCCTACGTAGATTTCCGCATACGGCACATGTTGATTGCCTGGATAGGTACACTTTTATAGGTAAAGTTCTTCAGAAATGAAAAGTTCCAGAGTTAGGTATTGTTTTCACCTGTTGTTAGTATGATTAACATATTTAGCTTCCTTGAGACAATGTTTTTAGAACTTTCACTTTCAGTTTTGTGTAGAAATTGGTAGTAAAATATACCTGTATAGCATTTCATCATCATCATTACACTATCACCCTAAATACTTACTTGAGAATCCAATTTAAAATACTTAACATAAAATAGGTAAGTTTGCAATTGCTGGTTTTTGGTTAATTCCAGGATTTTTAAAACTTTGAAATTCAATAATTAAAGACTAATTTCTTGTTTATTTGACGGAGAAGAAAGATGTAAATAGCGGTTTCATAAGTTTTAAATTACCACATGTTACGTAAGATCTCGTAAGAGGCATTCATTGACTAGGAGGTACCTACTAGATATATTTTTAAGGTGCATGATCTCTGTTCTGAACTCTACGCTGCGCCAACGAAGTTGCCGATGATAGTCAGTAATAATAATACATTTATTCTTTTACACAATGAATTATGACACGGTAGGGTAGGTATACGGCGTTTACATTAACAGATGATAGTTGACTCTAATATTAATAATCGATTCTAAACTGAATTATTATAACTTTCCCAATGAAATCGCGTTCACCTCGTAAGCATCAAAATAGATAGGAACCTTATGTTTGTTATTTGCCCATACTTATGCAATAAATCACCCGCAAGATATTCACTAAACCAAAGTTCATTTTAAACAAGTTATCCATTCAAAAGCACGCGTATAAAGAGTCTCTTTATCATTGATCAATCTATCAAAAAAACTACCGCAGGTCACTATGTCCATTATATTCAATCTAAGCTTTGCCCACTGACCTATTATAATACACGTCTGTGGTTTTGCCCTATAATTGGATGTATAGTACTCACAGTGACATCTATTCTTGCACAGACGAACGATATGAACAACGGACTGACCAAGTTAAAAGAACTGCCGCTAGATGACACCACATGTCTTTAACTTACAAGAACATTAAAATAATTAATAACAATAATCACTACGTTTATTAGCTCTTTTGATGTCCCGCTCCTGGGCACGGACCTCCCCTTAAGCGAGGTGGATTTAAGTCACAATCCATCACGCTGCTGGCCCAGTGCGAGGTGACAGATCTCGCCAGACTAACACCAACCGTATGGTCCCAAACTAGGCGACACCAGTATAAGGGTACCGCAAAGTCCCTGTGACACCCAGACCAAGTCAAATTTTTTGAAGATTCCCCCGAAGGGAATCGAACTCGCGCCCACCCGGTGCAGTAAGGCGGCCTAAACTGGAACCACTAAACCATTTGGCCGTCATTAGACATTTTGCTACCTGTTACAAAAAAAACATGAACTATCCAATCTAAAGGACAGAGACTTAAATAATTCGTTACTTTTATTTTTTAAATCAGTCAGCTGATCATAACCATCAAGTAACAACAACAACAGTTTTTTTTTAATTACAATGTAATCAAAACGATTCATGCGTTACGTCACGTCGATGCATATTAATTTTGTCCTCTTCTTCCCTAAAAAATATGGCCGCGCCGTATGTAAACCTATTGTAAAAGTTCTACCTGCTGTTATTTTAGGCAAAAAATAAAAATAAGCCCCATTCAACTACCGTTCGATCGAACATGCAAATGACCTCAATGATGGAACTACCTAATAGAATTAAACTAACCACTTCCTACTTGTGAAGAGAACGGTAATATCTATAATTAATGAGGTTTGTATTTTATGTGTGCGTTTAGACAAGCCTTATCCATCAAGGCAGGTAACTAGATGACTCAAATATCTAGACAGCATATTAGCACAGTCATGTGTTACATGATGCAGGTTAATATCAAAAGTCCGAAGACTAAATTACTATAACTATTGTGAAGCCAATAAAAATATCAAATAATATCAATTTAATAAATCAATATCGTCAACCACGCAACACAGTAACTACTTAAGTAGTATTAATCCAGACATAATAAAGAACATCCAATAGTAACACATTTAAGACCCGCGTTACATTAAATCGATGTCAAGTCTGAGAGCGAATTTGAATGCACTTTTGACAAGTCATTTTGTACTGCCCAAAACACGAGCAATGACCGGTAAATGAATCCAGGACCTCAGGATTAGCACTCGACGCTTGCAACCACTGGATAAACGAGGCATGAGAAATTAATTTCAGAAATTTATGTCAAGTTGGGGTTGTATATTTCAGGCTTCAGTACCGTAACGCTCAGACCACTGTGCAACGCAGCGAATATGCTGTCTATGCAAATTGCGTCAAGTTGAATTTCTGCCGGTCAACTGCAATGTGGTAACCATCAATCGCATTCGGCCGCCCGTTTCAAAATGCGTAACGTTTACAATAAAATACGCTCAGTTCTGTAACAGACTCTCTTACGATGGGACGTTTGCTAACGCACGCTGGACAACACTCGCACGTGCTCGAAAAGTGACATTTAAGTGGAACTTAAGTGATATAAGTGACTGAAAAGAGAGTTTCGTGAAGACCGCTGACACGCTTTTTCGTATTATTTCTCTTGACACGTGTATAGGGCATAAGGTGTAAAATTGCGTACACCTAAGCAAGTTACAAACGTGATGATGCAATAGCCGTAACTAAAATTTCACATCAATTATGAACGTTAGCAGCAAGGAAATAGGGCGAACGATCTAATTAAAAACTGGGATGTTGAATTAAGAACTAATTAACTCTCATGCGTGAATCTGTGGGTGAAATCAATATCTCCAGACTGACACACCAACTGTATAGTCCCAAACTAAGCAACGCTTGTACTATGGGTACCGTACAATGGACTGGGGGCGATCCCAGTGACACCCAGACCTGGGCAAATTACGAAAAGGCCATTTCCGAAATTTACCCCAGCGTAAATCGAACCCGCAACCACCATGTGCAGTGAGCCGCGCGGCCTACGCTCGAACCACTGCGCCAAGCGGTCGTCATTTAATACAAATTTTGATATTTCACCCGCGGAATCACCGTAAGATATCTCTATAGAATTGTTGTTGCAGAATAATAGTGCTGATAAGTTAGTGGGGTACCCACATCCTATAGTAAGGGTCTTCTTTATACTTGTTTGCTCTCAAATGAGGGCCGCTCAACGAAAACACAATTCAACTTCTTAAGATAATCATCTCCGAACTCATTTTTGCGTTTATTCCTTTGTTTTTCGGGCACCATTCTGTCCGAAGAATAAATAAGTAAATTGGTGTCATTTTCGTATGCAGTAAAAACGTTAGTTTATTAGTTGTAAAGTTGTATTGTGATCGCCTAAATACAGCTCATTAAAATAATTAGGTACCGTTTGTGCATTGACGTATTATCTTTTCATGTTTAAAGGTGTACTAGACGCATTGTCTTAAAAGTTTGAGAAGTCCCACGTAGTCTGCACCTATACTCTGGAATTCCTTGAAGAGTTAAACAGTGGTGTGTTGAGTTCAATCTTCTTGACTGTAATCTAGGGCGAGCCAATTACCTAATTGTCATAGACCCATATTAATAAATCGATCTCAAGTCTGAAAGCGTTCTTGAGAATGTTTTTGTCATGTCTTTTTGTACTGGTATGACATAAGAATGACATTTCCAAGATCGCTCCCAGACTTTAGATCGATTTATGAATACGGATCTTAATGTAGTAAGCATTTGACCGTATAATCGTATCAGCATGTGTCGGCAACATTCTTGACTCTTTATTGACTGTTATTTACTTACTTTCAATGGGGGATAAATCAGCTCACCAGATGTCGCTTGATTAGGCTGGGTGACGTTAGCTGTCAGTTCACTTCTGTCAGTGTCACTACAAATACGACGACCGCTTGGCGCAGTGGTTCGAGCGTAGGCCGCTCGGCTCACTGCATCGGGTGGTTGCGGGTTCGATTCCCGTCAGGGTAAATTACGGATATGGCCTTTTCGTAATTTTCCCTGGTCTGGGTGTCACTGGGCTCGCCCCTAGTCTATTGTACGGTACCCATAGTACCAGCGTTGCTTAGTTTGGGACCATACAGTTGGTGTGTTCGCCTGGCAATATTTATTACTATTATTTATTAAATACAAATCGCGACACACACCTACACACTTTAGTATCTGTGGTCACCCCACAGACAGAGTTTTAATTAAATTCATATTTATAAGTCTGTGGGTCCCCATTCCCAAGTGGCGCCGCCCTGGTGGAAAAAAAATCCAGGGGATCCATTATTACTAGAGAATCCAATATATATTTCAATAAATATATATTTTTTTACTTTGAGGTAGAGTACACTTTGTAAAACCTCACTTCATGGCAGTAGTGGTTAGATGAACGAATCCAAAAAAAATCTAGAAGTAGGTATGAAAATCTAGGTAGGCAGTATACTAAGCAAGTTACGGTTAAGTAAAATTCGTGTAGTGTTTAGTTACTTAACTACCATGAGATAGCAACGTTCTCTATCGGTTTTCACTGCTCATATAATAGTTACAAAAATCTTTCAATATCACATCCAATAGATTGCGATATCGCTTAAGAAAGGTGTTCACCTTTATCTACTGTTCAAAATGCTTTGCAATGGATACTTACTTAGCGAGTTATTGCAATAGGTATTACGAACACTTGTGTAACAATGCCAAAAAGGTACCTACTTATAGTACATAAAAGTTTTGGTTTGTTTTCGTAGATACATTTTTACATAACGGTTTTGACAACCTACCTACACGGTCCGAATCAATAAAGTTGTTTGTCTACTAATTCACAAACTTACCCATTAACATACCTCTAGTTACCATAACTACTTATGTAGTGTCATTGTGAATCAAGGAAGTTTTAACTTTGTGAAATGACAAATTACCTGTGACATTGATTTTTTTTATTTGATGAACCAACGGTCATGCTCCAGTTTCGTAATGCAGCTTCAGATTTGAATACCTACTTTTCAGACGACTTTAAAACTTTAACCTCATGTAAAATAACCTACATTTCCAAAACATGAAGGCAACAGAGAACGGCCGGGAGCTAAACCTGTAACCACCAACAGTACAACAGTGAGCCGTGTGGCCTAAATACACAAGGTCCACTCCATTCTGAATAGTCAGGGTTAGTCACCAACTCATACCGCAGCAGTTTACGTTCCACGTCCAGTTTATAAGGCTCATAACAGTGAAAGTATTAATTATTCAGCTCGCCCCGCAAAGATTATCTGTACCTAAGTATATAATGAAATAACTCTAAATTGAAAATTTAAAAACCCCCGATGCGACGACTTTTTAAACTACAATAGAGCTGATAATTTTCAACCGGCTGAACTGATCTTCATGAAACATAGTTAAGGACAGCCTCGATCAGAATACCTTTCTAACAAAAAAATCTATACAAGGTGACACATAATGGGTATACTTTTTTTTTCAAAACTTAACTTTGTAATTCTAATACCATCAGCTTTGGAGGGAACTTGAAAAACAAAAGGTGTTATAGGAATACAGCTGTTGACCGATTTCACAAGTCTACAAAACCTTTAGTACTTCAACTGTCCCACAAAGCCGATAGTTTGAGATTTACAAAGTTAAGTTGCAAAAAAAATTGTATACCCATTTTGTATCACCTAGTATATATATAACTCAAAGGTGACTGACTGACTGACTGACTGACTGATATAGTGATCTATCAACGCACAGCCCAAACCACTGGACGGATCGGGCTGAAATTTGGCATGCAGGTAGATGTTATGACGTAGGCATTCGCTAAGAAAGGATTTTGATTAATTCTACCCCCAAGGGGATAAAATAGGGGATGAAAGTTTGTATGAAACTTTGTCAACTAAATTCCACGCGGACAAAGTCGCGGGCACAGCTAGTAAAATATAAATCGGTTAATCCGCTTGGGCGCTACGATGCCGCAGATAGACACACAGATACACATGTTAGACTTTTAACACTACTCTTTTTTCGTCGGGGGTTAAAACAAACCTACGCGGGGTTAACTCCTAAATTAAACCATTTTTTTTGTTTTTAAGAACCAAAAAGAATGAGTCGATACTTAATTATGCAACTACTCAACTACGGTATTTAAACAATATGCTACAAAGAATCCATTCACCTTTTCCATGGATTTTTTACATCACATGACTTCTGCGGAATTAACACCTCACACACTTGGATATAACAGTAACCATGTTTCTATGGTACCTACCTACTTATAGATATTATTACTAGGTTAACTGCATGCTTTGAAGAAACATCGGACATTCTATGAGTTACATTCATTCTATCAGGTATGACTTACAAATATTATTTACTAGTTTATGCCCGCGACTTCGTCCGCGTAGTATTTAACTTAACAAAAATTTCGGGATTAACGGGATAAAAAGTAGCCTATGTGTTAATCCCGGTTATAAACTATCTGTGTTCCAAGTTTCATCCAAATCCGTACAGCCTGAAAGAGTATCAAACATCCACACTCACAAACTTTCGCATTTATAATATTAGTAGGATTCAATTGAGTACCTACTTGCACTTAGATAGCTACTAGTGTCACCTAGATGTAGTTTGTCTCCTATTTCTGAAGGTAGCTGTACACGTGAATTTTATGTAAAAAATTTAGCTCCCCAGGGGAACTAGGTACTTATGTGGCATACATACGAATATTTTACTTAGAAGCTAGTGACAAACGATTCCTAGCAAACGTTGGTATAGGTAACACTATATTATAAAGCTACACTAATACCTTTAAAACTCACGCCATGCCAGTCCCCCTCAAAATACAAAATCGCTGGAGCATTACCAAGGTGACGCCATAATGCTGGATGTATTACAAAAATCATAACACAACTAATCAGATTATAAACAACAATCTGCATCCTGTTTGTGACATGGACAGAATTCTGTTGACGAGTTGGGCCCGCACGCAACCGGTTCCGTACCATTAAATTTTCTTCCACCGAATTATCGGGCGAGTGACGATGTTTCAGCCCCATATGGTAGCTATTTATAATCATATGCCATAAGCAATTGTCAAGGAAATAGATCCAAGTCCCACCTAGGGATAGGGATAAGCTTTAATTAAATTATGATTTTCTTTTACCTCACAATGAGAGCGTGACCTGCTTGGTTCTTACTTAAACATATATGACAGTAAGCCTGCATCATTCCGTGGACAACGATTTCCGTATTTAGCAGAGAGCATTTTGCCTGTGGAACCCTAAAATTGTTAAAATGGTACCAGTAAATTGAAACAAGTAGCAGACTGTACAATATTATCTAACATTCGAGGCCAAGCTATCTATTACGCATTTTTTTTTCTACATACTCTACGAGGAAGGAATGGCATATCCTAATTACTTCTCTTAGAGTAAGTGCTCAACAAATAGCCTCTAACTTTATTTTTTTTTAAACAAATACTATTTATAAAAAATATGGCTTTTACTTTTAAAATTCAACATCCCAGTTCTTAAACGAACACAATTCTAGGAGGCACGTTTATTTACATTTAAATTAATCTACAAATTACGGAAAAAATGTTGAAAAAGAAGTTCGAATTTCGATCACCATGCCCCTCTAAAGCCCCAATTAGAAGGATTATTTTAAACGCAACTTATACGGTTTGGTTTTCTGTCGATTGAAAATAATGAAGCCATAAAGATGCCAGCCAACTGGAATCACAATAAATTTAAATGATTACAACTAGACAAATGAATAATTATTTTAAATAACCAAGTATTATTCATATTTATATATTTTCTCTTTTTCAAAATTCGACAATGGCAACATCGCGCCCTGTAACTGTTTACTTATTTATCAACCATTATTAAAGACTAAAAAATATTTAACAACAATAAAAAGGCACTGAATGTGAACACTGAAGATATCAAGTGCATTAGAAGCAGTGATCGAATATGAAAAAAAAATTACAAAATGTCAGACAACACAGGTTTGTTAAGACAGAGCTCCCTAAAGAAGGCCGATAGATCAGATCGTAAGAAGAAGAACAGACATGTGATCATCAGGGTTCCAGATTCAGATTCCGACAGGTAATTCAATTTCACCGTTTCGTTACATTATAATGCCGCATCCACATTTGGGCCAGAATGTCAGACCAAATAAATATGTCCGACCATAATGACGTTAAATAAGTATTTAGCCAGTGACAAGTAATAATTACAGCATTTACATTTAATATTAACGAAACAAAAATAGGTTAAATTGTTTTAAAATTAACTGAATTTGGTATTGACGTAAGCGCCTGATTTTTTTATCTGTGCAAATTGTATTAAAATCTCAATTTAAAGCTTTTCCATTTATTAAGGCACCCCCACCCCACCCCTATCAGATATAACTTAAAATTCATTTGCTCCTAATATCATTGGAAAATAGAATTCTAAACTCAAAAGTAAGACGTTTTTTCATGAACGCCATCTATATTTCCGCGTAGCAAACACTAATTCAGCTATCCCAGGCGTGGAACAGCTGTTTTTCATATCGATTTTCACGAAACCCGCAAGCAAGTTCACTGCATAACCACTTGCCATTACACTGATACGGCATTGGCACCGTTTTACCCGTTAAATATTTGTATTACGCGACAAGAGACACAAAGTAAACACTTCACAGGACAAGTTACTTCAAAACCAAAGTTCCTTAGGACACTCGCGTCGAAAATTGGAAAAGTGTCTAGGTTATGTTGTTATGTGTGAGTCAGTATCGAAAACACTGGTAAAAATATTGTTGTACAATGATGGACAATTCGTTAAGAAGTGGTTTGCACAGGAGACACTTTATAAGCAGTCATACAGACGACGGACCGATGGACACAATTCGTTTGGTATCACCTATCAATAGATTCGCAATATTTCAAGGAAACTTTAATAATGACGATGATGATTATCCAGAGAAGTGAGTAATAACGGGTGTCACATTAGCAATCCTTTTTTTAAAGCGAAGCTTCTATACGGAAGTTCGAGGCGCTCGCCGCGCGGCCACTCTATCCGTGCTTAGCGTCAGTAGCGTTACACGACATATACCTATATAGGTATACAGGCGCCCGCGCCGCAGCTGTTTTTGACGCTTAGTTCCTACGGTTCATACTATAAAGCTTCCCATCTTTCGGGCGTCCCTAGACGGCACTGTTTCAAAGAACTAACCCCGCAAACAAGCATAAGACCAGCCTGAAGTTAAGCTGTTACCATAGCTTATAGATGCTCGCATTACCAAAAGGCATTCCTCGCACGTGCCGCCCTGGAGGGGAGTGGGACAAAGACGGGTTGGGCTTCCAGCACTCTCATTCATAGTACAAAACACGGTTACAATAGCTACTTTACGCCGATCTTCTGTGAGGGAGTGGTACTACCCCGAACGAGCTAGCCCGTATACTTACTTATGAGCTGTTGTTAATTGGCTACAGGTTTATTGGCTTTATTACAGGTTTATTGGTTAATTGGCTTTACCACCTAGAGTTAGTTTATAATAATAGATAATAATATAAATTTATACCCACCCTGTATAAAGTACATTTCGCTCATAGTATTGTGGTCCCAATGTAATAGGGGGTGAACCTATTGTCAATATATTAGGCCCGATCCTCCTCACTGCGAGGGATCCCCCTTGGGAGCATTGGGGCATTGGGCCGGGGCATTCCCCGAGCATTGGGCCAGTGTGATCTAAGGTTAGTATCCACTAACCTCAGATCACACTGGCCCAATGCTTGTGATCACCTCTATAGGTTTTGCTTTTGGTTCTCAAGTAATTCTTGATAAGTTTAAACTTCTATTATTTAATCGACTTTCCCGCGAGTCTCACAAAAATAGCAAAATCAATTGTATGATTGTATCTAAAAGCAGTTGCTTGAAGGAAAAATAAATAAAAAGTAGGTTACCTAGCAAGTAGGTAGATACTAGAAATTACTCATGCTAAATATCAGCATCATTGCTATTCGACAACAGATGTCGTTATAAGCTATCTTTTTGTTACAGGCCATACAAACTGAGGACCAAAATCATCATCACAGCCCTAGTGGTCCTCGTTTTCTTGTCGGCACTGAGCGGGTACCTCATTGGGGGTGCGGAGTACGCGGCGCGGCGGAGGGCCGAGCCCCCGGATCCAGCTGAACCCCTCAAACCCTCGGCGTCACGCTTGCATGTCTTCCAAAGAGCCGCTGTGTGTACAGATGCGCCGCAATGCTCAGAAATTGGCAGGTAAGAACTTACCAACTCAGTATCTACTTACCTACCTTTGCGAATATCGACAACGTGCGAGCAATGCCATTGGTATTGCAAGCATCTATAGGCTAGAGTAACTGCTTAACATTAGGCAAGTCGTTCTTGTTTACGACTCTGTAGAAAAATGCTGTGTTATCACAATAGCACAGTACCCTTCACAATCGTTCAGAATTTAAAACTTTTTTATAACAATTTTCAAAGCTTGGGTTCAGGTTACGCCACCACCAAATCTGTGCTAAATATTCTATTTTCTGACACTATAATCTTAACCTGCATGTTTTTATTACAACTAGCAATGAGGAAGAAAAAGTTTTTATTGAAATTCATCATGCTATGATCTCATAAAACTATACTAGTATCGTTTCCAATTCGCTAGTGGAAAGCGTTAAAAATCTTAGTGCACGACACTCACTAGTTTTAAAAATGAAAGTATTTTCCTACACCATGTTATATTTTTGATATTTACGCCCCACATTTTATTTGACATGGAAAAAATTTCTGCGACGAAAAATATTGTTCCTAATTGCCGCTATTCGACAAGAGATGGCAGTGTAAGGCGCATACAACGCTATAAAACCAGTCATCCAATATCTATCAACACACATAATTGATATGTATATAACTCCTACTAATTACCTGCCGAACGTGCATGTAATATCATCAGTTTACCTACCTACTTGCTCATTATAAAAATAGATTGCACAATAATATTATGGTTCGGTTCGGTGTTGTCAGCACACGAGTTTTTCTACTAGAATGTTAGGATGGTAATCATGTTTAACCCTCGAAAGCAAAATAGAGGTGTTTGAGTTTGATGCCTTTATGTATCTGGGATATCGTGGCTCCACGGATGCGCTCTCATAATGTAGTTTTATGAAACTATTCACAACTGTATTTTCCTTAAGGTTCGGATTTTGTAAACAATCGGATTTAGTAAGCATCTCTCCTTGATGTACCTAATTCGTCTTACAAAATAATTAAAAGACGTTCTAATAATAATTTACCATGAGTACCTACTAACATTTTTTTGCCTAATACCATTTGGGAACCTTGTAATGAAACATTAAAAAGAATGCCAAGATTATTTACTAAATCCGCATCCTAAGGAAAAATACAAATATTAATAACCAGGCTGAGTCATGAGTTAAGAGTGAACCTCTTAACATTGGGTTGAGAATCGCACCGAAGATCACTAGGAAGCGATCCTTTTGGGCTTTGGACTTTCATTAAAATCGCTGACCCTATCATGTCGTGCTCATGTTCACGAACAAATAAATACAATTTACACATAGGTACAAATTTCTTTGTTTTGTATTTTGAGGGTAGAAAATGGTACGAACAAGGCTGGCTACCCAGCCGGCATACCCACACACACACACGTCTATAAATAAACAAAACATCCTTCACAATCGGGTCGCCGTACGTGTTTCCACCAATCGCGTTTCGAGAATTTTATCGACGCGCATGCGGTCAGTGACGTGTAGCAGCCAGCCTATATAAACCCGACGCCACCCGCCGCGCCATCATTCTGTTGATATACAACCTCTAGAAGCGTCGTCGTTGCGACATTTACCTGTGATTTAAATAAAACATTTCAACCGACATAAATATGTCCGAAGCTTTCTTTGACGAGTACGACTACTACAATTTCGACCACGACAAGCACATTTTCTCCGGCCACAGCGGGAAGCAGCGCACGAAGCGAGAAGTCAACGAGCACACCAACCACTTCGACCCGTCCGGCCATTCCAGAAAGATCGTCACCAAGCTGATCAACACGGAGAACAATAAGAAATCCAATAAACACTAATGTACTTACAGTCTTACTGAGGAAGTGAGACGACAATGGCTTGCAAAAGGACAATCGATTTGCCGAGCGAAAGGAGGTATCTGTGGCGGATTCCCGAGGAGACGAGCCGCCACGCCTCTCAGAGATCAATGGAACACCCGAAGCGTTTCCTGCTGAGTACCAGTTTCTACTTCGCCCACTACACGAACAGGGTGCGAAGGAAACGTCAGAGGTAACCCGCACCGTAGTTACCTACGTCACCACTTGGACCAAACACCGTTCCAGAACTTGATCTCAAACGAAATGGGCTTGTTGTAGAGCTCACCACTGCTGTGTTATTAATTCCTAGTTAGATTATTATTTCTCCGTGCCTTTTACCAGGTACAAATGGACTGTAATAATTTAAGATTAATAAATTATAGTTGTAAGAGTAAATGTTGTTTGTTTTATTCGAGCCTGTGATGCGGAAAATGCGAGGTTGTTGGCTACGATGTTCGTGTTTGTATACAAATGGTAACCTTGGGTCGCCGGGCAGACGGCGAGGTGGCCGGTTCGCCGGCCTTGCTCACTTGCCACCCACACAATACATTTTGCGTCGTAGAAAAATCAACTGAGATAAACCGCAGTGTTATATAAACCTACCTACCTATTGATACGAATAAATGTGTAGCTAATAGGATTTTCAACGCTGTTTTTCTACGATAAAAGGTAGGTTTACATAAGTCACGGAAGGAAAATACTAGGTATAGCTGCGTACGTGCTCGGAGTAAGAATTTAGCATATCGTTACGTGTTAAGTTACTTATTCAAAGCAAGATTAGTGATGTTTTGATTTACCGCACTAGCTACCTATTTTGCTAACTAAACGGTACATTTTGTACTTGGCATTACATGGAAGAGTTTAGTTCGTTAATCACAACTTTCTTTCGTTCATGTCGGTTGTTTAAGTGTACCTACGTATTCACATAACATAACCTAATCTCTTTACAAGATTATTAACCTTTCTGATAACTTTTTTTCTTTCTGTTCTGCTAAAAGCCTTTAAATATTAAATAAAATTGAAAATTTAGAAAACCCCCCGACGCGACGACTTTTCAAACAACAAAAGAGCTGATAATTTTCAAACGGCTGAACCGATTGTCATGAAACATACCTAAGAACACTCTCGTTCAGAATACCTATCTAACAAAATTTAAATCGGTTCATCCGCTTGAACGCTACGATGCCACAGACAGACACACAGATACACAAATACACATGTTAAACACCCCTCATTTTTTGTCGGGGGTTAATAGTACATTGTTACACGAGTGGTGAAAGTGACTTATTTAGTCCCGAGACGGGGTTTGGCGCCCGAGCGTAGCGAGGGCGCTAATAGTTCGAGGGACAAAATAAGTCTTTCACCCGAGGTAAACACTGTGCTTTTCATTACGAATACAAGGAAAGTAAAAATAAAAACAGGAATTGGCTAAAGAAATAATACAGGAAGTATGAACAATACTCTATAACTCGAAAAAAAAATAAAGATCGGATTGCCGCCTATTTTGTTTTTTTCGTTGGCCGGCCAACTTTATTATTTAGCCATTATTTTTCATTTTCATCTTTAAATATTTTGCCCAAATCTATGTTATTTTAAAGAAATTGTTGAAACTAAATTATAATTAAGTCATTTAAAAATATATATTCTTTAATTAATACTTAACTTTATGTTATTTCAATTTTACATCGTGCTGTAATTTTGAGTGACTGTAGAAAAAGTTTGAACATGGTTCCATAGAAATGTGAAAATGTAACTAGTTTTTTTTTATAATTTGACAGCTGTCAGTTGAAAGCGATTCTCCCGGGCCGGAAAAGTATTACTTTCAACACGCTCCTCAGGCAACTTCAGTCCTACTTTCAGAGTATGAGTAATTAAAAAAATATTATGAATGGCGGAGCTAGACTATAAACAATTGACTACTTACAGCTGTTATACCTACCTATTGACGACCGCTTGGCGCAGTGGTATGAGCGTAGGCCGCTCGGCTCACTGCAAATGGTGGTTGGGGGTTCGATTCCCGCCGTGGCAAATTTCAGAAATGGCCTTTTCGTAATTTACCCAAGTCTGAGTGTCACTGGGATCGCCCCCAGTCCATTGTACGGTACCTACCCATAGTACAAGCGTCGCTTAGTTTGGGACCATACAGTTGGTGTGTTCGTCTGGCGATATTTATTTATTTATTATTTACCTAGTACTTACGGGCTGGCTCGACTTGCGTATTACCACCTTCTAGCTATTATAGCTGCGTTTCGTACTACTATAAGTAAGAGAGCCGGACGCCAGCTTCCTATGTCGCACGCACCCCTCTTTAGGTCGGCAACGTGCGAGTAATGCATTTGGTATCGCAAGCATCTACAGGTTGAAACATAAAGGGTATACTTTTTTTTTCAAAACTTTACTTTGTAATGCTAAAACTATCAACTACTATTTGGAGGAAACTTGAAAAACAAAAGGTGTTACAGGGATACAGCTGTTGACAGATTTCATAAGTCTACAAAACCTTTAGTACCTAGTTCAACTGTCCCACAAAGCCGATAGTTATAGATTTACAAAGTAAAGTTGCAAAAAAAATTGTATACCCTTTTTTGTTTTACCTAGTATAGGCTACGATAACTGCTTTAAATCAGGCGGATCCTATTCTTGTTAGCCTACTTTGTCATATAAAAAAAAAATTACGTATACCTATCTACATCATTATATATGTGTGTTATTTATTGACAAAATAAAAACCTGTGTTAATACTCAACTAGGTAGCTGTAGGTACTCATCAAAACAAAGGTGTTTTAGCGAAAACAGTTCATTATACCTGCCTATGCACCTATTCTTAAATATTATTATGTCGTGAAGTATTCAATAACGTTCATTGCCACCATGAAGTTAATTAACATAACAAAAGGCAGCTATTATTATTGAGACAATTAAAATATACCTGCAAAGAGGGTTAACATATCACAAAACAAACAGAATTTATGCGATCATCGACACTTGATCATGGAATCATATTGATGATCAAGAGGCTATCACCTAAATATAGCATTTTCGAAAAGTTAGCATGGCCATTTTGTTTTTAAATAAAACTAAGCTTTGTGCCGACTTGTGCTAGGATTGTGCTGCGGTGTACCGCAAATAGAGACTCTCGATCTAAAAAAAAGCGGCTATCAGATTAAGATTGTGGCGTCGCCATGTTACCATAGTGGCCACGCCACGCTTCCATAGTGGCGCCGCGACGCTTCTATAATGGCGTCGCGACGCTTCAATAGTGGCGTCGCGACGCTTCCATAGTGGCGTCTCGACGCTTCTATAGTGGCGTCGCCCCGCTTCCACAGCGGCGTCTCGACGCTTCTATAGTGGCGTCGCGACGCTTCCATAGTGGCGTCTCGAAGCTTCCATAGTGGCGTCTCGACGCTTCTATAGTGGCGTCGCGTCGCTTCTATAGTGGCGTAGCCATGTTAAAATAGTGGCGTCGCGTCGCTTCTATAGTGGCGTCGCTATGTTAACATAGTGGCGCCGCCATGTTACCATAGTGGCGTCACGCCGCTTCTATAGTGGCGTCTCGAAGCTTCCATAGTGGCGTCTCGACGCTTCTATAGTGGCGTCGTGTCGCTTCTATAGTGGCGTAGCCATGTTAAAATAGTGGCGTCGCGTCGCTTCTATAGTGGCGTCGCTATGTTAACATAGTGGCGCCGCCATGTTACCATAGTGGCGTCACGCCGCTTCTATAGTGGCGTCGCCATGTTTCCATAGTGACGTCGCGACGCTTCCATAGTGGCGAATTTGGGAACGAATGCTATACGTAGTGTCGTCACAAATAAAATCTACTTTCCAACCAAGTAAAAAATGTTGCCCTAACTAAAACTAATAGTACATTGTTACACAAGGGGTGAATGTAACTTTGGCGCCTGAGCGTGGCGAGGGCGCCAATAGTTCGAGGGACAAAATAAGTATTTCACCCGAGGTAAACACTGTGCTTTTCATTACGAATACAAGGAATGTAAAAATAAAAATAGGAATTGGCTAAAGAAATAATACAAGGAAGTATGAACAATACTCTACGAAAAAACAAATGAAGATCGGATTGCCGTCAATTTGGTTTTTTTTTTCGTTGGCCGGCCAACTTCATTATTTAGCCATAGAAATGTGAAAATGGAGCTAGTTTTTTTTTAATAATTTGACAGCTGTCAGTTGAAAGCGATTCTCCCTAGGGGGGAAAAGTATTACTTTCAACCCGCTCCTCAGGCAACTTCAGACCTACTTTCCGAGTATGAGTAATGAAAAATATTTTCCTGTGCGGATTTGCTTACAAATTGCTTTTTGGGCAAAGATATACCCTGTTGGGCAAAGTTGACGTATTTGACGGTTCTGCCCGTTACAGTTAATGAGTTGGTGAAGTTGGCCTTAAGATTAATACGATGTAGGATTATAATAACAAACAAAGTATACAATGGTTCGACCATATTGTGGCACAGTCACAGACCAAGGAGCCATAGACGGCGCATAGCGGGCATCCCCGCTAGCCTAACATTGTATGCATTGCCGCTGCATAATATGTATGACCGCATCTGATATTGTGATAAGTTTATTCATGGCTCGACGTCAAAAGGACCAATCAAAATTCGCCCTCTTCCCGTATACCCTGCAAACTTTTGACGATTGCATTACTAGTGCATAATGTAGTGGACGTTAACGGTGCCTCGTCTTATTAGTTTGTGGGCACAGTTCAATAATATTGCGACATTTCTTATTATAAGTAGGTACCTCGACGTCAGGCGAAACGTGTCTTTAGCCACACGGAGAATATCAACAGTCCGAAGTCTGAAATAAACGGTGTCTTCTTTAGTTATTTTTGTATTTTTCTTCACGATTTCAACTTCTATTTTTACCTGTCAACCGACTGCAATTGTATGCCCGTGCTTATATACTTTGGTCATGTTTTATTGTAAATGTTGTGCCCATGTGTAAAACTTCTTTCTCTCCTTGTCACCAAAGCGACCCAAATTTGATATAGGTACACAACTAACAACTATTGCCGTATAAAAACTTAAAACAATTATCTTTATTTAAATTTAACAAGAGTTTTTATAATAAAAACAAATCGCACGACCCGCCTGATGTTAAGCAGATACCGTAGCCTATAAATGCTTGCAATACCAAAGGCATTCCGCACCTTGCTGACTTGTACGAGTGGGAGAGAGTTACGGAATGAGAGGCGGAAGGCGGGGGAGGTAAGGCTTCCGGCTCTCTCATTAATCGTACGAAACGCAGCTATAATAGCTACTTAACGCCTATCTTCTGTGAGAGGCTGCTAACACCCCGGTCGGGCCAGCCCGTGGTACTACCGCAGTATACCATTTTCTAACAATACACTCATATGACGACCGCTTGGCGCAGTGGTTCGAGCGTAGGCCGCTCGGCTCACTGCACATGGTGGTTGCGGGTTAAATTCTGCCGGAGCAAAGTTCGGAAATGGCCTTTTCGTAATTTGTCCAGGTCTGGGTCCCCAGTCCATTGCACGGTGCCCATAGTACAAGCTTTGCTTAGTTTGGGACCATATAGGTAGTTGGTGTTTCAGTAAGGAGATATTCGGGCGATATTTTTCAAAAATTACTGCTAAGTAACAGTTTTGTAAGAAATAAAGTTGTGGTTATAAATTAGTCAACATGAAAATGTTTATTTTGTTTAGGCCTGCGTGAACACTTACAAATTGTCACTTTTACTTATCTTTATTAAATCTACAACCGGATCGGAACGCGAACTAGGATGAGAAGATGCGGCAAAAAACTCAGCGGGCTTGTCTTTTCACATTTTGTATTTTTTTTTATGCCAGTGGCTTATAATTAATAATTACAAATAGCAGTTTATTATATGTATTAATGTTAATATAATAGCTCCAGTGTGTTGCCTTTTGATTTACCAAGAATTAAATAAAGTAATTCGGAAAAGTATCAATTAATTGCCTATTATAATAGAGTATAAAATACAACTTTTCAACAACGTATAAAAAGATACCTACCTATATAACGATACGATTTTGGAGCTATAATAGCATCCGGAGAGCCCAAATTACACAGCACGCCTCCTGCTAACCTGATGCCATGAGATAGTTATCTGGTCACACATACCTACCTACATTTGATGCGAAATGACTAGGGTTGCAACTGTCTGAGTAAATTATAACAAACCATAGTTTACAACTAAGTTTACTTAAATAAAAAGGTCGATGAATCCTATACCTACATATTTTTACAAGTGCGTAAATTTTGATACTTACCTACCTAACTATATTATGCATAAACAAAAGTTAACAAAATACCTACTTATAGGCAGTTTTATGTAATAATTTTTTTTTAAATTGTTTACTTTAATATATAATAATAATATCGCCAGACGAACACACCAACTGTATGGTCCCAAACTAAGCAACGCTTGTACTATGGGTACCGTACAATGGACTGGGGGCGATCCCAGTGACACCCAGACCAGGGAAAATTACGAAAAGGCCATTTCCGAAATTTACCTTGACGGGAATCGAACCCGCAACTACCCGATGCAGTGAGCCGAGCGGCCTACGCTCGAACCACTGCGCCAAGCGGTCGTCAAAAAACTTTGAAACATGTCTATGATCATCCGCCGGTTTATAAGCTCCAGCTGTCACGTGGAGATAGGCATACTCATGGATAGACACCTATGCCCTGGGGAGGTGAGGAGTCATGTCTGACGGGCTAAACCCACACTTCTGATGTGCTCCGGGACCTTCAAAGGAAACGCACCGGTACCCACGGGCCACACTAACAGGAGCCCAACTCTATTAACCGCAAACAACTCGATAGACTCGCAATACGTCAAAACGGACGTATCGCGTATCTGAATACGCAGTACGTCTGTGTTGACGTATTGCGAGTTGTTCAAGAAGCCAGGAGTTAACAGAGTTGGGCCCCAGCGCATGTGCAGGTTCTATTGTAATTGCGGACTTGCCAGCCCTATCCGTAACGGTTTGCTGCTCCATACTTGATGGTTTTTGCTCTGTTACCTCTTAGGTCATTGCTCGGGTGGAGATAAATGCTGAGATCAAACGGACGCCGTTGGAGGCGACCCAATAGTTTCACGTTACCTAAGGGCCTGTGCACACCACGTTTTTTAAACGTTATTCTACAAAAGTCTACAGTCTAAAGTCGTCAGGCTGCGTCTGACTCGCGTGCGTATCGCGTCTGTATCGCTACAAACGCGGGTCGACGGCGCGTTTAAAAAACGTCGTATGCACAGGCCCTAAGCAGACGTGTTACCACGACTAGCGATTGCCAAAATATGTAGTACTGCCCCGTGGAGATAGTATAGGACAAACATGCCAATTCTGATGTTATTTGACGACTACACTTATTACGAGAGCGAACCGCGTTTGTGATTTGTCTGCGCCATATTCGATCGTCTATAGGTATTTGTGCTTTTGTCAAGTCAAGTTTAGTTGTGTACCAACATAGGTAATTAGCCAGTAATGATGAATAGAAACGAACAAATCCAATACTTAGTTAGGTACCTATAACACAGCCAGCGGGAAGTGATAGGAAATGGTAATAAAGTTCGAATCCAAGTGGCTGATCGCGCCGCCGCGCCGGCGCCGCGTGCCGGACAGACGAACAATCAATCGGCCTTTAAAAAAACGGTGTTCAATTCTGTGTCGGAAACCATTACTTATGTTAATTAAAAATAAATGAAGGCAAAACGTTAGAAACAACGTAGGTACCTCTTTAATAAAATAATCTATTCATTCTCGTATTTATCTATTCTCGTTGGGAATAGGTATTCTTTGTTTCCTCAAAAGTGGTTTCTATCGATAAATAAATACAGTCCCTTTGTGATAATATTCGCATATCTAAGTGGTAAATCGGTAATATACGGTAGGTACGTGCATATTGTCTGAATATTCACGATATGTATGTCAATGATAAGTTCCTTCCTTTATCAAAGACTAGCGGCCCGCCCTGGCTTCGCACGGGTACATTGCGGTTACATTATTCGAGTTTTAGTAAGGATCCCTAATTTTTTGAAAATATATTATGGCCTATGTCACTCGGGGATAGTGTAGCTTCCCAACAGTGAAAGAATTTTTCAAATCGGTTCAGTAGTTTCGGAGCCTATTCATTACAACCAAACAAACAAAGTTTTCCTCTTTATAATATTAGTATGATGATAAGAGTCAATTAGCTAAGTAGGTAGCTAGAAGTATAATAACTTCCCGGTTGAGCTCGACCAGTTTACATAGGTAGGTACCTACCTATCTACGCTCTATTTTGTTTTGGAAATCACAGATTTAGATTCTACTACGCGCTATTGAATTTGCAGACTTGGGGGGCAGGTCATAGGTACCCGTTTTAATAACAAAGGATGATGCAATAAGGAGGTTTATTACACTGTGTTGTGTTATCATAAATTGACGCGCAGGCCAGACACGTCAACGTACATTTAGATAAAGTTATAAATAATGTAGGTAGGTACCTACCGATAATATAAAAAATGTAAACATTGTCAATATGAAAATAAAGGTTTATCCGAATTAATTCTTCGTAAACATGTGACGTTCGATCTCCATGTTATTATTCATTACTTATTTGGGGATGTTGTTGAAAAAAATGATTAGTCATACATTCCATTTCCATCCAACGCCTATGTTTAGGAAATTACAACACTAACTTACCCGCATAGGTATACCTATAGATTTTTATGTAAAAAAATGTATATATATACCTACTTAGGTAGGTAATAATAATATGGTAATAGTAATATTTAATTTTAAAATAATTCCTGTTTTAAAAATGTATCCGTATGGCTAGGTATAAAAATACAAATTGATTAAATTCATGTGGCTACTGGCTACCTATAACTACTTTTATAATAAAAAAAACAAATGACAAGTTTTGCCCACACATTTATTGGAAGAAGAAAAAAAAATGAAAAAAAATATCGATGAACATACACAAAACACAACAAAAACCAAACAGACGAACATAGTAACCTCCTGCTTTTTTGGAAGTCGGTTAATTATTCGTAATCGCAAAAACATTTTCCTCACCATTCCATCATTTATTTTCGTTTGCTGAATTTGTTATTTGGATCGTCTCCTTGGCACTGTTCACTAAAAAGTAGGTAAAATATACAAGAAGTAGTATTTACTAATAGTTGCTATTTATGAACTCGACTGAACCACTCGCCATTAAGAATAATGAACATTTGAAAAGTTACAAATTCCGAAAATTTTGCAAGTTATGTAACTATACGTCATTAGATATTTTTTGTTTGTACAGTCAACAACAACAGTTGTTTGGTATTTGAAAATTCCAAAATAATCAAATCGTGAAACTCGTCATAATAAAATATGATACTTACCAGAAGGTCACTTAAGGTGAAGGCGCCTGTCTAGCCCGCGAAATTAAAAATTTTCGAGTATTTTTATAGCTTATCCAAAATCTGAAAACATTTAAGACAACATTTTGTGATTTGCGAAAAACACAGTATGCCGTGCGTTTATTAATACATTTATTTTACTCTAAATACTTTCACGGTGGATATGATACTAGTAAATCACTAAATATACAAAAATTGCCAGATTATCTGGATAGCTGTCGTTCTTGAAATGTTTTAGAGTAAGTTGGATATATTAATAAATGCACTGCACACGGTCTTTTTCGCGAATTACAAAATTTGTCTTTTATTATTGTCAGATTTTGAAAAATTTCTAAAATAACTCAAAAAATTTGAACTTCGCGGGCTAGATGGGCGCTTTAGCCTTAAGTATACGATCACTCTATGACATATTTTGTAATCGAGAACTTGTCGTTTCATTCTATTATTTACAGGGTTCGCCGATATATATCAGCGGATATATATCATGATATATATCACGATATATATCAATTGATTTTAATCTTGATATATATCAATTGATTTTTTCCTGTCTTCTGAACAAAAATATTCAGAGATTAATGTTTACCCTGGCAACACTTAGCGAAAAACTACAATTCAGAATAGTTTAGATTGTTTCCCAAAATACCAACCTCATTGAAAGTTGGGGAAATCCCCTTTAACTTACCAGTACCGCTAGCTTTTTAAAAAATGGGGATTCCCTGGTGCTCCTAGCGTTAATAATTTTCACTTTCTAGGGATCCTTGAATGATTTCATTTATTTTATGAATTCAAATTATTATTAAAGTTAGTTGATTTATCTCACACACAAATGAAGATTATTATAATAAGGTACCTACTTGTTTTTATAAGTGTTAATTAAAAAAATATTTCTCAAATAAACACGAATTCTTTTGTTACGTTTTTTTTAATAAAAAATGTGGCAATTTGCCACTTATATTATTTTACAAATTCCTTTCACATTTATATGTGTTTAGTAATCAATCCCCTTACAGAATGAAAATCGCTTCTTTTTCTTAGCCTGGATATACATATATCAAAAAATCGGATTTTTGATATTTATTATAAAAATCGGATTTTTTGGAACCCTGATTATTTATGACAAATTAACAACGCCTTTTTTGGACGTTTCAGATACCAAGCTACTTTTGATGTTGACTGTACGTGTAATAAAAGTAAAATAATAATACTTCATAATAATTTCCTGGACACGGGCCTCCCCTCAACACGAGGGGGATTTAGGCCATAATCTACGACGCTGGCCCAGTGCGGGTTGGCGGATTTTACATGTCTTCCGAAATTTGGTTAGATTTACTAAGACATAAGTACCGGTTTCCTCGCGATGTTTTGTTTCACCGTAAGCGTAAGCAAGTGATAGGTATTAAAAAAACAAAGCATCTAAGCGTGCTAGTACCTACCATATAAAAACATAATATATTTTTCAGACAAGTTCTCCTCAAAAATGGCTCCGCGGTGGACGCGGCCATTGCGGCAATGTTCTGCAACGGGCTCCTGAACCAGCAGAGCATGGGGCTGGGCGGCGGGTTCTTCATGACGGTCTACATCAAGGATGAGGAGAGGGCGTACACGGTGAATGCGCGAGAAACAGCCCCGGGGGCGGCCAGCTTCGACATGTTTAATGGAAGCTATGACAAAGCCACTAAAGGTGAGATTACTACCGTCAAACACCATCATATTGCCTTGTAGGTAATCGTAGGTAGGTATTTCCTACAATTTAATAGTTTGAAACTGATGTAGGTAGGTACTTACTTCTTACTTACAAGGAAAAGGTTTTATTTTATAATCCATTATCAATTCAAAATGTCTTTATTTATAAGTAGAGCTTGATAACAAATAAGGTCGCGTTTTAATCATACTATATAATATCATACTAATATAATAATATTATAAAGAGGAAAACTTTGTTTGTTTGATTGTAAATTGTAATGAGTAGGCTCCGAAACTACTGAACCGATTTGAAAAATTATTTCACTGTTGGGAAGCTACACTATCCCCGGGTGACATAGGCTATATTATATATTTTTTTAAATTTGGGATCCTTACTAAAACTCCAATAATGTAACCGTAATGTACCCGTGCGAAGCCGGGGCGGGCCGTATTTTATAATCCACGGCTTCGCACGGGTACATTACGGTTACATTATTGGAGTTTTCAACCGACTTCAAAAAGGAGGAGGTTATCAATTCATGTGTATGTTTTTTTTTTTTTTAATGTTTGTTACCTCATAACTCCGTCATTTATAAACCGATCCGAAAAAATATTTTTGCATTTGAAAGAATGTCCGTGCAGATTGGTTCCATAAATTTTTTATCAAAATCGGTTCAGTAGTTTTGCATTAAAATCAAAATAACTGAAAAAATATATCATCATCTAAGTAAACGAAATTACGTGATTTGCTTTCCTGTGACTTTTCAGTGGGGGTTACCGTGACTAAAATAGTCTCAGTAAACTACCTACCTTCCGGTTTCATCATCAGAAGATGAAGAAACTGGAAGGTAGGGGCCGGAACTCCGCAATACCAAAATATATAATAGTCGTGTTTGGGCTTAGTGGAATTGTCATGAGATGCATACTGGCTATAAGTGCCATATATTGGTGCCTATAAGTGGTATACTATGTGTGGCCTTGATTGTCAGGATCCCTTGGTGATACCATAGAAATGTCATAAAAATAGGTTCAGTAGTTTGAGAGATATGGACTGTTTACGGTTGCCAGCATTTCGATAAGTAGAATACCACTAAAAATCGTGAAAAAAAAACATTTATAAAAAAAATAAAACCGACTTCAAAAAACCTGGGTGCACTAAAAAGCTAGAAATAACTAGGGACCTTATAATTTCTTTCATTTGGAGTCGGTGCCACTATCTTTACACAACGATATAGGACAACTTCTTAGGCACCTAACCCTACTTGCTTGAATTGGCATTGGTAACTAGGGTTATTTCTAGCTTTTTAGTGCACCCAGGTTTTTTAAAGTCGGTTTTATTTTTTTTATTATTTTTTTTTTAATTATATATATTGAATATGATTATTATATTATAGTATGATTATCAATTCAAAATGTTTTTATTTATAGCACTTGATAACAAATAAGGTCGCGTTTTAATCTTGTAATAAAGCGGCACCTAATTTACCTACTACGCCTATGTAGATAGGTACTTACTTTAAGAAGATAAGTCTATAATAATATTGTTTCTTAAGATAGGCAATCTTATCAGCCGTTTAATTTACGTAATCTGTAGATTCTATAATAACATGTAATGTTATGAAACATTTTCTATTGATAGATAGAAGATATTTTGTACCTATCTCACGAATTACCGTGACTCAAGAGCGATAGTTCCAAGGCTACCTATGTACAGATAATAGATAAGTGCCTAGGTAGGTACGTACTAAATTTGAGAATATATTTACGTTAATTTTCTTTTTAATACTAATTGGTAGTTTAAAGTTAGTTAAGTATGAGTAGGTAGGTTAATAAAGTTACTTTAATTTAATTTAATTTAATTAAAGTTATTTATATTATTAACTACTACCCTTTGTAATTATTGACTATAAGCAACAGGCGATTAAAAAAAAATATAACAAATGTAAAAAGACAAGCCCGCTGAGTTTCTTGCCGGATCTTCTCAGTCGAGGTCGCGTTCGTTCCGATCCGGTTGTAGATATAAGAAAAAAAAATTAAAATTGACAATTTATAAGTGCCCCCGTAGGCCTAAACAAAATAAACGATTTGAATTTGAACTATTATATACGAACAAAACTTGGACTCCAAAAGCCACCACTAAAAGACGACTAAAAGGTCAAAATAATTCAGTATATTACCACCTCTGCCTATCCCTTCGTGGATTAAAGGTCCCATTAAATTTATTTAAATATCCATTTTTCTGCGGTATTTGAATCAAAAAACTAACATTTTATTTTTTCCTAAATATTTGTCTTCCGCATGACCCAATACCTAACATTGACAATACTTTATTTATGAAGTGATTAATAATTCATCAAGCCCAAACGCTTATAATTATGTTTCTTTGTTCTCAAATAACACTTGACCAAATAACAAACAAGTTTCTGGTTTAGTTATGCAAATGGAAAAATATTTCCAGATATTTCCAACCCTACCCACCAGTGACCGATTTAATTTAAATGTTTCAATCAATCCAGGAGTTTAGTCAGTAGGCTAGTGGCGGCGCCACTTATAGTGGTGTAATAATAAGTAATTAAGTATACTACGTTTGGTGTAACCGAAGATAATGTTTTTTACATCTTTGATATTGACACTTGAGAATTCAGACAATCTCTCTCTCTTTCCAACCTTGGTAACATGGAGAGAAGTGAAGTGACAGATACTGTCATCCCAGTCCAATCAAGTGACATCTGGTGGGCTAGGGCGAGCCGATTTGTTTTGACCCCATTAGGACATCGGATTTCATTGTACCTACAGACCAAACACAGATATAAAATCTCGCTTACAACCGACATGCCTTCGTGATTATCTCGAATTTGTTTCATAAATAATACTTACCTACACAGACGTCTTTGCGAATTTCTCTAAGGCTTTCTCTCGAAATCTGGTCCAATCAAACGCAGCTTACAGCGAGGTTTCTCTCGCAGCGGCGCCGGCCCATCGTACAAATCGGACGGCCGTTTGTTGCTTTCAAAACTTTAGAGCTTTTATACACACACCATCACGCTTGTATCCCCGGTAAAGGTCGGCAGAGATGCACTATGTAGTATGTTTCGTTTCGAACTCTAATGATGATGAGCTAAGAGCTAATTTCCAACATTGATTATCACTTACTACAGTCTATTATTGGAAGTCCTGCGGATAAATACGGAACTAAATTGTACCTACGCAGCGTTAATTCTACCGACACAGGCAAGGGTGCTACTCTTAGCAACGTTAATCGATATATCTTGTCATTTGTAGTGTCGAATCCTAATCGAAATTATCGTTCGTTTAGTATTCGATACGACGGCAAAAAATATGGAATTTAAGTAGGTTTCCACACTACAAATGTCACGATATATCGATTATCGTTGCTAAGAGTAGCATCCCTGGACTAAAGCGCCGCATCTTAGGGATTTCGTATGTGAACAATAGGCTGTAAACGTCGTGAGGATACCAGCACCTCATTTAAAAAACACCTGAAGTTCGTGTGAAATGCAGATTAGAATAGTTCCAGAGAGATATTCTGCAACATACCTCATCAATATTGTACCACATATTATCGTATACACAGTAGTTAGGTACTTATATAATGCTAATTTCTGTCATATCCTGTTGATTATTAAATTCGGACTAGACTTACACTCAAAACTGATATAATAAGCGGATTTTCTGCAGCTTTTTTTTGTACAGTAAGTACTCCAGTTTTAGTAAGTACTTTCAGTAAGTACTTTCAGTAAGTACTTTCAGTAAGTACTTTCAGTAAGTACTTTCAGTAAGTACTTTCAGTAAGTACTTTCAGTAAGTACTTTCAGTAAGTACTTGCAGTAAGTACTTGCAGTAAGTACTTTCAGTAAGTATTTTCAGCAAGTACTTTCAGTAAGTACTTTCAGTAAGTACTTGCAGTAAGTACTTGCAGTAAGTACTTGCAGTAAGTACTTTCAGTAAGTACTTTCAGTAAGTACTTTCAGTAAGTATTTTCAGTAAGTACTTACTTTATAATAAGTATTGACTATTCTATTTTCTAAGGTCCACTGGCAGTGGGCGTCCCGGGCGAACTCCGGGGCATGTGGGCGGCCTACAAGCGCTGGGGCAAGCTTCCCTGGGACAGCCTCATCGCTCCCAGCTTGGAGCTATGCAAGACTGGCTTCCCGATGTCCAAAGCGATGTACGACGGCATCGAAATGGCTGCAGCTTACATTAAAAACGATGCTCATTTAAGGTATGCGGCCTCTGAGATATTTCCTTATTCTATAAATACGAGTACGCTTCCGGTTAGTTGTGTGTGTCAATGAAAACGTCACGTATTTAGTTAATGTTGGCTTCGGATGACGGTTCGTGAATGATATTTTAAACCGAGCGTTGGTCTAAGATTATTCACTGGGTCTCACTGGGATCACTCCCCATTCCATTTGTATGCATGATACCCACAGGAATCGTTGCTTAGTGAGTGACAATACAATGGTGTTGCCTGCTCACATTGTGTTGCTGTTCCTGAGAATGTACTCGTACACCATCTTTTATTATATTGAAAATAGTAACCATTGAGTTTCTTGCCTGATCTTCTCAGTGGGAGCATTCCGAACTGGTGGTAGATTCTGACTATTCATAAGTGCTTTCTTGGCTTACATTAATAAAAACAATTTGATTTGATTCGATCAAACACAGAGGATAATCTCTCTTCCGCAGAAAAATGTACTACAATGAAGTAAGAGGTCAATTCTACAAGCCTGGTACGATGGTGAAGCCCAGCGAGGCGCTGTGCACCACCTTCCAGAAGATAGCGGAGAAGGGCGGCGACGAACTCTACAACGGGAGCCTGGCGGTGGACTTCCTCGACGACCTGGAGAGGATCGGGAGCATCGTCACCGCTGAGGACTTGAGACAATATGAGTGAGTGGAAGTTTCATTAATTGGAGGTATTTTTGCAAAATGGAATCAACCCACATGCACTGCTGTAAACCAAAATCAACCTTGTGTTAATGGTTCTAGGCTGGTCTTCGTTTGCATAAGTGTGTGTGGGTTGGTTCCATTTTGCAAAACTACGTCCAATTTATGTTGAACGTAGCGTAAAATTTATCTTACATTTATAGAAAGTAGCAAAGATCTAGAAATGGCATTAAAACGTATGTACTAACTTACCTATTTATGTTCAGAAAAAATATCCTGTCAAATAAAAAAGTAATTTTTCAAATCGGTTCGTAAATGACGGAGTTCTGAGGTAAGAAACATAAAAATCAAATTACCACCGAACTGAGGACCTCCTCCTTTTTGTAGTCGGTTAAAAAATGCCTGGCAGAGCCATTGTCGACACACAAAATCTCCAGTATTTAGGTAGGAATCATAAGAAATGAAAGCATATTGATAGGAAAACGACTTATGCATTGCTAGTTCAGTAATAATATTGTTCTAGAAACATCGTACCTATATCCTTGCTATCGCATTACAAAGTAAGAAATTATAATGAACACCAAGCATCGCGTGTTCCGATAGCGCGTGATTGATTTGTGTAAATAAACTTTTCCGATTCGATATCTGGCCTAAAACATGTTATCTTTGTCTGGAGGTATTAAAACCGTTGATTCCAATAACAAATACTTAAATCATTTGTTTGTGTAGCGACTTTGCGATAAAATTAATACGGTAGGTATACGAGTCACGTGATCCAGACATACCTAATTATCTATCAAACCGGTTGGGGCATGTAAATAGTTCCTGGCCATAAATGTAAATGGTATTTTGTATGTACCACCTGTACTCTTCCATACATTTTAAATTAGCCGTTCCCTGCAAAGAAAAACGTCTTGGTATTCACTAAGTAATTTATACCTGACAATACTTATTTATAATATTAAGAATATCGAATGATTATAACTACTTAGGTATCTATAAGTGTTACATCCCCACTAAGACGACAGCTCTAGCCTAGATAATGTCTATGGTAGATATGGTAGAATACAAGATGGAGATAGAATGACAATGAAGAGATACCGAATATTATATTAATGAGTTCCTAACTACAAGTGATTTGTAATTGTAACACATAATTAAAAGCTGATTACTTAATACAGAAACTTTTTAATACACAACAATAAGCCTTTATTTAAATTTTTGCACATCTTAACGAATGAAATCGCAAAAAAAACGACTATTGAGCAGTTGCTTTTGTTTAATTCTGAGTCAGCCAAAAGGATATTGTCGAAATCATAATGTGAATAGGCAATTTAATGTAGGAAGGAACATTATTGTATACTACTGAGTCAGCAATGAATGTATATCGATGACTGCATATCGGCACAAAAATACTGTTGTTTCTACACTTAAAATGGCTTAAGTATATTTAATATCTTCATGAAGTTGATACCTCAAGCTAGACCCACCATAGGTAGTTATATTATTATTATGAAACCACCATTCTCCATACGAGTAACTCAAATAGCAGACGTGTGAGTATAGACGGCTAAAGTGGGAGTGGGCCGCGGCCATGTAGCCGTATGAACCCGCAAAGGTGGGCAAACATCACCTCCAATTGGGCTTCTAATGGCGGTCGCTGACGAAGAGCACAACCGATGAAGATATGAAGGCTTTAGCAGAAGCATCGTGGCAGGAAAATGCTTAGAACAGAGATGTCTGGGGGAAGCTTTAGCACAGGACTGGGACACTTAACGGCTATTAACAAAAACCATCATCAAATAACGAATGAACTAAAGTTTGTTATTGTTAACTACAATTAACCTTATTTTAAGGACGTCATGGTATAAAGTCTAGTAAGGTTATAATATTGCTAAGCTAATAACGATGTTATTAAGGCACCTTTGTTAACATGGTATAGGTTATACTCGTACATAGTTGTTTTTAAACCAACTGCTCATGCGTTACGATACTGTTTACATTTTGCCGTAACTAGTGGCACATAATAGTCAGGTACATACTATGGCTAACTCACACCGTGGAAAGCCTAGACTCCATAACTTAAACACCTAGCTTGGTAACGAAACTACCAACAAGAAATTTAAAAAAAATGCAAACTGCTTCGATCAAACACAGCTTGGAAAGAACCATCTTTGAAGTCTTTGTCTGTGTGTAGCATCGTAGCTCCATAGTTACGGAACGGATGGACCAGTTTCAGTGCTGTGTGTTTTGTTTGATAGATGGTAATTTCGTAGCTAAGTAGGTCTTTGATGGAAAGTTATGTGGCTCTATAGTTCGATACATCATCGGGGATTTTGAAATACGAGTAGGTACCTATGTTATTAAGCATTTAAAGATTAGTATTTTGTATTTTCCGAGAAATATGAATCGGTCCATTTTCTTCAAACTCTATAGGTAAATTGATCAATGACTTCATGGATTCCAAAGCCGATAAAATAAGTGCTATGATACACGTTGACTCATTGAATATAAACAATAGGTAAGTAAGTTACAGCTATTAATCTACATGTTTCACAATACGTGCCTACAAAATATAATGTTGTTTCATACTGACATCAGCTGTTTAAATGATACAATGTATGAGTCATAGGATTGTGTGAAAACAATAATATGAATAAAACGGTGAAACGGCTTTTGTTTGTATTATCTGTTGACAAAGAATAGAATTGTCAATGTAGGTATTGTTGTCTGATTATTATAATGTAGGGGCCATTGATATGAGAAGCCTATTCTAGATAGATAGTAGATAGATCTAGGACTATTTAACGACAAGCCCGCTGAGTTTCTTGCCGGATCTTCACAGTCGAGGTCGCGTTCCGATCCGGTGGTAGATTTACCCTCGCCACCTCTCCTGGCAGCGGCCCAAGCCGAGGTCGTGTCCCTTGTGGCGCCCTTGAGCTACCCCCCTGCCCCTCTGGCTGGAGCGCACTTGCGCTCGCCCTCTGTCCGGGTGAAGTTGTTATGGCCACTCTGGCCAACAACATATAGTCAAATAAAAAAAAAAATATAGTCAAATAAAAAAAAAAGGACTATTTAACCACGAGACGCAAGATGTACTCGATAAAGTACCTATGAAAACATGTTCAACCAACTTTTGCGAGGAGGACTACCTATTGTAACATTAATCTAGCATGAGGTGCTGTTACTGTCTATTCTAATACTTACTAGACAGTGACAACGCTTCATGCTAGAGTGGACCCAGACCAAGAGGAGACACGAGACTAACCACGACCAAGGCTAAATGTTTCTTGGTAGGTACCTACGTGGCTAGCGAGGTTTACGTGAGATTGGTAAGATCGAAGTGGTTAAATCGTCCTGAGAAACCTCTTATATTCACCAGTGTGTATATCAAATAATAGATTTATCATCTCTCGTTAGATTCATAGATTTTTTTCTGACGGTTGTCACACTTAAACTCCATCTTTCCAGGGCAAAAATCTCAGACCCCATCGCCGTATCCCTCAGCAACGGGGACACCCTGTACACTCCCCCACCCCCCAGCAGCGGGGTGATCCTGGTCAACATCCTGAACATCCTGAGCGGGTACCACTTCAATTCCACCAGTATTAACACCACTGAGGATAAGATACTGACGTATCATAGGATTCTTGAGGCGTTCAAGTATGCGTATGCGACGAGAACGAAGCTGGGAGATTCTGACTTCTTGGATTTGAGCGAGGTTAGTACTGATACCTACTATTTATCTGAATAAATCCTAAATAATCTTAACAACAAGTTGTATATTGGGCTTTCAGTGGACTTCAGTATCTTTTGGTCTTATTTCTTATTATTTAGGTTGGACACAAAGTCTTCTTCATCCAGTCCTTTTGCTCGTCATATTTCAATTTGTAACAATTTGTCACATAATCCACCAGTTTTAATTAGGTAGGTATCCTATCCATCAAAAGAGAGAGGACCCCTGGGGGCTATTCACAATCCACGGAAAGTTTCCGTTGATTGTAACTAACTACCTGGATTTTATCGTCGTCAAAATATTGTTCGCAGCTGATCCGCAACGTCACAACTCCGGAGTACGGCACATCGATCCGGCTCCGGATCAACGACACCGCCACCAGTAACGACACGGCCACGTACGGAGCGAGCGAGTACAACCAGCCGGACTCGGGGACTGCCCACATCTCTATCATCGGGATCAATGGAGACGCCGTGTCGATCACCAGCTCCATCAACTATTAGTACGTATTAAGTCCTCCTTTAAGTGGTTTCAGCATGAGCCTTATGAGTTCGCCGATGCAGTTTAAGAAGTGTGGAAGATATTCCTACGACGATAGTCTTACGAAGAGCCAAACAAAAACGTGAACTGTTGACCATCATTAAAAAACGGAAAATGGCATATCTCGGACACGTGCTGAGACACAACAGATATCAGCTACTGCAAATTGTTATGATGGGCAAAGTCGCGGGCAAGAGACGAATTGGCCGCAGAAAAAAGTCGTGGCACTGCAACATTCGGGAGTGGACAGGCATCGCAAGCGCTGTGAAAATTTTCCGTCTCGCGCAAGACAGGAATGCATTCCACAAGTTGATAGCCGACCTTCACTAGTTGGAGAGGCACCGAAAGAAGAAGAAATTGATACCTACTAACTTTGTTGCCGTCAATTGACGACCGCTTGGCGCAGTGGTTCGAGCGTAGGCCGCTCGGCTCACTGCACATGGTGGTTGCGGGTTCGATTCCCGCTGGGGTAAACTTCAGAAATGGCCCTTTCGTAATTTGCCCTAGTCTGTGTATCACTGCGATCTCCCCCAGTCCATTGTACGGTACCCATAGTAGAAGCGTTGCTTGTTTGGGACTATACAGTTGGTGTGCCAGTCTGGCGATATTTATTATTATTAATTCTCAAAACTAAATTTATCAAATCCAGCATTCCCAGCTGTCCCAGACAAGACAAATCGTGAGATAAATCGATTATGTCTTGTTCTCTCTTATGCATTAAGAAAGAAAGGGAGCGACTTGTGGCGACACCAATCCGTGACTAGTCATGCCGCGTGCTAGCTTTGCAGTGTCTGGAATTGACGGCGAATTTTGTATTACATGGTACCAATTTTTCAGCCCAAACATTGGTCAATATAATAATGGACAGCATACAGAAATAATAAATAAAGAATATGATCATTATGTTATATTAATCCTCTCGTAAAGACACGCTCAAAACGAGGGGGATTTTACGAAAGTTTCTTTAGAGGTACCAATTTTTTATCCGATAGCTATGGCGCGGGCTTCACGACCCTCAAAACTGGTATAATAATGAACAACGTGATGGACGACTTCTCGTCGCCCGGCATCACCAACTACTTCGGCCTGAAGCCTTCGCCAGCGAACTTCATAGCGCCTCACAAGAGGCCACTATCTTCAATGAGCCCGAGCATCATTGTGGACAGGAACTCAAACGCGAAACTGGTGATAGGTGCTTCTGGAGGGACGAAAATTACAACAGCTGTTGCTTTGGTAAGTTTCTTCTTTCTTACATACCTAATATTCTGTATTTTATTTAAGTTACCTACTTGGGGCTTGATCAAAATTGTGTAAGTATTTGTCCTGGTAGCTGTGATAGCCGATTGGTTAAAGCACGCGTCTTGCGGGCACCAGGTCTTGGGTTCAAACCCCGGCTCGCACCTCTGGATTTTTCGAGATTTATGTGCGAATCATAATTACTATATGATTATCACTTGCTTATGGTGAAGGAAAACATCGTGAGGAAACCTGCATGTCTTAGAAGATCTAACAAATTTTCGAAAGACATGTGAAATCCGCCAACCCGCACTGGGCCAGCGTGGTGGATTATGGCCTGAACCCCCTCGTGTTGAGGGGAGGCCCGTGCCCAGGAGTGGGACGTCAAAAGGGCTATATTATTATTATTATTATTGTCCTGGTCACAGGGAAGATTAGTATTTATCTACCTCAACCTAAGGAGGGGTAATGCGCCCCCTATCACATTGAAACCGAAAACACTATTAGCGATATGTGGGTGCACTGCAATGCATACTATGCCTATGTAGGCATAGTATGCATTATATGCATTATATGCATAATAGAAATTACTATTTTTAATTTGTTTATAATTTTTATTATTAGTGTATTTGCCCCTAATTAGACCGTTCTAATAAAATTGATATAAATAAATAAATAATCTTCGGAGGGTACACGCGTGAAAGTGTATTATTATCCAATGGTAACTGTCAAGATTTTGAATTAGTGACCTATCGAAGGTTCGGTTTCGGTTTGTTTCGGCCAAAAAAGGAACCACACCCACGGACAACACCCAGTGTGATGTACGAGGGATAATTTATTAAATAAAATTAATTATAGATATTTCTCTATAATTTTTCTTCAAGTAAAAATGACACCACGCTATTGTAAATTACGCTGAGTGATTGCGGGTTCGAACCAGTGGAAATAAATTTCCGAAAGGCTTTGTTGTAATTTCCCCTGGTCGGGGTGTCACCGGGATCGCGTCTAGTCCATTGCACAAGCGTTGCTTCGTTTGGGACCACACAGTTTGTGCGTTAGTCTGCCGATATTTATTATTTTATATACAATATTTATTGACTTAATTAAATTTATTTGTGTCCAAAGTGATATTTCGGCCGACTTGTTCATAGTGCGAATTTTTTCAGGTGGCAATGCGCAAGTTGTGGTTCGGACAATCCATAAAGGAGGCTGTGGACGAGGCCCGCATCCACCACCAGATAACACCCATGCAAGCAGAATACGAATTCGGCATTACGGAGGTTAGTAATTTTTGTTATAGAACAAAATCCACCCATAGTTTAGTTTAGTTATTATTAATATGTATGTTAGTTTATATGGTATTTATCTATGGGCCTACGATGCCTGAACATAAATAAATAAAATCGGCTATCAAGCATATGGCCTACTATGTTCAGCAGTTAATGTAGCTTATACAGGTTGAAACAGAAAGGGTATCCTTTTTTTAAAAACTTTGTAATTCTAAAACTATCATCTTTGGAGGAAACTTCAAAAACAAAAGGTGTTATAGGAATACAGCTTTTGACAGATTTCACAGTCTACAAAACCTTTAGTACTTCAACTGTCCCACAAAGCCGATAGTTTCAAGATTTACAAAGTTGCAAAAAAATTAGTATACCCTTTTTGTTTCACCTAGTAGGTGCTTTGCAATACCAAAGGCATTCCTCACACGTTGCCGACGTGAAGAGGAGTGGGACAGACAAAGGGGGAGTTGGGCTTCCGGCTCTCTTCTGTGAGAGGGTCGTACTACCCGGTAAAGCCAGCTCTATTTGCTGTAGTCAATTGGCCATAGCTTGGCTCTATCACCAAAAAGCTTATGAAAGGTCCCTCAAGCTTTAGTAAGGGCTATGCTATGCTATTCTTTCAGTAAGACAAAGCAGTCGATGTCATATCAAATCATTGCGGTTATTTTCTCGATAACCGTGCGTATGTTAAACGTCTTTGTTAGTCTCAGATCCAGGAATAGATTAATTAATAATAAATATCGCCAGACCGACACACCAACTGTGTGGTCCCAAACTAAGCAACGCTTGTACTATGGGTGCCGTACAATGGACTGGGGGCGATCCCAGTTACATCCAGACCTGGGCAAATTACGAAAAGGCAATTTCCGAAATTTGCCCCGGCGGGAATTGAACCCGCAACCACCATGTGCAGTGAGCCGAGCGGCCTACGCTCGAACCACTGCGCCAAGCGGTCGTCAAATGCGGGTGTTCTCATATCTGGTACCGGCGAGATGTGACAGTAATCTATCTGACTATCATATTACATAGTATCTATCTGTCTGACATAGTGATCTATCAACGCACAGCCCAAACCACAGGACGGATCGGGCTAAAATTTGGCATGCAGGTAGATGTTATGACGTAGGCATCCGCTAAAAAAGGATTTTGATTAATTCTACCCCCAAGGGGATAATATTGGGGATGAAAGTTTGTATGAAACTTTGTCAATTAAATTCCACGCGGACGAAGTCGCGGGCACAGTTATCTATATATATACAAATGAATGTTTGTCTGTATGTCCGGTATAGAATCGTAAACTATGCATTTAATCATGTCATGATCTTCAGAAAAGTGTTGTGCATGAGCTCCCAAAGGTTTCCGAGTTGGTACGACCAATCTTTGACAGCGTAGCAACGCGCGCAGGGTACAACTAGTGTTTAATAAAAATGCAATGTTTTACCAGGTATTGTTGTTTAAACAAAAATGCTTTCAGGACATAATCAAAGGTCTAAGAGACAAGGGTCACGGCATTGTCCGCTACAGGGGGCGAGGGTCCATCATCTGCGCCCTCTACAGGAATCAAACGGCGATCTACGCGAACGCAGACTTCCGGAAAGGCGGCGACGTCGCGGGCATGGACTGAGTTATCTGTGCTTAATTTATGAAACAAAATACTTGTCTATGAGAGTTGTGTGAATCTGTTAAATAGCGAAGTGTGTTAAGGCTAAAGAGCCCATCTAGCCCGCGAAGTTCAAATCTTTTGAGTTCTTTTAGAAATTTTTCAAAATCTGACTATAATAAAAGACAAATTTTGTAATTCGCGAAAAAGACCGTGTGCAGTGCATTTATTAATATATCCAACTTACTCTAAAACATTTCAAGAACGACAGCTATCCAGATAATCTGGCAATTTTTGTATATTTAGTAATTATTAGTATCATATCCACCGTGATAATATTTAGAGTAAAATAAATGTATTAATAAATGCACTGCACACGGTCTTTTTCGCGAATTACAAAATTTATCTTTTATTATTGTCAGATTTTGAAAAAATTCTAAAAGAACTCAAAAAATTTGAACTTCGCGGGCTAGACAGGCGCCTTCACCTTAAATAGCGAAGTGTGTTAACAGTGAGCTCAATTTTAAATACATTTCTGTGCTTCAATAGGATGGACCCCACTTGTAACTGGGCGTTGACATCATCAGACAAAATTCTTATCTATGGTTACAAGTGGGGTCGAACCTTTATCAACGGGTCGAACCCATAGACTACTTATACGTAGGCCACTGGTTCATTAGTCCAATTACAGTAGGTATATTTTCTTTTTCATGCTTATTTCCAAATAGACCGTGAGCACAAAATCTTTGCAATAACTAGACAAAATAGGATTTCTTTTTGTACAGCCGAGATTAACAAATAAAATCCAAAATTATTAAAACTGCAAAATATTGTTTTTCTTGTAATAACTCATAAATAACAACTCCCCCCCTTTTAGGGTTCTCCGCGACAAAAAACGGAAGCGTCTTTATATTAGGCACCCTTTTTCATTTGATTTCTATGCCTAATAACAAGAACGATGCCGCGATGCAAGCAACTTTGAAAACATTCTTTATTTTCTGTTCATTTTTGTGCGGTTTTAATTGACATCCTGCTTTAACTGTGGAATACAATACTATGGAATTATGTAATTGGCGATACAATAACATAGACGATGAGGAATTCATAAACAATTTAAAATGTGATAGTATAGTATAGAATAGATAGGATATGAAATATGACCTTCTTCCCGGAAAGCTTTGATGGCTGGGTCACTCGGCATACGCTCTCCCCCATTTCGAAGGGTATTAAATAAAAAGAAATTGATTAAAATTAAATTAATACTATTGGGTGTAAAAAATATGAAAAATAAATAATCGCTTTATGTATTTTTAAGCTTAATTTTGTAAGTAAGTATTATTATAAGTATTACATGTTATTGAAAATCATAAAACTCCTCACTAGTATTTATTATAATATTTAAATATCCAAAAACATCAATTTATTTTTTAAATATCAATTCTATATATTATTATATACCTTGATGTCAGAGTACCCTGGTTCGGTAACGACTTGACAGCTTTTGTTACAGGTAACAAGCTAAATTTGCTGAATGGACAACCCTTACACTCCTGCAAACTGAAACCAACCTACAATCTCTCACACTGGAGTTGATTTTGTTCTGCAGAATTTCGTGCGGATTGGTCCATTCTGCAATTATTAATCTGTGAGCTTACATAACATACATAATACGCTATTTTTTAAAATTAAAAAATCAAGTGTTCTATCAAAACCTTGCTCGTTTAACAGGTGTTATTTAGCGAATTATTTATATAATTTATTTTCAAATTAACTGCATTTATTTAGCGTAAAGACTTAGGAAATAAAGCGTCAATAGCCTGGAGGTTAGAGGGGCCGTCCTCGCAGCTGAGAGGTTCCGTATACGATCCCATCCTGGCCATTAAACTATTGACGTGAGCACAATCCTAACACAAGGATTAGTTTAGTTGGAGGGGCTAAAGGGAATGCTAGCAATGTGATAAACACACATTGCTAGTAATCTTTAAAAAAAACAAGAAATGCGAAGACATTTAACGTTATAAGTCTGTGTACCCTGAAGAGGTAAGCAGAGGTGAATGAACTTTAACTATACAAGTTCGCGAAATGATATCCTACTAATATTATAAATGCGAAAGTTTGTGAGTGTGGATGTATGTATGTTTGTTACTCCTTCACGCAAAAACTACTGAACGGATTTGGATGTAATTTGGAACACAGATAGATTATAACCGGGATTAACATATAGGATACTTTTTAACCCAATAATCCAATACTACGCGGATGAAGTCGCGGGGCACAGCTAGTATTTGTATATATGTGGCCGTAATATGCGAACTCATTCCTATTATTATATGTTGTGTACATTATTAAAAGTTTTTGACCATTTGTAATATCATGTAGTCATTTCATTATTGGCTGCATTTTATTATTGTAATGAATTTAATGGTAAAGTAATTCGCTGAATTAAGAATGAACTGATTACTTTAGACATATACATTGAAATATGTCACGAACAATAGTTATTAGTTAGCAAAATAAACTTTAAAAATGTTTACATGTTTTTTATTGATCTCCCACACTTACTGTATAGACACCCCTCATATAATATAGAATATTTTTTCTTATATAATATAAATTAATTATAAATATGGAAAACAATAAAGTGTGCTTACTTTCAAATATAATAAATAATATTTACAAAATATTTGCCAATATATGTCAATTCAAAATCAATTGATTTTAAATATCCATAAAACATTAATAATCTTTAACTTTAACTTGCATTGTAATTGCATTGCTTACATACGTTAATTTAAATAACACTGATTTAAACTATACAAATAAAACACCACAAACAGACAACATACAAACTATTCAAATGTACTTTACGAGAAATACAAGTAAAACCATGTTTAACATTATTTACATATTCCGTAGGTACATGATTTTTTTTTAATAACTTCTTAATACAAAGGGAGGAAAATCCTGAGCCTCAAGCCTGCTAATTTAAAACTAATGACGAGAATTTCACTTGCAGATAGCTGATGTTATAAGGAGTAACTTAGGCTACCTTTATTTTATCGAAGTATCACACAGGATGAGTCGCGGGAAGTACAATAAATAAATAAAAAAAAAGTTTGCCGTCGCGAGACGCCCGGCAAATGTGAAACATAATATGTAGTGTATAGTATGCGCATCCTAACACACATACCACACACACAGAAGGGAGTCGAGAGCGGCTGCGTAGGACACATGCTGGCATGATTGAGCGTCATCCCGTAGTGCATGTACGGAAAACTGATCGATTTTACTGCCAAAGTCCGCCAATAACACACACACACACGTTTAACATCAAAATAAAGCGGCATTATAAAGCGAGCACGTCCCTCATAGCCTCGACGGGCGTGACGAGCTTGGTGGCGCCGACCAGCACGGTGTTGTCGAGCCCGCTGGTGATGGCGCCGCGGTGCACGCGCTTGCACTCCTCGCCCGTCACTCCGCCCACCACGAACACGATCACTGTCGGGTTGTCGAGCGGATGCTTCGCCCCGCGAGATTTCTTGCTCGTTAGAATACTGGAACAAATGTTACATTACAATCACATAGTCGTTTCGATGGGCGTTATAAGAAAGCTCTAGTGGAGTCACATATAAATAAATAAATATCGCCAAACTGACACACCAACTGTATGGTCCCAAACTAAGCAACGCTTGTACTATGGGTACCGTACAATGGACCGGGGGCGATCCCAGTGACACCTAGACCTGGGCAAATTACGAAAAGGCCTTTACCGAAATTTTCCCCGGCAGGAATGGAACCCGCAACCGCTATGTGCAGTGAGCCGAGCGGCCTACGCTCGAACCACTGCGCCAAGCGGTCGTCAATACAGCAATGGAGGACATTATGCTCGGAGTTTCCCTGAGTAATCAACTTAGGAATGAGGAGATACGCAGAAGGTCGAAGCTGACTGACATAGCAAGAAGTTTTTAAGCTAAACTTAAGTGTCAGTGGGCAGTGGACACCCAGACCAGGGTAAATTACGAAAATACCATTGCCGATATTTACCCCCGAAAAGAATCGAACCCGTAACCGGTGGGTGCAGTGAACCGAGCGGCTTACGCTCGAACTCCTACGCCAAACGGTCATATCAAAGAATTCTGCTCGTTACTAGATGGCGTTACCAGCGTTTAAAAGGTTAGGCTATTCACCACTAGATGACACTATTACAACCTTTGAAGACTAGGTAAATTTCTGATTAGCGACTTTGAATTCGGTTCTCATACAATGATCCCTTCAAACCGGCCAAATTACAGCGCGCGTAGTCCGCTAGAATAATAATGTATTACTCACTTAAGTCCGCTCCGCAGCAAGTCCTTGATGCCTTCGTTCTTGTGCTTCAAGTCCGCCATGTCGGGTCTGTTCGTGTCGACCAGGTCGTCGACCAGCTGCTGTAACACGCCGCGGTACTCATGGCCGACGCCGGTCTCGCACACTTTCAACACAGAGTTGTATCTGCAAAGAAAGTATTTAGACATCTTTACACCCAAAGAGGTATGACAAGCTGGAGCAAGCGGTTTTTTGTGTTCAAGGAAGTCTTAGGCGCATATTAATAAATCCGTCTCAAGTGTGAGAGTGGTCTTAAGTAATTTTGTACTGGTATGACATTAGAGTGACATTTCCATGATCGCTCTTAGACTTGAGATCGATTTATTAATATGACCCTAAGACTCCCGTCTACGGCCCGTATTAAGAAATTGATCTCAAGTCTGACAGAGAACTTGGAAATATCATTCTTATACCAGTACAAAATGATACGTCAAAAGCGTACCAAAGACCGCTCTCAGACTTGTGGTTGATTTATTAATGCAGACCCTAGGAGAGCCTACAGATGCAGGTCCGGTACCACAAACACAGAGCAATGGACAATTTATAAAAATAATTAAAAATGTTAAAAGGCAAGCCCGCTGAGTTTCTTGCCGGATCTTTACAAGGTCGCGTTCCAATCCGGTTGTAGAAATAAGAAATATAATGTAATCATTACAAATTGTAAGTGCCTCCGTCACGTCGTATGCCTGAACAAAATAAACGCTTTGACTTTGAATTTGAAACAGTAATACTCACTTCTGCAACGACCTCCTCATTTTCGCGACATCTTTCAACTGCCCCATCACCCCCTTAGCGATCCCGTCGCATTCCTCCGGCGTCACGATGTGACTAGTATCGATATTCCTGAACAAGGTCTTGTGGTCCTCGAATATGGCAACACTCAGTGTCTCTTTGAGACTATCCTCATGGTGCTTAGGGAATGAGACCTCGGTGCCGGTGAGGGAGTAAATGTGTATCACTAATGCTAGTAGACTCTCTAGTGGGAGATCCCGGTCTCTTCGGGATTTGATGAGATGACTGATCTGCAATACAAGTACCATAGGTATAATAATGAACATCACCAGAATAAAACAGGAATGATGTGGTAAAAAAACTTAGTAATGATTGTTGGTAAAATAAACTGGGATTGACTCCAGACCAAAAATAACTCTCTTTGTTATTTCCCCGCATGGGAATATAGCGATAATATTCAAAGTAAAATATGCGTGTATCACGCGCTTATTGTAATTTGGTAGACCATTTAGTAATTAGTTTTTTTTTTAAGATTGTCATGAACGGCGTAAATGAGCTATTATAGTTGCGTTTCGTACGATTCGCGAAAGAGCCGGAAGCCCAACGCCCCCTCCCTTCGTCCCACTACTCGTCAGGTCACCAATGCCTTTGGAATAACAAGCACACATATACTATATGGCAACTGCTTAACATCAATAAAAGAAGAAAAAAACAATAACTAGAATAAAAGCAATTAAGAAATGGGGAATTTAAAAATTCTACATAAAATAATCCCTTTTTGTCAACAAAGTTAAGATATTAAAAGTAATTTACCTGTTGCAAAACGCTCGTGGAGTCTCGGCTGGCGGCGAGACTCTGCACCACTTGCTTCTCTAGACTCATCAGCAGCTCGAGCTGAGCGCGGCGCGGAGACTTCAGGGTCTGGACGACGGCGAGCGCCTGTTGCAGCAACCCTAGATGCTGGCCGATAATCTCGTAATTGCCTGCAATTGATAGCATTAATTTGTATACGGGGTGAATTTTTCAAGTGTGTGTTGTGAATAGTGAAATCTGGATGCAAACTAAAACTGTATACTACATGTAGATTTTTGAAAAATAATAACTTATGCTAGCACAAATCAAACTGGTTGATTTCGAAAAAAAAAGCGACCATTTATATTATCGCACTAGCAGTGCCCCGCGACTTCATCCGCGTAGTATTGGATTATTGGGTTAAAAAGTATCCTATATGTTAATCCCGGTTATAATCTATCTGTTTTCCAAATTTCATCCAAATCCGTTCAGTAGTTTTTGCGTGAAGGAGTAACAAACATACATACATACATACATACATCCACACTCACAAACTTTCGCATTTATAATATTAGTAGGATAAGTCAATGGTGTTGTTTATATGAGTCAAATTCGGGAATGTTATGTTTTACTTACATACATACAGACGAACACACCAACTCTATGGTCCAAACTAAGCAACGCTTTTACCATGTGTACCGTACAATGGAGTAGGGGCGATCCCAGTGACACCCAGACCAGACCATTTCCGAAATTTACCCTGACGGGAATCGAACCCGCAACCACCAATTGCAGTGAGCCGAGCGGCCTACGCTCAAACCACTGCGCAAAGCGATCGTCTAACGGCAAACTATACTTTATTTTGATAAAATTCATACGGATTGCAAGACAATTTAGATTTTCCTCGGGACTCGTCGCGAGTCAAACTTCGGCATCATTTTTGGACACCATTCTCGATACTGGCTTACACGAGTAACAGTAGTGGTAGTAAGTGGAGGGATAAGTGACCTAGTCCCAAAAAAAATAGGCAAACTAAAGCTGTCAGAAGGAGTGATTGGGCAGATAATTGGTTCATTTTGGCTTCTTTATCATAATACCCTGCAAGGATTACGTCGAATTTCAAGTAACCCTGTATACAAATACCAGTTTTACATACCTTTCGAAGCCGTGACGATCTTCTCAACACTCTGCGGAGTGACCTTCAACAGTGACTTGGGGCTGGGCGACTTTTGAACGTCGATCTTGGACAGCTTGTTGTACAGATCGAACATCACCTCCTTCTGCGATTTGTTGATCATGTGGTCGTATGTCTGCGTGCACGCATCGTCGCCCGCGTGGTACAAACAACCCGGACTTAGCTGGATGTCTTCTGGGTGGTTAATACTGCAAGGGATCTTGTATTGTAACATGAACCGGTCCAACTACCTTTGAACTACTCACTATAGGACAAAAGTTTCCGACATACGAGTATATACGCTTAATAAGATGTATAAAATTACGATTAACCAATCACAATCCATTATTATTTTCGATAGACCAACTATAAAGCGTTGCCTCCGCTCCCGCATCGCAATTTTATTCGATATTTATTTGACGATTAACTAAATTAAGGCTAATTTTTGTGGTTTTTTAGAAATTTTTCAAATTCTGACAATAATAAAAAGCATATTTTGTAATTCGCGAAAAAGGCCGTGTGCAGTGCATTTATTAATATATCCAACTTACTCTAAAACATTTCAAGAACGACAGCTATCCAGATGGCAATTTTTGTATATTTAGTGATTTACTAGTATCATATCCACCGTGATAATATTTAGATAAAATAAATGTATTAATAAACGCACTGCATACTGTGTTTTTCGCAAATCACAAAATGTTGTCTTAAATGTTTTCAGATTTTGGATAAACTATAAAAATACTCGAAAATTTTGAATTTCGCGGGCTAGACAGGCGCCTTCACCTTAAACCGCTGTTTTATCACTTTCTTTTTGTTTCGACCGCATATTCTGGATGATAGATTAAGTCATAAGCTTTTATAGCGGATTGGTTAAAGCACGCGTCTTGCGGGCACCAAGTCTTGGGTTCAAACCCCGGCTCGCACTTTTCACTATCACTTGCTTACGGTGAAGGAAAACATCGTGAGGAAACCTGCATGTCTAAGAAGATCTAACCAATTTTTGAAAGACATGTGAAATCCGCCAACCCGCACTGGGCCAGCGAGGTGGATTAGATCATTCAAAAATTAACTTACACATTAGCTTCACAAAGCGGCGACATATCGACGGCGACCTCGGTGGCGTGTCCCGGGAGGCGGGGCAGCACGGCCATGATCTTGTCCAGCACAGACTCCATGGAGTGGCTGGTCACGCCGCACAGGTCCAGAGTGCGGTCCACGATGATTAGGGAGGCTGGGTGCAAGCAGTTCTGGAAAATGGAGAATACCCTTAGAGCGGATTCACACGGTGAATTTTATACGGGCCGACGAGTCAGTGCATTACACGAGCGCGCGCTTACAGCGCCGTAAATGCCGAACAACAGGTATACTGATTAAATCTCGTTCAATTAGCGTCAAACGCGCGTCATTTGCGCAGAAAAAATTCGCCGTGTGAAACCACCCTTAAATATTGTGTGACTATACATCCATTGCATGATTTGCATAAAATGATAACTTTTTTAAAAATATTTCAAGTAAATTGAGTTTATCACCTCCAAGGCTAATGGCTAATAAAGAATGGCTCACGTCAATAAACGTAATGGCCAGCATGAGAATCGAAACAGGGACCACTCGGTAACAAGGGTGGTCTCTCTAACCTTGCTTTAACGCTAATTTTCACTTCAATTACGACCATTGTCACAGTTGTCAAAGTTTTGTAAGTGTCTCAGAATGGCATTAATGTAACAAATGTTTCCACAGCATGATTCATTATTTTGTTTGCGAATTAAGCATAAAACGGAATCATACCTTCCGTCTTGCCAATGAAACAGGTGAATTATCCAATATCCCAGCCAGCAATGAACTATAAGTGCCAACATAGTATATATCCTCTTTAAGATTCATAGAATCCAGCATGCTATTCAAACTACTGGCTAATCTCCGGGCGTTAGACCTCTCCTCACCAGTTAGAGAGTGTAGGTCTATGGAAGAGTCTGGGATGAGTTTGCCGTCGTAAGTTGGGTAAACATGGTGGTATGGTGGTGTTACAAATGCCACATTTGTCAGGGATATGGTGAAGATTGGTATGTGTACCACTTCTATGGCAGATTGCTGTAAGTTAAACAAAATTTACAGGGTTAGCTTACAATTTTGAAATCAATTCCATGAAATCATGATTATTTTTCTATAGAAATGAAATTAATAGGAGAATAATTAAGAGATTCATTAATATTAATAATAATGAAGAATTGTTTAATAAAAATTGTACATTCTATTTATTTTGTATTCAACCTTTTAGATCTCAAGATAAGTATTCAATCAAATTCAGTGCTTTAAAATCGAGATAACAAAATTTTATTACCTTCTTACCAATACACTCAATCAGCATACTCTCCAACTGTTTTGTAGCCTCCGCCGGCCCCTTCCCTGCGGCGATCACATCACTCACGTCCTTCCCTTCGTTCAGCTCCAGGTACACCACGTCCAAGCTCACACATGATATCAGGATGCAGTGCGTCAAGTCACTGTGCCTGATGATCTCACAAATTGTACGTAGTTGTGTGGACGTTGCTTGTGTTATGAATACAGCCTTTTTGTGGTCTTTTCTGGAATACTGGAGGATAATCAAATTATTTTTAAGAGTACAGCTGTTACCCATGTGTATAGTAAAATTTTCTTATAGTAAAATAAAAACTTAGAGTCTAATATACTAGATTTCAAGTCCTTCTCACAGTTATGGAGTGTATAAGCCTTATAAATACGCCTCAGCAACATTGTCGATAAACATAGATTTATCATAATAAATGTTTGATACAGATTTGCACACTTATAATAGTTTCATATCACATAGGTACCTCAAAAGGCGATAAACTCTTCACAGCCACGGCTCCCCCGGACAGCAGGTTGAAGAGCCCGCCGTCCCAATGTAGACATTCAGCGCTAGCATCGTCGATGAACACCACAGCACCGATAATTCGATTATACACCTCCGACCACCATACCTTGCTAAACTCCTTCACGGACGCGCTCGACATTTTCAAAACTTTTATACAATAATAAATTCACTGAATTGAGACATATTGAGTGTCAACTGTCAGGCAGATGAAAGATGTCAAAATAACGCGAATGGATTTTGAGTTTCTTTCTACGTAACCTACGTCTCGGGAAAAGCAAATCCATAACAATAAAAAAGTGGGCAATTTATTATATCAATACTCATCTAAAAAACCAGTGGCGGGAATGTGGGTGATTTTGTCATTTTTGTTGTAATGTATAAAACTTGTTTCTTTATAATAATGTGTAATGATGGCGGAATAATTGACCATGACATATGTTCAAACATGAATGCGAGTTGTGGGGCAAACACACAAAGTAACTTTACTGACTGATAAGGTCTGGTGGGGGGTAAAACTAGTTGGGGGGTATGCAGCCAAGGGCTTTCCTGTACTTGACACATAATAAAACTACTTTTAATTCACAATTGGCTAAATACAAAAAGAAAACCACAGAAAAAGGGAAAATAAAATTCGATACAAGTGATATTAATTGGAGGAGTAAAATAAATGGCCAATTTTCCCTAAAAATACAGGAATAATAAACTTTTGTAGTTTTCATTGCAAATATATCCACATCTGTATGTCCTGCCAGTTGATTTGATATTGATTGCCACACACCATTTTCAAACTAGTACCTATGCTGTTTATTGCCTACAAATAAAATGCCTTTTAAGGAATAGGTAATAAGAAGACCCTTAGGGGTTTTAGACTTTTAATTACTTATCATATCACAATACACAGTTTGTTTTTTATCTAACAGCAAGCTCTGCAGATTCAGCTAAAGATGTAAGAGCAATAAATTAGTGTTCGTAGCCGCTGGGGAGGGCGTTGATATGGGGGTTGTGGAACAGAGACTTCTGGCCATCACCCCATGGGAAGCGCTGGACAGAAAAAACAATGTTAAGTTTATTATAAAAACAAAAAAAAACATACATACAGACGAACATCGATTCTCTCCTTTTTTGGAAGTTTATTTATTTATTTATTTTATTGGGACATAGTTAACAAGTTAGTTAATTAGTCAACTATATGGAAGAAAATCACTCCATTTCAACTTAGCAAACATGTTTAAAACTCAGGTGTTAAACAATATGTCCCAGTCACTGGCTGCATGACCTGTGTCTATTCAATCACTGTCAAAACGATAATACACACCACATAACTATACTATAACAACTACATGGTCTTAAAATAAGTAAGACTACTAGTATTATGGGTAGTAGTACCAGATCATAGATAATACAATCAACCAAGTAATCCCAGTGACACCCACCCAGTAAAATAGGCAAAATTATAAGTTGATTAGTCTATGTCTGCTACCGGGATTAGAACCCACAACTTTCAAAACACAAGCCACGACTATTCCCACTGGGCTACCATGACCCTAAAGTATACAGGTAGAATGTTCTATCTACCCAACATTCAATATCAAGGAATTTACCTTTGTGCGTATACGCAAATACTCATAGGGCACAAATGGTGGGCGCTCGTGGTGCTCTTCCTGGTGGGCCAGGTAAGCATTCAGCATGCCAAGGCCGACAGCGGGGAATGCAACGAAGAAGGTAATATTCTTCCATAGCTTCCAGCCACCTGGATACAAGAAAAATGCAACTGTGTAGTTTTAGGTCACAACTCTACCCAAATTGTACATGTTAACAGAAATAAATATTAGTGTTTCTGATAAAATCACCATTTAACCAGACCCTTTCATAGTATGATATCAATGGTTGTCTGATTCTGATGTTATTCTGTATCAGTGGGAAGATGTTTCATGCAAGACTATATTCCCAAAAAAATACTTTTTTCTAAGTAACCCGTCATTTGCACTGATGAAACATTTACACTGATTTATATTGTACAATGTACCCACTATATATTTTGTACTCTCAAAAACTGGACAGTAAGATATATTGGTTGCAATGTTTCACCAGTGCAAACTCGTGGTAAGTGACTAGCGCCATAAAAAGTTTGTCATTTTTCAAATGTGCTGTGCGTTCACATGCACTGTAAGACTTCATAGCATTGTTCGTGAATATGGACCTTAGTAATTTCTTAAGTACCTATAATGTTTTCCTCAACTTTACAGAGTTATCAGACTGCAATAAACACAAGGCAAATATTCATTTCTTGCAGGTTTGTAGGTACTTACTCCAAATTTACATAGATATATCCATGAGATAGATGGATATATGACATTTCCACTTTTACATGCCTATTTTAATCGAAGGGCCATCGGGTTTAGGGAATGCGCTAGGCACGTATACCCAATGCAGAAACGGGCAGATAAGGCCCTATAGGTTATCTGATTACATAATTTCTACGTTCGTAAATAAATTATACTTTCTTACCTCCATGTCCACCGGCTGTTGCAGCATGCGAAGAGGAACGCGCATTATTTTTCAGGAACTGGATTGCAGCTCGTTTTATATAAGTGTTCATTTTGCTCGCAAAATCGTAAATTTATCGAATGAACAGGAAAACCTAATTGTCAAATATTTGACAGTGACAGCAAAAGTTATGAGGTTGCCATGCCAGCCCGCCAGCTGCGTCGGTGTACGATTCAATAATCGTCCACCAAAGACAATATTGTTCTCATGTCAATATTGAGGTCAATATTGTCCTCTTCCGTTCGTAATTTCAGGATTAAAAAAATGAAAAAAGAACGGTTTACTTTTTGGCGGGAAAATAAAAATTTGGTTGGCTTAATCGAAGGTATTACTTTACTTACATACAATTTTATTGGAGAAAGTAAGCCCCTGTAAAATTGAAAAGTATAAAAATACCTATGTTATTCTTGAATAAATTATTACTTACCAATACTAGTCAGTTAGGGTAAAATAAATAACCACGTGTTTTGGTAATGTTTTATTTACTGAGATATTTATAAGAATGGTAAGTAAATAAGTACCGAACTACACATTTAGACACCTAGGTATCACTCAAATGCACACTTACCTACTTATTATATTTTATGATTTTTCTCAAAAAACTCGAAGTTGAACTCAGGTAGGTATAGGTATTCATGGTAGGAACAACAGTGCTGCAATACAATATTGAATAATTGAATAGGCAGTTTGTTGTTAGCACAGACCAATTCGTTAGGTTGCCTATATTTATGTATATTATATGGCATTCATTTATATTCATCTTTGGGAATAGTAAACTTTATTATTTTTATAAACATTCAGTAGTTATGAGATAAGAGTGGTCATAACTAGTTCTCTTGGATAATCAAAAATAAAGCTGGTAGGTAATCATAGGTACACTATATATTTAACTAAACAAGTATAATAAAAAGTAAGAACTTAAATAAACAAGCATCCTCCAAACTCGTCACTTGCTCGCACTAATGATAGTAGGTAGGTAAAGTAGGTACAAACGCGATTATGGCCAAATAATTCATACTTTTCGAGTTTTCATCAGTGCTTCTCCCGATACCGGCCTGCATTTAGGTACCAACTAATCTGGGGTGAGCGGGGATGCTTTACGGACGGAATATAATAACGTAAGTAGGTAAGTTAGGCTCGCATTCATAGATCGATCTCAAGTCTGAGACCGATCTCGGAGACGTCATTCATATGTCATACCAGTACAAAATTACATGTCCAAAGCGTACTTAATCGCTCTCAGACTTGAGATCGTTTTATTAATACGGACCTATATATGCTAGAGGTTTACTTTAAAAAAATGCTATACGTAAGCTGGTTGACTGAAAGTGGAAAACAGTTCCTCGCTAGCGATGCGAAGGTTATCGATTGGCAACTCCGAAAGGCCGCTCGGAAAATGTTGCTGCACCATAGACTTCGGGGATACCTGTAACAAAAACTCTGTAAACTTTTCGATTTTATAACAGACCGGTTCGTAGCTTTAAAATAAAAACCCACTCAACCTTTTTGGCTTTCACATGTTCAAAGTTAAAGCCCATAAAAAACGCTGACTGCTGCATTTGCCGCAAGTTCCTCATACGGACTCGGGGGTCGCGCTCCAATAGCCGCAGGAGGAGGCCGCGGGCTGCGGTCGTAAGTCCCGCGGCGCTAGCGGGCAAAGCGCCTGCTACTGTCTGGTTATGTTGTTGGCCACCATTGCTGTGATAAAAAAGTTGCAATTTAACGTCCCATTTGTATGTAAGTAGCAACTTCTAAGCGCTACCTATAAGGAATAACGACCCTACACGCTACCCGCTTAATGGCACTAGACAACGTTACTATACAATATTCTAAACTAGCTGTGCCCGCGACTGCGTCCGCGTAGTATTTAACTTAACAAAAAAAAATCGGGATTTTCGTGATAAAAAGTATCCTATGTGTTAATCCCGGTTATAAACTATCTGTGTTCTAAATTTCATCCAAATCCGTTAAGTAGTTTTGGCCTGAAAGAGTAACAAACATCCACACTCATAAACTTTCGCATTTATAATATTAGTTTATAATATCATTCTTGAATCGCACATACTTATTAAGTTTTTACGTAGTATTTTTCCTTTTCTTTGACAGATGGAAGATGGGTAAGTGGTTCCCGACATTTACGGCTAGTCATAGATAACACCTGGCCACCTGGCCGGAACATCTACCCTTTTGCAGCCAAAATTAGAAAATTAGTGGTCTTCTTGGAGATTACCTATTCACCGTTGTAGGAGAACCAGCCGTGTTTTTCTTGGTGTCTTCGTTGTCAATCGTTGCTCTTTTTCTTATTGCAGGCGTTGGATACTAAAATTAAACAGAATAAACAATTTAAACCATACATTTTTCATAAGTGAATTTGACACCTATATCTAATCCGTTCATCGTCATATTTTATCCATAAATAAGTATTAAAAGACAAATCACCTGCCCAACAAAAGAATACACAATACGCACACGTGCATATTAAATTATAATCAGATGGGCCCATCGCTGTCGTATCCACGCGAATACCTCTGCTCGTAGTGTTCAAAGCCCTAAGGTTTAAGGGGAACGACACGGCAACCAGTCCCGGGTCTCGTTGGAAAACAAAAAAGCCAACATCACTCGTTCGGCTAAAAATAGGGAGCCTGCCCCTTAATTGCACACTTGGAATTTACTGCACGATTTAATGATCGTTGCGGGTTCAAAGCGCCCCATCGCGAGGGTGGAGTAATTGAACCAGAGATTGGGAACGTAATTAGTATATTGTTGCGCATAAAATCTAATTGCGTGCGGTCGAAACGTGAAAATCTGAACGTTAATAACTTATAAGGCAATGCCATCAAATGATCGCGAATGTTCCAATATGTTCGGGAAATATTCTTTCAATAACAGGAAAACCGATGTACTTACGTACCTACTTATTAATTACTCGCGGTGGGTATGCTCGTAATGGGTATAATTATCTAAGTAGCTACCTACCTAGGTAATTTTAGGTAAATAGAACCGATTCTCTTGTTAGAAAAAAGGCCGAAAACCTTAAAGATGTCGCCATACCGCACGAATACTTGGAATTTTGTGCGGCGTTCCAAGAAAACGATCATGCAGTCCAGTCAAAGACCGGGTAACATCCTAAAAAAATCGCAGCCGAAGTAGGTAACTAAACTTGAATCTAATACATACATAATTGACCATTTCTTATTCACAAATGCGGCCGAATCGTGACGAGAGATAAATATGAAGAGACGCGGCGCTCCCGTGCGCGACGCGACAAAGTGATGAAGATAAGACTTGATCAGTAGTCACTGGAGTGCTTCTAACGGAGCCTTGTTCTTAATTTAATTGTAGTTTGACTGACAACGCTTTTTACGAACAAATGTTTTCTATATTGCTATGTCGCTACGAAAAGGAGAGATCACGTGTGGCATCACTATTTCACGATAAATTAACCAACGAACTCACCTATAATAGAATCAACAAAAAATATATACCTATTGGATCCGCGCCTTCTACACTACCTAGCTAGAAAAACAAAAGGGCTTTAGAAAGAGAATAGGCCCCGAACGTCCAAATATAGATAGTCATTTATACCTTAAAATTAAAGAAATGTTATAATTATTAAAATCTTAATTCTAAAAGCTGGTAAGTATATTTATGTATATAAGACCTAAAAAACGTATAACTTAACCGAATATGTACTACCTTGGTGACTACCTATAGGTACGTTCAAATTCTAGTTTGATTTTTAAATGGACGAAATGTCACAGTTCTGCACAGACATACTGTTCTGTGAATTTGAGCCAAGATTTAAGCCTTATTAGTTCTATTTCTATCGAAAAGTGACATTGACACCTGTCATTTTACACTGTCTAATAAAAAAAAAAATGTATACATATTACTGACTCTATTTTGGTTTTCCAAAATAGGGATGGGCAAGTGAAAAAAATATATCGATATATACCGTATCGATATTTTTAAACTATCGATAATTATCGAGTGAAAAATATCGATATATCGTCAGTTTAAGCATGATTATTCAAACTTCGTAAAAAATAATAGACGAAAATAGTATTTTTTATTAATTCTCGAGCCAAAACAGTTATGTACAATTTAATCAAACCAGTAGTCATCAGATATGGACATTACCCTCTGTTTGATGTGTGTCTACATGTGCACATTTTTAGTTTCTTTTTTTTTTGTAATTGATTTGTTGAAAAAATATCGGAATTGATACAAATTCGATACTCTAAAATAAATATCGAATATCGATATTTCGTGATTAAAAATATCGACGATATATATCGATTATTGTTTGGAAAAATATCGATATTTTAATATATCGATATTTTTTGCCCATGCCTATTCCAAAATGGACGATCAGATTTTTGTATTGTACTGTTATTAATTGTGTTTGTTATTGCAATTCGTTACTCGACATTGGCAGAATCATATTGGGCTTGACCCAATTGTATGAGGCCATTAATATAAAAATATATCTACTATATAAAAATAAGTCGGGGTTTCCTTCCTGACGCTATAACTCCCGAACGCACGAACCGATTTCCACGGTTTTGCATTCGTTGGAAAGGTCTCGGGCTCCGTGAGGTTTATAGCAAAGAAAATTCAGGAAAAATGTTAAGGGTGGTCCACATTCCACGCGGACGGAGTCGCGGGGCACAGCTAGTATATATATACAAGTGCTCTATATTATTATTATAGCTTGTATTTATTTATGTACCTATATTATCGCATCATCACGCATAATATTATTCTAGGTAAAAGTTATCGTTTTCGTTTAAACCATAGCCGCCTAATCTATGTTTTAAGACAAAAAACGCTCAAAGAATACCCGTAGAGGAGAATACCCATGAAGGCGGGCCATGCGACCTTCAATTTCCTAATTAACTGCCAGGCTACTAACCTTTAACTGTTTGCGAGTTTATAAAATAGGAACCGTAGGTTTTATATTTTTTCTAAGATACAAAGCGTTTTTTTTTTTTCTGCAATATTTTTTTTGTCGGCTTCGTACAAAATAAACGTTGTGTTAAAAGTTAAACATGAAATCATGACCGAAATCCTTTTTTGCCTAATGGTTTCATAATTGCATCATTGCAAATTAATAGTTAAGATGTTTGATTGAACGGGAAATAAATCCGCGTAGTTTTACTCAATGGTGAAACCATTAGGTATTAGAAAATTTAAAGGACCTTTTTTATTTTCTCCTGCCTGAATTAAAAATGGTTATGCTATGGGTTGCCTCAAATACTATTGTACTAGTGGATGCCCGTGGTCGAAATTCGACCCTAATTAATTTAAATTTTAATGTTAAACGTCATTAAGGTTCTATTGTCAAAGACTATTAGATACTGGCACGCAGAATGCACTATGGAAGTCCCGCCCTCCAAAATAAAGAAAAAAAACTGTCACCGTTTGTCAGTCAGACAGTCAGTCAGTTACCAAGTGGAAGATACAAATGTGTGTGTGTGTGTCAAACGCATGGTAGTGTGTGTAATGTTTTATTTATTGATTTGATTTAATGTACTTATTATGCATAATTTCAAAAAAATATTAGCATTCTGCACTCCTTCTCTATATAAACTATAAGTGTGCCAAATTTCATACTCCTCCGTTCGCGCAATTTTCGTAAAAAGTGATACAAAGTTTTTGCTTCACGTATTAATATATAGATAATTTGAAAACTGGACGCTTCCAAGTACCTAAGTGTTAATTAATAACTAGTAGGTAACACTTATGATGATTTGCACATGCCTCGGTGTCTCATTACCTATTATCTTTTGCTAATGCAGTCTACGAGGATACAAACATCTGTGTAGTTAAAAATGATTCATTGTCGTTCCATTCACTACTTATACCTATATTCCATTCGCTATTAATTAGAGTTCTTAGTAAGGTACCTTTACCATCATTAGCATACTTCTTCGTATCTATAAAATACAGCGTGTATTTTATACTTTCTGAATAATAATTATACATCCGACATACAATATGGGTAAGTATGGTCATTTTGTTCGCCCTGTCATAGAAAGCTTGCGAAAATAATAAAACAAACTTTTTTACTCAGGTAGCCCTCAGTCCAAGGTATATATATTCATTATACATGTATTGTAACAACATTGTTGCAATAAATGGTTATAGGATGTTCCAAGTCTGTAATAACAAGTGCTTGGGGGTTTGGATGAGAATCGGGAATAAAATTTAATGGTTTAAAAATTTGATTGAAACTCGACAACGATTAATAAAAAAATGTTTACTCGCCCATAGCTTTACATAAGTATCTCAAGAACTAATCAAAAATTTTTTTTTTCTAAATAATGGTGGTTGCTACTCCTAAATGGAAAGGTTACAAGTATTCAAAGACCGGTAGATAACTCAGAAAATATGATAGCTAGTTACGTACATAATAGTATGTCTGTGTGTACCTTTATTATTATTAAGGATTTTTGAAACACCCTGTACAGCCTCATTATAAGTAATTTATTATAAGTAAGTTATACCGTAGTAAATTGGCTAGACTAACTTACATACTTACTCACTTGACTTTTTTATTTTCCTAAGCCCTAACAAATTTAACTCGGTATATTATGTAGCTCTTATTAATTTTAAGATAAAGTCGAATATTGCAGACCACGGAAAAGCTTATTTTCATTACTCATACTCTGAAAGTAGGTCTGAAGTTGCCTGAGGAGCGGGTTGAAAGTAATACTTTTCCGGCCCGGGAGAATCACTTTCAACTACAGCTGTCAAATTATAAAAAAAAAAACTAGTCTCATTTTCACATTTCTATGGAACCATGTTCAAACTTTTTCTACAGTCACTCAATTACAGCACGATGTAAAATTTAAATAACAAAGATTATATATTTTTTAATGACTTAATTATAATTTAGTTTCAACAATTTCTTTAAAATAACATAGACTTAGGCAAAATATTTAAAGAAAAAATGGCTAAATAATGAAGTTGGCCGGCCAACGAAAAAAAAACAAAATAGGCGGCAATCCGATCTTTACTTTTTTTTTCGAGTTGTAGAGTATTGTTCATACTTCCTTTTATTATTTCTTTAGCCAATTCCTGTTTTTATTTTTACTTTCCTTGTATTCGTAATGAAAAGCACAGTGTTTAAATGTACTATTGTGTAGACAGAAAATAAGATGTATTGTAGAGGCTTAGCAATAGGAACCCCATCATCGAAAGAACAAGGATCAGAAGAGAGGATCTTTGTTGAAAAATGCACAAAACACTTTCATATCAATGCTGATAACTTCCAAAGCATAGGTATATACAAGAACAAAAATATGCCTATCTACCGAAAATGGAAGGATGATTACTTGACCACATGTGGTATTGAGGGAATGTGACTTGACACACCAGTCTTTTGAGTCACACGACTTATTATTTTACACGACAAACGTACGACCTTGGTGCGTGGAAAGTTTATCAATAATCCCTTGGTTAGGCACGTGGCTTTTGCATGGGGGGGTATTACACTGTCAGTAATATCACAAGTATCACGGTTAGCATGATCCGGGTCCATATTCTATCATCAACAAAATAACGTATTTCAGACTTTCCATACATATCTTAGTGCATCGTATTCTTTGCTGCGGCACCGCCCCTTTGGGTTCAAGTGCAATGAACGCTTTATGATGGTGACCACGCTATGAATTGTATGCTGGACTAAAGGGCCAGATAGGTATATCTGTTCGTCATTCCGTGTCTAGTAATATATTAGGTACTGGACACGCAATGACGAATAATTACGCTTTACGATATCGCATCACACACATCACTTTGGTGTATCTGCAGTCTATAAAGAAGGGGCATGTCTATACGTGAAAATTTCGTAATGTATCTACACAATGACAGTTAATTATAAAGCTATTTGATGTATGATTGCGTGTGATTGTGTGACAGTCTAGGTTTGCCGCGGTACCATCTGGGGACCTTGGCTCTTTGTGATCGATGCTCGAAGTGTTGCGACATTTTTCCAAACCAAATACTTTTTATAATATGTAGATAGGTACCTTTAGGCAATTGTTCAATGCCATACGAAAAAGTAATCTTCTCCAATTAAAACTTCCCACCTTAAATTGATCCCATTTAATCGAACCGCAGTGAAATAAATAAATATTTCATTAAAAACTGTTGCGTCGCGCGTCGGTTCGATTTATGAACGCACATCAAAACCGCAATTGATTGCATTCGGGTAAAATTTGAAAATGTCAGTCACCCCGATTAGGTTGACCACGAATAAAGAAAGGCGCAGGACAATATTAACAATGTATACAGTACTAGGTACTACAGTATTGAGCTACCTATATCTTGCTAAGATCGATCGAGTGGGTCCTTCGCCCCGTCTCGTCAATTCTCCGTACAGTGACATGAGCTTTTTTTATTTCTTTAATGGCGTCTTCCTTATAAATTATAGTCTGACTCTGTAGTCTGCAACACGATGTAATCAACACTTAACTCCGGGAGGGAGGGTCCATTTCTCACCCAGTGATGGCGTGAATGATTTTCACAAATTTATATATTACTAGCTGAGTCCGCGACTTCGTCCGCGTGGAATTTAACTTAACAAAAAAGCCCGCTCCCGCGTTCTGAGCCCGCGCGACAGGACCCATGTTTTTAATTTTTTAATGTTGTTTTATTTAGTTACTCAAAAATAAAAGTAGTTTACGTTACTGCTTATAACACCAGCTATCTACCAGTGAAAGTCCCGTCAAAATCGGTCCAGCCGTTTCGGAGATTACCTGGAACAAACACACGGACAGACAGACAGACAGACAGACAGCCGGACATACAGGCAAAAATTTTAAAAGTCGCATTTTTGCTATAGGTGTTGTATGTACTTTCATATGCATTTAGTGAAAAGGTGTTATTTTGATATTACAAACAGACACTCCAATTTTATTTATTTGTATAGACTAGCGGTGCCCGCGACTTCGTCCGCGTGGAATTTAATTGACAAAGTTTCATACAAACTTTCATGCCCTATTTCATCCCCTTGGGGGTAGAATTAATCAAAATCCTTTCTTAGCGGATGCCTACGTCATAACATCTACCTGCATGCCAAATTTCAGCCCGATCCGTCCGTTGGTTTGGGCTGTGCGTTGATAGATCACTATGTCAGTCAGTCAGTCAGTCACCTTTGAGTTATATATATTTAGATTGTGGGTATATATTTTAATTATATCTAGAGATAATTGTAATTTAATGATAATATACAAAATGTAACTATCTACAACAGTAGGTATCGAACAAAACTTCAAGATAAAATGTCAAGACATACTTTTTTTGTCAGGAAACAGATTTGTTTACCAAAATAAAGGAAGTTTGTACTTACCTACTATCCATTTACAATAAATCTTACTAGCAACATAAATAACATCGGTAATAAAAATAAATAAATACTAACATGTAAGAAACCAAATTAAAATAATAAAACAATTAAAAACACAAGACCCACACATTTTTTATGTCCACCTATTAGATTTTTACGGCTGAGGCGGGTACGAGACTTTTAGAAGTGTAAATTCAGGCTCAGTCCTAGTAATGTGGGCAGTAAAGTAAAGTAAATTTAAGCAGATATATAAACCAAAAGACTAAACCAACAAGAAAGCACTACCAATCGTGGTTTAGGTGTAATAAAAAATAATTTACGATTACATAGGTACAAAGTTAAACACGTGGTCCTTTTGTTTTTAATTGTTTTATTATTTTAGATTTGGTTTCTTACATGTTAGTATTTAAAATCTAATATATAAAATTCTCGTGTCGCGGTGTTTGTTGCCAAACTCCTCCGAAATGGCTCGACCGATTTTCATGAAATTTTGTGTGCATATCGGGTAGGTCTGAGAATCGGTCAACATCTATTTTTCATTATAAATAATTTATATGGCAGAACAACGTTTGCGGGGTCAGCTAGTAAGATCAATATATTTATAACTGGCAATCAGACGAAACTATTATCTATTCCTATATAATTATTGACAAGACACCCTATAGTTCCCTGCGGTAAAATTATCCTGAACACAGGGAAATAAAAACCACAAATGGCTATAAATACAGGTATTGCCAATCCCTTTCCCGGCTACTCAGAAGCCGTAAGATCTGCATATCAAGATTAACAACAAGATCGGTGTAATGTATTGCGTTTCTAATTATTTAGGCGGAGATAAAATGGTGCCCTTATATTATGATTCGTTTAAATATTCGAATCGATGAACAAGGAAACTGACAGGTAATCTGATCAGGACGAGACCAGCATTCCTTATTGGCTGACGTGTGTGATTGTTTTGTTTGCATAGATACCTATAGAACAAGTTTAATTTATCTTGGATACGTACCAGAGTTCGTGGAACACCTACTTACCTATTTCACGACCGCTTAGCGCAGTGGTTTGAGCGTAGACCGCTCGGCTCACTACAGCGGGTAGTTGTGGGTTCAATTCGCGCCGGCAAATTACGGAAATTGCCTTTGCGTAATCTGCCCAGGTCTGGGTGTCACTAGGATCGCCCCCAGCTCATTGTACGGTACACATAGTACAAGCGTTGCTTAGTTTAGGACCATACAGTTGGTGTGTCAGTCTGGCCATATTTATCTATTTATTTTATACTTGATAGATATCTTCATGTAAGATGCGTCCCATTTTCACGGTGAGAATCAAAGAGAACTAAGAGATGCAGCAAAGAAATAGGATCATTTAGGAGAATTTGTTGGATTGGAGTAAATTGCACACAATCCATGCAAGAGTTTGAAAAAAGTACATTTATGTTTCCAAGACTGGTTGATAGAGAAATAAAAAATGGGAACATAGTATTTATGCAGTTTAATTTGCCTATTATATAGAACGAGCCTGATATGTTTATCAGGTCGTTCTGCAGAAACACATTAAAACATAGTTATTTACTAACGATGTTTTCAGCTTTGGCCGCCGGCGGCATGTCGGGGTGGGTAGAGACGTCGGCCGCGGTGCGCAGGCGCCGGCGAGCGGTCAACGGCCTTGACATTGTACCCGTTTTGCGTTTACATATTATTCGTATTCCACAACCATGCGCATAATTATCGTCATTTAATGCAATTGAGTCACGTGGGGAAACTTTATCGCCACGATAAATAACTAGCAAAGGTATGAGATCTGCGAAAGTTTCAACTGATATTTATTCAAAAGAAGTCCGTCTCAGACGGCGGCACGGTGCATTAAGATTTAAGCAGATTTTAAACACCGCTCGACCTCATCTGACGGTAATAAAGACGACCTTTTCGCTTCCCGCTGCTCTCGCACTGTAAATTCGTTTTAATGTTTCAAGATCAACGGACAAAGGGATTCTTTATAAACAGATATTCAGTATTATGTGAATACTGAATGGTACAGAGATGGAATACAAAAACTGACACGAATTTGATGAAGGTCGCAATATTTACAGTACTTAAGTACCTAAGTATTGTTTAGGTATGTAAAGAATTATTTAAAACTCACGTGTCTGTTCCAATGACTGTGGTGGTTCTAATTATGTTCTTTACTAGCTGAGCCCGCGACATCGTCCGCGTGGAATTTAACTTAACAAAAAAGCGGGAGCGGTCCCGCGTTCTGAGCCCGCGCGACAGGACCCATTTTTTTATTATGTTTTTCTAAAACAAAAGTAGTCTAAGTTACAACTTAAACATCAGCTATCCGCCAGTGAAAGTCCCGTCAAAATAGGTCCAGCCGTTTCGCAGATAACCCGGAACAAACACACAGATAGACAGACAGACAGACAACTTTTTTTTAAATCGCATTTTTGCTATAGGTGTCGTATGTACGTACTTTCATATGCATTTAGTGAAAAGGTGTTATTTTGATATTACAAACAGACACTCCAATTTTAGTTATATGTATAGATGGTATTTGCAAACTAGATATATCTACGGACTACAAATTTTGATCACTTTAGAAAGTTAACCTACCCCACATACACGAAATAGGAATTCATTATAACGATACTAAATTGTTACTCATTAATTTAATAAAACGTTCATTTTATTAAAGTTCTAACGGATATTTAATTGCCGGGCATTCCTGAACCGATGCCGGTTATTCCTAATGATGCTGATGCATCTGTCCGTTGCAAAAATTAATGACTTAGACTCTCGGATTAATAACTATAATCATTTGAACATAAAAACTTCACTAAAATTTAAATAAAGCTAGGATAAAGTAATTTAAGAAGCTGCAGTTACTCCACTAACCTAATAAAAGAACAAAGAAACAATTGATGTCCGCGTAGATAAAACAACTGGTACCTACCCTGAAATAGGGTTAGCAAGTACCTGTACAACAGATACAAAGTGGTGAAGATTCAGCGTAACATGAGTGTTGACAATCCCAACATTACTTTTTTTGTGCACATTTTAATTTTGTAACTTGCAACATTATCTTAAAAAATAAAATCCCTTCCGTCTTGGACCGCCATCGTAACACCCACGCTCTGTGTTTTAATTAAAATCCCAGCGACCTAAAACCCTACACTACAGTCTTTACAAACCTTTACAATGAGAGGTTAGAGAATTAATGAGTTAAACCAAGTGTGGTTCCATTCAATAGCAGCTGAGAAAAGTCCAGTAGATATAGGTTTGAACCATTACTATGGCTATAACGCGGGAATAGTTATGCACCGAATTATCTCTTTCTGTCATCAGTAATTTGACATTCGAAAGAAGAAGACAAAGCAACCACTAAACCACGTTTATTAATTAATAAGTGGGTAGAAGTATGTGCGTATAAATAACAGGCAAACTGTTTTATTTACAACTAAGACGGCAATCATGCGCACAAACCGGCTGATGTTAAGGATTTATCGTAGCTTTTAGATGCTTGCAATACCAAAGGCCCTGCTCGCACGATACTGAACTATAGGGGAGTGGGACAGAGCGAGAGGAAGGAGGGAGGTCGGGCTTCTGGCTCTCTACCACCTTAAACTTAACTAGCGTCATTTAAGAATAACCTGCAAGTAACTTTATTGCTCGAATTCAGTATACTAGTGTAAGGGTTGTCAAAAGCTGATGACAAATAGGTACTTATACAGTATATTCCAATTACGAAATATTTTATGTTAGTTGCAAAAATTCCAAAGGATCACGACCTCTCGCCGCAAACAGCGGTCCACCTGTTACTCGGCAACTTTGATTCCCTTCGAAGGGCGCAACGAATTGTGAAGGTTCCAAGCAACACGACGGAGTTTTGCATAAAGGCGTTGGCCCTTTATTCGAAAAACCAACCTATAATACACATCCATTTATACCTAACCTTAACTAGACTACTACTTATTTGTGGTTTAATACTATTGACGATAATTAGCTGCATGCCTTTGAAAAATAGGTTTACAGGTTGCCAGGACAAATAAGGACCAACCTTTAAAGCCGCATAATTATTGCAAATTATTTTTTTAAGGCTATTTCTACTAAAATAACTTATCCTGTTTCCAATACATAGTTAGAATATTGAGAGTATAAATATAGGGGAAGAAATAGGACAAATCAATTTCCAGACAATCTTACATTTAAAGACAAATAAACAGGAAGTATCAAAAGTTAGTAAAACAAAAGGAGCTCTACTCTGTCTATCTGAGTTTACACTGGATCCCGTATTGTTTTGAAATTTACTATCCGAAATAACTTACAAAATCATCCGAATGTTTCGCGGCAAGTGTGTAAACTACGCGGAAACAACCTTCCTGTCATTAACAATCGTTAAATTGTGGTGTGATTATGTATAATACGTGGTTAGATCCTCCCGGCCGGCCCGACTGGTTTGTTTGCTCAGGCTTCATGTCTGCGTCCAGTTTTAACTCTACACTGGCAAATGTGGGATGGATAAATTTAGACTTCTGCTACTATGTTTACCTCCAACTGCTTTCTGTTTATTATCAGATTTGATTTTGATCAAACAAGATGGATGTGATTCTTTAAACACACCTTCTAAGCCAATTTCCGCATAAAGAGTACATAAACTCCTAGATGTTGATTTGCATTGTACCTTTCAAAGCTGACAGAATAAATTTTGCACCAAGAATTACTTTTTACAATTCACCTAACAAGTAGATGCTCGATAAGTCCATAGAAAGCTTATCTAAATCGAGATCAGTTAGTACCATCGCCGTAACAAGTCATTAGCGCGTAAATTCATTGCCATGACTCCGGTGCGCCGGCGCCGACGCGACGTGTGGCGACGACGATCTTCTAGAAAGGAGTCCGCAAATAGCCGCTTTATGTACTTAACTGTACATAAATCGATCAATAAATAACGTCTACTTGAAGTCCTAGATCATTTGTTGGATGTTATAAGATTAGGAAAATTGCACGGAATGTTGTTGCAAGTGAGCAGGACAAAATAAATGTTAATAGTAATACGGGTATAAATTAATCTTCTTAAGTTATTAAAGGTTATTACTTAGGTATATCTTCCTTTGATGGTTGTTAATAAATTTGGCCCTACTGATTATACTGAATTATGTGAGTAGGTACTAATTTTACTGGCAACAAAACACAGTATGCAAAGATCCACCAAGATCCAAAAATCAAAAATAGTGTGCAAACTCAAATCTTATAAAGCATTCGATTTTCGGAATTACTCATTCAGGCAATAATGAAAAGTTTTTGGAGCAGAGGCACTTATTTCGGACGTTCCGACTAGGTACTAGGTACTAATGAAGTGTACGCAAAAAGGAGCATAATTGCAAACGTTATCAAATTCCAACAGCCATCAGGGTAAATCCCAGTAATATTAGCATTAGAGCTTATACTGTCAGCAAGGCCTCAGGTTTTAACTTTACATTTTTATTAAGAACTAGCTGAGCCCGCGACTTCGTCCGCGTGGAATTTAACTTAACAAAGAAGCCCGCTCCCGCGTTCTGAGCCCGCACGACAGAACCCATTTTTTCATTTTTTTTACTATTGTTTTTCTAAAATAAAAGTAGCCTAAGTTACTGCTTATAACATCAGCTATCTACCAGTGAAAGTCCCGTCAAAATCGGTCCAGCCGTTTCGGAGATACTCTTTGATTTCATGTGTTTTTATTTTTTTACGCGGAACCCTAATTGGTTCTCTAAATTTAAAGTAGCCTAAGTTACTCCTTATAATATCAGCTATCTGCCAGTGAAAGTCCCGTCGAAATCGGTTCAGCCGTTTCGGAGATTACCCGGAACAAACACACAGACAGACAGCCAGACAGACAGACAGACAGACAGACGGACAGACAAAAAAAATTTAAATCGCGTTTTTGGTATAGGTGTCGTATGTACTTTCATGTGCATTTAGTGAAAAGGTGTTATTTTGATATTACAAACAGACACTCCAATTTTATTTATTTGTATAGATATAGATGTTGTAATCTCATGGTACATTACATTACAATTTACAATTGGAATTGCAGTCTCATATCCATAAAGGTCTGACAGAAATTACTGCCTTACTGCGATCTTATTGTTCTATTTGCCAGTATTTAACAAGACTGTGCTATAACCTACCAGCGCAAGTTGTATTTTTAACAAAATCATGCAAGCATATATTAAAAAATACAGTTGTAAGCACCTTGTAATTCCACGGAGGATTTAAAAGTGTAATATTCTGTGTTTCCTAAGCTAATAGTTAACTCTAATGATCCAAAGGACATGTTGTCCGTCACGATTTTCGTCTGCGGTAATGATCGTTACTTCCGAGGCTTTTCCTTGTTTTTATTCAAATTTTTAATAGTGCCATTATGCCAGTTGTTTTGGGGAATTTCGAGATGTATCACGACTATTAAAATTTTACGTGGTATTCTGTTTTAGATCGTGTTTCGAGCATAAAATACAAGGTTAATTTTTTTTGAAGGCTTAAAGTGTAAGAACCTACATGAAAATGATGTGTTAATAGGCGGTTCAACACTGGACAATCCATTGTGAGATCGGCAGTCTCCAAATCACGATCCAGGATCACGTCCTTATTGACAGCCTTTAGATTGCACTATTGCTGCGCGCGATCGGAGTGCGGTGGATCATCCAGTGAGGAGCCCACTTTTAGGTATACGGTCTCATGTTCCAGGGAACACCGTAGCCTGTAGTTACTGACTTATCTTTGTAATCAAAATAAACTCGGCACACACTATCTTCCTATGTTCATTTATTTATGTATCGGGGTCGGCTTTTAGTTTTCATTTTACCCTAATTTAGCTCTTCACCGATATTTATACGTAGCGATTGTCTTCTGCCCTCCAAGACCCAGCGGTATAGTCAGTCCATTTCAGGAAGACATGTGAATTATTGCAAATGGACCCATGTGCCAGTATCATGAGGGTCACAGCACGCGTCTTAGTGAAATGAACGAACTATAACCGAAATCGGTAAGACTACTTTTATCAGGTTTTAATTCCGGCTTCTGACTGCCCGTATATCAACACAGTATCTATATATACGAGTACTAGCTGTGCCCCGCGACTTCATCCGCGTAGTATTGGATTATTGTGTTAAAAAGTATCCTATATGTTAATCCCGGTTATAATCTATCTGTGTTCCAAATTTCATCCAAATCCGTTCAGTAGTTTTTGCGTGAAGGAGTAACAAACATACATACATCCATACATACATACATACATCCACACTCACAAACTTTCGCATTTATAATATTAGTAGGATATATCGCCAGACGAACACACATACTGTATGGTCTCAATCTAAGCAACTTTTATACTTTGGGTACCGTACAATGGACTGGGGGCGATCCCAGTGACACCCAGACCTGGGCAAATTACGAACGACCATTTCCGAAATTTGCCCCAGCGGGAATCGAACCCGCAACCACCATGTGCAGTGAGCCGAGCGGCATACGCTCGAACCACTGCGCCACGCGGTCGTCAATAGATAGATACCTAATTCCACAAAGTTATTAATGGAACTACATCCGAAAGAACCACGCTTATTACCATGATTGACACCATCTATTGACCAGACAGGCACGAACCAAAAACCGATCAAGTAACGCTAACGGTGTTTCGGTTAACGGCTGAACCGGAACGTGGATAATTACAACTAGTTTATTGTCGTGCCGGTCGGTTTTGACGCATTTAATTCATACTGTTTAGTGCTAGAGGACCTCAAAAGCAAACGGTAAAGTAATTAGTTATGTGGTGGTTACAGGGGTGTTTATACACTGACGGGAAATTGTATTTGCTATACATAGTTGCTATGTGGTTTCTTCAAGTAAATTGTTTTTTGTTCAATGACTTTCACGTTTGGCATTTTATTGAAAATATTAACAAATTTACCTATTAGTGGATGGAACCTTATAGTTTTTATAACCAGCAGTAAGGTATTCCTTTAATACAGCCACGATTTTGTATAAGATTAGAAAGCTGGATTAAATGCTCCTTTTTGAAGCAATTAAGTTACCTTGGACAGGCTTTCAGCTACAAAAAAATGGGGTAAATCTCTATAGTTTGAAGAGAGAAGTCCCACCCATAGGAGGCGTATGTTAAATGCAGTTTAAAGACGACCTCCAGTGTAGCAATCCCTTAACTTGTGGAAACAGGTGTTGTAATAAAGGTTAAAATGGATGGCGCCCGCTGTTTCCTTACAAGCAAACGTGACCTTTAGTTAGTTGTAATTAAGTACACGTAACTTTAGCTTTATTACAGACGATCCGTTACCGGGAGGATAGGCTGAATGTTAGTTTTAATGAGCTGAGCTTAAGACTCGTAAGTTCAATTGGAATGCTGTCCTTTTGAGGCGATGAATAGTTAAATATTATGCAAGTGCGAAATGATTAAGCATATAAGTGCCTTTGACCTTTCTCGGAGCGCAACGGTGAAAACACTTCAGTCTGGCTAGGCAGGTACCCTATCTGTAGTTATAATTTCACCAGTCAAGATAAGCATAGCAGTAAGCAAGGCAAAGGTATTCAACGAACATACAAATAGTACAGAATCTATTGAGGTACCCTATATCTACTGTACGATACTTAGTTATCTTATCTAAATGACTTACCTGTCTTTTTAAATGTTACTAGCAATTTAAAGTTATCACTAGCAGTCGAGTTATTCAACCTAAAACTAATCTCAAACTCACGTCGACATTTTAATAGCCACGGTGGATCAAACCGTGCCTTTCTGTTACGGAGGCAGCCATCTAACCGCTGCGATCAATAGCGCAACGGTTAGACGGCTGCCATCGGTTATATTTTCCGCCCTCATATTTATGACCTCGTATTTAATAAGGTAAGCTGTGATAGCCGATTGGTTAAAGCACGCGTCTCGCGGGCACCAGGTCTTGGGTTCAAACCCCGGCTCGCAGCTCTGGATTTCTCGAAATCTATGTGCGAATCATAATTTCTATATGATTATCACTTGCTTACGGTGAAGGAAAACATCGTGAGGAAACCTGCATGTCTTAGAAGATCTAACCAATTTTCGAAAGACATGTGAAATCCGCCAACCCGCACTGGGGGAAGGGAGGAGTAAGGGGAGGCCTGTGCCCAGGAGTGAGACGTCAAAAAGGGCTAAATTATTATTATATCTATACAAATAAATAAAATTGGAGTGTCTGTTGGTAATATCAAAATAACACCTTTACACTAAATGCATATGAAAGTACTAACGACACCTATAACAAAAACGCGATTTAATTTTTTTTTGTCTGTGTCTATCTGTCTGTCTGTCTGTCTGTGTGTTTGTTCCGGGTAATCTCCGAAACTGCTGGACCGATTTTGACGGGACTTTCACTGGTAGATAGCTGATGTTATAAGCAGTAACTAAGGCAACTTTTATTTTAGAAAAACAAAATTAAAAAAATGGGTCCTGTCGCGCGGGTTTAGAACACGGGAGCGGGCTTTTTTGTTAAGTTAAATTCCACGCGGGCGAAGTCGCGGGCTTAGCTAGTTATAAATATATCTATACCTACTAACACCATGTTTGACTTTACAGTAAGAGCGTGGGTCCTTTAGCCGTAAATTCGTAGCATGGAAATTTCCTTTTACAAATATGTAACTACTTAGTTATTTCTAGAAAATCGTCTCCCACGTTTGCGCAATGTCGCCCGATGACGCATAATGTTTTCTCCTTGGCGAAATGACGTGGTTTCAGTACAACCAGTAATTCGGGAACACGTGCTTGTGTATTCAGTAAATTGTGATTGTGCTGGATTTCACTGAAATTTAATAGAGGTAAGCTTGTTAGTGTATATAACGCCAGTTTAAGAAGGTTCTGTCTTGTAAAGTATGTACGGTTACATGATATATAAAAAACATATTCTTTTGTTTTGTCATTATGAGCCTTTGAACAGTTCACACGGTTTTATTATTCTTCACCGAATAACTCCATCCAGCAGGAATATAACAAAGGTGTATTTTTTAATCCTACAATAGTCGAGTGAATCCACTTCGAAAACTGGATTGTATAACAAGCTATAACGATTCTCAAACACTTAAATGTTTGATAGCGTTTGCGTATAAGAGCCATGGTAACGTCTCGTCAATAATAAATGTATGTCAAAAAATCTAAAAGTACTAAAATTATTGACCACTCGAGCACATGCAGAGTCCCAAGATGAATGAAAATATAGATACTTAATAGGTACTTATTATTTCAATTGGAATTATTAAGTAGGTACTACGTACTACGTGTGTACGTCCATTCTCCCAATTCCTGCGTGAATTGTTGATTGTAGAGTGAATGAATAGTGAATATCATAGAGTAGATAGAACTACAGTCGTTTTTTTTATAACGTCTGACAGTCTTTAATCGGTTCATTTTAGTTTTTCTTCAACAACTTATCGTTATATTATAGACGCCGCATATTACCGCAGGTAACAATTTTAAAATAACATACGATTACCTTTATATGAACGAACTAACTTCCTTATGTTCTAAACAGCTTCATATTGCCCAAGGACATAGACAATTATTATTTCATTTTATCATAGGGTAAATCGCAAAAAATACGACGGAAGATAACAAGAATTGTTTATGTTTTTATAGTTCAATGCGCTAGCAGAGGCTAGCAGCGTAGATGGCATTGGTCTAGCTTTTTCTAAAGGTTTTTTATGTACCGAGGAGTATGTACCTATTTGATTGCAAATTTTTCTAAATAAACATCTGATATAACAAAATTAATTACTGTTATTTTATTGTTTATTGCAGTAATTGCATGGTATTAATACTATACTACTCATATTATGCTACTGTAAGTAGACCTAGCCTGCATCAAATTAGGTAAATTTACAGAAACAACCTGAATTTTGTAATTTAGTTTTTATATTGAGTTGAGCACCTTACCTGTGTTTAAAAATAACCATAAGAAAAACGGTGGGTTTCCCATTCGTAAAGTGTCGTCGCCAAAAAAACATCACAATAGCATACCTAATTAAATTACAAAAGAGCAAGAGGATGGGACAATAATTAGGTATGTGTATTTTGCAGCCTGATACTAAGGTCTAATGATATATTTTTTCCGAGGTTTCGAGACACATAGAGGACCCATGGACTCTTAAAGACATTGATATCACTTGCTTGTCCGTATTAATAAATCGATCTCAAATCTGAGAGCGGTCTTGAGTACGCTTTTGATGTGTCATTTTGTACTGGTATGACATAAATAATAATAATAAATAAATATCGCCAGACTGACACACCAACTGTATGGTCCCGAACTAAGCAAAGCTTGTACTATGGGTACCGTACAATGGACTGGGGGCGATCCCAGTGACACCCAGACCAGGGCAAATGACGAAAAGGCCATTTCCGAAATTTACCCCAGCGGGAATCGAACCCGCAACCACCATGTGCAGTGAGCCGAGCGGCCTACGCTCGAACCACTGCGCCAAGCGGTCGTTAATAAGAATGACATTTCCAAGATCGCTCTCAGATTTGAGATCGATTTATTAATATGGACCTAGGAGAGTTAAGCAGTGACACAGTAGGCCCCTTGAAAATTTATCACTGCACAATTTAAACTTTACTTTAAAGTGGCCAACAATTTGCGAACGGACTTTAGACAAACACGGTAAAACCATGAACAATCCCTATTGTGATGATGTTAATATATCTCGTAAATAATAATACAAAAGGTTCTATAAAATAATAGAGAAGACTCTATTCTTTATTGACGTTGCGTAAAATTTCGAGGCGTGTGATGTGACGAATACGGTATGACGTGAAACGAGTATAAATATCATTTTATATTATGCTAATGTTGATACGAAAACAAGAAAATCTTTTAGGTATCCCATTTTAACTGGTCATGACCGGAAAAATCGTATAATTTTCCGACGCGAGTAACACAACAATGAGCGAGCGTCTGCGAACAGAAATATTCAAATCTTTTTTTTTCATCTTGTCCTTAGTTCCGCACTGAATCGAATATAGCACGAAATTGGCTCAGCTACCTAATATCAAATGAGTATATCCTCAATTAGAATGCGACCTTCGATTAAGTGTGAAATCCATCCTGAATTACTGAAGAAAACAGCAGTCACGCCTACCTAGTTTCGAACCAAATTACGGTTATAGTTAGTTACGTTAGTTACACACGACAGCGGGAGCTCCACCATAAATTCATACGAACGAGACACAAGTGTCTCCATACATATTTGTACGGATAATTGTTGCCATACGCAGTACAAGCTAGCGTAAAATTCATAGAACACCAGTTAAACTCTACATAAAACCTATTAAGGTGAAGGCGCCTGTCTAGCCCGCGAAATTCAAAATTTTCGAGTATTTTTATAGTTTATCCAAAATCTGAAAACATTTAAGACAACATTTTGTGATTTGCGAAAAACACAGTATGCCGTGCGTTTATTAATACATTTATTTTACTTTAAATATTATCACGGTGAAGATGATACAAGTAAATCACTAAATATACAAAACAATCCAGATTATCTGGATAGCTGCCGTTCTTGAAATGTTTTAGAGTAAGTTGGATATATTAATAAATGCACTGCACACGGTCTTTCTCGCGAATTACAAAATGTGCCTTTTATTATTGTTAGATTTTGAAAAAATCTAAAAAACCTCAAAAAATTTGAACTTTGCGGGCTAGATGGGCGCTTCAGCCTTAAATAAAGGAAAGAGAGACAATCATATACCTACAGACTCGACATGGGTAGTAAGTAACACTCTATGACAGAAGAATGCCGTAAAGTAACTATAATTGCGTTTGGTATCGATAGTTGAGACCCTGTAGTCCAATACCCCTCCACCCCCCTACCTAACCCTCTCTCTGTCCCACTGTCCTTTAGGGTGGCAACACGCGAGGAATTTAGTACCTATTAGAAGTTCCTATAGGCTTTAACTGCTGCCTTTGCCGAGTTTAAAGAAACATAAGTTATAACCAAAATTGTTTAACTTTCACCTGGAACTTGGGTTCAAATCCCGGCTCGCACCTCTGGATTTTCCGAAATCTATGTGCGATTCATAATTTCTATATGACTATCACTTGCTTACGGTGAAGGAAAACATCGTGAGGAAACCTGCATGTCTTATAAGGTCTAACCAATTTTCGAAAGACATGTGAAATCCGCCAACCCGCACTGGGCTAGCGTGGTGGATTATGGCCTGAATCCCCTTCATGTTGAGGGAGGCCCGTGCCCAGCAGTGGGACGTCAAAAGGGCTATATTATTTCACCTGGAAACTATAGTGGAAGTTAGAACATCATCGTACGAAACGCCGCTATTATCCTACTTAATATTATAAATGCGAAAGTTTGTGAGTGAGGAACTGAGGATGTATGTATGTACTCGTATGTGTGTTTGTTACTCCTTCACGCAAAAACTACTGAACGGATTTGGATGAAATTTGGAACACAGCTAGATTATAACCGGGATTAACATGTAGGATACTTTTTAACCCAATAATCCAATACTACGCGGATGAAGTCGCGGGGTACAGCTAGTTATACATATAGCTAGTTTACGGTTAACTTAATTAAAAATGTTGTTGTGATTCTCTGTGAACCAGTCGGCACTTCAGTGTCCTCGAGAGTCACCTGATGATGCACCGCCGTCGCAGACCGTGAATGATATGTTTTTTGCCGACAGCACAAAGTTACGAATGAATGGATGCCGCCAAAATTAGCGACACAGTCTTCACTAAAATATGAATGGTCGTGACGCAAATTTAAAATGATGCCTTGTTTATGTGGCTTATGCTCGGGGGGGTTCTTCGTCATATCATCTCACAGAAAAATTATCCCATGAATTGAAATGGCGACTTTTTTTTTGCCATTGTAACATGGCTCTTGCATCAGTGCCGAAATATCTGATCGAAATATGGGACGAAACAGAATAGAATGTCCATAGAAGTGGTTTCGTCCAATCGACCCAGAGGAATCCTTTCATATGTCTATGATTTAAACCAAAACTCATTGTCAATGGCAGTCAGTGGGATTTACGCGCATAGTCTTCTTTCCTGCTTGCCATATTTTATCATAGGTATGTGCCCTTATACAGATTTCATACAGGGTGAAATCGTAATTTTTGGCAATATAAAAAATACCTACCTATAAATGCTCTATATTATATTCTGTGAGGATCTATATTTATAAAATAAATAAGACATGAACGTTCTTTCGGAAACGAACATTGTTTTGTAGAACTATATATAGCCACTTACAGTTATTTAAAAAAAAATTACTTCCAGCAAATCAAAGGCTCTGCTTCTATTCACAATATTACAGGGCCTTAACCACGCTAGCTACTCAAATCGTAATAGAAAAGCAAACGCTCGCGATTACGATACCATATCAATGTCAGTAGAAATCGTGAAGCTCGTGTCAGCAAAACGTCAAAAGCGGAGCGTTTGAAACGTAATCGCGAGCGTTTGCTTTTCTATTACGATTTGAGTAGCTAGCGTGGTTAGGGCCCAGTTCAACTTTACAATTTAGTATTCTTAACTTCATGCATTATGTGTTATACACTTCATGACGCTGATTCCTTTAAGTTGCAATGCCACCTAATGAATATATGAATCAGTGTAGCCGCACCGAGCCGCGAGACGCATGCAAATATCCTCTGCAATGTTTTTAGGTATTTTTAAACGATACCATCACCGCTTGGCTTGGCGGCAACAAGATTGATACAGACTGGTGTCTTGTCACAATAAATGTTTGATACGTGAGCTGTGTGAAAAAGAAATAGACGAAAATTGAGTCGGATTGGCCACCTGGCATAGATTGTCTTTGGTGTGAACGGATTTCTCGTGCATGATAATGATTTTTCATGAGCTACAACTTTTTTTTTTTAATTTAATTTGTAAAATAAAATAAAAAGTTTCTAGATAAACAAGTATCATACAGTAACGACATATTTTGTAACATTTACAACATTAGGGACTTCTCAATTTGCAGTCAAATTCATTAAAATCCAATTTAATTCCGTCATTATCATAGCACTTAGAAGACTAGTTGGTTTCTCAACGCGCGAAGGTAGACTAATTTACCTTGGAGGCACAAATCTTTCGTTGTCCAACCGACCTAAAGATCAAATTAGTTTAATGTTTTCCTGTAATAAAACACAATAGGTCGTCTACATAATGTGCTGAAATACTTATGGACAGACGTCATGCTTTTCAATAACAAATAAACAAAATATTATTGTGCTCAGTTTGTAAATTACTTAATGCACGATTGCTACTACAAGTGAGAATGAAGGGCATATTGTTTGTAGGTAGGTATTTATAAATTTACAAAAAAACTGGTTTTGAAGTTTAAAAATATCATTAGCTACGTTTGCAACCATTACCTACTACGAGACAATATGAATAAATAAGTACCTAATTAAAAACCAAATTTTGAGTCGAAACCTGGTTAGGTTAATTATCTTATTATAAATTGACAATACTATTTAGCAAGTGTTCAAATTAGTGTCGCTTGGAGATGCAATGACTGCACCCTTTTTGTTTTCAAATCAAACAAATCTACTCGAATTTGACTAATCTTAGCACGTTTTATTAACTTTACAAGCCCTTTGCCCTCTTGAGGTGTTTGAATAAAAAACTATAACTCAGATGCACACTCAATGCTCGCTCTTAGGCTTCTCTCAGGAACTTAACTGCTGAAGCAGCATGTAGAGGTACCTATAGGTAATTTAAACAAACCATTTGTATTGTCCTATAGAAATGTCTTTGGATAATATTTAGAGTCGTTTAGCGCCACCTGCATTAGGAAACAGCGGAAAGGTGCTAAGCGCCAACTCAAAGAATGGAACATCTAATAGAAAAACAAGTGAAGTGCTAATTGGACATACGGGCCGATAGTTCTGTATAAAGCCGGGCTCATTAGGTTGAAGTTTTTAAAGATTTTTACAATGTAAGACAGCTTAATAATAGTATAGTAAGTTGAAATTTGGTAACTCGACATTGAAAATGTTATCACGATGTGTTCGCTAGAACTGCTTTAGCAGAAGAAAAAATTATGGAACATGAGATGAGAAGTACCTCCTCAGAACTTTTCACGATGTCAAACTTATCACACTCCTCTCTATGTATTGCTTTGGGGTTTGAAAACGTATTTTAACGAGTGATAGTGAGGACAGTCATATTGTACTGAATCGACCTTTTGCTTCAATATAGTTTTTTGTTAAATAATACGTAATGAGTCGGTTTAGAGAAAAGATTCAATTAATAAAAATGAGTGGATACCTAATATTTTTGGGAATAGGTTAGAAAATAATTATTAAACAATAAACATGGGTTGATGAGTCATACGGATAGCAAAATAAGTCTGTGGTGGGTGCGGCATTTTTTTCTAATATACTTTGGTTCCTATGCCAGGTGCCGACGAGGATAACCCAAGGACACAGTCTTTAAATTTACATTATAACGGGTTATTTTAAAAAGATACAATGTTTGTTCAAGGAAATTAAATTTAGTCGGTAGGTATACCTATACTTTTCTACCTAAAAGTTTTTGGCCGTATCTTACGAAATTATTTAGGTACCTTTAAACTTTCGCCGTTGGCAGCGGTCTTATTATTCGTCCATGCTTGTACTGGCTAAATAATCGCACCACCGTTTTCCGCGACTCCTGAGCATAATGCGCCAAACAAGTGCGTCATAATTACGTAACAGACCGAAAAAAAGATTTACGTCCAATCCGATTTTACGATCACGGGTTTTTTGCACCCAAAATCGGAGTCTTCAAAATGCAAGCGACGCATTTTCCGCTTTGTGCTTGAAGTACATTGTGGCTAAAATGCTAACTAGGGCCCGTATTAATGTCATCTTAACGTCATCCCAGTACAAAATGACAAAATTACTTGATATCGAACTATTCATAAGTTTGTAAGCTTGTAAGGTTAACCTTTACGAAGGACTTGTTGGTCACAATTCTAGAAAATGCTATCAACTATGGAGTTACTAGGCATTTCGGATACACATTTTTTGTGCAGCCCATTGTTTTAGTGGGACTAATTGAATGTCTTCTAATGTCCATGAACAGCTTATGTTAAGGAATCTATCTGTTCTACTTATGAAAAAATGTTTTAGTTGAACTTCCACGCCGAACGACAGTGCTGAGTTTTGGTAAAATCTTGACACAAATCAACTTTCTCATAACCCACATTTATTGAAGTCAAAAACAAATACATCGATATCTACAGAATGGATCGAACAAACACTAAGATTTCACAACCCAAAATTGGACACTTGGAACTGACTGGAAAGTCACATAAAATATAATAGAATACTTTGAACCTGTATTAATGAAACCAGCTCAAGTCTTAGAGCGAATTTAAGTAGGTACACTTTGAGACAAAGAAAATCCAAGTTAGCTTTCACAATTTAAATCGATTCTAAATACCACTTTAAAATTACCATTTTATAAATAATTAAATTAAAAATGTAATCACATGAGGTGGCATGACAGAGTAAGTAACATAACTCACCTAGCCACCTCATTAGTGTCACCACGTCTATCAAAAAAATATCAGGACCGTTGAAAACAACGGGATCAAGCATGAATAAAATAAAAGCTCGTCGATTCGTAGGTATAAAATTCCGTTTTGATCCTGATTATCACAAATGTTAATATATAATTTATAAACATATTACTTAGGCCTACTTCGGCGAGCTAACGGTATTATTTTATTGTACTGGTGTGACTATTGTAATTTATAGGAATCATGCAGTGTCTAGGCGTTAAATGAGGCTGATTATGTATCGTGTTCGTCATCATAAATGATTGTATTATTTTAATTTACTTAACCATCACTTGGCATAGTAGTAAAATCTAAGTTTTACTAGTAAACCAACTTGCTAATGGGGAGTCTCGAAGGTCGTGTATTCGCTTGAAACATTGTAACTATGTTACATACATGTTCGTTTCATCAAATTTGATCGAGTTCTTCTGATGTTACATGTATAACTTTAGCCAATTAAATTTTTTCGAAAAAATTTTTTTTTTCTTGCGTTGTTGTCCGTGTTCACGCATGCTGCCACCATACTTGCAGTTCTCTAGTTCGTTGATAAGCCATTATGAAAGTTTCGACTAATACTGCACGCGAAATGTACGGGAGAGCGTAATGCCGACTTCGCCTAACCAAGACTTATAACGACACAGCACACAACTGGTATCTACGTGTAAAAAATTATATATCTCGAAAACTTGAAAATCGGACTTAGGGAAATAATTTAAACTTATTTTTATTTTCAAAGAAGTACTTTAAGTATGCGGTGATCTAAAAATAAATAAATCTCACATACCCTGATATCTTATAGGCACTACGTATCTAATATAAAAAAAAATATCAATATTACCCTCAGCGCAATACTTGCCACCTGCCAAAATGGGTCATCCAATTTAGTTTGGGAAAGTCCTATAAAATTAAAAATCATGGTTGCAGCAATAACTACACCTACACTGATCTCTAATGACCCTCCGCCGGGTTTATGGTCCCCTGGTAGGTGCACGACCGGGTAATAAACTAAACTTAATTGTGATAAGAATTCATTGCTTTCCCAAAGAGATATGTCAAGGTCAGGAGCTGGACTTTTACGTGGAATTTACGAGAGTAGGTTATTTACGATATCCATGAGGAGATGTACACTTACTCACTAATAATATTGACCTACTTCCTTAGTTTTGAAAGTTGATTAAATCTAACCTGAAGTATTGGTAACAACATTGTTTTTATAGCGCAGGCGATATGAATGCCTACTTTTGTTAGCTTCATCTATCTATATAATAACATTGAATCTCTATTTCCTTGGTCATCGCATCACGCGTGAACGGATGGAACGATTTCGCTAATTCTTTGTTGTGTTTATTATTGTCCGGAGAAGGTTCTTATGAAAGAAAAAATGAAGAAAGTTGAGCGAAACAATTCGAATTAAATATTCAAAGTTAAGACAGGACAACTTCTGTCGGGTCAGCTAGTCTTTATATATAAAAACCCGGTGTGCATGTGTTTGTAATTCTCCTCCTCCTAACCGGCTTGACCGATTTAGATGATTTTTTTGTAGATACTTATGGGTTCACATATACGGTTCTTAGCTATATTTGGACCCGGTAGGCGACGCCGCTGTTGACATCTAATAAATAAAATCTACGCTAGCGAATCTGTGACCAAAAGCTAGTAGGTAGCCTTCTAAAGTAATGACCTGAGCCATAATTCACACATTAAATACGTACACTATTTAACTAGGTAGGCAAATAATAAGGAAAATCAATCAAACGTATTATTAAATAGTTAAAAAACCTACAAAATAAACAAAACTCACAAATATATTAGGCACTTATAGAAAAACAATGTTGGTATTACGTAAGTATATAAGTAGATTAATTAACATTTTTATGTTGGTTATAGTTATGTAATAAACATCACGTATTAAGTATTTCAATTAATGGAAACCCAGCCCTACAATGCTATCTAAAAGTAAAGTGTATACGAAAGTGTCACTTCAAACTATACTTAGAACAGTAGAGGTACTTTTACCGTTTTCTACAATTATGAGAAACTAGCTGTGCCCCGCGACTTCATCCGCGAAGTATTTTAACTTAGCAAAAATTTCGAGATTATCGGGTTAAAAAGTATCCTATATGTTAATCCCGGTTATAATCTATCTGTGTTCCAAATTTCATCCAAATTCGTTCAGTAGTTTTTGCGTGAAGGAGTAACAAACATACATACATCCACACTCACAAACTTTCGCATTTATTATATTAGTAGGATTAATGCACCTTGAATTGGGCAACTTTCTTCTCGATACATTCATTGTAATAGCTGTCTTTATATATTAACTGTATGACACATGTAGAGTTGGTTGTTATCATAAAAAACCGGGCAAGTGCACATCAGGACATGCACAATGAAGGCTTCCGGACCCATTTCAATAGCGAAGATTTCTCGTTTCTATAACCAAAGTAGTGAAACAAAAGAAACAAAGTTGTATTTGCGGTTGTTTTTTGAATCTCAGTGTTGAGTTATTCAGAAAAAACGGGGAATTAACTTCACTTTAACTTGGTCGGCTGTAGCTCGTGATTTAGTGAACCCATTTCTCCGGTTATCATTTTAATTGCAATGTAGTGTCATGTGCTAATGTCCTCATTTTTTCTAGATTTTCTGCACAGTGTTTCAAGTATTAATAGCCAGATCTACCTAAAGCCACGTTTTCAGCTTAAACAAATTAATACAAACTGTTTACCCTTATTTCACACACTTAGGGGTAGAGTTTTATAAAACGCTGAGAATTATATTCTTTATTTGTAATGAGTAACCTTAATACTAATATTCATGGCTCTAAGTTGAGCTTTTTTTTTACCCATACAAACTTTCATCCCCTATTTTATACACTTGGGGGTGGAATTTTACAAAATCCTTCCTTAGTGGATATTTACGGTATAATAGCCTACCTAATGCCCAAATTTCATGATTCTGACACCAGCGGTTTTGGCTGTGCGTTGATTCCTTTGTTTCGATGAGTGAATTTGCAAAAAGTACCAAAATATGCGACATAAATGCCCGTATCTTTTGATTGCGTTGTCTTAGAAGGCTATTTTTTTACACCTACAAGGGACCATAATATTTGATATTAATTTCAACTTGATATCTCTATCCGTTTATGAGAAAAAAATTATTGACGGACAGACAGACGGACAACAAAGTGATCCTATAAGGGTTCCGTTTTTCCTTTTAAGGTCCGGAACCCTAAAAAACAGTTGAGGATATTGCTTGACAGTGATGAAGTCGGAAAATGTTCTTCCCAGATGTGATCAATCTACTTATCTGAGGTTACGTTCTAAGATGAGATCGTAAACACAAATTACCTACGACTAGGTATACTCAAGATGTTAATAGCTCGGAGCTGATCGAGTAAACTTTCCAATTGAACGAACGTGAATTATGAATTTTTATTTGTAACTAGCTGAGCCCGCAACTTCGTCCGCGTGGAATTTAACAACTACCAGTGAAAGTCCCGTCAAAGTCGGTCCACCCATTTCGGAGATACTCTTCGATTTCATGTGTTTTTATTTTTTTACGCGGAACCCTAATAGTTTTTCTAAAATTAAAGTAGCCTAAGTTACTCCCTATAACATTAGCTATCTGCCAGTGAAAGTCCTGTCAAAATCGGTCCAGCCGTTTCGGAGATTACCCGAAACAAACACACAGTCAGACAGACAAAACATTTTTAAATCGCATTTTTGCTATAGGTGTCGTATGTACTTTCATATGCATTTAGTGAAAAGGTGTTATTTTGATATTACAAACAGACACTCCGATTTTATTTATTTGTATAGATGCAGGCAAAGTTTGACGCGAAAACTAGTATACCAACACATTTTATGCACAAAAAATAATAAAAATAAAAACTACATATATACTAATCACCGTTAGATTTATGATAGTTATTAGATATCTATTGAATACTAACGATTCGCGGAATGTCTGACTTTTGAACATAAGTAGGTACATAACAATTTTGTATGTAAGTAATGATTGTGTTAATGCAGTTTTATCTGTTTGATCGTTTGAACAACTATCTATTATATATGGCGAAACACTCGATAGCACTGTTTTATGTGTGTTGCAAGATGTAGAGTGATTCTTTGACTCGCTGTGAAATACCTGACAAGGTAAAAATAACTTTTAACTGCAGTACACAAGCCGAGGCCTGTAGGACTCTCGAGGTGCCGTCGAGGTAGACTCTAGTTGGAGTGCTCCAACCGCCAGTCACCAGCCCCTCCAGACAAGTGGACTTGTCTACAAGGCGTTTGTACTAATGATATTTAGCTGTCGATAAATAGATCACGTGACTTATATTATTGTTAGTCACACGCAGGCGATTTGCTTCTTGATTTAATTTAAACCGTAGGGCATAGTAGATTTTGTAACGTCCGAAAAAGCACTGAACTGTGTAAGCTGCATTGCAGCCATTGAGATTTGTAACATATTTAACTGTAAATTCGTTTTAAATTTTTGGTTAACAATGTTATTATTATACATAGTATTTAGATCCATCGATTTGCTGTTCAGCCAAACCTGTCTTTGTCGTCCTAACTTCAGGCCCACATCATTTCACAAAACCCTGATCTGTTCTGCCCCAATACAAGTGTGCAGTTTGGTAAATAGCAGAAAGTTGCGCTATGAATATTAAAATTGCTCGACGTCACCAATGTTGTCGTCACGTGCGAGCTTTCAGAGCGCCTTGAAGCTGCTCACAAGCCCAATGCCATCGAGTGACGAAAACTGGATACTACGTCATGACGACGTCAGTATCCTAGGAGTGCAGGCATGCTTCTTAATACGGGTACAAGATCGTATACCCATACCATAAAATCCAATGACCATTAAAGGAGTTGCTGCATAGTATAAAACAATGTCGCTTCCCGTTGTATGTCCCTATGTTTGCTTAGGTCTTTAAAACTACGCAACGGATTGTGATGTAGTTTTTTTAATAGATAGAATGATTCAAGAGGAAGCTTTATAATTATGTATAATGCATGCATAATATAGTTGAGAAACACTGATAAAAAATACCCGTGCGATCCGGGGCGGGTCGCTTGTGTGGTATTAAATAAGAATGGGTGGCAGCATACTTTCTCGGTGGCGATACGATTATGTTAGAAGATTGTTGGCGAGAAAATACTGCAGGCAAGTTAATGAAAAAGACTAAACAGACCAAAAGTTTTGTAAAAGTGACTGAGAAACGGGACCCAATCAGTATAAGACCGGTTATTAAAAGGAAAAATTGCGGAATTAATTATTTGTAGTGACCTCAATGACATCCAGTCTAAGAGTATATACATTTTTGAATTCAAAAACGTTTCCGCAAACAAAGTGACACCACCCTAGATTCTACACACAGATTCTGGTTTGGTTAGTAGGCATGGAAATGATTGCTACTTTAAATTCATTTTCATATGATGGTATTATTATTTTTTTCACACTGTTCATACCTGTGAATTTTCATAACAAATGAATTTACTGGTTAGTAATATGCACAAAGGTTTTTATGACCTTTACCACGATCTAAAATTAATTATGAGATTATGCGATTTCATTAGCTTGGTAGTAGGTACTGAATTACTACTTTTGGTGTATTACTACTTTTTAGTGACAATGTTGTTTCCTGCTCACATTGTGTTGCTGTTCCTGAGAATGTAGGTATTTTTCATTAGAGTTAATCAAAAGAGTAACCATTGAGTTTCTTGCCGGATCTTCTCAGTGGAAGCAGCATTCCGAACCGGTGGTAGATTCTGACTATTCATTAGTGCTTTGGCCTACATGAGTAAAAATATTTTGATTCGATTTGAAAAGGTTAAAATCATAATCAGAAAGTTCGTTTGTGAAAGCACAGGTACATAATTATGTTTTTGTAATACCTTATAGTATAATCATTCCACTTCTGTTTCTAATGAAATACTTATATCCAAATCTCTGTCGCTAAAGGCATCTTGTCGAAAATTCTGGCATTCTTCTAAAGACCTGTTGACAAGATTTACTCTAGCGATAATTGATTCTCTGTTAAGACAGAAGTTGAATGCCTGTTTACCATGCTTGACAAGCACATCAATGCCTAACAATCACCTGTGTCCGTCTAGACTCTAGAGAGCTCTTAAAACCTATTCGTTATTAGGTAGACGTTTCCAAATTTGCGTATAATCACGTACATATTATTCAGGTGAGTATAAGCTATGCTAAGCGGAAGAGCGACTGCCGTCTGCGCGTACGCATCCTATATTCTGTGATTGCGTTATCACTAAATGAAATAACATTATTATGACGTGCAGTGACTACGCATTTAAAATGTTTTGAAAAGTATGGCTATGTTTTAATAAAAAAATACGATAACGTCATTGTTACGAGGTGTAATGTAGTTAGTTTAATAGTCGTTAGAGCGGCCTGTTGATCATAGACCGCTGTAGGTTCGATTCTCGGGGTGGCCGGTAATACTGCAATGGTTAATGCTCGGCGCATTCGATTTCTAATCCAGACTAACGGACCGTAGTTGCAAACAAAACTAACTAAACTAAACTAGGCAAATAATAACACACGTTTATTCCAAAATACAGAATTTTTTTTCTTAAATAGGTACATAAATATATGTAGGTTTGATAAAGGCTGGAATATACGATAATGTCTAGATATTATGAATAATAAGAAGATACTTACCTACTTAAGTTATTTTTTATAACAAAAGTCTAGTAAGTAGTCTAAAAGTTACCTAGTGTAGTTTCGTAGCAGTAAAAACGTGTTTTAAAATAATTCAACTGTTCTTTAGTTTGCCAACTTTTTACAAACAATTGTAAGTGAATAGATAAGAAATAACAGTCAAGTGCTGTTCTGCAACTAAAACCAACTGTACCAGTTCACTGGCTGTCACTGTTTACTTGATGTAAGCGATAAAATACCAACTTATTAAGAAGAACGTTTGAGTGAAAATTAATTATTATTTCAGTCAATCAAAATATTTTATCTGTATTTTTCGTATGTATCATAAAATGCTGAAACCTATTTAATGAAAAAAAAAAAATAAATAAAAATAAATTATTAAAATACATTTGCTGATTTATAGGTACCTAAGTATGTAGTTATTAAAAATTTGTTGACGTTAACTAATATGAAAATTATGCCAGCTCTCGCAAGCCCTCTCGGGACATTCTACTTAAGTATACCTATCTACTTGACAGTCGGTTTAGACATGTTTGTAAAATTAAATAACAACGATATAAAAATTCCAATATCTACTAAAATTTCATTTTATCTATCTATGGTAAAAATATTTAACAACCACATATCAAGTTCAGTCGAAAATAATTTGAAAAACAATGAATTTTTTAAAGCTTCACGATTACGGGTAAATATATATTTTTTAATTATTTTGCAACCGAAATTAATCAATTAACAGCGTTCCAATTACAAATCGACTCGCAGATTTTTAATCTATTTTTTATTAGGGCATTTGAATTAACGAACGTAAACAAACTATTTATTAAAATGGACGAGAATAGCGTTCGAAATTAAAAGTTAAATTTGTTTTTAAATTAAATAGCTATTGATGTTAAAACAAAGGTACCTATGGGTTATTTTAAAAGCCAAAGCTCTCGGCAGAGATGGTCACACGCAGGCTACTCGCATCGGCTGTGTCAACGCGCCTCCTGAACGCGCTATATAAACACGGGCATTATCAAACAACCACCAATACATTGCCGGCCGGCACAGCGATCGCACATAAAAAATAATAACTTGGAACATATTTTTTTAAATTAAAAAAGTTGTGTCAGTGTTTGTATCTTCCTTGCGTCGCGACCTTTACATCACAGGACCTAACTTTCATGTGAGTATAAACTAGATATACTTTAAACAAATGTGTTAAAAAATTCCCTGACAGTAAATAAATATTTTAATATTTTTTTAAAGGTATATTACCATATTGCCATAATTATTTGTGAAAATAATCGCGGAAAAACTAATACAGTTACACCAAATCTTTTTTAATACAATTTTATAACGTCCAAAATTATAAAGTAAAGTTTTCGCAATTACTTGGTATAGTTTAACGTTTTTCAAATAAATATAGTCTTATTATTATATTATTTTAAACAGAAAAGTAACGAAATCACAACCGCGTCTGTCCTTTAATTAAATTCGAACGGTACAAAATGAAACTAACTTGTTCAAACAGAATGACCGGCATACGATAACCTGTTTAAATAATAAATAAAGTGGGGCAACTCACTATAGGATGACCAGGATAACTAATATTGACAGGACGAAACCGACGACAAACCCACGTTTAGGTAAACCTTTTTCGTAATGCGTTAAAAAGTGTGTATTCGAAAATAAAATTCAAATTAGCGAATCAACGCAAAATATTCACAACGTTCTATATTTAAAATAGTCGATTATCAAAAGAAAAAATAACTATATAAAAAAATAATCCAATATCGCGTAGGTTCTCGTTCTACGCCGTAAATTATTCTGCATAATTTTCTCAGTATGTAAGTACTCTATTTCATACATAATCAGTTTAAATTGTTCGAATTCATATCGAATAGCGTAAGCATTTAAGTATTGTTAGTGCCGACTGCAAGCCGTTCGAATAAATAACACAAGTATCTACGTAGAGAGTACTAGGTGGCTACATAGTATGGCACCAGGATTGTTTTAATTTTCAGGATAGTCTCGAGGTTACGGAATTTATAAATTATACATTTTATAAAAAGTAAATTGTCGAGTCGAGTAATTTAGCCGAGATGATTTTGAAAAAAAAATGTGTGTATTGATTAGTTAATTGAAAACACAAAAGAAAGCTCATTCTACTCAAGAAGAAATTACCATTTCGTTTATACTTAAAATGGTGAGCCATAGACCGCAAAAATCAAAATATATTCTGATTATTCTCGCTATGGTAACCATGATTGCTCCCGACAAGTAGACAGGGCGCAATGAACGCTGTCGCTTGTCACAGGAGATGAGCAATTTGTATACGCATCGATGATTTCACTACGTGTTTATAAATAATCTCTTTATAACTCTGGGAATAAAAAACCTATTTACCCAAGATATGAAAAAATATTAAAGTTATTAATACCGATTTTTAAGGCTTCTATTCGTCGATTTCAATGCTTTCGTCAACGTACAAAGAATAGCACAACGACATTTTTGGATTTAGAAATCGGACAATAATGATAATAATGGATTTTATATTAACGATTGGTGATTAATATGGCTTTAATAGCAAGGAGAAACTATTGAATTGTAAACATGCGCTATTAAAAATGAGTTTATTAATGTAATAAATTATTTCGAATTAAGTCATGTTAGAGCTCAAGTTATCTGTTTCTCAGAAAACCAATTCTCCAATTAGCTTCTTGAAATAATCATCAAAAATGTTACGTCGCGACGCCGCCTCGGCCGAGGCTAACGCGTGTTAAATCGATTTCTTGCCGATGTGCTGCCATCAAAACATTTGCACTTTTTGCCACCTATCCAGCTAAAGGAAGTATATGCATGTAAATTACTCATTACAATAAACATTATTGTTCCTTGCTCACTATTATTGGTAAGGCTCGATTCAATGTGTTAACGAGAACATTGATTTTCATAATAAAAAAATGTTTTCTGTTATATTTTATATGTCATTGTAATGCGTAGACCACCTATAGAGGGAAATGTAAATATTTCCCGTGGGAAAAATACGTACCAACAGCGCATCCGCGTTGTTATTTTACAAATCGAAATAAATCCCACAAGAAATATTGTTAAATCTAAACTTAATATTTCCAGATCTGTGTCTAAGCTTTCATTATATAATTACAGAAAACAAATTATGTAATCGTTTGTTCGATCCGTTAAATTCCAACCAATTAAGTACATAAACCATGAAAGGTTAAATAAGTCCAGGAAATGCTATAAGACACCAACATATTTATTTCAGAAACCGACTATAATGTTTTGATTGTGTGCAATAACTTAATTAACGATTGAAAGAAGATGTTTCCAAACAAGTCAATCCTTTAGTTAGTTTCAGATTAAGCCATACAGAAAAATGTAAAAGATTATTAAAGCCAACCATGTAATGCTCACCTAGCATGAAAAACAACAAACCCTACAGCCAATAACATCGATTTTATAATTCATAATTTCATCCAAAACGTCATAAACGAGGAATTACAATAAATGAATGTATAATTTGCCACAGTGGGTCGTGAGTAGGTAATGGCCCCGCTATCCGACTGAAGCGAAACAAAACTACGATAAAAACATATCGCCAATAAACCTATCGCCAACAAGCTGTCGCACTAGTTGAGCAGAGAAAAAAACATCAAATTGTTTTCATGACTCAACGCCGAGCGAGAGCGAACTAATTTAGTTCACAATGCAGCAAAAACAATTCAAATAACATGTTATTAATAACGCAATGGAAAATATAAAAGATACCAATATGGTATCACATAAGTACGGTCGTACGTTACAAGTACTTGTCGTCGCATATTGCAATGTTTGCATATTTATATCGACGAACGAATTATTAAGTATTTTCACGTCCTAAAAAGGCGATGACGAGAACGTATGCTGGATTATTGAGCACACCTTAAATTTGGATGGGACGCCAAAATTCATAGAAAACAATTTGCAAATAATATTAAACAATAGGTGATAAAGCCATGGTATGTACACGAATGACATGTGTATTAGCAAAACTATCACACCCGCGCTCCATAATTCTGGCATGACGTTAGTTTGCACACTCCTGTCAGCGGTTATGACGCAAACCAATATGATTTGCGCGATACATTTCCGCAGGAGACATCGACCATAAAACATTGTATTGTGTAAAAGGTCTAAGTATTGTGTATATGACAGACAAACAGTATAAGCGGAAACGTCCGCGGAAATTCATAGTCACCCTACATAAAGGTTCTGTCTATACGAAAAGCAAAGTGACAAGCAAAGAACGCCAATTCAAGGTAGCCGACCACTACAATTATCTAACGATTTCCACGGATCATGGATGTTTAACCGCAACAAAAGTCTGATGCGGCATACATAATTATTTTGGACAGGCAAGGCCAATCTCGATATTTATGCATAAACACAAAAAGACAAACATTTTCATGGTTCAAAAACCTAATAGCGATCTTCACGGCTTTAAGTCGTTAAGACTAATAATTGTTTCTTTGGATAACTGCGATGAGTGACCCCCACATCGCTAATGAGAGTCTTTTATTGCGGAATCTGACAGATGTCACGACACACTTTTTCAACAAACCGAGAAGTCGTAACATTATCCAAATAAGTGTTATATAACCTTTTAATAATCTGTAAAATTACAAAAATGGAATGCATGTAGGTATTACATGCATAGAGTGCGTGCGCAATGATCGCCAAGCCGGCTGAGTGGTTTTGTTGACATTTCGCACTTGCCCAAGCTTTGTGCCGTTACTCAAACTTACTCTTCCGCTGGCATTGACCTATGGTCGTCTCGCACCGACCAGTGTCACCGTGGAGTATCTTCGGGAACATACCATTTTTGAAAGACTTCGACATTACTAAGATATTTTCAAAGTATTTATGTACAGCACACGTATTGTAAATAAGAACTTGAAGCCTCCAACATATCTCTAACATTTTATTGCTTTTCATTTTATTTCCAAGCGCAAAGCTTTTTAAGATCGGTATTCTGTCAGCCTTTCGTAGTTTATTCGCCATTGCTATTAAACTACCGCTAATATAATACCTACTGCAGACCATCCTGCACGCGAAGGTAAAAGGGAAAATAATTTTAAAACCTATGAGCCATTCATATAAGTCGGTCCAGCCATTATATTGGACAGTAACGACACACCGAATGAAAAAGCACAGATAGTTGCTATAACGATGCAATTTGAATTCCAAATGCCGCCCAACGATAATCTTAAATCAAAATGAGATCAACATTGGTCAGGGTAAACCGCAGAGGTCGGACCCTAAAGAATTTATTGTTGGTACTCAATATGGTGATTGTTACACGACTTGTGGACGAAATTTTACGTTCAAGTGCGTAATCAGCTTACCTAAGTGCTGATACACCGCAATGACAAAAAATATAGACTAAGCACTTACAACAAAATGTAATCTTTATTTTGTTTTTGCGGTAGATCTCCTGCAGCTGAACTTTTATTAGACGGCAACATTTCAAGCCTCGTTATCAAATTGTCTATCACTCGGACGTTAGAAAATACCAAATTGTTATTTATCTTCTTCCCACTATTGCATAAGTGCTGCACGGCACTGATGCACAAAACTGAGCAATCAATCATAAGCTATTGTCGCGACATCGGCACATTTGATACATAAATGCTATTGAGCCGTTGTTCTGCACCGGATAGGATCGATCTCACTCGCATACGATCATGAACCGTGGGTCGACGGTTGCTCAACCCGGGAACTCGTTTCACCAGTGACAAACTGATAGGTACCTAATAACCACTTATCCTCCCAATCTAGCACGCGCGATTAAAAATCTACGTAGAACAATGAGCTACGCTGTACAGTGTACAACATATAAGCAACAGAAAGTGGGCTATCAAACTAGGCAAACCAGACTAGATCAGGTCATTTTTTGTAGAAAGCGCGAAACGTGATGCGAACCAAATGGCTTCTAGGTCGTCTCTTTTTGAATTTCGTTTAATTTATGTTCAGATATTCAAGTGCACAAAGCAATAAAGATGTGTACCTACGAAATGATGTCGCAATGCGAGATACGCGGTTAATGGAAATTAATTTATGTTTCCCAATGCACGCATTGAAGAAAACCAAACCTGTTTCGTGTTGCAACGGCGGACATCATAGCGACATTTATTGTTCGGCACCTGGACCGAACGTGGCCGTGTCGTGGCAAATAATGGGACTGCAACGAGCGACATTAACATTAACCTTTAATAAAATATGAACATTGGCTAATCGACCGCGGTGGAATTTTTCGAGGGACCTAAATATCGGGCTGCGCGCTCGCCTAGCCTAAATGCAGATAGAAGAATTTCTCCTTTCACCAACTCGTACCTACGTATCTTATCTGTGACTTTTACTTGTAATAAATACGCCCATGTATTCTTAGTAAGTTAGTGTAGTTATTTTCTTATCACAAAAAAATAACTGATGGGTTTCTTTCTAAGTTCTTACTGCTGACCTTTGGTGAAATCACTCGACAACCAGCTGTACCAGCCAACAGAAAATATTTATAACATCATTCCTTTTGTGTTCGATACATCATCTTTATGATTTACGTACTAAGGCACCATGAAAAAATATCGGGCATTATTTATATAAGGAAATTCGGTATGACTATTTTCAATTCGAGATTATTTAATTAGTTGTCTTAGTACTTGCATAATAAAAAAAACAACTTATTTAGTAAAGAACCAATCAAATTATGGTGATGATGACATCATAATTAGGTACTTATAATATTGTAAGAATTGCGTGAGATAAGGCAAATTACCACACGGTACGTGTCTAGCAAGCCGAATAGGTACCTACTGTTGCTAAGAATCTATTGTGACACTGATTACCGGGATCGCGCCGCGATGGACGTGGTAAATATATAATTGGATCAGCAAAATGGTCACGAATACAGAATCATGTTGCAATAACACAAACGAAAGAACACGCTAACAATGTATGAAGACGCTTCCATGCAATCCACGAAGGAAACCCAAAGTTATTTGTTTTTATGATCACATATACAATGATCAGTTGCTTCAGGAATGATTGCATCCAGCAAATTAAAACAGATTTTCAAGAAACAATAAACTCTCGTCAATGCTTTATTAAAATAACTAGCGACCCGCCCCGGCTTCGCACGGCTCTAAAATTATTAGTGTTTTTCTACTGAATTATGCATGTATTATACATAAAAACATACTTCTTGAATCACTCCATCTATTAAAAAAACCCGCATCAAAATCCGTTGCGTGGTTTTAAAGACCTAAGCATACATAGGGACAGACAGCGGGAAGCGACTTTGTTTTATACTACGCAGTGATAACAATTTCAGAAAAGATTCTCATTACACCGGATGTTAGGTCCATTAGAGAAATAATATTGCCTCTCAAAAGCATTTCAAGCCGTTAGCTGAATGATAAACTTGGGAGATAAAGGGGGCTCGTTATTGTGTGTATCGTATGTAATTACGCCGCCCATTACTGTATCCTTGTAACATTTTGATGAAACCTCGTAGGAAACACCACCGATGCAACATATTATAACATTGATTACTGTTTTATGTGCAACATCAACTTGTTTTATACCAAAGCTTGCTGTTTCCCGAACTTCCCTAGGTTTTGACAACAGCGGCACCTATATCCATCTATAGCTAAGAAGATTCGAGGAGATCCCATAAGTACAAAAAAAAATATGTAAAAAAAAAAGTAATGCGGAATTCGTTTTTATATCAACACGACGGGCACGACCGAAGTACCTATTAATGTATGTTTCCAATCGAACGATTGGAAGATCGTCACGCATTGAATTAGAAGTTGATTAACTCCACATGCTTGTCCCATGATCGCACCATTAGCATTGCATCGTAAAAATTAACGATGTCGTTGTGATCGAATCGATAAAAACGTTCCACAAAACGAACTACCTACATTGTGCAACATTGTTTGTTCAACCAATAAAAAGTAGTTCGCGTTTTCACTTTTCAATCAATTTTAACGACGACGAATAATAAATTAATTTACCTATTTTTATAAATTTCATAATCATGTTCTTAACAACAAATATTGCTTACATACAAAACCCACATTAATAACTGTACACAAACAATTTTCATCCGACACGCATGAACGAGAAAATCTGCGCTAAAATATGAGCATTTCGTAAAAATGCCGGTCGACCGTAACATTGTGTTGTAATTTTTACATTTTTTGTTAATAGATTACTATAAATAAACAAGGCCTAGAAAATCGGATTTAATATAATTGATGAGGAAACTAAATTAAGGACAGAGGTAGTCAGGATGAAATAATCATTTCATTAGATGAAGTCTCGAGTACCTATACCAGTTAAAGATCCGCAAAATGATTTGAGGCAAAAATTGGCACTTGGCGTAATAAAACAGCCATAATGTACCGAAATTAAAAAAAAACACGTCCCATCTATCCGGTCATCACAACACTAGAAACTTCTACTAAAATATAAAACAAAGAAACGAGGATCAACGATAATGCCACGTACAAAAACATACTCAAGCCAATCATTTTTACCACCTGCAGACAACATAATGTATTCCATATAAGGTTTTATTGAACACGTTAATTCCATAGAAGTATCGTGTTGTAGCCTGCTGCACGCACGCAGCTTGCCCTGGGGCAAATTTTTTCATTGGCGCAATAAACAATCATGCGCTGAGCTTCAATTGGAAGATTGGCTTGTAGTGTGGGAGGATGACAATCCTGGCCCTCACTGAGCGCGCCGAGGATATCCTTCCAGAACGTAACTCGACGACTACCGCAGAATACATTTTGTTGCAGACATTGCGTTAAATGACCAGAAATGTGGTAAGAAACGTGCCTATTGCTTGCTGTGTTCTTGAAATAAAATGGAAAAGTAGAGGGCATTGCACGAAAAAGGTTACATTTCTTGGACATGCAGTCGTAAAAACACGATGTCTGAAGAGGCAGTAAAAAACGTAACATTCGATACACGAAATTGTAGATTACCATCACTGGTTATATAAAATAAAAATGCAATCAGAATCCAGCATCCCAGTCACAGGGCTTCAGAGCAATGGCCGGGCAGGTTCATCGATTGCCGATGGAACCTGTTTCGCGTAATTGATGCCTACATTTTTTGTCTCGTAATTTTCAATTTCTGCAGGGCAGCTAGTGTCATTATTTTGTAATGATGCATTTGTGTTGTATTTAATGTTTTCTTTATTTCAATGATTGGATTTGGGGATTCGTAAATTATTTTATAACCTTATAGGAGTGTTAAAAGATGTGTAAATGTTTTAAACTTGTTTATTTGCTTCAAAGCTTTGATTATTAGAGAGTTTATAGTCAAAAGTACTAAGATAAAATTATCAAGGATTGTTAGGGTAACAATTCCAATTACTTACAACAACTGATCAGAATTGAGTTCCAAATTAACTGCTAATCAATATTCTCATATTTACCAAACTTACACAAATAGACCTTACAAACATTTTATTTTATCGAAAGCCCTACGCAACTCCAAAAAGAAATCGAAATATTTATCTCTCGAAAATGAAGTAAGAACATCGAACGTAACAACCGGTAACCGAGAACTTATGAAACTGGTTCTAGTTACGTATTGAACTTGAACGAGTCGTGAAGATGTATATGAAATGGCGGTGTTACCACGAACAAAAAGATAGGTACTGGTTAACTGGCTTTTAATAAAAATAATAGGAGCCGCACTGCGCCCTACGGAGCGAAATACAATCTAGATATGTCTGTACTGAGTCTGATGCGGCTCTTAATGATCCTGCTGTCCTTGAGAGAATATTTTTCCACAGAACAAACTTTTTAAGGTCTGAATCATTACAAACTTGATTCCAACTGTTTATAAAATCATAAAACTGGCATAAGATGATAATAAGCTTATTCACTGGCTAAATGCGCAATTGTGTTTAAGTGTCTATAATCATATGTATTTTCAGACGATATATCCACCGCCCAGACGCCGTCTGGTCATGACCGGTGATTATTTGATATTCTCGCTAAAAGTGTACTCGTTTTTACGAGTACACATTCCGAGCTATAAATATCAAGCGATACCAGGCCGATTAGAACGTCGCTAGACCATGCGTGAGCGTGTGAATCATTCATACGCCGCCACGTCTTGCATTCTAGTCGGCGATTCAATTCAATGAGCTAATTAAAATTCAGATAATGCGTTGCCTACGTCTGGCCGGATGATCCGTATTTCTGACGCGCGTTTCGCATCCTGCTCGGTTCACAGCACGCACTAGGAAGTGTCCGTCATGTACAATTCATATAAGTACGAATATAATTATGACAACAATCTGTACCTATAAAATTTACGCAATTTTTTACAGGCCAATTTGGATATATCCAAATTGGCCTGTACATGCGAGATATGGCCTCTAGGTATATATGTAATAGTAGTATATAGTAATGGCAAGCTTGAGTGCTAATGCCGGGTTATTTTAAGACGATTATTCCCATCGCAGGTCGTTATCTATTTGCAATGTGGCGCCAGACCGCATTCCAGGAGCTGGGGTATCGCCTTAATGCCCTACCTTAGACTAGCGACGCTAAATATAGAACGCATCAGGGTGGACGACCTTGCTAGCTAATGGACTGGAAAATAGATGAGCCCTCACGGACCGCCTAGCAAAAAATAATCCATCGCTCATTCAATCGGATGACCACACATTACGTATTTGAACTGCTATGTCAACGGGAACACTACCCATTAAAGCTTATTTACCTATTACCAAATGTCAATGGAAGAGTTCAATAACTTCAATTCCGTTTAAGCACACACTAGGGCGTTGTCGGTCACGAGAAATTTCAATCGAAAGTTCTATCATATCCCACTTTATAAATAGTTTACATCCTACTTATCCATGCAGATAACAATTCAACTCTGTTCGAAGATAGACGCTCGTTCCTCTGCGGATCGGGCCCTTATGTGATTCAGCCTTAATAAGAAAATTGCAGCGAAACGCGAAAGCCGGCCGACGCGTAACATTGGCCTTACCGCACTCACGACTTGCAAACGTGCAATTATTACAGTAATCCTTGCTATTATTTCGGCAAACCGCTAATTGTACCTTTTTATGTTTCCAGGATGAAGGTCTTATTATTATGCCTGGCCTTCGCGGCTGTGAGTCTGGCTATGCCAGTGGCCGAGGAGAAGCCCGACGTTGGCGCTCCTCCTCCTCCCATCGCCGTTAAAGCTGACGAAGCAGTTCAAGCCGATGCCCCAGCGACCCCCGTTGAAGAAAAGAAGCCCGAAGCAGCGCCTGAAGCTAAGGAACCCGAGAAACAACCCGAAGTAAAAAAAGAAACTGCAGAAAACAAACCTGAGGTTAAAGAACCTGAGGCGCCTAAGCCCGAAGAGTCTGCTGCAGGCACAACCGACGAAATAGTTCTAGAGACCAAATCGGCTGAAGCTGACCCGGCACCTAAACCAGAGGAGCCCAAACCTGAGATAAGCCAGCCTGCAGATGCTACGCCAGAGGCAAAATCTGCTGATGCGGAAGCTAAGCCAGCTGAGGAACCGAAACCAACAGAAGTTCCCGCAATCGTAAACGAGGTACCTAAGGACGCTTCCGCTAAATCTGCGGTCCCTGAAGAGCCTATAGACATAGTCAATGCTGTCAAAGTCGAAGCAGCAGTGGCTGACGACTTAAGCAAACCTGATGTACTGATTCCCGCACCTGAAAAGAAAACCGACCTGCCCGTCGTTCCTGGCGTAGACGCTGAGGCTCCTAAAGATAACAAGGATAAATCAGCCGCACCCGTCCAGGAGCCAGCCAAATCCGAAGAAAAGAAACCAGAGGTTTCTAAAGCTGAGAACAAAGCCCCTGAACCTGCAGCTGATATTGCGCCTGCGGCCGCCCCTGCTGCTGACAAACCGGAAGAATCTGCCGTTCCCTCTAACGCTGACAACCTTCGCGTAATCCGTGGCACCGTCGCTGAAATCGAAAAGGAAAAAGCCGCTGAAACACCAAAAGTCGAAGAGAAGCCTGAAGCTGCCAAAGAAGTGAAACCTATAGAAGTAGTAGAGCAGAAGAAAGAGACAGCCGAGCTCAAACCCGAAGTCCCCAAAGTGGACGATTCTACTCCCATAGATGCGTCCAAAGCCACAGAGAGCAAATTGGAGGAAAAGCCGCAAGGTGACGCAGCAGCCCAAAATTCCGAAGAAAGCCAAGAGAGCAGTGAGAAGAAACCTGAGACCGCAGTTAAGAAAACTGAGAGCGATGAGGATTCGTCGGAAGAGAGTTTGGAAAAAAAACCTTAGATAAGTAGTAGATAGGAAGCGCTGAGCGGTGGGCGTGTGTCGACCACCCTCGACACGCGCCCCCCGCGTGGGCCCCGCAGCCCCCGCGCCTGTGAGTGATGCATGCCTTGTGAATGAGTGATTGGCGACTGCCACCGCGTGGATATTCCGACTATTCACTAGATCTAGAGACTATTTAAATAGCCGAACCGATTAAAATTACCTACGTTGTAATTATTATTTGTCAAAGTAAATTATCGAATTTCCGGTACTATAAGTAATAAAATATGTTTTTATAATTTTGTTTTTATTTCCATAAAAAGGCAGATTTTCTGAATAGGAACCCGGACTCAATTTATAGTAGGTACTGACACTAGTGTCCATCCACTTCCAGCACACTACCCTAAAACCCCTAAATAAAACAGAAGACGCTAATAGCTTATTTTTAATGTACATATGCAATTATTGGCACAGAGTAACTTCGTACTTTACCTGTGTGGTACCTACGCAGACTTCGAACCCCACATAATGCTATAAAGTAGCATTAGGTACAAATAGTCGATAACTTAGTACCCATTTAAGAATGTATCGAATAAAGACGAGGCATGCCTTTTAAGTTCTGTCGTTTCCATAATTCCCGGCAATTTTGAATTTGGAACTGTTCTATATTCGAATGTGTTTAAATTTCGAATCTCAAAACAGTTGAATGTATTAGGATTAATGTTATTGTTTAGTCACAGCGTCGATTAGAATCTGTCAGGTTACGTACGAAAATGAATCTTTCTAAGGAAAATGTTCGTGCAATAATTTTCTACAACTTTAGAAGAGGCCTGACACGGCTTCAGTGTTTTGAAGAGCTAATATCTGTGTTCAGGGATGAAGCCCCATGTCTGCGGACTGTCGAACGCTGGTATTTAGAATTCCAGCGTGGACATACTAGTGTTAGTGACAAATCTCGCGAAGGTCGCCCAAAATCTGCATTCACTGAAGATAACATCATTGGAGTGAGACAACTAATTCTCGAAGATCGTCATGTGACGTATCGAGAGATAGAGGCTCTATTAGGCATCTCAGGGACAACCATTCAGAAGATCTTGCATGAAGCGCTTGGTGTAAGAAAGCTAGTTTGCCGTTGGATACCGCATCTGCTTTCCGACGATCACAAGGCGGCCCGCGTCAGATGGTGTAAGAAAACTCTGCAAAGGTTCAACCGAGGAGAGTCAAATCACGTCTACGACATCATCAGTGGTGACGAATCTTGGATCTATGCCTACGATCCTGATTCCAAACAACAATCTACAATCTGGGTCTTTCAAGACGAGCCAAAGCCGACTAAAGTTGTTCGTTCTCGAAGCACTTCAAAGAAGATGGTGGCCACGTTCGTTAGAAAAACCGGCCATGTTGCGACTATTGCACTTGATGATCGTAGAACGGTTAACGCAGAGTGGTATACCACAGTTTGTTTACCACAAGTCATCGCCGAACTTCGAAAATCTAACTCAAAGCGACGCATCATCCTGCACCACGACAATGCAAGTTCACACAGCGCTCGTCAAACGATTGAGTATTTGAAGCAGGAAAAAGTAGAAATTCTTGACCATCCTCCATACAGTCCTGACCTAAGAACTAACGATTTTTTTACATTTCCTAAAATTAAGAAAAGTCTTCGTGGTCAAAGGTTCCAGTCCAGTGAAGAAGCAGTCGACGCTTTCAAGTCAGCCATTTTGAACACCCCCACTTTAGAGTGGAATAAATGTTATAATAACTGGTTTGAGCGAATGGAAAAGTGTATTAAGCTACGTGGTGAATACTTTGAAAAACAATAAAAAGTACTATAAGGTTCTAGTTGTGTTTTTTTCTTCAAACGACAAAACTTAAAAGGCATCCCTCGTACTAGCAGCAAAGACCTTCTAAGGGTATGATAGCCACATAAGGCACAATTCAGAACAACCGTTGTGACCGAACTTACATTTCTACTTACACCTACTGTCCGAGGTATTTTTCATTTGAACGATAAATACAGGATGCGGGCAGGCAGACATGTCGCGGAGAGAGAAACTTAAATTATCCACTTTATTTTGATTCTGCGAATCCATTTTTGGGGGAGTTCCTCCAGTTAATGCGAACATTGGTAGGCACATGACTGTACCCATATTTTATTCAGATCTAGGGATCCAATCAACACAATTTACATTGTCTACGAGTGATCACGTCTAAAAAGCCCGTAACGGGATAGATATTACTGGTTCTAAATAAGTAGCACTGATGAGTCGATGACTACGATATGGGAATTGACTAGTGGCTTTTAAACACACCTTTTATGGGGACACTATAAAATGCCATTGAGAACTTCAGGCAGTACCCTAGCTATGGAACAAAGGGCCCCGGGACAAAAATAAAATTGGGACTCTCTTTAAGCTAAGGAAATACTTTAAAGGTACAAAACTAAATCACAGCTCCTTATCGAAAGTCGAAAATTCTTATTTAACTAGGATATTATGTAATTATTTCGAACGTCCCGTTCGTGGAGGCCGAGGGGCCCCATGAGCTTGGGGCCACTGCCCCGCCGTTACCGGAGTACCTGCGGTAGCTAAGCCACTGTCTTCAGGTCACTCAAATATGACGTTAAGTGATTCCTATGTCTCACGAGCAAGATCTAATTCGTCTAGTAAACAATTGATAAAATAAAAATTGTACAGCGTGCATTTTTAACTAGGATTGTCTAGTATTCATTCTAAAATGGCATTGTTATAAGCGGTGATCACGGTTCAAATAGTTTCAAATCGTTTGCTATAAAAAGCTCATAATGAAGTTTTTTGTAAAACCCGTCCTAGACGCCCTCTGTACTTTCAAACTAAAAGATCAAAACGGTAGGCGGGATCTTTAAATTGTAGTAAAATAAAGTTTAAAAACCTCGCTAGTGAGCATTCTGCACGCGACGACGCCCAGAGACCACCAGTCCACGGCATGCCCGTACGGCTCCCGGCTCAGGACTTCAGGGGCTGTTGACAAGACACAAAATGTACTCAACATATGCAACAATAAGGTATAATTTATATTAACATCTCCATTCAAAAAAATTCGATTGAGATAATATTGATCAAAGTAATTAAATGCAATTCTAAACATTTTATCATTTACAGACGATATTAACTGATGTTTTTTTTTTTTTTGAATTGACTATATGTTGTTGGCCAGAGTGGCCATAACAACTAGCTCAAGGGCGCCACAAGGGACACGACCTCGGCTTGAGCCGCTGCCAGGAGAGGTGGCGAGGGTAAATCTACCACCGGATCGGAACGCGACCTCGACTGAGAAGATCGATATTAACTGATGGTGAGAGCGATACAAAGATAAGAATGTCCAACCAATATCATCACAATCGTAAAGCATTCACACTTCTTGTGCTTTACGAAACTAGCATTCCTCAATCCATACTTAAATAATTGAACAAGGTAATAATAAACAATATTTACTTTGCGACTGAAGAAAACTGGTGACGTGTAGCACACGAAGTCTTCTTGCTTTTCACTTCTCACTGAATTATTTCTTAGCCTAACGCCCGACCATAACGGGGCGCAATAGATTGACACTCGGGCGCATACAGGGGTCATTTAAATATACCGATCACCTCTTTGAACTAATTGTTCGTAGGTATGACATAAGTGTCATAACCAAAATTATTATTATTTACTTATTACGACGAATTACAAAATTGAATATTTTCATTTACTAAAAAACGCTTTTGTTTATACCTTTATTTTGAGACCGCGTAGTATTACTTTGATTTATTATTTTTATTTTTGTATGATACAAAAAAAAACAAATTTCGTACCACTCAATTAGATACTAAAATGTAGTATAGTCATATTTGTGCAGTAGCTATGATCGTTCATGTTAGTAAAAAAGCAAAGGGGTTATTAGTATTTTGCGCGTCTAGGATTAAATTAAATTTAATTAAATTGGAAATGTATAAATTATTTTTTTACGTAAAAACGGATAACGTAACGTTACGTTGCCTCATTTACACTGATGAAATACTTGTATTGAATTGTGATGTTTGTTCGTTTCACGAAGACGCGTGCTGTAACTCTAATGACACTGACATATGGGTCATATTGCAATAATTGACGCGTCTTCATTGAATGAACTGACTATAGCAGTCTCTACTTTTGGACGCATGGAAAATCCAAATAAAATATAACAGCATAACAATACAAGCATTGCGGATGTGCAAACGATGGTTTCGTTCAGAAGCTGATCTATAAAAGTGAGATAAATAATTGGCCACAGGTATTATTTTTCTTTATAAGTAGGTAGGTATTAAATAAAAAAAAAAACAAAATATAAATACTTCATCATTTATTCACTTATATATAAATTATATCACAAGACTAAGATTTTTTTGCTTATTTTTTTGAACTAATACATCACAAAATAATATACTCCTGTTTCATTTTGACGTAGTTTGGCGAATGGAGCCAGCCCGCACTTTCCTCTGCAAACTGAAAGCAACCTACAACCATTCGTGCTAGGGTTGGTTTTGTTCTGCGGGAGTACGTGCGGCTTGTCTTCAGCCCGCAAAACTGCGTCCATTTATCATTAACAAGTATGTAACAGCCGTTATTACACGCGAATGATGAATTTTATAATTCTATAAACATTTTTAAATAAGGCCATAGCATTAGTGCAATATTACAATGATATTTATACAATGTACTCGAAACACCACTCTAAAACGAGACACACAACGATGGTATTCATATAACAAAATATTGCATATTGTCGGCATCACCAGATTTTTGCTAAATTTCTTTAAAAAAATGTAAAGTACTGGCTGATATGAATATTAGGAATATAAAACTTTAAAATAACTAAACTGAACTACTTTGCAGATATGATAAGACTTGAGTAAAAGCAGAATGCACTTTAAGACTGAGTAAATAGTATCGAAAGTAGTCTACCGACAAGACTCGGCAGATATCATGCGTCGTCGGTGTTGTTCCCACATTAGAGGTACCGTTATTTTGCATATCAACAATATCCGGGCGATATACGATTATTTACTTTACCAGATTGATGTTGACAATGCACTTTAAACGTATAGTATTAAAATTTGAATTTGTTTGAAAAACATGTACAGCCTCATCTTTGGTGAAGAATTGTGATAAATATTACGAACAATGAGACCATTGTTCCCTACTATAAATTCGGACATAATATCATCAAAGTAATGTGTGTCTAAATACCGCCCGCCCCTTCGAAGAATGCAGGCTATATGGTATATTTCATATAATAATAGCCAGGAATATTTACCCAATGGACGCGAGATGTACTTCGACTAAGTATAAAACACTTCATCCAACATTCGCGGGGGAAGGATTTATGTTTCGCCATTCCAGCATGAAGCGCTGTCTCTGTATAACAGTTACTAGACAATAGAAGCGCTTCATGCTAGAGCAGGCAGCGTAACAACGCCCAAGGCCAATGTTTCTCGGTGCGTGGCTAGATCGCGCGTCCAGCGCTTAAATCATCCTAGAATAATAGGTACAAGTGAACTAGGCATTGAGATGATTACTAAGGCTAGAGTCACAAAATGAGGTAGGACAGTAGGTAAATTAGAAGATTATGGATGGACTCGTTTCTCCGTCCAACAGCAAAAAAAAATTAAAAACGATCGACTCCGGCTTAAAAACTTAAATATAATCCGTATCTAAATGTTTAGGAGATAATCTAATATGCTTACAAATGTTGGCTGCTTCAAGGCGAGCATGAATATAAAGGATTCACGTTTACTTTTGTAGCCAGCCGAGACGAGTGATGCGTTCACTCGTCACTCACCTCCATTCGCCTGGACTCAGCCAACATGAATATATAAGCTACCTTAAAACGTTATCTATTACAGCAGTCATGGATTATCAGGGTCAGCTTTTTTCAAGATGTATTGAGGACAGATTCATCACAAACCGTCGTGACACAATATAAATACATACAAATAGAACATGGAGTGATAAAATTATATTTTTCATTCTCATCATCGTTTAACGCTACGAGACATACCACGCGCCGTGCCTATACTAACAATATACATACACATGAACAATCACTGATCATCTAGTCTAGAACGTTCTAGAAATATCCGGATAAAGCTCTCGACGAACCGCTTCAACTATTCGAACAAACGAACTGCCGTCCATCAATGTTATATAATAATATACATTATTTATAATACACGGTTCATAAAAATTACAGACACTAACATTGTATACCTATTTAAGTCGTACTATCTATTGCTTCAACATCATTCGATAACTCTTTAATCTACATTCACACGTGTAAACAAAAATCGTTCCTTTTTTTTACATTTTTCTTTTATTTATATTATCTCAATAACTCTCAGCCATATCACAAAGCGATTATATAAAAATAAGTAAATAATTAACACCCGTATTAATAAATCGATCTCAAGTCTGAGAGCGGTCTTGGAAATGTCATTCTTATGTCATACCAGTACATAATGACATGTCAAAAGCGTACTCAAGCTCGCTCTCAGACTTGAGATCGATTTATTAATACGGGCGTAAATGTATATACTATAAGAGTACACTGTGACTCAATCGTTTGACTAAATATAAAGCGTTAGTAGTCAATAATTAAAAACATTTCATGCCACATCCCAATAAAAATGTGACGTAATTATAGTGTTCTTCCTAGGTAGCCGTAGTCCTAATCGACATTGCAAATGTTCGTAACACTCTATAAAACCTTAATAATACACAACAGACGAATCCGAACCTTAAATAAACGATAAAAAACTGAATGGACACAACAACCAGCCTTCCGAGTCATAGCTCTGATTACAATTAAAATTTAAAAACTAATGTTACAACAGACGAAATCGACGATTATACAAAACCATTAAATACGTTTATATTATATTTCGTTATTTAGTTTAAAAAAAAACCTCAACCATTTTTTTCCATCGATTTGGAAATCATATTATGGATAAACTACGCCACCTCGCCAATATATGCGTCACATTTGCTCAATAGCGAGTTACATACGCGAGAAAGAGATGAGCAGGGTTAGGTAAAGTGTGATTTATCCTATTCCCACATAAGAAACAACAGAATTATGAAACAAAAATAATATTTAGTAAAGTGATAGAATCAATAGAGTTAGACGAAAATAATCATTAAATAAATACTAGAGCAAACGTTTGTGCAACAAACAAACTATAAGTACAATAAATGACAAGAGCCAGTAAGATTCACGTTATTGTATTGTCAATTTTGCAATAATACAATTTGATAATTATAAAATCATTCATTGAATAGTCATTATATACATGTCATTAGAGAAACACTCATTTGAATTTTGTAAAATTGCACGCTAACACCCCACCAATTGGGTGGTGTTTCGTTTAATTTTGTTAGCATTGCAGTTGTGGAGTTCACGATAAACGTCACTGTTCTTGCTTCAAACAATAAAATCCTCTTCCATTGCGCGATTTAGTACGGTATAGGGTATGAACACAATATGCATCACAACGACAGGGTGTCCCTTATGAGTTTCCTGACGGTGTTGCCGACCGAGGTGGGCGGCGCGCCCGACAGGTTGTAATGTATCTTGAACAAATACGGCTGTATGTCCGCGTACGAGGTGTCAAATATGAGATCGGCGTCCGATCGGCTCGGCATCTTCGGCACGTACTCGTGCCGATTGATGATCTCCGTTATAAAAACGATCTTGTCCTGCAACATCTCCACCACGTTCTCGTGTTTACTGTGCATGTCGTGCTCGTTATTGGACTCGGTGAGCTCGCAATACACCGTCCACACTTCCCACGGCACACATTCCGGCTGGAAGGGCCAGCGCGCGCGCCGCTTCTGGAAAAACTCGAGACTGATCGACCCCCGGGGGGGCGCTGACGTCGCGTCGACGCCTCGCAGGAGCTCGGAGAAGTACGATATCTCCCGCTTCACGTTCCGCCCGAGCGCCTCCGACTCGCAGCAGACGTAAGTGAAGTCGATAAAATCGCAGTCGACATCGACGTAGCTGACGGTCCTTATCGAATAGCTCTCCTCGTTGTTGTAGGTGAACTTCCCGCTGGAGCGGTGGAAGAGGACCGTGTGGAAGATGCAAGCGACCACCTCGTCGACCTGCCTGCCCTCCATCGACAGCTCGAACGCGATAGTGCGTGCGTTCATGTTGCCGGCGTCAGTGGGCCGCCGCACTCAGCGCGCGCGCCGCCGCCGCCATGCTCCGGCCCGCTACTGCGCGCGCGGCGCCCGGCGAGCGATGCAATGCGACATTATTTTTTAAAATACGAAACGAGTCAACTCCCGCACTGAAATTGAGAATGACCGTTTTAGTTCGACACTATCTGCGCTTGACTGTAGTGATGTTTCCGTACATAAAGCCCTACCTTGAATTTAAATATGCAGGGTCATTTGGAACTCGACGTTATCCTTGCAGGAGTATAATCTTTACATAGGAGCTAAATTCTGACCGCCCTGTATGTTCCGCTAAAATAAGTATTTTTCGAGATATTTTCAAAATTTTTATTAATACCCAAAAAACTAAACTTAGACCCGTATTAATAAATTAATCTCAAGTCGGAGTGTGTACTTGTATATGCAATTCTTATGTCATTCCAGTACAAAATGACGTCATGTCAACAGCATACTCAAGATCACACTCAAGACTTGAGAATGATTTATGAATACGAGCCTTAGTTATTGAATGACTTTTAATTCAACAGGCACTGATTGTTGACACCATATTAAACCCATAAATAACCACAAAATTTCGAAAAAACCTAACCTTTAAAGGTTATAATCCTACTAATATTATAAATGCGAAAGTTTGTGAGTGTGGATGTATGTATGAATGTATGTATGTATGTATGTATGTATGTATGTATGTTTGTTACTCCTTCACGCAAAAACTACTGAACGGATTTGGATAAAATTTGGAACACAGATAGATTATAACCGGGATTAACATATATGATACTTTTGAACCCAATAATCCAATACTACGCGGATGAAGTCGCGGGGCACAGCTAGTGAAATTATAAAATTGTATTAGTGATCACTTGGATCACAAAATTATTATTAGGTATGTATATTCTAATTAAGTGGTGGCATTTTAGCTCCTCTATTATACCCAGCAAGGAATACTTCAAATTATCAATAACCCAGTATAAAGCCGGCAATAGCGCTGTCCGCATCACGTAAGCGAAATTTTGTTTATACATCGCCATCGCCATCGCATCGCAATCGCCTTACCGGTGGGGGCACTGGCCTTAGAGGTTTTAAGAAAAGGTTTTAAAAACTTACCCATATAGTTGAGCGTGCCACAGAGCGTGGTGGTGCGCGATCCGATGGACAGCCACTTGGAGAGACCGAAGTCTATCAGCCGTATGTGGCAGTCGGAGTCGAGGAGTATGTTCTCCGGCTTCAGATCCCGGTATATAACGCCCGCGTTATGGAGGAAATCTGAAAAGGTACATTGAACTCTAAAACTATTGGTATGAGAATGACTTTTCCGTGGCACTTTTTTTAAGACATTCTTGTTGAATCACATGGTTTAAACATACACGATAGTATCCTAGTGACATATTATTAACAATCTAATTTAAATTATAAATAAATTACATTTATCATTTTTTTAATAATCCCCGATGCGACGACTTTTTAAACTACAAAAGAGCTGATAATTTTTGAACGGCTGAACCAATTTTCATGAAACTCAGAATAACTTTCTAACAAATATTAAAATCGGTCCATCTGCTTGGACGCTACGATGCTACAGACAGACACACAGATACACAGATACGCAGATACACTTGTTTAACTTATAACAGCCCTCTATTTTCGTCAGGGGTTAAAAAACCATGTCCATTTAAGCAAATAAGTTGTTCGAGTGTTTTCACACCAATCGATCGAACGTCGAACGTTTGAACTCTAAGTACAAAAAAACTGTCGCTCGATTGGACTGCTATCACCCCACCAGCAGAGAAGAAACCTGGGGCCCATCTCTGTTAAACGCTGGGCGCTGACCCTCGACGCTACTCACACCCGACTGGCAGTACGTCAAAACTGACATAACGCGGAATTGAATACGTAAGTTTTGACAGCTTTCCTATAGAAAAACTGTCAAAACTGACGTTTTTATATTCGAGTCGAGTGTCAGCGGTTAAATAGGACCACAGCTCTAAAGCGTTTTGTCTACTAGTTTAGTTTAAATAGGGCATATCACATATCTAGGACCCTATCTAAGATCATAGGTTAGTATATTTTTTTCCTCTATTTACTGTACAGTTGTATACGAACCTAATTTACAATGGCTTACTAAAGAATTTTTCAGAACAAAATGCTTTGTAATTACATTGTAAATCGATTAAAACTTTCCATAAATTTGAGGGTAAGTCTACCTACACCCTATTTCATATAGGAAGTAGATGCGGCGCTGTAGTCGCCTGGCGGCAATACAATATACACTGTGTACAATTTAGTTCCGTATTTTTCCGCGCGACCTTAGACTGTTCCAGCTAGCACCTCTGGGTTTTTCGAAATCTATGTGCGAATCATAATTTCTATATGCTTACGGTGAACGAAAACATAGTGAGGAAACCTGCATATCTTAGAATATCTAACCAATTTTCGAAAGACATGTGACATCCGCCAACCAGCCCTGGGCCAGCGTGGTGGATTACGGCTTGAATCCCCTCGTAGTGAGGGGAGGCCCGTGCCCAGGAGTGGGACGTCAGAAGGGCAAAATTATTAAATATTTTTTAGACCGTAGTACTAAGAGCCATAAGTTTATTAAAATCTGCCCCAAAGATCTTAATACAGGCAAATACAGAAAGGGGCATTATAGAATAGCTACTTACCAACAGCAATGGCAATTTCAGCTACAAATATCTTGACGAGTTCCTCGGGCAGCGAACCGTATTTATCCAGTAAAGCTAACAGTTCACCACCGGGAATGTATTCTGAAACTGCAATACAACACTATGAACACAAGCCTTTATACAACTTTAACACTCTTTATGGCAATGTAGGAGCCAATACATTTTTTCACTGACACTTCAATTTGTGCATTAAACTTAGGAAATGATATAAGACACTCGATTAAAAAATAGAGAATGGTGTCTATTCTGTCGTCGTCAAATCACGACTAAACTAAATTTGCCATTTTTAATAGTATTCCTGTCTTTCCCATACATTACTAATACAGGTAGGATATCAAGTTCCGTTTGTTAGTCAACAGAATCGGCACCATTATGTTTTAAGGAAATTTATTTTAATAAAAACTAAATTGATTAACGAACGCGACACGTCCTCGATCACGGAAAGCAAACTAACAAATGACACATTTTGTACTAATCTAATCAGACCGCTGATTCCAAGTTCTGACCTACCCGAAACAGTTCCATTACAAGCGACAATGACCTTTAAAGTGACCGGATAGGAAACACAATAAGTATGCAAATCCTAACACGACTGACAAGTGACACGAATAGAAGTAAACAATCGTAGAAGATAAACATAACCGATAAAATCCGGTAATTGTGTTATTGCAATAAAAACGCTATCTAGAACAATCACCTTTATTTACTGGGTCGCGTGTTATCTGGTGACAAATATCTGTGCGTACCGTACTTCCCGTCTTGCGGAGAAGGTGAACTTTTGACTTCAAGTCTTGGGCAAGTTGACTCACAGTATATAGTTGAATGGCGCACTCAAATTAAAGACCATGGTAGCAACACATCGCATTAAGGTGAAGGCGCCCATCTAGCCCGCGAAGTTCAAATTTTTTGAGTTCTTTTAGAAATTTTTCAAAATCTGACAATAATAAAAGACAAATTTTGTAATTCGCGAAAAAGACCGTGTGCAGTGCATTTATTAATACATTTATTTTACTCTAAATATTATAACGGTGGATATGATACTAGTAAATCACTAAATATACAAAAATTGCCAGATTATCTGGATAGCTGTCGTTCTTGAAATGTTTTAGAGTAAGTTGGATATATTAATAAATGCACTGCACACGGTCTTTTTCGCGAATTACAAAATTTGTATTTTATTATTGTCAGCTTTTGAAAAATTTCTAAAAGAACTCAAAAAACTTGAACTTCGCGGGCTAGATGGGCGCTTTAGCCTTAATCAATGTGCGGGAAGTAGACAAGATATAGTTTTAATGATACCATAGACGTGATAGAGGAAAAAACTACGTTGTCATGGGAACATAGCAAGTTCACGGTGATTCAATGTCGACGGATACACCATTAGGTCGTTCACCGCCAATTAATAACGAGTGTTTTTGCTTAACTTTTTTTAGCACGTAAATTTAGCTACATGGATCATTTAATAGTAATTTTATTTCTAACTATAACAACCAGTCGCAATTGAGAAATACAAATAGGAATCATTGGCAACATGGTTAGTAAATATACTTATTATGGAAATTATTACACTGTCAGTAATTATCAGACAAATTCCATTATACGAAATAACATTCAAATCTTTTTTGCGAATAAATGTAAAAATCGCAAATATACAGACGTTTAATGTTTCCGATATCGTTGCGAATGGTTTCAAATAACCCCCCTGAAAGAATCAAATATAGGGCAGCAATTTCGAAATTACTAAAGTGACCTGAATAAAACGTTAATGAGTTGACTATGCTTCATTATAATAGATTTGATTCGAGGAAGAAGGAACAATGGGCGCTCGTATCGACTGCCGTGTCCGTGACACCCCTGGGCGAACTATATTTAGAGTGGAGATAATGGAATCAGCCGGCCAATAAGTGACTATCACAGGTCTTGTAAGTGTTGCGTGATACGGGCAGAACTTCCTTGAGATTTAATAGACTATTGCATATAAATTTAATGAGCTAGGTACCTAGGAGTAGTGACGTACCATTAGTCACTTAGGACATGTAAACTTCTTTATGTGAGTCACAGCTTAAAGACCTTAGTTTTACCTAACGACCTATACATGAGTATGATTCACAAATACAACATTTCCGATAATTGTATCTCATTTTCTCACATGGTATAGGTATTAGTTTTTTCACATAAGCGACATTACAAGACCGTAATAGTGTCAAGAGGTCAAGATAATCACTCGTTTAGCTTTTTCTGGATTAATTGAATTTCTTACTTCAAAAGTGAATTGTGTTATTAGATTATGAACTTTAAACTTACCAATATAAAGTCTTTTCTTGGTCTGCCAGCGGGCCACGGCACCCGCTATGAAGGAATGATGCCCGCACGCTGCTTGTATCCGCGCTTCTTCTTTCACTTGCCGCACTGCGCTCTCGTTTACGATCTGAAATTATAATAGATCTATAATAATAACACAATCAGAATGTCCATCGATGGGACAGTTAGACGTGTAATAAAAAACCATTTCACCAGTCATGTATAGTGTATTTGACATACGAAGTCCCGTATATGCGCTGTAACCGCGGGTCGTCAATACAATTTACACTGCGTACAATTTCCGTATTATTACGCGGAACTTCCTATATGAAATAGACCATAATAATTCGTTAAATGAGTAACGATTAAATAAAAATATGGTTTGTAGTCTCCATCTTTTATATTTAAAATTCCGGTGTGCGTATGTTCATATGTGTTAGTTTGTATTGCTTTACCGATTTTGAAGATTTTTTTTGTACTAATGGGTGATTTTTAGTTATAATTGGACCCAGCAGGTGGCGTTGTTGTTGACATCTAGAAATTAAAATCTACGCCAGCGAAGCAGCGGGCAAAAGCATACTAGCTAAGAAGTATTAAGAAACACATGTTTCTTTACCAAAACCGCCAAAAACGAATAGTACCCGCAACATACTAAACAAATATGGAGATTAGTAAGTTACGTCTGATAAGACTTAGCATTTTGTGAAGCTTATCATCAGACCTGTTAATAAATAAGTATGCATATATGGGTCAACTGATAATGCGATTGCTGATAAAAGCGCGTTCACTAAAACAATCGCTTTTAGGTTTATCAGTTACCTAAAACAAGGTAAATAAATGTAAATACTTAGGTTTATGACTCATCATGTAGTATGAACTATATTATAAAGAAACCAAATTACAGTCTATTTCACATAATGAAGTCCTGTAGACGCGGCGCTGTCTTCGCGTGTTGGCAATATAATTTACACTGCGTACAATTTAGTTCTGTATGTTTCCGCGGGACTTCCTATATGAAATAGAACTGACAAGATATCATGCATGTCATGAACAGCAAGACAATAATACACTTGTGCCTGAGACTTTGTCTGCATGGACTTAAGTAAAGTATTCTGTTTAAATCCAGGTTATAAACTACCTGTGTGCAAAATGTCATCCAAATCCGTTCAGCCGTTTTACGTGATTGTGTAACAAACATCAAACATCTAAACTTTCACATTTATAATAATATAATAGTAGGATAGGAAGAACTTTGCTCTAAGGATCTATGAAATACCTTTTAAAAGTTTAAGTGTTTGCTTAAATTAAACAAATAGATGATCAAGCAAACAATCTATACAAATAAATAAAATTGGAGTGTCTGTTTGTAATATCAAAATAACACCTTTTCACTAAATGCATATGAAAGTACATACGATACCTATAAATGTTTTTGTCTGTCTGTCCGTCTGTCTGTCTGTGTGTTTGTTCCGGGTAATCTCCGAAACGGCTGGACCGATTTTGACGGGACTTTCACTGGCAGATAGCGTATGTAATAGGGAGTAACTTAGGCTACTTTAATTTTTGAAAAACAATTAGGGTTCCGCGTAAAAAAATTAAAACACATGAATACAAAGAGTATCTCCGAAACGGGTGGACCGATTTTGACGGGACTTTCACTGATAGATAGCTGATGTTATAAGCAGTAACTTAGGCTACTTTTATTTTAGAAAAACAATTTTTTTTATGAAAAAAATGGGTTATGTCGTGCGGGCGGCTCAGAACGCGGGAGCGGGCTTTTTTGTTAAGTTAAATTCCACGCGGACGAAGTCGCGGGCTCAGCTAGTATAAGATAAAATATTAACAATCACCAACCTTATCTATATCAACATTGAATACATATGTAAGCACACACTGGCTGCTCTAATGATTACTATGATAAGTCAGAAAGGTTAATAACTGCTAGGAACAATATGATAATGCAACACTTATTCATACCGTTTTTCAGATAATTTCATAATTTTTTGCAATATGTACATCAAGTACCCCTATTAATAAATCGATCTCAAGTCTGAGAATGATCTTTGAAATGTCATTCTTATGTCATTCCAGAACAAAATGACATGTCAAAAGCTTACTCAAGACCTCTGTCAGAATTGAGACTGATTTTTTATTATTAATGCAGGCCTTAAATACTGTTGAGCTTGCTACTTATTCTATGTATTTGCGCCCAAAAGCTTCAAGACCTGTTATAACCTGTGTTAAGTCTGTTATAACTAAATTTGCAATTAAATAGAATGTTAATGAAAATGTTTTAAAATCCAATGGCATCGAGTGAGACTTGACTTCCAGCAAGTCTGTAGTTGACACTGATTAAACATTAATTCTAAAATGAAGTTAATGGTAAGTAAGAACTGGATTGGCAAAGAATATGTAATACTACTGTACTTTCACTGATGTTACATGTGCCAAGAAATAATAATGACAGCACCTCAGGCAGTGACTAGACCCTCACAAAGAATAATAATGTGTGAAAACCGTGAAAAATTAAAAACTCACCTGTGACTTGCTAAGGACTTTCAGTGCAAACTCCTTGTCCTCACTGATCTTCCTAACTTTGTAGACTTCTCCAAATGCCCCCTTGGCTATGGTCTCTTCGATCTGGTAGTCCTTCTGGAGTAAGTCAGTGGTAATTGGGAATTCAGGCTGGAAGATAGACTCTTTGTGAGCAACCGGCCAGGCTGTCTTGCTGGCTTCTAGAGGATTTTTTAGTGTGGAGTCATTCCATCTGCAATGCAATTTAAAATAAATACCTAATATCACTGATTTAAGACAGATTATGGTATTGTGTGAAACTACATGCTTTTTAAGTAGAAAATAAATAATATATTTATAAATTCCGAAATAAATCACTAGTGAAAAATTATTTAAATAAGAAGGTAATATTATAAGTCAATGGTAATGAGTTTCATTATGGAGATATACAAATTTATGGCCAACCATAATTAAGACCGTCAAAATTTAATTTGTGTTACTTAAACACAGTAGGTAGGTGTTTACATAGATAAATAAACAAATTACTTGATCATAGAACTGAGTAGGTACTACAATGAACTGCCATAGGATGTGGGTCTTATGAAATGATCTCAGTAAATGCTTAATTGGCACCTATTTGGTCTAGTTTTTACCCAGCTGCACAATACTGTGTACATGATGATGTCATATTAACAGTTTTTGTGTTTACACAAAAAACTCATCAGGTATGCATCATATTATGGCTTTTACATAACAATAGATAGATTACATACATGTATTTTACACTATAACCATAATACACTGTCTAGTTTTAGATTGTCTTATTAGTTATGATAATCCTGGTCAGTATATCCCATTATTTAAATGGGAACACCAACAACGAATTGCAAAATTTGTAATTTTTTATGTCCATGAACATACATGTATATTACACTATATCAATAATACACAGTCTAGTTTTAGATTGTCTTATTAGTTATGATAATCCTGGTCAGTATATCCCATTATTTAAATGGGAACACCAACAAACATTTGCAAGATTTGTAATAATTTATGTCAATCTGAAATAGAGGACAACAAAATTTGATAATACCTAATGCAAGTGTTTCAGATAGAATTCGAGTGCAAATATTACAGACAGAAGTTAACCCCATAACAAAAATAACTCGGCCCGAATGTTTGTTTTGACGAATTGATTACAATACTAACCTACGTCTCGAAACGCGAGACCAAGGCCGCGATGCGCTGTACACAGACTGGTTGCTTGTTACGCTGACGAAGGAACGTCCGCTCAAGTTGCCCACGAAATGAGAAAGACTGAACTGTGGACAAGACACAAAAATACTTATATGATGCGCCAAATTGTAACAAAGAACGGACACAAACAATATCTTCCATGCACGAGTACAAAAGATAACTTCATCAAACTTCACATATAAAAAGCGCTACGCAGTCACAAAAAGTGGTTCCCTGTGTCTACACACCAAAATATTACGTGAGTTCAGCTGAGAATGACATTAGCAAGTTTTCGTTTTATCGTTTACCTGACTCGTGAAAGCTTGGCCGTCGCGGTATGAGTGCGTAGATTGCTTTTGGTTCTTGTTCTGAGAATCCTTGTTATGCGTGTTTCCCATTAAACTGAACTAAACTAGTCTATTCATGCCGCCAACTGTATATTTTCATGATATTTTACAAAACTGTTAACTAATTTTTCCACCATGAATCGCCCATAGACAAAAAATTTCGATAATGAATGAATGAGTCAGTGTTACCACTTACCAGTCTGTAGGAAAATATATATTTTTATTGTGTTTCTATTTGATCTGAGTTTTAAATCATAATTATCTAATTTTAGATAAGTTATTTAGTATGTTTTTTGGAATATGTGTATTATTATCCATGATTATTATAATTCTAATAAGGTTTTAGGAATGGTAAAAATGTATTAATGAATGAACCATAGACAAAAAATTACAAATCACAAAATGGTACCATGCTCGAAAAACGGGCTAATCTTCACGACAGTGTGATCTAGATTGGGTGGACACTCAGTCTATAGGTTGACTGTCCACTTGGCTGCGCCATGAAGCGGGCCGGCCACCCTACATTGACCAATAAGTAGCTTCATTTCCTGTCAATTTGAGCTAAGCTGAGATAATGAAGCGATCCTATTGGTCGAAGCGGCCGGACCAGCTTCATAGCACAGCCAAGTAGACGGTCACCTTTATTTTTAGTAAGTACAAAATAATACAACAGATGGATGGCCACGGTTATTTCGCAGGGTGAAGATTGGAAATTATTAATTCGTAGTATGATCAGTTCCAATATTGATACTTCTCTAGAAGAGGGATTGTATTATGTTAATTTCAATATGACAAGTGTGCCAGTAATCTAGATCGAGATATGCCGTAGAAAACATTGCTAGAATTTTATTGCAGGTACTTATCTGCTTACAAAAATGGTCTGTACCTTCGTTGAGCTGGAGGCAAGTACTACTTACCTTCCGTTTTGGAGGTGGGTGGGTAAGAAATAGACCAAACAGAAAATATCCATATTAGTTTATTAATTTTTCTCGTGTTGGTAGGTACCTAAATATCTACCAACTAAAAGAATTCAGAAGCGTTGCAAGGAATAAAACTAGATAATTCCGTTTAGTCTATATTTACCACTGATGTTTCTACTTATAATCACCGAGATGCTTCTTCCTTCGCGATCCAAGACATAATGAATGCATCACACTATTACTTATTAACAATACCTCCGTTGCCAACTCACAATATATCAAACTACCCACATTATTAATATTTATATACTAACTACCTTACAAAACTTTACAGTCGGCCATTCTGAATTAACAGAGTCCTCTCGTTAATTATGAACTTTAATGCAAAGTATTTTTAATTAGCTAGGTCCGTATACAATTTACCGATTCTTAAACTTATAAATTACTGTACCAAATGTGATATCATTACATTCATAATATAATATATAACAACGTTCGGCCATCTTATACAATAATTGTTCCATCAATTAACAGTATATAAATTAGATTTCTTCAAAGGATTCATGTACTTAAGCACTCAATCATACATAAATCCAGTTCCTTGTCATCTAACACACTCACATTTGTCAAACGACTCCATTGTGTGTAGACTTCTCCAAAGGATTCATGTACTTAAGCAATCAATCATACATAAATCCAGTTCCATGTCATCTAACACACTCACATTTGTCAAACGACTCCATTGTGTGTAGACTTCTCCAAAGGATTAATGTATCATTAAATCATATCATTTACTTAAATCATTTTCAAATTCATCTAAATATTACCTTCAATTTCAATCTCTACAAATTTTCCACAGTTACACGTATAAGCAATAGTCTCGTCCATTCCATTATCATTTGACCCATAAACAGTGTGCAATGAAAGAAAATAATAACTAAGTACTCAATCTCATTACTTATTGATTCATAATAACATTAGTTAGGTACACAATTATTTATCCTCTATATATTGTTTCATTTCTCAAAACAGCGTAGATACCTATAATACATAAAACAACCATTCCACGTCAATCTAATCATTATTCCTTAATCGAAACTACTTAAATGTCACTGCACTCCTCAACATCTCTCAAAACCTCCATATCAATGTTTTCTCTTTGTTTATGCATATTTTCATGTTGTGTGTCGCTTACATCATTGATATTACTCTCGACCTCAGATTCAGTTGAGCTATCTTGATGAAAAGCCAACCATGGATGAATTTTGTCAACCGATATTACTGCCTCATACTTTCTGTTATGTTTACGCGTTAAAGGTGTATCCTGAACTACATATCTGTCCTTGTCTAAGGCCTTTACGATTCTATAAGGACCTTGCAATTTAGGAAGTAGTTTCCTGGATTGCCCATTATTACTTCCTATCTCTCTTTCTATTCTAATAAGATCACCTATCTTATATTTTCGCGCAACCTTCCTACCTTTGTCAAACATTTCCTTTTGCTTGCTTTGTTCCTCTCTTATTTTTAAGTTTACGCCCTCTCTTATTTCGTCTACATCTGCCGTCGAGGTGTTCTCCTGATCTAATAATGAAGTTACTATTCCATCACTTTTAGACCTTAACCTTATTCCAAATAATACCTCTGATGGACTTTTACCAGTTCCTTTATTTATAGTTGTATTAAGACCTAATTGAATTTCTTCTAAATGAGTGTCCCATCTATTTTCATCGCAATGGTGGTTTTTTACTGCAAGAGAGGCCAAAATAGTACGATTGTATCGTTCCACTTGGCCATTTGCGCGCGGGGTCGCGACAGCATTTAGAACATGTCTGATTCCTAATCTATTTATAAATTCTTTAAAGACTTTGCTAGTAAACGAACAACCTCTATCGGTTATTAATCGACTAGGAATACCGAACAAACTAAAATACTGATTGAGTATTCTTATAGTGGATTTCGATTTTGTGTTCTTTACTGCAAATAAAGTTACGTATTTTGTATATGCCTCAACCAGAACTAACAAATAAGTATGTTTAGACTTACTTTTTACAAATGGCCCTAAGTGGTCCATATGTATCGTATGAAAAGGTTTATCAATTTTGGGGATAGGGTGAAGCATTCCCTGTCTTTTTCCAACCGGGACTTTGTGATAACAGCATTCTAAGCAGGATTGGACATATTTCTTAACGAACTTGTTCATCTTAGGGAACCAGTAAAGGGACTTCAATTTATCTAAAGTTTTATCTACCCCAAAATGGCCAAGTTCGTCATGGCACTTTTTAAGTAATTGCCACCTAAACCCTTTCGGTACCAACCATTTCAGTTGACTGTCTACTACCTTATATATTTTTCCACTTTTTAATTGATAGTTTTGGTAAATTTCGGATATCTTAGGCGTTTCTGGATCCTCTAAGATGCGCTTTATTCTCTGCACTTCTTCGTCTGCGCCTTGTATGGTAGCTAACCAATCCTCAGTCTCTACCGTTAATACATCAAATACCGGTTCGGGCTCATCAGCAATTGGTATAGGATTCCTACTCAAGGCGTCCACATGACTCATCCTATTTCCTGGCCTGTACTCAATACTACAGTCGTATTCCTGTAACTGTAACCACCATCTACTCACTCGAGGAATAATATCTCGTTTTGACAGAGTGGTACGTAAAGCACTACAATCCGTCACTATAACAAATTGAATACCCAATATGTACACCCGAAATCGCTGTAAGGACGCAACTACCGCCAACGTTTCTAGCTCAAAAGAGTGGTACTTTTGCTCTTCGAGTGTAGTTTGCCTACTATAGTATGCAACTGCTCGCCACCTACTTGAGTCATCTTCCTGGAGTAACATGCCTGCTATACCAGTCTTACACGCGTCTGTGTGTACTTGCGTTTTAGAGTTAGAATTGTATAGTGCTAAAATGGGTCGTTTTACTAGTTCTAGTTTGAGAGTAGCAAATGCTTTTTCTTGATCGGTACCCCACTCATACTTGCTATCTTTCCTCAGTAATCTAGTTAGAGGATTAGCTATGATGGCAAAATTTTTGACAAAACGCCGAAAGAAACTAGCTAGCCCAACAAACTGGCGTATTTCATGTTGGTTAGTTGGTCGTTTAAACTGATCTACTGCTTCAGTCTTTTTAAGCCCTGGTCGAACTCCTAGTTTGCATATTTCAAATCCTAAATAATCAATTATTTTCGAGAAAAATATACATTTTGACAATTTTAGAGTCAATCCTGCTTCCTTAATCAACTTCAGTACAATTTCCAAACGCTCCATTCCCTGCTCAACACTATGTGCTGGAATAATAATGTCATCCATAAAAGCAAAGGCTATACGATTTTTCTCGCTCTTTAGCATTTTATGGATAGTTTTTTGAAAAACGGAGGGCGCATTGGCTAGGCCAAACGGCATTCGGGTAAATTGGTATTGCCCATCTGGCGTAACGAATGCTGTTTTGTCCTGGGATGATGAAGCAATAGGGATCTGGTAATAGCCAGATGCTAAGTCCAGAGTTATAAAATAGTCATAACCACCTAATTGATCAATTTGGTCTTCTATTCTAGGCATTGGATAATGTTCTTTAACAGTCTTAGCATTTAATGCTCGATAATCGACACAAAGTCTTTGATCGCCGGTTTTCTTTTGTACCAATATAATTGGACTGGCGTAGGAGGATGTTGATTCAGTAACTATGCCACAATCTAACATTTCTTGTATCATTCCCTTAACTTTATCTCTTTCTGAATAAGCAAGTCTATACGGCCTGTAAACGACCGGAGTCGCGTCTTTTAACGTAATGGTCATCTCAGATAAATTAGTGAGACCTAAATCTGTTAAATGAAATGAAAAGCAATCCCTATATTTTTCTAGTAAAATTTTCAGTGTAATTTTATCTTCATTACAAAGTCCCTCGCCGACTTTCAGACTATCTAACATTTGTTCACTCTCTTGATTTTCTACTTTATTAATTTTTAAACAATCATCTTCACCTACTACATGTACTCTAGTCAACAACTGTCCTTGTTGAAAATTAATAGTATTTGTATTCAAATTTAATATTAAAATACCTCCACTGCCATTCAACATTGAATACATTCCAGGTAAAATGTAATAATTATTTAGACCCACATTTCTAACTGATTCTTTGACCCACACTTTACATGTAATATTATCATCAGTCTGTACTTGTATAACATCCATACCTGTAACACATGTTTCTGAACTAACAACTAACTTAAGTGTCTTTTTATTATTTATCTCTGAGCTGAAACACGGTTGCTTTTGGAAAATTAGGTGTTCATCGGTTTTAATGACTACGATGCCATCTTGCTCGGTAAATGTATGTCCTAACAAAACAGCATGTTTTAACAGGTCATCTGATACCACTAACGCTTCTACTGAAGTGGTGACTGATTGGACCTGCACTTGTACTACCGACTTACCTACAGGTTCTATAAGTGAATTACCAAATCCTTTTAATTTTGGTAAATTATCCGTGTTATAGGCAATATTTAAATCCTTAAAATCACTTTCTCGAATAAGAGTACTCTGACTACCTAAGTCAACATAACATGATTTGGATACGCCATTAACTGTAATAGGTAAAACGTACTTTTGATCCAGAACACCCGCGACCTTTATTTCGGACACTGCTTTGTCAGAATCAACACGTTTGTAACTATCATTATTATTTCGTAACAACTTCTTACAATTAGAGCTTTGGTGTCCAAGCCTTTTACAAATACCGCACGTTAATAACGGTTTTGGACATTTGAAGCTAGGATGCCCTACTTCATTACAATTAAAACATCTTATAGAGCTTGTCTTGGGTATATCATTCTGCCCTTCAGGACGCCTGCGTGTAAATGTTGGACGGTATGTTTTATCTTTCGTATCTTCTAACTTCATCGATTTAAAATAGGACAGTAATTCTTCAGGTTGAGAATAATTTGCAGCCTGAGCTCCCAACCGCATACCCTTATCCTCTAACCCGTAAATTAAACAATCTACCGCTCGTTTACCCGATATATCACAGCGATTCAATAAATTGATTTTGTGATAAAAATAAGTTTCCAATGATTCATTATATCTTACTTTTCTTTCCAACATCTCATGTAATAGTTGTGCATAATTTTGTACAGTAGGAAACGTTTTAGTCAATTTATCTTTCCACTCCAGCCATTCGTAATTTAAAGAAGGTAGCCCTTGATACCATATTTTCGCTACACCCGTCAACTTGGGCAGGGCGTAGTGAATCAACTGCATTTCCGACCACTTATATAATGAAGCACATTCCTCCACTTTGGCTATCCATAAATCAATCGTTTGTTCCTTATTAGCAGGATCAAATTCTGGCACAGCATTAGTTGTCATACTAAAATGATTTTGAGTCTGTGATGTCGAAGAAGGCAGTGACTTTATCAGTTCCATTACATCTTTGATGCTAAAACTATGAGTGTCGTTATGCGTAACGTCTACACATGAACGTTTCCTTTTAGGAACCTTATCACAACTACTAATCGAACAAGATGAACGACTCACTGTTTCACGACGTCTTCGCTTCGATTGCCTCACCGGAGTCTTGGCGCGTCGTCGTCTTCTCCGAGATTGTGGCGCGTCGGTGGCTGACGAGCGCGAACGTGCTCGCGATGACCGCGAATACATCCTTGCACAGCCCGCTACTCCGTCCTCCACATTCCGCGACGTTGTCGGACGCTGCCGATATCGCTTCGAACCCGTACGCTTGCATCTCGATCGGCCTCTTGACACGCTGCTGCTCGACGAGCTTGACCGCAACCGCGTATTTCGCCTGGTACCAGTCCTGGAGCGACTCCTGCTGTAGAGCTCTTGCGTCCGCTGCATACGTCTGCGACTGCATGACTCCACTTCACGATGCCGCGTAGCTGGTACTGTGTCGCGATCCCGAGGTTCATGGCCCTTTGCGTTGCTAACACCATTTTTCGACATCGTTTACTGAAATCAGTTTGGGTAGATACTTTAATCATAAACCACTCCCATTTATCATCTCGTTCCTGCTTTGTTAAACATATGTAACAATAAAATTCATTTATCACAACCAACTCAGTTCGTTCAATTACAATCTATGGTTGGTTAGATGCTAAGGACGATAAACAAATCATCTTTTATGAACAAAACAGAATAAATAAAATAAACGACTGTTTCAAGAACAATAACCGCCTTCAGATTAAAAAAAATAAAATAACGGGTAGGTTTAAACGAGGCAGAGAGAATATCTCTTCACATTTCACATTAACCTCTCAATAAATTCATTAATACTTTAGCATGTCCAAGAAAATCAAATAAAGATTACTCACCTTCTAATATTGAATCTATTTTTACCTGTAATCCTTGATATGCCAATAAGTATGGCCTGGTGGGCGTGATAAAAGGAATATTAAGTAATGTTCCAAGTTTATCCCACTTCTGAACTAAAAGAATTCAGAAGCGTTGCAAGGAATAAAACTAGATAATTCCGTTTAGTCTATATTTACCACTGATGTTTCTACTTATAATCACCGAGATGCTTCTTCCTTCGCGATCCAAGACATAATGAATGCATCACACTATTACTTATTAACAATACCTCCGTTGCCAACTCACAATATATCAAACTACCCACATTATTAATATTTATATACTAACTACCTTACAAAACTTTACACAACCTTTTAAGGCTAAAGCGCCCATCTAGCCCGCGAAGTTCAAATTTTTTGAGGTGTTTTAGATTTTTTTCAAAATCTGGCAATAATAAAAGGCACATTTGTAATTCGCGAGAACGACCGTGTGCAGTGCATTTATTAATATATGCAACTTACTCTAAAACATTTCAAGAACGACAGCTATCCAGATAATCTGGCAATTTTTGTATATTTCGTGATTTACTAGTATCATATCCACCGTGATAATATTTAGAGTAAAATAAATGTATTAATAAACGCACAGCATACTGTGTTTGTCGCAAATCACAAAATGTTGTCTTAAATGTTTTCAGATTTTGGATAAACTATAAAAATACTACAAAATTTTGAATTTCGCGGGCTAGACAGGCGCCTCCACCTTAATAAGGATAATGTTGAAAATTGAAACTACCGACATTTTTATTATTTTACAGTAAGTCTCCGTCTCCATGAGGACAAATATTAATTAATGATTTAGTCTAAATCGTGTAGATGTACATATTATTTTCTTTCCATTATACATTAATAGCTCCATGATAAATACTATAAACGTGATTCCAGTACAAAAACAATACGCATCGAACAAACCTTTGACATCGCTCATTCCCAAAGACTTCGTAACCGCATCGTCTTTTATATCGGCATATCTATATTGCTCCCATTTCTTAATGAGACCAGCTTCGAAGAATCTCATCATGTGTTTATTAAACTCGTCCGTTATTGGTGAATGTTTAGAAAGTATAATGTTAAGGTAATGACTGTGAAATCGATCTTTGGCGATGTGTAAATATTGCTCGCCCTTTTCGTTCAGTCTGTTTCTTTCTATGTACCGACCAACCGAGCAATCGATGAGACAGAATCTCCGGCTATCATTACTCATGTGTTTCACGCAGCCGTACAAGTCTTGGACTGGTACCAATTTAGAATTGATCTTTTGGAATTTTTCCTCATCATCAGGTAGAATGAGGTCGGGTGACGCCATGCCTTCGATCATGTAGCCTTTCTCTATCACATCTTCAAATGTTTCTACTTCTTTACCCCTTTTGACGGCAGCGAAGAACGATATGATGGATGCTTGGGTAACAAAACTGATGATGAAGAAGCCCCAAATAGATACGGTTAAAAATAGACGGAAAGAGGTTCGATTTGGAGGATTGTGTAACGTAATCAATAGGACATTTCTAAAGGCATTCACTAAATCTTTCCCCACTTGATCGTAGGTCCACTTACCTTTCTCCACCCCTTTGTAAATTGTAAATATTAACCAAATGCATAGAAAGCAAATTGTGCTCTGTATTATGGAACCATAATGAGTTTGCAACATTTTCACATCAAATAGTGTCGTTTCGAAACCAGCTCGATGTGACATTATGCAAACACCACTTTCTTTGTAAGGGAAAGTAAAATCGATTTCGACTATAATAACGTCGAACAAATATATCGGGATTAAATAAATATCCCCCTTTCTTTGTGCAAACGAAAATATTTGCTGGATGTTCACTTCGAAATTGAACGGTTCTTTCATTATGTTGACACTGGAATTTAGGTCTATCGAGAAGTTCATAAGGTTGCTCATCGTATTCCAAATAGATCCATCCCTAGAACCCAACTGGTAAGTTCCATTTTCGTTTACATCTATTATCATAAAGGGTTGTACTTCTGTACTATACGCTCTGAGTGTGAATCCGTGCAAATTTTTGCCTTTATTTTCAAATAAATTAGTATACTTCTTGATTGATTCATTGTAGGGAACTACAATAGTGTTGAAGCCAATGCAAGTGCCGAGATTGTCCGCTCTGTATTTTGAGAGCAAAGATACGTTCTGGCATGTGTCTGCGCACACGAAACCATCGTCGAACCCGAGTACTGGCATCCCGATCTTTCTTGCAGTCCAACACCCGGAATTATTATCAAGTTTGTAATTATCATTGACGTACGGACTGTAAGCAGAAATTAATAAAGACTTTTCTTTATCATCATACTGAACAATAATTGCGTTTACAGCTTTGTAGTACCATAGACTAAAGAATAGTTTAGCAAGGATACCTTTATCTTGGCTATGGTAATAGAGGATAATATTTGCGAGAGGATGCCAGTGCGGGGAATTCTTCAATTTACGGATTGATTCTTCATAGTCTGCAAAATCTGAACAGCTAATTACTATTGTGTTAGAATGGTAGGGAATTATGTCATCAGGATCATAGGATACGCCAGTGTCCGTGCTTAAGACGACTTTGGCGTAAGGAATGCGTCGGATTTCATTGTAGAATGTATCAGAGTAGTGGCCCATACATAGGATTGTATTCCAACCGTTGGTTTTTAAATTAGAACTGATGATCTTTGCCTGAAATAAAAAGACAGAGCCTAGGTATCTAGTACGAGTTTACAGCCATCAAAAACCATATTGGATTCCTTTCATAATAAGTAGGGTAGGTTTCCTGTTGGCTGCACATCTCTGGGAAATGTCCATGATCATGAAGATGGTATAATTAAATACAACAGATATCGTATTCGCAAGCTGTCAAAATTGTACAATCAGCGTCAAAAGTAGCGAAGCGTATAAAAAAACATGCTTCACCCGATAATTTCATATGCTGATGAGCTAACTTTTGACGCTGGCTGTACTTGTTACTAGACACCAGGTTCTTGTTTGTTTTAACTCACAATAATTATATTCCGTTGTTCTTTTACATTTTCTTCAATCGACCATTTTCCAAAGGCAATACTGAAATTGAAGATTAATACAGTTATCGGATGTAGCTTCATAATAGCTGTTAGCCGAAGCATGGGACTATTTCGAAATGAATCAAACATTTCTACAGAGCTCATTTGTAAAACAAAATCCACTTTTGGTTTGATAATAATCATAAATGATGCATATCTACGGCTCATTACATTACAATGTAGGTATGTTCGTATCAAATTAAACTAATGCATGTAACAAAAATAATATATTATTGATGACAAGGTTACACAGGCACTAAAATAAATCACACAATAATACCTACTCGTACCATAATATATCATAATATTATATATAGTTAATATTTTGTCTTATAACCAGCCAGAAATATTAAACTGTTGTGGATCACAGAATTTGCCTCGTTGACTTGGTGTTAATGACCTTTCGTCAGCACTAACAAAATATTCCACCTACCTATTGACACTATTTTGTCCTTTAAAAAGGAGACAACATACATTTGTGTAAATATTGCGTCAGTGAAATCACGAATCATTTTTTTTTTATAAATAAATAATAAATAAATATCGCCAGACAGACACACCAACTGTATGGTCCCAAACTAAGCAACGCTTGTACTATGGGTACCTTACAATGGACTGGGGGCGATCCCAGTGACACCCAGACCAGGGCTAATTATGAAAAGGCCATTTCCGAAATTTGCCCCGGCGGGAATCGAACCCGCAACCACCATGTGCAGTGAGCCGAGCGGCCTACGCTCGAACCACTGCGCCAAGCGGCCGTCGTTATAAAAAAAAAGACGGCAACAAGACAACGACCCGCTTGATGTTTAGCGGTTACCGCAGCCTATAGATGCTTGCAATATCAAAGGTATTGCTCGTATGTTGCCGACCTGAATGAAGGGGAGTGAGACAGAGGGAGGGAAATAGAGGGGGAGGAGGGGGGGTTAGGCTCTGGCTTTCTCAGTCATCGCGAGACGCAACTAAAATAGCAACATTACGCTGATCTTCTGTGATAAATAAATTAATTAATGACGACCGCTTGGCGCAGTGGTTCGAGCGTAGGCCGCTCGGGTCACTGCACATGGCGGTTGCGGGTTCGATTCCCGCCCGGGGCACATTTCGGAAATGGCCTTTTCGTAATTTGCCCAGGTCTGGGTGTCACTGGGATCGCCCCCAGTCCATTGTACGGTTACCCATAGTACAAGCTTTGCTTAGTTTGGGTCCGTACAGTTGGTGTGTCTGTCTGGCGATATTTATTTCTTATTATATATTATTAATCCTTTTCCTTGCATTGTCTTAATCCATCCACTGTATATAATAGTTCTGGTTAGTCCCTACCTATTATTGCAGCAAACTTGACAGAAACAAGCCCGCGCAGAATGTAATTTCTCTATCATCACCTCCTTCTGTATGCCCATTGCCCATACAATAGTGGACGTACGCGGTGTCTTGTTTTATTGGTCTGTGGTAAAGATTCAACATGTTAGGGGGCGTCCATTAATTACGAGAGGCACTTTTGAGAATTTTTCGACCCCCTCTCCCCCCTTGGTGATCCCCTAATCTCACGCGAGATTCTTCAATATTTATGCTGTAAACGTGTTGGATTATTGAGATTTTATTTTTAGGAAAACGGTGACCCTAAAGTCCATCCTTGCAACATCCCGCAATTTCGCTGCTCTGCGGGGTTCGGACGATCACGACAAATACTATTGCGTCAGATTTGGCCATATTTTATTCTAGAAATAATTTTTCACGCAATTTTACCGTTTTCTGCTAGAAAAATAATTACGTGATATTTGCCAAGACTCCCCCTCCCCCCTTAATGGGATTTGGAAAGATTAAGTGTGATCCCTCCCCCCCTAGAACACCTTACGCAATTAATGGACGCTCCCTTAAAACAGATGCAAACAGAACCGACTATTTATGTGTTTCCAATAGACGATCGGATGAAGGGCAGTAAAACCTTCTGCGCGGGCTTTATACATCAGTAACTAAGAATAATGATTATTAACTATATATAGATAACTTATTATATATTCTTATACTTATATAAATAATGGATTTGTATCTGCATAATGCGAAGTTTGTGCATGCAATTAATAACGGAAAAGAGTTAATAGCTATTTTATTTATATTTATTACGAACATTCATTTAGATCATTTATACCATGACCTGCAGTCGTCCTGTCTTTACTAGGTAATAACATCGAACGAAGAGGAATTGACAAGAAACGTAACCGTATATGAACTCTTAGTAGACCTCTAGCGAGTATTTTAGAGATGTCCCTACTATTAATCGTTCATTCACTCTTACCCTTTGCATGAACAAATCCTGACCGCGACCAAGTTTCCAAATTCATTTAAATGTTTGTGCTTTTCTAATTAGTGCTCTAAACTGTAATAAATTAAAATTAGTTTTGTTTACCCTAATGGCACAGTCATGATTACATTTAAATTCACCTGTAATTAATATAGACTGTTTCCGTGGAGCTTTTTATTGAAATTAAAATGATCTTATACTTATATTCACTTTTATTATAATAGGTATAACTTGGCTTCTTTCTACAATTGTTTTTTTTCTGACTTTAATTTAATTTTAACAGCTGCTTTCTATAAGAAAGTAAACAAAGAATTCGCCACATACTTGATAAAATCATTTACAATGAACTAGGTATATAGTATATGATATAATAATAATAATAATTTAGCCCTTTTCACGTCCCACTGCTGGGCACGGGCCTCCCCTCAACATGAGGGGGATTCAGGCCATAATCCACCACGCTGGCCCAGTGCGGGTTGGCGGATTTCACATGTCTTTCGAAAATTGGTTAGATCTTCTAAGACATGCAGGTTTCCTCACGATGTTTTCCTTCACAGTAAGCAAGTGATAATCATATAGAAATTATGATTCGCACATAGATTTCGAAAAATCCAGAGGTGCGAGCCGGGATTTGAACCCAAGACCTGGTGCCCGCAAGACGCGTGCTTTAACCAATCGGCTATCACTGCTATACCATAGTATATAAGTACCGTCAATATATTAATATAATTTATGGGAATATTTCGACATTTTTCTTGATTTTCAGACGATTCGTAGTTCGGCTAATTTCTGGCGCCGCCACATGAGGAATCACATGTTTGAGTAGCGATAGGCGCACCTAATACATAATAAATGTGGTTCCCCTATATATAATTTTATTTTAAAATCTATTTAATGGCATAAAAACATTTACAGCTCACCAGATGAGTAGATTGGGTTGACATTATTTGTCTCTTCACTGCGAGTATCACTACAAATATATATTATGACGAAGTCGGAAAGAGACAGAAGAACTGTCCAAACTGACAGGTGTCAATGTCTCCACGTGCCCGCTGCAATGTGGCGCCGCCCTGGTGGAAAAAGTATCAATGAACCCCTATTGTGTATGTTTAACAATCCCTTTAAGAACTACAGTCATATTATTCGTATGTTATTGCATGCCTGCTTAATACAGTATCTCAAACCCATAAGAGTAATTAACATATAGCTTGATTAAAAATACAGTTGTTAGCAAAAGTGACGACATAACTTTGTAGTAGTCAAAAAGTAATTTATATTGTCTTTGGCACACGAAAAATCTTTCGTATCTGGAATGACAATATTATTTTTAAACACAGTACTTCATATAAAATCAGCTGTTTTAGTATACATTAGATTGACGGCTGTCATTCTAATCAAGTTATTTTTAAGGACTGTAGTTTATACGTTACTAGCTGTGCCCCGCGACTTCATCCGCGTAGTATTGGATTATTGGGTTAAAAAGTATCCTATATGTTAATCCCGGTTATAATCTATCTGTGTTCCAAATTTCATCCAAATCCGTTCAGTAGTTTTTGCGTGAAGGAGTAACAAACATACATACATACATACATCCACACTCGCAAACTTTCGCATTTATAATATTAGTAGGATTTACATAATCAGTAGATACCTATTATAAGGCAAAGGTTTTCAGATACCATTTTAGGAAGGGATGTCTTATATAAATTGGGCAGTAAAAATTGATCTGCGTTAGTGGGGGTCTGTTTGTGTGTATCTGGACCTTGTCCGGACCATTGAGCATTTAATACCACGCGCAAAAACACCTCAGTTAGTTAACTGAAAAGTTTGTATAATGAATTAGGCGTTACAAGATATGTAGTCGATGCCGACATAGGACTTGCATTACTCGTTATTTTTTACGTAGACAACTATAATGTGAGATGTTTACAAATTACCTTACGACTTTTTGAATTCCGAAGCGTTGACGTCATCTTCTGATCTACTTCCTATTGGCCAGATACTCTTGTAAATGCTGCCACGCGCGGTCGATCTGGCCCTGCGTGTACTCGTAGCTCCAGTAAGGGCTAAACACCATGTTGGCAGGCGCCACCTGTTCCAAGTTAGACGGCTGTGCGTCTATCCTCTGCGTGGCTTCCTCCTCTGTTAAGCCGTTGCGTTTCTGCAGTCTTTTTATTGCCTGCGAAATGTTTATTTGTTATTGGCGGTATCGTGGAAGGTTGAAACTGCGTCGTTCATCATGATTAAGTTTTCTTAATGTGTTTATTTTTCTGTTAAAAAGAAACTGATCTCAAGTTAAGATCAAAGGTCTGAGAACGGCCTTGAGTATGTATGGTTTTGACATGTCATTTTGTACTGAAATGACATAAGAATGACAGAAGTAACAGTGGTGGTCCTGTACCCACTTATAGGTGATCATTGGCCCAAGTCTGTTAACCGCTTGCATCTCGCTCGACTTGCAATACGTCAGTTTGACAGTTTTCCCACAGAATACCTGTCAAAACTGACGCATTCAGATATGCGAGCGGGTAACGGTCTTGGGCCCCCGATGGCTCACCTCCTCCCTGGGTATGATGACGGCCCACAGCTGGTGGCAGTGCGTGTACCAGCGGGCGCGCACCATCACGGCCGCCTCCAGCACCACCAGCCGGTGCCCGCGCCGGCCGAGCGCCCGCACCCTGCGGAGAGCTTCCTCGACCACCGCCGGCCACACGAGGCCGTTCAGCTTCTCTAATTGCTCCTGAAAAATCACTTTCTTGTGTCATAGATGACGATACGATACAATGCGATGACCTGCAGCCTGAATCCCCCTCGTGTTAATTGCAATAGCGGGACGCTAAAAGGGCTAATTAATTATTATTATTATGAGATGGATCCGTCATAGAAATGGGGGGGGGGGATGTTGAAATTCAATCGAGCGCTACGCGAATCAGTTACGTAAAAATTTTACTTATTTATTATTTTTATGTAACAAATTCGGCAAACACACGTACAACCTTGATCTTAAGCAGTTACCGTAGTAGGATAGGAGGGTGTGGGTTGGGGTTGCGGCTCCGGCTCTTACCCTCATCGTACGAAACGCTTCATATATAGCTTCTGCACGCCGTCTTGTAAAATTGCACGTAACTCAGTTTATCCTTGACCTTTTCAAACCTTGACCTTGTAATCAAAACAGTTTTTTTTTAAAGCCGTTTCCGAAAATCCGTCTAACATTACGTTTAAACTATAAAAAAACCGCTTCTTTTCCAATGCGTGCCTATTCCTACACATTTTATTTTACTACATAACTGTGAATGTTACCTTGTCGCTAAATACGATTTGTCCCAGCCTCCTGCGGTCCACCTCGCCTGTCTCCGTAATGACGTTGTCGAAGGACTCCGCGATGGTGCGGTTGAGCGGCCGCCCCGGCGCGTACAGCTCGTGGGCTATTATATCACAGTTCACTATAGCAGCGCCTTTTGCTCTATGAACAAAATAAAAAATACTTTTTCATTACTCATACTCGGAAAGTAGGTCTGAAATTGCCGGAGGAGCGGGTTGAAAGTAATGATTTTCAGCCCTAGGGAGAATCGCTTTCAACTGACAACTGTCAAATTATAAAAAAAAATAGTTCTATTTTGACATTTCTATTGAACCATGTTCCAACGCTCGGGCGCCAAACCCCGTCTCGGGACTAAATAAGTTACTTTCATTCTTAGGGAAACAATGTACTATTTTATCACTACATAGGTCATCATCTGCCTTACCTTTTCCCATTATCTGGGGTCGGTGCAGTACGTCTCTTCCTTCCATTCATCGCGCTTTCCTGTCATACTCACATCCACTCCAACCTCGTTCATATCACTCTTAATACTGTCCATCCATCTTTTCTTGGGCCTTCCTCTCGCACTGTATCCATGCACATTCATATTCACCACTCTCAGACTACATAGGTCTCATTTTAATAATTCACCATGCACCTATACCTAATAAAAATTTGTCGGGGCCGTATTAAATCGATCTCAAGTTTGAGAGCGGTCTGGAGTACGATTTATAAATAGAGGCCTCAGATTCTTACACAGAAAAAATAATGCGATTAATTTGGGCACACAAAAAAATGTATGTATGCTTTATAATTCATTAATTAGATGCTAATTTACGAAGGCGATAGTATAACTAAAAAAAATAATTGAAACTGAATTTTAAATGTATGGTGTTAGAACTTACTTTAACTTCTCCGCTATACTGCTCTTCCCACTGGCGATACCTCCCGCCAATCCGATTACGTAGGGCCAGTCAGGTATGTTGGGGTTAGGCTGCAAATGTAGATTTTTCTGTAGCAAATACACATTATAGATAACAGTTTTTTTCTTAGAATTAACATCTAGGTACTCTTTCAGATAAACGCGGTATAGCGGGTGAATAGTTATACACCGAATCATCTCTTTCTGTTATCAGTAATTTGACATTCGAAAGAAGAAGGCATATCATGGTGTAACTATCCAATCGCTAAGCCACATTTATTAATAAGGTGGTAGAAGTTATTACACTTCAACATACTGGGACGGACGGACTGGATGATCATAATTATAAGGGTTTCTCGGCGGGCCTACAGAACCCACAAATTAAAATAATTATGTTTTTCTCATTTTGTTTTTTATTATAAAGGGAATGATAGCAATAACTTTACAATCTCTTAGGGGTTCGACATTGAAAAATGTTGTGAATGCTACGCAGTATACCGTGTGAGTCGGGAAATCCGCCTGATGTTAAGCAGTTACCGTAACCTATAGGTTAAAACAGAAAAGGTATACTTTTTTTTCAAAACTTAACTTTGTAATTCTAATACTATCAGCTTTTGAGGAAACATGAAATTAAAAGTTGTTATAGGGATACAGCTGTTGACAGATTTCATAAGTCTACAAAATCTTCAGTACTTCAACTGTCCCACAAAGCCGATAGCTTAGATTTACAAAGTGAAGTTGCAAAAAAATAGTATACCCACAGATATAGATTTATATAGATAACGCAAATATCACGATTTGTATTGAAACCAAGCGTGCCGAATTTCAACACCTACTGTGACGTCATTAGTGATGGGAAATCCAAACCGATTCAAAGACACCGATGCCGCCGATGCCTCTCTGCCCGCTACGATTCTCTCGAGTGATTATCTCGCTCATACTCATATTTTTTATATCTGTAGTCGCGCGAACTGCAAGTTAGCGGCGACCAACCTTGACGCTTGGTCGGGGTTTCGTACACGCGAAGTACATGCATTTGCGTTATCTATGTTAATCTATATCTGTGAGTATACCCTTTCTGTTTCACCTAGTGCACATTGTTGCCGCCCTGAATGTGAGTGGGTCAGATGGAGGAGTGATATCCTCACCACAGGTGGCTTCAGCACGGTCCCGAGCAGCCTCATCCGCTGGTTGCTGGAGCTGACCTTCTCCTCCTCCTCGTGCGAGCGCTGCGGGTGCTCGTCCTGGGCCAGCCCGATCACGTGGACATCCATCGGCTGCAACCCATTCCCCACTCGCTTCTCGTTGATCTTCGCGGCGCCGCCAAGGGTTTCCTCGCTGACCACTATCAGCTGGATCGAGATGAGAATTGTAGATTTGAAAACTTTGCTGTATTTATATATTTTTTATCTAACACTTTCGATAAAATAAAAGTAACCTAATTTACACCTTATAACATCAGCTATCCGCCAGTGAAAGTCGGTCAAACTGTTCACTGATCAATCAAACCAAACACCGATACTATAGCATTGCCAACAAGAAACAATACGAAAAGGAATACATTATTTGATTAAAGCAATTATAAATTCTGTGTTTTATAATTACAACATGTACGAGTATAAGTTTATTTTTTTATTCACTCATCAATTTCTATAAAACTGTCACTTGTCAAAAGGTAATTCTTAGATTGAAGAACTATACTAGTGTATGGTATTTCTTGGATTGCTAGTAATCTTATTGTTAAAAAGAAAAAAAAACAATTACCTGATATTTCGGATCGTCTTTCGTTGGCCCGTAAATGTCGCGCAGCGGGAATATATCGTATTCCAAATCTGGATTGATGTCATTCAGGAAGTCCAGCACCTCCTTCATCCTGACTTCCACTGGTTCTATCAACTCCCATAACTTTTTGGCTGTAAGGAGACACATTAATTTATTATTATACTTTTACCGGTACGCCGCATATTTTTGTTAGTACATCTATTTATATCAGTTACAGAGAGGAATCCGCTTGGCGCAGTGGTTTGAGCGTATAAGCCACCCGTATCACTGCACCGAGTGGTTGCAGATTCGATTCCCGTCGGGGCCAATTTCGGAAATGGCCTTTTCGTAATTTGCCCATGTCTGGGTGTCACTGGGATCGGCCCCTGTCCATTGTACAGTATCCATATTACAAGTGCTGCTTTGTTATGGACCATACAGTTGGTGTGTCAGTCTGGCGATTATTACTTATTATTATTTATTTACTAGCTGTGCCCCGCGACTCCATCCGAGTAGTATTGGATTATTGGGTTAAAAAGTATCCTATATGTTAATCCCGGTTACAATCTATCTGTGTTCCAAATTTCATCCAAATCCGTTCAGTAGTTTTTGCGTGAAGGAGTAACAAACATACATACATACATCCACACTCACAAACTTTCGCATTTATAATATTAGTAGGATATGCCCAGTGTAATGGTTTTTTTTTATCGGCCAAAGTCGGAAATATCTAAGTATATCCCGTAAACCGGTGGGTCTCCGAGCTTGGAAAAATGCAAAGGAGTTCCTTATACAACATAGGTGAGCACTAAGATAGGATTTTTGAAAAATCATTCTCTAAGGGGTTTATAAAGGGGATGAAAGTTTGAATGGAAAATCGTATTTGTAAAGTTAAGTTATAAATATGTATATTAGTGTTTAGGCACCTGTCCGGTTTATAAATAGAAGTAATTTGTACCAGCGTTTTTGGTAATTCGACCCCTAAGGCTTATCATGACTATCAAATGTAATGAGTTGATGTCTTAGATCCATATTAATAAATCAATCTCAAGTCTGAGAGTGATATTGGAAATGTCATTCTTATGTCATACCACTGCAAAAGACAATACTCGGAGTCCAAATTCGGAAGCTGTCATCTGCGCAGGAACATTTTTAGTGCACAAGTCGACTCGCAACCACAGATGCCCTCTCTCGTCCAAACCCCCCGAGATCCAGTGGAACGGAGACCACTACAACTGGAGGAGAGTTTGGATGCAATAACTGCTCATGTGCAGGGTTTCATTTCGAGTTTTCCTTCTCTTTGTACAAGAAAAGGGACGGGAAAGGGATCAGGTATAAGGAAAAGGAAGAGTAGAGGTAAAAGAAGGGTAGATAGGATAGGTACTACAGCCACGGATAATAGAGGAATGTGACGGTAGCAGCTCGAGCAGTCCGGGGTCGCGTACCCGTAGCGGGACAAAATGACATGTTAAAAGTTAACTCAAGATTGCTTTCAGACTTGAGATCAATTTATTAATACGGGGCTTGGAGTCCTTACACTGAATCATATTAACATCAGTGACGCCCACCGTGACGAGCTTGGTGGCGCGCGCGGCGGCTTGCGACAGCAGTATCTTGTGGCCATTGTGAAGCCGGTCGAACGTGCCGCCCAGGGCCACGTACTCGTACGACTTCACCACCTCTGGCTTAACATTGACCGCGGTATCTGAACAATCTGAAAAAATGTTAATGTTAACCAGCCTCAGACTATCAAGATCAGACGCCACTGGCGTCCACTTTTGCGACCACTCAAAATGGCAGATGCAGTTACACATATGCGGTAGTAATGCATATGGTGAGCGAGGGGGGTGCCCGGATATGTGGTGTCTGTGGCTAGATGGCCTATGTAATCAGCCTAATACTGAAACACTACATCAATTATCTCACTCAGGTGTTTGAGATGACATTTTGTTATCTTGCAAGGCGCTTCAATTTACCAGGGTGGGGGGGGGCGGGTCTGGGGGGGTGGTTAGTACAAGTTTTGATGGCATACCCATTGAGCGATAAAGGGAGTGCAGGCGGACTGCACACCAACTGCAAATTGGCTGGCAGTCTGGATGCTTAGCAGGATATTACATTACCATATATCTATCATAAGGTGTCTTGTTAAGGTGGTGTGCCTGATATAATGGCTATTTGCCCCTACATACACTCCTGCATTCAAATGAAAATACCTTCTACGACATATGGGTACATTAGAGTAGATACAAAGAACCACAAAGCAGATGACAACAATGATTTACATTTCAAAAGTTGCATAGTATTTCCATAGCTTACCAATGCTTTGCAATTTATATCCATTATTTACAGTTGAGACAGTTTGCTTTAGTTTGTCAATGTCCTTTGACAGTTCACTGTCGTACAGAATCAGATCTATTGGCTGGCTTGTTTTTATTTGTTTCAGGGAATCACTGGGCTTTAGCATTATCCTGACATCCAGGTTATTACATATTGATGTGGCCTGAGAATGTTAACAAGTAGTTTATATTCCTACACAGCAAAAAACATAAAAAAAGGATTTCAGTCTTTTTTAATTTATTTAAGACTAAAGAAAATAAAATCAAATTTAAAAAATCTATCCAGCGTGATTCTTGGTAAAAAAAACATTTTTTTTTGTAAAAAAAAATATTTTTTTGTTCATGGCAACCTTACTTACAACACTCTACCAATAAAGATTACAACAAAACTTTTGAATGTGGAAGAGATAAAATTGATTGTCTCATGCGCTTACCTTGGTATAAACACTGTCTATGTGATTGACTATTGGTGTGCTGTCCGCACTCCCTTTGATGTTCACATACAACACTTTCCGAACATGCTTAGATGCCGCCTGACACATTGTGTTAGCTTTGGTGATATTCGATAGGAACAAAAGCCCATTGTTTGCCATTTCATCTGTTGTTATACAAAAATGAATAATAAATATGGGAAAACATGCCAAACTATATATTTATATCTTAAGGCTTCATAACACTTTATATCAGTCTGAGAAATGTGAGTGCAATAACACAAATATAATACTTATGTATGCAGGTACCCTAATACAAGGTGACACATAATGGGTATACTTTTTTTTTCAAAACTTAACGTTGTAATTCTAAAACCATCAGCTTTGGAGGGAACTTGAAAAACAAAAGGTGTTATAGGAATACAGCTGTTGACCGATTTCACAAGTCTACAAAACCTTTAGTACTTCAACTGTCCCACAAAGCCGATAGTTTGAGATTTACAAAGTTAAGTTGCAAAAAAAAATAGTATACCCATTATGTATCACCTAGTATATTGCTTTTCTACTTAATGAAGTGGAATCATTGAGCACAACTAAGCAAAGATACTTACATGTGGAATTATTCTTATTATAATTATGTAAATGCCTAGGTATTATAATAGGTACCTTACGCAGTCTGGAGACAAAAGCGGAAATGAGGCAACATTCACTTTTTTACAGAAAATATGCAAGTAATAATTGTATTTGATTTTAAATTCATTTACGCACCTGTTGAATCAATCACAAAGAAATAGGACACAACTACTGAGATCAATATTACTGTAAGTGGCGTTTTAAACCTTACGTTACACATTAGAGCTCAAAAATGAAAAGTCCAAAGGTTAAACCTTTATCTACAACGAACTACGCTACATTGCAACAAGTAGATACTCATAAATAACATTTAACGATTATTTCTCACGTTCACTGATGTACACACACAAATGCAGCATGAAAATGATGTTGTTTTATGAATTAATAGAATACTTAAACGACGGTTTCAACATGTAAGATGAAATTACTTTTTATATAAATTTCATTTGTAGATAAAAAAGTTGCATTACCTAATAGATAGTTTAATAGTTAATGAGTTAAATTGCTTATTATATTTTAAATATATCGTTTACTGCGGACTTTAACCTTTTAAAAAATAAACGAAATCATAAGCTCCACAGTTTATAGGTTATGTTGATATGAATTGAATTGTCTTGACGTATTGCCTTGCTAAGTCATACAGTGACATTACTCACTTGACATTGGCAGATATAAAAAAACTGATACACAGACTAAAATCAGCTTTATCAACTCTAAAATATAATAGAATAGAATAACTCTTTATTGCACACTAAAGTTCGGAATGTAAGTATCTAAAGATCTAATAACATACAAAAAAACAATAGTGTACATTGGTCGGTCTTATCGCAGACCAAAGACTACAATCCCTGACATCTGGAAGAGATCGCAGACTGCGATCTTTGGATGGAGAGAATTACATTCTACAAGGTTTTTTTTTGGCCGGTGGCCATGAGAAGAACTAAAATATTTCATGTCTTATTTTGAGTCTTGTATCGACACTAGCGACGCTCTCACGGGCCAAATAAAGTTTGTTGGACTGTACTGTAGATAATCCTAGAAAATTCTACGAAGTGTAAGAAGTAAAATTCTCTAAAGTGAATTATTTGGATTGGGATTAACTTTTGAGCGAAGAGAATCTTTCTTTTGAAATCTTAAGTGACGGGCTGCAGACAATTAATTCCAACTCCATTTAATATGGCCCCAAGTTGTGTAGCTAAGTAAGTAAGTAGGTACCTAAATAGGTATAATAGGTAAGGTAGGTTAATAAAATACCACAACTCATACATATAACATTTAATTACTTAATACAATTGTGTAATTATTAAAATTTAAAATAGATATAATAAGTAGCTTATAAGCCTAAAAAAATTAAGCGTAAATCGTAGCCACAAACTAATATTAATATGTCTATTAGCTTGCTACATATCTCTAATCTGTGATGTCTATGGTCTTAGCATTAGGATCTACCTAGGTACATAATTAAACTAAATTAAATTAATTAACAGCTAATTTGAAAATTAACCCTAACTAACTTACTACATCTGTAAGTAGGCAATATGACCAACTTTTAAGTAGGTACACCACACATCATCCTTATAGGTATAACCACATAGTTTGATGTGTAGGTGCCTACATCCGTTTTGTACTTATTTATTTCTATTAGAATGTAAGTATACCATCAACTTATTCGTTGGTAAAATTAACGTGGCCACACGTTTTATTCAGGGAATCAATACACAGATGACACCTAGTCAAAACACATAACTCCATGCGAATGAAATCGCGGGCACAGCAAAATCAACTTACACAGTATAAAACTACCTTATCAATAATTATATCGACCGTCGATAAATAAGTGAGTAAGTAGTTTTTATAGAGCAATGTTCGATCAATCGATCATCGTTCGACGGTCGATCGATTGATGTGATAACATCCTAAGGTAAACAACTATTTTGTTGATTTGATGTTAAATGCAGTGCTAAATCTATTTTAACACCTTCGTGGTTCTTTCTTAAAAGTAGGTGGGTATTTATTATTTAATGTCAGGGCTCGGACTCTTTACCTGTCTTTGGCTAGTTCGTTTTTTTATTTTATTTGTGCTCTAATAAATCTTGATGTTGTATTGTATGTATTCCCAAGTACACAGTTTTCATAGTGGTTATACTTACTAACTTCAACTAAAGTAAATTTTAAGGTAAGGTAAGGTACCTACCTACTATTGTGCCGATTGACTTTCGGTGATTAAACTTTGTAGTAATAAAGAAGACGTTCCATTAGGAACTGTATGGGCGACGAGGAGCGCCAAACCCACTGAAAGAAGCCTATCCAGAGCCCTGAAGTTAAAACTTAATCAATGATTCCCAAAACCTTATAAGTACAAATAATACCTACAAATAATAAGCTAAATGGTTGTACATACATTTGAAATGTAGGTACTTTTATATTTTCTTCACCATTTTTGGAACGAAGTTCCTTATCGCGCGTTGCGAAAGGAGGCTAGACGGAAAAAATTAAGACCAAAAGTTGCCATAGTTGTAAGCCGTGCGGCGTGCGCGTGTTTCTCTCTCTCTCTCTTATAGAAAGCAAGCCAGTTATTTTCGTTTCGTCTTTCTATTTCGCATTGAACAGTGTGGTGTCGCGACTATTATTTTTGTTGAGTGTATACGTGTTTTATGTCATCATACTAATATTATAAAGAGGAAAACTTTGTTTGTTTGATTGTAATGAATAGGCTCCGAAACTACTGAACCGATTTGAAAAATGACATAGGCTATAATATATTTTCAAAAAAATTAGGGATCCTTACTAAAACTCGAATAATGTAACCGCAATGTACCCGTGCGAAGCCGGGGCAGGCCGCTAGTACTTAATAAATAATAAAAAATAATAACAACAATGAATCCTGACAGTGTTTCTGCACAAGTTCCGGATATTGCAACTTCGTTCCATCCGGGTGTCCCTTGACACCTCTCAAGTTTTTTGATTTGTAAGTACTTAAGTACTTACCTACATAATAAGTTTTCGTTGATACAACATTGACTAGCAAATATCATTTGGTGATCGTGATGCGTTGTGGTCATGAGAATTCTTTGGCTGAAGCATGTCATGGAGCGATCTGTGGACAAAGACACGATAAGATAAGACCCGCTTTATATAGCAATGATTACCTTATTTGGAAACGGTCGTAAGTAGGTAGTGTTTGTCTAGCCAGATATGATGTACCCACGTATAACTATCTACATATACTAAACCCAAACGCGATATGGATTGTTTATTAGGAAACTACGGTTTGTTGTGTAGATATTTCTGAGTAAATAGATTCATGTTTGGTGGATAATGTTCGTTGAAGTTAAGGCCGCTGTGAAACGTTGAGTTAACTCTGAGAAAGTGGGTATAATTTCAACGTATATTTAAAATATTGGACATTGTTATGGTATACATAAATATCGCCTGGCAAAAGAATCAACCTAGTGCATGATCCCAAACTAATCAACGCTTATACTATGGGTACTAGACAACTGACTGGGTGTGATCCCAGTAACACCCAGACCAGGGTCCAGGGTGTACCGCCCCGGAAACGATAGCTACCATCCTTCTTTTAAAAATGAATTAGAAGAAGGATGGATGCGGTCGTTTCCGACACGGAAACTTTCCGTCGACTGCGAATACGCCCTCCTGGGCTAATAAGAAAAAGCCATTCCGAAATTTATCCCTACGGAAACTGAACCCGCAACCACCTAGTGTAGTGGGCCCATTACAGCCCATACATTATACATATAAAACAGAGAGCCGATGACTACAACGTGGCCCGTTTTCCGATGATATTCACTTTTCTCAAGCCGCTAACACACCTGTTACACAGATTAACTTTATAAAGAACATAGTAATTCACAATTTACCAGTATAACTAGCGCATATCTTTAAGTCGTATAGCGGAGTCGTCTGTGGAGATCCGGGTGTCCTCAGTAGGCGCCGAGCTGGTGTTCCACTTGGGCTGGCTGTCTCGCTCAGTCTCCGACTGACCGAACATGGAGCGGTATCTGGAGCGAGAAAGTCGTATAATTTGTTATTGTGTCTTTAAATTCCGTGGAGAGACATGTTCTTAGTATATTCTTTGGACAAGTGCGCTGATTCACAGAAGGAAAAATGAGTCATGCTTAATTTAAAAACAATCATATTACAAAATTTGTCTGCAGGATACTAGCTTGACAGGATTTTAGGCTTGAAAAAAGCTTAAGTTGTTGCAGGTTAAAGGACTATGGGTCTAGGAATATTTTTATGAATTAGGTTAGGTACGTACCTACTTGCATATAGTACATGGGAATAACTGTCTTGCTTACCTAACATATACCTATGATGTGAAATTAAAGTTATACCTACTGATTATTATTATTACTAGCCCATGGATTCCCACTGATGGGCAAAGCCTCGCGGTCTTGCCACTCTTTCGGCCTGTAGGTAACTTGAGACAGTTCTTCAACGAGGATTTATGCTCGTGCTTGCTTATCCTGGGCTTGATCGGCTCTTTTTCCTCGCTATTAAGTAGGCACACCTTGAAATATATCGGTCTTATCCCCTATTGTGATCTTCTTACTTACTGGTCAAATTCTACAATAATAATATGAATTGAGAAATACTATGCATTAGTTTATGGGTAAGTAATATTACTCCCATGCAAAATAACTATTTATAGTAACCAAAAATGAAAAAAAGCGAATAACACCTTCATGGTACCGAAGCAACAACTCCTTGGCTTCGGCCGAATGAACCGTTTAACTTAGGTATACCCAGGACAAAATAACACTCGGTAGTAATCGTTGTTGGTTTACAATTTTAAAAAGAATACCTACAACTTTCTATACAAATCGATGGAAGTTAAAAAAGGCTGATAGTAGATACCTAGAAAATCTAAGTTTCTTGTTTAAGTAACTCGTTCACACACTCTAAACTCGAGGTAGTAGCGCGAAGCCGCCGCGACTCTTGTGTGAGCGAGCCCCCTTAGATATCATCGTTGATACAGAAAGTTATTTCATTTGACCAGCAGAATCACTCATATTAGGCACCTAATTAGACCAATACAAATACCTATCACATAGTATTAAAAGACAGAAGGATTTATAGAAATCGTATTACACGAAAACGCACTATACGAACAGGCAGCATAGGCATAAAAAAAAAAATAGGAATCATGCACCACTGAGGCATGCATATTAGTTAACAGGCAGGCTAAAGAACGTATAATCAAGCATAATTTACAGCTCCATCTCTCCTCTTTAGCCTCGCCGCAGTCGGTCAGTGAAGATCAAAATCCATAAATTTGAAAATGCATTGTTCTCTGCCGAGGTACTTTCGGTGGATTGCCGACAGAATCTAAATTGTTGAAGAAAATTAAATTTAGGGCCAAGTAGTTTTGATGCAGCGTAGAAGTTTGAAAAAGAAAAATAAATAGTATAGGTATGTTCTTATTCGATAACATGTTCAATATAAAGATGTATAGATACTGTAGATAATGTACAATCATTACGAAGATTGCCCTACCTATCAATAAATAGCCTCCTTACGTTACTTAATATCCTGATTCCTAACCCTTAAGCGAGACATCCAGGTGATATTTAAGTATAGGTAGGCAGGCATTAGAATTAAGACTTACTTAAATTTAAATAGATCCACTATACAATGTAAGTTTATACAAAAAATATATTATATTTTAAAAAAAATATAAGAATTTTTTTACGAGACCATTCTAAAACTCACTAAGACTACGTTGAACCTGTAAATGTTTGCTGGAGTTATAGTTTTCTGGGAACCGAACCATTCGGAGTGTTCAGCTATCGCTATTAAAAGGACAAACTTTGGCTGTTGACACATTGCTTTTCACAGAAACGCGATCGCCATACTTATACGTGTATACTTATAGGTACATATTTGCATACCTCGCGACGTTAGTTCTTGTCGACACCGTTCTACAGTGACTGAGCGCAAGAGTCGTCTAAAGTTTATCTTTCCGACAGGATAGTGATTTATGGTGCGATCATATTGTCTTACTATGTGGATACGGATTACAAATACGGTGGTACGAATTTTATGAAAATTTCCCACCGGCCCACTTAATGTTGTTGCTAAAAATACTTTCAATAACCTTTATAGCGGTGATAGACATGAGCCAAGCTATGAGAGCGGAACAACGAATATTAAAATATAATATTTATCTTCCTGATCTTCAGATGTTCTTTAAATAAATAAAAAAATAAATAATTAATATTCGTTGTTTTGCTTGTGTGGGCCCGCCTCAGTCACATCTTTATAACCACAATTATGATGTGATTTGGTCCACTTATTCAACTAATACCGAAACTGGGGGTAGAGATTTACATTTTTACTTGCTTACTTTGACCGAAAAGGAAGATCTTCCAGCAAGGCGGGTGGTATGCCTAGTGAAGGCAGCCGCTATGTAACAATGGTTGTCGGGGTCTTGTTTACACAGGTACGATGCTTGCGAACTCTAATATCGTGATTCAGGTTTTCCATTAAGAATTGCACATTGTATTGTGGCGTCACATTCAGCGCCATCTATTGACTTCAACAGATAACTGTCATTCTGAGCTGCTTTCATAGCGAAAAGCTCGAATGTTTCACCGAAAAATCGCGCATGGCACTGCAAACCACTGCAGATATTAGTTCTGTCACCACTTCAAGATAAGTGGGAAGCAAGCTATACCGTACCGTTTCTGCACCAGCTTGCGGACTTTCTTCTTCCAGACGAAGATGAAGAAGACGTATACGCCCAACCCTATGTTGGAGATGTCCACCACAATCCAATACCAGTTGGAGCCGCCCACGACGAAGCTGATCAGCTCCACGGTCCAGTTCACGCCCATCACCATGAACAGCTTCAGGTATAGGCCGTATCTGTAATGATTATACACGATTGTACTATAGTACTATCGGTGTTTCATAGCGTTCTGGATACTCCAAAGTCGCCGCTTGTAAAGAGTTTGTCTTTTGTTTCTATATTGAACACGGGGCTTTGAGCAAAATATACTTGAATTTCGTTTCATAATAACTTCATGAAAAATTCAATATTAATATGTCGGCAGGTGACAACATAATCGGGATCAACATCCACTTACTTGATTATGTACAGACTACAGACATAACCTACTAGAAGAGTTTATGTGTTAAGGAATTCTGAAATGTTGCTTTAATAACATAAAGCATCTTTCAGTTTGTAGCATAAATAATTTTATAAATATTTATGCTACAAACTTGAAGAGGTATATGGCAGAGTATGTCTGGTTTTATAAAATAAATAAACTCACCTCTGCTTATCCTTCTTAAGTTTATCGCTCCGTGAAGACTCAGAGCCTTTAAGGATGGCCGTCTCCTGCCTGATGGTGCGGATGCGGTTGGCGGTGACGGAGAAGAACACCACGTTGCACACTACCAGCACCAACACTGGCGTGAAGAAGTATACCATCTCGCTCATCCAGTCTGAGAAAAAAAATGTATAAATGCGACATCTCCCTACAAGTTTTCCACATATTTTCTCGTATTTCTCGATCAGACGTGTTGCTGATTGTAACTCAAAAAATTTGTTAAGGCAAATTTTAAATAAAAATATCTGTAACGATCTTCTTGAAATCCTGGTTGATATGTTATTTTAGACTGCAAAATAATATCACCGGCTTTACAGAATAGAGGCAGGATTTTTATTTGCAAAAACTTAAAGTCGACGCTGGCTTTATTGCCAGCTCTAGTAATAGATATGAAAATGGAACAACTTACAAAACACATAACTAATTAAGGCTATCCTTTAGAAGCACAACAAATAATTTAATTACCCAGTAAATGTAGCGTTTTTATCGTTCTATAGAACAAGCAAAAGTTTAAAAAAAAAAACTAACACTTAGCTACACGAATCAAATTCAGAACTGCCGACAGATAGCGCTAGTAGTATTCATAGACGCTGAAATATACAAAAACATAGTTTTTCTGTCGCTTGGTATATTTTATATGTAAGTACTTTTGAACTCGGAATTTTCCCTTCTTTTACTAAACAACCCACTCGATACGACAGCCCAAAGAAACATTTCAGTGAAACTTTTATCAGTGACTGAAGGCTTACGGAATGACTATTATAATAATGATAAATGAAAGGAGTTTCAATGTAGCGTGGACCAATAGTACATTGTTACACGAGTGGTGAAAGTGACTTATTTAGTCCCGAGACGGGGTTTGGCGCCCGAGCGTAGCGAGGGCGCTAATAGTTCGAGAGACAAAATAAGTCTTTCACCCGAGGTAAACACTGTGCTTTTCATTACGAATACAAGGAAAGTAAATATAAAAACAGGAAATGGCTAAAGAAAAAATACAAGGAAGTATAAGTATAATACTCTACAACTCGAAAAAAAATATAAAGATCGGATTGCCGCCTATTATGTTTTTTTTTATTTTTCATTATTTAGCTATGGCTAAAGTTTTGTAAGTTCTGTAAGTTGTTAAGTATTAATTAAAGAATATATATTTTTAAATGACTTAATAATAATTTAGTTTCAACAATTTCTTTAAAATAACAAAGATTTGGGCAAAATATTTAAAGATGAAATATTAAATAAAAATAAAATATTATTGAAAGATCGCTCTCAGACTTGAGATCGATTTATTAATACGGGCCTACCACCATTTAAATGCTTGTCAACGCTGCCTTTCTACTTACCCACAAACCAGCATCTCTTGGACCCGAAACCGGGCGTGATTACATAACTGGGCAGGTCACTGAACTGCATGGCCATGGTAATCGCGGTGAGTATCAGCGGAACACCCCATGCGTATGCGGCGTACATAGCGAACCGTTTCATCTCCCTCCTCTTATTCACACTGCCGCCCCGGTAGCTGCTGCTTGAAAGAAACGCAAATAGTTTTATCAGTTACTTACACGTCATGCTATCGCTTGTAATTTGAAACTGCGTTCAACACCCGGTCTTTTATGTTGCTACCTACATGTTGCTTGTCTTGAGAATCGTCTACGATTCAGCCATAGTGTAGATTTAGCGGGGAAAGTTACGACTTAGTACTTGGCAAACTTTATACGGCTTATAAATATAAAGTTCCGAGGAAAGTAACGAAATATTTACAAAGTAGAGGAGCACCTCCACTTGTTCCCGTAGCCCCTAGTCTAGTGTAGCTACCTACTCACTAGAATAACATTTAATATGAGGTAATGTTTCAAATACTTAGTGTCTCTGTAAATAAATTAGTTTAATAAAGATCATTCTTGAGTCGAGTAGGTAAAAACTCGCCGTGTAAACATTTAAACAAAAACTTCGTAGCAGCCCCGCTACGATATATGCTACGACTATTGCTACGCACGTAGTAAAAGTAAATAGGTACTACTTTTGTAACATGCATTGGAGACAGTGAAAGTAGGTACCAATCTTAGTTATGATTGCGCCTATATTTCAAAATAGTAATAAATATCTGGGTTTATCCGGTGGTTTTCCTGTGCGGTCATTCTGAGTACTTTTAGAATATCGTGCTATATAAATGTTAGTACAATGACTCAGAGGTACGCCAGGGTAGGTAAACATTTAGGTTAGTGAACATGCATTGCTATATTTATAAGGAATAAGTAAAATGAGAATTGAATAATATTACAATGTACTTAATAAAATAACGAAATTTAAATTTTCTTTAGGCTAAGCGGTCATTTACATGATTAACCTGACACGATAATTGGATACCGTTTTGCAGAACGGATTCAACCCACATGCACTTCTGTAGACCAAAACAACCTTGTGTTGGTGGTTCTAGGTTGGTTTTAGTTTGTAGAATTGTGTGTGGATTGATTCAATTTTGAAAACTACGTCCGATTACAACACAATTTATTGTACCCGATTGCCAAATACGGCCATTATCTCTCACAAATGTATAAAAACAATGGTGTCTTAAACTATAAGGTATCATTAGTAAGAAAATAACGATTCACTTCTCTCAGTAGATATTGCTACTTGCTACCGATAAAAAATAAATTAATTTAATTAAGATTTTAACTGTGTATATTTCCATTACAAATAAGTCATATACACTCTGATAAAGGAAGCATATACAACACAGCCTCCAATATCTTACCTCTGTGATTGTAGTGACAAACTGCCAACTCTTCGTTAGAAAGCATTAAAACATAATTACAAAGTTAGTACTTAAGTTGTTACCAGTAGATACAATGGTACCCACTGCATAACATCTATTTCGCTCAAGTTCCACTAAGAATCATTGAAGGCCTGTATTCAAAAATCTATCTCAAGTTTAATCGAAATATATATAACTCAAAGGTGACTGACTGACATAGTGATATATCAACGCACAGCCCAAACCACTGGACGGATCGGGCTGAAATTTGGCATGCAGGTAGATGTTATGACGTAGGCATCCGCTAAGAAAGGATTTTGATTAATTCTACCCCAAAAGGCATAAAATAGGGGATGACAGTTTGTATGAAACTTTGTCCATTAAATTCCACGCGCACGAAGTCGCGGGCACAGCTATTATAAATAAATACATCAATATCGCCAGACTGAAACATCAACTGTATGGTCCCAAACTAAGTAACGCTTGTACTATGGGTACCATCCAATGGACTGGGTGTGATCCCAGTTACACCGAGCCCAGGGCAAATTACGAAAAGGCCGTTTCCGAAATTTGCCCCGGCGGGAATCGAACCCGTAACCACCATGTGCAGTGAGCCGAGCAGCCTACGCTCGAACCACTGCGCCAAGAGGTCGTCAAGTTTGAGAGCGATCTTGGTAATGTCATCCCACCAGTAGCCCGATTCACGTAATCAAAACCGTAGCGATGTCGCTGCGACTTAGTCGTTGAAACCGTTTTCGTATTCACATCTGTCAATCGGAACGATTTAGAAGTCGTCCTATTGAAAAATCGTTGAACCGTATTCACATACGATCATTGGGTGAGAATCGTTCCAAAACGTCGGCTAAACGATATTCACATAACAAAACGATTTTTCGATAGGTCGGCCGCCAACGACTTAATGTCAAATTTCACAATTCAAGTATCGTTGAGCAAACGTTACAAAATTGCGACGCTTTTGAGAACATTTCGGTGCTTTTTTCTATGACGGGAGTGTTTAGACTGTTTGTGTGGTGATTGAAAGTTCGAAATAAGTCTCGGGCTTGCATATTTGTTAGATGCAGCCAAAGAATTTGTAATAATGATGCAGCCGAGAGAGAAGATCGTCGAAGAGAGCGGATAAGGATAATATATTGAAGTGTGCACGGTGGGACGCTTTTGAAATGCTAGAAAGGGACTTCATAAAGACAATTTGACTCTCTGAAGTGCTTGCACAGAGTCTCCTTGACGATATCTTTGCCATCGGCATTACTGCCTGGTACCAATGAAGAAGAGTTTCAGAGATGAAACAATGAATGTTGTATCTGCTAGGGGTACTCAAGGACGCAATATAGAGTTGCAGCAAGACAGACTGGCCCAGCAAGCACTCATTTAAAGGCTGTGGATCACTGACAAACCCATCAAAAGGTAGGAACTTACATATTTAATAATCAAATAGGGAAAAGTATTTTTTTTTATTAAAAATACTAAACATGACAAGTGGACTAACATTACTATAATAATAATAATAATTTAGCCCTTTTAACGGCACGGGCCTCCCCTCACTACGAGGGGGATTCAGGCTGTAATCCACCACGCTGGCCCATTGTGGGTTGGCGGCTTTCACATATCTTTCGAGTATTGGTTAGATTTTCTAAGTCATGCAGGTTTGCTCACAATGTTTTCCTTCACCATAAGCAAGTGATAACCATATAGAAATTATGATTTGCATTATAGATTTCGAGAACCCAGAGGTGCGAGCCAGGATTTGAACCTAGGAACTGGTGCCCGCAAGACGCGTGCTTAATCAATCGGCTATCACTGCTATAAACATAATTAACTAAAGTAATAAAAATTGCATTTTTGTCGTTTTGAGGTATTTAATAATATTATACTTTATAATATAACATAAAAAACTTAGACTCATAACAACAATGTAAATAACAGACAAAAAATTTCTAGCATTGTAGCCTTTTAAATTATATAATCGAGATCACACAGCGAAGTATAGCATCAGTCTTTAGTGTGTTAACAACTTCTTGTTTTGTTTCAGTTTTCCGGACACTGTGGCTGAATCACCTTGCTCGCCGCACAAACTAATCCTCATCACTGCTGCTGGGAATTTGTGCACACTTTCATTTCTGTAACAATAATGTAATAAATACAGTAAATAAATTTTAATATAAAGATACAATATTGATGATTTACTGCTTCTCAGTTTAACTACTAATAAACTTATAACTTGCATTGATTAGATTTATTTATAATATTATACTAGCGACCCGCCCCGGCTTCGCACTGGTGCAATAAATAATTAGTGTTTCTCTACTACATTATGCATATATTATACATATAAACCTTCCTCATGATACACTCTATCTATTAAAAAAAACAGCATCAAGATCCGTTGTGTAGTTTTAAAGATCTAAGCATACATACGGACAGACAGCGGGAGGCGACTTTGTTTTATACTATGTAGTGAATTTCAGATTACTTACTTTGTTAACTCTTCTTTCGGTTTTAACAAGTCAACTAGGGCCCAAACTGACTTTATTTTTATGAGGCTAGGTCCCTGTACCTGCCCATGAACTCCACCAGCAACTCTTGTTGCCGAAAGCAAAACTGTTTCTTCTTCTTGCGTTAAAAATATGGTCCATCCAGTTTAATAGGTATTTCGCGTGTCAACAAATAGCAATTACATTAAAAATAACAATACAATACAAATTTTCAATTTGTTTACCATTGACTGACACTAGAGTTGTGTAGCTCGCGAGCTTATGACAAAAAAGATATATATCGGTACCAAAGAGCTAATCTCTTTAGCTCACATGATTTCGAATTATATCTCTATATCTTTAGTGATATGGTTTCAATTTGAGTTACTGAACTAGGTGATTGACATGTAGTAGACAACTAGACAGGTGAAATAGCTCACTAGCTCTTTGGCTCAGATGAGATAGAAAGCACACGACGTAAAAAGAAAATCGCCCTTTAAGTCAAATGAATAGAGTACATATTATGAGACTTTATTTTTTTGTCGTGCGGGCTCCGAACGCGGGAGCGGGCTTTTTTGTTAAGTTAAATTCCACGCGGACGAAGTCGCGGGCTCAGCTAGTTAGAATATATACGCGTGCGGAGAGCCTAATGAAAACATACTGTCATCCTACACGACCCTACCTATCCCTTCCACGCACGCAGCTGGATTAACCCCGCCATGCGAGGCGCACTCGCCATTAGATTGCCTCCAAGTTAAGACCCATTTACCAAATTTACAATAAATAATAAATTGGTCGAAAAATCTAGTGTGTTTGAGTCGCCTTTTTTTTCCTTGTGTTCCCGTACCGAACAGCTTGTATTATTTCAAACCGTTTTGTTTTAGTTACTTTACTTACGGATTACGCCTAGTTATGACTGAACTGAGTAATAGTAATTTTGTTTTGGTATGTAGTGTATCGGATTGTCATATATTTTAGGTAGATAAATACTGTTAGTAATATATACGTGATCTGTTGCTGCGTAAAAGAAAGGCAAACCAATAAGCACGCTTTCGCATTTTATGACCTTATTCTGAGCTATAGCTATAGTTGTAAAAAACAAATCGCTAGTTCGCTCAGTCTTCAAACAAATCTTTATATCACTAGTGAGCTTCTGATATACAAGAGTGATATATATCACTGAGTTGAAAAGATATATATATATCGGTTCAGCTCAGTGATACTGTTTGCGCATCTCTAACTGACACTTCATTTGACAGTTCTCAAAGACAGTTCTCTTTTTTTTCATATTTTTTTTGCCTTGGACTCATTATATTTTGCCGTGTATGAAAAAAAAACATAATTTATATTGATATTTGCGTGATAATGCCTATTTATATGTTTATAATCAAATTAACTTGAGTTATAAGACCCATATCACTGTAATTTCAGTAAAAAAAGTGTTTTGATAACTTGGTAGAATACATAAATATGATAATGGCAATGAAGTCGTTCAAGTCGTTGAGAAATCGTTTAGCTCCGATCCTATTGAGTTGTCGTCCTATTGATCGACGATCAAGGAAGACGTGAATAGCTAACTTGGATAGGACGATAACCGAACGACTTCTGAACGCCAACGATTTTTGGATAGTGTGTATTTACGTGAATCGGGCTACAGTACAAAATGACATTTCAAACGCGTACTCAAGACTCTCAGACTTGAGATAGATTTATTAATACGGGTTTTAGTGCCTGCTCTATAATAGAAGTAATCTATACAAATAAATAAAATAGGAGTGTCTGTTTGTAATATCAAAATAACACCTTTTCACTAAATGTATATGAAAGTACATACGACACCTATAGCAAACACGCGATTTAATTTTTTTTTGTCTGTCTATCTGTGACGGGACTTTCACTGCTAGATATCTGATGTTATAAGCAGTAACTTGGCTACTTTTTAAAATTAAAAAAATGGGTCCTGTTGCGCGGGCTCAGAACGAGGGAGCGGGCTTTTTTGTTAAATTAAATTCCACCCGAACGAAGTCGCGGGCTCAGCTAGTATACCAGGTGAAACATAATGGGTATACTTTTTTTTTCAAAACTTAACTTTGTAATTCTAAAACCATCAACTTTGGAGGGAACTTGAAAAACAAAAGTTGTTATAGGAACACAGCTGTTGACCGATTTCACAAGTCTACAAAACCTTTAGTACTTCAAATGTCCCACAAAGCCGATAGTTTGAGATTTACAAAGATAAGTTGCAAAAAAAATAGTATACCCATTTTGTTTCACCTAGTGTAATATAATATATGCATTAAATTGTTTTGTAGTGCAGTAGTGTTTATATTACGGTGGTAGAGCGAAGCTGTAGCTATTTGACTACAGCTCATATACCTACGGGCTGGCTCCAACCGGGGTAGTACCACCCTTTCACAGAAGATCGGTGTAAAGTGGCTATCATAGCTGTGTTGCGAACCATAAGTGAGAGAGTCGGAACACCAACACCGCTGTTTCTCTTCCCATATCCCATTCCTTTTCAAGCTGGAAAGATGCGAGCAATGCCATTGGTATTGCAAGCATTTATGCCTATAGCAGTTACCATAGCCTTATGGTAACTGCTTAACTTCGGGGGGATCGTAAACTTACTTGCTAATTTTATTATACGCAAAAAAAAAAAAAATGTTTGATGCCCGGTCTTGGGTTTGTCTGGTCAATGAAGTAGGTATGACTGTTTGTTCCACCGCTACATAGAGGGATATAGTACCAAATTGTGATTTAACAATGGGCAAATAAGTACTTATTTTAAAAGTTTATCTTCGTGATTTCACTGCATTCATAGCTTTACAACTCTACAATCTAATAAAGCACTTAAGTAGATAAGATAAAAGCTTATATACTTAACACAGTACATCATTATATGTCACGGCTGTAACATATTATAACCATTATCATCCATTACCATATATAGGTATACGTATAATATCTACATCTACGATACGCGAATTATCAACTCTAAGGGTGACCGACCACATGGCTGTGCTATGAAGTGGGCCCGCGCGCTACGACCAATAGGATGGCTTCATTTCCTGATCATCATCCGGCTTAGCTCAAGTTGACGGGGAATTAAGCGATTCTATTGATCGAAGCGGGCGAGCTCGCTTCATAACACGGCCAAGTAGACGGTCAGGCTAAAAGTGCACCTATATATTTTAAAATCTATAAAAATACTATTAATTTATAGTGCAAATAGTGCTGCTATATACTAAATACGATTGGTGCTTTAATTAACCGACGCTACCGCTAACTATAATTTGATAAAAAATTAAATCATTATTTACCTATTGTCTAACTGGAATTGCGAAATGAATAAATAAAGATATATAAATGAATGAAAAGAGAATTAACATTAACTATGCATGGACGGATTGTTTTTTAACGTACAAAAACAAATTAGTGCCTTAACAATGAAATTTAAGTATCAAATATCAAGTAAAAAAAAAACAATTTCTTACCTACCTACTTACAGTGCTGTTATCATATTATTATATTTTATAGCAATTATGTTTAGATAGGTATCTATAGTATTAAAGAAAGCACTATTAAAAATATGTTTTACTAGCTGTGCCCCGCGACTTCATCCGCGTAGTATTGGATTATTGGGTTAAAAAGTATCCTATATGTTAATCCCGGTTATAATCTATCTGTGTTCCAAATTTCATCCAAATCCGTTCAGTAATTTTTGCGTGAAGGAGTAACAAACATACATACATACATACATACATACATACATCCACACTCACAAACTTTCGCATTTATAATATTAGTAGGATAATATATTATCTAGTATGCATACCTACTTACTAGTTACTTTGTGAAAACTAAAACACTTTCGTCTCTCTTCATCGATTGATTTTGAAATTTGGTTCTCTGTCAATAAACAAAGAATCTCTTGTTGCCAGCGGTGATTATTTTCCACCTCGCAATCAAACTTGTGTTGAAAGATCGTGTTCGAACCGCATTTTATTTTATTTTCGGATCAGACAATGCAGTGATGATGTTATAATTTAAAACAGAATAGATCCGAAACAGTTCACGGAAATGGTTAACTATACCCATTTGATTTTATGTCTAAACTAACTTTCGCTGGCAGCTTCGCTAGCTTAGATTTAGTTTTCTAGTTATCGACAACAAAGTCATCTACTGGGTTGAATTATAACTATTATAAGGCTACAGTAACCGCTTACCATCAGATCACTCTTACGCTTGTTTTCCGACTTTGTTGTATAAAAAACCGACTTCAAAAAACCTGAGTGCACTAAAAAGCTAGAAATAACTAGGGGCCTTATAATTTCTTTCATTTGAAGTCGGTGCTAATTCAGTTCACTCAGGTTTTTAGAAGTCGGTTTATTTTTAAAAAAAAATTTTTTTTTCACGATTTTATGTGGTAAAATCTACCATCCGGTGACTACCTTCCAGTTTCTTCATCATCTGATGATGAAACCGGAAGGTAGGCAGTTTACTGAGGCTATTTTAGTGACCGCAACCACCACTGAAAAGTCACAGGAATGCAAATCACGCAATTTCGTTTACTTGGATGCTGTATTTTTTCCAGTTATTTTGATTTTAATGCCAAACTACTGAACCGATTTTGATGAAATTTTTATGGGACCAATCTGCACGGACATCCTTTCAAATGCAAAAAGATTTTTTCGAATCGGTTAATAAATGACGAAGTTCTGAGGTAACAAACATTAAAAAAAAACATACACATGAATTGATAACCTCCTCCTTTTTGAAGTCGGTTGAAAAACAAATGATGTACTGTCATACAACAAAATTAGATGACAAAATGTTAACACTTCACAACATTATGTGCAGACTAGACAGTCGAGCAATATCTAGAGCAATCGATGCATGCCGTTACAGACATTGGCCCGTATTAATAAATCGATCTTTAGTCTGAGAGCGATCTTGGAAATGTCATCGTAACGTCATCCCTGTATAAAATGGAATGTCAATAGCGCAGGTACTCACGATCGCTCTCCGACCTGAGATCGATTTATTAAAACGGGCCATAGAGTTGTGATACAAGGGACCTACAGGTGGGTGCTGTAGCCGCTCTGACACGGCCTCGCCGATCTGTAATCCAAACTATGCTTGAAATACCCGAAAAGAAGTTACTTTCACCATTTCGAGCGTTTAATTCATGTACTCATGTATTGGTTCTGTCTCTCTTTCTGAATTCTGCAGTATCTACCTGCGTACATTTGAATTTAAAGCTGTTTTGAATTTTCTTCAGGTTAAGTGAGTAATGTTATTTTATTTCTGCTATTCAGCCGACATTCTTGCTTTTTTAATAAACCATAATACATTATATTTATCTATTTATCTATCTACAACCTTTTTTCGACTTTTATTTATGACTTAATAAATGTCATCATAAATTTTCAGTTATAGCTACCCGTGACATGAATAAATCATATAAGTAGTTAGGTTAATATAGCTACCTATCTTATAAGACCACGATTATGAAATATTTTTCAGATATTGAGTTGATGTCACTTGCTAACCGAAACCTTTTGTCATAAGGCAACTCTGGTTTAAGTAGGTATATTGTTTTATGAATGCTGATTAAGTCGTTTTTCCAGTGCGCAAGTAAATAGAAAATATAACTTCATTGCTACAAAATAGAGTTCAACATAACTTCTGTACCGTGCTAGATTCCCATTATTCAATGGATCAATAAAACTAATTGGCAGTCTATCAGCGTCGCTATAAACATGTTTATATATAACAAACCGATATGAAAATGGAAGAAACACCGACATTTCTTAAAAAAAACTGGCGTGGAGATAACACACGCAATACCTGAAAACTTTAAAAATAGTATATACCTACTAAATGCATATAGTAAAGGTACCTATCTAAATTACAATAAGGTTTCCTCATAAGGTTGACGGAACCCTAAAAAATGGTCTGTTAATAAAGTTCCAAAGCGACCCATCACTACATTAATGTGCGTGTTATGAACTGAATTATAATTTACCTGAAAGTCCGCCAAATATCGAAGCACATGACGTTGAGCCAGAAGAAGCTGGTCTGGAACGCGTAGTAAACTATGAACGCTGGAAAATATAAACAACATTAATATTTGTAGACACTTTGTAGAAAGCTGATAATTTTAATATGATAATTATTTAGCCCTTTTTGACGTCCCGCTCCTGAGCACGGGCATAATCCACCACGCTTGCCTAGTTCGGGTTGGTGGATTTCACTTGTCTTTCGAAAATTGGTAAGATTTTCTAAGACATGCAGGTTTTCTCACGATGTTTTCCTTCACCGTAAGCAAGTGATAATCATATTGAAATCATGATACGCACAAATTTCGAAAAACTCGGAGGTGAGGTCCGGGGTTTGAAAACATGACCTGGTGACCGCAAGACGCGTGCTTAACCAATCGGCTATCACTGAATTTTAGTTACCGATAAAAAAAAAGAATTAGGTATACCCTTTCTGATGAATCAGATGAATGTTTACCAAGTGAACCTTGTAGACAGGCATCTTGACTAAAAGGGCTATTACACAATAGCTAATGGTAATCATTTAATGGTTTAAGAAACTTATTTTGTTGAGTAATCCATTCAGCGTAAGAAATTTTGGGGAAAATTAATTCTTTCAAACTCAAATCGTTTAGTCTTATTAACATTTTATCCAATAGTCTACAACTGTATCAGTAACTAGGTTCATCAGCTATGTAACGGTGCCGCATTTTCCTTTATAACAACTACTTGTGTAAACAATTTAGAAGAAGGACCCACCACTCACCCTTGGCTTGTTAACCTCCAAAATTATAAATCAAATAAGTTGATCGATAATGGAAGAGGTCAACAAAACCTAACTCCGTCGGTCGAGTCTGTCAGACTCGACCGACGGAGTTAGGTATACTTGATTTGATACATTATAATATGTATTAAACAAAAACAAACAGCCCACATTCCCGGGAGGATGTTATACGGACGGTGATATTAAGATGAAAGGAAACACAACAAATTAAAGCACAATAAGTTTGATGAGGAAACATGTGTGCCGGGTTTTTCATTCGAAACTAGGTCACATATACTGTCGGCCGATCGATTGTATTTAACGATTTCCCATAAAGCTTTAAAGTAGCCGTCGTTTTATAATTCGTATGGCAGGTGATTAAAATCATCTTCCTCTGGAAAATACGCACGTAGGGAACGCTACGGAATTCTTGGGTTCTGGTGTTTTGCTTTTCGGTTTTAATTGGTGAAGTGAATATTATTTTCAAGTCTCACTTACGCATCGTCTATGAGGAAGTGTTTTGTTAGGTCTTATATACCCTCCCCGAAACCCCCTATAGTAAAGTGGCGGATACTTCACTGACAACTTCTTGGGGAATCCGAAAAATTGCGTTTGTCAACTTTTGTTCCAATTGAACGCACTCACGCACATTTATGAACATTTATAATGGGTAATGTTATATTCCATTAATATTAGACATTATACTTCAAAGAAATATAAGTTGATAAAATCACTTTGGATATTCCGGCAAAAGTAAATCATCATTAAACTTATGGTGGAATAGTAAAACGCTACACAAAATTTTTATAGTAATACTAGCTGTGCCCCGCGACTCTGTCCGCGTGGAATGTGGACCACCCTTAACATTTAGGGGTATGAAAACAGATAGTTTGCGGATTCTCAGACCTACCCGATATGCACACAAAATTTCATGAAAATCGGTCAAGCCGTTTCGGAGGAGTATGGTAACTAACATTGTGACACGAGAATTTTATGTATAAGATGTAATTTGTTTAATTCAGAAGTTCTTAAAGGTGAGTTGGATTTGAATAATCCAGTTAGTTATGACTTTATTAACCAAAAATTAATTATGGGAGGCCGATCATCGCGATACTGAAAAGTTTTGGAAATTAAACGCATTTGGGTTATTTAGCAAATAAAGCAACCATAAAAACAATAACATTTCATGTTTTATGTATGGCCGTGCCTAACGCTATTAGTCATGTCATGTTCTCAAATTAGCAAACCTATCAAAAGCCAGTGCCCAATTGAACTGGCTGTCTGATATGCAGGTGACACGAGCCTATTGACCTAGACACTTGCCTCATTCAATTGCCATTGAGATACCGTTGGCGTTACCTACTTAACTCCGTCTATTTTCGCGTTATTATCATAACTAGTGGTCGCCCGTGATCGGAATTCGACCATAATTAATTTCAATTTAAATCTTAAATGTCATTAAGGTTCTATTGTCAAATACTATTTGATACTGGCACGCAGAATGCACTGTGGAAGTCCCGCCCTCCGAAATAAAGAAAACAAAACTGTCACCGTTTGTCAGTCAGACAGTCAGTCAGTTACTAAATGGAAGTTATAAATGTGTGTGTGTCAAACGCATGGTAGTGTGTGTAGTGTTTAATTATTGATTTAAAGCATTGTAATTTTAAAAAAATATTAGCAGTCTGCACTCCTTCTCTATATAAACTATTTGTGTGCCAAATTTCATACTACTCCGTCCGCGCAATTTTCGTAAAATGCGTAACAAAGTTTTTGCTTCACGTTTTAATATATAGATATATATCACAAAAGATCAAGGACCTATTCTTAGACCAACCACCATTTCGAACACCTGCTAGGAAAAACCTGCATCAAAGTAATTCCGAAAAGAGTCGAATAGTCGTAAAATCAAATCAAAGGCGAGTGTCAAATTTCGGCGTGATCATTGGACACAGGAGTGGCTGTGGGAGTGTGTGGCGGGACTAGTCCCATTAAAAATGAAATGTCATAAAAGATGTTTCAAGTAAATCTACAAAAATTGTCACTACAACCGAAACTTTGTCCCATGTAACAAATTATTGCTACTCACATTACTTTTTACGGCGCCATTATTAAAAGTAAGTACGTACGTTATAATTAAGGTTTGCCATGCCATTCATTATATTCGCGCGCCCATAAGGAAGCATTTTAATTAATTTAACAAGCTGTATCAGTGCTAATGTATCTTGGGGTGTGCTATTTATGTGTCAACATTATTATACTGAGGTGCGCCTGATTTAATTAAGTAAGTATACAGGATATGGAGTATTGTTAATTAAAATCTAGGTAAGGGTGGGGTTACGCGGGATGTTTATGTTCAGACTAGCTGTGCCCCGCGACTTCATCCGCGTAGTATTGGATTATTGGGTTAAAAATTATCCTATATGTTAATCCCGGTTATAATCTATCTGTGTTCCAAATTTCATCCAAATCCGTTCAGTAGTTTTTGCGTGAAGGAGTAACTAACATACATACATACATACATCCACACTCACAAACTTTCGCATTTATAATATTAGTAGGATGTACTGTACCTACCTACCTATCGAACAATATTATATTATCGGATGTTCTTTTTATATCGAACAATAGATTAATAAGGGCAAAATTATGTCAGCTCACTAGATGTCACTTTATTTGAATGGCCTGTCGTAATCTGTCACTTCGCAGCTGTCAGTGTCACAACACGCCCAGGACTACGTGGCACCGCCATGCGATTTTTTTTTTTTTGCCCTCATATTGAAGGAGTTTTAACGTAGTATTATATAACATATATTTTTGGGATTTGGGTTCTTTGAGCTTAAGTACTTTGGGTTGCTGCACCAAGTGAGAAGGTAATAAAGTAATCTAGGGTTTTGATAAACTGAAAATTAACCTGCCTGCGTTCTAACGAAATTCTTCCAAAGGACTCGCCGAAACTAATTCCCAAACCAAAGATCTTACCGACAACCAGGCAGCCCGTCATGGCAACCCCGATCCTCCCGACGTGTATCTTCAGGTAAGCGAGGACAGGATACGCCACGATGAGACCGGCGCAGTAAGCCATCAGGCACATGCCGTGCAAGTTCCGGAGTTCCGGGATCAGGGCGTACACCAGGAACGTGGCCAGCAGGAAGGGCACTGATAGGATGAGACCTGAAAGGAATAATCGAAGCTAATTGATTGGCTAAAGTTATAATAAAATCATTTCCTATTAGCGCTAGGTAAATGATCTTTGTTGAGTGTTTTAAATGCTAGTTTCATATTGAAGTTTGTGTCAATTTTTCATGCTGTAAAATTGCTCGAAATTAGCGAGTTTAATGTCATAATTTAATCCAGTCTGACTTGTTTTGTAAGTTCCACATCATGTTAATTTATCAAATGTTGGTACCACATCATTCTATACTACGAGTATTAATAATCGGTAATCGATACTCATCCAAACTTCTAATTAAGGCTAAAGCGCCCATCTAGCCCGCGAAGTTCAAATTTTTTGAGGTTTTTTAGAAATTTTTCAAAATCTGACAACTGACAAAATCTTACTTTAAAACATTTCAAGAACGACAGCTATCCAGATAATCTGGCAATTTTTGTATATTTAGTGATTTACTAGTATCATATCCACCGTGATAATATTTAGAGTAAAATAAATGTATTAATAAACGCACTGCATACTGTGTTTGTCGCAAATCACAAAATGTTGTCTTAAATGTTTTCAGATTTTGGATAAACTATAAAAATACTCGAAAATTTTCAATTTCGCGGGCTAGACAGGCGCCTTCACCTTATGTTACTATTTCGGAATATTGATACATTTTAAAAAATTGTGTGGGTATTTCTTATTTTGGCCTATGACCACCAATAATTGCCGTATCATGCGTTATACAACATGTTGTACAACTGGTCGGTCAACTGACACACTCAACTTGTATCCAGATATTTTACGCCGCATTAATCCCGATTTGTTTACCTCGCCTCGGTTCGTTACGATGGCAGACAATAATAACGTTTATTACGTATAGCAATAAAGTTGTCGGCAAGCATTGACCACCCATCACGGCACAATTATAGTTTACGAGCTATTCACACAAAAGCATTTTTATGGGAAATAATACAGCTAATCAACTCTTATCTCGTAAAATCATAATGTTCTCTCTTGACTATTAATCTTAATATTACTCAGTAAGTTTAAGTACTGTCGGCAAATTGCAATCACAGCGGATGTGAATGAAGCTTTACTTAGTAGTAGGTGCGTACTACTTTTCTTTGCCAGAGTTATCAAATCATGGACTATTACCGTTTGAAATCTGCAGTCGAGCACGTTGTATGAAATTTACGATCCTCCAATCACAATCCATTGTTATTTTCGATATAAAGCAATCACAATGTGTTGCATCCGCTCTTAACCAATCACAATGGCATTTCCTTAGCTTCCTCGTTACTTATTTTTGAATTATTGTGATGCAAGTCATTCTTAGTGCGTACTCCAAAGGCTGGTATGTCCTTGTATCAAATAATACACATGAGACGTTTTTTCTTGTAATAAATATCACCAGACGAACTCCCTAACTGTATGGTCCCAAAGTAAGCAACGCTTGTTCTATGGGTACCGTACAATGGACTGGGGGCGATCCGAGTGACACCCAGACCAGAACAAATTAGGAACAGGCCATTTCCGAAATTTACCCTGACGGGAATTGAGCCCACAAACACCCGGTGTAGTGAGCCAAGCGGCCTACGCTCTCGAACCACTACGCCAAGCGGTCGCGATATTAATCAAACTTACCTTTTTTAAGTAAGTTTTTATGAGTATAGGAAGCACTTTACGTCACCAAAGCATAATTTACCATTAATTAAGGGCACCATTGCATTCGAAGGCCAAGCCCATCCCTTTCCTTGTAAAGCAGTTACACCCACCTATTATGGTTACAAAATCAGCTGTTTGGTAACATTTACCTTATCCAACTTAAGTGGTCTGACGTTAATTGTATATTTATTAGTTCTAGGTGGCTCTACCCTCAGTTTATATATTGTATTCGAGTAACTAATCGCTAGAAGTACTGCAAAACAAGAATGGTAGTCCCTCGGATCACCGATTAAAACGCTGTAGGTATTTTTTTTTACAACTTTTACCAATCTTGAATACCGAATATCTTTGGTAACTTTGCTCATAACTTATTATTATTATTGTAGTTAATAAGTCTCACATTGTCTTTTTTTTTGTAAACATTTTATCAATTACACAAAATAATTTACGAATGAGAGGCATCTAAATATATATAACTCAAAGGTGACTGACTGACTGACATAGTGATCTATCAACGCACAGCCCAAACCACTGGACGGATCGGGCTGAAATTTGGCATGCAGGTAGATGTTATGACGTAGGCATCCGCTAAGAATTAATTATAATTAATAATAATACTTCTTAACGCGAGTGAAGCCGCGGGCAAAAGCTAGTAATAACATAAATCTTTGCCACAATTACAAAACGTTTTACAAATACTAATTAGAGTTAATTTAGTTAGTTAGTACGTTTACATTTCAACGACTAATTCTTTAATTTCATTTTTTTATAAAATAATACCTCCTTATGCTTAGGCATTAGTAGATGTTGTTTTAGAACAAATATGTACCCGTGTGTACCATGTTAAAGGGATCGTAAAACAAAATTGGTTTACACTAGAAGGTACCGTATTCACAAAACATACACGTACAGGTATTTGAAAGCCTATCCCATAACGGTGATCGTAAATGTGGCCATCACTCATTTACTAAGTGTTCCGTTTGTTAAACACACTATCCAGCTTAATGAACAAGTTAAAATGAGCTGAACTTACGCCATGGATGATGTAGGTATGTGTCTATATTAGGGCTTAATTTATTAGATACTACTCGCGTTTGAAAGCTCGCGTTTGGAAGCTAATTCGCGTTTGAACGCTCGCGTTTGATATCAGATTAGCTTTCAAACGCTCGCGTTTGCTTTTCTATTGCGTTTTAAGTGGCTAACGTGGTAAGAGCCCTGTACTTAAGGTGAAGGCGCCTGTCTAGCCCGCGAAATTCAAAATTTTCGAGTATTTTTATAGTTTATCCAAAATCTGAAAACATTTAAGACAACATTTTGTGATTTGCGACAAACACAGTATGCAGTGCGTTTATTAATACATTTATTTAACTCTAAATATTATCACGGTGGATATGATACTAGTAAATCACTAAATATACAAAATTGCCAGATTATCTGGATAGCTGTCGTTCTTGAAATGTTTTAGAGTAAGTTGGATATATTAATAAATGCATTGCACACGGTCTTTTTCGCGAATTATAAAATGTGCCTTTTATTATTGTCAGATTTCGAAAAATTTCTAAAAAACCTCAAAAAATTTGAACTTTGCGGGCTAGATGGGCGCTTTAGCCTTAATTAAATATAGAATAGGACTAACCAATAGCGTACGCGATGTATAACACTGAGCTGTCATCCGTGACGACGATGGTCTCCGGGAAGCAGACTAAAGCCACCAGTCTCGGAGCCACGGAGAGGTTGTTCACCCTCATATCCAGGCAGTAACGGCCCGGAGCGTGCCACTGGGAGCCGCCCGATGCCACTTCGTAGAGAGTGCCATTCTGAAACAAGATGACAAAGATATTAATAGCTCAAAAATAAATATAAATATAGTTAATAATACGCGTTAGTATGTTCACTGAGAAAAACAATACGACTATAAAAATATAACATTTTTGTAGTTCCTAATATTTCTTTTAATATGTTTTACTGGACATTTATGCAATGCCTCTTATTCATAAATTATTTGCTGTAATTACAAAACGTTTTGGTAGAGTACTAAAAGGGTTAGGTACACCATACTAGGAATTACAAAAGTATTTTTTGTAGGTAATTTTTTTCTCAGTGTTGGCTTAAGAAAATACTTACTTTATGCCGCTATGAGGTTATTTTATTATTCAAGTATAAGTAATTAATGTTTTTTATAACCTAGTTTTTAGCAGCACGCCATCTCCTATGTAAAAAACCGATCCATGCAAAAAATTCATTAGATAAATCAAATGTATTTATTTATTAATAAACATGGCTTCAAAGGTTTTGTACAAAGTATAGTAATCTCAGTAAATTACAAACCAATGTTAATTTTTCACAAACACTTGTTAAAAATAAAAGAGTCCTATCCTATCAAGCTATTTACGCATATAACAAACAACCCGAGGAGAATGTAGTACCTACCTAAGCTTTTTTTATTAAGTCCCTCCTCCCCTTTTAAGCCCCGACGAAAAACAAGGGGTGTTATACTGTGGCTGGTTTCACTCGGTCACTGTGACCGAGTGAAACCAGCCACAGTCGAGCGTCTACCTGCTGTACTACCATACATAAGAGGTGTCACTGGCAAGATTGGCTACATCTTGAAACGGGCTTCAATCAAAACTTACTTCAAGCCACCCAAGATGATTACCACCTGTCAAGTGTCACATTCCTCTACAAGATGCAGGGGTATACATACTCGATTGTGAATGTGGGCTCTCCTACATAGGGCAAACTAAAAGATCAGTAAAAACCCGCGTAAAAGAACACATAGCTGACGTGAAACACCGGCGCTCCACGAAGTCTGCAATCTGTGAACATGTACAGGACCGCACCCGCCATTATATCAGATTTGATAATCCACAGATCCTCGCAAAAGAACACCGATTCCGACCAAGGATGATACGTGAGGCCATTGAAATTAAAAAACATTCTAATTTCAATAGGGAAGATGGCTGGGTGCTACCACCAACTTGGGATCCAGTAATTAATATAATTAAATCCAAAACCAAGCGTACCATTGCAAGACCTCAAGACACAGTGAGCACTTTCTGCGTGGATCGGACCGCAAACACCAACTAAATTTTGAGGGTACCCAGTTTTTAACTATGACATCAGGACGTCTAACACCTCAGTCCCCCCGTGACCACGGTTGCTGTAAAGCAACTGAAACGTCGGGAACATAAAAAGTAAATAAACGCGATATAATCCGTAGAAATAGTTTTATTTCAATGTGTAGTATTCGCGTAAATATGAGAAAACAATACTTTTATTTTAGAAACAAAAAAAAAATGGGTCCTGTCTCGCGGGCTCAGAACGCGGGAGCGGGCTTTTTTGTTAAGTTAAATTCCACGCGGACGAAGTCGCGGGCTCGGCTAGTTTTTTTAATAAATACATGCAATTTTGTATGAAATATGTCAAGGTCTGGTTGCTGAGCAATTAAGGAGTTGATTAAATTGAGGGCTTGGGCAGTTGGGGCAAATAAAAATACGTGTATCTGTCTGTCGCATCGTAGCGCCCAAGCGAATGAATCGATTTTAATGTTATTTTTTTGTTAGAAAGGTATTCTGATCGAGAGTGCTCTTAGTTATGTTTCATGAAAATCGTCATTCAGCCGTTTGCAAATTATCAGCCCTTTTGTAGTTTAAAAAACCGTCGCATCACGGGGTTTTTTAAATTTTCAATTTATGTTTATTAATGTATTCATAGGTAGGTAAGTACATCATCTTTAACATTTACTAAGATATCATTAAAAATTTTGTGCATCATTCAAATGACAACTTCTATTATAACAATTTTGTTTTCAAATTCAGTTCCCGTTTACATACAGCTCTGAGTTTTACACACATTTTTACGATACAAAACAGGTATTATTGGATTTCTTACAAAGGTTGAATAGATCGTCCCTCTGACCGGTAAACTGTTATTTTTCCCAGACAGAAAATTCCTCAGTTTTCCATGACGCACATTGCTTGCGAAATATTCCCATCTTGGAAATTAATTTCATCCAACAAGACACTATGGAAGTTAAGATATTTATATAATGCATACATTCTGCGTAAACTGAGGTATTGTGAGCTCATGCCTTGTGATACCTATGAACAGCGTCTGACATAAAAATACAGGTATAGCTAACACTAGGTACTTACGCCCCAAAACGAAAACGCTACTCAAATGTTTAAGTCCGTATAAATAAATCGATGTCAAGTCTGAGAGAGCTTAAGTACGCTTTTGACATGACGTTTTGTGTTGGTATGACATTTCCAAGATCGCTCTCAGACTTGAGATAGATTTATTAAAACGGGATTGAGGGCCGCAGTATAAATAAACGAACAAGTCTGAGGGCGATCTTGGAAATGTCATTCTTATGTCATAAGTACATAAAATGATGTGTCAAAAGCGTGTATACATAATTAAGTCTGTGAGTGATATTGGAAATGTGTTGGTGAAGGTGGTGCAGCATTAACCAATCTCAACAAAAAGTCCACTTTGGAATAAACACTGATTGTTCAATTAATCTCCATCGCGTCTCCTCTACTACGTCGACATTGGCAGTAACACATTGGGCCTGACTCAATGGAAAGAGGCCATTAATATATAAAAAAAAAGATATTGGAAATGTCATATACTTATGTCATACCAGCAGGTACATACAAAATTACAAGTCGGTTTTCCGAAATGGACGGTCACATTTTTGTATTGTATTGCTATTAATTGTGTTTGTTATTGCTATTTGTTGCTCGACATTGGCAGAATCACATTGGGCCTGACCCAATGGAAAGAGGCCATTAATATAAAAATTGCAAGTCAAAAGCGTACTCAAGATCGCTTGCTTTATTAATACCGCACTTAATTTAAATTTGACTTCGATTATTAGGCGGTGGTATGAACCTGTCGGTTGTTTTAGTAGGGCAAAACCAAACTCACTAATTGTATTGAATCTAACCTCGATACGTGTGTTTGTAGTCGATTTCTCGAACTAAATACAAGCTAACCTGATTAACGTCAATCAACTTTGAGAAAATAGATGAGTCGATAAAAATAGTGGCTAGCTGTTATCTGCCTACTTACATATTGTAAGATAGTAAATTGTCATTATCAATGCCATGGAGACACATTCTGCAAGTTTTCAACGTTGGTGGTCATCCACACGGTTAACCGTGCACTAATATAATTTAATATACATTTTGCTGTATCCAGATATGGAAACGGTGTCGTCTTCTTCGTGTGAATGACCAATACAGGGTATATTTTTAAGCGAGTGTAGATGGCCACATGCGATACTATGAGAATTAGCGAATAATACTCAAAGGAGTCTCAGGCTCGATTTGGATGAAAACTAAAACATTGAATTTTCGAAAGATTTATAATAGACATAAAAATATATATTTTTTATTCATAGTAAAGTCACTCACACATACATGAAGTTTCCGGTGGTCCTCAATCTAGGCGTGAGCCTGTATCATGGGGCCAATTACGGTTTTGAATTAAAGGGATCTCTGTTGTTTGACAAACGTACTCGAAAGATAAATAGTTAGATTGATCAATCGTTGGAAAAATTGCGTGCCTGTAAAAATCTGAACACTTGTAAAGATATTAACGGCAAACTGCGTGCGTACGTGAAATTTAGCGACCGTCTCGCGAAGTTTGATTCCAATATTTTCCTACTAATTCATACATAACCGCGGAAAGTGAAATATCGTAAACAGTTGCTATACCTATTTACGTCCACAGTCCACACAAAAGACTTAGCATGAGGATATGGCGTGCAATATTTCATGTGCATTATTTACATTTTCAGTTTCGTTACACACGGCACAATATTTACCCCAACCAGAGCCAAAGTTTCGCGAAGATGTTTTTGTTTCAAAAAACAATATACAAAACTTGAACGGGATATTGTACCCAGGCTTTTGTTTTATCTCCCGTATCGTATCTATATAACATCACTAGCTGTGCCCCGCGACTTCATCCGCGTAGTATTGGAATATTGGGTTAAAAAGTATCCTATATGTTAATCCCGGTTATAATCTATCTGTGTTCCAAATATCATCCAAATCCGTTCAGTAGTTTTTGCGTGAAGGAGTAACAAACATACATACATACATACATACATACATACATCCACGCTCACAAACTTTCGCATTTATAATATTACTAGCTGTGCCCCGCGACTTCATCCGCGTAGTATTGTATTATTGTGTTAAAAAGTATCCTATATGTTAATCCCGGTTATAATCTATCTGTGTTCTAAATTTCATCCAAATCCGTTCAGTAGTTTTTGCGTGAAGGAGTAACAAACATACATACATACATACATACATACATACATACATACATACATACATACATACATCCACGCTCACAAACTTTCGCATTTATAATATTCGTAGGATTATCAGTACCTAGTTCAATTTTCAAGTTGACGTGGATCAATCACACCTTGTATCTGCCAAAATATAGTTGCTTATGACTTCAAGGTCTCCGCTCGCCATGAGAACTGCCGTGACATGTTTATTATTTCAGGTGAAGAGCTCAGACAGATTGGTCCGTGAGAATAAACGTGCTACGGTCTCGTACTGGTCGTGAGACTCCAAGGACAAATTATAGTAGGTATAATGTCGAGTAAATAATATTAAGGGAACAAAATTTTTCTTGAACAGTTTTCTGCGGAATTTTATTACTTACTTACTAATATTAAGAATATATATAAATGCAAAAGTGTTTGGGAATTTTGCCTGTACTTGAATACAATTTGGTACTTAGGTACGCCTCAGAATAACAAGTATCAACGTCCAATCATCTCATTCTTCATCTCGTTCATCATCTTATTCGTCGATTAATGAATCAATTGAGAGTCGATTGATAAAAAATACAAAAAAAAAATATTCTATATCTGGGTACAAAGCACTTATGAATATACCTAATATCTACCACCGACTCGGAATGCTGCTTACACCAAGAAGATCCAGCAAGGAACTCAAAAACCTAGTTTTACTTACAATACCCTGTACTGTTCTGTTACCAAAGTGGCAGCCAATGGAGCGATTAATGTATCGGCGTAAACATACAGGAGGAACAGTTAAGGGAACCGCGGTATAAATATAGCGCATACCGTAACAATTTATATTACAACTAGCTGAGCCCGCGACTTCGTCCGCGTGGAATTTGAGAATTATAGATTTACGTTTATCTATACAATTATTTAAATCTATAGGAATACAAATTGAAGTCAGGACTTCATGGGTTTTTATTGTTTTACGTGCAACCATATTATTTATTTTCTAAAATAAAATTAGCGTAAGTTATTAGTTAAGCTTATAATATCAGCTATCTACCAGTGAAATTCCCGTCAAAATCGGTTAAGCAGTTTCGGAGATACTCTTGGATTACATGTGTTTTTATTGTTTTACGCGGAACCCTTATTGTTTTTCTAAAATTAAAGTAACCTTAGTTACTCCTTATAACATCAGCTATCTGCCAGTGAAAGTCCCGTTAAAATCGGTCCAGCCGTTTCGGAGGTTACCCGAAACAAACATTCAGACAGGCAGACAGACAGACAAAGATATTTTAATCGCGTTTTTTTTTATAAGTACTGTATTCACTTTCGTATGCATTTAGTGAAAACGTGTTATTTGATATTACAAACAGACACTCCAATTTTATTTATTTGTATAGATAATGGTGTCTACTACACCCACACAGCTGGTTCTGAAACTATTTTTGATTGAGCGTTTATTTTCCCCGACGCACCTTGAAGAGTGCTGTTATTCTTTATCGATGTATCTATAGCACCTATGGTTAGTCAAAATTTTTTAATGGATTTCGTATTTCCGGCACATTTTTCCATCTACTTGTAAAAATCAAGAATCCTACTAATATTATAAATGCGAAAGTTTGTGAGTGTGGATGTATGTATGTATGTTTGTTACTCCTTCACGCAAAAACTACTGAACGGATTTGGATGAAATTTGGAACACACATAGATTATAACCGGGATTAACATATAGGATACTTTTTAACCCGATAATCCCGAAATTTTTGCTAAGTTAAAATACTACGCGGATGAAGTCGCGGGGCACAGCTAGTTCTATTATAACTGGTTTCCCCATCGACGAAATAAGAAAACAATTAGGGAGTAGGAATGCATTTTTAATTTTCAGCTCAACGTATGTATGTACCTGCTGCTTCTTTGAAAATACCTACTGTGTTTAAATTATTTGTATAATATGGCCAAAGAAATTCCAATAATTTATTTATGTATATACAATGACCACAACCATCCGTATAGAATAATAATATATATATTAAATATATATATTATTAATTTTGTCTACCGTGTGGATTGAACACCGTGTCTCTTTATAGTCGCTCTATGTAGGTAGGTCTTTTTAAAACTAAGTACGGGAGGTCTCCTTAGAATAATTTTGATTTCAATATTTAAATACACAGTTTTGTAACGGTAGCAGCAAATCTGCAGCCCTAATAGTATCTAAATAAAATTACTGTGACGTGTGACGGGCGGACAGACAGACAGACGGACATGGCGAAACCATAAGGGTTCCTAATGACGAACCCTAATGGTTTGAGCTAATTATGTAAAAAAATCGAACTGGACAGCCTTGACCTCTTTACACCACCGTGATAGTATGAAAACATAAGGGTTGAGAAGACACATGAACATAAGGGTTGTTGGGTTCTACAGTTTAATTACTCACATTCCTAAATAGTGATGATAATTCAATTTCTAGACATGTTTTACTGCATATCGCACTGCCTCTGCAGTATCGTGTCATTTAAAACAATCTAAACACAACGCTAAAGTTTCTCGGTATGAAATTCCCTAAGGCCGAGCGCGTTGGTGGAAAAGCATAATGAGAAATAAAGTTTGATATTTTTAAGCCGAGAGCGTAGGTACGATACACGTAGCTTGCCATATATTAAGTAAGTATTTACTTACGTTTTATCTACCTAAGTAAATTGAAAAATGTGCAGAAAATATTCTTTATTATTATTTACTTACTATTGTGAAAACAATTTGAAGACAAAAGTCAAATCTTTTAGTTCTTATTCTTCACTAGCTGTGTCCGCGAATTCGCCCGCGTGGAATTTAATTGACAAAGTTTCATACAAACTTTCATCCCCTATTTTATCCCCTTGGGGGTAGAATTAATCAAAATCCTTTCTTAGCGGATGCCTACGTTATAACATCTACCTGCATGCCAAATTTCAGCCCGATCCGTCCAGTGGTTTGGGATCTGCGTTGATAGATCTCTATGTTAGTCAGTCAGTCAGTCACCTTTGAGTTATATATATATAGATATATATACCATGACGACCGAGAATCGATATGAAAATAAATATATTACTTTATGATGTTTCAAAAGTTTTACATTCATTTACCTATTTTAAATTAACTTTACGATTTCCAACACAGAATGGACAACGAATTTATAAAATGGCCGTCCGAATCTTGGTGACCGTATTGAACGCGAGCATTATTACCATTTTATATCGCTTCTCGTCGGCAGTGGTGGTAGGTACAGGGTTCTGTTCACTGACAGTTGTCTTCTCAGGGGCATTCACAAAGCTGCTACGTCACCCCGTAGCAAATACCAAGGATTCTATAGAACCAGTTGTTAAGTTACTACGCCGTAGCCAAGTTCGTAGCTTGCTAGAACCTCGAACAGGCTACGGTCGCTAATTAATCCCTGCATAATTTTTAATGCGTTTTTAATAAAACAAAAGTTGGTATCAAAACGCTTGCCAGTTGATTAACCACAGATTTCTTGTTATAGTAAGTAATTTTTATTATTACGACTTACTCATTAACTCGAATGAGTAATTTACTAAGTGTCAAGTAAATTACATAAAAGTTAATTATGATTACTTCGTATTGCTTGGTCCGAACGTTACCCTTGCAAAACAGGTAAACGCGGTTTAATGGGTTAGTATTAATTCACCACGGCACTATTTCGGCACACACAAAAAACTGTCTTATTTCCTCACAGGTGCCTGCATTATAATTATACGTGGTCACAAGCTAAATTTTAAATACGCACCCAAAGAATTTGTAATAATAAGGCATTATTATTACAAATTCTTTGTACGCACCATAGTACACAAAGTATCTACCTACATTTTTCGCTTCATATAACAGTAGGTAGGTGTACACAGACGTATCATTAACAAAAAAGAAAATAGGTATTACCTTGCGCTTAAAATATATCTTTCTATCTATCTTTCGCTATAATTATCCTTGAATTTACATATAGGGCTCATGTAAGTTTGTACATCCTTGTGCCTATGTAACTCTGATCCATATACCTATATACGTCTGCTTTGATATTCTGAAATAATATCAGAATAGGTAGCTCGGCTGGTGGGGCTCAAGGCGACCCTATAAACTTTTCAAAATTAATGTTCTTGACCTAAAAAAATGACAAAATAAAAAATACGCTATTTTCTAAATGAATCAATCATAGACAATATTAACTCACCTCATTAGACAAACAAAAACAGTGCGTGACCGCGACAATCCGAACTCAATAAACAAATATAGGTAAGATTTTTCTCAGAAAACGGCTGAACTAATAAATCGTGCGGCTAGGTCCAAGGTTGCGTTAATCTTGCTGAGAAACATGTTTCATCATATTTTTATAAATACATTGTGGTTAAGAGAATAGGAATGATTTTTCAATAATGCGTGTACACCAAAGAGATCGGCCAAAAAGGTAGGTAGTTAGTTGGTCTCATTCATGACTTAGCGCGGAACCTCTGTGATTCATTTTAATCAGGTACAAGGTATACCTAACTATAACGAATCTATTGTCATATACCAGAAACATTCCTGGACTTTGTACATAGCTTGTAAGTACCTGTATCATTGTAGAAGGTAAAGTTATGTAAGCCAGACTCACTAATTATCATGCCTGACCCACGCACCTGGCTCTATTCCTACGCTCATGGTAGATTTATGAAACAGTTATTCGAAAGATCGTCGGAAAACATCAATCGGACCTTCGTATCACTAGCAGTCGGTACTAACCTTGTGCTAACATTATTACCAACAAAGATACTAATGACATATATGGATATTCCACTAAAACTGTTTGTAGTCCCGCTATCAACGGCTAATGAGACTGTTTATTTATCGTGTCCTTTCCATCAAACTGGCGTCGATTCACCGTAATGGCCGACCTCGATCAACCCTATTATAAAACTACAATTGATTTACCAGAGGGTAATGTTATTTAAGTAAGATTGTTCAGACATTGTTCGGAACCAAGTAGGATCAGCGGTTATGGCGGGATTTTCGGTGCATCTACGACCATAGATTAATTAATAAGTAGAGCTGTTTCGAATTGAAACACCAAGGTTTTTTTTATAAAAATAGCTTTTCCCGCAGCTTCCTTAGCGTAGATTTCATTTAGGTACTGGATGTCGACAACAGCGCCACCAACCGGGTTCAACTTTAGCTAGGAGCTATATATAATTACAAAAAAATATCAAAATCGGTCAAGCTGTTTAGGAGGAGAAGAATTACAAACACACGCACACCGGAATCTTTAAGCCTATATAACATTTAAATGATATTTGTTCACGGTGCTTTCCAACTTTAATATCGTGATTCAGGTTTTCTATACAGAATTACATAAATGGTATTGGGGCGTCGATTCAGCGCCATCTATCATCAGTGTCGTGAATGTGAGGTCGCTACGCTTCTATGGATTCATATCCATTCGACGTATCGTGATTTAGATGGGCAAAGAGCAATTTAAAAGAACTGCCCATTGTCTATCGATTTGGCTGCCTACTAACAGAAATTTTATTGTGAATCATTTTGGGCATAGACACGTTAACTATCGTGCGTATTACAATTATTAATTCAATGTGTTAAGATTACTCCATACAAAAACGGTACAACGTAATTATTTGTTTTCGTAAACAAATAGTTACATCTTACATCTGAAAACAAATATTGAATCTTAGGGAGTAGGCATCTATTTACGTCTTCTGTCGAAGTAAAGTCGTAAAAGTGTTTGATACTCACTCATTAGTAGGGATGTGTGCACGAACAGAGTCAATTTTATTAATTGAGGGACTTAATCTTGTGTTGTTTTACACAAGATTAAGTACCTCAATTAATCAAATTTCGTAGTTGTTTCATGAAAGTCTGAGGTTTTCAGTTTATTTTTAGTTGTGTTTTTATAGATTACTGGCAATCATGTGAGTTCATCACATAACTTGCATATTAAGCCCGTTAGCGGCTCTAGATAAACTAAGCAGCTAATGCTTCCGTAACAATGGGCTCACGTCAATAGTTTAATGGCCAGGATGGGGATCGAACCCGGAACGTTTCAGCTACTATGGCCCTGGTCGGCCCCTCTTACTCTCTCGGTCAAACGCGCAACGGAATTTTAAATTTCCATGTTATTTTAATAAATCATTACCATTACTCATGTCATAGTTTAATTTGCACTTCGGCTTGCGCGAATTGCGCGTGTAGGTATTTCAGTAAAATGACGAATGTGTTAAAGTAGGCCGCTTTTCTAGCTACTGGCTATTGTTGTGAGTTTATATTAAACTGTATTACTTATACTGTACCTAATTGTGCTATTCGGTGTTGCTAAATATAATAAATCATTTTGTTATCAAACTATTTCAATCGAGCGGAAAAATATGTCTGTTCAAATATTAGGTTTGCAGTCCGATTACAAAAATACCCTTAAGGGTGACCGTCCAATTGGCTGTGCTATAAAGAGTGGGCCCCCACTTCGACAAAAAGGCGGCATCACTCGGCTTAGCTCGAGTTGACAGGCAATGATGCGAAACCAATTCGTTGAAGCGGTCTCGCTTCATAGTACAACCAAGTGCACGGTCACCATAAGTAAGATTTTGCCAAATTTGAGCATTTAGGTACCTGAAAGCGCAACTTTTTCACAATAAGCGTGGGACATTCATTTTCCTATCAATATATAGTTACTAATTGGTTTTACAAATCAAAACAATTTCTAGGGTCATCGTGTTTTTGCTTATTGCAAACAATTGCATGTAATCACTTAAGTGCTTTTTAGTAATCGGAGGGCAGAGGTATACCTACTTAAATATACTTATATGGAATTCTATTTATACGCAATAAAAATATTATACGCATTAAATATGCTTCAGATTGCGTAAATACCCGCCAGAGTGAATCACGGCCCGTGTGATAAGAATTTCCGCTAAAATAATGAATTCGTATTAGCCTCCGGTCATTTTCCGCAAACTAATGACGCGAAACGATAAGTTTCAATTCATAAGTTACTTATTTGTTTAACTCTGTAATTTACTTAATTAACAATTTTATGATTTAAATTCAGTATTAAAAAAAAACGACGTCATGTTTGTATTACCCTAATCAGAATTAGTGAGAGACATTTTTTTTAATAGGTAATGACGTGTGTTTTAACAACATCAAAATAATTTTATGTAATTACAAACTTACTAAAAATTAGAGTCCGACCGAAACTGGTTTTTCGGCCGAAACCGAAACCGAATATTCGGCCGTGGTTTCGGTTTCGATAAAATTCCTTAATATATTGAAAGTAGGTGCATTTTACCCATTATTCTGCATTAATTAGGACATGAAATGGAAGCACAGTATATCAATTTTGTTGTAATAATTTATTTAATATAATATAAAAAAATATTAATAATATTTTTTGTGCGTTATCGCCCGACGTAAACATTCTTTAGAGGCTAGGTTTTGATGGAACTGATTACATGTAAGGTTTTGTTTCGTTTCTGTACTTGAATGATTTATGTAGTTAAATATTGAGTCAGTAACTTCATTTTGTTGTGATGTTATTAACAAATCAAGTCACATGTTAAAAAGAGATTGTAAATGAAAAATGTGAAGTGTTTAATTTGTTAAATTACGTTGTACACTGATAGAAGGATTTCTTAATATGTAGTTAACAAATCATTTATCCAAGACATTTTTTAGTATTACTATCTACATATCTACATATTCATACATCAAAAATAATTAAAAAACAAACAGATTTAATTATACGAGATCGCATAACTTCAGCGTTATGTTTTTCGTGGTAGCTTGCATTCGTTGTTAAGGTGAAGGCGCCTGTCGAGCCCGCGAAATTCAAATTTTTTAGAGTATTTTTATAGTTTATCCAAAATCTGAAAACATTTAACACAACATTTTGTGATTTGCGAAAAACACAGTATGCAGTGCGTCTATTAATACATTTATTTTACTCTAAATATTATCACGGTGGATATGATAATAGTAAATCACTAAATATACAAAAATTGCCAGATTATCTGGATAGCTGTCGTTCTTGAAATGTTTTAGAGTAAGTTGGATATATCAATAAATGCACTGCACACGGTCTTTTTCGCGAATTACAAAATGTGCCTTTTATTATTGTCAGATTTTGAAAAATTTCTAAAAAAACCTCAAAAAATTTGAACTTCGCGGGCTAGACGGGCGCTTCAGCCTTAAGAGATACGTATCAGTAAATTAAAGGGTGGGGTATTCAGTGTTCAGTCATGTAACACATTCTCGGTCAAGCGACGGTTTACGAGGGAAAGAATAACGAATTCACACACACCGGCATTTTATATTACATAAAGAAAATGACTCATCATTGATTAGGTATCCTTTATACGTTATCATTGATAAATGTTTTCAGAATGTGATGAACCAACAACGCGAGGCTATAAAGTTATCTTTGTTTTGCTATAAGCTACAAGAATACAAAAAGTGACATGATTTATTTATCTTTGAATAAATGTGTGTATTGTGTTAGGTAGGTACTATTCAGGGTGTAAGGGGAATTCTAAAGAAAACTGATACCATGGACTCAACTCATGATTCCCCCCAGAGTTGGAATTTTCCGTCAATATTTTCATTAATTATACTCAAATATTTCAGCATGGCAAGCGTTTGGCATCTGGCGTTCGAGCGTAATGACTCTTAATTTATGATAATGATTTATTTATGTAAAATCACGTTAAGATAGATTTTAATAATGATTTCAATATCTGTAAAATTAATTGAAAAATGCTGAAAAAATTGAGCAAATTTCAACTCTGGGGGTCCAGAATCATGACTTGAATCCATGGCATCAGTTTTTGTTACGATGCCCCACACACCATGTAGTGTCACATCTTATCTCTTATTATACTAGTTAGTAATGTCATCAATCTATTTCTAATTACTTTGTCAACATTAAATTTTGGTAGGTATGCAGATGAACAAAACCAAACAAATGAATAAGTAAATAATAAATAATAACAAGTAGAGATATGTATAACTATACTGAAACACGTATACCTATGTAGTACGAAACTGTTCCACGGCCAACGAGACGCTATACGAAAATAATTAAGTACATAGATCACTTTATTAAATTTGTTATTTTTAACTTTTCGCTTTCATTAATATTGAATAAACCAAGATTTTATATATTGGCTGCCCGTATGTTGGTGAGCCCGGCGATGACCGACTTGAACTCGAATATCATAACCATTTCGAATCGCTTCTCGTTGGCCGTGGCATATAATGCTATTATATACTATAAAGATAACGTACTTGAGTAAGTAGCTCGCAGTTCAACCAACTCACCTCTTGCAAGTACAATTCCTCGGAACTTGATCCGCTGTCTACGCCGTAGCTGTCATTACATGGTCTTCCATACATGTAGAAGAAGAGGTGTTGCGCCGCCAGGGTCGAGGCCTCCCTCCCTTTATACACAGCGGGACTGAACGGATTTACAGCACTCAAACTGGACTCGCTACACGTCGAGTTATAATACGCAGACCCCGCATCACAGCACTTCCAAACGCAGATGCGGTCTATGCACGGACATCCCAACAAGACTTTAACACCTTCTTCCTCCGCCTCGTACCACGATCCACTGCTGTACAACACCCCGTCGTGCATCAACGAACCGTTCTGGTACACTTCACCACTCGTCACATTCAAACTCTGGCTCCTGGTACAGGGCTCGCAGTACACAATCCCCAGGACCAATAATTGGGTCACGGCTAACGATATCTTCTTCATCTTCAACTTTTTATAAAAAAACACTTGTCTTAATCACATTCCAGGACTAGGTATTACCTGACACTATTTTATGTACAATTTACACGAATCGTTGATAATGCGGCTATCAGTACTCGAGTGTTCATTATCTGTGCACAAGTGAGGTAATTTGATGTATCATTTTTATAGTGATAAGAGATAAGGAGTTTCGCGTCGCGGCTCGAGAAGTGGAAGGCGTGCAGCGAGCTCGGAGGTCGGATCCAGACTGGCGCGGTGGTCGGCCACGGCCAGAATAGCCAGAACTATCCTGACTCCCCGCTAACACTGGACCATGAGTAACTCCTTATACTGGACAGCTATCATGCGGGTCGAGACAAAACTTTTATCACTTTCACCTTACGAATTATGTCACCACGAATCGCTCTTTCTCTTTCCTAATTTAAAGGAAATAATGAGACAAGTTCGATTTATCACACACTTTATTGTCACAACCGCATCTGCTACCCCTTCTTTGCCTTCGAAGAAACATTCACGCAACAGGTTGTTGTCTCTGTTTTATGACTAGAAAAAACAAAGACAACAACATGTTGCGTGAATGTTTCTTCCAATGCAAACACCGACGAATCCTCAACACTATCAATACGAGCGGTTTGTTTACTGTTGACATACTCTAAGTTAGTATTACACGATTGGATCAACCGTCACCGCCGTACATAGGAAGACGGAGCGATAACAAAGCAAGAGCCAGTCCCTGATTCGTCTCATTGTAACTAATAGCTCTGTGGAGTGGTTGATCCGACGATATAAAATAATCAGATCTTTGTCGAAAATGTTCTAGACAAGTGCAAAAATTACGACGAAGATCTTGGGATGTCCGTGCATAGTTGTTACAGGTTGGTATCTAGAAGTGAAGACTACCGGATCTAAATAGGTCCAATAGTTCAAGTCGTTAGCAACCCGCCCTATATTAGAATACTTTGAACCTCATTCAGAGGATAGGTAGAACATATCCGTTTACCCTCATCTCATAAAATCGTGTCGTTTCCTCCGGCCCCAAGTGCACTAATCGAATAGTGGGTAATACAGTTAAAAAACTACTGGTTTTCTTTACTTTCACCAGTTTTGGTAACCTTCAAACCGCAATGCATTCAACCATTTTTTTCAAAAAGAAAAACATCTGCCCACTGGCTACTGGCCGACAGCAAGATGAACCGAAGGAATTAACGGACTGTCGATTTTTGGCACGGAGTTAATATTAGTGACCAGTTGTTTACCGATGGAAATATAATAAGTATTATATGAAATTAGCAGACTTGGAACGGTTAGTAGCACGGAACGAGTTGGAAGCAGGAGTCTAAGAGTATTTGTCCAGATTAATATAATTGAAATCAAAATAAAATGTGGAACTAATTCCAGTTTTTTTGTATCCCGCTTTGCAACGGAAGGAAGTGGAACATTTTATTCCAACTCGTATTCTTTCTTTCGATTAAATTCGTGCGGATTTAAAGATAATTTAACTTTTTCCCAGGACTCGTCGAGGGTCAAACATTGGCGTGATCATTGGTCACCATTGTCAATCCTGGCTTACCTACAGGAGTAACAGTAGTGAGAGTGTTTGGCGGGACATTAATAAGGTGTATTCAATTGTTTCTAAATTTTCAAATTTCCAAATATTTCCATTCTTTTTGGGTCTAAACTGGGCGCATCTACCTAGTATAGTTCGTTCATTTCTTCTTTCTTTAAAAATATGGCCCCCCACCCTTATTTCTCCAGTGTCCAGTAATAAATAGCAGTACAAACACATTTAATAACAATACAATACAAACATGTGATCGTCCACTTTGGAAAACCACAATGGAGGCCTTCGTTCATTTCACAAAGACGCGTGTGACTCTTATGACAGTGGCATATTTGTCAAAATGCAATAATACACGCGTCTCCCGACGAATATAATTCCAAATTTGTTCTCACTGTATCGTAATCTCACGACAGCTAATGACATCTAGTGTTGTACCCTTGAATCACGTAATTGGTAAATTCTCAGTCACGCTAAACTTGCTTGGGTTACAAAAATAAATGGACGGATCTCATTAGTTTGTGGTTTATACAACAGATGGCTCTGGTGTCGAAAATGTTATTTTGAGATGCGAACCGAAAAAATGTCCTCTTTACTGGAAATAAAAGTAAAAAAAGTAGGTAGCATTTACTTATTCTATTAGCCTATTATTATTACTTAGCCTGAGTGATAGTCAACTTTGGATACACCTACTTCGATATCTGATAAGCAGAAATTAGATAAGATTTTACACGAAATAATTATATTACTCTATGGTTCAGACTTCCCCCTGTGGTGAGAAAGTGAGTTCAATATCGCGGATAAGATTCCGTACATATTTTATCTATTATATTATCTGTTTCTATATTTCCTGCCGGCCGCCACATACTTACTAACTACTTACAGTAGGTATATTATTGAAGCTATTCTGCATGAACGGAATCAATGAAATCTGAATTATGGGACATACTTATCATCATACTAATATTATACAGAGTGGAGACGACATGACGACATTAATTTAAACCACATATTGGGTATCACCATAGTAGTTCGTACACCAACTATCATCAAATTACATTGAACGGTATAGCCCCAGGAATAAGTTTTCACTTTAAGAATTTTAACACATGCTGTGAATACATTACGATTTCGCAGGGCTAGTTTATAAGGTCATTCACCTAGAAGGACCAAAACAATTTAGATTTACCTACATGCGTAAAACACAACCAAATAAAAAGTGCGGCTCAGAAATCATCGGTTACTAAGAAATATCACAATATTGTTGATTAAATTTCGACCTTATTACCATAACGTTAAACTTCTTATTATTATAAGCAAACGAATATTTACTAGCTGTACTATTCGATATGCAGTCGGCATAGTGTAAACAGACAGAGGAAGATAGCTACGTTGCCAATCCGACACCTTTGCACAAACAAAGTAAGTGTAAGTAAGAAGAGTTTATAATCACTTCCGCATTTGGAAGAATTTGTGTGCAAGAAAAGGAAAGAAATCGTCTGGGGTTTTAGGCTTTTGCTGGAGTTTTGTTTTTTATTCCCGATCATCAGTGCGTGACTAGCTGTCCTTGTGAGACCTCGTTTTTTTAATAATTTCAATGTGTTAGAGTTGTTAGGCGCGCGGCCATTGTTTTTGTGTAAAATTGGACATTCCTTTTCTTTTGCCGTAAGTTCATTTAGTGTAGATCTAGTTTCAGTACGTACTCTTATGTTATTGATAATACGATTGTGGTGTTTTAAATACCGTGATTTGGGATTTGGGAAGGCGGTGCCTACCAGGTACCTACCTAAATATTGTGTTTAAAATGTGACTACTTAGTGATTAATTAACGTGAAAAGTGTACCTAGTGTTAAGAAAGATTATTTACCTACTTACCTATTGGGAAGACGGTGCCTACCCAATGTGTAAACAAACAATAGTGTGATACCGGTTTAGGGTTAGGTACGTACCTAAATATTGTGTTTAAAATGTGACTTAGTGATTAATTAACGTGAAAATTGTACCTAGTGTTAAGAAAGATTATCTACGTACCTACTTACCTACCTACCTACAATGTTTTAAAATAAACATTTGCCAATCTACGGGCGCCCGGGCGCAGCGCGCGCGGGGCGCGGGGCGCGGGGCGCGGTGCGCGGACGTCGATGCCTACCTACATGAACGAAACCAGATAGGTAAACCTACAAAGGTACCGCACGTGTAAAGAAAAGCGATGTTGCCGATCTTACCCGTAGTGCCTACAGGTCAGTTGAGGTCAGTAGATAATATTACTAAAGGGTGTTGTGTTTCGTTTAGATTATTTTCGGAATTAGTTTGTTTGAAAATTTAGCTTTTTGTTTGTTGATGTAAGAACAAATTTAATTATCACAAAGTATTTTGATTGACTAGTAGTAATGGTGTTTTAATTTAATGTCGTTATGTCGTCTCCACTCTGTATAGAGGAAAACTTTGTTTGTTTGATTGTAATGAATAGGCTCCGAAACTACTGAACCGATTTGAAAAATTCTTTCACTGTTGGGAAGCTACACTATCCCCGGGTGACATAGGCTACATTTTTTTTTTTTTTTAATTGGGATCCTTACTAAACTCCAATAATGTAACCGTAATGTAACCGTGCGAAGCCGGGGCGGGCCGCTAGTGATAAATAAATGGGAATAGCATACTAATAAGGTAATTATAAAATACCTACACCAAAGTATCAAGGTACTTTAAATTATGGAAATTAACATTGAGCTGTACTACTTACACCTTGAAATAAAATAAATCATTAGTAAATTATCAACAATAAAAACAGGCCCGTCTAGGGACGCTCGAAAGAAGAGAACCTTTATACTATAAAGCGTAGGGCGCCGCAGCTGCCACTCTGTACACCTATATATATATATATATATAGTGTAACGCTACTGACGCTGAGCACGGATTGAGTGGCCATGCGGAGAATAAAATAGAATAGAATCTCCGCTTCAATAATCAGAAGTCAGAAAACGTGTTCGTTTGTAAGTTTTACAGAGCATTACGCAAAAACGATTGAGCGGATTTGGATAATATTCGGTACAAACCCTAAAATAATTGATTGGCTAATTTTAAAAACCGAACTACTATTACTTATACCGACGTATGTACAGTCCCGTAATCCGTATGATGTCAACTATTGTCAACCATACGGAACCCTAAAAACTAAGCTGGCATGGCGCCCGGGCCCATATGCGTCACAGACGGACGAGATCGCATAGCATTTTACGATTGCTTTTAGAATAGTACACTGCGCTGTGCAGAAAGGCAGTTCTTTGTTTAATAAAAAAGTTTATTGGTGACAATTTATTATAGTGGTAAGTAGAAGTTGAGTTCTTCAATTTTATAAGTGTTGATGTTATAAATGCGAAGTAATATACCCAGGATACACAATGCTTCGTTAGTTTTTGTGTGTTAGGGACTGGACGCGGCTACTGCAGCCATTTTGTCTCAAGTAGTAAGGTTTGTTCGATTTAATATTTGAGAAATAACACTATTCAAATGGAAAATAATTTAGAAAATTACCTATATTGTTACCCCGTGAAGTGGAAACGATTGCCTTTATCTTATGCCACACCTTTGCTTGTATTTATTAAGGTAAAAAAAAAAGAATGTACCTACCTATCTTGTATACTTATCCAAGATTTAAATCAATCGCTGCATATCGTTTGATAGATTTTTGCCGACGCGAAAGTACCTATCTCTACAATTGGTTATTAGCAAGCCTTACTCAATAAATTGTTTGTCATATCAATTATAAATAACAAAACTTGAATTTTAATATGCTTTAATGAAAGCTACAATCATTAATGTCGTGAATTATGTTGGTACCCACTTAGGATTAAAATCGGGTAGGTAGGTACCTACCTTTGACTCTCAGAGACACATTTCCATATAAAATCGCTAGATATTAACTACACGTGTACCTACCTACGTTTCTAAATAATACTTACTACACAAAATCGCTATCCGAATCTTTTTATTTATTATTATCCCTATTTACTTATTTATTATTTTTTTATCTGTCTAAAGAGGCACAATTTTATTTTAGCAATTTATATTTGGTTTGTGTCGGCTTTGTCTATTTGTCCGCTTCTTTGTTCTTTTTTTAACTACGCAACGGATTTTTACGCGATTTGCTTACATTTAGAGAATTTCTGTCGTCAAGTTTTTATTATACCTATGCATAAGTACTATCTAATACAATACAATTAAATATATAGCTAAATAGTAAAAAAAAACCGCGCGTAGCTGGGGTGGATCGCATTTTTTTTTAATATTTAATTTTGTTCCTTATCAGTACTTTATCAGTACCTACCTAACTATTGAAATCTTTCGTAGGTCAGGCAATTAGCAAGATAAAATTGGTAATAAGTTATGGCTTGTAGGTATTCAATAAATAGCTACCTACCTACCTAATAATAATTCACAGAAATAACTATATTCTAGAATGTGACCCTTTTAGTAGAATTTCCTAAAATACCTATATGACACGAGATCCGAACCCAGACCGTCATGACCGGCAGGCCGCAGCCTTAGCCACCACCAGCAAGGCAGTAATTATAAATTTATCTTAATTTTAGTGGCAATGGGGGTCCTAGCAGCAATCGCTGTGAATTTGCTCGGCGGTGCCGTGATCTACCTCACGGGTGGGGTGCTCCTGCCTATCGTCGGCCCACTGCTGGGCTTCAGCAGCTCTGGCATCGCGGCCGGCTCAATAGCGGCAGCTGCTCAAGCCTACTACGGCAATGTTGCTGCCGGCAGTATCATCGCGCAGTTGACTGCTGCCGCGATGGTGGCGCCCACACCGTAAGTTGACTACTTAAGATAAAAAAACTTATTGAATGAGTTTTTATTGTTGAAACTTAGATTTTAACTTATGTTAAAGTGGTATTATTTATCAAGAAATGACAAAAAACTACCTACTTAACAGATTAAGGTTAGGTTACGACAAAAATTCGAATTCTTTTGGTGATTGAATCACAAAATTTAAAAGTATCTACAAATTCTACAAAAGTGAGGCAGTCAACATTGTTGCATTTTAATTTTTGTATAGGTACCTATGACTTTTGATTTGATTCTCGTTATTATTGGTTACAGGTAATTCGGCAACACCTAATGAGCTACAGTACCACCAATTCGGGTGATGACGCAGACAGTACTTACATTGTCATTAGCGTGTCCACTATCTATTGGATATGTCCACTAGTAAGTTTATGCGTTCGCCAGAGCTGTAGTCGCTAGTCGACGTAAAAAAAATTGTAATTGTATGGCAAAATGTGCAGCGGCCCTGTTGGTCACTCGATGAACAATTTTCCATACAAATTCTTTTCGTAGAAAACGCCGCCAGTAACGCGCGGCTTTGGCAACCGTATCATCTTATGATTCACTAATCTGTGTCTGTACATAAGTACTTACCTGACTGAAGACTAAAAGGACCTATTTCCATTATGGTTCGCGAGGTCGGTGTCAACTACATACATTGCTAAACTGTTAAATTTTACACCAGTTATTCACAAAGTCTTACAGGTAGGTTAAAGTAGTTTTGACTGAACATAATGTAGTTACCTACTTAGTTGGTGGCACTGTAAAAATCCATGTTTAAAACAAGTATGACTGTAGGATTCCAAAATTATATTTCAATAATGATGATAATCAATAATTTACTTACCATTATAATAACGCGGAGATAATTAAATATTTTGCAATACAAATATTAGGTTTTATCTCTGTAATGTAATATTTTTATAATTGTGGGTAAGAACTGACAATGTGCCGAAATTAATGATCGGAAAGCTCCACCTTAATATTGGCAATTTAATTTTCAGAATTGTAATTTTATATTGCTCTGTCATCAATAAAAATGTACGAGACAAAATGTGTTTTGTTTTAATAACTAATCATCAGCATTATTACTGGCCTGCTGTAGCCGTGAGGCCTGTGTGTGGCCTGTGCGTAAATGATAACCTACCCAAAGGCCAAAATACCCTTACCATTCCCCGTTCCTATCGTCACAGACTAAAGAGGAGTATGGTGTATTTCTCCTTGATTTCTCCTTACGATGCGGATTTAATAAACTATCTTGGCATGCCATTTATTGCTTCTTTTTTAAATGTGTTTATAATACAGAATTAATAATTTCATAAATTACATTAGGTTAAATATGTTAATAATTATGTTAAATGATGATTGGAATGTCTTTTAATATTTTTTAAAGACGAATTACATCAAAATTTATTGCTAAGATTGTTTACTAAATCCGAATCTTAAGGAAAAATACACTTTTCATTACTCATACTCTGAAAGTAGGTCTGAAGTTGCCTGAGGAGCGGGTTGAAAGTAATACTTTTCCGGCCCGGGAGAATCGCTTTCAACTGACAGCTGTCAAATTATAAAAAAAAACTAGTTCCATTTTCACATTTCTATGGAACCATGTTCAAACTTTTTCTACAGTCACTCAATTACAGCACGATGTAAAATTGAAATAACATAAAGTTAAGTATTAATTAAAGAATATATATTTTTTCATTACTCATACTCTGAATGTAGGTCTGAAGTTGCCTGAGAAGCGGGTTGAAATTAATACTTTTCCGGCCCGGGAGAATCGCTTTCAACTGACAGCTGTCAAATTATAAATTATTTTTCTTTAGCCAATTCCTGTTTTTATTTTTACTTTCCATGTATTCGTAATGAAAAGCACAGTGTTTACCTCGGGTGAAAGACTTATTTTGTCCCTCGAACTGTTAGCGCCCTCGCTACGCTCGGGCGCCAAACCCCGTCTCGGGACTAAATAAGTCACTTTCACCACTCGTTTAACAATGTGCTATTAAAAGACTGGCTGTAAGGATTTTTTCTAATTCATGGTCACACTAAAGAAAAGAGTTACTAAGTCTATGGTAGGGACTCGCCTCAGTACAATGATCCTTCCATATTCTATAGTCTATGTTATGGGCAGTAGGGCTGTTCCACTAAAAGATAATCCGTTTTTATTTCGATTAAAACGCTGATGGTTTTACAATCGAATCATTGCAACCAAAGAGTATGTTATCACTACGTTTTAGTTGCAACGATATAGGTATGTTTTTGTTATGATAATACATTTAATTATTGTGCGATATCGCAACCAGCCGACAGATAATCGATACTTTTATACCTACACCGTTTTATATAGTTCTTATAGGTGTAAAGCCGTCGATCTTGTGCCTGACCTCTCTCCGGTTATGTCGGATTGCCGTCCGATCGGACTATAAGAATGAGGGACGAGAGAGAGTAGGTACCTATGTTTGCGCAAACACTTGAGCACTATAATATCTTATGCGTAGTTATTGTGATTGGCCGCTGTGACCGATATTAGTTCATAAAGAATCTTTAATTATTATGTAACACCTGGACGCACCTAGGCCAAATGTCAACATACGATACGTACGAAAAACTATTTAACGGAAGAAACGGCGCAGGTTATGATTAGCCTGATCGTGACGAAAATAATATAAAATTTAAGTAAGTAACACGGACTTCAAACTATTACTTATACATGTGAACTCTACGTTAAGTACAGGTACCATTTTGAAAAGTGACTCCTAAGAGAACATTCGCCAGCTTGAGGAGTCCTGTTGGGTCATTTTATGACCATGCACGTGAGGGCGTTGCAACTCCATTGTTCGTAATCCGACTGCAAGATGGTGTACAGTCATTGACCTCCAATGATTACATCAACGTTACTCCTTGGGATAATGTCGGATTTAAATTCAATATATTAAATAACAAATATCCAGAAGAAACAACAGGATGATAAAATCGATGTACATTTCGCATGGAACAGTCCTACTAGTGCAGAACAGTATTCTCTTATCTTTGGTAAGTAAGTACCTAGGGTCCCTATATAAGCTGCGTCACGGGTATTTCAGAATTGATTTCAAATAGAATTTGGGATAGTGAGCTTGTTTGTGTCATCAATAATTTAAGGTCGGTACTGCTTACCTTACTTATAACTAAGTATTCACTGGTTCAGAATAAATCAAGAGTCGAGTAGTACTACCGATTTTTATGTAGCGAAGAACACAGGCGTTTCAACTTCGTGGCAATAACACTTATTTAGGTAGACAGACGGCCCCGAGCAGCCATTTTGTGAACAAAACCAATTATGAATCGCTTTCATGAATTAATTAAAATAGTATGGCGTATCGTTCGGCAGACATGCACTGCACATTTTGGGGATGGTATTAGATCCCGATGCGATAGGGGGCGAGCGATGCGATGCGATATTTGGCAATCTAGAAGAAAATGGCGTCGCGACGCGTTTATGTGGCGTCTTCATACCGCCGCCGCCGCGCCGCCGCGGCGCCGAGCTTTAAGGCTAAAGCGCCCATCTAGCCCGCGAAGTTCAAATTTTTTGAGTTCTTTTAGAAATTTTTCAAAATCTGACAATAATAAAAGACTAATTTTGTAATTCGCGAAAAAGACCGCGTGCAGTGCATTTATTAATACATTTATTTTACTCTAAATATTATCACGGTGGATATGATACTAGTAAATCACTAAATATACAAAAATTGCCAGATTATCTGGATAGCTGTCGTTCTTGAAATGTTTTAGATTAAGTTGGATATATTAATAAATGCACTGCACACGGTCTTTTTCGCGAATTACAAAACTTGTCTTTTATTATTGTCAGATTTTGAAAAAATTCTAAAAGAACTCAAAAAATTTGAACTTCGCGGGCTAGACAGGCGCCTTCACCTTAAGAGCCTAACCCATGTTCAATTATAATTGCAAACATAAAGACGTTTGTGTAAAACAATAGGTCTGCGTAGATACACTGTTCTGTCTATTCACTATTGGAATAAGCTGGATTAAAATTTCTTTAGGTTCCTACTTACCTAAATAACCTTCTTATATCAGGATACTCACGTAAAATGGGTCTTCTTGCGGCGATTGCTGTGAACGTGATTGGCGGTGCAGCGATCTTCCTCACCGGCGGGCTGCTGATGCCTGTAGTGGCGCCACTGCTGGGCTTCACAAGCGCCGGCATAGCGGCCGGCTCGCTGGCCGCCGCGGCGCAAGCATTCTACGGCAATTTGGCGGCCGGCAGTATTATATCGGTACTGACCGCCTTCGCGATGGCGTCACCTACACCGTAAGTCATCAAAATTCAAAAGTGTAGAGATTCTCTGTTTCACCCACCAGAGGCGTGACCGTTGTTTTGTTTCCAAGAAACCTTAGATCAGGGTTAGGGGTAGCCTGAGGAGCCCTAGTTAGGGATCCGCAGGCAAATTAAAGATACCTACCATAGGAACTATTTCTAATTCAATATATTTCATATTTTTTCTTTTTTTTATTATGTCCATGGCGATCATAGTAGGTAGGTACCTATGATGTGTTCTAAGGCCGCAACACGAAAGTTGTGACAAAGCCTCGTAACTCAGAATAACACAAGCCTAGGGGACGAGAAACTAGAACTTATCAACTAAACATCAAACTACACATAAAAGTAAAGTGGCACATACATAGGTGTGATAAGGGCGTATTTGTAAATGGCCGTAGGTTAGTTAGCTAAACATAAACCAAGATACGGCTAGATTCTACTAAACCACAAACGAAGCCGGTCATATTTTTATTTTTCTGCTTGTAGGTAAGTAAGTAAGTACATGAGAAGCTTTATATTGTTTTCTTATATTTACGCGAATACTACACATTTAAATAAAACTATTTTGCGGATTCTATCGCGTTTATTTATTTTTTTATGATCCCGACCTTTCGGCTGCTTTACAGCAACCGTGGTCACGGGGCGCGGGGGGACTGAGGTGTTAGACGTCCTGATGTCATAGTTAATAACTGGGTACCCTCATATTTAGTTGTTGTTTGCGGTCCGATCCACGCAGAAAGTGCTTGCAATGGTACGCTTGGTTTTGGATTTAATTATATTAATTACTGGATTACTGGATCCCAAGTCGGTGGTAGCAGCGCAGCCGAAACGTCGGGAACATAAAAAAATAATAAACGCGATAGAATCCGCAAAATAGTTTTATTTCAATGAGAAGCTTTATTTCAAATACAGACTGAATAGGTATCTATGGACACACATGATGATCAATGTTCATTGTTTTATTATTCCAACAAGCTGTATAAAATAATATTAAGCATATTGTTTGTTTCAGATAATTCGGTGACACCCTTAGTAGCTATGCAGTCGTACGAGGTAGCCATCAGGAAACTGTATGATTACAAACAATATTCATGTGTGAATTATAAACCTTAGTCTTGCTAACAAATGGTGTTTTATTTTTATTGCGTCACAAGTCATGAGACTCAAATTATACCTACACATCCTATTCCTTAAAACCTTAATATAGTAAATACTTTAGTAGGTACCTACTAGTGACGGTACATTTCACAGGTAGCGTGAGAAAAATCATTCCAATAAAATCGCGAAGCGTTCGGTACCTTCTCCCGGCTTTGATGATAAATCATCGACCACTGATGTCAAAGGATTAAGTGACGTAGTGAAAATTTATTATTAATTAATACATTGACTGAAAAATCGCTGGCGATATAACAATGAAAGAAACACAATTTCACGTAGGTAATGAACAGTAATTTAAAATAGCTAGGCATAGGCTACGTTAACCGTTTAACAACAGGCAGTTTGTCGACCTTGTTTTATAAAAACATTCTTACTGCAACCGTAAGGTTACACCACCTTGAAAATAGCCAAACGATGTTGCCAACATTTTGCACAGTAGGTACGGATGATAAACTCTTGTCTATGGTAGGGATTTCCCCTCGTTCTAAAAAATAAAAGATAAAATTATTTTATCTGTGATGGTTCCGTAGACATGCTAAATAAATAAAAATAATAATTCAGAGTAAAACAACTATTCTCAACTGATTTTGATATGGGAATCGTTAATGGCAGGATATTTTAATTTAATTAATAAGTAGATAATCGATATTTTCGTTCATCAAATTGAAATTTTTGTATTTTATTAGAAAAATGTAAGATTCTGAAATAGCACATATGTGGGCATACTAGTGGTAACGCGCGCAGGTTGCCTCTGGGTGTTAATGGGATCGCTCCCAATCCATTGTACGGTTCTCACTGTAGGTACAAAGGTTGCTCAGCTTGGAACCACGCAGTTAGTGTGATTCTGGATATATTTATAATCAAAGTTTCTTCGTTTATTACTGTCTGAAATACATCCAAATTTCAATATAAACGGATTACTTATATCTAAGACCATTTTTTTACTTTAGTTAGTGTTAAAGTAAGTAGCGAGGTACCTAGTGTATTCTTCTTATGCTTTTAACACAGAATATTTTTGAAGTTTATTGTATTTTAATTTCTTCGGGGTAACAAGCAATTGCGTAATAAAAGCTTAGGCTATAAATAACATTGATGATTAGTAGGCAACCAACACCGTTGTCCTTGAAATAAACTTAAAATACCTATTTAATTTTGGAGAAATTATTATTGTTGCAAATTCTTAACGGAACCCTGATTCGTTACGTTCCCCCTCCGCTGCCACGCCCGCAAATGCCACTACTACTTACTCTGACTACTCACTACTATCGAGAACATAGCGGGCTGTTCGAGAACAATCGGCGATATGGAAAAAATTGCTGACAGATAGACGCCACACGCAGCTTTACAGCGGAACATGACATTTTAATCTCTGCACAATAAAATCGCAGTGCTTATTCTGCAAGACCTAATTACATTTGTCAAAATTATTAATATATACGACCATATACCTATGAAGAACAGCAGTAGGAACATATAGTGCAGTCATATTTAGCTAGAATACCGAAAGAATTAGCACCAATAAAAACGTAATGAACCGTACCTAAATACCTACCATACCTACAAATTCACATAATCAATTTAGGTACTTCAATAAAAATCATTTGAGCGACAGACAACGCACAGCCCAAAAGATATATTAAATTTGGCACCGGGATCCCTAAAACGTAGGTGAGCACTATGATGATTTTAAATATCGGATGATAGTTTGTACTTTGTACGAAAATAGGCATCGGTGCAACGGCTAGTAAATGATAAAAAATAAACTAGTGGCTTTCGAGTTTCGAGTGAGTTTGTACATTAGTAAGCGTAGTTTTCAGCGGCTATATAAGGTGCGTCACGGTCGATGAGAGCGCATTCGTATCGAATAGTGCAGTGTCATTATTTAAAGTAAAATTTGCGTTTTCTGGTGAGTTACATCAGTATATTGAATGTATTTAGACCCTATTTACATTTTTACTCATACATTATAGCAATCGCAATTTCAAACCATAGTTTCATGGAGACTGAAATTAGAGCTACGTCGTAAATATCCTACTAATAGTATAAATGCGAAAGTTTGTGAGTGTGGATGTATGTATGTATGTATGTATGAATGTATGTATGTATGTATGTTTGTTACTCCTTCACGCAAAAACTACTGAACGGATTTGGATGAAATTTGGAACACAGATAGATTATAACCGGGATTAACATATAGGATACTTTTTAACCCAATAATCCAATACTACGCGGATGAAGTCGCGGGGCACAGCTAGTAGTCCTATAAATGTTGAGTGAGCGGAGTCATCCCCTAACAAAGGAAGCCAGAGTTACGTACGTCCATTTTGTCCGTTTGGGAACCCATCATTATGAGAATCTGTAGTTTTGATGAGAATCTGTCCTAATGCAAACAAAACGTTCTAACCTCAAATTTATAGAAATACTTAACTAGTTTATGCCCGCGACTTCGTCCGCGTAGTATTTAACGTAACAAAAATTTCGGGATTATAAGTATCCTATGTGTTAATCCCGGTTATAAACTACCTGTGTTCCAATTTTCATCCAAATCCACACTCACTAACTTTCGCATTTATAATATCAGTAGGATTTACATAATCCGTGTACAACAGAGGTGTACAATGAAATAACAAAACAGCATTTGTTGTTAAACAAGCCAAGTCTATGCCTCTCTCTACATAGGTACCTACAAAGGTTTATAGAAAAGTTCTGGCGTTGTTTTTTCGTTGAAAGTCCTAATTAATATTAAACTCTTAAGTAGCCCACAGGCACACCCGTGAAATCTTCTTTGAGTCCAAATCAGATTAAAAAGCTCTCAAATACCTCCAAATTCATTTCAGAAAATGGGTCTTCTATCGGCTATCGCAGTATACGCGATTGGAGGTGTGGCTATTTACGGCACAGGCGGTTTGCTGACGCCCGTGGTGGGCCCAATGCTGGGCTTCGGCAGCGCCGGCATCGCGGCCGGCTCGACGGCGGCCGCGGCGCAGTCCTACTTCGGCAACTTGGTAGCCGGCAGCGTCATTTCCAAGCTGACAGCCGCTGCCATGGTAGCGCCTACACCGTAAGTCTGCCCTGTACACCCACTTCGACGTTTTAATGTATGCCACATAGGTACCTTCTCATAATTATCTTCTCATTATCTTGTAGGTACTTTTTTGTTTTTTTTAACGGGGGGGTACTCTTTGAATTACCCAGATCTGTGGGAGAGGCATAATGGGGTATGAAGGATTCTAACCTACAAAAAACTCCTTGGCGGCAGCCTTCAGCAAATCGGAGGGGCTCTGGGATCTTCAAACGGAACGGATCATTGCCTCTAATGTACTGCTGTACAAATGGGAGATCGTCCAGGGGGAGTCAGTAATCTGGTCACTCCCTCGCAAGTCGCAACGAAGAGGCACGCCCGCTGCCGTCCTCCTCTGGGTCGGCAGTGTTGTTGCAGCCCGTTTGGGGGCTGAGCATTAGGACGATTTAACCAATAGACGCGAGATATGGGTACTCGATAAAGTATAAAAACATGTACTTACAACCGATTATCGCGGCGGGAGGACTATTTTTGCAATATTCTAGCACGAAGCGATGTCACTGACTAATAAGTATTAGACGCAGTGCCGGACTAACCATGTAGCAAGAGTAGCAATTGCTACGGGCCCCGCGCGAAAGGGGGCCCCGCATATTTAAACCCGCTCATCTCTGGCTGAGCGTAATTTTTTGAGTGAAACTTATGAAGATGTGGTATATTGAATTTACACGATGTCACAAAAACGTGAAACGTTCCATGTTTTCCTAAGACAATCCATGTCAGGCACTCGCACGCGCTTTGCTACGGGCCCCGCGCTTGCTTAATCCGGCACTGATTAGACGGTAGTAGTAGGCTGCGTAACGACGACTAAGGCTAATGTTTCTCGGAGCGTTGCTAGCGGGCGCATAAAGGTAGGTAAGTAGGCACTTAAATGTATTTCAAAGTGTAATGTGTCTTTATTTGTTTCAGATAAATTGGCATCAACTTTTGCTGCCCTTGGGCTCCAAACAATTTTGAAACGATGATATGCAATATACCTACCTACTTACGATATCGCGAATCACATAATGCGATACAATATTGCTAAATATGTCATCAATAAAATTGGTTGATAAATTACCTACATGTTTATTCATTTGTAATACCTATATGGCTCCTATGGCGGTTCTTAGGCACCTCTTACACATTAGACCCTTTGGCAAAGATCCCATGTGTTAAGGCCCATTTAGACGGGGAGAGTTTCTTGTCTCGAAGATTCGATTATGAGAAAGAATATAAATAACTTTCTTCGTCTAAACATTCACACTTCTCGCTCTTCTGCTTTGGCGACAATTGCCTCGCAATAGAATATTGATAGTGTCCGTCTAATCAGAATTTTAAAGCTTAGAAGTCATACTTAATCTAAATGTATTTCTGAATTTGATGCTTCTCCGCACATATTGTTTTCTCTGTTTCTGATTTGCTTCCATTTACAATTAACTAGCTGTTGCCAGACGCTTCACCCGTGTGGTACTCCCAATTAAATAAAAGTACCCAACCTAAGTTACTCCTTATAACATCAGTTATCTGCCCGTGAAAGACCCGTCAAGATCGGTCCAATAGTTACGAAGATTAGACGAAACAAACAGAAAGATAGGCAGACAGACAACAATTTTTAAAAATTGTTTATGTTTTAAATATAACTGCCGTATATACTTTCATATGAATTTACCAAAAATCTATTATTTTGATATTCCATCTGACGTGCGGGTTCCAAGACAATTTAACATTTCCCCGAGACTCGTCGAGGATCAAACCTCGACGTCATTATTGGTTACCATTGTCGAACCTGGTTTACAGGAGTAACAGTGGTGGGAGTGTGTGGCGGGACTAGTCTATTCCATCAGACACCCATTTTATTTATATGTATGTGCCTAAAGATTATTTGGAAAGATCTCCATTTATCAAAATTATATTAGAAAAAAAAACAAATTGTCGAGTAGGTACATACCTATGTTTATTTGGTTGTAGAATGCAAATTGTAATAGAGTCCTTTGAGGTTGAGCAGTGATTGGTGCGAGCCCGCCTCGGCGACGCGGCCCTTGCTCACGACGCATATGACGTCGGCGTCGCGGATCGTGCTCAGGCGGTGAGCGATCGTTACACACGTGCGGCCGGCCTTAGCCGCGTCCAACGCTTCTTGAACCACCTGTTGTTGGGTACGCTTTATAATTCCGGGTTGTAAATAAGGTCAAATCGTTTATTTTTTGAAGCGAAGCTTCTATACGGACGTTCGGGACTCTCGGCGCCGCGCGTTTTCTCTATCCTTGCTAAACGTCAAACTGATAGTTTTAGAATTCCAAAGTTAAGTTTTGAAAAAAAGTATACCCTTTCTGTTTCAACGTGTATAGTGGTTTATTTTTAGGTTCTAGAGTTAATCCATTTTATAGACTATTTGGAATCATAGATTAGTATGGTAATACTGCTTCAAACAGTTCCAACTTAGTGTTTATATTATCTTAGTGTCCTAGTGTGTCATTATTTCACATATTGTGTGAATTAGTGTCAGTATCTTACCTTCTCGCTCTCAGTGTCGAGTGCGCTGGTGGCCTCGTCGAGCAGCAGTATCTTGGGCTTCCGGACCAGCGCCCGCGCGATGGCCACACGCTGCTTCTGGCCGCCGGACAACTGCATGCCTTTGGAGCCGATGTTCGTGTCGTAGCCCTGGTATTAAATCAAATAGGTATCGTTAATAAATATCGCCAGACGAACACACCAACTGTATAGTCCCAAACTAAGCAACGCTTGCACTATGGGTACCGTACAATGGACTGAGGGCGATCCCAGTGGACCCAGGCCCGGGCAAATTACGAAAAGGCCATTTACCCTGACGGGAATCGAACCCGCAAACACCTGGTGCAGTGAACCGAGCGGCCTACGCTCGAACCACTGCGCCAAGGGGTCGTCAAATAACAACAATATATAACGTCAATATTAGAACTGTGATAAAGCGCGAGTACTATCGCACTTTCCCAGTTCTTTTAAACGAGCCATCAAACGATCGTTAGCACCGACAAGTTTTTCAAAAAGCTCGCGTTTCTGCTACTTGAACATAAGGGGTATTTACAGTCGATAGAAGTTTGCGTGTCGAAAGCGACGGCTTCCGTCATACTTCTAATTCATTTATAAAAGAAGGATGGGATCCTGTCGTTTCAGAAATCGGAAAGTTTCCATCAATTGCGAATAAGTACCCCTCGCTGTAGTTGATTTCAAATTGACACCAAAAATGGCAACGCGATTAAACCTTTTCAAAGGGAGAAATAATATGTCCACGTAAAGTCGCTTAGTAAATAGTATCTTAAGGTGTATATTACGAAATAGTAATTTAGTTACATGTATTATAGGGTAGCTAGATAGGCCTAGTGAACAGACTATACGTAGGTACCTAACTATAATATTTTCCGAGACAAGGGCCTTTTAATATTTGACAAAACTTAGGTGTTACGTCCGTTGCGCCTCTAGGCCACATCCAATATCCTAGAAAACAGTGTAAACTGCAGTTACGAGTAGCAGCCAGTAATATTTAAAAAATGGACTTACCTACATGTCTCATTGGATACTGTTTTTTTTAATTCCCGTTAGAAAAATATTTTAAAAACAGTTTTCGAATTTCTATCAATTGTTTATATCATTTAATTCTATAACCGATAGGTACTCATGCAAAGTATTATTCTAATATAGGACTTTTACACCATCCTTTAAGTATATCGAGACCTTTTACAACACCCTGTAAGTATATCGAGTTTGGCTGTAACATAATGCCTACGTCAACGTTCCCATGTATTAATAAGAGGGTTATACGGTGACTTATACCTATCAGTGCAGGGCCTACTTATGCTCATAGGACTGCCTCCCCTCATATTCTCCGTGGAGGTCGCGTTCCAATCCGGTTGTAGATAAGTATAAGCCAAAAATGACAATTTGTAAGTGCCTATAATTATAAACCTAAACAAAATAAACGGCAAGGACACAATGAAGTTGTGAATGTTGGCCTGCTTGGCGGCGGCGACGATGTCCTCGTGGCTCGCGGCCCCCGAGGGGTCCCCGTAGGCGATGTTCTCGGCGATGCTGTAGTCGAACAGCACGGGCTCCTGCGACACCAGCCCGAGCGCGGCGCGCGCCTCGCCCACCACCAGCCGCGGCAGCGGGATGCCGTCCAAACACTGTTACAAAGACTCTTTAATTAGGGCCTATGGACAACGTTTTTTAAACGCGCCGTCGCCCCCCTTTTTAATCCCCGACAAAAAAGAGGGGTGTTATAAGTTTTACATGTGTATTTGTGTACGAGTATCTGTGTGTCTGTCGTGGCATCGTAGAACCCAAGCGGATGAACCGATTTAAATGTTGCTTTTTTTTGTTAGATAGGTATTCTGATCGAGGGTGTTCTTAGCTATGTTTCATGAAAATCGGTTCACCCGTTTGAAAATTATCAGCTCTTTTGTAGTTTAAAAAGTCATCGCACCGGAGGTTTACTAAATTTTCATTGTTTTTATTTATTTATGTAGCGATACAGACGCGATACGCACGCGAGTCAGACGCAGCCTGACGACTTTAGACTGTAGACTTTTGTAGGATAAAAGCGAACCGTCGTCGTCGACGCGCGTTTAAAAAACGTGATGTGCATAGGCCCTTAGGAACTAGCTGACCCGACAGACGTTGTCCTGTCTTAACTTTGAATATTGAATTTGAATTGTTCCGCTCAACTTTCGTATGTTCTTCTTTCAGAATAAACTTCTCCTGACAATAATGAATACAACACAAAAAGAATAATCGAAATCGTTACATCCGTTCACACGTGATGCGATGACCAAGGAAATAGAGATTCATTTTTATATATAGATAAGGCAATTTAAGGCGTCAATAGCCTAGGGGTTAGAGGGCCGCCGTGGTAGTTGAGAGGTTCCGGGTTCGATCGACATCTTCGCCATTAAACTATTGACGTGAGCCCACTCCTAACACAAGCAATTAGCTTAGCTGGAGGGGCTAACGGGAATAGTAGTAATGTGATAAACACACATTGCTAGTCCTACTAATATTATAAATGCGAAAGTTTGTGAGTGTGGATGTATGTATGTATGTATGTTTGTTACTCCTTCACGCAAAAACTACTGAACGGATTTGGATGAAATTTGGAACACAGATAGATTATAACCGGGATTAACATATAGGATACTTTTAACCCAATAATCCAATACTACGCGGATGAAGTCGCGGGGCACAGCTAGTAATCTATAAAACCAAATATAAAAAAAAATATTTTATGGACTCGTAACTCAAGTAAATGGCTGTTTTGTTGTAATAGACCCAAATTTCTTTCAAATTCCTTAGTGTCTGGCTGTAAAACAAGCCAAACACTGTAAACATGTGCAAAGGACAACAAAAGGCTAACAGCGTTACCACGTGCAAACCATTCAGTTCAAATCACAAAGAACAGTCACTTGTACGCTGACAGAGATACATTGTGCTTTATCATAGATTTTAAAACCTTGTCCTTCACAACTTGACACATTGTGTTCGTCTACCTAAAGTCCGCTAGCATGGTATGTATATTTTGTAAATCTATATATATATAACTCAAAGGTGACTGACATAGTAATCTATCAACGCACAGCCCAAACCACTAGACGGATCGGGCTGAAATTTGGCATGCAGGTAGATGTTATGACGTAGACATCCCCTAAGAAAGGATTTTGATTAATTCCACCCCCAAGGGGATAAAATAGGGGATGAAAGTTTGTATGAAACTTTGTCAATTTTAAACCCAGCGGGCTGAGACTTTGCATGCATAAAGCTACTATGACGTAGACATCCCCTAAGAAAGGATTTTGATTAATTCCACCCCCAAGGGGATAAAATAGGGGATGGAAGTTTGTATGAAACTTTGTCAATTTTAAACCGAGCGGGCTGAGACTTTGCATGCATAAAGCTACTATGACGTAGACATCCCCTAAGAAAGAATTTTGATTAATTCCACCCCCAAGGGGAAAAAATAGAGGATGAAATTTGTATGACACTTTGTCAATTTTAAACCGAGCGGGCTGAGACTTCGCATGCATAAAGTTACTATGACGTAGACATCCCCTAAGAAAGGATTTTGATTAATTCCACCCCCAAGGGGATAAAATAGGGGTTGAAAGTTTATATGAAACTTTGTCAATCTTAAACCGAGTGGGCTGAGACTTTGCATGCATAAAGCTACTATGACGTAGACATCCCCTAAGAAAGGTTTTAATTAATTCCACCCCCAAGGGGATAAAATAGGGGATGAAAGTTTGTATGAAACTTTGTCCATTTTTAACCGATCGGGCTGAGACTTTGCATGCATAAAGGTACTATGACGTAGGCATCCCCTAAGAAAGGATCAAAATTCCACGCGCACGAAGTCGCGGGCTCAGCTAGTGTATTATAATGGTGGAATGATATGACTTGCATGAAAGCTAAAAGATGATCATCTAGCTCTAAGACGTATAGCATGCTCTTATGAGCATGATTAGAATAAGAACCTATAAGCGTTTAGACTCCACGAGACGTCGGTGGATTTTAAAGGTTTCATTGTTCATTGTTTGAAGCATGTGGACAAGAACCTAGGTAGGTACAATTGCAGAATACGAATGTATCAATGGAAGGCTAAGCATGAGATAAAGTCGTTTGGTGTTAGTGACTGTGAGTGGGTTAGAGCGGCGTTAAGGCCCCTATACTCACTAGTGATGGAACATTTAACAGGTAGCATGTGAAAAATCATATTATTGTAGGATATTTAATCAAATTCACCAACTTTCCACACAAATATATTTATTAACTGGTATTAGGTAATGAATACACTTCTATTTAATACACACACTTTAGTCGAGATGATTCTCTGACCACGGCGCAACTCTCACTGACTGTGGTGAAGTGATTACGGTCGTACATGAACTTGTCGTTGCGCACAGCGCCATCTAGTATTCATGCGTTTAACATTGTGTCATAATAAAGTCCGTAATCACTTCGTCACAGTCAAATGAGCTACACAATTATTTTATTATTCTTGAAATGTTTCTTTGATTATTTATTATTATTATCTAACATTCGGCCATCCGACCCAATACACGTCCTCGTGTATTTCCAGTTACGCTTTGCAACACTGAATGTAATATAAAAAAATCAAATCAACAAAAACAAATAACACACTTAGCTACATATTAATTGCCGCTTCTACATTCTACGGCACTATGACATTACCGTGCCAGGCCGCTTTTTTTTACTCTGAAAACCATCAACGACAGTTATTAGCACCAGACCACTCCAGCACTGGTTACCAACAATTCATAGCCATAGGTAGTATCAGGCCGCTTCTGCGCTGAATACCAACATTACTTACAACTATGGTATCAGGCCGCTTCTGCACTGAATACCAACATTACTTACAACTATGGTATCAGGCCGCTTCTGCACTGAATACCAACATTACTTACAACTATGGTATCAGGCCGCTTCTGCACTGAATACCAACATTACTTACAACTATGGTATCAGGCCGCTTCTGCACTGAATACAAACATTACTTACAACTATGGTATCAGGCCGCTTCTGCACTGAATACCAACAGAACTAACAAAACAATATTCGTAAACTAGTCACAGTGGCTGGGTGCTTTAGAACATAGTTTAAATCATCAATACTTGCGAATTTTACTTAACAGTTTCTCACAATGCATCATTCATCATCTATTTCGTCAGAAGAGGAGTCTCCCTCTGAACGTACAAAGTTCATCCACGGTTTCATTTTACTGCAACAATGCTTGTGTACTTCCGATTTCCTTTACGGGTAATTGGTGTAGGTATCTTTAATTTCACACCTATCATTCCCTAAAACGGCAGTGATACGATACGGACCTTGGTATTTAGGTATACGTTTTCTACTTTTGAACCTTTGAACCACTACCTTTTGAACATTTCGTATCGCGCTAACAATTTGATGGCTAGATGACTCTCAGTTGAACTTGAGCTGGAACGCAACTGCTGTCAAACGAACGTTTTTTCAACAGTTCATTAGCCGCTACTTTTGTAAAGTTGAAGCTCGATCGCAACAGTACATTACAGTTTACAAGTGTAGTGTTTATTTGGATTAGATATTTTTACATTTAAAAGCAACTTCCTAAATGCCGCCGTAAATTTACTCAAGAGAGCCCATAAATTTGATGTTGCCGTAGCTCGGAATCAAATAAAGAAACAATTTGAGGTCGAGGATAGCGTCCAAGCTGTTCAACATTGATGGTTAATTTATAAAGCGTTATAGATTGACGCAGGAGATCGCTCTCGAGTTAATAAATGAGCTAACATCTCATATGCCACCCGTTTTACGTTTTGATGCAATGGACGTGAAGACAAAGATATGTAAGCCCTGTGCTTTACAAATGTATTAACTACATATTTCTATTTCATCATGCACCTAACTCTATACTTAACACTATAATGTATGTACCATTTACATTTAGGTACACAGTTAATCGCAACTGATTCATAGCATAACTGTAGACGTTTCGTTGACGATGCAAATGCAATTTGATCTAAAAGACCGTCTGTACCAATGTCGGAAAACACAATAGGACGGAGTATACTAGTGCCATCTAATTTTAGCACACCATCACATTTAGTGGAATTACCAGTTGAACTAATCCGTAATTGGAGGCTGTCCTTCTTTACTATAACATGAGGTTGCTCGGTAAAAGTACGGCCAATTAACAGCGGTTGAGGAAGGAGATAGTCGGGGACAACAAAAATTTCGACGTTCGCTATAACCGAATCTTGTAGGTTAACGACAAACTTTCCTATGGTTTGAACAACTGCATTTCCAAAGCCAGTAAATAAGGGTAGCTCCTCATCAGTATACCAGTCAGCGACTACATCATTTGCATCGCTTCTTCGAATCAGCGTTGGCTTACTACCAAAGTCCGCAAACCCTAGTTTTGATATGCCATTAATGATTATGGTTTTTTTTTTCTATCGGGAGCCCGCCTTGTTACGCACATGCCAGATTTAGTAGGAACGATGTGAACTATTTGGCTTGTTGACGTTACACTTATCAGTAGTATGGCCAAAACGTTGACACTTATCACATTTTATAATGGGTTTGGGACATTGGGATTTATAATGGCCTTCTTGTAAGCAATTGAAACATTTCAATATGCGATCTTTATTTTCCCTCTGAGTAGATTCTCCATCTACCTTCAAGCCAGGTCGGGCTTTACGCCCTTCTAGATTCCTATCAACATTCCCCGTCCTAGCGCTTTTTAAATAAGGGAGTAATTGTTCAGGTGTATTAAAGCGCGCCGCTTCAGCACCTAACCTAACACTGCTATCATCGATACCAAAGACGATGCAATCTACTGCTTTCTTTTCCGTCACGCCACAACGGTTTAACAAAATAATTTTCTCGTAGAAATATTCTTCTAAAGGATCGTGAAACTTAGCGCGTTTTGCGAGCATAGTCGTGAGTAACTGTCCGTAATTTTCATCGCTTGGGAAAGCGGCTTCTAACTTGTCTTGCCATTCTGGCCAAGAATAGAGAACAGTAGCCAGGCCTTCGTACCATTTCTGAGCTAGACCCTTTAACTTCGGTAGTGCAAAATGTATGGTTTGTTTGTCCGTCCAATTATAAATAACCGCACACTCTTTTACCTTGTGCAGCCACATACTGATAGTCTGCTCTTTGCGAGCGGGGTCGAACTCAGGAATGGTATTCTTGTTAGACAGTCGATCGCTGCTGTTGTGATTAATGGCACTCAACGCGTGCATTAATTGAGCTATCGTGACACTATTAGAGGTTGTCTCACCCAAAACGATCTGATCTGTCCCTGGTTTCGGATGGCTCAGCATACCGCCTGACCGTCCGTCTCTTCCATGGTGAGTGCTCGGGGACTGGACCGCCCGGCTGCGCGACCGTTGGTCTGCACGGCCGCGGGAGGGTCGGTACGTATTGCTGCGCGAGCGTCGCTCCGCACGACTGCGCGAAGGTCGGTCCACACGGCTGCACTGGCCTTTGTCCGCACGGCTGCCCGAGCGTTGGTCGGCACGGCTGCCCGAGCGTTGGTCGGCACGGCTGCCCGAGCGTTGGTCGGCACGGCTGCGCGAGCGACGGTCCACACGGCTGCACGAGCATCGGTCCGCACGGCTGCGCGAGCGTCGGTGCGCACGGCTGCGCGAGCGTCGGTCCGCACGGCTGCGCGAGCGTCGGTCCGCACGGCTGCGCGAGCGTCGGTCCGCACGGCTGCGCGAGCGTCGGTCCGCACGGCTGCGCGAGCGTCGGTCCGCACGGCTGCGCGAGCGTCGGTCCGCACGGCTGCGCGAGCATCGGTCCACACGGCAACGCGAGCGTTGGTCCATTGGGCTGCGTAGTCGCCTATTTGTCTGGATGCGACTACTACCGGCTCTGCCAACGGAGCTCTGTTCGTCCATTTGGTACCTTTAAAACAACACTAGCATCCGATCGCTTTAATGCCTTATGGCGTTATAAGGGCAATACGCACATTACCTCTTTCATCACACCTTAGGTTCAAATATGTTAAGCCATAACATAGGTCCTTAATTTGTGGCAATTTATTAAAATAATTGAACTAATTGTAAGTGTAATTTGTGGGTATAATAAACTTAAATATACCACTTAGGTATGAACACTTTCCGCTCTGAATAGACAAGATAAACTAGTATGTGTTGCAAACGACAGCCAAGGAACATTTGAAACATCAATAAATCGAGGCTTATTTGAATCAACTGCTAAATTATTTACTTAAATGGAACAGCAAAGCAGGTAAAAAAAAAACAAATGTAGGTAGATAACGATAAAACAATAACTTATGCGTTCAAAACAAATTCGTTACCAAACTACAATGGTGGGCACAGATGAATAAGCGAAAATACATTTCACTTACCGATCCCGCTTCTGATATGTAGGATATTTAATCAAATTCACCAACTTTCCACACAAATATATTATAACTGGTATTAGGTAATGAATACACTTCTATTTAATACACACACTTTAGTCGAGATGATTCTCTGACCACGGCGCAACCAAAGATTACAATCCCTTAGGCGCAACTCTCACTGCCTGTGGTGAAGTGATTACGGTCGTACATGAACTTGTCGTTGCGCACAGCGCCATCTAGTATTCATGCGTTTAACATTGTGTCATAATAAAGTCCGTAATCACTTCGTCACAGTCAAATGAGCTACACAATTATTTTATTATTCTTGAAATGTTTCTTTGATTATTTATTATTATTATCTAACATTATATAGGTTTTCATAAGTAGCACCTGCTACCGACATAGGTAGAAACTGTTAAAAATCATTGTAATGATTGCAATGAAATCGCAAAGCGTTTGGTACTGTCGCAGTTTTTATGATAAATCGTCGACCAGTCATAAGATTACGTGTCAAGGTGAAAATTCACTATGAATAAAATCATTGGCTGTGAAAAATCACAGGTGAAATAGCAGTGAAAGAGAAATATAATTTCACGTTACGAAAATGAATTGCAGGTAGCAATCATTTCCATGCCTAATACTCACGACCAAACCAGCCTCCGGGTCATAAAACCGCTGCAGCAGTTGTATCACGGTGCTCTTGCCGCAACCGCTGCGGCCCACCAGCGCGATTGTCTTGCCGCTTCCTACCTAGCAACACGTTTATGTGATAAACTACAATCTATTTCACATAGATATTAGGTACAGTCAAGGGCAAAGATATGTATACAAGTATTGTTATTAAAAATATGCAGTCATAATAAGATGCACAAAATTGTACTCATCCAAATGCTCATAAATATGTAGACATTACATAACATCCTACTAATATTATAAATGCGAAAGTTTGTGAGTGTGGATGTATGTATGTATGTATGTATGTTTGTTACTCCTTCACGCAAAAACTACTGAACGGATTTGGATGAAATTTGGAACACAGATAGATTATAACCGGGATTAACATATAGGATACTTTTTAACCCAATAATCCAATACTACGCGGATGAAGTCGCGGGGCACAGCTAGTAACCCATAAATATGTACACTCAGGAAGCAATAATTTTGTATATGTCATGTTTTACAGATATTTTCATAAACCAACCCACAATAGAATGTCCGATGTCCGTCAAACCTGTAAATTATAATATTTTCAAAATATTTTTATAGTGCATTTGTCAGTAACATTATCGAATGGCCAGTAATCAATATGACTCGATATTATCAATAAATTGTCTTACCTACGTATAGGAAGACTCTTTACAATTAAGTCAGCCACTTTTCCACTTGGAAATGAAGGATTACCGCACGTCTGATCGCCTTTAATGATGTATATATATTTATGAATTTTATGGTGTTTCTAAATTTATGCGTTGATAGATGAGGACATAATATTGCACCTTTTGATGTTCCCTAATTTATGCTCTCACTGATGACGCCATTTTTTGCGATTTTGTGGTGTATACATATCTTTGCCCTTGACTGTACGAAGTCCCGCAGATGCGGCGGTGTAGTCGCGTGTCGGCAATACAATTTACACAGTGTACAATTTAGGCCCGTATTAATAAATCGATCTCAAGTCTAAGAGTGATCTTGAGTACCTACGCTTTTGATATGTCATTTTGTTCTAGAATGACATTTTCAAGATCGCTCTGACTTGGGATCGATATAAATCGATCTACTTATAAAAGTATGGGCCATAGAGTGACCTTGAGTAAGTACGCCTTTGAAATGTAATTTTGTACTGGAATGACATAACAATGGCATTTCCAAAATTGCTCTCAGACTTGGGATCGATTTATTACTACGGGTCTTATTTTCGCATTTGTCCGGCTGGACTTCCTAAGTGAAATGGACCATAAGCAATACAAATATGTAGGTACTGTTAAGTTGTGCTTACTAAATGGTTATTATTTAGGCTAAGGTACCTCTAAGTCTAAGCCGCGTAGAACTTGCACACCGCGCCTGCATGGATATCTAAACTCGACGCCTTTCAAACTCGCCTCGCCGATTGATTTCTATGAAGTACAAAGGAATTAGGTACTAAGGCCGGTACTATTTAAACTTTTAAACGATCTGACTCAACTCTAAGTAAAAACCTAAAACTACCTAAACTAACCAAAAACTACCTAAACTAACCTAAACATAAACCTAACCCTAAGGGCCTGTGCTCACCACGTTTTTGAAAAGCGCCCCGGCGACGCGCGTTTTTGAAATGTGCTTTTATCCTACAAAAGTGTACAGGCTGCGACTGACTCGCGTACGCATGGCGTCTGTATCGATACGCGCATTGACCGCGCGTTTAAATAATGCGGTGTGCATAGGCCCTAACCTGTAAAAAAATATAAATATAATATTATCCCTAAAAATTATTATACCCCATTTAGACTTTATGTCTATGACCCAATTTCATCTTTCATGTACCAAATTAAATAATCTATACAAATAAATAAAATTGGAGTGTCTGTTTGTAATATCAAAACTAAATGCATATGAAAGTACATACGACACCTATAACTAAAACGCGATTTAATTTTTTTTTGTCTGTCTGTCTGTGTGTTTGTTCCGGGTAATCTCCGAAACTTCTGGACCGATTTTGACGGGACTTTCACCGGCAGATAGCTGATGTTTTAAGCAGTAACTTAGGCTACTTTAATTTTAGAAAAACAATTGGGTTCCGCGTAAAAAAATAAAAACACATGAAATCAAAGAGTATCTCCGTAACGGCTGGATCGATTTTGACGGGACTTTCACTGGTAGATAGCTGTTGTTATAAGCAGTAACTTATGCTACTTTTATTTTAGAAAAACATAATTTTTAAAAATGGGTCCTGTCGCGCCTGCTCAGAACGCGGGAGCGGGCTTTTTTGTTAAGTTAAATTCCACGAGGACGAAGTCGCGGGCTCAGCTAGTAAATAATAAAATATACTGTTCGCGCGCGTTTTGGTATTAGATTACAAAATTGATCGACAGTCAATCGATCCTAAGATCGATGGCAGAATGTGATGAATCGAATGGAATGAATGGAACATGCACCTAGTTCTTGACTTTTTAAAAGTGCCAGTTAATCTGGCCTATTTGAAATAAAATATTTGAATTTTGTTTTTTTTTTTTTCGAAGTGTATCGTCAGTTGTTCCATAGAGCAACGTTCCATCAATCATCGATCGGCGATATCTTCCAACGCAAACTTGGTAATGTCATGTTGGCTTACAAAGGGTGTGACGGCTGGTGTGTCGGGGTCTCGTATGGTGGGCTGTGTTTTGAGCAGCGCCACGATCCGGGAAGCCGCGTTGACGCCCTTCTGCAGGTCGGGCGCTAAGGTGAACGCGTTCTGCGCCTGACCTGACGCCATTTGCAGCGACTGGGTCGTTCTGAGTAGGTAGAGCCAAGCTGTAGCCATTTGACTACAGCCCATATAGGTACGTGGGCTGGCTCGATCGTGGCAGTACCACTCTCTTACCCCCTCCACTCTAGTACCACTACCCTTCAGGTCAGCAACGTGTGAGCATTGCTTTTTATTGCAAGCATATATAGGCTACGGTGACCACTTAACATCAGGCAGATCGTCAGCTTGATTGCCGACTTTGTTAGATTAAAAAAAACATTAAAAATAAACCCCTTCGTGCACGTTCGGTATCATGAAATTGATTTCAATTGAAAAAATCTCAGAGCCATCTTAATGATTATGATCTCTATTAAATTTCAGCTCGTGGTTGCCCGATGAAACCCGAAAATGATGCAAAAAATGGTTAATCGAGCTTTCTTGTCTATAGGTACTCGAGTTAGTTATAGACTCTTAGGCCCGTATTAATAAATCGATCTCAAGTGTGAGAGCGTTTTTGGAAATGTCATTCTTATATCAGTACAAAAATCCATGTCAATAGCGTATTCGAGACCGCTTTCAGACTTGAGACAGATTTATTAATACAGGCCTAAGTCATCAGAAATTAAGATTTTCAGGGTATAAAGTCTTTTAATAGAAGAATTTTCTTTTTATAGTTTTTAAGGCGTCAATAGCCTAGTGGTTAGAGGGGCAACCTCGTAGCTGGAAGGGTGCGATCTCCAGCCTGGCTATTAAACTATTGACGTGGGCCCACTCCTAACACAAGCATTAGCTTAGCTGGGGGGGGGGGTTAACACGTTCACTGCGTAACAGGCCGATATCGGCCTACCGCGGTACTTCAGCTGGTGCGGACGAAGAAACCTTTGTCCCTCTCGCTTGTGCGAAACGATTAACTCAGGTGTTTGTAAAAATTCGGCAGAGACAAATATATATTTCATCTTGCGGTCAAAATTGTAGGTATTCCCAATCAAAACATAACGGCAGGCTTTTATCGACCTACCACGCACTGACGGTGAAAAACATCCGCTGAGTGCGGCAGTGGGCCTTTTTCGGCCCGCCCTCCCAACAGGCAGCTGGCGACCCGATACCGCACAGAGCGCGCGCCCCGCCAGATAGTGTTGTGCTATCTAACTGATCTGACGTAGCGTTCGATATAATCAACGATGGCAAGCAATAAAAGAAAAATACAAATTTTGGAAAACAGAGTAATTTTTGTTCTAAGAATTTTGGAAATTCGCAAAAAAAAGATTTTTCATACAGATCAATTTCTCATTTTGTATGAAAAACCAATTTTTTTTGACGAATTCCAAAAGTCGTAGAACAAAAGTTGTTCAGTAACATGGGCTGAGTTACCCCACAAGTGGTTTTGCGCATTTGGAATTACATGTTGTATAAGGTCATTTTAAATTAAGTGAAAATATTTAAGGGTGTGTTCTAATCACTCAACTGAACAACTTTCCCCAATAAACATGGGTCGAAATATGAAAAAATATTTTTATCTACTAAATCAGTCAGCTGATCGGCAATTTTGCATGGGAGGCCCAATTTTTTTTTCATATTTGACCCATGTTCCTTGGGGAAACTTGTTCAGTTTCATGTGTAGACCTTATACAGCGTGTAACGGAAGGGGGGTATCAACCCTGAAGGAGGTAAATGTGCTTATGAAACTGAACAAATTTCCCCAAAGAACATAGGTCGAAGTATGAAAAAAAATGTTGGACCTCCCATAGTAATAGTAAATCAATAAGCTGGTTGTCAATTTTGTAAGGGAGGGCCAATTTTTTTTTCATATTTCGACCTATGTTTTCTGGGGAAAGTTGTTCAGTTTCGCGAGTTCTGTGGTAAAACTCATAAATGGTTAATAAATCACACGGAATTAAGAAAAAAAAAAACATTTCAGAAAATCAAGTAAAATCTAAGGACAATGACCATGTCCTTGAGATGAGCGCTAAACGAAGAAATTGTGCAGGGTGCTACGACAGACTGCGTAAAACCTTTAATAGTACCCAAGCAAAAATAAAAGTTAAGAAAATTAAAAAACATTTTTCAGTTCTTTTACGATAATTCTGTTTTATTTTCGATATCCCCTTAATTTCTCCGTCCCATCTCTACTAAAAATACTTTCTAGTGCGGTTCAGGTCGATATCGGCCTGCCGCTTTTCCTGCTTTATTTCTCATTTCCCGTTTGGCAGATCCCTGGGCGAATCAAACCTAAGGAAGTTGGGATCAAGGTCATTCTAACAATATAAAAAAAATGTATACATTATGTTTCCACATAATTTTAGCAATTTTTAATCTATCCTAGTGCTGGTGGGTCTAGAAAAACCTGCCACGCACTGGCGGAAATATCATTGGGGGCGCATTTTGGCCCACCGCCGCACCAGATGAAGAATTATGATTTTACTTGCCGCAGTAAACGTGTTAACGGGTAATTTGATAAACTCACATTGCTAGTAGGTACCTAATCTCTTTAAAAAAGATACTTACACGAGAATATCCTCATACGCGACTCCCTCAGAGACAATAAGGTGGGCGCCATAAGTGAGTGCCGCGGCGTTGACGAAGTTGAACATAGACCGCGACATGCCCGCGACAAGGCCGCGACAGTGCGCCGAGCGGCGCGCGGGCGACAGCGCCGGCCGCAGCTCCGACACGTACTCCGCGACAAACCTGCGCTCCCGACCGATGGACACCACGGTCCGTATGTTCGACACCGCTTCTATTGCTATCTGATTTGAATAAATAAATAAATAATAAATATAGCCTTACTGACACACCAACTGGAAGGGTCCAAACTATACTATGGGTAGCGCTACGCTTGTACTATGGGTAGCGTACAGTCAACAAAGGCGACGCTTGAACACCTTAAGGTTGCTTTTTGTGTGCAGTGACCATAAAAACAATTAAAATAAATGGCTTTCCAAAAAAGGGCTTTTGTCTCATCGAATGCTTTTCGTCTCATTGGACAACAATATAATGGGCGAGGCAACCTATGATTACTGCCTGCAAGCGAAGTGTTAAAAACTGATCAAGCGTCAACTTTGTTGATGGTACAATGAACTTGGAGCGATCCCAGTGACACCCAGATCTGGACAAATTACTAAAAGGCCATTTCCGATATTTGCTCCGTCGGGAATCGAACCCGTAACCACCCGAGCGGCCTACGACCAAACCACTTCTCCAAGCGGTCGTCAAAAATTTGAATGAAATGCTAATAATACTGTCATGTATTTTATTAGCAGTGGCGTAGCAATGTTACCAAGGGCTCCGGGGCAAAATTGAAATTGGGGCCCTATTTAAACTTAACTAAATACTTGAACGATAATTTTACAATATTTTTTTTGTTTTCAGAGAGACTCCTTCGAGTATTTTTCGCTTTTCCGATTTAGTCATCCACACCCACTTGAAAAATTTACCCTGTATATAAAAAAGGCGAACAACCTTGCCTTGTTGTAATGATCCCAAGTTCGCCTTGCTGATTGCATGGCGAACCTGTTCGATTTCCAGGGCTTAACTTTTACTTGAAGTAACAGCCCGCCCACATGCTATTTGGTACCTGACTGAGTATCATTGATGAAGCATGGAACGCGCACGTTTACACCCTTTCAGGGAACACATTCGTAATTTAATATACTACCTTTGTACTATTTTCAAGAGTCTCCGCATTTCCAAAGGACTCTTCCCTAGCTGCCTTGGTCTGCTGATACACAACCACCACTATGACTGGTAGGAACGATAGCGCGACGAGGCCGACTCGCCATTCGAAGACCATTGCCAGAACCACCGCCAGCCCTATGGAGCCAATGCCTTGGAGGCACGTGCCAATACGTTGACCAGTGGCCTGCGGGACAGGATAAAGTGACTGAATCCTGGGAATATAATTGATTTTGGACCTGCCTAGGAAAATTCCTCCTCCAATCTTGAGATATTAACAGCTATAGAATGGATAATTGACCGTAGAATATATAAATTTTACAAAATACTATTATAATATTATACTTTAATAATATTGTTAAATAGTGTAGGTACCTCTTAAGCTAAATTAACACCAGAACATCTTTACAGGACTACATTACTGTACATTTCTTCAGTCTTTAGAACTATAACTATCAGTAGGTAAACAGTCCAACTGCTGAGCAAAGGTTTCACCAATTACGCTCCATAGATCACGATACATAGCGAACTGCTTGCAATCTTTCCCGAAGGCGTCAGACTAATTCTTAAAAGCATTTCAAACACTCACTCCTTGGACATAAGCGGCCTCAGCCGAAAGCTTAGCGCACAATGCTCCAGTGGAGTTCGCTCGCTCGTCGAAGTACGCGACTTGTTGCTTGAGCATGTGCTCGAACATGCGCGAGCGCAGCCGCTCCGTTAAACGCGCGCCAGCCACGCCGAAGCATAATGCCTTGACGAACAATCACTATTTAACGTTTCTGAGATATGCCCACCGATTAATACTTTACCTTTATAAATAGATAAACAAATTTTGACATTTGAACCTCTATGAAAGTGTCTATATTGCTGAATCCTAGGATCACATCTTTAAAAATCTCCACTTATGAAGTTCTTATTGAAGTGCGTCAAGATTTTTGGAAATTCATTCCATAAGTGGAAAACATTGTGGTTAAAAGTTTGTAAGGAAGTCCGGGCACACGGCTAGTCTAATATAAACATACATATTTAGAATCATACAACACTCACCTCGGTTAGATTGGAAATGCCCATAACCACACCGATAATAATGCAGACCAGTGACACTTTATTCACCTTGTCCATGAGCCTATTTGGGTCGGGATCCGACATGGACTGTAAAAAGCGATAGGGATTAGGTAGGGCTGCATTCTGCTGAATATTTCTTACAAAAATGTCAAACTAATGTTTTGTCCAATACAAAAGTTCAAATTCAAATTGTTAAGGCCTACAAATTGTAAATTTTTCCCATTTTTTTTTCTCATATCGTCAACCGGATCGGAACGCGATGTCGACTGAGAAGATCCGGCAAGAAACTCAGCGGGCGTGTCTTTTTACATTTTATTATATTTCTTTTTTTTTAATCGCCAGTTGCTTATGTAGTTAATAATAACAAAGGGTAGTGGATATTAATATAAATATAATAGCTCCAGTGTGTTGCCTTTTGAGCGGTTTGAAAGCGGTTTGAATTTCATAAAGATCTGACTACCGCAGGAAGTGGGTATTGTGGGTTATGGTGTACAAAGGGAATGCGACTGTGGATTTCGACTCACACCGAATAAATCCCCGAATACGACGATAAACATAGGCATCGCGAAGCCAATGAGCACCGAGCACAGCGTGCCGACGGCGAGCCACCTCCATTCAGGCGCTTTTAACGCCAACACTTGGCAGAATGTTAGTTGTGGCACTTTTAACTGCTTCACCTCTTCGGAAACCTTTGCACAGAAAACAGATATAGGTGAGGATACTTCATTTTAAATTGACATTATAATATCGTAAAAGACAATATTTCCGCAAGTTCTGCGAGGGGAAATAAAGCCAAGACAATTATCAACTTAGTCTTAAATATTATGAAAAAATACGTTTATGACAAAACTTACACTGATAGGCATCGTAGTATCAACATTTTCGGACATCTTAGACTCTTCTCTGATCGGGACGCTGTCATCTGGAGGAACTAAACATAGGTCACTTTTTTTTTCTTTCAAAATATTCTCCTTATTTATTTTACACTTCACTCAAATAATGTCCCTTGATTAAGTAAGTATTGTATAGAACAATAACAAGACTAAAGCACAGCAATTAAATAGCGAATATCACCGAGACGGTAGTCCCTTTATACATAAAGCTCTTACTGGCAATAACTATTCAAATATGCATTAATTTTTTAAAAGACCATTATTATAAAGAGAGCAAAGTTCATTTCACAGCACAGCTCAAGGTTGCATGACACAGTGTTGCATAAATCATCCAAACACATACCCTCGTTGCTAATATCCTGTGGCTCCTGCAACGTCACCATGTCGTAGTAATGGCCCTTGCTCGCCATCAGTTCGTCGTGGGTGCCGGTCTCGACGAGCTCACCTTGCTTCATCACGTATATGACGTCCACGTGGCGTATTGTCGACAGGCGGTGAGCCACGACGAATGTCGTGCGACCCTCTGCCGCCTGACAATATCAAGTGAACTTTTGGGTACAGTAGTTAACCTACCATCAGTGCCGGATTAACCATGTAGAAAGAGTAGCAATTGCTACGGGCCCCGCGCGAAAGGGGGCCCCGCATATTTAAACCCACTCATCTCTGGCTGAGCGTAATTTTTTGAGTGAAACTTATTAAGATGTGGTATATTGAATTTACTCGATGTCACAAAAACGTGAAACGTTTCCTACTGAGACAATCCATGTCAGGCACTCGGTAACCGACTACGGGCCCCGCGCTTGCTTAATCCGGCACTGCCTACCATGTGTTATTCTAAAGGGTAACTCTAATAGGATTACACGAAATGAGTAGATAAGTATGTCACTCGCTCTTGATGCTCAAAGTGTAGGAGATTCGAGAGTATAAACATTAACCTTGTTATTACAAAAAAGTTGAACATGGACCTATTTAACTTTTTAAACCGTTAAATTAAAATTAACGATCCCTGCTTACAACCTAACGCACAAATAGAAGTATAATAAGTATGACACCTACTCATTTATTCTCATGTATAACCTAACCTACCTGTGGGCTATTGTTACTTCTAACTTAATCCCGTGAATCCTTGTAAACTTACAAATACTAAACGTATTGACGACCGCTTGGCGCAGTGGTTCGAGCGTAGGCCGCTCGGCTCACTGCATCGGGTGGTTGCGGGTTCGATTCCCATCAGGGTAAATTTCGTAAATGTCCTTTTCGTAATTTTCCCTGGTCTGGGTGTCACTGGGATCGCCCCCAGTCCATTGTACGGTACCCATAGTACAAGCGTTGCTTAGTTTGGGACCATACAGTTGGTGTGTTCGTCTGGCGATATTTATTTATTTTATTTATTTATTCTTCAAGTAATAGCATGCAAATGAGCATAACAATTACGAAATTATTAAGTGGATATTACCGTATCCAGTGCCTGTTGGACAATAGCCTCGGACGCGGTGTCGAGCGCGCTGGTGGCCTCGTCCAACAAAAGGATCCGTGGGTTCCGAATAAGAGCGCGAGCGATTGCAATGCGCTGTTTCTGCCCGCCCGACAACGAAGCACCACGCTCACCCACGAGCGTGTTGTACAGCTAAGAAACGTTGGAAGATTAAGATTATTGGTAACAACGGTCAAATATATTGCAGCCTTTGAATGTCCTTAAATGCCCTTGTTGATAATTTGACGACCGCTTGGCGCAGTGGTTCGAGCGTAGGCCGCTCGGCACACTGCACATGGTGATTGCGGGTTCGATTCCCGCCGGGGCAAATTTCCGAAATGGTATTTTCCTAATTTGCCCAGGTCTGGGTGTTACGGTACCCATAGTACAAGCATTGTTTAGTTTGGGACCATACAGTTGGTGTGACAGTCTGGCGATATTATTATTATAAAGGATAATCGGTCTAGAATGAACCAGAAACATAAACCTACCTATCATGCAGACTTACAAACGTTTTTTTTAATAAGTAAAAATTCACAACACGGGAACTATTCTTCTAACTTCAAAACATATTTACTTTACTTAGCAGCTACATAATTTAACTACTTCATTCATTAAAAACCTAAAGAACAGTGATCTAGAATAATTAAATACCTAATACCATCTCCAGTTGAAAGACTGGACTTACCTATTTAGGATTCGAAGTGAGATGTGCAAAAAATATTACCCTCGGTTGTGCAACCAAAAAACCTCTTACCTTCGGTAGTTTCATGATAAAGTGATGAGCGTTGGCCTGCTTCGCAGCAGTCTCCACTTCATCGTCAGCGGCGCCCTCTTTCCCGTAGCGTATGTTCTCCCGGACCGTGGTGTTGAACAGTGCCGGCTCCTGCCGCACCAGCCCTATCTGGGAGCGGAGCCACACCACGGATAACTCTCGGACATCGTGCCCGTCCATACACACCTGTTTTGATTCAAACTTATTCCTAAGGCCAAACATAATTTAGGACTGCTTTCTTGAAAACTCAGGGCTGTGATTTCCGTGCTTCAGAATGTTGGAAATAATATCAATACCTTCATTAAAAATCTGAACAATTATTCGGGGAAGAGGAAATGCTTCTTGTTGCAATCAGAAAATTTAATGTGGAATAAAAGCCATTGAAATTTAACAGATAAAAAACCACAAGTTGTGTGTGTTGTTATAATAATCAATAATGATAAAAATACTGACGCTACCACTGATGACATCGTAGTATCTAGAGATGAGCTGAACGATAGTGGACTTCCCGCAGCCGGAGTGGCCGACCAGAGCGACGGATTGTCCTCGCTTAACACTCAAACTCACGCCTTTCAATACCTGTTGAATATATATTTTTGCAAAAATCTGAATTGATAAGGAAACCAATAAAAGTACAGGCAACGATGGTAAAAATTCAAGCACATTAGGTATGCTCCAAGCACTGTTAACCCCTCTATCACAATTCTAGTGTTAAAAAAGATATAGTGATATGAGCAAGTTATTGCAAGCCAACTATGACGGGCAATCTTGATTGCACCCTGAGATGTACCTAATTGAAGTAGAAAATTATACTCAGTAGAGCACTCAAGTTTGCTCTCACAATAGAAATACGGGCCTAAACCTATGAGTGGAAGCAAGCCAACTGCAAAGCAAATATTGCTTATAAACATTAAGGCACAAACAAAACATTAAAATGATAGACTCATCAAAATATTATTTACAGGCACATCAGGTCGAGAGGGATACTGGAATACAACATTCTTCAGTTCAATGGTCCCTTCTGCTGTATCAGGCTTCAACCCGCGGTCCAGCAATGGATTGATCGTCGGCACGTTGTCCAGCAGGTGGAATATCTGTGCGCCGGCGCCTCTAGCTAGGCCGAACGACCTCACCAGGGAGCCCACCACACCAAAGTTTCCTAGGGCCGTCATTATGCCGAAGAATACCTAAAATATAATATCACTCAGTGATCTTTAAAACCTTATCATCTATATTTCAAATTCGTTAATATTATGTTCGCGTTCTGCTACCTAGTTTGTAGCTTAAGGCACAGAATACTTTATAGTAGGTGAAAAGTACTAAGCTTTAGGGTCAAAATACTGAAAATTGAGACATACTCACTGAGAACATGACGTCGGCGTTATAGTTCACCGGATCGTTAACAATCAGATATATTCCGAAGTAGAACGACAATGCGTAGGAACAAAAGACACAGAAGAACAAAAAACCCATTGAAAGACCTGTGAAAAACTCTGTGAAAAGAACGTGATAATAATCATTGCAAAAATTTAAAAAGATACTTATAGCTCTACTTCTTTATTTGGTTCTTCGTGTACTTTCATACAAAACTAAAAATACTGCAGTAATGTTGACCATACCTTTCTTAATATAAATTTTCTTGGCCTCGGCGAGAGGTTTCTTGTATCGTTCCAACTCTTTCTGTTGGCCATTGAAAGCGTACACTGTCCGAATAGAACTCAATACTTCTTGTGCTATAGCGCTGGCTTTTCCTGTCTGTATTGCCTCTTTTTTGTACAAGCTATTTGCTAACTGATGAACGAGAATTAAGATATGTCATATATTATGTCTTCGCTTGGCCCAATAGGTGCATCAACTTATAGAATTCCCGAAATGAGACCAGTATTTCGAGATTGCACGTATTTCACTACCGAATTGTATTTAAACTACTTACCTATAACATAAGGTCCCTAACTTAGATAAAAATTGGAGGTATAAGGTAATGGGTCTCTTTTTAACCTCCTACAAAAAAGAGGGTTGTTTTAAGTTTAACATGTATATTTGTGTAACTGTGTGGCTGTCTGTGGCATCGTAGCGCCCTAGCGGATGAACCGATTTCAAGTTAGTTTTTTTTGTTAGATAGGTATTCTGATCGATAGTGTTCTTAGCTTTGTTTCATGAAAATGGGTTCAGCCGTTTGAAAATTATCAGCTCTTGTTAAGTTCAAAAAATGGTCGCATCGGGGGTTTTCTAAATTTTCAATTTTAGTTATTAACTATACAAGGCAAGGTACTCACCCGTCCAGTTAGTCCAACTAATGCGAACGTAACCGGCGTAGTAGTCAGGCACAGGAGCGCAAGCTGCCAACCCTTCAGCAGAGCCATCAGAATGCAACCAATGGCTGTTGTAGAACTGTATACCATGGATGATACTTTGTCGCCGATACCTTCCTCTAATTTTATGACGTCACTAAAAGCACAGTGATGTATTAGAATGATGTATGAGAATTAAATCTAAAGAATCTGTCCTGCAAACTTACTCAGCCATTTTTGAAGCGAAATCACCAGTTTGATGTTGATCAAAATACGCAAAATCTTGATTCAGCACCGCTGTTAAATATGCTTGCCTGATTTTGAAAATCTACAAAGCAATTAAGTAATGTAAGTATGTTATTTCTGAAAAGAATACCTGAGTAATCGGAAAGATACACCATGGATCGATTTGTATGTGATGTAACCTCTAAACTCGTTACTTAAATCTATGAAATTGAGTTGTGTAGACAAGACAATCTTAAAGACAACACAGAAGAGTTGACCCGTCACTGTTACTTTTATAACGACCCAGAGGATAGAGTGGTATGGTATCCAATAGAAACGCTCACTTTTCACTGTAATAACAATACTAAAACACCAATTAATAGTACCTATTTTACGTATTTACCAACCTGATTAAAAGCAGTAACATTCATAAGCGCAGTTCCCAAATAACCACCCATGAAAAGGATAGCACCAACACAAGAGTAATGAACGCCAAACTCGTGCATGCTCTTCAGGAATGCGGCGCTATCGTGAGTCCCACCCTGCACCGTCTTGTCGTAAGTGATCATGCTTTGGAAAACATTCGCGACGAGGGTTATGGCGTAAGGCAAGGTTGCACCAGTTACGAAAGATGCTAGCACAGAAATAGTGATCAGTAATCTGTCCCATTTCGATGCGAATCTGTACTGAAAGTAAGGATATTAGCATAGAATGAATGGTACTAAGCGTAGGCAATAGGTACAATACATACTAAGAAACTACAGGTAATACACACTATAAAAGCAAATACCTAGTTTATTAGACCGTGCAACTTATGCAAAGAATAGAACAATGCCAAAAGGGCCCTAGGAATACCGCCTAGCCAGTGCTGGATTTGTAGAGGCCATGTAGGCGGCATTTCAAGTAAAACTACCCACTACTTCTTACAAGTGAGCAATAATAAGCAGGAAGAAGGAAAGTAGGGATAGGCGACACAAAGTGGCCTATCCTAAGAAAATTATAATATCAGCACTGACTCCAGCCTAGGTGGGCATGTTATAGCAATGAAAAATCGGTCAAAATAACATACTTACCAATGTAAAATACGATATGCTTGCAACCGATTCTTTGTCTTTCTTTTCAGTTTTTTCACTGGAAACAAGAAAAGGTGGTTTAGCAAATAAAATAAGGGTAGGTATTTCAGCAGGGCTCTTCAGGACTCTGTATTTGTGAGGCTTACTACCTAAAAAAATACTTATTTACCATCGAGACACTAATGATAGGGATGACCGGTTTCCGAAAGGCGTTACACGTTACGTAGAACGCCTAAAATAACCTGCACTACCCTCAATTTATTCTCAGAATTTTGAGGACGCCTCGTTGACCAACTCTAAAAATGCTCCAATAACAGGTTCCCACCATAAAAGTAGGTAAGTACATGACATTCCAGTTCCGTTGCATCTTGCGGCTGATTACCGTACTACTTACTTACCTGTATACCTATCTTCCTACCTAACGCAATCGGGGCACGGGACGCTAGCGGGAGAAGTGATAATACATTGGTAATCCTGGAGTAGATAGGTACATTTTGCCCGTGGTCACTTACGTAGATTGAATTCTGCTGTTGCGTGCCATATTTATCTGTGTCACAATTCAAACTTAACACCATAGGATATCCAAAGACTTGGCCGTTTCTTTCGCTGGAATTATCACTTTCTGCTCCAAAGAAAATACACAATGATATTGATGGTATGCAAGAATTTTATATTGTGTTGTATATCAGCTTCTTGATGATATGCTAAAAAATATGCTCCATGCTTTTTGCCCTGACACATTTTCTTTTCGGTATTTTTGTCTTTGTGCTTACTTCATATTCGGTATAACCAAGAAGTTTGCAATCATTTGGCAGCACTTCAAATTTATTTATTTTCTAATTACTATTATATCAATGGCTGATATATAGTCTCAATCAAATATTTTATTTAATAAATTATGCTCTAACCACTATGCAAAGATGAGGGCATATAATAAGCATAGATACAAATATGGTAGATATTAATCACTAGGTAGGTAGGCACAAGTGAACCATTTTTGGTGAGGTACTTATACTTTAACTGTGGTTTTGTTAAGATTCCATGTTGTAGAATATCCTTTAATATATCGTATATCCAACTATTTATTCGTGTCATTACCCATAACATACACTTAAAGGAGGAATTTTTGGGATTTTACAAATTAATCTGACTCTTAGTCATTCTTTCTTATGAGATTCATCAATACATACACAAATATCACAAAAAACGCAAAAAGCATAGGTATAATACGCAGAGTTTCGAATTTGCCGCCAGTTTTAAATGCTTACAGATAATAAATAAATAACAATAAAATATTGACTAGGAATAAAACGTGACACCTACACATATTCCAAAATAGACTTTATTGCTGTTAAAATTAAGTAACATTCTGTGCACTATGATTATTATTTCACACCTGCTGATAAAAACCGGATGATTAAATCAAGAAGGTGAATTCAGACACTTGTTTGTTATCATTCATCATCAAGTTACATAAGTACCTAATATAATTTTAACATAATCATGGTTAAAGCAAAGAAATTTGTTGTGGTGGCTCCATTTGTCGGTGAACCTAAAAGTAGTGATTTTATAATTGTTGAGGAAGATCTGCCTCCTCTACAAGAAAATGGTAGGTACGGACGGGTCTTGAAACGTACAATATTATACCTAACTTTACAATACATCCCTACCCTATTTAGTTCCTTACCATTACAACTTTACAGAATTCCTTGCCGAGGCAGCCTACATCAGTGTTGATCCATATCAACGCATGAAACTGGGTGAAAAATATCCTTGTGATATGATTGGAGGACAGATCGCCAAGTAAGTTACCTACTTCCCGCACTGCAAAAGCATGCATTGAAGTAGTGTTTGAGACGTATTGTAATACGGGATTAGATAGTAAAATACTATAGACTATAGTACTTAATACACAGAATATTACCTTCAAGTTTCAATAATATGATAGAGAATATTATACCTAAACTTCTTTTAGAATAATAGAAAGCAAAAATGCTGAATACCCAGTGGGATCCTGGGTGATGGGACATTTTGGTTGGAGAACATACACAGTAACAAAACCAGAAAACGAGAAGTTATGTGTGCAGAAACCTTACATGTACAAATTACCAGACTTTGGAGAACTGCCTATTTCTCTAGGACTGGGAGTTTGCGGGAGAGTTGGGTAAGGGACCGTGCGAACAATAAATAAAACTCAACTAAAGATTTCCCATATAATAACGATATTGTATTCGTTCCTACAGGAACAGTGCATATTTCGGCTTCACTCAAATTTGTCAGCCGAAAACCGGGGAGACTGTTGTCGTGTCTGGCGCAGCAGGTGCTGTTGGCTCTCACGTCGGGCAAATAGCAAAGATACTTGGTAAAAGACTTGATCATTTCACTGACAGTAGTTACTTATATTAGGTATCAACATGAAAGTTGATGTAACATTAATTTTTCTGATCTAGGATGCAAAGTTATTGGTTTCGCCGGCACCGACGAGAAATGCGAATGGTTAGTCAAAGAATTAGGATTCGATAGCGCCGGCAACTACAAAACTATAGATATTGCAAAATTCCTTAAAGAAAACGCACCGAAAGGCATAGACTGCTACTTTGACAATGTTGGAGGAGAACTCAGTAGCATCGTGATATCGCAAATGAATCTGTTTGGTAGAGTGGCTTGTTGCGGCGCGATTTCATCTTACAACGAAACTGATCCGGAGAAACGAAAAGGTAATATAGACATTTTCTTGCAGTACCTCAGAAAATTAAAATAAGGCAAATAATGTTATAATTATTTCATTACAGCAACAATACTTCAGCCATCTATCGTCAGCAAACAGTTGAAGATTGAAGGTTTCTTAGTAAACCGATTTGCGGAACGTAGCATAGAAGGTGTAACACAAAACCTACAATGGGTAAAACAGGGAAAGCTGAAGTACAAAGAATATTTCACAGAAGGCTTTGAGAGCACTCCCGAAGCTTTCATAGGGTTATTCCGAGGAGAAAACACCGGCAAGGCACTCGTAAAAGTAACATGATTAACTATATTTTGGAATAATTATAATGAATTACTTAAATAATACCATAATTTATTTATAACATACGAATGATCACCTATACCTGCGCCGTTTACCCGAAGGTGAACACTTAGGCACATTTTGTATATATTTGTTTATAAAAAGTTCCTCAAATATTAAGCTATTGGCATCTGGACTCAAATACTTTGATATTTCTTGATACAGATGTTTTTTATGTTGTTCCTCATTAACTAATGTTTGAGTTTCAACTGTTCTCTTTGCAGTAGATGAGGGAAATGATTTCTTTAAATCCATAATCCTATCAGAGTTTTGATTAATTCTGTTTATCAAATTGTCTTCCATTTTTTTCATTTTATCTTCTAAGTAAGTAATTGCATACTCATCAATATGAGGCAATTTAGGCTCAGTCGAAAGATAGGATGCTACCTGTTGCTGTTCATTTACTTTGCTTTTGAAATTCTGTTCAGATTTTTTATTGTCACTAATCTTCTCTTGATCATCTAAATTATCTAAACATGTTTCAATTATGTCTCTCAGTTTCATGTTAAACTTCCTTTTTTGTTCTATAACAGCCAGTCTTTCTGGAGACACTTGAGGCATTTTACTCTTAGGTGATGATGTATTTATTTGAATTTCACACTTTTTTTTATTTGCTATAATAAATTTCTTAACTTCTGGTGATGAAAGTTTTCGCAGTTGCTCAACTTTGGGTGGTGGCAATATTTTTGGTTGCTTAACTTTTGGTGATGGAGGTGTTTTCGGTTGTTCTTTATTTAAAACATTCACAGGCTTATTAATAGTTTGTTCAACATTCTTTTCCTTTAAATTATCAATAGATATCTCTATCATGCCATATTTTATATCATTTGGGTCTACTACATTTGTTTTCATATTTCCCTTCTTGTGTAATGGTAAAACTGTAGAAGGAGATAATGGTTCAAGTTTTCCCAGCAACGGAACTGGCTCAGATATTGTTTGCTCTGATATTATTTTGATTTTTTTATCTTTGGTCAAATTTTTGTTTATGGTTTCCTTTTGTATGTCACTGTCATTCAACATATTTTTAACAGCTCCTCGGTATGTGTTTTGTGGAATAGGGGGACCAAGGATTTCTTCAAACTGAATATGGACTATGGATGGCTTGGGATCTTTTAGTTCCATTATGCCTTCCACTGCTGGCTGTTTTTCACGTCTTCTAATTTGTCTAGGTTTTGCGTTGAATACTGCAATATTTGAGTACGGTTTTCTGTCAATATTATCATTTAAAATAATACTGGCTGGTTCTTCAGCTTTTTCTTTGCAATCAATTTGTGAGTTATCATTATGATTAAGAATATCCAAATCCATCAATTCACAATTTGTTAAGAAATCACCATATTTGACTGAGAAATTTGCTTTTTTGTCATTAAGTGTCATATATTCATTCTCTATATCATCCAAGGTTATGGTGTATACTTTCCCGGCATCTAACTCAGTGGTATTATCAGTAAGCTTATCAGAAAAACAAAATGGCCCATCTTCTGTAGGGACTGCATCAAATTTTAGTTTGTCTTTCTGGAATATAATCAAAGGATAGCATTATTCTATAAGCATTTTTCTTTTGAATGTATTACTATTAAAAATATAGGATAATGATGTGCATATTCAAACATTGGGGTAGATTAGGGTTGCCACTCACTACTTCTGCAGAACAAAACTAATCTAAATGTAAGTGGTTGAAGGATGCTTTCAGTTTGCTGAAGTATGTGTGGGTTGGGTTGATTCTGCAAGACTACATTGAGTCATAGTTAGCCTGCCCTAGAAAGTGAGGGAAGCTCAACTTATTTAAGGAAAATCACAAGCAAACTATCTACTCAGCATATTTCATAGACCCAATGCCTGAAACCACTATATTTGCAGTACAAAAGGAGGCAACGGCAACCCTTGGGTAGATATCTATCTAAGTCTGTAATCTTAGTCACAGAGATGTATTTCTAAGCTAGTGATCTAAGTACATACTTCGACTAGCACATTCCAGGAATAAGGTAAATGTTATATTAAGCAGTTTTATGTATGTTACCTTAAAGTTCATAAAATTGTCATCTCTGAAGTGGTGTTGACACACTACTCTGTTCTTCAACTGTGACACTTTGAGATTGAGAAACTCCAGTTTCTGCGCATTGGTCAGCCATTGATGACAGCGCACCTTGTCAAAGACGGGGAAGTGGAACATGTGGGTTTTGCCGTCAGTCCGCGATAAGCAGTTGCGATAAGTGCAACGACAACCTCCCATCGTGACTATCTAAAATGTGACATATATAAAAATCATTTAAGTAATAAATTAAACCAACTTCATAAAAACCTGGGTGCACTAAATTGCTAGCAATAACTAGGGACCATATAATTTCTATAATTTTGAGTCACTATTTCAAAATCATGCATGAACATAGGACTTCCTCCTTTTTGAAGTCGGTTAAAAAGTAAGAGTTGATTAAATTGGTGAGATTTATATTCGTATTGGGAAGACCGTTTATACATTGCGCCATTATCGTATATACAAAACAGCTAAGGTCGTTCATCAGAGTAACCCAGATATAATAACATCATCATGTAACACCAATCTCAGTATTTTGGGGCAATTATCACTTTTTATTGTCTCATCTGTGATTGGCCTACATATACCTATTTTTGGGTGTGTTTTTTTTTATATTGCCTCATATAGTAGATACTTGTGAGTTATTAGGTAAGAATGCTATGTAGTATTTAATGAGTATAAAGAAAATTACACGGAAACCGATTAACTTACCTACCTCTGTTTACAAATGCTCTTATGTAGCTATATACTAGCAACTCCAACGATATTGCAAAAACTGGATACTAACAGAATATTACATAAATAGGTTTCCAAAGACGCGTGAAGTTTGCTTAGGATATAAAAAGAAATATAAACAATCAGAAAATACAATTTAACAACGTCGTTCAGCTGACATTTAATGAATGAAAGAAAGATTGTTGTCATTGAGTGAATGAATGAAAGAAGGAAGAAAAACCGATAGACATTTTTTTTAGGACTATCAATCATTGACCATTAGTCTTTTGAGCTAGTTGTATATACGTGCACGGAAAGCAACAGAAGCAAATGAAAGAATAGAAAACATTGTACAGAAATACTTTACAGATATTACATTATATTTTAAGACAAAAACATAGGTTGGTGGTATAAAAATAACAATTCTGCACATGGCACGTACGGGTAGGCGTGGCAAGTATAGGCAGGTAGTGTATGGAAAAAAATAATGAAGCCAATTTTATATATACCCAGATACCTATGTAGGTTCTCATTTATAATGCGGTACCAATCGAGTCATTATTCACACAATAATTTCATGTTGGTTAGCTGAATTATAAATAAGGTCACGCTGCTCGTTACTATTAGTGTGATTAAAAATGTACGTACACACATGTCCATGGTTATAGGAGGTAACTTCTCATGTTTATATGTCTGCCTACTAACAATTAAGTATCCAATCGATTGAATAGGTACCTACTACTGATTGCAAATCCCAGCGACAGTGATCAATAATTTATGCAGATCGGCACTTAAGTACCTGAAAAACAACAAATATTTTGAATATTAGAAAAACAGGCGGACCGGAACCGGATACAGGTTTCGAAAATGTAGGTAGGTACGTTTAATTTGTGCTACAATAGGTAACGTCAGTAAATTTATCTAAGTAATTTGAACCTAATTAGGTTCATACCTAAAACATTAATATTTATATGATCCGTCGTAAAGTTATCACGCTGTATATACGATCACAATTTAATTTTATATAAAAGGTGCTCATAATTTATTTGTAGTCAGTCTATCGGTCGCACTTATCATAATGGTGTTTTAGACAATTTAAGAAGGTACCTACTTATACCCAAATAACTAAGTTATATAAAACAAGCTATTGTTCAGATACCAGCAGCAAAAGCTGTAAGTAAAGGTTCTTACTAAGTCATGAAAATCGGTGATCAAGCAAACTCTAAATTAAAATATGAAAGAAATTATACGTTGAATACAATGACTCCTTTGACGGTGCTCTTACAGATATTTGCTTTGAATTCTAACACCTCGCGATTTTCCCCGATAAAACGTTTTGTCACAGCTCTTGTCCTCGGAGCTTGGCTGTTTTACTCGTTATACTACAAAATAAATAACGTTTACCCTTCCACTGTTGTCTCCATCAAGCTAACAGATGCAGTCCAGATAATCTATGATTACTGCCAATACATCGTCGATCTATACTTCGTCTCCAAATACGGAAGGAATACCACCTCAGTATACTTGAAACACTACGAATATATTGATAAAATTCTCGATATCACGGACTGTTCTATTGTTAAATGGAAACTGATTAAATTATTAAGCCTTCTTACACTCGTTTGGATGACTAGTTCTTCGTGTGACTTCGCAGCTTGGGTCCTCAGTTACGGATGGATAGTACCAATAGTAAATTCTGTGTCTTATATATTTTTGTTCATTAAAATTCTGACGATAATGAACTTGAGTAGTCATGTCATGCTTGTTGAAATACGATTGACCATAATCGGTGACATGTTGAAGAACTGCTACTTTACCGCGAATGCCTCACCGGAGCTGATAACAGATTGTCTGAGTAACAAGGACTGGCTTTATTCGGGCGTGTTTACGGAAGCAATATCTTCAAATCCTCGGCGTCTTGAACTACAATATCATAACGATCACCAAAAAGTGAGGTCGATAATCAGATGTTATCTGCTGTTGACAGAACAAGTAGCATTCATCAACAGCATGTTTGGATTCCGGGTGAGTGATACATTAGATAGGTTTTAGGATAGATGACACAGAACTACATCTTTAGTCTACTTAGAACAACATCAATGAGCTCTTTATTTACAGATTTTATTGAACAGCTTAAGTCTGCTTATAGACATGGTGAGGTTTACAAACTTAGCTGTCAGGATTGCAATTGGAACACAGGTAAGCACTTAGAAACTTTCTTAAATAAGTAACTAAAAAATTCCGCCGGTATAGATTTCTATTTCTGTAGGTATGCTTAATTCTGGCTAATGCTTTTGTTCTATAGCGAACTCCTCACGAATCAGGGTACTTCCCAGTGGTGTCCAGTCTGATGCGACTGTTCACATGCATCGCAATGGTGATCAGTCTGGTGGAACACTGCGAGCGCACCTACCGCCAGAAAGAGCGAATCATCAATATTACCGATCATCTGCTCATTAACAAAAATCCTAGTAAGTTAGCGTTAGCATAAGCAAGCAAGTAGCTTAATAAATTTACCTAGGTACAAGCAAATATTTGACGTGGGCTTTAATCAAAGGACTATGAGGGTATACACAATTGACGGAAAGTTTCCGATGTCGGAGTCGACAGCTTGTATCCTTCTTTTATTTACAAATTAATGAGAAGAAGGATGAAAGCTGTCGTTTGCGATACGGAAACTTTCCGTCCATTGTGAATACGCCTCTTTATTCAGGTAAAATAATATCCATTTCCGCCCGCCATTTGCGGCTGCAATAGCTCAAGAACAAATAGTTTTATCGCAATATCTTACCTACAATGGAAATACACTGCTTATATCAAAGCCAATGAACAGCTAAACGTAAATGAATAGATTTATTTATTTATTAAATTGGTAACGGTTTCCGGCTCAGAGAACCACGAATTTATAAAATGGCTTAAAGTCGAACATTATTACCATTTCCCTAGCCAAGGTATTTTTTTAATTGGGACTATTACGTGCCACACACTCCCATCACTGTTACTCCTGTAATCCAGGAATGCCAGGATCGACAATGGTGTCCAATAATGACGCCGCGCCGAGGTTTAGACCTCGACGAGTCCCGGGGAAAAACTAAGTTGTCTTACAACTGACAACCCACACGAATTTAATCAAAAGAATCTTACAAACTTACTCTTTTGTTATAACAGGTGATGATCTACGAAAAGCAATTTCAGACATGCGCGACTTGGTGCAAGAGAGACCAATCTCTTTCAATATGGCGAACGTCTTCGTCATAAATTATTCCTGGCTCGTATCTATTGCGTCGGTTGTAATGACCTATACAATAATTTTATTGCAAAGTGTGAATTGAATCTCGCAAAACAATTTGTCATTGGGTTCAGTATAATAGACAGTTGCCTAAACAGGTATGTAAATTGTAAAGTTAGGTAATGTAAACTATGAAAGATGTAAGCATAATAATATAATTAAGTAAGTAATAATAAAGCTAAGTAGAGAAATGAAAAGGTTTTCTATGTATGTATTTACCTATGAATGTAATCCTTGAATTCCATACTTGAACTAGTTAGGAAAACACAAAAACAAAAAATATGTCTTAATTTTAATATTCACTATATATAGGTATAATTACTAGCCTACTATAGGTAATTATCAAATTACCAATGTCATGTATAAATTTAACTACTTTCATTAGGTACTTATTCAAATGATATTATAAGGGATGCTCGTAGGAACAATGGAACCCTAAAAACAGTAAAATTAAATGTATGTTATATTGATGTCTCTATTTTTTTGTCATCAAATAGAGGAAACAAAGCTTTGTGTCATGTGTTAAGTAAGAATTTACTCAACAATTGATTGATTGATTGATTGATACAATTATAACTTATAACTACTTAAAGTTGTACTCAGGTACAGTCCAGTTTAAGTCTAGTATTATTCTAATAACTATGAAAATTTCTTCTCATGCTCTATGAGTTTTTCTTTACGATCTACACCACTATTAAAACCTCCAATGGAAGCTGCAGAAACAAGTCTATGGCAAGGTATGACAATTAACAGGGCATTCGCCCCACAAGCTGCACCAACTGCTCTCGAGTGACTTGCTGGACGACCCAGGGACTTTGCTAAATCACTGTATGACTGAGTCGACCCATAGGGTATATCGACAAGCTTGTCCCATACAGACTGTAAAAATAAAGCAACATGAAAATGTATAATTTTTATTACATTATACATACTATACTTAAATAAGTGCATTACCAACCTTTTGAAAATCTGAACCAAAAGTCTTTATTCGCACAGTAAACTTTTTTAATTTCCCTTCGAAATAAGCTGAAAATTCGTCTTCAAACTTCTGTAATATTTTGTTTTTACCAATTACAAATTTGCACGATAAATGCTTGGCGAGAGATTCAAAGCCTTTTTCGTAGTTTTTAGAATCTTCAGGGGACACAAGATATAAGTAATCGTCGTCTGCCGCAGCAGTAATGTTTCCCACAGGCGAGTCAATCGTACTGATATAAACCACCGCAGAATCATTGTTTGAGAACTTAGAAATAATTTTCGAGATAGACATAATTATTTTACTACTAAGTAGATCTTTAAAAATGTTTACAAATACAAAAAATCGTTTACAAGAAATTAATTTACAAATAAACAAGAATGAATGAATGAATGATATTGTGAATTCCCGCTCTTTTTTATTGAATTGTCTATGGTTCCATTTTTACTTCTATAACGTCTAACAGAGAATATAAGTGTTTTTAGTCTTTAAAAGTATTTATTTATATTTTGAGTACTTTTATTTTTTTGCCTTATTGAACTACCTATACAACACATACTACCTAGTTATACATAAAACTTTGTAGTTCAAGATCAAGCGGTGGAAACCAGAATTAGACCTCCTCCCTTGATTACAATGCGAGAGATTGATTATCTTCGTTGTAATAGCCATGATTATTAGATACAGAATACTAAACTAAGCATAAATATTATATTACTATAAATCATTGTCGCTTAATGTCAAGGCCATTATAGATCATTAAATTGTATCATTAATATCATCAACAGGTAAATAAAAAAGCACTAGAAATAAATGGAAATTTATTGTATATACTTACTTAAGTACAAATCACTTAGGTATAACATCCAATTTATTACATATATGAATTACATTATTTCGACCTAAATATTTATGGAAACATTAATTACATACCTCTCAGAAAAACGTCATTTTTGCTCATGTTATTATTTCTAATAGGTGTGTTTCATTGATCTTGGGTTATCTAAAAGTCATAATTGAATGAAAAATAAGTGTAAGTAAGTAAGTACCTACTAATGCAATTACGGTTTTTTATAAACACACAAAATTAATCCACTTTTACAACGGCTTTCCCCGTATTTTCTCCTCTCAGCATGCCCACAAGAGATTCCACCATATTTTCAAACCCATGGTATATTTTCTCGTGATATTTTATTTTGCCATCCCGAACCCAATTTAAGTTTGCCATGATTCCCTCATCCCATCTGTCAGTCCACCGATTGACTAAGAATCCTTCCATTTTCAGCTCCTTCAAAACTAAAGCTGGTTGCAATAATGTCACTGAAAACGAACCAAAATTGTTTTTTTTTCTCATTAGTACACATCATTTATTACTTACCTACCTTTAGCTAACATGTCTAGAAAAAGCGTGTTCTACCTTTCGGCATTTGCGCATCATTATACGAAGATATGGATCCACAAACAGCTATTCTACCATATTTGTTCATGTAATTAATGATAGAAGAACTTATTTCACCACCCACCTGAAATGTAGAAGCACAATGAATAGGTACCCGTGAGAGAGAATATCTAGATAAGTAAAATACCTATCTCAATAAAACTCATTATAGTATAGATATTTGAAATAATTTACATTATCAAAGTAGCAGTCCACTCTATTAGGGCATCCGTCCTTTAGCGCGGCTCTTATGTTGACGGTTTTATAATTATAAGCACGGTCGAAACCTAAGTCCTTTACCAAATATTCACACTTTTCGTCAGTTCCAGCAAAACCGACCACTCTACAACCTGCAATCAAACATTTTTATGTTACAAAGTCGGATAGAGGGAGAAGAAGGAAGGGATTTTGATGCTTCGGCTCTCGCGACTAAAATCAGACCTTATGAGTCATGACCATGACACAATCACAGTTTTAGCGGAAAAGGGAAGATCTTCCAGCCAGGCGGGTGTTGTGCCTGGCGGGGCGGCCGCTATGCCCCACTGGTTATTCTCGGGGTCTTGTATATATAGTCACGATGCTTGCGAGACTTAATATCGTGATTCAGTTTTTCTATAAAGAATCCGTACATCGTATTGAGGCGCTGCATTTTGCGCCATCTGTCATGTGAATGTGAGGTCACCACAGGACTCCCCTCCAACAACCAACGCGTACGAATTAGCGATAGGCCGTCACCCAAGCCGGCCCAAGCGTAAGTTTTGATAAGTGATTGCATACTTAATTTTTCTCTTACCCAATATTTTACCAATTTGACCAACATGCGATCCCACAGCACCAGCCGCTCCGGTGATGACAATAGTTTCGCCTGACTTAGGCTGGCATATCTCTTTCAAACCGAAATAGGCTGTGTTTCTAAAACAAAGCCATATTTATCGCTCTGTAAACATTATAATTATAAGGGAGATATAATCAAAGCTTTGGTCCATAGGTAAGATTTGCAATTAGCCAGATCAAGTAAAAGTCCTCAAAGATCTAACTATTCATCACGATCAAGCACCCGATTCGTTTAAAACGAATCAAACCAGAATTGGAAGGTAGAAATTCTGATGCAACTTGATATTATATACAGAAAAGATCGTAAGCAGAACTAAAATAAAGACACTATTCATATAATAATATACAGTCTAGGTAGGTTCCTACAGTGCCGGATTAACCATAGTAGCAAGAGTAGCAATTGCTACGGGCCCCACGCGAAAGGGGGCCCCGCATATTTAAACCCACTCATCTCTGCCTGAGCGTAATTTTTTGAGTGAAACTTATTAAGATGTGGTATATTGAATTTACTTGATGTCACAAAAACGTGAAACGTTACAACTTTTCCTACTAAGACAATCCATGGCCTGACGACCGCTTGGCGCAGTGGTTCGAGAGCAGGCCGCTCGGGTCACTACACCGGGTGGTTGCGGGTTCGATTCCCGTCAGGATAAATTTCGGAAATGGCCTTTTCGTAATTTTCCCTGGTCTGGGTGTCACTGGGATCGCCCCCAGTCCATTGTACGATACCCATAGTACAAGCGTTGCTTAGTTTGGGACCATACAGTTGGTGTGTTCGTCTGGCGATATTTATTATTTATTTATTATTTATGTCAGGCACTCGGTAACCGACTAGGGGCCCCGCGCTTGCTTAATCCGGCACTGGGTTCCTATGAAGTGGAAGGAATGAATACAGCTCTTATACGGACTGTCTCGACCGGGGTAGTAGCACAATTTCACACAAAATCAGCGATAAATAGTTATTATAGCTGCGTTTCCCTTGATGAGTGAGAGAGTCGGAATACCAACCCCTCCTCCCTTCCCATCGCTTTGTCCCACTCCCTTCAGATCGGCAACGTGCGAGCAATGCCGATTTCATCTATACAAATAAATAAAATTGGAGTGTCTGTTTGTAATATCTAAATAACACCTTTTCACTAAATGCATATGAAAGTACATACGACACCTATAACAAAAACGCGATTTAAATTTTTGTCTGTCTGTCTGTCTGTCTGTCTGTGTGTTTGTTCCGGGTAATCTCCGAAACGGCTGGACCGATTTTGACGGGACTTTCACTGGCAGATAGCTGATGTTTTAGGGAGCAACTTAGGCTACTTTTATTTAATAAAAACAAAATTTAAAAAATGAGTCCTGTCGCGCGGGCTCAGAACGCGGGAGCGGGCTGTTTTGTTAAAAGTTAAATTCCACGCGGACGAAGTCGCGGGCTCAGCTAGTTATATATAAAACTGTTTCACATACCCAGGCATTCCTAATACGCCTAAGCCCAAAGATAGGGGATGAGGGCTGATATCCGGTAAAAGTGTAAGTGGTATCATGTTCGCCTGAGAAGTATTGTCAGGATTGCACACCGTGTGCGTGCGCCACCCGAACGAACTCACAACGTAACTCCCAACTGGATATTTCTGATTACGAGTGCCTATAATCCTGAAATTATGATATATGTATGTATTGCAGGGATTTGCATGGGATCATCTGTTAAGTACTTAGGTAAGTATGTAAGTATAAAGGGAAATGCGGCTAGTCTCTGGGCTAGCATCTTGCTTACGCTTCCGCGTGTGCCAATTGTTGTCTAAGTAAACAGTTCAATATACCTTTTATCCTTTTTTTTTAATTTTATGAATTCATAATGTATTTTTAAAGTAGCGAATAAATAATTATAGTACTTATAAAAAAATAAATAGTAATTAATTTTTTTTTTTTTTGTGTTAATGGCCTCAAATAGTAATTAAGTAAGTAGGTATAAAATAGAAAATTGTTCCGTTCAACTGACTTCGCAACCTGTCCACCAATCATGTCAGTCGGTAATTTATATCCGACCATGTAAGCTCGCATGTAGGGATCCACGCTGAGGTATTTTGCTTCTGTCAATATCTCTGTAAAATTAAATGGTAAAATTGGAAAATTTACACACCGAATACCTACCTAATTGTAGGTATCTACAGAGCATACAAATATTATTACCCACCGCCATCTTGCAATTCTGGTAATTCTTCTTCAACGATTTTAAAATCGCTTTTCTTTGGCTCGCCTTGGAAGTATTTGGTAAGCACATATTTTTGTGCTTTTATTTTTCCGATTGCGCCGGAATAAAAACGTTTTCCAAAGGTAAATGAGGTGGTTAATTGGACCATGATGATATTGCAATACTTATCAATAGGTTTCAATCTAGGAAATAAGTAATGTATTAACAGGTGATTAACACGAAGTACTATTATTATTAGATATGATATTAGGACTTATTATTACCACACATTATAATAAGTAATATCAATTGGAAAGTAATGGTTTATTGTATTGCAGTGCAGGGGATTTGAGGGTAGGTCTTTTATTATATAACTCTGTGGATAGGTGTATTATCAAGAACTTTATACATAACACATTATATTCTCTTTAGGGTAGGTATTTCACAAAGCCAAAAGTTCAAATTATCTACGCTAGACAAATCGACTAAAAGTAATCAAACTATTAGTTACAAAATTTGAACGGATCTCAGCAATTGGCTATGTAAATTTATCATAGACCAAAAAAAGTGAAATGTCAAAATTTACAAAATGGCCTGCGTTTTGTTTGGGTCGCGATCTCTTTTTGCGATTTAGATAGAATATATCAATAATTTATGTCTTAAAACCGGGGTCATGATAACTAAACCTATTTAAAGGAGTGCATTTATGTATGTATGATAAGACAATAGCGAAGGGAATACTATGGAGTGAATGTGAATAGATTCACTCGAAGGATACGATATTATTTCGTTTCGAAATGAGTTCGGAGCAAAAATTCAATTGTATCTTTTGTAAAGACGTATTTGACAGTAAAGAAGAATTACAAGTCCATTTTAGGTAGTTACTAGACAAAAAAATTAAATGTGACGGAGCGTCAACAAAACAGCGGCGGTGGCGGCAGTGTTAATCAAATGAATTTTATCTTCAGGAAACACGGCGATCCTAAGTTCAATCCGAAGAAAAAGTCTCGGTTCCTAAATGATTCCAAGATGTCTGGTGACAAGCCTAGCGCGAAACCTGAGTTGGTGGGCTGCGACGTGTGTTCGGAAGTATTTCCAACGATATCCAAGGCAATAACTCACAAGCACAAGGTTCACCCGGAGCACGATGCCAAGTACTTCTGCCCTTGGTGCGGGAAACTCTTCACCATGAAGGTAAAACTATTTAAACTCGATAACTTATGTTACCCTCTCACTGTAGTATGCACACGACCTGTGCCCTATCCCCACTCCTCACACGAGCGTATCGTTATCATTCATAGGTTTTTATCAACTGACAACATTTTATTGTTCTCAAAGTATTTCAGTCAAGAAAACTACTGATTGTGTAGAACTGATAATCAAACAATTGTTTTCATGTCCAATTTTCTGTTATCATATTATTTTAATATTTACTGATGTGAACACCTTTGCGGGTAAATCGTGGCCACAACAAGCCGAAGATAGGGACCTGTGGCGTAAAAAAAGGGGAGGCCTTTGCCCAGCAGTGGGAAGTAAAATACGCTATAAAAAAAAAAAAAAATTTACTGATGTATGGTACCACAGAATTGTTTCATTTGGTAGTAAAATTGGTTCAAAGTAAGTTTCAATGATAACCTACAATAACTTACCTAATAGGTATATCATTAGATGCTTCTATGAGAAGTAATAAAATAATAAATATCGCCAGACTAACACACCAACTGTATGGTCCCAAACTTAGCGATTCTTGTATTATGTGTAGCTTATAATGGACTGGGGGTGATCTCAGCGACACCCAGACCAAGGCAAATTGGATATTGTTTTGCAGAACCTTTGCCTTTGTTCATCAAGTGTCAAAAAGCGACTTTGCCACTCTTCTGTGTAACTTTTTCTAGTAAGAGAGTAAATTATCTTCCAAAGAACATAACCAACCCACATGCACTGCTGTAGACCAAAACCAGCCTTGTTTTAGTGGTTCTAGGTTGGTTTCAGTTTGCAGAAGTGTGTGTGGGTTGGTTCCATTTTGCAAAGCTACGTCCAATTATGAAAAGGCTAGTTCAGACAATGTCTGGGGTTAGTAGGTAAGAATTTTTTAAATAATATTACTAACTCTGTAATCAGTGCTAAACTATACAGCCACCGGCACAAATCAAGGTTGTATAATTTATATTAATTATTATATTATATTAAAATAGGTTTAAAGAAATACAAGTCTTTGCAAATTAGGTAGTCAAGGTTATTGAGATTTTATAACTACTAGGTGAAACAAAGGGTATACTATTTTTTTTGCAACTTTGTAAATCTAAAACTATCGGCTTTGTGGGACAGTTCAAGTACTAAAGGTTTTGTAGACTTCTGAAATCTGTCAACAGCTGTATTCATATAACACCTTTTGTTTTTCAAGTTTCCTCCAAAGCTGATAGTTTTAGAAATACAAAGTTAAGTTTCAAAAAAAAAGTATACCCTTTATGTTTCAAACTGTATAATTCTCGCTGTTAATAAAAAAAAATAGATTTGAAAATTAGTTTAAGGTGTTGCATTATCGTCCTTAACACATTACTTATTATGTTACACAGACATTTTTTTGTAGGTAAAAATAATCCATTTCAATAAAAAATCTTCCAATTCTATTGTCCATAAATGTAAACTAAACTAAATTTCACACAAGTAAAACTATTACTTTCTCTTTTATTATATCAAGAGTACAGAAACGTTATCAATGAAGAAACATTAAGTTTGGTAACAGAATTAGTGTCTATGTTTTACTAGGCATTATATAACTAATGTGTAACTGTTTCAGCATTTATACAATAAACATATTCAGATGAATCACAATGGCATAGAGCGACCTGATGATAAGGACTTCCACTGTGACCCCTGTGATGTGGACTTCTATGTACCATCAGCAGTTGCATATCATAACAAGTTTTTCCATCGCCAAGAAACTGATATGCCGGGTGTGGGACAGTCAAAGAAATTTAAGTTACATAACCAGGTAAGAGTAACTTGGATTTGGAGTTAAAGTTTCAAGATTTCAGCTTGTCTTAGTAAACCTTTTCAAGGAACAACTGAGACTCAGTTTATTGGTTTTTGATATTAGCCATTAATTACAAAAGAGATACATACCATAATATAATTGCATTAATTATTGATTTTGTGAAAGAACTATAGAAATCTGCTTACCTAAAAAGTAGTTTTGCCTGTACTGCCCATAGTTGTACCATTATTGAGAAAGCATGCCAACTGCCTTTGTTATTAATAAAATATGTGATGCAAGTAGGACAGACTATGCCTAACTGGCTACAAGTAATTTTTATATCATCTCTGCAATTTTAAAATTCTTCATGCTGAATATATAATTTAATCTTTCAGGAAGTAATACCTCTCTTCTACTGCGCATTTTGTGGAGAGGAGTATGACAACAAAGTTAATTTATTTGTAAGTAGATTTTTAAAAAATATGTACAAAACATTAAGGAACACATTTTCACCTTGGTTCATCATATATTATATAGAATTAGGCTTGAGAGAAAGGTGTTAAACCCTACAATTAACCTCATCTTGATACAGCCAAGCATGCTCTGTGGAAGTTTACACATCTTATGAAAAATACGGATTCACCGAATTGTGATGTATGTGGAACTTTAGATGATGTGCAACACTTATTAATGGAGTGTAAAAAGAACCGCGTTCAAAGAGAGACGCTCATGAAAAGATTTAGTATTAATGCCCTTGACGTGGGTTTTGTACAGTGCGCATTGTATAATCCGTATTCCGATGAGGCAGTGGCAATGTATAGATTAGTTGCAGCTTCCCATGAACGACCCCCTTTAAACTTGTCACATAATTAGTAGGTAAGGCTCGGATGTAATTCCTATTTTGTTGGTTATTTTAATTGTGTATTGAAGTGTTTTTTTTTAATTTTAGTTCGGCTTAGGATTGCAATTTTTTTTTAGTTTTATATGTTTACTGTTAGGTTCTATACGTTATTTTTGTTTGTCTTGTTACTTTCTACCTATGTTTGTAAGATTTTATTTGTGTTTAACTAGTGTAAGGTTACGATGGGGTTGACATAATATAGTTGACCCTAATAAATAAAGATAAAAAAAAAAAAACGTCCTATACAATTATAGCTTACAAAAATATATCTCAGTGTACACCTTTGCAGAAACACATGAATGATGACCACAGTGATGAAAACCAGAGTCCGGATGAAGTGTTGAGGTGTCCTCTGTGCGAAGCTATCTTCTACCACCTGGATGCCTATGAAATTCACACCACATTCCACTCATCTGAAGATTTGTACAGCAAAAAAAATGAAGCGTGAGTTGTCTTCAGCAAGCTACTACTATCATTGAATTTTTTGGTACATGTTACTCAAATTTTAAATATCTCAAGTCTGAGACTGATGTTTAGTATACCTTTGATATGTATTTGAGATCAATTTATAAATAACTGCCTTAGTTTGGGTGTGCTATCCATTTTGGCTATAGTTTTATTAAACCAAAACTAGTCTCTACTCTAGACATTGTCAATTCCTTGTTTTTCATTTTAGTCATGTGGTTTTTTGCAGGTTTAGTGACTTACAAGAGTTTTCTTTGGAGTCACTGGCGCCTATCGTTGAAAAAGTTGAAAACATTGAACCCCAGGAAGATGCAGAAACTACTTTAAATTCAGTAGGAATTGTTAGTATTTCCTTTATATATTTTCCTGCTGCTGTAATTCTATATTTTTCATGTAATACATGCGTTATAACCATTAAAATATGTTACAGGATAGATTCCTGGAGCTTGCAATGGATCAGTCAGATGATACGTCTGTGAAGGCTAAAAAGCATAAAAAACATAAGAGGTCTAAAAAATCTGCGATAACACTGGATGAATTCTTAAGTATGAACCAAGATGTTTTTGGTGAGGGCTTAGACTTCCAAGGCATTGAAGAAGTGCCAACGCAAGTTATTACAAAACGGTTGAAAGTCAACAAAAAGCCTGTTAACACAAACAAGATAGTTACTCCTGTAGAATTAGAAAAATTAAAGCTGCAAGGTATAGTTATAAAAAAAAAAGTTAGTCAAAACACTCCAATTCCCGGTATTAAAGTTTTAAAAGGTGGCAAATCTGCTGGACCTACTAATAATCCTAAAATATCTACATCAAACAAAACAAAACTTGACGTGGGGTTAAATACGTCAGACGAAGTGTTATCAAAACTAATGAGTCAAAGTAATAATGCAATTAAAATTGTAAAGAAATCCACTCAAGAAAATACGAAACAAGAAACTGAACCAAGTCCAAAAAGCGCAGAAGGCGAAGATGAAGGCCAGCAAAAGCTAACAGAATCAAAGTCTACTGAAAGAGATGATCTAAAAGATACCGTAGATCCAGATAATATATCAAATACTACAGAAAATAATGATGGTGTCAAAATGAATTCTCACGAGACTCAAGATACTGCAGTACAAAAACTAGTAAGCCCATCTGCACAAGTCAGTTGTCATGAAAATGCGACAACATTGAATGAAGATGAAACTCATTCAGGCATTGAAAACCCTGTTGATACCGAACCTGAACCAACGCCAGTGAATTCGCAACATGCTCTTAAATCTTTAAATGCTCTACAGAACATAGGACAAATAGTTATTAAACCAAAGCCTTGTGTCAATCAAACAAATAAAACGCCATTGCAACATGAAACTGAAAGTCAGAATAATGGGAAAGACGATATGTCAGACACAGATGATAACAATATTGATGAAGAACATGATGGTAAGAATAAATCTGAATATTCAAACTCCACAAATAAAACTATACTAAAACATTTAAGCCATCTTATTACAGTAAAGCCTGTTACTCCGATTCACACAACTCCGTCGCTAGAGGATGACATAGCCTCGGGAGATACTAGTGATGAAGAAGTTTTATCTGTTAAATTAAATACTAAAGCACCAATAGCATTACCACCACCAGAAGAGAAAGAGATATCTATAAAACAAAAAAGTAATGACAGCGATTCAGCATTGGATGCTTTAAAAGGTTTGAGCAAAACCATAACAATAAAATCCTTTCCGAAGCTCGTTCAAAGTAATATAAGCACTGAAGAAAATGAATCTGAAGCAGAAAGTGATGTGGAAAATGAAATAAATAAAGAAATGTGTAATAAAATTGTGACTGAAGTGAGTGGAAGTAAAAATGTTGCTATTAAGAATATAAAATGTAACAAGAATGAAACAAAATTAATAAATTCAATTAATAACCCCGAGAGAAGTAATAGTGATAGATCATCGAGTTTTCCAATGACTGCTTCTAATTCTGACAGTATAAAAGTCAACAATGCAGATATTTTAAAACGTCTTACAAACATAACAACTAAGCCAGTAGCTCCTCAAAAAGTCGAACAGATTGTTTGCATGCCTACAATAATTCCAAGAAAAATTCTACCTCCCCAAAATGAGAGTGAAATTGAAATTTTCAACATCGATGATTCCGATGATGAAGACGAAAACGATAGCAGTAATAAACCACCTGTACCACAAACAACTTCAAAACCTATTGTTGCATTTAAAAATCTTAGCAAGAATATGACACTCAAGTCTGTCAACCAACAATGTATCCTGAAAAATATAAAAATTGAAAAGGATAGCAAATCGGAAGAAGAACCACAAGATGACGACCATACTTTTACAGATGATTCAGACGATGACATGAACACCGAAAAATCCGAATTTACCAATACAAAAATATGTAGTCAAAGAATTTCTAACAGAAATATGACTATAAAGAATGCATTGAAGAATTTAGGCAAAAATATAATTGTGAAATCAAGAAACTCGTCACCGAGTTTGTCTATGAAATCTCAAGATCAAAACTCGCAAGATTCCAACGTGGATGCGGATGAAGGAAGTGATTCCGACTCCAATCCAGGTAAGGTTAAAATTACAGAAGTAAATGAATATGCAAGCGATGGTGATGCCAATCCCGAGAACAACATCCAACATGATACAACGAAAGCAATTGTTCAATCGCCGGACGATTCTAGCAATGACGATAATGATGAAAAAGACGATTTCGAAAATAAAATAAAAGCGAGCACATTGCAAAAATCTGAGAATAGCAATTCGAATAAAAATCCCATGTTAATGCATACATTGAAGAATTTAGGCAAAAATATAACAATAAAATCATTGAGCGATCAAATTGATCCAGATGACAAATCTAGAAGTAGTCAAGACTGTTCTGATGTACCTAGTAATCACAAAAAACAATTTGCCATAAAACCCTGTATACAATCTATGAAGGATCACAGTGAGAGTATGGTGGCCGGTAGGAGTACAAATAATGTTAGTCGAGCGGAGCATTCCTCTTCTCAATCTGTTAATAGAAAAATGTTATCCTCCAATCAAGTGAATACAGTCAATAAGGAAGTTACGGTGAAGACATTTCAAACCAAAACTGTGATACAAGAAATAACGACGACTGTGACAAAAACAATCAAAACAGTGAATCAAACTATGAAACAGGAGATACGAAACTCTAGCCAAACTAATTCACCCATTAAGGGACCAAGGATGCAAGGGATGAGGCATAACCAACCTCAGAATCTTCAGGGTGTACTTGTCAGAAATGCGTCACCTATAGGAACCAAAATAGGTAATGCACCGGGACAAGTGCGGCCGGCGAGCGCACTGATCAGGCCCTCCAAGGCGTTAGTACCCGTGAGGCCTGGATTGAACATAGCGAGGCCTACAGCGCCGAGGATGCCGACAGTCAGGAAACCCACCCCTGCCGCTAGTCCGAAACAACATGTAATCGGGAAATCCTTAAAAATATCGCCCAACGCTATTACTACGGCACAATCTTTAGTAAAGAGGCCAAATTCTGAAGAAATGACTGGACCATTCAGTTGTTTTAAAAAACCTAAGGAATCGTTAATACCTGTGTCAGAAGTACCAAATTTCGGTGGCGAGTTCACAGGCCAACAAGCATCGACCTCTCACTCCAGTTGCTCTAACTTTACAAGCACAACTAAAGTTGTAAAAGGGAATTCTATAGTAACTTCTACTCAAATGAAATCGGAAATGAGCGCCAGTGCGCAGCAAATCAGTAGGCTTAGCAATAATTCTGGATTAAAAATTGTGAAGACGAGTCAAGCTAAACAAATGCAAACTCAAGAAAAAAGTGAAACAAACGCAATGAAACAGACTACTCTAGCAGCCATAGAGAAGTTGCAAAAACAGGGTTTATTAGTGAAAAAGCCTCGTTTAGATGTGAATGAGGAAAGTGAGAATTCTGAACCTGATGATAATGTAGGTTATAGTTCGGATGAAGAACAGAATACATGATTTGTGGACATGTGTATAAAAGTTAATTGACTGACATATTTAGATTTAAGTTTATGCGCAAACCGCCAAATGTCATAATAGTTATGAATGTGTAAAATGCTATAATTTTGCTATGACTTCAATACATGTTATGTAATTATTTGTATTTATTGACTCATATTAGTGTAAGTTAAAATATAGTGTAAATAGAAATAAAACATAAGGGAATTCAAATACAAGTGCTGTTATTCTGAGTAACTTTTAGTTTTGTTTAGCGTGAGACAGGCAAATACTAAAGTAATTTGGTTAGTCTTAAACTAGTTAGTAGTTAAACTAGTCGATGATTATACCCGAGGACGCCCAGATTGGGCTTCAGTGTAATCTTTGTCAGTTGTGAAATTTGTCGAAGCATAGTGTTCCCTGTTTATTTGTGTAACTATTAAAATAATTATGATTCTAGTTTTTTTTTTGTTGTGTCTTTCTGTAGAAGACGACATGGATTATTTTTTTCATCAGTCATGCTGCCAACCCATCGATAGTTAACTCGAAAAACCTCGAGTAATCAATCTGTTAATTTCACTGCACGCATCACACCTCCTTTGTAGTTAACACCAATCAGTAGTAATACTACGATAAGATTAAACGATGGGTAGATGTGAGTGACACTAGTGTATCTGTTTTTGTACCGTAAAGACAACTCCTGAATATCTTTAATGCTACAGTTTACCAAAACTTACTGTAAGGCTTACAGTTAGCCTTACAGTAAGTTTGCCCGGTGTGTTTGAACACACCGGGATTACAGCAGCGCGACAATCATTTTCAATGATAAGTAATTTTAAACGTTGTCCATATATTTAAAATACCAGATCGTTCGTTCAGTCATCAATACGACATTAAAAACGATGTAACTTAGAGTAGGATTCGACACGACAAATGTCACGATATATCGATTATCGTTGCTAAGAGTAGCATCCAAGTTTCGCTTGTAAAGGTCGTAGAGCCGCGCGCGCCCTTTCGAACATGCCGCCTTTCCGAGCTTTTCAAGCGGTACAGCTCTTTAAAAAAGGTATGAATATACAGTCCCAAATTATCACGACGTCATTATTGGTCACTATTGTCGTTCCTGGATTATAGGAGTTACAGTGGTGGGAATGTGTGGCGGGACTAGACCCATTTAAAAGTCTCAAATTATTTCACCCATATAGTGCTCGCCGCGCCGCTGCCATCCCGGGGTGAATGGCGCTATGTTAGGTAACACTTGTAAGTATTAGGGCCACTGCCTTACTAAAGAGTAGCGGCCTACATAGCAGTCCTTTCACTCAACTTCACATGTGAACGAGATTTGATTAATTAATCAAGTGTTATTATATCACCAATGCTACGCGTTAAAATGAACACGAAAGGGTTAATAAAAATGTCACGGATGAAATGTAAACAACTATATTTACACAAGAGATATAACGCCGTTATACAGTTAATAAACACCATGAAATATGAAAATAGAAATTATCCACTGATTTATTATTGTATTAAATACATTCGTCCATCACACAAACATTATGCCAAGGAAAAATTACTCGGTTTTCGTTTCCACTTTATTTTGTCGCCATTTCTGTTCCTGTAATTGATAAATGAAATAAATTACTGTCGGTCAACAAGGCAGTTTTATGATAAAACCCAACATGCATGCGACAAAACCAACATTTTGTAAATCTATTGTAAGCCTCAGCTACCGAATTTGCTAAAATAAAATGATACCCAAACCAGCGTTCCTTAACCGAGGTATAGCTGACTCTATTTCTAATGCCTAGTTTACAAAATTCACTTCTTATTTCATTAAAAATATGGCCCGCCCAGTTTAATAGGTATGTCGCCTGGTCGGTCCGCAATTGACAAGTTGTCGCAGTATTTCGTAGATGGATTCCAAGTTGACAACTCGAATCAAGTAAACCAGGCAAGAGAGAAAAAAAATAGTGTAAAAACTTTTTGCTTTAATGCTTGTACACACAATGAACACACGACATAGCGCCTTAGGGCCCGTATAATAAATCGATCTCAAGTCTGAGAGCGATCTTGGAAATGTCATTCCAGTATAAAATGTCATGTCAAAAGCGTACCTACTCAAGATCGCCCTCAAACTTGAGATCGATTTATTAATTCGGCCCTAAGAATAAAGATAGTAGATAGACGCGCCTCAAATGTAAGATTCCACGGTTGTCAGATATTTTCAGTACAACGCAATAAGATAATGAGTTTTCGCATCACTCACATCTAAGTACTATGTTTAGTCTTACGATATAGTGCTACAAGGCTCTTTTGGCGCTTGAGAGCGTCGCTAGTGTCGATACATGACTGTCATAATAATAAGTTTTTGTATTGAATATGTTTAGTTCCTCTTTTGGCCACCGGTCAAATAAAGTTTGTAGCACTATAGTACTCCACACCAGTCTACCACACAGATAAATAACGTTTGAAACTGAAATTCTTGTATAAAAATACGTAATTATCTATGTCGTACGACAACGTACAGAACTCAAACAACACTTACCCATTTCAAACACTCGCACTACGCAGCCCTACACCTGAGTGGCTTGTTTTTTTTATAACAATAACCTTTTACCCAACTTCTAGCAACAAATCCAGCCTTATTTGCGCCTGACGTCTAAGCAGGTAATAATTTACCTATACAACAATTTGGCAGGCCTCTTGAAACTGAGAAAATCGATGAGAGCTATGGCTTCTGAATTTTTAACTCAATATCGAAAGGCCACTTGTTTATCATATACCTAATAATAAATATATGCAGCATAAAACTAAGCAAAACGTTGGTGGTCAGTACGAGTTTTGACGGTTTTTATAAACCGTTATTATTAACAGGTGCTACTACATAACCTGTCCCACCGACCATCCTAACGGAAATGTCTCAAAATAAGTGACTTTATTATTATTATGTCAGGAACCGGAGGTCCGGGTTTGTGGCAGCACCTCTGTAACTTTTCATTCACTTTGTACCAGCAACGCCCCTATGGGAAACATGCGGCGTTACTTATAGGTATTTATGGCGAATCAAAATTTAATCATCATAACAACCATCTCTTTTTTATGGGCTCTCTGGTCAAAACTCGTATTAAAACCTCCTGAACAGCAGTGACATACACATAATCACCGGCCCTGAATGTAAGTCCTCGACGTCCACTCCGCTGTAATCAATTAGGTATACCCGCCGTATACCTTTTTTTCTATTGAAAAATCAAACTTGCTAATAGTTTTAGGACTCATCAAGGGTGTTATCACACGGAACCATCGACTGTCGATCGACAGATTTTGCATAGAGCATAGTTCAATCGATCGATGGTTGATCGGTAATACGACTGATTACCTCAGAGCGGGAAGGTCAAAGGTCAAAGTGCGATAGTACATCGGGCACGTACCAGGACTGCTATCTCATTGGACAGGCGGTAGGCGATCGCGCGCAATTTGTAGCGCAGTTTCAATCTGCCCTGTAATTTCTTGCGCAACGTCTGCAGTATCGTGTACATGTTGAAACAGTGCAACGTAAGGAACAAAGCGGCCAGATACGGAAGCTGTCGAACGGCGCAAAAAAAAAACAAATAAATAAAACTTTAAAAACAAATATAAGTAGCTGAAAAACAAATTTATTAAATCGGCAATTAATAAAAATAGCATCCTTTACAAAAATGACAGCCAAATACAACCATAAATTAATCAAATATACAAAACATAAGTAGCTAGGATATGCTAATATAAATTTAACATTAAAGTATGTGATTGTTCGAAGCATCTAATTACTTGTTTTGACGTGCTAGTTGGTTGATAAATAGCCTAAAATTCCCACCTAAATACCTACTACTGCGATTAGTAGTGCATTTCGGGTATACATCTAATAGCGATATAACGTTATCTAAATTAAACACTATTATAAAATTAACAGCAATTCAGCGGTGTTACAATAATCATGACTAGTCCTGCTACGAAACACTAACAAGAAATATTGATATTTATTACACAAGGACGGTTCGTTCCAGTTATCTATGAATTTATCTGGTCAGCTTATAATGTAAGTCCATAATTCGTTAGTCTAAACATTACATCAAAAACATATCTTAAACCCCATTGTGCTTGCGATGTAAACTATTCTGTAGGATTATTACTGAAGCTATATTTAATTAAAATGCTCATCAACACAGTTCCAAAGTTATGTGCGTTTCCTTCTTGCTATAAATGCATAGAAAATGTCAGTGTCCTGGGTCCGTGTACACAAATCGATCTCAACTCTGAGAGTGATCTTGGAAATGTCATTTTTGACACTCCCGCTCTCAGACTTGAGATTGATTTATTAATACGGACCTTACAGTAGCTTAATTCTTTCGAAACATACTTTTATAACCCTAATAGGTACGTAGTACTCGGTTCATATTTCAGGAAATATTTTACAAACTCACGTTTTTGGAAAATTAAAAATTATAGGAAAATATAATAGCTCATACTCAATATAAAATCATGCCCAATAAATATTAACCACGAATTCATGCAAACGACATGATGAATACTTTTGACTTGCCTTCTAGTCGTTGTTTATCATGTTATTATAAATAATATTCGAGTAATCAATCACGGCCTTCATTTTATTTCGATTTTAGTTACACAAAAAACTATAATTTTGTACAATATTCAAAGGTTTCGTTCGAGTTTCGTATTTTAATTTGTTAAACAACGTCTATAAGCAACAAATTCAAATTAGTTAGCAAATAATAACAATATTGCAGATTTTAAAAACAGGTACGCGTCAAGCTACAATATTCCTGATACCTACATAATTAATAAGCTACCGAAGTAACTTATACATTTATATAATATAACAAAATAAATATTTTTTTAATTGAGATACATTATAGAAGAAAATATTTTCAAAATATTTGACAATGTGACCATGTAGAAAATATATAATAATTTAATAAAAAACTTTCGGGATTTTTTACATGGGTATAAAGGTAAAAAAAACTTAGAGAAAAATCATTACGTTTGGTTTTACAAGCGTCAAATCCTTTTACATTCGCTAAAATATAGGCTAAAGTTCTAAACATTATGAATTGGTCCTCGGGAAAGATTCACACACATTCAAGTCTGATGCACACGGTGTTGCTCTGATACGAAGAATATTAGGTACTGTCTATGTATAGACATACAATAAAATTATACTATTAAATCAATGTATTACAGGGAGTTACTAAAAAGCTGTAACCTCTGAATCATCACAATTAATATTTTTTAGTGGAAAATAATTAATTTTACGAAAGGTTTTCCATTTGGAACGTGTTTTTTTTCCATTTTAAATAGTTCTTTGTTATAGTTATTGAGTTCAATTCAGAGCTAAAAACAAATATAGACCTCGTAGCCGGATATTATGACCTTATGACACCCGTCGTGTGAGGTTTTCAAGGCAACAGTTTTATGAGTACCTTTAGACTAATATACCTTGGGGTATGGGAACATTTAAAAAGTCCGTACTACGTAAAAAGTCTGAAGGCATGCATTCAATAATGCGGTAAGTACACACAACTTCAATTGAATTTACCAATTGACCCATTGAAACTCATTGCATACTACACAGAGGATATAAAGCCAAATACCCGAAAGTGCATGCAATATTAGCGATTACGACTATCAATAAATAAACTTTGGACACAAATATTGCATGGAACTTTTTAAAAACGGAAACTCGGTCTTACGCCATTGCATTTTAGGTGCATTTTTATTAAAGAAACAGAGGCAACTGTATGCAGCTCAGAATAAATTTATTTAACTGTATTAGTAAATAAATAGATTTTTACACAAATGTCATTTGATGTCATAGCGCAACCCGATGTTTCTGTCACATATTAAATTACATAACCAATTATCTACATGGGAATGGCGAACTAAGTGTGCAATTACGATCCTATTGTTGCTATTGCCATCTTGAAAACCGAATAAAATTGTCAAATTACGTACTAGAAATGCCGCCAGGTGGCGCATTAGCAGAAACGTCCCGATCGTAAGAGACAGAGTATTAGTTCGCCACCCCTACGGGCTTATTATGTATACGAAATGATGATTACTTCTTAACTCCAGTGTAGAGAGCTCAAAATCGGCCAGCCAATACAATCTTCGGCCAAATTTCACATCTTAAAAATAATTTTGACATGTCCAGAGCGTACTCTACTTGGATTCATGAATACTTGCCTAATCCTTTTCAAAAGTAATACTAATATCTATGGTTTCGGTGGCATACCTAGTACAAGTTTTCACAGCATCAACAATTTTTCCATACATTCCACAGCAGCGCCCCTACCGGAAACGTGCAGTTTTACTGGTTAATATATGGAGACATTTGTTGCAGAAGCTATGAGAGATAGTGCAGCAGATCAAGTCTGAATAAGTTCAAGTGATCATCATTTCAATACCCCGGTCACGAAAAAATCGAGACGCAATGAGCGTTAAGTCTCAACAATATTGCATAAAAGTTCTACTAGGTCACAAACTAAGAGCGCTATCGCTAACAAAATCGCTAGTATCGATTTACACTAGAGTCGGTCGAGTACGTCTCCCACGCTTTGTATAAATGTTGAGAATTAAATGAGCGGTCCAACGAATATTATTATTTTTTCAACGTTTTCAATGAAAACTCCATGTTTTGCTAGTGATTTGGCTCAAGTCTGCGTTTTTTCGTGACTACGAAGTAACGGTGTTGCCACACTAATCGATCGATGATCGTTCGCACGTTGTAGAAGCTGTCGATCGATGTTGAATCGTCTCATTCTACCATCGATCGACGGTCGACCGGTAAGTGTGGTAGCCCCCTAATATAGATACATAATAAGCACATTGTTCTACATAATATAACTAAAACAAGCGAGTATGTTCCGCGTCCAACGTGAGCCATAATTCGCCATAGTTTGGCCAACAGCTCAGTTCCACTGTACCTGTTCGCTGAGCTTCTGGGGTATCACCATGAGAGTGGTCGCCGTGTTGCCGATGCCGATCATCAGGAACGACATACTTAGCGCTGGCACCTGTCAGTTGGGTTGTCGGGAGATCGGCTCATTATAATCGACTATTTCAACAATTGTAGCCTAGTCGATTTTACAATTTTTAAATTTTATTTATACGGACTCTTTCGAGGAAATAAATCCGTTATTTATGATTGCTCAAATTAGGATTTTTTACGCGAACGTGATATAATGCTATACAAAATTGATCTAAGATACTGAATGAATATACATAACACACAAGAGAAAAACAATATTTATGTATACACGGCGAGAGTATATATTTTTTTATGTAAAACCAAAACCATCGGATTTGGAGGAAAGTTGAAGAACAAATATGGTGTTGTAGGGATACAATAGTTGTCTAAAGACTTCATAAGTATAATAATATGTCACCTTTACGTCTTAAAATATCTCCCAACGCCGATACTTATAGATTTACCACAAAAATATTATACCCTCTGTTTCATCTTGTATATAGGTATAGATACCTACTGTACTTGTGAAAAATAAAGATTTTATATTTACTTATATATTTCAATTGGAAACATTCTCACAATAAAATTAATACCTCTACTTAAAACATAAAGGAATAAAAATATTTTTATTCCTTTATATATTATTTAAAACAATCTAAGAACGTAGACATAACGTACAAACCAACACACTTGAAGTCGCAAATAATTTTAACATTAAATCTCAAATAATTTATATCTTCTTCTCATCGTATGAGCCAGTGGCTGACCCTGTCAGAGTATTCAGGCTACCCGAAGGTCTCCGAACCGGCTTAACGACTGTGATAGCCGGGACCCACAGCTTAACGTGTCCTTATCGCGCGATTTCTATCTAGCGACTTCAATTTTGTGTTGTGGTCGTTTACTATTCTACCCAGATTTTACTATTTACTCATTACTGTCGGCTAATCGAGAGCCAACTAGTGAGACTACCGGTAATCTAAGGTTTAGACCAGTGCCTGCATCCAAAGTAATCGAATCGATATCGGAAAATCATGCTGTCACTGTCATACATATTAAAGAAATCTGTGATTCGAGCGGGATGGACCGCCCTTTCGTCACACTATATAACAGATTGTAATAACCATTATTGGCTGAATTTTTCAGACAAAAATGTATTATCAAATTGGTACTATGACGACCGCTTGGCGCAGTGGTTTGAGCGTAGGCCGCTCGGCTCACTGCATCGAGAGGTTGCAGGTGCGATTCCCGTCAAGGCAAATTTCGTAAATGGCCTTTTCGTAATTTGACCAGGTCTGGGTGTCAATGGGATCGCCCCCACTCCATTTTACGGTACCTACCCATAGTACAAGCGCTGCATAGCTTGGGACCATACATTTGGTGTGTCAGTCTGGCCATATTTATTTACTATAAAAACTAAATTACTAAAAGAAAATCAAATACATACCTGCCAAGTCGCTTCCGGATGATAGCTCAGATTAAATAGAGTATAGGCGATGTACAATTGGAATACATAGCCCCCAAACAGGAACGGGAGTAGATAGGAGAGGCCGCGCCACATCCACGAGTGGAATCCTTCGATTGTGATGTCCATGTTATGTCTAGCGCCTAGCGCCTTTAGCCTGTACAGCACGCCGCTTTGGTATCTGAACTGCATGTATTGAACTACACCTGTCAAATGAACATTTATTTAAGGTTAACTACAACTACTGCCAAGCACCGATTACAGTTAACTAAACAAATAAATACTTTATATAAGTTATCAATAAAAATTACCTGGGTTCCAAACCCGGCCTCTGGATTTTTCGAAATCTATGTCCGAATCATAACTTCTATATTATTATGATTATCACTCGCTTAAGGTGAAGGAAAATACAGTGAGGAAACCTGCATGTCTTAGAAAATCGAAACAATTTTCGAGAGACATGTGAAATCCGCCAACCCACACTGGGCCAGCGTGGTGGATTACGGCCTGAATCCCCCTCGTAGTGAGGGGAGGCCCGTGCCCAGGAGTGGGACGTCACGAGGGCTAAATTATTATTATTATGACGTCACTACTCACTGATATAGGCGATGAACCACATAAATGTGTGCCTGAATAGGTTCCACGGCTCGTTCTGCGGCCAGATGAGGAGTACGCCCGCGATGGCGGTGGAGATGAAGTGGTGCAGCCGCCACCAGCCCTTGATCCTGGAGCCATTCACCTTGAGGATGCTCTCGCGGATCGTGAGCGTGCAGTAGTACCACACCAGCAGGAACAGCAGTATCAATTGCAATGGCCTGTAGTAACACAAAATTAAAGGTGATGACAATAGGTATCTTTTCCTTGCCTAAAAAAGCTGCAAAACTTTACGGGACTCAAACGGAAGATTCAGACATTTTTAGCGGCCACTGAGGGTTTTGCGTCCTGTCATTGAGAACTTACAGCACGGAAAACTTTTCAACTTAGCGGGAATGTTTTAACTTGCTTGCGCGGGCTATTTAATCGTGGGCCACATTATACGATTGAGTAGCCTTGGCCTGAATGTGTAATTTACATTTTACGTTTACATATTAACAGTGTTATAATTTTGGTATTAACTCTTTAAATGACAAAACAAATGTCTAGCTTTCGACAACAAACAATGAAAAAGTACAATGATACGAAGTGGTAACGTCATTGCCATAAGTGTAACAGTTTAGTTTAGTTTTTAATCATATGTATGTTAGTTTATAAGGTATGTATCTATGGGCCTGCGATGCCTGATCATAAATAAATAAATAAAAAATAAAATAAAAAATAAATAAATAAGTCTGCGCAAGTGCGACAGAGAAAGAGCGCGTACTCTTCAGTACTAGAAACTACTTAACTATAGCGAAAATCTTTGTATTCATTTCAAATGTTTGAAAAATACTTACCTACTTAAAAAATATAAGTACGTACTAAATACAATATCAATCGTCTACCCTAATTTGTTTCAAGCCGTTGTCTTGTCACCTGTATTGCGAATGGCGATAACAATAAACATTTAATTTGAATCTTTTTTTCTACACACAATGATAGCGGAAGGTTCACACCGATCAATCGACAGCCGCTCATCAATCGATGGTAGACTGACATGAGTCGAAATCGATCGATCAAAGATCGACATTCGACTGTTTGGTAAGTGGTAAGACAGTGGTAAGACCGTGGTAAGACCCTAAGGCGGCATGTTACGGAAATACAACATCGCCGCTCTTTAGTCAGCGACTATCTTAATTTTAACTTTATGGAGTTATTAAATCACTCTCACGGAGGATAGATGCTTAAAGGCAAGTGAAGGTAGATTTACCTGAAATTGATGTAAAGGTTCGCAACAGCTAACACGAACGCAATCGCACTGAGGATAAGTTTAAACTTCTCATACTCGTCCTTGTATTTGAACCTGTTAATAAAAGGATTTTTAAAACATCATTATAGTTAAAAAAAACACGCTTCCAGACAATGCCATCGATTTAACGATTAAATAATACCTTGAAACACCTTTTATCATGGCTTAAAAATTAACAAAAGGACATACGTACTTAACTGCTATTCAAATTAAGTATATTTTATGATGTACCTAAGTTTATTTACTAACTAAAAGATGAACATTAAAATAACATTTTGAGAAGGCCATTATAATATTAAGTAGTTAAATATTTATGTTTTCACGACTCCTCATTATCATTATAATATTGATGATTGTTGATACTATAAAGATATTGAAGCAATTCTGCCCAAGGATTTAGCTAGCTCATAACATAAGATTACATGTACAAATAAAATATACAGATAGAAAATTCGACCCGTGAAAATTGCTAACGCCTTCTGTAGCAAACACATACACCGAAGGGATGGGCAGAGGTAAGTAAAGCCTGTTGCCAATTATACCGGGCATACTCGCCCTTAATGCGAAGAGCATTGGGGTCATGGTCATGGCAGATTGGCGAACCCTTTGCTTTGAAAGACGTGTTAGTGTCGCCACGATGATTTCCATCACCGTTCTGTTCTATAGGTAGGTAAAAAGAATAAGTATACAAAAAACTCATGGTCATGGCAAATTTACGCGATACCGCACTCGATATAATATAGACTTTGTAGCGGACGTGAAAAGCCACTGTGTTTTTTGTTTACCGTGTTTGTACGCGGAAGCGACATTTCTTGCGACAATGGACATTTCTGTTGGCTATCTGCTGTGCCAGCGGTGCCCAGGCATAGGGCGCGAACCTGGGGCCCAACTCTCGCGTATCACTTATTAACTGTCTAATCGTGTATCAGAATATATCAGTTTTCCCATAGAAAATCTGTCAAAACTAGCGTATTCAGATACGCGATAATTATGTCGGTTTTGACGTATTGCGAGTCGATCGAAATGCCAGCGGGTAACAGAGTTGGGCACCTGGAGAGGCGCAGATGACGAGACCAGGAGTCAGGACCAAGTTTTCAAGGGCGCAATTATAGGAGCTCGCACCGGGCGCATAAAAGACTACTTACGGCACTGGCTTCTGCGGGGGTCTACAGGTTAACACAAAAAAAGGTATACTTTTTTCTAAAATTAACTATATAATTTTAAAACTAACAGCTTTGGAGGAATCTTGAAGAACAAAAGGTGTTATAGGGATACAGTTGTTAACAGATTTCATAAGTCTACAAAACCTTTTAGTACCTACTTCAACTGTCCCACAAAGCCGATAGTTTTAGGTTTATAAAGTAAAGTTGCAAAAAAATTGTGTACCCTTTCTGTTTCACTTAGTATAGCGGTTAATAGTTGTATACTCACTTGTCATTTTTGTTAAGTATAGACACGTTTACGTTGCCGAGTATGATGCGTAGGTACAGCCCGTTCTGTTTGGGCAGCGTCGCTTTGATCTCGTGGAGCATCGCTTTCCTTTTCATTATCTCCTTCTCTAATAAGTCCGCGATAGGATCATCTTTGGTTACGCCTTTATCTTCTAGTCTATACATAAAATAATATGTATGATACATAGAATCGTCATCATCTCAGCCGAAAGACGTCCACTGCTGGACATGGGCCTCCCCAAGGTTCGCCACAATGACCGGTCTAGGGCTGCCCGCAGCCAGCGGGTTCCCGCGACCTTCACCAGGTCGTCGTGCGTCGGTCCACCTTGTGGGGTGCCTACCCATGCTACGCTTTCCGGTGATATATACTTATAATAAATTGTAGAATATAATAAATTAATAAAGTATCGCCTTCTTCTTACAATGCCGTTTATCAGAGATAAAATATCACCAGATTATATTAATTGTATGCGCCAAACTAGGCAACGCATGAATGGTATGGTATAATGGACGGGGGGTTATTTCAGTCACACCCAGGCCAGGGAAAATTACGAAAATACCGTTTTCTAAATGACCCCAACAGGAATCGTATCCGTGACTACAAGAAGACAAGGATCCATTGTCTATACAAACACTTTCCACAAAATAAAAAGTAATGTAGAATAGTTTATTACATCTATACAAATAAATAAAATTGGAGTGTCTGTTTGTAATATCAAAATAACACCTTTTCACTAAATACATATGAAAGTACATATGACACCTATAACAAAAACGCGATTTAAAATTTTTTTGTCTGTCTGTCTGTCTGTCTGTCTGTCTGTCTGTCTGTGTGTTTGTTCCGGGTAATCTCCGAAACGGCTGGACCGATTTTGACGGGACTTTCACTGGCAGATAGCTGATGTAATAGGGAGTAACTTAGGCTACTTTAGTTTTTGAAAAACAATTAGGGTTCCGCGTAAAAAAATAAAAACACATAATATCAAAGAGTTTTTCCGAAACGGCTGGACCGATTTTGACGGGACTTTCACTGGTAGATAGCTGATGTTATAATCAGTAACTTAGGCTACTTTTATTTTAGAAAAACAAAATTAAAAAAATGGGTTCTGTCGCGCGGGCTCAGAACGCGGGAGCGGGCTTTTTTGTTAAATTAAATTCCACGCGGACGAAGTCGCGGGCTCAGCTAGTTATTTATATATCTGTCTGTTTAGGAGATCGAGAAGATAGGAGAAAATCAAGATGGTTTAATAATTCATACATTTAATGCGCTTGCATCAAATCCTATACTGTAGTATTTATTCAAAATTATATTTGAAGTGGATTTTCTTCATGTCATACAACTTTATCGACTTTTTATTTATGTATTATCATTTGGTTATTATATTTTATCAATGTTTATTACTGTGGTCAATAATGTCTTAAGTTGCCATGCTTATTATCTTTCTTAATCAGATAGTAGTTTATACAAATAATTATAAGAAGTCATAAAACAAAAGTTGTGGTTAATGATATTTGTAAGTAATATAGTCCTGAGAGTTGTTAGTGTTTAACCAATAACCCTGTATAATATAATAAATACCAATACAAACCAGTGACACTTAATACTAACGAAGTATTTTAATGACCAACTAATTAATGTGTGTAATTACCATAATGTTAATGCACAGTAGTTAAGTAACTGTTTATGTATAATATTTATTATCTATAGTCTTGATTGATATCCTTAACCTTATTTTCATTGGGATTAGTTGCAGGCTGCAGCTTACCCTAATCAATATTGATAAGAGACTGAATTTTTGTATAATTGTTTGACTTGGTCTTCACTTTGCAGAAACCTATAGTAAAATTATCATGAAGATGGAGAAGGATCTAGAACTATCCCTTAGCTTGTCAAACTCCAAAACTATAAACCAAATAAGTTGATTGATAATAGAAGAGACCAACAAGAGTGAACTCCATTAGTTTAAAGACTTGCTGTCATAAAGGTTAGGGATCCCAATTATATGCATTTTTCTGCAGAACAAAGCAAACTCAAAAGCATCAACTGAGATGTCAATAGCTTAGTGATTAGAGGGGCCATCCTCCTAGCTGAGAGGTTCTGGGTTCGATCCCCACTCTGGTCATTAAGCTATTGACATGAGCCCACTCCTAACACAAGCTATTAGATTTGCTGGAGGGGCTAACGGGAATACTAGTAATACTAACTCACATTGCTAGTAATCCATTAAAATAAAAAAGATACAGATACATTAACTCAACGTGTTTCCTCTCTAAACGAGACATCCTAAGGTACACATAGTACAAATGTTGCTTAGTTTGGTGCCATACAGTTGGTGTGTTTAGTCTGGTGATATTTATTTAATAATACAATTGATGCATAATTTGGTACCTATATATCTAATGATTGAAATTTATTAGGTTACCTAGTTAATATAAATATTAGTATTAAATGTGCAGTAAATAGGAGCATTCCTTATCAATTGGAACAAGATAAAGCAATGTACATAGATGGACACATGCTGACCTTTTAAGTGCACCAGCTATGACTGACATGCGATATTTCTGATGTTCAATCTCCTTCATGCATGCTGCTTGCAGCTCGCCAACTTCCTCCAGCTTCATCACATATTCTTTGTTTATTGTCTGCAACAAAAAAAAAATATTGATTGCTAAAAGAACATAGATATTAGATATTGTAGGTAAAAATGTATATTTTATAGAAAAATTGTAATGCTGCTACAGTATTGAATAAATTATATGAAATTAAGTCAGGACCTGTGTATGTATTAGTTATATATTTCAATTGTCATTGCAAATAACTTATTATTCACAAATTCCAAGGATAGGTTTCAATTAACAAGCTCCAAAAGAAGAAAGTCAGTATTATAGTCGTTATCATAACCTTAACATATTTCATTGCATACCGGCAAATAATTAATAATTATTATTGGTAGGTAGGATAGCATAAGTACCAATATTTTTTATTCTCTTTTGACTGGAGCCAGTATTGAAGCATCTAATACAAAGCATTATGTTTGTGATCAACTAAATTAAATAATTACATACATAACTAATTTATATAGTCACAAAACATGATATAAAACCAATAAAACAGGTGGTAACAAAGTCGTAAGCATAGGTCGTAATAATAAAAAAATAAGTATTACCTCTAAACGCTTGTAATCCAACACCAAATCGTCCCATTCTTTGAGACACTCCTCCAGATCCATTTTCACAGTATTTGAAATCACAAAGGATATGTAATTCACAATTTATATAGCGATAAATGGAGACCAATGTGTAAATTCCATTCCCGTTTTCCGTGCACTTTCCGTGACCTTTCTGTTCTGTCAGCTGTCACTTACTGTTCTGTATGTCAGTCAACGCTGTCAATCAGCAGCAGTATCTTACTTGTTCACAGATTAATAATAGTAGAGAGGAGGAATCTTTAGTCGATTTTGAGTCTCATTTGTACCAACATGGTACTGCGTGGAACCGTGGTGGTTGGGGCTAGATTTGATCTGTGGACTTTTAATTCGCTTCGCTCAATCATTATTCTGAGATTGCGTGATCTATGTTAGATCTCGCCAATTTAATGCAGGGGGGTGACAGCCTTAGTTCCATTAATTCCGTTTTGGCGCTGCAGTCGCCAAAAATACTTTGTGATAAAAAATACCCTGTGGTCGCCAGATAGATGTATCTGTAGATAAAGTACTCTGTGATCTGTGATCTATTATATTATTCTCTTTGGGTAGCTTGCTACATATCTCGAGTCTATGGTTAAAAATCAATCGTCGAGTCGAGTATTTGTTTTCTTGTGTATTTCCTCGCATTTCTGCTGAGTTGAGATCCTTGATACGCTCATTCTCCTCCGTTTGTTTTGTTGATATTGTGCTAATCGAAATGGGTACACGAAAGTGCTGTGTTGGTGGTTGCACTGCAACAAGTGAATCGCATCGGCTTTTTTGTTTCCCTAAGAACGACCAACTTAGGAATTTGTGGTTGTCCTACTTAGTTCCAACTAATTCCCTTCTTATTAGACTGTCTAAAGAGCAACTCTTAAGAATACGTGTTTGTGAAAAGCACTTTGAAAAAAAACAGTTTGACCTTGAAGGTCGTAGGCTTCGATATTCATATCCAAGCTTGTTTACCTCTGATGAAGTAGCTGACGGTGTACCTCATGCTTCATCACGTAAGTTATTATAATAATAATGCCCTAAAGTGAATTGTTCATAGTGTGATTATCAAACAAAACCTAACCGGCAAAACTTAAGGCTAAAGCGCCCACCTAGCCCGCGAAGTTCAAATTTTTTGAGGTATTATAGAAATTTTTCAAAATCTGACAATAATAAAAGGCACATTTTGTAATTCGCGACAAAGACCGTGTGCAGTGCATTTATTAATATATCCAACAGAGTAAGTTTCAAGAAAGAAAAACAGAACAAAAAACATTTCTCTGTAAATTTTTGTATATTTAGTGATTAACTAGTATCATATCCACTGTTATAATATTTAGAGTAAAATAAATGTATTAATAAACGCACTGCATACTGTGTTTGTATCAAATCACTCTTAAATGTTTTCAGATTTTGGATAAACTATAATACTCGGAAATTTTGAATTTAGCTGGCTGGACAGGCGCCTTCACCTTAAGCTAATACATTGGCAATTTTATTTCAGATATTATGTCTCCTAGAGGAGAGCATAGTTACGCCAAATCTGATTCTGAGAAGTCTGATGATACAGAACAGTTGATTGTTGTTAGAAATACTGGTAAGTATTCTATAATCTATATATATATAACTCAAAGGTGACTGACTGACATAGTGATTTATCAATGCACAGCCCAAACCACTGGATGGATCGGGCTGAAATTTGGCATGCAGGTAGATGTTATGATGTAGGCATCCGCTAAGAAATGATTTTGATTAATTCTACCCCCAAGGGGATAAAATAGGGGATGAAAGTTTGTCAATTAAATTCCACGCGGTCGTAGTCGCGGGCACTGCTAGTTAAATATATAATTGTAGGGTCAGCACCTGAATTCAAATAATAGATTTTATTGTATTTCCTGTAGCAAATACCACAGTTTTCCGGCAATACAATTGTCCTAAATGTTGATCCTATAAGATTATAGACATAAGTTACATAATGCCAAGTTCTGTTGATATCAAGCCTGTACTCTTCATGTGATGGGATGCCAGTGTACAAATCACAAAAATTCTAACTATGGTCAGAATACATTCTGCTACTTTTTTTTACCCCCCTTTTACTCTTATACAATATTTTTTTTATAGTTGTTGATGAAAGAGGTTTATCAGTTTCACAATTACTGAAAGTTAATGATATTTCCTTTTGCTGAATTTGAACTTTCATAAAACAAAAATAGATCTTGTCATTCTATGATGCAAGTGATAGTCAATCTTAAAGTGAATCAGAAATTTCATGGTTGACAGACATGCAATACTGTAATATAAATGTACTGATATAGAAGTTTTTTTTTTTCAGATTGGTACATTAAATATGAACATAATTACGACAAAAGTAAGCAGAAAGAAGCAGTTATGACAACAAATGCAGTAGCAAGCAGTAGCAAACAAATTGTGGATGATATCACAGATGCATCAATAGTAGTGATGCAGAGTATGTATGATTTTTTTAACTCTGCAATATTTTTTCCATTGGATCTAACCACAGATAGACCTTCACGCTTGGTCGGGGTTTCGTACACGTGAAGTACATGCATTTGCGTTATCTATGTAAATCTATATCTGTGGATCTTATTAATATATCAATATTGATACATATAATAAGGAGGTAAAGTTGTTTGTGAGCTAGTTGGTAATCTAGAACTATTGATCTAATTCAGAAAATTATTTCACTATGAAGAAGCTACATTATCCCTGAATAAATGAACCTGCCTCCCGGACAATACTAAGAGATATCTTAAGATATAATCAATTTTACATGTGATGTTTATTTTCAGAAACTGCTTGTAATGATGAATTGGTGAGCCAAACAATACAAGATAGAAAACCTCATGGAAAGAAGCGAAAAGGTACAGTAATTTAATATTATTGTAAGAATAATACTAATAGTAATCATGGATGGTTATCCTTACGAATATTATAAATGCGAAAGTAACTCTGTCTGTCTATCTGTCTGTCTGTCTGTCGCTCACCCTCAAGGGTGTAAAATTAATATGTGATGGCGATGGGAGAGCCTGAAAAATTAGCACATAAAAAATATATAACATATAGATTAAGAAAAAGAATTGTATCTAAATAACTCTAAATTTAAAATTGAAAACCCCCGATCCGACGACCCTCATCAAATGTATAATTTACCTAGTTCTTCCAAATAATTAAGTTAGTGAGATTTGCCTAGCTCCCGTAGCTCAGTATTCATAGCTCATCTCGCAAATTCATCTGGTATTATAACTAGTTTCGATACCAGATTATGAAATCGCCATTTACATAATTATTTTTGGCTATTTTTCGTCGGGGGTTAATAAAATATTGAATCTTTTATATTATGTACACTTTAATGTAATTGTTTACATCTGGTAGTCTTAACGGAAGCGAAACTTGGTCCCTTACAGTTGGCCTACTGCATAAGCTCCAAGTCACGCAGCGAGCTATGGAGAGACCTATGCTCGTAGTTTCTTTGCGTGATAAGATCCGGAACCAGGATATCCGCAAAAGAACCAAAGTCACCGACATAGCTCACAGAATCAGCAAGCTGAAGTGGCAATGGGCAGGCCACATCGCTCGTAGAACCGACAACCGTTGGGGAAGAAAGGTTCTCGAGCGGCGACCTCGAACCGGAAGACGCAGAGTTGGACGGCCCCCCACTAGATGGACCGACGATCTGGTGAGAGTCGCGGGGAGCCGTTGGATGCGGATAGCGGGCAACCGTCCATTGTGGCGTTCCATGGGGGAGGCCTATGTCCAGCAGTGGACGTCTTACGGCTGATGATGATGATGAATGTAATTGTATTATGTAAAGTAAAATAAATAAAAGTAAATCACATTCATTGTTATTATTTATTATTATTTGCCTCAATAAAAATATTATCGATAAAATTTACACATTATTTATCGATAGAATAAGGACAGCACTAGTTATCGATATTCATTGTTTTTCCTCCACATCACTATTATATTCATAACTATAGATACGCCCACAGAGTAGCTTGTGAGACACCTATCTGTCAAACATGGCGACCACAGAGTAGACTTGTAGACTGTACGACTGTAGCGCCAAAACGGAATTATTGGAACTAAGTCGAAAAAGAGCTGTCCCATCTGTAGCTTGCTACATATCTCTAATCTGTGATTTAATGTAAAATTATTGTTCTGAAGCTCCACATACTTTAAAATACTACGATGCTCACATATTTGTATGTATGTATTTCGAATTCTAGAGGGTTTTACCAATCTTCTTGGTTTTACCCATTGGTCGAAGAGGCAAAAAATATTTTAATCAATATAGAGATTTGGAGACGCTGCGAACACTTTGCCAGCTGTGGAAACGAGATACACGCATATACCTTTGCATAGAGGGAATGGTATGCATTATATGCATAGAGAGAGGCATAGTATTTTTGTCTTGCTCAGCGTATCAGTTTTTAATTAAACTGACCGGCACTACATGTCTGTGACCGGTACTAATTTTCTGGTGTCAATCAAAATTAGTTTCAATGGTTGTAGTGTAGCAGGTATAAAATAAGCAGCGTGAGTAATCTAATGTAGATATTTGATTGTGCAGTAAAAGTAATGGATAAAATATTGGCTTTGCTTTAATCGCTTGTGTATTTTTGCTGTTCCTGTACGCATTTTTATGCCAATTTTTTTCTAAGCATGGTGGACCCCTTAATTATTCCATGGTCTTGATAGTCACCTTCGCTGAATAAGCTAACCCAATTTATATGGGTTTCATTATCTATGAATTAAAAACAATGAAACAAACTATAAAATAAATTAGATATTTGTTTATTTACAGAAAACACGAACCAAATTGCAGTAGTTTTGGTAATCAATTTTGACAAATTATAGCATTTATTATGAGTAACTACAAAATTCTCTAGGAAATATCCTTAACTATCTTCGTTAATAATGTACCAAGAGACTTTCACATATGGATGGATAACCTAAGCCGATAATTTTATTTTTACGGTAGGTAATTACATTTTGATAAAGTGCAAGATACTTATTTTAAATTGTAATACATGTTGTAGAACACAACAATGTCCTGTTGTATCTATGTATATAGGCGATTGCCATAATGTAGAGATGATTACTATGCCATGTTATTGTAGCACCCGTAATAATAGAGAGCGCTCTTAGTGTATCCGTCACTTTTGGGCGAGCTGAACTGCATATTTTTTTCAAAACAGCGATAACACACTTAAAGTAGTCGAAATAAAACATAAATTCACTTGTAGCTATCCGCCCATTGCGATGACCTGCCAGATCATTACAAGCGAGTTTTAAAGGCCTGTTTCACAATCCTTAGATAGAAGTTCGTTGTCCAAATATTATTTTATTTACCAATAATCTATGGAAAAACTTAAAACGTCAAAATTTTCCATAGCATACTTTAGCTGAGGATTGAGAAGCTAGCACAAGTGTTATATGGCAGGTTTGCAAAAAATACAATGCGTTGCAGAATATTTATTTATATGGATATATTCTAAGATGGTTATGTGCCCTAATAGTGAGTCCGCTGGTCTTATAACATTACTTTTTTAATGGGACGTAAGTATTATCAGAATCTAAACAAAAGACTGTCGCTATCCTATTCAAATCAAATAACTGATGATAGAGGGCTGTCGTTTTGCAAATGAAAATACGTTATTCTTAAAAAAAACATCATGAAGGGATTTATCGTAAGTACTACAATTAAATGTAAAATAATCACAGTTATTAAGTTGCATACACACCAGTTTTATTTAAATTTTATAAAGCCTCTACTTCTATTGTATAAGTAACTTTTTTTCTTTACTACGTTTTACGTAAAAAGGTTAGTATCTAAAATAAAAAAAATAGCGAAGGGACGATTGCAAAGTAATAATGACTAGATAATTGTATATTGTGATGTACATAGGAACACTTATTAAATAATAAATCGACACACTATTTATTATTGTGTTCCTTATTTAGTTATCAATCAGGCTTGTAGGCTATTATTTTAAGCTAAAATATTATGATTTAAAAAAAAGATAATTTTAACCACCTGGTTTTGAGCGCTCTCTACATTTACGTCACTCTAGTCGAGTAATGAGTACAATCTCCTTGGTTTTCGCGTATTTATGAATTTACACCGACAAGCGAATATGCATTTATTTTTATAAGAAACTATATAGATACCATGTTTAGCAAATATCCCGACAACTGCCGCGCACGATACACACATCTCGATACGATAAAAATACGAAAAGCTATATATTATGACATGACATATTGTGTAAGCAATAATTCCATATTTAATGCGGCGTGAATTCGCCGGCCGTCAACTCTGCAAGCGATGCACACTGTCATCATGCACTAAACACAGCTTCTAACAGTATGAACGTACCTACGCGAACTACACTACGCTAACACCTACGAATACCAAGCAACGAAATCATTCAATATCCGTAATAAATAACTATTGAATGTAAAAGGCTTCGCGGTTAATATTATTATCGTTCGAACTAGCTACCTTACACAGGCCTGTAATCCAAAATATCAATTAAACGTTATTATATCACACATTAATTTACTTAAGACGTACGACGACGTTAGTGAATCGTCTTAATAATTAAAATCAGTTTATTATAATAATGAAAGTAAAATGTGAACTGTATATTACCCATTTAGCAATTCAAAGCTCTTAACGAAAAATTTGTTTGAGACGAACGAAATAAACGCTGGCGATATAAATAAATAAAATTTTAAAAATATAACGTACCAACTTATAGTTAAAGTTTTGAATCGCCAAAACTTAAAATAAGTCCCTATGAAACCGATGAATTATAAAAATCACTTCTATAAACCTCACTACACATCGTTACCGCGTTCGGTTTCCTTGTCTCCATAGACGTTCATTGTCGCTGTTGGCGCGGATGCAAACAAGCGTAATGAACACCATATCGAGCTGAGACAAACATCAAAAGCATTATGTACATTACATTATGATGATGGAGCTAATAATGCGTTGGCGCGTTACACCAAACTATAATAAAATTATGATTCGTATCTGGATGCTTGTCATGAATAACTTATCGATATCAAATTTAATAAGTAAAACTACAATTATCAATAAAGAAATCAAGGTACAAAATTTGATTGGCCGGGTAAATCAAATTACTTATTCATAACAAATAAAATTTATATCTAAACGGCTTACGAATAAACAATAACTATAAAATAAAACAGAATAATGAAAGTTTAAATAACACAGCTAGACTCCTCACTCTATCGTTGCGAGCGGGTACATGACGAATGCTACGTCGCTGCTTCAGCCGGTCGAGGCGCTTCCGAATCATTATAAAACACGAGAACATCGATCTAACTAATAATATACAGAAACTATGAGCCATTATACTTTAATGGAATGTGTGTGGCTATACCGAAGTGATTGAACACGTAAACAACGAGAATCGGGACAACGGGATTCGTGAATTTGGAAATATAGAGACATAGCATCGTCAGATGTACGGAGAATTAAACTACAATGAGCAGAGGTGAGAGGCTGGCGTCCCTTGGCTCCGGGTGGCCGACAGTCCGGCAGCTCGTATCGGTCTCATTGTAGGTACAACGCAAAAATAATGATAAAGATATCATCGGTGAGTTTAAGTTACTAAAATGGCAACGCTCCTAGCGACACTCCCAAACTTTGACGGTCTGATCGACGCTGCCCGATATCACGTATGGCAAGCTCCTGTGGAAATCTGAAAACAAGAAAAGATATCTTTACATACAAAATAACATTTTAAGAATAATAATTAAATACATAAATATCGCCAGATGAACACACTAATTGTATCCCAAACTATGCACCGCTAGTACCATAGTGTAAGAATAAAACTTGTTCGTCGTCCATCGATTTATTGACTTTCACTCACTCACACGCCATTCTAAGACTTTTACTTATACTTTTAACGTGAAGTCACGTTCCATACCTTACAATAGGTATAGTACAATGGACTGGGGGCGATCCCAGTGACACCCGTACGAGGGCAAACCATTCCTCCTCGGTGCAGTGAGCCGAGCGATCTACGCTCGAACCACGCATTGTGGTGTCGCACACGGAGCGCTTTTGCCTACCTCATCCCCCCTTCCCCAGGGATACAAACGGGATGGTGGTATTACGAGTATGGAATAATAATAAGGGAACATACCCATACTACTTGACCCATTTTTTACCCCCCTTCTCCCCTTGGTGAACACCCGTAGTAAATGTATATGCCAAGACCCCCCGTCCTTCCCTCTAGTTTTCACGTAGTAATTCATCAATACGGTTGTCAATCATTTTTTGCAAAAGCTGCGCGCCATATTTGAATATAGCTCGAAAAAGCGCGAGTTTTTCCTAGAGGATATTGACTATGTGACAAAAACCTAAGATGTGTGACCAAGCGTGGTATTTTGAAGACCTCCCTCCCGCTGAACGGGGTCACGTAGTATGGGTACGTTCTTTAAGCGCGTGCGACGGGAGCCCGCGTGGTGACGTACCGAGGCTGGTGGCGAAGTGCTGGTGCGCGTAGAGCGTCTTGAGGCAGCGCGTGTGCGCGACGTCCCACACGCGCAGCGTCTTGTCGTCGGAGGCGGTGAGCAGGTAGCGGCCGCCGGGGTGCCACGCCAGCCCGCGCACCCAGTTGTCGTGCCCCACCAGCGTCGCCAGGCACTGCCCCGTGCTCACGTCCCAGATCTGCGAACACACACACACACACATGTTACACTAGAATATTCATTGGTGAGAACGTTTTCAGTGTCGTCAACTCAATGGCCATGTAATGTAAGTAAGCACGCGGCATACATATCATTCACTGGCACCAGAACCCGGAGATCGAAATATTTACCGTTTCGTAATACTAATATACTTCACTACATAATATACAACAAAGTCGCTTTCCCATAAGCGTGTGCCGTCTTGTTCACATAACAGATTTCATAAATAAAAATGACAGCAACCGCATGTTTTCTGGATGCTGGATACCATAACCTTAGTTCCTGCTAGGTGCACACTTTTAAACCAATCCCTCATTAATAAACGTAGTTTAACAGTTGTATAGTTACACCATGCTTTGTCTTCTTTCGAATGTCAAATTCTTGATAACAGAAAGAGATATTTCGTTGTGTAAATATTTGCCCACTATAAATAAATAAATAAATATCGCCAAACGAACACACCAACTGTATGATCCCAAACTAAGCAACGCTTGTACTATGGGCACCGTACAATGGACTAGGAGTGATCCAAGTGACACCCAGACCAGGGAACATTACAAAAAGGCCATTTCCGAAATTGACCCTGACGGGAATCGAACCCGCAACCACCCGATGCAGTGAGCCGAGCGGCCTATGCTCGAACCTTTGTGTCAAGCAGTCGTCTATACCACGTTTATTAATAAAGGAGGTTGAGTATAAGGTGTTAGTGTACCTTGACGGACTTGTCCCTGGAGCCGCTGGCGAGGAAGGGCCCGGCGTGCGCGGCGCGGCGGTTGTCGGCGCCGGCCGCCTCGTTGACGGCGGCGGCGGCCGCGCCCGGCGCCCACGACACGCACTCCACCACGTGCTCGTGCTCGCGCAGCTCCATCTGCCGGGGCCGGACCACAACCGAACAATTAATAATTGACCTTCGTATTAACATGTCATCTTCGAACTTACTAACCATTCCTTTCATTGAAAACAAAAGGATCACAATCAAGGTAGGATACCGATATCAAGGTTTACAGTTCCCCCTTTAAGTATTATTCAAGTCCAATTTTTTGAGGGACTTAGGCACGCCAAAAGCTACAGCAGTTTCAAGCGAAGACACCGAGACTTGACCTTCTGTCAACAGAATTTTCTCTTCAAGACAAAGGTACCTTTTTAATACGACTAGTTCCGCCACAAATGCCCACTACTGTTACTCATGTACGCCAAGATCGACAAACGTATCAACAATAACGCCGTGGTTTGACCCTGCGACACTTCTAAAAACATTTTTTTAGACATGTCGCTTTATGTGGTTCATTATTGATATCGCGGTGGTTCATAGTTGCAGCAGGCACGCACCTTGCCGTGAAAGACTGGGACCCATGACGGGTCTCCCTGACGAATTTTTTTTAACTAAAATTGAAAATTTAGAAAACCCCCGATGCGGCGGCTTTTTAAACTACAAAAGAGCTGATAATTTTCAAACGGCTGAACCGATTTCATGAAACATAGCTAAGAACACTCTCGATCAGAATACCTATCTAATAAAAAAAACTAAATTGAAATCGGTACATCCGCTTGGACGCTACGATGCCGCAGTCAGACACACAGATACACATGTTAAACTTATAACACCCCACTTTTTTGTCGGGGGTTAAAAAGGCACGCACCTTGCATTCGTTGGTGTCGGCGTTCCAGACGCGCACGGTCTGGTCGTTGGAACACGACGCCAGGAGCGATCCGTCCGCCGACACGCGCACCATGCGGACCCACTCACGGTGGCCCTTGTAGGTTTTGATGCAGTACCTGCCGTGACACAATCGTAATGAGATATCACCTTGGGAGACTAGGATACTAGTATTCCCGTTATAATGGTCGAAATTCATTTAAATTTTAACTTAAAACGTCATTAAGGTTCTATTGTCAAGGATTGATACTGGCATGCAGAATGCACTATGGAAGTCTGAAAAAAAATTTGTCACCGTTTGTCATTTTGACAGTCAGTCAGTTACCAAGTGGAAGTTACAAATGTGTGTGTAGGCTCCATTTTGGTTTTCCAAAATGGACGGTCACAATTTCGTATCGTATTGTTATTAATTGTTAGTAATTGTTATTGCTATTCGTTACTCGACATTGGCAGAATTATATTGGGCTTGAACCAATGTAAAGAGGCCATTAATATATAAAAAAAAAAACGTGTGTTTGTCAAACGCATGGTAGTGCGTGACTTTTTTTATTTATTGATTTTTATGTATTTCTGAGTATTATAATATAAACATATTAGCATTCTGCACTCCTTCTCTATGTAAAGTCAAATTTCATACTCCTCCATCCGCGCAATTTTCGTTAAAGTGGTACAAAGTTTTTCCTTCACGTATTAATATATAGATACCTGATATTGATGACGAATTTTTACAAACATTTTTTTCTAGTGGCCAGAATAGACCCTAATGACCTTGGGTATCTTTTTAGTATAATTGTTACATGTACTCAATTTATTGTACCTTATGGTCAATGCTCTTTATTATGGTAACATTGATTTATATCATTTAGCATTCCACAAGCTTGCCTGCATACTTCGGTCCTAACCAGTTACTTTACAGAACAACGCGAGCGAATAGGGGCAAACAGTTTTCAGCTCATATTTCACTTCATTGGACTGGGGTGACGTCATCTGTCTCTACAAACAAATTATCGCGAGGTCGGAAAGATACTGCCTGAACTGTCAAGTGTGACCTCAGCAGACTGTGGCGCCGCACTGGTGGGATTTTCAAGCGTATTTTATTTGCGCTTACCCAGTAGCCACCTCCCAAGCTTTGATAGTCTTGTCCCGGCTGGCGGAGTACACGATGTCGCCGCTCGGTGAGAAGGCCACGGAGGACACATTATGGTCGTGGCCGTGCATCGTCTTCACGCATTCGAATGTCTGGTTGAAGTCCCACAGCTTGATTGACATGTCGGCGCTGCAGGACACTGGAATAGATGAGGGCAATCTTTAAATAATATTCTTAGCAGTTAACAAGACTTAATAGCCATAATGGCTTAATAGCGCTGCCTATAAATCATCGAGGATCATAATTACGTGATTAAAGCAAACTGTGTACTCGGTTCAAAATGTGATAAATAATATCGCCAGACTGACACACCAACTGTATCGTCCCAAACTAAGCAACGCTTGTTCAATGGGTACCGTACAATGGACTGTGGGCGACCTCAGAAATATGCCCCGGCGGGAATCGAACCCGCCACCACCATGTGCAGTGAGCCGAGCGGCCTACGCTCGAACCACTGCGCCAAGCGGTCGACAAGCCGTGATGTGACTACTCTTTTGACTAAAGTTTGTTCTACCACTTCTCTTTACTAATTGTAAGTTATGAAGCAATGTCTGTCCTCTAAATATGCAAATGTCTAAGAGCAACTGAAAGTATGTATTTTTTTTTTGTAAATAAGCTAAACCGGACTTGGCATGAAAACTCAAGTATTTGAATAATAGCATCACACACAGTGTGTTGGTAGCTTATTTTGTAATTTTGAGAAATATGTGATTCAGTATCGTGAGAATATAAAGATAGTGCACATTACACTACATACACAAGTCAGATTTTGATATTCTTAGAATTAAATTTAAGCAATTTATATTAATCTATGGGCTCCTGAAGATTTCACCTTCATCTATCTATAAGCTGGTCCAATAACTGATGCCTTACCCAGTAGTTTTCCATGGTGGTCGAAGGCGATGTCCTGAACGGAGTCGGTGTGACCCTTCAGGGTTCGTTCGTACTCGCCGCTCTCAAAGTCATACACTTTGATGGTTGCATCCTCGCTTGAGGACACCATCAAACTGAACACTGGGTGAAATATTACCTGGAAACATCAAATTTTGTGTTTCAACAAGATATTTCTTCATTGCATTGAGGGTGAATGCGTCTGGTAATCAAAGGTCTGGTATGATGACCATAGGCTTGCCCATTATTACATCGGGGTCGAAAAACACTATTGCCGAAATGTGGGTGCACAGCACTGGACCTCTGCTTACTCCTTCGGGGATTGGAAAGCGTGATGGTGTATTACAGGGATGGCGACTCAATTTTATGAGCACGCCATCGTTCGAAACGGTTTGCATTTTTAACCAACTTAAAAAAGAAGGAGGAGCGATGTTCATCTGCATGACTGATTTTTTTTTAATGTATGCTTACTAATTACTCTGTTGATAGTGGCACTGAATCCAAATGAACGAAATAATAAGGTCCCTAGTTATTTCTAGCTTTTGTACACCTAGTTTTGTACAGTTTCATTTTTTTTGCTGCTGTGATAACCGATTGGTTAAAGCACGCGTCTTGCGGGCACCAAGTCTTGGGTTCAAACCCTAGCTCGCACCTCTGGATTTTTCGAACACTATGTGCGATATGAATTTAGAATTTGAATTTAAAAAAGTGCTAAACTACAGTTTACCGTCACATATTCTAAGACTACCCACCGGTGAGAATTTTGAGAATACCATTTGGAGCAATACTATGATTATAGAATGTTACCTTAGTAATGGTGGCCCGATGGCCGGTGAGACAGAACTTCTCCGGCGGGCGAGGTATCCACTCGGCCGGCGTGCGCTTGGCGCGCGTCGGCGCACCTTCGATGAATTCCTTCTGAGCCTCCGACAGCTTCGATTCCAGTTCCATTACCTGGTAACAATATCAGAGTTATTAGCTAATACCGCCTCATCTATCATTGCAATAGGAAAGGTGGCATGTGTAGTTATGTTTTCGATTGAATAGAGGAAAACTAATGTTACTTTATTACTCTGTTCCTTTGTATAACCTGCATGGATTTTCTGAAGCAATGTTCGCCTTCATTAGCATCACAGGTGCCGATTTACTAATGATAGATAGTATCAAATGCTCAACTAAGGGTGGTTATATAAAATCTATCTCAATTCTGAGAATGATCTTGAATATGAAACGTCAAAAGCCTACTCAAGACCATTCTTAGAGTTAAGATTGATTTAATAGCACGGACCTATGATTTCTTTCAACGGTCACCGCTCGTACGAACAGTTCATACAAATCTAGTTCGTACGAACTCCAATTTGTATGGAATTCGTTCGTCATACCTATCGTTATTAAACGTGTCTATTATAAGAAATACTCGCAATTTTCGCAGAACATCACCTGCAGTATTGTAAACAAACGCAGTTTAGTAGAGCAAGGTTCAAGATGAAAACAGATCACCGACCCGATTGCCGTCACCTTGAGTTTTATTCGTTTTGTTGGCATCAGTTCTGGAGCGATAGTTAGGCGATGGATACATCGTGTCACAGTGATTTGTCGCATCGAGTCCAGCGACTGCGTCGTGACGAGATAAACACAGTTCACTCTAGTTAAGGACTCTCACGCCTAAAGCTTGACGTCTTACACTTTAATAGCGTTGTAAACCATGTTTTCGTGATCTCATCACTTACAATTTGACTAGATAGTTGCTGGTATCAAATTTCGGACCTTAATGGAGAAAGCCAATTACCGTTTCGCGACAATAGAGAACAATAATGCCAAGTCAAGTGCAAGAATACGCTCTCCACATAATGCGTTTTTACAAATTGCAAAACTACTAGTTTTGCAAAATGGAACCAACCCACACACACTTCTGCAAACTAATACCAACTTAGTACCACTAACACAAGGTTGGTTTTGGTGTACAGCAGTGAGTTTGAATGAAATGTTGTATGGTTTATTTGTACAGCTACCCGAGCGGCGCGTTATTGAACCTCTATTTGTATATACGCATTTATTTAACGTTAACTCAACAAACGCGGTTGCCGCTTAAACGCTAAAACCAATTAATATATAATAATAAAAGATTGCGAACTATTTCGCCATAACCAATACCAGCTCTCAAACAAAATAAAACTAATACATTTTAGAGCTACGAAGACATCGACAAAGACTTCAAACTTTTAAACCCTTCTACAAGCTACTTCAGTGTTAAAAAAGGCGTGGCATTTTTGCGCTATGGTTTTGTACTGTGGTAATATTTTTTCCGGGACTCCGTTTTGATTTTCCAAAATAGACGGTCACATTTTTGTATTGCATTGTTATTAATTGTGTTTGTTATTGCTATTTATTACTCGACATTGGCAGAATCACATTGGGCCTGACCCAATGGAAATATAATATTTTTCCTCTAATAAGAGCAATAGGAACATGGCCGAGAGCGACCTACAAACCTCCACGACACAGATCGATGGTGTACATTGCACAGACCGGATCGTGTAGAGATGACGTTACAAATGTTTGCTCCACACGTTTTAGCCATCAATATGTTAAGCCGCTAGCTGTTAGGCAATTGCTGACCGTAATGGTACACTAACAAATAGGAGTTCGTTTATGTAACTAGTAAGTAAGTACAGGGGTCGAAACTGATTGCCATGGTAAAAATACTGACTTTACTGACTTGAAGACTCGAAAATACTGACCTTTTACTGACTTTCAAAGTCAAAGGGGGTTACAGACAAATGTTAATAAGTAAAAAGTACACCTTTAAGAGGTTATTTTTTTTTTTAGTATAAGCAGACACACATTCTAGCCTAAGCTTAAACACTAGCTTTTGCCCACAAGTTCGTCCGCGTTGATAAGATCCGCCACATTGTATTATTATGGCAGTCCTTTCATTACAAAATCCGGGTAAGTGCGTGTCGGACCACGCATACTATAGGTTTCCGTAGGCATTCCGCCTCTTTTCAATAATATGGAACCCTAATAATAAGCATGATGCTCCATTTTGATGTGAAACATGTAAAGCGGCGCGTAATAATTTCGCCATCTTTTTACGTACGTTCAGTGGCGTGTGGGTTCGAAACACAATCCAGTTTTTTTTTCAAATTGACGACCACTTGGCTCAGTAGTTTGAGCGTAGACTGCTCGGCTCACTGCACCGGGTGGTTGCGGGTTTGATTCCGGTGGGGCAAATTTCAGAAATGGCCTTTTAGTTATTTTCCCTAGTCTAGATGTCAGATGGGACCGCCCCCAGTCCTTATTAAAATAAATAAATTAATATCGCCAGAATGACACCAACTGTATGGTCCCAAACTAAGCTACGCTTATAATATGTGTACCGTACAATGGATTGGGGCGATCCCAGTGACACCCAGACATAGGCAAATTACGAAAAGGCCATTCCCGATATTTGCCCCGGCAGGAATCGAACCCGCAACCACCACGTGCAGTGAACCGAGCAGCCTACGCTCAAATCACTGCCCCAAGCGGTCGGTATTTATAAATTACTAGCCGAGCCCGCGACTTCGTCCGCGTGGAATTTAACTTAACAAAAAAGCCCGCTCCCGCGTTCTGAGCCCGCACACAGAACCCAATTTTTCATTTTTTTAAATTTTGTTTTTCTAAATAAAAGTTACTGCTTATAACATCAGCTATCTACCAGTAAAAGTCCCGTCAAAATTGGTCCACCCGTTTCGGAGATACTCTTTGATTTCATGTGTTTTTATTTTTTTACGCGGAACCCTAATTGTTTTTCAAAAATTAAAGTAGCCTAAGTTACTCCCTATTACATCAGCTATCTGCCAGTGAAAGTCCCGTCAAAATCGGTCCAGCCGTTTCGGAGATTACCCGGAACAAACACACAGACAGACAGACAGACAGACAAACATTTTTTTAATCGCGTTTTTGCTATAGGTGTCGTATGTACTTTCATATGTATTTAGTGAAAAGGTGTTATTTTGATATTACAAACAGACACTCCAATTTTATTTATTTGTATAGATTATATAGAATATTTAGTTTATAAAATTATTGATATGGTTTTTTAATAAGGAATAATTTATTTCCTTTAATAAACCATCAATAATGTAGTTCAAGAGTTCTAGGATGAATATTACAACTCACGTAAAAAGGCCACTTAATTTCGTAACCGGGAATTAATTTTGAAAAACTGTCAAATAAACCTCCACATTATTGTTTAATACTTATCGAAAGATACCCCGAGGGGTGAATAAACCATTTTTTTCACTCCCCTTCACATGTACGGGAGGTACCTTCCCTAGAAAAAAAAGGTTTTAATATTTATATCAGTTTTGTAGCGGTACCGAAAATCTATTTTTGTTGCAATTTGCAGTCCTAATATTTTCAAAATAAAGTGACTGACGTCCGACGGACGGACATGACGAAACTATAAAGGTTTATAGTTTGACTACGGAATCCTAAAAAGCCGTGTATGAAGTATTACAGAAACAGTCGGGATAGGACTTAAACATGCCCAAAAAAAGGTTTGTGCGCGCATCACGGAAAAAATACTGAATTGATTTTGATGCGTCTTCACCATTTGGTAGCTTGGGGTCGAATTTAAAATCTAAGCCACATGTTATCTAATTCCGGTGGGATAAACTAGAGATACAGCTTGGCCTTACCTACTACTAGTATTACAAGCCACACTACACTTCGGAAGTCATTTTGCTGTTCATTATGGAGCATTGTTGAATAGGTATTTTGAAATTATTGTGGTTGCATAGTCAGTTTATCAAAATTATATCCAGTTTACGAAATATTCAGCTTCAAAGTAGTAGCCTTTTTAGTTGAGTTGCACAATTCATCCGCTAACTAGTGAACTACATTAAAAGAAAATATTTAAAATGAACCATCACATATATTATTATTGGAAAGCGGCGTTATGTCTACGGAACCCCATAGTATGCGTAGACCGACACGCACTTTGCCGGTTTTTTAGGGTTTTATAATAGTACAGATTCTATAGATATCCTTAGTGAAAGTAGCGTAGATTTGGTAAGTATCCAGAATAATAAAAAATCTTTCCTTGATGTTTAAAATACTGACTTTACTGACCATTTTTTAGAAAAACTGACTTTTACTGACCAATGTTAAAAATACTGACTTTTACTGACTTTACTGACCAGTTTCGACCCCTGTAAGTATTCTAGCATATGTATTGCGTACATACATATCGTTGGAGACACTCAGGAATCATCTTTTGTTCATAATATTGATTACGTGTAATCAATTATACATAGAAAACTTTACATAATACTTCACTCAAGCATAAATAATGCAGTTGCTATGTGACGCGCGCAAACTGATGAGGCCTTACAGGTGTTTTGGTATACTTACATTTACTCCACTCTTGCATCTGGAATCTACTTTAGGCGAGATAGAATTGTGGATGTGTTCAACCAAGGCAGCAATAAGGGAATACTTTTTGTGCCAGATTCAAAATTTTCTTCATTATACGCCACTTCATTTAGTTCCTCCTTACTACCTATCTTTATATCTTAATTATTCACTTATAAGTAATAGTAACCTATATATTACTTATAAGTGAGTAATAAGTATTAGTAGTAAGTAGTAAATAGTACTAGTAAGGTAGGTATTAAAAATGTAATGCTCTCCGAAATCTGCGGTCCCTAGGTCTCTGCCGCTGCCCGCGACCTACACAGTCTAATTAGAAATCCAGCACTGCTATTTTGTTACAATGAATGATCAAGTATAAACCTTATTATGCTATAGGTACTTTATTACAGACACCTATTCGTATTGTGGCAAAATTCTCTTTTTCGTTTGCCTAAAACTGAGATTTTGAAAATTTCTCTAGATCGGCGACGTTTACTAGTGTTTCATGAATAAGATTCGACAGGTTCTGTCCGCAATGCCCGCATTTATTTCTTATTTCATACTTTCCACAATTTATTACTACAATAAAGAGAATACAAAAATACCGTTTAGAATAAGTAAATGATTTTATAACCAGGAAGTGTATACCTGGCTAGTTTCACTCAAACTTGACGATTATTGAACTCTTAGACGGTTCTAAATTAACGATGCCAGTTGAATTCAAGTTGATACAGCTGATAGATGAGGAAGACATGCTTATAATGAGAAATGTTCAGAGGAGTTTTAATGAACAGCGCATTGGACGAAATTGACATTTCCTTGGTAAGCGAATCCTAATTATTTGGCACTAGCGGCCCGCCCCGGCTACGCACATTACACATTGGGTACATTGCGGTTAAATTATTCGAGTTTTAGTAAGGATCCCTAATTTTTTTGAAAATATATTATAGCCTATGTCACCCGGGATAGTGTAGCTTCCCAACAGTGAAATAATTTTTCAAATCGGTTCAGTAGTTTCGGAGCCTATTCATTACAATCAAACAAACAAAGTTTTCCTCTTTACAATACTAGTATGATAACTATATTAGATTTTTGAGACCAATTCAAGAAGACAAATAGGGAATAACATCTGCAGTGTGTATTACCTTCTTCTGCAGCCTAATGACGGATGTCCATTTCTTCTCTAGCAGGCCGCCGTACTTGCGATCCATCTCGCCGGTCATGTCGGCCTCTTTCTTGAACGCTTCCAGCGCGTCCGTGTAGCCATTGCTACCTAAATAGTCGGCGATCGCTTTGTTCCTGTAACAATACAAAGTTTATTTTAAAATAGGATCTAATGGTACGTGCTATAAAGTGTATAATTCTGAGAAGAACTATCGCGAGCAATATGTTGGATTGTATTTTCACAATCACGATAAAATTAACAATAACACCCAATATCTGAGCTCAGTCACTCAATGTTTTTCATTTATATTTTTGTTACCTCTGCATAAAAACACCTGCAAAGGTATTAGAGACCCTAATTTTGTCAAATTAGTTGAAATTGTTAACTCTTAAGAATTGAACTAACGAATCAGCCATCAATTTAGAAATAGTTAAGTTAATATACGTGGGATCCGAACAGCAACAAGATAACGGATGTTGTTACAAGCATGACGCAGTCTCAAGTATTGTGCCCTGGCAAAAACTTTGGCACAAAAACTAACAGCTGAACATCTCGAACGCGCAGGATTTCCTTAGTCATTTGCTTTAAAAAGCATCGGAATTCTGTTAATTAAGTAAAACATCCGCTCTAAGAATATATAATGCCCCCATTATATATCCATAGAAACACTCGAATATTGTTAATGCTAGGTTGAGTTACTTACACAAATATTACCTATAGATTACGCATTTACTTTATTAGGTGCCTTAGAAAAGAAGCAGAGAGGTAAAAAGCTTATGTTCATAGAGTGGAAAACAAACAACTTGCCGTCATCGTGAAATAATGTTTAATTCTGACAACGCAACGCCACAAGGTTAGTGCCATAGCGTAGTAAACTATTCCAGTTGCAATATAGACACACTAACTCCCATATTAATAAACTTGGATTAGCGGTTGTGTAGTTACACCATACTTTGTCTTTTTAGATGAAGAGATATATCGGTATGTAACTATTCGCCCGCTAATCCACCCTTATTAATAAGGGGGTAGATGTATAAAGTTCATTATTGAACGATGACATATCAGCTGACGTAAAGGAGAGATCTCTCTTCTCTGTGGGCGTATATGTATCATGTACTCATGAAATTCTGACACACCTAAGTGAGAGTTTACTCTCGGCTGGTCCACCTGCCATTGTAAATAGATTGATATCATTAAAGTACAATAGAAAACAAGGATAGCGTAACGTTAGTTTTATATGGTTGAATAAATATTTCTAAATCTTATTATCTTCGATTTATTGTAATCAATCTGGAACAATAAGTTAAATTGTCTGGCAAATTGTTATTGAAACTCCTTTTCGCTTATCTCCCAATAGTTTAGCTACACTAGTTTGTTTGAATTCTTTATCATAAAATTGATCATTGACACCTGATTCTTCCTTATATTTTGTCTTATCAGCGCAAGTCAGCCAATTATAATCTTCTGACACGAAATATTACATCTTCCTTTCAATTTTGATCACGGATTTTCGATTCGTAAACGAATTGTATAGTAAATTTACGATAACAAAGCAGACATCGAACTTGTCCCAATTCGATAAGCTGCCCTTGTCTCTATAATCGCCCGTATCCGTCAATAATGTACCTTTCTTTGTCATGACACCTTGACAAGTGTAGTAAGTTAGCTGCGGCGGTCTTTGAATATATAAGATGGTGTTTAAGAGATAATTTTTACCCAAATTACGTAACCGTTTCAGTTTTTTCTTGGCCTTTTTCTATTGAATCAGGTCAGACCCTTTGTGATTCTGCCAATAATGGTCGTAATATTAGCAGATACCAAGTAGAATTTCGATGTTCTGATGTAAAATTGACATTTTCTACTGTTATATATGTCTGCAGCGGTATTAAGAAGGTGACATAACAATTTATTTATAACACATATTAAATCCTACTAATATTATAAATGCGAAAGTTTAGTGTGGATGTATGTATGTATGTTTGTTACTCCTTCACGCAAAAACTACTGAACGGATTTGGATGAAATTTGGAACACAGATAGATTATAACCGGGATTAACATATAGGATACTTTTTAACCCGATAATCCCGAAATTTTGCAAAGTTAAAATACTACGCGGATGAAGTCGCGGGGCACAGCTAGTATACTATATACTGACTTCTATTATAACATGACACATTTGAGTATTCAATCGACGATGAGGTCACCAACTGAAGATCACACTTGTTAGATAAGGTTACGCGAAAATCAAATAAAAAATATAAGGTACAAAGTGATTTTTATTAAAATCGCGTTAAATATTATGTTTTTGTTGACATTGCGCATATATCTACTTTATAAATTACAACTCGGACTAAATAATTATATCCCTCAGTGTTTATAACACAGGAAGGAACTTTTTGATTGCATCAAAGTAGTTTGTTCTCATCACCTGCCAATATAAAAGTTGTATGACACCTGACACTAATTACTAAGGATTGTCATAACGCCCACGCCAACTTTCAAATAGATATACGTTTAGTACACCCGTTTATATAATTAAAGTGGAATGTTATTTATATTGTGCTTTTGAGACCTACACTATAGACACCTATTTTATAAACGGCCACTTGGGAACATAGTATGACGTAAATGTTAATGAAAGCGCTGAGCAGCAGCTGAACGCAAGGACTGCTCGAAGATATTTTTAACTGTTGTGTAAAATTCCTTAGTAAGTTAATTAACATGTGGTACCGAGGTAGTCATCTAAAACAAAACTAGCAGAACATTGCTTGAAGTTGTACATTGCAAAGGCAATCCATTATTTAAGCGTACGAAGAAGTTGGTAGCAGCGATGTTTGCCGTTAAGTCTGGTTTCTCCCATAAATGATTTTGTTCTAAACCGATGATAAATAATTAGGCCATGAGATGAACCCATTGCTTTAGAATTTTTAACCACATATGAGTATAGTAGCAATACTCAAAATAGAAAAAGTTGATGAAAAGCAAGAGCCGGCAGTATGACCTCATGAAGAAGAATGTAACTCCTTTTACAGACATGATACTAAAGCAACTGAAATTACCAAACCAAACAGCGACTGGATCAACACAATGAGTCACTAATGTTATGTAGATACAAGTGATACAAGTTCTACATTTCGTCTTGCCGTCAAACATATTCATAGAGCGAGTTTACATGTGAGAAGGAAACCTCGCCACCTTGTGTATAAAAACCAGCTTATTTAAGGTATAAAACAGGCTTCACGCGTTGTGCCCGAGCATTACATCACTACGTTTTATAATTGTCAAACTCTACATGGTACTCATTCAAATAACTTCCTATCGGCAATGTAAGTGCATACTTCGATTATATCGCTTATGCAACAGATAACAACTGGCGTTTAAAATCTTTATTGGCTGGCGAGACTTTCTTGCTGTTTGGAATTTGGCGAAAACACTAGAAGGCAATGACGAGTGAAGCGTTTCATGTACAACTCGTTTGTTGAACGAAACTTATTTCTTGCTTGATTACTCTGTCAGGCTTCTGTATCAGTGCGGTGAAACCGAATCGATTCCAAAAACAATCAGTCTCGCGGGTGTCCCTATTGTTCGCGTGGGAGCAATCGAGTTACACGTATCGTTTGTTTTGTTCAAGTGAAAAGAATAAGCGATGCGGGTGGCGAACAGCAATAGAACAAAAAGTATACCACCGGTCGTTAGTAGTACACCAATCATTGTACAAGGTTGAAGAGTCGAAATCGCTTTGTGAGTGAAGACATTGTGTAATAGTCTGTAAACAACAACGTTTGACTGCTAATAGCTTTGATGACAATGCATACGAACAGAAACTACGGTCAAAGGTTGCGAATTGCGAATGCTTAGAGCAAAATAATAGTGCTGGTATCACACGAATCTTGGACGATAAGGAGTTCAGTGGCAATGTTCGGGCTCAGCGAAAGTGGTTTCGTGCGTAGAGCTAGAGGCGCGGGCCGATCTGGGACCGCATGAGAAAATAACTTTCACGATACATTTCCGACATTACTACTCTGATTACAGGAACAAGTGGCGCTGGAACATTGTTCACTTTAATAATACTTGACGATGAACCATCTAGTGTAGAATACGGTTATCTGGAGTAGGCACGCTATCCGATTAGATTACAGTCCAATGAATTAGTTCCTGAATGATTGTTAGTTTTACAAACTCCAGCCGATCAGTTCGATCACCCAATTTGCATGGTAGTCTTGTATCATTAATATTACGTGACAATCAATTAGCAATTCAAATAGGTGTGCCTGATTGTTACATTGAATAATATTGAAGTGTTTCTGTCTGAGTTGTTTATTAACGTCTACTGTAACATTGTTATCTTGCATAATAGACATTTGTTCGTGATTTTCTGGTATTTAGCCTGGTAAGCATTTAAAATAACCCAGTAAACTAATCATAATAGAGTAAGCAGCTCATTGAAAATGTATTTGGTTTCAACACCAACAATGCGCTAATAGAAATCTATAATGTACAGGTCAATAGAACGTTAAGTTAAATTACTTATTTCTCGTTTTGTTTCGCAGATTTTTACTGCAGTTACTTCTTGAGTCACTTATATTTACAATTCTCAAATTTAATATATAAATCGAAGCTATTGCAGCGGTTTCGGAACAGATTGAAATAGTAATTGATAGTTTCATTCCGCCAAGCAATTTTAATAGACCACATGGGCTATATCGAATGAATTTTCGATCCATTTCAGTGTTGGAGTTAAATGACCTTACTGGAAGTCGGAGCCTGTGAAATATCAGGGTAAAACAATCGATTGGTCGCACTTACAAGAAAATTACGGTGATTGAAAAAACGTTACCATTCTGGAATACAATTTTTATGAGAATAAATAAATAAGTAAGTAATTTTTTTTTATTAAATTTCTCAGTAACATGGGCTGTTATTAAACCCTAATGCGCTGTGATGAAATGGAGCATTCGGTGTAACGGGATCACAAATGATGGGAACAACGGGATGGTTGTAGCGAGGCGGAACGATGTTACATGTGTAGAAGAAACCGCATAGTACACAGTATCCGTATGAAGAACACGTAACAAGTTGTCATTTGCATACGCACGTGATGGGAAATGTAATGAGCCCCGCCACAACTGCTGACAGCAAACGACGAGAGGATGTTCTAACAATCTGTAGTTTCGGCCACACATTGAGGTTTAACTCGGTGGCACTGACTACTAACATAGATAATGCTGTTATGCTATACTAGTCTTTTAAAGGAAATATAACCATTAAAGTTGAGATAAATGCATGGGCCGTCTAATAGGAAGTGCATGTTTGTTACAATATGTCACGTAGGTATGCAGTCCTTTTGTCACTAATTTTGGAGGCGGATGCCACCAAATCCGTTCAGACTGTTTATAATGTTTTCTTTCCACTATGAGAGGATTACGATGGATAAACATTTAAGAAGGAACAGATAATTTCAGAGTTCGAGGATTGTATAAATATTATGAAGGGTGAGATATAAATGTAGGCTAAAACTTTCTTAAAACAATCCTATTCCTTTTTCACAGTATTCGAACTTATTCGTTCCTTGATATAAAATAGAATGTTATTAATTAATTAGTCGACATAATAAGTCGATGTATTGGAATTAGCACAGTATCAATCGAAACTGAATCTTAAAAAGAGGCATATAAGGTTTATAATTATTTCCCTAGCAGTGGGGATGAAGGGGAGGTCACCCACGCGACTTGGCATATCGATCGCCAACAGGCGCCGGCCACGTCAGAGCAGAGCGCCACTGCGTCATTGCGAATCCCTTTTCAACGAGCCCACACAATCAACATCCATTGAGGATAGAAACGAGAATTTCATTTCTTAAAGTGGTTACATACAAGCTAACCATGATGTTCAAGAAAAGAGTAACATAAACTAGATATGACACAAGCGAGTTTCACTCTATGAATGAAATTTTAATTAAAATAACGAGCGATGAAAAATGTTTGTCAAACATTACGAAACTTCACGTGTTTGACAAGAATTTAGATCGAATATATATTCAGGTATTTTCATTAAATCTCTCGTGTTTATGCAGTAACACAATGTTTTAGTATATTGGAAAGTTAGGGCGTAACCACGACGACCCTTAGTAACGGGGAACGGACATTTAATTTCGTGACATAAAGTTTATGTTAACGCAGGTTTCATGGCGAAGTAAACAAGGGTCGGGGGCTGGAAAAACCTGGGCGTGTAGGGGCGCAAATACCATCAACATTATATTGCTAGGGGAAAGGTTAACAACTTTCAAAATGCTACAACTTAGATAGGTAAGACAATAATATTGTTAAATGAATGACATTATGACCCCACTTCACCCCGCCCAACTCACACAGTAGGACAAAATAGAAAATGAAATAAATAGAAATTAAGATCGAAAGCAATGTAGTTAGATAATAATATACTACAAATTGTATGTAAGTGTAGGTCTGTACGAGCATAAAACAAAGTTTCCTAATGCAAAAGAAATAAATCTACCGTTCACTTGTGTAGGTTAATTACTTTGGATAGCTTACTGATGCAAAGCCGACGTAGTAAAGTATATAAAGACATAACTATTGCATAAGAAACCATAAAGGAGAATAACGTTGTCTTCGCGAACGTGACACTAAAAAGTTAACATAGACGAGGAAGCTTTTACGTAGTAGGTAATTTAATTACATTCGTGGCCGGACATACAAATTCTTGGCAGCGAACATGTCTTCTAAATTACATTTGAAATTTCACCGTGGATCGTAAAGTTGATTTACCTGTTGAACGGCCATTAGACCACGATCAGAATTAATTGACCAACCGAAATAAATTATTTGTGTTTTCATATCTGAAGTGTTCTAACAATAAATTTATTGCTATTATAGTAATTGAGAACGGGGCTTCTTCGTCCAACTTTCCAATTGATCTTATCTCCCGATTTGGCACTTTGCAGACTATCGCGCGGAACAATAATGAGAATCGAAAATACGGGAATAGCTACCGTGAATAGACATCAACCAACTACTTATCTTAAAAATAATGCAATAAAAATACTAAAGTCCTAGATGCCATGGTACCCACCTAAATGTATATTTTATTTACACTTCTATATATTCGTCTAGTCCAGAGCGAGGACTTGTATTACTTAGTAAAAGGGATATTGCATTGAATGTAAGCTGACATCGCGGCATGCAGGCGGCAGAATGAGCAGCGTCGACCGGCCGAGGACGGCATTCCTTGCGATCCGCGCCCAGCCAAGAGCGTTTAGCGATGGACAACGGCTCTTGAACCTTACAATGGCTCACATTCCTTGAATCTTGGTATGTTAACTACTTTGCAATACGTACCTACTTAGATACTACATTAGTACTTAAGGTGAAGGCGCCTGTCTTGCCCGCGAAATTCAAAATTTTCGAGTATTTTTATAGTTTATCCAAAATCTGAAAACATTTAAGACAACATTTTGCGATTTGCGACAAACACAGTATGCAGTGCGTTTATTAATACATTTGATTTACTCTAAATATTATCACGATATGATACTAAATCACGAAATATACAAAAATTGCCAGATTTTCTGGTTATCTGTCGTTCTTGAAATGTTTTAGAGTAAGTAAGATATATTAATAAATGCATTGCATACGGTTTTTGTCGCCAATTATAAAATGTTGTGTTAAGGTGATGGGGGCGGTCGTGTTCTCCATACATATTTCATTCCGAATTTATACGAGACACACAAAGTTTTTCCTTAAAACAATGGATTCTATCACTTCTAAATAAATTATTGTATTCGCATCGAATGATTTCAGGCATTTAAAAATAGATTAACATAATCAAAACCGATCGTAAAATTTGTTAAATTTTACGCCTGTGTGTGTGAACTTGTCAGCGCCATCTGACTAAATTAGGCCATTATTAACATAAAATTTGTACTTTGAGTAAACTGCGTGCTAATAGTGTACTAGTTGAAATGACAGATGGTGGTGACCAAATTTTTATTGCAAATATGTATATCCCTATATTGCGCCATCTATATTAATAATTCCGTCAAAGGGTACGGTAGACTCGATTGAAACGTTACCAGAATAATAAAACTTAAAAAAATAATGATTTTGAGTCGACAACATATATCCGCAAAATTCGGATTGTCGTGATAAACAATGTTATAATTATAATATTCGGCACAGTACCGCCATATTTTCTATGGACGCATGTCAGTCAGTGTCAGTGATGACAGTGCCAGTGTTCTTAGTTGGTGGGCCATATTTTTAAAGAAAGAAGAAGTGCATTTATTGATTGAGCTGTCAGAACAAACAAATTCAGTGTTCAATGTTCATGATGTTTCCGTACGAGTATTCATTTCATTTAGTTTTGCTTTGCATAGTGATTAACTTTCATCATCATCATCATCAGCCTATGCTTGTCCACTGCTGGACATAGGCCTCCCCTAATGAGCGCCATAGCGCCCTGTCTTCAGCTTGCCGCATCCAGCATCTGCCTGCAGTCTTTCGCAAATCGTGGCAAAGGGCGTCCTACACTACGCTTGCCGAGTCGAGGTCTCCACTCAAGAACACGTTTAACCCAGCGGTTGTCGGTTCTTCGCGAGATATAGCCAGCCCACTGCCACTTCAGCTTGCTAATTCTTTGAGCTATGTCGATAACTTTGGTTCTCTGTCGGATGTATTTGTATTTCTATTAACTTTGTTTGGATGTAAACACATCATGCCGAAAATTGTAATGAGTCACATTTCACCCGAGCGAAGCCGGGTTTTCATCTTTTATTATCATAATAATAACATTCAATAAAAAAATGAAGTAACGAGTTAAGTATTTTTAATATTTTCCGGACATAATACAATACTAAGTTTCTAATAAATAAATTAATGTATCGCTGACATGATAGGTATCAGATTAATAAATAAATATCGCCAGACTTACTCATCAACTATATGGTGCCAAACTAAGCAACGCTTGTACTATGGCTACCATACATTAAACTGGTGGCGATCCCAGTGACACCCAGACCTGGGCAAATTACGAAAAGGCCGTTTCAGAAAATTTCCTTTGTCGGGAATCGAACCCGCAACCATCCGATGTTGTGAGCCGAGCGGCCAACGCTCAAACTACAGCGCCAAGCGGTCGTCAATTCGCCACACGAGGTACTACGTTGTTGCAGACGCGACGTTGTCAATTGGTAGAGAGCGGCGACTTGACAACGTCGGATGTCTATTAGAAAAGCGTTTGTTGTCGGAAATATTTTTTTCGTTTAGTGTATTATAGGTAGGATCACAGATATAGATTTACATAGATAACGCAAGTATCACGATTTGTATTGAAACCAAGCGTGCCAAATTTTTAACACTTACTGTGACGTCATAGATGGCGGCAAATCCAAACCGATTCAAAGACACCGATGCCGCTGATGCCCCTCCGCCCGCTACGATTCTCTCGAGTGATTATCTCGCTCATACTCATATTTTTATATCTGTAGTCGTGAAGGACTGTAAGTTATAGGCGACCAACCTTGACGCTTGGTCGGGGTTTTCCGACACGCTAAGTACATACATTTGCGTTATCTATGTAAATCCATATATGTGGGTAGGATAGTGTTGCCGCTGGCTTAGGATTACCGTATAGGTACATAAAAATGAAAATTTACTGTATTTGCCAAATAAATACCGAACCTGGTATATACAAACCATAGATACTACTGTACTATCTATACAAATAAATAAAATTGGAGTGTCTGTTTGTAATATCAAAATAACACCTTTTCAGTGAAAAGTTTTCACTAAGTGCATATCAAAGTACATACGACACCTATAGCAAAAACGCGATTAAATTTTTTTTTGTCTGTCTGTCTGTGTGTTTGTTCCGGGTAATCTCCGAAATGGCTGGACCGATTTTGACGGGACTTTCACTGGCAGATAGCTGATGATAAAAGGAGTAATTTAGGCTACTTTAATTTCGGAAAAACAATTAGGGTTCCGCGTAAAAAAATAAAAACACATGAAATCAAAGAGTATCTCCGAAACGGGTGGACCGATTTTGACGGGACTTTCACTGGTAGATAGCTGATGTTATAAGCAGTAACTTAGGCTACATTTATTTTAGAAAAACGAAATTTAAAAAAATGAGTCTTGTCGCGCGGGCTCAGAACGCGGGAGCGGGCTTTAGTTAAATTCCACGCGGACGAAGTCGCGGGCTCAGCTAGTATTATATATGTACACATGTACTAGGTAAGTCCTACTAATATTATAAATGCGAAAGTTTGTGAGTGTGGATGTATGTATGTATGTATGTATGTATGTTTGTTACTCTTTCACGCAAAAACTACTGAACGGATTTAGATGAAATTTGGAACACAGATAGATTATAACCGGGATTAACATATAGGATACTTTTTAACCCAATAATCCAATACTACGCGGATGAAGTCGCGGGGCACAGCAAGTATGTAATAAATATTGGAATGAAGTTCCTTATCGCGCGTTGCGAAAGGGGGCTAGACGGAAAAAATTAAGACCAAAAAATGTGTAACGACACTTTTTTCGCTATATGTGCGGCGTGCGCGTGTTTCTCTGTATGTCTCTCTCTCTCCCTTATAGAAAGCAAGCCAGTTATTATTTTTTTCGTATCGTCTTTCTATTTCGCATTGAACAGTGTGGTGTCGCGACTAACTTTTCCTTTTCCTTTTCCTTTTACTTTTACCTTTACCTTTACTTTTACTTTTACTTTTACTTTTACTACCATCGACGATTGACGACCGCTTGGCGCAGTGGTTTGAGCGTAGGCCGCTCGGCTCACTACACCGGGTGGTGGCGGGTTTGATTCCCTTCACGGTAAATTTCGGAATTGGCCTTTCCGTAATTTGCCCTGGTCTTGGTGTCACTGGCATCGCCCCCAGTCCATTGTACGGTATCCATTGTCCAAGCCTTGCTTAGTTTGGGACCATACAGTTGGTATGTTTGTCTGGCGATATTTGTTTATTTATTAGTATTATTTTGATTGAGCTGAAGCTGTGATAGCCGATTGCTTAAAGCACGCGTCTTGCGGGCACCAGGTATTTTGTTCAAACCCCGGCTCGCACATCTGGATTTTTCGAAATCTATGTGTGACTCATAATTTCTATATGAATACCACTAGCTTACGGTGAAGGAAAACATCGTGAGGAAACCTGTATGTCTTAGAAGATCTAACCAATTTTCGTAAGACATGTGAAATCCGCCAACCCACACTGGGCCAGCGTGGTGGATTATGGCCTGAATCCTCCTCATGTTGAGGGGAGGCCCGTGCCCAGGAGTGGGACGTCAAAAGGGCTAAATTAATATAGTTATTACTAGCTGTGCCCCGCGACTCCGTCCGCGTTCTGTTGAAATTTTTCCTGAATTTTCTTTGCTATAAACCTCACGGACCCCCGGACCTTTCCAACGAATGCAAAACCGTGGAAATCGGTTCGTGCGTTCTGGAGTTATATCGTCAGGACTTATTTTTATATAGTAGATTATCTTTGTTGCAACCTACGTAGTGGAAATCATCAAAGCACTGGCCTGTTAATAATTAGTTTTTAAATTCCGTGTAATTTATATTGACATTTGTTTTTACATAGAATGTATTCTCTTTGCATAGAATTCTATTCTGTCTGTCAAAATACGCTGTACATTAAATATCTTGTCTGGCCTCCGTATATGTTTTTATTTAATCTGCTACTCAGAACAGTCGTCGTCAAAGGTACAACCACAGCAAACTGTCTTTAGTAGCTCTTCAACAGCAGTGGGTACCAACACAACGTTGAGCTTCGCAAAATTAAAGGGAAGCGTCAACTACGCGGCTTGGAGCTTCGCCATGAAGATGTACTTGATCGACAGCGAACTATGGGACTGCGTCATGAAGCCTGCGGAGGAAGTTGACGACTTTCAACGCAAAGATGCCAAAGATCCAAGATTTGCTTGAGTCTAAGCGAACATCTATATCTCATCGTCATGACAGCTGAAACTTCGAAGGAAACATGGAAGCGACTTCGGGAAGCCTACGCTGACAGCGGGCTTGCTCGACGCTTACAACTTATGAAGAAATAGCTTGGTACTAAACTTGTATTGTACTCGAACATAGAAGCCTATGTGAATGACATGCGTGCAACAACAACTGATTGCCAATCAAGCTGGTCTGGAAGATGAACTTGTTGGTGTGATTATGCTGGCAGGACTCAAGGACAGCTACAGCCAATGGTGATGGCAATAGAGCATTCCAGCACCTCGATATCTACAGACTCGGTTGCATCGATCCTGCTGAAGGAAGAACGCCGAGATGCCTCTGCTACATCTACTGCCTTTTCGTCGTCTAGTGTAAATAGTGTGCCTAAGGTGTCGTGTACATATTGCAAAAAAGTAGGCCATGTAGTGTCTCAATGTAGGAAACACTACTAACGCTACTCTGTATAGGACTCTTGGTCCTTTAATTTTGATAGAGACACGATTTTTATGTTGATTTCTTGTAATTATTGTTGTTGTTATAAATAAAAATATGTTCACATGGAAAACCACATCTATTTCTCAGTAATGTATCTCATATGTTAGAAAATACACCAACAAGTGTATTACAGTTATATTTTCACTATATTTAGTAACATCTAAATATATTACTCAAAGGTGACTGACTGACTGACTGACATACTGATCTATCAACGCACAGCCCAAACCTCTGGACGGATCGGGCTGAAATTTGGCATGCAGATGTTATGACGTAGGCATCCGCTAAGAAAGGATTTTGATTAATTTTACCCCAAAGGGATAAAAGAGGGGATGAATAATCCCGAAATTTTTGTTAAGTTAAATTACACGCGGACTAAGTCGCGGGCACAGCTAGTCAGACAATAAAATTATTCTATAACAGATGTATATTTTTTATCGTTTTTTTAGAATGATGAATACGCATACAATAATGAATTTTACAATAGCAAAAATATAATATATTCGCTATTTATTATAAAATAAAAAGTCCGCAATAAATATAAAAGTACGCCCTCTAGTGGCTAGTGGCTAAAATACACCTTTTGTCAATGTGTGCGTGTATGTATTACAATAAAAAGTGACAGAAGTTTTTCATCGGAAAACGCTTAGATTATGAATTATTTTAGGTTGATATTATTGCGTATGTCAATGCAGTATAATAAGTCTTAATCGCAAACAATAGTATTATATCTTAGAAATGCTCAAATTTTGCGTAAAAAATAAATAAGTAGAATCTGTTGACTACAGCGTCATCTTGAGAGAAACTGCAATAAACCCGACCGACGCTTCAACCTTAAATGTTTTCAGATTTTGGATAAACTATAAAAATACTCGAAAATTTTGAATTTCGCGGGCTAGATGGGCGCTTTAGCCTTAAAAAAGTAATAATACTTTTATATCCAACAAAACATCTACTTCATTTTATGATAACAAGTCCGATGATATCACCTTTGAATTTATCATTAATTTGATTTCAAATATTAAATTTGATCCTAAAAACATGTATTGTTTTAAAACGTTTGCCCCGATACGATATTCCGATAAACACCTGATTAAATAGATTGTTAGGTTCAATTTACCGTCAATTTAATGGTATAACAATAAGGATGTCTAAAAGGGAACATTTACAATACGTAATTATTTAAATACAATTAAAGTGTGAAAAATGTGGCATCAGAAGGAAGAGGTATTTTTCAAATTAATAGAAATTGATGCCTATTTAGTACCCAGTCGGAATAATTGTATGATGATGCTGATAGTATTTTGATAGCAATAATAGTTAACCTTGAGTCGTTCATAAACAATGCACCAATAAGAGCAGGTTGGCATTGGTGCAGCTGTCTGACGACAACAAGGCAAATGACTCACGCGCAATCATTCGCAGGTCGGATGCGTACCGTGTCGTCGGTCAAACTACCGGAATGTGTATTAAAACGAGCATACGACGGCTATCGCCCAACATCGTCGATTACCCACAAGGCCAAAACGACTAATTCAAGAAAAGCTGATTATTTTAAGAACAACGGTTACATAGCAAGCGTTTTTTGTTTTGTTTATTTATAGACACGTCACGTGGCGTGGCAACACGTCAAAACTATTCGAAATAGTTAATCAATTTTCACTGATCTACATAATATTTAATAACAACTTTCTATCACATCTAGACACTTATGTAACCGAGATTATGATCTTGATCGATTATGGTAATAACCAGATATGACGCAAGCGGTTTTGCTGTTTGGGTACAGAATGTGAGACAACTCTCGACACGACCTCGTTCTTTCGGAACCAATAGCAGGTCTCGAAAAGCGGGCGGTGTAAGATTTTATCAATGTACTTTGAATAATATTAAAATAGCAATATGCACTTGAGTTTAGCATACCCACTTTCACTGGTATAATTACTTGTGTGTTAGAAAATTGACTGAGGTGAAGGCGCCTGTCTAGCCCGCGAAATTCAAAATTTTCGAGTATTTTTATACATTATCCAAAATCTGAAAACATTTAAGACAACATTTTGTGATTTGCGACAAACACAGTATGCAGTGCGTTTATTAATACATTTATTTTACTCTAAATATTATCACGGTGGATATGATACTAGTAAATCACTAAATATACAAAAATTGCCAGATTATCTGGATAGCTGTCGTTCTTGAAATGTTTTAGAGTAAGTTGGATATATCAATAAATGCACTGCACACGGTCTTTTTCGCGAATTACAAAATGTGCCTTTTATTATTATCAGATTTTGAAAAAAATCTAAAAAACCTCAAAAAATTTGCTTTCGCGGGCTAGATGGGCGCTTTAGCCTTAATAGCATCTTAAAAAATCATCATCATCTGCCTTACCTTTTCCCATTATCTTGGGTCGGCGCAGTATGTCTTTTCCTTCCATTCATCGCGCTTTCCTGTTATAGTAACATCCACTCCAACGTCGTTCATATCACTCTTGATACACATTCCATCCATCTTTTCTTTGGCCTTCCTCTCGCACTGTTTCCATCCACATTCATATTCATCACTCTTTTAGTCACATGCTTCTCATCCCTTCTCATCACGTGTCCAAACCATTCCAGCCTCCTACCTCTAGCATCTTAAAAATTACAAGTGCGAAATGTAGCCTAGTCTTATTCATGTTACTTACAAGACAATATTATTAAAAATCTAATCTATTCGAATTTGAAAGACAGTCCATCGATAAGCGCAGTTGCTTTCTATTGGCAAGACACTATAAATAACTAGCCAAGGACATATTAACATTCACGTGGTTCTCAAAATGCACCTGCGTTACATTCTCCCATGAAACTACTAGCAACAACTAGTCGCGATAAACTAGCGATATTTATTCAAACAACCGCAGACCAAACAGCAACCGCAAAATGTATGCGGGATTATCTGAAAGCTTGAGTGTGAAATGCATATTCATCTAGCAATTTGCCTGGTGTTGTTAATTTGTGATCGTTATTTCTAATCAACGGAGGCGTTCGATGACCCCGATTCGTCACAGTAGATTCAGACCGCGGAATAGACCATTAACAACACCAATGGTAAAGAAAATATCACTTGGTAAAGCGGTTATTTTAAAGCTTGCCGCTTGCAAATTATTTTTCCGCGCATTATAAACAGTGATCAATTAGAATTAAAAGGGATGGAGATTGGAGACATCAAGACGAATCGTAATCATTGTCACAAAAATACGTAACTTATCCAAACTCAAATTTATAGGAAGTTTAAGAGAACATTAGGTATTTATTTTATCAGCGTATAAAGACACAACAAGAAAATATTTGTAAGAGCTGTTTTTTGTAGTAGATAGTAATACATAATACATTCCACCCACGCTATTATACTATTAGGAATCACATTTAGGACAGCAGGTACTTCCAAGTTCTCTTAACAAAGTTAGTGTAATCCCATTTGTATAATGACGTTACATAACGTGGATACTTTTAATTTGGGCGCGTTTGCACTTGTATAACAATAGCGTGTGAACAGTGTGACCACATCTTAGTATAGAAGTATCGCGAATTAGATCTCCGTTCGCCTTTCACTTTGTGAGGAGCGAGCTAAAGGGTATAAGGTAATAAGGGCATTTTGGGTCAAGGGTTCACGGTCGATGCGATATTATGGTAAATTAAACGCGGAATCAATGATGCAGACAATCATTATAATAACAATTTAAGAAGAAGTATGTGTGTGGTTATGTTTTAGTATCAAAGTGATTTGTTTGTCCCCAGCTATTTTGACACCATCGGAATGTTTGAGATAACAAGAAATCAAATAACCGAACGAGAAACACAGTAATGGAGCTTTTCTGGCTAACATTCAAAAGAGCAACAATGAAGACAATTTACCTAGGTACTATGAGACCACGCATCGCCGTAACAGCAGCATTGTAACTTTGACTAATGTACCTAATTAACGACTTATAATAGAAGATAATAGGCACTTTTTCATTGACAAAACTAATACATAAAATAAAAAATATAGCTGTAATAATTTCCGCCTGCATGACGACGACCCACAATCCAATTACTACGCAGTTTATCGTAGAATAAATTACTACCTATCTCATTTTATCTGACAATGAATATCAGCCCTGATAAGTTTATTTGAAGACAGCAATCAACGGAGCTGGCACAGGTGAGCCGTTATTCGGAATTGCAACATCATAATCGTGTAATAATGATGGGATTTCTAGGTTCACGATGAAAGCTGCGCAGCATTAAGTAGAGGAAGGCGCCAGCGACGACGCGGGGTCAACGACACGATGTTATAAGAAGAACAACTGTCACTTTCAAAGGTCGATACGCACGCAGGTCGACGTGGTCCCGAAGCCCCATTTGTGCGTCAGACACAGATATAAACTCTTTATTATCATGTCAGCTGTCTGCTGGACCTCTTACACTAATTAAATATGATAATGATAAACTGTCAAGTATCCTACTAATATTATAAATGCGAAAGTTTGTGAGTGTGGATGTATGTATGTAACTATGTATGTATGTTTGGTACTCCTTCACGCAAAAACTACTGAACGGATTTGGATGAAATTTGGAACACAGATAGATTATAACCGGGATTAACATATAGGATACTTTTTAACCCAATAATCCAATACTACGCGGATGAAGTCGCGGGGCACAGCTAGTATAAAAATATAGCAAAGATCATCAATATCTCTAAAAAGTAATAAAACATTTCGAATTAATGATGCTACCTACCTACGGTGAATGAAAAAGGTGCAAGTAAACCTGCACCTCAAAGAAGAATTAACAAGTTTTCGAAAGGCAATTCAATCCAGCTCGCGCTATGCCGGCGCGACTCAACTCATGGAAAGGCCTGTCTCCATAAATGAGTTATTGAACAGCGAAATATGTAATTTTAATAATAAATATAAATTGATGATAATGTTGTGTTAAAACAAAACAACTATCAATATTTTGGGTGGTTAAACGCGGAAGGAAGTCCATCGTTAGAGTACGGTTACCCAACTGGATTTGGATACCGAGCAATTTGAAACGACAAGGCGCCAGACGTGGTCAGCATGTCAGTTACTTTTTAATCAGTTACAGTAGCTTACGTGCCTAATTCTGTTGACATTTAAGTAATCGGTGTTAAACTTAAATTCCTTTTTTACTTCTAGACTAATTTCACAATAGTTGAATGTCTGTAACAGTTTACATTTAACTGGTATCAAGAATTTGCTTAAAATGAGACGGAATTAAGTAGGTATTTACTTTCGTCAGTTTATCAGGTTTATAATTATATAATAAGGTCAGTAATTAATGCCAAATTCAGAGAGTTTCTACAACAATATTGGTAACATTGCGTTAGTACTTCGACCTTGTTGCCGCCGCAGCTATTTGCTCGACCGAATTCATTGAAACTCAATTCTGTTGTTCCAAAACGCAACCGTATATTTGAAGACAATGCACTGTCCACAATAGAAAACGGTGAAAAACAAATTGATTTTGCAATTATCTTCAGATACGTGCGTATCTTGGATGGTGGCAAAGTCAAATAGTACGAAAGAAATCAGGTATGTCGTACTGTGCAAGAATCAAACAATGCAATAAGACAAAAAGTAATTTCTAAACACCACAGCTTTCCATTCCGGATTTCTAGTCGATTTAAACATCTATTTACGAGCAAATCGTTAATAATGTGACCTTGATGCGGAGCAAATACCTAATTAAATGTACAGTTACTGGACTCACTGGTCAAATGGACAGTTACAGGAAAGGAAAGGACCAGTTGGATCAATGTAGGGGATTCATCGTGTCGTTTGTACAACATACACTTTACCCAATATATTTGTAATTATCAGAGATTGATAAGGTCGAAGATTGATAAGTTCAATCTGTTTCATTTCAGTGCAACCTCCATGCCTCTCCCTCCCTATTTTTATTGCATATTGTTTCATGTTTAAGGTGAAGGCGCCTGTCTAGCAAGCGAAATTCAAAATTTTCAAGTATTTTTATAGTTTATCCAAAATCTGAAAACATTTAAGACAACATTTTGTAATTTGCGACAAACACAGTATGCAGTGCGTTTATTAATACATTTATTTTACTCTAAATATTATCACGGTGGATATGATACTCGTAAATCACTAAATATACAAAAATTGCCAGATTATCTGGATAGCTGTCGTTCTTGAAATGTTTTAGAGTAAGTTGGATATATTAATAAATGCACTGCACATGGTATTTTTCGCGAATTACAAAATGTGCCTTTTATTATTTATTGTCAGATTTTGAAAATTTTCTAAAAAACCTCAAAAAATTTGAACTTCGTGGGCTAGATGGGCGCTTTAGCCTTAAGTAGTATTCTTTTTATACTCTCTTCAATACCTCTTCATTCGCCGGTACTCAATCATCCAATTGAATGCCTCCAAAATTGCCCTATGTCATGTAATTAAGTAAAAAATGTATGTATTTATTTAAAAGTAGATTTATAAGAACCTTAATAAAACTATTGATGCAGATATTCATTATGGACGTAGAGTCCGTAGATTCGTTTTGTTTATGGTGATGTTTTTCAAATATAATCATTTGTGTTGTAATAGCGACTCAAAATAGATGAATTTAGAAAATTGAGATCTAAAATTACAGAGTTAGAAGTCGTATTAGGCGATCTAGATGCTCTGGAAACGACTTATGAAGAATACAAAAGAATAAATGGACCATGAAAACCCACATGCTTATTATTTTAAATTATAAAAAATCTGGGTACACTAAAAACTAGATATAATTAGGAACCTTATAATTCCTTTCATTTGGAGTCGGCGCCAATTCAAGTAGGGTGGGGTACCTAAGAAGTTATTGTAACATAGTGTAAAGATAGTCGCACCAACTCCAAATTAACCATTGACAACGGAAGTTCCTTTATCAAAGAACTTGACCGAGAAATGGGTGAATATATACATAAAATCATGCAGACGAACATATAACCTCCTCCTTTGTTTGAAGTTGGTTATAAAGAGAGTAGATAGGTAACAGTTCACTCACAGCTCCTCCCGTTGCCGTTGTGACAACACCATTTTCATCGTGGTCGGGTGAGGCTTGAGGCGGCGGGCCCGTCTAGTTCACTGCACAAGAGTCTCACAATTCACGCGGGCGACGGCAGAAACGCCGTGGCCATTATCACACCTGTGTGCAAACATAACACTTATTTTTATTAACTGCAACATCATTATGCGAGAAGGCCGCGGAAACGATTGATGGCTAGGTAAAGTAGGTATAGTGTATATAGAACATTAAAACCCTTATACAAACGATTACTACTAACTAACTTTTCAACTGAGGAAGATAAGTAAGTTCCAATTAGTAAGACAGTAACATGGGAAACAAAATCTATTCACAACAAGATTTGGATACTTATGCAGCGTTGTAAGCATTGTTTTCTTGGTCTCACTCAAGACATGTTTGGCTTGATTGCAATAATCTAAAGCCAATGTTACTACAACTGATGAGGGAAAAGATCTCATTGTTTTTATAATTTTTTCCATATTATGTTTCTCTATCAAGTATACAATTCGTATGCATGGTGTTAGTTACATAAAGTATAAAATGGTACCTATTGTATGCCTACCTAGTATATAGCTAAGGATAGGTTTTGTTTATCTCATTGAACTCACAGATTATTGAATTAAGCAACAATTTCAATCAGTATTCTGCAGATTTCTGGTTTTTGTATTTGCAGTAAGAAGACATAGGTACCTCTAATATTTTTAAATCTATTTCTTTTCTGCAAGTAGATTACTTATACTACGGCCAATGAGAAACAATACAACATGGTACTGATTTTCATGTTCAAGTAGGTAATTGTGGGGCTCACCAACATTTAGGTAGCTATAATAAAAATTTGAGATGAATTCTGTGTGCGTAACCATTATCAACTCAAAATGTATGAAGAAAAAAAAAACAATTTTATAAAATAATCCATTGATTTTCGTATCGCTTCTCGTTAGCAGTGGTACAGATACAAACTTGATTAGATTTTTTTGAGAAATATTTAAGAATCTATAGAGCCATGCATAAAGTTACATATTAAGTCAGCTATAAGACTGATTGCTAGACTTAAAAATTTTGAAAGACATTTATATACCTTAAACAGATTTTTCAAATTAAACTGTGAGGTACCTATGTCAAAAGCTTGTTTATGTAGGTACATAAACAAGCTTATAGGTATAAAGCTGAGCCGTATTAACAAACATGGATGATGATTAAGAAAATGCTTAAGAAACGTTTAAACCAATAAATTATCAGTTAAGAAACTGAACCTTCTCTTTCATTTAGAACATAGTATGAAACACATTAGCGAAATCAGGTGTTACACAACATAGATTTGATATTTTCTGAACAAATAACATGTGCATAATTAAACTGTCACATGGTTCAACAGTGATGAAATATTTAGCCAGTTAAGACATGAGGAAGGCAGAATAAAGGTTACATTACATCATTCAATACATTAACATAAACTTTGTGAGTCATCAACTTGAATGTATGTTGAAGTGTCACTATACTTATTTGGCATAAGGACAATATTCCAAGTTCTACAAAAGATTACTATTACACCTTCAAGGAGTGGAATGTTTTATAGCAATATCAACCTAACACTTATCCTGGTAAGGTACACTTTTCATTGCTGCTAACTAGAAATTTACATAATTCACTAAATATATTTTGAATTCATTTGTTTCTTAATGATTTAAAGTGGAAAGGAATAAATAATAACTATTAATAAATCAGGCACCGTCATTCAATTAATTAACTTTGGTGGAAATAAATTGCAAATCCAAACATTCAATTTTATAATACTCAATAATTTTATGCTAAAGAGCTAGTAAAGTAATTACCTATTTATGATGAAAACATTTCCAAACTCCAATAAAAATGTAAATCCAAATGAATTGAGTCTTTTTACAGGTGCAATAAACCCTTTTTACTTAGAACTTAATTGACAAAGTGACTCTTATCATTAGTGCCAATGACCTGACTGGCCCTAACATTAGAGAAGGACATAGTCCGAGTTTAGGTACCTACCTATTGATTTTTCTATAAGTATACAACCTACATTCAATTTGAAATATAATTTGAAACAATGTTATAGGTACCTAAGCATCTAAATAGGTACCTAATTCTTGTAGACAACAATTAAGGTAGGTATCTATCTACCTATGTATTGAATTGGAGCAAATAGCACAGGTGTTACCTACTTAATGCTACTATTAGTAAGGTTTCAGTAAATGGGTGAATTTTAAACTAAGTACATCAATGTGCACATGTAATATGAGGCTGATCAAAATAAGTATGGATTCTATGTCAAGGGTAGAGTATAAGTTTACCTTTTCATGTTAGTCACTCCCTAATTTATGTTTACAGAATTTAAGTACTTATAACACAGCACTTATAGCGCTGATACAATCATGCATAAGTAGTTATTTCTTTTAATTGTATTCAAAGATAGGTAGAATTAATGTTGGCCATGTTGGTATTTCAAGTTTATGGTACAATACATATAGCATAGCAATCCTACTTAAAGTACAAAATTGTATACAAATAATAATACAATGTATAAAATGAATGTACTTACTCAATTGTATAAAAATAAATGTATTTTCATAAATGATAATATATTATTTCCAAATTCAGTACATACGCAGCAGGTGTTTCCGATTGTTATTATTAATGTCAGCCTGCCTAATGTCTATTATAATCCAGTGATCATTTCTAGTGTTTGTGTAGGATTTATGTAATTTTGCACCATTGACATACTTGACTAATCTTTAAGTGCATGGCCTACCTCTCTATGTTACAGGAGCTACTTCTGAAAATTACACGTACATACATTTCACTACCTATAATCAAGCGCAATTTAATAAAAAAATCAACAAAATGAGAATGCAGTAAAATGAGTCAGAAACCAACCAAACGTCAAAACCAATACGGTTACTGTCATTATGCCACATCAACGAAATTCACAAATCTCGTTGATTTCCGCAATGGAAAGCCTTTTCCTAAACTATTTCCATACTAAAAATGATGAATGATATAATAATATAAGGAGAAATTACAGAAAATCTAATAGCACGGCCATATTGAAGGACTAAAGCAGTTGAACTCTACGCAGATTGCTATTTTATTCACAGGAACGTGGATTACGTATGTAGCTTTGAAGTAAATCATATTATACTTACGGAACACAAATACACTTCAAATTCCACTTTCGTCTGAAATAAATATCACGCACTCTTCAATCACACTTCACACAAGACCCAAGGCAGAAAACCGTTTTCGTTGCAATGGCTCAAAAACTCGCCCACCAATCCAATACAACATACAACACGAACGAACGAAGTTTCGATTTTCTTTGAACTTTCGACATTAACCGAAGCAGCGCCATCTATGTCCACATGCGACACTAACAGTTAAATAAAGATAAAACATATGTTTCTCTATATGTGTAACAGAGATAGAATGATTTATTATATGATAACAAATTGTTACTAGCGCAAAAAAATATTTCAGTTTTTTTTTCTAAATAGAGTAGTATCGTTTGATAAGAATCTGAGTCGATAAGTTGTATTTTATCGATTATCGCTGCGCGTAATCGAGGCTGTGTCTCCATGCATTGCGTACGCCATACGTGGTAATAACACAAGTCAGCACACCTTAGACTCAGATGTCGAGGAGAACGACACACGCACACTCCCCATCAGACACCGACCTCGCCGGCGAGGTCGACGAACCCCCGCTTCCGCTAGAAGGTGCGTCTACTTACCTAGACGCACCTTGGCACCCGACAAGCCCGCTGACTTTCTTGGCGGATCTTCTCAGTCGAGGTCGCGTTCCGATCCGGTGGTAGATTTACCCTCGCCACCTCTCCTGGCAGCGGCCCAAGCCGAGGTCGTGTCCCTTGTGGCGCCCTTGAGCTAGCTGCCCCCCTGCCCCTCTGGCTGGAGCGCACTTGCGCTCGCCCTCTGTCCGGGTGAAGTTGTTATGGCCACTCTGGCCAACAAAATATAGTAAAAAAAAAAAAAAGTCAGCACACCTACTAGATTTAGCCATTTATTTATGAACGCTTATATCCTCATCAATCATATTAAGTTTGACTGTAATTGGGTATACAGCCAGAGTTTAGAAAAAACAATATATGCTTCTTTAATGGGCAAGGTCCTTCTACCTACGCAAAGAGGAGCATAATATGAACTAAAATTGTTGGTCTATTTAACTGTATGCATGAAGCTTTATTCTAATTGCATGAGGGATCACGGTTGCACAAATAATGGGCTGAAGCTCCTGATAGGGGCTGTGTCCCTTACTACTAAGGTGTCTATGGGGGAGGGAGGGATAAGTACTTAGGCATGGCCACTAGGAGCGAAAGGGACACAGTCATAGCATCAGCAACTTCCCCTGTTGGTTCTTTTTTTCTTTCTTCAGAAGTATTTAAGTATAATAAGCTTTAACATAGATAAGAAGAATTACAATTTACAATATCATATCCAAATCAAGAGCGCGATCATGTTACATGTAGAAATCCATGACAGTATGTCACATGACATCTACATTATTTTTTTTTACCACATTCCTTTTATTGCAAATTATATAGGCATCTATCTTTTTATACCAAACCAGCAAGCCAGTGTACACGAAGCTCTATTTACAATGTTATATTTTTTATGAATCGACTAAAATATAATTAAAAGTTTATTTTCTCGTTCTCACCTCTAATTCAACAAAACAAATGTCCGAATCGTGCGCCCATTTCGTAAGTTCCTCAAATGATAATTTAGATTGACGCCCTGAAAATAAAATAATTTAATTACACCCGAGCATATGTGAACTGTCTTACATAGTTTTAATATTAATTAAAATCTTTTCACCGAAGCCTTTCGAATTTTGAATTTTTTTTTAACATCGTCGGTACCTACGTAGACGAAAGGAATCAAGTTTCATAAATAATGGTGTTTGCATAATTGCTACGATATTTAGAACATCTAATCAGTTGACATATAGACGAAATTACATTCAAAGCAGTGTTTAACTCGCAAAATGGCAGTGATCAGTGGTCACCTTTCACCTTGTAGCCAGTGAATAGATTTTGGTTTCGTTCATCGATGTGTGGCTCGTTAAATTGTATACGAGGCACGGATGCTGACTCTGTGGAGCGGTGTGTGCGATGGTGATAGCAAAGAGCAAGAAAGTCAAACCACAAATGAGTAGCACAATCAAAAATATGGATTACAACTGGTCGCCTGGTCCAGAACCACCTAACAACCAGGAAGGTGGTGTTCCCAGGGCGATCTTCATACCTCACGTGAATTCACTGCCATTCGAGGAGAGACGTGTCACACTGGAGCAGTCAGTCAAGGTACTCCTAATTTTTAATCATCTATAATTTTGTAGGTACCTATGTGTAGATTTGACACTATATAACTTGTTGATTGTAGATTCTGTAATGGGCGCTGGCAGACTGGAGCCTTACCACTAACAAAATAATGGATATTGACAGATATATCTGAAAAAGTTGGAAGAATAAATGGATATTGTGAAATGATTGTACTGCATGTGGTTCCGCTCCTGTCTGTCTCCATAAAAAAAGCCATTACAATTGTTTAGTAAATTAGTTCTATAGTCAGTTGGCAGATTCTTGTTTGATATCCTTACAGAGTTGACACTGACAGAGTAGACCCTAGAGTTTACACTGTTAAAAAATAGAGTCATTAATATAAATCAGTGTTAATGTTTTATCAATGCATACACAAGGTTACGGGCTGATAGAAAGTAATTGTAAATAGAAACAAAATATGAATGTCCTTAAACCAAATGTAATATCATATAAATATTTATCAAAGCATGTGTCATCACTACATATCAATATAAAGTATAAACATTTGCCTTTTGTTTTGCTGTTCAATGTGATTTAGTCAAGGTACTGATTAATATCTATAGTATTGATAATAAAACATAAAAGTTAAATATTTGTACAAAATCAAATTCAGTTCAATGAACTGTGGAGACGGGACCAACTAAACTTGATGAGTTAAGATCTGTTTTAAAACAATAGAACATCATTGAAAAGCAATCAATACCTATCCTTATCACAAGAATAACTTTCATTATTTAAAATTTATACATGTATTTAAGCTATTTTAATTATTACATTGATATCCACCTGATGTTCATATTTTGTTAATAATGTGTTATTCATACACATTTTTCATGGAGTCTTAGAGTCAAGGTCTACCATTGTACTGCAAGGCTGAACATTTACTATTGGCATGTTAACTAGAACCACTTGCAATATGAATCATAACTTTGTTTAGTATACATAATATAAGTACTCTCACTTAGTATGGTCATGCAGAGAAAACCTGTAAAGTAAAAAATATGATTTTCATATTATAATTTTTTTCCAATTGTTCCTACTACTAATGATTGTGTTTAATATTTTTTAATAATATATAGGCAGGTACTGATGTATAGATAATCTTTTTTACGAAAACGAAAATTTAACAGTTATTTAATTTTGGAAAAAATATCAGAGGTCTTATGTAATTGCCCTCTTATCTACTTGTAAGATACTGCAGAAGTTGCTATGTGTTTCAATATTGGCAAATGGGCATCCATAACTAGAGACATGAACTTTGTCATGTGGATGATTGTTTATAAGATTGAATGAGACAAAAGGAATTAACTATCTTACAGTGTCTCACAGGCAGCTCTAGTGTGACTGCAGGACTTTATATAGTACATAAATAGTAGTAGTATAGTTATGTGACATTTTTGTATTCTCCCTTGGGCCACCATTATTTCTCACCAATGCTTATCTATTGGTTAACTCCAGCAGTTCAAACTATGATAACAATATTATCTAGATTCTAGATATGATTTGATAAAAAGTTTATCTCATATTCAGTCCCAATGGTTATGAAAATTGCCCATAAATCACTAGAATTGTAATGAAAATGATTGTAATAAGCCACCTGCAACTGAGCCTAGTATAGTGGAATGTGGCTTAAACCTTTATCATCTTAATTGAGGTGAGAGAAGAAAAAGGCAAGGGCAAAGGTATTCTAGTACTTACTACATACACTCTAAAGTTCAAAAACAGTATGTAGTTTATTGTATGTTTATCTACACAGAAACAGTGAATTTTATTCCACATCCTAACTAAGTTTCCTGTAAACTCAATAATAATTGTAATTGTAAGGGTAGTATTTCTCCATAACATAGCTATGATACCATACTATATCAAAATCAGATATGGTGACTGAGGAATGATGCATGTTTTTAAATATATTTTAATTCTACAGAATGTAGCTATGCTAGTGTTGTAAGTATTACACAAATGAGGTGCCTTAGTTTTTGATTCTCTTTGTTTTGCAATCGTAATATTAAAATATATTCAATTGATAAGCGAGTCACACGCGCATCATCGCATTTATCCATAATTTAGTTTGTATGCAGTCCAGGCCAGTGCTTGTCTGTTAGCTGTGTGCATGCGCCCGCGCACGCCTGACTCAGCGTGACCCGTGGTGCTTGAGACACATTGTCCATTGGCAATTAAATTTAATGAGATTAAATTGCTATTTCTGACTACGCATCAGCTAGCACCAAGGAAGTTGATACTTATCAATTTTATGTTAGGAGGAAGCTTTATACGTATTTTATTATTATCGGAAACAATAGCCGGCGAATGTACGATTATTACTAACATCAATGATCTCGTAGTTTGATTCTGACTCATTGTTTTTAACTTTTGCCTGTTATCTTGGTAGCAACTGTGAGGCTGAAACGTGGGGAATTCTGGGTTAACGTCATGACGTCACAGAATTGCCCACGTGCCTGCCTGGGCCTGGTCTGTTCTGGTCATCAATAGCCTCTACACTACAGTCGCAGTCTTTAGAATATCGACCGCAACCGTACTTGTGGCTTGCTTGTAAACCTGTATAGAAGCGAATTTCTCGCCATGTCTAACAGCTCGCTTCCGGCGACTTTTCAAGCTAAGGCTTGCATCTAGCTCGAGATCGACTCTTATAGCGCCTTCCATTCCGTCAAGGTATCTGCGGTCTGGACTAAATGGTGATTTTGAGAAGTCATTTAGGGCCAAGGATTCTTAGGATTTACCTCCAGAACTGCTAAAACATAATTAGCTGTTAACATAATTGACACTGAGTCGTAATTAGCGTGGCATATAGGCACGGGGATATTTTGCATAGAACCAACAGTTTTTAAGATTATCACATCCGAAATTCCAAAATAGATAATGCCAGTTACTATTTGAACTGTATGTAATGTTTGCTTCGGGATTGTAGGAGAGGCAGTGAAATGAACCATGTCTATCCTTGATCATGTATAATTAGAATTAATCAACACAGCTGTGATTATTTTTAGACATTGGATTGTATGGATATGATTTTTAACTCGATACAGGTTTACGACCGGTCTCTTTGTATGTACCTACTATATTATATGTATTATTATTGTATGCCTAAGATATCTTCTACTATATAAAAATAAGTCGGGTTTTTCTTCCTGACGCTATAACTCCAGAACGCACGAACCGATTTCCACGGTTTTGCATTCGTTGGAAAGGTCTCGGGCTCCGTGAGGTTTATAGCAAAGAAAATTCAGGAAAAATTTCAACAGCACGCGGACGGAGTCGCGGGGCACAGCTAGTTTTAGTATGTAAATACACTTACACACTTACAGCAGTGATAGCCGATTGGTTAAGCACACGTCTTGCGTGCACAAGGTCTTGGGTTCAAACCCCTGCTCGCACCTCTGATTATAACTTGCTATGGTGAAGCAAAACATCGTGAGGAAACCTGCATGTCTTAGAAAATCTAACCAATTTTCGAAAGACATGTGCAATCCGCCAACCCGCACTGGGCCAGCGTGGCGGATTATGACCTGTATCCCCCTCGTAGTGAGGGGAGGCACGTGCCCAGGAGTGGGACGTCAAAGGGGCTAAATTATATTATATATATCTATTATTATATAAATACACTTACCGATAAATCTGGCTTTTTGAGAAGATTTCACTCTCTTTTGTATGCCAAAGTGCCAAAGTGCAAGCGATGTGACCATTCACTTTTGACTTTAATCCTCATCCCTTTCATATTCTGTGTCAGAATTGTATTAACGAGTGGTCACTGAATAATTTTGGTGACTATTGTAATAAGTATAACGGAGGGACTTTTAAGACCGCGCTGATCATTCGATCATGTTCTATTTATTAAAATCCAACCTACCTAATTGAACAATGTCTAAGATTACGAGGACTCATAACAAAGGTGTCGTATCAATTACGCGCTAATCCAATACTGTCATGAATGAATAGCCCGTGAATAGTGCGTGCATCTGAGTAATTATATTATGTACGTAATAAATGCACACATGATTTGAATTAATAGCTAATGAATTATGCAACAGATTTCTTGACGGGTACGTAAATCTGGTACTACGACATACAATGATTTATAATGAACTAGCTGTGCCCCGCGACTTCATCCGCGTAGTATTGGATTATTGGGTTAAAAAGTATCATAAATGTTAATCCCGGTTATAATCTATCTGTGTTCCAAATTTCATCCAAATCCGTTCAGTAGTTTTTGCTTGAAGGAGTAACAAACATACATACATACATCCACACTCACAAACTTTCGCATTTATAATATTAGTAGGATTGGTGACCCAAGGATTCTAGTAATTTTGTCCACTTCTTATCAGTTTTGCATCTGCATGATAAATTCAAACGTGATACGAGAAAACATAGGTACTTATTAATATCTATGTAGCTAGCGGAGGCCATGAGGTCCCCAATCCCCATTCTATTAAACTAAGTCGAAAAAACAATGTCAACGTCAATATTGAGTTATAGTTAGCCTTTGAGTAATGACTGCCTAGTTCTAAGTAACAAAATACATTAAACTTTACAATCATATAACGTTCAATCAATAACAGAATCACAAGTTCATTGCAAAGCAGATACGCAGTGTAGTTTGAAAGTAGTTATTATAATAACAATGCAAAGAACAAGATGTCTGTTCCTTCCCTCGCTATGTCAATTGCTTTCATTAATAAAATTGAAACCCTGATGTTCCAGATTGGGCGCAACGTGTACCGCGCGACTCCGAGTCCGACGAACACGATATTCGAATGTCGAGTGCTCTCCCGACACCACGCCACGCTCTATTACGACAAGGGCCACTTTTACCTTGTGGTGAGTACAAATTGCTACCTAACAACTCGTGTGTTCAATTGCTAGTTACAGATAATACTATTTCTGGTCAGGAATTGCAGTTTGAAGACGTTCAACCGTTGCATGTTAACCTATGGTTGTTATTAAACCACATATAGTTATACAAGGTGACACATAATGGGTATACTTTTTTTTCAAATCTTAACTTTGTAATTCTAAAACCATCAGCTTTGGAGGGAACTTGAAAAACAAAAGGTGTTATAGGAATACAGCTGTTGACCGATTTCACAAGTCTACAAAACCTTTAGTACTTCAACTGTCCCACAAAGCCGATAGTTTGAGATTTACAAAGTTAAGTAAAAAATAGTATACCCATTTTGTATCACCTAGTATGTCTACTGCTAAATTGTAGACATTACTTTTGACGGCTTGTATGTGTTGTCACAGAAAAAGCATCGAATTTTTTTAAAATAACAATGTCGGCAAACAAGTTCACGACCCGCCTGATGTTAAGTAGTAACTGTGGCCTATAGATGCTTGCAATACCAATGGCATTGCTAGCACGTTGCCGACCCATAGGGGATTGGGATAGAAAGAAGCGAAGGAAGGGGGCAGTTTGGGATCCCGGCTCTCTCATTAATCGTACGAAACGCAGCTGTAATAGCTACTTTACGCCGAACTTATGTACGAGCCAACCCGTATATGACCTGTAGTCAATTGGCTACAGTTTGGCTATACCACCATAGAGTATAGACATTGCAGAAGTGTAATAACCTGTAAATCTCACAGCTTCCAATACAAGTTTGAGTTCCTAGAATAGTATTCATAAATTTAAAAAAGTATCGGCTGTTGACACACATAAGTGTTACCATAACCATTGTGCCAAAAAAACATATAAGTAAGTGTTACCTAACGAAAAACAAATCGATTCGGTCCAGTAGTGTCTGAGATCACCCAGAACAATAGAACAAAGGACCCACCTCTTTATATAATATCAATGGTGTAGATTGATCAATTGTCGTCAATCAGGTTTGCAAAGTTCTTTCCATAACAGTACTTATTAATGCGGGCGGAGGTCGGTTGGTGACTATGGTTCTTGTTGCACACTGATGGCGAGCGGAGGTGGCGTTCTAGATCTCGGGGTATTGTCGATTTTAGTCATATATGGACCAAGTAATACTTGTATGAGAATGTCTCAGTCAGGTGCAAACCGTCGTATACAATTGCCTCAAATATAATTTTTGATAGAGCTGCGTTTTCGCTATTTATTAAGTAATACATTTTTATTCTTATACCCTAAATGATAGTCTCCTTTTTACAATAAATTGTTTGGCAAGAGTGATAACCATCGCACTTCTAGTAAATAAATGTTTCACATATCCAATCCATATTCCCTGTCTTAAGAGGCATTGCACTCGACAGAGATTAGATTATTCCATCAATCGTTTTAGCTCGAGCAAAAGACGCCAAATCGGACGTCGAGAATCGGTCACGGAACGAATTTGGTGCAGTTATTTTTATTTGGTACAAGTAAGATGTTGCACTAGAATGATTTTACAACTAGGACGTTCGGAATTTATGTGACATCAAAGTTCGACCGGGTCTTTGTCCGTGCTTAAATTAGCATACCGAAACATAAGCCACAGATGCACTCCTCGCTGGCAGCGATTATTTTTTTGTTAATAGCATCTTTAAAGCTTGTTCCTTCGAAGAGTCTACGCATAAAAAAATAATAAATAAATATCGCTAGACTGACACACCAACTGTATGGTCCCAAACTAAGCAACGCTTGTACTATGGGTACTGTACAATGGACTGGGGGAGATCCCAGTGACAGACCAGACCAGGGAAATTTACGAAAGGGCCAATTCCGTAATTTACCCTAGCGGGAATCGAACCCGCAACCACCATGTGCAGTGAGCTGAGCGGCCTACGCTCGAACCACTGTACCAAGCGATCGTCAAATATTTATTTAGTTTCATTTCTAACAGCGATAAAAGCAAATCTGTATTATGTTGGCTTGTCACTTTTATTATACAAGCGATGTTACGACTATCCGAACTCATCCCACATTTAAAATAATGAAAGAACCTTGTACCGGTTGCGTGTTGAGGCCTAGTAGTAATTCGACTGCTCGACTCTCACCCGTTTCCGCCCACAGGTGATTTCTATGAGTTCCAAGCTTGTTGTCTTCATGCTAATTCGTTTTACTAAACTGCGTCTCCGGTTGTTAAGATTGTTTGCTTACGAACGCTTGGATTGTTCGCGCAAGGCTGTTCGTGCCCTCGTAAAAATCCTCAATGAATGGTACGGAATGAAGACACTGAGGTTGATCGTAATGTCCGATAACGTGCTTCGTTTTTGTAGGAAGGGAAATCCGTGCTTGGGGATATTGGTAATCAGTGTTTGATTGCCTGCTCGAAGTCTTGAGTGGCACGCGGCACGTTCGTATTTACATACATGTTGTAATTTGGTGTGTCTAATTAGTATTTAGCTTGGTTTCGTTCGGTTCTTGCAATAGGGCTCAGGTGCCTCTTTGAAATTGGGGAAAAGTAGGGTCACTGAAAAAAAACCTTAGTCCATTTCTAGCTTATCCTGCCTCAATCTTTTCATAGCTGCGGATAACTGTGTTATTTTTTCTGCCCGTCATTTTAATTTAGTAGGGACTTATTAAGAGAAATAAAATAAACAAAATGTATACCTATAATATATATTTATAAATAATATAAAGCATAAGAGAATTGAATAACATTATACTAATATATTTTATTATTATTCAATTTATTATGTTTTATGTTTTTTAAACTAGTCATTAGTGGTTCGTTGATAAGCTAATGCGGTAACAACGTTTGCATATTAATTGGTTTATTATTATCGTAATCTGTGCCAAATTCCGCATTACTAGAAGGTTTTAGGAAATATAAGAGGTCAAATTAGCTTGGTTTATATCTGTTTGAGGATAATTAAAACGCAAAGAAACATAAGGAACTTCAAAAGCGTAATGGTCGAATACATTAAAATATTAAATTAGATTAAACAGTTGATCTTATTCTTCTAAATTACCTGTGATACTTTCAAAGCAAGCTTATATTTTTTTCCGAACGATTAATTTATAGATCGCTTTAGCTAATACTCAACTCTGTTAAGATGTATTTGAGTCATTTTTGTTCAATACTCTACACACTATGAACTTAAATTAAAAGTTTATATTAACAAGTCCATTATGTTAATTATAAGTATTTATGTATATGGGGCATGGTATAGACGCTCTTAGACCCGTATTAATAGATCGATCTCAAGTCTGAGAGCTATCTTGGAAATGTCATTCTTATGTTATTCCAGTACAAAATGACATGTCAAAAGCACACTCAAGCCCGCTCTCAGACTTGAGATGGTTTATTAATACGGGCCTTAGTTACGTAAGAGTTTTGTGTCTCATAAAGTAACAGAAGACTTGCATATAAGTTGCAGACTGAGACCACTCGCAACCTCTCGATTACACTTACACAATACTTGCATCGATTTTTGTTTGATGACTACAAAAATAGAAACAGCAACATGTTTTGTGTGAATATATCGTCCAGTGAAAACGTAGGGTTAGAGACAACAGCATAAATCAATGCAAGTGTTGTGTCAGTGCAAGTGTCGATCTTATAACGTGAAGATAATCCTACGGAGAATACTAACTAAGGCTACTTTCTTACATAATTTCTGATCTATCGACGATTATACTACAACATCGACCCATTGAAAACAAGTATGTTTACAAACATGTTATTGTTATTTCGTCATCGTTCGCCGGTATTCTGACGGGTGGTTTGTTTATAGGACAATCAGAGCAGCAATGGCACGTTCATCAACAACAACCGGTGCTCCATATCGAAGGAGCAGGAGCCGCACGAGGTGTTCTCCGGTGACGTGGTGCAGTTCGGCATACCCGTCGTCGAGAATGCTGGAAATTCCGAGAAAGTAAGTTTGCTTTATAGTACTTTTACCCTTGTAATGTGCGAGAAGAGTAGTTGTAATGTTTTACTAATGGGATATGTTGTGGAATGAGTCGGTTTCTTATTAGGTTTTTGTGTTCAGGACCTTGTGATAAGAAGGGATTTGGCATGGGTTTTTGGTTCCAACGAGTCTACTGCCATTATATTGGGCACATTCTTCCTTAAGGATGAGTCCCTATAGTATATTTATTTTGATATAGACTTGGTTTCACAGCTCTTCTACTATTATAACACATTATGCACTGCAGTGGCGTGCATAGGGTTTTGGAACAGGGTAGGCAGAGTTTAGCATAAAAATAAATTAAATTATGCATTACCTACCTAGTACCTAGAATTATTGCTTGTTAGCTTTTCCCAGGTTTACATGTGTTAGGCTATTGTATTGAACAAAATGGGACATCCTGTGTTGTGACGCTGTGAGTAAGTAGGTATTTAGCCATATCAGATATCTAAGGTGATTGGTTGATGTTCATGAACATTGATATACCTAGGTACCTATACTATATTTTATGACAAGTCAGTCCCTGGGTGGGTGCTTAGGTATCCGAAGAGGCCTTTAAAACAGACGTTTTGTTAGCTCTCACAGCCCGTTATTTAAGTACCTAGATCTAGTCATGCAGTTATTCACAAGGATAGATAGGTAGACTAATAAAAGTACCTACCTACCTAGGTATGGGTTATGGGTAAGTACCTACCCAAACTAAATAAAATTATCAAACTTGTTTACTACTAATTTATAAATAAAATCTATCCGCATAAACTTAATTAAAATAGAATTGATAAAATAAGAATTGAATAGGTACCTACATACTTACGACATCGTAAAAAGATCCCGTTCGTTTTAAATCCGTAAGTAGGTAGTTTTTTTTTCAATCAAAATTTTAGACAACTCGGCAAGACGCTCGCGCTGTTCTTTTTACGTATTTCGTAAATACCTACCTAAGTACCTATGTAGGTATACGCTTTAGCGACGAAAAAACCCAGTATCCTCCCAACCAAGGAAATGCTTCATAAAATTTAGCATTCATTGTCTCGTGATATTAATCAAAGAGAATACAATACTACAAGATATTTTTAACCTACCTTTCTTCTGCGACAAATCCAAGTTTTTTACGCATCGACAGTTAAAAACGATGTTCACCTTTTCTGCATAAAGCAATTGAGAAAACACTTTTATTTTTAATTTAAGTACCTACTTATTGCACACGTCACAAATTTCACAAGTAATATTTATCCATAACAACGAGGATTTAATAATTATTCAAATTATTTAGCACGCATGTAAACAAACCAAACAAACACAGAACAACAACAAACAATAATGGCGTCTAAAAAACTCACATTAAAATTTAATACTCAATATTAAGTAACCAAATCGCATTGTAAACTTTAAACAAAAAAATTACATTGCGATTCAACCTACTAGACTTCGTCGGGTTACCAAACCAGGCAGTGCCTCTAGCCCGAACATTTTCATTCGTAGAAATGTAGTAAAGTGTGCGTTTTCATTCAAGGAATCGACGTTTTTTTACAAAGGGAATAAGGCACATTTAGTACGTGCCTTTGCCACCTTACCGCCGCGAAAGCAGGGGCGCTGCCGGCGCGAAAGGAGCTGTCATCTCCACATGACGGCATTATGGGCGCGCTTTTTCAAATATTGATTAAAATCATTATTTATTTACGTATATTTTTTCTGTTTGATATTATTATTTATTATTATTTTAACATAAAATCTCAGGGTAGGCAGTGCCTTTATGCCTCTATGGAGTGCACGCCACTGATGCACTGTTATTTTCCATCGATAGCAGCAATTCTATCGGAATAATTAATTAATTTTGTATGCGAGCTCGCACACAGGTGCCAGTTAGCTACAAATGTCCCGTAAACATGTTGCAAATATGGATTTACTCCTGTATATGTCACTTGCAAAGTATACGAAATGCTGAAACGTTTCAATATTTCCAATATAATTAATAAAACGTTACCTTAACCTTCATTTATTTATTTATTTATTGTACACAAAACAGGTTACAATCGTGTTTGCATGAAATAAATGATTACAATTCAAGAAATTATAATATATAATTATAACCCAAAAGCTTTCTTACGAAAGGTTAACAATTGTGAAGGTTCGAGTTAGACAATATAAGTATGTAACTAAAGTAAATGTAATAATATCCTAATACTATACTTTCCAATAATATAACTACGAAAATTATATTATAATTATTTTACTACCACCTTAACCTTAATTAAACCTTTATACATTGTCATTTGTGTAAAAGCTTAAAAGTGCTGCCGCTTTATTGTTGTCGCGTATACGGGCAATTATTTTAGTAGAAATACCGCATCAGATGTGTTTTTCCTGTTCTAAACTAAGCTGTAATTTTGACAAACACATTATACATGTTTGAAGTTGTTTAACCGGTTCTGTTGTCTGTGATCTTTGGTGTCTAATATCATCAGTATTCTGGGTGGCGTTTGACACGTCATAGACTAGTCCTATAAAATTAACAAATTAAGGCCTTTTTCCTGTTTGGGTAGGCCGCTTGCTTAACTATTGCACTGTATAGCGAAATGAAAAGGAAATATGTAGTTCACAAAGTTATTAAGAAAACCAATTCCCAATTTAACATGTGCAGTATGAGATTGGAAGTAACGAAATATTTTTTGAAGTAGACGCAGTCTGAAACTCAGAGACAGGGTACGGGCGTACTTGAAACTTTTTCAATCTGATTGGCGAACTTTTTTTACTGCTGAATATTTAATGACGGGGTTCTAAGATTTAGGTCTGATATGCTATTCATGATAAGCGTCATTGACTCAATATAAGCGTTTATGCTTTGTACATTCTGGAGTTTACATACTTCCACGAACTTCCAGTTATGCTTGTAAATCAAAGATTATGATAGCTAGAGCAAATACGTAATGTTGAGTGTAATCTTTTGATTTAGCGTACATTAAATAGAACCCGCATTCGACCATACCGCACGCTCTGAATTTTGACACAATATGTTGGGTGCATAGGATTTTATGCTTTAAATGCAGCACATAATGGTGCATATATTTAAGCCATAATTATCTACACAGATTTATTGATAGGTCGTGCTTTAGAACAGTCATTCTCAAAGTGGTCTACATAATATTGATCCACTGGGGTCGATATTCATTTGCAAGAGGTCCAAAAAATCGGGGTGCATGAGATGTATGTGGACCCCATTTAGGAAGGCCGTCACAAAAAAGTTGGCTTCCGAGAAATGTTCACCATATCTGCTTTAGAATAACATTCTATAGGCAATTTTTATCCGCTAAATATGACGAATAGCTCATCTAAGCAAATAAATAAAATTGAAGTGTCTGTTTGTAATATCAGCTTTTTACTAATAAAATATATACGGCAATTATAACAAAAACATTTTTTTTTGTCTGTCTGTATGTCTTGTTCCGGCTAACCTCCAAAACAGTTTGACCGATTTTGACAGAACCTTCTCTGGCCGACAGCTGATGTTGTAAAGAGTAACATGAGCTACTCTTATTTAATAGCTGGCAACAGCTGGTGAGAAATAAAAATGTTTTGTATTGTTGGTACAGCAAAACACGTTTCCGCCGGTGGTCGCGCTGCTCAAGCTGTACCACCCCGACGGCAAGGAGGCCAAGCTCTCCTTCAACCCCACTATGACCACGCCGCTGCACCTCAAGGAACTCTACCAGCTCAACAACTTCGTACAGGTATTATCACTATCATTTTACGTATTAGAAATACAGTCCTCGGCGCGCTGTCTGTCTGTCTCTTTAAATGCGCTGATATTGAAAATCATTATTGCAATGGATTTAGATGCAGTTTTCACTGTTATGATCTGCTTTACGAGGATTTACGTATTTTAAATATTGGCATGTAAAGGCAATTTTGATATATAAAGTTCCGGTGTGTGTGTATTCGTAATTCTCCTCCTCCTAAAGGCCTTGACTGATATCGGTGAGGTTTTTTTACGCATAGCGTCACCTGATTCGTACTTAGCTATAGAATGTACTGGATGTTTGGATGTATGTCCCGAAAATGCACTAGCGAAGCTGCCGGCTAAAGCTATTTTCTAATAAAAGCGACCTTATTTATATCAGTACAAAGTCCAAAACTCGTAATTTGTAGTCAGTCTGAACGCGCATCACGGTAACTATTGTATGGCCCAGTTGGATGGTTTTCAGTAAAACTTGTCACGGTGATAGTTTATATACCGGGCCAATAGTAAGGAAGATTCATAAAGGACAGACAGAAACTAAACTTCAAGCGAATAAAGTCATCTGCAATAAGAGTCATTTAACAATAGTGTCCCCAAGCATTTTGGTTTTTTTTTTGGCGTCTGGTCATTAACCTCACGAGTTTGCAGTTTCGATATTGCCAATAAAAATCTGCGCTAATATTACATCTTGAGTGAGTGAATTCTTGCACGACGATGTGAAATAATTTAGATTTAAATTCAAAAGTAGCACTATAAAAATGATTTATAATTTTATCAAATTATGATATCCTGTATTTCTGATTAGGTTTATATATTCAGCTAGACTGGTTCAGAACCTGATAGGTAGCATTAACTTGGTTATAAATATAGAAAGCCTTGAATAAAGGATTGTGCTTAACCATGTGACGGTTGTTGCATGATGATAGTTTACCACACGATAATATTGACAATGTACCAAGGAGAGGCGTTTGTCAAGCTCTGTCAAGGCTGCAGAAGCAAAATAACTACCGACATTATATGATTTTGTTAACCTTAGTACCGTATTAATAAAACGGTCTCAACTCTGAGAACGATCTTGGAAGTTTCATTCTTATGTCATACCAGTGCAAAAAGACATGTCAAAAGCGTACTTAGATCGCTCTCAGACTTGAGATCGATTTATTAATACGGCCCTTATTAACATAGAAATAATAAGTACATAACAGTTACTTACTTAACGCGTGATCGGATAAACTTATCACAAATACTGCCCCTCGTTTACACTGACACCACACTTGTATTGTTTTAAACTATAATATTAAGTTAAGACGACCGCTTGGCGCAGTGGTTCGAGCCTAAGCTGCTCGGCTCACTGCGACTGCTGGTTACGGGTTCGAGTCCCACCGGGGCAAATTTCGGAAATTGCCTTTTCTTAATTTGCCCAGGTCTGGGTGTCACTGGCACCGCCCTCAGTCCATTGTACGGTACCCATAGTACAAGCGCTGCTTAGTTTGGGAGTTGGGACCATACAGTTGGTGTGTCAGTCTGACGATATTTATTATTATTATGTCTCTATTTATCATGGGCTCTGCCCGGTCCTTTGGAAGGCTTGCGTGGGGACATGGGTCCAACATGTAGAGGCCCTTTGTGAGAATTTTATTGTCATGTGTTGTATTGCATTTGTTGAGGTCAACCGCTGGAAATTATGGGACATATAGAGCGACTTGACCCCAACAGGTGCAGGAGCTATTGCAAATATGGAAAGTGGAAAAGGTTTTATTTATGGAGTTGGGATGGACTGGGTATTAGGCTATTGCAAAGGAATCGGGCACCTGCCATAATCAGTATTATCTAACTATCTTAATTATTATTATCATTAAACAATGGAGACAGCTACACAATGAAATACAAGTATGTATTGCGTACAAGCTGTAAAACAAAATAATACCGGTTTGCAGATTTTATAATTTATCTATTTATAATCTAGTTATACCTATAGGAAGAAACACAATCTTTGTCAATTTAAGTTTACAGCATAAAAGGCTATATTATATGTATTGCGTGAGTGTAATATACCATGAGGGATAGTAATGTGTCGGTGGATGGCGCAGGAGGCGATCCAGCGCGAGGCGTCGCTGGAGACGCGGCTGCGCACGCTGCGCGAGTGCGTGGAGCGCACGCGCGCGGAGGCGCAGGCCTCGTGGGAGCTGTTCGTGGGCGAGCAGCGCCTGCTCATGCGCGTGCACACGCTCGAGGCCATGCTCGCCGTGGGCAAGCAGCCCGACCACCACCAGGTGGCGCAGCTGCTCAGCGACAAGCGGAACTACCAGGCGAGTACACACGCACCACCAACTATACCACAACTAAACGTTTCACTTCAATCGTCCAGGATTTTTGCCACTAGGGCGGCATCACTTTGAAGAGGGTGACCGTAGACACCAACATGTGTAGCATGTGAGGGTGTTGTAATAATTTGTAGTGACTCTGATAGAAACTCTATGACCGACGATGTCACCTAGTCTAATCAAGCGGCATTTGAGCGGGAGCTGAGATTTATGCCCTCATTATTATTTTCTGGTAACTACCAGAAATTCGGGTTCGGATTATTTTATAGATATCGTAGCGTAATTTGTGTCCGTTGCATGAATAAAGAGTGTGTTTTTGTATCTCTCACCAAAAATCATTGGACAGATAATAAGAACATTATATTCGGAAGCCTGAGCTGTTATAACGGTCGGGCGTTTGTTGGACTAAACAAAATTATTTGAACGTAAACGACGAACGCTTGGCGCAGTGGTTTGAGCGTACGCCGCTCGGTTCACTGCACCGGGTGGTTGCGTGTACGATTCCCGCCGGGGCAAATATTGGAAATGGCATTTTCCTAATTCGCCCATGTCTGGGTGTCAATGGGATCCCCCAAGCGTTGCTTAGTTTGGTGTGTACCATACTTTGGTGTGTCGGTCTAGCGATATTTATTTATTGAATATGAATGAAATGTTGCAGGAAGTGGCGCAGGAGAGCCTGCGGGTGGCGCACGAGCAGCGGCTGGCGCTGGAGGAGTCGCTGGAGCGCCGCGGCCGCGAGGTGGTCGCGCTGCACCAGCACAACTACGCGCTGCGGCTCACCGCCAACAACGCGCTCGCCGAGCTGCAGGTACTACTGCTGCACTCTATCATCATCATCATCATCATCATCATCATCATCATCATCATCATCATCATCATCATCTGCCTTACCTTTTCCCATTGTCTGGGGTCGGCGCAGTATGTCTTTTCCTTCCATTCTTCGCGCTTTCCCGTCATACTCACATCCACTCCAACCTCGTTCATATCACTCTTGATACAATCCATCCATCTTTTCTTGGGCCTTCCTCTCGCACTATATCCATCCACATTCATATTCATCACTGTTTTAGTCACATGCTTCTCATCCCTTCTTCTCACATCACTGCTACACTCTATATGGAACGTTTGTCAACTAATTAAATTATGGTTCTTATTGTTATACTACGTGAAACAGAAAAAGTACACTATTTTGTTGCAACTTTACTTTGTAAATCTTTGTGGGACAATTGAAGTACTAAAGGTTTTGTAGACTTATGTAATCTGTCAACAGCTGTATCCCTGTAACACCTTTTGTTTTTTCAAGTTTCCTCCAATGCTGATAGTGTTAGAATTACGAAGTTAAGTTTTGAAAAAAAGTATACCCTCTCTGTTTCAACCTGTAGATGGTGTTTGCCATTGTTTTTGATTTGGTGTCAATAGCAAATTCCTATAAAGGAAAACAAATTACCAACAGTCTGTTAACATCAGCTCGTCATTGGCTACGAGGCAACGCTTTAGGCCAGGCCCGCACTAGTAACGCGATTGTGATGTAACAACGAGTTCGTTGAAATAAAACTTATATAAACATAGCGGTGTTTATAAATCCCATTACCGGTGCGGGCCCGGCCCTAGTGCGGCTCTGAGTAGTGTAGATGCTCGGCGTGTGTGTTGCAGAAGCTGGCGGCGCGCTGCGAGCGCAAGATGTGCGCGGCGCGGCTCGCCATCGCCGCCGCGGAGGAGCGCGAGCACGCCGTGCGCAAGCATCTGCCGCTCACGGTCAGTGCCGCGCACGCACCGCACACCACCGCGCACCGCACCACGCACGCACCGCACCACGCACGCACCGCACCACGCCACACCACACCACACCGCACCACACCACACCACACCACACCGCACCACACCACACCACACCACACCACACCGCACCGCACCACACCACACCACACCACACCACACCACACCGCACCACACCACACCACACCACACCACACCACACCACACCACACCGCACCACACCACACCACACCACACCACACCACACGCCGTTGCCATAACAACCCAAAGTCTTGCAATCAAACGGTATTTCATTTATTACACCGTTCATTGTACCATAAGAGTAATGAGAGGCATCCGGGTGTCACCAGGTTCACACAGTATATGAATTCCCCCTATTCTATTATATTTTGAAGCTTGACCATTTATTGTATGTTCCCAGTATTCAGTACAAAACGGCGAGGCGAAGATGCTAGTACTAAGTACGGACAGCAACAAGCTGTTGGAAGCGAAGCGCGGCGGCTCGCTCGAGGACGCGGTGCGGGCGCTGCCCGACTACATCAAGCTGCTGCTGCCGCAACACCTGCTCAACAAAGTACGTGTTGGATGCCTCGAACGCTGTCTCGATCAAAATCGATCGGACACGTTTGAACTCCCTAAATAACATTAACCCATCCAATGATCCCCACCTTTCACCGCCCTCTGCCATCTGTTGCAATATTTCGGAAGTATGATATTTTTTTTTGTTCCGATCGGTAACTTTTTTACAAGAAGCGATACTAAAAACAGATAGGCTTTGACATAATCGATCTATGAAACCCTATTATCGTTGATGACACTAAACGTTTCAAATAAACAACCAATGGCCGCGCGCGTCTTATAACCGCCCGTAGGGGAACGCGTCACTTGGAGCATTCAAATCTATACACCGACGTAGGTGCTTGTGACACTCTAGGGGTTAAAAGAAAAATAGGTCCCTTTTAACGTCCCACAGTCCCACTGATGTTCACGGGCATCTCCTCAATACAAGGAGGATTCAGACTATAATCCACCACGCTTACCCAACGTGGGTTGGAGGATTTCACATTTCTTTAGAAAATTGGTTAGCTTTTCGAAGTTTACATGCTGGTTTCCTCAGGGTATTTTCCTTCACCGTAAGCAAGTGTGATAATCGTATTGAAATTACGATTCGCACATAGACTTCGAAAAACCCAGAATTGCGAGCCGGGGCTCAAGCCCCGGTTCAAACCAAGGACCTTGTGACCGCAAAACGTGTGTCCAATTGTTTATATATCCTAACAAATAAATATCGCCAGACTAAAGTACGACTGACTTCGAGCGGCGCCCGTCGGTGCATTCGCAATGAGATAAAAGAAATTAAAGCGATGCTCACATCCGCGCGTCAAACTGCGTGTTCCATAATGCATAAATGCCATGGAATAAAGAAATTTAAATACAAATATAAGCATGATAAGAATCATAGTGACCAACGTTTGGCGCAGTAGTTCGAGCGCAGGTTGCTCGGCTCACTGCACATGGTGGTTGCGGGTTCTATTCCCGATGGGGTAAATTTCGGAAATGGCCTTTTCGTAATTTTCCCTGATCACTGGGATCGCCCCCAGTTCATTGTACGCTACCCATAGTACAAGCGTCACGTAGTTTGGGACCATACAGTTGGTGTGTCAGTCTGGCTATATTATTAGTATTATTATTATAGTTTACACACCAACTGTGGGTCATACAGTTGGTGTGTCAAGTACAAACTAACCAACCAACGTGTGTATTATAAGTCCTCCTCTAGGTTCTAACTCCTAGGGTAGCTCCTAGTTGCCTCTGCATTCTAGGGTAGCTCAAAAGACATTGTGCATTACGGACTGTCTATGAATTGTTATCTTGTGGTTATAAATGTTGTATTTGTTTCAGGTTGGAATTAAAGCCATATCCGCTGAAGGCAAATCCGCGAAGGAATTCGAATTAATATTAAAGAAAAATAGTATTTATAATTCAGAAAGTAAAGGTGAGTACCCACTTGTTTTTTTATCTTATCCATAAATCTATTCGCTATTATTGTATACTAGTTTATGCCCGCGACTTCGTACGCGTACTATTTAACTTAACAAAAAATTCGGGGTTATCGGGATGAAAAGTATCCTATATGTTAATCCCAGTTATAATCTATCTGTGTTCCAAATTTCATCCAAATCCGTTCAGTAGTTTTTGCGTGAAGGAGTAACAAACATACATACATACATATATCCACACTCACAAACTTTCGCATTTATAATATTAGTAGGACTTTACGCCGATCTTCTGTGAGAAGGTGGTACTACCCTACCCGACCAGGGGGTCGAACTAGCCCGTAAAATGCGCTGTGATCAATTGCCTACATAAGTTTTTCTTTTTTTACTTAACCAACTGTCAACATCTCTAATGCTGTGCAATTATTTAAGCATCTTTATCACTCATGTTAATGTCTCGATCCTCAGAGAAGGAAAATAATGAAGAGGGCGGCGAGAGCGGCAGCGGCGAGGAGAAGTCCGGCGAGCCCGACCTCTGTACGGACGACGAGAAGCAATCGCGACTCAACCATGGTAGGACCACCCACGGACCAGAGATATACAGGACCCTTATTACGTTAGCTACTTAAAACGCAATAGAAAAGCTTTCAAACGCTCTAACGCGTGCGTTTGCTTTTCTATTGCGTTTTAAATAGCTAACGTAATAAGGGCCCAGAACTTCATTGTCAATAGCCCAGGGCTGGACCCGCGGAGGTGGGCCTATATCAGCACTAGCTGGATACCGGCCAATGACGCCGCCGTTAGGGTTGACAAAGAAGACGGTGGCGAGATGACCTAGACATCTTTGCGGGAAAGTCGTGGCTGGATTTTGCCCTGGACAGAGCATCGTGGAATAAACGGAGGCCATTACCTAGGCGTGGGACAGTGCAACAGCCTTATAAAAAATTAAAAAGGATAAGACTGTATTAATAAAGCTTTCTCAAGTCTGAGACCGATCTTGGAGATGTCATGCTTACATCATATCAGTAGTCAGAATAAAATTACACGTCATAAGCGTACTCAAGATCGCTCTCGAATTTGAGATCGATTTATTAATTAGATAGTGATTAGAGAGGCCACCTTCGCATAAGATAGGTTTCCGGTCCGATCCCCCATTCTGGCAATTAAAATATAGATTTAAGCGCAACCCTAATTGAGAACCCTGAGTTTAGCTTCAATTAGTCTAATTACGATCCGTGGTGCCTTACAACTAGTTTTCCATCAGCTGTAACAGTGCTTTTGTGGCAATCAGCCCGTACAGTTATTTCTGACTCCCAATTTGCAACGGAGGGAAGTGGATGATTTTCTTCCAACTCCTGCTATTCTTTCTTTCGATTAAATTCTAAATAAGATTGGCCGAATTTTACGATACTACGCCAACTTTTGACGATTGCATTGCTTATACAATAGTGAACGTAAGCGGTCTCATTTCTTATTAGTTCGGGCTTATAGAATGTCTCGGAGAGTCAGGTCTTAAGGGGTCGGGCGGCTCCTTGGTATTTTTTTCTGCACAATGCATTTTATTCAGTAGGATGATCGACAGCCCATTGCGAACCACGCCAAGTGTAAATACTATAATAGTCTTTAAGTTATATGTTTTAAAGTTTATTTTAAATTGGAACAGACACTACCCACGAAGGAGAGTGTCCGAGCCCGTTGGACGGCGAGCTGTGTCCCGACAACAACGCTAACTCCACATACACCGAGCCGGGAACTAAAGAAGAATCACCCGTAAGTCATTTAGGTTTTAGTTTTAGTTAAGGCATGTTGAAGAACAAATGGTGTTTAAAGGATATAGTTGTCCAAAGATTTCACATGTTTCTACACACTATTCATTCTTGAAATATATGCCAAAGTTGAATAAGAAGGTTTGTTACATTAGTTTCATCCTTAGATAAACGATAATCCCAATACATTAATATTTCACGTACATTATTGGTATTCCAAATTAGTAACGTGATGGGGAAAAATATTTTAATGAAGGACTAGAATAGGCCAGGATCGCAAATATTAGTTGGAACGGTTCACCACTAGATGGAGCGGTTATCTGTGTAAGCTAATGGCAAAAAGTGAGGTTATTAAGCCCTCGTTTGCACAGGACGTTTGTATTTTATCATAAAATACAGGCAACATGTTTTGTCCAGTGCAAAGAGTAAGAGGGTAAAAATAGCATTCCGGTCAGAGTCCACCACGTCTTCCCAGTGTAAGATGACGGATTTTAAAAAGTCGCACGTCTTACGAAATCCGCAGGCCCTCGTTTACACTGACGCATTACTGTAATGATTTATTCTCGATCCGGTGGTAGATTTACCCTCGCCACCTCTCCTGGCAGCGGCCCAAGCCGAGGTCGTGTCCCTTGTGGCGCCCTTGAGCTAGCTGCCCCCCTGCCCCTCTGGCTGGAGCGCACTTGCGCTCGCCCTCTGTCCGGGTGAAGTTGTAAAAACCGTCCACTCTGGCCAACAACATATAGTAAAAAAATAATAAAAAATAAAAAAAAGATTTATTCTGTTGTTTCTTATTTTAAACTGTCAAAAAATAGAACAGCTACTTATATCAATATCAATACAAGTACCACGTCAGTGTATACTAGGTATAAGGTTTTTACAGACCGTTGCGACACCATTTTCGATCCTGTTTTACAGCAGAAACAGTGGTGGGAATGTGTGCCGCGACTAGACATGCAAATATCCTCGCGATGTTTACCTTTACACACAATGCACTTTTAAAGTAACATTTGTAGATACGTGACGAGATAGAAGCTACGCCTGCTGCATTATTATTCTCTATTATATCTAATCAGTCAAATAAACAAGTTTATCTTCAAATGACGTCAAATTAAATGCTAAATCCTGCCATGGAGACGACCTTTGGTCTTTTAATCACAGAATTGATAGGTTATTTTAGTTACTAATGCAAACAATTAATGATTTAATGACACGCGTATTTCTCAGCCTAATTATAATCTAAAACCGCTCAGGATCTATTAAATTAAAGCCTTACGGTACTTACAGGGGTCGAAACTGGTCAGTAAAGTCAGTAAAAGTCAGTATTTTTAACATTGGTCAGTAAAAGTCAGTTTTTCTGAAAAATGGTCAGTAAAGTCAGTATTTTCGACTTCAAGGAAAGGTTTTTTTTGTATTATGGATACTTACCAAATCTACGCTACTTTCACTAAGGATACCTACAGAATCTATACTATAATAAAACGGCTAAGTGCGTTCGGTCCACGCATACTATGGGGTCCCTAGACATAACACCGCTTTACAATAATAATATATGTGATGGTTCATATTAAATATGTATTTGTTTTTAATGTGGTTCACTAGTTATAGGATATAATAGAATATAATAGAAAAACTCTTTATTGCACACTAAAGTAAAAAGGCTACAACATTGAAGCTGAATATTTCGTAAACTGGATATCATTTTGAAAAACTGACAAAGCAACCACAATAATGTCAAAATGCCCATTCAACAATGCTCCATAATGAACAGCAAAATGACTTCCTAAGTGTAGTGTGGCTTGAAATACTAGTAGTACGGAAAGGCTAAATTGTATTGAAATTTGTATCTTTAGTTCATCCCATCGGAATTAGATGAAATGTGGCTTAGATTTCGAATTTGACCCCAAGCTACCAAATGGTGAAGACCGCATCAAAATAAATTCAGTATTTAAAATATAACTAACTAGCTGTGCCCGTGACTTCGCCCGCGTGGAATTTAATTGACAAAGTTTCATACAAACTTTCATCCCCTATTTATCCCTTTGGGGGTAGAATTAATCAAAATCCTTTCTTAGCAGATGCCCATGTCATAACATCTACCTGCATGCCAAATTTCAGCCCGATCCGTCGAGTGGTTTGGGCTGTGCGTTGATAGATCACTATGTCAGTCAGTCAGTCACCTTTGAGTTATATATAATAGATATGTATTTACAGTATAACTAAAACGGATATATTCCGTTTTTTTTTTGTAATGCGCGCACAAACTTTTTTTTGGGACACGTTTAATTCCTAGTACTATATCCCGGCTGTTTCTTTCTAGATTATATTTAAGGTGGAGGCGACTGTCTAGCCCGCGAAATTCAAAATTTTCGAGTATTTTTATAGTTTATCCAAAATCTGAAAACATTTAAGACAACATTTTGTGATTTGCGACAAACACAGTATGCAGTGAGTTTATTAATACATTTACTTTACTCTAAATATTATCACGGTGGATATGATACTAGTAAATGACTAAATATACAAAAATTGGCAGTTTTTCTGGTTATCTGTCGTTCTTGAAATGTTTTAGAGTAAGTTGTCTATATTAATAAATGCATTGCATACGGTCTCTTTCGCCAATTTAGGTTTCTTTGAAAGTTTTTCAAAATTAATTTTCGTTTACGAAATTATTGAGCTTCAAAGTGGCCTTTTTTATGTGAGTTGTAAGATTCAGTTCCTCTAACTCTTGAACTACATTATAGATAGTTTATTAAAGGTAATTAATTATTCCTTATTAGAAAATATCAATAACTTAATCAATTAAATATTCTATATAATATTTTATAAATACCGACCGCTTGGTGCAGTAGTTTGAGCGTAGGCTGCTTGGCTCACTGCACGTGGTGGGTGCGGGTTCGATTCCCGACGGGGCAAATTTCGGAAATGGCTTTTCGTAATTTCCCCTAGTCTAGGTGTCACTGGAATCGCCCCCAGTCCTTTGTCAGTATAAATAGACGCGAATAGGGCGATAGTACTATTACTAGTGTTGCTTAGTTTGGGACCATACAGTTGGTGTGTCAGTCTGGCGATCGGTGTATCGCCCGACTTATTGACTTTGCCCCACCGGAATCTAACAGCAACCACCCGGTACAGTGAACCGAGCAGTTTACGCTCAAACCACGGAGCCAAGTGGTCGTCAATTTGAAAAAAAAACTTGATTGTGTTTCGAACCCACACGCCACTGAAAGTACGTAAAACATGGCGAAATTATTACGCTCCGCATTACATGTTTCACATAAAAATGAAGCATCATGCTCATTATTAGGGTTCCGTATTATTGAAAACAGGCGGAATGCCTACGGAAACCTATAGTATGCGTGGTCCGACACGCACTTAGCCGGATATTATAATTAAAGGGCCGCCTATTAAAGGATAATAATACAATGTGGCGGATCTTATCAACGCGGACCAACTTGTGGGCAAAGCTAGTGTTTAAGCTCAAGTAACGGCAAGAAAGTATATCTGCATATCCTTTAAAAACAATTAATAACCTCTAAAAACGGTGAACTTTTTACTTATTAACATTGTCTGTAACACCCTTTGACTTTGAAAGTCAGTAAAAGGTCAGTATTTTCGACTCTTCAAGTCAGTAAAGTCAGTATTTTTACCATGGCAATCAGTTTCGACCCCTGTACTTATGAACGGTTCCCTATCATCCCTTTGAAATATCAGCATCAGTAAAATAGGGACAAAACCATCAATCATCAATTCATAGAACTGTTGATCCTTTTGCGTTTGCTTTATTTGTAAAGCAAACGCAAAAGGATCAACAGTTCTATGAATTGATGATTGATGGAAAACGCATTGGCGTTTTTCGGAACAAAGGTAGGTGCTTGTGAATCGAGAAATATTTATCTTTGCAAGTTTCTATCAAGATACTCAATGTATTTAATCGAGTTCCATTTTGTTAAGTAGCCTGTAGATATGAATGAGAAAATCATCAGTTTTGCGGTTTCGGATCATAAGCTGTCTTCTTTAGAATAGGTACTGACTTTTCCTCGTCATGTTCAACGTATTGTACATTATCTTTGTTGTTGACCACAAGTCTGACTCAGATCGGCAGGGTAACAAAACAATACTTACAGAGATATCGTTGAGGCATATCTTATTCTTTGCAATCTCCGTCTAACGCTCAAGGTATCAATGTACCTTTGCGTTGCCGATCCACACCAGGGTAGCGTGTGGTTAAGTATGTTAATGTACAATTTCACGGCGCTGTGAGTTCCCGGCATCGGCGTCGCATTGTTAGCCGCGAGCGCAGCGTGTGAGTCACCGGCGGGGGGCGGCGACCGCCCACCGCCCCCCGCCCCCTGCCACGGGCACTCGCTAGCGGCACCCCCCTCCCGTGCAGCAGTCAGGAAGCTACCTAAGACTTTGAGACCAATTGACAATGTTCGGTCGAGCTCTGCAGCTGCCTTAACCCGTCGTTCTATGTGGCGTTTGATTGTACAAGCATACGATGGGAATTTGTCGCGCTATGAAAATTATTGAGCGTTTATCCAAAAAGGTCTCCCATTAGATCGCGCGATGCCCGCCGCTTGCACCGTCGCGTTGCTGTGCTCGCGCGATGACGCGTGACCAATTAGGACACTCGAAAGAGATCCGTGCCTAGCTTTGATTGCACGATCGCACGATCAAACCCACCGTACGATCGTTATGAAGCATTTCCTGTGTTCGCGCGATGACTTGCGGGCTTCAATTAGGGCACTCCGAAAGATATGTGTATTTGGACATAGTTTTGTAGAATGGAACTAACGTTTGCAATGTGGAACCGACCTACTTATACTTGGGTTGGTTTTGGTCTGCGAACGGATGTATGGGTTGGTTCGTTTTTGCAAAACTATGGCCATTTAATCTCGTCGCGCGACCAAATCGCATGGTTTGCTAGTAAGATGGTTGCCAATTAGGACGCCGCCTATCTGTCCCTTTTAAGTTCTGGTTGAGTTTCTGAATTTAAAACCTTGGTTTCATATTTTAACTAAGGCAGGTGAGCCAATGTGTTTTTTTAAGAATCCATGTTAGTGGTTTTCAAAGAATTTGTAATAATAAGACATTAGAAGTGGCATATCCGCGTAATTTTGGCACTAATTATATGTCCACTTGGACACAAATCATGTCAGTACGTCACCAGACCTTGTACGAGACACATGTCGTAAAAATGGTGCGCTGCAGCATCCTTAGTTGCGGAAATTCTTCGGAAATTTGCAATTATGCAAATAAAGGGATTACATTTCATTGGTAATTAGATATTTATGGTAATAATCAAGATTTTTGCTAATTTTAACCAACTTGTATATTTTACCACGAGAATATCAGGATTTAGTATGATATTATCAGCCCCATTTCCATTGCTGCTTGTGTTATCAAACGTACGGCGCAGCGACGAACCGTAAAATCAATGTAATGCGAAATGTAAGTCATTCTCGTGCGTATGAATCTTGACTAGTACGGCGGTGTCATTGTGACAACACCAGTCGGGAGTTAGTGATGTTACCATGTTTGTATTGTATCGATATTTTTTATGAGAAATTTTGACTTTATTTTTTTAATATAATTTCCACTAAGCTATTTATAAACAGTTTTATTTAGCTTGAGTTCGTATATTTGTTTTTTAGTTTGCTTTAAATCTTGCAGTGGATTTTTCAACCACTTCTTCTATACTATCCAGTTTCCCATAACAGTACAATATAATCATGATTTAAACCTCCGATCTTTAAATCCTGATACTGCAAGTACTGCCCACCTATACCGTGAGTCTGTGGCTACTGCTGATTTAAAATGAGTATTGTCCGTTTGAAACAGAAATTTAGCTGTTAACCCCTGGGTTCCAATTTTTCAGTCTTGAGGCTTTAGGACCACTAAATTAAAAAAAAAATATTTGAATTTTATTGAAATACGGTTTTATTGTTCCCGCCCATAAATATTTTCCAGCTTTTAGTGTATCATCTGAGTTGAATAAAAGCGATTAAAATGTCTTTTTTTAAATGGTATGCCCTCCCTCGTATCTTCTTACGTTATTACTTATATACGTATTGTTTTTTTAGTTTCCCTTCAAATTCAGATATCAAGGACAAATGGATAACAATGACAGACAAAAATAACTGGTTTCCTACAAATTATAGTCGATTTTGTTCAGTCCCCATTAAGGAGGTCATTTAAATCCTACGCCAAAAATACGGTTTTTGATTAAATTAGCCATACCTACGATTAATGTGTGGAATTTACGCACTGCAGACGTAGGATTTAAATTGATAAATTTCGATTATTGTTATCAGATAATATGCCATCGGGTCACATATACCAATAACATCCACTCACGAATCCACATCCTATACGACATCGAAGCCTTTACCTAAACGCACTTTACAATCTCCTCAAGTAAATTACTTATGTAATTCTTGGTAATATCAAAAGGCAACACACTGGAGCTATTATATTTATATTAATATCTACTACCCTTTGTAATTAAGTATTGAATAAATAAGCAGCGGGCGATTTAAAAATAAAATATAAATATAAAACAAATGTAAAAAGACAAGCCCGCTGAGTTTCTTGCCGGATCCGGTTGTAGACATACGAAAAAAAATATGTAAAATTTACAATCTTTAAGTGCCCCCGTAGGTCTACACAAAAGAAACGATTTTAATTTGAATTTGAAATAAAAATATGAGAATAAACTATTTTCGGTACGTGAGGTTTTGAGTATAATACGCTATTACATATACCATACTTATTACAATAATATCGATGCCTAATCGATAACTTTATATTTGATTCAATCACTAGCTATTTGGAGTATGTTCGGGTATTAATGACATAGTTCGCCAATATGGTCCACTACTATTTCTCCGAAACAAACCAACTCTTAGCATTTAACATTCCTACTTCGTCTACACTCTCCCCACTGCCTACCGCTGCGACTGCACGTGTGTCCTTGGCAGGCATCGAACGGAAATTGTGTATTTCTATGTTATGCTTTGGTATGTTTCAACCATTTCAGTAATTGGAATTGTAAATGTTTTTAAATTATTAGTAGACGTACACAATTTTGTAGGCAAACCCTTTATCTGTATTGTGGTGATAGATTTGTAGAGACATTGTTCAATTTTTTTAGATAGATATAACTTATCGAAAATATTGCGTTATTAGCCTGCCACGCAATATTGGCTGAAATAGTGTCAATTGCATTATCCTATTAATATTTTTTTAAATGGCTCCAAGTAAATCAATTACCAGTCCAGGTGGACACAATGCTGAAGACGTATAATTTATTTGTATACCTATAGTATTTTCCATAGTGGTCAATATGGCTCACGGCGTTTACGACCAATATGGCCCTAGGTCATGATACCCAAACATCTTAAAATTTTAACAAATTTTTAATTATAAAGAAAATATTTTTAGTTTATTTTCAAGTAATTAATATTGCCTTAAGCTACTAGTTATTGATTACTGATATGTTGAACGAATGAATTAAACAGTAAAAAACGATCTCATATAGATCGAATTTTATTTTCAAAAAGGCTTATAGTGCTATAATACCCGAAACTACTCTACGTCAAATAAGTAGCTGTCTGCGCAGTGCAAAAGCGGCGCGAAGTGGCGACACTGGTTTTTTAGGAAATAATACGACAATACCACTTCTAATGTCTTATTATTACAAATTCTTTGGTGGTTTTCTTTAATTACTAAATTTTTATCACTCGTGTTGTATAGCTAATTATCATCCACTTCGATTCAATTGTTTTGACTTTTGGAAATATTGAATTTGAATCTCATATTCGATCGTTATTTCCTGGTGTACTTGTACTCTTACTTCATGATTGCATCCTAAATTTTTTACACCTACAAGTTTATTCATATTGTAATCTAGAAACTAGAGTTATAGTTGTTGAAAAGTGGGTTATTTGTAAACTACTCATTACATATTGACTCGAGCTGGCGACAAATGATTCATTCAATTCTGGGGTATAACCTTGTGGTAATTTTCTGACACGTAAATAAAACACATGATTCAATCGTACAACAATTTTATTATTTATTCAGATCATTTGTGACCTATCGACTCTAGGATTAGGGGTAGGCAAGCACTCGATACATTGCAAACGATATTTTTTCGACTGAGTGCAATAATTTGTGAAAGCGTCGTTTTTACTTTAGTCGTTCATGAAAAAACCTGATGGTGATCCCGGATGATGGATCCCATAATAGGGGATGAATGGTTTTTTATAAAACAATGTTAACAATGTTAACAAATGGTAACAGGTTTTTAGTAACAATGTCGCCTGTGTGTCTGTCAGAGCAAAGCGAGCGTGGAGTACGCGAACATCCTGCGCGTGATGGCGGGGCTGAACGAGGAGATCAAGGTGCTGCGCGAGCGGCTGAGCGGCGCGCTGGCCGACACGGAGCAGCTGCGCGCCGCGCGCGACGAGCTGCTGGCCGCGCAGCCCGACGCGCCCGACCCGCCGCCGCTCGAGCCCGACGACGCCGACGCGCTGCGGGCGCGCCTCGCCGACCTGCAGGCACGTGCATTACGTATCATATATACCAAGCCCAAAGAGAACCGATGCCTATTTATGTTGTCAAAATATTTTATAAAATAAATATATTTTTATATCGCTTCTCGTTGGCCGTGGTAGAATGTGTGACGCTCGCTCGGAATCTAGTCCATCATGTCAGTAGGGGTATTAAGTAAACGTTGTTAATGTATTTCAATTATCTTATTTCGGTAAAAGAAATTAATGTTATTATAACTTTACGATTGAAATCGACGAACTCCAATCAGTGCCCAATTTTCAGACATTAGAAGTCACTGCTTACCATTTAAATCGTCTGTCGCACAATCCATCCATTTTTTATACGGATTTTCTCTCGCCTCATACCTAGGACGATAATAGCTATTGGTGTTTTTTCAAAAGGCAAAATGTCGAATGCAGGGTCACGTATTACTTTGTTATTATAACTTCATTTTCATTGTAAAAATTGTACTCTGAAGGGCACAAAATGTATATATAGATATTTATTTTTTGAATGTTAAGTACCTAAATTATCTAAAATTAATTTTAGGCGCAACTCACTCGATCGACGGTCGCCGAGGAGGCGAACCTAGCCGAGATCCAGCGGCTGGCTGCGAGCGCGGCCGAAATGCAAGCCGAGCTCGCGTTCCGGCCGACGCGCGCCGACGTCGACGATCTAACCAACGTCGTCGACCAACTGCGAGCTGAACTGCTCGTCAAGGAGCAGCAGATCGAGCGCGCCCCGCCCACCCCCGGCGAGAAGAAGCTCTCGACGGATAGAGCCGTCGTAACGGGACGATCGCTCGAGGACCTGCGGAAGACTGACGACGACGAGTCCACCGAACGGATCATCGACGCCGGCAAGATCTCCGCGGAGATCGACGAGATGTTCCGTCTCGACTTCGAGGAGGAGGAGGAGGAGACCGACTCGGCCGTGACCGAGATCAACCGCGACGAGGAGAGTTTCGCGCGCGAGGCGGGCGCCGCGGTGGGCGAGTACGTGCGGCTGGAGGACGGCGCGCGGCTGCAGGAGACGCTCGCCAACGGGTCGCTGCACGCGCTGGAGGAGGAGCTGGTGCGCGCCAAGGAGCGCTGGGCCGAGGAGTGCGGCGAGCGCGCGCGCCTGGCCGCGGCGCTGGCGGCCGCGCGCCGCAAGCCCTCGCCGCTGCCGCTGCGCCAGCTGCTGGCCGTGGCCGTGGCGCTGCTGGCCGCGCTGCTCTACTACCTGCTGCTGCCGCGCGTCTCCTGATGGACGGCCACGTGGGACCCGCCCGGGTACAAGTAGCGGCCCGCGCCGGCGGGGCCCGCTCCCCGGCTCCGCTCGCTCCCCCGATGTTCCCGGCGGCGACAGTGGCGACTCGGGCCGGTCTCTGCGCCTCGCCTCGGACAGTCCGCCGGCCGAGGGTTTCGATATATTTATGGATTAGGATAATTTAGAGTTATATTATGTATAGAGTCGGTTAACGCGCTCTCGGTGCGGGCGAAGCGGCGGCGGGCGCGCGAGTCGGCGCCATCGGTAGCGCGGCGGCGTTGCGACGGCGCGGGGCGGCTTCAAGTTGTTAACGCATGGATGTAATATAACCTTTCTTTGTAAAAAGTGTCGGTAGATTTATAAATTGATTGTTGATATCTGCCATAGTAACTGTAAATTGTAAATTGTAAGGCCTAACGACTGTCCTAAGTTATTGATTATTGTTGTACGGGGTTTATCGAAATTCTCCGCCGAGCGACATTCGGCGTCCACTCGAATCAGCTGAATTCCCTTGTTAAATATTTTAGGTAATGATATTGATAGTGTGTTCATCTTTTTATTATTATTTTATATATATTATACTGTAGGGTCGTGTCGCGAGTCGCAGCAGGGCTATCTCACGTTATCGCATCGCTTCGGAAGCTAAACATATCATTGTTAGGTTAAAACGGTGTGTGGGCATTTACTCGTCGACGGACACGAATGTTAGTTTCTTCGAATGTTTTGCATTTTTCTAGTCTTTAGAATCGACGTAGAGTTGATTGCATGACGTTTGTGCTCCTAAGTTTTTTACGATTTTTAGAGCTTATTTACAAACTAGTGTAGACGACCCCCGGTTCTCGGTCGCATTTATGTGCAGCTCTGATAGTTTGCATTGTTTTTGACTATTTGACATTACGAAGCAGTGAAGCATTTTATTTTGCGAGGCTCACAGGTTGGCGTTTTGTTTGGTTTCAATATTATTAGTTTTCGTGAGTGGAAACAATTTATGTTTTGTTTTGTGAGAGTATTGATATGTTATCTGGAGACGCGACTCGGCGCGAGGGAGCCCCGCGAGGCCGTCCCGGCGGACCCTCGAGCTCGCTTAGCTCTGTGATGAGAAGGCCAATAGATAATTTTGTAACAAACATGTAACTAACGATTGAATATTATTATATCTTTAGATTTATCGTAACTACCGCGTTGAAGTCCACATTCTATAAATATTTATTATTTTATTGTTGCACTGATTTTTGTTATGTTCAATGTTTTATTTTGTTTAAACCAACTTATTGTAAATAGTTTGTATCTTAAACTCGTTCTATTTTTAGTTTCATGTCGAAGACTTATGTTGTATTTTATGGAGTAAAATTAATATGCATTCAATGTGGATGTACTGAAATTTATTGGAAATAATATTGATTTGTTTAAACATTGCTATTTTCTTTTTACCTTGACGTGGAACACTAAGGGCATCATATTGTGCGAGTTGAACTACAATACTATGGTAGCAACTGTACTTTAAAAAAAAAGAAAACAGACGAACTAAGAATCTCCTCCTTAGTGTGAAGTCGGTCAAAAACAAGTGAAGTTATTAACAGTGACGCAGACGCCAAGTAATACGCTGACTAATAAGATGCGTAACCGGGCGGCGACACGCATCTTCTATTTATAACGCAAACGAAAGCAACACTGAGTAGCCTGTGAATTTGTTACTATACGTCAAAGTCACCAGCGTCAATATCGGTAATCACCCAAATTAGTGTAGTAATCATCCAAACTATTTGGAAATGTAAATGGAAGGAAATGCCTGGGAGAAGAGCAACATACACTGACGAAATACGAATTTTGTAGAACAATGGTCATTGGACGTTGTTTCGTATTCATATGTTTTGAACGCATCGAAATGTTTTCACGCTTTTGTTTTTTTTTCCATGGTAAGAGACAGTTACGCTCAAACTGTCGATACGGGCGCGTGCTAAGCGACTACCTTTCCGAAAATCACTGCCGAAGCTCTATACCGGCCTATTTCTACTCGAAACTACCATCACGCGTATGTAAAATCGGAGCTGAACTCAAACCCACCGGTGGACGTCTGTAAACCAACACGATCATCTCATCGGTTGCGAATTGGCGGAGGTCATCGAAGGCGCTAAAGCAGGTACGTGCCCTCGTATTGTACTTGCCCAGCCTAATTCAAAATCGTGAACCCATCGTTACCGGTTCATCGGCAGGCCTTCAGCCTGACCTAAGTGGAGTGTTAAGCCACAACCTATTTCGGCCTTGTGCGAGCGCTCCAGACGTCGGTAATTAATCCAATCCAATGTTGACCACAAATCAAAATGATTTTAAGTAACAATAGCTTTCCTCTTATAGCTATTTTATATAAAAAATGGGATATATTCTGAACAAAGTACCTACTCAATTGTTTAGTAGTGTCGCGCTCTGTGCTGTGGCGCATCACACGGCGCGGCGGCGGGGCGCTTGTATTCAATTTCTGAGTGATCATGTAGGTATGCTACCTTTATCGCACACTATAGGTACCTACATTATTTTATCATAATATTATATTAGGGTAGTCTTTTAATTGGGTATATTATTTAGGTTATCAATATTCGTTCCTATTCCTATTTATTTTTTTCAAGTTTCCAGCGACCTACAATAGGTATGTCTGTACTTATATATTACCCTTTTTCGATTCTGTCCGTAATGGGTTTATGTCTAGGTAGGTACAATAGGTATACGGGATACAGAGATCTGATGGACACCATGGGAAAGGTTAGTGAAATGGGGAATCAAATTAAAACAAGTATGGGGAATATTTCGCATCTGCACGGATGACAACTTATTAGAGATCCGTGCAAATCTAAATCATTATATCTGAAAAGAAAATACGACATAAAACAATCGCACATATCATCTATTATACAATGAAACAATATAAAACAGCAAATAATAGGTATTTTTATGTTGTACTAACATTTAGTTCTTATTATAGTAACAAAGGTACATATTTCACACAAGTTACTTTCATTAAGTTAATGTATCTAGTTATTTAAAGTCTTAGTTAACAATTCATGATATTTTGCATGGTCTTAGTAGGTAAATGCTGATGTACCAACTACACAAAAAAATATCTGGTGGTATAAATCTTTTCTGTTGGTTGGTACAGCTAGAATAATTATTAATAGATTATAAATTATTTGGTAGGTACCTACAGCTGCCTGGCTGGTTGGTAGCGAATGATTTACCTTATCAAGGGTCCGAAGGGTCTGATAGAAACTTATCAAATAAATATTTTGTGGTAGGACCATCATTTTTAGCATCGCATTGTTTTACAATAAATCAAACTTGTTTTTCAAAAGTCCCGCAGCAATTCCTAGCCACAAAACATTTTGTTCTACTAAACAAGTACGTCAGCACTATTACAGAAATTACAATTGAAAAATTACACCAAAATAATAAAAATGATATAATAAATTATAGCAAAAAAAATGATTTGTGCGGCGAATTCGGAGTCCGTCGGAAGATGCTTTTCAGGTGGGAATAATTTGCTATATTCACACCAAAAAAGCAAAGGTAAAGATGATGTGAATTTTCTCCAGTTTTCATATATTCCAATGTTGTGCGGAGAATAAACGTATAAGCGATACAAACGGACGAAGATCCCACCGACCCGTGCATGTCGGCCGAGCTGGGAAGTTCGTCCGGGCGTAGCACTTGATACTGGTCTTCATTCTTCAGCAGTCTTCTCTCTTCATACAACGCGATTTTATATAAAACTTAAAATACAAACCAACACAGTTTGTAGGTTACATTTAATTTCCACACTGTCTTTCGACACGAGGTACCTATACGTGCAAATAAAATAAATTTGAAAGAATAAATAAAACAAGTTATTCACCTGTAATAAAGAGCGGATGGTAATGGATGTGGACTCGGCGCCGAGTGAAACAAGCGCTCGGCTGCCTTCCGTCGACCTTCGATCGGCGCGGAGCGAGCGACTGCTGTGGCGAATGTCCGTCGGAGGAGCGCGCGGCGTCGGCGGTGAACGAACTCACCTTGACAAATGCACCATTTGGCATTGTTCGCGGGAAAACCGGCGGCCTTGCGCGCGCGCGCCGCCGCCGCCGCCGCCGCCTGCGCCGACCAATCACAAGCCTTCGCGCCACAGCCTGCGAGTGTTTTGGCGGGAACGAGTCGTCTGAGCCACTCCGAGTGTCCCGCGCACGCCGCCGCGCGGCGCTATCGTCGCGTCGGCAACACCGCGATTTCAGCATGACGACCTTTCTACGTAGTCTTGTGAATGACATACGGGCATGCTGTAGATATTCATTTAAACTAAAATAAGTTATTTTGTTCATTGTACTGGGCCTGGGTTGCTTTCTAACTAGGTATACATTTTTAAATCCTTTAGTTCAGGCAAGATCTAACACTTATTCCCTAACTTTCTCTAAGAATTAAGTATTTCCACTAGAATTAAAGCTATTAATATTTCAATTTGTATTAACAAAGGCAACTACAATGATTCAATTAAAAAGGTACCTAATAAGAAGCTGCCTAAGGTCTTGCACGAATAGATAAATGCTAATGTGGTCATGCTCGAGCGACTCCCCGGCCGCGGCAGATAAAACAGTGAGCCTGCCATAATTCGCACGGTTTCATCGACAAATAAGTTGAAATTGTTGTGTTGAAATACTAATTACTTAACATCATACTTGATTCTATATAAGGTCAAATCGTTACTTAGGACTGTATGAATAAAATCGCGCGGTAACACCCTTTAAATTTGTCACAATAAAATATCACTAAATTACACTATTAAAAGTGTTAAGTATTTGAATATGTGTACGTATCATGTATATTTGTAAGCATTAATTCATAAGCATTTTTCCTGTGAAGAATAAACATTGTTCTGTTTAATATTTTCGTAAAAAAAAATACGTACAAATAGTTTATTAATATTGGATGTCACAAAAATAATATTTAACCTTACTCGTATAAAAGATGAGTGCGTGTTGTTATGTAGGCACTAATTATCTATGTATTTCACATTTTTATTATCAAAATGGCGGATGCAAGTTGGGGCGCGTGACGTCAGCGGCGGCGGCGCGGCGGCAGCGCGGGGCGGTGCGGCGCGGGCGAATCCACTCGCCCGCCACCATTTCGTGGAAATTGGATACGGCCGCAATAACCTCGCTAAGCAAAATTGTTTCATTCTAATTTATATCTAGACATTACGCATATTGGCTACGTTCAATAAAATAGGTAATTGAAGGTTCTCTTACATAAATACCCTCTAATGGTACCTATGCGAGTTTTACTTGAAATTCAAGAGCTTATACGCGAGAAGATTTATATATTTACATTTTATTTCTATCGGTACCTATACAACTATTTATTATAACAAATGTATTCAGTAGGTAGCAGAAATACCCATTTATTGCCCGGATTTAAAATACTCATTTACATATCTATGTTTGAACAGCGTCCGTATTCCTAGGTACCTTACATGATTTGTACGATATATTTTCACGCGTGCTCAGAATTAAACATGGAAATAAATGTTTTTATAAAAAGATTGAAATTCGACACTATCTCAGAGATATACTAAACCTACTTACCTATTTCAATTTAATATAATCCATTCACACGTTTCGATTAACGTGCAAGTATAAAATTAAACATCTAATTAACATTTTATTAGTAGATAACTACAACAAAAAATCGGATTTCATAAATCGTTTAAATATCGTGCTTTATTAAAATAAGACCTGATAAATAAGAAATAAATTACTAAATTAGAGTTAACTCTACATCATTGAACGCTTGACTACTCGTTAAGTGTAGGAGGTCCAACGGGACTGGCTACGCCATAAACTAATGCTGATAGATTCGCCCACGGTGCCTTAGTTTTGGGATAATCTAATCGCAACATTTATGAATGAATGTATTACTTATATTCATTCATATTTGACGTTATAACTAAATGCATGTATCCAATAGACATGTAATGTATTTATGTGAAGATAGATAACACGCCTATTATATTTAAAATAACAGGTATATTCGACGCATTTTTTTCGTAGCACGTAGTGCTACGCCGTAGCACATCTTTTAAGGATAAAAAGATATACTCTATGAAGATTGATTTATAGATAGAGAGTCCGTTTATTAATAACATAGATAATATGTATGGGGTTGATATTAAATAGCATATTTGTTTGTAAAGTTATTTCAAATCCGATGCAGGTTTCGCGAAGTAAGTTAACGATTATGACGGAGCTCTCGGGAAAGTTATAATTTTTAGTTTGGATGAATATAATACATAGGTACTGTATCAAGTCTTTACATAATTAATGCAGTATATATTAAAAATAATCAAGAAAACCTAGTTTCCGCACTGTCCACATCACTTACTTGAACATTATCCATTAATGGAACGTAACATTATTTTTACAGCTTTTATTATAGTTCATAATTAATACAATAGACACACCTGTGCGTTCAGGATGGACGTTACAAAAACATCGTGAGTGAGAACATAATAATTCTACAACATAACTAATATTATTATAATATCAACGACTCTATAAAAATACGTTTTCATCGTAGTCCATGGATTGTCATTTTCTAAAAATGTATGTTTATCAGAACTCACAGACTTATAAATACTACGTTTTCAGAACTATAAACCACCGAAACCACCTCTATTCCTTTGTTAATAAAGCTTAAAGATATATTTTTCTATGTCAACGTCGTTGAGCCATCAATTTTGAAAAACATCACAATAGTTTAGTTATTTATAGTTCTCAGTCGCATAATAACATTAATCGACGGTGTTTCAGTCCTTCCTAATACGGTTACGCTGCAATCCAAGACTCGAACATAGCGATTTGGGTCCTAATTATTGTACTCATCTCATGCATCACACTTAATGTTGGGACGGGTGTTTTTTGATCCTCTTAATGATATATATAACACGACTTTAGGACCGCTTGGCATGGTGGTTCGAGTGTAAGCCGCTCAGCACAATGCACCGAGTGGTTGCGAGTTCGGATACAGACAGGGTACATTTCGGAAACAGCCTTGTCATTATTTTTTCTGATCTGGATGTCTCGCTGGGATCGCTCTCAGTCCATTGTACGGTACCCATAATCGCCAAGGGCTGCCAGGGACTTATCAAATTGATCCATTTTACGTAAAATAAGTATCTCATAGTGCTGCATTTGTAAGCAACAAATTAAGACGAAGTTGCTGTTTGATCATAATTTAGCATCATGGGAATGACAGTAACTTAGTTTAGTAAGTATGTGTATCAAGAGAATTGGCACCAACGTTTATGGATTAGGTTATGCCCTTCATAAGTAAGGGATCATGTTTTGTTTTATCATCCAATTGACGCAATCGACATAGAATGTAATCAGTGTGAACCGAAGTGACCGATATGGTGCAAAGGTACAGATAAATAAGGCGCCTTTGGTGCAATAACGTCGGTTATCATAGAGGCATATTTTTTCTTACTAGCCTTTTAAATTAATGTCCAATTAATGTCTGTAGAAGAGTAATCATTATTTCCATGCCAGTTAATTATATTTTTTTCTAATTTTCACTATGGTCGTGGCTTGAAACAGTTTTGTGTATTCATGAAGATCTTTTATTTTTATTTTTATTAATCAATTACTTTTAACATTAATAGCTCGTAAACAGACTCACAGTATACCTACCATTTTTTTACAAGCAACAAAAATCAATTCATACGATATCCTTCGCCGATGCGAACACGAAACCACAAGCCAATGTTTATTTGAGTTAAAAATATAGACGACCTCTAAACGAAAGCTGTGGGGCGGGTTCCAGCGACTGCCTATGAGTCACATCGAACCAGTCAGCCTCAAATTTGAAACGGATTAATAATTTTCCTTGAGTTTGCCGCTTAATTATTAGGTACATTCGCACGTCGGCGGGTCACCGGCTCACCGCTTAACATAATGAGGTAGAGTTTGTGATTAATGCATTCGCGATGCTCTTTCCCTAGAATATCTTGTTGATCGGTGAGGACAGATCTATTTCTAGCTATCATAGCTGTAAATGTGCAAATAATTACTTACATCTTAGTCATTATTTGTAGGTAGATACTTATTGCAATATTAATGTATTTGAATAAAAGTAGAGTCATCAAAATTTCCTGATAAAATTACAAATATGACGCTAAAACTTTGAAACATAACCACAGACCTTTTTAAAGGCTCAAATTCCACGTATTCGCCATTACAGCACAAACAGAATATCAGTACATAAATAAATACACTTGAATATACATAAAATTATTCGTGTGTGTGTGAAAAACATTTCGCTACTTATCATTTACATGAGCGAGTTCGCCGGGGAGGACGTGAATCAGGTGTCGTTAACCCGGCGGATGGGCCGCGTCACAATACCTACCTAGTGCGCCCGCGCACCATTTTACGCCTGCTTTTATCACATCTCGCTGTGGTTGAACCATGGTCGGCGCGTTTGAGATCTTCGAATGATCCCCATTAATTGAACCCACTGTTGGGTGTGAAATTAAATACTAATTATTTATTTTATACTCTGGTAGATATGACTCTACTAGGATTATTTATAGTTGAGTAATGTTGCCAAATAAATGAGGTACCTATAAGCGTGTAAATCACTAATACTAAAATAAATAATAGATAGAGAATAATGATAGAGAATAGACACAATTCATACATAACTGTGTTCATAACGATAAATACTTTGACTGACTGTATTAATTTCACTGCAATTGATAAGAGTGGATAATATTTTTCAAGTAAGCGACGTATACTACTTTATTGGAATTATCTTATAAACAACGAGTCCCTACATTAATAAGTCTTGTATGTATAATGAGGAAAATACTATGTTACGAAATGTCAACGTTGAAATAAACTGATTCAAAGGAAATTTCTGCCAGTTCATAAACAAATAAGTAATGTACCTACTTATCTAGATGGGTATCATATTATTGTGTAAATGCAACTATTTATTATATCTATTTCAAAATCGTGTGTAATAAACGGAATAGAAAAATATGATCTTTTCTTTATGGGATCTACATAGAGCTTTGAACACTCAACCACATACAGTAACGACTTTGACTTAAAACTTGATCTATAGAACAGCTATCCAGTTTATGTTACTATTTGATATGATTCTATTTGAATTAATAATGAATATTTATTGAGCATGCATCCGGGATTTATGAATCACGCTGCGCCGGCCGCACAGGCGCGGCAGTCACTTCTTCGTGAAATATTGTATACAGGCGGTCTATTACTAATTGCTGTAGGCCATTCATATGCAAGATACCTACTTAGAATTGTGAGTAATTCTATGAAATGTCCAAGGTGACGTTTCATTTTATGAATTCACATTGTCCTCACGGACAACTGGTGTAAACAAATATTGTAATACGGATAATAAATATTCCTAAGAACTGATTACTCTATACCGTTTTTCGGAATCGGCCATGTTAGCAACCTTTTTAATAATTTGTTGTATCTAATACGAAATACGAAGTAATTACTACAAACTATTCCTAATAATATTCCTAAATGTTTAGGCACCTACAATTCGTGGCCACAACATAATGACTCATTGCAAACTGAACTTCGACAGTCATTATTTCAGGAAACAAATTAGCTTTGTTAGGTTTAAAGGCGCTACGCCGCCGGTCGCGCCGTAAACCACACAGGAGCGGGTTCCCAGTATTCGGCGTTTGACCTCACTCATGTCGGCCACGTCCTTCCGCTCTTGCCGATTATCATTCAGAACGCGATACCATCGACTGTATCAATACCATTGTGGCCTTAAATGACCCTTATACATGGTGAAACAGAAAGGGTATATCCTATTTTTTGGTTGTAAATCGAAAACTTTCAGCTTTTGGGGAACGTTGAAGACAAATGGTGTTGCAGGGATATAATAGAATGTCCCAAGATTTCACATGTCTATACTAATTTAAGTCCTTAATGGAAAAGTAAGATTAACAATAAAAATGATATACCCCCTCTGTTTCACCTTGTGTAATACACGTACCTACTTATTTAGTACCCTTTTTTGGAGCCCTTAAATATATTCTATTTAGCTGGGAATATGGTTCAAAACATTCCATAAAAGTAACCCTATCCACCTTACTAATGAACGTGAATAAGCGGGCGAATAGTTACACGCCGGACTATCTCTTTCTGTCGTCAGTAATTTGATACTCGAAAGAAGAAGACAAAGTATAGTGTAACTACACAACCGCTAATCCACATTTATTAAAAAAGGGGTATTTGTTTTGCACCGTTATTCTTCGTCATTGTCCGGCACCGAACTATGGACTAGTGAATAATACGAGTTAGGTTCAAACCACGGTTCAAACTGCAAATACAAACAGCTCTATATTCTTCAAATCACTGTGTATTTCGTCTTGTCTTTCCTATGAGCTGACATCATGCCAGACATTTGCCGCCATTTGTATACTTGTTACTTTACCGACCATTCTGAGGATTGCGGTGATTTCTCAGAAGTTTTTGATAATCTGAAACAAAAGATAGATAAGATTAATTATTTTACTCACTTGACTCAATAACTAAATCAATCATACTAATATTATAAAGAGGAAAACTTTGTTTGTTTGATTGTAATGAATAGGCTCCGAAACTACTGAATCGATTTGAAAAACTATTTTACTGTTGGGAAGCTACACTATCCCCGGGTGATATAGGCTATATTATATTTTAAAAAAATTAGGGATCCTTACTAAAACTCCAATAATGTACCCATGCGAAGCCGGGGCGGGCCGCTAGTAATTTAATAAACAACAAACACCCAATTGGTTAGCTTGTTTGCACTGACGAAATATATGCCCCGTTTTGTTGATGTTATTTTCCTATTATGTGCAGTCAAAAGATAGAGCAAACGTAGGGTAATACAGGGGGAAACATTGATATTATTTCCCCGAATACGTGCAGTGTGTTCCGATTTCAAAATTGTGTCATATGACAAAGAAAAAATCAATAGTTACTGAACTTAAAAAAAATACCTACTTAGTTATTGAACAAGTTAACAATCGTTACGCGTTAACGGCGATAATTTAATAAGGATTTAAGTTGTGGAAACAGTTCATATTTTAACTTGCAATTAAACAATTCCACAGTTATTTTTTCCTTATGAATAAATAATTCGTACGAGTTCGATGGAACGAACGGCGTGATCGCGACGGCGGCGGCGCGGTGGCGGCGGCGGCGGCGTCGCCCGCACGGCGCGGTCGGTGCGCACGCGCAGCCGACTGTGAACCTATTCCTAACACACACACCGAACTGCATGATGTCACCTGTATATATGTGTGTGTTACATGTGACTCAAGTGGGACATGTGTTTTCCTTTCGGGGTTTTCAATTGTTCAATATAAATAAAATAATTAATGCAACTTTTTCCCTAGTTATTATGGAAAATAATGTGATAGGTATGTTTCACATTCATTTTTAGCGGGAATTCTCTTTTAGATAATAGAAATTGTTAATATAATATTCTTTATTACTGTAAGTCCTCTAGAATCATTGCCAAGATTGATTTACATAGTATTTCAATAAAATACCTATAACCCTATAACCCCATCTTCCATAATAAACACATAGAATTTGGTACGACACGACAAATATTGATGACAGCAGGAAACTCCGTGTAAATAATTTGCTAATGCGTGCATCAACGGTAAGTTATCGTTCGTCCCGAATTGCCCGTAACTGATAATTGATAGAGCTCTTCAAACTGCCGCCGTAAGAGTCTAATTATACCATTTAGATATGTTATTGGTGTTATTATAGAGATACGAACATACTGCGTAGGAACTTGAATTTTTTTCCAAGGGTTGAGTAGGTATTCCCAAAGGCTCTATCAAATTTAGGCTCTACCAAGCCAGTTCACTCACTATTACAGCTTTGTTATAAGTTTTAAATGCATTCTTTCTTTAAAATTAAAAGGCGAAAGATGTTTAATTAATTGACCCCCTGAAATTAAAATGACCCTCGTTTGCTCCGTATTTTATGTTACTGTCAAACTTTTTGACAGTCCATTTTAGACACAACAACACAAATCAGTATAAATTAGGGGTTATCAAGTATAATATATATCACAGCCGTATTAATAAACGTTCTTAAGTTTGATAATAGTAGATAGATAGTTAAGCTATCTTAAGTTCGCTTTTAACATGTCATATTGTACTGAAACTTCTACTCTCAGTTTCTTTTGGTATGACATAAGAATGACATTTCCAAGATCACTTTCAGACTTGAGATGGACTTATTAATACGAGTCTAAGTCACGTTTCAAGGTCACTCGCTTACGGTTCTTATGTAGTCCTTTTTATGTTAAAATTTTATCGACTTTCCCAATCTGCGTTTGCGACTGAATAGCTTCTGTATCGTTTACAATCGTCTTAGTGCTCCAGCTGTAGTACAGAAAAGAAGCATTTTGAAATACAATATTGACGAAATCTGCTATCTAATGATGATGATTGTTTGATGGGCTGCGCGGGCGAACACCTTCGGGGCTACGACCACTAGCACACTTGGCCGCTTGCGCGCCTGTGTGCGTTATCGCTATTGTCAACAGGCCGATAATGGGTATCACGAGTTACGTCAATGTCAGCTGGGACGTCGGACAGTTTTGGACGTGGCCTGTGGGCCTGTAGATAAACAGGTTTCTCAATAGGAACGTTCAAATGGGATGTGGAATCATTTTCGTAGGAACATAAAATATTTATACAGGTATCTGTCTACTTATAGTTGTGTGTTCTACCACAGATCTAGATTATGAAAGATAATAGAGCTCTATAGGGTATTTTAGACTTGTTGTTCATTATTAAAATTTTTGGTGTCGATTGCCAATATTTGTTTGAATACATAAACTACTTGCAATTAGTGTTTGTCCAAATATTTCCAACTAATAATAACTCTTACCCAAATACTTCCAATACAAATATTTGTACTCAAAATGACGTGCCGATGACAAAAATATGAGATAACACGGCGGTTATCGTTACATCACACGGCACAGCTGGTGAACTGGTTTCGATACGGCATTCCTGAGGGATCGCCAGCGCGCGGTGCCAACTCCGACAAAAAAGCTAATTACCTCAGTATACGAACCGGACTAAATAGCTGAGCATCCAAGAGTTCTGTTGTCATGTTCTGTCCAATGCACAGTAGCCAGATTGTTATTAAATACCCTCGCTACTCTTGAGAACGTGTCGAGTTTTAAAGTAGTAATTAATCTTGTAGTTGGACAAATTTTTATTCGGAATAAAAATTAAAGTATTTTGAAAGAAAAGCCAATTTGTTATGCAAATGCTTCTTCAAATCTTTTTACGCTAAAACGTGATAACGGGAATAATATCAAAATAAGAAAATAATCTAATTAAATGGCTCTGCCTGTACCGTAGGAAGGCTGTGGATGAAGGTTTCTATGATAAACGACTATGTGACTGTAACTGCGTTATTGACTATTTACTATGTAAGAGGAGGTGCGTTAAAAAGTATAGTTTGATTCAGTATTGGACGTGGAATGAATAATTTATTTGGAGATAGTTAGATGACTGCTTTTTGGTATTATCCTACTAATATTATAAATGCGAAAGTTTGTGAGTGTGGATGTATGTATGTATGTATGTATGTATGTATGTATGTTTGTTACTCCTTCACGCAAAAACTACTGAACGGATTTGGATGAAATTTGGAACACAGATAGATTATAACCGGGATTAACATATAGGATACTTTTTAAACCAATAATCCAAATTACGCGGATGAAGTCGCGGGGCACAGCTAGTCTATTAAATATATGAGTATTACTTACAATATTCCAAATATATGCACGTGCCAAATAGTAAGACTAAAACGATAAACTGTCTACGAGAGCTAAATAAAACAAGATAAGATAGATCCGATAAAATAATGGAAGATCGTCTCTTATTAAAAATGCGAAAGTTTGTGATTGTGGATGTATGTTTGTTACTCCTTCACGCAAAAACTACAGAACGGATTTGGATGAAATTTGAAACACAGATAGTTTATAACCGGGATTAACACATAGGATACTTTTTATCCCCACAATCCCGATTTTTTGCTAAGTTAAATACTACGCGGACGAAGTCGCGGGCAAAACCTAGTAGAATATATATAAATATATTTTATATGAGGAAGAAAAGTCTAAAAACCAAACATTAGCAACACTAAATTGGAGGATAGAGTTGGCCAACTGGAGTTGATTTTATCTTGGCAAATATCCCAGATAACATGGCCATTGTACAAACACTGATGAAGCTCATTACGAGATTTGTGATCTTCACGAAAAGAGCCATGAATCTGACGTCAAAAAAAAAATAAAAAAAAAAAAAAGAAGAAGAAGAATCTGACGTCAATAATGTTGACACAGTTCAGAATGTCACAATGTCAAGCATCAGCTCGCTATTCTCGCTCAATATTGCTGTCAACATAAAGTGTACACCCAGAAATAGTTTCACGAAAACAGGCGTACCTACATACAAAGAAGATGTACACCTAGAGTGCCAATTTTTCTTATGCAGAGACGACGCGCGTCGCCTGGCGCCGTTGCCAGGCTGTGAAAGATACTTTCAAAGTAGCTCTGTTAGTTCTGTATTCAGCCACCAAAAGAGATAATATGATTGTGTGTAACAAAGTGAGGTACTTAGTGTACATTAAAACTTGGCGCCACTCTCACCGGCACACTGATTGCTATTAATGTCCTTTATGTTAAGTTAGTTTATAATAATGAATTTTACAAAGCTTTGTTTTATTTCACGGTTCTGTTATTTCCCTATCATAAATTTATATTTGTTTGGTTACACTAATGTAACATACTAACACATCGACATTTTAAATCAATGTAATCTATAGATATATAACTCAAAGGTGACTGACTGACTGATTGACTGACTGACTGACTGACATAGTGATCTATCAACGCACAGCCCAAACCATTGGACGGATCGGGCTGAAATTTGGCACGCAGGTAGATGTTATGACGTAGACTAAGAAAGGATTTTGATTAATTCCACCCCCAAGGGATAAAATAGGGGATGAAAGTTTGTATGAAACTTTGTCAATTTTAAACCGAGCGGGCTGAGACTTTGCATGCATAAAGCTACTATGACGTAGACATCCCCTAAGAAAGGATCAAAATTCTACGCGGACGAAGTCGCGGGCTCAGCTAGTGTTTTATATATTACATCCATAATACCGAATCGTTGATAATATGCGCATCTATCGGTAGGTATACAATGGGTACTTTACATTTAAAATACAAATGTCGTTATCAAATATCCGCCATAAGATTGTAGAGGGGAATGTCATGATTGTCATGCTCAGCAACGCGGCGAGTTCAGACTTGTTCGGACAAGAGACAACGGGCTAAACTATTGCCTTCCTTCCCTCGTAACTTGTTTCTGAAACGAGTTACTTAGTAGGTATCGATTTCCAAATGTGGATGGATCTTTTTTTAAAGCAGACTGAGAAATTCGTTCAGAATACAAAATTATATGAGAATTTACGACTATGTAAACAGGCAAGGATGCAATGACTTATAGGAAATTTGATGAAAGCAACTACAAGGGTGGTAAAGATTATCATTATTGCTTCTCAAAACCGTAATATCATGCACAAAGTTCAATCTGAATTATTCAGTAGGCTAGCCCGATGACGATTAGCACGGAAATGCGAACCGAAAATGACTTCATGCGTACATATTACATCATGAATGGATAATTCATTGCTGCGATACTGATATTGAGAATTTTAGTCGCGGTGACATCACGATTTTCAAAGTTTTTAGACAAAACACAAACATAAGCTACTGAAGACTCACTATTTGGCTTCATAGTTTTTACTTTATTATCTACTAGCGGCCCGCCCCGGCTTCGCACGGGTACATTACGGTTACATTATTGGAGTTTTAGTAAGGATCCCTAATTTTTTTTAAAATATAATATAGCCTATGTCACCCGGGGATAGGGTAGCTTCCCAACAGTGAAAGAATTTTTCAAATCGGTTCAGTAGTTTCGGAGCCTATTCATTACAATCAAACAAACAAAGTTTTCCTCTTTATAATATTAGTATGATAATGTCCTGCTCTTTGTTTAAATCATTGGTATTTATTGTCTATATTTATGTATGTATGTTATGTATGTATTTATAGTATATATTATGATATAAGTTAATGTTTGAATAAAGAATACACTGTTGACCACTAGGTACCTTGACAACATGACATAATTCTCTCCATCCAAAGGTTGTCTGGAAAAGATCGCAATCTGCGATAAGATCGCCCAATGTAGGCACACTATTGTTTTTATTATGTTATGTTGTATTTGATATATTCCGAACTTTAGTGTGCAATAAAGAGTTATTCTATTCTATTCTATAAGTGAAAATGTTTAATATATAAAATACACGAAAGAGGATCGTAGGACAATATTATCTCAATTATCACCCGAATAACACTTGGCGTCGGTGTTAAAAGACAAAAAAAAACTACTTATTTATTCAAAACTTATTACCAGAACACAGAAAAAGTCGTTTTAAATTCAACAGGCTATTGTGCGTGGGAGGGACGATTTTTTATTTCCTAATTAATTATTGTCGCCTGTGCGTTGGTCAAGTTCAGTGCTTACGCTGCAATTTAAGAATTGCTTTGAGGTGTCAACGAATTAATGCAGTCATTTTATCTTTCTATGATTTTAATTCCTAACAGAATCCTCTAACTTACAGCATACTTTATGAGAGTAAATTATTTTTAATGTGTACGAATTAGCTGTTCAACGCTCCGGCGGGAGTGCACTCAACTTATCAAAATCATTGACCACGACGCATCGTATGATAGGCTGGGCGGTTGAAACGCCGGTGTTCATAATTTAGAAAGTCCCTGGAACGGCGCCAATATTATCCGGAAACTTATAGGCGTAACGGGTACGCGTATAGAACATTTTTCCACATTCCGTTCTAAATATATTTGTGACGATACTGACAATCGTGCGATAGTGACGTGCACTGACGCAGCGCTGCCCACGTCAGCGCCTACTGAATCACGCGCCGTCGGAGCCGCGGCTCCCGCCCCGATCGCCCGTCATTCCTTCGCTTTCCAAATGCTTTCATCTCTACAAGCTATGTTTATTACATTTTCCGTCAAAATCTCTTCTGTTCCGGCCAGTTTCTTCACGAAAAATTAAAGTTACAGCGATAACTAAAACATCGTAATTTGTGAACAAAAGAAGCCAATTAAAGTTTTAGACATTACTCTGGCTGTTACTGAAGTTAGAACATGCAGTCGTTATATTTTGTACTTTATTTGCGTGACTGCAAAAAACTTGACTGAAAGATCAATCACTTTATCCCAAGATGCCTCCATATTTTTTCTCGAGAGTGACATGTATGCGTTCCTTTGAGTATAGATGTCCATATAAATCTTTTATATGTATCTGATTTGTTTATTTGCAACTAGATAATATAAAACTGCGCACTTACTTATAGTGATGATTCGTAAAATAAAATGCTTTGTTGTCGCCAACATTTTGTGCGCTATTATCGGACATAGTAATGTCACATTAATTTTAGCGAGTGCTAAAATTATACCCAAAGGTCTTCGCGAGATCTATTTAGTATATTATTATCATACATCTGAAATTCTTGCTCACAGTCCAAGTATTTGGAGCCAAAATATTTTTCTTCGTAACGATTTCGAAGATGGACATTTTGCTTATCATTCACGTTGAACATATTATTCAGGTTCACTTACTTATAAAGCGTGATAGCAGATAGATAAACAATTATCACTTATAAGTGTTCCAGCTAAGGATTCAAATATATCAATGATAATCTCAGATCTTGCGATAAATTTGAATTTGAAGAAAATGCCCATGTTGAAAATTAGTAGGTATCTTATAAACACCTTATAATATCATTCTAGCTAATAATAAAATACAAACAAACTCACAGACATATGATTTGCTAATATACAAGTTACTAGTATCTTCACTCTAAATATATATATCCTAGTACTAGAATAGTAAAAAAAGGACACAAAATAAAACCACGGTCTAAGGTAAAAATGTCGTGAGGAAATGATAAACGACCAAGAGCAAAGGCTCAGCTCAACATGGAGAATGTTATGCCGTGTTATATCACTCGAATATAGTGTTTAGGTATGCAGGCTGTGTGCGAGACACGTAGGTCTAATATGCAAAAGGCAAACGCTGGTCAAAGCCATCGGAACCGGCTGTGTGACTCATTCCTGGGGACCAAGCCGCGATATTGCAAACCGCGATTCGAATACACCGACATTCTGTACAGCATTTCTGCCATTGAATAACTTTATTACGTGCAGGTTTTCTTCAGCATAATAAATCGATCTTTGATCATGTTCACTATAAAACAAAAAAAGTTTGTAACTCCGCTGTCGAGACCTAACAAAAGGTACCTGGTTTCAGAGCTTCTTTGTTCTCAGTAGATGAGTAATTGTTTGCCATTATGCGGCTGCGACAGGTCCCGACTTGAAGCTCGGAGGCGATCGCCCTCTCCGGGGACCTTGTGATAACCTCTTCATTTATAAGTTACAACTTTTTCTTGCTTGGCAAGAAACTCCTTTTATACATTATCGACATTATGGTTTACGTGCTTTGGCGATTTCAATTGTTTTCACTAAAATCGCCTTGTGTTATTGAAAATAATCTTTTACAGCATTAGGGTTAACACATTTAAAATATTGGCATGTTTTCTAGCCACGTTTTCTGTTATTTTATCGGACCATATGCTCTGGGGTTATATTATAATTTCAAGTGAGAGCTGTTTCTGTTTTCAAATAACTCAAGCAATATGAGGTTATAGGTATTGTCTTATTAAGGAAAACACACTTTATTGCCAATTAATATCTGCGCCCGTCCATATTCGGAATTAGTTAATAAATTGTCGTTATCAGTGACAATGTCGCAAAGTTCAGCGCTCGGAGCGCGGCGCATGCGCAGCCGTGGCTCTGACGTCACTCGCATGATAGGTTTATCGTTCACATGTTACACGGACGATTGTTTCTGTGGAAAAGTCTCAGTCTTTGACCAAGATCTTCGAGTGCTATACAGAGGTTGCAAATTGATAACCTGACTACTATCGCGAATTCGCGACCTACTGTAGAAATTATTGCTGTTCCTGCCATTTCATTTCTGAAGTAGGGTTAGGTTAGGTACGTGGTTTGGTGCTAAATACAATCGCTTTAGGTATAACCTCAGTTTTATTCGTTCACCATTTATTAACGAAATATAAATGGTCAATAAAACAGCTAACTCATATGGGAGTCTAATTTATTTCCACGATTCGCGGTCACCCTCGTCTGTGAATCAAATTACTTACCTACTTTAATCAGTGCCAGTGTTCGACATTGTAAATAATAAATCGATGGAATCGGCTTGACAGAACACTTGCTTACGTCGGAGGAAGCTATCTACTAGTGGCTCCAGTAGGCGAGAGAGGCAGATAAAAAGACAAACGGAAATGCTCGTCGGTCTGTCAATGCGGCGACAATGTCGTGCTATTTGTGTTAAACGAGTGATTTATTTCAGTCGGTCGCGGCGTGAACGTCCGCGGCGGAATTTCGGCCGCAAGGAATCCGATTCCGTTAGCTTGCAGCGTTCGCCAGGCCGAGAGAGTCGCCGCCGGCTGCGCTCGGCCGGCGTGCGCGCCGACAGGCTCGACCGCGATACCTGTCGCCGGCCCGCGGCCGGCCGCCGCGCCGCTCGACCGAGCCCACTAGCGCCGACACCCCCTCTATGACAATGCCGTGCACGAGGAAAATTCGAGATGCCTCTGACTCATCACCCCGTTCACCGACGACGCGCTCGCTGCCTCGCGTCGCACGATGCCTTTCCACCTAATCGACGTCATTTAAAATTTCATCCACCATTTTGCCGAATTTTGACGTCAATTTTCGCAGGTGTGCGGTATATTTTTCGTGTCTTACCTCAGGTAGGTCATCATCCACACGGGTCAAGGCGACACACGCGCGGCGCTCGGGCCAGTGGTCACTCACAGCATTGTGCACAGTAATATCCGATCGTAAATCACACTAGAACGTCGGCGCTGAAGCGGGCACGCGGTACGGCGCGTTCACGAACGTCGACCTGGCTCGCGCACGCTCACGGAACTGACTGCGCCGGCGCTCCATTTGGGTCACTGTCATACGGTGGTGGGTGGTGGGGGACACGCGTTCGCCAGTTCGCCTCTGAAAAATTGAACGTCTCGCGAATGTTTCATCGTCGCGGGCGTTTTCCTTTCACGTTGTGGACCAATCGCTCGCGATGGTGGCGAAGTTCGTCGGTCGCACGACTTCGCGAATTTGCGACTTGGTCATCTGAACCACTGCCCGCGACTGACGAATGTTGTCCCCGCACCTGTGGAACGCCTCTCGTTTACCACGATCACAGCCAGTGCTCTGTCCGGTGTAAAAGTTTAATTGAATTTCTGAATCGCACCTCGTGCCACCACCGCCGCTTTCTATGACATTTAACGGGCTTCTCAATTTAGTTTCCACTCTTAGTGGTAATTAATTAGTCTCAGCGAACATGAAATTATCATTAAATTTTACTTCTCAAAGTATCCGTACAATTATAACTATACTGTATTCTTCAAAGTACAAAACTTTTTGAAACATGATGCTCTAGCTATTCTAACCATGGAGTTCCTAAAAGAAAGTTATAATTTTCTATTCTCATTGATAAATCTGGCGCCAAAACGTCTGGCTTGTCTATGAGTTGGGTTGAGAGAAAGTAAGCCGCAGAGCTCGATCTAGTTGAGGTTGAAGTGTGCGCTTAGGAAATGAAGAAAGTATCTAAGGTCAAAAACAAGATATAGTTGGAAACTCAATTGTATCATTAAATAATAACTAACCCTGTGCCATGGGAGTAGGAGTCCCTATTTTAAAAGAGTTGTCCATTACTGAGCATGGCTCAGATTAAGTCTAAAACCTAATATCACTTCTCAGTAGGTCTCATTCCAACCAGAACCTTTTTTAAAGGCTTGTTACTTTAAAACTTATAGCAATAATTGAGCAGCAAGGTACATTTATATCAAATAAGGTAATTGCCAAGCAACAGCAAACTCTACCACAATGCTAAAATAAGGAGAGAGTTTATTTAATACCTCTACATCATAAGGTGTAAAGGGACATAGAGACAGACTACTTATTACAAGATCTTTTCGGCATTACTCGATCGGTATCATTAATTTGAATCGCTAATTAGATAGAGCTGACATGTGCCATAACAATGGCACAACGATGGTGCATGAATCTCGTAGCGTCATAGCGTGGTCACACCGCATTCCGGCTTCGTGTAGGGTTGCCACTATTATAAGTATAGACCACGGATGGTGGTAATGTGTGTGTCGCAGCCAAATAGCTTAATCCGCCGTTCAATTAACAGCCTAGGCACTTTCCTAAACAGCGCCGTTCAACTAACGGCCTAAATGATATTCAGCCATTTGATCAAACAGCTAGGCAAATGACTTGGATCGATGACGTTTAACTACTTGCCTAGCCGTTTAATTACCTGCCTAGACTGTTCATTTCTATTTAGTTTTACTTTCTGCCACCTAGCGCCGAAACTCACCAAACTGTCAATATCTCTATATTCTATATTCTCTATGGTCAATATGGCGTCGGAAAAAAACAACTTTGATGGAATCATTTTATTAGGTACTTAGGTTTTTTACGTTTTTTTTTAGATCCACCGAATCTATTTGCCGGGTGGGGTTTCTGTGGGGTCATAAAAAAAATAACCCTAACCTAAACCCATCCAGGTCGTTCTGCTTGGGTAGTATTTTGAAAAAGTTTTGTAGTACTTAAATTTCAACCAGTTGCCTAAACATTAGCCAGCCAATTTATTAAATGTTGTAATAGACTATACGGCTGAATATCATTTAGGCCGTTAGTTGAACGGCGCTGTTTAGTAAAGTGCCTAGGCTGTTAATTGAACGGCGGATTAAGCCAGTTGGCGGCGACATGTGCATCGTAAATTGAGTTGGGTATAACTTACAGTTAGGTTCATAGACAGGCAACTCTGTATTCTGATTCTGTATTAATGTTAGGGTTGTCACCGCTTGTTTCATTTTGCAATATTCTTTACAATACATGTATAGGAGCTTGTTCTGTATAGAAGGCTCTACTGTGGTTACCAACTACAATAAAGGGAGGGAACTCCAAAATTATTATTTTCAAGAACGAAATAAAATGACTTTATTAAATTAGGTTACATAATTTCGGTTTCATAATCGGATGGTGCACTGACTCTACCAAAGTATCAAAAACTATACTTTAGCATGTGAATACAGCTCAAATATAGACTGAAATCTAAATAAAATTAAATATAATTCCATTATAGAGAACACAAACTCATTTATTCTGAATTAAACCCTAATAACCAATAAAACATGGCTATTTCATTAGTACCTATATCGTTATTCTATATCGCTGATATTGGATGCGGGACATTCGGTGGTTCTGCGATTGACATTCATGCACTCGCCGGAACATCTCTCTTTAGAAGCTGGTCATACCGCATTCCGTCTTTATTTACCATTAGGGCTGTTACTTTTGTTATTGTATGCTTTGATAACCAAGTTATATCAACGGTTACTTATTTGGAGATGAATGGTAAAAGTTGACATAACTCGGGTGCCCACACGTGTTATAAACTAATTTTTATTAAATTAATAACACTGCTAATACATGATTTAATTACTCAAGCGAATTTAGATTAACTATTGAAATAAAACTATTTTTCGGATTTTATCGCGTTAATTAACTTTATGCTCCCGACGTTTCGGTTGCTTTACAGCAACCGAAACGTCGGGAACATAAAGTTAATAAACGCGATAAAAAGTTTTATTTCAAAGTGTAGTATTCGCGTAAATATAAGAAAACAATATTAGATTAACTAATTAATTTTTAGTTATTTTCAGAGATCGAACTAAAAGTCTGCTTAGTTTTTGGTAAAGTGTTATTTCTTTCATTTTTACGAATTTATTAAGGCAAAATTAATAAACATTTTATACAAGACGCTGCCTCTATAAATTACTAAATACAGCTAGCTTATATTCAAGAGTGGTTTTTGTACCCGTAGGATCAGCAGTACCATATATGCGACGCTCTGCTACTATACTATATTCGCTATGTTTATGTGTGATATAATATCTTAATAATAAAATATATTTAAAATCCGGCTCCTGGCTGCTTTCCTCTTTATGTTTATAATTTAGTAAGTATTTTATATTACTATATTTATACCATATTTATAGTATCTAGACATCACGACGCTCAAAGTTAGCAGAACAACAGTATGCTAAGGAATAGAGACTTGTGTGTTGTATCCAAATTCCTATTGCATTACCATGTTCTATGTTTGTAAATTTAATAGGAGAACAAATAAACATTTTATATTTTTTTTTCCAAAAAGTAAGTAAGTTTTTTGTATACATATCTGTGATTATTCTTTATTACATCGAAATATATATAACTCAAAGGTGACTGACTGACTGACTGACTGACTGACATAGTGATCTATCAACGCACAGCCCAAACCACTGGACGGATCGGGCTGAAATTTGTCATGCAGGTAGATGTTATGACGTAGGCATCCACTAAGAAAGGATTTTGATTAATTCTACCCCCAAGAGGATAAAATAGGGGATGAAAGTTTGTATGAAACTTTGTCAATTAAATTCCACGCGGACGAAGTCGCGGGCACAGCTAGTACATAAGAAAAAAAATAAACACGATAATATTAGTTTATGCACTTTTGAACTTCTCAATTTTCTTGTCTATGGCCCATATTAATAAACCGATCTTAAGTCTGAGAGCGATCTTGGAAATATCATTCTTATGTCATACCAGTAAAAACATACATGTGAAAAGCGTACTCAAGATCGCTTTTAGAGTTGATCTATTTATTTAATACAATAATTTGCCTAATAATTTGTCAACCCTAGAAGCTGCCGGTTCACGCCGCTCACCAAATTCTCTAGCATTGTATAGTCATGTTTTGGAAACTAAAGATTAGTACGTATGGCCGGTAGATTTTGTTCGGCCTTCGATACTTCTATAGTCAATTACTTTTTATATGTTTTGTATCTATAAACATGTTATTATAATCCTTAATGAGGTGATCAGAGACATTCGAATAGTTGAAAAAATAATGAGATTTGCCTTCCTCAAGTAAAATAGGTAACAACGTTCAACTTTAAATCAAACGAGCTTAATTATATATTTAACTCGCTTCAGCCCGCGACTACATCCGCGTGGACTGTAATAATATATCCTATGTCCTTCTCCAAAGTCTAATTTTTCTCTATACTAAAATTCATCGAAATTGGTGCAGCGGTTTAGGCGTAAAAACGTAACAAGCAGACAGACAGAATAAGTTTGACATTTATTATATTAAGTGAGGATAAGGATGGCGTTATTATCATTGATATCGATTTCAACCACGTGATTAATGTCGATTCAGAACACAATCGGTTTATCGGGACAATTTCCCGGTATTTAGCTAACAAATATGATATTTATTCTATTCAAACGTTTATCGAAAGAGTTATTTTGTGGTATTCCGCTGCCTATCTAATCCATAATTAGTGTCATCATATTGATTATCTTTAATTTTTTGCCTTGACTGTTTAATTGTATGTGCCTTTTTAATTATGTACAATCTTAAGATACTCAATTCGTCTTAAGTTCAATATTAATAAACGTGGATTAACGGGAGAATAGTTACACACCGAACTATCTCTTTCTGTCATCTGTAATTTGACATTTGAAAGAAGCTGACAATGTATGCTGTAACTACACAACCGCTAATCCATGTTTATTAAGGCTAAAGCGCCCATCTAGCCCGCGAAGTTCAAATTTTTTGAGTTCTTTTAGAATATTTTCAAAATCTGACAATAATAAAAGACAAATTTTGTCATTCGCGAAAAAGACCGTGTGCAGTGCATTTATTAATATATCCAACTTACTCTAAAACATTTCAAGAACGACAGCTATCCAGATAATCTGGCTAGACAGGCGCCTTCACCTTAATAAAGCGGGTTGAGTATAGACTGATGGTGTAGCGTCAGACCTGAAACTACGACAAGATATGATCCTGCACAAGACACATAAACTCAAACTCAAAATTGCTTTATTCATGTAAACCAACAAAGCTTTTATGAATAGTCAGAACCTACCACTGGTTCGGAATGCTGCTTCTGAGAAGATCCGGGAAGAAACTCAATGGTTACTAATGGTTACTAAATGGTTGGTAATGGTTTGACGACTGCTGGGCGGTGTTTCGAGCGTAGGCCGCTCGGCTCCCTGCATCGGGTGGTTGCAGGTTCGATTCCCGTCAGGGTAAATTTCGGAAATGGCCTTTTCGTAATTTTCCCTGGTATGGGTGTAACTGGGATCGCCCCCAGTCCATTGTACAGTACCCATAGTACAAGCGTTGCTTAGTTTGGGACCATACAGGTGGTGTGTTCGTCTGGCGATATTAATTTATTATTTATTTACTCTTCTCAATGAATAACGAATACCGCCTGTATATCCTATAGGGATGGGCAGAGGTGCACTGGGCAGCCATATTGCCGGCTGGGGTTTGATTCTGCACCCTTCGTTTGCAAGTCAAACGTTCTAGCAATATCATTCCTTTTTTTATTTACTTATCAAAGTCGGCAATAGCTAAAGACCTGATGACCTCAATGTTAAGCAGTTGCTTATGGATGCTTGCAATATCAAAGGTATGGCTCCACGTTGCCGACTTAAAAGGGAGTGGGACAGAGAAGGGGAAGGTTGAGCTTCCGTCTCTCATAGTCATCGTATGAAACGCATCTATGATAGCTACTTTAAGCCGATGTTCTGTGAGAGTGTGGTACTACCTCTGTCGTGCCAGCACGTGTATTATAAGTATAATGAAGTACTTCACTAAGAATAAGGGAATTTATGTGCTTGACACACAACAATACCAATTCAGCACATAGTTTGATGGCGCTGTTACCTAGTACCTACATACCTACCTATATAATTGTGACCGTTCAGTTATGATTATGAATATGGAGGTACTTATGTATTTAAATTAACCCGTGTCATTTATACTCCCGTGTGTATATTGAACAATATATTTTATATTGTGTCTCTTTATGGGCGATGCATAGAATTACCTGTTCAGCAATTACGAACAGATTCGGGTCATAAGAACAGTAATAACAATTGGTTGCTGCTCTAACAGCTCGTTAAAGTATTGGTGAACTCGCCATATTGCCTCTGAACTCCATTTCCTCTTTAGGGCACAAACAGTCGTGATATTACATTATGTTGGTACGGATTTCATTCCATGTCTGAAGCCTTATCACATTAATTCCGGACACAGTGAATTGTTGCTACCTATTGTTCAAACAGATATGAAACAAATAAACATGGCTAGGTCACAGTCACAGATAGCGAGTAGGTACAGATGTTACATACTTAGCGTACGTATACTTTAATAAAACATAATAATTTAACCCTTTTGACGTTCCATTTCTAGGCACGAGTTTCCCTTCAACTCGAGGGGGATGCAGGCCATAATCCACCACGCTGGCCCAGGACGGGTTGGCGGATTTCACATGTCTTTTGAAAATTGGATAGATTTTCTAAGACATGCAGGTTTCCTCACGATGTTTGCCTTGACCGTAAGCACGTGTTAATCATAAATAAATTATGATTGGCACATCTATATTAATAATTCCGTTCAGGGGTACGGTAGACTCGATTGAAACCTTACCAGAATAATATAACATAAAAAAATAATGATTTCGAGTCGACAACATATATCCGCAAAATTCGGATTGTCGAGTATTTTGTTAAATTCTAACGGTGCAAAAGGCGATCTTTCGCCATATTGGCAGTTCTGTCAAGTTTGGCACAGTACCGCTATATTTTCTATGAACGAATCCCTGTCAGTTAGTGTCAGTGTTCTCAGTGTGTAAATGAGTCTTTATTCGAAATATCTTTTAAACTGGGTGGGCCATATTTTGAAGGAAAGAAGAAGAAGATTGAGCTTTCAGAACATACAAATTCAGTCTTCATGTTTTTTCGTATTAATTTCATTTAGTTTTGCTTTGCATAGTGATTTGTATGGATTAAGTACAAACAGCATGCCGAAAATCGTATTTCATAAAAGTAATGCCTTTTTGTTTCTCATAATTGTTTTAAAAGTCATCAAAGTTGATTTTAAATAAAAAATGTTTATGTAAAAACTTTGTATAACCGTGAGTTCGCACTGGACGAAACATGTACATGTCTCTATCTTCTGTTGTCTTAAAATAGAGACAACAGTATGTTTTGCCAACATGTTTCGTCTTGTATTAAACACAATGAACGATGCTATACAAATCTATGCCTTGCCTAAAATTCCTTGAAAACCGATAACTACAAAAATGGCTAACATTTTGTAAAAGGTTGTGTATTATGAGTTACATTTCACCCGAGCGAAGCCGGGTTTTCATCTAGTAGATTTCATAAATCCCAGCGGTGCGAGGCAGTGTTTGAACCCAGGTACTTGTGCCCGCAAGACGCATGCTTAACCAATCGGCTATCACAGTTTCGTTTACGTAGAAGTGATAAAAAAATACTAATAAAGTTTTCAGTTTATAGCCACCATTACAGTTTGATGTAACATACGTATTGAGGCTTATTTATGTGCCTATACAGAAGCAAGAATTCTTGGAGTTCTCAATGAATTTTAATAGAGAAAACAACGTAGCATAGGAGATAGAGTTAGTGGTCATTCACACGGTAAACATGGCACCAATAATGTTTGTACATTTTACAGTCATTATCTGCGAAACATTTATAGACAGAGCAGCTTCTTCGTGTGAATAACCGCCCAACCTTAAGATAATCATAGGTAGAGAGCGAGTAAGTTATCAGTATTTGATTATGATGATCTGTCAAAACTGTATAGACAGATCTTTGTCGGCTTCTTCGTGTGAATGACCGCTAATACAAACTCAGCAATACTAAATTTGAAATTGATTTATTTACTTACATGCCTACCTAACTGTTAAATAAAAATTCATTTAGTTTTGATGCTTTTCCTATAATCTATCTTCGTCTCTACACTACTTACTTACTTAATTCAATTACAGAAAAAACTTCCACAGTCCAAGGTGGCCAACATAAAAACTCGGTTATATTACATTGTAAGTACTCATACATATTGTATGACCACACAACTGTTGCAGATAGAGCCGGTAGTCCGAGCTGCGTCCATCATATACCACTTTACCTCTACCATCACGTTTACGCTCGCTATTCACAAATGTCTACGTAAAATATTTGTATATTGTATCACATTGTGTATTGTACACAAATATCTCACGTAGACGCTATCGACTAGCGACTTCTAGGTAACGTATGCTCATGGTAGAGCTACTGAAGCGTTCGCGGTCCGCCTCCGTGTGAGATTTATAGCGCCTCTAACAAGTACGTTCTCTTGCATTTTCCAACAAACATTGTTCAACATCACCGATACTTATCTTTGTAATAACTAGCGAATAGTTCGGTGTAATTAATGCAGTCCGCTCGCTTTTTCAGATTAAAATTAACAAGATCCAACAACACCTATTTACCTAGCTACATGAGCTGAGAGAGTGGTATACGTTTTAAATGTATGGAGGAAAATGTTAGAGAAATATATTCAAGTTATTCGCAGTGGTAGTACAGTTTTAGTAAAAGGATTTTTTTTTCCCTCTCCCGAATAAGTATTTATGTACACTAAAGTCCGTCTCATTATTCTACTAAAATCGTGAGTATTTTACAAATAGATAAGTGTATAAGTAAATGGTTACTATGAATAATCGCGCAGCGTGTTTCAACTCTCATACAAATTAAATAAAAACATGAAAATGAATAAAACTAACCACGTAGGTGGAAAATCAAAAGTCGTAAATTATAAAACATCTAATATCTACCAGCTATTGAGTCGTAATAAATAAACGAAAAAAAACAACATTTTTTATCGGCGATTGCCGCTGAGACTAAGCCGAATGTCCTAGAAACAGAATGCACAGTTTCATTAACCTCCGGACTTCACAGCTCTCATATAGAACACGTGTAAGCAGATGAGAAAAAAAGCCAGACAAAATATAAGTAGACTCACGATATTATGATGAATGCTGTTCATCGTGGAGGCAAGTCATTGCCGTGACTACAACACTGTTTGGCAACACATTATGTATGACGCGGGTATGACCTGATTGGAAAAAAAGCGCGGCAAAATCATGGCTGGCTGGGCGGGGCGCGGGGCGGGACAGGGCGTAGCGCCCTTGGCGCCGCCCCCTGACTCACCGGCGCCGGGTGCGCGGGCGCAACAAAGAACAAACACAACACGACACACACACAACTGGTAACATTATTATTCTCACAAGAAATAGATCAAATTTTTATGTTTTTTAGTTGTGATCTGGAAATTTGTAACCGGTTCGAGAATGAGTCTATATTATTTTTTTTGCAAGAATTTCAGGTCCTTTCTCTAGATTTCTAGATAAAAAATATTATTAATAGAGTCCACCATATTAGATCGTACCAAAGTACACACCTAATAAAATTCAGCTAACGTAGAGTTTGAAGAACAATTTTGACGACCTGTCTAGAACTTTTTACATTGTGTTAGAAGTATATGAAACTAGGAGAGAATACATAGACTACCCTTTTGTAAAACATACTTTTTTTTAAATCCTGAGTCTCCCTAGAAGAAACCCATCCACATAATTAAGTCTTTGTATCCATCACTATATCTTGAGCCATTTATTTGGTAGTTTATCCTGCAAAATTGGAACAGGATGCCAATTTAGCAAGTAGAGTCATGAGACAAAATATTTCCTATGTCTATAACCCTTATGTGTATGTCCTTAAGTAATTGATTATTAATGCCAAACTTCCAAAGTATTTGTGTGACGGAACAGACAGACAAACATTACGTATTATGAGTATTGTTTTATTATAACGTATTTAGTAAAATTTATTATAACGACAGCAACACGCTTATCTATTTGAATGTGCATGGCAACCTTTGAAAACTATCAAGTCCTATAAAAAAAAATATGGACCTTTATAAACTATTTGTACCCAAGTGGGTGTTCCCAAAATATGTAGTAAACTGGACCCAGCCAAATAAATAATAGCTTATGTATATAATCGACGTATGAGTCACACAATCTGGTTATACAGCATCCGTAAACATTTTTTACCCATTCAATCTCGACACGCCTCAATAATTTGAGATAGATTGAGGGTATAAATAGTAAAGACTTAAGGTCGATTCTAAATAAATAAGCGATGTATTTTATTTATTGTGTTGTATCCGTGTTGGGTGGTAATATTGGTACCTAAGTACTCGTATATCGTGCTATGTAACGGCTTGTATAAGGAACTGTCGGAGGAGACTCTCATTATGATACGACCTTGCGGAGACAGATTGTAAATTATATAGAACAAGATCCTGACACACGGGTGGACATTGCAATTAATTTTGTATGTTTTAAAATTGAGAAATTGTTTGTAATCTCTCAAATATTTCCCTAACTAAAGTTTTAGAAAGACGTGATGTGAAATCAACCTGCACTTCGCCAACAGCCTAAATTCCCCCTCGTATTGAGGGGAGGCCAGTGCCCGGAAATATGACACAAAAAAGGTTTAAGTATTATTTTATTCCCTTTACATGCAAGTCCTGCTCCGTGATCCTTTGATGTTTCTTCCATTTGACTTACGGATGAATACGAATATGCTACACAAACGCTACGCTGCTTCCGGCTCTCTCTATCATCAAACGCATCTATAATACCTACTTTACTTATACTGTGAGGGGGTGGTGCTAACCTGGTCTAGTTAGCCCGTCTATGAGTTGTTGGCTCTACCACTGTAAAATGATGTTTATAAATTACTAGCTGTGCCCCGCGACTTCATCCGCGTAGTATTGGATTATTGGGTTAAAAAGTATCCTATATGTTAATCCCGGTTATAATCTATCTGTGTTCCAAATTTCATCCAAATCCGTTCAGTAGTTTTTGCGTGAAGGAGTAACAAACATACATACATACATACATATATACATACATCCACACTCACAAACTTTCGCATTTATAATATTAGTAGGATTACCTAACTAGAAACATGGTCACAGACGTCTTTTCTCAGTCTTTCACTTATATTCGGTACAACATGCTTAAATACACACTAAAATATAATTATTATTACAATTTTTTATATATATTTGCTCTGATTTCCAATTAGAATTCCTGCGGTTCATATTTCAATCATTTAATTCTATATAAATTGTTACAGATTTAATTTAAATGTTTTATTTTATTGACTTCAAATATACTCGTTGATATAATTTAATTTGTAGCATATTTTTGATGTGTAGTTTTTAATTTATAGCCTAGTTTGGTCGGTGGGGACTGAACACCATAAATTACTTATGTAGAAAAATAAATATTCATGCGATAGATTTACAATCAGAGGGTTTTATATTCAAATCAATAGTGTTTTTTATATAAAATTATATTCAAACCATTTTTAGGGCTCCGTAGTCAAACTGGGAACCCTTATAGGTTTTCCATATCCGTCTCTCCATCCGTCCTAATTCACAGAGATCATTAGGGCTAGAAAGCTGGAATTTGGCATACAAATAAATTGTTGGTACCGCTACAAAACTGTGTATATTAAAATATTAGAAGAAAAAGTATTTTAGGGTATGCCCGTTACTTCGGGAAGGGGATTGAAAAAAAAAACCACTTAACTCCTAGAATGGTGTATCTTATTACAGGTATTTTAAAATAAGTTTGAGGTTTCTCTGTCAGTTTCTGTTCACGAAATATTGAGTTTCCAATTGGCCTTTTTACGTTAGTTGCACGATTCACCCTCTAATTCCTGAACCCTATTATAAATAAATAATTAAAATCACTTCAATTAAAATCAAAAATGCGGCGGGATGTCTACGGATCCCTATAGTATGCGTCGTCCGACACGCACTTGGCCGGTTTTTTATATATTTACACACGTGCTGCGTTAAATAAACTTGTTTTGACAACACCGACCAGGACAAAAGGAACTTACTTCACCCATGTACCATAAATCATCTAATAGGAACTCCATGCCTAATGCAAGGTCACTATCTAAAGATCTAGCCATCAGCTGCACTTATAATGCCTTTTCTAATAACATACATACGTCACCATTTTTTCTGATCACTTCTTTGGGGAACGGTCGTAATTGCTGTGTGTATGTAAGAATCACAGAGGTACAATACAATACAAAGGTACAATACACGGGAACGTAAAAGAGTGAAATAACTTGGTTTGTTTTTTTTTTTTTTTTGGGCCTTTGACCTTTGTCAAAGGGTGACCTTGGTTTGTTATCATAGTCAATGGATGATTGCAAAAAATGCGTCAATAGCAAAGGCATTGCTCGCACGTTGTCGGCCTGAAGGGGAGAGGGGCAGAGGGAGGAGAAGGGTCTGGGTTTGGCTTTTGGCTCTTTACTCTTTTGTGAGAGGGTGGTATTACCCCAATCGAGCCAGCTATATACTGAAGTCTATTGGCTTCATAATGCCTCTACCACCGTTAAATATAAAATTGCAGAATTTAAGACTCTCTTTTTAATATTCTACCTACACTCTACACAATTGGACGTAGTTTTGCAAAATGGAATCAACCCACACACACTTCTGCAAACTCAAACCAACCTAGAATCACTGACACAAGGTTGGCTTTGGTCTACAGAAGTGCATGTGGGTTGATTCCATTCTGAAAAACTATATCCAATTTTACAGTATAAATGAAATTATGTTGTTTGTTAGGTTATTAGCCTGCGCTCGCGCCACTTTCAAATCCGGCGGGCGTCCTCGGTGACTCACGCGCACGGGAGGGCGGCTGCTGACGTCACTCGCCGCTTCCCCCCATTGGTTTGCCTTCCGTCACCCTGCCCCCTCGGCATTCCTACCAAGAAACCTTTTTATTTTTGTTCTGGAACCCGTTCGTCCTATTTGTCATACTCATACGTCGTACTTTACTTATGTTATTGGGATTCTCGACTTTGAATTATTTCGTGTTTGCTGTTTTCCTACTGAACAGGAAAATTATATAATAATTATTGGGTGGGTACCTAGATTACATATTAAGTACTTAGTTATTTAATACCTACCGTTGATCATTGTTTACTTATTGATAAATGCAGGCATTAATTTTGAGAAGGGTATCTTAATTCCCACAAAATAATATGATTGTTGCTGTTTATTTTCGTAAGATAAAAATGTAATTCAAACATTATCTCGGTGAATTGACAAAATGTAACATTGCATGCTGAGATTCGGACGGGTGCGGGTGAATGACCGCCAAACCGCGCCAATCCGCCATCTTGGATTCGTCACGGAGCGCGCGCATTATGTCTTCAGGGCAAAGTGGCTATGCTATCATTCATTTAGGCGGGAAACGACGAGGTGACCACTTTGGGATACCATCTCCAGGCCCTAACGCCACCTGAGAATCTAAATATATTAAGAAAGATAACCAGTTATAAAAGCCTACCTGTGAGTAAAACATAATGTTTTGTCATATTTTTGAAGGAAGGTTGTTTAAGTACGAAAATCAATTTTGATAAAATATTTTGGAATATAAAATTTTATGAATATGTGTTTAAGGTATCTTATGTATATTATGTTAATGACACACGATAGGTGTTTGTGTCGAAATGCGCGGGCGCTGCTCGGCTTAGCAACAGTTGTCGGAACGCTGATTTCTCCACCTCGAGACAACTCCACATAACCATTTCGAAGTCCATGCTCTTATCACTTGGATAAAAATAAAATATTATTAAACTTGTTTTCGAAATATTGTAATACATACTTACCTGTAACCGAAACAGTTAATCGTTTAATGGAAATAACAAACCCGCTAATAATAGCTTTCTAAGGTGTTACAAACATGTGGAAGAATAACCAGCTATTGTTAGACATAAGTAATATGAGGATACCTAGCTATGTATAGATAGATTAGATTTGTATTTCGTTAAAGCAATATACGCGCTTCAAAGACAAGTACATACAGCTCTACATAAATGAGAGTGTCAGCAAAATCGACGCTACGAAAACTATAAAGGCAAAGATATAGAGCAATTCGTGGTAGAAATGCAAAATCCCCAAGAATTGCACTTAACAAATGAAATCCCACAAGACATATAGCATGTAGGTGACATTCCTCGTGCAAAGGAGAAACTAGTCGGACGGCATTCAGGGCTCGCCCTTAACCGCGGCGGAGGCCGGGTACCGTTGCTGCCATTGCACTGGCAAATATCGGCAGGGTTGGCAGGTGGTATACCTTCATGAAGACCTGTCATGAGAGCAAAACCGTAGAGTCATAGAACAATCCTCTCAACACTTAATTCCAATTAAATAATAATCATCTCGAGTGGCGAAAGCCGTCCACTGCTGGGCAAAAGCCTCCCCATGGTTTTCCACAACGACCGGTCTTGTGCTTCTTGCACCCAGCAGTCCCGCAACCTTCACAAGGTCATCGGGCCACGGAGTGGGAGATTTATCCACGCTGTGTCATCCGGTAGGTACGTGGTGGCCACTCGCAAACCTTTCCGCCCCATCGGACATCGGTTCTTCGGGCTAAAGGCCCGCCTACCGCCACTTCATCCTATTAATCAGTACTCAGCAGGGCTATGACCTTTGTTTGTCTAGGTGTCTGCTTATTTCTGATGTGATCGCGTAGAGAAACTTCGATCAGATCCATATCTCTATGTGATCTTCACTATATCTTTAGCCTTATTATAAAATAATAATTCATATTACTATTTAATATGTTGTTGGTTGTTCTTCCAGCTCGCGTAATAATCACTCATCGAGTAAATAAGGAAATTTTAAAGTAAAACCAACAAACGATAAAAAGAAAACAGGATCATGATGAAAATGCATGATTACACAGTAAGTTGCCAACCCTGTAGGGCACGATTCACCCAATACCATTGCATAGATAGAGGCTGGCACGATCTGTCCCATTGGACTGGCGGACACTGGCATGCGGCATGGGCCCGAGACATTAGATTTACTGGTCCTCGAGCACATTGTCGAAGCCTGTAATATATTGATTTACTGATATGCAGAGGCACGCAGAATTTATAATCAGATTGCAATAGATTGTTTGTACGTGTTGCACACCGAGGAGAAAGCAAATCTCTAAAATATACGACATTAGCCTTTCAAATAGTGTCAAATATATCTGAGTTATTCACTTTACAAACCGTTTTCACTCCAATATTTCACGTCAACACTTTTATAATATCGCCCAAGGGATGTTTTTGATCGATTCGAAAGCATTCGTAAAAAAACTTGTCCATCGAACGATACAGCGCTCTTTTAGATTCAATAAGTGTTCGACATAACAACTACGTGATATCTACGAGGAAGGAACGACCGACCTTGAGGAATGCCGCCGCCTTACATTGTAAGCAGCCGAACTACCGAGCTCTTGCAAAACTGAGACTAAAAACTCTTGATGTTCCATTGCGGTTTTTATGGGTTTATGATATTGTATTTCATAAAAATGCTCGTGAATACTAGTCGATGGATAATTAATCAAAAGGCGGGTATTTTTGTTTATGAGTTTCGTAATGTCCGGTTAGATTCGTGGCTGAGTTACGGTCTCACATCGCGATACCATCGCATCGGGAGTTTCATCTCCGACAAACTGCTTCGAGTCTATATTAATTGGCTATTATAGAGCGAAGTCTAGCCTTTTTCTTGTTAATACCTACTTACTTTTGTTATAATTAAGTAATTAGAATCTATTTAATAGCAGCATTCGCCGGCTACTGAAAGAATCTAAAATCAGACGTTAACATTCTTGTAAAAATATGTAGAGATTGTTTAGTGTCGCATATTGCAAAATTTATTTTTTAGAGTAACCAGCCGCTGTCTGTAAGTTTCATTTTGTAAGAGACGATAGGAACAAATAGAAGATAGAGATTAATAAAATATCCCCTTGTTGCTACCACTACCAAAGCGTATTCATACAATGTATTAAAGCCTTCGATTAAATAAATAGAGCAATTTGTAAGGTAATCACCTATTAAGTGAGTTATAAATTACTAGGGGATTTACATAAAATTATAACACCAATGTCTGCAGCTTTTTCAACAATTTTGGCAGGATTTCTACAAAATAGTCATATTATTAGCCATTAGTAATGTTGTCCGACGCTTCCAAGTAACGAGGAAGTGGATTATCGTGTGATTTCATTTAATTTATCGTGTGCGTGCCGGTGTCGCGCTGGCAGGGAGAGTGACCGACGGTCGACAGATAATGATGCGATTCACGGTCTTTTGTAGGGACTCCATCAAGTAATATTAACAGAGATTATAGTTTAAGGGTGTTGACACCAACATTCAGGACCGTACTATGAAACACCGTACTCTGAAACAAACATTCAGTTTTCTACGAACTGTTTTGCAGGCTAGGGTGTTTATTAAAGTCAAAATCAATGTAGTTACAATTTGTATCAAAATACTTAAGTACCTAAACACAAAACAAGGTTTGTTGGGAAACGTTCGACTTATATCGAGTTTGGCTTTAATATAGTTTATGTTATTTATGACCTGTTGTTAGTTAGGATAATTAATTTTGAACAAATCCTTGACCTGAAAAGTCGTTTTGAGGGCAAGTTTCAGACGAAACGAATTAAAAGATAAAAAAATCACTGCAAAACCTTGGAGTGTTTCAAAATACTTCGCAACAGTTGCAGTTTAATTCTTATAGATCGGAATGCGATTTCTGTGACAATTTCCACGCAACTTGTTGTTTCTCAACTAGGACAGATCCGGCAGAAGGCGGACTGACGGTAACACTAGGTTTGACTCACCTTAGCTCTTTGTGCGCCTGGGCTATGATTCACGGCGGTTGCGTGATGCGCCCATTTTACTGTGATCGCACACAAGGTTGTTTTTATTTCTGTGTACTGCTCATCGTGTAGGTACATCAAACAAACAAGCAGCCGCACTTCTTAAATTGTAGCGAGTTGTGCCGCCCGCGGTTTCTATTTGAGACAATGCTTCTAAGTCTTCGAACGGTTTTATTTTCGTACTTTCATATTTTAAGAATATAGAGACAACTTCATAATATAACAAATTTACGTTGTCTCTATAGAATAATATAATTTAATACTTGCAGCATTACGTTTGCCATAGAAAAGTAGAGTTGGTTGGTTAAGTAAAAAAAGGATTGGTAATTGAAATAAAGTTTGGAAAGACACGCTGAATAGAAATTGTTTGGTAGAGTCCCAAAATATTGATAATGAAATGTCTACTGTGCAGTACCTATATTTAGGACGTTCTTATTCCATTTTGTATACAAAGTTATAATTATATTCTCATAATTTTAAACCCGATGTTCAAGTCTTGGGCCATAAAACGAAATGAAAACCAAAGAAATAATTAAAAGCGTAGCGTCAACGTCCCGCGCACAAACCGTGACGGCTGGTGAGCGTTCTTTATAATTTCAAATAATAATTATATTTCGAGTCATGTTCTTTAACTAATTAGACTCTGAATAATTTCCTCTTCCTCGCCATGGCCATCTGGGTATAATAATGTTTAATTAATAATTACCTATTCTGTGTTGTCTAACGGGAACATGTTGGAACGCAGCGCCCTCTAGCAAGAGCTTTGGTTAATGTTGCATTGCAATGATAATGTAGGAACATAGTTTTTGATATTTTTTGAAGAAGGTAGGTAGTGGGTGTGTGCTCTATGAAAACAAAATTACGACAACAATGATTTCTGTATTTCCTAGTATTTTTGTTACTAAATGTTTTGTAATTAGTAACGGAAGTAAAGATTTGTGTAATGCCTGCTATTAATTAATTATTTGCTGTAAAATTAAAAATACTAAAAGGAATAGGTACCAACTACTAACATAATTCGTTGATATTTTTTCTCAGTGTAGTTTACTAAAAGATTTGTATCCTTATTCTAAACTTTAATACAACTCGTGACTATCGCATCTCGCGACTCTACCGAGACGAATACAGTTAGCATTTCTCCACAATATCAATAGAATTTCTGACGTGATTATCGCTTTCAATAAATGAACATTAGAACAGTAACAAGGTTCACTGCAGCCCACAATAAAAGATCACAGATATCCTATCAAAGCGAGCCATAATCGGAGGAAATGTAACTGTGCGCCGTGTCTGTTCCCAGATAGTTACACCCAGGAAGAGCGTCTAGCGCCGTATAAGGGTTTAATTAAACAAGTAGACCATTGACAAGACAGGCTAACATTGAGATCAAAGCGCACGGCTGCACCCGATCAGACGGCCGACCAGACGCGGCGAGGAGAGAGGGGGCTGGTCGTGGGGCGGGGCGCGGGCGCGAGGGGGCGAAGGCTGCGTTACGTCATTCGGCCGCATCCGGGTTCGCGGCCGGCGCACGCGCCGCAGCCGCCGCTCTGTATTGTTCGTAGCCTGTGCCGAAGCAGGTGAACCTCTCACCGGAGGGAAAACCTCCAAAATATATTCTATTCGATATTTTATGGCACACACTTTTTATTGCAGTCGTCGAGTCGCACGTTTCGTTCCACGTCCTTTTTATAGTAACAAATGGAAATTCAAGTTATTTATACTTTAAGGGAAACATGTGCATCTTATTGCGTGCACATGATGCCGATTCGGTTACAATTGTTCAAGTTTAGCTCTAAGCATGCTCTAAGTAGGTAGGTACGTAAAATAAAGTTTAACCAGATACCTACATAAGTACGTGCCTATAATACGTCTCAAATTAATATGAAATCCATTATTTTTGCAAACATAACGCTAATTAGTAATTTATTATAGCAGAATACGGGATTGTTACACAGACTTCTGTTATTTTATCAAAAACTTGGGCTGGAATAACATTAAATTTTAGACCTATAGCATGTTCTTATAGATCAAAGACACAAAATTAAATGTAGTAAGTTCTTGTATCCAAGAATATTCCTTATTATAAGATTTAGATGTTGTTTGTTTCAACGACTTGTCATAAACAGTCAAGCCAGCTGATAGGGAGACTCTATACAACTGACAAGAGCTGGCAAGACACTAAAATGGACAAGTATCTTGTATAAAATATTTTTTCCTGAGACAAATACGAGGCTAAAGATTTCAGACTTTGTTCACAAAAAATCAGCCCACACCATTGTCGCTCTAGGAGACCCCTCTAGTAGAGCAGACCCCGCTTTACTTCTAACAAAATATTACTATCTATTTAAAACAGAAGAGTATACCGTCCTGTATATTATATCATTTATTATCTGCATTGATTAGATATCTACATCAGCCATTGTTTTATTATAGCCGGCTGGCCTGGGTTAAGTCACTGGTCGTATCATTTAAAATGTATAAATTAAGGTACTTAGCTCCGGGATCTACATTATCGACAACATTTAATACTTAATAATACTTAATATTTCAATACCACCAATGATTTATCTTTATGCAGAAGCAGTGGGATTATTTGCTTATTCCTTTTTGTCATCGAAAACCAAAAATCTACAGCAAACACACACACGACTGACGCCAACCAATTCATCAGCTAAACAAACAAGTTCTCGTCAATTGCCAATATTTGTGAAAGACGTAGGTCAGACAATTGCTCGTCTCTTTTCCTCCTAGGAACGTTTAAGTTCGAGACGTTGCCACGAGATGTACATGAAGCGCGGTATAAAGACGATTTTCCTTACTTGTAAGTGTCTGGTGAGCGCAGATAGCGTCTATCTGTTGCTAGGCGATGCCGCCGCCCGCGCCGCCCGCGCCGCGCGGACCGACCGTGGCAATCGGAAATTGTCTGAATTCTAGGCCAGCACGACTATGAACATCGCTATATGCCGTCTCACTTGCACAATTACAAGCCTCGTTCGTTCGAAATATGGACGAGTATAACCATTTTTGAAGCGTGCTAAATGTTAGGCAACCAGGTTCGCAAATATTTCGAATCATTCATTGGAATTGCTTTGAAAGTCAACTTACGAAGGATTGAATAGGAAACATATTATGTTATTAATATAACAATGGTGTTGCCTGCTCATATATTTTTTTTGTGCTGTTCTTGAGAATGTACACCATCTTTAATTCATTGAAAAGAGTAACTATTGAGTTTCTTGCCGGATCTTCTCAGTGGAAGCAGCATTCCGAACCGGCGGTAGATTCTGACTATTCATAAATGCTTTGTTGGCTTACGTGAATAAAAACAATTTTGAGTTGAGTTGAGTTGAACCACCCAATGACATTAATAATACTGCTCAACAAAGCAGCATGATAACGATTTCTGCTAATTGTTGTTAGTATAACAAACACTTTTATCTTTGCTACCTATATCTTGTTGTAAAAGGAAATCAGTTACCTACTTTATTAATGCCTACTTACCTACATTCGAGCCTTCAGCTGAAGCTGCGTATTTTGAACGTATTCAAATACCGTCATGACTGAGGAACCGGATCCACAAGCGCTGATGAGCGGCTCCGCCTCGCAAGAGACTATGTCAAATACTCACTGTTCGCCAATCTTCAGTAATTAGGAGAGGCACTACAAGAAGAAGTAATCCCCATACTGTGATTGAATGTCTTCATACATTCACCAGTAAAGCTGCATGCACGTTTTCACTAGGGGCGCTGCTGTGCAATGTATGGAAATATTCATTGAATGGTACCCATAGTTCAAGCTTTGCTTAGTTTGGGACCATGCAGTTGGTGTGTCACTCTGGCGATATTTATTTAATTTTATTCGACTCGATCACTCGGTCGGTATTTAATGCTGTTAAAGCTTGTACTAACCTCTCAGGCTACTTCAGCATAACAACAATTTGAAACCAACAGCAAAACTGATTATTCGTGTATGAAAAGCAAGAATCGCTTCTTTTCACAGCTCTTAATTAACTTTGCTCGAAGCACTTTCTTTGGGTAATCGAAAGCTTTTTATAAGGTAGGTATACAAATGTATATATTTATAAAATAAATAAATATAATATACTTACCAAATTATATTGCAATATTTATTGTCCAGGTAGCAAATAATAATCATGGATAATCCACACTAGACTGCACACCTTATTTTTAGATATTGTAATTTGCTATGATGGGCAATGGTGTTGTCGTGCGATAACAGCATGCTTTTTACCAACTCTCTACCGAGGTAAACTTGACTTTTGATGGGCATCACGTTAACACGGTCTACTTCTTATCAGCAAAATGAGGATTAACAGTTTGAATGGGTAGTCTTCTGATAATATATCTTGTGATGTTTTTGACAATTCATAACTAGTTACCTAATGCTAACACGAAATTATTTGAACGGAACTCAGTACTAAAGAAATAATATACCTATCCATATTATTAGGTTCCCTGACACCCTTGAATAACGGAGTTCGGTATTGTTTGCCTCTTTTATTTATCGATCAACTAATATGGTTTATAATTGTGGAGGTTTACAAACCGAGGATAAGCGATGGATCGTGGATCCATCTCACAAATAATCTAACAATATATTCCGTAAAGTAACGCCTGAGTTAGTAAATTATTTAAAAATCTTCTGAAAATAACTCATGAGTTACTAAACTTAAGCCTATTGTTAACTTTCGTTTTCTATAAACTGGTATATTTTATATTTTTATGAAGTATTTAATCAACTAGGTTTTCATTATTAGATCTACATCAAACTCAACTCATCTGCATTTCTATCCACCATGCCTTCGTAGGTAACTCAGGTTTATATAACATTGACTATAAATAGATTTATCGACGGGATATTTCGAAAGCGCGTGATCAACGGATAATAACATCGTTAGGTGACGACATCTGTGTTTATATCTAGGTCTGGTTATTGCGTTGTCCTTCATGAAATTAAAATAAAATGCCGTGGCTTATCATACTTATTTGAATCGACAATTGGTTTTGAGAAAGTTTAATTTTAGCTGAACAATGGATCAGATCTGAAACTCCTATTCTCTGCGAGTGAAAGTTTCAGCGTGGAATCATAGAAGCGATCGGCGTGACTCAAGCTGTGTGCCATTGTCCGTGCCAATTTTCATAAAGCCGCGGCGCATAAAAATTGCATCTCGGAGCGAGCTTTCACATGTCTATGTTGCGATACGGATCGTTTGCAACATTCCGTGTTTATGTCCACCGCTCCGAACGCTTCGCTGGCCTGGCACCGGTCCAAGCATGGCTAGTGCATTTTTTTCGCCAGCATCAAACCGGTTACCGAAAGTTGCGCATAACGGCATGGCGGGCGAGAGGCGCGGGTTCGGTCCGTGGGAAGACCGAGTTCCGGCTGTGCTACTTGCAACCTCCTTTCACCGAGCAAGGTCGCCGCGCGGCCGCGCCACTTTCTTTTATATAACCGCGGCCATGCGCTCGCGCCGCGGACGGAATGCGACACCCGAATTTATAGCTGTGACGTCACGGCGAGGTGAATCACCGCACCATTGAGCCGCCTAAACGGTTCCTACATCCATTACGGATTACCATGTGTTCATGCCGCTTATTGATGAGCCATTAACTGATCATATTGTCCTTTGTAAATGTTCGGTATGGAGCTGAACATAAGCGATATGTTTATGATTTAAAGTTCTATAAACTTTTAAATGAGAACCGATATAAAAGCCATACTCAATAGGTAAGTATAATGTTTATCAACAAACCATGTTTAGGGTTTTGATTGATCTTCTAAATAATATTTTACCTAATACCGATGCATAATCACCGTTCATAGCGTTTTCTGAAACTTGCCAACCTACATCATCATGAATGCCCTTATAATCTCCAGTTTTAGGCATAGTAGGTAATGAAGTTATACACTAGACAGGAGGGATCACTGTTACACAAAACGAGCAGAGTGAGAGGCGTTTTGTCGGACCGTGTCCTTTTCTAGTAGGGTGTCCACGGGGGACGGTAGGGACCAGGACAGTACAGGGCTATTCAGGCATGGTCACTAGGAGTGACAGGTACACATTTTTACTAGGGAATATTATCCCTAGTCGTTTTAATGTCTAAACAAGTTAAAATATAATATAAGTAGCTGCTTCAACTCAGTTTAGTAAAGTACAATACACCATAATAATTATACCCTAAAAATTTAGTTTGATCGCGTACTTTTAGACGTTAGGCGTTAGGTAGGTTACCTACATATAGAAATCCATGGGCCTAGCCACGTATTCTGACGTAGATACGTCAGAATACTAGGTCTAGAATCTATCTAGCAAATGCTAGAAAGACGAGAAATGAGACGTTTATTTATGAGGGGTAAGTTACATAGGGTATGTCGTGATTAAAAGTGCTTCTAATAAATTTCGTCACGCTCTGGATTTGTAACGGTACCTACCTACCAGCCTTCTGTCCGTAGGTAGACTGACGATGCTTTAAATGTTAATGAACTCGTTAAAAATAATTAGGTATAAAAGGTAAGTATCTTAAGTTACAAACTAAGTAATCATTCTGTAAATATCGTACAATAATTTAGTCAGCCTGAATAAATAATTTAAGAAGGTATAATATTTTTTGATTTGGAATGAATTTTCGGGAAAATCGCACTAAAATGAAACCGTTCCCCATCCCTCCTAAATCTTGCGTGCACGCTTGAATATGTACCTAGAAATCTACAAAATTGTTACCTAGCCATTGCACCCGTGAGTCACTGTATGTATAAGCTTTTAGTAATGCCACAGAATTCCTATCTAACTTACCTATTAGTCAGTTGAAATCCCTGTAGCTAATAAAGTTATAGGTACCGTATAGAAGAAAGTTTTTTTTTTACTTGCTTTTGTTACTACAACTTCTACCTAGTTTGATTAAGACAGCCATAAACGAAGGCTTCTATTTAAGGTCGTGTTAAACGTAGGCGCTACATCATATTTTTTCTCAAAGCCTTTTGGCGGTTTTACGGTGAATTAAGTACCTATATGAACGAATTATGTTTGGTTCGGCGTTCTTTCCAGTAAAATTGCGTAGGTATGTACTTACCCAAAACTCACATTTTGAAAGCTTTGCGCTAGTGAAGTTTGTGCCTATTTTATTAACCCCCGACGAAAAAAGAGGGGTGTTATAAGTTTAACATGTGTATCTGTGTATCTGTGTGTCTGTCTGTGGCAACGTAGCGCCCAAGCTGATGAATCGATTTCAATTTTGTTTGTTTTGTTAGATAGGTATTCTGATCGAGAGTGTTCTTAGCTATGTTTCATGAAAATCGGTTCAGCCGTTTGAAGATCATCAGCTCTTTTGTAGGTAAAAAAGCCACATTCGCGGCCAAAACGAACTTCCACGGCTCGATACCGTTCGGAATTTAGGCTCATTGGAATAATATCTTTGCATCACTTGAGAACGGCTGAAACGATTTCGCTTTATTATATTTTAAATGATCGTAATAGTCTGAACTGGCTTTTTACAATAAGTATTATAAATTTTAAAAGTTTCCCGGATACTGGAAAAATGATATTTTATCAAATTTTATATGAGATTTGTGTATGAACTAAAGACGTTCCATAAGTCACGTTTCAAATGATGGATACTCGCATGCGTTAAACTTAGTTTGTTTTGATAATGGTCATGGAATATTACGCAATAATAATTCTTGAGGGCGCTGCTCCGCCCTTGAGAAAAAATACAGAAAAACAAATCTAATTTAAAAGCGTTATTGAAAATTCTTCCCCTGGGCTGCTCCCGTCCACCTCAACCAGAGTTATTACAACAAATTCAATCATAATTGATAATCTTTTACTAGGAATTAAACCTCCGTGGCATCAATATTTAGATTCGTTGTCTATTCTAATGTCTCATACTTTTACACAGATTTTCTGTTGACTATTGTACATTGCATTAGTTATCTTAGGTTGTAAATGAGGAAGCCAAAACGACTGATGTAAATGGCGCTTTCATAATCTGGCATCGAAACGGTACAACGGTACAACTAACCAGATGAATTTGCGAGATGAGCTGTGAAAACTGAGCTACGGGAGCTACGCAAATCTCGCTCACGTATTTATTTGGAAGAACTACTAGGTAAAGTATACATTTGATGAAAAGGTCGTCGCATCGGGGGGTTTTTAAATTTTCAATTTAGAGTTATTTATAAAAGTAATAGTGATATAACAATGATATGCCTGACGACTGTTAACAGTGTAAACTACAACTGAGTTATGCGTATAAAAGTATCTACTTAGTGTAACTACTTAGTGTAACTATTCAAAGATATTTGCAGCACTACATTACATTTTATGGGCATGTGTACCGAATGGTAGCGAAATTGCCGAGACGTTGGTGTAGCTAGAAAGTGACATGTAACATCCGGCACGATCCGGAACTGCGGTCGTCTTTGCGCTGCGGAATGTGGCTGTTACATCATCCGCAATCACTATAATTCTGTTGTCATACATTAGCCCAAGTATTTGAAATAATTTGAATAATTGATTATAAGGAGATACCTGCGTCTTAATAATGACGATCTAGTTATACAATTTTGATGAAGACATAAAACTGTACAATTTAATGTTTCGCGCTTTTTATATTGGAAATTAAGAAGTTGAATAGTAGCGCCATCTGTCGTCATTTCTAGCTTAATAAAGTATGTTTTTTACAATGACTAGCGTAACATTTGTATGAATGAAAGGTATAAATTAAAACCACATTATTTTTGCAACAGAGAGAGCTTAATAGCCTAAGTCTTACATGCATACATTTTAGTCACATAGACGTGCCATCAACAATAATGAAGGCTTGGAAACTTTATCGTTAACCATAGAGTGAGATTTTCCTTTCTGTTAATGACGTGCCGCGGGTTTTTGTCATCTGTCAAGTCAATGTCAATGCGCGCTATCGATGAAATGTCAAGATTTCGTTATTATTATTTCCAAATCGTTACAAAATATACGAATTTTATGGTCATTTTCGCTTAAAAATCTTGTATAAAGCTACAATGAAAGGGTAAAAACCCTAACTTATTGAAATAATAAAATCTATCCATTCTACAGCAGTCACGTTACCTACTAAAACCAAATTGACCTCGTGTGTTGATATGTGAAACTTATTCTATTCACAACAATGATCTAATGGTGTTTCATTTCAATCAAAACTGATAAACATGTTGCCATCAACAAGTCCTATCGCGAAAACGAAAAAATTAAGGAGTCCTGGGCAAGATGTCGTTGTTAATCCCAAAACATCAGTCACGTAAGATCTTTTAAGTACCCTCAATAACGCTATATTTATTAACCTATAGAATGCCTATAGACAAATAAGCTGATGTGAAATTTTCTGTGGTGCAATGCACATGGTACATTATTTTATGTACTTACAAGCTATAACACAATTTCTTTTATTTAAATAATGTTGAATGCTCAAGTTTTTATGTACAGGTGTTTAAATGTCCCGGAAGCTTTATTTGATCCGAGTGCAGCCAAGAAGCACTTCAGCAAGTTTGGCCAAGTCCAGCGGATCAGGATGTTCCCCAAGAGGCAGATGTGTGTGATCGAGTATGACCAACCGAGCTCCGCTGAGCGGGCTGTGCTCAATGCTGGTGCATATGATGGCTTCATGTTTGATGTTACTCGGAGTAAAGCAAGGACGTAAGTTGTACAAGTACATGCAAAGAGTTAATATTGTACTTACAAGGATCCTATATTGTTTTTACCAGACTGAAATTTAATTTTTTCATAAGCCTCTACAGAGAACAATATAAATATGTTTATATAAATATGTTGTGTCCCTTTATTAATACTTTAATCAAATATAATACATCCCACAACATAAGATTGTAACAATCTCAACAAAAAGTCCACTTTGGAATAAACACCGATTGTTCAATCAATCTCCATCATGTCTCCTCTACTATGTCGACATTGGCAGAATCACTTTGGGCCTGACTCAATGGAAAGAGGCCATTAACAAAAAACAAATATAAATATGAGTGGTTACTGAAGTTGATGTGCCTCTACGTTTTATCTGCTTGGTAATTAAAAACATAACCACTGTCAATCAAGGATGGTGGTCAGTGAAAGTATTTTCAGAATCACACAGTAGTCATGACCTTTTAAAAACACACAATTATAACCTATTTAATTTGCTCTAAGTATCAAGGAAATTAAGGGAGGTATAGCATTCTATGTATATGGGAACCTAGCCACTTATCACTAGGTGTCTTAATATACTAGCGTGGTAAACTATAATGCATTTTTAGAAGGCGACACAGTAAAAAAGATGATGACCCAGATTGGGTGCCTGATCCAGGGGTGAAGGAAGAGCTCTCGGCAATGGGAGGAGCACCTTCTTACATGGTGACCAGAAATAATGGTATGTTGACCAAATTTTAATCATATTTAAAACAAAATACTTTCATTTTGTATTAAAAAACCCCTTCATGTGCAGCAAACATTTGGTTTGGTTGGTATACAACAGCACTTTTTTATTTCTTCCATAATTTAGACTAGGATTGGCAGTGTATGCTCCTCAACAATATTAATCCATGATCTTTACGCTTACAGACTGGACAAAATACACTAGTGTTAATACTGTTAATATTTACCAAAACTTCATGACACTTTTGGATATTAATCTTATCTTTTATAGACAGTGCTTTGCATAAGGTAATGCAGATCTTGTTTTTTTTTAATTCTCAGTAATGCAAGTGGATCCTGAATCACCATTACCCAAAGTAAAAATGGTATCAAGAGTTGTAAACCAGTCACCTTTGAAGAAGAAAATATCACCAAGGACTAAGAAAGCTGCTGTGTAAGTATGGTGAACATACCTGTAATGAAATAATTGCTGTATGCTCAAACGAAACTCAAATTTTGTGGACTGTTGTGGCAGAGTTAAGTCTTGACTGCTGGATGGGCATTTGAGACAATTCTAGGATTATTCTTCTATTGTTATTTTTATTATCTTCCAGGGTACAACCACCAAGCAGTATGGATTCCCCAGTGGCGGTGACCAACACACAGACCAGTCTTAGCACTATTGAAGCGGCTGCTGAGCTGTTCCAGCTACGCTCTAGAACCTCCCTGACACCAGACGAGCAGTGGAGGACATTGGATGCTAGGGACAGGTGAATTAAACTATGCTGATAAATATACAACACTGGCATTTGGATAAGCCTTTAGTACATAAAACTGATGTCAGAAAGCTATTGGTCTCTACTCCACTATGCAAGCCTTCTACTTTGGCTATAGCAATTCCAGATATTCATATCATATTTGGTCTGTAATTATGCCTATTGTTTTGTGGGGTCCACTTTTTTTAACATAAATAGGTGGGAACTTAATCAGGTTGGTTTGTCGCCCTTCTTCTTAGGAATTACACTGAGCCCTACAGGCTAAATTTCTAAACGATCCATGAGTACTTATCAAGATCTTTGGTATAGGTTCACGTGATTTTAATGTATACCACTATGAGTGATATCTTGTTCTATGGTGGGTGTCTGGGACAGTATAAAGCAGTGCCGTCACTGACCTGGCGTATAATACGTACTATTGCACACTCAAACTCAAGTTGCTATGTCTGTAATGTCAGAATCTTGCGAGGATGGGGCGGCGCTGGTTCACGGGTGAAGGTGGGCGGCGCCACTATCGGCACGTGTCAAGACATGTGTCCCGAGAAGGAACTCCTGCACAGACAGGCTGAGCATCAGGTGAATAATAAATAAGCTGTTTTAAACCAGCTTGCTTTTGTGTTTATTATAAGGGTCCGTGATGACCTAGGTGCTTAGATTTTTTGTAAATATAATATTATCATTTTGCTTAAATTATGTTTTCAAAATTTAACTTACTTCTGAAGGGCTCATAATCGATTAAGTGATCGAATTCTGTCGATACATTTCACAGCAACGCCCCTAGCGGAAACTGGTAGGTCCACCTTTCATGTACTTATAGAGATTCGATCACTTGATCGGTAGTTTTATATTTGAAAAATTGTTTACTAAGCCTACAGTAACAGTATTATCCATATGTAGTAGTTGTTATTTTTTATGTCTTTATTTGGAAAAAAGTATTTTATAAATACTAGCGACGCGCCCAGGCTTAGCACGGGTGCCTTAAATGAATAGTGTTTCTCTTCTATATTATGCATGTATTATACATATAAACCTTTCTCTTGAATCAATCTATCTACTAAAAAAACCGCATCAAAATCCGTTGCGTAGTTTTAAAGATCTAAGCATACATAGGGATGGACAGCGGGAAGACAGCGGGAAGCGACTTTGTTTTATACTATGTAGTGATTTGTTCATCTGGCAGGTGATGACACTGGAAACGGTGGTGGACTCTGATGGGTTGCTGGAGCCGACGCTGGCGGTGAAGCAGTACAGCCGCAGCTCGGCCGACCAGGAGATCCCGATGTGCTACGAGCTGCGGCCGCCGCGCGCGCTGCTGCGCACCTGCGCCTACCTGCTGCGCCGCGTCGCCGACACCGACCGCCAGGTCAGACAACCATGCCGTACTCCTAAGGCGTCAATAGCCCAGTGGTTAGAGGGGCTGCCCTCGTAGCTGAGAGGTTCCAAGTTTGATCCCTATACTGCCCATTAAAGTATTGACGTGAGTCTATTCCTAACACAAGCATTAGCTTAGCTGGAGGGGCTAACAGGAATACTAGCAATGTGATAAACTCACATTGCTAGTATTCAGTAATCTTTCAAAAAAAACAAAGTAATCATAATTCTCGCAGTTTTTGGAATGAAGTTCCTTACGCGGCTTGCGGTAGGCGTTAAATGTCAGAAATCGTCACGCTTGAAATGCTGTTAGTAATTTTGTAAACTACTTTGTAACGTCCACAGTGAAAAAGTGATCTCAAAATTCAACTAGATGGCGTAAGTGAGTTATTCAGGTGACTGGATAGTGTGACATTTAAAAACATGTAAATTTGTGCATGCTAAACACATAACAGAGAACTTGGTTCCCGACAGAGGTCCCCTGACCATACACATTTTTGTTAATAACATATTTTATGTATATGTAGCGAATAATTGCATTTCCAAGTGAGCTGGTTTGTTACGCTAGTTAAGTGTATACTTGTGCACGAAAGAAGGAGTCTTCCACCATGATCATTTAATTCCAAATTGAAAGTCATGAACATAGAGTAAGTAAAATAATAGTAAGATGAAATAAATTGCTTCAGGTCTCCCTGGCTGATTGGTTCCATTTCATGTGGGACCGATTCCGCAGTATTCGCAAAGATATAGCGCAGCAGGCTCTGTGTTGTTCAGGTATACTAATATTATGACTATTATTATTGCTATTAACAATGTTTCCATCCAGGGTACCAACTTTACTAACGATTATCGATCGACTCTACTCACACTCCACTTACAATACGTCAAAACTGACGTACCGCGTATCTGAATACGTCACTTTTGACAGTTCTATAGATAAACTGTCAAAACTGACGTATTAATTAACGCTATATGTTATTTATGACGTATTGCAAGTCGAGTGTGAGTCGAGTCGTTTACAGAGTTGGACCCCACATGAATTGACGTCACGCCACACAAAGCTTCTTGGGTTACAATAAAATGGAATATGGTGTGCATTGGTTAAATGTACTTGGTTAATTATTCCAGAATCGATCCGTCTAGTGGAAATGTGTGCCCGCTTCCACGCGCACTGCGCGGCTCGCCTCGCCGACCTCGAGCACACGCAGTTCGACCAGAAGCTGAACACGGACAACCTCACCAAGTGCCTGCAAACCCTCAAGCACATGTACACCGACGTGGGGCCCGACCAGAAGCCCAGGGAGCCCGAGTTCAGAGGATATATTGCGCTGCTCAATCTTGGAGACGCTAACTTTTGGTGGGAGGTTCGTAAATTAATAGTATAATATTATAATTTATAATTGTCTAACATTAGCCCTAAGAAATCCATACTGAAAGGATTTAAAACTTTTTACAAACAATTATTTGTTAGTTTTTGCTCCTTTCTGGGATTCACTTACTGATAATAATTTTAAATTATGATTTAATTTCTTGTTTCAGATTAAGCAATTACCCACCGAGATCCAAAAGTCCGCGCACATCGCGTTCGCAATAAAAGTGTTCAATGCTCTCGATAACAATAATTACGTCAGATTTTTTCGATTGGTCAGAGATGAAGCCACTTACCTTCAGGCTTGCATTCTTTTGCGGTACTTCAATGACGTCAGAGCGCGGGCGCTAGCGAGAATTGTGAAAGCGTACGCTCCCAGGGGAGGGGCCCGGTTCCCAGCGGAAGACATGATGAGCTCTCTCGCTTTTGAATCCATCGAAAGTATGAATTCCTTCATAAATCATTACGGCCTAAGATTCGCAAGGACTGATGGCGATGAACCATCAATCATCCTCGACAGAAATCAGTTCATAGAGGACAGTGATCCATACCCTATTGCAAGAGCTGTGTACCTCATAGAGTCAAAACGAAATGGCACAGTTGGTGAGATTATCGCCGGTGGAGCACTGCCGGAATACACTGAACAAGTTTTGTTTACGAGTTTCACGCAAGATGGTAAATTGAAGGAGACCGCACTTACAGCCGCCGAACAGGGATATGACACAAATAATGACAGCAATAAGGACATAAAAGCTCTGAAAGCAGAGATCCAACGATTATGTCAGGGAGGAAAAACATACGCTAATGTTGAAAAACCACCTGTGCAAAAAATCATAGACCCTAAAGTTAATTTATTTGTAAAACCTGTATCAAAATCGTCATTTTCTGCACCTAAAGTTGTATCGGATGAAATCGATTCGTTTTCATTTAAGCCTGCTATTGTTGTGGCACCCACAGATATTATAAAGAACTCCCCAGAAAAGGTATTTTCTTCAGATGCTAAGAGTACGTTCTCGTTTTCACCACCTCAACCGACTTCAGAAACTAATTTGTTTAGAAAAGATACAGGGAAAAGTCTATTTGGAGGTAAACTAACTGATGATGGGAATGCTTTTGGAAAAAGCAATGACAATAAGAGAAAAGATACACAAGCTGTATTTGGAGGCGTAAAATCTGATGACAATGTGTTTAAAAAACCCGAAGTTAACTCTGTGTTTGGTCAGTCATCTGTAACAAAACCTGCAAATGTTTTTGGGATTACTCACAACAAAAATGTATTTGCTACCAAAAGTCAGAATGCCGAGAGTCAGCAAACTGATGGAAAAAACATTTTTAGTAGTAAAAGTGATTCGTTGTTTTCTAAACCAGATAATACAGCGAAATTTGAGAAAGGAGGTAGTATTTTTGCTACGAAAAGTGATGGCGATAATGTTACGGAGCCAGCAAACATATTTGGAACTTTTCCTAAAGCATCCACTAGCAATGTTTTTTCAAAAGTTGACACTTCTGAAGGTCAAACTCAATCTCAATCTATATTCTCTAATGGCGACCCTACCGCTAGCAACTTGTCTCCGGGTAGTTTATTCAAGAGTGCTATTAATCCACCAAATGGGTCAGATGCTAAAGGTTATTCAATATTTCAAAGTAAAAATAAAGCTCAAACTGTAGCTAATAATATATTGAATTCAGTAAATGCTCAGAGTGCTTCCGTTTATGAATATAATCAAATTGAAGATGCACAAAAATTACAAGAAGAAACACAGCGACTAAATGACGAAAGAGTAAAAGAAGAAGAAAGATTAATGCGAGAAAAAATTAAGGAAGAGGAAGAAAGACGTCGGGAACTTTTAAGACAAGAAGAAGCAAGACGTAAAGAAGATGCACGCATAAAACAGGAAGAGATGAGGCTTTTAGAAGAAAAACGTAGAAAAGAAGAGCAGCGGAAGCAGGAAGAGCTAAAGAAAAGACTTGAAGAAGAAAAGAAAGCCGAATTAAAACAAAAGGCTGAAAAAGAAAAGAGGTTTAAAGATAGAGTGGAAAAAGAATCTGATGAGCTCATTGAAGAACTAGTTGATGATGTGGGAGACGAAACTGCACGAGCTATGCTGAAAGAAGAATTGGAAAAATTCAAAAATCTAATGAGTTTTGCCAGTACTGTAACAGAAGATATTCTTGCAGACTTGTGTAATGAAATATGCGAGTCTGAGATGAGAGCAGAGAAATTCTGGACCGAAAAACTTATGAAGAAATGGTTTCATGTATGGAAGATACATTACTCCAGAAATGTTAAAAGACGCGAGCTTTTAGAAGACACGCCAGTATGGTTGACTGAAAAGACTCCATTTGAAGAGGCAAATTATTTAAGAAGACTCGTTGAGGCATCCACGTTAAAAAATATGAATGATGTTCATAGGGGTTACAAATTCGTTGGAGAACTAAAGCAGATTCCGACTCCTGACCCATACAACATTATGGAAATAATTCGATCGCCTTTGTTGAAGCGCATGAAGCAAATAAACTATCCCTATGATAAATGCTTCTTTTGGAAAGTCACACTTGTCTCTCCTGGCGCATCGAAATGGTTGCTTAAGAAGATAAATTTAGAGAAATGGCTGCTAGATGTTTTCAGTGATAAGAAAAAGCATGAAGTATCTGCGTCTTTGATACACGTTGGAAAACAATCCTGGAATCATTTGATGGATTTTGCCATATCGGTTTCTTTAGCAAGTAAAGACAAAATGTATCAACATGGAGAGGCAATTGAAGGTGCAAACGGTGTCCTATTTTTCATGACCGAAAATGATAGCAACTTTGCAAAAACCATAGAAGAAACACTCAAGCACAAATATCCATACCAAGTTATTCCAGTTGCAGTTGTAATACCGAAAATGGGAGATGGCTCTGAAAAAAGTCGGATGGAGTATGTTTTGAGTGATCTTGTGAGACAGAATGTTATATCAGCATTTAGACTATACGTTGTGGAATCTCAAAATATCGCCGAATCGCTAAATACCTCTACCAAAAGTGCGATGAAATGGTTAGCGAAACATTGTCCTCACGTCCCACCGCTAGAAATAGATTATTTGAAATCAATTTGTCAGAGGTATCTCGGTAATGAAATATGGTGTATGCTTAGAAACGAAAGAGATGGTCGCATGGATATTGTTCTTCGCGATCTGTACAAACTGATCAGATGCTATAATGAAGCAGTTGACAGATTAACAGATGTGATTACGAATGAAGATTTGTTCAATCATGCATCATTCCCATTAGAGTTCCAAAAATACTTAGATAGTGCATCTCCTTATCCAAAGCCTTACGAGTTTGTACCGAGCAGTGTAAAGAACTCTGAAAATATCTTAGCCATAAAAGGCATTATGAAACAACTGAAATTGCCAAATCCTTCATCAGAATTCAATCCTATAACAGCTATCACTATGCAACAGCAGGTCCGAACGTATTGCAACCAAATTGGTTGGTTTGAAGACCCTGAGGATGTAGTATGCAAAGTTATTGCTATAATACCCAACGAATTATCAGATGTGACCATGCCTCGTGAGGATTTCAGCAAATACTTCGCACATTATGACCTCATAGATTTTCTAAACATAGTTGTTTACGAAAAGATAAGTAGATTGAAAAATTTTGATAATCGGTTTGCTGTATACGAAAAAACTGTATTAGACGAGTATCGGAATATATCTTGGCTGTATGAAGTAAGTGTTATGAAGGAGATGAAACACAAAGCCTTAGAGTATGAGGATGATATAGATTTATATATAAATGCAAAAAGGCGTAAAATAGAACTGGATTCTTTAGAATATCTCATGTTAGAAGATAAAGATCAGACATTAGTTGATGAAAGTATAAAAGAAGCTGATGTAAGTATATCAAAGTACAACAATTGTTCGGAAGCTGTTAAACAGCTGGAATTAGCACTAGAAGAAGAGAAGAAAAAGTCTTTAGAATTTGAAAATTTGCTAAGAGCTGCCTTGGCTGATTATTAGTAGGTACACCTGAAATTGTATTTTTCTATGCAAAACACTTTCTTATTGAATGATAATAAAATGATTGATTGTTCATTTATTTATTTGTTTCATTTGCTGTTGTTACTTAAGAAAAAGTAACTATGTATTAATATTTATGTGATTTAAAAATTACAAATAAAATAATACAAGTGCGTGGTTTAATTTTATTATTGTTTACTCACTAAATTCGTATTTCTATTTTTCAATACTCTCTTGGGGCTGTACAACTTTGAGGCACGCATCAACAAACTCTGTAAAGATGGGCTCTTGCATGTACTCCTGCATCAACTGGTCTGGGTACGGAGACTTGTCCAGCAGTTCCAATATCTCTCTCACATGTGGGTTCTCAAGACATTTTTTCATTTCCGATGATTGTTCTAAAAACAAATACATATCACAATATTAATTTCACAGACAACACTATTGTGGACACAAGGTTGAATAGATTCAGTACCTACAGGAGGGATATTCACAAATGATGGAAAGTTTTAGATGTTGGAAAAGACTGTCCATTCTTCTTTTACATATTAATTAGAAGAAGAATTGAAAAGAGTAACCATTGAGTTTCTTGCCGGCTCTTCTCAGTGGAAGCAGCATTCCGAACCGGTGGTAGATTCTGACTATTCATAAATGCTTTGTTGGCTTACATGAATAAAAACATTTTTGAATTGAATTTTTTTGAAGGATGGTAGCTGTTGTTTCCAACACGGAAACTTTCCGTTGATTTTGAATACTTCTCCTGGAATGATTTCTAACACAAGAGTGTAATAATATTCATGAGAACGAATATTATTTGTTATTAAGTGCCTAGGTAATAATAAGGTAATAATAATTGTATGTAATTCCTAACCCTTTTTTGTATGAAGTAAGACAATTTAATTTCACCCTTTATTTTTTAACTGCAGTCTTTGAGAGTAGCCTACATGGTAGTACCTTCTACTTACCTAATAATCTTAACTTTTCTATAGACACTGTGTCTTCGGTAGGATATTCATACTCTCTTTCGGGTTCTACTTCTTTATTTCTTGGCTTTGGTGGCTCAGGGGTTGGAGAACAAGGATCCTCTTTGTGTTGTTTATAACAAGGCACTGAACAACTGCAAACATTATAAAAAGTTAACCTAAAACTTTTAAGCTCATTAAAAGTAAAATTTATACAATTAAACGACAATATTTGTTAACTTACTAAGGTTGCCTGCATGTTGGACACTTGTATTTAGAACTTTCTTTGCACTGTATACAACTCATGGTGTTTTTCGTATATTTAATGTATTACCATAGTTCCTGTAGAATTAAACCTATGGTTTGGGCTCTTTTAAAATATGTAATGGAATAAAATTCTAAACAATCATCACCAGGAAGCGAGCAACCTGAGATGCAAAGATAATATAACCACTTGTGATGAGGTCAAGAGGTCAAGAAGATTATATAGATGAGGCATATATAAATAATGCAATGACTCTGTGATCAATGAGCACGTTGAAGCACATGCACTTTCATATATATACAAAGTACTCTGTGACATGCACAACAACAATTAACTATCAATATCAAAAAAAACAAAACCACAGGCTGACAGATTCTTTTTTTTTTTAAGTTGCTCACTTTTATCACTTAGCCAGTAATAGTACATTGTTACGCGAGTGGTGAAAGTGACTTATTTAGTCCCGAGACGGGGTTTGGCGCCCGAGCGTAGCGAGGGCGCTAATACTTCGAGGGACAAAATAAGTCTTTCACCCGAGGTAAACGCTTTTCATTACGAATACAAGGAAAGTAAAAATAAAAACAGGAATTGGCTAAAGAAATAATACAAGGAAGTATGAACAATACTCTACAACTCGAAAAAAAAAAGATCGGGTTGCCGCCTATTTTGTTTTTTTTTTCGTTGGCTGGCCAACTTCATTATTTAGCCATTATTTTTCATTTTCATCTTTAAATATTTTGCCCAAATCTATGTTATTTTAAAGAAATTGTTGAAACTAAATTATAATTAAGTCATTTAAAAATATATATTCTTTAATTAATACTTAACTTTATCTTATTTCAATTTAACATCGTGCTGTAATAAAGTGACTGTAGAAAAAGTTTGAACATGGTTCCGTAGAAATGTGAAAAAGGAACTAGTATTTTTTTTTTTTTATTTGACAGCTGTCAGTTGAAAGCGACTCTCCCGGGCCGGAAAAGTATTACTTTCAACCCGCTCCTCAGGCAACTTCAGACCTACTTTCAGAGTATGAGTAATGAAAAATAGTTTTATCACGCGCCAAAAGCATAGGAAGGCTGGGCTTAATATACCTACTTATTTATGGTGGAGGCGCCTGTCTAGCCCGCGAAATTCAAAATTTTCGAGTATTTTTATAGTTTATCCAAAATCTGAAAACATTATTATGACAACATTTTGTGATTTGCGAAAAACACAGTATGCAGTGCGTTTATTTAACCACTCCCGCTCCAACGTCATAATACGCTCAATCTGTCAAGCCTCGCTGTCACTTTGCCTGCCCGCGGTGGTAAATGTCATGACTCGTAAAATACCCTCTCATTCAAATTCTATTGCTACTATCGTCTTCCTGATGACTGTTTTAGTTTCTTGAACAAATAGGCTTTATGTTACAGAATAAACAATCATTTTATTACATCTCATGAATTATAAATCATCTGTTGAAGTCAGTGTACGAGATAAAATTGCATTTTTGTTGTATTATGTAGGTTTCTGAAATAATCACTGTACTAATTGACACGAAATTTTGGATTTATTATAATGAATATACATACAAGTAATCAAACAACAGCATTTTTTTACATATCTTATCGAAGAGATTTATAATAATCGAACTCAAAGTACACAGTGCGCGCGGCCGCGCATATGCAATTGCGTAGTTCAACGCATGAATGTTTATATCGTAATCAGAGTCTTGACGTGTTGTGTATAAGAGAAAATATTATTAGAATACTCTGCAAACATTTATTATGTAATTTCCATGCATGATTTGTAAAAATATACCACTTTTATTCACGAACTTCCGCGATTTCTGGCACAAGAGAACAAATCAAATCATATTTTTGCCAGCTGTTATTTTCCATTATCACACGTTATTGGAACTTGCAAAATGTAAAACATAAATCAAAACAATATATCTCCTCTAATGTAATACACTCTTGCTGACGTTTTATAGAAATAAACAATGATATGGCCCTTCTAAGGTGACCCTTTTTTTGATATGGTTTTGATGTTTTGATGTCGATCACGCACACACTCATACACTCCGTAGTGATGGGGGGCGCGCCGCTACGATACTTGTCGATAAGCTGACTGTACGAAAGAGCGTTTCTGAGCCTACTAATGAATAAATTATTTTGTACATTTATAAAAGTATTTGTTTTGCGTACTAAAGCTTGCATTTTCAGTATTCCAATAATACAAGGGAGGCTTTATTCGAATATTCGATTTATAATATTATACATTTTTGATGATCATATGTTAGCTAATATTTATTGACAAATATAATAGTTTATCATTGATGGTACAATGTCATTAGTTATTCCTGCATCTACTACTAATATATCGACCATGGAGTAGTTTAAAATGTCAATCTAAATGCTAAAGGCGATTGAAGACGCTATGTAGTTAAGAATTAGACGATTTTATGTGTATTTTTTCGTGATAATATTATATTTTTTGTTAATTTGTATAATATGAACAAAAATATTACAGTTTATGAACAAACATATTATGTTTGTTGATATAATATCTTAGATCCTATTGCTCACAGTTTGATTTGAGATGGAATCGAAGTTGAAATCTGCTAAACATTTTCAGTCCGCGACTGTATTTACTAATATATAAGCCCTCTTCATATTGAATTATCCTGATTGACTGACTCATCGAACACAAAATTTGGACTATAGGTATATTTTATAACTTAGGTACCTAGGCAATAAGAAACTGAGAGATTTTTGCACTTAAGGGCAATATGGCAGTTTATTTAAAAATCCAATGTATTTCGAATTTTGAACCACTAAAAATGTTTGTAAGTGTGTAAAAGTTTATATGCTCACATATTTGCACAAATGTACCTATACATTTTACACATTCAGTATTCGAATAAAGCCTCCCTTATTATTCGAATACTGAAAATGGTAATGGTATTCGGTCGCGGGCAGAAGCTAGTGCTTAACAAAGTTGGTTGTGACTTGAAACTTTTACTTAAATTCAATAAAATAAATATATTTTCATTTATTTCCAGATTTTTTCGTAGAGTTCAAAAATATACAAGGTATTATTCACTTATCATGTTAAAGTTATTATTATAATAAATAAACAACAATATTCCCAAAAAAATACATATATATTCATTTTTGCTACTATTTGAATAATTCGAATACCACCTTAAAAATGTCTAATATTCGAATATCTAAAATCATCGATTATTTGCAAGCCCTAGTGTTGACTCGCGGGGGGCAGAGCTGGAAGGACCTGGCGAACCTCGCGCCAAGGAGGTGGAGGCGGATCTGTAAAATAAAAAAGTAAATGTAGGCGATCTGAAATAATAAACACAATTAACAATTAGTTTACACAATAATTCAAAAGGAATAAATAAAAGCACAAAAATACTAAACTATTCAAATATACTTACATTTTGACCTGGTGGAGCCAACTCGTACTCCTCCGCCTCCTCCAGGTATTCAAAATATACCGCCTCGACGTCTAGGTACTAGGGTTCCTCGACGTCACTGCCCTCCGAGTCGCGAGTCCGCTAGAAGGCTCAGAATGTGCTCCGGCACCTCGCGTTCTCCCACATTCCATTCGGCCATTTCCTAAAATACATAAAAGACAGTAATGAAAATATAAATAGTAGTAGGTGTCATTGTTTTTTTTTCACATATTATTGAATCACTAGCTGAGCCCGCGACTTCGTCCGCGTGAAATTTAACTTAACAAAAAAGCCCGCTCGCGCGTTATGAGCACGCGCAACAGGACCCATTTTTAAAAATTTTGTTTTTCTAACATAAAAGTAGCCTCAGTTACTGCTTATAACGTCAGCTATCTGCCAGTGAAAGTCCCGTCAAAATCGGTCCAGCCGTTTCGGAGATTACCCGGTACAAACACCAGACAATTTTTTTTTTAATTGCGTTTTTGCTATAGGTGTCGTGTACATATACATTTAGTGAAAAGGTATTATTTTGATATTACAAACACACACTCCAATTTTATTTATTTGTATAGATTACGTTACTATTCAAATAAATCCGAAAATCAAAATAATCGTTTATCGATAATTTTATCGACATGACCACGCACTACTGGGTTAGCTCAATACAATGGCTGACATACGCGGAAATGTCACTATTGACTTTAGGAACTGTCAAATAGATAACAAAAAGTCCATTACTTACTTTTTATAACCTTATAAACTTTAAATTGGAATTGGATATTTGTACACAAACCTGTTGAAATATACCAAATATTATTGGAAATATGAATAATAACTAGTTATTACGCTATTATGTACATCATAAAGCCACTAATTTGTAGCAACACAATAAAAAAACATTCAGTGTGGCAGAATTTCTGCCGAACTCCTACAACATTAGAATTGTTAGTTCAAAAAACACGTTTTCTGGCATTGTTTTATCAAAACTAATATCTGAGTACTTGAAATAAACACTTATAATGAAAATAAAGCCACTTACCGGTAAAAAAAACACAAATTCACACTAAAAGAGAGTCACTAGCTGGAGGCCGTGACAATGTTACGCGCGCGAAATGACTGAAAAATGAAACTTGATTTCTGGCCGATCACAAGCCACGATATTTATTTTATAGCTAATTACGGTCGTGGAAAATCATGCCACATCAGAACCAATTTGTTTCAAGCCAAAATACATCATAATATCTAACTAGAAAATTGAATATTGAATGCTTGTCCAGCCGACACCAATTGGTGTCGGCGAGGCTCAACGGTACGGGCGTTAAGACACCAATTGGTGTCGCTGAGGCTCATCACGTTAACGTGGTGAGCCTCAGCGACACCAATTGGTGTCTTAACGCCCGTACCGTTGAGCCTCGCCGACACCAATTGGTGTCGGCTGGACAAGCATTCAATATTCAATTTTCTAGTTAGATATTATGATGTATTTTGGCTTGAAACAAATTGGTTCTGATGTGGCATGATTTTTCGTGGCTTGTGATCGGCCAGAAATCAAGTTTCATTTTTCAGTCATTTCGCGCGCGTAACATTATCACGGCCTCCAGCTAGTGACTCTCTTTTAGAGTGAATTTGTGTTTTTTTTTACCGGTAAGTGGCTTTATTTTCATTATAAGTGTTTATTTCAAGTACTCAGATATTAGTTTTGATAAAACAATGCCAGAAAACGTGTATTTTGAACTAACAATTCTAATGTTGTAGGAGTTCGGCAGAAATTCTGCCACACTGAATGTTTTTTTATTGTGTTGCTACAAATTAGTGGCTTTATGATGTACATAATAGCGTGATAACTAGTTATTATTTATATTTCCAATAATATTTGGTAGATTTCAACAGTTTTGTGTACAAATATCCAATTCCAATTTAAAGTTTATAAGGTTATAAAAAGTAAGTAATGGACTTTTTGTTATCTATTTGACAGTTCCTAAAGTCAATAGTGACATTTCCGCGTATGTCAGCCATTGTATTGAGCTAACCCAGTAGTGCGTGGTCATGTCGATAAAATTATCGATAAACGATTATTTTGATTTTCGGATTTATTTGAATAGTAACGTAATCTATACAAATAAATAAAATTGGAGTGTGTGTTTGTAATATCAAAATAAGACCTTTTCACTAAATGTATATGTACATACGACACCTATAGCAAAAACGCAATTTAAAAAAAAATTGTCTGGTGTTTGTACCGGGTAATCTCCGAAACGGCTGGACCGATTTTGACGCGACTTTCACTGGCAGATAGCTGACGTTATAAGCAGTAACTGAGGCTACTTTTATGTTAGAAAAACAAAATTTAAAAAAATGGGTCCTGTTGCGCGGGCTCATAATGCGCGAGCGGGCTTTTTTGTTAAGTTAAATTCCACGCGGAAGAAGTCGCGGGCTCAGCTAGTGATTCAATAATATGTGGAAAAAAAACAATGGCACCTACTACTATTCATATTTTCATTACTGTCTTTTATGTATTTTAGGAAATGGCCAAATGGAATGTGGGAGAACGCGTGGTGCCGGAGCACATTCTGAGCCTTCTAGCGGACTCGCGCCTCGGAGGGCAGTGACGTCGAGGAACCCTAGTACCTCAACGTCGAGGCGGTATATTTTGAATACCTGGTGGAGGCGGAGGAGTACGAGTTGGCTCCACCAGGTCAAAATGTAAGTATATTTGAATAGTTTAGTATTTTTGTGCTTTTATTTATTACTTTTGAATTATTGTGTAAACTAATTGTTATAGGTCTACCAGAATCTCATGGCAAATGGGGAAATAAAAATTTGTTGTGTGCAATACTGGGGAAATTGGATTAAACGATCTTGATACTGTTTAATTTTTATTTATATCTTTAGTAATTAATTAACATGAAGTATACTAGGTATGTGTATGAAATTGTTGTTATGCATCGGGTTCTTAACATAGGAAATTATGACAAAAAAAATAAATCCAATCATATATTACTTTATGTACTAATTTATTATAATGTTACGTACACGTACAGGGGTAGGTACAACTAATGTCGTTAATCGTGTAAAAAGGGTTTATTTCGCTCTCCACAAACTCGACAAATACACAGTACTACACTAGTTCACTAACACTAGTTACACACAACAAGCACCGTTCTGAATTACTTAGCAGACTCGCAGTATTCCAATATTATCGCTCAGGTCACTGGTATAATTGCTTTTCGTTCGCTTACTTGAGTTCCGTACACAAAATGATCAAAAAGATCCTTTTTGATTGGCATTTAAAATATTCAAAACCTGTCTCCTTAAGTATAAGTCTGTAAAAAATAATAAAATTTATCATGTTACTGAAACGATAGCTTAGTCAATCATCAACATCAACATCAGTCTAAATACTCGTACGTCCCACTGCAGGGCACAGGCCTCGTCTTACGAGTGAGAAGGATTATTACTTAATATTTTTCTTACCTCAGAGATTCTCTCCCTCCGTTGAAATCAATTTCTTGTCGAAGAATTTTTAACAGTTTCATTACTGTTGGAATTTCCTTCCGAACTGTATAGAATTCATTTACTTTATTCCTTATCAACTGTAAATCGAAACTGTCCAAGTTGATTTTCTTCTTCCCCGCTCTCCTCTTTTAACCAGGCGTGGAAAATACACCATCGTTCGATGTGCCCTCACCTATGATTCGCCGTATAGTAGTACTGAAAACCCCTATAAAGAAGCTATAATTAAGTAAGAAAAATATAAAATAAACTAAAAGTATCAAAACAACTCAGTCCAACTTACCGGTCAACTCTACGACGCGCTTTAAAATCAAAGATTGAGTTTGATTTACGCCTTCTTCTTCACTTATTTTACGATACACATTGAAAACAATATTTCTCGCTTGAGATCAAAGTGGCTTTTTCGACATTTTCACAAAAACAATAAATTGCCAAGAAGATATCACAAAATCTCAACAGCGGTTGACAAACCTTGTACTTTGATTTGGCAGGTGACAATTGACATTGCCATATGAAAATCACATTTTTTTATATTTTTTTAATGCCATGAGATTCTGGTAGACCTATAATTGTGTTTATTATTTCAGATCGCCCTATATTTACTTTTTTATTTTACAGAGTCGCCTCCACCTCCTTGGCGCGATGTTCGCCTGGTCCTTCCAGCTCTGCCCCCCGCGAGTCAACACTAGGGCTTGCAAATAATCGATGATTTTAGATATTCGAATATTATACATTTTTAAGGTGGTATTCGAATTATTCAAATAGTAGCAAAAATGAATATATGTAATTTTTTGTGAATATTGTTGTTTATTTATTATAATAATAACTTTAACATGATAAGTGAATAATACCTTGTATATTTTTTAACTCTATACGAAAAAATCAGGAAATAAATGAAAATATGTTTATTTTATTGAATTTAAGTAAAAGTTTCAAGTCACAGACAACTTTGTTAGGCACTAGCTTCTGCCCGCGACCGAATACCCCGAATATTCGGCCATTTTCAGTATTCGAATAATAAGGGAGGCTTTATTCGAATACTGAATGTGTAAAATGTATAGGTACATTTGTGCAAATATGTGAGCATATAAACTTTTACACACTTACAAACATTTTTAGCGGTTCAAAATTCGAAATACATTAGATTTTTAAATAAACTTTTAAAAATCGCTTCTTATTGCCTAGGTACCTAAGTTATAAAATATACCTATAGTCCAAATTTTGTGTTCGATGAGTCAGTCAATCAGGATAATTCAATATGAAGAGGGCTTATATATTAGTAAATACAGTCGCGGACTGAAAATGTTTAGCAGATTTCAACTTCGATTCCATCTTCCATCAAAATCAAACTGTGAGCAATAGGATCTAAGATATTATATCAACAAACATATTACAGTTTATGAACTGGTCTACTCATGCACATTTAGAAAGGTAGGTCAAGCCGTTTCGGAGGAGAACAATTACGAACTCACGCACACCGAAGTTTCATATACGAATTAAAAAAAAAGTTTAATTGTCATTTACACCTAAGCCGTTCGTTGGAGAAAATAGGTAACCTGAATGAAAACCTTATATTTTTGTTCATATTATACAAATTAACAAAAAATATAATATTATCACGAAAAAATACACAGAAAATCGTCTAATTCTTAACTACATAGCGTCTTCAATCGCCTTTAGCATTTAGATTGACATTTTAAACTACTCCATGGTCGATATATTAGTAGTAGATGCAGGAATAACTAATGACATTGTACCATCAATGATAAACTATTATATTTGCCAATAAATATTAGCTAAAATATGATCATCAAAAATGTATAATATTATAAATCGAATATTCGAATAAAGCCTCCCTTTTATTATTGGAATACTGAAAATGCAAGCCCTAGTACGCAAAACAAATACTTTTATAAATGTACAAAATAATTTATTCATTAGTAGGTTCAGAAACGCTCTTTCGTACAGTCAGCTTATCGACAAGTATCGTAGCGGCGCGCCCCCATCACTAGTAGTTGATGTGATCACCATCACACACGTGATCGACATCAAAACATCAAAACCATAACAAAAAAAGGGTCACCTTAGAAGGGCCATATCATTGTTTATTTCTATAAAACGTCAGCAAGAGTGTATTACATTAGAAGAGCTATATTGTTTTCATTTATGTTTTACATTTTGCAAGTTCCAATAACGTGTGATAATGGAAAATAACAGCTGGCAAAAATATGATTTGATTTGTTCTCTTGTGCCAGAAATCGCGGAAGTTCGTGAATAAAAGTGGTATATTTTTACAAATCATGCATGGAAATTAGATAATAAATGTTTGCAGAGTATTCTAATAATATTTTCTCTTATATACAACACGTCAAGACTCTGATTACGATATAAACATTCATGCGTTGAACTACGCAATTGCATATGCGCGGCCGCGCGCACTGTGTACTTTGAGTTCGATTATTATAAATATCTTCGATAAGATATGTAAAAAAAGGCTGTTGTTTGATTACTTGTAGGTATATTCATGTTAATAAATACAAAATTTCGTGTCAATTAGTACAGTGATTATTTCAGAAACCTACATAATACAACAAAAATGCAATTTTATCCCGTACACTGACTTCAACAGATGATTTATAATTCATGAGATGTAATAAAATGATTGGTTATTCTGTAACATAAAGCCTATTTGTTCAAGAAACTAAAACAGTCATCAGAAAGACGATAGTGGCAATAGAATTTGAATGAGAGGGTATTTTACGAGTCATGACATTTACCACCGCGGGCAGGCAAAGTGACAGCGAGGCTTGACAGATTGAGCGTATTATGACGTTGGAGCGGGAGTGGTTAATACATTTATTTTACTCCAAATATTATCACGGTGGATATGATACTAGTAAATTACTCAATATACAACAATTGCCAGATTATCTGGATAGCTGTCGTTCTTGAAATGTTTTAGAGTAAGTTGGATATGTTAATAAATGCATTGCACACTGTCTTTTTTGCGAATTACAAAATGTGCCTTTTATTATGGTCAGATTTTGAAAAAAATCTAAAAAACCTCAAAAAATTTGAACTTCGCTGTCTAGATGGGCGCTTTAGCCTTATATCTGTGTATTTACCCCCTAAATCCTATTAGTAAAGTGGCGGATACTTTACTGACAAATCGCCAGCCTTCTTGGGTGAAACCGAAAATCATGTTTCACCATGTAACTAATACATGGTGTAAGAGGCATCCTAACGAAAACAGATACCATAGATTCAACTCATGATTCTGGACCCCAGATTTGGAATTTTCCGTCGATATTTTCATGAATTCCGTCGATATTAAAAAATAGTTTTAGCATTAAAGTATTATGCAAATCCATCTTAACGGGAATTTACATAAATAATAATAATTACTACTTTAAACTTGAAACTGCAGTGTAAATTAAAACTCAAAAATCTCAAGCACTAGCTCGTAAGTCAGATGATAGGTACTATATAGTTCACCGGCGAGGTAATTGCAAGCGCACCCCCGTCCGCATGGTCACTTGGACTGCTATCTCACTCCCTCTTACGAAGCGCCCGCGCTAAGAACTCTTTCGGCAGTGCCCCCGCGCATCTCGCACCCTGCTCAGCCAGCGATCCGCGCGCGCGAGGTTCGTCCGTCGGACGATAGACATTTCGAAAATCCGTCCCCGGCGCGTTGGAGGCGCCACGCGCGATGTGCTGCGGATGCGCCGCGTGCGCGAGGGTGCTCTGAGATTCGCGTTTAACAAACTGTTGATTCGTTTAACCTTTTTTGTGATTGTGATTGTGATTGTGTGCGTCGAATATATAGAAATACTCAAGCTAGTTCTCGTTTCGTCTTTTACCTACTCTTGACGAAGAGCCTTGCCCTCAAATTAAATCGTTACTCGGTGTTTGTGTCCAGTCCTATGCGGAGGTCTTGGGCTATGCAAGTAGTTGACTAGTTTGCGACTTACGTAGGTACCTATCTACTTACGATTTCAATTAGTTTTGTTTTTTATTGATTCGTGTGTGTGTGTACGTGGGTGAGCATGGAACTCGCGGGCCGGCGGCTGATCTTTAAGGTATTAGTGCTGAAGAATATGGCCAATCTAATTAAAAGGGAGAGAGAAGGTAAGTCAATTATCTAATACAGTAGGTAGGTAAGTAGACAAAAAATAATAAATTTATAAACTACTAGCTGTGCCCCGCGACTTCATCCGCGTAGTATTTTAACTTAGCAAAAATTTCGGGATTATCGGGTTAAAAAGTATCCTATATGTTAATCCCGGTTATAATCTACCTATGTGTGTTCCAAATTTCATCCAAATCCGTTCAGTAGTTTTTGCGTGAAGGAGTAACAAACATACATACATACATACATGTATACATACATCCACACTCACAAACTTTCGCATTTATAATATTAGTAGGATATTAGTAGGATTCATTATACCTAGATAGGTACCTACACCTAAGAAAATAATAACGAATGAGCTCTTTTGAGTCTTTTGGTATTTTGTAGGCACGCACCTCCACTCGCTGAACGCGAGGGTAGGTATCGAGCAGTGTTGTACTTATGTTGCGACTTGCGATAGATTGCCACCTTAAAATTTACAACATTTTATAACCCATGACTTTCGCAATGCCTACCTAAATGATTTCTATCATTTTATAATAGCCACCTTTACCCAAAGTTTTCGTTACCATTCCTCTTCCACAGTATACCTATAGGCCTATAGGTAGGGTATTTTAGTAGGTAGCTTAGCTAGTAGCTACTAGAATGATTTTCCTAAGCTGTCCACTTCCTAAGAATAGGGCAGGCAGGATGCACTTAATAAAATAAACAAAAGAAAATAATTTTGTACTTTATTCTTGTTACAATAAATATTTACACATTTATTAGGTTAACAATAAGGTATCTACCTACATTGAATTCTCTTTAATAATAGGTAATTAATGTAAGTATAATGATAGTTTTATTATTAGTATTATTAACGTATAGGTCGGTAATTTATAGGCTAAACAGTAGGTTATCAATTATCTCTTGAAATCAAATAAAATAAGTACCTACCTAGGTACCAGTTGTTTTATCGAACTATTATTAATTGTATTATTAGGTACCTAACACTATGTAGGTATGTAAAAAGTGACTATATAGGTATAGCTATACATATAGCAGCGAAAATGTTTAAGGTACTTATTTGATTGTAACAGGTACCTAACTAACGACGACAATGGCTAGGTACGAAAGTAAGGAACTAGTATACCTATAAAATACCTACGCGTAACTATTTCAATAAATCTTGCCTACATTTTGGTCCTGTTATCTTACATCTTTCTTACATTTAACTTAACGGATAGTTTAATCTACTTACACCATCTAAAAGTGCCAAGTTTTGCTTTCACTTAAGTACCAATGCGCAAGCGCATAATTGTGGCACATACAGCATGTGCCTTCTAATGTCGAATAGACTGCACGTTTCATGGCATTTGAACTAGAAAATTAAGGCTTAAATTAACGACTTTGTGAAATGCTGTGGCCGATAATGTAATTATCATCAGTAGGGGCCATCAACGGGCACGAATCGAACCAATCTAGTCCTAGTTATCAGTGCACAAAGTCTAAAACTATTTGGTTGTATAATGACCCTTCCACACGGTTGGATCAAACACTCAACGGAGCTATTATAGCAACAGAGCTATAAGAAAATGGTCTTACAAGGCTTCCTCGTAGCGACTACGCAACCCTAAAATGAATACAGCAACTGCCTCTTTCTTTCGTAAAGCCCTGACTGTCTTTTTTGGGTTGGCTTTTTGTTGAGTTTTTGGGTAGAAGGCTTCATACCTGCTACACATGACTTGATCTAAACCCGTTTAAGGGAGACGAAGCTCTAGGGAAATACGGTAAGCAAAGAGGGCCGAAGGTTTATTTTTGTGCGTTTGGCGCCTATGGTTCTACGAGTTCTACAAATCAAAAGGCTAGTCTACTTAGGTCCCTTTAAAGCACCACCTTTTGGCACCGCTTCTGGTATTCTTAAGTTGATGTCCGGCGATGGGTGCCACTTAATATCAGATGGCCAGTGTGCTATCTTGCCAATAAAAAAAACCGGTGCGGACATGTTTTGGTCTCTTATTTCTTAACAGAACTCTGTCTCTGTCGGTTCTTGGAGGGGTAGGTATTCACAATTGACGGAAAGTGTCCGTTGTCGAAAACGACGGCTTTATTTTACAAAATAATTAGAAGAAGGATGTAGGTATTCTGTCGTTTCCGACATGGAAACTTTCCATCAACTGTGAATACATCCCCTGGTCGTGTGTAGGGGGCTATATGGCAAGGCAGTCTACAGTTCCTCGTGCTTGGCGGGCTGGTTGTCGCTCACGTAGTAGGTGGTGACCGTCGGCTGTACGCCGTTGTCGGCGGCGGCCAGCGCGTGGTAGCGCGCGCGCAAGTGGTGCGCCGCGGCCTTCGGCTGCCGCGACCGCGTGAATATGCCCTTCTTGTTCCCACCCACTCGGGTTATTGCTGTGGAAAACAATAACATGTAGCCTTTTTATTTGGGCTTACGGCCAGGGTCTTCATGAACAATGATAAAAATTTGATGAAAATAATCAAATTTTACCGTTATTTTAACTTTTAGACAATACTTTGGCTATTACTTGCAATAAAGAACTGGCCGTTAGCCTATCACAGACTGTAGTGACACGACAAAAATTGAGATAAATCGATTTTGGTCTCATTCTCTCTTATGAATACGAATACAGAGCGGCTCGGTGTGACATAACCCGTGACAAAAGTCTTGTCTTGGTGTGCCAGCTTTGCTGTAACCCAGAATCTAATGGTGTCCAACAAAAACGACGTAATTTGACCGTCAGCGAGTTCCGGCGAAAAGTGAAATGTCTTGTCTCGCAAAGAATTTACCTACTAAGAAATAGTTTACAGAAGTCGGTACGGTGAGAGGTGAGCAAACTTCCGGAAATACGGAATTGGGAAAAGTTAGGCAAAGTTCGTTGAATAATACGATTTTGCAACAATCCATGTAACTCGTTTAGATTTGTATGTGACCTATAAGTAACCTTTTCATAATAATCTGTAGATTTTATATGTTAATTTATGCAATAGCGACAAGAGAGTGTTAACGAAACGTTACGACACCATTGTTTCCCGTTGTCTCGTGTGGCATGGGCGCAATTACGAGATTACTTCCTACACGGCGGTTTTGCATTATTAATGTCTGAATACAAATGGAAGATCATTTGCATTTGATGACACCCAGCTATCAATCAACCGCATATCGACAGCTCTACTAAACGTAGGTAACATAAGTATTATATTTTAGGTGCAACGGTAAAATAACAAAATGCGGAATTATAAAAGTAAAAATTGCTTCTACAAATCATGAGGAGTTGATCCAAAACATTTGCATGCCACACGAACGAAACATAATGACGTTTTATAAAAAAGTTATAAATCCTCCACCTTATTGTAAAACAAAAACGTCCGGGTTCTGGCTGTTTGCCTGCATTCTTGTCGCATGCTTTTCCGAATAGAAAAGTTCAATTCTTAAACAGGCAATACGGGGGTCTACTTAGCATATCCGACACATGCTACTGGTAGATATAGGCACATTTTTGCCATGCTTTTTTAAAATTTAACTATCATAAGTTGATAGTAGAAGTTGATAGCAATAACGATGCACCGTCACCATAAAATCAACACGAGTGCTCATTCATTCAAGTATCGTCAGCAAGACAATGCTTACTCCGCAGCCATTTGCCGCGACGGTTTTTCCATCGCGGTCGCTCGCGCCGATTTTTGCTGCCCTTCCCTACACAACGAGTACAGATCAATGAGTACCTACGACTGTTCCTTTTTTGTAATACCGATTTTCTGTCACTTGAGACTCATCATTATTACCTGTCTCCAGTAGAATTCGCTCCAGAAGGCGGTTTGTACGTTAGGTTCGTAACAAAATAAAACCTCATGCAGTATACAGTGTGTACAACGCTTTGAGTAATACCTAATGCACGGAAAAAAATATATTTTACAATACTACCAGAATGTGTAGTAAACGAAAATTCGTTCCCAGTACCAGTTTTTAGTACACCTAATCATTTTTTTCGTACAGCTAACAATTTCATGTTTAACGGCTACAATATGATCGTAATGTGTACTATTCAATTCTAGTAATTGGGAATCTGGTAGGGATTACAATATAGATCTTTACGCAAACAATAACATTGTAATATTTCAATAATTACGAATAACATTGTTCCTGCAATAATAAAGTCGATTGCAGTTACATTCCTTAGTTTGTGGTTACAATGTGTAAAGTAGCGAGGTGTATTGACAGGTCGGCAGTGTTGCCGTTCTAGAGACTTTGTCGCTAGATCTAGCGGAATTCATGAGTGGTTAGCGGGGAAAAAAATTGAGTTGGCGACAAAAAAAGATTTAGACTTCTAGCGAATTTTGAGCCGTCGCATATGCGACTTTTTTTCCGAAAATATTTGAAGAATAATGTGTTTTTTAAGACCACCTGACTACACCTGAACAACCATAAACATCCGTCCTGGCACAAAATATAGCCACAACCCCAAAGTTTGTCTCGTTCACAATCTTTTTATAAACAAAAACCAATGCCCAAAGTAGCTGGTGTAGGCATTGGAGAAGCCTCCGCTTCCAGTACCAGTGATGCTGAATACCCGGTTGACATATGTTTAGATTTTGAAATATAGGTAGTAAATTATGTAATTCTTAGAAAACGTAACAGTTTCAGTTTTTTATCATCCAGAACATTTGTTGTGATTTTTTGAATAAATAGTATGTTGATTTTGTTTTTTTTTTTTGCGAAAAATGAAAATATTTGCCAACAACAACGATCGGCGTCAAGATTAGACTTGAGCGTCAGCGATACGGTTTAGCGACTTCTAGCGGATTAAAAAAAATATTTACCAATATCTAGCGGATTTTTTCTTATTACTAGGGACTTTTAATTTTGTAGAACGGCAACACTGCAGGTCGGTTCCCGCTTCTTTCATTGCACTAGCGCCGCGCATTCGATCGAAGTGTTCTGTTCGTCGTTGCCACAGAGTACCTGTCGTTGCATTGCATCTACTTACTAAAAAAATTAAACAGTGTTCCCAATGGATGAAGACACGAGATCATTTCTGTTGCAATGGTCGATGGCCGACTACATTGACGTATTCAAAGGTTAGTTTGGTTCTTTGGTTACATACTTTATCTCCTAGAAGTAATCTTTTCCGCGATTCACATTAATTAAAACAGTGTAGGTACCTTACCTTTTTGTTTTTTTATTGCTTTTACGTCAATAAGAAAAGTAGGTAAGTGATTGTAGGTAGTCTTTCGGGAGGTTGCATATCTAACTAGGTACCTACTCATAACCAACTCTTTTCGGTACCTAGGTTTAACAAAATTATTCTATCTGGATTACTAGGTCGGTACCTATATAATGGCAAAAGAAACTGTAAATTGACCGTAAATTACCTACTTCTTAAATTATTAGGCATTGGTTTGTTTACAGGAAACAGGATTGATATCCATACATTGGGAATTCTTGATTCGGATATGATCAAAGAATTAGTGAAGCCGATCGGAGATCGAGCGAAATTGCTGCAAAATCTGAATCTGTGGCGGCAAATTTCAGACTATGAACCTATAATGCCACAAGTAAGTGCTAAACTTAGTTATGAACTTGGGTACCTCGGTAGGTACATTTAGTATTAGTTGTCAATTACGTCGGTACCTACCTAACATAAGGAGTAAATAATCAAAACTCATAACAATAATTGGGTCAATGTATGTATACACAACTCCTTAGGGGCTTAATCCTTATGTAGCTGAATAGTTCTATTAGGTATAATATAAAAATTATAAAAATAGTAATTGATGTTTGTGTTGCAGAACAAAGATTTTGAATATGATGATTGTGAACAAGAGTATGCTGAAAATCATAAACAAAAGAAGAATGACAAAAATTATGATGGTGAGAAAAATAATTCTTCAAATACATTATAATACATCTAATTTATTAGTTTATTATATTTATGTATAATAATTATAAATTAATTATGTTTCAGACATACAACAAGACATAATCTGGCTTCAGAAGTCAACAGAACCATGGCAAATGATTGAAGAAAAATGGCGAAAAACAGCCACTGCAAGATTAGAGAGTCTTAACACCAGTGACAAAACAATCGCACAGTATATGATTGAATTTCCCGCCTTAAAAAAGCCAGTTGGCTATAGTCTGCTGCTTGAAGATTTCAAAACAATTTACCCAGACAAAGAAAATCTGCGCCATGAAAAATTTGCTTTATTCAAGAATAAAATTTTAGACTACGCAAGGCAAAAAGCCATTCGCGATGATGCAGTGAAAATAATGATTTAACCACTCGAAACTCTTTCTGAAGGTTAGTAGTGTACTTCATTGTAACTTCACTTCACGTGTAATTATCTCTTGTCCAATCGAAAATACTGGCTAGTCTCCACCACTACAATATTACTATTTTATCTGATATGCTTTATTTCATAGTATAGCAGTGATAGCCGATTGGTTAAGCACGCGTCTTGCGGGCTACCAGGCCTCAGGTTCAAACCCCGGCTCGAACCTCTGGATTTTTCGAAATCTATGTGCGAATCATAATTTCTATATGATTATCACTTGCTTACGGTGAAGGAAAACATCGTGAGGAAACCTGCATGTCTTAGGAGATTTAACCAATTTTCGAAAGACTGTGAAATCCGCCAACCAGCACTGGGCCAGCGTGGTGGATTATGGCCTGAATCCTTGAGGGTAGGCCCGTGCTCAGGATTGGGACGTAAAAAAAGGGCTAAAATAATTTTTTATGCTTTATTTCAGAAGCAGCTGATATCGTCAAAGCTGCGGAAGCCAAATCAATAATAGCATTCAGGGTAAAACAGGAAACGGCCGAGGGATTTATAACTCACATAACTACTGCATTGGAGCTACACACAACTGTTTCCAGCAGACTAGAGAAATTCTCCAAACTAAATGTAACGTTGCAACCTTTTATTATAATTGTCGGAGAAAACTGTTACAAAATTTCCAAATATTATGTTATTGTAAATGACACATTTTATGTGCTCCATACAATAGAGGACGCGGTTGACGTTTGCTTCAATTTTCATGTATTGAATTGTAGATACCCTATTGAATGTTCCACTACTTGGCAATTTATTCAAAATGGTCTCTATGACTTGAAGACCCCTTACGACAAGCAGTATATTTCAGTCAATTCTTTGTTAACCGACCTTGGGGTTGAAATTTATTGATATGCCTGAATGTTTTTTTGTAATTTGATTTTACCAACTGTAAAATACCAGTGTGGTCATATTAAAATAATTCATAGAAATATTCAAATTCATTATTACCAGTGTGCTGAATCAGGTTGTAATCGGAAATATTATTTGCTTAATTCTTTTAAAAAACATTTGGCAACACATAATATTTTAGAAGATAATGTTACAATAACAAATCTAATACTTAATATAGCTTCTAATAATTGTACCACTCCAAATAATACTACTTTACACGAAGTAATACCAAACCCTGCATCAAATTTAAGTCATAGTAATATTTCCAATGTTTCATTTCCAATAGAACGAGAGATATCAAATCTACATCCGAGGGTTCAATTAAAAATAAATTTGCCATTGAAATAAAACTATTTTTACGGATTATATCGCGTTTATTTACTTTTTATAATCCGTAAAATAGTTTTATTTCAATGTGTAGTATTCGCGTAAATATAAGAAAACAATAAATTTGCCAGTTTCACGGCCAGTTTATATGCGAATCCATTGATACCAAGAAATGTTATTCAAGTTGTTATGTCTAATTTAGAAAATCTTATAAACAATTCTGTAGTGAATCCTATCACTTCTATATTATCAAAATCTGTTCAGAATCAATCTCCAGAATCCTGTTTACCTAAACTATATAATCACTTGGAGTCCATACAAGGTAGTCTAAAACATTTTAATTCTGAGTATTCACGTTTTAATTTTTTCAAAATAGCGGTACCTATATTTAACCTATTGAATATACATTAGGACATAGAATGGAATCAGTGTCTGCTAATAACGTTATAAATTGTGTAACTGGCCAATATATACCTCTAAGACATGTATTAAAAAAATTCTTTGAATTAAATAACGTGCTCAGTGCTACTCTTGAATATTACAAAGAAATGATAAAAACGTCAAATTTTATAATAAATAAAAGACTGGTTTTATATTAACTTATCTTTTTGTGTATTTCTTATTTATTAAGTGAGAACAGTTTGTTATATCTTACGAAGTCCATCCCGCAAAATTAAACTTTCGAAGATTGGTTCTACTGAATGTCTTCGTGAAATAGAACAACTGTAAACTAACCCTGCCCACCATACTAAACTAAGTTGTACTGTAGGAATTTGTTTGTCTAATAATGTTAATTGTAATTGTAAAATTTCTGATAGTAATATGTACTACCTACTTATAGGAATGTGTACACTATAAAAAGTGGTTTTGATCAGTTACTCAAATGGTGTTACTGCCAACACAAAAAGTTACATGTGATTTTATCAAAATCTTTGACTAGCAAATATAAATTGTTTGTCAATTGTGAGTTCACAAGTCACTTTTTTGTGTAAGCAATAACAACATTTGAGTGACTGATTAACAGACTACTTTTTTCTGTGTACAAATTCCTATAGTATATGCTACAATCAGAATCTTTACAATTACAATTTCCATTGGTAGACGCTACAAATTCCTATAGTATATGCTACAATCAGAATCTTTACAGTTACAATTTCCATTGGTAGACGCTACAAATTCCTATAGTATATGCTACAATCAGAATCTTTACAATTACAATTTTCATTGGTAGACGCTACAAATTCCTATAGTATATGCTACAATCAGAATCTTTACAATTACAATTTCCATTGGTAGACGCTACAAATTCCTATAGTATATGCAACAATCAGAATTATATTAACAACAAGTCGTTTGATAAAGGGCACAAAAAACTAGTAGTAGTTGGAAATCAGTCTAGTAGGATTAACAATAATATATTGTAATATAAACTATTCATATAGTATCGTACAGTATGCACCTTGTTGTACGTACTAAACGATTATTTGTCCCTACAAACACTTTTTACAAGAACTGACTAGTAGCGATTACAATGTGTAGAGTTGTCACATATACTACTAAAAAAATTGTATGCACTACCAAATTCTGGTTATAGTTACCAGTTTTTTTTTTCCGTGTGTCTATGTATAAATTCTATCATAAATCAGAGATGCTCAGCACTACTAACTTTGCGCAGTCTTGAAGTCAGCGAAGTTCCAGATGAGTTCGCCAGCGAAGAAGCCTGCCTTCCGCAGTTGGTCGAACGCCTTGAAATGCTCCGACAACAGGGCGCTCTGGTATTCTTCGGACCACACGTATTCAGGATACTTCGGAAACGAGATGAGATTCACGCGTCATTCCAAAGCTTCTCACTCAATACATGGGACCCTAGTTCATGCAGGCGACAAAGGACCATAACCGCGTATAGAAATCCTTGAAGGCTCTAACTGGCTGTAGACGTTGTAATGGCTTATGACGATGATGGAGGCCACAGACGGATAAAAGCGTCAAACTTATGGCGCCATTCTTCCTCTATCCTATTAATCCTGTCATTCATCTGGATAATGTATGGACTGTTTTAGTTTACTGGTTCCCCAAATAGGGACCAACTCCCTCAATCAGTTGGGTTCCCATCTTACTTTCAGGGACAGATAACAGACATCTTGATTATTCGGACGAATATTTTTTTACTGGTTTATTATTTTACTTAACTTACCAAATGCAGTCCAGCGATGGTATCCGCTCCGTACTCTGTCATGATGACTGGTTTGTTGTATATGCGGTGCCAGGTGGTCGCCTCGTCGACCACGTTGGCTGTGATCTGCCACAGCGAGCCGGTGTTGTGGTACCACCCGTTGTACCGGTTGAAGCAGATCACGTCCAAATGACGACCCTGGTGCAAGGCGAAAATATGGTTAAGCTTAAGACCATTGCTTGGGCAAGGATGAGCGGACTTCACCAGTCTTCTAAAAATTGTGTTGCCTTCACCACTCAATTTTTGTACGTAAAAATGTTAATAAGAATTAGGTACTAAGATTTCAATAAATAAATATATATGGTTCAAAATCCAATCCGAAGATTTTTGTAAAATAAAATAGCTACCTATTTACGAAACATAAATCACTGTTCATGTTCATTGAATTTCAAAATAGTTACCACCTGTGATCTGTTATCGTTAAGATAAAGCCACAAACAAGTTTGCAAATTGTTATTGAGTTAATAAAAACGCTCGGTTCGTGACAAAACTATTGGACTATTGGATATGTGTGAATGTCAAATGACAAATGCGATTTTTGACCTTAATGCGACGACCTTCCATCAGAAACGTGCAAATTAGATGTTAGGTTTTGACTACCTACATTATTTATTACCTGTAAGTAACTAAGTTAGCACAATACATCAAAAATATATTTGCCAAGATAAAAGTATTCTCAAAGACAGAATGGAAACAGGTTCTTTCTAGGTACAGCTGATGAAGTAGGTACTCACAGATTTGTCACTTGTAGGGGAAACTGAGATGGCAATGGTGACTGGCCTCGACAGATCCATTGATTTCACGTGTTTTACCACCTGTCTGTGAACAAAAAGTAATGGTATATTATCAATTTATAGGTACCCTACCAATTTATTAGCCCTCCTAGAGTAAAGTTTGATCATTTTGACGACCGCTTGGCGCTGTGGTTCGAGCGTAGGCCGTTCGGCTCACTGCACATGTTGGTTGCGGGTTCGATTCCCGCCCGGGGCAAATTTCGGAAATGGCCTTTTCGTAATTTGCCCAGGTCTGGGTGTCACTGGGATCGCCCCCAGTCCATTGTACGGTTACCCATAGTACAAGCTTTGCTTAGTTTGGGACCGTACAGTTGGTGTGTCTGTCTGGCGATATTTATTTATTTATTTATTTTGCTCCCTGAAGTCTTGAAAGTGGGGTCTACACGTTTACATACACGATTTGATAGTGTCCCTAATAAGGATCAAATTCTGGGAAGTATTGACATGACATACGGCAAACTTTGCGTTTGATTATTCCATCAATGAATTAAAGTAGATCTATGTGTGTAAGGCATGCTCGATCCTGCTAGTAATATAACTTTTCCTGTTCCTGTTCCATTACTTAACGGAACACCAGTAAGTGTTTCACAGTAACAGACAGTAACATACCAGCGGGTGTGGTACCAAACAGAAAAGTAAGACATACTCAAAGTATTTGTCGGCCAGCCTGTTGCTGGACCGCGGCTCGTTGGATATGGACCACATGATGACGCTGGGGTGGTTCTTGTCGCGCCGGATCAGCTCCGTCAGGGACTGCTTATGTTTCTTCAGTAAGGAATCGGAGAATATGCTGAAAAGGAAGTAGGTTTTAGTACCATCCTCTCACAGTCGATCGGCGTAAAGTAGCTTTTACAGCAGCGTTTTGTATGAAGAGTGAGTGAACCGGAATCCCAATCATCCTCCACTCCACTTCAAGTCGGCACTGTGCGAGCCGTGCTTTTGGTATTGCAAGCACATGCTTGCTCTATACATATAGATTACGATAATTGCTTAACATCAGGTGGGTCGTATGTTTGTTATTATTATTGAAGTAATGTAATTAAATGAAGATTTGTTATGGTACATACTCAGTGTCAACTCCAGGGCACTCGTCAATGATCATGATGCCTTGTTCGTCCGCCAGCTGGTATATCTCCTCCGCGTAGGGGTAGTGGGAGGTCCTGAACGCGTTGGCGCCTAGCCACTTGATCAGGTTGAAGTTCTTTACCCATAGCACTGGATCCCAGCCTTTTCCTCTCAACTAGATGAAAAATATTAGGTAATGTCAAAAACTCTGAATATTTATTTTTAAAAACAACTGAATCTGCGAATACCAGCGTTCAAATACAAAAACCGCTATGAAATCGATTTATACGATTGGTAGCTAGGATGTCATAGATAGACTAAAATGTAGAGTCGGTTACTGTTAAACTGTAACACGTCTGCGTTACCTAGCTCTAAACACGGTGAAACAGAAAAGGATTTTTAATTTTCTTTTGGCTTAGGAGGAAAGTTGAAGAACAAATGTGACCATATAGTTGCCCAAAGATTGCATGTCTAGAATATCTCGCAAAACCGATATTTTAAGATGTAATACAAAAAATATACCCTTTAAAATTAACGAGCTTAGTTTTCAATGCACATTAGGTATACGCGGTAATTATAATCATATACTACTTAAGTGATGTCATTACTCACGTCAGAATCCTCGTGCATTCCGAATCCTTTCAGGTACAACGGTTTCTCGTTTATGAAAACAGTGGTGTTGGACCAGGTCACCGTCCTGATGCCTATCTTCTGGGAGTACGTGTCGATGATCTCTCCCTGGGATCCTATTAACGTCGCCTGTGAAGTATGATGTATTATTAAAATTGTCCTTAAATGGTTGCATACCCTAGATTGGCCTGTAAAGGGGCTACATAAATTTCATGTTGCTACATATCTTGTTAAAAACTATAGCTCAGCATGATGCAGACACAATACTAGTTTCCTTTTCACATTTCTATGGAACCATGTTCCAACTTTTTCTACAGTAACTCAATTGATTTGCGCGATGTAAAATTGAAATAACATAAAGTTAAGTATTAATTAAAGAATATATATTTTTAAATGACTTAATTATAATTTAATTACAACCATTTCTTTAAAATAACATAAAAAAAATATAGATGAAAATGAAAAATAATGGCTAAATAATGAAGTTGGCCGGCCAACGAAAAAAAAAACCAAATTGTTTTTCGTAGAGTATTGTTCATACTTCCTTGTATTATTTCTTTAGCCAATTCCTGTTTTTATTTTTGCATTCCTTGTATTCGTAATGAAAAGCACAGTGTTTACCTCGGGCGAATGACTTATTTTGGGCGCCAAACCACGTCTCGGGCCAAAATAAGTTACATTCACCCCTTGTGCAACAATGTACTATTAAGCTTGCTTGTCCATGCATTGAAGGAGATACCAGAGAGTTAGACAGCCTAAATCTTACTAAGAGGCTAAAAATTGTCGATCTGGCTGGAATCGACTGCAACACTTAAGGGGAGAAAATGCAGCAAGTTTCTACATTCTGCCTGTTCCTGCCTTGATGCGTTTAAATTCAACTTCACATCGATATATTCCACTGTCTTTGGTTATAACTGTTTGGTTGATTATAATTATACAGATATAAATTATAAATTACAGATAATCGTAATCCTTACTACGCGTAATAATCGTTTGGTGTGGTTAGGTTTCATTTGGTGGTTTTATTGTGTTAGTTCGACTGAACATTAGATTTTTTTGTTAAATAATTAACTAAAAGTTATACTGGAAAAACAAGCTTGGGACTTTTTTCATACAAGCGGGTCCTTAAATTGTAAGGATCTCTCTTGACTTTGGAAGAATAACCGAAGGCAGATTAGGAAGTAGAATTATGATTGACGATAGAAGCTAATGAAGCTCACCTTGAATGTGTACAAATACCCAGGTTCAGGGTGCATCAGGTAGGGCCACCAGAACTTGGCGTTGCCGACCTCGAGCAGGCCCGCACACTCTTGGTACGCCGTCACTTGAGTATCGTTCTTATCGAAAACTTGCACTAAGCACTGGACGTCGGTAGAGCCTTTGTACGTAACGTTGTACACGACGAAACCTGTTGAGAAGACCTCACTATCACACCTGTAATCCCGAGAGGATCGGCAGAGGTGCACTGCAGCACCCAAATTTTACCGATGGTATTTTGGTCCCCATGTACCTAATGGCTTGACCCTATTGCCTCAATATGATGAAATATGCTTTTGATTAATTGTCAGGTTGGAGTGTGTTTCTGTTACTTATTTTATAAGTATTTAGTGTGTTTGCCCACGTTTTTACAAGGTACCCCCCCCCCCCCCCTCAGAACTTTTCGTCCTATGCGCATACCCTATTCACCCCTAAGAGGATAGGGTATTCACTGCTATAATACTCGTACAAGCGATCTTGTTATACCTAGATACCTAGGAAGGTAGAGAAATAGAAAAGTTTCGACAGAAGGAGGTATATATATTTACCTGTGAGTCCCTGTATGTCGGTGTTGACGATGACGTCGTCGATGTAGACCTGCGGCGTCGTGTACAGGAACACGGAGCGGTGGATGCCCGCGTAGTTGAAGAAATCGAACGTGTACTGTTGCTCTTGACGAAGCGTGCTAGGGCTGTGTTGCAAAAAAAAATCCATACATTTATAAAAATAAATAAAAGTGGAGTGTTTGTTTATAATATTAAAATAACACCTTTTCACTAAATGCATATGAAATGTTTTTTTTTGTTTGTCTGTCTTGTCTGTCTGTCTGTATGTTTGTTCCGGGTAATCTCCCAAACGGCTGGACCGATTTTGACGGGACTTTCACTGGCAGATAGCTGATGTTATAAGGAGTAACTTAGACTATAATTTTAGAAAAACAATTAGGGTTCCGCGTAAAAAAATAAAACACATGAAATCCAAGAGTATCTGCGAACTGAATTAACAATTTAAATTCCACGTGGACGAAGTCGCGGGCACAGCTAGATGTTTAATAAACCATTCGGGGGTTTAAAGTAAAGAAAAGTGTATTGTAAGAAAATATGTAGAGCCAGTAGCTTAATTTTAAAGTTTAGGTACGAGTATGTAGTGGTTGTGAACTACTCGTATTTAGGTTACATTCTGTAAGCAAAGACGGATAATAACTTAATACTCCGACGACGGATAATGACTCCATAAGTATAATCTTAATACGGATGCGGGCTCCATAAACAAACTCATGTCCTCATTTAATTAAAAGTATAATTCAAATTACGATAGTATAGACTTCCTTGGATTAATATGTACGATTTCATTACAAAAAGTAATTAATTTGTAATGCTAATTCATTTTAATATCAGAATCTGATCTAGATTTTTTCTGAGCTCAGGTTTTGCTATAATAGGATGAAATTCAAATGATGATGATGCAAAATTGGGTAATGACAAAAAATGTAATTAATAAAATCCATTTCATTCTAGTCCATGTAAATAAATAAATAAATATCGCCAGACAGACACACCAACTGTACGATCCCAAACTCAGCAAAGCTTGTACTATGGGTACCGTACAATGGACTGGGGGCGATCCCAGTGACACCCAGACCTGGGCAAATTAAGAAAAGGCCATTTCAGAAATTTGCCCTGGCGTCAATCGAACCCGCAACCACCATGTGCAGTGAGCCGAGCGGCCTACGCTCGAACCACTGCGCCAAGCGGTCGTAAATGACTTTATTTTTAAATGAATGCATACATACGTACTTAAGTAGCATTTTATTCTAATTGAAACTAATTTGGGCAATCGAAAAATAGACAATTCATAAATCGCCAGTGAAAATTCACGTTCCAATACCAAAATGTGTTTATCCCTACTTATTACTTTTCTCTTTTTAACCGACTTCAAAAGAAGGAGGAGGCCCTATGTTCGTCTGAATGTTTTTCTTTTGTTATTTTTTTTGTGACTATTAACAAATGCGTCAAAGTATCTTATCGACACTGTCGCGGGTAATTCGTACATACCCAATCTGCACATCCTTGACGGATCCCTGTGGCACGGTGTCACTGAGCAGCGTGTTGTCGACCACCACTGTGAGCAGGTTGCTGCTGTTGTACCTCAGCACGTTGGTGATCTCCGCCTCGAAGGGCAGGTGCCCTATCTCGTGGTACATCACTGACTTGCCGTTTAGGAACTGGAATATATTCAAAAAATAATTTGTAGAACGTTAAATAATAATGTTAACTCTTTCCCAAAATTTGCCTTCTGACGAGAATCGAACCCATGACCACCCTGTGTCATCGGCATCGATCTTCATAAATTAACAAAAGGAAAAATTGCTATTTAGTGTTGGAGAATATAAACTCTAAGTATATGACAAAATTGTAAGTTAAAACTGGCTAGTTTATTTCATAAAGGAAGAAGTTTGTTTCGTCAGTCGTTGAGATTTCTATTATCATTTTACTTTTTTTAATAATTTATTTGATATCTCAGTAAGCTTCAACCTAATTTATATTATTGCTTTTTAATCCTGGTTTTACTTTCCTATTACCCATCAGGTTATGGGCCCAGCACGCTTGCATTGCGCAAAACAAAGCATAGCTACGTTGTAGGTAGTTATAGGTTGTGTACTCCGGCAAAGAGATCAAGACAACCTTTATGCACATGTGAAGGAAATTCCTACCTTTTGATAAAATCTAGGCACACCTCTAGCACAATGGGTATTAAGATAAACCTACGTAACAATAAAACGGATTTTATTTATAACTTCTCATTACAAAACTATTGGAGGACTCTTGGCCTTTTTGTTGTTACAGACAAAACAACAGTGAAATCCTACTAATATTATAAATGCGAAGTTTGTGAGTGTGGATGTTTGGTACTCTTTCAGGAAAAAACTACTGAACGGATTTGGATGAAATTTGGAACACAAATAATTTATAACCAGGATTAACACATAGGATACTTTTTATCCCGATAATCCCGAATTTTTTGTTAAGTTACATACTACGCGGACTAAGTCGCGGGCATAAACTAGTACTTAATATTTGTATAAGTCACTTCTTTCGTTTTCTGACTTAATATCACAATCTAAGCATTCTTAAAGATGACCGGTAATGATAGCTGTATTTACTCATAGTTACGATAAAACCGAGCCTGTACTTAATGACGAAAGTGGTGTTTTGCTATTTGCGCGCGCGCAGGGAGATATGATAATTCTCTACGGGTGTTTGTCGACATTGCTCAATACTAGCGTTCATTCGAGTCACGATGGGTTTACAAGCAAGTACCCGAATACTTTTACGTTTCAGATAGGATGGACTAGTTAAAGTTAACTATTATGTATAGATAGAGAGTAAAGCTACAGATAAGATGACATGGAAAGTAAATAAATTAGTTGGAAAAAAAAATAGTTTATATGGATTATGGCCTGAATCCCCCTCATGTTGAGGGGAGGCCCGTGCCCAGGACTGGGACGTCAAAAGGGCTAATTTATTTTATTTTTTATAAATTACATTCAACGTTAACCTCTTCAGTAGGCACTTACTAAAATTGTGGCTATTCTTGATGGGTGGTGTATTTTGGTTGGTTCAAATAACTTGACTCTAGTATGCCTCATATATACCGTATTAGGTAAAGTCTTTGTTGTGAACCATGCCTTCAAGAATAAGTTGTAAGTTAAGTGCTGGACATGATAAAGAGTAGATTACTATGGCGTTTCTTAATTATTTTGATCTCCAAAGATATTGAATTAAATTCTGAATGAGTGGTAGAGCATAACCATAACATCCTGATTTTGTGCTATTCAGTAATTTACGAAAACGTTGTTTCTATAAATGAAAGCACTTAGCAATTTGGAAGATAGGTAGAGTACTTAGTGCTTTATTAATTAAATAAAATGTGTCTTTATTATTAAATAAAACCTGAGTAGGTACCTACCTGATTACTTGCAGGCTTTTAAAAGTAGGTATAAGTTATACCTATCCGCGGATATTATATCTACTAGTTAGGTACTTATACCTTGCATTCTTTCGCGATCGTCTGAAGTTCAATATTGTGATCATGTTTGAGTTATTTTTCCGTAAAGTTCCGTTGTAAAACTAGTTATACAGTTAATGCTACACATATAGCAATGAAACGTCTGCCAGAAGATAAAGAAAACCATTCAAAGGACAAGAACATGCTTAATTTTAACAAATGTTAGGTGCAATAACCTCGCGTGGGCTTTGTAAAAACGCTTCGAGCAGAGTTCATCGCGGAGCCGGAGTAATTCAAACCTCGTTCGGGGGAAATTTATTAGGTTTCACTTCATATGGTTGACTAATTTGATGGACTCGGAAACGGAAAATTTGATTCCATTTGTAGGAATTTCGTGTTTAGTCCTTGTAATCTCTATTTTCGACTTCGACTGTTAAATACCTACTTGTACTCAAGTAAGCTTACTTTAGAAGCCTTTACAAGCGTCATTAAAGCTCGTATTAATAAATTGTCAAGTCTGAGCACAGTCTTCTAATTATATTATGGCATACCTATCCTATCAGCACAAAAATACATATCAAAAGCATAGACTCAAGATCGCTCACAGACTAGATTATGAGATCGATCTATTAAAACAGGCCTAAGATATTGTTCATAATATTTCTTATCTATCCGTTTGTAATTTTCAACAGTCAAAATTAAACAAAACAAATAACATGAGTTTGAAAAAAGTAGATACGTAAGTACTTAGGTACCAAAGTTAAGTATATGATATTCCAACGACATATGATAGGTATTTCATTGTTAAATATTGAGAAGTGGATTTGATTTCAACAACTATAACAAAATATGAATTGTATGTTGGTATGTATCGCTTTAGTATTTTAGCTACAAAATCCTTTTAACAATACAACATTATTTTAGTCCAAACCGCATGTCGTGACTAAAATAAACGTAATGCCTAAAGGTCTAAGTCGGGAACATTGATTTCAGTTTAACCTTTTTATAATACCAAGGGCAAAGTTAAGTTTCACATCAATCAAGCGAGGCGAGGGAAGCGAGCCAAAACAATGGGGAGGGGAAGATACGGTGGAAATAGGGATGATCGATGTTTATCGATATTCGCGATACAGTGATTAGAAATCGATGACGTGTCTTTGATAATGGGGAACTATCAATCAATAGATAACCCATTAATGTCTTATTTGTGGGTAGAAAATATTATACATCTAGGAACATAAAATCATTGTTACTTTTTTCGTTCCTAAATATGGGTTCATAGAGTTCCGTACAATTCCGAACATATTTACGCTTTTATCTTGACGGGATTCGAGGACCCAATTCAAACCTTGCGATACTTCATAAATCCTCCTCCGGAAGTCTTAATTTGCATTAAAACATAGGGTTCAACAAAAAGCAATGTTACCAGGTCCCTAAAACATCGGCACCGGCACCATAAGCTGCAGAGGTCCTGGGCGACGGTTACCATTACCACCTTCTATGCTGTCGCATAGGAGATATCAGGTGGATCGTCGTGTCAATGTACCACTAGGCCAAAAAAAGCGTACATTCACGGAAGCGGGTTTTAATGCTTTGTTGTTATTCAAATTTCGTGGCTAATCGAGGTTGCCATACATTTATATTATGCTAAGTCGTGATAGTATTGTCACCCATGCATGTTTTGGCCACTATATTATTTATCCGGTAACAATCTACTTCCTTACAAGTTATAACAACACGGCATGATTTACTTAAAATGTAGGCGAGCTTAGTGATTAATGATTTAAGTTAATTACGTTCACGTCACCTATATATTTAACCTAGTTAACAATGACTTGGAAACAAGTTGTGATTACGATGTGTTGTTAAAAGTACGGAACCATAAAAATGTGTTGTTGAAAAAAATATGTAACAGTCAGTGCTAACGTTTTGGTAGGTACTATCTAAGTACTGCACAGTTTCAACAGTGATAGAAGACACTTTAGTAAAAAATAAATTACGTTTTCTTTGGCCTTTTTAATCTACCAATGACCCTAGTCTTCTTGAATATTGAATGACTGAAAAAGAATATACTTGTAGGATATAGAAAGTATTCAATCTTTCCAACAGGTTTTTTCTGAGTTTTTTAAAGAAAACTATGGAATAACAGTCAAAGGTACCTTCTATTATTCTGTGGTAAGACAAAATAATGACGACTATTACACAATGTATAGTGTGTGAAAATTTAACACCAATACACAATTCAAATTCAAAGGCGAATGGCGAAAATTAATCCGTGTGAAACATACTGCTGTCATGTCACGTGGTTCTGTGCGCAGAATATAAATTACAGTACTCCAGGTATTCGTGTGAATTCGAAGTTAATCCTGTCGGTGTTTCTACAGAATCATTTCTGTACAAAGTGTCCAACAAAAGTCGTTTTCAACACGCTGGATTTTGGCCAATATGTTTCTTATAACTCCTAATAACCGTTGCATTATTTCTTTGGTTTGATTTTTGTAATTTGTTATAGTGTAGGTAGGTAGGCGAAGTCAAAAGTACGATAGGTTCCTTACACCGAACTAACTACTTCTAAACTACGAACTGCACCCAGGCTGCAAGCCGACTGTAAAATTTATCGACGGCTTCGATCAGGTAATGTTAACTGCACCAAAACCACATCCAATCTGCAATTTTGCGGCCCGGATGCAGATCGTCTGAGCATACTTTACGTAGGACTTTAACGTCTTTGAATCACTTCGTGTAGATTTACTTATCATTGTATGAGTAACGAGCTATTGCCCGCAAAGCGATAAATCCAAAGTGGTTGACATGATTTACTTATTGGTGTTAGTAATGCGCAAATAAATCTATCGAGGAGAATTTGTTAATATTGAATGCATTCCGATGATCGAGCTTTCTATGCATGCCAACAAGTACTTTTGTGGAAAGCTTTGCTGCAGGGTGTGAATTATGGCTAGGATTTAGAGCACCTTGAATTATTTGTACTTATGTGCACCTATATTGAAAGTATTGAAACCAGGATTATGTTAGGCAGATCTAGAAAATATTTCTGATAAATCTTGGTAGGGTAGTCATCATTGTGGTCATGATGATATGTCACGAGTTATTTACTGACAAATATGATATTAACAAAGTAATAGTTCAACTCAATAATAAATTGGAATAATCTCAAAGGTCTTCAATATCGTTGCCCTGGTCCTTTCCGTTCGTTTGTGTCGTCTGGTCACCGTTTTTGATAGGTCTCAGAGGGCACATGATTCTTCGGTGTCAATCTCGGTGTCAACAATATACTCGTAAGTCATTCAGGGATTTTACCTAATAAATCATCGACTACCTACGCGATGAAATTAGAATCATATAGTTTTATTAAATAGTAAAGTTAAGGTCATTGAATTATTACTGAAACTAAGTTGGAATTAGTTAAATATTTAAAAGGGCTGGGTTGGATCATGTGGTCCATAATACCATCTATCCTCCCATCAGAATAATTTAATGTTCTACAGGAATGTTATTGAACAAGCGAAACCAATTGGGTTCATTGACTAGTACCTATTTACCAATGACCTGTGTGTCACGTCAGGCCATCGATCTCAGCCGTGAGGTGCTTCATCTTATTCGAAATTTCCTTGAAAGCACCTTCAACTTCAGTATTAATAAATGGGTTCAGCTATTCAAGAACCTCGGCATTGAATGTCCTAAACCGATTATCCTATTTACTTCCCCATTATACTTATAAATAAGATGTAATTTTGTGTCTACGACAGGTCGCATCGGTTCGATGACCAGATCCTGACACCTGACCTTATCACCGCGGGGAGCGATAGTTGTTATTGACGTACATCTAGAGCTTCCTTCGACACCTTGAACTCGAATCTGACAGTGAATGAGTTTAATGACGTCATGTTTGATAAAACTTTAAATATAATTCCATCGTTATTTGGTTTTAGGGCTTTATGTGCGTCGTCCACTCTTTTCTAGATGAGTAAAGCAATATTGACTTCTAATGGTCTTATTTACTGATAAAAAATTGCTGTATTTGAAAATATTTGTATTTTCTTCAAAGATTAATCAAGCACTGTTTTAATTAACAAATGAATTGAGCAAGCTGATTGAGTAGTGTCAATTGCGGGGTCAGTGAGACTTGCCCTCAAGTCTAGCACAATTGCCATTTGCAGGACACCCATCCGCACATCTAATGTTAGAAAGCGCTTCGAGCCAGTCGTATGTTAATGGTTTAAGATTGAGAGTAAGTAGGCCGCTGTTAGGCTCTCTGTAAAGGGTGAGGTTTAATTCGGGGCAAATTTCGGAAATTGCCTTTTCAATAGGTGCATGATAGGGCAGTCCACTGCACAGTACCCACAGCACCTGCTTTGCTCAATTTCGGAACATAAACTTGGTGTTTTTGTCTGAATGTTACTAGGGGCCGTAATAAAAAATGTTTCTCAAGTCTGAGAGCGATCTTGGAAATGTCAATCTGATGTCATATCAGTACAAAATGATAATATGTCAAAAGCGTACTTAAGACTCAATATCGCTCTCAGACTTGAGATATATTTATAAATACAGGCCAAGTCTGATATTAATAACACACAATGCCACTCATACTGTTTGTACGATGTTTGGTGTTTGCCTAAGGGTGGCATTAGCGATTCAAGTACAGTTGTGTTGTGCATGTAAATCCTGTTCCCTTCCCAGAGAAGGTGTGTACCTTTCGCCCATTAAATCAGTGCCGCAGATCGGGTCACACGACAGAACTCGCGAGACCGGTGTCACTTGACAAATTGTTCAATTACCACAGCGAAATCGCCTAACTACACCTCAGGCCGCAGCGGTTTGATACATTTGCACCCTTCTTGCTTGATCTGTTTAAAATACTTATTTATAAATGAGTATATACCGTGATGAGTATATATTATGTTCTGTGATCAGAAGTTTCTTAGAAGTTGTGTTTTAAAGTTAACAGTACGCATTACATAGATGATTCATTTTTTATTTTCTTTGATTATAAACCGTGGCGAAATTGGCCAATACTGTGAGATTAGCTGTTGTAATAAACTGATTTTATCAGTCGTGTGAAGGTTAAAATAAGAAATCTTCAATGTCATCACGCATAAATAACATTTTTTTTACGATATAGTCAAACTATGTAGCTATTTTTGATTCTTTATTTACTCTATTTCACTAAAACCGATCGTATAAATTATGATAATGTACTAAATAGGACTAAAAGGTCTGTATGAATAAAAAATCTATTTCAATGATTTTCGAGGCGTCAACCCATAAAGTAGCTATCAAGACTGCATCGATAATTGCATTTGTCCATATTATACTTACATAGAATTTATATCGAAAGGCGAATATAGCCGATTGCCTTCCTATCTACCTTCCACGAGACCTAGAATGTTTGTCATAGCCAAATAAGTGACGGTGTAGCTACATCATGGTGAACCAACTACTCCGCGTCTGTTTAAAATTCATCGCCTCTTTGGACGTAAGTAGATTCTCAAGAAGGATATGTCTAAAAGATGATGTAACGACCACGAAGCCGTTTATATGTTAATCGTGTGAACTTAAGCTGTGCTGCGTTCCTTCTGAGTAAACGAGGCTTGGACTAGCACTGCACATTTTAATAGTTTGTCTGTATAACAATAAGAGCCAAAATACCAGTTATTTCATTTCTCTCTATCTCTTCCTTGTTAAAGTTCATTCTTGTCTGTTTATGAATTTAGTTATAATTAAATACATAAAACATGCTATTATACAAACTAAATTCGAGGCGTAACGCGGCATACTCTAGTTACCCATCAGTTTCATAATTGTTATGCCTCTAACTTTCATGAATGTTACCGTTCTAAATATGCGTGGAACAGGTTATTTGTGAGCATTATCAGCGAACTAGAAAATTTAATTCGCATTTTATCTGTGTATGACCTAAAATGTGGCTGTGATTCGTATTAGAAAATGTATTCTACATATAATTGACTACCTACTACCTCTTTTATTGGAACTAGTCTCACCACTGTGACTTCTGTACCTGTAAGCCGGGATCGACAATGGTGTTCAATGATGACGCCGAGGTTTGACCCCCGACGAGTCCCGGGGATAGGTTAAATTGTCTTCGAACCCGCACGAATTTAATCGAAATAAATAATAGGAGGACATAATGGCACTGCGTTCCTTTTGGAAATCTCTTACATGTAGATACTGCTCACCGTAGAGTTTTGGTCGGTATAGTCCGACCATAGACATACATTATTTAACTGGCTTTAGAAGCACATCTTTTAGACGGCACGACCAGTGGCCACAAATAAAATGGATCATTGCGAAGATATTTTGATGAATTGTACTCACCACTTCGGCTGCGTAATGGACGCTGCTGAACCGCAGCCAGACCCGCTGCTCAGTGGTGGCCCACCAGCTCGGTGCGTAGAACCGGCGGTCGTACCATACCAGACCCACGTGGTCCCGCAGCGAGCCGTCCTCGCCCACGTCGTTGAACGATGACGGAACCGGCATAGGGATCACGGGTCCCGTCTGTGAATAAAAAAGAAGAAAATAAATATAACAAAATCTAAAAAGACAAGCCCGCTGAGTTTCATGCCGGATCTTCTCAGTCGAGGTCGCGTTCCGATCCGGTTGTAGATATAAGAAATTTAAAATTTACAATTTGTAAGTGCCCCAGTATGCCTAAACAAAATAAACGATTTGAATTTGAATAGGAGAGTGGTTCACAATGAGAAAAAAAATATGACAATAAGTGTTTTTTGTAGTTCCCAGTATTCGAGAGAGCCGGAAGCCCAACCCCTATTCCCTTCCCCTCTCTCTATCGCACACCTCTTAAAGTTGGCAACGTGCGAGTAAGGAAAAATATGTAGGTAATGCATACTCTACACATCGTGATCGTGTGTTCCTTTTGTTACGGCTGACTAGAATGCGTAATGAAATCGTGGTTCCCAAAATCAAGAAAAGGATAAAAACATGTAAGATAAATGGATATAGTTATGCAGAAAAGATCCACCCTCACATAGCTCTAGAGGCATTAACCAACCCTACTGCAAGTAAGTAGTTGCCGGTTGGTTCCAGTTTGCAGAAGTATGGTTGCTTGAATTTATTCTGGATAGCTACGTAAATAAAGTCTGTATTTGCAAAGACTTCATCTGTGTATATTTTAAAGATACCGGAAAAGTTTGTATGCAAATTATGTAAGTACGTATCTACTAGATATTTGAACGTACTTTGACAATCACTTCAGCCTACTCCAATTCCACAAGATTTTCCACAGAATAGTTATCATAAAACAATATACGCATTTATCCGAAGGTCGAGCCACCTATGTGCGAACTTATATTGTCATAAATAATATGAACGCGCTTGATAAAATAATATAATATATTTTTAATGTTAAATAAGTAGATACCGTTATAATAATTTTGGTTATTATTCTGTAAAATTCACAAGCTTACAAATATATTTCCAAAATTGTCGAGGTCTTAGAACTAAAACACACAATTTTTATAAAAATGTATGTTGTAATCAGTATGATGTCATAATTTTGGTAGAAACATGGTTGAACGATTTAGTTTTTAATACAGAGCTATTCGATGATAGGTATGACGTGTTCAGGAGGGATAGGGATAGTTCTGCTTTTAAAAGAGGAAAAGAAGGCGGTGGTGTGTTAATAGCTATCCAAAAAAAACTAAAATCAACACGTATAAGCAATCGGGAAAGTAATTGTGAAGATCTATGGGTTACAGTAGAATCTCAAACACATGCCATACGTAGAATAGCTCTGTGTGCTGTTTATTTACCACCTCCCGTAAATCGCCACACACTTGATCACTTCATCTCACACTGTAACTTTGTGTTCGAGGAGTCGGACCCAGATCTAGACGTATGTATTTTAGGCGATTTCAATCTAGGAAATATCGATTGGAAGTCTCTGTATGTTCCATGCAGCTGTGTTGTACCGTATACTAATCAGGCTCTCTTAGACTTCATTCACGTTAACAAGCTCAATCAACATAACTTTGTTACGCAAACCAGTCGTATTCTAGATCTCGTACTAACAAACATTACGTCATCTAGTGTCAATGAGGCATGTGCGCCATTGAGCAATGTTGAACTAATACACGCACCCTTAGAAGTCACCCTTTCCTTCAACATTGAACATGGTCTTCCTTACAATTCTGTAATTTCGAGACCCAACTTTTATAAAGCGGATTACAATTACATTCGCAAACTTATAAAAGAAGTTAATTGGGCCGAAAAGCTCGGAGGTTTTGATAATGTTAATGACATGGTACAGGAGTTTTACAAATCGCTATTGTGGATAATCAAAAATAACGTGCCCATCTGCCAAACTAAAACCAATCGTTATCCGCCCTGGTTCAGTAAAAACTTAATTAAGTTACTATATAAAAATAATAAAATTAGACGTAAATTTAAAAAATATCGTAACCCAAGAGATGAAATAGAACTTAAATTAATGACTAAACGTAGTGATCAGCTAGCAACAAAATGCTATAATGATTATATAAATAATACTGAGCAACAACTACGAAAAAATCCTAAACTTTTTTGGGCACATGTTAAAGCGAAGCGAGGTGGGTCCAGTGCCTATCCCGCCACGATGTCTAATGGCTCGAAGAATATTTCTGATGGCTCCAAAATATGTGAACTATTTGCTTCATACTTCTCATCAGTATACAACTCTAATAATGAGAACGTTTCTGAACAGAATGTTGACCAAATGGATTTCTTGCGAGCTAACAGTAATTGCTTGACGTATTCTATAATCGACCACGACACTCTACTCAAAAAACTTGCAAACATGAATTGTTACAAGGGAGCGGGACCAGACGGTATACCACCATTATTTATAGTGTCTTGCGCATCGGTTTTAGTACAACCTCTTCTGATTATATATAGCAAATCTTTATGCTCAGGTGTTTTTCCATCTGAATGGAAAATTGCCAAAGTGGTGCCTATTTATAAGTCTGAAAATAGGGAAACTGTCTCTAACTATAGGCCAATCTCTATCCTGTCTACCTTTGCTAAAGTCCTTGAATCTATTGTTTGCCTGCAGCTAAAGAGTCATTTGAAGCAGTATTTTACCCCTCATCAGCACGGGTTCATAGCAGGCAGATCTACTAACACAAATCTTGTATCCTTCACAGAAACCTTGGTTGGAGCGCTAGACGCCGGCAAACAATATGATGTTATATATACGGACTTTAGCAAGGCGTTTGACAAAGTTCCCCATAACATACTAATTGACAAATTGTCAATATACGGAATTACTGGCTCTTTGTTACTCTGGCTCAAATCATACCTAAGTCACAGATACTTTTACGTTGTCATAAATGGATTCCGATCTAAACAAGAGTCTCATCTGTCTCCATTATTATTTAACTTATTTGTCAATGACATTCCCAGTTGTTTTATTTCTTCTGAACCTTTTATGTACGCAGATGACCTAAAATTCATAAAAATAATAGAATCCACTGTAGACTCGTTATTACAGCAAGACGATCTCAATAGACTTGTACAATGGTGCAATAAGAACAACATGCTTTTAAATCCCAATAAATGTTCACATGTAAAATTTACAAGAAATTTAAATACGATACCTTTTGATTACCGAATTGGCAATAGCTTAATCCAGAACATTATCAGAGATCAGACAGAAACAGACATTATCAGAGATCTAGGTGTGATGTATGATAAAAAGATGACATTCGTACCACACACGGAAACAATAATTAAAAAATCGTCTAAAATGTTAGGTTTCGTTCTTAGAAGTGCAAAATCTTTCCGCAATCCTAAGACTAAAATATTACTCTATTATATCTTAGTTCGTAGCATATTAGAGTACTGCAGCACAGTCTGGTGCCCTCATTACGCTACTCATTCGCTTCGTCTTGAACGGGTTCAAAAACGCTTCCTATGGCACCTGGCATTTTCCACTGGAAAAGCGAAGACATTACCATCTTATGCAAGTAGGCTGGAGTATTTTAAAGTGCCCTCTCTGGCTAAACGTAGGGATTCAATAGATATGGCATTACTTTACAAAATCCTTAGAAACAAAATAGATTGTCCTCAGCTGCTAAGCCTTTTTAATTTTCAAGCACCTCGTAGAGTTCCTCGTAAACCTATCACTCCTCTTCATCCACCCTTGCGCAGAACAGTTCTCGGTACCAGCTCTCCAGTACCAAGGCTGTGTAAATTACTCAATAAGTACAGTAACATTGTCGATATCAATTTTGATACGTTAGGCACATTTAATAAAAATATACTAAGTAGTTCCGATTAACTCAATATCTTTCCGATTAACATAGACACATCAAATAATCACACAAATATCTTGCATACACACATATATATCACATAACTAACATACTCACGACACACACGCACTTTAAAACGCGCATCATCTCTCACCATACTAGCTTAATTAGCTTTATTCATTTAGTTTTGTTTAATAGTTAGTTATAAGTTCTTTTTTATATAAGTAACTCACTACTATAATATTTGCATGCTGAGGTTACCTGTAAGTGTTTGTGCATTTAGTTCAAAATTGTGTTAGTATAGAATAAGTAAAATACATGTAACAATGTAACAAACGTTGGTAATCCATAAAAAAGTAAAAAAAAAAAAACGAATAGCTCAAACATGTTCAAATATGGGTCATGAGTTCATGACCTTGCACATCTGCAATATATTACCTACACGTGCAGTTACTAAGGTAATTTGAAAATGTGAAGTTACAATACACATTGTAAACATGATTTATAGCGGCCGCTGTATGCACCATTATTCATACGAGTTATCTTTTTACTTCATGTTATTTTCGATTGATGAGCGTATGGGGGTTTAGTTATCAAAAATGGTAATATTAAGTATAATTAAGCCGCGGAAGCTATGTTTTGATAGCATCTAAAGTCAATACAATGCATTATAGAGCTAACATTATAATAAAGACTGAAGGTACATTTACGCATAAAGCACTAAATAGATAGGAATAAAATGTGTAAAAGACGTATGCTTTTTTGTCAATTTTTCATCTACTAATTCTACGGTAATAAATAATAGATATAATATAACAATACGTAGTACGTATCATTTAAGAGGTACCTATTTCGAAGGTGTATTTATACAGTGATATATTATGTATTGTATAGTATATTAATACAGCATAGGCGCCAAGGTCGTCTGGGTCCACATCGAGAATTCCTCTAAATATTTAGTGAAGTCATTCACTTTAGAACAATCTTAGAACAAAACAAATATTGGCTGTTTTAATCACTACAATTGTTTGTTTAAATTCATTTATGTGAGAAATTGAATACCTATCTAGTATGTCTTTCATTTTCCTTGTTAGGAGGTTAAATTATGGTAGTTTAATGTAGATTAACCAATTATTGACGCAAAAAGTAAGCAATAATGAATTTTCCGAATGTTAAATTAATTTTACCAACCTTAAAATGAAAGAACAATGTCCCAATAAGCAAGATTCTACCTAATAAAATCATCCTTGCGAATTTGATAAAGATATTAAGGCCCGAGTTCACCAGCACACCAACGGACCGTTAGAGCACCAACCGATTGTTTAATATCCTTGTATCAATCGTTTACTGCTATACCGTTAACGTCCATTAATGTGTTGGTGAATTCAGCCCTAAATCAGGGTACCTATGCGATGTTAACTTTGTTTTGCCAGCTTAAGGAAAGCTTGGTCATCAAGGACCTTGCATGCAACATGCAAGCAAGTATAAACGTTAACTAAACCTTTGCAAGGTCTTTTTCAAACCACTTTTCCGTGAAGCCAAGACTGCTGTGGTACTTTTCAGCTAGGCTCATCTCTACGACGGGAGATGGCTCAATCCAAAATATCTGAAGCCAGGTCATAATGTTAAAAAGATACAGAGCTACGAACTTTGTACTTAGGAGATAGAGACTGAGGAGTACCTGAAACATTGATGATAGATAAGTATTCAATTCATAATAGGCTCTGTGTAAAAATAATTATTATCAACACAAATTAATAAATATCCTTTGTTTATTGTTATCTTCAGGACTATACCTTAACAGAGTCAAATTGTTAGCATATATATATATTAAAAGATGTCTCCTTTTACTCCCATATTAATAATGTTTATTTAAATTCGCGTAAAGTGGGCGTGGGTGAGGTAGAGTCATTATTTATTTTATCTACTTACAATATAACATTTAGCAATTGTAACTCGTACGTTACTTTATGTGGGCAGATACGAAGGTTGTGTAAGTATTTATGGTCACTTTTTGATTATCACAAATTTGATAAGTATATCACCCATGATAGGAAATATAAAACGAGAGGCCTAAACAAAATGCCTCTTGGAAGAGCCCTTTTAATTATTTATTTCGACAAAATTATGTTCATAAAATGATTTGAAAAGCCATTAAGGACGTAACGACAAGCCCATAGGGGGCTACTCTATAGTGGCTTACCTAAATTTCCTCACATTAAACATTATGCAATAATTATTAAGATTTTTTATTATTAAGAAAATTGTTTTTGCAATATCCCTATCTATACAAATAAATAAAATTGGAGTGTCTGTTTGTAACATCAAAATAACACCTTTTCACTAAATGCATATGAAAGTACATACGACACCTATAGCAAAAACGCGATTTAATTTTTTTTTGTCTGTCTGTCTGTCTGTCTGTCTGTCTGTGTGTTTGTTCCGGGTAATCTCCGAAACGGCTGGACCGATTTTGACGGGACTTTCACTGGCAGATGGCTGATGTTATAGGGAGTAACTTAGGCTACTTTAATTTTAGAAAAACAATTAGGGTTCCGCGTAAAAAAATAAAAACACTTGAAATCAAAGAGTATCTCCGAAACGGGTGGACCGATTTTGACGGGACTTTCACTGGTAGATAGCTGATATTATAAGCAGTAATTCAGGATACTTTTACTTTAGAAAAACAAAATAAAAAAAATGAAAAAATGGGTCCTGTCGTGCGGGCTCAGAACGCGGGATCGGGCTTTTTTGTTAAGTTCAATTCCACGCGGACGAAGTCGCGGGCTCAGCTAGTAGAAACTAAAAGCGATAATTCATTACAAATTACATAACTAGCTGTAGGTCGACGAATTCGATACGTAGTTTTTGTCAAACCAGTTCCGTTATATAATATAATATACAATGTTTTGTACGGAAAATAGAAACACCTGCACTCACCTAGCAACGACTTAAGTGTAATGCCCCTTATGATCTACTTCAGGCCATAATATAAAAAGAAAAGTGAACTATTTAAAGTACCTTCACCAATTTTCCACTGAGACAAAATGCTTGCCCAATCGCCCCATCCAAACGCAACCCTACATAGATTCTGACTCTAAGTTGACACTGGCGCAATACGTGTATTAATTAATGTGGCGCACTTTTCGACAGATCAAGAATAGAGACAATAGCATAAATAGCAATTGCATAAATACCTACTTATTGGGTCCGTGTAAACGAGGGGGCATCGTAACTGTCCCTAGACAAAGCAGCTTAACACAGTGTCAGTTGCTTCTTTCAAATCACTATCTACTCCGTTGTGGCACTGGCAATACCTGTTAAACTGAGTGGACCATATCTTTAAAGAAAGAAGAAGAGGGGTAGCATTCAAGAATTTGAGTTATCATGCAGTTCTTTTATGTTATGCTTAGATCAACTAGTAATATCCGCAAACAAAATTTACCTTCGCAAGATCCTGTTCGTACCAGGCATTTCTGTACCCGAATTCTGAGTCAAAAGGAGACTTTCTGAAGTTCCATATCCCATCGAGAGTTGTTAAGTCTCTCGTTTCTGAAGCTTGGGGGTATAATGTTCCGCTAATTGTACCTCCCAACTTCTTCTTCTGGATCTGGTTGATCTCATTCTCACTGGCTGCATTGGGGACGACGGCATTCGCTATCGACGTCAGGGTCACCGCAACGGTTAGTAGATTTCTTGTTAACATTATCTGCAACAAAATAAATTGTAGTTTAGTCGATACACATTAAATTCTCTGTAGAAACTTCTCCTTTTACATTGGTCAAATAAATTTATAGGACATCGAAATCTAAAGAAGTACAAATTGCTTTCCATGTAATTGATAGTATTTATGCAATGACTATTTCCGAATTTTTGTATGTTATTGTATAAGGCCCGTATTAATACATCGATATCAAGTCTGAGAGATCTTGAGTATGCTTTCGACATGTTATTTTGTACTTGGATGACGTTAGGATGACAGTTCCAAGATCGCCAGACTTGAGATAGATTTATTAATGCGGCCCTAAATGAAAAGTAGTTTAGATTAGCAGAATCAGGGAAAAGATTAAAGGCGATAGGTATATTGTTCTCACTGAAATATAAAATTAACCAATGGAATTCTTATTTGTTGTCTGCTGTCTCCATCAATGACTGATTAGTTTCGCGAAATTAAGTGCAATCTCCACGATGCCTTCGCTTAAGTTGTAATGCAATTGTTACGCCTTCCTTAATTAATAATATGGCAAGTTATTAATGTCATAGTTATAAATAAGCAAGTGATCTGTGTATGGGTTGTGACTATTCTTAGATCGTCGTCCAACAATGAAACGATGAATTACGAACAATTTAAGACGTGTTCTTGTGTAAATTATAAGTACCTACTCACATAGGTAGATAGGTATGAGCTATATTAATTTTCAGACCAAATACTTACTTACCTAAAATGACGAAACTTAAAAAAGCAAGCAAATATTTTTACAACGCGGTAGATGCACTTTAATGTAATTGCCCGGCAACGCCAATCAAAAGTTACTAAAATCAATTTAGAGTCGAGGTAATTCGACATACCTATCAAATTTCGTAAACCAGATTTTACCTATCGTTCCGCAAACTCGTCTTGATCAAGCAAGTTCGGAATACGCAATGAAATTAATCCATTCTGGATTACAAATCGCTCATTCGTCACAATAAGGTAATCTATAAAAGTAAAATTATTTCACATGCAATTAGGTATGCAATTAGGTATATGGCGTTGCACTGATACCTATATTTTATTAATTGAATTAAATGTTTCATTGTCTGAGTCTGGAATTTAAAAAGTACTGGGACACTTCTGACACTTGTGAAGCAAGTGGCCTTTACATGAACAGCTTGCAATAAGATCTCTATAAGCATCGATGTGTTTACCTGATGCGGCGCGTAATTTACGTCATCGGTCAAAGCAGCGACATTCCTTAAGTAGTAATCTCCACTGACAAGTTACGTAAGGCGTGAATTGTTGACAATAAATTAGTATGGTCTGATTTAGCTACCATCTGGTTTCATTCCGGATACGATATTAATTAAAATCTTCATCGAAATTCGATCTATTCCATTCGAGTTATCAACGAGGATGAATAAACAAAATCACGTTGTGTCGTTTATAATACTGACGATACATTTACACAGATTTAAATTATCAATGTTGTCTGATTTTTTTATTTGTTGACACAATATAGGATCGAAGTGCATTGGTGTATATGCCAGTGTAAACGCCGAGTGATACAAAGAGTAAGTACAGAGATGTGAGTGTGCGTCTACGCATCAGCGAAGTCACGTGGACATTACAAGCCGGCAATTGTAATCCAGTTGTTATATGGAGATCAATGACATCCGAGCTAGTTTAATATTTCCGCAATGTATCGTCGCTGCCACATCTAGGATTTCTTTGTCCGCCGCCATTGAAAGCGTATGGCACAGCGATACTTTGACCGCTGTACCGAGTCGCTGATAGTGTGTCATGTGAATTGAGTCCATGGGACTGGTTTAGCCATCATTCAGATGTATGATTGAATTACCAATAGGTACAATATATTTATGTGTTTGGTTTATTGCCAAAGATCCTAGAGATTAGAAGTAATGTGGAAACAACTTTGGTAAATCATTTTAGACATACTCTACAATACAATAAGTATTGCCCTATGCGCAAAGGATATAAAACAGCAACAAGTAGTACCTATTCATTCAAAAGATAAAAATAATATAATTATTTTTAATTAAATAGATGAAAAAAAATATTATTAAGTAAGATTTTCCTGTTTACCTACGCCATATAGGGTAGTTGTAGACGTTGCCTACATTGTTTTAAAAGATAACATATCCGCGTACCTACCTACCTACTTACCTATATTGTTTTTTTTAATTTCAGGTAATCTATGGTGGACTCAGGTAATCTAAATCTTGAAGATATTGAATTTTACCTCCTATTTTTGTCCTTCCATTTTTGAATGATACGATTAGTTCGTAAATTCTCGTTGTGGAAATTTCAAATCCACCCTGTCATCACCTTTTCCCATTAACTGGGGTCGGCTCAGTACGTCTTTTCCTTCCTTTCATCGCGTTTCCTTTCATACTCACATCCACTCCAACCTCGTTCATAATCCATCCATCTTTTCTTGGGCCTTCCTCTCGCACTCTATCCATCCACATTCATATTCATCACTCTTTTAGTCACATGCTTCTCATCCCTTCTCATCACGTGTCCAAACCATTCCAACCTACTTACCTCTTACTTTATCTGTTATTGGCGCTACCTTGACATTACCCCTTATATAATGGAGGTGAAGAATAAGTAAGGTGAAGAAATGTGAAGAATGCGTATGCATTCTTTACCTTATCCATTCGGGTCCATCTCAACATTCGTATCTCTGCGGAGTGGAGTGGTGGTAAAATATTATTTCAAAATGATTTGCATGTTATTCGGAGAATGAAATTGTAATCATTACGCGAAATTGAAGTTATGCGATTAATGATTGTTAGCGCCAGCATAATGGTAATGGCATGCATAGGTGCGCATGTGCATATTACAAAACCGGCGGCTTTCTAGCGCATGCGCTCAAACAATACGCGTTGGATCGCTGATCAGAATGCTGGAATCCATGCACCAACATGCAGGTAACTAAGTAGCGGTGATACAGTTTGAAAACAATGGAACATTGAGGAAATACCAATAGTCAGGGTACTGGGAGTTGTAGATTATTGATCGATTTACACTGTGTATTGCACGCGTTAAGAAGGGATCTTTATATTTAATAACTCTTTGTATATATTTTTTTACAGTCATTGCAAAATAGTAGAAAATATGTGCAAATGGAAATAAAAATGAATAAGTACTGAAATGTTAACCATCACCAGATTTCACAGTTATTCCTCTTACAGATAACATTTGGGCAGTAGGTACCTAAGCAACTTATATTTAATGATAGTAATTGCGTTTTATTGAGTATGGTTCAGATGATTTATTCAGAGCCAACTATCTCGTCTTTTCAGTAGAACCTCACAAATAAAAAATATATATATTACATACAACTGCAGTGGATAATCTCCTATTATTTGTTTCGATTAAATTCTTGCGGGTTCCAAGACAATTTAACTTGTCCGGGGACTCGTTGAGAGTCATACTTCGGCGGCGCCGGCGTCATCATGGCATAAGCAGCATTCTCAATTCTGGCTTACGGCTAAAGCGCCCAGCTAGCCCGCGAAGTTCAAATTTTTTGAGTTCTTTTAGAAATTTTTCAAAATCTGACAACAATTTTTTTAATTCGCGAAAAAGACCGTGTGCAGTGCATTTATTAATATATCCAACTTACTCTAAAACATTTCAAGAACGACAGCTATCCAGATAATCTGGCAATTTTTGTATATTTAGTGATTTACTAGTATCATATCCACCGTGATAATATTTAGAGTAAAATAAATGTATTAATAAACGCACTGCATACTGTGTTTTTCGCAAATCACAAAATGTTGTCTTAAATGTTTTCAGATTTTGGATAAACTATAAAAATACTCGAAAATTTTGAATTTCGCGGGCTAGACAGGCGCCTTCACCTTACGGAAGTTACAGTGTTGGGTTGGGAGTGTATAGCGGGCCTAGTTCCATTATACCTACAACTTAACCAAAGGCGAGTTCGCCAACATACTAACGGACCGTTAGAGCAGTAACCTATTTATTTACCCTACTGGTAACAATCATTTATATTATCAAATTGTAAACATGAAAACAAGCAACTTATTAACCAACAAACGGATGTGACCGGCCCGACCAGTCTCACTACACGGTATTGTTATTCCAATACGGTAGTTATTATAATTATGCAAATAATTATTATGTATGTAAAGTTGGAACAAAAACAATGCGATGGTTTTTATTCAACAGATTAATTTGTAACATACAAAATCTTGATTAATGAAGTAATGACGAACGTAAATTCATTAGTAAAGTACCTGGGGACTTAGGTAATTTTTGTAATTGTCAAGAAATGTTCCAAATAATTATGGCAAAATTTTGGATCGCGATACTTTTGCAAAAATAAGTTAGGGTGATTAAACTGTAAGTATAACGTGTTTGGTATAGAACTACCTGTATAAAAAAACTGGAAGTAATTCTAAATTTTAAATGTACCTACATAATAATGAATGATTCTGTCTGATCAAATTGAACGTAGATAAATCAATAAAACAACTCAACTCCAGCCAACCTGCGGCAAAGTTCAGTTACCTCGCCAAAAAAGTATTGACTCTTATAATTAACGACAATTTAATTTAATAGTTATTATTGGAAAAATAAACCTATAATATAAAACCATTCATTAATAAAGGTTAACGCCTCAGTGAGGTAATCACGTAATCCGAGTTGCCAATAGTTGAAATGAAATTTGTGTATGAAATCTGCTTAACATAGCGTGACTGACCGTGTAATCTTTCAAGTTAGAGTAACCACGTGTGTTGTATCAATGCGCTGTTAAATAGGCGTATAAAAATTTAATATGGAACGAGCCAAAGAGCGGGCGCGGCGGCTGAAGGGGCCGAAAACTTCAAACGGTGCAAGTATAGGGTTATCGGCTCCGAGTCAATTTTCGTATCGTTTGGAGTCCAGACCCTAGGTCCATGGGGTCAAAGCGCGCATAATCTCAATCAAGAGATCTCAAAAGGATTGGTCGACGCAACCGCCGACCCAAGAGCTGGGCATTTCCTCGCTCAGCGAGTGGCTCTAGCCATCCAGCGAGGAAATGCGGCTAGCATCTTGGGTACGCTTCCGCATGGCCAAATTTTGTAATTTTATAAAAATAATTAGTAATATTTGTAAGTTTGTTTTGATTTGGTTCAACTTTACTGTAGGCAATAATGGTTCCAATTCTATTGATACACAAACTAAACTTTTACTAAACTAAATATACTGTATCTCTTGTGATGGGGGTGAAAGAAAATATATTCGATATAAAAGGACAAAGGGACATAAATTAAACTAAAATTATAGAAATCTACTTTAGGAGAAAATGTGTCAAATTTAATTTAATAAAGTAAAGTTGAAACCAAGATAATACAATATAATAATAATAAAGCCTTCTTGGAGGTCGAACAGTGCGCCCTTGACGACCTTGTGAACAGTCGTATATCATACATTCATGACCTTTATCATAACTTAAACTTTGTGTTATTCTCTATGCAGAAGACGTTCAAAAATTGTCGTTGTATTTATTTTGGCATTCGCTTCGCCCGTTACCGATACAAATGCCATATAAATCTGTCTACGAAGAAGACTATGTAGACATATGGTAGGTAATGGAATGACGTGAGCGACAATCTTTTATCTTTTTGATTTATAAGTATCTTTATTTGGAATCGACCCCTCTAAGATTTATACATATTTTAATAACATACTCTCTTAAATTTTCCAGAATTAAAACCATTAAACTAACACTGGTGTCAGAAGTGTTTGTTTACTAAATTTACTAAAAGTTACCTTTGCGGTTATTCACACGGTTGACCAGCACATCATTTCTGTACATTTTGCTGTATAAATATGTTAAATACTGCCATTATCTGTCAAAAACGTATCGACAGAAGGGTGTCTTCTTTGGGAAGGCTTCTTCGTGTGAATGACCGCTTTGTGAAACCAATGAATAGCAACTACCGACTGGAGATTGTTGTGCTCTACCATCTACTCGACCACCCACTTTGTATCAATGTCCTGATTTAAAGATATTCCTACATTTAAATATGCTTAGTTCTGTCTAGGCACTATATCCCCAGGCTGCTCCAGCATCATTTAGCAAAGCTATCAAGCGATCAAGGCATACGCTGTGCCGACGCACCGCCCGCCAGAGCTCGCGATCATTCCGCTCCAATGTAGTTCATGTGTTCCGTGATAAAATCTCAGCGGGAAGCGGCGCATTCTAGATAAAATATACTCAAACAAGATTCAAAATTGTATGAGATTATTTAATAGAGGTAATTTCAATGATCCATGGAATAGGTTTAGGTACTTATAGTGTTCTCAAAACAAAGACTCCGATAGTTTATTATTTTTATACAAATTGTTCTTCCAATTCAAATAGTAACCAACTAATAATAACTAAGTAATAGTAACTAAGTGACTATAAGTAGACACAACAGACAATCTATCGTTCGATACCTATACATCTGGGTGTATATGGTACTTATGCGACGCCTCACGATAAACGAGACTAATCATAATATAAATAGTCGAAAAATTTCCATATATTTGGACTATTTACTGAACTAAAGGAATATTACATTCTCTTATCAATTGATGACATTGACCCATTTCAGCATTTCCGATGTGTTTGTAAACAGAACAAAGACAAATGGCCAGTACCAACGGCCGTGACCGAGTCACTCGCCTCTGATGCTATGTTAACGTAAACAGATCAATAAAGGGATTAGGCCCTGTCGAGATGTAGATTGGGGTTTCCTGCATCCCACTGAAGGTTACATTTTGATATAGCTTGGCTTAATCATACCCAAGTATTCGCGCGAAAGCCTGACTTACCTACTTGCCTAAAATGTAGCAATGCTACATCTATCTATACTAATAAATAAAATTGGAGTGTCTGTTTGTAATATCAAAATAACACCTTTTCACTAAGTGCATATGAAAGTACATATGACACCTATAGCAAAAACGCGATTTAAAATATTTTTGTCTGTCTGTCTGTCTGTCTGTCTGTATGTTTGTTCCGGGTAATCTCCGAAACGGCTGGACCGATTTTGACGGGACTTTCACTGGCAGATAGCTGATGTTATAAAGAGTAACTTAGGCTACTTCTATTTTAGAAAAACAAAAAATGGGTCCAGTCGCGCGGGTTCAGAACGCGGGAGCGGGCTTTTTTGTTAAGTTAAATTCCACGCGGACGAAGTCGCGGGCTCAGCTAGTACAAATAAATAAAATTGGAGTGTTGGTTTGTACTATAAAAATAACACCTTTTCACTAAATGCATATGAAAGTACATAAGACAACTATAGCAAAAACGCGATTTAAAAAAAAAATGTCTGTCTGGCTGTGTGTTTGTTCCGGGTAATCTCCGAAACGGCAGGACCGATTTTGACGGGACTTTCACTGGCAGATAGCTGATGTTATAAGGAGTAACTTAGGCTATTTTAATTTTAGAAAAACAATTAGGGTTCCGCGTAAAAAAATAAAAACACATGAAATCAAAGAGTATCTCCGAAACGGCTGGACCGATTTTGACGGGACTTTCATTGGTAGATAGCTGATGTTATAGTAACTTAGGCTACTTTTATTTTAGAAAAAAAAGGATCCTGTCCCTGTCGCGCGGGCTCAGAACACGGGAGCGGGCTTTTTTGTTAAGTTAAATTCCAAGCGGACGAAGTCGCGGTCTCAGCTAGTTGAGAATAAAAAAAATAGTTCCTAGGTACCTAGCATCCCTTTTAGTACCTTTTACTAAACGTTTTGTAATTACAAAATACACTATATAATAATACAAAATGTTCAGTAAAAACACTAAAAATTCTATTTGATTTGATAAAATTATTTGTGCTACCAAAATTACTTATTTGTTAACATTACCCTTACTCAGTGAAGGTGAAGCCCGTTTAGTAGTATTTATGAATTCAGTGCAACTACTAGCAGCGGTGTGAATTTTTCTAATCCCTTTTGGCAAATAAATAGCATTTACTGCGACATACCGGATAATTAAGCATTAGACTACATTACTGGTTACCTACTAGGTACGTAAAAGGAAAAAAAAACATGAAAATTTGTCAAAGTAAAACCTTATAAGACATTTGATCTCAGGACAATACTTTGCATAAACAAATGATAATGATAAAGGTAGCAGATAGGCAGCAAACTAGGGTACAACGCTTTGTAATGCAAATTGCATATAAACTGAACACGAGACATCCGACAACACGTCGTTGTCAGTCTTCTGATACGATCAGTTCGTGCTAATAAAGCTTTTAATGAAGTTCCTTAACAGAACATTTAAGATAATGAAACGAGATTAGATATTAAAATGTAATTCTGAGAACACGCGGCTGAACAATCTACAAACGTAACGCACGGAATATTATAGCCTAAGATCAATAGACAACATTCAAAATTGATTGCCCTGGTTTTTTATTATAAAAAGATAAAAGTAAAATATACATGTCTTAGGTTTATGTATTTTATGAGTTGGCTGCATTCCGCATTAAAGTGTCTCAAATGTGTATATGAGTCCAGTGACCGAGTTATCAAGTTAACATAGTTAAGAAAATATTATTTACTTATTTTTGTAATTGTAAGTAGGCTCTAATTTGTTTACCCATTCATGGCGCCAAACTACTAACCTACAAACCTACTGATTTAGGTAAATTAGTTTTTGTATTTAATTAATCTATAATGTAGGAATTACATTTGTGAACAAAAGCAAATATGTTGCATTTGACACACACGCCTTTGTGTTATTTTTATCATGCTGTTCATAAATTGTTCTCAAAGTGTACGATTACCGCTTGGCTCGCGCTATTGACCCGGTTCAGTGTAACATCTAATTAAGGCAATGAGCGTAATTACCTGATTAATGCTACTGTACTTACTCCCTTCAAATATACATTTTGTAACGGATTAGCACCTATAGTATCTGTCGGCGTAGTGGTTCACTCTATAAAAAGTAAAGAAAACCGAAGTTATATTCTTCGGGTCACTGTATACATAAGTACGTATTGTCTATGTCGTTGTGTTTTGTATAATTGAGATTTTTAATCGGGATTATTGAAATATAATAGGTGAGGTACTTAGCGAGAGGTTGAATTCAACTTGTCTTCTTGAATGTTTGGAGATGACGCCTTTAGACCCAATTCCTTTATAAGTTTAAATTTAAAAGCTTGAGAGGAAGAACAGAAACACCTAACAAAATAAAAACACATTAAAATAAACCCTGCCCGCGTGGGATGGTGCCAAGAATGCTAGCACCAGCTAGGTATATTCTTCTCATATTTTTTAAAAATCATTCATAAGAATTTCGACGACCTGTTTAGACAACAGCATGTTAATACGAATTGAACTATTAGACTTGGTAGGTTATAAATATCACAATAAGATAATATTATTTAAGAGTTAATCTGGAGTGGTATATAAATAAATAAATATCGCCAGACAGACACACCAACTGTACGGTCCCAAACTAAGCAAAGCTTGTACTATGGGTACCGTACAATGGACTGGGGGCAATCCCAGTGACACCCAGACCTGGGCAAATTACGAAAAGGCCATTTCCGAAATTTGCCCTGGCGGGAATCGAACCCGCAATCACCATGTGCAGTGAGCCGAGCGGCCTACGCTCAAACCACTGCGCCAAGCGGTCGTATATATAATTATATGACAGATATTGAATGTGGAATCTTCCAAAATAAACCAATAAAGAAGGGATACAGTAACTTGCCAATTGCAGAATACCTTCCCATATCATAAAAGTTTCATCACTCCATCGATATAAATATTATCGTAACTCATAAATCAATCTGAAACTTTATGATTTCGAGAAGGTACCCAGTATTGATACGGGGAAAACGATTTAAGTGTTAGCCTACGTAACCAGCGATAAAACCGAACGGACATAAAAGAAATATTCATGAGATGCAAGGACAGATAAAGAATACTAATCTCTGTTGACGGGAAAGTCGATAGGAACGTTTGGTGAAGTTGTAGAAATCTGATCAGTTTGAACGAGGTACAAATTGGTAATTAGGTATTTGTATACGAAGAAATAAAGTAGAAAATTGAATAATTCTATTTTAAGTTCCGTTCAGCCTAGGTTCTGTTCCGATTTCGATTTTCCTATCTTTGTCGGAAGGATTTCAGATACATCTATCGTAGTGTCGGTCGTCCTGTGCGCTATCGTAGATGCCTAGTTGCACTACTTTTAAATAAAAATAATGATAATTTTATTCATTTTAAATAAACTTTTATAAGCCCATCAATTCAATGACGGTTATGCCAACAGATCCTTTACAAATGTTGTACTTTCTTGAGCAAAAAAAAAATTGTTATTTACATTTTTGTAGCATATAAATCTAAAGCAATATTCTGTGTCGCGTCATAAAAATAGGAAATGCATCGCAAAAGCACGTGTTGCAGACGAAAAAGCAATTGCACACTATCTAACATCACTCATCGTTCACTTCGGCGATGCCCATCGGATGAACGATTATAAAATTCACATTTTTATTAGCGAGACGTTAATTGCGGCCGTCACGCATATTTACGTGCGTCGAGTAGATAATATAGACGGAGAAATGTGGCTTTAACACGTCCAACAAAAGGGAAATAGCAAACAGCCAGTGACCCAGTTCGCCGGGAAGGCAAACACAGGTTCCGTAGGATAGATGTAGAGGTACCTACCTGTTATTTTATCGCGTTATAGTTTCCCAGTTTACGACGCACGCAAATTGTTTGCACCTACTTTGATAACGCCAATCCGTTGGCCGTGGTTGGTCATAACCAATTCTTAGCCTGGTCATGTTATTTTGATATTTTTTATGACAATTACGCGGCTTGTTAAGTCTTATTAATTAAATATTTAAAATTTATTTGCCGTCATATCGCGAGAGATTTGTTCAAGTGGGACAATTTACTGAGGTAAATTTCCAGAAAAAAGACTGCTTATAAATGAACCTTATCTTAGCTCTAGATTGGTTGAGACTAGTGTAAAGAAAGCCGATCAATGCAATTGTATGTGTTTCAATTCAGAAATGTTCCTCATACTTGTTTGGAGAGGAAATTCAGATTGATAGTATCGTAGTCATTAAATGGATAGTGTTAATTGCTAGGTATCAATAAGCTTTCATCGTTTTATTGCACCAAGATATTTGTAAAAGTAGACAAAACATGAATCTTCATATTTACATCAAACCTTCATGAAAAAAAAAATAAAGTTATTTTAATAAAAAGGCACGGGGAAGAAAACAACAAAAACACAAGTCAAATTACAATTGGAGTCCAGTTAATCAGTTATCAAAGTTTCTGAGTATTCAAAATATTAAAGTTTAAAACCTTTGCTATATGCTCTTCAGAGAAACAATACTGATGTTAGCTACTTAAATAAAAAGAAAACAACCTTGTTTTACAAGGGTTTTTGCCAACAAAATCCTTATATTTAATCAGTTGTTATTACAAGATTTTATATCTACCCACTTGCTCGCCATTTCCTCGCTTTATATTTCACGTTGGACTTAGTATTATTGCGTAAGAGCATACGCTGTCAGTGATGGCGTATCCCATGTCTGCTGAACACCGTCAGGCATACTAAGCTGCTTATCTTACGTCTGGGAGGGCAAACAGGATATAAGTATGTCTATTTTGTTTCATAATGGTATTAAGATCAGTCTTATGATTCATGATAAGAACAATGTCTAAAATATTTTAGTTAGTCTGCTTGAAGTATTAACCATAAATACAACTGATTAGGTTAGAAGGTAACGCGGACGGTATGAATTTTTGAGGGATAATATTCACCGCGGTCAACGAGAAGTGATACGAAAATGAATAGATTTTTTGATTTAATTATTTGTTTTTAACGTTTTGCTTTCATTTATTTTGATTAATATTTAGTTTTTCGACACATAGTTATCAAAGAATTTATAAAACGGCTGCCCGAGCTTTGACGAGCCTGGCGGTGACTGATTAGAACTCGAATATTATTACCATTTCATATCGCTTCTCGCTAGCCATGGTTCAATGGCATAATGAAGCAACATGTTTTAGTCGACGTAAGATAACACTTTGTAGAAGCACTTAAGCAAACTTGGTGTAACGAAACTTAATATCGTAAATAGAGCAGTTCCCAGTGTTCATTTCATTTTACTTATATTATGAGACATCCAGACGGCAGCACGTTGTAACGTCAGTAGTATGTAACACACGATGGCTTTGTTCTTTTTAATAGACTTTTCACATCACGCGAAGTGTCTTTGTTCTATCTTATGTTGCTTTTTGTAAGATAAATCAGTGAAAGTGAATTATAATTCAAATCAATATATACGATTTAAATTGGGTGTCACTGAATTGGCGAAGGTACTTATGGCATAGAATGTTTTTGTGAATACGCGTGAGAACTTCATTTTGGATTGGTTCATTATTTAACTCTGCCGAGTTCATTATAAGGATCCAGGTTGTTTTTGCCACCAGAGCGATGTCATGCTGAAGTATTGACACATGACAGTTCTGACAGTTTTCTGTATTTCTTTCTCTCACTTCGACATATACGACAATTTGTATTTGTGGTGACGGTGGTGGTGACACAGACAGTTTTTAAGTGACGGATATCGTCAGCCCGTGCCCATGAAGCGCCATCTGGTGAGCTGATTTTGCGTAGAGTTTTGTTTTTGGTCTCTACCTTAATTTGGAGAGCTATTACGGTCATCTAGTGCTTTCTACTTATCTTAGCAGTGAACAGGGTAGAAGATTTAAGGTGTGTATTGCACTATCCATTGTCCACTATCCTGTATTAATAAATCGATCTCAAGTCTGAAAGTGATCTTGGAAATGTCATTCTTATGTCATTCCACTACAAAATCACATTTCAAAAGCGTACTCAAGACCTTCCTTAAACTTGAGATCGATTTAATAATACGGGCCATAGGAATCTCGTATGACATCTCCATATCTCTGTTAAACGATAGTATTACAAAATTATGATCTCAACACAAGTTATTACGAGAAAATTACAAGTGGAGCGTGGGTAAGCAAATGCTGGCAGTTGCTTACGATTTGCGACTTTTTGCCGCGCTGTTTTGTAATAATCGTTTTCCGATCCAATCCAATCTATATTGCAGTTACGTTATGTAAGGGCGCAATTCGATTTTATATTTTTTCTATTAAGTACGAGTATATTTATCCATGGTGGTTGGCAAATTGCATTTGGGCAATGAAATCGCCTCCGGATTTTGTTGTAATATAAATAGTGTGAATGTTTTATGGTTTGATTTTATAAGCGAAACCTTGTATGTCCAAGACAATTTAACTTTTCCCCGGGACTCGTCGAGGGTCAAACCTCGACGTCATTATTGGTCACCATTGTCGATCCTGGCTTACAGGAGTTACAGTGGTGGGAGTGTGTGGCGGGACTAGTCCAAATTTTTAAGCGAAACCTTGTATTATTATTACGCCAACATCATAGGACAGATGTTATTTATTTCATGATTTACGTAAGTAAGTACTAAGTAGGTAAGTAGTAGGTTTTTCTCAGAATTGACCCTAGAATCAGACTGTAGGTATATACCTACCAATGTTATTGCGAGTTGCGACCAATTGTATTCTCAGTAGGTAGGTACGTATGCGGCTATGAGTATGTTTTGAACCTATACATTAAATGTGTCCATTGATTCATCGACTTGATTTCATCTTAGATTATACCTAGCATCTAGTACTTGTATGCGCGTAATTATTACCTACTTATACAAAATTATAGTATGCACGCATCATTGCTTTTATGAGATAATCATGAGTGTGAGGTAGATACTCAAATGCATCTCAATTGACCTCGAAGTGACTACAGCCCGTAAAAAAAATCAGTAGTAAATCAGTAACCTGTGGCTAGCATTGGGTAGTCCTATCTCCAGTTATGGGCAACAATAGGCTCATATGGGGATGGCATAAAAATAGGAAAATTTATGAATAAAAGATAGATATTCATTATGAATACCACGGTATTAATAATAGGTCTATTTCTTCAAAATTTCTTAAAAACCTAGTTAGTCAGGGAGAAATGGCTTTTAGTTACTAAACAAGGTTAAAGTTAGTCTACTTTATCTCGTAATATATTTTTTTAAGCTAAGGGGTCTTTTTAAAGATCTTACGTAGGGTTGGTACGAACCTGAATACGATATTTATCTTTTTTCCATGAGAATGATGGCTCAGACTCAGGATTACCTACTCAGAGTGAAATAATTTTGAAAAATAACTTCATAACACCTAGGCTCAGTTTTCGTTTATGATTTAAAGAACAGTTCTAGCTATTCTTGAAAATAAACTTTCGCAATATGTCAATAATGAATGTAAGTATTTATAAGTTATTATAAATAATACATTTCGTCAAATAACTCACTGTTTTCAAATTATTATGTTTAGATAGGCATTCTTGTGAGTGGCAAAATTACGGTAGGTACCTACCTATTATGGTTGTATTTTTATTATCTTGTTAGGTATATTTAACAACATAATAGTTGACTGTTTGCTTGATTAAATATAATAGTTGCCCACATTGTGTTATCGAATGTAAACAACAAATAGGTTCAAATGTTATCTAAATAAAATTAATTATCGGCGATGAAATTTTACTTAAGTACTTAGGTACCAATTTGAATGGGCGTGTTCATTCGTATATAGAAAGGCTTGCACTTACTACATAATAGGTATCAACCAAAACTAAAATAATCAAATCTAGGTACCAATGAAATTATCGCTAAATAGGCGCATAGGTATCTATATAAATTCGCTTAGTTTGTTTCATTGTAACCGTGGCTTTGGATTTGATTTTAAATTAGTTTATATACCTACCTAATAGTTTATATTATATATACCTATTTCATCATGGCAAAATAAATTTTTTTAAATGATGATTAAAATTATGAAGCCTATAAGTACTAATCAGAACATAATAATTTATCTACCTAAGCTGTACCTAATTATGAAATCTTTTATTCATGACAGGAAAATTGATGAGGTGAAAATCGAATATAAACTACGATAAATGGTTCAATTACTTACATTTCAGCATAAAACTTTCTTCGTGCGCAAAATATCAGAAATGCAGCCGCGGATAAATCACCCATGAAATAATAACAAACAATGGAATTTTATTTTTTACTCTTCATAGATATAAATCATTATTACATAAATCATTATTACATTAAAAAGAGGATTCATTCATTGAATGATTTGATGCGCTTTTCGTAAATGTCAAATAATTGTTCGCGATGTTTTCTTATTCGAATTTCGAAATTGAAACAAACGCGTTCTCCGCACGACGCGCGTCTGCGGACTGGCTGGATGTAAAAATCCGTTGTCATATTATAATCGGACGGAACGCACCGGCACAAACCAACCGAATCGGAGTTAACTAAACTAATTACTTATCCTGTAGCAACAACGGTACTACTGAATATGGTCGGTTGTATGCTGTTTCACTTTCTAGCCAAGTCGAAATGCGGGTTCAAGTCGAAATCCAGGCGGGTGAGAGCATTAAACAACATTGATTATCGGTTTGAATCCTTGATCATGTTACATATGCTCGCTATTTTTCTTGCAAATATATACCTATTACATACCACAGTAGTATTTAGAAGTATGTGTTACATATTAATGTCAAAGACCCAGGAGCATTGGTAAGGGGGCAGAATAAATTCAGATCACCAGATATTACTTGTTTGGACTGACTGGGGTGATGTTACATGTCACTTCAGCCACTTTCATTAGAAATAGGTACTATTTATCGCGAGGAAAAAGGAGAAAGAGAAAGAAACAAAGATAGCAATACACTTAATTTAGTCAAATTTAGGTGCTGTAGTAGGTACCAACAGAATAAGCACTGGCCATTATAATATGCCTATGTTACTCCCTATAAAATCAGCTATCTGCCATTGAAAGTCCCCTCAAAATCGGTTCGTCCTTTTCAGAGATTAGCCGGAACAGACAGAAGACAGAGAAACATTTTTTTTTGTTGCTAATTATAAGTACCGTATAATACCTACTTTCATATGCATTTAGTAAAAAGCTGTTATTTTGACATTACAAACAGACACTTCAATTTTATTTATTTGTGTAGATAGATTAAAGAATACTTAGCCTAAGAAAGGATGAAGTAAGTACATCTCGAAGGCTGGTCATTGTGGTCGCTGCCATTCAACGGACGTAAGACGCAACTCACTTTAGGGTCCAGAATCGTGGGTTCAAGCCGGTCCCGTGCGGCGTTTTCGTCGGGACAATGAGGAATTGGGCCGGGCGCGACCTTGCCGCCGCCCCGGACCCCGCGGTCGCTTGACGACCCGCACACGTGAACTGGGCCCCAACCACGTTAGCTATTCAAAACGCAATACAAAAGTAAACTCGAGCGTTCAAACGCGAATTAGCTTACTAACGCTCGCGTTTGATTTTCTATTGCGTTTTAAGTAGCTAACGTGATAAGGGACCTGGCGCCCAATTCTGTTGACTGTCGCTCGATTCGACTCGATTTCGACTCGATTTCGACGTCAAAACTGACGTCACGTGAATCTGAATAAATCACTTTTGACGTATTGCCAGACGTATTGTAAGGCCCGTATTAATAAATGAATCTCAAGTCATCTACCGGCTAACTGTTGTTCCCTACCGTTTAGGTAATAGTTTATCAGTACTTAACTAGTCCTATAAACTTGTCGTTGGCAGGATCATCGGTAGTCGATGGGGCTATAAACTTTAATTGGAATTGGATCTCAAGTCTGACAGTGATCTTGAGTACGCTTTTGATGTGTATTTTTTACTGAAATGACAGTTTCTAGATCGCTCTCAGACTTGAGATCGATTTATTAATACGTGCCTAAGTCGAGCCCAGCGAAAGCGGTTAACAGAATTAGGCCCTGAAAAATTTGGCTCAATGTCACGTTACTCCTGTATATGTGAAATGAGGAGAGATTGTTATGTTTTATACAGGTGTTTCAGAAGTCCGGAGTAATCTTTTTTCGCATATGCATGAGTATTATAAACAGTATTTAATTGGGCATACATTTAACATACATATAAACTTACAAAAATTATATGGTATGGTAGGTACTATGAAAATCACAGTTATGATAAAATGTGACATGTGTGTGAAGCTAATGGTTTTCAAGTAGGTATTATAGATACCTTATGATTAAAAATTACAATAAAACATCAATAGAAACTTCAAAATCTGAAAACAATAAGAGGATAAGTTGAAAATATTTTAAACTAGCTGTGCCCCGCGACTTCATCCGCGTAGTATTTTAACTTAGCAAAAAATTCGGGATTATCGGGTTATAAAGTATCCTATATGTTAATCCCGGTTATAATCTATCTGTGTTCCAAATTTCATCCAAATCCGTTCAGTAGTTTTTGCGTGAAGGAGTAACATACATACATACATCCACACTCACAAACTTTCGCATTTATAATATTAGTAGGATTTTCTTTTTAATTTCAATTAATGTTCGCATGTATGAATGAAATATCTTGATCGAAACAACAGTCGGATCTTTGAGTGTTTAAGTAGGCGGGTTATTAATAAACTTTTTATAAAGATCAACAGACGACTGGAAGATAGGTAGGTATAAAATCTTTGTGGTTGATAGCAATAACAAGACTCTTTGAAGTCGCCATTGCTAAAATACCGATGTATTTTTAAACGTTACACTATTTTGTAAAGTTAAAAGGCATACCTACTAAGTAGCTGGGTAGATGGGATAGGCATTTAAGGAAATGAACCGATGTTATTGATTCGATATAGGTAGGTAGGTAAATATGCATTTGAAATGTGTACTTATTATGTATGTATGAATGTATATCCTACTAATATTATAAATGCGAAAGTTTGTGAGTGTGGATGTATGTATGTATGTATGTTTGTTACTCCTTCACGCAAAACTACTGAACGGATTTGGATGAAATTTGGAACACAGATAGATTAAGCCGGGATTAACATATAGGATACTTTTTAACCCAATAATCCAATACTACGCGGATGAAGTCGCGGGGCACAGCTAGTGTATGTATATAAGTAAGTACCTACCTACCTATTTAAAGTTTTTAAAGGAGGTCTTCAAAATATTGGGTTAGGCAGATCCCTTGCCCGCCGTTTGGTCACAATCTGGGTACGTACACCCACGTTCGCAGATCTTTAAATAAATAAATCAATATCGCCAGACGAACACACCAACTGTATGGTCCCAAACTAAGCAACGCTTGTACTATGGGTACAGTACAATGGACTGGGGGCGCTCCTAGTGACGCCCAGACATGAGCAAATTAAGAAAACGCCATTTCCGAAATTTGGCCCGGCGGGAATCGAACCCGCAACCACCATGTGCAGTGAGCCGAGCGCCCTACGCTCGAACCACTGCGCCAAGCGGTCGTCTTTACTTTTGCAGGTGTGGATACCTATTAGCATTCTAATCTATTGTACCTATACCTAAATATGAGTAGGTTAGTGTAAGTACTTAAAATTCCTTAATCAACCGATCGTGTTAAGATAATGTTTCAAACAATAATTTGATAACAATCTCTATAATTCAGACATGCCTACTCCATTATGGAATTTAGGTAACTAGGTACTTACCTACTTACCTTATTGGTAAGTAATAAGAAGTAAGAATGATCATTCAGAGCTATTTGTTAACTATTTACTTACGTTACAGTTATTGTAAATACCCGAGATAACGTTAACGTGTGAATACCCAAGATAATTCTGCGAAAATCTGCCTGGGTAGGTAGGTAGGTGGGTCCTGGGGTCATCTCTGTGCTCTCGTCACTTTCATGTGTACGTATAATGAAGTAGGTAGGTAGGTACCAAAACAGCGTGATTCAAAAGTAAAAAAATAAAAGCTGGATTATTGTGAGTATCGGCCATATAATTAAGTGATATAAAAACTTGATCGAAATTCAAACACCTATTCCCGCTAATTTTTAAAAGATATTCATATTACAAGCTATAGGTAAAAAAACCTTTTTTTTCTTGAATATTTTTGACTCCTACTCTTTAAATGCCGGACCGGATACACTGTTTTCTAAGCCATTAGATGTGTTCTTAGGTCGAAAGTTACGATACTTTAACTGAAATATTTATACCTATTTAGTTTTGTCAAGTCAAATTCGGTACAATAAAGAGTTATTCTATTATACTGAGGTGGACTTGCAGTCTTGGGTGTCTGGTCTGTGTTTTTTACGGCCGCCCCCTTCTCAGCTCATCATCCGTTTGACTTCGCTTTGTGCATTTAGCCAGTGTCAAGTAAAATGATGTTGTACTAGCTGTGCCCCGCGACTTCATCCGCGTAGTATTGGATTATTGGGTTAAAAAGTATCCTATATGTTAATCCCGGTTATAATCTATCTGTGTTCCAAATTTCATCCAAATCCGTTCAGTAGTTTTTGCGTGAAGGAGTAACAAACATACATACATACATACATATATCCACACTCACAAACTTTCGCATTTATAATATTAGTAGGAAGTAGGATTTATCCATCGAACATTTTATTTACCCCAACCCTAACCACAAATTACGAGACTTCTTGGGGAACTGGAAAAATCATGTAGTGCTTATATAACTCTGTGTGTTTCACCACTTTTGTTCCAATCGCCCACACACCCACGCATCCTTCCTACTATAATATTATAAATGCGAAAGTTTGTGAGTGTGGATGTATGTATGTATGTATGTATGTATGTATGTATGCATGTTTGTTACTCCTTCACGCAAAAACTACTGAACGGATTTGGATGAAATTTGGAACACAGATAGATTATAACCGGGATTAACATATAGGATACTTTTTAACCCAATAATCCAATACTACGCGGATGAAGTCGCGGGGCACAGCTAGTATGAACATAAATTGGTTAATATTATACTACCATTACACATTTATTAATTCAAAGAAACACTTTCCCACTTTCCGCCAAAAAGTCGTGTGTTCTATTGTTGTCTGAGAAAACAACAGAAGCCGCACGTGTCGAATCTAGAAAAAATAAACACAAACACCATCGACAAGAGTTTTTTTTCTCTTTGCTAAGGTATTTCTGTTTTTACAGCCCAATCTGTTGGTAGATACGTACACAAACCATACATGATTTAGCTAACTGTATTTTCATCCTTATCATGATTGTAACTTTCGTAGGTATGAGCAAGCCAGCAATATTTTGAGCCCAGTCAGATAGTCGCAATTTGTAGCCAACAGAATCTCGCAAGATATTGTGTTGTTAGCGCTGATAAACAGGTATTTTATGCCCAAAAGGTAGTAAGTACCCAAGTACTTACAAGTAGCGTTACGTTCTTTCGTAGGTAACTGTAGCGTTATTTTTAATAAAAAAAAATATGACGATGGATACATTCAGAAACAGCATGCCCCCAAACCCATAGAATGGTGGCGAGGTGGGCTTGACGGACACGCTATAAATTGCTAAAACTATTTCGGTCTTCGATTATGAAACATTGCCTTTATATTCCGTGAAATGTTCAATAGAGCGTAATAGTCTTCTCATAAACCGAGTATCGACATATCGGTTCATGAGCTCGGTATAAAGTACGAGTGAATGGGCGTTTTCACATTGGCCGACGCCACCGACACGACGTCGGCGGATGGATAATCTAAGGCCCGTATTAAAAATCGATCTCAATTCTGAGAGCGGTCTTGCTTGAGTATGCTTTTGACAAGTCATTTTGGAATGGCATAAGAATGACATTTCCAAGATCGCTCTCAGACTTGAGATCGATCTATTAATACGCTATACGGGCCTAAATACTAAATCTACTCCCACATCTGTGTGTATCGCGACGATGCTTCGCCTTCCTGTCGTTGTTGGGAGGTCGCTATCGTCTGCAACATGAACTAAATACTGGGGGGTATTCACAGTTGATGGAAAGTTCCATTCTTCTTTTAAATATTGGTATGAATTTTAAAAAGGATGGAAGCTGTCGTTTCCGACACGGAAACTTTCCGTCGATTGTGAATACCGCTCCTAGTCCGAGCTTCGTACCGCAGTTGTGAGAGCGAATTGCTGATCTGTAGCGTGCTATGTAGCGGAAGCATCGTGACGCTAATATGGGAGTAGCTTTAGAGTGTTTGTCCTTTGATGTCGCGATGTCGTGTCGGTGTCGTGATCGTCCAATGTGAAAACGCCCTCTATCGGAGCGCTTCCGAGATCCACGTCCATGTTAAAAAACTTAAGAAATACTTAAATAAAAAAACTACTTACTTATTACATTGTGTAAAATAAACTGTTTTAAAGTTAGCTTACGGGGAAAAATACACAGAGCACAAGGTTTTGTCCCTGGGAGCAAAGTTTTATATTGTATTTACATTTCTCAGGGTTTCTCTCGGTAATGGCAATAAACTCCTACCAAATGTGGGCCAAAATGAGCATTGCATTATACATCAGATGTCGATATATTCTGTCAACCCCTTCGCGCAACACTAGGCGTAACGTTATTTTTTTCCAATATCTTTATTACTTATAGGTATCACTTTATTGCGGATCAATGTTACTTTTATCTAATGAGTAAGAAATTAAAAGAAGTTTGTAATAAACTATAATGCATTTAATGCATTGCAATTGATATGAATCTAAAGTGAAAATCATGATTAGTTACACATGTCAAGGAATCACTTCCTTATTTACAACTTATGAACTATTATAGATCTTCTGTTATCATTTTGCGGAAAGTGTTCTTGTTCATTATAGCTCGGCAGATGGCGCTTCATTGAAATGTGCTGACATAATCTATCACTTCACTCGGTTTCAATGTCAGCCAACTCCAATGTGCCCCCCGCGCCGCTATCCTACAAAATAATTACGTAAACAAACATTATTATAATATGATTATAATAGCTGCATATAAAATTTATATTCTGTACCTTTATTTATCGACGTAACGCAAAGGAGCTTGTTATAAGTTCTACACCGTCTATTATTGGCTATTAGTTTGTAGTCTTGTTGAATAATATTTCTTTATTTCAGCTAACCACATATGAGCATCGGTGGTTCAGTGGTAGAATGCTCGCCTGCCACGCGGGCGGCCCGGGTTCGATTCCCGGCCGATGCAGCAATCTCTTTTTTATTATTTTTATTTTCCTCATAAATTTCGCCTATCCTATCTTGGGATATAATAAAGATAGTCTCCAGATTTGTATTCAATTCTAAAAGGAAGTACCTTAATTAATGAATATCATATTTATTTCTTGTTTATGTAAGTATCGTGATAATTACTTATGTAAATCATCATCATCATTTCATTCGAAAGACATCCACTGCTGGCCATAACTTGGTCTGCCCCAAAGTTTTCCAAAACGACTGGTCCTGTGCTGCTTCCATCTAGCGGTTTTCCGCGACCGTCACTTATTCGTCGGTCAACCTTGTGAGGGTGCCTAGGTACCTACCCACGATGCGTCTTCCCGTGCGTGATCGCCATTTGAGTACCTTTCCGCCCCATCGGCCATCGGTTCTTCGGGCTATGTGCCCCGGCCACTGCTACTTCAGCCTGCTAATCCTTAGGGCTATATCGGTGACCTTTGCTCGTCTACGAATCTCCTCATTTCTGATTTGATCACATAACGAAACTTCAAGCATATCTCCATAGTCCTCGCCATAGCTCTTTGAATGACCGTATGTAAATAAAATAACAAAAAATTCAATGTTCTACAATATTTTCAAGAAATTGGTTGAACTGAGGCGGATTAAAATTGCCTAAGGTGAGGACTATAACTAGGTCTCTTATTAGGGAGTAAAGTAAACAAAAATTCGTTACTGCCGAAACCCGGGATTGAACCGGGGACCTTTAGATCTTCAGTCTAACGCTCTCCCAACTGAGCTATTTCGGCGATGCTATTAAGGGTAAAATTATAGAATAATTTCGGAATTTTCGTTCTAAGACTATAAAATTGTTTTAAAATTTTTGAAATAATTTTTGTCGAAATAATATTCTGTTATTTTGCATTCATGTTATAATTTTGTATGAAAATGACATTTCGTTGAAAAATATTTAAATTAGCGCCATCTAGCATAATACTTACAAGTTTAATATAATTGCTACTCGACAATAGATGGCAGTACTATCAGTGATGTAATTAATTATCATTTGTATAGATGTCATTATTATCAAATTTGCGTTATTTTCTATGCATTTCTGTATTTATAATAATTTACACTAACACCATTTCGCATATTTTTACGAAATTGTAATTGGTGGGTAAGTTTTTGCTATATACTTACCTACTAGAGTATCTTTTGATACTTCCATGTGCAAGTAGTGTGTATGCAACCAACTCATAACCGATGTTGCCAAATCCGTTCTCCGAAATCCGAAATTAGTGAACAAAGCTGTTTTGAACGTGGATTAAGGGCATAATTGGACGCACCGTTGCTCTACAAAGCGGACTTAAGGAAATTAAATAAATACGGATCCATTATGGTACCGCGACTTGTTTCGAGACGTGATCTCTTCGGATCTAGAAAAAAAAAAAAGTAGATAGATGCCTAGATGGTTTTGAAAAATAGTTTAAATACCGTGCTTTTGCCTTCTTATTTTTCCTTTATTTTCCACAGCTTCGCTATTGTAAATTATATATTCTGGATGTCGATAGTAGCGCCGCCAACTGGGTCCATCTATGGCTAAAAACCATCCCAGGTGACCTCATAAGTATTAAAAAACATCAAAATTGGTCAATCCGTTTAGGAGGCGATGAATTACGCACACTCGGATTTTCTACTGGGTGTCCCAACGGTATGCGACACGGAGGGCAAATATTTAAACATTGTTGACAGGAACTTGCTTCATGACGACAATATTTTATTTTTAATAGTAAGTTATACTGCATTCATAGATTGAAAGTTGCAAGCCTCACCTGGGAATTAAACAAAGCATCCTTGTATTTATAATAATATGATGGTGCTCGAAAGGGTCAATTGCAGAGGCGGACCAGCTATCTTGTCCATCCTAAGCCGTGTAGAAAGTATCTGCCGCCTCTTTCTCCGGTCAATTTACTTTCTTGCCAAATATTCTTTAAATTAGTCGCTCCTAATATCTGGCCGCCCTAAGCCTGGGCCTAGTCGGCCTTAAGGGAAATGCGCCACCGCTGTTTAGTACCATAGGAAGTATCATAAATTAAAAAGGAACACCGTGAAAGATGTTAAACAAAAATCATGATACAGGATGCTGTATCATGAATAACTTCCATTATCATGCACCAGATGGGTTCGCAGACAATAATGTCGGTGTCGGAGTGAGTAATGTAATGACACATCGCGCGGTTATGTTATTGATTGCTGCAATGTAATTTTTTTAGTATGATTGCGGTGTGGTGTGAACTTGGAGACGTGGCGAAAGGTGCAGGGTTCCGGATAAAATAAAATAAGTATAGCAAGGGATGTCTGTGGGGAATGCAATGCCCACTAAGAATGTTATGGGTAACTATTGGTATTGTAAACTGGACTTTAAGAGTGAAAAAGGGAGCGTGGTCGTCCCCCCAGGCGAAGCGGTGGCGGGCAAGCATTGGACTTGCCTTCCCTAAGACATACTTAAATGGCATGAAATGAAGGAAGCCTACGTTCAGCCATAGACAATTCCACATGAGTCTTATTTGAAAACTAGCTGTGCCCGCGACTTCGTCCGCGTGGAATTTAATTGACAAAGTTTCATACAAACTTTCATCCCCTATTTAATCCCCTTGGGGGTAGAATTAGTCAAAATCCTTTCTTAGCGGATGCCTACGTCATAACATCTACCTGCATGCCAAATTTCAGCCCGATCCGTCCAGTGGTTTGGGCTGTGCGTTGATAGATCACTATGTCAGGCAGTCACCTTTGAGTTATATATATATTAGATATTACTTATTATTTCTAGTATACATAGATATACTGGTAATGGGAAATAAAAGCTATTTTTATATTATTTACAGGTACTATAGGTACCTGTGTGATATGTGCTTCACACGCGGCTCCGTCCACGTGGCTTTCAAGGATGAAGTAGCCTATGGTGCGTTCCGTCAGGAGATCGCCCCCGACGTGCTGGAGGCGACCGCACCGGGGAGGTTTTAGTGGGTAAGAATCCCACATACTTACCCCAGAACTCTCCCACAAGAGGGCTGGGGATCTTGAAACATTTCCTCCCTGACAAAAAAAGGGGGTAGGTATGGTGTTCAACAGTGTACTCTATCGATGAGTCAAGTTATTCCATAATGATTTTTACGGAACCCAAAAGAATTACTTTGTTGTATACATCCTGTCGATAATTTATTTATTTATTTAATAGGAAGTAGGTAGGTATTATGTCAGGCTATTGCCTTTTCAGGCGCGTGTTGCAGTCAGATATAGGTAGGTACATAATATCGGTACCTACGTAAATCCTGTTCTTCCCTACTATCCAGCATTTTTTTTAATGCTATAATAATAATGATGGTACTTCTGTACCGGATAGGTTGATTGTACTAATTGTTGTTGTACTAATGATTAATTTTAGTTGTACTTTCGCCAACGTCCATACCACGTTGAATACACCGGTTCTCGTCCGATCACCGAAGTTAAGCAACGTCGGGCGCGGTCAGTACTTAGATGGGTGACCGCTTGGGAACACCGCGTGATGTTGGCTTTTTACTAGTTTTGAGATTTAATCATGATAATTTTATTTTAACATATTTTTTAGCCAGACGGGATGATGTGTTATGTTGAGTGTCAAATCTGTCAAAGGCTATTTATTATTCTACCATGTTACTTACTACATCATATTTTACAGATTTTTTAATAGTGAGTGTATGTAAAAATAGAGTATCAATATAATATGGAAAATAAAACGAATAAGAAATATATCACAGATTTTATTGAAATGGAATATGTCCCAAAAACATACCGCCCAACGTGGGGCTCGAACCCACGACCCTGAGATTAAGAGTCTCATGCTCTACCGACTGAGCTAGCCGGGCATATCTTCCTGGCACAAAATTAGGAACTAATATCTATTGGGTCAGTTGACATCAATCTATATTGGTTCTCCCCGTTTATTTTATTCATACTATTAGCAGTTATCAATTATCACAATGCTATGGGAGGGATATTCACGAAGGTTAGTATACTATAGGGAAATTAATAATACTTGGTATCTAACCTTCTAATAACTGCAGTACTGACTTATAAGAAGTTGAAATACTGTGCTGTCATAAAAATGATTTCTTCGATGGAATATATTATCATTTTTTTAATCCACAAATAATAATTATAGAATTGTAGGTAGCTCCTTATTCAGTGTGTTTACATAACGTACCTATTTATAAATAAAATAATTAATTAGGGTGTTCACTAGTGATGTTCGTTAAAATGCAATTAGAATATGGATCCTCCTGCAGCGGAACGGAACCCACCGCCGGTCGCGCCTACTGGCGCCGCCGGCGCCGCGTTGACCACGTACGTATATTCGACAATAAAAGTGCTAACACTGGCTCAATGGTGTCAAAAAACTTGACAGGTTACCCAGTACTCAAGTTGTATCGGGTTTGCTATTCAATACTGTGTAATGAGTCTAGTTATTTATTTAACACCTCTCGAACATATTTTTAACATAACTACTGAACGACTTATTATAACGACTAATAATTTATCATTCATTTTGAGTAAAAAGAGAGAAAGGTAGAATGAGAATCAAAGAAAATTAAAAGAGTCAACGGCTTGCCAGTCCGATGGAAGTTCATTAGCTGCACCGACAAGAGACCATTCATAGAAAAAATAATACTTGCCTACTCAAAGAACATCCACTTTTTTGTGTGGTATGATGCTTAACCTCATGGTTCCCGGTGGCACATTAATGCTACTTTTATTAGCTAATACCGGCAATTCCCGGTGGCACAGTACTGTGTTTGCAGGACGCAGGCTAATTAAAATCGTTTTTCTAAAAGTAATGTTATTCTTGTTTGGCATTATATTCCACACGTACGTGGACAGTAATAAAAAAAAGGTCATCAGAAAGGCGATAGTGCCAATAGAATTTGAATGAGAAGGTTTTTTACGTCACTTGTAATTTGACGCCGCGATAAGGCATATGACCGCGGGCCTTGACGGATGTGCGCGACTTAAACGTCACGGATGCCAAAGGGTTAAAGGCATGCAGGTCAAAGTTTTACTATCTAATTTAATCAAGTACTTCATTCTGCACTTCACCTAATTTATTTATTATTTCAAAATATAAGTACCTACCTACTTAGTCAAAATTTGTCAATATCATAAAAAATAACATTCATAAAAAAAACCTCAGTGTTGGCGCCAGGTGCTATCTTATTAATATTCCCAAACACATTTAACGATTTCCCCTGCACCTTCACTGTACCGGCAGTTTCCACAACTATAACAGTTGCTTTATCAAATAACGAAAGTCAATAAACTTCTGTGTGTGACGTTACTCCAGCCATCAGTATTCGTACAGTGCGCATCGCAGGAAGTGGAACGCCGCGACAGTTAGCTTTTACCCGCAGTCTGATGACCTAAGCGGTGGAGTTACAAGACGATTATTACGACGATAGCCATCAGCCATAGTTTTGTGGGCCACTAGACTTTTGAAAAACTAATAGATATCCATAATATAATAAGTAGTTGGTGCTAATTGTCGTTAAATCTTGAATAAGCTAAATTTTGTCACCCCCAAAATAGGCATCGACTTGTTCAAATGTTTGGAATATGACACGAACGGCAATACAATTAGTTGAAACGAGGTTTGTCCGTATAACTTATGAGCAATAGCTACTAGACACCAAAACAGAGAAAATAAAGTTGAACCAGAGAATTGTCCGTAGAAAGGAACTACTTGTGTTTTCTTATATTTACGCGAATACTACACATTGAAATAAAACTATTTTTCGGATTTTATCGCGTTTATTAACTTTATATTCCCGACGTTTCGGTTGCTTTACAGCAGCCATGCTCACGGGGGGACTGAGGTGTTAGATGTCCTGATGTCATAGTTAGTAACTGGGTACCCTCATATTTAGTTGTTGTTTGCGGTCCGATCCACGCAGAAAGTGCTCACAGTGTCTCGAGGTCTTGCAATGGTACACTTGGTTTTGGATTTAATTATATTAATTACTGGATCCCAAGTTGGTGGTAGCACCCAGCCATCTTCCCTATTGAAATTAGGATGTTTTTTAATTTCAATGGCCTCACGTATCATCCTTGGTCGGAATCGGTGTTCTTTTGCGAGGATCTGTGGTTTATCAAATCTGATATAATGGCGGGTGCGGTCCTTCTAAGATACTACTTTTGGATCGGTTTAGTCATTGGCAGTTATTAATCCTCCGGGAAACAATCTTTCCACGTCAACTATTCAGCGCCCTTAGCACTCCTTAATATCATGTTGTAGAATCTTTTTAGTTCCAAAATGATCACTCTTAGAACTGACACTTAATTTTCTCAACATTGTCACCTTCCCAAACTGGCTACTTCGCCGAAAAGTACACTATCTCACAAGGACCACTGCATTTTCCAAAATTAACACTAATATCAAGCGATCGTAGGCTCCTTACCTACGGTGGTTGCCAACATAACATACTTTTTCATTACTCATACTCTGAAAGTAGGTCTGAAGTTGCCTGAGGAGCGGGTTGAAAGTAATACTTTTCTGGCCCGGTAGAATCGCTTTCAACTGACAGCTGTCAAATTATTAAAAAAAAACTAGTTCCATTTTCACATTTCTATGGAACCATGTTCAAACTTTTTCTACAGTCACTACAGCACGATGTAAAATTGAAATAACATAAAGTTAAGTATTAATTAAAGAATATAATATTTTTAAATGACTTAATTTATATTTTAGTTTCAACAATTTCTTTAAAATAACATAGATTTGGGCAAAATATATAAAGATGAAAATGAAAAATAATGGCTAAATAATGAAGTTGGCCGGCCAACGAAAAAAAAAAAAAATTAGGCGGCAATCCGATCTTTATATTTTTTTTGTCGTAGAGTATTGTTCATTCTTCCTTGTATTATCTCTTTAGCCAATTCCTGTTTTTATTTTTACTTTCCTTGTATTCGTAATGAAAAGCACAGTGTTTACCTCGGGTGAAAGACTTATTTTGTCCCTCGAACTATTAGCGCCCTCGCTACGCTCGGGCGCCAAACCCCGTCTCGGGACTAAATAAGTCACTTTCACCACTCGTGTAACAATGTACTATTATCTCCTACATTCATTATTATTACAGTAGGTTACTAATGAATGTGCTTTGGACAGGTGGTATAGCAAGTTTTAATCTCTTCGGTACGAATATTTCCAATCACTTCTCCATTAATTATTTTTTTGTCTCAATTCATTCACACTATTAATTTGAACCTTTTTTTACCGCAATTAAGTTTTGAATCACCGTCTAATCACTGGCCTACTACCTATTCCGTGTTCTCGTTGGAGACTACGTTTTATTTGTTTTGCGGTTTAATATTATGACTGGACACTTTGTGAACGGTTTTCCCAGTGAGTCACCTCACGTGAACGTCAAAGAAATTTGGCGGAAGGAGGCTTTGACTGGCTTGAATTTCAGGGATAGTTATTACTACGGCAATTACCTCGACTTGGCGAGGGCATTGCCCCGCCCTAAGACATGTTGCCCAAAACATGACAATGGCTAACGCCTACTGCATGGAAAATTTAAATATACACAACTCTCAGTCAATTAGTGTAATTACAATCCGTGGCGCCTTACAACTATGATTTCATCAGCTGATCAGTCTTGCGATGTGGCAATCAGCCTATAGGTACAGTTATTTTAGTCAAACGAAAGGAAGTGGATAATTATATTCTCACTCCTCCTATATTTTATTTCGATTAAATTCGTGCGCGTTCCAAGACAGTTACTTATTCACCGGGACTCGTCGAGGGTCAAACCTCGGCGTCATCATTGGACACCATTGTCGATCCTGGCTTACAGAAGTAACAGCGGTGGGAGTGTGTGGTGGCCTTGTTCCAATAGCTGATATTCACAAATTTTTTTAACCCCCGAAAAAGAGGGGTGTTATAATAAGGCACACAAAGGCAAAGGCATAAATAAGCATGCACCAGCAACATAAGAAAAAAAACCTAATATTTTTCCTTATTCCGCTTCTTTGTTAATGTATTTAATTAATGTCATTAGGTGAGGTATATATACATTTATTGTATAACCCGTACACTTGTACAATTAAATCCTTTTGGAGAGCCACTCAAGCGTTCCGATTTTATCACATTAATTTCTTTTAGCGTAACCAAACCGATAATCAAATTCAAATCAACCAATCCCGTTTCTTTCAAAGTATACTCGTACGTCAATGCATCATACGAAACGTTGCAATAAAGGTTAATTTGGTTGTCATTACGTTCATTTCTCGGTACGATGACAGTTCGCATATCGTATCGTTCACCCCGTTTACGATCGGGGCCTGCCAGTTTTATCGTTATCGTAACGACCGAGATGCGTATTGTAATTAATTTAGTAGGTACTGAGAATTATGAGTTGTGATTTCAGGGCGGGCCAGCTGCCTCCTTTTTTCTTGTCAAATTGAATTGTTCGTTTGTTATGTCTGCGGCTGCATGCCGCGCGGCTTTATTTGCAATTAGATAATTTAGTACCTCGATTTATTAGGTAAATTAGCTCGAGAATTTCGCCAAGTTCACTCGAGCTCAACCTCAAGTCGTTTATTTGGTTTAGGCCTACGTATTGCACTTACAAATTGTTTTTTTTTTCTTAAGTCTACAACCGGATTGGATCGCGATCTCGACCGAGGAGATCCGGCAAGAAACTAAGCTTGCTTGTTTTTTTTATTTAATTATTTGCATCGCAAGTTGCTTATATTTACTACTAGCTGTGCCCCGCGACTTCATCCGCGTAGTATTGGATTATTAGGTTAAAAAGTATCCTATATGTTAATCCCGGCTATAATCTATCTGTGTTCCAAATTTCATCCAAATCCGTTCAGTAGTTTTTGCGTGAAGGAGTAACAAACATACATACATACATACATACATACATACATACATACATACATCCACACTCACAAACTTTCGCATTTATAATATTAGTAGGATGTACATAGAATAGTTATTTTGGGAAATAGGTACCTAATCGCTCATTTTAATAATAAACTAGGTAGGTATTCAAAATAAAAGCTTCATAAGGCTGTATACAACAAAGATAATGTATCACACATACAGAAACAAGAGTCTCTGATTTTTCTGTATCTGTATCTGATTGTTCTGTAGTTTCTAGTGTTTCTACAAGTAACCGAAATATAACGACAGACAGGCATATTATCTAGGAACGTAGGACCGTATTATAAAATCGATCTCAAATCTGAGAGCGATCTTGTAAACGTGATTCTTATGTCATACGTCAGCTCAAAATTACATTACAAAATCTCACTCAAGATCGCCGCCAGACTTGAGATATATGTATTAATTCAGGCCTTAGTTTTAGGATATTTCGGTGCACGAGTGTGGGGAAGACGGTAGTTTCAGTAGAACACGGGGCCGTGCAAAAAAAAAACAAACACATCTGAAACCGATCGTCGTGGTGAACAAAAACGATATTGTTGAGCGCTTTCAAGATAGGCCTAACATCTCGATTCTCTTTACGAAATGTATAGGTATTATATTGACGACCGCTTGGCGCAGTGGTTCGAGTGTAGGCAGCTCGGCTCACTGCACATGGTGGTTGTGGGTTCGTACCCGATCGCCCCCAGTCCATTGTACGGTACCAATAACGTTGCTTAGTTTGGGACCATACAGTTGGTGTGTCAGTCTGGCGATATTATATTATTGGTTACTAGCTGTGCCCCGTGACTTCATCCGCGTAGTATTGGATTATTGGGTTAAAAAGTATCCTATATGTTAATCCCGGTTATAATCTATCTGTGTTCCAAATTTCATCCAAATCCGTTCAGTAGTTTTTGCGTGAAGGAGTAACAAACATACATACATACATACATACATACATACATCCACACTCACAAACTTTCGCATTTATAATATTAGTAGGATTATTATTACCTCCATAGGGTGGTTACATTGGGTTGGGTCATGTTTTTCTCCGTAGCACCTTAATGATGCTAATGAGGTGATTTGGAGTGAACTGTAAACATTGTGCAGGCGGCATGCGCGCGCCTGCAAACTTCGTGAGTCACGTGTAAACATAGCATTACTGCAGTAAACACGATGACACAGTAACTGGTGCACGACAGAGTGAGAGTAGATAATATAATTGATGACCAGCTTGGTAATACTTACTGTTTTTTTAAAAACTTACTTTAATTTAGGTATCCCTTCAATCAACGTTGCCTAAGAACATAAGCAAATCAAATACTACTTAGGTACTGTATTATTGGTGTTTTAATTTTTAACGATGATCTAACTTAAAGTTGGAGAAAAAAGTTGATCGATTAGTAGGTATATATCTAGAGAACCTTGCGCAATCTACCTATTTACAAGGAAACTTTATGGATTTTGTTTTATTTGCTAAATTATTTACAAATAATATTGCAGAATTTATACTGTTACTACACTAAATAGAATTTGAATAAGTAAAAGTTTTTTTCTGTAAAAAAATAATCCATTGAAATTATATTCGGAACTGATGCAAAATTTTGATTAAGACTTATATGCCCGGCTAGGTCAGTCGGTAGAGCATGAGACTCTTAATCTCAGGGTCGTGGGTTCGAGCCCCACGTTGGGCGCAATATTTTTGTAACTCCTGTAACCAGAAAAGCGCACAATGGTACAATATACAAGGTGATAAATTAAACTATATTTTCTTCACTGGTATTTGAATCCTGACTTCCATCGCAAGAATCAGTGTTACTGTGTGGCGAATTGTGATTGGTAGTCCATCCTGAATTGAATATACGTCCAGGATAGTGTCGTTTATAAGTCCAGTAGCAATATCAATCAATACTGTGCCTTATGTTCGTAGCAATACAATCTTTAGCGTACAGTTATAAACGCTGGCTCTACATTTCTTACTGCTAGACACATCGTTCAAATTATTACAATTTTACGGCGATCGTATGATGTTTGTTGAACTTCCCGTTACGACATCATTTTCCTTATTGCTTCCTCCTTTTCCTAGATTTTGTTTTGGCCCACTTTGCTACTTGATGGTTGACGCGCGTTCCACTGATGGTTCCTATAGCCATCGTTGATTCACTGACTCAATGACGTCAAAGGTCACCGCAATTAGCGGTTTAATGTAGGAAAACGGACGCAGTATGTAGTCTAGACACACAACTCTATATAAGTACTTGTACATTTATGTTTTCCTGGTACTTCATAAAAAATAACGCCCGTTAATTATTCAAGGTAAATCCAGATCTTATTTGTATATTAATTAATTGGAATGATTAATTGGATTTTCTATTGTTATGAAACTAAAATAATTTAATAATTACTAAGTATTAATTGCATAGTGGTTTTCTTCAGGCAAACTACATATTTACATAGACCTATTTCTAATTTTTGCCAAAGAGGTATGTCGTGGTAAAAGAAACTTGCTGTTAGTAACTGTCTAATAATTAGATAGGTACATCTAGATTTAGACGACAGCTTGGCGCAGTGGTTCGAACGTAGGCCGCTCGGCTCACTGCAAATGGCGGTTGTGGGTTCGATTCCCGCCGAGGCAAATGTCGGAAAGGGAATTTTCGTAATTTGCCCAGGTTTGGGTGTCACTGGAATCGCCCCTAGTCCATTGTATGGTACCCATAGTACAAGCGTTGCTTAGTTTGGGACCATACAGTTTGTTTGTCAGCCTGCCGATATTTATATTTATAGTCTGACGATACTCTATATATAATCGTTTTTAGAGAGGGCAGTACCGTTTAATAACATGGGTCTGGGTTACTGAGACTACCGGGGCTAACTATAGCTAAGAATCACCCAGGTGACCACATAGCCAAGCCGTTTTGGAGCAGAATTACGGAAACACTCACACCAGAATTTTTGTTTGTATATAGGTAGGTACTAAAGAAAAAGTAAGTGGATAGATTCCCCGAAATATGACTCTTACTTCGGGCCTACCTTTGTTACCACTCAACTTGAGTAGGTACCTATCGAATTATAATAACCACCATATTAGCAGTGAATCATTTGGAACCGTAAGCGGGTTATTCTGAGATTTTGACCGCGTGACATCAAACTGTCATTAGTAGGTACTCTAACGAGTATGCCGGGTTCAGTCCCGTTTCCGAATTTAATTAGCATACTGACATGACTCCATGAGCTTCGGTGATAGCCGATTTGTTTACGATCATTTTCTGTAACAATGTCTGTCATTACGAGTGTCCGGAAACCTGTTGGCCACCATGGACAAGAATATGGAACGTGATAACATGTGTTTTGTGCGTTTGATCTCGAACATTTTACCTACCTTCTATTTCGTATCGCTTCTCGTTGGCCGTGGTATAGAATAAAAGAATACAATACTATATTAGAATAACAAAATATTTTTTACCTACTTAATAAGTTAATACCTACAACCGATCTAACCCTCTATGTTGGTAGATAATTTTCTTCCATCTCCTATTATTTCCAGAAATTTAATTCGTGAGGGTTCTAATTCTAATACAATTTAGCTTTTCCCTCGGACATGACGAGAGTCCAACCTGCGTTGGACCCCGCTGTAGATCCTGGCTTAGAGGAGTAACAGTGGTGAGAGTGTTACGGGTCTAGTTCTATTGCAACCCATTTTGTTATTATATTTAAAAGATCTTTTTGGTGAAGTCACTGGCCTAATACCTAAGCAAGTCATTTTACAACCAAGCATAAAGTGAGCTTATTAAAACGGTAAATAATAACCAACAAATAAGCTTACGATGCTTCGAGCGCTGCATTTCTACGTAGCACCGCCGTCCATTTTGGGACGGTTATTTTAAAGCTTACACTTTTATTTTGGAAGCGCTGGCGGATATTTGAATCTCCGAGATAGTGCGCAGATATTACTGTGAAAACAAACGCGCACTTAGTAAGCTGTCTACGGCTAAATAGCAGCCATGGTCTTTGACCGATCTTGCTATTTTCAGCCGACGTTGTATTTAGTTTTAACTCCGTTAAAAAGAAAAGAGTTGTACGTTAATAACTCAGAAATATCTGCACATATTTTGATGCGGTTTTGCAAGAATTATACAGGCAGGTACCGATCGAATTATAAAATTAGCCTAGACTTACCTAGTCTTTCTACATCTAGAATTATTTATTATAAATAAATGTAAATACATTTTCATTATAACCTACTAGGTACTTCATGGGGCTTGGTACAAGTTTTGACAGCATCAAACCCCTATCGAAAGTTCGAATCTTTGTACCTATACATTTCACAGCAGCGCTCTTTATATTTGAATATGTTCAAAACGCGTACTACACTAACCCCCTCAAAAAAGGGTATCAGCTTATGACAGCTAGGTACCTATATAATAATAAAAAGCCGTATATAGATAGTATTATATGATTTGTTACTAATATATAATGTCTTGCAATACGGTTTGCCTCTTGGCATAGGCTTCCTCCAGCTCTACATTGAGCTCTGTCATCTGCGACTCTGGTCCAGTTTGGACCCAAGATTAAGAGGATGTCGTCTCGCCATCTTGCTCTCGAAATCCTTGCTTTCTTGTATCTTCCCTTGGGTACCATACAGTTACTTGCTCGCTGTATTTTTTCAATTTGTAGCGCAACATAATATGTCTATGGCCATTTTAAATATTCGATACGAGCTACTATATCTGTTACTTTAGTTTATCTCCTTGTTTCCAAATTATAATGGTGTGTAAATAACGGGCACTCGTTTAACAAGGCGTCTAGCAGCTGAACGGCAACCGTGGTCTTTGACCGATTTTCTATTTTCATCTGCCGCTGAAAAGCTATTAACAGACTGTTGGCCGAATTTTTACATGACTTTCACAGTCTACCTGGGTTTAGTGCCTAAATATTTTCCGTTAGCAACTATATTTTATTGGATAAACCAAACACCTCCTATATTTATCAACATATAAACATATTTTTTATTGCTTTTATGAGATAATAATATATTATTTATTGTTCCTCGGTTCTTTCTGCAATTCCGTTTAGTTCGAATATCTCTCCAATGTTGCGGTTATTTTCATATGTAATATTTGGATGGGATAGCTACTTATCCGATCGGCATTTTATCCCATCCAAATAATCAAGGTAGATGTGTATTGTAGTGTTTCCACATTTCGCCGATGGCATTTTAGTCCCGATAAAATAAAACGAGCGGCACAGGAGGGGTCGTTGTAAAATAATTTAGGGGAGGTCTATGTGTAGCACCAGATGTCTTTCGGCTGAAATGATGATGATGAAAATAAAGCAAGCCTTGTGTCAATCTACTGGGCACATATCCTTGAAATTCTAGGGGATTCGCATTTCGAGGACGCCTTGGAGAACTTCACATGTCTTTCGAAAGCTGTGTGTTTCCTCGCGATATTTACCTTTATCGTTCAGCAAGTGATAACCTTAGTAAGAAATGAGATTCGCACATGAAACCCACAAAAACCTATCGGAGTTGCGAGTCGGGGTTGTAACCTGTGCACTGCACTGCACTTTGTGTTACTAATTAATTAAAAATGCTTTGGTTTTAAATAGAATCCACATAAGTAATCAACTTTCGACTTCTAATACAAATGCAACCTCCGTAAATATGATCACGTCTCTGCGCATCGATCGCAATTAAAATGGTTACCCATTCGGGAGCGCAGAGCACTGAGGGCATTGACTACTCTGTTTTCTTTTCTAAACAATCCTTCTTCTCCCCCCTATCTAACTTCACAAATTCAATTAATTTGCTCTGCCCATTCTAAAAATCTGCGCTCGACAAATAATCTTCTCTTACGATGTCCCTCACACCGCTCTGGGTTTATCCACTCCTCTTTCTTTGTCCAGGCGATCTTCCTTTGGAACGTGCTCCCTCTGAGTATCAGGACGGCAAAAAGTCGGTTGTCTTTTAAGGTGAAGGCACGAGAGCACATTCGCAAGAAGTTGGTAGAATCGACACAGCGGTAATTCGTTGGACTTATTTTCTTAACAATTTTGTTTTATATGTATGTATGTATCTATGTATTTATCAATATATGTATATAGGTATAATTTCCTCTCTATTTCTCTCGTTTAAGTTGCACCCGCCATGTTGTTTCTGCACCACCCTAAGGTCGACTGGTAGATAATGCCTAAGGCATTAAGTCCGCCTTTGTACATTGTATTTTTACTTGTGCATAGAGTTTAAATAAATAAATAAATAAATGCACAGGCATGTAGGTCCGTATTAATCGATCTGAAGTCTGAGAGTAATCTCGGTAATGTAATTTCAGTACAAAATGACATAAGTCTGGGAGTAATCTCGGTAATATCATTTCAGTACAAAATGACATAAGTCTGAGAGTAATCTGGGTAATGTCATTTCAGTACAAAATGACATAAGTCTGAGAGTAATCTCGGTAATGTCATTTCAGTACAAAATGACATAAGTCTGAGAGTAATCTCGGTAATGTCATTTCAGTACAAAATGACATAAGTCTGAGAGTAATCTCGGTAATGTCATTTCAGTACAAAATAACATAAGTCTGAGAGTAATCTCGGTAATGTCATTTCAGTACAAAATGACATAAGTCTGAGAGTAATCTCGGTAATGTCATTTCAGTACAAAATGACATATGAAAAATATTTTAATACAAAAATTTAACCGACTTAAACAACCTGTGTGTACTAAAAAGCTAGAAATAACTAGGGAACTTATAATTTATATAATTTGGAGTCAAATTCGGTCCACAATTAAGGGAGAAATCGGTGAACATACACAAACAAAACTAGAGACGAAAATGTAACCTACTCCTTTTTTGGAAGTGGTTTAAAAAAGCGTACCTACTCAAGACCGCTCTCATAGTAGAGATGAATTTATTAATTTACTAATACAGGCCTAAGTATACAAACACAATGACAACTCGAATGCTCTAGTTTAGTTATTACGATCGCTACACTATCGTACGGCAGGATGTCGGCCCGGGTCGACGTTCTGTCACGCCGCAGCTAATTGTTATAAATTGTGTTGCGATATATTATGTGGACAAGATAATGGTTGTTGTGTGCAAAATATATTCATTATGTACCTACCACTCGAGAGTTTGATGCTGGATTGGTTCGCGCTTGGTACGATTTCGGAAATCATTTTAGGACGTCAAGCAATATAATTCTCGGATATGTTTGTTAACCCGGATGAATCGAATGATGGATTGTCGAGCTGATCTGGGGTGGTATTCACAGTTGATGGAAAGTTTCCGATGCCGGAAGCAACAGCTTCCAGCCTTCTTTTACAAATGAATTAGAAGAAGGATAAAAGCTGTCGTTTCCGACACGGAAACTTTCCGTCAATTGTGATGTTCATTATTGGCCACATGAAGGTAGGAAGGAAGACAGAGAAGTACATGAACTCCATGTTTTTATTTAATAAAGTTGGCAAACAAGCGTACGAACCGTAGGATGTTAAGCAGTTACCGTGGCATATAGATGCTTGCAATATCACAGGGATTGCTCGCATGTTGTCCACCTGAAGCGGAGTGGGACAGAAGGAGACGGAAAGAGTTGGGCTTCCATAATTGGAGAAGGAGTGGTAAACAAATTAATACAATTATGATATATATTTTTATTAAATTTATTATATCAGCAAATTACATTAAAAACATGACGTCCCAATCGTCGGCTTTAGACACGTTCTACTAACTACTTACTTAAACTACAAAAATGTAAGATCACTCGCAAGTAATTTGGAACTAATACTGTAATTACTTTTAATATAACCCAAGTACTTAGTAAATTAGATTTGTAATTCATCCAGACTGCCCACAGGAGGGCAATAAATAAAGTGTTTTATTCACATAACTTTTATTATAATCAATTATGTAACAAGTACGACCTTTCTGAGAACAGTTAGCGGTCCGGAGGGTCAGTACATGGATTGACGGCATCAAATAAGTATTGATCGAGTCATCAAATCCTTTTGATACATTGCATAGCAGCGCCCCTAGCGGAAACATGCAGCTTTACTGGTGAATAAACATAATTCAACCACTCGATCTGTAGATAAGTTCAAATATCATACAAAACCTCCGGAAAAATATCTCCGTGTTTCATGTTCGAAAGGTCCATGTCTTATTCATTATACGATTACCTACGACCAGTGAAATCATTTTCAAAATAACATTAAAATTGGCAAATAAACAGACTTTGAACGTTTCGTTCGAAAACCATACTAGTGAGTGAAGTATCTTAAGTAATTAACTAGCGAATATCTTTGGGTTTACTTAATATTTTCAAACAAAATATTTTACTAATTCCATGTTAGCAATGTTATTCAGCACTCACATAATGAATCGAGCTTTCGATACCCATCATGGCATCGAACTAATTTGGGTTTCTTGCCCAATACAGCGTGGGTTTCCCTTTTTGAACCTCTGCCAAACATATAACTTTCAAAATCGTGAGCGCTCTCAAGTTCGGCGATTGCAATAAACATTGTGTTTTATACTATTCGCTATGTATGATCTCGGATGAACTCAAAGATGATGTAATTTGATTATTTTGAGAGTTGGTATGAGTTTGTTTTCGTAATTATATCTACCGACCTTTTATGTTACATAAATTCTGTAAGGTGCGCTTTGTGCCGAATTTGTTTAAGCTGAAACGTGGCCTTGGGTAGATCTGGTTGTAAAAACTTTGAACACCGTGCAGAAAATCTGTAAAAGATCAGGGTACTAACACATGGTACGGAATTACATTTAAAATGATAACAGGAGAAATAGGTTCACTAAATCACGAGCTACAGCCGACCAAGTTTGAGCTAAGTTAATTCCCCGTCGTTCCTGAATAAACTTAATTCTGAGATTCAAAAATCAACCGCAATTACAACTTTGTTTCTTGTGTTTCACTACTTTGGTTATAGATACGATAAATGTTCGCTATTGTAATAGGTGCGGAAGCCTTCATTGTGCATGTCTTGACGTGCACTTGTCCGGTTTTTTTTCCTCTCTTTCATTGCAGTTCTCATAAAACTACAAAAACTTAAACTACCTTGTTTATTATTATTATGTTGTAAAGATAAAACATTTAAAAGGCAATATTCGAATCGAATCATTGTGGTATGCGCAGCATCCAACATCTCCACGATCATTAATCAAGGAGCTCCAGAAATTAGGATTAAATATTAATTTTATTTCGCAGTTCTAAGAACTAAGGTTTAGGACAAAGGTCAGACTCTGTGTGAATATCAGTGGGGTGTAAAATTTAATTTAATAAAATATAGTATGCCAAAGTCAATGGTTCTGAGGATATTTTATGTTTAGGTCAATAGTAGTGTATTGAAAGTAAGCTTCGCTACTTTACAAAACAACAAAAACATAGAATAAACTTATGCCATATCTATGAAATTTGCGTTCATTTGACGACCGCTTGGCGTAGTGGATCTGCACAGCGTGGTTGCGGGTTCCAATCCCGCCTGGATAAATTACGGAAATGGCCCTTTCGTAATTTGCCCTGGTCTGGGTGCCACCAGGATTGCCCCAGTCTATTTTAGCGTACCCATAGTACAAGCGTTACTTTGTTTTGAATCATACAGTCTATGTTTTAGTCTGGCGATATATATTAATTTATTTTATCTATACAAATAAATAAAATTGGAGTTTCTGTTTGTAATATCAAAATAACACCTTTTCACTAAATGCCTATGAAAGTACATACGACACCTATAGCAAAAACGCAATTTAATTTTTTTTTGTCTGTCTGTCTGTCTGTCTGTCTGTCTGTGTGTTTGTTCCGGGTAATCTCCGAAACGGCTGGACCGATCTTGACGGGACTTTCACTGGCAGATAGCTGTTGTAATAGGGAGTAACTTAGGCTACTTTAATTTTTGAAAAACAATTAGTGTTTCGCGTAAAAAAATAAAAACACATGAAATCAAAGAGTATCTCCGAAACGGATGGACCGATTTTGACGGGACTATCACTGGTAGATAGCTGATGTTATGATCAGTAACATAGGCTACTTTTATTTTAGAAAAACAAAGTTTTAAAAAATGGGTTCTGTCGCGCGGGCTCAGAACCTTTTTTGTTAAGTTAAATTCCACGCGGACGAAGTCGCGGGCTCAGCTAGTAATATTATAAAATGATAAACCATTTTATTTATGCATAACAGAATTATTCTATCTTACCCATCTACGCCCTATTACCTGAGTAAGGTCAGAGTAAGTTGGGTCTCTAGGCACTTTATATCTAAACAGAAAAACGTGACCGCAAAATATTTTATGAAAAAAATATTGCGTAGATTGATTTTTTTGCTGCCGTTCGCTATGAGTTAGGGATTCGGCAGACGAAATATAGGCCCCACGTGTGACTTTAATATGACTACTAGACACGCAGATTTCAATAAATATTTCTATTTTGTTTCGCTCCAATATAATAAATCTATACAAATAAATAAAATTGGAGTGTCTGTTTGTAATATCAAAATAACACCTTTTCACTAAATGCATATGAAAGTACATACGACACCTATAGCAAAAACGCGATTTAAAAAAAAATTGTCTGTCTGTCTGTCTGTCTGTCTGTGTGTTTGTTCCGGGTAATCTCCGAAACGGCTGGACCGATTTTGACGGGACTTTCACTGGCAGATAGCTGATGTAATAGGAAGTAACTTAGGCTACTTTAATTTTTGAAAAACAATTAGGGTTCCGCGTAAAAAAATAAAAACGCATGAAATCAAATAGTATCTCCGAAACGGGTGGACCGATTTTGACGGGACTTTCACTGGTAGATAGCTGATGTTATAAGCAGTAACTTATAACATCAGGATACTTTTATTTTAGAAAACCAAAATTTTAAAAAATGAAAAAATTGTTTCTGTCGTGCGGGCTCAGAACGCGGAAGCGGGCTTTTTTGTTAAGTTAAATTCCACGCGAACGAAGTCGCGGGCTCAGCTAGTAATAAATAAATATCGCGAAACGAACACACCAACTCTATGGTCCCAAACTAAGCAAAGCTTGTACTATGGGTACCGTACAATGGACTGGGGGATATCCCAGTGATAACCAGACCAGGGAAAATTACGAAAAGGCCATTTCCGAAATTTACCCTGACAGGACTCGAACCCGCAACCGGTGCAGTCAGTCGAGCAGCCTACGCTGCGCCAAGCGGTCGTCAATATGTAGGTGTGTGTGTAATAGGTAGGTTAGGTATAAAATTCGTATATAGGTACAGCCTACAAGATACATGAGTCACGTTCTTCGTTGTATAAGTAATATAGTTTTGATGTTGACTTTATAATACTCGTAGGCACTACATCTTCTATACAAATAAATAAAATTAGAGTGTCTGTTTGTAATATCAAAATAACACCTTTTCACTAAATGCATATGAAATTACATACGACACCTATAACAAAAACGCGATTTTTTTAAAAAAAATGTTTGTCTGTCTGTCTGTGTGTATGTTCCGGTTAATCTCCGAAACGGCTGGACCGATTTTGACGGGACTTTCAATTCTTCAATTATAAGGAGTAACTTAGGCTACATTTATTTTAGAAAAAAAAATGGGTCCTGTCACGCGGTCTCAGAACGCGGGAGCGGGCTTTTTTGTTAAGTTAAATTCCACGCGGACGAGGTCGCGGGCTCAGCTAGTACCAAATAAGATTATTGTTAGAATGTGGTTATACAAGTTGACTTGAAATTAGTTAGCAATTTCTAAACTATGACTCTACATTTAAAAAAACATATTCGGAGTATTTTGGTTAAGTTAATTGTCATCATTTAACGGTGCTATGCATTTCATAAAACCTGTACTTATGCCTAGTTATAATTTTTGTAATGTGTAATTTGTTTGTTTCCTACAATCTTGGGACAGTGTCCCGATCTTTTTAAGTTAGAGTAAGTTAAAGTATATTTTGACGACCGCTTGGCGCAGTAGTTCGAGCGTAGGCCGCTCGGCTCACGGCACATGGTGGTTGCGGGTTCGATTCCCGCCGGGGCAAATTTTCGGAAATGGCCTTTTCGTAATTTGGCCGGGTCTGGGTGTCACTGGGATCGCCCCCAGTCCATTGTACGGTAACCCATAGTACAAGACTGTGCAGTTGGTGTGTCAGTCTGGCGATATTTGGCGATATTATTTTATTTTACGGGGGCACTTAAAAATTATCTTTTTACGTCTATAATTATCACTTAAAGTCTATAACCGGATCGAAACGCGACGACTGAGAAGATTACCTAATTCACTACTGCAAGCTATTCACTTCACATATAAAGATCTCGTATAAATAATTCTGACTCAACCTGGCCTACGCTCTTACATTATGCAAAAGTTAAGAGATAATAAAAAAATCCTTTCACATTCGTAAAAACTCAGTCAAGTCTGTATGTGCCCCTGAGATTACACTGTAGAAGCATATAAAAGATGTCGCTTCGTTAACTTTAATATACTTACTGAATAACTTAAAGTTTACAGGAGAGAGTTCATATTAGTACACCGCCTACACAAGACCTGACGCCCGATATATTGTGATAGAGCTAAAGGAGAATAGGTTAGTAAGATATTATGACAATAATACATATCACTTTATCGCATAGCTCTATCCCTTATTAGGCGGCGGGTAGAGAGCGATACCTTTCAATTTCACGAGTTGGGTTCGAAAATAAATTTGTATAAGCTTTGCAGCAGTATTGAGTAGAGGTAACAAACAGGCAGTATGTTAGTCGGGCGATATTCACATGTATTCATATAACTAGCTGTTGCACGCGGCACCGCCCGCGTGGTACTTCTATAAAATAAAAGTAGCCAAGTTACTCCTGCCAGTGCAAGTCCATCCAAAATCGGTCCAGCCCTTTCGGACATTAGCCAGAACAAAGCGGTTTTGTTATAACTAGTGTTTTTGTGTAATTATAAGCACCGTATATATTTTCACATGCAATTAGTAAAAAGCTGTTATTTTGACATTACATACAGACATTTCAATTTTATTTATTTGTGCATATATAGATGAGCGCACAAAGGTACGCTGAGTACAATAGAAAAACCTCAATGGAAAATTTCATGTCAAGTTAATGCAAAGCTTTTAAAAATCTATATTAGTCACCTCACACACGCTTCACATTCTATCTGGGTCAAGTACTTAGAAATTTGTGAACAACCTGCATTACTCATTCCGCCCGGTTTTGTAGGTTAAACCTTAAGCTGATACAAATATGGTTGTAGGTGTACTTTTATTTTTACAGGTATTGTTTTCGGTGGGATTTTTTTTTTCGTAAAGTAGCCGTTCAAAGAGTAGGCTGTTGGTACAATCTCTGACTAAATATGAGACATTCTGTACTTCATAACTTATTTTTATAGCCAATCTTTTAAGCATAAGTATTGAGCTGAGCTGAGCTGGAAGCTGTGATAGCCGATTGGTTAAAGCACGCGTCTTGCGGGTCTTAGGTTCAAACCCCGGCTCGCACCTCTGGATTTTTTGAAATCTATGTGCGAATCATAATTCCTGTATGATTATCACTTGCTTACGGTGAAGGAAAACATCGCGAGGAAACCTGCTTACTTAGAAGAACTAACCAATTTTCGAAAGACATGTGAAATCCGCCAACCCGCACTGGGCCAGCGTGGTGGATTATGGCCTGAATCCCCCTCGTGTTGAGGGGAGGCCCGTGCCCAGGAGTGGGACGTCAAAAGGCCAAAATTATTATTATATTATTGAGCTAAGTTTGAGAAAAACGGAATTTGTAATAATGCGAAAGGTATTTTTAATAAAACCAAGTTATGGAGTTTAAAGTTGTATAAGTTTAACAAACTTTTGGCTATCTAAATGCACTGAGGCATCGTGGTGGTCTATGGCCCGAAACCCCCCTCGCATTAAGGGGAATGTTTCAGGGGCTCAACTATGTTAACGACTGTTGCACGTCTCGACTCAAATTCGACTCGCAATACCTCAAAACTGACGGATCACCTGAATACGTCACTTTTGACAGTTTACTGACATATTCATTTTCGCGACATATGCATTTATTAATACATTAATTTTACTCTAAATATTATCACGGTGGATATGATACTAGTAAATCACTAAATATACAAAAATTGCCAGATTATCTGGATAGCTGTCGTTCTTGAAATGTTTTACAGTAAGTTGGATATATTAATAAATGCACTGCACACGGTCTTTTTCGCGAATTACAAAATTTGTCTTTTATTATTGTCAGATTTTGAAAAAATTCTAAAAGAACTCAAAAAAATTGAACTTCGCGGGCTAGATGGGCGCTTTAGCCTTAAGCGACAGTTGTTAACATAGTTGGGCGCCTGGTATAATGGCAATATACTCGCCCCCTATAATAGTACAGTGTGGTAGTAGTGATACCAAACATTGTAGGTAATTAGTGAAAAAAAAACGTGTTGTATTGTGATGACACGAGAATAAAAACTTATTGTTGATGGGTCACGCCCCCGGTGGCGCCGGCGCGCGGGCGCACGCTGGCTTAGCAGCACGTACCGCGCCATAAATGTTGAACAGTATATAGGGCTAGCTTTATGTAGTCAATCGCGGTGGTATTATAAACAAGTTGTGATCAACCCGCGTTGTGTCCAATTTTACTTGCAAAATGTACCTCAGTATATATTTTTTTACTGTAGAATCGAGCGTTTGACGACATCGACGTCTCATAATAGTCATAGGGTGATGAAAAGGACAATTCAATATTATTCTTTTCATTGTAGTGGTGAATAAATCGCAATAATTTTTTGTTTTAAGTACATGTAGGTAAGTAATAAACGTCTATTTCATATGTTCTTTCGCCAACGTCCATACCACGTTGAATACACCGGTTCTCGTCCGATCACCGAAGTTAAGCAACGTCGGGCGCGGTCAGTACTTAGATGGGTGACCGCTTGGGAACACCGCGTGATGTTGGCTTTTTGCTTTTCTTGATGAATTTTAAACTTTAATAGTTCCACTAGCTGTGACCCGTGACTCTGTCCGCGTGGAATGTGGACCACCCTTAACATTTGGGGGTATGAAAAATAGATAGTAGCCGATTGTCAGACCTACCCGATATGCACACAAAATTTCATGAAAATCCGTCGAGCCGTTTCGGAGGAATATGGTAACTAACATTGTGAGTTGACACGAGAATTGTATAATAAGATTACGTGAGGCTCTTCCACACCTCTCCTTATACCTTCAAAATAAGCTAAGAAAATAACTTGAACTCTATAGGTACGCATGTACATTGTACTTATGTAAAAAATATATTGCGATTAAGGTGAAGGCGCCTGTCTAGCCCGCGAAGTTCAAATTTTTTGAGTTCTTTTAGAAATTTTTCAAAATCTGACAATAATAAAAGACAAATTTTGTAATTCGCGATAAAGACCATGTGCAGTGCATTTATTAATACATTTATTTTACTCTAAATATTATCACGGTAGATATGATACTAGTAAATCACTAAATATACAAAAATTGCCAGATTATCTGGATAGCTGTCGTTCTTGAAATGTTTTAGAGTAAGTTGGATATATTAATAAATGCACTGCACACGGTCTTTTTCGCTGTAGAGGTGAATAAATCGCAATATTTTTTTGTCATAAGTACAATGTAGGTAAGTCATAAACGTCTATTTCAAACTTCCTCTCGCCAACGTCCATACCACGTTGAATACACCGGTTCTCGTCCGATCACCGAAGTTAAGCAACGTCGGGCGCGGTCAGTACTTAGATGGGTGACCGCTTGGGAACACCGCGTGATGTTGGCTTTTTGATTTTTTTGAATGAATTTTAATATTTTATAGTTCCATTACTTGAGGCTCTTCCACATCTCTCCTTATACCTTCAAAATAAGGTAAGAAAATTACTTGAATACCAAATAGATAGGTAGGCAATAAGGCAATACTGAGGTCAATCAGTTTACTGCATTTCAAAATAGACTACAGGTCCAATAAATAAAAATAGAAAACAATTTTAATAATCAATTGAAGAATTCCACATACCTACATATCTCGTTGCCATATTAACATGTAACTTTAGAATCTCGCCATAAACGCATTGTAATAATAATTGTCGCGTCGCTTCGTCTACCTGTCTGTCCAAACAAAGTATGGACACTGAGAACCCGTATGCCACCATATTAACGCGAATGTGTGTAATGTAGGCCCCACAAAGGTTTTCCTGTTTACAAGTCCTATTCGACGTATTTAAATTACAATAATATAGGTTATAATTTATTTAATTGGAATTAGGTCTTGTAAAATTCCATCTCCTAACATAATCTCCGAAAAAATTGTTCCAATGATTAGGGAAGTTTCTTTTAGAATGATTACCTATTTGCGTACATATTTATACCTTGCGCACGACTTTGTTCGCTTGGATCTCAGAACGAAATTCCTAGTCAAACTTCCATCTCTAATTTCAGCCATTAGGGGCGGAATTTTTAAAAAATCCTTAGTTGAAGTCTACCGTATATATTACTATGGGACTAGTTCCGACACACACTCCCACCACTTTTACTCCTGTAAGCCAGGATCGACAATAGTGTCAAATGATAACGCCGAAGTTGGACCCTAGACGAGTCCCAAGTAAAAGCTAATTATCTTGGAACCCGCACGAAATTAATTGAAAGAAAAAATAGGAAAAGTTGGAACAAAATTATCAAAAAAAGTATCTACTGTCAACATTTCATATTTCTAACCCCAGCTTAAGCAGTGCGTTAAGAGATCAATCGGTCAGTCAGGCAGTTTCTCTTTTTATAGTTAGAAGAAGATTACTGCGCATTGTTATTGAAGTATTCATTATCTTGAGTGGTTATACTCTAGCTATGGATTGATATATTAAAAATAATCAGTATTGCAATACCAGTGTTATTATTTGTTGTCACTTCATTTTTAATTTCACAACTGTTGATTGATTCACTCTAGAATGTTTTGTTTCTATTACTCACTATCAACAAAGCAAATCTAGTCTGCTTTAGTATTTATAAGTCATCATCGTATGAATAATTCGATTAATAACTGCATTGGAAAGGAAATGTAGTGATTATCAGAAATTCAATATCGGTTATTGGTTCCTTCTGATTAATAAGAAACTATCAGAACTTATCCTGTTACGTGTTCTGGCCTTAATACTGTTATTAAGGTATTGCTTTAATAAAGATTTATTTCGAAATTTATTTGACAGAAAATAGGTTACTTCAGATTGACTAATGTGCGAATGTTTACATAAATGATACCATTGTAGCCACCTCGCGTCTAGACCATGTTATGTTTGAAAATGAACTAGTCTCGTACCTAGTTACTGGGAGTCTAGACGACGCTCCTGGGGAGTCTGAAGGCGACCTGTTTCGGTAAGAAACAAGACAGGGTTACACTAGCCAAGTTCAAATTTGTTATGTCACCGCTCCGCTCTATTTCAAAGCACCAAATCTCCCGAGATCGTTTTAGTGCGAAAGTAAAACCGCGTCTCGGTGTATTCTTAACGGTCCCCCTTATTTGCGTTTTTATTCATCTCGGTCCGCGGTGTTAATTGTATGCATCGAACATCGAACTGCCGACTAATAAGTTCCCCCAAAGACTCATCGCGCACAAAGACCCTACAGAAACACCGGACGGACGCAAACAAAGGCAACCACGCAAAAACAGAAAGAAATTTTAATCAAACTAAATTGCTCCTTGCACGCATTGTGCGTCGACAATAATAACCCACAAAGCACCACATTTGTTTGAAGATATTTTATACACAGTCGAGCCACACATGGAACAACCGGGGCCGCATGCACTAAAAGTTCACTTCAGTCCGACGATGGGATTACACATGCCGCCTTTCCCCTCACTGGATGCGAAACGAAAGAGACAAAACATGAAACGTGACAAATGCTGGATCGTGTGTAGAGCCACCATAACGGAGCCGTCCCGTCCGTTCACCAAAGTTTAGTAGTTAGCTCGCGCGTGGTCGCGGCGAACGCGGGCGGGCGTATCGCTCATTCAAACAGTTTATTTTCATTTACGATACACTCGTGCTAAATTCGAATTTCCACAGAAACAGTGCGTTAGTTGAATCAAGTACTGTAGCGTTTGTACGTATGACAACATTATTCGTGTCTGTTTTCACGTTTTATTTATCGATTTTCTGTAAATTAAAATCGAATAGCTAACTTCATTATTTTCAAGCCACAAATTCATTGGATGCAAAGTCTCAGTGTGATTGTTGTAAAGTTGTTAGTGCTTCTAGTGTCAGCTGTGTAAGCTTATTTGCTGTCCCTCTCATTTGAATTGAAAGGGAAAGGAAGGCCAGACTACACAGGGAGCGTTGTTTTGTTTTCACAATTTTCTTTGCTGTATATTTATGTAGAGCGGATTAAGAAAATGTAAGTGTAATTAATTTTGCTTATAGCATTAATTTATCTGTTATTATTTTTGTTTCGTTAATTGCACCCTTAATTAGTGTAATATTTATGAATTTAGACATAGCCGTAATAAAACAGATATGTATGGTACGTTAAAAATTATACTAGTGTTCCAAGATTCTTGCACGTTATCGATTGAAAACTTAAAATGATTTACAGTTCATGTTATGATTTATTTGTAGATCACTCTCGGTCATGTGGACGGCTCCAATTAGACTGGAGTCTGTTTATAAATAGTCCCCACTTAGACTTACTTGCATGCTACTTGTGCCAGCAGCTATCTTTAAGCCGCTACTGTCTTTATGTTAGAACATAGTTTTGCGCTTATATGAATAGGCTCAATGAACTCATTAAATGTTCCATTATCAATGTCTAAAATGTAGGTGCTAACAAAGTGAAATGTGAAGTTGTTTCTGAATTTATTCTTATTTGACCAAATTTCAAATTGGTGTATACACTTCGACCTAGATATTGATTTCTTGTCAGACACTGCTAATAATTTCGTAGTAGGTATAAATATATCGCTAATAATTTCAACTGCACTCATATCTTTTGCTAAAGTATGACAGCCGTAAGTGGTACCCTCTAATTTGTTACCGTTATCATTACTTTAAGCATTTTTTGCTTGTACTGTTGGTTTTGCTTCTACACATGTAAATTTTGGTATCTTTGCTTATATTAAAACAATTATATGAAGTTAAATCTTGAGATAGTTTATATGTAGTACGTATTCTATGAAAGACCCTCCACCCACCCTAGGCTTGTCAACTTACAAATATATAAACCAACTTAATGTTTATCGATAATAGTTGGCGGTGCGTGGTGAATACTTCTCACAAATCATTTTACAATGGATTACCGCAAGCGGCTGAGTCAATCAATTATGATCTCATTACGTTACTCTTATTATTTTTTGACCACACATAATTTAACCTAAATTTTGACATCTTCAACATCGATCGAAGACTTTTTAAATTTACCTAAATAACTTTCAAAACCTTGTTAGGTGAAGCTTTAATTTGATTATAATAATCCCAATTTATTTGGTCTAAGAGTACAATTTATTGAAATAAAACTATTTTTCGGATTTTATCGCGTTTATTAACTTTATGTTCCCGACGTTTCGGTTGCTTTTCGGTAAGCAGCCATGGTCACGGGGGGAGTACAATTTATATTTATTTGTGGGTAGATAATTGGTTTTATAAATAGTTTTAGGTAGGTAGGTAATAATTTCACTTTAAAAATCAGGCTGTTTTGAAAACCATTTGTTTTATTAGCTTTTGACATATTACGAAGGGGTTCTTTAATACAACATTATATTTCCTCTGTGTTTCTACGTTGTAAGAGCAACGATTTCGGAGCCGTGGTGTTCCACAGAGCTCCGAAACCGTCAATCTATGTTCATGCCACATCAATCGTTTTAATTTCTTCGTAAGGATTTATGCAGAAGATTGTACACAAATGAAATATATCAGCTGCTATGAAGTACTTGTGACCAGGCGAGAGTTGATGTATGTGTGTCTTAAAATTAATCATCACATTTGAACCGTGACGAGATTGTACCATATAACCCATTACTTTGAATGGTAAATCCATGTGATTTTTGAGCACATAGTATCCAAATATATACTGTTACGTTCGGTCATTGCAACTCGTTCTTTTATTTGCGTTTGTAACCGCTGTTAGTGTCTCGTAAACATAGAATCTGAATGTTCCTCTTATGTTTGTATTTTCATTGGGAATGTCCTCCCTAATTTATTTATTGGAAGAACGAACACAGATGGTTATGAAATGGCTCTTTACTTTATATGAAATATGATAGAGACAATGTTGCAATTTTAATACAGAATCAAGTTTTTATGTCCCTAAAATACCTTGTGAAATATTTTGATATTTAAATGAATATATAATATGAATTAACTCTAGTAAACAGTACTCATTACAAGGTTATTTAATATGTTTTCTACTCTATCATGAAACTTATTTTGAAGATTCCAGAGTTTAAAATACCTTGTATAGGCGTGTCTAGATTTCGTGTTTAAAAGAAACATCGTACATCATTTAAAGCCTACACGGAACTTATTCCTTGTTGCGCCGCCATCTGACCAGTCTGGACAGGTGGTCCCCATCAATATCAGATGTTCTATATAATGAACCTTATGGCATGAGTGGAAAGTCTTTGTTCTCAGATGCTTTATAATAAAATATTCATCCGAGACCAGCATATACTGTAATTTCTGCATTCAAAGTTCAAACTGCTATAAAATATAAATGAAGATGTATGTCGGGGCGCAGGTGTTATCATACAAATATAAATTAATACCTTCACTGCTATCAATGCACAATGTATCTTCAAACCCTTAGTCATTTGTCCCGGGAGAGCTCCCCTTATCTGGATTTCCTGTTTTCTCAACTTACAAAGTTACTCACTAAAATAGAGTAATACTTATGGAATATGATTATTAATTGTATAATTATAAATGAATATTTTGAGGAATTATTTAGGTCTTATCCATATATCGTAATACGCATCACACACCATTTTTCTTTTGTTGCAGAAAACGCTTCTATATCTTGTGCACACAAGAATATTAAAAGTATAGGACAAACAGGCTCACCGCCCACGTAGCGAGATAACGCAGCTCGGTAACAGGAAACATGCATATAGAGAGTTGCACGCTATAGAAACAGTGTTGATGAGGGAGCCGCAACGAGCCGACACTCTAATATGCTTAGCTGACACCTGCGAACAACGCGCCGTAGTTACCACAATGCTGTCTAGCCCCCCGACACAGACGGCCATCAACAATCCCAACACGTCTGCACATCCGTCTATTAGAAGTCCAAAAGTGACTTCAGCACTACCACAAAACTCATCCAATATGAATCACACAGCAAACGTCATGAGAAACAACAGTTCTAAAATGCGTGCGGCAGCAATTGTCGACAGAACGACACACCATAACCATTCCAATGATGATATAGACGAAATTCACGAATTGACTGATTTAGATAGATGTAGGATACTCAATAAGGAAGAATTCAAATGCCACGAGTTCGATAGGCGACGCTCCGTACCAGACGGCGGCTACAAACGATGCGTGTTGCATAAGAACGAAGACGATTACGGAAAAGAATCGATTACCAGAAAGAGGGTTGATGTTGACGAGCATCGCGGTACAAGGCGGGACGCTAATTTGAAATTCAAATGGGATGCACAGGAGTGGATGAAAGCGCACGGGAGGACAATAAGCGTTCGCGTGCGCGCTATAGCCGTTATGGGGTTGTTCCTGGCGATGCTGGCGACGTGTGCCGCGGCGCCGGCGCGGTCTCGGCCCACGCGGAACGCTCATCACGAGAAATCAGCGGTAAGTTTTAAAACTTTAACACGCTTTTACATAAAATGCTGCAAAGGTAGAATTACCTTGATTCTGCGTAGGCGTATTCCCGGAGAAATAGCCACAATAGGCATCATGATTTATACAACTCTGTAGGGTCTCTTCGTTCATGCATACTAAACAGTCTAAGATACGTATTTCCTGACGAGTTGTAAACTTTAGTCCCGGCCCGAGTTCGCCGGAAACGTGTTGCTTATTATCCTGGCATTGTCTGCGTTATCTGAATCTCTCTGATTTACCAGACAATGTCTTTTTGTACATAGCCATTTTTCGAGCACTCGCACAGATTGTGTAGGAGCCTTTCATATATAAAACAAAAGCAGGGATATACTATTTTTGGCAAGTATTTCTGCCAGACTTTGCTTATATACGAGTAGACGATTGTATAATTGAAGTTGTGTTTTACTAGGTGTAATTATAATATAGGAAGATGCTTGCTTACCTATCGGCAACCTTCGCAATTCTGATCACGTTATTCGATTACAATCGTGAGGTTATGTAAGACACCACCCTTCGATGCTCCCGCACTGAACGTCTCCCTTTCATCCCGGGAATGTTTGATTCTCCCTTAAAAGGGACCGTTATCCACTGACGGATTAAAGAGCATTTTAAGGCGTATTTCCACTGAGTGCGAGTAATATGGGACAAAAAGCTGGCGTGTCGTATTAGATTACTGGCAGTGACAGACGGACGGACCGTTTGGGCGGAGATTAATGGGCTAAGTGACGAGTGGGAGGCATGCCCCTACCGTCCTCCGCGACTCGGAAGACATCCCGCTCATTTATTTCTTGGACCGTTACAAATAGTGAAAAATTCGACTAATTTTCATTTGGGGACGACACGAGACGCGGTGATCCGAGTGACTGTGCGGTGTTTATATTTCGAACGTACCTACTTCCGCACAATTTGTTTGGAAATGATGTCCAAATAGAGATGTTGAATATTAGTCGCGATCCTAAGTGACCTATCTATGATGAGATCTTTAGTTAACTATCGGTTTTAGGTGTTCTGTCTATTGCAGTAGTTCAAGATAATCTTGAGTTTTGCTGTAGGTACCTATGTAAAACCCTTTGATAAAGGAAGGAATGGATACAGTACTTCATACTTTATTATTATTCAAATGCGATCTCGCGACAATGACAGTGTGTGTAAAGCGCGCCGGCGCGCGGGGCCCAGTGTCAAAACTGTGCAAAACGACGTCAAAACTATGGATACGCCTCACGATTTCAAGTCAATTATATAAGAATATTATAACGTGGCGGGTTATATTCAAAATACCGATTTCGTAAGAGAAAAAGTATTAAGCAAATATGGAAATACTTTTATTTTATTTTATCAGTCCACAAAAATACATTAAATAATAAATATTTGAGATAAAAAAAATCTGGGACTTTAAAATTAAATGTGACATTTAATTATAAGCGGCACGACGTCCTTATGATGTGTACAGTGTTAAGTTAAACAGTATTAGAGAAGCAGCCTGGTAAAAAATGTAAGAAGTTATACACAAGCGAAGACAAGTGGTGGAAGTGTTCATTATATTGCCTGGCGCAGTATCGCTTGGCTTGGTATTGTGAAGACTGTTTGGTACAGTGGTTTGCACGTATACCACTGGGCTCACTGTACCGGGTGGTTGTGAGTTCGATTTGCGTCCCAGGAAACTTCGGAAATGGCCTTTCTGTAATTTGCCCTGGTCTGGTTGTCACCGGGATTGCCCCCAGTCCATTGTACGGTACCAAGTATGATATCGGTACATAGTACAAGCGTTGCTTAGTTTGGGACCATAGTTGGTGTGTCAGGCTGGCGATATTATAGCAGGTGCGGTATTGAGCATAACCGCCGATTACTCAAATATAAACCAATATATTTAACCAGTTTTATTTAACATCCGGTGGCCTTTGTCACTTGTGTAAAAATCCGATTCATCAAAATATAATGAACAAATACAGGTACGTTTTGTTGGTCTCCAATCGGGTGCTCCCGTAAAAAGTATGGCATTAGTCCATTTTTCACGCCTCTCTATAGATTGAGGAAATCTATGGGAAAATGTTGAATTCACTGTCGTATCAAAAATTAAATGTCTTGAATTGCCCTGATAATAAAAAAACTTTTAGAGATTTTCGAGGTTAAACTGTCGAGAAAAGTACCCTAAAAATATATTGTCATCGGAAGCGACATTGAACATATTGTGTTAAGAAAGCAAAGATAGAGGAATATACAACGACCCTTAGGTAAGCGACTATATTGGACGACTGTGCGACTGCTATGTGATTTGGATGTTTTGTGTGTAACAAATGTTACTGTACCTACTAGTGCGTATAAGTTAAGTTTGTGGAGAGCGCAATAAACCGCGGCATTTTAATACGAAACAATATAATTTTATAGAAGTCGTATCCACATTATCCAACTACATAGAATGTATGAAAATATAAATTTTACTTTTTCTTGTAAAATATTGTATTTTAAGGGGGACTCACTGATAAAATGAAATGCTATTCGCTTTCATATGCTTCCAGTTCTCACTTTTACTTGTTTTAATGATGCAAAACGGTATTTTTTCAATATTTTACGCCGCGGTTTTGACAGCTCTTGTGTCAATGGTCGATTGCAGACTAGCGGGCGACTGCGCGAATTTTGAATCATGCGTATTTTTTGGTGGAACATTGCGTGTACTAACATGCGGTATCCTTTACTTCTTTTATCAAAGGTAAAACCCACTGAAAGTGCAGATCTGCAATTTGGTCACTTTCCCCTTGTGTCTCTGAAACGAATTGCATAAATTGAACGTACAGTTGAACGGGATGAGTAAGATCAGATTTGAACCCGATTTAATTACAGTTTAAACACGGCATGGCCGCGATGGTTAGCGGTTTCCTGCGCGCGCGCATGTGGGTCGTGTTTGTGTTTAACTTTAGTTATGTAAGTGATAACTGGTCCATTGCGATACTGCTGCAGCCCCCGGTAATGCCAGTTGATTTCACAGGTTTTCTGTGATTAAGAGAATATGTACTTTATTGGCCTGGATATAGAGATTTGTTTGTCATGTAATGATTTTGAAACTTTCTTCTTAACTAGCGTGCAATTGATATAAGATTCAGTAAGTAAGGTTAAGTCTCACGAAAAGATCCCTTGGAATTGATAAAAAATTAAAATGTAGTGTCATTTGAACTAACTTGTCATTTTACTGCATTCATTGCAAAACGTTTATGAATCATAATCGGTTAGTTATCACTTATCACAAAATCCACCTACATTATAAAAAAAACTCTATTTCTGAAGACGCAGACGCTAAATGGAATTTAATGAGATATTTTCCTACATTTCGTCTCATCTTCTATTCAAAAATCTGGTTACATTTTATCAGCGTAATGTTCCAGCTGCAGTAGGGATTTAGTTAATAATCAGTGTTTTGGAATAAAAGAGTGTCACAAACCAGTCACCGGATTTCCGGATCTCGTATTTAAAATCCATGAATTATTGTATTACATATGAGTGGTATGACATTTAATATCATGCACTGATAAATCAATACGGATTTTGGGCATTTAATTAGGTAATACGTTCAATTCTTGTCTTATTCAGATTTTAATCTCTAAACAGTATTAACTATTACTTTCAACGAAATTATTGGAACAAATATTTACCAATAAGTATAATAAGTTCTGATCGTATAAATTTCATAATGATAACAGTTTATTTCCAATAGGTCCCACAACGATCATATTAGTGAGAATAAAATTTAAATAAGAAAATGTGGTTGTGCAGTTTATAAGGTGCAGTCAGGACAGGACACGTTCGTTAGTCACACGGGTTACCGCAAAGGGCGGGTGTATTGTCATAACCATAAACATAATAAACTAACAAACCAACTTTTTAAGCCTTTAAAAATACTAAGGTAGGTAATTAATGTTTATGGATTAGAACGCAGAGGTCATTATTGGTATCAATCAAATCATATAAGCGATACTAACAACTACAGATTTAGTAAATCCAGGGGCGACAGCTTTTAGAAAATCTCGTGGCTGCTCATGCTCCTTTGATGGCTTGTTTAAAAGGATTCGCGAAGTGTTAGAAGAAAAATGCGTGCAGAGCCAATTGAAGAATAAAAACCTACATAATCGTGAAAATTTTATCTAAATCCATCCAGTAGAACTCATGTTATTAACGTTCAGAGAGACAGACCTGGGTAACCTGGATAATACATTTAATGAGATGGACGGTAGAAGTGGGTGTCTATATGGTCATGGGTTCAAAACTGACTATTTCCTTCATGTGGGTGCTGAAACCCCTAGCATACAGCCCCTGAGTAATACATACATATTACATACCTATCAAAAACTGCTGTTAAATTTCTAGCATAAACCAATTCGGATTTGTAGCCGAATCTCGACACTATTTCAAGCTGGAACTCTACAGTAAAAGCTCTTTTGTTCGTCATCTCTACCTATCTAAAGTTTAACGTTCTCCCGACGGCAAGGGAAAGGGAGCGAGGCAATGCATATCTCAGTTATTTACCGAGTACCTACTATCCTTGCTCAGACACCTATTGTTTCGTGACGTACACCCTTAACGTCTACTATTAGTCTACTATAACTATAGGCGCATACTCGTTTAGGAGTTAGTTACGCTATAGATATTTTCCGCTGCTCAGACCGCATGAATGGATTCCTCAGATTCTTACAAAATTATAATTTCAGTAATATCTATCATTTATTTCGGCCAAAGAAAGAATATTGGATGCACACACATTTCGATATACATACTTACTAATCTAAAGTTCTACTATAGCATGTTTATTTGTCGTCTGTTATATTTTGTTTTATAAGTCACTAGCGACCCGCCCCGGCTTCGCACGGGTATTTTTTATCAGTGTTCCTCTACTATATTAAGCACGTATTATACAAAACTTTAAAAAAAAACCGCATCAAAATCCGTTGCGTAGTTTTAAAGATCTAAGCATACATAGGGACAGACAGCGGGAAGCAACTTTGTTTTATACTATGTAGTGAAGACGACCAGTTATTAAGCTTGGCGATCTAAACATATTAGTGAGCAGACACACGTAGAATATGAAGTATGAACAAGTAGTTGAAGGGCAAAATGGGATATGCGATAATCCGTTTAGTAACGAGGTCAGTGGCGCTTACGTAGATGTTAGTGATAATTGCACGTCAACTCACACATCTTGTATGGCAAACCATTATCAAGTTGATAAGAACATTATTCGTATTGTAATTTATACCGCTCAAATGTGATAAAAGGTGTGGCGAAAAATTTTAAAATTAAAAGGAGCTTAAAAAGATTGCGCCCAACGTGGGGCTCGAACCCACGACCCTGAGATTAAGAGTCTCATGCTCTACCGACTGAGCTAGCCGGGCTTATTAGTAATGGTTGAAATTACTGTATATATGCTGAAGATGAGATGTAGTTTAATTTCAGTGATTTTATTTATCAAATGAAAATCACGGGGCATCAAACAAAAAGTGCATAGCTTTTTTATCCAAAAATAAAAGCAACAATAATAATGATATACTTTAATGTAGTGTTAGCATATTGTGAACAATAGAAGTCAAAAATTCGACGTGAGTCATAATTATATTGAAGCGGCGCTGGAGGCCATCGTTATTGACCCAATTATTCATTACGCTATCTATAGCATCCTATTCGCCACATCGTTTGAACTAAATCTCGCACTGACATTACTATTGCCCAAATATCAAAGATTTGCGGCTTGAAATCGGCCATAGTATTGCAGAATAGCACCAACTCGCACATACTGCATACTAAAACTAACCCTAATGCAAATGGTTATAGATTGGTTTCAGTTTGCAGAAGCATGTAAGGTTTGGTTCCAATAGCAATCTAAGTTGTGTATAGAAAACAATGCCGATAATATTGTACATACTTACTCTAATTTCCACGAAATTAATATGTTCAAAATTAGTTCACAACAAATTTAAACTCAAAAAGTGATATGATAATTAATGCGTGTTTTGTAACTGTCACAAGCTGTCAGAATCTGACACATTATATACCTACCTAGTAGTCTAATATTTTTAAATGTAACGTTCTATTTATTCGTCCGCTACAGAATATGAAAATAAAAAAACATCCGCTATCTACCTGCTCGTATAAAAACCGTAAACCATTGTCATAATACCTATTATTTTTGCGATGTGGACAGTTATGTAGGTACAGTCAAGCAATTTGAATCATAAGATCGCGTTTTCGTTTGTTTAAGAAAAATAATGTAAGTACCTAATTACCTACCTCTTAAAAGGCTAATATTGCGTAGCAATTCTCACACCATAAGGTCGAATTTCTCTTATACATTTCCTTGAAAACAAACTTTATTTAAGTTGATAGTTTCTAACTTTCTATACACAGACTTGTTAAAAGATATTAGTAATCGATCAAAACTTATAACCGTAACAAAAGTGACTTCACAGATAAGAAGTTATACATTTACGACGCTCATTTACCCAAAACTAATCAGACTGTGTAGTTTGACCGAGCTTTTATAGAATCTGTCACCGCTCTGAACCCAGGGCGCCCTCTGTCGGCCGATTAAGCGTGTCACCGAAATCATAAGTTAACAGAGTGTTAAATAAGTTTGTTGTGTAGCTGACCACATGAATGGCCAGGCAATTAGTATTTGCATTACAGAAAGGCACCTTTGATCGCGTTCACTGGACATCGTCAAACTAATAAAATGGAATGGTTATTAAGCTTTCAGATACCTGTCGATATTAACATAATTGGAAAACCTTGTTGGACTAAACCCACATCGAATATGGGCTTGGAGTTATGGAAGTGTTACAGCTTTTTTTTTTTTTAGTTTATAGAAAAAGATTACTAGCAATGTGTGTTTGTCACATTACTAGTATTCCCTTTAGCCCCTCCAACTAAGCTAATGCTTTTGCTAGGAGTGGGCTCACGTCAATAGTTTAAAGGCCAGGATGGGGATCGAACCCGGAACCTCTCTAACCACTAGGCTATTGACGCTTCAAGTATTACAGCTAGTTTATGTCTAAGGGCCGAATATTGAAACGTTACTGAAATAAATGTTTAAGCACACCAATTGCAAAGCACACCAATTTGACGACCGCTTGGCGCAGTGGTTCGAGCGTAGGCCGCTCGGCTCACTGCACATGGTGGTTGCGGGTTCGATTCCCGCCGGGGCAAATTTCGGAAATGGCCTTTCGTAATTTGGCCAGGTCTGGGTGTCACTGGGATCGCCCCCAGTCCATTGTACGGTACCCATAGTACAAGCTTTGCTTAGTTTGGGACCGTACAGTTGGTGTGTCTGTCTGGCGATATAAAAAAAAAAATATCGACGATCGATCGAACATTGCTGGGGACCAACTCTTAGAACGACTGTCGCTCGACTCGACTCGACGTCAACACTGACGTATTTATTGCGAATATGAATACGATCTCAATTTTGGTTTTCCAAAGTGGACGGTCATTTTATTGTATTGTTATTAAAGGTGTTTGTTATTGCTATTAGTTACCTTGACACTGGCAAAATACCTATTAAACTGGGTGGGCCATATTTTTAAAGAAAGAAGAAAATTTTGAATACATCAGTACGTCAGTTTTGTATTGCGTGTCGATTGTGAGTGTGAGTTGGGCCCCCGTATGTAGAATCTGTCGATCAACGTCGATTCGTCCCATTCTACCGTCGATCGATGGTGGATCGAACATTGCTATATGTATTTAAAAACATCGTCAAGTTCTGCAGATTGCAGGCGGCGATAATGCTTGCTATTCCAAGAATTTTAGTCATAACTAGCTGAGCCCGCGACTTCGTCCGCGTGGAATTTAACTTAACAAAAAAGCTGGTAAATTTGGTTTTTCTAAAATAAAACTAGCCTAAGTTACTCCTTATAACATCAGCTATCTGCCAGTGAAAGTCCCGTCAAAATCGGTCCAGCCGCTTCGGAGATTACCCGGAACAAACACACAGACAGACAGACAGACAGACAGACAGACAGACAGAAAGACAGACAGACAAAAATTTTATTAATAGCGTTTTTGCTATAGGTGTCGTATGTACTTTCATATGCATACTCGTATAGTGAAAAGGTCTAATTTTGATATTACAAACAGGCGCTCCAATTTCATTTATTTGTATAGATACTGATTGAAATATGTTACCTTAAGTAAATCAAATGTAAAATTATACCGAATATCAAATTTAGATGGTGACTTAGCCAGTGTGCCCGAAGGTTCAAAATTGTTTAACGTCTGACCCTTATAAACGTTTCAATCGGTTTAGCAATTCTACTCGTAATTGGGTCATAAATTCAGAGACACACACAACCTTAAAAAAATTAAAATATAAACATCACATCACATCATTTTTAACCCCCGACGATAAAAGGGGGGTGTTAAAAGTTTTATGTGTATCTGTGTGTCTGTCTGTGGCATCGTAGCGCCCAAGCGGATGAACCGATTTTAATTTTGTTTTTTTGTTAGAAAGGTATTCTGATCGAAAGTGTTCTTAGCTATGTTTCATGAAAATCGGTTCAGCCGTTTAGAAATTATCAGCTCTTTTGTAGTGTAAAAACTAGTCGAATCGGGGGTTTTTAAATTTTTTTTAGAGTTTTGCTTCTTTTCGATGTCATATGATTGAATGTAAGGTATAGGTAATAGGTATCGTCTATAATTATCTTATTATTTGTACGACAAGTAAGCCTAGAGAACACGAGAATACAACAGGATCGTGGCCTCATAGTGCCTCTTTCAGATAGCTCTAAAGTCTTTTGTTAGCTCGATCCAAGCCCCTCGCGATAACTGTTGATTAGCCGGATGATAAGATGCACGCTCATACAAACACTGATAGCGATGACATAAGAATACAAACTCCTTATCAGTTGCAAGGTGCAAGCGGTGTGTAAGGAGATACACATGTGATAATATGAAATAATGATCCTGTTTCATTCGATAAATTAAAAGATCCCAATTTAGGTGCCGTTCCTCAGCTCCCTGCTTTAGTTTGATTGATTATTTTATGGATGGAGCGAATGTGTACAACGAATGTTTTGTTATGTTTATGATGGTTTCAGAACCAGTTACAAATATTTGAACTGAGAACGCTAATGTTGATCATTGACGCGATAGATGTCGCTAAGACGGTTTTGTCTCACACTATTAGTAGGGTTGCGAAGGCATATTATTATATGGCAATCGCTCTACAAGTCCTAAGATTGGATAGAGACAGACTGCTGCTACCAAGAAGATGATATATAAGCTGCTACACAGATCTCTGTTGTACACAGACTGCTGCTCTCAGATTTTTCAAGCTTCTTTTTTTTTTGTCTAGTGATAGATGTGTCGATTAAACTGATCCGTGTGTTCAATGTTACCAACAACTCATTTAATGCATGATATATCTATAGAAAGTAATGTTGATTAAGTGTGGTTGCACTGCATATCTTGCTACTTTATGCAAATAATAAACATGTATTTTAATATTTTATGAAACCGCATAAGGTAGGAAAGGGTAGTAGCCTTCAAAGTTGAACACATTTAAAAATAACTTTCACAGCACATCACCTTCGCCTTGTCAGATAAGTTTTTAATAATATTTTAATGAGGAAGTTTACGGTTCCCGCTAATTCATATTTAAACTCGGTGCAATGCAAACGGCTGCCGAATGGCACGCTCTGACCGGAAACAGCGGCTTTCGAGATAAATATAGACACAAAACAGTGACGGACATACGTATATGATGCTCCGATGAACCCGCTAGAGAGAGATGTGCATATTTCAGCTGTTCAAGCTGCAGACTTGCACTATTTACATGTGAATTGGTGATAATTGGGTTATTTGTACGAGACTGATAGCGATGTTTTTGACCACATGCAATGTATGGCGTCTAACAATGCAGTGTTTTAGAGACATGTTTTGAGCTTTAAAGATAAAATGTAGAAGATTTTTTACTGCCGTAATTCAGCTAGTATTCAGCCTAGTTTATCCGTTGTCTTAATTAAACACATGGACGCTGACGTTAACTTAAATATTGACATCTGGCGGACCTAATTTCGATTCATATTGTGTTCGCCTAAGAACATTATACAATGTAAATTATATCAATTATCTGTGAGTATCTTCGGCCATCGTGGCACCAGAAATATACCGATTCGTGAATTAGTATTCATTACCCGTTCCCCATTGATTCCCAGGTGAGGTCCGGACACTATTGGGCTCAATGTTCCGGTGACTCATCACTGCATCCGTCCAATTTATTGATCACAGGACATTTTCAACCTTGTCCCCCGGTGATAGGCCACCAGATGAATGCAAATTAGAAAAATGTTAGAGCTCTATACCGCTTTCCTATTGTTATTCTAAATATGTTTGTAGAGTTGTATTTTTAGATTATTTTACTTTATGTGCGTGACGTCGGATATATCGTTGACCTATATCTTTGTTTGGTTTTGCATTGTTGAAACAGAAGTAATACTAAAGATTTATTTTAAATGTTTGATATCATTTGTTAGTTTGCTCATTTGGATATCGTTTAGCAGAACGGAATCACCCCACATGCACTGCTGTAGATCAAAACCAATCGTGTGCTTGTGGTTCTAGGTTGGTTTCAGTTTGCAGAAGTGTGTGGGTTAGTTCCATTTTGAAAAACCACGTCCATTTGATAGTCAACAATTTCCACCACTTACAGTGCTCTTTTCTGGGTTTTCTTTTTTGTGTTGTATTGGTTGTATTTCGTATATGAGATTAGTTACAGTTCATTCGCGTGCAAGTCAATTTTTTTCTGTCTGACTGTAATAACAGAGTTCTAAGAACCGACGCTTTTAATTGGTTAAGACTTAATTCTGCTAACTTATGATTAAGAAGGACAAAGACACAAATTTTATGTTTGTACTTCAATGAGTAATCTTTTTTGTTTCGATATAAATCTCTTTGTGTGTTTTAAGTTTAAACTGCCACATCACCGGCCAGATTCATGTTAATTTTGCGTCTCATCCCTATTATGATAAGGGCATATTAAAATACTATTGGATACCTCGAATTAAACAACCACAGCAATATTCATTTACACTCTTTACACTCTCTCACATTCATGTTGTAGTGAACGAAATATGTAAATTTCTATAAAATATTCATATGCAGACTACATTCATAGTGCAATATTTTCCAGCAGGTTAGTTTTAGCTTATTATTTTTCCAGTGGCTTGATAAAAGTATATCTAGCCACATCGAGTGAGCGACAGGTGTTTTAAAAAGCATTGTTTTGAATTCATGTTTATTTTTCAGGGATAATATTTTGCACATATTTATATCATAAACGCTCTATAGGTTTCACTGGAACTAGGTGCAGGCGACCACAAAGCTTGCTACCACACCATTATAGATGTACACACGAAAATGCTCCATAAGCCACCGTCGAAAAGACTACAATTGTATGTTAACAGACACCAACGTGGACGAGTGTACTTTTGTCGTAGTTGCTTTGTAACCTTAAAAGTGCATACTGCATTCTCGTTACCCGCCCTTTTTATATGGTCAAGTTTATTTCTCGGACTTGTAACGTGCCTTTCTTACTTTATAACAGATTTATGTTTTTTTTTAATCTTCACATAAACTACTGCTAGTTGCTGTTATGAATCCAAAGTGTACCTTATTTGAAACAAGTGATAAATAAAGATTCAAATAATCAAATTGATAGAATCAATGTAAATTTGTAATGTAAAGCTGTCATAATAGTGACGAAGGCGAAGCGGGTAACAAAATGCGGTAAATCTACAGTAGCATAAAATATACATGTTCATGCACTCAATATACGTAAGTGCTTATACAAATAATAGTAATTGCCGCAGACAATGACCAGTTGGCGGTTGTCCCACATATTTGGCATTGACTTTATGAAAAACTTGCGTTCTGTCTCTGAAATTTCGTTACGTCACGTCTCGGTCCGGTTAATGGCCTACTGACTTCGACTTTAAATAAAATAACTTTCTCCGATGACCTATGCTCCGATGTTTTAGCTCTTGTCACTGTATGTGATAATGAAATTTGATGGTGTTCCTCAAAATCCTTCTTGGGCTTTAATTTTCCTGCTGATAGACCCTCCAAGACTTTGAGAACAAGTTGGCAAGATCTAAAAATCGGTCTGCAAAACTTCAGAATCAGTCTGCAAGACTATAGAATTAGTCTGCAAAACTTGATCTTTAGACCCAGAGTCAGCCTTGTTGGCACTTAGGTCTTGCATGGTCTGTCTTTGAGATGGTCTTGCTATTTCCTGTTGCATTATCGCAAGGCTCAGACCGATTTTGGGCACACATCAATCTAAATGATCAGATCTTGATACAAGATTACACGAGCAATGGGTTTGTAATATAGCGTTTGGAATAATTTATTGTTGGCCATAGGTATTACTTCCATTGGAGAATAGGATATAGGAATGGGTTATCATTAATGTTATCATGCAAAATCTTGTCAGTAGATTAGAATTCCATGAATACTTGACCATAACAACCCCGATAAACCCCAACTCATTTTTATTTCATGCGCCATCTTACTTTACCGCTGTAACAAATACAGACACCCATTGACGTAAGTCTAGACGCCGTTGTGTCATGTTTATAGTGGTCCTTACATTTCCCGCTTCCGCTCGCTCGCTCACAATATCGCTACCTTATCTAGGTGGCGCACACTACGTGACTGGCAAGTTCACGCGCATGAGCTTTTTGCATAATTTATTAATAGGTGTGTGAACTGACCGCATGATTTATTATTTACACGCCAGTGATGGTTTAAACCGAGCGATGTTATTTTAAATGAATTTCGTGAGAGTGATAAAGTTTCAATTAAAAACTAAGAAACTATTAGCATAAAAGTATTGCTAAAAGTATTAATAATATTCTATATGTACATCATAGTAACCTTTACTCCAATGGATTTCAATATCAGCATATTATATTTAATGAGTGCACTTGCACTAGATAACACGTGTCAATAGAAATGTTAACTACCTACATAACTATAGAAAATAACATAAACAACATAACAACGTGGCTTGAATCTCGATCAGATTTCAGTGAGTGACGGCTGCTATATCCAGCGTTAATAAACTAGAATGCAAGTCGATAATGCAGTTTAAACGTAAATGTAGTTTAGCAGACAGAGGGAGGCGCGGGCGCACGGGCTGCCACTACGCGTGCGCTCGACTAATATTAATTTATAAGGAAGCACACAGCGTGGCGAGCGAAAGCGAATATCGCATGCCAGATGGCTTTTGGGAAAAAATATTTAATTTTAAATTATCATTATTTCGATGATGGCGGTACAATCCATTAAACTAAAATAAAGCAACCGCAAGCAAAGTTGCTGAAAAAGATGTTATATTTCTGTGAATTTGATTTGTGTATCAAAGAATAAGATTAGGACCTGTCTTTTTGCTCCAATCAATTAAACATTTGAATTCAGATTCATTCGCGTCACCCCTATGCAACGAACGCGCACCCTCCTTCTCTAAGTTTAGACAGACGTTGCGAAGGGGGCTACTTGTCCCTGTCTATAACTGCGCCCACTTTCACCACCAGAGGGCGTGATCCCAGCCTATTGGCAAATTGGGGCAACAGATCACTGTTCTAGCAATAAAAAGATTCAAACACGTAGTAAAACGTTTCATTATCAAACCACGGCATCGTTTGTAGGATTCCGCTTCTTCCTGTGTGAATCTAAACTGGACTTAAATACGTTTTTATTGGCAGTATTATTTTTACGGAAGCGTACGCTTTGTGAAATTAAAGATATTATGTAGAATATGATGTTTGAAAACAGGAAAAATATAAAAGTTTTTTTTGGATATTCTGGAAATAACGTGAATTAGGTACGCCTACATGTAATTATTGTAAGTAGTGGAAAAAGGTTATGGTTGCTTTTTGAAGTCGTTCACCTGCCTTCGTGAATAAAGAGTCTACTAGGTAGTTAGTCACTTTTGTTATGATGGTTAACTTTCAGTCTCTTTCAATGGGTCGCCTAGTGTCATTGACAGGGCGAAGAAGTCTCCATAACATTTATAGTTTTTGGACCAATTCCTTCCTTCCAATACGGTCAAAATCAATAAAGCTGTATAACAAAACATCGATGTCATCTTCACTTCACCATATACTAGGTGAAACAGAAAGGGATACTATTTTTTTTGCAACTTTACTTTGTAAATCTGAAACTATCGGCTTTGTGGGACAGTTGAAGTACTAAAGGTTTTGTAGACTTGTGAAATCTGTCAACAGCTGTATCCCTATAACACCTTGTGTTTTTCAAGTTTCCTCCAAAGATGATAATTTTAGAATTAAAAAAATATGTCTTGAATAAAAGTATACCCTTTCTGTTTCAACCTGTAGATGTAGTCATCTTACATTTCCAACTTACAAGATTGTAGAGCATTGTAGGTATTTATTGTACAAATAAGCTGATAACCATTTTTAGAAGCTATTAATCCTATCGAACACTTTTTATGGCGGCAGTTTGTAGAGCACATCGGTCGGAGATGTATTTGTAAAGGTCGACTCTACCCCACGCCCTTATAAATAGAGAGTCGCCCCTGGGGGTTGTAAAAACGCGCCAGTAACTCCCCTGTAATATATCAAGATATCGTATTCCGTGCGTACCCACTTCCTGTGGAGATAATGGAACTATTTTTAATTACCTACTCACATTTATCATAAGACAATTAGGAAGTTATGAGTGGTGGGTTTTGGTGATTGCAGCAGATCTATTTTGTAACATAATACTAGATACAAACCTCTATTTATTCCAAATTCTTTGGTTCTTACCAACTTCATAAACGTTGTGTTATTAGCTTCCTGTTATAAGAACGGAATCCTAACCTACAATATATATGTGTACACCACTGTATCTAAAATATAAACACTGTACAAATTATGGCTTTCAAACGTATTATGAATAGTAAAACAATAAAAATTCATACATACCTACTATTCAAAGAAGTTCAGAGTATAGAAAATGCAAGCAGTTTTATAAACATAATATTCAACATCACGCACAAGCCAGTGATATTCCCAGACATGACAATAGCCTTGCTCCTATGAGTTCTACGTACTGGGCCTGCAAGTAAGTGTCCAACCTACCTAGTACTATACCTGCCTAACTACACTCGGCTAAAGATAAATGTGAACACTTATATAAAACTCAATAAAATTAAATTACCAAAATAAACTCAATCTACTTTTCTTACATTCTTATGTTCTTACTAGCTGAGCCCGCGACTTCGTCCGCGTGAAATTTAACTTAACAAAAAAGCCCGCTCCCGCGTTCTGAGCCCGCGCAACAGGACTCATTTTTTAAAATCTTGTTTTTCTAAAATAGAAGTAGCCTAAGTTACTGCTTATAATATCAACTATCTGCCTGTGAAAGTCCCGTCAAACACGGTCCACCCGTTTCGGAGATACTCTTTGATTTCATGTGTTTTTATTTTTTTACGCGGAACCCTAATTGTTTTTCTAAAATTAAAGTCGCCTAAGTTACTCCTCATAACATTAGCAATCTGCCAGTGAAAGTCCCGTAAAAATCGGTCCAGCCGTTTCGGAGATTACCCGGAACAAACACACAGACAGACAGACAGACAAACATTTTATAAATCGCGTTTTTGCTATAGGTGTCGTATGTACTTTCATATGCATTTAGTGAGAAGGTGTTATTTTGATATTACAAACAGACACTCCAATTTTATTTATTTGTATAGATGTTCGTAATAAAATATTAATATTTTATGTGACAAACTAACTATAACCCTAATTAATAGTCAAAAGAATAAACGTAAATTATTTAAATAAAAAAAATTACCGATTTGATTCGTATTTCTATAATGTAAACACAAAACAATTTCATCTCTCTTCTAAGAATCAATTGGCGACAAGCAAAGATTCCTTTGTACTTATGAAAAGGTACTCAAATAAGAGGACATTAATAAGATTTCAGCAAGCAGGCGGTGTTTAAGATGTAACAATAACAAGGCCGACGAATGAATTAAACGATTTTACCTTGAACGCAGTTAAGAGTTTTCGCGGCGAAATTATGACTAGCTACTTACTTATAGGTTCTCCTTGTGACAAAATTCTCACTACTTTGTGGCAAAACTTCACAAAATTCAAGATAAATCCTTCTCTTCGATCTTGGAAATGTCATTCCTCCTATGTTATACCAGTAGGTACAAAATGACACGTCAAAAATGTGCTCAAGATCTGTCTCAGACTTGAGATAGATTTATTACAAGCCAACGTGAATTCATAACATCATTACGATGTTTGATATCGATACAAATAAATAAAATTGGAGTGTCTGTTTGTAATATCAAAATAACACCTTTTCACTAAATGCATATGAAAGTACATACAACACCTATAACAAAAACGCGATTTAAACATTATTTGTCGTGTCTGTCTGTCTGTCTGTCTGTCTGTGTGTTTGTTCCGGGTAATCTCCGAAACGGCTGGACCGATTTTGATGGGACTTTCACTCGCAGATACAGTACTCGCAGTAACTTAGGCTACTTTAATTTTAGAAAAATAATTAGGGTTCCGCGTAAAAAAATAAAAACACATGAAAACAAAGAGTATCTCCGAAACGGCTGGACCGATTTTGACGGAGCTTTCACTGGTAGATAGCTGATGTTATAAGCAGTAACTTAGGCTGCTTTTATTTTAGAAAAACAAAATTAAAAAAAATGGGTCCTGTCGCGCGGGCTCAGAACGCGGGAGCGGGCTTTTTTGTTAATTTAAATTCCACGCGGACGAAGTCGCGGGCTCAGCTAGTTATTAAAATAACAATCATTAATAATCAAACAGTAATTGTCACATAATTTTTAAATTACAAAAGATACGCCACTACATGATTATGTCACACTCGCAAAAGCAGTCGTTCGGGCCTTATTCCAGTCATCTGTAAATTCAGAATTAAAGGAAACCTTAATATTTTTACAACGAGTACATGCATCGATATTATTCAATGGAGATGGCCCAGCCGTGGCGGGAAGCGCGATCGATTGGCCGGGGTCAACGGCACGGGAACTGACCTTTGCGCCAGCTGATCGACTTGTTTGTGATTAAAAATGTAACTAATAACTTGTATAAAAGTTTTGTAAATCAATATTCATTCATATTTATTTAAAAATTAGGAATTAATACTCAATGCATTTTACACAGACACATTTGTTAAAATAAATATACCAAAAAGGGTAATAAAAATAATGAATAAGGGGCGTTCATTGTACAGTCACTGACAGTGGAAACAAATGTGATTGTCATGAAGTACATAATTTGCTCGATTTCTCATTACTAACATCTTCTCAACATGTTGTCCAGACAAGTGACTGATGACAGTTGAATGCGAATTAATTTATCGAAAGTCAGAAGTGAGGAAGCCGCCGCCGGCGTTCCCCTGTACCTACTACGGTTTCGCCGGTACTAAACCACAATACTCAAACACCATTCAAATTTTAAGTCCTGCTTAACAAGCGTACGACCTGCCTGATATTAAGCAGTTATCGTAGCTTAAACATGCCTGCAATACTATAGGCATTGGTCGCACGTTACTGACCTAAAGGGGACAAGGGCGGAAGAAGGCGAGGGGAGGGGTTTGGGCTTCCGTCTATGTCACTCATTGTACGAAACGCAGCTATATTAACTACTTCACGCCGTCCTTCTGTAAGAGGGTGGTACTACCCCGGTCAGCTCGTGTATGAGCTGTAGTCAGCTGGCCCCAACTAGGCTCTACCACTTAAAACTAGGGTAACTAGGTTAACTATCTGTCATATGAATGGCGTATCAAAACTAAGCAGCTTTCAAATTTGATCTGCGTTTGAGTATTCGTCTATACAATTAAAGTCAGATGACTCAAGTGTCGCGTTGCAACTTGTTTACTACTAAACTGTTCTGTGTCCATGACAGTGAGGGAAGGCAGTAAATGTGGGCAACCGGCCGAGGGCTGGAAGAATTAAATGCAGTGCTTTGGCCCCGCGCCAGTGAGGCGTGTAATGAAGTGAGCGCTTTGTTGACATCCGAATAGGCCCGTTCAGTCCGCTTAGATAATAACATATTGTTGATAATGTGCTTTTAGTTACGGTCGACAGTGTTCGGACAGAATGCGTTGATGTTTAGATGAGCCTGGGATGATTTGGGTATATGAATACGTCGACGACGTGTCAAAGTCATTTTGAACCGTGCTCATTGCAGATAATGAGATAATAGATAGATACTATACTTAAAGTTAGATGGATACATGTCTAGTTTATCAATGCAAAGACATTAAATAAATCATCAACAGCTCGCATCTCTGGGTTTTTCGAAACCTATATGCGAATCATAATTTCATATTATGATTATCACTCGCTTACGGTGCAGGAAAACATGTTGAGGAAACCTGCATGTCTTAGAAAATCTAACCAATTTTCCAATTCAATTCAATTTAGTAATATGTGGATTACGGCCTAAAATCCCTTCGTAGTGAGGGGAGGCCCGTGCCCAGGAGTGGGACGTCAAAAAGCCTTATTTATCATTATTATTTTTAAAAGTTTTTTTTATTAATTGGCATTTCCAAAAACAAGTGCCTATACTGTTAAAACTAAAAAAGATACATGTAGAGTACGACTAAAGCTAAGTGTCTTGTTAATTACAGGAAATCACAGCATGCATTAATACAAAAAAAAATGTTGGTTTACCACCACCGAGCGAAAGTAAAAGCAAATAGCACAACAATTACACAGCCAATCTGGTGAATACTGGCCATTTAGGTCTGACGGAATGAAATTATTATAATTAGATGGTTTCATAGACCTTCATGTGTGGAAGTACATGAAGAAAGCCTATGTCTAGTTAGTGCACATCATCCGGCTGATGATACGAAATACTTTAAACAAAATTCTAAATAATATATTTTTATTCACGTAGCCCAACAAAGCACTTATAAAGAGTCAAATCTACCACCGGTTCGGAACGCTGCCTCCGCTGAGGTGATCCGGCAAGAAACTCAATGGTAACTCTTTTCAATAGGATATACTCATCCAATAATTACCTATACTAGTATTCCCGTTACAATGTTCGAAATTCGACCATCATTCATTTAAATTTTAATTTTAAACATCATTAAGGTTTTATTGTCAAACACTATTTGATACTAGCAAGCACTATGGAAGTCCCGCCCTCCAAAAACTGTCACCGTTTGTCAGTCAGACAGTCAGTCGGTTTGGAGGTTACAAATGTGTGTGTCAATCATGGTAGGGTGTGTAATGTTTTATTTATTGATTTTAATGTTTTTATAAGTATTATAATATAAATATATTAGCACCCTGCACTCCTTCTCTATATAAACTATAGGTGTGCCAAATTTCATACTCCTCCGTCCGCCCAATTTTCGTATTAAGCGGTTGAAAGTTTTTCCTTACATTCTCTGCAAGCGTGAATAATTACGGCCATTATATCTATTTAGTCTGCACATCGGCAATTTGTTAACACGCTTAAAAAGCGATCGAACAGAGTTCAATAGCTCATCTATGCTAATAATGCACACTCGCCTCTTTACGAGCACGATAAAACGCATCGAAATAGCCATGAATCATCTTAAAAGAGTTTTGAACACTGTTACATAAAATGTAGGCCGAGGAAAGTTCACACCTCCGTAATTTATAGTTTGATAGCAAACATACGCGCGATTCGAGATCGATTTATTGATGACTAGCTGTGCCCGCGACTTCGTCCGCGTGGAATTTAACTTAACAAAAAAGTCCGCTCCTGCGTTCTGAGCTCGCGCGACAGGCCCCATTTTTTTAAAATTTGTTTTTCTAAAATAAAAGTAGCCTAAGTTACTGCTTATAACAACAGCTATCTACCAGTGAAAGCCCCGTCAAAATCAGTCCAGTCGTTTCGGAGATACTCTTTGATTTCATGTGTTTTTATTTTTTTACGCGGAACCCTAATTGTTTTTCTAAAATTTAATTAGCCTAAGTTACTCCTAAATTATCAGCTACCTGCCAGTGAAAGACCCGTCAAAATCGTTCCAGCCGTTTCGGAGATTACCCGCAAACACACGGACAGACAGACAGACAGACAAAAAATTTGTTAAAGGTGTCGTATGTACTTTCATATGCATTTAGTGAAAAGGTGTTATTTTGATATTACAAACAGACACTCCAATTTTATTTATTTGTATAGATAGTTCTGAATACATTAACGATGAATTATATAGCAAGCGCCACATTATTTATGACTAGACGATGCTTTTAATAGCACGAGACTACTACGAATTGTTTCCGTAAGATTTTAAATATAATACGCTTAGTTAAAGTTTTGGTTCCGTATTTGAAGTCTCATATCAGTCGCTCTACCATTTTTTTCAAATTTATACAATAACAATTCCTTTATAAATTAACTGTCTCCTTATAACCAGTCTAATAAATTCATAGGAAGTAATTCCTAAGATGCGCAATAAATCAAAGTACAATTATTGCAATAATTCATAACGCTGCTGATAGGTCGCATACAGACGCGGGTCGTTTGTTTTATCATCAGCATTCATCAATCACACTACGGATAGACATCGCATGTACAGGCAGCTTCACAAACCATTGTACATTCTATAATTAAGTTTTAAATAACAGCTCAGTTTGACACATTGTTGACAATCTTTCAGAGAAAGTAGATCTTTATTAAAAACTAGCTTCTTTTCGCTATTTTTGTCCACGTGGACTTGGGGAAAGTATCCTGTGTGCTAATCCAGGTTATAAACGATCTGTGTGCCGAATTCCGTCCAAATCCTTTCAGCCGTTTTTGTGAAATTGTGTAACAAACATCCAAATATCCAAACTTTCACATTTATTATATTAGTAGGCCTATTGCTTTTTTGGTTATATTATATTTTAAAATGTCGTTGTTTTTAAGAAATTTTCTTTCTCGCGTAATTGAAAATGTAAAGCATAAATTAATTATTTATTAAATCTTCACGAGGCACGACAACAAGGGGTCCTTAAATATAGCAGGTATATTTTCATTAACTTTTTTTACATACAGACCTCAAGATGTTAGTAATGATAATCTGAAAAGCTAATCTATTTTGTTGATGTAACCACGCGCCGATAAAATATGGTTGCATGGTAGTGGACTTTCGAGCGTATTATAAACATAAGTAAATTATAGGATTTGTCGGTGATTGTACCTACATGGAATCAATGGCGGGCATTGGGCAAGAGTTTTCATCCTGATAGGTGAACGACTGCTTTATTGACTTGACATTTGGTTATTTAATCGATCTGATGCCCGGCATAACGATTCGCGGAATTAATGTTAATTTCCCTCATCAAGGTTCGGTCGTAACGACATAATATTGATTGTAATTTTGCTTTACATTAAATAAAATAAATAAATATCGCCAGACGAACACACCAACTGTATGGTCCCAAACTAAGCAACGCTAGTACTATGGGTACCGTACATAGTACCAGTGATACCCAGACCAGGGAAAATTACGAAAAGGCCATTTCCGAAATTTACCCTGACGGGAATCGAACCCGCAACAGCCCGATGCAGTAAGCCAAGCGGCTTACGCTCGAACCAATGCGCCAAGCGGTCGTCTAATATTTCAAAGCCTCGTCTTTGACTGTACTTTTTGGAAAATATGAAGAGCAGATGGGTGAAGCAGGGAAACTGCATGAGTACTGGGCTCTATTTCAATGTATTATCTCGCCGCTTATGACTATTAGCGATTCATTTGATGACGGCTCTAGACGCCGCTTTGAAAGAATCATAAATCTTTGTTTTAATGAATTCCTTCAATTGTGTTCCGTCCTCAATTCCTTATGTGTTGTCGGCTTCTCCACTTTTATCCTTCCCATATTTTTGAGCTGTCATAACGTTATTTTTTGCATTCACAACGATACTCCTTTGACCGCAAAAGAAAATAAACGAAACGCTTATCAGAATGAAGTGTAACGTTACACCGAGATCTTACATTGGAATCAAAACAAAAATAAAAAAGTTTATTTACATGCCATGTACCTACATGAAGTGCCGTCCATCAGTACTTGCTGCTGTATGGTTTTTACAACGCAGGGTTGCCATTTTCAGAATGATCCGACGATGGATTAGGCAGTTAAATCACTTTATATCAAAAGTAATAAAACCACTGGAATGCTCTTTGAAAGATAAGAAAGAATTGCACTAAAATTGTACACATAACAACATTGTTTCGGTTAACGTTGAGAGAATACTCCCACAGGAAACATAACGGACACTTAGTCTTGGCTCCATTAAATCTTGGGTATATTTTTACCGCCGGACCATAAGACTTGTGTTTGGGTACAATAAATTTTCCGTAGCATCTAGAAAGCAGATAGTATATTACTTAAGTAGTAATACTGATGTTCTCTAACGATGAACTAACTATTGTGCTACCCAAGCTTAGGACTGTATTAATAAATCAATCTCAAGTCTGAGACCGATCTTGGAAATGTCATTCTCATGTCATATCAGTAATACAAACTGACATGACAAATGCGTAGGTACTCAAGATCGATCTCAAACTTGAGATCGATCTATTAATACGTGCCATAGAGATGATATTTTAAGTTTAATCTTACATGGAAAAGAATGACTAACGAATTTGTTTTTTTTTTGTTTATTTCCACAAGATCAACAACCCTATGTCAAAATATTTCCCGATGAAGTTTTTATTGCGCGCGTCAAGCGCACATTAGCGTTTATTATGAATACCCATATAATATGAATTTTCCCACGCTACCTGTGGAATTTTCAATTACTAGTTTGTAGCCCACTCCCGCTCCAACGTCATAATACGCTCAATCTGTCAAGCCTCGCTGTCACTTTGCCTGCCCGCGGTAGTAAATGTCATGACTCGTAAAATACCCTCTCATTCAAATTCTATTGCTACTATCGTCTTTCTGATGACTGCTTTAGTTTCTTGAACAAATAGGCGTTATGTTACAGAATAAACAATCATTTTATTACATCTCATGAATTATAAATCATCTGTTGAAGTCAGTGTACGAGATAAAATTGCATTTTTGTTGTATTATGTAGGTTTCTGAAATAATAACTGTACTAATTGACATGAATATACTAATAGACAATGAATATACATACAAGTAATCAAACAACAGCATTTTTTTTACATATCTTGTCGAAGAGATTTATAATAATCGAACTCAAAGTACACAGTGCGCGCGGCCGCGCTTATGCAATTGCGTAGTTCAATGCATGAATGTTTACATCGTAGTCAGAGTCTTGACGTGTTGTGTCTAAGAGAAAATATTATTAGAATACTCTGCAAACATTTATTATCTAATTTCCAGGCATGATTTGTAGAAATATACCACTTTTATTCACGAAATTCCGCGATTTCTGGCACAAGGGAACAAATCGAATCATATTTTTGACAGCTATTATTTTCCATTATCACACGTTATTGGAACTTGCAAAATGTAAAACATAAATAAAAACAATATAGCTCTTCAAATGTAATACACTCTTACCGACGTTTCATAGAAATAAACAATGATACGACCCTTCTAACGTGACACTTTTTTGTTATTGTTTTGATGTCAAACACGTACACACATATACTCCGTAGTGATGAGGGCGCGCCGCTACGATACTTGTCGATAAGCTCACTGTAAGAAAGAGCGTTTCTGAACCTACTAATGAATAAATTATTTTGTACATATATAAGAGTATTTGTTTTTATTTTAATTTGTAAGAAAAATATTAACGAAAAATGGGTAAATATAAATTTCTTACTGATGTATTTACCTTATTCTAAAGTACTGAAATATAGACACTGTGCTGCTCAGAATTGATTCAGGTCTGGGTGTTATTGGGATCACCCCTAGTTGAGTATCAAGAATAGATCCTATGAAGGTAGGTTGCTGGACCATGGCAATAATAAAAAATAGGGTTCCTTTTTACAATATTTATTTTTATTGTAAAGTTTTATTATTCAGCAAAAAATATACAAACATAAATAGTGATTCTAACAGATAGAAAAAAATTAAAACCAAGTATGTATAGGGCATAAATATTGGATACTAATAAAAAACTAAACAAAACATGAAATAATACTTTTTTAAAATTGCATTCAGTTGTATTATACACAAAAATCATACAAACATACAGATATTTTTTATTGCTAAAGTGACTTCTAACGGACCATCAAATTTATCAGATACTCAAAAATACAAAATCAAAAAATCGGATACAAAAATATTAAAACACTATAAAAAACATACATTCATCACTACGTATCATACCATTCATCACATAAAAGCCCGACGGTTGCATTCCATACCCCCACCATATACCACATACCACATACTCTACACTTACCAGAAATTGGTATGACACGGGAGATTCTAACTCTAAGGTCTGTCTCTCTGTCAGTGGAAAGTCGGAGGCTCAAAAAGTGTACTCATTTTATGGCAACATACTCGAAAGAAAAAAACGCGCGAAATGAAACAGGAGAAAGGAGAAAGGAAAAAGTAGAGAACAAAGAACAATTAGGAATGGGATTGGAAAGCGTGGTACAACCTAAAGCAAGGTGCCACACACAGCGGGATTTGACAAGTGGAGCAAAGGTAGATGGTCGCTCGGCGCTTATGTTTTTCAATACAATAATAGCACCGCCGTCTTCCCCGTCGGCCATTGACTTCTAGGGTGGGATTAAGGATGGGGGCGTGGTTAGATCCGGAATTCGTAAAACCACCGGATGTGGGACGATTTAGAAAATGGTAGGACGGGGGTTTCGGAATATGATTGAGGTGGTTCTCAAGAATACTGCCGACGAGATCTAAACGAAATGCGATATGCTCCCTGAACGACCCGGAGGAGGAATTAAATAGGATGCGTGAATTTAAAATAGAACAGTTGAGAAGTCGCTTGAACAACTTCCTGTTCCATTTGGCGCATTTTTTTCTTTCAAGCAGATAGGGTTCTAACATTTGGTCCTTTCTATCCACACCGCCCATGCCTATGTTGTAATCTAAGATCACAGTCGGCTTGAACTGTGCGGGGCGGTGTGGTTTGGACGGCATGAGGCCCTGACTGTTGCCGTGGTATGTGGACAAGGTAGTAATCTTACGCTTCTTGTCCGCATACGCAAGTACAGTCATGTCGCCTGAATGACGGGCTATGAACTCCCCCTCCTTCATCTTGGCCAACGCTACCAATGGAGGTACGTTGCGCCTGTTAGGGCGTAAAGTACCTACGCAATCAGTTTTATGCGCTTTCAAGTATCGCGCGAGGAGGGGGCTGTTAAACAAGTTGTCCATAAAAAGAGTATACCCTTTTTCGAGGAGGGGACGGATTAGGGACAGAACAGTTGCCGTGGTTTTTTGGATGTTGGTCGGGAGAGTTGAGTCATACTTGGTGGAGGAGCCAGTATATACAAAAAATGACCACAGGTAGCCCGTAGAAGACTCGCAGAGTTCAAAAGTCTTAATTCCAAATCTAGCTGCCTTGGTTTTTATAAACTGGCGGAAGGAGAGGTTTCCTTTCCACAATGTCAAAGACTCGTCAATGCAAACATTTTGGGAAGGGATGTAGACACTCTTAAAGCGGGAGTTCAAGTGATCTAATACGGGGCTTAAACAAAAGAGTCGGTCGGCATCATTTGTAGGCCGATCAACATTATCAGCAAAATGCAGTGCTCTGCACAAATGCTCATATCGAGCACGACTGAACATTTTGCGGAAGATGGTGGTCTGCAAAAGGGGGTTGGTGGTGAAACAAGATTTGATGGAGGGCATGCGGATGATGCCTAGCATCATCCAGAAAGAGAAGAGAATGAGAAGTTCGTGAATGTTGGTGTCATACCAAGTTCTGGCGAATGTAGCAGACGTCAAGGCAATATTGGCGGCGTAGCGGTTCGTTTCAGTCACAATGTGTGACAGAATATTATCGTCCCAATATTGCCTGAACGCCTCATACCCATTCTCACATGGGACAACAGACCCTGTTTGTTGGGGAAGAAAACGCTCCCTCTCGCCTCGATAGGTTTCCATAGGAAACCAATCGAATTGAGCGGAATCTCCCTCCCCAACCAACAGCAACTCATCATCGCCATGGTCTACATCCATCTGATCTATTTCCTCTCGTAATCTCCTCGCTCTCGCTAGCTCCCTCACTCTCGCTTCTTCTCTCGTCGCCATCACTCTTGATACCATTAACCTTAGTTCATCAGGCACATCATCATCATTTATGTTCAATTCACTCAGGCGATCTCCTATTACCCATCGGGCATCATTCGTCCTTCCCCTTACTTGCCTACCTCGCCTCCTTCCTCGCCCCCGTCCCCGTCCGCGTCTCGCGGCGCCACCACCACGTTCACCTCGCAGCGGCTGCGGTCCTGCACCAGGAATGGCTGCCTGGTACACGACATGCTCATCTGCTAGGTGATAGCCGTCCTCGACCATGACAATGTCGTCCTCCGACTGAATCTCCTCCACTTCTACCCTGATTACGACATCGCGCCTAAGGGGGCAAATACAATTACGGTAGTTACATGGGTATTGTCAAAAATAATCGGATACGGTAAAACCTATAACAAATATAAAAACAATTCAAAATTCAAAAAAATTCAAAATTGTTTTTATTCATGTAAGCCAACAAAGCATTTATGAATAGTCAGAATCTACCACCGATATAACTTACATGACGCTTACGGATTCTGGACGTGGTGGTGGTGGCGATGGTGTTGAGTCGCAGGCGGCAGAGCTGGAAGGCCCTGGCGAACATCGCGCCAAGGAGGCAGAGGCGGATCTGTAAAATAAAAAAAATTTCAATGTATAAAATAAACATGTTTCACTATTTCAACAATAAGTCCTAAAAATACAGAAAATGCTTTACTACTTGCGTGGATATGAAGGTAGGCGCTGGTGAAGGCGGGCTCCCGGTAGCAGCAGAGGCGGTAGCAGAGGCGGGACTATAAAAATAAAAAAACATATCAACTCAGCTCCATAACACCCTTGCTTTCTTTATACTCACAGTATCGGCAGCTCAACACCAAGCTCGTCGTAAATGTCGAGCAGGTCGACCTGAAATAATAAACACAAGTAATAATTAGTTTATTATAACACAATAAATAATTCAAAAGTAATAATAATAAAGCTTAAAAATACTAATCTATTCAAATATACTTACATTTTGACTTGGTGGAGCCAACTCGTACTCCTCTGCCTCCTCCAGGAATTGGAAGTCTACCGCCTCGACGTCGAGGTACTCAGGTTCCTCGACGTCACTGTCCTCCGAGTCGGAGTCCGCTAGGAGGCTTAGGATGTGCTCCGGTGCCTCACGGTCTCCCACATTCCAATTGTCCATTTCCTAAAATAGATAAAATACAGTAATAAAAATAGAAATATTTGTAGGTATAATGTGTTTTTTCCACATATAATTGAACCATTACATTATTACTATTCAAACAAATTTGCAAATCAAAATATTCGTTTATCGATAATTTTATCGACATGACCACGCACTACTGGGTTAACTCAATACAATGGCTGACATACGCGGAACTGTCAAATAGATAACAAAAAGTCACTTTACCTTGATATTTGTACATAAATCTGTTGAAATCTGCCAAATATTATTAACAATATGAATAATAACTAGTTATTACGCTATTATGTACTTACATCACAAAGCCACTAATTTCTAAAAAAACATTCGTAGTGTGGCACAATTTCTGCCGAACTCGTACAACATTATAATTGTTGGTTCAAAAAATATGTTTTCTGGCATTATTTTATCAAATCTCTTATCTGAGTACATACAATAAACACTTATAATGAAAATAAAGCCACTTACCGGTACAAAAATCACTAATTTCACTCCAAAAAAAGTCCGTAACGGGAGGCCAAACAAACAAAAGTTCAAATTGACAAAGTTTCGCGCGCGAAATTACTGAAGAATGTAGCTTGATTTATGGTCGATCACAAGCAACGACGTTTTTTTTAGCATATATGGTCGTGAAATATTATGACAAATCAGAACCAATTTGTTTCTAGCAAAAATACACCATAATGTCTAACTAGAAAATTGAATATTGAATGCTTGTCCAGCCGACACCAATTGGTGTCGGCGAGGCTCAACGGTACCGGCGTTAAGACACCAATTGGTGTCGCTGAGGCTCATCACGTTAACGATAATTCGATCAGTGAGTGTGGCACCGGCTTTACTACCGTTTTATTAGCCAGAGCACGTGTGTGCCCGTTCTTAATCATTGAAACGGCGCCGGTTGTAGGACATCGATGTCGATTATTATCTGCGCTTTCTTTGTATAGACTCGTTACGATAAGCGAAATTATTACCGAGGCTTACATTGAGCGATTAATTTAATAAATGAGGTCTTTTTAATTAAAGGTTAAGGTTTATGCGGGTCAGGCGTGTTTGATATATAATATGTTATTTTATATGTCAATGTTATACCTACTGTTTATTATATTTTGTGGAGTATGAAATACATTGTTAACGGTTTATACATAAAAAATAATTTTAAGATCTCGTTGGTTTATATTAAAATATATATATTTAAGACCTCGTTGCGTTGATTGCCGACGGAATCATTTCTGATACCAGCATAAAAAATGCGTCGAAATTAATTCACCCGCTATAGATCTACAAATATTCCACAGACAAAAGCGTGAAACTCATAACGCTTCGGTGTTCAAAAATGATTAAATTCCAACTAGGATTAAACGTTTACTAGACATTCAATAAGCCCGTCAGACAGGTGGCTACGACCGCCCAAAAAGACTCACCAAATCCCTGCTTAGCCGAAGCTCGCACGTCTAAACAAAACTTTATTTGCCGGTGTGGTTGTTTTAATATGCAAAACCCGTATTTCATTATTTTGCAGAATAAATTACAAAATTTCAATATTAGCAACCCCGATGACATTGTTCGAAATTTAAATCAGACACGTAATAAAAAACCGGCCTGAAGTCTGAGGGTGATCTTGGAAATGTCATTCTTATGTCATGCCGGTACAAAAAGATATGTCAAAAGCGTACCCAAGATCGCTCTCAGACATGAGATACATTTATTAATACGTACCTAAAAGTATTGAATACGCCTTGAATAAAATATTACAATCTGTGTAATGCGGCTTTTGACATGTTGCTCAAAGCTCAGAGGCGATGAGTCGAATCCCATCCGCTCATAATTTATATCCTATAAAAATTTCTTATTGTCTTCGCAAAGTGAATAATCTGTATATAACTTTTAGTGGTCGCAAATGAAATTTTTATATCGCAAACCACAGTGCGCTTGGTTAGCTCATGATTTATTTACAATCTGGACTTAGGGTTTGGTAAAAAAGCAATTATTTGGGCAAATACCTACTAATTATAGCTTAAAATAACGGGTAAGTAGATATTAGTTTCCTTTAATCTGAACATGTAGAAACAAAACCATTTTTGTGAATTTCAGTGTAATTTTACTGAAGTAGAAACCGGTTGATTCATTACATAGATTAATTTAGAGTGATTAACTGGCCAGACAATTCAATCGTGCACTCGACCTCCTGGGCCCAATGATTAATGGTCTCATGTGACTAACAATTCTAAAAGTACAGCTGCCTGAGTTACCGACATTTGTACTGATCACGCTACTCATGTATACGATAGTCAAATAACTTGTTTTAATATTTAATTGTACCGTACAATACAAACTGATTCTAACCACGAGAAATTTACGGGTGACGAACAAAATTGTCTTACGCTGTTGTAAACAGTCGATCTATCTATACAAATAAATAAAATTGGAGTGTCTGTTTGTAATATCAAAATAACACCTTTTCACTAAATGCATATGAAAGTACATACGACACCTATAGCAAAAACGCTATTAAAAAAAAATTTGTCTGTCTGTCTGTGTGTTTGTTCCGGGTAATCTCCGAAACGGCTGGACCGATTTTGACGGGACTTTCACTGGCAGATAGCTGATGTAATAGGGAGTAACTTAGGCTACTTTAATTTTAGAATAACAATTAGGGTTCCGCGTAAAAAAATAAAAACACATGAAATCAAAGAGTATCTCCGAAACGGGTGGACCGATTTTGACGGGACTTTCACTGGTAGATAGCTGATGTTATAAGAAGTAACTTAGGCTACTTTTATTTTAGAAAAACAAAATTTAAAAAAATGAAAACAATTGTTCTGTCGTGCGGGCTCAGAACGCGGGAGCGGGCTATTTTGTTAGGTTAAATTCCACGCGGACGAAGTCGCGGGCTCAGCTAGTTTTACATAAAAAGTTGTTAAGTAGGTATCTACAGAATTTGACACCTGCTTTCATGGTTTGAAGGTTACAGCGTAGGGTGCTGGGCTTTCTGCAGCAGAGGTTGCAGCTTCCATTCCAGTGAAGGAAAATAAATTTGAGACAGCCTTTTCTGAATGCTCTGGTCTAAGTGTCACTGTGTTGGTCGGGCGATATCACATTAAAACAATCATGTTTCTGAAGGTTTTTTTTTTAGATTTTGAAAACTGTATATAGGCAATATGTACTGTTATTATAAAGGTACTTAACCAATTTCGACCTACGTTTTAAAGACAAAGTTACCAAGTAACTCAAACTCAACTCAAATTCCATGTTGGTCTGCAGGCTCACGTTTCCCTCGTGAGTAGAAATAATCCTGCGAAAATAAAAAGATGTTTGTGTAAAAGAGTTCATCTCAAGACATATATTTGAAAAATAATTTGATATGACTTATGAAACTCATAGACGGGTATCAGGTCTCTACTGTTGTATTTATACCTAGTATTTTTGCAGCTTCAAATTAAGTTGTGTTTTTTATCATTGTAGTGCTTGTAGTTTATACCTAACACGATACCTAAGACGATGTATGCAGATAAATACCTTTAATACAGTAGGTACCATGACTGTTCTTGGGTATCCCATAATATCCACCATCTGAACCTATTTTTACACCATTAAAAGATTGTATATAGGCGTTAATTTCTGAAGATTTTAAAGTGAATATGTACGAGGTATAACTATTAATGCACTTTGTAACCGACCAAGGATGGTGTTGTGTGTTTCATCATCATGTTTGAGATTTACACCAATTTCACAAGTAGCTGAACGATGTTTACGCCATATTCTGCATCGAACAACAGAGCAAGACACAGTCGCAATGAATCCAAACACGTGTGTTTTACTGCCCTTGGCGCCTGCTCGGCTTATTGCTTGTACCGGCGCGATAGCAGAGACAAATAACTGTATTCGACGTACCTGTTACATGAATCACTGTTACTGCTAAACGGTGATTTTTGTTGTTGCAAATCATACCTAACACAACAAAGAATTAAAAAATGTAATTGTACTGGCCATGTTTCCAAGGCAGAGATTTCAGAAGTGGTAATTGTATATTTTACAGTTGATCCAAGGCTTATGTAAAATATATGCAGACTGTTTTGCATTTCAGACATTATGATCAAAAAGGTCTACGAGACAGCCACAGTAATTGCTTTAAAAGTAGTTTGAAACGTCTACTAGATATTAGATTAGTTTGTTTATAAAAAGAAACAATCGTAGTTGTAACAACTTCATTAGACAGGACCGCAATTAATTACACGGTGGATGGATCTGTCTATTGCGCGAGTTCATCTCTGTTGAACCGCACTCGTATCAATAAACTATAAATTGCACTTTCAATGTAATTGAAACCACAGGATGTAACCTATCACAACCATTCAGGAGCTTTTCTGGACTTGCCAACATCAGTGACACTAATGACATACTTATTTTAAACCTTGAATCGCACTGCGATAAAGTTCAAATTTATATGGCAGAGATAGTGGGTTGAGATGCAATGACCTTACCAGTAATTATAACATTGAATGAACAGACTGTGGGGTTAAAAGTTGTTGTTAACGATTATGTTAATTTGTGTAATGGATATTATAAATAAATGTTTGTAGATACGTTGTCGAAACACTTATCGACCCTCATACTTATTTTCCTCAATAATCGAGCTTATTTTAATGCAGACTATGACCTACATATTACTAGGTGATACAAAAAGGGTATACTATTTTTTTTGCAACTTAACTTTGTAAATCTCAAACTATCGGCTTTGTGGGACAGTTGAAGTACTAAAGGTTTTGTAGACTTGTGAAATCGGTCAACAGCTGTATTCCTATAACACCTTTTGTTTTTCAAGTTCCCTCCAAAGCTGATGGTTTTAGAATTACAAAGTTAAGTTTTGAAAAAAAAAGTATACCCATTATGTGTCACCTTGTATATTGTAGCTCCAAAACGTGTGAGCCGATTTTAATGCAATTTTTTTTTTGATAGCTCATGCTTATCTGTTAATCTACTAACATTTTTACTTTGTACGAGTATTGCAATTGCATACGACGGGCACTAAGCTTTAGTCGATCACTCATAAAACTTGCTTCATTACTGCTTGCCGTTAAATCGTGGGACCGATGCACTTACAAGTGATGATAGATTACTTACTCTAATAATATATAAGTACTTATTTTTAAATTGCTACACAAAATCATTGATTTCAGGCAATTTCAGCCTTTGCCACACAGTCCTATGGACGCACTTTTAATTATTTGTGTTGTTTATTGTTTATCATTATGTGTTTTAATTGTTTAACATTCTTACCCCAAATCATGGATTATATCGCCAAATATCCTAAAACATCCTTATTAGTAGGTACGTGATAATAATTGAATTTAAAGCACGAACAGACGGCAACTTACTATCTTTAAGAGACACATTTTTTACAAGCATCCTATAATAATAAAATAAACATATAATATTAGGTACCTATGCATATAAACCAAAGAGAAACTATTTACTTAGAAATTATTGCAGTCTGTCTAGAGTTAATGAGAAAACGTGCTCGAGCGAGCGCAATCAGATGTAACCAATAACTAAATCATCAGATGCTCGTTAATTCCTCTTTTCCCTGACGAAGGGTTAGGCGCGTCCATTTACATGGTTCACTGCACGAGAACATGTTGGGCAGGCGACGGGTCTATCACGAAAATCGAATCTATGTAAGTGTATATATGTACTCATTTTGATCATGTCTCGTAGACTGATGGATTATGCTGAAGGTAACAATTTTTCTTTTTGAAACGTGATAAATTTGATCAGTTATGCGTGCACGCTTACCACTTAATAGGTAGATATAATTGTACCATGCTTTTACCTTAATAGGTAACATGTATTATGTAATGCAGGTATAATACGTAATCATTATAATTATGAATTTTAATAGACTTTCCTTTTATAGCTTACTAGCGACCCGCCCCGGCTTCGCACGGGTGCAATAAATTATCAGTGTTTCTTTGCTATATTATGCATGTATTATACATATAAACCTTCCTCGTGAATCACTCTATCTATTAAAAAATAACCCATCGAAATCCGTTGCGTAGTTTTAAAGATTTAAGCATACATAGGGACATACAGACAGCGGGAAGCGACTTTGTTTTATACTATGTAATGATATAGGCGATGACAAACAAGAACTTTCAACAATCTTAATAAAAGTGACAATATTTAATTTTTTTGATAGAATACTTTCAAATATAAAAGTAATACTGATGAAAATGTCTTACATTGTACTAATACCCTTCACTGTAGGTACCTAAGAAAATTCTGACCACTTAAATAGAGCAAAGATAAGCTATTATATCGGACAAAATATCTATTAATTTTGTGGATTATCCTTACTACTATGTATGTATGAAGACACATACTTATGACGCTAGATAAAGACTAACATCTTTGTTTCCTAAAGTGTAAAATATTATGCTCTGCTTTCGCTGATTCAAAACTGGTCGACAATTATTTCAATTGGCCGACGAATGACAACCTTATTTATGAACCTTATTTAAGCACAAACATATGACATCACTAGCTGTGCCCCGCGACTTCATCCGCGTAGTATTGGATTATTGGGTTAAAAAGTATCCTATATGTTAATCCCGTTTATAATCTATCTGTGTTCCAAATTTCATCCAAATCCGTTCAGCAGTTTTTGCGTGAAGGAGTAACAAACATACATACTTACATACATCCACACTCACAACCTTTCGCATTTATAATATTAGTAGGATTTCACTCCATACAACTGTTGCAATACAGCATATGTAGCATATGTATCATTCCAACTGATGGTTCATCAGTTAAATACCGATCAGTTCTGGGTATTTAAGTTATCGTCATTTTGTATATTGATAAAAATACCACGCTTTTGAAATACATCCGCGGCGTATTTTTTCAAGGTTCAAGGAACTTTTTATGGAGCCCCCATCAATCAATGCATTTTAGTTTTAACTGCTCCGGTTAACGCACGTTGGCTTTCTTGAAAGTTGAACACGACAATGCGCTATTAACAGCGATAAAGCGCTTTACTGTCTGTGTTTTAACACTCCAGTGCTGTAAGTAGTCGCTAGTCATGGACGGAAAAAACTCGGTTTAACTATTATTTTCACCCATAAATACTATTAAAAGGTCAGATGTCTGCTAGGAAATTATAATTTAATACTGAAGTATAATATAATACCTACGACTGAAGTAAAAACTACGAAAATGCGACAAAAAACGCACTAAGAATGACAGAATTATAATGTCGGCAGTGGAGCTGTTGAAAATCTGATTTTGTAACGGTTCCGAATGAATATTCCATAATGTAACCATTCGATATCTACCACTCAATGTTGCTTATAATTATGTTTTTAAATACGCATGCACTTAGTATTTGATTCTAGAGAAATAAAACAAAATATGTACCTATTTTGTAGACACACCTATGTAACTAAATGCATATAGAAATAATCTAATATACGCTCTATCACGGCAATTTATTACTTAAGTGGATTGCATCAGGGTGGATATGCAAATGATTTTAACATGAGTAGTTTTATATTTTATTTTATGGTTAGAAAAATATAGTAGAGTACGACCTAATAAAATTTGAGTATCTTACGGGACTGCTTTTGACAAAATTGCATGGATACGTGTAAGTAAATAATATAGCAACCTACCTACGCATAACACGAGAGGTTAAACGGACGGATCAATAACTTCATATCTTAAAAGTATATAGCTTACTTTACATTTTGACTTTTTTGTTTTTTTACAAAGTAACATATAGGAGAGTAAACAAAAAAGCCGTGGACATAAGTCCTTATTGCTCTACATCACAGAACTCTAACAGTCCTAAAGAGACGATAAAGTAAAAGTTACACAATAACTTTTTATTTACCGAAATACTTCCACCGATTTTTCCAGTGAACAAAAGTTCGTAAAGGCGACTATTTCATGATAATCTTGCAATTTATCAATGTCTCCTTTGTCCGTTAGTAAAGTTTATGGGAGCTCGGTGGCCCTAGAGTTTATCTGTAGTAGTTGATCATGATTTTGGGCCTCTGTCCCGGATTTCTCGATTAAATCAGGGCCATTCTGAACTGCCTTCGGACTATCCATTGGTAATACTCGTATTATAACGATTGAATATTCACACAGATAAGGGTGTTTCCACACCAATTGTTTAACCGTCGGCCGATGAGCGACCGAACGTTGGTCAATGTAAAAACTATCAAATTCAATTCAAATTCAAATCGTTTATTTGGTTTAGGCCTACGGGAGCACTTACAAATTGTCAAGTTTACACAATTTTTTTCTTATATCTACTACCGGATCGGAACGCGACCTCGACTGAGAAGATCCGGCAAGAAACTCAGCGGGCTTGTCTTTTTACATGTCATTGTATATTTTTTATCGCCAGTTGCTTATAATCAATAATTAGAAAGGGTAGTAGATATTAATATAAATATTATAATAGCTCCAGTGTGTTGCCTTTTGATATTACCAAGAATTACAAATAATTCGGACTAGTAGGGCAAGACACGCTACGCTTTGACATTATTATTGACTGTCGAGATTTGAGCTGCTCAGTCCCAAGCTGATTTATCATCCAAATAATCCGAGATTTTGTAATAACCCTTTGCACTGAGTTTCTGATCGAGTCCACTCATCTTAATCTACCGATCGATGGATGATGAGGTGACACCCTTCCATTCATGGTAGGTATAATAAAGCCGGATATTCTCTTCCCGCAACAGCTAGGTCACGTTATTGGCTATGCGGTTAATAACGTTCCATATTTGAATTTAAGATGTCAATCAAAGTCTACACAGATGGAGCCATAGTATGGGGTCATAGTGGGAAAATAAAACTTCGTGTACCTACCTCTAAACAGTGCTGTAATTTGTGGATGGCCTCTTACAATTTAATAGTCACCTTGAAAGTTTGCTGGAAGGTCGTTGTGGTATACTCTTAATCCTATACATTCGTATTTTGTCGATCAACTGCCATATGAGAGAATTTTTAAACAAGTTGCTGAGTCTTATCGTACCCTTCCAGTCTACCCTTTTCGCACGTCGCTTCATCTAGTTGGGATCCACTTAGAACGGTATATGTCTACTGTCTAGAGTCTAGACGCAAATGTACTCTGTGGTTTACTTCAATCGTTATAATACCTATTATGTATTTTAGGTTCGTTACCCGCCAGGGCAAATTTCAGAAATTACCGTTTCCTAATTTGCTTAATCTTAATACGTCACTTTAGAATAACTGTCAAAACTGACGTTTTCATTTACGCGATACGTCAGTTTAGACGTAGTTCGAGTCGAGTGTGAGTCGCGTCGAGCGACAGTCGTTAATAGAGTTGGGCCCCAGGTCTCTGTGTCACTGGGAGCACCCCTAGTACGGTATCCATAGTACAGACGTTGAAATAAAACTATTTTGCGGATTCTATCGCGTTGATTTAATTTTGTATGTTCCCGACGTTTCGGCTGCTTAACAGCAACCATGGTCACGGGGGGACTGAGGTGTTAGACGTCCTGATGTCATAGTTAATAACTGGGTACCCTCATATTTGGTTGTTGTTTGCGGACTGATCCACGCAGAAAGTGCTCACAGTGTCTCGAGGTCTTGCAATGGTCTTGCAATGGTACAGACGTTACTGAGTTTACATCCGTTACCGTTTATTTATTGATTTTTGGTAGATCGTAAAACCTATACCCAAAATTTTAAAGAAAGCAAATGTTCATATGCATGTGAAATCATCGTTAAGAGAAATAGTTTTATTGTTTTAAACTTAAGTTAGAATTCTCTAGAACTGAACTGGTATAACTCTGAATTAAACACTGTTTTTTTTCAAGTTCTCCTCTGAGTTTTTATGAATAACTTATTATTCATAAGTAAATATTATTTAAAATTTTATTTTCAACTCGAGAAAAATATTTATGTTAACTTGGCATTGTGTTTGAAGAACGTTTTAAGTGTAGTCTAAGTAATTAATAATGGCCACAGTAAAAAATATATTATTCTAATTTTAAAATGATTACTGGTCTACTTACTCAAAGAAAATATAACCACTACTTACGAGGGTACTACTCTGGCGAGAGTTAGTATCCAGTGTGCGTAGATACGCTTTGACGATTATAAAAATAATATATACAGTAGGTTCCTTTATATTATTCACCTTTGTCACAAAATACAGTGATGATTAAGATCTTTGTTAATATCATTATGTTTTCTTACATCTTTACGCATGGCGCCTGTCGGCTCTACTTCAACACAATATGTTTGCGAGTCAACAACCATCATTGGACACCAACCTTACGGCGTTGTAATAAGGTTTCTATTGCCCTGGTTGTGTGTTCAGCTGTGATGAATAGTGCATGGGCGAGGATGCCGGCCAGACGATACGTTGCATCGTGACAATGACGTGTCCGGACGTCTATTGTGCACCAGACTTGAAGAGCTTAGTTGGAATACACTCGGTAATTAATAGGAAAAAAATACACTTCCATATTAAGCAGGATATGAGAATCTATTGTTTTCTTAATTGTATGTAATGTACTACATGGTTTCTTAATGAAGTCCAGCGACTCTACTATGAATTTTTAAATTCGCTAGAAGTCGTTAGTTTCTCGGGTATCCGCGGGACGCCATACTAGCGCGCGTAAAATGCGCGTTAATCATGGTAGAGCTACATAGAGTTCTGATAATATAGCTATAGGTATTAACAACAGTTCATACTAGGTAGGTATAGATAAGAGTTCAGTATTCGTTATGTATGGGATATAATATAACAATATAATATAATATCGACACACCAACTGTATGGTCCCAAACTAAGCAATGCTTGTACTATGGGTACCGTACGATGGATTGGAGGCGATCCCAGTAACACCCAGACTAGGGCAAATTATGAAAAGACTATTTACGAAATTTGCCCCGGCGGGAATCTAACCCGCAACCACCATGTGCAGTGAGCCGAGCGGCCTACGCTCGAACCACTGCGCCGAGCGCCATAAATAAATGTGCCATATTATTAATGATATAATATTTAATAATATTTACATTTTGGTAATTACTTAAATATTGTATTAGGTTAGCAGTACCTACGAAATAATAGACCGTATGGCAATAATATTAAGATTTCTTCTCCGTTGGTATTATCTAAAATGTATATCCCCCATTCAAGAACAACCATTTTATTTTTAGCTATCCTGTAGCGTTGAGGTACTTGGTCAGTTTGGGGAAATTTAATAAGCAGTATTCTCTTTACAAATAAATATGTATTTTGTAATAAACTCAAGTGCAATAATCAATGGTAATTACCGGGACGCAAATAAAATTGTATTATTAATATTTGAAATTGGTGATTCTGATTTTTCCTTGTTACCTATATATATAAACTACAGCATAATTAAATACAATAATATATTTGTCCTCATACATCTCCTTTAAGGCTAAATTATGTTACATTATGTTACATTTTTAAATTTAATTACATAGCTTAAATTACATTTAATGAACATTGTTAAATTATGAAAACATTGTTTACCGTATCTAGTTATTAACAAAATAAAATATATAAATGTTTTTCTATCGGAGTTAAAACTCACAAAGATTTGGAAAGACCACAGAATTACCAGAAACACAAAAATTCGACTGATGAGGTGCTTGGTATTTCCTATCTTTCTGTACGGAGCTGAGACGTGGACACTGAGAATGCAAGACCGTCGAAAGATTGACGCCCTGGAAATGTGGTGTTGGAGACGCATGCTCCGAATCCCATGGACCGCGTACCGCACTAACGTTTCAATCCTAAAAGAACTCAACATCAAAGAGAGATTATCGTCGACTGTGCAAATACGAATCCTCAAGTTCTTTGGGCACATCACCCGCAACAAAAACTCAATGGAACGATTGGTGGTGCAAGGAAAAGTTGAAGGCAGGAGACCACGTGGGCGCTATCCAACACGGTGGACACACCTCATAAAATCCGTGACACACTCAACCGTGAACGACTGCTCTCACTTAGCCAAACATAGACCCACATGGCGACATATCGTACGAGCAGCGGTGGCACAAGAACCGACCGAAACATGACCACGACCGCTCTGACAAGAGTGCTACGACTTAGAAGAGAAGAGATCGGAGTTCAGTAGCTATCGTTTTGTAATATCGATTGCGGATGGCCAGCATATGCGATAATGACACAGCCACTGCATACCACACACCTAACCATTATTCAAAAAAAGAATCCACCAAATTAAAACTTTCCCCACATCACAATAGGAACACAAATCAAGCTTACCGCATACTTGATTGGACAACGCATATAACAGTGCGACAGTAAATTCAAAGTATGCATTCGCGGACCTTATGCAATTCAATTTGCACAGGGACGGCGCAATACAATAATGACGACATAAAAAAATTCCAAGAGTTATATGGGCTGTAAATAATTTTAAAGTGACCGTTTGGCGGGTTCCGGTGACAGATTTGCTGGTGGTCGTGAGGGGAAAATATAATTTATTTCAACTTAACATACCGCAGTAAATCGCGTAATAATTTTTAATGCAATCGCCAATTTTCACAATTGAATATTGAAAAATAGCTATAAGTCATTAATAACGTCACTTAATCCTCATAAATAAGTGGTTAAAATGTTTACCTAATAGGTCCTCTTGTAATAACTGAACTTTGCCTATTTACATATTTAGGTCGGATTCGTCTGATTCATAATACTCGCGAATTCCAATGCCGCATATGTGCTATCGTATTGTATGAAATAATCAAATTAACTTTGCTCACGAGACCATCATGGTTATATTAGTATTCCAAGAACAAACGCATTACAGGAAAATGTTTAAATAAACATAATGCATAATTGCAACAACTTTAGGTACCTACTTAATTGTTTAAAATTAAAGAACACGTTAATAATAATTATTAACGTGTAATATAATATTTAATAATAATTATTTTCTTCCCCTATTTTTGGGAGCTCATCTCACTACAGAAGAAAAACAACTAAGACTTTTATTTTAAATTTAGTAATCAATTCATTTTTAATATCGTTATAAATTTATTCATCACAGAAAGGGATTTTGTTTTTAAATTTATTTTTTAATGTTATAATAATAGTATAATTAACTCACACCTTAATCCTCAATTTATAGATTAAACGTGTCTATAAGACCTAAGTTATTTTGTTATTCATACTAAAAAGTTATAAAATGTGCTTACTCATCTTTTATTATAGGTACTAAACGGCGGTTTATAGCGGTATCTGATATTGTATGCGCGTTGTATTATTACACTTTACAACATATAAAGCATATTAGAAATGATTCTGCTTTTATTTTATTAGGTATTCTGAATATTTCATTTCATTTGTTACAACTGTTACAAGTCATAAATTTGGTGTGACACAAAATATTGAAATAACTATACTTACTAAACTTTGCTGAAACGTTACAAGTGAAAAAGGTTATAAATAATCAATTAAGTATCAAATTCAAATTATTCACATTTAATCTTAAATAATATTATTAACTTAAAAAGTTTACATTATACACATAAAGTATAGATTAAGGCATTATCCACATCATGCTTTAAAATGAGGCGTCGCGTTATACGGATTTAGTCAAAATACGCCTAATTAATTCTGTAACACGCGTCATAACTTTACTCCGAATAAATTAATTAAGTCTTATTTGCGAGATGGCTCTGTCGCCCCATTGTATGACGTAATAAACGCTAAGTTATAATATTATTATCTGAGCCGTTGTCTTTGTTATAACACGGTGGTTATAACGTAAAGGGATAGAACGTTTGACAAGTTCGTTATTTGAAATTTAAATTAATTTTGATAGTTCGTTAATTATATTTCGTAGGGCGACATGAGCATAACATTAATATTAATTAATGATGGATTGTTATGAAATAATGTTAGAAGAAATAAAATGACGATAAATCAGACAACAATAAAGATAAATTGTTGATTTAAGTCCGATTTTAATCAGAAGAAATAAACTAAGAAACACTGCTTGAAATGTCACCTTCTGTGGATTTAAACCTGTATTTGTGTTAATTTCGTCAGATCCTAGATCCATGTATTTTTATCAGAAAGTGACAATTAGCACATACCTACCAGTTTGTTTCTTCTAATAACAAATTAAACTTAGGTACAAATTTAATCTCATTTCATGATAAACATTGTTCAAAAAATGTAGATCATGAATCAAAACAGAAACTTTTTAAAATTCTGAATAAATTCCTCGACAAAAGATATTATTTTCTTTGACAGGAGTATGCCTCCCTTACAATTTTCTAGGCTGATGAACACAGGTTTTCACATCAAACGGATGGAAATAGATTCTTCTGTTCCCTTGCGGCTCGGGATCGCGGGAAGACACGGGTTCGCGAAACGGCAGGCGCCGGGATGCCGCGTTGATTCATTGTGACCTCAATACAGCGGTGCCACTACCGTAGATAAAGTATCGCCGGATACTCAAATTTGAGAGCTGCTTATGACACGCCACAATTACTTATAACGACAATTCTCAAGTAATAAAGTTGGACTTAAATATTTTTGAGTAGTTTCAGTATTCGCCCGTGACTATGTCAAAAATTGGTGCGATCTTGGACCTAATGATAAAAACGTAAACTGTACTATGATGGGTTGTATATGTTACCTACTAGAACGACTTTTGATGACCGCTTGGCGCAGTGTTCCCACCGGGGCAAATTTCGGAAATGGCCTTTTCGTAATTTGCCCGGGTTTGGTTTTCACTGTGATCGTCCCCAGTCCATTGTACGGTACCCATAGTACAAGCGCTGCTTAGTTTGGGACCATACAGTTGGTGTGTCAGTCTGGCAATATTATTATTATCATTAGAAGCAAGTCCAATATTGTAAGTAATATCTTCACGCGCGCTCTGTATCTGCCCGTCTAGACATAAGATGATTGCCGACAAGCGTCTGTACAAATCGTTATGTTAACGTAACGAGAAAAACATATACTACTATAATACTTACTATTAAACATTTTTAATTATAATTAAATGTTTTATGAAGAATTTGCGCTGCCTAAAGCGAAGCACAATTCATAACTTGGCTAAACTATGTTAGTATAATAATAAAAAAATATTATTTATAGTCATATAAACCGTAATTGCGATATAAAACTTAATGACAACATTATAATTTTAAAAGTCGAATCTCTAAACATTCTACTGCATATATTTAGTTTTATGAAATTTAGATTCACGGTTATGTAGGCTTTATGCAAGGCGCAAAAGCGAACTTATTATGACTGAAAGTTATGCCTACGGTTATGAGTTCAATATTGAACCACAGTGCTATGGTAATAATGTTCAAAGGTTTACATTATTTAGAACAAAAGCAAATTTCAGGGCTGTCGCCGTAACATTTAGATAAAAATTAAAGTGAATTTATAGTCTATTACGGAATTAGTACTTTTCATTTTTCAGATGAGATCAATCCTTTAATTCTTTCTGCAACTTTTTTTCGAATCTTACAGGAACATCCTTAAAATAAGAATTAGTCCAGGTTATTATTGTGTTTCTCGAACATTAATAAAACACTAGTTCTACAAACTTCTGTTCTGTAAAATTTGATGCGGTTCCAAGACAATCTAACTTTTCTTAGAGATATAGAGTTAAGAGAGATAAATGTGATGACAAAACGAGCATAGAGTTTTGCATTAGCCCTCTAGAAGCTGCAGCCCAAATGTTAAATCATCTCCAAAATCTATCATTTTCCCGCGTGTGTGGGCATCACAATTTTGACAACGCCGCGGGCGGCCGCGTCAATCCCGAACCACATGTGAATAACAATGTACCGTTGGCTTACATTTAAAATTCCTAATACGTACGCAATAAGTGTCAGTATTGAATGTACCGTGCGCATTAGTGATGCGGTTGATCCCTGATCGGAATATACACGGTTAGTTAATCACAGCACATTATGTTGTTCAGACACTTTGTAAGATTGGGTCAAACGCTGCGGCTTCTGTTAATTCCTTTTTTCTCGCTTGATATCAGCTTGGTTATCTTTGCACGATTTTTTAAAGTATAAATTGAGAGTATTCTTTATGTTTATCATCCCATTTTTTTAAATATTCGAGGGGATGTCATTATTATGTTGATAAAGGTAGGTATGCCTTCAAACTCTTGTTTGGGTCGATCACAGAAAATAGGTCATTCAATATGATGATTTCAACAGAAGCAAGGATCGCGTTTTTATTACGCCATCAACTTTTATATGCTAGGACCTATTAAATAATTCGAATTATCCAATTACAAATCAACAGTATTAATTTACTTAATTAGTAACAAGTATTTTATTGCTGCATTAATCAATAAGTCATCGTAAAGATAAACAAACATGGGGTAGATGGCTTGACTTATGGTCATGTCGACATAATGAAGGTTTTTATGAGTAGATAAGTAGTTGGAGACCGGAAGGGTTTGAAATTAACTGAATCACCGAAATCATAATTATGTAGAAGCAACATAATACATTTAATTGGGTGCTTGACCGATATCAAATTTAGTATATTTTTATGGAAGCACCAATTTATTTACTGATATATGGTGAAATAATTTTTCAAAATTATTTCACAATAAAATTATTGCATTCTTGTGAAGATATTCTTAGTTTGTCGTATTTTACTAGGATAAATAAAAATTAAATTTTAAATTAATAGACCTGAGCTATTTTATATCTGTACACAGTTTATATATTTTGCTAGGACTGTTGTCGAAACTTAAAACGTCTGTATTTTTAACAATTCCGTAATTATATTGAAAATCTTTCACTGTTAGAAATCGTAAGCCAATATAAATAAATACCTAACTATACAATAAAAAATATAGTCAAATTACATATTAGCAATGTGCAATATCAATTTTGTAAACAACTCTCCATATCGATGAACTCTTTCAACATTCGACAAGTCCCCAATCGCTTCAAATATTGCAATAACTTTCGCAACACCAAACACAAAATTCTCTCACGAAAATTGAGTCACTGCATATAGCATGAGTGTACCAACCTTCAAATATGCATTCAATGCGCGAGCGCCATCGGCTGGCTTCCACCATGTCACTGAACTGCGCTAACCCGAATCGGCCTGTCTGTCTGAATGACAAGTAATTAATCACGCTCATTGGTCGAAGGGACCTTTATGTGAAGGAACACTTCAATTTACAACAGCACCGTCGCAAAGTCCACTTCGCAATTAACAGTTAAGATAAACTGCGGTTTGACTGTGTTAGATTAGAGCTAGCTTAACGAACTCGAAATTATCATTTTGAACACAAAAGTCCGAAGCACTTGTTTTGGGGTATTTCATCGGACTTTTTTATTCGTCTTTATAATATATCATCTATCAATTCCTTTTTCCGTTAGGACCATTAGTTAGAACTTAATAATTATTTATACGTTATAATAGTTATTAAAACGTAATTTTCAGTTCCTTTTTAACGTACCTATATAACTGAAAACTTTTTTTATAATAATATATAAGTTATACTAGGATGATTGAACACGATACTGCAGTTTATATGTATCTGCTGGTCGTCCGGGAGTAACCTCAGCTCCCGGTAAAATTAGTTCCAGACAAATTGCTTCTTTGTTTAGATGATTATCTTGCGAGCACCGGTAGAGCTGGAACAACGACCGAGTGCGGAATGCTGTTGTGTAGTGTGCCTACGTTGCATTGACGTCATAATATAGCCCAAAACTGTAAACTAAAAAAGCTCCCCTTACAAAAAAACCCTATATTATCTTTAAAAGATTCTTATAATGAGGAAATAGCTTCCCTTGCAACAATTCTTATATTACCTCTAAAAGAGTTAATATATAATGAGTATCATCATTATTTACTTGGTAGTAGAGCCAAGCTGTAGCCATTTGACTACAGCTCATATATGGGCTGGCTTACCGAGTTACCGAGCTTACCGAGTAGTACCACCATCTCACAGAAGATCGGCGTAAAGTAACTATCACTATTTCTGCGTTTTGTGCGATGAGAGAGAGAGCCGGAAGCCACATTTCCAACTCCCCCCCCCCCTCTGGTATTGCGCTTAGCTTCAAAAATCGACTTCAGTTGCGTTATGTTGCTTCTCCAATTAGTCTTGGATGACTTTCAAAACAATAGTTCATCACGAGAATTAAAGCATATCACGTTATGTCTAGCGATGAAAATACACAGCAATATCAACATTTTGTAAACAACAAGTGTATAATTTTAAGTTAATTAATTAACTATAGATTTGTCAATACCGCAATTTTGACCTACGATCGAACAAGTAACTAACACTCGATAGTGTTGTGGCCGAATCTCAGTCCCGTAACGGCCTTGGTATTGCCATTCAAGTCTACCGACCTCGCGCCATATGATCGACGAATTTGCAAACGGTCGACGACCCACAAGTTTGTTTAATAAGACTGTGTAACGAGATGTCGACCTAATTCGTTCGGGTGCGCTTTTGATCTTACAAATCGGGATCAATGCGGGATTGCGGGAGCTTCATGTTTTGAGATTACATTGTTTATGGTAACTTTTATAACTTGCCAACCTACTTAAACTATCGAGTCGTGGTACCACCCCGGTTTTACACTCTCACTCATATTTATAAAATTAATTAGAATAAAAAAATGGCATCATAATCTGTTGCGTATTTTAAGAGCACTAAGGGAATAGACAAACGCGGGTATCAAGGGATATTACAGTAAAATTGAAGATTTCTAAAACCTATTTATTAAAGTGATCTCACATATTGTGAACATTGAATATCAATTTGACGTTTTGAAAACGAAAGCAAAGCTGATGTCTACAGCACATTCAACTATTGATTATTCCATATTATGGAAGCTATATTAACGTTGATTTATTAGTGTTTGTTTTCGCCCGCGAATGAATCACCCAATAGCGTTTATTGCTATTACTGTACCCACTCGGTGCACGGGAGCGGCCGGGAATCAGCCCAGTCTTTAGTTCAATGACTGATGCTACGTGCGACCATTAAATAGAAACAATATCGGCTGCCAAGAATTCTGTCATAATAACTCCATTACGTAGTACAAAGCACGTATATCCACGCGTTGTATCCGTCGTAATCTCAGCAATCGTAAAGTATTTTACAAATGCACACAGGAATAATGTTTTACGACACCCCCTGATGCGTGACACTAATAGTATTTTTTTACGTTTTTAACGCTTTCGTCTAAAGTTTTTGTTACTTTCTTTATCGTTCACATAATGTTGGGACGCAACGAGTTGGTGGAATTCATCGATATCGGTTGTGACTACATTTCGGATGTTAATGGGTGATAATTGAAGCTTCGAAATGATCGGCTGAACTCTGACTATGTAGGGTTGACAGAAATAATAGTTGCAGATATTTAAAGTGTTGTTGGTTTTTTATTAATTAAATATATTGTATTAATTAAATGTTTTGACAGCGACTCAGCTCGTGTAGTACTTCGATAATATAAATTTAGCCTCAGTTACTCCTTATATCATCAGCTATGTGACCAATGAAAGCTCCGTCAAAATCAGTCCAGCGCTTTGAAGATTTGCCGGAACAAAAAGACGGACAGGCAGACTTTTGTGTCAATTGTTTTCTTTTTATTAGTACCGTATATACTTTCATTTTTTATACATTTAGTAAAAAGCTATTATTTAGACATTGCAGATACTATAATTTTATTTATTTGTATACATATACAATGTAGGTATAGACAACACCTACTAAACGCCATTATACTGCATTTAACTTTCACATTTTACTTTGCTAACCCTACCTTTGTCCTGGGCGTTCAGTTGCCGCGGTTACCGGCGCCCTATTTGGCGCGGTCCGGATAGAGTGCGCCACTGGCCCTGTGTGACGTGTTCCCGGACTTCCAATCCCGGCGGGAACGCGTGACTCACCACTTCGCCAAATAAGTCTATACTGTATTTTTTCCCTCCCCCTACATGGGAATGAATAGAGGAGTGGATGAGTTGATTACATACTTATATATTTTTGTGGCCACCTACTCAATGTGACGATAATGATTTTTTAGGACATGGCAACTTATCGATAAATCTCTCGGTTTTAAAGCCACTCCGCCACAGACGCACACTTGAAATTTTGAACACCCTTTTTTCGGTGCGTTGAGGGTTAAAATTTAACTACCCTTTCCGTAAAATCATTACTCATTTGTGAAGTGTGTTTCGATGTTCAAAAAGTTCTCCGGCACGTTCAGTCGGTCAGGGTACCTCTACCATAAGAGCTTATTTCTAAATGTATGTTAATTAAAAGGCCTTTAAGTTTCACCGCACACTGCTAAATATTTTAGCGCTTACTTTTACGGGAGCTCGCTTCGCGCAATTTTCGTTTCGTGTGTACCTGTTTCAAAACTTACGCAATTTTGATGAATTTCAGCATATTCTGATAGTCTCAGTATTTTACGGTTGCGGTCACTTTTGGGAAATTAGAGAAAACATTACTGCCTTGTGGTTTAAAGAGGACACAATTTCAATGTATTCTCTGTAACAATTTACAGATTTGTTATATTCAGAAATAAACTTTACACCGGCCTTATCGTTGACTGAATAGTTAAAAGGTACTTGTTATATGGCTTTAATGATTTATAGTATTTTTTTTTGTAATACATGGAGTTTGTTATTTATAATACTGAAACTCATACAAAAATATACCAATATGTAAACTGTAAATTATATTCAAAATTGTATGCAATTAAAAGTTTTTACTCGATATTGACCTAACTCCCAAGTATTATTTCGGACTTTTGAGACACCTGTATTATCTATTACGTACTGCTACAGAGAAATTGCCTTGTATGAAACGATTCAGTAAATCATGTTCACTCTACAAGATAGTAACGTGCATCATTGGTACATAAAGACAATAAATCATGTGCCAATGAGATCTTATTACACTAGACACAGTAGCTCCACTCCCGCGCAGTTTCCATAACAGCCGCCACAGCTGCTGTTGAATCACCATAATGACTTGTGTATTAACTTTAATACAAATAGCGTGTTCATTATCGGACTAATGAATTGAATATGGAAGCTGGGAAGTAGATCATTGCTTGATATTGTGAATTGCGATACGCCGGCGCCTGACTGCCCCCCGTTTGCACTGACGACATATTTGTCTCTATATTTTGTGTTGTCAAACAAGTTAAAATGTTAAAAATAACTATAGTTATTTTATTAGTTTATAAACCGATTACGGAATTTCACGACTTATATTCAGAACAGCAGTGATATCCGATTGGTTAAGCACGCGTCTTGCGGGCACCAGGTCCTGGGTTCAAACCCCGGCTCGCACCTCTGAGTTCTTCGAAATCTATGTGCGGATCATAATTTGTATATGATTATCGCTCGCTTACGGTGAAGGAAAACATCGTGAGCAAACCTGCTTGTCTTAGATAATCTAACCAATTTTCGAAAGACATGTGAAATCCGCCAACCCGCACTGGGCCAGCGTGGTGGATTACGGCCTGAATCCCCCTCGTAGTGACGGGAGGCCCGTGCCCAGGAGTGGGACGTCAAAATGAAATAGCTTTTAAGTCTATGGTTGTAAAGACAACAGTTACGAAATCAAAGAAGACAAAAATTACAAAATCAGGCATCTTATTTGAATTGTATGTAACGGAAATACACTTACGAATATAACATTTAAGCACTTACTTGGATATTCAAGTAAGCCGCAACCGCCCAATTCGAGTGTGTACACAACGAACATTTTTCTACGAATTTATTCCTTGTTGCATTAAAACAAAGGTTATATTCGCATATCCGTTCCACCCACATGGGTCTTGATTAATAATGTCGTAAAATGTATTTTTTATAACGACCCGTAGCTATAAACAGGCACATATTTACGGGTACGTTTACTCTGATAATATTGTATCAATTTCATAAATACAGCGTAAGTACCGTAGTAAAATGAGAAGGGTCTTACGAGTGGGTTTTTATCCTAATACATTTCGACCAAAGTAATTTTACATTTAGATCGAAGGGTCTTTGAGATTTTCACTTAACAAAAGCGCTGTTTCCAACTTGATTGAATCCTGTCAACTAAGACTCGATGATAGTTTATTAGTGGTAGAAAGTGACAATTAGCACATACCTACCAGTTTGTTTCTTCTAATAACAAATTAAACTTAGGTACAAATTTAATCTCATTTCATGATAAACATTGTTCAAAAAATGTAGATCATGAATCAAAACAGAAACTTTTTAAAATTCTGAATAAATTCCTCGACAAAAGATATTATTTTCTTTGACAGAAGTACGCCTCCCTTACAATTTTCTAGGCTGATGAACACAGGTTTTCACATCAAACGGATGGAAATAGATTCTTCTGTTCCCTTGCGGCTCGGGATCGCGGGAAGACACGGGTTCGCGAAACGGCAGGCGCCGGGATGCCGCGCTGATTCATTGTGACCTCAATACAGCGGTGCCACTACCGTAGATAAAGTATCGCCGGATACTCAAATTTGAGAGCTGCTTATGACACGCCACACGAAAATTACTTATAACGACAATTCTCAAGTAGATAAGTTGGACTTAAATATTTTTGAGTAGTTTCATTATTCGCCCGTGACTATGTCAAAAATTGGAGCGATCTTGGACCTAATGATAAAAACGTAAACTGTACTATGATGGGTTGTATATGTTACCTATTAGAACGACTTTTGATGACCGCTTGGCGCAGTGTTCCCACCGCGGCAAATTTCGGAAATGGCCTTTTCGTAATTTGCCCGGGTCTGGTTTTCACTGGGATCGTCCCCAGTCCATTGTACGGTACCCATAGTACAAGCGCTGCTTAGTTTGGGACCATACAGTTGGTGTGTCTGTCTGGCAATATTATTATTATTATTAGAAGCAAGTCCAATATTGTAAGTAATATCTTCACGCGCGCTCTATATCTGCCCGCCTAGACATAAGATGATTGTCGACAAGCGTCTGTACAAATCGTTATGTTAACGTAACGAGAAAAACATATACTATTGTAATACTTACTATTAAACATTTTTAATTATAATTAAATGTTTTATGAAGAATTAGCGCTGCCTAAAGCGAAGCACAATTCATAACTTGGCTTAACTATGTTACTATAATAATAAAAAAATATTATTTATAGTCATATAAACCGTAATTGCGATATAAAACTTAATGACAACATTATAATTTTAAAAGTCAAATCTCTAAACATTCTACTGCATATATTTAGTTTTATGAAATTTAGATTCACGGTTATGTAGGCTTTATGCAAGGCGCAAAAGCGAACTTATTATGACTGAAAGTTATGCCTACGGTTATGAGTTCAATATTGAACCACAGTGCTATGGTAATAATGTTCAAAGGTTTACATTATTTAGAATAAAATCAAATTTTAGGGCTGTCGCCGTAACATTTAGATAAAAATTAAAGTGAATTTATAGTCTATTACGGAATTAGTACTTTTCATTTTTCAGATGAGATCAATCCTTTCATTCTTTCTGCAACTTTTTTTCGAATCTTACAGGGACATCCCTAAAATAAGAATTGGTCCAGGTTATTATTGTGTTTCTCGAACATTAATAAAACACTAGTTCTACAAACTTCTCTTCAGTAAAATTTGATGCGGTTCCAAGATAATCTAACTTTTCTTAGAGATAAGAGAGATATAGTTAAGAGAGATAAATGTGATGACAAAACGAGCATAGAGTTTTGCATTAGCCCTCTAGATGCTGCAGCCCAAATGTTAAATCATCTCCAAAATCTATCATTTTCCCGCGTGTGTGGGCATCACAATTTTGACAACGCCGCGGGCGGCCGCGTCAATCCCGAACCACATGTGAATAACAATGTACCGTTGGCTTACATTTAAAATTCCTAATACGTACGCAATAAGTGTCAGTATTGAATGTACCGTGCGCATTAGTGATGCGGTTGATCCCTGATCGGAATATACACGGTTAGTTAATCACAGCACATTATGTTATTCAGACACTTGATTAAGACTAAGATTGGGTCAAACGCTGCGGCTTCTGTTAATTCCTTTTTTCTCGCTTGAAATCAGCTTGGTTATCTTTGCACGATTTTTTAAAGTGTAAATTGAGAGTATTCTTTATGTTTATCATCCCATTGTTATTAAATATTCGAGGGGATGTAATTATTATGTTGATGAAGGTAGGTATGCCTTCAAACTCTTGTTTGGGTCGATCACAGAAAATAGGTCATACAAAATGATGATTTCAACAGAAGCAAGGATCGCGTTTTTATTACGCCATCAACTTTTATATGCTAGGACCTATTAAATAATTCGAATTATCCAATTACAAATCAACAGTATTAATTTACTTAATTAGTAACAAGTATTTTATTGCTGCATTAATCAATAAGCTCATCGTAAAGATAAACATGGGGTAGATAGCTTGACATGTTGTCTTGTCGACATATTAAGGTTTTTATAATTAGATAAGGAAATGAATTAAATTGATAAGGCTGTGCGGTTTGAAATTAACTGAATCACCGAAATCATAATTATGTAGAAGCAACATAATAAATATAATTGGGTGCTTGACCGATATCGAATTTAGTATATTTTTATGGAAGCACCAATTTATTTACTGATATATGGTGAAATAATTTTTCAAAATTATTTCACAATAAAATTATTGAATGCTTGTGAAGATATTCTTAGTTTGTCGTATTTTACTAGGATAAATAAAAATTAAATTTTAAATTAATAGACCTGAGCTATTTTATATCTGTACACAGTGTATATGTCGCAGCCAAATAGCTTAATTCGCCGTTCAATTAACAGCCTAGGCACTTTACTAAACAGCGCCGTTCAACTAACGGCCTAAATGATATTTAGCCGTATCGTCTGTTACAACATTTAATAAACTGGCTGGCTAATGCTTAGGCAACTGGTTAACATTTAAGTACTACAAAACTTTTTCTAAATACTACCCAAGCAGAACGACCTGGATGGGTTTAGGTTAGGGTTATTTTTTTTATGACCCCACAGAAACCCCACCCGGAAAATAGATTCGGTGGATCTAAAAAAAATCGTAAAAAACCTAAGTACCTAATCAAATTATTCCATCAAAGTTGTTTTTTCCGACGCCATATTGACCGAAGAGAATATAGAAATATTGACAGTTTGGTGAGTTTCGACGCTGGGTGGCAGAAAGTAGAACTAAATTGAAATGAACAGGCTAGGCAGGTAATTAAACGGCTAGGCAAGTAGTTAAACGTCATCGATCCAAGTCATTTGCCTAGCTGTTTGATCAAATGGCTGAATATCATTCAGGCCACTAGTTGAACGGCGCCGTTTAGTTAAGTGGCTAGGCTGTTAATTGAACGGCGAATTAAGCTAGTTGGCGGCGACATATATATTTTGCTAGGACTGTTGTCGAAACTTAAAACGTCTGTATTTTTAACAATTCCGTAATTATATTGAAAATCTTTCACTGTTAGAAATCGTAAGCCAATATAAATAAATACCTAATTATACAATAAAAAATATAGTCAAATTACATATTAGCAATGTGCAATATCATTTTTTTAAACAACTCTCCATATCGATAACACTTTCAACATTCGACAAGTCCCCAATGGCTATAACACTATATTGCAATAACACTCAAATTTCGCAACACCAAACACAAAATTCTCTCACGAAAATTGAGTCACTGCATATAGCATGAGTGTACCAACCTTCAAATATGCATTCAATGCGCGAGCGCCATCGGCTGGCTTCCACCATGTCACTGAACTGCGCTAACCCGAATCGGCCTGTCTGTCTGAATGACAAGTAATTAATCACGCTCATTGGTCGAAGGGACCTCTATGCGAAGGAACACTTCAATTTACAACAGCACCGTCGCAAAGTCCACTTCGCAATTAACAGTTAAGATAAACTGCGGTTTGGCTGTGTTAGATTAGAGCTAGCTTAACGAGCCAATTTAACGAACTCGAAATTATCATTTTGAACACAAAAGTCCGAAGCACTTGTTTTGGGGTATTTTATCGGACTTTTTTATTCGTCTATAAAAATATCATCTATCAATTTCTTTTTCCGTTAGGACCATTAGTTAGAACTTAATAATTATTTATACGTTATAATAGTTATTTAAACGTAATTTTCAGTTCCTTTTTAACGTACCTATATAACTGAAAACTTTTTTTATAATAATATATACGAGTAAGTTATACTAGGATGATTGAACACGATACTGCAGTTTATATGTATCTGCTGGTCGTCCGGGAGTAACCTCAGCTCCCGGTAAAATTAGTTCCAGACAAATTGCTTCTTTGTTTAGATGATTATCTTGCGAGCACCGGTAGAGATGGAACAACGACCGAGTGCGGAATGCTGTTGTGTAGTGTGCCTACGTTGCATTGACGTCGTAATATTGCCTAAAACTGTAAACTAAAAAAGCTCCCCTTGCAAAAAAACCCTATATTATCTTTAAAAGATTCTTATAATGAGGAAATAGCTTCCCTTGCAAAAATTCTTATATTACCTCTAAAAGAGTTAATATATAATGAGTATCATCATTATTTACTTGGTAGTAGAGCCAAGCTGTAGCCATTTGACTACAGCTCATATATGGGCTGGCTTACCGAGTTACCGAGCTTACCGAGTAGTACCACCATCTCACAGAAGATCGGCGTAAAGTAACTATCACTATTTCTGCGTTTTGTGCGATGAGAGAGAGAGCCGGAAGCCAAATTTCCAACTCCCCCCCCCCTCTGGTATTGCGCTTAGCTTCAAAAATCGACTTCAGTTGCGTTATGTTGCTTCTCCAATTAGTCTTGGATCTTTCAAAACAACAATTCATCACGAGAATTAAAGCATATCACTTTATTTCTAGCGACGAAAATACACAGCAATATCAACATTTTGTAAACAACAAGTGTATAATTTTAAGTTAATTAATTAACCGCAATTTTGACCTACGATCGAACAAGTAACTAACACTCGATAGTGTTGTGGCCGAATCTCAGTCCCGTAACGGCCTTGGTATTGCCATTCAAGTCTACCGACCTCGCGCCATATGATCGACGAATTTGCAAACGGTCGACGACCCACAAGTTTGTTTAATAAGACTGTGTAACGAGATGTCGACCTAATTCGTTCGGGTGCGCTTTTGATCTTACAAATCGGGATCAATGCGGGATTGCGGGAGCTTCATGTTTTGTGATTACATTGTTTATGGTAACTTTTATAACTTGCCGACCTACTTAAACTATCGAGTTGTGGTACCACCCCGGTTTTACACTCTCACTCATATTTATAAAATTAATTAGAATAAAAAAATGGCATCATAATCTGTTGCGTATTTTAAGAGCACTAAGGGAATAGACAAACGCGGGTATCAAGGGATATTACAGTAAAATTGAAGATTTCTAAAACCTATTTATTAAAGTGATCTCACATATTGTGAACATTGAATATCAATTTGACGTTTTGAAAACGAAAGCAAAGCTGATGTCTACAGCACATTCAACTATTGATTATTCCATATTATGGAAGCTATATTAACGTTGATTTATTAGTGTTTGTTTTCGCCCGCGAATGAATCACCCAATAGCGTTTATTGCTATTACTGTACCCACTCGGTGCACGGGAGCGGCCGGGAATCAGCCCAGTCTTTAGTTCAATGACTGATGCTACGTGCGACCATTAAATAGAAACAATATCGGCTGCCAAGAATTCTGTCATAATAACTCCATTACGTAGTACAAAGCACGTATATCCACGCGTTGTATCCGTCGTAATCTCAGCAATCGTAAAGTATTTTACAAATGCACACAGGAATAATGTTTTACGACACCCCCTGATGCGTGACACTAATAGTATTTTTTTACGTTTTTAACGCTTTCGTCTAAAGTTTTTGTTACTTTCTTTATCGTTCACATAATGTTGGGACGCAACGAGTTGGTGGAATTCATCGATATCGGTTGTGACTACATTTCGGATGTTAATGGGTGATAATTGAAGCTTCGAAATGATCGGCTGAACTCTGACTATGTAGGGTTGACAGAAATAATAGTTGCAGATATTTAAAGTGTTGTTGGTTTTTTATTAATTAAATATATTGTATTAATTAAATGTTTTGACAGCGACTCAGCTCGTGTAGTACTTCGATAATATAAATTTAGCCTCAGTTACTCCTTATATCATCAGCTATGTGACCAATGAAAGCTCCGTCAAAATCAGTCCAGCGCTTTGAAGATTTGCCGGAACAAAAAGACGGACAGGCAGACTTTTGTGTCAATTGTTTTCTTTTTATTAGTACCGTATATACTTTCATTTTTTATACATTTAGTAAAAAGCTATTATTTAGACATTGCAGATACTATAATTTTATTTATTTGTATACATATACAATGTAGGTATAGACAACACCTACTAAACGCCATTATACTGCATTTAACTTTCACATTTTACTTTGCTAACCCTACCTTTGTCCTGGGCGTTCAGTTGCCGCGGTTACCGGCGCCCTATTTGGCGCGGTCCGGATAGAGTGCGCCACTGGCCCTGTGTGACGTGTTCCCGGACTTCCAATCCCGGCGGGAACGCGTGACTCACCACTTCGCCAAATAAGTCTATACTGTATTTTTTCCCTCCCCCTACATGGGAATGAATAGAGGAGTGGATGAGTTGATTACATACTTATATATTTTTGTGGCCACCTACTCAATGTGACGATAATGATTTTTTAGGACATGGCAACTTATCGATAAATCTCTCGGTTTTAAAGCCACTCCGCCACAGACGCACACTTGAAATTTTGAACACCCTTTTTTCGGTGCGTTGAGGGTTAAAATTTAACTACCCTTTCCGTAAAATCATTACTCATTTGTGAAGTGTGTTTCGATGTTCAAAAAGTTCTCCGGCACGTTCAGTCGGTCAGGGTACCTCTACCATAAGAGCTTATTTCTAAATGTATGTTAATTAAAAGGCCTTTAAGTTTCACCGCACACTGCTAAATATTTTAGCGCTTACTTTTACGGGAGCTCGCTTCGCGCAATTTTCGTTTCGTGTGTACCTGTTTCAAAACTTACGCAATTTTGATGAATTTCAGCATATTCTGATAGTCTCAGTATTTTACGGTTGCGGTCACTTTTGGGAAATTAGAGAAAACATTACTGCCTTGTGGTTTAAAGAGGACACAATTTCAATGTATTCTCTGTAACAATTTACAGATTTGTTATATTCAGAAATAAACTTTACACCGGCCTTATCGTTGACTGAATAGTTAAAAGGTACTTGTTATATGGCTTTAATGATTTATAGTATTTTTTTTTGTAATACATGGAGTTTGTTATTTATAATACTGAAACTCATACAAAAATATACCAATATGTAAACTGTAAATTATATTCAAAATTGTATGCAATTAAAAGTTTTTACTCGATATTGACCTAACTCCCAAGTATTATTTCGGACTTTTGAGACACCTGTATTATCTATTACGTACTGCTACAGAGAAATTGCCTTGTATGAAACGATTCAGTAAATCATGTTCACTCTACAAGATAGTAACGTGCATCATTGGTACATAAAGACAATAAATCATGTGCCAATGAGATCTTATTACACTAGACACAGTAGCTCCACTCCCGCGCAGTTTCCATAACAGCCGCCACAGCTGCTGTTGAATCACCATAATGACTTGTGTATTAACTTTAATACAAATAGCGTGTTCATTATCGGACTAATGAATTGAATATGGAAGCTGGGAAGTAGATCATTGCTTGATATTGTGAATTGCGATACGCCGGCGCCTGACTGCCCCCCGTTTGCACTGACGACATATTTGTCTCTATATTTTGTGTTGTCAAACAAGTTAAAATGTTAAAAATAACTATAGTTATTTTATTAGTTTATAAACCGATTACGGAATTTCACGACTTATATTCAGAACAGCAGTGATATCCGATTGGTTAAGCACGCGTCTTGCGGGCACCAGGTCCTGGGTTCAAACCCCGGCTCGCACCTCTGAGTTCTTCGAAATCTATGTGCGGATCATAATTTGTATATGATTATCGCTCGCTTACGGTGAAGGAAAACATCGTGAGCAAACCTGCTTGTCTTAGATAATCTAACCAATTTTCGAAAGACATGTGAAATCCGCCAACCCGCACTGGGCCAGCGTGGTGGATTACGGCCTGAATCCCCCTCGTAGTGACGGGAGGCCCGTGCCCAGGAGTGGGACGTCAAAATGAAATAGCTTTTAAGTCTATGGTTGTAAAGACAACAGTTACGAAATCAAAGAAGACAAAAATTACAAAATCAGGCATCTTATTTGAATTGTATGTAACGGAAATACACTTACGAATATAACATTTAAGCACTTACTTGGATATTCAAGTAAGCCGCAACCGCCCAATTCGAGTGTGTACACAACGAACATTTTTCTACGAATTTATTCCTTGTTGCATTAAAACAAAGGTTATATTCGCATATCCGTTCCACCCACATGGGTCTTGATTAATAATGTCGTAAAATGTATTTTTTATAACGACCCGTAGCTATAAACAGGCACATATTTACGGGTACGTTTACTCTGATAATATTGTATCAATTTCATAAATACAGCGTAAGTACCGTAGTAAAATGAGAAGGGTCTTACGAGTGGGTTTTTATCCTAATACATTTCGACCAAAGTAATTTTACATTTAGATCGAAGGGTCTTTGAGATTTTCACTTAACAAAAGCGCTGTTTCCAACTTGATTGAATCCTGTCAACTAAGACTCGATGATAGTTTATTAGTGGTAGGTATATTTATATATTATTAACTAGTTGCTGCCCGCGACTTCGTCCGCGTAGTATTTAACTTAGCAAAAAATTCAAGATTATCGGGATAAAAAGTATCCTATGTGTTTATACCGGTTATAAACTATCTGTGTTCCAAATTTCATCCATATCCGTTTAGTAGTTTTTGCCTGAAAGAGTAACAAACATCCACACTCACAAACTTTTGCATTCATAATATTAGTAGGATTAGTAAGATAATAGGATATGCAGCTGTCAGTGTGTTTTATGTTCTTTTATAGTCTTAGATAGTCTGTAAACTGTCGGATACAATCGATTCGAAAAGTTTTACAGTCAATATAAAAATAATATGGCAGAAAAAAAAACTAAAAAATAGCACTTTGTTTTTGAAAATTTTTAGAACACGAAATAACTAGCCAATTTCTCACAGGCGCTGTTATCCAATCACTGCTTAACGCATGACGAAAAAACGAAAAAATGTTCAGTAACACCAATATCGCAAAGTCACAGTGCAGGGCAGCCAATGTTTGTATTTACTTTGCGGCAATAACTGAAACTTGGCGAACTAAGGCCGCGGGCTATTCGCTCCAGAGGCTTATCCGGGGATTTTCACCTCAGTAATACCAAGAAAGTTTGACGCTTTGTGTATAAAACAAACCGCATTTGCATAGCTAATCTACCTAGGTATCGTTACGATATTCTTGCAAATGTATTTGTAAGCAGCTTATGTACGACACTTTCGAATACATACATTTAATAAGATCAAGATAAGAGTATCTATTAGTTAAATTTTATGCCTTTGAGTACGTGATCTGGCTTCTTATTGGTGGATAACTTGTTACATATTTATTATGTACTATTTTTAAACTTGGTTCGAAGACTATAGTGTATCATTGGATATGGTATCTTCGTTAATTGCCTCTGGTCTGATTACTACTGAGGTTATGTCTAGGCTATTGCATACTACCTCTACTAACATATTTTAGCTTTTGTATGGTCCACAATCCAAGCTACCATTTGTGAAATAAATTATCCGAATCCATTATGCCGTTACATTGTAACGTAAATAAGCTTTATAAACGTATTCAAGTCAAGTCCACCATCACCTATTTATCTTTTTTGTGTTTACTCTATAAATACCCGAAAGATAAATCATGTTTACTTTCAAAAAGTCTCCAAAACATAATTAATTGCACACGACATGAAGTAAAGGATGATGTCCTTTTAAAATCACTTGCCGACGTCTTCGCGGCCTTTTACGTTCTCACGGCGCTAACAAATCGCGCATGCGCAATGGGTGCGTTCAAGATGCAATGCGCAGGAGGCTCACGAGTGCATTAAGCTGTGTACAGTCGACGTCAATCGTTGTTTAATAGAATAAACGACCTACAAAATGTTTCACGCGAAGTCTGTAATTAGAAATGGTTTTTTATTAGGCAAGTCTTCCGTAATGATAACGGATTTCAAATTAGACCATGAGTTTATTTCTCATGCATGTGAACATGAACATTCCCATAAGTAACTATGTTTTTAAACTCATTTTATCTTGCATTTGAGAAACGACAAATAAAATAGAAACATACTCCATGTGCTTGTTTTGTTGAAATTAAAAACGAAATCTGACAAAAACATGTCGTTTGGGTTTAATTTTCTGGCAACAGCCCAACTGCTGTCTTAGCTTTTGTATTAACTAAACACTATAGGGATAAATGTTATTTTAAAAAAGTTTAAAATTCCATAACCACCAGACATTTATTTTCGGTTATAGTGTAATGTATGTAAACTTATAGAAATGTATAATATTATCGAGAAATATAATTTCGCGAAATCGTTGTTAATGACTGTACTTAGTCTTTTCTAGTAAGCAAACGCACGATAGCACTTGTAAATTAATTTCACCATCCATCCCGGTTTATTTCTAGCCGCATTAAAAATGGGTTGAGTACTACTGTGATGCATTTGCTCGATTAGACATTAATTACGTTTGTGTTCTAAATTAATACTGATTACAAGAATATTCTTACAAAATTATAACATGTACCATTTTATATGAGCCATCTATTATTATTATTTTCCAATAAATAATATGCATCCAATTACTATCTAAATTTGAATACCCATATATAATACAATAATATAAAGGCTGCTGTAAAAAAACTATAGTTACGTTTTGAATAAGTGGTATACTCATTGCCTATTTATTAACGCGACTGTACTTTTAAATATTCGCTGACATTGATTAAATGCTGGATTAAGATTATGTATTAAGCGACACATTTAAAAATTATCTTTCTAATCCATATACTACTATCTATATTTTAGAATCATTTAATTTTTTTCCGCGGTAGAGCCATGCTGTAGCCTATTGACACAGCTGCGAATCGTACTATGAGTGAGAGCCTCACCCCCCCCCCCCCCACGTCCCTTCCCTTCCCTCTGTCCTACGCCCCTCTGACCCACCCCGCTTGCCATAAAAAATCTAATATTACCAAATATGGGTCATTCTCAGCATTTGGCATCAAGATTGACCGTCATTCATTCACGATTCGATGGAACCGCGATAGTAATCAGATTCCGATTGTAATTACAACGTGAATTATCATTTTCAGTATATCATGGACCCGGTAGGTACAATCATTAGCCTTTTCTTTAAAATATAATGGGAAGGTTGCCGTGAAAATATAACTTATTCACTTTCAAGTAAAGTGACGAACATCGTGATGAAAACTTTTACTTTGTCTCAAATCAAGACTCATGACTAATCATTTTGATCTTTAAACGGAAAGAAAGAAGTCTCAGTTTTCGTTACCAAAAAGACACAGGTTCTGAAATATAAATGCACCACGTTCATGGTTAGACGATTTATGTTAAGCATTATGTTTTACTTATAGAAGTTGCATTGTATTGTACGAGTAGCTATCATTATCGTCACCCTTCACGCTTTAGAAAATTATCATTTTTATTGCTCTCCTCATGCCAGCTTATAATGAAGTCGTCATCGCTCATGAAGCGTGTCTTCTGGCCGGCAGCCAGCAGTCAGGTGAACAAAGGCGATTCAGGTCTTACCCAGAAATGTCCTGGACTCAAGTCTGAACATAGCGGAAACTCAAAGCAGAATAATATTCATATTTACTTATTGTTTGCAAAGTAACTCATATAAAAGAATTACCACATAATAAAATTAATATGGAGATGATCATTGAATTCGTATTTCAAAATATGTTCACAATCGTTGTCACATTCATTACGAAATATAGGTATAGGAACAAATAAATTGTATAAGTATCTACATATAGGGATGTTATAAATAAAATGGCAGGCACAATAGTTATAGCTTAAAAAAATATAGCTATGTATTAATCTTAGACCCCAGTGTCTATACTAAAAATAATTAGCCCTTGTAATATCCTACTCCTGGGCACGGGTCTCCCCTGAATGCGATGAATCCAGGCCATAATCTACCATACTGGCCCAGTGCGTGTTGGCGGATTTCACATGTTTTTCGAAAATTGGTTAGATTTTCTAAGAAATGCAGGTTTCCTTACAATGTTTTTCCTGCACCGCAAGCAAATGAGAATCATTATTAAAATTTATGATTCGAACATAGATTTCGAAATGCGCAGAGGTGAGAGCTGGGGTCTAAAACCAGGACCTTGTGCACGCAAGACCAATCAGCTATTATTGCTCAATGCAAAATGATCAACCTAAAACGGTATGTTTAGATATAGATTCTAGGTACGTCGATTTTCCATCGAGACCTATAAATCGTATAAAGGGATCGGATTTTATAAACCACAGCACAGTATCAAACGTGAGTAGCTCAGTTATTATTCAAAGCAAGCTCTGAAAGTTTGAGAGCCTAGACTAGAACCTGGTTACCCATTACGTTGAATAAAATATTGAGAGCAGCTAGTAATATCAAACAATATTATTTTAGGTGGTTTGGTTTAACTTTAAAGAAAACTAGAAATTATGCCAACAAAAATACGGTTGAAATCTATACAAATAAATAAAATTGGAGTGTCTGTTTGTAATATCAAAATAACACCTTTTCACTAAATGCATATGAAAGCACATACGACACCTATAGCAAAAACGCGATTTAAATTTTTTTGTCTGTCTGTCTGTCTGTCTGTGTGTGTGTGTGTTTGTTCCGGGTAATCTCCGAAACGGCTGGACCGAAGTCGCGGGCTCAGCTAGTATCAAATAAAATCATGTAACTTGCAACCAAATAAATTGTAAATAATTACAATTTCTTAGCTGGCGATGCTTGTGTTATTATAATTAATTTTGATAATAATCGTTCAAGCCGTTTAGGAGGAGAAGTATTACGTACTCCTATTCTTGGGGCTACTCTTAGCACCGATAATCGATATAATCATGACATGTGTTGAATCCTTTTCTAAATTCCATATTTTTGCCGTTGTATCGATTATTTTACGAACGATACAAAATGATAGTTCGTTCAGACGATATACAATGGCAAAATAGATGAAATTTAAAGTAGGATTTGACACGAGAATTGTCACGATGCGATATTTCGATTACCGTTGCTAAGAGCAGTAACCCTGAATAGATTCAAGTTGCATAAGTCTATTCACTTGGTGCATTCATATCGCTTACCAGCGGTGTCGTAATAGAGTTACAACTGCAGTACAATCGAACAAGCCACTGAGTGTAATATTATAGTAAAACAAGCGATAAAACTAAAACAATATAGCGACCGCGCCAGGGGGCGCCGTAAAATGTTTGTACATGGCTTATAGCGGGAGCAATAACATAGAGCTTATTGTTTATGTGTTTAAGTTGAGTATATAATGCGTAAATGTCACAACGGACGAAGCCGTTTAAATGGATGTGATGTCACAACTTTTTGTGACATAACGTGACACTTATTCAGAGCTTTTGTTTGCTAGATGCATAACACTTGCAAACAGTAACTTTCGGCCGTGTTCACAAACAATACTAGTGTTAATAAGGGATCAACACTATAGAAAAGCACATTCCTATATAAGAACTTGGTATGCCTAAGGATAAGTATATAGCCACTAAGATATAATTGTAGACAAGTTACCACAATAAATTTAATAATTTGGTTGCTTATCTTTAAGTATAATGACAGTAAATCAATATTTTATTAATAGCTTGTGACGTGAAACGCTTAGTTTGCTTAGGTAGTTCTGTTTGTACAAGTAAGAACATTACATTTTTAGCGGAAAAGGGAAGATCTTCCAGCCAGGCGGGTGTTATGCCTGGCGGGGCGGCCGCTATGCCCCGCTGGTTATTCTCGGGGTCTTGTATATATAGTCACGATGCTTGCGAGACTTAATATCGCGATTCAGTTTTTCTATGAAGAATCCGTACATTGTATTGAGACGCTGCATTTAGCGCCATCTGTCCGCTTCTGTCGGCGACGTGAATGTGAGGTCGCCACACATTCAAGTACATATAAAAATCATTAAATTTATATTCATCAGCCAAAAGCATTCAGTATTAGGTGATATTTTTATTAATAAACCAACTAATTTATTTTCCCATGGACGCACAGTTAAAGTAGCTAAAATTAGAAACTCTTTTAAATAAATTATTATGTTGGGTGTAACATAAAAGTGCTCAAGTGACGCAAAACACGAATGACGATTAATTAGATAAAATCGTTTGACACAAAACTAAATGTACGCTCGACATTGCAAACTGCCTAAAGTCAAAGTTCTAATAAAACTATGCCTCTACCTATGAGCTAACATTCGTAATAAACTTTGCTCTCATATAATATATTAAATTCTTTGTAGAAGACGTTATATTGGAGTTAATACCACTTAATTAATCTTTGTATAGACCATCACTCAAAAATATAAAGGCATTGAAGGTTGTACAATAATTACGAAAGCAATGGAGATATGAAAAGTGACATAATAAATTACGCTCTCAAAATTGTTAAATTAAATAATTTTTCAGTCAAAATATTCAAGAGTTAATGACTCGGTAGCCTGCCTACTAGTTGTGAAAACTTTACAAAGACGTCTAGAATTACAATTACTTAGAACGCAAAGTATTATTTATTAATCAGTTTGCTCAAAGGTACTTTGGACTACTACCTACTAGCTTATTTGTATTCCTTCAATACAAACTCACGTGTCGCGCGTCACCAATTTATCCTAATTAGTAACCGATGTGGCCAACAGGAAAATCGTCTTAAAATTCCAGTCAATGGAATCATGATGCATGCCCTAAAATAAGGGTGCACGTCCACTTGAGCCGGGCGGGTTGGCTGGACTAGCTAGCCTGCTCGCTTCGACCAATAGGATTGCTTCATTTTAATGAGCAGAGGAAAATGAAGTGATTCCTTTGGTCGTAGCAAGCGGGCTAGCTAGCTCAGCCAGCTCGCCGGGCTCAAGTGGACGGGCACCCTAAGCACCGGAAAACATTGTAGTAAGTAACAATTCACCGCCGCCATTGTCCTATGTAATTTCATACAATTTCGTGTGTCATCGACGTATTTGAAATTCAAATTCATCCCCCATTGTCCCCTAATTCGAATTAGTGTTTTGATTCGTACCCCGCGACACGTCATGAAACCCATGCATCGTGAATGACTATGAATTAAGCGATATCGTACCTACTGCAGCAATTGAGATCGCTCTCGCATGTCTGAAACGAAGGGGTTTATCTTCGTAGTGTGATAGTTCAAAGTCCCTTTAATTAATAAACAGGAAAAAAAATAGAAATAGTCTGCTTTTCCAAAAAAGGTCAAGTTTCGAAATGCTCAGTTCGCAAAATGAAATCACAAAATGAGTAATTTACAAAAAAGTAACTGCCTCCACCCTAATTCAGCAAAAAGAGGATATTATGAGATTGTCTTCATTGTATGTTTGTATGTGGCTTCGTAGCTCATATCTAACCGATTTCCGATGAACACCGTGTTATTGTTTGATGAAAATCACTTCTTCTTTACGCTCAAGTTGTTTTTAATACGGCACCCCCTTGCACCTAAAATAATGAACAAATGGCCCATGGAAATGAAATATTGATTATCCCATACTATTGATTAGTTAATAGTGCACAAATGATTCCTCCAGAGGGGCGCCGCAATAAAATATAATTTAAATGAATTGCGACGTTCGCAGACCTGGAGCATTACGACCGACACTTTGGGTGGTAGTAACAAATTCTCTAGGTACTAACCGCTTGTATATTTAATGAACAGGCTTTAAAGGGTCACCTGACTATAGAAATGACAAAACGGTGATATTAAAGGTCACGAAAAGGAGAGTTCCCAGTTACTTTAATTCAATAGTGATTGTTATAGTTGTAGAAATTTTTATTATATATAATGTTTTACTATGCATAAGGCTAAAGCGCCCATCTAGACCGCGAAGTTCAAATTTTTTGAGGTTTTTTTAGAATTTTTTCAAAATCTGACAATAATAAAAGACAAATTTTGTAATTCGCGAAAAAGACCGTGTGCAGTGCATTTATTAATATATCCAACTTACTCTAAAACATTTCAAGAACGACAGCTATCCAGATAATCTGGCAATTTTTGTATATTTAGTGATTTACTAGTATCATATCCACCGCGATAATATTTAGAGTAAAATAAATGTAATAATAAATGCACTGCACACGGTGTTTTTCGCGAATTACCAAATTTGTCTTTTATTATTGTCAGATTTTGAAAAATTTCTAAAAGAACTCAAAAAATTTGAACTTCGCGGGCTAGACAGGCGCCTTCACCTTAAGACACTATGGCCCGTATTAATAAATCGATCTCAAGTCTGAGAGCGATCTTGGAAATGTCATTCTTATGGTTTACTAGAAAATGATATTATGTCAAAAGCGTTCTCAAGATCGCTCTCAGACTTGAGATCGATTAATAGTACGATGTGTCGTCTCATGACAATTAAATTATATTACAGTAAATATAAAACACCATATTGTCAATGAAAAATATAAATTGTTAAAACTTATTCCATAATTTCGGTGAAACTCCACGAATATTTACTTGAAGCAATAAAAAAAAAATTGATGATGATGAAATGCTCAATATTCGACTGTAATTAGCCTAATGCACCGACATTCATCATGGTTTATCTCAAACGAATTATATTATTTTGACAGCTAAATATATTATTACACTAGCTGTGCCCCGCGACTTCATCCGCGTAGTATTGGATTATTGGGTTAAAAAGTATCCTATATGTTAATCCCGGTTATAATCTATCTGTGTTCCAAATTTCATCCAAATCCGTTCAGTAGTTTTTGCGTGAAGGAGTAACAAACATACATACATACATACATTCATACATACATACATACATACATACATACATCCACACTCACAAACTTTCGCATTTATAATATTAGTAGGATTTTGTTGGCAAATAATTTGTCATACGGCTGTCAACCGCTCGCGTTTACAATTCGCTTTGTATTTCTTGTCCGTTAATCTTGATCTTGTTCTTGAAATTCTTGTTCTTGAATCTTGATTATGTTTAGTATTTTATAAGTGGTTATGGAATATGAATAATCTTTATATTACAATAGCAATTTGCCCACCGGTTCCACTGGACTGAGATTACTATACGTACTCATACCTAAACAATAATTGAGTTACCTGTTTAAATCTAATAGCTTTGGCTCAAAGCAGTGATAGCCGATTGGTTAGGCACGTGTCTTGCGGGCACCATGTTCTAGGTTCAAACCCCGGCTCGCACCTCTGGGTTTTTCGAAATCTATGTGCGAATCATAATTTATATATGATTATCACTTGCTAAAGGTGAAGGAAAACATCGCCAGGAAACTTGCATGTCTTAGAAAATCTAACCAATTCTCGCAAGTTATGTGGAATCCGCCAACCCGTATTGGGCCAGCGTGGTAGATTATGGGCTAAATCCCCCTCGTAGTGAGGGAAGGCCCGTGCTCAAGAGTGGGACGTGAAAAGAGCTGAATTATTATAATTAAAAGCTTATATTTCTTAATTCTACACTATAGCTATGATACAACTAGACTCTACATGGTACCTATTGTTCAAAATGATGTATTGTAGAGGTATTGTAGAGTTGGTATTAGGTAACAGTGCGACGTGCATTAGCCTGAGTTGGCTTGTTTGTATACCCTTTCCCGCATAAACAGTTGGATGGATCTCAAAGAAAGCTAATAAAATGAATAAATAAATATCGCCAGACTGACACATCAACTATATGGTCCCAAACTAAGCAACGCTTGTACTATGGGTACCATATAATGGCAACAGGCTCGCCCCCTATTACATTGGGACCAAAATATGATCGAGGAAATGTGGGCTCACTGCGGTGCACCTCTGAATATCCCTTCGGGGAATACAGACATGATGGTTATAATGGATAACCTTTGGTCGATATACAGCCGGGTGTATGTGTTAGGAAAAACAACACAAGATGCTACGCAATCCGTCTGTGAACAGATGTCGTATCGCCGATGAGCGAATTTGACCCATTACCATTAACCATTATTAACAGTGGGAATCATTCGCTAACTATATTGTACAGTCGTGGGCGTAAATCTCTAGCAGTGTCTTGTCAATTAAAGTACTTAACAATATTGATCTTGTTGAGTACCTAAGTACACGATATAGAGAACCTTATCTGTTCAATGAGCGTATCTAGTTGCGTTTATAGTTTACTAGCTGTGCCCCGCGACTTCATCCGCGTAGTATTGGATTATTGAGTTAAAAAGTATCCTATATGTTAATCCCGGTTATAATCTATCTGTGTTCCAAATTTCATCCAAATCCGTTCAGTAGTTTTTGCGTGAAGGAGTAACAAACATACATACATACATACAAACATACATACATCATACATACATACATACATCCACACTCACAAACTTTCGCATTTATAATATTAGTAGGATGATAAAAAGGTAAAATATATATATACATTTCAACGTCCAGACACAAGAAAGTAATAAATTTATATTAAAAAAGCTAGATACATACTTATATTACATTTTTTACAGAATAGTACCTACTCGTATCTTCCAAACATAAGCACACGACTGTACCTTTTAGACGTGACTCATACACACTGTGGTACCAGGTACCATTCATTGAAGAATGCCTTACGATTTGCATTCATTCATCAGTGAGTAGGTACCTAATTACGCAAGATAATGAATATTCATCTTTAAAGCAGTTAACATACTGTGCCAGTTCCTGAAATGCATAAAACAGTGCAAGTGACTTCCGCGGGTGGCTCGCCAATAATGTTTACGTATAATGCAATTTTAATTCTACGATAACAGATAATACCGTACAGATTAAGTTGAATACGGTATTGAAATGTGTTTTTATTGTATTCCAATATTAATTATGTTTCTGGATGACTTACACTGAAATAATTTTCAAATTAACTTTAAGATAAAAAAAATACAAATGTTGAATGTTTCGAGAATAGTACCAGCTACTGCCGTATGGCGTCAAAACTTAAAAGTTTTATCAAATTTTAATAGCGAATAACATTGCAATCATACAATATTTTTGAAAAATTCGTTCACAATATTAATAAAGAATTGGAATTGTATAGCAAATATATTAATTAGCCAAACACCTCATTAAAATAAAAATATGTGTAAAACTACATAAAACAACATATTTAGAACACCACAATTAAGCTAAACTCATTCTGATTCCGTATCAAGAACTTGGGAAACCAGATAACTTATTATGTACTCAATACATTTAAAAACAGTCCACCTCCATATATAACAACGGATTTAAAATTCACGCCGCCGCCGTAATTTATATTCATATTTAGCGGGGGTGTGTGAGGTGACAGCAAACGTCAATCAATGGGGTGCAACGATGCACAGCCAGCACCCCTTGCACCCCTTGCACCCCCTGCACCCCTTTGCACCCGTCGCCTGACGCTTGATTAGGTACCGATGACAACCGCGTGTGACTCACGGGTGCAGAGTAGCTCGAAGGGCGATGACGGGTGGTGCATGGTAATGACTCCGCCATAATTATACGGGAACGATTTCAATGGATATTGATGATGTGCAACAATATTTTGAATAATCATTTATTTATTGATTTGGTACGGTGTAATGATTCCATTTAGTTTTTAACCCCCGGCGAAAAAAAGTTTTACATGTGTATCTGTGTCTGTCTGTCTGTGGCATCGTAGCGCCCAAGCGGATGAACCGATTTTAAGCTTGTTTGTTTTTGTTAGAAAGGTATTCTGATCGAGAGTGTTCTTAGCTAAGTTTCGTGAAAATCAGTTCAGCCTTTTGAAAATTATCAGCTCTTTTGTAGTTTAAAAATAAATCGGGGGTTTTTAAATTTTAATTGAGAGTTATATATATGTGCGTATGCATTATTTAGGACTCGTTGTTGAAATTACTTTTTGATGTACTTTTCTCATGTGTCACATTTCAGGGAACATTTTCAGCACAAGCTGACCTTTTATTATTGACACCCGCGATAAAGAGAGCTCAACTTATGCTGGAAATGTTCCCAGAGATGTGAATGTGACTTTACCTAGCTTATCTAAATTGCGATTAGTGCTAATTCTGTTAGTAAGCAAACTTAATGTTACTAAACTGGCCATATTGCCGTCGTCATGGTCGTATGTAACTAATGCTCGTATTAATAAGTCGATCTCAAGTCTGGGAGCGATCTTGAAAATGTAATTGGACCTACTTTTGCAAAATGGAACCAACCCACACACACTTCTGTAAACTGAAACCAACCTAGAACCACTAACACAAGGTTGGTTTTGGTCTACAGTAGTGCATGTGGGTTGGTTCCATTTTGCATAAGTAGGTCCAATTGTTTTGTCATATTAGTGTAAATGTCACGTCAAACGCGTACTCAAGATCGCTCTCAGACTTGAGATCGATTTATTAATACAGGCCGTAAAGATTTTTTGTATGTGTCGAATTTAGTTGTATTATGTACAGCCAATAGAATTAGCACCAATGCACGCTCAATATCATACAAAATGTACATCTAAAACATTTCCTTATTTAATTGAGCACTTTTCGTTCCTAATGTTGAACACTGACGACATAATCAAAGCAATCAACTCAAACCCAATTACATACATTATTCTAATCGACCTAAATAGAGACTTTTGACTTGTATAACAACAGAGAACTGGAACAGGTTGATGGCGAGATTTGTTAATTAATTGGGAGGACAAAATAGCGGCTGTCACGCCACCTTGTCGCCGGGCGGCTGGCGGTCCTCGCCGCGCCCTACATACTACCTACAGAATACCCGGCCCTTAGACATTCGCCTTGATGACAGATCGTCATTACCAGCACTAGAGCGTAAAACACGCGACATTGTAATTAAGGAGCCAAAAAAATGATTTTTTTTGTAAGTACTTATGCAAATGTACATTGTATTGTCACATTCTGCCGCTGTTCCTGAGAATGTACACCATCTTTTATTAATTGAAGAGAGCATCTTCTCAGCGGAAGCAGCATTCCGAACCGGTGGTAGAGTCTTAACTATTCATAAATGCTTTGTTGGCTTACATGAATAAAAACAATTTTGAGTTTGAGTGTATCGATATTTAAATACGCATGTAGATTTATGTAGTTAGTTAATTTCGTTAAAAAGTTAGTGAAAAGGTAGACGTTAAAGTTACGCTATATTTGCAAGATGAAGTCGACTACGTTTTTTTATATTTTTTGTAGGTATGGCCGTATTCAGCACCCGTAGGTAGGTACTATAATAATTATGGTAAATATTTGGAAAAAACCGTTGTCCGCTTACGGTACTTAAAATAAATTGCGCCATTCTAACTAAAGCTTTATTTCAAAGCAATATTTACGATGCAGGAAGACAGCATACATTTTGAAGATAACGACAAAAAGCCATTCGTTAAAAAAACAATTCGTGTCAAAGTCCAAATCCAATACGGTTCTGAGAACATTATTTCTTGCGTCGCCGATTAATTTTACCTGCATCTTATCCGCAATTGGCAGCCCGTGATACATAACGAATATCACGATTCACGATAGAATGTAATAAAATACATTTGACCCAACGCGGTCGTAACGAAATCATATTGTGAGGTTTTGCAAAAGAATTATAAAGATAATAAAATATAAAATAATAATATATTATTATAAAATAATTATATCCCTAGTTTAACACTGGTACAATATAAGGGTGACCGTCCACTTGGCTGTGCTATGACGCGGCCCCACCCGCTTTGACCAATACGATCGCTTCATTTCCTGTCAGCTTGAGCTAAGCCGATGAAGTGATCCTATTGGTCGAAGCGGAACTTCACAGCACAGCCAAGTAGACGGTCACCGTGAGACGTCTAATAAAAATGCATGATGGATGTACTCCAAAATTCATTTGACACTGATATACCTACGCGGTTCAAGAACTCTTTTTTTTGACTACTTATAAAGGCACACCTAGAATGATTTAACCATCATCATAGAGGCACACTGTCAGATGGTCCACCTGATGTTAAGTGGTACTTAACCGTCACCCAGGACATCTGCAGCTCAAGACCAGATGTGGTACCGGTCTTATAGGGCCTAATAGACTTGCCTTTTGAAGAATCCCATGTTGTAAGTAGCGAGAGCGAATACTGCTTAATCACTCTCAGTCTATCAGGTCAGGCCTCAAAGATAAGTCAGGCTACGAATTAAAATCTCAAGAAGAGAACCAAGTAAGACCGAAGACTTCTGAAGACTGAAGGCTTCCAAACGATTTTCTATCCAGCCTTAATTTCTGACTGATGAATTTAAAAACCTACCAAGTCCTTAAAGCTTAGGCATCAATTTCCTTTAAAAAATAAGGATTACCAGGTGTAATAATTTACGTAGAACACTTAACATGTAACATCTATCTATTAGCACGCTTCCGATATCCCCACCGGCCGAAAGATTGACCTAATTTGATGAAATATCCAGCATTTGTTTTATGGGGTCGATTTATTGGCCGACACGGATATGGCGAGATATATTGCGCCTGACCTGACACGGAAGCCACCGGAGGAATGGCCACCGTCGGTATAATTTATGCGACCTATTTCTTGCACACCTTTACCTAAATAGGAAGGTAATTAAGGACGATAATAATTAATTGATCTCAACTATGGAAGGTATATTTCCAGGTATACTTATATCTGTATGAAGTACGGGACAGATTTTATTGTAAGCGGCCCACATTGCCTAGTTGTTAGGACTTAAACACTAGTGGTTAGACGGCCCTCGTAGCCGGGTGGTACCGGGTTCGATACACACCCTGGTTAATAAATTATTGACGTGAGTTCATTTAGTACAAATAACTTTAATTAGAACGACAAACGATAACTAAGACCTCAGCCGCACATGAGGTAAATTTTAAAAAAATCGTTTCGGTACTTTTAATCATTTGTTTGTCTGATTACTATGCTAAAACTTAAAATTAACTAAAAATTAAAATAAAGTATAATTTAAACTAAAATATAACTACAGGGTCGTATTAAGACCGTCGTCCTTTTTGATGTTATTTAAAAACCGTACTTTATTCGGTCCATTCCACATTCTTGGATTCAATATCATAATGCTTAATTTCTTAATTAAACTATACAAGCTATTCTGATTTATAAATACCTATTATTAAGATTAAAATCTGCACGACACGTCGCATGCACGATGTCATAAAACGTTTTACGGCTGAAAGCTATTGTATCCCAGGATTTATGTATAGGTAGACAGATATTAGAGTAGGTAGGTATGATGATTTAGGCATATGCTTGAAAAATATGGCGCTTAGTATTATGACCTAGGACCCCTGCCTACCCCTCCAGGGAATTCTAGCGTCATGGTTTAAGTGCGACCGTCCTCTTGACTGTGTTATGAAACGAGCCCGCTCGCTTCGACCAATAGGATCGCTCAATTTCCTGTAAACTTGAGCTAAGCTAAGGAAATCTAAGTGGTCCTATTGGTCGCTTTATAGCATAACCAAATAGACGGTCACCCATGATTGGTACAAGTGATGCACAAAATAATGTAGGTACATTATCTAAACTCACACAGGTACTCTAGATACTCTAGTTACGATTAATTAATACGATCGTTAGAGTCACTAGTGAATACGCATTTAATAACTACAAATTGAAAATTTAAAAAACCCCCGATGCGACGACTTTTTAGACTACAAAAGAGCAGATAATTTTCACACGGTTGAACCGATTTTCATGAAATAACAAAGAACACTCTCGATCAGAATACCTTTCTAACAAAAAAAAAACAAAATTAAAATCGGTTCATCCGCTTGGGCGCTACGATGCCATGGACGGACACACAGATACACATGTTAAACTTATAGCACCCCTCTTCTTTATCGGGGGTTAAAAAATACCCTTCTAGACTGGTGAATTTACCGGTCGAACGTAGACACAAAGATGAAAGAAACAGACAGTCGCGATACATCTCATTTCATTTCATAAGTTGTCTCTATCTCTTAAGGGGTTGATCCGATCCCGTGACAAGCCTCGACGCACTCCACGCAAGGCGTAGTCATGTGATTCGACGACCGGTTGGCACAGTGGTTCGAGCGTAGGCCGCTCGGCTCATTGCATCGGGTGGTTGCGGGTTCGATTCCCGTCAGGGTAAATTTCGGCCTTTTCGTAATTTTCCCTGGTCTGGGTGTCACTGGGATCGCCCCCAGTCCATTGTACGGTACCCATAATACAAGCGTTGCTTAGTTTGGGACCATACAATTTGTGTGTTCGTCTGGCGATATTTATTTATTTATCCAGTCGCTTTATACATTACCAACCGCATCAGAGATACACTAGCTGACATTATCTGAAAGCATTTTGAATTCAACCTTCCTTAAAAAATACACAAAGACCGTATAAAGGTAAGGTTGAGAAAATACACAAAGGGATTCGTTTAGCCGGCATTGTCAAGCCACTAGTGTGGTTTTAATTAACGGTGAACAGAGGATGTTTGACGAAGAAAATAAAGTTGGTTTAGGATGAAATGAGCGCGTTAATAATGTAGATCACGAAGTTTATATTCAGAAGCACTTTTAAATAGAATATAAATATCTACTTTCTCCGTTCAATGGTCGTTTTAATTAACTCACTTGTTCTTTTTCTTTTTTTTATTTGCTCAGATTTAATATAATTATTTTAAAATCAATGTCACGCCTCTGGTCCATTTGACGATTACAAATCATAAATTGGCTATGATCACAATTTATGTACCTATATTTTATAAAGCATCCTTATATTCAAATGCTTTGTGGAGCCGTTGTACAGTCAACAAAGTCGACGCTTGACCACCTTAAGGTTCCATTTTGTGTGCAGTGACCAGCAACCACCGCGGCTAGCATAGTCATAAAAACAATTAAAACAAATGGCTTTCCAAAAAAAGGGCTTTTGTCACATCGGACGCTTTTCGTCTCATTGGACGACAACATAATGGGCGAGGCAACCTATGATTACTGCCTGCAAGCGAAAAGTGTTAAAAACTGATCAAGCGTCTACTTTGTTGATGGTACTTAAATGGTGTGTAGATAATTTTTATTTTGTGGGTTTGTCTATTCAGATTGTATTTTACATAACGAAATTTATTATTCTTGTAATTCATAAAACTTGCAAGCCAGATCATAGTCCACTGATGTGGGTAATGCGCGTCTATTACAGCGTAATCCCTAATGGCCGCGACGGCCATTTCTGTGTTCCGTACACCAAAAGGAATCCTTAATTCGCTAAGCTGCGTGAAACCCTTAAGCCAACCCCACTGTGTGCGTCTTTGTCATAATCATAAACCTCCTGAGTCCACCGTTGGACATCAGTTAAGTAAGTAATTAAAACTACAGTTCGGTTCCCTGTATCCATTCGCAGGAAAGAAACATGAAAAGTAAGTGCCCAAAACAGGAATAACACGAAACTAAAATAAAACTCAAATTAGAATTTTACTTTAAAAAAAACTACAGTTCGGTCACCTCGTACTAAATATCAGTTTAGTACAGTACCCACTTGTACAACAGTCAATCTATACAAATAAATAAAATTGGAGTGTCTGTTTGTAATATCAAAATAACACCTTTTCACTAAATGCATATGAAAGTACATACGATACCTATAGCAAAAACGCGATTTAATAATTTTTTTCTGTCTGTCTGTCTATGTGTTTGTTCCGGGTAATCTCCGAAACGGCTGGGCCGATTTTGACGGGACTTTCACTGGTAGATAGCTGATGTTATAAGGAGTAACTTAGGCTACTTTTATTTTAGCAAAAACAAAAAATAAAAGAATGGGTCCTGTCCCGTGGGCTCAGAACGCGGGAGCGGGCTTTTTTGTTAAGTTAAATTCCACGCGGACGAAGTCGCGGGCTCAGCTAATATAATAAATATTATTTACAATAAATAATATAATTTTACATCTAAAAATGTAGATGAGAACAACAGCAATAAGTACCTACATCCAGTTTAATCAAGTTTGTGTGGCATCGAAATGTGTACTACCTACATAAAAGTAAAACTAAAACTAAACTTTAATATGCACCTACATACCGAGTAGCCGTGCGAAAAACATATTTGTCCCGCTCCGGAAGGAGTTATTCCCTTCTCTGCCTTTGTGTTTGACGCAGGACTAAACTTTTACATAGATACCTACCTAATGCCTGATGTGATTATGATAACCTACATGCGCATCAAATACGAATACAAACAACATGATAAATAATTTATTTTGCATAATTTCTGACTGTTTTTATTACGTACCTAGATTCATGGGTAATTTACGAAACGCAAAAACTACGTGCAATCCAAATTAAATAGGTAGTAAGCAGGAATATAAATATTGGAGTCAAGAAGTATAACGACATTCAATTGAACCATGCACGCAAATATTCGATAATAGAAATCAATTGATGTAATTATCTTGTTTACTTTCAGAGGAGTTACCTTGAGACGTTCGGTTACTTGAAGAAGGGTCGGCCCGAGGTCGGCAATCTGCAGATCATGGACAACTCGCAGGCTTACGAGGACGACTTCAGGATCGCTATAAAAACTCTACAGGTTCGTATGCTTGTTAAGCATCTACCAATACGGACGTTCGGGGCGCTCGCCGCGCGGCCACTCTATCCGTGCTAAGCGTCAGTAGCGTTACACGAAGACGTCAGTCGCGTTACACGATATATATATTATATAGGTATACAGGGTGGCAGCTGCGACGCCCTACGCTTTATACTATAAAGCTTCACTTATTTCGGGCGTCCCTAGACGGGACTGTTTTTACGACGAGGAAATTTAAATATTTAGGTACCTGCCTACGCACAAAATTAATAATGAATCTCGTATCCGACATTTAAAATCAATCTTAGATTGCTGCATAGATACGGATCGACCAACCCTTTGGGTTCCGCATTAGGTGTAACTTCATCACAATAATTACGAAAAAAGTTGTGATCGCGGTTGTGGTCTTATGTCTCATTACTATAATTGGTAAGATATTACACGATTCACACAAAACTGCAAGCATTTCTGTGTGTTGTTTTATAAAGGGCAATCGCGTCAAACAAACCACCACCACATTCCACATTATCAGTCTATTGACCTCATAAGAAAAAGGTTATACAAACATAAGCACCTTTTTAGTGTGTACCTACAATATTTTTTTCTTTTCCAAGGAATTCGGTGGTATCCCAGTGACAGGAAACATAGATGAAGCCACAAAGACTCTGATGAAGCAGAAGCGATGTGGCCGACCAGACAGGGAAGAGGGCGACATTGACGAGAATAAACGGAGAAAGAAAAGATTTGCAGTCCAAGGAGAGAAGTGGAAACACACCAACTTAACGTGGAGGTAAGTCTAAATAGTCTACATTAAATTTACTAGCGCCACCTATTTAATAGGGACGTTTAAAGACATGTACTGCCATCTCTTATCGAATAGCAGAAATATTAATTGAGAGCCATCTATTGAAAATATTTATAACTAAGTTAATATTAAGCAAAGTGATTACTTAGTACTTTTACTACTGAATACAAGAGGGCGTTACTGGTGACTTGTGATGCAAATCACGGCGGTATTTCCCGAATGAGTAGGCTGAGGTGCACTGTTATGCACCCACATTATATCTATGGTATTGAAATATAAAAAGTAGTATATGGATAATTATTTAAGTAAAAGAAAATGAATCATTAAAACATTATTTGAAAATAAATAATAATAAATAGATACCTACATACAATGAAAATACTAACCAACCTGCATCATTATCCAAATCTTACTTTGTAGGTACCTACGTTTCACTTGTAATATTTTACTTTTTATAAATAAATAAATGATCAAACCCAGTAACGTATATATAACCTTTTTAAATAACTAGTAATATAAATAATAATGAAAAGGAAGTACCTACCTATTATTTGGTGCAATAAGTAAAGCCGAAATGTTGTATTGTAAGTGCACAAAGAATAAGGCGAGTCCGTAGGTAATGTCGTATTTTATGTCCAACAGTTCCGACTGTACTATTTGCTTTAAGGCCACATAAAATTGATGACAAATAATAGTTAAATCACGGACCTCGTAAAAGTTACGATGCTTTCCGCGCGGCTTAATTAAAAGAATATGTCCCTTTGACGCCTGCCGAGGGCGATGTCGTGCTTCGAATAAAAATAAAGCTTATAACATCGCCTCATTTTCCATCATTTTCATTCGTAACGCAAACCAATACATTATTAAGTACTTAATAACAAGTCACAAAGTAAAGCATAAGGTAAGAAGACATTTTAATAATAGTTATTGTTATTTCTTTTAATAATGTATAGGTAATCTAAAACATTATATTTTTAGATCGAAATACAAATAAAAGCATCTAGAACAGAGTCCAAATTACGGGCGGTGGCTCCAAGGAGAGGACTTTCCAATAATGATACCTAACTATTAAAATGTCATACGGGCGGAAAAATAATCTTATCCGGACGTGTCCATTCACCCCTGTACTAACATTAGAACAGTAAATAGCTGGCTAGGTAGGCAGGTACCTACCGAGATACGCAAGCTCAGCTGCCAAACTAGATTCCAGCGCTCACCTGATCCAGCGCTGGCAGTGCATTTTGATATGGCTAATTTGGACCAAGATGCTGGCCACATGCCCGCTGCAAGGGTAGATAATGCCTTCCTCGTGTTACTATTACATAATACCTAGAACAATAGGCATCTAATAATCTCTGACAATACCCAGGAAGGCAACAGACTCGCACCTATTAGGTTAATTGGATCCATTTTGGGACTAATATTTTTAATGTTAGCGTAGGCGAAATTTAAGCGTCAATAGTCTAGTGGTTAGAAGGGCCACTCTCGTAGTCAAGAGGTTCTGGGTTCGATCTTTATATGAGCCTACTCCTAGCATTTGACACTTGTAGGTTACTTAATTTCCTGTATTATTTTAGTTGTCTAATCTGTAATAGTAGGAAGCACTTAGATTGACACTTATTTTGTCACCATATCGAGCTTCAAGATAAAGAAAATCGATTTAGTTTGCAGTTCACTGAAAACCTATGCAATTATTTTCTACTAGAAATTTGATAATAAATAGGTATTATTTACCCTAAGAGTTGGGCAGAGGAGTAAAAATAACAAAGTACCTATCTACCTACCTACTTATTTAGCATTATCAGTCGCAGACAGTACTACAAAGGTGGCGTAAGCCCGTATGCTGGGTTTTAGCTTAGCGAGTTTATTCAACTTGGTATCCCAAGAGTGAAGCTCGAGTCACCCGTTGCCTGTTTCAAGTGGAAACAACCGCAGCGCACGCGGATAATTTGAAAAGTTCACAATCACCTGCACAGACCGCAGCCTCAGCACAATTTCCTGTCGAATTAATGGTCTGTCAATATTGTAGTCCTCCATTACAGCTTGTTGTGCAAACAGGCAATAAAACCAGCAGCGCCATCTCGCGGTGGGTTTACGAGAGCTCGGCGCCGGCCGGCCACAGAGTGGGCTAAAACCCAACACTTGACCAAAATATAAATAATTTTAGAATAAATTATATTACCTATACTAATTACAAAAATTTCGCCTTCCTTTATTTTAAATATACACTATGGTTTCCAACACGAAAACAGCTACGAATTTATAAAACGACCATCTGAATGTTGGAAAGCCCGGCGGTGACCGACTTGAACTCGAATATTATTACCCCCCATTTCATATCGTTTCTCGCAGGCTGTGGATTTAATTGTATTAGAAGATTTGAACACAATGTTTTATCAATAGTTAGGTCCTTTTTCATAATCAGTTGAACACAAAACATAAGTAGGTACCTTCCTACTATTCAAGCATTGGCATGAACTTTAAAAGGTATGATTGCATTTACCATAGCTATAAATCTACTTTCGTAGGTAGATGTGTAAGTACCTACTCGAGCTAGAGCTAGCTCGCACGTGCAAACAATTAATTAACACGATGTTTTTATCCATTGTGCCGTATGAAATGTAAACGTTATGCTTCAGACGGGCCGATAACGATAGTTATTACATGGAAATAACGGTATTGTTTTCGCAATGTCGGTGACAGCAGTGACAGCCAAGTGACAGGCGCATTTCGTCCCCCGCCGCGCGCGGCGCTGTCATCGCCACTCGGAACAACACTAGGAATAATATTACTAAATACTTATCTACCTACTTTAAAACTCAGGGTAAAATGATTTGGAGGAACGTCAGAAAATCCTTTATATTGGTATGTTATGACGTCATACTGGACTGGCTAGTACTTACCTACTGTTTTAGAAAACCTTAGCCCTCTTATTAATAAACTTGGTATAGCGGGGGAATAGTTGCGCACCGAATTATCTCTTGCCGTCATTAGTAATTTGAAATTCAAAGGAAGAAGACAATGCATGGTGTAACTATACAAACACTAAACCACGTTTATTTATAAGGGAGTAAGAGTCTGTAGGTATTTTGGCCAATTATAAAGTCATTTTGAAAATTATTTCACTAGTAGTCATCATAAGCCATAGGTGTCTTCCATAATTATGCAATTTAAAAATATAACATCATGCCCATTCCAGAAACATAACCACAAAAATATCCAAATGTTATTTTACTCCAAACTATAAAAAGTAACCCATTTGGGTGCGGCCATGACGTTTTTTGCATGGGATAAGTAACGGCTATGGGAACTGTTAACTGTTATGTTGGTATAATAATATAGATGTCGCGTACGTCCAGTATGACGGCTATGATGACCCATTATTAATTGTAGTGACTTAGCCACCCCTTATCGCGCCGCCCGCCCGCGGTCCTCCCGCCCAGGCGCCCCGCCGCCACGCGAACTGGGTCGACATTTCGATATTGAAGGCATTTCACAATTTCTATTGCTCTTTATAGCGACTGTACCACGTAATAAAGAGCTTATTATGCGTATATTGTGTGTAGTAAGCCGACGAGGAATCTGTGAACCATCGTAACCAAAACTTGGATGACCCCCTCTACACAAACTTTACAATTGCACAGTTAGAGCTAGTTCCAGGTTCCAGCCGTCCATTGACAAGGACTCTACTAAGAAATTATCTTGTCGATATCGAAAAGAAACGCGTTGTAAATTTTGTTACATTTATTATTAAGTAATATTAAAGTTAATGGCTCTTTCAACTACGGCTGTAATAGAATCAAAGATGTTATAGGTTATGTTTCTTGAAGTTCTAAAGTGCTTCACCTACTAGTGCAAACATTCCTCGGCTTCTCGTTCTCACAGATGGCAGGGCTAAAAGGAAGTATAAAATGTATAAATCTTTGAATTTTTGTATTCTACTTAGGCCAATTGTATAAAAAAACTTTATAGCTGTAAAAAAATCCGGCTCTCCTACTCGGCTTACCAAACGCAGCTATAATAGCTACTATACTGCGATCTCCTAAAATTGTAAATATGATAAAATCATTAAAATAAATGTTGCATAGGTTCAAGTTATCAAATAAAAATATTAAAAGAGTAACGTACCCCTGGTGGGACTCGAACCCACAATCCCCGGCTTAGGAGGCCGATGCCTTATCCATTAGGCCACAGGGGCTTGCAATGATGGCATGAAATTATCTATTGGTTGTCGTGGCAAAAACATTTACGTTAAAAGGTCATAAAAAACTCGGCTAGATGTAAATAATCAAGCTAAATAATAAAAAAATATTATTTATATAATATAGAAGAATAAGAGAAACACTTTAGAATATAAAAAAAAACTAAAGATAAACTTAACATAAACCCTGCTCGCATGGGTTGGCGCCAAAAATGCTGTGTGCATTTCTTTGCTGAATCAACAGGCGGATTTTTTTGAAATTAACAATTAATGTATTGTTAATAAAATAATCTCAAACAGCGTCTAAAAAAGAGCCGCCCGAACAGGGACTTGAACCCTGGACCCTTGGATTAAAAGTCCAATGCTCTACCGACTGAGCTATCCGGGCTCATGCAAACATGAGTGAAATTTTATATCAGTTTCAAAATGCCGTTTACTACTTTTTACTTTTGAACTTTACATCCGCGGTGTAAATCGCTGTACTCCGACTGACTCCGAGCACGGAACAATTAATAGATATTATTATTATTATTAGGGCATGATTTACATTCCTAATAAATAAAATTTGTCGTTTCAACAGGTAAGTATGTGATCTAACATTTGTTATTTCTACAAATTATCTTTGTTACCTAAGAAACAGGTTAGAGAAATTCGACCTTATGGCATCAGAATTGCAACGCAAAATCAGCCTTACGGTGGATAACGATTCCATTTTAGTACCACCTAACTTCAATTTAGTTGAAAATTCATATCGATTCACCTATTCCGGCCCGTCTATTAGAATTTGGAGGTACACAGCTATTATTGAAACTAGGTCTCAGACGGTGACCTAGCCATGTAACCAAGAAACCAAGGGCCCTGGGGTGTAAAGGCAATTGGGGCCTAATTTAAACTAAACGAAATATTTCAAAGGGGCAATCTATCAGCTTGCCCTACACATTGCCTCAAAGTCGACCGGTGACGTCACAACCCATTACCTTTTCCTAGAACCGTACAGGTTCATGTTACCATTAACGTTAGGTGATTAGCTCGGTGACTGCCCACACCGGCGACATTCTCTTTTTCTATTACAGGCTAGGCTAGTGCCTTAAAACTATTTTCTTATTTATATATTCTTTCGCACGCCTCCACACCAGATATCCGATTTCTGGGTATACTATTACAGATAGGAAACCAAAGAGATTTAAAACTGCTATAGAGCAGACGCTGGGAGCATTTTCATACAAAAAAAACAGAATCTCCTCTTTTTTTGAAGTTGGTAAAAAATACTTTGATCCCAAACGTCAGAAAAGAACACTATCTTAGTTTGAATAGCAAAAACAAGTATTAAAGTAATTGAAACACATTTCCAAAATAAAACATTTATCTATACAAATAAATAAAATTGGAGTGTCTGTTTGTAATATCAAAACGACACCTTTTCACTAAGTGCATATCAAAGTACATACGACACCTATAGCAAAAACGCGATTTAAAGATTTTTTGTCTGTCTGTCTGTCTGTCTGTCTGTCTGTCTGTGTGTTTGTTCCGGGTAATCTCCGAAACGGGTGGACCGATTTTTACGGGACTTTCTTTGGCAGATAGCTGATGTTAAAGGGAGTAACTTAGGCTACTTTAATTTTGGAAAACCAATTAGGGTTCCGCGTAAAAAAATAAAAACACATGAAATCAAAGAGTATCTCCGAAACGGGTGGACCGATTTTGACGGGACTTTCACTGGTAGATAACTGATTTTATAAGCAACTTAGGCTACTTTTATTTTAGAAAACAACATTTAAAAAAAAGGATCCTCTCGCGCGGGCCCAGAACGCGGGAGCGGGCTTTTTTGTTATTTGTTAAGTTAAATTCCATGCGGACGAAGTCGCGGGCTCAGCTAGTATGAAATAAAAATTAATACTAAATAAAAAAGTTTTTTCACACACAAATTCGACCACTCGCGAGCGTTACACATAAGTTAGTTCATTACACGAAAACGCGTGAATTATTGCAAATTGACCCCTACACAAGTGTAATAAGAGTCACAGCACGCGTCTTGATGAAATTATCGAAGTATTTCTACACTAGATATAATAAGCGACTTGATACCCATAGGTGACGAGTAGAGGAACACAATTTTGTTCGCTTTGTCCCGTCTATCGCTCATTTAATATTTATTACAACGTTAGAGCTAAAACTCCTTGCACAAAAAGCAAATGATGCGTTCGCGTTCGTCACAACGATTTTCATTTATTTTACATGCACTTGTTACCTTTGAACAAGGTGGCGATCTAGAACCAAATGAAAAACATGTCGCTCTATCATCCGCGACAGTTAGGATATGCATTAAGACTATAATTTTATGTTGTTACAGAGTTGTTTAAAGTCATATTTATTTTAACCGGTTGGTCCTCAATTTTAATGAGTTTTAATGTCCATGGTATTGAATATCACTAACAGAACTCTACGAGTTAACGAACTCGAACTATAAGGCGGAATGTGAATGAAGGTAAAAAGTGGTATTTAAAAAGAACATGAGGGGCTACAAATCTGTGAAACTGTCCCTAAACTTTTCCTAAACTTAAAAGTAGGTAGGTATGTTTTAACGGTTCTAACTAACCGACCTATGAATAGCCAACCTATGAATTCGTGATAGTTATATCGCATAAGCGCACTTCCATTTATAAATATTTGTTTTTTCGTGCATTATGTATCTTCGTCAGCTTCAAATTATCAAGAGCAATGTATCTTAAGGCACAAGTTGATTCAGTGTTAGACAGCAGGTTCTACAGGGTGATATAAATCTAGTTCAATCTCGACCGGAGCGTCGGAGACTCTACTATTGCCTCGTAAATCTATTTCGTAAATACAGCGCCTGTAATACAGAGGCCGGTGTTTGCTAGGCCCCATCAGCTTTTGCATCAACATTCGGTTGTTGGCTTCGCCAGCAGCAACCCAGCCAGCGCAGATGTCTCGTACCTAAATCGCAAACTGAAAAACAATCCCCGTCTTCGCCGAGTATCCGGTGACTCCGAAATTCCAATTAGGGGGAAGCTAGACGCGCTCGCAGGTCGGCTGCACGCCGCCGATCATTCACTTGCACTTTTAATTAATTTATTTATCGAGTTCGCGACTCGACGGCGCAACTCGCGCCGACGCCCCGCCCCGCCGACGCGTATATAAACCGTGGAGGACCGTCGACGTCCGTCAGTTTTCCCAGGGACGCCGTGGGCGGCGGCCGCCCGGCCCTGGAAAATGTGCCGGAAGGACGAGGGTTACTTTAAATTTTTAAAGTAGTAATGTAAGGGTCGCGGGTCGCGTAGGGCTCGGCCGGAGCGGCGGCGGCGGTGACCTTGAGGTGAGTGAATGCACGCGCGGGCGGCCGAGTCGATAGGCCCGAGCCGCGCCGCCCGCCCGCCCTCGCCTGCACTACAGCTGTTTCACATGATAACGTGGCATTTCCAGGTTTATTCTGGTGTTTCCACGCACTTTTTATTACTTCAGACGGCCGTAAAGGCGCCTTAAGTCAATTACGAGTTCAATGAATTCTTGAAAGCTGTAACAAACTTTTGGAAGTTATAATCATACAATTACAAGGGGTTCTTAGAAGTAGGGACCCACTTAAATTCGGTATTGCAATAATTTCATTAAACTATTGACCAATTAAGATCGTTCGACATCGATAAGCTAGGTAAATTCGTTACTTTTTAATTGTAAAATACACTGTAACTTTTTAGTAACGATTAGCGCATTCACTACGAAAGCCATTGGCGTTTTGACGTTTCATTTCATAACCGAATATTGCGAACCGCGGCACCGAAAAATAAAACGATGCAATATTATTTTCTAACGGTATCGAACAAAAATCGTTGCCGCTTGACGCGCACACAGCCCAGCGTGCCCATGGGGCTTGCCCAATCGAGTTACATTCCAAAATCGGAAAATCGCTTCCTCATAAATCCGGGGTGGGTGTAACTACAGTATACTTGGTCGGTGGCCAAGTGTAGGCACGGAGTAATTACTGTCTCAGGAGGCGGCTCTTAATTTGGTTAATTTAGCCCGAACCCGCTCCTGCGAGCTAAGTCGTGCGATTTAATAGGGTATTTGAATGATGCGCATTGTTTTAAAACGCCCTGCGTCTGTTCCGAACGATCTTATTTCAGTGGGATTCGTTAAACGGGTGCTTGTTAATGAAATACTCTTGACTGTAGTTAGTATAAGTATGGGGTTATCACAACTTTGGTCATTTTTGGTGTAGGTACCTAACCGATGGTAATATAAAATATCGCTGTCTATTTTTCTTCTCCAAAACTGAATTGAATAAAAGAGTTTTCCTAAATTATCTACATATATTTTTCGTAAACTGATCAGTTGGCATCTTTATATGGATTACATTTTAACATCTATAGTTAGGTACATAGCAAGACCACATCCTTGGGGAAGTACATACCTAATAATCTGTCCTATGACCGTCGTTTACCCCTCGTTTTAGGGTATTAAACGAAGAATTTGTAATATTCATTACAAATTCTTTGGTATTAAAAATAATTACAATCATTAGGTCAGACGTAATAACGAAAACGTACGTACGAAGGATAGAGTCATAGAGTAAGAAATTATAATACTTACATGATACCGATGTCTATGGTCGGTACTTACGTTAAACTTGAGAAAAAGAAACCATTTTTGTTAAAAAGATTTTTTTTTCAACCAGTGGCCGTTCCGCATAAATCTTCCTTTCATATTAATAAAAAAAAATGCAGTATTCTTAAATTCTCTTTAAGATTCATCAATGTAACTAATCTACTAAAATATAGGTACCTAGCATATCATTTGTAAGAAAACAAAAACTAAACTAAAGGAGTAATAACAAGGCAGGGTTCTTACGTAGCCAGGATTGCTTTCGTGTGTTTCGCAATAAAAGTACGCAAGTTGTGTGCCCTACCGCGCTGCCCTGTATTTAAGGCATGAATTATAGATACGTGTTACCAAGGACAATATAAATGTGTACGTAAAAGTACTGTATGCCTGCTATTATTGATAATCCCACTATGTTGCCTTTAAAAAAAATAAAGCTTAAATTATTTGGTATTCTTCGTTTATCTGAAGAAATTGAAAACATACCTATAGAAGTGTGGATATTTTACGATGTGGCGCCTGTGGCACAAGTTCTGTAGTCGAAGAAAACGTATTTTAAGTATATACGACTATCAACCTTCCGTTAGGTAACTATTAGGGTTATAATTAGTCACCTAAGTAAAATCCAAAACATTATACATTACGACAAAAACTAATCCATAAACTTGTTTTATTATAACTTGGGTTTAAGCGATCAAAAAATACATAAAAATTAACCATAAAATATCTTAGGTCTCATTGAGCAGAAAAATATTTAAAAAACAAAATCTCAAACATAAATAGCAGATACTTAGCAGTTTAAAAAGCTTCAGAATTTGTGTAGGTATAATATATTTACGCGCTCGAAACATATCGCAATTTCAAAGTCTGCATAAAGCTCAACTTTTCCGCTGAAAACCGTCGCGAGCCGCATTTGAATTACACAGGGAGGGAAGACGTTGCGTCCGTGCTAGCTCGCTCCTCCACTCGTGAATATCAGGATTTATCCCGCCGCCTTACACTCACACTAAACATAGATGATTTGACACCATTTACCCGAAATGTTTTTTGTACAATAAGTAATTTCGCCTCGGAGCCACAGCTCAGGCCTCCACAAATAATTTAATAGGCGCGCTCATGCCTATTGTCATTGTAATAAAATTGAGATAAGGAAAGAAAGCAGCCGCCGTAATTAAAGGTGGAGGTTTCGTTTCACTCTTAATGTTCTGTTTAATTGTCGCTTTGATACTACGTTTTGTTGGCGCTCGCGAATTATCCTAAACAGATGTACGTCGTTTGAATAAACATAAAGTTTGCGTAAATAAAATATAATTGCTCGGGGAAATTATTTCTCCATGCCAATTTAGGAATGAAAAAAATTAAGGAGAAATGTTGGGCCGCTTGTTTACTAAACAGTAAAATTATAATGGCGGCCGAATTAAATTAATTGATGTAAATACCTTTACATTTTATAAAAAATACAACGTTAACTCAAAACTTAAGCTTTTTCTGTTTAATCTGTGCTTTTATTTAAAGTCTACAAAATAAAACTTGCGAACATTTCTAGTAAGTACAGCGGTTACCGTAGATCAAAGCTTGCAACAATCACATGCATTGTAATTCTTCGATAACATTTCTACTTAACAACTTAATAGTTTCAAGTAATCACGATGCAAGTTAATCAAATGCAAGTAAATCTTGCCCATAATATAAGTTTATACCTACTATGGGTTTTTAAAACTAGACAAGTTATATTCAAGTTACAAATTGAACCGTTGGCCATCGCCGTCACTCGCAAATAAATAGTGTAACCAAAAAACTTCGAAATAACAGGGCACGCTATACCTATTGTGAATAAAAAAGAGAAAAGTTAGGCTTTCAATTATTTTTGTTACTCGGAGTAATTGTTAGATTTTTTGTTAGTGGATATTCTGTAATGCGATGTGTAACTAAAAGGGTGACGGTAACGTGACGGTACCTTTGCGGTATATATTTGATAGACTCTCACGTAGAGTCATGAAATCATAGTTTGTTACTAAGTAGGAAAATGAATATGTATGCGACGCTTGTACCAAGTTTTGTTATAGGTTTAACAGCAGATTTTGGTCCTTGAATCAATCGCTGTTCAATACATAAATATATATTGACATAAAAATATACTAAGTAAATATAAATAATTAAACAAATACAAATAAATATAAAACATTTAAATAGAATATATAATAATTGTTAGTTTTCAATATGCCACGGGTGGCAACATTTAAGTTTATATTTTATACAATTTGTGTTGGCAACACTAGTCTGTGTCAAAAGACCATTTTGATTGTACCACAATGTGACTTTATTTTAATTAAAGTAATATCTACCTATTATATACAATTTAATGTTTTACTTAAAAATCGCCATGGTTGTTTAATTAATGCGTAGCTATTATATTTAAAATAAATATAGCTGAGGAAAATAAGGAAAATAACTTTCTTGATTTTCTAAAATACTTATTTCTTAACACTTTTTTATATTCATATAGTCAGGTACAAAGATAGATAAGGAATGAGAACGCCCATGTCGTTGGTTACCACGAAACATTTTGCTTAGGTACAAATTTTATCTACATATCATAGGTACCTACATAACACAGACCCAAAGACTATTCGGGTAGGCCTTTCCAAAAATACATAATCGATTCTATTTTATTTCCCCTACCAAAGGTAAATGCAAATGTGGAGGCATTTCTTCGGCGATTCCAAGGAAAATGTTGCTGGTACCGGCTCAATCAAAAATGTTTACCGACAGACTGAACTCGTTCAATATTTCGGGCCCCTACTAATGTATGTCGCGTCAGCGGATCTGGTGCACCTTACAATCGAGTTGAGGGTACGTGGAACGCGTGACGAGTCCCGGAGATAAGTGGTTTGCTAATAGAGTGCTCTTTGGTAACAATATGGAAACCTAAGTGGTTAAGAAAATATATTTTTTATACTCGTATAGTTAATAGAATCAGGGTCATTTCCTTCTTCCTTATAAATGGAGTTTTACAATCACTGGCTATATAATAAGAGAAATACCTTCCATATTACTGCAAGATCAATTAAATGGCGCCCTTGTAACAAACATTTGTGGACAGTTTTAATGTATATGTGGTCCTGTAAATTGTATATTTTATAATCCGAATTTGCATTGTCGATTTTCGTGGTACTAACTCTAACATCATTCGAATAGTGAAGTGAACTATGTAAATGCTTTGTTTTCTGTGAAAAAGAACTGGTATTTGCTGGGAGTCCCATATCGTAGGCTGCAGCCAGGTGGGGCCGGTCCACAAAAGGACAAGTGTGTTACACACACACTGCGATTCGAAAGGATTTTTTGCTTACACGTGAATTGAAACACCACGTTTCACGGGAATTGATACGAAAATGAATATATTTTTTTATTAAGGTAGTTAGTTTTACGTTTCTCCTTCATTATTTTTAATGAACCTACAGTTTCTAACATAGAATTAACCGACACTAAAGAGAATGTAGCCAGTAAAACATATATTTTTTCCATGGATGGAATTTATTCCCTGATGCAAACAACTTTAATGAATTGTTCAATACTGTACACAACAACAAGCCCTAAAATCTATCCGAGGGAAAGTCTATTAATTAAGATACACGCTGCATCAATAAAGCCAGACGACTGATTCTTTGCTAATTGCCTGCTGCAATGAAGTGCGGAATCAGATGCAAGCGAACAGGCGGACGACGGCGAAAATGCAAATTCCCAACATTGTAATAGGGATGGGGTATATACATCGATGGTTGTTAGATATCGGCATTTGTTCCACCACCATTGTCGATCGTGTTTGACAGGAGTTTCGAAATAGCCATCATGATTGATTCAACTCGTTAAATGAAACGTTTATATACTTATACAGATTTATATTTACGCACACGGAACACTGACAAATAATAACGATTAATTATTATTTTTGGAGTTCCTATAATACTAAAGGAACTCCAAGCATAATCATTTGTTATTTTAGTATTTTTTATTAAAAGTTTGGTAGGTTATTAGGATAAAAAAAAGAATATGAGGCTTTGCATGAATCCTTGCTGGAATCACACAAAGTTCAGTAAAAAAATACTTAAAATAATATTAGGAATTACCTACATCTAAGAAATTAATATTTTATTATGGGTAAAATACATTACATACATACATTTTCAAATTAGTGGGTAATCGTACAAATACATATCGTTTCCTCAGATAATTTAAACTATCGATATTATCATTAATACATTTTGAACATCACTAGTTTACCCGGTAACAGAAGGCGGTAAAAATGTTTACGTAGAACGCTTGACCGCGTTTAATTGTTCTATTTAAATACAGAGAGACTGTATAAAGGCTAAAACGCTTCGTTTGCAGATCAAATTACATTCATTTTCATCCCGCTCGGTGATAATTAAAACACGTTTATTGACGGAGATTTATTTGATGAAACATCATCGTTTGTTGTCTTTAGATATTACAGGGAAGGGTTATTCTGTGTGAATTTTGGTTTTAAATGGTGCAGCTTTATAGCTGGTAGTAAGTTGTGAATGGTTCATTGATAATGTACCTCTTATATTATCAAATACATAAGTACCAGCAAATGGCGATTAAAAAAAAACCGTTATAATAATTACAAGCCCGCTGAATTTCTTACCGGATCTTCTTAGTCAAGGTCGCGTTCTGACAATTTGTAAATGCACCTCTAGGACTTAACAAAATAAACGATTTCAATTTTAGCTTAAAAACTCATAATTGAAGGTACCTACGTATAGACTTATTAAATCTAGTAAATGTATATCTCGATATCGGTAATTTATACATAATTTAACACAATAATTAGGTCCTTAAACATCTGTCAAGAATGGGTACCTACCTGCCTACCTGCTAAACGAGATAAATTTACATCGTGCCTAGCTAGGCGCGTACCTACCTCCAATAGGTATATCAGGCATATCCAGTTATAGGTAATCTCAATTCGTAAATGGTATGTACATTGTACACCACCGCGACGTAGTGAGCGACGGCCACAGACAACCGATACAATTCCAATCCGGATTTAGCTCAATCAATGGACCCACTCGTCATGTTTACGTAAAATTGAGCAGAATCAATTTTCATTGGCTCACTTAAAATTCGAACACATTCGCTGATATCCGGCGGCACATCGCACATTTCCGGATGTCTAGTCGCCAGTTCACTCGCTCGCCTTGCGCGCTCCACCGACAGCGATGTGCGATCATTTTCAGTAGACATTTTTTGGAGGTCCGGGAAAATATGAAGGCATCTCTACCTACTTATATATATTTTTCATAATATTTGTATGGTAGATATACTTAACACCGCCTAGTCAGGTATTTTTGTTACATTATAGTACTTATTATTGTTAGAACGGTTCGGTAACTTGCGATTCGGTCCAGGTTTTCTCCCGTTAGGTTGGCAACATCGCGGCAAAGTTACGGCGGCGTTTTGTGTGCCATTTTTATTTCATCATAATTCCGTTTTCAATTTCTAGCGGGGGCGTCGTCGGCGGCGAGATTGCTGCGTAAAACTCGCGTAAACATTCGAGCGGTTGCGGAACGGTTGCTACCGACTGTAACCGGTTTATGCCGGTGTACACTGAAAACAGATAAGACCCTTTATGTGTGTAATCATTTTGTGTTACGGCGGACCTCGACACCAGCGAGCGTTATGAAGCCGTTCCTATACAAGTTGAAACAGAAAGGGTATACTTATTTTCAAAACTTAACTTTGTAATACTAAAACTACCAGCTTTGGAGGAAACCTGAAAAACAAAAAGTGTTATAGGGATACAGCTGTTGACAGATTTCATAAGTCTACAAAACCTCTAGTACTTCAACTGTCCCACAAAGCCGATAGTTTTAGATTTACAAAGTAAAGTTGCAAAAAAAAGTATACCCTTTCTGTTTCACCTAGTATGTATACACGTGATGCCCAAAATTTGAAAACAAAATTATCTATTTCATCATTCCAAACGATGAATTCCTTTAAAAAAATACGGGGGACTTTCCCTTATCTCTTTTTAAACATATAATTGTTACCTTCATATTTAACATCAAGTGTACACCGCTGAACAAAATTACATCCTACTAATATTATAAATGCGAAAGTTTGTGAGTGTGGATGTATGTATGTATGAATGTATGTTTGTTACACCTTCACGCAAAAACTACTGAACGGATTTGGATGAAATTTGGAACACAGATAGATTATAACCGGGATTAACATAGGTATAGGATACTTTTTAACCCGATAATCCCGAAATTTTTGCTAAGTTAAAATACTACGCGGATGAAGTCGCGGGGCACAGCTAGTAATATTATATGAACAGGTGGTGGTAGAGTCAAGCTTATTGGCTACAGCTCATATATAGGCCTGCTCTACCGGAGTAATACCACCCTGTCACAAAAGATCAGTGTAAAGTAGCTATTATAGTTGCGTTTCGTACGATGACTATGGGAGCCGGAAGACTAACCACTTCCCTTCCCCCTACCTTCTGCTTTTTTTGTCCTACTCTCCTTCAGGTCGGAAAAGTGCGAGCTATGCCTTTGGTATTGCACGCATATATAGGCTACGGGAACTGCTTAACACCAGAAAGGACGTACGCTTGTTTGGCGGCTTTGTTAAAAAAAACACGTTGCCATCAAATTTGATCAAGTAATCCACTCTGTAAAAGAACACAGTCCTATCAAAACGTACATAATGGCTACCAATTTTATTCTAAAGTAACGGCCGACGGTATAGCATCGCTTTCTTCACTTTGGCCTCAATTTTATCAACACTGGTATTTACTTTTTACTGTCGCCTGTTACTTTTCGCTTCCCTATTTCCATCACAGTTATGTCCCGCTACAGCCATGAATTGGCGCAGTGTGATTACAAATTTAGGCCGTCGCAGCTAATATGAATGACAACGGGTCGCCCTACTCGACATTCATTTCCCTCGGCGCGCCTCTCTTATAATAACTTACACGGCAACTTCGCCTTGAGGCAATGTGTGAGCCTACGAGCTGGGACGCTTGTGTTCCAAAATGTTGCTTATAATAACAGTAGATCAGATTCAGGCCATAAAAATATTATTCTAGTGCACTATATTTACTATATACATCATAGAATTAACAGATCGGTTAATTTTCCACCCCCGCATCTCATACGGTAGTTTTATCCTCATAGCCATTTTTTGACATTGAATGGGCGGGATTACAGGCAGACTACAATTTTCGGCGTTTCAATTGCCGAGCTACAAACAAATTTATACATATCTGATGAAGGTGTAGGGTTTGGCGCCCTATAATCCGGATTCGACCCTTGAATGCGAGCGAACGAGCGGGTGGCCGAGGTTTGAGAGTGGCCCTTCAATCAGCCCTTCCTTACGAGCGTGCGGGGGCGAGGGGGGCGCCGCGGCGCGGGGGCACGAGGACCTTTGAGCTACAGGCTCTTTGACACGAGCCACTGGCGCTCTCTTCAAGTAATGATTCATTCTGCTGATGACTGACGCAGCTAATGCGGCAGTTCCCCCCTCCGCGATGTTTGGTTAAGGATTAGGACTTCGCTCGCTACAAATTGATCCTGACGTCGTTGCATCTCTCTTTTTTTGCCGCTCATATAATTCAATTTAAACAAAGTCGAATATAAACAAAATGACGATGCGGCTGGTGAACGCGAGTGACGGATCGCCCAAAACTAAGGTACATTTTTTCGAGGTATCCCCTTAATTATATCTAAAATATTCTATCCAAACTGTTACACTACTTCGTAGCAAAGTATTCGTAGCAATCTCTAAAACTATCATCCGATAAAAATAACATAATCAGCGAATGCAATGGACGCATCGCTGAGCGTCCACAAAATACCCATTTTCCAATCCCGCCACTTCTGAGAGACAATGGCCGCTTCCTATACGGGTATTCAGATATAATTTAATCCCTCAAAAGCTTATTGGGATTGGAAGCGATTGATAAAGTCCTAACTCTACTTCAATTTAAGTTTTGTATTTATACTTTTCTTGCCATTTTAAATTCCAGGGTGGATGTAGGTCTAAGTTTGTAAAATGATAATATTTTATTTTTTCAAACAGAAATTAAAATTTTGCAATTTTTTTTATAATTTCGATCTAAGAAAATAAAGATAATGTGGCTACGCGTATCCTATTATTAGCTTAACTTTTATTTGTTTCAAATCATGCGATGGATTTTTCCGCCACTTCTACTGGATCGATTCTCATGAAACTTTTCCTACTTACGGACCGAATTTTGAATTTACTACGAAATAACATTTTGTTGGAATTGCGCCCGGGGTTTCATTGTGAACCCATAATTATTTTGTAACTAGAATTATAATAGAAACCTTGCCTACACTTAATTTTTTTTCACGTTTATTAAAAAACATTACCCCACGTCCCGTGATCCCCAATTACCGAGAATATCAATTTTTAATTAAAATATCAGACCAATTACACAGATTGAGCCACTCGATTTTACATATTTTCCTCTAGCGTTACTTTTGACGAACTCCTCGGTAATAATTGTTTTAATCTACAAAAAAAATCCAATTAAAAGTTTTTTATCTCTTTTGAAGCTTAGGCTCGACTCGCAGCTAGCGGCCGCGCTTGACTCGGATTACATTCCTTTTATTTTTACCTTTTATTTACTGACCGCTCTATTGAAAGTCTTTTTGTCGCTAAATAAATAAACAACTCGTATTTCGTGCATAACTTTTTTATAAACTGACTTTAAATTGCAAGGAAATGTGACTTTCTATTTTTCAATATTTCCCGCTGCTGCGTTATCCTCAACTCAGGGCGTACGTCAATGGAATATAATGTATTCGGTTGATATGAGCTGCCAAAGGCGGGTCGTTATCATGTCAAAGAAACTATCGCATTACCGGACTCAAAAGACTGCGGTTTGTTTGATGTCAGTCATGGACGATAGATCGTACTCAATAAACTGTAATTCTATCTGGTTTACGCAAAAAATAATAAAATCACATTATTATAAACACTGCTTCCGTTTAATTCGTAATTTATCTACCTAATAATATTGTTATGATTTTAAGGAAAACCTTTGCATAAGTACTCGTTGTAAGATAACATTCCGCAAAGTTTGTTCATAATTCCGGTTAGATATTCTTGCGCCACATTGATTCCGGAAATATTCTCATCTCCCTTTAGTTATTAATTAATACCATTTGATAAGTTCGGTTAGCTGTAATAATATAACCTTGAAATAATAATTTGAAATAAGATTCGCTGCCGATGAATTTGAGCAGGCGAAATTATCATAGTAAGCGTAAAGAATCTTCCACCCCTATTTTCACACCCGATCATAGAAGAGTCCTATATGTACAGTGCACCTCTCAGAAAACATATTCAATACAACTCAATTAAATTCAAATCGTTTATCTAGCGTAGGCCCACGGGGGCACTTACAAATTGTAAATTTTACATTTTTTTGTTATTTTGCAACCAGATCGGAACGCGACCTCGACTGAGAAGATCCGGCAAGAAACTTAGCAGGCTTGTCTTTTTACATTTTGTTATAATTTTTGTTTTTTTTTATCGCCAGTTGCTTATATAATTAATAATTACAACGAGTAGTAGATATTAATATCCAGCATACGCTGAGCTCCCTTTATCACAGGTGTCAATAATAAGGAGCGCTCAGCTCATGCTGGAAATATTCCCTTAGTTTAGTTCTTAATACCCGATTATTCCGTCGTTCTTAAATCCTTCAGACAACACTATACATCACATACATCAGGTATTTCTACAGAGTAAAACAAAACGTTTGAGATAACCTATGTTGAAATAGGTAAGTACATTGTTATTTTGTTTGTTTATTTACATGATTGCTAAGCTCGAATGTTACATACACTGTTTTTCATCCATTCCCTCTTAAATTGATAATAATAGAAAAGCAACTGTAATCATAGCACTCAAGAATTGTTATACTTACTCCAGTACGAAAACAATAATATTAAATCGAAATATGTACTCCAAACAAGAATAATAGCATCCATCCCATTTTATTCTGTACACACAGCTCCGTTGCATTGCCACCGCATTTGAAAACATAATATTCTCCTTAATACATTTGAAATGACGTCTCAGACTATGTAAATTACAAAACACGAACGGAATATTTTGGTTCGAGAGTTTGATAATGCATCGAACTTTTGAGCATTCACACCGTGTTCTTATTATCGGCCAGTCTTCTTTAATAAGAGCTTAGGGCTTAGTGGAGCGTTCAGCGGACGTAACAGGAACCTTTGCGTCAATAAATGTTTTAGGTAGGGACATTTTTACTTTGATAGGTGTAATTTATTTATAATTATCAACCATTTATATGGTTGATATAAAAACACACGAAGTGTTCGAAACACCATGTTCAGAACAGAGATGTAAATAAGAAAATAAAACTGTGATTTTTCAAGCCTGTTTAAATGCTGAATGTAGGTTTAAAGCGACGTTTTTTTTTTAGTTCAGAAGAAAACGATTTCGTAATTAATGTAAAGTTATTTACGTGAACACTGCGTAAATACGTATTTTATTTCAGTTCTGTGACTACAGATTGTCAAATGATACATTCCGTCAGAAAATTGTATTTTTACTAATTGTACTGCAAATTTAAAGTAATACTGCAAACTACGCTATAGCAAAAGGACATCCTTTAATATATTCTGCGAGAGAAAATAATATCAACTGTGAACCGAGTCGATGAACAGATTTCCGAATAGAGAGAGCTTTCACTTGTTTTTTTTTTTGTTGCCGACTTCCTCCACGGAATGTTCATTTTCTTCACGGGACCTACAAAAAGGCCTCGTGATTCGAATTAAACCTGACCGTATTTACAATCACTTCGGTCTCCCTTACTTTACGGGAGTTTAAACCTCATTCCATTTTCGAACTTTAAAATAGTCATCCAAATACAGAGAGATATTCTTTTTTTAAAGTAGATTATTGTCATAATATTTTTTTCTTATGTATAGTGTTGTCATTACTAGGTACTACTATGAGCTACTTTTCTGTTTACTTATAACATGATAATAATATCGAATTATTATCTACAAACATTATGCATCTGAATGCATTGTAATAATGTTAAAAATATTAAAATATGCATCACAGTTCGTGTGCCAATGACGTCCAAATTTCACATTTCTAACTTCGCAAATGTAATTAAAACATCACCAACACAAATTCAGTACATAAAGCTCAATTAACATGGAAGGTGAAAGTATTAATTTCGCCATTAATTTTGAGTAATTGCTCTCCGTTATAATTTAGACGGATATTACACAGCTTAAATTGTATTTATGTTGTTTTTTTATAAACAAATCCAACTTGTATCTACGTCCGCACCTTAATTGGTATGAACGCGACTTATTATGATCTATGGATATGGGCAGCGCAATTTATAATTATTATTTTGATATATTACAACATAATTTGTTCCTTAATGAAAATCCGGCTTAATTGCAACCGAATAAATCTCTTAAGTGTGTTAAGATTGGAGTACCGATATATATATATGAGATTTAACATAAATTTCCTTTCTTTTTCAGGTACGTATTTCAGTCTGCGATGTTTTTGGATACGGTAAGAATAGTGTTTAATTTATAATCTAAGAAGTCTCTACCAAAATTATAATTTAAAGACTATTTTTAAACTCAACTTTGCTTACTCTTCGTTAAATATATTAGGTAGTTAAGGTCTGTATCAATAAATCGATCTCAAGCAATCGGCATCCGTAAAAAATAATCATGTAATAATAATAATAATATAGTCATAGAGTGTAATGTTCGCGACTTCCCTCAGAAATATTGAGCATACCATGCATTGGGATCATAATATCTTTATGACGTGATATTCACGATTATCCCGATCTCCAGTAGACCTTTTATAGCCAAACTATTTATTAGACGTAATCTATTCTCAGCTATAAGTGGCATACAGATTCGAACAGTTGTCCGTGTCGGGCGGGGCGGAAACGTTGCATCCGGCCCTCGGGGAGAGCCGGATTTTCTTACAACTCCAACATGCCCGCAGGACAACGCCGAAAAGACTTTATAACGGTCCCTCTCACACGTGATATATTGCTGGCGGATGTTTTATATCGATTCCCGTTCACTGAATGTGTATGTTTCAGGAAATATAAATTGCTGTTTTCTAAAATTTATAGATATTTATTGTTGTCAGGTTAATTAATTGTTATTTTTACCTGAAATGGTAGGTATGGATTTTATTACAAAAAAAGGACAGATGGTAATACTGAATGTGACGTCACGTAACAGCCAGCTTTAGGAGTACCTACCAGGGAAATTGTGTGTCCATTTGTACATTACAAGTTTCTAAATACCCCATAATGTTTGTACTACACTATACATAACCTCTCGGCGCTGTGCCATTAAATTCCATACAAGCTTTGCTTTACGACAATTTTAGAGCGAAATACATTATAAAACGGACTTGTGACTATAAAAATGTTATCCGCCAGTGTTCTTAACTCCATAAGGTTCTTACAAAGTTGTTGAGCACTAACAGCTAAAAGGTGGGGGACTCGTTAATCCGCGCGCCGATATCGGGGCGTTTTGCTTCGAATATAATATAAATAAGAATCACGTATGTAATAAGACAGGGCGGGGCGCATTCCTCACACGTCTGCGGGCTTGCCGGGCTTAGCCGAACTTGGACCATTACACACGACGCCCGAGATTTCGTCGGGTGCTCACATTTTTAAGTTGGTGAAACATGTTTGCTGCAATCGCGATGCTGTTATCTCTAATATGCTGTATAAATAATATAATAAACACAGTTTATATTCGCTGTATGGCCCTTTAACCGCTTAGTTTTTCTAAACTATGCAATGCAGTTTCCACTATCATTTAGGAAATTTCTCGCGAAAAGTTTAAATTAAATTTATAGTGATAGCGAAAAAACTAATGAAGCCGAGGAGGCACGCTAGTAAACAAAAGGATAAGGATTTATAATTATTTATAATAATATGATCTAACAACATCTGACTTCGAGTTTAAGAGGGCAAGTTAATTCCGACTACCATACTACTCTAGCATCTATAAGTGCCAGCGGCAGTCGGTGCGTATAAAAACCAGTAATATCAGTAATCAGTAAGCAATAACATCGGTAATCAGGAAAAGAAAGTACTGGAAGCCGACTCCAATAAAATTGCAATAACGATTTAAAAAAGAGTAGAGCCTGAATATAACAATAACAATAAAAATAATAATTTAGCCCTTTTGACGTCCCACTGCTGGGCACGGGCCTCCCCTCAACATGAGGGGGATTCAGGCCATAATCCACCACGCTGGCCCAGTGCGGGTTGGCGGATTTCACATGTCTTTCGAAAATTGGTTAGATCTTCTAAGACATGCAGGTTTCCTCACGATGTTTTCCTTCACCGTAAGCAAGTGATAATCATATAGAAATTATGATTCGCACATAGATTTCGAAAAATCCAGAGGTGCGAGCCGGGATTTGAACCCAAGACCGGTGCCCGCAAGACGCGTGCTTTAACCAATCGGCTATCACTGCGTATCACAATAAAAATAATTACTTTTAAAATTAGAACACAAGTTAGCTCGGGGAAAATAAAATATTTTAACGAACGCGAACAGACAGCTCCACGGACATTCGCCATTAAGTCCGGTGCCGTATGGGCTTCTATTTTATAGGGAAGACTCGCCTGACCCAATTAGATTACTTAATTAGAACGCGCGCCGAACAAAACCGTAGTCGTATAACCACATACCTGACGCGTTAAGAAAATTTTATGTACGTATGTATGTAACACGTCGTAATTATCGAAAACTTTCAAGTGAACATTAATTTAAGTTTATGACTTGTAAAGTTTGCATTAGTGATATAGGAGTTTAAGTCGAGATTAAATGAAACCTCGGGTAGATATAAGTTTTACGAGTTTAGTTGGTCATGTACCAGGATTTATGCGGAGGTCTTTGGCCGCGAAGTATAATGAAGAAACAAGTTCAATGACTGCTATTCTTAGGGGCATTTAGTCATGACGATTCACGAGTAACCTAAAGAGAAGCTGTTTGGTCAAATCCATGCTAATACAAGGGGTGTAAGAAGAAAGAGAAATAAATAATTCTCCAAGCTTCGTTTTTATTGCAGCCTTTAAAATGCTATTGCTAAAAGCTGGATACATCGAGGCCATAAGAGAATCGATACATAAACATACATAAAACATATACAACCGTTCAATTTTCGATCACATTAAACTTTTATCGCCTCCAGTACCAGGCAATCAGTGCAGTTGAACGTATGTACCACGTTGGTACCATACTAACAAAGTTGAACAAACGCCAACGAACGGGGCCCTAACCACGCTAGCTACTCAAATCGTAATAGAAAAGCAAACGCTCGCGATTACGTTTCAAACGCTCCGCTTTTGACGTTTTGACACCATACTATATCAATGTCAGTAGAAATCGTGAAGCTCGTGTCAGCAAAACGTCAAAAGCGGAGCGTTTGAAACGTAATCGCGAGCGTTTGCTTTTCTATTACGATTTGAGTAGCTAGCGTGGTTAGGGCCCGGGTCAAAATCTCAAGTGGTTGATTAGTTGATATTAAATATAATGGAATAACTCTGCTGTGTTCTCATACATTAAATATAATTAAATATCTCAACGAAAATGTTATACTAATCAGAATTTTTCCTATACTCTAAATGGTATTGCCTAAGAAAATAGCTGAGTAACGCAATTGGACGACACATAAACTTAAAAGAACAAATATGTTGCTCACGAACACCCATAAAACAACCTTTTGCTACATTTAAAAAGCAGAATATGGACCAATTTTATTCCGCTTACACAGAATACCATTTTGTAGACGTCCCGCGCAGCGAGCCGTGACAATCGCTGCACAAACTTGCTTCTTGCTCCGGGAAATATATGGCACCGTGTAATATTTTACAATAATATTTATTGTGACCATATATTTTTCATTAAAAGCGATGACATTCTCTGTTTTAGCCTCTACGTACTTGCTACGGCGTAGCGGTGTGCTACGAAAGTTTCGTAGCAAATAATCTTTATGTAAACTGAGCTAGTATGTTTAGGTATAGCTACCGATTTCTTACCTAAAGACATAAGATTCTCATATAGTCTTCGTCATTGTTGTAACGACAATTTAAATCAAGATACAACATTTTTTATACAGTTAGTTAACGTTAGTATTTTTTATTGTATTATTTTCTTTACGTGTCAATATTGAATTTCCTTTATGTTCCTGTGAGAGTTGCGTGCTGACAATATGGACGTATAATATTCCAAATATTATATCATAATAGCGAGAGTGTGGTCGACTTGATTTTAACCCTTGTTGAATAAAAACAATAGATTTAAAAGACAGACCGACACAGAAATGTCACGTTGCATCTTCTTCGGAATAAATGAAAATGCTCGCTAGTGGGTATTATCAGCGTGGCACATACGCCCGCTCAAAGTTTGCCCCTGAATAATTAACCGGCTAATGGCCACATCGCAAATAAACACGGAAATTATTGCACTACAACTTCGTTCGACGGGGAACTATGAAACATGACCGCGTTTAGCAAATACCAGGTTTTGAATTCATAACTTAATTATACTGTTATTGAGGGAATGTAGATCTAGCAGGAAGTCAAGATACAGGGGTTTTCAATTTAGAACTGACCTCTTATGACGGAAGTCGTAGAGGCATTCTATCAAACGCCAGTGTTGTAGGAACATAAAGGCGTCATTGTTCTGACGTCACACAATATATCCGTATTGATATTACGTCAGGACATTGAATATAAGCCCGTATGAAATACCTACTCTAGGCACAATATAGGGGCCTGCCTCGGTTTAGATAAGATAACGCTCTCCGAATCGCCTATTATCTGACGACAGTAAGGCTATTATTAGCACACCAGTAATAGTCATCTTCAAATACAACGCTTTGGCAGAAAAGTTGGGCAATACCCTAAACGTAACATTACGTAATCCCTTGAACGGGAAAATTCTTGGAAAAGGTTAAGTGAATATCTGAGGAATCTCTCAGGAATTTCTTTAGGTAACATAAGTTTGAGTAAGAAATGTGTACGGAAGTTTTATTGGTTTTATTATTTGCTACTCATTAAATGAGTTTCAATTTATTTATTTATTTTGAAGGAATCCCAGCTGGATACACAACACCAATAACAAAATAAACAATGTAAAAGTTATCCTAATGACAGGGAGACACAGCCTGCGCCAAAAAACAAAAATGAATTAATTTAACTAAAATTAAAGCACAAATCATATTATATTATGTCAATATAGATATCTATATTAATCAAACAAACACATCCAAACGTTTTAGTAACATTTTTTGAATGTCAAAACAGAGCAATTATTTTATTATAAAGCCTGGATATAAGTGAATACATAGCAAAAACCTTACGCAATTATCAGTGGTCACCTTCTAATATTGTTATTCCTTTAGCAAAATGGGGTTCAAATAGGTACTCCATGGTATCTGGCTTTTATATGTTTAAAAACATAGATTCTTGACAACGTTTAGCTTGTACTATACCTTCGCAAATAGTTAACTAACCCAGCTACCTAGCTATACAAATCCAAACACATTTTGTGCATCGAGTTTACATCGGCGCCGAGGTCTGGCACCAACTCTGTCGACTGCAAGATAATAATTTATTCACATGTAAACTCTCGCGAAACTTAGATTGGACTTAAACGAGAATGTTGTGAGCGCCGAGTATTATGCTTAATGAAGTTAAACATGTCCCAAGCAGTTAACTTGACTAGACTCAACGCGAATTACAACGCAAAATTATTGGCGAGGCCTCCCGGCAACGCGAAATTAATAATTGAAAGCTTTTAGTTATGATAGTCCGCGCCCTCAGGGAGCCGCCGCCTCTGGAAAACTTGAAAATATTCAAAATCAATACGAAACGTGGGCATATTATAATGAATTTTTTATTGAATTATTCATCGTACATTTTTATCGTTTATCAAATACGGCGACTGTATTATTGCTTATTAAAATTTGTAGGCTTCTTGTCGTTTGATTATTTTTTTATTGAAATCATAATTTTAACTAAAGTTTTCAGGATTTATATAGAATGTCTAACATTTTGGTTTGGCTTGACTTTTGTCGTTAATTGGTAAATAAGTTTGCTATTTAGCAAAATTAAATAAAAATAGAGTCGCACAACACTTAAGAATTGGTGTTAAAGTAGTATGAATTATTGGTTACGGCAGGTGCGCGCCGCGTCCAGTTCAAATTGTAGGTTTTAGTGGCTACTTTAATGGCAATAGTTTGTAACCGCATCAACATAACTACATTTGAAGTTAGACGGGCAGCTAAAAGGCCATTACGAGACAGGCCGTATGCATTATTTGTAGCGGCGGAGGGCACGCGACGCGCGACGGGTAATCGACTGAATTATTATGGTAGAGATACGTGGCTTCGTGGCCACAATACTTACATTACAACGTGGATTGCGTGTAAAGTTTAGAAACTGGGTTGACTTGCTCGAACTTGTCACTAATATTATTTCAGAAGTTACTGAAGTACACTTGTTTTAGTAGAGCACTTTTCGTTAGATTACGCATACATTTCTTATTATTTAAATCACCAAGTTATAGCGTCATGAGGAAAGCCTATTTCTTATTCACACAAAAATGGACTGTAAGTAAGATGTATCATTAGAGTGATTACCGTTTAAACAATATATGACCATTAACTGGTATATATGGGCGTGTGTACTTCTTAATATATCGCGGTATTAAGAAATCTTCGCAATAAAAACTAGGTGACAGCCAATAAACCTGGTTCTCGTTACGACGAGTAATTAAAGATTTAAAACGCGAGGCGCCGGCGCGGCTGCCTGGCGGCGTGGCGTGGCGTGCGCGATGCCTCGTGTGTTCTATTTAAACTAACAACACACGCTACTAGGCGAACTCGAATATAAACTCGAAAATAAAACTAGTTTATTCCCGCGACTTCGTCCGCGTTGACTTACGTAAAGTATTCTTAAATTTCATCAAAATCTGTTCAGTAGTTTTTGCGTGAAAGAGTAACAAACATACATCCACACTCACAAACTTTTGCATTTATAATATTAGTAGGATAACAATACCTACGGCTGTATTACGTGAATTATTATCTAGCCTGAATAGCTACAAAGACACATGAGCGAAAATTACATCGCTCGTACAGTCAAGCTTACAATTCTATGCACGAAAAGTTCAATGTAAGTAGACAGACAAATTAAGTTCTAAAACCCTGTTGTACCCATATCAAGTGTTACAAATTACAATCATAATTTTGAGGTTGATTATACATTTCCATTAGAGTCTGTTCCAGACATTGTCCAGAGCCAAGACTTAAAGAACCAACTTACGACCGATCCTGGAAATAGACCTTCACTAAATAAAAAAATAATAGTTGTAGAACTTGTCCTACTACCCCGAGCGTGAAGATTAGAATCGCGCGCCTGGCGACAAAAATAAAATTTATGTTACTCCGTAAGGAACTTTTCGCTACCCAAATAAGAAATCTATATCAGATAGTCACTTACTTGTACACAAAACGATATATTCATGTCGTATTATGTATAGATATGTCACACTTCAGCGCACAAACCCGTCCCAAATCGGAGGTTTACAAACAAGCTACTTTAGAGAAATCAGTGAAAAAGGCTAGCATAATAATGTAACGCAGAATAATGAAGAATCGTTTGGTAACGTATAAAAACATTTTTACGACTAGCTTTATTTCTACCTCGCGGTTTACATTCAGTACGAAAATGTAACAATAAAGTATTACCGAAATATCCGCTTACAGATAAAAAATATGGGGTTTTATAAAGAAAATGTTCCAGATTTATTTTCCAACGATTGTGTTCGTGAAGTATCGCAGTCTATTAATATAGCTTACATTTAAAACAAAATAATATTGTATTGAATTATAATACCTATAATATAAACACTAGGAAATAGGTTTGCACAGACGGTAGCATATGATAAAACATAATTAAAAAACTATCCATATTTCAAATATCGAATCATCATTCATCGATTTTGCATTCGAGAAATGGTAGTTTAGGCTCAGTGTCTGTCGACAACTACGCCGGCTGGCCCTGACGCTACCCCATATATCAAACTTAACATGAATAGCTACAGCTACACACTGCCTGTTGTGTGTTCTATGTATCTTAGGCCGAGCGCCTACAGGAATACAGAGGCTAAGAGCGGGCTGAATGTACTTAACGTATATTTAAATACGTGAAAATTTGTGTTGAGACAAACTAAGAGTAGCGGCACGGTAACGTGTATAGAGGTAGAGCGTAATACTAAACGAATTTAAGTACAATAGATAAATAAGAATAAAGGCCACCTTCGATTCCAGACAGCGCTACTTACAATTCGGCCTTCGCATTATATTATGAAAGATATCAATAGCTTATGTAACCTAAAGACGTTGACAGTTTTTCCATCAGCATCACCAGTTAAGCATTGTTTTCTTTGCACATACTCGTACACGAACGAAATCGTAGTTTATAAATATTATCCAATATTATTATACTTAGAATACCGACTCTAAATTATATTTAAGTGATGTGTGGAGAGTTGTTTCACTGGCATCAATTGATAATTACAGCACGCACGACTCTACTAAAATTGTATGGAAATATAAGTAGATCAACTCTACTTTTAATAAATAGGCTAAAAATGACAAACATTTTTAAAGTTGAATGTATTGTGCTGTCAAACAGTACATACGCTGTCTCCACATAAAGCGGCCAGAAAAAACGCCTCAATAAAACGCCGAAATTTACTACTAAGGCCCTCTAGTGGAAGTTCACAGTTTGTTATAGGTTTAATACACGCGAAAGCTTTCTTGAAGTGACTCGACTAAAACTAAGTTTCGTGTGTAGCTAGGGTTGACGTAATGTATTCAGTTTACATGGTCTTCGTAGGGCAAAGGCGATTGCGAACCAACTGAAATAAATTAAGTGAATTCGGGCTAATATTGAATTAAATTAGATGTAATCATGACATCATGATGCCAATTAGAAAGATCCAAAAAATACATACCATCTGTCTATTAAAAACGTCAGTAAATAAGTGTACGATCCCCTTGACGTTAAGCAGTTATCGTAGCCTGTAGATGCTTGTAATACCAAAGGCAGTGCTCGCACGTTTTTTAACCCGAAGGGGAGTTGGGCAGAGGGACGGGGATGGACGGGGGGTCGGGCTTCTGCCACTCTCACTCGTACGAATCGCTGCTATAATGGCTATTTTACGCCGATCTATGCTTAGAGAGTTTACATCGCCATTGCTGTTCTTCTCTTGGCCATTACATATGAGCGAGACAGAAATACTTTATTACGTGTCAAATTAGGTACGCGTTAAAACGCAAAAAAATAATTAATTAAATATTTTTTTGCGTTTTAATGACAACCGTATTGGTACCAATGACGCTTGACTTTAAAATGTTGATAATTGCAGTGAATTAACTTTTTTACATGTCCTCTGTTAGTGTTTATTTCACGTGACAGCCCTGTGTAGGTGGGATGAAACACTAGCAGTGAGGAACTGGGACGCTCACCGCTATCCCACTTTTTCTATTTTCAACGTACTTAAAACAATGATATTGTGGAGATGAGGCTTTATTTATGCCGAGAGCTTGACGGTGTACACTCAAGTTAACTTTGCAATGTTTTAAAAATGATGAGCGAGTTTTCTTCTTCTTCACAAGACTTTGACGTTATTATTTAATCACAAGTTCATACCGATTTTCTGTCAGTCGATAACGCAAATATTCCAACTGATAAATTATTGATAAAATTACCTAACCCTGTATTGATTTATGATAACAGTATCTCTTATTATTGAAGAGTCTAACTCGTCAAACAATTCTGCACTTAAATTAAATTGGAATTTGCTTCATATAGCTATTTATAACGACCAAATGTTACCTGTTCCTGGTACCGTACATCTTAAAATACACTTCCTTTAAGCTTCATCCGAGTGTAAAGTGTTATGCCTAATCGTGTCAGAAGACTTTAAAGGCTTTAAATTGAAAGGAAATCATGCGTGGCAGACTTTAATAACCTTTTTTGATTACATGACAAGTATTTTAGGGCAAGGTATCTATCTACAATCATGGGTTGTTGCATCTTCATCACGTCTCTTTATTCCTAGTCTTTACACATGTTCTAGGCCATTACTTAACTTAATGACTACCTATCCATGCACAAAGCGATTGCCGCCTGCCCTCAAAGACTCAGGCCCGTATTAAAAATCAATCTTAATTTTTCGACATGACATTTTGTACTTTTATGACATACTAGCGGCCCGCCCCGGCTTCGCACGGGTACATTGCGGTTACATTATTCGAGTTTTAGTAAGGATCCCTATTTTTTTTGAAAATATATTATAGCCTATGTGACCCGGGGATAGTGTAGCTTCCCAACAGTGTAATTTTTCAAATCGGTTCAGTAGTTTCGGAGCCTATTCATTACAATCAAACAAAGTTTTTCTCTTTATAATATTAGTATGAAGAATGACATTTCCAAGATGGCTCTCAGACTGGAGATACATATATTGATACCCTAACTTTTACCTAATGGTAGTCACAGACCTGAGTCAAATGACGAGCAAAACAACAAAACTGAAAATCAGGAAAATGACAGACAATATTCGATGTTCCGCTCGCGTCTTGCCTCTGCTGTCTTTGCCATACGGAGTTGAGATGCCGGAGGTTTTCGGGCGTTTGACTGCCCGTACTTACCGTAAGCACTAAGGTTCGATGTCCGATGACCAAAACCGGACTTTAATACCTTTGCTAACACGCCGAACTATCAGGAATGTACGCTGAGATATTCACCAGTAATTCCTTGTTTAAAATCTTGTGAACATCCCTTAAGCCATTAATATAGCGGCCAACCAAGTGTGACTAACATAACTGGCGCATCTCGGCGCCTGAATGGCCTTACAGCACTTACATTTGTGTTAGAAACTCGGCTGTTTGCTTAATAAACGCCCGTCAAATTAACATACCCACCCAACACCGGCTCTTTGAGACTCGTTTAGGCCTGAGCTTTGACTTTTTGTAACACTTTTACATTTTGTGTTAGGATTTTGTTGTTATAGTGTATTTTGTTTAACGAGCTATATAAGAAGGCTTTTATATTGACAATATATTAATATTGTGTACCAACTATATGTACATAGTTCATTTCAAAGAATTATAGAAGTGAAAACGGAGCTCTATTTTACTAAAGGCCAGGTACCTAGCTGGTTGTTTTATGTAATCATAAATTCATTCACAAATTCATATAACTAACATTATTTACGTCACCATAAATAAAAATACCATCAAGCATTGGATTCCCACTGAAACTCCTCATGAACTCTATTCTCTCTCTACTTCAAGCATTCATAGTATGCAAAGTATTTAATCCTTAAATTCCATTGTCTCGTGGCAAGCGTACATACAAAGAAACAAGATGAGTTGGTAACAGCCGGCAGACGCGGGAGACGTAAGGCATCCGGTACACAAGCACCGGCAACCGGAAGTGGGCTCACCACGACAATCACGCCAACACGCCATCTTGTGGCGCACCCGCTAACCTTTGCCATTTAATGGACTTTCGAGACAATGTTGGAATGCGAGCGCTCTATTTTCATATGGCTTATCCTATTTGAATATTATAAATATCGAAATATATATGTTTTGATGTTTGTTACTTAATCACGCAAAAATAACTGAACGGATTTGTACGAAACACACAGCTAATTTATAACCTGAATTAACATATAGGATAGGTACTTAATTTAAGTCCACGTGGACAAAGTCGCGGGCAAAAGCTAGTGTTAAAACTATCCTTCAATATAAATAAAAAAGTGAACATTTTAATTATTATTTAACCATAACTAGGCTTTAGATACTGTCTAAATAAACTATCTGTATGTTTATATATCTAGCGAATAATTGGGATTTATACTGAATGATATAAATGGGAGTCTTTTTTTCATTATCTTGTGGATAAGCGGACGTCGACGCTTTGGTATCCCTATACCCATCTAAATTCCGACTAACAACAAAAAATCATTCCGCCCTTTAACGGAGAGCCATTAAACAGAATATTGGATACGGGAACTGCGTAACACAATGTTCTAAGCCAATTAGTTGGTCATTTTTGCAGTGCCACAGCCCTGTACACGGACAACCGGCCTAAGCTGGAATAAGCCGGTTATGTCCGGTTCGAATCTAATTAAAGGGCACCGTTTTTGTCCAAAACGCTGACAGTCGCTACTGCCGCTTTTTACAACACACAACAGCCCCGATAGGCTTAATTGGTTTGTTTTCTAGTGTTCTGCTCATACTCTTTCGACTTGGAATTAAAATAACGCAAGGAGCATAAAGAAAAAAGAAAAGTACGAATGAATAAAATTTGATCAAGTAATGCAGCTGCCGCGGTGGTTCAAAATGAATACAATTGTTTTGTTTTCCCTCGGTAAATTTATTCCTTGTTTAGAATAATGAAACGAGCGTATTTGCTCAAGGAAATCCATTCTCTAACAATTTAAGACGGAGCTGCCTAATGTGTTGCAATTTTTCGTCTATAATAACAGTATGGAAATTGTGTGCGCGCTTTCAGCGGTCGGAGTGTGGGCTGGAGTATTAATTTATTCATTTAATAATATCGTCATTATCTTGCCGTAAAAAAATAAACCAGAAAAAAGGCTCCTTATTTAAGAGAAAACGAAAAGACCTACAAGATTGTTTATATCTGAAATTAATACAAAATAATGCGAATATTTACTAAAACTTAAAATAAAATCAGATGATAATTCAATTTAATTTACATTTATTAAGTCCTGATTAGGGGTGCTATACACTATAATAATACTCTGACTGACTATATGAATCCTTTTCAATTTCCATGTTATGAATAAATATGTCATAATTTCACCATCGTATATACTATATAATATGATCCAAACAACAAGGCTCGCTCGAGCCGACGTACGACATTAAGTAAAAGAGTCTCGTGAGCTGTAATTTAGTAGAAAGCATTGAAATATTCGTGTATAATCTGAATAACATGCCGATATGAACAACGGGGGAATACGGAGGTACGATGGGGTGTATTTTATCCAATATTAAACGTTTAGGGAACTGCGAGCGGAACATTTCACGAATTATACGCGGGAGCTTTTACAATATTCAATAACATAATAGATGGAAAGTGTCTTCGCCGATGTACTCGAATTTGGAAGATTGTTTAATCCGATTCTGATTTAGTAATAGAGCTACACGTGTCCTCTTGAATGTGTTAGCATTCGTAATGCCAACAGATTTGTGGCGCAGTATTTTGACCTGGAAACATTTTTATTAACTTGCTGGACCTACGCCCTCCATTAAGTGGATGTTGGATTTTTTACTGTTCTGAAGTAATATTTTCAATAATGACGCAGGATACACTATAATCCTCACTATAATTCTAAAATGTCGTTTATAGACTGTGCTTACAAAAATTACCTTCTTCGTATATAATTTTAATAAATTTCCAACAGCGAATGGCATTCCATTCGCTGTTGGAAATAGCTGGCAGATTTACCTATACACGTATCTATTCATATTTATCAATATATGTACCTATAGATATATTTTGTTTCCAATCGAAGGGAACGTCACGTAATTTAGCAAGTATTTACAATAATGTACAAAATAGTGTTGTGGTCAATATTAATGTAGAATATTCCCGTCTCTATTGAATTACTCACATATCGACCTATTTACTGAAGGAATATAATTAAGTAATTTGGTCTATAAACGGTTGATGTCTCGACCGTTTTTTTATTCCTGTAAAAACGAGTTATCCGGCCGCACGCTGTCATCTCGCCTACCTATACGTCTCTATGCGATCCGCAATATATCCTAGACCTTCGTAATGTAATTTTTCGCCTCTCCATTTTCTCATGCCCAAAACTTGGAGCGTTATTGAAATATTGGATATCAAGTACGGTGGAGTTGTTTTTATTATTCAAAAGTTCGCCGTATCGTGGTTCGGCTCGCGAACTATGTATAAGAGACATATTGAGTTTATTTTGATTTTTACCCTGAACAAAATTGGTTTAGCATAAAAGAAAAGGATAGGGTAATATTGACGGTGTCACAGCGGCGATCGGGAAGTTCGGTCACGCAGACATGTGATATAAAATATACCTTTTTATTTTCCTATGCCGAGGTTCACACCGGTATTTGAAGTGAAAATAATGTATGAATACCTATATATTAATACGTAAATCAAAAACTTTGGAACGCTTTTTACAAAAATTGCGCGGACGGAGGAGTATGAAATTTGGCACATTTATAGTTTATATAGAGAAGGAGTGCAGAACGCAAATATTTTTTAAAAAATATGCATAAAAAATTATTAAATCGCTAAATAAATCATTACACACACTACACGCGTTTGACATACACACATGATACATACACATTTGTAACTTCCACTTGGTAACTGACTGACTGTATGACTGACAAACGGTGAAAGTTTTTTTTCTTTATTTCGGAGGGCGGGACTCCAATAGTGCACTCGCGTGCCAGTATCAAATAGTCTTTGACAATCGAACCTTAATGACCTTTAAAATTGAAATTTAAATTAATTATGGTCGAATTTCGACCACGGGCGACCACTAGTGGGATTAATTAGTTCAATCTTGCCACTCATCTGTTTCGTAAATGTGAAAGTTTAGCCTGAAAAGAGCAATGAAACTGTGTGCTGATTTCAATTGCATCTCTTCCTATTATCCCGGCATATTCCCGGGAATGTCATATTATGCGATAAGATGTACTTGGAGGGTTATTGTGATTAAATAAGGTTGGCCACGGGAACGCATAGCTTGCGGCTAGGAGCGACCGCGCGAAACTCAACGCCGCGCGAAGTATCGTATGTCTTTTCCCATCGAGTGCTGGTAGACTCGGTTAAGTAGGTATAAGTTTATAATTAAACTGATGTGCATTAGATGCACACAGATCCTATGTTGTACTGTATCATATTTTGTTAGAAGCGGTTGACCTGCGCAAAAAATATAATAAGGTTTATCTTTATCAGATAAAAATAAATTCTTCGTTGGTTGGTGATAGTGCTGTGCGAGAGAGACCTAAAGGTTCCTGAAGATTTTAACTAAACTTTGATGCAAAGTGTCGAAGCAGCATTGAACTCAATTAAATTTTGTAGCTACGTCCCCATTTTATGAAATAATAGGTACCTACTCAAGATATCAAATTTCCTGTTCCCATAAGCGCATGTAAACAACGAACCGTTGCGAGTTGTAAAGTAGATAAGTCTCTCAATTATAAGACGAAACACAAACAGTGGAGTTACTTCCGAGACGAATTCCGCCGCATGCCTGCGACCAAACCACTCAACTAGTGAAAAATTCTCATGGTTTTATTTCTAGACGGGTGACACTCGATCGCTTACGGAGCGCCGTGTCACTTCCCCGCCAGGCTTGATTTATGCGACCAATATGGCCGCCCTGTCACTCGCCCACCGATATCGAACCGTATCAGTGTACGTACAGCGTTCGTATCATCTAACGCTGATATGCTTGCCCAGATTTTAAAAGAACATTACAGATATTATATCAAAGATAGTGTCCTATTAGATACAAATTCATGCGATATATCATCGTAACAGCATAGTATCAATGTCTGTGGATTCTTAGATCTGTGATCATGGCCAAAATTCTCCTTACCACTCATAAGAACAATTCTGTGAATATAATGCAGAATATCAATACTTTTTTAAAGTCTCAAGCGAAAGTGCATTGAACTTGTTGCTTATGGAGAAAGATGGAGCAAGGCACAACTATCATTGGGGACCTCTGCCCAGTAATGACGAAATATGTTGGAAAAGAAACAGTAAATTGTGTCGCTGAGCTCTCAATCCACCGAATAGATGTGGGCGTATTTACAGAACTCGAAGGAAATATTCAAGCGGAGACGATCCTGCTTAATCTCGGCATTAGGAGCTATCCCGTAATTCACTCCACTGAATTTTTCAATTCGTTTTCGTCGAGGCCGTATTTTCTTACTCCTAATATTACTCTTGCTACAGACAGCACGTACGAAACATAACATTTTATAACTTATGCAAATAAGTTACGTAATATCGTACATCGATTGTTACAACTAGTTAATAGCTAATAGTATTATCTAAAAGCCACTTGCATGTAAACATTAGGAGTATATCTCTCTCCTATCCTCGTGATGCAAAGCGCTGTAAATAAAGAAATTGAGTGTAATAAAACGTGACAAAGTATCGTTCTTCAATTGGAGAGCGACTTTAGAGCGGCTTGCGACCTTTACAATTTGGTGGCTGTCACAAAAGCGCCTTAAAAATATATCTACGAGTGCGACAATATCCAGTAGTGGATGGGTACGAGCGACACCTCGGGCTCGTCTCGCGATTGTCGCCGCTAAGTAGGTCGAATAATGTGACGGGCTCGCGAGGAGTGCACTCCGGACCCTTCGGTCGCTTCGAGGGCCCTCTTCCGCGATCCTTCATACTAAAATCGCTTGATTTGACATGATTTTTAAATGCTGATAGCGTAGTATAGGAACTGACCCTCTTTCAGGAATTTCACAATACGGAACCGTATAAAATTTATACTTACTTAATAAAAAAGTTCACTTCGTGACTGCGATTGCTCGAACGGTGACGGTGGGAGGAAGCGGCCCGATCGCGTGATTTTCTTCTCATAAATAGAAGACGGCTCTTTTGATACGAACACGATACTCTTGCATTATAAAAAAGTCCGTTCGATGTGAGCAGTTTCTCTGTACATAATATATTACGTACAAAAACCGTGTGTCCGTAAATCAACGTTTCCACGAATGTTTGATTTAAACCACCGAGATCCAATAAGGAATGACTACCGAACATCAAACTGAATTATGTAGTGGTTGTCTGGACTTCTAGAAACTAATTGATTTGGGATATCTAAGGACTAGTGTCCCACAATAAAGCAATTGTGTCTGTTATGTGTTGTATGCAAGGAGACCAAATACTAATAGTAGGAACAAATTTATTTGTAGACAAATAACTCTAAAGTGGTTATTACTCAAATATTTACCTAAATATGTGTCCAGTACCAAAATCCTCTATTCGGCGATACTTGGCGATAGGAAGAAATGTGAATTAGCCGCTAGGGGGCGCTTGTCGTGTCCGTTGGACGCGCGCATCGCTCACGCACTCTGACAGACCGACTGAAATTGAAACGAGGATCTAATCACAAAAAATACTCGCCAGTAGCCACGCCGATCGTTCCAAATTCCAAATATTGTATATCGTAAGGATATACTACTACTGATACGGTACTATATATCTTCAACTATAGGTAATATATCTACGTAAATAGTTTAGATCAGGAGGTACAAATACCTCTAGAGTAATTGCGATTAACTTCGAAATCAACTTACAACTATTTTTCCAATTTAATTGATTATAACGACATGCTGTAAGAACGTTTAAATAATTTAGCCATTCCCAATGTTTCTCGCAATTTCAAACACGGCTGCTTAAGACGAGTACTTACTCAGAGAGGTTGATAAATTGGGCCCTAAATCGATTTATTGCGAAGTCGCGTTTAAACGAAAATGAAAAATTCGCTAAATCTGGTGGAATCTCATAATAGCCTTTTCATCAATCAATACAATGAATTTCGAAACTGACAGGGAGCGGCGTCTATTATTTTCGAATCATGGCATATTTTTTGCGCGATAAATACTTACTTTTTGCTCCGAGTCATCGTAGACGCTTTGGAGAAATATGTCGGAGGCTTTCGTCTTTTTCATTGTTCAGCAAATAAGCCTAGTGGGTGGACAAAGGCGGCGTGTCGCGACGACAAGCACGTAAGGGCGCGCTTCCGCCGCGCCAGCGCTCTCAGGCCGCGGGCTCGAGGTGGCTCGAGGCTCGAGCCCGACTCGAGCCGGCTCGAGTGCCTGTCGAGCCGAGCGCTGACGAAGCCCACCGAATAGCTGAGATTATTACGCTATGCGGCCGCTACAAAATAGGATGCTGCGGATTATGCAGTCGTAGCCAAATAGCTGCGACTGAACTTGTATTTACACTAAGTATCTATGCACCAGTGTTGCCAGGACCTATTTAAAAAAATCTGCTGATTATATGTATTTAAAATAATATTAAACTATTTTAATTTTTCGTGTTTCGTTTCACATAGTTTATTCGGAAAATACCTAAGTTGTTGCTATTACCTACAAGACTTAGTAAAGGCCTACTGCATCGAATCAATAAACCTTGCAACACTTCTATGCACTTACCTACTACGAACTTAATTTAACTTCTAATATTAAAATCGTTGATAATGTGTTATTTTGATCATGGGGCGTTTATTTCCAATCTACACTGAAAAGCTATTAGACTGCATATCCCTCACTGTCACTATGTAGAGCTAGATAGGGCTCTAGTTTCAAACAAACCAAATAACTGTGCAGCTAACGAATTTAAAATTCCTCGTATTGGAATATAAATTTAATATTCAATTTGAAGTGAATAACAGCGGTGGCGCGACAATCTGGCCGAACAAAAAGTGTCATTCGGCCGTTGTAATTAGACGGCCGCCATCGCCCGCCCGCGCCGCGCAGCCGGCAGCAGGAACTCGTTGATCTAATGTGTGCACTAGAAATTAACAAACCCTCTCTCGTTTGTTAACAGATCTGCACTTTTCTTACGAAAACGATTTTGTTTGTCGACGTAGTTAATGATAAGTATTCCGAACGTGTAACCATCCAGCATTTATTCCATCTACAAGCCTTTGTAGACATTATTATCGAGTTGAAAATTGATTATGATCAGAAATATAAGTTTGAATTTAAATTCAACACCAAGAGTGTGAAATGTGCGGATGGTTCTGGTTAATCTGCCAGACAGTGGCACCTTGTGAATTGAATTCTTTGAGCATAACAATCCAGCTATTGTATTTTTTATAACTCATCGTCTTCGGTCTTATGCCAAGCCGTAGACACCGTTAGTTCATAACGCTGACTATAACGTATAATACGTTCATATATAGGTACCTCCGTAACTTACAAGATACATTGAACTACGTAACTTTAAAAAATATTCTTCTTCTTCGTTATATCTAAACAAATAAATAAAATTGGAGTGTCTGTTTGTAATATCAAAATAACACCTTTTCATTAAATGCATATGAAAGTACATACGACACCTAAATCAAAAACGCGATTTAAAAAAAAATTGTCTTTCTGTCCGTCTGTCTGTATGTTTGTTCCGGGTAATCTCCGAGACGGCTGAAAAAATATTTCGTTATTAGATCCCAATAGCTGACAATGATTAGCCGAAAATAAGTAATAATCATTTTTTATACGTCAACTCGTCCTATTTGAAATTTGTTATATTATGCATCTACAAATTTGATAGTCATGAAACAAAATTGGTACCTAGTAGGTAGTATCTACAGTTCAGTACAAAATTATTAATTTTATCAACATAATAAAATTAATTAATGTAGGTAAGATCTGGTTGCAGATAGGCGCGCGCAGTCTGGGGCGCTCGAGCCCCGGTAGGAAATAACTCGATTAAGTTTTACAGAGTTGCTCGGACACGGATGAATGCGGTTATCACAATTATCCCGTGTCCGGCGATACTAACGAGCTGCAACATGAAACGCACGTTTTCTATGTATTTTTTTGTTAATTAGGAATATGAGTTTAACGTTGAACGACTATAATAACAAAATATTGAAACTAGAATAACAAAACACCTCTTCATAACTTGACAGTAGATAGAAGATTAGTGGTTAGGTATCTCCATTGGAAATGTATTCGTTACTATATAGCGGTCTGTAAGAATACTATTCTGCATTCAAGCAATATTGTGACTATTCCTAATCACGGAGATACCTATTGTAACTATATACATGAATAAAAAGTCGCACTTCCTGTAAAATGCTTAGTCAAAAATCGATACCTACAATTCTTGCCTGAAATTGCGAATAGATCGGCGGAGAGTTGATTACATTAATTTGCAGTGTCTTCGAAGAAATAGGTAGGAGCCGTGGAAGGCAATGTTGGGGACCACGCTGAGCGTGGCGGGGTTCCGCCGTACACGCCCGCCTAATGGAGCGACCTCGCCGCCCGCCAGGGGGCTATTACACACACTGCACTTATCGACTAAGACTTTCTTAATAACGCTGGATTAAGCCTCTCCTCTGTTGCCAACCAATACAGTTTTAGAAAGAAAATCGCGAGTAAAAGATTACAACTCTTAACGCTTATTCTGTGGTAAAGTATTGTACCTGAATAGTTCTCAATATTCTTACTCTACTATCAGGAAAGTTTGCGTATTCCTCTGAATAATTATATTAAGCCATTCCATTCGGCAACAAAATAGGAAATACTGTCGAATATGCTGTAAATTAAAAAAAAATAAACCACATCGAAGTTATTGCCGAACCTAATAGCTTACAATTTTTTTTACGGCTCAAGAAGGGCGCCCTAATTCTATTAAAGTTAGTTCGATTGATCTGCGGCACCGAATGTCTCTACATTTCGCCGAGTGAAATACACTCGATCCACCAAAACCTGACGCACAACTTTGCCAATCCACGTGTCGACTAACAACTGTTCACATCAAACAATTATCTACTCTAAGCTAGCAACTTATAAAGTGTCGATTCGTTTAAAACGACTAGTTATTTAATTCAACGACAACGATGTTTCACAGCCACTTAAAAGTTCTGAGTGAATAACAAATCTCCTCCGAAAAGTCTATTCGAGAAAGTTATACTGTTAAATTGTTTGTCGGTAGACAGAGAAGGTTTTTTTAAAAAGTTTATTGTTGAGAGAGCATATAAAGGGATCAGGTGGGTGCGGCCAGCGCGCGGAGGTCCCCGCTTGCTGGCGAAAGCGATTAAAAAGCCACGGCAAAGTTGATAGGCATTATCGTTACACAGCTTTTAATTTTATAAACCTCTTTCTGGGATATCAAAATATATTCGACGTTCTAAGGGATTACCATTTATAAATTGTTTTTTCAGGATAAAGTTATGTTTTGTTACACCAACGTTATGCGAGTTTACATTTGAACGAACTGATATTGTATTATTGCTTATCTTTTTTGTTATAAAACAATGAAGTCGTATATTTACTGTACATTACATACAAGTAAAGTATTTGGTAAATACTTAAGCAAATTAATTTTATGTACTAGTTCTAGCCTACAAGTAGGTATTGTGTGCCCATACATAATTACCGACTAATCAATCCGATCGGAAAATAATACTATTTAAAAAATGATAGGTTGCTTCTACTAAGTGAAACTGTGGGTATTCTATTTTCTTCCAACTTTACTTTGTAAATCTAAAACTATCGGCTTTTGTTTCTCAAGTTTCCTCTAAAGCTGATAGTTTTAGAATTACAAAGATACGTTTTGAAAAAAAGTATATATACCCTTTCTGTTTCAACCTTTATAAAATGGTGGTTTTAAAAAACGTCCGAAGCCGAATATATTCCCCATAAAACATATCAGTTGGAGATGAAAATCACAGAAACTAAGGGTAGGTATTCCAGGGCAGCTTGAATTAACCATAACATCGTGGAAACGTGTCGAAGTGGCAACTTGACAAAAAGGTCCCGGTGATTGATGTTCCAACCCCCCTACCCCCTCTCTCCGACACCCTATAATATCTACTCCACATACAGATTTACGTGATATAGAACATGCTCGAAGTCGTTAAACTTTATATTACATTTTTAAGTACCTACTTACCTGTAAAAATTCGGTTCACAAGGTATTTTATTCGAATATGAAAGTGGATCGCAGAAATTATATTTGCTGCCATTATTAAAAACTTTCAAATAATGGTTTAGAATGATAACTTTGTTTTTACAATTCTAGTGTTATTATTTTGACGACTAGCATCTAATTTTTTTATTTAATGGCATATAGAATAGGTACGTATCAAGAATTTATAATTCCATTTATCTTCACTAAAACATTTTCCATTCCAAATTAAACCTTTTGCTCAAAGGAATAGTAGCCATACCACAACGCTGGAGAGTTGTTTAATTTGCTTAATTCCGTTGCTCGATGTAGTGGTAGTGCAATTATCATTGTGTAAATTAGTTCTCATGACAATAAGCATGTGGTCGCTAATAGAACAGCACCACTACCGACCCGTAGAAACAAATATATTTATTTAATTACTAGCACAGCAGTTGACAAATCCATTTACCACGAGACCCGGCATTATCTTTTGTTGTCTGCGTCTGAGACCAATCAATTACCCGGCAGTCGCCAGTGGGGAGCTGATTACTGGTTCGCTACTGATGTACACTTAACGATATTGTCCGTATGCATCAGTGTATGCGTATCACTGCGATTACGTCTTTAGTATTCAGCGGTGTTTGTACCGTGATACGAGCTCGAAGTATCAATCATGCTAGCAATTATTTTCTCGTCTGTGCAACTTATCCCTACATCTGAATAGAAATTATAAGTTAAACTATTTTTCAATTTTATAATAAGTAAATTTTCATTTTTATTAAATTTTAACATTACTGAACAGCCTATAATCTACTAGATTCATATAAATTAATGGCAACCTAGCATGATAATTACAATATAACCTTGAAATATTTCCATCTAGAGGTGAATGTACAGATTTACAAAAAAAATAGACGATAATTTTCTGAAAGTTCTCAACTCGACTATCTTGTTGGTATTTATTATATTTCACCAACAAATTTATCTCCTTGTCACAGTTCATAAAATAAACTCCCATTTAAAAGGCGCCAAAAGATCCCTTATCTCGGTTACAGCCGCTTTGAATAACGATCCGAAGTGTAACCCCATCGCGGCCGCTCTTTGATGTCCTTTAATTATAAAAGTTTTTCTCGTAAAGGAAAAGCTTTTACAAGTCGAGCGCAGAAACACCAGCACTCAAGCAGTCACGAGATCACCGACTTATGATTATGTTGCGATAGTTTTTTACAAGCAACACGGAGTGCAAAACTGTTTCAATATGGAAATCTTAATTATTTAAGTATCCAGTATTTAAGACAATGAAGATATAAAATAAAAAAATGCTGTATCAGCTACGAAATCTATTGCCTTGATTTTTTCATGTTTCTCTTCATCGCTCGTTTTGAGGACTGCTTGGCGTAGTGGTTCGAACGTAGGCTGCTCGGCTAACTGCACCGGGTGATTGCGGGTTCGATTTTGACAACTCAAAAATAGAGGCAACCAGCATTAATCAATACGTGTATTGGCATCAGTGCAAACTAGGGGTAAGAAGAGTTTACCAGCTTTATTGGATTCCAGGGAATTTAAATTCACCTTTAATTTTCTTCGAGTGTGTTTATATTTGATCAAATATACCACTGGGCAATATAAAAAAGCCACTTGCAAAGTGCCAAAAAATCGAAATAAACTAAAACGTGTGGTTAAGTTAAGTGTAAAGTAAAAAAACCCTAAAAACAGTTTTATATGAAAACCTTTTTACATACTTGCCTGTTTGCAGTCAGGGATAGAAAAACGTTAAAAATGCCTTTTGCTTAGTTATAGGCAAGGTTAGAGTCATTTTTTTATATTGTTCGTCAATGTACTTTGGTAATTTCATCTCAGAAAATGTAAATCCTAAATCTGTATATACGTGATTTTTATCTTGTAATCTCTTAGATACATCAGACACTCAGGAAAACAGCAAAACGAGGATTTATGTTGTTGATACTATTTTACATTGACATTGTCTTTGGCGGCACGTCGCGTCGAACTGCGTAAAGTTCATTTGTCTTACGTTCTACCATAAATTCTCGAACGACACTTTCTAGACTGGTCGTCGCAAGTATGCGCAAAATTCTGGCGGTTCCTGCCTACTTTCGAGTTTACACAGTACCTACTTAATAATGTCCGCGCCCTGGCTTGACGACTATTCTTTGTAATTAGCTGTTGAGCCCCGTAACAGCGTCGACTTCAGTTCTGTCAGTTTATTTTTCAACGTATAAAATTGTGGTTTCTGTTCTCCCTTTTCAAGCACACCGTTTTATTTTTCTCATTAATAAACCAAGACGAAACCGTGAATTAAAATGAAACACACCACTTAACATGTAGAAAGGGAGCATAATACGTACGTCGACGTTACCAATGTTCATTTGTTTTTCTCTATTTTCTGTACATCGGAATTTTATCGGGCGATTCCTATTCCTTGTGCAAACGTTGTATTATTTATCTAACATAATATATACCGTTACTATTTGTTTCGTATGCGAAAGTAGGCAAATGCTCGAGGTGGATAATCGGACCAGAGTTAACTCATAATAAATTCAACGTTTCATTTAAAGGGCAAAGGAAAATAGAGTTGTGACCAGCAAACTAGGGCGCGGTGGGCCGGCCGGGGTATCGATTAGCCGCTAAAACTGCCCGGAGCCGTCGTCTGTCTAGCCATCGCCTAGCACACCCTATATAAAGCCTATACCACCTGCGAGTGTGTCTGTGTTCCTGGTACAATGACCCAGTAAAACGAGTCCGGGACATGTTGATTGAAACTTGAAATAGCGCTTTGTTTTATGGAATTGGATCGGAAAGGGCAGAGCTCCGAGCGTATTCGGTCGAATAGGCCGCCGTTGATCAACTCTTCGTGTACTCACCGTGTGAATATGAGGGTGACCCGAGGTCCTTTTGATCGCAGAGACTCATAGATAAGCCTTAATTTATTATTCACTTCCTCCGCTTACGTTTGGAAGATTTTCCTACCAAGTAAAATAAAACGTTGGGTAAATTAGTGCTAAAACGTCTATTTTTGTCCGCACCATTTTTAAGGGTAATTTCTATAAAAAATACGAGACAAAAATAATATAGGTAAGCTTCGCCTATAAAAAATAAAAGCCGATTTAATAAAATATTGAATTCATGAAAGCTCTAGGCGTTGTCAAGCGAAAATAAATGATGAGGAAGATTTATAATTAAAACGTCAGTTTCCACTTATGGAAACACGAGCGCGCGGCAATTCGCCGGCCGCAAATGGAAAAATATAATATAACCCCGCATATCTCAAATTACAAATCGATGACGTAGTTTTGTTTAACTTCCGAACTAAATCTCCCTCATTATTGTCCAATGTGATGAATTACTCCCGATAAACGTTCTGACGCAGAGTAAATCAATTGTCGAATCGATAGGAACGCTCCCGAAAGCTTTTTATTTAACATACTATTTGTTTTGCATTTTATTTCAGCTCGAAACGTACTGTTAAACGAGGGCTAATCGTTCATTTGTTTGCAAATTCGATGACTCATTCAAATTAATGTACCTAAAGTGTACAAGAGTAGATACCGACGTAACTCTGTAAAATTATATTTGTTTAGTGCCTCCTCGGTGTTTGACATTTACCTATTCACATTAGTGCCTACCACGCAACGTAACCGATATTTAGAGCCGAAGGCCATACGGTTATACCTCCATTCGACTAAGCAATTATCGCTCGCTTTAGAAAATATTTAGTACGAATATATTAAAAACTTAAATATTATTAGATGCTATGTCTACCACCAACAAAAAAACTTTCGTTACAATTTTTTCCTGTTAGTTGGTAGCTAGTGTTTAATCGAAGTTCATAATAATATGTTGGAAAGAAACCTATTAGACTTTTTTGTGGATGGTAGGTACCAACATCAACTTCAGCGTTTTATTAAAGCGCCATGCAAAATATAGGGCATTTTTAAAATAATACCTTATTTGTAAGAATAAAACCTTATTTTACTTATTACTCGTATTATAGAAATAAAATTTTAATAATATATTAGTGGCAAATTTCTAGCACGTTTTTCTTTCGGCCAACAAAAGTAACAGTCCTATCAACGGAGATGGCATCTCAGCTCATGATTGTAATTGTCAACAGCGTCCCCGCGGGCCCGGCGGCGCTTATTTCCTTCTAATGAGCCGTTAGTGTTATTACCATTCGTATTGCAAACGTTTTCTTACCGCTTTACCGCTGTCATGAATGTCCCTATGCACTTAGGTCGTCCATTAAGACCGATGCAACGTTCACTGACGGAACGCTATCGTAAAATCTTTATAACATCCTTCCAGCACTTGTAAAACGTTTTGAGATTCCTCGACGTTTTATGTGACCTCGCATTACCCCACACTATCGAGACTTTTTCGGTGTCTCGGTGTGATCATATGCTCGGCTAAGTATATAAGTTCGTACATAAAGACGTCTGTAGTGGGTATCGCGACGCTTCGTATAAATGAAAGTATTTTAAAGTTACGCCTCATTAGTCCACCCGCTCAGGAGACCTCTTATCTCCGGATCTTGGTAAGCACTTCTGATAAATATTTGTTGCTTGGATATTTATATATAATTATTAATATTATATAATTTTAAATGTTATATTTGTGGGTATATACTTAAGGTCTTGTTTTAAATGATAAAAATATGTTCTGTTGATTGGTAAAGCTGGTTGGTAGCGAGTGATTCAATCAACGGTTCGCCGTTAGAAAGAATCTAATCTACAGTTTTTTTTTGTGGAAGATACATCGCATTTAGCATTCACTAAGGTGCCGTGCACAATATCATGCATAATTAAAAATACCCTTAACATATTGTTTTCTTATATTTACGCGAATACTACACATTGAAATAAAACTCACGAAACGTCGGGAACATAAAATTAAATAAACGCGATATAATCCGTAAAAATAGTTTTATTTCAATACCCTTAACATTATATTGAAGAACCCATATTAAACAACTTATTATAGAAACACTGTGGTGCTAAAAATAACTACCTACTGCAATAAGCTAAAATTGAAATGTCAAAATTATGTGTATTGCAACGCTATAAACTAAACGATGCAATTTATAGAGCAACCTAAGCCATTTAGTGTTGGTATTTGTACAGAGCACAAGTATTAGGACAACAAGCCAATGTCGAGGGCGGGCGGCGCGCCAACACCCTGTAACTCGCCAGACATATTTGAACCGATCTCATCGCGGTTTAAGATGCGGCCAATAAAAATAGTTGAATTTGTTCGGCGATTAGCGAAGGTCGTGATTTGCCAGCCCCGGAGATAAGTTTAATCAGAGTGCCATTAAGTTTTACAGCTTGGCCGGGTGCATACGGTTTATGGCGGGCTGGGGCGACATTGTCAACAGATCTTGCGACGCTCTTTACGGCTGCTGAAACGTTGCTTTAACGGTTTTATAGTTTTCGTCGTTTCGTCGCGCTGGCGGTCACAGCGCCCTTAATAGCCGAAGCTAAGTGCCCGCCCGGGGCTCCGTTGCCCTCAAAAATGTCTGTTTTTCTTTCATACACGCTGAGATTTCCATCTTTACGATATAAGAGTTTTATTTTTTTCTCTTTTATGTTACTTACTATACATCTCTACATGTTAGGTACTGTTTAAGAATAGTTATATTCGTTACACGTAGTATGAACCTGTCTGTTTTCGCAAAAATAAATATGTGGCGAAAGTTCAGAGAAGTAAATAACAAGTTGAAATATTCACATTATATCTCTATGGTAATTACATCATAAATATGTATGGGCATACTGTACTGAGACTCCAAGAAATTCACTTAATATTGACGCTAATATGATAAATCTAAATATATTGGTATTTTCGTTACTCATGTCACAGTGTATATCCTAGCGAGATAAAAATAAATTTTAACAAATAATTAGCACATCACCATACTCCATCCCTTAAAACAAAAGGGTACGAGGTAGTGTTCAAAGAGCTAATAGAACGTACAAATATTATCAAACACCAGTAAACGGTAACTGCCGCCGTCGCTCAGGATTCTCTTCACCCACAACTCCATCAGGCGCTATTAGTTACATGTGCATAACCAAACTGTAAGTCTTCCTTAATTAAACTCAAGTGCAATGACGGCGAGCGCAATCACGGGTAGCAGAGACGCACGTCGCTTATGCAACGTCAACTGCAAGCCTTACAATATTAATTTATACACTAATTAATTAATAACGTGCGAACACCACGCTATTAATCAAACGGACTCGCATGGACTTCGGGAAACTAAGTAGGAACTGATTGGAGATTCGAAGTAAATTGATTTTATTTACAGAGTACTTGTACTGCATTCAGTTGCTTCTTCGTAAGCCGGGTTAGTTGGCTCCTTGTGTAGTGTCTAATTCAATATAAAACAGCTTCGGGAAGTTTCAATGAAATTTAGTTCTTATTAACGTTGCAAAGATAGCGTGTAAAAACAAATGTAAAAAGCAAAAAAATATAACCCTAGGTCTAAATTTTATACTACAACATGTTATTGTTGTCTCTATTTTATGACAGCAAAAAATAAAGACAACAATATGTTTTATGTGAATATTTCGTCCAATGCAAACAAGGGTAATATTGCGAAAGACAAAAAAACACACAACAGCAGTGCAGTATAATGGCAGTTCAAAAATATGAGAAGACTTGCTGCGTTGCGTCAATGCTCCATTCATAGAAATGCTAGCCAACATTTGGGCGATACACCAAACCAACAATGCTTGCAATATATTTTTTTTACATATCGTTTATGTATGCTAATTGAGGAAACATGACAAAGTTATACAAGTAATAATAAACATTCGAAATGGTGCTATCAAGTTGTAAATAAGATACAATTAAGCAATTACGACTAAACTGGGAGTATTTGTTACCTAAGATTATTAGAATTCGTGGCGGGAATAGCGATCGTAATTCATCTCTCGGCTCTATTAATTATTTGAACGTTTATTATTGTAGTAAGTGATTTAAGAACGTGTTTTCAATAAGCGATAAATTGTAAAGCAACATTTTGTTAACTTTAAATTTATTTTGAACAAACTCTACTAAGTTTGTAAAAATAACAAGCAATATTATTAATAGGCTTGCCCAAAGTCAATCAATCAATCATAAAATCAATATACAATAAAATAATAAATATAAAATGATGTCTCCAAATCCTCCATAATAATTTCTAAAACAGATCTTTTTTACTGCATTCGTCCACTATTATCCGCCACACCAAATCCATCTATTCACCATCTGATAACTCGTACGGAAATAAAACAATCTGATAATGGCGTCACGTAAGGGCGGTTATGACGTTTCAGCGCGCAACAAGTAGAGGGCGCCAGCCAGCCGCCGACGTGGGGCTGTGATAGGAATTTCAATCTGGTCGTGATGAGCTTCACAGAAGCGCAAATTACACACGACCGTCCGTCTTTTATCACCCTTAACGCGAATTCTCGTACGTAAACTGTAGTGAATAAAGTTCTCTTTCGAGTTCGGTAATGCAAATCACCTCTATTACCTTGTTATAATTTCTGGAAAGTAGGAGCTTCCTATGTCTTCATCAGTTTTCTTAGATGCGATGTTTTGAAAATACCACTTGTGGAAAATTCTGGGAATATAGTCTTTATAATTATTAATGATATAATACTTTGGGATTACCCACAATTTATCAATCGACACTCATTTCCATACAGCTTTCAACTGAGATTAAAAACAGTTTCGATGTTGGCCAAACATGTAATCTAGTTTGGAGAATTTCTTGTATATTTAGCTAATTGCATGCGAGTAATAGGTAGGTATGTAAATTACTTTAGTTCATCAGAATTAGCCCTTTTAAGGTCCCGTTACGTACATGACCCTCCCGCAACTAAAGGGGAAGTAAATATAGGCCGTAATCCATAACGTTGGCATTATTAGTCTAATAATAAAAATCTTGAAACGCGATCCGAAGGCCGAATGGCCTTCCTGTTTCCAAGACAAGTTCAATCAACTTGGGTATAACTACTCTTCATTTACTACCCGAGAACTTATAGTAGGGACGTGTTTAATACCGGCATTATATAGTATGGAGATAGGGGCATAACAATCGAGTGTGCTTAGTGAAAGAGTCGATATTGTTTGGCGCGTAAATAGTGAGCTGGGCGGCGGCGGCGGCGGCGGCGGCGCGTTCAGCAACAAGTAGGCCGACGCGTCGGCGCCGACGCCTCGCCCCGCACTTGGGGTAAATGTCCATCGAAGCTGTGCGTAAAAATAGAAAATAACGAGGTAAAAATAACAACAGTAGGTATCGAATCATTGCTAAGCGATCTTCTTCTTCTTCTTCTTCTCTACGGGCGGTTTCCACAACTCGACGACTGTTGCGCCTATTTTGTGTGTTGGAGGGTGGTGAGCCGGTCATTCCAGCCATCCAAGTTCAGACAGGAAGTTCCCCAGCTTCTTGATGTCACTGAAGACTTCCTGAAGGCTACCCGGTGTGCCCAGGTAGCTTGCCCGGTATGTGGCTACTCCGTTGCATTCCAGCAGGACGTGAGCAGCTGTTTCTTCCGGCTCCATGCAGGCTCTGCATAGGGGGCTGTCCGTGATACCTAAGTTATAAAGGTGTCTGTTAAAGTTGCCGTGCCCTGTCAGTGCACTTGTAACTAGTCGTAAGCGAGATCTACTTAGCTGTATGATTGCTTTGGTGAGCCGGCGGTTGACCCGCGGTAGAGCAAGTCTCGCTTGTCTGCAGTCTGTCAGGCTGCTCCAGTAGTTCTCATGTAGCTTCTCGGTTTGCTAAGCGATACAATAAAGAAAAGAAAATTTGTAAATTTATCTATACCTACGTGTTCTACATTTGCCGTAGCGCTACGCTATTGTTTTATTGCATTAAACAAAACTGTATTATAATTTTATTCCAAATAGGCCCATAGGTCTGATCAAAAGAGATAAAGCTATATAATGCTAAGTCATCTGTTAAGTACTTTTTGCTACGAAGAGCTACGAAATGCTACGAACGCGCTACGTCTTCACTTCCTTCAATATAAATAGTTCATATACCTAACTAAGTATACGTATTTTGTTTACTACCAAATTACTGGCAATGTCAACATGTACTTATATCACATAATATAATATTAATTTACTACTAATTCAAGGTAATAGGTAAATCATATTATCAATCACATATTTGGAATCATAATTACGAAGTAGCTATTTTGCTAATTAAATTTCTCGATAACAATTTCGTTCGCGTATTTCATACAGATTAGTGATTCTAACCTTACAAGTTAATAAATTAATTCCACGTCTAAATCAAAGGGATACCGTTCAGCGCTCCGTCGAGTGGAGGCCGGGGGCTCAACGGAATCACCTGTGGTTACGCTTTCGATACGCATAAACAGGTATATCCCTTGGAAATTGTATTCCTCATCCCCAAAGAAAATTAAATTAAATACTCTCTCTGAAGTTAATTTCTAATAATTAATAATTAACATTTTGTTAGGTAGGTACTAAGTAGAATGTAACTGTATCATAAGTCTCAGATTATGTAAGACTGAACAATATCGTAATAATATCTAGTATTTTAGTATTCTCCACACTAGGAACTAATATTCTCTAAAACATCAGAGAGTGGATAGGCGATATAACAGTTGAAGTGCTGTTTAGGCTTACCCACGGCCAACGATAAGTTATACAAAAAAATAGATTCTTGTATTAAGCTTTTTTCGTTTCACATTCATTTATTTTTAATTAATATTACGGTTTCCGACACATAATAAACCGTGAATTTATAAAATAGCCACTCCAAGCCGGCGAGCCCGGCAGTGATCAACTGAACTGGAACTTTCTCGATAGCCATGGTCTAGCTCTAGTTTACGGAGTTGACTGCCAAACTTAATTGATTGTGTGACACTTACACAAAAATATCTTACTTAGGAGGCCATAATAGGTTCACAGATATATATTTTTTATAACTTAAGTTTTCTGCAACTTGTCCTCAGTCTAACCGACTATCTTTACCATAGCAGTGTAATGTCATTGTCGGACACGTGTTATCACCCGACACTGGCCGCAATCGATGGTGCGCCTCAAATAAATATGAATCACCCTCGCTGCCCGTAACAAGACCGGAGCCCGTACTTATGGGTACAGTCAGCATATCATACAGGTTATATTTTTACAAAGTTCTTGGCAAGCAATTTCGTTATGAGAAAATTGTGTTTAGTCTGCATTCATTTGTCCCTAACTGTATCGATTACTGCATTTTAATTATGGTAGCTCTATTCAACTGAATGACAAGTGGAGAGGGACACAGCTTTACGTTAAAACAGGCAGCAAACAGGAGGTTATTGCTCTGTTGCTATATGCTATCAATTCAAGGTTTTATTCAAAACTTGCTTTGTATAGATAGTGTGATTAGCCAAACATATTCCTTCTTATCCAATTACAAGATTTATTTAAAGATAGAGTTTTACCTTAAGCAGAGACACTGCAAAATATTAGTTCAGGTGTTGGAGAACTTTAATGATGTCAAGAAACTCCGATTGTGTGAAAATAATCTAATTCTTGTAGTCTTGCGAATATCTTGACCGCAATACTCTATATCCGCCGCCGACTGTACATGGACTCGTAAGGGTGCTCCCTAATAGCAGTCCACTTCCGCTTTATTAAATTTCTTCGCAAATACAGTTTTATTGTCGGCCAACGATCTTTGTTGAGGACGTCGTTGTCTTCACTCGTTTGTATCGTATGCAAATAGTGGAACAAATGGGGTACGCCCTTAGTTTTATGATTTTTATGGACTGTGCTCGCATAAAATACAATGCAGAGAATGCTCTCGACCAAGAAATATTCATGTCGTGTCGGGGTGAAGTGCAGTCGAAAATGTTTTGTGACGCTATAAAAAAATAATGATGACGTAATGTTTTAGTAATAGATCAGCATTAAATATAGCTTACAATGCTGGGTCTGTTACAGATTAGGTATTCGTATAGCTCCATTAAGTTAAGAATTATAGATCATCAATACTAGTCAAGAAAACATTTTGACATAATATATTTTTAATCGCATAGAAAAGAACCACATATACCTCGATGAAACTACATTCCCCAATTCAAACGTACGTGTGAATAGGCCGCATCCACACATACCACAGCATCTACCGCAGCCCATAACGTACCGAAACACTCTAAATTGATTCACTTAATTATGTACGATTACTCAAGCAAACAGTTTAGTAGTACATAAAGTCTATCGGGTGATGCCACTTCGCTCCGACTTATGGCTTCCTAATGAAGTTGTCGCTGGCGGCGGGTGGGTGTCTATGACGCACGGCCATCGAAATAAAAAATATACAACGTATATGCGCATGGCGCACACAGAACTCGTCATACTGGTGCTTAGCGTAGAGAAGGGCCCGTACGTCCATGGGCCCAAATCTGTTAGCCGCTGGCACTCGACACTCGACTCGCAATACGTCAAAACTGACGTATCGCAGTTTTCCTATAGAAAAACTGTCAAATCAAGTCTAGTCTCAGCAGCTAACAGAATTGGGCCCCTGGTTCTATGTTAAAGGTTTTACCGACCTATAATCACTTTTCGCGCGGTTTCCTGAGATAGTGCAAGCGGCGTAAACTTGTTGTAGGGGTGTTCGGAAATAAATTCGTATTTCGCGATAACTATGAAAATATGTAGGTTCCTACATATTTCCAAATTGTTGTTGGTTCAAAGTAATAGGAATATTAACCAAATTACAGCCCATAGTAATTAAGATTATTGACTTTGTATCTATATCCGTAACTCGGCATGAAAACGTTAGTAAAATACATTTTGGAAACATTCTACATTTCAATATCGTAATAATAACAAGGCTTCACAATAACAGTGTCGAGGCCAACCCTTGGCATTGCCAGCACTCAGCCTGGTTCTCAGTTCGTCTCGAACAAATTACCTTGATGCCCCCGCCATATTAAGTTAACAAACCGCCCTTCGGCCATTTACCCGCTTCACTTTTACTACGCCCTGACTAAATTCACTACTCATTGTCATAATTTACTTATCTCTACCATAAGGATCATTATACCTTATTAACGTGAAATGTTGGCTCATACTTCCACTTGAACTTTTAGGATTTTAATTGCGAATAAAATATTATACCGTACCAAACTCCAGTAAAAACTATAATCAATATCCCGAGTCCTACATTTTTCATTAACAGAGGCAAGGGTGTGGGTATAAATGCCAGTGCTTCAGAAGGGAAAGTGAGGGTGGCGCGGCAAGTGCAGGGGCGAGGCGGGAGGAAGGGGGTAGAACAATGGCCACCATGACATTTAGCATGGAAGCGATTGTCACGGCCCGTTAGACCCGCGAACCACTGGGCGTACAGCCGCTCTCCGCATAGGTACCCCCCAATACGGACTGCCATAAACTCGTCTTTTTCTTTTTTCAATTTCTCGAGCATTCCCAACGTCCCCAATTTCACCGTGAATCTAAAATTTGTAGCATTTTCAAAACAAAAACGGATAGCAACATTCTTCACAAACTCCCTCGCGAAGTTGAATAGATGTACACTGTATACTTAGGTACCTACTGATGGATCGGAGCGAATGGCGTTAAGAGTTTGGAAAACGGAAAACTCCCAAGCAGTAACATAAGGATATGAACGAAAACATAAACTGTTTAAACATTTCACGCACATTTCCCATGCAAAAAGCAAGGCGGAAAAGTTTATTGGTAGAATAAATTGGGACCAAAAAGCAGGGCGCTTGCTCGAGTTTCTCTCGAGGGTGGGAAAAAACAAATTGTTGCTAGATGCTAAGTAATGCCGGGGACGTGCCGCAGCGAGTTGAATTACTTCATTTTACTGGTCCGCCCGCAGGTGGAGCCACCGGAGTGGCCGCGCTCCGCAATTAAATTTTAATTACCGAATTAAGGTGCAATAATGGTTATTTTTGGAGCCCAAAAACGAGTTAATTGAATTTGGGATCGCACGAAAACTTGCATACAAAAAATATAAAATTGCCAGTGGCATCGATCGCTGAGACGGCTAATGTAGAGTCGGTAGAGAATACATTCAGTGGCTAGTATAGCGCTGAGTCATGGAAACTGAAACTTCTTTCGGTTCACTTGGGGGCGTACACCTGTGCTGTTACGTAACAAGGCCTAAACAGTGAACCTATCAATATAAGCAATAAATATTTTATTTCTCTGTGTTATTGAGTGCCTAATGTTACATACTGAGGTTGTGGCTAGCGATGGACGAATCCGTTTTACTGGATGACTGCATCACATATATAGGTATATATATATATATATATATATAGGTACCTACAATTGTTCCGCACTGGGACCGCAAATCAGGGACTCCCATACGTGACGTATCTTAAAAGATGACTTTACGTACGTGTGGTGAACTAAACATATATCTTTTCGCATAATACCTCATTCGTATCTCGTTCTTTTTTCTCTAACTCTATAATAGCATTTAATTTTATAAGTACCTATCCGATACAAAAGCTCTATGATATTATTGAAAATGAAAAATTACTGTCGTGGAAATGTTCAGTCTGCTGTCTAACGAGGCAATTAAAGTTGAATGAACTCTACACTCCCATTGGAAACTATCGGCGAATCGTCTAACCACCTCTACATCATATTTTATAATGATTTATACGTTTTTATAACAACAGCTGTATGTTACTAGGGGAGGTATATAACGCAAAAATACACGCCTACGTATACATTCAGCTTTTTACTAGGTATGTAAAACATATGAACTATGTAACACGTACCACAATATATTTTATCAAGATATTTTACATACAAGACAAAAGCATAGGATATAGGCAAACACAAAGTATTTTTCACTAGCTGTGCCCCGCGACTTCATCCGCGTAGTATTGGATTATTGGGTTAAAAAGTATCCTATATGTTAATCCCGGTTATAATCTATCTGTGTTCCAAATTTCATCCAAATCCGTTCAGTAGTTTTTGCGTGAAGGAGTAACAAACATACATACATACATACATGCATACATTCATACATACATCCACACTCACAAACTTTCGCATTTATAATATTAGTAGGATAAAGTAACATTATTTGTATGTAGGTTACATAACGGTAATACGTCCGTCATCCCACTATAATAACTTTGGGAACGAAAAATTTTGTATTTTGCAAAATTGTAATACTTGTACTTGAAGATTGTAATACGCCAAACGAACAACAACTGACAAGGCTTAGGCGAAAGGTAGCATTTTGATTGACCGATCAAATATTCTAATGTGCTTACGCACATGCTGAATACAATCCAAGTTTAATATTGACGAGGACAATTAGCGGGCCCGCGGGCCGGCTCGTTCTCATTACAAGCGACGAGTGGCCAATGCCGCTGACATCCGCTCGCCAGATAATCGCTCGCATTGTTTGCCAAAACCCTAATGCTTTTGAACGTGGACATAATCTCGCGATATTTTGTCGACCAACATTCATAAAATGAAGAAGGTTTTGTTGAATTAACTTGCCGAGCAAATATTAACTGCCCACTTTAAAATTAAAACTAAATAAATGATAAATGTAATCCTACTAATATTATAAATGCGAAAGTTTGTGAGTGTGGATGTATGTATGTATGTATGTATGTTTGTTACTCCTTCACGCAAAAACTACTGAACGGATTTGGATGAAATTTGGAACACAGATAGATTATAACCGGGATTAACATATAGGATACTTTTTAACCCAATAATCTAATACTACGCGGATGAAGTCGCGGGGCACAGCTAGTTTATTATATTGTTGCTTTGCTCGTTCATATCGAGCAGGAGAGGGACGCGCAATACTTCAGTTTTTAAAATTAAAGTTCTAAACAATATTTTATCAATTAACGTTTAAAGCCCCTTTGATTGGATATATTGAACCTAACGAGCAACCATGCAAACATAAAGATAATCTATTGTTTGATATACACATGGGTGTATAGGTATATAACGCGTACAGGGTTAATCTAATGGATGGCTATAAATCACACCGTTTTATATGGTAATAGATATCAAGAAAATCGCCGATCATAGCGTCACATGAAGTTACTATTAACTTCGATGATCGGACGAGAACCGGTGTATTCAACGTGATATGGACGTTGGCAAGAACCCACACATACATGTACGAGTACTAATGTAGTAAATAAAGCTATTAACGAGTTTTTATTACAAGTACCACCCTCCGCCAGGGGGCGCGGGGGTGGCTTTTACGTAGGTATTTTTATTTTATGCGGTGACACTCCGAGCCCCCAATAGGGAAATTGGATTGATACTACTTTTAAGGGTTTTTTGGACATCAACCGCGGTTTATGTTGAAACCAATATTGCGTCTTTATGTTTTTATACTTTACGACATAACTGGTTATTATGCGTGTGAGTGCCAATTCTTTATTAAAAGGTTTTTCATAGTTCTAGTATAAAAAAAGCTTAAGTGTGTGTATGTTGAAAACGACTGTACCTATTTTTGAGCTTCTTAAGTTAACAAACAAAGAAACAAGTTGAGTTTTGTTAGTGAAGTCGGAAGCGTCAAGAAATTAAAAAAGCTACGCTGCGCGAACCATATTTACGTAAGCAATTTTGCAAAAGTTATTCATCCAATCAACTAATCTTCTTCATCTAGCGCGTTTAGATTTCAACATTCAAATTAGATAAAACGATCTTATTTCAATGTTGAAATCTTAGCTTTTGGTAAGTTACTAGCCCCACGGGTTTGATGCCCCATTGAAAGAACGAGTGTGAACCACGTTTATCGTGTTTAGATTGCTACTCCTGAATAAATTGGGTGTGAAATAAAACTAAGTTAGTAGTTGAAAATTTCACACAGGGTAGGAGCACCAGTTGTAAGCTCGAAGTTGGTATTGCCGGAGCGCCGCGGGCCTGACAGAAGAACTTCCCCCGTGTCCCGGTTTTGTTCCCAGAACTGATGTTTTCGCGGATTTTTCAATACTTCACAGTTATATATCGCTTTTTTAATATTGTTTTAAACAAAACACAAAAGTTTCAGCGGTTGTTTCTTATTGTATAATAAATCTTATTGTATATGACTAAGTTTGTTTACTAAGAACATTTTTATAGACCGAGCAATTATTTCCTACACAAATAAATAATTTTCCTGCTCAAAAACAAAATGAATTTATGCGTTAACAACTACGCTAAACCAACGGCCTACGTGTACCCACTAGAGCTTGTGCGTCAAGCAAAACTTCATACTTTACTGGTACTTCAATGCACATGAAGGCTTTGGCAGCTGTCACTCCAAAAGTCAATTTTCTCAAAATGGCGTTGTATATGTTCGCAAACTTGTTTCGTGTCCGGGAGCAAACGAGGCTGAGGAAATAAAACAAACAAGTGTCATCAGCGTCAACTCTTGGTGGCCCACCACCGCCGTATTGATCACCCGCGGTACAGTGCTGTTAACAACGCCACCCGAAACCATTTAGATAGTGGCTCTAGCGTCCCCGAGATATCAAGCCGAGAAAATAAAAAAAAACATGGAGAACAAAAAGCGCGCTCGCCTTACTTTTTATATTTTTAACACAGCAAAATCCAAGACTTAAATTAAAAAGTCAACAAGTAAAAAATCCTCATTCGTTGTTTTACAAAACACACAGAAAGAGCACCGAAAATAAGACCGCAATAGCATGCAGCGTTTAAACTGGTAAGCAGAATAAAGTTTAAATATAGGGTGGTGCTATAGCACTGAGTAAGAAATGCTGGCTTGACAAATGATCCTTTGGTTCAATGAATCTCCATCAGCGCTTCGTGGTGCTGCAATTTGAAAAGGGTATTATTGTTAGCTGCTCTTTGCTGTCTTTATGGCCTTTTATGCAACTCCTTGCATTTAAATGTGTGCATGTCTGTCCGCGAATTCCATTACGTCGTTGTAAAAAGTACCCAAGCCGAGATCATTTAAAGTCATTTTTTTTATTAGACTGAGCTAACTGACAACATATCTGTGATCATGCCACTTATTGATAGAAAAGAGGTTCACATTTATAGAATAGCAACATTTCTTGATGTCAATTTAGTTCGTCACTTGAAATCAAGGAAGAAATCCCTCTCGAAAATATTTGAATCAGGAACCTATTATTTCTGACTTCCTCAATTTAAATGGATGGATTTTTGTCTCCTGAAATTGCAAATATATTAGACAGATATACATTTTTGACTTCAGTATCATTATGTCTGTATGTCCGCCTAATAAAAAAGTACGTTTTTGTGCAACAGACACGGATTTGTTACACTTTTATGAATAGCCGTGTTATAGAAAGTATTTCCGACAACTAAGCAACTAGCGATTAAAAAAAAAAATATTACAAAATGTTAAAAGACAAGTCTGCTGTGTTTCTTGCCGGATCTTCTCGGTCGAGAGCCCGTTCCGATCCGATTGTAGTTATAAGCAATGTAAAATGACAATTTATAAGTGCCACTGTAGGCCTTAACAAAATAAAGGTTTTGCCTTTTACTTTGACCTTTTTTCCAGTCAGTAGCTGCTGATGACGCATGAGAAAATAATACGTCTCAAGCCTGTCTATAATATGTAGCAATAAGTGGAAGCCACACAAATAGCATCAATCTACTAACTAGAGTAACAAGGTTATTGTATAAGAACTTTGAACCCGCCGGTGATAAATGTGCGCGGATGGACGCGGCGCTTGCATGCCGCTTATCAACCGCCACACAGCTTATGTGGATTTATTTCAAAAGTGGAATGTTTCCTACAATATTCAGATAAATCCATTGTGTTTGGATATGATGTGTTTAACACTTTGTGCTGACTACTACTGAGTAACATTATAAAATATGTAGAGATAACTGATCACGTGAACTAGAACTTAGGTTTGAACCACAGACCTAAAAAAAATCTAAATATATAGTTTGAGCATAGGCCGCTTGGCTCACTGGGTCGAGTGGTAGCAGTTTCTATTTTCGAAATAATCTTTCGACTTCCGAAAGACCCATTTCCATAGGATATTGAACATTCAATTTTCGTATTTTTCTCTGGATGTTACGTTATCCATTCACTTGCAGAAAAAAAGCGTTGCTTAGTTTGAAAATATACAATTAGTGAGTTTGACTGGCGTCATATAAATGACAAATAATTGTAAGTATAGCAGGATAATGGCACTGTAAAAGCAACATCCAAAATACCTAATTAATATTTATAGAGCGTACACGCAAATGAGTCGGAAACCACTTCAAAGCATGCACCACATCATAGAGTTGCAAATTGAACGCGTCAATGCTATTGATACAAAACAGCAACAACGCCGGGCGACACACGAGCCGGTCGCACGCGTGTTTGTCGCCCGTGTTGACCGTCCAGCGCGCAAACACCCCGCCCTTCGACATCTGGCCCAAACGATATTGCTCACGCACGCTGTTCGGGGCCCACGTTTGTTCAACGAAGGTTTTAGTGCTTATACGTATCTCTAAACAATTTCCTGGGGACAATCGCCGGCCGAGCAATGGGCCTCGAGTAAGTTGTATTACCCCGAGATAAAACAAATTGATAAAAGGCTCCGGAAAAACCATGCGACCATGTTGCGAAGCCTCGCTCCCGCTCGGTGAAAACTGATATCGAATCAACTAGGAATCCGAAACCTCATTAGAGGCGATATTCCTTTCCAAATGTTCGAATGTGTCGCAGCGTTGACATAAAAGTTGAATGCTCCTCCGCACAGTTGGAAATCAAATAAAGAGAGCCAGCTGTCGTCGGTGCAGTCGCCAAGTGCTCCGGTACACGCTCGTCTTCGTCACACAGACGTAATATCATCCAATCCCACGCGACTTCAACAAATGACACTAGAAAAAATTTGTCTCGGTGCGGTGGCTGCAAGCCAGTTCGTGAACTGTAGATACCGTCTAATGCAATTTGCGAAAATAGCTAAAGTCCACATAAAAAATAACGCTTCATACATTCGACGTGATTTGATCAGCCTATTCATTAAAAAGGTTACGGTCGACGGTCGTTTCGACGCCTATATTCGGTACGAGCGTGTTGATCCTCGCAATAAAGGTTGTATTGCAGCACAAATATTGAGTTCTGAGAGCGCGCACTGACCCCGACTCGTTTCATCTCTGCTATCCCCGGTTATCGCCGTCCCATGTGGACTCAATTGTCTCGTGGTGGAGCCGAATGACCGTCACTACGTCTTTAACAACTTTTTTGATCGACCGGGTGGTTACGATATTTCGGGTGGAAAATATACGAGCGGGAAAGCGACGCATACATTCGGTAATTAAAAGCACTTCGTTGCCAGATTTCTGTGTTTTCACAACGCTTTGAAACGAAATATGAAAAGGTTTTTTCTAGTAGAAACAATAGAGGAACATTATACGTGGATGCTGGAATAACAGCACAAACGCACAACTGGGACTCTAATCCCGAGCGGGTTGGGGAGAGCACGCGCCACCACACCTCCTCTGGATAATTTACAATTTGCGTTCACATTTCGGAATTCTACCGATACAGTTGTAGTAGTTACTACAATGGTAACCTATTTGGATTATTAGATGGCATTTAATTTAACGATTAGTACAACATTTCGTGAATTCATTTTAATAATACTGGAACACATTACAGCTTGTTTCTAGTGCCATATCCCTGATCAGCGATGGCGTAACAAACTGCTATTTCTAGCAGCAATCCTTACAGTTAGACCCTTATTTAAACAGCGGCTTTCATGGGTCCCAAGGCAGCCCTCGACGCGGCTCAGGTTACCGACTCCAGTAGCGAATGCGGCGCCGATCCGTTCCCAATAAATGATTATCTGTAAGATTTCTATATTGAAGTTTTTTTCAATTTCGCTCGTGATTCATACTATCATTCGTTTCTAGTTTTGGAAATAATGTTGCCCGCGACTTTGTCAGGTCCAGGTTATAAACTATTTACGTGTGCCAAATTTCATCCAAATCAGTTCAGCCGTTTATGCAGTGATTGAATAACAACCATAGAAATAAATAAACTTTCACAGTTATAGTATTAGTAGGATAATCGAAAACTCGTCGGCATTATCTCTTTGTTTATTGAAACTGTAACTCACGCATTAAGTCGATGCCTCTTTCAAATTGAACAATACTGAAAAATATCCTACATGTTCAACTAAATGGCATACCTACTTCATAAACCATATTTATGCTCTCAATAATGGGATGGAATACAATCGTCCGTCAATGAATATCTCCAAAGCGACGAATAAATCGAGCGGCTGAAATGTAAATAGGTACTATCGAGCTGCGTTGTGGAATTAATATTTTGATTGGATTTATCTATTAACACAATATCCGAGTGCACAATGTGTCCAGTCGTGGTCGCCCTACATCCCTACATGCATACAGTGCCTACAGTCGTTCGTAGGTACGCACAGTTATAATGAACATCGGGAACGCGGTGGATGGCGCATAGGCAATGATAGGAATGTAGAATCGCTGAGTGTTATCTGCTATGCCTACTTGGTGAAGCAGTATTATTATATAATATAACACAAAACAAAATAAAAATATAATAAGTACAATTTAATGCTTGCTCCATTCTTTAGTCCCGCCATTTTTTTTGTGTAGGTACCTATATCTTTGTCTGAGGGCGATCTTGGAAAAGTCATTCTTATGACATTCCAGTACAAAATGACGTTAGATGATGTTAGAAGCGTACTCAAGACTGCTCTCAGCCTTGAGATCGAATTATAAATTCGGACTCTGTGTATCAGAGCATGACATTGTATCGTATACAAAATCTATCTTAAGAGAACGAGAAAACCCGTGAAAAAATTTTAGTTACCACGATATTATATTTGCGGTTCAAGGAGTGCTAGTTTCTTCGAAATTAAGTGTTTGCGCACAGATATTATATTGACCGAAGCGTTAAGAGCCAGCTAAGATGGAAATCGGAGTGACAGGCCGCCTGAGCCGAAATATTAGAGTATTTTGAGCCGGGGCGTTACTACTCTGGTTGCGTTATTGCTTAGCACTGCCGCTCGTAATGTTCCTGAGACGCTTTAAACCGCAGTGTGTGCGTGACATGCGATTTTATGTTAATAGTAGGGCAGTGAGCGAAGATATCTGGACATCTACCGACCAGAGTTAATTTCGTTTTTATAACACCACAAACCCGAATGATCTGTTTACTAGCGGTCAGTAATAAAAAAGGGGCCGTGGTAGCCATTACAGGGCGAGTAGACTCGCCGCCCGGCGTCGCCCCCTATCGGGTTGCAAGTGAAACGGATCGCAGGGGGCGGTGACAGATAACGACCAATATGGCCGTCGGTAAATGTCAACCCGATGATATCGAATGATCCAACGAGGTGGATTTAAACATTCCTGTCCTAATTATGGATTCATAATACTGAATATAAGTTCAAGAAGTCATTCAAGTTACAATTTAAATTCTGTTACTCTGTTCCCTGAAGAAAACCACATTTAACTTGCATGCATGGCATTTGCATGGCATTTGCATTGCGCATGGATTTTCGTAATCAGTCCTATTCTTACAGTAGGCAATGCTAATACACTTTGTAAAGCAATGATTGCGTCACGGCGGCACTTCAGTTATCTGGAAGTCAAAACATTTGTTTAAAATCGAGTCAATCACAGTGCACAAGACTATTACCACTCTATCTTTCATCAGATCGATGCTTTCATCATCCATCATGTTGGGACATGTTTTTCGAAGCGTAGTTATTGACTATCGTGCTGAACGATCACCTTCATTATTCTTTTAACTTATTCCTTGTTCAATTGCATTCTGGGTTGACAGCAATGCCGCGTATGCTAGAACGATTTACTCGTATGTCATGCCTTTTATTTATAAATTATTTGCAGAAATTACAAAACGATTAATAAAAATACTAAAAAGAAAACTAGAAATTACAAAAATCATTTCTTGTCATTTTTTTTATTCTCAGGGTAGATAGAGCACGTTTTGGCACCTCACATCAAATTGTGTCGTATGTAACATTACCTTTCGGATTTTTTAAATGTGTAAAGTATAAGGACCTTTTCTACTAACAGTAGTTTATACATTCATGACAACTGTAATAATATAACTCGTATGTAGCTAGAGTCATTTACATACAATAGAGTTAATTGGCAAATTTATCGCTAATAGTAATCTAAAAAGTCATCAAATTAAATAAAGCTTTTTAATCTGGTTTATTTGCTGTCGTGTGCGTATGCCACCTATAGATATTAAAATATTCACCAAATCTGGGTATTACTTAATCCGCAGGGAGCGGGTCTAAGGCCGCGGATGCCGACGGGTCGCGTTATGCCGCGGTGCCGGTGACACATCCATTATACTGACATTTTCCCGCCCTTTTTCCTGTCACATTTGACAGGTTTGAAAGCGACTCCTCCTCGGCAATGTTTTCAGCTATCCTCATCCACTCCACCCACATATTGACGGGAGAAAAACAATGTTGTATTGTGATGGAGGAGAGGTGATTTTTGCTTTAAAAATCAAGTCTTTTTCGTGTAGGATTTTCAGTTCGGAGCGAACTGTGAATTTCTTTTTGGAGAACAACAATGGAGGACAGATGCATTATTATATGAACTTGCCGCAGCCGCTTGTTGAGTGATGCTAGTGTCAGCCCATTGTTGGGGTAGAGATGAGCAACGAGCAACTGCTATTCTATTAAAAATTGAATTATCAGTGTAGAGGCTATTACTATGCCCCTCTCGTTTAAAAGCAGTGCCAAAAAACGTCGTTGATTCTCAAATCAGTACAAATTAACCTTCAAATTGGCAATAGATAACCTATATATAATACCAACTAGTACTTAATAATTACCTGCATATAAGTACATACAATTCCATAGATATATATTAGGTAGAGTTTATATAAGTAGCACAAAAACTGAATCCTTTTTCCCGTGAAAGAAGTTATAAACTGAAATCGTTTTACTGAGAGTGATTAATTTATTTAATCAACGCCATCTATCGGCTCAACACGTCGCGTTCCGCGCAATCACTCAGGTGCCTTCGGTCGCAGCGGACGTCTCATCCTACTGCAGTTATTTATAGACGCAATCTAGGCATTGGTGTGGGAAAAAGGCATCGCGCTTCTCGATTTATTTATTACTTTATTGGGGCTAGATTTATGCTGACGCGGATACCGGTCATTTTGTAAATTTTTCACCTAAAGCAATGTTGAAAACTTATTCATGTTGTTAGCACCTGAATATAATAAGTAATTACGAAAGTATCTACAGTCTGTAGGTCGTGTAAACTGGATTAGCCTTTTCAACACCTTTCATTTTGCTGATTATTCTATCTAATGTAACTAATTTTATTTCCTGTTACAGGTACGTTCATATCCTGAATCATTTTAAGCAGTAAGTTGATCCTAGAATTAAATCGTAGGGTATTTATAACTCCCCACAATAATTATTACTGAAAACCAATATGCCAACTTCATTTCACACGAATCCACTCCGTATCTCCTGAGCTTCACCAGCCAACGCGTCGCTCACAAAATACCGCGAAAATTAATTTCCAAATGTGGGCACAGCCGCCGCGTTTTGCGTAGACGAGCGCCAATGAACTGTCCGTAATAAATGTCATTAGAGCACGTGACGTCACAGTCGGAACATGGCCGCCTCTCCGCATCCAATTATGTCTCAAAACTGCCGGACATAAATTTCAATAACACGATCTGTCACAATTTGTGGCAGCGTCGAAACTGCGGTCGGCTCTTTGTTTTTTGAGCTCGGTACAGTCCGCAAACCCGCCCTAACATGCCCATTGGCCGCACAACCGACGGCGGTTACGTGCGTCGGATTAGGACACCGCTATTGTTTATATTAACCCGTGTAATAAGTTGGCCTTATACTGTGCTATCACGAAGCATTGTTGGGGCCTATGTGAATTGGATACCAGCACTTGTTCTTTTTATAAACGTTAAATGAGTTTTTTTTAACCCTTTATTTATTCAAAAACATATATTGATACGTTTTGCAATCAAACACATATGTGCATGCGCGGATTTTGCTATATCAAAGATACCAATATTTACTTTTGTGTTCAAATCCGTCACGTGTATAAAAAGAAAATCGCAAGCCGTTTGTTGAAAACCATACATAATAATATTATAGTGTTATTTATTTCTCTATGGTCCCAAAAGCTCATAGAAAGCCATTGTAGGATCGGATAAAAATAAATCTATATATAAATCTCATATTCCATTTATCAAATTGATTTAGTAGTTCACAAAAGAGACCATTCATATTGTATACAGAATAGCCCTTTGCTTTTCTCATATATTAGAGCCTTGGTTATTAACATAAAGCTTCGAAACTCATAGGAACAAAAACAAAATTAATTGTTATGATACAGCGTCGACATTGGGCGGTACAAATAATGTGACGCTTGGAACTGTGCGTCGCCCTCGGGGCCCGACGCACCTCGCGAGCTCGAATCGCGAACAAGAATTAATCGCCAATGAAATTTTCGCCGAGCCGTGAAATTACTATTTAAACGTCGCCTGTTTATATGTCGTACGGCTGGTTCAGTACAACTTGGGCTCCAGCAAAGTTTATATGGATCTCTTAACTTACTCCTTTTCTGTTGATTACAATCCAAACCACCTCAGACTTGACACATTTTCGAACTTTGAGTCGTTGAAAATTCAAGTTGATCTTGTAGAAACTGCAGTAACACGACTCAAATTGAAAGACTAGTCAAATATCCAACCGAAACAGAAGACCTATTTTACATAGGTATTTTATAGTCTATCCTTCTTATTAATAAACGTGGTATAGCGCGGGAATAGTTGTACACCGAATGATCTCTTTCTGTTATCACTAATTTGACATTCGAAAGAAGAAGACAAAGCATGGAGTAACAACACAACCGCTAATCCACGTTTATTAATACCGGGGTACGTCATTATGTAGCGATTTATAATGACCGCTAACAAACTGAATCCACCCCTCAAACATCCCGTTCCTGCATCAGAATTTGAATTTGGTAACACAATTACCTACAGGCATGTATGCTGCATACCAGAAAATTCATTAACATACCTCGTACTATGAACTAAATATAATAATATGTTTGTATTTGTATGTAAGCAACACATGTGTATGTAATTAAACCTATATTGTTTTTTTAAAAGCATCATTTCATTAACAGCTCAGATTTCTCATAAGAAGCTGTTACACTTACCGGATCTAACTATAAATAGCAAAAACCAATCACTAAAGCCGCTTAAATAGGAAAATAATAAGGAACACACGCCCACCGGAATTAAAATAAAAAATAATAATAAGTATCGTCAGACGAACACATCAACTGTATGGTCCCAAAATAAGCAACGCTTGTAATATGGGTATCTTACAATGAACTGGGAGCAATCCCTCACACCCAGACCAGGGAAAATTACGAAAAGGCCATTTCTGAAATGTACCCTGACGGGAATCGAACCCGCAACCACCGCGGTGCAGTGACCCGAGCAGCCTACGCTCGAACCACTGCGCCAAGCTAATTTTATATACAAAGATACCTATAACCACATAATTATTTAATACCTAATCAGTCCTCTAAACCTAATTCAACTACTTCGACATGTGTGTACGAGTACGTAATGGCCGCCTCGTAAGTACATTTCCATCATTAGATTATTATCGAACCCTCGGATATGAAGCCACAATTCGGGGCTACTTACGACGGCGAAGCCTTATCTTGGCCTTCGCTCGATACTGACACACGCGTTCATCAACCTATACGTTACAGGATTACGATATTGGCATTTTAAATGTATGTACTAACTAGGAAAATACAAAGGAACTACAAAATCGACATCATTCGGCGTTTTTATAGGTTTTTAAGCTGATAGATTCAGTGAATTGGATCATGGACATGAGAATATTTGAACAAATCGAAAGCTCACTGACTGTAAGACCCTCAGCCTCTGAATCCAACATGAAGGCGTCGGAATGTTAGCCACCATAACATATATAAGGTGTTTCTACCACGCAATAACCTGTCGTGTATATGCAGATAAAAGTTTCGATACTCTAACCGATACATTATGTTACTTTTGCAAAAGTTATGTAGAGTTCTCAATGTGCTCATTTGTACGCAAGTTTTGGAGCTTTCAAACGAAGTTATACATTGTGATGTGGGTAAAACTTTGTGTAAATAAATATTTACGTAACATTTCCCTACCGATCCGGGAATAAAAGAAAATACATTATGATAATGCTTTATACGTATTTCTGGTAGTTATTACCGTTTTCTGTATCCCAACACGCTCTGACAATACTCTTTTTCATACATTTGAAATCTACACAATATACTAAATATTTCGAATTTTCCTCATGGTATGCATGATAAAAAATATTTTTAGACACCATTCAACTGCTGATAAGCGAGCAGTCCCTTCCCGTATGTCCAATATTATCATTAATAGGCATGTAAATTGCATCTGTTAATATGTATGTAATTCGATATTATCGTATTATTTTATCGGCGGCGCCGCCCCGCTCCGTCGCTTATAACCGCCCGCCCGGCGCGGCGGCCGCCTGTGGCCCGCGCCTCGCGTGCCGGAACGCCACGCCAAGCCACGCCATACCACTCTCGGCCTCCGCAAGCCGCACTCGTCCAGACCGTTGACGACGCAAAACAATTCAAATCAAACATTCCATTAATTGTATACTCCCCGCGATAACGCGCTCCGTTTTATTACTTGCCTTTTATTTTCGTTTTTATTTCGCGTCTCCTAATGCAATTGCACTCGAGCAACGCGGACTGTATTATTTTTTCCGTTGTTATTCTTGTTTTTATTGGTTCTTGTGCGTAAGTGAAAATGGAAGCCGGCTGCGTAATGGTGAGTGGAATTGTTTGCAATTTTACACTTGATTCAAAAGGCCCTAACTTATTCATTACAAAAGTACACCTACTAAGATCATTAAATTACTCAAATCAATTACTTATGTAGGTAGAGAAGGATCAAATTTGCATTGTCACTTGATTCGCCAAAACGTATCCTCAGTATATCTATACAAAACGGGTTCTGCCTTTCCGCACTTCCCTTACTAAATAACTTTAATAAATTCTTCTCGCACATACTATCACGGCTGTCAGAATAGTCTGAATGGCTATAAATCTTTAATAACAGCGTCTCGTGATGACCACTCACGCGCATTGTGACCCAATCAACGGCGGGCATCTATTCTATTAGATCGTTTAACTGTTCGTTGTGAGAGCACTATTCTTGGATATATGTGAGTCTAATCTATGTAATACGCTTTTATAATCCCGTATTGAAACTCATGAATACACCCCTATGATAACACCACTTATAAAAGTTTTGTAGATTTTATCATAAATTTGATAAATCAGTCTTAGTTATAATAAAATAGGTTTAGTAACTTAAATGTTACTTTAAAAAATAATCCTAATAAATTTAATACCTATACCAAAATGATTTGAACAATCGAAATACTTATGTGTAAAAAAACATCGCCAGGCTAACACACCAACTGTATGGTCTGAAACTAAGCAACAATTGTACTATGGGTACCGTACAATGGACTGGAGACGATTCCAGTTACACCCAGACCAGGCAAACTACGATAAGGCCATTTTCGTAGTTTTCCCCGACGGGAATCGAACCCAACCGCAACCACTATCCTATGCGGTCGTCATAATTGTTATTAGATTGTTCGAAATATTTACATGTACATGTACATTGTTAATAAAGTTGTTCGTAAATTAACCCAAATTGTGTATCTCAAATCAATTGCCATCAATATCTTAGCATTCCTCACAACTTCGAGAATCTACAAAAAGAACGAGTGAACTTATCATAAGCACTTCCATTATACCAGGGTTTACTAATAGCGTTTCGCATTATATTCCCATAATACGCTCCATCCGTATCGATTCAGGCCTTCCCTTTGGTTAGATAGCTTCTGATAAGATACATTATCTCGCTTGGGCCGCCCCCCGATGCCACTCTCTTCCTGATACTAAAAAAAAAACATAGCGGTTATGAGGACAAAGCTGACAGACACAATAGATTAAAAATAATTGACGGTGGAAGTGAAAACGATATCTCAAAATTAGACATCAACATAAGGCGTTTAAGTCTGAGCTAAATATGTATAAAAATCAATTGCCGTGCAGTCGTCTTGCAACTCGAAAATGGCTGGACCGATTTTGATAAATAATTGAGTGTTTTTAATTGGTCCCTTGATGGTTTAGATTCACAATGTCGCGCTGAAATCGAGTTCTATGTAGGGCAGGACAGCGTCCCAGAGCCCAATAGTATAAATATATAATTATAGATTTATTTCTTCCGATGAAAAAGTACCTAACAAAGAAGTGGGTGTGGTAAATGTATCCAATTACGTCAGCAGCCATTATTCACATACCTACTGACCCTATAGGTACCTACGCTACCTCACTGAAATAAACAAATACATCTAGTAATCAGATGCTAATCTCAATAATCTAGATACACATAATATGTGTAATTCAATATTGTAATTTAACTTTTCATTGCCATCAAACATTGAAACGACCCGGATATCTTAAATCTTAAATAAAATCAATATCGCCGGACTGACACACTAACTGTATTGTTCCAAACTAAGCTACACTTGTACTATGGTTACCATAAAATAATAGACTGGGGGCGATCCCAGTGACACCCAACTTTCTATATCTATATATATATAACTCAAAGGTGACTGACTGACTGACATAGTGATCTATCAACGCACAGCCCAAACCACTGGACGGATCGGGCTGAAATTTGGCATGCCTACCTGCATGTCATGACGTAGGCATCCGCTAAGAAAGGATTTTGATTAATTCTATCCCCAAGGGGATAAAATAGGGGATGAAAGTTTGTATGAAACTTTGTCAATTAAATTCCACGCGGACGAAGTCGCGGGCACAGCTAGTACTTTATAAGATACAATACTCGTATTTGTAACTTTATACGCGGATATTGAATATGTTAAAAACGGTTATTTACCGCAATATCAGAATTATTTGTTTTATAAACTACTGCGAATCTTCATGGTCACCTTATGAATTTCCTACTTCGTAAATGTGCAAATTTTATTACAACAACGCTTACGCCGACTTATCTCTGTGGCAAACATTATTATTTTCTGTTCTCCGAATTCGCTAGTTGAGGAACATTAAATGAATGCGAAACACGTAGAGCAAGAGCGATATCCAAAAATGACCCGACAATTAGTATGGGTCGGATGATTGCCCGCTATTTTCCCGGTACTCTGTGAGTGCAACGACTACAGAACAATAGAGTACTAGGCGCAAGGTGCTGCCTAGCTCTTTTAATAGACCATTATTTTCATAGTCTCTCGATACGCAAACCAAGAAAGCGGGCTGTTTTGTTTTATAAACAAACGCCTTTGTGTGGCCACATTCGTACCTACTCGTGACTTACTCGATTTACTCATATCATAAGGAATTGTAATTCCTTATTATTACTCTCTCAAAACAAGTAGGATTCCACCGCTAGAAATTGAAACACATATGAAATTCAAATTGTTCGAAATGTTGCCTTCATAGTGTACACGGGTGTAGATAGTGAAAAGATAGACTAAACATTCGCAATGAAGAATTATAGTGATGCAAGAATGTCTTGATCAATTAGGAACAGTCATGCGAGCCACCAACTCTGTAATTATCTGTAGTGGTTTCCTCAAAACTACGGTATCCATTAGGAAAGTTGGCGTCCGTGGCACCTCGGGCCGTGTTTCACCGTCATACGATATTAGTCATGTGGCTCCCGTTGAGGAAAATCGCAACAAACAATATGATGGAGAATGCCTACATTTGTGAAACGATCGGTTACTCACACTTCTATATCCTTATGCTAACAAATGGGACAAAGACAAAATTGCAGTAACTATATATAGCAATGTAGGCACTATTGACTCGGGGAAGTACATACACATTAAATACAAAATCTGTACATAACATAATGACAGTATTATATTATCTAAACAATGGGTAGGTAAGTACTTAGGTAATACTTTTACATGTAAGCTTAACATCGTGAAATCACCCATCCCGAGATAGAAGCTAGGTGCTCGTCACTAGTTGGTATAGTAGGGAATACGATCCTGGCACAAATTGATTGAGAGCGACATTTGATATAAAATTGTGTTGTGATTGATGCGAGCCCGCCTCGAACGCGGCCCCGCTAAGTGCTCTGTCGTAGTGTCGCGTATATTATATATCATACATGTATCTACGTAACACCATTAGATAGACGTCGAAAGTAAAGTAAGGACTAGAGACGTCACTCTATGCACATGCGATGGTTCCGTCGATGCGAACGGTTTTATTCATATCGCTTCGTTAGCCTAAAAGATATGTGATCAACCTCATAGTTGATGCTCCTTGCAAAATGACGCGCTAAAAGCTCTTGGACATCCCTCGGCTGGTGTGCCAACTGCCAATCAACTTCCTTATTTCCTCGTCGTTGACAACACGATATCTAAAATTGTATAACGTGAACGGCATAAAGACTCGAGTTTTAAAGCCTTAACAGGGTTCGTAACGGCGCAGTAGGTATCCCGTACCTATACCTATTGTTATAAAACTCTTTGTTAACAAATAAGCCTCAGTTTTCGTTATTCGATATGGTCTTAATAAAATTAGTTTAAATTAAAACAGAAATGACACGATCTGCAGAACAATATGTCTGCGGTTTTAATATTAATTTCAACGTTTTCATTTCTAACATCAGCTTTAACGTGAAAATGACAGCCTGTCTTGAAACTTTACTTAATTTCGCGGCCATTCGGAGGGAGATAGAGCTTATTTTTCTAGGTCGTCGGCGCAAAAGGGTGAGATGAAATGTTCGACAAATTACTTCACTGGCACGCTTAATTTACTTTACAAATGCTTTTAAAGTTTTAAGCGGAATATCTGAGCTCCCTCAAAAAATCTTTATTCAATGCGTTTCGTCGATAATATTTTAGTAATCTTTGTGTGAGGTTCCACTTCGTAACACTATTTTTTCAAATAGTACATTGCATCTTAGTGTTAGCTAGCTTACGAGTATTTTAACAATAAAATACATATTATATAGATAGTTAGTACCCTAATATCGACTATACATATATTTATGTGCGGTCCGATCCATCCATCACACTCGGGATTCATAAGTCTCGTCGCTGCAGATGTCCAATGTAGGTTTATAACAGATGTGTTGTGTGCGCTACGATATAATACTAGTATCATAGCAGGCTTAGTTGGCGACACTGCCAGTATTAATTTAGGTTACGGTGTAACACACCCACCATTATTCTGGTTGATTTATCCATCGTAAACCGTACATTTTTAATTGATTTATTATCTGGAAGGATCTGCCTACTTATTTAATAAAAAACATAACTTTCCTTCCGGGGCGGTCAGTTAATAACGAAGCTTTAAAAATTAATTAAATAATGTACGAAATATTTTCACAACATGTATGTTTCAGATCACGATTAAAATATTAAAACGTATGAAACATTTCGCGGTAACGGCACCCAGGGCTGGCAACAACGGGTTGCCATATCCATAGCGCGGCGGGAATGTGGAGTTTCCCACAAACTCATCATTTAGCAGCCACGCCCTGGCGAAGGGTGAGCAATGACATGATTCGAACGCGATATATCGCCGTGCAGGGTAATATTGTGTCGCGGGACCGACCGATAGCTGCGGCCCTTTACAAAAAAATAAGGTCGACCGTTTACACGAGAGCAAGGCTTTAAGTGACAGATACTAGATAAATGTTACGACGCATTAGATAAGGGTGGAGGGCATAAAAAGGTCGCAAAATCTCGGGTAAGAAGTGCAGTAAAGATTTTAATACGCGGTACATTGATGGTTGGCCTGGGAGTGAATGTAATTATCGAGTATCGGACGACTCGGTGGATTCATTATGCAGGGGTGGATAGGACAGGGCCAAAGTTAGATTGAAGGCGGCGACGCGGCGACGCGAGCGCGTGCTTAAACTGTATTCCGGCTCACTTAGACCAAGATTTACGACAACTTCGCAGCGGTTCTACTAAACTAGCCGCCTAACACCGTGTCACATTTTGAGTTCAACCTTCCAAGTAGATACCCTAACTGAGAACGTGTATGTTAATACGTAGGTTGAGCCTCAATGAAATAACCGTTATATATTCGTTGTCAAGTTGATAATATTATGTCATAAACAGGATATATTATTATCAGCAAATTAATATTTAAAATAAAGCAATCTTTGAACCAGGAAGCCTTATCATATCTCTTCGGCAGGCGTCCGGACTTGTCGCGGACGGAAATGCGCTAGTGGGCGGCTTCCGTCCGCGCGTGCGCATGTCCGCCGACACGCGATACCATGAAACATTGAGCCGTGCTCGCCACACGGTGTCAGGTTCCCAACCCGGCTAGACTTACGCGCGACCGACCACACAATATCGCCAAGAAATTAATACTCAAACACAAATCGGTAAATGTCGTTTGCTTTAGACAGCTTTAAAAAACAAGTGTTAATAGAATGTTATAACGATATTAAACGTTATTTAAAATAATCGCGCTCGGTAATAAACAGTTAAAAACAAATGGAGAAACCTCACGATTACTGTAATTACCGCCTCCGTTACCAAATCACGAGAAAATTCACGCCCTCAACTCTCGCCGTCACAATGAGGGAATGGAAGAAGCCTGTGAAAAAGCAAATTAAATTAATTGTGATGTAAACGAGGGTAGGCCGGGCGCGGTGCGTACTGTAAATAATAGATGGCGCCGCCATCGAACCGCACCCCTTTACAATACAATTTTATTTGTCGTATAAAATGTTGGCGGCGAGTATGGCATTATTTTGGCAGTTAATAAATATATCGATTGTGTTTATACGTGTGCTCCTGCATTAAGTATGCTGTTTCCAATGTTTTCCGAGTATCTTATTTAAATTTATATCGTAAATGCTGTGCTCATTAAATAATAGTAGAAACATCTATAAAAGCACACTTGCATATAAACATGATCCACTCACTCCGTGTTTCGTAAGTAAATCAAACGTTAAACATAAGTACAAAGTGTTTTTTTAATTAATTGGTGGTTAATGAAGAGTATCGGTAAAAAATCTAATGTCTGCAATCATGTTTGACGTGAAAACACAGCGCTACTTCGCCGAAGCCGAAATAGTCGGAGTGAGACGTTTGAGCAGCTTTACAACGGGCTATTTCCATCGCTCTACCAAACAACAACCCGATATCGTTCAACGGATTTATACAATGATTTGAACTTAATACCATTTTAGCTTTTTAAACGTAAAAGAACGCCAATCTTACCGGGTCAATAGCAATTAAGTACGCCACAAATGGGTATAAAGGGAGGTTGTCCAAAAATAGGTTGTCAATTGTGTGCGATATCCAAATTAATAATTCAAACAATACCTTTAGCAAATGTATCCAATTCCGAAATTAAACAAAGACTTTATTCGAAGAAAAGTTAAGGTACCCGCACATCAAATGAAGATCGAAGAGTGAAGAACTCTCGTCCCCGTTGACTCACTCAACCTGGGTGTGATGTGTGCACTCGCTGCTCGCCCCATCACAACCTCCTTGAGTGAGCGATCGTGGACGAGACCCATCACCAATGAAGATTCAAGACTCCAGTACCAAGACATTGCTATGGTTACGAATTAATATCGATTTGGGCACTTTTGGCTTACATATTTACAGATGTCCTTGGATATAGATATATACAAATAAGTTAGTGTTATGTCAAAATAACAGCTTTACACTAAATGCATATAAAAATAGGTAATAGTTACGGTACTAATAACAAAAAAAAACGATTTCCAACATTTTTGTCTGCCTGTTTATTACGGCTAAACACCGTAACGGCTGTACCGATTCTGACGGGACTTTCACTGCTAGATAGCTAATGTTATAAGGAATAACTTAAGCAACTTTTATTTTATCGAAGTCCCGCGCGGTCGGAACCGCGGGCAACAGCTAGTTAGTTATTACAATTAATTTATAAATGAAAACTTCATGAAATTCCAAAATATTCACCTGTTCGTAATTACTCACCTTTGGAATCTAAACACTCCCAATCAAATTGCAGTGCACCAACTGCCAAAACCATGGACCGTTACTGTTTACGTAATTAAATATTTTATCGAGGTTTTAACTGCATAACAAGCGGTAGCGGCGGTAGTAGCGTAATATTCGAAGAAGTATTTACCTTGTCGAAGTTTTGATAGAAAAACGATTGGCCAGCGCGGCGAGCAAAAATAGCAGCACGAACGTACAGAAAACAGGCGCGCATCTATTGCGTGATTTATGCGTTATTGGCTACCGATCGGGCGATTTACAACACCTACGGACCAAGCATCATACGCCAAATACTCGATCCTACCATTTGTCAAATCTTGCGATATAGAGAATATAAATTTTTGTACAGCCTATGTTGCTATTGAGAGGAGTAGGTATATACAACAAAAAATGTTTAAGCATATTTCTTCTTAGTAAGACTGATGTTAAGTATTGTAAAGTTGTCAAAGGTGAAAACACGAAATTGTATCTTAAGAAATTATGAGTAAACTAGCTGTGCCCCGCGACTTCATCCGCGTAGTATTGGATTATTGGGTTAAAAAGTATCCTATATGTTAATCCCGGTTATAATCTATCTGTGTTCCAAATTTCATCCAAATCCGTTCAGTAGTTTTTGCGTGAAGGAGTAACAAACATACATACATACATACATACATACATCCATACATACATCCACACTCACAAACTTTCGCATTTATAATATTAGTAGGATTAGTATTCCATTCCCATTATTTTTCAGCAAAGGCTGTCGTAAATAAAATCCCGAGCCGGTGAAAGAAAACGTACCTGTATTTGAGTACCTATGTTAGGTTTTTGAAGTCTCAATATACCCGTACTACGTACATGAATAAGACGTAATCGTTTAATTGATAAACTTATCAGATATTATTTATATTTAGGGAAATAAATATTGAACTTATCTTACTGAACAATATATTATATACTTACAGTGTTCTATGAATATTTTGAACGAGATCATGGGAAAGTATCGTTAATAGATATTGCAAAACACAAAAAAAAGTAAGAAAAGTAATTATAGTCATCGTTTTGGTTCGGAGTTGCCCCTTCGATGACGTAAATATTTACTGTAGTTAATTAGTTAACCCATTGGTTAATATTGCTATCTTGACGATTCTGTTTTCTTTCTACATTTTCAACCATCTCCTTTGTTCAAAGCAGACAGAGTTCCATGTGCCGATCAAATAAATTCTGTATTATCGTGTTACAAACATGACCTGGGAACTGCTTTCTAACATGAAATCTACAGATCAGCTGGAATTGAATGCAACTGCAAAGTATTGCTTTTGTGTTCGCGCATACAAGTGGATTCACAAACAGGGTTACGGGTGGATTCTGTTCACGTCGAGTAGTGCCCTCATCGGGCGCCGTGCGAGCGGTATTGTACCCCGCACGAGTACTGAAACCACAGAATGTTCATGGTTAAAATTATGATGAAACTTCTAAAGATTTTAACGCTTTATTGCTTATTAGTTGAAACCACAGCTCTTTTATTATCTTCATTTTAAGACCGCCGTTTTAGTCGTTTGAGAGCAGGCCGCTGCTCCTCAGCGCTGCGGGTTCGATTCCTGTCAGTATAAATTACATAAATGAATTATGATGATTCTGATGCCCTTAAATGGCAAATGTCCTGGGCAACGGCTACCATTTACCATCGGGTGTCTCTCAGTGTGGCACTGGTTTCTCAGGCATTCAAAAACATTGCTAAACCCTTTGATTTTGCTAGTAGTTATAGGGCTTTAGACGGCTTCATGTAATACAAGCAAGCAGGAAATCTATTGCATGACAAACTTGGGTAGATGACGCATACTGCCATCCGCATTCTTCGCCCATTACCCTACTAACATCTCCAACACGGCGTACAGTCATGGACAGCGGGTGTACTATCGGCCGCCACACCTGGCCGCATAGATATGCAAGTTCACCTGATTACCCATGCAATGTTTAGCGCTTAGACAATGACTGGCTCACACCTGCCTGATTGCGTCGGTTATGATTGCGTCTTGACATGAATGGCTGTGATTATTGTAGGATGATAATATGACGGAAATACAGAGATTTTCTCAAATTCCATCAAGTATAGTCAAGAACAAATATGCTTCTTAATTTTATAGTAAGTACCTACCTACCTACTTAAATGTACACAATTACTGTCAAAACTGTAATCTTCCTACTTAAATAGTTATGGAAAGTCGTCATTCACACTATATTAATCATACATTATTTTGTATGGGTACTCCCAATTTTCCTCCTTAAAACGTGCGTTGCTTTCGCCGTGTGAATGAGGCCACTAATGTTTACATAGGTTCCTACAAACGTACATCTGTGGAGAACAAAGGTTGATTAAAACCAGTTCTAAGCGTCTGTACTTAGCATTTAGTTCTATCAATCCCAACGTTTACACCGTTCTTGTTCATTTCAATTAAAAATTATTATGACCAACCCAAACCCGTTTTTATAATCCCAACTGCTGATACCATTATTACCCCGTTACCTTGTAACACGTGTACATTATTTTATAGATCATAAAATAATTCCGAGCCTATTAAGAACGTAACTCATACCAACATTACTGTGTTGGCCTATTTGGCGTGGTCTATATGTGTAGGCGCCTCACAATTTGCGTAGATACGCCAACACGGTTAGGGTTGCCATGTTACGATAACTGCGATAGCTTACCTTATCAAGTAGGTATAATAAACATTTTAATTCCATATGCCAGTCGAAAGCAACCTAGTTAGTCTTGTCACACACTTGTCGATTACTTGAGCGGCATATATTATGCATAACAGCCTCTTGGACACTGTTTCTCAAAACCTGGACGCTGACTGTACTCTAATGAAACATTACAGTCGTCTGTATTGTAATTGATCCTTTTTTTTAGTTTTAGTTTTTTACCTTTGTAATATAGATTTAATTGGAAATAAATGTTTATTAATATTATATAAATCGTGTTACGCTACTGACGCTTAGTACGGACAAAGTGGCCGCGAGGCGAGTGCCCCGAACGTCCTTATAGAAGGCTTCGCTCCAAAAAATATATGTTACCGCTCGTTAATGTTTTTAATAATGCCAACCTAATTTCAACCTACTTGGTATGGTAACCCCACCCTGTGTCTTACCAGATGTACGTAACGGTAGCTTATCCGCTAGGCGCTGGCAACTCGTGCATTCGTAGCGGTTGCCAACTAACCGACCTGCGACTACGCTAAGCCCATCTGTTGACGCACTACGCCGCCCGTAGGCCGCCTACGCGGGGCCTACGCTTTGAGTAAATTAAGAGAAATTTCAAAAATAGCTTTTACTTATAGAAATATTTTCGACGTAGGCACACATAGCTGCCATCCTCGACGCAAGATAACGAGAGATTATATATTGAAATCCGATTATCGACTATTTATAAAGTCCCTTTTAAATATTGCACAGAAATATAATAATAACTCGAGACTTTAAAATATCTCGCTGTGAAAATAACCTGCTCTGTCGTGACTTTTGTTCGTAAACGAAATTCGTGAGTCCGCGACTCCAGTGTCCACTAATGAAGCAACTTGTTTAGGTTGATCTCGCAACGGTTGCGAGTTGCAATTGAAGGATATCGCCGTGTGACCGGACAGTGCTCGGCGCTAATTGTCAAACTTCGCCGCTGTTCATTTTGCATATTTACTAACTATTAATTAATTATAAATATTAATGAACTTCTAGCTATAAGGTGATAACCCTGTTAGAAATTCAAAACGCATGTTGATAATGGCGAATCAGAAGCTGACCATACTAGCTATCCAAACTAAGGGTGACCGTCCACTTGGCTGTTATGAAGCGTGCCCGCCCGCTTCGAACAAAGGATCGCTTCGTTAACTGTGAACTTGAGGATCCTATTGGTTATCGGACGAACCCGCTTCAAAGAACAGCCAAGTGGTGGATGGCCACCCTCAAGGTAGAGTGCTACACAGTCGGTGTAACCGAAAACGGCTATGAGAGACGTATCACGTTTCAATTTGAAATGGATACCTAAAACATTTCTTGTCATCAACGCACAGACTGAACGCGCATATGAGAAAGCAATGTTTAAACTAGACAAAACAATTCACTTTGCAGTTCAAATAAAAAGCCCCCAAGTCACTTACTAAGACGAGAGTCGAGTGCAATTTTAGGGCACTGCCCCTCGTGAAAATTGAAGGTGTTTGGTTTGCCGCGAACATCTGCATAGGGTTGAGTTGTTTACTGTCTCCGGTCGGTCTCAAGACAATTTATTTGAAAGGTGTCCCGGCGCAATCCACTCAGCGATCACAGCCGATACAAACACCCTGCCTAGAATAACCTGGATATAAATCACTCCCAAGGAAATAACCCGCTCGAAACATTTACCTAACTGGACATGTCTTTAAACAACGTCTTTGGGCTGATGGCGTCGGTAACGATATTGTGAGAGCCACGATATTGATGGGTATGGCTTCGATTAAATTCACAACGTTTTGACACCGTCTTTTGTTATGAGGTATTGGGGAAAATATTGTATACCAGTACCTATACCTACCGTCTCTACACAACTTAGCCCTGGAATAAGTAAGTGAGCTTCAGTAAAATATATAAGTAGGTTTTTAATTTAACAAGCTGTATTGTTCGGCAAGTACGTACTAGCTGATAACAAATCTTAATTATGTTGACGAAAGTGCATTCAAGCATCGCGAATCAATAAAAGATTATTACAACTTTTGAAATGGAGATAAAGTTGCCAGCCGATCATTGTGCGATCGGCTTCCGCTTTCATAGATTCCGAGAAGTCACCGGCGTCTTTGAAGTAGGTACCCCATAAATGAGATTTTCATTATAATATTTCCCAAAGGATGTGATACGAAAAATAATTTCATACGAAGAATAATTTCGTTACTCACAAGGAAATTCGTAATTAAGTACGAGGGATGGGAAAATAACGGAAAATTGTATTAAATCGCGGGTTATCTAAGCTCTCGCTCTTATTATTTCGGAGATGGAGCGCGACGACTTTGAAATTTACTTAATTATGTCAAGATACCGATCAGGAGAAAGTGGGCGCGGAGACCCGGCAAAATAATTGTCGTCCGAAGACACGGACGATACGTAGGTAGTCATTTTTGTCTTTCCAGGACTTAGACTTCCATCATTTTTTATTAAGGAGGAACGATATTTGAGTTCTAGGTGAACTCCTGAACCCTATAGGATAAAAGCTAGGTCATGTATAATAAACTGAATGTATAGGGATGACAAAGTTATTATGCAACAATGCCTAATAGATATGCCGTGTTAAATTGGTAATTATTTCTATATAAACCAGTACGGGACTGGTTAGTACTAGGAGTTGACTCCAATGCTAAATAAGTAATAGGTTAGAAGGAAGATGTAAATTTTCTCTAGTCAGTTTCCTGCTAAACAAATTACGACTCCGCCCTAATCAAGTTTCATATTTTTTATTCATCCATATAAGGGCCGTGACACACCCGATGCAGGCTCAATTCGGTTAGCGTGGAGAGCGCAGTGGCGCCGCCCCGCCCGCCGGCTGAAATAGAAAACTGCTGGTGATTAATTGCCAATTACTCCGACTGGCGAGTAATTACCGCACCCACTTGTCGCCGTGTTAAACTCGCATATTATTTTTCCATCGAGCAAATAAATTGATCGTGAACTAGGAAGGTGGCGTCGTACACTCCTAGATCTACATTAGTATAATAATAAATCAAAGAAGCTTAATTTAAATATTTTCAGTCACTATTTTTGTGTCGTCGGAACAAAATCTTGTTTTAATTTGTAAAATTCTTGTATGCAATACGTTATCCTTAATCATTTAGGGTGCATATTGTATACGCTGAAAAGTTCATAAGTATTTTTATTATTTTCATAAAAATTATACAAATAATAAAATGTTGCAAACTATATCATAAAAACACAGTTACATCGTCGTGTTGCGTCCCCAATGCAAAATTGTAATTTGCTATGATATAATTCAATATTTAGCGAGGTGTAATTGAATATTTTTCCAATTTGTCGCGCGTAATGGGGCAAGATTGAGTTGAAGGTCCCCACAGGGCGGCGAGCGACGGGCGGGCGGGCCGAGCACTAGGATGAAGCGCTTTAGTGACAGCGTAGCGTTTAGTATGGCGTTTATAGCATAATTCTATTGCTTTAGCTGGCATTATCATGTAACACATCCTTGTGCTAACTAAGAAACTTAACCTACCTAATTATTTTAAGCAATCAACTTGACAAGTATATAGGTGGCAACAAATGATAGACATATGATTTCCACAGGGCTGAGCGTCGTTATGTCAACTGGAGTTTCATCCAAGCTTACACCTCACCATTTACACAGGTTTTTAAAACCCAACAGCGTTATACGCCGTGGCTATAGTCTAAGCCCCAAAACAATTATACATGTCAATTTACTTGAGCGGTAAGCTCCGCTGTTCCGCTGTTCCGTGTCCGCAGCCTTAAAAGATGCCTCATTTACACGCGTCACATCGCTGTTTTAATTAACTTGCATTTATGAATATTCCATTTACATTAAGTTTAATACATTGCAAAAACTATTTTGCAAAGGACATAGCAATTCGTCATCACTAACATCCGTTGCCATTTTCTGTTGTAGGTACCTAAATAATATAAATAATACTTATATGGGTATTGATGCGCGATTATTTATGTACATATTTTATTTACCAAAGCTTGTGGATTTCTTAAGTAGGTATCTATTTTATTATATTATATTTTTTAAAATATATACAAACTAGTTAACTAAACAAATCAGTGTTAGTACGTCATATATATTAAGAGTCAACAAACTCTACCTACCCATGTAACTAAGGAAAATGGCTTGTAGCAATAAACCGAATTTGTATACATCGAGTAGAACTGTGTAGGGTTTATATATAACAAAGTAGTCAGTGATTTAAAGGTTTATGAAGTATTTATAGACTTGATAAACTTCACCGAATACCATCCTATAATCTATCCACCTAAATAAAATACTGATTCAAGTACCTGCCTACGTACTGAATAAATTAAGCTAGAAATCTTATTCCGTTTACTGGTATACATTTTTGATTTTCACCCCAGCTTTAAGGTATTCATGTTATTGCACTTTGACGTAGCGACTAGGAAGATGCCGACCAGCGTCACGTCGCCTCATTCCAGAGGCGATCGCCAGCGGCATACTAATGTTCCTTGCGAGCGATTCCATGTAATTCCACTCGGTACTCCGCTCCGATTGTGCGCCAGCCAGTATCCTGAATATGTTAGAGCCAGCGCTACCCATCAATGTGGTAAACCTCCCGAATGCCGATATTCGAAGCTTCAATATCACGTAAACACAGTCTAGTTGCATGGCTCGAAGTAATAGTAATAGCGCCAACTATCTATTTTAGTACTTAAACTTAATAGCTTCGTAATACTGTTCCATCAACAAAGTCACCCACCCTGATTTGAAATAAGCGGTATGGTTGACGTGATTCAGCACTCGTAATTCGTCTCAGCCTCGGGCTAAACAAACTCAGCTTATCGCATGACATAAATTGGCAACACGTCGTTAAGGCGAGCCGCACACGGCGCGCCGCGCAGCTTTTATCAGCGGCCTCTCGTAAACCAACGCCGTCGGTTATTGCAGCCGGCTGCGACATTTTTCGACAGTTTTTTTCATATCACTAAAGTGCTGCCGATTTCAACAAACCGACGTCCGGAGCGCGGCGGTGGAACCGCGTAAACGATTCGGCATGCGGCGATAAATATATCCATTTTGGCAATGCGCGCTCGCTCCGCGCTCGTATCCAGCGAAAAAGCACGCCGCCTTGAGCGCCGGTGTAATTAGAGGCCAATCGTAAAACGAAAGGGTTGCGCCCGGAACGTCCCATCTGATAATGAGCGCGACTGGCGCGGCTCCAGCCAACGCTCATATTAGGCGGCCTCTCCGCCGCTATCGTTACGACTTTTACACTTTTACGAGTTGTTTAGTTTACAGAGCCGGCTGTGGACGAGCGTGCATTGCCAAATGCTAGTTCGCGGCTCACCGCGCGCGACCGCTCCCTAAATATCGACACCGCAACGTGTTAATGAGATGTACGTTTCAGGCTCGTTTGGCATCGCCTGGGCCGCTGCCGGCGCCCCGCGGCACATTACCTAAATATCAAGCCGTTATACGGCTTCATATTCCCCTCTCTTCTAGTTTTATTGTTCGTGAACTGTGATTTTACTTGGGATACGAAAGCAAACATTGCGGTCTTAAGATAAAATGAAAAGTATATTTTTCCCGGCAGTTATAACGAACCGTTGGCATCCGTTTACAATAACAGCAAAAGCTTCATTCCCGACGATATCAATTTTGTTCACTGGCTCTTAATTAACATTTTCTTTTCTTTCCTTTCCAGGTGAGTGAGGACGCGAATACAAAACGGGGCAGGCTTTGTGCGGCGCGCGCGGCGCCCGCTTCGAGACAAAAAAAATATTACACCGCTTTCAATTCGTGCATACAGAAGAAAAAATATGATCTGCACTTTTGTAAACGCAAATGAGGTTCGCTTTAATAATATGGGACTACATTTGAATAATGTTTCAGAGCAGTCATTTGTGGACTGAAACAGGTGGGTCATTAATAATTATGCAACAATTGGCTTAGTTTGGTGCCGTATTACGGTAAAAAAAAACATTTAGTATGCTAATCCATCGTTTCCAATAATAATGTCCGAAGTGTGCATACCGCATTTATTTAGGATGGCTCGATAAAATTCCACAGCGTGGTATAAGGGCGATTCGAACGGCTGGAGGAGATTATCGGTGCGCTGTTTCCAGTCTAGGCAAACTGTTCTCACCTTCGTTTGCACGTGAAAACTTGTTGTGAAAACTTGTAAAGGCGGCTGAAATGATTTAATGCTTAGGTGCCAACAACGCTCAAAGTCTGAGAAACATTACTCATGAAAAATATTATCATAGTTGAATTATTATATCGCTCACAGCAAGAAAAACACTGTAGCTATGTTACTTTCAGAAAATTGAAAGATTCTAAGAAATCACACCACATATTACACCTTCATTCATCGTAGAGTAATCTTTTATGTTGCTCATATTAATTTTCAGCATATTTAGGCATAAATTCAGTGTTTAGTTTCAGTGTTGTATGAATATACTTAGTTATCACTATTCAACCGTTACGGTCTGTATTGTGCAGAATTGTGCTAAAATTAACTAAAAAATCTTAGAAAGGAACGGCGAGTATTACGTGACCGCTTTCGACCATAAAATTTCATGTCAAAATAAATTTCTGACGTATCTAACCCTCAAGGAATTAAGTGCTTGGCTTAATTTGATGTAAGTTCATAAATAAAAATGAGACAGAAAGTATAAGGTCGTAGATGCGGAGCATCTCGCGTGTTATGTAACAAAGGAGTTGATCCGCGGACTCCGACCTTCGAACCCGCCAGAAGCTGTTGAACCCGCCGCTTGTTCACTCACCTCGCGGTCGATGCCAGCTAATAAAACTACATGAACTATTATGCAATCCCTTTGTAGGCAACACTGACATCACTCGTGAGGAAACTGCCTAGCAGGGGTGACAATAAAAAGGATCACATGTTTTTTTTGTTTCTTTACAATTCGATCAAACATGTTCCAACACTTCCAACCTACTTTGCCGGTTGCTTTATTATTGAATCATTTTTAGTAGGGTTAATTAAAAGCTTAAGCAAAACAATTGCAACGCATACAAATTGTAGGAATAATAACACTAATTTCTAACATTGCTCTTATTGATATTAGACCTCCCTTACTCCCGGTCCACGCCATTTGCACTATAGCCCACCCTACTAACCCAGGCGAATTGCGGATTCTAAACTTATACGTTTAAAAATCTAGGGACCATCTAAGTTTTCAAGGTTCATTCGTCAACTGTTATTTACGTCCTCTAGTGCGCTAACTCTCACCCTACTGGCATAAAATATGAAAACAATAAAAGTCCTTTATTGTGCCTACGTCCGTAGCCACCTCGAGTACGCATGCCAAATTTGGAATCCTTGCTATAATATATACAGTAACAATATAGAGAAAATCCAAAAACGTTTTGTCAGGTATCTAGGATTCAAATTCAAACTACCACATCTGGACTACGAACGACAATGCAGTAAGCTCCATCTTTTACCTCTCTATCATCGCAGAAAGATAGCTGATATTTGTCTTCTTTCTAATATAGCTCAGAATAAATTAGATTGTCCGGAACTCCTTGGCAATATTAGACTCAACATTCCCACTAGAAGATTACGTTCAAGCAATCTACTTCACGTTTCACTCTGCCGCAACAATTATCGGATTAATAGCTACTTTCCCAGAGTATTACGCTTATTTAACAAACTCAACCATAACGCACAATTAGACCTATTTTGTAGTAGCTCTCAAAATATAAAAAATATGTTTTGTAAGCAAAAAATATCATTGTTATAACGTTATTTTCATTTACCACAATTGAAATGTATTATTAATTCTGCTTTATTGTTCTATATAGTTATGTTTTTCTTCTATATGTGGAAGCTTGTAATTGGCATTTGCTTATATATAATCTTATTCACTCTGTAAAATTAGCCGTAAGCTCCCCAAACAAAATAAAATAAAATAGAATAAAAAAATAAAAAATAAATCAGTGTTCCATAGATGCACCAGGTGTTAAGACAAAAGGTGCTAGTGCGGGCAAGAACCCCGTGCGGGTGCCGCCCCGGACCGTGCAACCTCTTCCACATTCATATTTTAGATAATACTGGTTTACGTAACGCCATTCATTTTTAGTACATGTCTGGAGAAACTACTTAATTTGAGCATTATCAGCATAATCACTCCTATTGCATGGTACATATTTTTCAGAGAGAATATTATCACTATGCAGTATTTTGACTAACATTTACATGGTTTATTATGAATACTTTCCCTAAACTTACGGACTATTCCACACAGGAAGTTCTGCGGATAAATACGGAACTAAAGTGTACACATATCAATGATATTGCCGGTACGCGACCACAGCACCGCGTCTACGGGTCTTCGTAGACCTGTAGTGATATTGTACAACATAGTATCAAAAATAGTTGGCTAGTATACCTGCGACTGACAGTTTTCACACATAAAATAGTTCATCTCTTTATATTTCCTTTAAACAGTACATCGATCCTCATAAGGAAACTATTTCCTTATCATTTCTCCGTGCTTTATTACCAAGAAAGTTCCGCTCTGACTTCTGAATTTAAATCATTCTCTATTTGCATAATCAAATAATAAAAATATTTTAACGATGAAATAGATGTGTTTATTGAATCTCCCTTTATCTGCGTGTATGTTAATAAAGTCGAGTTCAGTGAATAAGTCAACACTAACGTAGACGCATAACCTTTTTCGAATTATGACTAGCCGTGTTCCCTATTAAACCCTCATATGGGATACATTTACAAAATCTTTTCTAGTATAGTACTCACCTGCGTTATATAAGGACATAACATAAAGGTGGAAGCTGTTTTTTAATATTTTTGCTCCTAACTATAACTAGTTATACTGAGGATTTATTTTTTAATAAGTTTTATTATTGATTTATAAGCTAGGGATTATATTATACATATATTCATAAAAAGCCCGCCCTGAGAAAAGTATACTGTTAGTCTACCTAGATAGAAGACAGTTTATTGATACCACTTTTTCACTTGATTGTCGATTGAGTAAAAAAGTGTGTTTGTTCCCTCATATTACGACTGAATCTGAATAAAGACTCTTTTACTCAATCGCGTAATTAAAGTGTGCGCGGTTCCGTGTGTGCGTAAGTGCGGTGCGCGCAAGAAGGCAACAGCCTGCTTCCAATCCGGAAGTTATAAATTTGCTTAAACTTGTTTGAGTTGCGAATTCCCACGATGTTTGTCCGGACGTGCGGGTCCATATAGTCCCTTAACCAACTGCTATCTTCAATAACCGACAATGATTTTGCGCGCACTAATATATACAATATATATAAGATATTTAGATAAATAATTATAAAATAAATATGTACCTCAATAACAATTTCATATTATATATAACTCCGATAGCCGATTGGTTGGTGCAGCACGCGTCTTGCGGGTACGGGGTCCTGGGTTCAAACCCCGGCTCGCACCTCTGGCTTTTTCGAAATCTATGTGCGAATCATAATTTCTATATGATTATCACTTGCTTACGGTGACGGCAAACATCGTGAAACCTGCATGTCTTAGAAAATCTAACCAATTTTCGAAAGACATGTGAAATCTGCCAACCCGCACTAGGCCAGCGTGGTGGATTATGGCCTGCATCCCCCTCGTGTCGAGGGGAGGCTCGTGCCCAGAAGTGGGACGTTAAAAAGGGCTAAATTATTATTTATATAACTCAGCATTTATATATAGTCTTATAAATAAATATAATACATAAAACCATTCCTCTCCTGTACTATCCTCCTTTCCCTCCTACTTATTACTTTTGCTGTGCCCAGCTGGGTCCACAATTGACCAACATAAAATATATAGATATATTACATATATAATTTACCCTCTATTACCTACACATTGTAGAATTAGAAATAAATAAATACTAATATCAACATCCCAATACCAGGCACCTTGGTGGCTTGAACAAAAGACTCCAATAAATAACGTAATACCAGTTCCTCTACTTATCTGACATATCCAGTTATCCCTCGAACTATTTATTTCTACGACCTCATCCATCCATTAGGACCTTCAACATAAATAAAGTTTCTGTAATCCCAGTACCGTTCCCAATTTCCTATGTCATTAGAATCCAGAACGCACTTTTAAACTGAATTCAAACCGACCCCTCATTGCTTACGGCAAATAGAGTTAGCAAAGCATACAAAAGGGACACCTCGCCCCAGTCCAAACGTGAGCCTACTCCACAATACAGGAATACTATTAGGGCTTCGTAACATTTTGGAACATTGTTTGCCTCCTCAGCTACCGACGAAAGTAAATGTATTCCATGACAAACCGGAAAATTAAATTGTTTGAATTTTGTATTATTTTCTGGCTTTTCTTGGAACTACAAAAATCATATTTTTTATTGGCGTTTTCTCCCCAGTGCAAAAAAATGATGCTTATTAATTTCCAACTGTGTAAAAATAATCAGACGTAAGCCTTTCAGCAAACACCAACTGCAATCTCATATCGATCCTCCGTTTTTTTTTGTTCCTGTGTAATAAAAAGCTGTAGATAATAAATCTGTAAAGTAAGTACCTACACTTTCCAACGGAATGTAGTTCAAAATCTACATTGATACCTGGGCGGGGATTACGTTACCCTCTTTCATGGCGACGTAATAAAATTCAGCTTAAAAACACCCATTACGTACAAACCACCGCTCGAAGCTTTTGTATAAATATACTACCTTTTAGAATATGGAAATATTTAAAAGATGAGCTATGAATTTCTTTATGCGCTCGGATAAACAAATTGCTACAGTTCTAGCGCAAACAGAATATATTTTTCATTTGAAATTTGGAATAGTTGAGCCAACACCTCTTACAGAACATGTATTCGTACAGCCACAGTATATACATATTTAAATACTGAAAGATAAAATATTACCTTCTATATTTCAACATTATTCTTATCCGTTTAATCAAATGAACGACAACTCGAAAAGTAGGCAAGTAATGTCATTAAACATTAGCGCGTACATTTGAGGGCGGGCGGGAGACGGTTCATTTTAAATGTATCAAGAGTTCACTCCAACTAGTTGCAACGTCGCGCGGCGCGCCGGTGCCGCTGCCGGGCGTCTGAAAACAATCCCAACTGCGTTAATCACTTATTTACGTCCGGGGTCCACTGCCGCCGGAGTATTTCTAATGAACGTCGAGAATTCTGGGGAATTCTAATGAACCGTGGGAATTTCGATTCTAATGAAGCGAGCGAACTTTAGTACGAGAAGCGGACTTTTCGCCGCTTCTTAAATTGAGTTGCGCAGTTTGCTTGGACATTGTTGCGGTGCATCGGGAGCACCGCGGGAAGTAATTCCGCCCGTTTCCGCCGGATATATCTCTCCCATGGCGCACGGAACTGCAACTAATCGGTTTGTCATTTCCGCAATCGACCGCCGCGACGCTGTTTTGAATACTATATTCGCCCTTTGTTTACAACTTGCATCCAGGATAAAATTCTTCATTGAATCCTGCAAGCCTCCTCCTGTTATGAGCGAAAACTTTGTTGTCCCCTTTCATCATTACACAGTCCATAATTTAAAATTAAAGTTTTGTATCGCTCAGAAATGTAACCGGGGCGCCTATGTCCGCCGAAGTTCAATTGGCACTTTAAAAATTCAAGACAAACGCTTCTAGTGCAGTGAGGTGAGTGAGCGGTAAAAATAACTTGAGACACTCAGAGCTCTCGGCGCGGCGTGGACCTAGGACGTCAACTAACTTCAGTTGTTTTAGCTGATAGTGTTCGTGGATAGATAAACCGAGATCCACTCTAGAGACACTTTAAAGTTTAAAGCATACACAAAGGGTGACCAGGATATCTTGTTTTCTAAAATTATAAATATTAATAAAACTATCTTAATTATATGAAGAATAATACCTTATATTTTTGATTAGGTTCCTAAAGTCAATCATACTTGTAAGAATTTGTCTATAAATTGATTGAAACAAGAACAATCTTAACACATGGCATCATCCAGGCGGAAACTCATTACACTATCTATTCGTACTCAAAAAATCATCACCATTTTGTTGGCAAGGACACATTCTGTACAGTCGTCGAGAGCAGTGCCCTCTAATCTGCGAAGCCTCAGAAAGCTGCGGGAATATTCATAAAGCGGTTTCGCGTCGCATCCGCCGAGCGTCGGTTATCGGGCGGAACGCGTCGCTTCGCGCCCGACGACGCGCCGCCTATCGAACATTTAGGAAATTGTACTTTTTCACTTTAATATACATTGATAATAGTTCTTGATTCTTGTTAAACCTTCTCATCAGAGATAGAATAGCCAATTTGTTATACAAGGTGCCTATTTTATATTATTCCTATACCAAATAACTAGTGTAATAGCATCTATTTTTATCGTAATGCGGTCTTTAATTATTATTCGGAAAAATCCTAAAAATAGTTACAACACATATTAAGCGAAATCTTAAAAATTAACTCATAAAAATTAAACATTCATCTTTTTGCATAAAAAATATACATTACGGTGGATTTGTAACAGGAAAGGCATCTCGAATCCGAGTAGTACCGCTCTAAATTTTAACATTAAGTACTTGATCTCGGAAGAAATATTTTATATGTTAATTTGCCGCTCGGCTAAAGTTAATGTGGAAAACCTTATGTTATTATAATATTTACGTAAGGATACCGTTTTATCTTACTGTAGGTATTTGCTTTGCAAAATTGTTTTTCATGTCTTCCATCATACTTTCCTGAGTAACATGCTTTAAAATTTAGTCAGTGTTTTTGGAAAGAAGGACCTCAATGATAAACCGAGTAGGTAGTATAGACGGCTAATATAACCAAATTACTCTTACAATTAATACTTCTACTTCCGAAGAAAAAACTGATTGATGCCTTATTAGCAGCTAAGTTTAAAAATTATCATAATTTATCTAACCTTATGGTTCATTTAATATAGTTTAATTTAGTTAATAATAATAAATTAATTGTCTTTCAGTTCTAATTTTCAGCAAAATCGAGATCGAAACTTCTTTGAGTATTTTTCGCTATTTGTCGTTGTTTCGCTAATTCACCCTGTATCAGGGTGAATTTTTCAAGGTCAAAACAACGAGGAATACGTACACATAAGAAATCTAAACTTACCGATTATCCGAACAAAAAGTAAGTAAGTAAGTTTATCGCCAAGGCTGTGAACGAAACTGCACCAGGACTGCTTGCCACTGCACAGCTGTCTCGAGTTTCCAATTATATCTCCTTTAACCAACTCATATAAAAGTTGTAACGGGCGGTGTCTTAAGTTGCTCTCGGCGGCCACTGTTATGAGTTTAATCATAACATATAATATTACACGACTATAAAGTTTTTCCGATAATATTTAAGTGATTATAAAAGTTCAACTATAAACTCATTTTATGATAAGGCATTATGACGTCACTTCCTATTTCTAAACATTATTTTAATTTGAACGTGCTTTATAATATTTCCTTTTATCACACCTCGTATCCAATTTTCAATTTGCCATATTCCAAAATCAATCCGAAACACGATTAAAATCGATCCGACAAAGTCGGAACATAATTCAGCTTCTGTATTCGATGTGAATTGTAAAAGCGCACGATCAGTCGATTACGGATGCAATCGCATCACTGAAAAATCGTTTCAATTTTGTATCTGTGCCCACGCCGCGCGGAAAATGTCCGCACGTAGCGAACGAACGGTAATATGCCATTACGCTCATAACAAGGTTACTCTCGACTTAATTCCGCCCCTGGCGCTCGGCGCCGCCCATACACATGCCATGTATGTATCGCTCACACGATTTGGGATAGCGGCGTAGGCACATGTTAAAAGAACTGTACCAACCGCCAAACTAAGGAAGTCATCGTTAGCATTAAAGAAGCTAATAAAATAATATGCCTATTTTCGTATCTGATAAAAAAAAACAATCTACTTTAATTCGAATGAATCATATCAAATTTGAAATCCGCAAAATGAACACGCAAGAAATCTACAACAGAATACTTAGTACTACCCATAATAATATCCTATAAACACGTAAGCGTCTGCACAATGGAGATGGAACTACCGTTTAAACCGACGTCTATTGAGAGAAGGTAAAACGTTGTCTAGAAATCCTCGCAAATCCCCGAGGAGCGTCAATGGTTCCTCCACAATGGTGCACGTGAGATCCGAAGGCCTTCAGCCAGCATTCAAAGGAGCTATTATCAAAGGAGAAGGCCGATAACGGTCAATTAGGATTGGACGTCAACTTTAACTTTACCTACCTTACTAGTGACACAACTAAACTGATCGATACCTACACCGGTAATAAGCCACAAAAAGAAATCAAATCCTAAAAAGTTATATGTACAACGTACGTTTCATTTTGTTTTGTCTATATTTGGTTTTCTCCAGAACATATAATATAAACTACAAAACTCGAAAACCGTAGCCAGGGCTTCTACAACGTAGGTATAAGTGAGATTTCGAAGGTGTAACAAGTATATAGACGGATACATTTTTATGCAAAACGACATAGTCTTTACATGCCTTTCATTGCGATAGCAAAGTGTGATCCAAGTCATCAAAGACATGAGTTCAATACTAATTTTCTATCAATATCTGCGCAACCAAGCGCCAACAAGCTCCTTACGTCAAGAATGATCTTCGCTTATAAATCGCAAACTGGCACGCATCGTACTATAAATTGAAATTTTTTCTCTCTTTAAATCCTTTCATACATCAAGGAATTGAGGAGGTAGACTGCTATTGAGATCCCCAGTGAGCATCAATGCCTATTGCCACGTCGCTTATCTACAATGCACGGCGTGAGAGCAGGCGAGGAGACGCCCTGGAGGGGAAGCATTTCAAAGGAGTGCATTACTGCAGTGGGCTGAACAATTGCGGCAATCGCTGGTAAACTCTAAGATTTTCTTGAAACTGTCTACATTCCATGATCGAAACTGATTAATGATTGATAGTTCTTAACGAACGAAATAAATAAAGTAGTGTGAAGTCAGTGGCTTTGAATTTTGCAAGCACATGGACAGTGCAAGTCATGTTCGAAACCAGTGGAAGTTACGATGAGGTGTGTCATAGATTCGATATCCTTTTATAGGTAAATTTGACGTAGGTTTGCAAAATGGAACCAACCCACACATACTTCTCCAAACTGAAACCACCTTAGAACCACTAACACGAGGTTAGTTTTGGTCTACAGCAGTGCATGTGGGTTGCTAAACAATATCCAATTAACATTGTCAGACAAACGCAACAAATTTATGTAAAAATAAGCAACTATTGAATGGATATAGTAAAATACAATCGATGCGTATATTTTTCTATTTTGCCCAGACGGGAATCGAACACACACCCGGTATAGTGAGCTGAGCAACTTACTAGCAAATCATTAGACCTTGTCGTCAAAACTTATTGTTTTATCAACCAATTATAAAAAAAAACATTGTGAATAATACCTAATAGTTTGTAGGTAAGGGTTTAATAAATGGATGGGTTCTCATATATCCTAAACATTTGATCAATTTATGAATTCAGAAGGTTACAATAAAAACAATTGACAATCGTCATGACTGCCATGGTCATTCATCACTCATCGAAGTCTCGATCAACGTTTGAGCAGCCGATTTCCGAGATGCGGGCCCGGCCGGTATCAGTAGAGTTTATCGTGTTCCTGTGACACCAATGGATTGAGTTCAATTTAATATTTTCTATTTATTAACCAGCCAGCGGGAGATAACGGCTGCATGTCTGGTCGCCGGTTGGTGGTGAGCTGACAATCGTTTTGACAGGCGGTCGGTGGCAGGCAGCCGCGCCACAGGGGACCCTATCCCACTGACGTTTTATTATTTTTATGCTAATTCTCCCTTCAAGCAGTAAAATAAAATGTAATTTGGCATCTCTGTCCTTTCCGCCTGTTGAAATATCTGTCCGCACCATGTACCTGCCCCTTGTATTATAATTTACGTACTCCTAATGTCATTTAGCTACATTATTAACAAAATTATAAATATTGTATCTTATATTAGGTCTTATTTTTATAATGCACGATATTTTGCATGTCGCCTTAGTAAATGCTTAAGACGATGTACCTACCAAAAGCATGAAGGAACAAATAATTTCAATTGTTGGTAGCGAGTAATTTAAAGGTCAGATGTTAGAAAGAAACCTACCAATTTTTTTTGGAGTAGGTTACATCCTTATTATTACAATTTCTTGATTACATAATTCTTAGCTTTTTCTAAGGGTTTTTAAGGCGCATTTATTAAAATAAAATCTTTTATAAAATCAAAATAACATAAGTACCTACTTACACGACTAATAAGTTCCAAGACACACAGTAATAAAGCGATACTCGTCCTGTAACATCTTCCTTAACAATAAAGTGTAACGTCTGTAGGGCTGTACGTACACGGACGAATAATTTTAATAGCTCGCTGACAGATTATTTCAGAAAATTAAATTTTAGCTCGTCGGACACAGACCATAAAATTCATGCTTACAAATCTGTTTGTTATGACATCGTAACGAGATTATGTCCGTTTCGTAGCGAAGACGTCGCCACGTCGACAGCGTCACCGTATCGCATGTTTTATTATTAAACGCTATAAACGCAACTTCCCTCCGCTAAATTATACAGAAACGTTTTAATATGAGTATCGGACGCTCACCATGACAGTTTATTACCAATAAATATAACGATGAGTTATTTATTGGGAATAAAGTTATTCATGAACTCATGCGGGTGTCAATCGCCTATCGATATGTGCATACGATAAATTTTAATATGTATTAAACACCCATTACAGGTTTTATCTCGCAGTGGAATTGACAATTAAATTGTGCGTTAAGTAATGAACTAACACAATATTTAATATGGACTAGCCCTTCCACACACTCATACCACTGTTACTCCTGTTAGCTAGGATCGACAATGGTGTCCAATGAGGACGCCGAGGTTTGACTCTCAACGTCTCCCGGGGAAAAGCTATACGGTCTTAGAATCCGCACGAATTCAATCAAAATAAATAATAGGATAACAATATATAGTTATGTACAAAAATTAAATTCAGAATTGATAATTTATCGAGTCCCACTGCGTAGCTGTCGTCGCCAGGCAAGAGGAGGCCAGAGCAGAGGCGTTGAGATTAACAGGCACGTGGTCACGTGGCTTTGCCCGGCACCCGGCCACCCTCACGTGTATCGGCCGCACCTCTTCTACCCCTACCGGCCTTTAGCCACTGTTTACCCCCAACTCCTTCAACCGGCCAATATACAACGTGAAGTCCTTCAAACTCCTATAAACTTATTTACGAACTCACGTGTTCGACTCGAATGAAAATTATAACGGTACCGTCGCGACCCCAAATCGTTAAATTTTTCGACATTTCTCTGGCTTCGTCCTCGGCAACTCGGCCGCTAAGTGAAGACCGTATAAATGTTCGGTCAGTGAAATGCGAAAACGGTTAACCTAATTACGGCGGACTATATTTGCCTAAATCCATATTCTGCGCTCGTATAATAAAAATAAATAAGATTAGGTTGAGCTGGTGCGTTAAAACTTTGCAAGTAGAGCCCTAATGTACCCATTAGTTTTATATTTAGTACATATAGAGTTGATTTGGCTACGTAGATGTAGAGCGGGTCAAACTGTATATATTCAGCCTGTCCCCACATTCTACGAAGCGCGGGTGGATTTGATTATCAGACAATGAGCAATAATGGGGTGTAAAGATATATGATACGCATTGACGTAGTTCGCAGCAGGACACCCCACAGCAACTGATGGCCGCCATCAGGCATTTTATTGTAGTAGGTACTACGTAATCGATGCCATGAGAATCAGGACTCATATACTTTGAAAAGGTTATACACTCAAACTAAATTACTATAAAGGCGATAAAAAATGAATCATTAGCCATATCGTCACGCAATTCCTATTCTTATTATTATTTATTACAATGTGGGCATAATTATTCTCTGCAATCTTCGCTAACTATTGATGTTCTTCGTAATCCTCGATATTTGGCAAACGACATATAATTTATTCATAGATGCTGGAAATTTCCTGATGCATATCGACCACACTCATTATTTTGGGCTGACATAACAACATTAACTTCGAAATGCGGTTGCGAGTTTCATCCAAGGCTTGCAATTAACTAGTTGGCTGATATAGTGCGTGCACCAGCGGCGGTCCATGTTAATATGGCAATAATAAATTTCGAGCGGTTTCCAACGGACGCCCGACTGTCCTGGGGCTCGCTCCATTAAAAACACTATGAATTATTTCGCAGACATCATTTCATTTTGTACGAAGGACCCGCTCTACTATCTAGAGACATTCATGCAGATAACCATGAAATTCATTTTCCACATCATGTTTTTTTATTGCCTCAGTAGGCACACAGACGGTCAACGTGATGGTTAATGCAACTTAAAGGGAGTAGATGCGGATCAGTGTGCTTTTAGGGACCTGTAGACTGACTATTGGAAGAACCCCGTGTTGTGTGTAGTGCAGTGGAAAGACTTCCGGAGGATATTCTGCATTATCAGTTTAATTTCCCCGGAGTCCTCTAATCATTTTATTAAAACAACAATTAACAGCGGCGGCCACGAGCGGTACCGCGTTGTCGGTTAGTTTTAATTACCAGCGGATGCGATATTTTATCCTACAAAATGTGCCGCGCAAATAATAGGCAAAATACGACCGCAACACTATCCGTCCGATTTATCCGGTTATGGGTTCATTATACAGAAATGTTTCGACGTGATCTCAACAAACACCGGCTTAGCGGCGCACAAAGCTCGAGCTAGATCACTAATTAAAACCTACGGAGACCTAATGAGGTCCCCGTGTACATGACAACGCATAAATCCGGTGTAATGAACGCAGCCAGCGTTAAATAGAGCCGAGTCACTCAAATTGTCCACAATGCGATTATTCCATTACCGAAGAGCTGTGTGGCCGCATGACGCACAACACTGAAGCTGAAACACACGCTCAGACCGGCCACTCACCTACCTACCTGCCCGCTAGGCGGAGGTAATGTAGTGGACACTCTCGTCAACTATTCACTACCTGCTAAGTGCAGATCTCATCCGTACGTAAGCTTAACATGGAACTAAGAAAGTTGTTATTATACAGTGAGATAATCACTCCTCAGAAAGTCATCCGCTCAGTTTATACTTAGAATCATTTAGCTAGATTAACGTCAAAGTTCAAAACTTTGATAGAAAATATAATGTAGTATAAAGTTATACCGATACCAAGATTCTCTCCTTATTTCATTATCTGAGTAAATTAGATTTTGTTATCATAATGGTATAGTTCCACCTACGTCTTAATGAAATTTTATTTTACGGAACACAAAAGGCCCGCAGCATGTAAAATACGAGCCATGCTAATAAATTGTGTCAATTTTAGTTTCCGTGGAAAGTTTTAAGATTTATGTTCAACATATTTGTTTAAAAACAGAATAAAACAACAGCGTAAACAACAAAACGGACGAATGGCAGCCATTATAACTTCCAAGTTAGGCTGCGGAGTGAACAAATCTGTTTAATCTGTTTCACAAATTCGCCACTTGGTGTTTTAGTACAATTTAATTATGCAATGATACTTTGCCAAAAAGTACCATGTGAAATTTTGCCTATTTCCTTGAAGATTAATTCCATATTATCACAAAAATATTTTGGATGGAATTATATTTTAAGTTGGTTGGTAAAGCGGGTTATTAGACTGATTTAAAGGTTGGAAAGAAACTACTCATAATTTTGCTGTGGTAGGTACTTAAGGCTTGGCAAGTGTTAAAGAGGATGTCCTCTCTAGTACTTACAAAGTCACCTTGCAAAATATCGAGCATGGTTTAAATAACATCTTATCCTACTAATATTATAAATGTGAAAGTTTTTTTGTTACTTGATCACACAAAAACGGAATAACGAATTTGAATGAAATTTGGCACACACATAGTGGATAACCTGGATTAACATATAGGGTACTTTGCTTAAGTCTTCGCAGACGATTTCGCGTGTAGAAGCTATCTATATATCTTCTATATATATAAAAATGTATGTTTGTCTGTATGTCCTTTATAGAACCGTAAACTATGCATTTGATCATGTTATGATCTTCAGAAAAGTGTTGTGCATGAGCCCACAAAGGTTTCTAAGTTGGTACGACCAATCTTTAACAGATGCGTAGCAACGCGCGCAGGGTTCAGCTAGTATATTAGATTTATAACTTGTCAAACAATTTAGGAGAAGGACCGACCACTCACCCTTGGCTTGTTAACCTCCAAAATTATAAATCAAATAGGTTGATCGATAATGGAAGAGGTTAACAAAACCTAACTCCGTCGGTCGAGTTTGTCAGTCATGAGTGTCAGGGATCCTAATAATGTGCAATTTTGTGCAATTTATAACTTGTTATTTTTGTTCCCAGTCTCTCGTCGGTCCGGCGGCCCTCTCAGCTCGACCCCTACGGGACCCGCAGCGTGCTTGCGCGCGCGCTCGACGTCTGGGCGCAGGCGTCGCGGCTCACCTTCATAGAAGTCAACTCAGATGAAGCGGATATCGTCGTTTCTTTTGCCAGGTCAGTGCATACAACCTTTTGCCAAATATAAGTACGAACCTACTAAAGAAATTGAAATAATTAGTAGGGTTTCTTTGGTTAGTTACCCTAACACTCTATTATTCGTAAAAAGACAACTCAAATCTTCGGCTGTTCTTTAAATATCTCCGAGCTTCGTTGGTTGATTTATTGCGCTGATAATAAATAATAATCAAGTGAGGATTCCGGGAAACGTCGTATCCATTTTAAGGGGATTTGCGGGCTCCTCGTGCGACGCATCAAAATAGGGTCGGACATAGTCGAGCTCGAACACGCCACACATACTCACTCGTATACGGTATATGTTTTTAAAACATAAACTACAGTTACATTTTTGGCATAGATACAGAAGATTTTTTATTCTTAGGTATTCGAAATGTTAATAATATTAGGCGAATACTTCCTTTTTAATAATAGTCGATAGTGTCGGCCGTTGGTTCTCGGTTGGCCTCATAGCCTTATACAAGGTGTAAGGGCATGGTAACGAAAACTGATACCATGTTGAAATTTTCCGTCGATATTTTCATGAACTATGCTAATTTTTTTCGGCATTTCTAAATTGATTTTAGCATACACCCCTTACACCCTGTATTCTTATACAGGTTCGGGAGCCCTGGGATTCAATGAGTGAGTTCATGTTCAATTCATGTTCATTTTCAAATAAACAATTTACTATACTGAGTATCCCACTACCCCATCGAATAACGTCAGTCAGGTAACAGCAAGAAGTTCTAATAAAAGTTAAAATTGGAACGCATCGGTCCCCGTCGGAGCGTGGGAGGTTTCGTTCACGAGCACGATTCACTTTCATTCAGGAACGTGAGGAGACGGCAAATCCACGTCGCTACTTATCTAATAACGATACGATACATACCTTGTACGAAATACCTACACTTGTAGGTTGACAACTCAACTATTCAAGTTTATTATTGCTCTACCAGTAGATATCTACGTAAGTAGGTACCTACCAGAAAAGTCAAACCCGAATATGAGTTTCAACGAATAAAAATACAAGAAAATGCATACCTACTTAAATTCCTCGGCAAAAAATGTAAGATTCAAATAGTCGTGTTGATATCTGATTATGGAATAGAGTCGATACCTTAAAATTATGCAACTTAATAATGTACTACTTAAATCCTACTTAAATCTAGGGTTCTTAACTTTATGCAAACACTAGGCAAGTAGGTAACGGTTACTAAGTAATAATTGATTGAGCTATTTTCGGTAGCACCACCGCTGAGGTGATTCAGGATTCACATCACGCGGAAGACATTTGTTTTACACAAACCTTCTACACCGCCTGCACGTTAATAATGTCAATGTTTAGAAAAGAGGTTTATTTTTAACCCCCGACGAAAAAAGAGGGGTGTTATAAGTTTAACATGTGTATCTGTGTGTCTGTCTGTGGCATCCTCTCCATTTTAATTTAATATTGTTTTGTTAGAAAGGTATTCTGATCGAGAGTGTTTTTAGCTATGTTTCATGAAAATCAGTTCCTCCGTTTGAAAATTATCAGCTATTTTGTAGTTTTAAAAGTAGTCGCATAGGGGTTTTTTAATTTTCAATTTTACTCTGTTGCCAATACTTGCCAATTACAGCTACACTATATAGGTATAAATAAATCAATTGACTTACATATAAACAGTCTAGACAGTCCCTACCCTAGACTATCAAACATCCATATGAAACTGTAGACGAACTGTACGCGATTAGATAGAAAGTAGATAGGTAAATACTAAAACATAAGGCGCAGTAGGTACGTACAACTAGACCCTGACAAATGACGCCGAGTTCCCGACAGGACTCGCATATCCAATGAGAGCGGGACAAAGTTTCCCTTATTAGATCACCGTATACGACGATATGAGAAAGTAGCGGCGACAAAAACGCCACTGGTGGCGGACATATTGCCGGCCGCCATATTGCGGCGCGCACTGGACGTTGCAAACTTGCAGCAAGTTCACCGCCTTCTGCATAACAATATTTTTGAGAATTCTCCTTTTTGCAACCAGAGGTCTCTTGTGGTTGGTCGGTTGTCACGGTAACTCTTTTATTCGAGACTAGCTGTGCCCCGCGACTTCATCCGCGTAGTATTGGATTATTGGGTTAAAAAGTATCCTATATGTTAATCCCGGTTATAATCTATCTGTGTTCCAAATTTCATCCAAATCCGTTCAGTAGTTTTTGCGTGAAGGAGTAACAAACATACATACATACATACATACATACATACATACATACATACATACATACATACATACATACATCCACACTCACAAACTTTCGCATTTATAATATTAGTAGGATAATACTACTACTATAGGTACTTACTATTCTGTAGGCATTCTTTCTTGATCTTCATGTTACTCGTGAATAAAGAATTCCATTCAATACATGCGATCTTCCACGATAATTTTTTGCCGTGTAGTTCGAAAAGTTAATTGTGAAACTCACATTCTCATATAGTTTTGTATATGTAATTATAAAAGTTTTCATAAAGCAATGTCTTAGCAAAGAACATACCTATTTATCACACCTATCACTTGAAATCTAACGTTCGAAATGTAAAACTGTTGCTTCCTTCAAAGAAAAATCAAGTCTATGGAACTGGGCATAAAGTAAATCCTGGCAATAAACATATATACGTACATTAAGTACCTATACGTGTAGCTATCAATTCCCTTCCCCGTACATTATTGAAGTAACACACAGCTCACAGACGCCATCGAACGCTGCGATGCGTACCTGTCTTGGATTTTATGCGTGCCGTTAACTTATATTACGCTCTATAAAAGTGTTCCGTTTCCTACGATATTCCTCGTGAAGTTGCCTTCCAATAGACTAGAGAACGAATATAGCATCGCTTTAACTGCATAGAAAATATCGAATATTGAAATGCTATATAGTGTGCCCCATCGAGTCATTTGGGAGATCGAGATTTATTTCGGGCGAAAATTAGTAGATCCTTTAATTGTTTTAAGTTTGATAAGAGAAATTTTACGTTACTAACGTTACCTACCTACTTCTTATAGGTAGTAAGAAAGTATATCAATGAGCAAATCTAACAGCAGAATAAACTCGAAAGGTATATAGAGTATTATCACATTATATTTTTAGCAACGATAAACTCAGAACTCAGTGTAATTATCATTCATTTATATGGGAGTGTACATCAGTGTTCAACTAAGTTCTGGTTTATAATAATTACCTAGATCAAGAAAACTCTATAAAAGACATTGTCATTTTTCAATGGGCTGTGCGTCCGCGCGCATTATGATTTCTCGTAGTAATAAAATAAAGTAAAGCAAGGAGAATATGGTGCTATATTTCTTGGAGGCAATTAATAATATTGCTTTTAAAAGAAATAGGCGAGAATGTATAGCATATTAGTAGGTAGGTATCATTAAAAACATCGTTATCGGTTTATACGTCGGGTCCCGAGTCGCAAGGGTAGATACCATCAAAGCAATAAATCATCCTCGAACTCGGAAACTTTCCATTCTGAAGCCATTATATTTGACGGCGTATGTCAGCAGGACACTTCCTCATTCCACTACCTGGGCCTCTGAAAAGCACTCAATAAAAGCGCTGTCGTTTTAGGCCGGCCTGTGTCGACTTCAAAAATGAAAAATGTGTTTGTTCAAAGTTCAAAAGGTAGTGGCATGCAAACAACAAAAAAAAATAAAAAACGAAGATAAAATATACTCGTAGAGGTAAAGCACCGAACACTCGTGTATATTATACCTCTAATCATCCTTATCATGATCTAATTTCAATAAGATCTAAGGAACTGAGAGGAAAATAATTTTAAATTATATGTTCGTAGACAGTGGTAGTTTAGTTAGTACCTAAGGGTATGTTTTAAATTTATATATCAAAGTCGGCACACAAGCGTGCGATCCGCCTGATGTTAAGCAGTTATCGTAGCCAATACCATAGGCATTCCTCGCACGTCGCCACCTGAAAGGGACTGGGACAGAGGGAGGGAAAGGGAGAGCGGTTGATATTCCGACTCTCTCAATCTTCGTACGAAACGCAGCTATAATTGCTATTTAACAGCCATCTTCTGTGAGAGGGTGGTACTACCCCGGTCGAGCTTGCCCGCATATGAGCTGTAGTCAACTGGCTACAGCTTGGCTCTACCAACGTTCTCGGCAACGCATACAGCCGAGCGCCCCTCAAATAATACGCGCACTAAGTACAGGAACATTTTCCCTATTTGCGCACCCCAACCATATCGTCTAATGGAAGAACTTTCACATGGCAACTCAATAACGCCGCGGTCAGCTAATATAGCGTGAAATATGCATGGGCGAGGTCTTTCCGTTGTTTTGTTGGCGCTAAAAATGATTAGGTGGGCAGTAGCCGCGCGCGACCCCGGGGACGCAAGTTTGATTGCTCTGTAGACTCCGCTCCGTCCGCCGTGTTGTTTGTTGCCGGTTGAATACATTACCGCCGTATGACTGTTTTCATCAACAGCGCAGGCCTAATGCAACTTCGTCATGTCTGCGTCATGTTTGGAATTTATAGGAGCGATTGGGGATTGGATATATTACCTATCTAGTAAGGTATTTCTTGATGGTTTTCAACGTCAGCAAAATAAGAAAGTTAGGTCTAAAACACGGGCAGTACCTACCACACTTAGACTATAAATGTGCTACCACATATTTTAAACTGCCTATGAATATCGAAAAAGTAAACCAAGGATAAAAGTTTAGAGAATTGATATTGTTTGTCCTGAACGCCTAAGATTTCATCATCATCTACACATACAGCCGCAAATAGAACTTGGCCTGGTCCTCTAGACCGCTCTAACCTACTCGTTCCTTTTAACTTTTTAATTTTCCCTAATTTGTTTAATTTAATTTTACAATTTTACACCATATTTACAACTTTTACAAACTTACTATATGTACTTTATACCATATGCTAAATTAAAGATCTTCGTTTATTTTTAAAATTGGAATTTACAAAATATTACTATACTTACAATCGTGTAATGAATAACAATGTAACTTGTTACTAAATTATTTAAACTAAATACAATGTAATTGTAATTAAAACAACTGTTGATTTTATACACAACATGCCGCAAATAACTGATAATGACTGAAATGACATATTCTGTAACTATAATTACAACGTAGAATTGCCATAACAAATGAAAATGTAAAAATAAAGATGTGACTGAAAAAATATTGTAACACCAAGGTCCCTGATCATGTCAGGGGAGAAGCGGCAGACTGCGCACTCTGGTGGGCAGTCACAAAAAAAAAACCTTCTCGTTCCAGGGCAAATTACGTAACTCTTACCCTAACTGTAGGTAAACATGTTTCATTTAATCACAGAGCATTTGATTGATTTCAATCATCTAGTGTTGACTTGAAGATTGAAATCGGAAGTTGACTCTTCCCGATTTCAATCAACTCAATCGTGATATACGTTATTCACACCAATAGTTTGGCATTTGTGTTCAACGTACTTAACTCCATTAGATTTGTTTGGTAGGGAAATCATAAGGGATCTATTCTGTGGCCTCATAATATGTTTTATTGTTGACAGGCGTTACCATGACGACGCGTACCCGTTCGACGGCCGCGGCTCGATCCTTGCGCACGCGTTCTTCCCCGGCAGCGGCCGCGGCGGGGACGCGCACTTTGATGACGACGAACTGTGGCTCCTGGAACCGACAGATGACGAAGAAGAAGGTAATGTACCTACCATTCATAGGGTGCTTGCATAGAGAAGCGGGTTCCAGGTACAGATAAATCGGTACAGGTCGGTACCTATTGGTGCGGGTGAAATAGCCCTATGTTATCTTATGGGATCACACATTAAGAAACACGAGGAAATTTCTCGGTGACTGATAGATTTCCTTGATTCTGTATGTTAGTTGACCTGCATCAGCGGGTCTGGAAATCCTGTTTCTATATATATACTTATACAAGCATTCATTCAAATCACGAGCCAATGCTCGCAGTGACGAGTCGCCAATGTCCCAAATGCTAACAGAGCCTGGCGTAGGTACATACGTGTAGGTACACGTATTGTATATTAGTGTAGGCAACGCTAATTAGAATTCCAACGAATTGGCCGACGCGAACTTGCGTGAAAAGTTCACGTCGGACGTTCGGAAATGAGCATGTTGCGGTCACCGATGTTTTGACATGCAAATGTCGAAAGCGGCGGACCGTTTTACGAGCACCGCGAGGATTAGAAGTTTAGAACCCTGTGCATTTTGTAATTCGTAACAATTTGCGATACCTACTATGTATATAGGCAGGTATCCTAGGAAAATGTATTTCTTACTAGCTTTTATCAAGTGCCGTAACTAGGGCGGTACCAGCGGTGTACATGGCGAAGATCCTGAATGGGCGCAAAAATGACTAGACCAGGTGTTCAAGTTCTCAAGGGCGCAGTTGTAGGAGCTCGAACGCGCGCATAAAAGGCTAATTATGGCACTGCTTTTGCCCACGACTACGTCGGCGTGGATCTCGGAACAGAATTAACATACAAACTCGCATGCCCTATTTCACCCTTACAAGTTTTATTTTAGCGATAATAGGTAGCCTATGTCCTTCTTCAGGGTCAAATTTGTCTCTATACAAAAAATCATCAAAATTGGTTCAGATGTTTAGGCGTTATATTTTTAACTACTTAGCTGAGCTCGCGACTTCGTCCGCGTGGAATTTAACTTAACCGCTCCCGCGTTCCCGCCTTCTGAGCCCGCGCGACAGGACCCATTTTTTTTTTGTTTTTCTAAAATAAAAGTAGCCTAAGTTACTGCTTATAACAACAGCTATCTGCCAGTGAAAGTCCCGTCAAAATCGGTCCAGCCGTTTCGGAGATTACCCGGAACAAACATACAGACAGACAATTTTTTTTTTATTCGCGTTTTTGCTATAAGGGTCTTATGTACTTTCATATGCATTTAGTGAAAAGGTGTTATTTTGATATTACAAACAGACACTCTAATTTTATTTATTTGTATAGATGGTGATAGTTATCTAGTAACCTGATAAAGTAACCGAGACTACGATTTTGAAATCCCAGCCAGTGACCATTAGGACATATTTATGCTGTGGTACCTAGGTAGCACTGTTAAACATAAGTTCACAACACCATCAAAGGTGTGTCGTAGCTCATTATTTAGGTATCTATATAGCGTGACCGTTGCATTATTGAATGAATGCATGCATGTATAGAGTAAAGTAAACTGTAAACACGGCCGGGTGCCGATAGGTGGCGAGACCGCAGCGTGGACACGCTCGCTGCGATCACCACGCCCACGCGCCTGTTCCGCGCGCGTGATAATTTACACGAACAACGGACGCTTACATCGTCGCATCGGATTGTATTTGGCTAGTCATGTGTAAATATATCCACCTTTACTTTGCTGTAACAATGCATACACGGACCGACCATACGCTAAGCTGTATGACTATGGGATGATTTTATATTTTCGATTTAAGTCCATATAACTTCAAGCCTCAGAAATATTTTCTATAGATCACTCTGTTATTTCAGGAACCTCACTGTTCGCCGTGGCTGCTCACGAATTCGGCCATTCCCTCGGTCTCAGCCACAGTTCTGTGAAAGGCGCGCTTATGTTCCCGTGGTACCAAGGCATCCAGCCAAACTTTGAGTTGCCTGAAGACGATCGTAATGGGATTCAGCAGATGTATGGTTAGTATATTTTAAAACTTGAACCTTGTATGAACCATACCTTCTATTACAGATATCTAACTATATTTTTTAAACAGGTCAAAAAACTTTCACGAAATGGGGGAAAATACCATATTACCGACCCGCGGAGACTCCACCGCCGACGACTACGACAACTACAACTACCACTACGACAACGAGACGGCCATACCATCGCCATCCCAACAGACACCCGGACAGATATCCGACCCGACATTACACTCCTTACCCCCGCGCACCCACTAGATATCCAACTTACCACCCAGAAAGACCCTACAACCCCGAGCGTCCACATAATCCCGAACGCCCGTACACTCCCGAACGCCACTACCCAGAAGAGCATCCTCGCCGGCCGAGCCAGCACTACCCGCGACCCACTGAAACGACCACCACCTCTCCGACCTACCGTCCGCGCTACCCTCACGTACGGCCCGAATACCCGAGTTATCCCAGACCAAACTACCCGAATTACCCGAACGACCCGAACAGAGATAACCCGAGGAAGCCGTACTACCCGGAAAAAACGACGCAGAGGACTATAACAACGACCCCGTCAGACAAGCCCGACACGTGCGACACGAGTTACGACTCAGTTGCTCTCATACGTGGAGAACTCTTCATATTCAAAAATCGGGTGAGTAAAATCAAAATGTTCTTGATTGATCTCGTAACATAGGTAGGTACTATAGGTACTTACTCTGATGATGTAAATTTGACTCACAGTTCAATGTTTAGACATCCATATCCTAATAAAGTTAAATGAAAATAGTTAAAATCCTAATAGTTTAGGAGCAGACTATTATTTTCAAGAACTGTTTACCAAATTCAGATTTCTATTTCAGTACCACTGGAGGATAGGGGCTCAAGGACGATACCCTGGATATCCAATGGAGATAACAAGAATGTGGTCTAGCCTACCAAAGAATCTTACACACGTCGATGCTGTTTACGAAAGACCAGATAGAAAGATTGCATTTTTCATAGGTCAGTGACATGTAAATCCTTGTCAAATTGTGACTTAAGACAATCTGTATATAAATCTCAATCTTCTAACTCTTGGTTTACTATCAATTTCAGGTAAACAATTGTACTTGTTCGATTCACAACATTTGCTGCCGGGATACCCGAAGCCATTAGTCAGGCTCGGCTTGCCAGACAGCTTGGACAAGCTAGACGCCGCTATGGTTTGGGGCCACAACGGAAAAACTTATTTCTACAGTGGCACTATGTATTGGAAGTAAGTATATATTTGCATTTCCATATACACCCCCGAAAATTCGCAACCAAATCAGACGAAACAGTTACATATCACAAATACGATTTAAACTAACACGGTCTTTATTGCAGATACGATGAGGACGAAGGTCGCGTAGAACTCGATTACCCTAGAAACATGGCTATGTGGAAAGGAGTTGGCTACAACATTGACAGCGTATTCCAATGGAAAGACGGTAAGCAGGAATTTCTCCCTTCTTCTATACCAAAATTACCAGTGTGATAGAAGTGGTTCGACAACAATACGACTTTTTTTAACTTTCTCCTCTATTTCCAGGCAAAACTTACTTCTTCAAGGGCAAAGGATTCTGGAAGTTCAATGACCTGCAGATGCGCGTGGAGCACGAGCGGCAACACCCTTCGGCGCCCTACTGGATGGGCTGCCCCGCCGAGCGCACCGGCCGCCGCGCACCGTACCACGCGCTGCCCGCGCCGGGCTCCACTCTGCGCTCGCCCAGCGCCGCATCCGCCACGCCCGCCACTCTACTACCACTCCTATATCCTCTAGCATTTATACTGGCAAACTATATTCGATATTATTAATGCTATTCTTAATCCTACTTATATATTTCTATGACGTATTATAAAACATAGTTTTGTTCTACCCTCACTAAGATACATTATTATATGCGGATATTATTCTGTAGACTGAAAACCGGATGTTTTCTTTGGGAAATTTATTTTATGTCAGCTATGAGCTTCATACTAATATTGTTGGCTATCTAGGTACTTATGTATATTTTTGTAAAGACCAAAATATTAAAAAATTGTGTTATTAAAAATATTACAAGGATCAGATCGGCTACTAAGTCATGAGTGCCACTTGCAACAAGCCATTTCCGATTCGGTTTGAAACCACAAAAGAGTATAGAGCAACCTTGCTGAAATTAATTTGGGTAAAAATATGATTGAATCACATGCAGTGTCCCTTTCATCTGTTGTTTGATTAGCTCTACCTTCTCCTGATGTCCTATACGAATCAGGTCATGAATAACCCGCTTTATAGTTTACTCAAGTGCGGGTACATGTCGAGTGGTCGGTTCTACGTACTGCCGATGCATAATGTCTGAATCAACAAGTACATATCGGTGATGTCTGAGTTAAGACTAGAATAAGTAACTATTGCGCAAAATTGCACTGCCTGTTTAGTATTAAAATAAATATCTTCATATTATATTATTGTCTTAATATAAAATTATTAGTTACTTAATTGTAATCCTAGTAATATAAAAAATATGAATTATTATTTCTATTATATGTACATTTTGATCTCAATATGATCGAGTGCTTGGTTTGTTAATGTCATGTAAGGTATAAAACACCATTCATTTAGCTTCTGTACAGTTTGTATTGTCGATTGATGTCCATGTTTAATATATAAAGAGTTATTTTCATGAAGAACTGTTGTTAGTGTGCATAGTACACTATATACCTAAGCCAAATACCTGGTGTAATAGAAACAAGAACACATAAATGCCTTAGTTACAAAACAAATACCTACCTAATACACTTTTGTAGGATAACAATGTAAAATATATCCCTCTACTTATCTATATACATAAAAAAAGCTTTTTATCTTAATATAAAATAGTATATAAGTAACTTATTTATCTCTTATGCTGGTTAAAAGAGGTACACATACTGTAATTTGTAAATTATACCTACCTAAATGGAATATAATGATGTATGAGTAATTATAAGTAGATGCCATAATAATTGATAGCTAACACTATACATATTACAGTACAATATACTACAAATATTTTTTTAACAAATGGCCTTATGTGTACTGTGAAAGCCGAAGGGTGTTTGTATGAAACTGTGTAATCCAGTTGTGTTGCCAATGTGGAAAAGAAAAAGTGAAACTTGGTAGAATGAATATGGTGCTTAATATAGTTAGTCGTTGTACAGAATAAATTCTCTTTGGATATTTTTGTATGTTGCTGTTGTGTCTCCATTATCAAAATGATGTATACCATATTCAAGTAAGTATATTACCCCTCTTCCATAATAACTGTTTGTACTACAATTACTTAGTTATAAGGTGAATGTATAACTTACTTACTCAATAAATGTTTTTATCTTGTGCAATCAACTGTTAAATACATATAATATTCATAATAAATGTGTTTTTAAAGCATAATGGTCCATAAAATGGGGGTGGCTTGAATATAATATATTTAATTTTATACCAATCAAGTCCCTCAACATTTTAATGTAGGTAATTAAGGCTACATTAGCTTTTTAGAATTTCTTTGGTCACAAATAATTTAATGATAACTGTGATATTTACTTTTATATAAAAAAAGGAATGCCATAAAAAATTGGTGATAAAAATAAATAAAAAAAGTCTTTCTAAAATAATTACTCAATAAAATAATTTTAGTTCAATGTAATTTCTTTTAAGTAATATTATATGTTTGAGTAAGTCAAAATAAAGAAGTTTCTAAAATGTTTTGTTTCATTTCCTTTCCCATAAAACAATTGATAAAAGAATACCCACAATCATATGCATGTAATAAGCACCTAGCTATTTTCATGTAGAATTCATTTCAAGATAAATCAACTTCCATTGCATTCTGTGATTGCATACCAACATCAATAGCAAAAGCTCAATAAGTCTGGTAACCATAAATAAAGTTTTGAACTGAATCAGTGAACAAATCCCAAGTTGGAGAGTGATCTTGAGAATGCTTTGTAACATCATTTTATACTGGTACTAGCTGTGCCCCGCGACTCCGACCGCGTTCTGTTGAAATTTTTCCTGAATTTTCTGTGCTATAAACCTCACGGAGCCCGAGACCTTTCCAACGAATGCAAAACCGTGGAAATCGGTTCGTGCGTTCTGGAGTTATAGCGTCAGGAAGGAAAACCCGACTTATTTTTATATAGTAGATGACATAAGACATTTCCAAGAATGCCTTCAGATTTGAGATTAATTTATTAATATGTGCCTAAAAAGCCCACAGGTTGGTATTACTACACCTTTGATTAACCTTTTATGAAATCACATGAGAGTGATCAACACACCAAGATATAACAAAAAAAGTTTTTTATTTATGAAATAAATCAGGATCACTGTGATCAATATAAACCTAAAGCTGTCATATAAATATATTCCTAGAAATATATTCTAAATTAGGTAGAATAAAAGTAAGAAATGTCTGATTGATCACTGAGAATTTATTAAATATCCTCTATTCCGCTTGTTAGTTTATCTAGTCATATTATGCTGCAGTTATCTAAAAATTGCATACCCATCTACACTGAAAGAACTTTAGTATTTTAAAAATTTATTAAATAAGTACCTATTATAACAAAAATCTTACCCAACTACTGATATAAATAAATGGTCATTCAGCTCCATTAGTGACTTCATTGCGGAACCCTAACTTTGACCAATCTTCTTTAGCCATCAGGTTATGTTCCATCCTGCAGGCCAGGTACTCCTTCGCTTCGTCTCGACACAACGAGTTATTGCTATTGTTAGTGAACAAACACTTCATGTATTTCGTCATAGTCTTTTTGCATACTCCTTCGTGATCCAGAGGAAAGCTGCCTTTATCAGGCGCAGTTGGTATAAACTGTTTTTGTCCGAAAGTCATAGCTGTCGACATTTTTGTCAATTAAGATAACAATCACCGGGATTCAGATTATTCTTCTGCACTTCTAAATCACGAGTTATCTTGACTACAATTTCTTTATCACTCGATTATAATCCAAAATAATCCGGCAACACAGCTGATCTATTGTTGACGGATGTGATTCGGTACTGACTGTCTGTCTGACATTGATAGACATGACAGACAGAAAAATAAATGAAAGTCAAGGTTTCACTTCACTTCACTTTTTTAAAAATATGGCTGCATCATTAGGTAGTCGATGATTTTGCCAACAACAGAGTTTTATCAGTCAAGATTTAACTATTCGTTCATTGTTTCGTATTTTGTTTTAGTTATGGGTTAATTAGATCAAAGGAGAAAGGACCCTCTGCCTCAATCACTTCACTGGCCATTTAAACTTTATATGACACTAGCATCACGCAAAGAGAATAAGGCATCACGGACACCGGCAGAATTGTGGCAAATAGCTACAAACGCCACTAACAAAGAAGAAGAAGAACTATTCGTTCAAGACCTATGAAGTTTGAGCTATTCGCTTGACCTATTAGTTGAACACTAACTTGGACACTAACCAAGAAGCTTATGTATAAAGTTCTTGACACTAACCAATGATGATATTTCAGCAAGATCCAAGATGGTTTATTTGTTAGTTTGATTTAATGTCCATCAATTATGTCAAATTGACAGTTCAGTAGACGTCATTCAAATGCGCCGCATTGCACGTGCGTGCTTTGCTTTTCATTTATTTACAATATTTTTCCGTACTATATTGTGAAAAATGTCTCGACTTATAGTAAAAAACTTGCCAAACAAGGTCTGTGTTTAGTTTATAGTGCTATATATTTCGATTGTGTGATAAATTCTATAAATATTACTACTTTTTACCAGGTTACTGTTGAAAAATTGAAAGAAATCTTCGGAGAGAAAGGAGAAGTTACTGACGTACAGTTAAAATATACAAAAGATGGGAAATTTAGGAACTTTGGGTTCATTGGATACAGGACAGAGGAGCAGGCAACCGCGGCTAGGGAATATTTTGATGGCACATGTGTGAATTCCATGACAATACAAGTGCAAACTTGCGCCAATTTGGGAGATGAGAAAAAGCCAAGGGCGTGGAGTAAATATGCACCCGACAGCACTGCGTACAAGAAGCTTCATAAAGATGAGATAGATGATAAAATAAATGTGAAGAAAGAGAAAAAAATCGAAAAGAATAAAAATAAGATAAAAGAGCTACTCAAAAAGGTAAAATGCCTAAGCTATAATATATTTAAAACATACAATTACTTACTATCATTTTTTATTTACAATACCTAGAATAATCTTAATGAGTATTGGTTGAATTACACTGTTTTCCTATCATACAAGCTAGTATTGTCTAACTAACACTGTTCTTACTGATGATTACTTGATTGCTGTTTATTCTCTTTCAGCATAAAGATGATCCACTATTCACTGAGTTTATTGAAGCTCACATCAATGAACAGACCACCTGGATAAAGGAAGCTTTAGAAGCGGCATCCAAGAGTGATGATGATGACAGTGGAGTTGATGAGGAGGTGGAGAAAACTGACACCAATGAGATGGTTCAGCAGAAGGAAACTGAAAAACCAAAAGACGTCAAGGTGGCCAACAAACAAATTAGTGATCTTGAGGTGAGGTATAATCACAGAGATGTAATAGTTTAGAAGTATGTACCCTAATTAGTCAATTTTATGCCAAAAACTAAAACGCATCTTTTGTTAAAAAGTTGGATGGAGACTTGTAGTGATATTGTTCATTATCCACTTTCCAGCTAACTTTTGGCTATGTTAGTAGCATTCAAATTCAAATATTTTTATTCAAATAGGCCAGATTAACTGGCACTTTTAAAAAATCAAGAGCTAGGTGCATGTTCCACAACTAAATCCTATGGAGAAGAACAAGCAAGAAACTCCATAGATACATTTTTTATTTGCTCTTTTTTAAATTATGTTTGTGTTTACAAACAAATTCTTTGTTGAATTTTATAATCATATATACCTACTCTATCAGTTGCCTGTGGATTCATGCCGTTGGTGTATGGTAGTATGAAATAAAGAATATGAACAGCAAAATCATCATCATCATCAGTTGACATTGAATCAGTTGGTGTAATAATTATTATCAAATCATGGCCATTTTTGTTTCTTTTAGTATATGAAATTATTAATGAAAAAAGTTGGAGGTTCCACAAACAACAATAACAGTACAACAGATGAAAAGAGTGAGGAACCGCAGGAGCCAAAAAAAGTCAGAAACAGACCACTGTTCCATGTGAAGGTTAGTAACAGTTATTGAAACCAAACCTTATATATTATATACTTACAAAGTATTTTTTACACTAAAAAACACACTCTTTATTAATATGATTCCAATTGCCTACATAAAGGCAGCTACAATCACAAAAGCTTTAACATGGCTAACAATATGAGGAGTATATCAGTAAAATTTGTTTGGAACTGTAAAGTGACCATTTATCAATCACATAGTGTAGCTGGTAGCCTTACAGAATTGGCACATTAGTTTGCATGACCATACTACATACTTGTATGATTTATTTCTTATGTTATTCCCATAAAATTTATGTTAAATCAATATGAAGCCATAGATTTGGGTGTTAGTCTGCCGAATGGCGATGTTAATATTTATTTATCACAGATCCGTGTGTTATAAAAATATGGATAAAGAAATATACCTGCATTATTTTTCTTTCAGATATCAGGCCTACCTTTTAAATGTAAAAAGAAAGATATAAAAGAGTTCTTCCGGCCATTAGTGCCATTTTCAATAAGACTGCCGCTCGGTAAAGGTAAACGGCTGACTGGCTTCTGCTATGTTGGATTCCGAACAGAGCAAGAATTGAAGAAGGCACTTAATAAAGACAAACTGTTTTTAGGTAATTATTATATTCTTAAGATTATAAAATTTTATCTAGATGTAAACAACAAAGTATTTAGCTGCTTAGACTGAGTGGTTGGTGTGTTAAACTGGCGCTATTTTTTGTTTTATTTAAGTCTGTCACATAATTAATATATTTTTTATAGGCAACCATCGCATTCACATCCACAAATATGAAGATAAAGCGAAAATAGCTGCAGAGGAAGAAGAAGAAAGTATTAAAAAGAAAAGGGAAGAGGTAATAAAAAAATGTTAGTCTATATTCACATCATCATTCAAATAGTACAATAAAATTAATTATTAAATTCTAGCAGTCATACAGAGTGGAATTTTTATATTTTTTTTAACAAAAGTCGGCAATCGAGCTTACCACCCGCCTGATTGTAAGTAGTTACCATAGCCTATAGACCCTAGCATTACTTAAGGCGTTGCTCGCACGTTACTGACTAAAGAGGAGTGGGACAGAGGGAGATGAGGAAGAGAGGGGGTAAGGGGGGTTGAGCTTCCGGCTCTCTCACTTTATCGTACGAAACGCAGCTATAATATCTCTTTTATTTTAGAAATCAAATATTGAAGAAAGCATTGGTGAAAGTGGGAGTATATTTGTAAGGAATTTAGCTTACGTGGTTTCAGAAGAGGAAGTAACAAGTTTATTTGAAAAATTTGGTAAGTTTTAGATGGTTTTTCCTGTATCCTATCAATAATATGCCGTTGATTAATTCATATAACATTCTTTTGAGTCTAAACTCATTAATAGAATCGTCAAAACTCACAAACGCACCTTAACTGTATTTTGGTAAGGTCGAAATTTAGATGGCAATATTTTATTTTTTGTAAGTTACCGAAACTACTGAGGTCTACAATGTATTTTTCATTACTCATACTCTGAAAGTAGGTCTGAAGTTGCCTGAGGAGCGGGTTGAAAGTAATACTTTTCCGGCCCGGGAGAATCGCTTTCAACTGACAGCGGTCAAATTATTAAAAATAAACTAGTTATATTTTGACATTTCTATTAAACCAGGCCGGCCTACTTCTACTCCTAATTCTACTGCTACTTTTACTGCTAGTTTCACTGCTACTTTCACTGCTACTTTCACTGCTACTTTCACTGCTACTTTTACTGCTACTTTCACTTTTCCTTTCACTTTTACTTCCACTTCCACTTCAGGTCGGTCGGTCAAGTCGGTTAAAAATATGATGGTTACTTGTTACAGCCCAATCCCAAACTAAGCTACGCTTTATGGGTACCGTATTTTACCGTATTTTGCCGTCCATTGACGGCAAAATAGGCGGTAATCCGATCTTCATTTGTTTTTTCGAGTTGTAGAGTATTGTTAATACTTCCTTGTATTATTTCTTTAGCTAATTCATGTTTTTATTTTTACTTTCCTTGTATTCGTAATGAAAAGCACAGTGTTTACCTCGGGTGAAAGTCTTATGTCTCGGGACTAAATAAGTAACTTTCACCCCTTGTGTAACAATGTACTATTGGTGTTCTGTGTACGTATTTGTTATGTTCAGCCATGGATGTAGGAATATTTCCTAGGCAATTCCCCTAAATGAATACGTCAGTTTTGACAGTTTTCGAGTCGTATGTGAGTCGAGTCGAACTACAGTCGTTAACAGAGTTGGGCACTTGGCTTTGTAAGTACCTACATAATAATCAATTGGCAGGTCCAATAGCTGAAGTGAACATGCCCATTGACCCAATCCTGAGGCAACCGAAAGGCTTCGCGACGGTGACGTTCATGATGCCGGAACACGCAGTGAAGGCGTACACCGAGCTGGACGGAACCGCGTTCTGCGGCAGAATGCTGCACTTGCTGCCCGCCAAAACAGAAAAACTTGAAAATGAAAGTGATGATGGTATGTGTGCTAAATAAGTCATTTTCCTGTTGCGTGCAGCAGTGCTGACCACCCTAGTCTACCTGTCCCGTCTCCACTATACCAACACGGCGGGGGACATTGCTGAGTATGTCAGAATAAAGAGCAATGTCTCATTGAGAGTTCAGCCGTTGGACTCTAGTCACAACGCTAGTTTCAAGGCGTTTGTAGTTAGGGTCCCCACGCACAGGCTGTCAACTTTCATGCAGGAAGGCTACTGGCCGAAGGGTGTGGTGTTCAGGCGCTTTCCGGGGAGATTGCCGCCGTCACCACCCACAGTTTAGTTTTTATTAATTTTATTAATATGTATGTTAGTTTATAAGGTATTTATCTATGGGCCTGCGATGCCTGAACATAAATAAATAAATAAATTATACAGGTACAAACAGAAGGGATATACTTTTTCTTCAAAACTTAACTTTGTAATCCTAAAATCTAAAACTATCAGCTTTGGAGGAAACTTGAAAAACAAAAGGTGTTATAGGAATACAGGTGTTGACAGATTTCACAAGTCTACAAAACCTTTAGTACTTCAACTGTCCCACAAAGCCGATAGTTTTAGATTTACAAAGTAAAGTTGCAAAAAAATAGTATACCCTTTTTGTTTCGTAGGTGTCTTAACTAATTGTCTGTCTATCTGTTTGTTCCGGCTAATCTCCGAAACGGCTGGACCGATTCCGCCCTCCCCCTGTGTAAGCTATGCATGTGACTATGTATGTGCTTGTCCTGCTCATGTCCGTAACGGATAAGTGAGATCATTTATTATTTTTACATACTAGAAAAGTATAATGTGGTTTTCCTTTCACTGTAACACATTTGGTTGGTCCATGCATATTTAATGTGTTTATGTAAATTTATGATCTATGTTTTATGCAAATTCGTTCGAATAAAACTCGGGTTATTTCTAAACATGACTGACAATCTATATTTAACATGATTATTGCAGTTTTAAGATTTCATCAACAGATTTGTCTTCCGTTCTTTACTGTCGCAACATCGCAAATGTCAATTCTCGAGGTTGGGAATGGGAAGTTAAGTGGTTTAAATGAATATCTGACATTAATATATATTTCTTTTATGTTAGAGGGCCTCTCATTCAAGGAAAAAAAGGCGAAAAAGTTAAAGGCTCAAGCGAAGTCGTCACACAACTGGAACGTATTGTTCTTGGGAGCGAACGCCGTCGCGGACGTCGTCGCTAGCAACTATAACACTACTAAAGAACAACTGCTTAGCGACAGCAACAAAAGTGAGTTTACAGCGCTTTGAATAATAAAAAGCATTTTATAGCCCACCTCACACTTGGGCGAACCGCACCATATAACATTTTGCGACTACACACTTTAGGTAGTGGGAATAAGGTATACATTTCCTTGTTATTGAGATGCGTTAAGTGCACTGACGCATCGGTACAAGCGGATTGTAGGAAAGTACATAAGGTTTGCAAGATTATTTTTATGAACATAGAAAGAGAGTACAATAAGAATAGCCACAAATTGTAGAGTATTATGATTTTATTTATGTACTTGCGCTCAGTTGAAGAAACAATCTAATGATCTGTTTTAAAATGTACGGATTTGACATTGATTTAATGACAAATTAGAGTTTAAATGTCATTATTGTTTCTGCAACTAGATGTGTTAGTTAAGGAAACCAGGTATTTTTATATTGTTTCCCTATTAACAATAATGTTATTACTATTTTTAACATTGCTGGAGATCGTTATCAGCCGTCCGTGAGTGAGCTGATAACGATTGATGTAATTTCGTTGTATAATTGGACGTAGTTTTGCAAAATGGTCCCAACCCACACACATTTGTGCAAACTGAAACCAACCTAGAACCACTAACACAAGGTTGGTTTTGGTCTACAGCAGTGCATGTTGATTCTGTTCTGCATAACGATATCCAATTATCGGTTTATCACAGATACAAGTGCCGCCGTGCGACTGGCCCTTGGCGAGACGCAGCTCGTGGCGGAAACGAGAGCCTTCCTTGAAACCAACGGAGTATATCTAGATGCGTTCAATAAAGTAAGCTGAATTAAATAAATAAATAAATATCGCCATACGAACACCCCAACTGTATGGTCCCAAACTAAACAACGCTTATATTATGGGTACCGGACTGGGGGCGATCCCAGTGACACCCAGACCAGGGAAAATTACGAAAAGGCCATTTCCTAAATTTACCCTGGCGGGAATCGAACCCGCAACCACCCGATGCAGTGAGACGAGCGGCCTACGCTCGAACCACTGCGGCAAGCGGTCGTCAAACAATTTTTGTTAATTACCCATCTATACAAATAATTAAAATTGGAGTGTCTGTTTGTAATATCAAAATAACACCTTTTCACTAAATGCATATGAAAGTACATACGACACCTATAACAAAAACGCGATTTAATTTTTTTTTGTCTGTCTGTGTGTTTGTTCCGGGTAATCTCCGAAACAGCTGGACCGATTTTGACGGGACTTTCACTGGTAGATATCTGTTGTTATAAGCAGTAACTTAGGCTACTTTTATTTTAGAAAAACAAAATTTAAAAAATGGGACCTGTCGCGCGGGCTCAGAACGCGGGAGCGGGCTTTTTTGTTAAGTTAAATTCCACGTGGACGAAGTCGCGGGCTCAGCTAGTTTAACATAAATTTACAACGTTTTTCTAAATTTCAGCCGGCAAAGAAGAGATCCAAAACCTGTATTCTCGTAAAAAATCTACCCGCCAACACTGATAAAGATGAAGTTAAAGCATTATTTGCAAAACATGGTCAAATTGCCAGATTCCTGATGCCGAAACACGGCATCACGGCGCTTGTTGATTTCATTGAACCGTTCGAGGCTAAAAAGGCGTTCGGCAAGCTAGCATACTCTCAATTCAAAAGTGCACCTTTATACTTGGAATGGGCACCTGAAAACGTATTCATTAAATCTGACAAAATAGAGTCAAAACATACAGAAATCGAAGAAAATCCAAGCGCAGTCGAAGAATCCATGCCTTCAACTGATTCGGAATTCCGTGAAGTTGAAGGCAGCAATATAGAGAAAGTGAAAGAGGATCCTGTCATAAATACAGAGGAACCTGAAAATGATACGACATTGTTCGTAAAAAATCTTAATTTCAAAACTACTGAAAGCAGTTTGAAAACGGTTAGTTGTATCGAAACCTTTAATAAATCCACAAGTCTATAAAAAAGTTATTTCTATTATATATGTTTATAAAGCTGTGATAGGCGATTGGTTAAAGCACGCGTCTTGCGGGCACCAGGTCTTGGGTTCAAACCCCGGCTCGCACCTCTGGATTTTTCAAAATCTATGTGCGAATCATATTTTCTATATGATTATCACTTGCTTACGGTGAAGGAAAACATCGTGAGGAAACCTGCATGTCTTAGAAGATCTAACCAATTTTCGAAAGACATGTGAAATCCGCCAACCCGCACTGGGCCAGCGTGGTGGATTATGGCCTGAATCCCCCTCGTGTTGAGGGGAGGCCCGTGCCCAGGAGTGGGACGTCAAAAGGGCTTAATTATTATTATTATTATGTTTTTTTAGCATTTCTCAGGTGCCGGAAGAGTGCACAGTGTGACCATAGCTAAAAAGAAAGACCCGAAAAATCCTGGACAATTTCTGTCCATGGGATACGGTTTTGTGCAATATTATAGAAAACAAGACTCAAATGAAGCGCTGAAGGAAATCCAAGGATCGACACTGGATGGAAAGACGCTCGAATTAAAACGGTCGGAAAGAGGAAACACGTGAGTGTAATCATTTGTATCATATGTTATACTAGTTTCTGCCCGCGACTTCGTCCGCGTAGATTTAAAGTATTCTATATGTTAATCCAGGTTATAAACTGTGTTCCAAATCCGTTCAGTAGTTTTTGCGTGAAAGAGTAACAAACATACATCCATACTCACAAACTTTCGCATTTATAATATTATTATTATAGTAGGTTTTTTTTTAGGCTCAATCGCATTCGACATTGTGTTAACTACATACCACGTGTTGAGTTATCGGGATATGCCATGCAGGTCCTCGTATCAGCCAGCTTACACACACGTAGTAGATTTGTAGTACAGGACGAATTGAATTTCGCTTCATCAATTAGGATGTTTTTGAATCTAAATAAACATTTTATTTAATTTAGATGATAAAACAATAATTATGACTATAATACGAAACGAAATACTTTAAAAAATTAAAAGTACATTAAAATATACCCTGCCCGCGTGGGATGGTGCCATTTATGCTGGCTGCATTTCCTCGCTGAATCGATAGGCTGATTTTTTGAAGGAGGCAAGAGCCCCAGCTCTCTTGTCACCTGTAGAGGAAATTATGTAATTTTCTACAGATTTTTTTCTTACAGGAATGACGTAAAAACTTCAAAGAAGAACAACAAGGATACGGTTCAAAATGGCACCAAAATTCTGGTACGAAATGTACCATTCCAAGCCAACAGGAATGAAATACATGAAATATTTAGGTAAGTCTTTTGATTTATTTTTAAATAAAACTGCTATTTATTGGAATTCATAAATCATGTGCTGTACTGTGCCACTTTTTAGTAGATACTTAGTTGCATTTGAGTAGGTTGTTTTTAGACCTTACTGAGACCACTACTCAAATTGAGTTGGGTTGTTAACACAATTTTAAAATCCCAGACCGTGTTGTCAATTGGAATTGATTTGCGAATTCCACGAAGCGGTTCACTTACTTAATATTGTTTAATTTATAATCTTATACCTACAACCATGCGTATCATTATATTTTTTTAAATCTTTACAAGCGTTAACGGTAATTAATCAATCAGTGCACTGATACGAACTCCAGAACATTGGGTATGTGTGTGTTATCGCTTCTAGTATTAAATTACCCAAGCTAAAATTTCCTGTTATTAATAAACATGAAATACCTTGTTATAACCATAAAAATACATGTTAGTTTTATTTTACAGAGCTTTTGGAGAAATAAAAACCTTAAGATTACCTAAAAAGTTATCGCCCGGTTCTGACCAACATCGTGGATTCGCATTTGTGGACTATCATTCTAAGGCAGATGCAAAGGTTGTTATAATGTTTACTATTGCTTTTATTTTTTCTTTGATCTTCTTCAAACTGACGATTTTTTTCTAGTCTGCATTTGAAGCATTATGCCAATCAACTCACCTTTACGGTAGAAGATTAGTATTAGAATGGGCGGACCAGGACGACGAAAGTGAAGATGTTAACATGTTGAGAAAACGAACAGCACAAGCTTTCAACGCGAAAACCCCAGGAGGGAAGAAATCCAGGAAAGGAGCTATCGACGCTGAAACATTTGTTGAAGGAAACAACAGTGATGTGTAAATAAATAAGACAAAAATAGCTTGAGTAATTTTTATTTCTCCATAACACAAGTAAAAAACAAAATTAGTTACAACACTGTATATTTGCTTTATATTATACCAAAATGGTGCAAGTCTAGGATGGCAATGTAGTATGATTGTTATATAATGGTGTAACAAAAATATGACAATGTGATCTATAAATCTCATGAGACAATGTCGTAACAGCTCATATCATAATGCCCTAGTATTTACAAATTTTAAAGACAAATTAGATCTTCGTATTTCGACATTACACAACTAATCTACATTCTGCAGGATGCAGATGTTTCCAGTGACCTTTATTTAATAAATTAATAATATGACTATGAAGAAATATGATAAATTATATTCAGAACTACATCACAAACATAAGTTTCCTCCACAATCAAGAAACCATGAGTCATTGAACTATTTGTGATTATGGTTCAATACTTTTAACACTAAAGTTGTAATGTTATTAACACTAGAAAAGACTGGGCTAATATTTACATACAGGGGAAATAGCAAGTAATGATCAAGGTACCTATATATGTAGTTACAATACAATACAAGTAATAAACAAGACAACATAATAATAAAGTGATCTAGGTAAAGAGATTATTCTAAGGGTATTGCTGGGTAGTATATCTAAGTTTACATACTCCACAATACTTGAAAATGGTTGCAATGCCAAACCGTAAAAGCTGTTTCCATTAAACTTTATTATACCTATGCATTTTATGAAAGATAAAAATAATTAATTAATTTTCCTGAAATTTTAAGAATTCTTATCTACTCTATAACTAATAACCCCATAAAACAAACTTATGATAAATCTAAAATAATAATTTATAAATGATGGCAGTGACAAACAATAATTAGTCAGAGAGAACCAATGGTTGTGCCATTTAATTTTATAAATAATACAAATTACAAGTAGGTGTGTATTGTACACTATCACTCACAGACTTTCAAACATTCACTGTCCTACATTATAATTTTAAGGAATGTGTATCCAACTGATTATTTGAAGCTTGTTAATTTCAGGTAGGTATTATTTAAAATGACTTTCACTTATTCTGGAGTATTCCAACCAATATTAAATGCTTTGTTGATCAAACTGCCTTCAATTACTCTGGCAGTGTGTTGAATTATGCAATCATTCTCCACAAATTCGTTAAATGATCATACATCATTCATTCTGATGTATAAAGATTTCAATCAATCTTTACAGTTGAATAAATTTTTCTGACAAATATGCTAGTGCCTATATATCCTACAGTCCCGCAAATAATGCCCAAAGCTAAGCTAAACAAAGCCATGTAACCAAAATAGAAAGTAGTCTGAAAGAGGCCATACATTTTTGTTTTGAACAGGAAGTAATAAAAGGAATACAAGTACACATACAAGGCTGTGCTACCTGCAGAAAGGAAACTCGTCCATTGCCAGCGGTAATCCTCGGCATTCAACAAGAAGTAAGTGCAAACAATTGTCACACATATGGTTACTATCATCAAGATCAGGAACACCAGCAACATAAATCCATACACATAGTAAATTTTGTACGCCCAGAATGAAGTAAAGATGAAATACATTTCAATGAATATCGAACCAAATGGTAGAATACCCCCAACTATAATTATAATAAGTGGCTCCATGAACCATTTCTTTTCTGGTATGGGTCTAGGAACGGCATTAATACGACAGGGGTAGTCAGGCTGTCCGGCTAGATTGCGTCCGAGCACCGTTCCCACTAGTGTTAGTGGTAGTATCACAAAGGTACAGATGGACATCACTGCGATCATACTGCCAAATGGAATAGCCCTTGATGCATGATAGTACATTGCAATGAAGTTGATAAAGAATGCTGTGCCACAGACAAGGACAGGCAGCAAGAATGCTGACAACAACATCTGCTTGATCCACAGTTTACCACCCATTCTAGCATAGAGAGAACCACCAAAATATCCATTCACAGGAGAAGTAGCAGCATAAATGAAAATAGCAGTGGACAACAAAGACCCTCGTTCAGTGTAAAGTTCACCAAAAATTGTGAATATTATAACAGCCAGTGTGACCACAGTGAGTTGGTAACCAGATCCTACCAAACCTGAGAATAATGCAAGATGAGGGACCGGTCTGAAAACATCACCATGCACTTGTTTCCATCCATACTCATCACCCAAGTCTTTCTCCAAATCATCCAGATCATCATCTTTTGAATACCTTGCATAGTCCTTCCTGAGGGTTCTCATAAGAATCATAGATACAAGTCCCACTAAGAATATAACCATCATAAAACTGTTAAAGATACTGAACCAGTGGATCCTGTGCTGGAAAAAGTTAGGATCTAAATATTTATCAAATCTATCTTCAAAATGAATATTGCTTTTCTTCCAATTTACTTCATAAGTGAATGGAATTTTGGCTTCGGGGGTGAGTCGTTCCTTATTTTCTGCGGTAAGGTTCACTTCGACGATTCTGTTGCCATTGTACCCAATGTCGAATTTCTTGTGTGTCCAAATGTAATAGTGTTCGCCATCAATCTCTCCCACTGTCCCCCATATAGGGAGATCGTCTATGTACATCTGATACCAGTAATGATTCTTTACGGCATACACAAGTGCTTTGTAGGACTGGTCGATCAGTTCGATGGCACATACCTGCTGAGCAGGCACGTTATCTTTGAACGTAATGTCGAGTCCACTAAATTCCAGTTCAACTCCTTGAAGCGCTTCAGATAACGTTTCATGGTAGTGTCCGATTGTTACTTTAGTGCCGACGCAAAAAGGTAAGGAAAAATATGCATACGTCTCTTGGCGATTATGATACGGCCCCACTGTATTCATCCACAGCACCACTTGTTCTCCATCCTTATAAGTGTGTGTATGTTCGTCACAGTTGACGATTGTCCACAATATGAATAATAAATATAAAAATTTCATTTTTATGTAGCAGGTAACTTATTTATGCAATTAAAATTGAAATAAAATAAACATAACACGTATGTAAAATGCCGTAGTCAGACATTAGGTGAGATGTTGCCAATGTGATAAATGATAATCACAGACCAATAAGAGAACAAGGATAATACACAATACAAATACTGTGAGCCGCATAAAAAAAGTCTGTAGGATATAAGGATGTACATTTCACATGAAGCGTATGAAAATTCAAGTTATATACATTTTTCATATGTGGCACCTGCTACCGATATAGGCAGAAATTCAGTGCTGTCCCGATTTTCATGATAAATCATTGACCTGAGACTCTATAGGATTGTGTGACATAGTGAACATTCACCGTGAATAAAATCAGTGAGAGAAATACAAAATCAAGTAATGAAAATAAATTGAAAGTAGCAATCATTTCCATGCCAAGTGAAGCAAATTGCAAAATACATTAAGGTCTAAACTTCTTGGCAAAAAGACATTAGTTTGATTTTGTTTTTCACACTCATTGTTATTGGTATTTATGTGTGGTAGTAGTACACAGAGTACCTTGTATATACTAGAAGTAGTAGTAGTAGTGTGTATGTGTGTGTGTGTGTGTACCACACGGATTTTGAGGTTAGGTCCATGTTTTGGTTTCTTGCGGTCTTTGCAAAAAGTATAGTTTTGATTATCTAAAGATGGAAGTGGATTTACCTAGTACTGTGCAAGCTAAACTTAAATCAGACACAGGAGAGGAAGCTGGTGGTACCTTGGACCTTCCACTGAACATCGATAGAGACCAACTCCAACTCATTTGTAATGCCTTATTACAAGAAGTAAGTCATTATAATTATTATTGCACCATGATATAACGCTTCTTCTAATTTAAATAATATAATTTCAACTGTAATCTTAGTTCACAACTTCTTCAACCGATAACTGCAAGTCGCAGAGCCATAAATTATTATTTTCAAAAACATTTTTATCAAATATTGTGTAAAAGTTTTATTTTCATATATCATACTTATTTTATTAATTTTCAGGAAGATAAACCGTTCTTATTTTTTGTCAAAGATGTTGAAATAACAAACACACTCAAGGAAGCACTTGACACTAAAATTTTGAATTCGGAAGAAGTGGTAGAAATAATATACCAGCAACAAGCTGTTTTCAGAGTACGGCCCATCACTAGGTGTACAAGGTATGTAATAAAAAAGGTGTACATTTTAGGAAGATGCACATGAGTTATTGCAATTTGACCCATAGGACATAAGAGTCATAGCATGCATCTTCGTAAAATGACAGAAATATATGGTCTTAAACATAAAATTTGATATTTTTTTCAGCTCCATACCAGGGCATGCAGAAGCTGTTATATCAACAAGCTTCAGTCCATCTGGTAAACAGCTAGCCAGCGGCTCGGGGGACACCACTGTGAGGTTCTGGGATCTGCATACACAGACACCATTGCATGTATGTCAAGGTAAACATCGAATTATTAGAAGAATTTTGAAGAATACTTAAGAACCACCTATTACAGTTTCAGGATAACTTAAAAAAAGTTAGATATAGATAAAATTGTCTATATTTTTCATTCTCAGGGCACACAAATTGGGTGCTATGTATCAGTTGGGCACCAGACGGCTCTAAGTTGGCTTCAGCTTGCAAACAAGGCAGAATATCACTGTGGGATCCAAAGACAGGCAATCAGATTGGAAAAACAATGATTGGACATAAACAGTGGGTGACTGCACTAGCTTGGGAACCATACCACAGGTGCAAATATATATTTATTTTTACCTCTTTTGTTTCATAATAATTCACCAAATAAAGTTATCATTAAGTTAAAATTCCTTCAACATTTCTTAATTTCCCATTTTTCAAAAGGTTCGTTCACTATCTGCCTTCAATTATCCATCATTACCTATAATATTATTACGGGTAAACTACAGTAATCAGTTAATTCAAGTCTTCAATAAAGTAAATTATAAGTCTTGGAGAAATATTTTATATGTTCTATGTACATTTTCTAGAAATCCTGAATGCAGAAAATTGGCTAGTTCCTCAAAGGATGGCGACGTCAGAATATGGGACACAGTGACAGGCCTCACCATACTGAGCCTTACAGGCCATTCGAAAGCAGTGACTTCAGTAAAATGGGGTGGGACTGGCCTCATCTACACATCTTCCCAGGACAGAACAATCAAAGTAATTATTGTGATTTTTACTACAATAATACATGTTTCTGTCCTATAAATCCAGACCACACACTTCCATGGACATATCAGCTAACCCTCACTGGGCCACTGTGGGGGATCATGACCTGAATCCCCCTTGTAGTGAAAGGAGGCCCACGCCCAGGAGTAGCACATCAAAAGGCCTTAATTATGATTATTATACATAGAGAAAAATAGAAATTGGATGGCTTTTGAAAAAGGTTAATACTTGATATTTATTATGTCTTTAAAACTATTTTGATCACTACAGGTGTGGCGGTCAGAGGATGGAGTACTCTGCAGAACATTAGAAGGCCATGCACATTGGGTCAACACATTGGCTTTGAGTACGGACTATGTGTTACGCACGGGACCTTTCCATCCCATTACTGATCAACATGGTTATATTGATGACAGTAAGTTCCATTGTAATAAAATCCTTTGCGACGACGTAGAAATATTTCTAGTGGCGGTCTGAACATAGGTGTCGGTTTACCGGATCGGCTGATCGCGAGTTTCAATGCGAAAAATTTCGAAAACGGTGTACAAATTTTGGATCCTTTATTGGCCCCAGTCCATAGTATAGATAGTGCATACAACTAATACATCGATAAAATAAAAATAGCCTTAGTTACTCCTTATAATATCAGCTATCTGCCGGCGAAAGTCCCGTCGAAGTCGGTCCAGCCGTTTCGGATATTAGCCGGAACAAACAGACAGAAGATCTTTTTTATTTTTTTTTGTTATAGGACCTGATTATACTTTCTTATACGTATAATGTGTGAACACTGCGGTGCACCTTTGGTTGCCATTGTAGCGAATAGATGTGATGATATATATTACATTTTTGTAATATAGAAATAATACCTAAATATATGACATTATTGTATTATAGAAGTACAGTATTGATATTTTAGAAAAAGTGCTCCAGGAAAGGGCTTTGGAGAGGTACGAAGCAGTGTGCGCGAAAGGCGACGAGCGGTTAGTGTCAGGGTCGGATGACTTCACCCTGTTTCTGTGGCTGCCTGAGAAAGAAAAACGGCCGCTAGCCCGCATGACTGGACATCAACAGCTCATTAATGATGTCAAGTTCTCTCCAGACACACGGCAAGTATTTATTTCATTTAAATTTTCTTCAAGGTCCTCATATCATATCCAACAGCTAGACTAACTGTTCCCACTACTGCCGCGCAAATTTTAATTTGAGTTCCAGGAAAATGTTATCTTTATAAATACATTTACAAAGTAGATACATTTTCATTTTTTTGTCTTTAGAATGGGGATAGTACGCGTAAATTATCCGCAGTAATCGGTTGGAGTCTTTAAGCTGTAAACCTTACCACAGCATAATTGAAACAACTAGCTGCTTAATTCAACTTTGATAATTCACTGATTCAACTTAGCTATGATTACGTTTTTTAATAAGAGATTATGATTGAGGGCAACACACTGGAGCTATGATAATTACATCAACCCTCTTTGTAATTATTCATTATTACGTCAAAGAAACTGGCGATTTTAAAAATAATATTACCAAAAGTAAAAAGACAAGCCCGCTGAGTTTCATGGTGGATCTTGTCAGTCGAAGTCGCGTTCCGATCCGGTTGTAGATAAAAGAAAAATATTTAAAAACAGGCTGGGCCCGCGACTTCGTCCGCGTGGAATTTAACTTAACAAAAAAGCCCGCTCCCGCGTTCTGCACCCGCGCGACAGGACCCATTTTTTAAATTTTGTTTTTCTAAAATAAAAGTAGCCTAAGTTACTCCTTAAAACATCAGCTATCTGCCAGTGAAAGTCCCGTCAAAATCGGTCCAGCCGTTTCGGAGATTACCCGGAACAAACACACAGACAGACAGACAATTTTTTTTTAAATCGCGTTTTTGTTATTGGTTTCATATGTACTTTCATATGCATTTAGTGAAAAGGTGTTATTTTGATATTACAAACAGACACTCCAATTTTATTTATTTGTATAGATGACAATTTGTAAGTGCCTTCATAGGCCTAATTAAAATAAATGCATTGACTTTAATTACAGGATAATAGCATCAGCTTCATTTGACAAGTCCGTGAAATTATGGGAATCTACTACGGGCAAGTTTATCACGACACTCCGAGGACATGTACAAGCAGTATACATGGTGGCGTGGTCGGCGGATTCTAGGCTGCTGTTAAGCTCCAGTGCCGATTCTACTCTGAAGGGTACAACTTAAAACATTTTTACGATTTTAAACAGTTTTAGGATTTCGGACCCCGAAGGGCTCAGGTGGAACCCTATTGTTGTAACAAATAAAATAAAAACACAAGACTGACACGCCAACTGTATGGTCCTAATCTAAGCAACGCTTATACTACATATAGGTACAGTACAATGGACTGGGGGCGATCCTAGTGACACCCAGACCAGGGGTGCTACTCTTAGCAACGATAATCAATATATAGTAACACTCATATTGTCGAGTCCTATTCTAAATTCCTGATACTCTAACTTGGCAATTTACGAAAAAAACCGTTTACGATATTTGCCCTGGCGGGAATCGAACCCCCAACCACCAGGTGCAGTGAGCCGAGAGGTCTACGCTTGAACCACCGCCAAGCGGTCATTGTTTTACGATATTAATCTGCCTTTTGTTTAACTGTATGCATAATTTAAAAATAATAAATGTTTTTTAAATCCCAATAATATCCAGTTTTCCATGAATTAACACTAACCAGTTAATATTGTTTTTCGTTTGCAGTTTGGAACATGAAAACAAAGAAATTAGAACTTGATTTACCAGGACATGCTGATGAAGTATATGCTGTGGACTGGTCACCAGATGGGGCCTATGTCGCCTCAGGGGGGAAGGATAAGGTTTTGAAATTGTATGTATGAAGTAATTGTCTTTAATATTAACATAAGCATTTATCAACAGCTATTTAATTGTTTTATCTTTATTTTTCAGATGGCAACATTAAAACATAGTAATGAAATGGAATACAACTTTAATACAGAAATAAACCTGTTACATTATTTTTTAAATAAACATGTTTTACTTAATTTTAATGCTCTTTTTCACATTAGCTTTTATACCTGATGCTTCTCCACCATATCTACTTATCTCGGTCCTTGGCTCACGGACTGCACCCTTCCTCCTGATTTTAGCCTTCCTGTATTTAAGCTTGTGTTTAACTCTGGGATTTCTCTGATCCTTCTTTCTATGCGGTGTTAACCCTTTGTTTTTAGCAATCTGATAAGTAATCTCTCGCTTATCACCAACATCCTCAGAAATAATATCCTGTGATGATGTGGATGGCTTAATCTCAGTTTCATTTGGTGAAGCTCCATCACTATCAGAGAATCCACTCTCTTCAGATTCATCATTGTTTCTATGGGCATTGCCTCCACTTTCAGGTCTAAAGAAGTCATTGGCTTCATATTCATCCTCATTGTCTGACACACCTGTGTCTTCCCCATCATCTTTTTCAATTGCACTGATAAGTTTCAATTTCTTGGGTGTTGATTCTGGCAGTAGCTTGCCTGATTTGCGTTTCTTGCTATCTCCTCTAATCTCAGTGACATGTAATTCCAAGTTGTTTTTCACTGCTAGTAATATTTTGTGTATTTGTGGTTTTATGACTTCCTGATAAATGGGCTCCATTTTATTTAACATCTGTCTGTACTGATACAATCGTTTAATAACAGGGTGGTTCTGAATATTAACCCTTTGACTTTTAAGCAACAAATAGAAACTAATATTAGTGCAATAATTTAAAATAAGATTGTAGTTTGTTTTAACAAATTTAGAAGCTGGACATTTTGGAAGCTTCCCGTCTTTAACGAGTTCTAGGAGAGGGTGCAAATCATCTTTAGCAACTGTCAATTTTGTTTTGAAGTCATCAATGAGACCGGCAAATTCTGGGCTTTCTTTCTCAAGTAGCTGCAGTTTTTGCCTTTTTGACATTTGACTTAGATCACTTTTTATCACAGTTTCTTTCTCCTCAACCTCAGTAACCTGTTTGGTGAAAAAGTCTAAAGTGAAGTCTTCATCTCCAAGTTGTTCCAAAAGTCTTTTCTGTATGTTTTTTGCCTCCTCTTCTTCCATAAGAGCTGATTGCTCATCATCACCAAAGCCACCATAATCTTCATCAACATAGTCTGTGGCATAGTATGATCTCTTCTTCTTTCCCCAGGCTTTGGAGTCAGGCAAGTCGTCATCAGACTTTTCTTGTCCTTCAACATCACTGTCTGCAATTCCTAAATCTTCTTTTTGATCATCTGAATTATCATCTGACTCAGAGAAAGCATATACTTCTTCCTCACTCCCTGAATCTTCATGTTTTCTCTTTCTTACTTTCTCCAATAATTCCTTTTCATGTGGTGTGTATTCATCTTCTGAATCTGAAGGTTGATAGTTGCCCTTCATATCAAAGTTAGACTTTACTCTGTAAAGCAAAATCATATTTAGCTCACATACATAGGTACTTTATCCTATGTTTGGCTCAGGAAGGTATATTTTTTAAATAAGCAATAAAACTAAATATTCATCCACTATTTGTAGGAGCAGTCATCTTGACCAAAAAACAAATTTGTGATGGAACTTCACAATAATTCGCAATGTAATTAAATGTTTATGTCACACTGAGCCTTCAAAGTTGATCACCTATTGTAGGTAGTTCTTAGAATATAGTTGTACAATTCAATAATGTGAAGAAATCCAAAACTATAAAATATGTAAGCAGTGAAAACGCGGCCAAATATTACTTCTTTAATTTAATGGTAAATAAAACAACTTACTTGATTTTGTCTGACATTATGAATAATGTTGATATTTAGAGTAAATGAGTTGTAGAAAGCTTCAGAGGTTAGTTACGCGTACATTTCAATCCACACTCCTACAACATGTATGACGAAACTATACAATTTCCATAATTTTAATGTTTAGATAGCAGTAGCTAGGTTGGTTTTTAGTTTATATAAAATTAGAATTTATAAACGTGCCTCGTTATTACAATGCAGAATGCAAATCTCTCTTACATGCTCTTTGGCCACAGACCAACCAAAGAGAATTCGATATACGCAGACCACAGGCGCAGATACGTCAGACAGACAGATAGGAATAGTGTTGCGTAACTATTGTCTATCGATAAGTTGCCAATACCACGAAAACTATTACGTGCCCGTTTTTATTGAAAAATAAGATTACTTTTATTTCAATAAAAATTGCAATATTCATCTAATTTCGAAATGTATTTGAATCTTCTATATGTACCTGAACAGCTAAGGCGTTCCAAATAGCTCTTATTGTTAATGATGGAAATTCTCCATTAAAATCTACAAAGATAACTATATTCAGCTACTAAATATTCTATACTATACCTATATATATTCACTACTAAATATACAATTCTATTATATTCTATACGAAATATTCAGCTATTAATTGCGTATAGTCGACCTCATCAGCAAGCAGCTATACACGATTAGTTAAGCATGCGCCTTACGTGCTCCAGATCCAGGGTTCAAAGCCGGCTAACATCTCTGGGTTTTTTGAAATCTAGTTCCAAATTTAATTTATTTCTAACTAGCTGAGCCCGCGACTTCGTCCGCGTGGAATTTAACTTAACAAAAAAGCCCGCTCCCGCGTTCTAAGCCCGCGCGACACGACCCATTTTTTTTAATTTTGTTTTTCTAAAATAAAAGCAGCAGTTACTGCTTATAACATCAGCTATCTACCAGTAAAAGTCCCGTCAAAATCGATCCAGCCGTTTCGGAGATACTCTTTGATTTCATGTGTTTTTTATTTTTTTACGCGGAACCCTAATTGTTTTTCTAAAATTAAAGTAGCCTAAGTTACTCCTTATAAAATCAGCTATCTGCCAATGAAAGTCCCGTCAAAATCGGTCCAGCCGTTTCGGAGATTACCCGGAACAAACAAACAGAGACAGACAGACAAAAATTTTTTAAATCGCGTTTTTGCTATAGGTGTCATATGTACTTTCATATGCATTTAGTGAAAAGGTGTTATTTTTATATTACAAACAGACACTTCAATTTTATTTATTTGTATAGATAATCATAAAAAACTGTTTTTTTTATAATAACCGGTACGTACCGATTTTCTTTTCAAACAATCAAATTGGTAAACACTAGTACGTAGCGCTGACGTGTTGTTTCGAGGTTATGTTATTTTATAAACATTACTAATAATCTTGGAGGCACTACGAACGAAATTAATTCAGTCTCATGAACGGATTTTCTACTTGGGTATTAGAATCATGATACCAAAGAAATTTATTCTAATTTTTACTTTCTTTTGCGAACTCATAGTTTGTAAAAGGATCACACCTTCGAGTAGTTCAGGCGGGGTGAACTTTAATAAATTAAATGAATGCCGGCGTTGTAAAGTGCTTACCGACTCCTTCAGTCATTGGTTAGAAAAAACTTCTAGAGGAAAATATGAAGGTGGAGACGCCGCATGGGAGGAATCCAAGTTAAAATCATATTCACGAAGTGAGATCCGTTTAGTTGAGATACAAGAGGGTTTATGTTCCGAAATGAAAGTACATCAAGATCCTTGTTACGCACTAGCCGAAGAATCTGAGCAAGTGTTAGAGCAGTGGTGGTTTCGTGAGGATTCAAATTCGTTAGACTTGTACACATGGTTATGTATTGAAACTCTTCAACACTGTTGTCCGAGTAGTCACTTTGGCGACACTTGCGCTCGTTGCCCACTAAACACAAATAATGAGGTATGTAGCGGGAAAGGCAGGTGCGATGGAGATGGTACGCGAAAGGGAAACGGTACATGCATATGTAGAAAGGGTTACACAGGCAGCCTTTGTGAAGAGTGCGCTGGGGATTTCTACTCTGCAAGAGATGGAACCTGTGAGCCGTGCCACAGTTCTTGCAATGGTTGTACAGATGAAGGTGCCATTGCTTGTGCATCCTGTAATTCAGGTTGGGAGCTGGTATCTGGTGTGTGCACAGATATAGATGAATGTTCTTCCCCCGTTTGTAAACCAAACCAATATTGTGTCAACAGAGAGGGTTCTTACACTTGTATGGAATGTGACTTATCCTGTAAATCCTGTATTGGAGAGGGGCTTTCAAACTGCACATCCTGTGAAAATAAACATACTCTGTGGTCTGGTAGGTGTGTGGACGGAGAACTGAAACAGAGTATATTAAGTAGTGCATTTAAAAGACTAGGATTGTATGTTGGACTATTTATTATTGCGTTTTTTATATTACGCACTTCAAGATCACTAGCTTCAGTGGTGGTACTAATTATTGCTATTTACATTTACTTTGCAGAGTCAGCTTTAAATTTAAATCTGTTAGATGTATTCTATAATCTATTGTATGCACCTAGTTAATTCATAAGTAGTGAAATTTATAAAATAGGATCATTTCTTTAGAAAATTATTTACCTTTATCTTCAATATGATCTTTTTTTACTTTAACTTACGAACTGTGAAATATTTCTGAGTTTAACTATTTTTATAACTATACAAGAGAACATACCATTTCTCCATTACTTTATACAACAATCACAACTTTTTCTAGCTACTTTTGTTATTTAGAAAACAGCATAATTAGAGAATTTTGATTTCATTCTCATTAGTATGCATAAACATAAGATAATATATGATTTGTATCATATTAATTTACTTGTACATTGTATTTTAATAGGAGAAATATATCAAAATAAAATGGAATTTATAAATTAAAATCTCTGAAAAGGTGTATTAAAAATACATTTTATTGCAAAAGTTACATAACTACATTTTAGTGTCATTTATATACAAAAATTAAATACAAAGTTTAAGTATACCTTATTCAACTGTGGAAATACTATATAATACAATTACTCATTCTGGGTTTTCTCACATAAACTGTTGTAAAAGCAATCTTGATCTATGTTAGATCAAAAGAGATAAATGTTCTGTTAAGTGTTCCTTTCAAGTTGTGTGTGAGAACCCTTTATTATCATAAGGAAAATAACCCAAAATAAACCAATATTTTGTCATTGATGAAAAATATAATGATGCTACAAGGTAACATAACCATGAAAGGAGCTTTTTCCACAATTCATTCTTAAAAATAGGGTAAGAATACACACCTAATGATAACTAGCTAGTTCACTCTCACAACAATATTGTGAAAAAAGCTCAGCAGATTTCACATAGCCACATTCTTACTTGATTATCATGAATACAATTGGCAACGGTTAATTTGGCAACAGCAAGCCCAGGTATACATTCTCAGTCTGACAAAAATATAACTACTAACATATTAATATAATAAAAAATAATGACTGATTATAAAAGTGCTAATTTGTTCTTACAAACTTGTGTTTTGTGATGTCACAAAGCTGTTACTAATTGCATTTTGCGTTATAATAATATGAGTAATCCTATTTTTTAAAGGCTGAACCTTACAATACAACAACTTAAAATTGTAACTAAAATGGTAGTGCATACAAACTGCATGATACCTACATTATATTGAAATTTCACAGATGAGTAAACACGAATAATACAAGGGCAAAGTGAGACACACTTGTTGGAAAATAAACAAAATTTACAAACTGTGTAGCTTTTGTCTACTGATGATACCACCTACAAGATTTTAGAATAGAAAACAATTAAGCAGTACTGATCAAAGACGATAAGCGGTCTTTAATGTTTTTGTTTCAAATAAATAATAATGTGCAATAAACAATTATAATAACTGTGTGCTCTTTGGTGAAGAGAAAAACTGCAGTTGGTAAAATAATAACATTGGATTGCTTAAATAAATCTGAATATATTACTCAACAACATAAACCATTGTAAATTAAATGATGTCTTTCAACAAAATAAACACAAATTATACATTAAGTATATGAAATTAACATTGTTCTAAGAATTTTATTTTTTTTGGTAAAATTTCATTTTAAGTACTAATAATAACACCATTATCTAAGCCTATTTGTGAAATAAAACACCTACATTATATTTATTCTAACATATTTCTGTGACACCCACTACTGAAGGGGATTTATGTGGTAGTTCTAGTCTAAGTGGTGCTGTCATAACATAAAGCTTTTATATAATAAAACACACGACTAGCATGTGAAATGCTACATTTTGGACGAATTTTGGATTAAGTCCATTATTCTGATACAATATTACACTATATATGGAGTCAGAAATCATGCACTATACAGACAAGCAAATGGGGTTCAGCTTTATATGCCCAAATTAAATAAATTATTGTGTATATAAATGCTGTATGATTTCATATACTCCAATAGCAGCTAAATGTAAGAACGTTTGTGATATTACAATATGTATAAATCATAGTCTCAATCAATGCGTATTATATGTGTTTTAATAAAACAACACACTACCGCGTTCACAATTTACATATTATTATCAGTCTGCTCCAATTTATGCTAATGATTTTATTACCATACATTTAAAACTTATTTTCGGTCCCTCTTCATAATACTCATTTAAGATAACATTTCTCATTTAGAATAGTTATTCCTCAGTTCATTAGAAAATAGCATTGCGTTCCATCGCGGCAATGTTTAGCTGCCACGTCAAAACCGGGATGCATATTTTACGTCTGCATAGACTTTGACACGCGGTACAACCAACGCTATATAGCATGTCTGATAGCATCATAGCATGTATTACTTTGATATTTGAGTTTCTAATTTTATGGAATAATGATTATCTTCTAAGTGATCAGTCTGTTGTCATAACTAATGGAATGTTATTAGTTGTATATTATTCATAAATTGTGACCATCAAATCCAGTGTTAACACGGACCAAACCTTTGGACTTCGCACTCTAGGATCAAGTTTCCAAAACACATGCACTTAATAAGGTGTATATGTTTGCGGTCAACCAATCACAGTCCAACATTATTTTCGATAGACCAATCACAATGCGTTGCCTCCTTTCCGACCAATCACAATGGAGTTGTCACCACTCCAGCGCCGCAATTTTTTTTCGGACCTATTTTTATGCAAGTTATTCCTAGTGCGGAGTCCAAAGGTGGTTGGTTCGTGGGTGTTAACAAGATCCCACATTTAGGGTGACCGTCCACTATGCTATGAAACGGGCACGCCCGCTTAGAGCTATAGGATCGCTCCATTTCCTGTCAACTTTCTAGCGAGCGAGCTAATCTGAATGAAGCTGAGGAAATGAAACGATACTATTGGTCAAAGCGGGCAAGCTCGTTTCATGGCACAGCCAAGTGGACAGAAACCCTTACAGTAAAACGTAAATATAGATAAGGCAAGATGCCAAGAATAATATTATTTTAGGTCCAGCGTCTGATTTTTTCAAATAATACTCCTGCATTTGATAGCGATAATTGACAATTTTAAACTCAATAAAGCGAAAACCAACGAAAGGACCGGAATAACCAAGCGGAATAAAAAAAAAATACTCCTGCTACGATCGCGCCCAAAAACCACGCCAATAGTTTTTTTTGCATCCTAATTCGCGAACGCAACAAAATAATACTGGAACGAAAAAAAAAATCTGTTGAAATAAGGAGTTGGGTCGGTTAGTCTAGCAGCGGCGGCGCCCGGTGGTGCGAGGAGAGCTGCGCGGCGAGCTGGCGCTGCTGCAGCAGGCAGTAGAGGATGCCGGCCTGCGCCATGGCGTCCACCGTGCCGGCCGCCAGCAGGTCCGTGCGCTGCTTGGCGGCCGCGCCCGCGCTCGCCGGCCGCAGCAGCGTCGGCCCGAACACCGTCGCCAGGTTGTGCAGCGACATCTTGTTCTCGCCCTCGTGTTGGTTCACTCTGCACGTTTTAAACTGTCGCTATAGCCACAGATATAGATTTACATAGATAACGCAAATGCATGTACTTCGCGTGTACGAAACCCCGACCGAGCGTCAAGGTTGGTCGCCGCTAACTTACAGTGCGCGATCATAGATATAAAAAATCGGAGAATGAGCGAGATAATCACTCTAGATAATTGTAGCGGACGGAGGGGCATCGGCGGCATCGGTGTCTTTGAATCGGTTTGGATATCCCGTCACTAATGGCGTCGCAGTAGGTGTTAAAAATTCGGCACGCTTGGTTTCAATACAAATCGTGATACTTGTGTTATCTATGTAAATCTATATCTGTGGCTATAGCTTTCGAGAATGTGACAAAGTTATACAGTACACTGTACGTTGGTAAATCATAAATAAATAATAAATATCGCCAGACGAACACACCAACTGTATGGCCCAAACTAAGCAACCCTTGTAGTATGGGTACCGTATAATGGACTGGGGGCGATCCCAGTGACACCCAGACTTGGGCAAATTACGAAAAGGCCATTTCCGGAATTTGCCCCGGCGGGAATCGAGCACGCAACCACCATATGCAGAGAGTCGAGTGGCCTACGCTCGAACCACTGCGCCAAGTGGTCACCCTGAGGATGATTTAAATGGCGTCGCCGAGCCGTGAAAGGTTTTCATACGAAACATATTACACGACCTAATGCCGGCCAATTTACAGCACGCGTACTGTACAAGCCTTCGTACTATATGAAGATACACGGTCACTGACCTTTAATAGAGCTAATATCAAGAGCTTTGATTTATAATCGATTCTGATGTGTCATTTAAATATTACAACATAGTACCACCGAATTAATGCAAGTTTCGCCGCTAAGCACGGGTCAATGCCCCTTTTGGCCATCTCAAAACGCACAGAGTTATGTAGGTACTTACTTGACAAAATGATTTAAAAGGAAGTCAATGCAGTTCTTGTTGAGATCGGGCAGCTGGGCGTAGCATTTGAGTAGCGCGTGGCGTCTCGTCTGCGCCGGCCCGGAGTCCACAGACGTCCCGACACCCTGCACGAACAGTCATAATTCCAAACGATGCTTCTCAGACAGACAGCAGTGATAGCCGATTTGTTAAGCACGCGTCTTGCCGGGGTTTGACCCTGGGTTCAAACCCCCGCTCGCACCTCAGGGATTTTCGAAATCTATGTGCGAATCATAATTTCTATATGACTACACTCGCTTACGGTGAAGGCAAACATCGTGAGGAAACCTGCAAGTCTTAGAAAATCTGACCAATTTCCGAGAGACATGTGAAATCCACCAACCCGCACTGGGCCAGCGTGGTGGATTACGGCCTGAATCCCCCTCGTAGTGAGGGGAGACCCGTGCCCAGGAGTGGGACGTTAAAACGGCTCTATTATACTATTATAAATTATCTTCTAGACAAATGTAGTCACATGAAGAGAATAGAAGACTATACCTGAGTACTACCCCAAGCCTTGAGAAGATCGGGATAGAGAGCGTCTGTAAACAATGCCTCTGGTAGTTCCCGCAAATACAACTTCAATACGCCGGTAACAGAATGTATGTCAACTTCTTTCAGTAGCTGCTCAGCTTCGTAGGCATCTGTAAAACAATATTTTGTTGTAATGCTGACTGCTGTCAAGTGCACAATAAGCCGAAGATTTAGGAGAGGCAGCCCCTTAACATGATACGACTAATAAACTCACATGCGTCGCATAAAGGCGATAAAGTGCCGCGTAAAGTCTCAGGTGTGCAGAATGGAACCAACCCACACACACTTTTGCAAACTATCACCAACCTAGAACCACTAACACAAGGTTGGTTTTGGTCTACAGCAGTGCATGTGGGTTGATTCCATTCTGCAAAACTATATCCTAATTGATACTGACTAGTTTCGAAACTCTTCTTGAGCCGATTGAGGTCGGAAGCGCTGCCCGACACTCTGTAAACGCCCACTTCTTGAATCCCGCGGCGCTCCACCTCGCGCACGCACGCGCTTATTATGAACGGGATGTTGCGTTTCTCGCGTCTGCGACAGGGAACACATAGGCATGGCATATTTTGTGAAATTCTTACATCTGTTGAAACAAAACTGTAATTATATAAGTGACACAACGGCTTTCTCTAATAGAGTTTTAATACAAAACAAACATTTGTTTTTACATTTTAAATTAATCAACAATTATAATGGAATATGTTTAATTACTATAATTTTATGATGTGTGTAATTAAAACTAAACTAGTAAAAATTCAATTTAAGGTGTTTTCAATTTTCCCAGCCCAACGGGACGAGTCAAGTTTCGGCTAAGGCCCGTATTAATAAATCTATCTCAAGTCTGAGACCGATTTTGATGACACTTTTGACAAGACTTTTTGTAGTGGTATGACATAAGAATGACATTTTCAAGATCGCTCCCAGACTTGAGATTAATTTAGGGGCCTTAATGTCATATAATACGTAATGAGTGGTGAGCGTGTTACTTGGCGACTTGCGTGATCTTGGCGCCGAAGAGCGCGCCGGGCTTGGCGCTGGGCACGCGGCGCGCGGACCGCTCGGGCGGCAGCAGGCGCAGCCGCAGCGGCAGCGAGCCGCCGCCCACCAGCACCGTGCGCGACACGCCCGCGCCGCCTGCGCCGCCCGCCTCCGACACCCACTCGCGAGACAGCTGACACACGAATGTACCACTCACATTCGACGGATCCCAATACATAACATTTATGGTTAAGGAAATGTAAGTACATTTTAAGACTAAACTAGCTGAGCCCGCGACTTCGTCCGCGTGGAATTTAACTTAACAAAAAAGCCCGCTCCCGCGTTCTGAGCCCGCACGACAGAACCCATTTTTTCATTTTTAAAAATTTTATTTTTCTAAAATAAAAGTAGCGTCAGTTACTGCTTATAACATCAGCTATCTACCAGTGACAGTCCCGTCAAAATCGGTCCGCCCGTTTCGGAGATACTCTTTGATTTCATGTGTTTTTATTTTTTTACGCGGAACCCTAATTGTTTTTCTTAAATTAAAGTAGCCTAAGTTACTCCCTATTACAATAGCTATCTGCCAGTGAAAGTCCCGTCAAAATCGGTCCAGCCGTTTCGGAGATTACCCGGAACAAACACACAGGCAGACAGACAATTTTTTTTTAAATCGCGTTTTTGCCATAGGTGTCGTATGTACTTTCATATGCATTTAGTGAAAAGGTGTTATTTTGATATTACAAACAGACACTCCAATTTTATTTATTTGTATAGATAATTATAGTATCTTTACATCCCTACTAATATTATAAATGCGAAAGTAACTCTGTCTGTCTGTCGCGCTTTCACGCCAAAAGTACTGTACCAATTCAAATGAAATTTGGTACACAGATAGTCTAGAGTTTGGACATAGACTTTTTAATGCCAAAAAAGGGTTGTAAGGGGTTAAACGGGGGGATAAAAAGTTGTATGAAAGTATCGTCATTTTTAGAGCTACAAGCTTGAAACTTATTTTATAAGCTATTGATTTGATATAAATAAATATGACGTTCAAAGTTTGTAAAAGTTTTACCCTCAAGGGTGTATAATAACAATAGGGAATAGCAGTGAAACACTGCAAATAGCTCATTACGGTATTCATACGTATGTGTCTTATTTGTAAAATAATTAGCCTAAATAATTAAAAATGCTACCCAAAGACACTATTCCACGCGGACGAAGTCGCGGGCACAGCTAGTAATTTATAAAGAAATAAATATAACCAGACCGACACACGAACTGTATGGCCCCAAACTAAGCAACGCTTGTACTATGGGTACCGTACCGACTGGGAGCGATCCCAGTGACACCCAAATCTGGGCAAATTACGAAAAGGTTATTTCCAAAATTTGTCCCAGCGAGAATCGAACCCGCAACTACCGTGTGCAGTGAGCCGAGCGGCCTACGCTCGAACCACTACGCCAAGCGGTCGTCAAATGGGTATCTGGTAAATGGTTATGTGTATCTTTTCATTTCTTATGTTACCTTAATAGTGCATTTCCCTCTGAGCACGGGCCTCGCGGCGTCCTCGTACAGCAGCAGCCGCAGGTTCTGCGAGCCCTCCAGCTCCAGCGTGAAGCTCTCGTTCCAGCGCGGCTGCGCGCTGCGGCAGACCAGCTTCGACTTCGCCTTGCGGAAATAGTGCCCGTACGAGTCCACCTCCACTATTATGTAGTAATCTATATTAGGACAAAACAATTTATAAAGTGGCTGAAATATGGATTTGAGCACAGACGGATGAAGGGGCGAAGCGTATAATTAACTAAGAATTCCACTTCACTTTGACATCCGGCTGGTATTAGGAAAACGAGAAAAATAAAACACAGCGCGGCTCAAAGTGGCGCGAAACGTGGTCAAGAAGACCTGTGTCAAAGTGAGTAAAGTTAACTTTCAATTGTTATTGAATTAACAAAGAGAGTAAAACCTGACCTTCTTTATTACATAGAAAAAACACCCACGACATTCGGAACGCAAGTCGGGGCCTTTCCACTGGACTACCACAAGCCCTATTGATTAGTTAACCCCTAGAGTGTCGCGTTCCCCTACGGGTGAGTATAAAACGCACGCGGCCATTGGTTGTTTATATGCTACGTTTATTAACACGTGAACGATAATAGGGGTTCATAGATCGATTATGTCAAAGACTATCTGTTTATAGTATTGATTCTTGTAAAAAAGCATTAATGATCGGCAAAAAAGAATATTTCCGAAATATTGCGATACTTGGGGCAGAGGGCGCTCGGAGATGGGGATCATTGGAAGGGTGAAACAGTGTTAGACCTGCGGCGGTGTCCAAGGGCGCGGTCATGCCGGCGACGTGCAGCTGCAGGTCGCCGAGCAGCAGCGAGTCGTCGCGGCCGCTGCGCAGCAGGTACGAGCCCATGTCCGTCTGCAGGTAGCTGCGGCACGCCGTCACCCACGCCTGCAGCTCCAGCATCGAGATGCCGCTCGAGCCCGCGGGCGGCGCCGACGACGCCTAAGCGAATATACTACACTGTATACAGGTTGAAACAGAAAGGTATACTTTTTTTCACAATAACTTTGTAATTCTAAAACTATCAGCTTTGGAGGAAACTTGAAAAACAAAAGGTGCTATAGGGATACCGCTGTTGACAGAATTTATAAGTCTACAAAACCTTTAGTACTCCAAGTGTCGTACAAAGCCGATAGTTTTAGATTTACAAAGTAAAGTTGCAAAAAAAATAGTATACCCCTTCTGTTTCACCTAGTAGTATACTGTATATGCATATTCAATTGTGTTTGTTTTAAATAAAAAAAATATTGATTATTGGAACAACTACCAAAATGAGAACAGAATTAAATAAAAGAAGTTCGGAGCCCAACAAAGTGTCAATGCCGGTCAAAGTGTTATTTTAGAAGTGAATTCGCCTCCCCAGAGACTTTTATAATTTAACCGCACTAAAAGTGCTCAAAAGTGAGTCAACAGGGTTCAAATTGCGGGCAGCTGCATCGTCAGACAGGAATGTATAAAAGCAGCCCTCGAATAAATGACAGTTTAGAGAAAGTTACATGGAATGTTTAATAACAAACCGTTGCCTGGTAACTAACAAGAGACAGATGTTAACAATCAGCTAGCATTATTTATACTAAATCAAAAACAAAGCACACCAACTATATATCAACAAAACAACAGTAAACTCAACAAAAACTTAGGAAAACTTGTTGACAAACATCCCATATTCAGTTACGCTTTAGTATAGTGACGACAATGCGGGATTTACACGGGAAGAATTCTCTGCCGCACGGCTAGGACCAAAATCACAATAAAACCTGAATTTTGTTCCAAGCCAAATCCCGCATAATGCGTCGGTGTCGTGTGTATGTATGGGGGGTGTGTGTGTATGTATGGGGGTGTGTGCGTGTGTGTGTATGTATGGGGGTGTGTGCGTGTGTGTCTGTGTTTGTAAGGGGGTGTGTGCGTGTGTATGTATGGGGGTGTATGCGTGTGTGTGTGTTTGTATGGGGGTGTGTGCGTGCGTGTGTGTATATGTATGGGGGTGTGTGCGTGTGTGTGTATGTATGTGGGTGTGTATGTATGGGGGTGTGTGCGTGTGTGTGTATGTATGTGGGTGTGTGCGTGTGTGTGTATGTATGGGGTTGTGTGCGGGTGTGTGTGTGTGGGGCGCACCTGCAGCGCGTGTATGGAGTCCACCCACTGCGTGCGCTCGTACTCGGAACTGAGGAAGAACACGTGGTGGCGCTGCGGCGCGGCGGCGGCGGCGCGCGCCCCCACGCGCAGCACCAGGTTGGGCGAGGCCAGCACCAGCGCCGCCTCCAGCTCCGCCAGCTTCTTGCGCTGCTTCTCCGCGCCGCCGCGCCCGCCCAGCTTTATCTTCTGTGGAACCCGACTACCCGTCAACTAACCCACCCCCACTCGCATACGAAGTATAGGCAGTACTCGCGCATATTTAAAAAATTACATCACCGATAACTCACGTTATGGGTATCATAACTATTTTCTAAATACGTTCCGCGGGGAATCGCACCCGAAGCCGAGGGTGCGGTGGCCCACAAGAGCAAATAGTGATACTAGTGTCACAGACAAATAAGGCTTAGAGACACCGCATAATCAGGCACCCCGCTCGCCTAGCATGACCGCGCACCTGGCGATTTGATACAATGATTATCAGAAATTCACAGTCTTCTTCGATACACCACCATCTTCTGACGATTGCATTCTCTTACAACATTTGCCGTAAGTGGCGTCTATAGACAGAGAGATGGGGATGGGAGGGGTTGAATTGAGCAGCTAGTGTCGGGGCCCACCTTGTCGTCGGCGGCGGCGCGCTCCTCGGCGCGGAGCAGGTCGCGCACGGTGCAGGCCTGCGACTTGAGCGCCACGATGTTGGCGGGGGACACCTCCCGCGCCTCCGTCGCCGCGCCGCCCCCGCCCCCGCCGCCGCCGCCGCCGCCGCCCGCGCCCGCCTCCTCCTCCGTCGCCACGATGTCCGGCAGCGGAATGAACCACTTCAGCTCGAACGTGAACTTGTCGCGACCCGACGCCTGCATCGAACGGAACTATTAGTGACAAGTACAACGAGAACGTTGCAAGTAACAGAAAGTTCAAAATAGTTAAGAGTGTCGCTTTTATATTTATACTAGGTCAAACAGAAAGGATATAGAATATTTTTTTAGGCTTTGTAGGACAGTTGAAGTACTGACGGTTTTGTAGACTTATGAAATCTATCAACAGCTGTATCCCTATAACTCCTTTTGATTTTCACGTTTCTTCCAAAGATGATAGTTTTAGAATTACAAAGTAAAGTTTTGAAAAAAAGTACACCCTTTCTGTTTCAACCTGTATATTATGTGCTACAGTCTGAGGCATATAGTCATTATGTTTTCTGAGAACTTTTCACTGACGCACACGCAATAACAAAGCGCGGTAGCTACTGCCTTGAATTTTCATTGTTCTAATATTTTGTTGGCTTATTTAATTAAAAAAATATTGATTTTACCCATAAATAATATAGTCACCAAACTATCCAGTATCTCGGATTAGCGTGTGAGGTCATTTTATCTTAGAGATCAAATTCAGATGCATAGGTCATTTAAAATCGGAATGATTTCATTTAATTCTCGGTAATCTAAATGCAACACCCTAGAGCTATTATATTTAGAAAAATACCTACTTGTTGTATCTATTAATTATATGCAAATAGGGATTAAAAATATATAAATGTCAGAAGACAAGCCAGCTGAGTTTATTTCCGGATGTTCTTAGTCGAAGTCGCGTTCCAATCCGGTTGTGAACTTGAGGAAAAGACAATTTGTAAGTGCCCCCGTAGGTCCAAACAACATAAACGATTGGACTTTCACTTTCGAAGGCACAAAATACCTTCTTCATTAGTAAGACACCTTTGTATACTTCTCGATACAACCTTACTCACACAAATAGTATGCAAGAGAGATAACACGCGCTCGACTCGCTATTGTTTCATATCATCTACTTACCTTATATTTCGCGCACGCGATGACGTCATTAAAGAGGAATAAATGCCTCAATTTCCTGTGACCGTCTGCAAGCTCGACTATGAACGAATTCTTGACAAGCCTCCTTTGAGCACGATCTGCATTCTAAAAGGAAAAAAAATGCAGAAGAATGTTATTCACATTGAGACGACAGCGACTGGAGCGAAGCGATAGTTCATTTTAAACTTTATATGCATAGTAAAAGACGTATTTTTGTTTAATGCCGCTAATGGTCATAATTTTTTACCGTAATGTCATACTTACTGGAAACATAGATTTTGTTTGTATAATGTTGAACTCGTCCAGGAAGTGCTGCGTCATATTCAAAGCCTCGGTGAGCATGGCATGGTCGGGATGACTCGCGGGCGTGTATTTTATTAGGTCCTGCGAACCAAAATTGAACCCTAAACGGAGCGCAATTTTAGGTTGAATTTGCCAAGCAATTATTTCAACTTTGAAAAGTATTTACTTACTAGCTGTGCCCCGCGACTTCATCCGCGTAGTATTGGATTATTGGGTTAAAAAGTATCCTATATGTTAATCCCGGTTATAATCTATCTGTGTTCCAAATTTCATCCAAATCCGTTCAGTAGTTTTTGCGTGAAGGAGTAACAAACATACATACATACATACATCCACACTCACAAACTTTCGCATTTATAATATTAGTAGGATTTTATCTGTGACTGCAGACTACTGTATAAATTCGTGTCACAACGTCAAAATAACCAATTTAATTAAATATCTGTTCACCACACATGGTGGTGGCGGGTTTGATTCCTGCCAGGGAAAATTTCGGAAATGGTCTTTCCTTAATTTGCCCAGGTCTAGGTGTCACTGGGATCGCTCCCAGTCCATTGTACAGTACCCATAGTACAAGCGTTGCTTAGTTTGGGACCATACAGTTAGTGTGTCTGTCTGGCGATATGATTACTTTTCCTGAAGAATCTGTTAGTAAACTTTATTTTTTTATTATTATTTAGTTGGTCATCGGTGGCGGTGCAGTATGCTGGGGTCTCACGTGCAGCACGAGCGCGTTCTTCTGCACGCGCGCGACGGGCTTGTGCAGCAGGTCGTCGAGCGACACGGGCTGGCCGCGGCAGGCGATCTGGCGCGTGAGGTGCGCGAAGCTCTGCGACGCGCCGCAGCGGCGCCGCACCGCGTCCGTCGCGCGCCCGTAGTTGTGCAGGAACGCGCCGTATACGTTTATGTTTTCCGCCTACAATGGAGTAAAACGTTTTCCGCTCAATATGTCATAGATTTATTTATTTTACTAGCTGACCCGACAGACGCCCTGTCTTAACTTTGAATATTGAATTCGAATTGTTCCGCTCAACTATCTTATTTTTTTATTTTATAAGAACTTTCTCCTGATAAATAATAAACACAACAAAAAAAAATGGCGAAATCGTTCCATCCGTTTACGCGTGATGCGATGACCAAGGAAATAGAGATAATTTTTTTACATATACCAGGTGAAACAAAAAGGGTATACTATTTTTTTGCAACTTTACTTTGTAAATCTAAAGCTATCGGCTTTGTGGGAAAGTTGAAGTACTAAAGGTTTTGTAGACTTGTGAAATCTGTCAAAAGCTGTATTCCTATAACACCTTTTTTTTTTCAAGTTTGCTCCAAAGCGGATAGTTTTAGAATTACAATGTTAAGTTTTGAAAAAAAAAGTATACCCTTTCTGTTTCAACCTGTATAGATGTAACTGGATAGAGCAACTTGGCTCTAGGCTCGATTGGTCTAAATCCGCCTCGTTTTGACAGATATTGGTTTCGCTATAGTTATTATAAGCTGATACCTATTAATAAATCGATCTCAAGTCTGAGAACAATCTTGACTTCGCTTGTGACATGTTATTTTGTAATGGCACCTCTAGGCCGTGTAATACCAGCCACCCTCTTCTCAGGTCATCGCTTACTAAGATGTATGATATGAATTAACTGTCTTGCCAACTATATCAAAATTAGCCGCCCATAATATCAGGCCGCCCTAGGCAGGCCTAGGCCGACCCCTGGGTCTAGTTGGGCCAATCAACATTTTATCGCAGATCTTCCTACCTACCCCTTCAGTGAATACCGGCGATTATTATTATTTAATAGTGTTTATTATTATTTCATTACTATAGCACCCCAGTCAAACCCATTAATGCCTCTAATTGTTTAAAGCTAAATGAAATGTCCAATGTTGTTGTTGGTATGTGTGTGGGTGCATTCTATTAATTGGTACCATTATTATCCTTAAATATACCGACATGGTCACATCTTACCATCTTTTTAAAATGTATTCCAACAGACAGAGGCTCTTCCCAACTGCCGACGGCCGCCTTCAACCCCTCGAGGAAACTCTTATGCAAATCGTGCAGTTCAGATATCTTGTAGAAGATCGTGTTGAACTCCTCCTCCGTTATAACCGGCTGCGATGTCGATAGCGTGGCCTTTATTGCGTTCATATACTAAAACAAATTATTCTAGTCACGCGTATGGAAAAATATGTTTTAGGTCGTACGCGATACGATCGAAAATTGCATGCAGTTATTTCGTAATACTCGCGTGCGACTATGCGTGGATTATCCGAGAATTGTTTCGTAGCTAATAAAAAATATTTCCCATGACATTGATGACGACATAAAAGCTCAGATTTTTTTTTATATATAAGAACTGAGGCCACTGTAGCTTGAGATACTATCCAATTATGTAATCGTAGTAGACTACAATAATGATTATATAAGAAATGAATATCAACATTTTCTTTTTATCATTACCTTCTCCATAACATAAAGACATTCCACGTATACAGTTTCGCTCTCAATGATGCTGGTTATTATGCAACGGTGCATAGTCAGCCGCTCGGCCTCCGCATTGTTGCCGCTCGATTCCTGAAAATAATTAAATTTATATTAGATCGTAAAATAACATTTTTCGTTGCCCGTAATCAGGGAAGTTGTATAATTGGTCGCGCAACAGCACACAATAGCTATTTAGTCTTTTGTTTGGTGCAACAAACCCACCTAGAAAATGTAAACATCGCGTTCGCCATGAAACCAAAATCCATCATTGCATTACAATTTCTCCACAGAATGTGGACTATTCAACTGCCGTTTATTTTCTTCGCTATATTTCGTCTCAATGTTGTATACTGCTATGATTCTGAGAGTAAGTTCGGTTTTATGGTATTAATGATTAAACATTTTATTAACCCAGTCTAATATTAAACTGAATGCTTCTCTTCTAGGTTTGGAAGCTAACAGACTCGAAGTAACCCCATTTTACGATACTGTTATCTACAGCGATATTGCGGACATTATAAACGATTTTGAAAATAACGCCGTAAGTATTTTGCCAACATTCCGCCTGTGACTTTACAAAACGTAGTAATATGATTAATTACTTATTTACAGAACGCACAATACGATGCATTTACAAACAGCGACAGTGAGAGCGAGGAGAATATCGATGACTTGCTATCAGAATATCAACATTACCTGGACAAGGCTCACAAACAAAGAATAAATTATATGGAGAAGAAAGCTAAAAACAAAGTACCGCCTTTACGACACGAAAAATATTCCAAAACGAAATTCACCCCCGATACGAAATACAATGATTTGTACTACGCCAACAATTACTTCAATCCAGGCGCATTCAAGTATTCCCAGACATCATTCAATAATCCCTTAGATATGTTTATTCCGGTCAATTCCAAAGGAAAAATGATGAATAAATTCGAATTTTCAACAACTACACCTAAAGCAATTCACGAAGATATAGTTCCCCTCGACAAAATAATATTTAACGAAAAGAAAATATTAAAAATGCCACCCACAATGCATAAACCACCTTTTGAATCCATAAAGTCTTCATGCTATTGTAAAAATGGCCAATTGCCTTGTGACTGTAATTGCAAACAGTGTATAATGCCTTTCGAATCAATGGCCCATAATCACATGGATCAAATGAAATTGCATTCGCTCGACGATGAGAAATCCGCCCTACCGAATTCTATACTCTATGACAATTTTGGTAAGGAACATTACATTGACGATTTCGGAAGAGACTTGACTGAGAATACACTTAACATACGTATCAAAGTCGATTTACAGTTACCGAAGACGCAAGAGAGCTTTGGAAAATACTTTAAATTTCACAATCGCGATAAAACGCTAGAGCGAGATGACTATAATTCTAAGGAAGTGTCATCCGCTATCAATGTACCATTGCCGTATTTCAACTTTCCTATTCCCATGGATGTGTTTGGTTATAAAAAGACCCTTAAATACAGTAAACGTGATAACGCACCAATCCACAAAATAACTATTCATAAGAAAAAGAAGACGAAGGTGAACAATAGTAACAAGAAACATCGAAAAAAGGTTATAACCTTCCACAATATCAAACTTGAGCCACAACAAACACTTCAGCAATTCCAATCGCATTTTTCTGAAAACAAAAGTGATATATTTAAACAGGATAATATCAATAAGACTATTTTACACAATAACTTAGAACACAATTTAACGCAGCCTGAATCGGTCCCAACTGTCAATAAAACAGATGAAGGCGTCAATGACACGCACACTGAGGAAAGTATTTACGTGACGGTCAACATATCTAGTACTAATGATAACGGAACTGACGACATTCATAAACTAGAGAATAGTATTGAAACTGATTATACAAAAACAATTTCTAACGAAACCACTAAACTGCCCATGAGTATGCGTGACAAACGTGCCGCTTCTAATGAAACTAATGGCAATACATCTATCAACCAACAAACTGATATAAAGGTAGAGGCGACTACACCGCAAGATAAATCTAACGTTACAAAAGATAAAAATAATCCTAAGAAATCTGAAAAAGGTTTCCTATCCGATACGGAATTATTGTATTGGCCAGATATCATTAAAAATCAGACGTACACTCACTTGCACAATATTACGACGATGATACTGGAAAATGAACATAAAAAATCTAAGCTGAACATGAGCAAAGAAACTATACGCCACAATCATACAAGGGCACTGGAGCAAGCAATATTCGGCGAAGTAGATTGGGATAACGTCGACGCAGTTGCTCCAGCCTTTATGTCGTTCGTGGGTAAATACATTCGTGGTGCCTTAACATTTTGCTCTCAAACAGTATGCCATTCCATGAAGTGCGCAAGTAAAACATGCCTACATAGAGTATGTTTACCGGCTGAAAGACTTAATAACAAAGGACACTGCACCGGAACTAATAATACAGGTGAGCGCTTCCCCACTAATCCTAAAAGATACTAAATGTGGATAAATGTCTAACTAAGCATCATAAAGTAGCATATTTCAATGTAAATGCTAGTAATAAATAAATAAATATCGCCAGACTGTCACACCAACTGTATGGTATCAAACTAATGAAAGCTTGTACTATGGGTGCCGTACAATGGACTGGGGGGCGATCCTAGTGACACCCAGACCAGACCAAATTACGAAAACGCCATTTCGGAAATTTACCCCAGCGGGAATCGAACCCGCAACCACCATGTGCAGTGAGCCGAACGGCCTACGCTCGAACCACTGCGCCAAGCGGTCGTCAATGCGTAGTTTGTTGAGCGAGTTGTGTTTTCTATACATCTTATTCTTTAATTACAGATAGCGTCGCATCAATGGAATCGATAATGGATTTGCCTTCCAACATAGCGTTTGAAATAGTGGAAATCTTACAAAACAAAATGCTTGGAAAGTTGTTCGGTAAAGCGACCCTTTGCATCAATTCCAAATGTATCACTTTTGTTGCATCTAAGAAAAATTTCATCAAGTCTAGATGTTCCGTGAAAGAGCTGAACACAATAGGCCATTGTTCGAATACAAAAAATGTGAAAATCATGTAAGTTCTAATCGTGTTTAATAAATATTTCGAGTGCAATAACGTTTGTTTTAAAACCTCATGTGATTACCCAAGTACCGAGATCTGATAACTTGTTCAACGTTAAAGGACTTATAGTCATACCAAAACAATACGAAAATGAAATTATCTGTTGAGATCCTGATACAAGCGAACTTAATAACGACATCTTTAACGATTTGTTTTTTAATTTTAACAACGACGTCGCTTTCTGTAAGTATCATATTTTGAAGTGAAGCTTCTATACGGACGTTCGGGTCGCTCGCCGCGCGGCCACTCTATCCGTGCTAAGCGTCAGTAGCGTTACACGACTATTGTGTTCAATAAATAAAATATACCTATAATATATAATGTATACAGAGTGGCAGCTGCGGCTGTTTTAACGCTTTATACTATAAAGCTTCGATTCTTTCGGGCGCCCCTAGGCAGCACTGTTTTTTTTGTTAAGTTAACAAATTTTAAACACTATTATTGTAATATTATGTGATGACAGATCGGCGAAAATCTTTATTTAAATCCATGGAGTAAAATAAATAGAGCAAACCCCAAAATAATACAATTTGGAGCAGATGGCACATACTCAGTGAAAGCAGTGAATGAGTTTATTAACTTCAAATCAACGATACAAGCAGTGAAAGCAAGCAGAGTTTCTCTATCGAATGATATTAACGATATTATAGAAGCATTGCATAAAGATATAATAAAAATACACAAAGAATTAAATAATCGTAAAAAAATAAAAATATTGACAAGATGTAATAAATCTAGAAGTGTATGCAGATTTCTGGCATGTCCTAATATAAGGAGTCACTGCACGTTATGCGAAGCTAATCTAAACGACAACCGTGACAAGTTAACTACATGTGAAAATTTTGAAACTAAATTTCTAACAAAATAAACAAATAATGACAACATTCAATAGTTTCGTATCTATCCTTTCAATTTTGAGAAACTGGGTTAAAATAAAAGGGCATTACAATTCGTTTATTTGTTGCTCATTAAGTAAACATTCCCTACAGAGCCTTATCTCACTGTAGATAATAAGGTACTGGCAGAGGTAAGTATAAAAGGGCGAGTTGGGACTCTCCAAACATTTATTACCGTTAAGAATATCCTGACTACCTGTCGCCATGTTCCTCTCTAAGACATTAGTGGTGATTTTGGCGCTGGTGTTCGTACACGACGTTATAAGTAAACCGACAACGGAAAGTAAGTTACTAATTTAATTATTTTATTTTGTCTTAACCATGGGTGTTGCAATACTAAGACTAACATACGTCGCTTGCAGATGATATAAGACAAGGCCCCGGGTTTATGTCCTCTCTATGGGATTGGTTGACATACCCTTTTACATGGTGGAGATCGGGGGACGTCGTGCAAGTGCCGGTCGCACCGGTAGCGCCACCGGTAGCGCCACCGGTACCCCAACCGTTAGTGGTTTACACATTGGAATTACCCACAGTAAAATACGGTAACCATAACCTTACTATATACTGTAGCGACCAAACTTGCACAACTATGAAATGCGACAAATTCGGTTGTAGAAATACAACATGTAATGTATACGACACTGACATAAGTGGCGAGTGCAGAGAGTACAACATTATAAAATATAGCGACGAAAAAACTGTTGGGAAACCTACGCAGGTTCCACTACAAGCTACACACACCAAAGTGTCTGATAACTCGAGTCCTGAAACCTCTACAGTCCCCGTGGCTTCCACTCTGAAGGACAACACCCCGGTAAATGAACACCCGTTGGAACTAGAAGCTGTATTATCTTCGATCGTACAACAGCATGCTGGAGCTAAACCAGAAAATGATACGGAGGTGACGGCTACTGAAACTAAGGTCAGTAACGATAAAGTTAGACCGACTGATTAAATATTAACAGACTAACCCCAATTTTTAGAGGCGACAGGTACCTATACTTAGTTTATGACAAATGTTTAACAATACCACAGCTACAGTGATGTGGTAATAATAAAACTTAGTCATGGGCATGTTTTTAAAAAGCTTCAAATTGTTTTTGATTTGTCTTATGCATCATGATTACGACCTAGTTACTGTATTTAAAATGCAAAGCAATAATTATCTTTCATATCTTCCATATTATTATTTTATGAAATTGAAAAATGATAAAATTGCATCTTAATATATATTACAAATAAGTTAAGGAGGGTGTAATTTGGAAGATATGGGTGCCTATCAATCTAGAAATTAAAGAATAAGTAAAACTCTCAAAAAATATTTGTGTACTTATTCAAGGACAGTCTATCAATATTGTTTGGAGGAACAGACTTGAGATGACAAAACCATTTTTATTTTATTTTTTCAGATTTAAAACAATCAAGAGATACAAGTGCAATGTTTTCATTGGTTAACAAAATAGATTATAACATCAAAAAGTATATCCGCACTATATTGCAGCAATACACAACCGAACTTATGAATAAATTGATTACCAATTTAGAAATTAATTCATTTTGTGCAGATGGTATTTGCTATTACACGTCGTGTGAAAACGACAATTGCAAGCTAAGATACTGTAAATACAAATTATTAACAAACGAAGAAAAGTGCACAAGCAATAAATTAGAAAAATACAAACTAATCCAGGATAACGAAACCTTGTTAGAAAATGATCGACAGAACTATATACAAATATAAATAAAATGTTAAAGAACTAAAACATGAAATATGTTATTTTGAACTGGTATTTTACAATGCACTATGTAAATTCGACGAAGCTTTCTTATCTGTCACGACATTCTTAGATAAGGAGCTCGAAGCGCGGCTAAGTTTGTGAAGATTATGTTTGTGTTAAGTTAGAGTAGGATGAAGATAAGTGACTGTTATGACTTAATTTTGAATTCATTAGTAACGTACATAGAGAGATAAACCTTTGCTTAAGCAATTACCGCGGTTACCAGTTGGTACCTTTACACTATGATTGTGTTTTGTGACTAAAATAAATGTATTACAATAGTTGAACATGGTACACATGGAATATTACTTACAAGGAATTTTGGATGGATTTTTTTTTCCAAAAATATCAATTACCAATAAACAAAACAAAGTAAATAGGTATTACTTATAAACCATTTAATCTGCAGGAACTACGATAAGTACGGTAACTCTCCACGATAATAACAATTAGGGACAGAGTATTGAAATGTCGGGTCTATAAAGTACTACTTAACAATTTAAGTTGGTATATTACACCAATATATCATACCGGTCTAATGTTGTCGCCTGTACTAGGCACTATGGGCACTAGACCTACCTGAGTGTGTAGTCTTCTCAAAGCGGGCGGGGTCGCACTAGCCTCGGTGTCTGAGGAAATAGTTCTAAGAAGCAGAGGCGTATCGCTCGAGTCCGCGAGGTCTGTCCCGGCTTCGCTCGGCTCAGTACCATCACCTCCTTGCCTGTAGATAGTGAGAGCGAAGACAATAAAATGAAGTGATATCATAATGTAAAATAAGCTCCAGTGGTTGTCAACAGGACGGATCAAATTTTAACTTAATTACGATTAGCTATGTGATTTTTTATATGCTAAATAAAAATCTTTTGCTACCCCTTTATTTGCAATACCATTACATTGGGACCTGAAGCTAATAAGTTATACTAGCAAGCATAGTGGACTATGGTCCGCATCTGTCTCTTATCGAGATGAGGCCAGTATCTTGAGTCGTTGAAAAGGTAAGGTGTAGTTACTCACTGTATGAAGTAGTGTATGTTGACGTAATTGGGCGCGGTGGCGCAGGGCGGCGACTCGGGCGCGCGCGGGGCGGTGGGCGCGGCGGGGGCGGTGGGCGCGGGGGCGGGTGCGAGGGCGGGGGCGGTGGGCGCCAACGGCAGCGTGCTGGTCCCGCTCGACGCATCCTCCGCACTCGACCCCGTGCCGCCTGACGTCACAAACATAACCATAATAATATGTCGCCGTAAACATGTAACGGTGATAGAGGCAAGCTGTAGCCAATTGATTAAAGCTCATACAAGGGCTGGCTCAGCTGGAGTAGTACCACCTTCTCATAGAAGATCGGCGTAAAGTAGCAATAATAGCTGCATTTCGTACGATGAGAGTGAGAGAGAAAGATAGAGCCTAAAGCTTATTCCCCATCACATCCTATCGCCATATCCCACTACTACTAGTTAACAACGTGCGAGCCATGCCTTTGGTATGGCTAGCATCTATAGGCTACGGTAACTGCTTATCGTCAGGCAAGTCGTATGCTTGATAGTGGACTTAATATATATACTTACTTACTTAATATAATATAGTGATACTGGAATATAAAAAAATCATCCAGAATAATATCTACATTTTCATATGGAATAAAGGTCCCCCGATCCTAGACAGTAAATTAATATTTTCCTTCAGTCACAAAACGGCACTTACCGAACTATTGCATAAATAAAAAAAAAACAATTGCTTACAATTTTTTATTCAATAACTCGAAAAATGCCAATGAAATTGTTATTCCCACGAAAAATGAGGCATAACACCAATACTATACATCGAAATGTTTGTCAACTACAAGGACTATAATAGTCAGTAACTCAGTATATATCTCGAAGACGCGTGAGTTATAGCAATTTGACCCATATGCCACTGTGATTAGAGTCACAGCACGCGTCTTCGTGACATGAACAAACTATACTCACGTACTTCACCGTTCAAGACTCACCTGCTTGAATATACACGTATTCGCCATCATTCACGTCCACAGGCACTTGGTCATAATAAGGTTCGTCTTCAGAGCTGGGCATGGTCGCCGGTATGCTCTCCAGGGATATGGGAGCGGACTTGTCCGCGTCCGTGCCTTCGGGCAAGTCGGGTGTAGTGGACGTCCCCTCTTCGTCTATGGACCGGGGGGTGGCCGCGCCCCCCGACCTTTTGCGCTCCGAAGACAACGAGTTGATAGATTCGTAGCTTTTTACCTATCAACACAATTTGGTTATGCGTCAATCCTGCTTGAATAAGAACAGGAAAATCTCTGTTGGTTCTTCGTATTCGACATTATCATTATATAACTGCAGTGTAGGAACAATTCCAAATACAATAGGGGTTGCGTTATTAAGCGAAATATAATTATAAATCTTTTATAACATGAATGTAGGAGCACCATTATTTCAAATTAAAGTAAACTGCAAACTACGGGCACACGCTGCTTTATATATTCACTAGCGACCCGCCCCGGCTTCGCACGGGTGCAATAAACTATCAGTGTTTCTCTACTATATTATGCACGTATTATACATATAAATCTTCCTCTTGAATCACTCTATCTATGAAAAAAATCGCATCATAATCCGTTGCGTAGTTTTAAAGATCTAAGTATACATAATGACAGACAGACAGCGGGAAGCGACTTTGTTTTATACTATGTAGTGATTAGAGAATATGACAGAACACTGAAGTGCCTGATATCATACGAAATAATATTCAAAATTATTATTATTCTCTGTAAACATAAGCAGCTTCATATATTCTTGTAGACTAAGCAATCCTTAACTTATCAGTTAGAGAAGATTGACAATCTCTAATATATTAAAAAATAAAACTAAAATAAATATCGCCAGACTCACACACAAACAGAATGGTCCCAAAAAAACTAAGCAAGGCTTCTATTATGGGTACCGTACAATGGCCTGTGGGCCATCCCAGTGACTGTCAGACCTGGGCAAATTACGAAAACGCCATTTCCGATGTTTTCCCCGGCGGGAATCGAACCCGCAACCACCCGGTGCAGTGAGCCGAGCGGCCTACGCTCAAACTACTGCGCCAAGCGGTACCTAACCATATTAACATAAATATGCACTTACTCTCTCACTTATGGAGGGTGTGGACGCTCGGCTGGCGATGCTCTCGCGCGATTCCGCATTGCGGATTCTACGCCCTAATGACGATGGAGGACTGTCGTCTACTAGGCCTGATTCCGGTAACGAGGCACCGCGTTTACTGAACACTTTTGGTGGTGGTCTGTACCAAAATAAACTTTTAATTACCAACCGGAATATACTGCAGCAATCTATATATATATATAACTCAAAGGTGACTGACTGACTGACTGACATAGTGATCTATCAACGCACAGCCCAAACCACTGGACGGATCGGGCTGAAATTTGGCATGCAGGTAGATGTTATGACGTAGGCATCCGCTAAGAAAGGATTTTGATTAATTCTACCCCCAAGGGGATAAAATAGGTGATGAAAGTTTGTATGAAACTTTGTCAATTAAATTCCACGCGGACGAAGTCGCGGGCACAGCTAGTAAAATATATACCTACCTATAATAATATGTGATTCATTCTTTCCTAAATAAGTTTTGTAGAGATAAAACGTGACATCATTCAGTTTCCATCAATTGTCCATTAATAAGGATGCTAAATAAGGATAATGAGAAGTACATCCGTTGTACGATTGAATAAAACTGTATTCACGACCACCTGTCATGTCAAATACCTTTTTTTTTTCTTTACCTACTTAGTATTTGTCGTAGGTAAAAAAATAACAGTTAAATAAAGTTTTATAAAATACTAGCTGAGCCCGCGACTTCGTCCGCGTGGAATTTAACTTAACAAAAAATCCCGCTCCCGCGTTCTGAGCCCGCGCGACAGGACCCATTTTTTATTTTCAGTCCACCAGTCAAAGTCCCGTCAAAATCGGTCCAGCCGTTTCGGAGATACTCTTTGATTTCATGTGTTTTTATTTTTTTACGCGGAACCCTAATTGTTTTTCTAAAATTAAAGTAGCCTAAGTTACTCCTTTTAACATCAGCTATCTGCCAGTGAAAGTCCCGTCAAAATCGGTCCAGCCGTTTCGGAGATTACCCGGAACAAACATACAGACAGACAGACAGACAAACATTTTTTAAATCGCGTTTTTCTATAGCAAAAATGTGTGTCGTATGTGCTTTCATATGCATTTAGTGAAAAGGTGTTATTTTGATATTACAAACAGACACTCCAATTTTATTTATTTGTATAGATAATTTGACTTCCGCTAGAGTAAGAGAGATCTGGACTGTCAAGTGTCAATGCAAATTGCCGCTCTAGTGGCAAAAACATCCTAGACTCCAAGGGCCTAACCACGCTAGCTACTCAAATCATAATAGAAAAGCAAACGCTCGCGATTACGTTTCAAACACTCCGCTTTTGACGTTTTGCTGACACCATACCATACCAAAGTCAGTAGAAATCGTGTGAAGATCGGGTCATTGTGTAGCCTTAGGGGCGCTATGTCAGCAAAACGTCAAAAGCGGAGCGTTTGAAACGTAATCGCGAGCGTTAGCTTTTCTATTACGATTTGAGTAGCTAGCATGGTTAGGGTCCAGGAAAGACGCAGCATTGACAGAACGCTGCAGGATTCCTGACTTCTGTTTCGTGAAAACCTACTCGAAATAGTAGTGACTTACTTAGGTGGGACTTTTTTCTTGGCAATTGCTGCAGGATCAACTGTGCTGCCTTCTGAGGACTGCAGCGATTCATTAGCCTTCTTGGCCGCATTCTCTGCTAATTTCAGACCATTGACTTCGATGACTGTTACAAAATCACCAGTTTGTGATGTTGGACGGTTTTTGGCTTCATTTGGACATGTTTGTTCTGCTGCTACTGTAACAAAAGGACAGCGTTACGTATTTAATGGAAATAGTATAGTATAACCTACATGTTTTTTTGTAACTTTGACGATTTATAGATACTTTTTATCTAGTCAATATTAATAACCACTCTGACGTACATACTAAGCCCCGTTTTAATAAATCGATCTCAAGTCTAAGAGCGAAAGCGTACTCAAGACCGCCACAGCCTTAAGATTGGTTTATGAAAAACAGGCCTGAATATGGTGATTTTAAATCACCATAAATAAGACAATACGATAGCTAAATGTAGTTCTAGTTACCATTTGCATCATGTTTAGCATCAGTTCTTTGCACAATCTCACTGTGGCACCTCCTGCGAGCTTCAGCAGCTAGGGTGGAGGAGATCTCGTTGATGCACTGGTTCACTGAACTCCGCTCGCCGACGCGCACTGGCTTGTTCCGAAGCTGCACCTCCTCGCACTCCGCCGCCTCTGCCGTCGTCGACTCATCGCTTTTGTGACTGCTGATACTCGCTTCACTCTTCTTTGATAGTGAATCTGTGTTAGAGTCCTGAGAAAGTCAAAATTAAAGTCAAAGTCAAAACATATTTTTTATTACTTAAAAATTTTAGTTTTGATATTTTTCTTAAATTTCCATCGGATAGGAACACGAACTGGTCTGAGAAGATCCGGCAAGAAAATCAGCGGGCTGGTCTTTTTAATTTTTATATAAACAATAATAAATAAACATCGCTTGGCTAACACACGAACTGGATAATCCTAAACTAAGCAACGCTTGTACTATGAGTAGGTTAGCTACTGTACCAGCGGACTGGGGGCAATCCCAGTGCCACACAGACCAGGGTCAATTACGAAATTTGCCCCGACGGGCATCGAACCCGCAACCACTCGGTGCAGTGAGCCGAGCGTCCTACGTTTGAACCACTACGCCAAGCGGTCGTCAGTAGTATGTACATACATGAATACATTATTCATCCATGGAACGGCAGATGCGCCAACCGTTTCTTGTTCAGTTGTTTTGAGAAAATCTGTCGCGTGTTGTGCGTGCTTAGCGATAGATCAACCAACTAGCCTTTAAAATGATTGACACGGATATTCGTTAGCCCGCTCGCTCTTATGAGCTAGTGGCCAACTCTGGTATCGGAGTTTTTAGACCGCCCGAAGGCATCCAACATGGCTTAACAACTGTCATAGCCGGGACCAACTGCTTTACGTGCCCTCGGAAGCACGAACGGAGAGGCTCAGTTGTGAATGCCACTCGCGGTCACCCATACAGGTGGTTTACTGCTACGAGCCCTTTTATTTTGAGAACGCGGTATCCGCAAATAATAGTTTTTGATGATAAAAGCCGATTAGTGCATGTTCGCTACTGCGATTTGAACCGACAACTTCCGAAACACAAACCGCCACTCCTACTCGGCTACCACAACCATGAGTGCCATGGATATGAAAAATATTAGAACGAAGATGCGAACAACATCAGTGTAACCACTTAATTATGAACAAATTGTCAATTAACCTTGAAAACACTTTCATATTTCTAATTGAGTGGGTGTAACCGCACCATCTCATCGTTTAAATAGGTGTGTCAACTGTAGGTACTTAATTTGGTTTTTACGTAAATGCTGTGACCAATTACCTCACACCTCAATAATTAACATTATTAACACAAACAGGCCTCTAATGTACATGAGTTATTATAGTAACAAGGGACACATTCAATATAGGATGGAGCCTATTTACCTAATTGTATTCTGAATAATATTTTTCTTTTCTCATTGGGATTAATAAAAAATAATAATATTCAGAGACAGAACTCCTTGCTATGATATTGTATAACTCATTTGTATTCAACACCTTATAACAAGTATCTTATTTACATCCTCATTGATGATTCATTGTAGCTTGGTGTGGTTGTATAACCAATTGTAGGAGCCATGTTGCAATGAGTAGCCATGAAGCGGGTCAAACTTAACGTTGCTTTCACACGCTTCACAAATCAATTTAACAGTTAACATTAGATATTAATTTATTAACTGATGAATAATAGCAGTATTACATTAATATTTATGACACTGTCATGAATAATACATCAAGTTCTTGATTTGTGGAAGATAATGTAGCTAAGCACAATCATCATCCCTTATGTAGAACTCTAAACTCAAATGTTTGATTAGACGAGGGCTTTTAAAAATCTCCAGCCTGTCTACAGTCAATAATGGAATGGATTATTACTATGCTTATGATTGGATGACTCGGGAGCAATTTGAATTTTTATATACACTACTGCAACTTCATGAGGTCATTTTATTATATACCACTATTGCAAACCTTGTTTTCTGGTATAATAACAAACATTCAAACAATTTTTTTTAACAAAACTATCAAGTTGAACAAGTTGTAGGCACAAACCAATTACACCAGAAATTATAGTAATATAGTTTGATATACTTATTACCAGAGGTCTGAATTTGAAAGAGCAAAAGTATAATGTGGATATTGCTCATATTCCAGGATTTTAGTTTATTATCTTAATGCATAGTCATAATCTGATGATTTGCTTATAAAAATTGAAGTTGAATGTTAACTTGCATAGATTATTAATAAGTACTATTGAATAATTTTGTTTTATGTATCTTATCTCTGAGATATTAGATATAAGCTAAAAATCATCACAGTATTTAAGATAGTAAATCAATATAGTAGGTATTTGTAATGACTATGGGTCCCTGCCGTAACTATTGCCATTTCATTCCAAGTACAAAAATTAATTACTAATTATTACCATTACATATTATTAAATTGTAATGTCAGTGTTGTAATACTATATTCTAAGAATGAAGGCAGATAGGTTATAAGGTGTAGCAGTCAATGGGGCACTTACATCACAGATGTTACAAAGCTCTGCTAATTAGTATTAAAAATTATTTGACTATGTTACAAATTTTAATACTTAGGCAGTGTTAATTTCGTAATAAGTTTTTATACTAAAGATGATAAAATCAAGCAATTATCAAAATATACCTATTACAGATTACGGATAAGATTTAGATAAATATAAATAAGAGTAAGTTTTGTTTTTTTTTTTTTAAATGGGTTTAAAGGTTTTTAAAAAAATGTAGATCATTATTTTCTAAAAATTATTTATAAATAAGCATAAAAGTACAGAGAGTAAGTGAAAGAACTAAGACACTTCATGACATAGAATCTAATACCAGTGTGGATGCATATAAGAATTTTACATTATATTACTGAAATGTTGTTTTGAATACCTTATTAATACTCCTGGGAAACCACATTATACCTATACTAGGATACTTTTCTCCAATAATGAATGAAGTCTGCACATTTAATGTCCTTCTAAGAACTCAAGTAGCTAGTATGATTTCACACAATAAATGTACAAGAGATTAATAACTTGCAATGGAAAATTACTTAGACATTAAATGATAGCCATAATCTTACCCAGATAAGAAAAATTCTCAAAAAGGAAATGGACAAATATAAACAAACAAACGACTTTTGTTCTCTAGGAAAATGAGTAATCTAATAATTAATAGGTAGGTAGGCGTAAAGGGTTACCTGCTTGCTATCAGAAATCTTATCGTCTACGTCGATCACGTCACCCCCCGAGGGCGGAGCCGTCCTGTTGCCTTGTGCAGCCACTTTATGTTTCTCGACATCGGAAAGTAATGTCTCTAAATATTCCACATAAAATTCTTCCTTCTCTAATTCCTCTCTCAATATAGCTACTTTTTGTTTGTGTTTAGCCAAATTGGCCCTGACATCTTCTTCCCAAGCTGCTGGTAAAGCACTTTCAGGAAAACGTTGCACCCACACGCGCTGAAAATCCCCGAAGACACTCATCTCTTAGAAAACGATGTCATGACAAATTTATGTTACAATACAGTCAAAAATAATTAATTCAATTGCTTTATCAATGCAATAAAACGTATTACGAATTCTGTCATCGCATCGCAAATTCTTTTTTTTTATTTAGAAATCACAGGGCACAGATCTAACAAAAAAAACAATAAAATGCAGAAACAATATAAACATGGCATAAACCATAGCTCATAGAATTATAAATAAGTTATAGCCAAGAACTTTAAATAGCCTATATTATTATTCCCTTAGATTTAAATGGTCTAAGCCTTAGATAAACGAACAGTTGGGGGGGGATTAGGGGTATTCAGAGTTGACGGAAAGTTACGATGTCTGAAACAACAGCTTTCACCCTTCTTCTAATTCATTTCTAAAAGAAAAGAAGTGTATACTTTCAATTAATTTTCATTCAGTGATTGTTTTATTTCTTTCACTTTTATATCATCTGTTATTTTTCACAGTAAATTATTTTATTTACAGTGAATTTTCACTATAACACTCAATCCTATGAAGTCACGGGCCGATGATTTATCATAAAAACTGGAACAGTACCGAATGCTTTGCGATTTCATTGCAATGATTTTAACAAATTCTGCATGATTATGGCTGTAGTAGGTGCTACGTATGAAAACCTATATAATATGATTTTTCACATGATACCTATGAAGTGTACCACCAATCTTCTTGGTACATCACTACTTTACATCGAGCCGCTTGATTATGGACTCCGTGTCTTTCTCTACGATAAAGTAGAGAAAGAAAATAAATAGTTCCATGAATAATATAGAACACTAGCTGTGCCCGCGACTTCGTCCGCGTGGAATTTAACTTAACAACAATTTAATTTAATAAAATTGGTCGTCATTTTTCCTTTTTGCGAGTCGATGTTTCGTGTTTTATATACCTATCGCAAAATCGCGCGTTCTGAGCCCGCGCGACAGGCAGCATTGTGATATTTTTTTTGTTTTTGTTTTTCTAAAGCAGAAGTAGCCTAAGTTACTCGTTATAAAATCAGCTATCTGCCAGTGAAAGTCCCGTCAAAATCGGTCCAGCCGTTTCGGAGATTACCCGGAGCAAACACACAGACAGTCAGACAGGCAAACAATTTTTAAATCGCAGTTTCGTTATAAGTACCGTATTTACTTTCATATGCATTTAGTGAATAGGTGTTATTTTGATATTACAAACAGACACTCCAATTTTATTTATTTGTATAGATTATGGCAATCTTGTGTCATTGTGGCTGTCAATCTGTCAAACAAACTTGTTATGATTGATTCGGTGTTGTATTCTCTTTGAATTTGTCGTCGATCGTAATTCGTATCTCCATTTTCATTAAAATGGATAAAAATTATGTGATATCTACAATAGAAGGACTAAAATCCTCTTCATCTAGTAGAGTCCAAGAAACATTATTGAAAATAAGAAGCAAAATAACCATTAATGATAGTGGAATAACGTTGTTTCGTGAAACTGGTGGCTTGGATTATTTACTGCCACATTTGCGAAAACCTAATGAAAGAATTCTTGATATAACGCTAAGCATACTCGGTAATTGTTGTTTAGAAGAAGAAAGCAGTCTGGCGGTGAGTTATTGATTGTTGTTACATTGATTTGGTCATGTATGGGAAACATAACAAAATAATATTTCTGCGAATATTCTTGTATAAAGTTATGATTATGTTATTAGTTGTTGTTATTTTTAGGTGGGGAAATTGTACATCTTTGGACCTCTAATAAACATTATCAAAACCGTATGTCGGGACAGTATAGTCGGTAGAGCGTGCCGCGTGATTGGCAACTTGGCTCAAAGGAGTTCGAATGCCGAAGGCTTGCACAACAATGGCGCCGTCACTGCACTGGTTACACTCATTGAGAGCAGAGATAAAAATACATCATATCCCACCCTAACTATGGCGGTGAGGGCCATCAGGTACCAATTACAATTTATCTTCCTAATATTCTATTGATCCTGCTTCTACTACATAGATATTTATGAGGAACTGAAGATGTGCTTTGTTTTTTGTTCAACTGTCACCAATCTACCCTTTCAAGTAATATTATTATCTAGCATTTACCTGCTAACCCACCTGAGTGTATTTTTCGGAGTAAAACAAAGCCTATACCAGGGCCAATGAGAAGCAATACAAAAACTAATAGATAATGAAATTATTTCTCCATTTATTTTTAATTAACATTACATTTAAAATAAGAGTTTATGAAATGGCGTTGAGTAAATAAGAGTTTATGAAATGGAAGTGTTGGCAAGCCCTGACCGACTGAGCATCATGCATGTCAGTGTCATTGTGGACTGTTTTTCTGTTCATTTTTCTAAACTTACTGTAAAGGCCTCGAAGCTCCATTAATCTGGGGACTTTTAGCACAAATAGTGCTCAGAAACTTACAGAAACAATTGTTTCTTTATAAATACTAACATACTTTACTACTATAGGCAACTTTGGATGGTAACAGAAAAAAGAGATGAAATGCTCAGTTTGAATTCAGTGCGCTGCATAGCAATATTACTGACCACGGAATGTGAGGCAGCTGGCATTATCAAGTCCACCAATCCCTTGAGAGACACAGAGGACCTGAGGAAGAGCCAGGAGGAACTGATCACTGGGATATTGAAGTGTTTGGGCTATTTTACAACTCACTCCACTGTGCAGTGTGCAGAACAGGTAAACCAGATTATAGTTTATTCTCCATATGATAAGGCACCTGTGACATGTTGTGCACCAATCAAGTTATGCTTAACTTTTGGTGTATTGTAACATGACATTTATTGAAGTCAATAAATAATTATCTTATCCTGAAAGTGAATCCTTAGTAATAATGAAGGTTTTGATATGTGCAATACAAATTTGTTACTTAGGAGTTAATTTTACTAAGTAAAAAAAAACTTTCCATAACAAAAAAATATATTTACTTAAGAGCAGATAGCTCTCCAATTTATAGATATTTTCAATGTTGATTATTACATGGCATATTTTTCAACCTCGCCAAAGACCGAGAGATATATGTATGCGGAGCTGACTGCTAACCTTCACTAGTTGGAGAGGCACTATGAGAAGAAGAAGAAGATATTTTTCTGGCTAGACTGCTTTACTAAAATAGTGCATCAAATTATGCATGATGTGAATATTATTATTCTAAATGACAAGTGTATTTTTAATCAGATACAAGGTGATGGCAGAGGCTATCAATGCCTGGTGGCCTTAACAAAGAAGTTCGAGTCTCTCGCCCTGAAGTGCCTGATGAATCTTTGTTACCTATCAACTTGCCGGCCCCTTCTAGGCGTTGCCGGCTTCGTAGAATGCCTTGTTGGCATACTACAAAAAATTTCAGGTATGATCCAAATGGGGACAGCCTAAAAACAAATATGCGTCTTGCAAAAAGTGTTTTGACACTCTAAAAGCTCCAACCGACCGGAGCATATAAAAATTATCCGAAGTTAAAACAAACCTTATTAACTTACTATGCACATTTCCTAAAAAAACTACAAGCTCAACACTTTCGCTCGTGTGTTTGCGCTAGTCGGCTGGAGCTTTTCCCAGTTGGACATTAATTTATGGAGTAGAATTAGGACATTATGAAAACCTGTTTTGTACACTCTAATTTTCACTTACCATTGTTTTATAACCCTAGTTTATTTCGTATATGTACATACTAGCATGTAAGCGAATTGAAATTGATGGCAAATAAATGTTATGATTATTATTATTATACAGAGGTCTCTTTGTGGCCGGAGGGGGCGGCACTTGCCTTAGCGCAACTCAACGGGGAATCGGTGAACAGATCTCGTTTGCGTCACTGCGGCGGCCTACCCTTACTCGTGTCCGCGGCTCGGGTACACCCGCTTTCTATGCACGCTCTTCTGCAATACGTGTTTGATGATACATGTAAGTATTTAGTGTAGTATTGTTATTTCACGATTTTCGCGTGAATTACTGCAAATTAACCCATATGGCCCAGCACACACCGCCGCCGGAGGCGCGGCGGAGAGCAATTGAAGACAACAATTTAATATAAACCTTAACAACCTTGACATACGGTATGTATGAGCAGTCGTAGTAGCTTGAGGGCGCTCCGAGCACCGCGTGAGAATTTATTCAAGCGACCGTATGTCAAGTTAGTTAAGGTTTATATTAAACTGTTGTCTTCAATTGCTCTCCGCCGCGCCTCCAGCGGTGTGCGCTGGGTCTGTGCCAGTCCCACAAGAACAACAGCGCGCGTCAGCGTGAAACGAACCAACTATAGTTAACCCAACATTTTACAAAGACTTAAGGTGAAGCCGCCTGTCTAGCCCGCGAAATTCAAAATTTTCGAGTATTTTTTATAGTTTATCCAAAATCTGAAAACATTTAAGACAATATTTTGTGATTTGCGACAAACACAGTATGCAGTGCGTTTATTAATACATTTATTTTACTCTAAATATTATCACGATGGATATGATACTAGTAAATCACTAAATATACAAAAATTGCCAGATTATCTGGATAGCTGTCGTTCTTGAAATGTTTTAGAGTAAGTTGGATATATTAATAAATGCACTGCACATGGTCTTTCTCGCGAATTACAAAATGTGCCTTTTATTATTGTCAAATTTTGAAAAAAATCTAAAAAACCTCAAAAAATTTGAACTTCGCGGAATAGATGGGCGCTTCAGCCTTAAGTGATGATGCCTGTCTAAGCTTTCATGTATGTAGCAAAGTGTTGTATCCAATTTATTTTATTTTAAAATTTGTATATTAACCAAATTTCAGCATTCCAAATTCTGGTCAGTGAAGGACTCGTGAGCTTGTTAACTGATGAGCTAAAGAAATATCTGACGACCATGACTTTTGAGCACAACCATTTGGAACATACTGATATGTTAAATCAGGTTGCGGAGAAAGTTAAAGAAACTAAAGACAAGTCTGAGAGTACATCACAACAGACTAATGAATCTACAAGTAACGAAGGAAAAAGTAGTTTATTCGCGCGCCGTAAAGGATTGCTGTGTAAAAATGAAGATGAATTGAAAGTTGTGATCGAGAGAGACAACATGATCGTCGGATTCGTGGACGCGGTGGACAGTGACGCGACAGATGACAGCCAGAGCGAAGACGAGACGCCGCCGTTCCGACGGAAGAGCCTCAAAAGGGCTCGGTCTGGAAGTTCGATAACTATGAATAAGGCAAGTATCAACTACTTATAAATGTCCAACTTGTCCAACATCAACACTAATTGCATATCGTTTTGCTCAATAGAATCTACCCACATGTGCTTGTGGGTAGATGGTGGGCATAATGGGATAGTGGGCAGTGCTGCTGCAGATTAAAACCAACCTTAGTGTAAGTGTTTCTAGGTTGGTTTTAGTTTGCAGAAGTGTGTGCGGATTGGTTCCAATTTGCAAAACTTCGTCCAATTATACATTGAAAGCCTATAAAGTAAAGTAAATATAATATCAAAATATGTGCTGTCAGTGAAACAATACAATACTTCATTGTTGCCATGGTGTTGATTAATTTGTCTCTAATTAGTTGGCAACTAAATTAATTGCGGTTATATTAATTTTCTCAGAGGTCTCAGCTGACAAAAATGGCAAATATAGACTGGTCAGCCGGAGTTTTTTGGGATCTGAAGGGTCCTGAATGGCCTGCCGCACCGCAGGCGTCCGGCTCGCGCTGTTTCTCAATGAGCCCGGACAGAGCGGACCATGGACCTCTATCTCCGTACTCAGATGGCAATCAATCTGGCTTTAGTCCGGACAGGGGATATTCGTCGAATAAAAGAGCCAGGTGGGATTGGAGCTCTGAGTCGGGGGTGAGCACGGCAGAAACGAGTTGTACGTCGCCGTATAGGACGGATTATCAATGGAGTCCGAGTAGTTCGGGTCCCACTTCGCCTTTCAGTGTAAATGAAAGTAAGTTCTCTTGTATTTTACTTTATATTCAAAGGAATCACAACCTTAACTTAATAAAGACAGAACTCAAATATAAAACAATATCTTATATATAAAATTCTCGTGTCACAATGTTAGTTACCATACTCCTCCGAAACGGCTTGACCGATTTTTATGAAATTTTATATGCATATTCAGTAGGTCGGAGAATCGGCTACTATCTATTTTTCATACCCCTAAAAGACAGGACAACGTCTGTCGGGTCAGCTAGTGTTATATGTAATTACTTGATATCAATGTACCTACGGCTATTTTGAACCCTGTGCAAATATACACAATGGCTATTTCAGACAGTTCCGATTCAGAAATATCCGGTCGCTACTCACCAGTGTGCAGTGATCACGAGAGCGAGGCCGTCGATCTTGCGGCCAGTAACAACGCCGGTGCACAACTAGACGCTGCGCAGGTCGCGCACGATCTGGATGAACTGATTATGGAAGACGATGAGAGTGTCGAAGAGGAAGCTCCCGCGGAAGGTACAGTTACATCGCTCATGTTCTTTTGATGTCAATTTAAATAAGCATGGCTTTAGAATTTGTTATGTCTCTCTCTTCTGTAGAAATGGGATATTAATTACATTTGACGACCGCTTGGCGGAGTGGTTCGAGCGTAGGCCGCTCGGCTCACTGCACATAGTAGTTGCGGGTTCGATACCCGCCGGGGCAAATTTCGGAAATGGCCTTTTCGTAATTTTCCCAGGTCTGGGTGTCACTGGGATCGCCAGTCCATTGTACGGCACATAGTACAAGCGTTGCTTAGTTTGGGACCATACAGTTGGTGTGTTCGTCTGGCGATATTTATACTTTTCTAATGTATAGTTAACGGCAGTCATGCACTTATATTAATAGTCCACTATAATAAATAATATCTACTAACACTATTTCCCTCGTTGTTACAGTTGATCCCAATAAGATAATCACAAACACGAAGTCGTCCCGTATTGCGTGCGTATTGATGCTACTGTTCCGCGTCTCGCACGGTGCGTGCAACTCGTTCGGCGTGCTGCGCGACGAGCCCGTGCCGAACCAGACGCTCGAGCTGTTGACCGGGCCCGAGTGTCTGAACGCTCTCCTTGACTATGTGGAGATGTGCAAGCGACCTTGGGGACGAGCTGCCCGTATACTGGCTAGAGTATTGAGGTAATGTTATTTTCCTAAGTAATAGGTTCATTTTTTCAAGGTTAACTTAAACGCTGACAGTTAAATTGTTCAAGTATAGATTGTTAGAATTAACTTTTAGTAAGTTTTAATAAAAAATAAATAAACAAAATAAAATTATATGTACAAAAGTGCTTCCACATCGTCGTCGATTTTATATTTTTTTTATTATTATTTTTAAGAGTTAGGCTTGCGTTTGACCACTTTATAAGCTGTCTTTAAGTGACGATAAGGTCGAAATATTATATGGATATATACAATGAAGATTTTAATAACCATTGAAAGGATTTAAAAAAAATATCTATAGGGCCTGTGTTGGTACATGTTCTGTCACATGTCTATGACAGATAAAGTTTCTTAAAAAATTACATTTAATTTTCGATTTGAATACCTAGTTATCGTCAATTTTATAAGTTCTAAAATGTTATAAAATTATGATAATGTCTTTTTCAGTAATGCCCTTTGCTTAATGAGTATATTGAAACACAGATTAGCTCTCAGGTTGCATAATATGTCTGTTAGTTCAAAACATCCACCCACTAAATGTCAGCAATGTAAACAAGTAAGTTTCTATACACCGTGAAATATATATCTAATAAAAAGCATTCGAATATAATTGAACTTTTTTTATATCAATTTATTTTTCCAGATCATAAGGCTCAGTTCAAAGCTACTTAGTCAACTGACGATACTAGCAGAGTCTAGTTATGGAATTGGTGAAATTAGTTATCAGCTTCTGAAAGGCAGCTCTTCCATGAAACAGACACTTTCTTTGACGCTGCCTTATATTGTGAGGTAACTACACATTTCTATTGAAATTGCCTGTGTGCTGTTCGTTATTCTTCTCCTAAACAGCTTGACCGATTATGTTTTTTTTCTACCGGCTCACCAGGTTGGTTTATAGCTAAAGTTAACCCCGGTAGGTGGCACTGTTGGTGGCATCCATAAAATATAATCTGCGCTAGCAAAGCTGCAGGCAAAAGGTAGTTTTGTAATAACATTGTAATCAATGCCGCTATTTTAGTCTCCTGTGAGACAGGCACGCTTACAAAGTTACACAAATATTGTCAATTTCACTTTTCCATTCCAATTTTTTAATTATTACACCAAAGGTAATATGACATGAGACAAATTATGTAACTGTGTGTGTAATGAAGAAACAATAAAGTTTCTTTCGTTTACATACACAGATTACTTATCTTTTGGAAGGAACATAAATTTATCGTTGGCAGTATCATCCATAGTCGATTGGGCCATTAACTTTAATTAGAATTGGTATCAATTATTTAGTAATCTGGAATCATAATGAATATTATCATTTCGCAGGACCGACAAGCCGTTAAAGAAATTTTTCATAGATTGCAATGCACTGAATTTATTGTTCGCCATTATCGCCGAGTCGAAGGAAGACGTCCAATATTGCGTTACTGCTCTATTTAAGTTAGCTAATAATGTTCATATAAAGGATCCCAAAACATTAGAAAATAGATTCAAGGACCAAATATGTGTTGGTTATGACCCCATATTGGATAATCTATCGTTGGATGAAATAGTTACTTTTGAATTAGACGATCTATCGACGGTTAAGGCTAACAGAGTGTTTTTATGTCAAAACTCTGATGTTTTTAACGCTATGCTGATGGGATGTTTCAAGGAATCAGTCGAGAAATGTGTGCGACTGAAGAATGTTACCAAACCCGCTTTAGAATATCTCCTTACGTTATTACACTGTGGATTAAATAATCCCAAAAGCGAGGTGCAAGTTATCCCAATGGCCGAGAAGCTGGAAACTAATTTGGAAGTCCTTCTGCTGGCCGACAGGTTCCTGTTCGAAAAATTAAAAGATTTATTAAGTAGCGCTATTCTGCAGTTTCAATTGGGTCCGGATACAGCGGATAAGATATACGTTTGGTCGCTAAATGAGGGCATGGGGTTCCTGTGCGTGGAGTCGGTGGCTTACTTGCTGACCGGCAAAATGGGCGAGCCAGAACGCACGCGGTCATTTGAAACCATCTTGAGTTTAGAATACAAAGACCAGTGGCTGGAAGACATAAGGTCCATGATTCAAAGGCAACTAGTTAAATGAAGTTACTCAGATGTACAGGTATTATGTACACGATATTGGGAGGTGTGAAATGTTTGTAGAACGAAAAAACTGTATTCGTCCACAAAGTAGGTGGTTTGAGCGTAGGCCGCTCGGGTCACTGCACCGGGGGGTTGCGGGTTCGATGCCCACCGGAGCAAATTTCGGAAATGGCCTTTTCGTAATTTGCCCAGGTCTGGGTGTCACTGGAATCGCCCTCAGTCCATTGTACGGTACCCATTCTACACGTGTTGCTTATTTTGGGACCGTACAGTTGGTGTGTCAGTCCAGTGATATTTATTATTATTTATTTATAAACGCTAATAATGATGTACATAATATTTTATTGTGTTCTCTTATGCATTTTCATTTAGCTTTATTGTAATTTTATACCATATATGTAATTACTTAACGAATTTTAATGTAATAACCCACCTTATATGTCTATTTACTTAAACATTTTGAAATGAATTATGTGTAATGTAACAATGTAGTGGTTTATTTTTTATTTTTAACCAAAGATATAACAATGTGCGCTAGCAAGCGTACGACTCGCCTGATGTTAAGCAGGTACCGCACTCGCACGTTGCCGGCTTGAATGGGAGTAGGACAGCGGAATGGGAAGGAAGTTATTGGGCTTCCGGCTATGTTACTCATCGTACGAAACGCGGCTATAATTGCTACTTATCTGTGAGAGGGTGGTACTACCCCGGTCGAACCCGCCTGTATAATATGAGCTGTTGTCAATTAGCTACAGCATAGGTAATATATATAAGATACAGCCTGGCTCTACCGCCATTAAGAGCCTTCGCTATGTAAAGCGTGCGCACGCCGCGGGTGCCCGCCTCGCCTGTTTGTATTGACAGATAGTATGATCAGCGCTAACTGGCACGGTCGCGTGAGACGGGTTTGTACACGGGTTTCCGCACGCTCCGTGCACGCTTAACGTAGCGAACGCTCTAATGTGTTCTGTCTAATATCCACTTTCCTTTAGGGTTTGAGCACTGTTGTAGTTTGAGGAACAATTAATATCATGTATTAAATTAAATTAATTAATCTGTTATAGATTAAGATCCTACATATAAGGCACTGTTGCACGCTAAAAAACTCTAGTATAAGCTAGTAGAACTGACAACAGTTTATATAATAATGACACAGGCATAGTTATAATAATGTTCATTTAATGGTTTTGTACATAATTATATGTTTACAGATATATAGCGCAATGTAATAAATGTAATGTATTTAATATTACCTATGTAGATACTATGCTATTTAACTTGTAAATAATTCACTCAGTACATGTTGTTTTATTGCTTTTATTATTTATATTGTGGTTGTATTAGTGATGTAACGAATATTCGCATTCGCATTCGCGAATATTCGCATATTTTTTGACATTCGCATTCGCAAGAATCCATGCGAATGTTTGGCGAATGTATTTTAAAAACAAAAAGGAAATTATGGATATGGTTTTAATACAACTAGTAAGAATTATATATTTTAACAAACTTGCTTGTAGAGTAGGCCCTTGTTGCACCGTTTTTAGGTTCATAAAGCAGTTTATTACGCACTAGTGATTTTGAATGAAGACTTTTTTAATCTTAGTAAAGAGTTATCCTAAAAATTGTAAGCATTTTTATAAAATAAATAAACAATGTTTATTAAAATATTATACATAGATACATTAATTATTTAAATGCATTTATTTTGTTTCAAATAATATAATAATTGTTAGGGGCCTTGCCAGACCCATATATAAATATAACTGGCCAAATGCAAGTCAGACTACGCATACTATAGGGTTCCGTAGACATCCCGCCACTTTTCGATAATATGAAACCCTAAAAATAAAGTAATGTCTTTTTTATTGATATGAAACATGTCAACCGATTAATTTCTGCGAAATAAATAAACTATTGGCAACCGTATGAATAAAATAGTAAGAAATTCTGTTACTAAATTTATTAAACCGGCATTCAAAGACATCTTAAGCAGAGTGACATAAACCTTTATTTTCTTTCTGGACTGATGAAAAGTTCTTATAAGGAGTTTTAATTCAAATAATTAAGTTGTGAATAGACTAGTTGCACAATTAGTGGCGCGTGGGTTTGAAACTTAGTCCAAACTATCGATATTTTTTTTAAATAAAATTAATTATATTTCTTTTTAAAAGAATATAACTATTTATTTCCTATAATAAACCATTTATAAAGTGGTTCTAAGTTAAACGATGAATCTCGCTAGTCACGAAAAAAAAAACACCTTGGAGCTCAATATTTCATAAACGGGAATTAATATTTTAAAAAATGTCAAAGAAACCTTCAAATTATTTTAAAATACCTACTGAACAATACCTCACTCGAGGGGGTGAGTAAACATTTTTTCACTCCCCTTTCTTATGTACGTGAGGTAGAATGAAATAACTTTGCTTTCAAAATTGAAATACACAGGTTTGTAGCGGTACAGAAACACGATTATTTTGCCAATTTGCAGTATAACAGTCTCTCAATAAAATTACTGTGATGTCAGAGGGACGGGTAGACGGACAGACGGACGTGGCGAAACGATAAGGGTTCCGAGTTTGACTACGGAACTCTAAAAAACTTACGGCGCGCCATTTTCTATAAATTTTTATTCATCCTGCAATTCTCTAGGTCTTAAACAAATTCGTGAACTGTGATTTTTTTTTTATTAAGATTGTAATATTTTAAATATTTTTTACTCGCGTGTTGTAAAATGTCGTATGAAACGCGTGAGCATTGTTCATTACACACTTTGGCTCCATCACAGCCCTGGCGTTAGTCTCAGGCTGCAAACTAGCTTCGATCGTAATGTGATTATCAACTTAGCTCACTTGTACATAATGCACTTCTTTACTTATATTTGAATAAAAAAAAATATGGAACTGTCTTGAGGTAGGCAACTAAATTATGAATAGGATCTTTCTCTATTGTTCTTGTTAGTCTGATTTAAATATAAACAACTCAATAAAATTTGAGTATCAATTAAATTTCTTTTATGCAATAATACTAAGCTACCCTGAAATCAAAACAAATCTCTTCATATTAACTTTATGTGACTAACTTCGTTCTTTCAACCTATATGGGTTTGGCTATGTTCGGCCGACACGAAATGTCAAACCATTCTAACATTTTGCGCGCTCTTTATTAACCCCCGACGAAAAAAGAGGGGTGTTATAAGTTTAACATGTGTATCTGTGTGTCTGTCTGTGGCATCGTAGCGCTCAAGCGGATGATCCGATATTAAATTTGTTTTTTTATGTTGTTAGAAAAGTTTTCTAATCGAGAGTGTTCTTAGCTCTGTTTCATGAAAATCGGTTGAGCCGTTTAAAAAGTCTTCGCATCGGGATTTCTTTAAATTTTCAATTTTTGTTATTTGAAAGTCAACATTCGCATTCGCATTCGCGAATGTCAAAAATCCAACATTCGTTACATCACTAGGTTGTATGTATTGTTACATTACTTTTATACAATCACATAACATAGGTATTTCATATAGGCCTTAAAAGGACTGCTATGGGCTCACGTCAATAGTTTAATGGATATCAAACCCGGAACCTCTCTTAGGAGGCCAGGCCCTTTAACCACTAGGCTATTGACGCCTATACACATACTACATTAAATGTATGTGTGTTGTATGTAGTATACATTTTTTTTAATTCACACCTTACTCTAAAGATTTCGAAGTGTGAATACAAGATTAACCTTTTTGTTAGGTACCAATACCTGAGATGTGATTGGAGTCACCTCATTCCTATCCACAGATTTGAAATCGAAGTTTTTCGTAATCTGTAAATAAACATTAATCATTGCAAAAAATTAACACATTTAACATACACCCAGCAGTGATAATAAATAATAAATATGAGCCTTAAAACCTGAATAATTAGTATTTAAATTGCAAATCTACCTGCGTTAATAGCTCTGTCATCTGTAACATCGCCAGTTTTCTGCCGACACACGATCTGGCGCCCATAGCGAATGGTAAGGATGCAGAAGACACATGCTGTTTTAGATCCTTCCTGCGTGGGTCATTTCTATCCCAACGATAAGGCAGGAATTCGTTAGCCTTGCTAAAATTTTGTTCATCTCTCCCTGATGTGTAGATTGAAGCTATGATTGGTGTCTGGAAAAACTTGCAATATTTATATTTTGCTACTTGGAATCCTTCTTGATTTGAAGAGAAGACAGACAGTACCTTTTGGTGTATTTGTTTCAAATGCAACTTCCTAAAAGCCACAGACTTATTAATTTTATATGCTGCACTTCTCCTGAATTAAATATTGCATAATAAATTTATATTCATGCATAAAATCGTTTTTCATGAATAGGACCTAAATTAGTATTTTCTTGGATCACACAATTTTTAATTATAAATATCCAGTACTCATTAAAGAGGAGGTGTAACTAATACCATATACGAGTAGATTTCATTAATGTTTTACCTGAAACTGGGAAACTTTTATGATTAAAGAAAAAATAAGTATGTATCAGTTGCATAAACATTTTATTCAGGTTTTTTGATAATTCTTTGAATTGGATATTTTAATCCTTCCCTTATGTGTTTATACGGCTCTTCAAGTTCGCTAGGTGCTTCAGGTATCTTTAGTTTTCGTCTCAACGAGGGAGAGAGCAGCACTAAGTTCTGGACCAGGCCAACCCCGCTTGACGTCATCCAGTAGAGGCACATACATGATGGCACACTGGCTGCAACAGGGATCATGACTATTGAGAACACTCTGAATACATTTGTAAAGACATTATACAGTTTAGAAGGCTCTCTAAGTTTAGATAATCTCTGTACTTCAATAATTGATAAGTTTGTCAGTCCAAAGGCAACTGGTAGAATCCAAGAGCGGTCCGGCTCTGTTAGGTTGGGGATCCAGCCGATCCCACCCGCTGATAGCTCCATAAAAGTGACCAGTGCAGCAGGATCTCCATGCGGCATGTAGACCAGATTTCTCAAAGCAAATGACATGCACACCCATATTGGTATTTGAAACCATATCACTAAACTGGCTTTGAATGGGTGACAATTTTCTCTGACTATTAGGTTCTGCCATTGCTTCTTGAGTGACCTTTTGTATAGGATCACAGCTTGCTTGTCTGTTAAATTGTATGCTTTCTTTGCGATTGTGGTTTCTTTTTTTAATTCATTGACCATGTCTTTGAGTTCTAGGCTAATGTTCTCTACTTTTGCTAATATATAATTTTGGTATACTGTGAGTGGTAAAGTCATGAGGAGTCTTACAATTATCGTAGACGTAACTATAGTACACCACCATGACATTCCAGTGATTTCATGAAAATTCAATAGTCCATCTTGTATGAAGTTCACAGGAGCGCTATTTGATATACTTGTGTAAGTTTGTTCTTGCCACTTAACGAATCCTTCCAGTGATATATTCCTTTTGCTTATGTGCATCGGAATAACTTTGTTTTGTAGATTTACACTGTATTTATATGGTGAAATCCTTTGGTTCCGTACGTCGGCATGATTGCAACAAACTGCACTAAACGTCCGATAATGTAATGTATAAAAGTTTACTTTTAATTTAATTATTTGCTTGCCGTAATTCATTCTTTAGTAAATTTATAAATAACCAAATAACCTAAATATAATGACAGTGACAGACAAAGCGTAACTGCCACAGATTAGAGATATGTACGAACGTCATACGAGTTATAATATTAGAGTAGCTACTCATGATGCCATTTCGTATCCAATTTTATTTTTATTTTAGGTGTCAATATCTGGAGCGGCTAACGGGAATACTATTAATGTGTATAGGTCTACCAGAATCTCATGGCATTAAAAAAATATAAAAAAATGTGATTTTCATATGGCAATGTCAATTGTCACCTGCCAAATCAAAGTACAAGGTTTGTCAACCGCTGTTGAGATTTTGTGATATCTTCTTGGCAATTTATTGTTTTTGTGAAAATGTCGAAAAAGCCACTTCGATCTCAAGCGAGAAATATTGTTTTCAATGTGTATCGTAAAATAAGGGAAGAAGAAGGCGTAAATCAAACTCAATCTTTGATTTTAAAGCGCGTCGTAGAGTTGACCGGTAAGTTGGACTGAGTTGTTTTGATACTTTTAGTTTATTTTATATTTATCTTACTTAATTATAGCTTCTTTATAGGGGTTTTCAGTACTACTATACGGCGAATCATAGGTGAGTGCACATCGAACGATGGTGTATTTTCCACGCCTGGTAAAAAGAGGAGAGCGGGGAAGAAGAAAATCAACTTGGACAGTTTCGATTTACAGTTGATAAGGAATAAAGTAAATGAATTTTATACAGTTCGGAAGGAAATTCCAACAGAAATAAAACTGTTAAAAATTCTTCGACAAGAAATTGATTTCAACGGAGGGAGAGAATCTCTGAGGTAAGAAAAATATTAAGTAATAATCCTTCTCACTCGTAAGACGAGGCCTGTGCCCTGCAGTGGGACGTACGAGTATTTAGACTGATGTTGATGTTGATGATTGACTAAGCTATCGTTTCAGTAACATGATAAATTTTATTATTTTTTACAGACTTATACTTAAGGAGACAGGTTTTGAATATTTTAAATGCCAATCAAAAAGGATCATTTTGATCATTTTGTGTACGGAACTCAAGTAAGCGAACGAAAAGCAATTATACCAGTGACCTGAGCGATAATATTGGAATACTGCGAGTCTGCTAAGTGATTCGGAACGGTGCTTGTTGTGTGTAACTAGTCTTAGTGAACTAGTGTACTAGTAGTGAACTAGTACTGTGTATTTGTCGAGTTTGTGGAGAGCGAAATAAACCCTTTTTACACGTTTAACGGCATTAATTGTACCTACCCCTGTACGTGTACGTAACATTATAATAAATTAGTACATAAAGTAATATATGATTGGATTTATTTTTTTTGTCATATTTTCCTATGTTAAGAACCCGATGCATAACAACAATTTCATACACATACCTAGTATACTTTATGTTAATTAATGACTAAATATATAAATAAAAATTAAACAGTATCAAGATCGTTTAATCCAATTTCCCCAGTATTGCACACAACAAATTTTTATTTCCCCATTTGCCATGAGATTCTGGTAGACCTATATGTGATAAACTCTTTCTTTTATCAAAGGACAAACTCACATTGTTATTATAGTAATGTTTTTTCTTTTTTTAATTGTTGATTTGACTAATTGCGCTGTGAGAAGGCAAGTTGTTGCCTACTCCAACTTGTCGAATGTCGAGCCGACCGTCTTATCTAACTGATCCAACTAATTGATTGGTGAATAGAGCGGATGAGTCAATTTGTTGTAATTTGCGCTGGTACTTTGAAATAATAATGGTTCTCACTACGTGTGCTTGCAATGCAGCTCAGTAAAAGTCAAAATGTACTTAATTGTGAGCTGGATTGATACGTGAGTGAGTACAGTACGGTCAATCTCGATTTCAACAAATGAGTCGCTGTTGGCATTCGCCTAGGGGCTCCTGTATGCACTGGACACAAATGTCCGTGTGGAGTGGAGGTCGACCAGTCTGGTCTCCATGGGCTCTCATGCCGATGAAGCGGAGGCAGGTTTTCTCGCCATGGCTCCCTAAACGACATAATCAAAAGGGCTCTTTCCACTATCAGCGTCCCATCGATCCTTGAACCCTCCGGGGTTTTTAGGGATAATGGCAAGAGACCCGATGGCATGACGCTGGTTCCCTGGGAGCGGGGTCGTCCACTTGTGTGGGATGCCACGTGTGTGGACACTCTGGCCCCGTCCCATCTCAAGGAATCTGCGTCTGCAGTGGGAGCTGCGGCTGAGAAGGCGGACCTCGGCAAGCGGCGCAAATATGCATTGTTAAATAGCAATTATGTGTTCGTGCCGTTTGCCGTGGAGACGCTTGGCCCATGGAGTCATAGTGCTAAAGTGCTATTCAACAAAATCATCCCCAGACTGGTTACCGCCACAGGTGACAAGAGGGCTGGCTCTTTCCTCGCTCAAAAAATTAGCTTGTCAATACAGCGAGGCAGCCAGTATTCTTGCCACCATCCCACGCGGACGGGATTTTTTTGATTAGGGGTAAGTTTTTATTTTATTATTCTTATTTTATTTAAGGTGAAGGCGCCTGTCTAGCCCGCGAAGTTCAAATTTTTTGAGTTCTTTTAGAAAATTTTCAAAATCTGACAATAATAAAAGACAAATTTTGTAATTCGCGAAAAAGACCGTGTGCAGTGCATTTATTAATACATTTATTTTACTCTAAATATTATCACGGTGCCTATGATACTAGTAAATCACTAAATATACAAAAATTGCCAGATTATCTGGATAGCTGTCGTTCTTGAAATGTTTTAGAGTAAGTTGGATATATTAATAAATGCACTTCACACGGTCTTTTTCGCGAATTACAAAATTTGTCTTTTATTATGGTCAGATTTTGAAAAATTTCTAAAAGAACTCAAAAAATTTGAACTTCGCGGGCTAGATGGGCGCTTCAGCCTTAATATAATTTGTATATATGTATAAATAATTAAGAAAATCAACAAATTGAATATGAAATTGCATCGAGAGTTTCCACTTTTATTAACATCTCTCTGACTTTTAGTGTTTAAGTAAAAATAGTCAAAGTGACATCACTACGAGTGACTGCTTTTTAATTTTTTTCTATAATTGTTGCCAGAATATATGTACTACCAATTTTAGTAGTTTTTATAAATAGACAATAATACAATTGGTCACGAGTTGCAGTTGTAGACTTTAGTGCAGTTAATAGTTATCAAAAAATTAGGAATTACCGTCTTAATAAACATGAATAATAAAAGAGTTAATTTCCCTTTTTTTAATATGCAACTTACTTACCCCTTGATTGAGTATGTATGATCCCAAAACACTTTCTTTTGGTAAAATTCTCGTTAAAAAAGGAGCTACAGGATACAGTCGCATAGATTCCTTGACCACGTATTTCATGTATGTGTGATCGTTTGAATGCAATTCATTTTTTAAGCATTCATTTTTCGAAAGTAAATAAAGTGTCCATAATGATGTGTAAGATGTCTGAAAATAATAATAGGTACATACATGATATTTGTACAATTATTTCAAAACCGTGAATAATCCGCAATGGGGTGGACAACCATGTTATGTAGAAAAATCAAGTATGTGTGCAATAGTAAAGCTCGTCTAACAACATAAATGTTGATTAAAGCTGTTTTGGAGTCCAAGCCGAAGAATGTAAACAGAACACTAAGCTGTAAAAAAATATAGTATTGTGTGTACCGTATCTCCCGCAGCAATAATAAGATCCGTGACTATTTTTTTTATGTTTTCATCTGTTATGTTCTCCTCAGTGAGTTTCTTCATCAGTCCATTACTCTCGTGGCTGTTTTTTAACATCTCGTTTACTATTTTGTGAGCTGGAAGTAATAAGTTAGTTTTTTTTGAGTAGTTACCAATATGAGGAACCATGAATGACGGTATGTATTTTATGTTTTACTTACCTAATAATAATGACATATCAACGCATTCTTTAAAATCTTTCCATAGCTTTAAATTAAACCGTTGATACCAACCAACTGGCAATCCGTATAACTTGGTTGTTGTTTGAAAAATCTTTTTGACAGATTCCGAAAATAAATTGAGTAGTGTCTCGTAATGTACATTAGTTTTAAGCGATGAGTTACTTCCAAGCATCACTGCAATTATAACTGTAAAGGGAATTATTGTCTTTATTATTGATATCATAAAATTTCTCATCTATTGTCTTTAAAAATTAGTCTAGGAGTGCTAGACAAATTTTCAAATCTAACATAATACTTACTGTCTATAGACAGTCTGTAAAATTCTGATTCTAAATCAGGAACAAAACCCCCTTTTGTTGCTTCCAATTTCCATCTTTTTATAAACTTTTCTATCGTCGTTTTTACTGGTACTTCTAACCAACTCTCTGAATCTTCTTTAAGTAAATGCTTATTCATAATTCTTCGATTTTCCAACCACTCGCTTCCATTCATAAAAAGGAGCCCTCGCTTAGATCCGTAGAGTTTTTCGTATAAGACCCATGGATCAGGTAAAATATGAGCTGGATACTTTCCATCAAGGTTCATGAACAAAACCTTTATAAGCCCGGGGTCACTAATAAAAACCAAATCCGTGTTTCCTCCTAATTTTTCACAAAATATAGAACCCAATTGCTTATGACGAGAATCGACGTATTCGTGTAATCTGAAACACAATATTCATATAGGTACTTATTAATATTATGATTGTCATAATAATGTTTTTAACTACTTACATTAAAATAATTAAAATTACATAATCTTACTTCGTTCCACTTCCTGAAGCAATAAAGTCTAATTGTTTTCCAATTAAAGGAAAATGTTTTGGTTTGGGCATATCGTTAATGGTAAACAGTGGTTTGGAAAGACTGGTTGATGTTACTGAAGTTCTTTTAGTTAGTATCTGTTTTAAAAATAAATCTGATTTCAAACGATGCATGACTTCTGGAAATAAAAAACATGTTTATTTCATTATGAAAGTAGCTTGTAGTAAGTATGGTGTGGCAGACAGTATAATAGACTAGTGGGTATGTCTGAAGTTAACGGACCGCATAGGGTTCATAATTTGTAATTACTAGCGTCATATATCAATTCATTTACATACTAATAGTGCTCTTTTGTATCAACATACCAACGGAACAGACGGACTATAAATAGATTTAAAAATGACCGCAAAAACTTGTTCCTGTAGTACGTTGTTCTTTATTATCTTTTTTCAAATAAAGTGCATTAAACCGTTAAAGTTTGGACCAACGATAAAATACAGATGAGTATACAAAAAAATTGCCTGAGAATAAAATACAGTATACTTGATAACATTATAAGATCGAGTAAAAAATTCCATCCAATTAATTTTGACGCGCTATACAAAATTCAAAATTCAAAAAAAAACAAAATTGTTTTTATTCATGTAAGCCAACAAAGCATTTATGAATAGTCAGAATCTACCACCGAACTACTATACAAATAACACATAACAGCGTCCCAAACGACTTAGTATGACTTAAATATTTGAGTAGCCTTTCGGTATAGGGGCCGCATGAGGTCTTAAATATTTTATTAATTATCGTAAGCTTACCTCGCAGTTTTTCTCTTCTCTAAAATCAACTTATACCTTATTATTTGGGCTTTAAAACGTTTATTATTTAGTGCAGTTAGTTGTTTCTGAAATTACTGTCAATAAATATATCGTTATTTTACTATAAGAAATGTTTACATGACCGTTCAACGTATGCTGATACACTGAATTGAATTCCTGTTCGTTTTAAACCGCTATCACGCTGTTCGACCAGGTAAAATCCCATTGAATTGGTAATAAATCAGTGAATTATGTATGTTGCTGACGACCGTAATACGATATCGTGGTGATTTGTACCTTATATTTATGGAACTGTATATAAATAAGCTGATGCAAAATGTTTGTAACGTACCTATGTTATGTTTACATTTATATTTATACAACACACATCGCACTACTGATAGGTAAGACATTATTAACATTACTAATAGGTAAGATTACAGATAGGTATTTATATAACTAGTTTTTTTTTTTCTATCAATACCTCTTATTCCCGTCCTAGTCTCTTGCCTCTTACTCCCTTCCGAACCTAATTCAACAAAGTCAAGCACGAGTTCAAAATTCCTGGGTCGTAAAAAATTTGAACTTGGCGGGTCTACCAACTCGCATTCTAACAAAGTTGTTTTTAAAAATTTATATTTTCTTTTTGTTATTATCACTCGCCTAACTTAAAATTGTGTTTTTCTTATTATATCTATTCTTCTCATAACTTTTTTTTCCAAGTGTTTTCGTTTGCAGTTGTTTTCAAATCTTGTAAATTATGTTAAGTCATGGTAGATTTTCTAATATTAGATATAGGCACCCTGATGCCGTGGTGACTTGTCAAAATTGGTAAAACTCATTGAAAACGGAGAATTGCAGAATTGATTTGTTCATTTATATAGTAGAGAACTTCAAATAATATCAAAATGACAGGGAAAACTAAAGTGGAGGAGCCGAAAACTGAGAAAGCTGAACCAGCAGCTGCTCCTACTGATGATTTGGTATGTGTAATTTATGAAATAAGTCAAAATTCGCATTCTACTAAAAATTACATGAAATTAATGTTTATCATGCATAATTATTACAGTCTGAAGAAGACAAGCGTCTCCAAGAAGAGTTGAATATGCTAGTCGACAAACTTTTGGTATGTAGATAACGCACTATTTGCATTTTTGTATATAAGTAAGTAGAGAAACCATCCTAACCTTTATTATTTCAGGGTAATGATGTCGATTTGTACCTTCCGGCTTTGCAAATGTTGAGTAAACTCATCAGAACGTCAACTACCTCGATGACGTCGGTGCCAAAGCCCCTAAAGTTTTTGAGGGAACACTATCCAGCCCTGAAGGATGTGTATGAGAAGATAAAAGATGCCCAAACAAAGAAGTTTTGTGCAGATGTTGTGTCGGTACTTGCTATGGGTGTTAGTGGAGCTCCAGTAAGTGTTATTATGATTTAATTGTTCATTTTAATTGAGTCAATGTTAGGTTTGGTTTCAAATTATTACATTGAGTTGTTTGTATTGTTTTATCACATAATATTTAAGCCTTTTAAATATCCGATAAATTTATAATAACATATTGAGTAACAGAATATTAAGGTTTGATTATAAGGTATTTATTAGTATAAATTGAATAATATTAGACACAATTTCTCGCATGTTATGTGATGCGATGATATTGCATTATTAGTAATCCTGTTAGCACTTCCAATTAGGCTATAATGCTTGTACTAGGAGCGGACTCACATCAATAGTTTAATGGGCAGGGTGAGGATTACCAAAGAATAGAGTGAGCATAGACTGTGTGCCCCATCATATCTAGACTTTTTTGTTTTTAAAACAAGGTGTTGTTTTTAGGATGCTGCTGAGAAAAGAGAATGTCTCAAGTACTGTCTGTTGGGTACTATGTCAAATGTGGGCGACTGGGGTCATGAGTATGTGAGGTATGATCTTGGAATTTTAATAAATATTTTTATTATATTTAAATATCTTACCTAAAAATACTCAAACAACTCTTGAGGGATGTTGAATATTGAATATTGATACACCATACAAAAAGCTACAGAAAACGATGTCCCAAACAACAAAGTTAATTAATGTATCAGTAATAGGTATACTAGGTGAAACAGAAAGGGTATACAATTTTTTTTGCAACTTTATTTTGTAAATCTAAATCGGCTTTGTGGGACAGTTGAAGTACTAAAGGCTTTAAAGACTTGTGAAATCTGTCAACACCGGTATTCTTATAACACCTTTTGATTCTCCAGTTTCCTCCAAAGCTGATAGATTTAGAATTACAAAGTTAAGTTTTGAAAAAAAAGTATACCCTTTCTGTTTCACCTAGTATGATTTGTATTTATCAATTAAATACTTATATACATTGTGCTTATAAACAGGCAACTGGAAGGTGAGATAGCTGAAGAGTGGAACATAGAGAACATGGATACGTTGTTGGCACTTGTACGCGATGTCATCTCCTTTGACATGAAGCATTCCGCTGAGATCCAGGCGTGTGACCTGCTGATGGAGATCGACAGGCTGGACCTGCTCACACAGCACATGGACCAGAGCAACTACCCAAGAGTGTGCTTGTATTTGATTGGGTGAGTTATTCTAATTAAAATTGCAAGTATGGTCTATGGCTATCCTACTAATATTATAATGCGAAAGTTTGTGAGTGTGGATGTATGTATGTATGTATGTATGTTTGTTACTCCTTCACGCAAAAACAACTGAACGGATTTGGATGAAATTAGGAACACAGATAGATTATAACCGGGATTAACATATAGGATACTTTTTAACCCAATAATCCAATACTACGCGGATTAAGTCGCGGGGCACAGCTAGTAATAAATAAAACATTTTTTCATTGTAATAGCTACACATAGGTACAAGAAATTAATAATATGCTTTTGTTATTTTGCTATAGGTTTTGGTATAGGGGTCCAACCCCAGGTCAGGAAACCCTGCCCTACAGTTTTTAATTTTTGTGTTAATTAATGGTTGACAGAGTTTATATAGAAACTGTAACTACTCATTATGTTTTTTGGAAAAGGGAGTTGAAATGTCTCATGTTTCTCAGTTGTTCTGAGTGTGTAAACATTTCCTTGTATGGACACATTTACTATTTATCAGATAAATTCAGAACTATATCATCTAAACTAAAATAAATTACTTTAACTTGGCCTGTTTGATTGTTTCTTCACTTGAAGTAAATAATCTTTTTTATTCTTATGATATACATATAAGTTTTATATTCCCTATACACTTAAATAAATTATCCTACTAATATTATAAATGCGAAAGTTTGTGAGTGTGGATGTATGTATGTATGTATGTATGTTTGTTACTCCTTCACGCAAAAACTACTGAACGGATTTCGATGAAATTTGGAACACAGATAGATTATAACCGGGATTAACATATAGGATACTTTTAACCCGATAATCCCGAAATGTTTGCTAAGTTAAAATACTACGCCGATGAAGTCGCGGGGCACAGCTAGTAATATAATAAAATATACATTTGGACATACAAAAAAGTGCTGTATCAATATTACTTAAGGCTCATTTCGCTGTGCAGTTGCGCCAGTTACGTGGTGGAGCCGGAGTCGACTCAGATCCTGCAGGGCGTGCTCGACACGTACCTGCGCTTCGGCGAGTACCCGCGCGCGATGCTCGTCGCCATGCAGCTGCACGACAAACCCAAATGTGAGGAGGTCTTCAGCGCGTGCACCGATCCGTAAGTTCAATACACTCAAAAAAATACAGCTGACCTCCCAGACCTCCCAGTATATTATCGCGATAGTTGCATATTTGTTAGTTTTTTTATAAACACCCAAAAAACTAAAGTTAATGAATTATTTAAAATAAATCACTTGGTGAGATTTAATTCAATAGTAACTTAATGCTGATATCATAATACATCCTATGCAGTTTAAATTAAATTATTATAATTAGAAGCGTCAATATCCTAGTGGTTAGAGGGGCCGTCATTGTAGCTGAGAGGTTCTGGGTTTGATCCCCATCCTGGCTATTAAACTATTGACGTAAGCCCACTCCTAGCACAAGCATTATCTTAGTTGGAGGGGCTAAAGGGAATACTAGTAATGTGATAAACACACATTGCCAGTTACAAATAAATGTTATTCTATTCTATTCCATTCTAAAAAAAAAAATATCAATTGGATATCAATGTTTGTAAATATATAGAGAAATACTGCATTTTAGCTCCTCTATCACACATAGTTTTGTTTTCTGTTCCATCCACTATACCCTTCCACTGATTGGATGTGCTTAATGTTCATTTTGTTTTTCAATCAGGTTGATAAAGAAGCAACTGTGTTACATGCTCGCGCGACAGTACATACCTTTGGATGTTGATGACGAAGACTTGCGCACCATTCTACTCAACGCACACATTAATGATCATTTCCTTAGTCTAGCAAGAGAGGTGAGTAGCTAAGTAATATGTAAGCATGGGCCCCGGGCAAAAATTAAATTGGCGCCCTATTTAAACTAAACTTAATACTTTAACTCCCTTATTAATAAACGCGGATTAGCGGTTGAATAGTTAAACCATGCTTAGTCTTCTTCTTTCAAATGTCAAATTATTGATGACAGAAAGAGATAGTTTGAAGTGTAACTATTTGCCCGCTAATCCACGTTTATTAATAAGAGGGTAATGGTGTAAAACTACTTCATCATCAGCTCCTTATCGCCCACAGCAGCGCATTTAAAGCCAAACTAGTTACTACTAAGTATTATGTTAAAGCAGCAGTAATATTTAAAGATATATACCTTTTTTTCAACTAGGATATAATAAAACTTTGTTTATGTAAACTGAGCGGCCCCTTTAACTTGGGGGCCCTGGGGTACTGACCCCACCCCCCCACACTAGCCCTATGGTAGCTACGCCACTGCCTGTATATGGTTTTGATTTGCGCGTACGAAGTTGCTCACTATCAAATTGTTTACTCAATGGTATTTCACAATTTTTTTTCCTTATAGCTCGACATTATGGAGCCTAAAACTCCCGAGGAGGTATACAAGACGTGGCTAGAGTCGGCCGGCTCGGCTCTCCGCCCGTCTCTGCTCGCAGAGCACCCTGTAGACTCGGCTAGACAGAACTTGTCCGCGACATTTGTGAACGCGTTCGTGAACGCTGGCTTCGGACGCGACAAGCTTGTCACTACAGAGGATGGTAACAAGTGGATGTACAAGAACAAAGATCATGGTGAGTGGGTAGAGTTCGCGCGCTGTAAATCGGCCACCATGTAGTTGGTCCAAGCGGCGTCGTAGTCAATGTTTTTCATACGATTCATCTACTGCGACCTCGCTGGAACTAACTTAAGGCTAAAGCGCCCATCTAGCCCGCGAAGTTCAAATTTTTTGAGTTCTTTTAGAAATTTTACAAAATCTGACAATAATAAAAGACAAATTTTGTAATTCGCGAAAAAGACCGTGTGCAGTGCATTTATTAATATATCAAACTTACTCTAAAACATTTCAAGAACGATAGCTATCCAGATAATCTGGCAATCCTACTAATATTATAAATGCGAAAGTTTGTGAGTGTGGATGTATGTATGTATGTATGTATGTATGTATGAATGTATGTATGTATGTATGTTTGTTACTCCTTCACGCAAAAACTACTGAACGGATTTGGATGAAATTTGGAATACAGATAGATTATAACCGGGATTAACATATAGGATACTTTTTAACCCATTAATCCAATACTACGCGGATGAAGTCGCGGGGCACAGCTAGTTTTTGTATATTTAGTGATTTACTAGTATCATATCCACCGTGATAATATTTAGAGTAAAATAAATGTATTAATAAACGCACTGCATACTGTGTTTTTCGCAAATCACAAAATGTTGTCTTAAATGTTTTCAGATTTTGGATAAACTATAAAAATACTCGAAAATGTTGAATTTCGCGGGCTAGACAGGCGCCTTCACCTTAAGGGCTCTTCCTGATAATGTACACTATCTTTCATTATACTGAAAAAAGTAACCGTTGAGTTTCTTGCCGGATCTTTACAGTGGAAGCAGCATTCCGAACCGGTGGTATTTTCCGACTATGCATAAGTGCTTTGTTTGCATACATGAATAATATCGAAATAATAATAGTAGGTTTGTAAATATAATATAATCTATACTAATATTATAAAAAGAAAAAAATTGATTGTTTGTTTGCATTGAATAGGCTCCGAAACTACTGAACCGATTACAAAAAAAAACTGACTGTTGGGAAGCTACACCTATAGAGCCGGGTAACATACATTTTGCAAAGCTATATTATTATTATTATTTCAAATGGGATCCTTTAATTTTGATATTGTTGTTAATATCCGTGTGAAGCCGGGGCGGGCCGCTAGTATAATATTGAAATAATAATAATATGACATGTATCCAGGCATGTTATCGGCGGCGGCGTCTCTCGGCATGATCCACCTGTGGGACGTGGACGGCGGGCTGACGCCCATCGACAAGTACCTGTACACGGCGGACGAGCACATCAAGGCGGGCGCGCTGCTGGCGCTGGGGCTGGTCAACTGCGGCGTGCGCAACGAGTGCGACCCCGCGCTCGCGCTGCTCTCCGACTACGTGCTGCACTCCAGCTCCAATCTGAGGATCGGCAGTGTGCTCGGTGAGTCTCTGCAACTTCGTAACTATTGCGTCTCGTTATACGACTTATTGAACTTAACATTGTGTTATGTATGTAATTTCTTCTGTGAATTATCCATGCACAATGTTTTTAGGCTGATTTTATAGTGATACTTGTAGCTGCGCGTGTTGTAAGTGTTGTAACCGGCGCGAGCCCAATTATATCCACATATATTTCACACATACATTCCGTTTTATGGTTACGTCGCTGACACTGCGCTGTCAGCGGATTGGAGCGTGGAGCGTTATAATAAGAGAGGATTATGCGTGCGCGAAACAACGACACTCAGGACTCGCTAAGTGACATTAAATCCCTGTGGTAGAATTGTAGCATAAAAGTATAAGTAGGTCGTATTTTTTCGCATTTATGTACTTATCGTTTTCTAATTGTTTGTCGGTCTATTCGTGCAGGGCTCGGCATCGCGTACGCGGGCACGCAGCGCGAGGACGTGCTGTCGCACCTGCTGCCGGTGCTGAGCGACACGGCCGCGCCCGCAGAGATCTGCGCGCTCGCCGCCATCTCCTGCGGACTCATCGCCGTCGGCTCCTGCAACGGAGACGTGAGTACTGACCCACACTCCATCAGCCGGACACCTGCTGCCGGTGCTGAGCGACACGGCCGCGCCCGCAGAGATCTGCGCGCTCGCCGCCATCTCCTGCGGACTCATCGCCGTCGGCTCCTGCAACGGAGACGTGAGTACTGACCCACACTCCATCAGCCGGACACCTGCTGCCGGTGCTGAGCGACACGGCCGCGCCCGCAGAGATCTGCGCGCTCGCCGCCATCTCCTGCGGACTCATCGCCGTCGGCTCCTGCAACGGAGACGTGAGTACTGACCCACACTCCATCAGCCGGACACCTGCTGCCGGTGCTGAGCGACACGGCCGCGCCCGCAGAGATCTGCGCGCTCGCCGCCATCTCCTGCGGACTCATCGCCGTCGGCTCCTGCAACGGAGACGTGAGTACTGACCCACACTCCATCAGCCGGACACCTGCTGCCGGTGCTGAGCGACACGGCCGCGCCCGCAGAGATCTGCGCGCTCGCCGCCATCTCCTGCGGACTCATCGCCGTCGGCTCCTGCAACGGAGACGTGAGTACTGACCCACACTCCATCAGCCGGACACCTGCTGCCGGTGCTGAGCGACACGGCCGCGCCCGCAGAGATCTGCGCGCTCGCCGCCATCTCCTGCGGACTCATCGCCGTCGGCTCCTGCAACGGAGACGTGAGTACTGACCCACACTCCATCAGCCGGACACCTGCTGCCGGTGCTGAGCGACACGGCCGCGCCCGCAGAGATCTGCGCGCTCGCCGCCATCTCCTGCGGACTCATCGCCGTCGGCTCCTGCAACGGAGACGTGAGTACTGACCCACACTCCATCAGCCGGACACCTGCTGCCGGTGCTGAGCGACACGGCCGCGCCCGCAGAGATCTGCGCGCTCGCCGCCATCTCCTGCGGACTCATCGCCGTCGGCTCCTGCAACGGAGACGTGAGTACTGACCCACACTCCATCAGCCGGACACCTGCTGCCGGTGCTGAGCGACACGGCCGCGCCCGCAGAGATCTGCGCGCTCGCCGCCATCTCCTGCGGACTCATCGCCGTCGGCTCCTGCAACGGAGACGTGAGTACTGACCCACACTCCATCAGCCGGACACCTGCTGCCGGTGCTGAGCGACACGGCCGCGCCCGCAGAGATCTGCGCGCTCGCCGCCATCTCCTGCGGACTCATCGCCGTCGGCTCCTGCAACGGAGACGTGAGTACTGACCCACACTCCATCAGCCGGACACCTGCTGCCGGTGCTGAGCGACACGGCCGCGCCCGCAGAGATCTGCGCGCTCGCCGCCATCTCCTGCGGACTCATCGCCGTCGGCTCCTGCAACGGAGACGTGAGTACTGACCCACACTCCATCAGCCGGACACCTGCTGCCGGTGCTGAGCGACACGGCCGCGCCCGCAGAGATCTGCGCGCTCGCCGCCATCTCCTGCGGACTCATCGCCGTCGGCTCCTGCAACGGAGACGTGAGTACTGACCCACACTCCATCAGCCGGACACCTGCTGCCGGTGCTGAGCGACACGGCCGCGCCCGCAGAGATCTGCGCGCTCGCCGCCATCTCCTGCGGACTCATCGCCGTCGGCTCCTGCAACGGAGACGTGAGTACTGACCCACACTCCATCAGCCGGACACCTGCTGCCGGTGCTGAGCGACACGGCCGCGCCCGCAGAGATCTGCGCGCTCGCCGCCATCTCCTGCGGACTCATCGCCGTCGGCTCCTGCAACGGAGACGTGAGTACTGACCCACACTCCATCAGCCGGACACCTGCTGCCGGTGCTGAGCGACACGGCCGCGCCCGCAGAGATCTGCGCGCTCGCCGCCATCTCCTGCGGACTCATCGCCGTCGGCTCCTGCAACGGAGACGTGAGTACTGACCCACACTCCATCAGCCGGACACCTGCTGCCGGTGCTGAGCGACACGGCCGCGCCCGCAGAGATCTGCGCGCTCGCCGCCATCTCCTGCGGACTCATCGCCGTCGGCTCCTGCAACGGAGACGTGAGTACTGACCCACACTCCATCAGCCGGACACCTGCTGCCGGTGCTGAGCGACACGGCCGCGCCCGCAAAGATCTGCGCGCTCGCCGCCATCTCCTGCGGACTCATCGCCGTCGGCTCCTGCAACGGAGACGTGAGTACTGACCCACACTCCATCAGCCGGCCGCCTGCTGCCGGTGCTGAGCGACACGGCCGCGCCCGCAGAGATCTGCGCGCTCGCCGCCATCTCCTGCGGACTCATCGCCGTCGGCTCCTGCAACGGAGACGTGAGTACTGACCCACACTCCATCAGCCGGACACCTGCTGCCGGTGCTGAGCGACACGGCCGCGCCCGCAGAGATCTGCGCGCTCGCCGCCATCTCCTGCGGACTCATCGCCGTCGGCTCCTGCAACGGAGACGTGAGTACTGACCCACACTCCATCAGCCGGCAGACAAATTACTACTATACCACGGCCAACGAGAAGCGATACACATCACCATTATCTGCCTTACCTTTTCCCATTAACTGGGGTCGGCGCAGTATGTCTTTTCCTTCCATTCATCGCGCTTTCCTGTCATACTCACATCCACTCCAATCTCGTTCATATCACTCTTTGATACAATACATCCATCTTTTCTTTGGCCTTCCTCTCGCACTGTATTCATCCACATTCATCACTCTTTTAGTCACATGCTACTCATCCCTTCTCATCACGTGTCCAAACCATTCCCTCCTACCTGTTACTTCATCTGTTATTGGCGCTACCCTGACACTGCCCCTTATATACACATTACACGAGAAGCGATACTAAAAGGTAATATTGTTCGAGTTCAAGTTCAAGTCCGGACTCGGGCGGCAATTTTATAAATTCGTGATTAATTGTGTCGGACAACGTAATGTTAATTAAAAATAAATGAAGACGAGAGGTTAAAAATGAAATAATTTATTTTTGTTACGTTTCTCGTTGGTCGTGATATATCTCGATTGTATGAGCTGATGGCTAACTCTGAGTTTCAGGCTGCCCGAAGGCCTCCGACATGACTCAATGAATGTGGTAACCGGGAACCAGCAGCTTAACGTGCCATTCGAAGCGCAAACAGAGCCGCCCACCAATGAAGTCATTGCTCCACCTTGTCGTGTTATATTACAATAACCAGCTAGTAGTTCTTATTCAAGAAATATACACTCCATTAATTTTGTTCTGTCCCCAGAAAATATGAATAATATATTATTATTTCTTTTTACCCCTAGACGTAGTTATAAACCAGGATACTTATCCTCTACGGTTTTCTATTTTAACAATGTGTTCTCCTTCGACAGGTCACCTGCGCTATCATCCAGCGCCTCATCGACGATAACAAGGACCTGCATTCATCCACATACGTCAGATTCTTGCATTTGGGTCTTGGATTGTGTTTCTTAGGTAATTAATTTTAAAAAAATAGCTCAACTAAGTCACACAACCTGAACACAGTAGAGTTCAAAATAGTAAAATGGATAGCATGGAGAAAATACTATGTTAACAATAATTATATTTTTGATTGCTTTTATTTAGTTTATAATGCGAGCATAATAATATTTTGTTGGCGGGTCTTTAAACAAAAATCCTACTAATATTATAAATGCGAAAGTTTGTGAGTGTGGATGTATTTATGTATGTATGTTTGTTACTCCTTCACGCAAAAACTACTGAACGGATTTGGAACACATATAGATTATAACCGGGATTAACATATAGGATACTTTTTAACCCAATAATCCAATACTACGCGGATGATGTCGCGGGGCACAGCTAGTAAAATATAATTGTTCTCTCTGTAAAGTTGATCAGTTATTAATCGATTGAGGGGTATGAATACCCATCATTTATGTGGCGCCAGCACGTCTGACCGGGCCTGCGGGTTCCGACAGTTTCTCCGACTTGGCGATTTATAATTTGTAGTGACATTGACATAAATAAATAAATATAAATATTGCCAGACTGACACATTACTTGTATGATCCCAAACTAAGCAATGCTTGTACTATGGGTACCATACAATGGACTGGGGGCGATCCCAGTGACACTCAGACTAGGGAATATTACGAAAAGGCCATTTCCGAAATTTGCCGCGGCGGGAATCGAACTCGAGCGGTCTACGCTCGAACCACTGCGCCAAGCGGTCGTCAAATGCAGTGACTTAGCGTCATCCCAGTTCAATCGAGTGACATCCGGTGAGGTTTGTTTCTTCCTTTCATGATGCGTATGTGTGTGTGTAGGCTGCAAGGAGCGCACGGAGGCTACGATGGCGGCGCTGGAGGTTCTCCCGGAGCCGCAGCAGTCGCTGTGCCAGACCACGCTCTCCATGTGCGCGTACGCCGGCACCGGCGACGTGCTCGTCGTGCAACAGATGCTGCACATCTGCTCCAAGCACTATGACACCGATGTACGTCCCTCGTTGAACCCTATTCTCTAAATCCCCCTCACTAGTACGAAACACCTATAAATAAAATATACTTAATGCTGATCTTTTTTGATATTTTTTACCCCCGACAAAAAAGAGGGGTGTTATAAGTTTAACATGTGTATTTGTGTATCTGTGAGTCTGTCTGTGGCATCGTAGCGCCCAAGCGGATGAACCGATTTCAATTTTGTTTTTTTTTGTTCGATAGGTATTTTGATGAGAGTGTTCTTAGCTTTGTTTCATGAAAATCTCATGAAAATTTAGTTATTTCATTACTGATTTGTTTTGTTAGTGAAAAAAACATGTGCCAAAATATTTGTAACCTTTTAGAACGAACAATCATCTACCGAAGACACGGCGTTCAAAAAGCAAGACAAGAAAGACACCAAAGAGGGTACCAGCAGTAGCACCGCCAGTAGCTCGAAGGACGATAAGAATAAAAGTGAGTGATTCGATCTTTCTCGGTTAATTGACCAGGTTACTTCACACTGACGGCGTTGCAGCGCGCAGTTTGTGTAAACATATTTTGAACTTTATGTGTACTGTAAAAGCGGCGCCGCCCGCAGTTTGTGTGCTGAACTGACCTTTAAGGAACATACTCATACTAAATGACAATTTTTTACCCCTCCACCCCCTTTGGGAATACCCGTCGTATATGCCAAAACGTCCCCTCTAGTTTTCACGTAGTAATTCATAAATATGGTTTTTAATATTTTTTGCAAACGCTGCGCGCCATATTTGAATCTAGCTCAAAAAAGACAATTTCCTAGCCAATAAGCCCCCTTAGCCTAGCTAATATCCTCTATATTGACCAGTGGCGAATTTACCAGCAGGCTGAGTAGGCTGGAGCTTAGGACGGCAAATTTTGGGGACTGAATTTTTTTTTTTTTGCTAGCTTGTGTAATACGTCACCATTATTAATCTTACATGAATACATTACCTCACCTTTATTAATCTTACATGATTAAGCTTTGATTAGCTCAAAAATATACCCGAAAATTATTTTACGTGAAATTCCAACGAAATGTTTGTATAGTAAAAATAATCTAAGACATGACAATTGTAGAGGCAAGGGCGGCAAAAGCTTAGCAGCCTATACCTTGGAAATTTGTACATCCGCCATTGATATTGACTACGCACGGGACAAAAACCTAAGCCCCCCCCCCCCCTCCCTGTGACCAAGCGTACTATTTTGAGGACCTCCCTCCCCCCTGAACGGGTCACGTAGAGTATCGTTCCCTTACGTGATATCCGTATGTTCAGGCAAGTCGTCGAAGGACGGCAAGAGCAAGGAGAAGGACAAGGAAAAGGAGGCCAACAAGGAGCTGTCGTCCGTGCAGGCGGTGGCCACGCTCGGCGTCGCCGTCATCGCGCTGGCAGAGGAGACCGGCGCCGAGATGTGCACCAGGATATTCGGACAGCTGGTTAGTACCAACCACACTAAACAAAATTTAATTATTACTAAAGTGCGGTCGCCGAGCAGGAGCAATTTCGTACATTAACCTGTTATTACCTGTCTCTGTCACGTAAATCCGCGTAAATCTAATACGTCTCACTCACACAGTTGCCGTGACCGCGTCCTCGGGGATTGTAAACCTTTTACCTGAGTGCTAGCTATAAGCTAGTATATTTTTTCCACTGGAAATATTTCATATAAACTGCACTTAATCCAAAATGTTTGACCACTGTCAGTAGGCAAAGAGGTCAGTGCACGAAATTCTTCCTGCTCCGTGACCACGCTTTAGCTGTGGTACCAACACTGATACAAGTAGTACAGAAAATCCAGTAGCACTTCCACAGCACTCGGTGTGTGGAGTAAGGGTGTTACCACACCTATCGATCAATCGTTGATCGAATGTTGCTAATAGAAAGTCAATCAGCGGAGACTCAGCTCATTCTACCATCGATCGGTTGATGTGGAAATAACCTAACATTTTGAATTTAACCTCAATCCATATGTTTACACGAGATAGCATCACATTTACCTTCATACTAAGTGCCAAGAACACCTCTTTAACCCTTCCAATGATCCCCAGCTCCGAGCGCCCTCTGCCCCAAATGTCGCAATATTTCGGAAGTTTGTTTTTTCGTTTCGATCACTAACGTTTTTTTACAAGAATCGATATTAAAAACAGATAGGCGTTCACATAATCGATCTATGAAACCCTATTATCGTTGCCGTGTTACTAAATGTAGCAAATAAACGCGCGCGTCTTAACCCACCCGTAGGGAAAGCGACACTTGGAGCATTCAAATCTTATACACCGACGTAGATGCTCGTGACAATCTAGGTGTTAACGATGATATCGTTGAGATTCTAATGCTGGTCTCATTTCCCTCTGCAGGGCCGGTACGGGGAGCCGGCAGTCCGGCGCGCGGTGCCGCTCGCCATCGCCCTCTGCTCCATCTCGAACCCGCAGCTGGCCGTCATCGACGTGCTCAACAAGTACTCGCACGACTCGGACAACGACGTCGCGTACAACGCCATCTTCGCCATGGGACTCGTCGGCGCTGGCACTAATAATGCGAGGTAACAATATATTTCCTCTAGTTTACTAGGTATCGTAGTGGGTAAAATAAAATTGATTTTCGGGTCGAACAGCATTTCGCTTTCCTGTAAGTGTGTTTGGTAATTGGGGGTTCTTTCATCGTGGGATTATGTGCTTTCGATTTTTAAACCGACTTCCAAAAAACAGGGAGGTGCTATGTTCGTCTGTATGTATTTTTGTATGTTCTCCGATTACTCCGGCTATTGTGAACCGATTTTGATTTTTTTTTTTTTTTTGTTTGAAATGCCGAGTATCTTTTTACTACGTTAGGACCTAATTACCCCTACGCACTTAAATTGGGACCGATTCCAAATGAATTAAATTACAAGGTCCCTAGTTATTTCTAGCTTTTTAGTGCGCCCAGGTTTTTTTTAAGTCGTTTTATATCAAAATACTTTGTTTACCACTAAACAATGTAACAGTTTTCGTTATGCCCGTTAATCCCGCTGGTTTGTGTTAAGTAGTTCTATGATGATGTATGCGTGTTGTGGCGCGACAGGCTGGCGACGATGCTGCGCGCGCTGGCGCTGTACCACGGCAAGTCGCCGGTGCACCTGTTCATGGTGCGGCTGGCGCAGGGGCTGTGCCACGCCGGGAAGGGCACGCTCACGCTGTGTCCCACGCACGCCGACCGCCGCCTCGCCAGCCAGCCCGCGCTCGCCGGCCTGCTCGTCGTGCTCACCGCCTTCCTCGACTGCAAGAACAGTGAGATCTATCTATACAAATAAATAAAATTGGAGTGTCTGTTTGTAATATCAAAATAACACCTTTTCACTAAATGCATATGAAAGTACATACGGCACCTATAGCAAAAACGCGATTTAAAAAAAATTTGTCTGTCTGTCTGTCTGTCTGTGTGTTTGTTCCGGGTAATCCTCGAAACGGCTGGACCGATTTTGACGGGACTTTCACTGGCAGATAGCTGATGTAATAAGGGAGTAACTTAGGCTACTTTATTGTTTGAAAAACAATTAGGGTTCCGCAAAAAAAAAAAAAAACACATGAAATCAAAGAGTATCTCCGAAACGGGTGGACCGATTTTTACGGGACTTTCACTGGTAGATAGCTGATGTTATAAGCAGTAACTTCGGCTACTTTTATTTTAGAAAAACAAAATGAAAAAAAATGAAAAAATGGGTTCTGTCGTGCGGGCTCAGAACGCGGGAGCGGGCTTTTTTGTTAAGTTAAATTCCACGCGAACGAAGTCGCGGGCTCAGCTAGTCATTATAATATATTACCAATGGTAACACTGCGATGGGGCGACGATTTGGACACCTTTGCGGGTAAATCGTGGCCACAACAAGCCTAAGATAGGGACCAGTGGCGACATAAAGAGGAGGCCTTTGCAAAGCAGTGGGACATTAAAAAAAATTGTAACACTACCTATAACTGCCCACTTGCACTCATTACCCCCTACCAACTTCAACCGTCTAAAATAAGAGTTTTATTCGACTCTTATTCTAGACAGTACCGTTTGGATTCTCCACACCCCCGATCTAGTGCCTCCTATGAACAATTTTACAAAAATAATGTCAAGTAATCTTACAATGTTTTTTGTTCTACAGTAATTCTAGGCAAATCTCACTACTTGCTGTACGTGTTGGCGACGGCGATGCAGCCCCGCTGGCTCGTCACGCTGGACGACAACCTCCAGCCCCTGAATGTCAGCGTACGAGTTGGTCAGGTAATCATGAGCAAATTTTAACGCTACAAAATGTTGGATTTATCTTAGTTATTCGTTGGTCTGACAGTGCAGAAGATAACCCGTAAATTTCTGGAATCTTGTTAAGTCTTGAAGATTTCACTACATTTTTATTTCACCACTCTCGAACTTTGTTTGTGATGATGTTCTTAGCTTATCGTCACCCTTTTTCCAGGCTGTCGATGTGATCGGCAAGGCGGGGACACCCAAAACGATCGCCGGCTCGCACACGCACACGACGCCGGTGTTGCTGTCGTTCGGCGAGCGCGCCGAGCTCGCCACCGACGAATATATTCCCCTGTCACCTGTCATGGAGGGCTTCGTCATACTCAAGAAGAACGAGGACAGCGTAATGGCCTCTGTACAATAGACATGTTATAGCGTACCTTAGATTAAAACACTTATCTGTATTAATTTTCGATTTCTAATAAAAATTTAATTATGGTGAAATGTTTTTTTTCAATGTGATTTTGTTGGGGTTTTTCTGCAAATCGTAGTGATGCAAAAATAGTTCCATGACCATGACATACACATGTTAATATTCCGCCGCGCGCCGATCCGTTGTATGTGTACACATGTGTACCATTATCAAAGCAATAATCTTCCATTGAGGGTACCGAAATATACTTTTGACAGTGTAGAATTTTCGTAAAGTACCCTCATGTACATTGTACGTCGTCACACGTTACGAAGCGTATAATTTTTCAACATGTTGGATATGTGGCTTATTATAATAGCTGTTGTTCTAGTTTCATTCACAATATTGATGATAGGGTAAGTAAAAAGTATTTTTTATCTAGTGTTTATAAATCTTGTGCAAAACATGCAGCACTAGGATTAATTCCTACCACTGATGTTTAGTGATTGGGCTTATAAGATATGCAGTCTTATAATATTAAATATTTTCAGATTAAGCTTGATACCCTGTTGTTACCGTAATGCTACAACTGACCCAGTCTACTTCACTACATCCTGGAACAGAAGCAATGAAGCCTACCATGACAGCTTCTCTGTATCTTTACCACCACTTCCCCCATACTTTTTTATTAACTCTATGGGTTATGATAACTATTCAGAATCAGTGTAAAGTTCATGAGGTTGTCATTTATTTCTTTTGGAGAATGTGTTGTTTTCCTCTTTTGTTAAGTCTAGTTTTTTTGTTATCCTACCATTTGTTTTTTTTTAATTAGTGTATAGGTGTAGGTGCTTAAATTTAGATACATTGTTGTTGTTGTTTACCCTCTAGTTTCTATACAAAATCTAATGTTAATTTATATCAAATATTTATTTTTCTGTGCTAACAAGATTATCAGATATTTTTATAAATAAAAAGCTAAATTTATATACTTTTTTATATTTTTCATCATGAACTTTCCACATCTACTGTTTCTGTTTTTCCTTTGTCATTATCTTCAGCACTGTTTTGTGGTTCTTTTTCTTTACTTTGTTCATTATCTCCACTGGTTTCATCGTCATCCTCTCCGCTGCTGTTTGACTGTGAAGAAACATTCTGTTTACCATCAGTCTTTGGGATTTTGCTTTTCTGTTTTGCGTTTTTCTTTTTCAGCAGCCTCTTAGCCCGCTTCTTTGCTGTCCTCTCTTCTGCTTCTTTTCTATTCTTTTCAATTTTTTCATGATATTCATCATCAAGTTTCTCCTGTGAAAGCATAAAAATTTATTTAAGTATAACACATTTTTCCAATGAAAATTATTGACTTAAAAACTTGGTATTTATTAAGTTACCTTCTCACTTTTCTCTTGTATAAACTTCTGCCTGGCGTACTCTTTCCGTCTCAAGTGGCGGTAGACATGGAATTCACCAGAGCCAGCGCCAGCACTCGATCCCATCACATTGCGAACGAAGTCCGGTGGCGGCGCTAAACTCTTCGACTTCGGTGCATCAGGAATTACTACCGGTTTGTCCTATTTATTAAAAAAAATTGAATGAAAATCGTTGGAAATGAAGAAATAAGTTACCTACACATAACCTTTTCACTTACGGGATTTTTCATAAGTTTTTCAAGTTTCAGTCTTTGTAAGTCAGTAGCATTTTTAATAACGATAGGCTTCTTTTCGGTGGATTTCGATTCAGAATCACTCATTCTTGTAAGAATTTATTAATATTTTGGAATCCAAAAATCACAACAAACAAATTCCCGTCTCACTCGTCCATAAATGTCAAAGTGACATGACATGACAATGACAGAACTTTAGGATACAGACTCCATTTTGGTTTTCTAAATTGGACGGTCACCAAAGACGGTCACATTTTTGTATTGTATTGTTATTTGAATGTGTTTATATTGCTATTTGTTATTTGATACTGGCGAAAAACCTTTTAAAATGGTGGGCCATATTTTTAAAGAAAGAAGAATACAACATTACAAAATCTTTTATAGTATCCAACATAGTCAACTAATTTACCTTATTCGATTTGATGCTCTAATCTCGTAAAACACCGGTTCTTGTGGTCTCTAGTTTCACCTTGTGAAGGGCAAAGACATTTTCCATCCGGCATATCCGGCAATTTCTGTGCGATCTCATTATTTGCTGAATTTACAGAATTTTGTTCAGGTAAGTTATAATCATCTGATTGTATGACATTGAGATAGTATATGTATTTAAATAATTATAAATACATTTTCGTACTTCAGGGAGATTATGGAAATTCATGTTTACATAATTATACTTGTTCCGGAGTACATACAATCAATATTTTAAATACTTGTGCCTAATATATACTTATTTATTTTAATATATCATCTGTTAAATACTTAGTAGGTAGATACTTGAAAAAGTAAATTGTAAGAAACAACCTATACTTGACCTTGCCAATTTTAGTCGAGGTCATATTGAGGTAGGATTACCCTACAATTATTTTTGTTATCTAACCAGGTATTTTTCAGTCTTCACATCCAGAATGCCGATCAAGTCTATCAAGGCGCGTCAGATCTTCGACTCCCGTGGTAACCCCACGGTTGAGGTGGACCTGGTAAGTTTCCTTCTGGACCCACCCACACGCATAATAAACATGCTTGCTTTTTTCTAATAAGATTGTTTTCAAATTTCTACAACTAAATTATTATTCTGTAGGTAACTGAGCTGGGTCTCTTCCGCGCGGCCGTGCCGTCTGGCGCCTCTACCGGTGTCCACGAGGCCCTGGAGCTCAGGGACAACATCAAGGGCCAGTACCATGGCAAGGGTGTGCTCACCGCTATCAAGAACATCAATGAAACAATAGCTCCCGAGCTGCTGAAACAAAACATCGAAGTTACCCAGCAAAAGGAGGTAGATATGTACACTTTATGATAGTTTATTTACTTCACTAAAAACAATAGTAGTTAACAGTAGTATAAGTACTTAAGAAAAAAATAAATTATAAGAAGACTGGTAATCAATACTTTTTTTTTAGTCTTAATTCTATGTCATGATGAGTAAGTGGAACCATTTATAAATAATAAACAAATAAAAAAAAGTGTTTACTCACTGATATTACTTATGTCCACTAACATAACTAATATTAATTCCTAATTTACTAATTGTATTATAATTTCACTGTCATACATAACACCAGCACCAGCTACATGATCAGGTTGTCCACCCTGGACATAGAATCCATTTATATCTTAGATCAAATTAGTAATAATATCTGTTTAAGAGCCTTTGAAAAATTTTGCCTGTGTTCCCCAATTTAACATTATCTTATGAAATTGCTTAATGAATATAAATTTTAAATTAAATTTTCATTTAAATTTATTATGAAACCAGATTGATCAAATCATGCTGAACTTGGACGGTACCGAGAACAAGTCCAAGCTTGGCGCGAATGCCATCCTCGGTGTGTCACTGGCCGTTGCCAAGGCCGGCGCCGCCAAGAAGGGCGTGCCCCTGTACAAGCACTTGGCTGACTTGGCTGGCAACACTGAAATTGTGCTGCCAGTCCCCGCCTTCAACGTCATCAATGGAGGCTCCCATGCTGGTAACAAGCTTGCCATGCAGGAGTTCATGATCCTGCCCACAGGTCAGTAATATTAATTACATTAATAAGTTTATCTGCTATTGGTTACAAATTAACAAGGCTGATACTTGTGAATATAAACCAACAATTACCATAACTCACAGATTTAACCACAGCAACTCCCTCTATCTCTTTCTTCTTTAACTATAAACAAAATTACCAAACATTGATATATTATTTTTTTTAAAATTTGCAAGGTAATTTTGACGTCTATGGAGAAGAAGTATCTCATTGGAGCAGTGGTTCCCTAAGAAGTTTTTTTTTGCCACTATTGTTATTAGTTTATTGTCCACACACAGGTGCGTCGTCGTTCAGCGAGGCGATGCGCATGGGCTCCGAGGTGTACCACCACCTCAAGAAGATTATCAAGGAGAAATTCGGGCTGGACTCCACCGCCGTCGGCGACGAGGGCGGCTTCGCGCCCAACATCCAGAACAACAAGGACGCGCTCTACCTCATCCAGGACGCTATCCAGCAGGCCGGGTACACTGGCAAGGTAATTTTAATTTTAGATACTTATTATGATGAAAAACAGCAGTGATAGCCGACCGGGTCCTGGGTTCAAACCTCGCCTCGCACCTCTGGGTTTTTCGAAAACCCTGTGCGAATTATAATGTCTTTAAGATTATCACTTGCTTACAGTGATGTAAAACATCGTGAGGAAACCTGCATGTCTTAGAAAATGTAACCAATTTTCTAAAGACTTGTTAAATCCCACAACCGGTTCTGGGCCAGCGTGGTAGATTACGGCCCGAATCCCGCTCGCTGTGAGGGTAGGCCCGTGTCCAGGAGTGGGACGTCAAATGGGCTAAATTGTTATTATTATTATATGATGATGACCTAATCTCTAGTTTGCACTGACGAAATATTCACAACAAAGATGTTGTTGTCTCTGTTTTCTGCAACAAAAATATTTTTCATTACTCATACTCTGAAAGTAGGTCTGAAGTTGCCTGAGGAGCGGGTTGAAAGTAATACTTTTCCGGCCCGGGAGAATCGCTTTCAACTGACAGCTGTCAAATTATAAAAAAAAACTAATTTCACTTTCACATTTCTATGGAACCATGTTCAACTTTTTCTACAGTCACTCAATTACAGCACGATGTAAAATTGAAATAACATAAAGTTAAGTATTAATTAAAGAATATATATTTTTAAATGACTTAATTATAATTTAGTTACAACAATTTCTTTAAAATAACATATATTTGGGAAAAATATTAATATAATAAAGATGAACATTAAAAATAATGGCTAAATAATGAAGTTGGCCGGCCAACGAAAAAAAAACAGAATAGGCTGCAATCCGATCTTTTTTTTTTTCGAGTTGTAGAGTATTGTTCATACTTCCTTGTATTATTTCTTTAGCCAATTCCTGTTTTTATTTTTACTTTTCTTGTATTCGTAATGAAAAGCACAGTGTTTACCTCGGATGAAAGACTTATTTTGTCCCTCGAACTATCACACTTTCACCACTCGTGTAACTATGTACTAATAAAGAAAAACCATGACGCCTGTATTACCCGAAAGGGTAACAGCATTTTGTCACATTGTGCTGATGATCTTAGATCCATTACTGATCACATACTGCATATATTTTACTACACTGGCCCATACAGGATGGCCATCTAACAAGTCTTTCGAAATAGGTGCAGGTTTCCATAATACATTCAAATAAGATACGTAAGAGGTGTGGGTTAGAGTCAAGAATTTAATTTCAAACTTGTTTATAGATTGAAATCGGCATGGATGTTGCTGCATCGGAGTTCTTCAAGGACAACACCTACGATCTCGACTTCAAGAACCCCAAGTCCAACCCTGCGGACTTCCTGTCGTCGGATAAGCTCGCCGACGTGTACCTGGACTTCATCAAGGACTTCCCCATGGTCTCCATCGAGGATCCCTTCGACCAGGACGACTGGGCGGCGTGGGCCAACCTCACCTCTCGCACACCCATCCAGATTGTCGGAGACGATCTTACGGTAGGTTGGAATATACATATTGGTCGCATTTTCAGTGTACAGCTTTTTTCCTCTTCTGTTGTATTTACCTCTAATTTACACTCGTAATCATTTTATTTCGTGGTTTGCCACACGTATTTTGAATTTTTCACACTACTCAGACAGATTTACCTGTTTTTATTTTATTTTATTTTAACACTTTTAGGAAAGCTTACAGCTAAATAATACGATAGCAAAAAGTATAAAGTAAGGAAAGGCCAATTATGAGCTTTCACATGTAAGTAGACGAATAGTATCAGCAGTTACAGGTTCAGGTAGACAAAACTAGTGAAAAATAAAATTGATTATAAGAGGAAAATTATGAACATGACAGCCTTTCTTTTATGTAGCATTTTACTTGAATACGCCCTTATTTTATAATTATAATTTAACTAGCGACCCGCCCCGGCTTCGCACGGGTGCAATGCTGATACTAAATATACTACAGTTATACATATAAACCTTCCTATTGAATCACTCTATCTATTAAAAAAACCGCATCAAAATCCGTAGCGTAGTTTTAAAGATCTAAGCATACATACGGACAGACAGACAGCGGGAAACGACTTTCTTTTATACTATGTAATTTAATAAATGGAATGATTACTTGTTACCCACAGGTGACGAACCCGAAACGCATCGCGACGGCCGTTGAAAAGAAAGCGTGCAACTGCTTGCTGTTGAAGGTGAACCAGATCGGCAGCGTCACCGAGTCCATCGCCGCGCATTTGCTGGCCAAGAGCAACGGCTGGGGCACCATGGTCTCGCACAGGTTAGTATTCCAAAATATAACTACCATATATAGTACTTATACACTACGCCCGCGGGGATTTCGAGGATTAAAAGTAAACCATATGTTATCCCGCAGTGTACCCTTCTGATATAGTAAATTCCATTCCAGTCAAAGTTATAAAAACTTAAAAGAAACAAATAATAATAATAATATCGCAAGACTGACACACTAACTGTATGGTCCCGAACTAAGCAACACTTGTACTATGAGTATCGTACAACGGACTGGGGCGATCCCAGTGAAATTACGAAAAGGCTATTTCCGGAATTTACCCCAGCAGGAATCGAACCCGCAACCATGTGCAGTGAGCCGAGCGGCCTACGCTTGAACCCCTGCGCCAAGCGGTCGTCAAATTAGAATAAGCAATTAACTACACGCTATAAACTATAAGTTGTTTACACCTACCCACTGAATAAAGAATGCAGAATTGGGTCTAATTAGGCCAGTCTTCAGCGTCCATCAGGTGTTTTTTGCTATAAATATATTACAATTAATGGATCATGTTATCTCAGGTCTGGTGAGACTGAAGACACGTTCATCGCCGACCTCGTGGTGGGTCTGTCGACCGGCCAGATCAAGACGGGCGCGTCGTGCCGCTCCGAGCGCCTCGCCAAGTACAATCAGATCCTGCGCATCGAGGAGGAGCTCGGCGCCGCCGCCAAATACGCCGGCAAGAACTTCCGCAGGCCCGTCTAATGTATATGAGTATTATGTGAAAGCGTTTACCTAGACAGATGATCCTGTTTATTATTATTTATTCTATAGTGACTGAACCAAGTGTACTCTGTCTGTCAAAACATCTACAACTTACAGCATTTTAACTCTAGATTATTGTAAGTATTACAGTGTACAATGATGTAACAAGTAGTTGCGTATGTTTCAGTACAGTATATTATTTGTAAGAGATCATTTTGTTGCTTTAGTGTATGTATCAAGTGTCGAATGTATGTAAAATTTATTTTAAGATACTTTATTATTAAAATTGATTCAAATCAATGTGTCTAAAAGTTCGTAAATTAAAAATGTTATTATAAATAAAGTTTATTATTTTTATATTAATTCCCATTTGATAGAGCTACGATTTGCATCACGCCATATTCCTCATTGATATTAAAATTTACATAATCTACGATGATATAAACCTAAAGTATACTAGGTGAAACAAAAAGGGTATACTATTTTTACCAAAACTTGACTTTGTAAATCTAAAACTATCGGCTTCGTGGGACAGTTGAAGTACTAAAGGTTTTGTAGACTTGTGAAATCTGTCAACAGCTGTATTCCTGTAACGCCTTTTGTTTTTCAAGTTTCCTCCAAAGATGATAGTTTTAGAATTACAAAGTTAAGTTTTGAAAAAAAGTATACCCTTTCTGTTTCAACTTGTACATCTACCTACTTATTTAATAGCATAGGTTCAATCTCCTAGAACGCTAATGCGTAAAATATCCCTGCATTGACGAGATAATCTTGATAGAACAAGACGGGATGCCCTACAACCGGTGAAACGGGTAAATTACACGCATCTACCGCGTGCACCTGACGTCACTCACCTTCGCCACCGGCTCACAGGCTCTAGCGACGGATAGTTCATGACCGTGCAATGTTTATCGCGTGTATTGAAGATAATACAGACATAACTAACTCGTTAACGTACAATTTTTTAATAAAGAGCTCACTATAAACGCGGACATTAAGACTGCAAGAACGAAAACGGTTTTAGTGATCATTGATTTTGTATTCGAATTAAAAACATGTCTCAAAACAAACAAGAACTTCGCGTAGTGACGTACATGTGTCCGACTCATCCGGTCCAGCTGTACGAGCTAATATTGGAGTTGCTGGAAGAGGCATTGGGCTGCTACACCACGCTGCAATATGAAAGCAGGAGTCCAGGACCCTTCCCGGATCGTCCCGATCCGTTTTCCAATGGAACAGTCGATTTGGGTAAGATTAGTAATACCTTCAAACTTTGTATTGTAAAGAATAATCAACAATTTATATTGGTTCGATAAATAGTTCGTTATTATGTGATAATGGTAAGTCCCTGTCTCTTTATCTAAATCTTCATTTTATTCTGTGAAGATGGTGGGTTGATAACCATTATTTTGAGGATATTTACGACATTACAGAATAATATATACAAGTGCTAGCAATTGTTTAACGTTTGAACCTTTTGCCTAAACATTTTTACTAGGCGTTTTGCTCACTGAGCGCGCGGTTGCATAGTCTATAATTATTAAATTAAAACCATGCAACGAGCATATCGACAGGGCAGGGCCGGCATACATAGTAGCATTTTATTTATTCATATAGTGAATATTGTGCTTATACAGCAGATATAGATACAAAGTCGAATTGCTACGTACAATATAGCCTACTACACGCTAGCTAACTGAAATTTATATAGGTAAGTTTGTATTAACATGAAGGATGCATTAATTACGGCTAATGGATTGTGAAACTTTCAGCCTTCATGACAGCCGCAGCATTCATGAAGCTACGAGAAGATAAACATTCATCTATAGAACTCCTACCGGTGACTCCAGTATTCGCACATCAGATGAACGTGGAAAACAGACCTGGATATTTCTCGGATATTATCATCCACAGCGATAAAAAGTGAGATAACTATCCCTTCCGCTGTATACCTACCTACTGTTTACTGTAGCCTAATATTTGAATAAAATTGTATTCATGTGTATCTGTCCATGTATCGTCGAACTTTGAATTTGCCGTAGTAAAATAAACGATAGATAAAAACGTTATCACTATGTCATTGACTTGTGATAAGAGTGAGACTTCTATTATTCTACAATTAGCCACCACAGTGCTAATATTGTGTTATCTGTCTGAGTCAAATAAGTAATTTCTTTTATTACAGGGCTCACAATGTAAATACTTTCCTGGATCTCCGTGGGTGTGCGTTTGCCTACAGCAACGAGGACTCTCTAAGCGGAAGTAAAATTGTTTTGAAAACCTTAAAGGAAAAGGGCGAAAATGCATCATTCTTCGGATCTCTACTAAGTATTGAATTCGTTTAATTATGTCAATTGATTATTAGACGACTAATTTACTTAATAATGGTTTGATTATTTCAGAATCTGGGTCACATTTGGCATCAGCTCAAATGGTGTTGTCCAAACAAGCTGAATGGGCCGCGGTTGATTCAACGACTCTTCTTTATTCAAAAAAGTTTATGTATGATGGTGGCAAAGAGATTATAACACTGGAGACATTGGGTCGTTTACCGCCTTACCCTATAGTGGTTACAGCTAAATTAGGAGGTGAGTCCATATCTTATCGTTGTAAGCAATTAATTAAGTAAATTCGCGACGTATAAATGCGAAAATAATGGAGTTAAGAGGGTCAAGATTGTAATGAATTACCCTCTTTGTGGACTGATGTAACCAGATGTGACGGATATTGGCTATTTTGAAAACTCCACTGTTAACTAGATTCAGTTATGCGAATAATCGACTTTAAAGGTTTGTGCTTGAGTGGTACCATGAGTTGGTATTTTAGGTCTTACCCTAGGGGGAATACTGCACTAATTTGTAGTCGTCTGTATGTATTTGTGCTATCATAAATAGAGACAACATAAATGGGTGTAAATGTTGCGGTCGTGCAAACGAGGCAATAAGTTTTACGGTAACGTGAAACATGCCAGGTCCGCACGACTATTGACGGTCTCGAGACTCTTAGGCCAGTATTTTGACGACCGCTTGGCGTAGTGGTTCGAGTGTAGGCCGCTTGGCTCACTGCACATGGTGGTTGCGGGTTCGATTCCCGCCGGGGCAAATTTCGGAAATGGCCTTTTCGTAATTTGCCCAGGTCTGGGTGTCACTGGGATCGCCCCCAGTCCATTGTACGGTACCCATAGTACAAGCTTTGCTTAGTTTGGGACCGTACAGTTGGTGTGTCTGTCTGGCGATATTATTTATTAGTATTAATAAATCAAAGTCAACTCTGAGAGCGATCTTGAGTACGCTTTTGACATGCCGTTTTGTACTGGTACGACATCAGAATGACATTTTCAAAATCGCTCTCAGACTTGAGATAGGATTATTAATACGAGCCTCACTTTCAATAAGGTACTACTAAGTTACTAATATCTACTGCATATTTTTCGCAGCGGAAACAAAAAAGGCAATAACAGATGCCCTCCTCACCTTACCTCAAACGCCACAGTGGAAAAGGCAATTTGCCAAGTTCGGCATCATAAATTTCGCAGCAAACAGCGATGTCGCTTACGATGGGCCGGCTGCACAGGTGTGGTCCATCCAGAGCGAGAAACTCAATGTTAGGTATTATTAGGGTGTGCCTCGTCATCTCATTGTTGTACATAATTTATATTTTATACGTAGATTATACACCTAAACAGTAAATTTATTAAAATAAAGTGATACATATTACAAATGTTTATTTTGTTTCATTTTGCATAACATTAACATCCTCCTTTTGGTACGCCTTCAATTTTTAAATGTTAGTAGTTACTTCTTATTTTTATGACTTCGCTGGGGTTGATTTTTGCAAAATAATATTCAAAGAGACAACTTCTTTTTTGTTTTTGCCAGATTCTATTAGAATACCCCTCGGTACCTTAATCACCCCCAAAGCTTGGACATGGGGCTGTTTTTCTTTATGGATGGTAGGTTCTCTCTGCAATTGTTATGGAAAAAAGTTCAGTATTGAAAACAACCTATTCAATCACAAAAGGCATTGATATGATTGTTTACAGAATTTTGTAATAAATAATTTGATTATGAGGATTGAGTTGTTTACAATCTAATTATGATATTTTCTATTTAAATATGTATATAGAAACCAAACATGAACAGTATTAACAATAATATATTATTAAAATAATGTACATGCTAAGAACCATCTCACTACCTACAATACTGTAGATTACAATTTCAATGCTGCTAAAGCATTACCAATAGGCTCACAAGCAATTTCTAACTCTAAATACATTATAATCAAGATCTACTTTTGGGAAGTGCAACTAGGTACAGAATAGGGCACTAAACGATTCCCCCTCCGTTGATGTGGGCAATCTCTTCATCAGAGAGAGGAGTCCTCCTGTATCTAGCAGGTAGGTCAATGTCGGGTATAGACTGGCCGGTGCTCATTGCCGCTGCTGGCTGCGCTTGCGCCTTGAACACCTACAACAACAAAAAAACATCATTCGTCTCAATGTAAGCCGAGTAATTTAATATTTTAAGTTAGTTTCATAGGTCATGAAGTTGCTTATCAAATTTGTTTTAGTAATATGTTAAGACTAAACATTTCAAATATTGCGTTCAAAATATTCCGTCGTCAGGTGCGTACGTACATCGTGTATTGACATGTGACGTGAATGGATGCATGACCCCTCATATCTATATATATAAAACTCAAAGGTGACTGATATAGTGATCTATCAACGCACAGCCCAAGCCACTGGACGGATTGGGCTGAATTTGGCATGCAGGTAGATGTTATGACGTAGGCATCCGCTAAGAAAGGATTTTGATTAATTCTACCCCCAAGGGGATGAAATAGGGGATGAAAGTTTGTATGAAACTTTGTCAATTTTAAACCGAGCAAACTGAGACTTTGCATGCATAAAGCTACTATGACAGACATCCCCTAAGAAAGGATTTTGATTAATTCCACCCCCAAGGGGATAAAATAGGGGATGAAAGTTTGTATGAAACTTTGTTAATTTTAAACCGATCGGGCTGAGACTTTGCATGCATAAAGCTACTATGACGTAGACATCCCCTAAGAAAGGATTTTGAGATGCAGGCTATATAAAATTAAATTTTTGTTAAGTTAAATTCCACGCGGACGAAGTCGCAGGCTCAGCTAGTATTAGTAGTTATATAAGTTAACAATTTTCTTGTTACAATTAAGTATCAAATAGCTTATCCATTTTATTATAAAACTGCAACTGAACTGTGTGTGTCCGAGCATCACAGAAAACTAGTTGACTAAATTCCACAAGGCTTTTACCATGGGATAGCCTATGGTTAGAATTAATGATAGTATTGGGGACCGAAAATCTGCGGAAGTGAGCTGCGGATAAAAGTTAGTAATGTGTAATGATAAAACTGCACTTACTGGGCAAGAGCCAGGCGAGGCCTTAGGAGCAGACGCAGCGGCAGGAGCACCCGAACTTTGCGTTGCCCCGGTACTACCTTTGCGAAATTTAATCACAGGGACACGACAGAGAATTGATGTTACTCGTACCATGACGATATAATTTAAATCAAGAAGAATTTATCTAAAAAGAAAATATTTTAGTGTTTTATTTTATTTTAGAGCAGTTTGACAAATTAGTTTGACTTTGAACTTTGATTGACGGATGATCATTCCATGACGGATGATTGATTCATATTTATTTTGTACTCTGTGATTTTGTTACGTATCATAGACACAGACATTTATTTTACTGAGTATTGTATTATTGCCTTAGAACATTGCGCATTATATTTGGATCAGAGAGATGAATGGTCTAAGATTTGGATTGATCATGAACCTGATTGATTTTCATTGATGATTGATGGAACTATATATACTTTATATTTAACTTATATAGGAAAAATCAGGTGAGTATGTGATTGATCGATTGATTAATTTGGCGACCAGCACCATATCTACAATGGCATACATATGGTGCTAGTATATATATATTTACATATTATATATCGATATTTTTTGCCTGGTATATTTTTTGCCTACTACGCTCCATCTCTCTGCTACTACGTCATACATACCAAAGACAATATATCGCTCATCCGGTGCAACAAGTTACAATTGCATTTTTTACAATTTTAAATTTACGGTAATAATGACCAAATGTTTCAAACTCTGTTATTTTGCGAATCACATTCTGTCCTGAAACATTTAATTTTTAAAATCTTCGCTGAAGTATATAGGCAGCTTATTTAATAACTTAGTTTTGTACTAATAAACTTATAATGAAAAAAAAATTGATCTATGAGAGATAACCCTTATAATTTACTATAGCGTCATAAGTATAATTTTAATTAAAACTAAAGCAACAATTTACGGCAGGCAGATTCATTATGCACTACATACTTACTATAAATAGTTCGCAATCAACTACGTTTAAGGTGAAGGCGCCTGTCTAGCCCGCGAAGTTCAATTTTTTTGAGTTCTTTTAGAAATTTTTCAAAATCTGACAATAATAAAAGACAAATTTTGTAATTCGCGAGAAAGATCGTGTGCAGTGCATTTATTAATACATTTATTTTACTCTAAATATTATCACGGTGGATATGATACTAGTAAATCACTAAATATACAAAAATTGCCAGATTATCTGGATAGCTGTCGTTCTTGAAATGTTTTAGAGTAAGTTTGATATATTAATAAATGCACTGCACACGGTCTTTTTCGCGAATTACAAAATGTGTCTTTTATTATAGTCAGATTTTGAAAAATTTCTAAAAGAAATCAAAAAATTTGAACTTCGCGGGCTAGATGGGCGCTTTAGCCTTAAACGGTTTAAACTACTTACTCTATATAAAATGTCATAGTCACTTAAAGATGACAAAAAAAAGACTCGTGAAAAATTGGGTTTTATCACTTGTGAGTTTGTTGCACAGGTACTCTGTGGTAGTGATACTAAAGATGAAAGATGCTCTTTGGTTTTGGTTGCTTGCAGCCGCTTTGTTGATGTGTGTTTGTTAGTAAAATTGTTGGTTAAACGTTGAAATATGGGAAAAGAAGATGTGACGACAAAAAAGCGACGAAAATTAAATACTAGCACTTCAAACGAAACTCCTAAACAAGCGCCAGTAGATGTTTATAAGGTTAGTTTTATATTTGAAAGTGCTGGCTTAATTTAATGTTTTGGGTCTTTATGTGTAATTAATACTATTGAACTTTCCTAAATGGAATAACAAATAGACAAAATTATCTGCGAGACTTTATTACATAAGAATAGTGTCCATACCTACATGTACTATATAATTGATCATATTGATTTATTGGGTCAGGTAGGACTTTTCATACCAGTCAAAGAATTGATAAAAATTGTGTATCTATACACATAAATAAAATTTGAGTGTCTGTTTGTAATATCAAAATAACACCTTTTCACTAAATGCATATGAAAGTACATACGACAACTATAGCAAAAACGCGATTTAAAAAAAAATGTCTGTCTGTCTGTCTGTGTGTTTGTTCCGGGTAATCTCCAAAACGGCTGGACCGATTTTGACGGGACTTTCACTGGCTTATAGCTGATGTTATAGGGAGTAACTTAGGCTACTTTTATTTTAGAAAAACTAAATAAAAAAAAAATAAAAAAATGGGTCCTGTCGTGCGGGCTCAGAACGCGGAATCGGGCTTTTTTGTTAAGTTAAATTCCACGCGGACGAAGTCGCGGGCTCAGCTAGTATTTTATAAAGCTTTAGGAGGTGTCTACTTCTAGCTGTCTGGTAACTGGATATGCAATATGTCATTTAACTTTAACCCAGAAATCCTATAGGTTAGGCTTATTTTTGTTGTGACCACACATTGTTGGAATTTGCAGACAAAGCCCAAAAGCACATCTTATAATTCTATTATTGTATGTTTGGTGAGTCGACAGCTAGCAAGAGCCAAAGCAATAATATGTATATCATAAAATAATTTAGTACTAATTTGTGTATGTATACTGGTTAATATACTGCTAAATCTTTTTAGCGTGTTGTTGAATTTGAGGAGAGAGAGGCACAGCTACGACCTGCGGAGAAAGATGCTGCATTCTTTAAGAAATTATGTCAAGATATAAGGCAGTTATTCACAGACATTGCTGAATTGAAAACTAAAGACACTGATGAGGTATGCTTTTATTCCTGTTGTGTTTAGAATAATGTCTATAACATTAACTTGATCTATAAATTTTATGTTTCATTATTTTAGGCTAAGGAAAAAATAAAAGCAAAGAGAATTGAAGCATCCTTGCATCTAGTTGCACTGAAAAAACTTAATAGATTGGAGAAAGTGCGAACGAGGGCTGGAAGGGATGCTCTTCACAAGGAGAAGCAAAGGGTAGACTCTACACACTTGCTACTACAGAACTTATTGTATGAAGCAGACCATCTGAACAAAGAAGTCACAAAGTGCTTGCAGTTCAAATCTAAGGATGAAGAGATTGAACTAGTCCCACTTGATGACTTTTATAAGGATGCACCAGCCGATGTATCTAGACCTGTAAGTTACTCATTTAATATCAGAAGCTACAGCCCTAGTATATACCAAATATCCCTAAATATAATCAATCAACTTCCACTAGGCTAGTTTGGTTGACTATGACCTAATTCTCCCTCCTAATGCTTAACCCTTATTAAATTGCGAGCTACAACAGGTAGAGGGATTCTCCTCTGCCTACTCTAGGCAGGCCTAATATAGACTGATGGTGGTTTTTTTATTGTAATTGGTATGTAATTATTGTAAATTTCCCTTATTTTAAGGATGTGACCAAAGCTGATGAGCATCAGCTCCAACTGGCAAGACTGGAGTGGGAGCTTCAACAACGCCGTGAGTTAGCAGCGGCATGCAATGAACTGGTTGCGTCCAAGGAACGTGTCGGCGCCGCGATCGCTGCCGCCCGGTCCCGGCTCGACGCACTGGACCCGCACCTTCGAGACGTGCTTAAGGCAACCAAACCTTTGCAAGAATGTTTGGCCCTGAGACTTGATGACAAGAGAGATGAAGCAAAAGCAGCTGCCTTGCTACCTCCACCGTTATTCTTGCTTTTTGCAAATGCAAGTGCATATTCTGATGCATTGGGTGCTAAAACTGTCACAGTTGGTATGTATAAATTTTTTTTTGTTTTTATAAAAGAATATGCAAAAGTCTTATATGTCATATAGGTCATATGACTTATAAAGCTTCACCCAAAAATGGATTGTAATGTAAATCTTAGATAGCACAAATTGGACTATTAATTTTTGATTTAAGTCAACTCATTTATTATATCAATACAAATATTATTATTTTATTACTTCAGGTATATCTGGTGATGAAGATGAAGCAAAAAGACTTGACCAGGTCAAGAATGTGGACAGTGAAGTGTCCAATGATTCTGATTCAGATCAGGAAAACAATGATGATGACCAGAGAGATAGTAAAAAGAAGCGTCATCATAGAACTGCCAAGGTGTCTAAAGAAGAAAAGGCAGAAGCGAAGAAGAAAGAAGTTCTGAGAAAACATCCATTGAATGTACAGGTCTCTGTAAAAGTCAATGATGGGACTGCTTTGAATTTGGTTTTCTCATATCTTCTGCACCTTAAGATTGTGGTTGTCAAATTTACAGTGTCACTCCCCAAACCTGTTATGGGCGTGTCAGCAGCAGACGTCTTGAATGGGCATTGTATTCTCAATGAATTATATCCTGGTGACACAGGAAGTGACTCGCCACACCCTGCCACTACTTATTTACTGAAGGCTGCAGGCATTTCAGACCACTTCCAACATTACATTGCTGAAATAGGGAGACCTTACATATGGGCGCAGAGAATGTGTGGTTTAGATTTTATGGCCATGTTAGTAGATGGCCAAAAATCAAACAAAGCGATACAACCAAATCCCACTTTAAGTGTGACCACAGTTGAAAACTTCATATTAACTCTGAAGAAAAGATTAAAATCGAGAGTTGAACTGATGAAAGAGCTGCAGGACTTGGAATCTGGAAAAATATTACCACCCAAAGGTAATTTGCCTTCACCAGTGAGACTTTTGGGGTCTTTGACTCAGTGGCAATCAGTTGGATGGCCTGAATATAGCCAGTCACCTTCAACAGCATTTTTGATATCTGAAGGCTTGGTTAATCCTAATGATATGTTGTACAGAGCAATTATAACACGGCAGTCTGCAAAGTTGGTAGCATTTGTTGCTCTCAGAAGCGACTATCCTAAAAAAGCTCCTATTTTCTCCCTAACCTTGCACTGGAACGGAACTCATCACGCGGGAATTAACGACGACATCCGAGATATCGAAAGAGTGATCAACACGGACTGGGCTTCAGAAGAAAAACAGCTCACTCTCTCTGTTAAAATAACGAAGTTGTTAACATGCCTCGACATTCTCTTGGAAACCACGGGCTCTTCAGAGTTTCCGCCGGACAAAGTGATGTTTAGTCCAGTGCGGGGACGTAACAGAGTGAAACCATATAATTTTTTGAAACAAGGCACTGGAATTTTTGTACAGTACTGAATTGAATATGAATAAATTTCGATTAAATGAATTTCTTGAATTCAATTTGTAACTATCTATACCTATCACTCTGGGCGAACTCTTGCCAAAAGCTTATTTATTTGGATAAAATGATAAAAATGCGCCCAGGAGTGGGTCGTTCAAAATGATAAAAAATAATGTTAAAAATAAGTGTTTATTAAAAAACAAAACAAATTAATTTTATAATACAACAGTCTTTATTCTTATTTCTGTAAAGCAGTAAACATAATTCTGAGGATACATAAATCAGGATCACAATTTGGGCAAAAACGAGTAGTGATTAGAGAAAAATAAGCTAGAGTTCACTCAATCATACAATCTTCTTTTAAGGAGAATACTTTAAAATTATAATATTTCACAAGCTTAACCTAAAAATGCCATAATATTGTTATTGGTCGACAATGAGATCTATAGCATTCTCATACCGAGACATTACTTCATAATTTTCATTTTATACGATCAACTACATGTTTGTAATAATTAAAATGTTAAGAGACTAAAAAGTAAGGTCAAACGAGTATAATTTTGTAAGTTGTGAGTCATTTCATGCAATATTCGGACTCATTTTGCGTCGTATGACGCCGACCGTAGTGTGTTTGAGAACCGAATTGAGTGACTCGAAACTCAAAAAATTACGCGTCCTCCTTCGCTTTTATTTAGAAACAATACTACGTTGTCTACTCTATGTTTTTAGTATTTTTATATCTATTACATAAATTCACTAAAATGTTTCATGATGGCAAAAACAATTTTGTTTATTATTATTTTAAATTGTTCTTCGAAACATACCTACTTCATGTCATTAGGTGAAAGTGTGCTTAATACTAAAATTTAGAACTCGACAACCATTTTTTTTATGTTTTACAAGTAATTCAAACACACATCTAACAAACTATTATATTCATTTCGAAGCGGTTACTGAAATTCGTTCAGCACTAAAATATTCTAAACGATTCTATGATAATCTACTAAGAGCTCTTTGTAATGTACTGAATATAAAAAAATATAATTCACTATTGCAATCTCTGGTAATCTTCTTTTTCATTCATCGCTAAACGATTGTATACAACGATTTTAATTGATATCATTCACTTATTATTTTTATACATTTTTTTTGATTATACAATATTTTGTTTCTCACCGAGTCATTTTTTTTTTAGTATTTTGTTTCAAAAATAAAATCACTTTTCATGTTGCATCGCGTCCCCTTGTCCCTAGGCGGTCGGTCGTGTATTGCATTATGAGATCCCGGCCTCAAGTTTTACGTCCATTATTTTGCGCGGCCCTTTGAGGCAGTTGAGCCGCCTCTGCACTGCGTCTCGGTCTGAAAATGAAGAGTTACATGAAAACACGGACGAGTGCGTTTTTATCGTTTATATTGACAGTGTCTGACATAAATCTATCGCCGAACGTCCGCGTGTGGCGTATGGACTCCAATTGTTCAAGATTCAGACGAGCTTACCAGTCTTTGCAGTACAAACGCGCAAGGTGAAGTACACGACACACAAGGGCTGAACCACGAGCAACAGCTAGTCACCACTACATAGTATAAAACAAAGTTGCTTCCCGCTGTCTGTCCGTATGTATGCTTAAATCATTAAAACTACGCAACGGATTTTGATGCGGTTTTTTTTAATAGTTAGAGTGAGTCAAGATGAAGGTTTATATGTATAACTAGCTGTGCCCGCGACTTCGTCCGCGTGGAATTTAATTGACAAAGTTCCATACAAACTTTCATCCCCTATTTTATCCCCTTGGGGGTAGAATTAATCAAAATGCTTTCTTAGCGGATACCTACGTCATAACATCTACCTGCATGCCAAATTTCAGCCCGATCCGTCCAGTGGTTTGGGCTGTGCGTTGATAGATCACTATGTCAGTCAGCCAGTCACCTTTGAGTTATATATATTTAGATACATGCATAATATAGTAGAGAAACACTGATATGATAATTTATTTCATCTGTGCGAAGGCGGGGCGGGGCGGGTCGCTAGTTAATAATAATAGTTAGTTGTACTAACACTTGGAGAGCGTGGTGCGGTGCTGCGGATGCAGCGGGTGGCGCTGCACGAGCGAGTGCAGCAGCACCTGCGCCGACATGTAGCGCCGCTCGCACTCCTTCATGTCGCCGAACAACTCCTCTATGGCCGCCATTTGACACTGTCACAAAAGTACCAGATATATATTTAACGACCGCTTGGCGCAGTGGTTCGAGCGTAGGCCGCTCAGCTCACTGCACATGGTGGTTGCGGGTTCGATTCCCGCCGGGGCAAATTTTCGGAAATTTCGGCAATTTTCGTAATTTGCCCAGGTCGGGGTGTCACCGGGATCGCCCCAGTCCATTGTAAGGTGCCCATAGGACAAGCATTGCTTAGTATGGGACCTTAGAGTTGGTGTGTCAGTCTGGCGATATTTAGTTATTATTATTTATCATTTATTTATTTTGTATAGAATTTCCTTGTTTTTTTATTATTATTAAGATTATTTTGCACTGTACAACGACTTAGATATCCTTCTGATCTGTAAAGTTGTTCATGAACGTATAAATAAATAATAAATAAATAAGACAATGAACTGGAAACTAAATTTTTTGGTTACCATTTTGCTAATATAAAGTGTATCACATACCAGTTCGATGGCGTGCTCATAGAGTATCTTATCGCAGACGGCGGGCGTGACGCCGGCCTCGTGGAGCCGCCGCGACTCGTTCACGATGCACTTGTACTTGCTGTTCATCAGTGACACGACTGCCGATGACAATAATACATTATTAGTAAAACTTGATACCTATACTTTTATAAGGGTTACTTGCCGGGTTGTCCAAAATTATAAAATCTCCCGATATCTTAATTTCATTTTCATTATGAATGTGCCCAGGTTTTCACGATGGATAAGGGAACATACCCATCCTACGTGACCAATTTATTGCAATTATTACCCCTCCTTTAGAGGGGCCGCCCTCGTAGCTGAGAGGTTCCGGGATCGATCCCCATCCTGGTCGCAAGCATTAGCTTAGCTGGAGGGGCTAAAGGAAATACAGGTAATGTGACAAACTCACATTGCTAGTAATCTTTTTTAAATAAAAACGCTGCGCGGATTATTTGAGTTTTGAATATAGCTCGAAAAAGCGCGAGATTTTCCTACAGGATATTGACTAAACGAGAGAAACCTAAGCCCCCCGCGCCTGTGGCCAAGCGTGGTATTTTGAAGACCTCCCTCCCCCCTGACCGGGTCACGTAGTACGGGTACGTTCCCTAAAGTACAATGTTGTTTACCGTTGCGCACTTGCGGCGTGGGCTGCAGCGTGCGGCTGCGGTAGTGCGCGGCGGCCAGGCGCAGCCCGGCGGCCAGCGCCTGCATGGCCTGCACCAGCAGCCCCAGCCGCACGCTGTCGCTGCACCGCTCTGGGGACATGGGGACATACAAGCCGCGTCATACAACTGTCCAAACATGCGTTTAACCACAGTGCTCGAACGAGAGTGCAGACTAAAATATATTTATCAACACACGAAAATATTATTTTAAATTTTAAAAACCCCAGATGTGACGACAAATGAGCTGATAATTTTCAACCGGCTGATCCGATTTTCATGAAACATAGCTAAGAATACTCTTGATTAGAATAATTTTATTACAAAAAAAAACAACATTAAAATCGGTTCATCCGCTCGGGGGCTACGATGTCACAGGCACACACACAGATACACATGTTAAACTTATAGAGAACTAGCTGTGCCCCGCGACTTCATCCGCGTAGTATTGGATTATTGGTTTAAAAAGTATCCTATATGTTAATCCCGGTTATAATCTATCTGTGTTCCAAATTTCATCCAAATCCGTTCAGTAGTTTTTGCGTGAAGGAGTAACAAACATACATACATACATACATCCACACTCACAAACTTTCGCATTTATAATATTAGTAGGACTCGCCGTAGCGTCTACAATCCATATAGACAAAACATCTTGCTTCGGAAACACGACTGTATTGTTGTAAGTGGGTACATTGCAAGTATAAGAATCCGGTATGATTTAACATGTCGGTATAATAGAGTCAGTGTTGCCAGACCGTACGATAATTTGGCCATCGATACGATTTACGACAGCGGATATCTAAATTATGTGAAACGTACGATAATTTTGAACAATTTACTCTGTCTCCCTCACTCGTATACATACGTATGTTTGTCATTAACGTGTGTTAGACTCGACAGGCAAAAAACCCTTACAGACAGGAAGTCATAGTTATGATTCAAATTGGTATTTGCCAGTGTACTGAGCTCGGAAAAAACTAATACTTTTCCTTTAACCTTAGGTAGGGGCAACAGTGAACAGAGTAGCGGTTTACCGTCGGAGACGTCCATGAGCGCGGCGATGGGCGCGCCGCACGACACGGCCAGCTCGGCCAGCAGCTCCGCCAGCGTCAGCACGAAGTTCAGCTGCGAGAACACCTTGCTGTGCTCCTCCTGCGCGACATCAACATCAACATCACATCACCATCACATCACGATTACACACTACGAATTGTGTGGGCTTTAGTCATTCAAAGCTTAGCGCAGATGTTGACAGATCACTAATAAGCGCGAACACATGTTTTAGTGGCGGAAATAAAACAAATTCGCTCGTAGCTACTTAAAATGGGTGACAATGACCAATCTATATAAACGCTTCTATGTTTTTTTTAAACTATTGAAGTCCATAGAAATATGAACTTTAATACCCTAGCTATAAAAGACAAATATAAACCCCGGCTCGCACCTCTTGGTTTTTCGAAATCTATGTTCGAATCATAATTTCACTTGCTTACGGTGAAGGAAAACATCGTGAGGAAACCTGCAGTCAATTTTCGAAAGACAAGTAAAATCCGCCAACCTGCACCGGGCCAGCGTGGTGGATTACGCGGCTTGAATCCCCTAGCGAGGGGAGGCCCTTGTCCAGGAGTAGGACGTCAAAAGGGTTAAATCTTATATATAAAATTCTCGTGTCACAATGTTAGTTACCATACTCCTCCGAAACGGCTTGACCGATTTGTATATGCATATTCAGTAGGTCTGAGAATCGGGTACTCGGGTTCTATCTATTTTTTATGCCCCTAAAAGACACGACAACGTCTGTCGGGTCAGCCAGTAATTTATATTATAATTATTATGGTATGTATAGTGTTGTGATGTATGAGCGTGCTGACACCCACCGCGAGTATGGTCTCCTCCTGCAGGTTGGGTATGTAGACGGGCGGGTCGTGCGCGTGCAGCTTGATGCCGCGCAGCAGCGCGTCCGGCAGCGAGCCCACCTCGCCGCTCGCCTTCAGCGCCAGCGACACCGGCGGCGACGAGCCTGCCGCGCACACACACACACACACGTCACACGACATGCTTCCACAGTCACTGTACTAAAGCCAAACTCGATATGGCATCTTTAGTATGACTGTTTACTACTACTGTCTACTACTTTAGTAACACTGACTGTTTACTACTACTGTCTACTACTTTAGTTTACTTTTGTTTCTGCCTATACTAGGTGAAACAGTAAGGGTATACAATTTTTTTTGCAACTTTACTTTGTAAATCCAAAACCATCGGCTTTGTGGGACAGTTGAAGTACTAAAGGTTTTGTAGACTTATGAAATCTGGCAGCAGCTGTATCCCTGTAACACCTTTTGTTTTTCAAGATTGCTCCAAAGCTGATAATTTTAGAACTACAAGGTTAAGTTTTGAAAAAAAAGTATACCCTTTCTGTTTCAACCTGTATAGCAATCAATTACAGGCAAGTTAAAAATCTGTTAGCATTTTTTTTTAATAGGTGTTTACTATTTATAATTAACCAAAAACAATGAAAAATACGGAGAATATAACAATAAAAACAAAACACCGAGCAATAACTTTACAAAATTTGTTGATAAACTTTTCATAATATCTAGTTTGGCTTAGTCAGTGTCGATTTCAAACACGTTTGTACTTATAACGTGAAATAGTCTATTCGCACATAGGAATAATAAAATACTAATCACACTTAACTAACAATGTCTAACATTTTTTGTTGCAAAATAATTTAGAGGCGGCGGCCATGAAACTCTTTTTTGTTAAAACGTTAGCCGAAGTGATTGATTGATGGTTTTAACGCGCCTCTTCAATAGTGTACACGCGCGTCGCGTCTCGTAGATATTTCTTTGTTTCTATACACGTGCCTAAACAGTTGAGTGACCCTAATAATCTCAACCACCTAACAACAAGATTAAGTACCACAATGTAAAACAATAAATAGATTTCAGCTGACATCTTCCCTGTATTCATAATAACTATAACTTACTATTGATATAAACAAATTCGGTCACCGAGTGAATGCGGTCCAGACATTGATTAACAACTTTGAGTTAGCGACGAAACCTCTAAAATTGAACTATAACTTTTATAGTAAGATAAGGTTTTATTGTAAGGCGTCAGTAGCCTAGTGGTTAGAGGGGCCGCCCTCTTAGTAGAGACGTTCCGGGTTCGATCCCCGTCCAGGCCATGATCAGTCCTGACCTGAGAATACTAGTAATGTGATAAACTCACATTGCTAGTTTTTTTTTAAGTTTACATAAAAATATATTTATAGTTTTTTTTGTGATAAACCACGTCTTGCCAGGATCGCACTCTCTTGGCGGCCGAACTGTAACTGTAGCCCAGTCGAGGGGTGGTCGAGTTGGTGTTGTTCAGTAAAACGTGTCGGCTCGGCATACTAACCTGATCGTCGCAGCGGGCTGACGTTGGCGGTGGGCGAGACCTGCCACAGCGAGGGCGGCGGCGAGCTGCCCGAGTTGCTGCTGTGGCGGCGCCCCGTCGGCGGCGTCATTGTGAACGGCACCTGCGGACCGAACACGGAATATTATATTCATCCATCAATAACTTGATGATAGGTACCTATATCTACTTTGTAATTATGAACTATACTATAAACAACTAGCGATGAAAAAAAAAAGGAATTTAACAAAATGTAAAATGACAAGCTCGCTGAGTTTCTTGCCGGATCTTTTCAGTCGAGGTCGCGTTCTGATCCGGTTGTAGATATAAGAAAAAAAATTGTAAAATTGACAATTTGTAGGTGCCCCCGTAGGCCTAAACAAAATAAACTATATAGATAGATATATAGATTTGAATTGGAATTTATTTGATGGAGGGGCCTGAGCGCTACCAATCTCGCGTATATACGAGGATTGTTACTAGACGAGTCGATACGATTCACCTTCACAACAAACTTAGACTATCAACTACATTTTATAATTCCACATAATAATATTGGTCGGAATAGAATGTTTAAATTTTTGCAAATTTTATGCACATGGAAACTCAAGCAGATATTATTACAACTTTGTTGTAAAGAATATTATTGGTACAACTGAAGCGAATGTAAATTATAATTTCAAATTAACGGAGCACCTGAACTAAATATTAATATTGACGAAGTACAAATGTTACGTGGCGATGAGAAATTTTAATTAAGGTGAAGGCGCCTGTCTAGCCCGCGAAGTCAAATTTTTTGAGTTCTTTTAGAAATTTTTCAAAATCTGACAATAATAAAAGACAAATTTTGTAATTCGCGAAAAAGACCGTGTGCAGTGCATTTATTAATACATTTATTTTACTCTAAATATTATCACGGTGGATATGATACGAGGGATGCCTTTTAAGTTTTGTCGTTTGAAGAAAAAAACACAACTAGAACCTTATAGTACTTTTTATTGTTTTTCAAAGTATTCACCACGTAGCTTAATACACTTTTCCATTAGCTCAAACCAGTTATTATAACATTTATTCCACTCTAAAGTGGGGGTGTTCAAAATGGCTGACTTGAAAGCGTCGACTGCTTCTTCACTGGACTGGAACCTTTGACCACGAAGACTTTTCTTAATTTTAGGATATGTAAAAAAATCGTTAGGGCTTAGGTCAGGACTGTATGGAGGATGGTCAAGAATTTCTACTTTTTCCTGCTTCAAATACTCAATCGTTTGACGAGCGCTGTGTGAACTTGCATTGTCGTGGTGCAGGATGATTCGTCGCTTTGAGTTAGATTTTCGAAGTTCGGCGATGACTTGTGGTAAACAAACTGTGGTATACCACTCTGCGTTAACCGTTCTACGATCATCAAGTGCAATAGTCGCAACATGGCCGGTTTTTCTAACGAACGTGGCCACCATCTTCTTTGAAGTGCTTCGAGAACGAACAACTTTAGTCGGCTTTGGCTCGTCTTGAAAGACCCAGATTGTAGATTGTTGTTTGGAATCAGGATCGTAGGCATAGATCCAAGATTCGTCACCACAGATGATGTCGTAGACGTGATTTGACTCTCCTCGGTTGAACCTTTGCAGAGTTTTCTTACACCATCTGACGCGGGCCGCCTTGTGATCGTCGGAAAGCAGATGCGGTATCCAACGGCAAACTAGCTTTCTTACACCAAGCGCTTCATGCAAGATCTTCTGAATGGTTGTCCCTGAGATGCCTAATAGAGCCTCTATCTCTCGATACGTCACATGACGATCTTCGAGAATTAGTTGTCTCACTCCAATGATGTTATCTTCAGTGAATGCAGATTTTGGGCGACCTTCGCGAGATTTGTCACTAACACTAGTATGTCCACGCTGGAATTCTAAATACCAGCGTTCGACAGTCCGCAGACATGGGGCTTCATCCCTGAACACAGATATTAGCTCTTCAAAACACTGAAGCCGTGTCAGGCCTCTTCTAAAGTTGTAGAAAATTATTGCACGAACATTTTCCTTAGAAAGATTCATTTTCGTACGTAACCTGACAGATTCTAATCGACGCTGTGACTAAACAATAACATTAATCCTAATACATTCAACTGTTTTGAGATTCGAAATTTAAACACATTCGAATATAGAACAGTTCCAAATTCAAAATTGCCGGGAATTATGGAAACGACAGAACTTAAAAGGCATGCCTCGTACTAGTAAATCACTAAATATACAAAAATTGCCAGATTATCTGGATAGCTGTCGTTCTTGAAATGTTTTAGAGTAAGTTAGATATATTAATAAATGCACTGCACACGGTCTTTTTCGCGAATTACAAAATTTGTCTTTTGTTGTAGTCAGATTTTGAAAAATTTCTAAAAGAACTCAAAAAATTTGAACTTCGCGGGCTAGATGGGCGCTTTAGCCTTAAGTACACCATCTACAATAATAACAAAAGACGAGCGAGCATTCTGCAACTTTCAGTGACGTCATAATATTATTTTTAATGGGAACATATTGAGCTGTACAAGAAATCAGCAGACTGTCAGACACAGGGGGTGGTTTAGTTCTTACATAAATGTTAAAGTTGTATAATAGTAAGGTATGTCAAGAATTAATAAATCAATAATAATAATTATAATAAGCGAGAATCCAGTATGCGATCTACAATTATTAATGTCTTGTATATTATAACGCACCGGGCATATACATAATAAAATATGTATAAAATAATATGTGTCATTCTACAAATGATGAATATAGGTAATCTAAAGGTGGTGTTTGACTGAGCAATGGTTGATAGTAGATACTCACAGTCGGCGGCGACAGTGATCCTATATTGGTCGCGTTTCGACTGTAGTTCGATCGGAGCACATCGATGGGTTGTGATCGTGGTATGGTATTGTTAGGTGGTGCGGCGTGTGGGTTCTGCAATGTACATATTAATGTAGTAGTCACAAATTTTGAGTACAATAATACAAACTACACAGAGCCGAAGCAAATGGGTAGAGTAATATACAAAATATAAATTTTGGTTTGGCGTTGATAAGAGTGTTTATTATTGAGTAAGTATAAGGTTGTATAATTTTTTGGCTGTCAACAATTTACAAGAATTTTATACTAGAAAAACCATCGACGTTGAGAGTAATTCATTAGATTTTTTTCATGAATTCAATTTGAAGGTCACAGCCTGGAGGAGCCCTCATGTAGGTGCACCAACTTCTAGTTAGTTTGATGAGTACTTAACATAATCTGGTATAAGTATTTGTACAAGGGGGTGGGAGGGTGCGTGGTGTACTGACTCGAGCGTGCGCGGCGGGCGGCGGCTGGTCGGGGAGCCGCGGCGCGTGGTGCGCGGGCGCGGGAGCGGGCGCGGGCGCGGGGGCGGGCGCGGAGGCGGGCGGCGCGTGCGCGGGCAGCGGCAGCGAGCGCGGGCGCGGCGCCGCCTCCGAGCCGGACGAGGCGCCGGAGCACTCCGCCGAGCCGCTCTCCGTCGCCTCCACCAGCACGAAGTCGTCCTCGCCCGCCCATGTCGCGTCTGACGACTCGGCTGTGATGTAACCTTCATTTTTATTTACGCAAATTGTACAGCGCCCCCCTATTGGCCACCCGAGGATATTTTACGTGAACGCTAGACTTAGCGAACGTACCGTGATAGAGCTATGTATCCAAAATTATTGTATCGGCGATAGTGGTCGAGCCATTCACTTATGTCTCAGAAAAGTCGTTAGATTAAAAACCTCATTCCCTCGTTAATTGACTTAATTTTAAATGTCAGGTTAACTAAAACGAGTAACTAATGTATACGACATTCGTTCAGTAAGACAATGGTTCTCGATTGACTTAGTTTCGATTGGAATCTAGTTCAGGCTAGAGGCCTCGGCACAATTTACACGATCCATTGACTTGATGAGTCACTAACTTAAACATCCACAAAATTAATTTATGATACAATTAACAATTCATTTCATATGTCAGCCAACATCAGGTAGTTAGTTGAGAAACACTTTGAATTTTTCTTTTATGAAAACTTCACGTTTGAATTTTTTTCAACAGGTACTTCATAATATAGTTAATGGCATTAAAGTACTAATTACCTATTATTTTGATACCTACGCTATTCGGTCATAAAACATATAATTATGAACTCAATAAAAAATTAATGTTGAGATACATGCAAAAGTTATAATAAAAGGTCTTCAATCAATACATATTGCGTATATATTTAGATAATATCAATATATATTTTAAATGACAATAAAAGTCATTACTTTTATTGTCATTTAAAAGAATAATATATTTATAACAAGAGGTCGATTGCTGCATGAGGACCTGTAATTTCTTAGCAACCAAACAAATGGGTGCATTAACACATAAAAATGGCGGAAAAGCAGTTATAAATGATGACAGTTTATATTACAATAAACCTGATAACCGCCCTAGGTTACCAAGGGCAGGTTAATTACGTTATCGAATTTATATTTGTACCATACACAAAGCAATATTATAGTACCATTTGTTAGTGTTCTCCAACCTATAGATAATATTTACACCAACAAAATTGCCGTCGAAGAGATTAGGGAAGTGACAATTGTTTGTGGTTTCTGTGTGGTGGTAAGTCTATGGGACAAAGATAATTAAAATAGATAATAGTACTTTATTTATTTCAATGCGTTATAAATTATGGCTCATTAACATGACTGTTAGCAGAACAGCTTCTGTATGTGTTTGTCAGCGAGTTAGTTCCTGTAGCGGTAATCACCTTCAATATAATTTAATCCTCACGACTCCGGGTGATAAGGATAACAATGAAATTGATGCATAATAACAATACCATTTACATTATTTGTATAGTGTTGTATTTGCAACTATCTCCGTTATTTTAGTAGGTGTATTCATATTCGTCAGATAACTCAACATTGGTATGCATTGGTGGTATATAAATGGTTTGTCTGAGCCCTTTTAATGTCCCACTCCTGGGCACGGGCCTCCCCTAAATGCGAGGGGGATAGTACTTAAATAATTGGATCAAATAATTTTGCTCGTTACGCTGAAGTCAAGCTCGGAATTATTTAAAATCATATTTTTTTATTTCATATAATATATCGATGGAACGGTTCTTTAATGTTGTACGTTAAATTGAAGGAAATTTGTTTATTTTTAGTGTTATAAATTACATTGTATTCATTATTTTATTTATTGTGTGTAAATTTTCTACGTATATAGAATTTGAAAGGCTGTTTTAAATTTCATAAATATTTAAAAATGTATGAGTCAGTGTCTTCCGTCCGTAGACCGTCACCCCTCGGGTGAAGGACTGAAGGTACACACACAGGTCAACCGATACCAGGATACAGGTATTTATGTAAATACCTGAATAATTGGAGTTTACGTCATATTTACTACCATTTACACTTATATCAATTTAACACCTCAATCACCGCTTAATATAGAGTTGAATTTACAATGTAATAAATAATACAAGTATATACGATTGATGAATGTACATAAGGTTAATGAAACGGTGGCTGGTGTACTAACCGGAGGATGTAGGCTGGGGTTTCTTATGCGCGTGCAGCGCGGGCTGCGGCTGCGGCTGCGGGGGGGGCGCGCGCGCGGCGGCGCGGGGCCCGGCGCCGCCCGACCCGCCCGCGCCGCTCAGGCTCGTCCCTAAGCACACCATAATGTTAAATTCATCTATCAAAACAATCATCAGCGCAAGCACAAACTCATGCAATGTGCCGTCGTGCATGTTTCAATAAATGTATAAAAATCCAGTAGTAATATGTTTCGAACCAGACCTCGAAACTGGTACGATTTTAAAGGGTTTTTTAACTCCTTAAAAGCGCACCCGTTTTGGGTCTTGTTACCAATTCTACAGTAAACCGACGGAAAAAAATTAAATGGACAACAAACCTAATGTGGGAACATATTTGTTTATTTAACATCAAATATCAGATAACTAACATCCCTCGCCACGTGCAAGTATGCAGAAGAAATAAATCAATGTTTTATTTTAGATTTTCAGATCACCCCTTTGATGGTTTTTTACATATAGGTAAACTTAAGTACCTATTAAAATATCGTGTAAAAAATATATTATATATTGTATTGCAAATTACAAGTCAAAGCGACATAATAGCAAGCGATGTGATGATTGCGGATGACCTCATGGTCCTTGAAATTTTTGAACCGTACGGCACATCATTGATCGGTGGATGGTCGCCATTACTACTTATGATTCGTGTAAACAATTATAATCATTAAGATTTCTATGTGTACCCGGAGGTAGAATAGAATAGAATACCTCTTTATTGTACCTACACCAGTTTGAATTTGACTTTAGGTACTGCGGATTTAGGCAATCTAAACTCACTAGCATACATTTTTGCCGGGCTGCTGCCGCGGAAGGAAGTTTGTTTGTTTGTTGTATCAGTACGTAGCGAGTAAAGTATTGCATAAACCTTTGAGTCATCTATTATACTAGTAATGCCGACTGATACCGACACGGTAATACACAGAACGGTAACGATACGCACGCAGCACCCCATGCACAACCAAAGCGAACTGAATAAGTGAGAATGTACCCTGACTCTCCCAAGACTCCTCTAGGTAACCGTTAGTATCGGCTGGGCCCTCGAGATCGCTCTCCGATATGTCGGGCGGATCCGAGTCCAAACCTGGACAAGGCACACACCGTGACTATGTATACTAGGTGAAACAGAAAGCGTATACAATTTTTTTTGCAACTTTACTTTGTAAATCTAAAACTATCGGCTTTGTGGGACAGTTGAAGTACTAAAGGTTTTGTAGACTTATGAAACCTGTCAACAGCTGTATCCCTGTAACACCTTTTGTTTTCATGTTTCCCCCAAAGCAGATAGTTTTAGAATTATAAAGAAAGTTTTGAAAAAAAAAGTATATCCTCTCTGTTTCAACCTGTAGACATTATCACTGTTACATAAATAAAAAATAAGTCGTGTTTATCCCGTGTTTAAATATATTTATTTGTGATAACACGATATGTGTACTTATAATTATGTTGGTAGTTCAAAAATTGAAGGACCAAAAGCAGCGCAATAGCTTAAACAATATAAAATTATGAGGTGATCATTCTAATGTATGTTTGTTTACTAAATACGGACGCTGTACTAGCGAGATAATGACGCGGATATTAACAACAAACAATATTAATTAATGTACCATCTGGCAAAATGCGGATGTATTGGACAAACTTAAAACCGAATTAAAATTGTGTGTTAGTATGAGGAAATGGCTGCAGAGTATTGATGCATGTAATCAAATACCGTTAATAAAAGGGGAAACAGTAAACAAGCATATCAACCTACAAAGTACTTGTTTATCAATAAAAACACACGGTACATTATTTGCATAATATGCCTGCATCATCTGCATAATGTATGAGATTTCTTCATAGCAATTCACTGGGTATAAATGGACGACAGTATCGCTAAATCAATTAAGAATACGAATAACTAAATAACGTCACTAAATATTATAATTTTTTAGTTTGAATGTACTTTTATTATTATAATAATACGAAGTATCTAGAAAATATCCAGTAAATAAGCTACAAAAGAAATACGCAATACAGTATTTCGAAAGTGTATAAACAATGGTGCAAACAGGTCACTGATCATTACTCATTCGGTCAGATTACTTTATAAGAGTTAAGCCAATGTTATTGTTTTTGATTAATGAGTCGGTGAGGTTTACTGAAAATGGTGATTTGTCCCGGCTGTCGAAATTTGTTACGCCATTATACTCTTTAAATATAGTGCAATACAGTTACTTTTGACAGATGGTATATATTTAATTTAACAGCAAAATATTGCGGTTAGCAGCAGGAACTGATTATGTGTCCCGTTGATTCAAAAAATATTTACAACATAAACTGTTAGCATAAATTCGTTTTAATTTTTGATTGGGATCGGTAATATTTTAGAAGACATTTTCTGTTGGGGGCTACTGTAAGTGAATTCCCATCCACCTGTTAAGTATGTGATTCTCAATATAAGTGATTCTCTAAACTGAGTCGTATTTATCGATGTGTCGCGTTAGTACACAGTGCACAGTGTTAATGAGTTACAGAAAGACTACTCACTGGTAATGGAAGAGGTCCGCGGGTTTTGTAAGAATGGGTGGTTGAAGAATGTTTCGAAAGGCATTCGCTCGCGGGGGTTTCGTCGAAGCAGGCCGATCAGCAGACCGCACAGCTCAGGGCTTGTGCCTGCTGGCATTCTGTAAACAGGTTGGACCAAGTTATAAACAACGGATCATAGTTGGCTAACAGTCTTAGGATGACCGTCCACTTGACTGTGCGCTTTGAATCGGGCCTATACGTTTCAAACAGTGGGATCGTTTAATTTCCTGTCAACTTGAACTAATCTGGGTTAAGCTGAGGAAATGAAAAGTTCCCAATGGTCACCCTTATGCCCAGCACCTGAAGAACATTATCGATAGTTGGAGGCGCTAATGGGAATAATAGCAATTTGATTATATAACTTAACTGTCAGCAGTAGACATCAATCAATAGATTAATCGTAAGTATTAAACAAAGACAGTAAAGGTGAAACTTGGATGTGGTCTCGATCACGGCCTGTACTTACGATGAAAAAGAAGACAATTTTACTCATTACTTTGGCTGAATTACTCGCATTGAAGAAACTGGCCGTAAAACTACTATGTGTACACATACAATATAGATAGATATATTCAATGATTATTTATGCTGTGTGTATAGCGGAGGTACATAAATAAAGGCACTCCTATCGCAAATGACTGATATGGTATTACAACAAAGAGGTTACTTATAAAGAATAAGTTGTCCACAAATCAAAGTTGACACAGAGCCAGTTTTAACGATTACATAGGCAGAGTCAGAGGAACCTTGAACGTGAACACCGGCTGATTTGACTATTGTGAGTACCGGCGCACAAAAAATGCCCCTGATAACGCGAATATCTACTTCGGTTTGCAATTTAAAATGATTCCAAAATAAAATGTAAGCTTTTATTGAGTTATGGGCAATGATAGACAGGACCGAAAATATGGTGTAATATGGCTGCACTGCCTACACCGGGGATTGCGAACCGTTGTCACGCGTGCTATTAATGACCCGGAATAAAATATTTTGGGCACGCCACCGATCAAAACGGTTTGCATTTTAGTTAAAAGTAACAAAGTTCCTATGAATTATTACGAACAAACGCGAGTGAGCCTAATAATCACTAAGAAATTTTTCAAAATCTGACAATAATAAAAGACAAATTTTGTAATTCTCGAAAAAGACCGTGTGCAGTGCATTTATTAATATATCCAACTTACTCTAAAATATTTCAAGAACGACAGCTATCCAGAAAAACTGGCAATTTTTGTATATTTAGTGATTTACTAGTATCATATCCACCGTGATAATATTTAGAGTAAAATAAATGTATTAATAAACGCACTGCATACTGTGTTTTTCGCAAATCACAAAATGTTTTCTTAAATGTTTTCAGATTTTGGATAAACTATAAAAATACTCGAAATATTTGAATTTCGCGGGCTAGATAGGCGCCTTCACCTTAAGATTGCATTTCTTTAACAATATTGTGTAAGCGTGAGTAACTCGATTTAGGTATAATGCAATTACCACAGACACTTCGGCACAGAGATGAATGATTACTTACAGTACTAAACGTACGCATTGTCGACACGACGTCAATTAACACCATTTATTAGTGTATTAAAAATGTAAACAATATGAAAATTAATGACCGACTACGGTGTTAACTAGTCTATCTATCTACTTGTATGTAATGTACCAATATTTTTACCACGAACAATGCACTTATGAATACTTTCGTAATAACGAATTATAATGATTAGATGTTCTATTGATATATTATGGTACCTACTTTGGTTGTAGGTCTACGCTGTTCTCGTAGAAGGCTTTGAGTTCATGTGGAGTGGTGGCCTGGAAGGGCGCTTTGCCCGTTAAACACTGGTACACAATCGTGCCCAAGCTCCATAGGTCTGCTTTAGCGTCGTACTTTAGTGACATTATTACTTCTGGTGCCTAAAACAAAGGAGGCACGCATTATTCCTTGACCGAAATACACTAGGTTGATAACTGGAAAATAATAATGAAGTATGAAACAAAATATTACCATATACATCGGAGATCCGCAGAGCGTGACGGCCATGTTTCCTTCTTCGAGGAACCTTGCGAAGCCAAAGTCAGCTGCACGAAAAAAAAACGAAGACTTACAATATTATACTTAATAACAATTTTATTGAAAAAATACAGTCTTTCTACTTTATTTTTAAAAATACTACTGTTAGACCCTGCAGCTAACCTAATGCTTGTGTTAGGAGTGGGCTCACGTCAATAGTTTAATGGCCAGGATGGGGGTCGAACCCGGAACTTTTCAGCTACGAGGCCGGACCCACTAACCACTAGGTTATTGACGCCTTATTACATTAGGATAAAAATTCCATAGACGAAATGTGTGTGAACTGGACCACTTCCAACTAACTGTGCTTTTGGAAGGGTTGCCAATCTTCAGGGATTTTGGTATAACTTTAGATTTAAGGGAGAGAGAAGAGAGACGATACTTGGGCAAAGTAGTTGGCGTTAGTAATGAAATGAAACAATGTGCATGCGTGGAAACCATAATCAATGTATATTATGAATATTGAAGGGACCGAAAATTTGTTTACATCTATTTTCACTCTCTTATATTCCTTTCGTAATGCAATTAATCAGAATCCTGATAAAAATCCTGGTGTACATACACTTATCTCCGATAAAAAGTTATGTCATCACGGCGCCGCAGCGGATATCAGATAGCTTCATTCAAATATCTTTTTGTCAATAGGATAAGTCTTTATTATTGCGGATTCGTGAATAGAGCAGTTCCGGCCAAGAATAAGTAGGATGTTTTCGTCTCTTATAGCTTCGTATGCTCTAAAATAACGTAAGAGATGACTAAGGTCCAAAACAATGTTCTCTGTATAGAAACACTTAAGAACAATAAAAATAATAATACTCGGCTCAAAACATCAATATCAAACGGTCACTGTTTGACATTAGCAGCAGGATATGATGCGCATAGCGCACTTCGCATTCTCTGGCACTACAAGCACCGGTGACTTTGCCATAAAACTAGTTATTACACCAATATGACGTAAAAAGGGCGTTATATTACGAAGGATATGTCGAACGTACCAATTTTGAGTGTAATGTCAGAGGCTTGCGGCGCGCGCGGCGGCGCGACGTTGTGCGTGAGGAGAATGTTCTGCGGCTTGAGGTCCCGGTGCACAATGCCCTTCTCGTGTATGGCGCGCATCGCCCTCGCTAGCTGCTGCAGGAACACTCGGATGGTGCTCTCGCTCAGCAGGCGGTTCGCTTGCAAATAGTCCGCCAGGTCGCCCCCGTTGCAGTACTGAACAATACAAATAAGCAATTAACGTACAAACATATTGGCCAATGGAGCTATTGGACCGCATCCAGTGGCTATTTTTCTTTAAATGCGTCATTGGACGTCAAAAGAGAAACAGTAAATTTATATTAAATACTAGCTGTGCCCCGCGACTTCATCCGCGTAGCATTGGATTATTGGGTTAAAAAGTATCATATATGTTAATCCCGGTTATAATCTATCTGTGTTCCAAATTTCATCCAAATCCGTTCAGTAGTTTTTGCGTGAAGGAGTAACAAACATACATACATACATACATACATACATACATACACACTCACAAACTTTCGCATTTATAATATTAGTAGGATAGGGCGTCTCAAATGCAATCGACCAAATCTAAATTGTTAACATAATATAGAGAATACGTTTATGGATAAAATGGAAAATGTTGATTAAAATCTGATTAATGCTTTACTAATGGTTATTGATGCGTAACTTTACACCTGCCAGTATTCATACCGTTCAGCGAACTAATAACGCGATAGAAGGTACTTTTAGTACACATTTTCTAGCGCTTCTTCGGGCTGTATTAACAGCGAAGCGGGCCAATCTATATACGACCTTGGGCACGTCGTAAAATATGTGGTCAACTGAATAGGATATTAAGATGGCGCGATTACAACAATGACGTTATAAATCAAAGAGTAATTAGTTATATGCTATCGTTACCGAGTTAATGTGTGTGGCTGGCAATCATGCAAGTATATCACCGGTGGGAGTTGTTAGAAATGGTCCTATTCAGCATAAGCACAATATAATATTCTGTGAGTCAATTACGTCAGTGAAGGAAAGATAAGGAAAAGGTGCGAGCGTTCGCTTATTTAGAATCTTGATAAATAGTGTGAGGCACATCCGTTATTGTGATGATTACGTATTTCATTTGAATTTGATCGAATCAGTGTAATTCATGCGGATTCGTCTCGGATAACTTGAACAATATTACCGCGTTCTATGATATAATAAACGCCAATTGAATAGCCAGTTTACATGTCCGCTTTTGTATACTTGAGAATTAGCAACTGGCGGTAAATGTCGACCATCGGTGGCGTATCATCGTACCGTGCACGATCATTTACACATATACATCTGTGTAACTAAACACGTACATGATTGCGCCGTCGAAGGTGAGGTGATATTGAAAATCGGCCACCCAATATTTTCTCGTTTATGCAGAGCGCTGTTATCGGACTTGATTCGCGATAAGCTGCCATGCCGCTAGTAATCTTATCATTGAGTGATAATAGTTATAAGTGTCAGTGAGTTATGCGCTGTACGGTACGCTGGTGCTTGTGCCACAACAGGTAACAACTCCTGAATTCAGCTGGCACATCTATAAAAAGTGTATTCAAAAGTGATCATGACGCCAAAACACCTTATAATACTGTTTTTGGCATTATTCGCGTGAGTATACACTAGTTTTATAATCTCTACATTTTTAAACAATCCATATTAAATTTTATCGAAAGAGAACCTATTCATTCGTTATATTATTCTTTTGAACATGGACATTATATCGGTGCTTGTGAAAAATAGCTACATGCTGTCCGACATTATTAGCCTAAAAGTAGTTATATGTATATATTTTACTCTGAATAATTAGTTTTAAGACTAGATAAGTTGGTGATATGCAAGATAAGCCTCATTGGTTATTGCAAAAAATAAATTTTAGAACCGAAAATACTTTGATGGAAATTAGGCTTTTTAAGGGTTATTCTTCTACGGGGCTTATTATTAAAATTCTGCGACCGCACGTTTACAGAAAAAAATATGGAAACAGACTGCTAAGCAATCTTCTACATAATGTGACGTAATGAATGATACGTTACGGCAAAGTCCAAGCTAAGATGATGACCTACATTATTTAGTGGTAACCTAGGGGTATGAAATGTTATTTCCATCTATCAATCAAATTTCAAGACAGTGTTCCAGTTACGCCCTTGTAGTACATAACACTTATCGCAATTTTTATCATCTACTTATTTATAACAATTCTGCGTCACCTTCTCGTGATAAATTCGATAAAGTCACATGTCGTTAGTGAATTAATATTAATTTTCAGAAGTACAGCGGCACAGAGCGATGACGATTTACAAATTCCTGTTGAAAATGACAACCAATTTCCGCCTGACAATCATTTTGAATCCGACGGGATTGATACGGAAGGGAGTGGAGCAGGAGTGATAGAGGAGCCACTTGCAGCTACTACCGAAGCAACGACACCGCCAATACTCGAAAACATTCAATTAAATTCCTTGATAGGTCTTATAGCGCCTGCAGCAGTCGAGGAGCATACTTGCCCAAAGCCTTGCGTTTGCAATATTGAAGGAAACTCAGACAATTATGTCGTAGATTGTTCTGGATACGAATTAACAGAATTGCCCAAACCCTTGGATCCTAAAACAACAGACCTTAATTTGCAAAATAATAAGTTGACTGATATATCGAAAGAAGTAGCCGCCCTAAAGAATTTAAAAATATTAAATGTTAACAGCAATGAAATAAAGGAGATCGTTTCAGGCGTAAGTTCCTTTTTCTAACGTTTCTAATAATGTTTGGCTACATAAATACTAATTTAGGTTTAGGAAATAATGTCAATGAAATATATTTTATATTTTCAGTCCATAAGCGAGTTACCGGAGTTGAAATCTTTGAAACTTGGAAACAACCGCCTCATTGAATACCCTCAAGATTTGAAGAACAGTTTCGGGCTGACGAAGTTAGAAGAACTTGATTTGGGCGGCAATGACATGAGAACGGTAAATTTATTCAGTTATTTCGTATATCATCATAATAATATTATATTAATTTATCATTATTATTTTATTTATTGACCATTAAAGAAAAAGACCAGGTAACAATTAAAGACAAACTAAAGTGTCGGAGGCTAGCAGTAAATCTAAAATTATGAATTTACGAGTTTTTTTTTTTTCAGGCCCTAAAATCTGAAACTTTTTCAAACTTCAAAGCCCTTCGTAAATTAACTTTACCCACAACTTCGCCTGAATTGATACAAGATCTATGCATTGCACTTAAGGAGTCTTTGGAAACTGTATGCACTGGATCGTGCAATAATAAGACTTTTGATTGCCCGGATGCACCTCAGGTAAAAGATGAACTAGACGGATTGTTAGACTTCGCACTGCCAGGTTTTATTGCGCTGAGCACAGGGCCTGAAGAAAATGCCGATCCGGCTGTTGCAGAGGCCAATGCGCAAAGTATTAATAACACACTGCAACAAGTACTATCTACGCCTGTAGAAATTGCCTCGCCTAATGAAAAGGCAGCTGCAGAGGCCGATGTAAAAACGACTGATGCAGAAGCGGCCTCGACTAATGAAAAGGCAACAGCAGGTGGAGAAAATTCACGTCGTGCAGGTATTAATAAATCGCCGGCAGTAGACTCAACATCAAATGAAGCTAAGCTAAATGAGGCAAACAAAGCCGTCGTTGACGTAGCTGTAGGAGCAACGACACAGGAAAAAAAGGGAGGAGTTGATAAAAGTGTCATTGGTGTAATAGTAGCTGGTATGGTTCTGGTCGTAGCAGGAATAACCATCAAGAAGAACTGGAGTTCTATTACAAACAGATTCAATTCTTCGCCAAGGACTGCTAACGAGCGAGTCGGGGCAAATACAAACGGAACCTCACCTGAAGAAGTTCCGCTACAAGAAAAATCACCTGTTTAAGCATGGTTGCTTTGTTTATGACGCGTTTGATGTGAATGGTTTCGATCTGAACGTTATTTATTGTCGAATTTTTTTTTCCGACTTTGTCTAAAATGTGTAAGGGGCCCATTACCCATATCAAAACATTTTGTTACCTCTAGTGGGAATATGTATGAATGAATTAATATTAAAAGGTAATTATACGATATGGATATACTTAGATTAAGTTTTGTAGATGTCACGACTGTATTTTGTATATAATTTAACATACTGTTACGAAAGAAACATACATATGTAATTTGTTTTGTACTTTGACATAATTAAGGTTAATTTCGCAATAAACAAAGTGTTTATTTAAAAGTTTCTGGTTTATGGTCTGGATTTTATTCAACAACTAGATTTACAGAAAATAAAATTGTGAAGACAAAGAAATACCGTTCTTAGCACAAAATTTAGCCGGAAATTGTATTTTTTTAATTGCTTGTCGATCCTGTCGTACATGTAACAGTGGTGAGAGTGTGTGGCGGGACTAGTCTCACAAAAAAGGATATAAGAAATCGTCATCTTATATACATATTTATATTTGGACTAAATTTTATTAATCAGGACCAGGTACGATAAAATTTGGATTTACAGTATCACCATGACGGACAGCACGCGGCGGCATGTTTACTACGTGAACATCGAGCGATAAAAAAGTTACGTTACATTGTCTATTTATTTACTGACACCGCCTTATTGTTATACATCACAGAGTCGCAATGATGAGATCCGAAAATGATGATAAAATTCACATATACATTTTCAGAAAATTATTCGAGAACATAGCTTATTATAATTAGTAGATAACAATTTTACAGTTTGCCCTCTCGGGAATATGTGTATTTCGAGCATGTTCGTCACTATAATTGATTGTTTTTATTTAAGCGTAGGTGAGTACGTGAAAATCCGAGTTATACATTGACAATAAATAACAAAATAATTAATCCTTGTTTATGTATTACAGTAATACATCTCGTTAATTTAAAACAGCAATAATATAACTATAGATATTATTGTTGGGTCAACTCAGGTCGCATTCATCAAGAGCAACAATAGGCCAGACGACGATGAAAGTTGATGTGAAAAGAAATACAACACAATCATAAAGAACGGGTCACGAAAGCAAGCAACGCAGCGCAGGCGGATGCGCGGCTGACTGCCTGCCTGACCGCCAACCTGTACCACAATTAACCGTTATCCGCTATACTACAAACAATAGTTACTTCGCGTGTGCTTTGTTAATATTTGAATTTTGCCCACGCTTGATACAATACGGTGATCGGAGCCAATAACATTCAGCAACCGTAAACGTGCCACGATGCATAAAAGGTTGCAGCCAAGACAGTTGGGTGCAAATACTTACGAGTCCCACAGACTTATCTGGCCCAGTGACAGCGTTAATAGTGTTTATACAAAACTGTCAAATATGACATGTCCCTATTGAAAGTTCAAGTGCCCCTTTTGGCCACTGGGCCAGATAATATTTGTAGCACTATAGGTACTAAGACTGAGTTGAATAACTTTGATACTAGCAACAGAGTTTCAAGATGTGGTGTCAGTCAAATCTACTTTAAGTTTGTTTACGAATGAACTGTTATACCAATAACCGTTAACCGTTAACTCTTATACCAATATCTTAAAAGCATAGGAATTAAATGATACTAATGAGAGGGTAGTTGACATTCAGGAACATGAGGTCGACGTGGCCGCGACAAATACTGCGTATTGTTTGTGTACTGAAATATGCGCATTCAACCAGAACCCGCCTTGTATCTACACGCCCGCCTTTTGATCAACGACACGTGAGATATGCAGTGTGACTCAAGTGCAGTGCCCTCGTTTCACATTTGCGTTCAACAACTCTGGAAATTCATTGACCCCGTTTACTGGTTTATATTTTTTCCATAAAGTTGTTTTCATTATTTTTACAAAATTATTATGATATCCACTCCACATCGGCGTTCTCCGATCAATTCAGAAAATTTATACGATGTTAGTTAATGAATGGTGTTGGATGTTTGCACAAAATTATTTCAAAATATGCCAAATAAAATATGTAGACCGGTCATGAAGGTTAACATGACCCTTTTCCACCATATAATGTTCACGTTATTTTATTGCATATATATAAACACAACTAAAATATAACGTTGTAGGTAGAATGAACGACATAAAACAAGCACTAAGTTCATTATTACGGTATGGTGGCGCAGTTTCAAAACAAAGAAAACTACATTTTGCTATTATACTATACAGATACCGTAATACACATGCCAGGAACTATACTGTACGAACCTATATCACTACCTCTTAATATATTATAGTGTGGTCATAATAATATTCAAAAAGTAGGTACAAACAAAAACGTCGGATTTAACCGGTTTTGTCGTTATGAATAATTTCAACATTGCCATTCGATATCAACAATTGTAATAGGAAAATCTGAAACAAAATGAACACTATCGATAGTATAATTGATTTGCTACGTTGATTTATTTACAATGTAATAACAACAACATGAGAATATCTGAACTGAAATAATGTTTTGGAATCGAGGCCAAGTTTGCTGAAAACATTAAATTAAAATGATTCTCAGGGAGATCGAAAGTGCTATGAGGTAGAAATGACCAGCAAGAGCATTAAGCTAGCAGATAGAAAGCTGTGCTCTCATCATGATACTTTCCCGCGTTCGCCCCAACTGCGCAGGAGAAACCAGTCTGATGCAATCGACCATGCCGATTTGACTAGACCGGTGGTCGGTTTATGTCAGCTAGTGCACCTCAGCATGCAATATATTCTACCTCCATGGAAACGTTTTGTTATGTTTTATTCCCAAAATGCAAAATAAAAATCACAATATATTTTAAGTACATACCTACCTATATTTTGTCTAAATATTTATAAAGTCGCAATAACCAAGCAACGTTACTAATGGGTATGAACAATTTAAATGACATATCACACTGGCAGTTTTATCGTATAGTTGATCAAGGAAAGGGAATTAGTAACATCTTTATGCAAACTATTATATAAATTAAACTCTACGGAGAGTAGGCTCAAGGTACCCACGTGCGAAGTGTAGAGCCATATGAACGGTCGTATATTATTAATGCGACCACGAGGTCAGCACCTGACTGCTGGCTGGGCTATCGATAAATCTTGATACGTAATATTAGAAATAGGTTGATTATCAAATGATGACGTCGAAACGATTTGCATACATTCTTTTGTAGCGTATTTACAGAATTTATCTTCAATACACTTTATACGAGCTAAGGACCGACGTCCTTTTATTCACTAATTAATAAGGACTCTCGGATGTCATTGAATTGTCTTTAACTTATTTTTAATACGAAGCAACATATTCGTTTTGTACTTCAAAAGTAGGTAAAACTGTTCTATAGTACTGGACTTTAAGCTATTTTGATTCATAAGATTTGGTACAAAGTAGATGTTTTATCAGACTAGTTGCTTAATGATGAAAACAAGTTTTGCTTATAGATTGACATATAAATTAGATATACCATATCCACAAATTTATGCTACTTATCATGGAATAGAGCACAGACAATTACCGTAAGTCTCTGTCGGTCGTTAATGATAACAATAATTATTATAATTAACGTATGAAATGTTAGGCGTTTTATTTGTTTATAGCATATTATTATAACACGTTTATAATTTCTAGCCATTGTGAACATCCATAAATTCTTTAGAATCGAGACTAGCTTATCATTGTGAAAATGTAGTCTTTGTTTCATCGTGTTGCACGGTTCATTGTTCCTATTCCTACACAATCTCGTTGCGAAATAAAATAATACACTGAGTATGTCGCAGATTATATTTCCCTTACTTTTGGAGCAGATATCTCGATTATATTGGCGTTATTTTAGTCACAGCAAAAATATTTTAGTTAGTATATTCGTAAACACACATTTGGAGTATAAGCAATAAAATTGACAGGGCGGTCGCGATGGCAGTCTGCAACAGTCCGCACTAGATGACGCTGACGGTACTTTGGTACTAGCTATAGGAAGTAATTCAAATAAGCGGTCCAATTGTTCTGTCCAGCTCTCCCACCACGGACGCTTCACTGTCGTCGTCTGTACGATTCGTTCGTTATGGCTAAAAACGAAAGCTTTAAACTGCACTATTGAGAAAATTATCTGTTTAAAAGCATTTATGTTCTGATTTAGTGGCATCCGGCATGAAATCAGACGCACATGCAATGCAGCTAATCGCCATGACCTTAGCGCTGTTAATTCTGCATGCAGTGAATGTGCTGGTTTTCGCAATGGAACGACAAAACCGTTTCACAACTGCACCCTTAGTTGATGCCCGAATGAATATGCAGTATCTAATAATTCTCATAATAATAAAAATATTATATTCGAACTCGCGTTTGATAGTCCACGTGAGTTCATTTGGTATATAGGTAATTACCTTGATCAAGTGCCAAAAATGTTTTATACATAGCATGTGACTTTTCAATATTTACAAATGAAACGAAAGAGATACAATTATTAATGGTGCTGTGGATTCCATATAGTAGGTAGTTAAAATGATAAAGTTTGATGATGACGTCGACATGTAAACGATGTTTGTAGTTCGCACGTGCGCTCGCTAGTGGAAGAGAAACACGTGACGTTCATAATAACAATGCAATGTCAGGAAATTATGGCCAAAAATGTTTGCGGATCTGCACAATAATATTTATAAAACTCTTAGTTCCCTAATGTAAGTAAGTTATAAAAACATCGAATTGACTAGTCTGAATTTTAATTATATGAAACCTGTTAGGTACCATTTGACATGTAAATCAGCATATTCGAGTCGCACTGATGGAACTAAACGACGCAAAAGCAGTCGAGCCTTCCGGGTTCTTTTTTTGCCACATAACTACCTACGTCGATCGGTGGAGCAGCACTATAAACGTGCTAGTGATAATTTCACACGTGAACGTGTTTTTATTTTTTTATTAGAGCTCCAGCAACTGTAATTTTTGCAATAAAGCAGTCATTTGCATCAGTGTTAATTAAACGAAATTTAAATTATTACCTATACTTACCTATCGAGTTTAGTATTTAAAACAAATTGGCAGGATTCAAGTTCACTTTATATCTAACTCTACCCGTACCTGAGAAAAATGGTTTTGTTTAACTGATTCTGTAAGGGTTCCTTTTGGGGTACGGAACCCCAAAATTAACAAAATTTGAATTCAATTTACCGCAATCCTTAATAAGTAATGGATTAATACAATTCATCTTTAAAGTGGATTTCTAATATATTGCAGAACTTTGTTTAAGAGTTGAAGTAACTACGTAATCTTCAAACAACATTAGGACAACAAAAAGAACATTTGACAGAAAGCCGAGCTGTAAATGTTGTTTTATAAATAAACGGCCAAAATGTTAACGATGCCAATTATCGTAGTCATGGTCCACGGCAGTCATGGCGACTGTGCGCGTACCTCGACCAAAAGGAAATCGTGCCAATGAACTTGAGTTTTGCTTTGTATCGTGATGAGGGCATTGCTGTTTTAGTTTTTACGCAACAAAAAACAGTGTATGTAATATTGTACTCGACCAGCCTAGCAGGCGCTGGCTGTCTGTAACACGTCACTTTTGTGACTGACTTGCTAGGTACGTACACTTGACTCGTGTGCCCTTGAAATTTATTTATATAAAGATGGAAGACATTCGTTTGGAGAGAATCAGAAATAAGACTGGCTATATTTCTGTTTATTTCAAAGTCAACCAACAAACAATAGAACAGAGTAAATTAACTACATGAAATGCGTTGTAAATGGCACGTTCTGATACTGAATATACATACGTAGGTGTACCTAGGGTATAATCGTTATGCGTAATGAGATAAAATAATAAATGACAGTAGGTATTTACCGGGGACGCAATTTAATCACGGAAAAATACAAAACATGAACTTCATTATCACTGTGCGGATATCCAAGTCTAGTATTATGCGATAGTAGATCCTAGAACAATTTAGACCTACTTTTACTGGTTAATTGTTAAACTAAAATAAAATTAGTACTTATCTGTTTTCTACATATTATTATAAGCACCTGCCTACAACAAACGACAAATCATTTGACAAGCTGTGATGTTAGATCAATGATATGTAAATATGAGCATCATAATGAATAATGATGCAATCCACCTACGTATTTTCCTATCTTTGGTGTGATATTCGGTCGAGTCGAAAGCCTTGAATTTGAAGAGCTATAAAAGTTACAAAACTTATGACAACTATGACTTTTTAATTTTCACTATTATTCATAGGTAACAAATCAACAATATCATACAAAATATATGTTAAGACACTACATCTATTATGAAAGCACAAGTAATTCCAGACCTTAGTATTTCCTGAAATTATTTTTGCAATGCGCATAGGCAAAGAATATAAAATATTAAGTAGGTACCGACCATCTCTATAAAATTATTCTAAACTAGCTGAGCCCGCGACTTCGTCCGCGTGGAATCTAACTTAACAAAAAAGCCCGCTCCCGCGTTCTGAGCCCACACGACAGAACCCATTTTTCTATTATTTTTTTATTTTGTTTTTCTAAAATAAAGTAGCCTAAGTTACTGCTTATAACATCAGCTATCTACCAGTGAAAGTCCCGTCAAAATCGGTCCACCCGTTTCGGAGATACTCTTTGATTTCAGGTGTTTTTATTTTTTTACGCGGAACCCTAATTGTTTTTCAAAAATTAAAGTAGCCTAAGTTACTCCCTATTACATCAGCTATCTGCCAGTGAAAGTCCTGTCAAAATCGGTCCAGCCGTTTCGGAGATTACCCGGAACAAACACACAGACAGACAGACAGACAACAATTTTTTAAATCGCGTTTTTGCTATAGGTGTCGTATGTACTTTCATATGCATTTAGTGAAAAGGTGTTATTTTGATATTACAAACAGACACTCCAATTTTATTTATTTGTATAGATAAAGATAAAATGCCACCTTTCTAAAATTATAAAAACGTAGTTAACCGAATTAGAATATTGTTTTTTTGTTTAAACTTTAGTATAAGTGTGTAGATTAGATAGTACCTAAAGTTATGTAGTCATATAATGTTTGTTTCAGTGCCGACGTCGTTTCTGCGCATTAATCTATTTTATCAATAGGTAGGTGGAGAACAAAACTACATAAGTATTATGTGTAATTACGTGTACACGAGGCAATGACGAGATATACTTCGGCGACACGTGTGGGAATCCTAACAGACATGCAGTCGCCACTATCAAATGACGTTATAAAACATTTGCTTCATACTACACATCAAAGTAATTCAAGAAAGTCAAAAGACTTTTGTTTTATTAATTTACACACGCATTCACTCGCTATCGCGAATTATACAAGATAGCAGATTTTTTTGTTATTTTTATTATCAGCATCATTAAGTCCGAATACTGTGGAGTAAATACTAATTATCACGATAAAGAGGTTAGTAGGGCACCTCCGTGCGGCCGGGTCCGAGTTCCGACCGACACGTTGTACGGCGATCAGTGTAACAGTCTGCAATTGAGATAAGAGTTCGTACATTGTCTAGTCTGTTATCAAGTTAATCTTTTTTGTCGATATCCCCTTGACCTATTACGGCATAAACTGCGCAACATCATCCGTCGCCACGGAGTTCGTTCACGGTTGGAAAGAAACGAACGAGTAATATTTAGAACGTAAAGGCAAATGAATTTGGTTAATCTGCGACGACAGAGCGGGCGGCGGGCGGCGTGCGATGGCACGGCACACGCTACAGTTGCGTGTTGTCTGAGCACTATTTATTTATCTAAATGCGTTGTGGCCTTGCTTCGGATCCGCGCGCAATGGCTACGCGGAAGCCTGTTGCAGCTGACGACGCGACGGGCCCATATACTAAACCTAATACTAAAGCGCATTTAATAAATCGATGCGGACAGTAGAGCACGGGAACAAAGGAATGATTGAGAATTATAAGAATATAGACCTGTTTTTTGTTAAAACCCGTTCCAGTATGAGGTTATAAGAACAAAATTAGGTTTAGTGGAGACTATTGACGGACCCAGTACCTACCTAGATATTAGCATACAATGCATGTGTGCTTTGTAACGTGTGTCTTGCACTGCTTAGCGAATTGTTGGAATATTATTAAGTAATGTACGGAACTTTGTCGGTAACCCGACGGCCTTGCCCTTAATCCACACGCGATAACACACGTCAACGACGTTACATTTTTGATTACGTTTCATTCCACTGTATTGTATAAATGTATATTAGTGATAATTATTAATATTTTATAATAAAAGTCATTAATTTGTGTAAACAAACTGTAAAGTTTGGATGTTCATTACCTAAAAACTAAATCAACAGCAACAATAGGTACCGAAACATTCAGCCGTTTGTTAAGTTAAATAAAGTTTGTCAACCTACTTTGAAAATAAAGTTTCGTCTAAGGAAACTAGAACAATGTTTTGTTCTGTAAATATACATTAATACAATATTGTTGCGACCTAGAAACTATTTGGTCAAATACCTCGAAGGATCCTATTTTATCAGCTTGATACAAAAACGCATTGTTATTCTAGATGAACCCCATCGAATAATTACGAAGGATCTCTAAAAGTTGAATGTTCGAGACTGTAGGTATGTAGGTATAAAGTGAACGCGTGATCGGCGCGACGGCGGCGGCAAATACCTACTCGCGAACGAATACAAAGGGAAGCCGACAATGGGTCTCGAGATCATTCGATTGGGATTATTATTACCTACATACCTACCGAGAATGTTCAGGAAAATACCAGCTCGCATTTTTATTCCGTATATAAGGTGTTGACGACGGGCAGCGAGTTAGTTACTTCTTGGAAGCGACAGTGTACGGAACTTAAGTAAGCGAACGAAGAGTGATATACCAGTGACCTAGGCGATTATATTGGAATACTGTGTGACTGCTAAGTGATTCGGAACAGTGTTTGTTGTATGTAACTAGTGATAGTGAACTAGTGTAGTACTGTGTATTTGTCAAGTTTGTGGAGAGCGAATTAAACCTTTATACACGTAGTCGGCATTATTTGTACCTACCCCTAGTACGTAACAATTGGTGTCAGAAGTGGGATGCCGTTACTACCGCGAGACGAAGAAGGGCGTACTCCACGAACCAGACGTCAAGTCGAGATGGATGCCGCACGTCAACGTAGCCGTGAAGAAGAAGAGCGTCAAGTTGATGCCGGTGTTTCGGCGGGAGCTGAGGCAGCATCAACAGGTAGTTCTTCGGAACTGAACTTGGCAGCGTTGATGGCCTCTATGCAGCAAATGCTCAAGGCCAATCAAGAGGCCAGCGAGCGAATGATCCAGGCCAATCAAGAGGCCAGCGAGCGAATGATCCAGGCCAATCAAGAGGCCAGCGAGCGAATGATCCAGGCCAACCAGGAGGCTAGCCGGCAAAAGATTAGAGAACTAAGGGAGGCCAATCAGGAGTTCAAGGGAATGATGCAAGCCAATCAGGAAGCGGTCTTGGGTAAAATCGACGCTGGAATCACTATTCTTGGTGAGAAAGTGAAGACATTAGAAGACCGCATGCAGGTGCTGAACGAGGAGGTTAATCAAAAGACAGGAACTCTGGAAGACCGCCTGCATGTGCTTAATAAGGAGGTAACCCATATGGTAACCCAGAATGAGACCGTCGAAAGCCGTTTGGAGGTAATAAATAAGGAAATGATAAGGCTGAAGACTCAAGGACCTATTTCAGTAGCTTCACCATCAGCCACAAAGCTCGATCTCCCGCGCTTTGATGGGACTTCTTCGTGGACAGCTTTCAAGTACCAGTTTGAAATACTTGCAATTGGAAATTCTTGGAGCAGTGAGCAGTCCTTTGCAGCCCTGGCGCTTGCCTTACGCGGAGATGCCTTAATGGTCTTGGAAAATTTGCCGCCTGAAGGAAGGACGCTGGAGACTCTGATGGACGCACTGGATACACGCTACGGTGAAAAACACCTGGAATATGTTTATAGAGCGCAGCTCCACGAAAGAAAACAAAAGTCTAATGAAAGTCTCCAACAGTGGGCACAGGAAGTGGAAAGGCTGGTACGTCGCCTAAATGTCGCCAGGGCCGCGGGGCGGGCGCTGGCTGGTCAAGTTGAGGCCCCAACAGTCACTATAACTCAAGTTTGCAATGGAAATAGTCTGATCATCGAAGCCACCTTAGACAACCAAACTTGCAGTTTAACTGTTGATACTGGAGCATCGCGTACAATTGTGAGGCCGGAACTACTGAAACGCACCATAATGTGGGAAAAGCGATCACCGTCATGTCGTCTGCAAACAGCCACTGGCCAGCCAGTCTCCGTCCTCGGTGAAACAGATGTCAAGTTAAGAATTGGCGACCGTGTTTATCACCAGTCAGTATTGATTGCTAATATTACTGATGATTGCATTTTGGGACTGGATTTCTTGAAGAAACAACAGTGTGTTTTGGATGTAGCAAAAGGAGTACTAAGGTTTTCTGATCAGGAAGTCTGTTTACAAGGATCGCGCCCGTGTACTCTTTATTGTTTGAGGGATACCACTTTAGAGCCGAAATCGGAAACCTTGGTCAGAGTGAAATTCCCAGAATGAAATCCCCATGTCTTATTGTTGAAGATGCTGGCAATCACCCGAGCTTAATTACAGCAAGGACGCTTCTGATGTCGAACGGAATTACTAGGGTAAGAATCCTTAACCTCAGTAATGAAGAAGTACAGCTGAAGAAGAATAGTGTGGTCGGAAAATGCGAGGAAGTACAGTTCCTGAGAAAATTAAGTGCTCCAGATAAACAGGAAGGTACGCAGATCGCGGAGGATCACATCTGGAAACTTCTGGAAGCTTCTAAGGAAAATTTATCGGCATCGGAACTACAACAGGCCATGAAGCTGTTGCTAGAATTCAGAGACATTTTCGCAACCGGAAACGATTGTGGAAAGACAGGACTCGTCAAACATCGGATCGACACAGGCGATGCCAGGCCTATTAAACAAAGACCTCGAAGATTACCATGGGCAAGAGAAAAGGAAGTGACAGAGATGATTAATGACATGGCTGATAACGGAATAATTGAACCTTCTACGAGTCCATGGTCTTCACCCGTGGTGCTGGTTAAGAAGAAGGATGGCAGTACAAGGTTCTGCGTGGATTACCGAATGCTGAATAATGTCACGAAGAAAGACAGTTACCCCTTACCTCGAATTGACGACACGCTGGACATGCTCAGTGGTATGAAGTGGTTCTCAACCATCGATCTTAAAAGTGGCTATTGGCAGGTCGAGCTCAGCCCAGAGGACAAGGAGAAGACTGCTTTTAGTACAGGAATCGGGAACGGATTGTGGCAGTTCAACGTTACGCCATTCGGTTTATGTAATGCTCCTGCCACGTTCGAACGCCTTATGGAGAGAGTAATGGTGGGTTTACTCGGGGACGTTTGCCTGGTTTACCTTGACGATGTAATTGTTATGGGTCGCAGCTTCGAGGAAAATCTGAAGAACTTGGAAAAAGTTTTCACTCGAATCCGTGAGGCTAATCTAAAACTTAGTCCTAAGAAGTGTGCGCTGTTTAAAAAGGAGGTCAGTTATCTTGGACACGTTATCTCAACCGATGGAGTAAAGACCGACTCCGAGAAGATAAAATCTGTTCAAGAATGGCCTTCTCCAAAGAACAAAACAGAAGTACGAGCGTTCCTTGGACTATGTGCATACTACAGACGATTTATCAAGAATTTTTCAGATATTGCGAAACCTTTACATCGGCTAACGGAAGATAAACGGGATTTCGTTTGGGACCTGGAATGTGAGTAAGCTTTCATTGAGCTGAAACAACGATTGTGTGAGGCCCCAATATTAGGTTACCCAACGAGAGAAGGAAGATTCATCGTGGATACTGACGCCAGTAACACCGGAATAGGTGGTGTTTTGTCACAACTACAGGGAGATCACAACGTTGTCATAGCGTACTTCAGTAAATCCCTTTCCAAGCCAGAGAGAAATTACTGTGTGACTCGCCGTGAATTGCTAGCTGTGGTGAAGACCTTACAACATTTTAACAAATATCTTATAGGAAGGGAGTTTACACTAAGGACGGATCACGCTGCATTACAATGGTTACTACAATTTAAAAACCCAGAGGGCCAAGTAGCACGATGGATCGAGCAACTACAGGAATTTTCCTTCGTAATAGAACACCGCAGTGGAAAAGGGCACGGTAATGCTGACGCTTTGTCACGGAGACCGTGTGCCGAAGACTGCAAACATTGCCTAAGGAATGAAGTCCGGGAAGAGGTCAAGCTCATAGGGACACATGGAATCGACGACGAATGGACCGGAGCTAGTATGAAGAAAGCGCAGGAGGAGGATAATGACCTACAACCTATACTGCAATGGAAACAGAGCGGAAACAGACCCCAATGGAGCGATGTGTCTATCTACAGCTCAACTACGAAGAGTTATTGGGCTCAGTGGGACAGTTTGGCTCTGGTAGATGAAGTGCTGTATAGGAGATGGGAATCAAACGACGGTAAGGAAATCACCATGCAAGTGATAGTGCCGCGTAGTAAGGTGGTTTCTCTTCTACGGCACATTCATGATGGTGTTTCTGGTGGGCACCTAGGAGTCAAGAAAACCCTGGTTAAGGTGCGACAGCGGTTTTATTGGCTGCGCTGCCGAGAAGACGTCGAGGATTGGTGTCGCAGATGCACTGCGTGTGCGTCAGTGAAAGGCCCGCAGACAAGAAGCAGGGGAAAACTGAAGTTGTACAACGTTGGAGCCCCGTGGGAGCGCATCGCCATTGATGTTGCTGGACCGTTTCCGATGACTGAGGATGGGAATAAATACATCATAGTAGTGCAAGATTACTTCACTAAGTGGCCAGAAGTATTTGCAACACCCAACCAGGAAGCAGTCACCGTAGCGAAGAAATTGGTCCAGGAAGTAGTCTGTCGGTATGGCGTACCTATGGAGATCCATTCTGATCAAGGAAGGAATTTCGAGTCTGCGCTGTTTCAAGAGATGTGCAAGTTACTCGGAATGAATAAAACTCGTACGACTCCAGCGCATCCGCAGTCAGACGGAATGGTCGAGAGGTTTAACCAGACATTGGAAAACCACCTGGCCAAGGTCGTAGACGAACATCAGCGAGACTGGGACCAATACATTCCGCTGTTTCTGATGTCCTATCGGTCTGCAGTACATGACAGTACGGGTCACACTCCAGCCAAAGTAAATTTTGGTCGAGAAATGAGGCTCCCAGTGGATGCGATAACAGGCACGCCACCCGACAGTCCTAAGGCCGTTACGGACTATGTGAGTGAACTTCAAAACCAACTGGACGAAGTGCATCGAATGGTACGGGAAAACAACTTGAAGTCAAGTACGAAGATGAAGACCCGGTACGACCGAAGTGCAAACACCAATGGTTTTGAAGAAGGAACACTGGTGTGGCTCCACAACCCTCTTCGCAGAAAAGGGAAGTCCCCGAAACTTCAGGCTCGCTGGGAAGGACCTTATACAGTTATTACGAGGATCAACGATGTGACCTATCGCATTAAGAAGGGACTTCGAGGAAAGCCAAAGGTAGTCCATGTGGACAGATTGGCTCGGTATCATGGAACAAATGATGCTCGGGACGAGCATGACTAAGAGGGGGGTAATGTTGCGACCTAGAAACTATTTGGTCAAATACCTCGAAGGATCCTTATTTTATCAGCTTGATACAAAAACGCATTGTTATTCTAGATGAACCCCATCGAATAATTACGAAGGATCTCTAAAAGTTGAATGTTCGAGACTGTAGGTATGTAGGTATAAAGTGAACGCGTGATCGGCGCGACGGCGGCGGCAAATACCTACTCGCGAACGAATACAAAGGGAAGCCGACAATGGGTCTCGAGATCATTCGATTGGGATTATTATTACCTACATACCTACCGAGAATGTTCAGGAAAATACCAGCTCGCATTTTTATTCCGTATATAAGGTGTTGACGACGGGCAGCGAGTTAGTTACTTCTTGGAAGCGACAGTGTACGGAACTTAAGTAAGCGAACGAAGAGTGATATACCAGTGACCTAGGCGATTATATTGGAATACTGTGTGACTGCTAAGTGATTCGGAACAGTGTTTGTTGTATGTAACTAGTGATAGTGAACTAGTGTAGTACTGTGTATTTGTCAAGTTTGTGGAGAGCGAATTAAACCTTTATACACGTAGTCGGCATTATTTGTACCTACCCCTAGTACGTAACAATATTTTGTCTTCGTCTATCTCTATACTATCAAGAAATTTAATGTAAGAAGAAAAATGCATCATATTACTTACTTACGTAGGTATTTTTGAAGAAAGAAGGTATGTGAACACATGTCTAGACTATGTTATTGTGTTAACTTTATAATGAACTAAAATAGGTCACGCTAGTTACATATAAGTGCATTTAATTAACGATACACGAACTGTGTACGTATCTATAATCATGCAACTCTCTGGGTTCAAATGATCTAACTAAGGGCGTGTCGTAGTACTAACGTAATAACTAAATCATGTACTTTACAGTGTTGGTCACGTATTGACCTCGCAATATTTGCATCGATCGGTGTATTTAGTAATAATGGAAAAGGGAACAATACAGATCGCTGTTACGATAACACAGTTGATTTATCATCAGATGATTGTGTTTATTTATTCATAAGTATTGCAAGTCAACACTCTTAACACGTCCGCGTTTGCAGACATAATAACAGGTTAATATTGTGGTCGGCATGTTTCCTCGGTTTCACTATTTACTCACAGTAGAAAGTATTCAAAAGTACCTAGGTATGTATATTATTTTCTGAAGTTGTACAAAATGAGAAATTGTCCTGCTTTCTCGTTTGCAATGTAACATGCATCCTAGATGTGATGTGTTTTATTACTTTACTATGAGTAATATAATGCAAATAAATATAAATATCGCCAGACAGACACACCAACTGTACGGTCCCAAACTAAGCAAAGCTTGTACTATGGGTACCGTACAATGGACTGGGGGCGATCCACGTGACACCCAGACATGGGCAAATTACGAAAAGGCCATTTACGAAATTTGCCCTGGCGGGAATCGAACCCGCAACCACCATGTGCAGTGAGCCGAGCGGCCTACGCTCGAACCACTGCGCCAAGCGGTCGTCAAAGGCAATAGTTTCCACCTAGCTTAATATACACCATCAGATATTTTTACGTTGACTTTCATGACGGGCGCGGTAGCGTTGCCAAATTATGACCATACTAGCTGTGCCCCGCGACTTCATCCGCGTAGTATTGGATTATTGGGTTAAAAAGTATCCTATATGTTAATCCCGGTTATAATCTATCTGTATTCCAAATTTCATCCAAATCCGTTCAGTAGTTTTTGCGTGAAGGAGTAACAAACATACATACATTCATACATTCATACATACATACATACATACATCCACACTCACCTACTTTCGCATTTATAATATTAGTAGGATGTTTGGACTTTTAGAAAATTATGTATCTCTCACGCCCGTTTCAACAAAATGATAAGAGTAATTTAGACGTGTAAACACATTTAGAGTATACAGTAAGGCCGTTGTTAATAAATCAATCTCAAGTTTGAGAGCGATCTTGGAAATGTCATTCTTATGTAGACTAGTACAAAATGACATGTCAAATGCGTACTCAAGATTAGTTAAGATAATTCTCAGACTTGAGATCGATCTATTATCTCGCCATCGTTTTCAGTCGCTGAGAGAGCGTTTTCACATTATCCGATCCGATATCGGTGTCAGACGACGATAGCCGACATCCGATAACATTTTTCCGACAAAATCGTTCCGTTACGGCCATTTGCTCGATAGCTTAGTGCGAGCAGGTCATCATGGCAGACTATAATAGAAAACTTTGGATTGAAATAAAACTATTTTTACGGATTATATCGCGTTTATTTAATTTTTATGTTCCCGACGTTTCGGTTGCTTTACAGCAACCGTGGTCACGGGGGGACCCCCGTGACCACGGTTGCTGTAAAGCAACCGAAACGTCGGGAACATAAAAATTAAATAAACGCGATATAATCCGTAAAAATAGTTTTATTTCAATGTGTAGTATTCGCGTAAATATAAGAAAACAATATGAAAACTTTGGAACTTATATTCTCTTTGAACGGAACATTACAAAACATGTATGTTGGATATCCTCACAGGATATCCTTCATAGGCTGCATATTGCCTGTAAAAGTAAAGAGTGGCAGTATAATTTGTATTTATTTGAAGTTTCGATAGACTGATGACAACCAAACTAGTAAACAAGCTCAAAATGGCCACCGCGCATCGGGCTCTACGCACACAGAGACAATTTAGATACACGTATAGCACACATACAAGCATTATCGCCCGACGGCTCACGGGCGTCCGATGGTGCCGCCAGCATATCGGTGTCGGCTCCGATATCCGATATCGGGCCGGAAAATATGAAAGACAGGTACATATTTCATACATTTTACTTACCCCGATATCGGATCGGCGTCCGACACCGATATCGGATCGGATAATGTGAAACCGCTCTGATGGTAGAGCCGGAAGCTAATCCCCTATCAATCCCTTCTCCACCCTCTGTCCTACTTCCCTTCAGGTCGGCAACGTGCGAGCAATGCCTTTGGTAATGCAAGCATCGATAGGCTACGATAACTGCTTAAAACATCAGGCAGATCGTACGCATATTAGTCGACTTTGTTGTATTAAAAAGTACTAACGTAAGTCCTTCGGCAGCGGCTGGAAATAGACCACCTCTTCTCGCTACACGTACATTAGCGGAATTTATTTCAGTTACTGTTTGGGAAATATTGCCGCGAGATTCCTGTTTACAAAATGGCGAATGGCAATATTTGATAATACCCAACACTGGTGCAGACGTCTTAGCAATATCATAAAGCCCGACCGTGTGATAGGTAGGTGAGTACATTGTATTCAAAATAAACACATCTCATCACACAAACCTTTTGAAATAATAATAATCACGAAGTTGCCTGTTTCGCCTAAATGTATTAATGTAATGTTTCTTCAAGGCATTAAACTTTAGGTTGGTGAGTCATTCTGACTAACTTGTTTAACTGGCTATCAAGTATCAAAGATATATTTATTCGCTCTTTTTAGCTATCTATCCTTACAAATAAAAATGAATATATTTAATTAATTCATCCGAATGCGATGAAATTTTGGCGAGTTGTTGTGCGCGTGAGCATAGGTACACTAAAACTGGGAGGGCTAGAACGAAGTATATAAAATTTTCTCACCTCCATGACGACATAAACATGGGCGGGGCTATCCATGCAGTCGTGCATCGCTACGAGGTTTGTGTGGTGGAGGGCCGTCAGCTCGCGAAGGATCTTTATCTCTTTTACGAGAATCTCCGACGCCTTCTGTATGCCTTTCTTCGTCACCACTTTCACAGCTACTGCTTGGGACGGATTCTGTAACAAAATATAAATAGGTACACTTTACTTATCGAGGAGTCTCTCGGAGATATTACACAATAGCAAAACCAATAACAAACAAAACTAACAACGTGTCCGTCGATATTAATGGGCAAAAAAAAGATACTCGTTATAAAAAGATACCTACGTGTGTCCAGCCGTCGTAATTAATTTTATAAATGCTATTATAAATTACCAAATTGGTAATCTTGATATTATACATATCTATCTAGTTATGTTAATTAATGATCCAGCAATTAAAATGATGTTATAATAATGTTCACAGGCGTGAAGATTGCACATTGGATTCATAATAAGGATGAGATGAAATGAAGAATACGCTCAATTGTTCGTTCTGGCATTTAATGCAATTAATTACTTAAAATAATAATTATCTTCAAGTAGGTAAGTACATAAGTAAGTAATAGTTTTTCTTTACTATTTTTTGTCTACCTTTGTCTTTATTTCACTATTAATTATTTTTAAAGGCCTTTGTGATCAATCTAATGACTGTATACGTAAGATACCCAATAATCATATCAATTTTATAAGTAATAGGTACTTACAAAGATCCAAATCATGAAAGATAAATTATTTTAATGGTTGGTTACATACGCCTTAAAATATGCATACCATGAAATTTGCCCAACGCCTATTAAAAGACACACCTTGATATTATTTGTGATTGCAAGTTGCTTGTAAAATAATAACGCAAGTGCACCAACGTTGCATTATAAGGACGTCGTGTTGCAGGTGGGCGAGGACCGCGTGTGCGATCCACACCAAGGTCTTTTGTCTCTATGGCAATTAGAAAACACTGATGTGTACAATCGACACCAAATGTGATATTGAACTACCATAATAATTATATCAATGAAGGCAAAATAAAGCGTTGACTTGAGGCAGTTTAAAAACAGAAACGAGATAGGAAATCGTACAGTAATATAAATTTAGTGGGCCGAGCCGTGATCAATTATTTCAAGCGGCTCTACTGGTTTTGTGTCGGTATCGTTATGACAAAAAGGTCGACTAATTGTCAGAAAAGCAGGTGTAAGTAACTCAGTGAAGACACCACCCGAGAGAATCAATTTAGAAAATAATTTTAAACGGAATAGAAAAGCGTTCTATTAAATTATACCTAGTTATAAATAACGACAAACCATCAAATTAGAGATGATAATAAAACTTAATCGCACTTTTGACATTGAATGTAGTCGTACAGTACCTATGGTATTAGAGCGTCATACATAATTATTAATTGTTCGCGTGTTTTATATGCAACGGACTTGTATACATGCATGATGCAACATTTTTGTCATAATCAAGAAACAGTATTATGAAACTACTTAAACTTTTTAAGGTACTTACTTACAGGCGATGTAGGGACTCTAGACAAATTAAATTAAATATCGCCAGACTGACTGTTTTGTCCCAAACTAAGCATCGCTTGTACTATGGGTAACGTACAATGGACTGGGGGCGATCCCAGTGACACCCAGACCTGGGCAAATTACGAAAAGGCCATTTCCGAAATTTGCCCCGGCGGGAATCAAACCCGCAACCACCATGAGCAGTGAGCCGAGCGGCCTACGCTCAAACCACTGCGCCAAGCGGTCGTTAAAGAAGGTAGACATGTGGTTGTCATGCAAAGCTGAATTTAAAAGTCCCATGACTGGGCCTTTAGAGAATAAGGTATAGTATGTAGCAATGCTGCCTGGCCTGCTTTATAAGCAAGGTTAGAAGAAGGTTCCTTAGCGATATGGTGAGATTTTATAAAGTTTTTTTGAATATGGTACCTAAGCTAGATACATTTTTGTTCTTATTCACAATAATTTAATACTAAAGCCGCCGCCAGTGGTACTTGAAAAATGTAGATCTTAATTCCGACTAAAAATTTCCACGCAAGGAGTCTCAGAAACTTTTAAAATAAGCGTTCGTGGGTTTTTCGTTATTTCGTCCAATCAAGAGGCCATTTATGGCCGACAGTTCGGAACAGTTGCAAAAAATCAGCTTGATTGAAATTATAGGTGCGGTATAATGTCGTGATACAAATGCAATCATGATTATTATTAGGTTTATGAAGCATTTTGCTCACAACAGACGATCACATAAAAATAATAATTATTATTTTCAAATCTAGCACCCAGGTGAGAGGGAAATGGTTGTATCCGGTAGGTAGGCACCATTTGGAAGTTTTCAGATACTTCGCTTGTATGAATGTTTGGTTTTATTTAAAGTCGAGACGCTGCGATTTGGTTTGATTTGCTTTTATCCAGAAGGGGCTCGGTGGTGGTGCGCCGGTGCCGGTCTAACATTAGCCCGCCCTACATTCCGTAGGCTCACGTAGAGATTACAAATTGACCCGATTTCAACATGAGCCTCGTGCGAGATCTTTTTGCGAGTCATCGATTGTCTCTCTTTAATGACTAGGTTTCTGTTTCCCATTTCCATAGATTCAAAACAGTCTCACGATATCGCATTAACTTCGTAGAATGCTACGATATTTTAAAATGTTATAATAGTAGGGTTATGCCAATTTTAGGGAATGTTTAATAGGCTGAAACTGAAACCAATTTCTACACATTTTTATACCCATGCAGGCTACTTAATTCACGAGGGTATGTCATGTGCCTACTCATTGCGATTAAAATAAACAAGAAAGTCGTTGTAAGTTATCGCTTACAATCCATTGTTGCTGTTGAATGTCATTAATTACCGTCTGTAATGAAATGCCTAGTATAGTATTATATTAAACATATTGATATTATAGCGTCTGGAGGCGCGGTCACGGTCGCCGTCAGCGCACGGTGATCTGCCGCCAACGTCATGCGTTACCAACGTAGATATTATACATGTATACATAGTTACATAATTAAGTACTCACTTAGTATGTAAATGTCATGTCAAGCCAAATTCGATCTTCCTGCAATAGAAATAAAAAAAAATATTTTGCTACACACGCCACATACTTCAATGGCTACAGATTATAATGAAAATAAGGCCCGCACTTTGTTATGATATTGTTAATCTAGTACTTCAGGAGGTCAATTGCATATTAATAAAATACATTGTAAATTTACCTATGCCACCTGCCTCTTTATGCACAAGACAAGATAGATTGTAAAACAAAAAGTAACAGTTATTGTATTATAGCTCAGTTACCTATGAACGTGAACAAAGAGGATTTGCTTCTGGAACTAAATGCTATCACTAATAGCGGACTTATTTAATTAAGTCTTGCGCACGTGCCTATGTATTAGCGTAGTGCCCTTGAGGCAAAGTGCGCACAGTGCGTATCGTATTGTGCGGTGATCTATTGTCCGGTGAGCTTCGGACAAAGGGAAACCCAACTCTTCTACCACCAGAACACCCAGGACTAGCCAACACAACCGACAGGGTTGCCTATGACGTCACTTCGCACCTCATTGTATACAAGGCTATAGGGCGGAAAATGGTAACTAGAAACGACTCAAGCGACTCTATTAAACCACGATTATCTTCGTTGCACCGATCCAAAGGCTACGGCAGCATAAAATGAAATCAGGAAATGTGCTGAATCATCAAAAGCTCTTGTCTTTTCGACTTAGATCCTTTTATATTTCATTTATAGTCTAAAACACAGTGGGGGGTGCGTTTAAAGTTACAACATGAGCAAGCTTATCAGAGTTACGGTCTGTATGTGTAGCACAAAAAATGGTTTTGTTAAATTATTTAAGGTCAAAGATGTTAACTGGATAATGGTCACACGTCTAATCTAAATCGCGTGAACGAGTTAATGATACAATGAATGTACCTATACAATGAAGATCCTATTCATCAACTAGTGGAAGATATTTACTGTAAATGAGACCATAATCAGGTAAGGTCCGTAATTGTCTTTAAATGAACCAATTCGTCATAAGGTAATAATAAAAATCCTTTAATACGTACAACAAAAAAATTGTATGCTCTCGAACTTACGATTTTCATCATTGGAATGCGTTTATATCTCGAGAGTCGAACTTTTTATTAACGGTCACGATTGTAAGGGTTACTACACCAATCAATCAACCATCGCGCGGCGGTATATCCACCGACCGATTGAAGAATGAGATGAGTTGACAATTTCTATATAGAGTAACGTTCGATCGATGATTGATCGACTGTCCATTGATTGGTGTGGCAACACCCTAAGAGCAGCGGCCGTTATCGTGACGATATCTTCAAAGTAACAAAAGCCAATGATGTTTTCAAAATCAAAGCCACGGGAACTGTGGAGTATGCAGGTAGATACAGCGTTGTAGAGAGCCGAGAACCGTTGCAAATACATAGAAGGACGCGTGCAAGTAACCTAGTTAAAGCCAGCTGCAAACACAAACCGGAATAGCTGAACAGCTGCCCGGACAGGCACAAGCCCGTATCTGCTAATAGACATCAGAGTTGAAGTGTAAAATCCTAAGCATAAGACAAAGGCAAGACAAGGATCATAAAAGGCAATTCCGAAAAAGGGTATTAGTGCGAAGGAACAAAGGCGACTAGACATGACTTAACTATCAACCCAATTTATTAGCCAGCAGGTAGGTGTCAAGTAGGTAGGTACCGACTATTCGTAAGATGCGCCATACCCACTTTTTTACAAGACAAATCCTGTAATTGTCTTGTGGGAGTGAAAGTAAGCAGCACATCATAAATCAACACGAGCGCAAGACACTACACATTTATAAGCTTACATCACATTTATGAACAAGGCAACAAAGTCAAGGCAGACAGACAAGATTATTATGCAATGATGTGTTGACCAGATAAAATCCGCCCAATATCAAATTATCTCAGAAATGGTTTATTAATACTGATATCATCACAAATTCTTCTGAATTAAAATTATACTGGGTGAAATCCTGATTAAGCGACAATTTGAATTGGAGGTTCAGTGACATATATGCTTATTAAAAAGTTATATGTAATTATTCAAAATACCCCAAACTTATATGTCTGGACCTACAATTACTATACTTATCGCAAATATTGACAATTATGAGAAATTTGAAGTCATTGACATTTGTATGTAGATTGCTTGTAGGAACATACTGTTCAATTTTTTTTTATTACTGTAACTTTCCTCGTTTATGTTTGCAAATTCATTTTAAATTCACTCAGTATCAGATTGTGTACTTATAGCTGGCTGGATATTCGTGTGAAACTTGAATATTATATTTTATTCAGTCTTATCATTAATTCCTGGTGTGTTGCCACTTAGTTACCTACAGCTGATCTACTAGACTGGCCTTGGTCTGGGTTGATACCTCTTTGTTTAACAAATTATTACAAATTTAATGTTGATCTGACAATACAATAGAATAAGCTCAATTACTTCAATTTAAGAAGGTTTGTACTCTAGAAGCTAAGTAGGTATTAATATTTTGAGAAAGTACGGAAAAATAAATATTAAGACACCAAATCTTTCGCTTTGTAAAGTATTTAGCATCAAAATATGTAATACTAGCGGCCCGCCCCTGCTTCGCACGGGTACATTGCGGTTTCATTATTCAAGTTTTAGTAAGGATCCCTAATTTTTTGAAAATATATTATAGCCTATGTCACCCGGGGATAGTGTAGCTTCCCAACAGTAAAATAATTATTCGAATCGGTTCAGTAGTTTCGGAGCCTATTCATTACAATCAAACAAACAAAGTTTTCCTCTTGGTAATATTAGTATGACATATAACAAAAATATTGCATCCAGGAAGCAAGGAAGTCAAGTGGTGGAAGCATCTGTTTACAGTTCCAATGAATGCAGAATAGATAACATCGCAAAAGTACCCTTTCCGTGTTAGGTAGTATTTTAATTCTTATATACAGCATCATACAGTCCTTATATTGTGATGAATCATGAACATTCATGTAAATAAAAATGTAGTGTGCCTACCTACTCTTCAGAAAACTAGAATTTGTGATGGCTGTGTACACAAATGTTAATAGAGCTGGTTTCTTTAGAATTATGTGAATGTGAATAATAAACTAATTAATTTTTATAGGTATTCAGATATAAAACTTTTCTTTCTGTTTTTATTTTAATTTTTCAATTGATTACTATCCCAATCATAGGTGTAGGATTTATAAAAATATATTGTGAGATATAACGATCAAAAAACATTGATAAAATATTAATCTGGTAAGCAAATGCCTATTAATATTTGTTTACAAATTCTAATTTTGTAGGTTATATTTAATCAGTTGAAAATACCTCTTGTAAGGACATTAAGACTTCATCATTTATAATAGTGATTATTGTATAGTGAAATGCGTCGTCTGTGCAGAATTTGGAATCAAAACAAAGCGACGTATGTCATTCACCACCCACGATCGAACGAAACGAATCGATACATACTTTAGCAGTTTAGCGTTCGCTTGAGAAACATAGCTTTATTAGTTATATTGATCAGCTGAGGAATTCTGAGCTGTTGAAACAACGACATTACGGGAGAACTTGAGATCATACACACCTTTCTCTTCCTTCCTTTGTATACCATAGCGAAGGCTCCGTGTCCTATAATGTCTTGTTTGGTGAACTCATATTCACCGACCTGGATGACTTCCATTTTCACAAGCTTTCCTTTAACCACAGACATATTTACTAGAGTTTTTATTTATTTACAGTCCCAATGCAAAGATCAATAAATTTACAAGAGGATAGGTAATGGTTTCGGAACTTGACTGAGCGCTACATTATCACGGCGAGCTGCTAATCACTTCCAAGTTTCCATTTAAAAATATTATTTTCACTTTGTACTACACTAACGAATCATAGTTTTTGTTATCCAAAACACAACACACAACGAATGCAAAATGAATAAAGTGATTTTATTTTGTGTTGTTTTGCGAAGTAGATGACGAGGTTGCCACCAGTAAAAAAAACCTACCAAAATCTACCATGGATATTAACTGTTTCAAGAATGGTAATATTTTCTTTTTAATAAATAAATAAATATAAATAAATATCGCCAGACACAGAACAAGTTAGAACAGACCTGGGCGCAATCCATTTGAGTTATGCTGTTCTAATTTTATTTTATTTGTAACTTGGATTGTAGTGTTGTTAAAAAATATAGTATGACGTTTCACCAAGCCTAAGACTCCTGTAAGAGGCATAGATCTATTGATTATATTTTAGATTTGTGTATACCATCATTTCGCAATGGCGCTCATTAGGGGAGGTCTATGTCCAGCAGTGGACTGATATAGGCTAATGATGATGATGATGATGGTACCTTCATTTTACCGATGGTTGAGATTCCACTCATTTACCAGTGGAATAGATGGTGAGGCTATTGCTTTTAGACTTTTAGTGAATGGGCTTATCTAACAATGCACGCCCCTGAATCTATTTATGAATTATGGTGACATTTCTGATATTATGACTGTTTTACACACGCTTTTTATGCAAACAGCGAGTCAACCTCGAGTCGCCAACAATAAATTAAGTCCTACGTAATTTAACCCGTCATTATTATAGTTATAATTTTATCATCGCTACAGAATAATACATTTTAAACATCATTTAGGTCACATAATTAGTAACTTTATAATTTGGAAGTACATTAAAAATTACTAAAAGGGAAGTCTTTTTTTAGTACTGGCAATATACGTATATGTCAGAAGTGTTACCCGATAATATATTTTTCTACCAACAATCGAATCCAAATACTTTTTTCATGAAATCTATTGTAGGGGAAGAATAATAATAAACAATATTTTATAAACTCCTCCAATAACTACTAACTAAGCAATAAATAGTCTCAAATAAAGATGTGATCTTGTATGTAATGCAATCAGGAGACGTTTATATTAGCACTGGCAACTCGCAAAATAATCGTGTTTTTTTTTTAGTTAGTTTAACGGCACTGGGTACAAGCCCTTTTGATCCTATTAGTTCTTAGATTAAGTTAAATGGTCTAAGTATTAGTTAGTAAATAATCATCGAATATAGTGGTGTTAGCAGACATGTTTTCATTATTCTACCAATTTAGTGTAATCACACTGTAGTGTAAAAAAAAATACAAAAATAGTAACTAAAATGTGCAGTTTATAACTCTGTGAGTTTAATGAGTATTCTTTTTATATTTTCATGATGACGCCAAATAGCCATTTATAAGTTTTCATCTCAGGTTTTCATTCTTTCCAGAGAGTAAGTTATCATTATCTGTCTACGGCCTATGTATTGCCGTAATGGTTATCTTTGTGTATTGCTGCTGTAGTAGGAACCAATTTGAGGGGACTGCTGATACCTAGTAAAAATGCTATATTTTATTAAATGTCGCGACATTTTTATTCATGTTATGTATGTATGAAGCTCATAAAATAAATAAGAAAATTTCGATAATGCTTTATTTCCTACTTTAAATGAATTCATTGTATTTATTTGTTTATCTGTATGAATATTTATGAAGTTCTAATATTTTCTCTAAACATATACTTAAGCCATAATTTAGCAAATAAAAAATAGGTACAAAATGACTCCCTTTCTACAACAAAACAGAGAAATAAAGCATTATCAATTAACTTGAATTCACTATAACTGTGACTATCTTTTTTGGTCACCCAAATCTTCAATACAATCTTCATCAATCTGTAAAAGAAAATGATAATTATTAGTAACTGAATGCAGTGGCAAGTCACAATTTAAGATTCACATATTACAGAGAATTACTTATTGTATTGATGAAGTCTTACACATTATTAGGCAATTGAGATTATTCACCAATAATGACTAATGAACATACCTCTGGCCACTTCTCAGGTATAATATCAAAAAGATCATCCTTCACATCTCCCTGTATCACAATCTCATCGTCTCCAGTTACTGAGGAACCGCATGCAAACTTTGTGCCAAAAAATTTCGCTGCTACTTTTAAATCAATATCTGAAAAATAGAAAAGCATTATAAGTATCTTGGTATAAAAAATAATGAATCAAGGGATCCACATATATAAACAGCAATGGACTTTATTCAACACTATCAAATTTTTCACTTGAATGGTTCAGGTACTGAATCATGTTGTCACACAAAAATGACCTTACCAATCTCCATGCAGTGATGCCAGGCAGGCATAGGTTCTGGCACATAGTTGGTACAGTAATTTTCATTGAGAGAGCTAAACCATTTTAAAAGATTAAGTAAATGAAAGTGAGGAATTTGACTCACCAAAAGTGCTCAGTCCTGACACAACAGTAACCGACTTTTTCTTGCCACGGGGGGCACGAGAGACTTGGACTAACTTAGGGACATCTTCTTTCTTCTTTGACTTGAGCATACCCTTGCCGCCACGCTTCTGGCGTTTCTTCTCCTCTTCTCCACCAGCATTTTCTTCTTCATCTACAATACATTTATAAAATATTTTAGCGCTCTCTCTCTAAATTGTTAAGTCATGTTCATGTCACCCTGAGTTTGCACTAGCAAAACAAAAACATTTTTTTTTGTTGTGCCCTTTTTTGGACTGCACATAATACGGGCAACATAACAAATTAGTGTGAATGTTTTGTCAGTGCTAACAAGGGATTAGAGCAACACCTGCAAGTCATAATGAGAAAAAGTTAGACCAATTTCAAAATATATGATCTTAGTTTGGTTTAACTTGAACTTGGTGCGAAAACAGACCAGAATCTAATCAAAATATGGATTAAAGAATTCACCAATGGGATGTATTATGTGTGGCCTTAATTCACCGCACTTTACAAGTGAAGAGGACTCATGAAATGATGTGGAATAAGTAGCTGTCGTGTCCAAAATGGAACAAATTATTCACTTAACCTATTTACAGACTCACCTATTTTCACCTTCTCAAATTCTGTTGGTAGATTCTTTTCAAGCCATTGCTTACATTTATCATACTCGGGATAATATTCACAGTATTCTATCGGCATAGAGCAATTTCCACAATACTGCACTTTTAATGGATAGGTTATACCTTCACGGGGACCCATGGAAAGGTCTCTATCGCCCATTTTGGATGTATTTAACAAAAATTATTGTTGCATGCTCTATACTCAGTTACTTACGGGTCAATCAAAGTGCTTTCCCAAAAAAAGTTATATAAATTATTCACTAACCGGAATAAAATCATAAATTTCAACAATTATAATTTTCCCCAGTACCATTGACTGACTGATTTGATTAATTGACTGATGACAGTCAACATTTTGACAAATAAGCTTTGATTTGAGTGACATTTATTGAAAACTATTTTTTACATGGAAACTGGCCTTTTGGTTTTCCAAAGTGCAGGGTCACATTTTTTTGTATTGAAAATGAAAAAAATATGTATTCATCTCGAAGTCTACGTGTTTACAAGTTATATTTTTAATTCGTTTACAAATGATATCCGTAGACTTTGTTACTTGACACTGGCGAAATACCTTTAAAGTGGGTGAGCCATATTTTTCAAGAAAGAAGAATACGACTTGGAATCTGAGTAGAAGGGGGTAAGGTCTTCAATAGGCTATTCTGTAGGATTCTGCATTGAACATGGAACTAGGATCTAGCATGAAACTAGTACGTATAACTTTTTTTTTTTATATATGACTATATTTTGTTGGCCAGAGCGGCCATAACAACTTCACCCGGACAGCGGGCGAGCGCAAGTGCGCTCCAGCCAGAGGGGCAGGGGGGCAGCTAGCTCAAGGGCGCCACAAGGGACACGACCTCGGCTTGGGCCGCTGCCAGGAGAGGTGGCGAGGGTAAATCTACCACCGGATCGGAACGCGACCTCGACTGAGAAGATCCGGCAAGAAACTCAGCGGGCTTGTCGGGTGCCAAGGTGCGTCTAGGTAAGTAGACGCACCTTCTAGCGGAAGCGGGGGTTCGTCGACCTCGCGGGCGAGGTCGGTGTCTGGTGGGGAGTGTGCGTGTGTCGTTCTCCTCGACATCTGAGTCTAGGAGAGCGGTGAGTGGGTCGGGGGGATCCAGCAACACATGCCGCGGCCTGCGGCGGCATGCAACTGGCGCGTGTGTAGGTGCATAATCGGCGGCGGCGACGATTAAGGCATTGGTGTGTTCAGAAGCCTTCTTGAAATAGCGTTCGGACGCTATTTTGAAGTGCTTCTGGATAGAATCGAAGTACGTATAACATTTTACTGAGACTTCAATTAAGTACTTCATTCATAGATTAAAAAGTGGGTAGGTAGAGCAGTGGCGTTAACTGTAGGTACCTACTCATACTCATACTATCGGAGGCCCGTAGCTAATTCATCGAATGGGGCCCACCCTTAATGTAACGGTCCCCGTGTCATGAAAGAAGCTCTTTCTTACGCAAAAAAACAGAAAGTGGGGACCCCCGAAGGCTATTTTATAGTAGGCCACCAAAGAAGTGCCGCGGTTACAAATTGAACTTAGCTAACACAATGGATGCGTTCTAAAACTGAGCTATAACTTCTTTATATTAATGTATTAATATCTTGATAAATTATTTGTATAATTCATGTATGTTCTTGAGTTAATACCTAACTTTAATCAAACAAATACAAAATTGATATTTTTTTAAAAATAATGGTTAACGGTCGGTTCCTCCTTGCTCCTCCTGGCCTCTCGGGCCGGCGGCGGGGGCCCTCAGGTCATTTCGTCCGCTCTCTGCCACCCTATTTTTACGCCACTGGGATTGAGCATAATATGGGTGATATGCACAGAGTACCTACTTTGTACATGAAAGTGATTCGGGTAGAACACGATGTGTATTGTGTAACTCTGTAGTACTTAATAATTCCATGGAATTGGCATAACGAGAAAATCAGTAGAATAAAAGTCTTATTGTAATTAAAGTATCAATTTACTGTAATACAATAACATTGATACAAAATTCTTATGAACTATTTATTAGATAAGTACCTAATTACTTACGCCTTGGTAAATGGTAGGTACGCGGTCTATGTTGTTAGTTTGTGTTTTGTTGGTATTCTCTATTTTTTTAAAGTAGGGTGTATTACCAACATATTTGAATTGTGAGGGAGTCTAATAACATATATAAACAATAAAACTTGTGACCCGACTTACAATATTATGTTAACTTAAATATAAAAATAGGTACTTACTTAAAACTCATATTATTTTTTTGGTATACGCTGATCGATCATGAGGTACCTACAGGTACCTACATACGTGTAGCTATTATAGGTACGTCCAATTATTATTCAGGTGAGTAATGAAAAACTAAAAAAAAAAAAAATTACTTAATATACCTAATTTAGCCCTTTTGGCGTCCTACTCGTGGGCACGGGCCTCCCCTGCAACGAGGGAGTTTCAGGCCGTAATCCACCACGCTGCTGGCCCAGTGCGGGCTGGGGGATTTCACATGCCTTTCCAAAATTAGTTAGATTTTCTAAGACATGCAGGTTTCCTCACGATGTTTTCCTTCACCACCGTAATTAATAATCTATCATCTAAAAATTGAAAATGCTACCCACGTAAGTAGCAACAATTTATATAGGTACTTAGATAATCTTCATTTTGTTAAAATGCGGTTCTCGCAAAGTTTCGCTTAAGTAGGTAGGTACCTGTAGGTACCTACTCACCTACTTATGTACGTAATGTTAATTTATTGATCCAATGTGAAATTAAAATCGTTGTATCCATAAAATTTACTACTTACACTTGCGTATTTAATAAATAAATATATTCTAATTTAAAAAAAAACAACTGATCTCATGAATACGTACAAGGTACATCGGTATCAAATAAATTAGGTAGGTAGGTACTCTAAGTAGGTATACATATAGGTATATGTACAAAAGTATGTAAAAGTTTCCAGAATCAAGATACCAATGTAGGTTGGTATCTTGATAGATTAATTGATAGGTATTACAATTAATTCATTTCATTGAGACACATCCAAAATACAGCATAAATAACCTTTAGTATCTAGAACAATGTTTTATTCTGGAAGTGTAATTACCTATTGCTTTCTTTTAAAAATAATATCCAACCTTTAATAGGTTACTCGGTTAAGTATACCTACTTACGTAACTGTTACACTAGTTGTATCAAAAATCTAAATTCATCTGACTTTTCTAAAGAGGTTTTTCTTTGATTAACAACTAAGTGAGTAGGTCATTTTAACGCTACGCTATATCTACATTGCAGTCTATTTCTATACATCTATAATACTGTCATGTTTTTTGTCGGAAGCTTTAAGTTTCTCTTGCATTTGAGTCAGCATGTCTTGCATGCGGCGGATCTGTAACATAAATGGAATTATTTATAGTCCAGGCTTAATAGTAGGCTAGGCATATGCTTGTGATTTGTCACTGATGTGTGCGAAAGCGTTCCCGTGGCCTCATCGCAAGGCGGGACATTGTCCATTATGGGGCTTTGTTTTAGCCGGGAGGAGCCTGACATAGCTCGCACGTGTCTCGGAGTTTGCGCATCCATGGTTATTTATCTTATCCATCCTAGCGTAAAAAGTGTATCTTCGAGAATTTGTTGAAGCTGGAGTAAATAAAATGCTCGTTACCTCTTCATCCTTCTGCAGCAGTAGACGGTCCGTGTCGGTGAACACGACTTCGTTGTTGTTGCCCATGGAGTCCCGCTTCAATTTCCTGTTAATAAAATATCCAAATAGTAGTAGTACCTAATGTACCTGTTTATAACTAAGACAAGTACTAGCACTATATTCCACACTAGCTGTGCCCGCGACTTCGTCCGCGTGGAATTTAATTGACAAAGTTTCATACAAACTTTCGTCCCCTATTTTATCCCCTTGGGGGTAGAATTAATCAAAATCCTTTCTTAGCGGATGCCTACGTCATAACATCTACCTGCATGCCAAATTTCAGCCCGATCCGTCCAGTGGTTTGGGCTGTGCGTTGATAGATCACTATGTCAGTCAGTCAGTCAGTCAGTCAGTCAGTCAGTCAGTTACCTTTGAGTTATATATATTTAGATAAGAAATACCGCGGAAAAACACTGAACAAATTGTACACATTGTTAATTATATTGCCGACACTTGGCTACAAGTGAACTAACTAGACTGTACCTTGGCTGTAGTTGTGTCACTCAAAGGTGTAGACTGTAGACAGACAGAGGTTGACGATTGCAGTTTTTACACTTATTAATTATAATCCACATGTTTCTCGGTGTTATTAACAGTTATAATTCTAATATGGGTGAGTTATGGGTACAACCGGCATTTAAGCCACCTGAACTAAGCTAAAACTTTACATTACCTATGAAGAAGATTTAAGTTTTATGTTAAGTACCTACTATATACCGTTAGGAGCTAGGGACATACCTCGCGATAGATACTGTGAGTAAGAATTCAGTGCAAAGGTCAAGTGTGCAAACTCGGAGTCAGTTGATCTAACGAACGGGACCGCTTTTGGCACGAGCAATTTAGCTTAGTTATAAGGGTCAGAGAGCGTTACTAATATGACAAACTGAATAATATCGGGAGAGATATGTACAAAAGTACACTAGTTTTTGCCCGTGTCTTCCCGGCACGAAAAGGCCGAGCTGTAAACGCAAATTAATTCAGTCTTTTGAAAATTACCATCAATTATTACTGTCCCTACTACCACATACGGAAAGCTGCAGCGACGGTTATATTCGGCGAATATTGACATTTGTGCGTAAGGATGGCTTCGGAGTCCGGACACAGATTGAACCAAGAATTTATAAAATAGCCGTCCGAAGTTGGCGAGGCTGGCGATGATCGACTTGAAGTCGAACATGAACCATTTCGTATCAATACTCTTTGGCCGTTGTATACATATGTAATGGTATATTTATTTACCCTCTTTCCCTCATCGCGTGCTGTGATATTTGCGAGATGCACTGCGCTCGGAAGTTCTCGTAGTGAACGTCCTGGGTGACATCCTTGAGGTCCTGCATGTGGGTGGAGATGAGCATCGTGCGTAGCTTCGTAAAGTCCGAGTGACGAGGGTTCTCCACTGATTCAATACATAAAAATATAAATTAGTAGGTACAAGTACTTCCAAGCTGTCATCCAAACCAATAAACTAGCTTACTCTCGAGTAAGCTAGTTTTGATTTTGATGACAGCTTGACCTAGTGATGAGAATGTAGGCCGCTCGACTCACTTCACCGGTGGTTGCGGGTTCGCTTCCCGTCGGGCAATGTTCGGAAACGACTTATTCGTAATTTGCTCTGGTCTGAGTGTCACTGGGATCGCCCCCAGAAGCGTGGCTTAGTTTGGGACCATCAGTTTGGCGATATAACACATATAGGTATAACTTAACACGTAGGTACCTATTGACAGAAACATCTCATTTTGTTATTATTATTATAAGTTCCTATGTTACGTTCAAATTACCTTGTAGGTACCGCTACATAATTAACAATCCGTAGGTATTATAAAATAGTAAAATATAAATAAAACATAAATAGTAGGTAGGTATATAAGAAGAGTAAGTACTTATATAAGAATCACTCTCAACAAGCGACAATTACCCACACGATAGCTCAGCGGATGGTCTTATTCTATTCAGGGATCGCGTCATTGATAGAATGAAGCGATTTAGCGTTTGAGTCGTGTTGTTGAATAGATTTGCTGACTAATAGAATTGACTACATATAAAAATAAATAGGTGTCACAATAAATTAATCGTAGGTACCGAGCTCTCTAGTACTCTCTACTCAAAAGATATCAAGAGGTTACATCCAAGTATGATCACAGGTCCCTTTTACACCTTGTGTTTATTTATTTATTTTTAAGGAATCCCCAACTGGGTATACAATATAACATCAGCAAGATTTATATACAAACAAAATAAACATTCTAAAAGTTATCCTAATGACAGGTAGCCGCAGCCTGCGCCAAAAAAATAAAACAAAACTAAATAAAACAAACTACTTACTTACACTTATAAAATAAAACAAAATTAGAACTGAAATAGGATTAATTTTGAAAGGGGGTCTCAAAATTGTGTTTGTGATATGCAGATGTATAGCCTGCTTACCATCGACGATTCCCCAAGGGTACTGCCTCCCTCGCACCCGCTTCCCCCCGACTTCCAGCACGACGTCAGATGCCACCACCGCGAAGGGAGCCGCTGCTTTCAACTCGCGGTCCTGTTGCTTGAAATCTTCGTCTTCGTCGCTATCGCATTCGGGAAACTGATACACCTAAACAGAAAGAAGGAACGTCGACCAATTGGCGACTAACTCTTATGTATACGAAAATAGCTACTCCTTTTACATCTTCCCAAATTATAGGTTCTAATGTCTACAAATTACGACCAAACCAAATTTTACAAAGTCTTGGTCTGTGACCTGAGAATTTTGATGTACAAATCTAAGAGTTTGCTCAAACTACACTTGTTAAATTTTTGGACTAACAGACGATTTCTACAAGTGAAGAAAGGGCGAGGAGATAAAGACCGAACATAGTGGCCTAAGATGCCTAGATGCAGCAGTGGATAGCAAATAACTGATGATGATGATGACATGAGCACGGTGCACCTACTTGTATTTGATGTTCGTCCAGGTCACTCAGTATGCGCCCCTTGAGCCGCTTCACCTCGGCCGCTGTGAGCGAGTCCGCCTTCGCTATCACCACCACGATGTTTACTTTGCGGTGCAACCTCTTCATCATCTCTAAGTCCACGTGCCGAAGGCTGCAAGTAACCCTTGTCATTTCAATAAACGGCGCATTTATACTGACAAGGTCTAACGTTTAGCGGTGACAATTCTCAGCGTAAAGCCCAGGCCTAGCGAGCAAAATTTTCATAGTATCTAGTTGTGTTGTGTTTTATATTCAAATGACACGGAAAAGTTAGGTTCCTATGGGTTGGGTGTGATTTTTATTTATAAGAATGGAGGTTACTGTAATTAAAACCTTAAAACAGACGAGTGAACAGTTAATAAATATTTGAAGGAAGATAGAGTAGGCTCTAACATGCACTTACTATAATGAGATTTAATTGACTTTACTGTGTGTATCGAATTCACTTATATTATCAGCCAACAAGATATTATTGATTCAGTAACGTGTTATTATAGTCATCGTCAAACAGAAGTGATGCTGTGTTATTGCCTAATAGATACAATGGGGGCATTAGAATTCGTGTCAATTTGATTCGTTGAAGTTGTTTTGTCGTTTAACGACCAAAACAAGATAGTGTTTTATGTCTGTGTAAATCAAAATTGACTCAATGGCCTATCACGCATGATAGGCCGAGAGAGTGCGACGGAGGGGAAATGGCTGTCGGGGGCATCATAAGCATTTTAATAGCTTCGTTATACCGAGTTGTCATTGATCTGTTTATTGCAAGCAATCACATTAATGGAGATATGGTCATGTACGGTACTAAATCAATAAGTAGTGAACTTAGTACCGTTGTCAGTTAGCAAGCATTCCCTAATAGAATACCTATGTTGTGTTGCTGTTCCGCCTGTACCGTGTCTCATTATTTAAATTATCAGTTTAAACATGATGCTGTTATTTTAAATAAGGTTTTTTTTCATATTTATTGTGTTGTTCTAGTATTTTTTAATGTCCAATTACACCGTATCTACCATTTATTACTTCATGCCCCAGATTATGAATGTTCATGCCATTAATTATGGTTAAAGTTTATTTTGGTAGAACTTTTCTTTGATGTATCATGTCTGGCTGCACACGTGCGCTTCCGCAATATTGCCCGCTATCGGCCCTGACCATAGATGACCTAATAAAAAGCAATAGGTACACTACTTCGAACCAGTTGTACTTGTACCCGTGCAAGCTTGGGGAGAAGACACCTGCAATAATCGCCTCCATTAATTATCTACGTTAAATATTCTGGAATAATGATTTTAACAACACAGCCTTTCTTCAAGAAATATACTTACATGCGCTCTTTTGTTATTTTGAGTGAGCAGACATTTTAAGACATCCGTTTACACAATTTGTCTATTAGATCCCGCTTAGCAAATAGGTCTTGCGTGGGACGGAAAGGGCTTTCGTAAATTGTTCAATTACTTATTCGCCTCAGTACACACAATTCATTGTCCGTGTTCAAATTTTCTACGTCTTACATGCTAACTGACAACACAATGACCTTTGAACATAAGAACAAAAGGGAAAGTTAAAAGTGAAATGTGATAGGTGCGTATTGTAATGTAAAATTATGTTCATTTACCTATGAGCCCAGGGCGGAACGAAATAGAGACAGCAGTGCACTCGATTGTCTTGCATGTGACGTCGATTTAATCCACTTTCATCGGTGAAGTATTGTCTGAACTGTTCGTCGATGTACGCGGAACAAACCCGCCATGAGTCGTCACAATGAATCGCGTCTCCGAATCCGGGGGTGTCCACTATTGTCAAACGTAATTTTACGCCGCGCTCTTCAATTTCCATTGTTTTCTTTTCAACTGTCGTAGTCTTTTCTATTCTGTCTGTAACGTGTCATTAGATGTTTATATTGTCATAAGAATAATAAAGACTTATAGTCGTTCAATGGCCATGCCACACTTGAAGACCTGCGGTACGCACGCACGACACGCCACAGATTTCGTTTGTTTGGTACAGAATTATTACAACTGTGTACTATATATACTTACACTATATAGGTACATAAAGAGGACTTTTCAGCTCCCATGTAAGTACCTACTTACGAATCTACTGTAATTTTTTCAGTAAAGCAAATTCTTAAAATCCGCTGCGTGGTGCGTGAATGTCCGTGCGTACGTAGGCTGGTCCTACTAATGTTCTTACCTTGCACTTCCGGTATCTTTCTGTTCTTGTAAAGGTCTCCTAAAAATAAGCTGTTGATGAGTGTGGACTTGCCGAGGCCGGACTCTCCGACCACCATGAGCGTGAAGTCGAAGCCTCTCTTCACCGACTTGCGATGCACCTGCTCCGGGAGCGTCGCGAACCCGATGTAGTCTCGCTCTCCGCGCTCTCGTTCTGAAAACAAATTTTATACTAGGGATTGATGGTTCATCATGAGCTCTGACTAGGGGGACCAAACACACACGCATCGCAAGAAGCCTATCAGTGGCTGCGAATGGGGGAGGACTCTGTGTTGTACCTAAAAATCCTAGATGGAGTCATGTGTCTAGCTCTATGGACTCTTCAGATGCTGATGGATAAACAGATAAAGTTATGATATACACAATGTACACGACTCGCTAAAGTTAGACAGATATAATCGAACAGATCGAATGGCGTAAAAGAGGAAAGCCCTATAGGTAGATGTTGCCATGGGTTGATGTTGATGGACAGGCCGAAAATAATACTTGCAAATATGATAAGTATAGACGCAGTAACGGCGGCGCGGGCGTTTTGATCGATGAATTACCTAATTGCTTAATTTACCTACTTACTACGTGAAAAGGAAATCATGTTGTAGATCTACTTACTTGACTTTATTTTAAATTTTTTCATCATCACACAGTAATTTATATATACAGTCGGATGTGGGTTTCAAATTGCGAAACACCTTGTACTGAAGTTGTTAAAAAGTCGCTTCCTGTGTAGTGGAGCGATTGATTTAATGTTACTTGAAGTAAATTAATAAGTCAACATTTGACGTGCAATACATTACGTGCCACATTTAAAATTAATGAATAGGCTAACTAACTACGCACGAATTAAGTAGTGATTCACCGAAATATTCAAACGACATACAGCTTTATACATCAACCTTAATACATTTGTATATTTTACTAGGGACCAGCCCATAATACTATTGCGCGAACTAACTTGCTGCGCGAGGCGCCGCTCACGAGCGCACTCCGCACTCTCAACCTCATTGCTGAGGACTTGGACTTATTCTGTTGCACTTTGGGTGAATTTACAAGAACAGCTACATATAGAATTTGCTATGTAAATGTATTTAAATAAATACAGTTATATTATTTTTAATTTTTAAGTTTGCAACAATATCGCATTGGGTTTAGCCTGTAAAGATATTTGTATGTATTGAGAAAATAAATAAATAAATTATACCTACAATATAAAACCGCATCAAAATCCGTCGCGTACCTAATTTAGTAGAACTAAGCGGACAACAAACAGACGCGCTTTGCGACTTTGTTTTATACTCTAAGGACTATAGGTATAAACAGGCGTGTGTTTGTTGTCTATCAATCAAATTCCGAGCATGTAAAGAAGGCAGCAGCTGCATTAATTATACTAAGTAATTCTCGCTGGGTACTAAATACTAAGCCGAGTTTGTTAGCTTGAGGAAGCAGGGCATCGCAACGCGTGCACAGCGGAGTGGAACACGACAGGTTCCCTTGACGCCGCATCCAGGGACGGCTGCGCGTGCGCACCTGATATCGAGGACGGTTAGCGGAAGCGACAAACGTGCTCATCAGTTAGCCACAATGAACACACAATTTGATGTTGTTATCTATTATGTAGAGAAACTGAGGTCACCGGGCGACCCACATATTCAGGAGATTAATCTAACTAAATTAAGGCGGATGCCAATCGCGTTGGTAGGTGGGTTCTACATTAAATATTACACAATAGATAGTAGTGAGTGAATAGTTTAGTGTTGTATAGTTTGAATTGACTGACAGTTGAAAAAAATATTTGATGATATGATTAGCCCCTGTCATCTGAAATGATCTAGGTGCCTTCCACGATCTTACAATCGGACAATAGCGATATTGTGCGTAGAATCAGTTATTTCTCTTCCATTAAAAATAAAACACTATTGTTGTTATTGAAGACAAAAAGCCAAATAAACTATTGTCGAACGAACGTTTATTAATCTTTGTAAACAAGTGTTAAGTCAATAATGGAGGGATGAAGTTAATATAAACCGCTTCGCGCTACACTTTCAAATATTATTAATGAAGTAACGTTAAAACTAAGTGTTATAAGTGCAGCTCTACAGTATTTCCGGATATAAGATGCCAAATAGGTAGAAACATCGTCGTCCTGTTGACCAGCAATAGCCGAAAACCTTAGATGGTCAACCGGTAGATATTTGGTATGAATAACTTACGAATTTTAATAACGGTCGTGAAGGGTGTTTTTTTCTTGAGACCATCGTCGTTCCTTTCTTTTTCTGTACACACATCCTTTTTATCTTTATCGCTGATATTGATGTCTATGATAGCGAACGAGTCACTTTTTTCCATACTTAGGTAATCGGTGCGACAAATACAGCCAATGGGTACCTAAGTACTTATCGCAAATCGCCTGATATCCAGACGCTAGTGTAATTAAATTTTTTACTTGATATTATTACAGTATGTATGATAAAAACGCGGGATCGGAGTTCTATTGTTGCGTATAAAATGTCATGATGGTTTCAACAGCGTAATGCAAGAGTCGCAGGAGGGCTGCGCGGGCGCGCGATTCACGCGCACTTTCCTGATGCGAGGCGCACGTTCGCACTGCGCGCGCGACGGTACTTACTGACTTCAGTCAGCTTCAGTTGGACAGGTTGGATATGAGCGCCACATTGCGTCACTAATTAACAAACACAATTAACATATTGCATTGTCCTTCTAAAAATTTGCGCTATCTAGGGCGAGAACCTACGGTTCATCATTAAATTTTCCTGTTTTTTAAATCTCATATAAGGTAGCTATCATCTGATCTATTTCCGGTACAATTTTTAACAACCACTGTGAGCAATCGATATTCAGCAGCTTTGGATGACATTTGATCTTCAAGACCATAAGGACGTCGCTCTAGGTAGTTTCGACATAGGTAAGGTAGGTAGGTACTAAGACTAAGCCATAATTATTGTATGATAATATTCATCAACACGAAACAACGACTTAAATGTCAGAGCACCACGCAAGACAGGTGGGAGGATAAAAATAGTTGGATCAATAAAATTACGGACAGGTTTAATAAAGAAAGTTCCATATAGGTATTTAAAGACATCAACCCGGTACAAAAATATCCGCGACGTGTCCCAATTTTTAGTCTTCCGTGATATTATGGTTTCGTAATTGGGTTAATTTAATGCATTTAGATATAAACTTCCTAGATATAAAGATAAACACAGTTAGTAAATGACGAGTAGGACAAGAAGTGATTGGTACCTAATCCATTATTATGTAAAGCATCAGTTGAGATGGTCGGCAAAGTCGGCGGTGCATCAACAATGCTATATACTCGTACAAGTAGGTAGTCATTCCAGCAACGGTTGTATCTCGGCTCGTCGTAAGAGCATACTGTAGTAATGTTTAAACGGTGTACGTTATTGTCATGTGGTTCGCTGAATAGGTAATCACTATGTACATTGTACAGATTTATAACACATAAAATAATAAAACGGATATGCCAACACATTTCATGGTAAATGTTATGAGATAAAAATAAGAGTTATGGGATAAAAATATAGATACTCACCCAACGTCATGTTTGTAGATTCTTGCAACAGCTTCCTGTTCAATTTTATTTATTTCATATTTTAATGATTTTTTTGATTTCGTATTGTTTCTAAGTAGCACAATACGATATGATGTGAATAGTTTCTCATATTCTTAAAATTAATTGTGCGTATTTTCAATAGTTTAGTAGTAGCAGGTAGGTTAGTATTTTGTAGGTGATCAATATATTTTTATGACTTAGTACTAAAGTTCATATTTCACCGTTTATTTAGAGCACGTCTTCAGTTCACAGAATATTAGACAGCGTTATTTTACAAAGTCCATAATTTTAAGATTACTATTGCGCAATTGAAAATTTGCTAAATTCTCACAGAAAATATCACTGCAGTTTAGATTTGATGGCATTACTATAGGTAACCTAAACATCTAAAACGATAGCAAAATAAAATAGTCGCGCGACACTTAACATAATATCACGATACTGCCTAATCCTAAAAATTGTATACTTAATCAAAAAACAGTAGAAAATATCGAAGAAATAAAAATCACATTGTTTGTGCGCCGTCCTGTGCGTGTTGAGTTACGTAATGTGCGGGAGGGTCCCGGGCGGAGCCCGCGCCCTCCGAGGACGTCCCTCCCTCGTCCCTCGCGCGGCCTTGCTAGCGCTGCGCGTGCTCGTGCGCCGAGCAGTGCGCGGGGAAACTGTACGCCCCTGCAGCTGCCTGCTGGCGGGACGCGTGCCCGTCACTCCAGGCCGACGATCGATACTTGGCATGGGCGCAGCGCGCATGCGCCACAATGCTTCACTTCAAGCTTTTCGATGCCCCAGATGCATAAGTTACGAGTTACGTGCCCCAGTCAACAAAATCAAGGCCGTTTCTCTACCTACACGTTTTGTTTTTATCCAGTTGCAAATACGTTGTAAGTTACTAGCCCAGTCTATTTCAAACCCTGTCTTACAACTTAAGATGACGTACATTTTGCTGAAGATGCGGCTATGACATTAAACTCTTCTCGGTACTTACTGGTAATCACTGCGTTGTACCGATCACAAATCCTCTATCCCATTACCTGGTTCATCCAGACTCTTTGATTGCAAATATTCTCACGGTATAGCCCTCTCTCAATAAACTTTGGTGTAGACGTTTTACTTGGCCCTCCCCCTTTTGCTTCTATGTAGGTATACAACACAACACACTTTTGTTTTCTTTTCTAATATTTAATGTTATATCATGATAAGCTGATTATAAAACAGGTTAGGTATTTTTAAATACTTAATCTGAATCCCAAGTTCTTGCGTCGTCAACGGTTTCACGAAAAAGATTTGATAAATAAATCAATGTAATATTAGAATCATAACCGAAAGCGATTTAGGTCAAATTGAAACAAAAGCGTCTTCTACTTCTTATGCCACTACGTTTCGAAGGTCCGTATTAATAAATCGATCTCGAATCTGAGAGCGATCATGGAAATGTCATTCTTATAATATCAAAAGGGGATTCTCATAATTCACAGTTTTATAATACTACCTAGTAGCGCCATCGTGCGTGAGCACGGTGCATAGCGCTGAAGTTATCATCGCTACCCACACTTCATTTGATTCGCCAAGTTAATTGGCTACCATTAGTTCCATCTAGTGGTCAATCTCCTCAAGAAAGTGTAATACTTTTTTTATGTGGAGACGTTTTAGACGCGTATGTTCCCATACCTTCCCAGAAGCAATCTTAAAGATAGCTAAATAGATAGATACCTCGCTTTGTTAATTTTTTTTTGTTCTCAAAAGCACACCTCTCCCCCTAAGTAATTCTAGTATTACTCAATCTGCCATTTTTTAATTAAATGGATCAATCAAGTAAAAGGTCATGGACGCGAAATGGAAACTCTCAACGGCTCCCAAGTGCTAAAGGCGATAGCTAATTTTAGAAGATATCCCTAAATAGTAGGAACCAATGAGATTTATATAGAAATATGAGATATGTTGCAGGAATATCCTCCGCTGGCGATATACATAACCCTTGAGAGATCGGCCAAATTTAGAAAATATTTATGACTTGATCATCGTTCCACCCCAGAGATATGTCACCTCCACCCGGCCTAACAAATTCTCTGGAACAAAAATCACACTGACTGTATCAATGAACAGGATACCTAGATGCTTGAAAACTTACATTTATGCTTTTCAGCATGCTTCTTACTGATATATTACGTTGACCGAAGATATATTATATCGACCAGTCGTAATCTGACATTACTCTCGAAATTCAAACGTTCGCGTTCTTGCATTTCGTGTACTTTTAAGGCCCTTGTCTTAGGCCCATATTAATAAATCGATCTCAAGTCTGATACCGATCTTGTAATTGTCATTCTTATGTCATACTAGTACAAAATGACTTGTAAAAAGCGTACTTAAGGTCGCTCTCAGATTTGAGATCGATTTATTAATACGGGCCTTAATGTAATAACCCTCAATGCTAACAACAAGTCATGTCGAAAATTGCTAAGGTCTCTGGGTTGGTACTGCCATACGAGGTATTCACCTATTTCTACCTCTGTTACATCAAAGTTTGGTATAATTTGTAAAAACATTGCAATTTCTTTAATTCAATTTAGTTTTTCACGCATGTTAGAAAAAATATTAAATCTAACGCGTTTCGAATTCATGCAGCCTATGGTCAATTATGTGTGACTAATTACAGGCTCATAAATTGAATTCTGCCTAAACGATAAATTACCAAAGGCTCCTAACTAAAAACATAATAGGAAGAGAATGCACAGGAATACAGGTATAGTTCCCATTTAAGACTTTGAGACAGACGGATTGAGAGGAAACGAACTCATAAATCAATTACCGTAAATAACCTAAGTCAAATAATACCGTTATTAAGTTTCACTCAGAATTTTCCTGGTTAACATGATAGATACAACATATTGAATATCGGGTAGTCAAGAAAGAAACTCTATCCGCGGGAAAAGTGCCAGATGAGCCGAGAGGTGGGAATACTTCGCCTACGTCACTGCACGAGAACATCACGTTTCCACGATTTCGCTTCTATATTGTGACCAGTAAAGTGGAAAGTACACTACTGCTTGCGCTGAAAATGCTTTTGAATATGATTTAGACCTTATTCCAGTTAATTTAGGAGTAGTTTTACAAAGGCTGGCGTGAGAGAAAGCACTTTCCGGTTGTGTGCCGTGTTGGATGACGCAGATGACGGCCTGGCACGGCGAGTTCAGGCTACCGATGGTTGCCAGTCGAGCGGAGTCCGCTCGTCTGCAAGCACATCCATTTTAGTGTCATTTGCATCATCGGTTACGTTCTCCGCGATCATTAGTTGTAGTGTAAAACATAAACAAAATAAATGATATCAACAGTTGTTTATTTGCTTAACACGGGATTTGATCTATAGAGCTATTAAGGTAAGATTTTTAAACTATTTTAATGCTTCATTTGTTTAAAAAAAAACGTTTATTTCAATGTTCATATTAGGTTTAATTAAATCAGACACACCTTGCTACAAATTAGTTTGAGAAGGAAAATGTGTTCAAATAGATAAGTAGGTACCTACATGCATAAATATTACTTGAGGGTACAAGTTCAATTAAGTATAATGTAGCTCTTGGAATATTAATCATAAATATTGTTATCTTATTTTCAACCTATTATTTGGGTATAATACGTTACCTACATTACAGTGTTAAAATGAATGAAATCTATTATTATTCTTATCAAGTTGTCTCAAACGGCATGCCTATTCAAATTGCACTAGATTCCAACTTTCACATAACAAAAAAGTGTGCTGCATTGTTTGTTGATTAACGATGCACAGTGCATCATCGTAAGTAGTTTCACATTTTAAAAAATGAATGCTTGCAACAGACGGATTGAATTCGTTCGAAGTGTATGGTAGCATTGGTGTAGACGACCAGCCGTACTTGCATAATAACGATTAAGTAGATAAGAATTCAGTTAAACAAAATTTGTAAGTAGAAGTTTTCCTCAGCACTGGCTGTTTATAATTAATTAAGTCTGGATGACGATTTGAGAATGTTAGTTCCATTAATTTTAACTTCTTTGTAGTTAATAAGTATGTTTCTTCTATAAGAATCCGGTTTACTAAGTAGCACGAAATACTGTAAAGTAAGGACCTACTACGTTATCGTAGAGTATATCGAATTTGGTAGGTAGCAAATATTTACTGTGAAAATTAAGATTTACCTTTTCATTCCTAGCATTTTAATTAATTAGGTAGGTAACACATGGAGCTACTGTACAGCGTAAGGATTACATTGTGAAAACTTATTAGATTTAGTACCTTATATTGCATTACTAATCTGACATGGTGTGTGGCAAATGCACATGACTAATGATAGTTACGGTTGCTTGAAAACGAAAGTTTGTGGATTTAGCGGGACAGTGGCAACAGGGTTATTGTGCCAATGCCAACAGCGGAAGGAAAGCTGAATAAAAATCCGTTACCATGAGCTCACACAAGTTAACGACCAGCAAATGTGATGATTTAGGTAATAAACGTGTAACGAAAGCAAACACGGCTATAACAGCTTTTGGATTGGCAAATGCACCCATTTTGCATTGATTTATAATAAGTCTTGGAAACTTAGTTTTCTTTGATAGTACGTAAGTACCAATAATTTGTGTGTACAAAGTAAATTAATAATGCTGCCTAATTCATTTAGTGAGAATACCTACTGTAGGAAGACTGAAGAGTAGGTATACATTATTTAATTAAGAAGGTAGGTAGGAATTTAGCTAAGCGGTTTTTCTTTGAGCAATTCTTAAAAAAAAATCTCTTGAACTATGTAGGTACCTACTGACATCACAATATTCTTAATATGCCAATATCTGAAGTAGTACCTTCCTATGTAATTTGTATACCAGTTCCACAGCCCGTTGAACAGCGGAGAATCCGATGCAGATTTTATGAACCTACCTATCTTATCGTGTGATGGGGTTTTGCCTTGAGTAAGTAATTGCATAACTGACGCGGAAATAAATCTTTAACAATAAACGAAGATGCGAACACATAAATCTAAAACAATGATAATATTTGATCAACCTTGACCTAAAACAACATAAAATACATTTTGAAGCGAAACTTCTATACGGATGTTCGGGTCGCTAGCCGCGCGGCCACTCTATCCGTGCTAAGCGTCAGTAGCGTTACACGATATATATATAGGTATACAGAGTGGCAGCTGCGGCGCCCAACGCTTTATACTATAAAGCTTCACTTCTTTCAGGCGTCCCAAGATGGCACTGTTTTTTTTTTTTTACCTAAGTAGGTAGCTACCTCTATTTTTAAAACACAACAACTATCCTTGGGCTAGGAAGCACATGTCAGGGGTGCGTGCTCGACAACCTCCACGTGGTGCATCCTGGGCACCGTCGGCCATCCTTCCAGCTAGCTGGGGGGATGGCCGGCGGTGGCGGATAGTCTGGCTAGGGCGTCGCGTTTTGTCTGCCCCTGGCAATCTCCGGCTTTCGGAGAGGGTCAGGAGCAGACCGGCGACTGGGGGGGGTAAGGGGTTGGGGTGGGTAAAGGCGATGGATGAATGAGATGTATGCAAGTTGTTTGTTAAGTCCGCGAAGACAGGTACCGCGGCCTGCCCAATGCAGGGGGTCTAGCGTGCCTGAATGCTGAAAGGCGGGGGGGCGAAACCCCGTCGCTAGCGCTGGGGGGAAAGGGTTTACAGGGACCGCACCCTTAAAAAGGAAAACTATACATGAAATGGCGAGCTCGATGAATAATCTACCCCAGGGTGGTCCCGACCAAGTCGGGGAATCCACCACGCGTTCAGGACGCGTTCAAAGCCCCCGTCGTATTCTGGGGGGGGGCAACGACCGCCTTGCGTCTCCGGACGCCGAAATAAAAAAAGTGGAAGAAGTTGAAGTCGGGGAGGGAGAGGAAGTAGTTGTCGTGGTTGTTGAAGAAGTAGTTCAAGGAGGAATGGAGCACGAGCTCCGTTCCCGAAGTGGGGAACTGGGGGCGCCGGTCGGCATCAGTTCTCCATCTGGGGCCAAGGTAGAGGTCGGCGATTGTGACCGGTCCTCGAAGTTTTTCGAGATCGGTCGCAAGCGGCGTCGTAAAAAGGGCTCCAAATCGCAGTCCTCTAGTGGAGATGACGAATTTGACTTTTCGGTTCCTAAGGTAGCCACTTCGCGGCGAGGCCGTAAGGTTTCAGGAACCGTGGTATCGCAGTCTAGGGTAACGAAAGGTCGATTTCTAAAAACAAGTTCAGGTAAACCTCCAGTTGCGCCAAGCTCGGCTAGAACAAGTGACGGGGGTGATACCGACGTATCGTTACGATCGGAGACGTCGAAAAACGCCGATGTTGAAGAGCGGTCGACTGCACTTCAATGCGAACAGATTGAGCGTCGTGCGGAAGTGCAGCTGACTGGAGTCGTTGCAAGGGAGGAGGAACTACAGGGTCTGTCGACGGCAATGCTATGCCACCAGCTCCAGGTAGACGCGGCTGAGGTTTTGAGGATTGTGGCTAGGTCGGGGAACCTAAAAGGTACCTTCGTACGCGACCTCAAAAGCTCAGCCAATAGAGTGAAAATGGCGGGCAAGTTGCTTCGGAACCGAACAGTTGCTCAGGAGACTGCTATCTTGCAGGCTCAGAATGCCAGTCTGCAAACGGAAGTTGTGGAGCTACGAAAGGAGCTGGCGGAGCTGCGGGCCGAAATCGGTAAACCGCAGCCACCACCGCCCCAACAAGTGGAGCAGCAGGAGGAGCTAGCACGCACCATTATGAGACAGGTTGGTAGCATGATGGATGCTCGGTTTGAGGGAATTCGAGATCGGCTTCTGCCAGAAAAGCGTCTCCGACCTCCTCTTGCTGCAGACAAGCCAAGCACGTCAGCGGATTCAAACGATACCCAAAAGGTGGCGCCCAAGCAATACCAGTCTGTTAAGGCTGCATTGAAGAAAGCCCAGCCTGTCAAGGCCTCAACAACGAAGGCCCAGCCTGACAAGGCTCTACCGGAAAAAGTCTTGCCTCACAAGGTGAAGCCTGCAAAAGCTCGACCTGTCAAAACTCCACCTGCTAAAGGTCAGCTTAGGGCAATTGGTGGCGGCTCCAATCAAGTCCAGGCACAGGAGAAACCTGTAGAGCCGATTGACGATGGTTGGACTACAGTCTCCAAAAGGCGGAAGAGGCGCAAGCCCCAGAAAAAGAAGTCAGTAGCTAGAACGCCCAAACTCCGCTCCCCTCGCTCTGCTGCGGTGGTAATTACACTGCAGCCTGGAGCCGAGGAAAAGGGGATGAGTTACGCAACGGTGCTGGCCGTAGCTAAGTCAAAGATAGACTTGGCTGGCTTAGGAATTACGGCTCTTCGGTGTAGGACAGCGGCAACAGGGGCTAGAATCCTAGAGGTCCCTGGTGTCTCAAGTGGTGATAAAGCTGACACTCTTGCGGACAAACTTCGACAGTCATTGAACAGCGAGGACATCCGCATCTCCAGACCTACAAAGCGCGCGGATCTGCGTCTGTCTGGTCTAGATGATTCAGTGACGGTCGAAGAAGTGGTGTCGGCTATAGCGCGGGCTGCTGAATGTTCTGTGGATGAGCTAAAAGCGGGAACAATTCGCCTGGGCCCTTCAGGCCTCGGCACGATTGTTGTTAGTTGCCCAGTGGCGGTGGCCAAGAAGTTGGATGGCAGTGGTAAGGTCTTGGTAGGCTGGGTGGCAGCCAGCATTAAACTGCTTCCGCCTAGGGCGCTTCGCTGCTTCCGCTGCCTGCAAACAGGGCACCTGGGAGCAAATTGTGTATCGGAAATTGACCGAAGCAAGGATTGCTATCGTTGTGGTCGTCCTGGCCACAAAGCTAATCAGTGTACAGCCGATCCGCACTGTTCCATCTGTGCGGCAGCTAAGAAACCGGCAAGACACGTAGTAGGAAGTGTAGCGTGTAACGCTCCGTCCGTCAAGAGTAAGAAGACCACCCAAAAGGTGACTAACAAGACTGGGGTAGCCAATGCGGTTGATCCGGCTCTTGTCCGGGAGGAGGAGATGGTGACTGAACCCAATGGACCATAGTCGCTCACACAGGATACTCCAGGGTAACCTTAACCACTCCGCTGGCGCTCAAGATCTCTTGCTGCAGTCCATGCTGGAGTGGTTAATCGATATCGCGGTGGTTCCGGAGCCGTATTTTGTCCCTGACCGGTTCAACTGGGCAGGTGACACGGCAGGCTCTGTGGCAATTGTAGGGTCTGCGGCGTTCAGCATCTTAGAGCGAGGGCAAGGCTACGTCGTGGTAAAATGGGGTGAAACTGCCCTAATAGGTGTATATTTCTCTCCTAACAGGGTCCTCGCGGAATTCGAAGCCTTCCTCGACGAACTTGGGGCGGCGGTAAGAAGAGCGTCACCTCTACCGGTGATCTTGCTCGGTGACCTTAATGCTAAGTCAACGGCGTGGGGTGGGCCGGCCACTGATGCGCGTGGTGAAACCCTAGAGGAGTGGTTGGTGATAGTTGGTTTGTCTGTCCTGAACCGAGGGTCTGCCCTCACCTGCGTGCGGCATAATGGGGGTTCCATAGTGGATATTTCGTTGGCTTCCCCGGCTGTTGGAGCGCGAATCAGGGAGTGGAGGGTTCTCGAGGAGGTAGAGACGTTGTCAGACCATCGGTACATCCGATTCGATGTCTCCCCTCTACGAAGCAGGGACAATACCCATCGCTCCAGAAACGGTCGGTCACCATTTCCCAGGTGGGCAACAACCCGGCTAGATTCTGACGCCCTGAAAGAGGCGGCCATAGTGCAGGCGTGGCTCACGCAACCGCAAGTGCCGGTCGATGTAGAGTTGGAATCGCTGTGGTTCTGCGATGCAATGACCGGCATTTGCGACGCGGCCATGCAACGTGTCCAACGCAAACCGCCGAATAGACAGGTGTATTGGTGGAATGCGACTATTGCAGATCTGCGTCGAGCCTGCGTGGCGGCACGCCGTATCTACAGTCGGCAGCGAAGGACACGCGTTCGAGGCGTTCGAGACGAAGCAGCAGAGGCCCTGTTCTACCAGGCCTACAAGGAGCGGAAAGAAGCACTAAAACTGGCCATTCTGATGTCTAAAACCCAGGCTCGGGAGGAGATGCTGGAGGGTTTGGATAGGGACCCTTGGGGACGCCCATATCGAGCCGCTCGCGCTATGCTGCGTGGCCAGGCACCCCCACTAACCGAGACCCTTGAGCCGACACTGCTAAAGGTGTGATATCTGCTCTCTTTCCCAGCAGAACAGAACACCGGCCTCCTGCGATGGCCCCACTATACATAGACACTGAAGAGGACGTACCGGCCATAACATCGGATGAGATCGCTACGGCTGTGGATAGACTTCGTGCTAAAAACAAGGCCCCGGGGCCCGACGGTATTCCTGGCCGTGCCTGGGTTCTGGCCCTAGACGAGCTGGAAGATCGTTTCCGGGCCCTGTTGAACTCGTGCTTGGTGACGGGGCGCTTCCCGACCATTTGGAAGCGAGGGAGGCTAGTACTCCTTAGGAAGGAGGGGCGGCCTCTCGACTCGCCGTCAGCCTACCGACCGATCGTGTTGCTGGATGAAGCGGGCAAGCTCTTCGAGCGGGTGCTCGCTGCCCGAATTATCCAGCATCTACGTACGGTTGGCCCAGACTTATCCAACGCACAATTTGGTTTCCGAGGGGGACGGTCAACCATCGACGCGATATTACGCGTCAAGGCACTTTCGGAGGAAGCGGTGTCGCAGGGTGGGGTGATGTTGGCGGTGTCTTTAGACATCGCCAACGCCTTTAACTCCCTGCTTTTCTCCTGCGTAATGGAGGCACTCAATTACCATCGAGTGCCGCTGTACATAATGCGAGTCATTAATGACTATTTCCGCGATAGGTGTGTCGTCTGCGTGACTGGCGACGGACGTCTCTTGCGTCGGGAAGTTGGGTGCGGTGTTCCACAGGGGTCGGTCCTAGGACCTCTCCTGTGGAACATCGGATACGACTGGGTGCTCCGCGGCCATTTACACCGTGGACTCCATGTCGTTTGCTATGCGGACGACACACTTGTTTGCGCCCAGGCGGGCGACTTTAATGAGGTGATGGGGCTGGCCACTGAAGGTGTCACAGAGGTTATTGCCAGGATTGCGCAGCTCGGTCTTAGGGTGGCTCTTAATAAAACTGAGGCACTGTGCTTTCACAGGCCTCGGAAGAAGCCGCCCTCTGGAGCGCGAATCACCATCGGCGGAACAGCGATCGAGGTGGGGACCCAGATGCGGTATTTGGGTCTCATTCTGGACGGAAGGTGGACTTTCAAGGAACACTTCAAGTGGCTTTCCCCCAAACTAATAAGGACAGCTGGAGCACTTAGCCGTCTCCTGCCAAATATGGGAGGCCCAGGTGCGAGTTGTCGTAGACTGTACACCGGGGTGGTGCGGTCCATGGCTCTTTATGGCGCACCTGTGTGGGCGGATGCCCTGATCGCCCATAATAAGACCTTGCTGCGAAGGGCGCAGAGGGTCATGGCAGTCAGGGTAATACGTGGGTACCGCACGGTGTCGTATGAGGCTGCCTGTGTGTTAGCGGGGACCCCACCCTGGGACTTGGAGGCGGAAGTCTTAGCCTCAGTCTACCGGCGAATGGTGCAATCGCGGAGCCAAAGCGACGCTCCGCCGATAGACCTAATGAGATGGCGAACACAAGAACAGGTGGCTGCTCTTAGCAGATGGCAGGAGCGACTTGCGGAGCCGAGTGCCGGCCACTCAACAATAGAGGCAGTGCGCCCAATCCTCAAGGAGTGGGTACACCGTAAGCAGGGAACGCTTACCTTCCGGCTTGTGCAGATCTTGTCTGGGCATGGCTGCTTCGGCAAGTATCTGCATAAAATAGCCGGGAGGGAGGCGAATCCGTCGTGTCATGAGTGCGGATGCGACGTAGACACGGCACAGCACACCCTTGAGGTCTGTCCAGCGTGGGCGCAGGAGCGCAGCGAACTTACCACAATAGTGGGGGGGGGCTTGTCCTTGCCGAATGTTGCTGGAGCCATGATTGGAAGTGAAAGAGCGTGGGAGGCAATGATCGCCTTCAGCGAACAAGTAATGTCGAGGAAGGAGTCGCTGGAGAGGGCCCGGGAGAGTGATCCCCTGGCGCATCCAAATCGGCGCAAGAGGCCTGGACGGAGGAGACGGGCGGCAGCCGATTTAATGCCACCATAAAATGGGCGTGCGGGTGACAGGATAGGGTGGCTGTCGCCTGCGCACATCAACGCCCGCAAGGAGGAGATAATTGCAGTAGCAAATGCTACGCACGAAGCAATTCCCTTCGTCACACCATCTGGCGGGGGACCTTTTGGGGTTGTGGACACAAAGAGCGGGGGCCCTGCGTGTCAGTCAAGCAACCCCGAGGAGGACGGCGGCGTGGTGAGGCCCACGCCACCGTGAGGAGAAGGTGTCCGTTCGCGCGGGCAACCGCTGATAGGGTCACAGATGTGTGCGAAAGCTTGCCTGTGGCCCTATCGCAAGGCGGGAGTAAGTCCACGTGGGGTTTTAGCCGGTAGGAGTCCGGCATAACCCGTACGTCTCCCCCGGGGCGTGCGGGTATCCATGAGGATTTCCCCACGATAAAAAAAAAAAAAAAAAAAAAAAAAAAAAGGAAGCACATGTCAATCAGGAAAGTTTCGTATATTGGTTATCATTTGATGCTATACAGTGCGTGTACTTTCTTAATCATCATCATACTAATATCATAAAGAAGAAAACTTTGTTTGTTTGATTGTAATGAATATCCGAAACTACTGAACCGATTTGAAAAATTCTGTCACTGTTGGGAAGCTACACTATCCCCGGGTGACATAGGCTATAATATATTTTCAAAAAAATAGGGATCCTTACTAAAACTCTAATAATGTAACCGCAATGTACCCGTGCGAAGCCGGGGCGGGCCGCTAGTCATCTATAAAATTCTACATTTATTACAGTAGTAGTAGTATAACACGAGTCAGAAACAATATTTTATTAAGTAAGAACTAAGTGTTACAAGAGGTTTTCCCAAACGATTAGCATCACATTAAATTCCCACGCATCTTAAAGAAGCATAGGTAAGTATCTACACGCGCGTCAGCCATGGATCATAAAATGAAAACAACAGAACACGACGATAACCTCCATCCAGAAGGTCGAAGAATTAAACTCAGAGGTTACTTATTATTATCTACACTATCTCAAGACTCCAATAGCTTTATTATTTGTTCCGTACAAATTCGTGCATGCACAAAGTAGGCTTTCAGCTTTTTCGTGGGAAACTGTCGGATCATCGATTTTCATACAAAACTACTAAGTACTTAGATAGTAAGTTTAGCGATAGTGGATCGGGGAAATAATTAGCCATATAAAGGGAAAAAATCCCCTTCCGTTTGACTTTATAAGTAGCTAGCAGGAATGTACTTTTCGGTATGCCTATTTATAGTTGGGCATAGGTATTATGTATGCATTTGTCTAATTATGCTACCGGCGAGGAACAGTTTGACCAGTCTACTCATGGACCAAATCTTTAAAAAAATCCGGTGTGTTTGTGTGTGTGTGTTCGTAATTCTTCTCCTCCTTAACGGCTTGGCCGATTTGATGTTTCCTTTCCTTAAAGGGTCATCGATTGGTTCTTAGCTATTAGTTACTTAGTTAGACACAGTAGGTGGCACTATTGTCGACATCCATAAATTTAAATATACTTTGGTACGCTAGCGAAGCTGTGGGAAAAATCACGTTAATTATAAAATTGACCACCGACGTGGGTATGCAAATAAATATCTATCAAACCAGTTTTTAATTCTTTGTATTGATCGCTAATCGAACAAGTTGTATAAAATATTCAACTCTTGTAATTTGTTTACTACCAAGTCTTTAAATGTGTATAGGTATACATATGTACCATACATATGTACCATACATACAAATGTATTTGGGGCTGGACAATATTAAAATGTTTAATGAAATAAAGAAACGGTTTTCTTTGAAAGCTTTCCAATCTCTGCGTTTGAGCCAACGCGTGCAGTAATATAATAAAGCTCGCACTTTTACTCTGTGAGTCTCCATTAGCGGCTTTTACTTTTGAATAATCTCCAAAGTTTTTATTATTATTGTCTACGGTATCTTGTGTATCAAACAGCTAGCATCATATCTAGAATACCGACTAGGTATATAAACACAATATGAATACTTATATGTAGATGAATGGAGACGGTAATCCTACCTGTATCGTGTTTTCGCACATCTTTGATCTTAGAGCCGTAGAGTTTACAAAACTAGGCATGTTGTATATTCCAATAGTCAAGCACGCAAAACGAAAGTTAATCGTGGATAAAAAGGTACTAAGTCAGTATTTTTATTTGAAAAGCCTCAAAAATAATCGTTTAGGACCATCCTTGAAATCATCCCAGTTTAGAACGGAGAAATGGAAAACTGGTAGGCACCTAGGTACTTTATAACAAAACTAGCTGTGCCCCGCGAATTCATCCGCGTAGTATTGGATTATTGGGTTAAAAAGTATCCTATTTGTTAATCCCGGTTATAATCTATCTGTGTTCCAAATTTCATGCAAATCCGTTCAGTAGTTTTTGCGTGAAGGAGTAACAAACATACATACATACATACATACATACATACGAGTACATACATCCACATTCACAAACTTTCGCATTTATAATATTAGTAGGTATACGTAAGAACAAATTGTATAGGCGAAAAAAGAAACAATTGTTGGATTTTAAACACATAGAATAATATTGAAAAATGCACGCAGCTATCGATTTTTAGGGGCAAATTCCACAACGACTCTTGAATAAGAACTAGTCATTTGTATGTTTACTTTGTAAGGTCGGTCCACTGACCCAGTGACCTTCAGCGGGACCGGTTGCGCCCGCGCACCACTGCGTCCACTTACAAACGTTATTATAACATGTCATTAAAAAAGAAAGTCGCATCCTAAGTCATTACTCCCTGAAATTATAACTCTATGTTATAAGTCCCCTCCTGACCCAAATTCGTTCACGGCGGCGGCCAATCTCAACGAACACTAACCGCCTACGCAGAAGATATTATACCTAGTAGTCACAGCACTCTCTCTTATCTCACTCTCATAGTCCGATGGGACGGCAATCCAACACGACCGGAAAGAGGTCAGGCACAAGATCGACTCTTACTTGTTCTCCGAGGCACGGAGACACTCAGGTCAAAGCGCCAAGCATTGCTTAGCTCCCGATTCAGTACCGATCAGTGTTTATAATGAACGCCTCATATAATAATTATGTGTTTAAATAAAAGAACAATAACCATTCTTATCCAAAGTTTGTAATTAATTATAGTGTAGGTACGTTGACCATAAGCCAGAACGCTATTCAGAGATGTTGTCTGAAAGATGAACCTTCTCAAACTTTCTTAATGGGTTTTTTTTACCTTCTAATGTGCGAGAACTTCAGTTTTGAACACCAATTTAGATAACACACGAAGATCAAATTTCGCAACATTTTCTCTTCGAAACTTTTGTAATTATAAATATTACGGAAACATGTTGAAATATGCTATAATGTTGAAATAACGCTAGGTTTGCACTGACCAAAACATTACACTGAAACACATTGTTATCTCTATATTATGACAACAAAAATGGAGGCAACAATATGCTTTTTGTGCAGCGCATTCAAGGGTAAGATTAGCAGCTCAGCACGGGAACTGACAAACGAGATCAGAATTTTGATTCTGAGCTTTACGGCATTTACAGAGAATATCTATTGGCAAGTCAAAGTTTTGATAGCCGGTTTTTAACATATAAATACTATGTAGAGTATATTTATATGTTTGACGGGTTGGTAGTAGATACTTATTACAGTACCCAAGCATACTTTTGAGATGCATATCCTCTTATTCATTGCCAAGTAGCTCGTCCGGAAACATACCTACCTAAATTAGTACCACCTATTACTAAATTAGATTGTATATTATGTAGTACATTGACTAAGATACGTTTTAATGTGGTTGTATTATCTATACAAATAAATAAAATTGGAGTGTCTGTTTGTAATATCAAAATAACACCTTTTCACTAAATGCATATGAAAGTACATACGACACCTAAAGCAAAAACGCAAATAAAAATGTTTTGTCTGTTTGTCTGTCAGTATGTTTGTTCCGGGTAATCTCCGAAACGGGTGGACCGATTTTGACGGGACTTTCACTGGTAGATAGCTGATTTTATAAGCAGTAACTTAGGCTACTTTTATTTTAGAAAAACAAAAAACTGGGTCCTGCCGCGCGGGCTAAGAACGCGGGAGCGGGCTTTTTGTTAAGTTAAATTCCACGCGGACGAAGTCGCGGGCTCAGCCAGTATTATTATAATCTTGTTCTGTAACTACTTTAAGTAGATAAAATTATAAAATATCTTTGTTGAATTAGTTGTTAATGTTGAATTCACAAGTAGGCAGAGTAGCGGTTCTAGTAATCGTATTAATGTTAACAAGGAAAACATTGTGTTAACAACGGTGCGTCAACATTGTTTTGCAGATGGCCCGGAGTGCGAAAGCGACTATAACTCGCATTTTCCTTCTTCTGACCTTTCTCGGAACTTCGTGCTCGCAGACGCTATCTGACGCAAATTACAGTACAGGTATATGTTGCTTTTGAATGAAAATAAATATTACTTTCAGTCCCGACTTTACCTATAGTGCAGGGTGCCGTACACACAGGCGTAGGGTCTTAGGAGGCGCCGCCGCTTCTCACGACGTCTCCTAAGAGCCAAGGGTGCTACTCTTAGTAACGATAATCGATATATCGTGACATTCGTATTGTCGAATTCTACTCTAAATTCCATCTTTTTTACCGTCGTATGTCGTCTAAACAAACCATAATTTTGTATTGTTCGTTCAGTAATCGATACGACGGCAAAAAATATGGAATTTAGAGTCACGATACATCGATTATCATTGCTAAGAGTAGCACCCCTGCATCATTCGCGGGCTCTCAAAGACCATGCGCCCGTGTTATGGCCTAGAAGGCGCCAGGGTATTAGTTCCATCCAGGCGTGGCTAGAGATAGAGGGTGCTGATTACTTTACCCTAAAGATATACCATGTGGGCGGTACATACGAAAACTAGCTTGTTTTGAGTTACGCAGGGCTAAATATTAACAAAATATACTTACTATACCTACATACTTACTTGCATGTAAGACTGTATAGTATAGGTTGTAGAAGTGTTTAGAATTGTATTCTAAAATATTGTAATCTAGTCTGCGGTTTGTTGTATAGCTTTGTCTATATTCCTTTTGAGACATTCCTAACAGTAAAACCCGTCTTACAGCGATGTTTAATGACTTGAGCATTTATTATTCGACATCGTAAAATATCAGAGCTAATACCTATTAAACCCCAGCCGGTCCAACCACATGTTTTCCTGCAATTTACCTCAAACTGCATAACTGTGTAATATTTCGCTGATGATATAACAGATGAGGTGTCCACAAACCTGGGCGAGGTGGAGTCGCGGGAGAACGGGCCTGAGCTGGAGTTCCGGTACCACGACCACGACGAGATGACCAGGTACCTGCGAGCCGTCTCTGCCAAGTATCCAGCACTAACTGCCCTTTATTCCATTGGAAAATCTGTACAAGGTAAGTAAAGTGATAGGTATATGCTTAGTGTTGCTATGGATAGTATATCTCAGGATAGTAGGTGTATGTATCTCTGCAAATCAGAAAAAGTGATCCTGACTTTTAATTTATTCAAAAAAATGGCAATGCACCGTTAATTTTTGACTGAGTCCTCACCCAGCCCGCTGTTCTCTATGTAAAGGGTAAACTACTTTTAGCCACCTAGAGTATTAATACGCGCATAGAACTGTATTACAGTAGGTGATACAAAATGTAGAGTCCACATCATATTAAGTGAGTTGCTCAATCCATTTTGCTCTATTTTGCTTTATAAACTGGGCTTCACTTGCGCAAAGAACTTGTTTATCACGTAGCGCGCAATCCATCTTCAACAAATAAAAAAACTCGTATTTTATATAACCCTGGTACCTACTACTTTACAGCAATGAGCAACAACTTTAAAATATAAATACCTATGTTGAAAAATAAGAACTCACCTCATTTGATTGGTTTAAATATTCTAGGCCGAGATTTATGGGTGATGGTGGTGTCGGCGTCCCCATATGAGCACATGATCGGCAAGCCTGACGTCAAATACGTGGCCAACATACACGGAAACGAGGTGGTGGGCAGGGAGCTACTGCTGCACCTCATACAGGTAGTTACAACCACGCTACATCCGTTCATTTACTTTAATTGAAGTGATATTTTATAAACACCAGGCTAGAAGTTAATTGAACACGCACACTTACTTAACTGTTAAGTAAGTTTCGTTGGTAAATATACTAAGCGACAAATTATTATGTTACCCCCGTATTAATAAACGTGGTTTAGCGGTTGTATAGTTACACCATGCTTTGTCTTCTTCTTTCGAATGTCAAATTACTGATGACAGAAAGAGATAATTCGCCCGCTATTAGGCTATACCTACCCTCTTATTAACAAACGTCTACCTTCTTGTTTCGTTTCGACATCAGGACCACTTACATATACGATACTTATTAGTGAAACTATGAGTGCCTATTAATAAAATATAATATAATTAATAGCACAGTGAAAAGCTAAGTATGTATAAAATTAGGAAGTACCTACATTTTGTAGATTCTTAATCTCACACTCTGCGATCACTATCTATACATACATACAAATAAATAAAATTGGAGTGTCTGTTTGTAATATCAAAATAACACCTTTTCACTAAATGCATATGAAAGTACATACGACACCTATAACAAAAACGCGACTTAAAACATTTTTGTCTGTCTGTCTGTCTGTCTGTCTGTTCGTTCCGGGTAATCTCCAAAACGGGTGGACCGATTTTGACGGCACTTTCCCTGCCAGATTGCTAATGTTATAGGGAGTAACTTAGGCTACTTTAATTTTAGACAAACAATTAGGGTTCCGCGTAAAAAAATAAAAACACATGAAATCAAAGAGTGTCTCCGAAACGGCTGGACCAATTTTGAGGGGACTTTCACTGGTAGATGGCTGTTGTTATAAGCAGTAACTTAGGCTACTTTTATTTTAGAAAAACAAAATTAAAAAATGGGTCCTGTAGCGCGGGCTGAGAACGCGGGAGCGGGCTTTTTTGCTAAGTTAAATTCCACGCGGACGAAGTCGCGGGCTCAGCTAGTTCTAAATAAATTCATTACCGGCATGACCTCATTGCAAAGTCAAGGTAAAATCAATACAAGCATTCGGTAGACGCTTACTTATACAAATATTGTCATTTCCAGCATCTAGTGACGTCATACGAAACGGACCCATACATAAAATGGCTGTTAGACAACACCAGGATCCATCTGATGCCCTCCATGAACCCTGACGGTTTCGCCATCTCGAAGGAAGGACAATGCGACACTACTTACGGAAGGTAAGATTTTAAGTAAACATGGATGTATGTAAGTAGGTACTAAACTATAGGTGCTATAATATAACAACGTGATATGGGTAGTTACTAATAGGTATAGTACTCATTATAATTCTTAAACCATAACCATGTGTTTCTGTATAGAAATAGATTCCATGGGACGAGGTTGGTAGGTGTCATTATAGATCAGTAAGCGAGCGGGTATCGTCCGTCATTATTTTAACAAAATGTTACACTCCTATCATCAGTTTCATCGCGCATTATTGTTCGGTTGGCTGGGCAGGGTGAGAAAATAGAGCATGGCGATTGCTCAATGTGGTTGTTACTCTACCAATCATTGTGGACATTTTGGCGACAAACAAATTGAGGCTAATTATCTGATGATAGAACAGCTTTTGCCCGTGACTTCGTCCGCGTAAATGTTGGGAGCGAATGTACATACAAACTTCCATCCCCTATTTCACACCTTCAAGTTTTATTTCGGCGTCAACAGGTAGCCTATGCCCTACTCGAAGGTCCAATCTAGGTATCTCCTAACTAAAATTAATCGCATTCGGTTCAGCGGCTTAGGCGTGAAAACATAATAAAAAGACAAATATACATAGTTACTTACGCATTGTATATCATCTGGCAAGCTGACCGCCCATGGTACCTACGCTCTGTGTTACCCAAAATGAAATATTTGCAAACGGTTTGGTGCATTGTGCAGGCACAACGCTCGCCGGTACGACTTGAACCGGAACTTCCCGGACTTCTTCAAGACGAACACGAAGCAGCCGCAGCCGGAGACCGAGGCGGTCAAGGAGTGGATCAGCAAGATACAGTTCGTGGTGTCGGGCTCGCTGCACGGGGGCGCGCTCGTCGCCTCCTACCCCTACGACAACACGCCTAATGCTAGTAAGTATTTCACTAAACGAGTTTAGTGAGACGTCCACATGTTGCATAGCTTTTTATAGATGTTTAAATCATGTCTAAACAAAATGATTACCGACCTCTATGTGTTAATAAAATCGCAAGTCGCACATTTATTTTCTAAGAACTTTACACATGCCTGGCGGTAAAAAAACCCACGCAAGTCGTAATAAACTTACTAATTACCTACGTTCATACTTCTAAAATAATCTGTATAGGATTACGTACGGATGGAGTACGTACTGGAGTACGAAGGCTCTGAACAAAAGGTTTTTCTTTTCATGCTAATCAGGAATATGCAGATCATCTGTTTTATGTTCTGGTGACGTATTTATGAATTATACACATGTTTAATATTTACCTTATTAGAATACTTAATTTCTTTCCTTTGTATTAATTTATGACAACCCACCTTTACATGGCTAAAACCTTGCCACATCTTTACTTACCATAGCTTCGTATGACCGACCTTCAATGCATCCTTTAATCATTTGAGAGTCAGTAGGTACCTACTTAGAAATCAATCTAATTACATTTGGTACACTCCTCCTGTAGTTTAGTTACACACAATACCTACTTGTATTCATGGGCGTACTCAACTTTTTGCCTGGGAGGAGCAAATCTGGAAATTCCTGGAGGTAAAGGACATGGTAAATAGGACTCAAATATGATTTCCAGCTCAATGGGGAGCTGATCTTCCTGCCCTCTTCGGTACCCTCATACATGTATTCCAATAGGTAACATCTCGCTAGAATCAGTCACAAATCGTACCTCATACCTTTCAAGTGCAACTCAAGGACCACAATTAATAAATAAATTGTTTCCGTCCAACATATCCCCTGAACGCAGTGTTCCAAAGCTACGCGCACTCGCCGTCGATCGCGCCCGACGACGACGTGTTCCGGCACCTGGCGCTGGTGTACTCCAACAACCACGGCAAGATGGCGCGCGGGGTCTCCTGCAAGTCCGGCTCGCCGCGGTTCGAGAAGGGCATCACTAATGGCGCTGCCTGGTACCCTTTGACAGGTAATAAGTGGTATTTGGATTCATAGACCAATCAATTTAAATCCACAACGCATATCGGATGTTTGAAGATAGTGATGGAGTACCTACTTATCGTGCCGTCCAATAAATACGATTGAATGATTTCAGCCTTTTTACCCGACTACCGCAAAGCCAAAAGGAAAGGTTATGTTTTATCGGTTTGGTTGTGCTGCTCTCAAAACACCGTATCGAAGAATTTAATTTCTGTCGTAGGACTAAACACAATAAACTAAATGTGAATATGGTTATGGCTAACATAAATCACGTGCCTATACTTAAATAGATATTTGCCATATACCCACAACTACAATAAGTACTTGCCGTACTGGCCATAATTGCAGCATCACGTGAACGGCAGAATGGCTGATCTCCTAATAGTCCTATTAAAGTACTCTACTAGCTATTATATCTACATTTATGTGCACAATTTGCGTGTACAAGTTTAATAATAAGTGTTGGATCGCAGGTGGCATGCAAGACTACAACTACCTGTGGCACGGGTGCATGGAGATCACGCTGGAGATATCCTGCTGCAAATACCCGCCGGCACACGAGCTGCCCAAGTACTGGCAAGATAACAAACAGGTAGACACATCACTAGTAGGTACATAAAAAGTAAGTAGGTATTTATAAGGAAAATGGAGTTACGGTTATCTAAAGCAAACAGCGAAATGTGATTATAATTAAGAATTTAAAAACACTATCTTATCATCGGATGACTAATTATTGACAAGTAATAATCAATTTTATTTAACAATAACGGACTACATGGGTACCTACTTGTAATTAAAACAAATTCTCACAGTTAGCAGCCAACTATATTATGCTTTTTAACAAAACTATGTTGGAATATATTACGCTAGAATAGAAATGAACGCTGCGGCTAACATTAATAACATCACTGAGGGTACGATAAATCCGGCGGAATTCCAAGGATCAGATGGCGATTGGATGCCGATGACACCGCAAGCGATACGCGGCCCCGCGTTGCCGGTAGTCAATGAAGTCTCGTGACCGCCCAGCCCGAGGTCATCCTCCTGCTCGTGGAGCACTAAAGTGCGGCCTATGATATTGTTGCGGCCACGGAGCGTAATCAGACTGTCCACAAAATCAACATTAGCGATTCCCGCACCAGCTCCAATGAACACCACATTGCCCAGGTCGCCGACGTGTCGAACATCGTGGTCTCTGCCGCCGTGAGTGTCGCCGTCAGGATTGAAATGCGCCCCCGAAGCGTCACAAGTGCTCGTGTCGCCTAACTCATGCACGTGAAAACCGTAGTGTCCAGCGGGAAGACCGGTGAGAGTACCGGACACTCTGAGGCCGCTGTCTGTCTCCGTGAAAACTATACTGCCGGTCACATTCGCAGACAGCAGATGGGCCACGGCTATTCTTGTTTCACCATTAGCGCCGGACGCGATGGCACAAATTGCGACTAAATAACACCAACGGGAGAACATCGTCACGAGTGATCACAAACACGTATGCGTCGCGGTGTAGCAAACAGTCAACAAACTGCGTTATCATGCATGACACAAAAATTAGTACATGCATAGATACTTCAGAAAACCTTTTAGAATTACCACCGATAAGATATGTAAACATACATAACATATAGGTAGGTACTTACCTACACAAAACTACAATATATTTCGGTACTTACCCTGGACATTTAATAATGCTATTATCAAAATTCTTACCTGAGATATTATTCGGTCGATGATAATATAATACACATATTTTAATACCTACCTGTCTCAGATAAAGTGCACAGAGTAGGTACTTTGTAGCGTATGTGTAGGGTGTAGATACTATACGGACTTCACATTGACGATTCCGACAGATAGATGGCGCTGAATACGACGCCTATATACAAAAAAACACATAATACACATACGCTTAAGTGACACAACTTCAGCTTAGCAATTTTCCGCTAAAGTACGTTTTAGTTAGATAGAACGAATAAAATATATTGATCATAGAAGAACCCAATTATCCAACGTAAATGGTGTACACTCATCGTATGTTGACGCTTAACGGAAATTCTTGTATAAATACCTATTTAAGTTTCAACCTTCGCATGGTAGGTTCATGAATACCTTTCATGCGTATGAATAAAGATGATATTTTTTTACAGGCGCTCATAAAATACCTGGCGGAAGCACATCGCGGCGCCCACGGGTTTGTGATGGACGAGAACGGCAACCCCGTGGAGCGCGCCGCGATCAAGGTGAAGGGCCGCGAGGTCACCTACCGCACCACCATGAACGGCGAGTTCTGGCGCATACTGCTGCCTGGCACCTACCGCATCGAAGTAAGATCCATACCTCTGCTAACACTTGTTTAAAGTCTGTTATCTTTTCATTTCGTGCTCATTATGGGACTTAGGAGGAAACGAGTCATGAAATTCCATGCATAAATCCTCTATTATGATTGTAATTTTTATTCGTCCCCAGGTTTCAGCTGAAGGATATTTACCGCAACAAGTAGAGTTCATGGTCATAGACAGTCATCCAACATTACTGAATGTTACTTTACATTCAGCTAAAGTAAGTACAGCTATAAGAATATTTTCGCTTAGTATACCTACTGTAAATATTATTTAAATAAATTACATAATTATTTAGTAATTTTAAAGTCTTAAGAGTCCTCCTCTTCAACTAGTAGGTACTTAATTAGTAGTTTAGAGTCTAAGGTACAAAACCTATGACCCTCAACGCCCGAGTAAGATGTTCATTGTTAGGGATTTGGTACGCGATGATGCATAAGTACTTACCTACATATTTGCTAATTTATTTTAGATAGCTATATGGGTCGCTGAATAACACTTTGTATATATTACGGTACCTACTGCAGCAGTGGTTCTTCACACGCTCCTCTTTAGTTGAAAGAGAGGGATACGGCATCTAAGTTACACCCTTTTCCGTGGTGTCTGGTGCCTGCTGTAAGAACTAACATGTTTATAACTTACTTTTATAGCGGGTGTTGGTTACACTTGGTTTTTGTGGGTTCTTAGGTATACAATTCGATGAGCAGCGGGCAGAATCCGGCCACCAAGGCGACAACAATCCCGACCACCACTGCCTTATATAGAGATGGAGCTATTGTGTTCCCCATAAACTGATTACGACGAATCTTCTCTTTTTATTAAATAAAACTGATATTTAGATTCCGCTTAGTGAACAATAAATTATACTTAGCACAAGATAGATTTATTTTTCAAATGCTTTGTAAGATTTGCTTTATTTAAAAATATCGTCTCAGACGAAAATAATTACATTAACGTAGACGAAGCCCTTATATAGTGAGTGAATCTAGCATAAGTAATACCAAATAGTATCAATCAACCCAACTTATTTGCAAAGCAAATATGGCTGTTCTAGTCCCGCGGTCAGGGGGTGCTAACTCCAATCACAAAAAAAAAATGTAGGTACTTATGCCGAATTGAGTCAAAAATGTAAAGCACATGAGCCAATCTAGAAAGTTCTAGATCGGATGCTATTTGGTATTATATTTTCTAGCTTTACTCACTAGTTCTACGGACGCCGTCAACGTTATTCCTTTCGTCTGAGTGTGAAGTGTATCAACTTATAAATTTGCAAATAGATGTATATTGTCCTATAAAGTACAATACCAATTTATTGTTGCCTTGATCGTTGTCAAATAAAGATAATAATATATTTCCGCTAGTTAGTGCATGTTGTATTAGATTAAATGTAACTATAACTGTACATGTTTCTTGTGTAATCCTATCTTCATCTAACCCATTCTGGATAACAGGTGAGAAAAAGATTTTATACGTATGTAGTTATTTAATAATTAGACCGGAGGTGGAATCAGTGTAATTAATAGCTGTATATATAAATGAAGAGAAATAATAGTTTCATTTCTAATTAAGACATTCAAGGATGCTTCTGTGGAGGAGGCCAGGGGGGTATTCACAGATGACGGAAGACAGTTTCCATTTAATTAGAAGTGAAGCTGTCGTTTCTGACACGGAAATATTCTCACGGCTATGAATACAAAGACGAGCGTCCAACACGCGTCGCTCGTGGTGACTCCGTACCTATTTATCAACAATATTACTTACTAGTTTTACTAGCCGTGCACAGTTCGATATAGTAGATCCCAGTGACCGGGACTATATATGACTCAGACATAGCTAAAGAAACATACAGCCCGTCCTTCAAATAGAAACTTCTTGTTAATTATGTATGTGTAGTTTTGTATTATGATTCTATAGCGGTAACAAAGTAGTAATAGAGTGTAAGGTGGTCACGGTAAGGGCCTGTGCACACCACATTATTTAAACGCGCCGTCAACGCGAATTTTAGAAACGCGCGTCGACGGCGCTTTTATCCTACAAAAGTCTAAAGTCGTCAGTCTGCGTCTGACTCGCGTGCGTATCGCGTCTGTGTCGCTCCAAAGGCGTGTTTAAAAAACGTGGTGTGCATAGGCTCTAACAGGCATGCACTGTTGCAGCGCATAGACGGCGGGCCGTACTACCGGCCGGCGGCGCCGGCGCGGCCGCCGCCCGCGCCCGCCGCGCCCGGCCTCTTCGCCTCGCTCTCCAACTCCTTCAACAGCCTTGTCTCGTACTTCGGATGAATTAAACCCAATCACGCAACATACTCTATATTCTTCCTTACTTGTCGTATTTACTAAACAATCTTGGCGTGCCCTTTTAGTGTAAATCATAATAATATCATTAAATAATAATATCGCCAACCTAACAAACCAAATGTATGGTCCCAAACTGTTTGTCATATGGGTACCGTATTATGGTCTGGGGGCAATTTCAAGGGGAAATATTTACCCTGACGTAAATCAAACTTTCGTCAATTGAAATTTAATTCCTCATTCAAACTATTAAAAGACACTAAATTAATAATTTTCCTCATTCATTATTAGCGTTGAACCTAGATGATTACGTGTGGGGAACTAGTAATTATATATCCCAAACATTTAAAAATTAAACATTCAAAAGACACGCCATAAAAGGGGTGCAGGGCAGCCCGGTAGATACATTCACGATTTGTTGTGGACCAATACTCGTTATTTAGTTCTCATTTGTAAAGCAGGTGGCATACAGACCGCGAATGCGTGGCGAAGACTACCATTGTAATTGTCTGTGCCTAAAGTATTATCTCTTTTGTACCTAACCTACCGATTAGATTATCGTCATATAGGTAGTAGGGAAGTTATGGCGTTACGGAATCTTGATTTTCGACAAAAAAATACAGAACAAATCCGACAGATTGTTGAATTTCGTGAACTCAAAGGAAAGATAAGAAATGACTCAAAGAAATAAAAGGTTGGAATAAAAGACCATAACTTAAAGTAGGTACTGTTGTAAATATAAATAAGTTAATTTAGTTACGAATAAATTAATAAAAGGTAATTTATAATACAAACAACTTCTTTTATTTTACAAAATTAAAAAAATAACAGTATCACCGCGTTTTATTGACGTTTGCACAAACACGTACCGGTATCACAGGCCGCGGAATGTGAGAGGAACAATGGGTACAATTATTCCATGGGATGATTTTCAACAGAACATTTTCATAATGGATTTTTAACTATATAAAAATATACAACGATAAAAACATCGGAGATACGTATGCATATGCACTGACGAAACATTTACCCAATGTACGATATATGATTTTTCCATTGTGCGCTGGCAAAAAATTCAGACAACAATATAAATCGGTGTTGGGCTCCAAAGTGGACGGTCACATTTTTGTATTGTATTGTTATTAATTGTGTTTGTTATTCCTATTTGTTACTTGACACTGGCGAAATACCTATTAATTTGGGTAGGCCAAATTTTTAAAGAAAGAAGAAGAAGAAGAAATCGGTATTTGTTTCGCCAGTGCACACTCACTGTAAGTGCAACTTCGAAATATTGAGCGGTTATGACCGATCAAAGTAACAATAAAAACTGTCTCGTGGTATCAGTGAGCAGTTCTAAGTGGCGGTGGGTTCGATGGTGAGCTGGTCGCGCGCGAGCTGGAAGGCGGCGATGAGCGCGGCCAGCTCGACGCGCTCGCTGCAGCCGCCCGCCAGCCGCGCCTCCGCATCCGCCATCTTGATCAACAACGAGATCAACACCTCGGGCGGCAGCTTCACTGTTATCAAACAAACATCACAATCACATAAATAACTACATAGTTTTGGCAAAATACACACAGAGTGACGCCATAACAAAAAAAATAAAAAACTACATAGTATAAAATAACGTCGCTTCCCGCTGTCTATCTGTCCCTATGCATGCTTAGATCTTTAAAACTACGCAACGGATTTTGATGCTGTTTTTTTAATAGATGGAGTGATTCAAGAGGAAGGTTTATTATGTATAATACATGCATAATATAGTAGAGAAACACTGATAAAAAATACCCGTGCGAAGCCAGGGCGGGTCACTAGTAATAAATAAATAAATATCGCCAGACCAACACACCAACTGTATGGTCCCAAACTAAGCAACGCTTGTTCTATGGTTACCGTACAATGGATTATCAACCAAACATAAAAGTAATAATTCAAAGTTGATAAAAACCGTTCAAAACATTATCTACTTTAAACAATAATAATACGGGCTAGAATCGTTTACGCACCTCTTTGTATTAATGTGTGAACTTCCGTTAGTATGTCGCTGAGAGCCAAACCCTTTGCAATTTTCAGATCTTGAATATCTGTTCAAGTTGTTAAGATAACGTATTTAATGTTGGATTGATTTAATAAACCCAACATGGAAAGACCATTCCAAGAGCGCACCCCAAAATCAGCCTCAAAGTTGAGATTTCTGAATACCAGCCATGACTCAGTAATCAATCCCACGCCATATTTTTAGATATAAAGTTCAATTGGATATCGTTTTGCAGAACGGAATCAACCCACATGCACTGCTGTAGACCAAAACCAATCTTGTGTTAGTGTTTGTAGGTTGATTTTAGTTTGCAGAAGTATGTGCGTTGGTTGCATTTTGCACAACTACGTCTAATTGAAGTTTAACATATCCAATACATGTATAAAAATCTCGTGTCGCGGTGTTTGTTGCCAAACTCCTCCGAAATGGCTCGACCGATTTTCATGAAATTTTGTGTGCATACCGGGTAGTTCTGAGAATCGGTCAAAATCTATTTATCATACCCCTAAAAGACAGGACAACGTCTGTTGAGTCAGCTAGTATCTATACAAATAAATAAAATTGGAGTGTCTGTTTGTAATATCAAAATAACACGTTTTCACGAAATGCATATGAAAGTACATACGACACCTATAACAAAAACGCGATTTAATTTTTTTTTGTCTGTCTGTCTGTCTGTGTGTTTGTTCCGGGTAATCTCCGAAACGACTAGACCGATTTTGACGGGACTTTCACTGGTAGATAGCTGTTGTTATAAGTAGTAACTTAGGCTACTTTTATTTTAGAAAAACAAAATAAAAAATGGGTCCTGTCGCGCGGGCTCAGAACGCAGGAGCGGGCTTTTTTGTTAAGTTTAATTCCACGCGGACGAAGTCGCGGGCTCAGCTAGTATTATATAAAAGGATACGTTTGAAGCACGCTGAGAAGTCGTTTTCATTGAGCAGCCAGTTGAGTATGTTGTTAACGTCGGCGCGCAGCGGGTGGCCCACGCACGTGTACACGTTGTCCTCGGTGACGTCACGGTGCGCGAGCCACGTGCTCTGCAGCGTGTTCAGGACCTTCCTCATGTCGCCGCCAGACAGAGCTAGGAGAGCCTTTACGCCGTCTTCTGACATCTTCACCCTGACAAATTTTTCCCACTTTTTTTATTTTTGTACAATAAACTACCTATAAACTAATATAGGTTAATTAATTATATTCTACAGTGCTGTCCAACTAAGACGCCGAGGTTTGACCCTCAGCGAGTCCCGGGGAAAAACGTAACTGTCTTGGAACCCGCACGAATTCAATCGAATAATCATTTAGCCTTTAGAAATTATGATTCGCACGTAGATTTCGAAAAATCCTATTAAAATTAAATATCGCTGCGCCAGTACTTCGAACTAAAATTGAATTTTGTATTGAAAAGTCTTTAGACTCGCACCCCTCGGCCGCAGCGATCTCGTGCAGGCGCGGCACGATCTGCGCGTGGTGCAGCGGCGCGAAGCGGAACCGCGTGCAGCGCGACTGCAGCGCCGGGATGATCTTGCCCAAGTAATTGCATATCACACAGAACCTCACGTTCTCAGTGTATTTCTCTATTACTGGAAAACGATCATAATGCCGTTGTTATATTACTAAAATGGAAAATTTGGAAAACCACCGATGCGGCGACTTTTCAAACTACAAAAGAGCTGATAATTTTCAAACGGCAGAACCAATTTTCATGAAACATAGCTAAGAACACTCTCGATCAGAAAACCTATCTAACAAAATTGAAATCGGTTCATCCGCTTGGACTCTACGATGCCACAGACAGACACACAAATACTCATGTTAAAATTATACCACCCCTCTTTTTGTCGGGGGTTAAAAATTGATTATGCTGAAAACGAAAACTCATTCTAAGTAAACAAAGTAGGTACTTAACTTAACAAAGATTTACATGATATATAAACACCCTGTTTCAATGTATTACTGTACAACGTTCAAAGGAACAGTTTTCTGCTATGGATAGTAGAAAAAAATAACAAAAAATTTCGCATATCGGATATAGGAACGGATAAGAAACAAAAAACATTGAAGAAAACATTTATTATTGTACAGCACAGATTGTTGAAGAGGCTTTCCTTTGAGCCTTCCTTAACGCCTTCCTATTCATGATCAGACACTGCGTGGGTCCGGGTCGCAGGTCCGGCGGTGCGTGGCCGGTCACGCGGGGGTCTTTCAGCAGACCCTTGTTCATAGTGACCGGCGGCAACCGGCGCACCGCCACGCCCAGCAGGCGAGCCACTAAATTAGTAAATGTTGTGTTGACCTGAAAATAAAATCAGACTTATAGGTGAAATATTTTATTAAGTATTATACCGTGCCGACAAAAGGACTAAGGAAATTAAATCATTGCTCATAATTACATCATGACATCATTATGTTTCCGTTTGTTGTTCAATTGTTTCTATTGACTATTATAATTTTGATATCGCTTCTGTTAATATAATATAACAAATGAAATACTGTAAAAACGTGCACTGGGCGTTACCAAAAATTAAAATCTATGTGATGGCATAGTTCAGTCTTTACTTTAATTTACCCTGTGTAAGCTGCTTCTCTTATATTAAACAGAGCCTCTATTGCCTCTGAGTATAAAAGCTCGAAATCGTGTAGAAGATGTTTAAAGTTTCATATTTTCAGCATACCTGAGATATCGAATATTTACCTACCATTTCTCCAGTTCTAGCAGACCCCTTATAGGTTTCCAACAAATGTTCCGAAGCGAATTTCTGAACACAGGACAGCCTCACCGCTCTCTGGTGCTCCAAATCGGATTTATTACCGAATAAAGCCATCAAAGGTTTCTTTAATTCGTTCTCAAATATTTCTTTAACTTTTGTGAACCAGATGCTTAGTTTTTCGAAGCTCTGTAAGTTGGTCAAATCATACACGAACAGGACGATCTGAAATAATGGAGGTACTATAGGTATTACATTATTAAATCGTGTCACAATACCGGTACTGAGAGTATAATACTGAGAGTGTCAACTCAAACTCTAAATTATTTACATTCAAGTAAGCCAACAAAGCATTTATGAATAATCACAATCTGTCAGTTCGGAATGCTGCTTCCACTGAAAAGATGCGGCAAGAAACTGAATGGTTACTCTTTTCAATGCATAAAAGATGGTGTACATTCTCAGGAAAAACAACAGAATGGGAGCAGGCAACACCCCAGCCACTAGATAATTATATAAGTAAATGTAACATCCCCATCATGATATTTATTTAGTTTGCACTCACGTCAGAAGCGTACAAATAGTTGGCGAGCATGGTGGTGGCGAGCGTGTTGCCGGCCACGTCGCACAGCTGCAGCGGCACCGGCGGCCGCAGCCCCAGGCACTGCCCCGCCACCACCTCGGCGCCCTGCGTGCCCGCGCCCCCGCCACCGCCCCCCACCCCGCCCCCCAGGTACCGGGAACACAGACTGCTCTGTACCATACATGAGTCCTTGTAACTTTATAGTAGGTGTAGGGGGTCAGTCGCCTCAAGGGAAGCCAGTTCCGACAAGCTGGTCTAAGTTGGTGGTCATTCAGATTTACCCATTGTGGTAAACAAATGTTGAAATAAAGCAAGTATAACGATAAACCCTACAGAGACATAGTGAAACAAGCCACACCTGCCTCTAACAACTCAACATAATGATCTCACCGAACTACCTAAAGCAACAAGGCAAAAGATAAGGCCTAAGGCCTAAGGCCTAAGGCAAAGATGAGTTCCGAGACCAGTTTTATTTTTCAATGGTCCCACGAGCGAGTTTATACATCTTAATCGTGCTAGACACTAGGCACTAGGGACAGAAGAAGTGAACTAATAATATTACTGGTTTCTTCAGTCTTAAAACATTAAAATGTATGATAACGATATTATAACGTGCGCACGGCATTCAAAATCAAAGTCAAAGCGTTTATATTGTTTAGGCTTACAGGTGCACTTACAAATTGTCATTTTTACATTTTATTCTTTATCTACAGCCGGATCGGAACGCGACCTCGATTGAGAAGATCGTTAATTTACCTTCATACTCATAGATGGCCTATTACCTAGACCCAAGACACATTACAGCTTCCTGTTATCAGTGGAGCAAAGTCCTCAAAGAAGTTGAGACTGTAAATAATATGGATGAACAATGAAATGTAAGATAGTTTACCTTTCCAGTAGCAGGTTCGCCAACAACAGTGATCTTGACAGTTTTACACAGAACCTCTTCATCTTCACTATCTGACATATTAAATTGTTCATTGAACTCATTTAACAAAAGACAACGTATTTTCAATTTAAATTATGTATATCATTATGTATTTTATGTCATATGAAATTAATATTCACATTGTTAATGCCGCAACTATTGAGTTATGCATAAGGGTTTGTTTTCATATCAATATCCATGGCAACTAATTATTGAGTTTTGATCAAGCCAGAAAGTTATGTTTTGATTACAATACAGAACTGTTTCCTAGCAAAAATCCTTTGTTATCATAGTGTGTAGTGTAAATTTGGATGCCAGTTTTTTATTGTCACATTAAATGGAGCTATTATTGATTTTGGTAACTTTCATAAAATATTTCATTAAACTTTTTTAACCCCTTAATTCTGGAATACAGATCTTCACAAGACATCATTGATTTTCTGAGTCTGAGATTGCAGCATCATACCAGTGGTCAATTATTGATGTTAGTAATAACCAGTCACCACCCATTCTATTTTGTATCTACTGTCCATAGCAGAAATGTGTCCACAATTCCCTACCTAACAGACAAATGTAAACTACAAATATTTCTAATAACTTTGGGAAATTCAAAAATATTTAAATCTTATATAAGCAAATACATGGTACTTATCACTTATGAAGGATAGTAAATTTGTTAAATTATGAAATGACTCACTTCTACGAAGTGCATTCTGTGCATCATTGGTCATTGCATCAGCTTCGTCCAAAATGATTAATTTTGGTCCCGCCTTAAATATTGTCCTTGTTGATGCAAAACTAAGTATCTGACCTCGCACAATCCCAATTCCTCGATCGTCTGAAGCATTTAATTCTAGAACCTGAAAATAAGGCAGAAGTTACAACTCACCATACAGGGCAATTAGCAAAAAATTGGTAAATAAAATAAGTAGGTAGTAGGCCTTATAGGTCAAGTGAATTTACACTCTGTCCACTAAACTTTGCTAGAACTGTACAGATACAGGATTTAGCAAAATCTGGTAATAGAACTAGGCATTATCATGCAAAAAATAATAAAGAAAGGCATTTTGTGTAACAAATTCTATGATTTCCTGTTACAGACAGTGCACTAGTGCTGTAGTTCTGTTGGAATCACTGATCAGAAACCTTTGCTACTTTTTTACGAATACCAAAAAATACCTTTAGGTATCTTTACTTTAGTCATTGCTTGATGCAAAGACTAGAGTGTAAGCCTATTGGCTTACTGCAACGTTTGCATGTTTGATTTCTGCCATGGCAAATTTCAGAAATGGCCTCTCTGTAATATGCTCTAAAACTCATAGTACCTGAAGTGTTGCTTAATTTGGGACCATAGCGATGGTGAGTTGGTTTGGCAAATGTAAAACCTATGCTAGGCCATACCCATGCTAATGAACAATATGTGAGAAATATTACAAACCATTGAATTGAACTGTTGAGGCGTATACATCTGGCGTGCACATGCCAATATGGTGGAGGTCTTCCCGGTGCCTGGTGGACCGTAGAATAACAAATGTGGCAGTTGGTTCTCCTTCATAAACTGATTTACTATAAATGTAATAAACAAAGAGTACCTTAATCAAAATAATATTACTTATTTGTATTTAAAACTTTTGTATGAACTAATATTAATAATAATTAGTACTCATGTGGTAAGTACTCATACATACTTGTTTTGATAATATCATCATGTGAAATTAATTCGTCCAATTTCGAAGGGCGGTATTTTTCAACCCTGAAATAAAGTAAAGTGTAGCAAATTTATGTATATATATAATTAGTATTTACCAAGTAAACAAAATAAATAAATAAAATACAAACGACCGAAACGAACCATGGTAAATTTTTACTTGCTTCGCCCACAGTCATGTTGTGAATAATAACCCACAAAATAAAATTAGACACTCTTCATAAGCTTATTTTGCACAACACAGCACAGCAGTTATTGAATGTTTTACAAAACAAACAAAATAATAATCAGTAAGTTTAAAATCATAACCTCATTGCACCAAACCAAAACCAAACCATAGAGAACCTTGTGTAGAGAGATAGATAGAAGCGTCGTCAATATTTTGACAGCTACAGGCGACGATATTATTATACACAGCTTATAACTTTTGGTTAGTGAATGAGATGCCTATCTTGCATAGCGTATTAGTACATTGTTACACAAGGGGTGAACGTGACTTATTTAGTCCCGAGACTGTGCTTTTCATTACGAATACAATAAATAATACAAGGAAGTATGAACAATACTCTACAATTCGAAACAAATGAAGATCAGATTGCCGCATATTTTGCCGTCCATTGTACGGTACCCATAAAGCGTCGCTTAGTTTCGGTTTGGGCTGTAACAAGTAACCATCATATTTTTAACCGACTTGACCGACCGACCGACCGGAAGTGAAAGTGGAAGTAGAAATTTAATATGCTCGAATTCAGTTATTTTTTAGTCAATATAGAACTATTTTATTTTTAATAATTTCACAGCTGTCAGTTGAAAGCTATTCTCCCTAGGGCGGAAAAGTATTACTTTCAACCTGCTCCTCAGCCAACTTCAGACCTATTTTTACTTTCCTTGTATTCGTAATGAAATAGTACAGTGTTTACCTCGGGTGAAAGACTTATTTTGTCCCTCGAACTATTAGCCAAACCCCGTCTCGGGACTAAATAAGTCACTTTCACCACTCGTGTAACAATGTACTATTTCATTACGAATACAAGGAAAGTAAAAATAAAAACAGGAATTGGCTTAAGAAATAATACAAGGAAGTATGAACAATACTCTACAACTCGAAAAAAAAAAAAAGATCGGATTGCCGCCTATTTTGTTTTTTTTTTTCGTTGGCCGGCCAACTTAATTATTTAGCCATTATTTTTCATTTTAATCTTTAAATATTTTGACCAAATCTATGTTATTTTAAAGAAATTGTTGAAACTAAATTATAATTAGGTCATTTAAAAACATATATCCTTTAATTAATACTTAACTTTATGTTATTTTAATTTTACATCGCGCTGTAATTGAGTGACTGTACAAAAAGTTTGAACATGGTTCCATAGAAATGTGAAAATGGAACTAGTTTTTTTTTATAATTTGACAGCTGTCAGTTGAAAGCGATTCTCCCGGTCCGGAAAAGTATTACTTTCAACCCGCTCCTCAGGCAACTTCAGACCTACTTTCAGAGTATGAATAATGAAAAGGTATTTTATTTAGCACCGAGCCGAGTTTAGAAGTATGCATGTGGTATTTAGTGTATTTTGATTTACATAGAAAGGAACTTTAACCGACTTCTAAAAATAAGTAGGTTCTATGTTCGTCTCACAGAGATATGTTATTTAAGTGGTTGGTATATAATTATATACATATATGTTCACCATTAACCGATTTAGAAACTTCATCAAAATCGGTTTAGTTGTTTGAGAGATATGAACAGGTTACGGTTACTTACCAGCAATTAAATACTTAGTTTAGCGCTAAAAATAATGAAATATAATATTTGAATAAAAAAACAAACAGACTTAAAAATAACCTGAGTGCAGTTAGAAATAACTATAAACCCTATAATTTATTTCATTTGGAGTCAGTGCCATTATCTTTCTTTACACTACGTTAGGACGATTTCTCAGGTAGTACCTACCTATTTACTACCCCTACTTACTTGAATTGGCAACGCAACGGTAACTTGCCATTGCCGTGGCACACCCAGGCTCCCTTCGTCATTTTGTGTTGAGCGCGTGTATACGTACTTACTCTAATATTTATATGTGTGAGTAAGACGGACCGATGGCTCCCGCCCCGCTTCCCCTCTCAAAACCCTACTAACAACAAATACCGTCAACGATATAAATTAATTCAAAAGCACGACACGATATATCATAGACGAAAAACTCGACAACACGGACCTGTTTGTAACTTTGTAAACAATACCTCCTACGGAAACCACCCAAGGTATGTCCTATGTAGGTATATTGTTTTTTTACAGCTCTGTGAGATGCTATTTCTTATTTAGGTTTACATTTGGATTGAATAAAATAACAGTTTTATGACTATTTATATTAAAATCATATTTACTTACATCAATATAAGTATGTAACACCCAATAGAACAGAAGGTTTCCCGATGGTCGCCCCTCCTGCTTCCCCAGATGGTGTGTTTATGCCACAGATATAGATTTACATAGGTATCGCAAGTATCACAATTTGTATTGAAACCAAGCGTGCCGAATTTTCAATGAATTTTTAACACCTACTGTGACGTCACAGCCGAATTTAGTGACGGGAAATCCAAACCGATTCAAAGACCGATGCCGCCGATGCCCCTCCGCCCGCTACGATGGTCTCGAGTGATTATCTCGCTCATACTCATATTTTTTATATCTGTGGTACCGCTCGCTCACAAGTTAGCGGCGACCAAACCTTGACGCTTGGTCGGGGTTCGGACACGCGAAGTACATGCATTTGCGTTATCTATGTAAATCTATATCTGTGGTTTATGCCAACCGAACCAACTGTGCGGGGCGCGGGAGGGAAGTGATTATCGGCCACGGCAAACCTTCTGAACCTAACTTCTAAGTCAACTCATTGGTAGATTCCATCCATAATGTAGGTACTGTAATATAATGTAAAGGAATCCAGATAAACATAATTAATTGGTGTATAAATGTCTGATAAAAGTAGACATATTATTTTTTTATTCAGAGTTATGTTCATGAGTTTTCTCAACATAATAAAAAAATATATATTTATGAACTTAATGACTATTTCTTTATGCTGCTAATATATTTCTCCAATCCAGAACATGTAACTCGTTCATTCGTTTGTTTGGTCTCATCATCTTTTGTTTGGTACTCAAATATCGCCCTGGCTGAGGGTTCCCAGGGCCACATAACACGGCCCATGTAAGCCGACACCATGTCGAGCCGAGCTTCAGGCAGAATGTGGTATTCGCTTTGTGGTTTCCCATCTTTGGCCATTCTAAAATAATACTTGCATCCACTACTTTTGGACATGTGGGCCGTCCATGGTTCTGAAATATAGGAATGCACAGTCAAATACTAAGTAGAACATTTTTAATTATACGCCTTTTTTATTCCAACTTTAGAAATTTAATATACTTTTGATTTAATAAACTTTTAATTTACGTGTATTGTTCTTTATATACAGGAAACTCCTGATTTGTCCCCCCCCCCCCCCCTGCAACCCTTAGGTCAAAATTTTACAAGATTTGCATCCTCTTTGGCCGAAACCTTGGTCCGCCGCTCGCGCGCCCGTGACAATAGACATAAAATAAAAATGTTGAAACAGACCTTTAAGTTCTTTGAGAAATAAGACAGAACCAACAACATAGAAGGTTTGGTTCCTATGATTCCTGTCGGGAGTGGCAATGGTTATCGCTTCTTTCACTCGTTTCATAGCACGGAATTCACAATTTTGAACCACGGAGCTAAAGTCCTCCATGTTATACAGCCTCTTGCATCTCATGGGCAGGGCTTGGCTATCAAAGGGTTTATATAAGGCCGCGCAGAACATATTGCATTGATTAACTCTGCGAAAGGGTTTATGTATAAATAAACGTTTATACTTAGGAAGCTAAATAATATGAATCAAGAAAAACACGAGTACCAGATTTACATATAAAATGTACAAACCTATCAGTCAATGAGTAGCCAGAGATATCTACTCCTCCTAACACCATAGCATCAATAATGTGCAAAGCTTTGTTATATATTTGCTTATGGCCTTCGCCTCGGTATTCTTTCACTACCTAGAATATACACAGGAAGTAATTTTATTTGCTGAAAATATTTTTATAATAATATCGCCAGACTGACACACCAACTGTATGGTCCTAAACGAAGCAACGCTTGTACTATGGGTACTGTATGGGCAGGGGTTTTTTTTTTTTTTTTTTTTTTGAATTGACTATATGTTGTTGGCCAGAGTGGCCATAACAACTTCACCCGGACAGAGGGCGAGCGCAAGTGCGCTCCAGCCAGAGGGGCAGGGGGGCAGCTAGCTCAAGGGCGCCACAAGGGACACGACCTCGGCTTGGGCCGCTGCCAAGAGAGGTGGCGAGGGTAAATCTACCACCGGATCGGAACGCGACCTCGACTGAGAAGATCCGGCAAGAAACTCAGCGGGCTTGTCGGGTGCCAATGGGCAGGGGGCGATCCTAGTGACACCCAGACCAGGGAAAATTACGAAAAGGCCATTTCCGAAATTTGCCCCAGCGGCAATCGAACCCGCAACCACCATGTACAGTGAGCCGAGCGGTCTACGCTCAAACCCCTGCGCCTAGCGGTCGTATTATCCTAATACTTGTTTATACTCATACTATACACTTCTGCATACTCATAATATGTAATGCAGGTTAAACATAATAATATACAGGTAATCAGGGCATAATGGATTGGTTCCTGGTATATCATAGTATTCATAGTGTACTTACTTCTCCATAAATAAGTGTTTTAGCTGGTAATGTGAGGTTCAAATCCACAACTAATTTCCATATGTTGTTCTCCAGTTGAAAAACTTGTTTACCACCACAACCTAAAATTTGATTTAACAATTTATAGAAAGTGTTTTAGAAAACAATGTGTATCTATAAATGTGTCAATACAAAACTGAGCCTTTACCGATAAATATTCTTAAATCTGGGGCATTTTTAGCCCCGCTTAGAAACATGAAGTGCCAGTCATAAATATTTTTAAATAATTTATTTAAATCTGAACATTTCTCCAAGTAACATGGCTGTTTGTTTAAAATATTCGATTTCAGGGAGAACACGTTGTGTGCGTCAGAGGGCGGCTTCTTCATTAGCGATACTATACTCATTAAGGTGTCATCGGGGGCGAGGCTATTGGGTTGAGTTCGAACTGCGTCGGGCAACTGGAAACAATCATAACTCAAATGTCAGCTGCTCAATATTTCTTTATCGTATACGAATATTATTATAACCACCGCTTGGCGCAGTGGTTCGAGCGTAGACCCGCTCGGCTCACTGCACATGATGGTTGCGGGTTCGATTCCCGCTGGGGTAAATATCGGAAATGGCTTTTTCGTAATTAGCCCTGGTCTGGGTGTCACTGGGATCGCCCCCAGTCCATTGTGCGGTGCCCATAGTACAAGCTTTGCTTAGTTTGGGACCATACAGTTGGTGTGTTAGACTGGCGATATTTATTATTATTATTACTCACTTTCCAAATCTTTAGACACTGTTCTTTCATTTCTGCCTGACTAGATTCCTTCAAGCTTTTGTCTTTGCTAAACTTAGCAATTTTCAGCAAGTTCTGGATTTGCCTCTCGCCCAGACTGAAAACAGAGCAACTTTGAGAATGAGAGAATCCCTTCACTACACTGTGTGAATGTATTTCAACAATTAGGTTACATACACACAATTACTCTTGTATATGTATTCAAAGAAGTGTTTATCTTCTTTAATCACTTTTAATGGAACGAGTTGCGTGACGTCAACGCTACGGTCGCCGCTATTGGATAGCATGCAGTTTACAGAGAAGAGGTGTTGCTCCACTGGTTCTGTGCTCAATCGTTTCCACATGCATACAAGATATCGCTCGGAGTTAGCAGGTCTCGAGGTTACCGGTTTGTGGATGCATACTGGAATACAACATTTTGGAATTCAAATATTTTTTTAGGGTGAGATGTTGTAAAGAGCTGTTTAAGAGAATAGTTTTAGTCAATAGGACTCATTGCTTCTTAGAGTATATTACTTATCAATAATTGAGCCTCCATAGCAAATCACTGTGACATGTTTAGTTTAGTTAGGTAGAATTATAAATTAACATATCTGACAGCACTGGTCTTGCAGGCCGGGTCTGAAACTCTAAACTAGCTGCCAACCCTTTCCCTAACTCAGTTCTGCAAGATGGGATCGTCGCTGTCTAAATTTATAACAGCCACAGTTACTGGGCATAACTCGCCCTGATACTGGTAAATTCAAATTATATCATCTCTTATTGAGCTCTCTGATGCATCATTTTAAAGGTGGCATTCTTCCTCCAGCATATTCTATACTTCATTCATACATTCCAATAACCCATTGGCACCAGTGAAGAGTATGTATAAATAACTTACCTTTATCAAAACATCTATACATAAGGTAGATCAACCCAACACTGAACAGGGTGAACACATCAAATAGCTTGACGACGAAGTGTCCGCCCGTCCTCACGAGCATCAGCGCCGCCAGGCACTGGCACAGGTACAGCTGCTTCGACAGTATTTCCTGAATATTCTCTTGACCTTCCACAGAGAAGCCCTGTTCACATACACATGGATTAGTGACCAAACCCAACATATTGAAATGAAAATACAGAAATTATCAAGATATACTTTAACTGGTGCCAAGGTTGATGCATATCATTTAATTGGTAAATTAAGAAGCCACTATGGACACATTAGCCTATACTTTTTGATACACTAAATAATATTTATATCATAGTTTAAGACAATGTAATAAAAGACATGATTTGTTTGAAATTTCCTTACACCATCAGCCATGAGAAAATGTACTCCTATGTCATCTGTTTGCTGTAGCACATGCTCTTTCAGTGATGTGAGGTTGGCAGGATCGAATATATTCCCATCATCCTTCACACCATAATATGGGTTGAAAGTTTCTGGAGTTCCAGCATAAAAATCGGAGAGTTTAAAATCGTTTGGGCCCCTCAATGTGAAACCGAAACCTAGTAACAAATCAAAGACAACTATAAGTAAAACTCTAAATGTAAAATGTCCAGGTAGTGAAACCAAGATGGTGATTTACCTTTAGCCCTCCAACCTTTACGATACAACACATACTCGGAGAAGCCACCAGGGCCGGCACACACATCCGCAAAATACAATATCTCCTTCTTGTCTACTGCATCATCACCATTTTGTTTTTTCGGATGTGTAAACGTAAAGTCAAAAACTGCATCTATGTTGGCCATTTTAACAGCTGCCCTATTCAGGAATATCACTGCACCAATAGTCTCATAAGGGTTACTGCGAAAACGCGCATGCCTCAAATCTTCGTCATCCAAGGTGTCAAAAATGGACTGTAATTAAAACAGATAGCAAACAACATTAACTATACAAATAAATATAATTGGAGTGTCTGTTTGTAATATCAAAATAACACCTTTTCACTAAATGCATATGAAAGTACATACGACACATATAGCAAAAACGCGATTTTAATTTTTTTTGTCTGTCTGTCTGCATGTTTGTTCCGGGTAATCTCCGAAACGGCTGGACCGATTTTGACGGGACTTTCACTGGCAGATAGCTGATGTTATAGGGAGTAACTTAGGCTAATTTTATTTTAGAAAAACAAAAAATTGTTCCAGTCGCGCGGGGCTCAGAACGCGGGAGCAGGCTTTTTTGTTAAGTTAAATTCCACGCGGACGAAGTCGCGGGCTCAGCCAGTTTTTCTTATAATATGATTGTTTTTTAAAACTGGTTTCTCCCTCTCCTTTCTCTGTTCTTTCTTGTTTAAGCCTATGGTCCACCTAACCATCTACTTCTATGCAATGCCGTTTGGCTATGTGTGGGACTGTTGGGCATCATTTTGGCCTAATGGCCTATGTAATTATTTATTCAAAATTGTATGTTTAAAGAAACAAGACTTACTTTTGAATTTAGCACACCTGTCAGTATATCCTGTTGAACAAATTCTGTTTCATCATTAATAGTTAATTTCTTAGGACCTTCTTGCAGCCACATATCAAGGTCGTCATGGGATAATGGATCATCCGGGGCAGGGTTGAGCCAAACCTGGAAAAATTTGAGTGCTCAATTATCCGACCATTAACAATAATAGTAGCAATACAATTAATACATTATAATGTTAACATGGGAATAGCAATGGTAATATCCGTAGGGGTGTTCATAAAACTTACTACTTCTTCTTTTGCCTCCGGTTTTGTTTCTTCATCTAGCTGTTTGATGTCTTGGGGCAATTCACCCACCACAGAGGGCTTCGCACCCAACCCTCTTCTCCCTTTCTGAGTAGATGCTTCGACAGGCTGTGTTCGGCCATGTTCAAACTTACCTAAACCTTTGCCTGGTTTATGGCCCATGTTCATCATCATACGTTTAGATTTTTCAGAATATTCAGCACTGTATGTGTCCTTATAATCAGTGACGTTATGAGCATTTTTATTATACAACATATTGTCCGGGTCTTGTGAAGCGGGGGGTGCTTCTTCATCAGCAAATTCAAACTGGTAATCATCATTGGGCGATGAACAATTTTCACTCAAACTGCTTCTGCTTAATCTTATGTTGCCTTCTGGACTCTGGTCGCCAAAGTTTGGCCTGGCCTTAGCAGCTTGTTGGAAGTCCAAACCACCGTAATCAAACACTGGTGTTTCCGGTGTCTCCTTATCGGATTCTTGTAATGCTATTAATAACAAGTTAAAACATAAACTTTATTATAAAATTGAAAAAATATACATTAGGTACATACATCTGGTTTTCTACCTAGTTTCTGGTTTTATACATATTGTGATCTGTGAAAACTCAGTTGATGTACTTACCTGAGCCATGGGAGGTGGTGGAGGAGGCACCGTATGTATCGGCGCGGGTCCGTTTTGCTGGTACCGTGCTCTCATCACTGCTACTGTCATCATCGGATGGATCTAAGCATTCAACTTTATTATGATACAAAAAACTTTGAGGTTATTTGGCCTTAGCGGATAGCTCTACATACTATTTTTATTAGTGTGTTATTTATTCCTGCACTTGAATAAATAGCAACGTTAGTAAACAAGTTTTTGAAATTAACTTACCTGAAAGGTTCATCTTTTATTAACGCAAAACGGTTTTGTTTACGATATATGTATGTATTGGTATGTATACGATCACAGGGTACTTTTGTATATATACCACAGATATATATATTGCGTCTAGTGATACGCAAGTGATACGTCTAAGTATGCGATTAATCTACCGGACACAATTAAGCAATCGATTATAAAATATGAATAATTTAATTTTAAACACGAGTGTAATTTTTAGATATTTTTATCTCACTAAACATAAATATATAAATAAATGTTATAAAAACAGACTCCGTGTAATAAGACTATTCATTATTCAGCATCAATAAAAATGCTAGTCCACTTGCCCCGTGTCTGGTCCTCTACGTAGATCATTCGTAGGTAGGTAAAAGCAGATCTCATCTAACCCTAGGTTTACACTGGCTGACCAAATAATATTGCATAAACATTCCGTTGTTTCAATGTAATGACAACCAAAAATAATAGAAAAAATAATTTTGTGTGAATGTTTTTCCAATACAAGCCTAGTGTAATAGTAACTCAACAGGCCTACGTGTATTCTTTGCTAATCGCAATAACTCAGCGATGTGTTAGGTGTGATATCTATTCATGACCTCAGCTCACAGACCATTCAGCTTATCCTAATATTATACAGACTCGATGCATCTCGGTAATCGAATAATTGAATAGTATGGGATGTGAGATGATATACTGATTTTCAAAAAAATCGAACCAGCTATCACTACAACTGCAATCCAATTCATATAAACTAGAAATTCCCCAAGAATTGACCACAACCATAGACAAGGTAACCATAGAACATAAGATATAATCATAATCATCAAAGAATAAGCATCAAAATAATAAGATACCACATTTTTAAGTCTGTGAAGTATACTACGTGGCGTGGACATAAGTTATATTATAATGTATATAGCCTTAAATATCAATGAAGCATAGAATACTCTCATGAAGGCAAACATAGATACAAGTAGTTTACTTATAAACTAAACTAACTAAAAGTAAAAAATATAAATTAAAACTTCTATACTACACTAGGTACTTATTATTTCGATACAAGTACCTTGTTACCACAGACTAAGTGTGTATAATGTACACAAAAAGATTGGAATTTAACTTAACAAAAAAGCCCGCTCCCGCGTTCTGAGCCCGCGAGACAGGAACATTTTTTTTGTTTTTCTAAAATAAAAGTAGCTTACGTTACTGCTTATAACATCAGCTATCTACCAGTGAAAGTCCCGTCAAATTCGGTCCAGCCGTTTCGGAGATACTTTTTGATTTTATGTTTTATTTTTTTACGCGGAACCCTAATTGTTTTTCTAACATTAAAGTAGCCTAATTTACTCCTTAAAACATCAGCTATCTGCCCGTCAAAATCGGTCCAGCCGTTTCGAAGATTACCCGGAACAAACACACAGACAGACAAACAATTTTTAAATCGCGTTTTTGCTATAGGTGTCGTATGTATTTAGTGAAAAGGTGTTATTTTGATATTACAAACAGACACTCCAATTTTATTTATTTGTATAGATATCATCTTCTTCAGTGTATAGCAGGTATATAGTGCATGGTGTTCCAGGGGTATTAGTAGTATTTTTGGTGACACTGACAAAAGTGAAATGTCAGATCTAGTTAGTAATCAATCTAGCTTGCTACATATCTCTAATCTGTGAATCAATCTCAAGTCTGTGAGCGATACTCATCAGTACAAACAAAGCACAGGTATAAGTAAACATATCAAATGCGTACTCAAGATCGCTCGCAGATTTGAGATCGATTCATTAATACTGGCCTAAATGACGTGAAAATCATACCGACGACGTTCTGCTAACTCGCATCATGCGAGCGCCCCTAGCGAAAATATGCAGCTTTTTTATGTAACTTTTCTTCACTTAGCATCTCACACCAACTACTTATTTTCTCCTATTTGCTCTTAATTTATAAACAGTACAACTGAAATGTAATCCAAAATTGCGTGGGAATATTTATCAAGAAATTAAATGGAACCAAATTCTTATCTTTATTTAATCATACATAACCATAAGTCAAAACCACAATGTTCCTGTGTTAATATCTAATTATTCTAACCACCAATATTAATTGGTTACTTTATTCAAAATTAATTCATGCTGTCAATCATGAAATCTCCATTAAATCTACACTTGTTCTTATATAAAATAGTGTCTGTTGCACCATATTCATAATATAAGCATTCACTTTATTTCTTTCACATAGGCATCCAGTTCAGCATCCAATTGTTCAGCAGTTGGTACAGGGCGTTTGCCCCGTCCAGCTCCACCGCGACCGCGGCGACTGGCGCCACGCGGCGCGCCCCCAGTTTGACTCCTGCTGGGCCCACCTGCACAAGCAATAACACTTGTATCAATAAATTTGTAAATATAACAAAGACAATGTTTGCTCAAGGATTTTCAAAGTCAAACATTATAAAACAAGTCAGTGGGTAAATTTACAATAGGCATTCAATTTATAAATTATACTTTTCATTCATGACTATTAAGGTATGGAAGCTTACCTGTTACTTCATTCAGAAATAACTCATTGTTATTGTCTATCTGATGACATGCAGTTTATATAATTGAGTTAAATTATGTTTTAGACTTCCATACAAAGAAAAGAAATCACCTCTGTTTGAATTTCTCCTCGGGACTCCACTAACTCCGCTACCGCCGCCGCCGCCGCCACCGCCACCGCCACCAATGCGCCCCCTGTCTTCATTCCTAAAGGTGCTGATCTCTGAAGTGGCCAGTTGAATATTCATTGCTCTACCATCTAGAGGCACTCCATTGTACTGCTTCATTGCCTTCAATCCATCTGCTCTTCTTTCAAACACCACATCAGCGGTACCTAAAACCAAGGATACATTTAATTACTAAATGTCTGTAGTTGAAAATTCTGATTATTTGAAAACATAGCTAAAAGAAAATGTTTACCTAAAGATCGTCCAGATCGGTCATAATGTACAGCGGCACTCTTCAGAATGCCAAATTCTGAAAACAGCTCCTGTATGTCGGAATCTGAGACACCAAAGTCCAGATTCGACACTAACAATTTTGTAGGGCCAGTTGTGAGGGCACCACCGCTTCTCAGATTCTTCCGTTCACCAAAATCATTGAACATGTCATGTTTCCATGCGCTGTTAACATCACCCTGAAATATGTGGTCCTTCAAAGAGCATGCCGAGTGGCCACTCTCTGCCTCTCTGATTATGATTACACCAATTGTAATAGTGCAGCATACAAGTAAATTTTACATACATCTGTTCCACACAACAAATATTATTTTGAATACATTTATAATAACAGATGGAACAGTATGAACAAATGAAAAGTAACAATTTCTCAAACAATGACACTACAACAAAATTAATTTGTCCCATATAATATTTGAAACAAAGGAGCTGTCCTTGTTGTTTGCACTGACACACACACAAGCAACTTTTAAGAACTGGAATTATTCAAGTCACAGCAGAAACCACTATCATGCAAGATATTCTCTTGTCCCCGCTGCCTGCAGCTCAGAGCCACATTAGACTCTTTAGCGAAGACAACACGGTGACACAATCCTGGTTCATCTGCGACTTCCATATTTCAGCGACCATCCCTCCTGGCAAGTCGCCGCGATTTCCAGGGAGATGTCGTTAGATGGGTCAGTTTACTTGTTGCGTTTCAATATTGCACGACGCCATACTGGAGCCGTATGTTACTTTTCAGATGTAAATTCCAGGGTAGGCATGTAAAGCGGTACCGTCAGGAAAATCACGATAAATGCGTTTAGATCTGGTAGGCAGGTATTGTGTTTTATTACGTTCATGGTCGAAGCCAAATTTAGACCACAATAAAGAGCAAAAATTCAAAATTATTATGACCGGGTAAAATTGCTGCTACAATACACAATGTCCGAAAAGATAGGACTACATTCTCATTGCGAGATTTTGAAGAGCTTCTGTAGACTCAAACATAGCACGAATTCGTAACCCAAGTAAGTACGATGCGTCATTCGTTTCACCACGTTTGACCGCTTTGGCCGCCATTTGCAATTGTTAGAATCAATGGATTTACCCTTGTGTAACTGGTGGATTTAGTTATACCGCCGCGATTTCTGCCTCGTAAAACACCAGCCGAGCGACCATTGCGAAATCCTGCACCAGCTCCACGTCCACCACCTGGTCGTTTGCTAACATTGAATTTTCGTCCAACTCCGCCTCCTCTAGTGCTCTTGTTTGCTTTTATGATATCATCCAGAGCCATTTCAATTTGATCAACCATTTTCTAAGTTATTTATATTATGAGGACGCGTAAGCAAATGCAAAATATTTCCTTTCTAAAAAAATATATTCACTATTTCACAAACACACGCCGCTGATGATGAAAGTTGACAAAGGAAAGAAATGAACCAAATGAAAATAATGAACGAACTTGGAACGAATGAACAACAGGTAAAAATAAACTCTGTTTATCTATGACAAAATCTATGGAAGTAAACGAATAAATAGAGCCAAGTTGTAGAGAAACACCTAAATACGCTAGTATAATAGTCATCTATGCACCTAAACTAAACTGCCTACTTCACAGTCCTTCAGTTATTTGTTTTAATTCATTATTAATTTGTCCGCCCACCACAGAGATGAGAGCACGATGTACGATCGAAAAAGAATGTTCGCCTTTTTAACCCCGGAGGGTTTACACATTCAACGGAAAGATTCCGTGTCTATGAAGGAAATTACAGCTTCCATCCATCTTCTAATTCATTCAAAGTCTGTGGAGTCTGTCAAAGGAAGCACAGTAGAGTTGCCTAACTATCGATAGTTAATGTATTGATAGTTGACCTCGAAAAATAGTCACAATATCGATAGCCCTATCGATACTATTAAAATTTTACAATACTATCGATAGTATCTTACTGTATACTGTACCCGTTATTGTATACTTTACATTTAATAATAAGTACCTACTTACTTAATTTATGCGACAGCGATTAGTTTGACCAAGAGTGCAGAGTAATTCCTAAGATTTGAATCCAATACGATACTATTGAATTTTGGAAAAATATCGATGTAGTAAAACTATCGGTAGTATCGACAGTGATTGCAGTAAAATAGGCCATAATAGTGATAGTATCGATACTAACGATAGTATTGCATATTATCAACAGTATTGCCCAATTTCTTGAATATATAGTATCGATAGTATTGACAATATTGTAAAATTTCAACAGTATCGATAGGGCTATCTATATTCTGACTATTTTTCGAGGTCACGATAGTATTGACAACCTATCGATAGGTAATCGATAGTAAGGTACCACTAAAGCACAGACTTAAAAATACGGCCGAATCTATTTCCAAGATGAGTTTAGGGGTGGGGGAAAAAATGGCGGATTTCATTTGACAGCTGTCAACTGTCAAAAGTCTGTTGTCAATGACAAATTTGGACGCTTAACTGTCAAATTTACTACTCTACTGTCAAAAAAACTTTCTACTAGCGCCACAAAATATGAATGAAAAAGATTTTCGTGAAAAACTCTTTTGGAAAGTTGCTGTGATTGGTCATTCTTTTATGAATGACAAAATTTGAACCAATCATCTTCGTTCGAGGCATAAAACGCTGTCAAAAGCTACTTATTCCCAAGATTGAAGTTTATCACCCACGTGTTTAATTACGCTAATGTTTACATTTTTCCTACTCAAGATCAACGTGTATGACCACGTGATTAGTAACCCTCTACATTTTTACAAATCAACAACGATCATGAAATTTGTCATTATTTCTCGTAAAGTGCCTAAAGGCGCTCCGTAGTGTTCTGTGCTAGTATTATATTAACCCAGATTAGAGATATGTACCAATATAGTCTCGATAGAGAATCATAATCTTGTTTAGTAACCGCGTGCGGATAAGTTTTGCCTAAGTGAACAATTCCAGGGTGTTATTCGGATTTGTATATTATTAGTTTGAAAGAAAAAGGAAATCAATATGTGGAGGTATCCACGTTCAAAATTAGAAGAACAATTCATCAGAGTCTAATAACATATTGGTATTGTAGGTATATGCCTCCTGCCACCAATCGCTGGAGGTGGTACCGGCCTTTGGTAAATTTAAAGAATGTAAATACTGAGAGCAACATGGTTAGTAAGTAAGTATATGAGCAAAGAGTGTATATTTACCCCACACATCTCCCAATGTGTGGGGGTTTCAGGGCACAGTTCACTATTCTTTATTCAACCAGAGATAGCTTTAAAGTGTCAGCAGCAGTGTACTTTAACTGTTCTTTACACTTATGAATTCAGTAAAACAAGTTGTGCTTTTAAGTTTTAACACAATGTTTATAGATAGAGTCAGTCAGCCAACCATTATTAAGTATTGTTTTCATGCTACTTATAGAGTGAACCATGTCAGTGCAGTTTTCCAGGCTGGTACCAAGTTAGACCATCCATTAATACTATATTAAATGAAGGGAGGTCTGCGTTCAGTCTACATTGATATAAATAGTTATCTATCTGTATGTAGTTCCTAAATAAGTACTTCATTACAAAAAATGGTTCCATAAAAAATAAAAAGTGTATGGTGTATGTAGATACACAAATAGCATAGGTAAGTACTTATTAACTTGTACCTATGCCTTAGGGCAATCATCAGCACATCAGTTTGGCATTACCTAATACTCAAGTAAAAAACTTATTTATTCTACTTAGGTACAGAGGTAAGTATTATTTTTACATAAGAACCTAATAATTACTTTACTGTATGAGGTGGTAAGCTAGGTAGATAAGTATATAAGTATTCTGTGTTGCTCATAATATATAGGTAAGTACCTAATAGGTACATAGGTAGGTACTTATTATTTCTATTAAGTTATGCCAGAAGGTACAATAAGGTACTTAAACTACTCTGTAAGTAAGTAGCCATCCAAAGAGAATACAATACCATTTATACGCTACGGCGTAGTGGCCTACATTAAAAATAAATTTGAGTGAATAGCTAAAACCAGCCGCCAAGTGCGTATCGGACCACACATACTGTAGGGTTCCGTACATCGGTGTATATTATAAGTTAAAGTTATACATACATAAATTAACTACAAGAAACAAAAAGCTTGTAATTTCGGTTCATTTGTATGTTTCCAATGAATTTATTCAGCAATAGCACGCAATTAATTTTGCATTTACTGGGTCGGATATATAGCTATAACTTATGATTTATTCAATTCTCGACTGTCGTAATAATTTATTACTATTACCTACTTCATACGGTTATGTAAAACATAACCGTATGAAGTAAGTAATAGTAATCTTATTATAGTTAGACTTATTTTCTGTTTTTTTGTGCCTATGTGGGTAGGAATGTGACGAGTTTCAGTATATTATATATTTTTGAAAACCTGTCAGAGAAGCTAATAAATAAGATGGGAGTTAAACATTTCCAAAAATACAACTTTTCACAGAAGGGTTTAAAACAAGAAGCCATATATAAAATTCTTGGTTTAAAATAATCATATCCGTGATAACATAACAACTTATAGTCTATGGTCTCATTAAAAAACAAAATCTTGTCATCCTTGTCTATGGTCGCCATACGTCAATCTTGACAATAACTCTTTCGTAAAAATACTACTCTTATTATCTTTGATACTACTTTTGTGTAAGAAAATATTATTATTATATTCGTATTGTTTTCTTTTCTCTTTGGGTGTAAGGTTAGTTTTCGGGGTTTTCGGGATTGTTATTGGTCTTCGACTACTGTTATTGGTTTATTCAAAGAGAATGTTTATTAATTTTTATGTTGTAAAATATTGTAGTTTTACGTGAGTCGTGTAGATACAAATTACAATACTCTTGATTTTACAAGCTCTGTAGATAACTAAGTAATGGCCTTAAATAAATACATGCATCCTCGTAATATCTACAAAACTCCGCCGGATTTTGCAGACCTTGCCAAGTTATACAGCGAATTCTCTATTGTTACAAAATTGGTGAGTTTACACTTTTTGAACTACTCCAAGCTTTTTAATTTTTTTAAGTGGGTATGTAAGCCAAATAAATTTAAAATCAACAACTGAACAAATTCCTCTTGTCTAAATAGTTTGTCTTCTTCATACTGACTGACCCATCTGAATGGCCCACCTTATATACACGCATTCGATTTAGAATTGATTTTGTTTTATTTAATTTATATTCATAAAGCATTTAAACCATAAGTGATTTGACTGATTGATAATTTTGTTGCAGGACGCTACAGGAAAGGTTACTATAAATTTTAAGGATCCAAATTCCCTGAGGGTTTTGACTAAATCCTTGCTTAAACATGATTTTAATCTTGATGTAGATATCCCTGATAATCGTCTAGTGCCCACACTTCCGTTAAGGCTAAATTATGTGTTATGGCTGGAAGATCTCCTCACTTCAATACAGAGGGAAACTGATGTTCAAGGATTAGACATAGGTAAACTTTATTATGTTTTATTCCAATAACTTAACTTTGTGCATTGTCATACCAAGCAGATTAGAAAAGCAAATACATTGTCTTACTCTGGATGACATTATTAAATCCAATGCCTTGTAATAACATGACTATGATAATACTGAAACATAGTTCCCACTGTTTCTTTAAACACCATTTTTATACTAACATGATGCTGTGTGTCTAAAACTGAATATTATAATGAACCTAATCAAATGACTGGAATAACTCGACCACAGTATCAATTTTGCATTCATTTTAAAGGCAATGAGTGTAAGTACATGTTTATGTAACATAACTAAACTTGACATGATTGAAAATGAATGAATACATCTCATCTTCACACAGTACAACCTTTAATGGAATGAGAAGACAATTACTTCTAAGAAAACTAGCTTATGTACTAGGAGAATTTAGAGACATTTAGGCTAAAATCTGATATAAGGTATTATTTTGCAGGTACTGGAGCTTGCGCTATTTATCCATTATTAGCAGCTGTTAAAAACAAATGGAGAATGGTTGGGACTGAAACAGATGCAGAAAGCATTGTGAAAGCCGAGGAAAATATACAGAAGAATAACTTGCAAGACTTGATAAAATGTAAGAATATCTGGTAATTCTGTTACTGAATCCCCATTAACTCAACTCAACTGTAATATCTTATGATTATCTTTGTTTACATAGGAATAGTACCATTTACCTAACTTCCTCTAACACTGACATGATAGACAATGTTGTAGCCATAAGCATGAAATTTTTCACAAAAGAGTTCCATATGCATTGTGTAATAGAATGGATATAATACTATTTAATTTGAAGATTAATAATCTTAATATTATTTTTATTCTAATTTATATTCAATAAAATTTTTTAATTAAATTTGGAGCATGAAAGAGACAAGCAATGAAATGAGAGTTAATTAAAGAGACAAGAGCTATCTAAAACAATCAACTTCAAAAATTTCATAAGTCTGCAACATTTTTCGTTGATTTTGGTTATGGTTAGTTTTAGGTTTATATGAAAGTTCATCATCCCAATGTAAAACATGTTGTATAAATAAGTTTTTTTTTAATTTCAGTGGAAAAGAATACAACTAGCTCAATAATCGATCACTTGTTTACCAAGGAAAATAAACTACATTTTGATTTCTGCATGTGTAATCCTCCCTTCTATAGTAACATACAAGAGTTATGTGAATCTCGAAGCCCGGCCAGGTATGTATCGGATAAACATTTTTACTAGAATCCTTAATCTAAATATCCATTGAAGTGAGTGAATTTGTATTGATTTATTGTAACATATTTGTTTTAGACTACCTCCAAAGAATGGGTTCACTGGATCTCCACAAGAACTTATAACAGAAGGTGGAGAGTTAGAATTCTGTAGAAAACTTATAAAAGAGAGTAAACAGTATAAGGAAAATGTATTGTAAGTAAATCCAGAATTGGGGCTTATTCTGTTGCACATAAAGCATAACATCGCCAGATAAATAATCTTAAATGACGACTGAACTAATATGGAACAAGTAAAATTATTGCTGTCTTGTCTTGCTCACAAATTACAACTATGAGAAGAAAATAACAGTGTAATCTAGTTTAATTTGGATACAAGAGAATGTGGGAGGTTTGATAATAATTCTGTGTGACATTTTCTACTTTTCCTTTTTCAGAATATTCACTACAATGGTTGGTCACAAGTACAATTTAAATGTATTGCTGCAAGATTTAAAATCAGATGGAATTAAACACACCCACACGGAGTTTTGTCAAGGACGCGTCACTAGGTGGGGCCTAGCATGGACATATGAAGATTATGATATTTATAATTTAGGTTTGTATTATCATTTATTTATAAAGTTACAAAATTTAATAACAACACTACTCTCAAATTATAATTGAAGAAAAATACAAAAAAATCTCCAGACTAAGACACCAACTGTATGGTCTCAAACTAAGCAAATGCTTGTACTATAGGTACTATGCAACGGACTGGTGGTAATCTAATGGACACCCACATCAGGGCAAATTAATAAAAGGACATTTCCTATACTGACTCACTCAAATCATTTCCTACTCCACTCAGTGCAGTGAGTTCAGTTGAGTGTGATGCTTGAACCACTATGCCAAGTGGGCAGCAAATGTGTGACCCAATGATGAAGACAATAAGTCATAATCGCCATCTTCTTCGTTCATAGATGACAAATCCAAGGAAGGAGCTGACCAGCAATAGACACAATTGTTCTATCAACTTAGGTACCAATATGTGTCCTATATCTAAAACAAATATGTTTTTGTTACAGTGCCACCAAGAGACAAACTAAGGAAGAAAAGTTCACCAACAGTGTATTTGTTACCTGAATTGCCAAATATTAAATACAATGTTGAAACTGCATTCGACAAGATAAAGGGAATTTTGAACAGCTTGACTATAAACTACAAAGTGGTGGAAAAGAGAGGCAACAATATATCGTTGAATATAACGGCGAAATCCAACACTTGGTCCAACCAGAGACGCAAGAGGAGACTCATGAAAAGAATGGATGTAGAGGCAAAGAAAACTAAATTAGACAGAGAATATTCAAGCCCAGACCAAGGTAGTGAAACAGTGAATACATTTGATGTTTCTAATGAACAATTGAACCAGGAGAGTAATGAAGAATTTCTTACCAAAGACCAAACAGACTCCGGTAGAAGTCTTACAAGTAATGCTAATAATGATATAGTAGTCCATGCATTTTTAAAATTGTCAAAAAAAGAAAATGATGTTTTACTTGAAATGGATTTTTTAGATGGTAGTGCTGGGAAAGAAGGATTACATCAAATAGGACAATATATTAAAAATAATTGGAAGTAGTTGGTACTTGCGTAGTTTCATTTTATATCCATATAATTAATTTGAGATATTCTATAGGACCCTAATACACGATGGCCTAATATACTTTTTTGGGGTTCCATATTACAAATAAGAAACCCTGATGGTTACGTCATGTGTCATGTCCGGCTGCCTGTTTGGCACCGGTTATTTATTCTGAGACTTACGAACGTCTATATGGCTGAAATTTGAAACACTTGCTTCAAATTAGTAACAAGTAATTGTAGGTAATGGTTAAATATTATCACACTTCTGCACATTATTTTAGGCTATAAGGCGACATGGGCCTTTCCGGATCATCATGTCATCGCCAGGAAGTATAACACCTATTTATCCGTAATTAAATAAAAGGTTTAGTTTGTAGATTCTATTTTAGCAAGTAAACACCAGATTGATTTTCCTCATGCTTTATTAAATTAGAATACTGAATACAAATTTTGTGGTATACCATACAAATCCACTAAAGCTTAATAATAATAAATGAATGGTTTTCATAGAACATTATAAAAATAATTAATTCAAAATATCCATAGTTCCAAATGAGTAGGTACCAATAACCCCAGATTTGTCCGATTAGCTGCACTCATGTACTTATCGTGTCAAATCTGAGTATGTTCCTACATTTATTGTCGTCGTACATTGTAAATAACGACACATCATAGTATCATGACATCGAATCGACGCCAAGTGGCTCATGGCACACGGCGCCCTAACCAGCGGTACACCCTTACTGGTTAATATTGCATGCATTAATCCATGACAGAACATGCTCATTATCTGAATATCTCAATAATCGTTACGTCGAAATTCGCGATATGTTCGACAAAATCACTAAGTAAGAACTAAGAATATTACTTACTTGCGTCATCCGACTGCAAAGTAGTATAATATTAGGTAAGCATCATCAGCATGTGGCTGACACAAAATGTTGTTGCCTTTCTTGGTCTACTCTGTATTACTATACAATCCGTCCGTCATCCGCGTTAAATCGCTTGAGTAGCTAGGATACTTATTACAAGTCGCTCCAAATACGTATTGAGATAAAACGTTGTCCAATCTTTAAAACTTGAAGGGTTAGACTTCATGTCCTCATCCGCGTGGACGACAGTCTACTAAAATGCGTTATAGAGGCAGTAGCGTTAGTGACTCGCCTCACTAGCAGTTTCATAATAATTACAATGGATCCCTTCAAGTTTCTCCTACATGGATGTTTCCATGCATACGCCTATATAAGACTGTGTGACCATTTAATCAAATAGCAAATAACGATATGAAATAGACCAACGATCTTTGTCAAAAAGCTCAATTAGACCAAACGAAAGAAATGGTAAACAAGAGTGTTTGTTTTTATACCAAACAAAACCGCTAAAGAATACAAAGGCTTAATGATAATTGGTAATACATAAGCTAATGAGTCAATTAAAATAAAATAAAAGAAAAGTCTAAGTACCATCGAAAATATAAAACATACAATAATATTTCAGATTATAATGCTTTCTCCTTGCTACGAAGTCGGGCTATTGATATGGAGAAGAATAGTTTTGCCTTATATATAGATACAATTGAACAATCGATAGCCGATAATCCCAAATCATTTTGGTCATACATTAAAAGTAAGCGAGCCTGTGCAACTCTTCCGAATGTTATGCAATATCAAGGTGTACGCGCGGATACTGGGGAGGATATTAGCAATCTTTTCGCGGAGTATTTCCATTCTACCTTTCTTGAGCCAGGAACAAATAATTCAAGCTTAGACACCGCGTCATTATTTAATAACAGCACTGTTAGTCTGGGATCTCTTATTGTTTGCGCTGATACAATTTTAAAACTCCTCAAGTCCCTCGACTTGTCGAAATCCGGTGGTCCGGACTTAATACCGCCTATTTTTATAGTCAACTGTGCTGACAGTTTGGTGGCCCCAATTTGTTTGCTGTTCAATCGGTCGCTATCAGAAGGGGTAGTTCCAAATATATGGAAATCTGCTTTCGTTACGCCAGTGTTCAAGAAGGGTGATAAATCTGATATCGCAAACTACCGTCCAATATCAAAGTTATGCCTTTTTTCTAAACTCCTCGAAAGGGTAGTCCATAACCACATTTATCCTGCCATGAAAAGCTGCTTTGCTAATGAACAACATGGGTTTCTTAAAAATCGGTCAACTACCACAAATCTTATCCTATGTAATGACTATATTACTGAGGGTATGGATCAGGGTGCCCAGGTAGACGTGATATATACGGACTACAGCAAGTGCTTCGACCGTATAGATCATCGCCTACTATTGCGTAAGCTATGGATGGCGGGTATTCATGGCAGCCTATTTCGTTGGTTTACTTCCTATATTGAGAATCGGTGCCAGGCAGTGGTATTGCATGGGTACTCATCCAAATGGAGTACGGTCCCATCTGGGGTACCGCAAGGCTCGATTCTGGGCCCACTTTTATTCACAATATTCATTAATGATATCCAAAATATTTTTAAACATTCAAAAATTTTACTTTATGCGGATGACATGAAAATCATTAAAGTTGTATGTAATATTTCTGACACTGTGAATCTCCAAACAGATCTTAATGCGTTTACTATTTATTGTTCATCAAATAACCTTCAGCTAAATGTATCTAAATGTTATCACCTGACGTTTAGTCGGCAAAAATCCATGATTGGTATGGGCTACAAACTTGACGGTCAAGTGATAAATAAAGTTAATAACATTCGTGATCTAGGTGTCGTTCACGATAGTAAACTGTTAGTTGATAAGCATATTGATGGTATTGTTGGCAAAGCGTCAAAGACTCTGGGTTTCGTTATCCGCATGTCAGCATCCTTTAAGGCAATAAAAACGATAAAGATTCTTTATTGTGCTTACGTGCGCAGTAACCTTGAGTACGCCTCTCAGGTTTGGAACCCCAAATACGAGATATACAAGTCTCGTATAGAGGCTGTCCAGAGGAAATTTTTAAATTATCTTGACTTCAGGGTACGGCAATACTCAGTAGACTATCAGCATCGTTGCAAAAAATATCACTTTTTGCCACTGGACTGGAGACGTCGCATAAATGATATTTGTCTGTTGATGAATATTGCCAACGGAACAACTGATTGCCCAGAACTTTTATCCAAAGTATCCCTGCGTGCTAACCAAGCTTCCCTTCGCCGTAGACCGATACTAGATGTGCCTTTCTCCACAACCAACTATAGAAAGAACTCATTTCTTCCACGCTCTGTATCTAGCTTCAATGGAATTCCCCTGGATCTAGATATCGATCTGTTCTGCACGGACACGTGCTACGTAAGACGGTTACTAAGTAAACAATTCTTTGGGATTGCAAAAACGACTGCGGTTACCTAGGCGACTCACTACCCTCACTGGGATCAATGGCATTGTTACATTGTATATCTTTTTTATTATTTTTTTTCGTTGGTTTGTAATGTTACTCTGGCACAAATTAAGTTATTAAGTTAATTGATTTAGTTACTTATGTAGTTACTTGACTATTAGGTGTGTCTACAACTGTATACCTATATGTGGAGACTTGTTATTGGCAATTTGTGAATTTTTGTTTTGTCATATAATTTTGTATTAGTCCGTAAGTCTTCTGCAAGAATAAATAAATAAATAAATAAATAAATAATTAATTAATCCATGAGTCAATTAAAATAAGGAACGGACTTTAGGCGAGTAAAAATAAAAATAAGATAATGAGGGAGATGATAAGTAGATGTACAACAACTTAACGAAAGTGGTACGAAAATAATAAGAAATTTTAAAAATACTCAATATTAACAATATCAGAATAACTAAATATGCTCTGCTATATAAGCACATAATAGGTAACAAAGAAATTGTTACCATAAAAAATAAGTTGCATTGGAACTAGATTGAGCATTCGTTTGGTCTAACATAATGTCGTGAGCTAAAATAAAAATTGAGACAATCCTATTACTAAATTAACTTATTAATATCCCATAAATGCAAAATACAAATCATAATAATAGTACGTAATTAAACAATCATACTTTTACATAAATGATTAATGATAAGACAAAAAATAAAAATGATGTAGACACAGGATATGAATTACTGAGACTGATCGCCATTCGGTGAACATAATACCGTTCAGCGTTGCAGATATCATTTAACTGTAGTGTCTACCACCACGGCCACGGTTGTTTTTGTTGTGAAAGTTGGTTTTACCTTTAAACGTTTTCTCCATGGAGAATTTGTAACATATCGCACCTTCGTTAACGAAATTCATCGCGTACGACAACGGCAGAGTAGCGCATCTGGCCTCTTTGTATATGTCATTAACATGTTCACTCGACGAGCTACAAACATCTACGAATTCGTACTTCCTACGCGGCTCTCTTTTGTTGTAAATCTGAATTGAGTATGTCCATTTATGAGCGCTGACCTTTGTGCCGATAAGTTGGGTGGTCATATAAATCATGCGGTCCTTTTCTGACACGCACACATGGACCAGAAAGTTAAAAGAACCCTTCACGATTAAGTGAACAAACTTGTTTTCGATGCAGATGTTTGGGAGGAACATTTCTTGCCCCTCTTCGGCCTGTCGCTGGGCGGAATGCATGTTGTCGAAGTGGGCTGCGATGTGATTTACTTTCCCTAAAACAAATGTTCTATTTAGTGGACGCAATCACGCAGGATGCGGGTATTACATGTTGTAGGTAACTTGCAACAGTATCGAGAAATTTCAGCAAAGCCAAAAATTTTTCATAAAGCCAATGAGACTACCCACATAAGAAACAAATAAATAAAATTGGAGTGTCTGTTTGTAATATCAAAATAACACCTTTTCACTAAATGCGTATGAAAGTACATACGACACCTATACCAAAAACGCGATTTAAAATTTTTTTGTCTGTCTGTCTGTCTGCATGTTTGTTCCGGGTAATCTCCGAAACGGCTGGACCGATTTTGACGGGACTTTCACTGGCAAATAGCTGATGTTTTAAGGAGTAACTTAGGCTACTTTAATTTTAGAAAAACAATTAGGGTTCCGCGTAAAAAAAATAAAAACACATGAAATCAAAGAGTATCTCCGAAACGGCTGGACCGATTTTAACGGGACTTTCACTGGTAGATAGCTGATGTTATAAGCAGTAACTTAGGCTACTTTTATTTTAGAAAAACAAAATTTAAAAAAATGGGTCCTGTCGCGCGGGCGCAGAACGCGGGAGCGGGCTTTTTTGTTAAGTTCAATTCCACGCGGACGAGGTCGCGGGCTCAGCTAGTAAGAAATAGATTTAAAAACATGCACGCTTACCTCTCCACAGACATTGTCCGAATACCGCGTTCAAAGGGCATAGCATCTCCTTGAAGGGACACTCTTTCACGTGTGCCTCCATCTCAGACAATTTAAATACTAAGCTACAGCCATCTCCTTTGTTAAGACACGGTACTTTTCTCTAAAACAAACAATTTGGCGATTAGTCTACTTTTACGATGGTAGTAAATTAAATTAATGTTTATTTTAGGCCTCATTTAAAAAATCATAAGTAGTATCGCTTACCTCGGCCACGTAACTCTCCAATGCGTGGTTTCGAACATCAGTAATGCCCAGCCCGCAAACCCCGCACGCGGCGCCGCGTTCCTTACAGAGCTTGCATGAACTGTGTCCACTGCCACAATTGAAGATGTACAAAGTAAAAATGTTTTTGCACGTTGGGCACTTTAGATCATCGTTACCACTGTTTCTGTCGCGAGATCTGAAAAATTGTAGTCATATTACGTACTTATTTAGTACATTATTGCGCCGGCTTCTACTATGTCCTTACATTATCGATACGAGATGTGCAATCTTTTCAGGTACAGTAAATATCAAAAGTAGCTTTGGTATCTAAAATGTCCAAAATAATCGCATTGTTATACACGATTCGGTAAACCAAACCGCATTCCCCTTACTCTATCCCAATTCCTCTTAGGTTGGCTACGTGAGAGTAATGCCATTGGGGCCGTTCAAGTATTACGTAAGCCATAGACCCCCCTGCCCCCCATACGGGGGGCAGGGGGGTCTAGATGGTGATTACTTCAGCAGTAGTTCTTTTCTATTTACACATATTATGGCAACCCACACATTGTCTATGTTTGGAAACGAAACTTTTTTGGGGATTCCCACAAATAATGTACTCGCTTAGAACCGAGTAGGGGAATTACCGTGCGCTATTCACTTGTCTAAATTGTTGTCTTGTCGAACATGCAAAACGTGTGGTCTTTATCATGCTTCCGTCAAGTCACTAAATCGTCACATCGAGAAGATCCATAAAAATTAAACACGCACACGTAAGAGCTTTATTTACTTTTGCTGACAAGGGGGATGGGGGGGGGGGGTAAATAATTGAAATAAATCCGCTTACGTAATACTTGAACGGCCCCAACGGTATTGCAAGCATCCATAGGCTATGGTAGCTGCTTAACATCAGGCCGATCGTCCGCTTGTTTGCCGTATTTTTTCATATTATAAAAAAACCAAGCTGTTTTTAATGTTGACTATGCAATGATAGATAGCCGCAATGAACCGGCTTTTAGTAAAAAAAGCGAAAAATATTTATCAAATTACCTGGATACAGATCTTTCCCGCGGTGCCGAGGGCGCAGCTCTGTCAACAAGGAAAATATCTTATATATAAAATTCTCGTGTCACGGTGTTAGTTACCATACTCCTCCGAAATGGCTCGACCGATTCTCATGAAATTTTGTGTGCATATCGGGTAGGTCTGAGAATCGGTCAACATCTATAATTTATATGGCAAAACAACGTTTGCGGGGTCAGCTAGTATAAATATAGTTTGATTTGTTTACTACGAAGCTTGTAGAACTTTGTTTTTACTTAATTCTGAAAGCAGCTCCACACAGCTCTAACTCCTGCAAGATTACAACCGTCGTCTTCATGATAATCTCATGTACTAAAGAGCGTTTATACGTGTTTTACAAAATAAACAGTTCGTGAGAACATAAATTAGCTTTAATTATTTTTTGTACCTAAAGACATACCTTGCAGTCCCATTGTTGTTCACGAAGACAAAGTCCGCGGCTACTGGCCTTACATTGTTCGGGGAGTTGTTGCTGAATCTAAAGTTGGCGCTGGAAGTGCTCGGCCCCCCCGCAGCTGGCGGTGCGTTATTGTTAAGGTTTGGATACAAGTTTTTACTTCTAGCGTTAACCTCTGTCGCATTCTGCAAATCTTCTTGGCGGTAGCTGTACGGAGCGGGATTTCTTTCAAAGCTGAAATAAGAATCGTGATGAATAACGCTTTCGACTGATCAACGGTTAGAGGTAGGTATCTAAATTGTCTGCAATTGTTGAAATTTGGTCTGTCCGCCATTCTGTTAATCAGTTCTAAATATATATTCTAAGTGGGTAGCTTGCCAATTTAACACAAATTAAATCCATAAACATTTCAGACGTAGGAATTCTCTGGGTATTTATCGTATCGTATTTATGACACTTGTCTCTATTGGATTGGGATAAAGAGCAAACTTGAAAGTAAGTAAATATTAGGTTTCATAAGTTACTTACCTACATAGAGTAATGAAAAATAATTAATTCATATATTTAACTAGCTGTGCCCCGCGACTTCATCCGCGTAGTATTGGATTATTGGGTTAAAAAGTATCCTATATGTTAATCCCGGTTATAATCTATCTGTGTTCCAAATTTCATCCAAATCCGTTCAGTAGTTTTTGCGTGAAGGAGTAACAAACATACATACATACATACATACATACATACATACATACATCCACACTCACAAACTTTCGCATTTATAATATAAGTAGGATAAAAACATATTAGTGTGTGTTAGAGATTTTCTTTCGTAAGTTGTTTACCTACCTATATAATGGAATGAAATTATATTAATTGAGTATAATTAATTAATCAGTAGGTTGTATTTACTATTGTGTAGGCACTAGGTCCAGTCAACATCAAAACTAGATAATTATGATTATTTTATATTCATACTGATTAATTATTTTACGAGACTTCTCGCGAGCTATGCAACTTATGAAATAATATAATAAGAATACTTACTGTGTAATATGAGTATACCTACCGATTTTGGTTGTCCAATACGGGATTATTAGCTGGATGCACATTATTATTAGTACGCGCTGGTGGTGGCTGCGGCCGCTGAGGGGCCGTACCAGGGCGAGTCTGGTTTACTTGCGAAGCTGGCCTGTTAAAACAACATTATTGCTTTATCTGATGGGCTTGTCACCGACTGCCCCAGCAGAGTTTCGCACCTACCTCTATGGAGGTGCACTTCATGCTAGATGCATGACGTGAGCTAGTGCATAACAAAAGCGTTCGCCAGGTCATAACAAAGTCGTTAGGGTATAACTATGATTGTTGCATTGTTTGGCATGTGATCGCATATTTTACAGTGTTACTCTGCAAGCAGTTACGAAAGAAGATAAAAACACGATACTGCTGAATGTTTTTCTCAGCCACTATTTGTACGGTAATTACATATATTACGACGAGGACAAGGGATCCCTGCTTGGCTCCTTTAGTAACTACCCGAGGATGCTATAAATTATGAACTCAAGTACATATTTAAGAAGTTATATAGTTCCTTAGTTAACATACCGGGCTAGATTGACCAATGAGGGATTATTTGGTTGTACGACAGTGTTATTAGCACCGGTTGGAGATGGTTGCGGCCGAAGAGGGGTTGCAGCAGAGGCAGGGCGAAGTGGATTTGGTTGCGAAGCGGCCCTATTGAGGTTAGTAAGTAAAGCTTAGTCAGAGAAATAATATTATCACTTACGTATATTTTAAATATGTAGAGCTACTAAGATTCTTAGTAGTTCTGCATACTTAAAATATACGTAGTAGTAGTAGTCTTAGTCTAAGACTGACACGATAAGTAGGTACATACTACATGCATATGAGATAAAATAAACATAAGGTATATACTCAGGTAGTAATTATATCCGCCGATAACAGTGTCTACCTATTAACTATACAACGGACAAATGAGTAATAATAAATGCTTCTTCACCATTATGGGTACAGTGAATGTCAAACGCAGAATATTAATTTAAGGTGAAGGCGCCTGTCTAGCCCGCGAAATTCAAAATTTTCGAGTATTTTTATAGTTTATCCAAAATCTGAAAACATTTAAGACAACATTTTGTGATTTGCGACAAACAGTATGCAGTGCGTTTATTAATACATTTATTTTACTCTAAATATTATCACGGTGGATATGATACTAGTAAATCACTAAATATACAAATATTGCCAGATTATCTGGGTAGCTGTCGTTCTTGAAATGTTTTAGAGTAAGTTGGATATATTAATAAATGCACTGCACACGGTCTTTTTCGCGAATTACAAAATGTGCCTTTTATTATTTTCAGATTTTGAAAAATTTCTAAAAACCTCAAAAAATTTGAACTTCGCGGTCTAGATGGGCGCTTTAGCCTTAAGTACACACTTTACCCATTTATTCTTACGTCCACCTATTTTAGTGAACAAAATTCACGGCATACAATTCTCTAAGGTAAGATCACGTAAAATACATATAGGAAATTAGGCACAGATTAGGTTTACGAACGAGAACATAATATACAGAATAAAGTTCGTATTTACAAAGTCTTAAAAAAGGAATACCTATTAGTAGTATTAAACAGAACAGTATACCGGTTTTGGTTGTCCAGTGAGGTATTAGTAGGTTGATGCACAGTGTTAATAGTGATATTAGCGCGTGGCTGGAGAGGAACCGTAGCAGGATGAGGCTGGGTTAGTTGCGAAGCCGGCCTATTGAAATAATATTATAAAATGATTTTATTTGATTTTATTATATTACCAACTTTGATAAAATATAATATATTTAGTGAATACCAAGCACAATTTTTCATGTCTTTATTTGTAGCCCCAATCGAGATCCGTACCTTAATGGAGGTACACCCATATAATAGGTACATTTTAATCTATGAGGTGCACTTAAAAGCTCGTTGCAACCTAATCGCTCATAAAGCATAGACTAGAGAGGGTTGCTCAGTAGGCGGCACGGGAAAAGCTATTGCAAGCAAATAATTCTGACTCCTTTTTTAATACCCTTAGAACTCACATTTCGCAAGCAGCTCGAGTAAGGTAAGTGTAAAGCCTATTAAAATAAGATTCAAAATAATTTGCGCTTATTATAATTTGGTCTTATTAACGAAGGCAAGCGAAACCTCTACTTCTTAATTCAGAGAATCCGGATACCTGTTTCATCTCTAGTGTTAAACCACAAGCAGTTACCATAGAAGATGGAACACAAGAATACACACCTACCTACCCTACAATACAAATGTTTTTCTCAGACGCTGTTTGCGCCCGGTGAGGTAAACATGAGAATCTAAGTCCTAGATAGATTACGACAGAGGGTATCTACTTGCCTCCTTTAGAAACTGCTCGAAGATTCTAATAATGTAAGTACCTACCTAAGAAATTATAGCATGTATATGAAATGACCATACCGGGTTGGGTTGACCACTGAGGGATTATTGGGTTGATGGACAGTATTATTAGCTCGTCTCAGTGCTGGTTGCAGTCCCTGAGGGGCTGTAGCAGGAACTGGGCGAGGCGAATTTGGTTGTGAAGCCGGCCTATTGAGAAAATTAGTTTTTTTAGCAACGTCACAGAAATAATACATTGCTCTACATACATACATATTAAGGGTTAACATAGGTAAGAAGGTAAGTATATAGTTATGTTATGTAGTCATTATTGCCGCAGATAACAGTGTGTATTTATTTAACAATAGAAGAGTGTTTTATAAATATATGAAAACATGATTCTCAAGCAGCAAAAATAGATATTATAGCATGTAAGTAAGTAATAATGTACTTAGATTACTAATACCAGAAATAAGTATGCATAATATATAATTAATTGTACCCAATTAATTGATCTTCAAATCTTTTAAGCTTCTGAAGTAGTTGATTAAAATAACATATTACTGCTTTTGACAGGACCTACCTCATGTTTAGTACCCACCATAACATAACAAGATTATTCAAAAGATTTTTTCCAAATTAATTTACTTCAGACAATAGGTACCTACTGATCTATGTGTTAGTAATTCATTTATAAATTGTATTTATTTATGCTTGAAACAGATTTAGGAATTGAATGGGGTACCTACTACTTAATTACATAATCTACTTAATTACAGAATTATTAAAGAATCTCAATCAAAATAGGCAGGCTAGTAGTTTAACCTATAGGTTTATTGATATGGCTATGGTTGAAACTAAATAAATAAGGATATAAAAAAGGATTTTATAATACCTTGGGGTAGTTGCACGCTGCTGTGCATTGTTTTGTGTTGTCACATGGGTCTGAAGAAGATCTCTGCATCTCTGCTCATACAACTTTCTTTGTTGTTCCAAAATATACTCCACATTTTCCCGTTCAAGCCTTGACCTTTAATTTCAAGCAGACCAGTACTTGCTTCGGTACTAAGTATTTATTTCTAAGTCACCCTATGTTTGCACACATAACACTGAAGCACATTCTCTCATTTGATGACAAAAAATGGAGGTAACAACCTGTTTCAGTGAAATAAAGTTTCGGTCAGTGCGAGGGAACCAAGCGTAAGAAAGAACATGCAAGTAAGTAGGTAGGTAGCATGGAGGAGTTATAATAATAGCGAGTAGGCTACAAAATCTGTGTAGGTAGGTATAACAAACCTGTTGTTTGATGATTGTTCTGCTCCCATGTTGACAATGACAATAATATGTCTGTAATACCTAACACGATTGTATCAAAAAGATTACTTAAATATCGGTACACACACGACGTAGGTATCTACACAAATAAATAGACGTAAGTAACACAGAATAAATCAGAAAGAGATAATTAGATAAGATTACAGAACGAACGAAACAGGAAACTCCGATTCGACTGCAAAAGCGCTTTGAGCACGACTGCTCGTGTGCAAGCTCAAATAAAGTTTTTATAAACTTCGGCTACCAAGCCCGCGGGCCAGCAAAAACAAACGATAAGAATGAAATTAATGAGGCCGAGGGATGCTAAAGCGCCCAACCAGTGAGTATCGATACTTATCGATAATCTACAGTGATTTTTCCCTTTGGTTCTTTAATTTATACATACTAGATGCATATTAGCCATAGCAGATATTTGCTAATTACTAAGATTATCGTTGCTATTAAGATTTATATTTATGCAGGGTGTTTCAGATCTGAAACACTAATTTACGTACATATATGGTTTGTAGTTATGTAGATAGACGTAAAAGTCATATTTTCTGAGTTACGGGCCGAATAAAGAATAATGGAATACCCTGCATTTCAATTGAATTCGGAGCAGATAATTTTTAATTCAAGTCATTCATTGTTGGTGGTCAAGTGGTGGAATGTACCAATTCGATGCTAGTAGCCGTGATGCGCCCTCATTCCCATTTGTCATCCCAGCATTCAAGTGATATGCCCCATAATCATTGTAAAACCAGGCCGGCCAAACTAACCCTTATGGCGAAAACACCTGCAAACAATCTATATACATAAATAAAACTACAAGTAGGATTATGTACATTACTTTTTAGGATTACTAACTATTTATTTCGTATGTAGGTGCGTACAATAATCTGTAAACCAGGGTGCATGGAAGAGCAGGTTACTGTACGTTTTATCGATATAATGTAATTTAAGTACTACGTCACTATGTATTAGTGCATGTGCGCAGTGCCTTCCTACCTACTGGAAAGAACCGACCATAGACTTAAATCTCATTTATGCTCAAATTGGCTCAAATCCCATTTGCAAGTCTGTGGAATTAATTAGTTTTTTTTACGACCCTAATATACCCAGTACATGTTGCAAATTATGGCATGGATGGATATTGGAGATTATTAAAATATACGGATGACTATTACGAGATTATAATTATAAAGTACGAGACATGTGACCGGTACAAGAAACAAAAGCGCAATCAAGCAATGGCAGCCCATATATGGTTTATTGTCTATGTATGTACCAGTGTTGCCAGGCCGTAAGATAGTTATGGGGCGTACGATAATTTGGCCATCGATACGATGTACGATAGCAGATAGGTAAATTATGTAAAACGTACCATAACTTTTAGCAACGCATAAAGCAAAACATATTTTTCATTACTCATACTCTGAAAGTAGGTCTGAAGTTGCCTGAGGAGCGGGTTGAAAGTAATACTTTTCCGGCCCGGGAGAATCGCTTTCAACGGACAGCTGTCAAATTATAAAAAAAAAACTAGTTCCATTTTCACATTTCTATGGAACCATGTTAAAACTTTTTCTACAGTCACTCAATTACAGCATGATGTAAAATTGAAATAACATAAAGAATATCTCGGCACTCAAGCCTTAATGATATCATCCGTCGGGCTCTTGCCATCGCTAACGTAGCGGCTGTTTTAGAGCCTAATGGCCTCTCGCGTAGCGATGGTAGGAGACCAGACGGTATGACGCTGATCCCTTGGAAGATGGGACGGCCTTTGGTATGGGACGCAACAGGCGTCGATACCTTAGCACCGTCCCACCTTCGGGAGTCCAGCATTAGGGCTGGTGGTGCCGCCGCCTACGCGGAATCCCTCAAACGGCGCAAATATAGCAACCTTGATCCAGGTTATATGTTTGAGCCGTTTGAGGTAGAGACCCTAGGACCGTGGGGCCCGGGCACCCATCGCATTTTTTGCGATTTGGGAAAGCGGCTGGTCGAGGCAACTGGTGACCAGAGGGCTGGCACATATCTCGCACAGAGAGTTAGCATTGCTATTCAACGTGGCAATGCTGCCAGTCTTCTGGGCACTTTGCCAAGCGACGGCGGTCTGGCACAAGTATATTTTTTTGGAAATTGTAATTAAATAGACCTAACCTTTTTTATATCTGTACATAGTGAATATATTTGTAATTTCTTACTTCTTTTCAATAAACATAAAGTTAAGTATTAATTAAAGAATATATATTTTTAAATGATTTAATTATAATTTAGTTTCAACAATTTCTCTAAAATAACATAGATCTGGGCCTTAGACCTTTTAACTATGGACGAGTTTTACATGATCATTCCCCTCTGCCAAGGTATAAGACCAAGAAGGTCTAACACGTTTATAAAAACTGTTTACGGAATCGATTTTATCAAAGTCAACATCGTTTTCGCGGTGTAAGGAGCTCCGTAAAAAATGCCGATCCGTGCTGTTAACCTGTGCAAGAAAAGGTCAAACACCTATTATCTACAAAAAGACACAGTAACGTTTCATATGTAAGTGTTTTTGGTGTAATTAATCCCTTTTTTCTAATAAAATAATTCAAATATAAAATGTGATTAAAATCGAAAACATTATCGATTAAACAATCGAGTACGAAATAATTGAAAAGTGTAGTATGGTATCTCGAGTTCGCCATTTTGAATAGTGCTGTGGCAGGGATAATTTATGATTGCGGACGGGTATCGATAAAATTATATTTTTTAGAGTTTTATTATATATTTGTTTTAAATTATATATAGTAAAAATATAATTACTTATTGTTATTTTTTTAACTCATCATTATTCCACTATTTTTCCTGATTTCCCAAAGATCCTCAATTAAAACCAAATGGGAAAATCTTGCAATAGAAAGAGGGGTTGGGAACCTACTCGCACAAGTATTATTTGTTCGGTACACTTTGTTTCGTCGCAATTCCAATGTTTATCTAATAAACGACGAAAATTAGCTGATGCCGTAAGTATTTTATTTATACTTCTACTGACATGATTCTAAAAAAATATTTCACTGAAATAATATATACGTGAAGTGTTTGTGGTGTGTGTAATATTTTGTGTAGAAATATTTGTGACTAGACTATGTAGTAGAAGTTTCACCTTGTATATTGTTGTAAAATATTATTTATTTTAAACGTTTCATTCCCACAGCGAGGGGATTTTTTTTTAAAGTAATGCATAAACGATAGATCATCGTACTGTATAAAATACCATCATATACAAAATAATTCATATTTTGTATTAGATGAAGAAATGCACACATCTATGCAATACTTTTATGATGATGAGCAAGTGAAACTATCGATATATCTAATTAGAAATATCGATATTGGTATCTCCCTATTGCACTTAGTATCTTACACTCGTAAATTCTAGCATGTTGACGTATTTGACCGATTAGTGTGCATAAAAGTTACTAGTGTTGAATATTTATTTAAGTGTGCATTCATAATGACACAATTTGTTTTTTAGTAATTGTGCATCATTTCGTTGTAGTGGTTACCTCGTCCCCCCCCAAAATCTGACAGAAAATTTGATTCGTAAAATGTAGTAGGTCACTTATCCATTGGTTCATTAATCTAAGATCTGGGCAAAATATATAAAGAAGAAAATTATGGCTAAATAATGAAGTTGGCCGGCCAACCAAAAAAAAACAAAATAGGCGGCAATCCAAGAAGGTTAGAATTGCGGCAATCCGATCTTTATTTTATTTTCGAGTTGTAGAGTATTGTTCATACTTCCTTGTATTATTTCTTTAGCCAATTCCAGTTTTTATTTTTACTTTCCTTGTATTCGTAATGAAAAGCACAGTGGTTACCTCGGGTGAAAGACTTATTTTGTCCCTCGAACTATTAGCGTCCTCGCTACGCTCGGGCGCCAAACCCCGTCTCAGGACTAAATAAGTCACTTTCACCACTCGTGTAACAATGTACTATTGTAATCTGGACAAAACAAAACTCTTTGCGTCCCTCACTCATATGCATACGTACGCATGTTTGTCATGGAAATTTGGCTATCAGACCACAGATTAGAGATATGTAGCAAGCTACAGATGGGACAGCTCTTTTTCGACATAGTTCCACTAGTTCCGTTTTGGCGCGGCGGTCGCCAAAGTGCTCTGTGATGCAAAGTGCTCTGTGGTCGCCGGGTTTGACAGATAGGTGTATCACAAGGTACTCTGTGGGTGTATATGTAGGTATAGTTATGAATATAATAGTGTATGTAGTGTTTTTTTTTTTTAACTGATATAACCTTGGGTCCATTTTGCTTTTCCAAAATGGACGGTCACGTTTTTGTATTGTATTGCTATTAATTGTTTGTAATTGCTATTAATTACTTGACACTGGCGAAATCATCGATAAACGATGGAAGCCATAAACTAAATTATAATAATGATGTGGAAGAAAAAATCAGAATATCGATACTAGTGCTGTTCTTATTTTGTCGATAAATGTGTAGGTACTTGGGTAGATATTTTCGTTTTCTTTTGAGGCAAATAACAAAATTGATGTGATTTTAATATTTTATTCATTTATAATTAGTTTTCTTACATTGTCCTACAAATATATCCGGCAGTGAATCCCGACCGCTGGACTTAATTTTTTTCCATCACTATCTGATCCACTAGCAACTCTTCTCTTGGGCATTCCAGTGAAAAGGATGGGAGAGATGAATTATTGATGTTTTGGTTTTCTTTATTATTATTTTTTTCTGAATTATCATTTAGTTCGCCACTTCATCATTACAATACAACGCAGTTTCTGTAAAAATAAACATCACAATACATGTAAACTTAATTATATCCCCCTTCGGGCCCCAGACGTTTAATACGCGCAAATCCTTCAAGTCCCGCGGCCATATCCCTTATCGCGGCGTCAAATTACAAGTTTCGTAAAAAACTCTCTCATTCAAATTCTATTGGCAGATTAATTATATGTTTTTTTTCATTATAAATCGATTTAAACAATAATTATTTAAGTTTATTGTTAAGGCTTATCGATTATAACCAAACCTCTTAAATCTTTTGCTTTCTTTTTAATAGCTCGCTGTTTGTATTCTTCACCTCCACGCTCAAAACGCTCTGTAATCCATTCCACTTGAGTTTACGACAATAAAGCTCTCACAAGCAAGTGGAACGGGAAAAACTGCGGTGGTGACCGTGATCGTTGTGAACGCTTAGGGGAACGCACACGTAGCAAGCTACCATAGACTCTACAGATCACAGAGTACTTTGTTTACAGAGACACCTATCTTGGCGGCTACAGAGTGCTTTGTGTCACAGAGTGTTTTGGCGACTGCGGCGCCAAAACGGAACCATTGGAACTAAAGCTGTCACCCCCCTGTATCAGACTAGAAAACCTGTAGACAGAATTGGAGTTCTGACTGTCGAGATGCCAAAATATAAAGTTGTATAATACTGTGGCGACCTCACATTCACGTCGCCGACAGAAGCGGACAGATGGCGGTAAATGCAGCGCTCCAATACAATGTACGGATTCTTCATAGAAAAACTGAATCACGATATTAAGTCTCGCAAGCATCGTGACTATATATACAAGACACCGAGAATAACCAGCGGGGCATAGCGGCCGCCCCGACAGGCATAACACCCGCCTGGCTGGAAGATCTTCCCTTTTCCGCTAAACTGGTGACCCCGACAACGAACCTACCCTCTGAAGAAGACAACTCAAGCACGGACATCACATCACCGCCCTACATTCGATGGTCAGCACCTGCAGTCACGCTCACACAAAAAAAAAAAAAAACAATCCAGTGCCACCCAGGACTACTACAGCCGACTCACCGCGCTGCCAGTTCTGCAACGCACACAGCACGCCAGCAAGTGTCACCTAGGACTACACCACAGCCGACTCACCGTGCCAGGTTTGGTTCTACGACACACGCTCATCAGTCTCGACTCACCGCAGACCACACGAGCTTTCTGGCATCCTTGCAAGGGCACTCGCACTCCTTGGTCTCGACTCACCGTAGACTACGAGCATATTCGAGCATTCCACCTTGCAAGCAAACGCACCTCGAGCAGACGCAGCAACTTACAAAGACTATCGACCTCCGGTCTTGGAGGGGAGTCCTGTGGCGATCTCACATTCACGTCGCCGACAGAAGCGGACAGATGGCGGTAAATGCAGCGCTTCAATACAATGTACGGATTCTTCATAGAAAAACTGAATCACGATATTAAGTCTCGCAAGCATCGTGACTATATATACAAGACCCCGAGAATAACTAGCGGGGCATAGCGGCCGCCCCGACAGGCATAACACCCGCCTGGCTGGAAGATCTTCCCTTTTCCGCTAAAATACAAACATTTTCTTGAAAAAAGCGATAATTTTCACGGTGACACGATAATTACAACTTTTGGATGTGGCAACACTGCTATGTAAAAAAAACTCCCTATATTATTCTCTTTGTGTTGTATTATTTACTTCTCTCCGGGAAAAAACAGAGTTTTTTACACGTTGTGTGGGCTATATAGTGGGTAGACACTGTAGTACATTGAAATGCTATTACAACCCGTGCGAATTAACTAGGCACCTTGATAAAAGGCGGCGTCACAGCGACAGATGCCTACTTAATTCGCACGGGTTGTAAAATTTACGTCAATCTATATTGCCAACATTACAAAAGTTATAAATTAGTATTATAATGTTGGTACTTCCGGCAAAATGACAATTTACACAAGTTAAGATGGCGACAATAACAAAGTTATACCGGCCGTTTTCGGATGTGTTGGCGTATATCTCTTGTTATTTTACAGTTTTTACTGATTTGTGCGTGGATATTCCGTTATTATCGTTGAGTTGAGATCTTCTCCTCCGATTTAGCGTGAACACTCCGCTTATCGCCCTATTAGTGATACTGTTGTGTGCTTGTGTATATGAGTGTATTTTCGAGACAGAGACTCTATTTGCTGATGAATATGGCTAGCAAATCATCCCAGAAGTGTGTGATTTGTGGCAGAAGGAGGTCTTCGGGTACTAGCTTATTTCTTGCCGGCCTCCCCTTAGACCCTGCCAGGTAAGATTTATAACTATTTTCCTATAGTGCATAACAGTATTTCTAATTTAGAATCCACGGTATCTACCAAGTGTTTAAAACATATCCATTCACTTCTGCACTTCACTTCTGCAGGTGGTGATATCACCTGTTGAAACACCGGTACCAGCACCTTCTCTTTGATAATATAATATGATATATTTGATTGTTTCTGTGCATGTCAAACCTATGAATGTATTCACTGTTATCCCTGGGACCCCACATTACATGCCTATATAGTGTAGGGACTGTGGTAAAACACTATGTCTAACTGACAAACAAACACAAATCCTGAAAACTGTCTGGTTCTTATTTGTAAAAGGAATCTATGTATATGCTGAAGTGAAACATTTTCAATTTGATAATAATAATGATTTCTGAATATTCCATATCGTTTGAATTGTGCCCGAAGACCTCTTTGATAATTAATTCTTCACATTGTATTATCAATGATAATAATTATACTTATTATATTATGTTCTAGATGTCAACAATGGGTTCAAGCAATTGGCCAACAAGATTTAGTACATTTACCCATTGAGAAACTGCATGAATTAAAATTTGTGTGTGGAATGCACTTTGCTGCAGAAGATTTTAATAAGAATGGAAATCGTTTACTGAAAACAGCTGTGCCCAAATTGCACCTACCCCAGCCCCCTCTGCCACAAGAGTTATTTGTTGATTTTCCACAGAAAATTGGATGTCAAAGAGTACAATTTCAAAGAGGTGAGTAATTATAATGCAGACTCTAACTGATCTGGATGCTTATTTATTATTGATTTTATTTCCTAGACAAGAATGCCTCTGACCTGTGCCCATTCAAACACTTGATCTATCTTCACAGGAAATATTGTTATTATGCATTAATAACCTTAAACTATTCATCTTTTTCATTAAATATAGAGTTAGGTGATGATGAGAAAGTTAATAATCTCTAGGGGTGTTGTTGAATCATTTATTATTCTTCTGTTACAGGAATTCTCGGCGATTGTACTAGTAGAGTACTTAATCAAAGTATTAATCAGGCCAATGAGACTTCTACTGCAGTTAAAGGTATGTCACATTCAAACTTAAATTCTTAAAAAACTATAACTAAAATTAATTAACTGATTCAATATGAGGTTAATAAATTTGTTACTCCCTTTGTTACGCTCTTTTTTATCCTACTAATATTATAAATGCGAAAGTTTGTGAGTGTGGATGTATGTATGTATGTATGTTTGTTACTCCTTCACGCAAAAACTACTGAACGGATTTGGATGAAATTTAGAACACAGATAGATTATAACCTGGATTAACATATAGGATACTTTTAAACCCGATAATCCCGAAATTTTAGCTAAGTTAAAATACTACGCGGATGAAGTCGCGGGGCACAGCTAGTATTTCATACTTAGCCAGTGAGTAAGTGAGTCATATTTCACTTTTGTATATAGAGACTATCCTATTTCAGATTTGACAAAAAATATGGTTCAGACTACAATGTGTATGGAACAGGAAAGTGTACCAATCACTTCAACTTCTGTTAATGTAACAGAAAGCACTGCAGGTGTTGTTGCAACGGAAATGAAATATCATATGAGGAAAAACTTAGGTTAGTATAAGAATATCATAACTTTTAAAAAAAATGCTCTGTTTTTACCTAACTATGGCAAAAACTACTTACTATGTTTTTTACCTTACTATGCAAAAAGCAAGGGTAGGGGGTATGCCATAGCATACCCCCCCCCCCAAACTTCCTTACCGTTCCCCCTAATGACATATCTTTAGCAGTCTATGTGTGTATGTATAATTTTTATGTTCCACCATAGCATTTAAACTACTTACCTATCCGATTTCTATAAATGAGGTGTCAATCGATACATTAGTCTGGGTGACACAGGTTACTTTTATACAAACAAAATCAATATGACGTATGTTGCATCCAAATATTTGGAGTCCCTGAATATTATTTAGCAGTTGAGTGGAGTGGGATGTCTTATGAAAATTCTGAGTTCAGAAATATAAATATCGTACAATAATAAATATACCAAGCAACAGAAAAACCATTTTGTACTATATTTTAGCGTTTAAGAATACTACTAGCGCTATTTATCGGCAGTTCTGAATACAAATCGAGTAATTCTGTAGTTGGCTTACAGTTTTTTTATGTTTTTACTTATTTTATTAACAAAGATTTTAATTACAGGTGTCACTGACTCACCAGAGGTTGAACCTAAACCGTCTACAAGTATGTCAGTAGAAGTTTTGGTGCATAGTCACAAAAGAAAGGGCAAATCTACCGGTAAGATTTCTATGTGTTTTGTTAATAGATAATATAATAAGCTATACTGACTTAACACAATGAGTATGAATAGAATCCTATTTGTTTATATAATCCAAGATGGCGGCTGCGTAATATTTGAATAATGTTTACTTAATTTTGTATGGCGCCTTAGTAAATGCTAAAATAATAATCTGATTCTATAAATCTTGTTTGTTTCTCTGTTTATATCGCTGCCGGCTAATGATTTCTATAGTATGTAATAAAACCTATTATTTTTGCGTTGCAGTTGGGAAAAAGCATTTACCTGGACATTTGGAACAAAAGCTATTGCAGCGTCTCAAAACTGCTAAGGATTCCCTGAAGATTTTAGCTAAAACATCAATTAATTTAGACAAACTAGAGTCAACCTTTTTGAAAAATCTTTTAGCAGATACTTTTAAAAACCAGAAGCGTAAGCCTCATGGAAAACGCTGGGATATGAAAAACAAAATATTGTCATTAGCAATATTTAAACGGTCTCCTAGAACCTTTAGATACCTGCGAAAAATACTGCCACTACCTAGTGAGAAAACTCTACACCGCATCATAAAACACATTCCCATGGAAACAGGTATAAATCAAACAATTATAGAAAATCTACAGAAAAAAATTTCCGATGCACCTGCTCGTGACAAAGTATTCGCTTTGTTATTCGACGAGATGGCTTTAAAAAAGCGTTTAATTTATAATGAAAGCACCGATAAAGTGGAAGGATTTGTAGATTTCGGAGATGACATGGGACGTGGTCCAAATATTGCGGATCATGTGCTAGTTTTTATGGTACAAGGTATCTGTAAAGCAGTGAAGCAGCCATTGTCGTACTATTTTGTAGAAGGTACCATATCGACTGAAAAACTGGCTGTAATTATAAAAAAAAATATAACAGCTCTGAAAAATGCTGGAATACGCATATTAACCACCGTATGTGACCAAGGACCAACAAATGTTGGTGCTTTAAATTTATTAAAAAAAATTTCAAAATTAACTGCAGAAAGCAATTTTTTCCTAGTTGAAGAAGATAGAATATTCATAATGTATGACATACCACATCTTTTTAAATCCGTAAGGAACAATTTTTACCAAGCGGGAGAAATAAGCTATGAAAACAAAATAGGAAGATGGCGTCACCTCATAGAAGCAGAAGAGAAAAATAGAAATTTTCTAAATTTCTATAAGTTAAACCAAACAGTGGTAAATCCCACATACAAGGTTAAGATGAGAGTGAAATATGCCGCGCATGCACTAAGTAACACAATGGCAGCAGTTTTAAAGATGATGGCCCTTAAACACGACGCTGAAGAAAAAGAAATCAATGAAACTGCTCACATCATAGAAGAACTAGATCGTTTGTTTGATGCTACAAATGGGCCATCATCTCACAAAGATGTGAAAAAGGGAATCCGTGAGAATGTATCAAATCAAACCAATCATATAGAAAAATGGAACAATTATTTAAAGAAAATGGATAATATAAAATTTATAAAATCGGATTCCCAGCTGCAGCTTAGGCATGTGAGATGCATTAATGGGTTCAAAATATCCCTTAAATCATTAAAAGATATTTGGTGCCAATTAAACACAAAAGAAGGAGTCAAATACCTTAATCTGCGCCAATTAAACCAAGACGCTTTAGAAAACCTGTTTGGTTTAATACGTCAGCATGCTGTTACAAATAAAAACCCTACGTGCTCACATTTCACGGCGGCTTTAAAAACCGTGTTAGTATCAGGCTATACAGCATCAATTAGTCGCGGATCAAACTGTGAAGAGGACCAAAATAAATTTTATTTACATTTTCAAGATATATTAGGAGGAAAAAAAGATGTCAGTACGGAGCTTGGAAATACATCTGTACAAGATCTACAAATTGAAGAAGTAGAATATCCCATAATTTCATTGCCTGAAGTATTCCATGAATATGAAACCGACCTAGCGAGTTTTGAAGAGCAACCAGTAGTATATGTTAGTGGATATGTCGCTGCTAAACTTATGTATAAAAATACTTGTGAAATATGTAAAGCATGTTTAAAAAACGATAATCCTGTAAATGAAGATGGGCTGTACAACTATATTTCACTGAGAGAATGGTGGCATGACAAACAATCCCTTACATACCCAACAAAAATCTTTGCAACACTATTGCAATAGCAAAAACTATATTTCAAAATAATGTTGTCAAAGATTTACATAAACAAAATATTAGCTGCATCACAATCTTGGAATTGATGGTTCACTGTAATATGGATTGGATTGTTTGTTCTGAACATCATGAAAACATAACAAAATCTTTATTTAATGTAATAAGTAAAATGTTTATCCGAAAACAATGTCATATTTTAAATAATATTGCACAAAAAGGTGAAATAGATTTTGCAGACTTATCTAAAAGAGCTCAGCAACAAAGTAAAGAAAAATAATACTTTATAAAGTGACATGTATAATTAAAATTTAAGTATTCTTTTTCTGTACTTTTATTAGCACACAATTATTATTGTAAAGATTATACTATGTCAAAACGGTCGTGTATGTTCTATGCGTTGCCTATGGTAGACGGCGGCGAGAACCCGGGCCTCCAACTCGGGCATTGGTGGCATTAAGGGCCCACACTCACACCGGGGCTCCGTAGGGGGCCATGCTGCGGACCACATATCGTCGGCGGCAGGCGGCCCCCGGCCTTCCCGAATTTGGCAGCTGCTTACCCAGCTGATGCCGCCCCCACGAGATTCGGGAGCAATCCGTGTAAGTGGTCCCCAAAGCTCCGGGAACTGACCAGATGTTAGACATCAGACCATGTTAGGCCTGACCAAAATGTGTTATTTGAAGTTTAGCAGCTACATATCATACAAGCAGACTGTAAATATCCACTGGGATCATGTGCTTCCTCAATAATAACAAATTTATGTAAAACATTTGCATGGCAACATATTATAAATAAAGCTCTAGAGTTAATGCCATATGCCTTTTATTTGCACCTAAAAATATTTTAAATATTAAGAAAGTAAATATGGCAGCATCGATATCGGTATTTTTATTTCATCGTTATTACAACACTAGGTATCGATATCATTTGGTACATCCCTAATGCCACTGTTTTTTCTTTGTACGTGAATGTTGGCAGGCCTACATTATTTTTACAATGTTGGTATGGTTTCCGATCGTAAATTTTAGCTATAGATAATGTTCTAAGTGGGGTCCACAGAGTACTTTGTATATATATGAAATAGAGGTATATTTTCGTTTCATAATGAGAAACGATGAGTGCTGCCTCTGGACACGAGATCGGGAACTACTATCAATATATATATATATATAACTAGCAAAAGTAGTTACAGCTGGTGTATAGTAGCTGTAGCTACTGTTGCTAGTTATAAATAGGTACTTATATTGATAGTAGTTCAGAAACATACATATATATAGGCATGTATGTATATGGACCTATACCACCGTCACGTCACTGAAATAATGAATAAGGTAGGATCTTTTTCGTTAGCATGCTTGAAAATCAAAGCTTGCTGGCAAAAAAGTACCTACCTTATTCATTATGATAATATTAAATGTAGATAAGATCGCTGAATTTGAGAAAAATAAGAAATACCGAAGTGTAAGTTTAAGGGCATGATTAAATAAAAATAAACACAACTAAATTCCTTTTAGTATGTATATTTGTACGTACAGATTTTTATATATGTATCGTATAGTAACCATTTTCACTGTTTGAACATCGCAGGGATACAACATTTTCTGTTCGACATGATGGCAAATAAACACTGACCAACACAATCACAAAATGAGTTCTAAGTTCTTTAAATCCAACCGCACAAAAGCACAAACACAACTGGAGGAGCGAAATTTTACCCAACAGACTTTAGGGGGGAAAAAGGACTATTTAACGATATAAAATAAAAACAAGATAAAATAGCAACGAGCTTGCTCGCATGGAGTACCGGCGGCCATATTTTATTTATTAGCAAATTTTGTTTATGGTCATAAGGTGCAGTGTTGCCAGATCCAAAAGTTGTAGTAATCGTAAATCACCGTTAGAATTATCGTTTTTCAGAAAATTATCGTACAGCGTCATATTTTGGTTTCTCAACTCCAGACAGCACCCCCAGAATAAATTAAATTTAGGAAACAATATTCATTACGATAAATGTAATTGAGAAAATGTTTCGCTGTTCTGCAAACAGTACACTTTTGGCAAATACTAACATGAACCATAACTATAAGAGCTCATAGTTGAGACTGGAAGCAGTCTATTTAAAGGTTTTTTTTGGCTGCCAAACAAATGTCCATGCGTATGCATATGCGAGAGGGACGCAATGAGAGACTTGTTGCTGTTTCATTTTTCCAGATGACAAAATATGTTTTGCTTAGGCGTTGCTCAAAATTATCATACTTTTTACATAATTTAGCTACCCGCTATCGTAATACCGTACGTTTTAAATATTAATTCATTATGTAACGTACGATAATTTTGAGCAACGCCTAAGCAAAACATATTTTTAAATCTGGAAAAATTAAACAACAACAAGTCTATCTTTGCGCCCCTCACTCATATGCATAAGTACACATGGACGTTTGTTTGGCAGCCAAAAAACCTTAAAACAGACTGGAAGTCATAGTTTTGATTTATGTCCGTATTTGCCAGAAGTATACTGTTTGGAGAACGGTGAAACATTTTCTCAATTTCATATTTCTTACCTAATAATTTTTCTCAAATTTCATTTATCCTGGGGGGTACTGTCTGGAGTTGAGAAGCCAAAATTTGACGCAGCACTATAATTCTAACGGTGACTTACGATTATTACAACTTCTGGGTCTGGTGGCACTGCAACCATAAACAAAACGCCTCCCATAATCATCGTACGGTGTGGCAACTCTGTTAGAAAATAAAAAAGCACCATCTTACGTTTTATAAGATAACTATATTCTGACCAAGTTCACAAGTAATTCAACATTGCCATCTTTCACCTTAATCGGAACATACATGATTATAAGAATACAAAATTATAAAACGCTTGACACTATGAAAAGGCTATTTGTTTGATGTACTTCTTAATTTAATACACTTATACGAAGCCTATTTCCCCATGTGCGGAACTAAGATTGTAAGCCCTGGTGGGGTCTCTTAAACGTAGTGATTACATACTCTTTGACGGAAAGAAGAAGAGTTAATAAGTAAATAATGGAGTCTGAAACAACCCCACCCGAAATTCCCCTTGACAATCCATCAATACAAAATGACGAAGAATCTAAACCCACAAATATAGAACAAAACCCGCTTGCTACGACTGAAGCGTCTGCTTCCAACGGTACAGACTCGACGGCTCCTTCAAGTGTTTCGTTAGCGAAAGATGTTCAAAAGCAGATATCGAAAAAACCTAAAAAACGAAAGCCCAAAGTTCCGCGCGATGTGACTGCACCACGGCAACCGCTAACAGGTACCGTTACTTTTGGACCGGCCTATTTATTGTTTTCCAAATCAATTAGTCTATCCCCAAACCAAAATAAGAGTATCCGACATAATATTCTAATTTCATCAATGTTTTTAAGGTTATGTAAGGTACCTGAATGTCCGCCGTGACCAACTGAGAGCTGAACAGCCAGATCTTGGTTTTGCTGAGCTCACAAGGCAGCTGGCCAGTGAATGGAGCAAACTCCCAGCAGAGGAGAAACAACAGTATTTAGATGCAGCTGATCATGATAAAGAAAGGTATAGTTATTTAATCAACGTCCCATCCCTTGCACTCTTCAAATGCTATATGGACATGTTTTTTAACGCCTTGTTTACATTGATGAAACATTCGCCCCAAATTAACGATGTCTTTATGTTATGCTCTCGAATAATAAGGACAACAAGATAAACCAATGTAAATGCTTTGCCAGTGGAAGCTCATGGTTAATACCAAGTGTTTGTTGTTATTAAAAAATGAATCAAGTTTCTCATGATGAATAAAATTTTCCATATAATATGGGGTTACAAAACTGAAAACAAAATAAAGATTCCATAGAGAATGTGTAAAAAATCCATTCAAATTGTTTTTGTAATGTAATCTTGTTCAATAGTTTTTGTTAATTTGGAACCTACTCTACTACCTAGTATTCAATAAAACGTGACTACTATATTCATATAATTTGTTAGCAGTTTATTATGAGTTAAGCTAATGTTATTATCGGAACAGATATATCAGAGAGTGGGCAGAGTATAAAAAAACAGATGCATACAAAGAATTCAGAAAGCAACAGATGGAACAAAAAGATGCAGTTGTGTCTAAGAAAGTTAAACACAACTTACCAGAACCATCAGCATCAGCAGGTTTGTATTGACTAATTGCAACTAAGCATCACTTATTTTGGTAACATTTGGTTTGTCTAGCAATACATATTTATTAGAAAGCTGAACTGAATACAATATATACCATTACTAGTAGAAACATAATATACCATTACTAAACAATTGATTTTTAATTAAGATTACCATCAATGTGAGTTTATCATTAATAGTATTCAGGTATGTTTGATTTGATACCTTTGGCAAAGGTAGAATTAATAATACTTTATTCATTACATTTATAGTTTTTCCTCTGGCAGTCGTACAAGTTGCACCAGAGCAGACTGGTCCTGTAGCAACCATGAATGGCAACACAGCCCCGCCGCCGCCACCGCCGCCCGTCGCCATGCCACGGCAACAAACTCCGCCCAGACCTAGACCTTGTATCACACCAGCTTCTGTAAGTGATGACTTTTTATTTAAATTATGGACCAACCACTATGGGATACCGCACTCTCCTACAAAACATATATGCTTAATAAGGGTTATGATGTTACGATCTTTGATAAAGGAAGGAATGGATACAGTACTTCATACTTTATTATTATTCAAATGCGATCTCGCGGCAATGACAGTGTGTGTAAAGCGCGCCGGCGCGCGGGGCCCAGTGTCAAAACTGTGCAAAACGACGTCAAAACTATGGATACGCCTCACGATTTCAAGTCAATTACATAAGAATATTATAACGTGGCGGGTTATATTCAAAATACCGTTTTCGTAAGAGAAAAAGTATTAAACAAATATGGAAATACTTTATTTTATTTTATCGGTCCACAAAAAATACCTTAAATAATAAATACATGAGATTTAAAAAAAACTGGGACTTTAAAAATAAAATGTGACATTTAATTATAAGCGGCACGACGTCCTTATGATGTGTACAGTGTTAAGTTAAACAGTATTAGAGAAGCAGCCTGGTAAAAAATGTAAGAAGTTATACACAAGCAAAGACCAGTGATGGAAGTGCAGTGTATATTGCTTGGCGCAGTATCGCTTGGCTTGGTATCGTGACGACTGTTTGGCACAGTGGTTTGCACGTATACCACTGGGCTCACTGTACCGGGTGGTTGCGAGTTCGATTTGCGTCCTACGAAATTTCGGAAATGGCCTTTCTGTAATTCGCCCTGGTCTGGTTGTCACCGGGATTGCCCCCAGTCCATTGTACGGTACCAAGTATGATATCGGTGCATAGTACACGCGTTGCTTAGTTTGGGACCATAGTTGGTGTGTCAGTCTGGCGATATTATAGCAGGTGCGGTATTGAGCATAACCGCCGATTACTCAAATATAAACCAATATATTGTTTTCTTATATTTACGCGAATACTACACATTGAAATAAAACTATTTTTACGGATTATATCGCGTTTATTTAATTTTATGTTCCCGACGTTTCGGTTGCTTTACAGCAACCGTGGTCACGGGGGGACTGAGGTGTTAGACGTCCTGATGTCATAGTTAAAAACTGGGTACCCTCAAAATTTAGTTGGTGTTTGCGGTCCGATCCACGCAGAAAGTGCTCACTGTGTCTTGAGGTCTTGCAATGGTACGCTTGGTTTTGGTAGCTAACCCACCATCCAACACAGTTAGCTACCGTGGGAAAATCTTTGTTTCAGAGAGCACAAGGGATCTGTGATGAGCAACACCTGGCTGCCGAGATCCGTCACGTCAAGCAAGTATTGCATGACAACAAGCTTCGGATCCCGCGCCTCCATCACAGTGACCGAGTGAAACCAGCCACAGTCGAGCGTCTGCCTGCTGTACTACCATACATAAGAGGTGTCACAGACAAGATTGGCTACATCTTGAAACGGGCTTCAATCAAAACTTACTTCAAGCCACCCAAGAAGATTAGTCAGTTCTTACCACCTGTCAAGTGTCACATTCCTCTACAAGATGCAGGGGTATACAAACTCGATTGTGAATGTGGGCTCTCCTACATAGGGCAAACTAAAAGATCAGTAAAAACCCGCGTAAAAGAACACATAGCTGACGTGAAACACCGGCGCTCCACGAAGTCTGCAATCTGTGAACATGTACAGGACCGCACCCGCCATTATATCAGATTTGATAAACCACAGATCCTCGCAATAGAACACCGATTCCGACCAAGGATGATACGTGAGGCCATTGAAATTAAAAAACATCCTAATTTCAATAGGGAAGATGGCTGGGTGCTACCACCAACTTGGGATCCAGTAATTAATATAATTAAATCGAAAACCAAGCGTACCATTGCAAGACCTCAAGACACAGTGAGCACTTTCTGCGTGGATCGGACCGCAAACACCAACTAAATTTTGAGGGTACCCAGTTTTTAACTATGACATCAGGACGTCTAACACCTCAGTCCCCCCGTGACCACGGTTGCTGTAAAGCAACCGAAACGTCGGGAACATAAAATTAAATAAACGCGATATAATCCGTAAAAATAGTTTTATTTCAATAAACCAATATATTTAACCAGTTTTCTTTAACATCCGGTGGCCTTTGTTACTTGTGTAAAAATCCGATTCATCAAAATATAATGAACAAATACAGGTACGTTTTGTTGCGTCTCCAATCGGGTGCTCTCGTAAAAAGTATGGCATTAGTCCATTTTTCACGCCTCTCTATAGATTGAGGAAATCTATGGGAAAATGTTGAATTCACTGTCGTATCTCAAATTAAATGTCTTAAATTGCCCTGATAATAAAAAACTCTTCGAGTTTAAACTGTCGAGAAAAGTACCCTAAAAAATATATTGTCATCGGAAGCGACATTGAACATGTGTTAAGAAAGCAATGATAGAGGAATATACGACGACCCTTAGGTAAGCGACTATATTGGACGACTATGCGACTGCTATGTGATTTGGAAGTTTTGTGTGTAACAAATATTACTGTACCTACTAGTGCGTATAAGTTAAGTTTGTGGAGAGCGCAATAAACCGTTTTCTACGAAAACGGCATTTTAATACGAAACAATATAATTTTATAGAAGTCGTATCCACATTATCCAACTACATAGAATGTATGAAAATATAAATTTTACTTTTTCTTGTAAAATATTGTATTTTAAGGGGGACTCACTGATAAAATGAAATGCCATTCGCTTTCTTATGCTTCCATTTCTCACTTTTACATGTTTTAATGATGCAAAACGGTATTTTTCAATATTTTTGCGCGAATTTTGAATCATGCGTATTTTTTGGTGGAACATTGCGTGTACTAACATGCGGTATCCTTTACTTCTTTTATCAAAGGTTACGATGTACCAATCATAACCCATAATCCATTAATTTATAGTTATACCCAGTATAAAGTTATACCTAGTGCAAAGAGCAAAGTGTGTTAGGTTCACGAATTCAATGTTCATGTTATCTACAAACTGAATTGACATACCTAGCTAAAAATATTTTTCACTCAATCATAAAAGTATGGCAATGCATTTAGTTTAAATATGTTTAGTTTGTATACCAAGGATTAAGGGCATTGTTTCTACTTGATGTTATCATTTTATTTTTAAAATGATGGTGATTTGTTTGATTTTTTTTTTCCAACAGGGTGAAGACTTTGCAGATACAGACATACCTATATTCACTGATCAGTTTCTTCAGCACAACAAATTGAGGGAATCAGAACTGAGACAGTTAAGAAAAGCTAATTCAGATTATGAGCAGCAGGCAAGTTCATCAAATAGTTGCCACCAGACCATAATTATTAAATTGCGATTTGTAATTCATATTTTTTTTTATCTGAAATGTCCACGCAAATTAATTCGAGTGTAGCAGGCGAGTAAATATTTGAAATTATATGATTAATTATTAACATTCCAGAATGCCATATTGCAAAGGCACGCAGAGGAAGTTAGTGGGGCTACAGCGAAGCTCCGAGCTGAGACCGCCGCCGCAGCAGAACGCACTGCGGCTTTGCTGGCGCACCGCCGCGCGCTCGTCACGGTCTTACTGCAAGCGTTGCATGCGCTGCCAATTCCGGGTATGTGTATATCATTACTAATTGTGGCAATTATATTGTTGTCAACATAACAATAGGGAAAATAACAACATCTCATTCCAAGTACAAGCAATGTTTTGGATATAAGAAGCCTGGAGTTATTGTTGTCCTACGATGATGCCAAGGTTTGATCCTCAGTTATTACAGATTTTAGAATCTGCTTATTATCATGCATCTGATTTTGTTAAATTATGTAAGTGGTAAGTTCGCGCGCAGCTGGAGGAGGTCCCCGGATTCATAATTATTGAACGATCATCTAGTCTTATGATATTAACGTCATGCATGTCAAATTAAAGTCTGTAGAGTTTAGGAGACTTCGTGTTTAGAAGGCAAGCAATACCTTGAATAATAAACACTAGCTGACCCAACAGACGTTGTCCTGTCTTTTCGGGGTATGAAAAATAGATGTTGACCGATTCTCAGACCTACCCGATATGCACACAAAATTTCATGAAGATCTGTCGAGCCATTTCGGAGGAGTTTGGCAACAAACACCGCGACAAGAGAAATGTATACATATATTAGATTACTTCGTTTTTTACGACACATTCTTGTTCCAGGTGGACCAGCCGGAGCTACTGAGCAGAATATTGATGAATATATGGAAAAATTACATGCTCTTGCAACAGATGGCAAAAACAATGCAGTTGTTAAACAAGCTCGTGACATTTTAAATAGAATTGAACTACCAATGAATTGAAATACGAGAAATAAAATGAACGAAGTTCTATGTTTACTGTATAACTTAATATTTATTTACAAATTAAAACATTGTGAAGTGTCATAAATAAAGTAAGAGAACAACTCCATTAGCTGTTTTTGAAATAACAATCTGTCAGCAACACTACAAGCGTCAATTTATATTGTCCTACAACATGTTCCAGATAAGTTGTGGTAATAAGTAAATTGGGTGGTGCAATTTTACAATTTAAATAATACATAGTCATAATATTATGTAGCAAATTACATAGAGGGTTATTTTTATATTTTCCTGTTTAATAATTGTACCTGAGGTATAATCTAATGTGAATTATTTAAAAACAACATTATATTTTCATTGTTCAGCACAAAAGATAATGGGCACTGTTCATGAACGGCCACATATTGTCAGTAGTTATTGCCACTGTCTGGGCACTTGTTACAACATATAAGTTGGGAGTACCAGTTATTTAGACGAAGTTCAGTCCAAAAACGAACTCTTACTAATGTATAAAATAATCTCCCTAATAACATTATTATGCACCATCATTATCTAAATAGTCCTCATAATCATCTTCATTGTGGGAAGGTTCATCTGTGTCATATTCATGTAACTTTATTCTCCACATTTTGATAAGTGTGTCCCATGATCTACGACTGTATTTAGTGTATTTGTCTGGTGTTCGAGGATGTTCCTTTCCGCGTTTATCCCTGAAAATCATAATAAATAAGTCATTGGGCAGAATCAATAAGTTATAACCTAAATGGAATGCATCCACAGAGGTGGTATTTTCTGCCTAACCTACGCCACCTGGTGATTTTAACCGTAATTTTGCCATGGCATAATATTTACAATGATTTGTGTTCTCTCTAGTTTTTGAGTGCACTAAATCGAGACGACATCATAGATTTGTGTTAATGTTTTGACAGTACAGTACAGAAGGTTAGGCCAAGTGACCCATGATAGATATGTAAAGTATGCATAATAAGCGTCTGCACGGGCTGCCTCACAGCCCTCTGCGCCCTCTGCGCCTCCCTCGGTGTGTTTCGCACCGATCTCCACTGCGCCCTCTGCGCCCCGCCCCTGTCTGCCCTCAGCACCCCCCGCCCCCGCGCCCTTAGCGCTAAAGCCTGCGCTCCCAGCGCGCCCATCCCCACGCGCCAATGTATGGAGCAAACCGCTCCCATACACGGCCACCGCCTCCCTCCCGGTGCAGACTGCCCCTGCGCGCCCTGTTGCCCCCCGCCCTCGCCCCACGCCCTCTGCGCCTACCACCGCCACCAACTTGGCTAGCGACTTCGCGCTGGTGAACGAATTTTTCAACGTCGTCAACGTTGACCGAATTCGCTCACTAGCGCACCACCTCCGTAACGTCACCAATCCCTTTGAGAGGATTGGCGTCATCGAGTCGTACATGGATGTGTACGAGTCCCTCTCCATTTTTGAGTCCCTCTTGCACCCGTAATGGATTTACACATCCAACGGACCAAACCCCATCACCTATCCCTAGCGTTTTTCAACGCTTTCGGCCTTTCCCAGCAGAGGGATCAGGTTGGTGAATTCCTTCGGGATCATCAGGTTGATCTCTTGCTGGTGCAGGAGACCCTGCTTAAGCCGTCCCGTCGCGATCCCAAAATCGCAAACTATAATCTTGTAAGGAATGACAGGCTCACAGCCCGCGGGGGTGGGACTGCCATTTATTACAGGAGGTCCCTCCACTGCATCCCCCTCGACCCCCCTGCACTCACGAACATAGAAGCCTCGGTCTGTCGTCTTTCCCTCACTGGCCATCCTGCCGTGGTCATAGCCTCCATCTACCTTCCACCTAACAAGCTTCTGCTTAGGAGTGACATCGAAGCACTCCTTGATCTGGGAAGCGCAGTCATACTGGCTGGCGATTTCAACTGCAAGCATGTCAGGTGGAATAGTCTCCTTACCACCCCTAATGGGAGGCGTCTTGACGCCCTAGTCGATCAGCTCGACTTTGACGTCATCGCCCCCATGCACCCCACTCACTTCCCGAACAACCTAGCACATCGCCCTGATGTCCTAGATATTGCCCTCCTCAAGGGCATAACCTTACGGTTGCGCTCCTTGGAAGTTCTCCAAGAGCTCGACTCCGACCATCGTCCCGTTCTCATGCAGCTCGGACCTCCCCCTCCATCTCAACCGACCACGCGTTCTGTGATGGATTGGCAAAAGCTAAGTACTTCCTTAGCGGATGTCTCTTCTCCACACCTCGCTAACATCCCTGAACCCCTCACGTCCCCTCAGGACACGTCTCAGGCTGTAGATGCCAACCATCTCCAGTCGGCCATCAGCCACTCGTCTAAGCAGGTCGAGGTAGGTGACTCGCACCGCTTCGTCCTGCCGGACGATATCAAAGAACTGGTCCGAGCTAAGAATGCCTCCATCAGAGCTTACGATTCTTACCCCACCGAAGCTAACCGTGTTCGCATGCGCGCTTTACAGCGTGATGTAAAGCGTCGCATCGCCGAGCTTAGGGACGCGCGGTGGGGTGACCTTCTCGAAGGAATCTCTCCATCGCATCTAGCTTACTGGAAGCTGGCGAGAGCCTTAAAGTCCGACTCCATTGTCACAATGCCTCCCCTATTACGCCCTTCAGGTGACCCCCCTGCTTTCGATGACGACGAAAAGGCCGAGCTTCTAGCCTCCGCTCTCGAGAACCAGTGCTCCCCTAGCACCCAATCCTCTGATCCCGACCACCTGGAACTCGTTGATAGGGAAGTCGAGCGCAGGGTTTCCTTACCCCTCACTACCACTCTCACACCGGTAACCGAATCCGAGGTGAAGGACTTGATTAAAGGTCTCAATCCCAAAAAGGCCCCGGGCTCTGACGGCATAAGCAACAGAGTTCTCAAACTCTTACCCGCCCAACTTATCTGTCTCCTAGTAGCTATTTTCAATGCCGCTATGACGAACTGCATCTTTCCCAATGCGTGGAAGGAGGCAATAGTCATCGGCATTCATAAACCCGGTAAGCCCCGCAACGTCCCTGCGAGCTACCGTCCCATTAGCCTCCTCAAGGCCATTGCCAAACTCTATGAGCGCCTGCTATTAGCAAGACTCAAAGAGTATATCTTTTCAAATCATCTTCTCATAGACGAGCAGTTCGGCTTTCGGGCCGGCCACTCTTGTGTCCACCAAGTACACCGCATCACGGAGTACGTTCTCAAAGGTCTCAACTCCTCCCCCGGTCGCCACCTATCCACGGGAGCTCTCTTCTTTGACGTCGCTAAGGCGTTTGACAAAGTCTGGCACAACGGCTTGATTTACAAGCTGTACCTCTTAGGCGTGCCGGACAGTCTCGTGCTCATCTTACGAGACTTCTTGTCAAACCGTACCTTTCGATATCGAGTCGAGGGCACGCTCTCCTCACCCCACCCCATCAGGGCAGGAGTCCCGCAGGGCTCCGTGCTCTCCCCCCTCTTGTACAGTCTGTACACCAATGACATTCCCCGCACGAACAATGTGCAACTCGCCCTTTACGCGGATGATACCGCGCTTTATTTCTCCCATCGTAACAAGGCTCAAATCACACGCGTTCTCCAACGCGCTGTCAATTCTCTCGGAGAGTAGTTTAGGAAATGGCGAATAGAGGTGAACCCGGACAAAAGCGCAGCCGTGCTTTTTGCCAGGACCACCTGTCGACGCCCCTCCAAACGCCACACTCGCTCCAACTTAGGTACTGTCTCTTTGTACAAGCAGCCTATCCCTTGGTCCAAATCAGTTAAATATCTCGGGGTCACTCTCGATGGCTCCATGACCTTCGGTCCTCACATTAGAAACGTCCGCAATCGAGCCGCCTTTGTGCTCGGTCGCCTTCATTATCTCTTATGCAAGCGGAGTAAAATGTCCCTTAGAAATTAGGTGACACTATACAAAGCTTGCATACGCCCTATCATGTCTTATGCGAGCGTTGTGTTCGCTCACGCGGCCAACTCGCACATTAGTCGCCTCCAGGCCATTCAGTCCCGCTTCCTTCGCCAAGCCGTCGGAGCCCCGTGGTTCGTAAGGAACGTAGACCTTCATTCTGACTTACGCCTCGATTCTATCCAGAAGCACTTCAAAATAGCGTCCGAACGCTATTTCAAGAAGGCTTCTGAACACACCAATGCCTTAATCGTCGCCGCCGCCGATTATGCACCTACACACGCGCCAGTTGCATGCCGCCGCAGGCCGCGGCATGTGTTGCTGGACCCACCCGACCCACTCACCGCTCTCCTAGACTCAGATGTCGAGGAGAACGACACACGCACACTCCCCACCAGACACCGACCTCGCCGGCGAGGTCGACGAACCCCCGCTTCCGCTAGAAGGTGCGTCTACTTACCTAGACGCACCTTGGCACCCGACAAGCCCGCTGAGTTTCTTGCCGGATCTTCTCAGTCGAGGTCGCGTTCCGATCCTGTGGTAGATTTACCCTCGCCACCTCTCCTGGCAGCGGCCCAAGCCGAGGTCGTGTCCCTTGTAGCGCCCTTGAGCTAGCTGCCCCCCTGCCCCTCTGGCTGGAGCGCACTTGCGCTCGCCCTCTGTCCGGGTGAAGTTGTTATGGCCACTCTGGCCAACAACATATAGTCAATTCAAAAAAAAAAAAAAAAAAAGTATGCATAATAATATTTTTCCTATCTTATGGCATTAGGAACAAACTACTGAATTAAAAGGGAACATACATAGGAACTTGTTGCACATAGTTGTGGTATCCAACAGTGTTTTTCCCATAGTCAATTTGTTTTTGACGTCTTTTTAGAACCAAATGATCAGTCTCCAGTTGCAAAGGTTCCTTAGATGGCCCACTGAAAGGAATATTGTAATAATTAGACGTATTTTGGTATTTGTGATGAATGAAGGTCAGATTATAGATGAAATAAAATTTACCTTGATTTGTCCGATTCACTCTTACTATTTGGTTTAGCTCTTTTTCGACTGTTAGTATTTTCCATGCTCGAGTCCTTTGTAGATCCTTTGTTATCTGAAGTTAAATAATATAATAATAATTATTATTTCCAGTCTTCCTGTACTTTTCATAAAAGCCAACTGAAGAAATTAAACAATGGAACTACAAGCTGTAGCGATGGGCTTACCATCGATCATATATTCTGTTCTCATTGATACAATTTTGGTAAAATGTCATATTCTTATGGATGCATCTGACCCCTTTAGTGATTGTTAAACAAGGTCGTGACATTTTAAATAGAATTGAACTACCAATGAATTGAAATACGAGGAATAAAATGAACGAAGTGCTATGTTTACTGTATAACTTAATATTTATTTACAAATTAAAACATTGTGAAGTGTCATAAATAAAGTAAGAGAACAACTCCATTAGCTGTTTTTGAAATAACAATCTGTCAGCAACACTACAAGCGTCAATTTATATTGTCCTACAACATGTTCCAGATAAGTTGTGGTAATAAGTAAATTGGGTGGTGCAATTTTACAATTTAAATAATACATAGTCATAATATTATGTAGCAAATTACATAGAGGGTTATTTTTTTATTTTCCTGTTTAATCATTGTACTTGAGGTATAATCTAATGTGAATTATTTAAAAAAAAACATTATATTTTCATTGTTCAGCACAAAAGATAATGGGCACTGTTCATGAAGGCCCACATATTTTCAGTAGTTATTGCCACTGTCTGGGCACTTGTTACAACATATAAGTTGGGAGTACCAGTTATTTAGACAAAGTTCAGTCCAAAAACTAACTCTTACTAATGTATAAAATAATCTCCCTAATAACATTGTTATGCACCATCATTATCTAAATAGTCCTCATAATCATCTTCATTGTGGGAAGGTTCATCTGTGTCATATTCATGTAACTTTATTCTCCACATTTTGATAAGTGTGTCCCATGATCTACGACTGTATTTAGTGTATTTGTCTGGTGTTCGAGGATGTTCCTTTGCGCGTTTATCCCTGAAAATCATAATAAATAAGTCGTTGGGCAGAATCAATAAGTTATAACATAAATGGAATGCATTCACAGAGGTGGTATTTTCTGCCTAACCTATGCTACCTGGTCATTTTAACCGTAATTTTGCCATGGCATAATATTTACAATGATTTGTGTTAATGTTTTGACAGTACAGTACAGAAGGTTAGGCCAAGTGACCTATTGGTACCCATGATAGGTATGTAAAGTACACATAATAATATATTCCTAGCTTTATGGCATTAGGACAAACAACTGAATTAAAAGGGAACATACATAGGAACTTGTTGCACATAGTTGTGGTATCCAACAGTGTTTTTCCCATAGTCAATTTGTTTTTGACGTCTTTGTAGAACCAAATGATCAGTCTCCAGTTGCAAGGGTTTCTTAGGTGGCCCACTGAAAGGAATATTGTAATAATTAGACATTATTTTTGTATTTGTGCTGAATGAAGGTCAGATTATAGATTAAATAAAATTTACCTTGATTTGTCCGATTCACTCTTACTATTTGGTTTAGCTCTTTTTCGACTGTTAGTATTTTCCATGCTCGAGTCCTTTGTAGATCCTTTGTTATCTGAAGTTAAATAATATAATAATAATTATTATTTCCAGTCTTCCTGTACTTTTCATAAAAGCCAACTGAAGAAATTAAGCAATGGAACTACAAGCTGTAGCGATGGGCTTACCATCGATCATACATATATTCTGTTCTCATTAATTAAATTTTGGTAAAATGTCATATTCTTATGGATGCATATAGTGACCCCTTTAGTGATTATGGTTGATATTATACATGTGTCTATATTACCTCCAGTTTCGTCCATTAATGCTAGCCAGCTTCTTTTAGAGTCTACAGCGCTCATGATAGAAGATTTTTACTGAAAAAATTATAACACAATATTATTGATACTTGTCCCAGAGCTCCAGCATTGTCAATGAGACAATGAGGAAAACCCAAAATGTAAAATAACCTGAAGGTTTACCTAGACAGTCTAGATAATTAAAAATATTGTAAGAAATGGAAGCATGGATGGGTGTATTAAAAAAAAAATACAATGGTGTGGCTTAGAAATTTATGAAGGAAATGCACCCAAATCAAGTGCTCCATTGTTTTTGCCCTCCAACAATGGGGCATAAAATGATGTAAAAGATGTTAGTAAGTATGACACAAGTCACAAAAATGTTTAACATCTCTGAATTAACCAATAAACCGTGATTAGCTGACATGCTAATTACCATTGTTTCCTTTAAATTTTTGGAATAGCTTTGATAACAAAAAATGTTATTGGGGTGCACTGGAAGTAGTGTACAAAGAGAATACAATACTACGTAAGAGTAGTGTATGGTTAATAGAACACCACACCAAATTCCAAGACACCATAGAAAATAAATAGAATAATGGAAGAGAATAACAAACAAAAGTATTTATTGTAATACCTGACCGCTGCTGTGCAGATAGGCTTTTGATTGGATAAAGGCTGGGGCTGTAGTGAGCTTGCATTTAGCATCGAGGGATAACCAATACACTTTTGCTAAAGTCTGTTGTTTAATCACATAAATAATATACTGCGTATGCATAAAGTGCAAGATACGTGCGAATAGTAATTAAAATAATAACAAATTCGTGAATTTCAAGTCACAAACACATAAGTTAGTACAGAAAACGCGCGAAAAGTAAACATTTTTTTTTCTCACATAACGAATGAATGAATGAGATGACTGTCAGCAGACAGATCAGTATAGACATAGACTAGACAACCACTGTAGAGTACGTGCGGTATGACATTACAGTACGATGAGCTATGGGTACGGTATCGCGTGGGTATCTCTTCTTCTTCTTCTTCTTTTTTTTTTAATATGGCTTTCATCGTTAGGTAGTTGATGATTGATGATCACAGATTAGAGATATGTAGCAAGCTATTGATGATTGATTGATTATTGTTTCAATCTTCTCTGCAATTACAATTAGGCATTCACAAATGTCAAAAATATGTCAGATAGACAGCCATCCGTCTAGCAGACCATGGTTATATTATCTTTGGCTCTTGGAGCACTTGCTTATTAGTTTTTGGACGTAAATTTTTGTTCTGCATTGCTACATATCTCTAATCTGTGTTCTGCATGCTTGCTTAACTGAAAGAAGTACCATTTATTATCGTACTCAGTAATTGTATTTACTTGTGTATGATGTGTGTTATCATAAGAATAAATAGCCATAGCATGTAAATAAATCTAAAAATGGTAAGTGTGACCACATCTGATGTTATGCTATTAATGTTATATCGAATCGAGGTGTGTCGGTGCAGCAGTTGGAGTATTGTATACTCTTTTCTTGTAGGCTGATATTGCGGTAGAGGAGGCCTTGGCCTCGCTAGACATGCTGATGTCAGAGTTCTTCGCACCCACAACAAGTAACTACAGAAAGAGGGAAATTGAGGGCATGCTTGAGAATTTCTCAAATCGCAGCGACTCCTGGAAACATTGCTTGTTGTTCTTGCAGAAGTCACAGAACCAATATGTTCTGATGTTTACACTCACCACATTAGAGGTAACTAATTAAATATTTCCAGTTTGAACTAAATAGGAAATATCAATATATTAAATTATTTCTGATACAGAAATCCACTGACTCACTTATTTTAATACTGAAACTTGTTTAGTCTAAGACTGAAACTATTACCTATATCCTCAAAATCTTGAATGAGTGTTCCTTGGTTCTATGCACATGCTGTACTTTAAATTTAATTGTCTATTTATGTACAAAGTCTAATCAAAGTCAATTAATTTAAAAAAGCTTTAGAATATCTATTTTAAATTTAATAATGTAGAGCAATTTTATTCATTTTCTTTTCAGAATATAATCAACAAACAATGGTACAATCTCCCTGACACTACTAAGACGGAGATTCGGGTGACACTATGGAACGAGTTGTTGGCTAAACATGAGGTCACATTGTATTTCATAAGGAACAAGCTGGCCGCGCTCATGGTGGCCATTGCACGTTACGACTGGCCACATCTTTATGATGACTTTTTTAGCAATATTGTTGAGGTAACACCTAGTTTATTCAACCACCAATTCAAATTTAATATGTAAGAAATTAGCATATGTTACATACTTACATATTTTAAAACCACTGATGTTGTAAATGGTGTAGAAAACATATCCTGTACAATAGGAAAAACTTGCTTGTGGAGATGGGCTCACCACATATCATATATATGTGCGCTTAGCAATGTATTACATCTACAACTTTATACGTTAAGTTACGCATAATTAGGTACCATACTGTTGTATTATTCTTTACTGGTAATTCTGTAAGGGCAGTTTTGTTTTTTGAAGTAAATCCTACTAATAATATAAATGCGAAAGTTTGTGAGTGTGGATGTTTGTTACTCTTTCAGGCAAAAACTACTGAACGGATTTGGATGAAATTTGGAACACAGATAGTTTATAACCGGGATTAACACATAGGATACTTTTTATCCCGATAATCCCGAAATTTTTGTTAAGTTAAATACTACGTGGATGAAGTTGGCGGGCATAGCTAGTACATAAATATTTTGCAGTTAATAAGGTGTGACGGAAGGCGCAGCCTCCTGGGGCTGGTGTTGGCGCAGGCCGCCAGCGAGGAGCTGGGCGCGGCCCGCGACACCGGCGTGCTGCTGCCCTCGGCGCGCCGGAGCCAGCTTGAACGGCTCATGCTGAAGGGCATGCCACAGCTACTGAGTGCACTTAGTGGTAAGTGAGAATATACATTCATATCTAAAATAGCACTATACATATGTGGCCAGCTCCCATAAAGCGTATCTGTTTTTTACGAGAAAAATCTTGGCATGACTTCCTATGTTGAATTTTTTCGTCAATACGATGGGGATTTAGGTCATAATCCACTACCGCAACACGCCATCTCTAATTGTTTGCACATCCAATATTCATACCGTTTTCTGCAGATATTTTAGAAAAGAATGTCGAGAAGGAGGGTCAGTCCAATCCTCCGCCGTCGCCCACTAACGGTATACCGCAAACGTCTGCCCTCCCAGACTTGTTGGCCAATGCATGTGATACCCACTCCACTGACAAGTAAGTTCCATAAAATGTACTGATATGGCTAGTATTGCGGCGTTGCTGTTTCTTACCAACTTTTTTACTGAAACAGCAACTATTGGCTTTTTGGAAGTAACATTGGCGAAAGTAGGAATAGTGGTAGGTTTTGAGTCTCCATAAGTGCTTTGTTGGGTTACATGAACATAAAATTATTTAGATTTTGTGTATGATTTCACTCATGCTGAACAATGCTTATAGTACGACGCCACACATCCACATTCGTTAATTGTTTACTTTGTTGTTTTTAGATCTCTGAATATGGAAATCGTTGTGAAATGCTTGACAACTCTTCAGCATCTTTTCTCGTGGTTACCGTTGTCATCCCACGTGCCACCCTCATTGGTGACCACTGTGTTCTACTGGGGCAGCGTCGCAACGCAGTCGCAGGCGAGTCCAATTGCTTTTAATCTTCTAGAAGCATATTCGAATTTGTTTTTTACAACCAATTGGTACCTACAAAATACAAGGGACGCAGTAGTCCTAGAGAGAGATGATGGGACGAACTGCGCGAGAACTTTACGAAGCACTGGAAAAGTGGTAGGAGGCCTTTACCCAGCAGTGGGGCATAAATGGCAATATAATTAAGGTGCTAAGTGCACCCTATGTGTGGGTCTCCCCTTCATTGTTTGACATTCCACACATAATCGACTTCAACTTTAACCCTTCCAATGGTCCTCACCTCCGAACGTCATCTGCACCCAGTGTCGCAATATTTCGGAAGTATGAACATTTTTTTTTTATATTTTTAGGGTTCCGGACCTAAAAGGAAGAAACGGAACCCTTATAGGATCACTTTGTTGCCCGTCTGTCTGTCTGTCAAGAATTTTTTTCTTAGAAACGGATAGAGATATCAAGTTGAAATTAATATCAAATATCAAACGCTATGGTCCCTTGTAGGTTTAAAAAAAATAGGCTTCTATGACAACGCAATCAAAAGATACGGCCATTTATGTCGCATATTGTGGTACTTTTTGCAAATTCACTAATCAAAACAAAGGAATCAACGCACCGACGAAACCGCTTGTGTTAGAATAATGAAATTTGGGCAACAGGTACCTTTCATACCGTAAATATCCACTAAGGAAGGATTTTGTAAAATTCCACCCCCAAGTGTATAAAATAGGGGATAAAAGTTTGTATGGGTAAAAAAAAATCTCGACTTAGAGCCATGAAAATTTGTATTAAGGTTACTCATTACAAATAAAAAATATAATTCTAAGCGTTTTATAAAACTCTACCCCTGAGTGTGTGAAATAAGGGTAAACAGTTTGTATTGGGGTCCCGAATTTGTTTAAGTTGAAAACGTGGCTTAAGGTAGATCTTGCTGTAAAAACTTGAAACACTGTGCAGAAAATCTAGAAAAAATGAGGACACTATAGGTCTACCAGAATCTCATGGCATTAAAAAAATATAAAAAAATGTGATTTTCATATGGCAATGTCAATTGTCACCTGCCAAATCAAAGTACAAGGTTTGTCAACCGCTGTTGAGATTTTGTGATATCTTCTTGGCAATTTATTGTTTTTGTGAAAATGTCGAAAAAGCCACTTCGATCTCAAGCGAGAAATATTGTTTTCAATGTGTATCGTAAAATAAGGGAAGAAGAAGGCGTAAATCAAACTCAATCTTTGATTTTAAAGCGCGTCGTAGAGTTGACCGGTAAGTTGGACTGAGTTGTTTTGATACTTTTAGTTTATTTTATATTTATCTTACTTAATTATAGCTTCTTTATAGGGGTTTTCAGTACTACTATACGGCGAATCATAGGTGAGTGCACATCGAACGATGGTGTATTTTCCACGCCTGGTAAAAAGAGGAGAGCGGGGAAGAAGAAAATCAACTTGGACAGTTTCGATTTACAGTTGATAAGGAATAAAGTAAATGAATTTTATACAGTTCGGAAGGAAATTCCAACAGAAATAAAACTGTTAAAAATTCTTCGACAAGAAATTGATTTCAACGGAGGGAGAGAATCTCTGAGGTAAGAAAAATATTAAGTAATAATCCTTCTCACTCGTAAGACGAGGCCTGTGCCCTGCAGTGGGACGTACGAGTATTTAGACTGATGTTGATGTTGATGATTGACTAAGCTATCGTTTCAGTAACATGATAAATTTTATTATTTTTTACAGACTTATACTTAAGGAGACAGGTTTTGAATATTTTAAATGCCAATCAAAAAGGATCATTTTGATCATTTTGTGTACGGAACTCAAGTAAGCGAACGAAAAGCAATTATACCAGTGACCTGAGCGATAATATTGGAATACTGCGAGTCTGCTAAGTGATTCGGAACGGTGCTTGTTGTGTGTAACTAGTCTTAGTGAACTAGTGTACTAGTAGTGAACTAGTACTGTGTATTTGTCGAGTTTGTGGAGAGCGAAATAAACCCTTTTTACACGTTTAACGGCATTAATTGTACCTACCCCTGTACGTGTACGTAACATTATAATAAATTAGTACATAAAGTAATATATGATTGGATTTATTTTTTTTGTCATATTTTCCTATGTTAAGAACCCGATGCATAACAACAATTTCATACACATACCTAGTATACTTTATGTTAATTAATGACTAAATATATAAATAAAAATTAAACAGTATCAAGATCGTTTAATCCAATTTCCCCAGTATTGCACACAACAAATTTTTATTTCCCCATTTGCCATGAGATTCTGGTAGACCTATAGCACATGACACGACGTTGCAATGAAAATTATAACCGGAGAAATGGGTTCACTAAATCACAAGCTACAGCCGACCAAGTTAAAGTGAAGAATTCCCCGTCGATTCTGAATAAACTCAATACTGAGATTCAAAAAACAACCGCAAATACAAGTTCGTTTCTTGTGTTTCACTACTTTGGTTATAGATATGAGAAATCTTTGCTATTGAAATGGGTCCGGAAGCCTTCATTGTGCATGTCCTGATGTGCACTTGCCCGGTTTTTTTCGTGGTGGTCAGTTACGTTTTTTACAATAATCGGTAGTAAAAACAGATATTCTTTGACAACCGATCTATGGAACCCTATTATCGTTGACGTGTTACTAAACGTAGCAAATAAACATTCAATGACCGCTCGCGTCCTATTGTGTGCGTGATTGTGTGTGTCGCGCGGCAGAGCGTGGAGGCGGGGCTGGCGGGGCTGGGCGGCGTGTGCGAGCTGCTGTACCGGCGGTACGCGCCGCCCTCGTCGGGATGGCTGGGCTCGTAGGGATGGCAGTTGATTGTGTGTGTCGCGCGGCAGAGCGTGGAGGCGGGGCTGGCGGGGCTGGGCGGCGTGTGCGAGCTGCTGTACCGGCGGTACGCGCCGCCCTCGTCGGGATGGCTGGGCTCGTAGGGATGGCAGTTGATTGTGTGTGTCGCGCGGCAGAGCGTGGAGGCGGGGCTGGCGGGGCTGGGCGGCGTGTGCGAGCTGCTGTACCGGCGGTACGCGCCGCCCTCGTCGGGATGGCTGGGCTCGTAGGGATGGCAGTTGATTGTGTGTGTCGCGCGGCAGAGCGTGGAGGCGGGGCTGGCGGGGCTGGGCGGCGTGTGCGAGCTGCTGTACCGGCGGTACGCGCCGCCCTCGTCGGGATGGCTGGGCTCGTAGGGATGGCAGTTGATTGTGTGTGTCGCGCGGCAGAGCGTGGAGGCGGGGCTGGCGGGGCTGGGCGGCGTGTGCGAGCTGCTGTACCGGCGGTACGCGCCGCCCTCGTCGGGATGGCTGGGCTCGTAGGGATGGCAGTTGATTGTGTGTGTCGCGCGGCAGAGCGTGGAGGCGGGGCTGGCGGGGCTGGGCGGCGTGTGCGAGCTGCTGTACCGGCGGTACGCGCCGCCCTCGTCGGGATGGCTGGGCTCGTAGGGATGGCAGTTGATTGTGTGTGTCGCGCGGCAGAGCGTGGAGGCGGGGCTGGCGGGGCTGGGCGGCGTGTGCGAGCTGCTGTACCGGCGGTACGCGCCGCCCTCGTCGGGATGGCTGGGCTCGTAGGGATGGCAGTTGATTGTGTGTGTCGCGCGGCAGAGCGTGGAGGCGGGGCTGGCGGGGCTGGGCGGCGTGTGCGAGCTGCTGTACCGGCGGTACGCGCCGCCCTCGTCGGGATGGCTGGGCTCGTAGGGATGGCAGTTGATTGTGTGTGTCGCGCGGCAGAGCGTGGAGGCGGGGCTGGCGGGGCTGGGCGGCGTGTGCGAGCTGCTGTACCGGCGGTACGCGCCGCCCTCGTCGGGATGGCTGGGCTCGTAGGGATGGCAGTTGATTGTGTGTGTCGCGCGGCAGAGCGTGGAGGCGGGGCTGGCGGGGCTGGGCGGCGTGTGCGAGCTGCTGTACCGGCGGTACGCGCCGCCCTCGTCGGGATGGCTGGGCTCGTAGGGATGGCAGTTGATTGTGTGTGTCGCGCGGCAGAGCGTGGAGGCGGGGCTGGCGGGGCTGGGCGGCGTGTGCGAGCTGCTGTACCGGCGGTACGCGCCGCCCTCGTCGGGATGGCTGGGCTCGTAGGGATGGCAGTTGATTGTGTGTGTCGCGCGGCAGAGCGTGGAGGCGGGGCTGGCGGGGCTGGGCGGCGTGTGCGAGCTGCTGTACCGGCGGTACGCGCCGCCCTCGTCGGGATGGCTGGGCTCGTAGGGATGGCAGTTGATTGTGTGTGTCGCGCGGCAGAGCGTGGAGGCGGGGCTGGCGGGGCTGGGCGGCGTGTGCGAGCTGCTGTACCGGCGGTACGCGCCGCCCTCGTCGGGATGGCTGGGCTCGTAGGGATGGCAGTTGATTGTGTGTGTCGCGCGGCAGAGCGTGGAGGCGGGGCTGGCGGGGCTGGGCGGCGTGTGCGAGCTGCTGTACCGGCGGTACGCGCCGCCCTCGTCGGGATGGCTGGGCTCGTAGGGATGGCAGTTGATTGTGTGTGTCGCGCGGCAGAGCGTGGAGGCGGGGCTGGCGGGGCTGGGCGGCGTGTGCGAGCTGCTGTACCGGCGGTACGCGCCGCCCTCGTCGGGATGGCTGGGCTCGTAGGGATGGCAGTTGATTGTGTGTGTCGCGCGGCAGAGCGTGGAGGCGGGGCTGGCGGGGCTGGGCGGCGTGTGCGAGCTGCTGTACCGGCGGTACGCGCCGCCCTCGTCGGGATGGCTGGGCTCGTAGGGATGGCAGTTGATTGTGTGTGTCGCGCGGCAGAGCGTGGAGGCGGGGCTGGCGGGGCTGGGCGGCGTGTGCGAGCTGCTGTACCGGCGGTACGCGCCGCCCTCGTCGGGATGGCTGGGCTCGTAGGGATGGCAGTTGATTGTGTGTGTCGCGCGGCAGAGCGTGGAGGCGGGGCTGGCGGGGCTGGGCGGCGTGTGCGAGCTGCTGTACCGGCGGTACGCGCCGCCCTCGTCGGCCGCCACGGCGCTGCGCCTGCAGCACGGCGCGCTGCGCCTGCTGCGCCACCTCACGCACCACCAACACCACATGCAGCACGCGCCCGCCGAGTGAGACACGTACCACACATAGGCCCGTAGTCATAAATCTATCTCAAGTCTGAAAACAATCTTGGAAATGACATTATAATGTCATACCTGTACAAAGTTACATGTTAAACGCGTACTTAAGACCGCTATCAGACTTGAGATCAATTTATTAATACGGGCCAAAATTACTCCATACTCTGCGTCATGGTTGACATACACAAACAGTGTTGCGAACATGCGATTTGAGCAGAGTTTTAAATTTAAAAAACATGATGGCCAAAATAAAGTAGGCTTCCTTGATGGTACCTAAGTGCCATCCCTTGTAAAAGGTGGAGAATGAGTTGATAGTTTTCGGGTATTATATATTAATGTGTTCGATTCTCCAATAATAATTATACCCTCATTATAGTGCTGAAAGTGGGGGCAAACTATTTTTAGATTATCGCGAGGCCAGAAAGAAAAATATCTTCCTGATCTCGCAAAAGCGAAGACAGGCTCTCAACTGTCTGAAAAGTGTCACTGTAACCCCCAATACATAGTGGCGCCGCCCTGGTGGCAAAAAATACCCGGATCCATTGATTGATATTTTGGCATACTAATAAAATGTATTCATTCTACATTATATTATCATTTTCAGTTACCTCAACAAGCTAGCTGAATTTCTTAAACTATTTGTATCATTACATTTCAAGAGATTGGAAGCGGAGCCCGAGTTCGATGCGATAGAGTTCTTGTCATATCTATTCCAATTTACATTCCAGGTGTGTGATATAAACTTAGATATGAACAGAATAACATAATTTTGCGTATATATACACAACAATCACAAGAATTACAACATAAAATGTCTGATTTCAGGTGCCTACATGTGCGATTTTTGTGAACTGTCTAGATATATGGATACAATTTATAGATATTTTAAAACCTGAAGACACTCCAAAGTGAGTATTAAAATTATAATTAATATTAAACTCAACATAACACATTATCCACAAAATGATTGAAAATGTTTGTTGCAGATATTGGGAAGCGTTGCAAGCACTCGTAAATGGTGTCTTGAACAAAATACAATTCCAACACAATAAGGCGCAACTACAGCATCTCGACAACGACGTCTGTGATGATGATGTGAGAACACACATATAGTTCGTTGATTTCATAAAGACATGCTGTGACTCTTATGACACTGACATACGGGTCAATTTGCAAAAATTCACGCGTCTTCGTGAAATTTGTTGTTACATTCGGCATTGGAAAAATGTTAAAATTAAATGAAGGCGAAACGTTAAAACAAACAACAACGAATTTCATAAAATAATCTGTTCCTTTTCGTATCGCTCCTCTTTGGCCGTGGTAAAGTTTGTGTAGAGGGTCCAATTGTAGTTGAAATTCGCGTCTCGTTAATTGGTCCCATCTCTATTTCGTTCTCAGGGAGAGACTGAATGGCAAACATTCCTCAAACACTGTATAGAATGCATCGCTCGAGTAGCGGACTTGGCGCCGTTAGATGTGTTCACAGCTGTGGTGAGTTGCAGACATGTAACATTAATTTCCTGTTTCAGATTCACCCATATCCATGTGTTCAATTACATCAGTTTAGATTTTCAAATAGATGACGTATTCATTAACTTTTGGAATCCATAAGAACGCGGGAATATGTCCCTAATTCCTAACAATTTTTACTATACAATTGTTTGTTATTCTCAATAAATAAAACAAATAAACTGACGTTAAAATAACCTGGGTGCACTAAAAACTATAAATTAAGAAAAGCTAGAAATAACTTGGGACCTTATAATTACTTTATTTTAGTGTCGTTGTAATTTCAAGTACGTAGGGGTATCTAAGAAGTAGTAGTATTTTTTCATGATTAAATTTAATTACTATTATAGTAACTGTAAATAATACACATCTTTCAAACCGATTTGGGTGAAATTTCTATGGGATTAGCTATAGAGTATGACCATTCATATAAGAGTTTTAAGAATTATTAACAATCGATGTATATACATTAAAAAAACATACATAAGTCGAAATAAGAAGCTCTAACTTTATTGAAATCAGTTAAGAATAAAAACGATTTGTTTTGTTTTTATTCATGTAAGCCAACAAAGCATTTATGAATAGTCAGAATCTACCACCGGTTTGGAATGCTGCTTCCACTGAGAAGATCCGGCAAGAAACTGAATGGTTCCTTTTTTCAATTAAAAAAAGATAGTGTACATTCTCAGAAATAGCAACAGAATATGAGCAGGCTGGACACCATTGTCACTAAATAAGGAAATTATAATCAAATCTCACTAAGATTTAGTTATTTAAATAATATGAGAAAGCTAGTTTAGTGGGGTGTGCATACCTACTCACACTTTAAATCAATTTAAACGTCTACAAACCAACATGATAATTAATAAAACAGAGGTGGATAAGAAGGTAATTGCTCTGGCCTGATGCCTTCTATGCTAAATAAGTGAATAGGGTTTAACGACAATGTTGTTAAGAGGAAAGTGAGTGGACCAATCCCCGCGAGCACCGCCCGCGCACGGGCATGACTTGAAAAGCGGCATCACTCTCCTCAACCATAATAGAGGGAAGAGGGTGACCCGCTCCACAAAGCTACCGCAAACAAGGACATTAACAATGAATCAGTGTGCGTGTGCGTTTACATGGCGGCGTGCAGTTGGAGCGCTGGCAGTGCCTGGCGGGCGTGCACGCGCGCGCGGCGGGGCGCGGCGAGGGCGAGCGGCTGCTGGCGGCGCTGCTGGACCTGGCCACGCTCACGCGCGCGCTCGGCCGCCTCGCGCCCGCGCTGCTCGCAGGTACCTCTCTCACACCCGGTCCTTGTGTGCTGGCGGCGCTGCTGGACCTGGCCACGCTCACGCGCGCGCTCGGCCGCCTCGCGCCCGCGCTGCTCGCAGGTACCTCTCTCACACCCGGTCCTTGTGTGCTGGCGGCGCTGCTGGACCTGGCCACGCTCACGCGCGCGCTCGGCCGCCTCGCGCCCGCGCTGCTCGCAGGTACCTCTCTCACACCCGGTCCTTGTGTGCTGGCGGCGCTGCTGGACCTGGCCACGCTCACGCGCGCGCTCGGCCGCCTCGCGCCCGCGCTGCTCGCAGGTACCTCTCTCACACCCGGTCCTTGTGTGCTGGCGGCGCTGCTGGACCTGGCCACGCTCACGCGCGCGCTCGGCCGCCTCGCGCCCGCGCTGCTCGCAGGTACCTCTCTCACACCCGGTCCTTGTGTGCTGGCGGCGCTGCTGGACCTGGCCACGCTCACGCGCGCGCTCGGCCGCCTCGCGCCCGCGCTGCTCGCAGGTACCTCTCTCACACCCGGTCCTTGTGTGCTGGCGGCGCTGCTGGACCTGGCCACGCTCACGCGCGCGCTCGGCCGCCTCGCGCCCGCGCTGCTCGCAGGTACCTCTCTCACACCCGGTCCTTGTGTGCTGGCGGCGCTGCTGGACCTGGCCACGCTCACGCGCGCGCTCGGCCGCCTCGCGCCCGCGCTGCTCGCAGGTACCTCTCTCACACCCGGTCCTTGTGTGCTGGCGGCGCTGCTGGACCTGGCCACGCTCACGCGCGCGCTCGGCCGCCTCGCGCCCGCGCTGCTCGCAGGTACCTCTCTCACACCCGGTCCTTGTGTGCTGGCGGCGCTGCTGGACCTGGCCACGCTCACGCGCGCGCTCGGCCGCCTCGCGCCCGCGCTGCTCGCAGGTACCTCTCTCACACCCGGTCCTTGTGTGCTGGCGGCGCTGCTGGACCTGGCCACGCTCACGCGCGCGCTCGGCCGCCTCGCGCCCGCGCTGCTCGCAGGTACCTCTCTCACACCCGGTCCTTGTGTGCTGGCGGCGCTGCTGGACCTGGCCACGCTCACGCGCGCGCTCGGCCGCCTCGCGCCCGCGCTGCTCGCAGGTACCTCTCTCACACCCGGTCCTTGTGTGCTGGCGGCGCTGCTGGACCTGGCCACGCTCACGCGCGCGCTCGGCCGCCTCGCGCCCGCGCTGCTCGCAGGTACCTCTCTCACACCCGGTCCTTGTGTGCTGGCGGCGCTGCTGGACCTGGCCACGCTCACGCGCGCGCTCGGCCGCCTCGCGCCCGCGCTGCTCGCAGGTACCTCTCTCACACCCGGTCCTTGTGTGCTGGCGGCGCTGCTGGACCTGGCCACGCTCACGCGCGCGCTCGGCCGCCTCGCGCCCGCGCTGCTCGCAGGTACCTCTCTCACACCCGGTCCTTGTGTGCTGGCGGCGCTGCTGGACCTGGCCACGCTCACGCGCGCGCTCGGCCGCCTCGCGCCCGCGCTGCTCGCAGGTACCTCTCTCACACCCGGTCCTTGTGTGCTGGCGGCGCTGCTGGACCTGGCCACGCTCACGCGCGCGCTCGGCCGCCTCGTAACAGTACTCTATGAAATGTAGAGTGTTGAGACGAGACTCGATCAAAAATCTGGCAAAATCTCGTCTTGGAGGATTTGAAAACCTTTACTTACGGATAATGTGTGTGATTTAGAGAGCGAGAGTGGGCGCCGAGCAACGGGATGGGCGCTGGGCGCGACCCTGGTGGAGCGCTGCAGCGGCGCGCTGGCCGGCGCCGCGCTCACGCGCCCGCACCGCGCCGCGCAGCTCCACCTCGCGCACGCGCACGTGCAAGTGTACGTACTGGACCCTCCCCCCGCTAGTGCAGCGCTGCAGCGGCGCGCTGGCCGGCGCCGCGCTCACGCGCCCGCACCGCGCCGCGCAGCTCCACCTCGCGCACGCGCACGTGCAAGTGTACGTACTGGACCCTCCCCCCGCTAGTGCAGCGCTGCAGCGGCGCGCTGGCCGGCGCCGCGCTCACGCGCCCGCACCGCGCCGCGCAGCTCCACCTCGCGCACGCGCACGTGCAAGTGTACGTACTGGACCCTCCCCCCGCTAGTGCAGCGCTGCAGCGGCGCGCTGGCCGGCGCCGCGCTCACGCGCCCGCACCGCGCCGCGCAGCTCCACCTCGCGCACGCGCACGTGCAAGTGTACGTACTGGACCCTCCCCCCGCTAGTGCAGCGCTGCAGCGGCGCGCTGGCCGGCGCCGCGCTCACGCGCCCGCACCGCGCCGCGCAGCTCCACCTCGCGCACGCGCACGTGCAAGTGTACGTACTGGACCCTCCCCCCGCTAGTGCAGCGCTGCAGCGGCGCGCTGGCCGGCGCCGCGCTCACGCGCCCGCACCGCGCCGCGCAGCTCCACCTCGCGCACGCGCACGTGCAAGTGTACGTACTGGACCCTCCCCCCGCTAGTGCAGCGCTGCAGCGGCGCGCTGGCCGGCGCCGCGCTCACGCGCCCGCACCGCGCCGCGCAGCTCCACCTCGCGCACGCGCACGTGCAAGTGTACGTACTGGACCCTCCCCCCGCTAGTGCAGCGCTGCAGCGGCGCGCTGGCCGGCGCCGCGCTCACGCGCCCGCACCGCGCCGCGCAGCTCCACCTCGCGCACGCGCACGTGCAAGTGTACGTACTGGACCCTCCCCCCGCTAGTGCAGCGCTGCAGCGGCGCGCTGGCCGGCGCCGCGCTCACGCGCCCGCACCGCGCCGCGCAGCTCCACCTCGCGCACGCGCACGTGCAAGTGTACGTACTGGACCCTCCCCCCGCTAGTGCAGCGCTGCAGCGGCGCGCTGGCCGGCGCCGCGCTCACGCGCCCGCACCGCGCCGCGCAGCTCCACCTCGCGCACGCGCACGTGCAAGTGTACGTACTGGACCCTCCCCCCGCTAGTGCAGCGCTGCAGCGGCGCGCTGGCCGGCGCCGCGCTCACGCGCCCGCACCGCGCCGCGCAGCTCCACCTCGCGCACGCGCACGTGCAAGTGTACGTACTGGACCCTCCCCCCGCTAGTGCAGCGCTGCAGCGGCGCGCTGGCCGGCGCCGCGCTCACGCGCCCGCACCGCGCCGCGCAGCTCCACCTCGCGCACGCGCACGTGCAAGTGTACGTACTGGACCCTCCCCCCGCTAGTGCAGCGCTGCAGCGGCGCGCTGGCCGGCGCCGCGCTCACGCGCCCGCACCGCGCCGCGCAGCTCCACCTCGCGCACGCGCACGTGCAAGTGTACGTACTGGACCCTCCCCCCGCTAGTGCAGCGCTGCAGCGGCGCGCTGACAATTATTATCACGCATTGCTACCCATTATACCTAGGCCACCTATCCTGCCCCTGTAGCCAAGTGGAGTGTAGAAACTTTTCTCCTGAAGAAGATGCGTAGGCCTCTGAATATTATTAGGCCGTGCGTCTCCCGAAAGTGATAGTATCTAATTTCTCATGTCCTGGTACGACAGTCACGCAGAAATGTTCGCATGCATGGGCGCGTGGTGCTGCTACGCCAATGAATGCGGAGTGCCGGTGCAGACTATGGAGGGTCTCTTCTCGTCGGCCGTGCCGTTCCTGCTGCCGCACGATGCTCCCGTGAGTCAGTTAGCCACGAATGTACCTTTAAAACATCAACATTTCGATTTAATGTGTAATTTTATTCAGGAACCTCCGCTTCTGTGCCACGCGGCGGCTCACCTGCTTCTTAGTTTGTCCAAGAACGTGAAGTTCACCACCGACCCCATGGTGCTTGCTGGTGACTTGTACGAGCACGCCCAGCGCTCATTACACTATCTGGAGCCAAAGGTGATAAGCTTTGTTCAGTTCAAAAAATATAGATATTTATACAGTGGGCAAAAACGTAGTTTGTGTTATGAACTTAGAATTCCATAGCGATTCGACTACTATAAACAAATTATAGTCTGTTTCGTTATTTATACTTTTCTTTTCGGACTCCTTAAGGGGCGGCGAAATATTATTAGGTTAGTTACTATAAGCATAAGCTTACATAAGCACAGTACATAAGTACTAGGCTGTCACTGAAAACCAGCGCCGGGTTGCTGTCGAGCCGAGCGGCCACCCCGCTTCACACGGATGACCTGCACGCGTTTAGTTTTTATTTGACATCTTGTTTGCATGTGTTGTGGTGTGGCCTGTGTGAAATTAAATTAATACAGCATGTGACATGAGGTCGTGCGGGCCGTTGAGAGGTCTACTGATGCGTCGCAGAGAGAATATATTTAGTGTGCGTGTGTCAGACGGCGGGGGTGGTGCGGGAGGCGCTGGTGGCGGCGGCGCTGCGGCGCGGGGCGGGCGGGGGAGCGGGCGGCGGGGGGGCGCGCGCGCTGGTGGCCGCCTGGGCCGCCGCGCTGCCCGCCGCGCTGCCGCCGCTCACCGCGCTGCTGCGCGCCTTCCAAGACGCGCCCACGCCGGCTAAGAAGGTAACCGCAGCCTCGCGATCGTCGCGGCGGGGGCTCTCCACCTCCACTCACGGTTGTATTCACAGATAATACTTGCCTAAGTGAGGGACCAGCACTATGGATAGTTGGACTGTGAGTCTTCATATTAATATGTTGTAGTGCAGGCCTAAGCAGCTCAGTTATTATTGTTTGCTAAAAATTGGTGCAATAGGCATCTTTAAAAATTACATCCTCCATGTTGCGTATTAAATGAAACATGGCCCAATATATATGAGGCAGGTATCAATATTTTTTACTCGCCATCATGCTTATCCTAATTTTCATTTAAAATAACCATAATCGAGTTGATGTATGTAACAGACAATAGCGGAAGGCATACAGAGCGCCGCGGAGACCGCACTGCGCATGCTGTGCGAGCCCGCCTTCGCGTCCGCCGAGCCGGAGATCACAGACTTTTTCCTGGCGCTGTTCACCGCCCTTCTGCCGCAACTCGGTAACTTCGCCTATACCGCAATCGATGTATTTCTGGAAGTCGCACAGAGGTGAGTTACAATTTTTTAATTAGCAAAGTAATTCGTTTATTCACTTATTTCGTATTTAGTTCATATTGATTAAGGTACCCAAACCCAGAAAAAATGTGTTTGAATTTTGTTCAAATTTTTCTACCACTTTGTCTACACATTCCATGCCCAATACACATACCAACCCCAAAGTATTATTTCGGACTTCTGAAAGACCCTGTAGATTATCGAGATATTATTGAAAAATAGTGTGGGTCGTTTTTCTTGAAGCCCGTTCACACGACCCGATTTACCGTCCCGTACGGTGTGTAGTTTATGAGAAATTAGTTTTTAGCTCCGACCACCCGATTCGTCCGATTTGAAATCGTCGATCGCATCGTGCGGACGTAGATAGCGATTGCTAATTGTCAGTTGACGAGCACCGCCATAGTAGATTATAGTGTTACGCAGACTCGATAATTACAAGAATAACTTAGGATATTTGTTACGATGGAATCGTGCGACGCGAGGGTGAGAGTGCGGTGTGCACGTGCAGGGGCCCGGGCGGCGGCGCGGGGCTGGAGCGGCTGGTGGAGTGCGTGCGGCTGGGCGTGGAGGCGGGCGGCGGCGGCGGCGGCGTGCTGGTGCGCGCCGTGCTGCAGCTGCTGCGCGACCACGTGCTGCCGCGCGCGCAGCTGCACGCGCCCGACCTGGCGCGCGCCGCGCACCGCCTGCTCGCCAGGTACCGCCGCCTGCCGCCGCGGCTATATCAACTGTATCAGACCTACTATTTTGTAGTCGGCTTGCAGTACGGCAAAAAACCCCTCACTAGATGTCGGCTCAATGAACTGGGGTGATGCTATCTGGCACTTCGCTTCTGTCAATGTCACTACAAGTACTAATTGTCCATAGAAAGGGCGAGAGAGATATTATCTGAAAGGTCATGTGTCAATTTCATCCCACATTTTTTTTATGTGGCCACTACCATTTGTAGGCGACATGATATGGTCACGTCAATTTTGGTATTTTCTCCACAAGTGATTCGTATATTTATTTATAACCGTGAGTGTAGTGTTGTAGTGTTATAGTGTGTGTGTGCGTGTGCGGCAGCGTGCTGATCCACCGGTGGCGCTACTTCTTCCCGCACAAGGCGGCGCCGGAGGAGGCGGCGCGGCGCGCGGCCGAGCTGCGCGGCGCGCTGGCGGCGCTGGGGCGCGCGCTGCTGCAGCCCGACATCGAGCTGCTGCGGATCAACGTGGACGCGCTCGACGTGCTCAACACCAAGTGGAAACTGTACCATAAGGTGACCACACTACACCCACCTTCCACATAGCATTTACGGATAATTCTGTCCTATTTTTATACATCATAATAAGCCCATTTTATTTGTATCCTCTTTATAACATTTGTGTATCTTTAGATATAAAATTTCTGTGTGCGTGTGTTCGTAATTCTTCTCCTCGCTATGCTCCTATATACGCTAGTGAAGGTGCGCGCAAAAGCTAGTATACTTATAAAACAGATAATCGGTTCACTACTGTAATTGCGCGATACCTATATGCTCGTTTCATATAACAAACAGCGAGTCGAGTGAGAGGCTCGTGATGGGAGTGTGTCCCTTTTTATTAAAATATTCTATGATTTTTGTCGAGGCAGTCGTATTTTTAATTATTTAATTTTTATGTTACAACTTTTAGTGAAATATTTTATTACAGGGGCGAGTGTTTAAATTGTTAGCCAGTTAAAAGTGACTCGGAGTATGGGATTCTAACGATACCTCTCATCCAAATTGATTAAGGTGTTCCGAAATTACATAGAAATAAAGAAACAAAATTACATACATACAAGAACTCAGAACACATTATACTCCTGTCTTGGGCTAGAGTCGTGTAAAAATAAATTGATATGGGAATGTTCATAAGCAGATTGTGGGTGCAGGTGATATTCCGCAACGAGTTCCTGGCGGAGTTCCTGTCGGTGCTGCTGGCGGGGCTGGCGGAGGGCGGGTGGCGCGCGCTGCTGCGCGACGAGGTGACGGGCGCCGTGCACGCCATGGCGCTGGTCGACTTCACCGCCTTCCGCGTCTCCTTCCTGCCGCACTTCCTCGCCTCGCTGCCCGGCCTCTCGCCGGAACACCAGCACCACTTGGCGCAGTTCCCCACTGACACGGTATATTTACAACTGCCTCTACATGTTGAAGTTGAAAACAACAAACAAAATAAAAGCTACTCTTGATTTTGTGGCAATAAGGTGCAAACTCGACTGATTCGAGTGCCCTCTAGATGACCAAGATGAGTAGATGTTTTGACCAAGTGAGCCCGGCCCGAATGTAATTTTCTTTTTCACTCCTCGCTAATCTGGTTTCGGAAGAAAATTGTTTTGTAAAAACTTTGTTTTGTACCCAGGATCTACCGACATTTACACAAAACATCCACCGTTTGTTGAACGACGTGAACTGCTACCGCGCGTACGGCGCCCTCGCGCCGCCCGTTGACATGGCCACCTAGCGACGCGTCGCGCCCCCCGCTGTGATACACATTGACACACATTGTGATAACTGTTTTATACATTTGTACAATGCCTATAGATGTACGACGATTTCTATTTAAGCGAAAGAAGCGCGATACCCGTATGCTGCGATTTCTATTAAACTTCCAATACTGAAATTCAAAAATTTCCAAGAAAATTTAAACAAAAAAGGCTCGTTCTATACATCATTAGACGGGCGCCTTGATACTGAGTAAACAGTACCGTTGGAATTGCATATATATACCAAAGTGAAAATTGAATATCAGCCGTTTCGCGCGCATCGTTTAGATTGTAGACGTCTATTTTAATCGACAATATGTCACGATTGTGAATTGATAGTGTGGCTGTGTGTAATATTATTGGAGATTTAAATTCTAGTTCTCCAATAAAGTATTTAGATTGAGGGTAGGTTGGTACTTATTGAGTTAAAGTTAAAAATCTCGTTACTGGTAACGGAAGGCGGTGTTTCGAATTTCGATAATCAATATGCATTATGAAGTGTGTCATAATGTTCAAGAATATCGTTCCTGATAATAACACTAGTTTTCCTTTTATATTAAAAAACTTACACTCATTTAAACTAATATTAGTTTATTATTTTATGTATGAGACAATTCTTTGACTGAATTTGGCTTATAAGACTGTACATATACTTATGTTTATTATTTCACACAACTTATTTTATGTAATGCATCAATTCATAAATCAAATCATGTAATCAGGTGAAGGTTGCATGGCTATTTGCATTTATATATAAAGTGGAAATACGCCGATATGGCGGTTACGGCGAATCACGGAAACTAGTCATTACAAAGATTTCTGGATAATATTGGCCTACGTTTTGGAGAATAAATGTATATTACATGGTTAACAGATCGGTATATTGGGGATATTCTTTCTTAAATATGGTAATACGTTCCGAAAAAAAAATACTATTGTTGTGTTACAGTTAGACAGAATCAGATGCATTGTATTCGTAAATTGGACATAATTTTATATAAACAAGTGTATTTCTTGCATTTACGTCCGCAATGTATTGCGATTCAATTGATAATGTAGGGTGTTTGTATTTGAGTTCAAATAAGACAAGTGGAGCAATGCAATGTCTCAAGATATATCACTATTAATTTAGTACCTACGAATATTTTATTGTAATAGGAAATAAATGAAAACTTTTAGTTATTATAATTTGTAGTTTTATTGTTACTTGAATGTATACTAGAAGTACCGAAAATAACTGTGGAACAATCATTGTAAGATTGACGAGAACAAAGTCATGAATGACTTGGGATATTATTCTTAGTAACAATACTTACAGACCTTTTCCGACATAACTATTACTTAGAGAAATGAGACAGGCACTTTTCCAGTGCTTCCAACACAATATCTTTATGGCTTGCATAGAGTTTCAACTCTGACGTGATGTCCACCCAACGCACGCCGACCGCGTCGTCGCCGGCGTGCAGTTTCAGAGCGCCCACTGTGCGCCCGTCATTGTCGTGGAAGTTGTATGCTACACTCTCCATCCACGCATTGTCTGTGTTGCGTGGGTCATCGATGTAGCCTTGGTACACCACGTCGCCACCACTGAAGAATTCTTCGAATCTTTCCATCCAGGCTTTCTTTTGAGCTGAAATATTTTTATATAATAGAAAATAAATGCTTGTCACATAGATTAGTCTTCCAGCATACAATCGATTCAATTAAAAAGCAGTTTAGCGGTTAAGAATGAAAATACTACAAAATATGAGTTGTCAAAGATCCAAATATTTTAATTTATTTAGCACTTACAAATTAAAAATTTTACATTTACCATTTCTTAAATCTACAACCATATTGGCTCATCAAAAATCCCAGAAAGGAAAATCAACTTAAAGTCCAGGAGAGCCAAATTCAAGAATAATCTCCTTTAACCCATTAATACTATGTGTTTCATTTGTATGCTTCTTACCTTCAGTCATCTCTAGAGAGTTCATGGCCTCTTCCTGGAACTCCCTAACAGCAGTAGCAGTAACTTTTTCCCCTGGGTCTACCATGCCACCTGGTAAAGCCCATTCACCAGTGTCACCTCGCTTCACTGCCACAAACTGCAGAACAGGTCTAAATTACATAATTTATAAAAAAAAATCAAGAACAATAAAGTCCAGGTTACATTGGCCCCAACATTGGGATGTACAAAACCATGATTAATAAAAAGTGCTTAATAAACAAGTAAAACACTTGTCTAGTCCACAACTTTTAAGGATCCATTCTCTTAATTACAAGAACTTGTAAACAAGAGATGTGAGACATTGTGGACAAGTTACCCAGACTTATTAGTATTTTATAATGAAATTTACTTATTAGATTTGTCAATTTCAATATCACCAGTTGCAAGTCTCTTCCAACGAGTGACAACAGGGTCGGCTGCATGATTCGGTCCCCAACGGCCCAGAACACCCCTGCCTGACACACCAGTTCTACCAATGGGATTTAGAGGGTAGTCATTTAAAATTATATATTGACCCATATAGCTGTGCCTATTTACATTGCCATCTATAGTGTTCCACTTTGGTTTGAAGCTTGAATTTCCTGAAAAATATTATAGAATTAGACAATAGCTTGGAGCTGTAGTTCAGCCGCTCGACTCGCTGCACTAGGTGGATAAAGGTCCAATTCTCGCCGGGGCTTTCTGGTATAGTGTATACGTAATTATTCTTGACCTGGGTGTCACTGGGATCGCCTTCCTGGGGAGTCCGTTGTAGGTTACCCATAGTACAAGTTTGGTACCATACAGATGGTATGTAAGTCTGGATATATTAGATTATATCTACACCTAAGTTTAAGATCACGGACACAGGCAGAATTGTCGCAAATAGGTACAAACAACACTAACAAAGAAGAAGACCTTTTAAATATATGAAACAGAATAAACAATAAAAATAGCAGGCAAGTTATTAAAATTTTACCAATTTCGGGATCAGCCCATGGTTTTCCGTGTATTGCAGGTGAAGTGTAATTTTGCGGCGTGTAATCACTGAACTCATTTGACCAGCTAACCTTGTCATCAGGCACAGGGAACCTCTTAACAGATGACCGTGGATAAAGACCGCCACGGCATTTGAAATGTATAGAGATCATAGCCAGGCTTGTCCGAAACATGGAAGTACACACAAGACAAACAAGAAATAATTTTACACTTGTGAAAATGTTCATACCTATTTAAACAAATTAATCAAACTGTAAACTGCTGCAAGCAACAAGCAATCCACAGAGTACCTTACCTTGTATATACTAGAAGCCAAAGAGAATATAATAGAGACTAGAAGCAATCTATTTGATCTGTCAGTTTCTTGTTCCAACTATCATATCCAAAATGTCTGTCAATTTGACAACCATGTCCTCTTTTCATACGAATGTCTATGATTCCTTTCCCCTTGTAGATTCTACCGTACTGTGTTCCAGTTCCAATAGCTTAAGAATTCTACAAAATTGGGGATCGTAACGGAACATGGGGTATATTTGGACACCCCTGGATGTGGAGATGCAGGAACCATTTTATTTCCTTTGGACGTCATCTTTTGGACCATTCTGTGTATAAACACCGTGTTTGGAAACCCGTTAAGTAGACAAGAAAACATTAATAAAATAACACACCTTAAAAAAAGTATATTTGCACACCTATGAAAATAAACTTAGCTTATTAAAGAATACTTCAACAGAATCAAACATGTGTAATCACTTCTTTCTTCGTACCGGTTTTTTAGCAGTAGGCTTTTTGAAAACCTCTTCTTCTTTATTTTGAAAGTCTTCATCATCTGTAAGCGACGATGATAACCATGAAAAATGAGATATTAAAAAAGTATTTATAAGACGAGAATTACATCGTAGTAGAGAAAAGTAAATCTTGGGCCAATAGAAAAGAAAATAAGTGGGTACCTGATTCATCATCGGAGTTATTTGCCACTCTATTATTTCTCATCGCCACTTTACGACTAGACTTCCTTACAGTGGGTGGAGACGTGTCATTGTTGGGCGTTTCATTCTGAAAATTAATAACATTACTTACATTAAATGCATTTGGGAACATACCTACATTACAGTCGACCACATAAAGTTTATAGTCTTTGTAAAAATAGTTATACGATGCCGTTTATAAGTTTCTCATGCGAGGTCTAGACACGTCAAACCCAAATCTCGGTTTATAAAGTACCTCATCGGGACTGGAGGACGATCGGCGGCGGTTGCGGCGCGGCGGCGGCGGCTTGCGGCGCGGCGTGGCGCGCGGCGCGGGCTCGCCGCCCTGCCCGCCGCACTGCCCACCGCCCCCCGCGCCGCCCTCCCCGCCGCCCTGCCCGCCACCCCCCGCGCCGCCCTCCGCGCCGCCCTCGGGCCCCGGCCGCACCGCGAAACACTCCTCTATCTTGTCACTTAGCTCTGTCACGAGACTCTGGAAATAACATTTTTTTACTCGTTTTGTTCCACTGCTATAGGCCTAATATTGCCGGCTAATATTGCGATAGTAGAAAATGTAAGATATTTGATTTTACATCATTTTCTACTATGAAATAAGAAGTGAGAGCAACTCGTTGTGAAAAATCCGTGTGATAGTCTTGTCTCGTCGTTATGCTAGGCCTGCTGGAAAATGGTCTCCAAATTCACTCTCATTGATGTGTCCTAAGCCTTCATGATCGTCACACTATCTCTTTAGACTCCCGACTTTAAATTAGGCGTTTTTAACCCATATGTATGACTAAAAGTATATAATAATTATTTCATTTGCCCGATTCAGTTGTGTGTAACTTTTAATACCTGGTTTTGGTTTTCGTTAAACGTACCTTTATTTCATTCCGCGCCATCTTAGACGTGTGATTCATAAGCGCAGTAAACGACTCCATAACTCCGGGTGAGTGTAGCTTATCTTTGTAACAGTCGAGATTCTCGATGAGCTTGCGCAGAGATCTCTCGTTATATGTGAACAGGGACAGGCAGTACGCGAGGTCCCTCCACTGGCGCTCTTCAGTGGACAGTTTGAACCGTTGGCACAGTTTCTCGACCAGCGCTTCCATTTGCCTGTCTTTTTGTATGAGTGATGTTATGTATCTGGGGGAAATATGAGTTGTTATTGACAAATTGCGTCATTCCGCGGTATTTTGATAATGCCACATTGCTGCCCCAGTGTCAATTTTTTTTATACAGCTGATGCGACGATATAGAGCAGATCTGGTGTATGTTTGTATGTACCTACTTTGGTTTATTTTTTGTAATTACCAAATCTCACCGACCTTCAACACCATAAAAAACGTGATCCACACTTAGACCCGTAATAATAAATCTATCTCAAGTCTGATAGCGGTCTTGAGCATGCTTTTAACGTGTCATCTTTTTACTGGTATGACATAAGAATTACATGTCCAAAATCGCTAATACGTGTCTTACTTCATGATAACCCTATACTGTTCCTCGGGCACATTGAGTTCGGGGTCGCTGAGCCGCGATATGATGTCGGGCATGACGTTGTACAGCGCGTTGCCCTTCTGCGACAGCTGCTTGAAGAACACGCGCGTCATGGCGGCGACGCGCGCGTCCCGGTCCGCGCAGCACAGCGCCATGTCCGCGATCTGACCCTTCACGCGCACCATCTCGTGCAACACCAGGAACGAGAGCATCTTCACAGCGCATTGACGGACTTCCAGCTCTTCGTCGCTCAATCTGAACAATAACTTTATTTTGTTTAGGAGGTTTTACCGGTTGGGAATTCGTTGGGTGTAAAAGAAATCATTTTTCTTGTACTTTTTAAGCTATACATTTGAATGAAACAATTTTATTTAATCCTACTAATATTATAAATGCAAAAATTTGTGAGCGTGGATGTATGTTTGTTACTCTTTTATGCTAAAACTACTGAACGGATTTTGATGTAATTTGGAGCACAGATAGTTAATGACCTGGATTAACACCTAGGATACGTTACTTAAGTCTACACGGACGAAGTCGCGGGCAGAAACTAGTATAAAATATATTACATTTGGCGACAAAATCGGGAGGCCTTCGCCCAGGAGTAGGACATAAAGAAGGCTGTTAAAAAAAATTTCAATGTATGGTACCCATATTGCAATGGTTACTTTAGTTTTGGAGCGTTCAGTTCGTGCATTGGCGATACTTATGTACGCGTCCTTTTGAGGGACAGCTTAAATACAAGTACAGTCAGACAGACTATTCGCTAGCGGACAGTTTTGGAAGTGAGTGTACATTACTCACATGTGGTAGATATGATGAGTCCACGGCTGCGTCAGGTTCGGGAAGCGCAGCGTTAGGTCGGCAAATGCGATCGTCAAGTTAGTCCTCAAATACACGTTCTTTGAGCGCTTGAGCACCGTCACCATCAGCTGCAGTCCCTCCTCGCACACCGCGTTGGACACCAGCATGAATCTGGATGGTACAAAGAACATAACATGTTTGACTAATAAATATATACCAATCGTACGGTCGCAAGTTAATCAACGCTTTTATTGGGTACCAGAATAAGAGACTAGACCCTAGTGATCGACCATTTCATAGGTAATGTGTGAAAAATAAAATTAAATAGGTTTTCAGAAGTAGCACGAGCTACCGACATCGCTGAATGAAATCGCAAGGTGTTCAGTCCGGTCAAGGTTTTTATGATAAATCATCAACCAGTGACTTCATAGGATTACTCGTCAAAGTGAAAATTTACTTGGAATAAAGTCATTGCTTGTGAAAAATCACAGGTGAAATAGCAGAGAAAATAAAATAAAATTACACGTAATGAAAACGAATTGATAGTAGCGATCATTTCCATGCCTACTAGACACACGTACGTATACGTACGCGCAGCAGCGGCCCGTAGCGCGCCAGCGCGGCGCCGGCGCCTACGATGTCGCGCTCGCACACGCCACATGTCGGTACCTGGTGTATGTGAGCGCGGCGGCGGCCTGCAGCCGCGGCGCGGCGGCGCCGGCCAGCAGCGCGCGCAGCAGCGGCACGTAGCGCGCCAGCGCGGCGCCGGCGCCTACGATGTCGCGCTCGCACACGCCACATGTCGGTACCTGGTGTATGTGAGCGCGGCGGCGGCCTGCAGCCGCGGCGCGGCGGCGCCGGCCAGCAGCGCGCGCAGCAGCGGCACGTAGCGCGCCAGCGCGGCGCCGGCGCCTACGATGTCGCGCTCGCACACGCCACATGTCGGTACCTGGTGTATGTGAGCGCGGCGGCGGCCTGCAGCCGCGGCGCGGCGGCGCCGGCCAGCAGCGCGCGCAGCAGCGGCACGTAGCGCGCCAGCGCGGCGCCGGCGCCTACGATGTCGCGCTCGCACACGCCACATGTCGGTACCTGGTGTATGTGAGCGCGGCGGCGGCCTGCAGCCGCGGCGCGGCGGCGCCGGCCAGCAGCGCGCGCAGCAGCGGCACGTAGCGCGCCAGCGCGGCGCCGGCGCCTACGATGTCGCGCTCGCACACGCCACATGTCGGTACCTGGTGTATGTGAGCGCGGCGGCGGCCTGCAGCCGCGGCGCGGCGGCGCCGGCCAGCAGCGCGCGCAGCAGCGGCACGTAGCGCGCCAGCGCGGCGCCGGCGCCTACGATGTCGCGCTCGCACACGCCACATGTCGGTACCTGGTGTATGTGAGCGCGGCGGCGGCCTGCAGCCGCGGCGCGGCGGCGCCGGCCAGCAGCGCGCGCAGCAGCGGCACGTAGCGCGCGCAGCAGCGGCACGTAGCGCGCCAGCGCGGCGCCGGCGCCTACGATGTCGCGCTCGCACACGCCACATGTCGGTACCTGGTGTATGTGAGCGCGGCGGCGGCCTGCAGCCGCGGCGCGGCGGCGCCGGCCAGCAGCGCGCGCAGCAGCGGCACGTAGCGCGCCAGCGCGGCGCCGGCGCCTACGATGTCGCGCTCGCACACGCCACATGTCGGTACCTGGTGTATGTGAGCGCGGCGGCGGCCTGCAGCCGCGGCGCGGCGGCGCCGGCCAGCAGCGCGCGCAGCAGCGGCACGTAGCGCGCCAGCGCGGCGCCGGCGCCTACGATGTCGCGCTCGCACACGCCACATGTCGGTACCTGGTGTATGTGAGCGCGGCGGCGGCCTGCAGCCGCGGCGCGGCGGCGCCGGCCAGCAGCGCGCGCAGCAGCGGCACGTAGCGCGCCAGCGCGGCGCCGGCGCCTACGATGTCGCGCTCGCACACGCCACATGTCGGTACCTGGTGTATGTGAGCGCGGCGGCGGCCTGCAGCCGCGGCGCGGCGGCGCCGGCCAGCAGCGCGCGCAGCAGCGGCACGTAGCGCGCCAGCGCGGCGCCGGCGCCTACGATGTCGCGCTCGCACACGCCACATGTCGGTACCTGGTGTATGTGAGCGCGGCGGCGGCCTGCAGCCGCGGCGCGGCGGCGCCGGCCAGCAGCGCGCGCAGCAGCGGCACGTAGCGCGCCAGCGCGGCGCCGGCGCCTACGATGTCGCGCTCGCACACGCCACATGTCGGTACCTGGTGTATGTGAGCGCGGCGGCGGCCTGCAGCCGCGGCGCGGCGGCGCCGGCCAGCAGCGCGCGCAGCAGCGGCACGTAGCGCGCCAGCGCGGCGCCGGCGCCTACGATGTCGCGCTCGCACACGCCACATGTCGGTACCTGGTGTATGTGAGCGCGGCGGCGGCCTGCAGCCGCGGCGCGGCGGCGCCGGCCAGCAGCGCGCGCAGCAGCGGCACGTAGCGCGCCAGCGCGGCGCCGGCGCCTACGATGTCGCGCTCGCACACGCCACATGTCGGTACCTGGTGTATGTGAGCGCGGCGGCGGCCTGCAGCCGCGGCGCGGCGGCGCCGGCCAGCAGCGCGCGCAGCAGCGGCACGTAGCGCGCCAGCGCGGCGCCGGCGCCTACGATGTCGCGCTCGCACACGCCACATGTCGGTACCTGGTGTATGTGAGCGCGGCGGCGGCCTGCAGCCGCGGCGCGGCGGCGCCGGCCAGCAGCGCGCGCAGCAGCGGCACGTAGCGCGCCAGCGCGGCGCCGGCGCCTACGATGTCGCGCTCGCACACGCCACATGTCGGTACCTGGTGTATGTGAGCGCGGCGGCGGCCTGCAGCCGCGGCGCGGCGGCGCCGGCCAGCAGCGCGCGCAGCAGCGGCACGTAGCGCGCCAGCGCGGCGCCGGCGCCTACGATGTCGCGCTCGCACACGCCACATGTCGGTACCTGGTGTATGTGAGCGCGGCGGCGGCCTGCAGCCGCGGCGCGGCGGCGCCGGCCAGCAGCGCGCGCAGCAGCGGCACGTAGCGCGCCAGCGCGGCGCCGGCGCCTACGATGTCGCGCTCGCACACGCCACATGTCGGTACCTGGTGTATGTGAGCGCGGCGGCGGCCTGCAGCCGCGGCGCGGCGGCGCCGGCCAGCAGCGCGCGCAGCAGCGGCACGTAGCGCGCCAGCGCGGCGCCGGCGCCTACGATGTCGCGCTCGCACACGCCACATGTCGGTACCTGGTGTATGTGAGCGCGGCGGCGGCCTGCAGCCGCGGCGCGGCGGCGCCGGCCAGCAGCGCGCGCAGCAGCGGCACGTAGCGCGCCAGCGCGGCGCCGGCGCCTACGATGTCGCGCTCGCACACGCCGCGCACGTACTCCGCGTCCGCGTCGTCCGCCACCGCGCCCTCCAGCCCCGCCTCGTCCTCCGTCATCGTCGTGTTCGTCTTGTGAGCGTAATGATAATGCTTTTCGATTATTAAATCCAACAAACTAGAGGACTGCGCATATGAAAATTAACTCGGAAAATAATCGGCTTCACCTAGCGTGGTCGGTTCGAGCGTGTTGGACTGCTAATACCCGTTTCGAATTTTATTTTCATGTACGTTACTTCAATATCGCGTCCCGATCCAGCGGTAGATCTACCACCGCTTTATCACTTGGTGGCATCGCAAGCCGAGCTCATGCCCTATGTGGCGCCCTCGCTACTCCCCTGGCTAGAGAGCACGTCGTGGTCGCTCTCTCTCCAGGGAAGTTGTTGGCCAATAAATTAAATATGTCCGGTTTTGTTTTTGTGTCCTTTCCCCTTGTAATAAAGTACAGTATCATACCGAAGGGCCCTTGCTGGACGTGACGCTAGCGCAGCGCTGCGCGCGCGAGGAGGCGCTGGCGTTGCTGACGTTCATCAAGGTCTGCCGCCGCAGCTCGTCCGCGCGGCCGCGCCGCCCCGGCGTCGCGAACGCGCCGGCTTTCTTTTTTTTCTTCTCTTCTATTTTGCGTTCCTCGCGAACCTACAAATATTTTCTCAGAAAATATTCTCATAGCATCAATAACTTGCGATTCATCATGAACTTGCTAGGAAATTAATTTAATGTTTAGGGTGTGTGACTCATCTTACTGACGGCCAGTTTCTTCAATACAATTAACAGCCAAAGCAATGTCTAAAAGTAAAATTCGTTTTTTTCTACTTTTCGGCGGTAAAAGTCTAAACAATAAAAAAATAATATATATATTTTGATGGCATAATCACCTGATTCCTTCTTCTAAGTTCACTGTACACATTTATATCGAGGTATATGAGTTGCTGCAGCGCGACCTGTCCCAGCACGAACACGAAGCGAGTCAGCAGCTCCGTCGGCAAGCTCACGTCTTCCTCGTTATCAACCTCTTTGGTCATTGTTTCCTCAATTTTTTTATACATTTCCGCTAACAGCTTCGAACACACTATCTCAGGGGTGTCGCAGATCGCGTATATCAAGTCTACAGAGTTCCCCGCGAGCGAACAGAATTTATTGAACTTCGTAAATGTTTCCATAAGACTATCGATTACGGACGTAATTATCACATGGTCGGGCGGATATCTTTGGGACTTTTTTGCTAATGATAGTAGTAATTGGACGCTCATGTTCCTGGTCACATAGTCTGCTGTTAGTCCGTGCGTTTGTATCACTTCGAGGTTGGCGAGAGCGACCGAAGGTTTCGCTTTGGCGACCATTACGAGCAGTGACAGTGCGGCATGACTGTCCATATCTGTTGTCCCGTCGATTTTTTTCAGAAACATTTCCCAGAAAACCTGCAGTAACGTTATTATTAGTCAATGCAGCAATAATTATAGCAGTATTTATGTGGAAATACAAGGTCCCCTTTTGACCAGCAATGGCAACCTTACTAAGCCATCAGCCTCTTCATCCTCTTCATTTCCCAAATGGTATTAGATTAAAAAATGTTAATACTTATGTAAAATTATTATTAGAACATCATTTAATAATTTTGAAAAACGAATTACATTAAAAAGACGTGCCAAGATTGTTTACTATTTCCGAATCTTAAGGAAATACAGTTTACCTTATATAAATGTGTAATGTGTACCTGTATGATGGGCGGCGTGATGTCGCCCTTCTCGATCCACTTGTCGGCGAGGTGCGCGAGCGCGAGCGCGGCGGCGCGGTCCACGCGGTGCGCGAGCGCGGCCAGCTTGCGCGCGATGGCGACGGCGCGCGCGCGCTCCGCCTTGTTGTCGCACTCCAGGTACATGTCGCGGTACGCGCGCTCCACCGCCTCGCGCTTGTCCTACAACCGATTGACTCGATTATATTAATAACTAGCTGAGCCCGCGACTTCGTCCGCGTGGAATTTAACTTAACAAAAAACCCGCGTTCTGAGCCCGCGCGACAGGACTCATTTTTTTTAATTCTGTTTTTCTAAAATAAATGTAGCCTAAGTTACTGCTTATAACATCAGCTATCTACCAGTGAAAGTCCCGTCAAAATCGGTCCACCCGTTTTGGAGATACTCTTTGATTTCATGTGTTTTTTTTTACGCGGAACCCTAATTGTTTTTCCAAAATTAAAGTAGCCTAAGTTCCTCCTTTTATCATCAGCTATCTGCCAGTGAAAGTCCCGTCAAAATCGGTCCAGCCGTTTCGGAGATTACCCGGAACAAACACACAGACAGACAGACAGACAGACAGACAGACAAAAAAATTTTTAATCGCGTTTTTGCTATAGATGTCGTATGTACTTTGATATCTTTGATAAAAGAAGTAAAGGATACCGCATGTTAGTACACGCAATGTTCCACCAAAAAATACGCATGATTCAAAATTCGCGCAGTCGCCCGCTAGTCTACAATCGACCATTGACACAAGAGCTGTCAAAACCGCGGCGTAAAATATTGAAAAAATACCGTTTTGCATCATTAAAACATGTAAAAGTGAGAACTGGAAGCATAAGAAAGCGAATGGCATTTCATTTTATCAGTGAGTCCTCTTTAAAATACAATATTTTACAAGAATAAGTAAAATTTATATTTTCATACATTCTATGTAGTTGGATAATGTGGATACGACTTCTATAAAATTATATTGTTTCGTATTAAAATGCCGTTTTCGTAGAAAACGGTTTATTGCGCTCTCCACAAACTTAACTTATACGCACTAGTAGGTACAGTAATATCTGTTACACACAAAACTTCCAAATCACATAGCAGTCGCATAGTCGTCCAATATAGTCGCTTACCTAAGGGTCGTCGTATATTCCTCTATCATTGCTTTCTTAACACATGTTCAATGTCGCTTCCGATGACAATATATTTTTAGGGTACTTTTCTCGACAGTTTAAACTCGAAAAGTTTTTTATTATCAGGGCAATTTAGGACATTTCATTTGAGATACGACAGTGAATTCAACATTTTCCCATAGATTTCCTCAATCTATAGAGAGGCGTGAAAAATGGACTAATGCCGTACTTTTTACGAGAGCACCCGATTGGAGACCAACAAAACGTACCTGTTTTTGATCATTATATTTTGATGAATCGGATTTTTACACAAGTAACAAAGGCCACCGGATGTTAAAGAAAACTGGTTAAATATATTGGTTTATATTTGAGTAATCGGCGGTTATGCTCAATACCGCACCTGCTATAATATCGCCAGACTGACACACCAACTATGGTCCCAAACTAAGCAACGCGTGTACTATGTACCGATATCATACTTGGTACCGTACAATGTACTGGTGGCAATCCCGGTGACAACTAAACCAGGGCGAATTACAGAAAGGCCATTTCTGAAATTTCCTGGGACGCAAATCGAACTCGCAACCACCCGGTACAGTGTGCCCAGTGGTATACGTGCAAACCACTGTGCCAAACAGTCGTCACGATACCAAGCCAAGCGATACTGCGCCAAGCAATATAATGAACACTTCCATCACTTGTCTTTGCTTGTGTATAACTTCTTACATTTTTTACCAGGCTGGTTATCTAATACTGTTTAACTTAACACTGTACACATCATAAGGACGTCGTGCCGCTTATAGTTAAATGTCACATTTTATTTTTAAAGTCCCAGTTTTTTTTATAATCTCATGTATTTATTATTTAAGGTATTTTTTTGTGGACCGATAAAATAAAAAAAGTATTATATTTGCTTAATACTTTTTCTCTTACGAAAACGGTATTTTGAATATAACCCGCCACGTTATAATATTCTTATGTAATTGACTTGAAATCGTGAGGCGTATCCATAGTATTGACGTCGTTTTGCACAGTTTTGACACTGGGCCCCGCGCGCCGGCGCGCTTTACACACACTGTCATTGCCGCGAGATCGCATTTGAATAATAATGAAGTATGAAGTACTGTATCCATTCCTTCCTTTATCAAAGTTTGATATGCACTTAGTGAAAAGGTGTTATTTTGATATTACAAACAGACACTCCAATTTTATTTATTTGTATAGATATAGACAAGCGGCCCGTCCCGGCTTCGCACGGGTAGTTCAGTAGTTTCGGAGCCTATTCATTACAATCAAACAAACAAAGTTTTCCTCTTTATAATATTAGTATGGCTAGCTGTGCCCCGCGACTTCATCCGTAGTATTTTAACTTAGCAAAAATTTCGGGATTATCGGGATAAAAAGTATCCTATATGTTAATCCCGATTATAAACTATCTGTGTTCCAAATTTCATCCAAATCCGTTCAGCAGTTTTTGCGTGAAGGAGTAACAAACACACATCCACACTCACAAACTTTCGCATTCATAATATTATAAGTAGGATGGATATGTCGCAGCCAACTAGCTTAATTCGCCGTTAAATCAATAGCCTAGCCACTTTACTAAACAGCGCCGTTCAACTAGCGGCCTGAATGATATTCAGCTATTTGATCAAACAGCTAGGCAAATGACTTGCCCAGCCGTTTAATTACTTGCCTAGCCTGTTCATTTTAATTTAGTTCCACCTACTGCCACCTAGCGCCGACTCATCAAACTGTCAATATGGCGTCGGCAAAAACCACTTTGATGGAATAATTTTGTTAGGTACTTAGGTATTTTACGAAATTGTTTATTATACATCACATAAAAAACTATATTGATCAGTAGAACCATAGGCATAGGCCAGGAGTCGGCAACCTTTTGAGTCGGAAGAGTCGACAAATTACAATTTACAATATTTCAAAGTTTTTAAAGAGTCACAAATTTTCTTCTTTCCAACAATAAATAGGACATGCATAAGTAAAGCTTTTTAATAAAAAAAATAACCTATTTATTCATAAGAAAAATATCTATGAAAAGTACAAGTGGCTGAGAGATAGAAATGATGTCTAATCCTCGTTAATCGATTCAAAACGATTTTAAAGTTTTTTTTATAAAATTAATAATATTTGCGTATGGAACTAAAGAGCCGCGCGTGGCTCGCGAGCCGCAGGTTGCCGACCCCTGGCAGAGGCGATTCTATTGCAAAAATATGAGCAAAATGTAATAAATTCGTACCTGATCGGGCGACCACACCAGCATCAGCATATTGGCGACGCCCATCTTCGCAGACTCTATATTAAAATGGTGTGCCGTTGTAAAGAAGTCTATGGCCTCACTGACGTCACCCGCCTGCTTCGACATCAGCAACGAGTTTATAACGGGCACGGCTTCCGACACCATGCGACTGAAGTGCACAGACTCCTGAAGGAAGGCGACTATGTTCTCTTTCTCCTCTAGTCTCTTGTACAGCGCTAGCTCATTCTCGCACTGCTGTGTCAGCGATACGGATTGTACGCGTTCCGGTATGATAAATATGTTACGGAGTAAAGCTACGAAATAATTTATCTGTAAGAAAAGTGAGTGCGAATAGTCGGGAGGGTATAAATTATAGTTAGCGCTCTATTTCACTGAGACGCCATGGCCGCGAAACTAACAAAATGTATTATACAGTTAGAAGTAAGTAAGTAGGTAGGTACACTATCGCATTGGATGATAACCTTTTATGATATATGTAAGACGTTTTTGATTAAATAATAATAATAGTACTCAGTGAAATAGAGCCCTAATTGTTTATCCCATGAGTTGAGGGATGTAGCAGCACATAATATCGATTGTTGAAATACTAACAAAAACATCATACAAAATACTATAGCAATTAATATTTAGTTTAAAATTGGTTGTTATTTTAACTGTGGCCTGTATTTTATGGTCATAGTGATTTTGGTTTGTAATAGGGCTTCGCCCTATATTATGCGAGGGCGAGCAAATGCGCCTTGAGTGTGACGGATAAATCAGAAACGTGTAAGATTGTAGAAATAGGCGCCAGAACAGCGCCACTCAGCATAGAAACCAATGAAAAATATATATTACTAGCTGTGCCCCGCGACTACGTCCGCGTGGAATGTGGACCACCCTTAACATTTTTCCTGAATTTTCTTTGCTATAAACCTCACGGAGCCCGAGACCTTTCCAACGAATGCAAAACCGTGGAAATCGGTTCGTGCGTTCTGGAGTTATAGCGTCAGGAAGGAAAACCCGACTTATTTTTATATAGTAGATAAAATAATAGTCCTCTATTCTTACTTGATCACTTTTCTCCATATCACATCTTAGTAGTTTCGCGTCAGGATATTGTCTCTCCGTATGTTTCACGATTAAATACGCCTTATAGTAATTCTTATCCCGCAAATGCTTGCGAATTGACTCATAAAGGTTTTCCAGCGACGCCTGCGAGAGATCCGGTTCGTCTTGTGTCAACACGTCTAAGCCTTTTTTTATAGTGCTCACAACGTCATCTTCGATTTTCTCCCATTTCTTCACGAGCTCTGCGTCGGGACCAGGATTTAACTTCTCCTGGAGATCGTTCAATATTTTCTGCTCACTCTCTAGCTGTTCCTCTAGTAATTCCAGTTTAAGTTGTGCTGAGAATGGATTGCATTCCAAAAATACCTAGAGAAGAATTCGCATTTAGTAACTCAATCAAATCAAGCCTGACACATTCAGAACTTAAGGAACGTAGCTACAATACATGCGTCAGAAAATAAAAAAGTTACGAGACTCTTGTAGGTAAATAGAATTTTATTTAATTTTATATTCTCACCTAAACTGTCGCTTGTGAAACCCTACAAACTTTATTTCCTCCTTCCGAGCTATTTTATATGTGGATTTTATAGTGGCTTTTGCTTTGCAAAATATACTCTCTTGTACCAGTGCGCCTTGGACCTATATTTACCTTCATCCCGCTGGACAACCCGATTGGATCAACCCACGCAAGTACCAAGCCACACTACGCTGATAATCCCATAGGACGCAGCGCTGTGTGCGCAGATTTCACTTAATTGTGTGGTAAAGAGTCGATATGTACCGTACAATGGACTGAAGGCGATTCCAGAGCCACCAAGATAACGGCGAATTACGAAGAGGCTCCTTTCTAAATTGCCCCAACGGGAACAGTACCCGGAAACTCGCGTGGTAGTGAGCCATGCGGCCTATCCACTACGCTAATCGACCGTCCAAAAGTTGACAAGATAGGTAGAATTCTTACTTTCAGCAGCTGTATGGCGGCCTTCCTTACGAGCGCGGCTTTGTCCTTGAGCCGGCCTATCCCTCGCTCCAGCACGGTGCGCTGCCGGCCGACCGGCACGCAGTTTTCCCTTTGCAATCGACACCAAAACTGAAGGACCTGTATTTTAAAATGGACTTGACATTGCAGTTATCATTTTGGACCCGAATGCAACCAATTTAAATTGCTTTGTTTACATTTTATTAAGACTGTGCCAAGAGCTGACCCAGGAAGGTTTCAAGAATGAACAGAGGGTGCAACACAATTTTAATTAACAGCAAAGAGTCTTACGTGGTCCTATAGTGCGTGTCATGTAAGATTGGTATAGGGTTCTTTTTTAGGGTCTAAAGTAACAAAACCGGGTGTTTCATTCAATATACGCGGTATTTGATTCCCAGGTATGAGTCCCGGGTGAAGTGTACCACTGACCTTATGCCTTACATAGGCGGACAAGTCGTGCATGTGGTCGTACAGGTCGTCGAGGAAGTCGTCCCGCTGCGCGCGCTGCGCGTCCGCCAGCCCCTCCCCGCGCAGCTCCACGCTCAGCACCTCGCACATCATGCCCAGCACGCTGATGCGCAGCGTGTACGACTGCAGGAGTGTTTACATACTATACATGCTGAAAACTCCATAGGGAGTTTTACAACCTCAATAATATAACAAGTAATGCGCGTATCACACACAATCTACACCATAATATTGACGAGCCTACTATATATATGTCGCAGCCAAATAGCTTAATCCGCCGTTCAATTAACAGCCTAGGCACTTTACTAAACAGCGCCGTTCAACTAACGGCCTAAATGATATTCAGCCATTTGATCAAACAGCTAGGCAAATGACTTGGATCGATGACGTTTAACTACTTGCCTAGCCGTTTAATTACCTGCCTAGACTGTTCATTTCTATTTAGTTTTACTTTCTGCCACCTAGCGCCGAAACTCACCAAACTGTCAATATCTCTATATTCTATATTCTCTATGGTCAATATGGCGTCGGAAAAAAACAACTTTGATGGAATCATTTTATTAGGTACTTAGGTTTTTACGTTTTTTTTTAGATCCACCGAATCTATTTCCCGGGTGGGGTTTCTGTGGGGTCATAAAAAAAATAACCCTAACCTAAACCCATCCAGGTCGTTCTGCTTGGGTAGTATTTTGAAAAAGTTTTGTAGTACTTAAATTTCAACCAGTTGCCTAAGCATTAGCCAGCCAATTTATTAAATGTTGTAATAGACTATACGGCTGAATATCATTTAGGCCGTTAGTTGAACGGCGCTGTTTAGTAAAGTGCCTAGGCTGTTAATTGAACGGCGGATTAAGCCAGTTGGCGGCGACATATATATAATATTATAAATGCGAAAGTTTGTGAGTGTGGCTGTATGTTTTTTACTCCTTCACGCAAAAACTATTGAACGGATTTGGATGAAATTTAGAAAACAGATAGTTTATAACCAGGATTAACACATAGGATACTTTTTATACCGATAATCCCGAAATTTTTGTTAAGTTAAATACTAAGCGGACGAAGTCGCGGGCACAGGCTAGTATCGCAATATCGGTATCGTCATACGGAAAACGTAATACCACCTAATGACTTTGTCAGACAAAAAGAAAGAACAAGACTTGAAGTTTAGTCTAAGGAGACCCTTTTACAATGTGGTGGTCCTAGTGTTTCATGCTTAAGGTTGAAGCGTCGGTCGGGTTTATTGCAGTTTCTCTCAAGATGACGCTGTAGTCAACAGATTCTACTTATTTATTTTTTACGCAAAATTTGAGCATTTCTAAGATATAATACTATTGTTTGCGATTAAGACTTATTATACTGCATTGACATACGCAATAATATCAACCTAAAATAATTCATAATCTAAGCGTTTTCCGATGAAAAACTTCTGTCACTTTTTATTGTAATACATCCACGCACACATTGACAAAAGGTGTATTTTAGCCACTAGCCACTAGAGGGCGTACTTTTATATTTATTGCGGCCTTTTTATTTTATAATAAATAGCGAATATATTATATTTTTGCTATTGTAAAATTCATTATTGTATGTGTATTCATCATTCTAAAAAACCGATAAAAAATATACATCTGTTATAGAATAATTTTATTGTCTGACTAGCTGTGCCCGCGACTTAGTCCGCGTGTAATTTAACTTAACAAAAATTTCGGGATTATTCATCCCCTCTTTTATCCCTTTGGGGTAAAATGAATCAAAATCCTTTCTTAGCGGATGCCTACGTCATAACATCTGCATGCCAAATTTCAGCCCGATCCGTCCAGAGGTTTGGGCTGTGCGTTGATAGATCAGTATGTCAGTCAGTCAGTCAGTCACCTTTGAGTAATATATTTAGATGTTACTAAATATAGTGAAAATATAACTGTAATACACTTGTTTGTGTATTCCACTTTTCTAACATATGAGATACATTACTGAGAAATAGATGTGGTTTTCCATGTGAATATATTTTTATTTATAACAACAACAATAATTACAAGAAATCAACATAAAAATCGTGTCACAATCAAAATTATAGGACCTAGAGTCCTATACAGAGTAGCGTTAGTAGTGTTTCCTACATTGAGACACTACATGGCCTACTTTTTTGCAATATGTACACGACACCTTAGGCACACTATTTACAATAGACGACGAAAAGGCACTAGATGTAGCAGAGGCATCTCGGCGTTCTTCCTTCAGCAAGAGCGATGCAACCGAGTCTGTAGATATCGAGGTGCCGGAATGCTCTATTGCCATCACCATTGGGCTGTAGCTGTCGTTGAGTCCTGCCAGCATAATCACACCAACAAGTTCATCTTCCAGACCAGCTTGATTGGCAATCAGTTGTTGTTGCACATGACGTTTGTCATTCACATAGGCTTCTATGTTCGGGTACAATACAAGTTTAGTATCAAGCTATTTCTTCATAAGTTGTAAGCGTCGAGCAAGCCCGCTGTCAGCGTAGGCTTCCCGAAGTCGCTTCCATGTTTCCTTCGAAGTTTCAGCTGTCATGACGATGAGATATAGATGTTCGCTTAGACTCAAGCAAATCTTGGATCGTTGGCATCTTTGCGTTGAAAGTCGTCAACTTCCTCCGCAGGCTTCATGACGCAGTCCCATAGTGCGCTGTCGATCAAGTACATCTTCATGGCGAAGCTCCAAGCCGCGTAGTTGACGCTTCCCTTTAATATTGCGAAGCTCAACGTTGTGTTGGCACCCACTGCTGTTGAAGAGCTACTAAAGACAGTTTGCTGTGGTTGTACCTTTGACGACGACTGTTCTTAGTAGCAGATTAAATAAAAACATATACGCAGGCCAGACAAATGTACAGCGTATTTTGACAGACAGAATAGAATTATATGCAAAGAGAATACATTCTATGTAAAAACAAATGTCAATATAAATTACACGGAATTTAAAAACGAATTATTAACAGGCCAGTGCTTTGATGATTTCCACTACGTAGGTTGCAACAAAAATAATAATTATTATATTAATTTAGCCCTTTTGACGTCCCACTCCTGGGCACGGGCCTCCCCTCAACACGAGGAGGATTCAGGCCATAATCCACCACGCTGGCCCAGTGTGGGTTGGCGGATTTCACATGTCTTTCGAAAATTGGTTAGATCTTCTAAGACATGCAGGTTTCCTCACGATGTTTTCCTTCACCGTAAGCTAGTGATAATCATATAGAAATTATGAGTCACACATAGATTTCGAAACATCCAGATGTGCGAGCCGGGGTTTGAACCCAATACCTGGTGCCCGCAAGACGCGTGCTTTAAGCTCTCGGCTATCACAGCATCAGCTCAAATAAAATAATACTAATAAATAAACAAATATCGCCAGACAAACATACCAACTGTATGGTCCCAAACTAAGCAAGGCTTGGACAATGGATACCCTACAATGGACTGGGGGCGATGCCAGTGACACCAAGACCAGGGCAAATTACGGAAAGGCCAATTCCGAAATTTACCCTGAAGGGAGGGAATCAAACCCGCCACCACCCGGCGTAGTGAGCCGAGCGGCCTACGCTCAAACCACTGCGCCAAGCGGTCGTCAATCGTCGATGGTAGTAAAAGTAAAAGCAAAAGTAAAAGCTAAAGTAAAAGTAAAAGTAAGAGTAAAAGTAAAAGTAAAGGAAACGGAAACGGAAAAGGAAAAGTTAGTCGCGACACCACACTGTTCAATGCGAAATAGAAAGACGATACGAAAAAAATAATAACTGGTTTGCTTTCTACAAGGGAGAGAGAGAGACAGACAGAGAAACACGCGCACGCCGCACATATAGCGAAAAAAGTGTCGTGACACATTTTTTGGTCTTAATTTTTTCCGTCTAGCCCCCTTTCGCAACGATAAGGAACTTCGTTCCAATATTTATTACATACTTACCTAGTACCTGTGTACATATATAATACTAGCTGAGCCCGTGACTTCGCCCGCGTGGAATTTAACTTAACAAAAAAGCCCGCTCCCGCGTTCTGAGCCCGCGCGACAGGACGCATTTTTTTAATTTTGTTTTTCTAAAATAAAAGTAGCCTAAGTTACTGCTTATAACATCAGCTATCTACCAGTGACAGTCCCGTCAAAATCCGTCCACCCGTTTCGGAAATACTCTTTGATTTCATGTGTTTTTATTTTTTTACGCGGAACCCTAATTGTTTTTCCAAAATTAAAGTAGCCTAAGTTACTCCTTTTATCATCAGCTATCTGCCAGTGAAAGTCCCGTCAAAATCGGTCCAGCCGTTTCGGAGATTACCCGGAACAAACACACAGACAGACAAACAGAGAAACAAAAAAAAAGAAACGCGTTTTTGCTATAGGTGTCGTATGTACTTTGATATGCACTTAGTGAAAAGGTGTTATTCTGATATTACAAACAGACACTCGCAATTTTATTTATTTGTATAGATAGTACAGTAGTATCTATGGTTTGTATATACCAGGTTCGGTATTTATTTGGCAAATACAGTAAATTTTCATTTTTATGTACCTATACGGTAATCCTAAGCCAGCGGCAACACTATCCTACCCACATTATATGGATTTACATAGATAACACAAATGTATGTACTTAGCGTGTCCGAAAACCCCGTCCAAGCGTCAAGGTTGGTCGCCGATAACTTACAGTCCTTCGTGACTACAGATATAAAAATATGAGTATGAGCGAGATAATCACTCGAGAGAATCGTAGCGGGCGGAGGGGCATCGGCGGCATCGGTGTCTTTGAACCGGTTTGGATTTCCCGCCATCTGTGACGTCACAGTAAGTGTAAAAAATTTGGCACGCTTGGTTTCAATACAAATCGTGATACTTGCGTTATCTATGTAAATCTATATCTGTGATCCTACCTATAATACACTAAACGATAAAAATATTTCCGACAACAAACGCTTTTATAATAGACATCCGACGTTGTCAAGTCGCCGCGCCGCGCTTTACCAATTGGCAACGTCGCGTCTGCAACAACGTAGTACCTCGTGTGGCGAATTGACGATCGCTTGGCGCTGTAGTTTGAGCGTTGGCCGCTCGGCTCACTGCGTCGGATGGTTGCGGGTTCGATTCCCGACAAAGGAAATTTCCTGAAACGGCCTTTTCGTAATTTGCCCAGGTCTGGGTGTCACTGGGATCTCCACCAGTTTAATGTATGGTAGCCATAGTATAAGCGTTGCTTAGTTTGGCACCATATAGTTGCTGAGTAAGTCTGGCGATATTTATTTATTTATCTGATACCTATCATGTCAGCGATACAATAATTTATTTATTAGAAACTTAGTATTGTATTATGTCCGGAAAATATTAAAAATACTTAACTCGTTACTTCATTTTTTTATTGAATGTTATTATTATGATAATAAAAGATGAAAACCCGGCTTCGCTCGGGTGAAATGTGACTCATTACAATTTTCGGCATGAAGTGCTTACATCCAAACAAAGTTAATAGAAATACAAATACATCCGACAGAGAACCAAAGTTATCGACATAGCTCAAAGAATTAGCAAGCTGAAGTGGCAGTGGGCTGGCCATATCTCGCGAAGAACCGAAAACCGCTGGGTTAAACGTGTTCTTGAGTGGAGACTTCGAGTCGGCAAGCGTAGTGTAGGACGCCCTCCGACCAGGTGGGATGACGATCTGCGAAAGGCTTCAGGCAGATGCTGGATGCGGCAAGCTGAAGACTGGGCGCTATGGCGCTCATTAGGGGAGGCCTATGTCCAGCAGTGGACAAGCATAGGCTGATGATGATGATGATGAAAGTTAAGCACTATGCAAAGCAAAACTAAATGAAATGAATACTCGTACGGAAACATCATGAACATTGAACACTGAATTTGTTTGTTCTGACAGCTCAATCAATAAATGCAGATCTTCTTCTTTCTTTAAAAATATGGCCCACCAACTAAGAACACTGGCACTGTCATCACTGACACTGACTGACATGCGTTCATAGAAAATATGGCGGTACTGTGCCGAATATTATAATTATAACATTGTTTATCACGACAATCCGAATTTTGCGGATATATGTTGTCGACTCAAAATCATTATTTTTTTAAGTTTTATTATTCTGGTAACGTTTCAATCGAGTCTACCGTACCCCTTGACGGAATTATTAATATAGATGGCGCAATATAGGGATATACATATTTGCAATAATAATTTGGTCACCACCATCTGTCATTTCAACTAGTACACTATTAGCACGCAGTTTACTCAAAGTACAAATTTTATGTTAATAATGGCCTAATTTAGTCAGATGGCGCTGACAAATTCACACACACAGGCGTAAAATTTAACAAATTTTACGATCGATTTTAATTATGTTAATCTATTTTTAAATGCCTGAAATCATTAGATGCGAATACAATAATTTATTTAGAAGTCATAAAATCCATTGTTTTAAGGAAAAACTTTGTGTGTCTCGGATAAATTCGGAATGAAATATGTATGGAGAACACGATCGACCCCTTCGCCTTAATAGAGTATTTGTGAGCACACAGTAGTCTGTATTTATACACCTTCAACTTCCGAATAAAAAACCTGTAGTAAATACATCGTAATTATTTTTTGCGTCAGTGATCGGAAACTGTGACTGAAAGGATTGTGGCTTATAAGAAATTATTTTATATAACTAATAAATATATTTCAAACTGATTTCCTTCCATCCAAAATGTGTGAGGGGTACATCCTTAACCCAAAGCTAGTCGCAGATTTAACGACATAATACACCAACCTCGTCACTCTCCAGGTAAGGCTGTATAGTGGCAATGGCGTTGGCCATCTCCTTGGGCAGTTCCTTAGTGAGTTCGAGCAGGAAAGCGCCGCAGTTCCGTGCGGCGGCCTGCTCGGCGCCCGCCACCGCGCCCTCGTCCTGCGTGGACGCCAGAGCCTCGGCTATTTCCCGCACCTAGCATCATAAAGCATACCCGCCTATTTTTGTTTGCATAATTATAAAAATAATGTCTTACGATTCCTACCAGTGAATAAAAAACTTCAAAAATCACTTTAAATTTGAAAACTTCGTAAAATTAATTTAATAGTTTCAAAAATTATTTCACAATGTATCAAAACTGAAAAAACATATACCTATACTAAATTCAACATTAGTAATCATCCCCATTCTCAAGCACCAATAGTGCCAGCCTAATGAAAAGAGCAACCAGCGTAAATATAAAGACAATGCACAGACAACTCAATCACTCGCTCGCATTAGAAATACCTTAACAAACAGAGAAAGATATAAAGAAGATCCTATTAAAGTATATTTTTTTACTATTGAATTACCATTTGTGGTCCAAATGTGCCTAGACCAAACTCCTTGGTCAGCTGCACTACTCCTGCACATATTGGGGACACTGCATGCTCAACCATTTGAAGAATCTGTAAAGTATTTAAAAAAATTAGAACACCAAATATTCTAGAGATGTAGACATGTGTGAAATCTATAGTTTATAAATATTACACTACCTGAACTAGTTTGATGAGGCATGAAGTGCCGTGATTGTATTTTTTAATCAGAACACCAAGCACTTGAAATACTGTCTCCCTGACAGATTTGTTTTTTATTATTTGCTCTTCCAGTGCTTTGTAACATGGTTCTGCCACCATACTGAAAATAAAAATAAAGGTTTTACATATCATGGGGGTGCCCCTTTAGCAGTTTGCCTCTAGAACTAGGCCCATTGACCCTTTGGAAGGTACTGCCTTCTGTATTTATACATGCAAAAGGATATGATATGTATTTTATTGGGCGTTTTTCCACTCGCCGATGACGCAACAATGCTACGGCGGCGGAAGTCTTCGACGTGGCGTTGCCGGCAAGTGGAAAACCGTGCCATATAATTTCATACATTTCTGTTTCCCCGGTAACGGCGCCGGTGCCGTCGGCCTGCTGTTGCCGTGTCGGCGAGTGGAAAATCACACGTTAGATATGTGTTACTTACGAAACAAAATTGTCTTCAGCAAGTGGGGGGTCCCACAGCCTGGGCAGCGGCTGTTGCACCACCAGATGCAGGGTGACCAGGGCTGCTTGCTTGTCAGATTCAGTCCAACCACAGAATTCCTCATCATCTGTCACTTTTTTCCCTTTCTTACCAAGGGTCAATTTTGTTGAATTCTATAAAACAATATGTATACAAGATACAAACAAATTAGAAATTTATTTATTAAACAGATTATAAATTGTTTATAAATTTAAAATGCATAAAGAATCAAGGATGACATATAATGTAGACACTAAAAGTAACACTCACATGAATTAGAAAAACAATGAATATACTTAGATAGATTACCTGTAACCTACTATCAGAGATGTTAGGGATATCCCTATAGAACATTATGTTCTCACCCTATTTTTTACTGAGTACATAAACCTCAGATAAATTAAGTAGATGCCACACAACAATTACTTAATCTATTGTAACTTACATCTGCTGTCAATTTAGTATCTTTGGTTTTCATAATCTGCGTAAAGAGGTACATTAACATCTTGAGAATGTTCAAATTCTTTGTTCGTACATCAGCATCAATTTCTTGTTCTTGAAATATAAGATCTAGGTGATTGCAGAGGTTCTTGGCAGCTCGGATTACATGGTCGAATCCTGGATATAACCACATAATAGGACATTTATAAGAGTACAATATTGCACATACATCTCAACATAAATGCATCATACTCACTAAACTGAAGTAAATAATGAAAAATATTGTGTTGTAGGTACCTTTGTTTATAACATTCCATTCTAATTTAGTGCCATGTACAATGATAGAGAAGTAAGTATCGAAGTGTTCTAGTATGTATTCTACTCCATCGGTGTTGTAAGCACGGGCTGCATCTGAAAATCAAAGTGTTTGTTGATACATGGGTATATTATGTATTACATCCCTCTCCCCATGAACAAAACCATCAAGTTCACTTCACTTCACTTTTTTAAAAAGATATGGCTAACCATCAAGTTATATCTAGGCTATATATAGGTGTAAGAGCGTAGTTTACATACTATACTAGTTCTACAATTACCTTGCAATTTAGACAATAATAACCGCGGTTGAACTACATCCTCAACATGATATTGCCCAGCATGAGATTCTAGTAGTTCGTCTTTTTGTATTGGAATAGCAAATTCAAAGTGGCTCATTGTGATGATTACTGTACCATTGACATGGAAACATGAAATGATTTATATAATTTCACAAAAATAATCAACGATAGCGTAGTAGCAGATCATAACGTTTGTTTTGAAATTTGAATTTCAAAATCGAATGACAGGGAACGAATTAATGAACGAAGTATTGTATTCTCTTTGGAATGAATGATTCAAAGAGAATACATAGAAGGATTGAACATTGACAGCATTGAAAAAAGGAAAGTTTACTTCTCTGTGAAATCGACTAACTGTTTTCATAAGTTTTATATCGATATACCCATGTAAAATATTAATTTTGAAATTTATCATGCATACACCAGATGCTGGCGACCTACATACACAGAATAGCCAGTAAATCCACTCAACATCGACAGCTGCTTTTAGTGCTGCTGTTTAGTTGGTGTCTAAAAACCGGTTTTTGTCACGCTATATAAATATTTTTTATGATGGCAATATTTTTGACACGTTGGTTACATGTCATTTGACGTTTTGCTTTCGCTCGCCAGCGCGTAACCAGCTGAGACTTGAGATTGTAAAATTATTTGCAGTTATTTCGATTACTGTGAGCTTTACGTGGATAAATAATAGTACACACTTTATATTTCAATCAATCTTTAATAATGGCGACCAAGGTAAACAAAGCATTCACTAAAGAAGAAGAACTGCTGCTTCAAGATTTCAGCAGGAACGTATCGACGAAGTCTTCAGCTCTGTTTTACGGAAATGCTTTTATTGTGTCTGCTATTCCCATATGTAAGTAAAACTTTAGTATTAGCACGATTTAAAATCCTTCATATAAATTGAAGTTTCATACATATAAATCTGTTTACAAGCGCGTGAAAGTGGGCCGTAAGTACTGTGCCACATTACCTGTTACAAGTCCGAAATAACTTTTAGGCACTTAGAACTAACTTAAACAGTGTTATCTATGATAATATTATGTCAATTTTTCAGGGCTGTTCTGGAGGGTGCATGCCCTCGAGGTGAGCACCTCCCTGGCGTGGTTCGCGATGGTGACGGCTGCCAGCACCTGGCTTCTGGCGCTCGCGTACCGGAACACCAAGTTCCAGCTCAAGCATCGCGTGGCCGTGCGCCGGGAGGACGCCGTCGCCCGCGAGATGGCGCGCAAGCTCGCCGATGACAAGAAGATGAGCAGGAAGGAGAAAGATGAGAGGTTGGTGCATGTTATATTCACATTGAGGTCCAGCACTCCCTAGACTATTGGCCTCAATCTTGTCCTATAATGAGATATTCTGGTATATGACAAGGTTGAGGGCAGACCAAGTAGAAAGGGAATGACATAAGTAACATGATCTAAAGTGGGTTTTTTATTCCGTGGAATTCTGACATTTATAGACAAGTTATACAACCATCCCAACAATATGTACCTATTATATTATTTTTATAGTTATCAACTGCTAATGTCATTTTCCTCAATTTTTGTAAAAAGGCTTGTAGAAAATCCTCTTGGCTAGGGAGGCTGGTCAGGTGATTGGGTTGGGACACCAAACAAATCCCTATAAAATGGGAGTAGGCTGCATCACAAGACAAAATTTGGTTAGAAACTACAATTGCATTGCAATTACCTTACTTGAATAAAACTCCTATGAACATTTCTTAGAAATATTAAAGTATAGATTTTGTTTATTTGTTTTTTCAGGATTTTGTGGAAGAAGAATGAAGTGGCCGACTATGAAGCCACCACTTACTCCATTTTCTACAACAATGCCTTGTTCCTGACCATCGTGATCCTCAGCAGCTTCTACATTCTGCGCACATTCACACCCACTGTGTATCCTTTTACAAACATAATAACTAATTTAGTATTGCCAAACAGAGAAAATACATAATATTCTGTGTTAGGCCTGGATTATATTTGTGAGGTTTACGTATGTAAGTTTTATGCAATTTGCAATCAACTTTGTAAGCTAGTGACAGATAGTTACAGGTTACTAAGTTGCTATAATTTATTTAATATAATCCAGGCATTATAGTGCACAATTTTTTACAGGTTTTGAAGGACTGAATATTGTTTTATTTTATTGTTTATATACAAGATGTTCCTTCACTCTGAGCACAGTAACTACATTGTCTCCCTCACAACCGCGTCAGGACTCCTGGCCCTGCTCTCCACCGGAACAAAGTGAACAAGAACATGAGTATGAGGTTGCCACTAATTGTAACTAACAACTTACATTTACCCTAAAAGAACTGACAGTTGGCAACCATGTGAGTGAATTGTGTATGTTTGCTAAGTTGAGGATAAATGCCCCTATAAGGGCATGTGTTCTTCACTTATGCAGTTATTTAAGTGTTTACATTGGATAAAATGTTAGAATAATTTTATAATTTAAATAAAAACAATCCAAAACATTGTCTATTTTTATTTACAATTTCGAAGACTTACAATTAAATGGTTCCTTATACTTAGTGTTAAGTAATCTTATTCTACCAGCTGTTCATTTTCAGGGTGGGTTGAGTACAAATTTTAATCACAAACAGCTTTTGTTTTCACTCAATAGTCCATTCCATTACGGGAATCATATGCTGCTGTGTAAAGCATATCATTTATATTAGAAGTTGAAAGTAATAAACCAAGAATTACATGATAAATTGACTAGAAAATAAATGCTTCAAGTTTGAACAGTTTCATTTTGTTCTGAAGAAATAATTGATTGCCTACCCGCCCACACACTTTCTCAGCTTGCGCTTATACTTTATGGAGGCAGTCTTCACCCATCAAGGGTGAAGATGTCAAGAGCATAGTATAGACAGACATACTTGATGCAGCAGCATATAATTATATCGCCACTTCGTCACATATTCAGTGTTTTTCCCTCGCTGACCGGTGATGGGTACGCTTGCTGCCAAATGCCAGTGTTCGCTGCGGAACTGTGGTTTGTCAGGGCTCAGTACATCATGCCGACGTGCAGCGGCTCCGTGCGCTGGAAGTACACGTTGGGGTTGCTGCTGAAGGTGGGCTCCACGCTCGTGTACACGTTGCCCTCCTCGGGACGCACCATCACGCCTGAGGACATATTGTACTGTCAGTCTGATTGGACTAGCTAAGTGTGAGTGTGCGAACTGGACTAGCGAGCAGTATATCTTATCAACCTCGATCATGCTTCGCCTTACGTAATGTCATATATTAAATAATTTGATGTCGTTACCTACTTTGTAATGGAAGTATTACGGAAAATGATTTTTAATGGGACTAGTTCCGCCCTACACCCCACCACTGTTACTCCTATAAGCCAGGATCGACAATGGTGTCCAATGATGACGTCGAGGTTTGACCCTCGACGAGATAAAGATAAATTGTTTTTGATGGAACCCGTACAAATTTAATTGAAAAGAGGGAAGAGGAGGAAAATGCATACCTTTTCTACCTGAATATACCTACCTACATAATAATATCTCTTACTAATAAAAAACCTTATAAAATGTATGAGAAAAGTACGGTGCATTAAACTGCAAGCAAGTGAATTTGAGTGTTCGGTTACCTGGCGGCAGCAGGTAAGGATAGGGCGGGTAGTTGTATTGGTAGTGCATTAGGGGGTGCATTGGGTAGTGCGGCGGAGAGTACATGACGCGAGAGTGCGGGTGCGGCGAGCTCGGGAACATCGCTCCGTACAGATCTGCGAACAGAATACCCTGCTGTCAATCTGTGCGTGAAAGCGCTAGTCCTCACTAGTAGCGCACTTTAGATACTTAACTAACCGGCTGGCTGAGCGGGCGGCTCCTTCCGGTCTAGCGCGGCGAGCGGCGCGCCCGCGGCCGCTGCCGCCGACACCATGCCGTACTTCACCGGCTTGAAGTGGAAGAAGGATGGCGAGTAGCCCGAACCTCCGGCGCCCAACGAGCTCAAGCCCTCCTCGCGGTCCGCGTCCCAGCGACCCTCGCGGCCGAGCGCCGCCAGACGCCGCCCCTTCGGTGCAAACATAAGCGCAAATACGACGGCACAGGTGGCTAACAGCCCCGCTGCAACACACGCATCGCGATGCCGCTCCGGGGCGCCCAGTGCGGCCGCCACCCAGCACACCCAAACGGCGGCCGTAGCCCCGCTCGCGCCCGCTATGTGCGTCGCTTCGCGGTAGTTGTCGCGGATGCCCCGCGACCGTAGCGCCACTCCGCACACCACCGTGATCAAAAAAGCTGCGTAGCACAGCGAGAGCAAAAGATCCGACAGCTGAACGTCGCACCGTCCACCACCCGATGCCACCCTCGGCGGCGAGCCGCCCAGCCACTGCGCGCCTATCGCCACTTGTATCATCACGGCGAAAAACAACAGAAGTCCCTGGTACGCCGCCGGGAGATACACACCACCGTTCAGACTCAACAGGAATACGCACTTCACAAGGAGAGAGGCGAACACTATGACGTATGAGACGCCCGTTCCAAAACGCACAGCCCCGCACGCGAACGCCGTCGGCGTGGTCGCGAACAATGCGGCGGTCGCGGCACACGTGAATAATCCAAAAAGCAAAGTTTGTCCGAGGAGCAGATGGCGGTGGCTCGGGGCTTTTCGTCTCGCGCCCCATATCACGAACGCTTCGAAACCTCCGAGGGCCACCATGCTGATGCAAGCTAGGGCCAGGACGGGCACCGCCCAGGATTCGGTCCTCAATGGTCCTCCGGTCGGCTGCGATGATGCCGACACAAGAGTAGCGTTCGGTCGCCGAGTCGGAGCGGCGGTGGACGAAGTAGAGGACGGTGATGGTTTCGAAATGCGTTCCGGAATCACGAAATACTCGGTGCTCATCTCTAGCCTGTGCGCTTCGGTGCGAGCAGGGCGGCGCGGAGGGGGTTCCGTCTCCGGTTGTGCTTCGTCCTCGGAAACCGAGAGGTTTGGCTCCGCGTATTCTTGATCGTAAACCTCGTCGTATTCGTGTTCGGTGAAGTGTTGTGAGGAGGGGGCGTTGCGTGGGGCGTAGGCGGCAGGGACCCGTGGCGCGAGGCGGTCTCCGAAGCGCGCGGCGTGTGCGCCCGACAGCGCGGCCAGCGCCGCCGCCAGCAGCAGGGCGCGCACCGCTCCCATCGCCATCAGGCCGCCGGAGCCCTCAGCTACCCGAGTCTCGCTGCAGACACATCCGGCGTCTCGTTATCTCTGAAAACGTTAAAAATGGCGTCAAGTCAATCGGCAAACTGTCCTTCGCGACGTCTAGACTCCGCGATAACCAAACAAAGAATCTCCGGGCAAACCGGTTTGACGACGACGCCTTGCACCTCCTAGGAGTCCTAACTTAGCCGATTTTGTGTTCTTTGTTGTTTTATTTTATGTTCCTATAAATGAAAGAGCGAATGGCCGCCTGAGTTTTATGCGTCCGCCCGCTTGCATTATTATGCAGGGCGGAGGTCGTGAGGACGAATAGTTTATCTTTTATTAGAATGCCTTTGAATGAACCACAGTATATTACCTACCTTCCTTGGTAATTTAACTTGGTACCAACCTACATACAAACGGTATGTATATGATTTATCTTTCATTTTCTAGTTTTACCTAAAAAAAAAACTTTCTCAGCTTTTTCTGGAACCTATTATTAGGTAACCACCTTACTAGTATGTAAGTACGACCAGTTTCTTCATTGCAATGAACAACCAAAGTTATGTATAAAGTACCTAAAAGTAACTGTTAAATTATCATCTTTTCTTCACAATATTAGTTACTTGTTTTCATTGTAGGTAGTTGTACATGAAGAAACTGGCCGTAAGAAATACCTAAAAACAAAACAAGCTTTGTCGACAAACATTATAATTTAGTAAGTTAGATATAGATATCGTGGTTGGCTTACTAGGTATACGTATCGTTTGAAATAATGACGTGATAAATGATATACCTACTTAACCTACCTACTTAATAGTACATTGTTACACGAGTGGTGAAAGTGACTTATTTAGTCCCGAGACGGGGTTTGGCGCCCGAGCGTAGCGAGGGCGCTAATAGCTCGAGGGACAAAATAAGTCTTTCACCCGAGGTAAACACTGTGCTTTTCATTACAAATACAAGGAAAGTAAAAATAAAAACAGGAATTGGCTAAATAAATAATACAAGGAAGTATGAACAATACTCTACAACTCGAAAAAAAAAAGATCGGATTGCCGCCTATTTTGTTTTTTTTTCGTTGGCCGGCCAACTTCATTATTTAGCCATTATTTTTCATTTTCATCTTTAAATATTTTGCCCAAATCTATGTTATTTAAAAGAAATTGTTGAAACTAAATTATAATTAAGTCATTAAAAAATATATATATTTTTTAATTAATACTTAACTTAATGTTATTTCAATTTAACATCGTGCTGTAATTGAGTGACTGTAGAAAAAGATTGAACATGGTTCCATAGAAATGTGAAAATGGAACTAGTTTTTTTTTATAATTTGACAGCTGTCAGTTGAAAGCGATTCTCCCGGGCCGGAAAAGTATTACTTTCAACCCGCTCCTCAGGCAACTTCAGACCTACTTTCAGAGTATGATATGAGTAATGGAAACTAAATTTACAAATCTACACCAAGCTATGGTGTGTTAAAAGTTTTTTGCAGATACTGTAAAGAGATAAAGTCAGTGATGGTCTCTATCTCATTCTATGGGTAATAAATCGCTATAATAATATCTTTAAGTATCTATTGCAGATAGATACATACTAAGTAGGTATGTCACGCTAAAGACCCAATGTACCGACATCTAACAATGTGTTTGTGTCGCCATTTGATTTAGTTTTATAACTGCTACAATATAGATTCCATCTCTCAGTTGTATCAAAACTGCGAGACTAGAAATAGTTGCTGACATTGACATTTTCCGATCATCATTATTGTTTCCGATCTTCTGCCATCTTGTATGGGTAAGTTGCTTATCAAAACCTGCGCCACCTGCGCGCGCAATCACATTTATTTGTGTACTTTGGTTAATACAATTTTATAATATCCCACTTTGCGTACCGATAAATGTATATAAAGAGCGCATTGTTACTTAAATCTTGACAATCATTTATCTCTGCGATATATCCATAACAAACTGAGTACAAAGCGAGAATCGGGTCCGTTTCACGCGGAGATTTGGAGGTGATTTAAGATAACACTACAGTGTACCGTTGCGCTGAGATCGTTTGCTCGTTGTCTCGTACGATTGTCGGATCGCCCCGAGTTCACACACCGTTACTCTCGCACCAAATCTGCCTACAATACGCTCTATTCTCTGTACTTTGATTCGTATAATAAGTTTAAAGTCACGATTTGGTTCCGCGAAGCTGTCTACGTAATCTCTGTAGTGAATTAGAGACTTCCATGAAGGGAATGATGAATATTTTATATCCGAGCTATCTGTGAGACGAATTGCGGTCAGGGTGGTGTTGTTTCCTTAGTGTGCTTGGAACTAATGACTATTTCACTTTAAATTAAACTCTCTACTCTAAATTAAAACTATTTAAATTAAAGTAGGTTTCACAGTGTTGTTTTGTTTTGAAGGAAATTATTTCAGTGGTGGATAGATTATAGGTATTTCATTATTAGAGCCGTGGTCGTCAAACTACGGCCTGCGACATAGCAAACAATTTTAGTAGACATTGCAATTCATTAGTGTGCGGCCCGCACAGATAGGTACTTACACCTTACATTGTTTTATGTGGCCCTGGACCAAAAAAGTGCAACGACTACTATATTAGAGGTATTAGTGGAGAGTTGTATTGTGTAGTTAGTAACAATAATTATGTAATACCCTAGCATACAATTACATAATATTTTACCCACTAGATATGACAAATAATGAACGTTACACTGCTGTGATAATAAGTATCAATTAAGTTACTCAGCTCACCAACATAAGAAAACCTGGCAATGAACTGGTAACAATTCAGGCTGACCTTATCGGCGGCTGTAGTCAATAAGACCCTGTTCCAAGGTCTACAGATCGACTATTCAAAATGCATAAATATATTCGCCACAATGTCCAGTAGATACATATGTATATATCAAAAACTTCAGTAACTGTCGGTAAGTAGATAATCCTACTAATATTACGAGTATAAATGCGAAAGTTTGTGAGTGTGGATGTATGTATGTATGTATGTTTGTTACTCCTTCACGCAAAAACTACAGAACGGATTTGGATGAAATTTGGAACACAGATAGATTATAACCAGGATTAACATATAGGATACTTTTTAACCCGATAATCCCGAAATTTTTGCTAAGTTAAAATACTGCGCGGATGAAGTCGCGGGGCACAGCTAGTAATATTTATAAGTATAGGGTAAGTTTGCCATCCCTGTCTAGAGCCTCTACAACTAAAGCTCCCAAAGTCCGTAGAACTAAAGGCTTGATTTGAAAGAAAGTCTCACCCCGATAAAAGACGCAGTACAATATGAGCCCAGCGAATGGAAAGTCAAAATTTTCCTTCGACACAGTGAACACAATGAGACTTAGGAAAACATATCGTTGTCGTGTGCGCCGGCGCGTTGTAAAAGTAACAGCGCGAATACTCGGAGTGAAACTCAGCTGAACTGATTGTGTACCGCGGAGACACCGGCTGCCACGTCACATTCCACCGTTACAGACAATTATTTAACTGATATTTCACTTGCTACGCATATAATCAAATGTCCGTGACGTAATAGAGTATGAGATGCTTTGGTAACACATGCAAATTATAAAGCGAGACTCGTTTGGTGGGGTCAACGACCGGAATTTGTTAACTGATTTAATTTAGAGTAACAGCACACACACATCAGTGCGATTATAAAATAAATAAATAAATATCGCCAGACTGACACACCAACTGTATGGTCCCAAACTAAGCAACGCTTGTACTATGGGTACCGTAGAATAGACCGGGGGCAATCCCAGTGACACCCAGACCAGGGCGAATTACGAAAAGGCCATTTCTGAAATTTTGTCCAGCGGGAATCTAACCCCCAACCACCATGTGCAGTGAGCCGAGCGGCCTACGCTCGAATCACTGCGCCAAGGGGTCGTCAAACATATACGCAATCGTCGTTATATATCGACAAACTCATATATCACTCGAGAATCCGCGGATGTAATGTCGAATTATGGCTACTATTTAGAACTCCCATCACATTGAGGGGAGGCCTTGCTCAGCAGGCCTATGTTATCGGTAACTTTATTGCCTACTGTATCGTACAATAATGATTTATTTTCATAAACCACGCATAAATAATGCACTATGTTATCGCCCGTTGATGTCTTTTACACTGTGGTTTTGTTGCGACAGGTAAACTGCGTTGTAATAACAAAATATTTTATACAATCCTGGCTACGTAGCACAGCTAGTGAAGAAGGCTGATGGGAATTAATTACTACTAAAACATTAAGTGATGTAAATCCTACGAATACTGTACCTATAAGTTGAAGTAAAATGAAATCGATTTATTTCACCGGTGACAGATGAATTGTACATAAGAATTTTAAAACTTCATTAATGATTAATGTAAACATTAGAATAAAAAACTTCGATAAATTGGTGTGTTATATATATTGCAGTTTTTACGTGGATTAATGACTAACAACTGTTTTTGTATGTCGTGACGATACACTTTCTGTTCGGCATCGAGTGTCGCAAATCACGAGAAATATTGGTAGTAATTACACTACACAGTCATCTTAAAATTACCTCATAGGCATTTCGTTTCGTGTGGAGCGCGATTTGTTGGTGATCAAGGGAACTATTGATGGCAATGGGACGGTATTAAATAACGCATTTAACGACATAATTAAACGCGTATTTATAACATAACGAAAAGTTAAGGTTACGTACCTCTTTCAAGTATTTCCACCTCAAGCAAAGGTGATAATAGCTTAGCTGCAAAGCTATCATAGTCTTACACCGTGAAAAAAAAACTGGATACGAGGAATTACATAAATCTATGCTGGAATTACAAAAAATTTAATAGGAAATACTAAAAATAATATTATTAAATACAAAAAGCTTACTAAGTTGCATTTCATACATGTAACTATGTAACTTCAAAACTATTTGATCAAATCGGATATAACTCATATATGTATGCCTTTCTAGTCAACAGTAATGGGGTAAACCCATTATTGTTGCAAAGTTTCAAGCTATTTTACGACCCATTAGTATTCCCCTTTATCTTAGGCCGGATTCAATCATCTTAAAATGAATCGTTACACAAAAACTTGAACTCTTAAAACTCGTCTAGGTTTTCCCAACCGGCAAAACAGGCTAGACTGCAATAATAATAATAAACTACATAGCTAACATTAATTCCATAAACAAATAAAATTATGCTATTCGTAGTTTGGCAGTTGTAATAGGTATTATTATCTGCGTAGCCGCGTTGTTCGTTCCTCGAGGGTTATAAGACTTACAGATAATGCATGTTCTAAATTACAGTGATTTACAGCCCAACATTATAGTTTCCTTAAAGGAGCCTGTAATCTGCGAGGCTTCGGCCATCCTATCCCGCGGGAATGCTCAAGTGTGTCGTTGTCGTAAACGCTGATTTATGGCCGGCAAGGTATTTTGCGGCCGGACACCCATTTAGCGTTTCATGGCAACAGCGCACAGAGTATTACGAAATCGTTTTGTCGACCCGGAAGATATTCTATAGAGAAATAGTTCGGCTCGGGATAGGTCAACTCAATCTTTTGTTATGTTATTTATGCAGGATCGGCCTGCGTTGTTAGGGATGTGACGTGCATATCACGGAGTGTGTAGGGTCGCCACCACGACAGGTATTTTCAGGACGAATTACGATTAAAAAATTAAATTAAGCGAGATAATTGATGATGATCATAATGACGTATTAAGTTTTAGCTGCCTAGTCGTACCTATAAGGTCTGATTTTACAAAATGCACTATATTTTGTATGGTGCTTGAGCATATGTAGGTACCTCTACCAAAGATGCTGAAGATGATGACTCCCTAAAAAAAATGATGGTCTTCTATTCCTTTCCCTATCTTATCTATAACCTTTAATTAAATCAATCGCTACCGACCTGCTGCATCAACAAAACAGAAAATATTTATTGGCAAGCATTAGTATTTAACGGTTAAGGGCCATGCATAATATCGTGCATGATTAAAATAACACATTATATTATCTAGCTCGACAGTTTAGCTATATACAGAACCACAATAGGTATAGTTTAATGTTAAGACAAAACCTATTAGTTGTGGTTGTAAAATTACCATTGTTTTTTGTTTAAGAGAGGGTTTTAAACCTTATTACTATGCGCTTACATTTTTTGCACGCAACTTGTACAATTATAGTCTGCAGGACCTGTAATAATCGTTGGCATTATGTAAATGAAAGTAAAGTTGTTGGGCTAGCCAGCAGTGCGTTTATGGGCAACGGATGCCCGCCACCGGTCCCAGGTAATGTCGATTGCATACATAATTTAAGAGATATAATGATTCTTCTTCCCTCGCTTGGTTTTTTATAAAGAATTTGTGTTGAATTATGTTTAATTCAAATCTAGCCAGTAGCAAGATAATGAAGTTAATTGTGGGACCGTTCATAAGACGTTTATTTTAGCTGGTAAGTAATCATTTACTAGTTGAGCATTTACTTATAGGTACCTACTTATACTTAAGTATTAATTTGTAATATGTATAAGGGGTGCTCCGCATAAATTATATTGTCATTTTGTGTATCAATTAATTATTCAGTGAGTACCTAATTATTTTTATTTATTAAACGGAGTAGGTAAAAATTGAAGTTCATCAATTATATAGGTATACTAGCTGAGCCCGCGACTTCGTCCGCGTGGAATTTAACTTAACAAAAAAGCCCGCTTCCGCGTTCTGAGCCCGCGCGACAGGACCCATTTTTTTTTGTTTTTCTAAAATAAAAGTAGCATAAGTTACTGCTTATAACATCAGCTATCTGCCAGTTCCGTCAAAATCGGTCCAGCCGTTTCGGAGATTACCCAGAACAAACATACAGACAGACAGACATACAAAAAAAATGTAATCGCGTTTTTGCTATAGGTGTCGTATGTACTTTCATATACATTTAGTGAAAAGGTGTTATTTTGATATTACAAACAGACACTCCAATTTTATTTATTTGTATAGATAACGTACGTATTATGAGTACTTACTAGAATAAGTAAATGGAGAACTTTATTTTGAAATGATAAAATAATAAAAGTTTATTTTTGTTGTTATTATGGGACGCACAATTTTGTTTTCTATTATCTTTAGGTTCAGCTATAATAAAGTTTCAGTATAAATAAGCATACTAAATACGATGAATTTAAACTTCGGATGTAGGTGAGGTAAAGAATAATTAACAATTAAAATTGGATGGATTAATGGAATTCCAAAATTAAATAAGTATCCAATAAGAAAAACTTTTGTTAGAATATGTTATTTCCTGTCTTCCTGTCCTTAACGGACACACATTTACTGCAAATCATTCCAGAAAAATAAGTTCATCGATCGTGAAGGTGAACAACAGGTTCAGTATAGATCGACTTCACATCTTCTAGCCCCGAGGAGCCGATGCGCCGACGACGGTCAAAGCCCTAACCGGCCCTAGAGGGATACTCACGAAAATATTTCTTTTGCGCAGCTTCTTATTAAATCTGCTGTTGGGAACACTCCAGCTAAGTCCACTTGATGAATATCAGGTTGTTTTTTCATAGTCACTTGCGCGGGAAATGCACGGTCCCTCCATGCGTGCGACTTGCACGGAGTCTCAGGACAAACTAAGCGAATTTCTGGGTGTTCGTGATGCGTGACGACGAGTGCACGTGCTCGATGCGCAGACGCATCTTGACTAGGGCCTATATACACAAGTATACACGGCAGTGTGCCGCAACCGTGATTGCGCGCAGTGGCAGGGTTCGACACTCCAAGAAAACTAAAGCCCGTTTTTAAAACGTTATATTAGGCGGGAAATGCATATATATTCTGTGTGAACACTGGTCATCTCTTTTTATACCTACTTGAGAGTCCGGTTGGTTCAGTCACGCAATGCTAGACTTGTGCACATACTCTATTAAATAGTTGTAGCAGGTAGAGCCGCCGCCCCGCCGCGACGCGACGCTGTCGTTCGTTTTGCTGTTTCGTAGACTTGTTTTGATGATAAGCATCCAAGTTGCGTCATGAGACATTACCCAATATTAGCGATTCCGTTGTGTCCTGAAATTAACTAATCAATGGATAGATTTGGCATACTTTCAGAAGCGTTGCCTAGTTTTGTGCATGCACAAATATTCATGGTTAATTGCAATGTCTTATTACTAGAAAGTCTTTAATATTCTGTGTTCAAGTTTTCTTGTCGAGAAAATTGTTATAGGTAGTATAATTACTCGTGCGGTGTGTAAGCTTGAACAGTATTTACTACGATACGACATTCATTCATTTGTGCCGGCCATTAGAATGGAAAATGTGTGTCACCATAATGAACAATGCTGGTGATATCCATTTGCCGGTACCTCATGTGGCTTTCTTAAACATAGCATATACAATTTGTAATGTATCGGGATTTCAGTGCATTTAATTCCTAAGACAATATTTTAGTTCCGATTGCATGGTAACGCAATAATTAAGTAAGTTAACGCGTTAAAAATGAGGGAATATGTAAATAATTATGGATTTATAATAGTATAATCTCAAATCTTTTTTCCTTCACGCCCTAATTGTCAACACAAATTGGTTTTTCTCTCTAAATATTTATGTACCTATACCTATGCAACTAATTTAGTTTTTTTTTGTTTTTTTGAGATTATTATCAATGTGTGTTTGTCACATTACTAGTGTTCCCTTTAGCCCCTCCAACTAAGCTAATGCTTGTGCGAGGAGTGGGCTCACGTCAATAGTTTAATGGTCAGGATGGGGATCGAACCCGGAACCTCTCAGCTACGAGGACGGCCCCTCTAACCACTAAGCTATTGACGCTTCAATTTTAATTAGTTAGTTTTAATTATTATTGATTTGGCGTTAGTGAAACCTAATGTAGTATTAAACAATTTTCGTCGGCTTTGGACATCGCACGCACATCTCACAATTGTCTTGATGCCGATACGACTTTCCCGTTCTGCTCTGTCGACTGCCGTGATGAGTGTTCTCTAGCACGCGCCGACAGGGCTGTCAAATGCATGTTAAAGTTTCATCACATGACGTAAATTTGGCTAATGCACAGGGCTGATGTGAATTTTCCCAGCCAAAACGGAAGTAAAATCATATTTTTAACCTAATTTCGGAAATGGCCTTTTCGTAATTTGCCCAGATCTGGGTGTCACTGGTATCGCCCCCAGTCCATTGTACGGTACCCATAGCAACGATTGTACAAGCGTTGCTTAGTTTGGGACCATATAGTTGGTATGTCAGTCTGGCGATATTTAATTAATATTGGCACTGACTTAGTTACATGATGCTTTAATTTTTATCACCAGCAAATATCAAACTAATATAGCCTCGATACGCATCTCCTAAAAATCCCATAAAAGACATCCGATATTTTCCGGAATGCGTGGTTACCTCGCTTTTGTGACAATATTGCCGATGAAACGCATTTAGTAACAGGATTGGCTTGTTCAGTGCGGAAGCGAATGTTTTAATAGTTCGCTATCTGTAGGGGTTACCCATTTATGTTAGGACATCACAGGGATCTTAGGAAGAAAGTAGGTATACCTACGTCTAGCTGTTGGAAGGCGAAATAATCAGAGGCAATTAAACATTTTCTTTTACAAATAGGTAATCTTTTATTTAAATTAGCATAGGTAGGAAATCAGTTTAACACCGGGTTCACAAAATATGTATAACGTTAGGCGAAATATCCAACCATTTGTTTCCGTGCTTTATACCCTAGAGAAGCAGTACCTAGGTAGGTTTAATCCTACCTATCACACAAGCTTTCTGGTGGTAAGTACTAAGAATGCGTATTGAATTTTATAGATTCCTTCCTTTACCTTTATCAATTGGTACGTGCGTACTTGTGTAAGTGCATAAAAACCACAAACAAACAACAGTAAAAAGTAAATACACAAGTATTCGTAGGTACACTGAAGGTTTTTGAAATTAAATCTAAATTTAATTTTTGATTCTACAAATTAAAAGAAAATTAGGCGTTTACCTAATTGAATAGGTATCTAGACAAGTTCAACGAACGGCAATGTATAAAATAAAACAAAACTATGAACTAAAAAGACTGAAAGATTACGATACAATTTGAGGGCCAACAGAGAAATAACATGTTACTAAACTGCATCTCTCTCTGTTGGCCGACAAATCGAATGGTAACCCGTCTATCGTAATAAACACTATCTTTGGATTGAGACTAGATATAATATTAAACTATGGTTAAACAAATGCACTTGGATAGAAAACAAGGACGAAATAGGTATCGTCTAACTAAAACCAAACTAGTATCTTGCATGTTCTAATGAAGCTACACTACCCACAGCTGCTTTAACTAAAGAACTGAAAGGAACAACTGATTTTACTGTATCCCCCTTAATAAACGTGGTTTAGCGGTTGTATAGTTAAACCATGCTTTGTCTTCTTCTTTGTAACTATTCACTCGCTATACCACGTTTATTAATAAGATGGTATAAGGCCAACTGCCAACGATGGCAACTGTACTGGAATTTCGGTATTTTACGACATTGCTGAAATACCGCATGCACATAGCTTGCTTTGCACGAAACTTTTTGGCGTTGTTAGCCATTGCCAAATGTCCCAATTTTCGCTGTATGACCCGATTTTTGAGGTCATGCGCCGCAGTTGGTTTTTTAATGGAGAGAAGTGGATAATATTCTATCCAACCAAACATAGTTTTTCTCGATCGATAAAATTCGGTGCGGGTTTCAGGGTCTGCTAATTATACGCCGCGCAAATAGAACATTTTTAATGTTACTTAATTAGCTTTTAAGTTACTTTTTTCGAGAGTCACAGGTTCACACATTTTGTTGTACCACGACTGTACGTAGACTTCAATAAAAGCAGGGTGTTCAGGCAGCATCAAGAATGTGTGAGCTAAGTTCTTCAAAGAACAAACTATAGGTACACCATCTAAGCGAACGTAGCGCGTAGTAATCACTGGTTCTGTAACATATTCTGCAACTGAATTGGTCGCACGTTATTTCGCGTCAATTTGGACTTTAGCCAATCCTCTTACAGCACTCGCTACTTCGTCGGCGCTTCAAGATGGACTACGGGCAGTACCTTATCTGGCTATCAAGCCCCCATTTAGTCAATCGTGCGAGCCGGCGTATTGTTAGCGCTATCAATTTATATTTTAATCGATAGGATGGATATAGCCATAAGTGAATCTCTAACGGCACTTATTGGTAGATAGAGACAAAGCATTCTACTCTATGACAACAGTTATTTACATTACTTAACTTATAATGTGAATATTTATACTACATACAATTATTTCATTCGTATCAGCCTTTCTTTGGAAACGCACATCCAACATGCCCTTTTTTAATTCTACAATTTGGATATTGGAAGTAAATTATGTAGGTAGGTATGTGTATGGTAGATATTGTTGAACCAGTTACCTACAAACAATACAAAATAATGAGAGTCTTATAATTATTACTATTATATAATAATATATTTATTGTTAAACAAAGTGGAAGCAACATAAGCTGCTCCTTATCCAAATATTAAAGTCCTATGCAACACTTCACCTAACGGCCGATTAAGTGCTTTTGTCAATGAAATCAACAATCGTATCCTGTTATACGTACACACAACAGAGCCAGTCTTATCCAAAACCTTGTTACTTTCTAAGGCGATCGACTATAGCTTTTGAAGCGCATTATCGAAATCCGAATTATTCAAATACAAAATATAGAAAACATCTAAACCGACCTTTAATTTGAATTGATCGATTGATCGACCTTTAATTGAAATCCGCGTGGTTAGCGCCCAGTTTTTAGGGTAGCGGGTCTAGTTACTTTAGATGCTCATTCCAGAAATGTTTAATAAATTGGATGACTGGAAGCAGGTTTTTTACCTTAATTCTGAGTGGAGTTTTAATGCGATTATGCCCCAAACGATTGTAATTGCAATTGCAATAGATACCGAAGGACCGAATCTAAATAATTTTAGATTTTAAATATTGATTCTGGTTATATCTTGGTATGGTGATGATCGTCGTCGTCGCTGTGTTCTTCCTGCAGCAGCAGGCTGTCGGGCGGGCCCCGCGGGGGCGCTCGCGCGTTGCCTGACCGACGGGTCCCCCCGCGAGAGAACATCCTCGACAGCTGTGCGAATTTCTTGCGGGACACTGAAAATGAAATGGTGCTTTCGGATTGGTGCAAAATAATCTATACTCTCCAAAACTACCTACAAATAAACATTTTGTTTCAATAAGTAGGTATACAGGTTTTGGAATATTTCCCTTGGTTTAGAAACCATTCCGTTCTTAAAATAAATTTATTTACCAAAAAAGGCCCAAGAGAACAGTTACGAATACCTAACATTTAATTTCAATTTGAAGTGTTTCATTGAACTTTGGTACCCAAGAATTAACTTCTGGTAGCTATCTCACTTAGCAACCACTGTCCAAAATTAAAATCTTTGAACAGCCAACAACTGATATAATAATAATTATTAGATACAAGCGTAAGCGATACAAGTTAAGCGTGCTGTCACTTATTATTGCTGACTGTACCTAAGTACTTAAGACCTACTTAAACTCTCAAAAACTGAACAAATTTAATGATATTGGCTGTATGGGTAATTAAAACTATAAATAGGTAAGTCTAGAGGAATAGTTAACATTAAACTGTAAAGTAAAAGAAATCAGTGCACAACTCACATTTCCCCATATTTTTCAGTCTCTCTTTAAAAGCTGCTTCGTCATCGTGACATTTGGTTTTCTGGTCCTGTTCGCTGTCCAATGCTGCCATGAACTCCTGGTTCCACCGGAGCTCTGCCATGAACTCCTCGTTCTGCAGGAAAGTGGCAATTTTGTCGTCGTCCATATCCAAGCTCAGGTCTATCCGAGCGTCAGTGCCAGGCGGTATCCGGAGGAACATCGGCGGTAGTGGGCGTAGCATTCTCGGTACCCATTTTCTTCGTATCGCCAATGGTATTGACTCATCGTCCACATCTCTGTAATCATAGATATTAGTAATAGGTAACTTCCATCTGACGTAATTTTATTGTTGGGTGATTTATCTTAATAACAAGTCAACTAAATTCGGTGAAGTAGTTTATTTATAATACACTAGCTGACCAGGCAAATGTTGTTCTACCATATTAATTAATTTTAGGTATGAAATATACTTTACGACCTATTCTAAGACCTACCGAATATACTCAAAAAAATCATAAAAGTCGGTCAAGCCGTTTCAGAGGAACTTGGTTACAAACACTTTGATACGAGAATTTTATATACATTGATATATACCTAATCCCTACCTAGTAACCTAATAAATGATGTACCTACCTACTACTACTTAAGTAGTAGGTAGGTACATCATTTATTAGGTCATCATCTTTACTTATTAATAGTACTTAGGTAGGTTATTACCTACTGCCAACATATTATATTGGATCTTTAGATAGGTAAGTAATTAATTAGATTTTGTTCTATAGTGAGCCAATGATTTGTAAATTTCGACATATAATACACGAGTCATGCTAACCTGTTGCCAGTTTTTGTCTGTTGAGCTGACAAAAACACAATGCGAACGGAAGACGGCAATTTTGTTCCGAAAGTCACTACTAATAAACAGTGCGTGGGCAGACATTTGTTTGTCCATACAACTACTTACGTATCTGTGTACACTGTAAATGAATATATGTACTTGTATTGTGAACAACAATACGTCGATAATACTTACACTAATGCTGTAGTATCATCGTCGTTGCAGTTATCCGCGGCTCTAGGGCCGCCGCGCCGGTCCTTGCGCCGCGACGGGGTGCTGCCCTCCACTCGCTCCATCTCGAGCCGCAGCCGCTCATTCTGGTTGTCCGTGCTCATCGTGAGCAGCTGGTCGATGGTCGCGTCCACCGCTCCCTGGTTAGCGCGCAGCACCGCCTCTATCACGTCATCGTCCATGTCCGGGAACATCGTCTTGAAATCGGTCATCGCCTGCGTGAACTCGAGCTGCATGGTGGACGCCATCGCGCCGCCGGCTCGCGGCACGCGACACGCTAGAGCCGTCACAAGCGCGCCGCCCTTGCCGGCGACACAGCTGATAAGTGGCGCAGAACTGCCGCAGTGCTGACGAGGATCGTCGCCGTGCGGCCGGCGGCCATCCTAGCGGCGCACTACACGCCGGCGGCGGCTCGCGTCCTGTGCTCGCTAATTAGCGGCTCGCTTGCGGCAGGATCCCCGAATCGCGGCGCGGTGCACCGAGCGCTACCATGATGTGCAATTTTCACTTTCGTCGTTTTCAGATGTGCATAGCGCAGGCGCGGCCCGTGGCGGGGGGTGTTGTCGATATAAATAGAGAATGCAAGGCGGCGCGCGTCCCGACGGCCGGCGGCGTCCGAGCGCGGCCCTCGCTCCTAGCTGCCGCTGCGGGCTCGCGCATGTGCGAACCGTTGTTTGGAATTTGTTGGCTACTCAATGTGACCTTTCAAAGGCGCGGTTGTGAGATCTAGGTATCCTGGTTGTTACATAACAAAAACCTATCGTAAGAGTTGTCAACTCGAATTGAAGATACTTTACTGAGTTTTAGATAATAGGTGGGTAATAAGTATACCTAATTGAGTATTTATTTAAAAAATAGATTGTCGATTTAATGTATGATTTATTTCAAGATTATTATACATGTTAGTTTCATTTACTAAATAAGACATACAATTCAAACAACAGTTAGGACTTAGGTACATACAGTAAAGGTACTTAAAAAATCACAAAAAATAAATAAAGTTATAATAGTTTTCGCGAATTTAACTTCCCTACACTCTAAAATGAGCAAATTGTTTTCGTCATCAATATTGCTCAGATATTGTGTAAGTAATGTTATTTAAACTTGCAGTTGCATTTAAGTTGATAAAGAATTGAGCTTTGTCAAAATAAAATTACTACCAAAGTACCTCAAATAATTAATATTAAGTACATATTCGTAGATAAAACGTATATTCGTTTATTTTTTACAATTTAGGCCACGAGGAACTACTTACGGTATCTTACCACATTTATAAAGCGATGACATTAGCGATCTCTAACGATATTAACATTCAATCTATCAAGGTACTACTGTACTAATATTATTAGTATGTTGTACCTAATTCTAATGCAATGTTTAGGTGCTCTTCAAACTACGACCATGGGTAGGTATTATTAAGGCACCGATTTAGTGCAACTTGATCTTCCATATAACCTTCATAACAATACAGTTGTTATTACTTTATCCTGTGACAAAACGATGGAATATAATTTCATGTATTAAAATTACATTTACATTTATGATACTTTATGAACTTTTACACCGCAAGCTTGATTAATTAGTGACCCTGAGCGTTCAAATTATATTAGTAACACTAAGGAAATGGATAGGACTAATGTCGATATACTATGCTGAAAAATATAGGTACAGCTAAGGTCATAGGTGCCTTGTATTTAAGGTCATTTTTGCATAGCAATATTTAGCTCTAGCGACATGACTTGTACCTTTACAGTTCAAGCAAATTTATCAGACAGGCAGAGAGTAAAGTCCATGCTGTACCTTAGGATATTCTTTCAGTTCGGTAATAAATAGGTAATGCTTGATATCATATTTGTCGCCTTTAGCTATTATAATGGCACTGAATATAATATTTTCGTAGCATCTAAATATGAAAGAGGCCACTACAGTCAAATCCAAATGGTCGGTCTGTGTGTCAAAAGGCTTTATTAATAAATCGACCTCAACTCTGAGAGCGATCTTTTGTACAAATTTGACGTGTCATTTTGTATTGTATTTGTATACATGAGATTTCCAAGATCGCTCACAGCCTTGAGACAGTTTCATTAATGCGGGCTAAAAACGCTTACAGCCCATCATTAAAGTAACGCAACGAATTGCCACCTAATATGAAAACAATATCCCCCTTATAATAAACGTGGTTTAGCGGTTGTGTAGTAAACCATACTTTGTCTTCTTTCGAATGTCAAATTACTGATGACGGAAAGAGATAGTCCGGTGTGTAAATATTCGCTCGCTAATCCAAGTCTATTAATAAGGAGGTATGAGAATAGCACTTAATTAGCATGATGCAGGAATGTCAGTATAGAACTAACCAGTGTAGACAGACACGGCCTAACAATAAGCACTACAAAAATAATGAATTCGTCACTAGACGCACAAACAACTGGACAATTAAAGCGCTTTTACGATATCGCGTTAGCATATTGGACATTTAAATCGATTTCATGAAGTACAAAAATAAAATTTACAACAATCGTAACGTGATGGCACTGCGCACTTGGTGCCTATATTATGATTCTAGAAAGATTAGCGATAAAGGCGTGTGCTACTACCGTTGCTAAATGGTGTCTCAAAAGTCCGAAATAATACTTGGGGGTATGAACGAGTAAGTATTGCGTATAGAATTAGATGGTATACATTTTTTATCGAAAATCGCAACATTTTTTTCAAATATTTCTTCCCGCCAATTTTTTTTGAAAGCTAATATCTTATCTAGTTACTATGAAAACTTATGATAAATACAGAATACCATAACATAGGTACTTACAATATGATAGTTACATGTCTGTCTTTACTAGGCATCTACATGAGCTACCGTATTTACCTACTTTATTATTTCGGACTTTTGAAACAATTGTATTATATAATACGAACACACATACAAAATGCAAGTACGAGAATGACACGAAGTGATATTAGATATCTAAAAATAAATATATCTAAATGAGACAGAAGAGGTCGGCAATGAGGGCTAAAATTGTCGCAGGGCGGCGCCACGTTAGCGAGGGGGAAGAAGTCAAACTGACAGACAACAAACAGCTCAGTCGAAACACGCGACATCTGGTGAGCTTAAATATTTTGTTTTCATTTATAATGGCGACTAACGCTACACATCTTCAGATGTAGTTGCGCTCACAAGTGTAGCAAATGCTAGAACTGACGTACTGTGGACCTCAATAGGCTGCCGGCCTTAGGTTAAAAAGATGATTAAGGTGGCCAACTTTTATAAATACCACACTATGGAGTTACCTTGGGGCGAAAAGGCATAGTACAAAATATACTTACATTAAAAAATGTTACGACTGTGCATCTCAGAAATTTACTTGAGAGGTATGGAATTTATGGAAAACGATTCAAAAGTGACGGTTTATGCATTTTGCGGGACAATTCGGCACATTTATACAATTCGGGTATTCATTTACGTTTCCAGGACTGTACCGGAGAATGCAGAACGGGTGGCCGCCTTAAAAATTAAATAAGGTTAGTGAGTTAGTTGATGAGCAACGAGGATTAGGTAGACGTCGACGTGAGAAATAAGGTTAATAATAGTAAGTACTGGAACATAAAAGCTACAGACAATGACGATAGAGACATGAAAACGACACATGAAGCTGCAAATACATTATTGCTTGGTTACGTGTCCGCGGTATCAGGTCCACAACTTGAACAAACAAGTACATTTTTTATACTGTGAACTACACCCGTGGGACTATTCCGTACTATAAGTAACATATACGCATCTGTTGCATTCATGTTTCAATGATCTCATTTTGCGAACAGAAATTTATATTGCAACTTTATGATTTAAATTGATTTTTAATCGGGAAGAGTCAAGTTCCGTTCTATCAATTTGACAAAACCAATTGAAATATAGTTGCACGCTTCCAATCTTAACGTGAATATACAATATTTGTTGAAGATTTCAATTACTTTTTGCATAGATAAAGATTTTTTCGGTAAAAATATTCATTTATATTTTAAGGTAATATGTCCACTTGTGGGTGGTGGGTACCAATCCTCGCTGCCGTCGAGTGAAGCGTGAGATTCAGACGCGGGCCTGGTTGCCTTGCTGTGGGAGCACCACCATTGTGTTTGTGGCTTGTGGCTGTGGTTGTGGCTGCTCGTTCGATGCATTCTCCTGCTAAAATAAACGATCCAAACTATATTTGTATGCTTCAAAATACATAAAATATTCTGGCCATAAAGATTATAAAGCATAAGTAGATTAAATTATGTTTGCGACATAACTGTGGATGTTGACAAACTGATTAAAAACATGGGTGTACTGTTTCAATTTTCCTCATTCAAGATAAACCAAATACATAATTAATTAATTCACGTCGTATGTGGTTATTTCGTTTATTGTATTCTACTGGAAATGATTAAAAGCAATTTGGTCGAGTAAAAAACCGCAATAAAATATTTATTTTTCATGGTATTTATTTTGTTAGAAAACTTTTCCTGGGCAATAATTCAAAAGAGAATGACGAAGTGAGGTCAACAAACTAATGTGAAATGAATTGAGAAATATATAAACTCTTTAAAGCCCCTATAAAATAAATTAAGGAATTGTATACAAATACTCAGAGGTCCGTATCTCGGAAAATATTATAGTTACATACAGTCTGTCTTCACCTCTACATATCAGCTACCAAAATATAATTCCTCCAAATTATAATTACAGACATTTGGGACACCCTGTATATTATAAGGAAATGAGAAACTTCGCATTAAGGGCCTATGCACACCACGTTTATTAAACCCACCGTCGACGTACGTTTGTAGCGAGACAGACGCGATGCGCACGCGAGTCAGACGCAGTCTGACGACTTTAGACTGTAGACTTTTGTAGGACAAAAGCGCGCCGTCGACGCGCGTTTCTAAAATGCGCGTCGACGGCGCGTTTAAAAACCGTGGTGTACACAGGCACTAAGAGCAATCTTCATCAACCCTAATTGCTAGAATGTCAGATACTTACAGTAGGAGTGACAGGATCGTCCCCGGCGGCCATGAGGGTGGCGGCGCGGTACGAGGGCGGCGGGGTTTGTTTGACGGCCTCCTCATAGTCCGGCAGCAGGCTGGAGTAGTCCGGCGCGGGCGCGGCCGCGTACGGCGCCATGGAGGCCGGCGTCACCACGTCGTCGCTCGAGATCACGAACGGGGTCTGCAGCGCGTGCGCACGCATCGTCAGGTACTTGTAACACCGCCACACTATGCTGATGCAGTAGCCCTGGGGACATTACGCTTTGGTTAGTCGTTACTTTAATGTAGTTTGACGTCGTACTGACTAAAGACCACCTGTGGTTATGATGATGATGATGACGGCATCATGGTGACCATCACGTGGTCATTTATTTATTATTATACAATGGACTGGGGCGATCCCAGTGACACCCAGACCAGGGCAAATTACGAAAAGGCCATTTCCGAAATTTACCAACTAGGCCTACGCTCGAACCCCTGCGCCAAGCGGTCGTCAAAGGTCGTAGTATTGGTCGTTGTATTGAGTGGTTACTGTTAACTGATCCAATAACGCTCAACTTGCACGCGACTCGCGATACGTGTTTTCACAGCTTCCCATAGTCCACTAACTACTCGCCCCCACCTGTGCTGACCGATTCTCGACTCGACTTACTCGACTCACGCCATACTGTGGTCATGTCTCATGGGTACAATTGAGTGGAGGCGGTTCCAGTAACACCCACACTAGGGTAAATTATAGAAAGAACTTTCCCTAAATTTTCCTTGACGGGAGACGGGAATCGAATCGGCAAACACCTGCTACAGTGATCAGTCACAAACTAGTCTCTTATATATTCAAAGTCCTGTAAGGGCAGCGCTGTAGTCTAATAAACGCAATATAATTTACACTGTGTAACAAATAGAGCTATAAATAGTGTATACTAGTTTCTGCCCGCGACTTCGTCCGCGTAGACTGAAGTAAAGTATCCTATGTGTTAATCCAGGTTATAAACTATCATTGTTCCAAATTTCATCCAAATCCGTTCAGTAGTTATTGCGTGAAAGAGTAACAAACATCTACACTCACAAACTTTCGCATTTATAATATTAGTAGTATATGAGCGTCACCTTGAGCAGCACAGCGACGAGGAACGTCGAGAGCACGACGAGCGCGAGCGCGGGCGCCGGCAGCTGCAGCAGCTGCGCGCGCCACGGCACGCGCCGCGTCTCCGCCACCAGCCGGTGGATCGAGCGCAGGTAGCACAGGTACCCGGTCGCGGTCAGACTTCACAATCAATACAACATTAGCTAAACTGTCCTACGTACCATAACAAACAATTAACTGCGTTTTAAATAGGTGTTTAGTTAAAGAGTGCTACAAAAGTAAATACTTTGACTTCGATCTCGTGCTAAGAATCTTTGTAAACGCACGTCAAATATCAACCTCTCTGTGCATGTATTGAGAGTGCTTAAAAGGTAGAGTTTGCCTTCGATCTCGTGCTAAGAATCTTCTAAACGCACGTCAAATGTCAACCTCTCTGTGCATGGATTGAGAGTGCTAACAAGGTAAAGAGTTTGCCTTCGATCTCGTGTTAAGGATCTTTGTAAACGTACGTTAAATGTCAATCTCTCTGTGGTAAGATCGCATGCATTTTTCATTAGATATTCAATTGTTTTTAGACATTTAGTTTCACATTACAGAATGTGACTTCATGTTTCAGACCCTTCCTATGCGTAAAATGAGATGTTAAGACGACATTATAGTTAGACACTAGCTGAGCCCGCGACTTCGTCCGCGTGGAATTTAACTTAACAAAAAAACCCGCTTCCGCGTTTAGAGCCCGTGCGACAGGACCCATCTTTTTTTTTTGTTTTTCTAAAATTAAAGTAGCCTAAGTTACTGCTAATAACATCAGCTATCTACCAGTGAAAGTCCCGTCAAAATCGGTCCAGCCGTTTCGGAGATTACCCGGAACAAACACACAGACAGACAGACAAACAGACATTTTTTTTTAAATCTCGTTTTTGTTATAGGTCTTATGTACTTTCATATGCATTTAGTGAAAAGGTGTTATTTTGATATTAAAAACAGACACTCCAATTTTATTTATTTGTATAGATTACACTGTAATCTATACAGTTTCATTACAGTTTTAGCAAAAACACATAGGTACTCCACATTTGGTAATGTTTTCGCTTATTGCAACATGTCTAATATAGCATGTTTGCATAATTATTATGAGTTTAAATGTTAACATGCTTGATCATTAAATCAACATAAATGCATATAATGTCATATGTCTATCTCATGTTATACTACCTTGACCTGAATAAAGCACTCTATTACCTTTACAAATAAAAAAATCATATTGAACTAGTGTTGTGTTCATGACTATGTCTTGGGTTGTAAAATTGTTACTTGGATGGATCTGCTTTAAGGAAATTTTAAGTAACATCACTGCCTGTACTATGTGGATATACTTACCACATAGTACCTATGCATATTCTTTCAGTGATAAGACCTTTAACTTAAAAGGAAAACATTATGTATGTATTAGGAATAGGCGGATATTCGTTTCACACTAACCGACATACACAGTCGGCCGAATGTCGTTTGGTTTGCCGGCTGTCGGCACCCTAGGTAAATATTATAGTGGAAAACCTTATACTACTTTCATCATGACCAAATTAATTATACAATCTCAAGGAAATAAATTCAAACAACAATCGACTGCAATGCCGGAAAAAACAGTCGGCCGATTTCTACAGTATAAATCCTACTTATGTATGTTGCTACTCACACAGTGATGGCAAAGTCAAATATCTGGAGACAGAAGAACGGCAAGAGGTGTGCGGGTTTCCCGAGGGCGGCTCCGTAGATCAGCATGAAGGTGATGGCCAGGGTGCACACCGTCACCAGCGCCCCCACGTCCACATCATCTAGCACGAGACCGCGATTATTAACACTTTACGTAACCGACGATAGCTAAAACTAACCTTATTGGAATACATTCTAATCTCAATTTCTTTTTCCCTAATTAATATATAACAAAGTAGCTATCCGCGTCTGTCTGTCTGTTGGTCCGCTTAGTTTTTCTAAACTACGTAACGGATTTTGGTGAGGTTTTTATTATAATTTATAAAATGTCATTCGGAAGGTTGATATGTATACTACATTCTAATTAAATTTATAAATAGTTGATAAAAGCCTTGCCAAGCTGGGGCAGGCGGCTAGTCTTTTTAAACGACTTCGGAAAAAGGAAGAGGTTCTAAGTTCGTCTGCATGTATTTGTTTTTGTGTATGTTCACATATAATTGCATTTCATAAAACCAAGAGATGTGGGCCGTAGATTTAGTGTGCTACTTCATGGTAGGTCCTCGGAGAGATAAGCCGAGAGCTGTTTATTAATCGGTTACGACATTTTACCTTATATTGATTAACAGTACAGTAGTAATGTCACTGAATATCGCATCACCAAAGTATGCATATACCTACACGCATACGGTACCGGGGGATTCACTAGCTAGCTAGAGAATATGAAGGGCACTGCGGTATGACATCACCATGTGTTCGAAACTCGTGACGTAAGTATGTGAAGGACTGAAGGTTAGGGTCATAAGTAAGAACTTACGATATTTTATTATTTTATATTACTCAGTTTTAGTTTTGTTTTTAGATTTGCCTCCACAGGTGACAAGAGCCACCACCTTTCCTCCTTCAAATAATCAGCCTATCAATTAAACGAGGAAATGCTGCCAGCATCCTCGTTCCCACACGGGCAGGGTTTGTTTCAATGACTTTTTCATTACTCATACTCTGAAAGTAGGTCTGAAGTTGCCTGAGGAGCGGGTTGAAAGTAATACTTTTCCGGCCCGGGAGAATCGCTTTCAACTGACAGCTGTCATATTATAAAAAAAAAACTAGTCCCTTTTTTTATGGAACCATGTTCAAACTTTTTCTACAGTCACTCAATTACAGCACGGTGTAAAATTGAAATAACATAAAGTTAAGTATTAATTAAAGAATATATATTTTCAAATGACTTAATTATAATTTAGATTCAACAATTTCTTTAAAATAACATAGATTTGGGCAAAATATTTAAAGATGAAAATGAAAAATAATGGCTAAATAATGAAGTTGGCCGGCCAACGAAAACAAAACAAAATAGGCGCCACTCCGATCTTTTTTTTTTTCGAGTTGTAGAGTATTCTTCATACTTCCTTGTATTATTTCTTTAGCCAATTCCTCTTTTTATTTTTACTTTCCTTGTATTCGTAATGAAAAGCACAGTGTTTACCTCGGGTGAAAGACTTATTTTGTCCCTCGAACTATTAGCGCCCTCGCTACGCTCGGGCGCCAAAACCCGTCTCGGGACTAAATAAGTCACTTTCACCACTCGTGTAACAATGTACTATTGTTTTTTTGTTTTTTAAGTTGTTCTCCTATTGATGGGTATGAGATTCGCGCATAAAATACTGAATGGGAAAAAATACTTACGATATATGAGGCTGTGTTCTCGATCCCTCAGCTGGTTTGGCGAATGTTGAGGGTAGGAGCTCGGCGGAGGTTCTATTTTAGACAATGGAGTGGGCAGCGGGTCGTTCATACGCCCGACGTCACTCCAATCAGGTAAAGGTGCGGACTCGCGCTCGAGCTCGTCCAACAAGCGGGGATCACGGACTATGGCTGCTAAGAACCCTAACGCTATGAGGTGCAGCATCTAGGGAAACCACCAATGATACAAAGGATGAAAAAAGAACATTAGGGTCAGACTTAAAAATAATAATAATAATGAGTATAGCCAGACTGTATGGTCCCAAACGAGGCAACGCTTGCACTATGGGTACCGTACATGACCGTCCATTGACTGGGGGCAATTTCTGACCCAGATCTGGGCGAATTACGAAAAGTCCATATCCGAAATTTGCCCCGACGGGAATCGAACGCTCAAACTACTGCGCCAAGCGGTCGCCAAATGTATTTGAGAATATCGTGGGTGTATACAGTCTTTACTAATATTAGTCATACCACACTTTACACAAGTGCTACAGTGGTGACATATTTTATTAATTAGTTTTGCGCATGCTGATTATATTTCATGTAATAATTTTATAAACTCAATTCTGTTATTGGAACAGGAATATCACAACGATAAATTCTTATCTAAAATGTATTGTACCTGCATAAATACAATAATAAACAGTTTGGTATAACAATATGGTGTATAAAAGTTTTACTGATTAAATGACTAAACAAATGCTGAGCAAATGTGTATAGAAAAAGGTAAGACGGCTCCAAGTCTGGCGCACTCCGAACCTTAGGTACGAAGATACAAGTACTTCGGCGGCTTCATATTAGTGGACCTACTTAATGCATAGTTGCGCGTCAAAAAAGATAAGAGTTACGCGATAGAAGGAGATATACTCTTGTATGTGGATAAAGTTGTGAAGTGGTGAAGTTTAGGTATGCAGCCCTGTGTGTGCAAACTGAATTGCACTTTATTGTGTTGTTGCAAGAGTTATTTTTTAATTATTTATGCTGAGTGAAGTATCTGTTTGTATGTAATCTGTGGCTACTTACAAGATGCCATGTCCCCAGCAGGATGGTTCCAGTTCTGACATGGATGCAGAAGCAGCAGCGCCACTCGCTGCTGCGCTCACTCCCCAATTTAGGTCGAAACCTTAACATTGTTACCTAAAAACAACATAATAAATAAAATGAAATAGCCAAATGTACAGAAAAGTTTAATAAATTAAATGAGATATCAGTTTTTATACAGTGTGTAAGGCTTCATAATGTAAAAAAAATCTGAGTAGTGAAATTGATTTTAGCATGAAATGTGTGGTAGAGTGTATTGGGTATTAATTTACATTGCATCATCCTATGTCTAAAATAGTAATAATTGTTTTGATAAGGTAAAATCACTTGAAAGAGATTTGTATAATGATTTAATGCTAAAATCAATTCAAAATGTTGAAAACTATGAGTTTAATTCATGACATTATCGATCTATAATTCCATCTCTGGGGGGTCCCCAATCATGAGTTGAATCATTGGTAACAGTTTTCGTTACGATGCCTCTTACACCCTGGTATAGTCGTAGTTGCACGTCTGTCCAAATTTACTCAATTATGACTCACATGGATGTACTTCCATATTATTAAAAAGGGTCTGTGTAATGTAGTGTTATTTCTGTAGCCAAATAAGTTTTTTTCTTCTTGCTACATTCATATAAATTAAATAGGTGTTAAAAAAATATATAATAATGGACATCATTTTTGATGGTCACAATTAACAATGTTATGTACAAGAATTGAATGAATTCTAATATATTTTTCTAAATCCTGTGTTAACAAATCAACATTGAATAATAACAATAAACTGTTGGTATTGTCATGACAGTACAATTAGGTACTTATATGTCTTCTTGTTATTGTTGCTAATTGATCTTGCCTTGATATATTATTACATACTCAGGTACTTCAGGATCAGTATAGTCTATTAAAGATGATGAAGAAAAATTGCATCATTTAATAAGAATAGACATTTTAAAATCTAAATGGAAATTATTTATTTACAACACAAAATTATTTATAAGCTTGTGGCGCAATCAAGTCGCACATTCTCTACAAGCTTAAACTTGTATGTGCAAGAAATATGAGGATAATCATTAATATAATAAAAGTCTTAACATTTGATGGCTTACAGACTACACACAGCCTGAAACCATGAGTTTAATGTATGAAATTTTGCACAAGAGACCTTTAGTGTAATAAACATTGAGATTTTTTAAATTCATCCAATAAGTATTTAAATATAAGATCCAATCCAATAAGTAGTGTGTTCCCCCACCTAAGGTTAAAATAAACTGCAAGCATCTGAATCATCTTTTGATAATATAATAAAGCCACCAATAATAATACTCAATCAAGCTCTGCAACGTAGGTAAAGTTAATTATTGACTATTAGTGATGTTTTTGAAAAAAATGTATTGAAGAGAAAAAAGGCTGGGTAAACAGGAGTCAATGGGATGGGTCAGCAGATGTAATGATCAGATAACTCTCATAAAAATTGTAAAAGCAAAATCATATGCGTATAATGCACGCAAAATAATACTTATTCAGCGCATATCGCGCATATGTTTATATACGTAATCATTTGTGTGCAGTATAATTAAATTACGAAAAGGTATTATAAAATTATAATTTGTACTTACAGGTAGTAGTTCGGCGCTTTAAAATTGCATGTATTCCAGCTCAAATATATCGAGTAAAAACGTAATTTCTCTAGAATTTCTCTATAATCACATCAATCACAAAATAAAATATAAGATGAATGAATGAATGAATGGATTCCACAAAGGATTCCAGAATTAACTCTGGCTGGCCATGGACAATACCAATAAGATAGAATTATGTTCTGGACCAAATAATCTTCTTGGTCTAGATAGAGACGGGCGACATTTCGACAGCCCCGTAAGCGAGATATACCTTTGCATTAGAGTAAATGAGATGCATAGATCATCTAATGAATTGTTCAGCGTAGGTATATACAGGTTTTATAGTTCTACAATTTTTTTGTTACCAAGCAAAATTAGGTTTAGTCGTTGTGGCAAATTTCGGGCATAACCCTGAGTCTGCACTGGAGGAAACATTCGTACAAAACGGTAGATTAGCGGTATTAGCGCTAAAATTTGCTGTGGAGGAAAAAAAGAGCTAGATCAGGCGTAGTGGTTATATTGTCTTTGGATCTGGCGCTAAAAGCGCTAAACCGTCCCGTCCGGACGGACCACCCGCCGCGCCCCGCCCCTTGGCATTTGGAGGACAAAAGTTGTAAACTTTTCGGGAGTCAGATGACATTTATCACTATCTTGCGGGACAGGGGGCTGCAACATTGAAGAAAAATAAAATGTATGGCCTCAGATCCCCCCTTTGTGCAGGTTGGCAATCCTGTACCTGGAATGGTTTTATATTCTCTTTGGTGTCTATACTTTTATTCTGTGGTCTGTGTCATTGTCTGACAACATACGTGTGAGTAAATTTATTATTTTCGAGTTAATTTTTGTAAAATTTTACGTTATCAAATTGTCTTAAAATTTCAGTTATAATGGAAAAGATTCCTGACCAGATCGGGTTCTTGGTTCTTACTGAGGACGGAGCTGTCCTTGAATCTGGCGGCGAACTAGAAAACGACGAACGAGTTGCTACAATAATCACTGATCTCATCACTTTATCCAATAAGTGAGCACATTTTTAAATACTTAGGGTGTCATCCGCCCATTTCCATAAATAATAAAATTATCATATGTACTTACCTACACTTCTTTGCGTAAATCTATACAAATAAATAAAATTGGAGTGTCTGTTTGTAATATCAAAATAACACATTTTCACTAAATGCATATGAAAGTACATACGACACCTATAGCAAAAACGCGATTTATAAAATTTTTGTCTGTCTGTCTGTATGTTTTTTCGGGGTAATCTCCGAAGCGGCTGGACCGATTTTGACTGGACTTTCACTGGCAGATAGCTGATGTTATGACTGCTGATGATATGCTGATGGCTCAGCTAGTATTTTCTAAATCCTTAGATTCAGTAGGTTAGTAAGTACCTACTGTTGTTGATTTAAATTTGAGTTATTATTATTCAATTTCAGGGTCGACCCTTTAGCTTTTGGAGTAAATGAACAATTCAAGAAAATATCTATCACATATGACGACCACTGGTTTGTGATATGTCTCTCCAATAAAAAGATATATGTGGTCAAGAGAAGCCTCCAATCATTTGCAAGCGAGGGAAACACAGTTAATGTTTGAAGTCTAATTATATATATAAAATGGGACGCAATTTGTTAATGAGTAGTCTCGAAAATGCCTCATTCAATATTGTATTTCAAATTTTATTTCGTTGTATTACATTTGTAATTAATGCATGGGTGATAAGAAATATAGGACATGAGGTGCTTGGCATCATGAATGTGAGGTTGTTGCTGTTGGAGAGCACTATATTGTTCCTTAGTCGAGAACCATTCAATAGAGCTTGCATGGGGCAAAAAGATGAGTTTGGCTGGAGACCACTCATCAATCAGATTTGGTTATCAGTTCCTGTCAGTTGTGTGTTATCAATGATCTTTGTGTACATTTGGCTGAACTGGTTGCCTCTAGGCCACCCAGAGCATGCATTCCAGTATGCAATCGGCTGCTGGAGTATAGCTTTTTCATGTATTCTAGAACTATGTTCTGCCAACATGGTACTAGTAGCACAGCTCTTTTGTTTCATAAAATTAAAAGTTGCTCTAGACACTTTTCATATTTTTATAAGAACAATACTATTTTTGTCTATCCTCATTTATGATAGATCATTAGCACTGATTGCATTCTCAGTGGCACAAGTAGGCAGTATAGGCTCAATTGTTTTATTTTATTACATATTCTTCTATTGGTATATAAAAAATAAACCACTGTATGCCAAAGGAGCTTTGAAAAGTAAAATTGTTCCTGAAACTGTTTTGCATAAATTGTATGATAATATGGATGATTTTCAGTTTACATCTCTTAGAGATTTTTTACCTAAATATTTAGGGTCATCTAATTCAACATTCAACAAAAAATTAAACACACTTACTCTCAGTTTTGCAAAACAGGGTGTGGTGAAGCAACTTCTTACAGAAGGAGAAAAGTATGTTATGTCTGTTAGTCCTGTCATGACATTCACTGAACAGGCTACTTATGATGTGGTTAACAATTTGGGCAGCTTAGCTGCTAGGTTTGTTTTTAGACCTATTGAAGATAGCAGTTATTTTTATTTTACACAAATGGTTAGCAGAGAATTGCCACTTCAGAAGCAAGATCAAAATAAAGTTCAGGAATCATGCACAGTACTATCACATGTTTGCAAGACAGTCAGCTCTATTGGTCTTATAGTGTTGGTGTTTGGCCAGAGCTATGCGCGGACATTACTGACGCTTTATGGCGGAGAGTCGTTCGTTGCGAGTGGTTTACCAGTGCAACTCTTAAGAAGTCATTGTCTAGCTATAGTTTTGCTGGCGATTAATGGCGTCACCGAATGTTACGCGTTTGCCACTATGACTAGCGCCCAATTGAACAGTTACAATTATTTGATGGTGGTGTTCTCAATAAGTTTTCTTATATTGTCCTATGTGTTAACTTACGTATTTGGACCAGTAGGTTTTATAATATCTAATTGTATTAATATGTTTGCTAGAATTATGCATAGTATTCATTTTATAAACAATAAATATAAAGGAACAGATTATAAGCCTTTAGAAGGACTTTATGTTGGTAAAATCTTTTTGTTGACATTGTTAGTTACTGGATGTATTTGTAAAGTTTCTGAATATAAATTTTCTCGTGACTCTATACTACTTCACATAGCCATAGGAGCAATATGCCTATTCTGTGTGTTATTGGCATGGGGGTATGAGAATAGAAGTCTTGTCATTAAAATTTACAGAAAAGCGTGGAAAAAAGAAGATAAAATATCCCTTGACTAGCATTCGATTATTGTTAAGCTAATGTAATTGATCAATACCAGTGATAATATATGTTTAAATACTTAATATAGAATAATTATAGACATGTTATGAGATGATTTAGTTTTATTGTACATAATTTATAATAATTAGGTAATAATTATATACACAGTACTCTCGCCAAATTCCTGTTGGACGATACTTTTTGAAATTCATTTCACATAGGATAGAAAAATATTCCCTTCATTTGTGCTTCACATATTCGTTTCACTTCATCTGCCAAAAGTGGGAGAAACTTAAACATATAATTATTAAGTACCAAAGATAAGAATTACTGATACCCACTAAGATTAAAGATTAAGATACCCGCACAAGTCTGCATGAAACATTGATAACTATACTTATATAGTACCTATGTTAAACGTATATTTTATCCCATTAGGATTGGTCGCTATTTATTATGGTGGCGGTGCTGCAAAGTATCACATTTCACATTATTGTATTTTTTATTTAACGAAAACAATAGCGACTAGTGGGTGTCAAACTTATAGTAGAGCTACCGCCTACACAATGAACTATGTCATTATTTAAGAATTTTTCCGTTGATGCCGATTGGTTAAAGCACGCGTCTTGCGGGCACCAGGTCTTGGGTTCAAACCCCGGCACGCACCTCTGGATTTTTCGAAATCTATGTGCGAATCATAATTTCTATATGATTATCATTTGTATACGGTGAAGGAAAACATCGTGAGGAAACCTGCATGTCTTAGAAGATCTAACCAATTTTCGAAAGACATGTGAAATCCGCCAACCCGCACTGGCCAGCGTGGTGGATTATGGCCTGAATCCCCCTCATGTTGAGGGGAGACCCGTGCCCAGGAGTGGGACGTCAAAAGGGCTAAATTATTATTAATATAATCCATTTATGTAGAGTCCCACTACGTGGACTCTTAAAATTGTGCCTGAGATAATTAGCGCACGTACCTGCGATTTCTTTCAAATTAGCGTTCTTCTCCTGTATAATGACATAGAATTCTCTTTCATTAGAAGACTTTCCCGTAATCCAGAATTCGTCAGGAGTTTTAATAATAATTTCGCCATAATTCCCGAGGCTTAAAAATACACAATAACAAAATATAACATTCAAATTAATATCATAATAGTATTTCAGATTTATAACAATTTGATATTTAAATATGTGACTGAATGCAGAGTGTATCGGTCACCTACGTCATAGATAGATGAACTACGTACTAATTGATATGTTGTGTTTTATGAGATAGGTAATGAAAATAAAATTGCTATTCGACGTTTGTGGTATCATATAAGGTGTGGGATTATTTAAATGCATATGAAGTACCTTTTTCTATCTGAATGTATTCCCGCGATTATACTCAGAACTTCAGGTTTTATACTTGTGGATGGGTGTAATTTATTTATTGGTGGCTGAAACAAATAAAATAATCTTAAAATGGATCCTGCTTCCTATTTCAATAATCGGATAATAGATAAGACAAAGACGATACAACAAAGATTCTGTCGTTTTAATAGTAATTATTAGTTTTTTGCCCTTTACATTAAGGGAGGAAGAAACTATAAAAATACAAACACTAAAATCTTGCAATGTCAAATTCGAGCAGGTTTGTGTGTGAGGAGTTTATACTCGTATATACATAGAAGTAAGTTAGTGGTAGTTTAGTTTCTTCCGCCCTTAACATAAAAGAAAAAAAACATCACAAGCAGTTTAAATATCCTACACGCGAAGTACTTAAGGCTAAAGCGCCCATCTAGCCCGCGAAGTTCAATTTTTTTGAGTTCTTTTAGAAATTTTTCAAAATCTGTCAATAATAAAAGACAAATTATTCGCGAAAAAGACCGTGTGCAGTGCATTTATTAATATATCCAACTTACTCTAAAACATTTCAAGAACGACAGCTATCCAGATAATCTGGCAATTTTTGTATATTTAGTGACTTACTAGTATCATATCTACCGTGATAATATTTAGAGTAAAATAAATGTATTAATAAATGCACTGCACACGGTATTTTTCGCGAATTACAAAATTTGTCTCTTATTATTGTCAGATTTTGAAAAATTTCTAAAAGAACTCAAAAAAATTGAACTTCGCGGGCTAGACAGGCGCCTTCACCTTAAAGCATAAAAAAGACAACATAGGGTGTATACTAGGTGAAACATAAAGGGTATACTATTTTTATTGCAACTTAACTTTGTAAATCTAAAACTATCGGCTTTATGGGAGAGTTGAAGTACTAAAGGTTTTGTAGACTTATGAAATCTGTCAACAGCTGTATCCCTGTAACACCTTTTGTATTTCAAGTTTCCTCCAAAGCTGATAGTTTTAGATTTACAAAGTTAGTTGCAAAAAAAATATTATACCCTTTATGTTTCACCTTGTATATTAGGGTGTTTAAATTAATTGGTACTTACAGAAGACTTAAATGCCAAGTTCAGTCTATTGAAGTAGACAAACTTATGTTCGGAATTAGCGAGCTGAGCGGCCTGTAGCGCGTGCGTCGTGCATTGTTCACTGATGGTAGACGCGATAGCCGACAGTTGCGGACCGATGAACGCATCTAGAGATCTGAATGTCTCTAGCTCAAGATTGATGTTAACTGTAAAATAATATGAATTGATTATAAACGTTAATAATCATATCAATAAGTATAGTATTTCCGACAGTGGTTCGAGCGTAGGCCGCTCGGCTCACTGATTCGGGTGGTTGCGGGTTCGATTCCCGCCGGGGCAAATTTCGGAAATGGCCTTTTTGTAATTTGCCCAGGTCTGGGTGTCACTGGTATCGCCCTCAGTCCATTGTACGGTACCCATAGTACAAGCGTTGCGTAGTTTGGGACCATACAGTTGGTGTGTCAGTCTGGCGACATTTATTTTATTTATCTGAAGTCTGATCTTGGAAATGTATTTTTTTATATTATACCATTTCAAAATTACACATCACAATTGTACTCAAGATATGTAATGTAGGATGCATTTTTATTAATAACGGCTTAAGTATCACAGCAGTGGGACATTCAGTTAGGTTCATAATTTTAGTGGAATGGTTCTGTATGGCAAGTCTCATGCCATGCCATTATTGGTAAAATGTCGGCATATAGCATTGCATCTCTGCCTACCCCTTAAGGAAATGCAGGTATTATAATACTCTGAATGGAGGGGTAGATGATGATACCAAATGTTTCTAAAGGTTTAATTGAAAAAAATAGAGTGTTAACACTCCAATTGTTTGTACATCAATTATTTACGGTTAGAGGGACGACCTCTTGGCGCAGTGGTTCGAGCGTAGGCCGCTCGTCTCACTGCACCGAGTGGTTGCGGGTTCGATGCCCGCCAGGGTGAAATTCGGTAATGGCCATCCGTAATTTGCCCTGGTCTGGGTGGCACTGGGATCGCCCCCAGTCAATTGTACGGTATCCCTAGTACAAGCATTGCTTAGTTTGGGACCATACAGTTGGTGTTTGAGATTATTATTTATTATTATCAAAGAGTTGATGTTGATCAAGGTTTCTACATAGCACAACATTTGATTAATTGGTATGGTACCTAACAACCTTTCAATTCTTACCATCAATAGTAAAGCAAATAGTAGCACTCAAAGTCCTATATATGATTAAATAATACTGCTTAGTCTCATTTTCGTCTTCTCGCATGAGGTGGACTTTCACTAGTTTCTGTAAATCCTCATTAGACCTGATGCCTTCTGGTGGACTAATAAAACGCCCATGTCTTTGGGCAGCTGCTATGGGGCCGCCTTGTATTTCCTTTTCAACTTGCTTTGGTATTAATGTTTGTACTAAATACTGGTATAGTGTTAGCATATCATTTGTGGCTAGACCATTCCTGTGAACAAAAAATAAAAAACTAGGTATCCATTATAATGTATGTGGCTGGATGAGATAAAATGTGAGTAATATAAATTTTGTCTTATTCCCTCTTATCAATAAAGAAAGAGAGAAAGAGCCTCAGTGTGTCGAATTCCTTGAGCTATGTGTTATTGTGGTTTGTATGCTAGGACAAATGGACCTACTTATGCAAAATGGAACCAACCCACGTGCACTACTGTAGACCAAAACCAACCTTGTGTTAGTGGTTTTAGGTTGTTTTCAGTTTGCAGAAGTGTGTGTGGGTTGGTTCCATTTTGCATAAGTAGGTCCAAATGATTTTCAGTCTTATTCACTACTGTCTTATTCATTAATGAAATAAAGGAAATGTAAAGTGGTGCAATCTTACCAAAGTAACTGTTCATCATAGACCACAGAGATGCATTTTAAGTCAGGGTAGTTGACCTCCAGTAAATCGATGAAACACAACACTTTGAAGAATGAATTCTTGTCCAGTGGTAAATAATTGATGCCTTGGATCACATCTGATACATCATTGGTGATATTTCTTGAAAGAATATACTTGAAATTATAAAAAATAAATTAAGTTAATATCCTTGACACATTTGTTTAAATTTATTGATAAATAAAGATTACAATCAGAAAATTATGACTTTTTAAAACTTGTTATATAACAAAGTCGGTATACTAGCTTACAACAAATGGTGCGCTACATTCCTTCTTTTCCTTTCCATACCTCAATAGGAAAAAACGGACTACCAAAAAACGGAACCCTTATAGTTTTTCACACAGAAAAGTTGAACCGTGCAAGAGAGAGAAATTTTGACATTCAATAATTTTATATTCTACTGATACTTCACCATGGGATTTATGAAAAAATCTTTATGATATAAAATTTGAAAATAATCTACTTACAAGACTGAAGAACTGGTCACAAATAGTGTAGATGTTTTCAGTTGCAATATCTTTGAAGGGACCTCTGAACATTTTAAACATTTTGTATGCAGATACCAGTAAATCATGCATAACTAATGGGTCCACCTGGAAATATTACAAATGTATTGTAAAAGCCCCCATAAATGTATTGAAATAATACTGAGTAAGAATTTTGTACTTACAACCTCTCCAGGGCTTTCTCCAATTGCTGACAGTGCTTTTGTAGTGTAAGGTATTCTAACAACCTGAAAGTTTTTATAACAATTTCACTAATATAATTTTATAACTAATGCACTGACTGTCTGTCTGACTTGAAAATTTTGACAATAATGATTTTGTTAATAGAATATAATTGACTACCAGGAGGGAAAAAATTGTACGTTTAACTTTGGTATGCGCCATATTTCAATGAATACGCCCCATTTTTCTCATATCAACCCTACATCATACAAAAAATATTACCAACACCATCCAATAGCCCTTCTCTGGTTGATAGAATATGTATCTTTTTGTTTGTGTCTGTAAAGCTTCACAGGGTTGTGAAGAGAAAGTTCTGGAATATAAAAATAATAGGAACATAGATGAAGTTCAATAATGAGGAAAAAAATAACGAAAAAATGCGATTAAAATGTTATTTTATACAATAATTACTTACGACATGAATTTCACAACAGCTTCACATAACCCAACTTGCATTTTTCGAGCATCTGCTGGTTGGCTGGGATGATAGAATAGTATCCTCTTTAATTCCTAAAACGTTATAACATCACAATAATTATAAGTCTAAAATGTAGAAACAAACCGCAGATTATTGTAGCACGTACGTCGCCTTCCTTGGGTCCAAAGCTGGAGTTGAATATGAAGAAAGAGGTGATTTTGGATTTTACGTCAAGCATTGTGAAAAGTTTAAAATATTTTTGTTTTGTTTAAATTTTAATATTTTTCTTTCCTCCTACAAGCAAAGCAAAACAGAGCAAAACAAAACAAATTTAGGTATAAAAATGTCATTTGTCATTTGTCATTATCAAATTGACAGTGTCAAGTATGTAAGTAATTCTAAGATAGGCGAGGGAACTAGTCTATACCGCCAATATCAAGTGTGTTTGGGTATGGGGTGGAATCTTTGATAAAGGAAGGATTTATCAAAGGGTGGAATACAAGGCCTGCACAATACAAACATTTTCTTTGCATTTAGCCAAGAAGGTGATATACAATGAAATTCTTGCATTTAGCTAATGAAAGTTTCTTCGGACCTGTATTGGTCCAGGTCCATCACACACCTATTTGCGTGGGGCCTTTACACAGAGGGCCTATATAATACGTATATGGGGACCAGAGAGGTGTTAAAATGGTCTAAGATGGGGACATAAAGATTCCAGAACATGAGAACTTCTAAAAAAAACAAACAAACTAAATAGGTAGGTACTTTGGGTACTTCCAACCAAAGAGTATCTAAATCTTTGCTTCCAAACCTTCAACTTGCTTCCAACGTTTCCACTTCTTTTGTTTTCATAGCAACCAACATTATTATTTACCTTCTTTGTATTTACCTTGTGTATAGTCAAATTATTTACAGCTATTTGATTAAAATATTTTTGCTTACGAAGCGCTTGATACATTTTGAATCATGTCGATTAGAAATCCGAGATTACCTCTTCTTCCTGGATATGGCAGTAATCCACTGGTAAGAACAATAATGAGTTTAAAGTAAATAACATTATTTTTGGGTCAAAGCATAGAAATAACAGTAACACCTACTGATATGGTCGTCATAGGTAGGTACCTAACTAGCTTAGTTAAAAGCTACGGTAGGTAACTATGAGCGTACCTGTTAGATAGGTACCTTCATACTTTGATTGAAATCCAAGCTATGCTGTCATGGAACAGAGCTCAGAATTATCTTAATTACCTACCCGTTTATTTATTATTAGATTGGAAAAAAGAGCTTCGGCGTTCGTCCAGTATTCACAACTATCGACAAAGTCAACATGCTGGTTGACAAGCAGGAGGGGGAGAACCGAGTGCCCTCGCTATACTGTCGCAAGCAAGCACCGGATCTTCCTACATGGATTATGTATGATAAACATGTAAGAATGGATCATCCATATTATTAAAGTATAATACCTAATTCATTGCGTAAAGGTCTGTTCGCGCAATCGCGCTCGTCAGATCACGTACTATGTTTAACCCCTCCGTATCTAAATACTTACCTACGCGATGGGTCAGAAAAAAGTACCAACCTATCAACTTAGTAGTATTTTTTAAGGAGTCCATAATATGACTAAATTGCAGGGCGATTCACTTAAGGTGATGGGGGCGGTCGTGTTCTCCATACATATTTCATTCCGAATTTATACGAGACACACAAAGTTTTTCCTTAAAACAATGGATTTTATCACTTCTAAATAAATTATTGTATTCGCATCTAATGATTTCAGGCATTTAAAAATAGATTAACATAATCAAAATCGATCGTAAAATTTGTTAAATTTTACGCCTGTGTGTGTGAATTTGTCAGCGCCATCTGACTAAATTAGGCCATTATTAACATAAAATTTGTACTTTGAGTAAACTGCGTGCTAATAGTGTACTAGTTGAAATGACAGATGGTGGTGACCAAATTTTTATTGCAAATATGTATATCCCTATATTGCGCCATCTATATTAATAATTCCGTCAAAGGGTACGGTAGACTCGATTGAAACGTTACCAGAATAATAAAACTTAAAAAAATAATGATTTTGAGTCGACAACATATATCCGCAAAATTCGGATTGTCGTGATAAACAATGTTATAATTATAATATTCGGCACAGTACCGCCATATTTTCTATGGACGCATGTCAGTCAGTGTCAGTGATGACAGTGCCAGTGTTCTTAGTTGGTGGGCCATATTTTTAAAGAAAGAAGAAGAAGTGCATTTATTTATTGAGCTGTCATAACAAACAAATTCAGTGTTCTATGTTCATGATGTTTCCGTACGAGTATTCATTTCATTTAGTTTTGCTTTGCATAGTGATTAACTTTCATCATCATCATCATCAGCCTATGCTTGTCCACTGCTGGACATAGGCCTCCCCTAATGAGCGCCATAGCGCCCTGTCTTCAGCTTGCCGCATCCAGCATCTGCCTGCAGTCTTTCGCAAATCGTCATCCCACCTGATCGGAGGGCGTCCTACACTACGCTTGCCGAGTCGAGGTCTCCACTCAAGAACACGTTTAACCCAGCGGTTGTCGGTTCTTCGCGAGATATAGCCAGCCCACTGCCACTTCAGCTTGCTAATTCTTTGAGCTATGTCGATAACTTTGGTTCTCTGTCGGATGTATTTGTATTTCTATTAACTTTGTTTGGATGTAAACACATCATGCCGAAAATTGTAATGAGTCACATTTCACCCGAGCGAAGCCGGGTTATCATCTTTTATTATCATAATAATAACATTCAATAAAAAAATGAAGTAACGAGCTAAGTATTTTTAATATTTTCCGGACATAATACAATACTAAGTTTCTAATAAATAAATTAATGTATCGCTGACATGATAGGTATCAGATAAATAAATAAATATCGCCAGACTTACTCATCAACTATATGGTGCCAAACTAAGCAACGCTTGTACTATGGCTACCATACATTAAACTGGTGGCGATCCCAGTGACACCCAGACCTGGGCAAATTACGAAAAGGCCGTTTCAGAAAATTTCCTTTGTCGGGAATCGAACCCGCAACCATCCGATGTTGTGAGCCGAGCGGCCAACGCTCAAACTACAGCGCCAAGCGGTCGTCAATTCGCCACACGAGGTACTACGTTGTTGCAGACGCGACGTTGTCAATTGGTAGAGAGCGGCGACTTGACAACGTCGGATGTCTATTATAAAAGCGTTTGTTGTCGGAAATATTTTTTTCGTTTAGTGTATTATAGGTAGGATCACAGATATAGATTTACATAGATAACGCAAGTATCACGATTTGTATTGAAACCAAGCGTGCCAAATTTTTAACACTTACTGTGACGTCATAGATGGTGGGAAATCCAAACCGATTCAAAGACACCGATGCCGCTGATGCCCCTCCGCCCGCTACGATTCTCTCGAGTGATTATCTCGCTCATACTCATATTTTTATATCTGTAGTCGTGAAGGACTGTAAGTTATAGGCGACCAACCTTGACGCTTGGTCGGGGTTTTCCGACACGCTAAGTACATACATTTGCGTTATCTATGTAAATCCATATATGTGGGTAGGATAGTGTTGCCGCTGGCTTAGGATTACCGTATAGGTACATAAAAATGAAAATTTACTGTATTTGCCAAATAAATACCGAACCTGGTATATACAAACCATAGATACTACTGTACTATCTATACAAATAAATAAAATTGGAGTGTCTGTTTGTAATATCAAAATAACACCTTTTCACTAAGTGCATATCAAAGTACATACGACACCTATAGCAAAAACGCGATTAAAAATTTTTTTGTCTGTCTGTCTGTGTGTTTGTTCCGGGTAATCTCCGAAATGGCTGGACCGATTTTGACGGGACTTTCACTGGCAGATAGCTGATGATAAAAGGAGTAATTTAGGCTACTTTAATTTCGGAAAAACAATTAGGGTTCCGCGTAAAAAAAAAAACACATGAAATCAAAGAGTATCTCCGAAACGGGTGGACCGATTTTGACGGGACTTTCACTGGTAGATAGCTGATGTTATAAGCAGTAACTTAGGCTACTTTTATTTTAGAAAAACGAAATTTAAAAAAATGAGTCTCGTCGCGCGGGCTCAGAACGCGGGAGCGGGCTTTAGTTAAATTCCACGCGGACGAAGTCGCGGGCTCAGCTAGTATTATATATGTACACATGTACTAGGTAAGTCCTACTAATATTATAAATGCGAAAGTTTGTGAGTGTGGATGTATGTATGTATGTATGTATGTATGTATGTATGTATGTTTGTTACTCTTTCACGCAAAAACTACTGAACGGATTTAGATGAAATTTGGAACACAGATAGATTATAACCGGGATTAACATATAGGATACTTTTTAACCCAATAATCCAATACTACGCGGATGAAGTCGCGGGGCACAGCTAGTATGTAATAAATATTGGAATGAAGTTCCTTATCGCGCGTTGCGGAAGGGGGCTAGACGGAAAAAATTAAGACCAAAAAATGTGTAACGACACTTTTTTCGCTATATGTGCGGCGTGCGCGTGTTTCTCTGTATGTCTCTCTCTCTCCCTTATAGAAAGCAAGCCAGTTATTATTTTTTTCGTATCGTCTTTCTATTTCGCATTGAACAGTGTGGTGTCGCGACTAACTTTTCCTTTTCCTTTTACCTTTACCTTTACCTTTACCTTTACCTTTACCTTTACCTTTACCTTTACCTTTACCTTTACTTTTACTTTTACTTTTACTTTTACTTTTACTTTTACTTTTACTTTTACTTTTACTTTTACTTTTACTTTAACCTTTAACTTTAACTTTAACTTTAACTTTTACTTTTACTTTTACTTTTACTTTTACTTTTACTTTTACTTTTACTTTTACTACCATCGACGATTGACGACCGCTTGGCGCAGTGGTTTGAGCGTAGGCCGCTCGGCTCACTACACCGGGTGGTGGCGGGTTTGATTCCCTTCACGGTAAATTTCGGAATTGGCTTTTCCGTAATTTGCCCTGGTCTTGGTGTCACTGGCATCGCCCCCAGTCCATTGTACGGTATCCATTGTCCAAGCCTTGCTTAGTTTGGGACCATACAGTTGGTATGTTTGTCTGGCGATATTTGTTTATTTATTAGTATTATTTTGATTGAGCTGAAGCTGTGATAGCCGATTGCTTAAAGCACGCGTCTTGCGGGCACCAGGTATTGGGTTCAAACCCCGGCTCGCACATCTGGATTTTTCGAAATCTATGTGTGACTCATAATTTCTATATGATTATCACTAGCTTACGGTGAAGGAAAACATCGTGAGGAAACCTGTATGTCTTAGAAGATCTAACCAATTTTCGTAAGACATGTGAAATCCGCCAACCCACACTGGGCCAGCGTGGTGGATTATGGCCTGAATCCTCCTCATGTTGAGGGGAGGCCCGTGCCCAGGAGTGGGACGTCAAAAGGGCTAAATTAATATAGTTATTACTAGCTGTGCCCCGCGACTCCGTCCGCGTGCTGCTGATATTTTTCCTGAATTTTCTTTGCTATAAACCTCACGGAGCCCGAGACCTTTCCAACGAATGCAAAACCGTGTAAATCGGTTCGTGCGTTCTGGAGTTATAGCGTCAGGAAGGAAAACCCGACTTATTTTTATATAGTAGATTATCTTTGTTGCAACCTACGTAGTGGAAATCATCAAAGAACTGGCCTGTTAATAATTAGTTTTTAAATTCCGTGTAATTTATATTGACATTTGTTTTTACATAGAATGTATTCTCTTTGCATAGAGTTCTATTCTGTCTGTCAAAATACGCTGTACATTAAATATCTTGTCTGGCCTCCGTATATGTTTTTATTTAATCTGCTACTCAGAACAGTCGTCGTCAAAGGTACAACCACAGCAAACTGTCTTTAGTAGCTCTTCAACAGCAGTGGGTGCCAACACAACGTTGAGCTTCGCAAAATTAAAGGGAAGCGTCAACTACGCGGCTTGGAGCTTCGCCATGAAGATGTACTTGATCGACAGCGAACTATGGGACTGCGTCATGAAGCCTGCGGAGGAAGTTGACGACTTTCAACGCAAAGATGCCAAAGATCCAAGATTTGCTTGAGTCTAAGCGAACATCTATATCTCATCGTCATGACAGCTGAAACTTCGAAGGAAACATGGAAGCGACTTCGGGAAGCCTACGCTGACAGCGGGCTTGCTCGACGCTTACAACTTATGAAGAAATAGCTTGGTACTAAACTTGTATTGTACTCGAACATAGAAGCCTATGTGAATGACATGCGTGCAACAACAACTGATTGCCAATCAAGCTGGTCTGGAAGATGAACTTGTTGGTGTGATTATGCTGGCAGGACTCAAGGACAGCTACAGCCAATGGTGATGGCAATAGAGCATTCCGGCACCTCGATATCTACAGACTCGGTTGCATCGATCCTGCTGAAGGAAGAACGCCGAGATGCCTCTGCTACATCTAGTGCCTTTTCGTCGTCTAGTGTAAATAGTGTGCCTAAGGTGTCGTGTACATATTGCAAAAAAGTAGGCCATGTAGTGTCTCAATGTAGGAAACACTACTAACGCTACTCTGTATAGGACTCTAGGTCCTTTAATTTTGATAGAGACACGATTTTTATGTTGATTTCTTGTAATTATTGTTGTTGTTATAAATAAAAATATGTTCACATGGAAAACCACATCTATTTCTCAGTAATGTATCTCATATGTTAGAAAAGTGGACTACACAAACAAGTGTATTACAGTTATATTTTCACTATATTTAGTAACATCTAAATATATTACTCAAAGGTGACTGACTGACTGACTGACATACTGATCTATCAACGCACAGCCCAAACCTCTGGACGGATCGGGCTGAAATTTGGCATGCAGATGTTATGACGTAGGCATCCGCTAAGAAAGGATTTTGATTAATTCTACCCCAAGGGGATAAAAGAGGGGATGAATAATCCCGAAATTTTTGTTAAGTTAAATTACACGCGGACTAAGTCGCGGGCACAGCTAGTCAGACAATAAAATTATTCTATAACAGATGTATATTTTTTATCGGTTTTTTAGAATGATGAATACACATACAATAATGAATTTTACAATAGCAAAAATATAATATATTCGCTATTTATTATAAAATAAAAAGGCCGCAATAAATATAAAAGTACGCCCTCTAGTGGCTAGTGGCTAAAATACACCTTTTGTCAATGTGTGCGTGTATGTATTACAATAAAAAGTGACAGAAGTTTTTCATCGGAAAACGCTTTGATTATGAATTATTTTAGGTTGATATTATTGCGTATGTCAATGCAGTATAATAAGCCTTATTCGCAAACAATAGTATTATATCTTAGAAATGCTCAAATTTTGCGTAAAAAATAAATAAGTGGAATCTGTTGACTACAGCGTCATCTTGAGAGAAACTGCAATAAACCCGACCGACGCTTCAACCTTAATAAATCATAATAAGCTCCCAGATCTCATTTAGGTATATTATGATATATGTATTTATCCATATTTTTTTTTTATTTAGATCCTGAAGTTTCAAGGGTACTTCCAACAAACGATGCAAGAAGTTCTTAACGTATCTCATGTAGTGCGGAAGGTAGACATATTCTTCTTCCTAGAAGATGGTACTCTAAAAGTGATGGAGCCGAGAACTGAGAACAGTGGGTTGACGCAAGGTAGGTACCATTTATATATTTACGTTTGTTTCTACATACTTACCTATTTTGATATTTTTAGTCTGAAGCTTCTTTGCTATGTACCTATAAGTAATGCATTTGCTTACTTGTGCTTTAACACATAGGTATTATGAAGAGTATGAACCAAAAACATATTAGGTATATATATCTATATATTTAAAGATTCCCGTTAGCCCCTCCAGGTAAGCTAATACTTTTGTTAGGAGCGGGCTCACGTATATAGTTTAATGACCAGGATGGGGATCGAACCCGGAACCTCTCAGCTACGAAGGCGGCCCCTCTAACCTCTAGGCTATTGACGCTTCAATTGTGTTAAGAAATTCAATTGAGTTATAAAAAATATTGAAATTCAGTTGTATGAATAGGGACCCTGATCAGTCGACAAAGAATTCGCCTCCCGTTCAGCTATGACATGTACTACGATGTACTCGATCTAAACATTGGGCGGGATGTCACATTCTTTGGGAAAGTATTCAAGGTAAGAACTAAATAAGCCGTATAATGTACTATTGCTGTTAAAAATGCAATTAAAACCAAAACTAATTTGTCTTGCCCATTACAGATTGTGAATTGCGACAATTTCACGAGAGTGTTCCTTAATCGACTCGGCGTCAATGTACCTGACCCTATACCCTGGCCAGACGCTATTGAGGTACATTTTCAACATAGAAAATACGTTAGACAGTTTTCTGTGTCTTATAATTTGAATAAAATGTTATTATTCGTCGTAGCGGGCACCAAACACAATGAAACCTTCAAAAGCTTGGCCTTTCAAACAATTTCTAGACTTCGATCGGCAAGTTTTAAGGTAAGTGTCTATTATTTTGAGTTTTTTTATTTGTATAGTCAACTAGCTTTTTCCGGCAGCTTCTCTACCATAGATTGTATATTCTGGATGTCGAAAACAGCACCATTTGCGGGGTCCAACTGTAGCTAACAACCGTCCAGGTGACCCCAAAAGTACAAACAAGTTTATCAAAATCGGTCAAGCCGTTTAGGAGGAGAAGAATTACGAACACACGCACAGCGAAATTTGATATAAGTACCTATAAAGATACATAGGCAGTAATCGTACGGTATAAATGATCTCGAACTATACAACGCTTCTATTATGATTCCCTTCCGATTAGTTTACATACTAAAAGATACAGGCGACAATCCCATAATCATAATACCCAGACCCGGCAAATTACGAACAGGATCAGTGACATTAAAAAATCACGGTTGACTTGTAGTGTACCAATATTAACATTTGTAAGTCTTTGTACTTTATTATATTCAAGGTTTCATGGTTACTGGGATGACCGTGATTCTGAATTTGGTACGATGCATCATCTGGAGATACATTACTTCTTAGCGGACGACACGATCGAGATTAAAGAAGTGCTACCACCAAATTCTGGGATGGAGGCTGGACCGATGTTTCTGAAAAGAATGCGGCTGCCTAGAGTAAGTGCCCACTCAGATATTTACGTTGGCACCAACTATAAGCACAATCACCGATGACAGGTCTTGTAACTGTTTCTTGGTTGGGTGCTTGTATAACTTGTCACATTTATAAAATGTCAGAATTCCACGGACTAAAAATCCCATAATAAACCATTTTTTTCTGTTTCTTAGCTGACTTTGTGTTTGATAGTAGCTCAGTTACCTACAAAATTTTTAGTAAAGGATTTTTGCAGAGCATCCGAAACGTAGATTTTATTATTTCGAATATATTCACAGAAAATCCCAGCATTTGTTGAAATGACTGGCGGCCCACCTGTTGCTTCGTACAGTCCTGCAGACCTTAGCATTGGTGCAATAGTGAACGTGTACGGACGCAATGTCGTACTGACCGATTGTGATCCGTTCACCAAGGAGTATTACAGGATTACGTATGGGTTTGGTGAGACATTTCTATTAATTTTAATGCTAGCTCTTCTCTCTTAACGTTACCAACAACAATGCTGCAAAACGTTGTTATTCATACGCCCTTCGTTGTAATAAGAAGACATTAATTATATTTAAAAAAAAAAAATCGTGTTCATCATTATGAAGAGACTAAAGAGCTAGAGACTAAAGTGCCGACATTATTTGAAACAACGTACATAATGTTGAAAATGTTCTAGATGTGTTCACTCCTCTACCGACTCCTCGTGACGAAGGCACAGAATGCATCAGCGCTAACGCAGCTGACCGGCAGCTACCTCCGTGGAACGGCTACGGGTCCTATGACGATTCCGCCGAGAACTGCCGCACGGTGGAGCCGAAAGCACCACATAGAGACTTTATGAAATTTCTTAATAAAGATAGGTGACTAGTTGTTTGACAATAGCGTCCTTTGCGAAATCGCTGATGGAAGAGATTATTCACTAAATTGTTATTTTTCAGGGTCGGTTTCGATTCGCACGTGCTTCGTTTCGCTGCTCGACTCATTAACGACGACCCAGTGGATGCCCACCGTTATTTCATCATAAAATATTTTCTGTGTGACGATACTATTGGTGTCTTTGAACTTGGCGAGCGCAACTCTGGCTTTGCTGTATGTAAACTTTCTTGTCAATGCTTAAAGAGGTACAGAGTTTCTCTGCCAACTATACTATGCAGTTTTTGGTAAACTCCAACAGGGTGGCAAATTCTTTCGTCGCGACAAAATGTACCTTCCCGATGTGGATTTCTTTGTGCCCAAAGAACCACCAGCTTATACAGATAAGGATATGTGGGTGGGCAATGAGTTGGTCATCAACAAACATCGGTTCAGACTCATTGCTGCGGACGAGTATGCATTGCGTTATATGGAAGTCAATGCACAACAGGTCAGTAATAATGTTCTCTATTTTCTAGGTAATATAGTAATTTTTCCTTGTTTGCTGAAAGTATAACCGTTATTGTATTTTCAACAGTATCTAAAAGCGAATATACCCTTGATAATGGACAAGATTCGTCGAGTTTTAGCTTCAAAGGAGAATGGTTACAAGAATTTTGTAGCGAAATATATGAATGCTGTTCTTGCCGATAAGAAAGAGCTTATGTCTGTGAGATGTTTCAAGTAAGTAAGGCATAACATAAAATATATACAATTAGGGAATAAGTTTAATCAACTTGTATAGATGTGGAAGTGCCATGCTGATGTGAGTTTCCTCAAATACCTCTTTTAATTACAGACAGGCTTTAAAGGAAGTAATGTGCGAAAAGATGACGGAGCACGAGTTCATTTCTTTGATAAGATACTTTCGTGGAGACCCTGGAAAGGAGAAGAGCCCGCGAAGAGAGATGATTAGGTATAACCATAAGTTCTTATTCAGTTATTCAGTATACTGTCCTCCTAATATTGTTTACTAGATTCTCAAATTTTGATTGATGTGTTTGCTGTACAATACGGCAAATCACCCTTACGGGTTGAATTTCAATAAACCTTAGCATCATATTTTTTGGTACATACCTATGCTAAAAAAATGTGAGGAGTGACTCCTGATGATATTTGACTTATACTTATTGATGTAGATTAACTTTTTCTGACCGATGTGCTTGCTAGGTCTCTCGTATTTTCGGATCTAACTCGAGGACTATGGGACGAACGCGAGCGACTTCGTGAGGGTTTGATCCACGCAGATGAGTCAGGCACCGGCGTGCTTACTGCGGATCGCTTGCGGCAGTTAATTAAGGCCCACCGGCTTCCTATCAACTCTGACCTGCTGGATTGCATGCTTCAAGTGTGAGTGGTCTATGCTCCTTGTCCCAAAGCCGCCAAATGTTTGTTTCATGAAGGAAATCTTTCGGAATTATCCTGTCCTATTCGTTGGGAGAGTATTGGATGTTGTGGGGTTTCTACTCATTAAAACTACCCCTATGGTTGGCTTCAGCATTTCAAAGGGGCTCTGAGAACTCTCAAATAAACGTGCCAAACAATTATTTCTTAATCTTACTTTTTAAATAAGACAGTTTTAGTAGAGTTCAGTGTTCCAAGAAAAGTAAAAAGATATATCTACATATGACAGGTTGAATAAAGACGAGAACTGCAACATCCGTTACAACGACCTGATGGATTTCCTGGACTTCAAGACGAGGCCAGTGTTTAACCTAACTGAGGCTGATTTTCAGAAGGTGGTGCGCCATGCACCACCCGTCAAAGATACAGAGGTATATTGTACTTTATTCTGGTGGTTAGCTGACATTTTGGAAATATTTTATAAGATTTACGGCAAACACCGATCTACTTATGTATACAAGGTGACACATAATGGGTATATTTTTTTTTCGAAACTTAACTTTGTAATTCTAAAACCATCAGCTTTGGAGGGAACTTGAAAAACAAAAGGTGTTATAGGAATACAGCTGTTGGCCGATTTCACAAGTCTACAAAACCTTTAGTACTTCAACTGTCCCACAAAGCCGATAGTTTGAGATTTACAAAGTTAAGTTGCAAAAAACATAGTATACCCATTTTGTATCACCTAGTACGAGTATATGTAGGTGTGTGTGGTTTTTTGTATATAAAAATGTCGGAAAGCAAGCGTACGAGCCGCTGATGCTAAGTCGTTACTGTAACCGATAGATGCTTGCAATACCAAAGGTGCTCACAAGGTGCCGACCTGAATTAGATTGGGACATAGGGCGAAGAAGGTAAGAGGGGTTGGTTTACGTGACTTGGTCCCAAACCAAGCGACGATTGTATTATGTATGTACCAAGACTGGACTGAGTGTTACTTAAATCATCCTCAGTCCAGCAGCGCAAGACGCAGCTATAGAAAATACAGTTAGCTGAAAATGTCTTAAGTCTTAACTTTGCATAGTTCTCTGCCCAATTAAAATGAAAATAGTTTTCTTATTAGATTAATTGAAATGTGTGGGATAGGTAATTAAAAAAAAACAGTGCCGTCTATGGACGCCCGAAAGAAGCGAAGCTTTATAGTATACAGCGTAGGAACTAAGCGTTAAAGACCACTGCCATGCTATGCCTTGCTACTACCATTGCCACTCCGTATACCTATATAGGTATATGTCATGTAACGCTACTAACGCTTAGCACGGATAGCGATTCAATATCCAATATTCTAAGGACGCCATTTTTATTTGTTAACTTTGTTTGCAGTGTAAATTTTGGACAGAGTCCGATTCAGAAATACACGCTGGGTATGTTAACTGGAATGCCTTCCTCTGCCAGTTGAACTTAGATCACCTTATCAAGGACCAGTCGTAGAACGTAGCCCCGTAAGTAACAACACCTTCTTCAAGATAGAAATGATCTGGGAAAACCTTTAAACAGCCTAATATTTGCATGTAAAATTTATTTTTCATAATTTAATATGATAATTTTATCGTCAGTACCTACTTGAGATTAGTAGGTTATATTATCTACATGAAACAAGGAGAATCGATTGCAGGTACAAAAATCTGACCTACGATACTGATACAATTTTAGATTACCTATTAATTTGTAAGTTACTGTTAATTTTTATGTTCCTTTATTTATTTTGTGTGAATTTTTGGCTTTAATAAAAATGGTGAGGTGTGTAGAATTAATTGTTTGATTGATTGATGAAAAAGTAGTACATTGTTACACGAGTGGTGAAAGTTACTTATTTAGTCCCGAGACGGGGTTTGGCGCCCGAGCGTAGCGAGGGCGCTAATAGTTCGAGGGACAAAATAAGTATTTCACCCGAGGTAAACACTGTGCTTTTCATTACGAATACAAGGAAAGTAAAAATAAAAACAGGAATTGGCAAAGAAATAATACAAGGAAGTATAAACAATACTCTACAACTCAAAAAAAAAAAAGATCGGATTGCCGCCTATTTTTTTTTTCGTTGGCCGGCCAACTTCATTATTTAGCCATTATTTTTCATTTTCATCTTTAAATATTTTGCCCAAATCTATGTTATTTTAAAGAAATTCTTGAAACTATAGTACATTGTTACACGAGTGGTGAAAGTGACTTATTTTGTCACGAGACGGGGTTTGGCGCCCGAGCGTAGCGAGGGCGCTAATAGTTCGAGGGACAAAATAAGTCTTTCACCCGAGGTAAACACTGTGCTTTTCATTACGAATACAAGGAAAGTACAAATAAAAACAGGAATTGGCTAAAGAAATAATACAAGGAAGTATGAACAATACTCTACAACTCGAAAAAAAAAAGATCGGATTGCCGTCTATTTTGTTTTTTTTTTCGTTGGCCGGCCAACTTCATTATTAGGCATTATTTTTCATTTTCATCTTTAAATATTTTGCCCAAATCTATGTGTTTTTAAAGAAATTGTTGAAACTAAATTATAATTAAGTCATTTAAAAATATATATTCTTTAATGAATACTTAACTTTATGTTATTTCAATTTTACATCGTGCTGTAATTGAGTGACTGTAGAAAAAGTTTGAACATGGTTCCATAGAAATGTGAAAATGGAACTAGTTTTTTTTAATAATTTGACAGCTGTCAGTTTAAAGCGATTCTCCCGGGCCGGAAAAGTATTACTTTCAACCCGCTCCTCAGGGACTTAAGACCTACTTTCAGAGTATGAGTAATGAAAATACTATTTACACATTTAGATTTTTTATTTTTGTCGATCACAATAAATACAATTTGAAACAATCACTCTCTAGAATCTCACTTCCGTTACAATTAAATTTATCGTAGAATACTATACAACACACATTCACTGTTGCAAACATATCTTCACAACATTGAAAATGTTCTGTGATGTCAAGCGGTTAGACTAAATTGACGTAGAATGATAATTGTGATTGTTATTACATAATACACACGATATCACATTAATCTCACGCATTCAACATGAAAAAATACAAAATAAATAACTTAATAATAAGCGTACATCTAAATGACTTCGTTCTAGTAATAGAATACATTAATGAATTACCATTGGACCGATGTCATTACTCCTAATTATTGATATGTCGTCAGAAATATTATTCGTAGAGAACTTTCACATCATAGAGGCAAGACTTGATAGTATCATATTTTTCCGTTCTATAAGATATGGAATGCTTGCTTTCGTTATTTGTACTTATCTTTCATCTTTGGTGTGAACATTCCCTGTATTAAAGTTATCGTCATTTTAACTTAATGTCATGTAATAAGGGCATCGACAGGAACATACATTTTTATATCAAGAAACTCGTCTTAAATTCCTTTAGCGTGTATTTTTGTTCCAAGATTTTCTAATTTCTATAACTTGTTTTGTATCATTACATGGCACAAAGCGCTTGTGTCGATGCAGTCATTACCTTTAAAGTTATAAACGAGGTACACACAACTAATTCTAGGCAATTTAATTTATGACACTGGACGGATTTGTTCTACATATATTTTAGATCACTACCTACAATATACTATTTACAATTTAACGTAGCCGGTAGGCACTCACGTATAATTGATTTACCACTATTATGAAAGACGAAATCTATTCAGAGTTCCACCGTTAAGAGGTAAAGATTTTCCATTCTATTCAGATGGCTATCGTCTGAATAAATTGGTAGAAAAGCCACCCAACTTTATTTGTTACCTTTAACTATCGCCGTAAATGGAAGGCTCTTGGAAGTCTTGAAACCTTATAAATGCTGAACATCGTAGCTTTCGTAGATAATACTCTCATACTGCATTTTGAACGTCTTAAGACATAGGTAACTAAATTCAGTACGCCAATCTTACTTAATCAACTTAGATCTGTTTGGAGCTTCGTCGCAAATTATGCTATCACCACATGTCCTTCACCCGCTCCGGGGCTGGTATTTGTGGTCGGAATCTGAAAAGAAAATCAATTATTATTAACCTGATTATTTATTAACCTGTGGGGTTTCTCAAATGTATTTCAGAAAGGTTATGATTATTTTTAATGTTTAAGTAAAATGACTTGTGATGTTTATAAATACTATACCTTTCCTAAAGTTGCGTCCGTGTTCTTCCGAAAGTATGGCTGGGCGACGTCATATGTCTTTGAAAGAAGTTTCAGAATAAGTAACTCGGAAAACACAGACAAGATACTACTTTGTGAAGATTCAATCGAATTGTCATATTACCTGTGTGCAGGTATCGCGGTCGATGGCACGGCTATACCCCCCACCGCTAGTGGCGACATCTTTATGGCGGAACTGTTACCGTTTATGCTTGAACCTAGACTTGACGCGGAATCCGCTCTGAAAAGACAAAATATGTTTTAGATTAGAATACGCGTGGTCTTGTATTGTAATATGTTACTAATATCTGGTTTGGACAATGTTTTGACCAGGGACCCGGGATAGTTCTTGAAGGGGATTTTATTTGAATAACCCTTTTATGAAAACTATCCCATATCTTTGCTTACCCAATCGAAAGGGTTTCCCATTAGAAAGGGTGGCCATGGTTGCATAAACATAATGGTCCGATCAACCCGTATGAATACTTTTAATTATAATTTCAAAGATCTGGTCAAAAAGTCTACAATAGGTATTGTGTTATAAACTCACCTGTCTATCTGTCTCCTGAAGAGCGGATACCTCCAAGGTGAGTTAGGTTTCCTCTGTTCGTGTTGGAAGGCTGGGTTATCTCGGCCTCTTTCATTTTCACTAACTACCGACATGGACACTTGTCCTTCTGTGTCTCGAGTTTTCGATGATAGCCTTCTGCAATTAAGTTAAATAGAAGATAATGTTAAATGTGCAAAATCATGCAAAATTATTAGTTAATTAGTTATTTATCAATACACGTCCTCTACCTCTAATAAAAGCGTAATCATGGGCATGTTATGGGCTCATACTTCCAGCAACTCTTATCTCAAGCCCAAACAGTTGCAATGATCGTTCACTAATATGATTACGAGTATATTGTTTTCTATAATGACAGGTACACAACGATACTGTGACCGTGCCTCATTTGTCTGCCATATTATAAGTTAATCAACCACCATAGTACCATTTATGAAAACTGTACACGATGGGCGTTCGGTAACAATGGATTGTTTAGCTAAGCCAATAATGAAATCATAATAAGTACCACCTAAGTATTCTCGTGGGTAGCGAGGCCTGCGCCTGCGGTCGTGCCCGTTGTCGACTGTCCACGATCAGCACGTGTCTGTCGTACGGCGTGTCGTAGTCCACCTCCAGCACCGTGGAGAACTGGTGCGGCCATATCAGATCCAGGATCGCTATCACAAGACCCACACCCACGCAGATGCATCCTGTAACGAGATAAAAATAACTTAGATTAGGTAATGAGTTTTTCTTTTTTGTTCGTCTTTTAGGACAACATTATGCCCACGGGAAAACTAAGCAGTGTGAAATAAGTATTATTACTTAAAGGATGGTCTCTTAAAAATATAGCGTAGTCATAACTATTAAATTTTAGTGTATGGTAGTTTTATGTTAAGGGTGTACCTGCTATCAATACCATCCAAAAACACCAGCCGAGCGAGAAGAAGAGCATGGCTCCGTCCAGCCGGACCACCAGCGGCGCGTGCGGTAGCGCGGCCCAGTAGCCGCCGGCGGCCGCGCACAGCGTCACGCCCAGGACGGTCATTGCGTACGCGCCGTATCGGGGCACCACCACTAGCAGCAGATTCATCACCAGCCATAACGCTAGTGCTGTCCTGGAGTAATACAAAATTAATTTTGACTGAGCTAGATATTATTACTGGGTTCCAGTATCTTATTAGCAGAGCACATCGGCAATATTCATAATAACTTACGACCGTATTACCTAATAAATCGAGCTCAAGACTGATAGCGATCTTGGAGATTTCATTCTTCCGTCATATCAGTACAAAATGGCATGACAAAAGTGTACTCAAGATCGCTCTCAGACTTGGGATAGATTTATTAATACGGTCCTTAGTTTACTTACCAACCTAATTATGAAGTATAGGTGCAAGCTAAGAATACACTCTCTGAACATAACAATGGAATATTGAGGGTTTTGTAACAGCAAAGCCCATAAGATAAGTCTCAACGCGGTATGTGTTTAGGGCCAAAGTGTGCGATCCAATAAAATATAAATGTCTAATTCATACCAAAGCAGCGTTGACGTGGTATAGCCGGCGGCGCGATACTTGGCTCCCCACTCGAAGCCCTCGTGCTGCACAGCAAAGTGTTCCGCCACCGACAGCACGGGGAAGGGCAGGCCCCTCGTGAGGCCCGCGCGGTACCACTCCTGGATGGCACCTGCCTCCTCCCACCGGAACTGCTCGTTGTAGTCTACCCCCATGTCTGCAGCGGTCGTGTTACCCCACGGAAGAGCTGAAGTAGGAAAAACCACATTATGAGATGGGAGAAACGGTGTGTAGTGGTTTTAACATCGAAGGAAATAGATTGTAATAATACCGATATCTAAGGATGGTATTATGAGAGGACAAAAAATAATACCAGTAGATCCTTTAAGCAAACTCGATGCTGTAGTCAGCACTGATTTTAACGCTGTGTAAATTAGTATTCTAAATGCAAGTTTCAGGAATGGTTTAGGTTTAGGTTACATTGTACTCTCAATACTAGCTGGGTGATAAGAGCCATCTCTTTTGCAATAATATAAATAATAATGAATCGATATCGCCAGACTGACATACCAACTGTATGGTCCCAAACTAAGCAACGCTTGTAATATGGGCACCGTACAATGAACTGGGGGCAATCCCAGTGACACACAGACCAGGGTAAATTACGAAAAAACCTTTTCCGAAATTTGCCCCAGTGGGAATCGAACCCGCAACCACCATGTGCAGTGAGCCGAGCGGCCTACGCTCGAACCACTGCGCCAAGCGGTCGCCAATATGTAATATGTCATTTGTTTATTGAGCTTACCAGTGAGCGTGACGTTAACATGGCCTAGTCCCACGTGCACGGCCAGCCAGCAGTCCACCCGCTCCGCGGAGAAGGCGCGGTAGGCGGCGCGCGCCACCCGCGCCCCCGCCACGTGCCATGACGACCCGAGCTTACACACTGGAACATCCACACAATAGGTCAGCTGATGAAGCGTGACACTGACCTAGACCTGTATCAATAAATCGATCATAGTCTGAGAGCAATCTTGGTAATGTTATTCTTATGTCATACCAGTACGAAATGACATGACAATGTTTACTCAAGACCGATCTCAGACTTGAGATTGATTTATTAATACAGGCCATAGATACTTAACATAACTATAAAATTGCGACCAATTTTTCTAGGTCTACAAAAAGAAGGGCCTCTATCGCACACTCTCTATCGGTTTTCTGCTGATAGAATTTAAAAGGATTAAAAGGATCCACTTATATTTAAAAAATACAAATAAACGAGCTAAGTAGGATATAAACTTGTTTGGCTGTTTTATTATATAACATTCTTTTATAATATTTTAATCTAATCTAGAATTCAAAATTATGATTTTATGTAACTTTTAGTAGTGAATAATATTCATGGCTTTTATTGATTCGGGGTCAAAATGGGCTACGTACTACTAATATTATAAATACAAAAGTTTGTGATTGTGGATATATGTTTGTTACTCTTTTCCGCTAAAACTACTGTACGGATTTTGATGAAATTTGGAACAGATAGTTTATAACCTGGATTAACACATAGAATACTTTCCTTAAGTCTATGCGGACGAAGTCGCGGGATGCAACTAGTTATAAATAAGCAGGACAGCCGCAGCTTTGTACCAGTACAATAAGTAGATAAAAATACTTTTATTATGTAAATCATTATGGCTAGTCCCCATAGCAACATTTAATATTGAAGCTTTATCGACTTGCTTTTTTTACCGTTCAATAAAAATGTTGGAACCGGATTTTCTCAGTACACGCCTGCATGGAATGTTAATAACTCAGTGTCTGAATAACCGATATTTGGAACAGTGACATGTTGGTACTGTCTCCATTTATGTATTCGCTTCAATATAACAGCGATGCCTTTGCGGCTTCACCCGAAGACACAAAGTCTTCGCGAAGTAGTGGCCACATATATACAACAGATAGTGAGTATATACGCGTTATCGCGATGAGTGGGGCCTCGCTATCAGTGTGCAATTCACAATCGTGTTAATGGCATATCTATGAGAAGGTGATGTTAAGTTAGGCCGAGAATAGTAAATCGAAAATATAAAGTCCCTACAATTAAGTCGCAATTTGTAGGTTGATTTTGTTGGTATGTTTAACAATACTTATTTTATTGCATATAATCAGTTGTCGCTTCTGCAATGATTGATTTTATTAGGGCATGTCAAAGCCTCACAAGGATCCAACTCTGATACGTACATGTTTAATTCTACGATGTCATGTCATGGGGGTCTTTACTTCTGTACATATCAGTTGGAAATTATAGGCAGGAAATCAATTGGACTAAATTTTAATGAACACGCATAAAACCAGAATTGCGTATGACACACGAAATATTACGGTCAAAGGCAAAAGGCAAGTCATAGATTTCACCATTTGGATGGTCACCTGAAGACAATGGAGGTATCATTGCGAAAAGTTTTTGCAAAGTTCTTTACAGGCTCTGTTTAATTTTAATCCGATAATTAATACTATTATTGTAAAGAAAAAATAACAGAAAATGTTAAACTGTCTCTAAGAAATCTACTGCTAGCTGTCCAAACTAGAGTCCGTACGCAGTAACTGTAGACGAAATCCACTGTGAAGAATCTCACCCAGTATCGCCAAAGAAAACAGAGTTCTAAATATCTGTTATTAACTTTTATAATGATCCTTGTTTAAATATAAAAAGCAATAATTTGTTCCCAATGTATCTCTATCGATGTAGGTACCTCAAAATGTTTCGTTATTACCTTTAATTAAAAGTAAAACGTATTCAAAGCAAATCGAAACGATTAATGTCTAGGTTACTCGCTACTTTTAAGCAACCGCGTACCTGTCTTTTAATTAAGTGTTCATTAGGATTTTCACGGCAAATGAGAGTAATTAACTCGTTGAATTGCCTTCAAGGTTGGGCCATCGCAATGATTGGCAGTATTTAATAATTAGTAGAGACGGATTTATTTCGTATTCTCCTCCACCTGTGATTGACTTTGCTAATGCCATATGAATCATTAGTCTGTTAGTACTCATTGAATAGTCACGTTTAAGTAGTGACTAGTATATATATATAGTATATTTTAATAGGCCTGGCTAAATATAATGACAATAAGGGTGACCGTCCACTGGGCTGTGCCATGAAGCGGGCCAGCCAGCTTCGACCAATAGGATCGCTTCTTTTCTCAGCTTCACCCGGCTTGACAGGTAATGAAGCGATCCTATTGGTGGAAGCGGGCGGGCCTACTTCAAAGCACACTCAAGTGGACGGTTACTCTAATAATGCCTTGATTCCCGCTGGATGAAATGCAAGGTTAATCCACCATTAAGGAGGTATACATATTTTCATAATTACCAAGTGTTATTAAAGAGACTTTACAAACGAGCCGGACAGAGCTCCACCGACTTTTCTGCCGGAACCTTTGAAAAACTGATAACATTTTGTAATGACTACGCTAGATTTACTTCTGGCCACCTAACAGCTGTACTAACTTACCTAGGATAACGGTGCCGACGAACAGGCTCAGTGTGACGATGATGAACGTGGAGAATCTCTGTAAACAATAGATCGATCTTAATGTTATGTATAATAAAGTGTCCAATACAATGTCGTTAGATGGTCAAGTGGGTATCGTATGTAGGTGGTCGTATTTCCAATGTGGGACATCGATACTCTTGTGATAATTTTAATTGAAGGGCAAATTTCGGAAATGGCCTTGTCGTAATTTGCCCAGGTCTGGGTGTCACTGGGATCGCCCCCAGTCCATTGTACGGTACCCATAGTACAAGCTTTGCTTAGTTTGGGACCGTACAGTTGGTGTGTCTGGCGATATTTATATTATATTTCTATTATAATTTATTCGCTGTACCTACATACATTTTGCTATTTATCCATGTGACCAATAAGACAAGACACCACTTACGTCCACTATTCTATAAGAATGCAATCGTTAAAAGTAATTGGCACCCTGCCAATTAATTAAAAAAAACGTCATTTTCCCGATGGGAAGATGATGTATTTTGATTGGTCAATTAAAAGTCCAGCCGTGAATGGACCAATCAAAATTTCATATGTAATGCAGCGGGGTTTATTTTATAATTTTTGTTTTTCTTCCTACTCCTGTTCTTTCTTCCGATTAAATTCGTGCGAGTTCCAAGACAATTTATCTTTTCGTCGTCTAGGGGAAAACCTCGGCGTTATGGGAGACCATTGTCGATCCTGGCCTGCAGGAGTAACAGTGGGAGTGTGTGGCGGATTAACCTCTTTCCTGATGCCCGGGAAGATGGCGAGGAAGGCGAGGTAGAGCGTGAGCGCGGCCAGCAGCAGCGCCAGCGCCGGCACGTCGGCCGCCACCGCCGTGCGGTTGTGGTACGCATACAGGGTAGGCCCGCCTTCCTCGCGGAACGCGTCGAACCACCCCTTCATCTCTCACCCAACCTGGAACAATCGAACAAGAGGTTCAGACCTTTTTATAAAAAATATAGATTTTAGAGGGTTTACATACAAAACGCAGTGATTATTTATTGCTGTATCTCAAGGCTGCTTAACTTTTTAAACAGTCGGGCCCAACGGACGATTCAGACATTTTTGGCGGGCCACTGACGGTTCCCACTTTCACGGTACGCAACACTTTCCCAACATGGCGGGAATTTTCCAACTTGCTTGTGCGGGCTATTTTATATTCTCCGCTGGCTATATAGTCGTCCGCGGGCAGGGAGTGGTCCACCTATCTAGCCAGCTGAGCATTTTCGAAAACTTTTCTCCTAAGTTGGATAAACCACCACAATACATGCTGCACTGCTGTAAACTAGCAACTTTTTAAAAATATTATACTATAATATTAGTTCCAGGCAAGCTGAGTGTGTTCGTGCCACCTCTTAAATGTATTGTGCAAACCTGAACCAAATAAAAAATACCTCATGTAAATATATCTAAGTATCAAACTAAATCAACCATTGAACAGTGAAGTGCCTTAGCTAATCTTATTCCACAGATCTTGTGAATACAAAATTATCAATCCCAATTTAGATGTTTATGCAAAGGTGAGTTATTAAACAATCTAGTAATCGTCAAATTAAGTGCGCATCAGTCCGGTACAGGACATACCTCGTCAATTCATGTAATTACCTATGCAGTTAACTGCAAAGGTATAATATACGTAATTAAATATTGATAGGTAGGTAGTGAAGTCAGCACTTTATGTGAACCTATATTAATTCATTATACTTTTAAATTACAGTCTGACTTAAATTATATTAGAACTAGCTGTGCCCCGCGACTTCATCCGCGTAGTATTGGATTATTGGGTAAAAAGTATCCTATATGTCAATCCCGGTTAAAATCTATCTGTGTTCCAAATTTCATCCAAATCCGTTCAGTAGTTTTTGCGTGAAGGAGTAACAAACATACATACATGCATACATACATACATACATATATACATACATCCACACTCACAAACTTTCGCATTTATAATATTAGTAGTAGAATCTGGGATAACTTAATGATTCTTGGCATGAGCGCACTGAAGATGTTATAGGCAATAAATATAAAAAAAAATTTGCACAATGAGTATTTTGCTTATAACGAAGCCACAGCAACTTATTTACAGCTCACGACCTGCCTGATGTTAGGCAGTTTTTTTTTTTTTTTTTTTGAATTGACTATATGTTGTTGGCCAGAGTGGCCATAACAACTTCACCCGGACAGAGGGCGAGCGCGAGTGCGCTCCAGCCAGAGGGGCAGGGGGGCAGCTAGCTCAAGGGCGCCACAAGGGACACGACCTCGGCTTGGGCCGCTGCCAGAAGAGGTGGCGAGGGTAAATCTACCACCGGATCGGAACGCGGGCAGTTACCGTCGCCTATAGGTACCCTATAGGACATTGCTTGCACGTTGCTGATCTTAAGGCGAGTGGGACATAGGGAATGGTTGGGAGGAGGTTTGAGCTTTCAACTCTCTCACGCATCGTACGAAACACAGCTATCGTAGTTACTTGGCGCCGATCTTTTGTAAGAAGGTGGTACTACCACAGTTGAGTTAACCGTTTATGAGCAGTACAAGTTGCCGAATTCATTAATTTTACAGCGGTTTACTTTGTTCCCCAGCAGTAGTAGGTGACTTATGAAAACCAAATCAATGGTCTTCTTCAGTAAGGTGTATAAATGTGGATGCAGCGTAAGATGTGTGTTAGGATCGTAGCATGTGGGCACAGTGGTCTCTGTCTACTCACATGTGGTACAGACGAGTATATAATATGTAAATAACTATGAAGCAACGCGGTGCACCGCGGCTTCTTAAGGGTATGTGCGAATTACACAGCTGGCAACTAAACGCACTGTTCTAAAATGCTAATAAGAGGATTTCGTTCTTGACACGATTCGCTCGGACTTTGAGGTGCCGCCGTAATGCCGCACGAAATCACATAAACAGGTTTAATTTAACATGTAATGAATGTCCCAGTAATTACCTCTATAAAACAAAATACGCGGCACTAAAGCCTCTAATAAGCAATGAAGTTTGTTTAATAAAATATAACCTTCTCAGATAGTTCTTGTTAAAGGTAATCAAGTTGATTGAATTGGGTGTTCATTACACGTGTTCATATTTGGTGTCTAAATTCCTACGCAAATGACAGATTTATTCACTATCCAAATAATAATGTGAAATATAGTTGACACGGTATAGTGCGAGATAGGAGCAACTGCCAGTGCGTTAAACAAAGGGCAGCTTATAACGCCACGCTGTTGAAATGTTTGTAATACACCCTGCTGGGTCAATGTCTGGTATGGAAAATCCCCTCAAATGTTATTAAGTAGACAGACAAGACAAGTATATTTATACATACACCCTTTTAAGGAATGTTGATATTTAATGTCTCAAAACGGCATGTATAATTCTAAAAACGGCGCTATGTTGCAAAGAGCCGTTCGCACCACATCTCGGTGCAGCGGCGCGGGCGGGCGGAATGCGCGGGCGCAGAGCCGGCTGCACGGCTGTTGCGAAACGCGCAGCCGCCACTTGCCTTCGGGAAACGGATGTACATCGTGGTTTACGGTGCACTCGGCTCAAAACCACCAATTAAACAATAAACGCCGCTCGCGATTACGTGCGCTTGCGCAACGGACCCACTACCGTGAAATCGAGAGCAAATCCACGAGTTTGTTAAATATACTGTTGCAAGGACCCTCGACTGCAGTTAATCGTCCGAAATAGACAGTTAACAGTGCCTATTTCGTGATAAAGTTACCGGACCATTTAAATTATGATGCAAGTACAGGTGATGTATGTTATTGTTTAATTAGGCAAATCTTTTGAAAACCTGAACACGTACGAAATACATGTCATAATCATACTGTGTTAAAAGAAAAAAGCAGGTTAATTTTATATTTACTTTTTCTACTTACCAGTTTAGAACGTGACCATGATAAAAATATCTGACGGAAGTAGTAAGTATACTTCACCTCAATGAATGAACTATTAGAATGTATTTTTGATCTGTAAATATCTAACCAACCCTCGCATTTCAATAAATACATTTGTCTAAACTCTTTTTCAGGTTTGACTCTACTACCATTTTATTTTTATTATGTTCGATAGATACGTAATTTAATAATAAATTAACTCATTAAAACACAATGTTTTGCAATCAAAACTAATCCATCATACATGCAACAGTTATTGACCTTTCGATCGATATATATCAGTAAGCTGCACATGTCGGAAACTGGCCATATGTGCATTTCAACGCGGACCAACCGGAAGAACTCCAAGAATGTGATCCGAGGTTACTGCGCTCCTCGTACTGAACCTTGATCGAGGAGAACTGGTTACGATTAAGGCCCTATCTACGACTATTAGCTACATACCTGCAAAGGTCATGAATAGGGCTGTGAGATAAAAAAAAAAAAAAGAAATAATATATAAATAAATTGTCCTTATAATCTGACTTCTGTCAAGTTCAAAATAGAGAAAGGTCCTATTTCTACAGTGCCCCTGGTTGCTTTCGCTGTAGTAAATTATAAGATACTAGTTTATGCTCGCGACTTCGTCCGCGTAGTACATAACTTAACAAAAATTTCGGGATTATCGGTATAAAAAGTATCCTATGTGTTATTAACTATCCCGGTTATAAACTATCTGTCTTCCAAATTTCATCCAAATCCGTTCAGTAGTTTTTGCCTGAAAGAGTATCAAACATCCACACTCACAAACTTTCGCATTTGTAGTTCGTTTGGAGAGTTCCCAATTTAATTATTTGATCTGAAAAATCAATTCAAAAAACCGTACTTTTTGTTGGTTTCATTTCGGCATCAAAAATATCCGCAAAAATAATATAATACCTAGATATCTATTCGTAAAAGAAAACAATATTAAATTGAGATCCGACAACCACACTTAGATATGGCATACTTGGTTATTTTATTTTATTTATAATATCTTCACGAGTGCATACATAAATATCTAAAACTAGCTTATTTTTAAATTGAAAAACATACGAATTTCAAGTACAAATTAACCACGATGCTATTACCTCGTGTAACTTGGTGATGATTTTGACTACTATGATTAAAATCTACGTAGACCTTAAACGCGACCTTCGTGTCTAACGGAAGTGATCGTTTCATGAGATTGTAATACTGAATTACTGTACAATATAATAATATATTTTGCAATATAATAATATATTTTGAATTACTATACAATATAATAATATATTTTCTCAGAATCAACTTGCTGCTGGGTTGAAGAGCGAAAACACTTGACATTTTATTTCCTTCAGTATTGTTTCCTGATGTATACGTATGATGATAATGTTTCCATAAAGTACTAATACTTTATCATCACTAATGTTTATTAGTGATGATAAAGTATTAGTACTATAGTAAAGTATTAGTATTAGTACTAGTATGCTATCAATCTATGGTATATTTAGTACTTTTAAATTCTGTAGCCAGGGAATATGTGTCTAGCCGTCTCTTTCAAATAACCATGCACTGGGCACGAGCCCTATTGGTTTATGTACTTACGCCTCTCGTTAACAGGGAGTTAACTAACAGGATCAATTGGTCTTGTAATTTTTATTACGTAGTCTACAATATTGGTAGCCCAGAGAGCGGAAGGACTAAGTTTAAATGGACTACACACGCACAGGGAAGTTTTATCAATATTTTACTAGAAAGAAACTTGATAAGCGTATGATAATTTGTCATGCTGTCCGATGCCAGTTGCTAAATGTTCGTCTATTAGCAAGTTGATGGCGGAAACAATATCGTTTGTGCGGCTAATGCTGGTCTCTAGATGTTTGCAAACTCGAGGTCGAATATTAATACATACTGTATTTAAATGTTAATGGTACTTAGTTATTATATATCTTGTGTACAATGCTGTTATAAAACTACATACATAATTTTGTTTTGTTTATTTCTTTATATAGGAGCGTAAATATCAGAGTCATTATAATAAAGTAGTCGGTAAAGTTCAAGGAATCGATGTAAATTATGTCCATGATTGTACTCGTATGATTACATTAAGTATATCTGCTTGGAACAGTTACTCCTGTTATACTTTTATTTTGTTCGGTACCTTGAACAATAAAGTTCAGGCATGATCTAACTTTATCGATATGCATGTACATAATAATATTACAAAATCGTCTGCCGAAGATACTACGTACCTACCTATATCTAGATGTGGCTTAAATTTAAAGTAGAGAAGTAGAGTATATTTTAATAATAATAATAATAATACATATAACAATATCGCCAGACTCACACACCCACACCCAGCAATGCTGGTACTAACGGTACCGCACAATGGTTTGGGGCGATCCCAGTGATACCCAGATCTGGGCTAATTACGAAAAGCTCATTTCCGAAATTTGCCGCGGCGGGAACCTGCAACCATCATGTGCAGTAAGCCGAGAGGCCTACGCTCGATTCACTGCGCCAAGCGGTCTAAAATTTTTAATTAAATATATCACTCTTGGATATTTTCATTTTGTAATTACAGATATTCAAGCAATGATGGTAAAACCACGTAAAAACCATAATCATCTATGTTACTTTGCATGATTTTGACATACTGCTATACATTACCTGTCCGCCTAAACTACAACCACAAAAAGCTTCGAGGATTACACATGTCATTTATCATGATCTCATTATAACACATTGGCTCGTAGCTCCCGGAAGTAGGTGCTAGGTCATTGCTCCTTTTGCAAGGTCGCCGGCTGACCTTGGATGACTTGGTGGCAGCAAGGGCGGGGAGCCAGCACTCGGGTTGTGAAGGAGGATGTTTTGAACATTAGCGCGCACAAAGACTGATTTAGTATGCATGCATCGGTTTTAATGAACGTTTAACCGGTTGCTTGTCGAGGGTCGACGGCCTGTTATAATATATGTCTGTGTAAATGTAGGTACTTAAGCACTTATCTATTTTTTATATAATTATTTTTTTGCTACTACAGGTTTATAATCCTCATTTAGTTGAAAAAAAGATACACACAGTTAATTTACAGTTATACAGCCTCGTTTTCAGATCACGACGACGACGTTACAAATAATTGGTAGGCATCTATATAAGTAATCGACGCAAATTCAATTTAATGATAAACGGAGGAATCATGATTGAAATAAATCTCGAAACGAACGGGCATCCCTCATTAGTTACATCTCGAAGCGTCTCCAGGAAAACGCCTCAGCATCCATATCAGATTGGTTCTCCAAGTGTGGTCATGGACCTCGAGTCACGGGCGTTCGAAGTCGAGGGCGGCGGCGGCGGGACCGAGCACCTTGCCTCGCCGGAATGTGACTCAGCCTCGCTCCTTAACTCAACGATCCCATAGAACATGCACATCACGTACTGGGTGTTATTATATGACGTGGGTACTTGTTGAGTTGGTTTTTTTAATGGAATACACCGTCCAAGGCTTTTAAAAAGTAGCTGGAGAGGAGAGCATTCCCGATTCAACGATATACAGAACATTGACACTGGAATTGAACTACCTGTTTGGAACATTTATTTAGTACTTTGAATAAACCATTTGTTTAATTGAAATCCGGGCATTCGCCCTGTTTTTAATGATACAAATGGTTTATTCTACTAATATTATAAATGCGAAAGTTTGTGAGTGTGGATGTTTGTTACTCTTTCAGGCAAAAGCTATTGAACGGATTTGGATGAAATTTAGAACACAGATAGTTTATAACCCGGATTAACACATAGGATACTTTTTATCCCGATCATCCCGATTTTTTTGTTAGGTTAAATACTACGCGCACGATGTCGCGGGTACAGCTAGTATTGTTATAATTTTAGTCAAAGGATTAGTAGAAGTAGTAGTAGAAGTTTGATCTTTTTGCTATTTACTCCAATAACCGGTTTTAATAGTTATCTTTTCATGGAGTGTGGTAGGTTATAAGAGTGTGGTAGAATAAAAATAATATGAACGCGAACAATTTCTTTGTAATTGTAATTTTACATTGGTCTTTACGTAGGGCCAGTAACATTGGATTTACATGTGTTTAAATCTTAGAAACATTAATCATTTTAATGGGTTTATAATTTAAAATTTACGACGTTACGAAATTCTTGTGAATTATAGACATTGAGTTAAAGGGCAGTCAGGGCCAACAGATTGGTGAAACAATTATTGTGAACTTGAAATGTGGGTAAATATAAATACATTAAATATAAATGCATATTACTGAATTAAGTGTGCGTAATGGGTTCTTAGACCGTCAGGCGTAATATTACTTAGTTCTAGGCATTTACTGCCGGTTAAAAGCTAAACCATGTTTAAACTAAGAGTGGTCTATGTTTTGCCATTAAGCGGGTGTTTCATGGAAGGTTGTTTTATAAATAGTTGCAATGGGTAACATATTAGTAACCTATACCTATTCTTAGTAAAAACGATGTTTAGTGGTTAATGTAAATATGTTCAAGAAAACGCTGAGTATAAGTAAATTTCACGTATAACTAGGAAATGGTGATAATAATAACAATATTAAGTGGAAAATCAATCTAAACCCCAAGTATGGTTTGTCGATACACAAATTTATATATCGAGCTTGGGTTTAGTATAGTCGAATTATCACAAATGAAGTCGTTATGTGAATAGGAATTCGCGTTTTTGCTCTAATTAGGATTCACACATGTCCGAAACATGATACTTCGCAAAGATGTGTAAGTTGCTTAGTTGACAATCATACCCGATGTGATAACCTTGTAACGCTTGATAGTACCTACTGTCAAAATAATTGTTCTTTACAAATATTCTTCTGTAAAACAGTTAATCGATGGACAAATAGGTTACACAATATGACGAGTGCAGACGATTGCAACAGTCATTGTGTTATTAGAATTTGGATTACAGAAGACATCGCAGCCAATTTTTTGTTTAGTTGTGAAGCTAACGAGACTCTATTAATGTTAAAACTAACTATATTGGTAATCTCAAAAGGAAGACTTTAACGCGTTTTTGTGCAATGTCCTTTTATCAATCCAATTTTTTTAAAAATTTGTCAATTATGTACTGCCAATGATTAGTCCCTTACATACTGTTATGTTGTCGATCTACTTCGCTTCAAATAGTGAATGGATAATACAAAATGACCATTCAAAAGTTATAAAATACGGCCTTTTTACAGGGTTTTGTGAAACGGCACACAAGACATGGCCTTTATCGTTCTTGTACAGAATAGCTATTGTAATCTGTACTCAAATAATTACAGTGTACTATCGGCGTGTTTTGCACGACCATAATGAGTTGTATACAAAGTGCGGTGTTGCCCTTGCGGAGTTGCGGCTAACATATTTACAGACGGAATGAATTTATTGCGGCTCACCTTTGATCCTCCATTCATGAAGGTTCAAGTAATATTCAATAGGTGTGGAACAATTGCTATGATCATTTGGTTAATGATGTCCAGGGTCTATGTGTCAGTAGATATTTATAGACTACCGACTAGCTTTTGCTCGCAACACGCTGTCATAGATTTGAATTTCTGAATGTTGACAACATCGCCACTGGGAACAATATAAATAAGGATCTAAAAAAAACATCAATATCGGTCAAGTCGTTTAGGAAGAAAAAAATACGCACTAAGCACACCGAACTTTTGTTATTGAAAATATTATTTACTTTGAGCGTTTATTTTATTGCAGGATCATAATTGTAATAATTATTTTGATCGTTAGCTCTTCTAACATTTAATGTACTCATTCTGTATTACAAAGTTCGATTCAAATTGTTATATTACGTAGGTACTTGCACAGTGCATAAACAGTGGACGTGACTACAGGCACGGTATTCAGGTGGGCGAACAAATCCCTTTCTAGGATCTGAGGGCAAGTCTAATATTGCAAATATTAGCCTTGTAATCAATTCGGACTTTGCTATATTTTGATGCCGTTCACGCGTTTGTGATCATTTTACGTGTATCATTAATAAGACACAATGCATAGGTAGGTTTGTTATATAAGAATTGCTAGATATGGATGAAAGGTCGGACAATTCTTTAAATGATGATTCCATACGTCGTCGGACGGAACTGACAGGAAAATATGCTATTATAATAAATATGGAAACATGAATAAAAATATTTATTTTATTTTCTTGGAGAACATGCAGTGATATTTGACGGGTATTTAAAACTAAATGGAGTCTATGCACTATTAACACTATTTATTCGCAAGTTCTCTATCAATTACAATTCATTTGGTTTAAGAACATGTTAACGAAGTTGACGCAAATTATTGATGTAAGTGGAATCCACGGAACATTTGTGAAAATAAATTGGGCTGACGAATAAATATTTAATGTATATAAATAAATATATAAATAGTAATCCACAAAGTTACCTACTTTGTTAATATTTCTTCTTTTTAAAAAGATGGCCCACCTAGGTTAATAGCTATTTCGCCACTGTCAAGTAAAAAATAACAATACGATACAAAAATCTGGCCGTCCACTTTGGAAAACCAAAATGGAGGCCTGCTTATACTTTGCTACCTTACAGCAATGTGACAGTGAACACGAATCTTAACAGTTGTTTGACACTTTTTGTAGCCATCGATTCGAAGTAGATCAATCAACGGCGGCGGTACGTGCAGGCAGGCACAGGCGGGTTACATCACCCGTCGTGTGCCGGTTGCCCGACCACACTTGACCTTGCCACTGATCATCATATAGATCGAACAAAATTTCTTTGTACAAGAAGAATGCGTTTTCAAAAAAATATTTCCATAAGAAGATATTTTGTTACTGCAATAGAACGTAAACACCAGCCTACTACAGGAAATGAGAAATACTTATAACAGATGTTTGACTCATTTTCTCTCATTAATAAGAGATAAAGAGACAAAATAATATGATATGATATTACCTGCTCATATTTTGTTTTTGCACCACCTCGGTCCTGTCAGAATGGGTTAAGGTAATATTAATCCCGGCAACATGGTGACCAACAAAAACTGCACGTCGTTAGAAGGTGCGTATTTAGAATACAAATGAGTTCCTTCATCTTTCGGGTTTGTTAACCCACGGAAAAAATAAAAACCAAAACTCGTGTAGGTTAATGTACCTAGACACTAAAGGCACAACAAAACATTTTATTATGAGTACCTAACATAAAGAGCGTTTCGACACACTAATTACTATAATTAGACGTTAATTTTTGGTGTATTTTGAATTGTTCTTGTAATTAAAATAAATATTTTTTATAGGGCCTGTTTAAAATTTTAGGTAGGTACAGTCGGGGAATTAAAAGGTTAACCACCGTAGAGTCGACTTTTGCTTGCACGAGTGCAAGAAACAGTTATGCCAACATTCCAGTGCAAGAAGCAATGCTGTCAACATTTTAATAACATTGTCACTATGTTACGTGTGTAGTATGTGACATTGAGGATATAATTACTACGTATATCAAAAATATGAATGGCAGGTCATACCATAAGACAAGTAAACAAAAAGTAACAACTTTGTTCTGAGTAAATTTTAACTCTGTTGTCGAACATTTATTCATTTAGAACATCTTTTTCTATGCAACTGTCTGTTCTATGACTTAGTTTTAAAACGTAATATGTGCTCGCAATACGATAAATGAATCAATTTGAAAACTGATTAAGGTTTTTATACCCTTACTGTACAATAACAGGAGCAAAGAAATCAAAGAATTTTTCCAAGCAATTGATTGAAGATGTTGAACCAACCTTGACTGCATTGGACATTAGGTACAGTGCCTATTAGTATCAGTGTATTATTCGTCACTTGTCTAAATACTAAGTATAATAGAGTGGGCGTATCTATTCTATTCAGTGATTAGACTACGTGCGGCCATTCTGTTTATTTTCTATATTTATTAAATTACGTAAACCCGACGTGGTTAGCACAAACTTTTGCATCGATCAGTGGATCTGTGGCCTCCAGATGCATATGTTGCGCATAACTCGCATGAAATCGGATTATGTTAGATATTTATTTACTACCTTAAAGCATATTCAAACCGTTTTTAGAAGTCTAGACTTATAAAGACATAGGTATTCATAACAACTTGATGTTAAATAAAATATAATACCTATTTATAAATGGCCAGTCAAAGGATGTGTGAGGTAAAAATAAAATCATAGCACTTGTCCATTATATTTCACGATAAATTATCTGAACATGTACATCAATTACAGTATTCATAATTCCATTTGATGTATTATGTATCGGGTCGTAAATGGCTCATCTGTGGAATGGTCATTTTTCAAGTGACTGGTGCCGACACTAGCGTGCATCGGCCGACACCAATGTAACGTGTTTGCATTGAGTCTCCGGCTCAACCTTCTCAAATGACAGCTCTGTATAAAAACAACGGACAGTTGGTATTCGAGCCAAGGTCCTGTAATGAGATATGTTGGTTAGATAGCTGCATTAAGAGAATTAAGACAATTCCGCCGGTTTGTACGGAACCTCGGACGTTCAATTAATAATGGTACGGCGTGCTAATATGTGTGAGGTGTGCTCGCTCACGGTAACTTACAATTGTATAGTTACTGTATTCCGTCATTATAATGTAATGGTAAAGGCCGAATCTTAATGACAGAATTATCGGTGTTTAAACTATGTATTCATAATTTTGTGTTTTGCTGCCGTGAATCAAAGTTCAATTAAAGTTTTATTTCATGTCGTGTTGATTATAATCGCTATAAATTAAATGTTATTAAAAGTTAATTCATTAGATAGTGCGACGCTGTGATATGGGTAGTAGATAAGTCTGCTCGGTCTTGTTGGTTTGTAACAATAAAAAATATTGCAACACACAGTCGGTTGTACTCAATTAACGTGGGAAATGAATATTATTTATCTGCGGCGGCCATCGCGAGCCATACTCAATGAATTTTGTGATCAACAATGTGCGCTGGCAACTAATTCCTTTGTTGTAACTTAATTTATTACAGAAAACGCCTCTTTTACGATGCTCTCAAATAACGCTCACTGTTATGTTGGTCTACCATAGAAGAGTAATTTGCCGTGTGGTTGTATTATCTTAGGAAACTATAGAATCACATTATCGTCATTGGACATTATTGTCTATTCAGGATAACAGGAGTAACAGTAGTGGGAGTGCATGGCGGGACTAGTCCTCAAAAACAAACTAAAGTAAAGAAAACTTAGTTGTAAGGCACATGGTAAATTAATTACCTACTCTACAGGTTACCAAAACTTATAAAATCAACAGATACTTTTTGCATAAAAGGCATAGTAGCCAATGTTGAACGTGATATATACATTTCTGTCTCATAATTTATTCTCAAGGCGTATAAACAGAAGAAATATTTTATTTTTTTGCCCAGTTTCAACATTCCGCCGGACACTGCCGCTCCTACAATTCATGTTAATAACTCGTCAACCTTTTCCTAGGCAGCTGTTCAGAAATTGTTAAACGCGTACACAATGCAGTATGTAGGTAGCATGTAAGTTTTCCTCTTCCTACTTGGTCTAGTTTCTGAGCTGCGTTGATGCTGTGCCGTGCCGCAGCCGAGGTCACCCGGAGGCCAAGTTCTACAATAAACTACAGAACATTGAATAATGCCACTAGTTACTACACTCATTTGCATTACGCTCTTAGTATTGTCTGTTAGAACTTTAGATAACCGAGCTGAGAATTTACAAATCGTTTCTATGACATAATACTACTCATTTTCTGTTCTCACGACGATGTTTTGTAAATTATTGTAGATTTATGTAAACAAGGCTCATGAGTTCTTGAGGCAGCCTTCTGCGGTTGATGGTCCATTTCCGATTGTTAAAGAAGTTTTGTTAGTTGAATGCTAATAAATGTCTTTGGATGGTGTTGTAAATATGTAAATTATTTTTTTTACCAAAACTTTATTATAATTACAGGCAACGAATACCAGCTTGCTTCTGCGTTTAATATATTATCATTAAATTGCATTATTCTTTTATTTAATATTTTCGTCATGGTTCAGGTAGATTCGCGTTACGCGTTGTAGCATATCTATTATTGCTTTTAATTTGTCGAATTTATTGCAAGTCAAATTATATATAGATCGCGTTCGTTTTTAGTCGCGTAAGAATATTAATTACTTTACCCGCCCCCAAATAAGGCCTGAAACTGAAAGAAATACCTAGAACTAGTGAATTGATTGTTTGAGACCGAGTAAAAACTTTGCGTGTTACATGCCCTTACTGAGCAAACATACAGAATAACAACTCACTTCATTTAATAAGAAGGCAGACAGCTTTGTCACTAACCTGCTCTAAATCCATTCATCACTTTGGAAATTGAATATCCCCTTGTAGTAGATAATTAAAAGGGAAATGCTAAAAGCTGATTATATATTGAATGTTTACCTAACGTACCTAACAATTAGGTATTGTGCTTGGAGTTTAATTTGACCGAATACTATGAAGCTCATGAGTAATTGCGCTTGTGAAATTTCAACTAGATTAATTTATAGCTTAATTACTTGTGTAGCACAGCAAAGCAATCCACAGACAGTGTAGGTATTTCATAGACTACAACTCAAACATTAATTAAGGAAAACCGCAATAAAAACTTCATTACGGAACTGTTACTAATTGTGAATTAAATCGGCACTCGCCGTTTTTGTTTATGATTAAATCACGAGGTATATGAGATGGACTTCATGTCGATGATCTAGCATCGGTCGGCATCAGTCGATTTAGCAGTTCCGGTATCGAGTTTTATTTTATTTTTAACTTTGGTATGTTCTTAGTCTAGTTTTATACAATACAAAAATAAACAAAGTTATATTTTATGAACAAAGGATTTGTAAGTAATGCGTAGGCCACGAAATTGCTGTAAAGAAGTGTAGAAGAAAACATTTAGGTTAAGTAAGTATCTATGTACATTTTGTAGTCTTCTCTTAGTAAGTGCATACGTGTGTTGTGCCGTGTTAGTGATTCTATGGTAATGGGTAATAGGGCTCAAGCCTCGGATTATGTTACTTTCGGTTGATTGAAAGGACGGTTGGAAGGTTGAGGTTGACCTCGTTTAATAGAATTGAAATCTTCATGACCATTCTCTATTTAACTATTAACATTACTATAACATTATATAAGTATAAAATGTATCGCGATAGACCCACATTAGGTAATTTAATGGTCTTTAAACTGGCAAATTTCTAAGAATTACCTGGAATTTTAAGATTAGGTATGTTTTAAAATTGTTATAGAGGACATATAAATTTTATCATAAGTAACTTTTAGAATTAATATCATTCAAAATTAGTTCAGTAATAGCTACGCGATTGCGCACTGCTATCACAATATAAATCACTGCAATACTTCTTCGTGAAACAGTTATTATACTAACTTGAAGGGACATATAAAATAGGAAGTTGGCGCAACACAGAACAATGGTTGAGAACAAATTATAACGCGGGCGCGTCTAATAGTTACATCGTCTGTGAGCAAAATAACTCATCATTACCGTGTCTGTGCAAAATCGCGAATAAACGTTGATGAGAGAAAGCGGAAACGAATTAAAAAAGTAGTCTTTAAGATACAAGTTATTGATAATAATCAAGGTATAATAAGCGCATCAAAGCTTCATTATGAATATCTATACTCACATACAAAAAAGTTATAGATCATTTTACAAACTCCGAATTACAATGAATATAAAATGAAATATATAGTAACTTCAAAAGGTGTGTAATTTGCACTTGACTCGGAGTGCTATCTATTGTTCATGCTATAAGTGCACTAGCATGATGACCGCGTTCTATTTTTGAATTAATATTAAATTAATACCAACGCGGTCGCATGCATGTTCCTAGTGTATAACTTTTTTTAATTTAGGTACTCTTTGATTGTACGCGCCATTTTGTTATATTGGGCTTCTTCTATTGCTTTCGTTTTTATTTTGTTGAAAGTTTAATTATTATTTTATACGTATATTCCCCAACATCTATTGATATAGAGATAAACAAATCCTATGTTTGTGTGATCTTATTTATTTCATCCAACTTCACTTAGGTACCTAGTAAAGCACTGTGGTTTGTCCTAATTATCTCACTGCGCTTGTGTAAGCCTCTAACAGTGGTTCGTAGGAGTGGCCGAAATACAAGCCAGGTGAGGTTTAATAATAGATCGGTTTCAAAACTGATAGTCAGTAATCCGGAATTAATATGCACTTTCACTTATAACACCGTACTTATAACATGTTGTAACTACATTCAACAATAGATAAAATACAATATTTTAAGTTTTTGTTCCTCTGTAATTAGTCTTGGTAAGATTGCATTGGTTTAAACATTAAGGGTGACCGCCCACTTGTCTGTGCTTTGAAGCGGGTTCGCCTGCTGTGACAAATAGAATCGCTTAATTTTCTGTCCACTTGAGCTAAGGCGAGTGAAGCGGAGGAAATGAAGCGATTTTAAATGTTCGAAGTGTGCGGCCCCGCTTCATAGCACAGCTAAGTGGACGGTCAGCCTTAATGTTTAAACCAATGCAATCTTACCAAGATTCTAGACATCTTCCATGATGGGTTAAAACCTACGTCGATAAGAGATATTTCGCGATTCCGATTTTTATATAGGAATATAACTTTATAGTAATAAGTTTGATGATAATAATAGTTAAAATTGATCCAATTCAATTGCGATGGAAATCAATTTCAAACTAGAATATTTATGCATAGTTACAAGTTTAAATTACGAGTTTCATTTAATTATTTCCGACATCGTTGGGTTCTGATTTCAGAATCCACTTGTTTGTAAACAGGGTGATTCTTTGCAATTCAGGTCAGCTATAGAGTTGTATTCAATGGTAACATTGTTAATTAATCTTTAGTGGCGTCCAATTAGATGCGGATGCGTTTCAAGTAAAAGTAATTAAGGTTAATTAAACGTTTGTCAACAATTTTGCAACATTAGAAACAAAGCCCTGTGAGATTAATTCAATTAGTATTTGTAAGTAGACATTAACAATGATTACACACTTACATACCTCGAGGAAAATTGATAAATCATTCGATGAAACAGCTTCGCACATCATTATTACGAAATGTTTGATTAGGACATAATAATGTAACGTGGTGCAAGTTATGTTCATATTTGACAATATACAGTATCAGTCATATTGCAAAATTCACATTTTATTTCCATTCTACGTGAAATTTCTATAAATACTGACACACCAACTGTATGGTCCCAAACTAAGCAACGCTTGTACTATGGGTACCGTACAATGGACCGGGGGCGTTCCAAGTGACACCCAGATCTGGGCAAATTAAGAAAAGACCATTTCCAAAATTTTAGTTCAGTGAGCCGAGCAGCCTACGCTCAAACCACTGCGCCAAGTGGTCGTCAAATGGTTAAAACCTCCTTCAAAGTGGTGATTTATGGAAGTGGCATTAAATCAGGACCTCGGTAACGTTTAAGTGGGAATAAACCCTCAAGACGAACATTGAAATGTAAGCAAAATTAAGTTTTTACTTCCACTTTCGCTTATTAAACCATTTTTTTATCGTGAGAAAATGTCTAGTCTAGACTTTTAACTATAGTTACCTTTACCGTGCGTTTGAACTGACGAAACATTTACACCAATTTATGTTGTTATCTCTCTCTTTTTTAATATCACAAACTAATAGGACAACACCATAAATCGGTTTACTTATCTATGTTTCATTAGTGCAAGCAAGGGGTTAGTTTAACTTGACTTAAGCCTTAGGTGTTAACTCTGTTGTCTAAAAATTATGACTAACTAGCTGTGCCCCCCGACTTCGTCCGCGTAGTATTTAACTTAACAAAAATTTCGGGATTATCGGGATAAAAAGTATCCTATGTATTAATCCAGGTTATAAACTATCTGTGATCCAAATTTCATCCAAATCCATTCAGTAGTTTTTGCGTGAAGGAGTAACCAACATACACTCACAAACTTTCGCATTTATAATATTAGCAGGATAACGCTATAAGGCGATTTATTTAGTTTTGTTAGATAAGTTTAGTCTGTGTGACAACAGAATTAGCACCATTGCTCAACAGCTTATAAGGGTTGCTACGTGTTGTGGGTGGAGCTAAGTTCACGTTTACTAATAAACCTGCTATTGTCATGATCGTGTTGATGCTATTGTGATTGATTCTACTTATAGATGTTTAAAGGTCAACGTTTGTGATATGTCCTGTTTCCATTGTAGATGTATAAACGACCGGATGGCCTGCTGTACCGGCCGGGGCCGCATATAAACTTTGTCACCAATGTTTTTCTTGATACAGTGTCTTGCGGAGGCGAATCAAGACGAAAGACTGAGTTTTAATTAAAAACTCGTTCTAGGAGGTAGTTTGAATTTATTTTTGTGAAATCCTGTTATTTTCAATTATTTGTTGTTTGCAGTACCTACTGTATTTATTTAAAAATGCATACATATTATAATCGCGTATCTTCAGCCATATCAGTACTTGGGTAGCGTGGTGATATCTATGAATAAAATAATGCGAAGAAAAACGCCCCTATGATCAATAAATGTCAAAATAATACAGTCATCCGACGAAAGCCCGAGTAATAAACAACCATAATTCATATGGTCACTCGGGAGACGATGGCTGACAAATAACTATAATGATTTAGAAGATTGTGGTAATAGGTAGGTGCATGATAATTAACAAAATAAAAAAATGGAAGATAAATTATAATTATCACAGCTGGTAGGGACTCACCTTTTATACAATTGCACTTAGAAACACAATAGGTATCCCCTAATATGGCACGAGGAGCACTGGCACAGAACATCACAATATACACATATGTATACTAGTTGTGTCACTTCATGTAAGAACTTTATTAGAGGGTGAAGTTAGGGGTGCGTACGCTCATAGTATGTCCGTCGTTCGCGCGTGGTCGAGGTATGATCATGTATTGTCACAAAAATCGGTCGTGTTGTATCGTTAAAGGCTCAAGCCGGACTGAGCGGTTTATTATTATATCGCGGTAAGGAGCGCGGTATTCAAGGTTCCGGCGGCCGCGGCGCGCGCGCACGTACCGAGGCTTATCTGCGTCGCCTTTGTCGTTCATGTCTCGTGTCGTTCGCGTCTCGTTAAGGCTTATCCATATTGTATTCTCACATTCATATTCATTGACGACCGCGTGGCGCAGTGGTTCGAGCGTAGACCGCTCGGCTCACTGCACCGGGTGGTTGTGGGTTCGATTCCCGCCGGGCAAATTTCGGAAATGGCCTTTTCGTAATTTTCCCATGTCTGGGTGTCACTGGGATCGCCCCCAGTCCATTGTACGGTACCCATAAAACAAGCGTTGCTTAGTTTGGGACCATACAGCTGGTGTGTCAGTCTGACGATGTTTATTTATTTTATTCTATGGCTCGATATCGAGTCTCGTATCTAGATATGGATGCCATTTGTATTTATCCCCTAATTCATATGATGAACAGGAAACGGAAAGCTTAAAGACGATGTATACCTACCTACATGGACGACTCGTCCACACCTAGCAGTCGTGACACGCGATACTGCGATCATGACATAAAAAAAGTTTCTAATGGTTAGGATGAACGAATCGCCGCAAAATTACAATGTAGACAAACCTTTACGTGCCCGTATCGCGTGAAAATCGCCACGATGCACTTGCTTTCGGCAATACGCGACTCCGTGCCGGTTCATAGATGTAACTTTTGGAATATATCGTCGCTGGAAACTGTTTTGGTACCGTTGAGTAGATTTTATCTTAATGGGAAAGTTCGGCGGTCAGGTAGTTGCGAAACATCCGTTTTAACAGTTCATTAGCTTAGGTTTTTAGGGAGTTGCATTAGGTCACGTTCATTTCAAAATTAAATAGTAGATTTTTGAATCGGTTCGAATTGATTTTTTCATTCGGTTGAATTGAATATTTCGAGGGCAGGTATCTATTGTTAGGATAGGAAGTATTTCTAATGAATCATCAGACGCTTGTTTGTAAAAGCAAGCCTATTTTTTCTGATTTTGAAATCATCGCTTCTGTTGATGTTTTTATAAAAAAAATAATAGGTAATATAATACTTTACAACAGATACTCAATGTTATAGATTAATATGGTAAATATCTTCTCAATATAATAATAAGAGCGAAGGTCGATTTAAGATTCAATTTCAAGAAACTAATAAGTAGTTATAATCGCCTCGCGGATCACATTAAAGATACGCGCGGGTATAATGCCTCACGACATTTATTAATTCAGAACATTATTTCGCATAGTCCATCTACAACTACTTTGCCTATTGGCATCTGTACATTTTAGGCACTATTATTTTTTGATGCAAGTATGTACCTACTTATATGTGGTCCGTTCATCCACATTCACGCTTACTCTGGCAATTTAACTTCAATTAGAAAACTTTCTGTCTATGCGGTGACGTCCTAAAAACACAGACAATAGGTAAGTACTATGCAAAAACACCACAGAAAATCGCAATTATGCAAATGCGTAATTACGTTAGCCGTTGGGAAAGATACGTACTTACTACTAATTTCAAGTAACTCACTATTTATTTAACCGCAATGGGGTGGGGCTCTAATTCGGCCGGAGCGTATGCACGTAAGGTAGTGCCTTTCTTCCGGTGCGCAGGCGCAACCTGGAGCGCGTGCTTTACTTCACGTATCGGCTACGATACGTGGCACCTGACACGTGGCACATACTATGACGTCACTATTAAACATCACTAGATCACGACCTGATGAGTCATACGCATGGCCTGTGTGTAATTGGGAGCTATTTGAAATTGTTACAAAACCTTGGTAATATTTAATCACGTTCATTGAGTAATCTGTACGGTACAACATTTTCTTTACTTGTAAGCAGGTTTTCAGTTTTGTAAAAGACAATTTGTTTGTGAAATTGTAAAACTCCGTAAGCTCGTACTTTATTTGAAATATTACCAATATTTTAAGTTCGTCATTCGTTCAAATGGACGCAGAGTCGTGTTATGATGGTTATAAGTGCCGAAGTGCGTTGCACAGATCGTTCTAAGATTGATTGAATGAAGTAATCTACTTATCCATCACCGTGTCACAGATAAATAAAGTGGGTTGGTGGGTTGCAACGCAAGATCGCAATCAATCCGAATCTCCTGGCAAGTTACATAGATTTAACACTAATTACATCCAGTTTGCCCTCGAGACACACGCACCTATAATTAAGTATTTAAAGTCCATACATGTACTAAAACGTATCTGTTATAACAAATTGCAAATGTGAGAATTCCCCACGACATAATTACATAATATTTCTAATTCCATACACAACATTGTACTACGGTATTTTGATATGCATACATAAATAATAATCATTGCTAGAATAATCCGAAATGCTTTTCGTCATTAAGGATGATAAATAAAAGCATATTCACAATGATATATGTAGAGTAAGAACCGTTATGAAATATGAAATAAAATTAGGAAGGTACATAAGAAGCAACTATAAAAAAAACTCGTGCGTCAAAAGAATTTCACAGCAACATTAATAACATCAATGTACCTACAACAATTAATATTATTCCGTTAATAGTAACCAAAACAGCTACCCTTGTTAATTTCATATTTCGATTCTTCATAGTTCACCTTATCAGGTACTTCCTGTTGGCTACCAAAATAATTGTCATCAATAATAATTGATCAAACGAACTTCACAAGCGAAGTTCGATCATTATTATATGAGTAGCTCCATTCGAAGATATAGGATAACCAGGTAGTTTCCTTAACCTAAACATCCACGCGTCTACAATGTCTGGGCCCTGGGCTAATAACTCTGTAAAAAATCTGCAATGTTACATAAACATTTTCCTTAATAGTTAAATGGTTCGACCGAATACAGGATACATGAAGTCATCGCCGATTTGAATACAGCGAAAGTTTAAAATACTGGTTTGTGAATTGCCGTTTACAAAATGATTTTTATCGATTTTCGTTTTATCATTATATACCATTTTTAATAAGGAAGGTAGACGCTGTCATATCGAGAGAACGGTTCTTTAACTCCGGAAATGGAATGTTACTGCTGGTTGACCTTTCTATTTGGCATACCCAATAGCAACATGTAAAGAAGTAAATAAGAATCAGTAACCACTTCCTACTTACACAAGGCCGGGCAGATATTTCCTCCACGAATTTGAATATTTTAAAATAAAACAGCAATAATCATTTCTATAATAAATTGTTCATAGATTGTTCATAAATTACTATGTCCAAAGATTTTCAGGATTATGAACTATGAAGTTAACATTGAAAAGTTGACTTTATATTACCAAAATCGTTGGGAGTCTTTCATACCTATTACATATAAAGAATTATGCAAACACATCCCAATTTTGAAAAAAATATAAAAAGGATTTCCAAAATCTTTATAAACTGGAAATATAACATTCATGTTCTATCTTGGTTGCTAAAACAGTTTTTTTCTAAATACAAGTTCTATAGCTGTACAAATGAGTGTGGAAGACTGTATGGGAAATGTTGCTCGCGCCGGCGCGGCCGACAGTCGCGTACAATTATTAAAGGGTTCATTGCAATACGATAAAAAAGTTACTCACGCTGTAATACAATATTATGAGAAGATATATAAGCGAGTGATGTCGCCATCACTATAGAAGTGTCATGCGCCGTACTATTATAAAATTATACTATGTATTGTGATGGCAATGTGAGAGATATTCTTTTGAAATTTATATGAACAAACATGGTGCTTGAATTGCGGGGCTCTTTGTTACCTTTGCATATTACGTGACGAGCAGACACCTCATAGAGGCAACATATTTATATAATAGTACATACTAAAGAAGTCAATTCTACATTGTACCAGTGGGGTAAAGTATAACTAATCCAATTCGCTGGCCCGGATACGGTTAGTCCAGTTCACAATACTTCAGCCAACATTTCGCCAATAACGTGATCTCATTAAAAATTATGTAAATCCGTATCATGTGATTACCACCGCCCGCACCAAATAACATGGCACATTTAACACTACTGAATACGAAAGCAATCTATAATACGGTTATGCCGAACGTGCGCCATTTAAATCCAGTTTACAAATGGCTGGAGTTCAATATCTGTGTCATAGTGCCGTCATGCTCAGATCTTGCAGTATTCAAAAGAGTAACGAAATGTCAACCTATCTTTTTTCTATTGAAACGAATTTGGAATACAATAAAGGCGATGACTTTATAAAATATTCGCTTGTCCGTAGTAGGTAGTACCATCTGAATACTACAAAGAGAAGTTAATGAAGCTACCCATTGAGGCGTATCGTTTTATTGAGCGAAGAATTTCATCAAAATGCCCGACCAACTTCGAGGATTCATTCGTTTTAGCCAAACTATCGCTAATGTTGTACGTTAGTGGACTGTGAGCCTTAGTTTAATAAAACTTGGTACAAAAATCGACTGCGCATAAAAACATCGGAAGGCCGAAACAAACATTAGACGAATCAAACGATATTTTCATTGAACTGTGTTGGCCTTAGATTAGCGAGCAGATGAAATTACATTACATTTATCATAGATTTGCAATTATAAAGCAGTTAGCAAATTTTGATGACTGTTAAGTTTTTAATTTCGTTTGTGTCTTTGCACATAGTAGAGCAAATAACTTAAAAGATATTGTATTTACCTAAGTTTCTAATTTATTTATCCTACATTTTCCTGATAACTAGACATAATAGAATTTCTACCCTACTCTGACTCGTTTTCCCTCCATTAGTTCTATTGGGAGATGAATAACTCCTAAAGAAGCTGTAACTATTTGAACTAGGAGTGTTAGTTCATTAATCTTTGGTACAAAATACCCACGTAACGGGAGGCCTATCGAACCCAGTGTACCAGGATGGTCATTGGATCCGCTGAGTCACTCCGCTCACAATCCGAGGTTGATCTTGTGAAATATATCCACCCGGGACGAATTCACCTGCTATACTTAAAACAACATAGGAAATAATCATTGAACATAATTTAATTGTAATTATATAACCATCACATACTAAGTTTTCTGGCGATTGCAGTTTTAAGTATAGTATGTAAGAATTACATACCTACCATTTATCTTATCTATATATAAGCAATACACTTTATATAATATTGTTAAATCGAATTTTCTGTTTGCGTATGTTACTAAGAACTTAGGCTAAATGCATGATGGCCGAATTCCTCGGAAATTTCTTACTCACTTAATTTTATGGCTCCTACTAATTATTTTATTTTTAATTCTGTCTCGTTTATTTATTTATGCCGTTTATCATATCATATTTAACTTGTTAAGTATTTCGAGAGGTCTACCTTTTGCTGAATAATTGATTGATGTTGTCGGTCCACAATAGTTTATTGCTTGATATATGGAGGCACGGCAGCGTCTACGCCGAAGTCCAATCAAATAAATCAAATAAATTAAAAAATAAAAGGCGCCACAGCATCATTTTCTCGAAGCGTTTCAGCCGTTTTTTGAAACTTTTTAACTTCAGGTCAGGTTAACATTTACTCATTTTATTGTTGGGTCGATTGGTAAAATCCTGTAAATTTATAGGTACCTTCAATAACAGCGGGCCGCTAAGATGCTGCGTCTATAATGCGTTGCGTAATTTGTGCGATCACGACTCGCAAGTACGTATTTGAAATTTAAATTTTATTGATATATAAATAAATTTTAAGCACCTACTATCCGCGTATGACTTCATAATTTATTCTTGTCTAATGTTCATAAGAGTTTTGTTAGTATAAAATGATGCAGTTTACTGGAAATATTTTTAAAAAGTATCACACATTTTATCACTTATATTTCGTTCGTGAATATCGTTCCGTTAAGTGCATCTGCTTTTAACGAAGAACAGTATCCGTTGCATATAATTATTTTAATTAATAATGTAGGTGAACTTAACGATTATACAACTATGGATGTATAATGAAAAGATCACTTTGTGTTTCGCTCGAATTAATAATATATCATAACCATAATTATTAAGAGGATTATTCCTAAAGTATATATGTATATATTATATTGCATAATATAGTTCAATGAATTATAGAAAATACATCAGCGCCGAGTATGCTGCATTAGTGTAATACCGCTGGTGTGGCAAAGTTACTCAAATCGTTATGGGCAAATACGACAGACAGAATGTAGCAACACTTATTTATTTGTCAAACTGCAACATTATCGCACAGTTGGTGACGGATAAAATCAGTAAGCAGTAACTCCATAGAGAGTGGAGCCAGAATTGCCATAATCTTACCCTTCATTTCACGACCGCTTGGCGCAGTGTTTGTAGCGTAGGTCGCTCGGCTCACTGCACTGGATGGTAGCGGGTTTGAGTTCCGCCGGGGCAAATTTCGGAAATGGCATTTTCTTAATTTGCCCAGATCTGGGTGTCACTGGGGTCGCTCCCAGACCATTGTCCGGTACATATAGTACTTACAAGCGTTGCTGAGTTTGGGACCATACAGTTGGTGTGTCAGTCTGGCGATATTGTATTATTGTGATGAAGACTAGATTATTGGGAACGTTTGATCATTTAAAGTTACTTACTGTAGTTTCAAGTATTTTCCTTTTGTGATTACATTTTAAAAGCATATTAACGATAGAGACCTCTAAGCTTGTTCCAGAAAAATGAGTCGTTGTGTGTATTATATGCTGAGTGTATACTACCCGAGGAGATAATGACTTCCTAGATGGGCCACCTTGAGTGGCGTGGGCACAGAGCCGCAGCGAGGCCTCCGCACCGCACCAAGACCTCATACAACCATAGTAAATGCACAGGAAAATTAACGCTTCCGTATACATTAAACATTAATAGTACATTATTTCTATCTAGACCTTTGCCCTGTACATATTATAAAGAGGGTGTATGATATTATTTTTTAGGTATTTATTCTAAGGACATATCTATACAAATAAATAAAATTGGAGTGTCTGTTTGTAATATCAAAATACCACCTTTTCACTAAATGCATATGAAAGTACATACGACACCTATAGCAAAAACGCGATTTAAAAAATTTTTGTCTGTCTGTCTGTCTGTGTGTTTGTTCCGGGTAATCTCCGAAACGGCTGGACCGATTTTGACGGGACTTTCACTGGCAGATAGCTGATGTAATAGGGGGTAACTTAGGCTACTTTAATTTTTGAAAAACAATTAGGGTTCCGCGTCAAAAAATAAAAACACATGAAATCAAAGAGTATGTCCGAAACGGGTGGACCGATTTTGACGGGACTTTCATTGGTAGATAGCTGATGTTATAAGCAGTAACTTGAGCTACTTTTATTTTAGAAAAACAAAATTAAAAAAAATGGATTCTGTCGTGCGGGCTCAGAACGCGGGAGCGGGCTTTTTTGTTAAGTTAAATTCCACGCGGACGAAGTCGCGGGCTCAGCTAGTAATTCTATAAAATTATCGTCTTATGCCATTTGTGATATTAGTGTCATTGCAAATACCTACCTTTTATGAATGTTGCCGAACAACATTAAATTATTCGTACTATAGTTTTTATTTTAGTTAAAAAAGGGGAGGCCAGGCTCAGCAGTGGGACATAAAATAGGCTGCTAAAAATATATATATATATTTTAAATTTATTGATACGGATGGCGACCCAGACCAGGGAAAATTACGAAAAGGTAATTTCTGAAAGTGGACACAGCGAATATGAAATCTGGAATGAGCCGAGCGGTGAGCCGAGCGAGCGGCGGCCGAGCAGTGAGCCGAGCGGCCCATGCTCGAACCACTGTGCCAAAAAGTCGCCAAATTTTAAATAACTATTTTGCTACAGACAGCAGGATGCCTGAAACTGAAAACTGGTCCAACACTGGCGGGTTTTATCGCAGAACGGAACCCAACAAAGGTTTTCCTTGTGGTTTAATTAATTCATTCAATACATTCCTGTGGTCACTGCAAGTTCATCACTAGGCGGTCACGCGCTGTGATATCATCAGCACACTCTGCATCTCGGAGGTGGCTATAAAATGCGACGGTTTTACTAACTAGCTTCCAAGATTTGTATGCTACGACAGCTGAGGAGTTTAAGTACCTATTCCATATTAATTTATTAGACAACTAGCTGAGCCCGCGAATTCGTCCGCGTGGAATTTAACTTAACAAAAAAGCCCGCTCCCGCGTTCTGAGCCCGCGCGACAGGACCCATTTTTTTTTGTTTTTCTAAAATATAAGTAGCCTAATTTACTGTTTTTAACATCAGCTATCTACCAGTGAAAATCCCGTCAAAATCGGTCCAGGCGTTTCGGAGATACTCTTTGATTTCATGTGTTTTTATTTTTTTACGCGGAACCCCAATTGTTTATCTAAAATTTAAATACCCTAAGTTACTCCTTATAACATCAGCTATCTGCCAGTGGAGGTCCCGTCAAAATCGGTCCAGCCGTTTCGGAGATTACCCGGAACAAACACACAGACAATTTTTTTTTAATCGCGTTTTTGCTATAGGTGTCGTATGTACTTTCATATGCATTTAGTGAAAAGGTGTTATTTTTATATTACAAACAGACACTCCAATTTTATTTATTTGTATGTAGTATGTATGTATAGATTACAGCTGTTTAAATCGCCTCAGGGCTCCAAAGGCGATCCCACAAGATAAGTCCTTTGAAAAAGGGGCTCAATTCCAAAAAGGTAAGGCACTGTCATAAATTATGGTGATTCGATTTTTGAATATCCTCAACCTCCAGTGGATTGTACGGTTGATAGTCGATTTTACCTCATTAGATACCTATTTCACAAATAAATGTGTTTGTTGGCATCAGTTCAGTTGAAAACTACCTGCAAAATTAATCATAAAAAAATCAACCCACCTAATAATATTTTTTTGGGTAATTACAGTGGGTAATTGGGATTTGAAATCATTATGCCTTCATGGATTTTTCAGTTACGTATACCTATCCAACAAAACGAGTCGATTTGCAACTCGAAAGCCTAAATGGGCAGGTAATAAGCTCTGTGGTGTTGCGGTCATCCTTTTAAATCTCGGATGACTTAACCACTAGAAAATCAAGTTGGTTAATTTCGACTATTGATTAATATAAGTTACTTTCTGAGAGTTTGTTTAACGGTTTCGTAAGAATAAATAACGTTTTATGGTGTCTATTAAGAAATATTTTAACAGAATATCCACAGTATAAGGGCAGGTTTTGTAACAGAATTGGTGTAATTTATGGCAGTGTCACCACGTTTTGACGTAACTTTCCATCACACATCAGTGACGTAGCAATTTGGTTGAAACAGCAAACCCAAATTTAAAATTAGTACCTAAATAAATTATCAGTTGATAAACAACAAGGAAAATTGTTTAATATTATGCAGGTATTGTTTTTGTTATTTCGGGCACCACCGTGACAAAAACAGGTGGTTAGTGTCACAATAAAAAATATTTATATTAGTAATTAAAGGCTCAATTAAAGTATTAATCAAACAAATAAAAATTTTGTCGTTGAAATTAATTTTGGTTCGGTTTCTAAGAAGGTCAAGTTCAATTCAATTACCAATTTTTTATAAGATTTGCACAAGCATCCAATTGAACTGCGAATATTTCAAAATGTTCCTGAATATCTATAAATACCTAACTATTGTTTAGTTTCTGACGCTGTTAGAAACTAGCGTTTGCTTTAGTTTGTTAGCAAACAACCTGAAATTCGCTTGCTCAAATGTTATGACAGGTGTAGAAATGAAAGAAGACTATGATCGTGGCAATTATATTAGAATCTGCGACAAAAAAGTCATCGCTCATGTGATGAGAAATAAAAGAACTCGCTTTTAAAATGTACCATGTAGTGAGAATGTATGTGATGTAAGATGAATGATGACGGAAAACTGCTTTATGATAAATAGTAATTTCAACACGCCAATGCACTAGCGATATTCCGATATCTGGACTTTCGTCTGTGTTCGTAACTGATAAATAATAAATAAATAAAAAGAAATATCGTCAAACAGACACACCAACTGCATGGTCCCAAACTAAGCAACGCCTGTGCTATGGGTATCGTACAATGGACTGGGGGTGATCCCAGTGACACCCAGATAAGATGAAATTACGAAATGGCCATTTCTGAAACTTGCAACCACACGGTGCAGTGAGTCGAGCGGCCTACGCTCAAACCACTGCGCCAAGCGGTCGTCAAGCGGTGATCAAGTGTTAACATTTGCCGGCATTCGTGACGGTGATGCTAAAAACGAAATTAACAGTGAATGCATCGCTTTAGTTAATTATTAACTAAGTGCATTAAGAAAGTGCGCAAGTGCGCAGTTCGGTTGCGCAAGTGCGAGTTTCTCCCGCACTCGGCGCCAACCAAGCCAGACAGTTCAAATGTGAATCTGACGCTATTTCACCAAATCACTTGTAGACAAATTGCATAGCGCTTGTAAATGTGGTCATGATGACGAGGACTTGTGGGTCAAAGATAGACGTCTGTCTGGCTTACTGTCAAATAAATATCTGAAACGTCTTAATAATAGATGCGGAGGTGTTATAGCGTAATAGCGCTTTTTAGACGACTCAATTTTTTTAGTTTCTTAGAAAGACAGATTAGGACATGTTTTGTTCGGAAGAGTAAAACAAGAAACAAAAAATTTAACTCAATTATCTATGACTGTGGGCGTGTCTTTAGAATTTGAATAGTAGATACCTACTTGTGAGTAGGGCTGTCGCTGAAATGAAAAAAACAAAAACGCGCTAGCTCGTAATGCAGACGTGAGAATTAATCTTTACAATAGATAAATAAATGGTCTCTAACAATTTACCCACCAGGGTTACTGCTGACGTAATGACATCAGACGTACGTACTCAATCACTCACGAAATATTTGCGTGGTGTATTGTAATCGATTTGAGTCACCAAACACTTCTTATTCGGGAAATACCGAATGAAGGCCCATTGTTGTTAATTTTGGCACATCATCCAATTGACGGATCTTCAACTCATCTGTGTACCAAATCACGCAGAATCATTGACGACAATGCGACACCGCTTTCACTGAAATGAGGTCCTTGAGATTGACTTGCAAAGATACCTGAGCTGATACAGTGAATAATAATGGCGATTGTTTAGCATTTGACTCTGAGTACATTCAGTTTCGTTTTAGAATGTGTTGCTTGTGTTGTGTTAGAGAAGTCTGCATTGACTGCATTCACTGTAATGCATTTGATCCTTTGATTTGATCGAATTGTAATGTGAATAACATTTTTGCATGTAGATATTCTACACCTCTGCAAACATTTTGATATTATAATGAATATTTTATGTGCATTATTTGTATTGCCTGTTTTCATTTACAGTATAAAATAGAATCGATTTATTCTCTTTGTCTTTTTCTCTTGTTCAACAAGAGGAATTTCTATCGTATCGTATTTTTAGTGCAACACCTAACTATCTTAAATCCAATATCTTCAAGCTTATAGGCCTCTATACTACTGTTTTACTCAGGCCTTATACATCACAATAATCACATGGCATTCATAGCCCGCTGTGACGCTATCCGTGTCCACAACTGACCTTTGAGTCAAACAGGTATCAGCAATATGGTTCCGCTGTATAATTTATTATGTAGGGGGCTTATTAATATTACTGATTTGGCTGCACACGAAACATGGGCGTTGCGTAGTGGAGTTGAATGTTATTCGAATCATAAACATTAATATAAACTAGGGTTAGCATCTAATCCGCCAACCTGCATTGGGCCAGCGTGGTGGATTACGGCCTGAATCCCCCTCGTGTTGAGGGGAGGCCCGTGCCCAGGAGTGGGACGTCAAAACGGCAAAATTATTATTATTAGATTATTAAAGTTAGCGCCTGAAAGGAGTCAAGTGTTCATGCTTGTACTGAAGAAGGCAAGACCCTATGTAACAAGCGTTGAATTCACAGCCATTAATATCTCGCGTGACGTATATACAATATTTGATAAGTCTACGAATTCGATTCGAATCCCAAAAGTGTGATTGGATCATGTCGATATGTCGATTACACTAGGTATACACGCATCATCGATAACATATGCACGCAAAGGAATGCAGCCGTATAAAGATGGGTATACCATTGAATTGGACTGGTGGCATAAAACCGTGAAGATTTGACACGATTGTCTTTCTCAATTTGACAGAGGTTACAGGTACTCAGAAACCTTAAAATTACATTCAATACTTTAACTAAACCATAGCAGTCTCAGTAGTAGACTTTGGTAGCTATGCTTAAATATCAGTAGGTAGTCACCTAAATCAGGCTAGGCTGGAAGTCGACAGAAACATCTCTTCTAATTTGATTTTGGCTACAATTCGCATTTAGACAAACATTTTCGCAAGAGGTTTACCATCATCCTCGCCTTGCTTAACGATTAGAAAACCAATCAACTTGATTAATAATCGAAGCGACCGAGAAGACCATCTTAAATGCCAGCTATTTATCTTTAGGAAAATCGACTATAGTGAAGAATCAGGCGCCACTGAGTTGTTGCGTAAGGACAAAAGCATTGCACTTCATGTTAGTAGAAATGGTAGAAACCCTCGGTATGTAACCGCGGTATGTCAATTTTGTATGCCCGCATGACTCGACACGTTGCACGTTGACGCTTTCGCGAAATACCTCATTATGTAAACGTGAAGCGCCCATGCCATGTTGGGCGCGCACTGTGTGGGGTTTGGGACAAAATGATATTATTATTATGAAGATGTATGTTTTTAGGTATCTGTTTTTCAGACTAACACAGGTAGGTCGGATTTCAAAGTCAGCGTGCAATATAATTAGGTACTTGTTTTAAAAGGATTTTTCCAATTACCAATATTCTAATACAAAGTGGTTTTATGACAAAAATAAATGATGTTTTTGAAACTTCAGACACGACTCAATCAAAAAGTTATTTTTCATTGTACTTTGCATTCAATGGTTCGAGGTGACCCGTGCTGTTGTTTTGGTGGTGTGTCAATAACATCGCCGAAGCAATGCCGGGTTTAAACATCATAAAAACAAAATCCCTTTATTAATGTTTATCTCCTGAGTAATAGTGACAAATTACTTTGTTTATTCAAACAACACGGAGGTTAAAAAATATGGTAATGATATCATCGTATAAGGACATCCGTAAATAAAAACCAATAAAAACTAACTTACTAACAACATATTATTGTATGCTTAATTAATGAGTCATGATTCGTGGTAATCGAATTTACATAAGGTAGCTTTACTATTTGACAATTGAAAGCTTCTTGGTACTCCCACCGGCCACAGTAGTTTTAATATTAAACTGTGTGAAATAATAACTCAAATGGCATAGAAATAAACATAGTAGTAACTACTGAAAGCGCTAATTAAGTCCAAGCACAGCGAGTGTATAATTTAGTCGCTTTCTATAATTGTTCGTAATTAAAGTCTTAGTATTGTGGAAAAGGAACTGAAAAATAATAAATAAACTACGTTATATAGCTCTACTCTATCATGATATTCTAAGTCTGATAGAAACTTATTCAGTTTAATGTCAGTAGGTATTTATTTAAAAATACTGTATTGTTATTAAAGCTTTGTAACCTCAAATTGCTTCATTTGTGTGTGTGTGTGTGTGTTTGTTGAATGTGTTTATGGGCTAGACACAGGATGTTGGATTGTTCGGCCGGAGCGTCCGCGTTCTCTGATGAATGTTAATGTCAGTAAGCAGCTCGATCATTATCTGTGATTGTTTCCTGCGCCTGCGCACCCACCAGCTATGACTCGGCGTTAATGTTGCCAAATTACTTATATGAAAGCGAAAACAACATAACCGCAATACGAAATAAACAACGACTTAAATGTGTTTTAAATGCCGTATCGCTTCCTTTATTGTTTTTTTGTTGAGATTAATGTACTACCTGCGTACTGTAATAGTGTTTTTTGTATTAGGTATTGATAAATAAATTACTAACGCGTGTATAATCAAGTTAATTTATAAATTATACAATAAAATTAATTGGCTAATGTAATGTCAGTATAAAAAATATTAAGTGCATCTTATGTTAAAGAGAAAAAAATCTATCATCATTATCTGAATCCAAGGATTTCAAAGTCTGTAATTAGGCTTAAGGTTAATGAGACTCAGGCACGTACGTCCCGCCCACGGACACGAGGCGCGTGTGAAGCGAGCCTAATGCGAAGCTTCCGGATCCTGTACTGTAGCCCACGTTGAGTACCGCTATTAGAAGTTGTGGGTGGGTATTGAGCGCCTATTGTACCGATTCTAGTGGTCTTTTATAGGCGTATTACGTACTTTAAAACCGGTTTGGGCGTGGACTTTTGAATATAAGGCCGAGGCCTCGACTCCGACCTGTTGCATACCTACATATTAAATATAAAATAACAATAATTATTTCTACTCTACAGGGTGTTTCAAAAGTTCAAAATAATAATTTCGGCGATAAAAAAAAGTCGTCGAAAAATTTTATCGAAATTCGAACACAATATTTAAAATATTTTTTTTCCCTCCTCATCATTTGAAAAGCAATCACGATGCAATTCTTTAACAAACTTATCTTGAATATTCTACATGGCTCGTTCTTGTAAATCCAGTCTACACTGGTTTCTAGGCGATTGTTTGTGTTCTAAGACCGCAACACGGAAGTTGTGACAAATATTCAAAGATCTGTAACTCAGATAATATGATAGTTGATAGACGATAGATTAATAAAATATTAGCTACCGTTAACGTATCTATACATACCTAAATTATTATTACGGTTGTTTGAAATCCTGTTTAGTTGGTATTATTTGTATAATCAAAATCATAACTCTAAATTGAAAATTTAAAAACCCCCGATGCGACGACCCTCATCAAATGTATACTTTACCTAGTTCTTCCAAATAATTAAGTTAGCACAATTTGCGTAGCTCCCGTAGCCTCAGTATTCATAGCTCATCTCGCAAATTCATCTGGTACAACTAGTTTCGAAACCAGATTATGAAAGCGCCCTTTACATCATTAGTTTTGGTTTCCTCATTTATAAATCTAAGATAACCAATGCAATGTACAATAATCAACAGAAAATCTGTGTAAAAGTATGTGACATTATGTTGTTATGACATTATAATAATTGACATTATTGACATAATTGACATTATAATAATAGACGGCGAATCTAAATAATGATGCCATGGAGGTTTAATTCCTAGTAAAATATTATACATTATGATTAAATTTCATGTAATAACTCTGGTTCAGGTGGACGGGAGCAGCCCAGGGGAAGAATTTTCAATAACGCTAAAATTATTTTAATTTCGATTTTTTTCTGTATTATTTCTCAATGGCGGAGCAGCGCCCTCTAGAATTATTATTGCGTAATATTCCATGACCATTAACAAAACAAACAAAATTTAACGCATGCGCGTATCCATCATTTGAAACGTGACTTATGTAACGTCTTTAGTTCAAACACAAATCCCATATAAAAATTGATATAATTTTTTTCCAGAATCCGGGAAACTATCGTAAAAAGCCATTTCAGACTATAACGATCATTTAAAAATATAATAAAGCCAAATCGCCTCTATTCCAATGAGACCAAATTTCGAATTGATTCGAGCCGTGGAAGTTGGTTTTGGCCGTGAATATGGCTTTTTAACCTACAAAAGAGCTGATAATCTTCAAACGGCTGAACCGATTTTCATGAAAGTAGCTAAGAACACTCTCGATCAGAATACCTATCTAACAAAAGAAACAAAATTAAGATCGGTTTAGTAGCTTGGGCGCTACGTTGCCACAGACAGACACACAGATACACAGATACACAGATACACAGATACACAGATACACAGATACACAGATACGCAGACACACAGATACACAGATACACATGTTAAACTTATAACAACCCTCTTTTTTCGTCGGGGGTTAATAAAATACAGGTTAGGTTAGGTACCAACATGAATTTAGAAATGTAATATTTTATGGGTAGCCTTTATTACCTATCGCTACGTTGCTTTAATCGTGGTTATATTACCTACTAATTGCATTTTTTGTGCACTAAATATATTTGTTTTGCGTATTCGCTGTACCGTAAAAAACTCTGCCAATTAGATAATTTTTAATGAACAATCAAAGGTATTAGCATCAAAGTGTAACCTTGCCTATTCGGCGTTATATACTTCTATGCTCATATCAAGATGTCAATGGTGGTGACCACGATGGGCCGTTCCGCTGAGCGATCAAAACGGTCACGAGGGACGCAGCTCTCGCGGTAACCACCATGCACTGTTCTGCACGCTACCAATTGTTGATACTTTAGGATTATTATTAAACTTACGTACCTAACACTTGTAAGCATTAGACAATGAATATTGTTTATAGCAGCATCCATCTGTTTGCAAACATGATTTTGTGAACAAGCTATGATTTACTGATTAAAACATAGAATAATTTTGTAATCAGTATATGATTGCGTTGTTTTACCATATTTTTCATTCCTTGCAATTATTACTACGTAGTAGGTACTTAATAATATATGCTGAATTTAATTTGATTTTTCAGAATTTTCAGGATTTTTGTGTCTTACCTATATATACGACGACCGCTTGGCGCAGTGGTTCGAGCGTAGGCCGCTCGGCTCACTACACCGGGTGGTTGTGGGTTCGATTCCCGTCAGGGTAAATTTCGGAAATGGCCTTTTCGTAATTTGCCCTGGTCTGGGTGTTACTGGGATCGCCCCCAGTCCATTGTACGGTACCCATAGTACAAGCGTTGCTTAGTTTCGGACCATACAGTTGGTGTTTCCGTCTGGCGATATTTATTATTATTATTATATTTAACGTATACTAGGACACCAGCAATTTCTTATGCATATATTGGATATCGAGGATATTAGCTATCAGTAACCGACTTCTTTACATTATTTTATCAGGCAATCAGTCACTTGTGATATTATTGTCATCCCGTAGTTATCTCGTGTGTTTTTTAGTATGAGCTAGTCGCGAACTTTGATGTCGGAATTTTGAAGCCACCTGAAGGCCTCTGATAAGACTTTTCCTATTACACCCACTAGCGAAGATTAAAATTTCAAAGAAGTTCAAGAAATAATAATTCATAGGCAGCACGGCATTCAAGTACACTCAGCGATTATAAAATATTCACGTTTCTTAATAGACGGCTTCACTTGAGGTTGTCGTATAATTTAGTTATGGTCATGACCACTCGGCTGCGGCTTCGTCACGCAATTTGCGGCTAAAATAAAACAAAGGCGAGTCAACAACTTCGACCTTGCTGCACGCGCAGTCCACAACCCCCCGCACCCTCTGCAGCACCACTGTTAAGCAACACCTTCGCGACTCCAATGGAAAGCAGATTTTCTTCCGTACGTACATTTAAAAGGATTGAAATTGCGTACAACATTGCTAATTATAAAACCGGACGAACCTTTTACAAGATTAAGAAGTTTAAAATTTGAAGAGCAGACGGATATTCCTCAAAAGGTTAAGTTTGAGTCATAAGTCACAACTGACATCGCGTTTCCCTGACATTCAACTTCCGTGTATCAATCGTGAATTGATAGCCGATCGGTCAATTGTAGAAACCCTGTAGGGTTGCCTATATTTTCGCCCTCCTAGTTATTTGTAAATCGTAAATCATTCGTTTGTTGACATAAATAAGGGTTGCATATCGCTGCAGTATTAATTTCGGTTAATGTAGGTAGTAGATTCTGAATATTCATAAATACTTCGTTGGCTTAAATGAATAAAATCAATTTTGAGTTATGAGCTTTTTGGAACTTTATTTCTATTATTACACAGGTAACTATACAAAGATACCTAGGAACGTGTTATCGATTATTACCATATAGTGAGTTTAGTACCCTGCGCTCAGGAGATAAACCACAGATAATTAGAATAAATACATAAGCAGTCTACCATCACACGACAGCCCTACTTATGTCTATCAAAAATCGGCCGTCGAGCATGCATGGTGCATATCGAGGTAATGTTTGAACTCGCTGCGTACGGGCGACGTCGGTGCCGGTGTCAGGGTTCCGACACAGAGTTCGGCCCGCGACTATTGACACTTTCACCTCACTCCGGGCCTTACCAGTATTTACGTCACCGCTTCACCGCTGCGCCCGCGCAATTATATCATCACGAAATCAGCTGGCGGATAAGTGGCACACTGGGCTTCGTTAGACCAAAGTCTCACTTTTTGTTTAGTTATCGTATTTCTTAGTGTTGCGATGCTCGTTATCCGTCATTATGTTTCATAATAAATAAGAAAGCGATTTACATTTTCAATTATTTGTACATATTTCTCACGTTCGTAAATACTGTTAGGTAAATTCTGCTGTTTGCAGTTTCTATCTTGTCACACGTCTTTTGGGTCATAGGATTTGTGAATGGATGATTTTGTTATGACACACATTTATTAGGATTACAATTACTAAGTTTAAAGTTATTTTCAATATTGTGTAGCTTATTTTCAGGATTATGTAGGAACACAATTATTTCATACCTATAGTAACTCCAATCAGACTGGGTCTTTATTATAGAACAATGTAGTTTTTAGATTGTCTCTTCACAAAGTAGAGCTAGCTCATGATATAGGTACCTACTTGCTTTTTGGAAATGGAGTTATTGTTCCAACGTACAAATCTGAAATAGCATTCGAATCCGTTATTATGTAGATTACACCCAAAATCTTTTGTTCTGTGTAGCAAATGAGTCTATTGTTTTCCCTCGGTTTCTTTTGACCTAGCCGTGCGATACTACAGCTGCGTCCCACTCACAGGCTCTAGTATAGGTAAGCTCTCTATAACTTATGTAACCAGAACTCGGAAGCTTCAAAACAATGAGCGGTTCTGTAACAATTACATATTCATGGAACATAACAAAATTAGATTCAGTGAATATTATGAGTATTAATGAGTGTTTTGCTTTATTGTGTCGAGTTGCCTGACCTAGAAAATTGCAATTAAATTATGTGGATTTGGGTAAATTTGTTTTTAAAGTAGCAGATTACACCAAGACTGGTGATTAATAAGCTAGGATCACACGTGTTTGTATACGAGTATCGGCCAGTTGCTAAATTGCAAATAATAGTCAAAGTAATGTCAAAGGTAAAAGTAAAGGCTGAATTGGCATCATTATTCACTATTTTAGTTGATTATAGCTGTTGCTTTTACTTCAGTTGTTCATTAAGAAACTGGCCGTAAGTTATTAAAAATATCTCAAATTCTGTCGCTTCTGCTCGGTAAGTCCGGACAGACCAATAGTCATTCTATGGGTAGGTAATATGGTATGTAGGTAGACTACAGCTCATATACGGATAAGAGAGTCGAATAGCCGGCCCCCTTCCCTCTGTACCACTCCCATAGAGGTCAGCAACGTGTGAGCAATCTTTGGTAGTTTGCAGATATTATTTCATAAACAAATTAGGTACAAAACTGACATTGTGTCAACTTACCCGTGTTCCAGAATGGTGTTCTTGTACTTTTCTCTTTTCATTTCCACGCGTTTGCTCGGTGGAGTTCGCGTCTCACTGTTCAGTGTCCATGGCACACAAACACACTCACTTATTATTAAAACACACTTTAATCACCGACTCAGATACACTAGCTGCGCATGTCCCATGACGGTGGGTCCAAACCTGCAACAAAACATTTTAACATTGGACACGCGTTTGCAAACATTGCCGTGTGCTGTAAGAGCGTGAGAGACGCATAAAATATTGGGTAAAATATCGCAAATAGATGTTTTGTGGAGCATTTACATCTTCAGCGATTGCGCTACAGATGTAAATGCTCCATAAAACATATATCTTGCGCCATTTGCACCAATGTGGCAATTAACTTTTGAGATTGACGTTCTTGCTTGAAGTGAGCTGATATTACTTTGAGTAAAATAGGAGAAATATGGTATATAGTTTTATACAACAACATACAATTATATATTTTTTCTAATAAACAAACAAAAAATATGACAAAAAATATTTTTACAAATTTACATTGAGTAACCTGTCGCTACCATCGGCAGTCAAGATAGAAAATAACTTATATTCGAAATAATACCTACTATATTACACGGTATGATTCAAATTAGATCATAATCTTGGTATTTCTATAATCGATTAGTCTTGAACAATACCATTAATCGATTGTATCATTATATCGTAACACATTTAGGCATTCGAGAGGTAGTTAACGACCAACAGTGTCGTGCTTGTTGCAATGCCTAGTTTTCGCAACTGCCAACTATTATTTAAGATGATAAATTGCAAGACAGCTGTGTATTTAAGTCAACATTATACTTAGACTGGACAATTAACTTGTCGTACTGTCCTTAAAAGATAACCACCAAATTCAAAGTGCTTTGTCTGAAGAAGGAGCCGAGGAACAAATGAATCGTCTGGTTTAGTCTCGAAAAAACATTAATATAAAATTTAAACAGAAGCCTTTGGTATTGCAAGCATCAATAGGTCACAGTATCTGCTTAAAATTAGGCGCGTCGTACGCTTGTTTGCCGATTTTGTTATACATATATGTGCAAAAATATGTCATTAAAAGCACATCTGATTGGTATTAACAAATCAATTGTTAATCGATTAAATTTATATTATTAATTTGGGGCTAAGGGGGCATATCTATAAAATATTGTTCGTGGACACTGACAATGTAACGCACGTGGAACTGGGAACTTACTACAAAGTTTAATAGCAAAAAATACGATAGTCGAATCATTTCACATATTTCAGAGCAGCGCCTCTAGCGGAACCGTCAATGTATGGTGACACTCGACCATACTAACTCCTGATCGCTAATAAAAATCATGGTAAACTTGGGAAACGCTCATCATCACACTCATCAGCTACAAGTAGGTACGGTGAAAGGGTGTTACATAAGTAAATTCTATTCAACAAGTTGTACAAAACAGACCCGTCATCTTCCGTGGACAGTGCTACGATGCCACTTGTTGTAACAGAGTCCTGAAGCGGACAAAATAACTGAGCAACGTGTTTAGGCTAGTATTCCTCTCACACTGATCGGCGGCGCTAATAAATCAATACGTATTTATTACAATGAAGCGTTCTTCAATAACGCCGATCGGTCAGCGCTGATGATCGGCCAAAATTCCAAACATTTAAAAAATCTATGATAACCGCTTGGCACAGTGGTTCGAGCGTAGGCGGCTTTGTTCGATTTCCGCCGGGTCAAATTTCGGAAATGGCCTTTTCGTAATTTGCTCAGGTCTGGGTGTCGCTGGGATCCAGTCCATTGTACGGTACCCATAGTACAAGTGTTGCTTAGTTTGGGACCATACAGTTGGTGTGTCAGACTGGCGATATTTATTATATTTATTTATTTAGAATTGTCAGCGCCGACGGTCCGCGTCGGTGCGCGTTGCAGAAAAACTAGCTTTGGTTAATAGGGTGTATCTTCAGAAGTTCTAAACTATTTGATATTTAATCTGTTGGCGTATTTCTCGTCATTCTAGATCACGACGAGAATATGGAGAGTGGATCGTGGGAATTGTCGGCGTGGGCCGCTGACGTCACGGTTGCACAGTCGATTGTCGCCAGTACATGTGAATTATTTAGACTAGACGATAAATGCTTACCAAATCTTATTATGGAGTGTAAAAACATTATATATGCACCAACAACGGTAGAGAGTTGCAGGCACAATATGAGTTTTAAGGCGTCAATAGCCTAGTGGTTCGAGGCACCGCCCTCGTAGCTGAGAGGTTCCGTGTTTGATTCCCATTCTGGGCAATAAATTGATGACGTGAGCCCACTCCTAACACAAGTATTAGCTTAGCTGGAGGGGCTTACGGGAATACTAATAAGGTGATAAACTCACATTGCTAGTAATTTTTTTAAAGTACTTTAAAAGTACTTTTCCTATACTTATTTACCTTTTGAGTTATTCGTGCATACTACATTATTATATTATTTATATGCATACTGAGTTATTCAAATTTTGATTATATTTCTTTGACATTACATATAATATTATTTATAATTATACTGAACATAATATGGGTATATTATGTTCCTAGCGTCTTAAGGTTACTTCGTAGGTAATAAACTAACGGCTTTGTGTTACAATACATACTCGACGTGTAAATTCCTTAATCCTAATTATTAGCGTTATTTATTGCTTGGCTTATCCGCGAGGTTGCAAAATACGGCCTTCGTTTGACCAGGTCCTGCGGCTCGTTGTGCATTCACTCCATACAATCGTCTGTAATTAGTCATTACGCTAATGGATCTTTGATCGCGGCCGTATCATGTGCTTTGTCACGACTCAATAACACGAATCTGGTGTATCTACCTACATACTGTCGTCAACTCCCCACTGAAATACCCTATCGAATCGAAAGACGACGCATTCGTGCCATTTACCTACGTTCACCCATTCTCCGATATCGACAGGTTCTATCGATAGTCTATTATGTTTAAATGTTCGCAAAGGATATGGCGCTATTATGTGATCGAAATCTTATCATAAAATAAGAAAATATTTAACACACAACAAAAAAACGTGGACTAATTTCCTTTCCATTACTCAATATCCTTTGAGATTAGGTACGAGGCTATCCACTCATATTCAAATTAAAGGATAAAATAAAAATAGAGTTGTATCTGCACGTTCACATCGGAGCCGTGAGCGGTGGCTCCCAATCAAATACTGAGCTCAAGTCGAGATAAACATTTATGGGCATGACAACTATAGAATAAATTATTCAGATTTCGTAACCAAACTCCTGCGAACTTTTAAAGTGGGATTACTTACTTTAAACACGATCTGTTTGGAGAAGGACGTTGGCATTAACAGGCGTTAAATGTAAATACGAGGAAAACGAAAACGCAAACATGGTGACAGCCACATCTCGTGCGGCGGCTGCGCACCGCTGCGCGTGAGATTTGCGCAAGAGTGGCCGCACAAACATCGATCAGCCGGCCTTGCCCGAAATTCCTCTTCGACCACTGGCGTCACCCTTTCCATTATAATAATGTTTAACCACATTCTAAGCGGCAATAACCTGTTAAACAACCCTTTGTGATGAATATAGTGAAGTTATAAGGGTTTTTGGAGTGCGTAGACCATTTTTTATGTTGTGTTCAATAACATAGTTTAAAGAAAACCTAGTTCATTAAAACAACCAACAGTTGGTACCGAATGTACGAAAATGCACTCTTAAAACACTGACATATGGGTCAATTTGCAATAATTAACGCGTCCTCGTGCAATGAACTAGCTATACGCCTCAATATTTATTGACAGATCCGCAAACAAGCACTGACTTACTTAGTATTTTCGCGTAGAATCTCCGACCTCGACCAAAGCAAAAGGCAAATGGTATTTCAATTTGGTGCAAAATGTTTAAATTCATATCCTAGTAGAGTTATATGTCTAACCAATTTGTCTTAGACCAAATATTGGCACCACTATCACCAGATCACCACACTATTTAAACGTATGCAAATCTTTAGCAATTTGTCACTGTTTGCAAGATAAAAGATAAAATAATAAAAATAGACACAAGTTTTTAGAAATATAATTAATTGGGTAAGTATAAAATATCGTTACCTACTTAGTGTCTTGCTAAAGTTGTTTTACAGTTAACCAATCAATTGCACACGTCTAAGATTTAACACATTTATGTACTTATTTATTATGTATTACTGTATATTATTATCCTAAACTATCCATTTTCGCAAGCAAAACGACATCTGGAAATATTATTCTATGCTAGTGTAATACTTCGCCAACCAATAATAGTACCTGAGAAACTGTAATACATTGTCTATAATGCGCAACAAACGCAGAGGTTCTGTTCGTGGGAGAGCGACGGCATGCGGCGCGGCGCACGCGCGACTCCCCACGCTATTGTTGTCGAAGATTTAATTATAAAAACAATTGACAATCAGTCGTTAAGGACATCTGCTTATGAACGCTTAAAATATTATCAATGTAAATTCTTGTTTTATATTACACCTTGATGTCAATGCTGTATCGTCTGTTTTGACGACCGCTTGGCGCAGTGGATCGAGCGTAGCCGAGTCGAGCGTGGTTCGCTCGACTCACTGCACATGGTGGTTGCGGGTTCGATTCCCGCCGTGCCCCGGCGTGAATTTCGGACATGTACTTTTCGTAATTTGCCCAGGTCTGGGTTTCACTGGGAGCGCCCCCAGTCCATTGTACGTTACCCATTGTACAAGCTTTGCTTAGTTTGGGACCGTACAGTTGGTGTGTCTGTCTGGCGATATTTATTTATTTATTTAACACAGGTAACATTATAAACATGTATAAAGGTAACATATTTGTATTACACCTAACGATGCATACGTATAAATATAGTATTGGTTAATAAAAATGCAAGTGACATTTAAATTATTTTCTGAATATGGACTTGGCATATCGATATCCGTTTGACCTGAATATAGTGGTCTTATATAATTTATGTTTAAATATGTGTACCTATTGAATACTTACGTGTTGCCAGTAACATAAACGTGTAAATATTAAATTTTCCAGTTACAAGTTATTTACAGTTTCTTTTATTTTTCTAGCAAGTGCTACTGAGAAAACATTATTCGGTGGTAGACCTAACGGGCTGACTCGACCGGATCTCGTATGTACCATCCTTTCAGAGTATATCGGCGCAAAGTCTATTATAGTTTTATTATAGTATCGTACGATGAGTGTGAGATCCGGAAGCTCAACCTGTCCTGCTTCAATGTTCGTCCGCCGTCAATCTTCCCCTTCCTCAATCTTCCCCTTCCTCAATCCCACTTCTCGTTGGTTCAGCAACGTGCGCTCAATGCCTTTGGTGTCGCAAGCATCTATAGGTAACTATACCTACTAGGGCTACGGTAACTGCTTAGCATCGGGCGGGTCGTACGCTTGTTTGCCGACTTGGCATAAACATTTAAAATAAGTTTATTCATCAACCAAATTCAATATTTTAATATATATATATTTGTTTGAAATTGATAGCTATATGTGTTTATCGAATTACTGGTATTCCCTTTAGGCCCTCCAACTAAGCTAATGCTTGTGTTATGAGTGGGCTCACGTGGATAGTTGAATGGCCAGGATGGGGATCGAACCCGGAACCTCTCAGCTACGAGGATGGCCCCTCTAACCATTAGGCTATTGACGCTTAATATTCAAACTTAGTCCCTAAATGTTGGTGCATTACGAAACTGTGAATGGGGTTAGTGCCTTTATTGTGCAGTGCGTGATAGAACAAGTGGCGATTGGAGATAAAGATGGTGAATTGGTAACTCAAATGTCAAGACCATGCGCTGTGACGCCAATGTATGGTGACGAAAGAACAGGGGACTCATAATGGAGAGAGTAATGGTACTTATATGGATTAGGTAAATTATAGATAATACAGTATATGACGATGAATAATGAATATTGACTATGTAAATTATTGAATAAAAATTCAATCAGATCCGAACTTACATACCCAACGGAAAACTTTGTAACGATTTGACTATAGTCAAGTTATCATGGTTATGGTATGGATTGTTGCCTGCTCACATTCTGTTGCTGTTCCAGAGAATGTAAACCATCTTTTATTCATTGAAAAGAGTAACGATTGAGTTTTTTGACGGATCTTCTCAATGAAAGCAGCATTCCGAACCGATGGTAGATTCTGACTATTCATTATTGCTTTGTTGGCTTACATGAATAAAAACAACTTTGAGTTTTTTTTTAGTTTTCAATGATTGCGGCATAATAAATGTCAAAGAAATAGTTATTCTGGTTGGTAGTCCATACGCGACTGGTTGCATAGAGTCGAGCACTGGGCCCTATTACGTCAGTACTGAACCGAACCCATGGCTTTCTTACAAAATGGACTACCGCAAGTAGATCTAATCTCGGGTCAGTTTCGGGGCTTACAACATAATGCTTCAATAAAAACATATTTGCTCGTTTGCTTTGAGTTGACACGCTGCTAATGCAAATTGAATAAGTCAACATCTAAAAATATCAGTCAGTAATATAAGCGTTTCCTGGTCGGGCTTTATTAGTCAACATGCCATTATTATTGGAAGCTATTGTGACCCAAAGCAAGTTTATTATTACACAAGATACATAACTAAAATGTACCTATTTATATTGAAAATAGATCGTCAAAAATGATAGCTTGATTTCGAATGACTATTTACTCACAAATATGACGAAAATGAAGCGCAGCAATGATTTATATCATCATTTCTTCGACAAGCTTAACGAATGCTTTAAGTACGGTTCAATAACCACAATTATCTCCTTTTATAGATTTCAGCAGATCGCAACGTAGACATCTAAATAACAGTAATCTCTTCGCAAGTTCGTACAGGTGATTGTAAAATACCAGCTTACCGTAACAATGATCTGGGCAACAAATGTTGAATTTAGCCAAGAATTGCAGTAAATTGTATTAATTGAGGACAAGGATGTCGGCCCGAGCCGCTGCGTGCGACTGCGCACCGCAGACACCACCCAGCGTTTTAATTGATTGATCGTATTCACCTGCGGAGATCGGCGGACGGCTGCCTTCGCGGAATCTCCCTACTGACGTCACACGGTGCAGTGTATTTCCGCCGGACACGGCTCTGATTAGTTTAGCACATCACTAGCACTAGGAAATGTATCGCGGTTGCGAAATTTCGGAGGTCGCCGGCAGAGAGCGCCTTCGCCGCGCGATCACTGAAAACTAAACGCGCGCTCGGGTCGCGGCCCGCGCTGCGCCCGCGCTGCCGATGTCAGCCACCGGTTGCGACGAAAGCGCGTTGGAAAGGGACGAATAGTTATTTCTTTCTTTTTAGTCTTGCATCGATAAACAAACAGCTTTCATATTGATGCCTATTAGACAAACGATGAGTCAGTCGGTAGGTTGTTGGATTGCTTTTTCAAATATGCAGGTCGTGGTGTTGAAATTGAACTTGGGAGTTTCCATTTGAAGTGTTCAATAAGCTGTTAAAGAGGTTTCAACTTACGTTAGATAAGTTTGAGTCACCTTTTCGTGGTACTAAATTACATCATCAACTCGGAGACAGTTGCAAAACGTTTACCCTATATTTTATGTAAAAATAGTCCAGCAATTAACTCACTAGCCACACGTTACACACTTCTACATAACTTTCAACAGCCCTAGAATGTTTTCTAAATATAGCACTACTCACATCCACAAGTTTCGCGGCTGCGATGCATTTATTGTCATTGTTCTACCTCATGGGGAGGTCACTTTTCCAAACGCCCCAAACCACTTTCAGACCTGTGTTCACTATTATACAATCTGTCCGTGTTTTTGTTGCGACGGCAATCGATTCTGCGATCTATGTGTGTCCTGCCCATTGCTACTTTAACTTTACAATGGGAAAAGTGACGTCGGTGATTCTGGTACGTCCGTCTTAAATTCTTCGTGCTTTAATAATTTCGACATTATACTGTATAACCACTAATATACAACCCATTTCCTTATAATGAGCGAGCATATAATCAGGAAGCAAGCGTGGATCAGCTACGCACGCGCACCCGTGCGGAACAACTCGCGCCTACTTCAATCATTTTCCGCAACTTTTCCCTGCGCCCACGTAATGGGTCGGTAATATCAGATGCTGCATTTAAAATAAAAATAGATACAACTATGTAAAAAATACAATACATTACATTAATTATTATTACAATTCATTTCAATATTTTCGGACCATCTGACATAGGTGGGTATATTTCTGTCTACCCCTTATTACCCCGGAAGAATATCTAAGCATAGTCATTTAAATTAGTCTGAATCTAATTAAGTGGTTAATATAATTATATAATATTATTTATCCATATCGTAAAATTATAATTATGAATTTTAATAATACTTTATTTACATTTGATTAGCTTCCGATCACCGTCATCTATAAGTATCGAAGCAAGTTGAAAAGAGTGTTGTAATTGATACGTGGCTTCTATATTTAAAAGATGTTTAGAATTATTTTTTTAATTTCCAAAGGTCAGTGCATACACGGGTGTATACACGATTAACAAGAATTTAAATGTACCTAAAACTGTGTGAGGTTATATAACGAGTCGAGGAAACGAAGCGTGCAGCTCTCCGGCTGACATGGACCGTTGGCTTGTTTGTTCACGTCGTAAGTCTAATATTGCCATGAAATTGTATGCGAGATAATATAACTGAGCTACTTTAAACGCAGAATTGATGACAGCGTGATTTGTGTAATGTATTGTGAGCAGCGAATCACGTGGATGGTTTCACCGACTCTATATACGTACTTAACACCGCTAGTGTCAATTGGGTGATAATTTATAGAATCACCGACGGTGATTTCAGTCGGTACCAAGTATTCCGGTATTGATGTGCATTTGTGTGTAAAAAAAACACTGAAATCACTATTTCTGACGTTAAAATATTCATAGCTTTGTCATGCTTACTAAACGACAGAGCGTTTCACCAATGTTGTCACATCGCAACGATAAAAATTATAATTAATATGATAGAGGCAAATGTGCCATAATAAAAAAAATCTTAGGAAATTGTTAATATTTAATACTGACCGATACTTTCTACTTGATATTGAACCTTATCTCATTTGTTTTAAGATATACAGCTTAATGTGTACCTACCTGTTGTATGTTCTTCGATATTGACTGACAGTTCCAATTATTTGCAAATTTCTACACAAAAGGAGTAGTTTAAATAAAGGTTAGGGGTCAAGCTATCTATTGTTAATGCCGAGGAACCTTGTGTTTGATTAGTTTTATTACGGTGGTGTTTTATCTGAGAAGCCCGTAGGCTGTGAAAGTTATTTAATTCATGCGCGCAACGAACGTAATTGTCTACTTGATGGATTAATTTAGCGACGATCCCCTCTGGGTATGCTGGTCTGGCCCTCGGTTCCAATCCTCGGATTGGGTAATCGTGGACTTGTTGCTACGCGATAATGTTCGTAATTAACAGTAGTTATGCAGATAATGTCTCGTACATAACGCGTCGCTGACAACCCATTAATATAGAGGTAACAAGAACATGTTGCGTCATATGTAAAATAAAGCCTTCTATCCGCCGAAACAGACAAGAAAAACTCGTGAGTACAAAGAATTAAGATACTCACCTTTTCAAACTGCCTTAGTTACTTGAATGTCGACCTGTTTCAGCTGAACAATTGTTTTTAACTCACATTTATGACATCGATTATTTAAAAATGACTTTTAATAGGTTCTTATTAATCTGTGTATTAAATCATTTGTTTGTGGATTAGATGAATACAAATGGCTTGCGGCCAGTTTTCAACTACCGAGGCTGGCACGATCGCGCTAGCTGTCTCGCGTTAGTAACTGAGACCTTTTTATGATTTTTATGGCCATCATTTAGATTTTCATAATGTACGGTACTGGTAATGACAGGTAGACATAGGACGTATGAATATTTATACAAATTAATATCAATAACATTTCATGATTATGCACATGTTCCATGAAATTAATTCTTAGATCGCTTACTAGCTTTAGTTGACGGTGCTTAAGATTACAGCAATAGACAACTGTAGGTATTATAATGATTGATTCTTTCAGACCAACTCTCATAAATCATGATTGTGTGGATAAAGAAAACGTCTATGAAGAACTAAATGATGAAAACGAGGCCATACGACACTTTACAAATGCTTTTGAAAAGTTTTTTCGTCCGTTGCTGAAGGGTAGTGGGAAGAAGGAAAGAGAGGTGGTGTTGGCTATCGGCGTTCTTACTCATCGTGTGAAATGCAGCTGTAATAGCTATTTTACACTGAGCTTCTGTGAGAGGGTGGTACTACCTTAATCGAGCCCGTAAACATATGAGCTGCATTCAGGTGGCTACAGCTTGGCTCTACCACCGTAAATTACTTGCATTTAAGATGTTTATGTAAACAGCGATGTGCAATAAATGAAGGGAGAACGAAGGCCGCACGCATCGGCTGCATTGTGTGGCAACTGCCGAACTATAACTCGAGCACTGTTTATTGGTGCAATATATTATATTATATGATACACTGAGATATGGCCTTAATTGCGAGCTGGAGTGATTTGTGGACCGCACCGCACCGCTCGGAGACCACACTCACTGGGGAATGGATTGAAAATATGCGAATTAACTATTTGTAACCGCGAAAATTCTATAATACTCTATTATTATATTCTGTAACTAGCTGAGCCCGCGACTTCGTCCGCGTGGAATTTAACTTAACAAAAAAGCTCGCTCCCGCGTTATGAGCCCGCGCGACAGGACCCATTAATAAAATTTTGTTTTTCTAAAATAAAAGTAGCCTAAGTTACTGCTTATAACATCAGCTATCTACCAGTGAAAGTCCCGTCAAAATCGGTCCAGCCGTTTTGAAGATACTCTTTGATTTCATGTGTTTTTATTTTTTTACGCGGAACCCTAATTGTTTTTCTAAAATTAAAGTAGCCTAAGTTACTCCCTAAAACATCAGCTATCTTCCAGTGAAAATCCCGTTAAAATCGGTCCAGCCGTTTCGGAGATTACCCGGAACAAACACACAGACAGACAGACAGACAGACAGACAGACAAAAAAAATTTAAATCGCGTTTTTGTTATAGGTGTCGTATGTACTTTCATATGCATTTAGTGAAAAGGTGTTATTTTGATATTACAAACAGACACTCCAATTTTATTTATTTGTATAGATATTATATTGTTTATTAATATTATTATTATATTCTGTAATACTCTGGTTAAGATCGTACTCGAGCGCATTAGAAATACAGATTTTATGTCTGGGTAGTTTTAGTAGCGGTATAATTTGATTAAAAGATAAGTAGTAGCAAAATTGAATGAGATTAGCATTTGTGGGGTAAACCTCACAATTACCTGCCACACTAAAAATTCGAAAGTTTAATTAATTTTATTATGCATAAAGTTTGCATACCTGTCTTTAATAATAATAAAGTATAACATTATTATATTTTAGTGGTCTGAACGGCGCCAAGGTATATGCCACGAGCAAGGCTATTGTCTGTACCTTTTACTTTGGATTACGAGCGAGGAGCCCCGATCTCTGCCCATAAATAACCCAACAATACGATAAGGCCTGGGAATAATTACTCAGTGGTCATAGCCAGGCTGTTATTAAATATTCACGAGTAACTATTGTATGTTGCCACTGCCAGGCTACACATTTATCGTTTGTCTTGCCAGACGTAAGATCTTAACCAACCTTAACCAAACTACTTTTATGATAATGACCGTCTGAAATTGATTATTAGCAGCAGATCTTTTATAGTATTGAAAGAAACATGTAATTACAACTAAAAAAATACCGAATTTAATATTTTGTAATTTAATGTTTTTTTTTATAAGTAGGGATGGGTCAAAAAATAAACATTGAAAATAGTTTTTATTTTACATTATCTATTTATTTACATTAAATTCGATTCAATGTAAACTAAACTAGTTCTTACACTAAACCAATCTAGATTTTATACATTATTTACAACTGTTTTTTTTTAGAATATCAAAATATAAATAATACAAAGAATTCAAATCTCAATGAGTATTAATTATTATTTTCTAAATTACGATTTATTGTTTTTTGTACATTGAAATGCGATCGATTTGTACTAAACCATTGATGAAATTCCACGCCAATATTGAGGAGCATAAAACTAAATAATAAATAAATAAGTACCTACCTATTTTAAGATTGCAAATCTAAGCAATTCATAATCGCATGCATTTGATGGTAACTTTCTTCAGTTGATAACATTTACATTGGAAAGAAGCATTTATATATAGTAAGAAGTTTCTACATTCATACGAGTTTAAGACTTACAGCCAAACAATTAAAAAAATCAAAATAAACGGAATAAATGTAAAAATATGAATATTTTTATACTGATGCTATCAAAAACAGGCTATTTGACCCTACTTTAGAATGTATTGTGGGTGAATAGAATAGAACTCTGAATACATTAGGTGCAGCCGCGGATGGTTTAGCCGAAGTTCTCGAAGTGATGTATGAAGTAGGGTAGGCGGCGTGTCCTGTTGACCTGATCGCAAGCTGACATCACCGACTTGGTGAGCGGCCGCGGTCCGCATGAGAACACGCCGATCTTAGAAACCTGTGTGAAAATTTTAATTTTGGAAAGATTTCTCATGCATCTTATTTTTTTAATAAATTTTATCATTCAATTTATAGATTGTTCTGAAACTAATGTAGAACTGGATGGATTTAAGGCTTTATTGGAAAGTGTTGGTTTCTGTTGATATTATCTCGGGTTACATATTTTAGGCAGTTTTTATTCCGAGAAATTAAAGTTTCTATAGAGAGCACTAGTCCTACTAGAACTAGAACTTCTAACGAAGAGGCACTCACATAACTATGTTTCTTCTGTACAAATTTGAGGAAGGAGGACATGTCGGGCCGCCCGAAGTGGTTCACCGCCTTCAAACCAGTGAACATAGAAGTCCGCGACAGCCGCTGGAAGTGGTTCTCGCAGATATACTGGAAGAAACAAACATACGAAATATGTTCATTCACACATTGTGTCCATATCTTTCAGGGATTCGTAGGCTGAAGTTACTACATACATTTCAACGCTATTTGCTCTTGTCACCCGGAAATAAAATTTACTAAGTCCATAAAATGGGAGCTCATGGTAATTTTAGGCTGTTTTAGACTTACCTACGTTGATTATGAATACTGTTATGGCAATGTGTGTGTAAAAGTTGGTATGTATAAATTATTGTCATACCAGCATAGTAGTCCGGAGGTCGAACTTGTGGAAGAACTGGGTGATGAAGATGTGTATCTCGAGCACGTTTGTGACGTCCTTGCGCTCCACGTCGCGCAGCACGTCGATGAACCACTCGAAGTGCTTGTGCGACGGACATATCCACAGGAAGTACACCTGCCATTAACCACATCACTATAAAGTCACAATAATGGTAAGCATACTTAAAACTGGGCCCAAGTCTGCTAATTTCAATACCGTCTGTCGGTAATAATATACCTGTGGCTACCAACATGTCGAATGCCAAGAATTGACTATATACTTTGAAGAATTCAAGAAGATAAGATTAATGACCGTCGGTTTTAAGTTAGCAGACTCGGCTCCCTGATTGTAGTCTGCTCTGAGTTTAGATACCAATATTACCACAAGGGTAACTAAATATAGCGCAAGCTGGATATTCTGACATCCTAAACCAATTATAACAACCCTTACAGGTCTTGGGCTAGATTCTTACCACCCCCCGAAATACTATAGAAGTTCTTATTTTTCTTCGTGTCAATGGTTCACTAGATATTAGCCTTCCTTCAGCACAAGTATTTAGCTCAGTAATATTAGTAGTGTTGAAGACGTTGCAAGTCGTAATATTTTTTTTTAATAATAGGGTACCTTTTTGCAAGCAACTCCGGAGTATCGGTTGGTGGAAGTGCCGAAGACGAGGTCGTTAAGTATGGAGGCGTAGGGCGTGACGCCAATGCCGCCGCCCACCATCACTGCCACCTCGAATTTGTACCAGTCCTGGTTGCCGCCGCCGAATGGACCTTGTATTCTAGACAATAGCATCAATGATTGTGTCAGTGTGGTCATATATAGAAGGGCTTGGCACAAGGAATATCCACATGAATCATTGGCACCTATCAATAAAACGTCAGCAGTAGAAGAAGGAATAGGAGGTCTTTACCCAGCAGTGGACAATGATAATTCAAGCTAGCAAAAAAATATTAAATGCGACAGATATCGTGTATCGTGCCCCTTGGACTTATTGTTGTTGCCAAATGGACTAATATGTAAGTAAGGATATTTTTATACTAGAAAATTGCAAAAAGTTAAAAAACGTAAACCCACATGAACAAGAGTACTTGCACAATTAATTATTATTTTTTGTATGTAGTCCCTGAAAAAACAAAGGTACCTGATTTTGGGATGGTCTTCTGTGTTAAAATTGCATGGATCAAAGTAGTTCCTCAGTTTCCACGTCCACGGACCCTGTGCCTTGATGTGGCATGACAGAAAGTTCTCGTGGGGAGCCGATGTCAGCGTGAACGAATGAAACTCTTCTTTTTTAAACGCAGTACATGAGAGGCGGACCCATTGACCTGGTAAAAAAGGGAGTTAAATCGTAGGGATATACAAACGTTCTGAAGTATTCTTATACATTGACCTGACGTATACTATAATATATTTATTTCAAGTCAGTGATTCTTACCTGATAAATACTTTAGGTTGGGTGGTCTGTAGAACTTTATTTTGATTACATCCGAGGGCAGCATTTCGGTTTCCAACACATCCAAAGCTAGATATTTTGTGCGGAGCGAAACGACCTGTTCAAAAAAAATTGGAAAGAGATCATGAGTTTGGATCAACACTATAACAGTAGCTTAAGGAGTTTTGGAAAAATATGAAATATAAAGTGGAATCGCTTAGCTGTAGAAATTATCAACATGCGTCTTTCTCGTTTGGACTTGAGTTACATTAGGTACCTTGTCTAGCGTGTAGATAATAGCGGGCCCGAGAAAGAATATCCAGAACCTCGGCGCACCGGTGAGGCGTGCCAGCCCATGCACAAGGCACAGCGCATACAGCGCGACATATAGCGAGTGCGCGCGCCAGAACCACGGGTACGCGCGCTTGCGCACCGTCGGGTGCGCGAACACGAAGATTATACACATTATCACAAACAGTAGCACGCCTGTCACACCTGCAAACCACATCACAAAGAATTAGTCAACAGTCCACTGACTAACAGTCATGAAAAGTTGGGAAATTGACCACCGCTTGGCGCAGTGGTTCGAGCGTAGGCTGCTCGGCTCACTGCACGGTGGTTACGGATTCGGTTCCCGCTAGGGTAAATTTCGGAAATGGTCTTTTCGTAATTTACCCTGGTCTGGGTGTCACTGGGATCGCCCCCAGTCCGTACGGTACCCATAGTACAAGCGTTGCTTACTTTGGGACCATAGAGTAGGTGTGTTCGTCTGGCGGTATTTATTTATTTATTATTTATTTATTTACTAAGAAAACCTACATCCTAAAGTCATCTTACCAGTAACTGTCTGGAACACCCAATATGTGATCCCAGGCCTGAAGTCTGATGTGAAGTGGACTTCCTTGGTGAGGCAGCGCAGGTTTTCCACGGGCTGCGTGGATACGTGGTAGAAGTTGACCATGTGCCCCGCGGTGTGGAGCAGGGAGAAGAAAAGTGCGGTGCACGCGACGATCTTGTGGAATTGGATGCTGGAGTCTAGAGGGATGTATTGCTGGATGCTGAATTCCTGAAAGAGTGAGAAATGGTTGGGTAAATTTTAGGTTTATAGGATTGGATTTAAGTTTGTAGATCGGTAAAATAGGATCTAGGCATACGCATTCAAAGGAGGCATTCCAGCACGCTGCCCAGTGCGGGTTGGCGGATTTCACATGTCTTCCGAAAATTGTTTAGATCTTGTAAGACCATGCAGGTTTCCTTACGATGTTTTCCTTCACCGTAAGCAATTGATAATCATATAGAAATTATGATTTGCACGTACATTTGGAAATCCCCAGAGGTGTGAGCCGGGTTTGAACCCAGTACCTGGTGCCCGTAAGCCGCGTGCTTAACCAATTGACTATCACTGCACATAATTATAGCAGGTAATAAATAATAGAAGGCACAAAATTATTTAAAATCAGCCATATTGTATTTATTTACCTTTAATTTCGTCAATAAATTCCTAGACATAGTCAACAGCAGCAGGCTGTAACAGAAGGACAAGGAAGCCGCCGATCCCCTGGTGATAGCGATCCCGACGCCCATGATGTGCCGCAAGTCCAAGTGTTCTGACATGAAGGAGTAGTGCGCGAATCGCTCCACGAATAGACCGATTGTCACCACGTAGAACACGAATAGATAGAAAATGTTCTGCCTGTTCTCTTCTAGGAACGTCGTCATGTAGTCCCATTTCAAGAGGAACCAGTGTCTGGAAGTAAATATGGATTATAGTTAGTTTATTTTAGGAACACGCCTGAATTATTGCAAGTTGACCCATATGCCAATGTCATAAGAGTCACACACAGCACGCGTCTTCGTGAAATAAAAAAAAAACTCTAGTTGGCAACAACACAATTTTAGGCCAGCCAAAGTGTCCACTCTATCGGACCCAGCATGCTTATGGGATCTCAACCTTAAACTATTTACATCTTAGGACTCAAAGTTGTAACGTGTAATTGTAATTGTTAAGGTTTATGACGTCATTATCATAATAGATTACCAATAGATTTTTACCTAGATTGTTCCATTGATGGTTCCATATGAAAACTGGTCATTCTAGCGACGTTTGTGGATGTGTCGAGGAAGTTTTGTTTCGCGCCCTTGCAATCCAACCCGATAGCAACAAACTCGCCTTTGTACTCCTTCATCATCACTTTGAAATCTGAATAAGTAAGGTGGTCTTTGTGTTGGAGACCGGCATCCTGCAACGGCATAAGGTTGATTGATTATTTACTGTTACTGACACCAAAGACTTTACCGCTATCGTCCCAAAAAATTTAGACGACAACATAAATCGGTGTAACATAGGGTTCGCCTTAAAAAGGTTACTTGGGTGACTTGAATTTCTGAATATTAATAATTGCTTCCTTATTGACGAGATTGCGGCCCAAAATATAATATAACGCAGCCCGATAGATAACCCAATCTACATTTATGTGAGTTGTAAAATTATTAATCTTTAAGATACAATTAACTATTCTTAAGGATTAAGGATGATTATCACGCAGGAACATTGTATTAATTTTTTTATAGAGTGTATAAAAAAAAAAAATGTTCCTACGTGACTATTGGAAGACAAAATTGTCTTCCAATAGTCTTCCAAGTAGAGCAAATGCTCTACTTATGTTTTTTAATATCACCTGTATGTTTACTTGAGATTGGCTTTGTAACAATGTCCATACTCACAGAGAACATCCCGTCAATAAGTTCAGTGACGTGCTCATCCCTCAGCGAAGTGGTTCTAGCGATCTCCACGAGCGAGCGCAGCATCTCACTCAGCTCTCCCTTGTCTATGACGCTGTTGCGGTCGTTGTCGCACATGTCGAAGATGATGCGCAGTTTGTCGTCCGTGGCACCTCGGGAGAAGAGCACTACTGTGTCGAGGAATTCCTGTGAACATTTGGAAGAAACTGCATACCTGATCCAGTGAGAGTTGCGATATGATTTGATCTCTAAAAAGTCAACGAAACAGTTTGTTTTCGATTAGGCTAAAAAGATAATGTTTATTAACTAAAAAGATATTGTGTGAACTCATAGTTTTTTTTCAAAGAATATAATTGTTATGTTTGTACCTGAAAAGAAATCCTTCCGTCTCCATCTTTATCGACGATATTGAACATCTTCTTGACAAATACGGCGTCAGCTTTCATTCCAAGGGCACTTGCAAATTCGCTTTTGGATAAAGAGGTTCTCATTACTATGGACTGAAAAATAATACATAATTGAATACTATTATTTTGTATAATTAATTTATTAGAAACTTGTAGGTCAATGCTTACGTCTTGATCCGTGTCCTCATTCCTCCTTCGTTTTTCTCCGGGAGCTAAACCAAATGTGATAGCGTAGGCCTCTCTGAAGAAATGTTCCAGTTTACGCTGCCTACGCTCTCTTGTTTCAGCAGTAGCGAGAATTTGTTCCCGATGACCCTAGAGAAAAATATGTTCTTTACTTATATTTGGATGATTTTTTATTAGAGACTTGTGATTTGGACCTTACCTGGCTTAAGCTAAGGGACTTTTTGTGTTGTGCCAAGAACGTATCCAATTTTACAAGGAATTTGCGGCGAGAGGCGACCGTATCCATTTCTAGAACCAAGTCGTGTTCACGAGGTGCTCTGATCAAGACTAGGGGTCTTTTGTTGTTTCTGCCTTCCTGATAAGTTAGAAAAATATGTTGAAATAAAGTTATTTAATAATAAATGAAGTTTTACAAAATATAGATTTAGATTTCTAGATTTCGTTGTCTCTATATTTTACCTGGCTTTCAAGAACAGTGAGTTGTTCAGTGTGGTCAAGAGGCACAGTCCTTAGTTTGTCTCCCTTCCGGTCTGTGACATGCAGTGCTGCTTCTGGACCTAATCTCAGCTTTACGAGGCGTTTGTACGACGCATGCACCCATTCGCGGCAGACCATTTTGTCTACTGCACCTGGAACCATTATTCTATTAGTAAGTATGATCAATAAATGATTTGTTATTGCTTGTGATTATAATCAATAAGTTACAAGTTTTTTTAAATGATTTGTGTTTATTTGCCACATGCATCACATGCATTGAAGCGATCTTATTTTCAATTGTAGATAGACTTGTGTCGGCTAAAGACAACTAAGAAGATTAGAACGGTTCCTCTAAAATGGTACCTTTGTATTGTGCATTTTTCAAATGTTCCTGTTGTATCTTGAGCTTTCTTCTTCGGCTGTTTTGTAGCTTTACTACACCGTAACCGGCGCCAGCGCACAGTATCGGTACAAATCCAAGAATTAGGCAAGTGTAGATGTATGTGAATTCGTTGCCCTGTAAAATTTAATCAAACAAATCATTATTTGTGAACTACTAAAATACAGAAGTGTCGTATTCCTTCTTCAATATGAATTGTCACTATTTCTTATAATGCTTACATTTCTTCTTTGAAAATATTGAAATAATGCATAGTGTTAACACTATTCTAAGATTGACAAACAAGCAAGATTTTTTATGCCATTTCTATAATAAACACTAGGTGTGTTGGTTCTTACTTCAAAATAATCATATCCCTGCAGGAACTTGCACGGCGGCAGTTTGGAGGCGTTGAGCTGGTAGGGCTGTACGCAGGGGTCGCCGGCGCGCCAGTGGAACACATCGCGCTGGATGTCGCGCGGCCCTATCGCCGTCGCGTTCACTATGATGTCCCACATCGTGATGTGCCGGAGTTCTTCGATCTCTTGTTGCGTGAAGATGCTGAGAACAAAATTATGGGATAAAAAGAGGCAATAGGGTGCGAAGGTTTTATGGAGATATGGAGTTGGAACGGGCCCGATAAGTAACTATAGATGATACTATAGCAAGAGAGTAGAGAGTAGCTTTATAGCATAATATACCTATCTACTTATATTATGTAAACCTAGACCTATGTGAAGTTATTGGGAAGATTTGGCACTTATGTTTTGTAGTACTCACTCATTTTTATCATTTTCAAACCAGAACCTGTCAGCGTCTCTCAGCCTCGTAAACTGATCAATTATGATGGCTCTGAATAGTTCTCCTGGATGTCCAGTGGACTCGAGCATGCCACCTGAAATATATTCCCGGTTAGGAACACTCAATACAAAATTATATCAAGCATTTACCTTTCAAGGTCTTAACTTACCAATATACACATCGATATTATCGAGTCTTCCATTATAGATCTGAATAAGCTTTTGCAACAAGTCTGGATTGTTCTCAAACAACTCTGTATTGATTTCGTTGAACGTTTTCACTCTGGGTAGCCCGAAATATTCTCTGGAAATTATATCTAATAAGTCACATTTACTAGATAAATTAAAGTGTATTTTGTTGAGATCAGTTGAAGTGAGATGAGGTAATACGAGATGAGATTAAGAAAGACCACGTGAGGTTAGGTATCTACCCCCAGGAGCCTTACATGACCGGGGGAACTCGGACGGTATGCGTTAATGCATTTCCCAGCGTAAACAAAAAAGTTGGCTATCCACCTGGCAGTGTTATAATCAGGGACTCCATTGTCTCTTCCGCGCATGATGTTCAGCGCGCCCAGATCCCGCCGGGAGAACTCCATGGGCCCGAACAGGTTGTCGCGCACGTCGGAACACAGCAGAGCATCCTCGCGCTCCGACAGTTGCGACGCCATTCCCATTAGCACTTCTTCTATTGGAACTTGGGACATCACATCCTGGGAAATAATAGAAAATACATTTAATTGATAACGACCGTAATCTCTCAAAGGTTGGGAGACGTACAAATAAATTTACTTAGGAGCTAAATACCAACAGCTGCTTCGGGTGCTGGCCATTTTTTTTATGTAACAAAGTCGGTCGACAAACAAGCGATGCTCTGCTTAACATCAGTAGATTCTTGCAATACCAATGGCAATGCTCGCACGTTGCCAACCTTAAGGGGGTAGGATAGTCGGAGAGCAAGGAAGAGGCGGTTGAGTTTCCAGCTCTTTTACACATGGTACAAAACTCAGCTATAATTTTATTGCTTAACCTCGATTTTCTTTGACCACCCTCACGCTACTACCCCGGTCGAGGCAGTCTCTATATAAACTGTAGCCAGTTGGCTACAGCTTGGCTCTACCACCGCCCTTGATCGGTACTATTGTCTCTACGCCTCTTGCGTACTGCAATAATATTAAACACTGTACTCACATTTCCATCCCACCACGTCTGACACAACCTTATAGCGTCGTGTCCTCCCGGTGCCCTCCCGAACCTGCAGTTCCTGTCCCGCAGCAGTATAGCCGGCGGGACCAGCGTGTGTCCGAATCGGAACGCAGCTACGGCGAATTCGTGAGTAACACCCGGCGCGACTTCAGCACGGTACCCTTGGTAAGGGGGTATTGGGACCCCGAGGAATGCTGGCACGTATTCGTAGAGAATTATGTTCTGGAAAATACGAAAATACTATTGACAACGGCATAAAGAAAACTCATTTCTACGCAGTAGAAATGTCGGCTTCTTGGTCGAAAATGGCTGTGATATAATATGATTTGGGAGAAGGACCCACCACTCACCCTCGGCTTGTTAACCTCCATAATCAGAAAGCAAATGAGTTGATGTGATATCTAGGTGCTGATTTTGCTGTCACCAAACTGCACTTAACTAGACTAAAATTATGTTTGGTGCTGTCAAACGTCGTTTGCTTTTCAATATTATTTTCTAAAACATGCAGTTAATTAACATTTACGAAACGTTAAACATGATTTTTTGTTGGGGTTGTGATTAAAAAGACCGTAACTATCTAAAATAGTAAAGTCAAAGGGAAAAGTAATGGTAAAAGTTAAGAAGAGACCTTAATCAAAAGCTTAAGGTTCCTTCTTGTTGGGTTTTATATGTGGTGGGTAGTTACTTGTAAGCTAGCTATGACGATCCTCCTGGCGCGCTGGAATATTTGCTCGTCGCTCCAGTCGGCGTGTTGTCGGTGCACGCGCGCCGCCACCACGTTATGCCACCGCAGGAGAAGGATACCGAACGTAACCATAGCTGGATTCTGATTTGTTCGAGGGTCACCTAACACTGTAGGAAATTGTAAAACAATTTGCTGTAGCCACAATGTCAGTATGAGTATAGTTACAATCCAATTATTGTAAAATTGAGGATTTACTTTCAGGATGCAACGACGTCTAACTTTATTAAAGTCAGTACAGTAAGGGCGAATTTTAAATGATAAGGCACTTTTTGACTTTATTGAAACAGGTGTAATGTATTGTTCAATTGTGGAATGGGGAAAGTAGCTATCGAATGAGAAAGTTTGTTATAGCAGGTGGAGTATGTATGTGACTCACAGTATAGCCTCTCAGGGCTGAGCATGCGCATGTAGTGCGGCACGGGGTTGTTGAAGAGCGGCACTCGCTTTGTGTTGCGCAGAGGCATCCCACCTTCACTGGACAGGCTTCCGTTCTGTTATCACACATACTCGTTGTTAAATATTGATATTTCAATTCATGTGAAAGAAAATAAACAGATATCATAGTAGAGTGATGTAGTCAGTAAAAAGATTGTGAAGATGTCTGTTGATGTAAGTTTATCATACTTCAACGTTTCAATGTTAGTAGACGATGTAAGGAAATACAATAAATAAAAGACCAGAGATGGATGGAAATCATATAGAAAAAGTTCTATACGAAAGAGAACTACACTCTGTCTCATAAAGATGAGTGTAAAATAAAAATTATTTCATAAATACATCCTTCTAATATTATAAATGCGAAAGTTTGTGAGTGTGAATGTATGTTTGTTACTGTTTCACGCAAAAACTACTGAACGGATTTGGATGAAATTTGGAGCAAATATAGTTTATAACCTGGATTAACACATAGAATACTTTACTTTACTAAAGTCTACGCGGACGAAGTCGCGGGCAGAAACTAGTTTATTATATTGTAATTAATTATGTGGACTCTAAATATAAAATCTATTGTTATCTGACCCACTTATAATTGCTTGTACTTAAAAAAAGTTTTAAAGGCTTTTTTTAAATAACTGTACATTATCCGATAAACTTAATCAGTAGGTAGATAGATGAACTATGTTAGTAAAGATAAATATTTTGCGTATAACCTGTAAGTGTTACACAAGCACATTGCTTTACGTGACCTTTGGCTCAAAGTAGCGAAACCAAATCTATCAACATGAAGAAATATGAGTGATTATGAACAAACCTATTTCAATTACTTTAAGCAATAAGATGAATTATTAAGTCGTGTAATTATGGCGCATTAGCAACATGAAACTGCACGTAAAATAAATTGCAGCTTATCTTTGCCATGTCATAAATTTCCTATTGAGATTTGGCTAAGAATAATAAGTTAATAGAGGCACTGTTCACGAAACGCGGCATCACGGATATAATTTATGCAAAGCACTTATAAAATGGTATTCATGCAGGAAAATTATCAATTTGCTATAGAGCGCAAGTGGCAATATTTAATTAAAGAAGTGTTTGTTTGTGACGTCGGAATAACAGCTTTTTACTTAATGCTTATGGAAGTAAATGCGGTACTTATAAGAAAAAAATGGTCCGTCGGTCTGTTTATCTGTCTCTGTCGTTTCGGAGGACAAATAGAAATATCTAAAAATATCGTAAGTATATTTGTCTCATGCATTTACTAACATTTACTATTTTGGTATGAAATAAGTTGGTTTAGAGTTATAGATTAGTATACACATAGGAAAGTACATAAAGGGGCAGGCGGAGCTGCTGGTGGCACCTGAAATGACCTCATTGCATTCACCCACGCCTCGCTAGTGCTGTACACGAAGCTGCCGTCGATCCACGACGTTATTTGGTTTATCTGCAACAAAGTCAATAAAATGTCGTGCGCTGTCGTGCTCAGGGCCGTCTCGTGCATGGATTCAATTAGTTTTGGATGTGTCGAAGCTTGTTGTAAAACGAATGGGTACTTAAATATTTGCTCAACACCTTTTTAAACTTGATACTGGACGAATTTAAAATTTCAGAAGCGTGTATTTGGGTATTTTCCTATACCTTAACTAAACAAAACTGCAAAATAAAAACTTAAGATATATTTTTACTGACTACTATGTGTTTAGCTGTCATACGAAATGCAGCTATAAGAGATACCAAATATTTCGCATTTCAATTGCAGCTGTAGTTAATATGAGAATTATTCGGAATATGCTATAAAGCCTTTTTAAGTAAATACCTATTTACCAACAAAATCTAGTAGCGAAATTGAAAGCTCAATAACATTTTTTTACGCTACACAAAAAGTGAATAGGTTATACTAATGAATAAAAATACCGTCCAGATTTAGACATCTCTGCAGTTTTAGAGACTTTTGATCGAAGTGCAGCAATTAACATCAATTAACATTCCTAAAGTGGCTCTACGGTAAGGCTCAATCGTAAGACATATTTGAGCATGCCGTCGGTGCATTCGCGAGATGGGTGTATCTGGGTTATGCGCCATTAAGTTTTATTGCCTGGAATTTGGCCTTCGAGGAGCGACCATCGGGATTAGGCTTCGTTTACATTACACGTCAAAGTGTGATTCCGTAATTAGAGCTTCTTTTGTAAACGGCGCAATGTTTGATGCGAAAACAATTGCTAGCGACGTCGCGTGGTTTAGAAGAGTGTTTCATAATATTTGTAGAGTTGTGCCCTCGAGTCAAGATCCTCATCGATTATACCTACTTACCTTAGAATTTGTGCTTATACGTACTAACTAGGTTTTTCTCTCTAACTATGCGTTTTTATCCATATGTGGGTAGGGATATGATTGGTACGAACTATAACGAGATTCAAAATGCTTCAATTAGGACACTTGGCAGATTAGTAGGTATTTGTTCGCACGTTCCTATCAATGAGGTCATCGCATAGCACAGTTCGTTGAAATATCGATTTAAAGAGCGGACTTAGATTATCGGATACATAAAATAACCCACTTCAAAGATATGTTTAATTAATAAAGAAGAATAGGTACCGACTTGTTCTCTGGGGCTATTAGGGCTCTGTCCTGTGGCGCGGTCGTACGCTGCCCTTAGGAAGGGCATGTACTTCACGCCCTGGCACTCGGGATCGTACATGTGGTCACACTTGTCTACTGGGATGCGATGGTGTTCAATGGGACACCCTGATTCAGATGCCATCACTATCTCGCCCGTAACCACCTGACCTGTAGAGAAAATATAGATTTAGAGGTTTGCTTCGTCCCACTAACAGACGTAATTCAGTAATTCAGCATGAGTTCCAGTTATGATGGTTTCTCACTTATCCAGGTCCCACTTAACCAAGTTTTACTGTACTTCAATACTTTGACGACCGCTTGGCGCAGTGGTTCGAGCGTAGGCCGCTCGGCTCACTGCACATTGTGGTTGCGGGTTCGCTTCCGGCCAGGGAAAACGTCGGAAATGGCCTTTTCGTAATTTGCACAAGTCAATGTGTCACTGGGATCGCCCCCAGTCCACTGTACGGTATCCATAGCAAAAGCGCTGCTTAGTTTGGGACCATACAGTTGATGTGTCAGTCCGGCGATTTTTTTATCTATTTATTTCTACTTATTGATAGGTATATAACAATAAACAATTGTTTATTGATTTTCGTTTGCTTTTTAATTAAAAAGAATGCAGGTACTCAGTGTTTCTAACATGTTCTCATTTCGAAATTTATGGAAAAGTTTTAATTGAAAATCTCCTGTTGTTCCAGTATCAGGCGACGGGAAATCCTTAATTATATGCTCCGGTTTACATGCTTGCGATAACAACCGTGTCGCAAGACACTGACACACTACTCACGACCATACATATAGTTGGTAGTTAGTGGTATGACTCACCGAAAAACGCCAGTAAAGCTGTCCTATTTGCAAGCGATGGTAACCCGTCTTGGCCACGCATGAAGAGTTTGGAAAGAGTCCTGGCGCCAGGCCTGTCCACTCCGGCCATCATATAGACTCCGTCGGCGTACGAGGCGGGCGTTTTACGGGTCAGCCGACTACCTGTGGACGATAGGATATTTCACTGTGACTGACATTCATATCTCTGCTAATAATGACGATAAAGTTATAGGTAGGTACATAAACTTTCACCGTATTGCCGATGCAAAATAGTAGAGATTCAGTATATCGATAATAAATTTCACTCAAATTTTTATGTGTTTGTGTACTTTATTTTAATGTCACGAAAGTTATTTGTTGTAAGTGCAATTATGTAAAGCGATCGCTCATAATGTCTCGCCTTCATTAAACCTGTTTCGCGAAAATAATTTTAATTAAATTAGCATACCTAGTACCTACCCACGTCAATTAAGTTTGATTTAATATCGTACTACGTAGTCATAATATTTTTATTATGAGACATCAAGCGAAAGTGGAATTCAGCTGTCCAGGGAATGTTTTAACTGACAACCAAGGTAAATAGCCATTGAAAAAAAAAGTTTTACTTAAAAAAATTAAGCCTACTTAAAAGAATTGGGTTGCACTAGAAAGCTAGAAATGACTAGGGAGCTTATTATTTATTTCATTTGGAGTCGGTGCCAATTCAATTAAGTAGGTGTAGGTACCTACCTACATAAGAAGTAGTCCCAACGTAGTGAAAAGACAGTGGAATTTTCACAATTGGTCCCCAATTGACGTAGTAATCGGTGAACATACATACAGACGAACATAGAACCTGCTCATTTTTGGAAGTCGGTTAAAAAGGTATTGTCATAATATGTTCAAACTAATTCGTATTAACATTTCTGTTGGCACGAATTCAATGTACCTATGTTTGTTTAATTTTTTACCGTCGTTACTATGATGTAACAGATACTAAGTATTTTTTTAAACAGAACATAAATTAAGAGCTATTAAATTGCAAAAGCATTTCTTGTGGATGTTATCCAAATAGGGTAGAGTCTTGTTTTCTTACTGAAGTTGTCCTCATGAGTTATTCATTGCATGCCTAATGGAAATGAAGTATTCGGCTACTTTATGTTAGAGATACAAACACTTACCAAATTGTTTCTGATGAGATTCAGAGTAGGTTTCTTGGAAAGGTGATTATAGATAGAATCCATAATAGGTAGCTAAAAGTGAACGTTACCGCTCACTCGAGTAAACCAGCGCCGTTGAATTGTGCAATATAATATGTTCGAATACTATATTTATGGATTTGATAATATGCATAATATCTAAGTATATTTACTTCTTTAAACACCTTTAATGTTGTTGTGACCTATATGGCAGCCCAGTCCTGAGACTTTTCCCAATTGTTTTCACCAATCGTACTATTTGGCTAGAGAGCTACTAAATTTTAGCTCATGAGCTAATGGGCTAAAATGTATCGTTTCTATTTTCTATTTTTCGGTTGAGTAGTTTGTTTATGTCGTATAGTATATATCGTCATATGTAATTGGGGATATATTTTGCCTTATATACATACTGCGATCAATTTACAAACCATCCACATCGAATTGAGCTAGATTAAATTATAATGACCGTAAATAATACTATGGTTACCTAAAATCTCTGCTTATCCAAGTCAATGTGTTGGGTATTATACATTATAATACACGTTAACTTATTGAAGCTGTCGATTGAAAAATGAATTTATATGAAACACTATATAGATAATCGATATACTAGGTGAAACAAAAAGGGTATACTATTTTTTTGCAACTTAACTTTGTAAATCTCAAACTATCGGCTTTGTGGGACAGTTGAAGTACTAAAGGTTTTGTAGACTTGTGAAATCGGTCAATAGCTGTATTCCTATAACAGCTTTTGTTTTTCAAGTTCCCTCTAAAGCTGATGGTTTAAGAATTACAAAGTTAAGTTTTGAAAAAAAAAGTATACCCATTATGTTTCACCTTGTATAGGTATCGGACCTGATGTCAATGGCTTTACGTAAGAAAATATTAACAAATTTAACTAGCGAAATTCGCGTGTTACGACAGTACAGTAGTTTAAATTGTACTAATGTAGTGATTTTATAGTGTAATAAAATATAGTACCTAGATATGAGATGGAAAATCCGCCCAAAATCAAGGCCATCCCAGCGAGTGTTTGTAAGCAACCAATTCTAGGTATTTATCTTTTCTCTTATATATTAACATGTCCTTACTCCCTGCTCCTTTATCCTTCACGTGAGTCTCGGTAGTTTCCAATTAAACGTTGTACCTCTCGATAATTTCTACACAAATTACATGGCCAGTCACGATTTGTGTTTATTAAAATGGCTGGCGCATTACATTTTATTTTTAGGATTGGATCTTTACAATCTGGATAGGTACTAATAAATGAAACGATATCGTGAATTCATATTAATTACTTTTTTCAACAGTGCAGTTAAGGATAAACATTTTTTTAACCTGATATAACGTTTTCGTCAAGGCATAAACGTATTTTGCAAAAATCACACAAGCAATGGTGTTGGTAAAAGCTCTGCTTTTATTAGTGTATTTGCGTTATTTAAAGATTTCGCCCGAACAATAAAAGGAACAGAATAAATTAGCTTTCGTAAAAATGTTGCTTGTCTGACACACATTCGTATACTTTTAATCTGAGCACTGAATGGCAACATGATTTTAATGATTTGAGTACATGTTAGCGTTAAATGACATCAAAAGTAATCGCTAAATGAAGCGGAAAATTAACAAGAACTAAGATTATTTAAAATTTGATTAGCATGTAATTAATTAATTAAGAATAAGACATACAGTCTAAAAGATCAAAAGATGCTCCATTGTAGGTAGAAATAACGTAGACGAATTCAGATGGAGGAAAAAAGTGCTGCAAGTAGGTATTTAGGTATGTAACACATGATTAAAAATCTTCTAGTAGGTACAAGATGCAATCTATTTAAATATTTGATATTGAAGTTCTTTTAGTTATATAGTTGCCAACAACATTAATAAATACCTTGTCTTTATATTATATACATACATATTACCTATACGTAGCATCTTTGGACAGAAGAATGCAAGCTCAAAAAGCACATTTTCGTTTTTACACATTTTTATAAATCAGACCGGGGATACATTATTTTATAACAAATAAAGTTTTTTTCTGTATAATAATTCGGCAAATAAGTGTTGTTATACAAGTTAGTAAGAACATTAATTGTGGCTACTGATACGCACTAAGTGGTTTTTTTATACTATTAAGAAATAATGCAAGACATTGAATTAAATAGAGGTACGTGAAATTAAAACCACATACTGAATTAAAACCACATACTGAATTATTCAATACGTAATTATTCATACGTACTGAATTATTAAATATTTTAATATTTACCTCATGTTGTTAACGGTCAGCCATGCGATTTATATTTGTGTTAAAACGCAAGCTTAAGGCGTTTTATTTTGTAAGATTTATCGTTAATAATTTTAACGCCCGACTCACTAAACTTATTTACAGATTGTATTATTTCAAGATATTGTTATGAGTAGTTCGGGTAAAATCAGTTATTTAAATGTATATATTAGCTGAATAATCATGAAATAATTAATTAAGATATTATTTTAATATTAATGTGTCTATTGCCCCTTTATTTAACCATGACCTTTTATCAAAGCGAATAGCTGAGTTAATAAAAAATGTATTTAATATGTAAGTACGGTGTATGGTGTATGTGTAAGTAGGGTGTTTTTGACAAAAACCGTACCTACTCACTCATAGTTTAGGTGTACCAAGCATACTCGTGAATTGATTCGACCGAATAGCTGCATAACATGTTTGTGGCTGTCGCAACTCTCCGCCAGTGTGCACGAGCTACGTATTAGGGCCGAGGAGAGTTCCTCTTGCACACAAATTACCCTTCCGGCAAACATAAACGGTCATCACAGTTACTATCGCTTGATTATCGATACTCTATAATATAAATTGATCACGATTCTGCAATATTCAACTAAGTTTATTGTTGTATCGAAAAAAAAATATGAACCTATTTCACTTTCAAAATGTAACTCTCTCTTTATGTGATATCAAATCGGTCTACTCAGAGGAATGTTCACTCGAGTGTCATATCGCCATTGTAGTTCAATATTTAAAGGTAAAATGTTAAATGACGCCATCGATTTATACAATAAAATGCTCAGCCCATCTATCTTGAATGATTAAGTTACACGGTTTGCAAGTAGAGCAAAGCAGGCTCATTAAATTATATAAATATGGGAAAGAGGACGTGGGAATCAATTCACGCACGTTTTCGAGCATTATCGGTGGACAATCGTTTCGCAGAAAGTTTTAAATGGATAAGGAAAGGCTTATTGCGAGTTGATCGAGCTGGGTACATAATACTAAGGCAGTAATCGTAACGAGTAGTATTTTTTTAAAAAAAGGTTACCTGCATCTAGTTTATCACATTAGTATTGCCGTTAGTCCCTCCAGCTAAGCTAATGTTTCTGTTACGAGCGGGCTCACGTCAATAATTTCATCGGGATCTAACCCAGAACCTATCACCCATCTCACCTTCAAGGATGGCCCTTCTAACCCGCTATCAACTATTTTTTTAAAGAAAACTTAGAAGAGACTCAATAGTTCGGGCATGGCCGCATTTCAAAATATAATTGTCAGAGCTAAAAATACATATCATGATTAATTATACATGTTTGATAGAATATATTATGTACTTGTTACTCAACTCATTATTACTCATAATTAAAACATAATATAAACCTGTCGTCGTGTTTGTTATAATTTCGATGTGAGATGCCGATATGTTAAATACACATGTCAGAGCCGCCTTTCAATAACCATCTATGGGATTTCAACATAGTCTTGGATGACAAATTAATAGTCTGTATCAAGTAGTGTTATCTATAGTATATTTAATTTATAAATTGACCGCTGTATGCAAGAGGTCGAAATTGTGATAGAAACTTACTGACCGCTATATGTTGTACACTTAGGTTCCTACATAGTTTAAACTTCGTACATGAAGCGAGTTAAAACTAAACTATTAGAATATCTCGCAACGTGAGTATTAGGTCCTCTGTATCAGAAAAATGAGTCACGCGTTGATGTCTTTAATAAGCGCACTTTGATTCTGATACTTATTAGTATATTTGCGTTAGTTAGATCACAATGTGTCATGAATACACAGCAGTGGTAGTGGTGAATACACGAACCTTGCCAAATGTTGGCTACTATTTCTGTTTTTTTTTTGTAGTTAACTGATAAGGTTTTTGTTTGAATTGAGTACTAGTAACTAATTAGAGCGGGTATTTTTACGTACTCCGTTTGTGGCGAAAGTCGTTCTATATTCCTGAAGAATTTGTAATATATTAAAGAACCTTTGGATAATTCAGTATGAAACGCTGAAACGCTGGAAAATATTAAAATTAGATCAGAGAGACTAAAAATCACTCTTTTGAAGAAAGAGAGAGTACCTATTCAATGGAACACCTCTCAAAAAAAGATCTGTATCGATATTTATTATATTTATTAAAGACAAATATTATTTTTAGCCGACTTATATTAACATAATAATTCCCAGCAAAAGGGAAGGGTGATCATTGACTATTATTTATTAAACGACAAAATATTTTTTATCAAGGCTTTAACTCTAGTAGTAACACCAGAAATACTATAGGTCAGTAATCTTGCATGGCGAAGAAGTCTATTAAAGCAAATAAATGAAAAAAAGAACAACCAAAACACTTACCATTTACGTAACTGACACTCCATTATTGCAGACAAAAAAGAAAAGGCAGTTCCCATTCGAACGCAGTCAAGTTTCTATAAATTATGTGACAAATATGATCATACCGAAAGTGGTTCATGGACTACATAATACTTGCTGTTATCAGATAAATATTATAAATAATCTTCAAGTCGACAGTAAATTGGGTATTTTATTTATGTTTTTTTTGGGGGAACAATTCGAATGCTCCAGTAAGCTTAAACATTATTTGTGGAAGAAAAAGGTGACGATGTATTAGTAACATAAAAAAAACTATGAATTAAGTCACACAAGTCGCGAGGTAAATGTACAGAAAATCTGACGTTCTTGCAGTGAAAGCAGGTATAGATGTTTGCAATATCTCTTGCATTTAGTATTTTCTTAAACTAGAAATATAAATAGCGTTTCAAAGTGTCTGCTTTCTATATTACTAATGAGTTTTGGCGTCAGTAGACGTAATAAGTAATATAAAATAAAAAACTTTATGATTACTTACCATATCATATCGTATAATATGTATAATAATATTTTACGACCAAATTTAATGATGAATTATACGCGGCGGCATACATTTTTTTTAATCAATATATGCTTGCTAGCACGTATTTTGGCGCGTATTAAATAATTTTACAATAGATTTATGGTGTAAATTATTCAGTAACTCTACACCTATCATAGTTTCAATGATCATATTTAGTATATCTATCAACCGCAAATGTTAACGACCACACAGATACTTAAGTATCGAAGCTACTTAAGCCATTCAAGAGTATAATACATGTGGTGGAGAGATTAAAGCAAGGCTAACTCGATAAATCAAACCGCTAAACCAAATTGGTCTTGATTAACGTCAGTTCAAACAATGACAGCTGACAAAGAGGTTGATTTTAAGAGAGTGTATAACCTGATATTCATGTCTGATGTAATGTGTATTGTTTGTTCATGTTGTGACAATTGACTCTATTGTCTGATAGGGTCCAAGTTAATCATGGGTCGGTTTTATTCATCTGTATTGCTCTTTGAATTCAATAATTTGTTTCGTAAGCTAATTATTATAGAAATGATGGATCATGATAATTAAGTGACATACTAGCTTTGCCCGCTTGGATTTTATAATTCAGGTGACCCCATATCAATAATAAATATATTAAAATCAGTCAACAAAGAAGCTGTCGATTTGGATAACATTATTATTAAATTATTACACAAAAAACAGAGTCTAAAGCTGTACTATAAGTATGCAAATTTTACGATAACAATTCAACCACACATCTGTATTCTGCCAAAGATATTGCCTTTTATAGTGGTTAGCAATCCACTGCCATGAATATGATCATCATAATACGAGTATCCTAATTCGGCCGACCATATTAAAATGATATTCTTTTTTATATCTACTGTAGTTTTCTATAATGCCTTGAAAAAATATTACCGCAAGATATAAAGTTTATTGATAATTTTATTGATTAGTTAATTTTGTGTCTAAGAGAAAATTATCGTATTGATGCGACAAGGTTATATCAACTCTTCTCTTTGGCAATTGATTCAAAGTATTCGTGTACGTTCGAATTGACTTTATGATTTAAGGATATATTACTCGTACGATTAAGGATATATATAACTAGCTGTGCCCCGCGACTTCATCCGCGTAGTATTGGATTATTGGGTTAAAAAGTCCTATATGTTAATCCCGGTTATAATCTATCTGTGTTCCAAATTTCATCCAAATCCGTTCAGTAGTTTTTGCGTGAAGGAGTAACAAACATACATACATCCACACTCACAAACTTTCGCATTCATAATATTAGTAGGATTGGACACAAACATTATTCGCTGATACTTATAAAACAAATCATAATCTTTGTTGGTAAATTGGTACTCACTAACTGATCCCCAATCAGGGTAGGCTCTATTGTTGAACCAGCCATCGTAGCGTTGTTTCTCGTAGTACACATCTGAAAACAAAGATACATTGTTAGTATACAATCGTTATAAATTTACATGGTATTTACATAAAGTTATGAAACTGAACCGGATTAGTAGCGACCTATTGAAATTGTAATGGCCCTATACGCATAGGTATATGCATTAAAGTAAATAAATGTAATAAGAGCTGGTGACAGAATATTATATCCAGATGTCATTTGATATCTATAATTTATTCGTATATTTTCATAAAACATTATTCGCGTTGAACAGAAAGCATTGATCGCTTCTCGGTGGGTGGGTCAATAATATTATGCAATATATAGCCAAGAATTTCGATTGGTTAACATAGTTAATTAACGTTTATCCGAGGCAGTTACACGCATACGAAGTGGACGGGCCATCTGCGGCTGGTTTTTTAAGACTGTCCACGCGTGCGTTCCGGTCGAGGCATGGCAGTTGCTCTAGCCGAGATGCATTACTACTTAGATTATTATTTACTTATACAACTGAAAATTGATAGATCCATAAAAAACATGTTACATAAATTACTGTAGGTATTATAAAATATGCCATCTACTAATAACATATATTTTTGTACCCAGCATTAGCAGCGATTATAAAATCTAGAATACATTTCAATATAATCACTAAGTAGGTCATGAGTACAATATGTATGGATGATATCAGTTTAAAAATAAAATAATATAGGTATTTAAAACTCAGTGTGTCATTAGTTAATACTCAGTTTGTATACCTAGAACGATGGGATTGCAAGAATTTAATGGTCCACGAAAAAAAACGCCGTATAAGGTGCTTATGTCCTAAAGTATAGAGCCAAAGTGGCATGAACATGTTAAGATATAATATACTAAGAATTAAGACTGTCGTAAAACTAATATCAGATTTTGTTAATTTACATATAAGTATTTAGGTAAGTGTTATGACTTATATTTTGTACCTAGGCTTGGCACGAAACATAAATAAAATTATGAATGACATAATTTATGATATCCGTGAGACACAAATGTCGTAAAGACCTATTTCTTCATAATTAAATGGACAAACCACTCGTGTGTAAAATAACAATACCTACGCCCAAGTCAGAAAGCGAACTAACACATTATGCGGTATGTAATAAATCATCGAACTCTACATTGAAACAGATAACTTGTCGCTGGGACACCTGCGCGTACGCATTTTTTGCACCATACATGTTTCATGAGCAATTAAAATTGCAATGGTTGTTGCGAAATTGTTATTAAATGTCAATAGAATAACTCTTGTATGATTGTTTTATAGTTGCAACATGCCATGATTTTTGTAATCAGTCATTCACACAGCTAACCCGGCACTGAAAATGTATATTGGTAAGTACAGTAGCAGTGATAGCCGATTGGTTAAAGCACGCGTCTTGCGGGCACCAGGTCTTGGGTTCAAATCCCGGCTCGCACCTCTGGATTTTTCGAAATCTATGTGCGAATCATAATTTCTATATGATTATCACTTGCTTACGGTGAAGGAAAACATCGTGAGGAAACCTGCATGTCTTAGAAGATCTAACCAATTTTCGAAAGACATGTGAAATCCGCCAACCCGCACTGGGCCAGCGTGGTGGATTATGGCCTGAATCCCCCTCGTGTTGAGGGGAGGCCCGTGCCCAGCAGTGGGACGTCAAAAGGGCTAAATTATTATTATTATTTTAAGTACATTTTACTTTTTTATAATAAGTAACAAAGTCGGCAAACAGCCATGCGATCTGTCTGATGCTAAGCAGTTATCGTAACCTATAGATGTTTGGAATAGGAACCAAAAGCATTGCTTGCACGTTGCCAAATGTCGAATACTGCCGTTATCTGTTAAAAATATATAAACAGAACGGTGTCCGATTCTACGTGCATTCGTATGCCCCCCATGAAGTTATGTACGCGACTGGTGCTTGAAATAGTCCACACTATTTTTAGTATTGGTATGATAAGACCGCTTGCATTAGACCGGTAAGGACACATAATAAATCTAAGTTAGGTATATAAAGAATATTGATCAATTTGTATGGTGACCTGTCATATTTCTCGATGTCCCAATAAAGGAGTCTGGACAGATTGGTTAAAACATTATCATTTGTCTCATACACCTTTACAGTCGTGCCATGCTGTATTAGTACATACCTCGTCTATTTTGTTCAAAATAATATCTACACATGTTTTATCTCCGAGTACTCATATAACAAAATCGAAATAATATTGATTATACAAGTATTATAGGCAATTGTATTGCAAGTGATCCATTAACGATGTAGATAAATAAATCGCAGCCGTTACTTTTGTAAAAGGCCAGTGCTGGATGTCTATTGAAAGGTTAAGTGATGCTTGTAAATAATATTGCGTGCTCGTGGTAATCAACTAGATATTTAAAGTTTTATAGATGTGTTGGTGTAAATTTAAGCATTTTTCATGCAGAATTATTCAACCATTGGAAAACGTAAATGGATGAACGGTGACCGACATTCAAAGGATGTTATATTTAGATGTATCGTTCCAATTCTGATATAAAATACTGTAGGGTTCATGTCTGGAACGAGATTTGCATGAGTGCATTTTATTCTGATGAACATAATTGGGTGCAACGGTATCAAGAAAAGATCTTGACAATGAAAGGTTGGGAACAAAGGATTGATAATTGAGATAAACGAATCTGTCAGTAGCCCAGTTTTTGACAGACCGGTGGGTGTGACAGATACGTCAGATCATACTTGTGTTCCGTTTGTGCCCGTGGGCGCTCTGGTTTCGAAATTCAAATTAGGAATGCGCCGGAGTCGACTGCGACAATGTCACCATGTTGAAAGCTCGAGAGAGAGTATAGGCGCAAGTGCAAACAGGGCGTGTAGAGTCGAACCAGTTACGTGTCGATAACGATCTGATAAGATATCGAGTACAGTCAATCAGAATATTTCAACTTTGTTTAAAGTATATTTCTGTCATATATAACGGTCAGGACCCATTAAAAATCTAAACCGGCTCAAATTTTCAACAATGGGTCCCGACTGTTAAAGAGATTATTTAATAGAATTCTTCACTCTGGACATCTTTTTTTGTTTTAGTTTAGTTTTTAAGTACTTAGTCGGGTTTTTAGTTTTTTTTTAACTTACTATTTTCATATCACATTATGACGAAAAAAGTATGCCTGCTAAAATATACCTGCCTTAAATTATACAAGCCAAGATAAATTTCCATGAGGTCGCATTTATTTATTTATATGGCATTTTAACCGCAATCGCATATCTAATTACTTACTCAACAATTTGTTGAGCAAACTAAACGTTGATTAATTTATGAATGCTAGTTCACCGAGGCTCAGGTGCTGACAGCCGATACAAGTGGGTTACCTGTGCATAACTTGATGTGTGTCATTGAAGAAAATTATTGCAATAGGTAACATATTTTATAACATTCTAGTTCGTTTTGCCTGCAACTTCGGTCTCGTTCGTAGACTCAGTATTTATACCGTGGTTAAAACTATTTATTTTCTGCAACAAAAGTATTATATATACTTTGGATATTAATAATCGCCATTCCAACGTACTTATCTATTCTTTCTAAAAATATTTTTGTTAATTAATGGTGGGACTGTAATAAAACATAACCGGTATTATCATATAGAGTTAATCACGAGCTATACATGAGTTATGTAAAAATTTACATGTAAAATTTGATATAACTCGTGTTCATTACGTGTTTAACTTTTAAAACGTTTATGGTTGTTGTAATTCAATCAAAATAAAATCCCCGAAATTACTTATGAACAGGTTAATAAATATGAACTATCATCACATTTAAAACAATGGAAGGCAATAGATACTGTAACTAGAGGCATACGTGAACACCAAATACAATATTTACAAATCATATGTGCAATGCATGTCGCAAGTCACGGATTCTTGGTCTGGCCCGAATCCGAGGGGAGCTCGAGATACCAATTCCGTGACCGAAGGAGTCATGCGGTGAAAACAAGTCAGTGCACAGCTGGGTCTAGCTATATATCCATACATACAAAGATATAGGTTTAAAAGCGAGTTCTCATTAATCTTTCCCCCTCACATCATTCGCAAGACAGATATGTGATCCATACATAGATAAATGGCAGATTTAAGACACAGATAAATAATGATTATCTAGATCTATAATTATCATATGTGATTGATACATTAATCAATATGTAATTTAATAGAATAAATCGTTGAATACCTGTTATTTAATCATACCTAAATCACGAACGACAACCTACCTTAGGTCATTTCGGCGATTAGGTACATTAATAAAGGTATGTCAGTGGTATAATAAAACTGATAAACCATCTATGTCATCAAAGACGAATCAAATAAGATTATTTTATTTTATTTGTATACCTCTAGAGGTCGTACAATAAAATATAGTTTGCTGAATTAATTGTCATTAAAGGAGTCACCTTTGTGCTTATTTTAATGTAACAATTTAGGTAATAAGAATTATTTGTTCACTATAACAAGGTCGTATTAAATAAGTGGTTAATGGTGATGTGACTAAAGCTGGGCCCAGATTTGTGTAACGTGTAATGTAATGTATCGTGAATCGTGACGGGAATTAAGTGTGTGGATGACACTATGAACAAGGGCCAGGGCGCTCCCGCTCATCCATCGGCTATCGGCTTTTAGCGTGAATACAAATAATGGTTTATAAGATTTTGGTTTATAAAAAATGATGACTATTACTAACATTACGTAGTAGTATTCCCGTTAGCCCCCTCTCCAGCTATGCTAATGCATCTGTTAGCTTACTGTATAAGTTCAATAATTTGCGTTGAGTTCGTGTGCCATCTACACTATTTGCGTTACATTCCACCTAAACATTACATTACACAAATCTGGTTCGAGCGTAACAATTATGGCGAATAAATCCCGCAAGGCGATCCATTATCGTGAACCTAATGGTCTTTTTGCTTGATTACAAATCTATAAAGGTACTTATAAAAAAAACCGGTGTTCTTAATTCTTTTCCACCATCATCAAAAAACATCATCATCTGGGTATTTCTGAGTCATCTGGATATTTCTTAGTTATAGTTGGAACCGACAGATGGAGCTATTTTCGACATCCAAAAATAGCTCGGCATCCAAAAACGCTAGCGAAGCTGCGGGCTGAAGCTAGTTTATAAAAAAAAGCAAATTAAAAAGCAAATTAATTATGCGGTTCGTCACGATCAGAGATTCAGAGAGCAAGCAAAAACCGAATCCGGTACACCGACAGGGCAATTAATATAATAGTACTAGACTCGCTTTTTGTACTAATATAACTTTTTGCACTAAAATGAGATCATGACACATCAGGTGCTCATCACAATAAGTTATTTTATTCTAACGTCACGTTGTAATTAATGGTTATCTCGAATCGACCGCTTTGTTAAATAAATTGGCGGTAATACCAGTGTAGATGTTTTATTTGAATTGCAACTATAGAGTAGTGGTATTTAAAATTGATAATACTAAATTACTCGTAGTGTTGCGGTTTATTGAGGCAGGATTTGTTTTCTCAAGCGCCCAAGTGGGAATTAAATAAGCATTATAATATAAAGTTGCATTACAGAAAATCCAATCATTTTAAATTTTCCATGATTTAAATGGGTGTTCATTGATTTATGAAGATGTAACAGGGAAATTATTAATATACGGCATACATCACCAGTAATTAGGTAACATTGTGCGTGTGAATTCCATATAGTAAAACTAATATCGACGCCCCCAAGCAATAACTCGGTAATGTCCTATTATGGGGTTTATGCTGTTATATCAAATTTGGCATCTACGGACTAGAATACACCTTACCAATTTTTTTCAGATTTTTTCTAATGATATTTACAAAGATATCATGACACACAGGTTTATTGTTGGGAAGTTTAAAACAAAAATTTTTCGGCAATAAAACTGTTAAAGGTCTGTACAAAATATATTTGTAGAATATAATTTGGTAAGCTGCGGTTGCTGGGTTATTGGCGTAAATAATTTTCAAGGAGTTTTTGGTAAACGTCAGAACGGGGATTTTATTGAGCTTATTTAAATATTCGTATTCCGTAATATATATTTACAACGTTATTTAAGTCTGATATAGGCTCATTAATTCAAATTCAAATTCTTTATTTCAGACCTGAGTCCATAGTATTAGTATACAAGATACATTAATTAATAATGTTAGTAAAAAGGCTACCTATCTTACAAATGGTATGGGTCGTTACCCAGTGACGCAGCAGAGGGGCGTCCCACCGATCTGAGAACACGCTCAGGAGACTATTAGTGGCGGTGCGCAGGCGGCCTGCCATAGATGCGGTCCTCTTTCTTATTATGGCGTAGAAATCGTCAGTGTGCGCCTCCGCAAACTTACCGGATGCACTACAACGCCACGACAGCCCCAACAGTATTCTGAACGCGTTATTATATTGGACACGAAGGTCGCTGTATGTCCTTTGCGTAAAACGGGTCCAAAGACTGCACGTGTAGAAAGATTGACAGAAGTAGGCTTTAAGAAGAGTGACTTTTACCTGATTCGTACAACGTGCAAATCTTCGAACCAGCATGTTACATCGAACAGCCAGCGACCTGCGCTCCCTCTCTATATCAAAATTATCCTTAAGATCATCAGTGACCCAGTGACCCAAGTACTTAAATTTAGTCACCCATGCTAAAGGAGTGCCACCGAGCGAGACACCGGGGATATCAGAATAACTTATGGCACTCGCTTTAAACATAATGAGTTCACTCTTTTTAACATTGTACTTGAGCCCATGGGCCACTGCATAGGATTCACAAATATCTACAAGTGTTCTCAAAGCGCCAATCGATGGGCTCAGCTGCACCATATCATCGGCGTAACTAATATTATTCAAACAAACGCCATCAATATGGCGGTGAACTTAATCCCCCCTGCCTCACCCCGCAATCCAGCCTATACACATCCGATTGAGCTTGCCCCCATCTGACACTGTTCCTCTGGTTGTAGTACCAGAAGCAAAACAGGGATGTAATTTCCTTCGGTAGTGTTGTATCACTCCGCACTTTATCCCATAGTTTATCATAGGACACCAGGTCGAACGCCTTTGACAGGTCCAAAAAACAAGCAAATACAGGTGTTTTTCGGGAGGTATAATATTGAATAGTTTGCTTGAAGCGCAGAATGGCACTTTCCGTGGATAGCCCGGGATCGAAGCCAAATTGCGGGTCATACAGTTCGATGTGTTTCGCCAACTGTTGATCAAGCAAACTATCCAAGACCTTCGCGAGTATTGTGGCTAACGAAATAGGCCTGTAATTGGACACGTCAGAAGCGTCCCCAGTCCTGTCCTTAATTATTGGTACTACCGTGGTACTACCACTGTATGCATAAGGTCCTGCGGCAAATAACGGTGATTGAGACACAAATTAAAATGTAACGCAAGGACCCTATACAAATGTGGCCCTGCGTGCTTCAGGTGCTCGACGCTAAGGCCATCGTGGCCTGGCGACTTACCTTTTATCATTTTTTTTATTAGTGTTGAAATCTGTTTAGCTGTAATCATTACGGCAAGCTCACCAGAACCCGAAGATTCCCCTTCATCGAACTCCCGCTGCCCCGTTTGAAAGAAAGACTGAACTCTAAAATGTCTTTGAAAGAGGTTGGCAATATCTTTTGGTTCACTCAGACCCGACACACTCACAGGGAGACTCGGCTTGGGATTTAATTTGTTAGTGTACTTCCAAAACTTTGACATTATTAACAAAATACTGGTCTGATAATTTTTGTTTAATTTTGGTTAAATTACATTCAAATAAAACAGGATAATGATCAGACTGGTAAACCCCACATGAGACAAATGCTTTATTAATTAAGTTTTTGGCTGCGCTAGTTGTCAAACAATGATCTAGCCAGCGTCGCGAGCCGCTAGCCTGACAAACAAACGTATGTGTGTCCTTCGGCAGAAGCTTATAGTCAGCGCAAAACCAAGTCTGCTCATTACAAACAGAAATAAGTTCACTAAAAAACCGTGAGCCAGGATTGGCATTAAAATCCCCCAGTATAATTACACACTCAATATTATAACTCTTATCGCAACTAATCGATCACTTAAACACTTCACTGCTGATACAGATCTAAACACAGAAAAGTAAGAAGAGAATTTTTTTCTGATGAAGAATTAGATTAAATTTTATGTAATTGATGATTTTTTTTTGATTTATTTGATTATTAATAATTGTCCACATGTCATGGTGTCAATGGTCTTCTAATTTCATTTTTAAATACTTCCATAAAAATCTGTATTTACTGTTACCTATAACAGTGGTTTTCAAAATTAAGTCGTAATAACAATGTAATACATCAATGTATGTAAAATTATTGAATATTACCGCAATAACTCTGTAAAAAGACGTTATGTATCATTCCTACGATAAAAAATAACACCATAGAAGTCCATAACAAAATGTTACGAAATATTTTATTTGATAAATTTACTGCAATAATCTCGTAAGTACTAAAACTGTTATATGTAATTTATAGAATGTAATGTATTATTTATTTTGTTTAATTACAGGGTAATTAATAAAAGGAATTTCTTAGTAATGGTACAGTCATATTTGACAAAAAATTAGCTTTAATTTGATACATAAATGACGTTAATAGTCCCACTCGTTGAAGAAATATTCGAAAAAAACAGTAAAACATTTTTCCTGTAAAATTTGGATTTTTCGATTACCGAGTTATTGCTTGGGGGCATCGATATGATAATCTCTTGCTTACGGTAAAGGAAAATATCGTGAGGAAACATGGGGTGTTTCTCTTAAAATAAATAAATAAATATCGCCAGACTGACACACCAACAGTATGGTCCCAAAATAAGCATCACTTGTTCTATGGGTACCGTACAATGGACTAGGGGCGACACTTAGACCTGGGCAAATTGCGAAAAGGCCATTTCCGAAATTTGGCCCAGCGGGAATCGAACCCGCAACCACCATGTGCAGTGAGCCGAGCATATCATCTGAACGAACGATAATTTTGTATTGTTCGTTCAGTAATCGATACGACGGCAAAAAAAGAGAATTTAGAGTAAGAGTCGACACTACAAATATCTTCGATATATCGATTATCGTTGCTAAGAGTAGCACCTCTGCATGTTAATATGTTAGAAAGACCAACCAATTTTAGAAAGACTAGAAATTTACCAACCCGCACTGGACCTGCGTGGTGATTGAGAAGCGACCCGTGCCCAGAGTGGTATATTAAAAGTGCTGATTATATATTAATAATATATACCTAATTAATTAATATTTACATGATAAATACATTCGTACGTATTATGCTTATCGATAAAGACTAAAGTACCTACTACAGCTGTTACTAGCTCTACAAATTGTTATAATGGTATGCGAACCCAAAACAAGTGCTTTTATTGTTGAAGTGTTTATGGTTCCTAGAGACGTCGGTTCCTCAACGCCTACACACCATATATAATACCTATGTTATTGTCAGTTTTTGCACATAATGCGCATTTGACACTATGTATAAATCTTCATTGAAATGCATAAAAGGCATAATATGAATAGCTAAACTTCCTTGTGTCGTAAATGGAGTACAAAATAATATCTATTAGAGTATCGCTGTGTGGGAAACGTTTTACTTATTTTTAAAAGAGGGACTATATCGCTATAGAATACGTTGGTCCTAAATTCCCAATCACACTTCTTTACTTTTATGTTTCAAACGATTGTGGTCAAGTTAATTGATATTTTTACTTAAATGCTGGTAAGAGTGATTATCTTAATAATGTAGGTTCGCAGCGGCATCATTACGTCGCATCACGGCCTTCAGCTTTCACTATCGCGACATGTGGCCACAACATGCACTGCGTCGGACGCGTGCGCGCGCGCACGTGCGATGAGATACCACCATCCTCTTCATTTAGATTTATCTTGACACCACGATGCAAAATAGTGCTATTATTGTTTCAAAAATAAATACAGTGCTCACTACTTGTGTGGCGCCCTGACCCCAATATTTTAAGTTCAAATAACTAATGGTTGCTAAAGACCTATACACAATTGTTAAAACATTGATTTAGTATGGGTAAAATAAAGTACGTACTTACCTATAGATATGAATCAAACAATTCAATATAATAGTACTTATTGGTGCAATAAATCACAACACAGGAAGCTCTGTAATTACTCAAATCCTTGGAACACACGACATTTAAATGTCAAAAATTGTCCCGGAATTGAGTTATCTATCTAGCAATGTGTTACGTGTCTACGTCGTTACGGTTTGCATAAACGTAGTTACGACGCGGGTATTTTGTGTCATAAGTAACTGCGCTTAGTGTGTGATTAATGATTTAGTTTTATAATTCATTGTTTCGATATAGACACTGGGGCCTATCTATATAACTATGGTCATTTTATTAATCACAAACTACAAAGCGAGCGCATCAATGATAATTATAGCAATTCAGTAGCTTGGTTTTGTGAACATTATATTCCATTATTATCATTGTACCTTTGTTCATACCCGTTAACGGATGATCATTAAGTTTCATTTATTACTAATAATATCCAGCTTTTTTATGTACAGAGCATTACGTGTGCCTACCTAATCGTGATCTAACGTCATGGTTTTAATATAATAGTCTGGTGCTGGATTTCATTAGAACACTCGAAGTAAACTTCCTTGTTTGTGCATTAAGCGGACTCAAACCTATTTTTGATTTTATTATGTAAAGCTATATTAAACCGGAAATAATCAAAATTATTACAAATCATTGAATCGTTACAGACTAAAGTTAAACAGATGTAATTAGCTATGTATCTGATGTATTTTATGTGACGATACAGCAGCCTTTGCGCTACGCTACGGACTCGCTACATTAGTTAAAATGCAATTTTTGAAAATAATCTTAATTATTCGTCATTAGAAAGATGTGTGAAGTTCATCAACCCGCCTTGGGTCAGCGTGGTGGACAAATGCTTGAAACTTCCTCGCTTTCAAAACAAGATTGCTCGATATAATGTCAATGGTCTCGCCACAATTGGGTTCAAAATACCATCGAAAAAAATATGCACTATATACAAATATCTACTACCCACCCCTTGGCAAATACAGGGATGATGGTGTATTGGTAATTTATTTTTAGAACAAAGCCTTTATTTAGTATTATAAAAGGCAACTGAGGTTAAGTTTTTACGCAAGTTCAGTACGAGTCAAGGGCTCCAGCTGCAATTATCAAATTATACCTTGCGTCACATAGTCGTGACCTGGCTTGGAGGATTCAGAAGTACTGCACATGCATGTAGTTAATTGGTTATTTCCGTTTTTGTTCTAAAATAACCGTCGATAACATGAGCCTGAGAAACTGTACATTAAACATGATTCGTCTAGTATTTCGTCTCCAATAGTTGAATTATTGACTTTTATGGGTTTCTTTTGACACTGACTGTACAACAGATACCATAACAATAGCTTGCTATATACGTGTATGTTGACGTGTTATTTTTTATCTTACGTGCTTTATTGCTGTTACAAGAAAAAATACTTAGGGTAGCAAGACTTTTGGTAGGTACCTCATTGAATACTGAGTTTAAAATCTGTTTCAAACCCTATCCAACCTTGACCTGTAGGAAGCGGAAGTGCAGTGCAGCAGTCAAGGTCGCGGGGAAATGTTCCGTGGGTGTCGTGACTTCGTCTCGCGCACGCGTCCCAAATGTCAAGATCTCTACGTCACAGCACTCACAGCGGGTTAATGCGTTAATGATCGCGATAGCTACCTTTGGCTCTACACTTATGCAGATTGACATTGATAATAATAGCTGTTAAAAACCTTTAAAAGGTAGGTACGGATGGAATAAAATTGTTCAAAGGTTCCTTCTGTGTAACGAGAGTTAACACCTAGACATGAAAGGACAAAAGAGACTGTAGAGTAGATTAGTATAACATTGTAAAGGTAGTACAAAGGAACTTCTCAAAGGTAGACGTTTTAATCTAAACCCTAAACTGCTTATACCCATACGCAATATGTACATAGTTTCTGATGGTAAATTTCAAATATTCACGAAAGCTCATGGAAAATAAATCGGTGGTAGTTAAATCAATTGTCTCGGTTCTAAATCCTGTTCATGTTTCATTAACCGTGCTGTATGTGGTAATGGCCATTCGTGACCGATCCACACGCGTGATGTACATGGTGACAATAAAAACACATAGCAAGTCCACATCCTTGTGGCACATACAACCATTCGATTCATGCCTTTATGGTAATAAAGACTGTCAGTACTAGACATAAAGGACTAGAGTGGTTTGTGTACAAACAACAGATGGTCTTAACTTGCGACGGTGGTGTGTATAAGTATGCGTACCCAATACATCCGCTTTGGTTGCTTTTAGCAGTAATATGGTTCGGATTGCAATGTTGAGAATCAATTAATGTTTGTTGGATGACAGAATTTTTTCCGACGCAGAATTAATTAATTCACATCGTAAGTTTAAGGTGCAGTGTCTCAAATGTTATGCTTATTCAATAGCACATAATATAAAACAGCGTGGTTTATGTTACTTTGGTCAGTTTTTGTAGTTTAATAAAATGCCGGTAACCGTATTAAGAAAAATAACCAATCTATTACCAAACAATTTACTTTTTCTTACCACTTTTATATTAGGTTCTTTGGTTGTTAGGTCAGTGTGTTGTTTAAGTCTAAGTCTGTCATGTAAGTTGTCTCACCAGGATAGCAGAGGCTCGATGTGACCGTGACTGCCAAGAACAGCATAAGCATGGGCCATGGGCGACTGCGAGCGCCGTCCTCTGCGCCCATCTTGAGTTCTTGTAATCTGAAAACATATCATAATTTACATTAAAACTCTACATTTTAAATTTTAAAAACCCCCGATGCAACCGCTTTTCAATCTACAAAAGAGCTGATAATTTTCAAACGGCTGAACAGATTTTTATGAAACATAGCTAAGAACATTCTCGATCAGAATACATTTCTAACAAAAAAAAAACAACATTAAAATTGCTTCATCGGCTTGGGCGCTACGATGCCACAGGCAGACACAGATACACAAATGTTAAACTTTTAACTCCCCTCTTTTTCTGTCAGGGGTTAAAAAGATTAGTATATGAGATTTTGAAGGAGAGGATCACTAACACTGATATTATTATATATCATTGGATATTTAACCCGTCAATAATTTTCTTTGGGTTTTCGTTATTTCGGTAGATACTGTTGCAAGCGTGCGTCGTGGTCACGGGCATATAAGATATGCTCAGTAACCAGTAAGGTAAAGTATATGCAAGTAGATGTTTATTCGTAATCGTATCGTGTTATCGTCCTGCCTTTTTCTTTTTGAATGCTGGGTGCCCCACGATCACGTATCGCTTATGATTGTTTGAGCCTAACATTTAAATTACTTTCTTGATTCCCAACTCTGATAGTCGCTGGCATATTGACTCGCAATTTTGACAGTTTTTCTATACGAAAACTATCAAAAGTGACATACGTGAGATACGCGATACGTCAGTTTTGACGTATTGCAAATCGAGTGTAAGTCGATTCGAGCACCAGCGGTTAACAGTTTGTCATTTACAAGTGCCTTATTACTTTAGATATAATAATTAATATGATCATCTTTAGTTTGCAATGTACGTACAAGGATATTGGTCAAGTTTTATAATATTAGACTGTACATACATACATAATCTATAAGACTATCTTAGCACCAAATGATACGAATGCATCGCTCAAGGTTTTTATAGACGGGAGAGCCAATAATTGCAGTGATTGTACCTGATTGCAAAATCTACGTTTTGATGTGTAACAGATAAGAGCCATTCACTTATTGTTATAATTTTCATGATGTGTGTAAATTTATGTAGGCACAGGATTTGAGGGACTACCATTTTTTGGCACGCCGATTATATCAATCATTGACAACAAATTCTATCTGTGTGATTGTTCTGTACATGCGCCCGGTCTGTGTTTGGTGTGTGTTGTGATTTTTCAATTTTCAATTTTTCAATTCTTCATTTTGCTTTTTATTTCGCTTCAGACCGGCCAAACTCTCCAGTGCATACCGTGTATTTGCCTCACTGGCAGACTGGTGACATTGGCAGAATTGTCCAAAAGGACAGAACCATAAAATATATATATATCTATGACTAAATGTTTCCCGATGTAATCGAAATGCATTGCCATTAGTAGACCAGTCGACATCTTAGGGCCTGTGCACACCACTTTTTTTTAAACGCGCCGTCAACGCTCGTTTTAGAAACGTACGTCGACGGCGCGCTTTTATCCTACAAAAGTCTACAGGCTGCGTCTGACTCGTGTGCGTATCGCGTCTATATATCGCTACAAACGCGCGTCGACCGACGGCGAGTTTAAAAAACGTTGTTTGCACAGTGCTTTAACGCTATTTAATTAAATTGTAAAAAAATAGTAGTAGGAATGAACATAAATGTTATGCTTGTTCTGAATCTGTTTATAGAAGCCGCGCACAATACAGATGAACATAGCGAGTAGGCAGACGAGTAGGCAGCAAGTATATGTGCCTATCTATCGCACTTCCGTCTGATCTAATGTCTGCGGCAGCCAACATCTTCCATACTTGGTCATACTAAATTGACCAGAGATTAATCAAATCGATAAACATCTTTGTAACAGGTATCTTGTAACCAGACGAGACGTGTGTAGGCACACGATCTAGTTGTTTGAGTTAAATAACTTACGAGTGGCCGTTTGAAAGTGATTTATTTAATTAAGATTTTAATCAATGACTGGGAATTAAAACGTAATTATTTTTATTTAGTAATTGGCGACCCGCCCCAGATTCGCATGGCTTTTCTCTACTATTTTTAAGTTACATAGATTATAGATTGTATTAGATTGTTTACTAGATTGTATTATATATATCTACATAGAAATTCCTGAAGAAATGACCCAATCGATAGTGAAAACCGCATCAAAATCCTATGCGTATTTAAGACGCACTATGCGAATAAACAGACAGACTTTGTTTTATACTAGAAAAAAAATGTCCCCATATTTATTATACCAGGCATTTATTGTTCAATTAAATATATTTAACTTACAAATTAAACGATACTAGTACAAAGTAATATGTGTATATATTCCAAAGGTGGTGTAATACCTACATTGAAACGCTTTTAAAACTTGCAGATAAGCAAAATTGCAATAAGCTACGAGACATAAGTATCATATATTAGTAATAACAGTTAACCTTATTACAGGACACGATGTTATAGCCTATAAAATGTAATAACCTCAATATTATATGATTTACATACGAACAGTCTAGATGTGAATGTATAGTAGAACATGATAATAAGATCTAGTTTTTAACCTTATGTTTTGTGTAAGGCCAATACCTAGAATCTGAGGTGACATGACTGAATGATATGACTATACTCTCTAATGTGTACCCCGTTATTTATTAAGATGTCTAGTAATACACATGAATCTTTGAGAACTACATTCAGTAATCGTTTTAAAACTTGCCGTGAATAAATTTGTCAAGACGTATCAAAATTTATTTATATTAATTATTAGTTTCACATTGGAATATTTGTGTTTTTTAAAGTTTATCATGTAATGTTATTGTTTTTTTTTTATCTGAAGTAAATAAATAAAATTCAAATTAAATTAATTTAGGTCTATTCCGTATTAAAAAAAAAAACTACGAGGCATGCCTTTTAAGTTCTGTCGTTTCCATAATTCCCGGCAATTTTGAATTTGGAACTGTTCTATATTCGAATGTGTTTAAATTTCGAATCTCAAAACAGTTGAATGTATTAGGATTAATGTTATTGTTTAGTCACAGCGTCGATTAGAATCTGTCAGGTTACGTACGAAAATGAATCTTTCTAAGGAAAATGTTCGTGCAATAATTTTCTACAACTTTAGAAGAGGCCTGACACGGCTTCAGTGTTTTGAAGAGCTAATATCTGTGTTCAGGGATGAAGCCCCATGTCTGCGGACTGTCGAACGCTGGTATTTAGAATTCCAGCGTGGACAAACTAGTGTTAGTGACAAATCTCGCGAAGGTCGCCCAAAATCTGCATTCACTGAAGATAACATCATTGGAGTGAGACAACTAATTCTCGAAGATCGTCATGTGACGTATCGAGAGATAGAGGCTCTATTAGGCATCTCAGGGGCATCTTGCATGAAGCGCTTGGTGTAAGAAAGCTAGTTTGCCGTTGGATACCGCATCTGCTTTCCGACGATCACAAGGCGGCCCGCGTCAGATGGTGTAAGAAAACTCTGCAAAGGTTCAACCGAGGAGAGTCAAATCACGTCTACGACATCATCAGTGGTGACGAATCTTGGATCTATGCCTACGATCCTGATTCCAAACAACAATCTACAATCTGGGTCTTTCAAGACGAGCCAAAGCCGACTAAAGTTGTTCGTTCTCGAAGCACTTCAAAGAAGATGGTGGCCACGTTCGTTAGAAAAACCGGCCATGTTGCGACTATTGCACTTGATGATCGTAAAACGGTTAACGCAGAGTGGTATACCACAGTTTGTTTACCACAAGTCATCGCCGAACTTCGAAAATCTAACTCAAAGCGACGCATCATCCTGCACCACGACAATGCAAGTTCACACAGCGCTCGTCAAACGATTGAGTATTTGAAGCAGGAAAAAGTAGAAATTCTTGACCATCCTCCATACAGTCCTGACCTAAGCCCTAACGATTTTTTTACATTTCCTAAAATTAAGAAAAGTCTTCGTGGTCAAAGGTTCCGGTCCAGTGAAGAAGCAGTCGACGCTTTCAAGTCAGCCATTTTGAACACCCCCACTTTAGAGTGGAATAAATGTTATAATAACTGGTTTGAGCGAATGGAAAAGTGTATTAAGATACGTGGTGAATACTTTGAAAAACAATAAAAAGTACTATAAGGTTCTAGTTGTGTTTTTTTCTTCAAACGACAAAACTTAAAAGGCATCCCTCGTATAATATATGCCAATCAGAATTGATATTAGAGCATATTGAAAGCTGATCCAAAGTCCTTCCCTGTCATTATCGATTAAAATCTAAGTACCTACCTATCATAGAATATTCGGTGCGCTAAATCATTCTGATCAAAGTAATTCAGATCAAGCTTATCGTATCCTATCAGTATTGTTCTTCATAGCATTGTGTGTTAAACATAGACATATATATAGATACAGACAAGTAAAGGTTGCATATAAGCAGGAACATTAACTGAATGTGGCATATATAGACCAACGGCTTGAACGACATTGTAATGAGAAATAAATAAAATTCAAATTCAAATATGTTAAAAGGATTTGGTACGATGTTAAAATATCAACGTTATACTAATTTACTTATTGATTTATGAATCACAAGAAAGGTTATTTAAGTCACAGGGACAATACCCATTCCACAAATTTGCATAGCAGTTTAGTTTCTAACATTTTGTATACCAAAAAAATAATAAATGCAGTTAATGTGCGGGTGAACAAGTCTGACTTTAAAATGTTATAACAAAAAGAGTTTATGATCCTGAACCTGAACTTATGATTGAAAGCGTTCGTCTTGAGGCAGCCGTAATGTAAACTTAGTGAAGTGGCCCAATTGCTATTTATAGGTTTGACCTTTTCTGTCAATCGGTCGGGTAATTTTGCTGCTACCGTTGTTCCAGCTTGAGCTCCTTTGACCTCATCACCTTGATTGTTTTTTTATAAACTCGTCTTAGTGTTAATAAAAATACCAAAAGCACCAGTCACGAGGAATTGTCTCACGTCGAGGGCAGCTGCTTAATTTTTTGTGCATATCAATGCGTTGATCGTATCCAAACACAGATTTTTTCTATAAATCCGTAAAATAAAGAAGAATCAATCTTCCACTAGTTTATTAATTTCAAGTTAGGCTTTTGTATTTTGTTTAAGGAATATATTTCGTACCGTTCACAGATAAGCTATTTCTGATCTTGAGATTTTAAAATGTAGAAGTACATGTACACATTGGTGATTATTATAGCATACTTACTTTTAAAACATTAAAATATGTTTTTAAATTATTTCTACAATAATAATAATAAAAGCTATCAACTACGTTTAATGCTATATTTCGTGTTATCGGCGATATTAGTCAACAATATTATCTCTTTGTAATCGATCCTGCATCATTACTTTTATAATTTCCTATTGCAACGTCTTTTGGCACTCAGGAAGCTCCACCGAGATGTCTGACCGACCTACTCTGGGTCGTGCAAAGCGATATTCAACATATCTTGATGCTGCTTCTGTATGTTGAGTGAAAAACCTGGAAGCCCAAACTCCCTCTTCTGCTCCTTTAGTCCCACTCTCGTGTCGGTGCGAGCAATGCCTTTGGTATTATAATTGGAAGCATCTATAGGCTACAGAAACTGATTAACATCAGACCAGTCGTACGCCTGATTTCCGACTATGTAACATACAAAAAAAACTAAATCAGACGTGGCTTACATGAACCGTTGACTTTGACGTCAAACTGAGAGTCATGATACTATGCGTATGCACAAAAAAAGTAAAATCGTTTTGCGTATATACTTACCGAAAGGTTGTACTCCATGTGAATACCAATCAGGAAGATAATATAAATTCTAGACAGATTCTTTGTACCTTAGTGCCTGTACTCCCCAGACTTTGCTACGAATAGTATAAAATGAGTTATCTAGTATGCTATCGTCTCGTAAAACTGGAAGCGTTTTATTAAATGCATAAAACAATTGTGGGTACCTTTACAGTATGTTACCGTTTTAGGGGAATCGTAGAAAAATCGTTATTGGCTCCGCACGCATTCTTCTTGCTCATGATGTTCGGATAAGCGTTTGAATTATTATAAAATAATGAACGGCGATGTATAATTGCGCTTGGGCAAGCGGCGCGTAAATTTGACCCATTTGCGCGCAAGGTCGACTTGCCAAACGGCCGGCTGCCGGCGTTACTGTGCGCTCGTAGTGCATTATCTTCTGCTGGATCAGCACTTTTAAACTTACGTACTGGTTTTATTGTATTCATTATATAAGTACAACTAGCTGAGCCCGCGACTTCGTCCGCGTGGAATTTAACTTAACAAAAAAGCCCGCTCCCGCGTTCTGAGCCCGCACGACAGAACACATTTTTTCATTTTTTTAAATTTAGTTTTTCTAAAATAGAAGTTACTGCTTATAACATCAGCTATCTACCAGTGAAAGTCCCGTCAAAATCGGTCCCCCCGTTTCGGAGATACTCTTTGATTTCATGTGTTTTTATTTTTTTACGCGGAACCCTATTTGTTTTTAAAAAATTAAAGTAGCCTAAGTTACTCCCTATTACAACAGCTATCTGCCAGTGAAAGTCCCGTCAAAATCGGTCCAGCCGTTTTGGAGATTACCCGGAACAAACACACAGACAGACAGACAGACAAAAAAATTTTAAATCGCGTTTTTGCTATAGGTGTCGTATGTAATTTCATATGCATTTAGTGGAAAGGTGTTATTTTGATATTACAAACAGACACTCCAATTTTATTTATTTGTATAGATGTAACAAAAGTAAGGAAACATTATCTGCTACCGGTAGTTGAAAAGGTCTAGTTTGTCTCCTAGTACCTACCCAATTCATAACTTAGATAAACCTCCTTAGCTATCAAAATAATTTCTATCAGTATATTTTTTTCTAATTATTTTGTAAAATCAATATATTATATTTATATCTACTACCCTTTGTAACTATTGACTATATAAGCAACTGGCGATAAAAAAATATATAACAAATGTAAAAAGACAAGCCCGCTGAGTTTCTTGCCGGATCTCCTCAGTCGAGGTCGCATTCCGATCCGGTTGTATATATCTATATCTATATATATAAAACTCAAAGGTGACTGACTGATATAGTGATCTATCAACGCACAGCCCAAACCACTGGACGGATCGGGCTGAAATTTGGCATGCAGGTAGATGTTATGACGTAAGCATCCCCTAAGAAAGGATTTTGATTAATTCCACCCCCAAGGGTATAAAATAGGGGATGAAATTTTGTATGAAACTTTGTCAATTTTAAACCGAGCGGGCTGAGACTTTGCATGCATAAAGCTACTATGACGTAGACAACCCCTAAGAAAGGATTTTGATTAATTCCACCCCCAAGGGGATAAAATAGGGGATGAAAGTTTGTATGAAACTTTGACAATTTTAAACCGATCGGGCTGAGACTTTGCATGCATAAAGCTACTATGACGTAGACATCCCCTAAGAAAGGATCAAATTCCACGCGGACGAAGTCGCGGGCTCAGCTAGTAAGAAATAAAATGTAAAATTGACAATTTGTAAGTGCCCCCGCAGGCCTAAACAAAATAAACGATTTAAATTTGAATAACAAAACTTTCGCCTGAAATAACTAACAGATGTAGAAATGACAACGGGAACGAAACAATAACAGAGCGCAATGATTGTAAAAAGTTCAGTAAATTTGGCTGCATTTGATTGAAGGTACTCGATAAGTTTTTTTCTCAAGAGTCGTAATTTAAGTTATCATGTCTAGCTATAATAAAAATGTCCAAACGTGTTTGTCGCCACCACAGTGCGGTTCGTCTGCGGACGCTAATTATAACTTGTATTTGATTAACAAATCTATCTCGTTTCCAGTTGTGGGTCAGTAAACACAGAACATGTTGTCCATGCTTTTATGGGTTTGGAATCTGCCATTTGTGGTTTATGGCGATCCAACGCTATAATATAAATTATATTGTTTGTATGGCAGTTGTTTTTATACCCTCTAGTTCACTTTATAGTAAAATACATTTAATATGAATATAAGCCAATCGAATAGTGCTCACTCACGAGCTTGTTCGACCGGGGTAGTACCACCCGCTCACAGAAGATTTTTTGTAAATTAGCTATTATAACTGCATTTCATAGGATGAGCGAGGGAGCCGGAAATCCATCCACTACCATCCCCTCCCTCTGTTCCACTCCCCTTCAAGTCGGCAACGTGCGAGCAATGCCTTTGGTATTGCAAGCATCTATAGGCTACGGTAACTGCTTAACATCAGGTTGGTTGTAAGAGCCCCAATGAAATAAATTATAATGTCCCTAGATATTTTTAGCTCTTAGAGCATCCAGGACTTTTAAAGTAGATTCTTTTTTTTTTATTTAATTATAATTTTGCGCAACTTTTTTCTTTGGTATGTATGCCTGCCAAATATTTGACCAATGACTAAATCACTAACTACAACGAATGATCGCGTGCGTCACCCGAGGAAAACCGTTTGTCTGCGCCATGATCTCGCAATTAAACATTGCAAAGTGTGACATAACTGTTTCGCTGCTGCATTTATTGTTTGTGCGATGTACGGCCTCCGACACCGGCGCGCATGCGGCGTATTGTAATAGGTCATTGGCAGGATGTCAACCGATCGAACCGAGATCCTGCATGAGTCACGCGGATTTCCATTTGCCTTGTACTGTTTGTGTTCGGGATTTCAGCTTTGGATTATTAGACCAGCGGTTTTTAACTGCGGTTAAGGTATGTATGCTTGGTAGTAATGGAACATTTCACAGGTAGCGTGTGAAAAATCATATTATATAGGTTTTCATAGGTAGGAACTGTTAAAAATCAATCAATGCTAATTTATTGCAAAGCGAGTACTAACACGATTTTTATGATAAATCATCGACCAGTGACTTCATAGGATTACGTGTCATAGTGAAAATCACAAGTGAAATAACAGGGAAAGAAAAAATTTATTTCACTTAATGAAAATTAATTGAAAGTAGCAATCATTTCCATGCCTAATGCTTGGTCTAATCGTTGTGGAAACTTAACTTTAAAACATTGTGTCTAGCAGTGGACGTATTTCGGCTGAAATGATGATGATGATGAAGGTATGCTTGAGTTGAGTGCGACATTAAATCGATGTGTATTGGTTTGCTTATACTTAATAAGGGACTTTTTGATCTAAATGGCACACTAAGTGAGGAGGTCGACGTGACAATCTTCACTATCCTTAATTGAAAATAGTTTCGAGCATCACATGCAATCGCATAAAAAATATATGTAAAGGTATTTTCTGGGAAACGATCTAAGCTATATTAAAGTTACCCAATTTGTCTGCCTACTCTAATCTGTCTGTGTAATGTCCTCAATGTAGGATTTCCACAACAAAGAATTTGCCATACAATAGTTTACAAATACACCGGTGCAGTGGTTTTCGTTGTTTTGCAAAGTGAGTTCACACGCAAACTGCACGGATGTTCACGTAAGTAGATACCTGTCATAATCGCACATAACGATAAATGTTTGGCGCTAGTTTCATCTGTATCCGACCTCTATTGAATCTTGTCGATCTGGTTATGTCAGAAATACCAGCATTATATGTCCGTTCATCATGCATAATAATAAATAGGTATAATATATAATTGTTTATATATTCGTCTAGGATATCCACTGTCAAATATTAAATGCAAATTATTATAATAATTAACTTTGCATATTGATTGCTCGATTAGTTGACTGATAGCTGTATAATTAGTTTAATCAAGGATTGATGCTTACCACCTATGGTATAGAGAGTATAATTATGTGTTTTTGTGTCTGGATCGAATAAATGTTTTCATATAATTTATTTTTGTAGAGTATGCCTATGATGTGTTATGTAATGTTAACTAAACAAGTACTAAACTACTATAGCTACCGTACACTCAACAATGTAAAGAAGTGTTGGGTTACAAAATAACCATTAGCCTCGAATAGTGTTCGTTATTATGAGACTGTAATGTGTGCAGCTTTGTAAATTGTTATTTCGAAGCGGAAATACTTTACGAACTTACGAAATAGAGCCACCGCATTGCTGCTCCGGTTATGATAACAAAGGAAATAATTGCTGTATATAACACTAGCTTTTTCCCGCGAATTCGTCCGCGTGGATATCGGAACGAAATTTACATCCAACTTCCATCCCCTATTTCACCCCTTCTTATCTATATCTCTGTACCATTTAAATTCATCGAAATTGATTCAGCAGTTAAGGCTTAAAAACTAATAAACTAACATACAGACAGAGTTACTTTCGCATTTAATTATAGTAGTATGGATTAAATGTTGTTCATAATCATGTATGAAAGAAGCCTCGGGCATTCAAAGCTATGAAATTTCCTATGTGTAAGTAATTATGTTACAGTTTTTGGCAACAATGCTTTGATTCATATCGTCCTCTCTAACGTTTTATGTCAGATCAGCTGATCTGTAAGAGCCGGCCGAACCCATACCGGTCCGTCGTCCGTACTAACTGTTCATCTAATGTAAGTAACTGTAAGTCAAACATCGTAGCCATGCGAGGTAGATAAAGAAAGCTCATTGTACGCGCCGAGAACTATTGTTTTAAAGTAAGCAATTAAAATGCTAATGTGCCTCCGGTGGTTCACGAAGCATTGACAATAAAATTCCGCACAGTAAGCAACAAATTCAGGCCAATGGCTCCGATGTCCGACAATCGATGTATTCGCGTCCTTGCATTCACCGGAGACATACGTTTGCGCCCACCTTATATCATCAGTAATATTATCATTCTAAGAAAACGGAACACGACTAGTAGAAACTGTAGAAAGGCAGTTCAACTCACCTTTAATTACAATAAAGCATCACTCCAGCGTTTACAAAACGCCGTCGTTCTTTATAAACACGATATACACTGTACTGTTCTGTTCAACGTTCAATGTGATTGAAAACACGAATTGCTCGCACGAAAACTGTATACGGAGCGAAAGCGGTATTGTACGCGGAAGTGTGGGTACTTGGATGATTTCGCGTCTGCGTGGAAGGCGGTCGACTCGCGCGCGGCTGCGTGTGCGACTCGCGGCGTCGCTCGTTTCACCGGTGGAGGTGTCGCGAGGAGAAAGTCTCGGCCGTGGTGCGCCCGCGCCGGTTGGCCGCCCGCCGTTGGGGGGTGGGGGGAGGGGGGCGTGACGTAGTGCGCAAAACCAACAGCAACCTGAGCATCGCCGATTGCTTCACCGGTCAATGCGAGCCATCCTTGATGCGCTGGGATGACCAGATAATGACGTGTAAGTAACCGTTACGTAATGAAATTTCGACTTAAACTCATCAAATAATTTACCTACCTGCATCATAAAAGAATTGTGTGGAGGTAGGCGGGTACGTCTTACTTTACTGAGCATTGATGATGTAGAATTAGCATTAACCGCATTTCTAGATAGGAATCAATAAGGTAGCTTTTACAGTAGCGTATTAATCAAACTAATTTGTCGTCATCACGCTGTCGCATATTGTTATTTTATGTAAGCTGTTGTAAATGAATACGAATGAGTACGCGGCGGTCGACATGTAGTATAATTTAACCAATTAGCTACTGTTCCCACGGAACTCGGCGCATTCCCTTGAGACGCACTCCACATACGCAAAACATTCACAGTGAATTGAATGAAATATTGTGAATGGAACTAGATATGGTGTAGATATACGTGTAGGAATTTTGGTATATTTGGGTACACCAGTAAACATAAGAACAAACTAGTGGGACATATACTTACAGGTTAAGGAATAATAATAAGTTATGATGTAAGGACTTATTGGGTTGCTCCTGTGTGGAATTCTGACGGAGACTAAAAAAATAATGTATTGTTGATTGTAGTGTAGCTTTGTAGGTATGAAAGGCATTTATCTAAAACTAGAACACATGGGTCGTTAACACATTATGTAAATAAGGCGGAGTTTCAGTTGACGAATCATCAGGATCATTAAAGATATTTATTGCGGTAGTTAGCTTAAAGCAACAGACAAAAGCTCGGGGAGCGAGCCGCGTTTTACATTCTTGATGACAAGTCACCCATTCGCCACACCAGGCACGGACTGGGACCGTCAACATTTATTTTAAATCAGAGCTGCTGTACTCAGGCTTAATGTATATTGTATGTAGTACTTATCTATACAGTTCAAATGTTATCAATTATTTCATTTGTCATTTCCAGTATTAAAATAATTTTATATAATCTTAAAATAATTACAGCAATGATTTAAATCATTATGCAAACGATACTAAAATAAATTACAAAAATCTTTTTTTGTCATTATCGTAGTAATATTTTCTCTCAGAGTTCTTCGTTGCGACTAAAGTACGTCATGAGGATTAATTGCGGCGAGTGCGCCCCTGCGAGATCGGCAGCCATCTGTTTATACAATTATCGGCTAAGAGCGGAGTCAGTGGCGCGCGCTGTTCTTCCTAAATGACTCCTTCATCAGTGGCTTCCATCGGGATACTTATTAGTAGCCCCACATACGTCTACGGATTAGTACGCATCACGCATCCGAACCGGAACTACACTCTTTCATTATTAAATTTATAAATTACAATAACTTTTCAAAGTATGGAAAACTTTCTAAACTACCAGTGCGGTGAGCAGCCGTGGGAACAGCGTATGTTTACAATGGGTGCGTATCAGAAGGCAGAGATTGTGCCGGCGGCGAAGCAGAGGTGTCAGGCGAATGCTCGCGAAAGGGACCGGACGCAAAAGTTAGTACCTATTGATATATGAACAATTTGTGCACGCACTTTTCGTTCGATAATAATCTTATAGATTTTCCTTTTTCCTGGACGAACATAAATAACCTTTAATAACAAAATCGCGTGAATGTATAAAATAACTACGTGTTGAATAATCTAAGCTGTTTTTTTACCTTTTTATGTAGGCACTGTTTCGTGCTATATTTTTTGTATTGTTTTTCCATCTCCTGTATAGTGAGGCAAATTTTGTATCGATTTGATTCCTATTAATGGTAGAATTGTTATCAAAATGCTGTTTGTATCACCAAGCAGCGTGAACACGGCGTTCAACACGCTGCGCCTGCTCATCCCCACGGAGCCACCTGACAGGAAGCTCAGCAAGATCGAGATCTTGCGCCTCGCTGGCAGCTACATCACGCACCTCGATAATCAACTTTACACCGGTGAGATAGAATTTATATTTATTTATCACGATATTCTGAATCAATCACAGCTCTTTCATCTAAATAAAGACACCGTGATAGATAAATCGCTGAAAATGTTTCATCAGTGCAAACAAGGGATAACGTTATAATATTATAATGCATGGGTTACGTTGATTCTTAGATCCAGCCAAACTACATCGTTATTTTCGGCCATAGATAGATACATTATGAGCTAATTATTAACATACGTAAGGTTTTTTTGTATAATAATAATAATAATTTAGCCCTTTTTAACGTCCCACTCCTGGGCACGGGCCTCCCCTTACTACGAGGGGGATTTAGTACATAATCCACCACGCTGGCCCAGTGCGGGTTTTGGCGGATTTCATATGTCTTTCGAAAATTGGTTAGATTTTCTAAAACATACAGTTTCCTCACGATGTTTTCCTTCACCGTAAGTAAGTGATAATTATATAGAAATTATTATAGTAACCCAGAGGTGCGAGCCGGGATTTCAAACCAGAACCTGTTGCCCGCATGATGAGAATACAAAATGCAATCTGCTGCTTTCAGGTCGTCAACTGCATTTGTTGAAAGTTCTATAATAATTAATTAAACTCATTATTACGTGTTCCATATGTCCTAGAATGCTGTTAAAGCCATTATAAATAACTGAATGATTAATAATACGTTTTTTTAAGGGGAAATGGACCAGCCATGCCTGCAAAATAATGATGTCAGTAGCAAAGATAGAGCTTTGTGCACTTTTTGCTGGTCGGCAGTTAAAAAGGATGTAAGTTCAAAACTAAGTGAGTTATGATTCGAATAAAGCCATGAATAGAATTAATAACTTTTTGTTTGTCTAATCCAACTTAATTGTTGTAAAAAGTTTGATTAAGTACAACTTAGGAATCTACGTAATGTTCACTTGTTTTTAAAAACTTAATATCATACTTACTTTGTGTTTCTATAGATGGTGCTACTTCCAATTTCTTAAAATACTAGGATTATTTTAAAATAATTATTCATGTTTCAGAAACCTACATCGGTGAACAGTTACTACAAGCAGCCATATTGAAAACTTAACTACCGACTAGTCCAAAGATAGCTTTATTTACTGGTGCATTTCCTTACTTATTTCGGTTAATACCTCTATTTAATAACTTTATTTTTATACATGTATTTTGATATCACTATTAAAATTTGGTAAGTAATACGATTAAAATTAGAAACATGTATGTAGTATACTTTTACACATTATTTTACAATATTTAATTGTTATTTTAAATTTAATACAGTAATAAATAAAAATACCATCAAGTCAGCATTCTCTGAGGTAAAATTAGAGAAAATTAAATTGTTAAATTATACTTACTCATAGTATAAAGAACATGTATAGAAATAGTTTATTTAGTTTTTTTTTTTTTTTTTCGAAATAGGCATGTATTTGACCACAATCTCACTTGATGGTAAGTGACGAAGTGGTCTACGGTGGTGCATACTTGCCTAGAAGGTACCTGTTCACTCTCGACTTGAAAACATCCAGGTTATAGTCAACCGGGAACAAAGACAAGCCGGCAAGGTGTTCCATTCCTTGGCAGTTCGCACAATAAAAGTGGAAGCGAAACGCTTGGTACGAACTGAAGGAATGTCCACGGTGTGTGGATGCATTGTATCCGTGCGTCTTGTCGTCCGATGGTAGAATGGAGATGGGGGAATTAACTCGTGTAATTCCATCGCACACTCGCCGAAATGTATCCTGTAGAAAACTGATAGGCTGGCAACCCTGCGTCGGTGTTCCAGGCTCTGCAACTTAGCCTGCACTAGGGTTTCACTGCCAATGAGCCTTCTTGCCCGCTTATCTATTGAGTCCAGAGCCTTCAGCTGATACTTAGCAGAACCATCCCAGAGATGGCTGCAGTACTCCATACACGATCGGACTTGAGCTTGGTATAAGTTTAGAAGCTGCCCCGGTGTGAAGTACCGCCTGACCTTCCCCAGGATGCCTAGCTTCATTGCAGCAAGTTTGGCTTTGGACTCAATAAAGGGACCGAAATTGAGCTTAGAACTGAGTGTAACACCGAGCAGCTCAAGATGGTCCCTCACGGGCACAGATACATTCCGGAAAGTCGGAGTCAGTTGGAATGGACTCCGTTTTGCAGAGAACAGACACGCTTGGGTGTTGGAAGCATTGAACTTGACCAGGTTGGCAGAAATTGTTCAGAAGGTTCTGGTATAGATTGAAATACTTATTTATTTAGTCATTTATCTATACACCTTAATTTAGTTAAGCTACAGGTATTATAATAAAAGTCATCATATAAAAATGGCACAATTTTATTCAAACTACAATGTACTAAAAGTAGGTATCAATAAGAAGTATTTTATTTTAACGGAAATAATCACAACCAGTGTTATGTAGGTGGTCAATTTTATATAAAAAAAATACAAAATACTAGAGTGATAGTGTTGGCAGTGTAACTGGGCGTGTAATTATATGCCTCTACTTGCAAATAGAAAATTTAGTAAAAAATCTAATGACATGGATACTACAATATTTACAACGCTTACAATTAAATACCTAACATTTAATAATAAACTCCTTTAGCAAATAACTGCGTATTTTACATCATTGATGCTGAAGTCTGTATGTGGCCATTCACACAAAGAAGCCACAGACACAGTTCTGTACATTTTTGACAGATAATGCCCGAGTTTAATATCTGGATACAATAAATGTATAGACATTGTCGGTGCCGGGTTAACTGCGTGAATGATCGCTATGTTTGTAAATGCCTCAGAACTGCAACAATATTAAAATACTTAAGTACCTACCGAAATTTCTCTTTTTTTTCTTATTTCATTTCACTGTTTAAAAAAAAGTTATATCATGTAGTGTCCAAATAATACATTGTGACCGATTACATTAACATCGCTATCGATATACTTACCTACACCTACAACATTATTATATTTTGTGACTAGTCAAAAATCTAGTCAAATTAAGTAGACATTTAAATCTATTCATAAATAATAAGCCACGTGTCCATCAAACCTGTGGGAGTAAGAGACGACAGCCGTGATGGCCACGCAGTTAAAAGGCAAGTATGTATTTACAGAAAAAACAATAATAATAGATAATCAATTTTCCATCCGAATATATAAACAAATCTTCATTAACGCTAGAGAAATGCAAATTACAAAACAATACATCGAGAAGTCTCAACATCGACTTACCTTAGATGGGTCTCAACATCAACAAAGAAACCATAATAAGAACATCACATACACATGATTTTTTTTCTCTAAGAAGACATCACAGTTAGAGATATTACATACTAAATACTTGTGCGTGGACTTTAAGGTCCATTCACTAAACCACCGGATGACGAGCATAGTTTGACCACGTGGTACCAGACCACGGCTAATTGCATTCTATTTTTTCGTATAGCTCTCGGAGCTCGCTGCTCGTCAGTCCAGGTGGTAGTGTTGCCTAACTATCGAATGTCTATCGATAGTGTTGCAATACCATCGGAATCTCGAAACTATTCAGCATATCAATAGGGCTATCAATAGCATTGGCATGTGCCAATACTATAGATAGCCCTATCGATATTATTTCTACTTTTCGAGGTTCAATATCGATAAAACAATCATCGATAGTTAGGCAACACTACTTGGTAGTGTCAGGCCTTTAAACATTTTATATTTTTCAAGTGTCTCTACCTACCACGTAGAGCAACATCATTGGCTATCGAACATTGTTCCTGTCCCTGCCGATGAACGGGCTGGCTTCGTGGTTCTTTTCAAGATTCCCGGAAAGCGTGGGGTCGGGCCGGCTGCGCTTGAAGAAGCCCAGCTTCCACAGCGCGATGATCAATAGAATCAGCACTATGAGCCCCACTATCACTGATAGGATTATCACCCATAGAGGAACCTCTGTGGGTTCGCTGATCTTGAGATCTGGGTACGCGACTGTCTCCACCTGTTTAAAGAAAACCGTAGAGATATAAAGTTTCTATATTATTCTGCAAAAAATGTGTAAAAGTAACTATTCTAGAGCAAAAATTCCTATCCCATGGACCAGTAGGCGGTAATATGGATTAGAGATCCATACCTATACATTTAATGATTGAATTCCCTCTCACCCAAATGGCTTAAGTGGTCAATTAGTGAACCCTTGAAGTAGGTAACTAGCCGTTGGCTGCAAATCCGTGCAGGCAGATCATACATCATGGATTTTTAAAAGATTGCACTATACCTGTGTGGCGAATTTCAATATTTTTATACATTTATAGTTCTGTCTGGAAATTTCGTGACCAGAAGGTATTGATGTAGGCAATGCTTACAGTGGCGCTGTCGTCGTGGTGCTTGTACTGATGTATGTTGTAGTTGTCGGGGATGCGGATGTAGGCGCGCGACGCGACGTGCACGCGCGCGGCGCGCGAGAACTCGTCCACCAGCGTGCCGTTCCACAGCCGCGCGCGCACGCTGATCGTGCTCGCCTTCATGCGTCCTACCTTGTAGATCACGCATTGGAACTGGATGCACTTCGCCGTTTTCTCCGGACAATTCTGCAGAATTCATGGAAAGACTCTTTTAGCTACTGCGAGCTGTGATAACAATACATGTATATAAACATTTTCCTTAAGCTGTGTGATGGCAAGTTATAAGGCTAGCATCGTCGTCTTTATGCAGCCAAACAGTTACTTTATATAACATAAGTATCTTCAGGATTTAAGTATTTCACTTTGAATAGGCACTTGAATCAAAAATCTTGATATTTTTCGATCTTAGGATCTAGATCTTTTGTATGTCTTGCAAAACACCCCTTTTTATACTTAAAACTATTTTAAGGGTTACTGCTTATCCAACAAATGAATTTGAATGTAAATTCATTCCAGGCGTAGCACTCACGGCTTATGTTTTACCAAGAAACCGTAATGGAACACTCACCAAATTAATAACTGGTTTCCTTTGTCCATCCTTATCGGTATAAGCTTCAGCCTTCGCGATGTCATCATCGACCTCTCTCCTTCTCCTGACTTTATTACTGCTAGTATGAGTAGTAGAAATAAACTTCCTTCTAGTCTCATTATGGGATTTCTCACTGGATCTGACGCTCAGTTTGCCGGTACTATGGAACGGGTCCATTTCAAGGTTTTCTAAGTACGGCTCTGGCGCACCAGGTCTGCTGGTCAGGTTGAGTGGGTTTATTTCGCTCTCTTTTACGAAGCACTCGCCGTTTTGGTCTGAAAGGATACAAAGAATTTAAGCGTGTGGTTATATTCTAGGATTGATTTCGGGAGTCACATTTTATTGTATATAGGATTTGGTTCTTTGGAAGTTTAATGAAATACCTAGAAAATACTTTACCTCTGTATCTACTAAAGCAGAAATAAACCACAAAATACATGAAATGTAAACAAGTTGGGTGTAGAGTTGGGTAGGCAACCCTAATACCTTTGATAAAATACTTCCTTTATCAAAGCTTAATACCCTTAGAATGTACTTACCAGCCTCTCCATCTACAGTAGGCACGTCCTCCAAGTAGAGCAGCCACTTCCCCTGCGGCGTGTCAGCGGCGAGCTGATGCGGCCACTGGATCACCACCTGCACTGTCGACACGTGCCACGGACCCTCGTTGAACACCTATAAAATGTTCACGAATAGCCTTGTGATTATTTTTATTATTTCATGTTACATTGCGGGTCCAACACAATTTAGCTTTGTCCCGGGAATCGGCGATGGTCAAAGCGTGACTTCGTTGGAAACCACTGCAGTAGGTCATGGCTTACAGGAGTCACAGTGGTGGGAATATGTGGCGGAAAAGCTTCATAAATTACTTTAGAGACAGGATTTCACTTTATAAGCACGGATGTTTGTATAAAAAAAAATATATCTCTAGAATTTAATAGTTGTTTATTTATTTATTTTTAAGGGATCCGAACTGGGTATTTGTATTGGTATTTGTTTATGCCAAAACTGGAAACTTGCGTCGATAAAAATAAGAATGATATTTCTGAAGCTTAGGTGAAAGGAAAAACAATTCATAATGCAATTTTTTGGTTTCGAAGTGTCATGCAGGTGATAAGAATAGTTGGTACCTGGTAAGTGTGCACGACCCTGGTGCCGATGTCGTCGAAGTAAGTCATAGCAGACTCTCCTTTGATTTCGCCACCGTAGAAAACTTGCTCGGGCCGCGCCACGCTGTAAAGAAGTTAAACAACTTATAAAAGAAGATAGTGTTTCTTCTGCGTTTATTTTCTTCTTATTGCTATTGAGCTTCGACTGCCCCTCTGCCTTCTGTGTTCAACTATTTATTCAGTGGAAAGTCTTTTGGAGAGTTAATGTTTTTCCCTACCCCTTGATCAATAATTCAGCGTTCTTGATAACCAATGCCTCGATTTGCACCGGCTTCTTCCCAGCGTGCAGTTCTTTCGAGGTGGAGTTGGCCCACACGGTGAAGATGACGGATTGGTCGCTGTCCTCGAGTCCTCGTGTCTCGAACCGCATGGTGATGGGCGGGGAGCCTTCTGGCTGCTTCTTGAAGGGGTTCTCGAGCATGCACGTCACTGTGGTCGTATTGTAGCTGGTGCACATGACGTGTTTATCCTGCAAGGTTTGAAGTGATCTTATAGTAGATTCATTATATTGAAGATTCTGGTAATATCGGAAGATAATTTAGAGACATATGAGGAAGATGGCCCACATTGTTATTTATTTTATTTTATTATAAAAAACCTTGATGACGATTTAGAACAAATCACAACGTATTAAACAAAACATTGCCTTTAAAAGGTTTTGAATGCAATGTTTTAGGCTAGTAGATTTTAATCCAAGTTTGTATAGAACTTGCTTTAAAGCTGGTTAAAATGACCTTCATCTATGGTCAGGTTTTTTACCAGAACGATGTGATAAAGCTTGCCCGGGTGTAAATAAGGCTAGCTACAGTACTCACGCTGGTATTGACTGCGACGTAGTGCAGGTTGGAGGGGTGGTAGACGAACAGTTGCGCCTCGTACGCGGACTCGCCGTAGTTGTCCACCGCCAGGGACAGTTGAATTTCCTCGTCCTGACCGAGGGTTAACGCGTACGTCTTGTTGTCAGCACCTGAAATAATTTTAAAAGATAATTTTATAACTAGCATTTAAATGTATTTCAGAACGATGATAAAGGAAGTTGTGCTACTAATTAAGTTCATTTCTTTTTGCAACTGGGTTCAATTTGGTCTTTAGGTAGATGTATCTATGGTACGTCATGTATGGTAATTTAGTAGAGGGGTCGCACGGATCCGAATGATGTTGTTGCGAAACCCAATGTTTCCAACATCAACATGTGGTTTTTCAAAATTTATTTATTTAATTATAACAAACATGAAAATAAAAATACAAAAGAATTGAGAACGTCCTTTTGGATGTCGGTTAAAAAAAGGTTTAAAAAGACTACTGAAATATCATAAATCTGCAAGAGTAAGGTAACTTACTCAAAGGTAGCAATAGTTTCGGATTCACAACAAGGTCGCTGACGCACACGGCGTCTGCGCCGCAGTCGTTGAGGAAGTTGGCGCTGAAGATGGCGGTGGCGGTCGCGTTCAGTACCGGGTACTCGTCCACGTTGGGGAGCGCGCCTTCCGAGGAGTACGTCGGCTCCACGTGCACTAACTTGTAGGTCACCTGGAACTGTGAGCACGAAGAATATTTCACTGTTGGACACAAAATCTCTTGCCGTACTTAAAAACTGGTGGATGTTTTAGGTTTGTTTAACAAAAAAAACATTCACATTGATCCTGAACAAAGAACGTGTATTGAAATACATTTGAGGGTAGATTTCCTGAGAATAAATTACTTTTTGCAAACATTCATGAAAGTGAATTTAACTTTAGACTTTACTTATTACTTACTCTGATAGGTGTCCGTATATCTCTAGTATTATTCTTCAAATAGACAATATGCTCTCTGCAGTCCTCGACATCTTTTCCAAGCATAATAGTTCTGCTAACGGTATTGTTTTTGTCAGAATCAAAGAACGCTCTTGAATACTTCCTTCCACCGGGGAAGGTCTCGGCTTCTATGATGTAATTCAGTTTATGCATGTTCGTTTGTGTGGACTTTACAAGGGACTCAATGATGCAGCACGCTTGGAAGTGGAAGCAAGTGTAATTTGATGTGGGATCCTTTTCACAGCCCCGAATTGTAGGGTCTATGTTAATGATCGTGTTTGATGGTCGGACTGAAGTTTTAATGTCGATTATCGGTCGTGTTCGGATTAGTGCGACGCTGCTCTGAAAAAAAAATAAGGATTTTGTTTATTTATTTAATGTTTGTAGTCTAGTATCTAGATTATTTGCTGAGGATGAACGTATCGGTCCACCAAGAAATGACTTGCTAAGTGTACGGCTATGAAAGTCCGGATCTAAGTTACGATCGAATTTCAAGTCACCATTTATTCCAGCGCAAACAGTATCTACTGAATTAGACTTACATTTTCGTATGCGCCAACTAACAGATCAGGGTATCCATTAGCGTCCAAGTCAACTCCTCCAGACAGCGCGTAACCAAAAGTCTTCATCACAATTGGTAAAGACTCCGCTGCAATTACTTGATCTGGTTTCGAACTCAAACCATTTTCTCTATCTCCCATGTAAATGTAGACTACTCCATTGCCTTCGTAAGGGCTTCCAATTGCGATATCCTGGCATCCATCTTTATTCAAATCACCAGCGTTGGCAATGGCTATGCCGAACTGGGATTCCTGTTTGCCTGTCAGTCTAAGGTTATAGCTTTGAGGTAGACTTTGATTTACGTTGAGATACAAGTAGACGGCACCGCCTGCATCCCGGGAGAAGAAGAATGGAGCACCCACTAATAAGTCTGGTAATCTGGAAAGATTAACGTAAAGAGCCAATAAAAATTTAAACCAATTTGTTGTTTACATATGACTTATCTGCTGCGAGAAATAAATCAATGCATTTATATCATTAATTCTGTAATATATCGTGGTGTTGGGTATTCGGTCGGTGCATTTGTCATATTTAGTACTTTTATAAATAAACAAAAACAGCAAATCAATGAAGACGACAACATTGTATCAGTACATTCTTGACAGATAATGACCGTAGTTGTAAGATGATTTAACCAACGTTCTAGCCGTAGTTGGCACCAAAATCGTTGTCGCTTTGACCATGTGAATGACCACTTAGGACCAAATTAGTCTCCCCAACATGAGAAGGAGTGTTAAGTACAATGACAACTTACCCATCACCATTAACATCAGCACTAGTGACTTCATATCCAAAGTTGGAACCGAACTGTTCTCCTTTGAGCAGTAGGCTGAAGTTAAGTATGTTCAAGTCGGTGCGACCCCAGTCATCAGTCGCACTCTTCGTGAAAATAACAACCTGTCCGGTGCCGTGCGCTCGCGGCGCCCCCGCTACGTAGGAAGGCTTGTTGCTGAAGAAATTGCCACTGGTTACCGACATACCTGTAGAGTACAATTATTTTCATATTGTGAGATGAAAAGTGAAAGACGTATGATAAGTTATACTAGATAAACTGCAGAAAATATAGACAACTTATAGAAGGCTCCGGTGAGTATCCGGTTTTTTTACAATTTTAAATAAAGTAGGTATCCCTACAAAAACTGAATCTACAAAATAAAAAAATAAAATGTGACAGGAAATATAATAGATTTCATAAATCTACAAAACCTTTAGTACTTAAACTTTTTAGTTTTAGATTTACAAAGTAAAGTTGCAAATAAAATAGTATACCCTTTCTGTTTCACCTAGTATAATTACTAGTTTCCCAGTTAATTATTGTGTAAAATTGTTATTAGAACATTTAAATTACATTAAAGTGACATGTTAAGATTGTTAACTAAATCCGAATCTTAAGGAAAAATGCACTGTAGATGACAACTTTAACAGTCTCATCTCTTATGGTAGGTATAGGTACTAAACTCACCCAAATAGCTGTACTTCTCGACAGGACTCGCGCCGTCCTGAACGGGGGCCATGTAAACAACGTTGTCTCGCTCCAGCACGTCGTCTGTCGTGTCCTGGGCGAAGATGGTGCCGCGCCACGTGTAAGGGCCAGGACTGCCCATGATCAACGTGTCGTCTTCTAGCAGAGAGCTACTCGTTCCTACTTGACAGAAGCCGTACTCTTCGTGTTCTCTGGAAAGGAAATTTAATAATTAACCTTTTTGGTTCTTCATTATCGAGGAGATATGATTACAGCCTGTGCAAAGAGACATCGTTACCTACTCTTTTTACTATTATGGTTAAGTTCTGTACGATGAGTGAGACAGAACCGGAAGACCACACCTTCTCCCATTCCCAAATTTTCCCACTCTCATTAATGTCGGGAACGTGCGAGCAATGCATTTGGTTTTATTGTAAGCAATTATTATGAATTTACAAAAAAAAAACTAGGTGTAGTAGCTGGAGTTATTACCCACACCGATTTCTTTACCATCGTAGTTTCTCCAAAGACGTTGCAAAAAGTTGTCAGAAAATGAAAATTGTAGTAAATAATAACTCGTTAATTCTATTTGGGGAACAGTAGGTACAATAGAAAATATTACTTACCTTGCAACAGACCGTCCCCTGCAAGGTTCCATTACATCAATAAGTTGTAGGTCGTTGCTCAGCGTATAACAGAGGCCTTGTCCGAACTGCAGCTCACCAGACTTACGGATATATCTGGAAAATAAGAAAAAAAATATATCAAGAATAATATTATATTTCCATGTTCAAACTTGGGTTGGAGGAAACTCTTACGCACCTGTGAGCGCACACTGCAGCTTTCTTCCCTGGGCCTTGACTCCTGACGGAAACGCCGAGCCACTGGCCTTCCTTGATCTCGTCGGAGAAAGGCCCCGTCAGATGGTCCGAGTCCACAGCTATACATTAACAGATTGTGAGAACATTATACTTTTATCCCAGGGGTTATTAAGCTCGAGGTCAACAATAGCAATTTAACATTAATTAATTCAAATCTAAAAATTATTTCACAAAATTAATCACATATTTTATTCCATATGGTTTTTGTTTACTCAAACGTTTAGCACAAATCTAGTAGAAAGCTCGAATTAGACACAAAAACAAAAAATAAAATCCTTATTAGGTACGTAATTATTATTGCTAAAACACCATGTTATAAAAAAACTTAGCCCAAAATGAATCGAAACTGCATAAGAATGCGTTAAGAACTTAAGCTAATTGCTTTAAAGGGGTGATTTGTATTGCTTTCAAGATGTCATTTCTTGAAACCCACCAAGAAGTGGTATCGGTGATAATCTCGGCAAATGCAAAGCATTGCAACAGCGTGTATGATGCAAGAATAGAGTTCTTAAAACTAACAGCAAAGTCATCTTGCAAATGCGCCAGAAAATGATACTTTCTGTATCACGTTGCACAAACATCGTGCGATTGGAAAACATAGCGATAAAGTTCTTGAATATCATGCATCCCATATTTATAAAACAGTTATTAAGTATTTTCTAGTCACAGTTGTTTTTAATAATATAAAATAGGGCTTCTTCATAGATATCTGATACTTTTGTATCGATGTAAACAATAATAAGCGTGCATTTAATGTCAATATAAGCTATATAATAATTCTTGAAAATATAATCGTGAATACTTTTTATAATAAGCTTAGCGGCTTATTCGATTTTAGATTTTTCCACTCATGTATCGATATTAAAAGTGTCAGACGTGGTTGTGGGCATAGAGTGTTTATGCTAAGGTGACGATACTTCTGCAACCTGTAATGAATCAATGTGAAGTAATACGTGAAGATACGGCTCAAACATGTGGTCTCAGGTTAATGGACGTTATCGAAGACTACGCATGTTAATTTCGAGCTGATACTAATTAAAATTAATTGATGGCCGATTCGTTAATACACCAGAAGTACACCAACTTTGTTTACAGTGAGTATTACGAACTGAAATGTTGAGCAAGATTAAATCAGACCATGGTCGAGCAAAATGACACAATTTTATTCTTATGGGTACATACGATCAAAAATTCTTCATAGAGTCTAATTAATAATTGACGATCGCTTGGCACAGTGGTTCGAGCGTAGGCTCACTGCACATGGTAGTTGCGGGTTCGATTCCCACCGGGGCAAATTTCGGAAATGGCCTTTTCTTTATTTGCCCTGGTCTGGGTGTCACTGGGATCGCCCCCAGTCCATTGTACGGTATCCATAGTACAAGCATTGCTGACTTTGGGGCCTTATAGTTAGTGTGTCAGTCTGGCGATATTTATTGATGTAATTTATTTTAAATTAATTATTGTGTTTTCACTTACGAAGGTACAGTCGAAATAAAAACGCGAAATCTGATTACGTCTTGCTTGAATTATTCACTGTTACGAATGTAATGTTAATCAGCCCAGCATTACTTTTGTAGTCTCCTATTGTTAGACAATTTATTCAAAACCAGACATACATTGGTTTTGGCTAGTATTCTCTGTTATTCTCTGAATTTAATGTTTGTACGTGAAGTTGGTTCGTTAATGTCTAAATAGCCAGTCACCTTTGATTTTATGTTATGAGTTAACGATAGGTGTTGAGTAAAAGAAAGTGAAAATTGGGACGAAATAATTGTATTAAAACTAAATTATTGAAGGCCTACATTATAAGCTATATCAACTTACATTTCTAAAAGCTCTACTTCTTATGCCTTTTATAGGCGCACTTATATAATCTCTAAATCGAATAGATGTAGATACTGAGTTGTAATTGTATTTGAGTACTCAGTGTAAGTATATAAATAATAAATACAAGACTTGCTAGAGTGCTGTGTGGCTCAAGCGTGTGATTCGGTGCTATCGCAAGCAGTTAGTGCTTTTACATTTTGTTAAATAGGATACATTTTCATACAATTTATTTATTTTTACGATGGTACATCAATGTACGTCGTTTTTGTAATACAATCTTAAATGTGTAGGGCTCGTATAAATAAATCGATCTCAAGTATGGGAGCGATCGGGAAAATGACAATCTTATGTCATATCAGTGCAAAATGCCACTTCAAAAGCGCACTCAAGTTCGCTCTGAGACTTGTTGAGATATATTTATTAATACGGCACTAGGAAATGTATCCTAAATACAGAAATCATGGGTATATAATGTTTGGCAAAATAAAATTCAAACTAAGTTAGTGATATCCATGCGTTGCAGTAATCAGTAATGACGGTCCAGCTGGAACTGAGCGGACAACATGTTGGCGATTAGTAAATCAAAAAAGTAAATTACAGCCATTAGTCGATTAGTCGGAGAGCAAAATGATTAAGAATAAAAGGAGTTTGAGACCACAGCTCACTTACTCGTGTTTATCTGGCCGTACTTCGCTGTTTGGGGCACCACCGACAAAAGACAACATTTTAGTTAAAACTTATATTGATCATTCAGTCGATTGTATCGACTAATTTGCGAATCGATACTGTTCCAGCGTTTCCTTCCTATAGCAGCTAGATTGTGAAGAACACGGACGAAGCTACGAGTGTCACTACTTTAGCTACACAGTTGTTTTATTTTATTTTATTTTATACAAATATGATGTGTTATTGTGGCTATTTTTTCTAGAGTGTATTCTAATTTGTGATAACTCTACGATAATTATTTATACAAAACATAATGTTTGTTAAACACCTACAATCTACGTTACGTGACGTATTTACATTATCATTTGTCTTTTATAGAAGCAGTTTCTTCGGAAGTGAAGAATGAAGTGGACCTGATGAAAAAAATGATTAGACATTCCGAAATAGTCGTAGTATTCAATACATGTTGTGGTCGTAGACATTATAATAGATTCTCTGCAGTGTACTCACTCCTTTTCCCATCGGTGATGATCTGGACACAGTCGTTCAGCGCTGGGGTGAGCCCGCACTTCCATAGTGCTCCTGACCGCGTCGTGTTCGGCTGTAGGTTCTGGCCTAAAGGAGCGCCTACCAATAACCTGGAACAAAGCATCGCATTATTTAGTACATTCAAGTTACGATTACTTAATGGTTTACCAATCGAAATCTGCCATCTATACAAATAAATAAAATTGGAGTGTCTGTTTGTCATATCAAAATAACACCTTTTCACTAAATGCATATGAAAGTACATACGACAACTATAGCAAAAACGCGATTTAAATATTTTTTGTCTGTCTGTCTGTCTGTGTGTTTGTTCCGCGTAATCTCCGAAACGGCTGGACCGATTTTGACGGGACTTTCACTGGCAGATAGCTGATTTTATAAGTTAGGAGTAACTTAGGCTACTTTTATTTTAGAAAATAAAAAATGGTTCCTGTCGCCCGGGTTCAGAACGCGGGAGCGGGCTTTTTCGTGAAGTTAAATTCCACGCGGACGAAGTCGCGGGCTCAGCTAGTAAACAGTTAAATTGCATAAAAATAGTTTTTAGATTGTTATACTTCAATTAAAACTGTATAAAGATTTATAGATTCCTTTTTTAATAAATAAACATAAAATAGACACCTTAACCTAGAAACGTTTGGGGGTAAGACGCCGGAAATTGCCCTGGACAGAACAATGTAGAAAGGAAAGGAGATACCTTTGACCAGGAGTAGGACAGTATATAACAGGCTAATATAAAATAAAAAAAACTTGTTTACTGTGACATACCTAAGTGATGACAATAATAATCTTGTAAGTAAAGATTGATTTATATAACTTCCTTGTTTTGTTCGATATCCTACTGCTTACATGACCTAAACAAATATCAACATTCCCGCTAAATAATATTATTAGTAGATTAATTGTAAGTCAGGACTACATAACGACGGAAACAAATGAACTCTTCAACCCCTTTATCTGCTCGGCTTTGATAATGATAAATGAATTAAGTGTAGCACAACAATAGAATACAACTCATATCTTGAAACAGCTTATTAAATGGACGTACTCGTAAGATGAGAAATTAAACCGACTTCAAAGAAACGTGGGTGAACTAAAAAGCTAGTAATAACTATGGACCTTATAATATATTTCATTTAAAGTCGGTGCCAATTCAAGTGTTTTTTTTTTCGACGTCAAATTAAAGACATTATAAGGTCCCTAGGAAATACCTAGTGAATAGCTTTTTAGTGCACCTAGGATTTTTTGGAGTCAATTAATTATTTTTTATTAAAATACCTATTGTTTTCCTGATTTTAAGTAAACTACTTACGTATTTAATTGTTGGTAAGCTTAAATAGTCCATACCTCTCAAACTATTGAATTGATTTTGATGAAATTTCTATGGGACCACCAGCTATATGATATACGGTATGGTATCAGCCAAACAAACAAAAAAAAATCAAAATCGGTCCACCGTTGACAGAAAACCGCGAACATACAAAAAAGATATATACCTATACATACATACTCGTACAGTCAAACATCGAACCTCCTCCTTTTTTGAAGTCGGTTAAAATTAACATGATATGACATATTGTTAAGCCGGTTTTGGATTTACGATGAACAAGATAATTGATAGATAACGTTAATGATTATCGCAACTAGAGGATGTCTCCGGGCGTTTGTGTCAAAAGTCGACTGTCCCGTTATAATAGAATAGGTAAATGGTTTCTTAAAAATCTCGTCCGGTACTGTTGAAATATAAGCAAAATACAGATACAATACTTATATTTGTTTCCCATTAAATACATAAAAATCGCCAGACGAACATACCAAATTTATGGTCACAAACTATAAACGCTTGTAACATGGATAATTTATTACCATATTACCGGTCTGGGGGCGATATCAGTGACACCCAGACCGCGGAAAATTACGAAAAGGCTATTTCCAAAATTTACCCCGACGGGAATCGAACCACCCGGTGCAGTGATGCGAGCGGCCTACGCTCGAAACACTAGGCCAAGCGGTCTAAATAAAAAATAAAATATAATAGTTTGGTAAAATATTTAATACCAGGGATCTTATTTGTTGTATCTATAATTTTATATACTTAGTTGTCTCTAAAATTATAAATTAATCTGTGCCGTCATGAATTAACCATTCCTTACTTACTGGGAGTTCATAATCCTCAAGTAATAAAAGTCAAAAGGTGTATCAATTGCCGTAACTAAAGGATCATTACCATCAAATTATCTTCGTATTCATGAATCAAAGAAACGAAGTTGAAAGGTATTTCATCCACCGAGACAGCGTAACGAGGCGGATATGATTACATAGTGGTGAGCTTTCATTACGTCATTATAGCGGTAATGATGATCCCTAACACTGGGTATGTCGCATCATTACGAACATACAGACGGCGAGACATTAGCTCTGTAAGCAAACTTGATCCTTAATTGAGCGTGATTAAGTTTAATATTACTCAGAGGGGTTGACGGTTGGTTGTGTCTGTGTTCTATGTAATTATTCACACAGATCTCTGATTACGTTGTTTACAAGATCAGTGCATGATAATGCGTTAACGCATGTCTACCTCGGTGTGTGACATACCTACAGTGATCCGTCTCTTGATTTCAGGATACAAGTACTGAATATGTGGATGAGTTATTGATTGTTCAACGTAAGTAAGTATATTTCATAATTGGGCATTACTTTTAGATGAATGTGGTTCTATCTGGTACAGTGAACATCAAAAGTATATTGGTATCTGAAATTACCAGAAGAATCACGTTGTTGAACACTTCATAATAGAATAACACCAGAAGGTGTCTAAAGTAAATGATCTCAATACGAAATATAGTGTGATCAAACGTACATGATTTGGGATCCCGAGCGATGGAGTTTTACGTCCATCATCCAGCACGCTGGCCCAGTGCGAGTTGGCGTATTTTACATGTCTAGAAAATTGGTAAGATTTTCTAAGACATGTACGTTTCCTCACGATGTTTTCCTTCACCGTAAGCAAGTGATAAACATATAGAAATGATTACACCCTAATTTATACACCCTGTATCTATAATATATTATTGGCGAGATACGAATAAAAGAAACTAACGCATTATACGAAGATAAATGCACCAGCAATATTAATAAACTAAAACGACTACGCATACGGCCCGCCGTCATAAATAAACCGATTGTATTAATAAACATGAAATGCGAGGAGTAAATTAGCGTAAACTGTTATAGGTTCGATCCTCCCTAGAACCGGGTATGGCTCAATTAGAGCAGCTACATTTGCATCGTAATGTTCCCCTAACACATTGTTTCCCACATAAGGTTAGTAAACAATGCGACGAACTATACACTCTATTATAGAGCCGATAGGAGAGATAATTCTATTTCGCTAAGATCAAGGTAAGATTTTCTTTAAGCACTACTCCCCGAACTTCTCCCTTCCCCTGCCAGTATACAACTTTCCTTCAGGTCGGCATCGTGCAAGCAATTCCAACTGCTTAACATCAGAGACGCTTGTTTGCCGTCTTTGTAATAAACAAAAAAATAACTTTCTTTAGTCATGATTATTTCAAAGTTATTTAGATTCACTGTTACAACTTGACAAATGAAAGTCCATCTGCTCTCCGTCAATCAATCTATTCTTAATTAATTTCTATATTATTCAATGCTAATGCATTTCCAATGCCATTAAACTTTGTAAATCGTAATTTGGAAATTGATAAATAATTCATCGTGCATGTATAGGCCGGTCCATCGATCATCTCGCGACGAATCGATTCCGAGCGCGCGCCGCGTTCGATCACTCGCTAGCAAATAACCGATTCGTATTCAATTTAACATTGGTCACGGGCATCGGGCCCTCTGATTGTGGCACGGATCGTACCGCCGTAGGTATCTACACTACATGCCCTTCTGCATTTAAATTAACATAAATCATTACTAACACTGGCGTCCGACAGTTTCTTCTTTGGTTGTAACGATCGCTACACACGCGTACAAACCATAATTAATATCTATATTACAGTAGTACATAGTTGCTCTTTGTAAATTAAATATATTTACGTCACTATAAATAAACCTTTGTTTGTTATTCTATCATAAACAGCATTGTTGCATTCTCAGATTTCTGAATGCAATGATTGTACATTATTCCTCCCACACGTCGCAAAGGTCGACGTACTGAATGAGCGGAGGAAAGCTCTAACTAAGAGCTCTATTAACCGTTCATTGTTTTGCTTGACGTTGCGACATTACCTTATCTAAACATTTTTTGTGAGCAGCCAGTCCCGAGACAGCCACTCGCTCTAAATCCAACTCAAACAAAATATGAGTGCGCCGACGCATAAAACGAAACTAAAAGCTCGTGAAGCGTTCCGCACACGCGAGCTGGAAATAGGGAAGAAATATTAATTTTCATAACCGCAAAAGGCAAGCGGTCAAACCCTCATGTACAATTTAAAACACAAAGGACTCATTTATAGTGAAACGGTTCCGCGCGCCCACATGGTGTCGATCGATCGTGCCCTCATAGATGTCAGCCGTGGTGAGCGCCCACGCTTTTTGTTATTCGTAGAAATAAATTGCATGCACAGTAAAACAATATGTTTGCAACCAAAACTACTTTCCATTACCGCGTAAATGCAAACATCGTATATCAAAGACCGCTCCTAGCCGCCGCCTCGTGTTTCGCATCCTTGGGCCGCGCCCTGCAGCGTGAAGGGCGATAAATTCCCATCAATACGGTATCTATCCTTGACATCGGCCGATAGCGCCGCCATATTGCACAACCATTTAGATAGTCGGTACAATAAAAATGCATTTCGTGGGTGGCCATCAATCTTCCATTCAAAGCTTTACGGACTCTCGAACTGTTAAGTATGTTTAAATGTCAAGTTTGTTGATGGTATTTGGACACGTACACGCTAAGCGTTTATTGATAACGCAAATGGCAGGTTAAATATATTGACAAAAACACGAACACGCCTCTGAATAAAGAACGCCATACCTATTATAAGAAACACCTTTGTACAAATAATCAGCTTTACACACGTGATTTAAAACGCCATTACAGTAATTACTGTCAGCTTTATTTCTATTTACGGGCTATTAGCTAAATAGCACCTTAATGATTTAAATACACGAATTATTATCAAATAAACGTAACTCATTCAATGAAATGAAGCTCTAAATCAAATGTGCGCGGCTCCCTCGTAGGGCAGAAGTCTTTGATAGAACTGTGAGCTATCGCCAGCTGTATTCGATTAAGTCAATTGTGAAGATCAAAGAGCGGCGGCGGCGGGCTGCGGCAGCGCGAGATCATGCCGATATCAGTGGGAGGAATGCCTGCACGCACGAGACGTACGCTCATAGTCCTACGTGATCACGCGCCGGGCCCGTAATGTATGGGGTTTGTGTGCCATCCGTAGCTTAAAAACCCTTTTGTGACGATTATTCTTTCTTGTTTGCACGGGTGTGCTCGCGAAAAGGTTCTTGAGAAGTTTCGTTCAGTAGAAACAAATTGACAAGTATTTTTATAAAAGCCTGGTTTATTTTCTATATATCTGGAAGTTGTTTAGTCAAAATAAAACTCGAAATGTAGTTTCTGCAAATAAATAATCTAGTATATAAATGTGGTTTGATGGTGGTAGAGACGAGCTGTAAATTAACTACAGGTTATATACAGGTTGCCTCGAACGGTGTAGTATCACCCTCTCACAAAAGAACGGAATAAAATAGCTTTTATCGATATGTGAGAGATCCGTAAGCCTAACGCCCCTCCCTTCCCCACTTGCTGCCCCACTCCCCTTCAGATCGGCAAGGTGCGAGCAATGCCTTTAATAATTCAAGCATCTAAAGGATATGTTTAGTTGCCGTCTTTGCTATAACAAAAATGCAGGACACTTGCTCGAGTTGCGGGTTGGACTGATTATCAGGGCGGAAGAATATAATAAGAAATTGATATTGTCGCGGTTAAAACGAATCATTATAAGTGTCTCGATGTGTGGTATATGCGGTAGTAACAGGATACGGTCACTTCAATACACGTCTCCAACCATACGAACACTGCGGCAAAAACATATGTGGAACCTTAATAAAGTGCCTGATTATGGCGAGCGAGCTACACAGCGAATGACAAATATTCAGGCTCAGCTTTTAATTGAAGGCCGTTCGGAAATTCTTTTACCGACGCACCTTTTAATCAACATAGTTTAATAATAATGTTAAGACACTCAGATATGTTAATTATTTCAGTCTAAAGTCCGGTATATCAATATATTATCAATTAAATGTTTACCGTTCATAGATGAATTAAATATTATTCGTTCATGTCGACGTTGAATATTTGTTAAATTATGCGAAATGCTCTTTGAAGCTAGATTGAGCTAGATGTATTTATTCATTTTAAATAACCAATCAATTGAAACAAAAATGCAGAACTTAATACTATTAAAAAATATTTAATGATGCATTCCCCAGACAAAGTGGCCGCAGCGACCGAAAATTTATTGCGTTATAATAAACGAAAGGTATTTATTCTTTTTTTCACGTCTTTGTAAGGCACGCATGATGACAGGAGCCGGACTGGCTGGCCGACTCGCCGCCGGTGGTCCACCGCAAACACTCCGCTGCCATTGTCCAAATTTTATTGTCATAAGTGCCCACATGTGGTCACTCTTATGTGTAAAGGCATTACGGAATGTTATTTCGATTTTAGAACATTTAATTCAATGAAAGGGCTTTGCTTGAAGCCCGTCAATGCTAGATAAAGTAGTTATATAGTAGGTACTACAACATAGCCACTTGCACTTAGAGGGTTAGTATGAGTTTTGAACGTATTTGAATACCTATCGAGCGATCGAATGTCTCTATTACTTTGGCCTGTAAACGTACGCATGAACGCTAGGGTCTTTGCTGTGCAATATATGGTAAGATTTCAGTCAGAACTTGTACTAACCCCACTAGATATTTAGTTCCTGTTTTCAAGTAGACTGCTGACTTAGAGACGAATCAATAGAAATCAACATTTTAAAAGTGGACAGAACTATCCCTATTCTTGTTACTTACTTATATGAAAGTTTCCAATCGGAATAACACAGAACCAATATTCGCCCATTAAAATTTCCAGTAACTGAACTCATAAAAATGCTATGCGTTTAAAGAACTCAAATGAAATTGCATTGCTTACGGCGTTCGGAGAAGGAGTAGGCACGCACCTCGCCGTGTGTGGCGCAAATTGTATGGAAATAAGCCGATGAGTACGCAGATTTGTACAATGACCGGCGAAACAGTCGCTGCGTCCGAAATAAGGCTCCCACCGACACTCGCGGAGAAAACGCATTCAACTCATTACCTACCTTACCTAATACACGCAGATAATGAAAATGAACTCTGTTTATTGTATTAAATATATGTCTGAGATATCGAAAACTATTGAAGCGTTCGTGCAGTACAGTGTCATTTGTAGACGTTGGTCAAAGTCCACTTGCGTTAGCTGTGATCGGTGGTGATGAGAACACGATTTGCGCCATCGAACAGTCAACACGCATTGGAAATTGGCATCGTGGCACAGAACGCCTACAACCCTAGAAAATAGACAATTCATCCTTCCTTTCTCCGAAATAAGATCAAGGGTCTGTATATAGAAAATAACTTGCGTGGCAACAAAGTTAGCGTTCTTTTAAAATATGCCTAGTGCAGAAGTAAATAACATTTGTTTTACAATCACGCGCGCAAATCAGTGAAAGCCTTGTTGAGGAACGAACACCCTTTCTTTACTTTGATGTCATATTCAACCCAGTTGCCATTGTTTACAAATGAACGGATCATTAAATTTAATGCAATGACAATACATTTTGTACACTTTGACACAAAATTGATTAGGTACCTACACATATTGATACACAATATAAATTCATTTGGTTACAAAATTACACAAAACAAAACAAAATGGCACCGGTAAATGCCATTTAAACTAACAATATAAACGCTATCAATTATTCTCGACACCGCAATACTAAAAGTTTATTCTACCCCAACCAACGGTTCCTTTCAAAACCGCTTATGTGTGTCCATATATCAGTAATTCAAAGGAAATAGAGGTTTATGTGTTCATAAACAAAAGTATTTATTGCCTCTCGCGTATGGTCACTTTTCCAATTGTTCTGTGCGCTCGAGTGTATGGAACGTCTCAATTAACCGTCTACATGATTACTGGGAGACTGGGTCGTGACTGAGCCGACAAGCGTGTCAAACTCGGGCTTTGATCTTACGTGCCGAATAATTTGCCAAGTAGGGGTAAGTAGGTATCGTATTTCTAGATTATTAAATAGTGTAAATAAGGTTGTTTATGTACCCATTGCAGGTAGGGTTATGCAGATGAACATATAGGTATTTAAGTATATTGTACTTTTTTTTTTCGGATTAACATGTAAAAAAAAATTTATTAGATTTAAGTTATTGATAGGAACTATATGTAGAAGCCTTATTTACCTTTCATTGGTCATGTGTGTACTAATGTCAGGAAGCGTAAACAATATTTATGACAAATAAAGGAACAACTTACACGTACGGCACGGCCAGCGTTACTCCAGAGCCTGGAGTAAGCAATTCGCAGTGTGTGGCTTGGTTTGAAGTCCAAGTACACTATTCCTCGCTGTACGATATCCGAACATGAGGGTCATTGGAAAATAAATTATATAATTGTTAGTAGGTACCTCTATTAACCAACCATTAAAATAAACACAACGTCGCGTACGTTATTCAATTCTTTGTTACCAAGATGACACCTCGAAGCAATGAATCCATTATGCATCATCTGCCGTGACATTTAGAATTTATTACCGTTGTCTGAATGACGGAGTAGGTGTCTGACCAACTATGACGAAACACAAGAAACTATCAAAGTTCTTAGATTGCGGTGTCACGAAGTTATCGTAACTTTAACCGTCTCGCACTTACTCAATGGTCGATGTATTTGTCTTTGTAACTAACTTTAATCACAACAATATTTACAATACAATAACGCTTAAGAATGTTTTCCGTCTATTAAGAGTGGATTATTTGAATAACGGAGTCATTCCGTTATTCAAATCATCATTTAAAAAAAAAAACAAACGATTATAAAAATCTGCTTACAATGCATCAAAAAGTATTTTAAAAGCCGATGGAATATATTATACTAGCTGTGCCCCGCGACTTCATCCGCGTAGTATTGGATTATTGGGTTAAAAAGTATCCTATATGTTAATCCCGGTTATAATCTATCTGTGTTCCAAATTTCATCCAAATCCGTTCAGTAGTTTTTGCGTGAAGGAGTAACAAACATACATACATACATACATACATACATACATCCACACTCACAAACTTTCGCCTTTATAATATTAGTAGGATGAATTATAATATTTAATTAAAATATAAATTGAAGGCATTCTCTTCAAACATATATTTTTTAAACTTGCTTAAATATCCACAATAATAATTAGTTCTTTAAAAATTAATGACCTATTTAAATTATTAAACCTAATTTTAAATTAGGTAGATTAATCGATTTAAATAATATTTGGTAACATAAACAACTTAAAACCCTATTGTAAAAATATGACTAAAATATAACTAAAAAATAAATTGATATTTAAAACATAATTAAATAGATATAACAATAAATGTTCAGCAGCAAAGAGTTATGAAATCGATACAACAAGAATAAAAAAAAGTAATACTCGTAGTCTGAGTGGTCAAGTGGGAATTCTTATAATACACGAAAAAACTGCAAGGATTTTTTTCTAACGCTAGCTTCAAGTATATTTTTCTTGCATGTACTTAAGATGATCAGCAAGGTTCCTGGACAGTTTGTTTGTACCTATCAAGTGGCGCGATCTCTCATTAGCGCTAGTTGGCGATAGTGGTCGCGGTTCGTGACTCGACCATGTTCCTCGTCGTTGTTACCCGATGTTATGCAAATCTGTGTGTCAAAACGATGTTTTATAATTGTACTTCCAACATGCACGCTTCGCTAGACCTTGTTCTTGACCTGTTCCTGTTGTGTGTAATTAAATGAAATATTTTTTAGTATTTTCTCTATTTTCACTGTTTGTCAATAGATACCTACTACAGTTGACATATGAATACATACAAAATGTATCGAACTTATCGATTCCGGTTTAACCGTCTGAATGACCGTTAAGTTAGCAGGAAGAAAGTACTATAACCTCTGTTTTTTATTTATTTATTATAAGTAGGTTAATAACATTTTAATAGGTGTAAGTACAAACATTTTCTTAAATTTTTAGATAATGTACATATGATTATTTACGCCAAAATAAAGCGCATGAACACACACGTGGTTTTCCGATCACTCATGATAATCGAATACCTCGTTATTCTTCAATGCGCCTTTACGTTGTCAAATAAATTCTTTCCCCATTCAAAAGACGTATTAATCGAGTATAACCACGTATGTTCCACTGTCGGTAAGTCACCGTATCGGGCCATCTACACTGTCGGCGACACGCGTCGAACCATTCCTTAAGATTTATCTCATCGCGTCTAACAACTACTTTACTAGACGTCCAACTTGTAACATGATCGGAGTGTCTTCATTATTACCGTCGATATAAAGGGTGTAAACGTTTGTTGCCGTATACACAAACTCCTGAAAAAAAGTGTTTAAAAATAAACTAAATGACTACTATTCTGGATCTGGATCTCCTTAACACAGGTTATTTCATAACCTTCCTAGGAGAACACGGCTCAACCCTCTTATTGTACACACAATGATGCAAATAAATAAATTATTATTATTATTATTCTAGATACAGCCGCCCTACAAGCTTATGTTTTTTTATGAAACAAAGTAGGCGAACTATACAAGCACTTATACAACTCACCGCTTATTGCCTACATGAAGAGGAGTAGGTCAAGGGGAGTGGAAGGGAAGGGAGGGTGGTTTTCTGGCTCTTTCAGTCCTCGTACGAAACGAAGCTATAATTTTAACTTTACGCCAACTATCTGTGATAGCCGATTGGTTAAAGCACGCGTCTTGCGGGCACCAGGTCTTGGGTTCAAATACCGGCTCGCACCTCTGGATTTTTCGAAATCTATGTGCGTATCATAATTTCTATATGATTATCACTTGCTTACGGTGAAGGAAAACATCGTGAGGAAACCTGCATGTCTTAGAAGATCTAACCAATTTTCGAAAGACATGTGAAATCCGCCAACCCGCACTGGGCCCGCGTGGTGGATTATGGCCTGAATCCTCATCATGTTGAGGGGAGGCCCGTGCCCAGCAGTGGGACGTCTAAAGGGCTAAATTATTATTATTATTATTATTACTATCTGTGAGAGGCTGGTACTATCCTAGTCGAGCCGGCATTTATATGAGCTCTAGTCAATTGCTACAGCTTGGCTCTATCACTGTCAACATAATGGAAATATATTCAAAAGTATACGGACAAGTAACAAATTATTTACTTAATTTTATTTAGTAAATTTATCTATTCACTAAATAAAATTGACAAAATAATTTGGTAATAAATTAAGTAATTAATAAATAATAAGTAGGTATACTTACTCATGTATTAAACGCTAAAACTTGATAACTATTTACTTAAGTGGTTTAACTTAACAAAGAAAGTTCGTTTCCCGTGTTACAGATTCCTAACAACAAAGTTGTTCAAAGGGAGCTAATTCTTGGTATTCATCCCACGGAAAACAAAGACAAATAAACGAGATGAAGCACCATTTAGAACTACCACAGAGAAGTGTGGCCCACGGAACCGAGCGCCTCATTTCCTTGATAACAAAACCATTGTTGCTGCGTTATTAGTAACTAAAACTTTTGCGTGTCTTAGAAATGTGTGTTAACTTGTTAAGTACAAAGGTATACTTACTTATTTTATCCTACTAATATTATAAATGCGAAAGTTTGTGAGTGTGGATGTATGTATGTATGTATGTATGAATGTATGTTTGTTACTCCTTCACGCAAAAACTACAGAACGGATTTGGATGAAATTTGGAACACAGATAGATTATAACCGGGATTAATATATAGGATACTTTTTAAACCGATAATCCCGAAATTTTTGCTAAATTAAAATACTACGCGGTTGAAGTAGCGGGGCACAGCTAGTTTACTTATAAATCTATCTGTCGTATTTATAATACACAATTGACACATTTTCACAGAAGATCGCCGTAAAGTAGCTGTTGTAGCTGTGTTTTGCACGACGTTTAAGAGAGCCGAAAGCCCAACCCCCTTCACATCGCCTCCTTCTACCCACTACCGTGCAGGTCAGCAATGTGCGAACAATGCCTTTGGTATTGCAAGCATCTATAGGCTACGGCAATCGCTTAATATCAGGCGAGTCTTTGCCAACTTACCTACATAAGATACCTATATATTCCATATAAATATTTTAAATTTAAATATACCTATTACTTATAATCACATGCAAACTATCATATTTTCATAAACAATTCCATATTCGATTAACATTTAACTACAAATCATAGGGCGACGCACGCGCACGCAAAGCTCGAGAGAGCATCGCAGTCTCGCAGATTATTATCACAAACCCGTTTCCATCGCGGTGTAAATAATAGCTGATGGTGTGCATTAGTCGTGCAGACTCGGCCCGTGGGCGGCAGAACGCTGGGCCGGTAAATAAACTTGCTAATCGAAATGCAAGGTATTTTAAGACGGAGAAGGAAACAAGGTAATATAGATAGTATAGGACATCGCAACTTAGAGTGTTAACGCAGCAGTATTTATTATAATTTAAGGGCGGCATATTTTTTTATGTATTATGTTTTTATATACCTACCTTAAAAAATGTAATAATTTTAATTAAACACCAATTAGATTTTTAAAATTTGTTTTTAATGTCCAGCCAGTTGCCTTGACATAGAGTAAGGGAATTAAAAAACTAGGAGACGTCATCGATAAAATTCCACTAATTGAACGTACAATACGAACGTAATATTACTTACAATATATTTCAATACATGTCAATACTCCAGCTCTGTCAGAGAAGATTCAGTATCTAGGGTAATTTCAAAAATAGTTGTATCCTTTCCAAGCCTCTATAGGTAATTCTTTTGTTGGGCCCGTATAACATCAATCTCAAGTCTGAGAGCGATCTTGGAAATGTCTTTCTTATGTAATGGCATGTCAGACGCGTACTCGAGATCGCTCTCAGACTTGAGATTGCTTTAGTAATAAACTTTATGTAAACGTGCTTTATACCTTTCTATTTACGAATAGCTACAAGATAGAAATATGTTTGCAAGGTACACGATTAGAATCGAATCTGATATGGCACGGATGTGGAACCTACTTGAACATTATCAAATGTCGATTATCTTGGAAAAGTCGTGCCAATAGTTTTCATAGCCCCCTATAACAAGTCCAAGCGTGACACCGCAATTTGTTTATCCTCATTCGAATTTATTACAACCGCCCGTATTTGGATTATCCAATGATATTATTCTAGGTCAAAATATTTATGGACTGAGTAGGTACCTAGATGCAGATATTATATACATATATATACGTAATAATAGTTACACATATAACATTTACGGCGTGCCTTATTGCCACTGTCAAAATTATAATCAACGATGCACTAGACGACATGGAAATTAATACAATAGTATCTCTAGGGACTGTTTTCAACGTGAAACATTAAAACAAATTAACGTGCAGTAAAATACCACCATAAAAATGCGGTGGGCGAGGCGATCAACTTATTGTGTGGGACACTCGCTCACTACCAAATGGGACAGCAGAGCATAATATCTAAAGACATTCCATCGTCGGCGAGATGGAAAGAAAATTCAAATTTTATTAAATTAATAAAAATTATTAGCGCCTAATAATAACTGCAATTACTGTAGCTTATCAAATCATGGCTAAATTTTATCTTTCACCATTTCATGCTATTTTACGAATAATCTCTCTACATTAGTGAAACAGCGGTGATTAGCGCTAACACCATAAGCATTACTCTACGTAATGAAATGTACCGGTCCAACGCTCGGTGAACGACTATAAAACATAATAGAGTAATTAGAGTCAGTCATTAGTCTGCGAAAACTTAAAATGGTTTCAGTAATGTAACATCCACGAATCATTTAACGTAAAATTTATTATTATTTCTTACCTATCTCGAGTTATCTAAACTTTAAACTTTTCATTTCTGACTCGATTATAAATTATGACCGTACTCTACAGGGTTTCTAGATTGTTAGCAGTATGACTGTGACTCTACATGACTTATCTTCCTACGTTTGCTAAACACAGTGATTAGCGCGACCACTGGCATTACGAAGGTAATGAAATGTACCGGTGCCTTGCGCAGTGGGAGCGACGGCCGGTATGCACCGGAGCCAATATTTGCCCAGGCCGAGCTTTCTCACGCGACCCCGGGGCTGCCATCAGCGAGAGTCAATACTCTGAATAGTGTTTATAGTAACAATTACGATTGAGTAGACTTTAATAGCCGGTGTTTAAGATAAAATACAACAATAAACAGTTTAACATCACCACCATTTTTACCATTTCAAGTCGTATGCAAAGCCGTCGTCCAGAACCAAACCCATTTGAAATCTTCTCTTCCAATCCACAACAAGTAAAATTCCTCGTAAAACCTCAGGAAGTTGGCACTAATTAGCAATCGTAATTCGCAGCACTGTACATACTGGGAATAAGTTTAATGTAACCAGAAACGAGCTAAATGTCAAATGAAAACAAAAATTGTGATCACCCGGCGCGATCAAAGAAGATTCCCAGAGTAAATAACAGCAATGACATGACATACGCGAATTCTTAGAACTAATTTTACATCGGTCGTGTGCTGTAAATATGGGTGCTGGGACGAAAATACTTCCCCCGTTTAAGTCTATAACGTCATCCCTCTGCGTCAGGGTTAAATATAGCGCGGAGTTGAACTCGCAATTCAGGTCGCCGCAGGCGCACGCGACTTGCACATAACAATCGCTACACATGTGGACCACCAACCAATCTTCAGCCAACCGATCGAGAATGCTATAGATAGATATTAGTTTAATAATTTTCTCGGTGTAATATGTTCAAATGTAAATAAGCATACTATTGTCACTGGGTACGCTAGTAATTTTAATGTATTTAATATTAATTGATTCCATATTTTGGATCTTTCGGTGGATCTTTAGGACCTATAATAGGTATTGCTTAGTATTTCTTATAATATCACCGCAATAAATTGAGTCTTTATTTACAGGATTAGATACATTGGTGAGCCAATATTTGTGCTGATTGGGCTGGTAAGAACGTTGGCCTGCGAAGTGTGTGTGTAGCGTGGCGTGGGTTACACGTGCATCTGTGTAGTACAACTGAAATAAACCACACGTCTGCTTACTTAACTGATTTATTTTAATGTTCATTTTAAGCTTTAGGCATTAAAACTTCACCTGCAAGTCGACGTTTTGATCTAAATGGAAATCGAAACAATTAGATGTACAGATTTTATTTTAGCAACCGATATTTAAATAAGTGTTATGATTATAATTTTCATAGAATACGCTATTTTGTTCGTGAAACAGGTTCACTAGTTTACTGTTTGAATATCCCATGTTTTTCGTTGAGTTTTAAAACATGTAGGTTAGTATGAATTTAGGTAAATAGGAAAGCGTATATAAATAGTTGGCCTTGTGCTAGCAACATTGTCTCCGACAGGAAGCGGCAATTGAGCGAATGAGGCGGCGCGGGCGCGGATCAAAAACGTCAAATGATCTTGTGATCACGTGTGAACTGGGCCACTGGGCTGCGTCAACGACCTGATAGATAAAAGAGAGTGTCGCAAGGACGTGAAGATTGAAGTGGTAAAGGACCCTTCCTACTTACTTTTCAGCAAGCATCATTCTTAGCAAAACACTGAATTAAAATTTGGTATCAAATTCATGAAAAACTCACTTGTGTGGGTGAGGATACTTTTCCGCAAAAAGTAGAGCCATCTTCTATTTAATGATATAATACAGAACTGGCTTCATAATGATATAAATGCAATTAACGGCTAAAAAAACACAGCATCCGTCTCGGCCGTCCGATCCCACAATGTCATAAATCATTTCCAATATGATGACATTGCAGCCAATTAGCGGATGTTTTGCGCTCTCTCCCGTTAATACAGTGGCGCCTTCTACGGAAGCGCCGTATTGGGTGAAATTTAAACTGATTGGCTGCCGACGCGACCGAACAATACGGTGTTTTAGTCTCGAATGAGTAGGAATTAACCTTTACGAGGCTTAGACCACTAATTGGGCCCTAACTTGGACGTTGAATGTTCGAGTATCTGTTGGAACGTTCCCTGAACATGTAATTAATTTTACCTAAGATGTTGAGGAAATTGTGCCATACATTTCTTTTTATTTTATAAGATTATATTTTTTGATAGGTATAGTTATGATGCAAGGTCGTCGTTACGATAGAAGCTACAAAGTGTTATACGCATCAGAAAGAAATGCACGCGACAATTTGTTAGATTACTGTATTTTGAGATGATAACAAAAAAGTCTTCATAAATATACCTAGTAAAGAAGAAATCAATAATTTAAGCCAACAATTCTTGTCATATGTCTTCTTATCAATTATCATTTACCTACGCACTAACTGCAACCTGCCTTTCATCCAGTAACAGGCAATGTTCGATGTGAATAGGTAATCGTTTCTATGGTAACTATACGTAAAAGAATAACCTTTATGGAACTCATTGATCACCACGCTGAGTTCAAGATACCTCCGTTACCGAATCTCCGGCGATGCTTGTCCGTAACGTCCCATATTACCATAACAATGGCAGGTACAATCTTAATTAGGGCTGTGACAACATATCGATATTTAATTTAGTTTATAATACATCATTGTCGCCAAAAAAAATTGCAACTCGTTGCATCGAAACTTAATTCACACATTATTTCGCACCATTTATAGGGCATACAAATGTTTAACTTAATGATAATACCTAGATACAAATAATAGTCACTTTTGTACAATTTCATTGAACCTATTTTCATTCATATGTCTCACCCAAGTACCTTCTATCTAATCAAATATCAAAGCTTCGATGATATTATCGATAGTTAGGAATATAGGACATCCTTAACTCTACCGCTCTACAAGACAGCTACAACGGCGACCCGTCCTCAATAATTTATGGTAATGACCGCCAACAGAACACATGACAAAGGTGTCTATTCAAAATTAAGTAGATGGGTAGTGGATTGTGTTCCCTATTGTTTAGCCATTGTTCGCGGCGGTTGAAACCCGTAAATATCATCCCTTGAGCCGCTGTCGAACCAATATGTGTTTATGGGGTTTACAAACAAGCGACTTTATGGCGGCATGAAGTCTTAAGATTAGTTTATTTTTTGTCATGAATTTACGATGACATTCCATTACGTTGAGATTCAATATCATCGGTATACCGTTAAAACGGTGTTATTACATAAAAGTTAAACATGCGATAAACAAAAGTTACGCCAAATCATACAACAAAAATTGACATAACTCGTGTTTATCATGTGTTTAACCTTTTTGTAAAAACACTTTTTAAAGTCAATGACGTGCTTTCCTATGTGCTCTATTAAACTCATATTTGAGTGATACCTTTTTATGGGAGGGTAAACCGCTTCGTAACGTAACGCGTTACGGCGTGAATCTGTCAGTTTAAGTTATCACTTCTGTTGAGCGTCCCGAGACGCACTTTTTTTTAAGAACAGCTTATCCTTTAATAGTTAGATGGGACTTCGTAATCGTTTGATTAGAGTTTCATAATGCAGGTAACTAGTGAAATAACACACCTTTATGAAAAACCCAAAAATACTATTTTGAAAACTAACCATTTTCATAAATAAGAAACCACAAGCGCACCTATGAAACTGAACCCACCCATCGAACCGTCGTCAACAGAACACCTAAAAACACAACACAAAATATATATCCGGATATTCCAAATGATTTAAGTAGGTTATCGTTTCGTTACCAGAATAGCGTTATTGGAAAGCGCTGCTGTCTCATTATCGCCCGTATCATTAATTAAAGTTTCGTGTTCATGAAACTCGCAAGAAGTTCTTCAAAAGGCAATCAGTTTGCAAAAAATGCTCAACTCATTTCATTATTATTTTTGCAATACTTGTTTTTACGGCTCATTCTTTATATGTAACAAAGTCGGCGGTTTTAGAGCTGATCATCTCCGTTTTCCTCGAAACTAAAGCCAATTTACTTAATTATATTTTGTTTCAACGATATCAGTATTACCATACAAAACGCCACTATGTTTGGCGGCGCAGGCGCTAAGGTAAGTGGCCGGACTTCGCTTTGTCGCAGATAACGCGGCGCGGCTCGCTAATTGGACACGATTTATTGGCCGGCGCACGCGCATCTCGGCCAAATCGGAACTCGTTCTTAATTTACACTGTAGCCGCTACTTTGTTGTACGGTTTAACGTCAAGCTTTATCAGTACTAATAACAAACTTCTGCTAATCACCTATTGTGTTGTGTGGTTCCAAGTTTAAATTAAAGAAGTGGGACACGTACAGTGGCTTCGTTAATTTCTAAAACCATAATTACCATTACGTATAAACTAATGTGTGCTTCTTCTATTAATAGAAACGAATATATTAATACATGGTTAAATTAAAAATAAAATAAATCAATCATCCTCACCTTTGCCCATGTAACTGTATACCAATCTAAAAGTCTTCTGCGATACGTAATTTTTTTAAATTAAATAAACCCATTACGCAATACAAAACAATCATAATATAATCATTCAATTTGTTCCCCGTTTTCGTAACCACATCTCTATCTTTATAAAACGCGTTCGCCCACGTACAAATTTCGAATGGGCTTCACTATCGAAAAATAGAAAGTAATAAATTACGAAGGGCCGCTTTCCCACTCCTATCTAGGTTAACGCCGGCGGGGAACTATGAAGCGGAACTTTACGGAAGGAACAGGGTGGACGGCGCTCTCGGTTGTCCGGTCAGAAAGAAACTAAAAATATTGTTTCCGGAATGACCCAAATATATTAAGTTAAGGTGAAGGCGCCCGTCTAGCCCGCGAAATTCAAAATTTTCGAGCATTTTTATAGTTTATCCAAAATCTGAAAACATTTAACACGTTAGCTGCGGCACCAATTTTTGCATACTTTCCGTTCCTGCGGCACGAGGTATAATCGGCCCGTACCGTGACCAGACGTTAGGGCGACACGCGGTCTATTAGACCCCACCTCCTTTTACAGACTAAAATCCATTTTCTGGCGCGAAATCAAAGATAAATGAGAATTTTGGTCCTTATTGATATAGACAGTGAATTGATGAACCCTAATCCACCGTCGCCCCGTGATCTGATGGCTAGTTTAGGAATTATTAGCAAAACAAAATATGGGATCTTATACACCTCGTAACGCACTGAAATAGGGCAAATTTTCGCTGCGATTAGTGATGGGAAAAATAATATCGACGTTTTTAAACTGTCTTAACTACGCAACGACTTGACCGATTTTGATCAATTATATCTCATTAGATCGTTTTAAGGGCAAAACCTGGCAAAACAACACAAAGCTATGAAAGGATACATTTTTTTTTTAATAATCTAAATTGTGCTTGAAGGCGCCATAAAGAAAAAAAAAACCGGCCAAGTGCGAGTCGGAATCGCGCACGAAGCGTTCCATTCTATACCATTAAGAGGCACCTATTACAGACTTATTATTGGAAAATAATGGATTACGGTTTATGCATAAGGTTTATCTTTCTATTTGTATATGATGCACAACACTGGTCGCGGGAAGCTCGCGTTGAGTGCGGTACGAGGTCAGGGGGGATATGGGACGTTTTAGCCTCATTCCGCACTGCATTAAAATTATATTAATTCAGTGCGGTACGAGGCCTAAGACATCCGGTACCAAGGTAGGTACACCACCGAGTCCGGAACCATTAGTGATCTCAAATATATATTTATCTCTTTCCTACACTGGACCAAACCAAAGCTATGCCATTCGCACGACAGAGAAATTCACTTTTTTGCTTGCCGCACCACAGGGAAGTTGCATCAGGGGTGATTTAGGCCTCGCTTCGCACTTAACGTGTTAAGACAACATTTTGTGATTTGCGAAAAACACAGTATGCAGTGCGTTTATTAATACATTTATTTTACTCTAAATATTATCACGGTGGATATGATACTAGTAAATCACTAAATATACAAAAATTGCCAGATTATCTGGATAGCTGTCGTTCTTGAAATGTTTTAGAGTAAGTTGGATATATTAATAAATGCACTGCACACGGTCTTTTTCGCGAATTACAAAATTTGTCTTTTATTATTGTCAGATTTTGAAAAATTTCTAAAAGAACTCATAAAATTTGAACTTCGCGGGCTAGATGGGCGCTTTAGCCTTAAGCAGAATGGTAACTAATGAATTGGTTCAAAATCGACGTCTAGAGTTAATTATAATTAGTAACCAGATTGTTTTACTATATCATTAGTTATCTAATCTTATTATCATTCATTGTGTAATAATCATAAGAATAAGATATCCCCTCTTGGAATGCTGAGGCTAGAAAACTTGAGACTCTACATACAATACAATCAGTTTTTGTTGTTTGATTTTGTAGTTATCGAAGAAATATTTATATTATTATAATTTTTTTTGGAGTTACACGTCCACTAATTACTGAAATATTTTTTTCCATATTAGCCATCATTATACCATAATACTGACTCAACAGAGACTAAGCAGTCAGGATATACAATAATGCAGGAAATTGTGGTTTCCGTTAATTGTTTTAACATTCAAAATGGGCGTCACAAAATTATTCAGAGAATTATGACTTAATAGATGAGCCCATATATTATTTTCATGATATTATGTACGAATATTTGCATACAATTGCGACAATATGAATATGTGATCGGAATTAATGATACGGCCACGTCTTAATATCGATAATAAAACTACAAAGAGCACCTACACTCACTCACGAATTTGAAGACAATGCTATCAGGTTGAAAGTGTTATAGCGACGGTTATAATACCCGTAGAGGAAATGTTCTGACGATTATCTATAGGATTATTTTTCACATTAGGTAGGTAGTCAGTTTACGGTATTTTTGTCTTCAAATCAATTTTGCCCAATAGGTATGAAACATCTGCACAAAATGACATAATTATTATATCTCGTACATAATTCCAGCAAATTGTGGGCCTGTTTTATTTATTTATTTATTTTATTTGGTATACCAGCGTTTATATACATTACTACATTCATAATACACATTCAGATAAACTTAGAACTAAATGTGATAAAAAATTAAAGGTAAACACCGCTTGTTATTTTGTAGGCATGAATACGCTTTTGCGTCCGGGACCATGTCATTTGACAGAATTCTGTATCCAATTATTTATTTAAGGCGTCAATAGCCTAGTAGTTAGAGGGCCCGCTCTCGTAGCTGAGAGGTTCCGGGTTCGATCCCATCCTGGCCATTTAACTATTGACGTAAGCCCACTCTTAACACAAGCATAAGCTTAGCTGGAGGGGCTAACAGGAATACTAGTAATGTGATAAACTCACATTGATAGTAATCTTAATAAGAAATAAAATAAATATTATTTAAATTGTTATCTTGGCAAGTATCTTGCATTACCTATAATATTTATATGTGAAACTAATTATTATAAATGTTTATATTTAGGTATTTTGAAATTGCAAGGTCTATAAAGGGTAATATTCGACATCAATCATATAAAGATCGCCTCCTTTTGTTAGTAACCTTTCAAAGGAATAACACGCGTTCACAGGAAGGGAACTACAAAACTTCCAGGCGCCAGGAGCGTTATGAAAAAGGTTAAACTATCAACCAAAGGGTATACCATGAAACAAAGAAACTTTTTCAATATTTTGCATTGTTATAATTAGACTTTTAAACCTTTACCAGATACTTTGCGGTTAAAACAACCATAAGTTTATTACGGTAATTATTTTGCCTGTTCAACCCGAAAATAACAACAATTTTATTTAATGATTCATCTGGAATTATTCACCGTGACTCAAAAACAAACGCGTGATTCAGTATTAACGAATAATATTTAGAAGAAACTGTTTAACTTCCATAAATGACTCTATCTATACTGTTATCACTGAATCATCGTGGACATGGCAACAAAAGCATCATGTTTATCTAGCGAAGTCGCAGCGATAGATATATCGACCTCATGTTTAAATTTCAGCAAAATAAACCTACTTTGATAATCATAGCAATTATGAACTTGATGGAGATGGAGATGCTAATTTGCTTGATCGTACAACGGCATCAAATTACGCATTAGCTAGCTGTAAGAATTATGCTCACTCAGAGGATAATCGTCCAATAACGGGCACCCATACCCATATTATATTATGACGAGTGTTTCCTGGTCCACGTCGATTCAAAAATTCATAGCAAGTATAGATTTTATTTAAGTTTTTTTTTTAAGAATCAAGTCAAATCTCATTATATACCTCTTTAACTAGCAACAGGAAAAGAAAATTTAAAGTCAACAGTCGTATAAGTGAGAAACAAACACTTAACATACAGTAGTTTGGACAACGTTAGGATTACAATGTGCCACTAATTAGAAAACAAATGACATCATGAAAATGAAACCCTATCCAGTTAAAGACGACATATTCACATTGACACCTCAAACCAAGGCTTGGGCCCCATTTGATTCGACATTTGAATTGTAAAACTGTTGAGAGTCGTCAGTAGTGGGACCGCGCTGACCTCTGACTCCGTGCGGTGGAAAACGACCAGATTACGATGTAACTGCATCCGTTGCATAGATGTTAATCGCCTCCTTACTCCTCTTTATGGTAGTATTAACTAGCCGCCGGCATACTTTTGTTTTGATGGTATATAAATAGCTTATTATGACTGCCATTTCAGTCATAACATGCTGTGGAGAAAAACTGTGTCAGTTCCGTGATAAAAACTGCATATTTTGTCGGTACTAATTTTTCGTTACAATACCTTTATGAAGTCGTCAAATTTTTAGACTATAGTAATATAATAATTATAAAAATAATAATTTAACGTCCCACTCCTGCGCACAGGCCACCCCTTAATTCAAGGGGGATGACCATAATCCGACACGCCGGCCCCGGTGCGTGTTTGCAAATTTCACATGTCTTTAGAAAATTGTTTAGATAGCTTTTCTCACGATGTTTTCCTTCGCCGTAAGCAAGTAATAATTATATTGAAATTGTGATTCGCACGTAGATTTCACAAAGCCCAGGACCTACCACCCGCAAGACGCGTGCTTATCAAGCGGCTATCATTGCTAGCTTTGGGCCCTAACGACTACTTTGACTAGCAGGAACGTTACAAATGTTGTAATATCCCTCATCACAAACTACACATAGTTAACACAAACACGTCTAAAGGTTAAATTAAGCATTTTTTCGAAATAATCTTGATATCTACTAGGTGAAACAAAAAGGGTATACTATTTTTTTTGCAACTTAACTTTGTAAATCTCAAACTATCGGCTTTGTGGGACAGTTGAAGTACTAAAGGTTTTGTAGACTTGTGAAATCGGTCAACAGCTGTATTCCTATAACACCTTTTGTGTTTCAAGTTCCCTCCAAAGCTGATAGTTTTAGAATTTCAAAGTTAAGTTTTGAAACAAAAGTATACCCTTTATGTTTCACCTTGTATATAACTCCAGAAATACTTGAAACGATATTTGCTTCAGAAAAAAATAATCAATCTTCAAGTTTTAACAATGATTTCAGTGTTCGCCTTCCATTACTGTATATGAACGTAAATTATCAGGCGTTTGTTATGAATCGTAACACATACTCGCGGGATGTTTAAAAAATCTTTCAATTGAACGGCAATTAATCAGTTATGCAGCACACGCAGGGCTGTTGACTCACAGTTAAATTAAAAGGGGCATAACAAATAAAGTTAAGTGCCGCAGCGGGTCGCGTTTCTTCAGTAATGAATCACGATGTGAGAAAAGAGGCAATTACTCTCATTATTACTACTTATGAGTCACGGCTGGTGCGGCGCTCCACACGTGGTGTCGGTTTGGCGTGGAAATGCGATTAACACCATACGGTTATAAATTCCAGGGAATTTGGAGGGAATCTTTTCGTGATCATGATTATTCGCGCTTGGGAGAATCCCACACGTAATTACTCCTCTTACTTGCCTGTCTTTAAGGACGTTAATAGCGTGAAAGATATATCTTTGATCGGCTTATTGCTTGAGAATAGGTATACCCGTATCTTTAATAAATAGGTGTCTTATCACTCAAGGTGTGTTTCTACTTTCTATAGATTTCCTCGAGTCGTCAGATATCAGATTATCAAGCCAATAAAGTTTATTTAATGACATCAGCTTGACTCTATGAAGCTCTTTGAAGGGAATGATTAGCATTTACGAGATAAGAAGTTAAATGGCTATCAGTCCGCGTTACTAAACACATTTCCACTCCTCATTTTATCAGCGAAACACTTATCTGAATGAAAGTCCGCTGTGGACCAGGCGTTGTATTGATTACTGATTAATTTTGTACAGAAACCCGATTGTCTCGATTATTTTATTAGATAAAACGCTTGTGAATAGTATTTAACTTGGAGTGATTTATTGGGATTCAATCTGTCTCTTTCAAACAATAAATATGATCAATGTTGATCTACTTTACACGAGAGGATTAAATATAAATACCTACTCCATTTCTAGACTGGGGAAATGGGTCTATGATCGTTGAGCTTGTAAGCAACGTTTTCAGACGATCCTAATATTTTCAACGGTTCCTAATGCATTCCGTCTATCAAAGTTAACTATTAGAGCCTTATAAGTTTTTTAACTGAGGCTGGTTCCTCCACACACTCCCACCACTGTTACTCCTGTAAGCCTGGATTGACAATGGTGACCAATAATGACGTCGAGATTTGACCCTCGACGAGTCCCGGGGAAAAGTTAAAATGTCTTGGAACCCGCACGAATTTAATCGAAAGAAACAACAGGAGGAGTTGGAGGAAAAAAAATCCACTTCCCTCCGGTGCAAAGTGGGAGACAAAAATAGCTGGTATCGGCTGATTGCCATAGAAGCATATCTGTTACAGCTGATTGAAGACCACCACCATATAATAGCCACCGTAAGTCACCACGGACCGTAATTAGACTAATTGGACCTAAAATCGTGAGCTGATTAACTGAGGCTATTATTATGGTGTAATTGAAATTTGTGCCCACTGTAATGGTTATAATTTTCGTTGTATCCGGAAGGCAACGGTTCAAAACAGACACGTGCTAATGTCATTTTATTATTCGACATACAAAAAAAACGACAGCATGCACAGCGGTGATAATGAGTCTTTCAATAAGTTTTTTCTGTGGGTCAAAATCGTGCTTGCCTCCGGGGCACGTGGACGTAAAGTGGATAAGGCATCAAGGTAACGCATAATCAAACTACTGGTGAGAATATATCCCAGAAATGATAGATTTGGGTCGGTATGATAATCTTTAAAGCCAACAGTGAAGTTCACAAGCTGAATCTTATTAGGTCGACGATATCGTGCATCCAATACCAAGAAACTGCCTGATACGTGAGTTTCAGGTTACTGTATCATTAACGTACAATGCGCTATTCATTTGATTCACTGATCGGAGCCATTGTAGAAAAACGCAATGGTGATGAAAACATAAAGAACAATCACCTATTCACGTTTTCTTGGTGTATTACATTCGATCTTGGGATTAGTGGGTGAGCATGGAACGGATATGAATGAGGGACGGACAAACAGACGGTACTAATCACAACACCACACAATGGTATTGTTTATTTCGTCGAGTGAACGCGGAAACTGTATCTTGATACCGAGTGGGTGGTCGGTAACTATTACTATAAGTAAACGGTCCCGAATATATGATATCACCAATATTTCTAATTGCAAAGTTACTAAGGCCCGCATGAATAAATCTATCTCACGCCTGAGAGCGATCTTAAGTAGGCTTTTGAGAAGTTAGTTTTTACTGGTATGACATAAGAATGACATTTCCAAGATCGGTTTCAGACTTGAGATTGACTCTTAATATGGGCCTAAGCAACATATAACATGATATTTTTGCGTCGATTTTTATTACTGTCAATGAAGTGACTTGTGCTAATATTACTTTTTTATGGAAAAAAAAAATATGTATACCGCCAGACCATACAGCAAATGCATGATCCTAAACTAAGAGACGCTTGTACTATGGGTACCATAAACTGGACTGGCGGCGATACCAGTGACATCCAGACCAGGGCAAATGACGTATATGCCATTTCCGAAATGTACTCTGACGGGAATCGAACCTGCTAACACTCAGTGCAGTGCGCCGAGCAGCCTACGTTCAAACCACGCCAAGCTGTCGTAAAATAGGGCAAATAAAATTCAAGTTCACAAAACAATGACATTTCTTGATATAAATTTACTTCGTCTATATAGAAATCCATTTTATATTTATGGTTAGTACAACTCTACTACGCTCTGCCTCAGTACAGACACTTAAGTAATTACCGTAAGTAAAAACTTCAACTATTCTTAGAACATAGATTTAAGAGTCATGTCGGTAAGCACTTGACCGGAAACACTCGACGTCTGGTAGCTGAACCGCGCGCAAAGCGACCACTTGAGATTACCCTAACACCTTAAATAGATCTCATCTCATATTTAAGTTATTTGATCTGACCACTTGAAACGATGATGTAGCCTCTGAGGGAATGTAAGAAATCTGTTCAAGGATGTCTGAATACCAGATGCGCTTCTTTGAGCTCGCTCATGACTAAAACAAGACTACAAGGACAACATCATTTAATTTTAATCCGTTTGTTGGTATATTAAGTATTTTTTACCCACATGCTAGTATTATTATTATTTTACACTAATAAGTATGCATGTATTTTTAGCTTTTTATATATATTTACATATTAGTACATTATATTTGTGCATGCCTTACTCTATTTCTGCTTGGCATCCGTCAAGCACTCAGGTGCCAGATGAAAATCCGTCGCTAAGCTTACGCAGGGCATTGGGTTGATCTGGGAACCTATTTGGTCCAGCCGTGTGATACATTCACCACTATGTCATCTTTTTTGACGTTTCGAATTATTTTTCTTGTTTAAAATTTGTAATTGTATTTATTGTTTTTCTTTTCTCTTTTAGTATTGTGTATTTTGTTATGTGCCAAATAGATATCAAAAAGATTATTTTATTTATTTCTTTAAGGGTGGCCCTTTTACGCACGTGTCAACTGTTTTAATATTTTATCGTTCGAGCCAATTATTTTTTTTCATAAGAAGGTAATGATCGCGGTACAATGGTTTCAAATTTGATGCGACTACTATCCATACCATATATTCGAAGACTACGATTTCTATATATAAGTACATATAATAATATAATATATTCTATTCCAATTTTACACGTTTTTTTTCTTCTAATATCCGCCAGTAATCTGCCCTAGAATCGTCGGTAGCAGTAGCGACAGTGCGAAATAACAAGAAGTCGTAAAGTGCGAGCCGCGGTGTTTATGGGTCTGTTCTCACAGTGATCCGGTGTCGGGACACTTTCCTGCTGAATGTCAATACGGGCTTCATGTTATACAATTGAAAGTTTATTGACACTCTGCATTGAAGCTTTGGTGCCTACCTAAATGGTGTGAGGAGAGCGAACATTTGTGGTGGTAGATACCTATGTTTTCATCCATTACCTTTATTTTCTCTCTTTGTAAGGTTAGCGGCCATTTACACGGACATCCTGTCACCGATTATTACTATACATTATACTTTATCTAGATTTCAAATACGGCCATTATCTGTAAGAACGGCGTGGGCTTCTTCGTATAAATTACCGTTTTAGTAGAGTTCGTTTATTTCAGGAAAACGCGTGCTGTGACTCTTATAAACCGATGACTATGGACCAATTTGTCCACAAAATAATTCACGCGTCTTTGTGAAATGAACTGACTATACACATATATATCTACACATTTATTACAATGACTAGTCATCAAGTTAGAAAAGTGCCTACAATGTCACGCAATTCACTTCTGCTGACAATTGCATATGTAAGTTGAGTATAGTCAGCAGTATAATGGGAGCAATGTAATAGGAGTTTTCACAGTAGGTACACCAGGAATGCAATAACTTGATACTTTATATTAACTTAATAGATACAAGATAAGTATTAAAATATCCTGAGAACCTGTAATATTTGTGTAAAAGAAAAGCTAAGACAAATCTACACAATATAGTGTTTAAGGCAAAACTTATACCGATTAATGTATTTTGTCATTCCCTAAAAAAATATTGTAAAAATAAAATCTTTATTTGTAGACAGAATCTTTGCTGAAGACTTAGGCACCTCCCCCAAGAATGACCTCCTTGGATAGTGAGCCAAGCCCGGCAAAACCGCGTGCGACAGCTAGTGACGTCCATTATAACGTGCTTGCTATCATATTACTGTCGACTTGCACTGTCCGACTGTCTAGAATTGTGGCGCCATGATACTACTAATGCGCTAACATTTTTATTATTGCCGCCGGTGACGAATCAAGAATGCAATCTAACAGTTTGAAATACGAATATAAAAGAAAAAGTACTTGCTAGTGGGAGCATATTCTGCATTCTTAAAACCATTAAGGTGAAGGCGCCTGTCTAGCCCGCGAAGTTCAAATTTTTTGAGTTATTTTAGAAATTTTTCAAAATCTGACAATAATAAAAGACAAATTTTGTAATTCGCGAAAAAGACCGTGTGCAGTGCATTTATTAATACATTTATTTTACTCTAAATATTATCACGGTGGATATGATACTAGTAAATCACTAAATATACAAAAATTGCCAGATTATCTGGATAGCTGTCGTTCTTGAAATGTTTTAGAGTAAGTTTGATATATTAATAAATGCACTGCACACGGTCTTTTTCGCGAATTACAAAATTTGTCTTTTATTATTGTCAGATTTTGAAAAAATTCTAAAAGAACTCAAAAAATTTGAACTTCGCGGGCTAGATGGGCGCTTTAGCCTTAAGCTCAAGGCGTAAAAATTCAGTTAGTTATAACCTACACCGGTGGAGGCAGTGCAATTTCTGCAACCTAACGCGTCCGGAATAACTCGACCTATATCTGAAAAAAACTATACTTTATATACAGTCGAAGCCTACATTAGTCCTCGAGAAGTTAAGATGGCCTTATAACTTGAAAATGTTCTCCGTTATGTTCTTGAAAAGGTGATCCGTTCGAGAGCCGACATAAGATTTGAGCAACTTGTCCCCTTTAAAAGTGGCTGTGGTATTTATATCTTATGGACAACCACATTAACTCATGGTATATATTGTATATTAGTAAATACAGGTTAAAACAGAAAGGGTATACTATTTTTTTCAAAACTTAACTTTGTAATTCTAAAACTATCAGCTTTGGAGGAAACTTGAAAAACAAAAGGTGTTATAGGAATACAGCTATTTACATTTCACAAGTCTACAAAACCTTTAGTACTTCAACTGTCCCACAAAGCCGATAGTTTGAGATTTACAAAGTTAAGTTGCGAAAAAAATAGTATACCCTTTTTGTTTCACCTAGTATAGGTAGTTTATCACCTTTAGTCTCGCGCGTCCGTGCCAACAACATATCATTGTACCTGACCAGATTAAAATGCTCGGATGAAGAAGGTATCGATGTAAAGACCATAGATTGCTTTCACATTCTTTGATATGTTACAGAGTGTTTGTGTTACGATGCTCTTGATCTTGATTCGATAGAGCGGTGTTGGGCAAGCGCCGCGCGTGGTCGCGAGCGTGCGCCCACGCACATTCCCGCCGGTACACTTGAGGGGTCGGTTTTACTTACCTTTGACACCTTCTGATGTATTCGCTTGTTGCTTTGTACTTACCTGAAAGCAAAGTATGCATATAAAACAAATGAAAAACGGACTAACAGAAATAACCTCGCTCATACTAAAACTAAAATTCATAAACTTATTACGAAGTAAATTATCTATAATAGGCAAGCAAGTATTTTTTTTATTATTCTGGTGCCTTTACACCTACTTCTATAAATAATCCTAATATAATACAAATACAATCAATAAAATACATTATTAATTATACAAATAATGAAATGTAGGTATTGATTGCAATTGATTTCACGCAACACGAATACCCAATGATTGTAAGGTGCCAAATGTCTAACGAACAGTTATTTAGTGGCGTCTAATTAATTCAGCCTCATGTTGGAAACAGACCAAACACAGGCCCGCGTTGTTAACACTGCTGTAAAATATGGTTCCGGGTGTTTAATTATGGAATAATTTGCGATAATTGGGAAAGTATGTTGCTTGTTTGATAACGGTATAAATTCGGAGCTACTATAAACTTGTACTAAGTAAACACCTAAGGGTGAGCGTCGACTTAAGCTGAGCGGGCTAGCTGGGCTAGCTAGCCCGCTCCCTTTGGCCAATGGTGTCGCTTCATTTTCGTCAGTTCATGAAATGAAGCGAGCCCGCCCGGCTCAAGTCAACGCCACACTATTAGAAAATAATGATAGAGTAGGTATAAGAATATGTATGGGATAAGGTAATAAATAATTCTATTATAATATTGTAAACAATTATACATATTTAAGATTTCTTTAGGACACATAAAAATAAATACTTATATAAATGATAAAAGCTGATCTTTAAACTTTCTGTAATGCATAGAAGAAAGTTAAGATATTTATCTGATCAAATACCAGAACAATCCATTTGACCTGTTTATAACTGGGTTTATTGCGAGCATAATGAAGTGTCCCTCTGTCATTAGGACTGGAAGGTTATCGCGGGGTTACCTATCACACTACAATTGTTCGTATTGTGATCCGTAAAGTGTAACAACCGTTTTCACAGCACAAACAATTGAACATGATACATGATAGCGAAGAAGCTACTATATAGTACCTATCCATGCCTACAGTCTATTTCACATACGAAGTCTTGATGCGGCGCTGTAAACGCATGTCGGCAACACAAATTTTCACTGTGTAAATTTTAGTTCTGTATTTTTCCGCGGGACTTTAAATGTGAAATAGACCATACAACCACCAAGGAATAGTCATAAATCGGCCTGATTAAAAGGCTAAAACGGCTGAATTGAGCGATTAATCTGTGACTCTGTAAAGGTACTTTCTAATAGCTAAAGCGGGGAATAAATTAATAATTAGTTTGTCAAGGAAAATCGAGTGGAAAATGGTTTTCGAGACTAATTTATGATATATTTTAAGCTGATTCCGATAAAAGCCCTGCATCGTGTGCAATATAAAACGTTTTAATGTATTTTCCTTCAGTGTCACAGATCGTGTTGAAGGTATTCATCAGTGTGCCCGCGGTCGGTAACTAATAACAGTCAGAGTGTGAAACGAAGCAAGGAAATAAGAAGTAAAATTGAAATACTTAATATTGAGACCAGCATCTGCGTTCAGTGCTGTCTCACGCAAGTAATTCTCACATATAATTAGCATGTCGACGGTCTTTGACTTCAAACAATGCAGATATCACGTTAGTCTCGCCATCTTAGAGAGCAAAAATATTTTCTAACCCAGAGAATTTGGAATCATTCCAGCCTAACTGGTATCTAAATATATATAACTCAAAGGTGACTGACTGACTGACTGATATAGTGATCTATCAACGCACAGCCCAAACCACTGGACGGATCGGGCTGAAATTTGGCATGCAGGTAGATGTTATGACGTAGGCATCCGCTAAGAAAGGATTTTTATTAATTCTACCCCCAAAGGGATAAAATAGGGGATGAAAGTTTGTTAAGTTAAACTCCACGCGGACAAAATCGCGGGCTCAGCTAGTCATTTATACGAAGAAGACGACATGGTTCTGTCTATACATTTTTGATCGTTATTAACATACGGAACAGTAAACTTTGTCGACCGCTAACTCGTTTTTATGCTTTCCTACCTTTGATAAAAGACCTTTATCAAAGTTTCCTACTAATCAAATAAAGGAATTTACTAAACACAGGTACAGTCACTTACTAAACAATTCGATTACGCTTCGGTTTAGTACCAACTATAGATTCTCATCTATAAGTAAACATAGTACTATCGATGTAATATTGTGAGCACCAAACAGCTTTTGATTGACTAATGCATTTAAGAGAGTCCACAGCTCAAGCTCTTCTATTTTAATCTAAAGTGTTTAACCGCTTATCATAGAGCCATTTATTACAGCTGAATGGTACCTAACGCCCACTCGTGGGCCTGTACACCAACACAAACATAATTATAGTAATTGATTTAAATATAATAATAGCATGGTTGCGCTGATCCAATCTACAGCTTTCGATTATGTGTAAACAGCGTAATTGAACTACCCGAAACTAATCGAATATTCCCGAAACATAAACAAGACCTTATAACAAAAGAGTAAAGTTTAAAATATAGATATTCTTTCTCGCTGACTGTGTGTTTTACAACGTCGGCTATCCAAACTATGCATCAGGAGGCTGCGCTGTCGATCCCTATCGCGCTTATTATTTTTCCATCGTTACTTGTAAACAATGGCTAATATTGAATCGATGGAGGATAACGTCGTCGTGTTTATAATAAAAAAAGTTCAATCTTCGCAGATAGGCAGGTATGTCCGACAAATGCCACAGGTTTATATGATAACTAGCTGTGCCCGCGACTTCGTCCGCGTGGAATTTAATTGACAAAGTTTCATACAAACTTTCATCCCCTATTTTATCCCCTTGGGGGTAGAATTAATCAAAATCCTTTCTTAGCGGATGACTACGTCATAACATCTACCTGCATGCCAAATTGCACAAATTGTACAAATACACAGCCCGATCCGTCCAGTGGTTTGGGCTGTGCGTTGATAGATGACTATGTCAGTCAGTCAGTCAGTCACCTTTGAGTTATATATATATATAGATAATATAAACAAAAAAATATTGCCTGTTATTACAATTCCGTCATACGCAATGGTCGTTTGTAGGTACCTTAAGGTAATAGTTTTTTTTTTAAGTGGCATTAAAATAGAATACCAGCAGACATAAAAAAACTGCACAATATCAAACATTAATGCATAATAACCATGTCTGTTATAAGTAGCCTTATTTACGAGACAAAAAACTTTTACGTTGTCTCATTCAAATACGTTTTTAGGGTGCAACAAAATATCATATTACGGTAGCTTATTAAATTGTCCTTCAGGAATGTTTGTACCGAACACCCGTAGACTACTTCATCCTTTTTTATACAACACCCATCGCGTTATGGGAACCATAATAAGACAGCCAAGATGAAAGACAGCGTTTATGAGCTCGGGTGTAGTGTTACCGGCCGAGGGGTAACTGCATTATGTTTATACTTGATTTAAATATTTACCCATTAGATTTGAGCAAATATCGAATAGTCGGTAAACAGATAAAACAAGCGTGAGAACTTTTTGGTAGAGATGTATATTAATTGGTTACGCTCATTAGTTGTTCGGAGATGTTTGCACTGGCCAGCAAATGTAGAGTCAATGTCGCAATGAATTTTTAATAGTTTTAGAGATGGGAAAATGTTTGGGAAACCTGGATGAATTTAGCGTATTCAAATTATTACACCATAGTAAACTGCATTGATACCAACATTCTTAAACATCAGTTATGATGTTTTAATTATAGTTCGTAATACAGTTTAAGAATGAGAGCATGGCTGAATAAATACTTACTTGTAAAGGATATAGCAGATATGTTATTACTAATATCAGACAAAGGAAAGTTTTCTCATTGTCTGTTCCTGGGATCATAAAAAATAAGTAGGTCGTACATGATCTAGATAACCTTTCATTGTAATTGGAATTCATATCTCAGCTTAATATATTATAAGAAAGAGCCTCCTTATGTCCACAAAATAACAATAGTGTACTAACATAAAACGCTATATAGTTAAGAGCTTATTCTAAAGAAAACACTTGAAGTTTTTATGAAAACAATATACCAAGCAGATACACCTGAAATAAGATGGGGCTGAATAAAGTATGACGTCACCGGTCAACGACCCCCACGAGCTGTAAAACTTTAGTAAAATTCGCAGTCAAAACAAACCGCTAGAGTCATACTTAAGTAAAAGAAACCTAATTTCTTAAGATGTAGAGTTGTTATTCAATGAGATGAGATCTAGTCCAGACATCATTATATAGTGGAGTTCCGACTCGGTGAAAACATTTCACGTTTTCCTGTTACTACGAACCCACTATCGACTGGATGTTTATTATACAGTTGCTTGCCAAATTTAGTGCAGTTGTTTATTTTTTTTATGTAGAGCACTCGTAGCGTTCCGTTAACAAATCGATAACCAATTGTTGGACGCGCTTTCGGTTTGTAGACTCATATTAATATGTTGAAGTTTTTATGGCCCCTAATAATTGGCTTCAATTTTATCGATTATTTTTGACATTCGATAAATTGCAACAGTCAAACCAATTTGACAGGTTTTTAGTCACTTTTGTTGTTATATTTAGTTGTCGATCGGTAATTGTTACTCCTGATCAGTAGTTTTATAGAGTCGCTATTTGTTAGTAATTTGATACATTTTTTGAATAGTAGCTGTTAGTTACTCTACATTACGCTACAAACATACGCTAGAGCCTAGCGAGCGTAAAACATGCTTAAAACCCATGGCAAAGATACAGCTTTATCTTTATATAATTGAAACGTCAATCTGTGAAATGGTTCCGCCCACTTTGTTTTCACTCATTTAGCAACTGTCAGACGCGGAGTATGTATGTGTATGACTCTGTCATATCCACCTACAATGAAATTAACTTAAGCTTTTAATCACCGACTTTATAATATCTGTGCAAGTCGCAATATGTGTGCATTTATTTTCCATATGCTTTTTAATTAATACCAGAAATGTTCAGATGATTTCTGAATTCATTCATGAGCAATGACTGGGAAAGAATTTTGAACTCTTAGTTTAGTTGTGCTTATCGTTTTAAAATTGTGTTTCATAAAATACATTAATATTAAAATTTCACGCTTGGATTTTATCGAGCGTCCAAATAATTACCATTCAAACCATATGACTCATTCAGGACATCATTTCCTTTGCAAGGAGTGTGTGTAAAATAAAGGGTGTTTTCAAAAGTCCGAAATAATAATTTCGGTACATATGCTGTAGCTGATATAAAGGTGCCTAGTGAAAGCAGACTATAGGTACGTAACTATCATACTTTCATAGTTTATTACGAGTCTTTTAATATTTGTCTCAACTTTCGTGATGCGGCCTTATCTAATTGCCTAAAAAACAGAATAAACTTCATTTACGAGTAACTGTGTGTTCAAGATAAAGGTTAATTTTTTTTTCATGGAACCTATTTGATTTGTTTTTTTTTTGAATTAGTGGGGCTAAAATTTTAGAATGTTGGACCATATTTTATACAACTTAGTTTTATGCCCGATACTCATTTGTACCCCAAGTATTATTTCGGGCTACTTTTAAACCATCCTGTACAGATCATAATAAAAAAAACCGTTGTTTTTATTTCGGGCGCAGAACAAAGAGACGAGTGTTTGTATGACCCAAGTTAATGATTCGATGTGATTCGCAGAACTCTGCCCAGCCTAGTCTGAGACTTTAGTTACTGTGGGGCTCAAATTTGTAGTATACTTTACCATTTACATCAATACATCAATAAAAACATAATCCTTGTCAGAACATTTCATTATTTTTAGAATTACCTGTCATACGGTTTATCGTAGTTACCTATAAAGTATTAATATTCAACAGGCTGCCAGATATCAGTGAACCTTTAATAGAAAATAACGAGACTGAACATTCAGAAACCTCTCGTTAAAGTTGACTCATAATAGTAGAACCTATCTAAAACTGGAGGCGGCCATAAATACTAACGAAAGACTTGGCTATAACAGAGATTTACGAAGGCTGTAAACATCGTTCAGCACAGTTGATATGGCATGGATACGACCTCTGATAAAGCATGCGATTACTCTGAAAATGATGCATCTATAAAGTTATCTATATGTATAATTATATAAAGTTTTACTTTAACAATGCATTTATATTTCGCATGGCGCATATAATAAACACTAAATATGATTTAGTCACCTACCATAAAAAAACAATCTGATAGGTATTTTTAACTGCTGAGCTTGGATTAAATCACTCCCTACTAACAAGCTCCAACCATCAGAAAATATCACTATCAGATATTTTTTTTATTTCTACATATTCTATAAACACGTCTGTATTTCCCGGAGGTGTAAGCAGGGGTGTACTGACGTGCAGTGATTTGGAATAATAGGGTATTGGAATAAAATTATGGTTAAGTCGGGAATATATATGGGTAACATAATTTCTTATCTATGGGTGCTAAATTGGTGGTAGTATCACTCTCTCACAGAAGATCGGCGTAAAGTAGCCACATAACTTAATAGCTGCATTTCGTACGATAAGTAAGAGAGCCAGAACCCCACCCTCCTTCCTCTCCTCCCTTTTTCCCAATTCCGACTCCCCTTCAGGTTGGTAACGTGCGAGCAATGACTTTGGTATGGTAACAATCTAGAGGCTACGAAAACTGCGTCGTACACTTGTTGGCCGACTTTGTTACATAAAAAGAAAACAATAATCTCGAAGTTCTTGAGGAAAAAGGAGGTCTGATCGTATTAAGTACAGACCACAACTTCGCACTTATCTGATTATGAATCGTATCGAATACGAATGGATCATCTATTGTTATTCAACGGTGATCGTGCGAGACGTGAGATCAATATCTTAGTTTATGTACTTCATATTGTGACGTTTAAGTTTTATGCGTATGACGTACACAGAATAATATTTTAACTTATCGAATGCGTCATGGCAATTAAGCAGAAATTACTGCGAATTTTCCAAAAATGCCGACAGTGTGAACCGCTGAAAAACAGCCCTGGCTTTTAATTTATTTAATTAAACTATTATTTGTTTCATAACTTAAAATATTGGATGGTAATCTTAAATAAGGGAAGATCCCAACTCTCTAAATTTTTCATATAAAACAATAAATTAAATATTTTAATAAAGACTTATTGGAATGAAATTTCGGTTTCCAAATACGTACGAAGTAAGTACTTATTAATGAATTGTACGGAGGTAGGTAGGTTCTCAGATAATTGTTTTTGACCACACAGGTAGAAGCAATTTCTTGGGCGGACTCACACCGCCTCGAGGTATCATGCTAGCTGGACGCAAACGTTATATGCACGTGGATTGTAAACACAACGTATCTACTAATTAATAAGAATTATTATTTTCCAGTTAAAAAATCGAGTCACATAATAATTAGAGGCGTTCTTATGAATAAAGTAGTCGCATTATTAATTTCCGATAAGCGTGTGAAATTATTTATTGTGTACTAGCTGTGCCCGCGACTTCGTCCGCGTGGGCTTTCATATTAATTCACCTTTTAAACCTTCTCTGCACTTCCAGAAATAATTCAAGACCAAAATTAGCCAAATCGGTCCAGCCGTTCTCGAGTTTTAGCGAGACTAACGAACAGCAATTCTTTTATATAGAAGACTAGCTGTGCCCCGCGACTCCGTCCGCGTTCTGTTGAAAATTTTCCTGAATTTTCTTTGCTATAAACCTCACGGAGCCCGAGACCTTTCCAACGAATGCAAAACCGTGGAAATCGGTTCGTGCGTTCTGAAGTTATAGCGTCAGGAAGGAAAACCCGACTTATTTTTATATAGTAGACTAGCTGTCCCGGCAAACTTTGTTCCGCCATTGAGGCTATAAATGTACTGATTTTAAAAATGATTAATTAAATAATTATTTTAATATACAAATATAAAGATTATTTCTTGGCCATGTATTCAAATAAAACTATTATACAGATTTTATTATGTTTATTATGCAGTCTGCTACAGGTAGACAGGTAAACAAAGACTGAACATCAAAACTGCCCATGGTTTCATTGTTAGCATGATGTATATGTTTAATCTCACTTACAAAGTGTTATGAATCCTTTGTATGTGCTCTTGTGTGTCCTCTTCGTAGTGAGAGCACCTTCGCTACGTTTTGAGCCAGACTGTATGTTGGATTTTTTTTTTTTTTTTTTGAATTGACTATATGTTGTTGGCCAGAGTGGCCATAACAACTTCACCCGGACAGAGGGCGAGCGCAAGTGCGCTCCAGCCAGAGGGGCAGGGGGGCAGCTAGCTCAAGGGCGCCACAAGGGACACGACCTCGGCTTGGGCCGCTGCCAGGAGAGGTGGCGAGGGTAAATCTACCACCGGATCGGAACGCATTGTATGTTGGTGTGTCAATCTGGCTTACAATGGGACGCAGCGGGTCCTCGGGCTTGTGTATTTTAGGTAACAATATCTTTGCCATGTATTTTGGTGCTTCTTTTGCACTCTTCATTGAAGCACGTTGTGATAGACGACATTTCTCATGTTATTATCAGGCGCAAGAACAAATAACGCTGATGGCCTTCCGACCCGTGAACATGCCACAATCAGTACTTGATAAATTTCTTCTTGTTCGTCCAAAATTATCTAGTTCTTGATCTCTGAGGTCTGCTCGACGATTCCTCATTGCCAACTGAGCCGTTTCATGGGCTGCCTCTCTTTGCTCTTGTGATTGAGAAGCACGAATTCGAGCCATACTACCGCGGCACTCTTCACTTCCAATTTCTTGTTCTTCTTCAGTTCTTTCATTCGCAATGTTTCGAATCCTAGTTGCATTACGGCTTTGTCGCGATAGATCAGATTGTCTTGGACGCGGCATCGTGTGATAATATCCGCACAATAAGCTTATAGTGTAACTAACACGACTTTCTTTTATATAAATAGATTATTATGTAGAACTTGTATCTAATCATACACTGAAAAAGCAGTTCCTAGTATTATTTTTAGTATTTTTTTACTAGAAAAATCTCCATTTTACAAAAATCTACACTACAATTAGAGGGATCTCTGAAGGAAATAGCTTTCTCAAGCTACGTCAAATCTTTTTTGATCAAGTATAAATTGTAGAGTTCTACGACCGACATCCCTAAAGCCGTCAACAAACTATGATCCAACGTTACGGAATGTTGATTTCACACTTTAGAAACCGCCCATTCAAATGCAACAACAAAGGTAAAAAATGCTAAACGACTGAGCTTTTTACACGTCAAACTAAATTTCCTATTTCACAGCTGTGAAAAGCTACGGTCATCCGTGCGTGTCGGTCATTTTGACATGCTTCTGCGCCCGCGCGGCCGATCCATTACGCGGTACGCTGCTCCCAATTACAACCATATGCAGACCCAGACCGTATGGTAAATTGTATAGTTTAATATAGGCGTCTATTGACATCCCATCATTTGATAACCTGTTGACATGACACATCAATCAGTTCGGGCATCAACGATTAATCGATTGATTGAACCTTTTGACCTTGCACGATGGCGTGCCGCCAACCGGTACTGATGACACAGTGCTGCGCTTTGACAGACAATTTGTCAACTATTGTTAGAAGTCGACAAATTATCAATGTGGTCCGCCCTTTGATAAAGGAAGGAATGGATACAGTACTTCATACTTAATTATTATTCAAATGCGATCTCGCGGCAATGACAGTGTGTGTAAAGCGCGCCGGCGCGCGGGGCCCAGTGTCAAAACTGTGCAAAACGACGTCAAAACTATGGATACGCCTCACGATTTCAAGTCAATTACATAAGAATATTATAACGTGGCGGGTTATATTCAAAATACCGTTTTCGTAAGAGAAAAAGTATTAAGCAAATATGGAAATACTTTTTTTATTTTATCGGTCCACAAAAAAATACCTTAAATAATAAATACATGAGATTTTAAAAAAACTGGAACTTTAAAAATAAAATGTGACATTTAATTATAAGCGGCACGACGTCCTTATGATGTGTACAGTGTTAAGTTAAACAGTATTAGAGAACCAGCCTGGTAAAAAATGTAAGAAGTTATACACAAGCAAAAACAAGTGATGGAAGTGTTCATTATATTGCTTGGCGCATTATCGCTTGGCTTGGTATCGTGACGACTGTTTGGCACAGTGGTTTGCACGTATACCACTGGGCTCACTGTACCGGGTGGTTGCGAGTTCGATTTGCGTCCCAGGAAATTTCGGAAATGGCCTTTCTGTAATTCGCCCTGGTCTGGTTGTCACCGGGATTGCCCCCAGTCCATTGTACGGTACCAAGTATGATATCGGTACATAGTACACGCGTTGCTTATTTTGGGACCATAGTTGGTGTGTCAGTCTGGCGATATTATAGCAGGTGCGGTATTGAGCATAACCGCCGATTACTCAAATATAAACCAATATATTTAACCAGTTTTCTTTAACATCCGGTGGCCTTTGTTACTCGTGTAAATATCCGATTCATCAAAATATAATGAACAAATACAGGTACGTTTTGTTGCGTCTCCAATCGGGTGCTCTCGTAAAAAGTATGACATTAGTCCATTTTTCACGCCTCTATAGATTGTGGAAATCTATGGGAAAATGTTGAATTCACTGTCGTATCTCAAATTAAATTTCTTAAATTGCCCTGATAATAATTAACTTTTCGAGTTTAAACTGTCGAGAAAAGTACCCTAAAAAATATATTGTCATCGGAAGCGACATTGAACATGTGTTAAGACAGCAATGATAGAGGAATATACGACGACCCTTAGGTAAGCGACTATATTGGACGACTATGCGACTGCTATGTGATTTGGAAGTTTTGTGTGTAACAAATATTACTGTACCTACTAGTGCGTATAAGTTAAGTTTGTGGAGAGCGCAATAAACCGTTTTCTACGAAAACGGCATTTTAATACGAAACAATATAATTTTATAGAAGTCGTATCCACATTATCCAACTACGTAGAATGTATGAAAATATAAATTTTACTTTTTCTTGTAAAATTATGTATTTTAAGGGGGACTCACTGATAAAATGAAATGCCATTCGCTTTCTTATGCTTCCAGTTCTCACTTTTACATGTTTTAATGATGCAAAACGGTATTTTTTCAATATTTTACGCCGCGGTTTTGACAGCTCTTGTGTCAATGGTCGATTGTAGACTAGCGGGCGACTGCGCGAATTTTGAATCATGCGTATTTTTTGGTGGAACATTGCGTGTACTAACATGCGGTATCCTTTACTTCTTTTATCAAAGGGTCCGCCACTTTAAAGTTAGGGCTGGGGGGGGTATAGGTATATGGTCTAGCCAAAGACTTTTCTATGCTTGACGCATGATAAAACTTAAGAATGGTATTTTACTTGACACTGGCTAAATGGGAAAAACGAAATGCAAAAACGGCACGAGTAGGTTATGATAAAAAAAGTTTGATTTGGTCTGGCTTTGGTTTGCTTGAAAAAAAGAAGAATAGAATAGAAGTAGGTAAACAAAAAAAATTATAGGCAAGATTAATAATTATAGTCGCTATTTACTTTACTACTAATCTTGAACACTAATGCAATTATTTTTAGTGCATATAAATTTAGCCATTTCATTTGGCATATGATTATGAAAACATAGCTGTCTTCATCATTGATTACAACCATGAGGATCAAGGCAAAATAGTTGTGTAAAGTTTAGTTCGTTTCCCAACAAAATCAGCAACGATATCTTGAAGAATAGGTCGATATTGGAAAAATTAGCTAGCATTAACATTAAGAAATGTGCAAAGAAGTTATAGTAATGTTATGGGAATGTGTTATTAGATAAGTACTTAATAGACTACACTTATTGGAGGTAATATTTCCAAAATACAACATAGGTAATTATTACTATCTGATTTGTATCGATTGGAGAATAAATTAATATTAATATTCACAGATGCTTTAACAGTCATAAATCCATATTTATCGATGTAAATGTGGTAATGGTCACACCGTGCAGTGTTACTATCATATAGTATCGATTACCTAACGTTTGTGGGCGTATGTGAGACTGTCCTCTTATCTATGGGGCCCGAACAAAATTTAATTACGGGCTATTGTTCTTATAACAATGGGGTATAAAGCAAAATAGTTGGACGTCTCGTCGCAGCTAAAGCGGAACACCTGTGATTGTTTTGGAGCCGGTAGTTGGCAGTAGAAGAATGTAGTGAAAACTGTAGGCCTTGCCGGCGAGTGTGCGGCCTATACATTTTAGAAATACAATAGTTTTTAATTAATCTATAAGCAGAGTACTTTGTGATTGATTATTATGTATAGAACCTACTTTCCCGCAGATATATGACAATTTCATTGCAAGTTGCTGTGGGATTTTTTTCATACTGCTAACATTATTAATTGGCCTTAATCAACACTAATCCCAGTAATGTAATCACAGCCTACTTTGTTTATTTGAAGAGATTGGCACATCACCAAATAAACTAACAAGTCACGGTTACGAAAGCAGCTTCAAGTATGAGATCTTTCACACCCACTAGACGGTAAATAAGTGATGATTTCTAAAAAAACAACTGATAGTTTGAGGATTTGAAAAATAATTTGAGAAGAGTCTAGCTAGATGATTCTGAGCTCCAAATACTTCAGAGGTTACAATTATAATGTTACAGTGGTGTATGCGCCTATGTATTACCTACCCACTTCCATACCTACCAAATACCATATAAACGGTCCATTATTTTTACCAAAACAGCCAATTTCATAGGAAGTGAATAGGTACTTATCTACATTACAAACATTATGTTGTGTCTGCCCGCGGGCTTACATCTGTTATACCTACCAAGGTTCATTGCACTCGGCAACACATGTTCTGTGACGCTGATCTATCCTGTCTTTTATTTGTCGCATTGTCAGACGTAATAAATATCCGGGACTTAGCATCAGATTTAAAATAGAGACGAGAATAAAAATAAGCAAAAGGTTTTTGATGACGGTGGTTAAGTGATTTGATTGGAGGCGGTTTGACTTCCTGCACTCAGTGGTAGCCAGGTTTGATTCCCGCTGAGGCAAATTTCAGAAATGATACTTTCTTAAGTTTTCTTCGTCTGGATATTATACTCCAATAGCCCATATGCAGTACCCATATTACAAAAGCTTAATTATCTGTACGTTGTGTATTTATTATTATACTCCAAACCAAAAGTTTCCAAAAGTACCTCCTCATGAAAATGAGGAAGGAGGATTGAGTGGCATTCCAGGTACAACGATTTAGGAATGATAGAGACCTATGATGATGATATTGATGATACTTAGTGAGGTAGGTAAACGTTTTTAAATAAATGTACCTTCTGTTGATATATGGGATACTACATTCAAAGACTGCATGTGGGGCCTGACGTAAACCAAACATGTTTTATTTGTCGTATTAATTTGTGAGATAAAAATGATTCCGAGTTCTCAGGAACTGAATTAAAGAACAGAGGACAAATAAAATAAATGAATTGAACATTCATGAGGGAAATGCGGCTCATTCATAATCTCTGTCCATTCAGTTTATGCGCACACGGCCGTTCAACAAGCAATGGTTCTTTCGAAACGCAATGAAATTTAAAAGTGTAATGGTTGAATGCAATACGTCCTAATTTCTTACATGCTTGGAATTTCAAATCATCGTTTCGAACATTCGGAAAAAAATTAAAAATCATTTCTGTACTTCGGTTTTTTAATAGCTAGGTAGAGTTCTGAAAACAAGTTGTATCTATCTCAGAATATAAACAAATACTCTTCAGCTCTACATAGAACTTCAACTCTATATTCTTTTAGTACTGATAAGTATAAAAATAAACACCGTCATATCAAGGTGCACAGTACCACCAGAGTTACGTAAACTAGGCTCGTCGTTATCAGAGCGGAAGTAATATCAGTCGTAAATAAACTTCACCTTTAATGACTTGTAGCTACAATACGGGGAAGCTTATAATAATAATAATAATATCGCCAGACTGACACACCAAACTAAGCAACGCTTGTACTATGGGTACCGTACAATGAACTGGGGGCGATCCCAGTGACACCCAGACCAGAGCAAATAACGAAAAGGTCATTTCCGTAATTTACCCCAGCGGGAATCGAACCCGCAACCACCATATGCAGTGAGCCGCACGATCTACGCGCGAACCACTGCGCCAAGCGGTCGTCGCGGTATTGCGGTAATCAAGCCATTTTTAATAATTGTTGTTGACTTAATAATTACGTAAATGCGGGTTTGCTAGTTCCCCTAGTGGTAAGGGGAGGCCCGGTTTCAGAGCAGTTTGACATTACTTTTTTAATTATTAATTATATTTATTAACATTGTTAAGTTTTGATCAAGATGCCATTGATGACTAGCATTGAAAATGATTATATACACATACCAGTAATGTGTGCATGACTTAACTTACACAACAAATGTGTAGTCCAATGGACTGACGGCGATTTCAGTGACATCCAGAACAAGGCAAAATACGAAAATACCATATTTGATACAATGACATGATGAATCGAACCTGCAACCACCCCGTACAATGAGCCCAGCGGCTAACGCTCGAAAAACTAGTCGTTCAAAAGAATCGAGGCATATAAATCTTTATTTAAATAACTTAAAACAAATTAATGAACGCACAAAACTGCTAGTACTAGCAAAAAAAGACGGACCGTGCATAATATTTTACAATGATAGTGTTTCATTTAAATCATATATCAAAAGTGCCGTTCCGGGCAGTAGCGGGCGAGGTCGCGTGCGGCCGCGGCCAAGCCTTCAGACGCACCCAGTCAGTTCACAAAAGCAGTGTCGCGTTACAGCCAGCCATTGTAAGGGTTGAACACGCCAAATTGTTTTTACAACGGTCCTTGAAACGCGATTTCACGTCAAGGTGTAAACAAGGATATTATTTTGTATAGCGTGTAATCCGCATACTACCCGCCCTATTAGCGTTGCTTACCTAACTTACCTACTTCATTCAGATTAATAAATGGTAAGTAGATATAATCTATTACCCCATACATGTATTGTTTTCTTATATTTACGCTATCTTATATTTATATTATATCAGATTTGATAAACCACAGATCCTCGCAAAAGAACACCGATTCCGACCAAGGATGATACGTGAGGCCATTGAAATTTAAAAACATCCTAATTTCAATAGGGAAGATGGCTGGGTGCTACCACCAACTTGGGATCCAGTAATTAATATAATTAAATCCAAAACCAAGCGTACCATTGCAAGACCTCAAGACACAGTGAGCACTTTCTGCGTGGATCGGACCGCAAACACCAACAAAATTTTGAGGGTACCCAGATTTTATCTATAACATCAGGACGTCTAACACCTCAGTCCCCCGTGACCACGGTTGCTGTAAAGCAACCGAAACGTCGGGAACATAAAAAGTAAATAAACGCGATATAATCCGTAAAAATAGTTTTATTTCAACCCCATACATTTATTTATGTATGCCGTTTTGCCACGTAGAGAAGGGAATAATTTTCTTCCACCTCCTACTAGTATTACTTTCATTTAGATTCATACGGGTTGTGAGACCATTTAACTATTTACCAGAAAAAGTTAAGTTGTCAAACCTCGGCGTCATTATTGGACACAATTGTCGATCCTGGCTTATAGGAGTTACAGTGAAGCGAGTGTGTGGTGAGACTAGTCCCATTAATTTTAGGGTTGCGTACCCAAAAAAGGAAAAAACGGAACGCTTATAGGATCACTTTTTTACATATATTATGTACTAAACATACCTTCCTAACAAAACAGAATAACTAAGCATCTACGTCGAAAGCGCTTTCATGTGAATTGATTCCCGATTAGAATACTTATGTTTTTAAAGTGCAGTGAATTAACAATTCAAGGCACGGGTCGTTTTACTAAAGCAATCGTAGTCACATGCGAGCAACACCTATTTGCCTACATACACACCAACATAGATTGCTCGCTAAAATCTTGACACCTCGCATTTCCCCCAGCCGTAATCGGTTGAAAAGAAAGTATCCTTTGCATAAATGTAAACTTCCATGTCGTGAAGGCTGTCTGTAAACTAAATCTCTCCCGTATGTAAGTACAAGGAAAGAAATAAACTCATTGTAGATATTTTATTATTTTATATAACGAAGTCGGAATACAAGCGTATGACCCTTCTGCTGATAAGAAGTTAGCGATAGATAATCCTTGCAATATCAAAGGTATTGATCGCACGATGACTACCTAAAGGGGAGTGGGTCAGAGGTAGGAGGAGAAAGGGGAAGTAAGGGGATTGGTTATATAGCTTTCTCAATCATCGTACGATACGCAGCTGCAATAGCTACTTTACACCGATATTTTGTGAGAGGGTGGTACTACCCGCATCAAGCCATCCGGTATATAAGCTTTAGTCAATTGGTTACAGCTTAGTTCTACTACCGTAAAAGTATAGTACGTTCAATATATCAACAGCTTGGCTTAGAAATCAAGAATTGGCTTGGTTCTCACTGGCTATTCCGCTTGCTTCCAAATGTTCTGACTACACACGCACACAATTTTCATAAATCATACATTTTCATAACATAGCAGCTCCTTATAGCAATTTTACAGTTGCATATTATGCATATCTGATAACATCCACTGCGCGTTTTAATGGGAGAAAACAAATTACCCGCGGGTTAATTGAAAAGAAATCATACACTTAATTTACAACTCTTAAAGCTATAAAACGACTATAAACATAATTGTGTCCACCACATTTCTTCGGTTTGAAATTGCATTAAGGTAATACTTTTTAAAATTTACAGTCAGTTGAATTGGTACGGGTTCTTGCAACATTGAAAATTAAATGGAAGTTGGTTGGTCTGTACAAAATTAATGAAACGGGATCGGTTAAAGATACTATCCGTATATCGATTCAAATCTTACAATTGCAGAATTATGAGAGAGATTTTACTTCTTATAAGACTAAAAAGAGACGAAAGGAAACAAATTGATATTAGTAAAGTAATTTATGATTTCTTTCCCATTCTTGTTTTAAATGGACCAATTAAAACGAAACGAGGCGAGATCAGTCATCGGGAATACGAATACCATTGCAATAACGTGTTGGGAGTTCTAAGAAGAGATAAAAATAAGATTATTTTGCACCAGGCCCCATCTCAATAACATCAACTATAAGACTTATACATATATGAAAGTTTTCCAAATGACGCAAGAACTATTCGTGGTAAAGGAAATATTGATGAAAGCGTAGTGGCTAGACATAAGTTGGACATTTTAAAGGTGTATTACTGTACCTACTGTTACTTGCAATGTGTATCTATTTACGGTTACCGCAGATCATGCCTGTGATTCCAAATTTAGTACGCAGCTCCGGTTTTAAAAACTGCATCCTTAGGCATTGCGATTCACCGATAAAAATATACGCCAGACAATTAGTTGAGTATTTTTTACTAAACGTTTCGTCAACACAGCAAAAAATTATGTTATGCCCCGTATTGTTAAATTATTTGCTGTAACTACAAAATGTTTAGTAAAAAATAAAAAAGCACCTACAGAACCTAAAAAAATCATTTGTTGTCTTTTTTTTTCAGAGTAGTCTGTTGCATTACAGGTAGGTGCAAAATGGCCTTCTGGACCTGCCAGCACCAGCTTAAACTGTCCGAGCGTTGGCTAATATCATTAGCACCAGCCATAATTAACAGCTGACCTGGATACTGGGCATAGCCTGATTAATAATCCGACCCGTTGTACCGCTGACAACTGACACTGGCCCTATATGGCGACACCGGACCCACATATCCATCGTTTTAATTGATTACTGCGCTCTATTTTATATTATGCACTACTTGTAATCGCTAATTGTGTAGGGTTGTTATGTTTATAATTGTATTTCCTATTGTTGAACATTGTCAATCACTAATGTCGAGAGAAATTAGTTATAACTATTTATATCATTCTTTGTCTATAAAACAGCTGAACCGATTACACCTTTAGACTGTATAACGTACGCACATAATATAGCTAGCATAGTATTATTACTGTATTCATATGTTACTTAAATTACACGTGTTCGGTGTAAAAAGTGTTCTAATCACATCTGTGTAAACAACACTACAAAATTCCGTTTCCACATCGGAAGTTTCGCAAAAATATACAAACGTGTATCTGCTAATAGTTTAATAACACGTGTAACAACAAACATGAGTTGTTCCACATAATCGATTTATATGTCGCTGTTAATGCGATCAGTCATAGTTATTAACCCTATCAATGCCACTGTTTGTAGCTGACCTTGACATTAGAGTAAAATACTTAGGAAAGAGGAATAATATAGTATAGTTAGCTAATCAATAATTAGTATAAATAGTCAAGGGTCAATCCTCGGCGACTTCGTAAGAGTAGTGGGACTGAGTAGCGGGCGTAGTCCCCATAAAAAAGAATAAATAATGTATTCATAATTAGCTCATAGGTCGACAAGAGGAATGATTATACTTAGATGAACGCGATTAGAAAAATAATCTTCTTTTTTAACTAAAATATTGATAGTTTCTTCTACCTAGAGTACAAAATATTGATAAGTACCAGAGTGTCTTTATATTACTATTTTCTTAGTGTCGCGTGTGAATTAATTAACCTTGAAAGGTTTTAATCGTTAAGGACCTAGACAATTATGTGAACTATATAGTTATGGAACTTAGTTTATCTTAATTAATGGTTAAATAATAATAGTAAACAGATAGATCTTCGCAAATATAGTTATAATGTCACAAAAATGCGCAAACATATTTACGTGCGTACGTGATACGGCGAGCGTTATCGCTTACATAATATTAGATTCACGAAATATCAGTTGGTTTACGCCTCGCTATCTCGTGAAGATAACACGTACTAGCCAAAACTAGAAATAATAGTTTCACTAGTCTAGGCAAATATTTGTTTTATTACACGCTGGCATTTATTCATTCACAAGTCGCTTTCGTGACTCAAGTTTCGCAAAATGCGGAGAAAGAGTGCTAATTTGTTGATGTGGTTAAGCAAATGGAATGCCTATAGGTTGAAAGGCCACTTTTCTCTACTGAAATAAGGACCACCGCTCTACGTCCGCGCTCCAGATGCACAATCAATTTAAATATTTTTTTAAATGTTCAAGCTGCTTAACAGGTGGCTGAACAAGAACTAATCCACAAACTTATATAAGGATTTCTATGTGACTCGATTCGACCAATAGGAACGCATAATTTTCAACGGGTACCCTAAAGGGAAATACAGTATATACAATACAGGTAAGTAACCACAGTCAATCCACTGCGGGGAATTCGAACGCGCGTTTGGTTACCAAAGTCAGCATTTGAAATTTAGCAGTTTCTTTTGTTTTCTTGATGCTTATTAGGAAAGGAACAGTTAGTACTAAATATTGTCAATCGGTGTACTTGAGGAAGAATATGAGACATCCGCGTCGTCCGGCCACGTTTGAGAACTATTGGCAATGATTACCGCAAATGACAATCAGGCGCCGCGGAGCCTCGCCGCATGTAAATTGCGGTACATTGTTTGGTCTGGCCCAAATGACTACCAAAAATAGTTAAGGATCTTATTGTGAGGCTTATATGGTTAGGGAGCTGTAAGTTTATTTTATACAATTGATACCTAATAGTTATTGAATAATAAGATGAGGTATATTAATTATAAAATTAAACAGATATGTTTATTGGACATAGATAAATGAGATAATATCACCATAGAGGGGTTTTCTTTTCACTTTAATAATAGTTATGTTTGAATTATGTATAACTGTTTTACATAACAATAATGTCAGCGAAGGCAGCATACATATCGGCGATTTAGCATCGCGGACCAATTACTTTCGATAAAATAACAGAAAACCGTTTTTACAGCCGCAAATGCGAAACTGTGCATATGCAAATGCAAAATATTGGATGATTTATTAGATCCTTATAGATATTATCATTTTTTTTCCCCCGCACATCAGGTAAGCTCTGGTGGTTGGCACCAATGATAATAAAACAGCGAATCCGTTAGCTAAATAAAAGCCATCAAACAGTCACAAGTCACCCCCAGAGTGAATGCCGGTGCATTGTAGTCTGTTTACTACCGCTCCTTAATATCGACCGGGAAGTGGGCTTCTGGATAAGTGGTCAGTGCCGCTCGTAAAATACTACTTAATATGTAGGTACATATTTCCGAAATCGATTCTTTAGTATTTATGGATATAATAATTAAAATTGAAAATTTAGAAAACCCCCGATGCGAGTTTTTAAACTACAAAAGAGCTGATTGTTTTCAAACGGCTGAACCGATTTTTATGAAAAATTGCTAAGAACACTCTCGATCAAAATACCTGTCTAATAAAAAAAAAACGAATTTGAAATCGGTTCATCCGCTTGGGCGATACGATGCCACAGGCAGACACACAGATACACAAATACACATGTTAAACTTACACCCCTCTTTTTTTCGGGGGTTCAAAACTTAGTAAGTAAGTAGGTACTTATAAGAGTACCGAGTTTTTCGTTCTCCATAATATAAATCAATTAAGTGGAACAATAGTTTAGATATTAAGTATTGTGTAAAAGTTGTCGAGTCAAAGCAATCATAGCTGAATGCAGCACAATAAAACCGTGGAAAACAATAAAGGGACACGCAATCAAAATTCAAAATTGAGGCGCGCACCATTACAGTGTATTCACGCCCCAACGCTTGTATTCAAATTTTGAATGCTTCGGGACATTATGATGAGTGCTTTATTTCTTTTTTTTTTCAATTTATTCTGTCGGCTTTTGTTTTTCATGCCTTTATTCTGTTGGCGCCCTAGGCAGGACATAAAAAGGGCAATTGACATGATTATTAAATTAAGTTCTTACTGGTATCCAAAGAAGCCCTAAAATCGTCCTATACCCTAAACTATAAAATAACATAAATGACCATGTCAGAGAGCATACCTTTTTTATATATATCCAGAAAGTAAATGCCAGGCAAAATAGTTTAGGTGGTTTAGGTAAGGGTTCTTTCTATAACCACCCAAAAAGCCTAGCCACGCTAGGAACCCTTCAGTGTGCATAGCCGGACATGCACTTGGCCATTTTTTTCATTATATTTTTATTACCTTTCATTACTTATTAACAGACAATAATTACAGCTGCATAATAAATCTACCATTAACAGGAACACGCATGAATAATTTGCATGACACATAATTTATTTTGCGCTGCTCACATGCGCGTGCACATGTCAATCCGCGCGGACGAGGTGAGGTTATGGGCAAACATACGTCGCGCATGCCACAGATAGCCAGCTACGGGCCAGATACGCACATCTGCCCTGACTCATGGAGCGAAGCCTTGTCGAGATAATTGCAAATCGTATGGATTACAGATGACAATTGATTGTCACGAGAGGCTTTTCCTAATGCGGCTGGATTAATTACTTTGAAAAAGGATGTCACTGAATAAGTACACGAAAAAAATACATTTTAATAAAAAAAAATAACTTACTTCAAAAAACCTGGGTGCACTAAAAAGCTAACAATAACTAGGGACCTTAGAATTTCTTTCATTTGGTGTCGGTTCACTGGTTCACCTACCCAAGAAGTAGTCCTAACATAGTGTAAAGATAATGGCATCGACGACACATACTCGTACATACAGGCGAACACGGAACCTCCTCCTTTTTTGGAAGTCGATAAAAAATTAAGTTTCATTACAGTATAGTTCAAATAGTTTCTTATTAATTCAGTTCAGATCTTGGTAGGTATAGGTATATTTTAAAAGTAGGTTAATTCAATAAAGAGTTACAAGTCAGCATACACATAGGACACCAAAATAAATTTATCAAAAATTCAGAATTATTTGTTATTAACGCTTATTTCACTATCAGATAAACAGCAGTTTGTTATCAAGGAGGCGAAAACAAACAGATAACATTCTACCGCCACCTGAGAAACACAAACTCTGTGCCACAGAGTACTTTTCATTACTCATACACTGAAAGTAGGTCTGAAGTTGCCTGAGGAGCGGGTTGAAAGTAATACTTTTCTGGCCCGGGAGAATCACTTTCAACTGACAGCTGTCAAATTATAAAAAAAAAACTAGTTCCATTTCTATGGAACCATGTTCAAACTTTTTCTACAGTCACTCAATGACAGCACGATGTAAAATTGAAATAACATAAAGTTAAGTATTAATTAAATAATATATATTTTTAAATGACTTAATTATAATTTAGTTTCAAGAATTTCTTTAAAATAACTTATATTTGGGCAAAATATTTAAAGATGAAAATGAAAAATACTGGCTAAATAATGAAGTTGGCCGGCCAACGAAAAAAAAACAAAATAGGCAGCAGATCTTTTTTTTTTTTCGAGTTGTAGAGTATTGTTCATACTTCCTTGTATTATTTCTTTAGCCAATTCCTGTTTTTATTTTTACTTTCCTTGTATTCGTAATGAAAAGCACAGTGTTTACCTCGGGTGAAAGACTTATTTTGTCCCTCGATCTATTAGCGCCCTCGCTACGCTCGGGCGCCAAACCCCGTCTCGGGACTAAATAAGTCACTTTCACCACTCGTGTAACAATGTACTATTGTATCCCTGTGCTTCCAAATAAAACAAGTGCAAGATATGAATGAAGTTCGAAACAGATTGAAAATACAAGACCATCGTGTTAGGGGCCGTAGATAATGGGCAGGGCCGCTTTCCACGGCATCTGGGCCACGATAACAGCGATGGTTAAGTAAAATTAAACGTGGGGCCGCGGACGATGCGGAAATACATTGCCATCGTAACTAAATGGTATCTCGCTAGATTGGTATCCTTGTGCAAGGAAATATTGTTGAGACTCTAGAGGGACATAATAATTTGTGACCTATAAATGTAGTCAAAATTACGAAGAATGTTAGGTATCTATCTAATTTGAGATTTTGTACAAACAATAGATACACGGGTATGTTGAAAGCGTGTGAATGTTTATCAAACCATCGTAGTGAACACAGACCGTGACTTTGCACGTGCTTTCAAACGGTTCGCAATTGCCAGAAAAACTAAGAGTTTAACTGTTGTAGCTGATGTACATAAACGTGTACCTACACATTACTACCAAACGATGGAACGTAAACAGAGTCTTGGGAGTGCGTATTACAAAATTAGTGAGTCAGGTACGTAAATAGGTAAGTCTGGTGCGTAAACTCAGGGCAATAAAGAGACGTATAGAACAGAGGAGGGTGATAAGAGGCCGTGCTCACAGACGATGCCAAGATAGTCGATATTAAAGAAGCCTTCAGAGCGCTTGTTAATGATTTACGCTGTTTTAAGGTAGTAGCGAAACAAGATTAAAAATCAGGGGCCTAACTATGTTAACCGCTGGCATCACGTTCGACTCGCGATAGGTTACGTCAAAACTGACGTATCGCGTATCTGAATATGTCAATTTTGATAGATTTTCTTTAGGAAAACTGTCAAAACTCACATATTCAGATACCCGATATGTCAGTTTTGACGTATTGCGAGTGTGCCAAATATCCATCCTACTAATATTATAAATGTGAAAGTTTGTGAGTGTGGATGTATGTATGTATGTATGTATGTATGTATGTATGTATGTATGTATGTATGTATGTATGTTTGTTACTCCTTCACGCAAAAACTACTGAACGGATTTGGATGAAATTTGGAATACAGATAGATTATAACCGGGATTAACATATAGGATACTTTTTAACCCAATAATCCAATACTACGCGGATGAAGTCGCGGGGCACAGCTAGTTTCAAATAATTTTAGATCGCCTTTCACCCATAAGACACGACGATGCTGAGTAACTACGAAGTCTGTTTATACCAAATCGCCTAGTGTATAATCTGTCGAAATGTTTGCGCCATTACGCCGGGCGTCGACCACTACGCTATATATTAGCAAACAAACATTTTTGTTGCGTAGAGATGAAGAAACCGGCCGATACGTCGGCGAGTCAATTTACGCTCGGGGCATACAAACTGAATGAGCCAAGAAAAACATTTGCCAGCGCCCGATGTACACTTGCGAAACGTTTCGCTGTACGATGACCGGATTACGAGCAACTCATACCTACCTACCTAGGTATTACTACTTTACTATTACACTAATCCTAAAAAAATATCATGTTATTTCCAGATTCCCCATTCGGTTTGCTTATGATGTCCATGTAGAAAGAACCCTTTCGTGTGGAGACAGACATAGGCCCGTATTAATAAAACAATCTGAAGTACGATCTGAGAGCTATCTTAAGTACGTTTTTGACAAATCATTTTGTACCGGTATGACATAAGAATGACCTTTCCAAGATCGGTCTCAGACCTGGGACAAATTTATTAACATGGGCCATAAAGTTAGCAAAACCTTTGAATTTTATTCTTAAAATTCTATATTTCCCATGTTAGACGGACTTAAGTTAGTTATTACTTATACTTCGGTGATTTAGGTCGCACTTACACTAATAGTAAGAAGAAAATACCCAGGTATAAGTTTTCTTATTTTTTAAATATGTAAAGAACACTTTACAAAGTTGACGATGTAATTACTTAACGAATAACGACACAGCATAACGCCTTGCACGTCGGAAACGATAACTGTATACAATCTATCACCAGTTTCCTTATAGGAATCAATGTAGGGTCCGCCACGCGCCCTTAAAGAGCAGACACGTGGTGTCGCGAGTGTGCAGTGGGGCAGAAAGTAGGCCGGCGGCGCGGCGGTCCCGGCTCGAGTGTCTGACAGAGGGAAGTGAGATGACGCGTGAATATACATTGTGATTTGCGCACACATTCCTCAAGATACAATGTGAGATTCAACGAAGATTCTTCACAAGTACTTACTTGGGGGGCAAGGACTGCAAGGCTGAAATGGGAGTGGGCTGGTCACGTGGGCACCAGAAAATATGGGTACATAACAATTTTAATTCCCAGCGAGATTTGGTCACCTTAATCATCGGTGAAAACAAGCACAGGCCTGGGGTTAATGGAGGATTGAAGAAGAGGCTTGCTCAGGGTAATTTAAAATTTCACGGCTCGCCCACTTGCCAGTCAATGAATTTAACTATTATATACATTTGTTTCTTCAAACTCCTCCCATTATTTCTTTTGATTAAATTCGTGCGGGTTCCAAGACAATTTAACTTTTCCCCGGGACTCGTCGAGGGTCAAACCTTGACGTCATTATTAGTCACTCTTGTCGATCCTGGTTAACAGAAGTAACAGTGGTGGGAGTGTGTGGCGGGACTAGTCCCAATAAAAAAAGCAAATGAATTAGATCAAGGGAACTGAGTTTCTGAGACAAACAATTTCCGTCAGCTATAAATACCCCTTAATACAATACAATAAATAAATAATTATCATTATTGTGGATCCAAGTTAATGGAGGCCAACTCGCCTCCCCAAGTGAAGCGAGATGCATCGACAGAAGTCCACACATTGAAGGCTCATCTGCGCTCGACTTGTCCAAAAATATAGATAAACGTTTTGATTACGACTGTACACTCGTGTCAAAATTGATTGACGACGACTGTATAATCTTCAAACAGTGCACACTATACACATCTTACTGTTTACATGTCCCACAGTCCTCGAAAAGTTATCTATATAGTGTGCGCAGGGCCTTACCGATGTTGATGGGCGATCGAATAGGGTCAGAGAAAGTGCCAAATTGTTGGCAGCGGATGAAAGTTAACATGCTGTATCTTCTTCATAAAAGATGGTATTTTGTTCCTTTTCAAGTGAATTTATTTTATTAAGTTGAACTCGCGGTATTTTATCCAGAATTAATGATCCAAGTAAAGTACTGTTTTTTTTAAAGTGCCTGTTTTTTATTATACAGGATGTGACTATAGTCTGAAATTTTTGTTTAGTGTTTGAATTGTCACTCTATTTACTTCTTTTATCAAAGATGCCCGATACCTAAGTATTATACTTGGTAGGTAGTATATGTATCTAAATTATTTTTTCGGACTTTTAAACATCCTGTATAGGCAAGTACCCTATTAATCCTACTACAAAAATCAAATACTCAATCTAATTTAATGTATTGTCAACGCATGTGTACGTTAGAATTTAAATTTATTTGTGCCATTTAAGCCTCTTCACGGTCAAAAGCGCATTGTTGTCACATCACAATATTCACAATCCTACAAATGGCGATTTCAAGGACTCTCATGAAAGAGACTCTCAACAATACTGACTAATTCTTTGTGCGATCCCCCTTTGATTTCCGCCAGTCGCAAATAGTAGGTACCAGAACTAATCGGCCCAGTCTTGGTACTTATTCGTGGTATTTTCAGGATTGTTACCTACTTCCACATACCCCTTTCGTATCCCCCGAGGCGGAAAGGGACCCGTAAAGGGTTTTCTAACGAAAATAAAAACGTTTTACCTACAAAATACTTCATTAGCTTTGGCTCCACTATAATGAAAAAGTAACAGAACTGTTTAATAATTACATTGAATGAGAAACCAAAACCAATAGTCAAATAAAGATACTAGTAGGCAGGTAGTACTGTACATTAGCTTAAAATTCTATTAATATATTTAAAATCCTCGAAAGTAGGTATTTGTTTAAACAATGTTTGACCAATAGGTTGAGAAATTGGGTTAATTCCCCCTAATCGTAAAGAATTGACCCGCTTTCGACCAACCGCTGGCGAAGGGATTTCTCAAGCAGTGCATTCTGTTTTATTTTATGCGTTTGCGTAAACAAAATAACAAATATAGGCCACACAAATAGCATCGATATATCTTGTCGAGAGGAAGACGAATTAGTTGAGTAAACACGTTGACAGACTTTATCTGTTGAACTTATTTATGTAACCGATAACTCCACGTTAAAATATGAGAAAGCTCCAAATAAAGTATCTATCGGCCGGCATGTGGGTGAGTGAACGAACTCTACCTTAAGTTTGTGTTGGAATATTATAAGTTAAAACTGCAACCCCGGCCATATCTATCGCATGCCAAGCAACTGGAATTAATTTATTTTTATCAAGTCAAACACGCGGCTTTTAATCCGTAGTTAAATCCAAGTAAAAGACTCATGAAAATTTATTGAAAAGGGCAAATCTTTACTATACAGAGTGTTTTGATAGTCCGAAATTATTTAGATTTTTTTAGTGTTGAAATCTAATTCTATGCGTGATACCCACTTATCTATATCCCCTAGTATTATACTAGGTATACTATTATACTTAGTATATGTACCTTAATTATTTCGGATTTTTGAAACGTCCTGTATATGTGAAAGCCCTGTTTAATCCTACTACAAAAATCAAATACTCAATGGACTCTCCTCTAATCTACTCTACTTAAAAGACCGAGGAGATGGCGGTATAAGTTGGTCTTCTACAAGATGTATTGTCCCAATATACGCATAAAACCAGGAAGGAATGGAGTAGGGAAAAGGCGAGTTTAAGCCCAACAGTGGGATGATGCAGATTGAAATATAAACCACACTCCATCACTCGCCAATGCATCATTAAAAAAATCTGTTCACAACGGGAGGGGTGGGGTGCTCGATGGATGAGGGACTTATAAGATCAAGCAGAGAGATGAATAAGGGTAGGTAACTTTACAATAGGTGAATTAAATATTCAGGATGCTTCTAAGAACAAAGGTACGTATTACACCTAAGTCTCCCACACTTTCATGTGATAGAGTTCGAAGTTATGAGGGGTGGTAAATTAGGCTACAGCTTTTAAAACCCAAATGGTGCTTTTACACAGTAAGTACCATCGACAACGTTGACGCTTGATCAGTTTTCAACTCTTTTCGCTTGCAGGCAGTAATCTTAGGTTGCCTCGCCCATTATGTTGTTGTCCAATGAGACGAAACGCGTCTAATGAGACAAAAGCCCTTTTTTTCGAAAGCCATTAGTTTTAATTGTTTTTATGACCATGCTAGCCGTAGGTGTCTGCTGGTCACTGCACACAAAATGCAACCTTAAGGTGATCAAGCGTCGAGTTTGTTGATTGTACCTATATATTTCACAAACGATGGTATCAGAAGTTCCTATTGAATGTGTAACAATATAAATACTAACTGCAAAGTTATGACAGGTGATGCAAACACGCTTCATTACTAATGTTTACAATTTCCGCTCCCGGGCTTAACGCCGCGCTCACAAGGGCCAGGTGTCGGGCCAAATAGCTTACAAATCGGAACAAAACTTGCTATTCAGAAGTCTAAACAGAAAATACTAGCATACGTTCAATTCAACCCACACCGGCAAATTGTACCACAGAATTAGAATAAGCATAAATTTATTTAAAACAGTAGTTACATGCAAACATAATAATTGGTACAAAATGTATTTTGTTCTAGTAACTACATCAATCACATCATATGGAAGAGTTTACGTGGATCCTAAACTAAGCTAAAGCTTGTATCTTGGGACCCAGAATTCAACACCAAAATTCCTTTTGGTGTTGCTATAGAAGCTAAGTGACTATCGGGGGAATCCCACGATAAGAAATCTACTGTTATGCTTACATAAGATTAAGCGCAGTCAACAGAAAATCTACTTCGTGCCTGCTCACGGAATACTCATTGGCAATCAACAAGGCAACGAAACCAAAAGGCAGATTGGTTTTTAACCGACTACAAAAAAGAAGGAGAAGGTTCTATGGTCGTCTTCATGTATTTACTTGGAGGTCGGTGCGACTGCCTTTACACTACATTAGAAATACTTCTTAGGGAGGTACCTACCTACCCCTTATTGAATTGATACCGACTAAAAATGAAAGAAATTACAAGGTCCCTAGTTATTTCTAGCTTTTTAGTGCACCCAGGTGTTTTTAAGTCGGTTTCATTGTTTTACTAAAATATTTCCCGTAAATAAGGTATAACAATAATATGATAAGCTTGTGCATAACTCAAGTATGACTGTACTGATACGATCGGCGGAATAAATTAATGATAAATATTATTACGCACCACGTGGGCTGGGAACTCAAGGATGAATAACAATCGGTGCTCAAGCCTTGGCAACACTTACCTAAAACAAAGGAAACGATTATTGAATAACACATTACATTAAAATACAACCGAGTTGTTTAGGTAAACATTTGTGTTTTATAAATAAGGCTCTTACGCCCTATTTAAGAAGGTCATATTGATTCGATATAAATACATATATTAGGTTATAAAGTAGGTACTTTTATAACTTAGTTCAAATCTACTTACTAAATAACACTCTTTTATAATCAATTGACATTGCAGCATTTTTAAAAATATAAATGTTTTGTAACGACAACGTCTTTGTACATTGAATAAAATTTATATAAAATCGCATTGTTAAATAATAGATTTTTTCAAGACAAGATATTAAAATGTGATATGAGCAACAGACGGGACATAGGGAACAAACTTTTGTTCCACTGTTTGTTACCTGGTAACAAGTTGTTCAGAATAGTATTAACTTACCAGCATAAGAGACGCATTCATGTGCTAAAATAAATTTTTGTATTCTAATTATTATTTTATAAATCACCTACTTATTCCAATGAGCCGAAATCTCTTCTAATTATTTTAAGACTTTTTCTATTCCGAACTACCTCAATAGCGCTTTGAAGTTTAGGATCAAAGTGTTTGTATGAAATGTTCGCAGTGTCCTCTCTATAACCCTTTAAAATCTCCTTGGGTTCCACCAAAATCAATTCAATACTTGGATCTGTAATTGAATATGTGTCACGAAAAGAGGGAGAAATGAAAACGAACGAAGTCGTAAATCGATCTCCGGCTGTCATTCTGGAATAGCAATTTATATGATGATGGCCACCCCGGATAGCTATTGTGCACACTTCACGCCAGTCACTCCGCGGACGTGACTGGGGTGCTCCAATCTGGCCAAATTCATTGTCCGATCGATTTAATAGACATCTTGTACGAACGATGTTCGATGGGTAATTTAATATTTGGTGAAACCGTTCCCATTAAATAATTTCATTTTTATAAAACGCCACAAAATAATAATAAATTAATTTTTTTTAAACATATATTGGTACTCATTTTTCAACCTCTACAAATAAAAATCAATAAAGAATAATTAATGATACACAAAAAATAATAAAACAACAAAACTTTCCTGATAAAGTATCAACCATACGGTACTCAAAGTTCATGGAAGCCACCGTCAATAAATCGTGTTATCTAAACGAAACTCATAAAGCGCTGCCGACCGATAGCTTTTAAATCGCTTTATTAAGAAGCTTTCAGCTTAATTAACGATCAAGCGCCGTCCATATCTCAAGGGAGATTGTTGTAACAGTGTGACCCGGGAATACCCGGCCCTCGCCCGTGACTGAAGCTTCGTCAGGCATTCACGTATCCGTGAGGGGAACAATGAAGCCATGTCCGACACGCCACGAGATAGAAATAAAGCGAGGGAAAAAATAAAACAACTCCTTTGTAACAGGAATGCCTTTCTGGCTTTCTTCGTGTTTCCCGAATGATTAAACATTCCTTGAAACGGTTCGAAATAGTTACTGCAGCTTTTTACGATTGTCCATACGTCTTTATTCGGAGTTGTACGAGACTTTTTTATGTATCACTTGAAAACGTTGGTTAAGACATTACTTAAAACCCGTGTGTTATGTAAGAAATGTAAACATTCGTCCGTCGGGCACAACGTTGTATCGAATTAGGAAAAAGTCGTAAAGCGGACAATAAAATTCTGATGAATTGCACACGCGTTCGAACGAATTACAACATCAAAGTAGTCACATAAATCTACTATAACAACGGCATTAATAAATTCTTAGTTGGCAATAAAAATATGGCATACAATTTTAATTCATCGTAAGCAATGGATTTCGCAACCGGTGTTTAATTTGAACAACTGAGATCGTAAATTTCAAACTAAGTATCGCAGTTCAGCTAAAATGACTCCACGACATTATGGATGAAACTACAGGGCTCGTCTCACTCAATCACAGGCATCTTTTCACAAAGAATTTCGAATAGGTACAAGATGCGTTTTCTTTTGAATACACGCCAGTCGTATTTACGAGTATTAACATAAGAATATGTGAGCAATGCAACATAATAAGTAGTAGGTACAGATAATTAAATAAAAGCTTAACGTAATTACAGCAATTATCGACAACAAACACGTTAAACCAAACATCGTAATGGAACGTTCTGTTAGCCAAGTTCATTTATTTCTGTGGGCAATGTGTGGGGCACGCGTTAATTAACTTTTACATTTAACCCGCAGTTCTATGGAAGTGTCGAATTACTGTAGAAGCTATTGCAGTTAATGGTAGAACAATAACGATAAAGCTGCCACTTGTTGTTTCTAACTCCCCACGTGCATTATGGTTTGTGGCTTAATTTAAACGTTCAACGTCTTTGGTGTAGGTAAACGAAAAACTGAACCAGAGTTAAAGACATTTCTGACTATTAACATACTCGTACCTATCCAAAACTGGTTTCTTTTTAGCAGAGTAATGTCAAGTTATTTTACTTTTAAGTTATTTTCTTATATGTATTATCGGAATGTGGCAATTGATTAACATAACAAGTCTCGCAACGAGGGACATCAGGTCCTTACATTTGTATATAGGTCTCGTTAGCATCTTAAAGAATTCATTATTGCTCGTAATTCACTCTCCCCAAACGCAGTGAGATTTATTTGTAGTTTATTTATTCAGCAACATCCACTGAGAAAATATTCATAAAAAATACAATTTTCAATTATAAATGCTATGCAGTTGTGAATTTTTAATACTGTCACCTTGATTGCAGTTTTTACAGTTTTTAAACGTATAAAATACTCTTATACGTGCCGTAGGCGGCGTTTCACGTATTGTACGCGTAATAAATCGCTGTCCACAGCTTATTACCGGTGGTAATATTGTACTGAACGCCTTATATGAGCATGATTAATTGTCTGATATCGTTCGGGGCTCGCTTCTTCAACAATCGATTACTGCCAGCCACCATAAGCCCGTAGGTGCGTCTTAATTGGAATTCCGAAATGAGTGAGGAAGCTTTTTGTTGATGTTTAATTACTAAGAAGGCACCGAGCAATGTCAAACATGCTGATGGTGCTTCAGCGTCCACCAATTTACGTGAGAATTTAAAATGAATAAAGTCTTTTTTGGTTCAACACTTCGAGTAAATGAATCTTCAGACATTTTAGTCGGTGTAGTCGTAGATTATTTTTAAATTATTTATAACTAGTTTATGCTCGCGACTTCGTCCGCGTAGTATTTAACTTAGCAAAAATTTCGGGATTATCGGGATAAAAAGTATCCTATGTGTTAAGCCCGGTTATAAACTACTAGCGGCCCGCCCCGGCTTCGCACGGGTACATTACGGTTACATTATTGGAGTTTTAGTAAGGATCCCTAATTTTTTTAAAATATAATATAGCCTATGTCACCCGGGGATAGTGTAGCTTCCCAACAGTGAAATAATTTTTCAAATCGGTTCAGTAGTTTCGGAGCCTATTCATTACAATCAAACAAACAAAGTTTTCCTCTTTATAATATTAGCATGATGTGTGTTCCAAATTTTATCCAAATCCGTTCTGTAGTTTTTGCCTGAAAGAGTATCAAACATCCACACTCACAAAATTTCGCATTTATAATATTAGTAGGATATTCCAATATTTTGGTAGGTAATTATTACCTGTCTACCTTGTTAGGTTTTATTTTTTCCGTGACCGTTTTTTTAATTACAACCATTATTTTAATCCATACTAAAGACTGGCTAAATACTGACTAGCTTTATCTAACAAGGTAATTCGAACAGCCGCCCACGACCGCTTACAAATAGGTACCAAATATTTTCCTGGATTAACCAAACAAATTTAATTTAGCTTAACCAGGCGAATAATGTTTAAATTATTGTAGCTACACCTAATAACAGTATTTTGAAGTGGGTAATAGACGGGCGAGTAAGTAAGTACGCTACCTACTTACACGCCGCGAAACATTTCAACCATTAGGCGTGCTTAATTTCGCGAACTAGCTCGCTGATTGGTCGATAATAATTTGATGTGTGGGAGACGTTGAGGCGTAAATCGGCGAAATAATTGCGTATAATAATATTCCCGTGAAATGTGGTGATACGAGCGATTTATGACACGTCATTACAAAGGCTTGTCCGTATGCTGGGGTTAATAACGCGTGGGATTAATATCTCTACTCTTAATGCTTTTCTTGCATTGTGGCTCTTACTGTTAATTCAATATAGCCTTAATAGCCTAGTGATTTGAGGGGCCGCCTTCGCATCTGAGAGGTTCCGGGTTCGATCCTCATCCTGGTCATTATACTATTGACGTGAGTCCATTCGCAACACAAGCATTGGCTTAGCTGGAGGGGCTAACAGGAGTACTAGTGATATAATAATCTGGACATATTGCTAGTATTTTTTTTTATACTGTTTCGCGGCTAATTTGGCCAGTGAGAAGTTAGTTCTAGCGGCGAAACATTCCATTTAAATTTGAAGTTCAATTTGAAGATCGTGCAGTTCAATTTGATTTAAACAACAGCCCAGTTCCCCTAATTAATCTATGCCATCAGCGAACATTTATGTACAAAAACTTCTCCTAATAACTGATTATATTAAATCGAAAATTATCGGGATGCTAATAGAAAAAGTAGTGAAACAATGAACAACATTTTATAGGCATAATCCAGAAATGTTAAAATCTCTTATCAAACATAATGCGTACTGAGTACATATCAAATGTCATTGAAAGGCGTAAGAAAAAGAAACAGGATGAGCAAACGGGTCTTCGCCTCTCCCACGCGAATACCTCAGGGGGCAGTCGTCAGGTCGCCTGCGCAGACGCAGGAACGAGTCCCCACACCTGTCCCGAGGCTAAGGGACTAACTATACTGAGCTGATACGCATTGCGCGAGTTAATGACTAAAATGACTAAAGCTCGGCTTATGCTGTGCGTTAATAGATGAGTCAGTCAGTCAGTCAGTTTCTCCTTTCATGGGTAGGTATAAACAGAAGCTACCAAGTACGCCAAGAAAAATGACAACCTCCTTTTACAGCGTGTTTTAAAATAACTCCATGAATAAGAAAAGATCGTTTACCAGTGACAAAAAGTTTGTGGTTTACAATAAATCCTTTGTTTGTTTTACCGGATGCACTTGGAAGGTGGCCTGTAAATCGTTCGCCGTGACCTTGACACACGTTCGGTAGCGGCATAGTCCGAGACACTGCATTTATTTGTTCGTAACGCCTTGACGCAATGTCTTGTTTAAATGTAGCTAGCCTTTAATGGGGATGATGACCATTTAGTCACTGCATATTTGTTCATATGAAACATGTCTTACGGTTACTACCAAAATTGGCAAAAATCCAGCTGTTAAAAGTTTCGAAAACAGTACTAGTTAGTGAAGTATGACATCATAATAACTTAGTAGTTTCAGCGAACTTCAATAGCGGATGTCGTTGTTTTTGTTTTTTTTTATATTTTTGAAACATTATATCTCGATACGTCAAAAAGGAATTAGTATGTAAGTACCAATGCGTTAAAAAGCGAAATAAAACCACTAAATTCAATATAATATTTAAGCACACTAACCGCACGCGTTTTATCGCCACCATATAAGGTTTTTTCAAATTCATATTTTGTAGCACTTGTGGTCGCTTATCTTGTACGGGTAGTATTATAAATAACATTGCTCCAACATCAGCGGAGTTACCGGTCCGAAATTCGATCACAAACAAATACATTCTGCCCCGAAATAATACTGAATTTAATACCAATTTGATCAAACCGTGCCAACGATTAGAGTCTTGCACGTATTTATAATTTTCAGTATCTAAGGTGAAAACTTAATGTTTATCTGATTTGCCTTACGTTCCGATCCGGTGGTAGATTTACCCTCGCCACCTCTCCTGGCAGCGGCCCAAGCCGAGGTCGTGTCCCTTGTGGCGCCCTTGAGCTAGCTGCCCCCCTGCCCCTCTGGCTGGAGCGCACTTGCGCTCGCCCTCTGTCCGGGTGAAGTTGTTATGGCCACTCTGGCCAACAACATATAGTCATATCAAAAAAAAAAGCCTTTACACCGGCATTCCCAGTAAGGGTTGGCAGGGGTGTTTGCATTACATCCACATTTCGCCCATGGCGTTTTTGGTGCCAAGGTAATACTGCATATCTTTGTAGAAAAGACTCTACTATCATTATTCTCTTTTGATCGTATTCTCCAAAACGGAGCAGATGATCATCGATTCAATAAACTATGTATCTATAACGGATGTATTCAAGATATTACAAAAATAAAATAAGATCTAACTTACCTCGCAATCGACGAGATAACATCGACCAATATTTGTTATTATCATTGATTTCGGACTTGACGTGGGTTATCAAAGTGGAAGATTTATGCGTCGCCGAGGCGACTGATTTACCAACCAGTTATCGTCGCAACAGTTTCACATTGCGGTCAAGAAAAGCCTACTTTAATCCGCCACTCGGACATTGTAATCCCGTCCTAAGGGCGTGGGTTCCAACCTTGTATTCTCAGATTTCTGAATAATTTAAATGTACCCACATTATTAGGTGCTAACGTGAAATCAAATACAAAAATAATTTGGAATTGCTTCAATGTAAACTTAGTAAAGTAATGTCGGTAATACGAAACAATGTGTCCTCTCAAGTATAAATATTATTAAATCCTAGGTAGTTTAATATTAGAAAACGGAAACAGGTATCCACATACCTTACTAAATCCGACTCGAGTATTGTGCAATGGAATAACTATTGCTCAAAGTTTCCCATTTGCATAATAGAATTTTCTTGACCTGAATGATGCAATATTTTACATTGTATCAAATAAATATAATATACCTGTATATTTTTTCAAGACTTGAGTGAACAGGTACCTTCTAGGCAATCGTGCTCCATCGTCAACCGCATCGTCACTTTACAACAGGGGCCCAAAAAATAAGTCCGTTTTGACAGATAGTTTATGGAAAAACGAATAAAACTGACCTATATCTCTATATGATATCCTCCCTCCTGAAATTCCCCGTCCCATCAACTTCCAATCTCTCCTCATGCTTGTCGATACTCCCTTTATTAATATTTTAATGAAATATATAACATCCCATAACATTAGATTATAAGTAGTACATAATAGTATTTACATATTGTGTTGTCTATTCCCTTTTATATGTGTTATTTTGTGTTGTTTAAGGTAGTTATAGAATTAACCGGCCAATCTCAACAAAAAGTCCACTTTGAAATAATCACCGGTTGTTCTATCAATCTTCATCGTGTCTCCTCTACTACGTCGACATTGGCAGAATCACATTGGGCCTGACTCAATGGAAAGAGGCCATTAACACAAAAAAAAAGAATAAAACTGACGTATTCAGATACGCGAAATGTCAGTTTTGACGTATTGCGAGTTGATCGAGATGCCAACGGCTAAAAGAGTTGGGCCCGGGTGGCATAGTGGTAAAACGCAAGCCTATAAATAATAAAAAAAACCCTACAGGTTGGTTTAATTCCGCGGAAGAAGCGGTCGTGAGGTCGATATTCAAATCGTCGTTTGCGTCAACTTGACATGCAAGTTAATTGAAATGTATTATGCAAATAAATGTTGCGCACATAAATAAAACGCGGCGTCTTGCTTGTACGCCGAGGTCGACGAACCCGGCTGATTCATACAACGAATTTGAGATTAGGACACGATACCTAAATATAAGACGCGAGTGTGCGGTTCTCCGACGTTAATGTTTTCATGACTATATGCCGGTTAGTACATAAGCACTTATGTACCTACGTATTTAATTAAACTAACCTATATGATACAATTTAGAATAACGACAAACATTGGCAGGAAATCGTGGTAACGGAAAACTATGAAATATTAAAATTAATGGCTATGTAATTTGTAATTTGTTATTTTTCTATACTGTAGATATTTTAGTTATAATAGGTTTCCTCATCGCAACTAGCTGACAACCATCGTACGGCATTTTTCCATTAGTAATTCATGATTCAGACATCCTTTCCTTCCGGCGCGATCGCCGCCTATTGAATATACCTGCATAGACAAGCTTTTGAAAGTAATATTTTGAAATATCCCCTACTACATAATTATAGCAAAGGTATTTAAACTTAATGTAAAAGGTTTTAGGTACATACTCGAACAACATTTTCAAAGTAGTATGAAGATCCGTAACACGAATGTAACAGCTGTTACAATGAATCATAAAGAATATCCACTCAACGCCATGAGCTCATCAGTTACATACAGCAGCCCAGTAATCCTCTTCCAAGAATAAATCCTCTAATAACATTCCTAAGAATCACAAAAGTAGGTATTTAATCCACTTATTGGTTTCAATTACCAAATGCATTACGTATGAGTCTCACAGATTAGGGGCGATGGAACTGAAATCCCCTACTTACATAAAAATAACCCTCAAGGAATTATTTCCATAACATTGAGCACACACGTGACCGATTTTGTAGGCCCGATACATAGGTAATCAATATAATATAATTATAATATAATGTAGCCCTTTTGACGTCCCACTCCTGGCCACGGGCCTCCCCTCAACACGAGCTGGATTAAGGCCATAATCCACCACGCTGGCCCAGAGCGTGTTGGCGGATTTCACATGTCTTTCGAAAATTTGTTAGATCTTCTAAGGCATGTAGGTTTCCTCACGATGTTTTCCTTCACCGTGATAATCATATAAAAATTATGATTCGCATATAGATTTTGAAAAACCCAGAGGTGCGAGCTGGGGTTTGAATCCAAGACCTGGTGCCCGCAAGACGCGTGCTTAACCAATCGGCTATCACTACACTGTAACAATATCAAAATCAATTATACTGAAATTAGAAGATGTGCTTACTCCAATAAACGATAGGCTATTATCTCCTGTGTGTAACTTACAAGCACCTTCCAAGAAAGCTACACATATTATTTACAGCTCTCAAACTTTATATTTCACCTGCATTTACGACTATATCTGAACTTTATAATACTATTTAAGGGGCGATTATATGCGATGCGTGTGCTGATAAAACGACACTGATCCCACTATTCTGTGGAGAAATAAAAGTGCAATAACACGGGTTATTGTTGCGCATCAAATAAAAACGGATAATGTTGAGGTATAAAGTTTTACTACAGCGCAGAACTCATAAACTAAAATATAAACGTAGTAAATGAAATATATGAGTCTTGTCAAATCTAGGAATATTACATTTCTGTAAGTAAGTTAAAAGCTGATTGTGCAAGGTTTCATTAAACACTTATTTTCAGGAGTTACTTTGAGTCTGATTTACGTTATTTGACTGTAAATGTTATAGGCAATATTATAAATATGTAAACGTATCTATATTAATTAAACTTCCTAATTATAGTCTGAAAGTTAAGGTATCTTAGACTTATTACATTATTCGGATAACAGACGAAAATATACCGGCAAATTCAGGCGTGACGTCAGCCGGCAACCGGAATTTTTAATTAGCACATTCCTGAACAGCGGACACTGGCATTAACTACCGACGAAAACGGCATTAAAATAATAATATAAGAGACCTGCACTGAGGTAATCTGCCTCTTTTGCTTTAAGTAATGAACAACTGTTTTTCTCTTGACTGTACTAACCTGTCAAAAAGTGTAAGGGGATCAGACCGGAATGACAAAGTTTATAGTGGATCAGACAGGAATTAAAACAAAATAATAACCAGCTGGGGATCAGATCAGGGGATCAGACTGGAGTAACTCAAAAATACCGTTTTAGTAAATCCGCGATCAAGTCCTCTTTACAAACAAGTTCAGTTTCCTATCTACATGATTACATTTCATTAAGTCGGGCCCCATAGAATGATATCATACGTACATCATTATGAATAACGAGCCGCACTAATGCATAGTAATCTCTCGACGCACGGCAGCCTTGAGGCCCGCTGTGATTTATTTAGTACCGCTTTAAACTAAACAAAATAATGACGAACACACTAATGAATGACGATAGGAAACTAATTCCATTAATAAGACATCCGGTGTGGTTATTTAATATCTACATCCTTATTTTTAAAGTTCATTATTTCAATATGACTAATTATGTGAATGTAAATTATTTTCATATTCTTGAAAGTGTATATAAATAGCCTAATTTTATTATTATGGTTGCACAATTGTCGCCACATAATCAGGTAACGAATAATCTAAATGATAAAACGATAGCAAAAAATAATTCAATAGGTTACGGTACAAGCGAGAGCGATCCTCGTCTGATACATAGAACATGTGATCAATTATAGATAGATGCGCCCTCGATACGGACGAGGAAAAACTAAGAGCCATTAGATGCACAGTTACGTAAAACGAATAACATCGTACAAATGTGGTAAAAAGTTAAAATGTCGTCGGTTGTGCGAAGGCGCGGACGGAGTAACGGATCGCGCAGTCAATGGATCGGAAAAACAAGTCGGCTCTAGTTCGACAAGTGGACGGCAACATATCAACTTTGACATGTCGGCGATTACTTTCAAAGTTTTCTTACGTAAAGTTTTTGTGAGTCAAGGTGAGTTGACCACAGAGCACATATATCAATACCGAATTACAAGACCATATCTAGATGGAAACCGGTGTCATATGCATACAAAAAAGTAGAGAAAGATGAAAGAACAGAGAGATAATAATATGGAATCTGCTAGCGTTACTAATGCTAGCCAATTAGGCCAACGCATTTTTGATGGAAGTGACAGACCAGGAGGCCAAGTCTGCTAATTTCGTTAACATACTTAGAGTTAAATAGAGAATAAGTTCTTTATTTAATAATGACTCAAATATCAATGAAATTAGCAATCTTGACCGTCATCTCCTCCAAACAAGGTGAATTGTCTACAAGCTTAGCTTTCGATAAATAGCTAGATCACAGGTCCATGAACAGAACAATGAATATGAGCTCTATGTAATACAAACACCAAAATCAGTCAATACATCTCTCCAGAATCGAAACTGAACATTTTATTTTATAAGCTATTAAGTTTTTATAGACTTCAAGTCCGGTTGTGGAGATCATATTCAATGGCTGGTGCTCCGATGAGGACCGTTAGCGCCATCTAACTGTACATAATGTGGCTAAGTGACAGAGCCAGCAGCTAACCACCGCCAATACTTAAATGAAGTGACAACTTAATTGGACGGGTTTATTTTTGCTAAGATAACAACTATGGCAACTATGTTGTACGATCGTCATCATTTTGATAAGGAACAAAATCAAATATGTTTTCTGATGTTAGTTCTTTTACATTTAAAATAAGGTACAAATTTGTGCCCGCGGTTTTACCTTGAAAAAAAACCCTAAAAATATACTATCCAGAATCCAGAAAAGTAAACTTGAAGAGATGCTTACGTTCTATCTCATAAAAATGAAAATCACCACTCTAGAACCAATAATTGCACCATGGAATTATGTATAAGTAATTTCGGTGTTTCTATTCTACTGTAAATGACTCAACTCAAATTTCGCAAATAGTTTATATCCGGCTAAATAAGTTTGACAGTTCGACCTAATTAGGACACGTCGATAGCATGTACTCGGCCTTGATAACGCCCCAATGATACGACCGTGTTGACATCAGACTTGATTACAACTAATCTGCTAGTACGTCCTTATGTACATGAATCTGATCTCCTATGTTTAACAGGATTTAAATCAAGGCCGATGTACTAACACCAATTTATAATTTTCCAAGTAGGTTACTCGTTATATTCGTACAAAAAAACTAAAAAACAAATTTATTTTAGTTTCAATTTTATGAATTCATGGTTCATTTTGTATCGGAAACCGTAATGTTGATAAAAAACAAATAAAGACTAAAAACCAAATCTTACGTTACAAATATAAAAAACAATATTCTTATTTTCGTATTGTCCCTCGTTAGTATATATATTACTATGATGACAAGTCGATAGGCAGTCTGTTCCTACCTTGGTTGATTTTTGGGACCTGGCCCACCAGAGAACCCCATCTCTTAAGCTCTGATATGCCAGGATCATCGATCCGGTAAAGGTAGTCCTTTTCCGGATAAAACAAGCGTCTTGGCTTATATATATGGGACACTTATGCCTGCAATAAATGAATATTATTATTATTATTATGCGAATCAGGTAGATAACCATTAACCACATCAGCCAGTTTGCCAACCGTTCTAGTGCTATTGAGTTGGTCGAACATCGAACAGACAGCACAAGGATAGCGGGTGGACATCCAGCCGGCAGAACATTACACGCGTTTGGTCACCCGACCACGCAAAGCTTGCATGTTTCTGTGTCATGACCAGATTCAAAGCTCATTAAGATACTATTCATGGGATGGAATATAATTTGCGTTGGAATAGTTGTTGGAACCCGTTGGTTCAGTGGTCGCCATTGCGGCTGTTATAAGGGTATAGACATAGCAAGGTCATGCATTTTTTTATGTACGAGTATTAACAAAGTCGCCAAACAAGCGTACGAGCCGCCTGGCTTGCAACACAAATGACATTGCTCGTACGTTGCCGACCTGAAGAGAAGTTGGATGTAGGGAGGGGAAGGGAGTGGGTCTTCCAGCTCTCTCCCACATCGTACCAAACGCAGCTATAATAGCTTCTTTACGACAATCTTCAGTGAGGAGTGGTACTACCCCGGTCGAGGCAGCCCGTATATAAGCTGTAATCTGTTGGTTACAGCTTGGCTCTACCATCGTAAATGGCCATAGTGTCTATTCCAATTAGGGCTATTAAGAACTACTCGTTTATCTATCTTGAGGACTAATAGCGAAATGCGCGTGCGCAAGAGTTACCTCGGCGTGATAACACAGTAGTGTTTTAAACATAAGTGGCATGCAGTTTTAAATAGCAGCGAATAATATCTTGGAAGTATCTAGCCGAACTGTAAAGGGAAAGTATTGCTATCCCACTTATGGATTACTACCAAGAACTTTATACATAACACATTACTACTATGAATAGGATGACAATACAATTAGTTAAGTTTGTGTACCAACTGAATCAGCCGAATAATTGCATATATGGAAAAAGGTACTTTAAAACCTTTTTTCCATAAATGCATCCTTTTTTCCTTTTTTCCATGTGGCCGTAAATATGTCACTGAAGTCAAATAATATATATACCTGGTTCAATAAATATGACAAACAAGTTGTGAGAAAGTGTATCTCTTTCTTTTATATAGCGCTGTCTTTTACAGTCATTCAAAAAATGGAGCGTCTAGCGTCTGTAGCGGTATACGGCATACCCGTGCGCCGGCGCACGCAGGAAACGGGGATACGTTTATTTGTTCATCTGTTAAGAAGTTTTTTTAATGAATGTCTAGTCATGTATTTTGATAAGTGCGCTTGATATTCTATTAGATGGCGTCTATAATAATATGTTGACAATTACTTTTTGTGTAAGTATAATAATAGTTATTTTTATCATTTACAGTCATCCTAATTTATTTATTTAAGCCTTTTATTTTACATTAACTTATCTAAGGTTACACTTAATATATTAAATTTATATTTCATCCCACTGCTGGGCGAAGGCCTCCCCCTTCCTCTTCCACTCTTTCTTGTTATAGGCGGTGCGGGTCCATAGTGCTCCTTCATAAGCCTCAATCTCGTCTCTCCATCTTGTATGTGGTCTTCCTTTTTTCCTTTTTTTGTCCCTTGGAAACCAGTTGGTTATTATATTGTTCCACTTTTCATTGCTGTCCCTAATTTATTCTATAATAATACTAAAAATAATAATTTAGCCCTTTTGACGTCCCACTCCTGGGCACGAGCCTCCCCTCAACACGAGGGGGATTCAGGCCATAATACTATTACTATTATTATCTACTATATAAAAATAAGTCGGGTTTTCCTTCCTGACGCTATAACTCCAGAACGCACGAACCGATTTCCACGGTTTTGTATTCGTTGGAAAGGTATCGGGCTCCGTGAAGTTTATGGCAAAGAAAATTCAGGAAAAAATTCAACAGAACGCGGACGGAGTCGCGGGGCACAGCTAGTTATTATATAAATATCGACAGACGTACACGCCAACTGTATGGTCTAAAACTAAGCGACGCTTGTACTATGGGTACTGTACAATTGACTGGGGGCGATCCCAGTGACACCCAGTCAAATTACGACACGGCCGTTTCCGAAATTTATCCCGGCGGGAATCGAAACCACGACCACCTGTCCGGTTTAAGGGATCTTATTCTTGATTTTATTTCCTTTACTAAACGTAGGTAGTTTTGTTAATGTAATATATTATACATCTCTATTTGATTCAACGTGTGCCTATTATTAAATTGGGCTTGGCCCATGACCTCATGGTAATAACATGTAACCTTTTACAGTGGTTAGTTAGCCCACAGTACGGAGTACGAAGTCATCTATTATACTTCTGACCTTTTGAATATTGTTTATAATGCGATTATATTTGTTTATCAATCAAATGATACGTGTATGATAGTACCTACTAAAAATATTTCAAAGATAATTATTTTTAAAAAGCTACTGTTGAGAAGGTATATTAAGTAAGTATATCTCAGTTCTCCAAATAACATATAGGTAGGTACATACGTAAGTTATGGACTCATTGACTATAATACCAATGAATGAAAGTTTATTCATAAGTTATAGAATGGTATGTACTTCTCCTATTCCAATCTCTCAGCGTCCTGCATCAAAAAAGCCTGCGATTTTGTTCTAAATTGTTACCTACTTATTGTCTATTACTACCTATGTCTACCTAATTATTATTTTCTACAATTTTCAATACACAAGAAAGTACTTGCATAAAACGAAAGGAATTAATAGTTTATGTAGTAAAAAAAACAAGCATTAAATTCAATGTAGGTAACATTCATTGTTAACGCTCTCGGCACGAACACCCTTGGATCTCTAAGTGCGGGATCATCTTGTTACGGTCTACCTGACTTCCATTGTGTCCATCCCGATTCCCGCGGAGACGAGGTGTTACTTGTACTCGCATTGTAAACTATTCTTGGAACGTGTGTAGCTTAGCCACACTTCACATAATGTATTCGGGGTTCCTTATACTTCCATGAGTAAAATTGGACATATTGTCGTGTGAAACAATTGGTGACAGTAACTGACCTAGAAGTTTTTACTGCCCCAGTTAAATACAAAGTATTCTCCACAAATATCCTTATCAAGAACAGAATACTTCAAGAATGTAATTTCTTTCTATAGTTCTTGAACTGGAATGAAGATGCATGTATAGGTTCTCGGCTTTCTTGTACCTACAGCTTCGGCGAGAGTGCTGTATCCGGTTCCACCCAGCGCAATAGGCAGTAAATAACATTTGAACAAATGAACATTCTAGCTACGTACCGATTCTTACCAACCAATCGGCAACAATAACATCCCATTCAAGTGAGCCCACAAGTGGGTACACGAGAAGCAGGCAAGCCTCAGGGCAGTCATTAGCATAACAAGGGGCCGCACAATACCCGCCGCTGGTAGGAGAAGCGCGCCTAACTAGGTGTAAAACGAGCTGGCGCGATGGCCTTTGTACTGGGAACTAGAAATCGTATGGTCCTCGTTACACGACTTTGAATTTTATTGTTCTCGATAATATGTTTAAAACACGCAGCATGATTCGAGATATTTTAATTGGATTTCGTATGTCTCATTAAGCTTACCGTCACAATGATTTCTAATCATGAGCACTTTTTTATTGGTTACGCTAAATTCCTTTTCGTAATTTATCGTCTTGTCTTTTGAACTAAGTATGACCCGCTGACGGCAGTTTCTTAATAAATAACTTAAGTAAAAACAATTGCTAAATCTTAGAGAAACTGACCGTTAGACAAGAACTTCAAGATAATGGAAAAGCAACAAGGAGACGCAATAGTGCTAATAAAGTTGAACTTTTATTTTGAGGCAAGGTCAATGACTTTTTAACAACCTTGAACTATTACCCATTATTAACTATGGAGGGTACCTAAAACAAAAGCGTGTGTAATAGTTATAGCGCGGAGCGGGTTACCGACCACGTCTTTCAAGTCGTTTCAATAACAGAGGGTATTGTTCCTTTAACTCAGTTTCAATCACGCACTGCCCACGAACAGAAAAATAAAGAAACCAACTCGGGAATGCAACGTGAAATTTATTATCTTCGTGTATTTCAAAGAATTTTACCTAAGCATTGTTAATAAAAAAGAAATAAACAAGGTTATATACAATTTATGTTTATGAGGGTAAGCGCAGATTGGTCTTTGAATTATGTTCCTATTAATACAAAATTAATGAACAATAAAATCAATGGGTTCGTAAAATCGAAAATGATGGTACCCCAAGCTTTTACGACATATCCCTCATATCTCACATTAAACACACAGCCCGGTAAATAATTCCAAACAAGTTAATTTAATGTTGGACATCATTACTGATATCAAAATGATTGGACAACCAGGAACGCCTATTTCATTTTATAACTAAAACAAATTGTTCATTAAGAGTATATAAATAGATAAAAGTTTTAATTAGCCGTAAAAATTTAGATAATTTCGCAAAACAAGACAGCACAGCGTATAAAAGCCGGCGAAAGTGGTCGGTGTCGGACAGAGCTCGACTGCCTTACTGGGCGAACCTGCGCAGACGGCCAATTAGACGGAATGCGCGCGCCCTCGGGACCGGCGTCACACACCACAGGGAGTTGCGATTTATTCACCAATCCCATACTCCATTGCCCCTCTAGGCAAGTTCTAACAACAGCCTAGGAACCTACTGCTTATTGAAAATTACACAGCCAGGATACACGTCTCACGAAGAGTTCCCTCTCATAATCAAATCTGTCATTTGTAAGTAGTAAAGCACAGGTACAAATGATATATGTTTACAGTTTTGACTAACTAATACTTACAAATGTAGGTACTCTGATATTTTATTATCAACTTACAGTAACAGCATACATGGTGTTTCTGACAGTAGGTAATTGAGGAAAACTGCATAAAGTCATAATGTTCATGAAATAACTCACATATAAAGTTATCTGCATTAAAATTTGACCGAAAAAGCTCACGAGCTAAAAGAATCTGGTTTGAGATCCGCCTGTAGCGCGCGGGGTCTCCATAAAAGGAGCCTTGTCGACAATAGCCTGGGAACTCGGCTCATTTGAGGAGAAAATATCACGTCGTGTCTCTCTACTTGGTAAATCTCATTATAAATGGAACTTCGCAAGCGTCGCGCGCGTCGCCTTATGAACAAATATGAAATATAGATGACCGTTGGTGATCGGATACTGCTACCAACGTGTGCAATTTACACATATTATTACTCCTTACAAGTGTCGTCGAGATGCGAATCGTAAACTTACCGGTGCAGAACCGTAGAGAAAGGTGTGACAATCACAAAAGATGTAAGTACTTCATGAATTCACTTCAGTTGAGAGCATTACTTAAGCGTAATGAACAACTAAATTAAAATATTATATGAGCGCTAGACGGGACAAAGCATACAAATTTATGATGGATTACTTGTTACCTATGGGCAGAGAGATGTAAATGGTCTAAGCCTATGGGTAACATTTCTCTCGTTCTATTGTAATACATTTTTTGCTATTCAAAGCTCGATAGCGTTCCGACATTTGGGATCAAGATTTTTACATGAAAATATTCAATCTCCTCTCGATAATCATTTTCAATCTCTTTGGTTATTAACAACATGCTTCACTGTCGCGTGCAATTGACACTGAATTTTCTGTCTGATTTCTGAAAGTTGAATATTGTAGCGGCGAGATGTTGGTGACACCAATTTGTATCAATACATGGTGCATTTAAATTGTGAGTCAGTATATTTTATAGCCGGTCCGGACGTCATGCTTCACCTTGAGAAGTGGGCAAATAGTGGGGCGGCGGAACCCGTATCAGCTGGATTATCACTATTTATCTTTACATACGATAACAGGATAAATTAAAGCAAACTATGTTTCATGCCTTTATCACGGCAACTAAGGTATCGCCTATAAAGATAGAATAAAATTTAAATTGCTTTGTATAATTAAGCAATGATGCGTGTTTAACGTTATCTTCATAATTTTACGTTTCCATAAAACAATTAGAAAACTCTCGAGCTTTTTATTTTATCACGTTGTAAATTGTTTAATTATTATTAGACCGGTTTTTTATACATATCAATATGAGTTAACGCAATGTTTATCGCTTTATTTTTAAGCGAAAGGCGAATATTTATGAACTCGTCGGTTATCCCCTTGTAGTTTTAATGAGGCCGCTACTCTATCTAAGCATTATCTTCCCCGGTCATACACATAAAAAGTTAATAGGTATACAAAGCGAGGCAAGCTTCATAGAAACTAAGAGCGAGAGACAGAATTAAATTCAAAAAGGTATTTCAATGGCAGTACTCGTTTCTTTTATTCCATGTCATTCAAAACAAAAAGCTCGCGGATGGCAGCTTCAATAAGACAGCGAGCCGGTGACCTTGCGGCTAACGAAGGCTGCACTCCGTACAAGGCTGGACTCCACGGTGCGGCAAAAAGAAATAAAAGCGGCCGCGTAAAGACCTGCCACAAAAAATAAAACTATAAAAGAAACAAGCGATGTTCGGAACGTGAGCGTGGCCGAACAAATTTTTTGGATTACAAGTTTTTGCTTCGGAGCGAATATTATGAGGGCATAAAGATGTGATGAATAAATATATTATACCCTTTTCCTAAAGGTTCAATTCATGCTAGTTATTGTTTTTACATGGATAATAATAATAATGAGAAAAACATACAACGAAAAATATCCTCAATTAGTATGAACACGAAACTGTTCAATTAATTATTTCGTAATAAAAACAATATCGTGGATAAGCTACACGAAACAGGTGTTCAATTATACAAATCTACTACAAATGCTCTCGTATCGTAAGAATAATAAAATTAGAAACAGAAATAAACATAGTCCTACTAATATTATAAATGCGAAAGTTTGTGAGTGTGGATGTATGTATGTATATATGTATGAATGTATGTATGTATGTATGTATGTATGTTTGTTACTCCTTCACGCAAAAACTACTGAACGGATTTGGATGAAAATTGGAACACAGATAGATTATAACCGGGATTAACATATAGGATACTTTTTAACCCAATAATCCATTACTACGCGGATGAAGTCGCGGGGCACAGCTAGTTCACTATATTTATAAAATGTTACTTTATATATCGGTCGAGATACAAATGTAAATCACATGTTGAGAGTAATATTGATATACTGATCAAGTTTTGTTAAACGCAGTCTAAGATAAGACTGCTTTAATCATCCTCTCACTCATTTTTTTCAGGAATTATAATAATAATTAATAAATTATATTTATACGCTTTGAGATACTGAAAATAAGTATCGCGGTATTGTTTACCACAAAACATGTGTAACACATGTGCAAATAGCTCGTGAATATAATTAGATGGTCGGTGCATTCCACCGAACTGGCCGATGCACTACCGTGTGACACTAACAATAACGTAACACCTATTAAGTCTTAAACCGTTGTTATTCAAAATAATTAACCTATATCTAGAGTTATTTTTGTATCGCGATCTTCATCGGAGAGAAGTCAACATACTTTCAGCTTCTCCTACCTATTCTTTCTTTTGAAGGCAATTTAGTTTTTCTCCGGAACCTGTCGAAAGTCAAACCTCGGCGGCACCATTCTCGATCCTGGTTTACTGGAGTACTAGTGGTGGGAGTGTGTGGCGGGCTTAGTCCTATAAAAAAGCCGTTTTCCAGTCACCCCTAAAGTTGATGTTATTAGATACTCTAGGGCCCATATCAATGAATCAGTCTCAATTTTGAAAGCGATCTTAAGTTCATTTTGTACTGGCCTGATTTACCTACCTAAGAATCCCATTTCGAAGCTCGCTCTCAGACTTGAGTTGGGCCTATACGTGCACGATTTTAGATGTTTCATCATAAACAGTGTTTTGATAGCGGTGTATCATGGCGACTATCTATTGGAATAGGGACAGATGCGCTGCGAATTAGGTTAGGCGATAACATTATCGACACGGGTCAACTCGACAGATTTTTTGTCTATTTTTCTATTAAGTTTCACATATTATTTCTAACATTTCTAACGCGGTTTTGTCTTATAGATTGTATTAATTTGTAAGCATACATTATAATATTACCATTATTGATCTTACCTGAGCAGTGTTTATGTTAGAGCATCCCGATAAAATTACCTACTGGACAGATATCAATGGGTTTCTTCTATTAGAAAGACTATAGTTAGAAATAAGATAAAGATAGGGAATATCATTACGTTATAAATATGTAGGTACCTATTGAGGACCGAAAAAAAGGCTAGTTTATGAATTGGTAGGTATTTACGTGATGAAAGGAAGATGTGTAATGAATATTTTCCGTATTTCATAGTAGGTACTTACGACAACGCATGTTTTTTTATTTTTTTTTCATTATCGCGATGCAGTAGATCCTGACTTACATACATTATAAATGCAAACTGTTTTTTGTTTTAATACCTACTACCGAGTGTGGGTGTAGGTTTATTACAATACAATAACATAGTTAACGATCAGGAATACCATTATTGTGTTTCGAATGAAATACTAAACTGTCAAGGGCGCAAAATCCAGTGCCTATTTATTGTAATCTTCTCCATCAACACTGTATAGTATTGGATCTGGATATACTAGAAAGCTTATGTCTTCAACCCCCACGCAGACTTGGCGGACTGGAATACAGAGATGTACTAATTATATATTTAATATGATATGGATAATCTTTATATAAAAAAAATTGGTGTGCGTGTGTTCGTAATTACTCCTCCTAAACGGCTTGACTTATTTTGATTTGACTTGTTTTGCACTTATGGAGTCATCTGGATGGCTCTTCGCTATAGTTGGACTCTATGGGTGGCGATGTTGTCGACATACAGAAATAAAAATAGACGCTAGCGAAACTGTTGGGAAAAGTTAGTACCTATGTATAATATTATTATGAATATGGATGATAGGTGTTAGTGTAGTAACTATATTAATTATACCGTCTGACATCCGTATGTATAAACAAACCATTACTTGAACGAATTAATAGAATGAGATGAGGTGACATCGGCCGATATTTTGAACATACAGCAACTTTCGATCGGTCGATCGAACAACAGAAAACTTCAACGGTAACGAATTTGTTTTTAACCGCCGACAAAAAAGAGGGGTGTTATAAGTTTAACATTTGTATTTATGTATCTGTGTGTCTGTCTGCGGCATCGTAGCGCCCAATCGAATGAACCGATTTCAATGTTGTTTTTTTTTTTGTAAAATAGGTATGCTGATCGAGAGTGTTCTTAGCTATGTCTCATGAAAATCGGTTCAGCCGTTTGAAAATTGTCACCCCATTTGTAGTTTAAAAAGTTGTCGCATCGAGGGTCTTCTAAATTTTAAATTTTCGTTATCACATTATTTCGATCAAGGGGAATATAGTGTACCTATACTGTTATATAAAGAACCCGAAAACCGACAACTTAGCTTAACAACTAAATAAGAATGGCTTTAACAATGAACTTTTCTTGCAGTTTGAAACAATCAAGTTCATCAGCATATCATTTCAATAATATTTACAATGTTAACCCTTCTGATATCGGAGCTATTAATGTATCCGCAGTAGAAATAATTGTAGATGATTGTAAATAAATATAAATATCGCCAGACGAACACACCAACTGTATGGTCCCAAACTAAGCAACGCTTGTACTGTGGGTACCGTACAATGGACTGGGGGCAATCCCAGTGACACCCAGACCTGGGCAAATTACGAAAAGGCCATTTCCGAAATTTGGCCCGGCGGGAATCGAGCCCGCAACCACCATGTGCAGTGAGCCGAGCGGCCTACGCTCTAACCACTGCGCCAAGCGGTCGTCAGTCGTGGCTCGCTGCTCGTTCATTGTAATTACAATGTCCCGGGTCGCAGTTCAAGTAATCATGGATGAAAGTGTTGCTACTATAAAATGAACTGGATGCGTGACATAAATAGACTTTATGGAAATAATATCATTCATAGACTTTAATATCCAGGTACCAGGTCAGAAGTTTTACGAGAAGATTGATACAAAGATTTTCATGTCCGTTTCTATATTTATTATGTTGCAGCAATTTTGCGAGCAAATGTGTTTTATTTAATCAAACTGGTTTTAAGTGTAAATTAAGTAAATTATTAATTTGAGTTTATCACATAACTAGTACTCCTGTTGGCCCCTCCAGTTAAAATAATGCTTGCGTTAGGAGTGCGCTCACGTCAATAGTTTATGGCCAGGATGAGGATCAAATCCGGAACCTCTCAGTTACGAGAGCGACGATTTTATATTGGAGACTCATGCCCAAAAGATTATTCGCAAGTTTTCCAGCTAAATTCCAAAGTCCTCACACGAAAAAGCACGATCAACACGAGCGTGTTGCGCGCGTGCACAACACAACATCATAACAAATACAAATCAACAAATCCTTTACTCATGATAATATAAGTACGTCTTCTATTATTAAAATGAGCTCAGTAATATATCCTGTATCAATGTACACTTTATCGTAGTTCAAAGCAACGTTTATTCATGCGGTGTAATAATCGCAGTGATTGATTAATTCAACGCAGACGGCCGCGCGATCTGCGCGCGCGCTGCATATCAATTGCTCTCAATAATACGGCGACTTTGGCGGCAACCCGTTTGTTTGTAAGTATTAAGATACTATTTTAAAGAGAAGAAGAGAAGAGTGTTTTAGGGCACGAAGACTGGAGAACGAATTTGGCTCAATGAGAATCTTTGCATATATCTTTCAGCTTGAGAACTTCCACTCCTGGACATAATATCTGGCTGAAAGAGGTCTCCTCTATTGCGCTTAATAGTTAGGTACTGTAACAGCCGGTGTAGTTATAGTATACGTAATAATAAACTATTATTATTTATATTATATCTTATTTAACATTATTTAAAATACATGTTTACACAACTGTTTCCCGGCTGCCACTGCCAGCGCACCGCAATTCTTATCATTTCAAACACTCTCTTTTCTTAAATTCATTATTTTATAATCAGCCAGGAACGTCTATCGCTAGTGGCCAATGCGCCGACATGGACCTTACAGTACCTAGGTACGTAAGATTGCTTAAGTCTGTCTTGATATGTTGTAAGTGTGTTTGATTAGTCTTGGTTATTAGCGTTAGTTGACGAAAATCATAAAAAAATGGTGACCCATTCATGACCAAGATATTCCAAATGTAGAAAAACCACGACTGTAGGTATATATGCGTTACCAGTACATTTCCTGGAACCTGACATAAAATTATGATTAAAGCATGATTCATACACATTCGAGAGTTGAATTCGAATATTTTGTATGCGAAGTGAATGTCAATAACCGAACTTGACTAGTGAAGATTTTTTTCCGCGTATTTTCTACGTCGTAAGCCAAGGTCGAAATAATCTTGCCGATATAAAATTAGAAATCGCTTTGCGTTCAAAATAAGACGTCTCTCCTTCTGGTTATCAAAATTGCTGAGTATTTTAAGGAACGCCAACATTTCTTCTTTGTTTTTTTTCAAAATCAGTTACGTACTAGGAAATATTTGATCCGAAACGTCTGCTTTATTATGACGATATGTTCTCGGTAACTTTACAAATAGTTACCTACAGTACTAAATAATAATCCATACTGATAACATTTTATGTACGGAATTTCCAACATTCAAAATACCTATCTAGATAATAACAGTACATGCATTACATTCAGAACCGCGAACGGTATTTTACAAGAAACCAATCGTATCAATTATATTCAAAAGCTCTTTTCTGAAAAAAAAACTTAATAAGCGATTCTTGTAAATACACCTTCAAGTGTTTATACAGAATTAAATTCCGTTTCAATAAGTTGTAAGTAGGTACTCTCTACTCTGTAGTGCAGTGTGAAATCTTGCAGTGCAATTTAACTGCGTATCATTTAAATTTAACGCAAGTATGGTGTTATCTGTGTTATCCGACGCAAATAAGTACAGTTTTAACTCGTAAAAATATTATCATCCAGTCAATTGGTCGGTGGAATGTGAAAAGGGCCTATTAATACTTAATCGCCGTGTTTACGGAGATTATAAACATGAGATTGCCACATTTACGTCTGCGTTAATTCGTGTAGCGAAAACCTGAGACTTGGAAGTTTCCCAGAAATGCCGTGTTGATAAGTGTAGTAATGAAAACTTACTTTATTATGAAAAATTGAAAATTACAATAATACTCCTAAAAATATTCAGTTTTTAGTTTAGTACGAAAGTTGTTACACAAGTACCTGATCTCTTAGGAATTGAAGTACTAGGTATATACTAAAGTCTCATAAAACCTCTCACAACTCATAGAAAACGTTTTTATTATAAATAGGCATTAACGAAAGATCTATAGTACAATATAATTCATGTTCTAATACATTATTATGATGCATCGTACTTACCTACATTTATTTGCCTATATAACATGTTTTTTCTCTCGTCAAAATCCTACCCAAATTTATTCACATAGGCTAGAATTACCAAGGTATTATTTAAGTACATTTCCTGAAGCATCAACATTGGTTTTACATTAACATTGATCGACCTTTTTATAAGAGCTCGAAACTCGATTTTTCATCAGCACTTAATTGCCCCAGTTGCAACTACCTTCAGTTAATTTGAATAAATGGCTCGTGTTGAGAGGCTGTAGCGCATTGTGGGCATCAGCCGGACTGGTTCGCGGGCGCGCCTACGCACCCGTGGGTGGACCCGCCCGCAATATCGATGCACTCAGATGCTCTTTAAATGTTTACTATCCGTTCTCTGTAAATGATTTCGTTTAATTCAATATTATTAATTAAGATTTTTGTATGTAGAATACAGCATGCATTGTAAAGTGTGTTACATTTGAACGAATTTGAGCTAGATTCCAAGAGATCTGAATTGTAAATCTATCATATTACATAATAATCATAATTTATATATCAAGTATTTTAGTTATTTCATAAAATAATGTAATGAGAAATTAAAATTTTCACCTATTTACTGAACCCCCAAACAATTTCTAAGCATTCTACACCTAATCAATTTAATTACTTAATTATAAGTGTCGTGTTTTGCATGAGCATATTATAACAATACCATCGATATAGGAATCATTATATCTGAAATTAAATCTAAATGTTATCTCCTAAATCAGCCGCTAACAATGATCGTCAAATCGCAGGCGATACCGGGCGCTCTATGAACGAAGCTACGGTAAGCGGTATATAGGGTTGCCGCCCGCAGTATTTATAAAATAATACCTACCTAGCCTCTGGACTGGACTAGGATAGATAAGCACGGTCTGCATGTCAATAACAAGAGTCGACGTATCTTTAAAAAAAACATGTTGATAAATTTAAAGTGCTTAACCATTAGAAATTTTAAGATTGCTTCAGTTCAATAACCCACACTAACAATTATAGAGACTCTCTTGTCCTTCCCATATTTGGCATTGATTGTTATGGTGGCACTTCACATGGTGTATTTGTACAAATATTTGCGTTGTCATGACAAATCTAAATAACCCTTATAACGAATTATAGTAGGTTTGTTCTGTTTTGGCTGTATTACGCAAATATTCGTGCAAATATGCCATGACATGTTTTTTTTTTCGGCAAAGTTGCCAACCCTGTCAGCCCGGGAACGCCACACTGGTCAATAGAATGGCAGTACCTACGCGCGATTTATGTTACATCTTATAAATGAGAATGTCTGTTTGTTTGGCGGGTTGACGGAAAATGCGAAGGACAAGCAATAATTTATGCTCATTGTTCGTACACCAGAATATTAATGTGAAGGGTTTTTCATAAAGGACTGAGAATAAAGGAATAGGTAAGCATCAAAGAGCTGTTGTTCGAGCTCGGCGTAGTGTTTCGAGCGTTAGTACGCTTGGCTCACTACAACGAGTGGTTGCGGGTTCGATTCCCGTTAGAGTAAATTTCAGAAATTGAAATTGCTTTTTCGTAATTTTCCTGACCTAGGTGTCACTGGGATAGCCCCAGTCTATTTTACGGTACCCATAGTACAAGCCTTGCTTAGTTTAGGACCACACAGTTGGTATGTTAGTCTTTGAAAATATATTTTATATCGATGCAAATTCTACGTTTCTAATGACCTCACAATAACCACATAAAACTAAATAATAAAAGCATAATAGTACTTCACTGTGTACAGCAGATAAAATCGGTGTAATTGCAGTACAAACCGTTCATTACAAGATTAGATAATGTCACTGATCTAATAGGTAATTATTTGCCAATTTTAACAACTGTAACTGGCCCTTGATCCAGTGGTTCGTATTGAGTTAATATGCCATGACTGGCATCATTTAACGGAACCTCATAATTATGGAGTGTAATTTAAATATCAATGCGGCTTACATTTATAACGTTAGTAATATTATACCAAGCCTAAAGGAATTTGATACTAAATTAATGAAATACGTTATCATTGTCAATCTGAATGTTCGATTCTATGAATAGATGCCAAGCGACAAAATATTTCTAAGCTATCTAGCACTGGGTACCTTTTATCAAAGGGGTACCTATATTTTCACTAGTGTTGCCTAACTATAGATTGTCTATCGATGGTATTGCAATATTATCATGACCTTGAAAATAAGTCATAATATCGATATCATCGATACTTACCGTATATCGACAGTGATTTCAGTAAAACACGCCACAATAGTGATACTATCGATATAATCAGTACTCAATAGTATTGTCACAGACCAATACTATCAATTCATTGGCCAGTTTTCGAGGTCAACTATCGATACATCAACTATCGATACTTATGCAACACTATTTTTCACAGTTAAGTTTTTTTATTCTTATGGCTACAAACATACACAAAAACCACTATTACGTCCAAATGCCAACAAATTCCTCGCCTAATTCGAGCTTGTTTGAACGTTTATTTTTGCCTGTTCGGCGGATCGTGCCGGACTGTTTACTACAATTTATATATAACCGCCATAAACCAACATGTCTGTCCAAGTTCCCGTTTTGTTCGGTAATTGGAACACAATTCTATGCGTCTATGGCATCCATAGGATCCATTATGTAGATGTTAAAGAGATAACATGTCGCTCAAATAACGTTTAACACTACAGCCAATAAATCATGAGTAAATAACGAAATGGCATCTTCACGATTTGAGCTTTGTGTGTTGACGAAAATTTTGTGTTAAAGTCTTTAACAGTAAGCTCAAATAATTGCTGGCTGAGATGCTGGCTTGTGAAGTTAAAGGCCCACTGGACGTTAAGCGAGGGCCCCATCAAATGTTTAAAAAATTGAGGTGGATTTTATACCCAGAATAGAGTTTGAAAAGGCTGGCACGTCTTCAAAATATTTAAATTGAAACATAAATTCTGCAAGCTTCCACTGTGGGCCTTTATGAGCTATCAGATTTTACAATAAAAGAAACCACATAAATAAATATAAATTGTAACAAATCGATTTTCAAATTGTTATTCATTGAAAATCCCGCATTATCTATAAGGCACTCCCCACACCGTGCCGTCGTTAGCCGGTGTCCCGCAGCGCGCAATGTGTGAACAATTTAATTGGGCAGTGCCGAGGGAACAACCCTACTTATACCGAAATAGGATTATGGAAACGAGATGCACACACTCTACTACCATTTACATATAAAATAAATAATATGAATCTCAAATAATAACACTTATAACACGGTCAACGCAGCGATACGAAAATGAGTAGATTATAAATATAATATTTTATAAACATAGGTACTTAGTTGTTTTGACGTTTCGCCTCCATTTATTTTAATTAACATTTCTGTTTCCAACACAGAATTAACCATGGATTTATCAAATGGCTGCCCAAATGTTGGAAAGCTGCGGTGACTAACACAAACTTGAACATTATTATCATTTTATATCGCTTCTCGTTGGTATAAAATGGTAAAACGAAGTGTCAAATATGAAACATTTTATTGCCCAAACATCGGAGTTTACGCGCAGCTATTTTTCAAACCAAATATAATAAAAATCTGTGTGTATCTACGGAACAGCACAAAAAGCAGTGTTTTCATAAACATACACGTTACAATATCACGTCAAATGGTGAGAAAATGTCTCTATTTGTGTGTAAACTCCTAAACTTACGTATTACACCCACGTCTAACGTACTAGGTACTTTCAAAAGCTTTGGAAGTTCGGGCCCACGTTCGAGATACTGATTTACCTACGAACTGTGGTGAATAGAATTGAGGTGGTTATTTCGTGACTTTATGGTGGCGGCGGACAAAAAGATTGATGAATGGGAGTGGAGTGCGAGAATGGAGAAAATGAGTGTGTTTATCTTACTCCATATAAAGCCGATGGCGGCTTTATACAACAGTCATGCTAATTATGGAAATTCTATTGAATTGGAAAACGTCTGCAATAATGAACTCTATTTTTATATATTTAAGAACTTTAATCTTATACGATGGTAGAGCCAAGCTGTAGCCAATTGATTACAGCTCATATACGGCCTGGCTCGACCGGGGTAGTTCCACCCTCTCACAGAAGGTTGGCGTAAAGTGGCTATTGTAGTTGAGTTTCGTACGATGAGGGAACTGGAAGCCCAAGCCCCCCCCCCCCTCCTTTCCACTACCGAAGTCCCTATCCCCTACAGGTCGGTAACGTGCGAGGAAGCAATTTGGTACTTCAAGCATATAAAGGCTACGGTCATTGCTTATCATCGGTTAGGTCGTGCGCTGGTTTAACGACTTTGTTACAAATAAAAATGATAGAGTTTTGTTTTTAAGAAACATTGGATGGTACAATTTGATGCATAAATTTCATTTAAGTCAAAATACGTAAAAACTTACATAAAATATCTTATCTGTACAACTCGAATGCCCATTAATTTGTATTCGTATTATACGTTTACAAACAGTCATTTAGTTTGTAAATAACCGGTGAACGTGTCCATAATCCAGGAATATTTATGCGATGGATGCCATTACTACTAACTATGGGTAAAATAATACGTTCAAGACTTTGTAATTACAGATGCTCATCTAGTAATAATACATCGAGTAGTAAGTAATTAACATTTTATTTACTTAGTACCCGATATTCACCATTACATTCCATGTGGAAGTACTGCTGGAAGTAATGCTTTGAAATAATAAAAGACAATGAGGATAATTCAAGTCTTTGACACACCTTTTATTTCACTTCATATAATTACGCCTAGATTTACCAACATATTCGTTGATCTTGTGTGCTATTTACTAAACATACGCAAATCGAATTGAGCACGTTTGTATTTTTTTTAATATGTTCATAAATGAAACTACTTATGTAAGAAAATTTCGTAATATTTTGTAGAGTGAATTCCTCTTCTATCTCTAATATTCGGAACTACAAAGATAAAAGTCAAACAAGAAACATGTCAATGTGTAAAAATAATAACACGATGTATACCTACATACCTACTCGAAAAAAGGTACGTTTTTATGTTCTAGCTCTGCTAACCATATGTTCATCTCATTTAGAACGATAGACAGACGCACATGTAAAACTACACAGACCTATTACAAATAAAAACTCCACGAGGTCATAAAACCGCCCTCTACATAGCGTGAATTGGCAAAAATATATTTATTATTAATAATTTTATCTGCGGCTGTAGTTACGGCACGAAACCGGAATTGCTGGAATTTGGGCGTGGAAATAGTAGGTATTTATACTCGGAATACATTCCTCCATAGATTTGCGATCCCTTGGTCTTTCAAAGTATTCTATACATAGCACTTTCTTGTCAAAGATAATTAGAAAGGCACTTTCCCATAATTTATTTGCTGTTGGGGAATGAAATGACATATAACTTATGTGTAGACTTCTTGACGTATTTTAATTGCCAGTTAGAAAAGTTAAACGTAGGTTTCCGGAAATTGCTACTTTCTTGTTCACAAAATGGCTCTACCTACGAACGTAATAACTTCAAGAATCGTCCAATTGTGTCTCACATTCTGCAAAGCTTATTATAAAGGTATTATTCAATAGAAGACATCTCGGTCACAGTATAAATAAAGAATAGGTCGAGGATGTTCCCCTGCGTGGGGAGGGAGGGGTGTTTGGACTCCATCCAGCTGAGCTAGTCCAATGAGAAGTTCACTAGACTCAATATCGTCTGAGTCAGCAACGTTCCGAGATTTCCTCTCCCTTAGATAAAATCTACACTTGAAATAAATATTGTTGTGAGTTTGTTGAACTTCCCTGACGAGCATTGGAAAATGTAAAACGTATAGATACCGAATCTGTAATAGAATTAGCTCTACCATTGGCTTGACCACAGTTTTACAGTCCGACTATATTATGCGTATCGTAGTACTTATTAGTTTGGTGATAATAATAGATAGCCTCTCTCTTTTATGCTCGACATAGAGTTTCCTTATCATTATCAGTGACATAGCGTGACATAGAGCAGAATGTTCCGGCAGACGAGTGCACGGAGCTCTAACAGGCGGGGCAGGCGGCAGGCGGCAGCAGGCGGCAGGCGGCAGGCGGCGGCAGGCGGCAGGCGCCTGGCGCCGCTGCTCACTGGGTCACAGCCCGCCGCTGCCAACGGGATGCATTACTCTCAATCCATATCTCAGAGGTTTACAGTTACCGATTCATATTTCAGCATCCAACTGAACTAGTTCGCGAGTAGATTCCTGTCTGTATTTATGTCGATTATATTTTTAGTACATATCGTCCGCGTAATATTTTTGAATATATAACATATTGAAGTATCTACACATTTATGGCAGTGCGAATAAGGCATGAAATATCAATATTGATTCATAAGATATATGTATGTAATTATACCTATCAACTATTTCTGAACTCGATGTATCAAAATATTTGTTTTCGAGTGGGTAAGCATTTAATTCGATACATAAGTAAGTATTTTTTACGTAGCTTGGTATCCAATATCATATTATTATAGTCAGTATTTTTATTTTATAGATAACTACTGACTTTTTTTTCTCAATGAATAGGTTCCTTCCTTTTTTTATCAAAGGTATCGATAAGTAATTTATAATATCGATACTTTTTAAACTTTCCCATCCCTAGTTAGCTAGGTATTAATTTCGAAATCTAGGTACCCAATTTAACCTTACCTAATCTTATAAACATTTCCGGGTAAATTTATCTACACCTGCGTAAGTTCCTACTTCCTTATTAGTTCCTTCTGCTTATCAATTAGTTATTACGAAAACAAACTCAACAATTAATAATTTCTCACTAGTTCACCAATTCGCTATAATAAATGCGCATCACAGTAACCCTTCCGATGTTTAATTAGTGGCCGCGGCGCAGTGAATATTTTTTTTTGTGACGAGAGGTCCGAACTCCTCAGGTAAGTCTTGTACTTTTTCTTTAGCAACTATGTAACGGACAGCAACACAGGTAAGGCCAAAGGGATCATAAACCCACATTATACCGAGACACCTTTTGAGTTTTAAATCTCTAACAATTTATCAACAATTGTCTTTAAACCCTATTGTTTTGTATCTCTACCATCGATAACTCGAACGATGTATACCTAAGTAGAGGTACTTCAAGGAAAAACTCCACGTGACAGTCTAGACAATTTTATAAACACTTATAACTAAGAAAAGGCAACTAGACGTTACAGTTCACTATAACACGTAATTAAGCGTTAACATTATTAGAATTCGCAGCTATTTCAATTCACAATGGCATCATAAACTACTGATAAGCCTTTCTGATAATTTTCGTATCACACTTGAACAATTCCAGTACTTTATTTCATTCAAAGAACTAAGATCGACAGTTCGATAAAGCATAATATGGTAGTCGGCGACCTTCACACATGACATCATTGCACCTAAACACAAGTTTCATTAACGGATTAACGCTCACCAGCTTATGTTGGAACCTCGGTCCTCCACGGTCAGGTGTTCCGCGACCGAAAATCCGAAATACGAGCCCGGCTCTCCAAACTTTATCACAGGAATCCGCGGTTCCAGATTGAAACTTGTCACACTGTACAAAATACACAGTAATAAAACACTAACGCACGTAACATCAGCCATCGTGTACACAGTTCGTATTATATTCGTTGATTAAATCGTGTTGTTGCACCAATTCACTGTCTCTCAGTTATTATTTGGCACATCGCGATTTTCGTAGTTAGTAGAGCTTGTTGAGTGGAACGAGACCCCCAGCGCGGTTGCCGTCCGCCGTCCGAGTATTCCCGCTAAACCGCTCTCGTGTCTCCGGCTTTATGTAGAGTTGCTTGTCCTACACGCAGTCGACAGCTCGCTCTACGTGTAAAGGCAACTGAACTCATAAAAACTAACCAGTATTTTAATATAGCGCCATCTATTCATTACATTACAGAGTTTCATGAGAGGTAGTCATATTGGCTGGATAGCTTGGTTGATTACTACTGCTCTACAATTGGAAGAGTAAGTGCTGCCATCTTTAGTAACTATAAATAAGTATTTTTATATGGACTCTACATAAATAAAAAATCATAATAACTAGCTTCGCGTTACTACTGTAGTTGTATAGATGTCTCTACAATTGAAGTAAGTAAAATAGTCAAAGCCCCATGTGATGAAAAAAGGTTAGTAGGTAGCCTGCAGGTCTGGTCACTATCTAAAAAGGTCCCTCTTCTTATGGTAGAAGCAGAGAGGTGGTAGAAGGCAAGCTAAACAAATGTCGCAACTTTTCAATTTGACTAAAGAATACGAAATATCAATGGGATTCAATTTCTTATTTACTTTCGAGTGTATTTCAAACATAATGTACCCATATCAGGCATATTCATAATTAGGTATTCTATATTTCGATCTTTCTTCAAAAAAATTTGACGCTTGGATTATTTTCATGGATATCGCTTGGTATGCGTCATAAATTTAAAGGTGGTAGAACCGAGCTAAACCCATTTGATTACAGCTCATATATGGGCTAGCTCGACTAGGGTAGTACCACTCTCTTACAGAAGATCGACGAAAATGATGTATTAAAATTTCGTTTCGTAAGATGTCTGTGAATCTATAAAATCTGTGTCCATTCACCTCCTTCTATATCACTCCCCTTCAGGTTGGGAACTTACGAGCAATATCTTTGGTATTGTAACCATCGGCTACCATAACTGCTTAACATCAGGCGGATCCTACGCTTTCTTGCCGACTTTGTAATATAAAAAAACAATAATTAAGACCGTACATAATTTTAATAAAACAACAATTAAAATGAATAAGCATCTGTTTTATTAATATGTTGATAATAATGGAGAAAAACATAATATGCCGAAACAGTAAAAGCAAACAACATTATCAGGTGATAATAAACACTAGTCTTTTACTACTCTCTCCGGTACACAAGTTACAAATTTAATTCTGATCACAATTATAAGTATTAATAATAAAATTAGGAATACTGAATTCAACCCAACAATCGGAGACATGACTACGATTGAGGATATTTTTAGATGGTGGGGTTCAGTTGTCTCTGGATCTTACAAAAGACTACGTTATATATGACGATGATGCATCGTAGCAGTCCTCGCATTGATGGTGAGAACAACTGAACACGATGTTGAATAGCTCATAGACATATTCAGCGAGCAGCCGAACGAGTCCACAACCGAAATGCCATCAGCACCGGTCCGTAAACATTGACCATCCCTCGGTTGCAAACTCGAAACCAATCGATTGGCATTTGACGGAACCTCTGTCGCGCCAGGTGGGTTTTTTGGTATCACAATACAGTTATGTGCGGCGATCGCCAACACCGGTATTGCAACACCATTCGGGCCTCTTGGAACATTTAAGGCAAAGGATGGAAGGTCAGCTCGGTCTGGGAGTGAGCGAACAGCAGGTTCAACTGCGAATCTAAGCCCACGTTGAACACCCTCGCCAGTTTGGCGGCGGCCTGGCCCGGCTCCTTGCGCACTAGGGCCACTCCCGACACCTTCATGAGATGCACCTCAGAGTCCACGGACCCGCCTCCAGTGGTGGCTAGCTTCACGTGGCAAGTGACATCCACATGGATGTACTTCTCGACCGCCTTCCCTCGCTTGCCCGGCACGTCTACATACTCTGTCTTCTCTTCCACTTGAGGCAGATCTGCGCGGAACACGCTCGCCTCACCCAACAGGCCCTGGAAAACAAAACAACATCGTTAATTGGATGCAGTTTTTCAGAATGGAATCAACCCACACGTGCTCCTAAAGACCAATATCAACCCTAATGCGAGTAGCTGTAGGTTGGTTTCCGTTTTTGGAAGCAAATGTGAATCGGTTTCATTTTGCATAACTAAGTCCAATATAAATAGGCAAATTCCAAAACGACTGCCAAGGTCAGTTAATTAACTCTTATCCTTGGCCGGAAGCCAATGTAGAATGCGAGTAAAAAATTGTCCTTCTGCCAAAAGTATCTTGAACTTTGACAGAAATAATTTTTCAAATCAGTTTAGTAGTTTCGGAGCCTATTCATTACAATCAAACAAACAAAGTTTTCCTCTTTATAATATTAGTATGAAAACATTCATTGGTATAGCCGTAAATAAATAGAAATATGTAAACAAATCAAACTATGAATGTCCCAAACGTATAAACTGGCCGTCGGCCAAGTGACTAATGTTGAATGATTCTACTAGTGTAATGTGTTGTTACACATACCCCGTTTCCTGTGATGGAGAATTTCATTCCGGGATGAATAGCGCGGGGTTCCATGCCGATACCCTCGGGATGGGAATCCGACCAGAAGTAATTCTCAGGAGAGTTGAGGGAGTCGGGTTTGAATGTGATGCGTTTCCCGTATCCCATGCCGATGGATTGCAATAACAAGCTGCGACCCTCGAACAGATGGCGTCGGCTACCAGCCGGCCGCAAGCGGTAGTGGAAACCAGGAATGATGCGAGGATCGACGAACGTCCCTGTAATGTAATCAATTGTTAGAACGTGAACCAAGAAATAAATCTTGCGCATTTTTGTCGTCAGTCATGATATTTACCAATAACGGGCAGTTCGTATTTCTCGAGTCCAACGACGCAGTACTGGCAAGGAATGTCATTAACGTCAGCACCGTTGACCGTGACCCTTCTGGAGGACGATTCAATGCCGGGCTTGAGCTCGTAACCCTTCCTGAGTTGTTTGATGCCGATGGCAACGTTGACCACTCGCGAAACGACGGCATTGCCTCGACCTTTCTTCAGGATGGCCACTCCGGTGACGGGCACCAGTTTCGTTGCTCCATCGTTTTCATACCATTCCACTTTGCATAGTGTGTTGATTTTCACTTTCTTCTCGATAGATCCATTCTCGTAAATCTTCTGGTCAATCTCTATTTGATTTTTCTGCAAAAATGTTAAACAATACATTATTTTTTGCAATGTAAAATTGTCACAGAAGTTAACAGGAATTCATAGTTATTTGAAAATTACCTGCTGCTGAACGACTTCCAAAATACCCTGAGGTTCATGATTGGCATCGTAAATGGTAAACTTGTCACCAACAGAGACTGCTTCAATCTCAAACACAAATCCTTCGGGCCTGGAGTCGGTCCAGAAGTAATTGGTATTGTCATTCAGCTTGGAGTCGTGAGGCTCAAAGGTGAGGCGCCTCGCGAACCCGCGCCCGATCGACTGCAGAGTAAGCGCTTTGCCTCCGAAGAAGTATCTTGGCTTCACTGACATTGGAGCCGCATCCAGAGCCTGAAATAATTCGAACCATATAACACTTCGACCCCGAGAAAGCGCTAAAATTATTAACTTAATTCCTTCGCCATTATACTTTATTACAATCACATGTTTAGTAAGTAGTCAATGATTGAAAATTAATTACATCTCAATTTTATGACCTTATTGACTCGTGTAACAGGAAATTTAGAAACTTTTGAAAAACAATTACTGTGATCGGTTATGACTATTTTTTCAAATCAATATCCTAAATGGATATAAAGGATTATTGACTTTAATAATAAAAATCATGTTTCCCATTGCTTTGTCCGTATTTATGAACTGAAAAAATAATCATATCAAGACCACGACAGAAGAATATTTTTCCAAAAGAACATTGATATGATTAACAATGGCGTAACGCCCTTATGAATGATACTTATGGTTTACCTATTATAGACATAACATGCCGCCAGCCAGTATGTCACTTTCGACCTGTCGGGTCTCTGCGAGGTTTCTTGAAGTTTGTATTGTGAACGCCGCACTGGGCGAGGGTCTGAAAAACTGGACGATCCACATACCATCGCCTACAACCGCAAGTGCACCACCAAGTAACCAGTGGCGAAAGACATCGCAAGTTAACAGTGTTGATCGTTGATGATATTTTCAGTCTGGAAATGTCAGCAACGGACACCGCTACTCACTGAACTAACCCGGCTACACTAATCTGACCGAATTGCCCTGGACTGCTGAAATCGACTAGCAGACGGTTTAGCATTGAAGCCGGACTTTGACCTTCCTCATATGTCTGCGATCCATTGGATTATACAACAGCGACTTTGAACATTTGATATAAGGTTGCCATTACAATATACTTTTTAGAAAACAAATTTGTACAATCAAGCTCACATGTTTTTATGAAGAAAATTATTTGTGGAATAAATTCGGAGATAAATTATACAAATGGACTCGTTAAAATATGAAAGTTTTAAGGTTATGTGGTTACGATGCGCCCTGTGACTGTGTATCAAAATTGTATGGAAATATATGACAACCTGTATATCATGCTTCCTATAGTATACCGATTAGAAACATAAAAATAACTATTGCATATCGATTGTGGCTATGAAATATGAAACTTTGCGAAGATTCTTCTATGGTTGTTTTCTAACATGTTTTATTATCAAATTGAAATTTAAAAATGCCAATTAGATATCCAAGAATGTTCGCTTAGTCCATGAACATTTCTGTAAGACAGAAGAAACTCACCATCCTCTTGACTCTGAAAAGGATAAATCTTGCAAAAATGTTCCTAATTAACCACAATCGATTTAGACTGCACATCTTAATAGAACAATTATGGAAAAAGGTAAATAACTTGAGTAAACTGTGTGCCTAGATACACTTGTTACTTAAAACTTGCAAATTTTAAAATAAAATAATAATGAAACTTCGCCCTACATCGGAAAAATGGCATGATATTGTGATAAGTTATCTGTTTGCATCATCCAAATTCAACATTCTCATCTCTCTGCATTTCATCTGCTTAGTCGTTTCTTTCGCAGTCCAGTTTTGAAAATTTTGCCCGAAGCCTATATGGATCTTCGAAGTTTTTCGATTTCAATCCCAAGGGAAGTTCCACATTGATGATACAAAAGCGAATCCTGATCGATTTACTTTACAGATATTGTCGATGGTTAAGCAACATTAAACGTGGTCGTGAGGAATGATCGACGAATCGAAAACGTCGAAATTTAAAACTGAGCTCGGTGCTCGATGTCGAAATGTGGAAGATTGCATGCACTGTCTCGAATTTTACAACGCAATCATCAACACTTCTACGACAAGGTATCGATGCGACCATTCCCCACAGACCTGCGAAACGGGAAAATGCTCCACAAAGTTAGATGAGAGTATATTAAGTTACTGGTCTCACCTGCATGGGTCTAACTTTGAATCGGAAACCGGTTCTGACGCGGGGGTCGATGTACACCCCGATGACGGGCATCTGGTGCGGCGCGGGCTGCGGCACGCGGTACACGGCCGGGACATCGCCGAGGGTGCTCGCATCCAGTAACACTTCCTTATCGTATAGACTTTCAGACCAGTATCCCTTGCAAAGAACATCGGTCGCCTCCTAAAAAAATACAATCATAATTACTCACCGCATCCACGTGCGTGCATTCGATTCTGAATAGGTATATACAGTTACACACCAAGTCTTCAGTAAATTCGAACAGACCATAGGATTCGTCACACGCCAACTTAATTGCCAACATTTTTGTTTTTTTTTTTCAGAGTGCAGAAATATTTGATTTGAATGAGTACAATGACCGTACAGCTAGCAGTCGTTTGCAAGAATAAAGGAAGCCAGGCCGAACATGTAATACCTAGTTGGCAAGTCGCACTACCGCCCATGTGATGTTTTATAAACTTCTGCCAAAACAAACTATGATGTTGAAAAAGTCACGTCACTTCTGTAATCCTGTATGTTTACAAAAGGTGTCATCTTAGCCACAATTAGGTCTGGTAAAGTTAGCTTACAGAATACGCAATCGGAATAGCTGTAAATGTTAAATATGATGCTAATTTTATTACGTAAAATCAATGAAAACTCATGATGTTTGCAAAGATACTTTGTCTCGTGGCAATAATGAAATTGCTGGTTGAATAAACGAACGGAAATTTCAATGCTGGACTGTTTTGTCTACTGCGTCTTTAAACAAGAACCAAAGTCCATCCGTGCGGGATTGATTAAAATGTATTTTTAGATACATTTCCTCGGAGCTATTTTTGCAATCTTATACGATGTGCACGTTTTATGAATTCCGTTGCGCCCACGTGACTTTTATAGTCTGAACCGGTATCATGTTGACGGTGCGTGTGGCTACTAAATAAGTCACGACGAAGGTTGTGACCTCATAAAACACTACGCGACCGAGAGAAACCTAGCAACTTTATGTTATTGACCTTAACTACACTGAGGCGCCGAAGCGTAACAAGTGCTAAATTAGGAAACGATCAAATAGACGATACGTCTAGTATTTCGATTATGTGTTGTTTAAGTGACAGGTTATTCAGCCAGCCATAAGGATGTTTGTTCCACGACTATTCGCGGGGGGTCCGGCCTGTGACGTGTGTGTGGCATTGTTGACAGAGCAGAGGGTGCGACACACTACACGTAATTACTAAACATCGTACACGGTTGCCAGCTGACGTCATTCAAAACAATTTTAAATTCTATAACCACGCAGTATGTTGACTAAATACGCAATGTAAAAGTTGGCAACGAATTCGCGAACTAATTTCGTCGTTGCAGTTTATTATCAACGTTAAACATCCTCACCAGCCACGCCCAACGTTGAGTGCCAAGAATTTACAACAAACGTCACAGACGCCTTAATTTTTTATCCAGTAGTACTTACAGGGATATCCAAATCCGGGAAGGCCTCTTCGCCATCGCTCTCACAGTCGGTTGGCGCCGAGATCAAGGCCTTCAGCGTGTTCACCAACTCCTGCGGGAGATTTTTTTTATAAGTAAGCTATCAGTGTCTCGTTGTTGCAGACAGTAGGTATAAAGATTAATACCTATGTGTGCGCCGATAAGAAAGGAGGACAGATTCATAATTCAACCGTGGCCCTTGACTTACTGAGATTGTTCATACGACACAGAATTTATAACATTGACGTCATCATAAGAAGAATGGGTAGTTTTTCTTCAATTGATATTAAATATAGTAATTTTAATTTATAATAGTAATTTAGCAAATAGCAGTGATAGCCGATTGGTTAAAGCACGCGTCTTGCGGGCACCAGGTCTTGGGTTCAAATCCCGGCTCGCACCTCTGGCCTATCGATTGTATATCATGAGTAATGTTCTATATAGCACGTGTTAATATATTACCTGAGCAGGTGGCAACGTTTCAACAAACGCCGGCGCCTCGTCCAAGGCGGTAGATGTGCCGGCGAGGCGCGCGCGCGTCAAATTCCACAACCTCTGGAGCGCCAGAGGAGTCTCCTCGGCTTGCATTTCCATTGCTGGGCTAGCGAGCATCTTGATTAGTTGCAGTTATTTCTTGCAGATCTGGTGACAACGAATGAGGTAGATAAGTACCTACTGTAGTTTTTTGTTCTAACTTTCTCAAGATAACGGGTTATATAGATATGCTTTCTCGGCAAGTTATCTTTATCAAATATACAAAGTTTCTCCTTGCATTTATTTTCATGAATAATGCACGACTGCCGTCTATTTTCGCTGCTTTTAAAGCAATTGAAATTTCAGATAAAACAAATGGTCGTAAATATTCAAAGTAATTGATGCCGTTTCCTCGTTGCTATTGGCTGAAGCGTTATCCGTCTTTACTACTGTTTCATAACGGCTATATTGTTGAGTAACACTATTGTGAGGGAGTCGTCAAGCGCGAACGAGACTGATAAACGTGGAAAAATTCAAATTAACATAGAAACTTAGACTTTTGTAACTAGTAGGAGTACCTAATATATTCACCTACCTAGCACAAAGTAGATTGTGCATCACTTATTTCTTTACTTCTTTTGTTTGCTGTGTTAGTTAACATCTGGACAACGCCAAATTGTATATGTTTAGGTACTGTTATAGGAACAACTAATATAACATTGCACAGTAGGCATGTAAATGATTGCTACTTTAAATTAATTTTCATTACTTGAAATTATATTTTTCTCTCACTGTTATTTCGCCTGTGATTTTTCACAGTCATTGATTTTATTTATAATTAATTCTCACTATTACACGTAATCCTATGAAGTCACTGGTAGATCATTTATTATAAAAATCGTGACAGTACCTACCGAACGCTTTGCGATTTAATTGAAATGATTTTTAATATTTTGTAGCGGGTGCTACTTATGAAAACCTATCTAATATGATTTTTCACTCGCCACCTGTGAAATGTTCCATCACTATTGCACAGACAGTAACAGTCTGTTAGCACTGCAGGACTAGACTTTGACCCCGCCGTAAAAGCGTTTGCACTCGTTCGCTTGTCTGTACGAAACCGTTCAATACAATCAAAAGGTCTCGTGACGTGTCTATTTGAACAGCCTGAAATCCGTCCGTCCCACGCGTGTCCATGAAGGACATTCGTGTATTTTCAATACGTAGGAATTTTCCATGCAACGGACGAAATACCTACATCAAGGTGATTCACCCACCGAAACGGGATATACAAACAAAATGCACTTGACAATTCCTTCGAGAAAAATATAGAACTTTACACAGACTTAAATGGGACGGCGGCGGCGGCTGACGTCGAGGTATTCGCTTATAAATCAGTGTCTATATGTCTATGAGCCTGGCCCCCTATTCTAATATAGGCTATGCATGATTTTCTAACCCCTGGTTTGCTCTAATGAAACTTATATAAGTACAACGATTAGTTATGACCGAAAATTATCCATATCTTTAAAACTACTGGACCGACTTTGATATAAATATCTATTACCTGGAGAAAACCTACTTATACACTGTCAAACCAAAAAAAACATTTTTTAAAAACGGTCCTCAATTGCTGGAGTAATAGGTGAATATAAATTTAAAAAAACATACTAGCGAACATAGAACCTCCTTCTATTTGGAAGTCTGTTAAAAAGTAGAGACAACATAATTCAGAATTCATTAGTGCAAGGGTAACAGGTACTCAATTTGATTTTAGTCTAGTCAGTGGGGCACATTTTAATTGTGGCAGTAACCGGTTTTTTAAGCAATGCGTCCCGTCAACTTTGCGCTAAAGCACATTTCCAATTTTTTAGATAATTATACCCACATTTCACTGCTTATATTCGAAAGCTTTTATACAGCTTTTTATATATGAAGTATTCGATTTATATACTTACCAGAAAGATAAAGATATATCACACTAAGTATCTATCTACACCTATGTTTTGTAATAGAGAAAATTCATTAAGGTAAATTGTTTCTATAATACCTACCTACCTAACCATAATGTGAATATTTCCGTTTTATCCTATTTTAAAACACACACACAGTAGGTACCACAAAAGAAAATAAACTGATTAAAACGAATCACTGCTGGATGAGTAGTTCAATTAGGTATATCATCAATTTACGTTTAATAATTTAACTTAACTTAAAATATTTAACTTCCTCGGTCAGTAGTCAGATCATTCCCGAAGAACGGTACTGTTACTTACATACAACGTAACCTGTTTCCGCCCATCTCGTAAGGTTTTACACAAAGCAAGCATTGCTACCCAACCAAAAAAGATCAGGTAAAATTATAAAAAAGCAACGGCCGACTTTGTCGAGTCGGCGACACAATATACGGACTACACGGCTATTATATTTTAAGTAAGCGATTATACACGGTCAGTCATGCGTGATTTCCACAACATTCTTTCTCAGTGTTCTATTTATAGAATTTGAAAAAGTATTTTAGTTAAAGAATACAAAAATTAAATTAACCTATAAAGTGATTGGTACTTCTGGTGTTAACACAAACTTTTTCCTTGACCTACAAATATTTTATACGAACTATTTTGTTTGGCAGTTCAAATCTGAACCATAAAGATTTTAATTAAATAAATAATGGCTTGGCAGAATATTTAGGCGCCACAACAACGCCTTTTATAATGGAAAGTGATTTGATTTAGCCCGTAACTAGCGGAACTATCATCGAGAGAGAAAGCTACGGTACGAGCCAGTCGGCCATTTGCCGCATGCGGACCGTTAACTCGACCGCTGATTGGACCAGAATATTGTTTCTATTCATCGCCTTCTGATGCCCTTATTTAGTAATAGTCCTTTTAACAATATTTAACCCTTTTCTTACTGTTAAAATATTTCATTCCAAAATTTCTGTCGACTTACCAACACAATCGAAAATATCACAACAGTTGTAGCTGACGGGGACTCAAGACTCAAGGTTTCGATCAAGCAGCCTCCACGAATCTACAATACAAAAATTATTCACAGGGGGTATCGGCGACAGTCACGAGGTAAGAGGCTTTCGACCGTACAGAAGCGCAGCTTGAACACCACTGAGCGCTAACCCTCTCGATGGAGGTATTTTAAACTTGCCGGTGCTCCCCGGCCGTGCGCGGGCAGGGGAAGAGGATGCAGATATGTGGTTCAAGCGAGACGGAGAGAGGTTCACGCACCGACCGCGTGCTCCGCCAGACACTCACTCACACAGACCCAAACGGTTACGCATGCGTCGTCGATGCTATTGATACGTCTGAATACGTCGAGGTCGACGTCACTGTCCTCTTTTCCGATCAAAGTACACACGAGGGCGGAGATACACACCCCAACAACTAGGCGCACAAACTTTTCGAAGATGACATAATAACAGTATCAACTTTTTTGTAGGTCATTGTTGGAGCTGCTGATCACTCTAAAATCGGATTCTTGGATAGCTGTCTAAAAATGAAAGCATAACCGCCAGCCTTAAACTTGATCTCGATAATAATACTAAGCTAGCTAAGACACATGAAAGATGGAAATCAATTAAGATCCATTAATAATTTTGTAAACATGTACTTACACGTATTTACATACACGTACTTACAGCCACGATGACCGTGTCCCAGTAATGTTTAATGTCAGGATAAAAATACATTTTACGCCCAGTAAAACTAAAAAGAAATCAGGAAAATAACAAGATGAACTGAGCGAGCTAAATTAAACATGAGTATGACACAGATGTACACACATATATATATACCTTTCAAATAATGTACAACTATTATGTGAAAACAGGACAAATTTTAATACGCTTATTATAAATGTTTCAATACAGTCAAACACAGTAGCTATGAGGAAAACAATATCATTATAATTAATGAACCTGTAACAAATAGGACGATTAAACACTATGTTTTAGGAAACAACATTTGCTCTGCCTTCAAAAATTGCAGCTGACACCTAAATATAATGCAAATAAAGCACTAATAAACCCGTTAATAACATCGGTAAGTTCCCGAATCAGTTTAAAAATATGAATAGAGGGTTGCAAGTACCTAAGTCCTCAAATACATCAAAACCACAGATAAACTGAATATAGGTCACGGCCGTAAGTAGGTTACAAATCAATATAAAACATAGCACAGTTTCACATTCAGAGTTCGAGGAAAACTGCACACCCCTTTGAATAAGTTATGGTGTTAGATCGATTGTCCTGATTTCCTACTATGTTTACGACGACGCTAAAAATAAATCAATAGGGTATCACTGCAATGATATCATATTTTTTACAAATAATCAATTTGATAACTGTTCTGAGGATTCTACGAGTATTAGTAATTTAGATGAAACCATTCATACGGAAACAGGAGATAAGATAATGTGTCCACAATGCTTATCTTCGAAAACCAGACTAACGATATCTACCAAAACAAATAAAAGATAAATTTTGCATTTCATGCTCACATGCTCACGCTCACCTACAAGCTAGAACCTTTAGACACAGTAAAATTTATGTTTTAAGCGCTAAAACAACTGCTGCAGAAATCCACGTCATTGTAGTAAATTAGAGCTAATGAAAGAGTTATATTTGCGTCCAATCAATTACTGGCAGTTTAACATTCACGATTTTGTGATAGACCTTCATAAATGTATGTTGCAGTTCATTGGTTATTTGTTACAATTGATCGTAGTATCCCTTAGTTGTCTGTGGAGTTAATTTTTATTTATTCAGCTCAGATACTGAACAAGCAAGCTACTCGCATCAAATATAAATAATTGTAAGATGCAGATTCCGTTGCAACTCAGTTTTTTTTTTCTAAAACTATTCCCAATAATCTGTTTGGGTTTTAAAACACAACTATTCTTGATCTTCTTAAGTAAGATGAACAAGAATAGTTGGAAACGGTCGGAAACGAAACGCTATTCTACCATTACATCTATGCGACAGTGGCATCCCTAGACTTTTGTCTAGTTCATAATGCGATTAGTGTTTTTACACTAATCGCATTATGAACTCATTAGACTGTGAAACTTAATATATCAAATCGTAGCTGGATTCTTCCGGTTATTTCTGGTATTCTTTGTCATTATGCTTAGCTACTGTAACTGTGTTTAACTAACATTGGTAATATAAATATACAAAGCTGTCCGAGTGTTATTGTTTCGCATAAGTGATTTGTAATTAATATAGTGGACGGCGATCTCGTTACGATCAACGATTTTAAAATGTAGGTAGGTACACTGGACTACAGACACGATAAACTGACACCCACGCCGTTCTAAGAAGTGATATATTTAACAAACACAGCTCCAAATAACCGGGTCGGACTGTACGGACAGTAATGTACACAGTCGTTAATAAATTGACAACATCGAATTATGAACTCTTTAAAACAGCAACAGCAAGCAACAGTCGCTCAGATGTGGTCGAAAGTATTAAAACTGAAAGGTGCCACTAAAATCGTGGTCAAAATGCATCCTTGTAACTATTTGATTCCTCATTTTCTACAACATATAGGTTTGGTAATAACTTCATTATACCTATTATATTTTGTTACGTTATTTAAACTGTGGCCGAGTTAGGTATTACAAGAAAGTTAAACACATTTTAAAATTTTACCCTGTTAATTTTGACAGAACTCCTATTTATAGGTAACATGTTTAACTTTTTTGTATTAACTCCGCAATCGTTTTTGGCAAGCGTGATGGCTCCTGCATCTGTTGTAGGTAGTTATTGAACAGTCGAAAGTGTAGACATTCAATTGAATGTGAACGCAATTTGGCCTTCTTACTGAGTGTTTTTTTTGTTACATGCGACTATCTATCTCTTACTCTCCTTTAATATTTTCGACATTGTTACTAAAGTTAATTATAACACTAGTTTCTGCCCGCGACTTCATCCGCGTAGACTTTAGTAAAGTATTCTATGTGTTAATCCAGGGTATTCTATGTGTTAATCCAGGTTATAAACTATCAGTTTTCTAAATTTCATCCAAATTCGTTCAGTAGTTGATGCGTGAAAGAGTATCAAACATACATACATACTCACAAATTTTCGCATTTATAATATTAAGTAGGGTCTGCAACAACCGAAGTCGCACTTAGTACATGTCTATACTCATGTGTACACAATAATAGTTACACCTATTAACATGCGTTTCGGCTGTAAAAAAATATACTAAGGTACCTTATCAATAAATTAAGTATTTGGCAAGCGTCGTCGGTACAATTTGGCAAAACATTCCAGACATCCTAATTTCCTAATTAGATTCGCAGTGTTTACATTTACTAATGTGTTTACGCTTATCATAAGACGATACCTTATTATGGATTGAGGAGTATCACATAGCAATGTGAAACTCAAATATTCTGCTACATAGGTATACTACACTATACAATACAATATATACAACACAATAGCTGGAAGATCGTTGTGAAACGTCACGTTTCTGTCACGACACACGTGTCTCGGCATGGGCTATGCATGAAGCATGTAAATTGCTATTCTCACATCCATCGATCAATTTATGCTCTGTTATTGTAGGTACCTAATAGATGATAAACATGACAAATTACGATAAACCGGCTGGCTGAAGCGCCCATCTAGCCCGCGAAGTTCAAATTTTTTGAGGCTTTTTAGATTTTTTTCAAAATCTGACAATAATAATAGGCACATTTTGTAATTCGCGAGAAAGACCATGTGCAGTGCATTTATTAATATATCAAACTTACTCTAAAACATTTCAAGAACGACAGCTATCCAGATAATCTGGCATTTTATGTATATTTAGTGATTTACTAGTATCATATCCACCGTGATAATATTTAGAGTAAAATAAATGTATTAATAAACGCACTGCATACTGTGTTTATCGCAAATCACAAAATGTTGTCTTAAATGTTTTCAGATTTTGGATAAACTATAAAAATACTCGAAAAGATTGAATTTCGCGGGCTAGACAGGCGCCTTCACCTTAAGTATGTAGTAAGTAGGTACAGTACTTACACGCGATGTAAGTTGGCACCCCGAAACATCTATTGCGATGCCACTATAGAACTAGACGCCAGGCTGGCAAATTGACAGCGTGCTTACTTGGTATACCTAGTATAATTCTTATAAAAGTTTATCTTAAAAAGCATAGCCACCTAACGCATATTTTTTTGGGCTAGGTATGAGGGTGGAACGTATTTTTTACTTTAATAGGTACCTGCCTAGTATAGAGTCGTCTATCACATAACAGGCGACTAAATAATTCCGTTATTATCACTTTGTTATACATACACACATTATGAATACTGGTCTGATTATTATACATAATTGGGATCTACATTCCTATTGACAAGTGGCTATATCAAAAGATTTCTATGTGATGCCGGGCTAGAATTACTAAACCCGTTTTTCTGTAGGTACATTATCGTCAAAATAGACTATCTAAAAAAGACCCTAGCAAAATTGCCAGACTAACACACCTACTGGGTCCCAAACTAAGCAATGCTTGTACTTGTAATTTTTTTTTTTTTAATTTTATTATCAGTACCATACAATGGCCTTTTCGTAATTTTCCCTGGTCTGGGTGTCACTGGGATCGACCCCAGTCCATTGTACGGTACCCATAGTACAAGCGTTGCTTAGTTTGGGACCATACAGTTGGTGTGCTCGCCTGGCGATATTTATTTTATTTATTTAATTACCTACTAATTATTAAAAATATCTCAGAACACGACTTCGACGGCAACCATAAAATGGACCACCTTATCTATAATTACTTACTCACAAGATACCTATTGGCAAATACGAGGGATAGGATAACAAGGAAATAGGTTTTTTTTATTTATTACTTAGGTCGTACCTACTACTATCTATTATAGCCTACGTCATTATCATGCAATGTCCACGATCATGAAATATGATTTCAGCGACAAGAGCGTCTATTGTGCGTTGTTTGTGTAGAGCAGGGGTTCCCAACCTTTTCTTGATCAGGGACCACTTTTATGTTATTCTTGTTAGCAGGGACCTCTGTGAAGGGATAATTAAAATAAAGTGAAATAATCAAACCGAAACTTAAATGCACGGCGACCGCTAAGCCGTTACCGCCCGCCAAATTTAAAATCATTAGCGGACCATATTTTAGCTTCTGGGGACCACTGGTTGGGAACCCCTGGTGTAGAGGGACAATAGTGTCGAGAAATTCGCACGTCCATTCCAAGGCGACGGCGACGTGCTCTCGTTAGATATTAAGATCTAATTAAGGAGAAAAACACACTTAGCAGCGGCGGCGATAATTTGGCAGTCATAGTATCTAGATACCTAGTCGTGGTGAGTAAGTTATTGTTGGAGTAAGATGTACCTAGTTTGAAGCAGATTTATTTCTATCTTCAACCTTGAGTAGCACGACTGATATTATGACACTTACAGCTACTTACTTTAATAGAGACTTTTAATCGGGAATAACGCTTGGGTTACAAAATGTTTCCTTTGTAATAGGTAGGTATAAAGGCAAGCAATAATTTTGGATGTGTACTTAATACTTATCTAATAATGTAGGTCTACTTCTATCGTACCTTAAAAACTATGAGATAATCTGATTCATACCGATATTAATTAATTGATAGACAATTATTGAGTAAGTACTTATTTAATTAATTCATTCATTATTTAATTAATGAGTAATTAATGAGGTATTGTAACAGATTTTCTATTGGCACTTATTTAATTAGGAATTCATTTATTGGGACCTATTTAGTACCTAAGTATAAGTAGGTACCTATCATGAGGCCCATATATATAAATCGATCTCAAGCCTGTGAGCGTGTAAGTTCTTACCTACCTGCATTTTACATATTTTTTAAGCAGTAGTAAGTAATTAATTATGTTTATCCATCATACACTATACCTAACAATTTGTTTATTTTAAACTCGCGATAAATATTTTAGCACACGATAAACTCACTGACCTTTTCATTTTTTCTTAGTAACAGGAAGTGATGTACCCATGTACCTACCTATTATTAGATTTATGTGTCCGTGTGGTTATATCGAATACTGAGGTCAAATTGGACGGAAGGTCGGGAACACTGTAGCTAGGCAAATACAATCTCAAAACAAATCTTCACATATTTTTATAATATAGGTATTCCCCTTGAACTACCTAGGTATTCCCCTTGAATTGCAACTGTCGGCGACGGTTACCACTTACCTATAATCACGCGGCTATTCTGCCAGTGTGCCAACCTAGCCAATAAAAAAAAACTTACTTTCTTACCCCCTATAGAACAAAATATAGCAACGGTATACAGGGTGTAAGGGGCATCGTAAAGAAAACTGATACCGTGGCTACAACTCAAGATGCTGGGCCCTCAGAATTTGAATTTTTCGTCAATATATTCAAATTCAAAATTGTTTTTATTCTTGTAAGCCAACAAAGCATTTATGAATAGTCAGAATCTACCACCGGTTCGGAATGTCGAATAATTCCAAATCTGGGGGATCCAGCATCATGAGTTGAAACCATGGTATCAGTTTTGGTTACGACACCCCTCACACCCTGTATACCTACCTGCCTATTTTCTTTTCGTCAGAACCCTATGTTTATTTTCGTCTGAACTATACCTACATGCAACCCTATTGTGAGTACCTACTGTAACGTTTTTATTCGAGTACGTTTTGTTACGATATCTATAGGTTATTTGAATTTGTTACGAAATATTCTATATTATTACGAGATCCTGGTCACGGCACCATCTGTAACATTTCTATTCGAGTTATGATGACTATTAGTTATTATCATATTTAAAGTACTATTCCGTTTAAAAATCGATACGTTGCGTTTATCTACTGAGTGTCGTGGTTTTGTCATATTTATGGCAATTAAATTTACTTAATTAGAGTCGTCAATTCAACTTATTACGCATGTTGTTCACTAATTGTCAAAAACATAAACGAATATAACAATACTAAAATATCTAAAACAAAACTCCTGTGGAAATGAACATAGGAACACAGTACACAGACAATAAACATTTATACAAAGAATCGTAGTCGTCGTCAGCCGTCGCCGATGATCATTTGTAGTTACTGTGGGGTTTAAACATCACACATGGCGAAGCAATAAAACAAATCATGCACCTTATCGGTCGTCGGTCGCCTTCCTATAAAATCCCGCTAAATAAATATACACGATGCAATTGAACAACATTATAGTCTCATCAGTTCATTGAAGAAATTAGTCATGAGGACTTATCATAATCGTATTTATTCTAACACATACAATGAGACTATAAAGCCAATTCTTACAATCTACGCTCACCAATGTATCAGCAACACACCTGAATCGCGTTCGCACTCACACACTCGCGAAATAGGCAATACCCGCACTTTGCCATTTTTATATTGACTTTTAGCGCACACGCAGACGGAATTATTTTATTGATAAATCAGAATATTTTACATAAATACATGTATATTGTATGAATAATAGTAAGGCAGGACCAAATCGACGTAGATCTGGAAATTTGTTCTCGATGTTCTGGCAACGTGGACTACATATACCGTCTGTAGTCAGAGGAAAGATCTAGACTTCCGGACTTAGGACCTAGACCTAGCGGTTGATATTTTCTGACCTCCCAACACACCTCACAGTCAGAACCTGGTGGCAGATGAACAACGTGCCCCAACAAAACCAGCAATCTAAATCGACCTTAGCAAGCTCGACTGGGTTAAGACTCATTTGACGTTACCTAGCGATTTTGGCAATCTAAATCGTCTTGCATTCAATCATCTTCCCTTCGGCAGAACTCCACAATACTTACGTCGGATTGTTTTAAGAACATTTGTTTGTACAGGCAAGAGTTTATTATTTAGGTATTAAATGGAATTTAATAAACTAAATAAAAGGGTGCTTGAAGAGCCAAAAGGTCAGTTTCAACCCTAGGTGTTGTCGCTGACCGGTTCATTAATTTGTTTGGTGTGTTCTCGTGCTCGTCGATAGGGAGTTGAACGATACACGAGCACATCTTTCGGAACGAGGCAAGGGCAGGAGGATCCGTGTGCCGGGCACCTAGCAACAGCTCCAGGTTTCAGGGGACAGGCAGCTCATCAGATATCACAAACCTCCCCCGCATCCACGAGAGTGCGTACCTAGTGCATGTAAGTGAATGAGCTAATCTCTTCTTCGATAGCTTGTATAGTGTCTTGTGTTCAATGCTTAGTACTTTAATTCCGCCCCGCGATTAGAGCAACGGCAACTACGCACAGAGTCATTAGTGTTATGGTGTGTGTACACGAATATTGTCAACACTGAGCTTAATTCACAATTAGAGTCAAAATAAAACGCGAATTGCTCATCAAGCAAAGTGTGATTTAGGTCCCTAATTTAGTCAAATTTTAACAATACGCAATCCTGTGATTGCATAAAACAATTATAATTTAGTCAGTATTCGCTCGCATCCATCTCCAAATCATTCCAACTACTACCCCGTCGTGTCTAGCTTTCCCTGGAAATTAATGTATGAATGGACTCTCCTAATAACACAACAATAGTAAGACAAATTAGCTGATATATCGACGATTTTTGGACAACATGGTACATAACTTTACCTACTATATACCTTATAATATTTTTACCTACAACACTCAGTTTAGACGCTCCGGAAAATTATTTGGAATTACTCTAAAACACCACTTGCAAATAAATCAAAACTTTAAATTAAAATATTCGCGGTTCGCGCACTCGTACACGTCTCAAAGGATCACTCCCGAGAATCGAACCCGACCGTTCTGAAGTCAAGACCTGACTGTCCCGTCGCTAAAACCCCACTGTCCCCAGTCTCCCAATCTCTAAAACCAAGGAAGCCAAAAAATCAGCAGAGCCCCCTCTCCTTCTTGTATTTTTGTTTTTATCCATAAACTTCCTTAAAACTATGTTTCTAAGGATTATAATTAATTGCCGCGGACAAGTGCATAAGCCATTCTCACAGACCCCATTATTTTTTGTTCGCAATTATGAGTGTTTGGGTTGAGAGCTCATAACTTACCCTCTTGTTTGACAGATTTCAATTCGTTTAGTAAAAGTAGTGTGATAAATACAAGTGGCGTTGGATCGAGGCATCATAAATATCGTCACATTGACAGGCTAGGTTTTAAGTGTTCGGGCAAAATTTCTGTTGTCAAGTTCCGATAAGGTTTAAAATAATAAGCTCATATAATGAAAATCACACGTTGTCTCTTAGCTTGTGAGTTGAAATTTGTTTGTATGGAATTATTAATTAGTCATAGCTATTCCAAAACATTGTTATCGAATTTCTCTTAAAATGTCCCTACAAGGATCTGGGACTAAATATTATGTTTCCAAAACTACTTGAAACCGATATCAATAGCTAATACCTTTTAACGAAGCGTGTGAAAACTCAACTTTTACACATTTTAATATTTTTGTTTTAGGCTGGATTCCTGTGTAATTGTTTCAGACAAATGCACATTGAATACTTTATTTAGGTATTTAAGTCGAGTTTAGGTGGCCTGCAGTATGAACTGTTACACTACATACGTCAATGACTTGTGTCACCCGTTTAGCTTATTGCATTTAACAAGCAGTTATCAGCGCCACACTACGCATCGTTCATCCCCGCATTATCCCACCAGTTAGAACCAGAGCATACGCGTGGGCGATTTAATCTTTACTCCGGGCTTCTATCGATGAAATTAAACCCATACAAATGTGCCGCCTCTCGGGCTGAGTGTTATCTAGAAAGTTAAATAGGCCGAGTCTAGAAAATTATCGCGGCCAACAGATAAAAATACTTGGCATTAAAAATAAGGTAGGAGCCATAAAGCAACTGGCCCTTATTATATGTACTTACGTCTTATTTATGCTAAATAGGTACCTAACTATAGTTTAAAGGTACTTACTGTTACTTTTCTTAAGGTTCAAGTTTATACGTGCGTGCAAAATTGTGTAGAAAATTCTACACCAAATTGAAATATAAAATGAGTGAGTATTGAGTAATTGAGTAAAAAATCACGCTCTATAACAGAAAGCACGTACGAATGGTGTTAGTTACCTAGGTCTCTCTCAATAGATAATTATGGTAAGTACAACCTTCCTATTAATTGATAAGTATGCATTTTAAACCTACTGCCTATACCTGTAATATTATCAGACTATTTCGCGTTTATTATAGCTACAGGCAGACTTACAGGCAGTTTGAATTCCATGTACTTATTGGTAGATACAGACACATAGCGATTAAGAGTTTTCATTCAAAAATGTATTTTTTACCTTCCGCAGATCTTTAGGTACTTATACCAATAAAAATTAGGTAGTTACCTTTAAAGAAACTAACTGAGGTGTATGAAGTTATAAACCCAACCGATCGCCTATATATCATTATTTAATGAATCACATAACTCAACACTACTTACGAAATTGAAGCCTTATTCTTACAATAGCTAAGAAGTTATTACACACACTTCAAAAAGACAATTTAGGCAATTCAGTTTTAAATGAAGACACGAAAACAATTTACGAGATAGACCATTTCAGGTTCAGCTAAGTACCTACGTTCTTACAAAGTGACATAATATATATTGTTCTGTAAAGTGACCTATGTAGAAAGCTGTTAAGTATATTTCAGTAGCCACAAATAGGTCGGTATTCACAAAATTTACCATACCTACTTCCACACCTACTGCTTACCGATGTTTAATTCCTTACTTGCAGTAGGTAGGTACCTAGGTATTTTTGAGTCCATAGTGACACTATAACACTTGCTTTTAAATAGTCCATCGATTTACAGATACAATTCGATTTGATGTGCTTGGATTATCGTTTTTGATATAATGTAGATAAGCTGCCTATATGCAGGTCAAAAAGTTTTAACACTGAATGGGAAAAGTAACTTAGGTTGGCATTATAAATAATAATTATCGTAACTTAAAATTGATTCAATCATGGGGTAAAGAAAAGTAAATAAAAGACTTGACAATCATTAAAAAAATGTTTAATTACAATAAATAAAATATATTAGGGTACTTAGTTACCTACATAATGAAATGAGTGAAGTAATTAGGTACATACTTTGTAAAATAAAAAATAATACTTTCTTTTGCGAGCACGTGATTCACAGGTTATCGTATAATCATAATAAGTACTTTACAATTGGGTTACGAATTAATATTATTCAACACTGTGCAGTGTTACTGACACAAACAATATGATTCTTATTATGCTGCGTATCGCAATACATGAACGTAACATTTAAAGTTTCGCGGCCCAATGTTAGTTATTATTGGTTAGTATAGGTAGTACCATCTTAAGTCTGTGGCCTGGCACTAATGCCAGGCCTGCCGCCGGGGCGTCACAGTGCATACTCAGATCCTGTGGCGCTCCATGATAACGGCGGTGAGGGCAGACCGCTGGGTTTTAGTGGGTAGTCTGGACTATGTTCAGGAGCCCCACATAACCGTCCGAGTTCCCCCCGGTCTCGGACGGTATGCGTAAATGCATTTCCCAGCGTAAACAAACAAAAACAAAAAGGTAGTACCATCTTAGGCGAGAATTATGGCCAAATGGACATAGTTTTGCAAAACAAACCAACCCATACATCCGTTCGCAGACCAAAACCAACCCCAGTACAAGTGTAAGTAGGTCGGTTCCACATTGCAAACTATGTCCAAATATAAGTTAGCCTTTTGAGACGTCCTTATCCGTTTAACTATTCTTTATCTGTGATTTTTATCAAAATCTTGTCGTATGTAATTTAAAGCAATCCTTGTTTACAAACTATTTAGATCTGCCAGAAATAACTGTGAAAACTTCGCTTATTTATTGTAGACAAACTTCATTGCTCGAGTGCTGTTTATAAGATACAATGTTTAGTCTGAATTAAATAAACTTTATTTCTTAGTTAGAAAAACCTACGTTACATAGGTAAGCCTCCATCTTATATATAAAATTGTCGTGTCACAATGTTAGTTACCATAGGTACTCCTCCGAAACGGCTCCACCGATTTTCATGAAATTTTGTGTGCATATCGGGTAGGTCTGAGAATCGGTCAACATCAATTTTTCATACCCCTAAAACAACGTCTATCGGGTCGGCTAGTTTATTTATATAATTACCAACTTAATATTATAACTTTTATGTATATGAAATTTGTGTTCATTTATGCGTCAAGGAAGATTCAATTTAAATACGAGTAAGTAGGCATCGCAATAGGCAACATGGCATGCTGTCAATTCAATTCAGATCTAATCCTCCCCAAAATACGGTTCAATTCAAGGCTACAATTTATTAGTTAATATCACGATTGTATACCACTCCAACTGGGTTCTTGAATGTGCTAAATATAAACCAATCAAGGTGTTTTATGACGTCAGCAGCTACTGAGAAGTTACGTTCACCAATCGGGACTGCCAATTGCTTTAACGGAAGAAACCCATCAACTCCACTCTCATGTAAAAATAATACGTCATGGATACAAGACGACTGCAACTGCGCACCACCAAATGAAATCAATAGAAGAAATTGGGTGTGAACTACAATGAATAGTAAATTTAACGATGTCACCATTCAAATAGTCTCGTGGTTCCCTCCAAATACGGCTTTTCAGACGAGTCCAAAACAAGTGCTTCATCAATGTTGTGTCTTGTTTGGAAGTTAACAAGAATAATTCCAAGACATGCTTATTCGTTTAATCAAAAAGGGAATAAGATAACATTATTATGACCCCTAAATCTTTAAAACTTCAGCACATAGCGATCAAAATCGCTTCACATGAAGGACTTCGACTCGTTTAAGCCTTGTGTAAGCGGCTTCACATATCAAATATGAATATATCCTGCAGCATACTCAAAGACTGTAGTTGCGTTTCGTTCGCAGCTGTCAGATCAACTGTAACATATTTCGCGGCTTGCAGTATTCGCAGGCAGGAGGCGTTTTCCGGGGGCAACTTGTGAGAGACTTGAGAGAAGAGGGACTTTGCACAGTCGTAGTGGAACACCAAAGGGTCCAAGATGTCCGTGAGATCCGATTGGGCGAGTAAGCAGCATAGATGGGCGAGAGTTACGCATAGCTGGAACAAAATTGAATTGGGGATATTAAAATGAAAATGTTGCCTGCTTACATTATTCCTGAGAATATATATCATCTTTTATTCATTTAAAAGAGTAACCATTGAGCTTCTTGCCGGATCTTCTCAGCGGAAGCAGCATTCCGAACCGGTGGTAGATTCTGACTATTCATAAATGCTTTGTTGCCTTACATGAATAAACAATTTTGAGTTTAAGTTTGAAAAATATATAACTACGAGATCGGGTTCGTAGTGATCGTGCAGACATACCTAGCAAGTACTAAACGATTTAAAGCCGAAATTACACTATCAAACCACTCTATAAATTAAAGGCTCTAAAATGTAAAATATGCGTCATAATTTACGAACGTGCGGACGCATTGACGCATTTTGCGGCTTTGAGTCTAAAGCTGTCGATCTTAAGGTCCTCTTTACCTGCTCAATAAGGTTGTCTTTATGCTTGTACTCGGTGAAGTCGTCGACATTAGCGGCGTTTTCCATAGCGGCCATCACACCGCGCCACACGAGGCCGTAGTGCGCGCCGTACGACGCCCTGTTGCACGGAGAGCGTAGCGCCGCCGCCGCGTTGATACGCACTTTCAGATTCTTGCAATCTCGCATTAATGTGCAGAGACTTGGGAACACTTGATTCTGAAATAATTGTCATTAAATTGTTTAAGAGCCCTAACTAAGGGCGTATTAACGCAGAAAGCGCCGAGGTAGGTACCAGCGCTTGTAAAAGCTCACCAACGTGCAAATGCTACTAGAGCAAGCCAGTAAAAGCAGATAAACCGGTGGGAACTGTGTGAAAAATCTCAAAATATGTGTTGCAAACTACGCAACAAAATGGCCTGATACTAGCGCAGATCGGAACACGTAGGAACTTGTGGGCGCTTATCGCTCATGTTCAGATCAAAGAATGGAGACTGCAAGCGCCTATCACCGGCGCCGGTCAGCGCCTATAAGCGATTGTACTAACTAGATTACTACGTTTACTACACTAATATTAGACGCTGCCATAAAATAGGAGATTGCAAGTTCAATATTCCCAGTTCTGAACAAGCAATTAAAATCGTTTATATCCCCTCCTAAAATATTAAGAGTGAGGCTGCCTTACTGTCATTAGACAAGCATTAGAAGCACAGACAAAGCAGTCCATGATAGAAAACAACAAAAAACCAGTCCCATATGTGTTTAGCAAGCAAAGCAAATTTAATATATTACAGGACATTGACATCACAAAGTACCTGCCAACCACTGAAACACGTGAACAGCTGATCATTCTTCATGGCATTTCCCATCGCGTAGCACGCGTTCCACCGCACCTTCATGTTGTTCACCTTGCACGCGCAATCCAAAAGCTTCCCTATCGCCGTCTCGCATAAGTTCTTAATTTGCGTGGTACGCAACAGGCTCTCCTTCTTTATCAGACGCAGCAGATTCCCGAGGCCGCGGGTCGCGCTCATTTTTACCTGTTTTATTAATTACAATTTTAGTTACCTCTGTTAGGTTATCCAGGTTGAAACAGAAAGGACACTTTTTTTTTAAAACTTAACTTTGTAATTCTAAAACTATCAGCTTTGGAGGAAACTAAAAAACAAAAGGTGTTATAGGAATACAGCTGTTGACATATTTCACAAGTCTACAAAGCCTTTAGTACATCAACTGTCCGACAAAGCCGATAGTTTGAGATTTACAAAGTTAAGTTGCAAAAAAAATAGTATACCCTTTTTGTTTCACCTAGTAGTCATATAAGTGTCACTATAAAGCTAAAGAAACCTTAAAGTTTTCCTCCTTTAACTGTTTAGAAGAATATAACAAAAGTTGACTTATTATCAAGGTGCTAATGTATCAGTCAATCATTTTCCATATGCCATGTCAATCACCTTTACCCATTAGGTACAGTACTGTCGGCTGGCCAAAGTTTGTAGACTGCAGACTTTAAATAAGCCAACCTATATACTCTGACCAAATTCGGAATTAACAGTGTTCAAATTTACTCCATATAACCATCACGTTCTAATTGGACGGGCATACGAAAATAAGCCCGGGTCAAATTCTACTACAATACATTGAAAGGTCAAGTTATAGATATCGTCTGGGGAATATTTTCTGCATCTAGTCGATATGAAACAAGTGATACCGCCGTTTATACCTACACTCGTGCGCATCGTATATTGCAAGGTTCCCTTATCCGTGACATTGCATTGCCGATTAGCTGATGAGTAATCGACACGCATTATGAAACTAAAATCTAATAGGTTCATGAAAATGTGCACCCACTTGTATTATTTAAATGCCGACAGAACGCAATAGGGTTTTTGTAAGGCGAACGCTTTTGTTTTTGGTTTCTAGCTGCTCCAATCAACGGGCTATTTGATTGGTTCATAAAAGCTAGTATCGATGATTCTTAAAAATTATGTGTATCGATAATGTTGTGTCAATTTTTTACATAATTCTTTTCTAAAATGAGATTGTGCTGAAATGACATTTGGATAAAACGAAATGAAAGTCCTGCAATGCATTTGAAACACCTACGAAAGAAATACTAGAAAGAAATCCTATTAAACACTATCATTACAATGAAAGTGTATTTTATTACAACAAAAATACAGTTCATTTTAGTATATCCCTCACTCCATATCAACTTACATAAAAAACAAATAATTTAATCCCCGTGTACGATAATTCCACATCTCGTCTAGACGCGCGTTACATAAACCATCAAATTGAATACAGGACTTGTAATCATAAACCTTATCTTCCGTAAATGGTAACAATAAACTCTACGTTTTGAAAACCATAAACAAATAACAACTCACTTTATCGTTGTCCACTGCGCATTGTATGCTGACCTCGAGGAGACGAACCAATAGGTCATCAGCGATATCTTCTGAATCCGGATCTTCCCTATTTAAAACACGTTTGTAATACATAGTGCAAGTCCAGTAGTCATACTGCATATTATTCATCATACAATAGGAACTTACAAAACAAAAAAAAAAGAATGACACTATGATCGACAAACATATTTTTTGTTTGTCGATCCTAGTTTCTCTTTTACTAATAAACAAATAATTTGTGAATACGAGAGGCATGACATAAATATTTTTGGATTAAAAAAACGTTTAGTCAAAACTACTAAACAGAATACTAAGAAGTATAAAAACTATTATCGAACTTTTTTCTCATTTTATTGCATATTAAATCATAAAACATGGGTTTGTAAATAGGTGGAAAGTGTCGGGTATAGATTGTGATTGAGTTTAAGGACCATTGGTACTCACATGTTCAAGACGAGTGCATCGCTGAGATTCCCGAGCGCCCACGCGCCTTTGGTCCTCACAACCAAAGTAGGTTCCGCCAGAGCTCGCAACACGTTCTCCCCGCAATCACTCACGAAACCAATATCCTAAAAAACAAGTAATCAATTTGGGGTAACACACCGACCCGAAAAGGCCTCAGCTGGACGGAAAAAGCCTTATTTCGACAAGATAAGAGGGACACGAGTGTACGACATCGCATAAGCAGCTACATTTTTGACATAAACGTATTTCTATCTAGTTTTCGCGTCGATTAATATGGATGCTGTCTTAAAGTCTGTCAGACATTCGAACATACGCTGTATTCTATCGTGTTTAAACCATTCTACTCGACTGTACCAGTTGTGGCAATGAACTTAGTAAATTACTGTACATAGACCAAATCAACACACCTCTCTGAGCGTTCGGTACATAACAAGCATAGCTAGAGCGCGGACGGCGGCCGCCCGAACTGTCGCCTCTTCATCACTGCACGACCCAATCAGTAGGGTGCAGCACAGTACTTGAAGACGTCTCTGCAAAAAAGAAAAACAAACAATCACTCCAATTTGAACCACAACAGCAAAGCATTACAGTTAAATTTGCTGAAGACAGTTCTAGGTGGTTTAATCTTTATTGCAAAACGCTGGAATTGGAATTTGACCCAATGAAAGAATTAGGGTATCGTTGTAATCGAAATTCGTACTTACCGGCAACTCTTTGAAGGACCTTTCTCCGATATTGGCGATGCAATCGCACACCACAGCCTTAGCCGGTGAATTTTCGTGACATTGTAGGAGTGCCGATAGTGGTGTCAGAAGCTTCTCCCAGAAATAAACGCAGTGTACTAGAGGTGGCGGCTGGTCAATTTGTTCTGTAACAACGTGAGAATTTATTTAATAACAAATTCTGTCTACTTCCGTTTAAAACTATAGAAGTTATTGCACTGTATCAGACTGGATCGGACGGACGGACGGACCGACCGAAGGGCGGACGGACGAACTAGATGATTTGATAATGTTAAGCTAAAGAGGACTTTGTTAGTGGTGGGCATTGATATATTATGTACCTAACTTTTGCACCGCATCCCCCACGACAGTAACGAGTCTGGCCGCCTGCAGCACCACGTCCTGGTGCTCGTGCTGCAACATCTCCTCGAGGATGTCTCCCAGCAACATCACGTGGGGGTGCAGGAGCTCCCGGAGGTGGTGGAACGCGGCCGCCGACAGCACTTGCAACGATTCGAGCACTATTGGGATCGCTGATGGCTTGCATCGCTAAAAATAAATTAAGTTCATTTACTTTTTATTAAATTCATCGATCAGAGTGCAAGGTTTACCTATCATATCCTAGAATAGGAAGGGTCGGAGCAAGAGGGAGACCGTTGCCCAGCAATGGGACATAACATGCTCATAATAATAATATATTAGCGTAGATACCAGGATCCGTATTAATAAATCGATCTCAAGTCTGAAGACGGTTTTGGAAGTGTCATTCTTACGTCATACCAGCACTAAATGGCATATCAAAAGCGTACTCAAGATCGCTCTCAGACTTGAGATCGATTTATTAATTCAAATTCAAATTCAAATTTCTTTATTTCAGACCAAAGATCCATATTATGTTAGTAGAAACGCCTTAATCTATTGTTAGTGGGTAAATAAAATGTACATACTTAAAGCTAATTGGTGACATATACGTCAGAGCGTACATGTCTACTGGCCCAGTGCTTGACAAATGGACCATCAATTTTGTCCGCCAGTGTAGCTAGAATATTGTTAGGGCTGCCTCTGAAACGCCGTAGCATTGATGCACACCGCTTGCGCATGATGCCATAAAAGTCATCAAGTCTCGCTTCCGCAAACATGCCCGAAGCACTGCAAAATCGAGGCAGCCCCAACAACATCCTCAACGCATTGTTATACTGAATACGCAGAGCGTTGTAAGCCAGCTGCGTATATCTAACCCACAGGCTGCACGAGTAAAACGACTGGCAATAGGCTCTAAAAAGAGTTAATTTTACCGCTCTAGAGCACCTTGCAAACCTGCGCGCCAGCATATTACACCTGACTGCCAACGCTCTGCGCTCCCTATCAATATCAAGGTCATCTGTGAGACAATCCGTGACAACATGTCCGAGGTATTTAAATTTAGTGACTACTTTCAACGGTGTTCCTCGTAGTTTTACAGGTGGTATGTATGCCGGAGTATTATTACGGACCTTAAAAACTATCACTTCACTTTTAGTAGCATTATACCTCAAACCATGCGCCTCCGCATATCTCTCACAGGCGGCCAGTAGTCTCCTTAACCCACAGATTGATGGGCTAAGCAGCACCATGTCATCAGCGTAACTTATGTTGTTGATCATTTTCCCATCAACAGAACAACCAACCATGGTGCTGCTCAGCTCACCAACCAGGCGGTCCATATACAGGTTAAACAAAATGGGTGAAGTCAACCCCCCCTGCCTCACACCACAATCTAGCCCATACGATACAGATTGCGCATCTGCCCACCTAACATAATTTTTCTGATTGCTATACCAGAGCTTTAGTATGTTAATAACCTCAGTAGGTACATCTGTATCGTCTGACAGTTTACGCCACAGGATTTCATAATTAACCAGATCAAAGGCTTTAGACAGATCGAGAAAACAGCCATAGACTGGTGTCTTCCTGTCTGTGTAGTACCGCACCGTCTGCTTGAGACACAGTATTGCACTTTCCGTAGACAAACCGGTTCTAAAACCAAACTGCGCGTCGTTTAATTTGATATGTGTTTTTAACTGTCTCTCAAGCAGGCTGTCCAGCACCTTGCCAATGACGGTACCAAGCGAAATAGGCCTATAATTGTTTTTATCAGATGAGTCACCCGTCTTATTTTTCACCACGGGCACTACAACCGTTTTCACCAACTCCTCTGGTAAATAAGAGTGACTCATACAAAAGTTAAAAAACATAGTCAACAATCTGGGCAGATGTACACCGGCGGATCTTAAATGCTCAATACTCAGACCATCATGCCCGGGTGATTTTCCCCGTTTCATATTATTTAAAGCAACTTTAATATCCTTGACATTGAATCTAAATTGTAAATCACCCTCACACAAGGCCCGAGTATCTTGTACCAATGGGCCTGTAACAAGCGGGGCTACCTTAAAGTTATTCATAAACATATTGGCTATATCATTGTTATGAGATAAGCCATCCACATTCTCTGGCAGACTTGGCCGGGGATTTAAAGAATTTGTTTGTTTCCAAAATGAACTAAATTTTTTCTCATCATGCAACGTTGCAAGAATATCTGTTTTAATTTGACTTTTACTTTGCAACACTCGCTTACGCCCATAGATCCCGATACCAACAGACGTAACCATCTTATTGCAAACTCAATTTCCCTAAAATCAAGCTTCAGCCATAATTTTTTCTGCTTTCTCGGTCCATTTTTATACAATAATACTCATCGTACCTTACACATCCATGAAATGACTCATTATACATGCAAAAAAACCCTGAGTGAATGGCTCCTTCAATTATCTTATGAATATACAGAAAATTTACTTCAGCCATTAATATAACACACTATTGTTATTACCCATTATCATTAATTTTATTGATTCATTTAATTATATAACTTAATTTATATTAGTTATCATTTCTTATAATATGAAACCTGTACTATATCTTGATGGAAGCCAGCACTCATAGCACAGTTAAATACTATTATGAGTGCTGGCTGCAACCTTTAGATACGGCTTATTGTTTGAAAAGTAAATAAATATTATTATTATTATTATTATTATTATGTGTTTTGTGTTTATAATTTTCTCCCTGCTTGAGGGGTTAAATAACTGACACACGGGCCTTGACCAAGTGTGCCAGCTAGCAGCTATAGTTAGGGTCTAAGATGATGAAGAGTTTTGGAGGAATTTGCGTGTGAGACGACAGGTATTAAGGATAACTGCTTTCTGCATGAGTGAGAGAGTGGATTTGGGCATTTGAAGTGTATTGAGGCTAGTATGGAGGGTACTTGGGATGACACCTGTTGTGGAGATAACTATGGGTATAATTTTTACTGTATCTACTTGCCATTGTCTCTTTATTTCTGTAGCTAGGTCTATATATTTTGTCATTTTCTCGGTGTGTGTAGTGAGGAGGTTGTGGGTGTTGCATACTGCTATGTCTATAATAAATACTGCTTTGTTAGCTTTGTCTAAAATTGTTATGTCCGGTCTGTTAAAATGAATGGTTCTATCTGTTATTATGGTCCTATCCCAATAAACTTTGTATAAACTGTTCTCTAAAATTGTGCTCGGCTGATATTTATAATACGCAACTTTTTTTGGAATGAAAGAATATTTGTGGGCTATGTTTTGGTGTACTATTGCTGCTACTTGGTCATGTCTATGTTTATAATCGGTTTGGACTATAGATTTGCAAGCACCGGTAATATGTTGGATGGTTTCAGAACTACTATGGCATCGTCTACATAGGTCAGTTGGGAGGTTTGGTAGTCTGATGATGTGCTTTTGATAGTTACGGGTGTCCATTACTTGATCCTGAATAGCGATCATAAAAGCCTCGGTCTCCGGAAAGAGCTCTCCTCGCCTCAGCCACTCGTTCGACGCCTCTCTGTCGACATGTGTTTGGCTGAGATCAGCAAGGTGCCTCCCGTGTAAGGACTTCTGTGACCACTTGTCTATTTTATTCTGCCTGCTTGTTACGTTTAATTGCATGTCTCTGGAACTTAAGTTAAGTGGTGTGAGTTTGATGTCTATATCGGCTATGTATTTGTGGAGATTTGTGTGTTCAGCTTTGGCGTAGAAATAACTTCGAAGTTTTGTTATTATACTATTGTGTAAATTTTGTATGTCAATGAGACCTATTCCTCCCTCTCGGCGTGGTAGTGTAAGACGTTGGACGCATGATCTAGGATGGTGTTTTCTATGGGTAGTCATGTGGGTGTTGATCATACGTTGGAGTTTGACTAAGTCTGTCTGAGACCAGTTTATTATTCCAAAGGAATATGTAAGGATGGGTATTGCGTAAGTATTTATGGCTTTTATAATATTGCGCGAGTTTAATTGAGTTCTTAAAATCTGGTTGAGTCTTAACTTAAATTTTCTAGTGAGTTCAATTTTAGCTTGTTTCTGCTGTATTTGTTTGGATTGATGGAAACCTAGGTATTTGTAGGTGGAGTGTTCATCCATGGGCTCTATTTGTTCACCTGTATCGAGTGTGTATGTGTTGTGTTGTGATTTCCCGCGATTGATAGAATGTATTTTGCATTTATCTACTCCAAATTGCATCTGTATGTCTGTAGAGAATGATTGTGTGATGTCTGCTAGTTTTGTGAGTTCAGCGTTATTAGTTGCGTAGATTTTGATGTCGTCCATATACATGAGGTGTGAGAGAATGTGGTATCTGTTGTTATGTTTTAACCTAAACCCAGTGTTAGTGTCGTTTAATAGTTCTGATAGAGGGTTGAGTGCCAGACAAAACCATAACGGGCTGAGAGCATCGCCTTGAAATATACCCCTTTGAATTTTAATCGGCTCAGTGATAAATGAGGTATTATTGTCAATTAACTTTAATTTTGTTTCCCAATGAAGCATGGCTATGTTAAGAAATGAAATTAAAGAAGGATGTATTTTGTAGAGTTCCAATACATAAATTAACCAGCTGTGAGGGACAGAGTCGAATGCTTTTTTATAATCAATATACATTGTGTGAATGTTTCTGTGTTTAGTTTGTGCTTGCTTCATTACTATTGCATCTATTGTCAGCTGTTCTTTACATCCTTGGCTATTTTTCCTGCATCCTTTTTGTTGTTCTGCTAGTACAGTGTGTTGGTCTAGGTGTTGGTAGATTATTGCGCTAATACATCCTGTAATTATTTTGTATATTGTTTGTAGGCATGTGATTGGTCTGTAATTTGCGGGATTTTTTGGATCTGAGCCTTTTGGTAGCATGTATGTGATTCCGTGTGTTAGAAATGTTGGCATAATGTTTGGTGACTGTATGAATTGACATATATGGCTATAGATGAATGGGTGTGTGCAAGAAAGTTTTTTGTACCAGTAGTTGTGAATATTATCAGTGCCAGGCGCTTTCCAATTATGTGTGCGTTTGACAATTTGAGTGAACGTTTCAATGGGGATGTTTTCTGAGTTCATTTGAGTTATGTGTGCCGTATACGATGATATTTTGTGTAGCCATTCGGCATCCGTATTATGCTGCACTGGGTGTTCCCAAATATCACCCCAGAATTGTTGTAGACGTTGTGGTGACGGAACTTCGGAGTTCAGTGTTGTGTTATTTTGTTGATGATTTCCTAGAGTTCTATAAAATTGTTTTTCGTTATTCGTAAAGGTTAAGTTTTGTTGTTTTCGTTTTGTGCAAGTGAGGTATCTTTTAAGTCTATTGGAAGCCGCGTTCAATTTCTGTTTCAGGGTATCAAGAAAATGTTGTGGTTCTGTATTTGGTTGTTCGTGTTGTGAATGATTTTTATATTTAATCTTTATTTCTTCTACAGTTTGTACTATTCTTTGATTCCTATTTCCTGCTATATATTGTGTAAGTCTACCTATTTCTAGTCTATATTTATCTATTCTGCTTTGAATCCTCCTTTGCCAAGCTGGTTTTTTATTGCGATTATTTGGTGGAGTGTTTGCATCTAAATTAAACCTTGTTCCATTGCAAGAAGCTGCTGCAAAGGCTGCTGAATAAATTAAAGTGTGCAGAGAATTAAAATCCAATTCGTGATTCAAATATTTTGGAAGTATGACGGCATTCAGGCACTGAACAATTTGAGAAAATTTCCGAGATGTCTTTTGTTTTGGGATGTACGGTCTTGTTTCAGGATCTACCTTTCTGAATCGTTCCATGGCATTATTAAATTCTACCTCAATTTTATCATTCTCTACTTCAGTACTTTGTATTTGATTTAGATTGAGTTCAATGTCTGTGCTAGCTAGTGTTGCGGTTGATGATTCTGTGAGTGTGTGTGTTTGTCTGGGTGTAGTGTTTATGGTATCTTCAGGTTGAGTGTAATGTGGATGTGCGGCTATTGTAACATCCTGTTGGGGCTGAGGATGATTATTCAGCCCAATTAGTTTTAACCCTACTTCTCTTTTCAAATCTTGAATTCTACTTGTGTATGTCCTATTACTAAATAGTAACCGTCTCTGATCTGCAATCCTCTGTTCTGTAAGGTGTGATAGGTGTGGAAGTCTCTCTATAAAAAGTTCATATAGCTTTTTCCTATAGGCAGTCTTATACATTTCCAATTCAGTTACTTCAAAATAGCATCTAATTATTTCGTCATTCATTTCGTCTGACCATTTAATTCTAGTATTGGAAGTGGTGTTTGTTAGCGATGCCATATGTGTTGGGGATATAGGATGGTTTGAATGATGTGTAAATGTGGAAGAATGATATTCTGATTGACAGTTTTCAGTTTGCAGGTGGTCTCTTACATCGGAGTTAATTTGATCTAATATGTCTTGTGATAATAGTTTTCGTCTTATAATTGCTCTCTTTTGGTCTCCTATACGTTGTCGTGTTGTTTGCATTTCTGGATATCTATTGTCAAATTCTTGGTGTAGAACTTCAAGGTAGTTATTCATATGAGTCGTCTCACACTTTGTAATGAATAGGTATGTGCGCCATATGAAGCGGTTCATATCTTCAGTCCATTTTTTTCGCGCACGAGAATAACCAGCAGTGGGTGCAGGGTTGGTGGCGGATGCCTCCTGCACAACAACTGTTGATCTTGTTCGGGATGAGTATGATGATGATGGTGATGAATTGGGGGATCGAAATAAGCTATGCGTTGAAGAAGGTGATGGAATGTTAGAGAAGAGTGAAGGTTCGGAGTGTGCAATAGATGAGGGTGAGGATGATTGGTCGGCTGTAGTATTTTTTTCGAGGGGAACCCGCCTGCTCAGTCCCCCGTCGCCAACGGTTCGCATACTGTGGCATCCAGCGTCGGCTCCAGATGCGCCCCGGCGACCCCCGGGCAGCGGCCGTAAACTATATCTTTTCAATTGACTCTCCATATAATTCTCCGAAGAAAGGGTTTTGGGGATCGTTAGTTTGGGTAGGTGAAATATAGTGGTAAGATGTCATAACCATATTTAAGCCAGTACCTAATACCCGTAAGCCCCCCCACCACGGCAAGGTGATCCCCCGGGGGGGTTATTATTATTATTATTATTATTATTATTTTATTGTTTTGACACCATTTCAATTTTCTTTTAAATATTTGTCGCGATTCCTTCATATCAATATATATATCTCCCGATGTAGGTTTACCATTTAAAAGCCATCTTTGAAACCCCATTCGCGCCATCACATGAGCCTCTTTAACATGTCTGTTCCAACCAGCTACGTTACGCTTCTTTTTACTGATAAATGAATTATGAGTGGTAATGGCCGCCGACTGTAAGACAGATACAATATGTTTATACATACCGTCAATTATTATGTTATGGTGATCCTTATTACATATTTTATCACTACATTTGATAAATTGACTAGGAAAATCAATATCACGTAGTTCTGCATGACAAAGTTGAGTGTAGTGTTCTATTTGGTTAGCGTTTCTAGTACCCCAAATGATTTTATTTGGGACTGCTTTTTTAAGGCTATATTTTGGCACTAATACGTTAAAATTACAAGTTATTTCTAAGGGGAAATGGTCAGACCAAGACACGTCATTAATCACATTTACTTTTACAATAGAACATTTGGTCACACTAGTTACTAAACAGTGGTCCAACCATCTGACGCACCCATGTGAATCACTCATGTACGTATAGGTGTTAGAGTTAATCCCAAGTATATCAATATCTGCACATGTTTGTTGATAGTCTGAACAAAACTTTAATAATTCGTTACAGAATAACTCACCAGGGTGCGCGTTGAAGTCTCCCAATACAAACACATTTTCTACACAATGACATTCCATAATTGCATTAATTTCAGCCAAGCAGTCTGTAAATTCACTTAAATTAACAGAGTTGCACACAGGCATATACACAGAAAAAATCAGAATATCTCGACTTTCAATAACCACTTTAATCGCCGCCAATCTCACGTTATTACAATTTATCACTGATACACTATGAAACGCACTAGATCTCCACAGCAAGGCTACTCCCCCATAGGGGCGGCCCCGTAATATCTCCGAAGACTCCGTCGCCGACACACCCGTTGATCCAAAACCAGGATAAATACTGCTTAGGTACGCCAAGTCATGCGACAGTAACCATGTCTCCTGCAGCGCAATCACATCCGACGTTTGACATAATTCTCTTACGTAATCAACCGACCTCTTAATTGATCTGCAATTAAAGCTTACAAGCTTGCATCTCCGTGTTAAGTTATTATTATTATTTTCTTGATTAGTATTCATTTTTATGCCTTATAATTAACCGAGCCTTGCGCATTTCTTGTTTTAAAAACAAAGAAACGCCTGAAAAATATCCCATCTGGCCATATATTATCATTCTCGAAAACATCAATTTTATGTTTCGGAATAAAAATCTTATAAGAATCGTAATCTCTAGAGTGTTTCATTACGATCTTCTCCGGTACAACACAGACCTGTGTTTTATCTTTCACATAGTTTGCAATGTCATCAGCGATTACATCCTTTGAGACATTGTATAACAAAAATGGGATTTTTACATCGGCGGCTTTAAATTTTGTAGTTATGTCATTATTAGCGGTTCCTTTCCGTCCCACAAATCGAGACTGTTTCTTACGTGACTGTACCACCGTCCATCCACCTTCATTATCAGATACTGGTTTTTGTTTTTGTTCGTGTCGCACCGTTTGATTAGTCATCGGCGTAATAACTGCGCTCTGCTGTTCAATCATTTGTTGTTTCAGCGCTTCGGCAGGCATTACTCGTGCGGGTAACAAGGATGGCTCGCTCCTCGCCGTGCGCGTTGCATAAGATTGTCTAGTGTGTTGGACGGCAACCTCACTATCACTTGTAGGTCCATCTGAACGTAAAGGATATTTATTTGATGAGTTCATATAGCTGTTTTCACTCTCCGATTCCAACAAACACATTGATTCGCTATCCACTGCATTATTACACGAGTTGTAGGTAGTTGCACCGCGTTTTTGGCAGTTTACATTACGTTCAATATCATATGTTAATGATTTGTTACAGGCTATTTTGACTTCATCCAGTTGATCCTTTGTTACATATATATCCTTTATCTGTTTCACATCCGATTGTAACACAATAATATCCTTCAATAACCTTGTTACATCGACATGATCAAATGTCAATGGGGGTAGTTTTTGCAAATCTTTTGCCACAAAAATTGGAACACTCTCCGGGTCTGTGTTCTTAAACAAACTAATTATGTCCTCCAGGTCCCGACATAGTTTGTTTTCCTTTCTACGGGATATTTTCTTTATCGTCGTATTCACTGACTTAAAAAACAAAGTTTTTGCGGTATCAATATCATCACCACTAAACGCAGAGCTGCACACTTTGACGATACTGTCTTCATCCATAATTTGTATTTTATTTTGTACAAAAGCAAGTAATTCATTAATTACAATATTACACGAGTTACACTTTAGCAACGTCATTTTTTGACGTGGCCAAATTAATGTGGCTCTGAAAGTATTAGAAATTGCAAAGATTAATACTTCCATTATTCAAAGTTATTGCCCATTAAATAGTCTAGAGTATACTACAATAAGCGCAATTAATTGACAGTGCCTCATTAATTAATTTAACAATAAATTTATGAGTACCTAAGTCCAAGAGCCCGTATCAATATAGCTAAAGAATAGTATATCCAAAAATGTTGACATGAATATTTTCCTTGCTATACGTTAGAAAAATTCTAGTAGACTTAAATATTAAACACGTTTTTACAAAATACCATGGAACTCTACATTATTTAAATAATAATGTAACGGTGTACATAATTAATATTACTTATTTATGCCATCATTTGTCATACAGCTTAGAAAAAGTAAAACGAGTGTTACCCACATTATTGTTTTTGATCTGAATAAACATACACACTATTATTCTACTTCTATATTTCCATATCAACACCAGAAAGATAAATTTCAACTATAAGTAATCAGTAAAAAAATATGTTCTTATCATTATTATGAATTCCAATGTATTATAATCCAGTTCTATATTTGTTTGAATCTGGTTTATTCAAGTTACTAGATAAGTACTGTTGACATAGATAGCCAACTCACGCAAAACATGAATGTAAAATAAATTGCAAAGGTAAACAACTCCAAATTGGATCGGTTTTAAGTGTGTTTTACGTAATTGCCACTTACCACTACCTCGTCTCCTTTGAAAATCCATCCCATATTCCTGAAACAAATATCTAAAATCCAACTTCTGAAGTAGACATTATAATCCTTCTGTTTATCACATTTCTCCATTTTTACATCAACTGCGGTGAACATCTCATCATCAGAGTACCCTTCTTCGAAGTCATCACACTCCTCAGTATCAAACTCTATACTGTGTATGGGAGTGGTTGTGATTTTGGAAGGTGTTGTGTCCTTTTCAATAGCTTTGAGAACTTCCCCCACTTTAGGATCCACGGATAGGACACAGCCCATAGTGATCAAGGCGCCGACTTGTAATGTTACATCTAGAATGAAAAAGTCGCATTGTATGTATAAAAACACTAGTTTTTACCAGCGACTTCGTCTGCGTGGACTTAAGTAAAGTATCCTATGTGTTAATCCAGTGGCTAAATCTAAATCCTTTCAGGCATTTTTGACTGATTGAGTAACAAACATAGAAACTCCCACATTTATAATATTAGTAGGATAAGTTCCCAGATCAGCAATCTTACCAGCAGCCTAAATGGTGATCTAAGTTATTTAAAGGGCTTTGCTGCCAGTAATATTTAACTAGGTGTAGCATCTAGGACGCGCGATGTGTGTAGTGGGCGCTGTAACAATCCGATAAATAAATAATACGGGCGAATACTCCCGATAAGTATTCTCCATAAGAGCAAATATTATGGAGTCCATGTGTAAAATGAAATTGAAAATAATAATAAGGTATTTCCCACCTCTGTGCACTAAAAACTTCCTCGTGGACATAACCAGTTCACTAATCAATCCTTCCTTCATCTTATGGTATGGCGTCGCTTGCACCAGCGCCGCGCAGCACTTGAGCGCTACTATAATCACAGCGTGACTCCGCTCGCTGTCCAGAATGCTGATCAAAACGCGATGCATGCACGTGATGGTGTAGCCAAGGGTTTCGGAGAAAGGGATAAAGGAAGAGCTCTCCTTTTTACTGTAAGAGAAATAGATATAAAAATAAGTCTCGTATGACTTCTACTTTGATTACATAAATAAATAAAACCTATCGGGGTGTCTTCTGTGTATTCGCCAGTACAGGCGTACAATTTAATAGATCCCGCAATCTAATAAGGTACAAACGACCTTGGGTCTGTTCAAATCCGGAGTAAACAAGCTGTTACTGAGTCAGCGTGCCACGATTTCAGCCTCATCGTGATTTTCTATCAGGTGAAATAGGGGTTAACTGCTGACCAGGCCACAATAAAAATCAAGTCGAATACCCGGTAGAGAGAGAGGAATAAGCAACCAGAAAACAGTGTGTATCAATTTATCCCTTACTGTCAGGCCTGAAACAAATTGTTTGACAAGAGATAGGACACTCAACTAAATTTTTACAGTAAAGATTCCAACCGATTTGTGGGTATATTAATTTATAGTTTGTTTTTACTTTGGAAAATAACTACACACATATTTTATACGCGCTAGTCTTCAATTCGCCAGTGTTTTTCATTCACTTTCTAATAAATTATTATTCACCTAGTCTCAACCTGGGACAAATACATCCTCGACCCTGATAGAAGCGCCAGTATCACGCTTAGCACGCTCGCTCGGCTGCTCGCTATGGGGTCAGTGACCGCGCAGTAAGCTAAAGTCTGCTTAGCGGCGTCAGCAGAAGACCAGTTATTGGCATCGGGAGAATCGGGCAATAGAGCCCACCAATAACCGAATATGTCTCTCTTCTCTTTGACCTGAAAGCAAATGTATCACTATAAAGAGATCCTAGATTACTCCATGTTCCTTTAAACTTAGCCCTATTTGAAAAAAATATTAAATTTATGGCAGAATGTCGCAAGTCGCAACACTCATACGCAGGTTAATGCAAGATTGAAAATCAACACATTCTTCAGAGCATTCTGTAAGAATTCTTAGTGTATTCATCCAGATGAAAAATATGTTTATTTCATAATATTATTTTTTACATACTGAATATCCAAACAATTAGGTACCTTGACTAAAACCAACAGCAAATTCGAAGCACTCTGCCGCACCCGAGACCTCAATGCTATCAGTTTCACTTCCCGACTGTTCTCCACGTCCGACATATCTGAGTCGCTGGTCAGCGCCCAGCAGTTCTTCACCTTCAGCGGCTCTAAGTAATTTCTGCTGGCTGGTTTGTAGGCAGCATTGTTCTCGAAGTTGTCCACATCCTTCATAAGACTGCGGTCCGATACCGGTATCTCTTTCTTTAAGCTCTCTATGGCGTTGTTCCTTTGTTTACGTAATTTTTGTTTCTGGTTACCGAAAAATAAAATGAGAATGGTGCTTATTGTGTTGGGTACAAATTGCGACTAAACTATATATGACGTTGTTACTAAACTAAAAATATTACATTACCTTTCTTGCTTGTACCTTCCCGGTCAATGAGATGAATGGCTAGAAAGCTAAGTTTATGTACCAACAGAATTAGCACGATTGTTTGTCTATAATGATAAGATGTGAGTAGGCTATTGATCAATACATAAATGAGTCAAGACAGATAGAGAAACCTTTATGGCCAGGAGTAAAAGAGTCAAAGCTGACACTGCAATTTTTAACGCACTAAAAAAAAGGAGAATGTTCTATGATTGTCTCTAATTTTTATGTTTGTTCACCGATTTCTCCGAAAATTATGGACCTACTCCAAATGAAAGAAGTTATAAGGTCCCTAGTTAATTCTAGCTTTGAGGTTTTTTGATGGTGGTTTAATTTTTCTATTGAAATATTTCTCTCCCCTACTCACCTTTCCACCTTTAGGATTAGCATTATGTGTGACAGGAATCACAGCAACAGTCTGTTGTGAAGGCATAATCCTCTCGGGTTTGTTGCCCTGTGTCACCAGGCCATAGAGTATGAAATGTCGACATATTCCCATCACTTCTGGCAGTGACAGGGCTATGTTCTGGTCATTGAAATAGAGTTGAGATAACACTCTAAGAGCAGATATTACTACCTGCAATAAAAACATATTTTGCTTTGAACAAATAAATAAAGTAAAACTATAAGGGCAGCCGACTTAGTTTGTGATCTTTATGTTGCATCTATGGAGGCTAATAAGTCTACATCATGGGGGTGAACCACACAAAAGACACTTAAAGCTAGGGTCGCACCAGTAAAGGGATTGTGATGTGATGGCAATTTAATTTTTTTTTTACATGTGATATACATCCATGACTATTTGTTACAAGGAGTATCTTTTAACAAAATTTGTGTCACATCACAAGCATTATATCCATATAGCCCTGGCTCAAGAGTTCTACAACTATATTCAATCTAGATTTATTTTACTATGTACCACAATTATTGTCGATTATATTTATTTAACAACATATCATACCTAAAATCTATGCAAGTGTGGATCATAAGTTTAGTACTACTTACTTTACAATACAAAAACTCATCATCAGACTTTGTAGTGCCCTTCATTAGGAGCTTCACTACAATTTGTGCGATCTGCTCCTTTATCTCTGGGGCTATGACCTGGGCACCCTCAGTCTTGCTCTCCTCGCTTGATACCATGCAAATAATGCATTTAAGAGCTATCAGATATATCTGCAGTGGATTTTGGGTACTTATTGATGCTTTATTTGTATCTATCAGCTTTACAATAATTCCTTGACAGCTTATTAATTCATCTGTGAACTGAAATTGAATAGGTAAATGTAGGTAAGTACCTTTACAGTAGATAGGGGGACAGTCCCTTTAATGTAAGTACTATTTTTTTTTTAAGATTGTACCATCTTACAAACCATCTAACCTTGTGACCTGCTTGAGGATTTGCTTGTAGTATACATTGCATGTTGTGTAAAATATCTGGTATTATAATATCCGAACATTTCTTCAAGCATTCAATATGCCATGAAACAACTTTCCACAAATAATCACTACCAAACTGCAAGTTTTGTTTAGTGATTATACTGTTTATTAAGTGTGACGTTTTCGCCGCCAAATACTCATCTTCAGGCTTTATATTTAAACATAATGCAGTTATTAAAGTTGCAGCATCCTGTAACAATTTATTAACATTTATTGAGCAGTGCTTCTATAAGGCTTCATCCAATGAATCCTAAAAATATAACCTATCCACTTACATGTTTTCGAACAAACAACTCTCCTTTGAAAGGCTTCGTATTAAGTTCATCTACAAATTCATTAACCTTTTCCTTATTATATTCTTTTAAATAGAGAAGATTGCACAGTTCTCCACAAATTAAAGAGAAATGCTGCGCTAAATTGGTATCCATCATACACCACCATACAATTATCTTTTCAGAGAACCTAGATGACCAATGTAATGTTTACCATAAAACCGAATATTGCAGATGTTATTTGGGAGAATAGATGACAAATTAATTGTAAAATATTAAATAAATATCACATATTGTGTATTTAGTTTATTCACTATTGACAGATTTGTTTGACATTGATGACATTGACATTATTGTTCTCGGTATGGACAGATAATAATTCGTTCAAAAACTGGAATTTTTAACTAATAATTATATTGTGATGAAGGAAAAAGTCTCCAGTCTTGGCGATGGCTGACTTTAACTTCATCAGATAGTTTCGAGACTTTTAGCTTCCATTCCCGTGCGGAGATAATTTTAGAAGCTTATGGTAATCTGTATTATAACTTTGTGAATATGTCCATTTTTAAAACCATAGTTTTTTTTATAATATAGGAACTCCTTTATTTCGCAAGCCAGATTCATAGATTTTTTGAATGTATCTACTAAAAGTTAGTCCATATCACGTAGTATTGTATTCTCTTTTCATATCACAAAATAAATCAAAACCCTTGCAAAACCTCTCAAATCTAAAATATTATGTCTTTTTTTAATCCTGAGGTACCATTAAAGGAAAAAGTTATTTCACATCATCCATGGGAGAGATATATAAAGGATATATACTCCAGTACATACAAATATGGGCATAATTCTGCGAAAAATCCTCTTTATCCCCGTAAGAAAGAAAAACGACCTAATGCAAAGCGTGTCAAGTTCACTATAATTGGTAACAGAGTCATTAAAGACTTCATTTTGAGCGTCAATCTAGTGAAGGGACTCCATAAATATAGATGGAAAAGTTTTGAATCTCCAGTTATAAGAGGTAAGGAAGATATCACTACATTATGCTCAATATTCACGAATCCAGAATGCTTGTCCAGTCCGGCTCAAACCACTTAACGCCTTTTCAAAATTCATTAGCTACTCTCAAGTGCAGAGGTTCAAATAATATTAAACGTTGCTAAAGGATTTATTGCAGGCGTCTAAAGGTGGATACATACATCTAACTGTTTCCATCCATCCATCAGAAGACTTGAAGACGGTCACGGCTGGACATAGGCTTCTCATAATAACTACACTTATCACAGTCCTGCGCACGCGCATCCGCCGCCTTCCCAGGATGCGTGCGATGTCATTGGCCCACGTTGTCGGGTGCTGTCCTGCTCAATATCTATGTTTACCGGCTCGCTAATGTTTATGTTTAGGTGTTATTATTTGAGAATAGCTTCTTCTCGTCCTCATACTTTTTCTCAAAACCAGGTGTAACAAGTGTAGAATGGCCCCAAGTGTGGCAAGATTTGAAACTCCAGTATGGTGGCTTGGCTTACTGCCTGAAGTCTCAGCTTGCTGTACTGATCAACGACAAGTTTCTCGGTGGATTTCCTGAACTGAAGGAACTGATAGAATCCAGATACATTTATCATTTGACTTTTGATTATTACAAAGAAGGAGTCAATCAGTTTGCAAGCTATATCAAATCTTCAGGTGTAAGTATGAGAAGATTAATTAGTTCCGGTACAGGTTGGCATATAAGCACCTACTGAAGTTTTTATAATATGATTAGTGTTCGTAACTGTACAAAAAAATAAATACCTATTTCCAGAGACCTTGTGCCTATATGCATATATCAAATAACGGTGAACACATTGGAACCTTCATCTTTATGGTAATGTTATTATCGTATTAAAAAAATTCATATACCTTTTCTGAAACGAGACAAATAATGAAAAAAACTGTCATTTCAGCTTTACGCGGACATAGTGCCATTAACATGTCAAAACTTCCTACGTCTTTGCCAAACAAAGAAGGGTGGTTATTCTGGCACGCCAGTGCACCGCATAGTCAAGGACTGCTGGATCCAGTGCGGTGGTTTTGGGTTAAAAACCTCAAGTTTGGATTGTGAAAACTTTATCGTACCTCACGATCAACGAGGTGTTCTATGTATGGCTAATGATGGCAGGTGAGGGAACCACACCAAGGTTCAAACTCCTCGTCGTTACACTCTTTGCAAACTAGTGGTCATCATCACTTAAGGGTTGTTGTTGTTACACACGTAACAACCCGTCGCCATTCCTGACGCACTCACTGCTTACCTTCTGGTACCTACATTCATAAAAGTGAATATTAATTGCGGCCTTAAGTACTTAGTTGGTCCAATGCATACCTATAGGCGATATGCTGCGTGCACTTTTGCCTTCAACATTCCCCAGCCGCTATATGGAGTCGCCTCCACATCTTGACACGTGCGCGAGGAAGGTAATAATTGTAGCCTGATGATCCTTTCCTTACTGGCACGATAGAAAATAGACACCTCTGGATTCAGATAGATACTTCAAACATGAGCTACTTGATTTGCTCTGATCGACGAGATTCTACATAATCAACCAAAATAAAGCGCACTAGACTCTTAGTGGGTAGGTAAACAGTTGCATCAATATCTTACAGATTCTGTAGAAATGTAATATTTCATAAATGCAGAACATACTTATAGTAAAGTAAAATTCCAAGGGCCTTGTAGCGAGGATACGTATATACCACACACGTAACCTCGCCCGAGCGAGTGAACCGCTCATTAAAGCCCGAGCGTTTAAGCACATCTTGTGCGAGCGTGCTCAGGTTTCTGCATTGATCGGCCTCACCTTTTAAATGATAAATAATAATCTGTTAAAAATCCAGACACGTAAATTGTTCAACGCAATTCTTCGTCTTACTCCAACCGGCGCCTTGGATGGCCCACAAGTACGTAGCCTTGGGCCAGCTTATAGACGGCGAAACCACCCTGAAGAAAATTGAAAGTGTTCCAACTTGGTACGAGTCACCTACATCGCCTATCATCATTTATGATGCTGGCATCCTAAACATGGATTGTCACGGCATAACCATTAATAAGGGAACGAATGAGTACATCCACGGACATATAGAGGATCTTGTTGCATTGGGAGAGCTGCTTTGTGAGGTGCTTATCATTATGTAAATTACCTACATAAATAATAATAATAATTTAGCCCTTTTGACGTCCCACTCCTGGGCACGGGCCTCCCCTCAACGCGAGGGGGATTCAGGCCATAATCCACCACGCTGGCCCAGTGCGGGTTGGCGGATACCACCAAATTACCTACATGTTTCATGAAATATATAGGTACCTATGATTACTTTTAATGATGACTGTACAGTCACGTTTACGATACGTAGAATATTATTACCTAGGTATATCTTTTGTAGTTCAATCAATCCATGGTTTAGAAGGTTGATCTCAGACTAATTCTTTGTTGCAGGCGCTTCTAGAACACGTGTTTTTAGAACTCGAAATGAGAAGTATCGAGCGTCTACACGGACCAGGAGAGGAGGAGGCTATTGGTGAAGAAGGCACGCAGAACATTCGCTCTACGAAGAGGTTACACCTAATGCTATTCTTACAGCTGTTCTAAGATAGCGAAAACTAGAACCGTCAACCGACCCAAAGATCCTGGCTCACTTACAAATCGTGTCGTTTACTGGTGACGGACAATAAATTATATCAGCAATATCTTCTTTAGGCATTTCTGCTAACGTATTTATTTCGGGCGTAGGCCTTGTTCACCGGTCCCCATTTAAAGTATGTCTTGTGCGACCTGTATCAAGGGACATTCCCTTCACGGATTGGGTTCTTTGTCCTCGTTTCTTTGACCATGGAAAAGAAGGGACCACTCTATACCACGGTTAACGAGAAGCTTATAATCGAATACGAAATGTTAATAATCTTCATGTCAGTCACGACTGAGCTCGCTAACACTGGGATGGGAATTTTGTGAATTCAGGTTCATTCTCTGTTGCAAACCATAATAATTATGACAAGGACATAAATGAAGGCAAAACGTTAAAAACAACTAATTTAATAAAATAATAGATTCGTTCTCGTATCGCTTCCCGTTGGCCACGGGGTATAGTGAGTAGTGTTTTCCACCAAGATTTTTTATGTTACTATTATGTTCAGATTCATGCGTAATAAAGAAGAAATTGAACAGCAATTGGAAAAATCCGAAAAGGAATATCGCAAGACTGCGGCCGACATCGACAGCCAGAATAGTGATAACAAGGAGTTTGATGTGGACGTGTACGAGCCAGAGGAGTACCAGTACCACCACGCCTCCCCGGCCGCGTCCGCGAGCATCGTGGTGAAGCCCGAGAGGCCCTTCTACCTGCCGTTGACAGACGTGCCTTACCCGGGAGAGGTTGACTCTTCTTACGATTTGAAGAAGTCAGTTCCATTACACTCATGAATTTGTAGAAGTTTTATATTATGTTTTCCAACCGTCTTCCAATAGTATAGTTCTCTATTAAACCCGTATTTCGTTTTCGCCGTTACTGGTCATCTCCGGCATTAATGAATCGATATCGTAATTTGTTTTTGGTCTTCATAACACCAAATTGATCCCATTAATTTTCTTCTTCCTTGGAAAGGGTCGAAGAAAGTAGATCCCCCCCTCTGGCTGGAGCGCACTTGCGCTCGCCCTCTGTCCGGGTGAAGTTGTTATGGCCACTCTGGCCAACAACATATAGTCAATTCAAAAAAAAAAAAGTAGATTGCGAAAAAATTCAAACGTGTGTGTGTACTCTACACAAAAGCAAACTCACCTTGAGGGTTGATAGCTTTTTGTAAGAAATATGATTAAATTTGCAGGTTCTTGAAAGGCGACTATTGTCTAGAAAGTGATTTAGATAAAACTGTTACAAAGAAAGGCATCACCAAGGATACTATACCGTCGGAAATTTTCGACATTGATGACGAAGAAGAAGAGGAGGAATCAGGTAATGGCGCATCGGTCGTGTGTAAATTTTCATGGCGTAAGGTGAAACGGAGAGTGTAAAATATTTATTTTGTAGTAAATTTAAAGTGTCATTGGGAGAAATATTAAGAGTGCAAGGTGGTGTAGCCTTTGTTGAACACATTTTTTTCTGAAACTTTCCCCAAAGCTGATATAGATTTACTAAAAGTATACCTAAATAGTTTACCCTTTCTGTTTCACCATGTACGAGTATAGGTGGTTTAGATGCGGATTGTAATAATATATTGATTGATATTTTGTTTCAGACGACTACGATTCAGATGAAGAAAATGAAATTAAAAAATACCTCAAGTATGTACCTACATATTTTTTCTTTAGGGTTTCATGTTCCTTCATCTTATCTTTATCTTAATTTGTTTCCTTTGCTACAGAAATAATGTGGATCGCGTAAGTTTCGCAGGTGGTATCATTACACACATTGCTCGACAAGGCCTCGCAAAACACAACCTCTTTGAAGGTTCCAGAAAGTAAGTATAACTACCTAAGTGCCTATTGTAAAATTATGCATTCTTAAGTTTTACATTAAATACATTTAAATATATCTTTTACACACAGGTCTGAATTAATCACCGATGAACAATTAAGAAAACTTAGGTAAACTGAGCAACTATGCTAATTTTTTTTTATTTCAATATTTTTTTTAGTTTATTTTATTGTATTCTTAACTAAATTTTGTAGATTGGCATCAGCGGACTATCGTCATCAACGTGACAAGTGAGTAAATATAATAATTACATAATCCAAATAATGTGATGAATGTTTGTTAGTGCTTCAAGCAAAAACGGCTAAACAGATTTCGATTGAATTTGGCACATAGGTAGTTTATAACCCATTAAATAATATGAAGGATACTTAAATCCACGCGAACGAAGTCGCGGGCTATAATTATGTTTTCTTTAGTTTAGAAACATCGTCGACTAAATAATATATGTAGCGATTTCTACTTTTTCATTGTGACCCTACTTTAATAAGTGTCCTACCATTTCAGGAAAGTTTCTATAAGCGTACCAGGTGCGGATAGAGCCGCACATCATCAAAAGATCAAAAGACGTCAGACTGGGTTCGTTCGCCCCGAAGACTTGGAAAAGATTCATGTGTTCTCTAAAAGACATTCCGAGCTTGCAGGCTATGGTGACGACGATGACGACGACGATGATGATGATGATGATGATGACGATCATGATAGGTACCTCGAAAGTTGTATATTTAGCTTAACTCCGAGAACGGACGGCCGTTGGGGATGAAAGGTTTTAGAATGGGGGCCACGCCAGAGACCTATTAATATCTACTACCCTTAGTAATTATTAACTATATAAGCAACTGGCGATAAAAAAAGAAATACGAGGCATGCCTTTTAAGTTCTGTCGTTTCCATAATTCCCGGCAATTTTGAATTTGGAACTGTTCTATATTCGAATGTGTTTAAATTTCGAATCTCAAAACAGTTGAATGTATTAGGATTAATGTTATTGTTTAGTCACAGCGTCGATTAGAATCTGTCAGGTTACGTACGAAAATGAATCTTTCTAAGGAAAATGTTCGTGCAATAATTTTCTACAACTTTAGAAGAGGCCTGACACGGCTTCAGTGTTTTGAAGAGCTAATATCTGTGTTCAGGGATGAAGCCCCATGTCTGCGGACTGTCGAACGCTGGTATTTAGAATTCCAGCGTGGACATACTAGTGTTAGTGACAAATCTCGCGAAGGTCGCCCAAAATCTGCATTCACTGAAGATAACATCATTGGAGTGAGACAACTAATTCTCGAAGATCGTCATGTGACGTATCGAGAGATAGAGGCTCTATTAGGCATCTCAGGGACAACCATTCAGAAGATCTTGCATGAAGCGCTTGGTGTAAGAAAGCTAGTTTGCCGTTGGATACCGCATCTGCTTTCCGACGATCACAAGGCGGCCCGCGTCAGATGGTGTAAGAAAACTCTGCAAAGGTTCAACCGAGGAGAGTCAAATCACGTCTACGACATCATCAGTGGTTACGAATCTTGGATCTATGCCTACGATCCTGATTCCAAACAACAATCTACAATCTGGGTCTTTCAAGACGAGCCAAAGCCGACTAAAGTTGTTCGTTCTCGAAGCACTTCAAAGAAGATGGTGGCCACGTTCGTTAGAAAAACCGGCCATGTTGCGACTATTGCACTTGATGATCGTAGAACGGTTAACGCAGAGTGGTATACCACAGTTTGTTTACCACAAGTCATCGCCGAACTTCGAAAATCTAACTCAAAGCGACGCATCATCCTGCACCACGACAATGCAAGTTCACATAGCGCTCGTCAAACGATTGAGTATTTGAAGCAGGAAAAAGTAGAAATCCTTGACCATCCTCCGTACAGTCCTGACCTAAGCCCTAACGATTTTTTTACATTTCCTAAAATTAAGAAAAGTCTTCGTGGTCAAAGGTTCCAGTCCAGTGAAGAAGCAGTCGACGCTTTCAAGTCAGCCATTTTGAACACCCCCACTTTAGAGTGGAATAAATGTTATAATACCCGGTTTGAGCGAATGGAAAAGTGTATTAAGCTACGTGGTGAATACTTTGAAAAACAATAAAAAGTACTATAAGGTTCTAGTTGTGTTTTTTTCTTCAAACGACAAAACTTAAAAGGCATCCCTCGTATAATAAAATTTTAAAAGACAAACCCGCTGAATTTCTTGCCGAATCTTCTTAGTCTAGGTCGCGTTGTAAATATAAGAAAAACAAAATGTAAAATTGTCAATTTTTAAGTGCCCCCGTAGGCCTAAACAAAATAAACGCTTTGAATTTTGAGACCGTAGTATGGAACGAACCCGGTAGATGCGAGAGGCTGAGTAACTCGATATTATGCGGAAGATATTGTGGATAGAGCTAGCTGGAAAATGTATTTAGTTCAACTGAATTGATAACAAGCGAATATAGCCCGTATCAACACTAGCAATGATTCCGTAGGAAAGTTCGTATCGCCGATTCGACCGCCGAGACGAGCAAGCCGAAACCCAAGCGCCGACCGACGGCATTCGTTCGTGAGCCCGACGACGACCCCGACGAAGAACCCACCAGACCCTCCGTGCTCGCCAGGCTCTACGACGAGGTGGATTACGATGACGACGTCGGCCCTACACTCAAGGACTACAAGTAAGTTTGGTACACACATTGATGACCGTTTGGCGCAGTGGTTCGAGCGTAGGCCGCTCGGCTCACTGCATTGGGTGATTGCGGGGTCGATTCCCGTTAGGGTAAATTTCGGAAATGGCCTTTCCGTAATTTTCCCTGGTCTGGGTGTCACACGGATCGCCCCCAGTCCATTGTACGGTACCCATAGTACAAGCGTTGCTTTGCTTAGTTTGGGACCGTACAGTTGGTGTGTTCGTCTGGCGATATTTAATTATTTATTTATAGTGGCTATTGGACTGGTCCCGCCACACACTCCCACCACTGTAACTCCTGTAAACCAGGATCGACAATGGTGACCAATAATGACAACGAAGTTTGACCCTCGACGAGTCCCGGGGAAAAGTTAAATTGTCTTGGAACCCGCACGAATTTAATCGAAAGAAATAATAGGAGTTGGAAGAAAAAAAAAACAACTTTTCCATTGGTACATAGTGGCTATGATGCAATTGTATCGCTATTAGTTGGTTTTGGGATAGTATAGTTACTGTTACCCAATATAAAATAGGCCCTAAGTACAATGAGAAGATAAAACGACGCCATAACAAGCCCAGGACTTGTGAACACAGTAAAGGGCGGCCTTTGCCAAGTAGTGGGACGCACGACAGGCTTTAAAAAAAAAAGTCAGTCAGGAGACGCCCGGCATTTGTGAAACGTGTACTGTATAGTATTCACGCGCACACACACAAGGGAGGCGAGAGCGGTGGCGTAGAGGGGGCATGACGGCATGAGAGAGCGTCATACCGTTTGCCGTGACGGCAAACTGGTATATTTTACTGCCAAGTGCAACAACAGATGTCTCACAAAAGCCTATAGGGAGAGAGTAGCTTTATTCCATACTAGCGGCCCGCCCCGGCTTCGCACAGGTACATTGCGGTTACATTATTCGAGTTTTAGTAAGGATCCCTAATTTTTTAGAAAATATATTATAGCCTATGTCACCCGGGGATAGTGTAGCTTCCCAACAGTGAAATAATTTTTCAAATCGGTTCAGTAGTTTCGGAGCCTATTCATTACAATCAAACAAACAAAGTTTTCCTCTTTATAATATTAGTATGACGTATAAGCATATAAATCCAAATGCACTTTTACAGGCCATTCTCAGAAACGCACACGAAAAACCTTTTATTCTTGACATCATCTCCACAATCCCGGATGAAAAGTGGCGAAAATGAGCGAGAGTCATACTACCGGCACTCAATAACGATGGAAAATAACTCCATGGACAATATGTTACTTAATCTGCAACACGGGAAAAAAGTTTCAAGGAAGATATCATCGGATTACGTTAAAACCATCGACCAGATTGAGCATAAACTAGAAAATTCCATACGGAGTATTGAGTACGCAAAGACACGGCCGACCATGTCGGTGACTGAATATCAACAGAGAAATCAAAAGTATCAGGAACAACTGAAGGAGGCCGCCACTAAATTGGAAATGGGATTGAATACTACGGATTTCAGTGAGTTGGATTTTTTAAGTATTAATTGAGATTAATTTTTATAGGTAGTTTGTTTTTTCTCCTAACTCGTTATACTTATTTCATTAATAAACACTTAAAGTAAAATTCTCATTTCCTTTGAATTAAACAAATATTCACGTTATATGATGCTCTCAAATGAATTAAATTCATGTGTATGTTTGTTATATCAAAATAATTGCTTTCAGTAAAGCATATGAAAGACTGTACGGTACATATAACAAAAAATAGATAGACACACATATAAATGTGTGTCTATCTGTCTGTTTGTTCAGGCTAATGTCCGAAATGGCTGGACCGATTTTGACAGAGAGTTTCACTGGCAGCTAGCTATTGTTATAAGGAGTGACTAAAGTCTACATTTTATCGAAGTAGCACGCAGGCGGAGCCGCGGGCAACAGGTAGTCATAACATAAGATACCGTAATTCCACTGAAATTCTGATTAAATATTATTTTTTGTCGTAGATAAAAAAAAGTCTTTGGGGTTACGATTGCCAGGCGACACACCACTTTACTCTTTGACGTCTGTAAGAAAAGTTTTAATTTTCCTCTAGTTGCCTTAAAAACAAATTCTTCCGTGCGTCCGTCCGTCCGTCCGTCTGTCACAGGGTCATAAATTTTAGTTTCTGACAGAAGTTCATGTAATTTGGTACAAAAATATTTTAGAGGAAATCTCACTTTAAAAAATATAAAATGTAGCAAAATTACTTTTTTGAGGTACCTCCCCGAACATCGAAAGAGGGGATATTTTTTTTTTAGTTACCCCATCATGTGTTGTATCTTTGAAAAGGTCTTTTCAAATAAAATGGTGTTTTCATACAACATTTTAACATCAAAAATTCCGTTTGCGAGATTTTTAACTTTTAAAGATTAAATCAAAATTTACGTAATTAATTCCGACACTTCTTACATTTTTCTATTGCAAAAACATTAATAAGATTATGCAGTCGAAAAAAGATACATTGTTCACCAATTTAAATAAAATAACAGCAATAATTTTATATGTTTTATGTTCATTAGTGTATTTCTTAGTATTTAAAGGTGTCGATAGATGTCGGTAGTAGTATGTAAACAACTTTAGTACCTATTAGCTGTGCCCGCGACTTCGTCCGCGTGGAATTTAATTGACAAAGTTTCATACAAACTTTCATCCACTATTTTATCCCCTTGGGGGTAGAATTAATCAAAATCCTTTCTTAGCGGATGCCTACGTCATAACATCTACCTGCATGCCGAAATTCAGCCCGATCAGTCCAGTGGTTTGGGCTGTGCGTTGATAGATCACTATGTCAGTCAGTCAGTCAGTCACCTTTGAGTTATATATATTTAGATTTCAACCTGGGGTGAAATTTTAAACAGATTCCCTTCAATGACTCGGAACCCTTCATTGTGCATGGCTCGACAAGCACTTGGCGAATTTTATTCTTTATTATTCCTGGCTGCTACTCGTAAATACAATAGTATACAGATACTCTTTTCTAGACTATTAGATGTGTTTAAGGCCGCAACACGAATGTTGTGACAAATATTCAAAGGCCTGTAACTCAGAAAACAATATAGCTACGTATAGTCTGTCTTTACTAGACTTCTACATATTAGCTACTTTAATATACATATACTAGGTGAAACAAAAAGGGTATACTATTTTTCTTGCAACTTAACTTTGTAATTCTAAACTATCGGCTTTGTGGGACAGTTGAAGTACTAAAGGTTTTGTAGACTTATGAAATCTGTCCACAGCTGTATCCCTGTTACACCTTTTTGTTTTTCAAGTTTCCTCCAAAGCTGATAGTTTTAGAATTACAAAGTTAAGTTTTGAACAAAAAAGTATCTATCTGTTTCGACCTGTACGTACCTTGATTATTATTTCGGACTTTTGAAACACCTGTAGAGAAAGCACATTTCTAAGTATTTGTGTTAACCTATTCCAATTTCCATTTCCACAGCTAAAATAATAAAACAATAATGAGATGAAGATTTTAAGAATTTTGTATAGTTTTTCTACTAATGTTTAGTAATTTTATAAAGATATACTTACTTATAAATAATTATTATTCCATATGTTCAGAAATGATTTATATCTGTTGCTATTTGGACGTTATAGAAATACGAGGTTTTTTTTATAAATAAAAAAACTGTTTTATTAACACTGAAATAACACATACAATTTCCCATCACAATCGTAATACTACTAGGTACAGTAGAGTTACATCATCACAATGTCAACTTATGTACACCGTTGCAATCGGTACGCTCGCGCGAAATGTACACAACTCATAAGTCGAATATACAATACATTTTTGGTTACAAATGCTCTCTTCGAGCGATCTGTCACGTCCCTAACTCATAAAGCCAATGAACAAATTGACGTATAGAAAACGACCATATTCGAATTCACTGTTCCACAAACCGACTAGCACCCTGTTATGTTTCATACGAACTGTACATAAGGTTACGCGAACCCGTGGCCGTGTCCGTGCGCGAACGCGCTCAGCCCGTTGGCGGGCGGGGCTTGCGGCGCGGGCGCATCGTTGCCCTCGCCGTTCTGCTCGCCGTTGTTGTTGCCGTTGCGATTCTCCAGTTGCTGTTGCCACATGGACGCGTAGAAACCGCCTTCCGCCAGAAGTGCGTCGTGACTGGAAAGATTGCATTTGTTGCTTCATTTTGTTTAACTTCTATTAGCGCGTTTATGTCACGAGAACGCGTGCCGTGACTCTTATGACGCTGGCATATGGGACAATTTGCAATAATTCAAGCGTATGCATAAAATTAACTGACTATACACGTTTTCTATGTATAGTTGCAGACTTCCGTTTTCTCCTACTTTATTTTTATTTTATCTTAATTAAAAGATTACTCTCAAAAAATTATCACATTGCTACATTGAGCCCGGAACCTCTCAGCTACGAGGGCGCTCCCCCTAACCACTAGGCAATTGACGCCTAAAACATATATAATTAATTTTGGTATCTTTACTTTTTTACATTTTCCTTTAAAACTGTATAGGTACTTAGGTGATATAGTGCATCAGTTATATTTTAATGAGCTCAATGTGTACACCCATTACAGATATTACTGAAGTAAAACTCTTATCTATTCATATCGGCAGGAATATCCCATCCAATTAAATTATCGTAAGCGCTTATTCCGTTACGATAATAATATAATTGTTATCTAACATTATCAAGTCATTGACCTTTATGTTATTTAACATCGCAAAAATATTAAGTGCATTTGCACTCTTATCACACATATTACCTTTCTTTGTTTGATACGCAACTTTGACGTCATTAGGAGAGATAGAGATATCTTGGAAATGTCATTCTTATGTCATGCCAGTAGGAAAGGTCATCTCAGAAGCGTACTCAAAACCGTAAGACTTGAGATCGATTTATTAATACGGGCCTAAGTAGCGTTCTCATGAATACTCAAAACGCGATATTTAGGACTATTCTCTAGCATACACTGAGGCGTTTACATACGAATCAATAACGTCATAATTTTAAAAGTAGGGTCTAGCTACTTATAACTGGTTAGTAAAGCTAGTGCTTACGTCACAACAGCAGCAACACAATAACAGAATAAAATAAGAGATGCATTAATTACTTACAAAAAACAAGATTACAAGCAATGTGACTTTATCACATTACTAGTATTCCCGTTACCAGCTAAACTAATGCTTGTGTTAAGAGTGGGCCTACGTCAATAGTTCAATGGCCAGGATGGGGATCGAACCCAGAACCTCTCGGCCACCAGGGCGGCCCCTCTAACCACTAAGCTATTGACGCCTTAAAGTAGATGGCGATTTAGGCTTACCTTCCACGCTCAATGATTTCTCCCTCCTTGAGGACGAGAATCTCGTCTGCATGTATGATGGTCGACAGCCTGTGCGCGATTATAATCGTCGTCCTGTTCGCGCATACTCGCGCCAACGCCGCCTGGAATAAGGAATTCAGATGAGGTGTGACGTCACAAAATCTTTTATTCTTACTAAAGTCTCTTTATTAGAGACTAGCTGTGCCCCGCGACTTCATCCGCGTAGTATTGGATTATTGGGTTAAAAAGTATCCTATATGTTAATCCCGGTTATAATCTATCTGTGTTCCAAATTTCATCCAAATCCGTTCAGTAGTTTTTGCGTGAAGGAGTAACAAACATACATACATACATACATACATACATACATACATCCACACTCACAAACTTTCGCATTTATAATATTAGTAGGATAGTAGGATAATAAATAAATAAATTAATATCGCCAGACTGACACACCAACTGTATGGTCCTAAACTAAGCGACGATTGTACTATGGGTACCGTACAATGGACTGGGGCCGATGCCAGTGACAAAATTTGCCCCGGCGGGAATCGAACCCACAACCACCATGTGCAGTGAGCCGAGAGGCCTACGCTCGAACCACTGCGCCAAGCTGTCGTCAATATGATGAGATGCGTGTACATATATATCTTTAAAATTACACATCGGATTCTCATCAAAATATTAATGAATCGACCTCAACTTGAAGCGTTGAAGATCTGAATACTGAGCCAACTAAACTAGTATTTTTAAGGAACGTTGAGAAGGATTCATCGGGTCTTAGGCCCGTAATAATAAATCTAACTCAAGTCTGAGAGTGGTCTTGGAAATGTCATTCATATGACATGTCAAAACCGTACTTAAGATCATTCTCAGACTTGAGATTGATTTATTAATACGGGCATTAGTGGTGTATGTAATTGTAATATTAACTTACCTGTATATTTCTTTCCGTGTTGGTGTCGAGTGCCGATGTGGCTTCGTCGAGTAATACTATCGCGGGATCCTTGAGGATAGTGCGAGCGATCGCTATCCTTTGTTTCTCACCACCGCTGAGCCTCAGCCCCCGTTCTCCAACCTGTTGTACGTTAAAAGATTTCATAAACAAGTTATAATGCTAATATGTTATAAATAAATATAACCCACCCGATTTAAAAATCACATAATGTTATTCAGAGACCATTAGGCGACATAATTATGGCTGATATTTGGCATACTTATAGATTTTTGTACAGGGTGATTTTTTCAATTCTGCATCACTCATAGGCAAGAAACAATATCTTTGGCGCATTGATGGCCAAATCCGTAACCATAGGGAATGCTCAAAAGAGTCTCGGGGGTCAATTTTGATAAAAAACACAACTGCCTTATCACATTTTTGAAAAATAAATTGCTCTAGCCTCGAATCTATGACAAATATTTAGACAAAACCACATCTTGTATAATTGGACCCGCCGATAGTGTCGCTTCCAAAGATAAAATGATGAGATACAGAAAATGTCAAACGGATAACTACAGGATGATAAGGAGATGCACTTGTGTCTACCGACATGTCACCGATGGTGCAGTGAATTTTTAAGAAGTCCTTGAATGTTATTACGTTATATATGTTATACATAAAATACAGGGGTAGAAACTATAACAGTTGAAGTTCTCACCTGTGTATCATACGCGTCTGGGAATGTGAGAATCTTATCGTGAATGTCAGCATTTTTCGCCGCTGATATGATATCGGCCGACGGCGCCTCCAGCCTTCCATATTGTATGTTGTATCTAAAAATGCACTTTCAGTATCAACAGAAAGACAGGACAGATTTTAAGGCAGGATTATAACTTTCATCGAACTGAAATATAGTATTAAAATTTTATTTTTGCCGCTTGATGTATTTCATATTCAGGTTTATGAACTCCGAATTACACCCTACTCGATACGACAGCCAAGAAAAAAAAAACAAGCTTTTCCACTTTTTTTGCATGTAACATCCGTCGTATCGATTTTGGTCACCCATCTCATAATATATAGACTTGATAACGATTGACACCCTTTGATAAAGGAAGGAATGGATACAGTACTTCATACTTCATTATTATTCAAATGCGATCTCGCGGCAATGACAGTGTGTGTAAAGCGCGCCGGCGCACGGGGCCCAGTGTCAAAACTGTGCAAAACGACGTCAAAACTATGGATACGCCTCACGATTTCAAGTCAATTACATAAGAATATTATAACGTGGCGGGTTATATTCAAAATACCGTTTTCGTAAGAGAAAAAGTATTAAGCAAATATGGAAATACTTTTTTTTACTTTATCGGTCCACAAAAAAATACCTTAAATAATAAATACATGAGATTTTAAAAAAACTGACTTTAAAAATAAAATGTGACATTTAGTTATAAGCGGCACGACGTCCTTATGATGTGTACAGTGTTAAGTTAAACAGTATTAGTGAAGCAGCCTGGTAAAAAATGTAAGAAGTTATACACAAGCAAAGACAAGTGATGGAAGTGTTCATTATATTGCTTGGCGCAGTATCGCTTGGCTTGGTATCGTGACGACTGTTTGGCACAGTGGTTTGCACGTATACCACTGGGCTCACTGTACCGGGTGGTTGCGATGTGGTTCGATTTGCGTCATTTGTGGTGGTTCGATTTGCGTCCCAGGAAATTTCGGAAATGGCCTTTCTGTAATTCGCCCTGGTCTGGTTGTCACCGGGATTGCCCCCAGTCCATTGTACGGTACCAAGTATGATATCGGTACATAGTACACGCGTTGCTTAGTTTGGGACCATAGTTGGTGTGTCAGCCTGGCGATATTATAGCAGGTGCGGTATTGAGCATAACCGCCGATTACTTAAATATAAACCAATATATTTAACCAGTTTTCTTTAACATCAGGTGGCCTTTGTTACTTGTGTAAAAATCCGATTCATCAAAATATAATGAACAAAAACAGGTACGTTTTGTTGGTCTCCAATCGGGTGCTCTCGTAAAAAGTATGGCATTAGTCCATTTTTCACGCCTCTCTATAGATTGAGGAAATATATGGGAAAATGTTGAATTCACTGTCGTATCTCAAATTAAATGTCTTAAATTTCCCTGATAATAAAAAAACTTTTCGAGTATAAACTGTCGAGAAAAGTACCCTAAAAATATATTGTCATCGGAAGCGACATTGAACATGTGTTAAGAAAGCAATGATAGAGGAATATACGACGACCCTTAGGTAAGCCACTATATTGGACGACTATGCGACTGCTATGTGATTTGGAAGTTTTGTGTGTAACAAATATTACTGTACCTACTAGTGCGTATAAGTTAAGTTTGTGGAGAGCGCAATAAATCGTTTTCTACGAAAACGGCATTTTAATACGAAACAATATAATTTTATAGAAGTCGTATCCACATTATCCAACTACATAGAATGTATGAACATATAAATTTTACTTTTTCTTGTAAAATATTGTATTTTAAGGGGGACTCACTGATAAAATGAAATGCCATTCGCTTTCTTATGCTTCCAGTTCTCACTTTTACATGTTTTAATGATGCAAAACGGTATTTTTTCAATATTTTACGCCGCGGTTTTGACAGCTCTTGTGTCAATGGTCGATTGCAGACTAGCGGGCGACTGCGCGAAATTTGAATCATGCGTATTTTTTGGTGGAACATTGCGTGTAGTAACATGCGGTATCCTTTACTTCTTTTATCAAAGTTGACACCTCATTCATCAAAATCGGCTGCATAGTCCAGACGCTTCGGTGGAACATAAAAACTAAACATACATACATTTTTTTAGCCTGTAATACTGTCCCACTCCTGGGCAAAGGCCTCCCCTTTTACCTTCCACGCTGCTCTGTCCAGGGCAATTTCCGGCCACGTCTTTCCTGCAACGGCGTCTAGGTCATCTCGCCACCGTCTTCTTAGTCTATCCGGACGGTGGCGGTAACTGGCAGGTATCCAGCTAGTGCTGATATTGCGCCACCTCCGCGACGTGACCGGCCTACTCCCACTTCAGCTTCGCAGTCTTTTTTCTTATACATAGACTACCAAAACCATAACCTTTTCTTTTGGCTTTGGTCAAATCCCGAACTAAAAACGGGTCTCACCTGACGGTGTTGTTGAAGAGCACGGTGTCCTGCGGCACGACGCCCACAGCAGCTCGCAGCGAGGCCTGCGTGACGCCGCGCACGTCCTGCCCGTCCACCAGCACCGCGCCCGAGTTTACGTCGTAGAACCGGAACAGCAGCCGCATTATCGTCGTCTTGCCGCCGCCGCTCGGACCGACCTTATCGTTTATTACCGATTTGTTAATCAAACAGACATGCGCTTGTACGCCGTTAACTGCATATATTAATGGCCGGTTTTTCAAGATACGAGTGATTTCGAACTGATATCACTCGTAAAAAAATACATACAGACGAACATAGAACCTCCTCCTTTTTGGAAGTCGGTTAAAAATGGAACGGTGGTAGAGCCGAACTGTAGCCATATTAACTACTAACAACTACTCAGATACAAGTAGCAAGATTGAGGTACCTAGAGTTCGATATTAAATAAAATAATAAATCATAACATAGTGGAAGTGCAGTTAGCAGTGTGAGTTCATCCAATCACTAGTTAGCAATGTGAGTTATTCCCATTAGCACCTCCAGGGAGGCTAATGCTTGTGTTAGTAGTGAGATCACATCACAGTTTCATTAAATTTTATGGCCAGGTTATAAATAGTCAGAATCTACCGCCGGTTTGGAATGCTGCTTCCACTGAGAAGATCCGACAAGAAACTCAATGGTTACTCTTTTCAATTAATAAAATATGGCGTACATTCTCAGGAACAGCATAAAACTTACCAAAAATAGACCTTTATTAATAAATCGATCTCAAGTGTGAGACCGATCTCGGAAATGTCATCCTTGCGTCAAACTAGTACGAAATCACTTGTCAAAAGCCTATTTAAGATCGCTCTCAGACTTGAGATAGATTTATTATATTAAAACGGGTCATACTTACCAAGGCAACAGTACTCCCAGGCGGCACTTTGAAGCTGATGTTGTTAAGCACGAGCCTCTCCGGGCCGTAGCCGAAGGACACGTGCTTGAACTCGACGGCGCCGCGCCGCACCAGCAGCGCGGGCGCGCCGGCCGCGTCGCGCACGTCGCTGTCCACGCGCATCAGGTCGAACATGTTCTCCATGTCCACGAAATTCTTCTGGATAGCTCTGGTAATAACAAATTAAAAAAAAAAAACCTGTAATACAAGAAAGTTTTTTTGTCTTCCTTCCTTTTCCATATGGGCGAACCGAAGAGGGGGCAGGCAGGCAGCTCCCCCCCCCCCCTCCTTACCTGGGAGAATATTCATAATCGACGGAAAGTTTCCGTGTCGGAAACAACAGCTTTCATCCTTCTTCTAATTTAATTGTAAAGGAAGGATGGAAGTTTTTTTTCAATTGTGAATACCCCCTAAGGATTGTTCTCCATTCAGAACTCAGTTCGAGTCATGTACTTCCCTAAGGCAAAAGCTGGATACGCCTATGCCTTTCCACATACATTATTTATTATTGCAAAGAGATAGAGGTGAGACCTTCAGATGTAAATATAAGTTGGTATGTTCGATGATAAGTCAGTATAACATGTCACGAAAACCGAATACCTATTGCAATAGTGATCTCATCGAAAAACAGCTGCGCTGACAGTCATATTCATAAAATAATCATAAAATATGATCATAGCGTGAATCAGGCGAAATGCGTAATCGCAAAACAAATACCTATCATCTTGAATCAGTGTTCAGATACCCATCTTTCGCAGATAATCCTACTAATCCTACTAATATTATAAATGCAAAAGTTTGTGAGTGTGGATGTATGTATGTATTGTATGTATGTATGTATGTATGTTTGTTACTCCTTCACGCAAAAACTACTGAACGGATTTGGATGAAATTTGGAACACAGATAGATTATAACCGGGATTAACATATAGGATACTTTTTAACCCAATAATCCAATACTACGCGGATGAAGTCGCGGGGCACAGCTAGTACACTATATTGGCATTTGCATAATTGCGCTGTACCTCCCTTCTCCAGTATGTACGTGACAGCCCCAAAACCTGCCTGCGAAAGCTTTCAGACCTGTGGGTTTCATCGATGCTAGCCCGCTACGACTGGTTGCAGTCAAGTAGACTTGGTTTACACTAGCGTTGGTGGCTGCTGTTACCCCATTATTTAAGATATTAATAGTCACTCCAATTGTTACTAATATTATATGGATCGTTGCTGCGCGAAATAAATGATTATTATTATAAAGATATAATGTATTTTTCCTTAAAATGCGGATTTAGTAAACAATCTTGGCATACCTTTTTAAATATCTGTTTATAATATATTATTATTAGAACGTCTTTTAATAATGTTGAAAGACGAATTACATTAAGAAGACGTGCTAAGACTGTTTAGTAATTCCTAATCTTAAGGAAAAATACAGTTTATTTCCATATGCTCACACATACCTGTAATAAGTGCCAAACCAGTTCAACGGCACATACAACTGAACGATGTAAGAGGCGAACAGCACATAATCGCCGACAGTGAGCTCGTTCGTATTAACCACCATCGAGATACACAGCAGGGATCCCGCCAAAAGACCTAGAGGATAAAAAGCTATAAGGTCCAGTAAACGCATCGAAATCGCGATATAAGGCTAATTCTGCGTACCAATTCATTAGAATTGGATGGAAAAATGCAAGAGAAACTCAACCATATATAATTAATAATATGGTTGAATTTCTGTTGCATTTTTCCTCGGTAACAAACCTTATGTACAATGTCAGTCTCAAACGGAATATCGGGAACCGACACGTGATTATTTACTCGACCATACTTTAGAAAACTATTTTTATGATTGATATTAGTAAAAAGTACTATAACCACTGTAAAACCGAGCCCATTGCGATATCGGACTAGCAAACCCTATAAGAGCGTTTTCACATTATCCGATCCGATATCGGTGTCGGACGCCGATCCGATATCGGGGTAAGTAAAATGTATGAAATATGTACCTGTCTATATCCGATATCGGGCCGGACAATATGAAAGACAGGAACATATTTCATACATTTTACTTACCCCGATATCGGATCGGCGTCCGACACCGATATCGGATCGGATAGTGTGAAAACGCTCTAATAGGTCGTAAAAAATTATTTAGGCTAAAATCCAATGAGCATACAGACTACTTACAATAATTATTATCTGATATCAAAGATATGCAGAAACGCTTTGCAACTATATTTATTTATAAAATGTAACAAAGAAAAAATATAAAAATTTCATTCATGATCATTGTATATGTTATATTTTGTTATCTTCGATAAATACGAATCAAAAAGTGCATTGTTTAACAAACAAAAATACCTCAACAAAATTGTTGTCATACAAATACTGATAACAAACCGATATCGGTTCAGTTGTTTATAATCGGACGTAATACGTGAGAAACTCACCAGTGCAGATAATGACGTTTTGCATCGTGTTCAGCATGTTTAACGTGATTAACGACTTGAATTCTTCTTTCTGTAACAATATTTATAGTAAAATAAGTGTATCATGACTGCACCGGAATCGATGTCAAAACAAAATCATGTATATCTTATTTATGTTTAGAAAATGTCAAATGAGGATCCATTAACTTCAACAGAAAGCTGGAGTCGAAAACTGGCGTGAGGTTTTAGTCAGTAGGCCGCAAGGACTCCAAGATAATATCCTGCTTGCCTTCCCTAGGGGCATCCATGGAGAATTTCATCACTTTAAAACTATTGGTGGAAACAGTGTCCCCCTTATTAATAAACGTGGTTTAGCTGTTGTACAGTTACACCATGCTTTGTTTCCTTCATTCGATTGACAAATGACTGATGACAGAAATATATAATCCTACTAATATTATAAATGCGAAAGTTTGTGAGTGTGGATGTATGTATGTATGTATGTATGTATGTTTGTTACTCCTTCACGCAAAAACTACTGAACGGATTTGGATGAAATTTGGAACACAGATAGATTATAACCGGGATTAACATATAAGATACTTTTTAACCCAATAATCCAATACTACGCGGATGAAGTCGCGGGGCACAGCTAGTTCGGTATTTAACTATTCACCCGCTATACTACGTTTATTAATAAGGGGTGTGAGTTTATACCGTAGTTGACGTATTTATCCAGGCTGTATTAGCCATTATTTATTTATTTTGAAGGAATACCAACTGGGTACACAATACAACATCGGAAAGATATATACAAAAAACATATATTCTAAAAGCTACCCTAATGACAGGGAGCCACAGCCTGCGTCAAAACAATAAAATAAAATGAAACAAAATAAAACTAATTAATTTAACTAAAACTAAAGGCACAAATCATAGATTATGTTAATAAAGATATCTACTAGGTGAAACAAAAAGGGTAGGTATACAAAATTTTTTTGCAACTTTACTTTTTCAATCTAAAACTATTGGCTTTGTGGGCATTTGAAGTTTTTGAATTTCAAAGTTAAGTTTTGAAAAAAAAGTATACCCTTTCTGTTTCAACCTGTATATCAATAAAACTAACACATCCAAACGCCTTAGTAATATTTCTTAGAATATCAAATCAGAGTTTCATCACAAATCTACCTAATTAAGGCGAAGGGGTCGATCGTGTTCTCCATACATATTTCATTCCGAATTTATCCGAGACACACAAAGTTTTTCATTAAAACAATGGATTTTATCACTTCTAAATAAATTATTGTATTCGCATCTAATGATTTCAGGCATTTAAAAATAGATTAACATAATTAAAATCGATCGTAAAATTTGTTAAATTTTACGCCTGTGTGTGTGAATTTGTCAGCGCCATCTGACTAAATTAGGCCATTATTAACATAAAATTTGTACTTTGAGTAAACTGCGTGCTAATAGTGTACTAGTTGAAATGACAGATGGTGGTGACCAAATTATTATTGCAAATATGTATATCCCTATATTGCGCCATCTATATTAATAATTCCGTCAAGGGGTACGGTAGACTCGATTGAAACGTTACCAGAATAATAAAACTTAAAAAAATAATGATTTTGAGTCGACAACATATATCCGCAAAATTCGGATTGTCGTGATAAACAATGTTATAATTATAATATTCGGCACAGTACCGCCATATTTTCTATGAACGCATGTCAGTCAGTGTCAGTGATGACAGTGCCAGTGTTCTTAGTTGGTGGGCCATATTTTTAAAGAAAGAAGAAGAAGTGCATTTATTGATTGAGCTGTCAGAACAAACAAATTCAGTGTTCAATGTTCATGATGTTTCCGTACGAGTATTCATTTCATTTAGTTTTGCTTTGCATAGTGATTAACTTTCATCATCATCATCATCAGCCTATGCTTGTCCACTGCTGGACATAGGCCTCCCCTAATGAGCGCCATAGCGCCCAGTCTTCAGCTTGCCGCATCCAGCATCTGCCTGCAGCCTTTCGCAGATCGTCATTCCACCTGGTCGGAGGGCGTCCTACACTACGCTTGCCGACTCGAGGTCTCCACTCAAGAACACGTTTAACCCAGCGGTTTTCGGTTCTTCGCGAGATATGGCCAGCCCACTGCCACTTCAGCTTGCTAATTCTTTGAGCTATGTCGATAACTTTGGTTCTCTGTCGGATGTATTTGTATTTCTATTAACTTTGTTTGGATGTAAACACATCATGCCGAAAATTGTAATGAGTCACATTTCACCCGAGCGAAGCCGGGTTTTCATCTTTTATAATCATAATAATAACATTCAATAAAAAAATGAAGTAACGAGTTAAGTATTTTTAATATTTTCCGGACATAATACAATACTAAGTTTCTAATAAATAAATTATTGTATCGCTGACATGATAGGTATCAGATAAATAAATAAATATCGCCAGACTTACTCAGCAACTATATGGTGCCAAACTAAGCAACGCTTATACTATGGCTACCATACATTAAACTGGTGGAGATCCCAGTGACACCCAGACCTGGGTAAATTACGAAAAGGCCGTTTCAGAAAATTTCCTTTGTCGGGAATCGAACCCGCAACCATCCGACGCAGTGAGCCGAGCGGCCAACGCTCAAACTACAGCGCCAAGCGATCGTCAATTCGCCACACGAGGTACTACGTTGTTGCAGACGCGACGTTGCCAATTGGTAGAGAGCGGCGACTTGACAACGTCGGATGTCTATTATAAAAGCGTTTGTTGTCGGAAATATTTTTTTCGTTTAGTGTATTATAGGTAGGATCACAGATATAGATTTACATAGATAACGCAAGTATCACGATTTGTATTGAAACCAAGCGTGCCAAATTTTTAACACTTACTGTGACGTCATAGATGGCGGGAAATCCAAACCGGTTCAAAGACACCGATGCCGCCGATGCCCCTCCGCCCGCTACGATTCTGTCGAGTGATTATCTCGCTCATACTCATATTTTTATATCTGTAGTCACGAAGGACTGTAAGTTATCGGCGACCAACCTTGACGCTTGGACGGGGTTTTCGGACACGCTAAGTACATACATTTGCGTTATCTATGTAAATCCATATAATGTGGGTAGGATAGTGTTGCCGCTGGCTTAGGATTACCGTATAGGTACATAAAAATGAAAATTTACTGTATTTGCCAAATAAATACCGAACCTGGTATATACAAACCATAGATACTACTGTACTATCTATACAAATAAATAAAATTGGAGTGTCTGTTTGTAATATCAGAATAACACCTTTTCACTAAGTGCATATCAAAGTACATACGACACCTATAGCAAAAACGCGATTTAATTTTTTTTTGTCTGTCTGTCTGTCTGTCTGTGTGTTTGTTCCGGGTAATCTCCGAAACGGCTGGACCGATTTTGACGGGACTTTCACTGGCAGATAGCTGATGATAAAAGGAGTAACTTAGGCTACTTTAATTTTGGAAAAACAATTAGGGTACGGCGTAAAAAAATAAAAACACATGAAATCAAAGAGTATTTCCGAAACGGGTGGACGGATTTTGACGGGACTGTCACTGGTAGATAGCTGATGTTATAAGCAGTAACTTAGGCTACTTTTATTTTAGAAAAACAAAATTTAAAAAATGCGTCCTGTCGCGCGGGCTCAGAACGCGGGAGCGGGCTTTTTTGTTAAGTTAAATTCCACGCGGACGAAGTCACGGGCTCAGCTAGTATTATATATGTACACAGGTACTAGGTAAGTATGTAATAAATATTGGAACGAAGTTCCTTATCGTTGCGAAAGGGGGCTAGACGGAAAAAATTAAGACCAAAAATGTGTCACGACACTTTTTTCGCTATATGTGCGGCGTGCGCGTGTTTCTCTGTCTGTCTCTCTCTCTCCCTTATAGAAAGCAAACCAGTTATTATTTTTTTCGTATCGTCTTTCTATTTCGCATTGAACAGTGTGGTGTCGCGACTAACTTTTCCTTTTCCGTTTCCTTTACTTTTACTTTTACTTTTACTTTTACTTTTACTTTTACTTTTACTTTTACTTTTACTTTTACTTTTACTTTTACTTTTACTTTTACTTTTACTTTTACTTTTACTCTTACTTTTACTTTTACTTTTACTTTTACTTTTGCTTTTACTTTTACTTTTACTACCATCGACGATTAACGACCGCTTGGCGCAGTGGTTTGAGCGTAGGCCGCTCGGCTCACTACACCGGGTGGTGGCGGGTTTGATTCCCTCCCTTCAGGGTAAATTTCGGAATTGGCCTTTCCATAATTTGCCCTGGTCTTGGTGTCACTGGCATCGCCCCCAGTCCATTGTAGGGTATCCATTGTCCAAGCCTTGCTTAGTTTGGGACCATACAGTTGGTATGTTTGTCTGGCGATATTTGTTTATTTATTAGTATTATTTTATTTGAGCTGATGCTGTGATAGCCAATTGCTTAAAGCACGCGTCTTGCGGGCACCAGGTATTGGGTTCAAACCCCGGCACGCACATCTGGATTTTTCGAAATCTATGAGTGACTCATAATTTCTATATGATTATCACTAGCTTACGGTGAAGGAAAACATCGTGAGGAAACCTGCATGTCTTAGAAGATCTAACCAATTTTTGAAAGACATGTGAAATCCGCCAACCCACACTGGGCGAGCGTGGTGGATTATGGCCTGAATCCTCCTCGTGTTGAGGGGAGGCCCGTGCCCAGGAGTGGGACGTCAAAAGGGCTAAATGAATATAATTATTATTATTTTTGTTGCAACCTACGTAGTGGAAATCATCAAAGCACTGGCCTGTTAATAATTCGTTTTTAAATTCCGTGTAATTTATATTGACATTTGTTTTTACATATAATGTATTCTCTTTGCATAGAATTCTATTCTGTCTGTCAAAATACGCTGTACATTAAATATCTTGTCTGGCCTCCGTATATGTTTTTATTTAATCTGCTACTAAGAACAGTCGTCGTCAAAGGTAAAACCACAGCAAACTGTCTTTAGTAGCTGTTCAACAGCAGTGGGTGCCAACACAACGTTGAGCTTCGCAATATTAAAGGGAAGCGTCAACTACGCGGCTTGGAGCTTCGCCATGAAGATGTACTTGATCGACAGCGAACTATGGGACTGCGTCATGAAGCCTGCGGAGGAAGTTGACGACTTTCAACGCAAAGATGCCAACGATCCAAGATTTGCTTGAGTCTAAGCGAACATCTATATCTCATCGTCATGACAGCTGAAACTTCGAAGGAAACATGGAAGCGACTTCGGGAAGCCTACGCTGATAGCGGGCTTGCTCGACGCTTACAACTTATGAAGAAATAGCTTGGTACTAAACTTGTATTGTACTCGAACATAGAAGCCTATGTGAATGACAAACGTCATGTGCAACAACAACTGATTGCCAATCAAGCTGTTCTGGAAGATGAACTTATTGGTGTGATTATGCTGGCAGGACTCAACGACAGCTACAGCCCAATTGTGATGGCAATAGAGCATTCCGGCACCTCGATATCTACAGACTCGGTTGCATCGATCTTGCTGAAGGAAGAACGCCGAGATGCCTCTGCTACATCTAGTGCCTTTTCGTCGTCTAGTGTAAATAGTGTGCCTAAGGTGTCGTGTACATATTGCAAAAAAGTAGGCCATGTAGTGTCTCAATGTAGGAAACACTACTAACGCTACTCTGTATAGGACTCTAGGTCCTATAATTTTGATTGAGACACGATTTTTATGTTGATTTCTTGTAATTATTGTTGATGTTATAAATAAAAATATGTTCACATGGAAAACCACATCTATTTCTCAGTAATGTATCTCATATGTTAGAAAAGTGGAATACACAAACAAGTGTATTACAGTTATATTTTCACTATATTTAGTAACATCTAAATATATTACTCAAAGGTGACTGACTGACTGACTGACATACTGATCTATCAACGCACAGCCCAAACCTCTGGACGGATCGGGCTCAAATTTGGCATGCAGATGTTATGACGTAGGCATCCGCTAAGAAGGGATTTTGATTAATTCTACCCCAAGGGGATAAAAGAGGGGATGAATAATCCCGAAATTTTTGTTAAGTTAAATTACACGCGGACTAAGTCGCGGGCACAGCTAGTCAGACAATAAAATTATTCTATAACAGATGTATATTTTTTATCGGTTTTTTAGAATGATGAATACACATACAATAATGAATTTTACAATAGCAAAAATATAATATATTCGCTATTTATTATAAAATAAAAAGGCCGCAATAAATATAAAAGTACGCCCTCTAGTGGCTAGTGGCTAAAATACACCTTTTGTCAATGTGTGCGTGTATGTATTACAATAAAAAGTGACAGAATTTTTCATCGGAAAACGCTTAGATTATGAATTATTTTAGGTTGATATTATTGCGTATGTCAATGCAGTATAATAAGTCTTAATCGCAAACAATAGTATTATATCTTAGAAATGCTCAAATTTTGCGTAAAAAATAAATAAGTGGAATCTGTTGACTACAGCGTCATCTTGAGAGAAACTGCAATAAACCCGACCGACGCTTCAACCTTAAAATGAAAACCATTAAAAACTATGCGGGAGGATCACTAACCTGGAAGTTAACAATAGCCTGCCTATAGGTCACGACTTCATAGCTCTCAGCCCCATAATACTTGACCGTCTCGTAGTTCAGTAGCGAGTCGACAGAGCGCGCCTTCTGCTCGTTGTCGGCGAGGTTCATACGCCTTTGAAACTTCGTACGCCATTCGGTCACCACTATCGTTGCGACTGGAATGTTTTAAACGTGGTTACTAAAATATATCTCATCCTCGTCGCCACATCCTACTATCCTACTAATATTATAAATGCGAAAGTTTGTGAGTGTGGATGTATGTTTGTTACTCTTTCGCGCAAAAACTACTGAACGGATTTGGATGAAATTTGGTACACAGATAGTTTATAACCTGAATTAACACGTAGAATACTTTACTTAAGTCTACGCGGACGAATTCGCGGGCAAAACCTAGTAAAATATATTAGTCCTATTGCCGAAAACCAGTGGATTATCGGAAGTACAGTAAATCACGACGTATATTCGCAGACAAAAGAAAAATAAAACTACCCTCATAAGCGACACTAAAAATAACAAGTGAACCCTACTAAGTACTTATTTCTATGCCACATACACTACAGTTACTTAATGTGGAATTTTAATACAAAAATATTTTAAACCTGAAATAATAAATCATATTTGATACGTGCAGCAAGAAAAATAGCTTAAGCTCTTTGGGTAAGGTTTATTTTAGTCAGAAATTTTATTTTTGGTGTCGTCGGTGCCAACCCGATTGTTACGCTTTAATTACTTAATTTACTTTAATTATCCAAATACAACATCAGCAATACAATATCCTAAGCTGGAAATGTTATCTATAAAATCGCGATAAAAACGTACACCGCTATGCGTATGAAGGTTTTTCTAACCATTAACCGAGGCGATATCTCGGGCGGTCTTATTAATTAAAGTGACTTTGCACACTTCACTACATAATATAAAACAAAGTGGCTTCCCGCTGTCTGTCTGTCTGTCCCTATGTATGCTTAGATATTTAAAAGTACGCAACGGATTTTTATACGGTTTTTTTTATAGTTAGAGTGATTCAAGAGGAAGGTTTATGTGTATAATACATGCAAAATATAGCAGTATTGCACCCGTGCGAAGCCGGGGCGTGGCGCTAGTATATTAATAAGTCAAGTTCCTATAGCAAGTTATCAGACATTGATATCGTTTGCAACATCGGTTCGCGATTACAATAATGAATATCGGAATTAGGCTAGTGCTAATATCATCTGATACTATAACCGAAAATAACCACTCACTTATATAAAGCACCATAGTAGAAAACACGATAAGGCCGAACCACACGTTGAACTGCGCGATGAAATACACCACGGCGATGACGATATCGACCAGAGTCGGTGTGATGGAGAACAGGATGTAAGACAGTAGGTTGTCTATGGAGTCTGTGCCGCGGTCCATCACTCTCAAGACCTCTCCGGTTTTGCGAGCGAGGTGCCAGCGTAGAGGCAAGTCGTGGAGATGCTTGAATAACTCTAACTGGAAGAGAACATGATTTGAAAGTACTACTAGGAAGTGAATTTCAGCCGTATGTCCCAGTGAGTAAAGTTGACTTTCAATTGTTACTAAATGATACGCCAATCCGTCGGTGTGGGCTGATCCCAAAGCATCAACCAATAAGACTCGTGCTTGCAAACGAGTTCCGCTCTAACGGTTTTGCTAGCCTATATTGGAATCGAAAGCCAAAGTCAACTTAATTTACAGTATAGTAGAGTATATTTGTACCTGTATTTACGTACCTGTATCTCCCTAGTAGTATATTGCTGCACTTTGATCCATAGGAAGGAGCGCAAATTGTTGAGGAATCCCATTCCGCCGGTCCCACCGCCTTGCAGGAACTTGAAGAACACATAGATCGCCACCAGGTCCCAACGGAAGGTACGCTCCGACACGGGCGGGACAGATATACTGTCCACTGCAAGGGTAATCACTCGTCATTGGATGATTGCAGAAGTTGAGTGAGGCAAAACTCGCAAAGGATTGTACGATGCCAAACATGTTTAAAATAAAAGAAATATATGTGACACATTGCCCAGAAGCCTAGCACGACTGGCCGTGACGAGACAAATTGTGAGATTAATAGATTTTCTCTCAATCTGTTCCACGAATTAAAAAGGTATAGAGCGACCCGTGTTAAAAGTTTTGTACATTAAGTACCTTTCCAGCCGGAGATAATATACTTTAAAATATTATCATACTAATATTATAAAGAGGAACACTTTGTTTGTTTGAGTGTAATGAATATGCTCCGAAACTACTGAACCGATTTGAAAAATTCTTTCACTGTTGGGAAGCTACACTATCGCCGGGTGACATAGGGGCTATTATATTTTCAAAAAAATTAGGGATCCTTACTAAAACTCGAATAATGTAACCGCAATGTACCCGTGCGAAGCCGGGGCGGGCCGCTAGTAATTGATATAGTAGGTATTGTATCCGACCATAATTAATATAGTAGATACAAATCCGACCACACTTTTTTGGAAAATTGATTTGTAGAAACTGTCTAGAATAAAGGCCGAATATTGAAATGCTACAACAATTTTGCGGGTGGGACGTTTAAATAAAGTAACTTTGAAATTAGAGTAAAGGTAAGATGTACTCACCTATCTTTTTATTGTAAATCGGGACGAAAAGGTTGACGGCCCGGCCGGCTATGAGCGCCAGTACGCATATAAGCACGTAGATCTGAAGGCAGACGCTCTTCCGTGGCCAAAGGAACGGCAGCAGTGTTCGCAGTTTGGAGAACACATTGCGGAACGTGGATCTGTTGTCATCCTACACACGAAATATATTTATTGCTTACAAATGCTACCACAGTAACTAGACACGACGCACGGTTTTGATACTGGTTGGTAAACACAATATATAAAAATGAATGTTTGTATGTCCTTTATAGAATCGTAAACTATGCATTTGATCATGTCATGATCTTCAGCAAAGTGTTGTGCATGAGCCCACAAAGGTATCTGAGTTGGTACGACCAATCTTTGACAGCGTAGCAACGCGCGCAGGGTACAGCTAGTATTCTATATTCATTATGTTCTAAATTCCAACTGGCTCTCTGGTTGTTGTGAGCTCTGAGTGCAAGTATAAAATTGCTAGACCAAATATATCCTGTTTAAACTCATATGTTTGTTTCTATTATACCCAAAACCCATCACATGGCTTATCTATGTGTACTATTATATAAGAAGGAATTGCAGACGGTGATGGTTATACTTCTGATTCGCCCGACGCCTAGTTTACCTGTGTATGATATATAATAGCCAGTGATCACATACATTTTATGAGTACGATCTCTTCTAAAAACTCTTGTCTACTTTTTCTCAGCCTACCTTTTCATTTCCTCTCCAGAGCATAGAAGTCGTTTATCATATTTCCAGCCAATTAATTTAATAGGATAATTGTTCCATAATAAAAAATTGAAATCCTTTGGGATGTTCACTACAGTTATGCACGTAATTTTGTGCAGGTAAAGTAATTAAAAATACAATTCAATACCCAATTCTCACAGGGTTATAGATGTGAAAATGTTTCCCCATTTCATTCATTTTGATCAGTTGGTACAAACAGTCTGAAAATAAATATTGAGAGGAACAAAAAATAAAAATGGAAAACACTCAAAGGCTAATAATGATTCAGGTACATGCTCGAATGAGCATCAGTTCGTGAGGTAGCTCCTGTGTTTAAAAATGGAAAACACTCAAAGGCTAATAATGATTCAGGTACATGCTCGAATGAGCATCAGTTCGTGAGATAGCTCCTGTGTGTAAAAATGGAAAACACTCAAAGGCTAATAATGATTCAGGTACATGCTCGAATGAGCATCAGTTCGTGAGGTAGCTCCTGTGTTTAAAAATGGAAAACACTCAAAGGCTAATAATGATTCAGGTACATGCTCGAATGAGCATCAGTTCGTGAGGTAGCTCCTGTGTGTAAAAATGGAAAACACTCAAAGGCTAATAATGATTTAGGTACATGCTCGAATGAGCATCAGTTCGTGAGGTAGCTCCTATTAAGTGTGGTAAATTCACCAATAATTAATGAACCAAATCCTTTGAGTACTAAGCTACCTCAAGAACTAAGTCATGAGTAGAAAGCCAAGAAAAACCAAGGAATTATTTATTTCAGACTGTTCATCAATATTCACGTACTCACCCTGTGAAAACTATGACTAAATAGGTACCTAACTATGGAAGTATCGAAATATATATAGTAATACACTCGGCAGTCTATTTTAATTATCTAATCACCTTAGTTTTGAAAGGGTATTTTTCTCCGGCAATTACATAAAAATGATTTTGATATGGACATGACATCTTAACCTATGAAATAAACTAAAATGAGTCAAAATTGACAACTATGTTGTCACTGTTGAATTTAAGCTTCTGTTGCTACGACTTCGTACCGAAAGTTTTTATTTTAAGAAATACCTACAAATAACAAAGTCTTATAACTATGTGTAACAGAGTACAGTAGCAAAATCTCAATTATTTACAGAATAGGTTTTTTTTATTTTAGTCTTAATAAAGCATGATTCGCACATATAGCGCGCTTCCGCCGCCATTGTATATCGGTACAGTTCATATTTCCATGGAACTTATCCATCCTACAATACGTGTTGACGAAGCGCGGAAGCATGGGTATGCGAGTGCCGCTACTTATCTTCCAAGATGCAAACTTCCATGACGATATGAACTTTAATCACTGTAGAGACATTTCATTTTTCTTTACCGCGTTGTAAATACGGTCCGATCCTCCCTATGTGAAGTATACTTTGGACTTAGATAAGGTACACGATATAGGTCAGCACCAACATTTAATTGGAGTGGTATCACAAAAATATATGCAGCTTTCTATGCCAGGTCAATATTTGGTTATTTACTATCTGCTACCTAAAAGTATTCGCCGCTTCAGTATTATAAAATCACCAGTTTTTACCCTCAAGCCACGTTCCCGACCGCGCAGCGTAGTGAGTAAAATAAATAAATAGATCAATATCGCCAGACTGACACACCAACTGTATGGTCGCAGACTATGCAACGCTTGTACTATGGGTACCGTACCGACTGGGAGCGATCCCAGTGACATCCAGACCTGGGTAAATTACGTAAAGGTCATTTCCGAATTTTGCCCCGACACGAGTTAGCCGAGCGGCCTTCGCTCAAACCACTGCGCCAAACGGTCGTCAATACAACAACTATTACTACTAATAATTGTAATGGATAAAATTAGAAATGAGTATATAAGGGGAAGCCTGAAAGTAGCGCCGGTGACAGAGAAAATAAAGAGCGGAAGGTTAGCGTGGTATGGACATGTTATGCGAAGAGAGGATGATCATGTGGTCAAAAAGACGATGAGTATGAGAGTGAGCGGTAAACGGGGTAGGGGACGTCCTAAAAAGACGTGGATGAACTGCGTGGAAGAGGGTATGACCGAAAAGGGAGTGAGCGTAGAGATGACGGATGATAGGCTTGAATGGAAGAAGAGAACGTGCTGCGCCGACCCCACCTAGTGTGGGATAAGGGCAAGGTGATGATGATGAATTGTAATACAAGGTATAGTTAAGCATAGTTTGCGTATCAAGCAGTAACTAAGTGACTTACTCTCGGCGGTATGTTGCTGCGGCCCTCGTCGTCGTTCTCCAGGTACTCGAATTGGTGCATGATGCCCGGCGCCTTCATGCCGAGCACGAACATGATCATGGAGGACACGTAACGACCGACGAACAGCGCCATCTCCAGCCGATCTTGGAGACTGTAGAAAAAATAATATTGTTGCGACCTCGAAACTACTTGGTCAAATATCTCGAAGGATCCTTCAGGATTTTATCAGCTTTATACAAAAACGTATTGTTAGTCTAGATGTACTCCATCCATTAATTATGAAGAATCTCGAAAATGGAATGTTCGAAATCGTAGGTATGTAGATATAAGGTGAACGCCCTAGCGTTATCGGCGCGGCGACGGCGGCGAATACCTACTCGCGAACGAATACAAAGGCAACCGACAATGGGACTCGGGATCGTTCGATTGTGATTATTATTACCTACATACCTACCGAGAATGTTCAGGAAAACACCAGTTCGCATCTTTATTCGATATATAAGGAGTCGACGACGGGCAGCGAGTTAGTTACTTTACTTCTTGGAAGCGATAGTGTACGGAACTCAAGTAAGCGAACGAAGAGTAATATACCAGAGACCTAGGCGATTATATTGGAATACTGTGTGACTGGTTAGTGATTCGGATCAGTGATTGTCGTGTGTAACTAGTATTAGTGAACTTTTGTGGTAGTGAGTATTTGTCAAGTTTGTGGAGAGCGAATAAAACCCTTTTTACACGTTTAACGGCATTAATTGTACCTACCCCAAGTACGTGTACGTAACAATATCTTTATTGTAAGAATTTAAGGTTTAAAATGCCCCGCCGCTAGGTACAAGACTCCCATCAACGCAAGGAGCGACGCTCGTTTCACTACACCGGGTGGTTATGGGTTCGATTCAGGCAGGGCATATTTCGGAAATGGCCTTTTTGCAATTTGCCCATGTCTGGCTGTCACTACGCCATGCCTACGTCATAACATCTACCTGCATGCCAAATTTCAGCCCGATCCGTCCCTTGGTTTGGGCTGTGCGTTGATAGATCACTATGTCAGTCGGTCAGTCACCTTTGAGTTATATATATTTAGATACTTTGTGAATGGAGAGATTTGAGATAGTCGGATGTGCACAGATTGGACTTAATTTTGTCGTAAAATATTTTGTAAAATTTTTTCGATAGTCCAATAACACAATAACAACTATCCGTAGCAAATGCCCTGTATCACAATAGGAGTTAAGTTCAAATTACTTACTTTTTGAGATGCCACCACCAACCATCCTTATTAAGATTTAGGAACGAAAGGTTCTCGGATACGAAGATCATAGCCCAGAACACGAGCAGTACGAATCCATGGCCTCTTGGCGGGACCGTCGGTAGGAGGAATCGCCTCTCAAGCACGGCCAAGTAGGCGGATAAAGGGAATACTAGTAGAGTCACCACTAAAGCTAATATCTGAAACAATGGAACCTTTTAAGTATTCACGAGCAAATCTCCTTGGTACTCTGACCTGCACAAAACCCCCCTATGTCAGAAACTGGGTACACCCATGCTTGTCGTTCTTTATTCGCGTCAAAAAATTAAAAGCTTATGAGTTTCAAATTAAAACTTACATTGTAACCATAAATACTTCCATCTTTGAACACAAACGCCTGTAGCAAAAACCTTATCACAGCCAATAGGGGTATGAACAACGTGAAAAACAGTTGAACGGCGAATAGCCGTGACGACCTAACATCCACCACTTCTGTTGCATATCTGAAAGAAAACAATAAGCTCTAGTTTGGTCTACCAATCCTGCCACTAAACTTTAAACAATAGGTATATTATTTAAATTTGGCTTTAAATATTTTACAGCAAGACATAATGAAGTCTTTTAGCTAAACTGACACTTACCCCCTTATTAATAAACGTGGTTATATATTTACACCATGCTTTATCTTCTTCTTTTGAATGTCAAATTACTGATGAAAAAAAACGCGATAACTCGGTGTGTAACTATTCGCCCCCTATACCACGTGTATTAATAAGGTGGTTAAGGTCTTGGGGTCTCTCTATTGTTCTTATACACTAACTTTTCTAATAAATTGCAATAGAACATTATGAAACACTATCTGTCGCAAGCGGCTTCTCCCGCGTGGTACTCCGATAAAATAAAAGTAACCTAAGTTACTTGTTGACGTAGTAGTTGACGACCGCTTGGCGCAGTGGTTCGAGCGTAGGCCGCTCGGGTCACTGCACATGGTGGTTGCGGGTTCGATTCCCGCCCGGGGCAAATTTCGGAAATGGCCTTTTCGTAATTTGCCCAGGTCTGGGTGTCACTGGGTTCGCCCCCGGTCCATTGTACGGTTACCCATAGTACAAGCTTTGCTTAGTTTGGGACTATACAGTTGGTGTGTCTGTCTGGCGATATTTATTATTATTATTATTATTCTTATAACATAAAGTCGCGTCAAAATCGGTTCAGTTGTTTCGGAGATTAGCCGGAACAAACACACAAACAGCAAGACACATAAAATATTTAAAAAAAGTTTTTTGTTATAAGTACCATATACTTATACTTGCATATGCATTTACTAAAAAGCGGTGTTTTGTCAGTACAAACAGATAATTAAATGTTATTTATTTGTATAGAGGTATAGATGATTTTATCTCATTATAACAGGGTTCGAAAAAATCCGTTTTTTTTATATATATCCGATATAGTATATGATATATGTTATATATATATGATATATATCCGCTTATATATATCAGCGAACCCTGCATTATAATAAAAATTGGAACCAAAAGGAAATAACTAAACCAAATTAGATTGATACCAAAGAATAAAGTAGGTAAGTGTTTGGTGAATAACGGAAGTGTAGACTTCCTCCTAAATAATACTGAGCTGAAAAAATACTTAGCTAAATATTAGAAGGAAAACTATATTTCAGGTACTAACAAAATGATTGCTATCAGGAAATTAACAGCTTTTTAGGTAGATGTCACATGTTCCAGAATATTTAATATTTCTAAAGCAGGATTTAAAAAGCCAGGATTTACGGCGATGCGGACCAACGCAGACCGTCGCGTCCGCACGACTGTACCTAAAATTGTCCCAAATTGTAGAAGGACTGCATAAAGGATTTGCTTTGAGAGCATGGATTTAGATACGGATGCATGGACAAAACGTATAATATGTACCCATTTTTATAAGAAAAAACCTTGACTTTTAATAACATAAAAACTGTTTAGGGTCGCCAAAAAGTTCTCTTACTCAAATCCTACAATTAATTATGATAAAATGTGTTATATAAGTTGATTGATGTCGTCTATACAAATGTCACAGTCTTATCAATTCTTACGTGACTGATAGCCAAACACAGTGCCCATACCTATAACTTAACCTTGTACAATAGTCTGTCTGTTTATTCCAGCTAATCTCGAAACGGCCGGACCGAATCTGACGGGACTTTCACTGGCAGGTAGCTGATGTTATAAGGAGTCATTTAGGCTTATTTTATTTTAACAAAGTAGAATGCTAGTTAAGCCTCATGCAACAGTTAATTGTACAATAAAATTAACTCAATGTCTGAAATATAAACATCTCTCAATGTCCCAAAATATCCAAAATACAGATATAATTATTTCAGTAATTTACCTATTTATTACCCATTGTAGTACTTCGTGTTCAACATGTGGTCTAGATAAATAAATTATATTATTTAATAAGGATTAGATACTTCAGTGTAATAAAAAGAGTATAGGGTCCCTGGGGTGTAGTAGAATACCCATCTAATAATTTTATGATGGATGGAAAACCAAAAGAGTAAATTATTTTTACACAATGAGTGAGTCAGTGTGACTTGGCCTAGCTTCTTTTTTTGGCAAAATACCTACTTTATCTCACAGTTAATGAAACTATTTACTGTTCAATATGTGTCACTTACTAGATGAATGAATAGTATTTAGTAGCTATTATAAATTATCAAGTCGGTAAGCGATTCAAAAGTACATACCTCTTATACCAAACAATTTGAATCAGTCCAAATGTAAATAAAAATCCACCTATGAAGATGGCAGATATCGTTTCCATAAAACACTGAGATATCCCATGGTCGACCCATATCTCTCCGAGGGTAACGTTTGGAGGGCAATAGTCCATCATGTTCACTGCAATATTTAAAAATTTAATATCATGTTCCACTGAATACTTTGAGTAAAAGTTAATATATTTCCCTCATTAATGTATTTCTAAAGCAGTCATATAACCTTGAATATCTTTGAACTAAACTACATACAGGTACGCATTATACAAAATTGAAACAGGAAAAGTAAGTAATTGATGAACATGGTTATCCATTCTATAATCGACGAATAGGTACTCACATAATAATTTGTATTAAAAAACGGAACGGAACACAAATTTTAACAGATATTGGCTGCCGGTAAAGTCATTTTTGCTTATAAAAACTCATAATCATGTATAATAACCTAACCGACCGAGTCCTACGTCTCCGTCCGTCTGTTTTTGACGTCTTTGCACAGACCAATAAGAGAACAAGTTCGTCTTTGTTCTGTGTGTTAATGATAGATCGGTGCCATAAAACCGGCATATAAACCGGCTTTCTTAAAAACCGGTACATACGGTTTTCAGTTATATGAAAATGTGCAATATAATATATCAGAATTTGGAAGCGTATTCTAATTTAACATATTATGTATCAGAATAGCTAGCGCGTTCTAAATAGTTCGTTTTATCTATAATATGGGGGAAACGCTAATAGAATGTACAAAGGTAACTTCATTCAGCCACAAAACATTTATTTACGATTTGTTGAGCTGGTATCAAATCCTGCAACTTGCTCGATTTTAGGATTCCGTAGTTAGAGTAAGAAAATCTAATAGTTTGACTATGTCCGTCATGTTTAATTTATCATGAGCTAAAGCTGATCAAGTTAAAGCAACGCTGATCTTCTGTCAAGTGTCAACTGAATAAACTCAAGAGTAGGAATCGGAAATCAAGCACATAGGTAAAACTTTGTGTCTGGTATTCAACGACTATTAAGGGTCGTGGTAGTCCAGTGGGAAGCCCTGGCTTATTTTCCGAAAGCCGTTGGTTCATATCCCTGTATCAGACGTGTACCAATGAAATTTTTCCACCAGAAAATCTATCCAAGTGTGCATAGCATATTCTCATAATAGGAAGCTCCAAGATGTAATTCCGTAAGCTCCTAGATGGATGACTACTCGCATTTACAACTGAGCGCTTTCGTTCGTGTTTCAGAGGGCACGTTAAGCTGTCTATCCCCCGGCTATCACCATCGTTGAGATTTTCCAAGGCCTTTGGGTGGCCTGGCGTCAAATTTTCAGTTATAATTTATTTCTTATCGTGTGGTTAGAAATACGTATCGCTCGTACGCTGAGATAAAAATGATATTATAGGTATGATCAATTTTCGTTATTTAAAGGCTACAATTTTAAATAGTTGTATTGTTTTTAAAGAAAGATAATTTCTAATGATTATTTATAAGATAAATTAATGTAAAATAAATATTTGGCGTATGGTTGGATACATAAAAAAACGATTTTTTAGCAAAACAATCGGGTTAAGCCGGTTCTCAAAATTGTAATAGAGGCATCACTAATGTTCGTGTTTATTATAACAGTGATTGACAGCATATTGACAGTGATAGAAAATGAAATCAAATGACATTTTGAATGAGATGCATTCATGGCATTTATTATTTCAAAGAAAAAACATCGTTTTTTGTTTTAATGTAGACTTTAAAATACTACGATCCACGTTTAAATCGATATTTTTGAGCAGTGGCCCATCCCTTTCTAGTCGGTGCCAGTACCACTATCTTTATCTTTACACTTTTTGATAAAGGAAATTTATCACAGTTTACACTACGTTTGGACTACTTATATCAGAGAGATAAATATAGTCTAAGACTTATATAGGTAGGCACCACTAGGTAACTATCTACCCCTACTTACTTAAACGAACCTAAGAACATAAACTTATGTTCTAAGCATATTATAGTTGTTTCTAGCTTCCACCAAAGTGCTAAAGTTTTTTTGAAGTCGGTTTATTTTTTTATTATAATATTTTTCAAGTAAAAGAAGCCTCACAAATGTTTTCTACTCTATGACTATATTGTATTATCTGTGTATGCGAGTGTTTGGCTGTTGGTTATCGGTCGCCGAGGGATGGCCAATATTTCTAAATATGTATCTATGCTAGCATTGATATAGATTGCGATACCTGAATAACGCTATTCGATGTATAATGATAAAAAATATAAATAATTATTCTTAATAACATCTGATTGACGTTGAGCCAACTTGTAATCAGTACCTACCGATAAGTAACCTTTCTTAAGTAATTTGAGCAGAATCTCATAACATACGAAGGCAGTTTTTATGTCAAACGCTTCAACTTCGGCACTGTCAACAACGTTTGTGTCAGCGATGTGTGACTGATTTCAGGTGAACCAAGCGGCCCAATATTTCATTTATGACCACCTATTTTTCTATATTTCTTTATTTAATCTGATATTATAATTATGATATGAGTATGAAAGAAAAGCACGACGTATGGAAGAAAAAGCATAATGTGCCTAATGGATGCCTACTTTAAATCTTTTAAATAAAAAACTTTTTAAAATAGTGATTTGAACCCACGCTTCTTACTGCCGTATGTTATCACGGCCTTTTTCTAACTGGGTCATTTAATCGTTACAAACTATGGCGAAATTATCAACCATTTCATTCAACCGCGTGAGTTTATACTTATAGCTAGTACAATATTCGGTTGGAGTGTAACCTTAGGGGCGCTATGACTTAGGTTTAGGTTAGGTTAGGTTAGAACAGTGACCAAACGCCTGAATCTGAATGTGTCATTAAGTTATGTTAGTTCCCAGTTTGGGGGGCTATGGAGCCAGGACTTAGACGAATTTTAGAGAAATTTTTTTTTTTCGTTTTGATTACTGTTCTAACCTAACTTAAACCTAAACCTAACCTAACCTAAGTCATAGCGCCCCTAAGGCTACACAATGACCCAATATTCTATAAAAAAGTAACTAGTTTGAGTTGTTATTTATAACCACATTTATTTATACTAACTATTATACAACTAGTACAATATCGATGTTTGTCAAATAAGAAACCGATGAATATCGAAGTGGAACCTCCTCACATCACTATGCGCATGACGGACGGGTGGACGGGTGTTGAATTAGGTTTTGTTCGTTTAGCGAAATAGCGATAGTGTTAGCGATTGGTACAAATTCGTAATAGCTTTCTGCACTTACTTTATAAATAATAAGAATTGAATATCGTTAAATTTTCATGTAATGCTTAGTTATAATTTAGTTCCGTGGTCCTATGTTCATAGAAAAATATTCTGCGAATGTGAACGATCAGCATGTGTCACCACTCATCAACAAATTCAGTGAAACGGTGAACAGTCGCGATGTGAGGAAAGTTATGACTAGAAGCTGAAAATTGACTCAATTTTCTTGGTGTTTGTGTTGCGAACCAGTGTTATTTATTTCTTGGTTGGTGAAGGTGATAAATTCAGACTCAAAATGGCGGACCTCGAGGCTGTGCTGGCAGACGTCAGCTACTTGATGGCTATGGAGAAGTCAAAATGCACTCCAGCAGCACGGGCTAGCAAAAAGATTGTTCTGCCAGATCCCAGGTAATTTCACAGGTGTGCTGCGAGGTGGCGGCGCCGACACGGATTATGTTTACACAAACTCGTTAGGGCTCTTGACTTGTTTACAAAATTAATTAGGTATAACGCGATATCAATGGATTATGATATAGTACAGTATACTTTTATGTAAAGTAATTTCAAGCCCACTGATATTATAATATTTATTCATACAACTACATAACAATTAAGTTCAGTGTATAATTCACATATTTCATACATAATAAAATACTGATCCTCTGTCTGAATTTCGTATTTCTACACAGCTTGTTGAAATTTTAGGTCATTAACATTTTAGATTAAGGTCATTGCACTTAGGTAGTGTATTGTTACAATTTTCTGAAGTTCTCTATAATCTGTAATAGTATAGGTAGGCTTGTTAGGAATTCTACAGTACCTAGTTATATCACTAAAGTAGGTAATTCATGAGCCTCAGTTCTGTGAAGGGTGAACATCATACCATTTTTTATGCCTAAAATATACATGGTAGGTACTGTGAAGTTTCAAAAAATTTGAGCTAGTAAAATATTATTTTCTAGTAAGTGATTATTGTTGGATTGTATTTTCTATGAGGAATTTAAGAAATTTGTCTCATGTAACCCACTTAATTACTTAGAAAGTCAAAGTGTTTAATTTGTTATTTACAAATTGTCATTTTTTACATATTTAGCTTATATCTACAACTGGATCGGAACACTACCTCATCTGAGAAGATCCAGCATGAAACTTCGTGAGCTTGTGTTTCTAAATTTTTTATAGGTTTTTTCATTACTCATACTCTGAAAATAGGTCTGAAGTTGCCTGAGGAGCGGGTTGAAAGTAATACTTTTCCGACCCGGGAGAATCGCTTTCAACTGACAGCAGTCAGTTAATTATAAAAAAAAAACTAGTTCCATTTTCACATTTCTATGGAATCATTTTCAAACTTTTTCTACAGTCACTCAATTACAGCATGTTGTAAAATTTAAATAACATAAAGTTAAATATTAATAATTAAAGAATATATATTTTTAAATTACTTAATTGTAATTTAGTTTCAAGACTTTCTTTAAAACAACACGGATTTGGGCAAAATATTAAAAGATGAAAATGAAAAATAATGGCTAAATAATGAAGTTGGCCGGCCAACGAAAAAAAAACAAAATAGGCGGCAATCAGTAGCCCGATTCACGTAAATACACACTATCCAAAAATCGTTGGCGTTCAGAAGTCGTTCGGTTATCGTCCTATCCAAGTTAGCTATTCACGTCTTCCTTGATCGTCGATCAATAGGACGACAACTCAATAGGATCGGAGCTAAACGATTTCTCAACGACTTGAACGACTTCATTGCCATTATCATATTTATGTATTCTACCAAGTTATCAAAAACACTTTTTTTACTGAAATTACAGTGATATGGGTCTTATAACTCAAGTTAATTTGATTATAAACATATAAATAGCCATTAACACGCAAATATCAATAGAACTTATGTTTTTTTTATATATACACGGCAAAATATACTGTATCCAAGGCAAAAAAAATATGAAAAAAGAGAACTGTCAAATGAAGTGTCAGTTAGAGATGCGCAAACAGTATCATTGAGCTGAACCGATATATATATATCTTTTCAACTCAGTGATATATATATCACTCTTGTATATCAGAAGCTCACTAGTGATATAAATATTTGTTTGAAGACTGAGCGAACTAGCGATGTGTTTTTTACAACGCTATAGCTCAGAATACTACTTGTAGGTAGTACCAATACTGTCTATGCTAGTAATATGTTTAATAGGTAATAAAATGCGAAAGCGTGTTTATTGGTTTGCCTTTCTTTTACGCAGCAACAGATCACATATATATTACTAACAGTATTGATCTACACAAAATACTTATATGACAATCCGATACACTACATACCAAAACAAAATTACTATTACTCAGTTCAGTCATAACTAGGCATAATCCGTAAGTAAAGTAACTAAAACAAAACGGTTTGAAATAATACAAGCTGTTCGGTACGGGAACACAAGGAAAAAAAGGCGACTCAAACACACTAGATTTTTCGACCAATTTATTATTTATTGTAAATTTGGTAAATGGGTCTTAACTTGGAGGCAATCTAATGGCGAGTGCGCCTCGCATGGCGGGGTTAATCCAGCTGCGTGCGTGGAAGGGGTAGGTAGGGTCGTGTAGGATGACAGTATGTATTCATTAGGCTCTCCGCACGCGTATATATTCTAATAAATAATGAGGCGCCAACACAAGCAACTTTGAATGTTTACAAAAATAAAGTCTCATAATTTGTACTCTATTCATTTGACTTAAAGGGCGAATTTCTTTTTACGTCGTGTGCTTTCTATCTCATCTGAGCCAAAGAGCTAGTGAGCTATTTCACCTGTCTAGTTGTCTACTACATGGCAATCACTTAGTTCAGTAACTCAAATTGAAACCATATCCGTAAAGATATAGAGATATAATTCGAAATCATGTGAGCTAAAGGTTTGATTATATAAGGTGAGATTGGCTCTTTGGTACCGATATATATCTTTTTTGTCATTAGCTCGCGAGCTACACAACTCTAGTGTCAGTCAATGGTAAACAAATTGAAAATTTGTATTGTATTGTTATTTTTAATGTAATTGCTATTCGTTGACACGCGAAATACCTATTAAACTGGATGGACCATATTTTTAACGCAAGAAAAAGAAACAGTTTTTTTTTTGGCAACAAGAGTTGGTGGTGGAGTTCATGGGCAGGTACAGGGACCTAGCCTCATAAAAATAAGTCAGTTTGGGCCCTAGTTGACTTGTTAAAACCGAAAGAAGAGTTAACAAAGTAAGTAATCTGAAATTCACTACATAGTAAACAAAGTCGCTTCCCGCTGTCTGTCCGTGTGTATGCTTAGATGTTTAAAACTACGCAACGAATCTTGATGCTGTTTTTTTAATAGATAGAGTGATTCATGAGGAAGGTTTATATGTATAATACATGCATAATATAGTAGAGAAACATTGGTTACTTATTGCACCCATGCTAAGCCATGGGTCGCTAGTATAATATTACAAGTGTATAATAATATAAAAAAATCTAATCAATGTAAGTTATGAGGTTATTAGTAGTTAAACTGAGAAGCAGTAAATCATCAATCTTTTATTTCGTGATATTAATATTTATTTACTATATTTATTACATTATTGTTACAGAAAAGAAAGCGTGCACAAATTCTCAGCATCAGTGATGAGGATTAGTTTGTGGGGCGAGCAAGGTGCTTCAGCCACATTGTCCGGAAAACTGAAACAAAACAAGTAGTTGTTAACACTCTAACGACTGATACTATACTTCGCTGTGTGATCTCGATTATTTAATTTGAAAGGCTACAATGCTGGAAAATGTTTGTCTGTTATTTACATTGTTGTTATGAGTCTAAGTTGTATATATAAAGTATTTTGTATATTATTAAATACCTCAAAAAGTATTTTGTATATTATTAATTTTTTATTACTTTAGTTAATTATGTTTATAGCAGTCATAGCCGACACCAGTTCCTAGTTTCAAACCCTGGCTCGCACCTCTAGGTTCTTGGAAATCTATAATGTAAATCATAATTTCTATATAGTTATCACTTGCTTACGGTGAAGGAAAACATTGTGAGGAAACCTACATGTCTTAGAAAATGTAACCAATATGTGAAAGCTGCCAACCCGCAATGGGCCAGCGTGGTGGATTACAGCCTGAATCCCCCTCGTAGTGAGGGGAGGCCCATGCCGTCAAAAGGGCTAAATTATTACTATAGTCATGTTAGTCTACTTGTTATGTTTTGGATTTTTTATAAAAAAAATACTTTTCCCTATTTGATTATTAAATATGTAAGTTCCTACCTTTTGATGGGTTTGTCAGTGGTCCACAGCCTTTAAATGAGTGCTTGCTGGGCCAGTCTGTCTTGCTGCAACTCTATATTGCGTCCTTGAGTACCCCTAGCAGATACAACATTCATTGTTTCATCTCTGAAACTCTTCTTCATTGGTACCAGGCAGTAATGCCGATGGCAAAGATATCGTCAAGGAGACTCTGTGCAAGCACTTCAGAGAGTCAAATAGTCTTTATGAAGTCCCTTTCTAGCATTTCAAAAGCGTCCCACCGTGCACACTTCAATATATTATCCTTATCCGCTCCCTTCGACGATCTTCTCTCTCGGCTGCATCATTATTACAAATTCTTTGGCTGCATCTAACAAATATGCAAGCCCGAGACTTATTTCGAACTTTCAATCACCACACAAACAGTCTAAACACTCCCGTCATAGAAAAAAGCACCGAAATGTTCTCAAAAGCGTCGCAATTTTGTAACGTTTGCTCAACGATACTTGAATTGTGAAATTTGACATTAAGTCGTTGGCGGCCGACCTATCGAAAAATCGTTTTGTTATGTGAATACCGTTTAGCCGACGTTTTGGAACGATTCTCACCCAATGATCGTATGTGAATACGGTTCAACGATTTTTCAATAGGACGACTTCTAAATCGTTCCGATTGACAGATGTGAATACGAAAACGGTTTCAACGACTAAGTCGCAGCGACATCGCTACGGTTTTGATTACGTGAATCGGGCTACTGATCTTAATTTTTTTTTCGAGTTGCAGAAAGAATGTTACCCAGTTAGGCGTTGCCACCTTGACTTAAAAGATTTGTGTCACAGATATAACTAATACTTTAATCATTGATATGAAAGAACATAATATTAATTACCTATTTAAAGTATTTTTACATTGGGACTGAAAACACTGTCAGCAAAATCTGGGTGCTCCATAGTGCATTTCTGCCTTCTCCTTAGGGAATACTTTACAGTTGATGGTGATACTTTACCGTCAAGATATATGCAAAAATAACAATTTGAGAGAAATTCAATCTTACCAACTCTACCTTGTTTTGTTTTCAAGTGTTTCTTAGTCAATAATATGTTTTTTGGATAATATATTTTAAGGAAAACACTGAGGAAAATCAAACGAATTCGCCAAAAAAGCATACAACCTATCCAATGTTAAGTAGTTATAATAGCCTATAGATACTTCTGGATCTACTACTTAAGGATCTGGAAGCTGCTGCACAAGATCGAGAAAAGTGGAAATCTCTTCTTCGAGCCCTATGTCCCTTTTGGAGGGATTACAGGATTACATCATCATAGACACTTGCAATACCAATGGCATTTCCCGCAAGTTTCTGACCTGAAGGTGTGTGGGATTGAGGGAGGGGTTTTGGTTTGGGCTTCAGGCTCTCTCATTCATCATACGGATCTTCTCAGTCGAGGTCGCGTTCCGATCCGGTGGTAGATTTACCCTCGCCACCTCTCCTGGCAGCGGCCCAAGCCGAGGTCGTGTCCCTTGTGGCGCCCTTGAGCTAGCTGCCCCCCTGCCCCTCTGGCTGGAGCGCACTTGCGCTCGCCCTCTGTCCGGGTGAAGTTGTTATGGCCACTCTGGCCAACAACATATGGTCATATCAAAAAAAAAAAAAACATTCATACGAAACAGCTATAATAACTTTTTTACGACAATCTTCTGTGAATGGGTGGTACTACCCCAGTCGAGTCAGCCCGTGCATGAGCTGTTGTCAATTGGTTACAGCTTGGCTCTATCACCATTCAACATAGGAATAACTAGCTAGGTAGGTCATAATGTTGCATTTAGAATATTAAGTAGAAAATCAGTCAAAAGCCTTATCATGGTGTGTTAATAAAAAAATATTCTAGGTACCTATGTCAAGTTTGGCTTTAATACCTATTTTGTTATCAGTACCTACTAGTAGCTAGAAGATCTTAAAATATCACCATTATATTATTTACTATAGAAATATATACTTACATACTTATTTATAGAATTAAGATGAATGTTTGTGGAATGTTCTTTGTAATGTCAATTGTTTACATACAATCAAATTTTTACTACTTTACGTCCTCAAAACCACGCGGGTGGAGGCGCGGGAAAAGCTAGTTATGAATATTATCTAATTATTACACATAAGCTGCAAAACATTTAAATAATCTGCTACAATATTAATAAATCGAAATCAAATCTGAGAGAAACCTTAAGTATGCTTTTGACATATCATTTTGTACTGGTACGACATAAGAATGCCATCTCCAAGATCGCCTCAGACTTGAGATCGATTTATTATTACGGGCCTAAGTCTAACATCTTACAGACTCCTACAGACTCGTAAGATCGTAAAAAGTTCTAAGCTATGTAGCTATAGGTACCTCTCCTCATAAAAAATAGTTTTGGTGGTCGTCACACGGTAAACAGAACGATAAAACAACATTTTATTTAAGTTACGACGCAGTGGCTGTGTTATTATATTAGTATTTATGATACTGTGACCTCAGGCTGGATTATTGAATACCTACTGACGAACCCTATACGAACCCTACAACTTGAACTATTAGAAGTAGCTGTTATTATATTTTTTTGTTACAGTGTTCGCAGTGTGATGCACAAATACATGGAAAAGAAGAATGAAGTAAATTTTGACAAAATATTCAATCAAGTCCTAGGTATGTATTATTATATTATATCTGGGGTATTACTTCAACCACTTAGGCACTACGATCAGCCAAATTTTTATAATTACATTTCCGAGTTTACGTTGAGTGGAAAATCAGATAAAAAAATCGTATTGTTAAATATTTATACATGATCAGAAAGATACCATCGATTCGCAATAAGTACCTAATACCTACATACCAACTATGTGGCGCCCCGTAAGAATTATTATTCATAAGCTAGACTTACTCCATGCTAATAGAACAAATCGAGCAATTAGCCTGTGTTGACTTGAGAAGTATTTGAATTGGTTTATTAAATGGACTGATCCAGTGTTCGTTAGGTTGATTTCCTAGTTCTCCCATCATCGTTTCAATCGGATGCACAACTATAGGACGTTAGGACTTCACGGAAGAGATTACTTTTATTTACTTGGTAATTACAAATTTAGGTAATTTGACAAGTAGGTATAAAAATCTTGCCTGGAAAGTTCTTTATCTGGCTAGAAATACTACCAACCACAACACAAACGAAACGACAAAACCTCTTATCTATAAAAATTGTCAGGATTACTTTTTTTCTAAAATGTATTTATAGCTTTATAGGAGAATCTATGTCATGTCCGTTATAGCCAGTTAAAAGTCATCAGTATCGATAACTCGCTGTTGAAAAAGCACAGTGTTGTGTAAACACGAGAGCCCTTTGAGTCGGTCGTTTCATCTCGGAACGATTCATGTTTGAGCCTTTACAATTGGTTCGTAGATTGAATGGCCACTTGTCCGCTCACACGTCCATTTTTACAATTATACCTATTGTATTGAATTGTATTATTTTTGAGTTCAATTAGACTTTCAATTTCCTACCTTTTTTGCGCTCTAATCTCAAAGAGCCACTTAGAGCTATCATTTTGAACCGTAGTAGATAATCGTAGTACCTATAACATTGATAGTAATACCTTTTCTAGACAAGTTTAATTCAAATTCACTTTCGTAACAACTTTCTTGTGAGGATTTGAATCGTAGACAAGATTAAACGATAGAAAACCAAGTAGGCTCAGTCGTTACCTCACACAGCCACACATGCTCGGATTATTGTCGCAGGGTACAATTGCTTCGTTTCTAATGCAGTTGGCTTACCTGTGTCGCTATGAATAATATTTTTCTCTTTGATTTTGCTCGGCGTTCTCTACTGAATGCTACCTATATTCATTTCATTTAACCTATTGTTCAGTAAATCGTCGTATCAACACCTTTTATGCTTTTCGTTATGAATTTTTCAATTCCAAATAATCATTAACTATCATGTTTATTGAAATAAAACTATTTTTCGGATTTTATCGCGTTTATTAACTTTATGTTCTAAATATGAGGGTACCCAGTTACTAACTATAACATCAGGACGTCTAACACCTGAGTCCCCCCGTGACCATGGCTGCTGTAAAGCAACCGAAACGTCGGGAACATAAAGTTAATAAACGCGATAAAATCCGAAAAATAGTTTTATTTCAATGTGTAGTATTCGCGTAAATATAAGAAAACAATATATCATGTTTATTATAGAATGTTTCAAGATTCAATAAAATCCCTTCACTGACATTCTAAAAGCTTTTGCGAATGGACATGCCTATTAATGCAAATGTAGGAACATAAACTTCAATCTCTACATAGTGCAGTTAGAAGTCCCCGTGGATGCCAGCAGAAATTCGCTATATCGATGATTTCTCTTGAGAAAACATTTAGGTTTACGCCACACAGGTGGCATGGGGACCTCGTTGATTAATACTGCATCAAAGTTGCTCTAACCTATAGTGAATATGTTATTGTATAGGAGTACTATAATTATGCATAAACCTGATTTATGACAGGATACGAAAACATATTTAATTTGCTCTAGCTGCCTAGCTACATACCTAACATAATATTCGCTTATAAAAGGGATAAACTTATCTAGATGTTGATTAACTTTAGAGGATAAATGAATTAAGTAAGTCAATATAAAATTGAAAAACAAAAATAGTGGTTTCTTAATGCGAAAGTATAAATATTGAAAATAAACGCAATTACACACGGAACAATTTCTATTACGTATTTTTAAGCCTCTAAAACATATTCTGATACGATGTTGTTTTTTATTGCTACAAGTACATTCACTTTCGCATCAAGTAAATAGCTTTCTAAACTTGTTAAAACAGCCTGACCGGGTCAGTCTAAGGTTCATTCTACTCCTTATGACCTAAATATTCCTACATACATATATTATACTACCGCGCACCAGTAAACATTGCCTGTTACTGCTCCTGCATTTATGCTCCATTAAGTATGAATTTAGCGGATAGAGGTGTTTGGACAGCTAAATCCTTCTATATTCTTAGCTATTACCTGGCCCCATTGCATTCTATTTACGCGTGTCAACAACTTTTATTTGGGTCAAAGAGATTCGTCTTTTAAAGTTTTAAAATCGCCTATGATTAATCGGATCATGTTCCAATATCATACGCCGAATCAAATGACAATCTACGAGTATATCATCGAGAGGCATTCTAAAAGGCAGGGTAATACTCGCACCCACTCAGGCGCATTCAGAGATTATTTACCCATCTGGGACGCATAAAGAAAAGTTCCCTCCGAAATAACCTTAAAAAGCTTTCCCATTATGTTAAACAGTGGTGCTGTGTAAGTTTTGAATATGAACTTAGATATTTACAACTTAGGTATACAGTATAGTATTAGGTCGTAGCGTAGCGTATTGGAGCTCTCAAAACGTTAAGTATGACGCAGTTAAGTTACCGTTAACAGCCCGCTGTTGAATGGAAGACCGATTTGTGTCAATTGACCTTACCCCGAGTCAGGTATTGACCTCATCTGACGTCACCAATTGGATAATTTGACGATCATTGAAATGTTTTTTTCAGAATACTGATACATAGTCGTAGAAGTCGTAGTGTTTATAAAAAAGGGTCACCCCCAAATGGATGTAGGTATCCGCATGCCGTTCCGATTGCGTTTTTGGAGACGTCAATGAAGTCCGTCTCGTGAATCAGTTGTAGTACAATACCAACTGACTCACGATCGGAATTCATGTTATGGTACCTATATCTTTGCGGGCATTTTGATTGTGGTGTTTCAACTTGTAAAATGCCGTGGAAAATCATATTCTGAAATAGTATTAATTGGTATGGATTAAGAGTTCCGTTAGGGTAAAATGCCACAAATCAAGGATTATCTGACTGGACTACTAAACTACTCTTACAGATTTTTCATATTATACCCACTGTAGTTAGGTAGAATCATGCATGTCTTGAAAATGCATGTTTTGCAAGTGAAATATATACTAATATGGTTTTATTACATTATCTGCCTATCATATGAGCTAGTGGCCAACGCTGCTGTCAGAGTTTTAAAGCCGCCAGGATGCCTTCAACCTGGCTCAGCCACTGTGTTAGCTGGCATGGAGCTGTCCATGCCAGTGTACTCTCTTAGTGTACTCTCTGAATAACGGAAGTGCTCAGTTGTAAATACCACTAACGGTGGCCGTTATGATTCAGTTGTTCACCGCCATGAGCGTTTCTGTTTTGGGAAAATGGAAAAGGAAAACGCACCTTTTTTTAAAGTTATTTCAAAAAGGAGGATGTTCTCAATTCGTGTGTAGTTTTTTTTTGTAATATCCATCATTGCACGTCCGCTAACTGGATTTGAATCCACGGCTGAACACAAACCATTTCCACTCGGTTTTCACGATTTACTGCCCGTGTAGATGGCATCACCTCAAATTGTTGTAATTGCAATCATAGTCTTGATACTTGGCGATATTGCAGCGAAGCTCTCGGGAACAAGTTGCAAACACAATTTACGCTGGCCCCACTTCGACTCGCAGTAAATAGCTTTATCGGCTGCACCGGACAGTGTAGGGGCCACGGCAACTTTACTTTCTGAGTCAAAACACAAATTCGTGAGCTGTAAATTAAACATGCAACTATCTTCCGATACGCAGCGTTTTTAGTACAAACAATCATATAAAAATCAGAATGCTGCGGTAAGCTTCTAGTCTATCAATAATTGATTGGTATTGTTTAGGTTCATCCTATTACAATAGTCATGTTGATCAATAAATCATTACTATGGAATTGCAATGGAATCCATTATCGTGGCATCATTTGACGTCAAACGAACCCAATACCGATACTTAAACTTTATTACGCAAAACACTCATGATTAAATTAGCATAGGGCAGGCCATGCAATGTGAAACCACAGATTATTACTTTACACATTCATGTGATACATTATACATTACACAAATGTATGTAAAATAAATGTACTTTGTTATTTCATTCGTTTGACTCTTGACATTGAATTTATTTGTTGCAGGTTATTTATTATTTAAGGAATTTTGTGAACAGACGTCAGAGGAACCAGTGCCACAATTAAAATTTTATGAAGAGGTAAACAATATACACATTAAAGACGTTCGACGTCATTGAAATATACTCATTATTGTTTCGTACACAAAATTATGTTTTGTCTAACAGATTAAATTATATGAAAAACAAGAATGCGTGGAGGAGAGGCGGCGGATCGCGAGGGATATTTATGATAATTTTATTATGAAGGAATTATTAGCACATTCACACGTGAGTACATGAGAAATACTCAAAATCTAAATAGTTGTAGAAACTAATACGTATAATTAATCATTAATTAGAGTTGACCGACAAATAAGTAGGTTTGTTTGTATGGGACTTAGTTCTGTAGACCGCTGCGCTCCGGAGCGACCACAGTTACGTCGCTCGCCAGTTTTAATTCTTGGGATTATCTCCGTTATTCTAGGAGATTTGCAGTGAACTTTACTTTGCAAAAACATCTTGATGCGGAATTATTGTAAGCTTAACCAAACATTTGTGTTGGTCCAACGGAAATAATATTCTGTGGAATTAAATAATGTAATTCAATGTAGCGTTATAATAAGCCCCAGCTTAGTTGTGTTATTTAATACTTAGAAAACAGAAAATCGTTTTTGATATACCCACAACAAAAATACTTTTGTACTCAACTCAATGCTCCAAATATTACTATTCGAGAGAAGTAAAAATAAACTACGTCAAGTTCATTTCTGACTCAGTTCTGATCACTCAGTTCATAGCGTATTTCAATGTAAAATTTTGAAAATTTGTGGCGAAGCTCACTACAAATAGTTACGAACTGTGTGGCCGTCATACCGCAGTTCTAGTTTCAACCATTTACAAACCCCAACGTAAATTATATGGCTCGTAGGGCGTCGTGCACTGACCGATGCTGGCTCTATTATTGGACCTTGTTGCCAAACATGGTCGCATGTGGCGCTGATGTTTTCCGAAATTGTATAAGTTTGTTCCTTCTTATACCTACCGTCGTTTTGCGACGAAACTGGCGGGGCTTATCAATAAATCTTTGTTATATTGAATGGACACAAATACGGTCAAGTGTATACCGATTCCAATTTATTGTTAGAAACTTGTTGCCCTAGATTCTTAAATGCATAGTCCGTGGTCGCTGCGCTTCAAGAGTGTCCAAAGTGCAATTTCTGTAATTTATTATAAAAGTTGCAATTTTGAAACATACCAAGAACCTGGATAGTTTTTTTTAAATTAATTGTGTGTATTTTGTATTGCTGTACCAAGGTTAATATATGAAAGCAAATTGAGTTCAATTCCGTATCAGCAGACAACAAAGTCCATTTAGTAAAACTATAATGAGTAGTGGCTTGTTATACTTACTTAAAAAGCATTTAAAAAAACCAAGTATAATAAGTATACAATATTGGTTATTTTAGAAAATATTAAAAAACCTTATTTTTCAAAATGTTTTACAAGGAATTTTAAAAGGCATATCAAACTGTGCAATTGGAAGAGTACTCATTTTCTTTTTAGTGCAGAAATCGCAAATGAAGTGGTCGTAAGCTTTGCATTCTGGTAGGACGACTGTTATTTGTATAATGGACCTCGTTAGTGAACTCTTGGCGCCTTTCCCAACACCAGTCGCTGCAGCCTTCCATATTGAATAAATCGCCTAAAGCTAGACTATTTGGATACCATCCCCTTGTTATGAACAGCTCAAGTAGAAATTGTAAGACTATATTTTGAAATTTAAATATTAAATTCTAATCTTTATTAGATCATTGACATATTGGAGTTTGTTTTCTGGTGTTAGATAGTGTTATCATTTTTACGATAAAAATACCTACTAACACTATCTTGTAGAAGTAACTATCAAATGTCGTCGCGCCTCTGCGGGTGACAATAAAAACAACATTGTTCACGACCAGTGTCGTCTCTATTGATTTCTAATCAAACTTGTTAAGAAATATACTGAACTGCTTCGCGATTCGCTGGATTTGTACATTCTACGAGCGTGTGTTATTGCATTATACGTCTACGAGGAAAACTTAAAAGTCAGCAATAATGTTGCGACGGTAGCTCCCGGTTTTAAACTTTTTCCTTCATGTATCCTTCGCTTTATGTGTTCCACCTTTATGAATCTCAATTCGGTTAGTGCATTACTCACGATTTTGTTAAATTCAGAGCAAAGCAATTTCTTTTGTTGTAGGTATGACTGGGAAGTTTTTGCATAAATTAGAACATTGCTCTATTTATATGTTATGATACTTTATTCGTTGAGGCAGTAAATCATGTCGATGATTGACCGCGTGACAATTGTTTGAAGTAAAAGCTCCTTCAAAAGATGCTTTTGGGTTGCGATATAACGGCCACGTTGACGGGCTCGTCATTATTAATGTGTTTTCGTTTGAACTTGTGTATATGATAGTATTATGTTAATATCTTAACGTCGCTATTTTTTTTGCAGGATTATTCTAAAGAATGTGTAGCACATGTACAAAAATATTTAATGAAGCATGAAGTGCCACCGAATCTATTTGAGGTAAAATGGACTTCAATATTTTATAATGTAAACAACAAAGCATTTCATTATTAGTAACTCGGCTTTTTTATTGTAGCCCTATATTGAGGAAATCTTCCAACATCTACGTGGAGAGCCATTCAAAAGTTTTTTAGAAAGGTAAATAGGATTAACAAACTTTGTATACATTCTGTGAGTCAGTCATTGCCGTAGTAATATGTGTGAACTGTTCTTTGCAGCGACAAATACACGAGGTTTTGCCAATGGAAAAACTTAGAATTAAATATTCAGCTCACAATGAACGACTTCAGCGTACATCGCATCATCGGGCGAGGAGGATTCGGAGAGGTGAGAAATAATTTAACACTGTTTGCTGGCTATAGGAAAATACAAGACGTGTTTACCTTGCCAGTTACTTGACCTGGTGCGTTCAGTACGACTGAGACATCAATTGTATGGTTCCAAACTAAGCAACGCTTGTACAATGGGCATCGTAAAATGGCCTGGGAGCGATCCCAGTGACACCCAGACAGATTTTCCCTGACGGATATCGAACTCGCAACCACTCGGTGCAGTGAGCCACTGCGCCAAGCGGCCGTCAAAACTACTATACGACAGTTTTTGATGAATAGCTTTTCGGTACTCTGATCGATCGAGTATCCTTAAGAATCATTCCTGTTTGCCATTTTTGCACGTATACCCTAAACCTTTTCGCTTTTTTTATATCAAATCCGCCTCTGTATGTGGTAAGTACAAGTTTTGGAAGGCATGTCTCAATACTTATAAGATTCTAACCGAATGTCATTAGCATTCTGTGCTTACACCACGGACGTGTTTACTATATTCATATTCATCTCAGAGAGCGGAGAGCCGCTGCGTAGGCGTAATAAAGCCGTCCTGTTCCACTGGTAAAATAGTGATGGGTTACGACGTTTGTTCTGCAGGGACGCCATAAGTGATACTTATGCCGATACCCACTTAATATACCGAATACTAAAAGGATTTTTTTTATTTTTTTATTTTTTAAAAGGGACTAGTCCCGCCACACACTCCCACCACTGTAACTCCTGTAAGCCAGGATCGACAATGGTGACCAATAATGACGTCGAGGTTTGACCCTCGACGAGTCCCGGGGAAAAGTTAAATTGTCTTGGAACCCGCACGAATTTAATCGAAAGAAATAATAGGAGGAGTTGGAAGAAAATATTTCCACTTCCCTCCGGTGCAAAGCGGGAGACAAAATATATGTAGCTGGTATGGGCTAATTGCCATAGAAACAAGACTGTTACAGCTGATTGAAGACCAGCTGTAAGGCACCACGGATCGTAATATGACTAATTGGACCTAAACTCGTGAGCTGATTATACTTGATTCCAATAATAGGTATGGCAAAAGCGCTTGAACGCACGGAAATTGTCCCTGGTTTCCACAAGGTCTGTGTAATAAACTACTCCAGATGTCACTTGCAGGCTATTTAGCATAGTAGTCCGTTCGTTGTGCCAGAGACTGCACTCCCACAGGATGTGATGTGCAGATTGTTCATGATTGTTTTGCGGCGTCGAGCATTGACAGAAAGGTGAAGGAACCAACGTGAAGTAGAATAATTTGCTCCTAAAGTTGCCATGCCCAGTCAGAAATTGAGCCACACAGTGGTCCACCTCCAACCACGCTCTCTCCAGACGTTCACGAACGCATGGAAAGAATTGGTGGAGGTGGCGGCCCTTAGTTGTTGTATCCCATCTGGATTGCCATTCGGTCAGAAGATACTAAAAGGATATCTGAACAATTTTCATAATGTTTAAAAACTGTTATATTGATTTTTTTGACGACCGCTTAGCGCAGTGGTTCGAGCGTAGGCCGATCGGCTCACTGTGCATGGTGGTTGCAGGTTCGAATCTCGCCGGGGCAAATTTCGGAAATGGCCTTTTCGTCGTTTGCCTTGGTCTGTGTGTCACTGGGATCGCCCTCAGTCCATTGTACGGACCCATAGTAAAAGCGTTGCTTAGTTTGGGACCATACAGTTGGTGTGCCAGTGTGGAGATATTTATATAAATATTAATTTTGAAGAATTGAATGAAGTTTGGACTAAATTCTTTTTCTCAAACATTAGAGTTTTGAATAGACTATTTACTTTAAATAGGATCAAAATTTTGCTCTTATAACGAATTAATAGTTCCGAAGCCAGATTAGCATATTTATTAATGGAATCGTGTTTCAAAATAGAAAATAACTTGATTTAATAAATGTCTATTGATTTGTTATTTAATAGTTTTAAACATAATTATGTGGAACACTATTTATGACACTCCTTTAATGCAAATAGCTTTCGACGTGACAATATCACGGCCAAATAAACAATACTTACCTATATTTTGCACCGAGACCTCACACGACGCGTAAAATTTGCCAGCAGGTACCTTACGCTCGCAACGTTCACATAAATACCTTATTTACATGTTATACGTTATACAGGTGTATGGGTGCCGGAAGGCGGATACTGGCAAAATGTACGCGATGAAGTGTCTCGACAAGAAGCGTATAAAAATGAAGCAGGGGGAGACTTTGGCCCTCAACGAGAGGATTATGCTCTCGCTAGTCAGTACCGGGGTGAGTATTTTATTGTATGACATATTTGTTTGTTATTCTCACCGTATCACGGCCGAAGAGAAGCGGTACGAAATGTTAATAATGTTCGGGTTCAAGTCGGTCACTGCCGCTATTGCTAATAATCGTACGGCCATTACAAATACGTGGTTCAGTTTGTGTCGGAAACCGTTTTATTATTTAAAAATAAACGTTAAAAAATATCGAATTTAAAGTAATCTATTAAAGTTCGTATCCTATCTCGTTGGGCCGAGTTATTTTTTAAGCATTATTTTTACATTTAAGATTACTCCCTTTGTTTCCCACGTCTATAATTCCTCTTATAATTCGGCATTTCTGAAAACAGTTGACTACCTACTTTCAGACGAAATGTTAAATCTGATTGTAGAATCTTTGCCTCACGTCGTGACGTCTGTGTACATCCATATTTGTATTGCATTATGTTTCTTTCGTCATTCTTACATACTTACCTACTTTCTCTTTACATGTCGAAATCGACAGAGCATTATATTTTTTTTAATCTTCATGAAAATAATCATAGACTTTTTCTCACAGTTTTATGGTACTAAACATATTGTATACAGAGTCATTAAATTTTTATACTGTGCGTAATTAAATAGAGCATAAAGAAACTTCAGTAATGTGTTGTATATATATGTTGTTTGACTCTTAACAAAAAAAGTGTATAGTTAGTTCAATATTTTCAACTTCGTAAAACCATACGCAAATACATGCTAGGATTGATGCTTTTACTTCTTCGACATATTTTAATAACTGCACGCTTCAAAATGTTAGTATCATTCTGTAGTGGTTCACACGATATATTTAACTTTGTTTATAATAATCGTGTTCCATAAGATTCACTGTGTCTAAAAATATTGATGTCTGTTCCGCGGGCTTCCCTGTAACGGTGATGTTCTTTTGGAGCTTTGTTAGCGCGGAATGAACGGGCTTTCGAACAAAATAATCGCTAACGTACACACGAACAAAGATGCCTCTGCCTCCTTATTGTGAAGTCACAGCAAGTATTTCGGGAATTATATTATATGTTCATCTACTTATATCAAGCCTCAATAAATTTATTGAACGGTTTAAATAAATTGTAATTGAATAATTATGTTGTAGTGATTTAAAAAAATGTTTCCCTCCGGTTCATTGTTTGCGTCATAAGTTGACTGATTTTTTTTTAAATATAGCTCAAAATGTCAGTTATTATAGTTTTAAAAATTCTCGGCTCAGTTTTGCGTCCGAAGAAGGGTTCAAGCCTTTACTGTCCAGTTGACGTAGAGATAGAACAGATCAAATGTGTATCTGAATCATTCGATGATTCAGAAATTTGTATTGGTCAGGCTATCATAGTTTATTATATCAATAACGGATATGAAGGCGCTGTTTGTTTCTATGATGTTAAATTTCTAGTCTGCCGGATCGCCGCGCGATTTTAATGTAATCATCGACTAACGTGATCTTTATACCTACACAACATTATATTTCATAGTCAATTTTATTATCATACCTAAAAAATGTGCCTTTACTGTCCAGTTGACGTAGAGATAGAACAGATCAAATGTGTATCTGAATCATTCGATGATTCAGAAATTTGTATTGGTCAGGCTATCATAGTTTATTATATCAATAACGGATATGAAGGCGCTGTTTGTTTCTATGATGTTAAATTTCTAGTCTGCCGGATCGCCGCGCGATTTTAATGTAATCATCGACTAACGTGATCTTTATACCTACACAACATTATATTTCATAGTCAATTTTATTATCATACCTAAAAAATGTGTTGCCTTAGAACATTTCGTCACTGCCAGCCAGTAATAAGATTATAATGACGACGCCAACGTCATAAATACTCAGTTGATTTATCTGATAGCTTATATAAGGATAAATGTTATCTATATCCAAAATTTTAGAACACCACACACATATAATATTAAATATAAAACTTCTTCTCCGAACACAAATGCATAGTAGCGTGACTCAACATGTTTCCTGTGAACTATACGTAAGTAAGGGAAACACTGCACTCATGAATCACGAGAATGAATTAGTTAATTGCGTTAGTTCCGAAAACTTTCTCGAGGAAATTCAATAAAACACGTGTTTGTAACATGGAAAATGCCCGCTAACACATTTTAATGATAATGATGATATCATCTACAGAGAACAGTAGGCACCTAATGCGTTTAAAAATACATGGAACAGGTGAACCCCAGCATCTCGTTTGCAGTAATAAATCGAAAACATCTGCTATCTGCTATTTGAAATAACGTTTTCATTACTCATACTCTGAAAGTAGGTCTGAAGTTGCCTGAGGAGCGGGTTGAAAGTAATACTTTTCCGGCCCGGGAGAATCGCTTTCAACTGACAGCTGTCAAATTATAAAAAAAACTAGTTCCATTTTCACATTTCTATGGAACCATGTTCAAACTTTTTCTACAGTCACTCAATTACAGCACGATGTAAAATTGAAATAACATAAAGTTGAGTATTAATTAAAGAATATATACTTTTAAATGACTTAATTTTAATTTAGTTTCAACAATTTCTTTAAAATAACATAGATTTGGTCAAAATATTTAAAAATGAAAATTAAAAATACTGGCTAAATAATGAAGTTGGCCGGCCAACGAAAAAAAAACAAAATAGGCGGCAATCCGATCTTTTTTTTTTTCGAGTTGTGGAGTATTGTTCATGCTTCCTTGTATTATTTCTTTAGCCAATTCCTGTTTTTATTTTTACTTTCCTTGTATTCGTAATGAAAAGCACAGTGTTTACCTCGGGTGAAAGACTTATTTTGTCCCTCGAACTATTAGCGCCCTCGCTACGCTCGGGCGCCAAACCCCGTCTCGGGAAAAATAAGTCACTTTCACCACTCGTGTAACAATGTACTATTAACTACGTAATGAATACAATTGTCGCTGTTTACGATGTGATGTAAATGATCTGTTCATTGCAGACATCGCAGTTTTTTACAGTAGTATTATTATTGCGAATGACAAACTTTCTTTGACCGCAGCTGAATAGGCTTACCACATTGTTGTGTCCGGCATTTCTAACGAAATAATTATATCACGTGATTAAACTTTTTCTTTTAATGAGATACAGTTATAAGCACAAACTTAAAGGTGTTATTATGAGTTTGGTAGGAAGCCAGGTTGAAAGCCGTCATGGACCTGGCAGACCCACGATCATAAATGTGATTACGCAAGAAACATCCGTCATAACTACGGTTCGCCGTGTTTCGGTACTGAAATTAGGCCTCCTCAACTGTTGATTCAACGGCCGAGATCTTTATGTAAATAAAATAAAAATCAAATTTACGTTGATTCCCAGAAATCACGCTATTTTTCACATTCTTGTATGAAAACCGAATTTCTAGATGAGGGTGTCGTGCGGTTATATAGATTCGACCTTATATTATAGACAAGTATATGTATAATCAAAGCTTTCGACGTACCAAATGTCTTTTCCGAGGACATGTCGTAAAATGGACAGCCGACGTCCTTAAAAAATATATATTATCTGTGGACTCGATAGGAGCATTTCACTCTCGGTGCTTGAGGTACAAAGTTTCGAATGGTGTCGTACAAAATAGGTTAAGGATGAAGTTGAAGTGCGCAAACTCCGCGGGAAAAGGCTGCTTTGTAACCATCATATTACGAGTATATCTATGCCCGCGCTGACTTTGAACGTAGGTAGGGTAAGCTTTGACCCGCTACTCGTTGGGAGTTTCGCTTTAATTTTTAATTAAACAGACGTGCCCAAATCTTTTTTGCGTATTTTTCAAACAGATTTTTTATATCCACTTTGATATCAAATGCGAGGACATCGCGATAACGATTCTGATTACCACACAGTTGCTAAAAAATATGTTAATAATTGACTTTAAGTAGGTCTTCTATATCAACGTTTGTCATAATTGTTATCTGCTTATCAATTGCATGCTACTTTGATTCAGAGCAATCCGACTGTCATATGCTTCCCTACATTTGTAGTGATATGGTATCGGGGACATAAACGATATCCAGCCAATTGGACTGAAACGAATTGGATCGCCCTCAATTTGTCGTCGTAGTACAATCCCCTTCCGCTGCATTTCGTTTCGCCGCTTCAACTCGGCGATTAGTATTTATTTTTCCATTTTAAGTTGCGGATAACCATTTTAATGCGTCGTACATTCATGTAAAACGTGTACAGTTTTATTTTTCGTGACCTAAAAGTCTTCCCCAAAGTTTAACAAGGCCGTCGGTTTAAGAACCAAAGTTTATATAAAACGAGACACTGTCAGTCGTTCTGTTACTTACAACATTGGTATGTAGAGTCAACTTTCGGCATGAGTTTTCTTTTACTGTGTGACCTTGTTTAAAAACTTTATGCTATGTGGTACATAATAAAACGTTTTTATTTTATGTTTATGGCCACAGAAAATTGGGGTTTATAGGGACATAGCGTGGATGACAAAATTTTATCGATATTCGATCATATGGCTTCATGTCTTCACGACGGTCAGCATTAATTTTATAAGCGGACAGATCTTTCTCCGTATTTACGCATCTGAAACAATCACCTCCTATCATCGATTTTAAATCAATGCCTCTATCCTTCCTAAAAAGGAATTTTGAATTATAATAAGAAACAACAAAAAGATTTTGTAGTTTCTGATTGTTTAATTTGTTTTGGTGATTTCGTTTCTCTAAATAAATAAATAAACAATGCAGTGAACATTATTTTTCTTAATTTCATGACTAATATCAAATCTAAAACAAAATCGCTTTCTCGCGTCTTTCTATTTGTTCGCTTAGATCTTCCTAAATAGCAACGGATTTTGTTGCGGTTTTTACAATCGTTTATATAATTTCTTCAGAAAAGTTAAATTAATTATGATTTTATGTATAAATAGTAGAGAAAAGCCGTGCGAGGCCAGGGCTGATCCCTAGTTTCCATTATATTGATGTAGTAACTCTGCAGAACATTATTATCTCTGTTCGCATCCTGTCCATAGACAATAACTGAATTTTGAGCGTGTTCCTCGGGCTTTAATGCAACATAGTAGTTTTGGTCTTACTGCTTATCTTTTATGAGCAGTCGTCTGGTGGCCCGGCCGGCGCCAATCCGTCTGTCTGTCTCGAGGAGCTTGGTTATCGCCGCCTGGACACGCCTCGTCTTGTGAACCCCCAACCTCGTACATTAAACAGCTGGTACACATGATTGTGTCTAGCTAGCCTTACTTATCAGATCAGCCTGATTAGAATAAGGATTGGTTTCAATCACACGTTCAGATGCGTTATTTGCGTTAAACTTGCAGGCGAATGAAGAAAGATGTATCGGAATTCTGAAAATACGTATGTATTTCTCCATCTATACAAAGAAATAAAATTGGAGTGTCTGTTTGTAGTATCAAAATAACACCTTTTCACGAAATGCGTATCAAAGTACATACGGCACCTATAACAAAAACGCGATTTAAAAAAAATTTGTCTGTCTGTCTGACTGTGTGTTTGTTCCGGGTAATCTCCGAAACGGCTGGACCGATTTTGACGGGACTTTCACTGGCAGATAGCTGACGTTTTAAGGAGTAAGTTAGGCTACTTTTATTTTAGAAAAACAAAATTAAAAAAAATGGGTCCCGTCGCGCGGGCTCAGAACGCGGGAGCGGGCTTTTTTGTTAAGATAAATTCCACGCGGACGAAGTCGCGGGCTCAGCTAGTTTCTTAATATAACCGTATTTCGCCAATCAGCATTGCACAGATATCTTACAGTGCGTAAGACCAAGGATGCGTTATCTCTGACGTCATTATAGGCAGCAGACAATAAACTTGTCACGCAATTATCAAAATGATTTAGTTATGGTTTTCTGAGAAATAATATATTTGTTAATTTACGTATGCTTGTGGAATTAGGTATTGATGACATTCCACATTTATTTTTAATTACTTACCGAATCAGGTTATCTTAAAAAAAATACTTATCATAATTGGTACGTTGTCGATAATTTCCGTCCATTTGAACCTTAAGATTTTAAGATTATGTTACTATTCAATTTAATAAATAATTATAATAATAATAAATATCGCCAGATGAACACACCAACTGTATGGTCCCAAACTAAGCAACGCTTGTACTATGGGTACCGTACAATGGACTGGGGGCGATCCCAGTGACAACCAGACCAGGGAAAATTACGAAAAGGCCATTTCCGAAATTTACCCTGACGGGAATCGAACCCGCAACCACCCGATGCAGTGAGCCGAGCGGCCTACGCTCGAACCACTGCGCCAAGCGGTCGTAATCTTCGAGGGTTTAGAATATATACAAAGTAACTTTCCGTCTTCTTGCTTTTGTCTTTCTTTCTTCTTTGTTTCATACACCTACAATCGAGCCTGATCGTAATTCCAGGTTTCATAAGACTCGAAACTAATAAATACATGGGGAAATCGGATCGCAGGGTACAGTAGTGGTCTCTCGAACTTGGCAATCCACCGTGAACTAATAAACGTTATGAAAATTACGATCGCAAGCCCACTGGACCGGGAAAACCGAGTGCATACGTCGCCCTGCCGAATGATTGCGTCTGCCATAACAAAACTACATTTGACTATGGTTTTATTGCCTTTAATGCTATTTACATTCCTCGTGGCTAACACCTGGCCTATATTTAGCGCTCGATTCGGTCAATTTTCTACTCCATTAAACGTGGTTACATAAAGAGGTATTTATTTTATGAAAGGGTATTATTCAATATTACTTTATTTCAAGTTCAACCGGTTTCATTATTGATACCCGATAAGATTAGTGTTCTATAAACCCTACACACATGATAACATACCATGCACTATAGGTAAATTTTCATAAACGACCTGTTACGATTTCTTGTTATATACTTTAATATTATTCTGACTACTACTTTACTATTGATTGACTATAGTGATTCTGAATTAAATCAAGCCGCTCGAGTTATTTCTGGCTTAAGCATTAAGAAATAGTTTAAAAAATATAAATTATACAATAAGATAATTGCTTTTATATTTCTTCCTTTCAACTAACTCTAATTTTAAACCATTTTCATGCTCCAACTAAAGATGATGTTTTAAATACGATGCCGAACATTATTATTAATATATTTCAATGAAAAAGTTTGCATTGTATCAGTAGCGAGCACAACGTTGCGCCCACGCAATATTCGAGTGCGCATAATTACATAACGCGTGTGTTTACACAGGTCGATTGTCCGTTCATCGTGTGTATGACGTACGCGTTCCACACGCCCGACAAGCTGTGCTTCATACTCGACCTGATGAACGGCGGGGACCTGCACTACCACCTCTCGCAGCACGGGGTCTTCAACGAGGCAGAGATGAAGTTCTACGCAGCTGAAGTTATATTAGGTAATAACAATTAAGCGTTGACTAATTATCGATAGTTGACCTCCAAAACTAGTCATAATATCGATAGTATCGATATTATTAAGTACTGTTACTATTGATACTATCACTATTATAGCGTATTTTAATGAAATCACTATAATCGATAGTATTGTCACATGTAAATTCTATCGTTAGCCCTATCGATATTATGACTAGTGTTTGAGGTCACGATAGTATTGCAGTACTATTGATAGACAATCGATAGTAAGGCAATACTAATAACAATCAGTACAAATTTCGGAAATGGCATTTTCCCAATGGGTATCGATGTAATTCCATTGTACGGTACCCGTAGTAAAAGCGACGCTTAGTTTGGGCGCCTAGAGTTGTTAAGCTTGACTAGCGGTATAATAAAAAGTACAATCTCAGAGAACCTTAGAACCTTAGAACTTTTCAACTCAAAAGCCTGACGTTCAGGACTTATTGTCTTGAACTGACTATCAGCGGAAATATTCAGCATTGTGTGTTATTTTCACTAATAACTGAAAATCCAAGAAACCAGTCTTGATCATTATTCAAATTTCAGCCATGCTTCTCGTATGTAAACCTAAGATACAATTGAAGTGTCGCAGTAAACCCCGACCCATAGATTGTTTTTAAAACCGTCCGCCACATTGTTTCATACGTCCTGCGTCATTACTCGGTTTTACGTCTTCAACTGCCAAATAATAGAATAGAATAGAATAGAATCATTTATTTGTGTGAATATTGTACAAAGTTGTTTTGTGAATTATATATTACGATCATAATATTCTGCCGTTTCCGGCGTACAAATATGGTTATTAAAATTATGGGTGTATTAGTACATAAAAAATAAGTTATTTATCATTAGAATTACAATTACAAATAATCTAAATAAATGGAACAATATATTATTATAGTCAACGAGATTAATTATATAAGTCAAAATTCAGTTATGACAAGGAGATAAATTATGATAATAGGCAATAATGTCAAATATTCAGGTAATTTTTTCAGTCATAAAATCTTTGATCGTGTAATAACATTTGTTTAGGAGAAAGTTATAGTACATTGTTACACGAGTGGTGAAAGTGACTTATTTTTCCCGAGACGGGGTTTGGCGCCCGAGCGTAGCGAGGGCGCTAATAGTTCGAGGGACAAAATAAGTCTTTCACCCGAGGTAAACACTGTGCTTTTCATTACGAATACAAGGAAAATAAAAATAAAAACAGGAATTGGCTAAAGAAATAATACAAGGAAGCATGAACAATACTCTACAACTCGAAAAAAAAAAAAGATCGGATTGCCGCCTATTTTGTTTTTTTTCGTTGGCCGGCCAACTTCATTATTTAGCCAGTATTTTTAATTTTCATTTTTAAATATTTTGACCAAATCAATGTTATTTTAAAGAAATTGTTGAAACTAAATTATAATTAAGTCATTTAAAAGTATATATTCTTTATTTAATACTCAACTTTATGTTATTTCAATTTTACATCGTGCTGTAATTGAGTGACTGTAGAAAAAGTTTGAACATGGTTCCATAGAAATGGAACTAGTTTTTTTTTTATAATTTGACAGCTGTCAGTTGAAAGTGATTCTCCCGGGCCAGAAAAGTATTACTTTCAACCCGCTCCTCAGGCAACTTCAGACCTACTTTCAGTGTATGAGTAATGAAAAATAATTTACATTTAAAAGTTCTGAGGCTGAGGGTTTTGTAGCCATCAGGTAATTTGTTATAAACAGTAATGGACATGCAGTATACATTATTAGAGAACAATTTAATTCTACGTCTAGGAACATTAAGCATATGCACTTTGCGGCTGGGTCTGGAAACAACATTAATGCCGGCATTAATGCCCGGCATTAATGCCGATTGATTGTATCGGCGCTTATTTAAAAATATCTAGTTACCATCTACATTGTAAATATTGTTATTACAGGCGTGTATTACATTATGAATCATAGTTACGATGGCCTATAAATAAATCTTTGCAATAATCGTCTTGCTATTTTAGGTGCATAATGATGTAGAGGACTTTTTTAATTGATTATGAATCGAAACGAAATAATAAAGTCTCTTTGCGTCCAGACTTCCGGACAACTAATAAAACAACAATTTTGAAAAACATGTGAAATTCTGGAAACCTGCATGAAAACTTTCCTAAATTCGTTGTTCTGCTAGTGAATCGGGCCTTGGCTTATGTCTGTCACCTGCATTAGATAATCCATAGGACTTATTTTATTACGTTGGCGCCAATATAAAAGATCTTATTTTAAAAATGCACGATATTTTGCAAGGCGCCTCGGTATATGCTGACCAACCCCAAAAAATCGGATGGTATAAATATTTTCTGTCGGTTGGTTGGCACAGCTAGTTGGAAGCGAGCGTTTCTGGGGGCAGCTGTTAGAAATATACGTATCAAATTATTTTTGTGGTAATTACATCATCTTTAGTAGTGGTGCCTTACAAGTGGTCTTCAACCAGCTATTTTTGCCTCCCGCTTTGCACCGGAGGGAAGTAGATTTTTTTTCTTTCTACTCCTATTATTTATTTCGATTAAATTCGTGCGGGTTCCAAATTAACTCTTCCCCGGAACTCAGCGAGGGTCAAACCTCCACGTCACTATTGCTCTATAGTTCTATAGTCACTATTGTCGATCCTGCTTTACAGGAGTAACAGTGGTAGGAAAGTGAGGCGTTCCAGTCCCATTAAAAAAAAACCTATTTTGTACCTTACAAAATATTGTGCATTATTAGAATAGCACGTTATATAATTTTAAATCAGAAAGTAAATCGTTACAAACTAATGGCAAAATTTCTGGCGTACCAATAAAAGTAATACGATATTATTTGCAATATTGTTTAAGTCTTCCGTCAAGTTGTTTAAAAAGTATGCATGCCGTGTATTTGTTTTGTGGCGGCTATTATTGGCGTCATCGATTCTATAGAACGTTCCCATGCTCCCACGGAGTGAGAGGAAACACGTTTCAGCTGCTTCGAGTCAAATGGGTCATACGGGTTGTGTGCACCAGTTCCTAGATCGATTTTATTATCGCGATATTTTAAATGTGTCACCATGCTTATTGATTTGAAATAAAATATTTTCTAAATAAGGTTTGGAGGCGAACCAACAACTTTGTATTCAAAAGGTATAAAGAAATTGGTTTTGATTCATATCACGAGTGCTCCGCTTTGATGCAAGGAATCGATATCGCGATGCGTATCCTACATTAAGATACGGTAATAAATATCAAAAGACGAAGCATCGTGTAGTTGCAACACGTTTCAAATTGATAGACCGATGAATTATCAGTTATCACTTAATTTTAAAGGTTTATGGTATTCTTAAAAAAAAGTGAATTAAAATAAAACTATTTTTCGGATTTTATCGCGTTTATTAACTTTATGTTCCCGACGTTTCGCGATAAAATCCGAAAAATAGTTTTATTTCAATGTGTAGTATTCGCGTAAATATAAGAAAACAATAAAAAAAGTGAATGTCGAAGAAAGTAAGAAAAAAATCATATGAATTTAAACACTATTTTTGCTTTGCCAAGTTGAACTTGTTTAGAGGATCCATATTAAATAAGAAATAGCAGACGCGGAAATGTATTTGTGCTCAAGATATCCTATAGGATTAGGAGAATCATTATTTGACGACCGCTTGGCGCAGTGGTTCAAGCGTAGGCCGTTCGGCTCACTGCACATGGAGGTTGCGGATTCCTGTCAGGTCAAATTTCGGAAATGGCTTTTTCGTAATTTGCCTTGGTCTGGGTGTCACTGGGATCGCCACCAGTCCATTGTACGGTACCCCATAGTACAAGCATTGTTTACTTTGGAACCATACAGTTGGTGTGTCCGTCGGCTGATATTTATTTACTTATATATCTTATAAAGATAATATTTTCCTCACACATTGGTTCTCTCTCCAGGTTTGGAGCACATGCACAAACGTCACATAGTGTACAGGGACCTGAAGCCTGCGAACATTCTGCTGGACGAGCACGGCCACGTCAGAATATCGGACCTCGGCCTCGCCTGCGACTTCTCCAAAAAGAAACCACACGCCAGTGTGTACGTATTACTTGTTTTATGCATTGTAATACCCTCGTCTACACCAAGTATAACGGCTAAAATTGCAATTACGTTACCCCTCTTTTACACTGACTGAATGCTTGTATTGATTTAATAGAAAAAAAAGTGTTAAAGAGGAAAAACTGCCCTTGGTGAATTTACTTATTAACACTTAAAAAAGAGAGAAAACTACCTTTGTCACCAAAGTTTACTTTTTAACATTTAAAATAAGTATATATTTTGAGTAATCTCTCTTTAATCTACCAAGGCGTATTGTATACTTATTATACCGTGATTTACAACTCGATTCACTGGAAAAGCCCGGTACTTTAGGTACTCGGTAATTTTCGAGAAATTCATTTGTAACTTGTAACATACAGTATCGATGCTAATACCAGGATAATGGCTATTGGTCGGCGCTACCTTGTGGCTATCGTGTTTGAGACCTGTTTGACGTAACCAGCATTATTATGCTTTAATTGGTGTATTTACGTAATACCAGTGTGTTTGTTTTGTTGTTATTTATGGATCAATACCTATTAGGTCAGTATAGTTAGCGGAAGGATGAGAAAATAATATTACCAAGATCTAATACGGCATTAGTTTTAGAAATGAAACGTCTATCTTACCGCAAAACGTAGGTAATATTGACGTTATCATCAACCAAATGCCCACGACTCACCAGAAAGGAACCTTGCCTAACACAAAATAAAAAACAGTGCCGTCTAGGGACGCCCGAAAGAAGCGAAGCTTTATAGTATAAAGCGTAGGGCACCGCAGCTGCCACTCTGTATATATATGTCGTGTAACGCTACTGACGTCATCGTGTAACGCTAGTAACGATAAGTGCGGATAGAGTGGCGATGCGGCGAGCGCCCCGAACGTCCGTATAGAAGCTTCGCTTCAATAATTTTAACTGTGCTTTCATAACATATAGATAGATATTGACTTTATAACAATGAAAGAAGTGGATGATAGCTATTTCCGCAAACAAGTTTTGAATTTCATGATAATGTGGGTCATGCAGAGAGATAAAAGCGTACGCGGTATTTTATGTCAATTATCATATCGAACACATGGCTAAGCTGGCGCAGTGACCAACAGCATATAGATAAACTCAGATAGCAGCATACCAGTGGATGGATACATCATACAATTAGAATAACATTATGAAATTACGAACTACGCACAAGTTCTCGATCCATCTCACCAACTAAGTTCATATAGGCTCGTATTGATAAATCGACCTCAAGTTTGAGAGCGATCTTGGAAATGTCATCCTAACGTCATCCCAGTACAAAGTGACATGTCAAACGCGTACTCAAGATCGCTCTCAGACTTGAGATAGATTTATTAATACGCGCCTTAGAGCTTTGAAACACAGAGAAAACATTGTCAGTAAACTATGTAGCTACTTAAAGTAAATTAAACCCTCAATAAGGTTTAAAAACTATCAAAAATCTCTAAATATATATCTGATAAATCTTGAAAAGTTTCTAAATTATTCGTAATCTGCCGCATTTGTCCATCATCGTGAATAATCGTGATGGCCTAAATCCACCTCGTCGCGGGTACGACGACCTGTTCCCGATAGATCGCTAAGAAGGGTTCAATACGAATACATTATTTGTACAAGGCCTAATTTCATAAAAGTTCGATGACTTTTTGTTTTCCTGTGAGAAAATAAAACTAGATCGTTTTTTTTTATTGGAAAGTAGTATTTACTCGTGGCCACGCCCTCGTAGTTTAGATTCTAAGTTCCAAGGATAAAAAGTAACCTAATGTTATTCCAGATATCCCACCTCTATAGTGTGACAACCGCTTGGCGAAGAGTTCGAGCGTAAACCGCTCGGCTCACTGCACATGGTGGTTGCGGGTTAGATTCCCGCCAGGGAAAATTTCGGAAATTGCGTTTTCGTAATTTGCCCTGGTCTGGGTGTCACTGGGATCGGCCCCGGTCTATTGTACAGTACCCATAGTACAAGCGTTGCTTAGTTTGGGACCAAAATGTTGGTGTGTCAGTCTGGCAATATTTATTTATTTATCCTCGGTTAAATTAGAAACTAATGAATACATTTTCTAATAAATAAATCATGGTTCGAGTTAATTCATTTTATTTCCTTACAGTGGTACACACGGCTACATGGCTCCCGAGGTCCTGTCGAAGGGCACCGGCTATGACTCGTCGGCCGATTGGTTCAGCTTCGGTTGCATGCTCTACAAGCTGCTCAAAGGTCACTCACCCTTCCGTCAACACAAGACCAAGGACAAGCACGAGATCGACAGGATGACGCTTACCATGGTAAACATTACATTTTTTATTCGACAATTTTCTTCATGACTTATTTTAACAAACCCCCCACGGAATAAGAGTGGTGTAATAGACTGTCTGTAGCATCGTAGCTCTCAAACGGATGAACCGATTTAATTTGTTTTTTTAGTCGATCTAGGCACATTGATAGATGGTCCATCCGATGGTAAGTGGTAACCGTCGCCCAGATCACCTGTTTACCGCTATGAGTCAGTCCCTAAATAGAGCCTCGCTTGTAGCAATAAATGCCATCAATCAACTTTCGAGGCGGGGTTACACTGTTCCAGCAAATTGACAGCCTTACATGCTAGAATAGGCAGCGTAACAACGATCCAGGCTAATGTTTCTCGGTACATGGCTAGTGGGGTTTACGTGAGAGAGGCAAAATCGCGCGTCCAGTAGTTAAATCGACGTAAATGGCGAGTCTCATACTGCTATTTTAGAATTTTATTGTGTTCATCTATTAGCTAATGTAGATTAGTCTCATGTCCACACGTTGGCCGCTCGTCTTTGTTCAACTCGTGTCGACCACCCTATGCTTATGCGTCATAAGGACAAGGTCCTACGTCAATAATGTAATCACATTAAGATTGAGAATCTCTTCATTACCTGGCGATCCGTTGACCAAGCGACCTATTGATGTACATTGCAATAATTTCCCAATTTGAATGTTGACAATAAAGACGGACTCATATCTTCAATAGAAATACAATGTGTTCCAGAACGTCGAGTTGCCGGAGTCGTTCAGCCCGAGCCTGAAGAGTTTGCTAGAGGGCTTGCTGCAGAGGGACATCAACAAGCGGCTGGGGTGCAAGGGACGAGGGTAAGTTATCACATCATCTTAACACCTTAAGGGAGACTAGTCCCGCCACACACTCCCACCACTTTAACTCCTGTAAGCCAGGATCGACAATGGTGACCAATAATGACGTCGAGGTTTGGCCCTCGACGAGTCCCGGGGAAAAGTTAAAACCTTAAGGGAGAATATTGATCGACGCTAAAACGGTTAAAACTTATTAGAAAACCATTTATGTCCATGGAATAAGGTTATAAATGGTGATTATTTATGACCACGCTCTGCATAAACATTTTGTACCTGATGTTAGCTATACCTCATTATTCGGTGTTATATTCCAGGGCCGAAGAGGTGAAAGAGCACGTGTTCTTCGCGGGCATCGACTGGCAACAAGTGTACCACCAAAAGTACACGCCGCCGCTCATCCCGCCGCGAGGAGAAGTCAACGCAGCCGACGCGTTCGACATCGGCAGCTTCGATGAAGAGGACACCAAGGGCATCAAGGTGATTTCAACTTTATTACTTGCCTCATATGGACTGTAATGGTATTATAAAAAATGGGTTGTAGAAAGTCGTTAAAAAGAATAAAGCGTTTCAATATTACTACTTGTATGGTCAGAGAGCCAACACTTATACATAATCTATTTATTATTATATTTAACGACAGAGGTAAGTAGCTGCTATAAGAATTTTTGCCGCTAGTAAATTTGCCGCATTCGAGATTTGTCAAGTCCATTAAATATAACATCATTTTCTTATCATCATTGTAGCTAACCGAAGCGGATCAGATGCAATACAAAGACTTCCCGCTTGTGATATCGGAGCGCTGGCAGTCGGAGGTCGCGGAGACGGTGTTCGAAACCATCAACCAGGAAGCCGACAAGATGGAACAGAAGAAGAAAGCCAAGCAGAAACAGAAGTTCGATGCCGATGAAAAAGGTAGCTTATTTGAATACGTAAAGGGGGCACAATGCTTAGAACGAAGATATTCTAGGTAGGAGGCCACCATATGACGAGTGCGACCGCTCTGTCAATAGCGTAACGTCATAGAAGATGATTCTAGGAAGCTAACAAAAATTGTAAATATTCAAATGTTTTATCAGTATCACAGTTTATCAGTTTACCGTCCTATAGTTATTAAAGTAGTACTATTTTCCCCGCAGAATCGGATTGCATCCTGCACGGTTATATCAAGAAGTTAGGCGGTCCGTTCGCGAGCGCGTGGCAGACTCGTTACGCGAAGTTGTATCCTAACCGGCTGGAGCTGCATCTTGAGAACAGCGCCAAGCCCGAGATGATACTGCTCGACACCGTCGAGGAGGTCTCTTCAGACTTCGTCTCGGTCAAAGGCGAGCAGTGCATCGTCTTGAGGACTCGGAATGATACCAAGATCGTGCTCACTAATACTGTGAGTACTTATATCGTTTTGTTTGAGTGTTTGTTGTGAGTTTCCCGGTTTTATGAAGTCTTTGAGAGAATATCGATTTTAGAGGCGTATTCAGAGCTCCGGATTTTTTTATATTAACTTCAAATCAGTTCTGTTAGACCGAGCGCAAATTTGATATCTCCGACTCATGGTCGTGGTTTGTTCGATCCCGGTTCGGTAGAGGCGTGACTCGCGGAATGTTTTCCAGGATGAGATCGGTCTGAAGGAGTGGGCGCTGTCGCTGCGGTCGGCGCACAAGTGCTCGCAGGAGCTGCTGGCGTCCATGGCGCGCAAGGCGGGCAAGATCTACGGCACCGACGGCGCCAAGGAGCAGCAGCCGCCGCGCCCCGCCGCCGCCGCGCCGCCGCCCAACGGCGGCAACTAGCACGAGCTGCCCGCGCCCGCCCGCGGCGCGAAGATGTTCCGCCGCTCCAAGAGCGCGGCGCAGCTCATCAAGTGAGACGGCCGGCCGAGCGGCTCGAGCGGCGCGCCTGTAATTATCCACGTGACGTTCTGGGTGTTGTATTCGACTCTGTGGTAGGTATTGTAAAAGTTTAGTGACTGGCGACTCGAGCGGCGGTGCCGGCGGGGCCGAGCCGGGGCCGAGCCGGGCCCGAGCCGGGCCCGAGCCGGGCCCGAGCCGGGCCGGGGCCCGCGGCGGCTCGGGAGCGGAGCCGGCAGCCGGGAGCCCGTCGGGGGACCGAGCGCGGACCGACCGCATTATTTATTAATATACGGTACTTAAAAATATTATGAAGTCTCCCTCTGTTGTGTTCGGATCGACCGTTCGCGTTGAGTTTCGTTATTTATATTATAGAACGATGTGAGTAGATCTAATAAAAATCTCTTTTCGTATAATATTTAGAGGCAATACTTTTCTAACGACGTTTAGGTGTGATCGATAACGATAGTTGTAAAGGCAATATTTAGAAAAAATTAAAGCATGTTCGATGTCCACGAATTTATGTGGAGATTTATTTTAGTATTTATTCCATAGACGATTTATTATGGGCCAGGCCGCGATGACATTTGTATGTTGTGTATGTTCTACGGTAATTGTATAGCAATGCAATTTTTTATTATTTAAACGTGCTCGGTCTGATGCAGATTTAGTTTCGTTATACCCGGACGAGATTTACGTTCATTGCCATTCTTTTATAACTTTATATTTCTTGTAATTTACATGTTTTTCCAAAATATCAGTCGTTAAGAAACATCCGAGAAGCTAAGCAATATCTAGAAAGAGGTTATCAGGGTGCATTATATACCGACTCATTTTTTCGGTACATTTACTGTGAGACGACGTTTTATTTAGATGATGTTCCATACGGAAATTGAATGTTTTTCTTATTTTTAAGTCACAGATTTCTAGCATTGCTTCGTTTCTACTATACACTAGGTGAAACAGAAAGGGTATACTATTTTTTTGCAACTTAACCTTGTAAATCTAAAACTTATATGCTTTGTGGAACAGTTGAAGTACTAAAGGTTTTGTAGACTTATGAAATCTGTCAACAGCTGTATTCCTATAACACCTTTTGTTTTTCAAGTTTCCTCAAAATTGATAGTTTTAGAATTACAAAGTTCAGTTTTGAAAAAAAAGGTATACCGTATCTGTTTCCACCTGTATACCTGATTTAGTGTTATGTAATAATTCCTTAAAGCGAGCGACAGTGGCGATACGTAATATATTGTATGGTTAATGTTATTCAATTAATTGTTTTCTTTTATATACAATAAATATTAGATGCTAGTCAATTGAATTTAACTACACTGATAATAATTGATTTTAATAATATTAAGTAATTTAAACGTGTAATGTAATAGCTATTACAGTTTAACAGTATTATAGGTTAGTTTGTTTCTTGATAAATTATCTTTTGTGATATGTTACAAATGCTTTCATAGAATAGTTGTATCACTGGCAATAGTTAATTTTATACTAAAATCTTTCCCAATATACACGAAATATTCCTTAAATATTTACCTTCCTTTAATATGATTCGTTACTATTTTATGTGTTTTCTTATAAAAGTTTGAAGCATTTAACTCAATATTTTTGGATGCTGGGCATAGGTAGTACCTAAATATAGATTTGAATATTACTAATTCGCGTGAGTTGTTGGCTATGATAGTAGTAGTATTAGTTTGCACAAAAAAGGCTAACAGTTGCATTTGAGAATATTATGAAATCAAAGGCCAAAGTAGTCGGGGATATTCAACATTCCGGTATGCCAAATTAGATTTTAATGGTGAGTAAATTACGATGCATTTAAAATATTATTTTTTATTTTGCACAATATCAAATTATTCGCCCCATGTACGATACGGATCCTTTTTATAGAGATAGCTTATGATATATACGGAAATAGATATAAATTGTAGTGTCGATAAGCACTGGCTACATCTGCATCAGACAAAACTGTTACATACCTCTGTTAGGAAATATTTTTATTGTGAACCTACATTATGGGTAGTAAATTGTTTATTTAATCACTTTGTCGTTTTAATTGTAATTTAAATATCCTATGTATTAAAATAAGATACTTATACCGACTGGTATATTCCAAGTCAAATTGCTGACTCTTTAGTTATTATTAATAATATAATATCGCCAGACTGACACACCAACTGTATGGTCCCAAACTAAGCAACGCTTGTACTATGGGTACCATACAATGGACTGGGGGCGATCCCAGTGACACCCAGACCATGGCAAATTACGAAAAGGCCATTTCTGAAATTTGCCCCGGCGGGAATCGAACCCGCAACCACCATGTGCAGTGGGCCGAGCGGCCTACGCTCGAACCACTTCGCCAAGCGGTCGTCGACCGCTTGGCGTAGTGGTTCGAGCGTAGGCCGCTCAGCTCACTGCACCGGGTTGTTGCGGGTTCGATTCCCGCCGCTGGGGTAAATTTAAATGGCCTTTTCGTATTTAGCCCTGGTCTGGGTGTCACTGGGATCGCCCCCAGTCCATTGTACGGTACCCATAGTACAAGCGTTGCTTAGTTTGAGACCATAAAGTTGGTGTGTTCGTTTGGTGATATTTTTTTTTTATGTTTGTTTTTCACATTATCTTTGCACATTCGATTCTGTTCACAGATTCCGTCAATAAAATCTCAAATCAAATGTTCTTTGTTAATAGACACTGGCGTGATAGCTATTAAACTGAGTAGGTCATATTTATAAAGAAAGAACTTTGTATCAAACAAGGTCTCAAATGTTGAACCACAGAGTGCATTTCTAGAACTGACAACTTACGTATTATTGTATTCGCTTTGCTGACAACTGAAGTTAACCATAACATTAAACTGATACGTTTAAAATTTCATACTAAACCAATAGAATCACATAGTACTTTTGAATAGAATGCTGCAAGACATCATCTATTTCTCATCGCTCATCATGTGCATCTCGCTGGGAAGCTGCTACAGGAAGATAGAGAATACCAATACCAAGCGGAACTACGGCGCGGGGCTCGGCATACTGACTGCGTGCCTCATTTGCGGACATCATGTGTACCATAGCGCGCTCATGGTCTGGGGAAATATCATTATTATCAAATGTTGCAATAGGCAGTAAGTACAATGGCAATACCAAGCCATCAAGGTTTAGCACTTGCAATATTGATATTTTATGAATCGTGACCGCCTCGGTCAAGTCGTAAACGCTGCATGCTGATTGTGAGACTGTTCCAGAGTCTTGTGTAAGCGTTAGGGGTTAAACGGCAAATCAAAAGGCTTGAGTTCATAATATATTTATCTTGCCCGAATTGGGATTAAGGATGGGTATTCACAGTTAACTAAGTTTCCGATGTCGGAAACGAAAGCTTCCATCCTTCTTTAACAAATGAATTAGAAGAAGGATGGTAGCTTTCGTTTCCGACACGAAAACTTTCCGTCGACTGTGAATACACCCCCTAATGGTGTGCACAAAGTAGTGTAATCTCTCGCTCTCCTTATAGGAATACAATGTAAAGAATACCATAACGTAATAATATTAGGTTTATTTTTTCAATGAGGTATTCAAATATAATCAAATAAAATTCATATACCTAATACTAAAATATGGGTCTTTATCTTTTTCAGTTACGCCTATCAGATAAGTCTAGCGTACACATGGATGTACCTTCTGTACCTGCACTTTAACTTTCAAAATTCAATTTATCTACTTTGGCTACATCAAACCATAGCCCTGCGAATGGTGGGACTCGCTTTTGAAATGAAAACAATCGATAAAAATACTAAAGGTGAAAAGAATAATATATCATCGGCGGAAGAACTCCCTTTAGCGTCGGCTGAACCGACCGCAGTGGATATCATTGCATATGCTTATTTCTTTACTGGATTGCATAAAGGTATCAACATAACTGTATTACAATACATTAATGAATTTAGATTGCCGAATGATAGAGTAAGCGCGCCCAATCTATGTTCTACAATGGTAATGTAGCCTAGCTGTATAACTTAGCTTCAGCAAGTCAGACGGTTTTTAAGGTTTTGTTAGTTGATGCTTTCTATTATAGACTATAATTATGAAGATACTAGCTGTGCCCCGCGACTTCATCCGCGTAGTATTGGATTATTGGGTTAAAAAGTATCCTATATGTTAATCCCGGTTATAATCTATCTGTGTTCCAAATTTCATCCAAATCCGATCAGCAGTTTTTGCGTGAAGGAGTAACAAACATACATACATACATACATACATCCACACTCACAAACTTTCGCATTTATAATATTAGTAGGATTTTATCGTTAGTCTTTGAAATGTTAGAGAGTGCGTCACAGAGATTAGTGAACACCCGCTATATGCCATGAAAATGCTCTAACTAGTTATGTGAGTATAGGATAATTTTAATGTATGCTGTATTTCAGGCCCCTATTACAAATGGAAAACATTCAAGGAACATTTCCAATTTCCGTTCGGAATTTTGGGTGACTGCAGAGTAATAACTAGACAAAAATTAAAGAAGGCGGTGATGGGCACGTTTCTATATTCGCTGCTAAAAATGAAGTACTCCTCAGATGTGAGTTTTTTTCCAAAAACTTACCTTTGAGTAGGTACTATTTAATTATTAGTTTAATGTAAGAGGATCATACAAGGAAATAAGAAACTAGTAGCCGACTGTTTTTTTATAACTCGGTCCCTCTCTTTTAGGTCATCCGCGGGTAGATTAAGTTTTTACACTAAAGCGCGTACTCAATTGCGAGCTGTAACAGTTACATGTTAGGGCCTGTGCACACCACGTTTTATTTAAATGTCGACGCACGTTACTAAAACGCTTTTATCCTACAAAGGTCTACAGGCTGCGTCTGACTCGCGTGCGTATCGCGTCTGTATCGCTACAACCGCGCGTCGATGGCGCATTTAAAAAACGTGGTGTGCACAGGCCCTTACTGTTACCAAAATCGTAGGTTGTAGGTACGTCATTCGCGAGCGGCTCGAACTAGAACGTCTTAAAAGCCAGTGTGTACCTATTAGTTACAGTTACTGTGACCTTGCGTAGCTTGAACAGTATACAGCGGGATTTATTTTCATCCTACATGTATTTCCATCTAGAAGGCTACTGAGAAAATCAAAAACGAAGGAAGGAGTTAGCCACCTTGTGATAATTATAGTTTTTTTCTTTTCAGATATATTACGAGGACAGTTTCTACACAAGCTACGCAGCGGACTTCCGTTACTTGTACAACATACCGCAATTGTTGCAGTACTACCTCAGGTTTCAGGTGCTAGCGACGGCCGTTAAGTCAACGAATTAGTTAATCAACCGTTGATCACCTACCAACAGTTTACCGTAGTTGATTAACTATTTGAATATTTAAACAACGTTCCTTTACAAAAACTCCGATAAAAATAATCATATCTCGAACTTAAAAAATGTTCCCTGGTATTTAATTTATTTATGAAACGAATAAGTTGTATAACTTCTTCAGATCGTTTGTTAAATAACATTGCAAATCGAAATTCTTGTGAGTTGTAACGATAAATCGAATAAATTTAAACGAATAAATATCGTTGCATCGTTGAATACCTGATGCAAGTTATTTAAATCGTAAACTAGTTGACGATTTCAACTCGTCAATTTACAAGGTGGTAAACGAATATCAACGTTGCCGAAAAGTCCGTCAACGATCGTTCTCTATCAGGTGCTAATGATGCTTACTACAAGCGTGTGTACCGAGGCCGGCTTCGGAGTGTACCCCACTAAGTGTCAACCCCAACCCGGACTGGGGCCCACGACGAGGTTGAGCTTACTAGATCTGGCGTGAGTAAACGAAACCAAACAAATAACCATTAAATAGGCAATCAAATTTAATATATTCTGCATTTTAAGCAGGTATGATGGTAAAGGTAAAAACTTAAATATTTTTATCTATTGTTGAACGCTCATTGTTAGAAATTAGAAATAAATGTGTTGAAACAACAGCAATCCAAAGATGTTGCCCGTTGGACCTTCCGTTTAACTACTGTTTCCTCTCTACGCCCTAATCTTTTGGTCAGTTCCGGCACTAGCCCAAGTAGCGCCTAGGTGAAAATTATTGATTGCCCCCTAGTCAATAACATGGGCGCGTGGGCTTTGAGAGCGCGAGCGACGCTGGTACCTTGCACCACATGTAAAGCCCTGCTTTTGATTTCTGTTAGTTCCACCAGCAATTCCGAGGAGGCGCTTAAGCAAGAGTACAACTTCACGATGCTCAAGTGCTTTGACAACGAGAAGCTGCTGCTCGGGCCGCGGATGCAGGACACCATGCGAGGCTGGGACATGTCCACCCGGTACTGGTTCTGGTCGAATATATTCAAGATCCCGGTGAAAGCTAATAAGGAATTACGGTAGGTTACGCTCTTTTTATATTCTCCCATCCCGCAACAGTCCCAGACTATGCTCGAAAGTTTCCTTGAGTTACTTGCACCCCTCTAAATGCTTAAGGTCCATCGGCGCAAGAAACTTGCGCCGTATATAGGACTTTAACGGCCAACATTTCTCTACTCCAAAAAAGATATATACTTCGCGGCTTGCCTTTTGAACCATTGGTAAATACCTACCTACAGTAAAACCCGTTTAAGACGATTTCACAGGAACCCAACCATAAACGCGTCAGGGAGAAAGCGTGTTATGCGGGATAGGGAAAATAAAACGTACTATTATGTATTATGTTCTAATTTCATATATGTAGGTATTAAATTATACATTTATAAATTACATTAAATACATAGTGTAATTATAATTACCTACGTTATTTAAAGTAATCAATTGTTTTGGTTTGACAGAAAGATTTTGATGCATTAGCAATTACAAGATTTTCAACATAATTTAACTTTTGCATTGCGTCTTCGCTTTGATTCAAAGAAGCTACATAGCGTCTTAAATCATTAAGAGCTAATAATGCCTGGGCGTTTGACAAAATCGGAGTTGACTCATCTTCGTCTTCATCATTATCACTTAGGGCTTCCTTTTGTGTGTTATTCACATTCTCAATAAGATCTTCAATTGATTGAATTCCGTACGGTGCCACATTGTCATCAATGGAAGAATATCCAGGAAAACCCTGCAGTATCACGGGTTCTTCTTCTTCTTCCAACACGACGTCAACGCCGTTATTTCGGAAACCTGCTTTCTTGAAACAATTTTGAATGGTTTCAGGCTTAATTGCTTCCCATGCCGATGCAATGTTTAGAATCGCATCATGCACAGTGAAACCCTTCACACGTTTGCTATCAGGGTCTTCTATTTCTTGAAGATAGCGATGTATTAGTCTTGTCCTGTAACTTTGTTTAAGGACCTTTATGATTCCCAGACCCATCGGTTGTAATTTGCTTGTCGCATTTGGAGGTAAGTAAACAAGCTTGATATTCTTTAGTTTAACACCTTTAGGGTGGGCGGGGCAGTTGTCAATGAATAGAATTATGTGTCTAGTTTTAATTTGGAAGTGATCATCTAAAGCTTTTAACCAGTCGCTGAAACGATGGCCGGTCATCCAAGCTTGAGATTGTGCATCATATGTTACAGGGAGCGATCTTACATTTATGAAACAACGTGGATTTTTCGCCTTACCAATCACTAGTAAACGTAACTTTTCTGACCCATCAGAATTGGCACAGGCCAGGACAGTCAGTCTCTCTTTATTTGCTTTACCATCATGACAAGTTTCTCCCTTGAAAACATAGGCTTTATCGGGCATCAATTTAAAAAATAACCCGAATTCGTCTGCGTTAAAAATGTCTCGCGGTTCGTAATTTTGCAACAATTCGGGAAGTATTGCCATCCATGTATCAAAATCTTGTTGTGCCATTGTCTCCAACTCCCCACTGACTTGCCGGTACACAATGCCGTTGCGATTTTTAAAACGATCTATCCAGCCACTTGAATCGTTAAAATCAGTGATTTGTAAGCTTTCAGCAATGTTACGCGCTTTCTCGCATATTATGGGGCCACTTATGGGCAGTTTTAAAGCTCGTGCTTGATGAAGCCATTCCACTAAAACTTTTTCTAATTTATCAAACTTTCCTACCTTTTGCTTTTTTCTCTGCACACATCCCAATCTGCATTTTTCTTTGATTTCTTCTCTGTTCTTTAAAATGGTACGTAACGTAGAAACTGGTAACTGAAGCTCAGCAGCTAACTGAATTTGATTTGTTGTTTGTGATCTTTCTTCAAAAACTTTCAATATCTTAATTTTTTCTTGTAGTGACAATGCCTTTCGTTTAATTGTAGTCATTTTGTAACAAACAAATGATTCTCTATCACAAAAGAATCAGAGCGCGCGGCACGGGCGGTGCGGGGCGAACGTGCGGGCGGGGGGCTGCGTTCGGCGTTCGAGCGCTCAGTGCGCGGCGGCAGTTAGGGATGTCGGAAATGAATAAAATACCGATATATCGATGAATTGATATTTATTAAAATATCGATATACATGTATTTATTTATTTTCAATAGGTTTTACGTTTTTAAAATAATAGTGTAGGTATATATCTCAATATTTAATACCAATAGTATTTTTTATACAAAAAGTACTACACAGACTACTATTGCTGGACGACGATATGATTCATGTCGTGAAACACGAATTTGAATTAGACAAAAGTAAACAATTCACGAGATTGAGGTTTTTGAGTACCGTGATCATTCGCGAACACAATACATAACAAAAGAACTCACGAGTAGGTAAGTGACGTGACGGTTGATGACTGACGGACGGCCGCAGACACATATACACACAATGCAAACATATAACTCTACAGTTATAGACCATAGACAACAGAACCAACACATAGGGAGTGGCTTAGAAAAAAATTGCGGAAAATAGCTTACATTTCTATGTGTACACATATGAGATACGTAGTATTACTGATCACAAATACTAATGCAAAGACGATACATTTGTAAGCTATTTATAGTTAAATATCAAACAATACAGTTACTTCTTTTTCTGTTCTTATTATCCGTTACGTATTTGGATTTAAGTGACTTGAAAAACAATAGTTTTTGATACAATTTTCGATATTGGATATTTTGTATCGATATATATCTGACCAAAATATATCTACTAAAATATCGATACTTTTTCAACAAGCCTAGGCAGTGCCCGGTACTCGCTCAAGATAGGTACGTGTTGTTGGCGTTCAGGTGTATTAAACGGGATGGCGAATCGTATTAAGCGTTAAGAAATGTATGAAAACGTGTCTCAAGTTCCAGGGACTGGCGTAAAATGGCGTAGATATTATGCGAGAAATCTTATTACGCGTGATCATATTAAGCGGGTTTCTACTGTATTAAATTGACCAATACTACTCTTCAAGGCACAACTCACTAGCGCATTAAGCTTGCGCCATGTATCTAGAGGCAATAACAGCCCACAACATGCTTATATTTAAAAATAATGTAGGTAATATAGATGAATGCATGGCAAATTGCTTTCGCTGCTTGAATTTTGACCTAGTGCTACTAGTGTCGCTCGAATAGCTGGAGACGGAGTGTGGAATTTATATTTTTAAAGGAAATTGGTCAACATACGAGTAGGTATCTCGCATTTATTACTAGTGAATACAAATACCTGCATACATATACTACCTAGATGAAACAGACAAGGTATACTAAATTTTTTTGCAACTTTGTAAATCTAAAACTATCGGCTTTGTGGCACAGTTGAAGTACTAACGGTTTCGTAGACTTATGAAAACTGTCAATTTTTCAAGTTTCCTCCAAAAGCTGATAGTTTTAGATTTACTAAGTACAGTTTTTAAAAAAAACTTAAACCCTTTCTGTTTCAACCTGTACATAAATATAGTAAGTATACCTACATGATAATTGATAACATCCTTTTCTGTGTCCGGAAGTATAGATAGATAGATAGTGATGCTCCTTGTAACCTACAGGGTACAAGGAGCATCACTATCGGTTGAAGTACCGAAAAGTATTTCATGATGTTTTCAGAAGTGCGATATCTTTTTTGCTATGGACGCTGTGGTGCGGCCCCACGCTGCAGCACATGATCTCGTCGTCCACGCTGTGGGTGCACTTGCAACTTGAGAAGGAATACACCCAATTGTATAACACCAGGGAGCCGGTTAGTTGCTCTAAGAAACATTTCCATTTCATTGAAGAAGTAGGTAATCTATACAAATATGAATACAATCGAAGTGTCGGTTTGGAATGTCAAAATAACAGCTCTTTACTAAATGTATATGAAAGTATGTACAGAACTTCCTACAAAAAACAAATTAATACCTTTTTGCCTGTTTGTTCCTGCTAATCTCCAGAACGGTTCCACCGATTTTGACAGGACTTTCATTGGTGGATAGATGATGTTATACCTAAGGAGTAACTTAGGCTACCTACTTTAATTATTTCGAAGTACCACGCGGGCGTATCCGAGGTCCTCAGCAGTCATAATTGCTGTGCCTACCACACGTACTACAAATGAAGACTTTCTATTTTTTAACTACTTTTTAGATATATTTGATATTGTTGCTATTAGGGCGCCAGATAATGCTTCATACAAAGTCGACTAATACCGTTATTTATTTAAGTTTAAAAACAACATGTTACGGCAAAACAACTTTTTGAGACTTTTCTTTGTATACCTTGCTAAAGTGCTATTAGCCCTAAATTTCTACAAATAAATTCTTTGCAATAGACACCTTATGAACACTATTTATGACTATAATAGTCAGACAACTTTATAAAATAAAATAATAATTATGTTATTAATATAACAAGGTCACATTCAACGCAATTGTGAATAATCATCGCTATATAATGATGGCTTTGTCAGTTAAAATTATATATAGACAAGATTATGTACATAACGGATCTTCTACTAAGATAAGAGAATGATGTTTACGTAGCAACTATTCACTGTCTTTATCATTTAGAGACAATAACTATTATGATAAAATAGCGACTGCTTGGCGCAGTGGTTTGAGCGTAGGCCGCTCTGCTCACTGCACAAGGTTCTTGCGGGTTCGATTCCCGCCGTGGCAAATATCGGAAATGTCCTTTTCGTAATTTGCCCCGGTCTGGATGTCTCTAGGATCGTCCCCGGTCCATTGTACGGGACCCATAGTACAATAGTACATATAGTCTGGCTATATTTATTTATTATTTATTTATGATAAAATAGTTTATTATCTTCGTTACCATCAATAGGCGCATAATGTCATAGATAGATTTTAAATACTTACAACATTTTATCGGAATTCAAATAATGAATGACGCTATAAAAGCTAGCGATTAAAAAAAATATAATATAAAAAAATTAATAAAGACAAGTCCGCGAGGTCGTGTTCCGATCCGATTGTAGGGCTAAGCAAAATAAACGCTTTGACTAAGAAGCGCCAGATTTACAACATAAAAGGCGTGATTTTACCAATTAAATGCATTTTCAGATGAAGATGGCATGGAACATCGGCTTCTCGATAATGCGAGTGTTGTGTCTCATCTACCTGACACCGTGCGGCGTCATCAAGGATGCGGAGGTGGTCCTGCAATACTACAACTCAATATTCTGGGCGTACCATATACTTTTGATAATCCTAATCATATCTGCCGTAGTCATTTCTAAAGCAAAATTGAATATATAATTTGTATAAAGTCACATAGGTTTATAGGTGTTTTTTATTGATATATTTCATGTTATTATTGTAATATACCTATTTGTTTTGATTCATTATGATATTTCATTACACATTTATTTTATGCACTAATAGTACATTGTTACACGAGTGGTGAAAGTGACTTATTTAGTCCCGAGACGGGGTTTGGCGCCCGAGCGTAGCGATGGCGCTAATAGTTCGAGGGACAAAATAAGTCTTTCACCCGAGGTAAACACTGTGCTTTTCATTACGAATACAAGGAAAGTAAAAATAAAAATAGGAATAGTCTAAAGAAATAATACAAGGAAGTATAAACAATACTCTACAACTAAAAAAAAAAAAGATCGGATTGCCGCCAAGTTTTTTTTTTTCGTTGGCCGGGCAACTTCATAATTTAGCCATTATATTTCATTTCATCTTTAAATATTTTGCCCAAATCTATATTATTTTAAAGAAATTCTTGAAACTAAATTATAATTAAGTCATTTAAAAATATATATTCTTTAATTAATACTTAACTTTATGTTATTTCAATTTTACATCGTGCTGTAATTGAGTGACTGTAGAAAAAGTTTGAACATGGTTCCATAGAAATGTGAAAATGGAACTAGTTTTTTTTTAATAATTTGACAGCTGTCAGTTGAAAGCGATTCTCCCGGGCCGGAAAAGTATTACTTTCAACCCTCTCTTCAGGGACTTCAGACCTACTTTCAGAGTATGAGTAATGAAATAGTACATTGTTACACGAGTGGTGAAAGTGACTTATTTTTCCCGAGACGGGGTTTGGCGCCCGAGCGTAGCGAGGGCGCTAATAGTTCGAGGGACAAAATAAGTCTTTCACCCGAGGTAAACACTGTGCTTTTCATTACGAATACAAAGAAAGTAAAAATAAAAACAGGAATTGGCTAAAGAAATAATACAAGGAAGCATGAACAATACTCTACAACTCGAAAAAAAAAGATCGGATTGCCGCCTATTTTGTTTTTTTTTCGTTGGCCGGCCAACTTCATTATTTAGCCAGTATTTTTAATTTTCATTTTTAAATATTTTGACCAAATCTATGTTATTTTAAAGAAATTGTTGAAACTAAATTATAATTAAGGCATTTAAAAGTATATATTCTTTAATTAATACTCAACTTTATGTTATTTCAATTTTACATCGTGCTGTAATTGAGTGACTGTAGAAAAAGTTTGAACATGGTTCCATAGAAATGGAACTAGTTGTTTTTTTATAATTTGACAGCTGTCAGTTGAAAGTGATTCTCCCGGGCCAGAAAAGTATTACTTTCAACCCGCTCCTCAGGCAACTTCAGACCTACTTTCAGTGTATGAGTAATGAAAAATAATTATTAAAAAAAAACTAGTTCCTTTTTCACACGAGTAACAATGTACTATTGCACATCCTATTCGAGCATACAAATTAATATTCATAGTAACTATCAATAAAAACTGCCTTTAATAAAAATAAAATACAATAAATAAACATTAAACAACATTTATTTATAAATAAAAATATGCATAAAAGCACTCATATGTCACACAAATTCATGTTTCATAAAATGCATTATTTCTCACTTAAAATCTAAAACTAAACAAGTTATAAAATGACATGTGCACCAAAATTAACAGAAACAATCATGTTGTACATGTTATCACAGATAAAATCTATTAAAACAACTTAATACATATAAATCTGGAAGACTTCAGAATTAGAGAAAAATAAATTCTATGTACACACATACATAATAACTTATGTATATTATTTATTCAAAATTGTCTAAGTAACTGATACAATTATTTTAAATATACATTATTATAATATTTTATATATTATTGTCTGTTCATACTACTATTATAAAGAGGAAATCTTTGTTTGTTTGATTGTAATGAATAGGCTCCGAAACTACTGAACCGATTTGAAAAATTATTTCACTGTTGGGAAGCTACACTATCCCCGGGTGACATATGCTATAATATATTTTCAAAAAAATTAGGGATCCTTCTAAAACTCGAATAATGTAATGTAACCGCAATGTACCCGTGCGAAGCCGGGGTGGGCCGCTAGTATATAATAATGTCGGTCGGTTTTATATAAATATTTATATATATGTCGGTGTAATACGATGCAATATTAATTTCTATTTACTTCTACGGCCGTGATACTTATCTCGGGGTCTTCAATGACGGATTTGTTCTGTACAAGCCGCAACTCGATTAGAGCAGGCGGTATCTTGCCAGTCGGATGTAGAGCTAGGTGACAATAGTTTCACATTACTTTTAAATAATGCTTGTACTCTAGTACCGGAGGGTAGACTGGGGGCGATCCCAGTGGCACCCAGACTAGCGGGGCTATTCACAGGCGATATAAAGATTCCGATGTCGGAAACATCAGTTCCCATCCTTCTTCTAAATAATTTGTACAATAAGGATGGAAGCTATTGTTTTCAACATCGGAAACTTTTTGTCGATTCTAAATTGAGGGTAAATTAAGAAAATACCATTTACCGAAATGGGGCATATTTTAGAAATGATGACCATCGAACCAGCAACCATCCGAGCGGCTTACGCTCCAACCAATGAGCCTAGCGGTCGATCGCTTCCGGTTCTATCACTGATCGTACATAACGTAGCTATAATATCTAATTTATGTTAATCTTCTGTGAGTGGGTGTTACTGTCTCGCTTTAGCCAGCCCATATAAGAGCTGCTATTGGCTACAGCTTGGCTCTACTACCGTATCTAATGAGACACTTACAAATTTGAGTACTAGGCGGAATAATGGTTCATAGTGCTGACACGCCAATCAATCGATTGTCGATCGATACATCGTTAGAAAGTAGTAATATGTCCAGTGGGTCACATACCTCTTGCTCTCTGATATGTGTCTTGTACGATATTCTGCAGAGTCGCAATTGTCTTCTCGAGCGTCAGTTTCACATCGCCATTAGTCTTGTGCGACCATGCCAGGAATATCGCAGCAAATAAGTCCCCTGTTCCCGTGAAACTACCGTCCACTTTCGGAATGCTGATTTTGTAACAGGAGCCTGAGGAAAAACGATTGCTTACACTATATTATGTATGGGCGATATGGAGGATCATTCCAATTTTTTTTAATAGGTATTTGCTACGCATTTGAGTGGAATATGGAATAAATTTTGCGTCAACCAACATAAATTATCGTTTTCGTGGAGCAACACGTTGGTTTGACAACATCTTGCCATTGGAATATATACCCAACCAACGTACTTAGTATAGTTAGTATTAGTATTTCTTTAAAATCATTATTTAATACCTACTGGAATACGGTACGGTATGCATTTAATAAAAAGCTATTATTTTGATATCACAAATAGAAACTTCAATGTTATCTATTTGTATCGATGTATAGATTACTTACCAGCAGTACTCGCAATTCCGATCATATTTTTCTCGTCCCCCAAATCCGTGCTAGACAATACGACAGTTTTCACGCCTATTTCGTGAAGCGCTTCAATGACCTTCAGGGCACCATCTAGATCGTTCATCTTCATTCCCGTTATCAGCTCAGCTTCGAACTGATTCGGCGTGAGGATGTCGGCCAAGGGGACGACTATATCTCGGTACACAGGTAGGATCTCTGGCGGGACGTACATTTTCCCATTATCACCCATCACTGGGTCGCAAACTGGAAAGAACAGCTGAGTAAATGTTTGTATATGCTGCTGAGTCAATGACCTGGGCCCTAACCACGCAAGAATAGAAAAGCAAACGCTCGCGATTACGTTTCAAACGCTCCGCTTCAGACGTTTTGCTGACACGAGCTTCACGATTTCTACTGACATTGATATGGTATGGTGTCAGCAAAACGTCAGAAGCGGAGCGTTTGAAACGTAATCGCGAGCGTTTGCTTTTCTATTACGATTTGAGTAGCTAGCGTGGTTAGGGCCCTGTATTGTGGATACAGGTTCTTGATAGTGAATATGTGGTAAGTAGGTAAGCACCTATGAAAGCAAAAAAAACAGAATTAAGACAGTATGTAAAGAAGAAGGTGACATTTGACTGTTATTATTACTACATATTACCAATATTACCTATAGTCCAGTCATGGCGGGCATTCAAGTTCGTTTCCTGGTTTAGTTATGATGATGGTGAATAATTATGTTTATAATACTAATGCAGAACTTATTGTTCCAGTCAATAATACATCTTCATTACTTTGCAGCTTACATTTAAAAAATAATTAGTATAACCCTATGTAAAAACAAATTACACAATGGTTTGCTGAAAGTCCAGATAAAGAGATCCAGTTTTGACCAGAAACAATAGGTGAACTTAATGTGCATTGCATAACAACTTATAATTGAAACAATTAAATATTGATTATGGTCTTATCAACATTTCAATCTGAGCAGTAATTAAACAAGAGGAGTAAGCGATAATGGTATTTGATTCAATTATGACATAATACATTTCAAGCATGCAATAATAGGAATAAGTATTGTATTTTAAGGGAAATCAAATTCTATGATTATCAATGTAAATTTAAATTATGCATATTTTATTTTTCCACATTATGCCAGTATGTTCTTGTTGGGAAGGTAATCTACATATACAATAAGGTAGCTTTTGAGGACTTTGAAGACCAGGCAAAGTTATAGGTAGTCAGAGTTTTCTATACCCTAAGCACTGGCATGTTGAAGTTGCAGTCACATTAGATCATGATGACTTACTAGTTTCTGTCTGTGACTTCGTCCGCATAGACTTAAGTAAAGTATTCTATGTGTTAATCCAGGTTATAAACTATCAGTGTTCCAAAATTCATCCAAATCCGTTCAGTAGTTTTGCGTGAAAGAGTAACAAACATACATCCACACTCACAAACTTTCGCATTTATAATATTAGTAGGACTAGGATCTGCGTTCTGGTATATCATAGTTTAAGAACCGCAGAAAAATCTAAGTGGCATGATAGTACAAGGCTTTAAATAAAGTAATATAAGTTTAAAAAGACCTGAGGTGAAGGTGATGCAAAGATTTGTGTACTGATTTAATGTACTGTACTGTCTAGAAAAATATTATTTCTAGAAAAGGCTCAGAATTATTGCAAAAATAAAATATGCACTCAATGGAAAATAATGTTAAGATCATCTTCCTACAGCTTCCTTTAAAATTGTTTTTAATATTTTCCTACTACTTACTAGCCAGTCATACAACTACTTGTGAAGACTATTTTAGATCATATCTGTCAGAACAAGGGTGATAAAATTGAAGGGAATAAACCATGTTCTTACCATAGGTCAAATTGGGATTCCTTTTCCTCAATGATTTGATAATTTCTGCAATTTGTTTCAGGGAGTCTGGTGATCTTGAATATCCAGTCAGAAAGTGTGTGTAGTAGTCCACTTCATTTATTTTCAGTCCTTCTATAAGCTCAGCCATTTCCTCATTCTTTAAGACATTACCTTTGATATGTTTATATGCTGTGTGTGTTGAAAATTGTACTGTATTTATTGAGTCCACTTCGAAACCTAGAACCTACAAAAATGTTGCACTTGATTATTCTTATTAACATCTTAACTGCTTTACACGGTCTGCTCACAAAATAGTTAAAATAATAATATGATAGGACTTATAAAATGTTTATTGTGCACATGACTCAAGGAGTTATGATTTCTTAACTTTGCTTAAACTTTACTTAGTTGGTTTTAAACTTCAGTAAACTAAAGCAAAGATTAGATGAAGTGAAACATAACTATGTCAAGGTTTCATTGAATTCTTTCAAGAAAACATGGTCTCACTAACCTGCAATGGAAAAACTGCGCTTTTGTTTCCCACGTATCCATGAACCACATGGCTCTGAATGGAGAGGACCCTCGGTGTAAGATCTGAATGCATTTCTCTAGGTTTTTTCTTATGCAAAGTGTTTGCTGGCACTATGTTACACTTATTTCTTGAGGGCAGTGTGTAGATAGAGTGTGTACAGCGCGAATACAGCACAACATGCAACGGTAGACTGGCTGGTACTGACTGAATGAATGAATATAATCGTGCGGCAGTTGTAAACCAAGCCATTAATTTAAATTGATAAGGAACTGAAAAGATAACCTTGAGTTTAATTATTCTAATATAAATTTCAATACATGACAACAAAAGTGGCGACTTGACATATCATTTCATCCAATGGCCAATGGGGCGTCTGCTGAAACATGACAGGTGGCGTTTCACATCTTTTTATTGGATGAAATCAAATGTCATTGGGCCATTATTGTTAACATATTTTGAAATTACAATGAAAAGTGTTGCCAGATCTCTAATCTGGTGCTTTGTCTACTGATTTCGGTGATAATAAAAAGCTTTCTGGGTAAATAAATAAAAAACGACCGACCGAAAAGGGTTTTTTTTTGTAAATACCTCTTGATTAGCTCAAAATATCCACAATAATAAGCAGATTTTATTAAACTGAAAACATTCTTGCAAATACTACCATACCCAGATATTGTCCAGTATGCCCATTATTTTAAAGCCAATAATATTCTGCTCACCGATGTTTGATGATGTCCTTATTTTGTGCACGGAAAAAATAGGGACAACATAGGGTTAAACTAGAAAATCAATAGATATAATTACTATGTAAATAAATGCTAATCATTTAATGGAATAATATTTAAAAATAAGACTTACATTAAATAACTAATTAGGCACCTAATAAGTAAACAAAACAAAATCATTGATTGATATTAGTTGACTGTTCCTGTGTTGTTGCATATGCTCTTTCTAGTGTATCTGTAATGATCTTCATATCATTTTCTATGCTTCGGGCCCAGTTTTCTACATCTCCTATCTCTTTTAAAGCACTGCTGAAGTTTTCCACCAATGCAAGCCATTGCTGAGTTTGTTTTGCAAAGTTTATCGCTCCTTGATGTAACAATTTAGCTTCAGCATCTAATTTCTTTTGATTTAAATAAGCTTGTGCCACACTGAAATAGAAAATCAATTAAGTAAATATATGTATAGTGTAATAAATTAAGTAGGTAAATACCTACCTTTACCTACTTACTTGTGCTCAAGCAAGACTTATTTCTTATTTTACGTACCCAACATTCAGATGATCTACAAGGGCTTGAGTCAAATCATTCGCTGCGGCTATACATTCTTTTCTTTTTTGTTCTGAAAGAAAAAAAAATAGTAATTGTAGTAAGTACTTGTCAGCCCTAAAGACAGAAAACCTTGGAATATTTCATATTTCTTAGATTAATAAATTTAGTTATTACCTTGTACAACCCGTTTTGATGCTTGTTTCGCTTGGTGTTCTTTAACAAGTGATGATAACATTCTGATAACAATTATCAGTAGGTTCACATCCAAAATAAAGCCAAATTTTAAAGTTGGAAAGTGTTTTTTTGCAAATAAACAACCACAATTCACAATATTAATATGCACAGTGACAGCGAGTAATTAAGTTAGTGACAAAAATAATGTCAGTTGTCAGTTACGTCATATTGACAGATGACTTTCAGAGAAGATTTTCCGTTACACGCATCAGGCATCAGCACATAAAAGAGTACTAAACGCAGCAGTATAAAGATGACCTATTCGATACCAATATCTTGCTTCCATTATCAAATCTTGATGCAGAGGGATGGTTTGGCATGGCCAATAGGCTTGAGGATAGCATATAGAGACAGAAGAAGACAGAGATACAAGTGTGGTACTTAAGTACCTGCCTAAGTAAAAACCTGAACAAATTAATCAAGATATGGGTGTAACTAGCAGTAGGAGTACGTACTTATCTAACTACTAGTTTCCAATATTTCCTTTTGTTTCCTATCGCCACTACTGTGCGTTCATGAACTCCTTCCTTACCGATATGTATTGAATAACGAATACCTGCTAATCAGTAGTACTTAAGTACCTATACCCCTGTGTTATATACACATGGGATTGTATTGCATTAATTATACCTCGCTAATGGAAGAGGCCAGTATCGATTTTCGCTTATCGCTTACGATGCTGCCAGCTGCGGCCCATTGAAAAAATATTTGAACCTTATTTCATTTTACTTATCTATGGAGATGGGGTGCAAGTTTTAGTACCTATGGTACCTACCTACAGTTGTAGGGACGTTTCGTTTATTGTATCGGCTGTGTCCAAAGAGTAGGTATGTAATTACTAAGTTTAGCTCATGCCTGGTGGATGCCTGTGACTTCGTTTGGGTGTGGATGTGTTTATGTAGCTGTTGCCGTAATATTGAATGATCCACCGTTTTAAATAACGCCTGGGCAATTACAAAGTGGCACCGTATTATACTTAAGCACCGACCTACTTAAAAGCATCTAGGCGTTACGCAAAACGGCGGATCATAAAATATATAAAAGTACTTACCAAGATTAGTGTTTAAGGAAGGCTAACTTTTAGGTAAAGTAAGGAATATAGTAGGTACTTACTACTACTTACCTACGCAATAGTAATGAACCAAAAAATAATAAGAAAAATGAAATTTATTTCATAAAAATAACCCTTAATGACTAGGTACTCCGAGATAGTATTGATCTCCATTTTGGTATTCCAAAGTGGACGGTGACATTTTGGTTTTGTATTGTTATTAAATGTGTTTGTTATTGCTATTTGTTACTTGACCCTGGCGAAATACCCATTAAACTGGGTGGGCCATATTATTAAAATAAGAAAAGAGATGGTATAGAAGGACAATTAAGCCGTTTTTCTATCATCGGTGTGGGTAACTGATCCGTATTGTTGTTTGAGTTTCTCAGTGAACTCGGGGTCGTCCCAGCCCCATAGATGATGTGTGCCGTCTCCAGTGCGATGTGAACGTTGCTTTATAATCTCAGGTGTCACAGACTTCAAATCGTAGGCTTGCCCGATCTAAAATCATTGAAAGCAGAAAATTATCTATTTCACCTATTGGATATACTTATGTACTATGAGAGCTTTTAATTTAAATAACATATTTGATAATACCTTGGCCATAAGTTCGATGAACACGATGGTAGGCGTGAGCATATTGAACAAAGGGTGTTCAGTGGCGCGGTAGTCCCATGGGAACGTGTGGTGGTAGTTGTGGAAGCCTTCCACGCAGAACATCCACACGCCCAAATTCTCGCGGGGATTCAGGGACCTGGCAAAATAGTTTTTTCTTTTTTGTTGGCATCTTATTTTATTTCTGGTTTCCGTAAATTTAAATTTGGAATATAAGTACTTTTTTATAAACTGACTAAACTGGCTATAGTTATTCTAACATATGCTATGAAATTTGGTAAGGGCAGTAGAATCTTAAAAATTTCGGACCTGCTCTAATCTGGTAGACTGGAGGCGGACTTGAAGAATTTGGGAATACGCGCACTAGTACTTACTTATCATAAGGCCTGTATCCAAAAGTATGGGCGAAACTGTTGACGCTCCAAACAATATTGATGCCGCAGGTGTACCGCAGAATTGTAGGGATCAGGAACGCATTCAGCCAGCTCTCGTTCCAGAAGTACACTGGGATCACAGTCGGCAGCACGAAGCAGAGGAGAGGCATCAACTTCAGATAATGTCTTGAAAATGGGTAATGTTATTTTTATATTTGTCTTCTTTACCTATTATATTCCTATCTTATTTCACGAAGTCAAGCATTGGCAAGCTTCACCCAAAAAAGTTGATTGCAATTATAATCAACCGTAGCAAAAATTGGACCAAAATTGATTATTAATTATGGGCGTACAGCAATACGTCTTATTATTGCATAAAAGCTGTTTTTTTTTAATCACCATTATACCAGTATCTACCGGGTTTCTACTCTAGATATAGTGCTAGGTACTCTGTATTTAGTGTAAAAAACTCCTAGTTGCTAGCTTATAAGTGTTGTCGGGAGTAGAGGTACACAATATTCTTGCAAACTCACTTTCTTTGGAACATAACCACTGGATCCGCGTACAAATCGCTAAGATCAATTCGCTTCCCGCCTTCGATGACTTCAGGGCTCTTTTTGCAGCAGAGCCAGCCCATGTGCGAGAAGAACAACCCTCGTTCAGCGTTGTGAGGGTCGGCGTCGGTGTCTGCGTATTTGTGGTGTGTGCGGTGATCACGGGCCCACTCGAATATGCAGTCCTGGTACAAAAAAAAACATCTCCAGTAATGTAAGCAAACTAAGTACTTACGCTTTCTGTGTGAACTCACTTTTACCTAGTAGGTTGGAGGGACCGAAAAAGAACTTCTACAGTTTGTAACCTACATCAATCTGGCCAAATCTCGATTTTACACAGTGCCAAAAAATTAACTCTTTCATTTTATAAAATTTCGAGCGTACCGTCAAAAGCTAATAATAAAAAGGAGTTTAAACATTTTAAGGAGAAAAGTAAAAATAATAAATCGGCCGTAACTCGCTCATTGTGATGAAAATACAGAAGACCCTCCGAGGGATGAGAAAATAAGTTTTGTAAGTGTACCTTACCTACAAAACTTTTGGGAAGTCGGCGAAAAAACTTCGGCGTAAAAGGTTGTTAAATTATTCCGACGCGAATTAAGATAGGTAGGGCACTTACCTGGAAGCCCATAGTTTGCCATATCATTAGGACTGTGCGCAATGGGGTGCGGGCTTTGAAACTCCTGTGGGTCCAGAGGCGATGAGATCCAGCGCCTATTCCTGTGGCGCACATGAGGTGGACAGCAAAGGCTACAACCAGAAAACAAATGAACAATCACTGAGTTAAATTAATTGCGACATTTTGAAATTCGAAACGAAATTGTCCAGTAATAAAAAAAATATTATTAAGGCTGAATTTCTAAATATTTATTCAACAAGGCACGTATGAATACTCGGAACTAACATCGGTAAGTTTCTTACACTGAGAAGAGCTCTTCTCTTCGAGCTCTGCTCTGCCAGCTGGCAAGAAACTTATTGGTTAATCTTTTCAATAATAAAAAGTTGGTGTACTCGTACATTTTGAGAGCGAGCTCAATGTCTAAAGTGATCTGACATAGGATGGCCTAACTCTCGTTTGCAAAGAACTCACCAAATACATTAGTCTGCCACTTAGCCGATGTGAAGACCAGATACAGTCCATATAAGGAGCTGATATGTAAGAACAGAAACCAAAAGATGTTGAACCACACGAACTCGTGTTTCCGCGGGGTGGCCTTCTTCAAGACGGAGACATCTTTATCGAGGCCCAGGTCCGAGGTTTGTGTGTCGGACTCAAAGAGTACCCCACTCGGAATTGGATCCACTTGGGGAGGCATATTCTGGAGGAGATTTAAATCATTAGTAGTTAACTCATACCACGTTATTTAAACAAAAGCGATCGACGTGGTAAACAGCTGGATGGGTGACCGTTAGTAGCGTTTACAACTAAGCGCTTCTGTTCTTGCTTCGGAGGGTACGTTAAGCTAACGGTCCTAGCTATCACAGTCGTTAAGCCATGCTGGAGGCCTTCAGGTGGCCTGAAAGCTTCGACAGCAGAGTTGCCCACTAGCTCATACGATACAAAAAGTAGCGTACAATTTTGACAACTTTGCTCTCCTCGTAATACCTATAAATTGTGGGTTCGGTTCCCGTCAGGGTAAATTTCGGAAATTGCCCTTTCGTGATATATCTCCCGGTCCATGGTATGGTACCCAGAGTAAAAGGGTTGCTTAATTTGGGACTAAACAGTTAGTGTGTGAAGTTAGGTTCACAATATTATGGTACGGAATATTGTGCTCTTAGTTTGCGATCTCTTAAAAATTGAGAATAAAGAGATTGATTTCTTTGGAAAGATCTTCAATATGAATAGTCTTACATTAAAATAATTCAAGAAATTGTCTTTTCATAGTTTCAGCGAAGGATCAAAGTACCCAATTACGTTTGCTAAGCAACAGCAGATGCATTTAATAGCACCATTCACAAGTTTAGTTAAAATATAAGCGAAGAAGTAATGGTATGAATTCAAATATCCACTACAGTTACTAGTGATGAGAGGTTGTAGTTATCGCTAACTAACAATTAAGCTTTTATAAAGCGGAGTAAATATAAGATTTTTAGGACACATTAAATCTTGTACACATTTAAAGAATTTCCTTTCTGATACTTTTTATCAAAATTTTGTAAAATCGCTAATAAACCTACCTCCAATGAATGTAATATCACTCAAGACTGTATTGTTACAACAATTTCCTGAAACACACTAATCTATTATTTTCTTGTGTTTCCCTATTTATATATAAGTCGCTATACAAAGAAAGTAATTTAAATTTCAAATTTAGGAACTGCAACTAGAATAAAACAAAAAACACAGGGTGTTCCAAAAGTATTAAATACTTTTTTAATAAGTACTTGGGGGTTTGGATAAGGATATATATCTGATCGAAATTCAAACACTTCTTTAATATTTTACCGTCATTATTTTTTAAATAACTATCGGTATCTACCTAAAGTACTAATGGTATAGTATATTATATATGACATTTTATACCACTAATATTCAGGAAGATGTTTGTTTACACTATTATTCAGGCTATTGGACGAGTCCTAAGGCCGCAACATGTCAATTGTTACAAATATCAAAGGCCTGTAACTCAGAAAATTATCCAATATCATTGATAAGTAGTGCCAATTTTCATTAGGCATCTTACATACATATCGGCTACTGTATAATGTATCTTAATTATTATTTCAGCTTTTGAAACACCCTATACACAGGGCCTGTACCCCTGTACCTTCGACCTTGCGTAACAACTCTATTGTATTGTAAATACCGTAGCTAGAGTAACATACATCTTTTAATTATATTGTAAATACATTACTGATAAATCCTGATTGTTTCAAAATATATGTTAATTAGTTCAAAACAAATGTGTTTAGTTGAGGTAATGAGTACACCTAGTGTCATAGGTATTAATGAGACATTTTATAGTTCAAAGTTCACTAGACTATACAAGATAAATTAATATGTATTTATGCCTTTAGTAAGGTAAAGATTTCTAGCAATATGAGTTTATTACATAACTAGATCTACTAGTATACCCATTAGCCTCTCTAGCTAAGCTAACAGACACTTGTGTTTAAGAGTGGTCTCAAATCAATAGTTTAATTGCTAGGTTATTGATCCTGGACCAATCAGCTTCGAGGATGTCTCTAACCAATAGGCTACTAACGTCAAACAAAAGTCTATCAAATAAGTTATGAGGTTTTAAATACAAATGAAATATTTCAGTGTTTGAAATGTTTCATATATCGTGGTTGTGGCTTGATTGCAATTCCGAATATCTGGTAAGTCTGAATTTCCGCAGGCGTATTGCGTCGGTAGGCGTCGGCCGCTGGCGGAATCGTGGCGCTTGTAATTTCCGCCTCTATCCACAATCGTTTACTTCGTGGCCACAAATGTATTTGACCAATTCAATTTCTTATGAGTTGTTGGCAGGCTTAGTGCACTCGAAACTTTAGGTGCGAAGCTGCAACTACATGCAATTTATGCATGCAGCTCTGTGCGAGTTGAATTGCACTTTATTGCAGTATGGAAAGTCGCTACTAATTTAATTGTATTTTCAGAGAGCGTCGTTTGTTGTTGAAAATAATAATATTATCTTTGGTACGAGTATTTGTTTGTATGGTTACTGGCCTGAACTGGATTTTTTCCTTTACCTATTGGGTCTTCCTGAAAGTTAATGTGATATACAATAATGTTATAGTTTTTTTTATTGGTTACATTAACAAAATGCATCGAAGTTAGTAGTAGTAAAGAGGTACCTACTTAATACCTCTATAAGTTATTTTATTGTATTTAGGTATTATGGAGTCTATTAATCACGTAACGTCATCTTTCCTCTCACTTGGACTAGTCCGAACCGAAGTACCTACATAATACCTATTGCTAAAACTAGAACAACACCCAAGAATTGCTGTATGTATCTAACTTTTGTTTGCGATATCTACAAATACAACAATTTTCAAGAGCCTTTCTGCACGACCATCAAACTGCTGCGGAAATATGGTTGCGGGAAACATCCACATTTATAACGTAAATACTGGGAATGAATGGTGAATCTCGCAGCCGAACAACTAGAGCGTGAAGCCAACGTTTTATTTTGATGCGTCTAGGGCTGATCGATTGTTCAACTTTGTTTAAACATTGATGATTTTTCATCGATTTTTTGCATGAAATCAGATGATTGTACTTTGGATAGGGGGAGCGGAACAATCTTACTGTCATGTAGGGCGTTTCTTACCGGGTCTTCCTGCATAACAAATTGTTGATAGATTCTCACTATTTGTAAGTGATTTGTATACGTATTATTATTTTTATTTTTTTATCTGCCTTGGCTATAAGTTTCATGACAGTTTTTATTAACATTAACTAAATTGTGACTGGAACTTGTGTCTTATTCTTATATCCAACGAATTTATGTGTATTGGGCAATAGAATCGACTGTATAATCGATCAAATGTAGCTCTTCACTTTCAGAAGAGGTTTTTCCGCTGGCCTGTATCTACGTCGGCGGTAATTCTACAGCCATCGCGTGTTCGCGAGCGTGACAACCTCACTCGGTGCAGATAAAAGATTAAATCTTTTCTGCACTTTATTTATTGTTCGCGTTTTAATAAAAAGGTTCATCGTATTATATTTTATTGAAACGTTTTTTAGTAAATGGGTAATGGACTGGTGGGAAACATGTACTTAGGTATTGTATTTTAATAATGCTCGATATTTTGGAATACGTTACATTTTGGAAGTACTTACAAATACTAAATATGACCAAGCACATGACGCATCTACCACAAAAAATATTCTGTTGGGTTTCTTACTAACAACTGACTTGATTCAACCATTCGCTACCATCCAGCTGCACCAACAAACATAAATTAGTTCTACTATAATTATAATAATTTAGCCCTTTGTCGCCCCACTCCTGGGCACGGGCCACCCCTCACTACAAGGGGTGAGGGTTGGCGGATTTCACATGACTTTCGAAAATGGGTTAGATTTTCTATGACATGCAGGTTTCCTCACGATATTTTCCTTCACCGTAAGCAAGTGATAATCATACCTATAGAAATTATGAGTCGCACATAGATATCGAAAAACCTAGAGATGCGAGCCAGGATTTGAACCCAGGACCTGGTGCCCGCAAGACGCGTACTTAACCAATAGGTTATCACTGCTGTTCTACTATAAGATATTTTTTTGTAGTAGGTACCTACATCATCTAAGACCTTGTTATATAAGTATTTACTAACACAAAATCCAAGGCCCTTGACCTTTCACGCTATTACGAATAACGTCGGTATATAAATAAAATAAATCAATTTAAAATATACGCGGAGTGCTCTCCGGTCGAGTGAGTGGTCGGGAAAGCGGTTGGAACGTAATTTTGACTGGAGCGGCTACCGCCCGATTACCGGTATTGTGGTTTAAATGGGTTCTGATCTTGAAAAACGATTCGCCTGTGCGGCTTCCGAATTGGAACCCAGTGTTCGATCATTTTACGCGATATTTTGATTGAATTTTACCATTCAGTTAGATATTTATTATCGAACGGTGGTCGCCTGTAGTAACTTAAATTTAAAAACTAACTTAAGTTTGAATGTGTTACGTATATTCTCGGAATAGTCATGTACTACTACAAAAATACGTTCCTGGTACATATTACCACTGGCTGTCTGCTAGCAGTGCTCGCTAACTTTTCATATAGGTATTGCATAAGCTCTACAAAATACTCGCATGAATAATACAATCTACAATATCTAGAGCGGGCAGAAAATCAAATTAGTGCTGGAATATTCATTGTGCGTTGTGTAAGCAGCTCCATTGGCCGGCAACAAAGGGCAACGGAATCGATTCAGTGCTCGAGAGGTCGGCTATTGCGCATAGTTCCTTAACTATTAACTGGGCCGGAGTGAAGCACTTCTTCAAAGTGCTCCTGAGACCCTCGTTGATTAATATGTAATAGTTTGCGCTGGCAGTCGGTTTGAAATGTTGAGATATACAGGGTGAAATTGAATTCATTGACTAAACTTCGACGAGTGATCCTTCGTGTACCTATGATAAATTAGAGGAAATCACTAAGTAATATGAATTAAGTTTTGTGATACTAAAAAATTAAATAAAATATAATAAAAGTATCAGGTAATTATGACACGTAGGTATGTTCTTATCTTTAAATCGTATTATTTAATGTTTGACTAAGGTAATGACCCAAAAAATATATATGTAGGTACTGAGTAGGTAGGTAATATAAGACGACGTGTTATAATATATAGTTTCAAGTGAAAAAATCAGTATTATATTGTTCAACTTAAATTTTTATTTTGGGTTTTATTTATTACGAGATCTTATCAATTTTACCATTGCATTCAATTCCACCCTGTATTTTAGAATCTGCATTATGTGTGCTCGGTTTATTTAAAACGTACTTTTATGAAGGTGTTCACTTTGTCGTGCGAACCGTGGGTCCCCTTAACTCATCATCATCATCTGAATCAGATACTCGTACCTTTTCCTATTATCTGGGGTTAGCAAGACGCGTGCTTAACCAATCGGCTATCACCTATCTATACCTTATACTTTCCTTACCGTACCTTTTAACCGGGTTAGAACTGCAATTAGTGATGTTTGACATTGTGCATTAAAATTGCAGACCACTGACACTGCGAGTTTGACGTCATGCGTTTTTAACGTTTTATGTTTGTTCTCAGTGAGGCCGCGTAGAGCCAAACCGTACTATTAAATTGCGTTTCAATAACGTAGGAGTTGTATGTCAAAGCTCTATGTTTACTTACAATTCCACGTATTGGTTCACGAGATATTTCCCACACGAGCTTTGTAAACTAAAAGGTTTTTGGAGAAACGTGCTGTAGAGTAGTGGGGACTGGATCAAAATCCTTTCAGTGCTGAATCGTAGCGAGTATTGTAAATATACGGATCTAGCGGTACATATTGATTTGAATATCTAGATGTGTTTCATATTTTGCGATCGGATTTTCTTGAAGGTAATGTTTTTCAAGCAATAAGGATTAAGCGTTTTTATACCTACTACCTTCCAAATTTAAGAGGGAGTTGTTGTTGAGGGCCTTATATATAGGTATAAGTATATGCATCTTTTTTATTTACCATTCGTGTTAAAGAAATGTGGGAAGGAACTACTATTCTACTCAGGCTCGTGTTATTAAAACGATTTCAAGTCTACAAGCGATCTTAAGGTACGCTTTTGTATATATTATAAAAATCTCATTCGAGTTCTTTCCCAACGTAAGTTAGTGTTTCAAAGCTTCATTATTTTAAGATACGTTCAGTGTCTACTGATTGTATCACCGACCTGCCGGTTTCGCCTCCAAGCCACCAAATCCCCGGTGCCATTCCTATATACGAGTATGCAGCAGTGCATGTAACACACATCAATAAATAAATATCGCCAGAACGACACACCAACTGTATGATCCCAAACTAAGCAACGCTTGTACTGTGGGTGCTTGGACTGGGGGCGATCCCTATAACACCCAGACCTGTGAAAATTACGAAAAGTCCATTTCCGAAACTTGCCGCGACGGGAGTCGAGCCCGCAACCACCCGGTGCAGTGAGCCGAGCGGCTTACGATCAAACCACTGCGTCAAGCGGTCATTGTCATTGTGTTAATGTAAGTAATTAATTGCAAGTGTAGGGTCATTTGAGAAGATCTATATTTATAGTAATATAGATCTTCTAACTTCTTAACTCAAGTAAGTAGGTAGATAGGTACCTACTTGTGTTGTTTGGGTTTGTTTTTTTCTGATAACCGACAAAACCAATGCTAGCCAAAAACACGTGATAAATTACCTTTTTTTTGGGACTGGTCCCGCCACACACTCCCACCACTGTTACTCCTGTAAACCAGGATCGACAATGGTGACCAATAATGACGTCGAGGTTTGACCCTCAACGAGTCCCGGGGAAAAGTTAAATTGTCTTAGAACCCGCACGAATTAAATCGAAAGAAATAATAGGAAGAATTGGAAGAATACATTTCCACTTCCCTCCGGTGCAAAGCGGGAAACAAAAGTAGCTGGTATGGGCTGCCATAGAAGCAAGACTGTTAAATACTGAAGATAGAAACAAGACTGTTAAGACTGTTAGTAATTTCCTTATTGAAATGGCTACGGAACCCTTAATTCCCCGTAATGCTGGACCCCTCATTGTTGAAATTTCCATGTCTGATATTTCCATGAATTATGCTAACTATTTTCAGCATTAGAAAATTGATTTTAGGAGGAAATGCGCGTTCGAGCGTATTGGGTTTTTAATTTACATTGCTGTCTATGTCTAAAGAAGTAGGTTAAATAGTATTGATTGATTTATTTATGAAAAATCACTTGAAATAGAATTGTATAATGATTTCATGCCAATAATTAGAGACCAACCGAAACAGGACTTCATCCGATAACGAACCTTCGGCCTGGTCTCAGGGATGCTACTCTTAGCAACGATAATCGATATCGTGAAATTTGTTGCACAAAATTATCGTTCGTTCAGATGATATGATATACGGCATAACATAAAATATGGAATTTAGAGTAGGATTCGACACTACAAATGTCACGATATATCAATTATCGTTGCTAAGAGTAGCACCCCTGTTTCTTCGGTTTTTACTAATAATCATACATTTCAATATAGTCTTCGTATACCTAATTGGAAATTTTCGGCATCCGTACCTTCTAGGCCATGACTGGTAGCAGAGTCCGTATCACTTTAAATTTGTGGTTTTGCTACTTATAAAACTTAATATATTTTCGTTGGTATTCGTTTTCCTTAAAGCCAATGATAGCATATTAAATGCTCAATTTATTTATTAGTCGAGAATGATAAGAACTAGTGGAAGAACTATTGGCTGTAGTTGCCGCCGCGGACCCGTCGTGTTAACTAGTGTCGGACGACTACAGTACAGTCGAGCGCTTTCTGATACCTCGCATCTCCCTTGCTTAAGGTTTGTTTAGGGTAAGTTCCATTTTACACACCACTGTAGATACACACACTCACACACAAGTGTGAGGCGTCTTGTGTCCTATATACCAATAGGTCAATAAATCGAATGCGTAGGTATACGAGTATAATGATGATGACTTATTTTTGTATTTATATATGCAAGTCTGGAAACAATCTGTTATCCCGTTAGATCGCACATAATATGTATTTTACTATTTCATTTTATCTATTATATTTTGTTATCTAGTTTCTACTGGGTAGTCAGTGACACCCCTAAGGAGGGTTTGGCTGAAAATTGGCGCTGGGGGAGTCTCGTTCTTCTCCAGCACATGCTGAGCCAATTACCTTTCAGCACAGTTCGCGCTGACCCGCGATGTGTGTCGAATAAATGTTTCTTTCTTTTTTAGGGTTCCGGACCTTAAAAGGAAAAACCGGAACCCTTATAGGATCACTTTGTTGTCCGTCCGTCTGTCTGTCTGTCTGTCTGTCTGTCTGTCTGTCTGTCTGTCTGTCTGTCTGTCTGTCTGTCTGTCAAGACCTTTTTTCTCAGAAACGGGTAGAGTTATCAAGTTGAAATTAATAACAAATATCAAATGCTATGGTCCCTTGTAGGTGTAAAAAAATTAGGCTTCTAAGTCAACGCAATCAAAAGATACGGTGATTTATGTCACATATTTTGATACTTTTTGCAAATTCACTTATCAATACAAAGGAATCAACGCACAGCCCAAACCGCTGGTGTTAGAATCATGAAATTTTGACAGTAGGTACCTTATATACCGCAAGTATCCATTAAGAAAGGATTTTGGAAAATTCCACCTCTAAGTGCATAAAATAGGGGGTGAAAGTTTGTATAGGGTAAAAAAAATAAATGAACCTAGAGACATGAAAATAAGTATTGAGGCTATTTATAACAAATAAAAAATATTAATTTCAGCGTTTTGTAAAATTACACCCCTAAGTGTGTAAAATAAGAGTTTGTATTGTAGTTTTTATTCAGTTTGGTTGCAGTTTGTTTTGGGTTCCCGAATTTGTTTAAGCATTTTTGGGAAGTTTAAGCTATTTATTATTAAAATATCTTGCCTGTATCGATATTGGAATCCAGGAATGGAAAAACTATCTAAAATCATAATAAAATGTTGGACGGAACCCTCAGGGCGCGAGTTCTACTCGCACTTGTCCGGTTTTTTTTCTTTATAACGTTTGCGATACCAAAGGCACATTGCCGACCTGAAGGAAGTGGGATAGAGGAAAGGGAAGGGGAAGGGTGATCATAAACGTAAAATATCGTTTTAACCTCCACTTTCTTTGTAGTCTCTCTAGAAATGAAACAATTACACACTGAAATCCAAAGCACTGGTGAGATTTTTATCATTTCGGTTGACAGTTTAGGCCACCGAATCAATCGAAATGAGAACTCTATGATAACACTCTATGAGGGGGGAGCTAGAGTTGTTCGATACAAAAATATTCTTGACAAACTTTAGTTCACCGAAATGAAAGGACTTTCTGGGACACATGCATTTTTACTTACCTGATATTAAATGGGGGGGATATTATTATAAAACTACTTTGTGATAATTCTATCACTATTCCCGATTTAAATAAAAGTAGTCATTAACCTAAATATCCAATCGTTTTTGTTGTAAGAGGTAAATTACACTGAAAAATGTTGTGAGAACAGCTATAGCATTTTTTTCCTAATTAACTGCAAACCCAATCAATCAATCAATATTGCCTCGCATAGATAGTTACCTCTTCTATCTAAAAAAAGTAATATACCTAACTGTTTGGTAACGTTCCACACTACCGACTTCATCCATGACCCGTAAATTTGCTGTTGGGAAATCCACCCACCTACTAGGAAAATTGTCCTTTTGATATGGAGGGCCAATTGATAACCGCATAAGTAGGTACAAAATGTTAGTTACACACTTCTCAGTAATCAGCAGAGCGGTCGGTCACCCAGGCCAGGTTATCACTGCTAAATATAACCTTTATCCTGACAATAATATAAATAACAAAATGTTGTCCTCTTGAGCGTACAAGTCAGATGTAGGTCTCAAGTCTGACAGCGTTGTCACGCCATTTTGTACAGATATGACATAAGAATGACATCTCCAAGATCTCAAACTCGAAATCAGACTCTCAAACTTGAAATCGATTTATTAATAGGGGCTTCGTTTGAGTGTGGACTGTATAGTATTAATATATCTTAGGGCGCTTGTGGCAGCCAAAATAAACACTAGTATGTTGAATATCAGTAACTGTATTTATGGTGAGAAAACACTTATTATAATAAAAACAAAAGGAAACACAGTCCAAGCAACAGTTAATCACTAACGCGTCCAATTACCCAACCTGTGTTGCCACATAAAATATTAATATTTGTTGGGATGCCTTAAACATTTGAGTAGCGTTCCAAACAACATTCCGACTGATGTGAAAAGGAAAAAGTACTTACCTACCGTATAAGTAGAAAGTAAGTAGCTACTAGCTCGGAAATATCTTCCACATCTGATTTACACGTATGATGTTGAAACTGCCAAAACGCCTCGCAGTCTGGTGTGGGGTATGTGGTGCTTGTGGTGGCTGGCGCTGGCAGCGCTGGGTGCGGGTGCGCGGGCGCAGGGGCCGCGCCCTATGTGCGCGCACGACCTGCAAGTGCTAGAGCGCTGTTTCGCGCAAGGAAACAATGAAGATAGCTATAAATTTGTTGTGATGGGTGAGACTATGTTGCATTTATTTCATGAAAAGGAATAGCATAAGCAATAGGTTCTTTGCACGTATCTAAATCCATTAGCAATAATCTCGTTCTGAACTAATAGTACACTGTTATTTCGATTGGCGTGCACGAACGTGGTTGAGTCCCAACGACTCAGCTAATGATTTCTCGCCGATGTTTTTTTATCGGTCGTCCACAGGCGAAAAAATTACGTACGAATTTATCGTCGGCAACTACTTCGCTCTGGATTGCGGGTGGCATATCGCCTTCGACGAGCCGGCACTGCCGCGCTTCGAGCCCGCGCTGCCCGTACGCGAGGTGCGGCTCCACCGCTGCTGGCCCCGCGCCGGGTCGTACGCGGCCGCGCTGCGCGCGCTCAACGTGACCGCGCTCGAGGAGCCCGGCCCGGGGGGCGATACGGCAGCTCCGACATACTCCATGTATCTTGACCTCAATGACGTAAAGAATTTCAATGCGAGCGTGTTGGGCGAGACGACAACTCTTCGCAATCTGATCATTTATTACACGAGCGTCACCGCCGCCGACCTCGCGCGGCTGCCCGTCAACCTCGAGCGGCTAGAGCTGCGTTACACCAAGACCGGCCGCGTGTCCGCCGCCGCTCTCGCGCGCCTGCCGCGCCTCACTGCGCTGAATATTGTCGACACTAAACCCGTAGAGGTGGAAGCGCACGCCGCGAGCAATCTGAAGTCGCTAGTTTTGGTATCGCCCGCCCCAACAGTGAGCCTGGCGTTGCCGGACACGCTCAATTCGGTTTCGCTTACGGACTGGGCGGAGCGCCAGCCGGAACCGTGGCGCTCGTGTGCAGGTCTCGACGAGCTACTCGTGTCCAATACCGCCGTCGAGGCGCTGCCGGATGGGTGGCTGGCCCGCTGCGTGAAACTGCGCTCGCTGGCGATTCAGTTCGCCCGGAACCTGAAGACTTTGACGGTGGGCGCGCTGCGCGGCGCCGCCGCCCTAGAAAATTTGCAGGTGATAGGGAGCGCGCTGGAAACGCTGCCGACGGGGCTGTTGGACGAAGCGCCGGCGCTGCGCGTGCTGGACCTGCAAGATAACCGCCTGCACACACTGCCCGGGTGAGCTTGATATCTTTACTGACGCCTCACTTTCGAAGAGGAAGCGTTATCGAGGCGCGGCCTTCTTGTTTATATACCCCGTAAACTGCAAGCGTAAGGCTCCTCGACCCATAAGAAGTTTTAACTATGTCTATGTTTGTGCAGCAATCTTTTCAGGAGATCCATATCACTGGTAGAGTTGGATCTGTCCAGTAACAGTCTGTCAGGCTCGGTGCTGGGCGTGCTGGCGACTATAAAGTCTCTGAGCGTGCTGCGCCTCAGCGACAACATCGCGCTGGACCCGTGCCCGAGCGCGCGCGACGCCGGGCACGACGTGCAGGGTGAGTGCGCTCGTGCCTATGGATTCCCCTGCCGCATTAATGATATCGATGTTTATGTATTTTCGGTGACGTCACGCAGGATTGTCGTCGCTGCGTGACTTGAAGAACCTGACGGAGTTGTCCCTGGACGGCACCGGCACGCGGCGCGTCTGTAGCGACTGGCGGCAGCTGCCGCGGCTCACGATCCTCGACGTCACCGATACCGACGTCACAAAGCTAAACGTAATTGGTTTAATACACCTAATATATTATGCAGAAAATACAGATTAGATTTAGCACTTCCGCACATTAGCAGTCAATCACACGGCTAACGCGACAACTATTTTTAACCGACTTCCAAAAATGAGGATTCTAATTCCATGTTCGTCTGTATCTTCTTTTTTTGTATGTTCACCGATTACTCCGATTTTGAAAACGAGTAACTACACTATGTTAGGACTTCTTCTTAGGTAGGTACCCACCTACCCCTGTTTGAATTGGCACCGACTCCAAATGAAAGAAATTACAAAGTGCCTAGTTATTTCTAGCATTTTAGTGGACCCAGGCTTTTTGAAGTTTTGTTAAGTCTGTTAATTTTTTTTACTGAAATATTTTTTTCCATAATTACTGTTTACCGTAGGTATGCAGATGCCGGATACGGCGATTGACCATCGAAAAACCATCGTCCCCATCGTTTGAATGTAGCATTACATTATAATAAAGTAACTGTAATTAGTTAAGCTTCATCATCATTAACTAACCAATTTTCGAAAGACATGTGAAATCCGCCAACTTGCACTGGGCCAGCGTGGTGGATTATGGCCTGAATCCCCCTCGTGTTGAGGGGAGGCCCGTGCCCAGGAGTGGGACGTCAAAAGGGCTAAATTATTATTATCATTTAACTTAATTTCAGTGATAAGTCTTCCACCACTAGACATAGGCCTCCACAAAGTGTTCCACCACGACCGGTCCCGAGCTGCTCGCGCCCAGTTGTATCTCACATGTTGACGTCTTTTACCTGAGATTTATTTCAGTACGCCGACCTCGAGTTCAACACCACAGTCGACATTACGGTGCAAGTGCCGTACGTCGACTTGTGCGTTAGCCGCGAGGACTACACGAGGCTCGCCGCCGCGCCGCCGGGGCCCACGCTCACCTTGAAGATGATGGGGCTGCTGAGCTGCGACTGCAAGTTGTACTGGGCTGCGGCGGCGCTGCGCCACCCCAACGCGCGGCTGCGTGAGACGGGCGGGTACTGCACGAGCGGGCGCGCTCTGCGCGACGTGCCGCTCGACGAGCTGGTGTGCCCCGCGTAGGGCTTGCAATTCGAATACACGAATACTCTGAATATTCGGCCTTTTTCAGTATTCGAATATTGTGGGAGGCTATATTGGAATATTCGGCTATTAATGTGCACAAAAATATAAGGTTTTCATTATGGTTACGTATTGTCTCCGACGAACGGTTTAGGTAAAATTGTAGACAGATTTTTCCTGTAATTGTTTATTTTCGTTAATCCACAATCAAAAATTATAGCCAAAAATTACTGGTTGTCATACAGGGAATATTATTATTTACCTTAGATGTATGGAGTTGGAGCGTGATTATGAAGGATGGTCTCGATAAATTAAAATACTTGATTATAAACTGTTACTTATTTTATTGTCTTGCTTATTTAAGGTGAAGGCGTAAAATAAATGTATTAATAAATGCACTGCACACGGTATTTTTCGCGAATTACAAAATTTGTCTTTTATTATTGTCAGATTTTGAAAAAATTCTAAAAGAACTCCAAAATTTGAACTTCGCGGGCTACATGGGCGCTTTAGCCTTAATAACGACATGACAGACACTATTAATTATTGTCTATTTACTAGTGTTGCACTTATGCGATATTGCCATAATGCTAATACACCGGCATAACGACGGTAAATCATTTTTGTAGTCTTTAGTAGGCAGGTACTTTTTACTAAACATATTGTACTTAATTACATCAAAGATTGGTTTCAATACGAGGCATCAAGTAAGTACATTAATATTTTCTCAGTGCACGAGGTAAGTAATATCTAGAATGTAATTTGTTCCACATGGCTATTCAATTCACGATACACGACCGCCCCATCATGTGTATGCCAACTTACTTACTTTGTAGGTGTTGTATAGGTAGCATATTATGTAGGTAGGCACCTACATTTATGTAATATGGGATATCATAAAAACATTTGTTCCGAACGGATTTTGCGCCAATCCATCTCGAATTACGTGAAATTATATCAGCTGTCCCACAAGGATTGAACGGGGTTGGGCTTACAAAGGAAATGAAAAATCCGTTTAGTGAGCTCACACACAAAAATCGACCCATTGGGAAAACTAGAACCGAAGAATGTAACTAACTTTGTATGTATAAGTATCGTGCATATGTACGATACGCCTATGTAATGTCTTAAGGTCCTTATGATAAACTGGAGTTTATTATTTTCAACTCTTCAATGTAAATATTTAAATATAAGATATCTTTTACAGGTGCGAGCTCATTTTTAGATGAGTTCAAGTTATATCAGAACTAACACGAAGTTTTCATTTACCGTCTTTGAATTATTAAACATTAAAAAGTTACCAAACAACTAAATCAATTAATATCGCCAGACTGACATAAATGGTCTCAAACTAAACAAAGCTTGTACTATGGGTACCGTACAATGGACTGGGGGCCATGCCAGACCTGGGCAAATTACGAAAAGGCCATTTCCGAATTTGGCCCCGGCGGGATCGAACCCGCAACCACCATGTGTAGTGAGCCGAGCGGTCTACACTCGAACCACTGCGCCAAGCGGTCAACATTTATTCAATGTTACGAATACGTAAGCATATATCATTGGATATAGATATGCAGAATGGACCCAACCACTGGAGTTGATTTTAGTCTGCAGGAGTAAGTGTGGGTTGGTTCCTTTTTGCAAACCTTTGTCCAATTAAAATATATTTAAATATTTCCCTACACAATAATTTGAACGAGATGCTGTAATTATAGTAAAATGTTTAGACAGCGTTCAAGGCTTTGCTGTGTATGCCAGTGTACTTCTGTTAGAATTTAATTTCTATAATTGTCATTATAATTACAGGATCGCCTTTATAATTACTAAGGCGGTATTGTACAAGTAGGTACCCAATAGGGGATTATTTTTGTAAGGTAAAGTGGAATTTCTTGTTCCATGCTATGAACCTATATTAGTTAATTGCTGTATGGATAAGAAATTAGGCTAAAAAATGTACTCCGAGCAACCAATTTTTTGGAAAGTGGAGGTATGAATTCTTATTGAAATGATTTGTATGTAGGTACACAATTTTGTACTTTTATCAGATTCCCATTCCCTTCTACATGTTAGGTAAGTATGTCTTTAATAACGACTCAGAAAGCGAGGTACCTATACATATTCTCCATACATGTTCGATTCAAATAATTTACTTGATAAAACTCGCGTTAGACGCAAGCGTCATGTTCGTATATTCCATCAAAGACATTCTGTATTCTGTCACGTATTCTACAGATGGATGCTCAAGACTCACATATTTTGTATTTCTTCAGGGTATAAATGTATTTATGCAAATAAATAAAATTAAAGTTTCTGTTTGTAATGGCACAATAATAGCTTTTTAAAATGTTCATGCCTGTGCCTGTTTGTTCCGGCTAATCTCCGAAACGGCTGGACAGATTTTAACGGGACTTTTACTGGCAGATAGTGGCGTAATAAGGAGTAACTGAGGCTACTTTTATTTAATCTAAATATCACGCGGGCGGAGCCGCAGGCAACAGCTAGTATTCTATAAAACTTATACATTATCTAAGTACCTATACATTTCAAATCGGTTAAGAAGCAACATACATAATATAGAAAAAAATATCCAACTATCTTTGTGAGTAGGTAAATAAGTAGATACATAATATCAATAGGTATTTACAAAATTAGTTGGACCCACCAGTTACCTCTTATGGTACTACATACGTGATAAGAAAGAAAAATTAAATTACTCAGTACGAGCATCGGAACTTACACACTACAGTGGCAATATATCTTTTAGTTCCACCTTCTCAATGTTGGGGTGAAAACGTCTTCCCAAATTGCCAATTTTCTGTCATCATCAAGGGTGAATGGAACTTTGATTATCAGAAAAACGGAGGGCGTTTAATTTGCTAATAAAAGTCGAAATCTTTGCCAACGTAATGGAAGATGTTATCTGTTTTCTTTTATACGATTTCTTTCGGAATAAACTCTTATACAAGAGAATTGTTGAGGTCCTAGATCCCCTATTTCAAGATACTAGAAAACTGGTGCAGCCAACATCTGACTGAAACGAAGTAGAGATCGTATCTTGATTCATAATTTCCCGGTTTTATTAAAGGGGATTGTTCCGAATCATTATTTTCTAACATACACTTTATACGCCAATAAAGTTGCATATTTTCAGGCTCACATTTGTCTAATATTATAAATAAAAAAAATTACGTAAACATATTTTTATTCGTGGTTCAATTAAATTACAATGAGTTAAGGTGAATGTAAGCGCTGGGTGAAGCTTCTTTGGTTGCAGAAAAACAAAAACACTGCACACCATGGGGAGAAACAAAAGACGGAAGGCGAGCTCGTTCCGATGGTATCGTATCGGAAGAGGGCCCTGATTTATGTCGTTTCTAATGATCGCTTGAATAGCGATTGATGGGGAACGCAGTGATCAACAGAAAGGTTCCATGACTTGAAAAACAATTGATACGAGTATATCGTGTGTGTTTTGTTTTTTTTAACGTAAATCCACAGACTTTGTATTCTTTAGAAATGCCCTTAGGAAAGTAAAATGCACTACTAAGTGGCCGCAATTGCAATCCTTGTAGTGGATAGACATGGGCTATAGAAAAGAATAATACAGAGGTAGACAGACGAGCAATTGTCGCTACTCCCATTTGTCTTAACAACCGTTGATATACATTACCAAACACCCAATAATATTTAGTACATTTCCTGAAATTAACTCGTTGGACTTATTTTTTCAATACACTGCATTGTCAGAAGTTAATACTGCTACACGCGTTAAGTAACCACCGGGTATTGGACTCATAAATCAGGGCCGAAGCAAATTGTTATCGTATGAGACAGGCGGGGGCGTGGGATCAGCTCTTTGGGGTGCCGACACTGACGGGGTGCTTTTCATTCATATACAGGGTCATTGGTAAAACACTGACAACCCTGCAAGACTTTATTATTAACATCATAAACAACAACTTTGTTATACATATAACTTTTAAAGTCTTTTAGAATGTTTATTTTGTTTGTATATATCTTTTGAATGTATTATTGTGTACCCAGTTGGGTGTCCTTTAGAAAATAAAGAAATAATTCAACCGATTTAATTATTCGGACTTTTTCACATTATATTATTCATCGGACGTAAAGAATTGAAATGTGTTATATAGAACCATGAAATCATGATTTGTGTTCGGTGCTTAAATAAGTATATTATGTTTTAGTAAAAAGTTAATCAACAAAAGTTGTTATTTATGATGTTAGTGATATATTCCTGCAAGGTTGTTAGTGTTTTACCAATTAATATAGGGCTATAGACTACGTGCTTTTCTATGTGCAATATTTACTATTAGATTTTTATTAAGTAAATAAGTTGTGACTGTCATAGTAGTAAAAAGTTATAAGGAATTGACGTTATTATTGAGATTTTGTTTACTTCATATTTATTAAAAAAACATCATCTTGAGGTAGCTAAGTATATAAAAAAAGAATAATTCATAGCAAGAAGAACGAACAAACAGATCGGAATCTGTGAACAAGGAGAATAAACGGGCGATTATAATGGGGGAGTGATTTCTGTTGTCTCTATCCTTGGAAATGAAAAATGCCCGGCTCGGGGAAGGGACAAATTGTTCTATCAATCTAGTATAGGGATTTATTATGTAAAAACGAGCTTCAATAATTCAATGGATCAATTTTCTGCGTCAAAAAAGTTTATTGTTAACTAATAGGATCACCATTATAAGCTCAAAACATTTTGATTCATCTTGATAATTTACGGCTATTTTTTATACAATACAAATATAAAATATATTTTTTCACAGAGCCACACTTTTTCAAATAGGTACAAATTTCTCATTTTTATGACAAATATAATTTCCGCGCTCGCTACGTAAAAGTCTTCATTTACGTTCCATAAAAATATTACCCAGTTGCTACTAAAATTTCATTTTGTTTTTAAATAAAAATGTTTTATGAAACGAAACATATTTTTTTTTGCTGGAAAATGTCAATAGTGGCTATATTTATCATAATGGATGTGAGTTTTTCTTACGTGAAACCGCCTACTACATACATACATAAACAAATAACAATATGAATGATATCTGTTTTTTTTTAAAGGAATACTAGCAATGTGTGTTTATCACATTACTTGTATTCCCTTTAGCCCCTGCAACTAAGCTAATGCTTGTGCTAGGAGTGGGCTCACGTCAATAGTTTAATGGCCAGGATGGGGGTCGAACCCGGAACCTCTCAGCTACGAGGACGGCCCGTCTAATCACTAGGCTATTGACGCTTGAAATCTTAGTTCAATCTTCAATCTTAGATATAAAAATAAAATAGATGTACTCGTATCTACTGAGATCGCAGATACTGAGCAATAGGTATTTTCCGTTTATAACATTGAAACAATCGGCATTCCGAAGTGTCAGTGGGTAATTCGCGGGTCGCCGGATATCGTCGATAAATCTTCATTACGCATCCTGAACAGCGGGCAGCGAGGTTCGGTCAGATTCCCGACATACCGGCCAGTCCTGCAGATCAGATGGCGAAATGTTACCCAAATCGTGAATACCCTTGGTTTGCATTTGATTGGATAGAACATTCACACTAAACGCATTAGTGTCTCTATTTTTTGTTGTCATAAAATAGAGACAACATGTTTCCATATAATGTTTTGGTTAGCGCAAACTTATGGCAAAGAAGACGTGTTTATAAATCACGAGAATAGATGCTTGTACTTGTCCTTTTTTAGCCTATTTGTTCCAACGCCATATGTTTCCTCAAATACGTCTTAGATCATAATTTCTACCATGCTTTTTGCAACTCTATATATATTATCAACATAAATGATAAAATCTATGAAATCATGAACATAGATGGATCTATCTATAATATCTGACTCGGATACTTGATAATTCACGAACATGAATAAAAGCGAGTATCAGTCTGATAGTTCGCAATAAATGTCCTTTTTTTGAAGTATTCCCTTTTGTCATGCGACACTTACTCGAGACTGCGATATTTCATTCAAACTTCTTTAAGTCAGTCTCTGCATATTGTTAACTAAGTTAAGATATGATAAAAAAGTAAATAATATGCAAATTAAAGACATTTACTTAGCTTTACTACAGAATATTGGACGAACCACTCCATTAGCTTAATCTTACGGCTCTAAAAGCGAGCTTTCAGGAGGTCGTCAGTGTGTCTTTTTAGAGGGATACAAAAAAGATAAAAAATCAATATGACAACTTTTTAAAAGCAAAGTATCTATCGTATACCCGTCGATTTAGAAGAAGGAAAGAAAATAAAATCTATATCTAAACAGACATGCACATAAATATAATACCAAATTGTTACGATCTTTGTCGTCTGTGTGTAATGGGGATGCCACTCAGCTGATGCTGGGGCGCAGCACAAGCCGAGACCCAGCGCTGGGTTTCCGTGGAAGCTTTAAGTGACCCTGCAAACGTAATAACCTAAATACACGTTCACACACACACGTAAGCGCACGCAGAAAATGTACCTACCAGAAATATCAGTTTTAGATTATTATTATTTATTCAGCAAAACAAGGAAGTGAAATGGGAAGCTATAGCGCAGCCGGGAACGTATACCAAGACAGCCCAATCGTGATGAGGACTCATTAAAAACTGACAGACGGTTGAACATCGTGGGGTGTCAGTCAAAGGCTAGAGGCCTAAAGGAAAAATGCAAACTTGTAAATACTACTTGACATCGTTGAATTAGAGCGCATACTGGTTTAGTTTTAGCTTTGATTATAGTATCTACTTGCGCTTTAAACAAAGTCAATAGGTATAGGTTTGGCCTAACTGTTTGTTCTCATTGCAGTGGCGTGAAATAAATCCTAGCATAAACATTTAGCTTAGTAGAAGGAGCTAACGGTACTAGTAGTGACGTAATAACCTTATAATCAGTAGTAATCATAACAAATAAATAATCATGACGTACTTAAAGTTTCTTTTTAAAACACAACATTGTGTATCAAAATTGGTGCTACTGTTTATTTCGATAAATGATGAGGATCTTATAACCTAGACGAAGGAGCAAGTATTTCTCATTACCCATCAGAATGTTAACATTCGATCAAATTATTTGTTTTTAATATATTTTCAACTATAAATTGACACAATAACACACAGAAATAATAATGATATTGCCCACAAAGCCCTGATTGATAGCTTTTATAATTAAACAGATGCACAATATTACGCTTTGCATATTAATCGCCCCACCGAATCACTGCCATTTTAATATATGTCATCGGCTTATGGCGTTTAGGGTTGAAACACGACTTAATATCGGTATCCCGACTTGTATTCAAGACTTGCAGGACCAAAGGGTGGCTCTCGTCGGTCCATTTCTGTTAATAGTTGACCCCGGAAAAAAGGGTGTGCGGTAATTAATGAACATTCTTAGTGAATACATTTTCATTCCGTTCATTGGTACTAATTTCGAAGATCGCCTCTGGTAACTTAATATGAGATAATATTATGTTGGTACGACTGAAGCGTTCCCATATTCTGAGTAGGTATATTGTAAACTAGCTGAGCCCGCGACTTCGTCCGCGTGGAATTTAACTTAACAAAAAAGCCCGCTCCAGCGCGACAGGACTCATTTTTTTTAAATTTGTTTTTCGAAAATAAAAGTATCCTAAGTTACTGCTTATAACATCAGCTATCTACCAGTGAAAGTCCCGTCAAAATCGGTCCAGCCGTTTCGGAGATACTCTTTGATTTCATGTGTTTTAATTTTGTTACGCGGAACCCCAATTGTTTTTCTAAAATAAAAGTAGCCTAAGTTACTTGTTAAAACATCAGCTATCTGCCAGTGAAAGTCCCGTCGAAATCGGTCCAGCCGTTTCGGAGATTACCCGGAACAAACACACAGACAGACAGACAGACAATTTTTTTTAAAATCGCGTTTTTGCTATATGTGTCGTATGTACTTTCATATGCATTTAGTGAAAAGGTGTTATTTTGATATTACAAACAGACACTCCAATTTTATTTATTTGTATAGATATTGTTCCCATGTTTGAAGATAGTACTGTAGGTACTTACTGAAAGCTACAAATATATACCTATTATTAATTAACTAAAAATAAAGGCCAAGAAACGGTAGGAACGTTGCAGACGCATTACTATTATGTTTGGTGTTCGTATATAGTTAACTAAGTTACTATTTTGAATACCCCATTTTGGTGAATAGGTACTGTATATATTGTCTATTGTTTCCACAAAATTACATAAATTTCAATATCTGTCATCAATGGCTTTGGCTAATGCAGGTTGACAGTACTGACGGCGGCCGGAGACCGGACGGTGACGAGGTTGGTCCGAGGGGCGATCACGCGATCGCTGGCGCATTTCTGTTAATAGCACCCGATTCTAGTGTATTACCCCTGACACAAGAGGGAGCGATTTAATCATAGTAACTAGTAGTTATAGAAGAATAAACTTATACTATGTTACCCTTATCAATAAACGTGGATTAGCGGTTGTATAGTTACACCATGCTTTGTCTTCTTTCTTCGATTTTCAAATGACTGATGACAGAAAGATATAGGGGTGTAACTATTCGCCCGCTAATCCACATTTATTAATAAATGGGTATAAGTATAATAATATATGCGGGATGGAAATAATTATCACTATTGCTGCTTGTGAGTTCTAGCTTAGTTTATAATGAACGTATTAATAAATCGATCTCAAGTCTGAGAGAGATCTTGACTACGCTTGTGACATGTCATTGTGTACCTACTGGTATTACATAAGAATGACATTTGCAAAATCGCTCCTAGACTTGACATCGATTTATTAATACGGGCGTAGACAAAAATCATACTACTAGAAAAAAAGTTATTTCAATTAAATGGTAGTAAAAATATTCTAATATATATGAATACTGTGTCAAATATTTAATGAAGATGACTTACAATTAAAATATCTCTTTTTGAATTTCAACAACTGCATGTAAGATTTGTGCTCATCATAAAAAGAACCATTAAAAATAAATCCAACATGGATTTATCTTTCATCAACAAGACGTGCTTTATAGCTCTACAGTCCGTGAATAGTTTATATCTTGCGCCACATCACCCCTCGATGAGGGTCAGCTAAACATCGGGGGTCCGATGACAACCCCAACAGAAAGGGCTTTCACAGAAAACTTCCCGTCCTTTTATATGAGCTCCATAGAATTCCGCTTAGCTGCGTTTCGACACCATACATTGCGTTTCTGTTACAATTTTCTCCTATATTTTCTTTCAGTAATTCTATTTTCTTTATTTTTTCGTATTTATTACGTAATGCGACCCATTTCACGTCACGTTAGGTGCGTAGATATATTTCAGAGGAACGTAATATTTCCTTTGATAGTGTTATTTTTTAAATAAAAGGTGTTGTACGCTTGTTTGCCGACTTTTTTACATAAAAAAATACTTGTTATTTTGCTAAAACTCTTCAAACAAGACAGGTGTTCCACGTCAGGAACTAACGATAAAATAGTGACGGGTGAAATGCTAAAAGTCTTTTAAGGATCGTCTTTCTTCACTGACAACATGATTTCAGCATTTATTGACGTGGATAAAGAGTATTGATGACGTAAACTAACAAAAAATCCTGTTAAAGCAGTCATTAGATTAATTGAACTAAGGCCTGTCTTAATAAATCGATCTCAAGACTGAGGGCGATCTTGGAAATGTCATTCTTATGTCATACCAGTACAAAATAACATGTCAAAAGCTTACTCAAGACTTGAAATTAATTTATTAATACGGGCCTAAATTACGTGATATTTATCCGAAAATGTATGAGTTTTGAGGATGTTGATGCTGAAGACCAATTCTATTCAAATTTTATTATATCTGTCTCCTTTGAAGGTAAAATACAATTGCCAGTGATGTATGACAGGCGGCAGAGACGGACAGCCGTTGGGCACAGCGTGGGCGGCGCGGCGCGAAGCGGGGAAGACGCCCTGACGTCACGCGCGCCTGCGCACTGTCGCACTCCTTGATGCACAGAACATGTTTAATTTACAGATGCATTAGTTGCGTTTGCTCACGAGGTATATCCTAAATATAAATAATATTCTAACAATTATAGTAATATTGTTATTGTTATTGATAATTATGAAATTGTTTTTTTACAGGTAAACTAGTCTTGATATTCCAAAAGTAAAAAAAATCTATAGTTAAAAAAAAATGATTTGCGGCCAATGTCATGAGTGGTGCCAAATGTCACAAAACTTTCAATCACCTTATCATTTCTATGTTAAATGTTAATGCTATTTGTTACTTGACACTGGCGAAATACCTATTAAACTGTAGGGCGGGCATATTTTAAAAGAAAGATGAAGAAGAATCACTAGCAGTATTTTGTAGCATACCAATATCATAAGGACACTACATTTCATATTTCATCTCTATCTCGTACATATACTGCGCACGGCAATCCGTGCCCGCGTCGCGTCGGGCATCGGGGCATCAGTTGAGTCGCTCGCGCGTGCCGCTACGTTCGCCAGCTACGTGCTACGGTCCGTAGCTCGCGACTACGCCGCTACGCCGGCACTACGCCGGAAACATCCAGTGACTGTGTGACCATACTCAAATAAAACGAATTATTTATTGTGTGACCCTGCTCTGTGCTACTTTGGTAACTCGAATATAAGTGGTGGATAAATCTCCAGCATAAGGTGGGTGCATATTGAATAACGAGATATGAATAGCTGTCGAGAGCTCGGATGCGAGTGGTTTGCTCTAATGTCAAGGACACGGATATTGATCAAGTAGCAGATGCGAGAACTGTACTGAGTTTGTTTACTGTTCATGTTTGTATTGTGCCGTATTTACTTACAGTCACGTTTGGGCCGCTTTTGTCATTCTAAACGTACATAGAGTTACTTGATTCAATTGTTTGTAATCCGTGTTTATGTAGCGAAATACAAAGGTACTGTAGATAGGCTGGTCGTTAAAAGTAATACGCAACAAAGGGAGTTACTCCGGAGTGAGGTCGCGAATAATTTATAAGGATAGGTGCCACCTTGCGTTACAAGTTTCATGAATTAAAAATGTACAGAGTGCTAATCAAACGTTATGTGTTAAATTTGTTGCGATTCTACGTTCGCGTTCCGGGATCGATAGAACATAAATTTCGGCATTAGCGGATTAATTAACGATGTTCCGTGACCCAGTTCGTTTCATTATTAAGAGTTTAATAGAGGATTTAAAAGCAATATACAGGTAATAAGCGCTCAATGAGTAGGGTGTTTCCGTAATTACTTTATTGTTGGTTTATGGCTCACTTTTGTTGAATCACAACATTGTTTGGGTTTAAAGACTCACTCGGTAGTGAGATTATTTAAATATTTAATACCTATCAACTATAAAATATATTATCTATTGTTCGATTAACATACGGGTGACCTACGAGCATAGACTTACAAATGCTACGTCTGTGCCTACGAAGAGCCCCGTGGCTCCATAATAATAATACTACTACTACCTTAAAACAAGTGAAAGTGCATTGTCAAATTATGATTAATTGTGATGCATGGAGTCATACCTACTGGTAGCTGCCAGGCTACACTCGTTCGTATGCAATATTACAATCAACAATGCACTATTGAGCTATTGTTTATCCGCTATATACCCATGCAACAAAGGTAATTGATTACGAGCCAAAGCCCTGGATTATCCGTCGTACAACGGGAACGTTAGAGTTGCCACGGGTGGTCTATTAGCAGTCCATTTGAGTTAGCTTAGGTAAAGGAACCCCTCACGAATGTTCATTACAATTACAATAGGCTGAAACCTAGAATTTATTACTAAGGTAAATTTTTGCTTTAGATGTGGTGGATAACGATAAAACCACCTTTATTTCCATGCACCTTTAAGGTAGAATAGCGTCATTGTTCCTATCGGACCATAGAGTTTATAAATAGATGCCAATGTTGTCGTCGAATAATAATTAAACTGAATTTTACACATTTAAAATTGTCTCCGTCTTGCTCATATATTCCGACTATGATAAGGATGGTACAACAGTTAGATAACTCAATTTCAGTTTGTGTACCAGAATCAGCACCATTTCCACGCCACGCCATTGTTACAGCTTCAGCAGTAATATAAAGTTATATCGTCGTCAACCTTCATAATTAGGTATGCAATTGTTTTCTAAATAATGCAATCATTCGTCATCATCAGCTACCTACACCGGCAAAGGTATTAGGGCACTTTAAAGTGTAAAAAATAGAAATGAATTTTGCTTTAAAACCTTATACTTACATGGATGTTATGTAATAGAGTTGTACAATCTAATAAAATCCGTGACCACTGTTCCTAGACATTTTTTTTTCCGTATGAGTATGCTCAGGCCAATGAGCTGAGGTTAACCGAGTAGATGCCTGAGCAGAGCCTCATCGAGCGTGCTGAGGCTTCCACATAATGTGATTAACTCCTATCTCTGAGCAGCTGGTTTGCTTTAGCACATAGGCTTTAGGTAGGTAGGTAGCTAGTACTACCTACCACAGAACAATGATTCGATCTAGTGAAGCGAATTGTTCTTCTAAGATACCTACCCTTTAGGTTTGGCATTACACATCTGTCAAATCAACGAGGTTTAAAAGGGTTATCTATACAAATAAATGAAATTGGAGAGTCTGTTTGTAATATCAAAATAACACCTTTTCACTAAATGCATATGAAAGTACATACGACACCTATAGCAAAATGGCGATTTAATTTTTTTTTGTCTGTCTGTCTATCTGTCTGTGTGTCTGTCTGTCTGTCTGTGTGTCTGTCTGTGTGTTTGTTCCGGGTAATCTCCGAAACGGCTGGACCGATTTTGACGCGACTTTCACTGGGAGATAGCTAAAGTTTTAGGGAGTAACTTAGGCTACTTTAATTTTAGAAAAACGAAATTTAAAAAATGGGTCCTGTCGCGCGGGCTCAGATCGCGGGAGCGGGCTTTTTTGTTAAGTTAAATTCCACGCGGACGAAGTTGCGGGCTCAGCTAGTAGAGCATATATTTGTAACATTTTCATATCAAAATTTTGATTCCAATAGTCAGAACGATAGATAGCGTTCTTACGATTTGGATCAAAGTCTTCAGAGAGCATCGTCTTTCGTCTTGAGAGGTAGAGCTCTCTACAGGAAAAATACATTTAAATGTTAACACCGCAACTTATTCAAATAATAATAAAACTATTTTTTCCTACACGAATGCGACATCTCATGAAAATTTGTGTACCTATACGATGCGACCTATTGGTCAAAGGCTAGGTTAGAAGTAATGGATTAAGATTTTGTTCGCTTTGTCTCGTCTATCGCTCATATAATATTTTCGTGTCTATGTGTCAAACAAATGCATAGTAGAGGCAATTGATTCAGCATCAAAGCCCTGGTTTATCCAGCGTACAAGGTGACGTTAGCTGGTGCCCTCGGCGGTCTATCAGCGGTCGATCAGACCCGTGGAAGCCATTTGCATACCCCTCGGAATACATTATCGTAGATAAGGCCACTGTTTGTGGAGTAATGAAAAAAAGATTTAGGTTTAACCGTAGTAGAGTCTGTGTTTATATTGTGAGGGGCAATTTTGAGTTCCTAGTTTATATAATTATGGGGGTTAAAAACAGGGGCCGATTTAGTAGGTACATAAAGGTACAGTAGGTACAGAAACAAACGCATGAGGCTGAAGAATATTACCCATAGAGCAGGTAAATATCGCATATCTTCTACTTAATCAAATTTTAAGGACTGACTAATTCAAAACAGACATGGGTCAGTTTAGTATATGACCTGTAGTCTATTGATTAACAGCTTGGCTGTAGAGCCACCATTACTATTTCATTGCGTAAGTTCTTTGTACCGAACCAAAGATAGCTCCTCTGAACAGTACGACGATTCTGCAATCTGCTGCCACTATAATATTAAACCCTAGACATGGAATCTCCAAGCTACAAAAACGTGCTCATTTCATCAAGATTTAAGGTTTATTTCCGTATGTTACTCGTAAATTTTTCAGTCCTCCGATAAAATTAATTTGATAGTTTTAAGTTTCTTAATAAGCCTTTTATTATTACCGACATTTACAGGTTCAAAACGTTTCGTATGATTTTTCGCTGTTTACAGTCTAAAAACTTATTTCATTATTGGATAACTTTACCGCTTTTATTACTTGTTGGTATTATGATCCTAAGCAATTTTGCCACGAAATAAAGTAGGATTTAGGATTTTATTAGGCTTTCATACTCAGAAATCCACTTTGGGATTACCTATTTCGTGTTTAGTATTTTAATTTACATTTTCCAACACATTAAGTTGATGTTTATAGTGGTTATAATCTATTATAAAACCATATTACTTAATGGTTACTACTTACCTACAATTTATCTAAGGATTCGAGTGGACAGATGAATGTTAGTTATATAAACATAGATGATAGGGCCAATTTACATGGCATTTCAATATTAACTCATAATTTTCAGGAAAATAATAATTGTCACAAAACAACGTTTATCAAGTGTACTTACTGTAATGTGTTACTTTTTACTGTATTATTCTTACAAAGCTTGATATTCTCTGAGTGATTGTGAGCAGAACCATGAATCATTTTTTTCGTAAGTACCTACATAAACATCATTATACTCGAGACAAAGAAAAACATTAATAAAAGCGACCATAAAACACATTTGTACCGCAACCGTGAATTGTTTAGTAGCGACGTTAAGTGTATTCAGAATAGACTGAAGAACTGAGGGAATGTAAAACAGGTGTTGGATAATATTTCACTCTGTGAATTATATTACTACTTACCTACTTCACTTCACTGAAATTTGCGAGGCTCCGGTAATATTGCCAAATAAATCGGAGCGTGAATTAATATTTGTGGTTTAGAATTCTGAGAATAGCAGAATATATACCAACTTTTGTATACCAACATGTAATAAGTCATTTCTGGAATTCTACACACAATCATTAGCTGGTATATAAGGGCTTGGTAGTGATCCGCCAAGGTGAGCAAACTCGCGCAACATCCTTTTCTCGAAGAAATACGGGAAATTAAATTTTCCTTGAATATTTTTTGTCTTAGAAAATCAAACTAATGTTCGAAAGACTTGTGAAATCCGCCAACCGTGCCGGTATCGCGTCATACGTATGATCCGCACTAGTTTATTCATAACTAGCTGTGCCCCGCGACTCCGTCCGCGTTCTGTTGAAATTTTTCCTGAATTTTCTTTGCTATAAACCTCACGGAGCCCGAGACCTTTCCAACGAATGCAAAACCGTGGAAATCGGTTCGTGCGTTCTGGAGTTATAGCGTCAGGAAGGAAAACCCGACTTATTTTTATATAGTAGATGAAGTTACACGGGTTTCGCCGGTTGTCGTTCCGGTCTGATGAATGTGTCTCGTTATGCGGAGTGCACAAGCTTGCCTAGTGCATATTACAGTGTTGTGTCCCACTGGCCTCGACACCGTGGAAAAAGTCTGCTAATTTCCAACCAATTGGAGATCATCTCAGAAGGCAACACACTGCAGCTATTATATTAACTTTAATATAATTATATTACTACTACTCTTTGACATTATAAATTATATTTTATAAGCAACTTGTGTTTAAAACAAATATATGTAAAACGAATTAAAAAGACAATCCCGCTGTGTTTCTTGCCGGATCTTCGCAGTCGAGGTCGCGTTCCGATCTGGTTGTAGATATAAGAAAAATATGTAAAAATTACAATTTGTAAGTTCCCCGTAGGCCTCAACAAAATAAACGCTTTGACGTTGACTTTGACATTGCTCATTAATCATTTCGTGAATTCTCAAATCGTCAATTATAAATTCTTGGCGGTCGTGATGATGTCGGCTGGTAAGATTTGGAGCTCCAGCATACCTTATCATTATAATAATTTTCATATTGACTAGTTTCGCTAATAATGAATACGAGGAAATACATAAAATCTTTGCTGTAATTATAAAACGTTTAGTAAAAAATACCAAAAAGAATTCATATTTTTTCATACGTTTTTTTTTCAGGAAAGTTACTTAATTCATGGATTGAAAATAAATATGGAATGTATGTTGCACCACCTCACTGAGCTTATAAATTAACAATACGTCATGTTAGCTTTGAAAAAGTTAGCTATCAAAGAAATGGTTCTGTGGGTACTTTCAGTTATTTATCTTTTATTGCCGTTTGCTTTTAACAAGCTTTTAAATGTAAAAAGCTTACGAAAATATTTTCAACCAGCGATTACGTTGCAATTGGATGGCGTTTCCATATAGGATTAATGTGTTTTCTACGAAAGTATACTTAAAATCCATGCCCGATGTTTAGCTAGCTGTTATATATAACTTTAAGTTTATCCGGTTCTTCTTCTAAGTCGTTATGCTCTTGACAGAGCGGTCGTGGTCGTCATGTATTGTTTTCCGGGGCAGATGTTGTTCGCCTCACGATGTCTCGCCATCTCTCTATTGGACGTCATCTTGGTACACTCGTGCAAGGGACCGCCAATGGCAGATTTAATCTGATCCGTCCATCGCATGGGTGCCCTTCCACGTGGTCTGGTACCCTCCACTCGGCCCTGTACAACTAACCGTTCTATGGAGTCGTTTTCTTGCCTTGAGTCGTGGATCGTTATCCGTTATCCGGTTACTAATTAATACTTCTTGTTGCAAAGCTCACATTTCATAATCTAAGCAGTTTGTTCCCCGCATGTTACCTCACACGGCTCAATGTGTCTCGTTATGCGGAGTGCACATTATGAAGCCCTAGTAGGTACATTATGTGGCGTGACATGCCGCCCCACTGCCCTCAGGACGATGCGACGAAAACACATTGTTTCGCCCTGTCTTTGCGGATTTGTGAACGGATTTGTTGAACGACAGCTGTTTCTGATAAAGATGAAGGATTTTTATGCAATAATCTATTCCATTACCTTAAATAGGCAAAACTGGTATTTCTATGGTATATTTAATATTACGGCGTTTTTTTTTTCAAATTAATATGTCGGTAAATGCGGGCTATTAATAGAGTATAGATGCTTGCAATACCAAATTGCCCGCTTGTTGCTTACCTGCAGAGGAGTGGAATAGAGGAAGGGGAACGGAGGGGGGCTTGGGTCTCCGGCTCTCACACATAGTGCGAAACTGACGAAACGAGAATGATGGAGTTACTATCAATGTGTTCCGACGTTTTTTTTTAAAATTACCTATTTAGGTATTGAAGTCCAGGGCCCTAACCACGCTAGCTACTCAAATCGAAATAGAAAAGCAAACGCTCGCGATTACGTTTCAAACGCTCCGCTTTTGACGTTTTGCTGACACCATACCATATCAATGTCAGTAGAAATCGTGAAGCTCGTGACAGCAAAACGTCAAAAGCGAAGCGTTTGAAACGTAATCGGGAGCATTTGCTATTCTATTACGATTTGAGTAGCTAGCGTGGTTAGGGCGCTGAAAGGAAACATAGTTTTAAGTAATAGTAGATACTTTTTAGTCTTGTTTAAAAACCTACCTTAGAAAGAACATGCCCACGAATATTAGAAAGAAAGAAAGAAATATATTTTTATTGGTACCATGGCAGAGCTATACAAAACTAACTAACTATACATATAAAAACTTAGGAATATAAATGGACACATCTAGCTAGTTATGTACTATCATACCAGGCCAAAGGGTCGACAGCTCAGCATATGCCAGGGTGCATGCGTGATGCATACCACCTGACGCTGGTTTTCAGCTGCAACCCCAGAACGATACACACACACAGCTACGGTAAGCACTACATAACCAAGTGATGTAAAAAAATAAAACATAAAATTAATAAAATAATAAGGAATCAAGAACTTTAGCAACTCAGGATTCAACCAAATGAGTAGAAAATTTACATATATTTAATTTTGGCTTTTGATTTTACACATAATTTATTAAAAATAATATATGTATATATAACGCAAAACATATTAGCACAACATACCTTATATACCAAAACTTAATTATTTGTTTATTTAATGAAAATGGTAGTTCCAGCTGGATCAAGACTCTAGAAGTTAAGCCGATGGATGAAAGGGTGGATAAGTGGAACCGCGGGAAAAAGCTAGAGGACCTATATTGCAGTGCTCAGGACTTGTATATTTTCTGTTTCTTTTTGATGCTTAAGTAATATGGCTTGTAGTTTGATTCTGAATGGTACCATACAAGTACACTTCCTTATAGGAGGCGGGATGTTGTTCCAGCATTTCGATGCTGCGTAACGAAAGCTACCTCGGAATGCTGCGGTCCTGTGGCCCGGGATGCATAGTTGCAGAAAACTACGCCTACACTCCCGACCATCATACCTCGTAGGCGCAGGCCAGATTAGTTTTTCAAATAAGTAACGGGGCGCACGTGATTGAATAACGCTAAACATGACACATGCAAGATGGAGTTTACGTCGAGCGTTCATTTTAAGAATATTGTGCTTGTTAAAAAAGGGTGCTACGTGCGCTCTTCGAGGAATCTTAAAGCAGAAGCGTGCACAAGCGTTCTGTAGCCTTTGTATTAACCGAATAGTTTTGGATAAAATTCGTGGCCCATACACAGCATCCGCGTAGTTTAGCTTCGAAAGAACTAAAGACTCAACTAGCAGGATACGCAGCTCCTCACTCAGGAATGGTCTCGCCCTGTACAAGATCCTATTACCTGCATTCAAACTTATTTTCTAGGAAACAGTTCCTACCTTCAGTAAGAAAACAGGTCGGATCGTAAGGACTAATCGCTTACTAATGTTCTCCTTTGTTTTAGGTCTCCACTGTTATAAATTGTCCCAAATTACTTTCAGCTCGACAATGGTATTGTCTATCTAATGTATTATGTCATAAAAATGTACTATAAGCTATTAAATATATATTTACTTGACCTAATATTCCCGCCGACACTGTCCCACACACTACCTAATAACTGAAAGGAAAATCCATTAGCGAGAAATGGGGCCGACCGTAAAAATATTGGTAACGGTAATAAATGCTGAGATTTGTGTCCTTTCAATACACATTTCTCTATGGCATCTATTTTGAGACTACACACCGTCAATAGCCTGGTGGTTAAAGGGCCGTTCTCAAAGGTGAGAGGTTCCGAGTTCGAGCCCCAACCTGATGACTAAACTAGTGATGTTAGTCCACTCCTAACACAAGCATTAGCTTAGCTGGAGGAGCTAACGGGAATACTAGTAATGTGATAAACTCACGTTTTCTATTAATCTTTATTAATAACAAAAGTACTCACGGAAATATTTGGTAGGTAGTTCATCATCGTCGCCCACACTCTCCTACACCCTTCGTGTCTGAAGTGTGTGCTAAGATAAGATCATATTACCTACTGCGTGATGAATCGTTGAAATCGAATTTCCTTCTTAGAGGATTTATTTTGTACTTCACGAGTAATTGTTTTGGAATAAAAATATTCCGTAATTCTGATTTTGTCAAAGAAATGAATTTCACTCAAAGATAGCTTTTGTCTACAGCATAGCGTAGCTTAGACTTATTAACCACCTACTGGGTCTTACATAGGTATAGGTAGCTAAACACCATAGAAGGACAACATAAGTATTTTTTTTTAAATTGGTAAAGCCCTTTAGGTGGAGAATAATTACGAACACCCACTCCGGAATTTTAATTACCAATAAAGAAGATGAACGTACTCGTATTTTCTCGTCATGATTGTTATTCAGGAACAGAAAACGCGATGGTTAGTTTAGTTGGTGAACCTATTTTTGGTACTTACCAAGCGATGTATAGTGTGACAAGGTTATTTTTTGCAATTACGCCGATTTAAATTTATTTTACGCGCTATTCATGTTATATAATATCTTATGTTTCTTTTTATGCCCATCGGCAACTTATATTTCGTTTCGTCTAAGTTCTACGGAGACACTAACAAGAAAAGTTGCAGTTTCATTCATGAACAAAGTTACAGTAATTACTCTTGTTAGAAATATTAGTTGTTACAAGTAATCTCATGTTTTATTAGTCCTTGGATAATAAATTTCGCATGTTCTCTGCATGTTGTGATTTATTTTCATAGGTACCTCTAATAAACTAGTTATCCTTACCAGTTATTAACACGGTTAACCCGGAACCGATTTATTTATATACATTTTACTGTATCTATATGACAAATACGGCCATTGTCTGTCAAAATGTGTAGATATAACTCTGCCATCTTTTTCTTTTGAATGACCGCCAAAGGTGACCGCTTACTCTCCTTACCAAATAAATTTTAATAATCCATTTTTTGCTCCTTACCTACCTGATGCGCAACGGTTTATTTATAAACGTCACGCAAGAACGGTCAGTTGAATAAAATGTCGTAGACTGGTAGTTTATAATCTGTAATAACTGACCGACTAGTCTTAATTAAAGACATCAACAACAGGCCCTAACGAAGAAATATAGGTTCAATATAAAATTTAGTAGATACCCGAGCCTAAGGCTTAGTTTTCTATATGAACAAATTCAATATCTATGAAGTTATACATTTTATCTGTGACCCACAATCCCAAATCCAAATCAAACGCATAACATTATTATATCAACCTTACACTTTTCTATTACATCACCTCACTGAAAATTAAACTCTGACACAGTGTGATATGTTTCACATTCAATTCCCATGACATACGACGTTTTTGCGCAACAACCATAATATATTACCATAACCGATGGGTCGGGTGTACGGCGTTGTGCAGAGGAGATAGGGTGCGTTCTGACGGGGTGACATGCTGAGCAAATAAGGGGATGCCCTGGGAGCCCCACCGCGGGTATTAGCCTTTGTGCACATGGCAGCCGGCGCTGACGACCTCGCCAGATAAGATGTGCCGGTGTATTTTATGTAGAGTCATTATAAAATGTAGAGAGCTAGTTTCCTTACGAGGTCAAAGTAAGAGGGTGACAGGAATATGTTTTTACAGTGAGACTTCTAATCTAACATTGAAATGGGTGTAATTTGTGTATTTTGATAAAATCATGTTAACTCTACAACTTTATTACTTATCTATGTAGTTTATCGTACTGTTATTTTTAGTGAAGTAATATTACTTCACTAAAAGTTACGATAACATTATAACAAATAACCGGGTTTAGGTATTTTCTAGTCTATAATAATTTAGCCTTTTTGACGTCCCACTCCTGGGCACGGGCCTCCCCTCAACACGAGAGGGATTCAGGCCATAATCCACCACGCTGGCCCAGTGCGTCTGGCGGATTTCACATGTCTTTCGAAAATTGCTTAGATCTTCTAAGACATGCAGGTTTCCTCACGATGTTTTCCTTCACCGTAAGCAAGTGATAATCATATAGAAATTATGATTCGCACATAGATTTCGAAAAATCCAGAGTTGTGAGCCGGGGTTTGATTCCAAGAACTGGTGCCCGCAAGACGCGTGCTTTACCAATCGGCTATCACAGCTTTTTTCTAATCTATTCTTAATTTAAGTCTATATCAATTATATAATCTATACTTTAAACATTTTGAAAGTAAATTAAAGTCCTTTTCAATTTCCACAACAAGCATTTACAAAACATATCAATTAATATAATTGCTTTCGAGAGTTATTTACTTTATTTATTTATTTTCCTCTTCTAAGCTATTGGTAGGTAAATATGAAGCGACATTTGCGAGGAGGTTCAAACCGAGAGAGAGACACTTTACGCTCAGCGCACTCAAGGGAGAGTCTGGAGCGAATGGTTAGGCCCTTGCATGGCCGCCAATATTGACGATAGGAATTAAATTGATTTTACAATTACTGATTAACTTTTTGAGACAAATTATAGTTAGGCGTAAGGATTGTGATATGGTAGTGATGTACCTTCAGCAAGTTTAGATGTACCTAGTTTACACGTGGTTTTGTATTTGGTTTTAAATGCTTATTGTTTTTGTAATTTCATATGCCCGAGTAAACTATTAGTGTAATGTCACCTAGATCGAGTGTTTATTTTATTATAATCCCTGAAAGATTACGTTACATAAATATAATATAATTCTAATGAAACCGAGAATTTTGTAGAAATATAGTACTCATCTATATATATTAAAATGAATTGCTGTTCGTTAGTCTCGCTTAAACTCGAGAACGGCTGGACCGATTTGGCAAATTTTGGCCTTGAATTATTTGTGGAAGTGCAGAAAAGGTTTAAAAGGTGGATACATATGAAAGTCCACGCGGACAAAGTCGCGGGCACAGCTAGTGTTAGATAAATGGACCCACTTAAAGTTACTTCACGGATATTATCCGCAAAGATTGAGGACAATATTTTGGTGCTAAGAGTCGTCAAGTCGGGATTTGAATGGAAAAGGTTTTTTCCCGGTCAGACACAACAAGTATTTTAAGGCAGTGAAATATTTATCTGATGCGGAGCGACACGGTTATTTTGTATGAAATGTGTCAAGTTGATAGAGGATTGATTAATGTAGGTTATGAATATGATTTGTTTTTTTTTTAATATACTCTCTAAGATAGTATGCTCATTGGAGAAATTGGAGAATTGGGCAAAATTACTAGGACCGTAACCAAAGATAACCCGACATAATTATATATAACTTGATACTTTTAACAGCACAATAATACATGAATATACATACATTTTCTTTTTAAACTCTTAACATAGAGTAGATGGTAAACAAAAACTCTACTTTATGAAGCTGTATATACGAATTGCTTTTCTATTTATTTTTGTCATCATCAAATTTGAGTACTTAGTCAAGTCCTTTTGCAATTAAATAATAATTTCCATTACACAGTCGAGGAGGGTTCTCTTTGGTTTGAGCACAACAGGTACAATCGATACTTCCGGCGCCCGAGGGGAGGCTCGCAAACAGACGCACGAAAGCTCAGACGCGACACTCTGCCTTTTCAATTATTCCTCTCCCTGTTTGGATAAATACATAGGAAGCGTACCTACAAATATTTTTTTAAATATTATTTATTTAAAAGAAAAGCGTTTTGTTGGACTGTACGTAACTGGGGATAAAATGTGCTTTGAATGAGACAGAATGATTGATAGGCCGTATCACATTTCATATACCTGTTGATAGCGTCGTAGAGCGGTCAATCAGAAAGCCAACACGTCCTCGCTTCAATGTGATTCAATCCTGTTATCCTAATACTCTCTCTAAGTTACTAACTCTGCCATTCGACCGTGGTAATCCATCCAAATAGAAGAGTCTCGTATCGAAGGGCCTCGGGAGAAACGTACCTTTCTGTGGAGGGTTTATAACTCGGAGGGACAAGGGTAACGTTTACTTATCGACGTGGAAAAGGTTCCATAATACATTTCGTCGCGTTCCGTTCTGACGGATTGCAGGGAAACTTTTTATTTGTTTCGTAGACGTGCCGTGGCGTGGCGTGGTGGAATCGCGATTTTAAAAATTTCGAAGAGAGTTTTTTTTGGCAGCCGTTGTGAACTTTTTCGGCTTCTTTATAATATATTAGTTTTCGCAATTTGGACTAGTTGTAGGGATGTGTTCGTAAGATATGCGTACCAGGTATCGGTTTCCTATTTACTTAGTTTCTTTCTTTAAGGCTTTATGAGTAAAATTTCATCGAGGCTTCGCCCACGCCAACTTCAGAGAGCGAATAATAATGCGGAATGAATAGTATAATTACTATAAAATTTCAGTTAAAACCATTTAATTAACGATCGCAGAAATTAAATAAAATGTTCATAAATCTGATTATATTAGCAGGTATAACATGTTTTCAGGTAAACTAACGTAGGTGGTATATAATCTATATTAATAGCGTAATTGAAAACATATATCCAACATTTTTATTAGAACCCAATTCGTTTCTGTCATCCAAAATTGGTTCCTATTTCAATGAATCGGAGAAGTATAAAGTTATGCATACTGGATCCAATCACCCATACTTCTATAAGCTGAAACCAACCCACAACCAATTGGACTAGGGTTGGTTTTGGTTTCCACAAGTATGTGTGGCATAATCACTGTATACTGTATCCAATTACTTTGTTGAATTTAATATTAGGTAAGTATATATCGATGTTCCTGTTGAGATAAACTATTTTAGGAATGCTTGACAGCGTGGATTACCGATGGTTAATTAGTCTATTAATTCGGCCGGAATTTGTCTCTAATAAGGAACGAATCTCTAATAACAAAGACGGAGCGTGCAAAATCACGAGAAAATACTGAATACTTAACATTTCTAGCTTATATTTATAAAGATTCTCTGAATTTAAGGTACGAACGAACCAAAACCCTTTTGTATTTATTCTTAATTTATTCGTAAAGAGTTAGGTACTTCAATTATTAGAATACAAGGGTTATTTATGCGGGAAAGTAACAAGTCAAATTATTCCTTTATTTGCGACCGTTCCTTTCTTACACAAATACAGGAAAAGTACAATAATATCCTTTAGAATGTCTGTAAAGCATAATGCATTGTGACGTTTGCAATGCTCAGTATGTGAGGTCAGGTCAGCGCCGTATTTCGAGCGAGCCCAGCACCGCTAGGACCGCACGCCCCAACCTGACGTCCTGAAATTTAAAGTGTCTATCTAGAAAGATATTCGTAAAAATTCGGTCCCGATAAATGCGTTTTAAATTAATATTGTTGTTATCAACATTCTTTTGTTTTTTAATTTTAAAGTGTTTCTCTTATTATTTTTCTAATTTGTTATGACTTATGACCATTATTATGACAATTCTCAAATAGACAACTAAGTAATCTAAATAAACATTTTACTAAATTATTTGGTGTTAATCAAAATCAGGCCCGAGACTTTTTTGAGTATCTTTCGCTATTCCTCATAGTTACGGATTTGGCCCAACTGAAAAATTCACTCTGTTTATTATTTAAAGTAATTAATATTCCTGTTACTCGCATAACAAGCAGAAGTTTACAACGAAATCGCTTGCAACACATAGGATGTGTCCTAGTGCCGTAACACTAAAGTTTTGACACATATTAAAAGACCTAATATTCGACGACCGCTTGGCGCAGTGGTTCGAGCGTAGGCCGTTCGGCTCAGTGCACATAGTGGTTGCAGGTTTGATTCCCGCTGGGGTAAATTTCGGAAATAACCTTTTCGTAATTTGCCTTGGTCTGGGTGTCACTGGGATCGCCCTCAGTCCATTGTACGGTACGCATAGTACAAGCGTTGCTTGGTTTGGGGCCATACAGTTGGAGTGTCAGTTTGGGGTTTTTTGTTTATTATTACCTAAACTTAGAAAATAAAGTAGTGGTATAGGTATTTTGCATATATATATAATCTGTATTTCTTTAATAGGCATCTTATCATCAGCTGCAGCTACTGTATGTAAGTACCTAAATGATTAATTCGGACTTTTGAAACAACGAGTGAACAATGATGACCCACGTCTCAAATGAAAAAAACTTTTTGTCTAACATTGAAGGTTTATTTAGCAAGCGAGCAAGTAGAAAACTGTACATACAAATCAATAAAAAACAAAAGAACCTTACTAAATAAAGTACCACCCACGATAGCGCGATCTAATTTTGATATACCGACATCTAGTGTATATTTTCCATAATAAACACTTTAAACTTGGAATACGCTACAACGAGTGTATAATAAACTAGCGGCCCGCCCCGGCTTCGCACGGGTACATTACGGTTACATTATTGGAGTTTTAGTAAGGATCCCTATTTTTTTTTTAAATATAATATAGCCTTTGTCACCCGTGGATTGTGTAGCTACCCAACAGTGAAAGAATTTTTCAAATCGGTTCAGTAGTTTCGGAGCCTATTAATTACAATCAAACAAACAAAGTTTTCCTCTTTATAATATTAGTATGATGAATACAAAGCGTCACCGCTCGTTGCATTGTGAATGATGTTCGTAACGATCCATGTGTGACAGGAGCCACCATTTTGTCGAGCTGGATCCGAGCGCCGCGACCGCAAGCTGTGGCGTGACAGAACGACCAAGCACGCACCACAATTAACATGACAGTTTCATACTAAATTTAATCCACATTTGCATTGTGAAATGAGTTACGCCGACTGTGGAAAACCATTCTCATGTGTTTTGTCTCACAGTCTTTCCTTTTTGAGACAAGATTGAGACTTACTTTCATCCTCGCAACGCAGATTTTGGCGTGATGAACAATCACGGATAGATAGATTCGGGTAATTGTTACCGGTCATTACACACAAGTACTTAGGTACTCAAAACATTGTCTTAAGTCCTATGGATCACGACTCTCAGGTTCGTAGTACTAAATCGATCTCAAGTTTGAGAGTGGTCTTCCGGCTCTTACTTATCTAACGAAACGCAGGTATAATAGCTACTTTACGACGATCTTCTGTGAGAGGGTGGTACTACCCCGGTCGAGCAGCCCGTATATGAGCTGTAGTCACTTGGCTACAATTTGGCTCTATTACCGTAAAACATCGTACAGTTTTGACTACCGCTTGGCGCAGTGGTTCGAGCGCAGGCCGCTCGGCTCACTGCACATGGTGGTTGCGGGTCCGATTCCCGCTGGGGTAAATTTCGGAAATGGCCTTTCGTAATTTGCTCTAGTCTGGGTGTCACTGGGACCGCCCCCAGTCCATTGTACGGTACCCATAGTACAATCGTTGCTTAGTTTGGGACCATTCAGATGGTGTGTCAGTCAGTCTGGCGAGTATCACGGCACATTTGTCACATGATCGTTTGAAAAGGTACCTCTCCTCTCAATTTACTTCAAATGTACATAGACTTCCAGTCGGTTGAATATCATGCCAACCGAGAGGGATTTTAGTTGTCGTTTGATTCATTAGCCAGAGCCGCAGCGTATGGCAACTCGACCGGACAAACCCGCAACGCTGATTTAGCTTTGAGCGCTTTGATTACCGGACGATATGTGCCCGGTCCTATTTTACTAGTTAATCTACATAAGCACGTTAATTTTGCAAAAGGTGATGGTGAAAAAATTGTGGAGTTTTTTCTAGCAGCTTATTTTAATTAAATTAAACAGATTTTTTTTCAAGAAATATGGAACGTACCTCAGCTGGTCTTGAAAATAATTCAAGAAATACTTCTGTAAAGTTGTCTTGTGTATGATTTTCATAAAATTCTCGAACGTCGAGATTTCGACGTATTTTGTTCTTTATAAAATTGTTCGCTTGCACAGCTATTTTTAATATCAAGAGTTTGGCTAAGTTCTGGCATTTGAGAATTGTTGTATGACGCATTATCGTTAGTCATCATTATCCACACCTTCGTAAGTTTTATTACTACAATTGTATAGACGGTGTTATGAAAAAAAAATGGATTTTGAAAAAGATACCCCTTTCTCGAGAGCAAAAATACCTTCGTGCTTTTTGGGCGTACCTAGTTTATTTCTTTGTGAAACATAAGTTAATAACCCACTGTTCTAACATTTATCTAAACTAAACTGAAACAGGAACATATAAGTTAATATACACTTTGAATTTACCTACTGTGTAATAATTTCAGTATCTTATTTCATAGCAGTTTGCTGCTGCGGTCCAACTTATCCTTTATGCTGATTTACTACGCGCGGAGTTGACACAAATAACTTATCTCTCAGCAGAATAACTTAGTTGTTTGGCTCATAAACAGAAGGTATAGTGCAGAGTGCTGTTAACTTGTCTGGACTGCCTGCATAGCTAATTTCCAGCTTGCGTGTGTGCCCCGTACATAAATTTCCGGACATTTGATGTCTTTAGCTGGGAGTAGGTTCGTTGTTGAGATAGTTGGCGCTAAAGTTATGAAATAACAATGTAATTTTGCTTATGTTTGTCTATAACGTGGTATAATGTGGTATAACTCTTATCTACACATACAACTATATTTTGTAGGTACATACAGCAAATGCAACGGCATACAGTAAAGTTAGTTTACCTGTGTTAAGGTTCAAGTTCATTATATAAAAATAAATTATACGGTCAAATTTGACCAAAAAATAAGAGTGAAGCTACCTAAATTCCCACCAAGCTGAAAATCAGTAAGACTGTTTAAAATATGATCCTACTAATATTATAAATGCGAAAGTTTGTGAGTGTGGATGTATGTATGTATGTATGTATGTATGTTTGTTACTCCTTCACGCAAAAACTACTGAACGGATTTGGATGAAATTTGGAACACAGATAGATTATAACCGGGATTAACATATAGGATACTTTTTAACCCAATAATCCAATACTACGCGGATGAAGTCGCGGGGCACAGCTAGTTAAAAATAAAATTTGAAAGTTCCCCATCCTTCCCATGTATGGAAAAAAAATATTCAAGGTCTAAGGTAAAAAAAATGCGATTTTCAGCAAAACGGTAAGTTTTATCATAAAAATACTTCAGACAAAAATTGTAGATTATAAAATTATCTACAAAAACCAAACCCGTTTCGAATTGCTAGACAAAAACAAATGTAACATTTTAGTATTTGTGTAACTTAACCAACTGACGGACAGAGGTTTCGTTATCATTAAAGTGAAACTTTCATTACTCTGAAAATACGCAATGTGAAACGCAAAGTATATAGAACATTAGGTACAAGGCTTTAAGAACTCGTGTGAACATTATCTCTTAAGCGACCATTACACTTGGTAGTACCGTATCTCGGCCATAACTACCTGTAACCACTTAGGGAAAAGAATAACATTTTTAAAACAAACTGAAAGGCCACTTAGAAGTTAATACGTGGGTAGGATTTTTCTTGGTTGCACCCGTTACACTTGAACGGTGGCTATCAAATGGTTTATTTTTATATTCTATAAAAACGGCATATAAACAGAAATCGGTTGAAAATACTTGGGATGAGCGCTAGAAATGTTCTCATTCTTTATTTACTCATTTATAACCTAGTTCAATAAAGCGTTTAATGTAATTTTCTTGAGTGTTCGTTTTCTCGGATTAGGGGTGCTGGCATAGTCAGATCACTTTGTGCTCTCCATTGGGTGGATTATCCAATTGTCATACATAAAAATGCAAGATTTGTAGTATAAAGTATAGATGCACTATCTTCACTGACCTTCGGAAACACAATTATTTGATCGCTGTTCGTGGCGACGCCCCGAGCTGCTGTCCACATGCAATCTCAAGATTGTTGGTGCTCGAGCGTGAAGCGCCTGCGGAATTTATCCGATGCGCCCAGTTATCCGAGGGGCTCGGGGAATGGGGGAATCAGTTGTATTTACAATAAAATCTTTGAAAAATAAACACATTTTAAGGAATTCTACTTTGCTATTGTGCTATTTTTGCATGTTTAGAGATTTATTTATTTTATTTTATTCGGAAAACTTCCAGTGTTTTAATTCTACATAGCAACTATATAAATAACTTATCACTATAACTTATCATAGTTGACATTATGGGCGAATAAGTTATCTAAAGACGACAGCATCTTGACATGATGCATTTCTATCTTGAAATCAATTTCATTGGCAACTAATAAACAGATTTCAGCCGGAGCAAATATTTTCTCATCTCAGAAAATAAATATACGTGAAAACTTTTCTATTTAGACACTGTGCTCGGATAACAAAGTATTGAAAATATAAAACAATGATCTAAAACCGACAAGTAAACGTTGAAATGTAAAGGGTACCCACCCTCCGCAGTGCACAGAGTAATATTGTAGTCGGGGCAACCCCCGCGCGGCCGCCAATCGATACGCACCCCTCCGAGCCGGCCTATGCACCCCTAGGCGTACCTACTCTACGCAACTGCACGAAAACCGTACAGAGCGAGCAAAAACAGGTCATTAGCATAGTTGCTGTTGACACGAACACTATAAACAATTGTAGTGGTTTCGAAATGAAAAGATAGATAATGTTATCAAGATGATATTTAACTACAGTGTATTTTTTGATTTATTTTTTTGTTGGGAGTTGGTTGACAATAGGGAAATATTGAAGGATAGTTTTTTGTATATGCGATTGTAATGAGGTATCCGCATGAGGGGTTAAAACTAGTTGAGTGAGCGGCCTCTGGTGGGTCGGTTTCCCTTTCTACTAAGGTGACCGGGGAGGACAGTAGGGACGGCGACGGTAGGAGTATTTAGAGCAACTTGGAGTGAGAGCGATGCAGGCCCATGCGAAATCACTTCCTCTACTCGTTTTTCTGTCTATAAACGTGGTAATGCATAATGAATTTTAACGAAGGTTAATAAAATACAATATTACATATTAACCAAAAAATCTAGTGTGCAATCCTTTGATATATTGTAGAAATCCATTTATCGAGCGTGTCTTCATCATGCGATATGTCGATTCATTTCGGTATGTAGCTAAATTATTATTTCGGATTTTTGAAACATTCTGTGGATACTGGTTTACAGCAGTTATAGTGAGTGGTGAGTAAATTTACCACGGTCTCGAATAGTCCTATCAAAATTCAAATTTCATTCAATGTTCATTTATCGTCATACAAAAAGTAAGTAGGTGTATTTATCACTTACGAGTATATTGTAAGCAGTTTATTTACACAAATGGCATCATGTTTATTCCATTCCAACCGGCACATCATTATCTTGCACACAGACCGGCAAATGGCTCAATTGAAATTCCCTTCAAAGACTACGGCTGCCATTGACCCAAAAACAAATTGCGGAATTGTTAAGAAGTTTATGCCTTTACAATACAAAAAAAGCAGTATGGGGAAGTTGCCGTTAAAAATAAATAAATAAAAAAATCCGTAACACTGAGTTATTAAAACATTCTTCATTTTTCTTCCATTATCCCCCCTTTGAAGTGCTTTCAGCGCTTCACCCAAAAATGTGAACGAATAAATTTTATAAGGGTGATAAGAGATTGTCTTATGTTAGTGTTTGAAATGCGTTTTTCTTCGGGCAATACGTTTTCTGTGTTCCTCCCCTCTATTCGTTTTGTGCGGGAAGTTTCATTATTTTCCTTTAATATGATCCTCAGAGGCGATTACCCGACGGAAAGGCATTGTGCTCCATTGAGGGCGGGATATAAGATCGTGTTCCCGACAATAAGCGTGGTAAAGCGACCGTGCAGTTATAATCTATTTAACTCGGATAAAAGACATACTGTTTGGGGACTTTGTCATCTAGACAATTATTGTTTCAGGATTTTTTTTTATGATACATAAAAGTATATGTTTTGAATGATATTGCACGTTGTTAAGATTTAAAAGTGTTGATATTTTTCGACATTATGGACATGTGTACCAAATATGATTTATTTTTATGGCAAATATTGAGTAAACGTCTGTAGCCGGCGTCAGCATGAATGTTTGCGGAAAACTGATTTCCTGCATGTCTAGACTCGGCTCCCCTCGAGCTGATTACTCTTCACGCTGTATTAAGTATTGCCTGTTTGTTTTACCTGGCGCCGAACCAAAATACAATGACGGTCGATTGAACCAATAGTATATCAGACTGCATATTTCAATATGTAGGTTCATTCAACTGAGGGTCGACTTAAACGAGTTTTTATAGTTACACACTGTTTAGTAGAATGTAATTTCTGTTAAATTCAAGCGACATTTTCCGAGATGCATGGTAGTTATGCCAAAGAAAATATACATCATGATTATATCAGTATTCTACTGTTATTTAAGTGGGTAGCATAAACTGGTAACAAATTATTGTATCTAAAATGAACATGAGTAACAATATTACAATCAGTTTATAATAATTTCATTAATTACAACTGACTTAGCTGACAATCAGCTCAACTCAAGTACGAAGCACAAATTGGAGCAGTCGCCATTTTGACAGGTTCATTAATTACCGTTAAACAACAGAGACGCTACCATGAATATATATGTATAGTTATTACTTCGAGATTGTCGTTTAATAATTTAAGTGCCGGAGGCGAGGGAGAACCGACGAGAATTCACTAAATAAACAAAACGAGTGAGTTCACCTGCTGTCACTGAGCGGACCGTGGTAGGGGATGAAGTTCACGACTCAATTAGAAAAGGTACTATACCTATTCCATGTGTAGTTAAAGCAGAGTTTAGTTTTTGATTTGGTCAACGCTTATATTTTCTAAAGTGTACCTAGTGTTGTACTAGTTAAAACTTATGCATGAATATTCTCTCCTAAACGAGAAGACACGGTGGTAATTTTTTGAAAATGCTGAAAAATTTATGCGGAAAATTCCATCTATTTGTACCTATTGTTCTTCTAACTGTATTACTTTTCATAGTGATAGTAGATACGTATGCACTATGTTCTGAAACCTTCCATATCTGTGCAGCATGTTCTATGTTAGAAACATTTTCCTTACTCCGCAGCGCATTGCATGTCCGCCAGTTCATTTCACACACATTTCAACCGGCCGCGTATTCCAAGAGCCAGTGGTCAGTATGCAATGGCAGACAATACGCTGAATACATAAAACCAGTACGAATAGGGGTGGCATGTTCAACAAATGATCGTTTTTATTTTTAGTGAAGAACATTAATAAAAAATACCAGTATTTTAGTTTGGTATAAGCTGATAAGAAAATATCATTTAACCGTTCTTGTCTGTATTTGACTGCTACTTGTAAGCTACTTGATGAAGTAGCTATTGTTATTCAAGAGTGATCATCTTCTATTTACATTTTATAGATGTAAAATATATATATTTTGGTCTCTCCTCCTCACATACATAATACTAGATTACGATGCGAAATGGATTTCCCAAAAGCTACATAAAAAAGCTCACATCTAATGGTCTTTAACTAGGATACTTATAGAGGTGATAGCCCTACGACGCACGCTCGCCTGCAGGCTGGCCATTGAATGTCTCCACAAAAGGTATTGTGAACAGACTAGTTTATCTCTTGCGTCGCCGAGTCTCGTTCTGCGCTGATAACGCTCCGGCGTCTATCATTCATGTCCGACACATCACCGCTGATAAACGGTAGCCGACAATTTGACAGTCGTTATTGCTTTGTACATCTATTCAACAGTCACGGAAACTGTACTACATAGAGTGAATCAGACTAAACTTAAACATTTCAATGGAGTAATAGTAATCGATATTTCAATCTTAGTTTAGAAGGTCTTACATTTGTACGAAGAATGGAAGAACTTGTAAGGTTTTTAAAACAACAACTAGCAGCAAATATTTACCTAAAGAAAATATCACTATAACTATATATATAACTTGCGGGCACCAGGTCTTGGGTTCAAATCCCGGCTCGCACCTCTGGATTTTTCGAAATCTATGTGCGAATCATAATTTCTATATGACTATCACTTGCTTACGGTGAAGGAAAACATCGTGAGGAAACCTGCATGTCTTAGAAGATCTAACCAATTTTCGAAAGACATGTGAAATCCGCCAACCCGCACTGGGCCAGCCTGGTGGATTATGGCCTGAATCCCCCTCATGTTGAGGGGAGGCCCGTGCCCAGCAGTGGGACGTCAAAAAGGGCTAAATTATTATAAGAAAAATATGGGCAGGTTGTTTACTCAGATGTAATGTCACAATCGCAAGAATTTATCATAATCGATAAAAAAATTTGACACTACTATAGATACTAAGGAATGTGATATCAGGCGGAGATAAGTCAATCGTTTTGTAGTAACCTTAAGTGTTGAGATTTCGAAAACAAGATTCATATCAGTACGTGACCAAACATCATTCAAGTGAGACCTGAAAATGCCGATGCGTAAAATATCTCGTTGTCATCAAGATTTTGTAGACATCATTTACAAATTGGCCGACATATGTAGTATACAAGATGTTGAGTACCACACAGAGTTTGGGTGCGAGGACATCGACAGCTTCCTTGGCGGTACGTACAAAGTCCAAATAAAGGGTTACAAAGATGGACAGAAAATTAAAAAGACTATTATTATAAAATGGCATCCGGAGACAAAAATGCGTTCATGCTTCAGAGAGTCTTACAGACGCGAATTTGTTTTCTATAGTCACGTTGCGCCGAAACTATTGGAGATGCAAAGGAGTTATAGTATCATTGAGGGATTGAAAATAAAGTTTCCAAACTGCATTTATGCCAGCGTCGAGTATGACAAAGAGACGATCGCCGTGCTGGGATTACAAGAAGATGGATTCCGTCTCCGCGACAGACTTCACAAGGCGGATTTGGAACACGTCTCGCTTGTGATGAAAAATTTAGCAAAATTGCATGCGCTGTCTTTTGTGCTAGCAAAAACTAATCCTAGTGAATTTGAGGAGATAGCTCAGCTGTGCCGCAGGGACGTGCAGTACTCTAATCCGGGGCCGCCGCCAAAGTCTATGAAAAGTTACTATGACGCTTCCGTGGACGTGGTATCTGATCCAGTCGCGAGAGACAAGTTGCGGAAACTCGGGCCGGATATCTTGACAGTCCTATATAAATGTGCGCAGTCACACTCGCACAGCGCCATTTGTCATGGAGACTGTTGGAACAATAATATGCTCTTTAAATATAAGGTATAAGCATTGGAACAAATATTTATTCACTTTTATTAGAAACTGATTTAGTTGCATTTGTCTTCTACGATAAAACTAAGTTCTTCTCACATTCAAAGTACCTACTAACTAGGCTAATAAAAAAATAAAATCAAAAGTTTCTTATGAAATGCATACTATATTACGTGTATCATATATAAAACCTAGCTGACCCGACAGACGTTGTCCTGTCTTTTAGGGGTATGAAAAATAGATTTTGACCGATTCTCAGACCTACTCGATATGCACACAAAATTTCATGAAAATCGGTCGAGCCATTTCGGAGGAGTTTGCCAACAAACACCGCGACACGAGAATTTTATATATTAGATCTCGTGTAACGGTGTTTGTGGTCGCATTCTTCCGAAACGCCTCGACAGATTTTTATGTACCTAAAGCTGCTTGTACTTTTATGTATCTAAAAAAATGTCTAAAGGAATAGGTAGTAAAGTATATTTAATACCTAGAATACTTTATATGGCAGAACAAAGTTTGCCGGGTCAGCTAGTATTATCATATTAATATGTAAGGAGATATACCGCAAATAAAGTTATATTGATTCCAGGGGACGAGACCGGTGGAAATTATATTCATTGATTACCAGTTGATGCGGTTCGCCTCGCCGGTCACCGATATATCTTACTTTTTGTATATGTCCACTGGGAGGGATTTTCTCGCCGCACACTATCACCACATCCTCGACATTTACTACGGAACATTAGCCGCCGTCCTTCGACAATGCAATCTAAATGTCCAGGATGTTTATCCGAGGAATGTATTCTCACAACATCTTAGAGAATATTCTGTACTTGGACTGATAGAAGCTCTCATATCGATGATGATTATAACGGCACCGTCCGAGGAGGCGCTCAAGATGATCGAAGTGAAATACGAATATTCTAATGATGAATATGGGGACGAATGTCAAGATCACGCTTTGTTCGTTGATAGGGTGAATGGTGTTGTTAATGATTTTTTTGGAAAGGGTTATTCCGTAGACGCATTATTGAATAAATGAACTTTGACGTATAGGTATCTACCTGTTTTTTTACAAAGAATACCCATGGGTTATTCTAATTAACTTTGTTACCGATTTACCTGGTTCCTATTTTTTGAAAATAAGACAGATATTGGTTTTAATGATGACTTTTTGATGTTGTCAGGCTAATAAGACATCAACTGTATGGTCCCAAACTAAGCAACGCATGTGATGCGGGAACCGTACGATGGACTGGAGGCGATCCCAGTGATACCAAAACCTGGGATAATTAAGAAAAGGCTATTTAGAAAATTTTCCCTGGCGGTAATCGAACCCGCAACCACTCGGTGCACTAAGCCGAGCAGCCCCCCTCGAACCACTATGCCTTGCGGTCGTCATAAATGACTTAGATAATCCGCATTTTCATTCCAGTCCTACCGCATAGAAAAATTATGGCGTTTGGCCGTTCTATTTGACTTGAAATAAATAACACAATAACATTGTTAGCTTACCGTTTTCAGTACAAAAATATAGTTTTATATTTTTCCAGCAAAATAAATATTATGGATGTTCAGTCGGAACGTCCTCGGTCGTAGAAAGGAATTAATTCCTCGTCGCTGCAGTTAATTGTCTGTAACAAAGGTTTTTTCTTTGAATCTCGGATGGGACGAACAAGGATCTTTGTTGGAATGAAAATAATGGCTCTTAGAGCAGATGGTTATATTTAACAGGCTGTTGTTGATGATGAAGAGAATATAAGTAATAAGAACTTTATTTATGAACCTTCTATGGATGCTTAGGTTCCATTTTGAAAGCCAATGGTGCCGATATTGTTGGCACACAACAAAACTTCACCAAACTAACTGTATTGTCATGCTTTTCATGTTCGTAACGTATGAGCTGGACGGAATTACTTTTAGACGTGTCAAATTTAGATTAGTCGTGATTTGAGGACAACATAATTGGTATCAATGACTTTGTAGTTATGTTATAATATATACATTAAATTATGTTAGTTACTTACCTATCGTAAATTCGTATTCATATCATAATATATTTTATCTTATTGTATTAAGGATTATACACTAATTAAAGCTCCAAGTTTTATTGATTCTGTTAGTGGTTTTCATATGTTTTTCTTTGCATACTATTACTATAGCGCCGGGGCCCATTTATCTATCTATATATATAAAAATGAATTGATGTTCGTTAGTCTCGCTAAAACTCGAGAACGGCTGGACCGATTTGCCTTATTTTGGTCTTGAATTATTTGTGGAAGTCCAGAGAAAGTTTAAAAGGTGAATAAATATGAAAGTCCACGCGGACGAAGTCGCGGGCACAGCTAGTATGTAATAAAATTCCTATACTTACTTATTCACAAACAGCCGCAAATATTTCCCATTCCGAACTAATTGGACGTATTTAATTTTACTTTAGTGGCCCCGAGCGTTGTTAAATCTTACTTTGTTACCGCGCAGAGAACGGGGAACTTTAATTTATTTTCGTGAGGCCAACCTTAATTTCCACAGCAAACACCTTATTATGTACCTACTCACCCACATCATACTGTGTATATTTCCTTGTCTTCGCTGAAATATTAAATAGTTTTCGGTTTGCGAATTGAAGGAAACATTTACATAGAAAATACAAAATAAAAAAACTATAGCTGTATGTATAGGATTTTCATGTTCATTTATGACGACCGTTTGGGGCAGTGGTTCGAACGTAGGCCGCTCGGTTCACTACACCGGTTGCAGGTTCGATACATTTTGGAAATGGCCTTTTCGTAATTTGCCCAGGTCTGGGTGTCACTGGGCCCCAAGTCCATTGTACGGTACCTATAGTACAAGCGATGCTTAGTTTGGGACCATACAGTAAATGTGATCGTCTGGCGATATTTATTTATTATTAATTTATTTTATCTTCCTAAAAATATTTTTAATTAGAAATCTATTCAATCGCCGTTTGAATTATAGTCTTAATTGAGATAGTTCGTGTAGTAATTACGTGTTTACTTAGTTTTCGCTGCCGCGCTACCATTAGTAAGCTAAATTACTTAACACCCAATTATCTGATAGTTTACGGAATCTTTACTGTCATATAATTTCCTCGTGTATATTATTGAGGATACCTATCCCCAATAATATAACCAATCATTGGAGCTATTATAATTATATTAATATCTACTACCCTTTGTAATTATTGATTATAAGCAACTGGCGCCCCCGTAGCCCTAAACAAAATACACGATTTGAATTTGAATTAATAAAATCCACGAGGGAATTATATTTATTATTCTATAGGATTACTATATATTATTATTCTATCGAAATGATTTATAAGTAGGTACCTTATCATAAAAATAATAATAAATCTTTTAACAAAATAAAATTATGTAATTCATGCAAAATAAACAAAAGAAGAAGGAAAATATAAAAAAATGGCGGATAAATTAAAACCTTATACTTCAGTAGAAAAATGCATACGACCGCGTTGTTACTAATTTCATTTCAAAAATAGAACGCGATCGCCATACTTGTGCACTTCTAGCGTGAACATGCCCAATAAAAGTTGCTGTTAAACATAACAGAATTTCGCTTTCAGACATGATGTTCCGTAAATAAAATAGAACTCACAAAAAAGGAAATTTTCCGAATGATATTTATACGGTTAAGGGAACATGTTAAGGGAAATAATGGTTTTTGGAAGTCACGTCTCTCCAGCATTCTCTTATTTTGTGGTGGCGGGCGTGTCTCCGCCACGTGGTACCCATGTCAACGTGGCGGGAGACGTCACTATGCCACTGCCAACAAAGAACCTACACATTGGTATTTTGGTCTCGTACGAATTTTATATCTAAGTCATATTCAATTTCGTAATTTCTTCTTAGATCAGACAGATGTATTTATTTATTATACATAAGTTTGTAGGTACCTAGTGGGTATTATCATTAGGTTATTTAATTTTTGTTCTATGTATAAATCCTCAAATAAGAATAATAATAACAGTCTTTCCTTCACATAAAATAATGATTCCTTTCTATTGAGGTGAGTTTCTATATAGGATGTTTCAAATGAGTTTGGATGAGTAAGTATCAGACATAGAAAGAAACTCGTACGAAAAACATTTCATATTCTTATTTTGCAAGTGAATTAGAAGAAGAATAGAAACTGTAGTTTCCGACATCGGACTCTTTCCGTCAATTGTGAATACCGGGGCACGTTACGGTACCTATATTTACCTAAATTATTATTTATGACTTTTAAAAAAGCCAGAATAAGTGTTTAACGGTGTTAAAACTAGAACCCAACCTCTCCTCGCTCCCATAAGTACTCATTCTTCCATTTTTTCCATAAACTCATTTATAAATGGCTGGCAGCTCCACCCTTGTCAATATCGACAGGTGGGCAAGCCGTTACCGTGAGTCCGAGGCTGTTTGTACAGTACCACAAATGGAAGAATACAATATCGGCGATATTTTTAGAACACCTTTAGCATGCATAAAAAAATAAGGTTAAGTTAAGTTAAAATTTAAGATTATGTAGCGTGCCAAAATAGATTCCTACTGTGTGATCCGTACTGTTAGTTTACGTTAATTACAAAGAAAAGATTATATGTAATTGTAGCTTCGGGAATTTTAATCCATTTGTATTTTTTGTAATACGACTACGAAAGCTATACGAATCAAAGGTGGTTAATTTATTATAGTGCAACTGTGAATAGAATGTACCTGTCTACAATATTGTGAGTGTATCTCCCTATTTTTTTTAAATTAGTGACATACGTCTAAATATGTCTGATATCCTATACATATAAAGTAATTTTGGTCAGTTTGTCGAGCATTTAACATACTACTGATCTAATTTTTATGTGTGAAGACTGAATTCGTTAACTCAAGAGACTGAATTACTGTAATCATTGTAGTAAATATATAACTGCTTGCAATTTTCTTCGCATTATTTTTCACCTGGAGCTCATTTACAGCCCAGTACCTACAAAACAAAACATAATCCATATAAATAGTAGAATATCATCCCAAAGAGGGTTCTGATAATAGAAGTCCGAAGGTACCTAAGTAGCTTGCCTTATTATTTTTTCTGGGTTAATATTTGAGGTTCAAGGAATATTGAGGTAGGAATATTTCTATGAAGTTTTTCGGAACTCCCGTGGGCGCGATACACGCGCGGATTGTTGCCTGCCTTGGGTCAATGTTTTCACGCTGGCGGATGTACGTGTAAGTAAATACGTGATATTTTCAGGGGGATACACTAAGAAATAACTTACCTAATAATAATAATAATTTGGACCTTTTGACGCCCCACCGGCACGGGCCTCCCTACCCATCTACGACAGCAAATTATTTTCGAAGTTCCTTGTAAGTTTTTTACTTTACATTTTGTAATTACTGCAAATATTTATGTAATGCCACGTATTTATATAAACAAATAGCTGTACTTATAACCACACTCACTCGAAGTCATGACACTGACTGAGTCCGACACCAGTGTTGGTTACTAAACGAACGAACAAACGATACTGCTAAAGACTATACAAACCACAACCTACTATACAACCTTAGACAAACTGCAACTAACCGTACCTACTTCACCCCCACCTAGAAATATACCTGACCTTGAAATAATAGATATACTTATACATCAACAATACAATGTACAATAGACGGCAACTCAAGTTTGTTAACGTAATTTGAGCGTCATAAGTAACAACGAACTAATCGTCCGTCCCGTCTAGATGTCCATTGACCCGCGAAATTAACCAGCTAATCCGTACCCTGCCTTGAAAGCGATAGTCTGTTTACTGAGCAATGGACTTAGCGCCCGCTGCGTAGGTGTTTCCTTAAATTCATTCGGGATTACACGAGGGGTGCCGTTTATTCCGTGTTCACGGCTCTTGAACACACTTTAAACCGCGGTAAGTATTATAGTACCTACTTGGGTTTCACTTGATTTCTTCACAAGTTCTGACGAACTTCTGGTTTACAGGAGTAACAGTGGTGAGTGAGTGGCGGGACTAGTCCCATAAAAAAAAATCAGTGCCGTCTAGGGACGCCCGAAAGAAGCGAAGCTTTGCAGTAGATATTAGATATATTATAAGTGGCGCGCATAGGGTTTTGAAACAGGTTAGGCAGAGTGTAACATAAAAATAAATGAAATTAGGCATAGGTACCCACCTACCTGGGTAGGTACCTTGAATTATGTCTCGCTAGCTTATTCCAGATTTTCATTTAGGCTATCGTACCTATTGAACGAAATGGGACATCTTTTGTTGTTAGTAAGTAAGTACCTATTTAGCCAAATCACGGATCTAAAGTGATTGGTTGATGTATCTATCTGCAATTGTATATCGTTGTAACTTTTTCGTCCTTTTCTATGGTAAATTAAACCATTATACGTTGGTGTTCAATTAATTATATTAAAATAATATAAATTGCAAATATAAATAATATAAATATAATTGCAAAATTTCTAAGGGAAAATATTTAAATCTTAAGTATATAAAACAAATATTCAATTTAAAATAATTTAAATTGCAAATATAAATATAAATTGCAAAATTTCTAAGGGAAAATATTTAAATATTATATAAAACAAATTTTCAATTGCTTGTGTGGAGACTTGAACGCACGTATTTCCAACTGAGCCACCTAAACAGATAAAATTATCCACTATTTGATTCTACAACGTGGATTGGATTCTACGACGGTCACAAGATGGCAGTGTTAAAGTATTTGTGTAAAAAGCCTTAATGTAAGGACATAACGCTTTAATTTCCTTGATGTCTTGTTTGTTGACGTTGCTTGCTACAAAATTATGCAATATTTATTATTATTTCCTAATTCCTATTTCACTTGTCGTTCTAATCTCGCAAAAGACACCTGTTTGCTTTCAATTTTCGTATTATTTCAAAAAGTAGTGAAAAGGATTTTTTTATTATTAAGTACTTTTATTAAGTATTCACAATAACATAAAATGGTAGGTATTAATTAGAATTATATAGGCACCTAAAGTTTGCGGCTATAATTAATATACAGAAATTGCTGCCTCCACCAGCGCCATTTAGTGAAAAACATTAACGCACATGAACAATACTCAATAAATGAAGCTAAAAAATAAAACTACATATACTATTTCGTAAAGAAAAACCAAACGAAACTTCATATGAGTAGGGATTCGAACCTAAGGAATCCGTATCTTACAGTCGTCCTCAACCACTAGGTCATTTTAACTTAATTGCATTTAGTAAAATTATCGAGTATATGAATATTTCTATTCCGTAAACCCGTTCATCTACCAATAATAATATCATCATATGAAAATGAATTTAAACTAGCAATCATTTCCATGCCTAGTAAGTACCTATTTAGCCATATCAGACATCTAAAGTGATTGGTTGATGTACCTATCTGCAGTTGTATATCGTTGTACCTTTTTCGTCCTTTTCTATGGTAAATTAAACCATTATACGTTGGTGTTCAATTAATTATATTAAAATTATATAAATTGCAAATATAAATAAAATATAAATAGCAATATTTATAAGGGAAAAAATATTTAAATCTTATATAAAACAAAAATTCAATTGCTTGTGTGGAGGCCACGTCTGTTACTATTTCAGTCGGACCTATTTCCGACTGAGTCACCTAAACATTAGGAATTATGATGAAATTATCCACTATAAGGCAACTAAAATATCGTATGTAATTGTAGATATGGGTTACTTTATTCAGAACCATTATCAACAAAGTCCATAGCACGTTGAATACATCGCTTCTCGTCCGATCACCGAAGTTAAGCAACGTTGGGTGCGGTCAGTACTAAGATGGGTGACAGTTTAATGACACGTGAAATTGTGAAGTATTCTTAATTTTTAGATATATTCAAATTATTTCCAATGTTCTATCTAACCTTCAAGCCATATTTAGTACAAAGCTTAGGGCGCCGCAGCTCTGACGTCATCGTGTAACGCGTAACGCTACTTCACAGTTTTCACGGTTTTAGTGCCCGGGTAGCGAGCGCCCCGAACCTCCGTAAAGAAGCTTCGCTTCAAAAAAACTTCTGACGAAGTTTTTGTGGCAAACGTGACAAAATATTCATTCATCACAAAACGAATAAGGATCTACACAGCACCCACTAACATTATTCTGGATTTATGTAGGTAGGTACCTATAAGGGAATAAGGATATACGGAAAAGTGGAAGTAGCAGTATTTTTACGAGTGCTGCCGTTGAAAAGGAAAAACAGGAACGTGTTTATAAAACAATGTGTCGCTTTCACGCGCCACGGTAAAAATATTGTCGAACATATAAGTTCGCAAGTACGAACCAGCAGCGGGGGGTTAAAGCGGAGACGACGTTTAAACTTAACCCTTTTAGTTGGAGAACAAAGGGCTTCCATAAACAAGCGCTTCACACGCGAATCCATTGCGTAAATGTTAATTTGCCACCCAAAATTGTTTTCTTTGCACCTACAAAATATTCAATTATGCAGTCCACCGAATTTACTTGCGTTGTCCACGAACGCGAAGTTACTACTCGTGTATTACAGAATTGTTGGTGCTCTCACGGGCTCGGGAACTTTTTTAATCATGGCGTAAAACAAAACATGACGTAATAAACCCTAGGGCACTGTGCGGGTACAATGTGCATGCTTGCACTCGGAATATAAAAGTGTAAATGAATTTGGTCCTTGCTTTTCATTTACTATTCGTAAAATTTTAATTTTAAAACGTCGCTGTTTGAAGACTATCTACTTTTTATTTATAAAACAAAGTCGGCAAACAAGCACTTGATCCGCCTGATATTAAGTAGTTACCGTAGCCTTAGATAAATATAATAAATAAATAAATGAATGAGAGGGGAAAGGTTGGTTAGGCGTTCTCACTAATCGTACGAAACGCATCTATTTTAGCTACTTAACGCCAATCTTCTGTGAGAAGATGATACTTCCTCGGTTGAGCCAGCTCGTATAGTATGAGCTGTAGTCGATTCGCTACGGCTTAACTTTATCAACAACAAAACTTATCGCGCTTATTTACATTTTTATGTTCCCGTTATTTCAATGTATAGTATTGGCGTAAATATAAGAAAACATCATGTGATTCATATTTTAGAGTGGGTTGTTTTCATGACGTGACTCGTTTTCAAATATTTTATTTATTTATGCAAATAGGTAGACTTGCAAACTTATATTTTCATTACCATGATCTCGTTAAGGTCCTCATCCAAACACAAGAGAATATAAAACCAAGCATGCTTATTATAGACCGCTCCTTATCAATTAAGAAATATCCCATCTTCAGTGGCCGCGGCTAAGAGAAAATATAAAATGGATAAACTGTTGGGGTGGAGTAGCTAAAAGGGACATAGACACGTAGGTAGGATCTCTCAGGCGACGGTGTCGGGGTTAAATCTAATTTTTCCCCGCTAATGCTCGCCTGCCCAGCTCAAGGTTGAGTGGGCGCGAAAATTGTAACTTCCCACCGCCGTGCGCACGAATCCGAGGGGTAAAGTGTACCCGTACGTGCACTGGAGGGTTTTAACTTTAACCGTCTATTATCGATTCGTATTTGTACGGAATGTGTGTTATATGGAAATCGTTTCCTGCGCGGGGAAGCCGAATGAACTCGGCCATTACTTTGTTTAATGTCGGTGTCTGGTGTAGAATTCTAGATTAAATATTGAAATATTTGTTTACGGTTTATTGAAGGTGGGATCTCCGCTCACTCTAAATATATGAGCCTGTCTCAGAATACGACATAGGCTCAGAAGAAACGGATGAAATTGAATTCCGTAAGCTCTTTTTATCTCATATAATTTCGGCTGTAAACCTTTTGGATATATCAATTCGTATCGTCAAAGTGCCATTACGCGACGAGACATGTCCCTTAAACAACTCAATAACAATAATAAGATAATACAACGATAGAAGTTAACTCTTTAATAGTTTTTGTTTTTATCCCAAACTAGCTGTGCCCGCGACTTCGTCCGCGTGGAATTTAATTGACCAAGTTTCATACAAACTTTCATCCCCTATTTTGTCTCCTTGGCGGTAGAATTAATCAAAATCCTTTCTTAGCGGGTGCCTACGTCATAACATCTACCTGCATGCCAAATTCAGCCCGATCCGTCCAGTGGTTTGGGCTGTGCGTTGATAGATCACTATGTCAGTCAGTCAGTCAGTCAGTCACCTTTGAGTTATATATATTTAGATTCTTTTTGGAGTCGATATTAAGGCCCATTAGTTTTACCGATCCAATATTTTAGCTGTATAGCGTTATTTTTCATATGTAATTGTAATATATTTCATTATTCTGTATTTGACCTAAGTATATGCGCCGATTTCAAAACTGGCTCGTAGGCATTCACTGTGACTTAAACTTTTACCTGATAATAATATATTCACATTCACATTACGACTGTCCATACTTTTAAAACCTGTCAGTTCTTATGAAATTAGTCGATGACTAAACGTCTATTACCATTAGTTAAGTTGCTATCGCAAAATAAGCCATATTACCATAAACGTAAGTTGCTATCGCAAAAATTCTCATCGTCATAGCTTAATCGAATCGTGGGCTAAATGTTTTTAGAGACACGAAATCCTAAATTATTTCAACTGAGTAATAAAAAATGAAAGCCTAACCGCGTCCTTGGGCGTCTGAACAATCTCATACGGACAAGCGCTGTTTCGTATGTTGGGCTTTATCCCGTCGACACAAGTATGTATGTCTAAGCACCCGAGATTGTGTAGCGAGTTGAGATACTTACATTATTTAGTTGTAAATCTGTGCGTTAGGTACTTTTCTTTATTAAATTTGTATTGGTCTCCATTTAATTCCAACCAGTACAGATTGGTTTTATGTGTTCTATTTTATTTAATAAATAATAATAAATATCGCCAGACGAACACACCAACTGTATGGTCCCAAACTAAGTAACGCTTGTACTATGGGTACCGTACAATGGACTGGGGGCGATCCCAGTGACACCCAGACCTGGGCAAATTACGAAAAGGCCATTTCCAAAATTTGCCCCAGCGGGAATCGAACCCGCAACCACCATGTGCAGTGAGCCGAGTGGCCTACGATTGAACCACTGCGCCAAGCGGTCGTCAGAGTATTCTCACTAGAACACGTCTCAGCACCACCTTCAATTCTCTATGTAAATAAAGATCATTTTGACATTGTATATGAAAGCTTTGGAATAGGTATTTATAAACTTGTTCCATTTTGTTGTTCCGTACGCTCGTTGCTGTAAGAGGATTAGCCCCGGTGTTGACTTTAAGCGGATATAATTTAAAACATTGTAGGTACTTTATTGTGTATAAAATTTGTATTAAACACTAAACCGTTGTTTTGTTGTTGGGTTGTTTCTGATTTTAAACTTCAATACTCTAGAAATTCGTACTTACTAACATTATTAATTACTCTTGTAGGCGTAATACAATCTGAAAATATTTTGCCAAGTATCTTTTAAATGCCTGGTAACAAAAGGTTTTTGTAGAGTTTTTCATTGTTGTTGTTATATTGTTGGTGTTTTGACATAATAATACAAAAAAAAAATGAGTGTGAACATGTCTGCTTTTGGTTTTAAACATTCCATATTATGTTTGGCTTTAGTATATATGCTTAATGGTTCCTTACACATGATTTGAAGTCAGCCATGTCATAGGTACCAACCTACTAGGAATTTCGTTTTAAATTAAGGACTATGCCAAGTATTATCCTTAAAAATACTTAATTTAAAGTTAAATTATGTGTAACCAAACAGATTGTTGAACCAACATTGAAAGGAGACTGTGTAAAATTAAACACGATTTTCTTTATCCAATCAAAGAACGAGGTCAAACTGGGTCAATCGTTTCGAGCTGTGGGGAGGTACTAATGTTTCTGCGAGCGAACACTACCGACCTCTGCGTAAATGATTACGGTCGCTCAGACCGCCGCCGGTGATATATTATTATTTCAAGTGATTATTTGTTGTGATCTCACTTTGTTATCATAACAGACGGAAATAAATGTGCTAGACATAATTTGTACGTACCTATTTCTGGTTGTTTCGTCAGAGAAACATCCCGTTAGTGTTTAAATTAGATTGTGAATCGGAATATTCATTCATTCAAATGATTTATATATCATAGACAAACCGCAAACCCTGATATATAATTGACGCATATATCAATGGTGCAATTAACTGGTATAGACAAGGGCATTCCGACCGAACTATGTGTGGGTGCACCAAGTATCCACGGCTTTTGGGTACCCGCTAGTGATGTACAAATGGGAATAACGAGTTGAGCTAATCGATAGATACTATATCGATATTAGTGCTTAGTATTTTTTATTTTTTTATACGTATATTTAATTATTTTATTAGTGAACGATACTAGTTACACAAAACACTCTAGTGGGATATCTATATCCTACTAATATTATAAATCTGAAAGTTTGTATGTTTGGTTGTTTGTTACTCAATCACGAAAAAAACGGCTGAACGGATTTGGATGAAATTTAGCACACAGATAATTTGTAACCTGGATTAACACAAAGGAAACTTTACTTAGTCCTTACGGTCGAACTCACAATCAAAAGTCTCTTATATTTTCGGTGAAGTTCTACCTATGTTATGAGTTTTAAGTTTTGCTTTATTTTAATCCTATGTTGTAGTCGCAAATAGTTCTAATTTTTGACCAAAGGTAGGGATTATTTTGTTTTATTTTTGTATGTTTAGTAGAATATAGTCTGTAGTCTTAATAGAACATCCCTATCGGTTCATCCAGTACGCGGCGTACTGAGCGCTATCATTATTTCGTATCACGTTCGCGATTGATCGCCAGCCTGTATTGGTTTCGGGAAACCAGTCAATTAGGCGCCCTTGTCCCATGAATTAGAGGTGTTTGCACAGGTAGGCCTAGGGGAATGCGGAATTTGCGTTGCGCTATACACAGCGAGGCAAGCAAATATTATTGCTCTCTTTGTGTAGTGACCATAAATATACCGTCTCCTGCGTGGTACTTTGAGATATAGCCTACGTCATTCAGGAATAGTGTAGTTTTTTATCAGCGAAACACCTTTCAGAACCGGATCAGTAGTTTCAGAGATTATTTCCTGAAAACTTACTTGCAAAACAAATTTAGATAGATTTAGTTCCTAACGTAATTTTCGAGTAACAGCATACTAGGTTACATATACGAGATATCGATTACAAATTAAACAGGTACCTACCGCTTTACAGTTAATAACGAGTTGTATCATAGCTGCCTGTCGGGATGAAAGGATATGCTGTGATGACCGGATTTTATACGTACAAAATTTTAGAGAGAATCGTTTATTGTTGGGGATTATCGAATGTTTCAATTTCAGGTAACATTCAGGGTTTTAAAAATAACAATTCACTGCGTAGCTGTCAAACTGTAGGATTATCTAGTTTTTTGTCTGAAATTAAATGTGTGGGGCTTAAAAAAATAAACAACAGATTTATGTCGGCAAGGGTACTGAAATGGCTAGATATTTTTGCTTCCAAATAAAACACAAGTAGCTGAAGTCAGAAAAGCGATGTTTCATAAAAATAGAACCATAAACCTTTATCATAACATAAAAGAATAGACAATATTTTTATAAAAACATCCAATCTATCAAGCAGGCTCCAGTCAATCCGGTTCACCACTCGCATCGACTTTCCTCAATAAATTTCCATTTACAGCGCGAACGGAGCTTGTGAAGTCATCGATCACCGCCTCATGGCAGTCGCGTGCTAAAAGTGCCCAAATATTAGTCAATATAATATAGGAAAACGTCAGAAAGCCTCACCGAAGGTATCGACTTATCGCGATACTTTGAGCCAAGAATCACTTTATCATTTTTCCCCCGGCATTCCTTATTCCTTTTGTGTCTGGTAAAAATGGAAAATATTACATCGCATAAGATTATCTAAAAAAATATATACAAAACAACGTTTTCTTTTATGTTCTCTGATGGACACATACATTGTTTTATGTAACTAAGTCAGAAAACTAGCGTACGACCCGCCTGATGTTAAGCAGTAGCCATAGCCTATAGATGCTTGCAATACCAATGGCGTTGCTCGTACGTTGCCGAACTGAAGAGAAGTGGGATAGAGGGGAAGGGTTTGGTCTTCTGGCTCTCTCACTCATCGTACGAAACGCAGCTTTAATAGCTACTTTACGTCGATATTCTGTGAGAGGGTGGTATTACCCCGGTCGAGCCAGCCCGTATACGAGCTGTAGTCAAATAGCTACAGCTTAGCTCTACAATTGTCCTAATGCCCACGACAGCAAAGACTTTACGTTATCTATAACTAGCTGTGCCCCGCGACTTCATCCGCGTAGTATTGGATTATTGGGTTAAAAAATCCTATATGTTAATCCCGGTCATAATCTATCCGTGTTCCAAATTTCATCCAAATCCGTTCAGAAGTTTTTGCGTGAAGGAGTAACAAACATACATACATACATACATCCACACTCACAAACTTTCGCATTTATAATATTAGTAGGATTATTTAGATACTCTTATATAAAATCTCTTTGGTATTTGTCTTTGTGCTTCATACCAGTCTGTGACCTGCCGCGACCCTGAACAGGTGCTACCACATCAAAATCACCGATGTACGCCTCGTTAAATATATAAACCGTTTTGTTACGCACTGTACGCGAAGCTTTGTGGTCTATGTTTGTTTTGCTTGATTGTACCCACTCCAAACGTTTTCATCAACGCTTTAGCAGCTTAAGGCGTTGTAAATTTGTTACCTAAATGTAAATTTGATACCAAACTTGTCTAAACTAAATGTATTGTCATCCTTCTCATAGTCGTAAGGTACGAGCAAGACATCGATGTGTTTAGTAAATATGTTTAGACAATATAAGGATCTTAGTGGTGATCCTTAGAAGCTTATATAATGGTTGAATAATTAGTAAATAGTTTTTGAACAAAACCTTACCTTAATAGAGCTTTCCTTTTAAGGACTTCTTCTTAAAAGCGAAAGTTCACAATAAATCGGTCAGACGTGCTAAAGGAAAAGTGGTTTTCATTAAAGACTATCTTAAATGGGTATACGCGAGTGTAATAATAATGAGATGTTCAGGTTTAGGTTGCTGGAACGAGGGGCAATTAACAAAATGCGGGTACATTCAGTGCTTTCAGCCATGCGAAGGCATAAACAGTTACAAAAGTTAGCACGTTTCAGTAAATACGCAAATACTTACTCAGATCTGTGGTTCTATTACGTTTATTTATTTTTAGCGGAGCTTACAGACTAACGAACGAATATATTAAACTAGCTGGATAGTGCTTATTGTAGGTTTAGGTATACTTTCAATAAGTTGGAGAAATTAAATAAGAACTACATGGATTAAAACTATTTGAGGCGACCCACAGGTCTGTCTGACTCACAATTTGGGACCAAGAATGTTTAAAGTAAATTAATACTATTACGTCTTGGTGAAGATATTAAATAATAAGGTAGAAATCTATAATAAGGATACTTTTACGTCCCTACATAATGTTTTTTTGTAAACCACTGCAGAGAGGCAAATGGATAGATGGAGCCTTGACACTGCAACAAGGTCCGTTTGGACTTATTGGATTCAAAACCCAAGATATACCCAAGTTATATGTTTTAGTACCAAGCTATCTACACGCAAAATTGGAGGCAGCTGGAATTTAGAATCTCTATTGGAGAAACTCCATAGACCATAGGACCATTAAGATTGTATTAAAAAGGACAAAAAAGAGAATTAACTTTTAGGCATTATATTCTTGAGCACGCTCAAGCGATAATTAAATGAAAATCAAATGTTAGCGCCTGAACACGGCTATTGCTCAACCATCTATTCAAAGAACTCCTTCTTTCCATGCGGCCGTCCATTATGGAATGGTAAGCATGGGCTTACTTCTAGTAGGCTTACCTGCAAAATAGTCAACAACATTTACATTCAATAATAATAATGATGTTTAACATCATTAACCTTGTACAATAATTGGAAAGGGCGACACAATAAGTCCATTGAATGGTTGCCGCCACACGACGCCCTTGAGGCCGGGGCTGCGTTCACTACCGTCTTGGGAAACTGATGTTTTTAGGTTAATTGCCTTTCCCAATGACTCGGCCGTACCATCGATCAAGTGTTATAGTATCTAGACCGAAATATGCCTTCATTCTTCCTTCATTGACCTAATCTTAGTTTAGTTATGGCTATGGAATTGAGTGTGACAACAAATTCTTATGTTTTATGGTGAGTATTTTTAAAGATAGGATTATATCGTGGACTTACACGATTGACAGTGGTATGTGGTGGATCAAGTCTTCAATTAGGAGACTTTTAAAAAACAACAACCTTTAATGAATTCCGTAGAAAATATATTTAAAATACATGGAGTTATGTTCGGGGCGCTTTTCAAGGGTCGACTCTAATTAAGTTTCTGTAAATACGGCTGCACGGAAAACTTCAATTTGCTTTCGGAATTTGTTTGCGGAGTGCATTCAGGAGCGGGAAAGTGGCGATTTGTGTGGCGCGCCATCGTCCTCGCTCGCTGTACTCTTTTAAATCATTTGCGTTAGGGTCGCAGAAAAAAAGCTGAAAAACATATTTAGGAACTTTGTTCGGATGTATTAGTTCGGAAGTAATTACCACCTTATTAGACAATTCATATTTTGTATTACAAAGTGCAGTTAAGTAACAATAATAATAAGTTATTTATTTTAACTAAAATTCACTCTAAATATAGGACAAAAAGTAATTAGTAAATACTTAGTAGGTGTATGGACTTTTAAATAACGTGAGCTCTTTGGTGAGCTCTCATCTAATGCTTCATAAGACCACAAATTGTGTTGAGGAGACTGTTAATAGTTAGCTTTTCCGTATTCTGTGTATTAGACATGACATGATTTTGCATTTTGCATGATCGTGTGAAATTCATCCGTGCGCGCCTCAGTCAATATGCCATGGTATTCGATTTCAGTTTACCAGATGAACGATTGAATTAAATAAATAAATAAATATCGCCAGACCAACACACCAACTGTATGGTCCCAAACTAAGCAAAGCTTGTACTATGGGTATCGTACAATGGACTGGGAGCGATCCCAGTGACACCCAGACCAGGGAAAATTACGAAAAGGCCATTTCCGAAATTTACCCTGACGGGAATCGAACCCGCAACCACCCGGTGCTGTGAGCCGAGCGGCCTACGCTCGAACCACTGCAACAAGCGGTCGTCAATTTCTTATCAAGTTTACTTTAAAAGGGCCTGACTCGACTTTCATGTTTCACCATAATTGAATTTCAGGACCCCTTAAATAATAAATGCATAAAAATGTTTTTAAAAGCCTTATATTGATCAGCGGCTACAGCACTCCACTTAACATCATTATATCCTTCACAAACTACGAATTTCATCACGATGATGAGTTTAATATTTCATGTAGGTAGTTACTTGAATATATCAGGCATGTCCTCGTGGAGTGTAATTATATGATTAATAATTTATTATAGATAAGGTAAGAAGGTATTTTATACGAAATATATTTTACGCTTTTCTTGAAGCTTTTTAATTTTCCTGAGTTTCAACGTCCTCAAGCTCAAATCACAAGCGCCCATAAGTTTTAGCTTGACCTTGTAAAGGCCTCATACATATTACAACCACCGAACTGCTTCCTTTAATAAATAAACCGTTTTGTTACGAGCCTCGCGCGGTCGAGATCCGTTTGTGTTACTTATTGTTTGACTGTGTTACTGTTTTCATTCCCCTGCTAATGGTTTTAGGTAGAAAATTTGCATATTGTGAACACAAATGGTATTTTTAGAACCACATTTCAAATACTTCCTTTTAAATTTGCTGTAGTATTTGTGTGCCAATATTAATTTATTTAAACACTTAACTCATTCGTGAAAAAAAATCCCTTTGTTCTTCACCTTTTAAGCGTCCAACGCCGTATTCTCCTTCTTTCTCTTCAACCTTTCCTTCTTACCTTTCCTTAAATTATGTTTAATTCATGAACAGTACTATAGGCACTGTTCACGATTAGTTCATATCCAGTATGATATTAATGTCCCCAACATAACAGCGTAATTCAATTTCAATCCGCGCTACAGTTTCCCTCCGAGTATAATTTAATGTGCGGACTGGGGAAGAAATCCATAAAATCTAATGGGAAATTCCACGGCGCGATGAAGCTTTCAAGATTTATATTGGGGCCTAAACGACTGTGGTACTGCCTGTTTAAGCATTATTAGATTTCGCTGAAGGTATTGCTAAGATATGGTATCTTGAAAATCTAATACTGTTTGTGTTATTAATATTTTAGTGGAACCAAATTGAATTGAAGGCACCGTAAAAGTTTGGATTAATAATAATAAAAACGAAATTTGCCCCGGTGAGAATCGAACCCACAACCACCATGGCAGTGAGCCGAGCGTGGATAATATATTTCTCGATGGACCTAAAACTCAGAAAAAGTAACATTATACATATTCTAATTCTTTCGAACAGGTGATTACGATGAAGAATGTAGATGATTTTTTTACAGTCGGTATCTGTCCCATAAAGACCGTGGCTGTGTTTGTATTACCAGTCGAATTACCATTCTCACCTATATTTTACAAGTAAAAACTGGCGTCTTAATAGTTTACTTATCAAACGTCGTAATATTTTATCATTGTTAATAACTTAGCACCGCTGTAAGCTATTACATAATGTTTCCAACAACTTCCGGCTCACTGCACGCCTTTGAGGCATTATATTTTAAAACTAGATTTGTAATAGAGAACTTTGTTCTTTGTTTGATTAGCAGATTTATTTTGTAAACAGTTTTAAGATGGTGATGTCTGTGAAGCACTTTTGAAATTGGATCAAATTACAACACAAATTATAACTAACATTTTTTTATACTCTTATACTTATTCAAAAATATGTACATCTTTGAAACAAAGACTACACGTCCTTGTTGTATCAGCAAATATTAAACTAAGTTTGATGGATTTAGATATTATAATTAGAGAAGTTTCGAAGCGAAAATTGTAATATCCTAGACAATTCATGTCGACGCTAGATCTCATAGTTATGTGTGTAAAATTGGACGCTGTACGTGACCATAGTACTGGAAACGTTAGGAGTCGCATCACGAAGTCTATCACACGGAGTCCATTTTGCATTTCCACGGTTCCAATTATCAGTTACCTGGTTTTGTTCAACCTCACATTCGTGCGACGTCGCCATTTCGTTCAGAAACATAATTATAATTTCTTTTTTTAAAACTATGCATTGTTTGAATATGGAAGAGTCGGTTTTCGAGGTAAATTCATCATCATATTAATTTTAATGAGCAGCTACAATAAAAATTCCTATGCGTACCTACATAATATTAATAATGTATGTAGATAAGTATATTTAATTACTAACTTCAACGCCCTTCAGACACGCTTCACTTAAAGGTACTTTTGAAATAATTAAGCAGGCTGAAGAGGATTCTCAATTTAACATTTTAGACAAATTTAATTTAGGCATGTTGCAATTAATGTAATTGAAATATTCAGTTACTTTACTTGTTAATAAGATTATCTTACCCAGTATTTTATTATCGAATAATTCCACACAATAAGGCTCTTTGAAACAGACCTCAAGTACCTACACACACAAATAGTAAGTATCTCAACCTTTTGGTCGATCCCTAACGAAAACTTATCGTCAACATTAATTAACCTTACCAAAGTACTCCTCGGGTGATATTACAGTAGCTTTAATGTAAGAAAAGGATTTCAAGACAGGATTTTCACACCCAACTTTTATTTTAAACATTGGTGGAAATCTAGAACTTCTGTTTGTATTAAGTATTAAGTTTCTATATTGTTGTAATACGAGTACTTTAGGGGCTATTTCGCGCATAAGTGGCTTAAAGGATATTCCATTTGTATTGTCAATATATTTGGTAATTTTTGTGTCAATTGATATTTTGTGTCAACAAACTCTTCGTGAAGCCATGGCACAATTTTATTATTGTTCCTTGTGTAAGACATTATTTTTTTATTATAAATAATACTAATGTCGCCAGACAATCAGAAAATGGTTTCGACTCAAACATGACCCCAAACTAAGCAATGCTTGTCTATGGTTGCTGTGCTATAAACTGGGGGCGATCCCAGTACCACCTGGCCCGCAGTGAGCCGAGTGGCCATCGCTTATATCATTTGACTTTATAACTAGCCGCCATAAAAATGTAGCATTTTAATATTTACTTACGGCGTGACTGCTGCATGAAGTACATATCCAGTTAGGTACTGATTTGATATGCACTTCATTGCATGTCGTATGGTAGATATCGTTGCAAGCTATTTATGAGTAGTGCATTATCACCGGTACTTTATTTATGTTTCGTTATAATTAACTGTTGTAGTTTTAGCAAATAAACAATCGTCGCTTAGTACTTGTTTGTAAATTAGCGGATTGCGTGCTCGGTGCAGTCCGATTCGTGTGGGTTTCAGTCTAGACGTTGAATTTACACTCTATTAATAAAGTAATAAGTTATATAATGGATACACACCTACCTTAATAACTATATTTCGTCAAAAATACAACTAACAAAGAAAAGCAGTTAATACTGATTTTGAAGATACCCGTACTAAACGAACACAATATACATATAGCGAATCAGTTACACTCACAGCAGAAGGTAGGTTACAGTTTTGTGTTACTTTGACACGAACATACAAACTGTATGGTCCCAAACTAAGCAAACTAGGTACTATGGGTACCGTACAATGGACTGGGGGCGATCCCAGTGACACCCAGACCAGGGAAAATTACGGAAAGGCCATTTCCGAAATTTACCCTGGCGGGAATCGAACCCGCAACCACCCGATGCAGTGAGCCGAGCGGCCTACGCTCGAACCACTGCGCCAAGCGTTCGTATAATAGTCCCCAGGAGTACTGTGCATGGGGTTGGGCTTCCAGCTCTCTGACTTGTACAAAACGCAGCTGTTATAGCTACTTTACGCCGATATTCTGTGAGAGGGTGGTACTACCCCGGTCGAGCTAGCCTGTTTGAGCTGTAATAAATTAGCTACAGCGTCGCTCTACCACCGTAAACCCTAATCTCTACTCTAGTTTGTGCACACTAAAAGATTTCTCCACGTTACATAATACTATATCGAAACGATAGGTATACTAACCAATTTTATCCCATCTATTTAGGAAAAATGAAAAATTGATCGGTGCTGTCACAGCGTGACGTCATTTATCAAAGTAATCGGACCACCTGTGTTCCATAAAAATGTTACTTTTTGTGTATATAGGTTCCATAAATTCATTGGAACCAATCTACACAATGTACAATGCGACAGATTGTTATTTATTGGATTCAGGGATAAAAAAATATGCTTTTAATAATAAAAAATCTACGTTTAAAGATCCGTAAGCGACATCTGACGTGGCTAATATAAAAAAAAGTTGGCCGTCACGGGACACCCGGTAGTATGTGCGCGCACACACACAAGGGCGCCAGGAGTGTGGCGTAAAGGGGGCATGACGGCATGAGAGAGCGTCATGCCGTATTGCCGTGACGGCAAACTGGTCGACTTTAATTCCAAAGTGCGCCAATAGATGTTTCACAAATCAAATAATCTGTTCAATCCTGCGCGTATAACTCAACATTATTATCTTACTAAACATACGTTATTTTTTACAGGTCCGCAGCTCTACAACTCTAGAGAGTGAGTACCCATTATCACTACGTAACCTGTTACCTGCAAAATTTACTGAAACAGTTTTATTACGTACTAGAATGTTCCATTTCCAAAGAACAATTCATATTATACCTTTACACGGACACGAATGGCAGACTCGTGTCCTACGACACATAATGTGGAAATATAAATCCGTTCGGTACGATATGAGATTTTGTAGCTTATGCGATCCTGGTACCTGTGTGCAGTCATGCATGAATATTATGTTGACTACACAAACATTTACCTGCCTACCTTTGTAATGATTGCATATGCAGCATGTGTTCGCATGCCGAAGCCTGCGGTTTGTGTACCTACTCTTTTATTTAAATGTAAACTCAGCTACATTTTATTGTACCTTTTAGGTAACTATTAAGTATTCAGTGAATTTAATTCATGATGTTTCATGAAATAGAAATACAATTCTTGTTAATCTACGTTCTAAGGCAATTTAAATATTACTATTTAGTGATTAGTTTATTTATTATTTAATGGTTGTTACCAAATAATTTGTAATATTATTGCAAATTCTTTGGTTGTTACTCAATAACGCAGATACGGCTGAACGGATTTGGATTAAATTTGGCACACAAATAGTTTATAACCTGGATTAACACACATGATACTTTACAAGTCCATGCGCACGAAGTCGCGGGCATACACTAGTACCTAAATAATAAAACCATATTTATGTGATTATACATGAATAGTGGAAATATTCAGGATAATGAAAAATGTTGATTAAACATACTTAACATTTATGAAATCATGCAAATAGTGAAATTTTCACGTAACATTTTCTCAACTCGGAATCACTCGTTCTATTTTATAACTGCAACAGTTTTTCTAGAATAGAGAAGATTACGTGATAATAGGATTAACTGTGTGTGAGGGTGGTCCGGGGTGAGCGCGACGCCTCGGGGCTCCGCTGTTGGCACGTACCGCTACATAGAGACTCATTGAATATTTCCACCGAACTTTTAAAGTGCCCCTTGAATACGTAAAGGTTCGCGCACGATTTTAAACGGCCGTTGTTGTTGTCCTGGGTTACATAGAAATGTCTCGTTTGTCGGTATGAGGCTATCAAAACATTCTCCATAATGCTGGGTAGTGTTTTGGCTAGTTCAAATACCTATACTTACTAGAAAATAAGAACATGTTTAGGTGATCTAAAAATATGTTTGTCTTTATTGTTTACTGAGGAGTATTATTGCTAGAATATCCCAATTGTTTTTCTCATGATTTTGACTTGCCAGCTTCCACAGACTAGTAATAATAAAATAATAATGTTATAATTTAGCCCTTTTGACGTCCCTCTCCAGGGCACGAGCCTCCCCTCACTACGAGGGGGATTCAGAATCCACCACCCTGACCAAGTGCAGGTTGGCGTATTTCACATGTCTTTCGAAAATTGGTTAGATTTTCTAAGACATACAGGTTTCCTTAAGATATTTTCCTTCACCGTGCCACAGACTAGTAAGTCGCACTATATTACGGTCACTCAGGAGACGATGACAGACTGTTTGTTAACTAGGCTGTGTGTGTTTATTGTTGACGTTTTTCTATTATCGACAATCTATTTGAATTAAATTTTTGGAGGTATACAAGCCGAGGGTAACTGGTGGCTCTTTCTCCCAAATCATATTACAATGAGCCTGAGTCAATCAATTAACTATTCAACTGTATATTTTGGAATAAAATGTTATTCGTTCGTTAAAATACCGACTATTGACTTTGAGGTAAACCTAAGACCGTATTTATACCTAACAATCATACAACAAACAAAGCGGGTATCAATTAAAAAGTTTTCTATTGACGCAAAAACAAACAGAACAGAAGTTCGAAGGTCTCTGATTAAAAACGAACGACAAGTTCAGTGAGCCAATTTAGCCCTTATTCATTGAAGCGGAGTGAAGGAGGATGAAGGAAGGCGGTCTTTGTCTGTCAATTTTTGAATTAAATCCGTTGTAAATAAGCTGGGTAAGGCACTTATCTCAGTGAGTTCACTAAACAGTCGGTAAATGGTGAATATTTTTTATGACATTGATTGTTATTTATTATTCGAATACAAAGGAATTTTCTGTGCGATATGTATTTTCGTGTTACGTTCGTGTATGCATTGTTTTTATTTCCAATTATTTCCGATAATGTATCTGATGTGGTAGGTATTTCATTATAATTTTTATTTCATCGTGTACAGGTACCTTGAAAATGTTAATTTTACTAAATAATTTTAGAAACAAATATTTTTTTAAGGTAGTTAAATGAGAAAAAAAATATATTTATTAATACAGAAATCCTCTACTTACTTTAAAATATCAATTAATATCTTTTGGAAACAATAGGTCGGGTGGCTCTGTATCATATCCCATTTGTTATACCAATTATAAATTCTGTTTGAGCGTTCACTGAAGTCCTGTGTACTTTAAATTTTGAAGGAGTTCGGTCTACTCAAACATATTGCCTTCATTTAGAATTTACGTGCCCGGTAACTTCAGGTAAACTCACCGATCTGAATTAGTGAAAGTTAAGTTAGCACGAAACACGTTTTGAAGAGGCAGTTCGATTGAAATGTCAGTGTTTAAACAGCTGGAGCTATTTAAACACTGTTATTCAATAATTTCATAATGTCTAATGAGTGTCTTGGTAGTCGATCTACAAATCCTTTATTTCTTGCGCTTTCGTGTTTATGGATTGTATGGTTGAAGTTTGAAAAGTAGATCGTACTTGTTTGACTTGGAATTTATGTAGTGAGATTTTTAACTGATTTAATATAAACATAAAGTATATGTATACCACAGTAAAAACTATAGTAAATAGGTTATTAAAGTAGTTGTTTTTAACGTTTTAACTCCATTTATTTAATTGACATTTAGGTTTCTGGCACATAATGAACCTCGAAGTTGGCGACCGCGGGGTCGACTTGAACTCAAACGGTGGTATAGATAGAGTTACAAGTTTTATTTTGTACTAGCTGAGCCCGCGACTTCGTCCGCGTGGAATTTAACTTAACAAAAAAGCCCGCTCCCGCATTCTGAGCCCGCGCGACAGGACCCATTTTTTTTGTTTTTCTAAAATATAAGTAGCCTAAGTTATTGCTTATAACATCAGCTATCAGCCAGTGAAAGTCCCGTCAAAATCGGTCCAGCAGTTTCGGAGATTGCCCGGAACAAACATACAGACAGACATACAGACAGACAAAAAATGTTTTAATCGCGTTTTTGCTATAGGTGTCGTATGTACTTTCATATGCATTTAGTGAAAAGGTGTTATTTTGATTTTACAAACAGACACTCCAATTTTATTTATTTGTATAGAAGATTGGATATACCTTAATGGAAGGAGTAATTTAAGCGGGTAAACATTTATTTTTAGTCGGTTTTTAATTCTACTGTCATTGTAACTAGAGCATATAGTTTTTAATACCTACATTTCATGTTATTTAAGAACAGGGCCCTAACTACGCTAGCTACTCAAATAGTAATAGAAAACCCAACGCTCGCGATTACATTTCAAACGCTCCGCTTTTGACGTTTTGCTGACACGAGATTCACGATTTCTACTAACATTGATATGGTATGGTGTCAGCAAAACGTCAAAAGCGGAGCGTTTGAAACAAAATCGCGAGCGTTTGCTTTCTATTACAATTTGAGTAGCTAGCGTGGTTAGGGCCCTGCTATAACGTAATTCCAATTGTTTGTCATGTGTACATTCACATGACATGTGTCTTACATCTTCCTACATTTTCCCAGCACGGAATTTTTCATAATGAAATTTTATCAAATTCGTGCTCCATCAAATTTTCTAGAGGGCTTACATTCTAAAATCTCATTTAGAGCCAAGTCTCGAAGCCCAGAGTATTGGATTATCGATGTCGAGTAACCATATCCTCCCCAGATTGCCACCAGAGGGCGCGGGCGCGATTTAATTCCAGTTTAATTATTAGGAGAATGCTTCTCCATTATTAAGCCGCATCCCCGACGAAGAGATGCTTCGCGTAAATAAATTGGTATTGGTTTAATACTAAATCCAGCCAGCCAATATTGACGAATTGATTAAGTCTTATTTAATATTGTAACTAGTACACATACCTGGGAATGATTTTATATATAAAGTAGGCAAACGATCGTACGATCCGCTTGTTGTTAAGTAGTTATCGTTGCATATAGACAGCATGCAATACCAAAGGCATTGCTCGCACGTTTGCCTACCAGATAGGGGTGGAACAGAGGGAGTGTATTGGACGGTGGGTTGGGCTTCCAGCTCTCTCGATCATCGTACGAAACGCAGCTATCATAGGTACTTTACGCCGATCTTCAGTGAGAGGGTGGTACTACCCTGGTCGACCCAGCCGTATATGAGCTGTAATCATTTGACCACAACTTGGCTCTACCACCCACAATACCGTCTTTCACTACACAGCCATCACACCTGTATTTCTCCGAAGGGGTAGGCACAGGTACACTGCGATACTCCCACATTTTAATTTAACGACCGCTTTGCGCAGTAGTTCAAGCGTAGGCCGCTCGGCTCACTGCACATGGTGGTTGCGGGTTCGATTCCCGGCGGGGCAAATTTCGGATATGGCCTTTTCGTAATTTGCCCAGGTCTGGGTGTAGCTGGGATCGCCCCCAGTCCATTGTACGGTACCCATAATACAAGCGTTGCTTAGTTTGGGACCATACAGTTGGCGTGTCAGTCTGGTGATGTTTATTTAATATTATTTATTTAATAGCATTTGGTGCATATAACGTCTCCTAAGATTAATCAAAAAATTTGACAAAACATTACACTGAAGTAGAACGCGCATGGCCCACACAGTGGTCGTTAAATTTTATCGCTAGGTGTCTGAGGAGCGACCCATCTCATGATTGACATACGTTCCCGAAAACCTTTATAGTTCTTTGCAACTCAATATAGGTGTAATATAACTTTTGGGTAGAGCTTCGCCGTTGATTTCTCTCGTCTGAAGTTATATCGTCTATTTTGTCGAACTACGCACGATTCAAATTTGTTTTGACGAGATGTAGAGAAACGGGAAAAGTTTTCGCTGATATTTTCTTTGAGTGGCAAGTAGAGTAAGTAGGTGTAGTTTATTTTTATACCTACTTATAATAAATAGATAGAATACTCCTTACTGAAACAACATACTATTATTACTTTCGGTTTAGTGAAATAATGTATCGTTGACGAGTCTCTACGAGAGTATTTAGGAGAGTTCCTAATAATTGATTATAGAATATTGCATGCTGGTGCTAAAAATCAAAGTGTTTGCCATGTAGGTATTTAGTTTATAATTTAGTCGATGTAATCCAGCGGACACAAATAAAAACTAATTTATTATAACATACACGCAGTTCAAAGGTAAAAGTGACTAGAGACATTATCTATCGAAACAAAAAGCTAAGCTAAGCGACATTATCGGTTTGAGTAGAAAAGTACTTAACTTTTGTCATTGTATGGGTTGTATCATGAAGTCGTTTAGTTACTGTCCCTTTGAATAGATAATGTCGCTTAGTAATTTCTCCACCCATAGATACCGTTGCTTAGTCACTTCTACCTTTCAACCGACGATACTTAACATGGATAGTAAATGCGTATTTTCGACGATTACTGATTCTCTCACAAGTTTCTCCGTTAGTTTGTTTGGCAGTTCTCCCAATTGGCGCCAGATGGTGATAGAACTCTTACAAAAGTTTCCTTAAGTATCTCCTTTTCGTGCTCAAATTACATTACAGGCGTTGAGGAGTGCGAGGTGTCAATTTACGTTGTTATTTTATTACTTAGTGTGGATAAACTGTTCGGTAGACACCTACAGATAAAACTGGCTAGACTTTTATTATAATTTTTGATCTCGGAGAAAATATGGCGTGTTATTGGACGTTACGTCCTACCTACTTTCATCCTGGTTGTAGAGTCTGAAATTACTTACTTATTATCGTTACATAAACTGAAAAGCTCGTTCAAAAATTAAAGTTGATAAAGTTATTTCACAAAATATATGGTGTTTCAAAAGTCCGAAATAATACTTGGGAGTTTGGATAAATATCGGATATAGAACGGGTCTAAAATTTATCGAAAAAATCAGGTCAAGTTTTCGTTTTCTTAGGTAATTGGATGTGTTCTAAAGCCTCAACACAGAAGTGTTAAATATTTAACAGCCTGTATCGCAGAAAATACGATAAATACGTAAAACTTGTCTACACTAAGCATCCGCATATCAGATACCGTAGGTATATAAACCTAAATCATTAATGCGGATTTTTGAAACAATAGTGTCCTGTATAGTATAGAATCATAGTAGCATTCCAAAAATAAGCGAAAATCAGGGAGTTAGTAACTCTCCCACAGGTGCCTTTGGTTATCCCCTCCCAACCCAAATGGAACTTTATTGCAATATAAATATAATTTATCCGACAGAACCGCTCCGCCCAGATCTGAAGTTAATCGAAAAACGTTAATCTTATTAGAATTTTCGATGGGCACAGCAATCCCTGATTTATCAAATTAGTCCGTTTAAATGCCGCGACGTATTTGGAAAAAGCCGGACTCGCCTACCCGTAATCATTAATAACCTTTTTTACAATTGGGGATACGCGCCTTTTTTGTTGTCTGTGGGATTTAGAACTTTACCGGTTTTCCACAAAAATGATACGTGGTTACGCTATATATAAAACGCGGACCAATCACCCTTTGGCCTATGTACCCTAGGCCAAAAGTTTCCGAAACACATACGCTTAAGTAGGCGGATAGGTTTTACGATCTATCAATCAAATATTTCGGAATTATTTTGATGAAAGTTATTACTAGTGCGGAGTTTAAATCTGGTGCAAGCTTAAGGCTGACCGTCCACATGGCTGTGCTATGAAGCGAGCCCGCCTGCTTCGACCAATAGGATCACTTCATTTCCTGACAACTTTAGCTAAGCCGAGTGAACTTGAGGAACAGTAGCGGTCACCCTAACTTTACTAAAAAACAACTATAAAAATATCTACTTGATTATTCTAGTAGTATCCTACCTACTAAATTATTCTACTACGGCAAACAATGTAGCAGAAGGTCGTACAGTACAAGTAAAGTGATAAATATCGCCCCCAGCGTATTACAAGTGCACCCGCGTGCCGTTTCCAATTTAATTTATGTCCTAGCCGCTAGTGTTATGAACAGATGCTCAATTATTAAAATTATAATCATAGTAAGTATTATTAGAAATGAAAAAAACTGTAGTATATATATTATATTCAGTAGAGACTTCTTCACTCACTTCAAGATTTTATTTCAGTTGGAAGTGTGCTAGTGCGTGCGTTCGTAGCTTAAGTTATTCATGTCTCTTAAGTCATCACAAAATGAGATTGAGATTTTTTTTTGTATTAAGTATGCATCAGAAGATGTATAAAAGCTGTAAAATATATCTCCACCGTTCTGCCGTTCTGAAAAAGTCGTTAAAGTTAAATTCTTATTCAGAAATTGTCGGATAGATCTAAAGATGGATTGCCTTGAAGCGATAAATTTCTCCGAGGGGGTTGCAAGTACGCCCGTGTGCGCCCTCCATCTTAATTTATATCCTGGCCGCTTTCACTATGAATAGATGAAGTGTTTGTTGTGCCACACCAGACTCAGACGAGGTTAAGCGGAAGGTAACCGCTTTAGAATGCGTTAAGTGAACGGTTGTACGGAAAATGCTTGGAACTTCTTTGTGGTAACATTCTTTATAGATAGTAAATAAATCTAAAAACGATGTTATATTGACGTTTTATTCTCCCAGACAAATATAATTGACTTCTTCGGTTGAGATGCAGGCATGTTAAGCCGGTAGTTTTTGCTCTCCTTGACTATGGTCACATGTAGTCTGTTCACGCGCAATCGACTAATGTCAATAGCATTTTGGTTTTCGAGAGTGGACGGTCACATTTTTGTATTGTATTGTAATTAAATGTGTTTGTATTGCTATTTCTTGCTTGACACTGGCGAAATACCTATTAAACTGGGTGGACCATTTTTTTAAAGAAAGAAGAAGGTATTTTTTACGTTTATAAAATTAAATGACAGAGTCAGAGGCTTAAAAATCTTCTCAATAATCCGAGTCACTTAAGAATATTCAATAATATCGTGTTCAGAGATACTTGGATCCTCCCTTGGCTTGGCTCCAACAATGTTTACTGCTAAGCCTGAGGAGGATCAAGATAAGTCTGTTACAGCGACCCACTTTTAAATATAAAGACTGCCTAACATTGCTGTGCCTATCTAGAAATAGCGTAGATCGAGGTTTCTTGAATTGCGAAAAGTCTTCTGACTAACGGAGGAGATAAACATATCGAATTGATTCTAAAGCTACAATGATTATCTGTGTATCAAATAACATGAGAATCTTCTTTTAGGTGGTTATTTAATCTAGATTTTAAGAACCAGTCTTCAAATGTCGCGAGTGTCTCAGAACTATTACAATCTATTAACTGTCTTATATTCCCTATAGTTTATTTGTCACATGTTAAATTGAAAACTTGTCAAATAGGTATCTTGGATGTGTGTGTTTGAAATTGTAAGTTGGAAACCAGCTAATAGTGTCAAATAAAAGGCATTAAATTTAGTAAGTAGGTAATAAGCAAAACTATATATTATTATGAAACTTTAAAATAAGTTATGTTGTGAAAATTAAAAATAACTTACCCACAGAGGTTATTATGGCCCTGCGCTCAGTCTAGCACAATTAACAGCATCTGCGCACAGCATAATAATACCTACATCAAACAGATTTACAATTTCTTCGGGAACAATTATTGCCAATGTAAATTGTTTAGGACCCTTAATGAAATCCTGCGAGGCAAAGGTTCTGATTAAAAAGGTAGCGTTCTCGGCTCCAAGGCGAGGTATTCAAGATATTACGTCACGACTCTGTTTTTGTTACCAATTAACGTCGAGGTAGTTAAATTATCGCGCTCACTTTCAATTTCTTTTTACTTGAACGTGTGGAATGGAAGCTTTCGTTTAGAACGTTAACTTATTTTGGAATAGGTTTGTATACCCGTGTATAGGGGAGCGATACTCCCTTTTGCAGCGCGAAAATTTAATATATTATTTTATGGATCTCATAAGGTTCCATCAGGTATATACACATACTGAATCCGGAATCCCGAACTCCAACATGTTACTTACATAAATTCCGGCACATATAATTTTATTTGTTCCACATAACTTCGCAGGGTAACATCGGGAGCATTCACACGGTCTCTCGGCACAAAGAATGTTCAAACAAAGTTCCGCCGCGGTGAGGCGCTAAAAGCGCCTTTGTGAGAAAGGTTCACATCACGCCGCTCCCATTCAATCGAAACTGGAAAATGGAATTTACGAGCCTTTATTTTTTAAAGATTAAGGTATCCGTGGTTACAGATGTTGGATAGGGACAAGTTTTCACTGTGTGTGTTCATAATAATAGTGAAAATGCATATTATATATACAGTGGCTCTTACGAAAGCGGAATGTCTACAAAAGGAATTACAAAAATAATTTTTGGTCGTTATTTTTTTTCTCCGTGTATGTCTATTCATCAGTCGATGTCTGCTTTTCCCTTAACAAGGCTTAGTCTCTTTGGCAAAGTCCTTGTGTGGAGTACCCGCAGGCCTGCGGGGGAGTTGTGATGCCCCGGTACACAGTACTTAACGTTGAGCTTTTTAATTAAACTCTATGGTAAACGGGGAGTCGATTGTAGGAGCAGGAGCACCAATTTTGTAATTAATTTCTGTTTCGCTTGTTGGTGATAATTTTCTGTGGATAATTTAAATAACAGACCACTACTTATTTTCTTTCAATATTCCTAGTAAACGTAACTTCACAAAAAACATATTTTTTAAAAGACCTGCCTCCCGGTTCATATGGTAGGAAGTGGGAAGAAAACTTTTCTTATACTATCTGACTGATCTATCAACGCACAAATTGGTCTATAAACCGCCACGGTTAGGGATTTGAAATTTTGACAGTAAGTACCTTTTATACCGTAGGAGACATCCACTAAGGATGGATTATTGAAAATTCAACGCCTAAGGGGAAAAATAGGGATGGAAGTTTATATTATGAAAATTCCGTTCCGGGATCCATGCGGACGAAGTCGCGGGCTAAAACAAGTACAGTAAATATACTTCCCCCACAATAAACTCCTAGTTAGCATTCCATTTGGACTTATGTTTAAACCGAACCCTTCCAGAAAACAACTCGTCAAATACTTCAATGGAGCTAAAAGTATATTACACTTGACCGATTTCTCTTTCAACTCAGATGACTATCCTCGACTTTTCCATATATTTTTACGGCTGCCCGACCCATATCCAGACTTATATGTATAGTGTTACATTTGCATAAATTATATTGTATTTTAGGTATACCTTTAAGTAAGTAAAAAAAAAATATTTTCGGCAATTTCTGAGGCGCCATGCTAAATATCGTGTTTTTTTTTAATTAGACCTTAATAACAGATTCCTTGTAATCAGTCTGGATAGTCAAATGTTAGGTATATTAATTAACTATTACAATATTGTCAAATTTAAATCGGTCGCAAAAAGTTTTACCTCAAGGCAATAATTTCTACCTGTGACTAATGCTTTCTTGGCGTAATAAAGGTTAATGGAATCATTTGTTCGCGCCGTCGTTATACCGCAGCATTTAAATTTTAGTTTTAAACGAAGAATAGTTTAATTTTCTTAATAATTATATTGATATCTTAAATATTTCCGAACCATACTTATCTTGGAGTGTGGAAGAGCATGTAAAAGTAGTCATTTACAAAAAATCTATCGAGCTGGGAGACCGCACTTAGGTCAATAAGGATTACATTTTTTTATCATACTAATATTATAAAGAGGAAAACTTTGTTTGTTTGATTGTAATGAATAGGCCCAGAAACTACTGAACCGATTTGAAAAATTCTTTCACTGTTGGGAAGCTACACTATCTCCGGGTGACATAGGCTATATTATATTTTTTTTTAAATTAGGGATCCTTACTAAAACTCCAAAAATGTAACCGTAATGTACCCGTGCGAAGCCGGGGCGGGCCGCTAGTAATTAGATATAAGTGGCCTTCACACAAAGAAGCCGATACCCACTGTTTTGGTCACGCGGATCCAGTCAAATGTGTGGAGACATCTATAAGTAAATATAGATACTAAGATTCTAATGTACTTATATTATAGCACAGTACATGTATAGCTCGATTGTATTAAATAACCATTCCATTGGTTATGCAATACTTCCAATACAATGAACATTCTCATTTCTATAAAAGTAAATTCCTATTCAAGTATCATTACACCACCCTATCTGACTTTTAAAACGTGTACCGCTTTGTTCTACACCTCGAGTGGGTTTATAAAGCTATTTTTATGAAAAACCCACTGTATTCCCCAGTTCAGATTGTTTTCCGATCACGCTTGTTAGTGGAAACATGTTTTCAACAATGGCTTACTATTAGGTGTTGTGTTATTTTAGCTTTATTTATACCTACTGACTTATTTGTATGATAGCAATATTGAACATACTGTTCTTATATATAGGACCGCTTGAGTAGTTAGAGCGTAGGCCACGCACCGCACCGGGTGGTTTCGGGTTCTATTTTGAGGGGGGGAAATTCTAAAATGGTGCTTTGCGTATTTTTCCTGTTCTGGGTGTCACTGGGACCGCTCCCAGTTCATTATACGGTGCCCATAGTACATGCGTTTGTTAGTTTGGTGTATCAGTCTGGCGATATTTATTAGATGTGCGCTAATAATGTAGAGTATCCACTCAGTGAAACAAAATACTTAAAACAAATTACGCCATTCTCAACGCCCGCCGACTGTTCCCTTTAGATCTTATCTCAAGTTTAATCTTGACGACACAGCTCAGTATGTCAGCTGCAACTAAGTAGAAGGTTGTCGGCCCCAGGTCGCGAACCCTCAACGATGTGGATTTACATATGCAATTAACGTTTTATCTAAGATTTAACGTTGATTTCTTTAAAATTGTAACCGATGACCTCTACATACATAAATACTTTATATACCTACATAAAACCCCACCAGACACCGTCCTCGCCGGCGAAGTCGACGAACCCCCGCTTCCGCTAGAAGGTGCGTCTACTTACCTAGACGCACCTTGGCACCCGACAAGCCCGCTGAGTTTCTTGCCGGATCTTCTCAGTCGAGGCCGCGTTAAAAAAAATAAAAAAAAATTAAACTTAAAAATAAATAAAACTGAATTTTCTGTTTTTTATAACAAAAAATTAGCTTTTTAGTGAAATCATTTAATAATTGTAACAAAACAAAAGAAAATATTTTGTCTGCCTGTCTGTCTGTTTGTTTATTGTGGCTAATCTCCGAAACGGCTGTACCGATTTGGACGAACTTTCACTGGCAGATAGCTGATGTTATTAGGTGTAACTGATGCTACGTTTATTTAATCGAAGTACCACGCGGGCGGAGCTGCGTGCAACAGCCAGTATATAATATATAATACTATTCTTGATTGGATTATCGAGATTGTAACGAGTAGGTATTAACTATTTAAAATAAAGTATTAATCTCTGAAGCTTATCCAATTAAAAACGCTCTTAGTCTTACACTGCAAACTTTATAACGTGATCTTATATCTTATGCTTCGCTCCATTCCCAGGTCATCGCCACTCCGCTATAATATGAATTGCCATTTAAATCTAGATGTTACATGCAACGTTTTAATTAGCTTGGTAGAGCCATGTGTTTGTAGAGCTAACGTTCGTAGAGTTCATAGAGCGGTTGGTGAGAGATCATTCAACTCTGATGGGTGCTTTGGGCTGCGCTAAGCTTTTATGCTGTGTATTGAGCGATATGAATTATAATTCAAGCAATGTCAAGTAACATATCACCTAAATTCATAACGAAGGAATTAAAAAGTCAAATAAATTTTCTTACCAGTGTGAGAATTTGATTAGGTACCATTTATTAATTTTAAAAAAAATACTGCTTAAGTCGTGACACCTGTAAAGTGATTTTCCATTAGAAAACCTGTGTGATAATGTCGATAATTACTTAAATTGGAACACGTGATTATTAATTTTATCATGTTCCTAATATTGTATAAAAGATTTCAACAATGCTTTAATGCCTGCCTAAGCAACACACACATAAAATAGACAAATTATTATTAACGCCAAGAAATGCCTTCAATAAGTTAACAATTAAATTGAATTATTAGCTCGTTCCACTTCGAAAACGATTTTTGAATAATCGCCAATACATACGTTTATTTGAACATTTCAATTCCAAACTCAAAACTACAGAAAAATAAAATAATGACATGCATTTTCAACTTCTTCATCAGCTTGATTCGAGTGCAGTTAAACGGTGACTCAATAAAGGAGACTTAAAATAATGGAGCATTAAATCTCTGCAGTGTCTTGTAAAAAAAACTTTCCCGTGATGGAAAACACAATTATTTTCAAGAGAACATAATTGTGTAGAGCGGAGATGGACGGCGCAATATCAGGGACGAGGCAAGCACCTGAGCAGCCGAGCTCAAAGCGCTTCTGCCGGGTTTACATAGGAAATTAACATCTCCATCCATTTCAATAGACCTCTACTTCATAAAGCTAAACTTGGCACTCTAGCAGATTAAACTATACCTACATGTAGTAGAAGTCTAATATTATACGAACGTGGAATTTGAACCTTATGACCTAGAAGATAAGCTTAAACGACTCGTATTGTTTTAACTATCACTTATAGCTTTGTAACTTCTCTCCTAATATTAAAACACCATGTTTGTCTAACTAGACGAAGGGGTCATCAAAAAATATAAAAAAAAATAATTATAGAAAAATTTAACCGACTTAAAAAACAACCTGGGTGCACTAAAAAGCCAGAAATAACTAGGGATCTAATCATTTCTTTCATTTGGAGTCGGTGCCACTATCTTTACTTACCTATTTACTTTACTTTTTGAAGTCGGTTAGATATAATATATACTAAAAGTCAAATCAAAATGAGTATACCTCTAGTTGTATTTACGTACGCACATACATTTCTAGTTAGTGGTACGAGTTTCCATTAGCTTTACTGCTTCCGCTAGTTATCCATGTGTGTGAGCCATTGAAAGGATTTTGATGGGATTTCCGATGTTCAGAGCAATTAAAAGTTTACCGTTTTGAACATGGTGATTTGAACGCGGGTAAAACTGCGTCGGGCTTTTAACAGATAGTTTTGTCTATATTCCACTATGTACTCAGAAATATTCAGATTTACGTTATTTAAAGTCGAACTCAAATCGTTTATTTTGATTACGCCTAAGGGAGCTCTTACATAAAAACCAGAGCGGAACTTCATTACATATATATTTTTTAAATATCGTACTTAATTACGTAGATTTGAATAAATGGAGATTAAAAACAATTTACAAATAATGTTTTTATTGAATGGCGACCGTTTGGCGCAGTGTTTCGAGCGTAGGCCGCTTGGCTTACTGCACCGAGTGGTTGCGGGTTTGTTTCCCGCCCGGGAAAATTTCGGAAATGGCTTTTTCTTAATTTGCCTAGGTCTGGGTGTCACTGGGTGTCACTGCCCAGTCCATTGTACGTTACTCATAGTACAAGCGTTCCTTCGTTTGGGACCATACAGTTGGTGTGTGAGTCTGGCGACATTTATTTAGTTATTATTTATTTTAGACAGGTTTCCTCTTACCTAGTGAAGATATATAGTCCAGATTGCTGGCTTAAGTGTATTAATATATCTAAGTTTATCGACAAGAAGCCGCGACGTAAATATAATAAATGTAATGAACCATCTATATACTACCTATCTCGTTATATTATCTAAATGGTTACTCGACGTTATGGCTACGCGGGGAAAATAAATTTCTAATGAATAACTTATTTCAATATGTTTGATGGAATTCATGGAAGGTTAAATGTTAAAGGTATAAGTTGTTATTTATGATGATAGCTTTTATCTATTCCGTTGCTTTAAATGGTAAACGCTAGTATCTATGACACACATAATTATTACAGTATACACAATTCGATCTTACTGCCCAAAGTGAATAATATTTTTATTAATTAAAGCGTAAAATTAAAAAGTATTAATTTGTGTGGAATAATAAAAAAGTTATTAAAATATCAAAATACTATGTGCTTTTATAGTTAAAATACCAGGATAATATAACCATCGTTCTTGTTAAAAGACGATCAAGGTCGGATCAAAAAGTAGTCACCTACACATATCTTCACATAATTTACCGATTACATACCCGTACTATGATATTTAAATTACATTATAGTACCCAACACATACAAATGGATTTCAAACATCAATTTTAATAAGTAGGATTATAGGTATATAAATAAAAGTTGCTACGCTCGCTAGCTCCGCGCTGTATCATCACGACGCGACCTTATTGGATTACGTGGGAGTTCAGCTGACATTTCAATTACACGAATACCTTGCAGGAATTTATAGCAACGATATTATTATACACTTGTTTGTTCCGTGTTAGGCGAACTCATTTTCGGGTGTGTTGGTGCTCTGATATATCGAGGCACCGTTCAATTCGTTGATGAACCGTATATTGTTGTATGTGTCTACTGCTGTGTAATTTAGTGTCTACTGTAAGGAAAAGTTTCAGGTGAAGTAAAGTATCCAAGCTCTTCAAAGAAAGAATAGCCTTTTTTAATTCATGTTCAAGCGTCAATGGTCTAGTGGTTAGAGAGACCGCTCTTGTACCGCCCAGCTGAGAGGTTCCGGTTTCGATCCCCATTCTGTCAATTAAACTATTGCCGTGAGCCCACTCCTAACATGAGCATTAAGCAGTTCTAACAAGCTCCAAGTGTATCAAAATGTTTCTGGTTTCAGGATTACAGGCTCGTCTTTTCAAGGAATCTATAAACCTTAGTATCGCCCGTAGCTAGACAGAACCGCGGTCTGTGTTGCGGCGACGCAACATGATTCTGTAATCCAATCTAGATTACATTAGGCACTATGTCCTACGCAATTAGGGTCAGCCGATGGGTATTGCTATCAAATAATTCAATAGCTACATCATATTGCTTTTAGATAGATAACGAATATAAGTAATAAAACGAGTAACGTTGAAAACAAAAATCACAACACTAATTTGGTATTAACTGGCCAAGTGCACGTCGTGACACGCATAATGTAGGGTTCCGTAGCCATTGCAATAACAAAATGATATTTTTGTCTAACTAGTTTTGATAATCGATCATAAAAATGAAAAAAAGTCTCGGAATTCATTACGTAAATTTTGATTAAGTATTTTAAAGTTAAAAATTTTACAAACGGGATTTCTGATAATAAAATTGTGTATGGAAACATCATTTCATTTGAAAAAAACCTTTTCAAAGATACCCCACGTAATGGAGTAACTAAAAAAAATATTCCCTCTTTCCATGTTCGGGTAGGAACCTCAAATAAAGTAATTTTGGTAAATTTAATATTTTTCAAAGTGAGATCTATTCTTAAGGTATATCTGTACTTACATTTCGTCAACTTCTGACAAAAACTGTAGAAGTTATGGTACTGTGACCGACTGGGACGGACGGACGGACTGGATGATCTTATAAGGGTTCCTCGTAGGGACTACGGAACCCTAAAATTGTTCATTTTCGTATCGCTTCTCATTGGCCAAGGTAAAATACTTCTCTACAGTTCAAACGATAAGAAAACTGTCGTCTGCGATCATGTCACACGGGAAACCTTCGAAAAAGGGAGAAAAAGAGATATTTCGTCTAAAAACCTATATACTCGTAGCACATGTAACATTTTATGTCAGTGAATACAGTTCAACCGCACAAACACAAAGTTTTAATTAGAATAATATACTGTTTATGATATACGCGCATTAATGAAACGTGCAAAGTCCCCACTCATATGTAAATGTCCTTATTTATACTTTTGCGGCTTCTATATCAAAAGTTGATGACATGTGTAATATTTACATTATTTCCCCGGGTTAAATGGTGTGAAAAGCCTTTTAAACGAATTGTTTTGTTTTTGTTTCGTTTAAAAAATAATTGTAGCTTTAGTAAATATAATATATAATATTTGAGTATTTGAAATATTCCTAACTGGAGCGCTGTCGTAAATAAATCTAAGCATTTTTTTTATTTTTTTTTTCGGCTAGCAAGCTTACGATCCGCCAGATGTAAGGCAGTTATCATAGCCTATAGATGTTTACAATACTAAAGGCATTACTCGCATGTTGCAAGTGTTTGTACAAGGGAGTGAGACAGAGGAAGGGAAAAGAGGTGAGTTACTTCCGGCTACCCGGTCGAGCCAGCCCGCATACTACTACTCTGAATATGATAAATATTAATATGACTTTTTTGAAAACCCATTCCCCAGTAACCTTATTGGCGGTCAAATTAGAGATGTTATTTTTACAGGGTAAACAAAGAGCCCCGTTTCCTATTCAATAATTAATAGCCTTATAGCTTGATCATATATTAGAGGCAGTTTAAGGTCTACCTAATAGGCATATTTATCAGCAGGATTAAGTCGTAAGTTGTGACGGCCCTCGAGACCCATCGGACGGTAACTCAGCTTAACTCCAATTTCGATAGTTTAGACGCTATACGTAGTTTAGACATCAGTGGGGGGATTATTAGATTAACGACGTTAAGCTACCACCACTCTATTGGTATTGGATTTATGATCTGAAGGCTTCATGTTGCCCGTAGCTAGTTTGTGAACAAAAATCATCCGTTATATTGGCGAAATGTTCGCCTATTTCAAGAAAACACGTGCTGTGACTCTTATCACACTACCATATGGGATTTATTAATCAACAAAGAATACAACTAATATTTACAGTATAACAACTACTTATAACTATTATTAACTTTCAGTAAATTTTAATACAAAATAAATAAACAAAATACAATTATATGTACAAAAGAGCTTCCACATCGTCGTCGATGCCAAAAGTGCCCAGGAGGCTGGCCGCATTTCCGCGCTGAATTGCGAGGCTTATTCTTTGCGCGAAAAACAGACCAGCCCGCCGGTCACGAGATGCGGCGAACAGACGCGCTGCTATCTCCTTGTAAAGGAGACGCGCGTTAGGGCCCCATGAGCCTAAAGTTTCGACCCCAAAAGGCTCAAACAAATAGCCTCCAGGAAGGCCACTATATTTGCGCCTCTTGAGGTTTTCAGCCTCTGCAGCAGCAGCGCCAGAACGCATTGACGTGCTTGGAAGATGTGACGGTGCCAGGGTATCAACACAAGTAGCATCCCATACCAGGGGCCGTCCCATCCTCCAAGGCACCAGAGACATACCATCGGGCCTCTTGCCGTCGTCACGCGCCAAACCATTGGGTTCCAATACGGCCGGCACGTTGGCGGAGACAAGGGCCCGACGAATTATGTCATTGATGCTAGCATGACGCGACAAGCGGCCCGCGCTCCTGCCGCAGGATAACCCATGGTGGCCCAAGCTGTCCACCGCCTCACCGCATCGACAGCGATGTGGAGCATTACAAGAGGCACCTAATCGGAGGGAGGTGGCAAGACGAAACGTCGTGTCGTCTAAAAGTGTGCCGATGTTAGGCGAAGGCAGTGCCTGCAGCCAGAGACCGGACTCCCAATCTCCCACAGCCAACAGGCGCGCACGCTCTGCAGCATTCCTGCACGTATCAAGGAGTTCATTCCGTGCGGAAGTGCAGAGCGGCGCGTCCCACTGGCCCTGAGAGGATAGGGTATTAGGCAAATCTGAGCTCGGGCAAGCTAATGTCCATGCGTCCACTGCATCGGACAGATACGGCATGACGTAATTAACCATGGAAGGCGCTAAGATCTTCCTGGTCAAAACTTCAGTACTGTAGACCGAGGAGAGGAACGCAGGTAAACTGACACTTGAAATTTTGCGAATACCGAGGCCACCGAACCGGATCGGTAGAGAGGCTTGCAGCCAAGCTCGGTCATCCAAAGGAATATTGAGAATTTTGATTAAGGTTTGGAGTATAGTGTTATCCAATTTTTCCAAAAGAGCTGGGTATTTCCAGAGGTGAGAAGACCGGAGAACATATGTAAATTTAGGCACAAATAAACAGTATCTAATAATGGTAAATGCCGAATGCATATTAATTTTGACAAGTCTGTCAAAAGTTGCACTAAAATTTTGTATCTTTTCTTCAACGAAGGAAGCAAAAGATTCACTTAGGACAGGAGACCCGAGGAGGTGAAAACAGGATCTGTCGATTATTCTTAAATTGGGGGCCTCAGCTTGAAATTTTTGTATGATGCCTATTTGGTCCAACACTTGTTTAGATGGATCTACAAACAGTTCGCACTTGGTGGTGTTTAACTGTAAGCCTATATTTTCAAAATGCTGTTTTAAAAATATCAAGTCTTTTAGTACTGTATGTACATCACCTCCCAAAGTACCGTCGTCTAAGTACCATACATTAAATTTGGAATTTAGCTTTTTAATAATAGGATGAATCGCGAGACTGAAAATAACTGGCCCGAGAGGGTCACCTTGCTGACATCCGACGGCCGAATCTATAACATGATTTTGATAAAGTAATTTGGAAGGTGTGCGATAGCATTGCCAAAGAAAATTGTAAATTTCAGGTGTTTCCTTTTTGATTTCGCCTAACAAGGTGTCCCTATTCACAGAATTAAAGGCATTCCTGATGTCTACCTTTAATATAACCTCTCCAACACCTGAGCTCAAGTACGTAGATAGGGCGTGGATAGCGGCCTCACAACCACCCTTGGAGCCGAAACCCAATTGCGTCGGCTGAAACACGGATGATATTTTATCAGAATAAAAGTGGCAGCAGACTTTGGCAACCATACGCCGGTATGTACAGCCGACAGCAATTGGGCGAATACCCCCCTCCTTTTTACGCAGGGCGCAGAGGTTGGCTCCATATAAGGTGGTGGTTATGGAGTCGCAAACATTTCCGGACAACATTAGATTGGCCAAGGCAGTCAGCTCCTTTAAAAGTTTCTCACCTGCAGCGCTCGCACCTAATAGGTCTTTTAGGTGTTGTGGAGTTAATCCGTCGAGGCCACCCGCGGAGCCACTCCGAAAAGAACTCACTGCCGCGGCCACTTCACGGGTCGTGACACGCAGAACGTTTACGCTTGAGACATCAGGTGGATCAGGGAAAGAGAGGTTAGCCGCTGGAGGTGGGTGTTTCTCCTCCAGCGCTTGTCTTGTTTCAGCACAAAACGGAGCAACCTCGTCACTACTAAAAAGAAGTCTGGGTGAATTTGCAATAATTCACACGTCTTCGTGAAATGGCGGCGTGAATGGTGGTGGCAACGAGCGCAAAAATGTCACCCGAGTGCGAGGAATTTGTTTTTTTTATTATTGAACTTACTATTTCCTTCCATATAACATGTAGATTAAAGGCAGACTTATAAGTAGTCATTATTAATTTGAAAAGCTGTCTTATTAAGCAGTGATAGCCGATTGGTTAAAGCACGCGTCTTGCGGGCACCAGGTTCAGGGTTCAAACCCCGGCTCGCACCTCTGGGTTTTTCGAAATCTATGTGCGAATCATAATTTCTATATGATTATCACTCGCTAACGGAGAAGGAAGACATTGTGGGGAAATCTTAGAAAAATCTAACCAATTTTCGAAAGATATGTGAAATCCGCCAACCCGCACTGGGCCAGCGTGGTGGATTACGGCTTGAATCCCTCTGGTAGTGAGAGGAGGCCCGTACCCAAGAGTGAAACGTCAAAAAGGGGCTAAATTATTACATTCTAAATTATTATTATATCTTATTGAAGAGTTTGTTGTAAACCAATTGGGAATTATTAGATGCTCATAATTTTCAATACCAATTTGCAGAAACTACTAAATTTCACTGCTTACAAGTCTGTTACGTACGATGAATAATCGATTAATAGTTCCATTCGGAGATTACGTAAATTAAATAATCGTCGTTGGTAGTTGATATATTTGAACATAATATCATATTAGGTTTTTTTAAAAATTAAGATGTTATTTTAAGTTGCGATTTTTAATTAATTTTAGTTACGTGCTATTTCTGTTCTGGGCACTTACTTTCATGTCTCTTTCCTGGGAATGGACACAGGGATTATCCTATTAGGTGGGATTTGAAAAATAACGAAATGATGGTAATTTCAGGCGAACTTTAGCAATACTTATACGATTAAATAAGCCTAGACATGGCTTATACAAACTAGGACAAAGATAATGTAGTAATTGTCAATTCTCCCTAAAGGGCTTTTTGATAGAATAGAATAACTATTTATTGAACCTACACCAGAGTTTGAATTTGACATTTTGTAACATGTAATACAGAAATGCACATTTGGCGGTCTAATCGCAGGCTGCGATCTCTTCGAGACATATTTTCTTCGATTTTCTCTTTGATGAACATCATTTATTTATAACGTTCGTATGAAAGCCGCTGCCGGTCTCTATCTAGTTAGCGAGTTTGTGGAAGGCAATTTACTTGTAGGAGCCTACAGTTTTCCTAAGGGCGCCCCAACTTTTCCCGCTGACATCGCTGACGTGTTCGCAAAGAGCGCATTATACCAGGCGCAGCCATACCACGTCTGAATCCCACCGTCAAACTGTCGGCAAAGTTGTTTTCTTTGAGCTCACGTCGCTCTTGAGAGAATTTTAATTAAGAAGTTTATTCTTATTGTGAAATTAATAAACGGGCGTGTACCTACCAACCTACCTGCATGTATTTAAGAATCACACCATACTTATATCAGTGATGAATTGTTGATCAAAATTGATGACACTTACTTTAGAGTATCTAATATTCAAAAATATTATTTCATCTATATTAACTGAATAAATCAAAAGATTCCGTTTGAATATTCCAGCATGAACTTCTGATGGAATATATTAGAGACTGAAATCCATTTCAACACTAAAACCGAATTATAAAGTTCCTATCAATCACTGTTGGCTCTTGTATTCAAGGTAGAGTATCTACTGAATATTAACAAGTTGAAAATAGAGTTCTACGTGAGATACCAAGAAAGCAATTATGTTCAATACATTAAGATCATATTTAATCTTTTAGATCGTTACCTTTCCTCTATGGCAATTTAATGATACATAATTATTTTGTTATTGTGTATTTGAAAATATTGAAGAATATACTTATTTACGTACAAAGTACACATCCCCTATTGATGCATACGCATGCAACGGATTTAGCGTGCATGTGCGCCCTAAACAAAACAACTGACAGTCAGCGAGTATATTGCCGAATGTAGAGCCGTCAAGCTGCCAACTGCATCGTGCAACTTGCTGAGCAATAGTTTTCAGCAAGATTTCCTGCACGATGTAATTTTTACAAGCTTTTAAATCTTTATACATCAACTGCAATACATTTCGTAGTGTGGTGTAATAGGTGCATAGTCACAGACTTGACAACCGACTTAATACCTAATCAGTTGATTTCCAGTAAACAAAGATAGCAGAAATTTAATATTTATGCGTTCATACATAAAATAGTTACATAATATAGAAGTCTACTAAACATAAAAGAACTGAATAGAAAATACATTGTAGGTATTAGGGCGTGGGAGCTCTATTTCCCCAGAATGTATTATCAAACTTAGTCGTATCGTATCGTTGCGGTCACCACAACACGTACCGAGGGTGGATCCGGTGACGTCACGCCAGCATCCGGACGGGAGATACGCCGGTTAGTGACCGCCAACCGGATTTAAGTCGACGACGTGGATTTTGCGTAACCAAAGCTATGGAATAAAGAGTATGTTTAAATTAACTTTGGATTCTGTTAATGGGAAGACTTAAGTATACGGTTGTAGTACACCCATATAAGATCAAATGTATAAATAATAATTGGAAAGTAACCCTGTAAGTAATTCCATATAATTTCTTTTGACCGGCGGGGAAAGAGGAAAATATGAATTCACCGTTTCTCCTCCATTTGCGTCAACCATCCGTGCCACTCAGTCAATTATAATTGTTTTCGTTTATTGATTTCATATGCCTTGTGTGTTTATTTGCAAAATTATTAGTATTCTGACGTCGTGCGTGTGTACATCTCCATTACAGAAACAATGGAACGGGTTATGGCACCTACGGCGTTGTTCGACAAAATAAATAGGTTCCTATATGACATACCATTCACACTAAAGGGTTGATTTGTGCGTGGATCGTGTTACCTGTAGGTAACGCAACCACGCCTCGCAAGAAGTTGCGGATACTTTGAAAGTTGAATAGATTGTCATAGAACTATCCTGCTTGGGAATAATCAAAAACTGCGTCCACTGAAGGCCAATTAGGCAGGCACTTAGTGTCGGTTGTTCTAAAAAACATGAAGAAATCTATTTTTGTCCTTGTCATTCGTCTTAAGGCTAAGCATAGGCAGCCCCCGCACCGGAGAGAAAACACGGGTTCTGTGCACCGCACCAACGCAAAGTCAAGGTAGAGGCCTTTTCGACCTCAAGCTGCTATTAAGATGTAAAGCAAATTCATATCATCCGATAGGTACATCCGTTGCGTGCGTACATACCGACAGGACGCGCGCGTTGCACTCAGTTTAAAGTAGGTACCTAAAATTCGGTTTGATACGATTATCGATACAAACGTATCGAGTGTCGTATCATAATCATCAATAAACACCAAGCCTAACGTGACATATTCACACTAGACGCTCGTAGGTATTATTTATGGGTACTTTTGTTCAAAGGTCTGAATGGCGGTAGTTTAAGGATAATTCGGGATAGCAGTTTGGGCTTTATGAAGGCACCTTTTAGAGTCAAATTACCAGTACAGATAAATTATGAACTACCTATCCTTAATGAACATAATAATGCGGGTAACGTGACAACATAAATTATTTATTTTCTATTCTCCAAGTTTTATTGTATAGAGAATAACTTTAACTAATAATTTTGTTTGATGATGTATTTAAAGGACCACTTTAGCCACCTTCTCGTGATAATTATATACTAGCTTATATCCGCGACTTAGTCCACGTGGACTTAAGTAAAGTATCCTATGTGCTAATGCAGGTTATAAACTATCGGTGTGCCGATTTCATCCCAATTCGTTGAACCGTTTTTGCGTGATTGAGTAAAAAACATTCAAACATACAAAGTGACACATTTATAATATCAGTCGGTTGAGCACTTCGTCACAATGGTACAAAGTTAAAGTCAAAGCGTTTATTTTGTTTAGGCCTACGGGGGTACGTACAAATTGTAATTTTTTAATATATTTCTTATATATTCAATCGGATCGGACCGTGACCTCGACTGAGAAGATCCGGCAAGAAACTCAGGGGGCTTGTCTTTTTACATTTTTTATATATTTTTTTTAATCGCCAGTTGCTTCAAAGATTAGTAGATATTAATATGGTATTATTATTAAGATAATAACACTAGTAGTACACTAGAAGCGAATAATGTTTATAATAGTGAGTGTGGAGATTTAAAGTTGAGCTATTTATGGCTCCATTATGATATTATAACGGAACAGTTGGAGGCAGATCGTCCAAGTTTGGCTATAAATATAGTCTGCACTGTTTTGTCCTGGCTCCGGGATGATTCTCGTCACCTGTGCCCGACTAAGCTCATATTGCTGAGATAAAAATTAGAATTTTAAAATATAATATATCAGATTATATTTAAGAAGTAAATGCTTAATTATTTTACATAGGTAGGGACCTTGTTTTGGTTAGTAAGCGTATATGTACACGTATTGATTAAATATTTAAATAAAACCTTTTAAGCTGATGCATATTTATTGAAAGCGCACTTTTTAAAAATAGTAATAATAGATTTGCATAGGCGGGAATCCAAAACCATCCACTAATTTTAATTGTTTATATCTGTTACTTAATCATTTAATTACTAGTTTATTGAGTAGACACACCCTATCTAGTATGTATATAAAAGTACTTCCCTCAACCAATCAAACCTTTAGCTGCGCGTCCATGAAAGGCGAAAGTAACGTAAAATAAACTTACAAGTAATCTGTAGAATGCTGTTCACTTTATACAGTGTTTCATAAAAATAAACTTATCTCTGATCATCATTTTTATCACCGCGCCCCTATCAAAAATATAAGAGCGTCGCGACGCTACCACTAAATTTTTACATAATAAAAAATAAATGTTTCTTTAAATTAAATAATGCACCGATGAATAGATTTTCCAAGAACTGGATCTATAACGATACTTTCAAAGTCAACACAAATTCACCGAACTTTGCTCTCAGACGTGATACTTTTTAGAAGTGAGCGACATTTAAAAATTGGTTTAATGTTAACTCAAGGGAGAGGCCTCGTTCCGAAGCTTGGAGACCTTTTTATGCAAATCTTGAAGGATGTGCCGGGATTTTTAATGAAACTCCGCAATTACTTTGATGAATACTACACTCGTGATGTGACGACGCTCCCTGGGAGTGGGAACTAAGTCTAAATTAAATGTCGGATCCTATTTATATTGATTTCAATTAGTAAAACAATTGTTTACTGTCCTTATGCTTGAGGGAGGCTATTGTTCAATAATTTTTTTGATATTTGAGGGAAAAATTATATTATTAGATGGAATACCGGGACAACATTTACAGTCACCTCTGAGTTGCTTTTAAACCACTTTCGTCCGCGTGGAAATTAACTTAGCAAATAAGCCCGCTCCCGCGTTCTGCACCCGCGCGACATCACCCATTTTTTTTAATTTTGTTTTTTTTTTAAAATAAAAGTAGAATAAGTTACTGTTTATAAAAACAGCTATCTACCAGTGAAAGTCCCGTCAAAATCGGTCCAGCCGTTTCGTAGATACTCTTTGATTTCATGTGTTTTTATTTTTTTACGCGAACCCTAATTGTTTTTCTAAAAATAAAGTAGCCTAAGTTACTCCTTAAACATCAGCTATCTGCCAGTGAAAGTCCCGTCAAAATCGGTCCAGCCGTTTCGGAGATTACCCGGAACAAACAGACACACAGACAGACAGACCGACAGACAGACAGACAGACAGACAGACAGACATACAAAAAAAAAATTAAATCGCGTTTTTGTTATTGGTGTCATATGTACAAGTTTCATATGCATTTAGTGAAAAGGTGTTATTTTGATATTACAAACAGACACTCCAATTTTATTTATTTGTATAGATTAACCCTAAATTTCGTATTGTAAAAAAATCGTGTAGGTATAAAACCAGCTACCACAGTCTGGTTACTAGGCAAAATCAAATGGTGGCACACGAATAGAAACTTACTAAACAGCCTTCAGTGAACGTAATCTAATAAAAAAAGTAGATGAGACTCCCTTACGCAGCTGGAATTTTAATCAATTTTGCGGCCAATAACTGGAGCGGCGGCTCAACGAGCCTCACTTCGCAAATTACCGCCTTTAAGCGTTCGCTCAGACTATATTCGTCAGAATAAAGCTCCTAAATTAAAAAGGGAGTTCGTTCTTCAATTTGCATAACAGCGCCGATAGCATAAAAAAAATCGGTTCACATTTGCCGTCGTGTTCGGCGCTTTCTAATTGCGACCGTTGACAGTAACAACAAAAGCAGCTGTTCCAATGTTCAATAAATAAGTGTTTTTTTTACGGTCGTATTGGCGATTTTCTTACTACCGTCAATATTTTCAGTGAACAGAATTTTTTTCTCCATGAGCGAAGGCGATGGTAAAAAATAGCATAAGATGGTTCTTACCATCAAAGATGAGGGCCGTTGTACTGCGGGAAACGCTGGCGGCGACCTGAATAATGAGTTTCACAAGTATTTTGACGGATCTTTATTACGGTTCCTACTTAGCAGGCAATTAAGAGCCCTTTAATGTTTTTTTTTGCTAGACGTCGCGATTAGTTAGTACCATGATTCAAAAGGCTTCCGCTCATAAAAATATTTTTCTTAACAAGAAATGTGAAGTTGAAAATTAATCTAACAAAAATACATTTAAAAAATAATTCAAGTTAGTTTTCCATGAAACAAGTCTGAGTTCCCTTCTAAACGTGAATAGAAGACTAATTTCCAAACTTCAGCTCAAAGACTTCAAGTTAGGGTCCTGTACGTTTGTCGGATGAAGTTTGAAGTTAATAATGTAATATGTTTGTTTCAGATAATTTCAACGAAGCGGGCGTCCTTCTTGGGGGCTGTCACCGCGCTGACAAAGGGGAACGCACGGCAAAGTGGAATAGTTTCAATTTGTATTGAAAGTTTGGTGGTGAATAGAAACCTTAGCGAGCGTGTGGCAGGTGTCACCACGGGAGACAATGAGGCGACGGGGAGGCGGGGGATAGCATGACCGCGCCTGCCACGGCGGCCTGATGGCGCTAGTGCGCCGGATACTAGGCGACGCCCAGGTGAGGCGGGCGGCGGCGGCGGGGGCGGCGTGGCATGCACGATTAGCGCATGCTACGCCGACGAGCTATTGTTAGAACATTTTACGGGGGAACTCTTGACAACATCCTGCTACATGACAAGCGGTTAACGGTGCACGCATGTCCACACGCGATCCTCTATTGAATGTTGCAAATTTGACATTTATTTAAAATTGTACAGAACGCTGTCATGTTTATTTATCATAATGTCAGTAATATAACTAAGTTGCTACTTACGTGATTCGTAAGATTTCTCTTTCATTATACTCTCGCATATAATTCTAATGTTCACTGTGATATTTTCTAAGGGTCTATCTAGATTTCTTGTTTATTACGCTACCAGATTTTTATTGAAAGTGACTTAAAATGTATCGTAATTTTGATCCCCATTTTCAAATCCTATTCGTTCTACCACTGAGAAAACTTCTCTAAGTAGGTATACGTCGATTTTCCCAATCAAAGTATGATCATTAATTACAAAGTTGGTACGATTCTCGCGATCTGGGCTTGAACGAAGCGATTAAATCGGCAGACTTAAAACGACTATTACGTCAAACTCTGACAGGTGAATTAACTAAACACGAGCGAATATAGCTTAGATTAATAGGCCCAGATATCGTCGTCGGGTGGTCCAAGTATATCGCTTCTCCCCTGTAACCAACCTAGCGCTTCATATTTCATCCCTTATTAAACTTTGAAGCTCTTGTTTGTCCAAACATAAATTTTGAACGCTTTAACTAGTTTTAAAACTTCTACCCGAGTTATAGTTGTTAAAACGTTAAAACCTATTTACTCCTATAGTGATTAGAGTTATGGGACTAAATACATGGTTTATTGTTGTCACACATCAATAATTACTACATATTACTATTATTATGCACGTAATAACAACAAAACTGTCTGTCATATTCGCAGTAGAACACTATTTTTAAAAGGACTATTCCCTTCATACATTCCCATCACTGTTACTCCTGTAAGCCACGATCAATGGATTACTTGTTACTTAAATAACCAGGCGAAACTACGTAAAATGGTCGACGAGCAAGTGTCGGTCGGCGCGCGCGTCGAGGCCGACGCCGAGCCGGAGCCCGCGGACCCGCTGATCACGCCGGCGACCTCTGTGCTCGACCGGCCCGAGCTCGACCCTCGGCCGGCGCCGCCCGAGCGACGCCTGCTCATCGGCACCCTCGACAAGCCGCGCAACGGCGGCCTCAGCGCCGACAAAGAAGCCACGCTCAACAGAACAACTAGGCTGTCGATTAGAAATGGGAAAGACAATCCTTTTATAGGTAAGTGTCGTCCGTCACACAGTAGAAAGTTTATTTGAAAACTATAGGTATTTTGGTGAGAACAAAGCATTAAATAATCCTGACGACCTCACTTGAGGTCAAAAGCCACTGCTTTGAGTAGAAGGTATAATGCAGTAAAGCATCGGATCAATCGTCCGTAGGAGGCATAACATTGTTTTTATTGTGTCACTACAGTCCTAATTTATTAATTTTTAAGAGTGATAATAAAAAACAATGATGAGGTTGTGCCATAATTTGACAGTTCAGGACTGGCATTATCCTAATGACTAAGACGCTTTGTTTCCGATACACATAAACCCAACCCCATCTTAATTGGAGCACCGACAAATTTCCAGCTAAGCAACCACTTCGTAATACGGGTAGGATAATGTTCTTCCTATACAAGCAAGGATAATGCATGTCAGCCTATATTCCCCAACGTATTCCAGTAGCTGTCTGAGGTAATCTACGGTTATCAGGTAACCAACCCGGGCCAGATAATATCACATATTTCGCTAAGTCCGCGACCTGCTTATCGTTTACCCTGGCCCGAGATCCGAATGCCCTTTTATGTATATGCGTTTCGGCCACCTTACTTTAGTATTATACATAAATTTTGCTTGCAATACATAAGGGTGTTTATTTTTTACATTGTAAGTATAGTATTTAAATAGCAATGACATTCAGCAGGTCTCATAATGTAAGTAAAATAAATAAGTCTAACATAGTAAAGTGGTTATATCATAGTAGGTTATCTGATTCGAATCACGTCTAACGTATCAATAGTAAATATAATTGTGTAACTAATTCAAAAATTACTTTTCAAGTACTCTCTACAATATTTCTCATAGATGACGACAATAAAGAAAATCAAGCGAACGGTAAACTTGACTCTCCTGTTAAATGGACAACGCAAAACGGCAGCGACAGTGGCACATACGCCGAAATCGGCAACGGAGGAAACAGTAATACCAGCGAGAGGCACATTCTGGATCCCGCCGATAGCTCTGAAGAGGAGGTGCCTCTGCCCGATGCCACGTCGCCGGGGAGAAGTAGCGATGGCCCTGAACCTAGGGCTGATATCACTGCGACTCTCGATGGAGGTAAGTAGCTTAAGTTTATGGTAAAATTTAAGATACTACTTACTTTCATAATAAAACAAACAATTAAGGCTTTAGATGACTTGATTGAGTAATTGTTGAGGTATCAAATTACTAAAAGCTAGTCTTAGCTAAGTAAAATAATCTCCAAATCATTAAATAAAATAGCAGCATCGCGTTAAAACAACTTAAGATTATTCGAAGTTTAATTAAAACTTGAGTTTAAAAAACAATAGTATGACTATCAAAATAAAACAAAAACTTAACATGGAAAAGGTAAACTTAGCAGCTGGAGTTTGTCTTAAGAGTCTGTAATCCGGGAGATAATAGTTGGTAACTAGTCGAGACGGCATGTTTGTTTTGCTGATGAAGCAAGTTGGGAGTTAGTTTGGAATTCTTCATAGGTGCCGCTACAAACTGGGAATGTTATGAACGTCGGTGATGTTAGACAACATGCCTTGAATACACTTGTGTCTTTGAAGCAAGGTACGCTGAATAATAGATGATATATGCCGTGGTCATTGACTTTCTGTTTTTTGAACGTGTTTTATGAAGAAGAGTTCAATGTACTCTAATTAATGCATAGAATATTCCTGTAACAAACTCAATAAAATGAATTTATATAAGGTGTGAAAGCGTTAAAAATATGACACGAAGTTTGTGGTATGGTAGCTATCATTATTGTGGGGCCCTCAGCAGATGCCCCTACTAATGAACTAACTGCACACTGCGCTGCCGACCAACTTCGCAAGCTTCGCCGGAAATAAACTTTCCGTCTGATGTTGCAAGTTCTCGTTTACTTCTTTTCGCAATATTTATCTAGATGTAATTAGGTATTTAAATCAAACAAAATTTAAAATATGTTTTTATTCTATAGGCCAACAAAGCCCTTACGTATAATCAGAATCTATTACCGGTTCGCAATAATGTTGCCACTGAGAAGATCCAGCAATAAAATCGATTGTTACTCTTTTCAAGTTGATGTACATTCCAAAAATGTACTTATTTATCATTGTTTGCTGTATCTGCACTCAACTTATGAACTCATCTAGTCTCGATTCAGTATTTGTGACTCCTCGCAGTCAATTAACTGTTTAAACTTCTGTAAGACACTACGTGTGCATTCATCTATTATAATTGTTCGCATACAATAGCGGGACGCTTCGCTGTATTGACTTATTAGAGCAAACCGGATAACAGGATTATTGGGACATTGTGAGCGAGTACAGCGAATACATTATCTACAATCTGTCTATATTTATGCTCTATGTAGCGAGCTAATTTGTCGCAGTTCCATTTGTTACTAATCCCTCAGCTTATTATTTCTTTTAGTCGTAACCGGGACTCGTACACGCACGTTTATTAATCGGTTCCCAGGCGTTCTCACTCTATTTGTTCTCGGAATTAGAGGCTGTCTGAAAGGAGAATAATTACACTCTTGTAAGAAAGGAGTTATTTCCCCCGAAGTCAATACGTCTCTATAGAGCGATGGCACAATAAAGTGGACGCCATGCACACCTGCCGCGCCGTGATGCGTGCTACATGCGAGAAATCGATTTGTCTGAACCGGCCAGAGGGTTTCGTGACTCCGGCAACTTTCCACCTATTACAACGTTTACGTCGCCATAACCAATTCTATTTATATGACTGCGGTAGCTTCGGTACTTTACAAAACTTTTCACATTACTGTACGACAGCTAATAATGAGGGTTACAACGTGAGCCCTTGAATGCCGAACAAGAGGCGAACTTGGGGGAAGTAAGGCTATAAACTAGACAATCATGACAAAACAAGTAGTGAATTAGGTCGCGAAGTACAAAGAGATTTATGTAGACTCTACTTAGGAAAGTTCTATTTTGTTGTTGATAAAAGTTTATTTTTAAAAAGACATGAAAAATCAAAATCATAAACAATGTGTTTCATATTACATATTGCGACAGAAATAAAATGGGGACACACTCGTCAGTAATGGAATTACGCATACGCACATCTACTATATAAAAATAAGTCGGGTTTTCCTTCCTGACGCTATAACTCCAGAACGCACGAACCGATTTCCACGGTTTTGCATTCGTTGGAAAGGTCTCGGGCTCCGTGAGGTTTATAGCAAAGAAAATTCTGGAAAAATTTCAACAGAACGCGGACGGAGTCGCGGGGCACAGCTAGTAATGTAATAAAAATCTCATTTTAATAAGGCGAGGTATAAATAATCTGGTGTTAATTAACACGTTTCCGGCCGTAAAGCCGTGTATGGTAATAAAGTTCTTGGGAAAAAGCGATGGAATAATTTTAAAAGGTTTCCTTGTTTTATCGTTTTCTTTGATTAATGATTTGAGAGCAGGACCCACCACTCACCCTTGGCTTGTGAAACTCCAAAGTTTTAGACAAAATAAGCAAATAAAAAAAATACGATAGCAAAATGATTTTTCTAGTTCCCAGTATTCTTTTTAGTATTTCTATTAAACGTTCTGAAATTATAGGTATGTATAATTATAGTAAAAATGTATGTACTTATTGCCTCGTATTCCAGATATGCCGGCATACCAACCTCCCATTCACTTACTCTCCCTTTGTCACACTCCCCTTTAGGTATATAGGCTACGGTAACTGTTTAACATCAGGCGGGTCGTACGCTTACCCACTGTGAAAAAGTTCTCAAAAAATCAACTAGATGGCGTAATTGAGGTATTCAGGTGACTGGTGCGAAATCGAAAAACTTAAAATTTTGTAGAACTTCATTACTGACGTGGGTCCCCCGACCCTCAAAATATTTATTTTTTGCTTAGTGCGTGCTAGTGTGATTACATCTCAACGTTGTTATGGCAGATGCTGCGTCCCCGAGCGGGCGGTCGGACCGGTCGCGGCAGGAGGAGGTGCCTGCGTCCCCGGGGATGCTCACAGCCGCGCAAGTCACCAGGAGGCTCAGGATGGAGAATGAACGATTGCAGGTAGGGTTCTGCGAAAATATTTGATAGGTACTTATAGACTCAATAGAGCTAAGAGCCATCTCAAGTCGGAGAATGATCTTGGAAGTGATATTCTTATTACAAAATGAGACGTCAAAACGTTCTTGAGATTAATCTTGAGATCGATGTATTAATGCGGATCCGAAACTCGGCTTATATAAAACCTTCATTTTTACAGATGAGTGCAAAGTCTGCAAATATTTTAGGAAGCCCGTCCACTTAAGCTGGGCGCGCTGACTGGGCTGGCATACTTAACCAATAACATCGCTTCATTTTGGTGAGATGTGGAAGATGAACATCCTATTGGTTGAAAGCTAACCCAGCCATATCACCCGGCTCAAGTGGACAGTGCACCTTTCTAATGTGTAGAATATTGGACTGAAATAATTTTAATTTTGGAATTCACCTTATGAATACTAAAATTAGTTTCCACTGATATGTACAAATTGAGAATTAAGACTATTTTGTTTCCTGTTAATGTTTTAATAACAAGTCACTATTAATTAAATATGACGTGACGCGATAGCTCATTGAAATTTTCAAGAAACTGGATTTTTCTGTACGAGTACCTAGTGTCTTCAATATTTTCAAGATTATCTCAAAATTGGTTGAGATGACCATCACAAATAAAGTAACTGATCTTCATTTGTATTGATGGGTAGTGAAAATATATGACCGTCGTTTGAGATAGCAATTTCTGCCATGTTACCCACAAATCAGCCGTCATTAGTGTTTCGCATTGCGTCCAAGGTGCACGTTTTTTACTAAACCTTTTTCCACTTGGCCGAACTTTTGCCCGATGTTAAACAGGTACCCCGAGTTTATTACTTCAACATTGAACCTTTGGGAAGTAGATTTCTTTAACGAAACGTTATAAGACGTAACAGATAAACATTTTCCTTTAATATTTTATCAGAAAAATATGTCGACTTTTTAATTGAATGATCGTCTCTGCAACTGGGTCTATGTTGATAGGCCTGAAATGTCTTTAATACGTTTTTACATTACAAAGTCTGCTCATTGCCTAGCGAATGGAAAGCGATACAGAGGGAGGGTTAAGGGGGGTTATTGAACTTCCGGCTCTCTCGCCCATCGGACGGTAATGAAACTATAATAGCTACTTTACGTTGATCTTCTGTGAGAAGGTGGTACTACCTCGGTCGAGCCAGCCCACATATGAGCTGTAGTCAGTTGGCTACAGCTTAGCTCTACCTTACCTTACCATACCTTACCTTACCTTGCCTTACCTTACCTTATCTTACCTTACCTTAGCTTAGCCTTAACTCGTTCGTTAGACTATGCCAGTTGCCACTATGCTATTTCTCTAGGCCGAGCTCACCAGAGTGCGGCGGCTACTAGTCGCCGCAGCCGAACGCGGGGAAGCAGGTTCAACACTCCTGGAACGAGCCAAGTCTGACAGCGGACAGGAAGCCACTCCGTTGGACCCACAGCAGCTTGAGAAGGAACTGTTGCTTGCTAGAGAAGCTGTTAATTGTGAGTAAAATAAGATAATGTCTTCTCTCCTGTAGCGACCACACATTCAAGACGGCGACGAATAAGTTCCCTTTTCCGCTAATTTATAATAATGATGTATTGCACTAAATAGATACGATATATAGAACTTCTAGTGTTACTCGTACTAATAACAGAAAGCGGTAATGTACACAAACAAGCAGCCGTTCTGTCTAGATACATTTTTGACACATAGGTAATAGCCGTATTTATATCTCTATACAGTGAAATGGGTAAAACATATCGGTGTCGGGTTAATCGTGTAAATTACTGCTGACAATATCTGTCAATAACTTAGATCCTATATAACTAACTTTTAATGGTACCAAGAGATTAGCTTAGTTGGAGAAGCTAACGGGACTACTAATAATGGAACAACCTTATATACATATTACATTGATATTATATTTTATATTGTAGTATTGAGTAACAGGTATATCCAAACAAATTGGTCCCTAACTCATGCCACAGTATAGATAATCCTGTACATTCGAATCACCATCGCACAGTAATCCGATCTCATCCCGGAAAAGTGGCCAATTTGTTGAGTGCCCCGAAAACCGGAACGGCGTGTAGTAAGCCGGCGTTTTGACAAACTATAGTCATAATACCGCTTACCTGAGAAGGCTAAATTAGCACACGGGTCACGTATCACCTCCCAGGGTTCTCTAACTTCGACTGACATTTCACTAATGTCATTACAGTGACGAAAGTTCTGAGAGCATAGGCTGTATTCACGGAAAGTCACGCCGTCTGATGTTACGAACCCTCCGGGGCGTTCAAGCCTTCGAATATGAGTTAGTTCTAAGGTTTAATAAAAGGCCCCATATACGGTGTCTTCCATCGCCTCGATGATCTGAAGAAAATCGTTAACATCGATCGCTTCAATTTTGCCGCTTTTGGGTTGGAGCGATAAAGGCAAAACGATAATAAGTACCCAAATATATGCATACCTCCTCTTCCTCGTAGTCAGACTACATCACAGTATTATTCCGCAGGTGAAATGATAGTATGCGAATAAAAAAAAAATGTCTGCCTTAAATTTCTGTGGATAACAGTAACACAGCAATTTACCTTAATTGCCTTGATAATTAGCTGACGGACGGACGAAAATTACGAAACAACGCTTTCCTTATTTTCTAATCCGAAATAAAGGTAATAAATTGGAGAAATTAAGGCGTTTTCCAACTGCTACGACGATGATGATTAAATGTATTAATGATTCAATCAAAATTGGAAATGTTATGACAAGATTAGGCACACCGTTTACCTTGTCAAGCCTCGGCGGTCTGGGGCTGCGCCTTCATTCTATTAATGCTCGATCGATGCTTGCTTGGCTAAATAATGAAGTCACGTTCAGAGTTTGCCTGAACTATATAAACATAAAACAAAACAGATGATATGTATATTTATGATTGATTTTACCGTTAGTAAGCATTTTTTTGGATCGTGTACCTATTGATATACTTTTGAAGGATTATCTACCTCGCTTAAAATAAATATGATAAACATACTGATTATAATGGTTCAAGCTAAAATGGCCACATTTTACACCAAAGAGAATACAATACTACGTAAGATTTTACACTGGAGATTCGGTAATCCTGGTAAAACTACGTGAAGTATTATTTACAGATCATTTTACATGACACTTAATTTGACTTTGAAAGTCTAGACAATATAAAATATTACTTGTCTATATACAACGTTGAGCAACATAATAATGTCTACATGACGTGTTTATCTAATGGAACTTATTGGACGCGCTCGATGAAACCACGATCAAAGGCTCGTTTTAGGCTCAGTCCGTCAATGAGTGTGCTACAATGAACTCAACCACAATCTATAAAATAGCTTACATTAACTGATGCTACTTTTATCATTTATATATACTATTATATATATATACTATCTATTCCGAAGAATCGGATAGGTTCCTACATCTCATTTTACCCCATCCCATCACCTCCCACTTACCTAATCGCCACTCCCCTTTGCAATACCTTTAGAATTGCAAGCATCTATAGGCTACGGTTACTGTTAATCAGGCGGGTTTGCTTGTTTGCTAAGTGACGTTATGTATGAAAAAAAACCTGTAGGATTTAGATATGAAATCATAAACTCTGTTCGTAATTATCATTGGCCAATCACGGAATCTTAAATCGTGTACTGTTCGAACTCGTATTCTCATCGCGGTATACTATAAATCAATATTAAAATTTAGTAATCCAAAAATACGAATACACCAAGTTTATGATTGGCAATAAAATCGGAACACGGAAACGAAGCCAATTCCCAAACCAATGTGATGGCAATCGAAATCGTATGAATAACCGTCAGGTCTCGACCATTCCAAATACGTTTCAGTGTACCTTTGAAAGAATGTTAATCCCGGATGCATTTTATTTTCGTATCAAACATTCGAAACGATCGTCCGAGTCTGAGGGGATCTGCATGGTGCAGCAACAAAGGACACAGGACTCAAAGAGGACAGCGAACGTTCAAAGAGTTTGAATCACTAGGGGTTGGATGGTTTCAGTTACCCTGAGTTTGCACTGGCGAAACACGTACTGCGATTTATATTGTTGTCTCTATTTTGTTAGCACAAAATAGAGACAACAACACAGTGCAAACGAAGGGTTAGAATATTGCTGTTATTCGATGCATCGAAACTTTTGAAAGATAATGTCAGCTACTTTATGCAACTGAAATCTGTTTTAAAGACGGGTACCGTACGATTATGCATTATGTTAAGTGTTATTTGCATGACGCATTCGTAAATGCTAAAGATAATAATTTAGATATCTACCATAAAAATAAATAGGATAAGTAGTATTATATTTATTTGTTGATTGGTAGGTACAGCTGATAGCAAAAGGTCAGCTGTTAGAAAGAAACCCACGAAAATTATTTTTATGGTATCTATGTAGAGTTACCATTTACAAAAGCGCCATATATTTTTTTGTAGAACTGAATAATTACAGGTTTAATATTGGAATCTTTGGGATACACACTTGAACGTTTGTTTCAGCTTTGAAAGCGGATAAAAAGAGATTGAAAGCCGAGAAATTTGATTTACTAAATCAAATGAAACAACTCTACTCTACACTCGAGGACAAAGAGAAGGAACTCCGAGACTTCATAAGAAACTACGAACAGGTAAAATTCATCATTTCTTGTTTCAAAGGAACATTTCAACGTAGAAAGTTTTTGAGCTTATCTGGTGACAAATGTAGTAGGTACTTTTACCAAGGCCAACGAGAAGCAATACGAAAAGAATATTGTATTTTATTCGTTTAGTATAGCAAATAGCAGTGATAAACGATTGGTTAAAGCACGCGTCTTGCGGGCACCAGGTCTTGGGTTCTAATCCCGGCTCGCACCTCTGGATTTTTCGAAATCTATGTGCGAATCATAATTTCTATATGATTATCACTTGCTTACGGTGAAGGAAAACATCGTGAGGAAACCTGCATGTCTTAGAAGATCTAACCAATTTTCGAAAGACATGTGAAATCCGCCAACCCGTACTGGGCCAGCGTGGTGGATTATGGCCTGAATCCCCCTCATGTTGAGGGGAGGCCCGTGCCCAGCAGTGGGACGTCAAAAGGGCTAAATTATTATTTTATTCGTTTAGTATATGGATTGATGGAATCACATTATGAGTGTTACAAATGTGTAGGAGAAGCCATTGATCAATAATGAAAAATATTCACAGACGTACGTAATTACGTAGACATAATATTTCCATCAATTCGAACCAAGAGTTATGGTTTATATTGTATTATCTCCAATCCCCATAGTTACCCCCTTTCAACAGGTACTTAAAAGGTTTTAAAATAAAAATATTGTTTGACGACCGCTTGGCGCAGTGGTTCGAGCGAAGGCCGCTCGGCTCACTGCACATGGCGGTTGCGGGTTCGATTCCCGCCAGGGCAAATTTCGGAAATGGCCTTTTCGTAATTTGCCCAGGCCTGGGTGTCACTGGGATCGCCCCCAGTCCATTGTACGGTACCCATAGTACAAGCTTTGCTTAGTTTGGGACCGTACAGTTGGTGTGTTTGTCTGGCGATATTTATTATTTATTATTTATTTTATTATACAAACAGAGTAGGTAAGTATTCATCTTCCGTGTCCCTCTGTACTGGGAATGAAATTATAATGTTCTTTGTATAATATAAATGTTGTGATCTACGTAGACGCTTCCGACATTCGTTGCGCTGGTAATATCTGGGTCGTATACAAACGGGCTTGCCCACTGTGGTTTACATCCGCACAATCTCTATGCGTAGTAACCTAAGCTTCCTGTTGTATAAATTTATTTAGATATGTGCATGGTTAGGTACTCCCTTTGTTTCAATTAAAGCTTCATGTATTTCTGAACATGTAGGTACAGGTTCTATCAATTCTGTAAATCAATGCAACGGGGCTCTGGAATAAAAAGCGTTAATTACTACACGGACAATCTATTTTTGTTTTTTGTCAGCAATAATCTTAGGCTCTTTATTTATTTAAAACTAGATTTTGCCCGCGACTTTGTTGGCGTGGATCTCGGAACGGAACTTACGTATAAACTTCTCTCTCTTACTATACTGACCTAGGGTGAAATATTCCAAATTTCTAACACCAGCGGTTTAGGTTGTGCGTTAATAGAGCAGCTAGTCCGTAACTCAGTCGGTTTCTCCTTTTATATATAGGTACAGAAGATTCATAGTATAGTAATGTTTTAGATGCGATCAAGAGGCGGCGCATCGTCAGCGCTGGGAGCCGAGCGAGCAGAGCGGGAGCGGGAGCGAGCAGCGTTGTTGCGTCACGCCCGTGACGAAGCGGAGCGCTCGCTCCAGCTCGCTGCCGCACTCAGCGCAAGAGATACACAGCTGAGGCATGCTAGGGAACAACTGTTTGAGGTAAGCATCTGTGCAACTAAACACCCCTAGGGACATAGTATCTTGGCTTATATATGGCGTCTTGGCGTATGTAGAAAAGCAAAACCACGCTAAAGTAAATACATTTCAGAGTTCATCAGAACCAAACTAAAATAGTACCAATACCGTCGATGACTATAAAACTTCAACTGATGATAAAATTCATTGACGAAGTGTTCATTTATAACAAAGAGTGAACGCGAATCGACATCCGGTACTATGATGAATGGTTGCCGTGACGGCGGCGCCGGCCATCCATCACATCGCGCAGTGTTAATTACAATTTCAAATTACTTCCTCTGATCTAAATTGTGGGGAAAATTTAACACAACTGTTTCCTCGACTTAGGTATAATGAGCACCTTCTTGTTTCACAATCTCTAATGATACTTGGTTATGTAGTAAGAAACTAATAAAGTTATCAATCATCGATTTGCAATTATGGTTTTATATGCTTACCTGTATCAATAGTAACTACTTATAGCTAGACGATGATACAATTATATTTCATAAATATTATTAATTATAAAACTCTTAATAACTCACATTTCATTTACTTAGTAGTTACTACGTATTACATCAACCTTTTCATATACCTACAAACATAAACGACGTAAATATGTCTGCAAACCACTGTTATACTAGTTCTGCTAAATGATTTTATTTAAATCCCAATTCTACTAATTTGAAATCAGAATCAAACTAATATCCCTCATCCCTTTCATATAAACGAGTTAACCTGCGACCGCAGATCGTTCGGTCTCATTACGTCGATATGGGCTCGTTGAAACGAGATGTCCCATTCGAAAGGCCAAATCCCGTTCAAATTAAACCCTCAATCGAAATTAATTGAAGTATTAAACGCGTATGGCATTTACGATATATTTGAAATTCGAATATGATCACTAACATTATATAGAAAATAAATAACAAATAGGAGTATGTACAGAGTTCAGAGTTACAGGTTTCAGAGATATTTTCACCATTTTCTCCATATTGTGGAGTTGGTATTTCTTGGGCCGATCCCAACACTAAGTTCGCACTGACCAAAACATAATACTGAAACATGTTGTTAGCTCTAATAAATTAAAATAAATGTCATTTTTACGTCTCATTGGGTACGGGCTTCCCCTCTCCTTCTCGTAGAGGGGACTCTACGCGAAGGTGATTCAGGCCATAATCCACCAAGCTGGCCAAGTGCGTTTATAAAGACAAAATAACAGCTTTTTACTAAATGCATATGAAAGTATATACGCAACATAACACAAAATAAACATTTTTCAAATTTTTGTCTGTCTGTTCCGGCTAATGCCCGAAACGGCTGCACCGATTTTGACGCGACTCATCACTAGTATACCTGATGGTATAAGGAGTAACTCATACTACTTTTATTTTATGAAAGTACCGCGCGGGCGGAGCAGCTGTTAGAGCATGTTTAATGATTTGTCATAGGCAAAAAGGCAGTTGCAGGCAGCAGGGTGTCTATCCGAAGGCGAGAGCGTGGCCTCCCTCGGGCTGGGCCCTCCGATGTTGTTGGGAGGACCTTCTGGATTGATCGGGGATAGAGGCAGTTGCAGCGCTGACTCCGGTGTCAGGGGTACGACGATTACATTTTGTGTTTCTTGTAAAAAAAAAAAGTATCTTATCTTGCTCTGTTTAACTTGTGATTCCTGAGGCTCAAATCTGTTAACCGCTCCAATCTCGCTCGACTGGCATAGCATTTTTTTCATTTTTTTTTTCATTGGTAAACTGGTATTGAATTCCTGGTGACTGTAAATCGTTCATATCTCTCAAACGATTTTGATGTAATTCCTGTGGGACCACCTGAAGAATGGTTTCCATTTTGAACAAAAAAAATGTTCATAGTTAGTCCACAATTGATGGAGAAATCGGAGAACATACTTACATAAAAAAACATTAGTTCAACACCAGACAAACAGAGAACCTCCTCCGTCCGGGAAAGTCGGTTAAAAGAGTTTTCTTCTAATCGGAATGATTTTCATTGCTCAGGTAGTAGCGATGGCGGTGCAACTTCGGTGTGCGGTGGCAACTTGTCCGATTCCACTGCAGAGGGCATCCCGCCCACTATCGACGCGTACGACACTGACGCCGTATCCCTCGTGTCTTCCGCTCACCATATCTATCAACGTAAGTGGATTATAAATAAAGGTAGAGTAAAGAGTAATGTACTCTTCAGAATCGTGTGACTCGACACAGTACCTGGTTTGAGCGGATTATTCAGGCAGGAGGTGACAAAACGCTCGCTTGCTCGCTTTAGTTTGGGCGTGTGCATGCGTGCGAGCAAGTACACAGTACATACACCAATGTTAGTTTTATTAAGTTTCCTAATTAAAACTCTACATCCACAGTGACACAGACTATTTATAACAAGTTATATTTAACTGATTTACCTTGCCTTACAAAGTATTTTTCTTCTAAAAATGGCTGTGTAAAGTCATTTTAAATTCGGACGTACTAGTTATGTTGAAATGAAATAGTTGTGTGTTTGTTTGAATAGTTTGTTTTTATTTGTTAATTTATGCAATAAGACTTTAAGTACCTTAAGTACCATATTAAAGAGCAATTTAATTAAATCTGTTATTATGCTAACGAAATCTATTAAAATTTATGGAATACTTGAGAGCAGCACGTTGAGTACCTTCTAGTTACCGTCAAAGTCTTTGTGAGCGAGTTGCTGTAGAACGATCTTAGCATCATTATCTGGCCATCAGAGCGTCTACAAAGGGAATATAAAACAAGAAATCAGCTTCATTTTGAAATTCCTTTGCATATTTCCCGGAGCCCGGCCGTTTTCTTCGTCGTTTTGTGCCTCCTGCTGTGTTATCGACCTTGTTTATGTCGTAGTGATAAGTAATTATGAATAAAGTGTATTGTATTTCAAACGGGATATGCAAAGGTTTTAGAATAATCAAAGAATTGTTGCCCAAGCGGATGAATTTTATCAGCCCTTTTGTAGTTTAAAAAGTTGTCGCATCGAAGGTTTTTTAAATTTTCAATTTAGACTTATATTTTACAAATATCAGCAATAATATTTATTACTTTAATAAACGAGCTAAGCCAATGACAGCTTATGAATTAAAAACCGTCCAGGAGCTACTATTCTAAAGTCTGACAAAAGATGTGGCGAGTAGTTATTTAATAAACAATTAAATACACCACAATGTTCCATTTGAATTTAATCGTCATTGTAATTCGCTTACAGATTCCACTTGAAAATTAATATGACTTTCGAATTGATGAAAATATTTCAATACAACTTAAGCGGACATTATTACGTTGATCACGTTGTTATTGAAATATAATTTCTACTTTACGACTGGATTTAAAACGGATTGCTATTTGCTCATGTGGAAAACGCGTTTAATGGTATCTCAATTTAAATGCAAAATATTAAGCTTTTCAGTATTTAATATGAAGGAGTATTTACTTCCTTATATCACAGGATTATATCAAAAGTAGAAAAACTAGCTTTTTAGTTGCTAAGTTGCTTGTAACTAAATGCTAGCAATTTAGAACACTAAATCTATTCTAGCCTTATGGATATATATATTGTTACCAACCACTATCTGTATTGACAAAGTTCACTCAGAATGTTTTAGTTACGTAAACAAAATCCATGCAATAGGTATTTATATTCGAACGGACAAAAGAATTGTATGCGCCAGCACGATTTCATAAAATCACCGGTCGCACATGCAAATGTTTTGTGAAGGTAACTACGATGAAAACTAACAATTGCTGAAACACTACAGTATTCATTCAATGTGCATAAAATAAAAACAACAAACGATGGGAATACTAACAACCAGCATAAAATGAGCTTTGAAAAATTGCACTCACACTAAATTAGATTATTTTTATTATATTTTATCGCTTTTGTTGGTCCTGCAATATTATTGCAAACCTTTATTATGCCTTTGATGTTATAGTCACAGGGTGGCTTGTAGATCATGAGGTTCTGGTTGTGTACCCACCCTCGTCAATAGCAAATATTTTGGACATGAATTAGGTAAAAAGTATTAGATATTCACAACACACACATGCGCTCTTAAAATGGTAATAGGTTTTCTCTCTATTACATTTGAAACGAATAACGTCGCGTCGGCGAAATATAAGCCCGTTGCCGATGATGCACAGTAGCTTGCGCAAGTCCTCATTAGTTCTTGCGCAAGCTTTCTTGCGCCAGATTCAAACGACTCGCACTAAGCAAAGTGTCCCAACGATGCAAGTTTGGTGTGAGTAGTAGTTTTAGTACTTGGGCAAGCTACTGCGCATCGGCTGCAACGTAAATGTTCCTACGACTTGGTCAAGTTTGATAATTGATTTGACATAATATGAGCCCTCAACAAACCGGTAAAGCAACCGTTGATAAATTTGGGTTATTTTTACGATTATTAACCGATCGCCCAAATGTCAACGAAATACGAAATTAGCAGACTTGGCCCCCTCTTGGAAAAGTAACAACTTCTCATGATCCTTTGGGACATGCAGACGCGAACACAATACAATAAATAAATGGCGATATTTGCCAGACTGACACACCAACTGTATGGTCCCAAACTAAGCAACGCTTATACTATGGGTGCCGTACAATGGACTGCGGGCGATTCCAGTGACACCCAGACCTGGGCAAATTACGAAAAGGCCACTTCCGAAATTTGCCCTGGCGGGAATCGAAACCGCAACCACCATGTGCCGTGAGCCGAGCGGCCTACGGTCGTACCACACTGCGCCAAGCGGTCGTCAATATTCTGCAAAGGATTCTGCTTGTGTCATAGTAAATTTTGTTGTGTTTTGTGCAGTGAGCACGCCGCGCGACTGCAGCCCTACATTGTCGCCGCACAACAGCGCGTCTCCGTTTACCCGCTCGATAGACGCCGGATCACTGTCCAGGTATGTCGTCGTTTTCAGGCGGGCTTACAATTCAGACCAAACGAACGCGGAGCAAAAGCTGGAGCGAGAGCGTTCTATTCCTCTTTTTTCCTTTTCTTTTTACAAGCTTTTATTTAACATTAATGGTGGTAGCTTGCTATGTTTGTCCGGGTGGAATCTTGCAACTGAATTTTCAGTTAGTTCAGTCTTGCAACTGAAAACAGTTATCTTTGACCGCTTATTTTGGATGACAATGCGTGCTCAGATATGTGACGTCATTCTAATTCCAATATGGCGGATCTTCCAAGATGGCGGACTAGTTATTTTTTCTGCACTACCACAGTATGGGTATCAAATGAAAGGGCTTGCTGAGGAGAACACGAAAACTAATACAACGTCACATTAAATCCAAAATAACTAAATATAAAAACAATAAAGTTTTTTTACCTAGATTTTTTTATACGCGAACAAATATGAACGACTAAATAATACTCTGTCTCTGTTTACACGAAGATAATTTGATCAAGTGAACAAAGAATAAGCGTTCTCTTGTTTGGTCTAAACTTAGGCGATAAAGATTCATGACATCATAGTTAGTAGATACTGGCTGTGTAATATAACTATCTACTTACATGTTATTGTTTTCTTAAAGTCGCCCTAAAACTGTCGTTTGGTAAATAATTACCTATTGAAATTTTTAAAAAGCCATTGTATTTTTATGAAGCAGGTTTTGAATAGAAAAGAAAAATACATTTATTGTTTCCTCTAAAACTTTTTAATGAAACCATTTTCATCGAGGTCTGTTCCACCATGGTTACCAAATTAAATTATATCTGTCTTTGTGTTTAAAAAGTTTTCTATTACGTTTAAACTTTATCGCAATGTGGGATATGACAAAAATTATTTGTTCAAAAATTGCTTTCTTTATTACAATGGCGATTTTATCGAGTTTTGACACCGTAATTTATCGGTTATTACGAAATCCCGGAGGATTGTGCAATATAGAGCCAGGATTACACTCTCCCGAGATTTTTCCATTCCATTCCTGGTTCCGGCCACCTGTAATACGTTTTCATTCAGCAATATTGTGTGACAATAATACAATTGGGATACGGATTTCCGATTACCGTGTTGTGTAGCAATCTCGAATACATTAGAGAGCTTATGTTACTATACCGATTGGATCGCTTGGATTAACGATGGGATTGGATTCTTACATTCGAGTTTAAAACGCGTAATTTGCATGTTTTGTATTTGTTTAGGAATTGGAATGGGTAAAACTTTTGGTGACACATGAACAAAAGCTGGTCAATCAAACTAAATTAGGGTTTATTATTCCTCTTAAGTCTGTATACTCGTACTTAACGAGTATACTAGCTGACACCGTTGTCAGCTATTTAATTTAATTATATATATATTAGTTTAGGTTTTGTATCAGTATATTCTTGTTTTTAAAAGTTTATCATGTAATGTAAGTAATTGATATTTGTTTTCAAAATAAATAAATAAAATAATATAAAATTAAATTATCTAGTCTATCACATTTACACTACACAATCGTACCTAATATTAATTATAAGTAGCATTATTTCGTCACCGATTTCATGTGTCGTACCACATATTTACTACAATCGTAGTTACTACGTCGTAGTAAATAGAAAACCTTAGCGGAAACAATCGCATACAATTTTTTTTGTACTGTGATTAAATTATGGTAACAGGTCAGTGGAGCAGCTTTCGAGCCCGGGCGAGTGCGAGACAGCCCTGCTGGGCGGGATGAGGGGTCGCGCGGGGGGCTCAGGCAGCAAGGGGGCTCGGGGAAGGGGGTCAGCGTGGGGGTCCATCTCGCGGGTGTTCGCGCGGTCGCGACACCGCACCAAGTCCGGATCTGCTGCCGCTAGCGGGCATGAGAGTGGTAACATATTTTTGATGTCGTATAAGTACACTTATACAATAAATTATTTTCTTGTATATAAGAATTTAAGTGAATCTAAGTGCAAACAAATTAAACAATGTTGATGAACCCCTGGTCTAGACGCTTGAGGGTACTCCGGTCAGCTCACTGCACCGTCAGAGATGAAATTAATCTTGTCATAAATTGCTTTAGCATGACTGCTAGGTCTAATAACATGAATTTTTAGTATTTATTTCGTCACTATCTTCAAATCTTGCTCATACAGAACCGGTTTACTCTGGAACCGGCTCGAACCGCGCCTGGTCTCCCCTCGGCAGTGAAGCGGCCCTCAGGGAGGCAGCTTCACTGCCGTTAGCACGGTGGCGCGCGCCCGCTATCATAGCCTGGTTGGAACTGGCACTTGGTATGCCGCAGTATGCTGCTGCGGTCGCTGACAATGTCAAAAGCGGAAAGGTCAGTGATATGTTTCCAGGTAAACCACCTCGCTACATGAAAACAAATCTAGATTGTCTCACGTATAGACTCCTAATTTCACGCATTTTCATTCCATTGGAATTATTATCTTCGTACAGAAAAACGTTAGTCGGTGACTACGACTACCGGTTCGGCTTAGCAAATTTTATCGTTATTTATAGTGATGTAGAGGACTTGAATCATCATTCTGTTCTGAGAAGTGGCACATCTTTCCTGCAGCGTTATTTAGCATTAAGAGTGTTGCTATCACAGCATCGTTTGCTAGCTTTTTCGACTCTACATTATGTAAATACCCTACGTCTTACAGAGAAAATGTCGCTTGAATCATATTCTACGTTTTCAATCCTTCAAACGATAAATATGTGCAAACCCTAACTGAAATAAAATAATGCTGTATTTATGTTATCATGTAAAACACGCTACATTGAAATCCGAATTTTGTTCAGGCTAAAATCAATGTTTACATTTCGACCGGTCATAACTCTGATGAAACGACGCGAATTATATTTTCGTATGTAACGAATGGAATAAAAAAACCATTTTCATTACCCTCAAATCCATTCATTATTCGGAATGCGTTCATTTTATTAGATTTGTATGGAAATTGCGGGCCGATACAGAACTCCCAAGATAAATTCATCGCTGTATATTCTGTATTTTCATGTTGATATCTCATTTTCAGGACACATTCGTGGGGGTAGGAATTTTTATATAAAATGTCGGGTCGAGAAATCGTTGATAATAAATCATTCGAACCTTCCAAAGCGAATATTTCGTAGTAGAACGGAGGACGCGTAATAAGCGTCAAATATTGTGTTCTGGTTGGTTCTAGATCCGTGCTTTGAATGGGCAGGTTCTGCTCGAGTTGACGGACAATGACCTGGAGGCGGGGCTGGGCATATCGCAGCCGATGCACCGCAAGAAGCTCCGGCTCGCGATAGAGGAGCGCCGGCGGCCGGATCTCGTGCGGAACCCGACCATAGGCCAGTTGTCCCACGCTTGGGTCGCTGCGGAGTGGTTGCCGGATCTAGGTTTGGCGCAGGTAAGAATTTTGATCCCAGAGGAGGACGGTGGCGAGCTGTAGCCCACTTTAAAAAAAAAAGAAAATTATTCCAATTCCTAAAAAAGATACAAATTCCGATAGAGTATTGAAATTTCTAGACGATACATAAATTTACAAAATAAGATTTTATGTATTTATTGAATCTTAATTAATATTGAGTAGATTGAATATATTGACTAGTCCCGCCACACACTCCCACCACTGTTACTCCTGTAAGCCAAGATCGACAATGGTGTCCAATGGTAACGCCCAGGTTTAACCCTCGACGAGTCTTAGGGAAAAACTAAATTGTCTTGCGACCCGTGCACTCGCACGAATAATGAATAATTAGGTTCACATGGATACCATAATGCTATAGTGTCGTATATCTATAGGTCCCAATCTTATAATACAAAATCTATAATGGTCCCTAAAAAAGTCACCCTGAAGTTTGACCCTCGGCGAATCAAGAAGGACTTCACAGAAGTTAAACTTAATCTACATTTAGGGAAGGTTTTGCATGTGTTTAAACATGTTTGTTTATTTTACCAGTACGCTGAATCGTTCCTGGCGAGCCTGGTGGATGCCCGCATGCTGGACACTATCAGTAAGAAGGAACTGGAGAAGTACCTCGGCGTGACTCGCAAGTTCCATCAGGCGTCGATCGTGCACGGCATTCATCTGCTGCGGATAATGAAGTATGATAGACAGGTTGGTGGTTTCAATTAGATATTATTACCAACTGTAGAGACGGTTGGGAACTACATTATCTTCTTATATGTGTTCCACCCTAACTGTACCATGGCCAACGAGATGCGAGAACAAAATGAATAATTAATGTTTTATTAAATTAATTGTTTTTAATGTTTCATCTTCATTTATTTAAGACTAGTTGCTGCCCGCGACTTCGTCCGCGTAGACTTAAGTAAAGTATTCTATGTGTTAATCCTGGTTCCAAATTTAATCCAAATCCGTTTAGTAGTTTTTGCGTGAAAGAGTAACAAACATACATCCACACCCAAAAATTTTCGCATCCTACTATCCTACTAATATTATAAATGCGAAAGTTTGTGAGTGTGGATGTATGTATGTTTGTTACTCCTTCACGCAAAAACTACTGAACGGATTTGGATGAAATTTGGAACACAGATAGATTATAACCCGGAATAACATATAGGATACTTCTTTTTAACCCGATAATCCTGAAATTTTTGCTAAGTTAAAATACTACGTGGATGAAGTCGCGGGGCACAGCTAGTTTATAATATTAGTAGGATAACGTTTCCGACACAGAATTAAACACGGATTTATAAAATGTTCGCTCGAATGATGGCACGCCCGGCGGTTACTCACTAAATATTACCAATGTCGCTTATCTCGTTGGCCGGGGTATAGTGGAATTCACTGTCAATTTTACTAACTTACTATTTTTCTTATTTGTAATAGAGAGCATATACTTAGTTATTAGTGAAACAAAAAAAAACATGAGATTTAATCTCAAAAAGAAATGCTTCATCATTAGATTTGTGTGGGTAGTTAGGCATTTTAATGGGCAATCCCTACCCCTACATACTTGAAATAATTTATCGAAGCCATTAACTTTAAATCCAAACATTCGCGGTTTATAAAACTTGCTATCAAACATTGTAATACCCACTGCAACTTTTCTATTAAAAATAAATTTACATCGTGCTTAAACTATCCTATTCCAATATTCCTAGAAGAAACCCAACAACAAAATCATTACTCGCCTCATTTCCCTCGAAAATTACATAGCCAGTAACTAGAAAATCTTTTCCACGCTCACTTCCGGTAAGGGGGATGAGATAAGGAACAAGCAAATGCGCGATTATCCACCGAGGCTGGTACAAAACGCGCCATCCCACATAAAGCCGCCCATCCATAGCGACGTATGCTAAGCTACTTTCACATGTTCTGCTGTTCTTTTCGAGCAAACTAGAACGTGAAATTGGGGTTATTTTTTATTTTAATATGTAGCCACTACACCCCTTATTAATAAACGGTTTAGCGGTTGTATAGTTACACCGTGCTTGGTCTTCTTCTTTCGAATGTCAAACTACTGATGACAGAACAAGATAATTCGGTGTAGGTATAAGTAATCAAACGCTAGGGTATAAGTCTACAACTGAGTTGGTACGTCCGCAAGTACTGAATATATGGTTAAATAAAACTATTTTACGGATTTTATCGCGTTTATTTACTTTTTTATGTTCCCGACGTTTCGGCTACTTTACAGCAACCATGGTCACGGGGGACTGAGGTGTTAGACGTCCTGATGTCATAGTTAATAACTGGGTAACCTCATATTTAGTTGTTGTTTGCGGTCCGATCCACGCAGAAAGTGCTCACAGTGTCTCGAGGTCTTGCTTGGTTTTGGATTTAATAATTAATAAGTAATTAATATAATTAAATCCAAAACCAAACGTAAAATAGTTTTATTTCAATGTGTAGTATTCACGTAAATATAAGAAAACAATACTGAATATATGGCCGCGTGGCGCAAATAAATAGTCTTCCTCCGTATGATTTTGTATAAAGTTGATCAAACGTCAAACTGTTCGGGTGTATACCTTCTCTCTCTTTACCTCGGGTTATCAAGGCGCAGCGTATATCTTACATAGCATGTATAGCGCGGAATACAAAGGGCTGTCGGCCTTAAGCAGTATATCGACCAAGAACTAATAGCTAAGCGAGCTGAACTAAGCCTTGATACCTGAACTTAACTCTATTAGTTCGCTCTATTAGACGACCGCTTGGCGCAGTGGTTCGAGCGTAGGCCGCTCGGCTCACTGCATCGGGTAGTTGCGAGTTCGATTCCCGTCAGGGTAAATTTCGGAAATAGCCTTTTCGTAATTTTCCCTGGTCTGGGTGTCACTGGGATCGCCCCCAGTCCATTGTACGGTATCCATAGTACAAGCATTGCTTAGTTTGGGACCATACAGTTGGTGTGTTCGTCTGGCGATATTTATTATTTATTTATTATTATGTTCATCTTGAACGTTGATAGTTCACACTGGCATGTGTTTCTACGATCACGTGAGCAAAGATAACAAATATAGCTTAGCTATTAGTCGACAACCCATCGAGCGTGACCCCGGTAATGCGATCCCATTAATCATCGAGTACTCTGGTCTTTCTTGGTCGACAGTTGGCTAAAAACCTGTAACATCACGTTTATTATTTTCATTCTTATTTTGAATATTATAAATTACTCGTACCAAGGAGCACTGACTAAAATAAAATATGCTGAACTGGCTTGAAGCAATTTTTCATGCCTCTGATGTTCATGATTCTGATTAGTTTTCCTACTATAGACAGTAGAAGTGAGAATTCAAATGATAACATATGACCACTATATGTATAGACTGTATAAACTTTATTTATAACTGTTTTGTAAGTAAATATGGTGGTAACCATTGGGCGCATTAAAAAGGCACAAAAGATTTTATACAATAGAGCCAGTTCAGCAATTTTAATAGAGGTCAGCCGCAAAGGTATCAATCATCGTTAAGTTTGCATCCGTTTTGTTAGGGTATGGCGGTGAGGCGGCATCAGTGCGAGAACGTCGACGCAGACCCATTAGTCTGGACGAACCAGCGGTTCATGCGATGGGCTCACAATATTGACTTAGGCGAATTTGCGGATAATCTGAAAGGTACGTTTGTTTCGGCTATTTGTTTAGTCAAGATCAACAATGGGGTTACCTTACTAATACAACTGTTATAGCAACAAACATTACGACTTGACCTAAACCGAAAGCGGTCAGTGGTTTGACTCTATCTACCTAGCACGCCCGCTAGGACATTATTATAAGATGCATGACATCCTCCTTCTTATCGACCTCGGCCGTGTCCAAGCTCTTGTTTTGATCACAGGATCTACAGACCACCTTATCTGACGCCAAAGAAAGATAGATCTATACGAAAAATGTAGCTTTATCTCCCAAGAGACATATTAGAAGCTTGTAGCGGGTTTCCTTTTTATATCAGATAGCGGTGTTCACGGCGGCCTGGTTGTCTTGGAACCTTCATTCACTGGTGAGACCATGGCTACTGCACTGGGTATTCCACCTTCCAAGAGTATTATCAGGAGACATTTGGTGGCAGAATTCGATGCACTTATCATACCAGCGAGGTAAGTAAACAATTCAATTTGTACACCCATCAAAGAAAATATAATATTTACTCTTAAAATAGCACTCAGATATGTAAATGAATACCATTGATTTATAAATTTCAAATGTATAATACCGGTAAGATCTGAGATAAGATCTGAGACTCTCTGTAAATGTTATATTTTCATATTAGATGTTGATGAATTATTTATTTATTTAAATATCTCAATAAATTTAAGTATTAAAGTGTATGGTGACAATAAGCAGAATATTAAGTGGTGATAGTAAATTATAATGAAACAATGTTTGTGTGTCGAGCGGTGCGACGGCGGCAGTGCGCACTGCATTACCTACATTGTGTACGTTGTTACCAGTGATAGCCGCCGCCCCGCCCGCAACAGAGCAAGCTGTAGTTGATTATAATGTAAGGTGCAATCCTGCAGGTATACGATATTTTGCCAGGTGGAAGAACTGCAAATGGAGGCTGCCCGAGCATCCATGTTGTCCACAAAACAAAGATAAACCGACAAAAAGCAAAAAACTCTCGTTTAAAAAGTAAATTCTCGCTTCGGTGCCCAAACCTGTATCTATATAAAATTTCCTGTATCAAAATGTTTGTAAATTGGCTATTTTTACACAAAATATTTTCTTTGCAAGGGGGAATTTTGAATCTACCGTCATACTCGCTCGTTTGTGGAACTTTTTGATGGAAAACTTTACGAGCAGTGAAGACTGATAAGTTATCGTAGGGATCGGGTTTAAGTAAAGAATATGGCAAAGTTGGAGCGATTGAAATAATACACGATAATAATTTTTGTACCTTCGCCTTCGTCAATGTTAGATTCAATGTTCGATATTGTGCCCCCCTAGAGTCCCGATTTTGCCGTAGAATAGAGTCGTCACATTAATGTTTATTCGGATTGATCAATTTGATAAAATTAGTAAATGTATACAACTTAGTTGTTAAATAAAAGTAAAAGCATAAAATGCTTCGTATTGTCATAGGGGGTAACTCGTATCCCATTACCTGCATTCATTCAAATTATCGAAGAGGATTCGTTTAAAATTTGTATTATTAATCGAAGATTTTAAAATCTTTACAATTGAATAATATTATTGATAGGTATAAAAACGGAACCATTCACAATAGCTTTAGGATAATAACAATAATTATTAATACTGTAAGATAACTATGTTTTTGACTTGTATACATTCATATTATTGTATATTTGACAACACTGTATATTAGGTTCATCTGTAACGGTATCGATTTAAATATTATATGTGAATAAATCCTGATGAAATGATAAAGCTAAGGGACATCGAGTCAGTTTCTTTTAATATCCATCACCCCTATACATGGCGATCCTTGCATCGAGACAGAACGGTAACGACCATTTTATCGATACAATATCATGAATGCCTCTCTGTCATCATCATTAGATCGCACCACATTATATTCCGACTCTGTCCACATTTTATCCTTCCATGTAAATTTATTTTGTGAGAATAATTTTCAACACGTACCTACACTTAACGAGCTTGTTGAATTTTCTTTCAACGTTTTGATTGATTGTCCTCATTTCTAATCCGAGAAAGGTACTGACCTGCAAACGTGCGAGCCACCGCATATTCGTCACGAAACGCCGAAACGCAAACGCTGGCCCAGTATTTTTCTCTGATATTCAATTCCTAAATGTTACTCATGGTTACTATTTTTATTTACATTCATATTCGTACACAGTCAGCATGATTCGTATCATTTCCAGCAAAGTGCATCATGCTTTTGATGTCTATTCGAAATATTATTGGATTTCCTACCAATTCACTTTGTAACTGTCTCTGCGTAGCTTTCAGAGAATAATAAATCAGTAAAAATAAACATTTTTGTACGTAATTTTCCTCCCACTAGGAACGAAACTCGACGGTATTGAGCGATTCTAAAATTTTAAATAAACGATTTGCATGTGAGCTTTCTATGTTAGCAAATAATTATAAATATAACACAATGAGTGCAAATTTGAGAGTTTAACTCGAACTAAAAGCAAATGCTCTGCCTGGCTTAAATGTAATCTCAAATTTGTGCAGATAACGGTATGAAGTGAAATCAAATTATAATTGACTTTCAGAAACTTGTTTGGCCATCAAATCAGGATGTTGGGTAGACCGTTCTCGAGGTCTGTGGCTACTGGATTGCCCGGAATTGATCTCAGCGCTGACTCTAGAAGGCATAGTTTGAGAGTGAGTAGAATAAGTGTTATTACATATCGGCCTGTTCTATATAAATAAATAACAAAAGAAAAAAACAAATGTGTGCTCAGACAGACTCGAAACCTATGTGGGAATAACTTGACCGGAAATAAAAAAAGGGAGGCCTGTCCAGGATTGGGGCAGCCGTAACGGCTAGCGATATACATGCAACTTAAATTAAAACTTCGTTAACAGGGTTCAATATCGCGCGCCCTCGGAGCTCTAAAGCCAAAACAGGAGCGAACATCGCCGTCCAGTTCTAGCGAGAGCTCCAGCGTGCTGAGCCTTACCTCCCACCCCTACCTGTCCTATTCACCGCCGATCGCCGTGAGGACACTGTCACAGCTCAGCATGACGTATGCACCGCCGCCGACTCTACAGGAGTACGAGCCTATCTATACACCGCTCAGCTTGTACTCGCAATCGAGTCTGTCGACAAGAGACAGTCTGCAGCGGTTGAATGATATTAAGGAGACTACTAGTATTACTCACAGGTATGCTTCCTTGAAAAGTTGGACATGTAAAAATCCACAGTTATTTTCTGAAATATTTGAAAGTACTTAAATCACAATCTTAGTCCCTTTTTAAGGTTTTATTTTTTTTAAGGTATTTGGTTTTCTACAAATCACAATGTTGGTCCATGAATGAAAACTCTTTCATGGAGGTACCTAATGATTTGAAATAAAATTATTTGCATAAAAAACAAGTTATTCACTTTCAGCGCATCCCCTTCAGTGCAAAGAAGGATATAGGTACATCATTTTGACGCTTTTTCTGTCTGTACTCCGGAATAGCTAGTGTCAAATAGATATTTAAATATTCACCCTCGAAATAATAGGTGTACTACGCATATTTACTAGCTGTTCGATGCTCAAGGTGTACCGGTTAGGTATTTAAAAATCCGTTTTGTCATCAGGTATGGTCAGAAAGCGGACCAAGCCCACCGAGTGAGCTCCCCCTTACCAGCGAAGTCGGCCGATGACTGCGTGGTGAAGCAGAAGCGCCACCGGCGAGTCAAGAGCATCGGAGACATCAACGCATGTACTAAGACCTCAGTTTAGACAATTCTCCGTCAATTATACCAAGAAAACGACATAATTACTTTCACGTACTTTTTGTAGAACATTTTTCAGCCAATTGGTGAGGAATGTCAAAGTTTCTACTGTGTCGGCCCCGTACTTAGACAAGTATTTTTTGTGAATAAATTCGATAATGTACGCGTTTCGAGAGAAAGTTTGAATAAAGAGAGAGTTATCCTTTCATTGATGGACATACGATACATGATACGGCGACGACACCATTTTCAGAAATGAAGTGTTCAACGCACACTGAATTTCTGAATTTCGTTCTCATTTTTTATTATATTTTATGGTTCAATAATTAATCAATCTATAAAAGTTTCAACGAAGACAGCCAGCTGGTCTGGATTACTTAAAACGACTTGTAAATTTCTTTCGAAAGCTTTCAAGAAAATGAGTAAGTAGGTAGATACTGGAAATAAACATTAGAGTGAATTTTTTTTGTAAGTAGTACTAAGAAGGGTACAGTAGAAAATTTAAAAGAAAAGTAGATGCTTATAAGAATTGCAATTTTACCCTGTAATAAAAAAAATGATATTAAAGGAACAAAAGTTCTTAGGAAAAATTTGGGCAAAAATATTGTTCATCCGGAAGGACCAAACTTATAATATTTTGAATTGTCTCTAACAAATTCGTTATAAGACAGGATGGATCCATGATTATTTCATTTAATGTTTAATTCAATGATAAATTAACTTAGTAAATATTTTCATAGGTAGGTACCTATATCCTTATGTGGACGCCATAGTTATTATGCAAAATCGCATATCATTACCTACTTCCAAATAAATATCAGCAAGCATGCTCTTTTATAAAATAAAGTAACATAAATACTGATACTGTTTTATAACTTGATAAAATAAAAAAAACAGATTGGTCGGTTGAAATAAGGAAATTCTTCTAAATAAAAATGACTGGTAAGTATATATATACATATCTGAAATGTCGCTTGATCGTCTTATGGTACTTATTTAAACGGTCCATTTTAAATAAATAATCGGTTGTTTATGTACTTACTTCCATGTAACTTTTCAAAATATTTTTCCAACAAGTTTTCATTCGCGTTAATCGCGTTACTTGTAAACATAAGGCCACCTGGTGAATATATATACTCGTAATTAAACTAACGGCTAAAAATAGCTCCCGTGAAGAAATGAAATAATTTAAGACGATGTTTGCACGCGTATCATATCATCGTACTTGGAGTTAGTTTTGGGCTTAAGTCAAGCCTTATTTTAGTAACGAAATAATTTATGAATAACGTGAATAATAATAATAATAATAACGTTTATTATTATTATTAAAATACTAGTTTATTAGCCACGCTGTATTTACTTGCCGTTCACTGTGATAACTGAATACTCTCACGCATTTAATAAACAGGAGCTTCTGATTTTAAAATAAGTATCTATACAAATAAACTAGATATTTGATATACGATAAGCACACAGTAAACATAATAAAGTTCCCATCGAGCTTCAATACATTTAATATCGATGTTTTAATGAAAATTTATGTTGTTTTTAATTTGTTTATGTTTTAAATGTTTATTTTCGAATTTTAGTTTTGTGTTATGTTACCTACCATAATTCATAAAACTTGTGAAATAAAAAACGTATAAAATTACTAAGATCAGTTTTATTTCCGTCCTATACTTTGACTAGGTACAATATAAGGATATGTTTAGTGAAAACACAAAGGCGAAATGATGAGGGTCTCAGTCAAAATAACTGAAGGAAAATATTCGGAAGGAACTCGATTTATTTTTCAATTGTCGACATTGTTGCCGATAGAGGAAGGGCATGTTCTTTTATTCGGTGCGGCAAGGGCCACTAGCTATTTATTTAATAGCCCGTCCCGAGGAGTTACAAAAGAGGCTGATAAAAGAAAATGCTCTAAGTTTTTGGGAATATCTACCAATGGGTGAAACGCGCTGTTTCCTTTTATACCTTTTACGTACTTTTGAGATAGCGCCTGATTTGGCTATTAGATAGGTAGGTATTTTAGGACTAGTACCTACCATCAAAAAATCTAAATTCCAAATTTGATTGTATCAAGTACATAACTAAAGGTTAATGGATTCTCAACCACTTAGAAAGTGGCAAAAGGCTCGCTTTGTTCATTCGGATTTATAAACTCGGTGAAATATGAAACTTTTGAAAGTAGGTAGGTATATTAACGCCCACAACACACACATGGGTTTAAAACGTTCTCGACGAGAAAATTAATAATTTAATTTCAACCCGCAAATAGCATAACCCGAAGTTACACATAATTTATGCGGTCATAAAGTATGGGAAAATGTAAATTACCGACGAAACTTGCCGCGCGCGGGGAATATTCAGGGAGGGACCCACTTACACGATTCCTTTCTGATAATATAGTGCCGCAGCCTTCGCTAGAAGTCGCCGGTGAACTTCACTGTCCAAGTTGTTGAATATTACGAGGCCAAGTTAGCTATGGATGAGATCGTCTCTGAAGGACCAATGGGCTGAACTTTGAGGGTCTACTGTCTAAAAAATCATCTAGCATATCGTTCAGTCCAAGAAGATTATTTGGTTCAGTGATGATTACTTTGTTTTCACCCATCTATAAATACACCAAAGGTAAACACTGAGCTTGACCCACACAGAACCTTCATATTATTATTCATAATGTTCGAATGTTGAGCGACCCAGCACGTGATGTGACTGAGTGAGTAAAACCTCATACCTACTATAGGAAAGCCTCTGATAGCGCGGTATTCCATATGTGTCATATAAAACATTCTTACATATCATGAGGGACTATAATATATACTATACTATTTAAAAAAATACAAAATGTAGGTTCAATATCCCGGTTGAGATACGTCAGTGCATATAATTTATAATTGTTAAGCTGGATCTACATACGAGTGGTAGCGGCCGGAGGAGTTTGTTAAAATGACTTCTTACAACTTTAAAACACACTAGGCTAATATGATAAAATATTAAACGTTCTCTAGACAATTAGCTTGCAACTGGTGCCTGAGTTGATATTAGCGTTGAACGATTGCATTACCGGCGGAGCCGGTAGCGGCAGACGCGGTCGGGAGCCGACTGCACCACGTAACTAATGCGCTAATGCAATTTCAACTAACTGAATAAATGGTGGCCTTTGCTGCTAGAGAACGTTCGACGTCCTATGAAGAGTAATAATGTTAGAAGACTAGATATTTATAAGTAGTTCTGTCTAGTTTTGATATACGATAACGTAGATATTATTGTCTCTAATATAAGATAGGTATCAGAATGTTATCTTTGATATGTAATCTCTATATCCTACTTATATATAATATTACTAGCTGTACCCCGCGACTTCATCCGCGTAGTATTGGATTATTGGGTTAAAAAGTATCCTATATGTTAATCCCGGTTATAATCTATCTGTGTTCCATATTTCATCCAAATCCGTTCAGTAGTTTTTGCGTGAAGGAGTAACAAACATACATACATACATACATACATCCACACTCATAAACTTTCGCATTTATACTATTAGTAGGATAAATGCGAAAGTTTGTGAGTATGTTAGCGATGTATGTTTGTTACTCTTTCACGCAAAAACTACTGAATGGATTTGGATGAAATTAGGAACACAGATAGTTTATAACCGGGATTAACACATAGGATACTTTTTGTCCCGATAATCCCGAATTTTTTGTTAAGTTAAATGCTACGCTGTCGAAGTCGGTGGGCACAGCTAGTATGTATATATATAAAAGTCTGCAAATATGAGTACGACCCGCCTGGGTGTGAAGCAGTCAGTGTGGCCTATTGATGCTTGCAATACCAAAGACATAGCCCGCACTTTGCTGATTTGAAAAGAAGCGGGACAGAGGGAAGGGAATGGAGAGGGTTGATCTTCCAGCTCTCTCACTCCTGCAGCTATAACAGCTACTTTACGAACTTCTGTAAGAGGGTGGTACTACCCCAGTCAAGCCAGCCCGTATATGAGCTGCAGCTAATTAGCTAGAAATTGGCTCTACATTATGTTTTAGCTCGATCAAAGTCCTTGTTTCATAAAAACAATGACTGTCAAATATTTTTTCATCACGAGATTATCTCTTTATCCTATACTGAGCAAATAAATACTGCAACCACTCTATTCATATTAATAGTTGATCTCTACTTTTAGCAGTAGAGTCGTTTATTTAAGTAACTTAAATAAATATCAATATCTACCATATTTACAGAGTGACAATAAGCTAGATGACGTTACCCAGTCGCGTCACGTTCGGCTGGCGCTGGCGACATGCTATCATTGCGGACGATATTGTGAAGGCTGTATGTAGGTGGGGCCCATGCTCTGAAAGCGCCCCCGTTGTTTTGGATTGATCTGGGAATAATTTATATTCGTTCCAAAACTTGGCAAACGCCGATAGCGGGGCCGAGCTACTCACCTAAATGATTGAAGGAGAGGACTATCTCAAAGACGGCTCAAATTTGAGTGCAGCTTAATTTTGATACTCCTCTTTTGAAGAAAACGATATATCAAACAAGGAGAGTACCTACAGATTATTTGTCTTTCTGCACCCTGTTAATTTTTACGTAGTAATAAATATTATTCTATATATATGTAGGTTTTCACAACATTTGGCTCATGGCTCATTGCACAGAGCAATGATTCGCTGAGGATGAAGTGAAACATTCTTCTGAGGCTGATTGTATTTTTCTATAGACTATCTTAACTCTATAACTACGTGACCGATTTTTAAAAAAATTTACCCCCCTCGCCCCCTAAGTGACCACCCGTAGTATATGCCAAGACCCCCCCCCCCCCTAGTTTTCACGTAGTAATTCATAAATACGGTTTTTAATTATTCTTTGCAAACGCTGCGGGCCATCTTTGAATATAGCTCGAAAAAGCGCGAAATTTACCTAGAGGATATTGAGTACGTGACGAAATCGAACCCACCCCCGCCCCTGTGACCAAGCGTGGTATTTTGAACACCTCCCCCACCCCCTGAACGGGTCACGTAGTATGGGTACGTTCCCTTAGACGTGCTGACATCAACCTAACTCATATAGGTTTATAATTTTTCCTTAGTCACAAAACTTGCGCTACACTGGTGGTCGGTTTGCTGCGTTTGTAGTGGTAAACTTAAACGGCTGGTGTCGTTAGCCAGGGCCGTGTGGCTGCCCGCAGTGCTCAACTCGCGAACACATCGCGTTTAGTTAGCGAACTGTTCTTTTCAATTCCACAGAACGACTGCCGTCGCCGCAAAGTGTTCCGCGGGATGGGATCAAGTTCAGAATAGTTTGCCTACCTACTTCGAGTTTTCGCAATTACTTATAGGTTTTTGTATGACTATGATCTATATTAAATTGTTGATGTTCAATTTATTTTATTATAAAAGAGATGTAGATCATAGATAATAAGCTTGTTTGTTTATTATTAGACTTAGATAGTAGATGTTTCTAGGATAATTACTGAATCTTCGGAATTCAATTTTATAGATAAAATTGCAAGTAAGAAAAAATACAGACTTTTTTATTCGAGAAGATCTTACTCAGGAAATTGTCCGTGTCTATTGTTCAATGGAAAAAGGCGAAATAATATTTCCTTTAGTCACGTAACTATCGGGGAACGCATCATTAAGTTCCAATATTGCTGAGAAAGCTCGGTCGCGGCTCGAGTGGGCGAGACATGGAATCCACGCATTTTATACTGTCAGCGAAGATTCAATCTAGAAAGTGGAGCAAATCGACGCCTCGTGGAGCAGGCAATATGCAAAAATATTCCTATGAGCTCGGAAATGAAGTTGAAGGACGGGAATATCCATCAGTCAATAAAAATCCACTTGTTCAATTTGCAATGAAAATTGCACGCGCTCGAGTGCGTGTGTTGAGCCGCGCGCAATTTCAACACTTCACCTAAAATTTAACTACATACCTACCCATAAAATCACCTGTTCCCCCAAAAACTCCAATTCAGTTGCATTAGACGCGGAAAGCATATAGGTATGTACATTTCGAAATAAGATGTAGGTAAGTAGTAGTTAGGTGGGTACATACTTTTCTATCACGGTAATGTTACTTGTTCTGAAGAATAAATAAAGTTACTCATAGGTATTGGTTCTCCAGCTATTTCTTGTACACTCTAACAATAGCTGTATTATTTGTCTTGGTTCTATGTTTCGTTTCTAAATCGCCATCAACTTTTCCTCTCGACGTAGTAGGTATCTTACGAACTTAAAATTGGCGTATGAAAGACTAATAAAGCTTCTGACAATCATTAATTAAATGTGGCTTTTTGTGTTTTCACTGATACGATCGGGCGGTTGGTAAATTAATAATAAACGAACAGCTCTGCAACATACTGTGGTTTCAATCTATCATGGAGTTCATTCGAATGGACAGTCTATCTATGGTGGGAGTTCATAAATCATCGCTGGCTCGTTTAATCATGTGCAGAGTTGTTTGGGTGAATTTGTGATGACGTTTGTAAAATATTTGATTGCCTGAATGTCAAATAGTTCATAATTTTGTGAATATTGCTGTATTTGAAGGACGAGTGAAATAGGAAATGTGGTAAACTTCGTGGTAGTTTCATAATATAGCAACTTTGCATACCTAGTTTTCCTCGGAAACAAGCATGATAATGTTAATTTAAGTCACGCTCTGAAATAACTGCGGGCAATAAATGAAATGCACTTGCTGAGGCTATAAAAAAGTAGAACAAAAAAACAGTACCTATATATGAATGATATATTACCTACATACCTGTACACTGAGAAAAAAAAATAAGACAGCAAATGATTTTTCTCGTTCCTAGTATTCTTGTTTGAGTGACCGACCATATTTTGGTTGTGCTATGAAGCTATGTAGTATGTGCCGGCTTACATCAATTTGACAGGAAATGAAGCGACCCTATTGGTCGAGGCGGGCGGGCTCGCTTCATAGCACAGCCAAATGGACGGTCACCCTTAGTATTTATTTGAAAACTTTTTGTAATTACAGCAAATATTTATGTAATGCCTCGTATTTATTATAGGTTTAAAGCAGAGAGGTGTTATATGGTCTAAGGTTCAAAGCTTAGACCATTTAAAGACACATCTCTGGTTCAAAGAGTAGGTATTTTGGTAAATAAGACAGCTGAAGTGTGTTACTATAAATATTCCTCAAAGACTCTCAAACAACGCTAGACCGTAGCTGTTGAAACTTGTAATCCAGGATAAGCTGCTTTATATTACCAACACGTACACTAAATTAGTGCAGCACAAAACACCGAGCGAACTGCAGTTACATCTGGCATAAACAAATGTTTGTGAACGGTGGATTCAGTTGGAATCGAAATGTAACGATTTTACGTGGTTCTCTGTTGAAGGGAAGCAAACAACAAATGTGTTCTCTCCAATTACCTACTTGCTTTAGTAGTAGTTATTTATATTACGTACTTTCTAGGTATTTGATTTACACAAACAGTAGGTGCATGGATTCCGTAATTTTATAATAACTTTATACGTTCAAGTGCTATCATAAAATAATATGTCTGCTTTTCATTAAATACCAAGAGCAAGAACTATAATAAAATATTACATACAAGAGGCCCGCCCCGGCCTCGCACGGGTACATTACGGTTACATTATTGGAGTTTTAGTAAGGATCCCTAATTTTTTTTAAATATAATATAGCCTATGTCACCCGGGGATAGTGTAGCTTCCCAACAGTGAAATATTTTTTCAAATCGGTTCGGTAGTTTCGGAGCCTATTCATTACAATCAAACAAACCAAGTTTTCCTCTTTATAATATTAGTATGATTAATAAAACAAATAAGATACCAGCGATATATTTTATCACGTTCTAATTTGTTAGCAATTAATTATACACAACAACCGATCTGTTCACCAAAATATAAACAAACAAACAATACAATGTTGGTAAGCCAAACAAACCATCAGCTTAATTAATAACACAGGCCAATACGCAAAACATAATGATTTATGAATCAGAATCATGGAACCACAGCACTAGGAGCTGACTTATTTATTACCGAGTAAAAACAGTACAACTTTTTGGCTGGACTCTAGAATACAGTGGCTAGTTAGTATCTACTACAAAATATCTATAGATACCTAACAGGCAACAATGTTTTGCCTTTGGATTATACCCTTAAATTATATTTTCATCTATATGTAAAATACATATGATCCAAGGAATATGTCCACCCGTGGCCATATATCAAATAATTTATTCATAAGAACCCGGTAAAAACCCTGTTTCGGTTCGGCCGTCGTGACGCTCAGAAACCCTCGTGGTTTCTTCCCATTATAATATTCATGATATAATAGGGAAATTTTGATAATTGTGACCGCGACATAACTACAGTACCTAGGTAGTAACATAACTTATATTATAATAATACTTCATGAATAGTTTCGATATATTCTAGGGTGATGATTACTGATCGTGGTCTAATTTTATGATCCATCGCAGGAAGAAGTCCACTCCATTCTTGGTAATCTAAAAATGCAACATACTCGAGCTATTATAGGTATTTACATTAATATATCCTTATTTTTGTACTTATTTATTATATAAGTAAGTGGCGAATAATAATATCACTTAAAAAATGTAAAAGACAAGCCCGCTGAGTTTCTTGCCGGATCTTCTCAGTCGAGATTGTATTCCGATCCGGTTGTAGATATAAGAAAAATATAAGTAAACTAGCTGTGCCCCGCGACTCCGTCCGCGTTCTGTTGAAATTTTTCCTGAATTTTCTTTGCTATAAACCTCACGGAGTCCGAGACCTTTCTAACGAATGCAAAACCGTGGAAATCGGTTCGTGCGTTCTGGAGTTATAGCGTCAGGAAGGAAAACCCGACTTATTTTTATATAGTAGAATTTATTATATAAGTAAGTGGCGAATAATAAATATCACTTAAAAAAATGTAAAAGACAAGCCCGCTGAGTTTCTTGCCGGATCTTCTCAGTCGAGGTTGTATTCCGATCCGGTTGTAGATATAAGAAAAATATAAGTAAAAATGACAATTTGTAAGTAGCCTAAACAAAATAAACGCTTTGACTTTGACTGCTGAACAAAATCCTCCCCAGATTACTCCCACACTACCCTCTGCCGTTTCCTTTACATACTACTATTTTACCATAAATATCTATATTTGATGGATAATCTAACATGAAGGAGGTACCTACATACAAGTTCGGGAACGTAGGTTACTTTCAGATAATGCCCAAATTTACATTTTGTCTATCTCAGTGAATATTTCTAGTAACAAAATGGTATGAGTAGGTATGACACACGAACTGAAAATTTGCAGTGCAAAGTGAATTTCCCAAGAATAGCAAGTTCTCAACCAGACGACCGATGTAAGTAAAAATGTTTTAACAATACCCATGAGGCGACACGACGAGAGTGCTGCAGCTGGCGATGTTCGAATTGCTCCCAAAAGTGCTCTATCATAAAGGTTCACTAAATGTTAGTGAGAACACGGATCTTCGCTTTACTACACACTGTTAGATGATTTTTTTCTAAGAAACAGTCGCTTATATACTGTTATTTGAGAATCTTCAGACGAAAAAAAAGGATAATACTTATATGACAGCTGAGAGCATAGCGATTAGTTGTAGAAAGGGTTGAACTAACTGTAATATGTATATATTATTATTGTTTAAAGAAAAGCCATTGTCTATAATTGTTGTTGTGACAAGCTTGGCGCGGTATAGTTTGAGCGTAGGCAGCTAGGCAGCTCACTGTACCGGATGGCTACGAGTTCGATTCCCGTCGGGGGAAAATTTCTGTAATAGCCTTTCCGTAATTTTCTCAGGTCTGGGATCGCCCTCAGTCAGTACGAGCGTCGCTTAGTTTGTGACCATACAGTTGGTGTGTCAGTCTGGCGATGTTAATTATTTAGTAATAAAAATGTTTCATGGACGATTTAAACAAATATTTGGCCTTAGATAAGGGGGTGTCGCGTTCTTTGCACTCCACGAGTGGCGAGGGAATAGAGCAACGTTGTTTTGTTGCCGATGCCTTTCGGACTCGGCTGGATTTCATCGGGAACAATTGTTAATCCATTAGCAAAGATCTGATGCCGCTCTTTGAACCAAGCTTATTTTCACTGTGAGAAATATTAAGCCCGATTCAGGTGTTAAAAGCCCGGTAAATACCGTTTTTTTCGCGAAAGTTCTAATACATGTTCTTTAGGTGTTAAAATTAGTTTCAGGATCGAGATAACTTTCGCCTTAAGATATACGTTGAATAGGTGTTATGGCCTCAGGTTATAGGTTACCAAATTCTAATTTTGGTATTTCGACAAAGGCGTAGTACTTAAGTATTTCAAAATTATTGGTAAAAATATAACTGCAAATTACAGTCGCTATGATACCTTAATGGAAATTTATGATAACATTAGCTTTGAATTACGGTAATAGAGCCAAGCTGTAGCCCCTTGACTACAGCTCATATACGGGCCAGCTCGACCGGGGTAGTACCACGCTCTCACAGAACATAGGCGTTAAGTAGCTATTATAGCTGCGTTTCGTACGATGGGTAAGCGAGCCGGCAGCCAAGCCCCTTGCCCTTCCCCTGCCTCCGTCCCACTCCCCTTCAGGTTAGTCATGCGCGAGCAATGCCTTTGGTATTGCGAGCATCTATAAGCTACGATAACTGCTTAACATCCCGTGCATCGTACGCTTGTATGCCGACTTTGTGATTTAAAGAAGAAACATTTTTTATATGAAATACGCGGGCATCGTTGTCGTGTTTGATTGGATCCGCGGTGATTTGTTTGTCGGGTTGGAATTCATTTCGGCGTTGAAAAATCCACGACGTGACCGACATGGTAATCCGACATTGGAAATGTTGTTTTCTTTGTGGGTTTTCAAAGCCTCATCTCACTTTGGCGTTCCCTTTTCATGAATAAAAGCCATGAAAGGTTTTTTTAGAATCTTTTCAATTCATAATACAAATTACTTCGTTTGTCCTGAAAACTAAGAATTTTGTGTAGGTAGGTACCTATTTACCAACTCGTTTCATTTATATTTCTAGTGTTTTACTACCTATTTATCAACAGAATTGCCGGGCATTACTGACCCAAAAATAATCTAGGTAAATGAGTGTGTATAAATTGTTATGAAGCAATTTGATTTGTATGGAAAATGTTTTAAGTACTTAGACAAAGGCTTATCATAACTACTACCAGCAAGCTTATAAAGCTAACTTTGTTGAGCTCACAAAATAGTTTATTTAGCTGTAGCAGCCATTGTTCGTGCGGAGCTGCTTGTTCCGTAGTTGCCGCAAACAACGCGTTTGTTTACTTAGTTCACTCATTATGTTGATTGCATTCGAGCGCATGTTGTATAAATCATTACGGCGCCGCATTGTTTCGAATTCAATTTGTTAGCTATCGACACAATAACACGGAACAAGTCCACGAGTTTCGCAAGCTTAAAGGTTTCATTAAAATGTAGTATTACAGAAGCTCTGTCTGTGCAATGATGGCATCAGTAGGTCTACCATTATATAGTTTTGCATCTATGCAAAATATTTTGGGTTCCTATCTATACATGGTTGATTGTACAGTTCCCCTATTGGCCACGGAGGACCTACTATTAGCCATAGAAATAAAAAAAATATAAAGAACATCACGTTCATTTATTCCCCCATCAAACGTTTACGTACAGTTTGCATTGGTGCAGTGTAATTTTAGTCGTACTCTCAACACTACAAAGATTTAATTCTTTAAGGCTTCACTTATAATGCAAAGCATGTTGTTCGCTAAGAATTTTCGCAACGCGAGCTTGTTAGAAAATTCGTGAAATTACGTTCACGAAACATTCTACGAACGATCGTCTCTAGTTTGGAGTCGTCACTAGTTTCATACATGGACGTACCTAGTTATAATAATTGGAAACATAATAAACTCTTAACTTTATATATCCTTACAAATAAATAATAATATATAGATATCTCCACTTATACAGAAACATGAACTTTCCTATTACAATTATTATATTTTTAACAACCATTTGTTTGTTGATAGTTCACTGCTAAAACATGGATTCAATAAACTTATTTACAGTATGGACATAATTATCCTCTTGAATTCTGGAGCGCTTGTCAAGTCGAATTGAGATCTGAATCACTAATAGCGCGGCAGCGCATCTTCTTGTAAATACATCAATCGATACCTACCGCCATTCGAGTGTGTTTTGTTAATTAATTTCACACAAACAGTTGGTTTAGAAACACTTGATATATAATTTGCAACCCAACAACTTCAATAAAAAAATTGGAATTGTCAAATTTGTATAGCACTTTCTGAGCTATGCATGTTTACGACAACAAGTGGCCATCGCGTGCAGGTAATGCCCTTACTACCCTAAGGTAGATCGCCCACTTGGCTGCCCGTTTAGCATAGCTCAGCCAAGTGGACCGTCACCCAAACGATATCGCGCGAGGCGCCGCATCAAACGTAATAACGTCTTGCTTTACGAGCCACCCGCGCCTCAAGACCCGTCATTTTGCAGGGAAAAATATTAACCGCACGTTCGGACGTCTGGCTAGACGCTCAGCAATAAAATTAAAGCCAGGTGTTCACGACGCCTCCCACGCCACCTAGCGGCGAGCACCGGAAACAAGCGGTCCGGAGAAACTATATAAGGCGCCGGACCCGTCGGACCGACCCCTGTCCAAGCAAGACTCGCCTAACACAAATTTGTTAATTTTTAATAAGAAATATACTTGTTTTAAACGTTAAATAAAATAATTATTGAAGCCAGCCCTTACCACGTCAATCGATCCGATCAAGACACGGAAGAAAGAAGCTATCGTTTCATCAGCAAAACCAACATTTGGACCATCGAAGCCAAATCAAGAATCAGCATTAAATCAACGTGGCAACAGAGGGTTTGGCCAATCAATCGTTCATTTTTATCCTATCCTTGTATTTGCATTTGTACTAATACCGTTCTCAATTATAGCGCCGGCCGGCACGCGAGCCCGAGCGTCCACCCACGCACGGAAAAATTGTGAGTACCCTTGTTTCACATAGACTGCCATAATGACTACCGAAAGTGAATTTAGTGAATGTTTATCCGAAAAATCTACCGGTTTAGCTCGTGAGTTAGTCAGAAAAAGAGGAACAGTTAAGGGTAGACTGACTTTGTTCTCAAAGTTTGTAAATTCTCTTGGGAAAACAGCTTTGTCAGATCCACGTAAATCGGAATTAAAAATACGTAAGCAGGCAGCCATGACATTACTAGTAGAATTTAACGAAATTCAAACTGCGATGGAAACATCTGCATCAGAAAGCGAATTCGAGCAACATCTGGCTGCTCGTGAATCATTCGAAGATTTGTATTTTAAAGTCATGGCTACAGCTGATTGTTTGGTAAATGAGAATGAATTAGAGAACGGATCCAAATGCAATGCTTCAAAATCGTACGTAAAATTGCCCACTATCACACTACCCACATTTGACGGTTCTTATGATCAGTGGCTAGAATTTAGGGATATTTATTCTTCGGTTATTCATGGGTCAAAAGAACTGGATAATATACAAAAATTCCACTATCTGCGTTCGTCACTTAAAGGAAGTGCTTCACAAGTGATTAAATCTCTCGAGTTTTCTTACGATAATTACGAAGTGGCATGGGAATTATTACAAAATAGATACAATAATAACAAATTACTAGTGCATAATCATGTTAAATCATTATTTTCCATGCCTTCAATAGGTAAAGAGACTCCAAGTACGATTAGGAAGTTAATCGACACAGTCTTGAAAAACTTACGAACGTTACAGTTATTAGGCGAGCCCACAGAGCAATGGGATACGTTCATCATTTATTTAATTGTCTCCAAGTTAGATGCAGCTATTGAGAAAGAGTGGGAAACACATAAAAATACCCTCATTTCCAATAAACCAGAATGGAAACTGCAATTGAGTGAATTGATAAAATTCTTGAGGGACAGGGCAGATACGCTAGAAATGATAAAAGTTAGTCATCCTAGTCAGAAACCCACACAAAATGAAACCAGTATAACAACTCGGAGTTGTGTTGCTACTCAAGCAAAAAAGGTACCTTCGAAAGCAAAGCGTACCTACACATGCACTTTGTGTAAAAATCATCATCCACTGTATGCTTGTCCCCAGTTTCTTAGTTTAACTAAAGAAGATAGGGCCAGCTTAGTGCAATCTAAAAACGTTTGTAGTAATTGTTTACGCGCAGGGCACACGGATAATGATTGTTATTCAGGACCGTGTAAACGATGCAATCAAAAACACAATAGCCTTCTATGCAAAGAGAACGAGTATGAAGTGAACGGCAAAAATGAGCCCACGGTTCAAGGTTCGATTCCGACCGAGAAGCTCGACGTCCACGCTAACTTCTCAACCTCACTACACGCCACGACATGCAACCCTACTATACACAGCGGTGAGATAGCGAGCCACACAAGCACACAATCATTAAATGATCAGGTTTTGTTATCCACAGCATTGGTAGAAATTGCAGATAGTGACAACAAATATCACACGGCTCGTGCACTACTCGACAATGGTAGCCAGCATTCATTTATAACACAATCATTATGTAATAAATTAAACACAAAAAGCTTACAGTCCACTTATCAAGTCATAGGTGTAGGTAAGTCAGTCACACAGACTACGCACTCATGTGTTATCAATCTTAAATCGCTAGCGAGCGATTATTCCGCACGTATTAATTGTTTAGTTCTACCTAACATATGTACGAACTTACCCTCTTTAAATATAAAACCACACAATATTAATTTACCGGGGAATATAGTTCTTGCAGACCCAGAATATTTTATATCTACTCAGATAGATATACTGATAGGGGCTGATCTGTTCTGGGACTTGTTGAAACGTGATAGGATTCATTTAGCTAGTGGACCTTATCTATACAATACACAACTAGGTTGGATAATATCCGGTCCTATCTACTCTAATAAGTTGCAGTCTAACAGTCAGACTCGTTGTAATTTTACACAATCATTAGACACACAGTTAAGAAAGTTTTGGGAGATCGAAGAAATCACGCAACATAAACCATATTTATCAGCTGACGAGCAAGCCTGTGAGGAACTTTTTATAAACACAACAGAGCGGGTAGATGGAAATCGTTTCTCCGTTAGGATTCCATTGACTGAGTCGGCCGAGGCGCTCGGCGATAGTTATAAAGTAGCAAAAAACAGGTTCTTGTCACTTGAACGTAGATTAGACAAATCACCACAGTATAAAGAAATGTACAGTAGTTTCATGCGCGAATATTTAGCCTTAGGGCACATGACGCGCATAGAAGATTACACAAGTCCTCATTATTTTCTTCCACACCATGGAGTCTTTCGTGAGGAAAGCACCACCACAAAATTACGCATAGTATTTAACGCTAGTGAGAAAACATCGTCAGGAAAATCTTTGAATGATATTCAGTCGCCCGGTCCAGTACTTTTAAATGATTTATTTTCAATTTTATTACGATTTAGGCAATATCGGTATGTCGTATGCGCTGACATTGAGAAAATGTTCAGGCAAATACTCATACAACCACATCAAAGAAATTTACAGTTAATTCTATGGCGCGAAAATAATACAGGGCCAATCGATCTGTACCAGCTTAATACCGTAACCTACGGTACTGTTTCTGCACCATATTTAAGCATACGTTGTATTCGACAGTTAGGGTTGGAATGTAACGATAAACAAGTTTCGCGAACGATGTTAGAAGACATATACATGGACGACTTGATTTTTGGAAATGATGATGAAGTACACTTATCACACATTTGTAAAAGGTTATCGGATGAATGTTTGTCAGCCTGTTTTCCCTTACACAAGTGGATATCAAATTCACAAAATGTTCTACATTCTGTGGTGAAGGGTAATAGCACGTCAAAACATCTATCACTAGGCGATAACTGTCAAAGCAAAACGCTAGGGCTTGGTTGGTTAAATGGTAGTGATGAGTTTAACTTTACCTCAAAGGTAAATACGAATGCATCCAAGCTAACTAAACGGTTTATTTTATCCACGGTCTCACAAATCTATGACCCCCTGGGTCTGTTAGCTCCTATTGTTATTATAGCCAAGATATTATTACAAAGTTTATGGTTATGTAAAATAGGATGGGATGATATAGTGCCCCAAGATATAAAACAAAAATGGGAACTTTTCATTACCTCATTAAAAAATTTGCACGAAATTCGCGTACCTAGGCATGTTACATGTGTTAATCCTCACTTAATAGAACTTCACATATTTACGGACGCATGTCAGAAAGGTTTCGGTGCGTGCGCATACATAAAAACAATAAAAAATAACAATATCACAGTGAAGCTACTTTGTGCCAAGAGCAGAGTATCGCCGTTAAAACCGGTTAGTATTCCGCGGCTTGAGTTGTGTGGCGCATTAACGGGTGCTAGGTTATACGAGAAAATAATAAAATCACTTCGTTTGCGATTCCATAATATCGTATTTTGGACGGATTCCACTATTGTATTAGGATGGCTTAAAATGTCTCCTCATTTACTAAAGACATTTGTTCAGAATCGAGTGGTGGAAATAAACGATATAACAAGTGAATCATTGTGGTTACATGTGAGCACTAAGGATAATCCCGCAGATTTAGTTTCGCGTGGTATGTACCTAGATGAGCTCCGTTCATCCTCGTTATGGTGGACAGGACCCAGATTTTTACATGATAAGGTAAATAATTGGTCGCAAAATAATCATAACATCACGAACACTGATTTGCCAGAACTAAAAGCACATACACATATAGTTAGCACAGCGCACAGTGTTGTTTTGACAAACCAGAATGCACAAAGTAAAACTGTAGAATCACAACTATTTCCATTTAGCAGGTTTTCACAGTTTAATAGAATGCACCGTGCCTGTGCATATATGTTTAGATTTGTATACAATATTCATCCCAAAACAAAGGCTAACCGTCTTTCATGTCCATTAACAGTGGAAGAATTAAATAAAGCACTAACATGGCTTGTAAACATAGTACAACGCCAATCATTTTCGACAGAAATTCGCGCATTAATAAACAGAAAACCAATAAAAGGTAATCGTAATGTCTCCGGTCTGAACTTGTTTATGGATGAATGTAGTACTATTCGAGTAGGTGGGAGAATACAAAATTCGACAGATTTTTCATACTGTAAGAAACACCCTATTCTACTGTGTAGTAAACATTATTTTACTGTACTACTTTTCAGATATGAACATAGGCAGTTGCTACACGCTGGACCTCAGTTACTTCTGTCACACATCAAAGATAACTGGTGGCCACTAAGCGGTAGAAACTTGTCAAGAAGGGTTGTGCATCAGTGTGTCACCTGCAGCCGAGTGAGAGGAAAAACGGTACAACCTATAATGGGTAATTTACCAAGGGAAAGATTACAGATAGGTTTTCCTTTCACAAACGTTGGGGTTGACTATGCTGGGCCTATGTTTATATTAAATAAAAAGGGCCGCGGGTCTAGATTAGAGAAATGTTATCTCTGTATTTTTATTTGCTTTTCAACACGCGCATTGCATTTGGAGCTAGTTACTAGTCTCTCTTCGGAAGGGTATCTGTTGGCCTTAAAAAGGTTTATAGGTCGCAGAGGAAAACCTTACCAGATTTTTTCCGATCACGGAAGAAATTTTGTAGGTGCCCAAAAGGAATTTGCAGATTTTTTGAACAAAGAATCTCGGAATATTATTGACTGTATGTCTAACAATAATATTATTTTCAGATTTATTCCACCGTATGCACCTCACTTTGGTGGTCTATGGGAGGCAGGGGTAAAGTCGTGTAAATATCACATAAAACGCGTAGTCGGTAACGCCAACTTAACTTACGAGGAGTTCAGCACGGTATTGGTACAAATCGAAGCCGTCCTGAACTCCCGTCCCATGTGTCCAATGTCCACAGACCCTAACGACTTTAATCCGCTGACACCTTCACACTTCCTGATTGGCCGGCCTCTGACTTCTCCCGGCTGCGATGACGTCACCAAGAAAGCTGCACATCAGCTGTCACGCTACCAGCGTGTCGAGCAAATGCGGCAACACTTCTGGCAGCGCTGGTCCCGAGAGTACATAGCTGAGCTACAGACGCGGACCAAGTGGAAGACAAACCACGATGATCTGGCATTACACACACTTGTGCTGGTAAAGGATGATAACCTGCCTCCGTTAAAATGGCGGATGGGCAGGATTTTAAGTATTTTCACAGGAAAGGATGGCGTTTCCCGTGTGGCCAACATCAGCACGGCCACGGGAACGATTCAGCGGGCCTTTTCGAAGATCTGCCCGCTGCCCTCATCATCAGAGGACATCAATATCACAGATGGCTGAGCACAGATGGCTGAGCACTTTTACGTTGAAAGCTGAAGCTTTCAAGGCGGGCGGCATGTTCACGACGCCTCCCACGCCACCTAGCGGCGAGCACCGGAAACAAGCGGTCCGGAGAAACTATATAAGGCGCCGGACCCGTCGGACCGACCCCTGTCCAAGCAAGACTCGCCTAACACAAATTTGTTAATTTTTAATAAGAAATATACTTGTTTTAAACGTTAAATAAAATAATTATTGAAGCCAGCCCTTACCACGTCAATCGATCCGATCAAGACACGGAAGAAAGAAGCTATCGTTTCATCAGCAAAACCAACACCAGGTGTTACCTTTTTAATATGTTTCGCGAAAGCCTAGGACATAAACAACAAGGTTAGTAAACGGCTGAAGGTTTATAAATATTTAATTTTGCTTTACTCAGATTTTATTAAATCTGTTGTCAAAAAATTATTAAACAAACACAATAAACAACATTATATAATGTCCTCATATTCGGTGTAACGCTATCAATAAGTATCTACAGCTGTATCGTTTTCATTTTCGATACCAATTTCAGAGATATTTCAGTTATGTATGACACGAATTGATTGGAATGCCAGCAATGGCGGTTTGAGACAAGGCGCCGGGGGTACGCCTGATGTCGGTGTGTTGCGGCGAATTGGGACAGCTGGCTCCTCGCCTCGGGCACGTTCTCTGCTCCAGATTGTAAGGAATTCGTTCCCCGTTGTCTTTGCTTGTAGACTGTTAAGTATTTTAATATTGTTGCCCTCATTTCCCTCTATAATTAGGTTGGGTGTAACTGGAGCGCCAGGTGTGATGAGAACAGTGTCATTTTTGAAATATTCTTGTTTAAGTTAACACGTGCCGGGCTTGTCCTAAATTTATTTCCAGATAAGTAGGTAGGTACTATAAATAGTTATAATAACTATGTGACATTAATTTAGTGTCCTTTTATACCAGTAACGTCGAACGTTATCGTATCGTCATCGAAAAAGTATGGTGGCAATTTTCACTGTCATGTGGTACGGGATACGCTTTTATTAACGTACCGCAAAAACGTAGATAGTTGGTGTTTGTGCACTATTCGTTATTTTTGCATGAGGCTGGATTATACTTTTTGATTCAGGCATTAAGACTTTGGACTCGTAGAGCCAAGTCTTGTCGCCGAGCGTAAGACATAATGTACTCTCAAAATATATCCCGGGGTGTGATTCATTGTCCTTTGGACACAAGATAGCGGGAATGTTCTTAAAATTTTCTCAGCTTGTTCGAGCATAAGTTTCGCAATAAGTGGTGGCCCGCATCCCAAGAGCTAAGCTCTGCGGTGGGCGGGCCGTTTTCGCCTAATTCTAATTAGTTCCAGGTCGCCGGTACATCAAAGTTGAGGAAAAGTTCTTTCGTTTAATTGACCGTAAACTTGGGGAGACGCGGATAGATTTATCTGGAAGAGCACCGATTTATGGGGCTTCATGTAACGAAAATAAAGAACTACCATGATTTATGATTATTATATTATTTGTCTACACTCTTTAGACTGTGTTAAATAATCAGCTTGAAATGAAATTGTAAGGTAAAGTTGCCTACAATTTTCACACGTGCATTATAAATTTCATTAGGGCCTTATCGAGATACTAACTATTTTTTAGCCCTAAGAAACTTAAATCACCTAGAAAGTATTCTTCAACTTCGTGGTCCTAGCCGACATCAGCGAGATTGTTCCTCCTCACTGTCGAACCCTTAGCGAATAGTTAAACTTAATGAGGCCGAGCGAGTACTGCCCACTCTCCACTCGGCCTGTTTCCGGGACGAGAAAAATGTCGTAGAAATGACAGTGCCGCTTTGTGAGCAGTTGGTACGACGTAATGAGGCCCAGGTCCAACTTACGACGAAGTTTTTAAATGACGGCGAATCACCGGTCGTCACTTGCGTGGAGAATGAAATATTCTATATTGCACTCGCTGGTATACCTACTCGAAATCAGAATAACACAGCTTTTATGAATCTCTACCGGGAGTTCACTAAACTGTGTATTATATTTTGCCAACTATCAGCACAGGTTTAGTACTATAGCTATATCTAGACGTTGTCGAGACAGCGCCGTGTGTGTGAAGATGGTATATATATATATATATATATACAAGCTGTGCCCGCGACTTCGTCCGCGTGGAATTTAATTGACAAAGTTTCATACAAACTTTCATCCCCTATTTTATCCCCTTGGGGGTAGAATTAATCAAAATCCTTTCTTAGCGGATGCCTACGTCATAACATCTACCTGCATGCCAAATTTTAGCCCGGTCCGTCCAGTGGTTTGGGCTGTGCGTTGATAGATCACTATGTCAGTCAGTCACCTTTGAGTTATATATATTTAGATATATTATTCAGGAGTTGTATTTAAATTTACGCTTTATTACGCTGGCTTAATCCGACACTGGATTAGAAGGTGCTTCCCTCGACAAGGATAATGGAACTGCAAAGTATTCTTATCTGGTGAACAGAAGCCGGCGCTTAAACGAACAAATTAAAAAGGTAACACCTGGCTTTAACTTAATGCTGGGCGTCAGGCGACCGAACGCGCGTAAAAGATTTTTCGCTGCAATATGACAGAGCCCTAACCACGCTAGCTACTCAAATCGTATTAGAAAAGCAAACGCTCGCGATTACGTTTCAAACGCTCCACTTTTGACGTTTTGCTGACACCATACCATATCATTGTCAGTAGAAATCGTGAAGCTCATGTCAGCAAAACGTCAAAAGCGGAGCGTTTGAAACGTAATCGCGAGCGTTTACTTTTCTATTACGATTTGAGTAGCTAGCGTGGTTAGAGCCCTGGTCTCGAGGCGCGGCCGACTCGAGAAAGACGTTATTACGTGTGATGCGGTGCCGCGCGCGACATTTTTACTGCGGGCCGGATTAGTTCCACGTCACCAGCTCGCGGTAGCAACAAGTTGCCGTGAGGATATGTGTACAATGGATTTATAAGTACAGGAAATCTAAATTTATAAGCTAAATACCTATAATGATGATAGTGCATCACTTATTTACTCGACATTTTTTATTCAGTAGGTAATTAGTTTACACTTACTTGCCGAATGTCAAAATTTACGTACGTTTCAAAAATCCGAAATAATAATTCAGATGCATAAACGGGAGCGGGAGATTCCTAGCAAAGACAGAGTATAGATTATCATTATATGTTCTGAGTTTTTTGGGCTTTGGATATTTGTCACAACATGTTGCGGCTTATTCAAGAAAAAGTTATATACTCGTATAGTAAGCAATATTTTTCAGATCGTACAAGTTACTAAAGTTATCATCAGTTTTAAGAATACCTTTGTCCACTAACTTTAGCATTTGAGTAACTTTTCTTATCGCTGATTCGAATACTCTTAAATACGCTAACTGGCTCGGGGGTTTCCGACTCAAAATTGTAATTAAGTATCCAATCTCATTTCGTAATGAACCCAAGGATATTGGATTTTGAAGTAGGTAGTCCTTAATTTGTTGACCGAGGCCCACGTCAACCCCACTCGGTCGACCATAGAACTCAATCAGTGGATGAGCAAGGGACATGTCTATCCGAACCACAGACTAAGCAATTTTTAACCTTTGTTTGGAAATATCATATATTATATACGCATTTTCGTTAGTATAAACGAGATGCATAGAGTCTCTTGTTTCTTTCCCAGCGTATCAGTCTTTAGTTCATAACGTTTCTATGACATCCTTGTTCCATGATTGGAACACTGATTATATTCTATAATTGATGATTTGAAGACTTTGAATAAACGGGTACCTGCTACCAAAAAATGTTGGGTACACCCGTAAGTTAAACGGAAACCACTAGTTTTCATTTCTGTTCTGTTTAAAAAAAATGTTCTACCGAAGTCACATTCGACTTAATTTAATTGCCTACTTACAATTAAATATTTCTTGTAAATAATAAACAGAGAATGGATATACCTACCTATATTTTTTTACAAAAGGTCCTAATTTCAATAATAGTGATAAATAAATTAGTCCTATAGAACTGTTGCTGAAAAAGTCATCACAAAGATAGCAGCTATATGCAGGCTCATCTACTTATGATGTTGTATCAACATAGATATAGTCGTTGCATTTGACGGCGGCGGCTCCTCTGTAAACAGCTCCAAATTGATTTTGAAGCTTATCGAACTCGCGCCGCAGCCCGCAACGCCACCTACCGACATGATGGGATTTTGCAACTTTAAGCCTGACAAAGTACTCACTACGGAACACTCACATGTAGTTATACTACGGCTCTCTATGTAGAGTTCTACGTATCAGATTAGGTAAACATGACCATCATCAAAATACGCCTAGTGATGTTGTGGTCCAGTAACAGGTAGATGTGGTCTTTGCTACTGCCACAGCATCAGGCGCTTTTGAACTTCAATCATTACCTACTTTAGAACATTTTCTATCCACGTAGGGTTTGTCTCTTTTCATTATGTTTATATGCCATTATTTATGGATTGTCTTTAATATAATAGTTTTCAAGAGTTACATGCATTATATAGATACCTATGTGAACTGGCCAAACTTTCAAAGAGAAATGAACCTCCGAACTAGTAGAATACTTTTGGGAGCAATTCTGTGAGAAAGCTAAGTTGCATTACGTTTTACTACTTCAACACTTCGGCTCTCGAGCAACCTAACTTGCTTCATAATATACCTATACCTACATATAAATTTAATTGCAGCACAAAGGTATATGCATCTATCTTCATAACCTTATTTAATATGCATAATCGTGTATGCACGTTCTCATTATTATTATTGGGGAAACGGGATCTTCTAAGTTTTGAGAGAAATGAAGAATGAGATATTAAAACGAATAAAAAAAACATGAATGCAGCTTCTACCGAGAGAGCCGGCAAGAAGCTCAATGTTTAAGTTGGCGTACCCGCATTCTTATTTACAGCAACGCAATCTGAGCAGGCAAAACCATTGTGACTAGATACTTAATACTAGAAACGAGAACACTAGTTTCAATACTACCAAACTAACTCACCTTCATCTAGAACTTAGTTTCAAATTCCGTCTCACACATCCGGCAAACGGAGTAGCGACTAGCGAATTTGTAACAAACCACTGGAAGCTATTTGAAACAGGTAGATAATCGGATCACTGCGTTCAGTGTTTGCGTTTGGCAACGCAGTCCACCGGGGTACCAGTAAAATCGTTAAATTTCGATTTGGTACAATTCTCAATGTACAAACATACGCTCATAGGTATCCTACGGGATTGCTTTCTATTGGACCTTGTATACGGACCTTTCTATATATAAATAGATTTCAAAATGTTTTCAACACAGTTATTTTAAGTAATAATCTCATAAGATGTGAGATTAATACACGGTTTTAACTCCTAAAGCAAAACACATAACAATTTCAAATGGTGTTTAAAGCAGAGTTCAGAGTTCAGAATTCATTTTTTTATTGGAAGCTTGTATTGACTTTAAATTTGTTTCAATGTAATAATATAGCTTTAATATATATCAGAGATTTTGTATATTGTAGTCCGGTAGGATAAATATTTGGTGATCTCACAAACCGGAAACTAATGTTTGTTCCAGTTGCAAAATTTAGTATGCACATTCAATGGAAGACATTGACTAAAGTAGATTCTTGACTGAACAAAAATGATAACAAAGTAACTGAAGACAAGGAAGCAATTCACATCTTACAAAGCTCCTTTTTGAGCTGTAAAGCTCTAAAATCAACCAGGACCCGAGCGAGAGGTGTTACTGGCCGAACGCGGGGAACCTCGCAATTGAAATGATAATGCCTTCGCTCCGGGTGTAATTGCCATGCAAATGGTGGCTCCTGCCATCTGATATGTTTACAGCTTGGCACGGAACTCGAATGTCTAAGAACATCGTCGAGATCGTCATAGTGGAAATGGTTTCTGAGACCATTGTTTACACCGTGTACGTTTTCTCGGGAGAACTTTAACTGTTATTTCAGAGAACACTACTTTGTACAGAGAACTTTCGTGTTGAATAGAATTGCTGGTAAGAAAAATGAAAATGTTAACAAGGGCTTTAATAATGACAATAAAAACAAATTCGCCCGATCCCTGCTTTAAAAAAAATAACACGCCTTAAAACCGATTCTTTAATTATGGAGAACACAATATATAACATACTTCTCTGCATCATATCGCGGGATTAAAAATACTGTATCGTATACGTTTGGTAAATATAATTCTTGAATCAAATATCAAACAGAAAATGCAAAAGTAAAAGGAGCTTTGAAAGGCATCCACAAAGAAAACAACATTTCCACAGTCGTTGGATTTCCATGTCGGTCACGTCGTAGATTTTTTTCAGCATTGAAATTAATTCCAATCGTGCAAACAAATCAATCGCCATCGATCTCAAGTCTGAGAACGGTCTTGAGTACGCTTTTGACGTGTCATTTTGTACTGGTATACCGTATAACATAAGAATGACATTTCGAAGATTGCTCTCAGATTTGAGATCGATTTATTAATACGGGCCTCAATATTCTACATCGAAATGTATGTGTAGAGATTGTGAGAATTGCGAGATCAATTATATAACTAGATTTCGCGTAGATCTATCTATGTTAGTGTTATCTATGTTATCGATCTCTCAGTTCCAGCGTAAAGTACTACTCTCATCACTAGTTCTATAAAATAGAACGTATAAGTAGAGTCGATAATGACTCAACATTAGGTAAGTACTATCAAAAGAATCTGGCAACATTTTTAAAACATAAATGTGTTACCACAATTTTAATGGAAAAATATCATAAAACCTAGAAAGGTATGCTCAAAATAACATATATCATATATAATGTAGCTCTACATATTAGAGTCCATTACACACGCATTACTAAAACCCAGTGGAAACGTGTGAACATTTGTACGTTCATGTTAGGTGAGTGGAAACCGCGACAGAATTTATGTTGATGTTATCACCCACGGACCGGTACCCACAGACTATATACGAAATCGACAAATAGCAGAAAAGACGGTAACCCGGCTTCATCTCACTCACCAACCAGCTTTTGCGTAGAGAATGATTTGTGAAACAATTAAAATCTTCGATATGTATGACGACCGCTTGGCGCAGTGGTTCGAGCGTAGGCCGCTCGGCTCACTGCATTGGGTGGTTGCGGGTTCGATTCCCGTCAGGGTCAATTTCGGAAATGGCCTTTTCGTAATTTTCCCTGGTCTGGGTGTCACTGGGATCGCCCCCAGTCCATTGTACGGTACCCATAGTACAAGCGTTGCTTAGTTTGGGACCATACAGTCGGTGTGTTCGTCTGGCGATATTTATTATTATTATTATTTATTATCGCGCATAGCTGATAGATCAGACCACATTCAGCTGATCTCCTCTAAGATTAGGAGAGTATGTTAGGGAGCTGGCATACAGACTTTACAGACAGTCAAAAGCCTAATAATGTTTTAACAAATGTGCTAATTCCATTGTTAGTGGCGGCAGTTCCACTAGTTAATTAGTTAATGTAAATTAATAGTGACGGTGGTTTTATACTGTAGTAGAGCCACGCTGTAGCCAATTTACCAAAAGTCATATACAGGCCGGCTTGACTGGACTGGACACCCCCTCACAAAAGATTTAAAGTAGCTTTAATAGCTGTGTTTCGTACGATGAGTGAGAGAGCCGGAAGCCCCCCTTCCCCTTCCTCCATCCCGATTCGCACTCTTTTTCAGTTCGGTAACGCATTGGTTTTTGCAAACATCCATCTTAGTGTAGGCTACGGTAACCGCTTAAGATCAGGCGGGTCGTACGGTTGTTTGCAGACTCTTTTATATGTAACAGTCTTGTTTCTATGGCAACCAGCCTGTACCAGCTATTTTTGTCTCCCGCGATGCACTGGAGAGAAGTGGAAATATTTTCTTCCAACTCCTCCTATTTTTCATTCGATTAAATTCGTGCGGGTTCCAAGACAATTTAACTTTTCCCCGGGACTCGTCGAGCGTCAAACCTCGACGTCATTATTGGTCACTATTGTCGATCCGGGGTTACAGGAGTTACAGTGGTGGGAGTGTGTGGCGGGAATAGTCCCAATAAAAAAAGACTCTGGTATATAAAAATAGCATATGAAACGATTCCATTTTTATAAAGATTGCTACAAGCTCTCTAACATTTTAATCGAAAATCACTAAATATAGAAACACAGGCCACCGAGCTTAAGTACGAGACCCCTGTGAAGTTAAGTAGGTAATTTGCCACGTTTTATGGCTTTCCTAACATGCGGAAACCTTTCACTACGCAGTTAACACAAGGAAACTAAGAACAATGTAAGTTTTATGTTCACTATTATAGCTTAGCTACTTAAACTTAATTAGGGACGTTGCAAACGAAATCTTTTTGTGTTTAACATCAGCAAATTGGTTTACGGATTTAATCTATATATATATAAATGATTCTCTATTTCCTTGGTCATCGCATCACGTGGGCACGGATGGAACGATTTCGCTAATATTTTTTTGTTGTGTTTATTATTGTCAGGAGAAGGTTCTTATGAAAGAAAAAATTAAGACAGTTGAGCGGAACAATTCGAATTCAATATTCAAAGTTAAGACAGGACAACGTCTGTCTGGACAGCTAGTGATATCATTAAATAAGGTAAGTAGGTACTAAGAGATTCGGCGATCTGAATTTCGGCATGACGTGGTAGAGACACATATAAATATTATTAATAAGGACTTTTTCATATTTATATAAAAATATTAGCCCTTTTGACGTCCCACTCCTCGGCGCGGACCTCCCTTCACTACAAGGGGGATTCAGGCCATAATCCACTACGCTGGTCCAGTGCGGGTTGGTAGATTTCACATAACTTTCGAAAATTGGTTAGATTTTCTAACACATGCAGGCCTCACGATGTTTCTTTCACCGTAAGCAAGAGCTAAACATATTCAAACTTAAGTATGATTCGCACATAGATTTCGAACAACCCTGAGGTGGGAGCCGGTGTTTGAACCCAAGACATTATGAACTCAAGACGCGTCCTTATAACCAATAGGCTATCACTGCTACTCATTCTAATGTTGACAAATATTCTGTATCTTAGTGATGGTATAAATATTTTCTGTTGGTTGGTACAGCTGATTGGTAGCGAGTAAGCTGTTAGATAAAAACTCATCAGATATATTTTCGTTGCGGTAAGTATCATCTTTAGTATTCACATGCAAAATATCGTACATTAAGTAATAATAACAATGAGATAAAAATGCAGAGAATCTATGCACAAGTTTGATTCATAGATGGAAATGGCATGAGTGTGATGTCATCTGAACGCCCTCATAACTCACATTTTACTGCCTACCTCATGCCTACCAACAGACATCCCAGTTCCCCACTGAGCTTCAAAGAATTTCTATAACGCGATAAACCCTTTGATTCAAATCATCAAATGGAAATCAAATCCAGCCCAGCGGACAGAGATTTAGACCACTTCTTCCACTAAGTTTGTACGGCACTCTGGCCAGCTGTGACATGACACCAAAGCCTTATGAATTACTAGCTGTGCCCGCGACTTCGTCCGCGTGGAATTTAATTGACAAAGTTTCATACAAAGTTTCATCCCCTATTTTATCCCCTTGGGGGTAGAATTAATCAAAATCCTTTCTTAGCGGATGCCTACGTCATAACATCTACCTGCATGCCAAATTTCAGCCCGATCCGTCCAGTGGTTTGGGCTGTGCGTTGATAGATCACTATGTCAGTCAGTCAGTCAGTCAGTCACCTTTGAGTTATATATATTTAATGGGGTTGGTCCTCAAGCAGACATTTGAATTATTTTGAAGGGCTTGCTTGTGCGTAATTAAGTGTGCCGAATTTTACTGTAACTCTTTAACACGAGTGCCCAGGGTGTCGTTGGGTGTCTGTTTTATTAGCATGTTGGTCGACATAGTTTAAAGTTATTGTATGTTGTAACGGTAGTACCTACTGTTATTTGTTCTGTGGTAGTACAAATAAAAGGAAAATCAGCAACTTTCAGAAAAAAAGTGTAGTAAGCATAAGAGGGTAGGTATATGTGAAGTGCAGATAAAGTCCACATTTAAGAAAAACAACTTCAATAGATAGGTAGCCCGCTAAAAATAGTAGAATGACCGCTTGGCACAGTGTTTCAAGCGCACGCTGCTCGGCTTACTGCACCGAGTGGTTGCGAGTTCTATTCCCGTCAGGTTAAAAATAAAAAAAATGCCTTTCTGTAATTTGCCCTAGTCTAGGTGTTACTGGGATCACGCCCAGTCTATTGTAGCCTGTAGGGTAACCAAAGTACAAGCGTTGATTATTTTGACCATACAGTTGGTGTGTTAGCTCGTCGATATTTATTTAAAAGAAAAACAATGAAGTTATGAATAGCTGTGATGTAGTTAAGTATGTACCTAGATTATTTTCCACAAACCCCCTACAGATCTCTCTCTTCCTCGACTGCTTACCTTTATCTTAATCAAGCAACATCGCTGGGGAAATTACTCCTTGAATAATTTCAATGCAGTAAGTGCTTGTCATAATTCTTTCGTCGCTATACTTTATTTGCAGTAGGTTATTAACCAAATTATAATTCTTATGTAAATATATTTTAACTGAAAATAATTTAATACCCAAATATAAAGTGGTACTGATAATGAGCATGGTGACATATTTTTAGCACAATTCGATAGATAAGTAGAATAGAAAATAAATCAAAATAAGATTAAAATTGGCAAACGTTTTCGAAATCAGCATTAGTTAGTGTTGTATGACGTCATTATTGAGTCGTTTTAGCAAACTTTAATGTAGTTAATGATTTTTTTTGAAAATTCAGTACACAAAATGTCAAGAAAGATTAAAGGTGAATTCAAATATATATTAAATTCGATAAAAGTCATCATATGCCCATTTGCCGGAAATCGTGTCAGAATAAAAATCTCAGTCGTTCCTTGTAAATGTCGGTAATCATTCAAATCCGGGAAGAAGGCTGTCCCAAAACCAATGGGTAAGTATTAAGAACGATTAGTATATTCAGATTTATATACTAAATTTTATTGGAATATTGTAGTGAAGATTTATTTTCAACAAAACTATGTATTTCAAATATTACTTTTCTCATATCTGTGAAGTTGCGGTTTGTGTGGTAGGTACTCCACATTTGATTGCGTCCGATTTGACGTTCGGTGAAATTAAAACCGACAGCCTGAAACGCAGCGGGCGAAACGATGCATATTGATTTCGGACCCCATTCTCTGGTGGACATATGCGGTCTCTCAATAATACATAGATAATGTATATATTATATAGGACATTTCACTTTACCTACTGTACTGTATCAGTCTGTTAGTAATTACCAACTTTTGAATTTAAGGAACATAATAAATTGGTATCAATCCCTGTATCTGTACTAAGTTATAATGGCATACGTACATTATAGGACAAAGTGTAGACAACATAGCAATAACGACTTAAAGTTAAACCAAAATAAAAATCAAACGATGCTTGCGACGTGGTAGAGTAATAGGTAAATCTAAAGTAGAATTATTATTCGTATAAGGTATCTATTTAATTCGGTACGGTTTTCCTAAAACACTAGGCCCGTATTAATGAATCGATCTCAAGTCTGAGACCGATCTTGGAAATGTCATTCCAGTACAAAATCACACGCCAAAAGCTAACTCGAGACCGCTCTCAGACTTGGGATAGAGTAGGTAGTCTTTTTTGATCCCATTCCTGGCCTAGATTTTTTCTGTAACATGTTAACTCAGCCTGGTTTCAATCAAATAGCCACATAAAGGGGGAGCCACATAAAGAACCTTTATACTAACATAGAACATAGGTCGCAGTGAAACTATAAATAAATGAAGCAGGAAATTCCTCGCAGCACTGCTTCAGGGGATGCATGCGGTTGTTATTTCATTTTAAATACATCAGAGGGCGCTGGCGTGCAGCTTTCCGACGCCGTTTTAATTAAGGCTTATTAAGGAATTGCAGCAGTGCAAAGAGAAAACTTGGTTCTTATTTATATTGAACTAATAAAAGTAGAGCAAATTAAGGATACGTTAATTCAAGAAAATGTTTATATTATTATATTTTAAGCGTTAAGTTATTTACCTATCTATTAATAAGTGATATCTCCAACAGAAATATGAAAACATTACAGAATAAGGAAATCCAAGAGTTTGTTCTCCCTATTTTTGCACATATCTCTATCCATTATTTATTTTTTAAAACTAATTCAGAAATAAAGTAAAAATATAGTCAGTAGATACAATTACAGTAACGTGATTACATCTAACGGTTTATGGTAGAGTAAGTAAAAGCTCTTGATAAGTGTTTTACTCCAACGCCCTCTAGGAGTACTCGTGCTAACTGTGAGGATCAGCGAGCAAGGGCCCTATAAGAGGGCTTTAGTAAAATTGTAGTTCTATTTACTTTAGACAGGTGTCACCGAAGTTGGAAACCCTTACTATTCATAGTCTCTAGAGAAGGATATACGAAGGATATGATTATGATACTAAACATATAGAATACTAGTTTTTCCCGCAGCTTCGCTAGCCTATTTAGCCTATTTTCTGCATGTCGACAATAGCGCCACCTACCGGATCCAACAATAACTAAAAACCACCCAGGTGACTCTATAAGTAAACATCTAAATTTCATCATAATCAGTCAAGCCGAGAAGAATTACGAACACCCGCACACTCGAATTTAATATACCTACCAACATAAAAAATGTAATAGGCTTCACTATATAGAAAAGTATTTTCTAATGACCCAGCACCTGCCTTTTAAATAAATTATGCAATATTAAGCCTTAATCATGATTAAAAATTATTTACAAAAAATATAAAATACCTACCTTTAAATATAATCTACAACATGATGCCAATCTCTTTGTTAAAGACACATAAAGCGTTCTCATTGCCATACTCACGTACATTGAAGGCACTAATTCACCATTTAATCTCATTTACAATAAGAGCATTACTTTCAAGATACAAAGAAATGCAATTACAAATACAATAAAGATAGTGAATGGAGGCTGCCACGCTCGACGTTTATGATAAGCACGTGACACGAGGAAGACAAGCTGAAATTATTGTAATGCGATGTGGTTCACAAATCAAAGTTTTTGCATTGCTCGGTGTTGCCTGTGCAAGACAAAAAATATACCTTAAAACAAAATGTTCCCATAATGAAAAACAACGTGAAGTTGTTTATAAAGTAATAATTATTATACATATTTTATAACCTTAGTATAATTCTTCTGGTTGGTATCGTTGGCTTTTTTATTGGGACTGGACCCGCCACCCACTCCCACCACTGTAACTCCTGTAAACCAGGATCGACAATGGTAACCAATAATGACGTCGAGGTTTGACCCTCAACGAGTCCCGGGGAAAAGTTAAATTTTCTTGGAACCCGCACGAATTTAATGGAAAGCAATAATAGGAGGAGTTGGAAGAAAAAAATTCTACTTCCCCCCGGTGCAAAGCGGGAGACAAAAATAGCTGGTCTGGGCTGATTGCCATAGAAACAAGACTGTTACAGCTGATTGAAGACCAGTTAGTTGTAAGGGAACTGCTTAACATCAGGCAGATCGTAAACTTGTTTGCCGAATTTAAGTATATAAAAAATATGAACAGGCGATCGAGACGCGCAAATAAGTTGTAAAGATTTTAGAAAACTTCACTATAGATACAAAGGAATTTATCGCAATATATCATGGACAAGATTATTAATTATACTAGTCAAGTCTACTATAGTATATTTAAATGCCCAAAGAGAACAAGAGCAAAATTATAAAAAATACTTACCTTGTCAGACCTAGCCGAACTAGACATAAACTGTCAGTAAAATATACACCACAAAATGCAAAATTGAGTAAAACTCCTAAAATATGTAACGTGCTGGCAACCCCGCAGGTCCGGGCCGGGCCGAAGGTAATTGAGCTGTCAGCTGATATTAATGCTATTGCTGGTCAACAGGCCGGCTAACCGCGGCCGCGAGGCTCGTGTCAGACCTGACCACGTCGAATTATATCATGTACAGACCGAGCGGTTCGATAGCGAAATCTAAATCCCTACTTAATTGTAACCCCCTTAAAATATAATATGCTATAAGGGTGACCTTCCAAATGGCTGTGCTTCGACCAATGGTTCGCTTCATTTCCTCAGCTTCAGCCAACATGGCTCAAGTTGACATTAAATGTTGATATCCTATTGGTCGTAGCGTACGGGCCCGCTTCATAGCATAACCATGTGGACGGTTACCCTAAAATGCGCTAACGCTCACTCTGTAAAACATAAAGTTGTTCATGGCTATACTAATAGCGCTATAGAAATTAAGCCACTAAGTATGTGAAGAATATAGCGAGAAGGAAATCAACATTTCATGACGACGTAACTAATAAGAACATAATAATTGTCTTATTACTTGTTATTGGTTGTTTTTTTCTCAATTACACGCATCTTTTTCGGCTTGGTCTGTACTGGACATTAAAACAGATTGTTGCAAATCACCCTTAAGAGATCTAGTATTCTATAAAACTACGATAATCTGGAGTTAGATAATAAATCTTAGCATGACAATTTCACGTTTCATAAAAAAAAACATGAGTAAACCACCTACGTATATTATTCGTACAACAGTTCCTCTGAAGACTTTCTACGGCACACGATAGGGACCTTTTAAAACAATAAAAACTCTATCTAAATGGCTTCATCTCAAAGTTATTTGTGTCTATCACTCATTATGCAGATGATCTCTGTAATAATAAAAGTGAGTTATGGTAGACCTTATGATCTGAGCTTATAAGGCACCGTTTACAGTACAATCTCATGAGTATGCTTCAAGAATTACTCAAAAACACACAGCAGCATAAGAAGTTTGAGACCACATTTTTATTCAAGATTTTTTATGACGTGTGTATTATATGTGTTTTATTCTTGCATCTGAACATCGTATAGGGGCTACGTTTGATATTGCTTCAAACAACTACATCTACAGTCCACACTCTACAGATACACAAAAAGATCTCGAAATATTTAATTAAGTTATAAAATGTATCTAAGAAAAGTAACGTCTGTTATAATAATGCATAATGCCTTATAGTGCGCAATGGATGAATACTTACGGTTCTATGGACAATAATGACAGGCATTATGATCACCGCGAACCTACTGTGATATAACGCCGCTATTATCTCGCAGGCTATGGCGTTGTACAGTTTAATCTTTCCAATTAGTTAATTCCAGGATTATTTTACATAATAAAAAACATAGACATTTTAAGTAGCAATATATATTACGAGTATTTTTAAACTGCAGACTGCAAAAATGCGTAGATAACATAAAGATAAAAAATACCTGCATAGCTGCTGATTAGCCAACATACAACTACACCGTCTTGCTTTAACACAAAATGAGGGTTAAGCCATTACTCACCATTTGACGTCCTCAACAACCCAGATAATTTATCGACCTTCCTTCAACGCCAAACATTGCTATTTACATCATCAACTTAAAAGTTAGATAAAGATAGACAAGTTAGTACCTACGTGTTAAGGTCCAGTACCACAAGCTCAATACATCAAGCCTACCAATGGCGTATAGCAATAAACCTTACCCAACAAGGAGATTCAATTTTAACAATGGATTTTCTAACATATTTCATATTTATTGACAGATAAATCTTCTAAAACCTTACAGATACCACGTCGAAAGATAGGCAGCCGCCGGCTCGAGGAATGACAATGAGATTCCAGATTTATTCTGAGGTCAATGGAAATCGAAAGATTAAGTCTACAGCAGCGGCCTTACATCAGGCCCTGTCAGAATATATTATTATCGTCCGCGCCGTACATATTTCTTCCTCAAACCGTCATGCGGATAACGCGCTTAACCTTTGCCGGTGGATGTGAATCTCGATACAATATTTCATATTCAGTAAGCCAGCGAAATACAATTGGTAAGTTGTTTTAATTTTGTTATGCTGCTGCATTTTGTAGGAGGGCATTAAAATACCGATGCACTGTCATAGTCGACCATGATGAAAATGGTCGGTTCGCACACAATTATGATCATAAATTAATTTGTAAGAATATTGTGGTTTAAGTGTTAAATGGTTGGTACAACTGTTTGTTAATATCCCGAGCAGGGTTTTAAGGAATTTAATAACGTCAACACTTCAGATTTCTTTGTTTAATAAAACATTCTAAATAAAGAGAAGATACTAAGTAAGTAATTATGAACTGAATATACTCACGGGAACTACGGACTGGTGCGGACCTCTCAATGAGCATGATGACTAATGCATAATTATATAAGGTCACCATTACTACCAGTTAAATAATATTAATAACTAGCTGAGCCCGCGACTTCGTCCGCGTGGAATTTAACTTAACAAAAAAGCCCGATCCGCGTTCTGAGCCCGCACGACAGGACCCATTTTTTATTTTATTTTTATTTTGTTTTTCTAAAATAAAATTATCCTAAAGTACTGCTTATAACATCAGCTATCTACCAGTGAAAGTCCCGTCAAAATCGGTCCACCCGTTTCGGAGATACTCTTTGATTTCATGTGTTTTTTTTTTTTTACGCGGAACCCTAAGTGTTTTTCTAAAATTAAAGTAGCCTAAGTTATTCCCTATAACATCAGCTATCTGCCAGTGAAAGTCCCGTCAAAATCGGTCCAGCCGTTTCGGAGATTACCCGGAACAAACACACAGACAGACAGACAGACAGAAAAAACATTTTTTAAATCGCGTTTTTGCTATAGGTGTCGTATGTACTTTCATATGCATTTAGTGTAAAGGTGTTATTTTGATATTACAAACAGACACTCCAACTTTATTTATTTGTATAGATAACTCTCAATTTGACGACCGCTTGGCGCCGTGATACAAACGTAGGCCGCTCGGCTCACTGCACGTGATGGTTGCGGGTTCGATTCCCGCTGTTGCAAATTTCGGAAATGGCCTTTTCTTAATTGCCTTGGTCTGGGTGTCACTGGGATCGCCTCCAGTCCATTGTATGGTGCCTATAGTACAAGCGTTGCATAGTTTGGGACCATACAGTTGGTGTGTCAGTCTGGCGATACTTACGTAGTTATACTTAAATTTAGCAAAATACAGACGTTTTAAGTTTCAATAACAGTACTAGATAGTAGAGTATGACCTCATAACTGAGTAGTTTTAGCAAACATTATTAGCTAATATACCTAATTATATGTATTTCTTGAAAATTGTTGAAAAAATTACCTATGTTACCTTTGGTCCAAACACTGTGCACTACTACAAAGGTACACTTATGAATTAATAAGAATAAACATTAGATTCAATTTCGTCACTGCAAATTTCTTGAGAAAAAAAATTGTTAATAATACTCTAGGAAACCCAAAAGTCATTAAGATAAAAGTAAATGTTGCTACAAGTTTCACTGTCATGTGGTACGGGATACGCTTTTATTAACGTACCGCAAAAACGTAGATAGTGGGTGTTTTGTGCACTATTCGTTATTTTTGCATGAGGCTGGATTATATTTTTTGATTCAGGCATTACGACTTTGGACTCGTAGAGCCAAGTCTTGTCGCCGAGCGTAAGACATAATGAACTCTCAAAATATATCCCGGGGTGTGATTCATTGTCCTTTTATAGGACACAAGATAGCGGGAATGTTCTTAAAATTTTCTCAACTTGTTCGAGCATAAGTTTCGCAATAAGTGGTGGCCCGCATCCCAAGAGCTAAGCTCTGCGGTGGGCGGGCCGTTTTCGCCTAATTCTAATTAGTTCCAGGTCGCCGGTACATCAAAGTTGAGGAAAAGTTCTTTCGTTTAATTGACCGTAAACTTGGGGAGACGCGGATAGATTTATCTGGAAGAGCACCGGTATGAGGGGACTTGAGGTAACGAATACACAGAACTACAATGATTTATGATTATTATATTATTTGTCTACACTCTTTAGACTGTGTTAAATAATCAGCTTGAAATGAAATTGTAAGGTAAAGTTGCCTACAAATTTCACACGTGCATTATATCATTAGGGCCTTATCGGGATAAATACTATATTTTAGACCTAAGAAGCTTAAATCATCTAGAAACAATTCTTCAACTTCGTGGTCCTAGCCGACATCAGCGAGATTGTTCCTCCTCACTGTCGAACCCTTAGCGAATAGTTAAACTTAATGAGGCCGAGCGAGTAGTGCCCACTCTCCACTCGGCCTGTTTCCGGGACGAGAAAAATGTCGTAGAAATGACAGTGCCGCTTTGTGAGCAGTTGGTACGACGTAATGAGGCCCAGGTCCAACTTACGACGAAGTTTTTAAATGACGGCGAATCACCGGTCGTCACTTGCGTGGAGAATGAAATATTCTATATTGCACTCGCTGGTATACCTACTCGAAATCAGAATAACACAGCTTTTATGAATCTCTACCGGGAGTTCACTAAACTGTGTATTATATTTTGCCAACTATCAGCACAGGTTTAGTACTATAGCTATATCTAGACGTTGTCGAGACAGCGCCGTGTGTGTGAAGATGGTATATATATATATACAAGCAGTGCCCGCGACTTCGTCCGCGTGGAATTTAATTGACAAAGTTTCATACAAACTTTCATCCCCTATTTTATCCCCTTGGGGGTAGAATTAATCAAAATCCTTTCTTAGCGGATGCCTACGTCATAACATCTACCTGCATGCCAAATTTTAGCCCGGTCCGTCCAGTGGTTTGGGCTGTGCGTTGATAGATCACTATGTCAGTCAGTCACCTTTGAGTTATATATATTTAGATATATTATTTAAGAGTTGTATTCAAATTTACGCTTTATTACGCTGGCTTAATCCGACACTGGATTAGAAGGTGCTTCCCTCGACAAGGATAATGGAACTGCAAAGTATTCTTATCTGGTGAACAGAACAAATTAAAAAGGTACACCTGGCTTTAACTTAATGCTGGGCGTCAGGCAAGGCGACCGAACGCGCGTAAAAGATTTTTCGCTGCAATATGACAGGGCCCTAACCACGCTAGCTACTCAAATCGTAATAGAAAAGCAAACGCTCGCGATTACGTTTCAAACGCTCCGCTTTTGACGTTTTGCTGACATACCATATCATACCATACATACCATACCATATCAATGTCAGTAGAAATCGTGAAGCTCGTGTCAGCAAAACGTTTCAAAAGCGGAGCGTTTGAAACGTAATCGCGAGCGTTTGCTTTTCTATTACGATTTGAGTAGCTAGCGTGGTTAGGGCCCTGGTCTCGAGGCGCGGCCGACTCGAGAAAGACGTTATTACGTGTGATGCGGTGCCGCGCGCGACATTTTTACTGCGGGCCGGATTAGTTCCACGTTACCAGCACGCGGTAGTAACAAGTTGCCGTGAGGATATGTATACAATTGATTTATAAGTACAGGAAATCTAAATTTATAAGCTAAATACCTATAATGATGCAACAGTGCATCACTTATTTACTCGACATTTTTTATTCAGTAGGTAATTAGTTTACACTTACTTGCCGAATGTCAAAATTTACATACGTTTCATAAATCCGAAATAATAATTCAGATGCATAAACGGGAGCGGGAGATTCCTAGCAAAGACAGAGTATAGATTATCATAATATGTTCTGAGTTGCGGGGCTTTGAATATTTGTCACAACATTCGTGTTGCGGCTTATTCAAGAAAAAGTTATATATAGTAAGCAATATTTTTCAGATCGTACAAATTACTAAAGTTATCATCAGTTTTAAGAATACCTTTGTCCACTAACTGTAGCATTTGAGTAACGTTTCTTATCGCTGATTCGAATACTCTTAAATACGCTAACTGGCTCGGGGGTTTCCGACTCAAAATTGTAATTAAGTATCCAATCTCATTTCGTAATGAACCCAAGGATATTGGATTTTGAAGTAGGTAGTCCTTAATTTGTTGACCGAGGCCCACGTCAACCCCACTCGGTCGACCATAGAACTCAATCAGTGGATGAGCAAGGGACAGGTCTATCCAAACCACAGACTAAGCAATTTTTAACCTTTGTTTGGAAAAATCATATATTATATACGCATTTTCGTTAGTATAAACGAGATGCATAGAGTCTCTTGTTTCTTTCCCAGCGTATCAGTCTTTAGTTCATAACGTTTCTATGACATCCTTGTTCCATGATTGGAACACTGATTATATTCTATAATTGATGATTTGAAGACTTTGAATAAACGGGTACCTGCTACCAAAAAATGTTGGGTACACCCGTAAGTTAAACAGAAACCACTAGTTTTCATTTCTGTTCTGTTTAAAAAAAATGTTCTACCGAAGTCACATTCGACTTAATTTAATTGCCTACTTACAATTAAATATTTCTTGTAAATAATAAACAGAGAATGGATATACCTACCTATATTTTTTTACAAAAGGTCCTAATTTCAATAATAGTGATAAATAAATTAGTCCTATAGAACTGTTGCTGAAAAAGTCATCACAAAGATAGCAGCTATATGCAGGCTCATCTACTTATGATGTTGTATCAACATAGATATAGTCGTTGCATTTGACGGCGGCGGCTCCTCTGTAAACAGCTCCAAATTGATTTTGAAGCTTATCGAACTCGCGCCGCAGCCCGCAACGCCACCTACCGACATGATGGGATTTTGCAACTTTAAGCCTGACAAAGTACTCACTACGGAACACTCACATGTAGTTATACTACGGCTCTCTATGTAGAGTTCTGCGTATCAGATTAGGTAAACATGACCATCATCAAAATACGCCTACTGATGTTATGGTCCAGTAACAGGTAGATATGGTCTTTGCTACTGCCACAGCATCAGGCGCTTTTGAACTTCAATCATTACCTACTTTAGAACATTTTCTATGCACATAGGGTTTGTCTCTTTTCATTATGTTTATATGCCATTATTTATTGTTTGTGTCTTTAATATAATAGTTTTATATTTATAATAGTTTAGTCAAGAGTAACATGCATTATATAGATACCTATGTGAACTGGCCAAACTTTCAAAGAGAAATGAACCTCCGAACAAGTAGAATACTTTTGGGAGCAATGCTGCGAGAAAGCTAAGTTGCATCACGTTTTACTACCTCAACACTTCGGCTCTCGAGCAACCTAACTTGCTTCATAATATACCTATACCTACATATAAATTTAATTGCAGCACAAAGGTATATGCACCTATCTTCATAACCTTATTTAATATGCATAATCGTGTATGCACGTTCTCATTATTATTATTGGGGAAACGGGATCTTCTAAGTTTTGAGAGAAATGAAGAATGCGAATAAAAAAAAATGAATGCAGCTTCTACCGAGAGAGCCGGCAAGAAACTCAATGTTTAAGTTGGCGTACCCGCATTCTTATTTACAGCAACGCAATGTGAGCAGGCAAAACCATTGTGACTAGATACTTAATACTAGAAACGAGAACACTAGTTTCAATACTACCAAACTAACTCACCTTCATCTAGAACTTAGTTTCAAATTCCGTCTCACACATCCGGCAAACGGAGTAGCGACTAGCGAATTTGTAACAAACCACTGGAAGCTATTTGAAACAGGTAGATAATCGGATCACTGCGTTCAGTGTTTGCATTTGGCAACGCAGTCCACCGGGGTACCAGTAAAATCGTTAGATTTCGATTTGGTACAATTCTCAATGTACAAACATACGCTCATAGGTATCCTATGGGATTGCTTTCTATTGGACCTTGTTTATATACAAATAGATTTCAAAATGTTTTTTCAAAACAGCCCCATCATGGGTAATTATTTTTCTCATAAGATGTGAGAGCAATACACGGTTTTAACTCCTAAAGCAAAACACATAACAATTTCAAATGGTGTTTAAAGCAGAGTTCAGAGTTCAGAATTCATTTTTTTATTGGAAGCTTGTATCGACTATAGATGTTTTTCAATTTAATAATATAGCTTTAATATATATCAGAGATTTTTTATATTGTAGTCCGTTAGGATAAATATTTGGTGATCTCACAAACCGGAAACTAATGTTTGTTCCAGTTGCAAAATTTAGTATGCACATTCAATGGAAGACATTGACTAAAGTAGATTCTTGACTGAACAACAATGATAACAAAGTAACTGAAGACAAGGAAGCAATTCACGTCTTACAAAGCTCCTTTTTGAGCTGTAAAGCTCTAAAATCAACCAGGACCCGAGCGAGAGGTGTTACTGGCCGAACGCGGGGAACCTCGCAATTGAAATGATAATGCCTTCGCTCCGGGTGTAATTGCCATGCAAATGGTGGCTCCTGCCATCTGATATGTTTACAGCTTGGCACGGAACTCGAATGTCTGAGAACATCGTCGAGATCGTCATAGTGGAAATGGTTTCTGAGACGATTGTTTACATTGGTACGTTTTCTCGGGTGAACTTTAACAGTTTTTTTTAGAGAACATTACTTTGCACAGAGAATTTTCGTGGTTAATAGATTTGCTGGGAAGAACAATGAAAATGTTAACAAGGGCTTTAATAATGACAATAAAAACAAATTCGCCCGATGCCTGCTTTTAAATAAATAACACGCCTTAAAATCGATTCTTTCATTATGGAGAACACAATATACTTATAACATCCTTCTTTGCACCATATCGCGGGCTTAAAAATACTGTATCGTAAACGTTGGGTAAATATAATTCTTGAATCAAATATCAAACAGGAAATGCAAAAGTAAAAGGAGCTTTGAAAGGCATCCACAAAGAAAACAACATTTCCACAGTCGTCGGATTTCCATGTCGGTCACGTCGTAGATTTTTTTCAGCATTGAAATTAATTCCAATCGTGCAAACAAATCAATCGTCATCGATCTCAAGTCTGAGAGCGGTCTTGAGTACGCTTTTGACGTGTCATTTTGTACTGGTATAACATAAGAATGACATTTCGAAGATTGCTCTCAGATTTGAGATCGATTTATTAATACGGGCCTCAATATTCTACATCGAAATGTATGTGTAGAGATTGTGAGAATTGCGAGATCAATTATATAACTAGATATTGTTTTCTTATATTTACGCGAATACTACACATTGAAATAAAACTATTTTTTTGACTTCAGGACGTCTAACACCTCAGTCCACCCGTGACCATGGCTGCTGTAAAGCAACCGAAACGTCGGGAACATAAAGTTAATAAACGCGATAAAATCCGTAAAATAGTTTTATTTCTATATAACTAGATTTCGCGTAGATCTATCTATGTTAGTGTTATCTATGTTATCGATCTCTCAGTTTTAGCGTAAAGTACTACTCTCATCACTAGTTCTATAACATAGAACGTTTAAGTAGAGTCGATAATGACTCAACATTAGGTAAGTACTATCAAAAGAATCTGGCAACATTTTTAAAACATAATTGTGTTACCACAATTTTAATGGAAAAATATCATAAAACCTAGAAAGGTATGCCCAAAATAACATATATAATATAGCTCTACATATTAGAGTCCATTACACACGCATTACTAAAACCCAGTGGAAACGTGTGAACAGTTGTACGTACATATAGCTTAAGTACATGGTAGGTGAGTGGAAACCGCGACAGAATTTATGTTGATTTTATCACCATATATGCGGTACCCACAGACTATATACGAAATCGACAAAAAGCAGAAAAGACGGTAACCCGGCTTCATCTCACTCACCAACCAGCTTTTGCGTAGAGAATGATTTGTGAAACAATTAAAATCTTCGATATGTATGACGACCGCTTGGCGCAGTGGTTCGAGCGTAGGCCGCTCGGCTCACTGCATTGGGTGGTTGCGGGTTTGATTCCCGTCAGGGTCAATTTCGGAAATGGCCTTTTCGTAATTTGCCCTGGTCTGGGTGTCACTGGGATCGCCCCCAGTCCATTGTACGGTACCCATAGTACAAGCGTTGCTTAGTTTGGGACCGTACAGTTGGTGTGTTCGTCTGGCGGTATTTATTATTTATTATCGCGCATAGGTGATAGATCAGACCAAATTCAGCTGATACGTTAGGGAGCTGGCATACAGACTTTACAGACAGTCAAAAGCCTAAAAATGTTTTAACAAATGTGCTAATTCCATTGTTAGTGGCGGCAGTTCCACTAGTTAATTAGTTAATGTAAATTAATAGTGACGGTGGTTTTATACTGTAGTAGAGCCGAGCAGTAGCCAATTGACCAAAAGTCATATACGAGCCGGCTTGACTGGGGTAGTACCACCCCCTCACAGAAGATTTAAAGTAGCTTTAATGGCTGTGTTTCGTACGATGAGTGAGAGAGCCGGGAGCCCCCCTGCCCCTTTCTCTATCCTGATTCGCACTCTTCTGCAGGTCGGTAACGCTTTGGTTTTAGCAAACTACAGTCTTTGTGTAGGCTACGGTAACTGCCTAAGATCAGGCGGGTCGTACGGTTATTTGCAGACTCTATTATATGTAACAGTCTTGTTTCTATGGCAACCAGCCTGTACCAGCTATTTTTGTCTCCCGCGTTGCACTGGAGAGAAGTGGAAATATTTTCTTCCAACTCCTCCTATTATTTCATTCGATTAAATTCGTGCGGGTTCCAAGGCAATTTAACTTTTCCCCGGGACTCTTCGAGGGTCAAACCTCGGCGTCATTATTGGTCACCATTGTCGATCCGGGGTTACAGGAGTTACAGTGGTGGGAGTGTGTGGCGGGAATAGTTCCAATAAAAAAAGACTGTGGTATATAAAAATAGCATATGAAAAGATTCCATTTTTATAAAGATTGCTACAAGCTCTCTAACATTTTAATCGAAAACCACTAAATATAGAAACACAGGCAACCGAGCTTAAGTACGAGACCCCTGAGAAGTTAAGTAGGTAATTTGCCACGTTTTATGGCTTTCCTAACATGCGGAAACCTTTCACTACGCAGTTAACACAAGGAAACTAAGAACAATGTAAGTTTTATGTTCACTATTATAGCTTAGCTACTTAAACTTAATTAGGGACGTTGCAAACGAAATCTTTTTGTGTTTAACATCAGCAAATTGGTTTACGGATTTAATCTATATATATATAAATGATTCTCTATTTCCTTGGTCATCGCATCACGTGGGCACGGATGGAACGATTTCGCTAATAATTTTTTGTTGTGTTTATTATTGTCAGGAGAAGGTTCTTATGAAAGAAAAAATTAAGACAGTTGAGCGGAACAATTCGAATTCAATATTCAAAGTTAAGACAGGACAACGTCTGTCGGGACAGCTAGTGATATCATTAAATAAGGTAAGTAGGTACTAAGAGATTCGGCGATCTGAATTTCGGCATGACGTGGTAGAGACACATATAAATATTATTAATAAGGACTTTTTCATATTTATATAGAAATATTAGCCCTTTTGACGTCCCACTGCTCGGCGCGGACCTCCCCTCACTACAAGGGGGATTCAGGCCATAATCCACTACGCTGGTCCAGTGCTGGTTGGTAGATTTCACATAACTTTCGAAAATTGGTTAGATTTTCTAACAGGCCTCACGATGTTTTCTTTCACCGTAAGCAAGAGCTAAACATATTCAAACTTAAGTATGATTCGCACATAGATTTCGAACAACCCTGAGGTGGGATCTGGTGTTTGAACCCAAGACATTATGAACTCAAGACGCGTCCTTATAACCAATCGGCTATCACTGCTACTCATTCTAATATTGACAAATATTCAGTATCTTAGTGATGGTATAAATATTTTCTGTTGGTTGGTACAGCATCATCTTTAGTATTCACATGCAAAATATCGTACATTAAGTAATAATAACAACGAGATAAAAATGCAGAGAATCTATGCACAAGTTTGATTCATAGATGGAAATGGCATGAGTGTGACGTCATCTGAACGCCCTCATAACTCACATTTTACTGCCTACCTCATACCTACCAACAGACATCCCAGTTCCCCACTGAGCTTCAAAGAATTTCTATAACGCGATAAACCCTTTGATTCAAATCATCAAATGGAAATCAAATCCAGCCCAGCGGACAGAGATTTAGACCACTTCTTCCACTAAGTTTGTACGGCACTCTGGCCAGCTGTGACATGACACCAAAGCCTTATGAATTACTAGGTGTGCCCGCGACTTCGTCCGCGTGGAATTTAATTGACAAAGTTTCATACAAACTTTCATCCCCTATTTTATCCCCTTGGGGGTAGAATTAATCAAAATCCTTTCTTAGCGGATGCCTACGTCATAACATCTACCTGCATGCCAAATTTCAGCCCGATCCGTCCAGTGGTTTGGGCTGTGCGTTGATAGATCACTATGTCAGTCAGTCAGTCAGTCAGTCACCTTTGAGTTATATATATTTAATGGGGTTGGTCCTCAAGCAGACATTTGAATTATTTTGAAGGGCTTGCTTGTGCGTAATTAAGTGTGCCGAATTTTACTGTAACTCTTTAACACGAGTGCCCAGGGTGTCGTAGGGTGTCTGTTTTATTAGCATGTTGGTCGACATAGTTTAAAGTTATTGTATGTTGTAACGGTAGTACCTACTGTTATTTGTTCTGTGGTAGTACAAATAAAAGGAAAATCAGCAACTTTCAGAAAAAAAGTGTAGTAAGCATAAGAGGGTAGGTATATGTGAAGTGCAGATAAAGTCCACATTTAAGAAAAACAACTTCAATAGTTAGGTAGCCCGCTAAAAATAGTAGAATGACCGCTGGGCACAGTGTTTCAAGCGCACGCTGCTCGGCTTACTGCACCGAGTGGTTGCGAGTTCTATTCCCGTCAGGTTAAAAATAAAAAAATTGCCTCTGTAATTTGCCCTAGTCTAGGTGTTACTGGGATCACGCCCAGTCTATTGTAGCCTGTAGGGTAACCAAAGTACAAGCGTTGATTATTTTGACCATACAGTTGGTGTGTTAGCTTGTCGATATTTATTTAAAAGAAAAACAATGAAGTTATGAATAGCTGTGATGTAGTTAAGTATGTACCTAGATTATTTTCCACAAACCCCCAACAGATCTCTCTCTTCCTCGACTGCTTACCTTTATCTTAATCAAGCAACATCGCTGGGGAAATTACTCCTTGAATAATTTCAATGCAGTAAGTGCTTGTCATAATTCTTTCGTCGCTATACTTTATTTGCAGTAGGTTATTAACCAAATTATAATTCTTATGTAAATATATTTTAACTGAAAATAATTTAATACCCAAATATAAAGTGGTACTGATAATGAGCATGGTGACATATTTTTAGCACAATTCGATAGATAAGTAGAATAGAAAATAAATCAAAATAAGATTAAAATTGGCAAACGTTTTCGAAATCAGCACTAGTTAGTGTTGTATGACGTCATTATTGAGTCGTTTTAGCAAACTTTAATGTAGTTTCTGATTTTTTTTAAATTCATCACACAAAATGTCAAAAAAGATTAAAGGTGAATTCAAATATATATTAAATTCGATATAAGTCATCATATGCCCATTTGCCGGAAATCGTGTCAGAATAAAAATCTCAGACGTTCCTTGTAAATGTCGGTAATCATTCAAATCCGGGAAGAAGCCTGTCCCAAAACCAATAGGTAAGTATTAAGAACGATTAGTATATTCAGATTTATATACAAAATGTTATTGGAATATTGTAGTGAAGATTTATTTTCAACAAAACCATGTATATCAAATAATACTTTTCTCATATCTGTGAAGTTGCGGTTTGTGCGGTAGGTACTCCATATTTGATTGCGTCCGATTTGACGTTCGGTGAAATTAAAACCGACAGCCTGAAACGCAGCGGGCGAAACGATGCATATTGATTTCGGACCCCATTCTCTGGTGGACATATGCGGTCTCTCAATAATACATAGATAATGTATATATTATATAGGACATTTCACTTTACCTACTGTACTGTATCAGTCTGTTAGTAATTACCAACTTTTAAATGTAAGGTACATAATATTTTTTTGTCAAATCGTATTTGTACTAAGTAATAATGACATACGTACATTATAGGACAAAGTGTAGACAGCATAGCAATAACGACTTAAATATTTGAACCAAAATAAAAACCAAACGATGCTTGCGACGTGGTAGAGTAATAGGTAAATCTAAAGTAGAATTATTATTCGTATAAGGTATCTATTTAATTCGGTACGGTTTTCCTAAAACACTAGGCCCGTATTAATGAATCGATCTCAAGTCTGAGACCGATCTTGGAATTGTCATTCCAGTACAAAATCACACGCCAAAAGCTAACTCGAGACCGCTCTCAGACTTGGGATAGAGTAGGTAGTCTTTTTTGATCCCATTCCTGGCCTAGATTTTTTCTGTAACATGTTAACTCAGCCTGGTTTCAATCAAATAAAGTAACTGGGGAGCCACATAAAGAACCTTTATACTAACATAGAACATAGGTCGCAGTGAAACTATAAATAAATGAAGCAGGAAATTCCTCTAAGCACTGCTTCAGGGGATGCATGCGGTTGTTATTTCATTTTAAATACATCAGAGGGCGCTGGCGTGCAGCTTCCCGACGCCGTTTTAATTAAGGCTTATTAATAAATTGCAGCAGTGCAAAGAGAAAACTTGGTTCTTATTTATATTGAACTAATAAAAGTAGAGCAAATTAAGGATACGTTAATTCAAGAAAATGTTTATATTATTATATTTTAAGCGTTAAGTTATTTACCTATCTATTAATAAGTGATATCTCCAACAGAAATATGAAAACATTACAGAATAAGGAAATCCAAGAGTTTGTTCTCCCTGTTTTTACACATATCTCTATCCATTATTTATTTTTTAAAACTAATTCAGAAATAATGTAAAAATATAGTCAGTAGATACAATTACAGTAACGTGATTACATCTAACGGTTTATGGTAGAGTAAGAAAAAGCTCTTGATAAGTGTTTTACTCCAACGCCCTCTAGGAGTACTCGTGCTAACTGTGAGGATCAGCGAGCAAGGGCCCTATAAGAGGGCTTTAGTAAAATTGTAGTTCTATTTACTTTGGACAGGTGTCACCGAAGTTGGAAACCCTTACTATTCATAGTCTCTAGAGAAGGATATACGAAAGATATGATTATGATACTAAACATATAGAATACTAGTTTTTCCCGGAGCTTCGCTAGCCTAGTTAGCCTATTTTCTGGTCGTAGACAATAGCGCCACCTACCGGATCCAACTTTAACTAAGAACCACCCAGGTGACCCCATAAGTAATAATCTAAATTTCATCAAAATCAGTCAAGCCGAGAAGAATTACGAACACCCGCACACTCGAATTTAATAAACCTACCAACATAAAAAATGTAATAGGCTTCACTATATAGAAAAGTATTTTCTAATGACCCAGCACCTGCCTTTTAAATAAATTATGCAATATTAAGCCTTAATCATGATTAAAAAATATTTACAAAAAATATAAAATACCTACCTTTAAATATAATCTACAACATGATGCCAATCTCTTTGTAAAAGACACATAAAGCGTTCTCATTGCCATACCCACGTACATTGAAGGCACTAATTCACCATTTAATCTCATTTACAATAAGAGCATTACTTTCAAGATACAAAGAAATGCAATTACAAATACAATAAAGATACTGAATGGAGGCTGCCACGCTCGACGTTTATGATAAGCACGTGACACGAGGAAGACAAGCTGAAATTATTGTAATGCGATGTGGTTCACAAATCAAAGTTTTTGCATTGCTCGGTGTTGCCTGTGCAAGACAAAAAATATACCTTAAAACAAAATGTTCCCATAATGAAAAACAACGTGAAGTTGTTTATAAAGTGATAATTATTATACATATTATATAACCTTAGTATAATTCTTCTGGTTGGTAACGTTGGCTTTTTTATTGGGACTGGACCCGCCACCCACTCCCACCACTGTAACTCCTGTAAACCGGGATCGACAATGGTAAGCAATAATGACGTCGAGGTTTGCCCTCAACGAGTCCCGGGGAAAAGTTAAATTGTCTTGGAACCCGCACGAATTTAATGGAAAGCAATAATAGGAGGAGTTGGAAGAAAAAAATTCTACGTCCCCCCGGTGCAAAGCGGGAGACAAAAATAGCTGGTCTGGGCTGATTGCCATAGAAACAAGACTGTTACAGTTGATTCAAGACCAGTTAGTTGTAAGGGAACTGATTAACATCAGGCAGATCGTAAACTTATTTGCCGAATTTCAGTATATAAAAAATATGAACAGGCGATCGAGACGCGCAAATAAGTTGTAAAGCTTTTAGAAAACTTCACTATAGATACACGGAATTTATCGCAATATATCATGGACAAGATTATTTATACTAGTCAAGTCTACTATAGTATCTGTAAATGCCCAAAGAGAACAAGAGCAAAATTATAAAAATTACTTACCTTGTCAGACCTAGCCGAACTAGACATAAACTGTCAGTAAAATATACACCACAAAATGCAAAATTGAGTAAAACTCCTAAAATATGTAACGTGCTGGCAACCCCGCAGGTCCGGGCCGGGCCGAAGGTAATTGAGCTGTCAGCTGATATTAATGCTATTGCTGGTCAACAGGCCGGCTAACCGCGGCCGCGAGGCTCGTGTCAGACCTGACCACGTCGAATTATATCATGTACAGAGCGAGCGGTTCGATAGCGAAATCTAAATCTCTACTTAATTGTAACCCCCTTAAAATATAATATGCTATAAGGGTAACCTTCCAAATGGCTGTGCTTCGACCGATGGTTCGCTTCATTTCCTCAGCTTCAGCCAACATGGCTCAAGTTGACATTAAATGTTGATATCCTATTGGTCGTAGCGTACGGGCCCGCTTCATAGCATAACCATGTGGACGGTTACCCTAAAATGCGCTAACGCTCACTCTGTAAAACATAAAGTTGTTCATGGCTATACTAATAGCGCTATAGAAATTAAGCCACTAAGTATGTGAAGAATATAGCGAGAAGGAAATCAAAAGTTCATGACGACGTAACTAATAAGAACATAATAATTGTCTTATTACTTGTTATTGGTTGTTTTTTTCTCAATTACACGCATCTTTTTCGGCTTGGTCTGTACTGGACATTAAAACAGATTGTTGCAAATCACCCATAGGGATTTACTTAATAACCCTTAAGAGATTTAGTATTCTATAAAACTACGATAATCTGGAGTTAGATAATAAATCTTAGCATGACAATTTCACGTTTCATAAAAAAAAACATGAGTAAACCACCTACGTATATTATTCGTACAACAGTTCCTCTGAAGACTTTCTACGGCACACGATAGGGACCTTTTAAAACAATAAAAACTCTATCTAAATGGCTTCATCTCAAAGTTATTTGTGTCTATCACTCATTATGCAGATGATCTCTGTAATAATAAAAGTGAGTTATGGTAGACCTTCTGATCTGAGCTTATAAGACACCGTTTACAGTACAATCTCATGAGTATGCTTCAAGAATGACTCAAAAACACACAGCAGCATAAGAAGTTGGAGACCACATTTTTATTCAAGATTTGTTATGATGTGTGTATTATATGTGTTTTATTCTTGCATCTGAACATCGTATAGGGGCTAAGTTTGATATTGCTTCAAACAATATACTACATCTACAGTCCACACTCTACAGATAGACAAAAAGATCTCGAAATATTTAATTAAGTTATAAAATGTATCTAAGAAAAGTAGTAACGTCTGTTATAATAATGCATAATGCCTTATAGTGCGCAATGGATGAATACTTACGGTTCTATGGACAATAATGACAGGCATTATGATCACCGCGAACCTACTGTGATATAACGCCGCTATTATCTCGCAGGCTATGGCGTTGTACAGTTTAATCTTTCCAATTAGTTAATTCCAGGATTATTTTACATAATAAAAAACATAGGCATTTTAAGTAGCAATATATATTACGAGTATTTTTAAACTGCAGACTGCGAAAATGCGTAGATAACATAAAGATAAAAAATACCTGCATAGCTGCTGATTAGCCAACATACAACTACACCGTCTTGTTTTAACACAAAATGAGGGTTAAGCCATAACTCACCATTTGACGTCCTCAACAACCCAGATAATTTATCGACCTTCCTTCAACGCCAAACATTGCTATTTACATCATCAACTTAAAAGTTAGTAAAAGATAGATCAGTTAGTACCTACGTGTTAAGGTCCAGTACCACAAGCTCAATACATCAAGCCTACCAATGGCGTATAGCAATAAACCTTACCCAACAAGGAGATTCAATCTTAACAACGGATTTTCTAACATATTTCATATTTATTGACAGATAAATCTTCTAAAACCTTACAGATACCACGTCGAAAGATAGGCAGCGGCCGGCTCGAGGAATGACAATGAGATTCCAGATTTATTCTGAGGTCAATGGAAATCGAAAGATTAAGTCTACAGCAGCGGCCTTACATCAGGCCCTGTCAGAATATATTATTATTGTCTGCGCCGTGCATATTTCTTCCTCAAACCGTCATGCGGATAACGTGCTTAACCTTTGCCGGTGGATGTGAATCTCGATACAATATTTCATATTCAGTAAGCCAGCGAAATACAATTGGTAAGTTGTTTTAATTTTGTTATGCTGCTGCATTTTGTAAGAGGGGCATTAAAATACCGATGCACTGTCATAGTCGACCATGATAAAAATTGTCGGTTCGCACACAATTATGATCATAAATTAATTTGTAAGAATATTGTGGTTTAAGTGTTAAATGGTTGCTACAACTGTTTGTTAATATCCCGAGCAGGGTTTTAAGGAATTCAATAACGTCTACACTTCAGCTTTCTTTGTTTAATAAAAGATTCTAAATAAAGAGAAGATACTAAGTAAGTAATTATGAACTGAATATACTCACGGGAACTACGGACTGGTGCGGACCTCTCAATGAGCATGATGACTAATGCATAATTATATAAGGTCACCATTACTACCAGTTAAATAATAACTCTCAATTTGACGACCGCTTGGCGCCGTGATACAAACGTAGGCCGCTCGGCTCACTGCACGTGATGGTTGCGGGTTCGATTCCCGCTGTTGCAAATTTCGGAAATGGCCTTTTCTTAATTGCCTTGGTCTAGGTGTCACTGGGATCGCCTCCAGTCCATTGTATGGTGCCTATAGTACAAGCGTTGCATAGTTTAGGACCATACAGTTGGCGTGTCAGTCTGGCGATACTTACGTAGTTATACTTAAATTTGGCAAAATACAGACGTTTTAAGTTTCAATAACAGTACTAGATAGTAGAGTATGACCTCATAACTGAGTAGTTTTAGCAAACATTATTAGCTAATATACCTAATTATATGTATTTCTTGAAAATTGTTGAAAAAATTACCTATGTTACCTTTGGTCCAAACACTGTGCACTACTACAAAGGTACACTTATGAATTAAAAAGAAAAAACATTAGATTCAATTTCGTCACTGCAAATTTCTTGAGAAAAAAAATTGTGTAAAATACTCTAGGAAACCCAAAAGTCATTAAGATAAAAGTAAATGTTGCCACAAGAGTATCCCGAGTTACTTGCGTGACACGAAAAACACGACGCGGGAACCTCGCACTCATACGAAAGAGCGGTGTCGAAGTCATTACCAACAGGTTCCACGCACTTTTGTGGCCGCGCTAATATATAGGTCTTTGGAATCTGTACCACTGGGTCTCAAACACACCCCAGAGCTATCATTAGAATACCCTGGATAACCATTAGTTCCACACCGGTTTTATAGTAATTTTCACAGCAAAGTGCATCAAATTAACCCATAATTTTAACTCTTTCTTGCTCTGTTTTTGTATAAAATTATCTTCGACTCGTTTGTTGATGTTGATGCGAAATGATAACGTAAAATATTTCGTTTACAAATTTACTTTTAATAACCATGATCAATGGAATCGATCGCATCGGTTGTGAGTAGATTCCTCTATACCCTGCGTTTAAAACTTGTAAAGTTGATGTTTATAATGACAGATAATTGCTTTTTTTTATATAAAACATAGTATTATTGCGGTGTGATCTTTATTTTATGTAATTATCTCGCTAGAAAATAACTGGGTTAATGTAATCGCACCCTACCTGCCTCTGTTACACGAGAACAGAATAAAAAATAATCAACTACGTTGTTTGGCTCGTAATAAGTGGGTACTTACACTATAATATACACATATTACATGTACACACATATAATACGGAGTCAATTTCAAAGGTAATTCAGTAGGAGCTTAAGTAGTATATGCTAGCGTTTCTCCTTCGATAGGGTTGGATGGTAGTCAACAGTATTTTTGGGAATATTAAAAAATACACCTACTCACGGCCAACGAGAACCAATAATAAATGATATAAATGTACGTGTTCAAGTCCGTCACGCCGAGCTCACCCAACATTCGAAATGAAAGCGCAAGTTAGGAACAACAAATTTAATAAATAATATACGTATTCATTTTCGAATCGCTTATCATTGGCTGTGGTATAAATACACGAATAAATATTAAAATTTAGATTGGATTTGTTCCGACTAATCTCCATAGGTATTCAAAAACCCCCGATCCTTGCCTGGAGCGGCTACAAATCACTACAATATTCCGGTTCATTAGTTACACTATGCATATTTATCAAGTCACGTCAACAATGAGGATTTATGATGTGCAATCATTGCAGGGACCGCGGCAAAAACGGATGTGATTGACGTCCAGAGACAAGGCAGAGTACTGTACTGTAGGGATGGGGTATACCAATACGATTTTTGGGGCATGGCTCCGAATTCGGATTTAAAATTAAAATCCACTCTAATCACAATCCAGTATAGATTGTTTTGTTTCTCAAATAATTTAAATTAAGAATATCCTTTAATAAATAACCACCCCGTTCTGAAAAAGTGTATCTGCCAGTTAAAAACCATATAATTTATATTGTGAAATTATACTGTGATGAAACATGTAAAATAGAGCGCTTTTATCTGGGAACCGAAATCAACAAGTAACTTTCAAAAATATCTGCTTTATAAGTTTTCAACTAATGTTTCCAGTTTCGGATGCAAGGAATCGGATTTGTTTCCAATTTCGTTCTAGTGATACCCTTCCCTTCTGGTATTCAATATCTCTCTTACATTGTTATTATAGGTTAATAGGGACATAATGGTATGCATCATCAATGCAGCATAACCCTAGACTCGGACAGGAGTACGCTGAAATACCACAAATACGTGGAAAAAACTGTCTGAAATATACTTGTTTTTAGAACAAATTTGGCAAACAACCTGCCTTATGTTAAACAGATAACGTAACTTATACCTAGATGCTTGCAATACCAAATGCATTGCTTTCACGTTGCCAACCTGAAAGGGAGTGGGTTTGAGGGAGGGGGGTTAGACTTCTAACTTTGCCCGTTCATAGGCAATGTTGTCGACAGAAATTGTGGTCGTTAATTATCTTCTGACCACATACGCGCATTTTAAGTTGGTCATGATAAATTGTTCTCATACAATAAGGCTTATGATGGCAAATCAAACTACCACGTGCACATAAGATCTGCTCGTAACGTAACCTTTTATTACTTCCGTCGCTGCTTGGACATAATAAAACTAAAGTTATAAGCTCATATCCAGAGAAATCTTACGTCTTCAGACATCGTATAGCAGAAATATTAGATGCCATTAAAGTACTATTTGCCATATTTTTGCATAGAATCTTCTGTATTTTCAGTTGAATTTTTTGTGTAGGTTTTTAGTCTGTTTTTTTATACATCAACGCAAAATTGATTTTTATCGGTGAATCGAAGTTTTATAATGATCTATAACATTGTAGTTGCTTTATTTCTTCAAATGACCATTCAAGAAGACCAAAGCAAACCGCAGTAAACAAAAGGAAAACAGCGGCCGGACAGACACAGGCCAATTACTAAATGATTATTTTGTGCCTGAAATAAATACAAATAGGATGGAACGGACAGCGACCGCATCGATAAATTTAATTCTGCCCTTCAAGGATCAATCACAGCTTTGTGCGAGCCGCGGTGGGTGGTAGGCTAACGAAAATATTTATTCAGCAAGCGCCTCACAATGGAAACGTATTTCAATGACGAACGTCGGCGCCTGCGCAGTGGTTCCATAGCCTAAAGCGCTGCGCGCGCCCGAGCCCACCTACTTACGAAAATACATTAAATTATTAAGGCGAAGAGTTTCCGGTAATAATGTTGTATTCGTATCAAGTAAATATTTTTTTTGTTGTATAGGTAATTTTCATGTTTTTGTCTAAGGTATCGGTACCCTCTCAAACGCAAGAAAAGATTTGAACGCGTTTTTTACACCCCATCATTATTTAACTTCGTAATAATGCTTCGTAAGACTTATTTGCCGTTGTAAACTTGATACAAGAAAACGTCGTTATCGATATTGAGCGGTATTTTTCGCCTTAAGGCTGAAGCGCCCATCTAGCCCGCGAAGTTCAAATTTTTTGAGGTTTTTTAGAATTTTTCAAAATCTGACAATTATAAAAAACACATTTTGTAATTCGCGACAAAGACCGTGTGCAGTGCATTTATTAATATATCTGTCGCCGCCAACTAGCTTAATTCGCCGTTCAATTAACAGCCTAGCCACTTAACTAAACGGCGCCGTTCAACTAGTGGCCTGAATGATATTCAGCCATTTGATCAAACAGCTAGGCAAATGACTTGGATCTGTCGCCGCCAACTGGCTTAATTCGCCGTTCAATTAACAGCCTAGCCACTTAACTAAACGGCGCCGTTCAACTAACGGCCTAAATGATATTCAGCCGTATCGTCTATTACAACATTTAATAAACTGGCTGGCTAATGCTTAGGCAACTGGTTGACATTTAAGTACTACAAAACTTTTTCAAAATACTACCCAAGCAGAACGACATGGATGGGTTTAGGTTAGGGTTATTTTTTTTATGACCCCACAGAAACCCCACCCGGCAAATAGATTCGGTGGATCTAAAAAAAATCTTAAAAAACCTAAGTACCTAATAAAATTATACCATCAAAGTTGTTGTTTTCCGACGCCATATTGACCAAAGAGAATATGGAATATAGAGATATTGACAGTTTGGTGAGTTTCGGCGCTAGGTGGCAGAAAGTTGAACTAAATTGAAATGAACAGGCTAGGCAGGTAATTAAACGGCTAGGCAAGTAGTTAAACGTCATCGATCCAAGTCATTTGCCTAGCTGTTTGATCAAATGGCTGAATATCATTTAGGCCGTTAGTTGAACGGCGCTGTTTAGTAAAGTGCCTAGGCTGTTAATTGAACGGCGGATTAAGCTATTTGGCTGCGACAGATCGATGACATTTAACTACTTGCCTAGCCGTTTAATTACCTGCCTAGCCTGTTCATTTCAATTTAGTTCTACTTTCTGCCACCTAGCGCCGAAACTCACCAAACTGTCAATATCTCTATATTCTATATTATCTTTGGTCAATATGGCGTCGGAAAAAAACAACTTTGATGGAATAATTTTATTAGGTACTTAAGTTTTTTGGTTTTTTACGATTTTTTTAGATCCACCGAATCTATTTGCCGGGTGGGGTTTCTGTGGGGTCATAAAAAAAATTACCCTAACCTAAACCCATCCAGGTCGTTCTGCTTGGGTAGTATTTTGAAAAAGTTTTGTAGTACTTAAATGTCAACCAGTTGCCTAAGCATTAGCCAGCCAGTTTATTAAATGTTGTAATAGACGATACGGCTGAATATCATTTAGGCCGTTAGTTGAACGGCGCTGTTTAGTAAAGTGCCTAGGCTGTTAATTGAACGGCGAATTAAGCTATTTGGCTGCGACATATCCAACTTACCCTAAAATATTTCAAGAACGACAGCTATCCAGATAATCTGGCAATTTTTGTATATTTAGTGATTTACTAGTATCATATCCACCGTGATAATATTTAGAGTAAAATAAATGTATTAATAAACGCACTGCATACTGTGTTTGTCGCAAATCACAAAATGTTGTCTTAAATGTTTTCAGATTTTGGATAAACTATATAAATACTCGAAGATTTTGAATTTCGCGGGCTATCGCGGGCTAGACAGGCGCCTTCACCTTAACGTTGATGTGGGTGGTTTAAAAAATGAACATTGATATTGATTTATTTTACAGAAATAATAAACTTTTATTATGAATTATGGCTGGATATAATAATTACGTATTTATTTTAAACTTGGTTACATTAAAGTAATGCATAGATGACTGCTTTACTTTAATGTAACCAAGTTTAAATTTTGATTAAAACAGAAATATAGGTAAGGACACTTTTGTGGGAAAGAGTTGGCCGGAAATTTCCCAGGACTGTGCCGAGAGGAAGAGGAAGAGAAAAGAGGTGGAAGAGGAAAGCGGAGGCCTTTGCCTAGGAGCGGGATAGCAAGGAGTCAGGTATCTTTAAAATAATAATTAAAAGGTATTTTAGTAAAATATTATATGGTACTCTTTGTTATCTTAAGCATATACGTAGTAGCTACCTACTTATACTTAAATAAATACATCGAGTAATTAATATCGGTCGTGCTTTTTTAAAACGCTTAAAGCTTAAAAGCTTGAAAGTCTTGCATGGTCTTGAAAAATATTATAATTGAAAGGGAAACATAAAAAAATTGCTAATCTAGTTTACAAAAAAATATACATACCTATTATAAATAGCTTCCATATATGGTACCTACTCGTCCGACTCAGAAGGATTGTTTTTATATTTTTAGCGTTCCTTAAGAAAACATGACAGTTGTGTAGTTTATATTATAATAGTATGTTTGTACAGGTATGCATGGTCATAATCAAAAATATCTTCAGCCTTCTGGAACGTTTTAATCTCGAAAACAATCTTTGCGATGGTTCACTCGGATAACCCGACACCAATAATTTAAATAGGTACATTGTACTTTAACAGAGTGTCAAATACAGACACATAAGAAAATAAACAGACATTATTTGACACCAAAAATAACATAATAACTAGAGAGTAGTAGGTATATTTTTTAGAATATGTAAAATTTAAAGATACCAAATAATATAACCAAAATAAATAAGGTTGAAAGATCTGAAATAATAACCAAATAATATGAAATACAACTCGTGCTTGATAACATTTTTTATTAATCTGTCTAAGGGCATGGTCATTGCATATAATATATTTGTAAGAACTAACTTCTGAACCAGAATTCTAACTAACCGATACTAAAAGAAATCTTATTTCAAAGCTACAAAGTTGAATATTGAGTTTTCTAACCGTAATTAATTATGTATGACTAGAAACTTGTTGAGGTATTAGGACAAAAAGTTATAGCAAGTTACGCAAGACAGGAGCTCAACAAAAAGTGGTTTCTCTTTCAAGGGTTAGACGGTTCAATACTCGGTATATAAAGCGCCAGGCCAGCATCCTATCAGAATGTCGCAAATGTTTTATACCGTAAGTAAAGGATTCATAGAAACAGTTTACTTTCAGTATAGTTAGTTAGTTCAATATATGTATGTAGTAAAGACGACCGTTTGGCGCAGTGGTTGCGGGTTCGATTCCCGACGGAGCAAATTTCAGAAATGGCCTTTTCGTAATTTTCCCTTGTCTGGGATTGCCCCCAGTCCATTGTACGGTACCCATAGTACAAGAGTTGCTTAGTTTAGGACCATACAGTTGGTGAGTCAGTCTGCCGATATTTCTTTATCCACTTTAGATAATATATTTCATAGTATGAAGTATGAAAGGTTCTAAAACACTGCACAGCGCAATATGTGAAATGAGACCGGTAAATTGGCTAACTATAACTTTAATTTACATAAGAATGTCCTTATATGCTTATATGCTTATCTTGAAGCAATATATCTAGATTACAAAATGTCTGAAATGGCTAATCGATTTTGAAGGGACTTTCACTGGCACATAGCTGAAGCACATAGCGTAGGTATAGAGAATAGCTTAGGCTTTTATTTTATCAAGTACCACGCGGGCAAGGCCGCGGGAAACAGCTAGTAACAAATATAGTCACACGGCGTTGAAAACCTATCAGCGCCGCATAATCAATCCTATAATTATATTAAAACACATTTAATTAACAGGCTGCGAACACCCGTGGAAAAAAAATAAAGTCCATTAAAGGTATCTTCGACGCAATAAGTTATACTTGGCGCGAGACGGCGGTCTAAAATGGACACGTCGCACGGTTTTTGCGGCAATAGGGGTATCGATGTTCCCATAAACGGGCTCAATAAAGACAAAGCTAGGATCTGAACTTTAGTTTCTTTTAACCGGCCTTTTATATGCAAATCGGGAGCAATTTATCAGGCGAGGACATTTGAATGGGCGGGTCCACCCGGTAAATAAATGGTAGCTGTCCGGGACGCCGTCGACACTGCGCGTGCGCACCGATCACTCCGATTGATGCGCACTGATGCATGTGATTGCAAAGTGACAAGATACACGCGAGATTTCCAAGTGGATTCCGCTACGATTGTCCTTATTATCATTCCTTTGAGGGCATTTGCTGTAAATGGTTGTCGGTGGGTGCTGCCTTGTGACATAAGTTTAAGTCGATACGAAACAAACGAAGTATTTATTGGTTCACAACCTTCAAGTTGAGCTTGGCACGTGCTTGAGTAGGTTCTTATCTTCGAAACAGGTTTTACTTATAGACTTGGACGAGTTCAGTTGTGACTTTGTAGTCTTTCTTATCTAAAGTACCTAAAGATGTACAACGTGTTTTTTATCATTTTAACTCCACCAATAAACAAAACTTAATATATATTTCGGATGACTGCATTAACCTCTAGAGTATCGCGTTCCCCTACGGGTGGGTATACGAGCAACAATTGGTTGTTTATTTCATACGTTTAGTAACACATCAACGATAGTACGGTTTTATGGATCGATGATGTCAAAATCTATCTACTTTTGTATCGATTCTTGTAAAAAAAGTTACTGATAATCACGAAAGAAAAAATTAATTAAAAATATCATACCTCCGAAATATTGCGACACTTGAGGCAGAGGGTGCTCGGGGGTGGGGATCATTGGAAGGGTTCATTCAGAATAAAATATGAACACGCAACAAGAATCTATCTTTTAATACTATAGTCATTTTGTCAGTCTGACATTATGTAATTTCTAGTTGTATATAATTCAAAAGCATCTTCGTAACTGGATTAGAAATCGTACGATCCTAAACACCAGTGGCCGTCATAGTTATTGTAATACGAATACGATACATGAACTCACTAAGACAGTAGTTAGTATTAAAGTTCTGTAGATATTTTCCTAGCTTTGGGTTCCGTAATTTATGTTGAAAAGGTCGGGGAGTCGGTACAGGGCTTTGTAGGTGGGCATCGCAACCACCCGCGGTCACTCACGAGTTCACGACTCTTTCAATTTGCACCACGATTCCTATTCTTAAAGTATGATTTCGCGATAATTTCAAACGTCGCAATCTACCTATATAAAACCATCATAAAATTTATTCCCATTTTTTTTATTGCGCTATTATTGGCTCCATTTATTTCAAGAAAACCATACTAGCATGCAGCATAGAAATACGTAATGTGTGATAAAATGTAATAAATATACTCTTGCCATCATTTTATGGCAACGTCGTTCTGAAATTTAAATCTTGTGACTTCATTGAGTATAAGTATACTCGTGATATCATTCTAAATCGTTTGACTTTACCAATTAAACCAAACGTTGAGCATTCCAATAGGTTAAGGATAAGAAGAATTAAGATAATATTCTATTTCATACAACTATGCGTTCGCAGAGCCGCAAAAGCAAATAGATTGTTATTTTAATCGACATTTATAATTAAATATTATACCTATCATAAAAATCTATTAAAGCAATAAAAATAGTTATTATACATACTGAGAGTTTGAATGCTCCTCCCATTAATCAGTTTTTACATATTACTTCAAAACAGAACCTAAGCGAGCCAGTTATCTCTACCATTTCAAATTAAAAAGACTGACAGTTAACAAGCTCGCTAACCATCGCGAGGATAGTTTTACGACTTCAGCTAAACGACCATGGCTAGCGATGTGGGTACTTTCGTTATAAATCTAACTAAGAATTGGATGAGAAAGGAATTTTTCTGGGGTCTATAAAGTTTGCAAGGAAACTGCAAGGAACGTCCGTTATGTAGGTATGAAGGTACTGGTTCTTCTTTTAATACTTGACGACCAGTTTAATCTGTTCGCAAATTATTTAATATCCTCTCAAGCTTTCAATCTGAATGGCTTGTGTATTATGACCGATTCAAAATTACCGCTAGCCAGCAATATACCTACCTAGACAGCGCAAGGCGCCTTCAATACCCATTCAATAAGTAATTGAATTTGCATCGAAAAGGTCTTACTGTGAAACACTGATTATGCTCTCGTGAATGTAAACGATTTGGATCTAACAATCGTTCCGAATGTTCATTAAACACTTCCATTGGATTCGAACGAAGTCAGTAAAATACGTTGGTAATGTCGGTTTGACAAATTTTTCTCTTATAAATTTAGGAGAGAAAGCAAATTGATGTGACAATTGAAATTTATTGTCCCAAATTAGTTATATTTTTTCAATGATTATGCCTGTGTTAAAGGTATCCAACGCCATGGCCGCAATGGGAGCGACACCCACTCTACATAAAATGTTCGTATTAGCTGTCGCACGCGCCGCTCCGACATGCATTTGCTTTTTAAGCCCACATGTGGGCGGCACAATGCCCACGGAAATGTCAAGCGATAAAGTAAAAATAAATCTGACATCCTGACACATTGTAGCAGCGAATGAATTGCATTTATGCAGGTATTTGTAGCGGAATAAAGTATTAAGGTTACTCTACAAACAAACTTTACTGGGATTATGAATAAATAATATATAGGTATAAGTAATATTGGAGTATAAGTTTAATTAACCTCAAGTGAAGAGTATTTCAACGCGAGAGAAAACCTGAAAATGTAATTTTAGCACTACAAGACATCTCAAGAGCACAAGTCAGTTGAAATATATTTATTAATAAACGATGAAGCCATAAATAATAATAATAAGAGGCTTCGTTTCGATTATGTCATATTTTACATGAGTTTGATTAATACTACAGCTGCTTACATTCAAAAATCATAACATGAAGTAGCAAAAACTTCACAAAAAACGTCGGTATCCTTAATCAAAGCCACTCGAGTTATTACAGTGGCCGCGCCACAAATTGCGATCGCAAGCGCAGATTAGAGCTGCAATTTGTTTTGACAGCCCACGGGATTTACTTAGCACAGATGTGACTAGGCACATTGATCGTTTTGAATGGTAGTAAGATAGCCATTTTCATGTAAACATAAATCAATTAATCAACTAAAATTAGAAGATGTCAGTGTAAATGTAGACAGACGGTACTTTAGACTGATTTGCTATCTGCAACACATATGTTTGATTCCCATAGGGGTCAACTTTACGTCCGTCAATTATAGTAGGTACCTTATTCACGGTCATCATCATCATCAGCCGGAAGACGTCCACTGCTGGATATAGGCCTCCCCCATGGAACGCCACAATGGACGGTTGCCCGCTATCCGCATCCAACGGCTCCCCGCGACTCTCACCAGATCGTCGGTCCATCTAGTGGGGGGCCGTCCAACTCTGCGTCTTCCGGTTCGAGGTCGCCACTCGAGAACCTTTCTTTCCCAACGGTTGTCGGTTCTACGAGCGATGTGGCCTGCCCATTGCCACTTCAGCTTGCTGATTCTGTGAGATATGTCGGTGACTTTGGTTCTTTTGCGGATTTTGCTTATCACGCAAAGAAACTCCGAGCATAGCTCTCTCCATAGCTCGCTGCGTGACTTGGAGCTTATTCACGGTGGTAGAGCCAAATTCGGACTGGCGTAGAAACACCATAACACGGAAGATCGGTCAAAAGTAGCTACCAGGGTCAAAGGCCCAACCCTCTCCCCTCGTGCCACTCCACTTCAGGTTGATAATGAGAGCAATGCCTTTGGAATTGCAAGCATCTATAGGCTACGGTAACTGCTTAATATATGGCGGGTCGTACGCTTTCCGACTTTGTTATTTTTTAGGTTATTTACTTTTCGGTGACTTGATGATACATCATAGTTTATTTACCTCCTTACAACATTGCGACGGCTTAGATTGGATTGATTTTTGAGCATTTTTACAAACACCACACTTCAGCTTAAAATATTTTTTAACTTAATTTATTTTATTAGGATAGCTTACAACATTAAAATACTAATTAAATTATTAATAAATTATTTTATTACTTATTTTATATTCTTACCGGAAATTATATATATTACTAACCGTGGAGACCATTAATTTAAACTACATCACAATAAACCTCACCTGCTTTAGTAGGTATTCACCAACACTCGAATCTGACAGAAACTAATGACAGAATTGATTACAGTTCGTTGTTAGCAAGTCAATTGCGGTGATTTAGACGGCCGACTATTGATCTTGAGACTGCTCTTAAAATATGCTCCAGTCCTTAGCAATTTAAGGCGGCAAAACCATTTAGATCAATGAAGCAAATAATGGACGGTTTACAACAGAGGCCAATTTCCTGTGAGATCAACAACCTCGAGATTATTTACCAATGCCAACGTTTTTTATAAGAAGTACCTAATACATTATTTTCTTACACCATCCATCAAGATCATATCTAATTATGTAAACGCACTTTAAAATTGCTTCTTGTTTTAATTATGTGAGTTTTTGTTCATAATAATAATAATATGTTAGTGAATCAACTGTTCGAAGTACCCATCAAAGATATAGGTATGGAAAAATACTATGCTACAGTTGTACTAACCATAAGGGATGAAGCCATTAAATACAATAATTAGGTAGTTAGAAAGATTAAAATATATCTAGGTTCAAAAAACTATTTGTTAGATTGGAACACAGCGTTTTAAGATTTATTTTGTCTATCGTATGATCTGGCAACTCTCGCGCCGAGAGTTGTCAGGTGACCTGCAGGATTATGACGTACCTAGTTTAAATTGTGATAGCCGGGACAGAAAGCTTAACGTGCTCTACACAGCACAATTTTGTAACAATTGGATATAGTTTTGCATAACGGAACTAACAAACACACCTGCGGGCGAAAACCAACTCTATTGTGAACGTTTGTAGTTGGTTTCAGTTTGCAGAAGTATGTGTGGGTTGGTTCAATTCTGCTAAATATATCCAATGCACAAGTCTAGTTCACGCGTTGCGCGCGGAGTCACACCCTGTGACCTATAAAATACGAACAATGTGTCGCACAGTTAACTCCCACGCACCTGTCCACACGCTCTCTATTTACTTAAACTGTTTATACGCCTATTAGATGCGTTATATCCGTAATTTAATAGCTTGTATTATCTGTTATGCAGCCAATAAACAGTGGCCTTAATAACAAAAGCTTTGTCGCTTGAGAACTGTTTGAATAATACGCAAGTTATTAGTTTATCCTAGTTGTTTCTCGGTTTCGACGACCGCTTGGCGCAGTGGTTTGAGCGTAGACCGCTCGGGTTACTGCACTGAGTGGTTGCGGGTTCGATTCGCGTCGGGGCAAATTTCGGAAATGGCCTCTTCGTAATTTGCCCTGGTCTGGGTGTCACTGGGTGTTCAAGGGTTGCTTAGTTTGGGACCATACAGTTGGTGCGTCAGTCTGGCGATATTTATTATTTGTTTATACAGCGGATCTGAAGTAGGTATGAATCTGGTCGCAACAACGAAAGGGAATGAACGAGACGGTGTTGAAATGCAAACACACACTGGCTTTACCAATATTTACTAATATAACACTTTGTATGTACCTATATAGGACTATAGTTCAGACATGGGCCAATCTAATTTGTAGTTTCCTACTTAGATGTCATGGTCATGTTTGAAACACTGTCGATGTTTGTATCTCAATTACCTATCTACAGGTTCAAACAGAAAGGGTATACTTTTTTTTCAAAACTTAACTTTGTGATTCTACATCTATCAGCTTTGGAGTAAACTTGAAAAACAAAAGGTGTTATAGGAATACAGCTGTTGATAGATTTCACAAGTCTACAAAACCTTTAGTACATCAACTGTCCCACAAAGCCGTTGGTTTTAGATTTACAAAGTAAAGTTGCAAAAAAATAGTATATCCTTTATGTTTCACCTAGTATACATCCAAACTTACCACACGGGCGGGGCTAGCTGGCATCGCTCAATCTAAGCTCACGATTATACATTTATATACTCGTATATCCCTAAATAATAGTATCTAATACTTAGTAAAAAATCTTATACTAACGCCCGTATTAATAAATCTTTCAGAAGTCTGAGAGCGACCCTGAGTATGCTTTTGACATGTCATTTTTACTGGGATGACATTTCCAAGATCGCTCTTAATAGACTTGAGATCAATTTATTAATACGGGTCTTATTCTAGATTTGGCCGTAGCTTCGCGAGCGTAGATTTTATTTTCTGGATATTGACAACGGCGCACCTTCCGGGTCCAACTATACCTAATAACCGTTCAGGTGACCCCATTAGTTGAAAAAGAAAACATTATCAAAATTGGTCAAGCCGTTTAGGTAGAAAAGAATGACAAACGCACACCGGAATCCTACTAATATTATAAATGCGAAAGTTTGTGAGTGTGGATGTTTGTTACTCTTTCAGGCAAACACAACTGAACGGATTTGGATGTATCTGGAATACAGATAGTTTAAAGCCGGGATTAACACATAGGATACTTTTTATCCCGATAATCCCGAATTTTTTGTTAAGTTAATTACTACGCGGACGAAGTCGCGGGCACAGCGAGTTTTATATATACCTAATGATATTGATATGTCTGGACTCGGTAACATCAGATATTTTATTTCAGCTCGTAACTTAAGTAATAAAGCCGCAATGTGTGGTTCCATTTGTCGAGTGAAATGTATTTTGTAAATCCCATACAGTGTAGGCGTGACCGACAATATCCCATAAAATTTATTATACTGAAATCATCATAACTATGTTTATTTTATTATACGTTGCAATGTTATCAGGACAAGTAGGTACTTATTTTAAGATAAGTGCTGACTCATTTTGGGATTAAATGATCTAAAACACATGTGCTCAATACGCGAACTTTTGCCATGGGAATAAAGAAGTTTTTTTAAACACGCAACTGCGAATAATTTTGGCCATTTATCCGTAGTTGATTGAAGAAGTCACCTAGGTATGTAGATTTATTAATCAAATGTATAGACACAACTCACATTCTAAGCCAGCAGCCATTCCGACTATAATGTATATGGTAGCGGTTGTTTTATTAAGTTTCCACATAGTATAAGCTCGCCATTACAAACCACGTACTACATAGCTACTAAATTTCCTGCTCTCATATGCATGCGACGTACAATTATGCAAAATAAACTCATAAAAGCTAATCTCACGAAAAACGTATGTAGATGGGCAGCCATGACTGAAATAATAGTATAAAGTAGGCCTTAGATGGTCCCAACATGGCTTTATACCGTGTCGGTGGCAGCCGAACAAAGGCGCATAAAATAGCGTTCCATATGTCGCCTGAGGGCCAGGAAACTCGCGGTTCTGAGGGAATTTGCTTCGACGCAAACATCTACGTAAACAATGCATTTGTAATCATTGCATTTTTATAATAATAAATGGTGTTAATAGATTTTGAGAGAAGTCACTGAATTTATTTAAGGATATTAGAGTTTTTTTTTTTCTGAGCTTTCAATGTATGTGCTATTTAGTGGCGTATTTTCCATATTTTTAGTTCCGACTTCCATATTAACCTGACCGAATTAAGTCAAATTATACCTACGTGACCAAAGCAAAATATTTAAATACTATATTATTACAATAATCAACAATGTATGTATCTCATCATCTTACACGAATAACAAACAACATTCTGACGGCCGAATGACATTGTGTCCATCTGGAATAGGTACCTACTTAAACATATTTCGTTTTTCAAATTCACTTTATGTAATAAAGTGTTTGGCTACGTCTGTGTACGCTGCGAAACGCATATTTAGTGGCCTAGCGGACCCGTCTCAAATTGGTTTATTGAGATTGCAACCTCGGCGCGCGTAAAAAGGTACCGTCCCATTTCAAACCTTTCTTTACGGTCTTTTTCCCCTCACCGATGTATGTTCAGCAATCAACTCGTAATCGTTATATAAGACAACGTCGTTGAATCCGTTGAAGCACTCGTTCCATGGAATTTTTGTAGATCGGTGCAACATAGTCCGATCCATATCTATTTTGTGGTCAGAGAGGTGTTGTTTCTTTAAAGCTGCAATAAAAATTCTATTATTATTTCAAATATTACAAAGATGCATCGCGCCTTTGTAAATGGTATAGATGATATCTGCCACCAAAAGAATATTCTGACGGTATAAATATTTTCTGTTGGTTGGTACAGCTGGTTGGTAGCGAGGGATTTAATTAATTTTCAACTGTTTGAAAGAAAACCATTCGATATTTTTTTTGTTGTAGGTGCATCATCTTTAGTAATTTATAAGACACCATGCAAAATATCGTGCATTATTAAAATAAGACCTTATATATTTAGATACAGATTAATGACCTATATTTTAGTTCCACAAGTAGCTTTGGTCTGCACATCTTTTAAGGCGATCTCCGCGATCTTTGGCAATATTTACGTTAATAATTTAATCCAAAATTGCGACTTTCATATTGTTTATTTAAATTTAACAAAATGTAAACAAGACTAAGCGAGCATTTCTGATTAAATTTAAAGTTTAACGACAGGCACACATCCTACTAATATTATAAATGCGAAAGTTTGTGAGTGTGGATGTATGTATGTATGTATGTATGTTTGTTACTCCTTCACGCAAAAACTGCTGAACGGATTTGGATGAAATTTGGAACACAGATAGATTATAATCGGGATTAACATATAGGATACTTTTAACCCAATAATCCAATACTACGCGGATGAAGTCGCGGGGCACAGCTAGTATTACTTAAATGTTTTCTATAACATAGCATAATGGTCCCCTTTTTATGGTTATATCAATATTGGAAACTTGGTTCAGGATAACTGATGTGATTTTTCCTTTACGAACTACCCTGTCACTCTACTATTTTCATTTCCAGTTAATACACACTCTAATCCAGAAGAAAAGTTCTTAATTGAACCTGTTCCCTGGAGAAAGCTTGCGCATTATTTAGTTTTGTTTAGCACTGTAATCGTTCTTTAATATCCTTGTAAAAATCACTTGTTCATTTGCTTTTCATTATAGGTAGCAATTCATTAACGCTGAGCGGAGTAATGTTAAAATGTTTCCAAGTGCTTGTGCCCACATATCATGGTAACGAGCTTTCGGCACCGCATTTAAGATTCAATTTAAATTGACCACAGGGCATTTTCTCTGTTGCCGCGGCCGGCAACTTCGGCTTAATGTTCCGGTACACTTTACGAAGCTATTTATTTTTGAATTGCGTGCAAATAAATATACATTGCTTTGGCGTTTGTGCTTTTAGCAGGACCCATATTTTGTGTCCCGTCAAGCACAGAGAATGGAAGTACAGTATATTGAATATTTACGGAGTTTTAAATTTCACCGTCGGCGCTTGCGCATTTATCATTGCGTGCTCATTGTTACTATTGTGTTTGTTCATAATTATTTACATTGTAACTCATCTTGGATACTAATATATATCTATCAACAAAAAAACAATTTATCTAAGTACATACGAAAGTAAGTACCGATTATATTTCATCTTGTGATCGCTATCAATCAGTTTCAAATGTCTGCTGTGGTTTATGGGCCTCATCTGAAAATGTGAAGTCTCCTACGCAGGTTCAATCCGTATCATGGAATAAATTATACAGCTACGATACAAAAGATGCGATAATCACTATCATTTGTAACCTCACCATACATTACATTACCGAGAGAATTATCTATTCACAAACTATAGAAGGGTTTATGAAAGGGCCTTGTCTGTTTTGTAAATCGTGGAAAAACCATTTCGGTTGATAAGATAACAAAAGTAAGTCTCTCTACGGAACACTTTAAGGAAATTCAAATTAAGTACAGCTGAAAACCCGATACACTGTACATACTGTGATTAACTAAACTATATACCTGAGTAATACATTATCAAACGCCTCTTACTATTTACAACATCAGCGTTAGAAATATCTTCACGGTTAATAGTTTAGCGGAAAAATATCTTCACTGTTAGGATAAAAATATCAGTATTAAAACATCGAGTAGGTACCTACTTGAAGCTGCGCATGATTGCTTGCGTACTTTCTTTAAACAATCTAAATACTCGAGGCCACTTTAAAATACTTAAATTCCTAACAAGTATTGTTCCATGGTGAGAATTACCATACGTACCTAATACACATGGGCATTAACACTACACAAAACCTGTCCAATTAAGGTGTCTTTGTAGTACGTGCATGCTCGATACCCAGGGTTGTCACTAAAATATACATAGTACCTATTACTCAGACGGTTTCTTATTAGACGATCACAAAATCTGCCCTAGAGTGAGTAGTAAGCTCGACGTATTAAGGCACATTTAGGATAAAAAATCGGAATTAATTAACGATGATTTTGACAATATTCTCCGGTAATGTCCTTTCTGGATCCACTTCCGTTTCGGGGGAACCGTCATTTCACACAGCACAAAAGACACAACACAAAAAGTAGGACCACCAAATAAAACAAGATAAAGAATTACAACAACAAAAATGATGACATGGTGGTGTATTTATCTCATCGCTGGAAGAAATAGGTTCCTAGATCAGCCTCATCTTTATCTGGGACGGTGTACCATCGTTCTAGCATGCACCGCGACGCACTATCTGCATCCTGTAAAAACCATATCTATAAATTTTCTAAGTATACCCAGTAATCCTGGCGGCTGCCAACCCTGTTTATCTGTGCGCAGTGTTAGAAGTCCGCGTTCCGTCGTGAGCGCCACCACTTTCCCACCACGCGCGCACAATTTGCAGGACACGACGCCCAATTAAACCGATTTTAACAATGCTGAGACCCACGACTGTGACCCACACCTTCTAATACCTATATCTAGAAAATAAAATAAAATAAAGTGTGCCTTTTTTGTACTGAGACCAACCATTTCGTAAATATATCCAGTCCATAAGCCTACCTTTAGAAATAAATAGGGCAAGCATTGCGTAGTTAACTAGAAAAAACTATAGGAAACTATAGGAAATTGATAATGCTTAGCACCGAAATGTTTAACGTTGACCTTCCCCTTACTATATCCCACTCCCCTTCACGTCGGCGGCGTGCACTGCCATTGTTAATGCAAGCATCTATAGACTACGGTAACAGCTTAACATCGGGCGGGTCGTACGTTTTTTTGCCGACTTAATTACCCAAATAAAATCTCTTGCTCTTAATCTTAAATGTTTTTACCTCTATCCAGCTTTTAAATAATAAAAAATGATACCTAGCTGCTCAAAGAGCTATCATAATACTTAGTGAGCTCGTAAAAGAATAAATTGTGGCAATTTGAAATTTGAGAATTCACTCACCGGCAAGAATTGTTAAACAAAAGAGAATGGAGTTTTCACACATTTCAAAGCATTCATTAAATACGACATTAAGTTTGGAATCTTAATGCGTTTGCTATTTGCAAGGGAAATAAAAGCGGTAACAGCACAGCGGGGATGGCTATTGGCTGTCTAACACCGATAGCGGGTTCAATAGACGCGCGCTGCGTCCGCGCATACGGCTAACGAACGAGATGCGCACGCTACGATAGTGCGCGCATTTCAATAGCGTGCCTGCCCCGCTGCAATGCGAACGCAATTGTCACCAAATGTAGAATACTAGAAATTGAGAATAAGTACCAATTAGAAAAGTCGAATATTGAACTATAGGTACACACTAGCTACAACTTGCAACTCCGCCCGCTTTGTACTTCGTTAACAAATAGCCTAAGTTAGTACTTAACATCAGCTATCTGCCAGTGAAAGTCCCGCCTAAATCGGTCTAGCCGTTTCGGACATTAGCCGGAACAAACAGACAGACGGACAGACAACACATTTAAGAATTGTTTTTTGTGATAAGTTCCGTATATACCTACTTTCATATGCATTTAGTAAAAAGCTGTTATTACTAAGATATATGTATTGGAAAAAAATAAAAATTGCATGTGGACATAATCAGTTCATTTTTTTTCTAATAAAGTCTCATGGTTATAAGGTAGTTAACTAAGCTAGGCGGTGATTGAATCTAGCGGCCATAGGGATCCGCGCTGTAGAACCTATGCACATGTTCCATATTTATAGCAATCTCGTTCCAATGCAGTTTCTTTTAACTTTATTTCCTAATGTCACGTCCCATTCCCCATAAATGCGAAAAAAAAATATGATAGTCTTAAAACCTGGATTTATGGCTTTGTGCGTACCTACCTCCCCTTTTTATTTTCTTTCACTACTAGCTGCCCGCGACTTCGTCCGCGTAGACTTAAGTAAAGTATTTTATGAGTTAATCCAGGTTATAAACTATCTGTGTTTCAACTTTTATCCAAATCCGTTCAATAGTTTTTGCGTGAAAGAGTAACAAACATACATCCACACTCACAAACTTTCGCATTTATAATATTAGTAGGATTTAAATCAAAAACCGCAGGCACATAACCCATGCATACCTACCATTTAAACGAATTTTCAATCTGTTTCAGTTTTCTACCTACCTATTATTTATAATTGAATACAGTGTATTGTATTAGAACTTCGAAACCATGTTTTGTAAATTATTTCACAGTATTACTGGTGTTTATTTATTTTATGGTAATTCAACCACAAACGCAGATTTAACTTTTTATAGACCTCAATGGGTCGCTCGTTGTGGGAACTAACTCTTCAGACGCAAAGCGCAGGAAATCGTTTTATGCTTCACTTGATTACGTTCGGTGCGTATCATAATTCCAATCGTATAGCACGTTTGTTAAACTAATCTATTTTTGAAAAAGCAACGTTTTATTTTAATCTAGTAGCCTTCTTAACTTAACTACACATTATAGCCTAACCCAGACTAGGATGGTTATCGACAGAAAGTACGTAGTATATACATAAGTACGTTAGATCATGTAGCTATAGTGAAGTGTAGAATCAGGATGGGTTAAAACATATATTATATGATTTTATTCTTGTATAGAACTTCGAAAATGCTTGGGTAACAAGGAGCTAAGAGAAAGTCTAGCCACTTAATCGATGAATAGAAATTTTATAAAAGAAATACAAACTGACATTACAAATAATTGAATTGAAGAGTGATTGGAATACATTAATTTTCCTATATTTTTGTTTCTTTTCATGGAATAAAGTCAGCAAGCAACTGTACGACCTGCCTGATGTGAAGCAATTACCGTAGGATATAGATACTTGCGATACCAAAGGCAATCTCGCATGTTGCCGACCTGAAGGGGATTGAGCCAGATAGAGGGCCTAGACCTTCCGGCTCTCTCACTAATCGTACGTAAATAAATAAATAAATATCGCCAGACAGACACACCAACTGTACGGTCCCAAACTAAGCAAAGCTTGTACTATGGGTACCGCACAATGGACTGGGGGCGATCCCAGTGACACCCAGACCTGGGAAAATTACGAAAAGGCCAATTCCGAAATTTGCCCCGGCGGGAATCGAACCCGCAACCACCATGTGCAGTGAGCCGAGCGGCCCACGCTCGAACCACTGCGCCAAGCGGTCGTCACTTTACACCGATCTTCATTAAGAGGGTGGCACTAACCCGTTCGGCCAGCCCGTATATGAGCGTATTAGTTTATATGTAAGAACTGAGAACAAAAGAAGTCATGCCTAGGTTCTCAGCACAAACCCTTTACTTAGACTACTGTGAAAAGTTCACACTACACGTACCAAAATACCGCATCGGTGAGAGTGATGTCTCAACTGATAGCATAAAGTATTGATACAAACGACTTTATTGCCCTCATTAATCGTTCGCAGCCGATCGCGGACGCAAGCGCAGGCGTGCAATTACAAAACGGAACGGTAGCTATCCCACATGTCAAATTAATGACCCCCAGATGTAATCGAAAGCAATTGAAAAAGCATTTAAAAGTTGATGTGTTCATTAAATTAAATTGTCTTATGATATTTATGGTGTGAAGCGCTGAATAGAAATTTGTTGTCAACACTTGTTGAATTTATTATTTGATAAGTTGTTGTTTTTACATAAATTGATAGATGTTTTGCCTCGTTTTTATTATAAACTTCAAAATTATTACTATTTTATAGATGTTCCTTAATATTGCACCCTTTATAGTGGTAGAATAGACTTGTAGGCGAATTATTCTAGAGCAAAATATATAAACCGGCTCTTGGTTGATTCAACCTCCTGACATCTGTGGAAACCATTGCAGTTCCCACAGATATAAGTCAGGCTAATTACTGCAAGCCAATAATAATAATAATCAATAATCGATCTTACGCAATTAAAAAAATGTCCAGATGGACCAGTCCCCCGGCTGGACTCGCTATAAAATTTCTTGTACCGCGTGAGATTGCCTCAATCCACCCTTTTTTATAGAAACCCGCTTAGATATGTGTTCGTGCAAAAGAAAAACCGCGACTAAAACAGGTATAGAAAACTAGATTTTCCCGTCTGTTTTAGACCGATTAGCCGCAGGGGACGCATTGTTGATAGCGTATCAGCTGATCCGGCGCAGTCCGCAATGGTAGCGCGCCCGGAGCGCATGCGCGCCGCGCCACCCGCACACGCCAGCGCCCGCGCAACCTCGCCGACACACATCTTAGGGACTCTCAAACATTTCCTCAAATAACCCTGATTAAATAATAAAACAATATGACTAACGGAAGGAAATTCGTGCGTGTTGTGAAGTTTCTATTGGCCGGTGTGACGGTTTTTTGCGTCAGTTGGATCGCGAGCGTGAATGAGTGGCACACGGGGGTGGTATGGCGCGGCGGGCGAGGGCCCGCGGGAGGGCTGTCCACGATGAGGACCATCGTAGCGTACTCGGAGGGCAAGCAGGCGGAGATGGACCGGCCAACGCCGGTCACCTGTGACCGACTACCAGCCTTCCCGAGGATACCGCATATTGTTAGCTATTATATTTTTTACAGTATTTTGCATCGGTCGTATTGAATTTATAGTATTAATTTTCCTTAAACTTATACAAGAGTTAGGTGAGAAGATTTATAATATAGAGAGATCACAAGATTAAGAATCCTGCATTGCTTATGAGTCTTAAAATAAGAATCACAGCTAAGCGGAGCAGGGCTGAAGTGAGAACTGTCTTCTCTACAAAAAAAAGACGATTAAAATGGTTAAATATCGCCTATTTTCTATTTAAATACCATCGCTGTAATTCATTTCTTCTCCAGACAACAATGACGCAATACTAAAACTAATAATAAACTAGGTAGCAATAAACATGCGATAAAGTCGTTTATTACCCGGCCACACCCGTAGGTGAATATTAACTAATTAAAATTCAACCAATGTTAAATTTATGATCATCGTATTTCGCTGGGGAATGCCGAAAGCAATAAACTTTTTTATTTATTTTAAACAATAAGTATTTATCATGCAAATATTGCTATTATCCGTCGTCGACATGTTTTATAATAAAACTATATTTTATAGTGTACTGTGCGCAAGATAAGACTACGATAGGGATGCATTTTTTACTAGAGTGACAAAACACCTTTTAGAACTTCTCGCTTCACTCTTGTATCTATGAGAGTGACGAATTATTTCGTCAGAAAGGACGATTACGTGTAATAGGTACCAACTAACTCAGAATAATGAATTATAGCCTACGAGTACATAAATGATAGAAAATCACGGCCATAAAACAAAGTTACCAAGAAATCCAAACCTATTTGTTACATATTATAACAGATAATGTAGGTATACTTATTGTATAGTTGACGACGGCGACACCTGCGTCAACCAGTGTGTGTAACCAGTGTAGCGTGATTCTTAACTTGGGAAAATATATGATTTTATGCCGAGCGAATACTTTTAGAATATTTGAAAACTATCCTAAACTAAAATAGACAAACTCTAAAGACAGGTTAATGAAACAATAAAAGTGATTCGCAACGGTAGTCGCGTTCTGGCTATAGAAGTATTATGTATGAGCTTGGGAAATTTGCCACACTCCGTCATAATAGTTTAATATGTTACCAAATTCTTCAGGTCAATGACTGCATAATTTTTATTAGGTATACACAACACAACATAACCAAAAGGTAAGTGACCGTCGTAGAAGAAACGTTTTTAGAATTAGGAAATACTAAAAATATAATATTATAAATTATAAATTAATAATTGTCTTAGTGAAAATGAAGATATTTGTAAATTTTCGTCTTGCTATAAAACTTGCAAAATAAAACAGTTTTGAACTGCCGTTACCTACAGATTCAACAAAAGCTTCTCATAACGTGTATGCAAATTTCGCAGACAAGAATGGATGAGAAGCACATCGGCAGGAAAATGCAAACCATTGTCGCTCCGGCTTAGTATGCAGCATCACTTCCTGCTCGAACAGTTCGCTTGCATGCATATACTCGTCCGACCATCGTTTGATACGACACATTGGCAAAGAAAACGTAATAAAAAAGGATAAGACAGATTCACATTTAAAAACATAAAAAATATGCTTTCTAAATAAATAATTTACCTGGTTAACTAACGTACAGACATGAATATACTTTCCCCAAATAACGAGATCAGGGATGGAAGGAGAAGAAAGCGATATAAAGTTTTTTTTCTTTAGTTTACTGCATTCCCACTGCTGGGCAAAGGGCTCCCTTTCCTTCCTCCACTCCACATGGCTTATGCTTTGGTTGGCCAGTCCTTTATGTAGATGTCCAACTCATCCCGCTATTTCCTCCTCCGCTTGCTAGCCGTTTAGCTGTTTATGGGACCCAGTCGTCATCATTTTATCTCTATGTGGAGATTAGAAAAACTTTTTCCAGAAAATATAAAATGGCGTCAACCCATTTCGATCTGATGCAAGATCCAGTCGTCAGAAATGTAATGCGAGCGTTAATAAAACTTCCCATGTTAAGACATCAATTTATAGAGCCTATTATGACGAATAGGGATGGATGAGTTATGTGGAGAAAGAATGAACACCTAATAGGGGAAACTGGAGGCAATCAATATAAGGTAGAATTTTTTAAGACAATTATATTTATAAAATTGGCTGGCAATAGTATCTTGAAAATCTTAATTTCTTTTTTATTTCTTTCAACACAGCCCAACCGATTTCTAAAGTCAGCCACCACATCAGTATTCAAACAAACCATGTGGAAATCATCTTTACGCGGTCATTGAGAGACAAACAAAAAGAAAGGCGCCAAATCTATAGCACCCTTAACAGAGATATAAATCATGATATCCATTTCTTATATTCCCGGTGTTTCTTCGGTAGATATCTGTCATAATAATTATAAACATGCCTACCTACCTGCCATTTAATATCGTACAGCAATCATTTGTTAGATCCAAAGATTGTGATGGTACGTTAGTAATGACAGTCTGCAAGCCTTCACTTATGAGGATGCCAGATTCTTAACTTGAAAGGCGTATGAGTACGTATAAGAATCTCAGTCAAGCGACAATTTAGTAAAAAACATGTGTTCATTTTATTAGTTCGCCGTCCACCGTCAGGAAATCTTTGCATCTGTATTTCTAACATGTTTTTACTTTTTTATCTGCCGGCTTAGCACTGAAATATAAAACTTAAACATTAGGTACTTTCATACTACCATCATCCCAATCACAAAATTTGTATTCTATACAAATACTGAAACCATAAGTACTTATTATCTGTTACAAATTGTAATATTCAATTCAAAGTTTTGACAACAACAACGAATAATCAATCTATCATGTCTCCTCTACTATATCGACATTGGCAGAATCACATTAGGCTTAACCTAATGGAAACAGTCCATTAATGACAAAAAAATATATGTTCTAGATTCAATAAAAACCAGGTATTCTATTACCGAGCTAACGTTATACAATACCATTTGTTATTGATACAACAAAACACAGAGAGATACAAAGGAATGCCCGTCGTGCAACAGATAGATCGACACAAAACATCACCACTTGTTTCTCACGTCATCTAAACAAAATGATACCAATAAACAAATTGTCGGCGATTAGAATCGCGTGGTATCGCACAAAGGCGATAGCCCCCGCACTCTACGCTTCAGATGATTTTATTTCGACTCGTTTTGTATCGATAATCTATTCGAGAGCTGGTCACGAATAGAAAATAAATCGAAATCAATATTCTTTACGGCCATTTCTAATAGTTTGCCGCCACTGGCGATAGCTGCTCTATAGAGATATTTTTGCTTGGGAACTAAATTGAATGGACCATCAGTGATTGCAATGAATCCCGTGTCTAGGGGTCTTCAAAATTATTTATGGTTATTACAACGGATATGTTTATATTCTAGCGTCCCAATTCTGATAAGTAATATTATTTCATACTTACACAAAGCTAAATTGTCGAACTGTCGGCCTTATTTTCCTTGAGATTAAATTCTTCGCGGGTTCCTCGGGCCTCCTCAAAGTAGACTGATTACTTTTAAATCCTTCAAATTTTAAAAGAAAATTACAGTGTTAAGCGAGGCGAGCCTTGGGACTTAGTTTATCACAGATGCGATTTGACAGCAAAATTATCGAGAACATTCATTTCTTCAGTTCATTCGTAAGAAACGCGCGGACTAACACGATTCTTACATCGATTAGTACATGATTAGAAGGCTTCGCGCTTAGTTTCCTCCCAATAGATATTAAAGCGTTGAAGTCATGTAGAAAAACGGGTTATGCGGTCGTTCACGCATATATACCTCCCTTTTAACAGGCTAAGTTATGAAGAAAACCTAGTATTATGATAAAATGATACGGTGGGTAGTCGTAAAGCCGCGCATTGCCACTGGAATAGTTCCGATAGACCGGCTAGCGATATTTGCATGCATAAATAGAGGTAGGATTTCGTTTCCGGTAAATTGCCCGAGGTCAGTAACTCCTAGGTTACAAACGCGGTTTATTTGCTTGGTTCATTACAGAATAACCATGTCTCTACATGGTTACCACATAGGATAAGTGTGTAATTGTAAGTACAGTAGAACTATTTATTAATTTAGGCGAAATATAAAATTGAACAAATTTAAGGAATATACATTCATCAGTAAATATGCAAATCTTCGCCTCAATATCACGGCCGGTCTTGGTTTGGTTAGGTATTTCATGGCGACACAATCACAAGAAGATAATAAAAACATTGCGATAAAATAATCGGTTTTGTCTACTAACGTTGATTCTCAGGTAACTTAAACAACCAACATGTAAAGTAAGATAAAAAATAATAACTAAGTGTAAAAATTAAACCGGTCTTCTCGCCTAACTAAAGCCGAGACTAAGCATTAAGGAAATGATGATTGATATACTAATAACTCTAAATAGAACATCGAGGTGTAAAATTATACACATAAGAAACACGTTTGTAACTTCAAAGTACATGTGGCAACAATGTATTGACAAGTTTTAGTTATGCCGAACTCTTACATTACTTAACTATTTAATTCGTGAAATAGTAGTTTCTCATCGGAATTAGTCGTTCGTGTACTTAAACGTTACTAAAATGTAACATTTTTATGATTTTATCGCTTCATGTTAAACATTATTGATAACGATGCATTCTCAAACAGAACTCAAACATGTCACAAAATTAAGTTTGATGTTAAAATAACATTTAAAAGCATTCCGGTCCGATAGTCTCCAAATGCGTATTTTTATACTGACTTAATCTCAAAATTTCCACAGCAATTTCTTTCTGGCTTTCATGTGATTCCTTGTGATACCTTGAGATGGTTAACCGAAGCGTATCTCTAGTTAATCAAAAATACTTATCTCCACCTGGCCCAGGAAACTCATTTTTAACTGCCGCCAATTAACGAGATAAAAGCGCATAGATTAATGTAATCATAAGGTTACATTCGTTATTGCAATTATAAACATGCACATAATTATCTACGTGAGGGTGATAATAAAGTGTACCTAAGAAAGGAAGTACCGTTTGGGTTGCTCATGTGTGCTGGCTGGAATATTGTGTAGAGGCGCCCTAACTGGTGTGGAAAAACCGGTTGCATCCATTATACCCTAAAAAATCCGGTAAAGGAGTCGTGTAAACACCACTTAGACAATAGTTTTAGTGGCTGCTAATACCCGTTCTATTGATTAGTCAAAGACAAAACGGATACTTACTCGAAATGAACTCAACGAAATATAAGATTTTATAACATAATTGGTACCGAAAATTAAGCTACTGCTACTAATTTTTATATTATAAAAATTATGTTCCTAACTTCCTACTTACCTATCCTAATCCGGTGCAAGTTTTCTCAAATTCGTTAGTAAAGACGTATCTAATATTGACGCCTATCTATTTAACTTATATCTTGATTGTGTCCATGTGGAATAAATGGTTCATTTCATTTTCTATTTAATTATTATGTTCATGCTTAGTCACTGCAGTTCCGGGAAAAACGCATGTCAAAGTAAAATCATTACGAACTCGGTTTAAATCGAAATTGAACCTTTGACGAAAGTTTCACTAATTATATTAATTAAACTACCATATATAAATATTATTTTTAAAGTATTTTCTTCTGTTTTTTTTGTTATGAAGTCTCGGATAACATTTTTTATTCACTATGAAAAACTGAGATTACAGATGCCTTTATAGTTATTTGTCCTGTAATCACTATGTTAGATCTGGCTAGTCTAGGCACAAGAGTAATGTGTTCACAAACGGAGCCGCAGACGATTCCCGCTTAAGATAATAATTATCTTATTGTAAAGCGTTCCTGTCACGAAACAATTTGTCCGTACATAGCAAATTGATATTTAATATGGCAAAAACTGCAAACGAATTTTATATTACAGTAATATTTATAATCACATTTATGTTGCTTGAAATTTCGATGTTTTGTGGTTTCTTTTCTTGAGGACGATGTGAAGCTTCGAGTATATATAATAATTATTTGTATGAAATACACCAAATCTCATAAGTCAAGAGGATGAAAGAATTAATGTAATTGTCTTGTCATGAATTCTTTTAGGGTGCCAGTCCACTTGAGGTTATAAGGCTGACTGGGCTAACTTTCGACCAATTGGAATGCTTCATTTTAATGAGCAGTGAAAAATTAAGCGATCCTACTGTTTGAAAGCTAGCCCGGCTAGCCCGGCCAGCTCAAGTAGACGGTAGACGGACACCCTTAAACTAGGGTTTAAAGCAGGAGTTCATTGCGTAGCGATGAGCGCCTGCAGGGTCAATTTTCTTGGTAATTACTCGACACGTCGCCACTCAACCACACCTACCTACATAAAAATCAGACTATATCAAAATTATCACACCGACAAGAAGATAGTAAACATGCATCTTATTAAAAAGATACCAGTACGTTATTGTAAAAGATTGCTACTGGGTACATAAGCGGTCATTCACGCGATTAACCCGGGACTGATCCAGATATCAAATACATCCATTATCTGACAAAAATGTCTTTTGCGTTTGAATTACCTCTTTAAAACTACTGGTTTGGAATATTTTTGTATCATGTTAGTACAAAATTACTCTCACACTCCATTTTGTTTTATATTTTTTATGACTACACCTAAGAAATAAGGGCATTAATTTCGAAATCACCATCACACGAGCGGTTGTGCATTATCGGTAAGTAGGCACGGGTTACACAGATGTGTATTGTATTTTGGTCCGTGTGAAATGAGGCCACGTATTTCGCGTTCGGTGTATTATTACACTATATTGCTATCATTATTTTTTACGGCTCCTCTATGTTTCTTTTATGATACGAAAAAGTTTTATTGTTTCCAAGTAAGCCCGTACTCGTTCCAGTAAAAAAATGTGTCTAGATAATTTACAAACTACGTGTGCATTTGCTACGTGTTTCGTTAAAAGAATATCTAAAACTTTTGTAATGTTGGTATCATTTTTATTTTATTACTAGCTGTTGCCCGTGGCTCCGCCCGCGTTGTACTTCGATAAACTGAAAGTAGCATACGTTACTCCTTATAACATCAGCTATTTGCCAGCGAAAATCTCGTATAATCGGTCGAGCTGTTATTAATACATTGAAACGTCGCGTCAGTGAACCACGTCAGTTTTGACAGTTTTTCTATAGGAAAACTGTCAAAAATGACGTATTCGAATAAGTGATACGTCAGTTTTAACATATTGTGAGTAAGTGACAGCGGTTAATAGAATTGGGCCCCTGGTCTGTGACTAATAAATAGATAATAGCATAAAAGTGTTACACGTAGACGTAATCTCACAGCTCGTTCCTCACTCACGTAGGAATCCAAGCATCTAATAGAAACCTTCTTCACCGTAGTACGTGACACTGGAACCGGTGATTTAATATTGAGTACCGTTACTGAGGAGCCTTACACTTTAGTCAACAATCTGTTGGAGTGACTGGGTTGTGTAGGAATATCCTATTTAGGTAATTAGAAACTCGTTGGATTTTGTAGTTCAGTTAACTGTAATAAATGATGTTCATTACAAATAAAAATAATATATTAATAGGTAGGGAGGTGAGAGATTAGGAGGGGTATAAGCATGCGATTTGTCAGACATTCTGACATAATGTCTCACCAATTGCCGATAACGCTTACTCTATACAGGATGAACGAGCTTAGTCACGTACAAATTAAACACGTCTGATATTGTCGGCTACGGTACAAATTTAAATAAGTGTCTTTCAATGTTGTGCTTGGTTTGCCATCCCGTATATTATTAGGTACATCCGATATTTAATTATGAACGCTTAGTTTTTTTGTATGCCACGTGGAAATTAATCAAGGGATTCGCATACAATTTAACATGAATGTTGACGACCGCTTGGCGCAGTGGTTCGAGCGTAGGCCGCACATGCTGGTTGCGGGTTCGATTCCCGCCGGGGTAAATTTCGGAAATGGCCTTTTCGTAATTTTAATTTACCCTGGTCTGAGTGTCACTGGGATCGCCCCCAGTCCATTGTACGGTACCCATAGTACAAGCGTTGCTTAGTTTGGGACCATACAATTGGTGTGTTTGTCTGGCGATATTTATTTATTTATTATTTAATTTAACATGAATACCTAATAAAATATCTATAATATAGAATGCTTGTCGAATTAGTAGGTAACTAGGTACCTATTCTTATGTATTATAGCTAATATTTACTTAGGGCACCATTTTTAATGTAATTTTAATAATAAATAAATAATAAACTACTGTGTGAGACTGGAATACTCATGTCTTCATCAGTTTAATACATACAATAATCAGTTTAATGCAACGCGCAAAACCAGACAACTACTTGAGATAAATACAAAAGATAGACATCTTACGAATATCCATGAAGAACTAACAAACCGTGAAGCATCGTAATCGGTGTGTAATTGCCAATAAACGAACGCCAGGTTTTGGTCAATCTTTATCTACATACTTGGGCGAGAGAACAGAAAGAAATATAAGAATAAGAATGTAAAACGTATAAATAATAATGTGTGTCAAAAATATGTAGCTAATGCAGTATGCTACACGTAATACGTCATGTACGCTTTTTTCGGCCTGTTCTAAAATACTAGCAACTCTAGCAAAGCAGGCTTTTAAAACATCATCGTAGGGAGGAATATTAGACATCAACGCGCTCAGGTTTTTGAAGTTTTAATGACAAAGTACTATTAGTTTCACAGTTAATTGGAAAAAAAACTGTAATCACTTTGTAATATTCAATAGAACACCTATTAATGAGATACGTACATATACGATACATACTGCACATTCAACATCAAAAGTAATTGATCACTGACATGTGTCTCATAAATCATTATTACCTACCTAGTTAACAGAAATACACACTAACCTATTTATTGTCCAATAAGTACCTAGTACAATAGCTTGTAGGAGCCAAAATGAATGCCAAGATTAATGGACTTTACGCTGCCCAAACAAAGTGAAAATGTTACATTACTTACAATATTACTGTAAATGTTAAATGTTGTGTTGTTTTATTACATAAATTGCGCGTTATTACTTCGAAAATCCTACTAATATTATAAATGCGAAAGTTTGTGAGTGTGGATGTATGTATGTATGTATGTATGTATGTATGTATGTATGTATGTATGTATGTATGTATGTATGTTTGTTACTCCTTCACGCAAAAACTACTGAACGGATTTGGATGAAATTTGGAACACAGATAGATTATAACCGGGATTAACATATAGGATACTTTTTAACCCAATAATGCAATACTACGCGGATGAAGTCGCGGGGCACAGCTAGTATTTTAATAATTGTATAATGTTTGCAGAATCGCAGCTGGTCGGATGGCCGTGCACAGCAGGCATGGCAGCGGGTGGCCGGTACGCGCGTATCTCTATACGCGGCGTACTACGACGACCGAACACCGCAACGATATGTGCGGATTCTCGCTTCATTAAACGGTGAGACGCTCAATCTTCTTCATCTTTTTAAAAAACATATGGATTTACATATTTATAATCACTTACCACCAATAACAGACGGCATCTTTGACTACTGTCTATGCAAAACTATGCTAACTCCTATTTTGACCATGTGAACACTTAAACATGTTTAAGGTAAACTTTTGACTAAATTAAATGTGCCTACTTATTTCCGTATATTCCTCGCAATGTATGACCGATATAAGCATACTTTTAGTTCCGTCTTTAATTTGTAAACAAAATAATTGGCGACATCATGTTGCTTGGCCACTCGATTACAAGATTATTATCTCGTTACACCACACGTTCTTTCAATATTATCTTCATGAGTAAACCTTTGTTTTTTGTTTTATGTGGAAACGTAATCAGCAATTAAGTTATATTTGTTCGGCATCCAGCGCACGCGCGCCGCCGCGAGCGCTCCCGTCTGGATCGCGCGCGCGCCGCACTCAGCCCACTCCAACACTAATTATATCCTTTCCACCACGCGACCCCGACGTTTTGTGACGATTATACAAAAACATAATTATGTGGGTACACATTCTAACTTAATAAAAAATGTAAGTTACTCAAGTACCTACATTCGGACATTAATTCATAATACGTACCATGACATCTTATAAATAACTTCAGCCTAAGAGTAACACATCAAACTCGCCCACTGGACCTTTTCCAAGAAATCAAATACATCTAAAACCATTTACAAATGTCTGTACTCCACATGTGAAACTGAATCGGGGCGTCCACTTATATTCCAGATTAGCTCGAACCGACAGCTAACTAAAGACTTTATTACTACAAGCGCCCACAGATAAAAAGCTTTAAAACATAAAAGGAAGGTAAACAAAATAATCTCGGTCAATAAAGACATCGGGGAAATCTCAAGTACTGATAATCCGCCGCCATAATTATCGGTGAACGTGATAGCCGATCGCCACTCCGTATTTTCTCTACCCACGAAACGAAACGGCGTCTTTTGCAACTTAATCAACGGAAGTTTTGCTTTTTATTTGCGAATTTTGCACGAAAACCTTAAGAAAAACATGCTCATTAAAACTGTAGTGTTATACATATGAGTACTTACATTTTATATTCATGCACTAAATCCTGCCTCTACAGTCCCGCTTAATTATGTATCTTATATAATAAATTTGTAATATGTTTACATTTTTTAGATTATTTTATTGTTTCATTTTGTTTATTTAAAGATATACACCATTGATTTCACACAACACAAGTTTAAATATAGCTTACGTTTGACTCAACTGAGGTGAAATGCAAGCCTTTGACACGTACAGCATTTACCGATTAAATATAAGGTATGTGTTGTGTATTAAATATATATAAATGGTGGTAGAGCAAAGCTGTAGCCAATTAACTACATGGCTGGCTCTACCGGGGTAACACCACCTACTCACAGAAGATCAGCGTGAAGTAGATAAATTATAGTTGCATTTCGTTTGATGAATGAGAGAACCGGAAGCCCAACGTCCTCTCTCTTCCTCTCCTTCTGTACCACTCCCCTTTAGGTCGGCAACATCAGGCGGGTCGTATGCTTGTTTGGCGACTTAGTTATATACATCAAATAGGAACTTACAATTATAAGAAAGGGAACTAACAAAAACCAAAGAGTTCCAAAATAAGGTTTTAATTCACATGTATTTATGCCATCATGTCATCACTTTTCCTCTAATATATTTTATCCAAACTTAAAACCATTTAAGTTGCACTTGAAAACGAATAAAAGTTTAAAGGGAAAGTGCGCGACGGCGACACGGCTAGTACCCGATAAGCTCACACTCATTTGTCACCGGAGGCGAGCGTTCGCGTCGTGTAAATTCCTTCCTCCGAGATAAACCCACCCAAGTCCCGTGTTGCGCTGAAGAACGAGGACGACGGATAAAATTATTGGCCTTTCACAGCACCTTTTTTGCTTGTACAATAATGTTTACTTTACTTTGCAATCGTATTCGATTTCTCTCAGTTCTGCTGCAATTTTATTTTGAAATTTTTTCAATGAGATCCCCCTGTCATTATCGCCTTTTGCCACTTCTTTCATTACTTTAAATATCGAAATTGCGTCATGGTTTTTTTTTATTTCCTACACATTTGTATTATCAAACTAACTTTACCTTACTCAATGCCACGTCTTCTTTTTCTTAAGGAACCGTATTCAAGTTCCCTTGTACTGCTCAACGAAATCTGGACAAAAAAATAATGGAAAGTTAACACTGTCCAAACGATCGCTGTCATTCCGTCCTCTACCAGAGTTATACTACACATACTACCCACCAGCCTCAGCACTCTCAACATTCATCCATCCACATACATGCTGTTACAAAAAGCAGTCATCCTCAACACCTGCAGAGTGGTTCGAAAATTTCTGCCCATGTCCTAATTATAATTTTCGTCCTAAGTCACGGATTACCTTTGGATTTACCTTTCCTTAAACAAGAAAAGTGATAGAGAAATCTATAATACATCATATAATACTGATAAACGTAATATTCTTTGAGTCTTCCTACATTTTCATACCTTTTTGCCCACAACCTATAAACTCCAACGTTTAGCAACCACTTACTCTAATAGCTGGTTTTGCAACACTGTTGCCATAATCCAACGCTCAGGTGCCCCCGGGACCATTTTGTACTGGAAACATTGTATTTACAAATAGGGATTCGATACGTACGTGTCGCCTAGCAGAAAGACATTTTATTCTAACACCAAAGCAACAATTGCTACACCGTTTTAATGATAGTTCCTTGCGAGGCACCGGTCCGGAGAACTCCCGAGCAAATGGTCCCGACAAATTACTATTATATAAGTCCAAGTAATAGCATTTCTCCGTAATATGAATTACGTAACAGGAAAAATGTTTAAAACGGTACATTTTCCGTTTGTTTTACTGTAAATATTACTTTGCTGTAGAATTGTAGTTTGCACTTTAGGACACGTTGGTGTTTTTAAAATTCAGAGAAATCATTAGATTGATGTTAATGAATGAAGTTATAAGTTATGTCCAAGTGAAACTGCTTATTTTAAGAGACAATTGTAAATAGTTGGCGATATTTTTTTATTTACCAAATTATCTTTTGTTTCTACAGGTCGCAATATCTCAACAGAGAACAGGTTGTATTGTCAGACACGGTCACGAAACGCCTACGATGACTCCGTTGAAGTTGTCGCTGCGAAGCCTTTAGAAATGTGGTGGAATGACTGGGACACCAGAAGTTCGGAAGTGGACACTCCGATGTTGCTCTCTTGTCCTCTCACAGCACCTCTATATGAATCCTCCGTCGTATCTGTGGTCACAGAACCCTGCGATGATCCAACTAACGCTTTTCATCTGCAACCCACTACAAATACAAATAGAAGAACCTTCACAATTTGTGTCAAAGATATGAAATTCGATAGAAACATAGCACAGAACCTTGTGGAATGGATAGAAACAAATAGAATACTCGGTGTAGACTTAATCGATATGTACATAGACAAAGTTACGAATGAAACTGAACGTATCCTCTCGTATTATCGCGATACGGGTTACGTGAGGCTGTTCCATGTTCCTATTAAATACGGAATAAATAGATCCCTCTGGCAACGCAGAAGAGATCATATCATAACTTATAATGACTGCTTGTACAGAAATATACATGAATCAGAATATATTGTGCCATTGGATGTAGACGAAGTTATTCTGCCAAAAATCGCTGCCACCTGGCCGGAGTTGCTAAAACGCTTGAACAGGCGTGGTTGGAATACATCACAAGAATCAAATGTAATAATAAAAAATGTATTCTTTTTTGATTTCATGCAAGATATCAATAAATATAAAAGCTCTAATGCCGAAAGTGTAAAGAGTGAAGTTTATGACAAAAGCGATGATGTTCGGATTAAATATTCTGACAATTTAAATATAGGTGATATAGAGTTAATAATCGATACGAATTTAAGCAATGAAGTCATAGATATTAGTGATAAAGATATTATGCTGTATCAAAATTACAAACACAGATGTGGCACTGATTTACCAACGCCTAAATTGGTGCGTAACATAGTAAGGTCGGCGGTTACAAGTCCAGTGGGGTTTTACAGCAAGAGCTGGATGCTTACTAAGAGGGTTCTAACAGCATTCAACCATTACCCCCTGAAGAGCCTCGGGACGTCAAGGTTCGCTGGCTGGCCAGCGCCCTTTAAAGAAGTCCAGCTCAATCATTATAAGGTCAGTTTAATGTTATTTTGTATTATACAATTGTCAATTGAGTGTTGGGTTAGATCTGCATATTCACCATTGTGATGTGATCTTTCAAAATATATTATATCTAAAGCAGTAAAACTCCTTAGGGCCTATGCGCATCAGTGATGAAAGTAAACTGAATAATGTGATAATAATAATGTACATTTCCAAATTAAAGCATGCGTCATGCTCTGTATCCTTTTTAAAACTCTTTAAATGTCTACCATTTTAAGACCGAAATCGCATTTGTCTGGCTTTGGTCACGTTTATCAAATATTCCGCTAATAAATAAGGGCATATTATGACAGTATACTCACGCTTTGCGCAGGAGTCGTGCAACTCGGAGGTGATGGGGGAATGCGAGCGGTACGGACGGCGCGCGCGCATAGATCGCACAGCGTTGCGCCTGCGACGGCCACTCACGCGCGCCCTCGCTGCTGCAGTTTGTGGAATAAAGATATTTTAAGAAGATTGTAGTTTTATTTTGTTGTTATTAATTTAGATACTTACTGAATTAGATACGGCTTAGAAATTTAGTTTTGTCGCATTCTTAAGTTTGGAATACACTTCTCCCTCCACTGCTAGGTGCATATAACATCCAATGTCTGAACCTGGACTGGAATGCACCGCCCCAAAAACTCGAAACTTCTTCGTAACTAATAACAAAAAAGTATTTACCATTGAATTTCGAAAATGACTGTTTACTACATATAGGTGTATAGATGACCATTATATCTGTCTGGTTATATTCAAATAAACACTACATCATTAAATATAATGGGCACTTCTTAAAAATATTTCAGATAAGTAATACGAGTGCAATGCTATAAGCATCCTTACATGGCTAAAGTATTCACATAAAACTTCTGGGTAAATAATTAATGACATGCGAGAACTATAAAGATACAATCTTTTACCAAAAGTGACAAATTAACATTGAAATAGTAGCCTTTGAAATGATGTTATATTTCTCATTATTCATGTTATTTCAGTTAGCTAAAGGACACAACTAGTTTTTACATGAGTTTTAACTCGCTTTAGATTATAAACGGGTTTATTTCTATGTACGATCTTATTTTAATAATGGTAAATGCCGTAACATGCCATAACGTAACTACAAAAATGTGTTTCTTTCTAACAGCTTTTTAAATCACTCGCTACCAACCAGCTATGCCAACGAACAGAAAAGATTTATACCATCAGATTATTTTGTGGTTCACATTTATCAGGATTTACTAAGGCCCATGCAAAATATCGTGCATTATTAAGATATGACCTTAGGTATAGTATTAATTTCAGTAATTAGTACCTACTTTGAGTCGAAATTTCTATAATATGATTATCACTCGCTTACGGTAAAGGAAAACATCGTGAGGAAACCTGCATGTCTTAAAAAATCTAACAAATTTTCGAAAGACATGTGAAATCCGCCAACCGGCACTGGGCTAACGTGGTGGATTACAGCCTGAATCCCCCTCGTAGTGAGGGCAGACCCGTGCCCAGGAGTGGTACTTCAAAAACGGCTAAATGATTATTTATATTACTTGAGTATAAGTCCGAGTCTAAATCACCTCAAAATGTGATTTTTACATTCTATTGGCAAAACAAAAAACCTAAGAAAATGGACGTTACATCCTCGGGTTATATTGATAATTCAAGCACTAAACTCCATGCTAAATGCATTTATTATGCAAAACAGCACAAAGATCAAATTCAAAATATAAAAGATGTTTTAAATATAGATCCGTGAGATACGTGGTGTACGGTAGATGTAAAAAATAGATACATTTTAAATATTTATGAAGAGGCTACTAAGCCGACCATCAGTCTTGCATGATTGATGGACCAGTGGATTGACCGCGAGCAGACAAGCATTTTGTTATAAATATTTTATAATGTTGTCTTGAAACACAATGATAGGCTAGGCCAGTGTGTCATATTCTTAACTTCATAACATAAGCTGAGCTGAGCGAAGCTGAGAAAATGAAGCGATCCTATTGGTCGAAATAGGCGGGCACACTTGAAACCACAGCCAAGTGGACCGCAACCGTTATTTTCTTCCGACATCGAATTTTGTTTAACTCCTTTTGTGATAAGGGCACCGATTGTTGCCGATACTAACATAATAAATATGCTAATTATTAATGAAATATAATTATGTAAATTAAATTGTATTTAAAAAAAAAATTGCATTTCAATGTGCGCTTGGGGCATATCGTCGTTTCGTATCGCAGTCGATGTCGATGCCTCAAGCTTCCAGTGCATACTTACCTTCACTTCAGAAACACGAAGTTAGTGTTTTAATTAAAAAAAGAATGGCTAATAGCACAGCAAAAAAGGGTAAGTAAGAACTAATACTAAAAATACCTCAAGAACCTTAGAATGCATTTGGTAGTTGTCAATTTGTCGGCCTGAAAACATTTCAGTAAGTGCCTATTGAAATTTATTTCAAGATATTAAATCCATAATACACTGTAACGTACAGTGACCATTTTCATATTTTACGTATTGCCCTGACTGCTGTTACCAACACCTCTAGTGCAGTTTAATGTAGCGTGACAAAATAAATTGCTAATATAGTTTTAATGACCTGTTCAGGTGTGTCATAAATGTACGTGGGTACATACCATGTACACACACACATTATGGACTTTACATCAGCATTACTAAAATGGTGTGTAAATAACTAAAATTATAAGTCAATATTGGGGCTAACTTAGCGAGACCAGCATCTTAAATGATTTAATTTGATTTGATGAAATTCAGACTATGCTTTGACAAACTATCCTCCGGCTTTTAGTGCCGCAGTCAAACTCCTTACCAATAGTTTCACCCACATTAATTACAAATTATTTGGTCATACTACTACTATATGTATTTGAGGATTTTATTTATGTTATTTAGTTTGTGTCCAGTGATTTACTGATTTCTTATAATATGATAACCCTGTTTATATCTATTTATTTTAACACCGTTAAAGGATGTATATAAAGTTTTATTGGTAAAGTGGAAATCCTCTTGCCATCAACAGATAGAGGCGCCCATGCAATCGCATAATGTGCGTCCGTCGTCCGTTTGCGTCACAAGCATGTACTTTATTTACACTTTACGCACCTCGCCACGGTGGAACAAACACGTTTACGTGTCATTCTGTGTATTATCTGTGATACGGTAATGCTCTGTCACGAACTGATAATAAAACGGCGCTAAAAATCTCAATAAAACGCACTTGAACTGCGGTATTCGATAGCAACTTTTAAATCCGCAAAACTATGCCGATTGTCGGCAAATTCCGTATAAGTAGGTACGTGTTATTGTAATCATGATATCACTGGTACTATATACATAATATATATATACCTATATATATATGATGTACTAGCTGTGCCCCGCGACTTCATCCGCGTAGTATTTTAACTTAGCAAAAATTTCGGGATAATCGGTTTAAAAAGTATTCATCCAAATCCGTTCAGTAGTTTTTGCGTGAAGGAGTAACAAACATACATACATACATACATCCACACTCACAAACTTTCGCATTTATAATATTAGTAAGATTTTACATTTTTTAAAACAAATGCCGTCTGCACCGCTTTCACAATTCATTGATTGATTCAGGCGTTACTTTGCAGAAATTCACTGTAGAATGATTTGGGAGAACGACCCTCGGGCTTTGATAAAAAGTAACTTTATCAAAGCCCTCCGGTCATTAACCGCCAAAAGTATAAATTAAATAATTTGATCAATGATAATAGAAGAGGCCAACAAACCCCAACTCCGTTAGTCTGACTGACAATTACTTACTGTCAAGGACCCATGAACCTATACGTAGTATAGGTACTTATTATTTCGATGCAGGGACCCCAATAATATGCATTAAACAAAATGCAGATTTTACAATTAATTTCACACAACATTTTCGCAAATGTGTTTCGAAACAAGCTCTTATCTCCAACGCTCCGTCCATTCGCAAAGGACGCTTTGGAATTATACATATCATCTGAAAATAATACTACGCGTTCGTCTCAAGTTTCGCTACCCGCTCGAGTGAGGCACACTGATTCATTACAGCGTCGGATACCATCGGCTAGTTTATTGGACATTGTGCGTACGTCCGATGGCCAGATAAACTGATACTGGGTAACGCCAATCCATTACCGGCCCCCGCCTACCGGTCCCCATTCAATGGTGAAACATTTTTATTGCCACCGCGAAAATTAAACACTCGCTACATTACAGATGCACGATCAAAGAGAGATTGAATTAAACGTATTAAATTCAATTTACTTTGTTTATTTAGGGCGCTCAGATAAATTTATACCTTTTTACAGCGTTTAAGAACTGCATTTCTTAATTTCAATTACGTGGGAATGTTATAATGTATGAATACGTAAATTGTATGTCAGTGTTGGGAATTTATTTATGAGAGTATTTCTTTGAATTGCTAAGTCAATAGTAGAACCGGTAATGCATTGCTATTTAATGATCCTACTGTAAACAGCTTCCGCTAGAAGGTGCGTCTACTTACCTAGACGCACCTTGGCACCCGACAAGCCCGCTGAGTTTCTTGCCGGATCTTCTCAGTCGAGGTCGCGTTCCGATCCGGTGGTAGATTTACCCTCGCCACCTCTCCTGGCAGCGGCCCAAGCCGAGGTCGTGTCCCTTGTGGCGCCCTTGAGCTAGCTGCCGCCCTGCCCCTCTGGCTGGAGCGCACTTGCGCTCGCCCTCTGTCCGGGTGAAGTTGTTATGGCCACTCTGGCCAACAACATAAATAGTCATATCAAAAAAAAAGAAAACTGTAAACAATACCTACCTATAAAAAAATCGCCAAGTGCCATATCGAGCCATGCACAATGAAGGGTTCCAAGTTCTTTTATCAAAGGTTCCGAGTCATTGAAGGTAATCTGTTTAAAATTTCACCCCAGGTTGAAATAGGTACATACTGCTACCGCCAGCTATCGACCACATTAAATACTAAGAAATAGACTAATGAACATAAAACATACATTTATTGCTGTTATTTAATTGGAATGTATTAACAATGCATCCAATTTCGTCTGCATAATCTTATTCATATTAATGAACATAAAAATGTAAGAAGTGTCGATATTTATTACGTAAAAAATCCTACCCAATGTTGTTAACATACTACTACCGACATCTATCCACGAGCATTAACACTTCAGAAATACCATAAAATATAAATTTATTGCAGTTATTTCATTGAAATTGGTGAACAATGTGAACAAATTTTCGACTGCATAATCTTATTAATGTATTTGCAATAGAAAAATGTAAGAAGTGTCGGAATTCATTACGGTAATTTTGATTTAAACTTTAAAAGATAAAAATCTCGCAAAAGGTATTTTTGATGATAAAATGTTGTATGAAAACACCATTTCATTTGAAAAGACCTTTTCAACGATACCCAACATGTGGGTTACTAAAAAAAAAAATTAACCCCTCTTTAGATATTCGGGGAGGTACCTCAAAAAAAGTAATTTTGCTACATTGTATATTTTGATAGTGAGATCTACTCTTAAAGTATCTTTGTACCAAATTACATGAACTTTCGTCAGAAAATGTAGAAGTTATGACCCTGTGACTGGTCGGGACAGACTGACGGACGGACGGACGGACTGGATGATCTTATAAGGGTTCCTCGTAGGGACTACGGAACCCTAAAAAGCGCATATAACCTAGTGGTTAGACGAGCACCTTTATAACGTCTATTAACGTAAGTCTACTCTTAGTACAATTATTGAGTTCAGTTGGAGGGGCTTATCAGACAATTTTAATGTGATAATCTCACCTAGTAATAAAACAGATGTATAAATAATAACAAGTATTTTATAGCTTTATTGGTTTAGTTTCGACTAATTGCGTAGGGAGGAGTAACAGCAATACACATTAACCACTACAGACCTATTAATCTCTTAGACTTTTCTTTATTGTGCCTTTTGTCAAGCTTAAATTAGACATTCACTGACCCTGTCATATCTTCGACAAAAATCACTCCAATCAATGTGGTTACTTACGTCTTGCGGTCATAGAAGGGCAAACGATAAATATTACTACAGTGACATCCAGTCACTTGTCTGGGATTGAAAGCCATTAATCATGAGGTGCAAATGGTGCATTCAACTTGCGTCACTCGCCGTGGAGGCTGACGCGCGTAGTGTGTGTAACAAACGTGCTCGGTCCGATACCCGCCAGTCGGAAACTAATGGTTTTCGGAATAAACCTGCATTTTTAATCTATACCCTCCCTTATCTGGCACTACACTTCCATATTTAGTAATACGTCCATCGACTTCAATATCATGCTAGTCTATGATTTCATTATATTCTATTTCTTATAAAACATAAATTGCTAACCCGTACACAATGTAAAAGGCGTTATCAAAGTCATAAAAGCTGTAGGTACGACAATTTTTGTGTAACCGACAAAAAATAATTCACTCAAATTTAATCAGCTAATAGATACGTAGTAAATTTCTCCATCGAAACAATTAGCTATGCAAAGAAATTATTATTTATAAAAAAATCGACGGAACTTTTAAAGGCGAGAATGACAATTTTCAATGCAGCCTGACAATACAATAATGCCTTAGAACGACGCCCACGCACCCATTGAAGGGCAACATCCTCGGAACCTCAAACCAATAAACACAAACGATTGTTAAAATATCACATAAACAATCGATAAGAATCGATATGCGAAACAATACGAGCAATATATTGATACTGAAACAACCGGTAGCGTTGCGCTCATTGTCCAATGGGCGATAGCATCAACCGATGCGCGAGCGATCGTTGATAGCGCAGCGTCAGCGTGGCCAATAACAATTACGGGTCCGAGCATTTTTGTGACGTCATTCAGCACATTAGCATGTGAAAAAATAGCTCGACGTGCAACCACTTACAGCAATGCAATCGGCATTGATTGGCTTTTAGGTCGCCATAGAACATGATTATCTCGTGAAGAAACTATGAATGTATTATTTTTGATCCATCATTGTAATGTCTCTTTATATCTGCACCCATCAACCTAGCAATGGATTTTATTACAACTTTAGATATAATATAATCCTGCATTTAAACGCAATAACACATAAAGTGCGATACCTATGTAGGTATCTTAGCACATCAAGTGCGCCTCTGTCCTCATACGAAGAATACAGGACAGGCTGTTGGTGGCCATAGTGGTCTCTCATGTCTAAGGTAACTTGAGAGCAGTAAATATTGGATAATAAAGATGGGTAGATATTCAATAGCATGGTGTTCTGTGGATTGCTAATTGGACTTTTGAAATTATACGCATATCACAAGGTCCGACTAATGAATTGCTTTTCAATTCATACAGTCACAATACTATCACATATCGTAAAATATTTCTTCTGCAGGTAGGTATAGTAAAAAATAAATTCTTCGACAAAGAAATACTAGACACTGTGAGACAAGTCATTTATCAGATATAGGTAAGAATTTCAACATTGATTAGGCTTTCACTGAATACCTGATATGCATCCCAACCATATTTTTATGTACCATTTTTTTGTGGTAGAAACCTACTTCGGCATAGGTTGTTTCTTCGCATTCTTCTAGCGAACGTTGCAGTTGTTCCACGTCGACGACCATATCTTTGGAACTAGTCCCGCCACACACTCCCACCATTGTTACTCCTGTAAGCCAGGATTGACGACCATATGGCATAAAGATGATTCTCCGTCTGCAACCGTCCGAAGTAATAACACTCTCAGCTAAATTATCTCTCCTTATTGGAAGTTAATGCTACCATCACGTTTAAGCTATAGTAATAAGGTAGAGAATCGCAGGTATCATGGCTATGACAACCTGATAGCAGCTTACCATATTTCAAGTAGCCGAGTAGTAAATTATAAGCAAATGACATACCTACGGGACGCGGCCTGGCTGTCTGGATGCAATCTCGGCTGCGTAGATTAAATGTACGATAAAAGGAATATGGAGTAGGCTGGCCGACCACAATGATGGCCAAGACCGCTATAAATCATGGTGACTGTCAAAGAGTAAGGAATGGCACTTTGGTCGCTTACAATAGAGGCTCTTGAAAACAAATATTACATAAATATTGCGCAAGTAACATTTTTTGGGTTCTAGCAACGTGAGAATTTGGTATTACTAGCAGTCCCTTTAGCCGTTCTAGCTAAACTTTATGCTAAATATGTGCTTACATTAATAGTTTATTATTGGGTGTAGGCGCTTTTCAGATCAGTAACCAAAGCACAAACAATTTAGGTAGCGTTACGATTGCACTCCCGTTTACTTAACGGATTTCAGAAATAAGACCGACAATGACGGCATACCTTTGATATATTATACTTACACACTCGATGACGATACGATTGCTTAGTTTGTCAAATAACGCTTGATTAGTATGTGACGTAGGTACTTCGGCTGGGCTGCATGTCAATAGCCCGATAATAGTACCTACAATTAGCAGTCTGGGTTGCTAGAAAGAAATTAAGAACAACATGGCAGATAGGTACCTACTTTTCTGATGTTTTTCTTATTCAACATAAGAATGTTTTATTGTTAAAGTTCTCTCGGGCTCCAGTTATCAGAGACGGCTCTTAAATCTACTAGACGTTTAATTAATTAACATTTAATTAATAAAACATCGTGTGTATCACCATCAGATTAAACGCTTTGTTCGGGGGACGAGTCGAGACTGTGAAATCAAGACAATACAATTCGTTGGCCTTCTTCTTGTATTATCTACGAATACTGTCAATGGAAATAATTTTGTAAATGGAAAAAATAAGCACCACACTAACAAAATGATGTCTCAACATGGTTAACAAAATATAAACACAGAAAATGTATAGTAAAACAAAAATCTTTTTTGTGTGCACGCTTAACGAACTGAACGTGGTTAATTCACAGAATAATTTAATAAAATTTGATACAAAAGAAATTCCATGCCAAAACATATTTGATACACATATTTATACATTATAATGACGACCGCTTGACGCAGTGGTTCGAGCGCAGGCCGCTCGCCTCACTGCACCGGGTGGTTGCGGGTCCGATTGCCGGCGGGGCAAATTTCGGAAATGGCCTTTTCGGAATTTGCCCAGGCCTGGGTGTCCACATCGTATGTGTCGTGGCTGGTGGTATCCATAGTACGTGGCGTTGCTTAGTTTGGGACCATACAGTTGGTGTGTCAGTCTGGCTATATTATTATTATTAAATATTTATCTCTTGGCCGTAGCCTAGAAGCAATATTTATTTACAAAACTTGTCCAAATAGTTACTCACCTATAGGTACCTACGTACATAGGTCCTGTCACTCTCGCACAGGCACTCTCATAGGCAGCCATATTCACATCCAATTATTGTCTCATCCAGATATTACTCAGAAACGCACATTTTCAACTCCGCAATTTCATTTAATAACATAATTACAGTATACACGACAGTTCCTTGAACATTTAACAAGGTTTGTTGTAAAATGCAAATTAGATTCATTACCCACTACGTAGGCAGTTATAGAGGGTGTATTAAAATAACTTACTGATTCTGTGTGTGTTTTTGCATGACATCCTACAATGAAAAAAATTGGTATATTCAATTATTTAAAAATATCTAGAGACATCGGTAGGTAGCCTACTTTTTCACCTGCTCCAAACAACTCTGTACTGATAAATATTTGTTTACAATTAAGTATGATTAGAATTAAGAACTCGACACTTGCGTTTATGTTTTAATTCAAGTCTAATTTTATAACGCAGGTTTTATCTGTCCAGTTCTATAATAACCTGTAGATATAACTAGGGCTAACTAGAATATAACACCCCTATACTTATTTTTACTTACACATAAGCCTTATTTTAACTTACTTCCATATAAGTAATGCTTTTTTAATTCGCATTAAAATAATTATCTTTATTCATTTTATTTTAATACCGTGGCTTCAATATTTATAACACGGAGACCACTCAATAAAAGAACACGATATACTTATAGATTCCCCTGCGTTAAAACAAAACAGTTTCTAGATTGGCACTTATAAAAACGTTACATTTTATTACTACAAAACAACGAATCGAAATCCAAGACGCCCTCTGCATTCGCAGTGGACATTAAACTTAATTCAATTGCGTTGTACAACCCAGTCGTAAACGCCGTTGTTAGAAGACACGTTAACAACGCTAGCATAAACGTACCCAGTTTACAATACTGGACTAACTATCACTGTAATGATGCAAAAGGTATGCGAGCACATAACTAGCAAACACCCGCGAACGCTTAGACCCTAGGACCCACACCAGCTATGGTAAAAAACATGTTTGATTTAAACATACCATATATTTAATTATACCATACAACCTACCTACTTAATTAGTATAAGAGCTTCTTTCTAATTTGTCCCGAATATGATCAAACGGTTTGATCAAACATAACCTATTTGATGAGATTGTTTGATGTCCGGCACGGTGCCAGCTTCCATGGAAAGTCCAATCGAACCGATCATTTTGCTATCGAAAATAAAAAAGTCCTTCATAATATGATGATTCTAAGCGCCTACACACGTGAACTTTGACAAACTATTGTCGTAAACGATAAAAAAACTGTTTTAGACAAACCAAAATTGACTTCGCATAATTTGACAGTTTCGAGGTGTTTAACGCCTTTGATAGCTTTTGTTTATTTTGAGGTAATGTGTGAAAGAGTAGCAATCTCGCAATCCTAGGAAATTTTCAACGTCGTCACTTACGACACACTCGGATACTTTTATATAACCCCAAGAGAGGCTTCACATACGCTACAGGATCATAAAACTGGACAGTGCAGCCGACACTTACAATATGGCACTATTACTCACCATAAAACACGCGTAATTGTGTGATTTACGCAATAACGCGTTCATAAATATTGCAGTTCGGATACCTATGTTAAGTTGTTCCACACTAGTACCTAATTTAGCACATTTATAAGAGCTGAACCTCCAACTACAAACATGGAGCACACTTCTATTTAAATTACATCTACAAAAGCACTGAATACAGAACCTTTTGCAAAACTAAACGTCTGAAATAAAATGATGAGGCATAAAATATAAAAGGTCTTATTTTAACAATGTACGATATTTCACGTGAAGCTTAAGTACCCCAATGCTAATTTAATTAGATAACATACATAATTTATACTTTATTGTTTTAAATAATTACAATGATATCTGTAATTAATTATCTGTTCATTATCTTTGTATACACCATGCCGCAATAATTTGGAAAATGACTATATTGAATTGTAAGTTAATAGAAATGCCAGAAATGCTATAATGAAATATAAAAATAAAGATAATATGCACCAAAAAATTAGTACAAAGCCAAAGTCCCTGATCAAGTCAGGGGAGAAGCGGCAGACTATATACTCTGGTGCACAGTCAATATTTTTTTATAAAAAGTACCCCAATGCTAAGTATGTTGTATCTACCACAAACAAGAAATCTGATGGCTTCAATCTTTTCTGTTGGTAAGCACAATAATTTAGAAGCGAGTGATTTAATCAAAGATCAACTGTTAGAAAGAAAGCAACTAGATTATTTTTTGTGGTAGGTACATCATCTTCATCAGGCACCAGGCAAAACAAGACTTTATAATATTGAAATTAAAATTGAAAAGTCTAGATATCTAGATTTATTTCTAAATTGATTCATCGTGAGACATCACATCTGAGACAACACATTTATTAAGAACGTGTCCAAACTTTGTAATATTGTCTATGTAATAAATAATTCCGAAAAGTTATTCCATTGTATAGAAAATTTGGATCGGATTAAAGGACAGCTTACTGATCAAATATAGCATTTACTACTGCTCTGATAAGCACATCAAAGTTGATTCATGCTTGATTACTTGACCGCAAATTACAATCCTGCGCATTCAACCACTACCTATTTACTATTTATTACGTCATATCTGGACCTCCCAGCCTAAACAAATAGAAAATAAGTTTAATCGCAAATCGCTGTAAGCACTGTTTACAGAGCAAATAAAAGGACTTTAAATCAACCTCGGGATGTGAGTACGCGTAAATGTTTGCGCAGTAAGAAAAACAGACATAGGTAGGTACAATTTGTCCTTTGCACACCAGAAACACTCTTCAGACGAGAGTAAATAATGACATGACATAAACAGAATATCCAGTACCAACTAGGGTGGAACCAGTGTTTAAAAATTGTTAGAACGGACCCAATCTCGTACCAGATGTAGTTTGCATCCTTCAGTGTTTTTTAAATTAGGTATTAAATGAAGAAATTTTTATTAAATATGCACTTACTAATGTATTATAATTGTATCTTATTAATCAATCAACGAATACAACATTTACTGTGACATTTTTAAACGCTTTGTATATCCAAGGGCTGGACGCGAATTCCTATCTTAACAATGTATACCTAAATTTAGAGATTAAAGTTATAGAGAGAGAATAGAGTTCCTGCTATTGAAATGAGCTATTAATATGATTTAAGTTTATGTTTACCGGTGTATCGCGGCTGGACCGGAGTGCAGTCAATGCACTATTGAAATTTATCGTATCCTGCGAATCTACCGCCTCCGAGAGTGGGGCCGACGACCTAGGAACGGCGTTAGGATACCTAGGTCGGTAGGCACAGTTTAGGTGCGCGGGCTGGATAGAACAACGAACCCGGATGACTTCCATTTACTACATTCAATATTGAAAGGAGGCTAATTTGTGATGCAAATAACGTAAGCAACATAACTTGCGGATGTATCAGACATGATTCATAATAGAAATACGAGTAGATAACCAATCTGTATGTAGGTACAGATTTGGCAAATAAAAAAAAAAATATTTAACCAAAATGTAAGCGCTATGTGAAGTCACTGACAAACATAAATCAGTAACAAAACAGCCTGCGAATACCTGTGGTATGTGGTATATTTTTATTGTAATAAATCCTATAATTCAACCAATCACAGAATTTTCTGTAGGTACTTACTTACTTGAATAAAAACATTATTACTTTTCCTGAACTCAAACAAACAATAAATCAAAATAATAAAATCTCCAGTGTGTTGTGTATCTGAAGTATTTTACTAGAACAAAAGGCTATAACTTATTTGTATGCACATCAAAGTTCTTGACAGTCAATATGCAGGCCATAACAATACATCAAGATGGATGGGGCATTAATGTAATGATGGTAATTCCGAGTTAGACCATAAAATGGCGGGATAGACGGGCGCCGAGAATAAGTAGGTACTCATTTTTCAGGGGCCAGATGATATAAAACCCTCTCCATTCGGTACAATTTGTATAAGCTATCAGTATCGATATCATGAATGCACAACGATAAATAATTATAGTGCGTACGTCATAATAATTATGTTGAAAGGCCGCGATGTATAAATAATTTAAGTTAAATTATAATAAGAAAAATTAAAATCAAAAACCTATTCCGTCAGTAAGTACAGATTATTAAAAGAAAATAATTGCAGCAATAACTCTTGCATAGATGCCCAGGGATCCTGAGATATGGCCTTTTAAGGAATCGTGAGGATACCAGAACGATTAATTTAAAACTTGGAATTGTTACGGAACCGCCGGAGTGGGCGTTGACACGCTCTTTACAATTATTTTTTATACCAGCTCTCAAACACTTCATCATATATAATATGAAAGCTTGACCATACGTTTATCCGATCAGATTTAGGTCTCCGATCAGATTTAGGTCTCCGAATTACGATGAAAACTACTGAAAAATACTTGTAGCGAAATATGTAGTTAATATTTTTATGAGACTTGAAGTCTACTAACTAATGCCAACCACATCTACATATTATATTAAAGTCAAACTCGTACCCCCCCGTATTAATAAATGTGGTTTAGCGGTTGCATAGTTAAACCATGCTCTTCTTTCGAATGTCAAATTACTGATGACAGAACGAGATAATTCGGTGTGTAAATATTCACCCGCTAATACGTGTATTACTAATGGGGTATAGGTTGAATGTGTGTCAACAAACCATGTATTTAATGTTTGTTTAATTTAATATTGTGATGTTATTTATACCTATGGCCTAATTCTTCATGATTCTTCGAATGCGCACACGCATGTCCCTAAATCTGCTGTAATAGCGCTATCAAAGACAGAGGGAGCTACTCATAATTTTCATGTTTTGTCGTAACATTTCCATAAACACTGCATTAAGGAACAACGCTCCGGGCCTCTTTTTAATGCACCCCATTTGCCGCGGTCTTGTCTTGATAATGTTATAATAGGTACATAGTAATGAATGGAATCAATGCCAGCATTACGTTTTTGGTGCTTAAGTACATAAAATGCATTGTAATTTAATCATTAATAGACTTACTATTAACATTTTTAAATGTAATTATAAAATAAGTAGTTACCTACATTTATTTTTATTTTTTAATTTACTCATCGGGAAAAGGGTCAAAGTTACCGGCGGTCAAGACTCCAGGGAAACGAACCTCTTCTCGAGAAGAACCTACTTGATGCCATCTCATTGCGCTATGCAATGTCTCGTGCGCACGAGTGTGGGCGGACCGCGGTAAGTGAAATAGGGTTTGACGCCTCCGAACCGAGGCTTTGTTTTACTTTTATTACAATTAGCATTCGTGTTTACGCACTTCGAATAATATAACTCTTTTATACTTATGTCGCTAAACATAACATACGAGTACTAGGTTTTTGTCGACTGCTGCTACAATTTGGGGAATTCTTTATACAGCAATCTCTTAGTACTTACAAACTTATACAACTATGTTTAAATAATATCGTTTACACGCCAACTAAGTGGTCCCAAATGTTGGTAAATACTATGTACTAGGGGCGATCGAAGCGACACTTAGATCCGTATTAATAAAATTACCTCAAGTCTGAGAGCGATCTTAAGTAGGCTTTTGACAATTCATTTTGTACTGGTATGACATATGAATGACATTTCCAAGATCGGCCTCAGACTTGAGATCGATATATTAATGCGGGCCTTAGTCAAGGAAAAATTACGAATACGCCATTTCTGAAATTCGCCTCGAACCACTATTAGGTACCTGCGCCAAGCGATCGTCAAACCTATGTCGATCAGTCTTTTACAACCTTTACCTACTCTGTTGCAATTGCGGTATTAAATATTTTGTAACTCTAACTCCTTATTTCTCTATGTTTATATTCGTTATGACTTCCAAAATAAATAATATATTTTTTCACTTCGTGAAACATCAGCAGGCAAAAAAATCTCTTGTAGGATACAAGTGAAGCATGAACGCCATAATAGTTTAGTTAAACCAACTCACGTATGTTATCTTATCTTCATCTAGACGCATTGTGGACAGCATCCTGTCGTGGACCAGTCGAGATACAGTTACGCTAGTTTATTGTACCGCTCATAAGGTACCACTACAATGTTTTATAAAGTTACTACATGATGTGCAAATGGTATAATGGTAGAGCTCATATACTCACGGGCAGGCTCGATCGGGGTAGTAGCACGCTCTCACAGAAGATCAACGATGAGTGAAATAGACGTTCTTCCGATAAAATTTAGATTTGTTGTACCTAATAAGGTGTGGGTAATGAATACTGTTGACTACTACCTTGATAACATGACAAAATTCTCTCCATCCAAGCGTTCTCTGAAAGAGATCGCAGCCTGCGATAAGACCGCCAGATGTACACTACTGTTTTATTATGTTATATATGTAAAATTAACTGGTATACGTATAATAAAGAGTTATTATTTTCTATTCTACCGGAACTGTCAAAAGAAAAGGAAATATTACAATATTCACAAATAGCCACAGTTATTCTACAGATGGTTATGGATTAACGTCATTTCATAACATACAACAACAACAGTCATAGTAGGTAATGTGATAAAGAAAACTAAATATCGCCAGACTGATAAACCAACTGTATGGTGCCAAACTAAGCAACGCTTGTACTATGGGTAACTACCGTACAATAAGGGCGATCCCAGTGACACCCAGACCTGGGCAAATTACGAAAAGGCCATTTCTGAAATTTACCCAAACGGGAATCTAACCCGCAACCACCCGGTGCACTGAGCCGAGCGGCCTACGCTCAAACCACTGTGTCAAGCGGTCTTTGTATAACTATGCCTACCTAAGTAAAGCGAATTTTTTAAACTAAGTGCAAATTACAACGGTGCTGTAATGAGGGGTCTACGCAGGATTACGCAAAGCAATATTCCCGCTGGAGTGACGCCATGCGCCAGGCCGGCCAATCCCCGTTATTTTACTAGGCAACTTCAGAAAACTGTACTAGATCTCGATTGCAGTAGTAAAATACTTAAGTTAGAAGTTCGATCAAAAGTTTATTAAAAAATTGATTTCCTAAAGGGAATCGTAAACCCTTTAAAAACGGACGTGATAACAGTAAGTTGCATGTAAATGCAGTCACTGCAACGAAAACCAAGAAGTCAATTTAACCCAAATGGTAGAACAAATAAAAGATATATATTGTCATACTAGATATATATCTTTTGACGTCACATTTGTCCGAGTTTTTTATGTCTACTGTTAAGAAGTTACCGTAACTTATATAACCTTAACTATAGATGCTTGCAATATCAAAGGCATTGCTCGCACGTGCCTGACCTGAAGGGGAGTGGAATAGAGGGAGGGAAATGCGGGTGGGTAGGCCTTCTGGCTATCTCAATCATCGTACGAAACGCAGCTGTAATACTACAGCTACTTTACGCCGATTTGCTGTGAGAGGGTGGTACTACCCTGTTCGACCCAGCCCGTTTATAATCTGTAGTCAGTTGGCTACAGCTTAGCTCTACCACCTTTTAGCTTTTGCTCATGAGATTCTTTCCTCGAAATTTGACTTCAATTTTTATGAGAAACATTTAGGTAAGTACAAAACAATAAGAGATAAAGCAAATGAGTCTCGCTTGCGTTAATTGGAGAATTTTTTTTTTATATTGACCGATAACAAAAATAAGTTTTCACTTTTCAGCTATGCTACTAAGAATTGCATCCAAGCGTTCTAACTACCTAGCCTGGAATTATAAATATTTCTTGAGTTAATTAATTATTTCTAATTAAAACATGCGATAATATTACGTTTACTCAGTACATTACTACCTATACTTGCACGAGTTCAAATGAATAACACATCGCAATCGCAGGTACATAAAAGTCAGGTAGAGTTGACGTAATAGGCCGAGGCTTAACATTTTTATTTAAAGCAAAAAACTTAAAGGTCAATTAGGACGTGGCCTCCGGTTATGGTACCGTGAAGAATACTTCGTATAATCCCAGCTAACGGAAACCTGGCTGTGCCACAGAATAAGCCTCAAAGTAGACACCCTTGCCTAAACATATTCAACGAGGCCGCCACTAAACCATAGTGCATTAGGGCATACCTAAATGATCCTGAACCCGAAATATGAAGAGTTAATTTTGAGAGTTTTTTTTTTTGTAAAATTTTTGAAAAGATAATGCTTACCCAAATGTTACATCATTTTAACGCAAACAACATCCTGCATGATCAACAATATGGTTTCACCAAAGGCCGTTGTACTACCGATGCCGGTGTAACCTTGATTAAGCATATCTTTGACGCATGGGAAAACTCACAGGATGCAATTGGTATCTTTTGTGACCTCTCAAAGGCATTCGATTGCGTCAATTATGAAATACTTTTGCGGAAATTGGAACATTACGGTGTTAGAAATGGAGCACTCCAACTTGTAAAATCATATTTAGAGGACAGAAGGCAAAATGTTCAAATAAATGGTGTTAAATCTTTAGGCTCTATAGTAAAAATGGGTGTTCCTCAAGGATCAATTCTAGGCCCTTTCTTATTTTTAGTATATATTAATGACCTACCGCAGATAATACAGAGAAGGGCAGAAATAGTGTTATTTGCTGATGATACCTCCTTGATTTTTAAAGTAGGTAGACATGTAAATAACTTGGACGACGTGAATAATGCTATTGTTCAAGTCCATAACTGGTTCACTACTAATAATTTGGTATTAAACAGTAAAAAAACTAAATGTGTAAGATTCTCATTACCTAATGTAAGAAGTAGTGAATGCGATGTAGTATTAAATACAGAAAAACTTGAATTTATTAATCACACTGTTTTCTTAGGTATAACGCTTGACTCTAAATTACAGTGGGGCCCACATATAACAGCTTTAGTTAAGCGGCTCAGCTCCGCCGCCTACGCTGTCAGAAAAATCAGACAGCTATCCGATGTCGAAACTGCAAGAATAGTTTATTTCAGTTATTTTCATAGTGTCATGTCGTATGGTATACTATTGTGGGGCAGAGCAGCTGACATCGAATCGGTTTTTATTTTACAAAAGAGGGCCGTTAGGGCCATCTATAATTTAGGAAGTCGCGATTCGCTGAGGGAACTGTTTAAGGAAATAAATGTTATGACTGTTCCATGTCAATATATCTATGAGAACATAATGTATACCAGAAAAAACTTACATCTATTTAAAAAGCTGGGTAATAGTCATCGTTATAATACTAGAAATAAGGACAAATTGGATCAACCACACTTTCGGCTAGCAAAAATTCACACATCTTTCATGGGATACTGTGTTAAGTTCTATAATAAAATACCATTAAGCATTATCAGTCTTAGTGAATCCAAATTCAAAACGTGTGTAAAACGTACGCTATGCAGGAAGGCTTACTACACACTAGACGATTATTTGAAAGATAAAGATGCTTGGCTAGGTGCTGGTCCAGCTCCACCGGAACGGGAATAACTAGAATCTTTTGTTATGGTTCATTCCTATATTTTCCCTCTTCCTTCTCTTAATCTAGCACTATTGACATATTTGACACAAATGTTTCCTTTTAAAATATGGGCATCATGTAGCCACTTTAAATATAATTTTAACAAAGTAATATTTATGTCTAATTGTAGCGGGTCTTGCCTCATGCTTATTATCTTTTCTGAACTGTTGTCTCTGAGGTGAGGTGTTGGTCATGCTCACTTCAATGTCCTTGTATGCGGTGGCTTTGTGGAGCGGGTCACCCTCTTCCCTCTATTATGGTTGAGGAGAGTGATGCCGCTTTTCAAGTCATGCTCGTGCGCGGGCGCTACTTGCGGGGATTGGTCCACTCACTTTCCTCTTAACAACATTGTCGTTAAATACTATTTATTTACTTAGCATGGAAGGCATCACACCAAAGCAATTATCATATTATCCACCCCTGTTTTACCAATTATTATTTTGGTTCGTAAACGTTTCATTTGATGTAAGTATGAGTAGGTATGCACATCACACTAAACTACCATTCTCATTTTATTTACATTATTACATATATGATTATTATTTACTATTAGCTATTTAGTGGCAATGGTGTTGCCTGCTCATATTATTTTTTTATGCTGTTCCTGAGAATGTACACCATCTTTCATTCATTGAAAAGAGTAACCATTGAGTTTCTTGCCGGCTCTTCTCAGTGGAAGCAGCATTCCGAACCGGTGGTAGATTCTGACTATTCATAAATGCTTTGTTGGCTTACATGAATAAAAACAATTTTGAATTTTGAATTTTTAAAAAGAGACCGTTGAATACAATATTATTTATGAACCACTTCTAGACAGTATCGTGTAGACTAGTAAGTAAGTAGGTACAAAATTAGTTGAAATACAAAAAATACCCAATACTGCAGTTTGTTGTAACTGTCGACTGACCATCGATCAATATATCGACTTACCCTTACCCTTAGAAATCTAAAAATGCTTGTTTTGCAAGCAAAGACTAAATTATCAGTGTACACTGACGAGCAATATAAAAAAATGCCACTAACTTATCATGAAATATTTCCAATACAACAAAGCTTTTTTTCTATCCATGACTTCAAACAATTTTAATATGCAATATAAAACTTTTTTCAATATTTTTTTTACTTCATGACTCTAATTTGTGGGCTTTAGAAGATACTAAATTTTTTAGGCATTTCACAATTGGGTTTTTTATATTGCTCGTGGTCAGTGTATTTAATCTGTGATCAGGGTGTGCTAGTTGGTAATAGACACTGTTTAATGTACAAATGGGTGCATTATTGTACTTTTTACGCCATCCAAGGAACTTATGGCGCTCGGCGCGCTGGTGGTTAGAAACAGTTACCACGATCAGTCGGGAACCTCGCCACCGTTAACCGTCACATCTTGTCTCGTTTTTGTTAGCACTTTCATTCGTCCTTACAAGCCTTAGAGCTATTAACAGTAAAAGAGAGAAGCTATGTTGGATAACAATGCCAACAGTGGCATTTACTTACACAAACCCTCTTAGTATTAATAAACGTGGGATAGCGGGGCATAGTTACCGAATGACCTCTTTCTGTCATCAATAATTTGAAATTCGACGTAAGAAGACAAAGCATGGTGTAACTATACAACCGCTACACCAGGTTTATTAATAAGGGGAAAGAGTTTAGCATGAATAAGGTATTTTGTGCATTTTCAGTCGGTACATAAAGTGTGTAGAAAAAAAACTGTACCTATACAGGAAGAAATATAAACGAAGGAAAAATAATATAGGTACAAACCTATGTGTGTAATTTTTGTATCACAGCTGTAGAAGGTGCCTATATGGAAGAAAGAAAGATAGATATAGATATATTGAATTTTTTTTTTATTAAAATTTACTGATAGATAGTTTATAAGTAGTTGTTATACTGTAAATATTCTTTAATTAATTATTTTTTGTTATTTTTAGACCATGAAAGACAAAGCTGTCCATAAGTAGACAGATGTAGTTTTAAATTTGTATCAATGTAGGTAGGTTACTTACCAATAATATCTACGAGTGCTCTTATTTTGTACGTAATCTGACCGTTTTTTTTATTTATGCAAATTAATCTATAAATATGTTTCCTACCTACTTACTAATTACATAATATTGCGATAATCACATAATGAGGTAAGTACTCATACTTAGGTGCCAACTCATCATTAACTATCTAGTAACAATTAGGTAAGTAGGTACCTACTTATGTGAAACAAAACGTTACACTACATGGCTATTGTTGCCGATATAGATACACACAGCGCTATTCTACAATAATAGAAACTATAAATACATTTCCAGGAACGTAGCGTAGAAAGCTGTTAATTTTAGAAGCCAAGGTGAAGGTAGACCGAAGTATTGATCTAATACAGCGAAGCTTTGGCTTTGATGGAATGTGGACGGGAATTTTGAAAATCTTTTCAGCCGGTCCCATGGTGTAATGGTTAGCACTCTGGACTCTGAATCCAGCGATCCGAGTTCAAATCTCGGTGGGACCTGTATTTTTATAACATGAATATCCTTTTATTTAAAAATAACTGTGAAAACTTGTTTGAATGTTTTACTTTTTCCATAACTGTGTTGTCTTGGTAACGTACACGCAAACACTAGAATGTCACATCAAAACAACAAGTTGTTGTTCTCGTTTGATCAATATAAACATGCATACAACTAACTAACCACTTTACTTAGCTATACGTGAATCAGTGAATAATGCAGCCCAACAAATTGAAGATACTAATGATGGGGCTATCCGAGGTACCTACTGTGCTATTATTTTTTTATGTTTTAACTAAAACTGAAGTAGGTGAAAGGTTACTTGTCTTGATCTGAAGGAACCTTTTAGCTTAGGGACGGTTTTAACATAGTTTAAATGGACCTGTACATTCAGTGGCTCGTAAAGTAATTCGTCAAGACTCGTATCTCGTATCCTTAGATCATTAAATAGTTAAATCGTCCCAGCTCGTATCAAATGACCCTCTTAAGCTCATATCAATTTATTTCAAAGGAGTATAGAGACACGGCAGAATTCACCAACTCGCTTCATGACTACGGTAGGTACAAAGCCTTTAAGATACGTCTTATAACTGTTTTAATTACCTTTCAGAGTGGCAAAACACAAATAGCTAACTACATATCGGATTCAACAAACGTGGAAGAGGCCAGCGCACCTCGGCCTACTCAAGGTGTCCGGATCGTGGAGTTTGAATTGACCAACCTCAATGTAAATGGCAAAATGACGAATGTTGATGTAGAACTATGGGACTGCAGCGGTGACCATAGGTAAATGAGTATAGTATTTTTACCCCTGGTTTGCATTTGCACTGACAAAACATTACACCGATTTATGTCTAAAGACAGCTATGTTTAAAGCCGAAAGAAATAGAAAAAACAACATCGGTAAAATGTTTAGACACAGTTTCTCTTGAAAAAATACTTTCGCGAAGATATGTCTGGTTATAATAAAGATTTTATGGTATACCTACCTACTACGTCACAACTTCACAAAGTAAGTAAGTAAGCGAACCAAGATAATTGGGACTAGGTAGATATTATTTTTGTAAAATAATATACTTAACTTATGAAATACTTTGTACATAATAAGAACCTAAATAGGTATATTAGTTATTTACCAGCGTTATCAAAAAAACGTCGTCCTATTTGGTGTAATTATGTTCTAGTTATTTAATTCCTCGTTATTATCAAAACACCTAATTATCAATGCTAGTCTTAATTAGGAGGTAAATATTAATCGTGACTTATATTTTAAAAAGCGCCATCCATCGACAATGCGCTTAACCACTTAGGTTTTGTGGTTTCACAGATCCCAAGCTCTCAAGTATATAACATAGGTACCTACCTAAGTAGACGAAGAATAATACGTATTTTATAGGCTTACTTAGGTAGAAGATAATAATAGCCGGAAATCATAGTTTATGAAGTAGGTACTTATTTTAATTATTAGTGACGTAGGTACTTTGTTTACTGTCGTGCAATCAAGATGTGTAGTCAGATAATAAGTATCTCTACTGTCTACGCACTGATGTAGATATTACCATAAACTAAATACGTAGGTACTGTGTTTGATAGCCTTGATAAAAATAACAGAACTATCTAGACATGACTACGCCCCGTGCCTAATGAGTAACGCTCTTGATTGAAGCGGGTCTACCAAATATCATGTAGGTATACATATAGGTATCGTACCAAACCAATAATAATCATTTATTTAACTAATTCCTACTGTGTCTAGGCACAGTAGATGATATTATAACCTACCGGTGGCATATGTCTTCCGAGAATTATAGTTAAGTAACAATGATTACCGATCATTGGGGATCACTACCATTAGATACGTAGTAACTGCTTATTAGATTTCATTTAGGACGTCGGTTTCAGTTTTTGCCACATTACTTATAAGTAGGTACTTACATATAGGCCATGTCAATCAGGAATGGTGTAGTTTTCTATCAATGAAATAATATTCAAAATCAGATCAGTAATAACAAAGGTTACACACATACAAACAAACAAGTTTACCTCTGTACCTAATAATTATTATAGTAACTCGTAACATCAAAGATTAATGTTTTGTTCAAAGCTAATGAATGTTATAGGTGCATAAGGATTAAACTGCGAATTAAAGGGCTGTTACACCCTTCGTGTTTTCAGGTTTGAGTCTTGCTGGCCCGCAATCAGGACTGGGGTCCAAGGAGTCATTCTAGTGTGTTCTCCGAACACAGTGCAAGTGGCAGCGAGAGAAATGGAGCTGCTGTACAACTACTTCGTGTCCCAGCCAAAGCTGTCCGCTAAACAATGCGTTGTGTTTTACAATTGTACTGACGATCAAGATGACATCGATACTTTAAATCTCTGTACGTGTTTCGCGACCGACTTAAAATCTTTGCCGAATACTGCGCGATTAAATTATTGGTTTCATTTAATTGCACCTACTAGTCGAAATATAAGATCCAATAGCCCTGAGATTTATAAGTACCTAGTTTTAAAACAACTAGGTACTTTCTACTCAGTTACTTGTTGTCTGTCTGTATTATAGGTATTTGGTGTTTTAGACGAAGTGAGTACCTATGGTTCCGTGGGAAATTGTTTACCAGTAGAAAGAATCACAGCCAAAGGAAGCAAGGAGAACAAAGCCTTATGAAGACTTTGTTCCATAGAATAGGGTGATTAGGGGACAATTCGATTTGTTTATGTAACAAATATAAGTGTCAACATCTCTAATTCGACCTAAATCTACAAATTCACAATTCCATTTCACAATTAATTCAGTTTATATTTTATTTCAGCTTCGACCTTCTCGAAAGTTTCGCAAGTTGCAATCAATTTGAAAAGTGGAGGTAGCCGTTTGAAAATTGATTTCTCTAATTATATTACTTCAGTTCTTCACGCAATAAATAAAGAAAACTATTATTTATTTATTTTAATTCAGTTAGCCTCAAGTGTATTTTCAACCGACTTCCAAAAGGAGGAGGTTATCAATTCGTCTGTATGTTTTGTTAAATATTGTTCTCTGCTACCATGATTTGATTGTGTCATATACTTACGTACACTGGCTTGTGGGGGCATAACTGAAATACATCCATTCATTATAAACTGATGTTTGAAACTCTAGCATTGCATCTGTCGCTGAAATACACTTCAAATTGCACAAATACACATAATATATCTAAAATTGAATGAAAAAAATATTTAGGATCTCGTAAAACATCTGTTTAAAAAGCTACTTTCTTACTAAGGTAGGTAAGTGATACTGGTGCTGATAACTTTGTTGATCATACAATTATGTGTGTAATAAATATAAACTGTTTAAGTATAATAATTAATATGAGGATTTATTAACAGATAGTTAAGCAGGTATGCTCTTTTTATCACGTGTTCGTGAGTAAAGATAAAAAAGATTAACCGCAATGAAATTTATACAATCGTTAGATCGCGTTAGGTACCTACACAACTTTTATCAACCATGATCCTAAAATAAATAATAATAATGGAAAATAATTATTTTGTTGATGAATTTGATAATTCTGAGCAGAATTTTTGAATCATGTAAGTAGGTATTAAAAATCAATACATTGATAAAAATATAAACATAAATTTATTGAAAGTTGAGTAGGCCCGTTCCAGTGATTACTATTACAATTTAAAAATCAATAACCTACATAATTTACATTTCACTAGATGTAAGTTGCAATATTACTTGTAAACTAAGACCATTGCGTACTAATCGACTTCACCAAAGTTTAGAACGGAAAGTTTATCGTACAATTTATTTTCACGAAATGAAACAAAATGCTGGATAAAAAAATCAACGCACGCACTCAGTCTTAAAACATTTGGCTCTTATAATGAGTAAATTGAAGAAACTTAATTCAATATTTTACTTTGATATTTTACAATCTCTAGAAATACCTACGACATCGAAGAATTACCGCCTACGTAAAAAAAAAATACAATAAAATGGGACCTTGTACATAAAACTGTATACATGTAACCTATTCTTATTATAATTAGACTATTTCCTATATAAGTCTGTCATTAACAATATTATCACCTCGATCACATTTTGTATGATGCGGAAGGGTTCTACGCGCTATGTAAAATAATTTATTACATTTCACTTTACCTACTCTACTGTATAATATAGCAGTTAAATATTAAATGTCTAATTTCTATCATTTTTCCAGTTGCCGCCACGGTCATTAAAGTTTTTCCGATCTCTGTGTCCTCTGCCGGAGCCTCCGCGGTTCCATCGGTCATTGCCGCGACCTCGGTGCCCTCCTCTGTTCGGGAATCGTTGGAAATTTTGTTCGCCATCCATAAAATTAAAGTCATTGCCAGGGCCTGGGCCGTTAAAAGGCATATTTCCGAAATTATTAGGCCCCCTAAACTTGTTATTGAAATTATGTGGCATATTAGGGGCTATACCTAACAACCCAGGAGTAGGCCCACCGCGGGGGTCTGGTAAAGACTGGTTAAATCCATGCATATTACCCATATTCATATTATTCATCCCTCCCATCGCCATGGGTGGCATATTCATCATATTCATGTTCCCGCTATCCATCGGTCCGGAAGGCACTGGCATATTGCTATTTAAACCGAATGGATTAGAACTTTGATTAAAATTAACTGGAGTTTGTAATAGAGCTTCCTTCGGTTTAGGTAAATAAGAGTACTCACCATTCTCTCCCAATAATATACCCAAATTAGTAAAAATGTTACCCAATACGGCATTGCTTTGTACCGATGATAAATCAATTTTTTTGCCGGGCGTCTTTTCTTGGTGGTATTGTTTGATCATTTGGGTCACTGGCGCTAAATTTTGATTCACAAATATTTTCTGGGTTGAACTCAATTCCTTGTACCAGTTAGAATTTTGCAATATAGTTTGCAAATCTAAAGAGTTTGATTTCTGATCTTGGTTAATATTTTCAACAGTTTCTTTGGGCTTTCTTCGTGGGTCTATTCGTGGAGCAGAAGGCGTAGTTTTAGTAGACTTTTCACTATCACTATTACTTTCCTCTACAGATAATCGAAACACTTTTCTTAGTCTAGGATCTACCATGGCCTGCGATTTAGCTGTGCTATTCCTAATATCTGTGTAATCCGGACGAGGTATATCGATGGGTACTAATTTGTATAGAATAGGAGGGTGACTATTTATAGATCCATCAATTTCGGACGCAGGAGTGTAATTGGGTAAGGGCTTAAATGGTAACCCCAAACGAAAATCGATGTCTCCACTGGTTTGACGCAAATCCGTATCACCAAAAGAAGGGACATTAAACTCTGTCTGCCGTAAGTCCACATCAGTTCTCCGACGCCCATCTGTTGGTTCCCCGTCAATACAGTCGTAAATAGATACTCGCGGAGGTTTTTTAATAGCAGGTTTATTAGATTCGGTTATTTTATCCGGAGATCGCTTAGAACGAGGATCCCTTGATCGTGGAGAACTTGTACCTTCAGAATTATTTTCCACTTTATTTTCTTGTAAATTATTCTTCATCGTATTTAAAAGTTTCGTTACCTCCTCGCTTATATCTATTTTAGAGAGATCGCCCAGCCTACTTAAAAGAGTGGAAGGTTCTATTACGTGCGGGACCGGAGGGGCCGGCGATGGTGAAGGCGGTGTCTGTTTTGGGGATAAGGCTGGTGACTTTTTCTTTATTCCTTTTTCTTCATCACTTGAATACCATTTCTCATCTATCAACAAATTGTTGTCTTCGTCATCGTCTGTAGTAGAACGACGATGCCGTTTCTCGGGATTTTTAAATAATGGTTCAGGTTGAAGAAACCGAATGTCCGTATCACATTCTTTCACAGTGTGATTTTCTTCTATAGTAGAGTGACGAATTCTTGAACTTTCGTCTTTGAACGGAATAACTCGATGGTCCACGTCTTTTGATTCATTAGAAATAACAGGTTTTTCATTTTCAAATGTATCATTTGAAATATCGATATTTTCTTTATCCTTTGAAGCGAATTTTAACGCATCTTTAGTGTATTGATCAATATCAATCATATCTTTAGTTGTATGTAACTCTTTTTGACTCATTTTAACACGCGTTGAATCTTCAGGGCCAGAAATTGGTACTGATGGTTGAAAACGCATGTCAACATCCTTCCCTGGCAAGTCAGGAGGAGCTGTCATATTACTAGATACAGGGTTAGGGCCAGGCGGCACTCGTAAATCTAAATCTTTTGTGCCCATTGATGGGTTTACAAATTGTTGTGAATCGTTATTGCTGTTTATCAATCCTAACTTTTGTATGTTCATCGTATTTAACTGAATTTCTGTTATTTGTTTTAAAGATAGTCCAATGCTATTAAGTTGCAGTACTGTTAACTGACCCAATTGGTCTAAATTTTCAATTCCCATTTTAGTGAGATCCGAAATTTGACGTGGACTTAAGACTCCAGTTAGATTTTTAATACTAAGTACATTACTCGGATTTGTATTGCTATTAGGTGACATGTTAACGTTAAAATTCTGATTAGGAACATCACTTTGCCACCTTGATTGCCGTACTTTAGGTGAAATTCTATTTTGCCTTTCGTTCCCAAACTGATTTGATTGTAATAAATCTGGTGAATTTTGAGGATTTGGAATATTTAACTCGAAGAGAGACGGAATACTTTTTTCTTGGTTTTCTGAATTATCTGAAAATTGATGCATTAATTTTGTTTGCGTTGTATGAATCATTTTTAAAGCCCCTTCTCTATTTAACCTAGGAAAATCTCCTAAAATTTCTTTTGGAGCCGATTCGATGTGTTTCAATAATATGTTCTTTAAATTTTCATTTAATGGTTTTCCATGCGCAAATTTACAGTCTTCTTTGTATATACACGGAAGCCCAGTATGATAATATTTACATGGGAAATCAGCATGCATATACAGACATTTATCTCTTTTTGCACAACAATCCATTAGATAAAATTTACACAACTCCATTTTACGCGGCGGCTGGGCATCGTGTGAATAAATGCAATCATCACCTTTATGACATTTACCTTGCATAAAATATAAACATACTCCATCTGGATCTTGCATTGGATGAGCGCCTCTTCGCCTATCGTTTTTATTATTTTTGTTTCTATCGCGTTGTGTTCTAAGTCTCTGTTGACGATGATGCTGTTGTTCCCTAGATTCTTGACTACTATCGGAGGCATAAGAATCCCTATCATCGTCTTGAAACGCCTCCGTAGGAGATTGCCTCTGTACAGGGGATGCACCTCGCACACACATCATCTCGCTTTCGTCCATTTCATCAGCATACTCCTGTTTTTTACGTTTCTTGCTAGGACCGTCTTTACCGTCGTATTTCTTCCGTTTTTTGTACTTAGGAACACGTTCCTCGATATCTTCCTCATCATTATCATTTTTGTTCATGGCTTTTCTTATTGCCTTTTCAATATTACCAGCAAAATCATCTTCTACAGGGATAAAGTATTTACGGTTCTTTTTACTTTTATCCTTGAACTTTTCACCTTTATTTGATTTTGATTTCTTTTTCTTACCTGATTTTGAATAATAAAATTCTTGAGGTTCTGTTTTCTCTTGAATTTTCTCTTCAACGGTCGGAACATTTTCTTCATTTTTCGGGTCGTTTTGAACCTCACTTGCTTCTTCTCCTTCACTTTCTATTTCTCCATCCTCCAAGTCTTCAACTTCTGCGTTTGTCAGAGACTCCGCCATCTTAAAGGTGTCACTGAAATTGTCGAAAATGTGCTAATTAATAATTTGATGCAAGACAAGAAATACGATATTTGGTATAATAGGCAAGCCTAAACGACCAACAAAAAGTCCTTGCCCTTAATATGTTATCCATAAAATATTATGTATAGATGATTTATTGTTACCTATGTAAATATTCTTATATTCGTAAGTTATTAAATTTGATAAGATAAAAAAGTCATAATCGATGAAATATATACAAAGTTAATGTTTCAAATCCATAGGCATTAAGCAGTATTTCTATGTTATGTAACTCATACAATCGAATACGAACTCGAATACCGAACGGTTTTGGGGAATCGCAGTAAACTTATCGTTAGTTTATGTACCTACAACGTTTTAATATAGTGAAACAAGACGTATTGCGTCGAATATGTAGGAACTTAATTTTTCTACGCCATTTCCCGCTATCACAGCCTTGAACCCTAGACAATGAACAAGCATGACGCATTAATTGACAATCGGGTGAAAATTACTTAGGCAGCTATAAAACATGGTAAAAAAATTATTACCTACTATTAAATGGGGAAAAATTTATAGTAAACATTTAAATTCTATAACTAACTGATCGGTAGGTACAATAGGTTTTAATGGTTGGAAGAATGTGAGTTAGCTCGAGCAATTACCTAGGTAGGTAGGTACTTATTACAAATTACAAAACCCGCTGGTTGCGCAATTATATAGGTAGTTTATCAACCCTCGGTATAAGTAATTTCTAAAGTGAAACATTCAAAGAGAACGTACTTGAGTAAATTAGCGAATTAAAGTACTCTTAACACGGTAAAGTACAATGTCGGGCAAGTTACGTTGTTACGTTTATTTAATCATCTCATCAAAAACATTATTTGCCTTGTTTTCCCGATTAATCACTTTAGTTACCTACGCGCAGTGAGTACGTCATAGTCAAGTATTTCATTGCTCTACCTAAAATAAAAGATATTTTTAGCATGGATTATAGCGAACTATCGAGCTTTCATAAGAGTGAGAGAGACGGATATGATGCTAAAAGCCATAACGTTTCTGTGTGAGAAACGCGAGGTGCGTCATTCAAGAGAAATCCACAATATCATGGTCGCCATTTTGAATATAAAGCGACTAAATTGAGAAGGTCATCAAGTACAAATTTTACATACACAGGTCTCATGACTTTTCCAACGCGAAATTAATAAAATGTAAAGAAAAAATATTATAACCAAAAGTTTTATCATGCCGAGCCCTAAAACTTATATAAACGAACACAAAGGCCTTACACATCAATGCTTTGACGCCAAATTACGAGTAACTAATTAGAAAAAAATGGCAAAGTAAATTATGTAATAATTACTTATTGCAATAATTATCTAATAATTAGTATGTAAATGTAACAACAGTCTAACCAGCGAGTGTAAATCTCATTTGTTTTGAAATACTGTACCTAATAATCGATGGAACAATTAGCATTGGGAATGTATCTCCAAGATTCACAATATTACTTAGGTGTTGCGCAGTCAGAAATTCAACATGTATGGCAGAAGTCAGTACTATAACTGTCCATAGCCACTACTTTCAAGACAGTAATTTTGGTAGTACAGCCAAACCAAGCAAGCAGTGGGTGGCCGTTCACATTTCACAATGTCTTGCCTTGCTGCTGCGCTCTGCGCTCTCGCCACGATTTGAATGACGTAAGCCTTCTAGAACGACCAGATATCTTTGTGTCCTTTCTTTCATCGAGGTCACGAGGCGTATGAACGCTCACTCACACAAGCACATTAGCACGTAGTTCCTACGTGTAAATATGGCGTCTGACCTATATACCTACAAATATCGTAAGCTACCATCTTAATTTAGCCGCATTATAATGGTACAACCTCTACGATAAAAATAATATTGTGAAATTATCGCAAAGTAAAAGAATAACTTGTCCTTATAACATTAATTAAGAAAAATACCACTATTCCGACACCAAATAGGTTTTCCCGAATAAAGCCATAGATAATATATAGAAATACACAAATATAGATTATTATAAATATGAAAAATTATAACATGCACAAAAATTATGTAGGTATAAAATGCATTTTATGATTATAAAGAAAAATGTACAATTATGAATGGTAGGTACTTTAAAATAAAGGCTATTATGGGAGCCAAACAAAATGTACATATTCGCCGCCATTGCATCGCCATTTTGACGCATGTAATGTAGCAAGATTGATCATACATGAGTAAAGTTACTAATACGATTACCAACTCTCGACATTATTGCATTACCTCCTAATCGCGATATTAAAACGGGAAATGTATAGCGTAGATAGATATTGCACGTGTATGTTATTTCCTTCAGCTAATCAAGCACTTTATGTAATAGGGGGCACGCATTCATTTATGGCCTAACGAGTAAATAATATTAATTGTTACCAATCTTACATTAATGAACAAATCACTATGTGCGACTACTATACGCCATATAAAATAGAAATCTTTCATAGCATTGCTGCATAAAGACGTAACAATTCGAGTACGCTATATTGATTTCGAACGACGACTGCAGCAGAACAAAGAATCGACATAAATTATTTAGTTCTTTTTTTGAACACTCTGAGGAAGGGTGGCGCTCATGTAGCATCGCTTGTATCGCCATCTCCCATGAGTAAAGTGAGAACTTGAAGTATTTCCGGTCAATTAAGGTTATGTTCATGTTACTTTATTCTATATATTTTTGTATTCATAAATAACTTTTACCAAAATATGTCTGTTGTATTTTTCATAATTTTTATACTTGAATATTTCGCTTCGTCTGAAGAATTATGTTTCCTATAAATTCAGAAGCCTTAAACGATAATCGTTAATGTTGTTGCCATAATCATAATATAAACACATTCATATAGATTTATTATAACTTATTATTATATAAAATATCTAATATAACCATTGTACATATTAATATTTTACTTTTATAATAATAATAGTTTGCTCTTTTCTTTTCCATATAAAATTCCATTTAAATGTTTCTTTCGTTTTAGAACTAAAGCTCAATGTCATATATGTCATCTCATGATTTTTGTCAATAATCATACTCTCATGACCGATAGCGTTGTGCGAATTCGATTATTCCATAGCCAATTTATTATTTCTTTAATTCGTAACCGATTAATAATGTATTGTTACTCATTTATTTATTTTATCAGTATTGTATTTTATTTTTATAAACAGTATATTTATTGCTACAGCTGCAACTTGCTGATATTTCCTGAGATGAGGTAGTCATTAGTAGAAATCTGTGCTTGAGATTTAACTCACATTAGTAGATTATTTTTGTCAATAAAATGCTGGAAGGTGCTCAATGCTGGAAGGTGCTCCATTAAGATCCGGTTATCGGTATCTCAGATTTTAGATCGAAGACGAATCTTTTTGTGAAAGAATTGTAAAGACAACGCATTTTGTCTCTAGATCGAGCATATCAAAAAACAAACTACAATTGAATAGACTTATGAAAACATTTCTAGTATAGTAAGTAAGTAGCCTAGTAAGGCTTGACGTATTCTACTAGAAAAAAAACTTTCTAGTATTTTTATAATAATTATTAAGTTACAAATCGATTGTGTGCCTCACTAAGGTGGCATCAAAATTGAAATGTCATTTTATTATCAATTTTGTGATAAGTCAGCATCATCGCAGAAAATACAAAAATTCATCGACTTTTAAATAATTGGTGACAAGATGTTAATTTCTTTGTAGTCACGTAAAATATGTTAGTAAGCTCTCGTTGTGAATCTGTTTACAGTAAATGTTATTAAACAATTATTAGTAATAAAAATTGTTTTCAAAGTTTCAAAGGATTTTGTATAATGTCTGAACCAAGTAATCCCTTTGCTGGTCTGTTAGGAGTTTCTGAAGTAACGGCATCAACTGTCGAGTCTCCTCAAACTGACGATAATGTGGCATTTCAAGTCGGCTCTAAAAAGTCCTTAGAAGACGAAGAAACAGAAACCGTAAATAATTTAGTGGAAAATGTATTCCACTTCACGATCAACCCTAAGGCTGGAGAGGGGCACCCAGTCGGTGACAGACAACTGGTTTACCTGGAGGAGCTCGCTGAAGCCATAATACCCAAAGTGCACATAGACTTGGAAGCATTAGAACAAGCACTGTTTGAAAGACTTCTTCTCACTGATGTTGAATCTAGTGTAATACCTAAATCAAGTAAAGTTTTCAACGAGTATGTGGTTCAGAAACAAATCTTTCCATATTTATTCAGCTCCATTCAGAACCTTCAGAGCTATGAACATGTGAACAGTGCTACTGTGAAAAATGCCTTGGAAAAGATGAGGGAGCTCATTTTCAGGAATGCTGTGACGGCTCTCAAGCAGCCAGCATTGTTTGAAGGGCAGGACTTTTCTATGCAACTTTTGGAACTCTTGCAGCATGTAGATCCATTGAGTGATACATTTTTTATAGATGTTGTGAAAGCATTTATGTCTGATGGTAAGGATTACATTAATATCCACCTTTATTTTAACACTCTTATAGGTGGGTCTGTTGTCCGAAAGCATCAAAAGAGTTCTTAAAGGGTTGCTATCAGGTTAACATACTGTCAATTTAACACATTAATATGTTGTTCACTTGATGTTGTGTGTTGCTGCCTTTGCCTACAGACCAATCCTCATGTGATAGTGTGTGGTATATAAACAATATAGTATCTTATTTTCTTAGCCCACCAAATTTAATGTTTCAGTCAGGCAATGAAGGTGTTAAAGGGTTATAATCCCCTTAAAAACCCATACAATGCTTACCAACCGTGCCGAGAGGTTGAATTTTTAAAGGTCTAGATAGGAAGCTCCTGGCCAAGCTAGGAAATATTTTCAAAACAGTGTTTTCCTCCAATTTCAGATGATGAAGGAGCATTAGAACAGCTGCGAGACACAATGATACCCGTGCTGAGAAGAATCCACACAGATGTCAACAAATCCACCCTGATTAATATTCCTATATACATACTGCCATCTATCCAACTGTTTGCTGGTAAGTCTTAAATAAAAACTGAATTAAGTAATGGCACCAGTTGCAAGTATCTAGAAAGCTATCAGATTCAATAGATTTAGTTACTGGCTTTTATAAATCTACTAGTTGATACAAAATGGGTAAATTATTTTTTTTGCAACTTAACTTTGTAAATCTCAAACTATCGGCTTTGTGGGACAGTTGAAGTACTAAAGGTTTTGTAGACTTGTGAAATCGGTCAACAGCTGTATTCCTATAATACCTTTTGTTTTACAAGTTCCCTCCAAAGCTGATGATTTTAGAATTACAAAGTTAATTTTTGAAAAAAAAAGTATACCCATTATGTGTCACCTTGTATATGATTTAACCAAAGTTTATTGTAAGTAACAAACAACCCACACTTGGAAGAATACTCTGGGCCTGCCGCTTGGTGGGACATACAAATGGCTAGCACCCCCTGTTGCATGAGATCTAAAAAGTCCTTATTCATTCATTATTATATTTCAATGATTAGTATTAAAGTTTGTTTATTTCACAAAGATGCATGGTGTGATGAAAATACTGGCATATGGGTAAATTTGATTTAATTCAAGTCTCTTCATAAAAGGAACTGACTATAACATTGGTGAAATATAATAATGATACTCCTCTGTCTTCTCTTATGGGGAATAAATAGAGCTCAGACCCACAACCACAATCTTCTAATGTTGTACTGCCACGGACTAAGCATAGTACTACAGTCTTTGTTATTATTTACGAAGTACATCATGTGATTGGACTGAATACACTTATAACTAATAACTTTATTTAAACTAAGTATTTCTCGCAGCTCAAAAACTCAACATAAACTAGTTTTATTATTGAAATATTCCAGGTAATCAATGGCTAGCTCCCATATTAATGGGGGCATGTGAGCCGAAGATAGAAACAAATGGCCGGTTGTACCAGGACTCGGTGATTGGTGCTCTACTAAGTCTCTCAGTAATGCCGAGGACGGCATCATCAGGGCATGAGTTCTTTGATAACCCAATGGATCAGGTATGTATAGATAATTATTACCTTTACATATCACAAAGTTGGCAAACAAGCTCATGACCCACCAGTTCCAGTTAAGCAGTTACTGTAGCTTAGAGATGCTTGTAATACCAATGGCTTTGCTTGCATGTTGCCAACCCGGAAAAGAGTGGGACAGAGGGAGGAAAAGGCATATCTTATAATTGGTTGGTACCCCCAACAAAGAAACTTTCGAGATGATATAAGACTGTGACAGTGGATTTTATCTTTTATCTAGCTCTGTCTACAAATTGGATTCTTATGCCCACTTGTGGCAATCTTGAGCATATTAGTAATTTGGAAAGAAACATTAAGATTGTTCCATTACATGATACTTTATTCATTTAAGTCATTAATTATTTTCAGTCCGCGACATCAATGATTGAGACTTCAGTGTGGAACGCGTCATCGCACCTGGCTAATAACATGCACAAAATATTTCTAGCAATGCTAAAAGGAGGCCCGCTAATGAGGAATAGACTCTTGACATGGATTGGGAAGTGTTTGAAGACTAATGTTGCTAGAGGAAAATTGTGGAGTGTTCAGGTATAACTGAACTTTATTTCTTGAGCAATAGGTATAAATTTCGTTTAATTTTTGTTAGGAAGAAATCCTTAAAAATATTGAAGTGTATTTTTGAATGCTATTATTTCTTGATATTGTATATGAAGTAATACTAGTGCCTATAGAAATTAGAACTCTCCAGGCCGAACAAAATCGCAACGCGTGTCTGGAACGCGCACTACTATAATTCATCTTAATGTTACCAGAAACCAATGGGAAAATAATATACTAGCAATTTTGTTTTTTCTCCAGGCTGGTGAAGTTAGCGCGGCAACAATGACATGCGTCTCGGACGGTTTCATGCTCAATCTAGGCGCAGTGCTGTTGCAGCTGTGTCAACCGTTCTGTACAAATACAAATGATCCCAATCCCAAGTCATTAAAAATTGACCCTACATATGGTGCAGTTCTTGTAAGTTCTTAAAGATTTTTTCTTAAAGTCTAACATAAATAGGTACTGTAGACAGGAACCTGTTTACTAGATATTTTCTTCTTTTAATTAAATACTTGTTATAATATAAATGTCGCAATAACATATTATGTGTCGTTTAAATAAGCAAATTTTGCAAGTCAATTTGACATGCCTCACCGCGCTTTGAGCACGAAATCCTTTATAAAGGTAATAGTTAGTTGAAAAATAATTGTGTATCTTATCCTGTATTCACAGCCAGAGGAATGTGCAGCCAAATCAGTACATTTGGATTGTCTGCACAGCGAAACTTGTTTGTTGCCACCCAGAACGACTGAAGATGACCAGTCAGTAAAGCGGCCCACTGCTGAAACTTACAATTTCGTCACCGAATGCTTCTTTATGACACAGAAATGTATCGATTTGGGTGAGTAAAGTTGTTCAAAATTTTATTTATGGTCGTATACTCTAGGTTAGCATAGCCAGCTGTGCAAGCAATAAGAAATAAGTATGTTTTTCTCATGTTCCTCTATGAATTTAGAAAGAGAAAGAGCTGTAATTCAGCATGACAAAAGTGTGATAAAGATTACTTTTTAACCGCCGACAAAAAAATAGGGGTGTTATAAGTTTAACATGTGTATTTGTGTATCTGTGTGTCTGTCTGTGGCATCGTAGCGCCCAAGCGGATGAACCGATTAGAATTTTGTTTTTTTTTTTTTTTTTTGTGAGATACGTATTCTGATCGAGAGTGTTCTTAGCTATGTTTCATGAAAATCGGCTTAGCCGTTTGAAAATTGTCAGCTCTTTTGTAGTTCAAAAAGTCGTCGCATCTTTCTAAATTTTTCTAAGTTAGGATCCAACATCTCAATACGCTGTGCGTTCGCGCGCACTGTGAAACCTCGAAAGTAATGTATGTGTCCTTTTCTGACCTCTAAGAGCCACTCCTTCCCTAACCATGTGTAACATTTGATGGTTTATCGTCGACGCTCCTCGGATTGAACGTGTAGATATAAAGACGACCGCTTGGCGCAGTGGTTCGAGCGTAGGCCGCTCGACTCACTGCACCGGGTGGTTGCGGGTTCGATTCCCGCTGGGGTAGATTTCGGAAATGGCCTTTACGTAATTTTTCCAGTTCTGGGGGTCACCGGGATCGCCCCCACTCCATTGTACGGTACCCATAGTACAAGCGTTGCTTAGTTTGAGACTATACCGTTGGTGTGTTCGTCTGGCGATATTAATATATATATATAAAATTCTCGTGTCACAATGTTATTTACCATACTCCTCCGAAAGGGCTCGACCGATTTTCATGAAATTTTGTGTGCATATCGGGTAGGTCTGAGGTTCGGCTACTATATATTTTTCATACACCTAAATGTTAAGGGTGGTCCACATTCCACGCGGACTGAGTCGCGGGGCACAGTTAGTTGGACATAGTTTGGCAGGATGGAATCAACCCACATGCACTGCTGTAGACCAAAACCAACCTTGTGTTAGTTGTTTTAAGTTGGTGTTAGTTTGCAGAAGTGTGTGTGGGTTGGTTCCGTTATGCATAACTACGTCCAGTTTATGAATATAAAGCAGGCGTAATGTATGTGTGTGGTGGGTACTGGGTGCACCCCTACAGGGGTGCGGGTGTGCGCGGAGAAGCTGGGCCGCTGCGGGCAGGAGCTGGCGCAGGCGCAGCGCGCGCTGGCCGACGCCGCCGCCGCCGCGCACCACCTCGTCGACCCCATGCGCCAGCGCACGCAACACCTCATGACCAAGTTAACATTCCTCTACACTACATTTGCCTTACGTGTATAACATAGAATCTTGCTGGGTCTTTTTAATGGCATTCGTCATTCAAAATTATTAAAATTTAGAAGAAAAAAAAATTGTCTCAGTAGAATAGTCAGAACTGGCAGCTTAATATTTGGGTCAGCTGTAGCGATTACTACTAGTTTCTATATATTGTACTACTTGTGTTTATGTATTCCAAAGACAGAGGTAGTGCCCGCAAAAGCAGTCAGCATTCCAGTCGGTTTCTTCTTCTTCTTTCTTTAAAAATATGGCCCACCCAAGTTAATAGGTATTTCGCCAATGTCAAGTAACAAATAGCAATAACAAACACAATTGATAACAATACAATGCAAAAATGCGACCGTCGACTTTGGAAAACGAAAATGACGCTTCAATCAGTTTATCGATCAGAATCACAGAGTGACAGCGCATGCAAAAGCCAATTGACACTATAGGTATATTATTGGAAACATCAAACACATAATATTTTGCGAATGCAAGTATCTTCACTTCATTTGTCTAAAACTGCTACTATTTTGTTGCGGAATATTTCTTATCTACGCCTCTCTGCACAGGTTCTTCAGTCTCCGCTGTGCTCTACTCGAGAAGGATATGTTGACGAACTTGAACCGGCTTCAAGCGACGACCTGCACGTGGCTGGTGCAAGTCGCGGTGCGGTCCAACCCTGACGTGCCGCTGCCTAGCTACGCACCCACTACATTGATGCCTATAGATATGCCTATTATCACTCCGCCGCCGGATACACTGAGGTTTGTTGACGACATAGACTTAAGATTGAACGGAGTAGATGTGACATTATATAGGGTTCCTAGTTTGACTATGGAACCGTAAAAATAAAATTTGATATCATACCTTACCATTGGCAATAAAGGTGCACGTTTCCGCTAAGGGCGTTGCTCTCAAAATCACTACATAGTATAAAACAAAGTCGCTTCCCGCTGTCTGTCTGTCCTTATGTATGCTTAGATCTTTAAAACTACTTAACGGATTTTGATGCGGTTTTTTTTTAATAGATAGAGTGATTCAAGAGTAAGGTTTATATGTATAATACATGCCTAGTATAGTAGAGAAACACTGATAATTTTAGAGGCTTCTAGGAAGCTGGGGCGGGTCGCTAGTATATGTATTGTATAAATGCGATCTCGATATCGATGCCGTTCAAATTTGGACCTACTTAGCATGTAGATAAATATCGTACTAGCTGAAATAGTGTTGTAATTCCCAGATGTGTGCCGGAGTTCGTGTTGGAGAACATAGTGGTGCTGATAACGACGGTGCGTCGCACGGCGGGCGCCATCCGCGAAGAGGCGGACCTGGCGGGCCTGCTGCAGCCCGCGCTGTCGCTCGTGCTCGCCTTCATGGGGGACTCCACGCGCACATACAACCCACATCTCAGGTATCGGAGATGATTAGATGAGCCACTGAAAGACTTGACAAAAAAAGAACAAATATTATACTAACTACTGTTATATTTTTTACAATTTCTGGAAAGGCGACCATAAAACTTGTGAGCTTACGCGTTCACCCGCTTATAGACAGTTAATTTCATGAAGTCGCGGGAATTATTGCAATTTGACCCATATGTCAGTGTCTTAAGGAGTTACAGCACGCAGTACAGTCTTCGGGAATTGAACGAACTATACAGGTCGCAAAACAACGTTATCATAAGACCTGAAAGTGCGGGAGGCTGCAGCGGGAAATTGTGAATAGTAGTAGTAGGTTGTGTATATATCCATGGGAGAAAGCCCTTGTTAATATTGCTGGCTGAAACATTTTTGTCCTATGCCTTTATTTTTAGAAGATTTTACAATGTCAGAATTTGCAATTGGTTATCAAGTCTGCTATTGTATACTACCAGGAAACACATTAGAAATGGAATATCTATACATGTGATCTTATATAAAGCTAGATTGATAGTAATGCTGCAAAAAAATATATTGATTTAATGTGTTTAATTCAGAGCGAGATTGGCGGAATGTCTTGAAGCGATGCTGCCGAACCACCCTGACGATCAGCAACCGTTGAGCAGCTTGGCGTCGTTCTATAGGGAGCAGCTGTTTAAGGAGCATCCACACAGATTGCAGGTGCGTAACAATCCTATATTAACATTTAAAATGTTCATATTACATACTTATCATGAAAGATCCAGTATAATAAATAAAAATTACAATCATGCCCTCACAATTATTTGATCTGAAAAATCATTTGTAAATTTAAATTGTTGTTTGTAACATGTAAAATGTGTTTTGCAGAGTATAATAAATATCGCCAGTCTGACACACCAACTGTATGGTCCCAAACTAAGCAACGCTTGTACTATGGGTACCTTACAATGGACTGGGGGCGACCCCAGTGACATCCACACCTGGGTAAATTATGAAAAGACTATTTCCGAAATTTGCCCCGGTGGGAACCGAACCCGCAACCACCATGTGCAGAGAGCCGAGCGGCCTTCGCTCAGTATGTATAGTCTGTTTCTGTTAGCTGAGAAATTATTTTGTTAATTTTCACCCGAAATTACGAGTAATCATTTTATCCTATTAAGCGCGCATAGTCGCAGGCTACAAGTACATATATTTCCTTTCATTTGTAGTTTTATATTTCAGTTGGTACCATGTCTTCTGGACGTGTTCGTGGGCATCGAGATGACCGGGCAGAGTGTGCAGTTCGAGCAGAAGTTCAACTACCGACGGCCTATGTACCTCGTAATGGACTTTTTATGGGGAATGGAGGAACATAGAGATGCTTTTACGTAAGTCTAGAAAATGTTGCCAAAGAAATCTCGGCTTTCTTTTCTTCATGACATTATTTATTTATTTTTCCAAGGTGAAGTAATCCTTATTTGGATGTAGGTTGGTTGATTTTGTTATTAGCAATTAAATCTTGGTCAAAACACTCAATGTGAAGTGTCAGCGTCATTTTGCCAATGCGAATAAATTATTCTACAAGACGAATATTACTACAGATTGTCATAAGTTTTAGTAACCAAAGCTTTCATGTGCATGACTGTTTAGTAAACGCCTTTTAAATATATTTTTCAGACGGTTAGCGAAGGAAGCCGAGTCCAACATGGAGGCAGTTCACCCACCGATATTTTTACGCTTTGTAAACTTACTCATGAACGACGCTATTTTCCTGCTGGACGAGGCCCTCGGGAATATGGCGCAAATACGTACCTTGCAGACGGCGCAGTGAGTACTCATTTGTATGGCAACGAAATCAAATATTATGTTAAACAATGTCATTCATGGCTGTGACGGTTCGCGGACTTCGCATCTTTTTAAATGTGATTAGATCGTATCAATAGTGTTACCTTCCTTGTTTAGACAGTGGCTGTCGTGCACTTGCTTTTGGCTAAACGTTAAGTTTTGTGTAAGGACGCATTACGGTTAACGGCGCGCGGCTTTGATAAAAGAAATAAAGGATACCGCATGTTAGTACGCGCAATGTTCCACCAAAAAATACGCATGATTCAAAATTCGCGCAGTCGCCCGCTAGTCTGCAATCGACCATTGACACAAGAGCTGTCAAAACCGCGGCGTAAAATATTGAAAAAATACCGTTTTGCATCATTGAAACAAGTAAAAGTGAGAACTGGAAGCATAAGAAAGCGAATGGCATTTCATTTTATCAGTGAGTCCCCCTTAAAATACAATATTTTACAAGAAAATGTTAAATTTATATTTTCATACATTCTATGTAGTTGAATAATGTGGATACGACTTCTATAAAATTATATTGTTTCGTATTAAAATGCCGTTTTCGTAGAAAACGGTTTATTGCGCTCTCCACAAACTTAACTTATACGCACTAGTAGGTACAGTAACATTTGTTACACACAAAACTTCCAAATCACATAGCAGTCGCACAGTCGTCCAATATAGTCGCTTACCTAAGGGTCGTTGTATATTCCTCTATCTTTGCTTTCTTAACACAATATGTTCAATGTCGCTTCCGATGACAATATATTTTTAGGGTACTTTTCTCGACAGTTTAAACTCGAAAATCTCTAAAAAAAATTTTATTATCAGGTCAATTTAAGACATTTAATTTGAGATACGACAGTGAATTCAACATTTTCCCATAGATTTCCTCAATCTATAGAGAGGCGTGAAAAATGGACTAATGCCATACTTTTTACGGGAGCACCCAATTGGAGACCAACAAAACGTACCTGTATTTGTTCATTATATTTTGATGAATCGGATTTTTACACAAGTAACAAAGGCCACCGGGTGTTAAATAAAACTGGTTAAATATATCGGTTTATATTTGAGTAATCGGCGGTTATGCTCAATACCGCACCTGCTATAATATCGCCAGACTGACACACCAACTATGGTCCCAAACTAAGCAACGCTTGTACTATGTACCGATATCATACTTGGTACCGTACAATGGACTGGGGGCAATCCCGGTGACAACCAGACCAGGGCGAATTACAGAAAGGCCACTTCCGAAGTTTCCTGGGACGCAAATCGAACTCGCAACCACCCGGTACAGTGAGCCCAGTGGTATTCGTGCAAACCACTGTGCCAAACAGTCGTCACAATACCAAGCCAAGCGATACTGCGCCAAGCAATATAATGAACACTTCCATCACTTGTCTTTGCTTGTGTATAACTTCTTACATTTTTTACCAGGCTGCTTCTCTAATACTGTTTAACTTAACACTGTACACATCATAAGGACGTCGTGCTGCTTATAATTAAATGTCACATTTAATTTTAAAGTCCCAGTTTTTTTATCTCATGTATTTATTATTTAATGTATTTTTTGTGGACCGATAAAATAAAATAAAAGTATTTCCATATTTGCTTAATACTTTTTCTCTTACGAAAACGGTATTTTGAATATAACCCGCCACGTTATAATATTCTTATGTAATTGACTTGAAATCGTGAGGCGTATCCATAGTTTTGACGTCGTTTTGCACAGTTTTGACACTGGGCCCCGCGCGCCGGCGCGCTTTACACACACTGTCATTGCCGCGAGATCGCATTTGAATAATAATAAAGTATGAAGTACTGTATCCATTCCTTCCTTTATCAAAGGCGCGCGGTTTCTAACCTCGTCTATTTGTGATTCAAAGATATCAAAACAAGTGGACGCGCTGGCTGTTTCTTTCCGCGACTCATTTTAAAACCGCAACTGTTTATTAAAATAAGATAAATTTATTAGTGTATGCCCAACCGCAACAAGCGGTTACTGCGCGCGGTTTTTTGGACAGTGATGGTGTTAGTACTAGGGCAGCTACACAAGCAGTTTTACGAAGTCCATCTTACAACTGACAAAAAGAAGAGCGGTTTTTAACCGCAATGCGTGCACTTACACGGTTTTGTGGTAGCATAGAAAACCGTAGTGCGGGATTACACTTATTTGCCATTCGACACTAAAATTTTAAATCTATAACCAGGGAATCAGGCGCCTGGGCCAACCTGCCGTCCCAGGAGCGAACCCAGAACCTGTCGAACCTGTCGCACGTGGGCATGCTGGCGCGGTTCGACAACATCCTGGGGCGCGACACCATCCGCACGCTGGTGCGGCTCACGGCGCACGCGCCCTACGTCTTCTGCCACCCCACGCTTGTCGAGCGGATCGCGTCCATGCTCAACTACTTCCTGATGCATCTCGTTGGGCCCAATAAGAAGAACTTCAAAGTGAGTTGCTTGGAATTGACGACCGCTTGGCGTAGTGGTTCGAGCGTAGGCCTCTCGGCTAGTGAGCCGTGGTATCGGCCCCGTGGGAATCGGACCCGCAACCACCATGTTCAATGGCACATGGTGGTTGCGGGTCCGATTCCCGCCTGACTGAACCGATTCCAGACTGATACACCAGCTGTATGGTCCCAAACTAAGCAACGCTTGTACTATGGGCACCGTACAATGGACTGGGGGCGGCGATCCCAGTGACACCCAGACCAGGGCAAATTACGAAAATGCAATTTCCGAAATTTGACTCGGCGGGAATCGAACCCGCAACCACCATGTGCAGTGAGCCGAGTGGCTTACGCTCGAACCACTGCACTAAGCGGTCGTCTAGTTATTATAGGCTATAGATGCTTGCAATACCAAAGGTATTACTCGGGAAGGGAGATGGCATTGGTTTCCGTCCCTCACTCATCGTACGAAACGCAGTTATAAATAGCTGCTTTACCCCGATCTTCTGTGAGAGGATGGTATTATCACGATCGGGCCAGCATAAATATGTTTGAGGCCTTACCACCACCGTCAATAATTTCCTTCAGGTGAAAGACTTGAAGGAGTACGAGTTCGACCCCGCCAGCACGGTGCTGGACATCTGCCGCATGTACGTGGAGCTGGGCGGCAACCAGCGGTTCTGCGCCGCCGTGTCCGACGACGGCCGCTCCTACTCGCCGCAGCTGTTCACGCTGGCAGAAGCCGTGTTAAGTAAGCATTTTTTATCGCTTAATATTTTAGTTATTATCGTGTTCTATATCACATCGGAGTTTTATACATAAAGATGATTAATGCCGTCAATTATCATCGTTACGCATTATAGCAGTGATAGCCGATTGGTTAAAGCACGCGTCTTGCGGGCACCAGGTCTTGGGTTCAAATCCCGGCTCGCACCTCCGGATTTTTCGAAATCTATGTGCGAATCATAATTTCTATATGATTATCACTTGCTTACGGTAAAGGAAAACATCGTGAGGAAACCTGCATGTCTTAGAAGATCTAACCAATTTTCGAAAGACATGTGAAATCCGCCAACCCGCACTGGGCCAGCGTGGTGGATTATGGCCTGAATCCCCCTCATGTTGAGGGGAGGCCCGTGCCCAGCAGTGGGACGTCAAAAGGGCTAAATTATTATTATTATATTATATACGATAATTAATGATCTGGTTCAGATTCGTTTAGAGTGCAGTATTTTGTTTCACATTGAAAGATTGCGCGCGCTTCTCCGAGCAAGTGTCACAGCGGGCGGCTGGGGAGGCTTAGGTTTTTTGTCACATAGTCAATAATAGAGCTCTCTCCCGCTTTTTCGAGCTAGATTCAAATATGGCGCGCAGCGTTTGCAAAAAAATATTGAAAACCGCGTTTATGAATTACTACGTGAAAACTAGGGGCGAAAGGGGGGGTCTTGGCATATACTACGGGAGGCCACCATGGAGGTGAGGGGTACAAAAATTGTAAAAAATGGGTCACGACGTAGTATGGGTACGTTCCCTTAAATCCACAAAATTTATAGACAAAAGCTAGCGTAAAGTATAGTAGGTTTGTATTGTCGTTTGTATTGTCAGTCCGCATCGGCGGCGGCGGGCTGATCGGCTCGCTGCAGCAGCTGGCGGCGCGCGTGCAGCGGCTGGCGGAGCAGCGCGCGCGCGACGAGGAGGTGCTGGCCAACGCGCCCGAGGAGTTCCTCGACCCCATCATGAGCACGCTCATGCGCGACCCCGTCGTGCTGCCCAGCTCGCGCACCACCGTCGACAGGACCACTATTGCAAGGTTATTGACCCGACACACGTTACCCTGTATTAAATGTTGTCTAAAAATTAAAATTAAGGGGTGGACCACCCTTAACATTTAGTGGTATGAAAAATTGATGTTGACCGATTCTAAGACCTACCCGATATGCACACAAAATTTCATGAAAATCGGTCGAGCCATTTCGGTGGAGTTTGGCAAAATACACCGCGACACGAGAATTTTTAATATTAGAGATACACCTGTGTGTAGCTTTCCTACCTTGCCGTATTCGGTAAACAATGCTGGCATGTCTTTCGACATTGAAAAAAGTATTAGAAGACTGTTCTAAAATTTAACATGAAAAAGACATGCCAAGATTATTTTTCTAAATATTTATTTATTTAATTCGAGTTAATAAGAAATATATCATATTTTTACACAAAAAAAACATATAGACGAACATAGAACCTTATCCTTTTTGGAAGTCGGTTAAAAACATAGGTAGTCAGGTATCTTTCGTATTTTTCATGCAACTTTAAATGTATTTTCTTAGGCACCTTCTCAGCGATCAGTCGGATCCGTTCAACCGCTCCCCGCTCTCCATGGATCAAGTGAAGTCCAACACTGCACTCAAAGAGAGAATTGTCGCGTGGATCGCCGAACAGAAGGCGAACATTGCTCAAAACAGGACCAGTAACTCTTAGATATGCTAAGTTTTATAGGTTTTTGTATACTTTCTAGACAAGCTAGAATTTATCGTAGGTCTACACTACCTAGAATATAGATTTCGTACTATATGCAATATAATAAGTAAGGGCGGGGAAGTAAACACACCGTAAGTTGTTGGCTTCCACTGTCTGTGTTTATGAAGACAGTTTTTGTGTAGTTATGGTAACATATTTTGTTTTGTGGAACATTGTTCAGTAAGTTTTTGTAAATTTTAGTTCTTAGAACCTTAATTTCAGTACATATCAGTTATGTATATAATTATTTTAATAGGTACCTGTGTTCGTTGGCAGTGTTCCATCATAATGTTAATTTTTGTGGAACATTGATGTTATGTATTTAATTCCCAGCGGTGATACGATTTACGATAGAAATTTGTAGCAGCTGTCGCGTCATATTGTGATAAATTATTTTCTTTTATTTTGTTGGAATAGTGATGTTAATTAGATATAAATAGGTATTATATAATAATATAATTTGTTTGATATAATATGATTTTATTATTCATTTTTAATGAAAGAATGAGAATTGAGCTGTCGAAAGCCTCAAAGTTTTGACACTGATATTGTGAGCGACGGCAAACTATGAAAATGCCCATTCCGTAATCCTTACTGCGCCTGAATGGGTTATACAGGTTGAAACATAAAGGGTATACTTTTTTTCAAAACTTAACTTTGTAATTCTAAAACTCAGCTTAGGAGAAAACTTGAAAAACAAAAGGTGTTACGGGGATACAGCTGCTGACAGGTTTCATAAGTCTCCAAAACCTTTAGTAGTTCAACTGTCCCACAAAGCCGATAGTTTTAGTTGTTGAAGTTGTTAGCATAGTTAAAGCCGATAATTAAAGTTGCAAAAAATAGTATACACTTTCTGTTTCACCTAGTATATATCCACTATCAACTGTAGAAGTTTAAAATCTCTCAGGACTTGATCCTACTAGCGGTTCACAGCGTCTTCCCAAAGGGGAGATAGATAAACCGTCTGCGCGACATGAGGGTAGAAAACCTAAACGCGGCGCGACGTTTGGCCCCCGTGTCTCGACACCTTGTGCACAACAGCAGGAGAGATTGGTCCCCTGGCCTACATGACTATTCCTTGTCTACCTCCCAGAGATATAAGCAAGATATAAGTGGATATAAGCATACGTAACGTAGTATATGTACTTATTATCTTGATGGATGTAAGTAATCTAAAGTCTGTCTCACGAAAGAAGACCTACGGCAATAAGTGGAACTAATTTTCGCTACGACGTCAATCTATTATATTTTTCTGTTTTTATTTGGATAAATTTCAATAAATTACTGTAATAATAAAATTGAATTCATCCTACAGTGATAAAACATTGAGTTTTAGGGGAGTTTAAAATAATGGAGGTTAACAACATTTTGTCGCATGACTATGGCGCCGCGTCTGCAGGACTTCTTTCGTGAGACGGACTTTACCTTGTAGTTGGAAGAACTCTGTTTTTTGGGAAGGAACTTCACAGAGAAATACGATTAATAATGTCAACAGAAGTCCATTGATGCGTTCACCCACCCAAGTCTGTGACCTACCCACGGTAATCACAGTCAACGGAAAGTTTACGTGAACTTTGGGCATGAACCTTAGGCTATATAACATCTCTCGAATGAACAGTTTCCATCCTTCTTCTAATTCATATGTAAAAGAAGAATGGAAGCTGTAATTTCCGATATCGGAAGCTTTCTGTAATTTGTGAATCCCTGAAATACCAATTAGAGCAAAGCCACCAATTTTGAATGTTTTTACAGTACATATTAAAATATCGACTTTAGACGTGGGTACTGATTACCGATTGAACTAATCCGATACACTGAGCAAGACAAAAGATGGTCTATGCATCCCATTCACTCTAATGCAAAAGTAAAATACGAGTATCTCGTTTCCACGGCTGACAAAATGCTTACTGCATCGCTGTGCTTACTTCATTATAGATTTAGTGTTATAGGATAATATCTGCATAATAACAACCAAACTGTGGTGGATCTTACGGCACTATTTAAAAATATGGCCCACACAGTTAATTATGAGTTGAAAAAATCATGCAAAACTGGGTGGCGGAGTATTTTTAGTACTGTTGCTATCTCTTACGATGTACGCAAAACTACACTTCTATGGCATTATTTTTCTAAAATCGCACTGTATTCAAATTCATAGACAAGATAGTTTAGTTTTTTTTTACTATTAGTTGACTTGACATGACATGGCGGAGTAATCAGCTGTTAATTGCAATGCAAACGAATAGTCGTATTTCTAAGTACCTATTAATTAGTTCGCTGTTTTATCTAATTTAAATGAATGTATGAAAAAAAATTGGACATTAAGTGCGTGATTTTATTGGTGGGTCAAAAATAGTTACATGAAAAAAGGAATGGCGCGATGTCCCTTGTCATCTGTCAGCTTCATTCATTCATCCATTGTGCAGAAAAAAATGTGACTAGTTCGCTTTGTAATTTTGTTTTTATATAATAAGTGCTAGATACCATCGTTATTAATTTCTGATCATATAACAAAGGTGTTGTTACCGAATTGTACAATAAGAACCGTCGTACCTACCAACATTTTGGAGCTTTATGTAAGGCAGGGCCTAAATTATCCCTTACAAAGAGCTTGGTTCGGCGTCCGTGATTGAAATGCGCTTATTTTTATTGTGCAGTAATTGTTGAATGTCGCGTTTGATGAGGAAATAGGGGTGGATACATACAAGCGAGTGAGAGGTGTGAAGTATGTCGGGTCGCGTACGGAAGCAGTCCGACTGCCCTGTGGGCAAGCAGGGTCCCATGAGAGCCACTCTGCCGGTGTCGTCGGTGATGAAACAGGGCGGTGGGCTGAAGAAGAACGCGAGCAATAGCCCTACGTTGTCGCCGACCAACGCCTGGCGGCGGATATCGCCAGATCACGCCCTGTCTGGCCAACGAAGCCCTGGTGCTGTCAACTACAAAGGTAAGGCGCTTTTGAGATTCAGAAGTACTTTAGTGACTGTAAACATTCATATATACCTACACTAGAAATGAATGTTTACATTTTATGCATCATTATTATGCTCTCTGGTTTGTTTAAGATTTTATCTATATTTTACTAGAAAATAAAAAGATAAAATATTTATTTTCAGTGCTTTTTTGGTATATCAAACTGAATGATTAGTGTTTTCCTTTGTTTCCTAGATAATGATTATGAATAAAAGGAAGAATCATAATGTACATGTTAGTTCCAACTCTAAGATATTTGTAATATGGGCTATGAATGTGTAATTCTGTTATTGACTATGCATTTGATTGCCTGGCCAAACTAAATTAATAAACCTTTACCATATTATAAAAATAAAACACATTATGAATGTGAATGTTTATAATATGTTTAACTTTTTTCTCTTAAAACACCACCTGTATTTAAAACAAGAAGAATATGACATCTGTATCTGTTGTGTCTTTTCACTGCACTATAACTTTACTAAGAATTTATTTTATTAATTAATTAAACACACCACCATTATAATAATGGTAGAGTAAATATATGTATATCATTAGACAACCCAATCAGTTTATAAGTTGTTTAATTCAAATACTTGTAAACAAAATCAAATTTCTTCTATGGGTGGAGTCCACAAATAGACATCAAGTGTGCCTGTTTTGTGTGATGGAGGATAGTGAGGAATTGCCCAGGACTATATGTTATTGACAATATGTTTAACATTACAATGTGTATGTTCTAGGCAAAGGCCGGTTTGGTGCCAGCGTTATACGGCGCACAGCTTCATTGGACACCCTGTATCACAAAGGACAATGGTCCAGGGATTACTATCTCCATGCTGGCCAGTTGCAAGTTGATAAGTCCACACAAGTATGCCCCTATACAATTAATTATCTATCATTCTATAAGAAATATAGGTCCTCTAATTTCTCATTTCATGTTATGTTAATACTTTTTTACAGTTACAAATTTCAAAACTTTTGTAGACAAAAGAAACTGTTCAATAAGTTACAGGAAACTCAGGAATATACTGCTTACATAGAAAAAGTATAATTTAGACACTGATGTTTAGAAATGTTATCATAATAACTAATGTTTTCTTTTATATACTTTATTATTTATCTAATTGGCCTTTTAATTTATTTATATAGTGAAGGTCAGTCATGTTGGACCTATGTAATTATTATTTTTGTTTACTAGTAAGTAGAAATAAACAAATTCCTACATCCTGTATAAATAAACATATGTAGTTTCCCCATTTATATTATCCTCTGCAACACATAAATATTAATTATATTTAAAAAATATGTTTTGTTATTAATTTGAGCCCTACTACACAGACTGACGATAGCGGTGGAACCTCAGGACGATCCTCTCGAGGTTCAGAAGATGACAAACTGGACCGTTTCCTGCGCAGTCGTCTGCAGAGACCACACAAACCGTCTGCCTCAGGGGACTATTCCACACATTCTATGACAACAGCTCTCTGTAAGTGTATGTCGACGACCGCTTGGCGCAGTGGTTCGAGCGTAGGCCGCTCGGCTCACTGCACTTGGAGGGTGCGGGTTCGATTCCCGCCGGGGCAAATTTCGTAATTTACTCAGGTCTGGGTGTTACTGGGATCGCCTCCAGTCCATTGTACGGTACCCATAGTACAAACACTGCTTAGTTTGGGACCATACAGTTTGTGTGTCAGTCTGGCGATATTTATTTATGTTCTGAAAACATTTATAAAAGCCAATATTAAGAATACCTGCCTCATTGGCTTTTTATTCTCATTTGCCTAATACCTCAGTTTGCTTAAATAATGGTAGGTTTGCCTCCTCCCTATTAGAACAGCTTTCCACGCCCCATTGGTTAACGGGAAGGAGGGCCAGCTCGCGTCATCATGCATCATTGGTAGAGCTAAGCTGTACTGGAGTAATACCACCCTCTCATAGAATATCAGCATAAATTTGCTATTATAACTGCTTTTACTATATAATATTATAGGAAATAGTTCAACAATAATAAAATTAGGTTGCTATTCATTGGCAGGGTCTCGCTTCGGAAGCGGCAGTGCTCCGCTCAGAGCGGCGCGGTCGTCAGTTGAGGGTCTCAACCAGGAGATAGAGAGACTTGTGCTGTACCCAGCGAGTGGCACACAGACACCACATCTTGACAGACTACGAGATAAGGTAATTATTATTAACAAACTAAGTATCTAACAGCCATAATCACAAACAATACATGTTTCAGTAAGGTGCCAACACAATAAAAAGTGTTAGAATTATTAATGCGCTATGCGTTCGCACGCACTGTAAGATCTCATAGTAATATTTGTGATTATGGCCCTAATGTACTTATTTATTCTCTGCACTTTAAATCCCTGCTAACATCAATACTACACATCAATGTCTCAGTCTAAACTACTAATTTGCAGTACTGCATTCTGCTGTACTACATCTCAAAGTAGCATCCGAATATTTTGCTAACCCAATCAGTATCCAGCAAAAAAACAATCACCAATTTTGGACATACATCTCAAATTAAAATTTATGACATTATTTTTTTCTAACATGTGCAATACTGTACCATACCCAATGACATTGGGAGGCAGAGATAGACAAGTATTTATTGCCTGATTGCGCGTAATTGACAATGTTTAATATAATTTCAGGTGACACCAGAAGGTCATAGGGCGCCGCTCGCTGAACTATTAAGGCGCTCCGTGAACACACAGACACCTCACGATCTGTGTCATACTGCACACTCGTCAGGTAACTATTTTATTTAGTACCTTATACAGATAACTTTGCCTGCGTCCAAAACTATAATCGCGACTGAAACAGAATTCAATTTGTCCACAAGACTACAGTCATGGACCAGTAGTTAGGGGCATAGTACTGAAGGAGTAAGATTTTTCTTTAAGATCTTACAAGAATTTGATACTCTTGTAAATGTTAAATTCTGTCAAAAAGTTTCTTAGTTGTCTTTAGATTTGTTAATAATCTAATTATCAGCTCTATGGGTTCAAGTTTTTAATTTTATTCAATTCAACAAATACCCACTTAGTTGATTATTTAAAATAGCTATTATTCTATTCATATAAGATTGCTTATTATATGATATTTTTGCATATGTGGTATGTATAATCTAAATAAAAAATAAATTGTGGGTATAATAGATCCACCGTCGCGGGGGTCTCTTTCCAGCGGTGGATCCGCGGAGCTCCTAGCTGCAGGTCTATAAACAAACCTTAACGCTTTTAGTGACAACCCCTCGCATTAAACCATAGTTGACTATGCACTGAACACTGAGAATGGTTTGAAAAAATCCAAGCATGCGGTTTTGTTTTGCCTTTATGTTTCTTTGATTTCATTAACATTCATGTTGTCTTGTGTCAATGATTGGTAACACTGATTTGTTATAACTTAATACCCTTGTTTTTCTAATACTCAACTAATTAATTAATATGGGCTATTTAAATTAACTCAGTAATAAAATATTTTTTTACTGAATGAGGTATACTTATACATTTTCTATGTAATAGTTTCTGTCACTTATTCATGAGAAACAGAGCTACCAATCGTTCCTTATTCTAAGATAATGTGGAATTGATATTATAATGTAGCATTTAAAAAATAGTAGACAGATCAGTATTTTAAGTTGTATTTTTAGACATTACGATTTTGCTTTTAAAAAGTCCGAGTATTGTAACGGTCCTTTTGTTTTGAGTTTAATAATAATCTATTCGATATTGATCGGCTGTTATGTTTCAGGCGGTAGTGTCTGCTCATCCCCTGACCTCGACGGGTCTAAGCTCGGCACATCGCCTCAGATAAATCGTTTCTTAGCTCGAGAACCCCCAGATGGATGTGAAAAGGTAAATAAAAGAATTTTATTTTTATAAATTTATAAAACCGGGAGAGCTACCCTCGGAAATGCTAAGGACTCACCAAACCTCCCACCACATACCTCGTCAGCGCAACCACGACCACTCTGATAAGAGTGCCCGACTAAGAAGAAGAAGAAGAAGATTTTTATTAATCAATAATAGTATGATAACTATTAAGTTTTGCCAATCCTATAGTTGCTCTTAATCTAAAGGTTTCTTAACAGAAATTACTATTAGTGATTTTGATTATGTACCTACTATTTCATTGCATACTGTGGTAAAATAATAAGGATTTATCTATCTATATGAAGACAAAAAGTTTTGCATGCCAAGTCTTTCAATTTTTAACCCCCGACAAAAAAAGAGGGGAGTTATAAGTTTAACATGTGTATCTGTGTGTTTGTCTGTGGCATCGTAGCGCCCAAGCGGATAAACCGTTTTTTTTTATTATAAAGGTATTCTGATCGAGTGTTCTTAGCTATTTTTCATGAAAACTGTATTATCAGCTCTTTTGTGCTTTTTAAAAAAAGCTGACGCATATTGGGTTTTTTTTCAATTTTGAGATATTATCGATTTATTTTGATCACCACAGGTAAATTTAAAAGCGGGCGATGGCGCCTACTCGGAGTCAGTGTCTGTAATGAAGCCGGCGGTCCCGGGCTTCACGCTGCGGCCGTCGCTCGGCTCGGCCTTCCTGCCGCTGCAGCCCGCGCCGCCGCCCTCGGCGCCCGCCTCCAGCTCGCACTGACTCGCGCAACCACTCCAGGTAGCACCGGATACACTAGATAGGATAATACGTCCAATACTTGATGTGAAAACAACGCCATGTAACTATTTGAGTTCGGTATTCATTGTCTTTTATTGTTTTTTATTTTGTATGAGTGAAAAATCACATACCGGTCTTGTATAAGCGAGGGTGCCCTGATTGTAAACCTCTTTGGACCCAATGTAATGGGGTCAAGTTTATGGGAAACACTTCCAGCCAGTGAGCTGTTACCAATTCATTTGTTATGTTGTTTGACACAACTAAAATAATTGTTTTCTTGCTCATACTTTCCGAGCAAGAGAAGGACGTTGATACATTAACTAATTCAGTAAAGTTTAGTTAGTGTACTAAGAAGTTTGCACCAATTTATTATTTATATTATAGTGTTCTCGTATTCGGTTTATGGCAGATTTGGGTTATAATCTAGTGTTTACGGTATAACCATGCTGCGACCGTCTAATCCTTTTGGTACCAATAGTGGCCGAGCTTATTCCGGAATAGAGTTTCCACTGTCTATTCCACATTTTGTTGATTTACGCATCCCTCTAATGGCTCCTACACATCATGCCAGCGGCTCGACCGACGAGCATGCCGCCATGCCTACCGGCAGTATGCCGGTGGCGGTTATCGAACATGTAGGGTGTTTCGAACAAAGGAAAGAAAACTAAAGTGGCAAAATCCGGCGGCTAGTGTGTAGGAGCCTTAACTGACGCGAGCGAGCGAGTGGGTAACTCGCAACGATATCGTGTGTTTGGAACTTATAACTGAATTCGGGCGCGACCGGCGCAACAAGTCGCTCAGTAAAAATCTCCTCAAATCAGTTTGCGGGATGATGACTTTTCCTACCAACCAAACCCAGTTATTTCATTCTGACGTCACTACTGTAATAATGATTGTACAAATAATATTTCAACCATCGACGGGTATTTCCAATACAAAAAGCCCCAGTGAATTATAATATGTGCAATAACAAATTTATAGTAGCCCTATAATAGCAGTACAGAAAATGCAACATTTCATTACATAGGAGAAATGTTTCTGTACGTAAGTGGCATCCAAAGTTATTTCCTATTCGTAATACACTACTTCTATCTGTAATGACAATAATACAAGTTCTTTAAATTGATCGTGACGGCAATGTTCTTTCCATACTTGGAAGTACTTGAATGTTTGTCAATTTCCATCTAAATTTCGAGTGAGAGTAATAGATAAGAATGTCCTGTATTTGAACCATTATAAACATGCTATTATTTTGTTCAAAATATATATTTTGGCAAACAAAACAACCAAAGCGATTTATAATAACAAGTCAATGGCCAAACGTTTCTGAATAAAACGAGAATTGTATGTTTTATATTATTTTGCCTTGATAAAATGATGGAAAATGTTAGTTGTGAGATACGTATTTTTCTAAAAATGTCTTAGTTATTTCAACACTCACCAACTTCAGTTTAATTTTGAAGACACGACTGGATATATATTTGATCTCATTTTATGTATTATTTTAAAATTGTGTACATAACACTACATGTTGCAAACATATAATTTTAATGGTATAGCGTAACTAAGTGCTTATTTTCAACATTCATACGGCTTATCTTTATTTAATTCATTGAACTTTGGACCAAAATCTCAAACAGGTCGGAACATAATGTTCATAGCCATGGGTGTTTCAGTTGCTAGAACGGTTTTCTATTGCAAAAGAGCTTTAACATGTTGGATTTGAAGGAAAATAGACTGAACTTATATACTTTACTCCTACATTGATACAGGTAACTTCACTTTGTTTTGTTATGTAGTATAGCGTACTATGAAGTGCCTGTTATGGACATGCGTACCTAATTTCCCTCTTCAATGTTTTTGACTTAATTTGGTCGACCCATAGCTTAGGTTCATAGTCCCCTCTTGATGATAGACGTCAGTACTTGTATCAGGTGCATGAGGCATTTGTTTATTCATATACTATATCACTCAATTCGGAAAGTTCGGACCGCGCTCTTTGGAGTTCTCATTTTGGCCAAAATGCATTTTTATCATCGAGACTGATAATGTAGTATGTTGACAACGTACACATAAACATAGTTAGATCTGCTTTTGGACATACGCAATTATTTTTTAAACCTTTTGTAGAAACTCGGCAGCAAATATATATTTTGGAAGGCTCATCTTTGGATTATAATAATATAGTATATGAAATCTTGTCATTGCTCAAATCAAAATTTTTATTAAGAGCCACACTTATGATATTGCCGAATTTGAATATATAAACTTAGTGATTGTAATATTTCCAGTTGCTGGTGTAACTTGGTACCTATTGATTATATTCAATAAATAAACGAATGTGATAATGAAAGTGATTCGGTCGAATCTGAATGTTGATCGTGACTTGACATGTGTTGGGTGAAGGCGAGCGTGTGCGCCGCTGGTGTCCACACGTTGTGAAGTATCGTCGAAGGTGCTGCGTAGTGATTATAAGTGTGTATAGACTAACCGACTTGTGACAGAGGAGCAGGATGTTTGGGATGCGAATCTATTGTATACGCGACTGAATTTGGAGACACAAATTTCGAATTAACTGTGAATATGACGACTAATACCAATAAATTGACTCAATGTGACAAACATAACTATTCTGCCGCTACAAAACAGTTTTGGAAACATACAAAATATAAATGTTCACTTTTTTTTCATACAGCCACCCATGTAAGTTTAATGTTGTAAAACACCTCTCCTGTCGTTTATAAATTCACATTGATGTAGTAGTAATAATTAAATATGATATGTATTGTGCAAAAACATTAACATGGAAGAAGAGCCGAGCCAGTATTTAAAATCCGGATTTCTGTGTAAAATGTTTCTGGAATAAGTGCAATATATTATAGCTGTAATTTGAATAAATATACAAACAAGCAATTTATGTTATAAATTCCGAGGGTTCCTGTATATTTCATTTTTATACTAATTCTCTCCCCATGCCTTTCCAATACAAGTTTTGAGTTGCACTCAACATTGTTGCGTATACTATATGTGAGCTTTAATGCTTTATGTATTTTTGCATTGCTTCCTAACAGCTTCCATGTCGCTTCTAGACTTCCCACTCTTGGAATCCAAAACAATATTATGCTTTACTAATATTAGACTTATGTCACAGGTCCAGGTTGTAATTTAGGATTTATATAAGCCTCTCCCAATCGTTACCTAATTTAAGGTTTAGTAAGTTTTAGTAAAGGAACCGAAAAGTTATAAGCTGTTACTAATACATGTGTGCTATAAAACGGCCCCCTTGCAGTTTAATTTTAAAGTAAACCACTGAGATGTGGATTAAGATTTTTAAATAAAGATGTTTTGCTACGCGTTAGCACCACAAGCGCGCGGCGGCGGTCACAGAACGAGCTGAGTGACATCTTTATTCAATAATCCGAAATGTTTTAAAGTACATAAAGATATTTTTATATGTTCAGGGTAGAAGAGCGAGGTGTATCATAAACGTAAATTGGCTAGGACCTTAGATTTGATAGTTCTTTATAGATGGTTAATATTATTTTAAAGTTTGCTTTTAGATAAATGATAAGTTTGTAATTTTTATTAATACGATATTAGATTAAATACTAACATTTAAACTAAACCAAAAGTGCCCATTGAGATAAGTTTATAATTTAAACAAGCCTTTTGTTTGGCATTTTGTTAAAAAATAATGTTTAGGCAACAAAATTAGAAAATAAGAAAAATTATCAAAGGATTGTTGTTGAGTTTTAGTTATCTAAAATTGTTAAGGTTTATTGATAAAAATAAATTCATTTAGTTTTTTTACATGCAATGGTTAACAAAGGGCTTGTTTAGTTAGAGGCATTAATTAACATCAATATGAATAGTATCTACTTTAAGTAATAATAAGAATGGTTTTATTATAGTTTTGTTTCAGAGAAGAAATTCAAATTACTATTTTTGTTTCCAATATTTTATCACTTATCTGTTTTCACTGTAATGTATCTTGCTGTATTGCAGACATATCCAATATACAGACTGATTTAAACTATTGTTTGTTATTTAACTTCCATAACAACACTAATCAACCAAATAATGTGTGTAAAAATATGAAGCAGTTGCTTTGTAAATAATTTACACCAGTCTGAATCCAAAAATTAAAAACAATATTTTATTGAATCTTAGTAAAATTTATTAAATAATCTTGGACACATTCTAATATTGTAAACTTCGCTTCGTCTGTATGTCATCTAACAATATTCTAAGCTCCTTGTCTTCAAATCGCCCCTCCAAAGATGGAATCAAAGCTTTAGCTTCTTCTGGTGTTTCTGGACACAGATTTGCTAAACTGGCTACTTCAAATTTATGCAATTTCTTTGCCTGAAGTAAACTGGAAAATGTAAGAAACATGTTAGATGTGAAGATCAATAATACAACACGGGCTGACATGATCAGTGAAACTGATTTTACCCTTTTACATGGTGCATAGGCCGCTCGGCTCACGGCACATGGCGGTTGCGTGTTTGATTCCTGCCGGGCCAAATTTCGGAAATGGGCTTTTCGTAATTTACCCAGGTCAGGGTGTCACTGGAATCGCCCCCAGTCCATTATAAGCTACCCATAGTACAAGCGTTGCTTAATTTGGGACCATACAATTAGTGTGTCTGTCTGGCGATATTTATTATTATTATTTATTAGATCAACCATACAATAGAGGGAGATACAGCTAAAATAAAACTATAGGTGCATGGCGTCTGCCTCTTTCTAATAAAGTGGTCTCCTGTAGTAGTCTTCCTTTGTTTGCTGGATTATCTGAGTCAACCTTGTAGAGGTGCCTTATAACATTTGGCAAACCAGAACATCAATCCATGTGAAACTATTTATTTTCTATTGTATCTGGCATTATGGCATACCAGCAGTTAATCTCATCAGTTAAATTATTATGGGCATTTTTTTTTTTATGGGACTAGTCCCGCCACACCCCCACCACAGTATCTCCTGTAAGCCAGGATCGACAATGGTGACCAATAATGACATCGAGGTTTGACCCTCAACGAGTCCCGGGGAAAAGTTAAGTAAAATTATTGTGGGCATGTAAAGGGCAAAACAATTTATAAGCCTGGTTTTGGTGAATGTAAGCAATACCTTCTAACAGCAGTAATAGTTTCTTTGTTCTTAAATTTTTTAAACATATTAGTGTATGTGAGGGTTTTCATAAAAACTTCTGAGAACTCTTGCTCCTCCTCTGCAGATTCATTCTGTGCCTTCCTGTGTTCCAGCAGCATATCGACTTCTGATATCAATAGTGTTTCTGCATTTTCAAACTCTTTAACAAACATATTAGTAAATAAAGCGATACCTATATAGTTAGAAACAAATAATACTAGTAATTTCGGAGTTTTAAGCTTTTTTTAGATATAATTAACTTGGGTACCTTTCGGAAATTGTAAATCCGCTGCATCCTCTTCAACAACGTCTTGTATAGGTCCAGCCATTAGTAATTAGCTTGTGAGGTTAGGTTTCGATTGTACACTAAGAAGTAGTAAGGATTGGCTCACAGAATTATTACAAAAATAGTGAAATTATTGAAACTAGCTTCACAAAATATAACTACCTTGTCAACAGAAATGCAGAAATGTATGTATGTATTTACATGACTGACCAATGACATGACCAAAGACAATGAAAGACTGACAGATCCGGGTTTCTAGTATATACAAGGTCCTGTGGAATCGGGGCTGCCAGCAAGCAAAGTAATCTTACTAAATATGGGTCCTCGAAATATTATACACACTGAACTGAATTAATACACCAAAGGAATACACACCAACCACCAAACAGACTCACCTTGAAGACTTTTTTGTCTTGGCTTCTCTTTTCCCATTCAATTCAATTCTTTTCAAGTTTTATTATGCGTCAAACACACAGAGTTGTAAAAGTCTGTGGTCAAACACAGGAAGGCCTTTAACTATATAGCTAATCTAATAATATGATTGCTCAAAAATGACGTAGATTTATATAATATGGGACTAAAATTTGTATACACTTCAAAATTTGGATACTTTAAAATTAAAATAATCGGTTTTTTGAATAAAAACCAGTACGTACCGGGATTAATGGATTCAGTGCATCACTAAGAAGATATCAAAGATAATTCAGAGAGGAATAGAGGATAGAGTTTGTTTTGGTCATACATATCTCTAATCTGTGGTTTTGGTCAAGGAGGGTTTTGGTTATGTTATGGATGAATTGTTAGATTTTTAGGTTATAATAGTAATTTAGTGCTACAGTTTGCGATTTTTATTATATTATGAATACATGTTTATTATGATAAGATAAAATTATGTCTAAGACACCAACGAAAGCTGATTCTGACTTTAATTTTATACCCAGAGGTAGAACTTTGGTTTTACATATTTCTTGGTAACCTTTTAGGAGCGATGGTTTAACTAAATTTAATATTTGTTTTGTGTTTATTGATTTAATTTCAGAAATATCGACACCACAGAAGGAATTTTCAGCTGTATCTAAAACGGTGTTCTCACATATTTCAAATTTACATGGTCTGTTAAATGATTGGGTAAAAATGAGAGATAAAGGTATCCGCCTATGCCGCGCTATATCAGCATTGAAGTTGCACGAATTTAACAATGATTACTTTCCGTCCCAGTTGAAACCGCTGATGGCCAGTCTGTCAGACGCCTTAGAGAGCTTAAAAAACATTGTTGAAGGTAAAGTCATTGTTTACAAAACGAAAGTTAATATACTAGACACATGCACCCTCAATGCAAGGGGGAATCTTAGCAGGAATAATCTTATTCTTACTGTTCGTCATGTAAGCAAATAAAGCAACATTAATGGCGGATATATTGAGTTTATAACAGTTATTATAAGCCATGGCAATGGATTAGTAAATTAGATTAGCAGATTAGGTACTGTTCCTGAAATTTCACTAATACATGGCCACCAAAAAGTACAATCAAACTTTTATGTACTTAAGTATTATGTACCACTGCAAGACAAGGGAATCAAACGTCCTACCACCTGGTGCAGTGAGTCAAGCTGCCTACGCTCGAAACAGTAAACCAACCAAGGGGTTCAATAAAGTAATATTTTTTATAAGTGGAATAAATATTACAATAAAATAAATAATTTAGCCCTTTTGACGTCCCACTCCTGGGCACGGGCCTCCCCTAAACATGAGGGGGATTCAGGCCATAATCCACCACGCTGGGCCAGTGCGGGTTGGCGGACTTCACATGTCTTTTGAAAATTAGTTAGATCTTCTAAGACATGCAGGTTTCCTCACGATGTTTTTCCTTCACCGTAAGCAAGTGATAATCATATAGAAATTATGATTGGCACATAGATTTCGAAAAATCCAGAGGTGCGAGCCCGGGTTTGAACCCAAGACCTGGTGCCCGCAAGACGCGTGCTTTAACCAATCGGCTATCACTGCTATTCTAATAAATATTACGATACACATAAAAAAAATTGTTACAGGAGTTAGAATATTAAGTTCTCAGTTTGAAGCGCTTGCTAAGTTGCAGCCTACGGATCAGCCAGTCATTTCCACATGGTCTGCTTGCCAAATATCAAAAAATGTTGCAGAGATATATAAATCATTGGAACATGAATTTAGACTAAAACAAGTTATCACAGGTATGCAAGGGGAAACTAACACCTTTTTTTGTAATCCCAATCTAAAACACCCATGGTCCCGAATTGCGAATGGCAAATTACGCAAATGTGATACCTATGCACCATTTTCCACAATCAGGATTGTACCTGCAACCATCAGTGCAATGTGCTGGGTGGCCTCAAACCTCAAGAACAAAATATCATACAAATATAAGTTGAGACAAATCATGTTGATTATTGTCATCTGTGAGCAAGCACTCTGATAAAAGATAAAACAGTCATAAAGTATATAAATAATGGATTGAAATCCCCACTGATAACAGCTATTATTTTATGACTTCACATTGTTAATGCATAATGCAAATAATCCATTTATATGCATACCTACCTACATACTGAGTGTTTGCTGTGTTAAAATTTATGTGATTACTTCGAAATTGTATAGGTACCTAGTTTAAAAAATTACTTGTTTAGCTTGTACAAGGTTAGGTAGGTTACGAAGACCATAATTCGTACCCCTCGATTCATTACAATTTCGTAACGTTATACATTTCACTAGTAACACCGCACATTTCCGCATATGCGGGAAAATCTGGCATTGAATACCTACTTACTGACCTATGGGTCTGAAAACACGAAATTCGTTTTTTTTCTTTTTTATATTTGGTCAAAACCAATTACTTACGTCAAAAAAATCATCACACGTATCAGGCCTGTATACTCATATTCAATTGGTTAATAGTATAGTTTTGCAGAATGTAAAAACCAACCTGAACGCGCATGTACCTACTGCTGCAAACCAAAGCCAACCCTAGGTGAGCGGTTGTAGATTGGTTTCAGTTTGCGGAAGTACCTATGTACCTATGGGATGTAGGTATGGGTTGGTTCCATTCTGCAAAACTATGTCCTATAGATATCCAAAATTAATAATGCAGACAATTACTATGAATAATAATACTTACTATGAATGTTTAATGTGACAAACGCTTGGCGCAGTGGTTCGAGCGTAGGTCGCTCGGCTCACTGCACATGGTGGTTGCGGGTTCGATTCCCGCCGGGGCAAATTTCGGTAATGCAGGGGTCGAAACTGGTCAGTAAAGTCAGTAAAAGTCAGTATTTTTAACATTGGTCAGTAAAAGTCAGTTTTTCTGAAAAATGGTCAGTAAAGTCAGTATTTTCGACTTCAAGGAAAGGTTTTTTTGTATTATGGATACTTACCAAATCTACGCTGCTTTCACTAAGGATACCTATAGAATCTATACTATAATAAAACCCTAATAAAACGGCTAAGTGCGTTCGGTCCACGCATACTATGGGGTCCCTAGACATAACACCGCTTTACTATAATAATATATGTGATGGTTCATATTAAATATGTATTTGTTTTTAATGTGGTTCACTAGTTAGAGGATATAATAGAATATAATAGAAAAACTTTTTATTGCACACTAAAGTAAAAAGGCTACAACTTTGAAGCTGAATATTTCGTAAACTGGATATAATTTTGAAAAACTGACAAAGCAACCACAATAATGTCAAAATGCCCATTCAACAATGCTCCATAATGAACAGCAAAATGACTTCCTAAGTGTAGTGTGGCTTGTAATACTAGTAGTACGGAAAGGCTAAATTGTATTGAAATTTGTATCTTTAGTTCATCCCACCGGAATTAGACGAAATGTGGCTTAGATTTCGAATTTGACCCCAAGCTACCAAATGGTGAAGACCGCATCAAAATCAATTCAGTATTTAAAATATAACTAACTAGCTGTGCCCGCGACTTCGTCCGCGTGGAATTTAATTGACAAAGTTTCATACAAACTTTCATCCCCTAATTTATCCCTTTGGGGGTAGAATTAATCAAAATCCTTTCTTAGCAGATGCCTACGTCATACGTCAAATTTCAGCCCGATCCGTCCAGTGGTTTGGGCTGTGCGTTGATAGATCACTATGTCAGTCAGTCAGTCACCTTTGAGATATATAATAGATATGTATTTACAGTATAACAAAAACGGATATATTCCGTTTTTTTTTGTAATGCGCGCACAAACTTTTTTGGGACACGTTTAATTCCTAGTTCTATATCCCCGCTGTTTCTTTCTAGATTATATTTTAGGTGGAGGCGACTTTCTAGCCCTCGAAATTCAAAATTTTCGAGTATTTTTATAGTTTATCCAAAATCTGAAAATATTTAAGACAACATTTTGTGATTTGCGACAAACACAGTATGCAGTGCGTTTATTAATACATTTATTTTACTCTAAATATTATCACGGTGGATATGATACTAGTAAATGACTAAATATACAAAAATTGGCAGTTTTCTGATTATCTGTCGTTCTTGAAATGTTTTAGAGTAAGTTGTCTATATTAATAAATGCATTGCATACGGTCTTTTTCGCCAATTACAAAATGGTGTCTTGAATGTTTTCAGATTTTGGATAAACTATAAAAATACTCGAAACTTTTGAATTTCGCGGGCTAGACAGGCGCCTCCACCTTAATGTACAGACACGGCTTTTTTAGGATTCCGTAGTCAAACTAGAAACCTTTAAACCGTCCGTCCGACGTCAGTCGCTTTATTCAGAGAATATTAGGGCTACAAATTGCAACAAAAATAGATTTTCGGTGCCGCTACAAAACTGATATGAATAAATATTGAAAGCATTTTTATTCTAGTGAAGGTACACTCCTGTACATGACGTGAAGGGGAGTGAAAAAAATGGTTTATTCACCCCCTCGGGACATCTTTCGATATGTATTAAACAATAATTTTTAGGTTTCTTTGAAAGTTTTTCTAAATTAATTTTCGTTTACGAAATTATTGAGCTTCAAAGTGGCCTTTTTATGTGAGTTGTAAGATTCAGTTCCTCTAACTCTTGAACTACATTATAGATGGTTTATTAAAGGTAATTCATTATTCCTCATGAAAAAAAATATCAATAATTTAATAAATTAAATATTCTATATAATATTTTATAAATACCGACCGCTTGGTGCAGTAGTTTGAGCGTAGGCTGCTTGGCTCACTGCACGTGGTGGGTGCGGGTTCGATTCCCGACGGGGCAAATTTCGGAAATGGCTTTTCGTAAATTCCCCTAGTCTAGGTGTCACTGGAATCGCCCCCAGTCCTTTGTCAGTATAAATAGACGCGAATAGGGCGATAGTACTATTACTAGTGTTGCTTAGTTTGGGACCATACAGTTGGTGTGTCAGTCTGGCGATCGGTGTATCGCCCGACTTATTGACTTTGCCCCAACGGAATCTAACCAGCAACCACCCGGTGCAGTGAGCCGAGCAGTTTACGCTCAAACCACGGAGCCAAGTGGTCGTCAATTTGAAAAAAAAAATTGATTGTGTTTCGAACCCACACGCCACTGAACGTACGTAAAACATGGCGAAATTATTACGCGCCGCATTACATGTTTCACATCAAAATGAAGCATCATGCTCATTATTAGGGTTCCGTATTATTGAAAACAGGCGGAATGCCTACGAAAACCTATAGTATGCGTGGTCCGACACGCACTTAGCCGGATTTTATAATTAAAGGGCCCCCTATTAAAGGATAATAATACAATGTGGCGGATCCCTACAACGCGGACCAACTTGTGGGCAAAGCTAGTGTTTAAGCTCAAGTAAATGCAAGAAAGTTTGTCTGCATATCCTTTAAAAACGGTGTACTTTTTACTTATTAACATTGTCTGTAACACCCTTTGACTTTGAAAGTCAGTAAAAGGTCAGTATTTTCGAGTCTTCAAGTCAGTAAAGTCAGTATTTTTACCATGGCAATCAGTTTCGACCCCTGGTAATGGCATTTTCGTAATTTTCCCAGTTCTGGTTGTCACCGGGATCGCCCCCAGTCCATTGTACGGTACCCATAGTGCAAGCGTTGCTTAGTTTGGGCCATACAGTCGGTGTGTTCCTCTGGCAATATTTGTTATTATTATTAATTATTGTAATCTGGTCTTACCATATTTTTGCAGAAAATGTTGCCCACTGCAGAGATGAAAAGTTAATCGATGTGTATATTACCGCATGGGAGTTGGAGGCATACTTCAATGCTGAATCTAATGCCTATTTATTCGCCGAGGTTGGCCTGACTGGCGTCACGTGATGTTCAGCTGTTTAAGGACCCAATAGATGTAAAGATTGTGAATAAAGTTTTTAAGTTTAATAAACACGTTTATTTGTATGCCGCGTTTGTGACCACTGGACTAACGAGGCAGTGGAAGTCCAAGCTATTTACTGCACTTTTTCTGTTTAGTTAGAGTAAGTACCTACCTACTTAGCATAAGTAGGTAAACAAATAAATACCGCCAGACTAATACAAACTGCGTGGTGGACCGAGGCCAATTATTCTTAGGTACAAATTGTGTTGAGACAATCACAATATAACACGCAGCTCAGACCAACAGACCTAGCAAAGCCGACTGGAACAAAACAAAACGTGAGATGACTGACTTTGTCTTATTCTCTTCTAAGCCTTAATAAAGAGAGCGTAATCCAGGACAAAAGTCGTGCCTTGACGCGCGTGCAAATAAATTGCGAATATAATTTAACATACAAATTAAACTGCCTTCACAAAACCTGGATGCACTAAAAAGCTAGAAATATCTAGGGACCTTATAATTTATTTCATTTGGAGTCAATTCAATTAAGTAGGGTTAGGTTAGTTACCTAACAAGTAGTCCTTACGTAGTGTAAGGATTGTAGCACCGACTCAAAATTAAAGAAACCTATAAGGTAAAAAAAAAACAAAATCCGTCTACCATTGACGGAGAAATCGGTTAAGGTGAAGGCGCCTGTCTAGCCCGCGAAGTTCAAATTATTTGAGTTCTTTTAGAAATTTTTCAAAATCTGACAATAATAAAAGACAAATTTTGTAATTCGCGAAAAAGACCGTGTGCAGTATTTATTTTACTCTAAATATTATCACGGTGGATATGATACTAGTAAATCACTAAATATACAAAAATTGCCAGATTATCTGGATAGCTGTCGTTCTTGAAATGTTTTAGAGTAAGTTGGATATATTAATAAATGCACTGCACACGGTCTTTTTCGCGAATTACAAAATTTGTCTTTTATTATTGTCAGATTATGAAAAATTTCTAAAAGAACTCAAAAAATTCGAACTTCGCGGGCTAGACAGGCGCCTTCACCTTAACATATATAAAAATATATAGAACCTCCTCATTTTTTCAAATCGGTTATATAATAACATAATTTTTGATTTTCACGCCAACAGGAATCGAACACGCTACCACCCAGACCCAATACAGTGGCCTATACGCTCAAACTTGTCGAGGGCTGTCGTCGAAACCAAATTACGATCGAAACAAATAAACGTGTCAAAACTGTAAATATTATTTAAAATTAAATTTTAATTTTATTCTTGACAAACTGGTTAATAAAAAAATTGTGACGTCACCCATATTATATCTCCTAATTAGCAAGGTACCTGCGTACAAACGATGAAATCTTTGCACAACAAAAACAATCGTTCATCGTCGGAAAGTCAAGTGGAGCGTTGAACACTTGTAACAGATGACCTCGGAATTTCCATTAATTTCCATAAGGTTATTTGAGATGCGATAGGGCCGTGTCCATGGCGACGTTAGCCAAACAAACTCGTTCGAACATTTGGAACTGTTAAGTTCGCCGATCAGCGTAATAGGTCAACTAGCGTTATCGGTATATTAATTTAGAGTGGATCCTATCCTAACACACTATCGCGACACGAATCTATAAATATCGCCAGACGAACCCACCAGCTGTTAATACAGCTGGTGGGTTCGTCTGGGGTAATCCCCAAACTAAGCAACGCCTGTACTATGGGTACCGTACAATCGACTGGGGGCGATCCTAGTGACACCCAGACCTGGGCTAATTACGAAAAGGCCATTTCCGAAATTTGCCCCGGCGGGAATCGAACCCGCAACCACCATGTGCAGTGAGCCGAGCGGCCTACGCTCGACCACGGCACCAAGCGGACATTAATCTAGATACAGGTAGGTAGATAAGAAAAAAAACGTCAGTTTTGAAAATCTTAAACCTATAAGGTCTAAAACATAATGTGGAGCATATCTAACTGTAACTATACCACGGCCAACGAGAAGCAATACGAAATGGTAATAATGTTCCGAGTTCAATTCGGTCGCGCGCCGCGCCGATCGACAGAATTCGGGCGGCCATTTTATAAATGTGTGGTTGATTCTGTGTCGGAAACTAGACTGACACCAGCCATTACTTACGGGAAGGTTCAGTGCCAATGTAAACAAATATCTGGAATTTATTACAAATACATTATATCGTCACGTACCTACATACTGATAGTCAAAGGATGGATCGTCATTTTACGGGCTATTTATTTTCCCATCAGTTATTCAGGTATTCCGTGCATATTTATGCGCGTAAACACCTACCCGCGTCGAGTTTAGGGCATTAACAGATATAAATAGCGCGAGGAAGGAAGGGCCCGGAGGGTTCCCTGTCGAAAATTGACCTAAATTGCAACGGGAAGGGAAGGCGGCGCCTCCTGGCGGCTGTCATTTTACGCGCAATTTATTTTTGCTAAACGCATTTCCTAAACGATATGTGTATTTGTAGAAATGTCCGACCAGCCTATAAATAAGGATATCTTACCGTACGTGCTCTACAGAAAGTTTTAAGAGGTCCTTTTGGGTACGTTAATTTAAATTAACATTACCGAGGCTTGGCGGACCTGTATTTTGGCTGTGTTTCTGTGTGTCTGAACTTCCAAACCCATTTTTCATCCCGTATTTAATCATCTTAGGGGTTATATTTTTAAAAATATTTTATAAGAAACTCTTGTGCAAAATTTAATTCATCCGGACCCATTGGTCTTGATTGTGCATTTTCTGTCGGTCAGTTGTTTTTTTATTAAGTTGTTTTTTAATTGATTATTTAATTTTGTGTAGAGGACGTTAATGTTGTTGTGCGACAAGTAACCTTTTCTTTTGAGGTTTCAACCTTGGGGGAGTCCTAAGATAATAAAATTAATTACGAGCTGTAAATATAAAAGATACATTACCGTTTTGTTTACATAAAGTTTTAGTACAAGTCATGAGTTAACCGAGATAATAGCTAAGAGTATGAACAAATTACTGTCGTGAGTTTATTTTAATTGAATTATTGTAATGGTATGGACATATTGAAAAATAGAATGTTGCTGAATATCTAAATGTGGGTAATAAAATAAAATTCTTTCGTAACTACCTTCACATTTATAAAATGTTGACTGACTCGCATTCAAGAGTTGTGATTTTTTGACAACTAGTAAGTTTATAGACAGATTTTCTAAAGATATTATAATATTTACTCTAGAAACGGGAGACAAAAGTGACTGTGCGATTTGTGTGAAGTGTCAATTCCTCTATCCAACATTGAAGTAAGTACATTTACCTACCTATTTGATAATTGTTGGTAATTTGTGGGTGGTAATCCAACTAGTAACCCTAACTCGTACCACCTACTAACCATTTTTTTAACGTGGGGAAATACTCATAGATGTTTCTAGTGTAATGCCGGACTCCTACCCACTAAATTCCCAAGGTGGACCTTTTCCAATGTCGCCACGGGATCGCTTTTGCACACATCCGTGATACTACCCTTAGCTTAACCTTACTACCAAGTTTATGACTGGATAGAAGCATAGTTTTAGGGGGTTTAGATAGACAATTTGAATGTTATTTGAATGTTATTCCGCTGGCGCTTATCTCCGCGTTCTGATAGCACGGTAGCTGTGTGTTTGCATGCGCGTCTCGCGCACGCAGCACCAGATAGCTTCATTGTGCCCTTGCTTGTGTCAACAACATTACGACGGAACAACGGCGACAGTGGAGTCAAATTGGATTATTTTAATCCAAGGATCTAGTAAGTTATATTATGGTGTAAATCCCCTTCGTATTGAGGGTTGGTCTATGCACATGGATGGGACGTTAACACGGGTTTAAATTATTATTGTTATTTTAAATAGCCACCAATCTTTTTTTACATGTACCTATCATATTTTTTTTTAATAAACAAATACATAGACACTTCGCTGTTAAATATTCAATATTCGCTATTAATGTTTGCTAAAACTACCAAGATGACGTCATAATTTCAATAGCTAGTAGGTACTGTTTTATAATATCTCAGCGTCTGTATTGTTGCCAATTTTAATAAATTCCATGGGCAGTAGTCGTAAGACATAGGTAGGTATTTTACAATTATGCAATAAAGAAATATTCATCATTGGGTTTGCATATTTAGCAGTACGAATTTGTTTTTAATATTATATCAAATCGTGTCCAATAAATCTACGTAGCTCTAAATAAGCCGCATGTCGACTCCCCGGTCGTCTCTGTGCGTTTTCTTACAGCGACCTATAATTTCGGTTAGCGCTCAGTTTACATCACTTGTAGAACGGTGTCGATACAAACTACATTCATCAAGCTTTCTTTATTGCAAGATCATTAATTTCGCATTGCTGCAGAGATGTAGCCCTCTATTGTTTGAGCCGACTCGCGCGGTAGCCCAATTATTGTATTACGATTGTAGTTACGAATTATCTTTTAATATAAAGTTATTAGTCGCGTAGTGTTTTCAGTTTTAGATGTAAATTAGTTTTGTTTAGAGCACTCTTGAAATTTGCACAAAGTCAGCATCGTAGAAGCAAAAGTACCTAACCTTCGAGAATGGGTCACCTCTTGAGGAGTGCGTTCGTGCTCGGCGTCGGAGGGAAAGATGATGACATTGAAGGTAAGCTTCTATTCACGAATCTCTCGAGATTTGTTATTTTGTTTTAAATAGGTACGTGCGAGTTTGTTGGCAACATTTTACATTAAATTATCATCCATGTTCTGTGGTTTCTATAATACTTATCTGTGTACTTATGGCATAATCTGGTCATTGTGTAGCCTTAGGGGCGCTATGACTTAGGTTAGGTTAGGTTTAGGTTTAGGTTAGGTTAGAACTATGATCAAAACAAAAAAAAAATCTCGAAAATTCGTCTAAGTCCTGGCTCCATAGCCCCCCTAACTGAGAACTAACATAACCTAATGACACATTCGGATTCTGGCGCTTCGCCGGCCGCTGCCGCGGCACGCTCGCTTCGCTCGCTCGGCTCGCGCGTTTTGGTCGCTGTTCTAACCTAACCTAACCTAAACCTAAACCTAAGTCATAGCGCCCCTAAGGCTACACTCCAACCCATAATCTTATTTATATTCAAATTTGGAATGATTCGTGGAATTTCTAAAATTCCCGTATTTCTGCGTCATTTCATGAATCTATGAAGGGTTCGTTTCTTATTGGAATTGGAGTAGGTAAGACTGCGTCTGATTAACTACTGGTGACGCAACAATAATGTGTTTATCGATTGACACTAATCGGTAGACACAATACAGTGGGTGTAGTACCTACATGCTAAGAAGTCGTTATGTGTACCTACTACACAACTACCGTTTCAGATGGTTCTAGTTACCTATAATGCCTTACATAATATCGTAGACTAGTAAACACCTGGCAATGTGTTTTCTACTCAGAAGTTGACACGTAAACATACATAGTTGCGCGGATTATATTATACATAATATGTACTATTGTGTTAGTTACATAAGTTCGATAATTCTGAGTAATCGGTTTATGCTGGGACCGGGCTCTATAAATAAATTAATCAATCCGGGAAATTGGATTATTTAGGGCTGGCTTCACCGATCTCTGATTTGTCCTTGACAAATCGAACAAGATTAAACCACAGTTCAGTACGGTTTAATGGTTACTTACACTGTGGTAATTGATAAAACTATCGCAGATCACAACAATAAAACAATTTATTCCATTATATCATACTAGCTGTGCCCCGCGACTTCATCCGCGTAGTATTTTAACTTAGCAAAAATTTCGGGATTATCGGGTTAAAAAGTATCATATATGTTAATCCCGGTTATAATCTATCTGTGTTCCAAATTTCATCCAAATCCGTTCAGTAGTTTTTGCGTGAAGGAGTAACAAACATACATACATCCACACTCACAAACTTTCGCATTTATAATATTAGTAGGATAGGTATAACAATTTATATCACTCAGGGATATTGTACCTATATTGTATTTTTCCTTAGAATGAGGATTTAGTAAACAATCGTGACATACCTGTCTTTGAATGAATACATTTTCTGATCTGATCAGTAGGTCCAGAGTTTACCTCCTACAAACGATTTTAAGTTTTTATTTATTAGTCTATAGGACCGCGCGCCCTAATAATATAAATGCACTGCACACGGTCTTTTTCGCGAATTACAAAATTTGTCTTTTATTATTGTTAGATTTTGAAAAATTTCTAAAAGAACTCAAAAAATTTGAACTTCGCGTGCTAGATGGGCGCTTTAGCCTTAAAGCAGTAATATTAAGTGTTCAAGGGACATACTTTTTCTCCCGGACAGCTAAACAACTTGCGCAGAGCTTTGAGCAATAATAATAGCGCGAACGCAGCCACAGGCACTAGTTACAATATGCAAATATAATTTATTTCTTTTCAGTAGTGATATTTAGGTAGTTATTATGTAAGTCCTACTGAAACTTTATGAAGCGTTCGTTGATTGGGCGATGCATCGATGTAAATATATTATACTAAAGGCAATCAAGATTTTGGCATTCATCCAAATGATTACGTTCGAACATATATTCAATTTTCGTTTCTAGTAATGTCTATGGATGCGAAACATAACGCAACATATTGTGTTAATCCGCTAGTTTTACCCACAAAATAATGTTTTGTGGTATTACCCCTATCCGCCATCTGTGTCTATACCTTTTGGCTTTTACCTTTGCTGAGGTAAGCTGTGTTTGTGGTCGTGATAATATTTTACATATTAGGGAGTGTAGAATAATGGTCACCTCAGAATATTATAGAGAATACCGGCTTGCATATATTAGAAAATAGGTACCTACATAACATGCGATAATCCGCTTTCAAGTTATCTTTATAATTGTGTAAGTTGTACATAGGTTTGGATATCTTATCAAATAATTTAATTATTGCTCTTTATCAGTAGGTATATGGTTAAATATGTAATTTACATACGTATCTACTTGAGGTTGTCTGCTTTCTTAAACATTATGTATCTTAAGTATATAACGTGACGTGAAAATAATTCCATTACACTTTGCACATCCTGATAAAATGTTGAGTAAATAGTTAATGTATAAATTTCCCTTGTCTTGAACGTAAGTAGGTTGAGGAATCATGTTTTATTTAAGCATAGATAAGTACCTAGTAGTTTGGCGCGTTTACAAACAATTATTAACCTTATCTTCAGTCACATAATCACATGATACGACTTGTATTGTACTAAGTATACTTAAGTTATTAAATTCGATAAGAGTTCCAGAGTACTCACAGGTAGGTACCTATTAGGTATACGAGTATAGTAAAATGTTTTAGAGGCGTTAGATGCAAATACAACCCTCAAAATTAATAACTACATTTGCTAGTTAGGTGAGTAAGTAATTACCTATTTACTGAACACTTTATCTTATTTTATGGTCTCATCATTAAGAATTTAAAATCAAACCTACCTATATGGTATGCATTTTGTAGTAGGTATCTACAGTGCCGGATAACCCATGTAGCAAGAGTAGCAATTGCCACGGGCCCCGCGCGAAAGGGGGCCCCGCCTATTTAAACCCACTCATCTCTGCCTGAGCGTCATTTTTTTAGTGAATCTTATTAAGATGTGGTATATTGAATTTACTTGATGTCACAAAAACGTGAAACGTTACAACTTTTTCCTACTAAGACAATCCATGTCAGGCACTCGGTAACCTACACTACGGGCCCCGCGCTTTGCTACGGGCCCCGCGTTTGCTTAATCCGGCACTGGGTATCTACCTACCTATTTATGTTTCTGAACATAGAGCTGGTCAACATTTACACATTTCATGAGGAACTACATTTCAGGCATCGTGACGTCGGTCACGAGGTGTGAATTGTATTTTCACAAATATTTGATGCTTGATTACGACATAAATGTTCACAAAAACACGTATAATCTACGTTAAGTGGTCAATAAATCTGCGTTCGAAAACTAATCTGAATCTTCCTAGGAATGGTACTTCCTGAACCCATCAATGTGTTTTCATTTTAAAATCGTTACCAACTTGAATTTTTATTCAATTAAAAACAATCCAAACAACAACTACCTACTACAAAGGCACCCGCGTCTACTCCTCTTGGGTTGGGGATGTCTGGCCAAATACCACTTGGTATTTTGTACCATAATATGGACCCGCTGTTAAAAAAATTATTATTGCCATTTTCATGGAAAATAATCGTTGAAATACTGTTCGCCTATCCCACTCTAAGATTTCCCATAATTTGTGTCACAGTTTTCACCTCGAAAGTATTAAACACAGACTTTATCACTCACGTCGCTGTCAGGCTCATTTTTAATTCGTGTAAACATGCGGGTGAACCAGATTTTAAAATATAGTTTGTATGAGTTTGGACTGCTTATCAACTTGACACTTAGCAAGCCGTCTCCGCGGACATCGCGAAAATTTTGTTAGGTCAGAAACCGCGCGGTGGTCGTGAGTGGAGCATTTGATAGTAACGTAGAGATATAAGTGGTATCGCGTATAAAAGTCCAGTGTTTTATTAAACACAGCGGTCAATCGCTACGATATAGACATGCCGTGAGCGTAGAACCGTTCTGTGACAGTGTCCGTTCATGAGTTTGATACGAATATGTACGGTGGTTATGGAAATGTTGTGAGTACTTGCCGACTTGTAGTGCTAACAATATAACGCATGACGTCTTGCATACTAAAATCATATCTAGACTTTAGTTACTTAGTTGTTAATTTGCTCAACCAACTCCAACATCCTTTCCTCAAAGCTGCGACAAAAATAAGCGACCAATATTTTAAAAAAAATAAGCTACCGTAATTCTTATAAAAATAATAGAGGTAAACATACCTGCGAAGTGCTCATTCTTTGTAAAATAAACTATACTTAGTTATTTTTTTAATAAACACCATTTGTTGATTCGTGAGCTATGGGTATCATTACGCTTAGCATTATGACTCATATGAATTGAACCATTAACAATAATGTTCTAGATAAGTACTTCCAGATTCCCTCATCTTACAGTTTAAAGTTGGTACCTAAATAAGGCATGAAATATGAATCTGAAATAAAAAAAGCATCGGCAATATCATTAAGAATTTCATGAATAATGAATCCTTTTCAAATTACTAATTAGTATGCAGATTAATATATTTATGAGACTGGACATATTAAAACTAGAAATGTAGTTATTTAGTTACAATGAAGTAAGAACTTACATAGAAAGGTATTTCAACACAATACCTTTTTTTGTTAATATAATTATGTAATCATGGATGTTACAGTTGATGACTTTTTTTATTAGTAACTGTTGTCCATTAAATTATCGTCAACAGAACAATTGGTTTTTTTTTATATTAAAAATAAAATAATAAATAAAAACGTTTACACAACTTGCCATTCGTGTTAACCTATAGGTATCTAATACTACATTGCTCGTTCTTGAACATTTTTCTTATGTACATTTTGCTTCAAGCTATTGAGGTTTCTGGGACCGGGTGCCCTTAACTACGTATAATTTAACTCTAGCCGAGCGTACTAATCCACTTCAGTGCAACAAAATGTAGAGCAGTGGAACCTTCAAAGAGTGATCATTAAAATGTATAATAATGAATGAAATTAATAAAGCTAGTGTCTCTTGGTATTTATTAAATTATTACTTAGATAGAAAGGAAGACAAAATGCTAAATTCCGAAAAAGAATGCTTCATTTGTCTATACAAATAAATAAAATTGGAGTGTCTGTTTGTAATATCAAAATAACACCTTTTCACTAAGTGCATATCAAAGTACATACGACACCTATAGTAAAAACGCGATTTAATTTTTTTTTGTCTGTCTGTCTGTCTGTGTGTTTGTTCCGGGTAATCTCCGAAACGGTTGGACCGATTTTGACGGGACTTTCACTGGCAGATAGCTGATGATAAAAGGAGTAACTTAAGCTACTTTAATTTTGGAAAAACAATTAGGGTTCCGCGTAAAAAAATAAAAACACATGAAATCAAAGAGTATCTCCGAAACGGGTGGACCGATTTTGACGGGACTTTCACTGGTAGATATGATGTTATAAGCTGATGTTATAAGCAGTAACTTAGGTTACTTTTAGTTTAGAAAAACAAAATTAAATAAAATGAGTCCTGTCGCACGTGCTCTGAACGCGGGAGCGGGCTTTCCACGCGGACGAAGTCGCGGGTTCAGCTAGTAGAAAATAAAACATTATTTTTCGGAGTTTCAATTGGTACCTATAATATACACCTACTTAAACAACAAGGAATGATTCTTCATAAATTACGGTCTTAAAGTGATCTAAAGGCAAATCGCTGAAATTATTATTATCATCGCACGACAGCAAAAATACTAACCTTATAAATTTAAATCAAACAAATTTTAAATCTAGGCAACATAAACCTTACGACCGCATAGTCAGTTCATTTCACAAAAACGCGTGAGTTATTGCAAATTGACCCATATGCAAATGTAATAAGAGTCACAACACACATCTTAGTGAAATAAACAAACACTTGTTCACGAACATGTAACTAAAATTTGTAAATTTTCGTTGCGCTGTGCATTAGCGCACACTGTGAGACCTCATTGTAATGATTATCTTTCTTACCACTCCCTCTACTGTTACTCCTAATACCCGAGATCGACAATGCTTGGAAATACTCGCCTTAATAATTTTGACCCACAAGAATATGAACTAGAATACCTATTACAGATAGGCTGCATATCTATTTATGCGGCAACCACTTGCGACAACGAGTCAAGTACTACTATTAAAACTGTAAATAGCTTTAAAGCGATATTTAAATACTAACAGCGTCTCTTATCAGTATTATTTCTTAATTATATTTGTTCCTCATCAGCGGCATGCAGTTGAATGAGCCAACGGTTGATAAACGCTCGAAGGTCGCTGAAGGTGACCAACATTGCAACATGCAAACATTTGTAGGCTACGGTAACCCCTTAACATCCAGCGGGTTGACGTATATTATGACTTTGTTCAATAAAAAAGTGTTTTCTTAGCACCTGTAATCTATACTAATATTATAAAGAGGAAAGATTTGATTGATTGTTTGTTTTTTGCATAGAGTAGGCTCCGAAACTACTGCACCGATTTGAAAAATGATTTCACTGTTGGGAAGCTACACTATCCCGGGGGACATAGGCTATATAATATTTTTAAAAAAAAATGGATCCTTACTAAAACTCCAATATGTATAATGTAACCGTAATGTACCCGTGCTATAAGTAAGTAAATTTACGAATAAAAAGATTAATCAAGTATATATTTATAGATATCCATGACGCCATTTCATTCTTTATTAGTTACGGTAGCTACGCCATTTTATTGAAAATGAATAATATTTGGTACTTATACAGAATGTTTCAAAAGTCCGAAATATTATTTAGTGGTTTATATGAGTATCAGGCATGAAATGAGCAGTACTTATTAAAAAATGACGTAATTGAAATTAGAAAACAAAAAACGGGGCATAAAAAATTCACTATTCAAAATTTCAAAATTTTCACATACTTTTTCATGCATGTGGGTGTTTCTCGTACCTCAGGTACGCTTTTGACATGTCATTTTATACTAGTATGACTTAAGAATGAAGTTTCAAAGATCGCTCTCTTGACTTGAGATCGATTTAATAATACGAAAATTCAGAAAACATGATAGTTTCAGATAGCCCGTCTTTTCTAGGCATCTATATGCATAGGTACTTACATATCACCTACCGTATATGCACGTAAATTATTATTTCGGACTATTGAAACAAGTTGTATAGTTAGTGATTGCCTCGCTTTGCTATCGATGCGTAGGTGGCGAACTATATTTAGTAAAATTGATTCTATCAATATATTGCGGTAAAGTACATGTTTGTTCTATTAGCGTGGATCTGCGAATACGGTGAGCAGCAACAGAAGTGTTAAACGCTACGTATCGTTACAATAGCTTCATAATCAGTGCGAAAATACATCTCAATAACAGTTTCTGCAATCAACATCCGACATTTTTGGCCGCGTGACATCTGTGTCTTTGATAAGAGTCGTTAGGCTCTTGCACTTTCTACAAATACATGTCTATACATCTATGCAAATAGGTAGTTAAAATTGAAATGTCTGTTTTGATTTCATCAACATCTTTGACGTCAGACAATGTACAGTTTAAACTGTTAGGTCTGGAAGCATAAACATTCGCATAGAAATTCCTTTTTAACGTAGGTGAGCCCTAAGAAAGAATGTTTGCAAATTCAACCCAAGATAGGACATGAAAGGAAATTCTATCGGCACACGCCTAGTTTTTATAGAATTTCATTGTAATACCTATTATATGACCGAATCTTTTACTTGTTTTAGAAACCGATATCAAATCAACTAAATATACTTATATATAACAGATAGAATTCTGAATCCCCATCGAAATGAGGGGAGGCCAGTGCCCAGGAGTGTGACGTCAAAAAGGCCTAAATTATTTATTATTTACAACAGATAGTTAGTACTATAGATAGATAGTACTTACTATCTGTTGTAAATAATAAATAATTTAGTCCTTCGTATTTTTTAGACTTATTGGTGGGTAAGTACCCACTAATAAGTCTAAAAAATACTAAGTCTAAAAAAGGGTCTTGACAGACAAACAGACAGACAGACGGACAACGAAGTGATCCTATAAGGGTTCCGTTTTATCTTTTTGAGGTACGAACCGGTCCGTATCTCAAAAAGATAAATTGCAACCCTAAAAATAGACAGGTAACACGTGAAACCCTTCTCAATCTTTTTCCTGGTATATTTGTCGAAGCGCCTGATGGGTTTGTCGCCGGTTGCTCGCACACAAGCAATATCTCGCTTCAGAGGTGAGCGCTCTTGGCACCGGCTAAGGCAAACTTTATCACGTATTATGGGCGTCGGCGACGGGCGAGCTCGACCGACTATTGTCAATAATGGCCCTACATTATTACTCAGCTGCATCGTTTATCTCATTTGTCTCTGGCCGAGAAGAGTTAATAACAAATCAGTGTCGTTTAAACGCTAAACGCGACGTGGTGTATGTATGGGAAAAGATTTTTTAAAAGGAACGATTTGTGAGACGGCACAGTGTTCGGAAGAATGGAGTTTCAATATTACGGGAATTACGATCGTTCGACTCGCAGGATATGGGACCAGCCGTGGTGGGACGAGGAGGACACGTTGTCCGACAGGCGCATCAACGGTAAGCGGATTTCCGTAGTGTTGACCTTATTATACATGCACCTTTTTGATAGTTATTAGTACAAATAGCGACATAATTCCTTGAACATTCTCAGTTTTTAAAATAATTTTATATACGTAGCTCTGCATTAAATCCATTATTTTTCTTATGTTTGTATATTTGGTTTTGAACAACGTTGGTAGAAGAAAGAGTATTACCGATCTGTAAAATTAAGAATGTTCAGCAATTTATATTGGTGTCTGTGCTGGTTCTGTTGGTAAACAAACTAAACTTGACTAAACTCAGTATTGCTGTCGTCCTCATGGTTATTATGTACGAGGAAGGCAGCAGTATTTTAGTTCAAATTCACTTAACTTTAGTTTAGACTTAATCTATGAACACCATTACCTACCGATGCCTTTCTTGAGCGCAGTCAGCTGTATTTTTAATAATATTCATTCAATTTAAGTACTAATAACAAAACAATCCGATGACTAATCTGTTAGTTATATGTAATATGCATAGGATCTAAGTACCTTTTCATATTTTATGTATTTATTTTAAATTATATACCTTCAGCATGTTAAATCGCTACCATGTCTAACTGACGTTCTTCATAAAATTAAAACTAATGTAATTTGTAAAGAATGAATTAGGTACGGCAATTAAAATGCTATTATTAACATTGTATGGACAAGAAACTCGTTCAGAATGCCGGCTCTTATCACTCATAAAAGAAAGCTCTGTCAGGCTTCATATCATGTCGCCATCAAGACGAGCGGGGTAAACAGAGGATGTGCCCACTTTATCGTGGGTTTAATATGATACCATTAGGTTAGGTTAGTGATAGACAAGTAGGTCGGCGTTTTGTGACCCATTTTGTGTAGGCATGGAAAGGATTGCTACTTTTCATTCATTTTCATTACGTGAAATTATATTTTTCGATGAATTTCGTGAAATTATATCGGTCGATGATTTATCAAAAAAACCCGTGACAGTACCGAACGCTTTGCGATTTCATTGAAATGATTGCGATGATTTTTAACAGCTTCTATCTATATCAGTAGCAGGTGCTACTTATAAAAAAAATATGTAATATTATTTTCAACATGCTACCTGTGAAATCTTCCATCACTAATTTTGTGAGAGTAATTCGGTCTTCTATGGCTTTTTCAAAATTTTATTGGTGGCAGCTTCCTGCTAACCAGATTTGATGTTGAATTACTGCAATCTGCCCTTTGAGACTGTCAATAAGTAGCGCTTAAATCAGGTATCAGAGATTTTCAGGCTACTCCGTGCCGAAGAATGGCAATCGTGATTAGCAGCTTCACGTGCCCTGGAAAACAGAAGATACTTCGGTATTATAATTTGGCAACTCATTAAAATCAAGCTGAGGCGTTATTATAATGTTTCGAAGGTGTCAATCAATTTAATTAAGTGACACAGATATGTGAATAAAAATCTGGCATCTCAACAAGATATTCAGAACTCGAGTGAATTTAAAAAATGGTCTAATTCATTGAAAAGTTTTCTGAACTTGTATGAGTACAATAATAAGGTATTGTAAACCTATGAAAACATGATTGTTTTACAGAGCACGTAAGTAATGCTTGTGTTAAAAAAAGTAAGCAAATCAAGTGGTATACCTATAGATCATAATTCTTCTACCTACAATTATTTTTCCGTATTCAAAACTTAATTTACAGAGAACTGTGAACTAATACTTCCATTTAAAAATTGTGGAACTGAATATGGTTTGAATGACCATCGCATTGAGAAGATACTCATCCAGTTATACTTTGAGTTCACACTACCTACCCTGCTAGACACTTGGCGTGATGATATATCGGGTTCAATATAGGAGTGTAAGTGTAAATATACCCGTCTAGACGGAACACGGAACCGGGCCCTCATCGATTGCACGTCGGGATAATTTTAGAAAAGGTCCTCTCGGGAACTTTTGCCTTAAAATACCCAGCGAAGTGTGCATTTCCACAATATTCTCATGACTGCTTTTGTCTAACCCTTCTTGGTATTATGAAAGGTTTAAATTTAAACAAAATGGGGAATTAGAAATAAAGCTGTTTCAACCCTTCAGTTTTCATGAAAACAATGCTGTTTACTTAGGTATGGACTACCATACCAAAAAAAAAATGCAAAATGTTTGTATTTTAATTGCTATCAAAAACCCTGTAACTTAATAACAAGATATAGGAATAATTACCACAAAAGATTCTGCAGTGATATATTAATTTTTTTTTTTTTATTTTTTTTTATTGAAAATATAGATTAAATGTAAATAATATAATGTAGTAGGTGTAACAATTTTGCAAGAAGTGGTAGCTACAAGGCATTTGGAAGTAGGTAGGTATATGATGCTTGTAAAACCAAAGGCATTACTCGCACGTTGTTGACCTGATGGGGATTGGAAAATGGGAGGGGGATTGGGCTTTGGGCTTTCTCACTTTTCGTCTGAAAAGCAGCTATACAAGGTGACACATAATGGGTATACTATTTTTTTCAAAACTTAACTTTGTAATTCTAAAACCATCAGCTTTGGAGGGAACTTGAAAAACAAAAGGTGTTATAGGAATACAGCTGTTGACCGATTTCACAAGTCTACAAAACCTTTAGTACTTCAACTGCCCCACAAAGCCGATAGATTGAGATTTACAAAGTTAAGTTGCAAAAAAAATAGTATACCCTTTTTGTTTCACCTAGTATATACAAAACAACACACAAAAATTATGACATTAATTATATAGGTATCTATTATTCTGTATTATTACTTTACATTAACTTAAACATTTCACAAGAGTATGTATCTTCCACACAGCTATCTTATGATTATGCACCAACGTTGTCAATGCTTAAGATAAACATCCATTACTGTAGAATATATTATCATGTCTCAAGTGTCTCTCTGGTCGTTACGAGGATAATTAATTGCAAATAATTCATTTCTTATTCCTCTTTAAGTGCAGTCAATAATTATGTCTGCTCATAAAATGATAAGGATAAAAATATCAATATCCTTAAAAATTGCTCCTACAATGTATTTATTTATTGATTCGATCGGATGAAATATATATTTCGGATGAGCATCTACAAAATATAGAAGCCAGTATACCTATAATGTCAAAACTTTGAGTAATTCAAATAATTCTGCTGATACCGCCAGGGTAAGGTCTTAACGGTTGTCTAAAGATGATTTCAGTTCTTAGTAAATTTTCAACATATTATACACTAGCGGCCCGCCCCGGTTTCGCACGGGTACATTACGGTTACATTATTGGAGTTTTAGTAAGGATCCCTAATTTTTTTTAAAATATAATATAGCCCATGTCACCCGGGGATAGTGTAGCTTCCCAACAGTGAAAGAATTTTTCAAATCGGTTCAGTAGTTTCGGAGCCTATTCATTACAATCAAACAAACAAAGTTTTCCTCTTTATAATATTAGTATGATCGGAACATATCCTCACGCCTGTATCCTATACATGCGGAGTAGGCAGAGACCACTGATTGCCACATGGTACGATCTCGACAACCACCTAACCCCACAATAAATAATATATCGAATTTATAGAGTTATTTTTAGCCGACTAGAAAACAAAAATTGCGGATATCGTTACATTTGTTACGAGCTACGGGTACCACAGACAAGACAAGCAAAGTTTTCAAACTTATGACACCCCCCTTTTCATTGCGTAGGGGGTTAAAACCTCTCTGGTATCAAGTAAATACGATACAGGCTTTTAGTTATTTGAAATGGGGAAGTCTACAAGATTTTACTGGGGCTATTATAATATTTATATTAATATCTACTACCCTTTGTAATTATTGATTAGGTATAAGCAACTGGCGATAAAAAAAATATAATGACATGTAAAAAGACAAGCCCGCTGAGTTTCTTGCCGGATCTTCTCAGTCGAGGTCGCGTTCCGATCCGGTTGTAGATATAAGAAAAAAATAAAATAAAATTAACTATTTGTAAGTGCCCCCGTAGGGCTAAACAAAATAAACGATTTGAATTTGAATTTCTTCAGACTATACAAAGTTTACTAGCTTTATTGCTTGTAGAAACATCCAAAACATTAAATATGTTTACTAACTAAATTGTAAAGGGAGAAGAAGAAAGTTCACCAAATAAAAAAAGATTCATTTGATAGTTTTGTACGGACTCTACCGTATCGACCGGCCCTAACGAGTGGAACTACAGACAGACAGACACAGTATAAAACTAATCAGGTCAGTAGGTACATTACCCCCGATAGTAGGGCATCGCAGGAAGGGGTTGTTTCAATCAATCCCGCCCTTCGAAGTGTGTTCAGACCAGTAATTTGTTAGATTACTGACCGATTACATACCAACTAAATTATACCCTTAGGTGTGGGTAGATACTTTAATTATAATATAGGTCCATATTATAAGGTAATAAGTAGGCATTTTATATATATCAAAATATCAAGACCAGTAGACCTTAATACAACACGTTTATCTATACAAATAAATAAAATTGGAGTGTCTGTTTGTAATATCAAAATAGCACCTTTTCACTAAATGCATATGGAAGTACATACGACACCTATAGCAAAACGCGATTTAATTTTTTTTTGTCTGTCTGTCTGTCTGTCTGTGTGTTTGTTCCGGGTAATCTCCGAAACGGCTGGACCGATTTTGACGGGACTTTCACTGGCAGATAGCTGATGTTTTAAGGAGTAACTTAGGCTACTTTTGTTTTAGAAAAACAATTAGAGTTCCGCGTAAAAAATATAAACACATGAAATCAAAGAGTATCTCCGAAACGGCTGGACCGATTTTTACGGGTCTTTCACTGGTAGATAGGTGATGTTATAAGCAGTAACTTAGGCTACATTTATTTTAGAAAAACAACATTTAAAAAAATGGGTCCTGTAGCGCGGGCTCAGAACGCGGGAGCGGGCTTTTTTGTTAAGTTAAATTCCACGCGGACGAAGTCGCGGGCTCAGCTAGTTTATCATAAAATATAAAATTAATGTGAAAATCTAGAAAACTTACCTGTAACTTCTTATAAGTACCTATTGTTACTAAAAATTTTAAACTTGGTGAGGATTGATTGTAAAAGTTGTCCCTGTTAGGTACTTATCAAATGATTCAAAAATAATTATTTATTGAATACTTAATGTTAATCTTCCTGTAATTACTCCTCTTTTTAATTAATTCTGATAGTTTAGTTTTACTCGTGTTACACCTTATATGATACCTAACCTTGAGTGTCATGTTGTAGTTATTTATTAGGTAGATACGCGCATAGTGCCATTATTTATGTACTAGGTCAATGATAGTCTTGGTATTGAAAATTATGTTACAATGTATATTGCTGGTACCACTATACGCAGGCAAAAATAGTTCCTAAAAGAAAAATGATTTGTGAGATTTTTATCACATCATTCATAATTATGGTGAACGGAAACGAAATAGCAACATATTATTTACTAGCTGTGCCCGCGACTTCGTCCGCGTGGAATTTAATTGACAAAGTTTCATACAAACTTTCATCCCCTATTTTATCCCCTTGGGGGTATAATTAATCAAAATCCTTTCTTAGCGGATGCTTACGTCATAACATCTACCTGCATGCCAAATTTCAGCCCGATCCGTCCAGTGGTTTGGGCTGTGCGTTGATAGATCACTATGTCAGTCAGTCAGTCAGTCAGTCAGTCACCTTTGAGTTATATATATTTAGATTTATCGAAAAACTAAGATCGTTTCGACGCCATTCAAGTTGCTCTGCGAGCATAACCCTTTATTGCAATAGTAATACCTAATTATTTATTTTTGCAGACAACACTATGTCCAAAATGTTGAGCTTATTCTATGTTAGTACTTAATACTTAACAGTGATTTGGTCCGGTTGACAATCACGCATATAAGTGTGCTGTCGTGGCTAGTAAGCATACATTTTCGCCTAAAAGCTATTAAACAATATTATAAAAAATACAATAAATATTTTCTCATACTTTTACGCAAAACGGTGCTGGAGGTCCGAATAATTTACGAGCATTTATAAGCGTTTACATAAATATGTTTATACGAGTAGATTCTGGTAGTCAGCACCGCACCGTCTGCGAACATAGATAAATATTTATTTGCCTCATTTATCGTGGATATTTTTTGTGTATTTTTGATGGAAAAATTTATAAATAATGGGAGAGGCAGACATTGAACAATCGAGATGAATTCCATGTTTTTTGATGACTAAAGATTTCACAATGTTAATATTAAGAATTAAGGTAAAATCTCAATAGAATCCGACACGTAGGTAACTAAAAGTAAACACACAGTAAGGATTATGTTGTCAACATAGTTTAACTAAACTTTCAGATACCCATACACTGTATCCAGTAAAAAACGTTTCACTGCGACAATCACAATTGCAAAATCAATTCATACTCGTAAACCAGAATTTAATTTAGTAGGCTCTTAGCTAACACGCGTTCTTTTTTTAAACGTTTTCGCTGCCTGTCAACGTGTCCCTGGAGGAACGGTTTTAATTTATTCCTTTGTGCCAATGCCGATGGAGGCCTGCCGGGTCAAGCAATAGCTATCACGGTAACACAGCCTTTTTAATTGAAATACGTCTGCTCAAACAAAGAGAATTGAATTTCAATCTAACTGCAAGTTACGTAGGAATATAGGGATGCACGTCTGTTCTGTGAAATATATTAATTTGAATTGAATTGAACTCACGCGAGTGACGTGGATGGTAAAAACCTGAATGGTGGTTTTGTTAACACCGTGCAGTGTTGCCCGCTCCCAGAATAATTTCAGTACCTAGTTTATTTATCTATTCCGAGAGTGAGTCAAGGTTTCCTTGCACAGTCGACTACTCAAACGCATACCTAGCTGTTACGTAGTTGTGTAAATAAATCTTCCTGTTTACCATCCAGCCGACCCGTTACTGGGGAAACTGGGAGTTACCGTGAGTTACCTTATATTCTACAGCGGAGCAGGTTTACTTTTGGCACAAAAAATATTTCCAATGATGGGGTTAATTTATGAATATTGTTGGAGTAATATGGTATTCCTGTAATAAATTTTAAAAATAGTTGGTTATAGGCCGTGGAACTAAAATCTATTACAATACAACCAATCTTTTTCTTCTGCATTTTTAATGGTTACAAAAGAATACAATTAATATTTCTTAGTCAAGAATCTGTTTTATTAGGTACTCTTTTCCAGAAAATTAAATTTTTGTTATGAGCCAGTAATAATTAAGTATATATTCCACAGCAAAATATCATTTTAATGGCCTATGATATAAAGTTAAAGATAAACATATACATGATTCACTAATGGAAATTTAATTATTATAAAAATTAATAAAGTCAACCTACAACCAAAACGGTACTTAACCAAATAGTATTTAATGGAAAATGTTTTAAACTATATTTCCAGACGGAATTGGTAATTGTTCGATTCCTTCTAACTACTAGTCCCTACTTATCTTACTCTGTATAACCTAATTGAAAATGATAACACACAAACAACATAAATACTTTAATATATCCGACTACTTTACTTTACTTTAAAAAAGATATGTGTGAAATAATAACGAAGCGTAAACATGTATTGAGTAGTTTAAGTTCGTTGATCGGCACTAGGGATTGCAATCCGGCACTAATTTTAATCCAGTCGGATCCGGCCGGTTCCCATCAATCCGGCCGGATTGGTCATATGAAGGCCTTTTTACTTTCCGTTCTAAAATTAACTGTTTAAAAGTATCATAAAGGTTATAAAAAGTGACCAAGTGCGTGTCGGACTACGCATACTATAGAATTCCATAGTCATAAAAAAAAACACTTTTTGGTAATTAATTTTCAAAAACTGACAAAAAAACCTCCAAATGATTTTAAAATACCTATTCACCAATGTACCGAATCCGGTAGAGGTCAAACGATGCCGAATCCGCCGGATTACCGGATTCGGTTTTCCGGATTGCAATCCCTAATCGACACTCATGCGCTGCGGCCGTACCACAGCGATTGCGATGCGACAGCGATTTCGTGAAACAAACCGTTCAGTATAGGTATACAAAGTACTCTGTTAACAAACCCTTTTGGCAGTAGCCACATCACATTAGCGAAAAGTTTATAAGTAAATCGCCGTCGCATCGCAATTGTATAGTCACATAGACAGACATCAACGGTGCCGGGTTAACCGTGTGAATGACCGCTTTAATACATCGGTACCTATTTGCTGTAATTACAATTTGTTTAATAAAAAATAACTATAAAAAACATATTTTTTTCGTAATTTTTGTATCATTGTATGCATTATTTGGGTTAGTAAAAAATCGTAGGTACATGAACATAATTACATACTTTAATTATCAACAGTCATTGCAGCAGACAAGAAATAAAATAAAATTATACCAATACGATAAGCAGTGATAGCCGATTGGTTAAAGCACGCGTCTTGCGGGCACCAGGTCTTGGGTTCAAATCCCGGCTCGCACCTCTGGATTTTTCGAAATCTATGTGCGAATCATAATTTCTATATGATTATCACTTGCTTACGGTGAAGGAAAACATCGTGAGGAAACCTGCATGTCTTAGAAGATCTAACCAATTTTCGAAAGACATGTGAAATCCGCCAACCCGCACTGGGCCAGCGTGGTGGATTATGGCCTGAATCCCCCTCATGTTGAGGGGAGGCCCGTGCCCAGCAGTGGGACGTCAAAAGGGCTAAATATAGTTATTATTATTATTATTATTATTATTAATACCAATACGTACCAATGTTTGATACTTATTTACCGAGGTACTGGTTCTATATTGAAACTGGAATAATCAATTCGTTTCGTGTTATTTTTGTTAAATAAAACACCTCGCCGACCTTGAGTCTATGAAATGTTAGATATTGTAGGTATGTATGTATTTCTTAAATATTGCGTTATTTTATGTATTGGATATTTTTTCCAATGTTACAATAAGTATATATTTCTTCAGTAGCCTTGAATTGAGATAGGAAATTCCTCTGAATTAAAGACAAGTTCTGATAAGCAAGCATCTTGCGGGCCTGGGTTCAAATCCCGGTTTGCACCTTTGGGTTTTTCAAAATCTATGTGCGAATCACATATATACTAGGCGAAACAAAAGGGGTATACTATTTTTCTTGGAACTTTGTAAATCTCAAACTATCGGCTATGTGGGACAGTTGAAGTACTATAGGTTTTGTAGACTTGTGAAATATGTCAACAGCTGTATTCCTATAACACCTTTTGTTTTTCAAGTTTCCTCCAAAGCTGATAGCTTTAGAATTACAAAGTTAAGTTTTGGAAAAAAAAGTATACCCTATCTGTTTCAACCTGTATAATAAGTGTTGCGAATCGTATTTTCAGTTGTATTGGGCTTCCAACTCCCTCACGCATCGTACAAAACGCATCTATAATAGCAACTTAACGCCGATCTTCTGTGAGAAGGTGGTACTACCCTGGTCGAGCTGCCTTGTATGAGCGCTAGTCAATTGGGTACAGCTTGGCTTTACCACCTTAAAATCATCGATTAGATGCTTGCTTAGATATATTATTTTGAGCTCTACAACTAACTGAACCCCAAATTTTATTTGCAGTGGTATTAATATAAATCGCATGTTCTGAAAAAATCTTTGTAAAGCAATTGTATATATGGGATATTTTATTTTTTTGACTAGTTGACCCGACATACGTATTGAATGCGAATTGTTCCGCTCAGCCTTCTTAATTTTTGCTTTCATTAGAACCTTCTCCTGATAATTATAAACACAATGAACAAGAATTAGCGAAATCATTCCGTCTGTTTACGTGTGATGCGTGATGAACAAGGAAATAGAGATTCATTTTTATATATTTAGATTATTAGGTAAACCCATAATAAATACGTGTTCCGTATGGCTCCTAAAACGTGTTATCTTATTACATTTGGCTTGTTACAGGTAAGTGACGGGAGCTGGAGACGCTCTTCTGACAGCGAGTTGAGTTTCACAGACACCGACATCATGGCCGCCACTCCGCAGTTCCACGTCTGCCAACTAGGTACGTGGTCATGTACGAGCGAGACGTTTTTTTATATAACAAAGTCGGCAAACAAATATACGATCCGCCTGATGTTAAGCAGTGATCGTAGCCTATAGTTGCTTGCAATACCAATGGTATTGTTCGCACCTTGCAGACCTGTTGGAGAGTGGGACAGGGGGAGCGAAGTGGACGGGGGTCGGGGGATGAGTTGTGGTCAATTGGATGGAGCTTGACTTTAGCACCGTTAATATTTTTACATATAGTGTAAAATTTAGTTCAGTCGTGATTTGATGTCAAAATAACTACTTAGGACAGCTAAGAACACAAAATTTCTTCGTACCTAAAAACAATAAAAAGTTAGTTATATGACATACCTACAAATATTATATATTTTTGCACCGCGATAAAAATAATATCACACAGTAGATATCTACCCACCTCCTTGAACTCAGTACGTAAATAAGTATTAAAAGAAAGTTGTGTACTCACTTTCACTCATTGTTTGTGACAAAGATAAATGGATCTTCGTTATGAACGGTAATGAACTAGTATACTTGTCCCTGCACACTATCACTCTATCTTGTAGTTAGTTGTATTATTATCTCTATGGCTACGATTGGACTCGCCCAGCGCCCTCGATGGTTGACACAACGGGGGCGTTCAGTCGGGTGAAATGAAACATCTATTATAATACAATAATTAAGAACATTATAGCAAAATTGTGAGATTCATTCTAATATTGATATTTTCTTCGAAATTCTAAGATTGTTTTAATTGTTATTTTGTAAGTAAACGCTTACGGGGATGAAAATAATCCAATAATAACACATGATAGATAACACTTAGTTATCCATATTAACAATAATTGCAATTAGTATTTATTTGCCAGTTGTATGGCATGGTACATTAGTACTTAAAAAGTTTTCGCAATACTTCTACTTCATCCGCAGTTTTTCGCATTTTTAATTTGGAAAGTTGAAATATGGCTCCGACACAAAACTAACCTGTACGGTTCCAGAGCTCATAGCAGATTAACATGATAAATAAAATTTTGCCAGACTAACACACTAATTGTATGGTCCCAATCTAAGCAATGCTTGGATATACTATTACAAGCAGGTACCATAGAATATTAATAGTAGATAATAATAGTACCATGTCTGGGTTATCATTGTTTACATACAAACGTGATTATTATACTTCTAGTACTCGTACTAGATTGTGTTATGTAAATAGGCAGTCTTACCGCTATTTCCTAAGGGGGTGTCCATTAATTAGGTGAGGCGTTCAGGGGAGTTGAGTCGAATCTCATCTGATCCTAATTTGGCTAGAGAGAGGGTCTCTGCGAAAATCACGTTTTTTTTCCGCAAGATACAAAGTAAGTAGTAGTAAAGTCTTAACTAGTTGTAAATAAAAATATTAAGCATTTTTTATATCTGAAACTCATATACATTGGATAAACTCATTTTTAAAATCTCATGTGATATTGGGGTATGTTGGAGGGTGTATGGTGGATCCATATCTCACGACATCTTACCAGAAGGGGTCGTTAAACCCCCAAAATCGGCTCACGTAATTAATGGACGCTCCCTAGATATCCATGAACAAATTGTATGCGTATAGGCAATCACCTCGCACGGCTAATATTATTTTTCAATATGGCTAGTTTATCAATTGATTTATACTAAGGTAGGCTACAGACATAACGACCGAAAAACCGTCCGTATAAAAAACGAAATGGGATTACTATAAAAAAGCTTTAGTTTTCGCATACTTTGTTATATTTATGAATATACGTTAAAGATAATATGAAATTTAATGTGTAAGGATAATGTGGTTAGTCAGGTAAATTGGTTCAAATTACCAGTACTTCTGTTATGTAGAGTCAGTATATAGAGTTACGATCAAATAGATGCCCTATAAATATTTATCCATCTCCGATGAAAAGATTTATGTTCAGCTAAGTACTGCTATAAATATAGGTACTCTATTTATATACTAGCATATCACCTACAGCATTGGCTACTTCTCTTATGTGTACCATAGGTACCAGCAGGCGTGGCTGGGCTGGCAGTATTTATAATGACAATGAACTCTGTATCGCTGGGTTATCGTAAGCTCGAGGTAGTCTGACGTTTTAAAATTTCTTCTAGGCACTTTTGACCATACAATTTTTATACTGTCGTGTAATTTTGAGATTGGGGTAAAAGCGACGGATTTGGAAAAACAAATCCCTCCTTATAAATAAATGTGGATTAGCGGGCGAATATTTATACGCCAAACCATCTCTTTCTGTCATCGGTAATTTGACATTCGAAAGAAGAAGACAAAATATGGTGTAACTACACAAGCGCTAATCCGGGTTTATTAATAAGTGTTTAAATAGTCAACACTACTTCGTACGACTATTAAATAATTATAAACTGTATATTATGTAACTTATTTGTATTGCAAATAGATTATTATTTATTCATAAATATTATAGATACCTTTAAAGATAATCTTCATTAAATATGTTTAAGTCTAAATACTAAATTAAATAAATAATTGAAATGAGACGAATTAAAAATATTCACATAAAAATCTCTTTAGAAACAGTATCAAGATTGGATTGTTTTTGTTTGTACAGTTGGTAATTTACATTTAAAATATACCTAATTATTGATAACGGTTATGCTTATGAGTTTTAATCGATATTTTATCGATACTCCACTAATTAATTTACATAAATAAACTTATCGAGAGACGTAAGTTACAAACATCTATTTCTCGTTATTTTTATCTATGCTTATTTGATATATTTTGTGGGCATTGTATATTGGACACGATATAACTTGTAAAATTGACACATCCTTGTCGTTTTGTAGCTGACTTTCAGCGGTTAAGTGATGGGATGCGTTGACGATTTATAAACAAATCTTTTTTGTAAATGTGATGAGCCCTCCGTATTGAGTCTTTGGGGGTTTTTGTCGCAATACAATCACCTTGACGATGCGTCCCCGGGCATAATTTCGGTACAACATCCTTTCTTAACTTATACTTATACTGCCTAAAATAGCTTACCCAAAATACACAAAAGGTAAGTATCCGAAGCTACATAAAGAAATACAGAATCGTAAATGTATTACATTCGGTTGGACCGTTAATACATTCCATTATCCAACCATCCATCAATCTTCAATAGTTACATCATAATTTTTACATAATCTACGATCATAGTAAAGCCATACATTATGCGAGATGGACGCATCAGTTGTTTCCTGCGTATTTTATTAGATCACCGCATTATGACAACTTTGATCATCAAGTTGATATTTTCAAAGAGGCAGCCGCAGTCATCTGACTACGTCACCCGCAAACACTTCCCGATTTCTATAAGAGGCCGTGCGGCCTTCGCAAACGTGTTACAATATACATACAGAACAACTACATATTGCATAGTACATAGGAACTTGTTATTTTGCGTTGCCGTTTATCTCGACCTATGGGTGCGGAAAAATTCTCATTGGGAAATTTCTATGATCAAAAGCCTGAAACATTTTCGGAGCAGGCTACTTTTCTGACAAAAGTATTTATACATCAAATATGCTTTAAAAGTGTTTTGTAATCAACTACTTACTCATATAGAACAGGGAGGTTTCAAGTAGTATACCTTGTTTGTATTTACCGACAAAACATTTACAACTATTTATGTTGTTGCCACTATTTTAGGGTGACCAAAAAAGAGACAGCCACACAAATTTGTATGAATGTTTTAATTGTAATTTATCAGTGTCAACGAGGAGTTACAGAACAATTGTTTTACTGTTTTGATTATTTAGTTAAATACTGCATGACACTCCCCTAAATGCACTTAACTTACCACACATTCAAATTATTTAAAATAAAACATATATAATCATGAGGAAGTTCTTAAGCAACACCATACTCATAGAATGATAAAACATATTAAAATAAATTAACATAAAATAACTATAGTAAAGAGGGATTTCAATTTGTTAATTACTGTCATTCAAAGATAAGACACGTGTTATTACAACATTTTATTTCCTAGTTATATCTTCCGTTACTATTTTGTAGCCTAAAATTAAATACAAATTATAAATATTTAATGTCCATACTGCAGTGTTTCTAACAACTGTGTCAGTCGTTTCCACTACCTGTAACATCACTAATTACAATCTTGCAATGGTACCCCTGCTTATTCAAATTTCAAACTGTACATACATGATCTCATCACAATTTTATGATATATGTATGTTTAATGCGGCATATAATAGTTCAACAACAAGCCCAAATTCGATAAGAAATGCAAAGCAGGTAGGTAACTTTAGGTATTGTTCTCAAGCTTCCGTGCTCACCGATATAACCATTTGTAGAGCGTTGAACTCTTTTGTACGACAGTATTCGGTAAGTATTTTATCGTAACATAACACTGTGTGTATACATTGAGTAAAAAGGTGAATTGCTAGAAAGTCTAATATTTAATAATGCCGTAAAGAAATAATCTATTTCAATTATCTAATGAGTAGCTTTTATTTAAAGTCATAAATATATAGGTCAATAAAATATGTTACACCATAAGTTCAACATTCCATTTTACCAACGCCAGTGCTACACAAAATACAAAAAAATAGTATAAATTCCCTATCTACAACCTCATTTGGGTCATATTCTCATCCCACAATTTTCGGAGCATATTCCATTTCGCCAGAGGCATAGTTAATTCCGTCAATCAACGTTAATAATCACGCCGTTCGCTCGCAAAATCTGTGCATTTCCTCGGTTTTATTATATCCGACTCGAATCGGTATGTCGGCGCCCATAGCAGAGCGTAGTTTAACGTAGTGAGGGCGGCAGTCGCACGAGGGCGCCCGCTCTGCGAGCACGTCGCGCGCGCCGCCCACACCCATACACGCACACGCCGCGTCGCCGCTCCCGTACCGCTCGTACGAATACGATGACTGCTGGCCCGCGTCCGTGGACACACGCACGCTTTCTACGCTTCAACGGTACAGTTGCAACCGCGCCCGAGCCGTTATGCTGACATGTTTACGCCGCCACTGTTTACTATAAGGTGAATGAAGTATTTCTCGGCTGTCGACTTTAACTCGATCGTGTGAATGCGCACCGGGGCTGAGGGATTGCGAAACTATACAAGTGAAGTTTAAAAATACATTGGCAATAGTGCGAAGTGACGTACGTACGAGATGTGTGCGTGCAGCAAGTTTTGCGACTTCTGGAGGACCTCGTGCGGAGCAGGTGAGACGTCCCACCGCTCACTTTCTATCCGATATGCCCGCCAGACCACCCTATTCCTTTCTAAAGTGCGATCCTAATGCACAAAAGTTCGTGGAACGAGTTTGCAACTCTACAAAGTGAAATCGCATCTGGAAATAATCAGTCAGTCTTTGATTTCAGAGACGCTCGAACTGATTTAATATTATAGATTGTCTGAATTAATACGTACATCAAGGTCTTCAGGAATAATATATTATATAACGTACAACAGTCTTCCTTGTCATAAAATGTTTTAAGAGCACTAAAAATGTAGCTTTGCTCAGCAGATTTTGTTGTATTTATTCCGATAACAGTTTAAAAAGAAAAATCTCTAAAATTGTAACTCCACATTCATTTATTTGGAAAACAATATTTTTTTATAATAATTGGCAATTAAAAGGTACACAAGAACATCGTAACAAAGTGTAAAATACATCAATTTGTGACCAATTTGCATCGAAAACATTTCCCCAATGGATGCTGTCGAAAATGTAAACAAGCGATGTTGCCAAGGTGGTAAATGATGAGGGCATCACACTGATTCTTAAGCCACGCAGCTCACAGAACAATAACAACGTGTAGCTATTTATCACTGCATTCATCGAGCATTGTCTCATGATGATTCTAACTATTATTTTTAATTGATATTGTGATTTGATTGTACACCCGTGACGTCACGAACCGAAAACAAACTAGTTAGATTAAACATTTGAAAGTGACAATGTTTGATCGGTATCAAATAGTACAATAATAGTTTTATATCCGGGTGTGTAAGCTTCGATAGGATTCAGTTGAGAGAATGTGCGCCATGTTCACTCAAGGTCTACAACATCGTGGATGAATGTATTAAAGTTCTTGTTTATGGTGAACTTATATCGTAAAGGTAGACACTCACTTTCATTGCCGAAAGCCACGTACGCCACTGGAATAGTTATGTTCATGTACATAATAATATGTGGTACTAATTTAACCTTGTTCAGTATATGGCTAAAGCTGAGGGTAGAAACGGAAGGGTGAAATTGCAAGAACCTATAAAGGGCCTTCGAGGCTGATTGAGTAACGTTGAGGTGTTTAAGTTACTAAACCACTGCACCCGCCACAAAAAGAGCAATTTCCTGAATCTCAAGCCTTAGAACTTGACTCTCGTAAAGCATTTTTCTTCTCCTAAGATTTGGAAATAGACATGGAGAGGTACCAAGATAACAATGTTCATCTGACTATCGCTTGGCGCAGTGGTTCAAGCGTAGGCCGCTCGGCTCATAGCATATAACCATACAGTTGGAGTGTCAATCTGGCGATATTTATTATTATCATACTAATATTATAAAGAGGAAAAGTTTGTTTGTTTGATTGTAATGAATAGGCTCCGAAACTACTGAACCGATTTGAAAAATTATTTCACTGTTGGGAAGCTACACTATCCCCGGGTGACATAGGCTATAATATATTTTCAAAAAATTAGGGATCCTTACTAAAACTCGAATAATGTAACCGCAATGTACCCGTGCGAAGCCGGGGCGGCCCGCTAGTTATTTTATAAAGTTACAGGAAAATGCGAGTCTTTATAGTCCGGTTCTTGAACAAGTTTTCCCCTGACTTGTTCCGTCAGTCGTCATCCGACGCATCGCCTTACACCTTGACACCCATACCTTGCGGACCGTAATCCAGTAGGTATATATTACAATATTCTATTTCCCACATCGACAGTCTCGCTCTCGACAGACTGTTGGTTTCGCAACTCGAACAATAGAAGGTTAAGAGAAGGATGCGGGAAACATTTTGTGATATATAAACCGGATAGGCTGGCTCTCAATAGTAGTTTTGCAACTATATACATACATATAAGCACTTTTAAGGCTTATAAATTACAGATAAAGACAGTTTGCGAATTCCTGTTTTTGTAATATTTATTTTGGATAATTCTTTAATAATTTATATATTGTAAAATGTATTATAAATACTTGATATCATTTGCCTATTGTTTTTAAAAATAAAACTGTCTAGGACGAGTCCGAAATGAGTCTAACCGAGTGTAAATAAAATAAATAGCTTGAATGTATTATTATTTATCGGTTATGATATTACCTTAGTAAAATGCCGGTCCCACATTTTTATATCATGACAGTCTATGAGAATACCAGCAAACTATTTCAGTTTGTTGGAAAAATAAGATAGGTACTTACACTCAATAACATGGATGTTTATACACAACGTTAGGATTCCCGTTGCCATAGAAATGATTAATATTTATGTGCCATAAAAGCAACGCTCAAGAGGAGGTATTTTTAACGATTTACTGTAGGTATACCGTTTCGAGGCTTGCATGTTGCTAGCTATTTAGATTAATCGAATACAGTAAAAAATACGTTATTGACCTTCAAATTTTAACACTGTTGCCTTTGGTCTTGTCTGATAAACTTGATGTATTTTTAATAGGTACACAGGCTTAATAAACCTTCAGCTTACATTAAATTTAATGCACAGTTTATTTAAGTTGTATGTGAATGACTGTACTGTAATATTTCGGACATTATCATGTATAAAGGTAGTCCACAATCTCCTCAAATCTGCCGCGATATCAATTCACTTCTGGTCTCAATCGTTCGCAAATAACTTAATTAATTAACGCTTAATCAATTGACCTCTTTTCGTGCGATTTCGCAATTGAAATTAATCTGTCTCTTTGTTATAATTCAAGTATGGGTACCTGTCTACATTCATGTTCTGTCTTCCTTTTTGCCTGCATCCTATATTTAGACATTTTGAATATTTGGCTTGAAGTCGCATTGGAATTCCCTTTTAGTATGTATACAAATACATTTAACTTTAAACATACTCAATTTCAAGGAAAGATGGTGATATCCTGTTGATGACGTATTAATGTAAAGCCATTTATCAGGGATGCGTCGGTTGACAGTGGCTGTCAGAAAGTGGGGCGCCAACGTATAAGGCAACCATATTTCCCAAAAGTTATTCTCTTCTAAGGAGCGCGGTTTTTTTCTAGTGTGCGGTAACATTCAAGCATGTTTCGCATAAAATCGTACAATGCCAGCGTCTTCGGACGTGCGCAGAATCAATTAGCTGCGTTTGTAACTCTTGAAGATTATTCAACACGTAGTCAAAGGATGTTACGTGTGTGTATTTTAATTTAATGTACTTATAAAATCATAACGAGAATAATATTCTCATATCCCTATCAAATAGATAAGGTTGTTCGACCTTAAACAGCAGTAATTTATTAAAACTGTGTTTACCATGCTCTGGTGACGCAGTAAACACGCATACTAAGCTAACGATATTTTGTGGTTTTGACAAACAATACCAAAAGGTTGTTCAAATTCAAGGCGCCAATCACCTTATGAATTAACATTAACACCTTCCAGTGACCTCGGTGCCTTTGCTTAGGAGTATGTGGAAAGCTGTTCATTCATAAACTGTTTCTTTTCAGCTTTTTAAATGGGATGCCTCTATCATCGTTGATTTCAACCGGCTTGACAAGTTGCCAACATTTCCAAATATTTGTTGAGTATTTTATACCTGTTTCATTCAGTATGTTTAACTGTGTAAGATATAGATTACTTAGCAACATTTTTTTTTTTTTTTTTTTTTTTTGAATTGACTATATGTTGTTGGCCAGAGTGGCCATAACAACTTCACCCGGACAGAGGGCGAGCGCAAGTGCGCTCCAGCCAGAGGGGCAGGGGGGCAGCTAGCTCAAGGGCGCCACAAGGGACACGACCTCGGCTTGGGCCGCTGCCAGGAGAGGTGGCGAGGGTAAATCTACCACCGGATCGGAACGCAAATTATAGCAACTTAGCAACATACGAATTGAATAATTGAATTAATTAACTTAAACATATCGCGACCACTTTACCTACCTAGTATTTTTATACTTTTGGTTTTGTGTGTGTCGAAATTTCACTGTGACGATGTTAGACCAGCCCATTTGATGAAATAATAAATACTCATTGCGCCATATCATTTAATTATGCTGGCACGCTTCGTCCAAACGCATTGAAATGCCTTACCTAAAGAGTGGAAGGAAAACATGTTGTTATTTAAAATAATTCACGCATTAAAACAATTAATAAAGATAAGACGAATACCTCCTCTTGTGTTTGTTTTTACGATTGTTCTGCATGAGTCGCGATGATAACGGAAACATTGTTTAATTATTGATAACAGGCAAGATGTAGGTGCCCTACGCCATATTTATACCCGCCGTGAGTAATTTTATGATTGGATCACTTTTTAACCCCCGACGAAAAACGAGGGGTGTTATAAGTTTAACATGTGTATCTGTGTATCTGTGTGTCTGTCTGTAGCCACGTAGCGCCCAAGCTGATAAACCGATTTCAATTTTGTTTCTTTTATTAGATAGGTATTCTGATCGAGAGTGTTCATAGCTATGTTTCATGAAAATCGGTTCAGCCGTTTGAAGATCATCAGCTCTTTTGTAGGTTAAAAAAGCCACATTCATGGCCAAAACCAATTCCCACGGCTCGAATCCATTCGAAATTTGTGATTATTGGATTTCGATTTATTATATTTTTAAATGATCGTAATAGTCTGAACTGGCTTTTTACAATATTATAAATTTGAAAAGTTTCCCTGATTCTGGAAAAAAATTATATTTTATCAATTTTTATATGAGATTTGTGTATGAACTAAAGACGTTCCATAAGTCACGTTTCAAATGATGGATACGCGCATGCGTAAAATTTTGTTTGTTTTGTTAATGGTCATGGAATATTACGCTATAATAATTCTAGAAGGCGCTGCTCCACCATTGAGAAAAAATATGAAAAAAAAAATATCTAATTTAAAATAATTTTTGCGTTATTGAAAATTCTTCCCCTGGGCTGCTCCCGTCCGCCTCGACCAGAGTTATTAAATCAAATTGAATCATAATTGATAATATTTTACTAGGAATTAAACCTCCGTGGCATCAATATTTAGATTCGTTGTCTATTCTAATGTCATAACAAAATAATGTCTCATACTTTTACACAGATTTTCTGTTGATTATTGTACATCAGATTATAAATGAGGAAGCCAAAACAAATTATGTAAATGGCGCTTTCATAATCTGGCATCGAAACTAGTTGTACCAGATGAATTTGCGAGATGAGTTATGGATACTGAGCTACGGGAGCTACGCAAATCGCGCTAACTTCATTATTTGGAAGAACTAGGTAAATTATACATTTGATGAATAGGTCGTCGCATCGGGGGTTTTTAAATTTTCAATTTAGAGTTATTTAACACTATTAACTAGTCTAGGGCTGTCAAATTATAACTAAACTAAATTTGAAATAAGCGACCTTCTTACACTTTCTTTATCTTCCATATTCTCACCTCACGAAATCGACATTAAAAGTTTAATAGAACAATTGTTTTCCTTGGTGGCAGGCTTCACCAGCAGATTGATTTGTCATGTGCTGTTGTATGCATAGTATACCTACTTATTAATTCGATGGATGGTATAGTGCAAAAATGCATGTATAATATAACTCTGTATTTAACCTTGCCTTCGGAGTACAAATATAAACCCTGCAATATTAGAGATTCGTTTCCTTCTCCCTAAAGTGCTTTACTCCTTATATTGCGCCCTTGAGATAACGGCAATGCAGTTAATTAGCTTAAGTCGCGTTTGTGTACCACAAACATCAACGTTGTGAACATTGCAAGCCGCTACGGTAGGAAGTTCATCCGGTTAATTCCTATAGAAACCACATATCGCCGTTGCGTCGCAAGTGTCGCTACGGCGGTTTTCAATTTCCACTGAACGGAAAAAACGTAATATTTTTGGTTTCTTTATGACAAAAATTACGAATGATTTATTATGGCGTAGTCTCTACAGACTTAAAATACTACGTAAAAGGCAGTCTCGCAATATGGTTGTTCTAAACTGCATAATAAAAAAAATGAAATCTGAAAATCTCTTTATTTTTGTAGGTACTTGGCTTATTGAAATAAAACTATTTTTCGGATTTTATCGCGTTTATTAACTTTATGTTCCCGACGTTTCGGTTGCTTTACAGCAGCCATGGTCACGGGGGGACTGAGGTGTTAGACGTCCTGATGTTATAGTTAGTAACTGGGTACCCTCATATTTAGTTGTTGTTTGCGGTCCGATCCACGCAGAAAGTGCTCACAGTGTCTCGAGGTCTTGCAATGGTACACTTGGTTTTGGATTTAATTATATTAATTACTGGATCCCAAGTTGGTGGTAGCACCCAGCCATCTTCCCTATTGAAATTAGGATGTTTTTTAATTTCAATGGCCTCACGTATCATCCTTGGTCGGAATCGGTGTTCTTTTGCGAGGATCTGTGGTTTATCAAATCTGATATAATGGCGGGTGCGGTCCTGTACATGTTCACAGATTGCAGACTTCGCGGAACACCGGCGCTCCACGAAGTCTGCAATCTGTGAACATGTACAGGACCGCACCCGCCATTATATCAGATTTGATAAACCACAGATCCTCGCAAAAGAACACCGATTCCGACCAAGGATGATACGTGAGGCCATTGAAATTAAAAAACATCCTAATTTCAATAGGGAAGATGGCTGGGTGCTACCACCAACTTGGGATCCAGTAATTAATATAATTAAATCCAAAACCAAGTGTACCATTGCAAGACCTCGAGACACTGTGAGCACTTTCTGCGTGGATCGGACCGCAAACAACAACTAAATATGAGGGTACCCAGTTACTAACTATAACATCAGGACGTCTAACACCTCAGTCCCCCCGTGACCATGGCTGCTGTAAAGCAACCGAAACGTCGGGAACATAAAGTTAATAAACGCGATAAAATCCGAAAAATAGTTTTATTTCAATGTGTAGTATTCGCGTAAATATAAGAAAACAATAGGTACTTGGCTTAGCTACTTACGTAAATTTCAAATATACATTTGGATATCTGGACTAAAAATTAGTATTCCACGGTTTGATTCTTGAAATGTTTTAGCTTTATTTTGTGTACAAATTCGGTCTTGCAATGAGCACAGATAAGAAATACCGAGAAAAGCCGGCTATTTCCTCAATTACATTTACAACCTACTGTAATGTTAAATAGATATCCTTGGGTTTTTCCTAGGCATCTTTGGTATCTTAATAACTTTATTGTCACTGGGATTCTCGGCTGTATCAAAACGATAACATCGTATGTTTAATTAATTCAATATTTTTATAATTAAATATTGACCAAAACTTACAGATATAAAATGATTTGTAACTGGAATATGATTTTGGGGAAAATTTATAGAAAACTTGATAATGTACCTTTGAAAACTTTGACCTGTCACCATTAGTTCATCGTCCATCTGACCAAAAGTACCTTTGGGAGTATCTTCGAATTTTAAAATAATTATTATACTTCACTAAAAGCCATATGAAAATACCTAAATCATTTAAACCGATTTAACTTCTAGTAGTAATCAAATAATCATAAAAGGATGCAATTAAAAAGTTATCTTCTGTAAACAAATAGCGAACAATAACATCATCACGCCATGAGAATCAACCTTTCGTGTCGTATTTAATTGCGAGATTTTTTAAGACCCGTACTTCCATTATATTGATTTGAATGCTTTAAACAGTGTCGTCACCTCGAGTTATTATTTGCGATCAGGTGCAATCGGTCACAGTTGGTTGGAAATCGTCACCAAGAAAGATTCATTCGTTTCGCTGAGGCCGCGGCCGCTGTAGTCGGATCGTGATACACCAGTCATCTGTCTCGAAGCTGGAGTCACGGTTAGGGAAGCGGACTAGCCACTATTTGCACCTAAAACAATGCAACGCAGTATTTATAATATACCAAAGTATATTATAAATATTTATATCCTTAATTATTATAAATATCCTACTAAGTATATATATAAATATATATATATATATAATAATATAAATGCGAAAGTTTGTGAGTGTGGATGTATGTTTGTTACTCTTTCACGCAAAAACTACTCAACGGATTTGGATGAAATTTGGAACACAGATAGTTTATAACATGGATATACACATAGAATACTTTCCCCGAGGAAGTCGCGGGCAGCAACTAGTATTATTATATAAACACTGCAATGCTTCGTTAAGAACAATGAAATTAAGAATTTGACACTTACTTTATTTGTATACTGTACATACAAAGAAATTACTTCAGCAAATCTTACCATTGTATGGTGATCGCGTTGATAGGTAGGTACTTCAACAAATAACAATAACCTTATATTCTTCGCTACCTACTAAAACAAATCAAGACAATTAAATCTAATTCAGCTTATTGCGATCACGATGAATAAAACTAAGAGCATTTTACACGGTCGGTAGTGAAAACATCACCACAATTGATAGTAGGTACCTACATGATTCGAACAGAATCATTGGAGACGTAACGCGACTAATAAGAGCTAATATACTGTTTTGATTGTTATGTAACAATGTGATTTATTTCAATGTCACACGACTATTAATTGAATGTCTTGGAGACCACGCGCTGATCGGGTGCATCCACTTCACTGCAGACGCCGGTGTCTTATAAGTAATTAAAATAAGGTGCATATTAAATTGTTAATATTCTGTGCAAATAATTTTAAATCCTTCCTTTACCTGTCTTATCATTTGCTTTAAAGCTAATATGAACGCCATAACGTGAATTGGAAAAAAAACTTTATAAACAGATCAATTAAAGGCCGAGTTTACCAACACATAAATGGACCAATCCCTTGCTTGTTGTACTGGTAATGATCGTTTACTGCTTTAACTGTTCGTTACTGTGTTAATGCATTCGGCTCTTAGTATGTTATGGAGCTCAAACTCACAATCCTTGATTTAGTAGGCCGATGCTTAATCCATTGGGCTACAGGAGCCTATACGACTTGCGAACTATATGATGTTTCCATGACGCAACGGATTTCTGTTTCTTTGTTCTCTTTCACTATAAGGCTACGTAGGTGCCGATCAAAGCAAATTCGTCAGATCATTGTGAGCGGTGCATGCGTACCGTGCCGATAGCTCGGTGTGTACCACGTCTGCATTTTAAAATGTGGCAATTCATCGAAGTAAACATAATTATGGTGTAGTCAAGAATTTTAAAAGACCCCGACATTTTGCATGTGAACAACAACACCCAAATCAGGTCCTGTTCTGTGTCTTAGAACTTTATTTTTTACGTGACGGAATGGCACCGGTTTGGCAAATTAGACGGACAACCTCTTCGCGTTCCGCGCTTGCCAGCGTATTAATGGTATAATGTAGATCACTGTTTAGTACCGGTTTGACAATTTAAAACACTGAGGAAAACATAGTATGATTTTTTTATATATTTCTTTTTAACTATGTCAGCAAACCAGCGTACAACCCGCATGGTTTTAAATGGTTTCCGTAGCCCATAGGTGCTTGCAATATCAAAGGCATTGCTCGTAGCTGACCTGAATGGGTTAGTGGAAGGCGAAGGGTAGGAGGGTTGAGCTTCCGGCTCTTTCACTCTGCATACGAAATACAGCTATAAGTACTACATTACAATGGCTACAGCTTGTCTCTAACATCGTTCTTGCCATCAATGGCGGTGACCGTCCCCATTACCCTCGCCATGTGATCGCGAAGCCGCGCCGCGCCGCTGTCCGACCCGCGCCCCGGCTCCTCTAACTGCAATAAATTAGTTTAATAGACTTGATGCCGTCTGCCGATGTTATCAAATGAAAAATAATGTCAAGGATAACAACTTTCATTTTATTTGCTGATGTCACAACTACTACAATAGGAGTATCGCAAAAAGTATACTTACCTTTATATTTCAATAGACAATGTTTGTTTAGTAATAGTTATGTGAGAGACATTGCTAGCCGCTAATTGTGAATTCCGTAGTTTTGGGCCAAGGCGTTTTCGCGGCCAAGACCGTGGAAAGATGTTTATTTATAATTTTCTCGACCAAAATTAAGAGCGATCTGCATTTTTTATGTTAATATCCAAGGAATTCAGGATAATTCATTATATTAAAGCCATACAATTTTATACAAGAACCTAAGGTACCTACTTACTAACATTTGAATTAGAGAGATTTTGAATCCTCAATTACTCCTGATAAAACTATGCTAAACTTGTCTATTCATGTATGCCAAAATCTTGATTCTAATCGTATGTAAAATTATAAAACCTGTTGTGGGGGAAACTGCATAACATTAGGAGAGCGAATACGGACGTGTCTTGAAACTGTTGGGTGTTGAGGACCTGCTAACATTTGACATTTAAGTTTACAATCTTGTATTAAGTAGACGGAAATATTTGTGTGTAGGTAACTATAAATAAATATAATTATCAGACATACAGCATAGCAATCTAAGCCATAATCTAATCTAATTTAATTAGCTTGGTAGGAAATACTATACGGTACGGTAATAATTACTAGTGTACTCGTATTACTCTCTTGTACTATTTAGTGGCAATGGTGTTACTTGCTCACATTGTGTTTATGTTCCTGAAAATGTAACCTGAAAGAGTAACAATTGAGTGTCTCGCCGGATCTTCTCAGTGGAAGCAGCATTCAGAACCAGTGGTAGATTCTGATGTTCATAGTGCTTTATTGGCTTCATATAATTTTATTGGATTTGGTTTGATTAAGCAACGGTTGTACTATATGTACCGTACAATGGACGGGGGCGATCTCAGGGACACCCAGACTAGGGCAAATTACGCAAAGTTCATTTCAGAGATTTGCCCAGAGGGGTATCGAACCCGCAACCTCTTAGGCAATGAGCCGAGAGGCCCACGTTCTAACGCCAAGCGGTCTCCAATTATATACCTACTAGCTGTGCCCACGGACTTCGTCCGCGTAGTATTTAACTTAACAAAAATTTCGGGATTATCGGGATAAAAAGTATCCTATGTGTTAATCCCGGTTATAAACTATCTGTGTTCCAAAGTTCATCCAAATCCGTTCAGTAGTTTTTGCGTGAAAGAGTAACAAACATACATCCACACTCACAAACTTTCGCATTTATAATATTAGTAGGATAATCACGGTATATTTGATAGGTATATTTGAGCTATTTGAGATGAGATGGGAGGCAAACCACTCTAGTCAATAAATATCTATTAATAGTTACGAATTAGAATAACATGCTTTTAAAAACATAATTTTGTTATATTAAACATTAATAAAACTCGTAGAACGAGTTAACATAACATTTTGAAGTAGGTACCTAATCTCTATAGAATTATGATAACATTAATAGGTAAATTTATCGTTTTAATAAAACCTGAAACATGGACGACTCACCTAATCTACTTTAACACTAGTCAGTCAGTCCACCAAGAACAATTATTTAAGTAAATGAATTAAAAATAAATGGTGATATTAATGGAGGTCATATTAATGGCGAAAAGAGAATTGATTCCTTGAAATACAAACGATCTATTGTTAAAGGTATATTCATTGTGCGTATTTTAGTAAATGGCAGCTTAAAGGCCGTGGGTATGATTAACGAGCTGGTCGATCGATTCTTCAATTATATCCTGCCTGTCGTGGGTCGGCACTGCACCGCAATCGGTAATCAGTACGTACCTTGAAATATAAAGATCCAATGCTCATTACGCTGTTTGTTAAGAACCAATGGATCCCTACTTATTATCCTACTAATATTATAAATGCGAAAGTTTGTGAGTGTGGATGTATGTATGTATGTATGTATGTATGTTTGTTACTCCTTCACGCAAAAACTACTGAACGGATTTGGATGAAATTTGGGACACAGATAGATTATAACCGGGATTAACATATAGGATACTTTTTAAACCGATAATCTCGAAATTTTTGCTAAGTTAAAATACTACGCGGATGAAGTCGCGGGGCACAGCTAGTTAATAATAATATAATAAAAAATACATTATGGGTTTGTTATTCCATATTTTTTTAAATGTAAAATACCTAAGTATACTTATGTCGGAGATATAAGGATGACTTGCCTTCTTTCTTATATTGTGGACGTTCCGTAAGTATTTAACGTTGTCATAAGTAATCTTAATGGCACGAAGACAGTTTCCAGTACGTGTTGACCGTTCGACGATACAAATCATAATGTGCTCACCGCCGTCGATGCCGGCCAACGCAGGTTGACTCTGTTCAACGCCAACAGATTGCGCTATCTTTTCATTTCCATCGTGTCAATACTTGAAAAAGCTTTTTATAAATAAAATAAACGGTTAATAAATAATAGCTTTTCAACCCCTCAATGTTATGTTATTTAGAGACAACGTAGTATTTTCTTCAGTTATGTAACGCCCAAACTAAATACGGCGTGGGCTATAATCCATGAGACGTCAAATTCATTTAAAGTTAGACTTTAAATAACTTGTAATTATCAGACATTTATACTTTAAGCATTCAAATGTCCGAATTAAATCATTGTGATAATAGATTTTGATACTTACATCTGAAAGTAACCAGTTTTTGTAGAATAAAGTAAGTCCCGACTGTGACGAATCGGCTACTTATAGGTAGAGTTTTTTATAGTTTTTTTTTCTTCTACAAATCTAGTATACCATTTTATAAACCCGAAGACATTTTTTTATTAAATAATCCGGTCACCTTTCTACATTACTGATTCCAAAGCATTATTATTAACTTCATTACTATAACTAAAGATTTATTCTGTGATCTAAATTCTGCACATGACATCGTTTTTAAAGTAATATACTATTGTTCTCTCCACTGGATTTGTTGCGTCATTTTAATTGGATTTGTTTGATAGATGCATTTTGAAAGGCTTTTACCTCCCTATGGCCTGAATCCCCCTCATGTTGAGGGGAGGCCCGTGCCCAGGAGTGGGACGTCAAAAGGGCTAAATTATTATTATTATTTACCTCCCTCTTATGCACCCTAGCAACCTTTTAAAGCAAGAATAAGGGCACAGGGGGGACCTTCGACCGAAGAAATGGCCATTGTGCACGCCTCTACAATTTACATGTTGTGCCCTTAGGCTGAAAAAAATTATAAAGAACTCAAATCGTACTTATAAATCTTTAATAATTACTTAAAACAGTCCTCATGCGGTCTTTTTGCAAAATTTTTGATACTGCACTGGAAACTGATATCATATAAGTTTAGTCGTTTCGATTAACCGTCACAGATATACCTACGCCAGAGGATTTTGTTTTAAACTGTTAGGTAAGGTGTTAATCTTTGGTATCTTATAGTTATTTAGTGATGAAAGAGAGAACCTTATCAATGTCAAGGAGATCGAAGAAAAACCCGTGAAAAACTTTGCTATAAGTTGAGTAATTGAGGAACACCCCTGAACTACTGTTTTATGATTGCCACAGTTTCACTTTAGCGGTTTCACTTTTTCAATGTACCTTTAAATCGGACGATAATATTATGGAACCGGACAGACTTTTGGTACAACCGAAAAAGAAAAAATCCCATATTCTACCCAAGGCCCGAAACATAAGCTATTATCTTTTTTTTTTAAAGGTAAAAAACCCCAAGTAGAGTATTGTAAAGGTTTTCGCAATATGTTTCCTTTTAGCCTACAATCGAATGTATCAATAATATTTTAAGTAAATATAATATGATTTATTTAACGTACTTTCAGATCACGTGGCTTGTAACATGTATTACCTACTAATAAAACATTATATACATGACGTAATAAGAGTAATTTCTGTACGTAGACTGTAATTGACATGTTTTTTAGTCAGTTGAGTAAATATAGCGTTTTGGTAGGGCTAGGCTTTGTCAGTAATAAAAGTCAGGTTGTGTTAGGTCGTAAAAAGCTAAATTTAACGGGTTGACTGATACGTTGTAGTTTATGCATAAAAATGCTATTTTATTTATAACACAGTTCTTACTAAGTACTTTACGTTCATATTTAACATACAATTACATATACTTCACATATATTTTCCAATAAAAATGATCAATGATCGTTTTTGAAACGAATGCTTAAAATTCAAGAATTGATTATGTATGTGCATATATTAATACGAGTTGTCAATAGTAGAAGAATTTGCATACTTATATACATACAGACAGACATTAATAACTTATTCATTTAAATATTGTAAGCACAACTGTATCATTAAAGCTTTTTAAAATTATAGAGTTCTAAAAAAATATTGTATTTTAGGTGAAAAACATATGGTCACTGTATGGAAACTATTGATAGAATTCCACCTAAACAGGCATAGCCTTTTTATAAGGGGACTCTACGTGACATCTCTACGAGAGCTTTTTTCTATAAATCACTAATGGTTTGGAGTAAATTCCAGTGAAACTAGACACTATTATAAGCCTAAATACTTTGTAAAGATAAAGTATATTTAAAAATCTGAATAGTAAAGTAAACCTGAACAATCGTCAATGATATCCATCTACTCAAAAAAACTAATGGACGCATCCTGCGGGAGCGTTTAAAAATGTGCGGCTCGCGTGACCGCCCTCCCGGACACTGATACACAAATTAACTTTGACATCAGTTAAATTGCACCCTTTTAGTGGAAAATTACAGGGTTTCCTGATGTAACCACGATGATACGACTTCTGAGTATAATTCAACTGTTACGTGGAAAAATAGGTTGCCACAAACTTAACTGTGCGACTCTTCGCGACAACAAAGATGCTACTGTCGTTTGGCAACCATGTGGTCTAGCGGTCTGAGCATATGCCCTCTGACATTAGCCCTGTGATCACAGAAAAGAGAAACTAGAAGGTTTTTTAACACTGTGATTTGGTACTGTATAATGAAAACAACAAGGAAGAATTCCATGAAATATTCATAAACGGAATACATATCACGTACCTACTTTGGGATGATTTAGTTTCCATCAGTATGTGATAAAGTACTCTGTGGTTTTGATCAATGTATGAACGCCAGAATTCGAATAAGAACTATTTCATTTTTACACTGATAACCTCAGTGCGATGTCCACTACGTTTGTGTGTTATTTATGTTCAAAACGAGTATCTATTAAAAGACAATCGAAGGTTTTAGGTACATTGTTCAGTACGTAGTGGTTGCGGGGAGCTCCCGTCAGATGGCGTCATGCCGTACTACAAAAAATTATGTAGGAGTCGTAGGGGGCATCTAAGATAATCTTTATGAACTAAAGTCGACATAAAATTCCTCAAATAGATTAAGTAATTTATTTTTAACTCGTTAATTTTCTTTTCAGTCACACGATCGAAACAACAACCGTCTGTTTTAAATTCCAATTGTTAAAACAATCGATTCCATCTGACTTGCAGTTGTATTTTTTATTCTCCGTCTTCTTTATTTAGATCGTGATATACTCGTACATATAGAATTACAAGATACCTACAGAACCTAGATACCTCCCCACAGAACATGTATAAATATGATTGATACTACATAAAACCTTAGCATGTAGGTTACTACATAAAACCTTAGTATGTAGGTACTACCATAGCCGGTTCAATGCAATTGATTTGTCTAGCTAAATCAAACTCGAAAGCAGCTGGCCATTAATATGATTTATGTGAAGATACTATCTAATTGGTCGATTAATCTGCACTTTGTTTCATCACGATAACATCAGCGGTGAAACAGACATCGATGAAAGCCTTGAACCAATTACCACTTGCGCTATATTTATCGCGAACGATGGTGGGAGAGAGATTTACTTTCCATCATATAAACATCACAAAGAACTTTCATATTAACGGAAACTGGCAGAAAATACGGCACACGTCCGCCTTACGGTAAATACGGTTTATGGCGTTTGTTCACACTTTATATAGCGCAATTTGGGTCGACACTGGCGTGACCCGGCTCCGTTCCCATCTCCAATCCGTTTGCCGAGTGCAGACTTCTGCTTCAATGCACCGAGCAACAAGTGGGTCTCGTACATTCCAATTAAATGATTTATGACTTGCCAGAATTATGAATAGACCGTACATAGCTAACTGTATGCAAACATAAGAATATTTTTTGCGGCTTTCTTTTTCTAAAGTACTGTAACTGTTTATGATTTTGGTCGTGACGAAAGTAAAATTAATGTGAGTAAAACTTGTACTTAATATTGTTTTAATGGGAGTGAACTTGCTTGTCATACGAGAAATCGAATGTGTGTACGAAAAATAACTGTTATATATTTAACTGTTTCAGTTAATTGATTTTGTAAATTGATATTTTATGATAGTCTAGTAGTATACCGTTTAGCGGAAACACATTACAATTTGGGATGATTTTTGAAAGAAAGTGAAACGTTATACTCTCGTCTAGACTTTCTACTCATCTATAGTGATGTCGAAAACCTCGCGTGTTGTGTATGACCCTAATCTTATCGACACTTCCTAACCAAGACTTCATTCAAGTCAAGTCTGACCTTGTAGTTTAATTGTATTTAATAATCTACTATTGCAATAGTTTTATCTCAATTTAAGTGTGGTTTGATTTAATACATTATTTTCATAACAGTATGGTACAATTGGTACTATTACTCATGGCCGTCACTATAATTACCTAGCTATGATTTTTTATGTGTGACCTCTACCATGCATTATAAGGTATGTACAGGCAAAACCTATGTGTTTACAGCACATCGAGCCAGACTTTGCGTGGTAAGCAGTCGTTGGGAGGTACCTACCTACAATATATAATTTTGTTCGTTTTATATCGTATGTTATATTAATAAGAGGGAAACCCAATGTGATACAAATTCAACTATGCGAGTATTAAAATAAAATATGACTATTCAACAATTATATATAATTTATATTATCGTTAGTCCTGTGTGAGGAATTATAACCCCAATCTATTAGATATAGCGCAAACGATGGAATTTTAGTAGCATCGATGAGCTTTGACTGACAAAAGACAAGACACGATACTTAACACACATCAGAAGATCTCTTAAATTACATCTAGATATGTGTACGTGCATGCTTATAGATCATTTGTCAAATTATCTCAATAATCAATGTTCATATTTCTCATTAGGTCAGAAACGAATTCAGATTGAATTCATAGAAAGTACCTACAGACGAAAAAAAAATTATTTTTTAATCTATCTTGTAACAATTCAAATCATCAAGAAAGTATTAAAATTGTATTTTATTTTTTATATTTTATCGCTTTGATATAGACCTACCTATATTCTGCCGATTTGTCTGTAATCTTTTGCCAACCTATAATATAACACACTAGCTGTGCCGGCGACTTCGTCCGCGTGGAATTTAATTGACAAAGTTTCATACAAACTTTCATCCCCTATTTTATCCCCTTGGGGGTAGAATTAATGAAAATCCTTTCTTAGCGGATGCCTACGTCATAACATCTACCTGCATGCCAAATTTCAGCCCGATCCGTCCAGTGGTTTGGGCTGTGCGTTGATAGATCACTATGTCAGTCAGTCAGTCAGTCGGTCAGTCACCTTTGAGTTGTATGTATTTAGATTAGGTACATCAAAGCAAATACGATCGATGTGATCGTTGAATTACTACACTCGTGTCGTATACATTTTTAACGAGACTATTGATTGACCTGGCACTTCACTCATCTAACCATTGACACAGGTGAAAGAATGTTGAACTGTCTGACCTAACCGACACGAGGTTAATGTTTTAGATAGTTAGTTAACATTGCACATGAAACTCGAAGTACATTTTCTAGTCATTCTATTTGTCATTAATTTATAATTAACTTTGAAGAAAGTCATTGGTTAATTAACAAAGACACAGTAACATACTTTTCATATATTGTTCATATTATTTGCGCTAATTCACATAGGTAATGGTACCTACCGTTGTTTGTCCTTATTTCGTGGAATTGCCACATGAGGCATAATGGATACAGTTAATAACTACAGTTTACTCTCACTGAGGTTAACTTTCACGTTTTAAAGCACCTAGAGTTTTACGTTCGCTATTCGCTAGGCTCTACGTAAAATATTCGAATGTAAATTGGACGCCAAAGTAACCCTATGGTCATTGGTCACCTGAGGAATACAAATATTTGCCATAAAAATACGAGTATTATACAGAGACGCTAGCTACCACATCTCTACTGACAATAATAAATTCATGGTAGAGCTTGTAGTTCAGATGGGTATATTTATCTACTCTATGCTTATAGTTCAGCCTTAAGTATAAATGTATCAGGTCTTATTACAGTAACACACTATATTAACTACTAGCGGCCCGCCCCGGCTTCGCACGGGTACATTACGGTAACATTATTGAAGTTTTAGTAAGGATCCCAAATTTTTAAAAAATATAATATAGCCTATGTCACCCGGGGATAGTGTAGCTTCCCAACAACAATTTTTCAAATCGGTTCAGTAGTTTCGGAGCCTATTCATTACAATCAAACAAACAAATTTTTCCTCTTTATAATATTAGTATGATAACTGACTTTCATGGATTCTTACAAGATTAAATGGACATACTTTGTTCTTTCATAGTATTATTCAAAGTGTACTTTTATCTCGCATATTATACATAAAGGTATCGTGTACTGACGTCAGAACTCATAGCAGTAGTATCTGCTGCCTACGCAATACAATGTCCAGTCATTTATTATCCTTAACCATTATTGATTTTGTTACCTAATTAACAAGTCTCCGAAACCGCTGTCTGCGACTAACGATAAAAGTTGTGTTGGAAAAGTCAATGGAACCTATTATCTATTGGTATCAGGTTTCTTCACGTGGCCTGACCTATAGGTAGACGTAAATAGCATCAACAATATAATAAAATCGCATTTAATGAATGACTCCAAAAATATTAATTATTCATTGGTTCATACAAGGAAGGCAGTTGAAAATTTTACCTTCCGTATGTCGAGTCGATTAACCGGTAATATCAACCAGGTCTTAGATTATATCGTTTATCATATACGTCGACCGTTACTGTGTGACGTCATGCTTGGCTAAATACATATTATTTGATTATTATACCCACTTAATAAACATACATTTGGCAGATAGATGTCTTTGTGACGTAGGGATTGTCTAATTTTAAACTAATTACGTAATAACAAAATATTGTGTTTCTTAACTTCCTTATATTGGCATAATTTTTAAATATATAAATAGGTAATAGATATCTATTTCCCTATAATACTTTTCTGTTGATGTACCTATTTACTACTATCCTCTGTTTATTTTTATTTTACCACCTGCTAAATAAACTTCTAGTAGGTAGACCTAATCTAAATGGTTGTGTCATTCTTACTAATTACCTAATGGTAATGGGTAAGAATAAGATAGCCATTTAGATTATTAACGTAGGCAGGTAGTGTTTTTTTCCGAACGTAAACAAATCGAATCAGTCAACTCAGTATGTACAAGAAAACGTTGACACTCGAACGACTTTGACATCGACATTCGCTCACTAATTTGCATGGGGCTTTAACCCCGTACCACCCATACGTATGAGAAAAACAACATAAACCCACAATAGAATGACCTAAATGTCAACTGGCGAGTATCTGTATGAAGTCATTAACATTCGGTCCGAAATAGAGTCGAGCCCGTCCAAGCGCCAAACGCACACTGAGCTTTGATCGAACAAGGAGGGACTCGTCGAAACAGCACAACACTAATCCATATTTCTATTGCAATTAACATCACTCTTGACGGTATAATTGAGCTTGTTAATATCTTTATTAAATTAATTAACGCTAGGACATAATTTGGTAAGCCTTGGCCAAAGCAACGTTTTCCAGAATTTGCGTTCAGTCAGTTTTATAAATACGTATAAATAAATAGGTACGATCGCGCCGCAAATATAACGTTGTTTACCCCAAATCGGCGCGCGGCGTGGATGCTATTTCTATAGGTAGGTATGTTATCTATAATATCATCCCGGTAGAAATGGCGATCACCCGCCAAGATACAATTTGTCACCTAGCAGATTAGTTTTTATGGTTTCCGCCTCTCCTTTCAGTTATATTTCATAGTTGTTGTTATGAAATATAACTGAAGAGAACTGTGTAAGTTATCGCAGAGACCTTTTTTTATTTTTCGGTTCTGTTTATACGCATACTGTCTCATTTATATGTATAATGAATACAGAACCGTCAAACTAAATGGTGGAATGATTTATAGAAAACAATAAAAGGTAAGAGATATCTGTTTCCAAAAAGAACAATAACCTTACATCATTGCGCAAACCTAATATAAAAGACTGAATTATAAATAGGTATTATAATACCTTATACATAGGAAGTTCAAACATGTCTCGTAAGAGACATCTGTCAGAAATAAATAAAACTATAAAATATTTTATATCATTCATAAATAACTGCAAACATAGGATTTCTTATGACTAACAACATCATCTATCTCATAAAACCGTCAAACAATCTCAGAAACAACCACTTTTTATTTTCATAGAACTATGACGTTGAGGCAGACAGATATTTTAATCCCGTGTCAAACAAAACATCTTTTGTTATGTATATTCTAGATGGATTATGCAATTCGCAAGATTTCCACTGTCTTCAAGATTTACACTACAGTCACCGATACATACGTAGTTTAGAAATAGTTTAAAATCAATAAATCACATTTTTAACTTTTGACACGTGAATTCGCGCTTCCGTCCCTAAACAGCTGATGGAATGGTGAATCACTGTGTTCAATTTTTCTATGGAGTCATTAACATTATTTTCTAATGAGTCCAATAACATTCGCTCAACTGATTTATTTATAAAATAAAATAACGACACGTATAGTGTCTGTTTTCCTGTTATGCATTTACCTATTCGTATGAGTATTTCAATCCGCTTTTCCGGTTTTCTTGACGTTCTATAGTTTACGTTCTTTCATTTTTGTACCGTGAAACGCATTCTTCTTTTAGTGTACCTACATAATATAGGGACAGTGTTTAAAAAGTCCGAAATAGTGTATTTTTATTTACTTAAGTCGAATGTATGATTGGCACTGTCCCTATTGCCAATTTATTTCATACAACTAAAGGCAGAAACTATTAAAATGTAACACAATACCTATATAGATAACTAGCTTTTGCCTTTTGTTTTGATCTTATTTCTAGATGTCGACAACAGCGCCACCTGCCGGTTCCAACTATAAGTGCCACACATGAACAAATAAAATAAAAATCGGTCAAACCGCTTAGGAGGAAAATTAGGAAAACACGCACATCGGAATTGTATACTTATTACTTACATAGATATAATGGAGAGATTGTAGTGTTGGAAAGGTACTTATAACTAAACTGGTGCTCCAAAAAACAGGATTATTTTTAACGAATTTAGAGAATACGCAAAATTGGAGGAAACAAATAGCACTATCACTACATAGTATAAAACAAAGTCGCTTCCCGCTGTCTGTATGCTTAGATCTTTGAAACTACGCAACGGATTTTGATGCGGTTTTTCTAATAGATTGATAGAGTGATTCAAGAGGAAGGTTTATATGTATAATACATGCATAATATAGTAGAGAAACACTGATAAAAATACCCGTACAAAGCCGGGGCGAGTCGTCTAGTCTAGCATATAACATTTTGATGTTAACCGTTATAATCCAAAAGAATTACCCAATGTACAAAATGCCATGCAGAACTGTGTATTTATCTGAATGATGCAATATAGGTTTGTATCATTTTCTATTTATAATTATGATGTTCTTGAAATCAGATAATTTACGGAGCGATTCTTACATGTGTATACAAAGAAATATGCAGGTAGTATATATAAATAATTATTACGATACGTGACTCGCTGCATGAAGACATACTGACATAACGGGAACTACCTCATACACAGAACCACAATAATTCATCACTCGGCTTGAAAAACTCAAGTTTTAAATATGGTTTAGAAAGTTAACAAACATATTGTATAAGTTTTGTGTTGTTGTTATTTACTTTAATACTTTTATTTTAATTTTGTTCGGAATATCTATGAAATAACATTGTTTCCTTCATTCAAATTCATAATTACCTGAAACAAAGACTCCAATGTGAAATAATGGAGAACTGAAGTGCGCACTTATTTGTCCGCATAATTTGTTCGGTTCATGACGGCTGTAACTAACTTGTTGTTATTATAATAATCGCTAGTCCGGTAATCTAACAAAAGAAACCCGGTATAATGAGACAGACCAAAACTTGCCATTTCAGAAAACTTGTTATCCAAAAGGTCAGTTTCCCGAAATGTATTAATTATACAACAGCCGGTGACTTCCAAAAACTGACGTAATTGTTGTTAAAAGCAAGGCTGAAGACTCCTCTGGAGCGGTGTGACGTCAGGTGGCGCGCCGCCCGCGTCACGCGTCACCGGCTGTCCCCATACAAATGTGGTGGTGGAGCTCCCCACGCCTCCACACGTACTCGACGCGCCGTCACCGCCGCTCGCGACAGCTGACTGCTTGTGCTGTGTTATCACTACAATTAACTGATAACGGACAATACATAAGTGTTTGTAGACGTCACTACAAGTGTAATTAAATATTTCATTGATTATTATTTCTGTCGTGTATCTAGAATATTATAGTGCGGACGTATCGTGTTCGTTTTGTGATTGTTCGTAGAGTCACGCCGGTTTTGGACTTTTATTTTCGATCAGCAAATTAACAGGTAAAATATATTATTTTTAATAATACTAGACTCGTGTTTGTGTTGATTACATCATAATATGATATTCGGAAACCTGTTGCGACTTTTTTATATTGAAAACTATTTTAAAGATGGGTATTTGGGTAACTTTTTATGTTTAGGAAAAGTATGTATCTAAATGATTATCAGTAATTGTGCCCAGTATTATTTGTGATTACATACTAGTTTAAACTGTTAGTCCCGGCTATTACAGTCTGAAACCTTCAATACCAGTGTTGGCCACTAGCTCATACAATTAGAATTAGATACATGTTTACTAAATGGAGGTGCTAACACCCCGGAAAATCAATATGGTCTAGATCTAGACTTTTCTACCAAATATTATCGCTGCTTGTGATTAAATAAAAATAATACGACATTTAGCTAGAACATCATCGCCGATAGACAAGTTCATTAAAACCAGTTTCGTAGACGATGTAGGTATGGTCCAAATCGTTAGTATTATTTATGGTATAGTCTGCCCACTTGTTTGGTAGATCATGTATAGCAATTCGTTTTCCAAGAACCCCGCTCTTTGTTCCAAGAACCTGTAGTATGAATCACTTTATGTATAGTTAAAAGCCTCGATTGACGAATTGCGCAATCTTCGAAAATAACCTAAATTACATATATTGGTACCTAAGTATATTATCATAACATTTTTATTCCGAAATCCTTTTACTCTATCAATTTGATCTATCTCTAAATAAATTTAGATGCTCTTGCGGCTCGTTGTCTTCTTTCTTCAAATTTCCATTTTTAAATGCAAACCCTTCCCTGTTATGTATTAACTATAATATTTAAAGGTTATTGCAGTAACTTTAAATGGGTTTTGCCCACAATTTATAACGAGTCATCTTGTACGTTTTCTCATGATTCATCTTATTTTAATCTTTCAAAAGAAAGTTTTCGTATGTCTAACCAATTCAATACCGGCATCCTTTGCGATGAGTACCTTCTTACTCAATTCAAATCACCTATTGCTCAATTAAGGATGTACCTATAGGATGATTTAAATTATTTCTTCGTTACAGCAATCTGTGACTGACTTTTACAATAGCTGGATTATTAACTAACATTTATTTTAATTTATTAACGGTTATTTAAAAATAGTTTTCTAATAAAATTTCACGTTAAATGCATTTTATTTACTGAAGTGCTTTTTAATATATTTTACAAAAATGTTTCAAAGCCAAGTCATCCAAATTATCTCGCTTTGAGACGAAGGTCGGGCCCAGTAGTGAAGTGTTTAAAGGGATTATTAATTATGATTAGATACTAAATATACTTGTGGTAAATTCCACAACAACTCAATAATATCGACTACAACTCTTTCAATATCAAGTTTAACGGAAGGCTTGTGTTAATTAGCTTAAAAGGTGTCAAAGAACCATCATGTATTAGTACCTGCTTGGTCTTTAATAGGAAAAATTAGTACCTACTCGAATCCAAAGTCGGTAGTCAGTGACGACGGTCGCGGAAACCAAAACAGCTTGTTACGCAATAATGCTTACATTGATTGTTATACGTTTATGTAATGATGCCTAGTGCTGGGTACTCATGCACCAGCTGCTTCGATAGGGCACGGACTAAAACGAAGCTCACACGTGCGGCCGATTGAAGACTAGACCTTTTTTAAGCGAGCTCTTTCTTCTTTTTATTTTTATGAGAACGTACGAGACGTGTCGCTTTTAATGCATTTGGTAGCTATGTATTGATACGCATATTAGTGTACCCAAAGGAATTTGTAATAATAGGGGGTGGAAATGAAATGACGTAGCATTTCGAAACCAGTGCCACTGTGTCGCGCCGTTTTCGCACTGTGCAGACAGTTTTTGACATAGAGTAGTTTCGTGTTTTATGGCACAGAAAAAACCTTTTTGGAAATAAAATTCGAACTGGTATGTGATCAATTAATTTTAGTTGATTAATTCAGTCGTTTAACTTATCAGTAATCAATAATTAGAAGCTTAATTATTACAAATTATTGAGTAACTTTCCTAACATTTATTATGATTATTAGTATCCTCGTAAGTGTACCTATAATTAGGTACCTACACTTTATATGTATATTAATATTGCAAAGAGTCTCATAAAAATCTATAATGAAATAATAATTACATTATTTGATATCGTTAATGCAAATCTATGGAACTATTATTCCTTTCGGCGAGTTCCCGATATGGCATATGCTAATTCCTATTAACCAAATTCATCGCATTAGCAAGAATTCTAGCTCTATTTAGGAGAATACCTACTAAACGTTATTTGTCCACCGATACGTTATTATAATATAATTTAAATGTTCAAGATCACATGTTTAATATGAGGAAAGACATCGTGTGATGATACGATGTCCAAAAAACGCTGTTACATTCTCACTAAAGAAAGGTTTCGAAGACTGCTTATAATATTTCAAACTAGAAATTGTGGAATACCTTAAAAGGGCTTACAGTAAATTGTTGGAATAGGCAATGTACCGCAATCAAGCCTGGCCCTCTAGCTAAGTGGCTTCTTCAACTATCGTTTCTACAATTCGCTACGCTTGATGTATGAAAATGACATAAGTCACGTGATCTACTTATCGACTTGTAATGTCATTTCCATACATTTAAGCGTAGCGTATTGTAGAAACGAATGTAGACGAAGCCACTTGGCTAGGGGGGCTGCTATGTTTGTATCATCGACACGCGCGCGTTGGAAAGTTCTCCTTGGTTTGCAGCCGGATATATTGCGCCCGCGCCTTCCAGCCGGCGGTTTCGTCCTTAGGCTACATCTAAATATATATAACTCAAAGGTGACTGACTGACATAGTGATCTATCAACGCACAGCCCAAACCACTGGACGGACCGGGCTGAAATTTGGCATGCAGGTAGATGTTATGACGTAGGCATCCGCTAAGAAAGGATTTTGATTAATCTACCCCCAAGGGGATAAAATAGGGGTTGAAAGTTTGTATGAAACTTTGTCAATTGAATTCCACGCGGACGAAGTCACGGGCACAGCTAGTAAAATATAATGACTCTTGATGACGCCATACACTGGGAAGTCACAAGTTACACAGTATTATTTCATAAATTATTATATACTATTTTGATATCCTGCTTTGGAATGGAGGGAAGTGGAAAAACTCCTTCTATGATTTCTTTTTGGATATATTCGTGTGGGTTTTAAAACAATTTTGCTTTCCCCTGGGACTCATCCTGGCTGTAGGTACCCCTGTAGGTAACAGTGGTGGGAGTGAGTCGCGAGACTAGTCCAATGAAAAGAAAAAAAAAGATTATTCTTATTGCGCTTTGTTGAAGTAAAATAATGTGTTAGGCATACAAGCAAATTAAATGTGATTCATATATACGTAGTCTTACCTCCGTTAACAGTGCAGTATAGAATATACCTACCTAAGTTGATAACGTAATTGTTCCTGATTATATGTTTTAAATTATACGCGGTTATAACGTTATGCTGTAAATTAATATAATTATAAGATAACTAATAAGTACTTATCTACTTACTATTTTGTTTAATGTACCTTAGTACTTAACGACTGACAATTATATAATTATAGCTTGTGCCCTAATGAAAAATTGTCGTGACGGACAACTTTAACGGATTGAATTACCTACTTCAACATAAACTTAGGTAGGTAAGGAAGGTGTAATTTAATATGATTCTAGGTACACTTGCATTATTATTTATTACTATAACTACCTAATTCATTATTTTGCCTCGAACCTATTAGTTCTGCAATGAGTATATTTTTTTTCTAACGTTTTTTATTTACCACAGACAAACTCATTGCGGCCCTTTTATTCGCCTTCGATCAAATCGAATTAGTATAAAAACATCCTATTTTAATCTATTTTTAATGTATCATTTACAGAAGTTTACATTTTTTATAGCGCTTAAGTATGTTTTATTGTCTGACGCAGAATTATCAACATTAAAGTAATACCAGAAGATATATATGTAGGTACTTTACTTACTATGTATATTTCGATGATAATACCCAATAATTTCCTGCTACATGTATCTGTAACTGTATTATAGTGGTTCTAATTTTCCTCTACTACTATAGGTAATTCAGGAAAAGGCCAAAGTTGGGTTAGCAACACAATACAATACCTACTATTTATATAGCTAACTACCTGTTGTACAAAATAAAACGATTTAAACTAAAAGGTATATGTCACACCTTTCATGAACAATAAGCGACTAACCTTATACAGGTTGAAACATAAAGGGTATACTATTTTTTTCAAAACTTAACTTTGTAAATCTAACACTATCAACTTTGGAGGAAACTTGAAAAACAAAAGGTGTTATAGGGATACAGCTGTTGACAGATTTCACAAGTCTACAAAACCTTTAGTACTTCAACTGTCCCACAAAGCCTATAGTTTTAGATTTACAAAGTTAAGTTGCAAAAAAAATAGTATACCCTTTATGTTTCACCTAGTATACGGGGCGTCAAGAATATTCAACTATTTCAGTCCACATTACCACCAATGTGTCCTTAAAAGGAGGGCATCATAATTCAAGTGAAAGTGGGCCCCATTTATGGTGCCTGAGACGCGGGCAGAAGACTAAACCCATTATGCTTATGATGCCATTGACATTCCCAACGGACCCTGAAAGCGGAGTGCCCCTGGCCATTTTAAGATAAATGATCGCGTAACCGGAACACTGAAGCGCAAAGTTTCCCCTGCCTACTTCCCGAGATGATCTAACGGCTGTAAGGTCTTCATAAACAACCATAACGTCTTACCAAAGTAGATGTTTCCTCCAATATTTTACCCCTCGATGGTACTGGACGAAAACTTAATAAAAAATATATTGGTGTCTCTATTTTATGACCACAAAAACTAGAGACAACGACATGTTTTGTGTGAATGTTAAGTCCAGTGCAAACGGAGGGATGACGTCACCAGTCACTAGTCAAAATAATAACACATCGTCACTAAGTTTGTGTAAGAATGTTTGCGAATCGTTTCTGCGTCGGAGCACGTTCGGTATTGTTATGGTGTTTCGATATGGCTGCTCACTGTGCGTACAACACGGATTGTGATCTCGCGGTGCGCGCACGCTAGCCTCTCGGTAAAAGGTTCGCAGTGTGGCCCACGATCGCGGCGAAGGTTAAGGCAGCATTTCGCTTCCCGGTCGTAAGGTCAACGGCTCGGCTCAGGTATTAATCGCCAAATACGTCATTTTTGAAATTAATAGTTTTAAGATACAACTTTTTGATGGATGAATTATTAAAATAAGTAACCTATTCATGTGTTTATAGTTATCTATTGATTTGGTACACGTGGTATAAAACCATCTCTCATTCTGCGGCTGCCACGTATTGCAGTATTACGCTTTAAAGTTGTACATTAATTACTCACCTTCGTATAATTTAAAATTTAAACCTATTATTCTTGATACACCTGTGCTGACACTGTAATGTCTTAAGTAAGGCTTTCTGTACTCAAACACCATCTGGTATTATGTGTACATATTGTATCGCTCTATATCTAATGTCGTTGAATCGTAGCATCGCGACGAAAATGGAAGGTTATAGAACAAACTGATCAAATAAAACGCTTTACATTAAAGGTTACCAATTTATTATCTTTTTAATACCTAACATTGTCCTACATTTGTGATAAGGTAGAATAATAATTAAGTAGAACAAATTACATTGCAAAGGAATTACTTACCTGTGTAGCATAATACACCTATATCTTTATCAGTTACCTACTGTTAAAAACAATCGATATCCGTTTGAAGTAATAAATAACAATCTGTTACAATGCATATGCCTAAAAATAAACACCGTGTATGTATTCAAAAGATAAGATGGTTTACAAAGTTCCATTGCCATTTTCATTATCTTTGTTTCCTATGAATAAAACGTTTTCTGATTATTACTAAGAATCTGTGGTTTGCAGTTTATGTAACAGCAAACTGGGTTCGAGGCCAGTTTTCTATAAATATAAAATGAATATTTTAACTCCATTTCGTGTCGAATTTCTACGTGTTTTATAGCACAACTAACGTATAATTTTCGCTACGGTGCTATGGTTCATTAGATCTGTATTCGTAAACTGAATTACCTAATATTGGGTGGAAAAGTCGTGATTTTCTACGAACCAAAATCATTCACGAGTTATTTTAAATCGACCTCTAAATGGGATTATTATTTTCTAATCGCGCGGTGTTTTTCCGTCAGATTAATTTACTGGCCTATCGATTATAATTGTTATTTTTATTAATTGCCGTCTTTTTTAATTTATTGCGACAACTAATCTTAAAAACGTAATTACATTCTAGCCGATGCGGTGATAATAATGTATTTAATTAGTTATTTTATAGCTACATGTTCCTTCCACGAACTTAGAACCCAGGTAGGTGATATCAAAGGCAACGATACCTAACCACAACAATGGCGTTACGTTACGGCGGATGCGCAAGAGCAAGGCGCCGCGCCGCTACCTTGTCACGGGCCGACGACGCCCGCAACCTGCTTCACAATCCCTTGCAACTATTGCGACCCCTCACAAATTGCTCTTTTTACATTGAGTAATTTCATACTAGAGCTATGTTATCTACACGACACGTCAACATCTATTGTAGTATAAAACTATGGTGGAACTCCATATTAAATATTTCTGGGTTGAGTATTATTTTCTTGAATACAGCATGATGTATTTTGCCAGTAATAATTACATTTACATTATTTATACTAGATAGGTCGTGCAGTATTTTTAAAAATGTAGACTAATAAAACCCCTTGTTTTGTTTCAGGTAAGACCTATGACTAAACCAGAAACGCAATGGCTGGCAAGGTGAACCGGATATGTTATAGAATATCATTCTATCTAACTATCTTGTAATTGGTGAGTGGCGGGAAGCCGACATCCTGGTCACTCGATAACGTTCTGTAGATTGCTCTTTTTATTCGTGGGCTTAATTCGTATATTATAGGTAAAATACGCATCGGAAGTTATTTATATAAATAAAATACCCATGATATAAATATTATATTGTACGATATTAAAAATGTCTATCCAACGAACGTACCTTAAGCGATTAAAAATATTTTTACAATATTTAAATTACATCCTTAGGATCAAATAATGTAAACTTGTTTATTAAAAAAATATTCATAATCGTTACCGGTATCATTAAAACTTGATAGAAATCACGCAGCGTAAGTTCCGCATATGCAAGCATATAAATATTGATCTGACATTTGCGCAAGCGCACACAAATCATTTGGCTCCTTACCGGGCACTGATCCACCCACGTGGACGGGACATACCGACAGATAACACCACCGAAATAGAAAATCTATAGGTACGGAGTATCTGTCTGTTAGTTCAAAATATAAGCGACTCTACATAATTATAGTACACTAGCTGTGCCCCGCGACTTCATCCGCGTAGTATTGAATTATTGGGTTAAAAAGTATCCTAAATGTTAATCCCGGTTATAATCTATCTGTGTTCCAAATTTCATCCAAATCCGTTCAGTAGTTTTTGCGTGAAGGAGTAACAAACATACATACATACATACATCCACACTCACAAACTTTCGCATTTATAATATTAGTAGGATATAGCTTTGATAAAGGAAGTTTATCAAAGACATATAGTCATAATTATATGGTTGGGCCCAAGCCCTTACATAAGTAAAATCTTGTACCTAAATAGGTTTACCAACCTTCAAGATTTGTAAAGACTGATAATTAGAAGTCGAAAATAATGAGTAAAAGGTTCTCAACGGGTACCACCATAATACCTATTATAAATGTATTGATGTCAAGTGAGAACTCTTTAACAGACTACGGATAGTCCCTACGAGGAACCCTTATAAGATCATCCAGTCTGTCCTTCCGTCCGTTCTGTCCGTCTGTCCTAGTCTCCCAGTCTGTCACAATACCATAACTTCTACAGTTTTTGACGGAAGTTGACAAAATTTGGTAAAGACATACCTTAACAATTCATCTCACTTTCAAAAATATATAAAAAATATTGGATACCTTTCCAAGGTATGTACATCGGCGATGAAAAATATCACTGGAATTCTTGATTCTACAAATTGATTCGCTTAATTTTTAAATACACGCTCCTCTCTTTAATTGTATCTTCAATGTTGTAATAAACTGAATATTAAACTGTCTGTTATTATTAGTAATACAATACAATTGTAAAAACTGTCCTATTGCATTTAATACGGCTTCTTGCGTATAGCGTTGGGTAAAAGGCATAGACGTCAGCAATGTCCAATTGATATACATATAGTTAATAATTAATGATATCTGTCGTTAGTGCGATTACGAGTACTGCATGCCGCAACGCGATATGTGTGCTCAGGGCCGCGAGGGGTAAGACAGTAATTACATATATGTCTACTATTCAACGAATAATTTAATTATGTGGATAAAACAAGTGAATGCAGCCTTAAGCCCGCATTAATAAGTACATAATAAATAAATAATAAATATCGCCAGACGAACACACCAACTGTATGGTCTCAAACTAAGCAACGCCTGTACTATGAGTACCGTACAATGGACTGGGGGCGATCCCAGTGACACCCAGACCAGGGCAAATTACAAAAAGGCCATTTCCGAAATTTACCCCGGCGGGAATCGAACCCGCAACTACGGCCTACGCTCGAACCACTGCGCCAAGAGGTCGTCGATCTCAAGTCTGAGAGCAATCTTGAGTACGCTTTTGACGTGGCATTTTGTACAGTATGACGTAAGTATGACATTTCTAAATCTAATAGAATCCCCGAAGATTATCATAATAAAACAACTCAGAAAAATTGTTATTTCATGATGAGATGATGTTGGAATAGTGAACCAAAGCACTGTAAATAAAATATATTTAGGTTTTGTTTTCAAATAGTTGCCTTATTCGCGTCGGTTCATTGAACTTTGCGGTCACTGCCGAGCTCGGACGTGCTTTTAAACAAGATTTTAGATATAATACACTTTAACTTATTTTGATCACTCGTTAAAAAAGATGTAACTAAGACTAAACACTTAAGTGTGTACCTAAAATTTAAATAATAATTTAGCCCATTTAACGTCCTACCCCTCTGTGCAGGACACAGAACATTTACTCCAGGAATGTCCCATATTTTCACGGACCAGATACGAACACGAATCATTATGTCAATTTCAGAAAGTACATCCATACAGCATAAGTAGTCTATCTAAAAGTACCCACAGAGTTTCATGATTCATTAAACATGTAAAACACATTATCAGCAAAGGAAAACAAATTAATGGCTCCTAAATTACAGTACCCGACAATATCATTCAATTAGCAGGGTTTTTAAAGTAAGAAATAAAACTATGTTACTGCTACCTATGTAGTAAACTTGTAATTTCCTTTTTGATTAATAATAATATTATCAAAAAACGTCCTACTCCTGAGCACAGGCCTCCCCTCAATACGGGGGGGATTCATACCATAATCCACCTCGCTGGTAAAAATGATGATAAAATATTATACAGAATTTCGCGAGTGAAGTCTCGTCACTCGCATCATATCATTTACTTAACTGTTTTAGTACACTAACTATTAAATATAGTGTACCTATGGGATGTAAGGCGCTTACCTACAGTAGAAAATGGGCACATTAAAACCCGACGGCATGTCATCCTAAAAATAGGTACAATTACGTAGATACTTACTTGGTGTAATTACAATTAAAATTAATAGATTGACTATCCTCAAGACAATCACAAGGTAAGGTAAGTATCGAATAGATAATGAGGTGCTTTCCAAAGCAATTTTACGTTCGATAACTACGTCCCCGAGTGACCTTACCGTGGGAATCAAACAAGTTCAGAGTCAGCTAATGCAACTGGATAAAACGCAATCAATACGGCCGGTACCATATTGTCCAGGCACATTAGTGCATCGTATTTTGCATGGGGGCACGGGCCCAAAGCCCCCGCGTTGATAGAGGCCTCAAAATACCAACGTCATAAAATTGCTCGAAAAATGAGCTCGCTTTTTTGGATGTATCTAAATTAGTCAGTATTGCCATTAAAATTGGAATCTCTTAATATGAGTATATTTTACTTAGATAACAAAATTCGACCAAATCAACATATTTTTAATACTCAGAGAACAAAATTCAATTTAATCTGAAAATACATATTTCAGCGTAGGTTTTTTTTTACTTTCAAAAAGGGCCCCTTAATTTGCATCCTATGGCCCTTGCATAGCCTAAGACGGCCCAGGCCACTGATTTGATTAACGTCCGCTTACCTTGGGAAAGTAGGTATTACATTCTGAAGAACATAACACTGCAAATCCCGTTGCATATTTCGTACAGCGAATCAAAAATTCGATGTCAGTAGATATTGCATAAGTAGATACGCTACATACATATCACTAAATTCATGTAATCAGCAATATTTTTTATTGGCTTAAGTCTAACCAAAGTCAAGCTATGCATACGGTTCTACCAAGGTTCTGACCAATGCCAAGAAAGCATTAGGCCGTGGCCGCACCGGTAATGTGATTGCGATGCGACGGCGGTGGTTTAAAACAAAATGTTAAAGTGAACAATGTTCACATAAGTATGTGATGAGGCCACAATCGTTTTACGGTTGCGGCCCAGCCTTAGTCCAAGGAATTGATAAATACTCAATAACAAACCATGGATCCTTAATTATTGTACTGTAGATTTATGTTAACTAGTAGTCGCCCGTGGTCTAAATTCGACCATAATTCATTTAAATTTTAAGTTTGAACGTTTTAAGGTTCTATTGTCAACTAAACACAAACAAAACCCAAAACCTTATTGATTGATACTGGCACGCAGAATGCACCATGAAAGTCAGCAGAGAGCAAGAAAAAAATATTATATGTATATTATATGTACTACTATACACTAGCTGTGCCAGCGACTTCGTCCGCGTGGAATTAACTTAACAAAAATTTAATTTAACAAATAATGTTCGTCATTTTTGTTTTTTGCAAGTCGATGTTTCTTGTTTTATATATACCTATCGCAAAAGCCTGAGCCCGCGCGACAGGCAATATTTGTGATATTTTTTTTGTTTTTAGTTTTTCTAAAATAAAACTTATAACATTAACTATCTGCCAGTCAAAGTCCCGTTGAAATCGGTCCAGCCGTTTCGGAGATTACCCGGAACAAACACACAGACAGACAGACAAAAAACAATAAAATTGCGGTTTTGTTATAAGTACCGTATGTACTTTCATATAAAGTTTCATATGCATTTAGTGAATAGGTGTTATTTTGATATTACAAACAGACACTCCAATTTTATTTATTTGTATGTATAGATAAGTGTGGGAAATTTCATACTCCTCCTTCCGCGCAATTTTCGTAAAAAGGGGTAGAAAGTTTTTGCTTCACGTATTAATATAATGATTCCGTTATATGCAAATATATATTTTCAGTGCTCTGTGCAACAACACATCGTGCATACTTTTATTGTCATAGATAAATGACATTCCATTCATTTACATTCTACATTCTACAGCTATCTCTTATCCACCCACGACTACACATATAATACTTAAAGAAAGTAATTTTATATTCTTAGTAGGCATTCCCATGTTCATTGGTCAAGTATAATAATGTATAGAATAGGATACGGTTATTTAGTTTGCAAGGTATTATTTTAATAATCCACTGTATTTTGCATGGCGTTTCGTTGTAACAATTTATTGGTTGGTATAACTGGTTGGTAAAAATCGGCTGTTGGAAAGAAACACTACAGATTATTTTGTGGTTTTATAAGACCTCAAAGTATAGGGACCTAGGTTCTCACTATAATGTGTAATGTGTTAATTTTACCTTGCAAGCATATTATGAAGGTTCTCGACTGATTACGCCAACATCGAAAATAGTATACAAATCTGTCACAATAGAGATATATCTTGTATCGGGTTATTGGATACAATAATAACTGCCAGCACTTTCATGCATAGGAATTCTTCTTCACACATACTTATGCTCAAAATTTTGATAAGATACAAAGAGATTGACAATGATTTATGAAAGACTTATTAAAATTTTCGAGAATTTTGTAAAGTATATGAATATAAAAAACGTACATACAGTCGAACATGGAACCTCCTCCGTTTTTGAAGTCGGTTAATAAACAAAAATTGTTTTGTCTTGTATTGTTTTGTTTGTTTAAGTAAGCGGATACAACAATATTATTGAGGAAGCTAATTTCCAACAACACGTGATTAATGCTATCACGAAATTGTTTTTATTATAGAATAAAGTACTTGCGTATAAAAAAGATTCCTAGGTACCAACAAGAACACAGATAAGAGAGAATGTTCAAGTGATGATATATGTACTTATTATATTATAAAATAACATTGGTACTTCAGAATATTCAAGCATAACATTGTGTAGGTAGGCCTAATCCATTTAGAGAATTATAGCACCGTCGCGACGTAGGAAGCCCTAGTCGTTCTAGTGGGCGCAAAGACCGCTTACAAGTGTTACCGGGGTGCACCGGAGCCTCACACCTGTCAAATCAGCTGTTGATTATCATAATCGGAAGCCTATCCAAAGACAAAACCTTGCAGTAACCGGGTTATCCTTTGTCATTGAAATCCCTTGCCTAAGGTCCGTATTAATAAATTGATCTCAAGTCTGACATCAAACATGTCATTCTTATGTCATACCAGTACAAACTGACTTGTCAAAAACGTCCTTAAGTTCGATCTCAGACTAGGAGATCGATTTATTAACCCGGGCCTAAGGCAATCAAAGCCAAACTTTTAATAGTTTTGTCCCATCCTAAAAGGATCGACTCGCGGTGAGAAGGTCACTTTACTATAATCATTCTACTGTCAAGATCGAGCGTGATTTTCCTCCTCTGACTGACCGTGATAGAAGATCGATGTCGTCTTTCGCGGTCTATATGGGTACTTAACCGATAAGATACATAAGATAGTAGCTAGGATTACCTGTAGCAGGTACCTCCCTGCATACTTACAAGATATGTTAGCTCAGTCAATTGATAAATGGAGATCTGAGAGCCAGTTGCATAAAATATGCTTAGATATTGTTTATCATAAAAATATAAGTTTAATTAAAAACCACCTGTGTTAAGTGTTGAGTAGTGAGAATACCTAGGTACTCAATTATCATCAATATGATAGCTTGGACTGCAATACACCCCGCAATATATTATGACAACACATATAATATGAGACGAAATTCATGTAAGTACCTACATTAGTTAACAAATACACATTACACATGTTAGAGGACTTCCATGGGATGTATAGGCCAACGAGAAGCGATACAAAATAGTAATAATGTTCAAGTTTCGGTCCGGCACCTCTGCCAGGCTCGTGAACATTCAGGCGACCATTTTTATAAATTCGTGGTTCATTCTACTTTATAATGTTCAATGAAGATAAGTGCAGGCGAAACGTTAAAAACAACAAATTTAATAGCATTTTAGATTTTAAATAATGCGTTAAACCGTTTTCCACTAAGTGTATCCCGTCCATATAATTTATAATGTCCTAAAACCTAATTAGGGCAATAAATATAAAAGCAGCTAGGCATCAATTGTACTCCAATTGTTTTAAGTTGTAAGTACTTAAAATATAAATAAATAAAATCGCCAGACAGACACACCAACTGTACGGTCCCAAACTAAGCAAAGCTTGTACTTAGGGTACCGTACAATGGACTGGGGGCGATCCCAGTGACACCCAGACCTGGGCAAATTACGAAAAGGCCATTTCCGAAATTTGCCCCGGCGGGAATCGAACCCGCAACCACCATGTGCAGTGAGCCGAGCGGCCTACGCTCGAACCACTGCGCCAAGCGGTCGTCAAACTTAGACATGGATTACCTATAGGTAGGGATAAAATGAGGTGTTTACCGTATCATAATATCCCTCCACTAAGTTACCACTTGAACGGTGTTAACATGACGCAGGTTATAAAATATCACTTTTTCGAATATAAATTAACGTTAACGCTATACTTATCAAACATTAATTAGTCGACACATGAGTCATTCCGCAATGTTACCGCCTCGGTCATGCAAAGCGAAAGCATTCATAATGTAAAACAAAATGGGCACTTACCTACCTACTAACAATTCCATCTTATCAGTCATGCAATACGTTATGGACACCAAGCTTTTGTTAATAATCTTTAATCTATAACTTTCGCTACTACACGTTATATTGTGGTGTAGGTAAATAATAGTCACAAAAGTGGGTTAGGAATTTCAAAACCTGGCATTTGCCAGCTCATGCGTTCACTGAGAAAAAAAACGACAACAATTTTTTGTAGTTCCTAATTGGTACTCCTTTTTGATTTCTACAATTTTCCTTTTAGTAATTTTAACTAAATGTTTTTTTACTCCAGAAAATATTTTATTAATACGAGGCATTACATAAATCTTCATAATAATCCAAATGATAAATTAAAACACATTTAGAAAAAATACTAAAAAGAATACTAGTTAGTAAAAAAAAGTATTTTTTTCCTGTGTTGGTCAACAGTATTCCAAGTGCAGGCAAGATTGACGTTTAAGGTGATTGGATTTTTTACCAAATCCAACTTGTATTAACTCTTTTGTATAGGTACATTTTTTATCATGAATTGTTCAATAACGCTCTACAAAACGTTGTCTGACTTATTATGTACGTGCGTGTAACATCTCGGGCATGTCGTTGGAGCACGCTGTTCATCTGCGGCTGCTACGCGTGACCGCGCCGGCGTCACTCGACCGCACGTCGCGAACTTGACCCACATCTCTCGAGACCATTGTCTTCGCGCCCAACCTCAAAGATCGACGCTCGACCACCGCTAATTACACCTCATAATGTATTCTCCGACCCCACAGCGGAAAAACAATTGTTTTGTAACCTTTCCGCCATTCCGTTACCACGGCTCTTTTCTGCAATCAAAACAATCGTGTTTCTAATTGTGAACTTTCCAAACTTTCATTTTGATCGCCGGTCTGTGAATGTATCCCGTTATTACGCCGCCGTGCCGTTGCCCTAGTAAACTACTATCCCAGTGATGTACACTTTCAACGATTTGATGAGTTCATGTTTACCTGCTACCGGAACTACTTACTTCCGTTATTTGATCGATTCATTATCGTCAGCAACTATTGTCCCCAAAATTGCGAATGACATTGAAGGCTGCTACTGCCGTTATTCGCACATAAATCCTAATAGTTACTATGCATTATAAAATATCGGCTCTATCCGATTGTCTAGTAATGTTAATGTTTTTGACCTTTTCACTCACATTTTTATTCTTACATGCAAGCTTCCGGAATATTTAGGAGCTTACATTTTGTATAGCATCTTATATCATTTTTTTTTCTGTTCCTTATCGTAAAGGCTAACAAAAATGTTTTTTATTGTTGCAGGGATGTCTCTCGACGAAGGTAGACAATCTCAGAGGCCGTACCGATATGGTATGGTACTGCTATGCGCCGGCGCGCTTATCAATTGGCTGGGCCTAGCCGAGGACTACGCGGAGCCTGTGCGCTACGTGGGAGTGGCCTGCATAGTCGCAGGAGCGCTGCTCATCTGCGCTGCCATGTGCTGCTGGCTGCAGTCGCCTGCTAGGCAGCCACAACCAGACCGCGCGTCGCCTGACACACATCAGGTGAGAACTCACTTGCACTATACATATTGAATTGTATTGACATTACGTTGATAGATACCTAGGTACCTACCTCAAGTTGTTATCTATCAGAATCTGCAATCCTATCACACGTAAACACAACGGAATCCCAGTTGTTTTTGATTAGATAACTATAATATAGCGATCAGTTATAAAACTTTCTAGAACGGTAAGGAAAAGTGTTCAAAACAACAGACTAGGTACTTGCATAAATTTAACAATACTAGAACTGTCACCAAACCGATCGATCCGGCTGACATGCTAAGAGATTGCTACTCAAAGTCGTCGCACTCGCAGTTTTGATAACCTTCTATTACAATCGTTTCAGATCGACGACCCCATCCACGTAATATCGATGCCAGACGAAGAGACGATGCAACAGAAGCCACCTGACTACGACACAGTAGCGGGTGCTCCGCCCACATACGACGACGCCATCAAGCTGAACCCCGCCAGGCTGCTACCGGCCACCAGCAGCTCCCGCCCCGATGCCATCGACGTAACGGTCATCCCTGGCCAGCCCGAACACTCCCTCCCTCCACCCATCACCGACGTGGCCCCCGTCCACACGGCCCGGTCACAAGTGCCCAAAACACCACCCCCGCCATACAACCCCACGCACGCCATCAGATGAAAGGCCGGCCGGACTTCACACTTTAAATCGACTGCTGTTTCATGTGATGAGACTCGTATGTCAAATCCACATTGTTGGCCCCAACAATGATACGGTATTATATTTATATTGTACGTACATATCAAAACATGAAACGTTTTATTTAATTTAGGTCGAGAATGACGTTGCGTACTTATGTGATAATAGTGAAGTTATGATTAGTACTTATTACCTGCTCTGTACATAATTATGATTTTTTGTAAAAATAGTTTTTGTTAATAAGTACCTATAGTTAGGTAGGTAAGTAAATAACTCTTCCAATAAGAACGATTGTTTTGTAAATTAAGTTCGAAACAGAGCACCACTGTGGTTCCAAACGACTGTAAAATAGATTGTAAGACATGTCGAAGATCCTTACATATCCGTTTATAAGCAATGTACGCCATGCGCCAGTAGCACAGAATAGAGTTCAGTGTCCTGTGTTCTGTATAATATTATGTTTGTCCCAAACTTTGACCCAGGGTAGGTAACTTAAACCTACACCTTAACTTTACAGAAATGCCATGAAGTATGTTCTAGTTGCACTGTGCACAATTTGATTAGTAAGTAATATATTGCGTTCTAAATAGTGTGTGCTTCAATCACAAGTTAATTTGTTAATATATTATGATACTACGGTTTGGTAGTTCATAATATTATTGATATTTATTTACTAGATCTTCCACACAATTTCGTAGAAGAAGGCACCGTATCTAGCCATAAAAATCAAAGTATGCCACCAACGACACAATAATCGTGTAAAGAACCAAACTATTGTGTTTAAAAATATTTTACACTTAATAACTTTAGAATTGGTAAGTGTGTAATAAATAAAACACCATTAACTTGTGGAGATTATGATCAAAGGAATCATCATGTTTTTTTTCTAACGCCATATGATCATAAACCATGTTGAGTATATTTAGAAAGAAACATTTCCTATTCCAATTTGTCTATTCTAGTCTTCAAATTACCGCATATTTACTTAAAAGTTCCGTTAGATCAACCAGTCATGCATATTAATTAATATTGTAATTTGTACTTATTCTGATTGCACAACTTAATGATCTCAATGTGACGAACTGGCAATGCGGTTATTCAAAATTGGAATTGAGAAAAATCATGAATAATATTATATTTTCTCTTGGGCATGGGCTAATAAAGGACTGTCATAAAAAGCTGCTAGATCACGGATGGACATGTTAACTGCAGTTGATTTGAAGTAACAATAATGATCACAGCAGTATAATTTCAATTTGTAAGTGTATAAGGCCCACTTACGTAAACCAGGGTTGTCGTGAATTAATCAGTAACTCGTAAAATCATACATTTCGCAGAATTTCTAATTAAGTCACCTTAATCCTGGTTGACACAAGTCCCACGTCAATAGATCTTTGCGATAATTGACAAGTATGTAGGTAATTCATTAACTTGACTTACCTCTAATCGTAATCTATAAATGGTTTATAATGAACATGGTAAAAACCAGAGCAAATCGGTGCAGTAGTTTTTGAGATTAAGAAAGTAGATGTTACCGACAGACGTGGTCGGGACTTTGTTTTATAATAACTTTGTATGACTAAATATCATTAATTACATCCATCATCATGCGTGAGCTTTCAATTGATTTGAAAATGGGACCAATAGCTTTACGTTTTTAATAATAAATCGTGTGCATACCAACTTATTGAATAAAATAAAAAATAACGCGTGCCTGTAATTTAGGGCAATTTTTACAATGCTGAAGTTGTGCATTTATTATTTGTACAAAGCTACGGAAGTTAAGAGTGTACATAACGAAATAAATGTTGTTGAAAGAAGTATTTGTTTTATTCTACACTATAAGTAGTGTTACCTTTGATACACCTATAAAACGAGAACTTTATTTTGGAACTGCCCCCACTTTTTCCCTGAGTCAACTCAATTTCCTATAATCTAAAGTGGAAGTAGGTAATAATGTTAAAGTAGGTAAGTGTATGAGAAACTCATTGATATTGTTTTCTTTCACACCATACCATACAATTACATAAATAGCAGCAGGCACATAGTTATAGGTACCTACCACGAACATTACACCAAATTATAAACAATATAACTACTTATATCTATTAAATGATACACAATAATTTAAAAAACAAATAAAACTGGATTGTCTACTTTTCTTACTTTCCTAGTTTAAATTCCCGCAAACGTTTCCATTATTCGTGTTCTCGCTAAAACACTCCTGACCAGAGATAATATTAATAGTTATGCTTACTAAACCATAGATAAACAAATATGTTATTTTTCAAGCATGCTCGCTCATGAATGCTAAGCTTTATGTAGTAATCAAGAATTTTATATTCTAAGCTTCTTGGTAGTAATACACAAATGCAGTGACAGACAACTGACAACTTTGAATTCTATTTGCTGATTTGATCGCTGATCAATCTATCAAAGTCAAATTCTTACGAGATCAACAAAAATACTAAAACATTGTAATACATCATAATTATTATAGTTCAAGGAGCCCAAATAAGTAAAAATCATCATTATCTATGAAAAATATGCCAGTGGAATTAAACAGCCTTATTGAGGGATGGCTCGAACTAGAAAGTGACCCAGGTCTGTTCACTCTTCTGCTAGAAGACTTTGGAGTCAAAGGTGTCCAAGTAGAGGAGATTTACGACCTCCACAAGCCTCTGGAGAGCCCTGTTTATGGATTTATATTCCTATTTAGGTGGATAGAGGAAAGACGATCTCGTAGGAAGTTTGTAGAACAGATTGAGAGCTTCGTCCGCGATGAGGAGACCATCAACAATATCTTTTTCGCTCAGCAAATGGTTCCGAATAGTTGTGCTACACACGCCTTACTATCCATATTATTGAACTGCCCTAATCTTCATTTAGGGGAAACTTTGAGCAGGTTAAAGGTAAATATTTAAGTAGTTAACAATATGCAATACTAAGTTGGGCTGCTAAGAGAATATATTCCTGATAGGACATGATTTATGGGATTTATTTATTCCTACAATAGTATAGTAGCATTATTATCGTTTATGTGCACTATTGACTCAAAATAAAATTTAAAGTATTTTATGTCACCTTACAATAAACATACTTCAATAGTTTAGCACTAAATTTGATCAACACATGGAATGCATTATTTTGGTAAGCCAACTTTAATGTTTTTTTTTTTATTTTTGGTCAATAATTTGACAGCATCACACCTTGGGCATGAACCCGGAGAATAAAGGCTGGGCCATTGGTAACACTCCAGAGCTGGCCTGCGCCCACAACTCTCATGCTATCCCTCAGGCTAGGAAGAAGACTGATAAAAATGCAGGCGTCTCTACAGGACGATTTACAGGTTTAATAAATTTATCAATTTAACAACATTTAACTTTTAATTTACCACTAAAAACATAAGGGCTCTAACAAGATTATTAATTTATTTTATTTTGTTTTGGACAATAGCTCACTAGTCCAGTTGTCTTATCCAAACTTATAGTTTTAGGTAATCATGATGAATCTACTTAAAATGTATTAACATTGAGTTTATTGCCTACTATTGTCTGTTCCCATTTTCAACCTTGCAGACAAAGCAAATAGGGGTGTTATAAATTTAAGACTATTGTCTAGTTGTTTGTGGAAACACTGCTCAAAAATGGATGAACCAACTTCAACCAATTCATTATTATTGTTTGATAGTGTGTGTTAGTCAGATTTTTCAGTTCAACTACATGATCATTTAGGTGCTATTTTTAATACTTTTTAACACTTTAGGAGAAGCATATCACTTTGTGAGTTTTGTGCCTATTAATGGGCATCTGTTTGAGCTGGATGGCTTGAAGCCATACCCCACTGATCACGGACCATGGGCGGGAGATGAAGACTGGACCGACAAGTTTAAAAGGGTGATGGCGGAGAGGCTCGGCAGAGATGCAGGGGAGCAGGTTCATGATATCAGGTGCTGATAGTTTTACTGTTTATTTTGGTACATAAAAATTCTGAGACCATGACAGATATTCATTATGAAATGGTGCTTATGTTCTTTACACAAAATTTTGTTGTTTCACAAATGCATAAGTGCCATTACCTGTGTAGGCCCCAAAATGTGAATATGGCCCTAATTATAAATAATAATATCATAAAATTGATATTTTTTGTTTAGATTTCAGAATATAAACTTTATGACGAGGTTAACAAAGGAATAATAAAATAACCCTTTTTAATGTTCCCAGTCCCACTCTTGTGTGTCAAAATGGTATATTTTATGGCTCATTTCTTTGTTTCAGATTTAATTTAATGGCAGTTGTGCCAGATAGAAGGATTGCCTTAACACAAAAACTAAATTCACTTGAGCTGAATCAGAAGAGAGTGAAAGAAGCCATTTCTAAAATAGGAAAGCATATGAGACATTTGCTTAATAAACGGAGAGACTACAATGGTAAATTTATGTCTTACTTTATAAATAAATTGTAATTACATTTAACTGAGGTGCACCTCTAGTGTGCACACTAATTACCCATGAAGGCATAGGTAATATCAGTGCCTGCACATAGTATGCCTTTCCTTGTTAAACATTAGTTTTCAGACAAGTATTGCACTTCAATCAATCTGAGCTTAGATCTTAGGTAAATAAATTTTACAGAACAAGGAGAATTGATATCAGATGGTAGTGAGAGCTCCCTGAATGATAATATAGTCCAAATCAGCGAAGAGACAATACTGACTGCTTTGGAATCGTCACAAGTGCAGTTCTATGATGTGGACTACACAAGACCCATTACCATCGAAATTGGCGCCAACGACCGACCACAACAAGATAATAGTATAGTTTTGGGTAAAGCCTTTAATTTTATTTGTAGTTCTAAATTCAAGCTGGTAGTTCTCTTTGATTGTATTTTGATTATACTAGGTGAAACAAAAAGGGTATACTATTCTTTTTGCAACTTTACTTTGTAAATCTAAAACTATCGGCTTTGTGGGACAGTTGAAGTACTAAAGGTTTTGTACACTTGTGAAATCTGTCAACAGCTGTATTCCTATAACATCTTTTGTTTTTAAAGTTTCCTCCAAAGCTGATAGTTTTAGAATTACAAAATTAAGTTTTGGAAAAAAAGTATACCCTTTATGTTTCAACCTGTATATAATAGACCCACTAATCAAGGATTATTTTGTTTTGGCAAAGTATTGCAAATTTTCGTATTTGTATTCTCAATTTTATATTGAAATATTTTTTAGTTGATCCCGTTGAACAAGGTGCAGTTGTGAAGTTTGTCACTATCAATAGGGATAATCAAATCGTAGGCGATGTAAGTACTTTTGTTTAGCTCTTAGTTTCACTAATCCTCCTTTTATTTTTTTTTGTACATGGTACGGGCGCCCGCAAAATATAGTGTTACTTTTTTCTAGATATATCCAACTTCAATAACAGCGCTGGTGAAAAGTAACGATTCACCTGTACTAGTATGCTGTGAGAGCGAACCGGAGCAGCCGGTGAAGCTGAGGAAGCTATTGCTGACCCATTCGGAGCTGAACGCGCTCATGAGCAGCATCGTCAATGAAGTACAGTCGTGTCAGCAGGCTCTGAACGACGAGAATGACAAAAGAGATATGTACAAAGTGAGTATATACAATACTAGCTGTGCCCGCGACTTCGTCCGCGTGTAATTTAACTTAACAAAAATGTCGGGATTATTCATCCCCTATTTTATCCCCTTGGGGGTAGAATTTATCAAAATCTTTTCTTAGCGGATGCCTACGTCATAACATCTACCTGCATACCAAATTTCAGCCCGATCCGTCCAGTGGTTTGGGCTGTGCGTTGATAGATCACTATGTCAGTCAGTCAGTCAGTCACCTTTGAGTTATATATATATATTAAAGCCACATTATTTGAGCCCATCGCAATCTTAATCGAGTTGATTTCTCGCTATCAGTAATGCGCTCATAAATAACTATTAAGCTCTGTGCGATACTGTACAAATTTGCGGCGCCCCTTGCTCCAAGGAGATTGTCAAAATAATCACCATATTATGTACAAGCATTTTTGAGTAGTTTATAAAGATGCACATGTAATAACAGTGGGAACGAATGTTCTGTTCGCAGGTGGACGACTGCCGGCGGACGCACAACTACGACGAGTTCATCTGCACGTTCCTGTCGATGCTGGCGGAGCACGGCGCGCTGGCCGAGCTGGTGGCGGCGCAGCTGGAGCGCGGGCGCGCGCCGCGCGTGCGTCGCCGCCGCCCCCGCCCGCGCCCGCGCGCCCGCCCGCGCCCCCGCCCACGCCCCAGGAACTGAGCCCTAGCCCCCCACACTCGAGCGTTGGCACCCGCCAAGTGCTATGTGTATTATCGATATTATCATATCACTATCGGAAGTGTGGATTTGCGCACTCTCGCACGCTATGGGAAGAATATGAATGTGATGGTCCGCATATGAAATTAGTTTTATATTTAATCTACCGAATGGTAAGTTATTTTATTATTAAGATCCAGATTAAAACAAATGTTATTTAGTCTGAAAGTGTATTGAATAATAGCCGTGCTATTTTACTTTGAATCGAAAAGTGTATTTGTAGTATAGTAGCCTAGATCGTGTACATCTTATCTTACCTACTCGGTAAAATAAAACAACATTCTAAAAACGATTTTTTATTATCATACTACGAACAGCGCCGTATTTACATGGTCATCATATTGTTAAAGAAATGTAACAACAACAACTTGATTATTGTTTGCTTAGGCACGTACTTGATCAACATTCTTAAATAATTAGCCAACTAGCACTTCCACTGCATACCACTAACGATCTTCACCGTTGATGATGTGATACGCGCCAGTGAAAGTTAAGATCTATTTATGCATGAAATAGAGTGAAAATATATGAAAAGTATTTCCTGATTCCAAAAGAAAGCTACTATTGGCTCAAATAATAGATAATTAAAATGCAAACAATTACATCCAATCTAAAGGAAGCATCCAATAGATTCAATATAAGTGAAAATATATCTGAAAATTTGTCTAAGAAAATTGTGATGCATAGCTGCATAATTCCTAAAATGTCAGTGGCTGCGAACAATAAAGATTCCCTAAAATTTAAACGTTTAAAATCTAGACATGATTTCGCTTAAGGGGTAGAACGGTTACGCAAATTTTAATGCAAACATAACAACAAAAAGTGTTATAAAGTGTGTTATATCCCTTCGCCGCTGCCATTTCAGAGTGTGAATTGACACTAGAAGTAATTTGGCCAATTAATAGTAAAATTGATGTTGACAATGTTTACCAAATTAATGCGGATATAGGAACACTGTTGACAATGATCGGTAAGATGAGATAAAGGCAAAAAACATGTTCCCTTAAAATACAATTTCATTTTCCATAACACACAACAGCATTTTCCATTTGTTCATTTGGCGTCACTCACAAGAATTCGAATACCATTACAAGAATAGTGATTTATATTACGAGGTATAACACGTGAATACACTGCAGCTACAAGTTTCACAAGGCTTCTTACATAACAACGATATCGAAGTACAATATTTATTCATAATACATCCACTAATTTATGCTTGTGTATTAATAGTTATTAATATAAGAACCGAAACTTTTTCCCCAAGCCCAATTATTGCCCAATTATAGTTTGGTTTTTTATTGCATAAACAAGGCAAGTGACTCGATGATGAAACATGCTTTATCACAGACTAACTAAAATATTACATAACTTACATCCACTACATACATATGGCACTAACATCTAAAACCTGGAACTAAAATGTAATCATCAAGGCAGTATTGAAATACGGGGCATCACCGCACCGGTAACCTCGTTTATAAAGCGTAACAAAATGCACTGAAACAATTAATGGGGTTCGTTATTATGTGCCAGACTCGAAACAATCAGATCCTGTTACATTTCAATCACAATATAACTGAATTTCTACAGCTATGGGTGTTTCAACAATATATTCCCGTACTAATAAAAAAAAATAATACTCGACAATAACAATTCATAAAATCATCATAATATATACGAAGGACAAATTGGCAGTAGCACCAGTACCATAACATAGCCACGCACACGATCTCAGGTTCACAACCAAAACTTATTGCTATTATCACTACTTAAAATTGCACTACTTTGGGTGTAGATAAAATTGTGAATTCCAAAAGGAAGCGTAAAATTAAAACTAAATCAGCGTGATTTGAGCGAAACCGTATGCACATGCATAAACTATTGCACTTCGCGCGAATCCATTCAAAACGACACTTATTTATTTGATCGAAATAATATCATCATCGAAATTTTACTAACAAAGAAAAATCTACATCAAACCTTAGCACACTATTCACTACCGCATACATTCATAGATAAGGAACAATATCATCAATCAATAATTATATAAAGTAACAATGTCCAATAAGAGTGGAACATGCTGCACTACTGACCCCTGGCGGCGCGTCGCCGACACGACTCGCTTACTAACACTAGACACAGTCGGGGCCGAGACCTGCCGCGCCACTCCCGGCCACTCCCGGCACGGACTCGCAGTCGACTGCCGCGCGCTCGCAGAGATACCACAGAATAAATAACAGTACAGGCTGGGGTCTCCCGTGCGCCGTAACAGTAGTCGCGTGTCAACTATCCCGATACCATGCAACGCGCGGCCTAGTGACTTAGTGACGTCACTAGGTCACTAGGACGTCACTAAGTTGAGCGGCTCAATAAGATATGATCGTACGGATATTGAATCTGTAGGGTACAAAACGGCTCGCGCTGAATTCTTCACCATTGTGAGTAGTTTATTGTATTTTTGCGCGCATTCTCCTGTACTTATTTATTCTGTGGCTGAGGTTCGAGATTACGCGTCGAGACTTCAACTCTCGGCCTGTTGTTTCAACGTGTCCGTCAGCTGCTTGATGGCGGCGGCCTGGCCCTCCTCGCCGGGCTTCTCGCCGCCCTTCGCGCCGAGCTCGGAGAGAACGCCGGGGATGGGCAAGTCTTTCAACTGTCTTTTTTCAATTTCCGCCTTGAACTGCTCGATATCTTGGGGGCTGTAACGAAAATTAACTTATATTAGCATCAAAATTTATGCTACACATTTTACATACCCCCTCGGTAAAGAACCGTCGGTGAACGCTTAGGTATGGATGCCCATTGCACGGTAGACATAATACAAACGCCACTTAATTTGGAAACATACAGTCGGTGCTAGTCTAGCGGAAAAAATCACACGGCAGAATCAAAGACAAGAAGCTGATCCCAACATAATCCAGCATTTGGACGGGACAAGTTCCACGTCAGGAGTTTCCTATAGGTAACGTAATATGTCAATAGGGCTCAAACTTGAGTACTTTATTGAATAGGTTGCAGTCCAGGTCCAGGAGCGTAGGTCCCCCTGCCCCACTCGCACTTAAGAAATAGAGATCCTAGTCCCGTATTAGTAAATCTATTTCAAATCTGAGAGCGATCTTAAGTGCACGTTTGACATGTCATTTTGTACTGATAGGACGTAAGAATGACATTTCCAAGATCGCTCTCAGACTTTAGATAGATTACTTAATACGGGCCTTAATATCCAAAGGTAAAAAATGAGTTTGTGTACCTGATCTGCACGAAGAGTATGCCGTTGATGAGGTTGAGCATGTCTATGACGGAGGCCATGCCGGGCGGCTGGATGTGCAGCGGCGCGGCGCGCGACGCCAGCGCGGCCCCGCCCCCGCCCCCGCCGCCGCCGCCGCCGCCCCCCGCCCCCGCGCCGGCCCCGCCCCCGCCGCGCGCGTACGCCTCCGCCAGCCGCTTCTGCAGCACCACCGCCTGCTGCGTCAGGTGCCGCAGGCACTCCGACGACTCACGGGTCTTCTCGTGCTTCTCGCCCAGCTGGGGAGTCATCGATCGTTATTAACTCGTTTGAAAATGAGGACAGGCTATCTCCGCTACTTGAGAAATCGAAATATTTGATGTAAATAAATCTATAATAAATAAATAAAAGTGCAGTAAGTACATATGAAAGTATATAGGGTACTTGTAATGAAAAAATACTTGAGAAATTTTTTGTCTGTCTGTTTGTTCTGGCTTATTTCCGAAACGGCTGGGCAGTTTTTGACAAGACTTTCAGTAGGAGATAGCTGATGTTATAAGGAGTGACTTAGGCTTTTATTTTATCGAAGTACCACGCGTGCGGAGCCGCACCCTATTTCCGCTCGCGAGAGTAACTTAAATTTGTGTGCAACTTTGCAGGGTGATTCCTTTGGACGTAGCTGAGTAGTAATATATGTTCCGTGGTACCGACCAGCTGCTTGTATATGGAGTAGGTCTCCTTCTCGTGCTGCAGCGCGGCGCGGAAGTCCCCGAGGCAGGAGAGCGTGCGCGCCAGCAGATGGCGCGCCACGGCCGCCTTCAGCGAGCGCGGCCCGTGCGACGCGCCCGTCACGCTCAGCGCGCGCTCCGCGAACCGCAGCGACAGCTCGTACTCGCCCACCGCGTGCAGGATCAGCGCGATGTTGCTCTGCACACGACACCACACATATAAACCCCCGATGCGTAATGTACCCCGGTATAGTGACCCGTGACCAACTCGTGACTTAAGCTATTGGCGATAGATTAACAAATCAATGTGATGATCCAATCCTCTAATCGAATTGGTACACCCCACCTATCTGATGAGTACATTTCCCTGATACATCAGTTTTCTAAAGTTTAGTTGACTGGTCCGTTGGCCCTTCTAGTCTATGCAATTTCTTAGTTTCTAGACCAAGACAGCGATAATACACACATTTTATAAGATTATCTTATTTTACAAGGACCTTTTTTATAATAAGTGTACTTCGTCGTCACTATAAAAGCATCACGACGTCCTAACAATGGCGTCGCGTCTCCGCTATAAACTTAGCTAATAATGGCGTTATTAAGGCGCTGCGACGCCTATATAAATAAATAAATATCGCCAGACTGCCCACCAACTGCATGGTCCCCAACTAAGCAAAGCTTGTACAATGGACTGGGGGCGATCCCAGTGACACCCAGACCTGGGCAAATTACGAAAAGGCCATTTACGAAATGTGACCCGGCGGGACTCGAACCCGCACCCAACCTGTGCAGTGAGCCGAGCGGCCTACGCTCGACTTACTGCGCCAAGCGACCATCAAAAAGTAAAAAAAAATATATGTAATCAAAGTCACTATTTGAGACTTCAACTTACATCGAGCAGCGCCATCTCCGGATGATTCTCGCCGCAGACCAGCAGCGCGAGGTAACGCGCGCGGTACAAGAGCTTCAGAGCCGTGCTCACTTGCCCATTCGCGAAGCAATACAACGCCAAGTGCGACTGGAACAAAACGACACCGTTCAAATTACATTCAGGGCTCTTACACTATGGGTTACAAAGTGCAGTATCACATTACTATTTTCAAGAGTTTTCAGAGTTAAATTTCATATGCAGTTTGTCCAACACGCGTTTAGTCCCAATAACCAAAGAAGTTCCAATATATACATGACAGTTGCAAAGCTAGTATTATTTAACTTATACATATATGTATAAGCACTAAACCAAGAAAAAAAAAGTTAATTTTGTTTGTGAAACTATTGCTGTTATTTTTTATCGTATAATTTGTATTGACAAATTTTTTGTTAAATATGTTTTTCACGTTGGCGAAAACAGAAAAGTTCTATAGACGTTGTAATTTGGGACTTTGTATCTGAAATATAATATGGTCTAGGCGCAGATACAGAGAGTGTGTTGTGCAAAGTCAAAGCACTTACAAATTGTAATTTTTACATGGACTGAGAAGATCCGGTAAGTAACTCAACGGGCTGGAGTTTTTACACTTTGTATTTTTTTATCGCCAGTTGCTTACGTAATTTATAATTACAAAGGGTAGTCAATATTAACATTAATATAATAGCTCCAGTAAGCTGCCTTTTGATTGAATACCTGCTAGAGTGCAACAAAAAGGACTCACATATTCAGTAATAGTGTAGGGATGATCGATGCCATTGACTCGCTCGGACATGAGCACCGCCTTCTGCTGGTAGGCCATGGCGTCGCGGTGCTCGCCCGTGACGTAGCACAGCCGCGCCACCATGCGCAGGCACTGCGCGATCTCGCCGTGCATGGCGCCGTACACGTTGTTCAGCAGGTTCAGCGCCTCGGCGATCAGCTCGTGCCCCTCCGACACGGCGCCCGCTTGGATCTTGTTCTGCCCGGTCGTATAGAAGTTGTATGCGTCCGAGGCCTGCAATGGGGATTATAATAGTAATGTTGTATCCAGAAACAACTTTGGACAGACAGCTCTTTATTTTACAAACGTCGGTGAACATTGTCGAAAGTGAATAATCATCATATTTTAAACTAGGATCGCCCGAAAGAAGCGAGCTTTATAGTATAAAGCGTAGGAAACTAAGAGTTCAAAAGAGCTGCGGCGCGGCGCTAATGACGCTTAGCACGGATAGAGTGGTCGCGCGGCGAGCGTCTCGAAAGTCCGTAAAAAAGCTTAAAAAAACTTGTTTTGATGTCTTCAAGTGGTAAGCAATTTGAAAATCATAAAATATTCACTGGTTTATGTCTATATTTTCTATTGAATGCGTCTAATTTAAATGTGTGGTACTCACTCGAGGGTTGATATGTTTGACGACGGGGAATATGTTCATGATGTCCGCAGCAGTGAACGGGCCTTTGTTCTTATTATCGAAGTCGTACTCGCGCAGCAAAATCTGTAAACCAACTTTGAGGGCGAAGGATCTGCAAGAAAAGTGTTTTTTTTTTAGTTTAAATCACAAGAAATCGTAATAAAATTAAACTCGTGATTTTAAAATTACAAACCTTAGGAGAGAAATTTTCTGCAGACCATGTTTCTCGATGATAGAGTCAATGCTATCGGCATTCAGTTCGTAACCCCAATAAGCCTGTGAGACAACGAAATGGTATGAGTTGTTTGTTATTAGTTTTGTGGCATATAGATGTAAGCCGCCTGGTCGGTTAATCTTTGACAAGGTATGAATTAATCATATCAAACGTAACGATTCCTTCCGCTCCGATACTTCTCACTATAAATTTAGAAGACATTTTTGTCACTGATCACGAACAGTGCCCTTAGCAGGTGGAACCGCGCCAATAACTACTGTACTGACCCATCTCAGACTCTCAAGAATCGAGACCGACATACGCTTCTTCCTAAAGATCATTAAATAGTTTATTGACGATTACGGGTAAAGTTCACTGGATTCAGTATTATTACCTTGAGCTCGTGCTTGATCTGCGAGAAGAGCGCCCTGGGGGTGAGGTTCTGCCAGTCGGGGTGCGGCGAGGGCGGCGCGTGCGCGTGCGCGTGGTGCGCGTGGCGGCGCGCGCGCCGGCCGCGGCCGCCGCGGGCCGCGCCGCGCGCCGCGCCCGGCGTGTCCGCCGCGCTCAGCGCCGGCGCCGCGCACGCGCCCACCAGGCAGTTCAGGAAGTGCGCCACGCCCGCGCCCGTGCACATCGCCTCGCAACCCTGGGGGGGGGGGGGGGGGGGGGAAGAATTTCAAATTGGCTACACGTTGTTAGGCCTTAACAATTTCACCGAGCAGAGAGCGAGCGCAAAGTGCGCTCAGGCCGGAGGGGCTGGGACCGGCTGATCCAAAGGGCGCCGCTGAAGGCTCGGGCCGCTCCGAGTGAGATCACGGGGGTGACTCTATCGCCGGCTTGTCGCTTAATCGAACAGGAATCGCGTCGAGGTCGGGAATGCAGCACGACGTCAAAGTAAACAATATTATCAAGACTGAGCATTTGTCGGAACATGGCAAGAAATCGATGCACATTATTCCAAGATCTTGTGTACGACCACCGCGTTGACCGCTCGGCTCACTACACTAGGTTCGATTTCCGTTAGGGTAAATTTCGGAAATTGCCTTTTCGTAATTTGCCCCGGTCTGGATGTCACTGGGATCGCCCCTGTCCGTTGTACGGTACCCACAGTACAAGTATTGCTTAGTTTAGGACCATAGAGTTGGTGTGTACGTTTGGCGATATTTATTTATACTAAGAACTAGCAACTTCACTCCTACATAGCATCTTGATTTCTCGTCACTTCCTTCAACTCGGTGCTAATTTGTCATAACGTGATTTGATGGCAAACTTGACTCTATTGCTGTTAATCTCTTTTCTAACGGATTTTTTTTCCTAACATCTCACCTGTAAGTATGCAGTATAGATGTGTTTGGCGGCCCTCAAGAGCAGTTCTCCGACGGCAATGGCGTGGAGGTAGGAGAGGTGCGCGTGCGGCTTGAGCGCGTCGGCTACGCGGCCCAGGTACCGCACGTTGATGCCGCGCGCGTGCAGCGCTTCCGTCAGCCCCGCGCCGTCCATGGGCGCTGATGTGTGCTCCAAGCACTCACGCACCTGGATTATATAGTACATTGTTATCCTAGGGGTGAAGGTAACCATCGGAACTTAGTCTCGAGACGGGGTTATATAGGCCAATAGTTCGAGGGACAAAATATGTCTTTCACCCGAGGTAAACACTGTGCTTTTCATTACGAATACAAGGAGAGTAAAACTAAAAACAGGAATTAGCTCAAGAAATTATACAAGGAAGTATGAACAATACTCTACAACTCGAAAAACAAATCAAGATGGGATTGCCGCCTATTTTGTTTTTTTCCGTTGGCCAGCCTGGTTCAATAGAAATGTCAAAATAGAACTAGTTTCTTTTTAATAATTTGACAGCTGTCAGTTGAGAGCGATTCTCCCTGGGGCTGAAAAGTATTATTTTCAACCCGCTCCTCAGGCAACTTCAACCTACTTTCCGAGTGTGAGTAATGAAAGGTTCTTTAGAACCCTCCCAAATGTCGACATTTAGGCTCTTTGAAATACCAGACGCTCAGACTTATCTAGAAAATGATGCCCCAATCTCAAAAGTAGTTCGCTCACTCAACACCATTTACGGTGTTATTATAAAGGACTTCAACATTTTATTTTTTTATATTACGAGCATTGAGTTTATCACATTACTAGTATTCCCGTTATCCCCTTCAATGAAGCTAATGCTTGTGTTAGGAGTGGGCTCACGTCAATAGTTTAATGGCCAGGATGGGGATCGAACCCGGAACCTCTCAGCTACGAGGGTGGCACCTCAAACCACTAGGCTATTGACGCCTTAAGTACAAGACATACATGACATAGCGAATACATTTTTACTTGCAAAATTTGATATATCTCGTGTTTATCGCGTGTTCAACTTCTTTGTAATAATACTGTTTTGTTGGACATCGGCAGAAGTCAAAAGGGAAACCGTAATGTATTTTAAAAATAAATGAAGGCAAACTTTAACCACAATAAATAAAATTAAACAATCTATTATTTTTCCTATCGCTTCTCATTGACCGTGGTATATTGTTTGAAGTGGGTGTCAATGACCTTAAAATTCCATGTGTACTTACAAAGGCGGGTATCTGCGTGGTGAGCAGGAAGGCGGCGGCCTCCTTCACGAGATGGCGCTGCTTGGCGAGCTGCTCGGGCGAGGCGGCGTGCTTGATGCCGGCCGAGTACACGTCGGGGTTGAAGCGCACGTCGAACTCCGACTCCTTGAGCGAGGCCACGGCGCGCGCCGCCGCCGCCACCACCGCGCGGGAGCGGGAGCCCGAGCCGGAGCCGGAGCCGGAGCCGGAGCCCGCTGTGCGACAACACATGCTCATGATACATACATACACACTCATACATCAGAAACTTTGGCAAAATGGGCAATATTTCCTCTTTACCATCTATCTATACAAATAAATAAGATTTAAGTGTCTGTTTGTACTGTCAAAGGAACAGCATTTTACTCAATGTATATCGTACAAAAAAACTATTAAAAAAAAATGGCTGTATGTCTGTTTGTTTCGGCTAATATCCGAAATGGCTGGACCGATTTTGTCGGGACTTTCACTAAGAGTAACTTGTCTACTTTTATTTTATTGAAGTACCGCGCGGGCGTAGACGCGGAAACAACTAGTATGAAAGTAAAAGCGGCGGTGTGTATAATGTGCGCATATTATTTATCGCCAAAGGGAAAACAAACTATGTGCAACTGCACTCGGCACACTTCTTCCAAAAAAAACTCGTGGGTTGGACATTTTTGCAAATAAACGGTAATACTATAATGGAAACATGCAATTAATTAATGGAATATTATTTTATCAGTAATCTAAATTGAATACAAGTTCATATCTAATTTGTCGGCGAGAAACTAAAAAAATTTAGCCCTGAGCTCTCAAACTGTTTAAAATACTCACAGTCACTCTCCTGCTTGTCACCGCTGCAGATTGAGTCTGTTATACTCTCCACAATCTTCTTAGCAACATCAGTATCGATTTCAGAGTAGTTCTCATTCAACAATAACTCATCATCCTTGCCCTTATCACTCTTCTCTTCCACTTTTACAATTTCCTCTTCTTTTTTATCGTCTTCTTTTTTGGCACTCTCTTGTTTGTCTTTCTTTTCTTCTTTCTTCTGTTTTTTATCTTTCATCTCCTTCTCCTGGCTGGTGCTGTCTCGCTTTGTTTCTTTAGTCTCAGTCTCATTGACAGCCTCTTTTGTTTCCTCCTCCTTGTTGGCTTCGATTGATTTCTGTTCAGTGTCGCGACGCTTGGAACTCAGTTGTTGAAGGTGGAAAGCGGCATAACGGATGAACATGAAATAGCGAGCCCTAAACAAAATACACCACGTTAGTTGACTTATACATTAAAATCGCGTGTAATCTATATGTCGCAGCCAACTAGCTTAATTCGCCGTTCAATCAACAGCCTAGCCACTTTACTAAACAGCGCCGTTCAACTAGTGGCCTGAATGATATATTATATATATATAAATGAATGTCGTTCAACAAGTGGCCTGAATGATATATTATATATATATATATAAATGAATGTCTATTTCCTTGGTTATCGCATCACGCGTGAGCGGATGGAACGATTTCGCAAATTATTTTTTTGTTGTGTTTAATAAAGTTGAGCGGAACAATTCGAATTCAATATTCAAAGCTACGACAGGACAACGTCTGTCGGGTCAGATAGATTTTTATAATTTAAAGTTGTGCATGCATACTTACTCAACAAAACTATCAACTAATTCCTGTCTAAGGCAACAGAGTTTGTGCTTGTGGATTATCGGGAAGCCCATAGTCTTGATGTCCTCTCTTAGTTCATCGTCTTCCACTAAAAATATGAAAAAAAATGTCAGCTTTTGAACATACAATGTAAAATAAACATTTTAGAAGAGCTTTATGTCCACCTTAAAGATCTATTAGACCCGTAATAATAAATGGATTTGAGTACGCTACTCGTTCATTTTCTACTTTAATTACATAATAATTACATTTCCAAGATCGCTCTTAGACTCGAAATCGATTTATTAATACAGGCTTAAGTATGAGTTTTACACATTACAAAAATAATTTCTGTCATTATATCATCATATTTCATTGTCTGCGAGTCTGCTGGTAAACATTCAGAAAGCTACACTTCGTGATTGTTATCCTAAATTGCACCAGGCGAACCGATGTAGGAAACGACAGCTTCCATCCTTCTACAAATTAATTATAAGAAGGATGGAAGCTTTCGTTTCCGATATCGGAAACTTTCGGTCAACTAGTATAAACACCTTCCAAGAGAGGTATATTACAGATTATACAGGCTGAAACAGAAAGGAATATACTTTTTTTTTCAAAACTTAACATTGTAATTCTTAAACTATTAGCTTTGGAGGAAACTTGAAAAAGAAAAATTTTTATAGGGATACAGCTGTTGACAGATTTCATAAGTCTACAAAACCTTTAGTACTTCAACTGTCCCACAAAGCCGATAGTTATAGATTTACAAAGTTAAGTTGCAAAAAAAATAGTATACCCTTTCTGTTTCACCTAGTATAGTCGAAAATTGTACTCACGCTTCAAGAAGTTGACGTCAGGCGGGAAGGTCCGCAGCAGGTCCAGTATGTAGTGTCTGCCGTCGTTGCCAATGATGCCCTTACACTCGACACTGGAGCACAGTTCCACTGTGTCCCCGTTAGCGCTGATCACCGAGTGTGGCATTATCTTCAACTGCTGGCCGGCCTTACTCAACTGGGGGAAGCAAACGGAGTTATAAACAAACTAAACTCACAAAACCGTAAAATGTTACGGATATTACGACATACTAGCTGAGCCCGCCACTTCGTTCGCGTGGAATTTAACTTAACAAAAAAGCCCGCTCCCGCGTTCTGAGCCCGCGCGACAGGACTCATTTTTTTAAATTTTGTTTTTCTAAAATAAAAGTAGCCTAAGTTACTCATTAAAACATCAGCTATCTGCCAGTGAAAGTTCCGTCAAAATCGGTTCAGCCGTTTCGGAGATTACCCGGAACAAACACAAAGACAGACAAAAAAAAAATTAATTCGCGTTTTTGTTATAGGTGTCGTATGTACTTTCATATGCATTTAGTGAAAAGGTGTTATTTTGATATTACAAACAGACACTCCAATTTTATTCATTTGTATAGATAAAGGCCGCAGCACGAATTTTAGGCCCGTATTAATAAATCGATCTTAAGGTGAAGGCGCCTGTCGAGCCCGCGAAATTCAAAATTTTCGAGTATTTTTATAGTTTATCCAAAATCTGAAAACATTTAAGACAACATTTTGATATTTGCGAAAAACACAGTATGCAGTGCGTTTATTAATACATTTATTTTACTCTAAATATTATCACGGTGGATATGATACTAGTAAATCACTAAATATACAAAAATTGCCAGATTATCTGGATAGCTGTCGTTCTTGAAATGTTTTAGAGTAAGTTGGATATATTAATAAATGCACTGCACACGGTCTTTTTCGCGAATTACAAAATTTGTCTTTTATTATTGTCAGATTTTGAAAAATTTCTAAAAGAACTCAAAAAATTTGAACTTCGCGGGCTAGACGGGCGCTTTAGCCTTAAGTCTGAGAGCGATGTTGGAGATGTCATTCTAACGTCATTCGAGTAGAAAATGACAAGTTACTAGCCTACTCTCTGGAGTAGGCTAATAACTTGTCACTTTCGACAAAGAGCGATCTATCGCTCCCAGACTTGAGATTGATTTATTATTACGGGTCTTAGACTCGTCATTCAGACAATGTCGTCACTACACATCTACACAGCTGGCTATACATACAAGGTGAAACATAAAGGGTATACTTTTTTTTTCAAAACTTAACTTTGTAATTCTAAAACCGTCAGCTTTGGAGGAGATATGAAAAACAAAAGCTGGTATAGGAATACAGCTGTTGACAGATTTCACAAGTCTACAAAACCTTTAGTACTTCAACTGTCCCACAAAGCCGATAGCTTTAGATTTACAAAGTTAAGTTGCAAAAAAAATTGTATACCCTTTTTGTTTCACCTAGTATATCGCCAGACTGACACACAACTGTATGGTCCCAAACTAAGCAACGCTTGTACTATGGGTAACGTACAATGGACTGGAGGCGATCCCAGTGACACCCAGACCAGGGAAAATTACGAAAAGGCCATTTCCAAAATTTACCCCAACGGGAATCGAGCCCGCAACCACCACGTGCAGTGAGCCGAGCGGTCTACGCTCGACCCACTGCACCAAGCGGTCGTCAAATGACAAGTTAAAAGCGTTCTCAAGTTCGCTCTCAGACTTGAGATTGATTAATACGGGCCTTAGGTCTCGTAATCCAACCATTTTATAGTTACACTAGCTGTGCCCGCGACTTCGTCCGCGTGGAATTGAATTGACAAAGTTTCATACAAACTTTCATCCCCTATTTTATCCCCTTGGGGGTAGAATTAATCAAAATCCTTTCTTAGCGGATGCCTACGTCATAACATCTATCTGCATGCCAAATTTCAGCCCGATCCGTCCAGTGGTTTGGGCTGTGCGTTGATAGATCACTATGTCAGTCAGTCAGTCAGTCACCTTTGAGTTATATATATTTAGATATAGTTTGTTGTCACTAGACATCTACTTATCTGCTGCCTATATGGACCTGAATTATTATTTTACTTTTAAGACACCCTGTACAAACTCACCAGCTCCATATACTTGGGGTGCGAGAGCACAGTGGTGCCGAAGTCAATGCTTCCGTACACAACGCTCTGTTCCTGTTCCTTCTCCAGAATCCCGGGGATGATGGACTGGGCTGTGACGCGGTAGCCGCGGTAGTCCACCACGACGGTGCCTAGGGTGTGCAGCCCTTGGGTGTCCACCGCGCTGTACACGCGGACGCCTTGGAGGTCATTGCGCTAGAGAGAATTAAACCTTATTAAAACCCCCGATTAATGTCGACAGAACCATCTCACCGATACTAGCTATTAAAAGCCGCGTTGAAATATTTTTTGTCTGTGTGCCTAACACGGGCCCACACGACAGGCACACACGACAGCGCAACGCTTATCGTAATCATATTATCGACGGTGGATAGGAAAAACATATGAAACGCCACTTTGGTCGAAAATGAGTTTTATAGACACATCGATAGAGGATCCAAAACCCTATCAAACTGTATATAAAACTCATTTTCGACCAAAGTGGCGTTTCATTTGTTTTTCCTTTCCACCATCGAATCATCATCGAGACAGCATGCTGTCACTGTCATTCTTATTTATGAAATCTGTCATGTGAGCGGGATCAACGATCCAGGATTCTCATAGATCTAATTGGCAACAAAATTAAGCACCTCTTTTAATATTGCGTTGGGTTAAAACGCAAAGGAAAGATATTGAAACCTTATTCTTATAGTAATCATAAAAACCATTCATTTGTAAAAGTCTTCAATCATAATTTTGCAGACTCCATAGAAATAATTCAATAACATCCACTATTTACTCGCATAATACTTTCCTGCATGTAAATGAGGTAAGGAAAATGAAATAACGTTATTGTAATACCCAATGATAAGGATAGGTTTAATAAAAGTCCCTTTCCGACCGGTTGTACATTTAAGGAAAAAATACAATAATTACAATTTGCTCTGCGTACAAACTATCGATCGACGTCGATTTATTTTATCCTACCATCGATGAATGGTGCCCTGACATCCTAAGGGTTGACCGACCTATCTATAGATCCATCGCTCTATGGTAGAATGCGATAAGTCTACTGCGATCGAAAGTTTTTATATCAACGTTCGATCGGTGTGTTAACACCATTAGTGCCTCCATAGGCCTAAAAAGTAAAGGATTTGAGTGTGACTTTGTTTTTTTTTTGGGTCTGGTCCCGCCACACATTCCCACTACTGTAACTCCTGTAAACCAGGATCGACAATGGTGACCAATAATGACGTCGAGGTTTGACCCTCGACGAGTCCCGGGGAAAAATTTAATTGTCTTGGAACCCGCACGAATTTAATCAAAAGAAATAACAGGCGGAGTTGGAAGAAAAAAAATCCACTTCCTTCCGGCGCAAAGCGGGAGACAAAAATAGCTGGTATGGGCTGATTACCATAGAAACAAGACTGACAGGACAGTCTTGTGACTTTGTATGTATATTGATGGTAAAAGTATGGCTTGAAACTCACAGGTGCAACAAAAGCGGCAGCATCGCCGCCCAGGTCCTTGTAATGGTCGCGCACGTCGAAGCCGAGCGAGAAGAATATGTTGTTCCATATGAACATCTGCATCTTGGGCTCCTCGCCGGGGTTGATGGCCATCACGTTCCCGTCCACCACCGCCATGGCGCCGCGCGTCGCCGCCGCCACGAAGTCGCTGTGCACCTGCAGAACCACACAGATTACCACAGACTCTAGCATTAGTTGTGAGATAAAGTTTGATGTTCTAAGATCGATATATTCGAAGTAATATCGTATCGTTTCGAATGTATCGTTGTCGATTTCAAGAGTAGCACCCCTGATATGGCCGAAATTTCGACTCTCTGTCAGGCAAACAAAGAAGAATAGTAATAGTGAGGATTTTTTAGAAAATGAAATAGGAATATAATAACTTATAAAATATATTTATGAATCATTCTGATAGACAAAGACAATGTCAGGAAATTTACCGAAAAGTCAGAAATTATCTTAGGAAATCTCAGTATTCTATCTTGTAATCCTAATAGTGCGTAACCACACTCCCGCTCGTCGATTTATTGAGTAGGCAAATTAACATGCCAACAATAGCAAAACACATTCGTCAGACACGTTAAGATTTCCTGTAAAGTTAGCAACATTTACCCTCTGTGGAGGACAATGACCTACAATCTTGGTCATAAGCAGAGGCTTATACGGAACCGAGAACGGACTGATTATAACTGTACAATGATATAAATAAACTGAAATGTTTTTTATTCAAACTGTACAGAAACAAGACAATGGCCCGATAACGAACATGAGACTCTTAATGAAAGTCATTTAACTTAAATGTATTTTTCCTTACCCGTCGTATTTAGTAAACATTGTTGGCATATCTTTTTAATGTTAAATAATTAAATAACCGTTGAAATTATATTAAAATTTTTAACTAGTTCGCAGCAAGTAAATAGGTTTTGTGTATTAATTATTAATTAATACACAAAACTATTAATATGAAGTCTTTCTTTAATTTTGCATGACGAATTACATAAGGAATAACGGCCAGACTGTTTACTAAAAACGACATGTAATGAAAATACACTTTATCATTGCGTGCAGCGCACGATTGTATAACGAAGTGTAATTCGCACATAAATTGCATTCACCTTGAATATGGCGCGTTCGCGGAGCAATCGTTCCGGTAGAGTGGCGCGCGGCAGCTCGCGAGTCGTCTGCAACTCTTCGTTCCAGTCGCGCGTTTGGCCCGGGATGTGTTCCTCGTAACCCAGCTTTGATGAAAAGGCTACATAGAAAATAATGCCCCATTGTATATTACTATACAACAAATTATAAACCAGTTCTGGGGCCCCAATTAGTGGACTACGATATACTAAAAAAACTGACGAATTGCGAGTCGAATGCAATTCGAGCGAGATTCCAGCAGTTAAAAGACTCGGACCCCTGATATCAATTCTTTATTTTTAACGGTCTAGACGATACGTGACCCAGATAATTGCATTAAAATATATATATACATAAAGATGTTATGGCCAAAGTCCGCATGGTGACACAGACAGCACTGCTCGGGTGATGGACGGGACGGTAAGGTCTTTCTCCCACAATCTACGCGAGTAAGATGCGAGCCATTGCTAGCCAATTGATATGCTACTGTATGACGTTGGAAATTAGGGTCGAATATAGCCCGAATTTGGTTAGTGTCATGTACAGTTTCAGCACAGGCTACTGCGGTATTCGACTCTATTTACGACTACTATCGACATCTACATAATTATATAATCCACCTATGCAGTTATAACAATAACAATTACTGAAGATATTATAAACAAGATTATCATTTTTTAAACACTGAAACCCAGGAAACGAGATACTTTATATCATCATTATAATGTCATCATGCACTTAAAATTTATTTGGTTATTGAATCAGGTGATTTATTATAAAAATGTTGTCGTGAAAGAAATACAGATTATTAACCTTATTAACGTATAGATATACTTTAAAATTATTAATGAACCCTAGTTTAATACGACTCTTAAATCATACAAAGTTATTGTCTTCCGTTTATACCCAGTCCCTATATTTGAGTTGCCACCTCCATCATAATATTTTAATATGTTAACTATAATAAACAATATGTAAACGTATGGTGGGTCTAATACATTCATTGTCTGCATATTCCGACTCCTATCTCGCGAATAATTACATTTTTTAAGCGTCTCGCGTTTGACTTTTGTTTGAACTTGAAAATAAATATAATGTAACGTTAGGCGCGTGTGATCCGGATTCAACCTTCCAGCACGACTTTTAGACCTATTTGGGTTACTTACAAACTTTGTTTTAAAAATCTCATGTCACGGTGTTTGCTGTCGCACTCCTCCGAAACGGCTCGGCCGGTTTTTATGAAATTTTTCATGTATATTTGGTAAGTATGAGAATAGGTCGTAAAGTATATTTCATATCTAGAAATATAATTTTCAGGCAGAACGATTGCCGGGTCAGTTAATAATCATATAAAAAGGTCACTTACTGTCTTCAGCTCGTATGGCATCAACGGTGTGGTCGAGCATCGGCGAGCCCCACTGGTACACTTGGTACGGGGTGGCGACCCTTTCAAAGGGATGTTTCTGCATACGCTTCTTCTGTACGAGCGCGAAGTTCCGTTTGAACGCGGGCGACACGATGCTGAGCAACTCGATCAAAGAGTGGCAGAGCAGGGACGGGGTGGCAGGACGGGGGTTGAACACTTCTTCGGTGGATCTGTTTTTTTTTAATTACAAAAGAAGGAAGTATTGAAAACAAACGCTATGTCATCTACTGCACACAGTGTAGGGACACCATCAATCTTATGTAATAGAGACTAGATCGTTTCTAAAGCGGTTGTTTTTTTTAAAAAGACAAACCTTCATCCAACTATGCGTCGTGTGTAAAAAGTTTGTAGATAAAGTCAATTAGGAACACTTTATAAACATGTTATAGAAATATGAGCTTGACCTGAAACGTAATACAATCTTACTTATCGCGGGCATCGTATCACCATGAGCATAGTGGCTTAAATCCAGATATTTCAAATAGGGATTTATTTGCGATGCATTTAATTATTACGGACTGACGCTATCAATTTTAACTCCTACCAAATTATCTAAAAGCCATCCACTGCATATTAAAGATTATTGGTGCATTATAAACTGGAAGGATAATTACTGGTTGAGGTAGAATCCGCGCGGGCACGCTGTGATGTGAAAGTGGCGGTCTTCGAGCGTTACGACATGCAGATACAGTAGGTCCCCGCACATCTTGCGCGGCCCGGGCGGCGGGTTCCACCCAGACGTGGTTAGCACCTGACCAAAAGCCAAAAAACCTCACTGAATCGTCCGACAGTCCACAGTCTGCTTTTGAATAACAAACACGAAACTTTGCAAGTCCAAGTCCAAGCCAAAACGTCATCACATCGTTACAATTTTAAATCACCGTTAGTCCTTGTCTCCGTTCTCAAGGTTCATACATTATTATGAATAATAATTAATGAGACAGCATCGAATAACGATAAATAAGTATCGGATACAACGTAGAACATACCTTCAGACATTGAGGAGCCTTGTTCTCTTTGGTTAGCCCTGGATGCAGCGGTAGAAGCGGCCGTTCGGTGCTACCTGGCATAATATAGTCCGGTGGAGTACAATCGACGCTTTCAGGGCGAGATTTCTTCTTTTCTACAAAACAATTGTGAAGTCAGCACACAAACCCTCTAGCCTAAATATTCCTATTACGTAATTATAATGCAAATAGACAATAGAGTATTATGATAACTATTATTTACAGACATCATGTTGTTTATGTGACGTGACACCATTGTTAGCAATATTATATCATACTTTATTGATAACTAGCGACCCGCCCCGGCTTCGCACGGCTTCAAAATTATCAGTGTTTCTCTACTATATTATGCATGTATTATACATAAACCTTCCTCTTGAATTACTCTATCTATTAAAAAAACCGCATCAAAATCTGTTGCGTAGTTTTAAAGATCTAAGCATACATAGGGACAGACAGCGGGAAGCGACTTTGTTTTATACTATGTAGTGAAGCAGAGTTTTAACGTCAGAACGGATCGCGTAATTGTATAGCCTTTGGAACAACGGAATAGAATGTAAAGGTGTACCTAAAATATCTCCTTGGGTGATGACATTGAGGAAAGCTAATGAGCTGCACTCTTGGCCAGCGTAAGCATCCGTATAATCAATTGACTTGAGGAGATCCCGGACATGGCGAACGTGAATACGAGCCTCACGCATCGTGTAAGGTTCTTCTACCACCTGTAATACCAGACGCGTTGAATTATTAAACATTGGTCTTAAATAATCCACAAAAAGTCGCAAAGGTCCACTACGTACTTTTATAACCGATCCCTCTTTCAACCCTTCAATGTTCTTTAGCTCAGCGAAATTGTCCAAAGTGACACCGTCTAATTGCAGAGAGAAACATGTCCTGTGACACGTGTCCTCACGATCCATCAACACTTGGTGGATCTCTTGTACGAGCTCCATGCTAGATACCTGTGGAAATACACACTAGGGGTAAGTAAACTAACCGATCTTGTTGATTTGGAACGTATTATTGCGAAAAGTATACTTTACTTGAATATCCAAAGGTTCGGCACCAGGGCTCACAATTTTAACAGTGAAGCCCATGTCTTGGATGAATACGACCTCAGCGTCTCTCTTCTTGTCGTCACCATCCTCGCTCGGTGACGACTCTCTATCCCCATCCCCATTCACGATCTTACTGCTATCACCATTAACTTTATCGGATTCTTCGTTACTATTTACAGTTCCATCAGATGTCTTCTCATCGTTAATTTTCTCCTTCACAGGCGCCTTCTTGTTTTCCGAATCACTAGTCTTATCTGTCATTTTAGTTTTCTTTTCTTTCTTTTTATCAGAATTCTGTTTACCGTCAGCCTGCTTAACGGGACACACCATCTGTGTAACTTCTTGTCCTTCGTCAGACTTATTGGATTTAGTATCATCGGAGTCACTGTTAATTCCATTAGAAACTACTTTAGTATTATCACTACTGCTAATATCACAATCTAATTCTTTTTTTGGGTCACCATTGACGATGGTCTCGCCTGGTTTTTCAGTTCCGTTCACTATTGGTTCTTTGGTACCTATTTTATCATTCTTACTATCGTTAACGCTTGGTATTGATCCTTCACCGTTGACTTTCATTGTGCTGGTATCGGATTTCTGCTGTGATGACTTTTCACCATTAGCCTTTGACTTTTGCGATTCTGAAAGCAATAACACGAATGATAATAGAAAAAAAACACATACTAAAATAACTTCAGAAATAAATTGGTTACTATAAAACTCGAATATCTACTTGATTGAATATTCAGCCGCCTACTACAGTCCATTGCCGGATATTACGCTTACTCTATTAAAATCCTAAAAGCCCAATCTCCAGTTGTTAGTTCCAGATTTTGTCAGCTAATACCTAATGCATGAATCATAAATAACCTGTATTCGGCGGGAATGGTGCTGGAACATTGTTAGTATGTGGAGAGGGAGGTTTGCGCGCTGCCGCTGCGTAGGAAACGCGTGGCGTTGAGGCACTACCGCCGCCGCCCTCGTCATCCGCTCGTCCGTTAGGCGTATTCGCGTGCCCGTTACTACAAGCGACTGCTTTCACGCCTACGTCCTTTTTCATTTTACCCGATTGTTTATCTTGCTTTTCAGCTACAACAAGAAGTTAAACACATTTATTGATTAACTCGGCCGTTACTTTGCGAAATCCCATTGTAAAATGATTTAGGAGAAGAACATAACACTCTTCCTCGGCTTGTCAACCTCCAAAATTATAAATCCCTCTCCCAAATCATTAAACACATTAAGCTTATCGCAGATAATTATCTGCTATTTAGGAAAGAGAACTACTTGCAAGTTGAAATTTTGACTTTTATCAAATTTAATTGTGTTTATCAAAGTTGATTGCCTACGTTTCTAATCCAATACGTAGTACTCGCAGTAGTATACGTAGTACTAGAGTACAGGCAAAGTTTCATGAAGTACTTATGTTTCTAAAAGTGAATCCGATGTGGTTCATGAATAAAAACAAGCATCGAATCAGGTTTTTAGGCTAACACCAGTTGTTAACGTTCACGGGAGCCAGACGTGTACGCAGGGGGCGCGGTGGTTGGAATCGCACGCGCACGTTCCGTCCCGTGACGGGCGAACACGTGGTCTGCGCTGGCGCACCGCCAACTATCTCCAGCGTCGAGTCAATAATAGATGGCAACGGGATGCCGCCAACAATAGACGCCATCGACGCTGCCATGCTCACACAACCACGAGATACGCACACAACATCTCAACTTTCTATTTTCTTTAAGGTACCTTTATGAAATGCCTACTGCCACATTTAGAAACCCGTATCGAACCCGAGTCTGCTTGAGCCATTTCCTACGTCAAATTAAAATACGTAAAATTTATAGTAAATATTAAAGATAATAATAATATATTTGCATCTCTATTTAACAAAATCCTTGGACATATAGGCACTTACGATTCACATAAACACGCCTTAAAACACGCTTGGCCTAGATAAAACTCATTTAGTGACACAGTTATGTGATAAAGATAACAGCAGCCAATAATAAAATTATGCTGATAATGTTTTCTTTGTGTTAAAAGAAATAATACCTAAGAGAATACACCTACTTACCCTGATTTATTGCCCGATAATGCTCTAGTTAATGAACATGTTAAAGAGATCCTCCTCTACAGATGTTTTCTAATATCTAAAAATCCCGCATAGCCTAATGTTATTCTTTGGGAACGGAATGATAATACCCACCTCCATTTATCACAAAACTGATGTTATCTTAGTTACTACACTAAATAAGATAACAGACGCTGTGCCTGTGACTCTAGATAAGCATTAAATCAAAATTCTTGATAAACTGTCGTTGACACGATTTCTTTCGTCCGTTATCGTAGAACGACAAGTATCTAGCGAACTATTCTGTAAAAGTAGCTGTAAGTATTTAGAGAAGAACAGAAGAGACCAGAGTAATAGTGTGCAACTTATATCGATGCTTACATAAAAGTTATTACCCCCCACAGCCAATCGATAACTGTCAATAATCCATGTTCACCTGGGTTCACTACTTCCTTCGTACCACCTTCTTTAGAAACAACAAGTACTTTAGATATTTGCCATTTAAATCGTAGAGTGACGATCTAATAAAGTATGTTACCAGCGCCTGAACAGTCGGTGGACGTAGTAGCAGGGACCATCGAAATAAAATGTTCAACAGTTTTTAACTTCCATTAATGAATATTTACAGATCTTACTTCGACGAGCACCATATGATCAGAATCAGATTGCACTGGCAGCGAAATATTCTCCCGCTTTTTGTATAAGCACTGGCAAGGTTATTTTTATGAACGGAAAACGAAACCACATTAACAGAGAACGGATAGGTAGAACCTGCGAGTTTATAGTATTTAAAATGTAATCAAAAAACATACGTCTGTGATGTGGGCATATCTATTGGCGTTCGACGTCAGAGAATAGTCGGAAATGTTGATTTCAAATTCAGATAAACATCGCGTTTGCTACCTACGACTTGTAGAGCTACTGAATCGATCAATGAATTATGCAAGAAACAAGCCTACCAGCCAGCACCCGCGATGATCACTGAATATTTAACCTTTAGACACACACAGATTATTATTTGATCTCTTTCCTTGACCTTATCCTTCTTTTGTATCCTTTATGCTTCACGCGTTTATTACCTCACGATGTCTCAATCATTCAAGTCTATACGTTAATGTAAGGCAGTTATAGACTTTAATCATATCCCAAAAATTTCGTTTTCTTCTCATGAACATGTATTTTCCAACTCGTAAACAATTTTGGCATAATTTTGTGCAGTATGTCATGTCAATTTTTATTTTTATTTCGACTTAGGTACCAGTACTCAGTGCCGTGTCTACATGCCAGCATAGTTTATTTTTTGCCACGAAGTATGCGTTATCTACAACCACACAAATATTTAAATAAATCAAGTAGAATCAACTTGCCCTTATTGGCTCCCTAAGGTTATTGAACTTAGTTGCCATGTGAACAAGTCTAAAAAGGATCCAGTAGGTACGCATTATAATTACACGCAGGGCAAAACACAATACAGCTTCGTTTGCGTTTCAACAAAGTTCACATACTTTCAGAATAATAAGCATGCCAAGAAGGATTTATGGTTACTTTACTGCATTTAAATATCAATTTACATTCATGTTTGCTAGGGCGCTTAAGTCGTTAAAATATTAAGTATTAATAAATTATCCGTAATAGATGAATGAACCGAGCAAAGTCGATATTAACTGCAAGTGACAAAACACGCCAGATGCAACGATATTCCATGATCGCTGGCCAGATGTCGTTATAAATTCGATAAGTAATGACGGATCCCTTATGAATACAGAACAGTTTACCTGCAATCGTTTCATTGCTACTCCTAAAAAGTATGCCCACATAAAATTAGTCTATTGACGAACACGCCGTTGTTCCATTTTCGTGAGCGCGGCGATATTTCCGCCCATTCAAAATTAAATTCGACGGAACAGTTCATTACAACAGTTAAACAACTTAAGGATTAACTTTCAGATGTATTTAATGTACGAGCTCTCAAAAGCAGGAAGCTTACCATGAATTATTGTACTCTATGCGATAAAAACCGTAGTTCTAGCAATGTGGACTTTGCTTTTATTGAGTAACTTGTCCGCCCAAATTGGTTGCTCACGACGACGCGGACGGCTCACAGAATTCCGTAACCCAAATTATCGGCACCATGTTAGTGATATTTTGTATTTCAACCTCAGTAACTAAACAAATCTTAGGTCAGTATATTTACTCAAATTGCGTAAAACATGAAACTTATTTAACTAACTTATGATGATAATTCATTCTAGATGGTAATAAACGAATCTTAATGTAAAGCTATAGTGTAGTATGAAGCCATGTAGTTCATACTATGAGTAGACGCCAATATCAAAAGGGATCGATCCTTATCACCCGAACAGAAATCTCATCACATAAAACGTTATCGTCTAATCATTTTATGTACTTTTGACGGATCAGTCATAGTCGTCCGTCGTCCACCCATTTTTCTTTCTGATAAGTAATGTTAGTATCTTAAAACGGGACTATGTTGATAACTACGTTAATAAACCCTTTAACCCCATTAACATTACGCAACGGATCGGTCGTTGTAAAATATCCATAAATTCACTGATCGATAACTCTATCATACAAGATTGAAGAAAATTCACCACGTTCGCATAGAATGGTGTGATGGTAGATGATAGCTAGGTACATACCTAGTTAATTATGCTCCGGTTAACCTAGGATCGTCGACGGCATATGACAAACAGATGTTAGCTTTCTAACTAGCTGCTGTCGTCTTTTGTTTTTGAATAACAAAAAAAATCGTAATGACAGACAGCCTCAGTGGAGGTAATTTGTAAGCTTTTGTTAATAAAAAATGTTAAGTAGGCAGTAAACGTAACGTATATTGAACGTTCTAGAGCATTTTTTGTATAGGTAGGTAACTATTTGGAACGTAATAAAAAATTAACGAGACATGGGTCGTAGATATCGATTTAGTATTAGTCAGCTGAACGATAATATAGTTTGTCTTGTCCATTAGAATAAGAATAACATTTATTTGTAAGTAGTAGATATTATTTGTATTAATATCTTTAGTTAAATGGTTTGAATGATTGTCGTCCTCCCTTGAAGAGTTACTTAATAGTAACTCTTCAAGGGAGGACGACAATCATGAGGGTCACGTGAGGCTATAAATGGTGTAAAAAGGCGTCTAGTTGCCCTATCCAAAGCGACTGCCTAGCCTAAATCCACAGAACCAAAGATAGATATCGGAAGACTAAGAAAAGACGGTTCGTCCTAAAGAATAAGGCCAAGATAATGATGTTTTGAAATGTGAGCGCACCGAAAAATGTGTAGAGTCACGGTGGGAATATGCGTTCATGATAACAACATTTGAACAAGTTTCGGTGTTAAAATCCCTTCACTCAAGTTTCTAATGAGATGAAATTCCGAAATGATAAAACCTCTGAATGATCATGAACATGTGAGAAAGCACCTAGGTAATATGTGAAGGTACTTATAAGAATTAGAGATACAAATCTCCTAACCCGTGGGGATGGCTTTCAAAAACCAAAACATCATTCTCTTCACCATTCTCATTGATGAGGAGTCTTACACGCAGATCGTGCATTGAGACATCGAGAGGTAAATAAAATGGAGCCAACACCAACATGCGCCGTCTGACGCAATTGTAAATAAATAGGGCAATCTAAATACAGATAAAGTAAGGCTTCTGCAATTGTGCGCTGATTAAACGACCGCTGAAAACGATAAATAATAAGAAAGTATAAAATTGGGTATTCCACTTGCTGAATAACAGACTTAAGTAGGTATATTGTATTATTGCAAGTTATTAACTTTCTATGAAGATATTTTAGAAACATAGGTAGGTAATCATAATCTTAATAGGTTGACAGAAAAGTAAAACAGAACCCTTAGGTAGGTACTTAAGTACCTCTCCAATAGCAAAGACTACTTATTGTTGACAACAGTGAATAAATCTAGTAGAAATTAATATTTCTATAAAAATGTAGGTAAATATTTTTAAACGCCAACTATTACTAATTACTTACTAATGTGAGAATTATAATGATGATACAAATTCGATTCTAATTGCTTTGTATAACTTCTCTTAGATTAGATTCTTATAGGATTTTATGTATCTTATTACTAGCATTTACACAAGACCCGCCTGCATGGTACTTACTTAGCCTAATACTAAATCACTCAGGGATAGTGTAGGTATCTATTAGTGTAAGATTTTCCAGAATCAGATCAGTAGTTCCAGAGATAACCTCCTACAAACCATTTAACTCTTTATAATATATTAAGTAGATAATTATTATCAATTGCTTTATTGCTCTAGGTTGCCGGAATTGAACACCAAATACATTATAATTGCTTCCGTATTAAAAGTTATTATGACTTCTTATATTTAAATTATTGGTAAGTATATAATAACTATCCCTAAGAACAATAAACACTATAATATGATAACCCAGCCTCTCAAGAGAACTCGGTGAGGTCAGTAACTAAGATTATATACCTATATAACCTTATAATAATAGCCTTATTATTTTATTTTATCATGAGCTAATTAGAAAAACAATATTTTATCACATTAAGTAGGTATATTATATACCTATGCATAATTGACCCTGTACCTACTTAAGAACAATAATTAAAAAAAATATATTCTCATCCTATGCTAGGTAGGGTTAACAGTTGCCACACAATGTTGAGGCTTATTTAGTGCCAAATTGTAGTAGGTGAAGTAGATAGGCACCTAGTTAAATAAGTACTTAAATACATATTAGATTTGTAGGAAAAAACTAAGCAGTGTAACACATATTTAAAATATAGCTAATAAAATTTCCCTCTGATAGCAAAGACCTTTTTTTTTGTTTCCACATATCATGTACTAAACATTTACAAAAAAAAATGTAAACTAATTTTATAGCATTGTATATTTCCGTTAACCTTTAGACATTTTAATGAATTACTTATTTAAATACACAGCATGCTTTATCCTTGAATTCACATTTAAGTAGGTAAGTACTTAGCTACTTTACTATTAGAATTTATGTGATTTTATTGTGCCCTTGCCTTTTTTCTAAAAGTAACTTGAAACAAAACCGGCAAGAAAGAAACAAACATGAATAAATGATGCACAGTGTAGGTCATTATAGGTCACTTATGCCTCCATTGGTCGAGTTATCATGATTTGTACTGGATAAATCTACTTATTACCAAGAATTAATTATTGAAACAACCCTTCATAGCTCTCACACCATACCTTAGAAAATAAATAAATAATTATAAGAAAACATTAAGAGGTGATATCTAATTGGTAAGTATTCCAATTTTAGCTAATTAATTTTCAGGGTAATATAAATATGTACCTACCTAGTCTGTACCTACATATGTAGATACCTCCTTAGTAAATACTTACCTGATCCCTACCTATCTACCTATGTAACATGATAAAAAGTTGTGTAATAACGTAGATACATTGCACACCATTTACTTCCTTACCACATGGAGCTGATAGTTCTGCTGCCGAAATATTGATCAAATACATGTAATTTTCATTCTGTCACAGTACCAGCCTACATATTTAATGCTGTAGATAGTTCTATTGGGCTGTATATCAATTAACTTGAATAAACCGATGCAGTTCTGTACCTAATAATCACATGATTTTACCAATGTAGTACTGAGAGTCACATGACTTGAATGCACTAAGTGCAAAGACAGAAAATTATTCACGAAATAAACTTACGAGCAGTCTAAAAACCGCATTGAATGTTACATAACCGAGGGCATGTTCATTTAAATACACTTACCTTTGTTAACATTGTCGTTGCCGATTTTGTCGTTCACATTACTACTAGCAGGACATTTTTTCACTTTCTGGGATGCGTTTTTCGAAGAGTTATCATTCACTTCACTACCGAGAGCCATCACAACACGAGGAATCAAGCCAGCGACGAACACGGCCCCGCACCACACTCACTCAGCTGAAAGAACACATGCGGTAGACATAAGGTTCAATTTTCACTATCAAAATTTCGAAATTTTCGAACTACAGTATAAACCTATAAAATGTAAGGTCTAATACTAGACTTAAAAAACCATGACCACAATAGACCTTTCTAATGTTACAGGCTTATAAAGGAAAACCAATGTACCTATATGCTATGAATATGTTAGTTATAATACCTATTTGATATCCACTGATAATTTTATTTATCATCAACCACCACAAAAACGCTAAAAGCCGACTATGTATAATGAAATAAACTAAAGTAATTTCTGTCGCTACTCAAGTCAAATCAGAGACATCTAGTGATTAACTTTTTAGTTTTTCAATCAATGACGTTAACCGCCATTCACAATGCGTTCATATGAAGTAATATAAATGCGTTCAAAATCAAACAAAACTCGCGCTATCCGATATTCGGATATTCGATCATGTGATGTGAAATTGCCTTTAAGCAAAAAGCATTAAGCATCCTGTATCTAAGCAGGACAGCTATAAATGAGTGGGCAATCTCTTCCAGCTTCGAGCATGGCGGGAAAAATAATTTATCTGGAATACGCTAGCTGTTCAGAGATTCCTTAAAATATCGTTTTTAGGGTTCCGTACCTTATAAAGGAAAAAACTGAACCATTATAGGATCACTTTGCTGTCCATCTGTCTGTCAAGACCCTTTTTCTCGGAAAAGGATAAAGTTATCAAGTTGAAATTAATATCGAATATTTAATGCTATGGTCCCTTGGAGGTGTATGAAAATTAGGCTTCTAAGTCAACGCAATCAACAGATACGGCCATTTATGTCGCATATGTTTATACTTTTTGTAAATTTACTTATCAAAACAAAGGAATCAAAGTACAGCCCAAACCGCTTGTGTTAGAAGCATGAAATTTTGACAGTAGGTACATTTTAAACCGTAAATAGCCACTAAGGAAGGATTTTGGATCATTTCACCCCTAAGTGTAATTAGGGGGTGAAAGATTGTATGGGTAAAAAAAAATCTTAACTAAGAGCGTTTAAAATTAATATTAACGTTACTCATTACAAATAAAAAATATAATTTCCAGTGTTTTATTAAATTCCACCTCTAAGTGTCTAAAATAAGGGAAAACAGTTTATATCAGGGTCCCGAATTCGTTTAAGCTAAAAACGTGGCTTTAGGTAGATCTAGGTGTAAAAACTTGAAACACCATTGTACTAGCACATGATACGAAATTGTAATTAAAATTATAACAGGAGAAATGGGTTCTCTAAATCACGAGCTACAGCCGACCAAGTTAAAGTAAAGTTGATTCCCCGTCGTTTCTGAATATACTCAATACTGAGAGTCAAATATCAACCGCAAATACAACTTTGTTTCTTGTATTTCACTAGTTTGGTTATAGATACGATAAATGTTCGCCAGAGAGATAGATAAATGGTCTAAGATGTTCGCTATTAAAATGGATATGGAAGCAGTATGGAAGCCTTCATTGTGCATGAAGAAATTATTTCTTTAACCGGTTTCATGTAACCGGCACAACACTAGGGTAAATGATTTTTGTCCATGGTCATGTATGCTTTGTCGAGAAATTAAAATCAAATAAACAAAACGATAAGGAAAAGCAATTCTCAAATCTATCTACATTTTTGGAAAATTCGTGCTATATCACTGTACACATCTCAAATTTATAGTGGCGGCGTCGGAAAATTATTCAAAGGTATATACTCCAATCAGTTGGCACATATTTGTTGGTTTTTCTATCAGCTGATTGATTGTGATTTGATTCTATGTAAATGATGTTTGTTTTTATTTTATTGGCTGAAGAAAATGCTTGACGGGTGGTACTGCCGGTCTATAGCAAATATGCAAGCGAATGAGGCTGGTGTAAGTAATAACCCCTCGGCAGAAGAGCCACAAGCGCGTGACTCGCACAAGGAATATTCCAGTGACAGCAGCAGTGACCCTGAGCCAGAGCCTAACTACAGAGCTCAGTATTTAGCGTTGAAAAAGAAACTGAAGTATCTCATTTATGTAAGTCCTTTGAGATAATTTCCAATACAAACAAATTTTCCTGTCACATCAAGGTGACTTCTTTAGATCTAAGGGTAGGTGTAACTGATAGAAACACTTTCTAATAGTTTCCAAGTAAGCTCTTACAACTCACGAGACTAATAATAACCAAAATATTTTTCTTTTAAATGCAGATAGCCATGTGATATGTGCTATAACTTTTTTCAGGAAAATGAATGTTTTCAAGATGCACTCAGATGCAGTCAAAAACGGCTGCTTAAAGTGTCGAGGGATCGAAGCTTTCTACTGGACAGGCTTCTGCAATATGAGAAACCAGAGAGTACTACATCTGAAAGCGAGGATACTGAATCATCTGATGATCCTGAATACTATCGTACAGATCTAAAAAGGTAAACAAATTGATCTTGAATTTGCTTAATAATATGACAGAGCCAATAGGCACCTCACATTTTGGGATCATAAATTTATTTGTAGATCATATATAGATATGTACATCATTTCAAAATATTGTTTTGGTGGTTTTATTAGGACCTAATTAATATTTAAAATACTCAGAAAGAAAGTTGAAGCCAATGCTGCCCAGAATGTATCAACAGGTTCCTCAGTCAAAGGGGCAAATGTTATAAAAAGGAAGAGGACAGTTGCTCCGAAAAAGCCTCAAAACACAAATATTGTAAGTTAACCACATTTTGAAGTCCTACTACTGTTTTTAGCACCAACGCCACTTCACTGTATATAAAACTGTTTATGCCCAAAAAAATTTTGTTGTAATTTCAAATGACCAAAAATAAAAAATATTTGTTAAAAATTATGTTTTCACTAGCATTATAAATCTGATAAAGTAATTATGTTTCTGTTATTCCAGCACCAAGGCGGCGGTGCAATGCTATCCAAGGTGTCGCCTGCTTTGGGATTTGGCTTGTCCCCTGGCGACGGCCACATGACGCCCGAGGAAGTGGAGCGGCACCTGCAGTCGCGCCAGTCGTATATGGAATTGTTACCTGAACGCGCGCCGCCGACTGTTCCCACAGAAATGTTTAGCAATGATCCATCACTTGACAGGTGTAGATACATTATTATTAACTAGCTGTGCCCCGCGACTTCATCCGCGTAGTATTGGATTATTGGGTTAAAAAGTATCCTATATGTTAATCCCGGTTATAATCTATCTGTGTTCCAAATTTCATCCAAATCCGTTCAGTAGTTTTTGCATGAAGGAGTAACAAACATACATACATACATACATACATACATCCACACTCATAAACTTTCGCATTTATAATATTAGTAGGATGTTTTTGTGAATGGTAACAGTGGACTCAGTATTTTAGTGGCATGTCTGTATGCAGTATAGTATCTAAAAAAGCAAAAGAAGCTGTAAAAATATTGCAGAAAAAAACAATCACTAAATAAATAAATTTAATATTATCAAGTACTACTACTACTGGTAGTACTAGTTGATACTATTAACTTGTTATTTTGCTGCCAAATTCTCAATTGATAGTGGAAGAGATTCTGTATGTAGCAGTCTTAAATCTACGCCTTTTTATACTCACATTAAAAAAATCTTAATAAATAATAATTGTTGCAGTGAATCAAATGACGTACTGGAGAATTCGCCGAATGTGGAAGAATGGTTTGATTAGTATTGGCTTATAGAAAGTCTGTTATCTTTAAGTGTATGCTTATACATAATTTGTCCCAATAAATATGTTAAAAGCATTATAATATTTTTTCATGCATAAGAAACTCGAATAAAAAAAATGTGTCATGTATGTATTGGATAAACATTTTATTCAAGACAATTACAATAATGGGTTTGAAGCGCAAGAACAACATCTAAACTGGTACAGTCACACCCACTTTGCGCTATTTTACACTTGTTAATGTTAAACACACATACTAAGTGTACATGTATTGAATAAGCATGTATACTTTGTTTAATAAATTTCATAATATACATACAAGTTATAGGTACCACATTCTTAACATGATTATTAAATGTTTATAATGATATATTAATTTATTTATTACTGTTTTCTTAACAACACTACCATGCAAAGAAAACTTTAGCATGCTACTAATAAATTTATAACAACATTTTATGTCCATAATACTACATGACCTAACTCTAAACTCTATGTTTTGTGGTACATTACGAAAATACGTTTTCTAATTATGTGAGATTCCCACTATCGACTGGATAACACACCAAACAACATAATTTTCTAATTAATTGCTTGAATTAAACAAGTACATTCAGCTCGCCACTCATGAATATGAAGCTGATATACTTACCTAGTTCATGAACAATTTGTAATGGACATCACCGGTAGGAATCATTTAATCCTGTGAAGTCTAATTACTCAATGTATTATGAAAATGAAAAACAGCTTATGTTTTTAAATAAATACCATTAAAATTTAGGAATGTCTGTGAAGTGATACAATCATAATGTAAGCAAATATTTTTTTAGATCTATCTAAATAAGCACCAGTCGTTATGGTTATAATATGTTAAAAACAACATATTTTTAGAAAAGTGAACTCATTTAAGCTTCCATTTTGAAAACATCAATAATTTACCTTCATAATGCCATCAACCGGTTGGTTGTTAATCTTTCTCACAAAAATAAAAAAATATAGGTATATACTGTATATCAGCTTCCACTTACAAAAATAACAAATAAGTAATTATTGGCTTATAGCTTAATATGAGTTAACAGGAACATTAAAAGCATACAAACAAAAAATACATTTTAGAAGTATTACAATCAATTTGTGATGAATATACATAAAAATATGCCCATAAAAGTTTAACACAAAGCTATCAGGAAAACGATATCATGTGTTGCAGTAGATAACACCTACAAACAACAATGATGAAACATTATACCCAACCAGTACCCAAATGAAATTATTTAGACACCTAAAGAGGAATATTTTTACACATATTATTAGATTATGTTTTGAATAATGAGAATTTTATAAAATGAAGATTATCAAATCTGTACATTTTTTTCACAATATATCTAATTATTATTATGATAAGTGTGTAGGTACTGCAGAGTTTACCATTACATTTTTTTTTCAATACACATTCAACAGCCAAATAGTTACTTTGGTATGAATTATTAATATTTTTTTCTAAATTTTATCATAAATACAATTGAGTACACCTAGAACAATGAAACAACAGTACATCTGTGACACTAAGGAGCTACCGGATCATTGCCCAAATAACAATTACAACATACTTATATGAAGTATTGAGATAATATTTAGTATAATTTGAATCCTCTATACAAACAAAGCGAAAGTGGGTACATAGGTAGTATACCCCTTCAATATTTCTTGAATATATTATGTGATACAGGAATCGAGCATAACAATAATGGCCATAAGTTAATTCAACCAATGCATGATTGATAAATTTTATCAAATTAGATACCTATTATGAATGAAAGTGCATGTCGATTCACAACTAGAATGCATTATCAACATGAATGATAAATGATTGTCTTTTGACTGTCTTACCAAATCTTATATAATGCACAAAAATTGGGATAATTAAATTTCAGTTTACAATAATCTTATCTCGATAAGCATTAAAATAAATCCGAAATATGTAATCATTAATACATATACAAGAGAGATTTCATAAAAAGTTCGCAAGTTTTTAGTATAAATAAATTCAAATTTCATTTTTCGTATATTGTACGCTTTACTTCTCTCAATTTTACAATTTAAAGTGACTGAACTCCTAGGCAACTGTAACACCAACTGATACTAACAGCGTTATTCATATTTTATGGTTCTTCTGAACTAGAACAAAACTATTAAAATTGATCTGCTAACAGATTGCAGATCTCATGGGAGACTGTTTCCTTGCTAGATCTTACAGTCAGTCTATACATTTGAGCTTGTTTGTTAGGTTCCAATCTCATGAGACATCCCACTTGCTGAGCTCGTGTGTGAACAATACCAGCACACACAAAGTTGTCAGGATTGGGATCAATGCCATCCAATAATTGCATACCAAATCCAGCAAGTTTAGTTCGAGTAGCCAGTATATCAATCGAACCTTGAGCTTTAAATATTTTTTGTGCTCTTTGTTGTTCTCCTCCTAAATTTTTCCATCTTGCAAAGAATGACTCTCCATTCATTTCTGTTGGTTCAAAGAATTTGTTCAATGTAAGGGGAAGCTTCATCGTAATTTTTTGAGGCACATTGTTGTAGATAAAAGTTACTGACATACTTGGAGCATCTAAATAATCTTCAATACACTCTGCAGTTAACATCTGCTGAATCTGAGCTCCTGCCTCTAATATTGGTTCCATAGGCTTCATCTGTACATTGAGTTTATGTAGATCTGTCCAGTGCAATTCAGGATGGACACTTTGAATTGGGAACTGAGTTTTATTACCATAAAATAAACCAATTCTGCCCAAATTCTGTCTGTATTCACTTTTAACTCCTATCTGGATCAAATCATTTTCAAAGAGGACTCCATTGTTTTTAAACAAGAACTTCTTTATATTGTTTTGTTGTACAGTGCTAGGACTTATTTTTGGAGCTGTGTATAAATCACCGAGAACATCAAACAAGCCGTTACCAGTAACTGGAGCAGTTGTACCTGGAGGAGTTGACAAACCGAGCAGATCTGCACTTGAGCTATTCAAATTATTTGAAGTGTTAATCACTGGAGCAGGGGGCGCAGCTATGGGTTGGGGGCTCTTGGACTCTCTTACATCATCTGGAATGCGACCAGGCTTTTTCTTTTTCAAAACTGCCAGTATAGAGGATTCTCTCTCTGGGAATGCTGGCATCTCTTCCAAAACTGTGGCTAAAACATCAGCACTGGCAACAATACTCAACTGTAGATACTCAGATGCTCTTTGTTGTAATTCCACATCTGAAGAGCGCAAGTTAGAATCAGCTCGAAAAACTTCTTGAACCCGATTTTTGATCTCAGGGAATAGATTGACAAGTTTGATGTATGTCGACAACAAGAGAGCCCTTGTTGCTGCAGAACATAGATGATACTTTGAATGGAGTAATTCAAATTGGACTTGAGGAGATGATCTTGTGTCACCAGCAATTAAGTTGCCAAATTCACCAAGGATGTAACCACCTACTTTCACCATATTTTCATGACACGTGGGTGCTTGCAAAGCTTCAAATACTGTTTTTGCTGCATACCCTTGTACTTCTTCTCTGTTAATTACGATCTGTATAACTCTGTACCATACTTCCTCTGAGACATAATCCCCAGCAATTCTTATAAGATTAAGAATGACATCAACATACCATGTGAAATCTGTAGCATATTTCTCTGCCAGTATAGCAACTTTCAGCACCATTTCTTCCCTGATAGAGTAATCAGCTGTTTCTAAATATGCTAACATTTCCTGGACAATTTCCTCAGCATTTGTTTTGTCGCACATTGCATAAAGCAAGTCCACAGCTTGCTGTCGAACTGATACATCTTTCTCCATTTTCATTGAAAGTATAACAACTTCTTGGTGCTTTTTGACTGCTTCATGTGAAAATTCTGATGTTGCAAGGTGGCACATGGACTCAAGGGCTAGATATCGCAAGTTGGTTTCACGATTGCTTAAAAATTGCCCAAGCTGGTTGCATGCACGCACAAGTAAGTTGGGTTCACTATCATTGTGAATAATCAAACTTATAGCCTCAAACAGGACAGCATTTTTAGCATTTGAATGTTGTACTTTCTTAGACTTTGGCGGTTCTTGAGCTTTATTAAAAATAGTCTCCAAACATTCTGACAGACGACCTCTCACTCCAGGCTCTTCAGAAGGTGGAGTGTAATTTTGCAATAAACGAAGTAATTTGACAGAGAGCCAAGGAGCAGGTACAAAGTAGTATGTATAGTCTTGTAAATCTGTATAGCTGGCAGTGACAATCCTGCTCAGTCTAGCAACCGCCAGTGTTACACAGCCTTTATATTCCTCTGGGTTCTTCTTTACTAGAGCATCAATGAGAGATGTGGCTGCTGTCACTACACCCATGTGTGGGTCATTCAAAAGATGTATAATCCGAGAGGTCCACTCTCCACCAGGAATTATTTCTGGACACTTCCGGAATAGTCTTAACAGACAGAGAGCAGCTGACTGCTTAACAACATCCATTGTGTCTCCAGAGACAAGTAGTTTAGGAATCTCGGTGCCAAAAGCCTCTGCCATATCTTTACTACCAATGTTGGCGATGCACTGCAGTGCTAAGTTGACATGAATGGGGTTACGTGATTGTAAGTCGTTTTTAATGCTTTGGATGATGAGTTTAATCAGGTCACTGTTAGTGTTGACCAGAACCGATATGAACAAATATCCGATTTGTTTCTCGGAATATTTGTTAGATGATAACAAATTAACGGCTTCCATATGACCGAAGTCGATATCGTGACCCAGCAAAAAGATAAATAGAAGTTTACATACATACTTTTTCTTCTGATAGCCATCGAGAGTTTTGTCACCTTTGAACTTACTTCTGATGTTAGCTAATTCTTTATTGATCCTCTTAATTTCCGCTTCTTTGCTTTTGCAGTTTCGTATGTCTGATATGAAGACTGCCAGCCCTCGCATTCCATCTCCCCTGACGGCAGGCATATTGCCAAGTGACTTATCGAACACCAGTTTTATGCCTTTCCTTTACGCCTCCTATCGAAATAATTGTTCCAATTTACTACTACTAAATTACGAGATGAGAACTAAGTAATCGGTGATAAATCACTATAGCTCAAATAGCGGCCGTCATTACAATTTAATCGGCAAAGATGAGATTTATTTTACTAAATTCTACAACGCCTTCCTTTTCCATAGATCCCAGCTTGAAACGTCAGATGAAATACCATTGTTTATGGATCAATAATGTCTGGCAAAAAATACGCAGGCCAATAACAATGTTAAAGGCAGCGCATAAAGTTTATTTTGGTGAAAGTTACGATTCGATACAATCTATCTTTTTGGTCTGCTGTCAAGAATTTTAAAGTCAACATTTTCAACGAATACTGAGAGATAATCAAAGGTCTAAGGAGAAAGCACATTAATTTTAACGTCCCTCTCCTTCCCACAATACGAGGGGGATTCAGGCAATAATCCAACACGCTGGCCTAGTGGGAGTGGCAAATTTCACGTCTTTCGAAAATTGGTTAGATTTTCTAAGGTTTCCTCACGATGTTTTCCTTCACCGTAAGCGAGTGACGAACATTGAAATTATGATTCGCATAAGATTTCGAATACACGCCCGGGTTTAATGCCTGTGGCCTCCACCGGCTAAGCGACTGCGCTAGGTCTGCCAGCTAGCCAGCCAGGTATGTCTGCCAGTGCAGAATGCTCTCTTCTTCTCATTCACTCTAATACAAAGGTATATGCAGTATATGCGTGTATCTCGTTTCCACAGCGATGAAAATGTTAACAGTACCGGCTCTAACTTGTCTATTTTTTTCTTATTCTATGACTACGGCAGTGTTGCTAGGACATTATTTTGTTACATGTAAGTTATTTTACTGTTATGTAATCTACCTACCACCGTAACACCACACTAAATAAAAGCCGAGCCGTGAACTTACTAACATTGTAGGTCGTTCCGATCCGGTGGTAGATTTACCCTCGCCACCTCTTCTGGCAGCGGCCCAAGCCGAGGTCGTGTCCCTTGTGGCGCCCTTGAGCTAGCTGCCCCCCTGCCCCTCTGGCTGGAGCGCACTCGCGCTCGCCCTCTGTCCGGGTGAAGTTGTTATGGCCACTCTGGCCAACAACATATCGTCCATTAAAAAAAAAAATACTAACATTGTAATGACGACGTTAATACTTGGTTACTCTGGGATTAACAAGTCCAAGTGTTACTTTGGATTAGGCTTGGAACTAGTGATTTTAATTAATAAAGCTGATTATGTCTAAGACGGTTTGACCATTTCAGAGGCCTGAATATTTTTTTAGGAATTCTTCAAGCGGTTTAATTAATTTCCTTAGTACGCTGGAAAAATACCTCATTATGTGCACTAGTGGCTTGGATTTATCCAAATCTTTAATTAAAATTCAAATGCATGCAATTATATATAGAGTTTCTATGTCAGTTTTTCAAAATTAATTTTCGTTTACGAAAAATTGATAAATAAATGATCACCAAACTGACACACCAATTGTTTGGTCTCAAACTAAGCAACCCTTGTACTATGGGTAACGTACAATGGACTGAGGGCGATCCCGGTTGTCTGGGTGTCCCCAGACCTGGGCAAATTACGAAAAGGCCTACGCGAAAGTTGTCGTCAATTGATCTTCAACCAAAATTGCCTTTTTTACGTGAGTTGCACGATTCACCCTCAAACTTCTGAACCACACTTTAAATAACTAATTACAATGAACCGTCTCGTTTATTATAATTACATTTATTACAAAGCGGCGTGTAGTCTACGAAATCTTATAGTAATGTGTGGCCCCTGCCGAAATGCACTGACTGGGCCGGTATTCTTAAAAAATGTAGAATAATTATTATAATCCTTCCTTAGGTCTTTTCTCAAATTTAGACTTGGCAACACTAAGTCAGTCAGTCTCAGTCACTTCAGGCAGTCACGGGATTACAAATGTAATAAAAATTAAAAATACGTCTTCATTATTATAATATTTTTGCTATAAATTTGTGCTATGGTTAAATTATTATGATTTGTATGAGTAGCTGTACAATAAAAATGAAATCGTTAGTTTCATTTGTCCTGTTGTGAAAGACTGTATCAAAGTGCGATTCAACTAATGAATGATGCAGTCTATTTTCTGGACAGGGAGGCTGCTATCACGTGCTCTAAGAAATGGACTTTCGAGTTTCTCAAGTGCTGCTGAGTTAAACGTTTCGACAAAGAAACATCCTTATTTAGTTTCAGTGGTATGTGGTTTTCCTAAAGACATTGCTAATGGCAGAACGCGCAAAGGACAATTCGGTGACGACGCATGGTTTTCCACCAATTTTAACAATGCGGATGTAATTGGTGAGACGATTTTTATTTATTAGATAAATATATGGGGATTACGAATGTGATCCAAGACACTAATTCTAATAATACTCATTTATGTCGATATTTTTTTCCCCTTTGTTCAGAATACTGTGGGATAGATTCAGACAGGTATTTGTACATAGCAAGTAGACAGAAGACCAGCAAGAGCTGTTTCAAATTCATACCAAAAACAGCCACAGATATGTAGTTAAATAAGCTTGACACTTAAATTCGAAAGGTAGATTTATGTTTGTTGAATTAGTACACACACACTGCAAAAATATATCATTAATTATATTGATAAAATTTTATTTAATATATCATTTAATGTAGGTGCCTACTTATTACAGCATTCATTGAGTTCTGTACAAAATGTACTTATCGTAATATTTTTCCTTGAATATTACTGTTTGCTATCTTTATTCTGCTGACCTAGGCTACCCTAAAATGTGGAATTATTATCACAAAAACAATTAATTTCATACCTATATTGTTATCAATTTGAAATTATGAAAATCAATATAACTTGAGAAGCAATTACAATTGATAAGACCACACCAATACTTATGACATCATTTTAAGATGGTTTTTGTTAATGGTAATTTGTATTTCAAAAGTACAAAACATTAAGTTAATATTTTTACATAAGGTTACATTAGCACCAATTGCTTTTGACTGTTTCGAAACAGAATGGAACATAATATGCAGTATAACATGAATCGCATGAATTTCATGTTTTAAAAATATAATATTATCATAAAAGAATATAATATATTGATGGAATATGTTTTAAATACTTCATATTGAAGAAAATATTAAGTATATATGATTACACATATAATCTTGTTATGTTTTTAGGTATGTACCCATTTAAAGGCAGAAAATCAACCCTAAACATTGTTGTTCAACTTTCTATATCAGCTTTGACTTTATAAGTTACTAGCTGAGCCTGCGGACTTTTGTTTAACTTAACAAACTTTCATCCCCTATTTTATCCCCTTGGGGGTAGAATTAATCAAAATCCTTTCTTAGCGGATGCCTACGTCATAACATCTACCTGCATGCCAAATTTCAGCCCGATCCGTCCTGTGGTTTGAGCTGTGCGTTGATAGATCACTATGTCAGTCAGTCACCTTTGAGTTATATACATATAGATTGTTTATTTCAAAAACAAGCATGCTTTTATCATCTACAGGTGTAGCAGATGGTGTGGGGGGATGGCGTGCCTATGGCATAGATCCCGGAGAGTTCTCTTCCTACCTCATGAGGACATGCGAGAGGCTTGTTCGAATGGGCCACTTCAAGCTGTCAGAGCCGGGAGACTTGCTGGCTAAGTCTTATTATGAACTCTTGGAACACAAGAAACCAATATTAGGTTAGTATAGGACTATTGTAGATGCCTGAATGAGGAATATTTCAGTTAGATTAACATATTTGTTGTGGTCTGGTGTAAGACCGGGGCTGCACAATAAGGCGATGCAACAGTGATTTATAAACAAGTTGTGGCTTATGTGATTTATATGATGGGAGTTGGTTTAAACAAAATTGCTGTTGCATCGGAACTGCCCTCCAGATGTCGCCCAGGCCTTTAGGTATTGCCAATTTAGGCTATTAATATAGGAACTTTATTACACACTGTAAGTGGTGTTATGCCTGTAAATGTATAACTAAAACGCGCGCACGCTTTAACGCTTATCATCTGAATGTGTTCTAAGCTTTAAGGCCATACGACGCGCCGTCAGCAATTATGAGGAACTAGATCGCTCCAGCCTGCACCACATTACACTAACGTAATTCCGGCGTTATAAATAACATTCAATTGTACAATGCAAAGTCCCGCATGTTTTATCCACTCGAGTCAAATGCCCCTGGCAATGCAAACAAGACATAAAGCTGGTGAAACATTATAACTTGCATAATAAATAACTTTGTGATAACCCTTATTGGTTACACCTACATTTTTCTTATAACAAACTTCAACTTCCTGTGCAGTATTATTTATTTGTTCAGTAACATTTTTAATTATGCCAGTTTATTCAATAGTTAGTGGTTATTGATATTCTTATTTAAACAAAAAACGCTAAGGAATTTTAATATTATCAACAGCATAAAAACCTTATCAGTCATTATTATCATTAGTATAAAGTACCTTTAGGTACTTGAAAATGTTATCATTATTCAAATTTTATGATGATTAAGGGTCCAAGTTGTTTCTTGCAGGTAGTAGCACGGCATGTGTGATGATTCTGGACAGGAACGAGAGTGTGATGCGCGCCGCGAACATCGGCGACAGCGGGTACATGGTGGTGCGGGGCGGGAGGGTGGTGCACCGCTCCCACGAGCAGCAGCACTACTTCAACACGCCATACCAGCTCAGCTTGCCGCCGCCGGGACATGACAGAAATGTGCTCAGTGACAGGTAGGACCTGTTTACATACCCATTTACTTTAGGTCCGGCGCTGACGGGGCGGGGCACAAGGAAATAATAATATGACTTAGCCATAGAGTTTCGGTGCTACGATGTTGGGGACTCCCATAAAACGTTCATCTTATATAGTGTTAGTGACTGATAAACTTGATATGTGTTTCAAGGAAAAATCTCAAGTAGGTAAGTACCTAGGTAGGTATATTGTAACAACAAATTTTCCTTCTTACTTATTTTGTTGTTGAAAGCAAGTGTACAAACATTGCACTTACAATGTGCGTTTTCCTGCTGAGTGATAGATGCATTTACCGACTTGTTTTTGCCCTTGAAGACCTCTCTGATCAAAACCACCATGTTATTATGCGTAACTAATGCAATTTACCTGTTGTTGTTTGGTTAAATTCAAGGCGACAAGTCAAATTGCCCTTTTGAGATTTGATAACAAAAAGGCTCATGAAATGTGTAGGGAAGGAAAATGTATTAAATTATGCAGGGTGCCTATCTGGCAAAGATTGAAATAGAATACCTACCTAGGTAGGTACCTACTTCATGATTATTTATAACCTAATACTACACTTAGAGCGGTTTCGCACTACGTCCGATCCGAACCCGTGAAAATATGGCTACTACGGACCATATCTTCACGGGTTCGGATCGGATTCGGATCGGACGCAGTGCGAAACCGCTCTTACTGATTGATATCGAAATCATTTTCAAAACGGACATTTGGACCCCTATTGAGAAACCTCATGTTTGTTTATCTCGTGATGTGAATAAATGAGTAAGACGCCTCATATCTCTCGTAGATAGTATCAGAATTAGAGCGAAAGGTTATTTCAATACTGATAATGGTGTAAACATTATATTCAAGGTTTTGAGTGTTGAGGTGTGTGCATTTGATAACTCGCACACACCCATATCTCCTCTAGCTACCCATCCGGTCCAAAAATATGCAATATTCTTCTTCAGAAATGCTACGTCCTATTGTTGGCATCTTTGTTTTGGTTTGACGCCAAATGTATTTTTTTTTTTTAATTGCACCGTTATTCCAAGTTGTTTAAAAGCGTAGCATTTTAATAATAGCATTAAATTAAAACATCCTTTAGACCGGTATCACAGACATATTTATGGCTATGGGCGTCGGTATTAATTAATTGGATCGTATGTAGTACTTAAAGGTGCTCCCTCACCGGGCATTCGTGTGTAATGTAACATTATAGATTCGACTTTGAGCATTACATTACAATACTACCTCCCTGACTGACGCTGTTTTTCTCCCTCACTGATGTAATGCTCGAATCTGTAACGTTTACATTACACGCGAATGCTCCCGGTGAGGGAGCACCTTAATAATTCATGATCGGATCTCAAGTATGAGTGCGAGCTTGGAAACGTCATTCGCAGAATAGGTACAAAACGACTTGTGTACCTCAGAACTAGGACTACTCAAGCAAGATCCTTCTCAGATCTAATATTAATTTATTAATACCTACCTACCAGCCTCAGATACATACTAATTAACATGTTGTAAACACTTAAGTAGGTACCTAGGTAACAGCTTCCACTGCGAATCCTATTTCTTATTCTTAGTTAAACTCAAAAGCCATATTGGATTTGTAACAAGCCGTGATGCGGTCAATGGCCGGTTTACGCGGTTTTATTTAACACAACAGTGTCCGATGCATTGTTATTTCGTGTTACGTGCTCTGTTTCACCAAAATTTATTTAAATATAAAAGTACCTTAAAGTAGGCGTAATTTCAATGCAATTAGGTAGGTACTAGTGATGTAACGAATATTCGCATTCGCATTCGCGAATATTCGCATATTTTTTGACATTCGCATTCGCATTCGCATTCGCAATAATCTATGCGAATGTTTGGCGAATGTTTTTGAAAAACAAAAAGGAAATTATGTATAGACGAATATGGAATGTTAACAACTAGTAAGAATTATATATTATTTAAACAAACTTCCTCATAGGGTGGCCCTTATTGCACCGCTTTTAGGTTCATAAAGCAGCTTATTACGCACTAGTGCTAGTGACTTTACATTTTTTAAATCTTAGTAAAGAGTTATCCTAAAAATAGTAAACATTTAAAACAATAAATAAACGATGTTTATTAAAATATTATACATAAATACATTAACTATTTAAATAAATTTCTTTCACATTCAATTTCATTGTAAATAAAACATGTTATAAACATTAGATTTTTTATATTTCAAAGAATATAATAATAGTCACCGGCTTTGCCAGACCCATAGATAAATATAACCAGCCAAATGCATGACGGACTACGCATACTCTAGAGTTCCGTAGACATTCCGCCATTTTTCGATACTACGGAACTCATAAAATAAAAGTGATGTTTTATTGATATGCAGCATCGAATACGGTGGCTCACGAGGCCTATTAATTTCTGCGAAATTATTTAACTATTAGTAACCTTTTTAAATAAAATAGTAAGAAATTCTGTTACTAAATTTATTATAGACAGCAAAAGTGACATAAACTTTTATTTTCTTTTTGGACTGATGAAAATTCTTATAAGGATTTTTAATTCAAATAATTAAGTTGTGATTACACTGGGTGCACAATCAGTGGTGCGTGGTTTAATTTTTAGTTTAGACTCAATTTAGTTTTTTGATTTTGAATAATAATAACTATTTATTTCCTATAATAAACCATCTATAATGTGGTTCTAATTTAAAGGATGAATCTTGCTACTAAGTAAAAAAGGCCACAATGAAGTTCAATATTTCGTAAACGGGAATTAATATTGAAAAACTGTCAAAGAAACCTTCAAAGAATTTTAAAATACTACTGAACAATACCTTAATCGAGGGGGTGTGTAAACATTTTTTTTTACTCCCCTTTCTTAAGTACGGGAGGTACAATGGAATAACTTTGCTTTCAATATTTAAAAACAGTTTTTTTGCGGTACATAAACTCATTTTTTTGGCTAGTTTGCAGTATTTTAGCCCTAATAGTCTCTGTATAAAATTACTGTGATTGCAGATGGACGTGCCGAAACTATAAGGGTTCCTGCAATTCTCTAGGTCTTAAAAAAAATCGTGATTTGTGTTTTTTTTTCAATTAAGACTGTATTATTCTAAATATTTTTTACTCGCAAGTAAGTTGTAAAATGTCGTATGAAATGCGTGAGCATTGTTAATTACACACCTTGGCTCCATCACAGCACAGACCTCGTGTTAGTCTCTGGCTGCAAACCAACCTCGATCGTAACTTAGCTCACTTGCACATAATGCAATTACTTATTTACTTATATTTGAATTAAAAAAAATGTAACTGTTTTGAGGTAGGCAATTAAATTGTAAATAGGATCTTTATCTATTGCTCTTGTTAGTCTAAATAAAATATTAACTCAATAAAATTTTAATATCATATAAATTTGATTTATGAAATAATACTAAACTACCCTCAAATCAAAACAAATCTCTTCGAATTAACTTTATGCGACTAACTTCGTTCTTTCAACCTATGGGTTCGGCTATGTTCGGCCGACACGAACTGTCAATCCAGTCTAACATTTTGCGCGCTGTTTATTAACGTCCGAAAAATAGGCGTGTTATAAGTTGAACATGTGTATTTCTGTGTCTGTCTGTGGCATTGTAGCGCCCAAACAAATGATTTTAATTTTGTTTCTTTTTTGGAAAGGTGTTCTGATCGAGAGTGTTCTTAGCTATGTTTCACGTAAATCGATTCAACCGTTTGAAAATTATCAGCTCTTTTGTAATTTAAAAAGACGTTAATTTTTTTTTATTATTATTTTTTATATTACAAAGTTTTTTCATTTTCAATTTAGGGTTTCTTATTTGAAAGTCAACATTCGCATTCGCATTCGCATTCGCGAATGTTGAAGCCAAATATTCGCATTCGCATTCGCATTCGTCAAAAATCCAACATTCGTTACATCACTAGTAGGTACATTATGTCGAGAATTCAAGAATCCGGGAGCCGGGTCAAACAGCTATTATTATTAGCATGGACCTTATACCTTAGTTTATCTATGTTTAGTCTAAGTTAACCGCACTTGAATAGGAGAATTTGTCAATATATTATATGTATAATGTGAGTAGAAGCCTAATAAATGTATGTTAGAGAAGAGTAAAATCCTGCTAAAAGAAATGATAATTTTATTAAAGTATTTCAAGGCGCGATAGATATATAATAGACGACAATCCTGTGCCGTCCGACGATAAATTATAAAAGCAAAAGGGGCAACCGGGGTAGGACCACCCTCTCACAGAAGATGCGGCGTAAAGTAGCTATTATAGCTGCGTTTCGTACGATGAGCCAGAACCCTTATTCCTTCCCCTCCCTCTGTTCCACTCCACTTCAAGTCAGCAACAAGCAAGTAGTACTTTTGGTATTGAAAGCAGGCTAAGTAAACTGCTTAACATCAGGCAAGCCGTGAGCTTCTTTGCTGTTTTTTTTCTATAAAATAAAAAGAAACATAGCATTTCGGTCCAATTCAATTTCTAATTGTGTGAAATTTAGATTTAATCCCTTGGGTCGGTCCGAGACGTAACGTACTGCACAATTGGCTGTTAATTGGACTAAAATGGTGTCTTCCGTCTCATAAATCGTAATACTAGGTGATACAAAAAGGGTATACTATTTTTTTTGCAACTTAACTTTGTAAATCTCAAACTATCGGCTTTGTGGGACAGTTGAAGTACTAAAGGTTTTGTAGACTTGTGAAATCGGTCAACAGCTGTATTCCTATAACACCTTTTGTTTTTCAAGTTCCCTCCAAAGCTGATGGTTTTAGAATTACAAAGTTAAGTTTTGAAAAAAAAAGTATACCCATTATGTGTCACCTTGTATAGCTAACGTGTCTGATTCACTAATAATACTTAACCAAATCCACTCCTAGCTGGATTTGGATTTCAGTCATAAGACTCTCATTATGCTCGGACCACGAGACTAGCGATCATGTGCTCATTCCACAAACAACTGTTATATTTCTGTGTGCACTAATATTAGATTTTTTAGCTCATTGGATGTTTGCCAACTCTTTAAACTCCCGCGCTCTCTCTCTTCAAATTGATTGAATTATGTCTACGTGTTTATTATTAGAACGTAAACAAAATGTATTGTAATGTCGTTGACAAAATAACATTCGCATAGCAGAATGGAATAGCTATAAGGTTATTGACATTATTGATGTCTAATTAATACACCGCTGATATCAAGCGACCGGACCGTGATTTTCGTCATTTGAATCTTAATTACCTAAAAATAAACAACTGAATAATAAAGTTTAAACACTAATAGACTTTGGGATTTCCTAAGATATAAAAATCTCCAGGTAAGGTAGGTAGCAGGTACCGAAGTACCTACCTACAGTACAGTAGCGACTGAAAACTAGCCAGGGTACTTACGCAATCGTCCATAAACAAATTACTGCAACATCTTACGTTAGTAAATCTAAGGATTTCATATCAAAGCAAATACCAAGCTCGAAATCAAAACATTGTTATTCACGAAGATAAATTAATTAAAGCCGCACATAATAAACAGCGTTCTGGGTGTTGGGTATTAAGATTACTTATCTAAATCTAAAATAAAATTGCCGAAAATAAGATAGGAGGATTATTATATAAACAAGGTTATTGGTAAAACACTAACAACCTCTTAGGACTATATTACTAACATCTTAACAATAACTTTTTGTTAATGACTTTGAATATTCATCAGATTTTCATACAAAAATAAAAATATTTAAATTAAACGCTCTAAATGTTACGAACTCTGCGCCGGCGTCGCGTCATACGTGTCCTTGTAGCGATATTCGGTAGTGCAGACGTAAATACTTGAGATATGTGTGACGAAATATTGAAAGATGTATTTTTGTAAAAAGTCATTGTTTATGATGTTACTATTAGTAATACAGCCAAGGTTGCATGTGTTTTACCAATGACCATATATATCTATTACTAGTTGCTGCCGGCGACTTCGTCCGCGTAGACTTAAGTAAAGTATTCTATGTGTTAATCTAGGGTATAAACTATCTGTGTTCCAAATTTCATCCAAATCCGTTCAGTAGTTTTTGCGTGAAAGAGTAACAAACATACATCCACACTCACAAACTTTCGCATTTATAATATTAGTAGGATTAGACAGGTAGGTAGTAGAACATAAAAAATAAACATTTTTCATTTAAGGGGCATAATAACTAATGTCATTGGACGAAACATTCACACAAAATATATTGTTGTTACTATTTTATGACAACAAAATTAGAGACTTATACCAACCAGCGGGTGTTTATTCAAATTTTTGTTTATTTTAATTCCCAGGCCGGAGTCTGCAGAGACTTCGGAGTTCTCGGTGGAGTGCGGCGATGTGATCCTGGTGGCCACCGACGGCGTGTTCGACAACGTGCCCGAGCCCGTGCTCGTGGCCGAGATGCGGCGCGCGCACGGCCTCGCAGGAGACACGAAGCGCTTCCAGGGGGTGGCCAACTCCATCGCGTGGATGGCAAGGAACCTATCATTCGACGGCTGCTATATGTCGCCCTTCGCTAAGAGCGCGCGACAGAACGGGATAGATGCTATAGGTTGGTGATCAGAAGTCATTTTATACAGTTAGAAACTAACAACGCCGACTATGGGTACCGTATAATGGACAGGGGGTGATGCCAGCACCCGGACCACCTTGACAATTGACGGAATGTTTCCGATATCGGAAAAGACAGCTTCCATCATTCTCTTACAAATGAATTAGAAGAATGATAAAAGCCGACACGGGAACTTTCCGTCTATTGTGAATACAGGGCAAATTACTAATAGGCCTTTCCCGTTGTCGCAACGGGAATCAAATTCGCAACCACCACGAGGTGCATTGAGCCGAGCCGCCTGCACTCAAACCACTACGTCAAGCTATCGACAAATGATTATCGCGATTAACTTGATTACAAATGTATCTAAATGTTCTCCCATGATAACCAACACTATCATCTAAATATGAATAATAAACGTTGGTAGCCCTTAGCGGTTAGATACGTTATCTGAATTTGTTTGTATGGCGCGTCAAAATTAAGCAGCCCTCTCTTTGCGTTCGAGATAGTATTCTGCGGTTAATATAATGTTTTGCGGTGATGATGCGAGTGGGACGAGTAGCCATTTGCTGGCTGACATCATTGTTTACACGAAAATGTGTCAGACTTACGAGAAGGGCTTTGTGCCTTTCAGTTGATTGATCCTACTATCCTACTAATATTATAAACTAGCTGTGCCCCGCGACTTCATCCACGTAGTATTGGATTATTGGGTTATAAAGTATCCTATGTGTTAATCCCGGTTATAAACTATCTGTGTTCCAAATTTCATCCAAATCCGTTCAGTAGTTTTTGCCTGAAAGAGTAACAAACATCCACACTCACAAACTTACGCATCCTACTAATATTATAAATGTGTGTATGTATGTATGTTTGTTACTCCTTCACGCAAAAACTACTGAACGGATTTGGATGAAATTTGGAACACAGATAGTTTATAACCGGGATTAACACATAGGATACTTTTTATCCCGATAATCCCGAAATTTTTGTTAAGTTAAATACTACGCGGACGAAGTCGTGTAGTATTAACTAGTAACATAAACTAGTACATGAATATAGGTCGATGATCCTCTACAATATAGCATTCATTCATACATTATGTTTGGAAATTAATTGTAGTGTTTTGTTCACAGGTGGAAAACCAGACGACATAACGGTGCTACTCGCAATAGTAGCACTATAAAATGTCTCCATGTGATTACTTAGGTAGATTCTAGGCGCATTTGTTTGTAAAATTACAACAAAATTAGTTCAATAATAGTGATAAACAAGGAAGCCAAAAAAAACTTATTTGGACTTTATTCATTCATCGATAAATCATCATTTCGGATGTCAGGCGATATTGTGAAGGTGGCCGTTGATCATACCGATTCGAATGATAAATATAAAACTTGTAACATTTGTAATCATTATAAAAAATACATCTTTTTCAAGGTATATTTGTCATTGTTGCTGTACAAACTTGTATTTATACTTGTTAAAACATAGCTTCATACTCAAAGTTCATACGAATGCTTACATATTATGTGATCTCATTATTGTTTGTGTAATACGCAAGCGAGTCTGTCCGAAATTATCAAAATAGGACACCTCCTTTAAATTACATGTGTCTACCTATTATCATTATGTGAAGTAGAATTGTTTATAAAAAAAAACTATCACGCCGTGACACTATGATCTGACTGTCGTGAATGTAAATGTCGTGATCTAGTTTAAATTGCTCGTTTTAATGCTGAAAACGCAATCATTTTTGCGTTTATGGGCTATAAAGAAAATGAAAATATGCAAGTAAAATAATTAGGATGAAGAAAGTGTTTTTCAACCTAGATTCCCAATCTTTAGGCAACTGACCTACTTATGCTATCTGTTAAGATTATGTACACCATTATAAATTTTATTTGAATGTAAATAATATTAAGAGTGGCGTACAATTTTGGCAATGGTTTGGATGTCCTTCCTGTTTTATGCCGCATATTTTGCGAATTATAATGTTTACTTTTCTTCCTTCATCAAAGTGTTTACTATATGGCAGAACAAAATGTTAATATAAGACATGTGAGAGATAGTAATTTATTATAATACTTGCAAATTGCTGGCCTAATTGTACAAAATATGTAGTAATATTTTGTGTAAGTAGATTTAAAATTTTCGAATGTTCTTTGTGTTATAACGAGAGTAGAAGTCATGTGTGAATGATCTTAGTTTGACTGAAGACTGACGTTTAGATTTATTTAAATTGTTATTGCCTACTTGTAGTTTAACGACGTTCAAATGCTACGTTTAAAGGAATAACAACTAACGGTTCTGTATCTATTTACCACTACCTACTTGATTTGTTTTTGTATATTTTTTATGTAAATGAAATCTCTGTGATGTCGCAATTGTTAATAATTGTACCTATTCTAGCATAATAAAACATTTTTGAAATCTTTTGACTCTGTTAAAATCAATAATCATAACTTCGAGCTTTAGCTCATTGGCGATCGCTCATAGTTAATTTATAAACAAAAACAAACCTGTGTTGGAGTAAAAAAACCATCCATATTGCGTGGTAGGTATGTATAATGTAGAAAATGATAGTAAAACCATTATACAATACCGAATGAGTATAAAACGCCTAATTGCTGTTTGTACCTCTCCACCCTTACTGCTTTCTCGCAATGAAAGCGGGGTGCCAGGGCCGCGGTACGGAATCATACAATATTTTGTTATGAATTGCCCACGCCCGCTCTTACATCGTGGATAGAGCCATTCAATTCAATAAGCACGAGACCGGATGTCGCTATCTATATTGACCAAAAATATCTAAATCGACATAGAAAAGCTATTGGCGATCGCGTCTTTAGAGTTGTTTTGACGTTAACCCATGTGGGCAGACCGGTAGACCCTTGGCCAATGCCAGAACATATACGTGAAATAACAGCGAAGTTATAATTACATAGTATGTAGGTACCTATTTAAAACTTGTTTTTAACATGGCAGATATAGTTATTATATGTATTTTTAACGAAGCAGACGAAGGATGTATACGAAGGTCGAGCCGCCTAAAAAAATAGTTGGTTTCCATACAGACTGGCACGATCGCTGACATCACGTCAGGACTGGGCAATCATGTTTGGCCAAGCATTTCGCCCAAACCATATCACACATTCTTCGCAGAACTGTGATAACACACCGAAATAAAATATAGCGATATATCGTCACGTAAAAATAACTGAGAAGGCATATTCCTACGCAAAAGTGGGTCTATTTACTTCTAAAAGTGTTTCTAAAGGTGACAAGTGATCTATGTTAATAATATAAATGTAGATGAACTGCAATTTTGTAGATCATTGCAATGTGTATTTAGCGAGGACTGAGTGGTCAGGGTCACTAACAGCACTTGTTACATAATATAATACACTTAGATTGTCAATAACATAATTAAATTGTAGTAGATATAAATTTGCTATGAACCATAATGTGAAAACAGAATAAATAACTTCGGATTGATTACTACAATCTACTATTTTTATTTCAACAAAATTTTCTAGTCGCCTTAGTAGGTAGTATATGTGGGAAAATTGAATTATTTTTTGCATGTGACAGGGTAGACTACATTGATACATTGACTAGGCATTTTAAAAATTAAACAGATTTACATATTCGTAATTAATATAATATTCACAAATAACAGACCCTTAACAATAAACTTTTTACACAAAAATACATTTCATCGATTCACTGCTTATGACGTCATGGTCATGTTTGCATTATTTGTTTTGTACAAATTGTTTACACAATGTTTGCGATTGATAAGTTTAAATTACAATTAGGTACCTTATTCAAACAAATCTTTTTTATAAAACAAAAATACCTACCTTTATTTCCAACACAAGAGTTTAAAAACCCACTACTTTTAAATGATAAATAAATATATAGGTATATTCATATTATAATATTCTAAAAATATAATATGTAGGTACTTATATAACATGATATTTAGACAGTGGGTTGGTTGGTATACATACAATACTTAAATAAATAGTTTGGCTTTTCATATAGTATAATGTATTTGAAATTGAGTTAATTCGAAACCATATTATGTACATTATGTTGGGCTTATCTGTTAGCATCGTCCTCGTCATCGCGGCGTCGCCAGTCGAATCCTCCGGGCCGCACATCCTCCATTTCAGGCAGAGGACCGTAGTCCGGCTCCTCGGGCACACCGTCAAATAACTTTCTCCTGAAATTATACATGGCATTTGTAATGGTTGGTAATATAATAGGTATTCGTACTTGAATAGTTAAAAGGTACTATATACTAGGTGAAACATTAAGGGTATACTATTTTTTTTGCAACTTAACTTTGTAAAGTTTAACCTATCTGCTTTGTGGGACAGTTGAAGTACTGAAGGCTTTGTAGACTTATGAAATCTGTCAACAGCTGTATCCCTATAACACCTTTTGTTTTTCAAAATCTATGGTGTTTCATACAATAATAATGTTAAAATTATTATGATAAAAGTTACTAAAAAGTAAAGGTAAAGCACTTACAGGAACTTTGGGGTCTTCAGTATCTTCTGACCTCCTCTTTGTCTTGGCAGCACATCCTCCATGAAGAAATATATGTGTCCTATGGCCATGCCCACTAAATCGACAGAAATTGCATTGCCCAATAACACTGAAAAACCTAGTAAAACCCAAGGAAGATAGGGGGCCTGGAACAAAAACGTGTATTGGTTAATATGGGCAAGTCTGATACTTAATATGCAAAGTATTACTAACTCATAAATTACTATAATTAACTCAAAAACATGGAACTTTGGTCAAATTTGCAATTGACAGAGCTAATAGTGTGATTGGCGTGAAAATTTGTGATTTATATTGCTTGTTCATCTGGAAGTTATCTGGTCTGTGTATGATAAAATAAAAATGCTACAACCAACTTGATTACTCTCTAATTTGAAGCCTTTTACTTTACACACAACATTATTACCCTTAAATATTCACTAATATACTTAAATATTTGTATTGACTAAATTAAGTGTCAGCTTGATGCACACATTGCCTTGAAGTAAAATTGTAAAATAATAACAGTTCTGTATGTAACAAATATTACCTGAAAGTTCATTAAGCCAAAGAAGTTCATGCGCACAAAAACATTCCTCCGAGACCATATATACACAATCATAATGGTAAATGCTTGCCCTAAAAACAATAAATTAACAAAGAAAGCACACATCTGTAAGAAGGTTGAGGAAAGTTATTGGTACAAACATTTGGCAAACATCGTTTCTTTATCCCAAATTGGCATTGATGTAACTATTGCATGCCAAATAGGTATTATATGATTGAGAATTGTATAACATGTCATTCAAATTAAATACCCACGCTTTTGACTGCATCTTAGTTAACAAATATTTTTAATCCTCAAAAACATTGCACAGGAATTCAAGATACCCTATTTTTAAAGTCTAACCAAAGGCTATCAAAAGCTAATTGTGATAACCCCACTGAAAATGCTTGAGTTGTTTACCTGTGACCTGTGATACTGGAACATGCAGCCACTATCATAATGTTTAAAGGGGTTTAATCTCCATTCAACCACAATCACAAAACCAGTCCAACCCTGGCCTAAGTACAAGTTTTGACCGAATCCATTATTAATCAAATCTATTAAAATATATTAAAATGTATTTAAATATATTAAAAACTCAAACAAACCCCCTGTGTACACTATGTATAGATCAGTTGGATTTTGTAAAGGATACAATCATGAGGACTCCACCAAAAATAAACATGACAACAAAATCTGCTGTTCTCCCTCTGAAGGACCCTTCTTCAAGCATTCTGCAGTATCTGTATGTGAATATCATGTTGAAAAAGAAATTGAAGCCTAAATTCCCGAAGAAAAGGAATGTTGTAATCAGCCTCCATAGTTGGTATTTCCTCAGTATAACATTTGGATTGAAATATAGTTGAAATGGTGACACAAGATCCAGTTGCTGAAACAATGAGAAAGCATATTTTGTTTTGCTTATCTAATGAAAAAAAGGAAAGGCTTGTATTATAAGTTTTAAACCAGGTTTCATTGACTCCTGTAGTTTAAAATCACGAGACAGAAAGACACGTATGTATGTTAAAAAAAATAAACTTACGACTGCTAAGGTTGTGACGACACAAGCCGTGGTGTACGCTCTGGTCACGGGTGGTATGAGCATATACTCTTGAAGTAGCGTCTGATATGCCATTTTTTAAGTTATACAAATCTCTTCATTCACACATTTATCACTAAAAAGGAAATTAGTTAAGATAACGAAGTCACAGTTCGACTCAACATGATTGGGCCACATCAGAATAAAATAGTTCACAATGGGCACACTTCGCTCGATTATTGTAGCAAATTGCACCAACAAAGAATCTTCATACTGTTGATAACTGACATTCGTTAGTAGAAAATACAGTAATGATATCAATATTATTATCAGTTGGTTATGTATTTCGACTTTTCTTACTAAAAACCTTGCAAATCACATCCAATAATCCGAATTATTATAAAATGACCGACCATAGAGTAGTATTATTTATTATAATAATGACAGAACCAAAGAGCACGTAAAGAAAATAGACCGTGAGCCTACTCCACTCCAAGCACAGTTGGATGAGGAAATGGCAAACTATTCATCTACGTATCTGGCAGGCTGCGTAATACGTATAGACAATAGAGTACGTTAGGTAGGTACCTAACTTACAAAAAGCTTATCTATACAAATAAATGAAATTGGAGAGTCTGTTTGTAATATCAAAATAACACCTTTTCACTAAGTGCATATGAAAGTACATACGACACCTATAGCAAAAGCGCGATTTAAAAAAAAATTGTCTGTCTGTCTGTTTGTTCCGGGTAATCTCCGAAACGGCTGGACAAATTTTGACGGGACTTTCACTGGCAGATAGCTGATGTTATAAGGAGTAACTTAGGCTACTTTAATTTTAGAAAAACAATTAGGGTTCCGCGTAAAAAAACACATGAAATCAAAGAGTATCTCCGAAACGGGTGGACCGATTTTGACGGGACTTTCACTGGTAGATAGCTGATGTTATAAGCAGTTACTTAGTTACTTTTATTTTAGAAAACAATATTTTTTAAAATGGATTCTGTCGCGCGGGCTCAGAACGCGGGAGCGGGCTTTTTTGTTAAGTTAAATTCCACGCGGACGAAGTCGCGAGCTCAGCTATTTTGGTATAAAATTCTTGGGTGCCTACAATAAGATATAATAAAGGTACCTAATAATTATTTCTAACTAGCTGTACCCTGCGCGCGTTGCTACGCATTTGTCAAAGATTGGTCGTACCAACTCAGAAACCTTTGTGCGCTCATGCACAACACTTTTCTGAAGATCATGACATGATCAAATGCATAAATTATAATTTATATCATTTTCTTGGGTACAGCAGAAATAGTGCACGCACAATGTATGGTTCCGTAGCCATTTCAATAGCAAAATTATAACTTTGGCTACCTAGCTTCAAAATTATAACTTTCTTCGTTATCATAACCAAATCATGTTAAAAGCCTCTTTTGAGCTCAATATTTCGTAAACTATATAACTCGAGGTGGTAAGTGGAGTGGGCTGGGTAAACGTTTTTCTTTCACTCCTCCTTGCCAAGTACAGGAGGTACCCTAGAATAATTTTTCTTCAATATTAAAATACAGTTTTGTAGCACTACCAAAACTATATTTTGTGCCAATTCACATTCTTATAGCCCTAATAGTCTCTAGTTCCGTATATAAAAAAGTACTCTGTGTCTCTAACAATCAGCTAGTAATCTCAGATGGATAGGTGGAAATAGTAAAACTATTAGGTTCCTAGTTTGACTACGAAACCTTAAAAATAAAATGTAAATTGGTACAATAGCTGGCACAAGTGTATATCGTACTTGTTCGTAATAGTGGATAAGTCTACCTACATAACAAATTCATGTGGAAATCAGTGTTCCCCACAGTGGCCCTTCTCTGAAAGCTTGATTGAGCTATGTGAATCAAGGTTATATGTACATATAAAAACTACAAGTGCCTCAGATACCTATTGAATACATTTATTAGTATACAAAAACTGACACCAAATCATCATAATCATATGTTCTTTTAAGAAATAGATCCAGCAATGACACTCCTGCTATGTTATGTAGCCCTGTACTAATAGGCAAAGCTGACAAGTTAACATTTATAGATTTTCCAGGTTCCAGTGGCCCCAACATTTTATTAGAAATGCCACACCATAGCAGACTAGACTCTTGAAGTGACCGCAACTTTAAAATCAAATCAAGTGTCCTTTCGCTTGCATTGACTATTTTGCATTGGAATTCAAAAGGCTCATCCACAGATACCTTGCTTGGCAACTTTTCAAATGTCAGCCTTATGTCTCCAAAGTCCGGAGTCATTCTTTGCAGTTGACTAGTTTGTAACCGGCCCTTCTCACCTAGGTTTGACCTCCATACAATATCCAATTTCCCTATGTTTTTAGCTGCAGCCAACAGTTTAATATCCTTTGAAATATTTTCTTTGGGTGACAGGCAGTAAAGATACTGACAACTTTCTTGTGATTGGAGTAGTGTTACATCACCAAAAACTGAAATGCCGTTATCAACTTCGTTTAATGATTTCACATTGAACTGCTGTGAACTCTCCAATGAAACCTGTTCTAGAATGATGGGACCAGAGGTTATGTTCTGTACTTGAGCCTCCAAATATACATCATCAGATTCCGCATTGTAAAATTTAGTTTTCACATCTAAAGGCTTCATTACCTCAAACTTGAAGAATTTTCTGAATGATGCTAAAGTATTGTAGTTGGACATGTACGTCACTTCACATACAAGGATGTGCGTGCCAAGATCCTTAACTTCATGGTGTATGACATCGCTCAGTGTCTCATCAACATCTAGCATTGTAGGAGATAGATTCTGTTGAGTTGTCAACAGTATTCTCTGGGAATTTGTCTGCAGATCCGCCTTAATGGAGACACTCTGCACGGGCTGATTTGTTTCATTGTGAACACAGACATAACAAGAGAACGTTTCGCCAAGATATATATTTCCGAAACTTTGTGGAAGAAGCAGAAATTGTCCAGCTGCAAGTGTTTCCATTTGAGTTACTGAAGTTGCATCGTCTTTTAGATAATTATTCAAAATGTTGCCTGGGAGGTCTTTGGAATCGCAAGTAACGATTTTGGGACTAATTAAAGCGGGTTTGGTTAATCTCATCACTTTCAGTGCGACCAAATGTTCTATCACCTCTTTGGGATCCATTTTGATAGTTATTATTTGTAGAACTTATATTTCAATTCACATAATACTTAGGCTTGATTTTTGCAAATTGAAATTGTATTATTAGTATTTGTATGTAAAGCTATATTTTATGGATCTCAACTTTCTAATATATACAAGGTACTCAGTGATCTCAACAAAACTAGAGGAGGATGGATACTGTAAAAATTAATTCTAAAATTGCAATTGCAGTGAGCGTACGACAATAACACCTGACATTGACACTGAGTCAACTGCATATTGTCAAATTGACAACCAAATAGTGGACATTTCCATAGAGACAACTCTCTGTCGGCTTTCGAGAAGGAAGACATTGGGGCATTGTATCTCGTTCACGCAAAAGTGTATACGTATATCTTGGTATCTTTTGTTGGACTTTTTTGGCTCTTTGGTTGGTTTGACACTAGTTTGACAACTATTGACAAGTAAAGGGTTTGGTTTGAAAAAAAAAGGAAGGTTTGTTACACTTTGATGGTTTCTCTTTGAAGCACAAAATAAAATAAAATTATTTATTGAATAACAGCTCATAAAATTGTACCAGGAAGACGAAGATGGTTTTAACAGTAGAATACAGAATATGTATGCCAATGACGGTAGAAGAGGTAATCACGTTATTTTCTGCTTTTTAGGTATAATGCGTATATCTGCGAAAAGGAAAAAGATTATTTCATGTAATTTGTAACTTGATTTTATTATATTCCTGTGCCTAAACATTTTAAAATTATTTAGTCTTATGAATAAATTTAAGATCGGGCAGTTACGCTCAAATTGTATGGTGAAAAATTCCAGTAAATTAGTATTAGAATGACCTTGAAAATAGTAGCCTTTTGTTCCGTAATAAGATATCTATGTGTATTGTGTTATGGTTTGAATATTCTCCGCAGTGCGGATATCGGTTTAATTGACGTATTTCATTTGTGTTCTGATTGTTTTCCAGTACCGAATTGGCCAGCTATACATGATAGCTCGACACAGTTTTGAGCAATCCAGTAACGGTGAAGGTGTGGAGGTAGTGGCAAACGAGCAAGTCAACGATGAGACAAATGGTGTAGGACAATTCACTGAGAAGAGGATTCATTTATCTAGGTAAGTAGCTGGGGAGAACAAAACTTAAGTACATACTAAGAATTAAAAAACATAGACATTAAAAATATCTTCGGGGTTTAACCACCTTTCTCTTTAATTTGCACTAAGTTTGGAGTATGTACTTACTTGAATTGGCACCAACTCCAAATGTCTGTGCAATGTCTTTGCATTGTAAGCAGGAGGAGAGGTACCTACTCAATAAAAAAAGGTTTTTATTTATTTGACATTGACACCTTTGAGTAGGACAGGCAAAAAGTTGTTGAAGACAGTTAATGGAGGTGAATGGTAGAGACCATTCCCCAGTTGAGTTGGGAAGTTGGTTTACAAAAAAAAATTAAGATGTTTGCAATAGAACACAGTTACATATACAACTTAATAGTACATTATAATATGTATTGCTCTCTTGCTCATCTGTTATGATTATGAAATTAATAAAAAATAATTTAATTAAATAAATAAATAATAAATATCGCCAGACAGACACACCAACTGTACGGTCCCAAACTAAGCAAAGCTTGTACTATGGGTAACCTGGGCAAATTACGAAAAGGCCATTTCCGAAAAATGCCCCGGGCGGGAATCGAACCCGCAACCACCATGTGCAGTGAGCCGAGCGGCCTACGCTCGAACCACTGCGCCAAACGGTCGTCAATTATTTTAAAACAAACATTAAGTTAAGACAATTTTAGTTTGCCAACAGTTCGTCGTTGGTCCCTGTTGAGAGTGGTCCCTAATACCTATGTATATTTTAAATGGTTCCTGCTCACTTACTTTGTTGATTTTAAAAATGACACGTGTTTATCCTCATTATTGGATTAGTTTTCAATAGGAATTGATTTATCCTTGTACGCTTTGCAGCCACTTACCTTATTGGGTCCAGTCGCTGATACCAAAAATATTTTATGTAACTGAAAAGGCATGGAATTATTACCCATACACTATTACTGGTAAGTACATACATATAAATAAATCCTACTAATATTATAAATGCGAAAGTTTGTGAGTGTGGATGTTTGTTACTCTTTCAGGCAAAAACTACTGAACAGATTTGGATGAAATTTGGAACGCAGATAGTTTATAACCGGGATTAACACATAGGATACTTTTTATCCCGATTCTTTTGTTAAGTTAAATACTACGCGGACAAGTCACGGGCATAAACTAGTAAGAAATATTTTTTGTGATGCCAGATTTAATTTTTTTTCTTTCTTTTTCATGTTGAATGAATGCAGAGTACACAGTAAGTATTTTTACTTTACTTCCTTCTAGTCTTCATAATTTTAAATCTTCTCTCTGTTGCCCACAATTCAACTGGGCATGGTTTTGCAGAATAGAATTGGTTATGGGTTCTGGTTGTGGGTTGGCCCACACATATTTCGGCAGACTAAAATAAAACCCTATTGCAAATAGTTGTAGGTTTGTTTATTTTCTGAAAAGTGTTTGTGTATTTTCTGTCCAACTGTAGTATGTGGGTCTACCGGTAAGTTAAGGGTACTTACTAGATGTCTTGACATCCCTATATGCTTCGCAACAAGTTTTTATATAGATTTATTATGATTGTTTTTATCTTACCAAGCATTATTTATTTATTCTCAGTGTTCCTTCATTCCAAAGTTCGCTATTTCAATTCAAACAAGGTATGAAGATAATAATGGGACTACAGAAAACGTAAGTGGTTGAAATAATAATAATTTATATTTTTTGGAGTCCTGACTTACTATATTGTTCTTATTATTAGTGCTTGGGCTTGACACCTGAAGAAATACAACACAGAGAAGTAGACTTTCTGGACATAGCATATGATGAGATTAAACCTCATCATTACAAAGAGGCAGAAGATCCAAAATTCTTTAAATCTGAAAAGACCGGCCGCGGCCCTCTGGTGGAGGGATGGAGAGACTCCCATCAGCCAGTAATGTGTTGTTACAAGGCAGTCAGTGCCAAGTTTGATGTGTGGGGATTGCAGACACGTGTTGAGGAATATGTTCAAGGGGTATGTATACATTTTCAAATGGAATAGAAGACAGGACATTGTAATTTTTTTTAAATATATTTTTTTGTAATGGTTGGTAGTTTAATTACCAATCATTATTTTTGACATTCATATTCTCTATTCAAGTTTGCTACAAGGCTTTTTAAGCTTAAAGCAGTAGTGAGGAATGAGTGCGGTTGCGCCCTTTCTTTGATGCACACGCGCTGATTTATGGCGTATTCTATTTATACCAAAGACCTTTTAGAAATTTTCGCTTCACTTGACTTGGCGTCATACTATTTCAGTAGCTGTTTGAAAATCTCAATCATTTTTCTGATCGGAAACTTGAAATGTGACAATATGTTCTTAAAATTATTTCGATGTCGTAATCGTAAGACATAATAACATTCATCTAGCCCCCTATTATTTTTCTAGAAAGGAGAGTCACATGGAAAATGTATAGAGCCAAAGTATTAATGTCTCATTTTAATTATATTGTAGGCAATCCGTGAAATCCTCTTGCTGGGACATCGGCAAGCGTTCGCATGGATGGACGAGTGGTTCAACATGACTATAGAAGATGTCAGAGAATATGAGCGGGAAATGCAAGCGAAAACCAACATTAAAGTAGGTTTGCTTGACAATAATCAGAACATCAAACCTAAGAAGAAATATAAGTTATGTTTTCGTAAAAATAATAATAGTGGGGGAACTATTAATAAATAGAATATTTATTTTAGCTTAAAACTACAATAGAGGATGCCGAAGGAGATGAGAATAAGAACAAACAGTCTGATTCTTCGAAACCGCAAACTCCCAAGACTCCCAAATCGCCTAAAAGTACCAGCAGTACGCCAACCAATGAAGGCAGATCGTGGTTCAACTGGTCTTAAATACTCCCACTGGAGGACAGGGCTTGTAAACTGGTTAGTGCGGTGACCATGCGAAATTAATCACTATGTCAATATTAATAGAATGGTGCAGGGTGGTATTTACAACCTTATTCCCCAGTGGTGGTGTCTTTCTATTCCTTTCCATTTAGCTTTCTATGGTTCATATAAGGCACTGTGCTTGTTGAAAGTTCAGACAGTTGGCGCGTCCCGAGCCTAACCATGTGTCACGTAACATGTGAGCACAGTGCCTAATATTGAATGGCCAGCTGCACATCACAGGGAACATTTCCAGCGTAAGCTGAGCTCTCTTTATCACGAGTCTCAATATAAAAGAGGGCTCAAATTAACACTCGCTAACACCTAACTAAGATAAAGTAGCTCTGACGTATCGGCGGAGGCGGATATGTCCATCTTTTTAAGGTTTTGTTATCAGTCAATTGATATGACAGTCAATATTTATTTCTGTATCTCACTCTTTCTTACGTCTTCTCAATGAGTGGCAGTGATGGACATATCCAACGATGTGCAGTCCTGGATGTGGTTTATTCTAAGCCAACATCTTGTTACATACATTTTGATTTGCGCTTTGACTTTTACATTCCAGCTATTATTCTTATATCCTACTGGTTGCAAGCCCTTTCGTGTATGTGGTATGGATTGTGATCTCTCCTCGCCGTCGAGACAGGGTTTAATTTTGTCGACATAATGTGTTCACTGTTGCCTTCTAGTCCGTATCATCCATCATTCAGTAGATTTGCTACATAGCTTTAGAAGGACAGTAGCACGTAACATGCGCCTCAAAATGTTGTAATTAGAAAATGGACTTGTCCTTTAAGGAAATTAAATTCAATTTCTAATGACAAAATTTTCGTAGTGGTGTATACTTTAGAAGAGCTTACTCGTAGATGTTGCTTTCTAAATAGAGTGAATGTTACTTGAAAAGTTGTTTAGCTACACAATTGTTTCATAAAATTACACATAGGCGTGAGATAATGGCTCTAATTGCATTATGTACCTATGTACTTATGTACCGTAAACTTTAGGCTACTACCAATCTTCAATGTAATAGTGGTTCAATGTAATCGATTTAGGACACTGGTCATAAGTTTTATATTTAATATTCGGTTATAACACTTACTGGTCAAGTTGTGAAAGATTATTGACAACTATACCATTGCAATACGAACTTTGTCTAGCGTGATACGCGTTGTTTATTTATTTAGTATTCAGTGTTGAAAGGTTTTGGAAAATCTAAATTTTATTTTTTTAAAACTAAAATCATACCTTTCATAACAGTTTGATTTTTTTTATGACTACCACTTATGATATAGAAATAATGTTTATTTATTTATAAAAATAAAATAAGATTAAGATTCGTTCACAATGTGAATATTAGTGAAATACTTGCTACTTTTTAAAAAGGTACAAATTTGACTGCAGGGGATTTCTTATACTCTTTTCCTACTTTACACATTTTTTGTTGAGTTCTTGTAGTAGCGAAAATAAATGGTTCAATAGGGAATTTGTGGTGTGAAAATGTTATATGTTAGACGTAATGTTATTGGTGTAATGTAACTATGTTAACAGTAGCGTGTGAATTATATATCTATAACGACGTGTATGTTAACATAAATTCCTCCTCACAAACGGGCTTTCCTTATAAATACTAGATTCTTTACTGTACGGTATATTTCACATATGAAGTCCTGCGGAAATACACGGAACTAAATTGTACACAGTGTACCTAAATTGTATTTCCGCAACACGACTACAGCGAGCGCCGCATCTACGGTACTTCGTATGCAAAATAGGGTATTGTTGTGTATTGTATACTTACTGATCTTAAGTGTTTTTTTTTGTTGTAGAGTAGGATGTTTTACTGCTACTTTCCAGTAACAAGTGAACAAAGGTCACGTGTTATCTGCATTATTCGTTGTTTTTTTTAAATTTTCCCAGCATATAATGTAATTGAGTTTGTTCGTCGAAGAATAAATTTAACTACTTGAATATTTATAAATAATTTAGTTGTGGAACGATATATTTTTCGTAATAAGTAAAATATTGATTTTGATGTGTGTGCAATATTTCGATCGTCCGGGGTTCGAGAAATACCAAAGCTAGGTACAGAAATGTATGCATATATTTAAATGTAAAAGTTATAGTTCTTAGGGACCTGTCCCAAGTTTAGATAAAAAACGCATATCCCCTAATTAATAAACGCGGTTTAGCGGTTGTATAATTAATCCATGCTTTGTCTTCTTCTTTCGAATGTCTAATTACTGATGACAGAACGAGATAATTCAATGTTATGTTATTCACCCGCTATACCACATTTATTGATAAGTGGGTAAGTGGTGTGCTTGTGAGTATTTATTTATGGTATAAGCCTGCGTTTTTCCTACTAGAATGTTCGCATTTTCCCATGTACTCCATAAGATATTAGGTACAAATTATATAATTTAGCCCTTTTGACGTCCCACTCTTGGGCACGGGCCTCACCTCAACACGAGGAGGATTTTATTGGTATTATGTACAAACTAAGTGTTAGTAAATATTGTTTTGTTCAGAGGCTTGGCTGTGCTCGAATCGGGTATCAGGTTACAATTGTTTAACGTATGTTTAAAACTTATAGATAATGATCCATTTAAGGTGTTAGGTGGCCAAGCCGGACCAACTCATAACAACTCGAAATAAACGTTATTGTTGATATTATATAACCATTTCATTTGCGAAACGAGATGACTTATTATTTTTGTATTTATGACTTCCAATGTTCCAACTTATGATTTGATTAGTTATCGCTTTACGCTTAAAATAGAATGATAACATGTTGTCGATCAAATATAATGATTGTTTATCACAAGGTTTTAGTTTCACTAAACTTCCTAACGTCGTATTTATAGTACCGACTGATAGCTAGCTATCTTCTATCTAGATCCTCACTTGATAAGACACTTCCTGTGTTGTTCATTGAGTTAGTAAAGAAATAATAATAATGTGTCCATACGCATACACGGTAAGCAACCGAATTCACGAAAAAATACAAAATATATCACCAGACTTCACACCATCTGTATGGTCCAAAAATAAGCGCCGCTTGTACTATAGGTACCGTACAATGAACTGAGGGTGATCCCAGAGTGACATTCAATCAATATACATACCAAACTTTATTTTCGTATGAGTCAATTGACAATTTTGATGTCGGAGTTTTCTATTAGGTATTTATTATAAAAAACTCCCCATCAAGGCTTATGAACGAGTGAGGAAAGACCTGTTCCTGACTACTAGGTGTCTCTGTCTTCGTTCATCACCGTCTGGATCCAGTGCAAGTGTTCTCTGACGCTGGTGTACACCCCGGGCAGGCCGGGCACTGCGCAGCTCATACCGTAGCTGCTAATGCCTTCTATGTATTCACCGCAGATGAGTGGACTGCCAGAGTCACCCTGGGCATTAGAAATAAGGGGATTACAAACGGGTTTTTGCATAAAAAGTGCGGCATACTTAACTATTATTCTTTGATATACGAGTAATAGTTATGCCGCACTTTTTGCTAGGGACAGTACGTGAGTACCTACCGACCTAAGAACTTTTAATTATTTGGTCATCTAGTATGTAACTAACTGTTTATCCGATGCTGACAACCTAGATCCAAGCTGGTACCTACTTAATTGGTGGAATATTTGGAATACCTACTTTTACACTTCATTGGTCTGAGTACCTGTGGCAAGCCACAAGCTCTTTATCTGGGTACTTTGTATTAGGATGTCTCACAAAGACAATAAAAAACATTTTTTTCAGACGTAATTTCAGACCCGTAACCTTTCTCAATAAATACATTAAAGCAAGCAAATTTCGTTGTCGACAGTGGTTATCTAACGCGTTTACCTCGGAGGACGCAGATACATATCTATACCTTGTCCTGCCTGCCTATCTAATCTACGAAACTGACAAGAATTAGCTTCTAAAATCTGAATTATCAGTAGATTGTCGGTAGGTACCTACGTAAGGAAATAATGCATAGATATTTAGGTGTTCCCAGTTTGCCTTTTGTGTTATTTGGTACCTACTTAGAAGCAATGATAACGACGAAGTTTGACCCTTGACGAGACCCGAGGAAAAGTAAATTGTCTTGGAACCAGCACGAACCTCGGCGTCATGGCTCACAGGAGTAACAGTGGCAGGAGTGTGTGGCGGCAATAGACCCATAAAATACTGAGAAGCATGATTATCCGATAATTATTCGTGTCCTCATACGATCTTAATGCCTTTATGGTAGGTATACTGGCGACCCGCCCCAGCTTCGCACGGGTATTTTTTATTATACATATAAACCTTCCTCTTGAATCACTCTATCTATTAAAAAAAACCGCACCAAAATCCGTTGCGTAGTTTTAAAGATCTAAGCATAGGTACATAGTGACAGACAGGCAGCGGGAAGCGACTTTGTTTTATAGGTACTATAGTGATTCTGGCTGGACGCACATTACACGGCGACTAACAAATTAAATTGTTACCTTGGTAATATTACCTGGCAGGCGTCTACGCCCTCGCCTAGTGCACACATCATTCCACTGTCGTATTTCGGAGCCACAAATTGCCCTAGCGCCTCTGTACACTGGTCTAATGATACTATTCTCAGTTTACCAGCCAGCAGTCGGTTTGAAGTTTCAATCGTATTAGGCTCTCTGTAACCGTAGCCGTATATTACACATTCGCCTGAAAACCCGTTGTTCTAAATCATCTTCTTCTATACAAATAAATAAAATTGAAGTGTCTGTTTGTAATATCAAAATAACACCTTTTCACTAAATGCATATGAAAGTACATACTGTAACGGTACGAACTCGTCCGTCACGTGCACAAATATAAATATATCGAACTAATATCTAATTAGAGATATCAATTCAATTAATTATAAAAAAATATACATCCATCTTATTTAAAACAAATAGTTTAAAAATAATCTAATATTCCTAAAGAAATGTAGGTTGCTGTACTTTAAGTACCTATATCGCGCTTTCCACGTGTAACTTTTACACGTGGAACATAGGTAGTTACCTACCCTGGATTTGACCTTTCGGCGCGTGCGGCGGCGGCGACTTCAAAGCAAAATCTACGGTAGGCGGTCTCTTTGTCGGGTGATTATTGAAGCAGCGGCGGCTGAGACACTAGGTAACTACGGAGGGCGGCTTCTTTGTAGGAAGATGCCGAAAGGCCGCGCGAGGCGAGTACGTTAGGTGGATTACGAATAAAAGGGCTGGGGTAGTAGGTATATGGGACAGTCAATTGCGATCTCGGGAACTAGTGACATGTGATTATAATTATCGTGAGATTCTAATTTATTTATCTAGAATTGTGTGTTAAAGTGTGTGAAGAGTTATTAATATTAATTTAGTTCTTTGGTGCATCAAAGGGGTTGTATACTTTATTTATTAATTATTAGAATAGTGTTCAAATTCTTGTGAGATAAAATGTCAGGACAATTATCGAAATTCGAAATGTAAATATGATACGTGTGCTCTTGTTAGTTAGGTATCTTGCCTAGGTATTAGTGTTCAGGGTTTAGGATAGATGTAGGTGAATAGGTTATTTATGTTAGACGTAATAAGTTAAATAGGTACCTACGTGTCGAGTACAATGGCGGGAGCGCGTACAAGTTGTAACCTGTTCATCCTTGCATTAACAACATAAATATATATTGTTGATAGGAAGGACCCTTTTGAAATATCCATGGAGTTTCTTGCTCATTCTTCTCCATTGGATTAGGTTTACGAATGAGTGGTAAAGTCTATTTGCTTTTCATAAAGATATACCTACTTAATGTAACTTTATTCTTACTTCAACTTTCAATACTTGATATAGTAAAAGCATTTTGAATAATTTCATTTTAATAGTTGATCATATCAATTGGTTCAGAGATGAGAATCTGGATGGATTGAATCTGACTGATAAGTCTATCTATTTTACATTATTTATTCCTCGACTAAAGCTTGATGTTTTGGATCACACTTGGGGCGGTAGACCCTGTTGGCAATCACTAAACAGTAGATGATAGAGTTGCTAACCTGGCAGTCACTGATCTGACTCATCAGCTTTATAACTACAATCCTATGTTTGGTCATACTTGGGGCGGTAGACCCTGTTGGTATTCTCATCACAAGTAGATGATCGAGATGCTAACTAGTCACTGACTAAACTTATCAAATGTGTATTTAATATTATTTCTAGACTTTGAAGCAGAAGACATCCTGAAGGTCTTGTTAATGGCCAAATGATTGGAATATACTTTTCCTATTTATAGGAAGTAAATTAGACAATTTTAGCTAATATTAAAGTTGTACTAAAACAATTTATTAATTTAAAATAGTTGACTGAGTGACAAGTCAAGGAGGGAAAATACATATGAGATGTTTCCCATAGTCGGGCAGCGTGGAATGGGGCTCCCGACCTTGTCAAAAACAAATAATTGCTGCATAATAATATCTTTGATATAACCGTCTTCCACTAGTTCATATTATTTGTGTATATTTATTACTTTCACATAATCTAATTTAAGGGCATAATCCTCTTCAACATTAAACTTAGGTTGAATTAGGACAGTCTTCTTTATACTTAGACATAGAATATTAACAGGTTAGGTTAGATTATGAAGTATTTATTGTAGGTACGTTCGTTCATAGAATACCAATCTTTCACTAAAAGAATTTAGGTTACTATTTTCGGTTCACTACATTAGGTCCTATAACTACTAGACGATACGGATCACTTGGCCATTATTATATTCAAATATTTCATGATATACCCGGGGTATGTAAGGTGGGTTGTTACAATTTGGTGCCGTGACCAGGATAATATGAATCCTGGATTGCCACGGTATTTGTTTCATTAAAGTAATGTTTTGTTTGGTATGAACTATATTAAGTGACTTTTATAAGTCACAATTTGTTGCTTGTGTAAAGGAAAGTGATTAAGATTGGTATTCAATATGTTAGGACTATAGCTAGATTTAGATAGATAACACTGAAAGGTAGGAATCACGTTAATTCCAATAGTTATGTATTTATGATAGTTCACAAATCTACTGTAAGCTACGTTCTGTTGTATCGATGGAGGCGGTTCGTGCGTTTGATAGTAACATTTCAAGTTGAATAGGTATGTAGGTATATTAGTGCACTGTTCATTCCTTTGTTCAATTAGTGGTTTGGCTATTTTACTCTCTTAATAACAATATAATTTACATCAATTCAATGTTTACATTTTAGGTTATAAAAACTTCATTGACATTAGAGGTAACCAATAGATGGTAGTTTTATCATTATGCCAATATTAGTTAAACAATATAATATTATATATTGTAGAATAATCGATTAGGTAATTTAGTAATATTAAGTGATAGTTATGGTAGTAATACGTTGCAGGACGTAAAAGAATAATGCATTGACAAATAATAGGATTATTTCATTATTTTACTTTAGGGAAGTTTAGTGGAAATAATGACGATGTACTATTAATCGATAATCGATTTGAGGATGGATATTAATTATTTTAGCATTGAATAAATTTCGATGTTGTTAGCTGTTAGATAAAGCGAAAGCGGTTCATTTTCCATAGAGTAAGAAAGTTATAAATTAGTTTGTAGGGTGTTCGTAGGTTTAATTCATGTCCATATCCATGTCGTAAAATTTAAATGATCAGCATTAAATATTTTGTCCGGTTCATAGAAAAAAAAAAAAACGTACTATTGTTAAGTACTTAGTAGGTAAGTGCCGTACAGAAGGTGGTTTTCGTATTAGAGTCTGGGGGTTGAAAATAAAATAAAGGGGATTTATTTTAGGGGATTTTTAGGTAAGATAATATTTACAGTTTTCATAAATTATGTGAAGTTTTATAATAAGACTAGCTTTATTTTAGAGGTTGTCTATATTTAAGAGTTCAGTAATTAGGTAGGTAGGAAGGTAGTTTATTATAGTGTAGTTCGGTTTATAGGTAATTATTATAAGATTATAAAGTAAACTCTAGGAAGGTTTTCATTGTTTGATAGATACGAATAAAGGCGAAGCAAGGTAGAAATTTACGTCTTAGAACGGGTCTAGGTAACTAATAGATAAGTATCTATTAATCAATTAATGCATAGGTAAATATGAGTTAAGGAGTTTAGTAGTCATTAATGCGGAAATGCGTACCCCAAAGTAGGTAAGTAAGTACTTACTAGAAAGGATAGATAGGCGTGTACATACATAAGAGGTTAATTGTAGAAATACGGATTCCAAAGTAGGTTAGTAGGTACCTATTAGAAATGGAAGATAGCCTTCTATCTAATTAAAAATCATTTAGTTTCGCATAGGTACATGGATAATAAAATTAAATATTACTAATAAAAATACCTATTTAGTTAGATCGTCATTTACCTACCAATCTAGTTGAAGTCTTAGAAACTTGTTCACGAAAAAAAAAAAAAAAAAAAATGTAGCTTTCGGAAAGAGTTTACTTATTCCTCAATTGAGTTAGGTAAGTAACTAGTCTTGAGACAATAATGTAGGTAAGTACTTGTTTATTGAAAGAAAATACCTAATTTCCCACTCCCATAACTTGAACCGAATAGAACAAAAGGTTTTGTAGGTAGGCTAGGTACCTTCAAAGATAAAAAGTTTAAGGATTATTTAATAATGTTTAATTTAAAGGTTTTTACAGTTAGACGGAGGATCGAGTAGGTAAGTACTTAACGAATATAGGTAGTTACCCAACTAGACTTATTAACTTTACTCGTATATACCTAGTTTAGAAGATGATTAGGTACTTAACTATCCACTATGAGTAAAAATTAAAAAAAAAATGAGTTGAGACTCTAGAAAAGGTACCTTGTTGTAGAATAGGTAGTTTGTTAAATGATTTAAGTTAGACATGTTAGGCAGGCAGGCTCATATGTATGCTTTTATGTATAAATGGTTTTAATAGGAATAATGACTGTTGATGTGGTTAGGTAGGTCGTGTAATTAAAAATGTTGGTAAAATCAAAGACCTTTTTGCAATATTAGGTTCACTTCCTTCGTCTATGGGTAAAATAGATTTTAGGAGTAGGTAAGTACTACATACTTATGAATACTGTGATAAGTAGGTATCTATAAAATATTGCTTTCTTTCAGAATTTAGGTAGATATCTATGATTACCAAATAAAATAGGAAAATCGCTTGTAGGTAGGAAAACGCTAATATTTCGAATAGGTACGTTATCGCTCGGACGTTCTTTTAATTTAATATTATTTGTAATAGGTATGTGTAATTTATTGTTTTTGACATTTTCGTGTCATTATATCTTCACAGGTTATTATTTACCCGACTGCGCGACGCAGGAGTGATGTGTTTGTTGTTGCCAACAGCCAGACGTCTTATTGAAAAAAAAATGTCGACCGCTTGACGTGGTGGTTCGTGTGTGGGACGCTCGGCTTGTTGCGCGTAGTGGTTGCGGGTTCGATTCCCGTTTGAATAAGCTTCGAGGCGCTCAGCTAGCTCCCCGTGTTTGATGGTTACGGGTTCAATTCCCGTGTGGACCGTGTCGCTTAGTTAGCTCCCCGTGTGTGGTGGTTACGGGTTCAATTCCCGTGTGGCCAAGTTTCGGATCTTTCAGCTCGCTGCGCGTGCGTGGTGGAAACGGGTTCGATTCCCGTAAGGATAAGTGATGGATCTTTCAGCGTGGTGGATACGGGTTCGATTCCCGTAAGGATAAGTGGTGAATCTCTCAACATGGTAGATATGGGTTCGACTCCCGTAAGGACAGATGGTGGATCTCTCAGCGCGGTGGATACGAGTTCGATTCCCGTAAGGATAAGTGGTGGATATCTCATCATGGTGGATACGGGTTCGATTCCTATAAATATATGTGGTGGATCTTTCAGCGCGGTGGATACGGGTTCGACTCCTGTAAGGACAAGTGTCGGATCTCTCGGCGCGCTGTGCGTGGTAGTTGCAGGTTCGATTCCTGTAAGGACAAGTGTCGAATCTCTCGGGGCACTGCGAATTGTGTTTGCGGGTTCGATTCCCGTCGGGGTGAGTTTCGGAGTTGGCCTTTTCCTGGTTGGCCCGCGCTGGGTGGTGTTGGGTTCGCCCGATTCATGGATCGATGCCCGTGATGCGGCGTTGCTTGGTTTGGGACCTTGGGGTTGGTGCGTTGGTCTGGCGATATTTATATTTTAAGTATTTATTTGTTAAAATTCGCGAACTATGTTAAGAGGGGTATCATTGAATAGGTATTTGAAGGTCATATTTAGTTTACATTCATGATCTACGGCGATTTACTTAAAATTCAATACAAGGGTTCTAGATGTATAAATAATAAAAGTATGATGTGTAAAATAGTAGTCTAAATCGTAGGGTTGCGCTTTGCGTTAAATGTAATTTCGCGTTCTTATCAATTTAAGCACCCACCTTCCTTTCCTAGTATCTCATACATTGGCATTTTGCGTAAATAGTTATAAATTTGTTGTTTTGCGTTGTTCACGGTTTCGGATTTTCATAACTGACGTTTTGCGTATCTACCAATTTTATAAAATCGTTATGATATAGGTATTCATGCATTATTTAAATTTGCGTAACTATGCGAATCGTTCTGTTACATCCAATCTGGGGGTTGTGCAGTGATGTTTAGGTATCTACTTAGACCAAATGTGCTAAATTCGTAGTATTCGTCCCGAGTTATGTTGTAGTATTATTTAGGTGGTGTGTTTCGCTATGAATGTAGAAGCTTTGTAAGCATTAGTATGTTTTCTACGATAGGGTTGTTGATGAATGGATTAGGTATGAAGTATGATTATTCATTTTTATTGTTTTGAGGGGCCTAAGTGATTCTACGATGTCTTGGTACGAAACGGTTTGTCAATGTTTAAGAATCAGAAAATCATTAACACAATCAAAGGACTTTTTATGATGGAGTTTGGTGTTAGGATAGGTCAGTAGACATGCATCAGTATAAACTGATCTCATAAGAAGTCCGTACTCTACTGGCAACAAACAATATCGTCGTTTGGTACACTCCACATGCTCCGAAATGTAAATAAGTTGTTTTGTGGGCCTGGGTCTCAGTGAGGTGTTGCGTTCATGGGGGACTATCGCTTGTTAGCCTATGGGGAAGTCCAGACTTTGATAGGATGGTGTATTCAGTTCACACTAAACGTAAGATGGGTTTGCTGTGAATGGCTTACACTTAATCACTAGGATTGATCTGCTCACAACAGGTTTCCTTGCGGAGTTTGGACTATCTCTGCGAGAAGTTGTTTTTCTTCATGAATGCGACACTAGTAAGCTTGCTTGGACATCGGACTCATATGGCGATTGGTTCCAATTCGGTGTAAATACAATTTTCATTGTAGGCACACACACATGTAACACACATGCATTAGACTAATTTTCTGAAGCGAATATTGGCAAATTAGAATTTGCACTAGTTAGTTCTTCTGGGGTTGATATTATTATTTAAATTATATTTGTGCATTTATTTTTGGTTCATGAAAAATTTACTTCGGTTAAATATTCATTCACCTGCATAAATTTTGGGGGTTGGCTGTAACGGTACGAACTCGTCCGTCACGTGCACAAATATAAATATATCGAACTAATATCTAATTAGAGATATCAATTCAATTAATTATAAAAAAATATACATCCATCTTATTTAAAACAAATAGTTTAAAAATAATCTAATATTCCTAAAGAAATGTAGGTTGCTGTACTTTAAGTACCTATATCGCGCTTTCCACGTGTAACTTTTACACGTGGAACATAGGTAGTTACCTACCCTGGATTTGACCTTTCGGCGCGTGCGGCGGCGGCGACTTCAAAGCAAAATCTACGGTAGGCGGTCTCTTTGTCGGGTGATTATTGAAGCAGCGGCGGCTGAGACACTAGGTAACTACGGAGGGCGGCTTCTTTGTAGGAAGATGCCGAAAGGCCGCGCGAGGCGAGTACGTTAGGTGGATTACGAATAAAAGGGCTGGGGTAGTAGGTATATGGGACAGTCAATTGCGATCTCGGGAACTAGTGACATGTGATTATAATTATCGTGAGATTCTAATTTATTTATCTAGAATTGTGTGTTAAAGTGTGTGAAGAGTTATTAATATTAATTTAGTTCTTTGGTGCATCAAAGGGGTTGTATACTTTATTTATTAATTATTAGAATAGTGTTCAAATTCTTGTGAGATAAAATGTCAGGACAATTATCGAAATTCGAAATGTAAATATGATACGTGTGCTCTTGTTAGTTAGGTATCTTGCCTAGGTATTAGTGTTCAGGGTTTAGGATAGATGTAGGTGAATAGGTTATTTATGTTAGACGTAATAAGTTAAATAGGTACCTACGTGTCGAGTACAATGGCGGGAGCGCGTACAAGTTGTAACCTGTTCATCCTTGCATTAACAACATAAATATATATTGTTGATAGGAAGGACCCTTTTGAAATATCCATGGAGTTTCTTGCTCATTCTTCTCCATTGGATTAGGTTTACGAATGAGTGGTAAAGTCTATTTGCTTTTCATAAAGATATACCTACTTAATGTAACTTTATTCTTACTTCAACTTTCAATACTTGATATAGTAAAAGCATTTTGAATAATTTCATTTTAATAGTTGATCATATCAATTGGTTCAGAGATGAGAATCTGGATGGATTGAATCTGACTGATAAGTCTATCTATTTTACATTATTTATTCCTCGACTAAAGCTTGATGTTTTGGATCACACTTGGGGCGGTAGACCCTGTTGGCAATCACTAAACAGTAGATGATAGAGTTGCTAACCTGGCAGTCACTGATCTGACTCATCAGCTTTATAACTACAATCCTATGTTTGGTCATACTTGGGGCGGTAGACCCTGTTGGTATTCTCATCACAAGTAGATGATCGAGATGCTAACTAGTCACTGACTAAACTTATCAAATGTGTATTTAATATTATTTCTAGACTTTGAAGCAGAAGACATCCTGAAGGTCTTGTTAATGGCCAAATGATTGGAATATACTTTTCCTATTTATAGGAAGTAAATTAGACAATTTTAGCTAATATTAAAGTTGTACTAAAACAATTTATTAATTTAAAATAGTTGACTGAGTGACAAGTCAAGGAGGGAAAATACATATGAGATGTTTCCCATAGTCGGGCAGCGTGGAATGGGGCTCCCGACCTTGTCAAAAACAAATAATTGCTGCATAATAATATCTTTGATATAACCGTCTTCCACTAGTTCATATTATTTGTGTATATTTATTACTTTCACATAATCTAATTTAAGGGCATAATCCTCTTCAACATTAAACTTAGGTTGAATTAGGACAGTCTTCTTTATACTTAGACATAGAATATTAACAGGTTAGGTTAGATTATGAAGTATTTATTGTAGGTACGTTCGTTCATAGAATACCAATCTTTCACTAAAAGAATTTAGGTTACTATTTTCGGTTCACTACATTAGGTCCTATAACTACTAGACGATACGGATCACTTGGCCATTATTATATTCAAATATTTCATGATATACCCGGGGTATGTAAGGTGGGTTGTTACAATACGACACCTATAACTAAACGCTTTTTAAAACATTTTTGTCTGTCTGTCTGTCTGTCTGTGTGTTTGTTCCGGGTAATCTCCGAAACGGCTGGACCGATTTTGACGGGACTTTCACTGGTAGATAGCTGATGATATAAGCAGTAACTTAGGCTACTTATATTTTAGAAAAAAATAAAGAAATGGGTCCTGTCGCGCGGGCTCAGAACGCGGGAGCGGGCTTTATTTTAAAGTTAAATTCCACGCGGACGAAGTCGCGGGCTCAGCTAGTAATATATAAAGTAAGTAGGTACCTAATATCGCACAAGGCTCGCACAAGGCTCGCACAAGGCTGAACGTTACCGATCGAAAATACTTGGTAAGTGTAACTATTAATAGCAAGTATTTGATAGTTGTAGTATTAGAGTCATTCAAGACAGCAATTAATTAAATAAAATAGGTATATAAATCGAAGAGACTAGATAGAATTATCATAGGTAGGTATCTACCTAACGAGACCTTTACTTGGGCTAATAGCAGTCTGCTTGGTTTTAAGAGATTTAATGTATGAATTATATTCACGACATTCGGTTCTAACGAAAATAAAAATAAACTAGGTACCTAAGTATTCTAGCAAAGCGCAAAATAAATTTCTTTCGCGTGAGCTCGGAGTCAGACTAAAGTCAATATTGATTTACTGTTACCCTCACATACTGTTCAAAATATAAATTTAATGAAACCTTTGCATATTCAAAATGATCAAAGCGCAATGCGGTGGATGCTCGTTCTCCATAATAAATAGGTACCTATGACACCCACACACCTATACAACTGAGGGTAAAGACATAATCACCTGATATGCCGAATGATGAGGCGGGGAGCACTGCGCCGTGAAGCCAAGCTCTATCGCCTAGATTAAGCCTTATCCAAAGTAGTGCTATATCGTGAGCCCTCGATACCCTGCAATAAGGTGGATAGTTTTTTGAAACGAAAACTACCGTAATACAGATTTTGCTAACGAGATTGACAAAGATGCTGAATACCACATGGGTAGGTTAGATTAGATTAGTATAAAGTCTTATTTTAATAATGCACGATATTTTCTATGATAAAAATGCTAAAGATAATGCACTTTCGTAACACAAACGTAAGGAAATCCTCCCCTTTCCTTAATACTTACTTGACTAGAGTAACTAAGCACTTTTTCCATCAACATAATTAGATAGCTAGCTAACTTTAGGCACTTAAAATAAGCATACCTTAGTAATAATTTATTCAAGTAATTAAGTAACCAACAGAGATTTTGCAGCCCTGATTTCAACCCATATAGGTAAGTGAAAACACTGCGCTGGCAACTCAATCCAATAATCTATATCGTATCGGTATCCTCATAACAAACTCCAGGGACCTAACATCCTGAACATAACCGTCGTGTAACTTACTTACTCATCATAAAACTCATTCTTAATAATCTCCAATATGTCAGTTCTGGGAGGCTCATTATAGTAACAGTAATTGTTTAATAGTAGGAAATATTCTTCATCATTTCGATGCACGCAGTGCGCTGACGTCAGAGCAAAATGTGGGGATAGAAGCGTTGCTCCGCACAGATGCTGGCTATTCGCGTTCCGTAATGACGCCACGCGGGCCTGTGTACCTGCGTTAATTAAATATCTATAATTAATTGCATCTAATAGATAGTAAATAGGGTGCCAACGATCTGCGTAGGTATGGACTAGGCAATATCATCCTCCGCTATGTAACGGGGCGCCGCGCCAGGGGTCCTCGCTGGCATGCATCACGACCACTGTCTCGCAGTGTACCTAAGCGTATACTAACTTACATTAATTTGCAACGAATGAGCAAAACTACATTAAGGTTTAGGCCTCCTCAGTTGTTATGCCTTGCACGTGTCATACCTACTTGCGAGGGGTGTTATACAGGCATCATAAAAACACCCCCTAATGTGTATTATGCGGAGAGAGAAACATTGACCCGAGCTCGACCCCACGATTTCAGTACCTATACTCGGCCTAGTGTGGAACCTGCTTCTGTATACGTAGGTATTATTTTACGAAGGTCCAATGTAAAATGAAACCCAATGCTACGATATTTTATTTGATGTAAGATAAGAACTCGCAGAAAACAAAGGAAAAATGTAAAAGGTATCGTAGGTATGGCATCTGTTTTCATACGTCCTCGGAGGGCGTTTCAAGGATATCCAACTCTACGAGGAAGCGATCCAAATTTAGTTTCAAGATTGAGAAGACGAGCCAAGGGGACAGAAATGGGTAATTTCCTAAAATGACAGAACATTTGGCAACAGTCGACCATAATATTCAAGTATTTACCACTCATTTGATACAGACATAAAATGCAATATTTACAATGTTTACAGGTTTTGCATCGCTGTTTATTAACATTGTGATATTGAATATAAATAAAATAAAGTAATTACAAAAATATAGGTACCACATTCGACTTCTATTCCTCCAACCACTCTCTTAATTCTCCCACATCTTGTCAATAAGCAGAGATTTGACAGGATTGTGATTACTATAAAAACAATGGTATTCTTTTTAAAACACATTTCAACACTCCGTATATAGCCTATTAAATTAGCGACGCATTAAAAATATCTACCTAACTACAGCAAAATGCCATTTAACTGTTTTACTTAGGTAGTAATTCGTGACGAAATGTGAAATTATTTACGATTGTCAACTCGTGTTTATGTTGAATAAACACGAGTTGACAACTTTTTTAACTTTACGATTGGGTATCTATACAAATAAATAAAATTGAAGTGTCTGTTTGTAATATCAAAATAACACCTTTTCACTAAATGCATATGAAAGTACATGCGACACCTATAACAAAAACGCGATTTAAAAATTTTTTGTCTGTCTGTCTGTCTGTGTGTTTGTTCCGGGTAATCTCCGAAACGGCTGGACCGATTTTGACGGGACTTTCACTGGCAGATAGCAAATGTTATAAGGAGTAACTTAGGCTACTTTTATTTTAGAAAAACTAAATTTTAAAAAATGGGTCCTGTCGCGTGGGCTCAGAACGCGGGAGCGGGCTTTTTTGTTAAGTTAAATTCCACGCGGACGAAGTCGCGGGCTCAGCTAGTATTTTATAAAATCACCCAGTATTTTGCAAGTGAGGAAATTATAGAGTCACACTTTGGTAGCAGGCAGTGGCATAGCTATGGGTTGGGTCTAGGGACAAAAATAAAATTGGAGCCCTATATAAACTAAAATGACTTTAAAGGTGCAAAACTACTTCATCATCAGCTCCTTACCACCCACTGGGCATAATAGGGCATAATAATAAATATCGCTAGACGAACACACCAGCTGTATGGTCCTAAACTAAGCAACGCTTGTACTATGGGTACCGTACAATGGCCTGGGGGCGATCCCAGTGACACCCAGACCAGGGAAAATTACGAAAAGGCCATTTCCGAAATTTAGCCCGGCGGGAATCGAACCCGCAACCACCCGGTGTAGTAAGCTGAGCGGCCTACGTTCGAACTACTGCGTCCAGCGCTCGTCTAAATATAATATACTAAAGCAAAACTAGTTACTACTAAGTATTATGTGTATCTTGCTTCGAGCGTAGTTCATGGAGGACAAGGGAACCCTTGAGCTTGGGGCCTCGGGGTACTGGCCCGCACCTAGCCCTACGGTAGCTACCTACGCCACTGGTGGAAGATATTCGATCATGGTTCTCGACCACAAATTTTATGTAAAGTGTTTTCCGTTCATTAATAAATAATTTTGAATAATTTTAATTAGGCAAATTGGTTAAAACGCGGAGCTTAATTAATTTAAAATCCCTCGTCCCTGAATCCGTGGCCTGTGCAAACTGTAAACATAATAAATGGCGACCCTGCATTACTCGTAGCAGCTGAGTCCAAAAATGGACAATGAAGCGTAAGCAAGTTGGAACAATAATGTTTACCAAGTCCTAATCATTTGGCTCTTTCCATTATTTACTTATATTTCATGACCACATGTACTAAGTATTATGTATTTCATTTCGCCCATTAGCGTTAACCCATTAGGGTTAGGTCACAGAAATGTTTATTAAGCTTTCTATCACAAATAGTTGCAGGTTTGATTCCCGTCAGAGCTAATTTCGGTAATGTAATAGTCAGTTCGTGATTTGCCCCGATTCTGGACTGTTACTGTGATCACCATCTTTAGTATGACGCATCAAATGTTTGGCATCCTACGAATCCCGTGGTTTTTTATTGTCTAGTGAATTTATTTAATATTTTATGTATCATGTTTCCTAATGTGTAAGTTTGCGGTTCTTACCCTATCTTATCGTCATCATATTGTCTGTCTTATCCTAATCCTACTGAATTTAACTCTGATGGAAAGTTTAAACATATGGCCTAATGTGAATGGTGATATAGTAGGTAGGTATGGTGTGGAAGCGTTTATGTCTTTAACTACTGCCGTTGTCCTATTTCGCCGCCCTCAATTTTTAGATAAAGGTGAAAATATATAGAATGAAAGCAGTAGATCAATGGCTGATTTGGGTAGGGGAGGGACGTTGGGGTCCAGTCGTTTAAGGCTAACATGGTTATTGTTATGTCCTTCAGCGGTTGCGGGTCAGCTTTAGAGTTAGATTAAGTACACCGCATTGTACTTTCTTCGCCTTGAGCCGAAGTCGATTTCTGGGACGCTTTGTTTGTATCCACTGCAATAAAAAGTGTTATCAAAAGGTAGGTACTAAATTCAACCTTATGTGTTATTTATTTTCTTTACTTAGGCTACCTTTTCGTAGTAGAATATTTTTTTTATGTGGCGTTATTCCGTTCGGTCCCATTTAGGTAAATCGTAGGTTTCATCAATTTTGTGTGATAAAAAGTTGACTGTGCTAACGAAAGTAGCTGACATTCAGCCAGCCAATGGTGAACGCGTGGTCGAACTTTACAGGTCACCTCTGACTAGTAATAACTCATCACCAAACCTACCCACCCTCTACGCGTAGGTTGATTCATAAACAAGTTGATTTTCGTCAAGTATAATCCGTGAACATATGTATAATTTACATAATATTCAATTTTCAAAATATATCCTTTCGGTACACGTGCACCGCTTAAAATCTTACCGTGATAAGATAAAGTGTTACAAATTAGTCCGAGTCGGCGTTGAGTGAGTTTAAAATAGTATATTCTATAATTATTTAGTGTTATTGTTGTGGTTCGCATGTGATGCCAAAACGCAGCGACAACAGACAGGTGGGAGCGGGCAGCGGGTAAGCAGCGTGGTTTATGTAACGCGAGGGCGCGAGCGGCGCGCCGCGGCAGTGCTCCGCCGACCGCCCGCGCCGGGCCACTCCGCGCTATGGACCGGGCCAGCCCGCCGCCGCCGCCGGCCAGCCCGCCCGCGCACTCGCACGGCTTCAGCGCCTTCTGCACCGCGATCTCGGACACGCTCTCGGTACGTACTTGCCGGCGCCCCGCCGCCCCCTCCCTACCTACCCTTCCATCATATACCACCGACGCCGTCCAAAACGCATTTTGGCGCCGATATGTTCCCTATAAATAATAACTATCGGTGATGAGTGTCGCGGATCCATCTATTTTCACACACACGTGGTTGTCGAGGTCGGCGCCGAGGCCTCGCCGGTCCTGGTCATCGCGGAGGAATCGGAATAAAAGTCATGGAGGGAATAAAAAATATAAACAAGTTTATTATTAGAGCTCGTTGAGGCCGGGTCGCACGGTCGCCATTTGTCCGATGGCTGTGATCTACAGAAATACCCGCGCATTAAAACGGCCGTCCGCCTGGTGCGACGTACAAAGGCGAGCCGCGACACCGCACTCGTGCTAACTCAGCACACCGACCACCACCGCCTGTGCTGCCGCGCCGACCCTCGCCCAGCATCGCGACACCGCGCTCACTACAAAAACTCACCGATAATCCTAGGTACCGACTCCACTAATAAATAACTCGCAAACCTAGCCTAATTTTAACTGAAACTTTTCAACAACAAGTTACCTGAAATATTATAATACCTTGCAGACGAATTGAACTTACAACAAAGCGTTTTGATTTTCTAGTGTTTCCCATAAACAGGTGTTGCGACAGTGCGTATAGTTGTTGTACAGCGATACATCAGTTACGAATAATCGTGAACTAAATGCTCCAGTGTGTTTTGTTTACCTGCATGATACGCGAATGTGGCCGCGGGGCGCGTCCCGTTAAACAAACTTAACACTTAAGGTTGTGTCCGCAACCAATAATTAGATGCAATAGTTTTGTATAGTGCTTTAGATACCGATCTAACTGAACACATTGACGATTTACTAGTGTACCACTAAAACAATATATATATCGTCAGAATAACCCCTAAAATAAGTACCTACTTAGGCTATTTAAACGTATTCAACCCCTAAATTATCGAGTTTACGACCCTGATTTGCATAATAATCTTCTGTAGCATGCGAAATTCTTTCTACTTTTATTAGTCTACCGACTCTATCGAAATGAAGATGCCTCTTTTTTATATATAATCAGAATAATGATAGTTGAAAATTGTTGAATAAATTAAGTATATTTTACAGAGTTTTAAACCTGATGTGGTTTTCAAATAATTTAAATACCTGGCCAAAATATAATAAAAAGCCCATTTACCTAACAAATTGAAACAAAAACTATAACTAAATCGGAAATCTCAGGAATACTTAGATCGCCACAATATAATATCTTACAGGAACATTGTGAAATTTAATGTAACCAAACATAACAATCTTAACCTCATCGTTTTTGTGCACAGTATCTATTGTTAGTTACTGATTTAGTCTTACAGCATAAAAAACACCACAAGATCCCACGTTATTTGAGAATTATGGAGAAATTAAGTGGAAATCGAATCACTTTAAATAAAATTGAAGCAAATAACTTTAAGGTTCAATGATCTTCAGTGATCTATAACCAAATAAGTTGCTTATGTATGGATTACTAGCTGTGCCCCGCGACTTCATCCGCGTAGTATTGGATTATTGGGTTAAAAAGTATCCTAAATGTTAATCCCGGTTATAATCTATCTGTGTTCCAAATTTCATCCAAATCCGTTCAGTAGTTTTTGCGTGAAGGAGTAACAAACATACATACATACATACATACATCCACACTCACAAACTTTCGCATTTATAATATTAGTAGGAAGTGATCACAATCTTGTGACGATATGTCTGTAAGCTCGCGAAGAATCAAAGCTTCAAAGAACTGTAGAAGTATTTGAGCGTGGTGCAAGGTTGGGTCCACCATTTGACCGATCGATCGACACGCGACCCTGGCGCTTTCTTCAATCAACACTGTAAGCCAAGCTAGGTACTGCTTTATTAAATTCTTACAAGAAAACACTTGAACTTGTTGCATAAATTATAGAACGCAAGGCAGCAAATTGTGTTTCTTTGTGACTAAGATTCCATATTTAGTTTGCGTACTATATTACTTGTAATTGAAGCGTAAACAGATTAGATAGATAAAAGTTCTTATAACTATGGAAGGAAGGTAGAGAAGGCATTTGTTTTTTTATGCAAGAAAAGGTAGAGTCATAGGTCAAGCAGCGGCCTGATTTAAATTGGACTGAATGAATACAAAAGTAGAGTAGGTACCTATTGTTGAGCGAATGGGATATCAACCTTCGATACATACCCAATGAAGGAACACGTTTGATACCTGGAAAGTATTAATACCTACCTAATAATTATTTTATATTTCTGTAATGAGAATAAAACTTTTGCTAAATAATTTAAACAGCTCAAGATTATACTCTTTAACGTGACATACATTATTGTGGCAACGTGACACATTTTATAGCGTTAATTTCGAGCTTAAATTATGATTACGAATGTGAAGAATTTCTTCATATGCCTCCGAATATGCGCAGTGGACCTTATTTAAAAATCGCGTAGGATTTGTTGTGTTGAACCGAATCCAAATTGGTCGGCCGGAATGATGCGCGTGCTTGTAAAACTGAACGTAGCCATAACTTGTATCAGTAAGTCGTTAGTGGTGACCAGTGCCGGAGATAGTAATTGGACAGTGTTTCATATCACACGGCTTGGTTGGCCGATTATAAATAGAAAGAAAATAGAGAACACAATCGGGTATCTCGGCCACTGCTCCTGCTATTTCTGATCGGAACTTGTCCCGAAATCAAGAACACGGCCAGGTTACCGGAGCCCGTTGAACATGAATTCACACTGTCATTGGGGTCACATGTTTAGGAATATACGTGTTGGATTTCAGCGATTCACGAATTACGTAAGTCTTTTCGTATAATTCTTTCATAATGTTTCCGTTATGAGATTCACGTGAATATGTTGCGTAGTCAAGTATTTTTTTGCTGTATTTTTTTAAATATTTACAGTTGTAGCATACAATGTAAACTGTTTCGATGTATTTTATATATCAGAAAAATCTAATCGTCAAAATAAAATACCTACCACAGTTTGCAAAATTTAAAAGAACGTTTAAATAAAGTTTTTTAAATGTACATAATGAAATTTATGTATTCGTAGTTTTGTTAAATTCACATTCTGGTGTACAGTAAAAAGTTTTACTATTCTATTATATTCTACCTACTGTCGTTTTCAAAAAGGTTTAATAAGTATCTACCTAAGTATTAAAGTAAAATTTTTAACAAACTTTGGAATAAATATTAATGATATCCATACAGGCACGATCACGGGAGAGGTCGCGAACTTATCTGAATAACAATGACTCCTCCCGCTTTGTAACCTTGACCTAGATAGAGAAGGTCATTGACATCTGTACTATAGATATAACGAAGGATGACTTTGAATATGTTTTAACTACCGGTAGCTATATCATACTCAGGTCTAGAGATACTGGAGAGATACTGGATCTGTTACCGTGTACCAGAATACTTACGTCTGAAGAATATCTAGATGGCTACCGATTTATATAAATGGTTTAGGTATATACCTTTTAGTTTTATGAGTTTATCGAGGGAGATATTACAAAAAACGGCATAGCTAGCAATAACGTAAATGCAGCTACTCAATTTCACTAACAATAAATCAGATTATTTTACAAACAGTGCGCTAGCGGTGTTACTGTAGATACTGACAATTTTAATAATTTTAGTTCAACGTTTTTTTTGGAGAAAAGCCAATCCTTAAAAACTAAGTATAGGCATGGGTATCGGTCGCGAGTTATGACATCGTAAAATACAACTTCCATTGCTCGGGTTACCGTTATAATGATAGCTTTCAATAAGTGCCAGAATAAATAATGGAAGATACCTTGATCCTGAATGTTCATCTCGATTATTCTATTTCCCAGCCTCTTTGATGGTTGATTTAGCGCGTAGACATTGATCGATAAAATTGTTTGGCAACAACAATTAATTTCTTGGTTGGTTCCGTCACTTCTAATATTGTATTTATTTAATTAGGTAGTGTCTTTCTCGGCAGCACTGAATATAGACGTCCTCATAATAAACACAGTTTTGGCTCGAGAAGTGGTGACATCCTGTAGCAACCTTTACATCTGTGTTGTGTTCAGTGCAATTATTAAGGTATGATAATGAATATTTTAAATATATAATGGAATAAATAGCATATATTCTTACATACCTACATAGTTATCTATATAGACTCAAATAATTTATTGTGTTTAGGCCTACGGGGGCACTTTCAAATTGTCATCATTACATTCTTTCCTTAAGTCTTCAACCGGATGGGCACGCGTCCTAGACTGAGAAGATCCGAAACGAAACACAACGGGCATGCCTGTTTTTTACCTATTACATTTTTTAAGATCTGAAGATGATTTATGACTTCCTGATGTGATATGTTCTCTACCTGTAAAAACGCGTGCTACGTTGATTTGTGTCGAGTTCTAAACTCGCAGAACATAAAGTCTCACCACAAAGCGTTTTGCTTCTAAATTGATCCATTAAGCATCTGTGTTTATGACTACAATATCCGCAACACCTTCGAGAAATTCTTTGCGGCAAAATTTTTGTGTTGTGTAAAATAAACTAGTACCTGCTTACTTATTTGTGCGATCACATTCGACCAATAAACGGTGGTAGAGCAAAGCTGTCGTGAATTGACTACAGCTCATGTACGGGCTGGTTCGATCGGGTTAATACCACCCTCTCACAGAAGATCGGCTTAATTTAGCTATTATACTTAGCTGTATTTCGTACGATAAGTGAGAGAGCCAACCCCCTTCTTCTCCTTCTGTGCCACTCCGCTGCAGATCGGTAACGTGCGAGCAATACCTTTGGTATTCCAAAAATCTATAGGCTACCGTAACTCAGGGCGGGTCGTACGATTGCTTGCTGACTGCTGTCTTAGTTATGTAAAAACACAGTGTAAAAAATACAATGTCCTTTATCTTCGGCTGGATAGACACTTCAAATAAACAATTGACTGATATTAGAAAATTCAGCCCACAAAGTTATAAGATTCAGCCTATAGGTGTCTGCAATCTGTGTCTTTAACTTCCTCATAAATAATAAAAGCTAATTAAATAATAATAGCGCTCGACGTCACCTTATTAATATAACATATACAACATATTATAAAATAAAAATACAACATTATATTGTCGTTTATAACATGTAAACCGTTATCACCCATTCCATATGTCTAGTTTCGAATACTAGTGTCACATAATTTAACTAAAGCACACAGCTAGTTGACGTAAACAACAACTCTTTGATTATTTTCTCAATTCGAGGACAAGGTTTAGAAAATCTGAGTTGTTTACCAACAGTTCTAGCTGTTCTAGGTAATGTTTTCTTCGGAGACATTTTATTATTGAAGCTTTTTATAATGAAGAGTCATATCGCCCACTCGTTTTCCTATAAACTCTTACGTGAGCTTGAGTAGGTTGGTATAAGTATTAAGTTATTTGTAGAACCTTGTTAGTGAATTTATTGTTTAGGTATAATAATATTATAATACAGTTAATACGAAACCTGAAACATCTGTATATATATTTCTATAAATCGGAAGAAAAAGGTGTATACACAAATTGATAAAATAATCACAGTTGCCTAAGGGTCTATTCAGACGAGCTGCATCTGCTATTATCTATACATCTATACAAATAAATAAAATTGGAGTGTCTGTTTGTAATATCAAAATAACACCTTTTTACTAAATGCATATGAAAGTACATACGACACCTATAGCAAAAACGCGATTTAATTTTTTTTTGTCTGTCTGTCTGTCTGTATGTTTGTTCCGGGTAATCTCCGAAACGGCTGGACCGATTTTGACGGGACTTTCACTGGCAGGTAGCTGATGTTTTGTTATAAGCAGTAACTTAGTTACTTTTATTTTAGAACAAAGAACAAATGGGTCCTGCCGCGCGGGCTCATAACGCGGGAGCGGGAGCGGTTAAGTTAAATTCCACGCGGACGAAGTCACGGGCTCAGCTAGTATTAAATATAAACTGTATCGAAACTGTCGACCGACTGCAAGCACAGAGTCGTTAGCACTGCACGTCCACTGCCAGCGCATTGCGCAATTTGTTGGCAGTTTTGATGCAGTTATATGAAATGTTCGCACGGCTACATATCAAGCTATCCATTCCCAGTATAAGCTGACCATTCCCATTGTAAGAAAATCCTATACAATGCGAGATCAGCTTATACTGGAAATGTATAGCTTGATATGTAGCTGCATACAAATACAAACTGCAATTTTGCAGCTGGCTTGCAGTCCGGGTAAAGCTAGTCTCATAAGACGCTAACTAAAAAAAAATAGTTATCGTTGTTTATCGCGTGCTCCAAGTGGCCTGATGTAACGAGTGTGAGTAACAGTTGGAACCATTCTATTAGTCACTCATTAGTGCTGATTCTGCTAGAACATAACTAAACATGACTAAACTAAACGTGGTGCGGTCCTTCTCGCGTTCATAACATAAGAGCGAGAGAGAAATACTTGCGGCATTCATAATTGTCTTCGATAAGAACAAAAGCGAGGTAATGATAATCTAAGTGCTTGTTGGTATCAGGGAATTTAGTGGTACAGTCGTTGGAAACACAGTCGGATGTCTATTAAAGCATTTGTTTAAGGAATAAGTGGTTGCTTGAGTTAGGCAACAAGAAAACTTTATTATTCAAGTTCGTATGAACTTATGTGTAGTGTTTTTTGACTACTTACAAGTACTTACAAGTTCTGTCGTGTTTATTTTGTAAGAATCGAAGAACAGTGATGAAGTATTCATCACTGTTCTAGTATTTAGTATTCATCTAAAAGGTGACGTATCTACCTAGTGATAGTTAGTGGATCTGGTAGGTCTGAATTGCCCTGGTATAGCGGAGGAACATTAAAAGGTGCAAACAATTTATGGTACGGTTTTGTACGTGTACACTGTAGCTGTAGACTTCCTTGTGATTAAAGGCAACACAAGTGTCGTTTTGCCTGACCAAGTGTTATCTAATACCTACTTCGTACTTACTTATAAGTTAGTTGCAAAACTTACATTTATATGATTTCCGTGAGAAATTGTAGAGTTGCTTATTACTATTTACTTAGTTTAACTATGTATACTCGTACCTACGATATTTTAAATGTACCTATTTTAAAATAATTGGCATTTCTTTTTTCTTTTCAGGGCATGGCGACTACATCAAGAAGTAGAAGAAAAGTAAGTACCTACCTAGTGATGTTATTCAGAAGATGCATAGGTATCTGTAAAATACACTAAAATTGAATATGAAAATAATTGTGTTCCTACTGAAATTCCGCTTGATCATAAGTATAATGGAGAAATAATCGAATTTGAGATTTGATTTCAATAAACATGTTATATCACTTAAATTTGAAATAGGTCAAGTATGTATTCGTGTGACTTCCAGTGGTGTCGCCCCAGAATTATGGAGGACATAATTTCTATGACAATTTCAGCGCAGTACAGTCGAAATGACGGGAATCTTTCAAAGCAGCCCGACCTGCTTTCCAACCCGAGACCGGTCCAAATATTCCTCATGTGCTCAACATTTCCCAACTATGTCATTTAAAACATTCCGTACCGAGTTTGGGCATTTATTTGACGCTTTTGAGCGTGTCGTTCTGTCCCGCAAAGCTTTTAGAAACCCGACATATTGCGACGGTTTTGGCTAGAGTTTTTGTGATAAACATTAGTCAAATGTGTTTTTAAATAGTGCCTAGTAAGTAGGTACTTTTTTGTTGCATTGGGCTTCGCTTTTCGCATTCAGCCATTGTCAAATTAAATTGTGATTTCGAGTTTTATTACGTATCAAACACGGGGAGGCCCTTGACTGGATCTAATCCCCCACAAACCCTACCAGTAAACAGCCAGATACTTTACTAACAAAGTACTTACCAGACATATTGGGGAACCAGAAAAATCAGGTTTCACAACCTTAATTCCGATTACCGACGCTCAAACATATTTATGAACATAAAAGGTTAATATTCCACCAACATAATACAGTAAATTAAAACAAAAAAATTACAACATCATTGTTCCCGCCAAAATGTCATATTCTGTTGGCGACAAATCATTGATAAACTAAATTTGACAGATCTATAAATCTGTCTTGTTTATAGGTAAGCTACGACCGTGGGACACAACGGCACGAAATAGTGTAGTCAATTTTAGTTGTATAAACTCAGCAACATTGTTGGTCATTGTACACGTTTGTTGATCAAGTAAAAAAAAGTCAATGTAAGATGATAGAAACCGAATATAAGTTCGGCAATCTACCGCTGAAATATTTAGACACTGTTTAATTAAATTGCATACTGCTGATAGGCTATTCAGAAATGTCATTTAATTTAAATGGTAGGCAATCTCCCGCGCATTGAGGGGACTCCGTGCCCAGGATTGGGGCATTAAAATGGCTAATTATTATTTTTATTACTTTGGTTGGCAATTGTTAATTGGTATATACAATATTTAGCTTTAAATTAATAAAGATAAAAGGTTATTGAGAGCTTATTGCAGTTTTACAACTGTTCACCATTTCGTCTTTGAAATACAACATAGATCTAAACGATACATTAAAACTGCCTGAAACTTGTTTGTAGAGCACTATACCTAATGAATATTCTAGTATTTTCAAATTTTTCATGTGCTTTAGGGTGATAGATGAGTTTTAAATGCGTTGAGTTTGTAAACGTAAGTCGCAGCAACAGTAGATACAGAATTTAAATATATTTTTAACAAGAACCTGTAGCCAGGTGACAGCTGTTGCTATACCAGAATCGTTTGCTTATGAATTCCCGGATTTCCTAGTTATTTGACTCAGGTAGAAGAATATTTTAAATACAGTTACAATATCTGTAAAAGCTGCTTAGGACCGGACATTAGTTACAAAGTAACAAAGTATTTCTGGACTATAAAAAAAACTTTGCAAACTATAACATTTTATTGTAAACTGTTTTAGCACAGCCATGTTGCACAGTTGAAAACTGTTTGTTTAATAATTAAGCCGGTTGATTTAGCCGGCTCTTTGATGATGCCGTGTGTACGGCCACTCATCTTTACGCCCGATACATCACGACGTGGTTTATTTACCTACAGCCAGATCGGCATGTCACATTTTTTCACAAAAGTGTTTACTGGCCGCGTCTCCGAGTTGACGGCGTGCCAAACGCGACACGGCTATTTCAATGCTAACGGCACACGGTCACACACTGTACACCTAGTATGTGAGAAATCCTTTAATCGATCATAATAATATAGTTTATCTATATGTGAGTGAGAGTCATTTTCATAATGAGAATATAAGGTAGAAATCGCCAAACTCAAAAAAACTCAAAACTCCCTTATTAAATTAACCTTGTAAATTTAACCATTGATGACAAGTTTAAATTAATAAATTACAGTTTAAAGAATTATTTTACATAAGTAAAACATATTAGTTATAAAGTTTTGTTAACTTATAATTGGATTGGAAATTATAAAGTTAATATAAATTACTTGCCTATATTATATTTTTTAATATTAGTAGTAGGTACCCACATTATTTAATCAAGGAGAATACGTCGAAAAATTAGGTACTACCTACCTCCTGTCGAAACCAATAAGTAAAGAGCTTTACCGTAGAGCTTTTTTGTATCATAAAGATTGGGGTCAATGTTAGTGAGCTACTCATATTAGTCTATTTCAGTCTGTAGATAAATTTACGATTATAATATTGGTTAGTAAAACAAAATGATCCTCTTTCATACTTCAAAACGCTAATTTAAACGAAGGCAAGTGTACTGTCTGTCTAGAATGAATGATTTATTTGTAGAGACACATTATTTCGGTCTATTGTCAAGGTCCAATGCAGCGAATACGTTTTAATTATTTACTCACACTGAAACGAAGTTCAATGTGAAATTTTATAGGCAGGTATACACAAATAGTTCTAATCACAGTGAAGCCATATGTGGATTATATCAATCGGTGGGCTCCTCGTTCATTCGATCAGACCTCGGTAACTCGTTGTTAAGTACGTTTTTGGTAGTAACTACTGAGCTGTGAACCGAAAGAAGTCATTGTAATAGGGTGTAGAATTGGTTTAGCACACTCTCAGGCTGTTTCCTCACCAATCGGTCGACCGTCAATCGACCAAGTATCAATAATTGATCCACCGTTCATTAATCGATCGAACTTTTATGATCGTTCCATGTAGAAACTGTCGATCGCCGTCGTTTCATGTGATTATACTTTCATATCCATTACTCACGCAACTCAAGATTACATATTTACTTATTTTTCAATAAGTACAAAGTATAATGTCAGTAATTAAGTACGAACACAAACACGCCTGTAATTGGGTCGTCAGCATCTACTTACTACGATTTGGCATGGTTATCGGCTGCTGTTCGAACGAATTGGCATCAGCATCGATGATCACGCGCTACTATCTCAAGGCCACATGGAACGAACTAATTTAATATGAAAGTACCTATCGGACATAGTACGAGTACCTCCTGGCTTTCGTTTCGTCCACGGAGGAATTAGAAATGGACTCGAGAATGCGATCAATCCGCTAATATTGTTTTCTGCCACTTTTGATCTTTGAGGTACACACGCATAGCACACATAATATGCCAATGGGAATCATTACTATTTAAAAGAAAATTGTTCCCGTAATTATAATTTAAAATATGAAACACGATTTAAAACATATATGACCACGTGGTTAATTAAATTGTCTGGCAGAGGGGGACGCCTATGACCAACCAAGCCAATACAGGTGTAGTCATATATCGTTTTCAGAATAGCAATAACCATTATGGATATTATATTATATAAGTTGGTACGTATACACTGGTGTTGCGATTTTGTCGCAATACGAGTAGATCTCATGCAATCTGCATTTTTGTTGGTACGATAATATTGAGATTTGATATCGCAAAACACTTTTTAGAATATTGTTTACTCCTACCGTGAAAATGAACATACACCATTTGCTATGAAAACGTTTAAAATAAACCTCCAATAAGTGTTGGCTGCACTGCTTACTTACTACACTTGTCGTTAATATCGAGGAAAATATACTTAGTTACTGTTTATTAAAGTTCATACAGATATCAATAAAATCATTGTAATACATGTAAAATATATAGAAGCTATAATTATTATTATACATAATTTTTTTACTATTTTGTCTATGAAAAGATTTCAACGCGTTTTTTGTTGGATAGCGATAGTCGAAATACCTCTTATATTTGACGAACATTTTAAAATTTGTGTCATTTCCATGGTATACTTTGCATCCGGAATATTTTTTGTATACTATTTTTGCACTGGGATTTGTTAGTAAATAGTTAAACAGTATCCTACATAAGTACCTAGTGTGAATAGGAACTTATCTGGGAGGAAACTTTAAGAAAATGTTATTTGCTATGTACCTTGTGATATGTACAAAACTATTCATAAAGTATGCAGGAAAAGCTTGGCACAAACGCGAGAAGCTTTAGGGTAGCTTCACATGTATCCGACTCTACCTACATTATTTGTAAGTAGTTGGTTAGGTATGATGAAAACCATTGTGAAGTAACTAGGTATCAACTATCATTATCTAACTGCTCTTATCCCATTTATATGGGGTCTCCCTGTCAGCCATATCAGCAGTAACTTACATCTACCATCCATATATCTTCAGTATTTCTTACCCTCAAGACCTAATCATGACTACAAGGTGTTATTTTATCCTACGTTTACACTAGACTAAACATTCATACAAAATATATGTTATTGTCTCAATAACAATATGCTTTTTATGAATGCTTCGTCCAGTGAAAACAAGAAGTTAGGATGCTTTGGCAGGCAGTGACATGTTGAGCCTTTGATCCTTTAGTTTACTAAAACAGAAATGCATTTCCTTTCAAACAAACAATGTTTGATCAAGCTATTGATCGACTTATATAGTATTTTTTTCTAAAGCTCGGATGAACTATTGTTTAACCGATTGTGTGTGAGGGCGCCCTTAGATAAGGCGAACCGCTTGAGATTCCACATAAAACGCTGGCATTACCAGAGCGAAAGCGTCGTGACCTTCCGGAACTTTGGAATTCGTCGAGAATGTAAGGGAGCGACGTCTTAATGTCTCTGTGTGAAAATACTTACCTATCTAGGTTTTATAATAGACATCGCTGAGTGGAAAAGCTTTTTATCAATAAGTAAATATTATTTCCTCGTTCATTTTGTTCGTTGACCGAGACTTATTTCATATATTTTTTTCCTTTTCCAGTAAAAAATGCGAAGTGTTAGTGGACTTCTTGGACTGAGCTGATTACTCAAGAGTAGGTACCTACCTACGTTTAGATGTAGGTACCTACTTATTATTCTATACTTTTAACAGATAAGCGCGCTTTATTGATCAGAGAATAGTCTGATAAAACGAATGACAAGATTGATAACGCGAGCAGATTGATAAAAAAATCAGTATCAGTTGGTATAATTTTCTTACGTTACTTGTTGATAAACACTGACAGCGAACAGTGTTGCGTGTCCTTGTTAAAATTTTGTATAACATCGTGTGTATGTCTGATAACAGTGAGGGATTTTGTTTACAGCAAGAAGATGAGAAAAAGAATAAGAAGAAACAGTCTCCCGTCGACGAGAGGCCCACAGTGCCAGCCCCCAGTGAAGCAATGCTCAATAGTAAGTGCACTTATTTTCACATCCATCTTATTCTTTTCACTGTACCGCCAATGAATGTCAAGAAAAAGTCGTTGACACAAACAGGTCGGCAGAAAGATACGCTATTTGAATAATAAAAAAGTTTGGACGTTTTTAAATGCAAAACATATTTTAGTTCTAGAATTATTCAACTGTCTTTTGTTACAAACTAATTTTTATATTAGCTATTTATTTTCGCAAAAATACATAAGGTATTTATTTGCTACAAACAGGTAGGTTACAAGTAGGTACCTACAAAGCTAGATGAATACAGGCATCTTTATTGGTAAAATAATATAATATACATGTGGATAGTTTATTGTAATGGATTTAATAAATAATTTGCATACTATTTGTACGAAAATTTGTTCATTTCTTAGTATTAGAACTTGATATCATAATTGAACATAGCTTTTCAAAATTGAACCAACTAACTCAAACTCCTGCAGATCAAAACCAACCCTAGTGCCAGGGGTTGTAGGCTGGTTTCAGTTTGCAGAAGTATGTGTGGGTTGATGCCATTATACAAAACTATATCGAATTGGTGTTTACATTTTGTCGTGTCATAGTGTGAAAATTGTGGGTTCGGGCTAATTGTATGATCAATTCATCCACCCACGTAGAGTCGGTTGGTAGAGTCGGGCCACCTACATCGCCGGTGCCAGTGCCGCGATGTGCGGCATCATGTACCTATTGTTTACGTTTGTTTGACATCAATCAGCGGCGCGCTAGTCATTTCCACGAACGTCCATTACAATGGGTACATTTTCACAAATAGCTTTGCAAACATTTTGCGAGGGTATCTATTTTAATACACCAATAACTTTAAAACTGTGTATTGAAACGGAATCGTCACTCGTCATATAGTATAGTTAGGTTTCTTGTGAAAACTAAAGAAATGTATGTTTAGTACGTAGGTACATATTAATTTATGTCGTCACATTCAGTTTATAAAGCTGTAAATATAATGTGAGTAACTAATTAGAACTTGGCATGTAAAAAAAGAACAAAATGAAATAATAATTAAATTTTACTTAGTAAAATACGTACTTTAAAAAAAAACATGTAGAGCATCTGTTCTAAATGACATCCACTTAGTTCAAAGTTTCCATCTAGGAACTTATCTTTCAAAGTTATCTAAATGTAATATTCAACATAATGACTTGCTAATTGCACCCTGATAAATCAACCCCGTGTAGCATTTTCATGCAGCCCCAGTCGTTATCGTTTTTATCGCTAACAAATCAACTTAAAAGGCCCGCCCTTCCTACTGAGAGGTTCCGGGTTCGATCCCCATGCTAGCCATAGAACTATTGACACGATGCCCACTCGTATACTGGGAATAGTAATGTAAACTCAATTTGATAGACATTTTATTTTATAAAATTTTAATAGATATGGTAACCATTTTAAATGAATGATGATATCGTGTTCCACCTCCTTACAACTGATCATAATAGATACGTATTCATGTCTTCAATCTTCAGTAATAACTAGTATAAAGTGAGAAAATGTATCATTCACGCGGCAAGGACATTTTTCCATACATTTTGGCCTTATACCAACGGACACATTAAAAAAAAATATATGGGAAAACCATTGTGTCCTTTAGCTTATATAAAGCTTCATGCTGATGCTTAGGTGTATGCCATATTACTATAGACTGGGTGCAATATATATACCTTTTACCACTAAAGGCTTGTAATGTTAGATGGCTTATCGCTACCATTCGAAAGACATCGATTAGGCAGGCCGAGGAGGTTAATGTTCCCATCGATTAGAATTTCAAATGTTTTTGTGCATCACTCTATTTACGTCATTAACCTATCAGTAAGCGAGTATTTAGATACCTAACATTGAAATAAAACTATTTTTACGGATTATATCGCGTTTATTTAATTTTTATGTTCCCGACGTTTCGGTTGCTTTACAGCAACCGTGGTCACGGGGGGACTGAGGTGTTAGACGTCCTGATGTCATAGTTAAAAACTGGGTACCCTCAAAATTTAGTTGGTGTTTGCGGTCCGATCCACGCAGAAAGTGCTCACTGTGTCTTGAGGTCTTGCCGTGACCACGGTTGCTGTAAAGCAACCGAAACGTCGGGAACATAAAAATTAAATAAACGCCATATAATCCGTAAAAATAGTTTTATTTCAATGTGTAGTATTCGCGTAAATATAAGAAAACAATTTAGATACCTAACTTCAATTTCCACACAGCTAGGTAATAAGGTACCCGAATCCACCATTGTAATAACTACCGTAAGTAGTATAACGTAATAGTTTAAAGTTTAAACAAATGGTGTTGATTATGTTGATACATAACTAAACTTGATTAAAGTAACAGTATGGCCATTCTTCTCTGATCTTAACTCATGAGCTATTCAGATATACTTTTATATGTGTAGAATTTAATTTACTCGTGAATACTTAGTCTTGATTGACGCTAACAGAATTGGCACCTATAATCACATTTTAGTCCTAAAATGAAGATGACATGTTCAGTATCTTATTGAAGGAAGATGGTATGTTTTACATACAATAAACGTCATTGGCGTTCCACCTGACTATTGTTTGCTGAGATTAATTTCTTTGTAGAGCGATCTCGTCAACACCGATAAAAGATAAGCCGACAAGGCGTGACGTCACGCTTGGTTACTCAAACGAATATAAGTAATTGAGTAGGATTTTAAGCTGTCACGTTTAAAATCAAAATCCTATCCTATATGTATTTTATCAACCGACTTCAAAAAGGAGGAGGTTATCAATTCGTGTGTATGTTTTTTTTTTCTATGTATCAATAGCTCAATCCATAGATAAAATGCACTGATTTATCCAACTATTCCATTATAGGTAAGTAGTACCTAAGTACTTAATAATTCCATGATAACTATACACACTGAGTGCGCATGACATCAGTGTCAGACGTGTCGGCAGTATGTAACGTGAGCTATCCATTCTTGACTATGTATGCTTTAATTTTAGAAAGCAAGTCTTTTCTTGTTATCTAGCCATTATCAATAAAAGAGTATGTACTAATCACCAAATTATTATTTTAAATAACGAAGTAGCTTCTTCGCAACTTCGTCCGCGTAGACTTCAGTAAAGTCTCCCATGTGTCAATCCAGGTTATAAATTATCAGTGTGCTAAATTTCATTCCAATCCGTTAAGCCGTTTTTGCGTGATTGAGTAACAAACATACAAACTTTAATTTTCAATGTAATTGCACTAAATGTAGGTATAACCTATACTGATCATTTTGTGAATCTAATCTAACTAATGCTGAATGCTACACGGAAAAAAAAAACTGGTAACTATAACCAGAATTTGGTAGTGCATACAATTTTTTTAGTAGTATATGTGACAACTCTACACATTGTAATCGCTACTAGTCAGTTCTTGTAAAAAGTGTTTGTAGGGACAAATAATCGTTTAGTACGTACAACAAGGTGCATACTGTACGATACTATATGAATAGTTTATATTACAATATATTATTGTTAATCCTACTAGACTGACTTCCAACTACTACTACTTTTTTGTGCCCTTTATCAAACGACTTGTTGTTAATATAATTCTGATTGTTGCATATACTATAGGAATTTGTAGCGTCTACCAATGGAAATTGTAATTGTAAAGATTCTGATTGTAGCATATACTATAGGAATTTGTAGCGTCTACCAATGCAAATTGTAATTGTAAAGATTCTGATTGTAGCATATACTATAGGAATTTGTAGCGTCTACCAATGGAAATTGTAACTGTAAAGATTCTGATTGTAGCATATACTATAGGAATTTGTAGCGTCTACCAATGGAAATTGTAATTGTAAAGATTCTGATTGTAGCATATACTATAGGAATTTGTACACAGAAAAAAGTAGTCTGTTAATCAGTCACTCAAATGTTGTTATTGCTTACACAAAAAAGTGACTTGTGAACTCACAATTGACAAACAATTTATATTTGCTAGTCAAAGCTTTTGATAAAATCACATGTAACTTTTTGTGTTGGCAGTAACACCATTTGAGTAACTAATCAAAACCACTTTTTATAGTGTACACATTCCTATAAGTAGGTAGTACATGTTACTATCAGAAATTTTACAATTACAATTAACATTATTAGACGTAACAAATTCCTACAGTACAACTTAGTTTAGTATGGTGGGCAGGGTTAGTTTACAGTTGTTCTATTTCACGAAGACATTCAGTAGAACCAATCTTCGAAAGTTTAATTTTGCGGGATGGACTTCGTAAGATATAACAAACTGTTCTCACTTAATAAATAAGAAATACACAAAAAGATAAGTTAATATAAAACCAGTCTTTTATTTATTATAAAATTTGACGTTTTTATCATTTCTTTGTAATATTCAAGAGTAGCACTGAGCACGTTATTTAATTCAAAGAATTTTTTTAATACATGTCTTAGAGGTATATATTGGCCAGTTACACAATTTATAACGTTATTAGCAGACACAGATTCCATTCTATGTCCTAATGTATATTCAATAGGTTCAATATAGGTACCGCTATTTTGAAAAAAATAAAACGTGAATACTCAGAATTAAAATGTTTTAGAATACCTTGTATGGACTCCAAGTGATTATATAGTTTAGGTAAACAGGATTCTGGAGATTGATTCTGAACAGATTTTGATAATATAGAAGTGATAGGATTCACTACAGAATTGTTTATAAGATTTTCTAAATTAGACATAACAACTTGAATAACATTTCTTGGTATCAATGGATTCGCATATAAACTGGCCGTGAAACTGGCAAATTTATTGTTTTCTTATATTTAGGCGAATACTACACATTGAAATAAAACTATTTTACGGATTATAAAAAGTAAATAAACGCGATATAATCCGTAAAAATAGTTTTATTTCAATGGCAAATTTATTTTTAATTGAACCCTCGGATGTAGATAGATTTGATATCTCTCGTTCTATTGGAAATGAAACATTGGAAATATTACTATGACTTAAATTTGATGCAGGGTTTGGTATTACTTCGTGTAAAGTAGTATTATTTGGAGTGGTACAATTATTAGAAGCTATATTAAGTATTAGATTTGTTATTGTAACATTATCTTCTAAAATATTATGTGTTGCCAAATGTTTTTTAAAAGAATTAAGCAAATAATATTTCCGATTACAACCTGATTCAGCACACTGGTAATAATGAATTTGAATATTTCTATGAATTATTTTAATATGACCACACTGGTATTTTACAGTTGGTAAAATCAAATTACGAAAAAACATTCAGGCATATCAATAAATTTCAACCCCAAGGTCGGTTAACAAAGAATTGACTGAAATATACTGCTTGTCGTAAGGGGTCTTCAAGTCATAGAGACCATTTTGAATAAATTGCCAAGTAGTGGAACATTCAATAGGGTATCTACAATTCAATACATGAAAATTGAAGCAAACGTCAACCGCGTCCTCTATTGTATGGAGCACATAAAATGTGTCATTTACAATAACATAATATTTGGAAATTTTGTAACAGTTTTCTCCGACAATTATAATAAAAGTTTGCAACGTTACATTTAGTTTGGAGAATTTCTCTCGTCTGCTGGAAACAGTTGTGTGTAGCTCCAATGCAGTAGTTATGTGAGTTATAAATCCCTCGGCCGTTTCCTGTTTCGAAGGCCGCCAAAAACTTTTCTTCGCTTTGGCCAGTGGGTTACCCAATAATAAGGACAGTACCCTGAATGCTATTATTGATTTGGCTTCCGCAGCTTTGACGATATCAGCTGCTTCTGAAATAAAGCATAAAAAATAATTTTTAGCCCTTTTTTTACGTCCCAATCCTGAGCACGGGCCTACCCTCAAGGATTCAGGCCATAATCCACCACGCTGGCCCAGTGCTGGTTGGCGGATTTCACAGTCTTTCGAAAATTGGTTAAATCTCCTAAGACATGCAGGTTTCCTCACGATGTTTTCCTTCACCGTAAGCAAGTGATAATCATATAGAAATTATGATTCGCACATAGATTTCGAAAAATCCCGAGGTTCGAGCCGGGGTTTGAACCTGAGGCCTGGTAGCCCGCAAGACGCGTGCTTAACCAATCGGCTATCACTGCTATACTATGAAATAAAGCATATCAGATAAAATAGTAATATTTTAGTGGTGGAGACTAGCCAGTATTTTCGATTGGACAAGAGATAATTAGACGTGAAGTGAAGTTACAATGAAGTACACTACTAACCTTCAGAAAGAGTTTCGAGTGGTTAAATCATTATTTTCACTGCATCATCGCGAATGGCTTTTTGCCTTGCGTAGTCTAAAATTTTATTCTTTAATAAAGCAAATTTTTCATGCAGCAGATTTTCTTTGTCTGGGTAAATTGTTTTGAAATCTTCAAGCAGCAGACTATAGCCAACTGGCTTTTTTAAGGCGGGAAATTCAATCATATACTGTGCGATTGTTTTGTCACTTGTGTTAAGACTCTCTAATCTTGCAGTGGCTGTTTTTCGCCATTTTTCTTCAATCATTTGCCATGGTTCTGTTGACTTCTGAAGCCAGATTATGTCTTGTTGTATGTCTGAAACATAATTAATTTATAATTATTATACATAAATATAATAAACTAATAAATTAGATGTATTATAATGTATTTGAAGAATTATTTTTCTCACCATCATAATTTTTGTCATTCTTCTTTTGTTCATGATTTTCAGCATACTCTTGTTCACAATCATCATATTCAAAATCTTTGTCCTGCAACACAAACATCAATTACTATTTTTATAATTTTTATATTATACCTAATAGAACTATTCAGCTACATAAGGATTAAGCCCCTAAGGAGTTGTGTATACATACATTGACCCAATTATTGTTATGAGTTTTGATTATTTACTCCTTATGTTAGGTAGGTACCGACGTAATTGACAACTAATACTAAATGTACCTACCGAGGTACCCAAGTTCATAACTAAGTTTAGCACTTACTTGTGGCATTATAGGTTCATAGTCTGAAATTTGCCGCCACAGATTCAGATTTTGCAGCAATTTCGCTCGATCTCCGATCGGCTTCACTAATTCTTTGATCATATCCGAATCAAGAATTCCCAATGTATGGATATCAATCCTGTTTCCTGTAAACAAACCAATGCCTAATAATTTAAGAAGTAGGTAATTTACGGTCAATTTACAGTTTCTTTTGCCATTATATAGGTACCGACCTAGTAATCCAGATAGAATAATTTTGTTAAACCTAGGTACCGAAAAGAGTTGGTTATGAGTAGATACCTAGTTAGATATGCAACCTCCCGAAAGACTACCTACAATCACTTACCTACTTTTCTTATTGACGTAAAAGCAATAAAAAAACAAAAAGGTAAGGTACCTACACTGTATTGTTTTCTTATATTTACGCGAATACTACACATTGAAATAAAACTATTTTTCGGATTTTATCGCGTTTATTAACTTTATGTTCCCGAAGTTTCGGTTGCTTTACAGCAGCCATGGTCACGGGGGGACTGAGGTGTTAGACGTCCTGATGTTATAGTTAGTAACTGGGTACCCTCATATTTAGTTGTTGTTCGAAACGTCGGGAACATAAAGTTAATAAACGCGATAAAATCCGAAAAATAGTTTTATTTCAATACCTACACTGTTTTAATTAATGTGAATCGCGGAAAAGATTACTTCTAGGAGATAAAGTATGTAACCAAAGAACCAAACTAACCTTTGAATACGTCAATGTAGTCGGCTATCGACCATTGCAACAGAAATGATCTCGTGTCTTCATCCATTGGGAACACTGTTTAATTTTTTTAGTAAGTAGATGCAATGCAACGACAGGTACTCTGTGGCAACGACGAACAGAACACTTCGATCGAATGCGCGGCGCTAGTGCAATGAAAGAAGCGGGAACCGACCTGCAGTGTTGCCGTTCCACAAAATTAAAAGTCCCTAGTAATAAGAAAAAATCCGCTAGATATTGGTAATTTTTTTTTTAATCCGCTAGAAGTCGCTAAACCGTGTCGCTGACGCTCAAGTCTAATCTTGACGCCGATCGTTGTTGTTGGCAAATATTTTCATTTTTCGCAAAAAAAAAAAAACAAAATCAACATACTATTTATTAAAAAAATCACAACAAATGTTCTGGATGATAAAAAACTGAAACTGTTACGTTTTCTAAGAATTACATAATTTACTACCTATATTTCAAAATCGAAACATATGTCAACCGGGTATTCAGCATCACTGGCACTGGAAGCGGAGGCTTCTCCAATGCCTACACCAGCTACTTTGGGGATTGGTTTTTGTTTATAAAAAGATTGTGAACGAGACAAACTTTGGGGTTGTGGCTATATTTTGTGCCAGGACGGATGTTTATGGTTGTTCAGGTGTAGTCAGGTGGTCTTAAAAAACACATTATTCTTCAAATATTTTCGGAAAAAAAGTCGCATATGCGACGGCTCAAAATTCGCTAGAAGTCTAAATCTTTTTTTGTCGCCAACTCAATTTTTTACCCCGCTAACCACTCATGAATTCCGCTAGATCTAGCGACAAAGTCTTTAGAACGGCAACACTGCCGACCTGTCAATACACCCCGCTACTTTACACATTGTAACCACAAACTAAGGAATGTAACTGCAATCGACTTTATTATTGCAGGAACAATGTTATTCGTAATTATTGAAATATTACAATGTTATTGTTTGCGTAAAGATCTATATTGTAATCCCTACCAGATTCCCAATTACTAGAATTGAATAGTACACATTACGATCATATTGTAGCCGTTAAACATGAAATTGTTAGCTGTACGAAAAAAATGATTAGGCGTACTAAAAACTGTTACTGGGAACGAATTTTCGTTTACTACACATTCTGGTAGTATTGTAAAATATTTTTTTTTCCGTGTAGTAAGGCACCTTCGACACTCAATTTGTAACTGGAATTATATTCTTTTCCCGAGAACATTATCAATCAAATCGTTATCTTCAAAGGTAAACATTTGTACAGATAAGGGCGTAACATTATCGGCCTTTACGCTATCAACAATGTTCATTGGCAGAGTCATTGTCAGATTAATTTTCACGTAGACACGGCAGGTAGGTATGCCAAGTTTTATTGTTCTCCATCTATCTTTACCATTCGTAACAATAGCACTGGCTTCTGTGAAACAAAGAACGCTGTAAATTAACTAAATCAAAGAAAATGAGTGTAGTCACGAAAAAATCTCATTTCGTAGAACGTTATACATAGGTGTGTGATATTTCGGGAACGGTGGCATACGCAGCGGATAATAGGCGTTTAGACGGGTCATTATCACCGAACATTCTGACATCATTTTGTGTTATATTTTAACGAGTCTATTGGATATATTTATAGGATAATAACTATTAGACTTAAGCGGTAATAGGTAGGCATTTGACTAGATTATGAAAACAGAACAATTAACATTACAGGGTGGGGTAAACCTACTTACTTAGGTTGGGCTACTTTATTACTTACTTTGAAACTTGAAAGTTCTTTAAAAAATACAATAGGTAGGTATTTTGGGTGCACGCTACAATCTTCAGGCAAGTACTGACTTTAGGATCTTATATTAAAACAAATAATACATTTATAAGTTTGTAGGTGTTTTCAACAATGAATACGGAATTAAACATTGTAAATATCCTGCTAATATTATAAAAGTTTGTATGTTTAGATGTTTGTTAGATACTCAATCACACTGAAACGGCTAAAACGATTTGGATGGGATTTGCACACATATAGTTTACTAGCTGTGCCCGCGACTTCGTCCGCGTGGAATTTAATTGACAAAGTTTCATACAAACTTTCATCCCCTATTTTATCCCCTTGGGGGTAGAATTAATCAAAATCCTTTCTTAGCGGATGCCTACGTCATAACATCTACCTGCATGCCAAATTTCAGCCCGATCCGTCCAGTGGTTTGGGCTGTGCGTTGATAGATCACTATGTCAGTCAGTCAGTCACCTTTGAGTTATATATATTTAGATAACCTAGATTAAGATATAGCATACTTTACTTAAGTCCACGCGGACGAAGTCGCGGACAAAACTAGTAGAGACAAAATTGAGTGCCGACCACTAAAGGTTCCACCCTACTGGTATTGAACAGTTTCTCCGCTCTAGTACAATTGTTTTCAAAACCTATAGGGTATTTATCTTCATAATATCTCCGCATTGATGTTTCCTTTAAAGATTAAAGAGATACTTCATGAGATACCAGATTAAAATAATTTAGTGCTGAGATAAAGGACATATGATGGCGCAACGCGTTCAATCTTTTGTCAATATTGTCGGGGTGCCTATGTATATGAGACGAGACGACACGGCAAAGTGAAAACACCGTCAAGATACGCCAGTTCAAAATTGATAAGAGCGGTGATAAGACTGAGATCTGAATAATATGAACAAAATATTAGTGTGTTACATTTTTAAGAGTTACAATGTCTAAGGGCAATGATTTTTGTAAGTATTTATGTTATGTTACGGTTATAAAATTCATGAAATCAAATGGGAGAGCTAAGTAGTCATTTACCAAATATTATTATTTCATTCATCTCACTGCGCAGAAGCTAGCGAAGCGAGCTCGTAAATACTGAGTAGGTACCTTATTCTAACACAGTCGGGGAATTAAAGAAAAATACATATAAGAAGCTTTTTTGATTACCTAGGTAGGTACAGTCGCAGACGGTCCACCTGATGGTAAATGGTAACGGTCGCCGAAATCTGCAAACAAGGGGAGTAGCCCCGGTGCTGGCCTTTTAGGGACCCATAGACTTGCCTTCCGAAGAAGTCCATGTTGTAACAAATAGTTAAAAAAAAGAGTCTATGGTAGGTACTAATTCTGTTGGTTCTCAAACTAAACTTTCAAAACAAAATGTACTCTGCTGACCCTGTTATGGTTCATAGTCCATTCTCCATTGGCTGTAGAGTTAAAGAAAACAATGTAAAATGGCAATTGCAAGTGCCTCCATAAGCCTTATATAAAGTAAACGGTTTGAATTTAATTTTTGCTTAAACCTATTGATTACATTTTGATCTTGGATAAAGTGGCTATGCGGTAAATTAGAATTGTCATACGCTTGATTGTATGTAAAGTGTTTAATGAAATCACTTGTTGCAGACCTCCGGACAGCGTTCGGCCTTCTGGACCGGGACAGCGACGGGCACGTGACGCCGGAGGAGCTGCAGTTCATGCTGCGCAACCTGGGCATACAGGTCAGCGACGACCTCATCGGGGATCTCATCAAAGACGCCAGTAAAACTGGTGAGTGTTCACCTTACCAGGGAAACGTTACTCGGACCCGTACTTAGTTATTGGAGCACTGAAGAAATATACCTACCTAGTACCTACAATTTTATGATTCCATAGATTATATTATTTTATACCACGGCCAACGAGAAGCGTAACGATAATTAATACATAAATTTATTAAATTAGTTGCAATAAAAATTGTTGAATTTGACCTCGAACATTTTACAGTTGGGACATTATTTATTTATTTAATATTACGGAAAACCAACAGCTTCTTTAAATACATATACAACGACAGTAGATTACATGAAGCCAATTAGAGGTTTCCACGGATAGCAGTCGACTGGTTAACAGAGTTTTAGCAATCTCAAGGTACGAGTAGCACACAACATGGTACATTTAAAATTTTGACAATAGAAGCAAAATAACAAAGATTTTAAGGTACTGAGTGGGAAAAGGAACATACTCAAAAAAATATTTAAAGAACTCTAGATTCAGCCGCTGCCTCACCACATTGCTTTTGGTAGTGAAATTATACTAGATTCCTTCGGCATTGGTGCATTATTATTAAAGGTTTAAAAAGGTATCGGCTCTATTTCAAATTGTTTTGAAACTACTACTTTGTTACAATTATCAGCTCTATAAACGAAATTAGGACTGTTCTGGGGTGCTACTCTTAGCAACGATAATCGATATATCGTGACATTCGTATTATCGAATCCTACTCTATATTCAATTTTTCTTGGCGTCGTATATCGTCTGAACGAACGATAATTTTGTATTGTTCGTTCAGCAACCGATACGACGGCACAAATATGCAATTTAGAGTAGGATTCGACAATACGAATGACACGATATATTGATTATCGTTGCTAAGAGTAGCACCCCTGGATATTTCGTTATACTTCGGTTACCTATGTTATGAGTAAATCTCCTATAAATGTTTAATAATGTAACTGATACTAGGCCAAACTTGTCCGACATACACGTCTCTTTTAATAACAATATTTAACGTTGAAGACACACGTTTCATAAAATATGATTGCCAGGAGACTAAACAGCTGTTCACTAGATTAAATATAAGATGTGACCTATTTATTTATTTTAACAGTTTATAAATACTACAAGTAAAGCAAATAAGATAGACCTAATATGAAATGGTAGGAAAGCAACATGTCAATGTCTTGGAATCTGTAGGTATACTAGGTGAAACAAAAAGGGTATACTATTTTTTCGCAACTTAACTTTGTAAATCTCAAACTATCGGCTTTGTGGGACAGTTGAAGTACTAAAGGTTTTGTAGACTTGTGAAATATGTCAATAGCTGTATTACTATAACACCTTTTGTTTTTCAAGTTTCCTCCAAAGCTGATAGTTTTAGAATTACAAATTTTAAGTTTTGGAAAAAATAGTATACCCTTTCTGTTTCAACCTGTATATTTATGAAAGGCAGTTTCGAATAAGTACAATACATGGTGTATAGTGCATCGTAACGAAAATTGATACCATGGATTCAAATCATGATTCTGGACCACCCAGAGTTGGACTTTTCCGTCGATTTTTTCATGAATTATGCACAAATTCTTCAGCGATTTTAAATTGATTTTAGCATGCAATATACAAATCCATCTCAAGTGATTTTACAAAAATAAATCAATAATTGCTATTTTAGACATAAACTTATGTAGGTCTTATTTTAATAATGCACGATATTTTGATAGGCGCCTTATATGCTAAATTATGATGTACGCAAGTATACCACAAAAAAAATCTAAAGGGTTTTTTATAACAGCTGAGCTTTGATAAAATTACTAGTTACCAACTAGCTGTAACAATTAATATTATATTTCTTTACCAATAGTTTGTTTTTGCGTCAAAATCACAATAAAACTTATTTCAATATTAGAAAGTTCATTAAGATTGTAGGTAGTAAAATGTATATCATTAAAAATATGCGGAATATGGTGTTTGGTGCGGTGTATGGTGTTTGGTATAGTATCAATAAGATACTACTTAATTCCACCTGACGTTAATCTCGCAACATGCAGTCGCCAAATATTCGTGCTACACTAAATAGTCAAAGTATGCGGCGCATACAAACTAGATTTTGTTCATAATTTGACAATTTGCCAACTCAACACGTGTTTTCTGATTTAAATTAGATGACACGTTGCAATGTTTTATATTAGAAAATGCTCTGTGACTTGTAATGCTACTTACAAAACGTGTCGGACAGCGGCAGACAGTTAAAATTATATTTTGTTTACATTACTTTGATGTAACACGCGTTATAAAGGCAAGTAGGTATTTCCCTAACAGTTCATTTGATGATAGAAACTTGGCATAGATTTAATTATTAAGACGAGCTTTTCCTCTTCAGTTCGTAGGTACCTTTTCGGTACTCGTGAGCGACTTTGAACTACTTAGTAACCGGTTACTAATTAGCCGTAGGTATATAGATACCTACGGCTAATCCGAGTCTAGTAATAACATCTGCAGTAATATCTGCCTATACCTATATTGAAAAAGAAAATATAAAAAATAATTCATTACGAAGAGCTTTGATAAAATTTTCCTATATAAATTATTAAGCTCTTGGTTTTATAAATTCATGAAACTATTCGCTCGAAATCACAAAATGAATAAACAAAAACTGATTAAGTAAATCGATTAGGTAGGTAGTTACTTTGACGGTTATTGTAAGATGGCGTGCAGGCGGTGGGCGGGCGGCTTCCGGCGGCCGCCCTATGCCAAGGTTGCAAGTACAAGGCGTCACAGCAAAGGCTGCGTAATGGTAAACTTCCACTTGAATGCTCATGCCTGGATTATGCTGCTTCATTAATTTTCGTGGCCAATGAGGTGTGTTGGATCGCCTCCAGTCCATTGTACTTACTGTACCCAGATAGTAGGTACCTACACGCGTTCCTTAGTTTGGGAATAGAGTTGGTGTGTTAGTCTGCCAATATTTATTTTTTATAATTATATACTTTAGTAGTATATACTTTAGTAACGGTGGTGGCCCTTGGTGACCTCTGGGGGCAGCACGTTTAGGAATCATTTCGAACACCTCTATACACTTATTGCATAAAGAGTTCAGAAACCGCCGCCATGCCACCGCCCGCCCCATGAGCGATATCAACGATCGCGGCGTGTAATCTCTTGATCCAATCAGATTGGCCCTGTCCAAGCCTCGACGCGAGGTTAACATTCCAAGCACGCTAAAAACTAAGCACTGTGGATACATATCACGTACAGATTATAAAAGCCAATTATTTTAAAGGTTAATAACCTTTCTACTACTTATAGAGTTTGACAGAAACGTGGGGAGAATTTGCATCAAACAAAATTATATTTTATGCTTGAAGAAAGTAAATTTTCTTTTCTTATTTAAAAATATGGCAGGTGTAGTACCCACACTGTAAGTAATTGCAGTTGTAAGTCCCAGGTGGAATGGTTTTACTACAATATTCCTTTTACTTTTAATCTTGCAACATTGTCCAACCGCCCAAGAATTAATACAAAGCAAAAATGAATTAATCGTGAGTCATCCATAAATAACAATTTTAAGTTACGGAGTTCCCGTCAACTTTCATGAAGTTAGTTGTAGCGCGTCCAAGTAAATTACCTCAGTCATCTATAAAATAAACACTGAACTCGATAAGAAACATAAAAGTAAATGACTTAGGCGTGCACACCTACCCAATAAAATGGTATGAATGGGGCATTTCATAACGAAACATTGATAATTAAGGTTATAATTAACCGTAGGTAATGCTGAGTGAACGGTTACGTCACAACTTTAGCGGCTCGCCCTGCCACAGCGTTAATTAAGATTTAACGACTGGAGCCCTTTTGTTGATTGTCGCATAACATTTTGTTACTCATTACTTGGCTGGAATAATTTTGGGGCGGTGAATGGTGCGCAAGTTTAATAGCTCATTAAAAATGCAATAATATAATATTCTTTATTCAGCGCAAGTAGATATCTAGACACATTTTGTGATAGGAACCTATCTGTAGTTGTAGAAGACGCTGGCACAGGCTTAAGGCATTCTTATCTCTTAAGTTACTTCGTCCCAATGCTGGGTAAAGGTCTCCCCCATTCGCCTCCATAGATAAAAATCCTCAGCGACTTTTTGCATTGACCTGGACAAATGGGCAAAAATTTCGATCAAGTGAGTTCAGGAAGATAACAAACAACACCGCGGTAGGCCTAGAAAGCGATGGTGCGACGAACTTGACGCCTTCAGTTCAAGCTATAAAAAGGCAACTTTTGACTAATGATTTAGTCACTTAGTTCGCTAAAGTAAATACAAATACAAATTGTTTCAGGGAACGGGTTAATAGATGAGAATGACTTTATGCAGTGGGTGACGAAGATACAAGCGTTGCAAGGGTTAGATGTGAGTACGAGTGGCGGGGACACCGAGGAGGAGATCACACGAGACCTGCTTGCCGCGTTCAAGTAAGCACAGCTATAGATACACACACATACTACCTAAGACCACCTTAGTTAGGTAGATAGGTAATATCGGTAAGTCATTGGGAAGGAAATTCCCAGTACTAATAATAAATAGTAGGTACTTACTTCATCTGGTGCGACTACTAGAAGAGATGGTAAAAAAGCGCGTTGTCTGACTCGGGGATTAGCTGGCATATCTACTAAAATGTAGAGACTTTGGCGATCTTATCGCTAAAAGCAATTTCTGCTAGAAATAGGTAATCTTTCCAGTACTGAAAGTTGAAACAGACACGATAAGTACCTACACTAATATAATAGCACACTGGGCTTCATGGAAATTTTCAGATAGGTTTGAGTGTATAAGTACCTACTTATAGCTTTCTCTCGTATAAAGGTACTTAAATCAGAAAGTGCTATCGTATATATTTAAAATGTTTTATTAAATTTGGGGGCTCTATGCTTGTCATCTCTTTGGTATGGCGCGTCATAATGAAACGTTCTCAAATTTGAGTATTGAGCGGTAAACTTAAAATTGGTTGTTCGGCAGGGTGTTCGATCGCGATGACAACGGGTACATAACGCGTGACGAGCTGCGCACAGCGCTGGAGATGATCGGCGAGCCGGTCACCGACGCGCAGCTCAACCAGGTCCTGGCGCTCGGAGACATCGACCACGATGGCAGGATCGACTACGAAGGTAAGCTGACACTAGCCATCAGTAGAGTAGGTACCTACATACACATTTATTTCAAAGTTTCCTATTGAAAATTGGTTATTATCCAAACGTTATTAAGTGCCTATTTGTGCAAATTTAAGAGGGATTGAACAGCGTGCAATCTCCAGGGGGGGGGGGGGGGTTTAAAATTTAATTATAAATATATAAATAAATATCGCCAGACTGACACACCAACTGTATGGTCCCAAACTAAGCAAAGCTTCTACTATGGGTAGCGTACGATGGACTGGGGACGATGCCAATGACACCCAGACCAAGGATAGTTACGAAAAGGCCATTTCCGAAATTTGCTCCGGCGGGAATCGAACCCGCAACCACCCGGTGCAGTGAGCCGAGCGGCCTACGCTGAAAACACTGCGCCAAGCGGTCGTCAAAAAATTTACGGAAAGTTTCCGATATCCGAAACGACAGCTTCCATCCTTCTATTACAAATGACTTAGGAGAAGTCTATAGGCATAGTAATTTCGTTTCTACCTCCAGTTGGTATATTTATAATCTATATATATATAACTCAAAGGTGACTGACTAACTGACATAGTGAAATTTGGCATGCAGAAAGATATTATGACGTAGCCATCCGCTAAGAAAGGATTTTGATTAATTCTACCCCCAAGGGGATAAAATAGGGGATAAAAGTATGTATGAAACTTTGTCAGTTAAATTCCACGCGGACGAAGTCGCGGGCACAGCTAGTTACATTATAAAGTAGTCCGTGTTCTTGACTCTACAATGATCTTAAGTTTATTAAGTAGGTGCCACCTTCTTCTGTATCGCTCAATTGCTAATAGGTATATTTGTCTCTTTCCAGAATTCGTGAAGATGCTGCTGTAACGCGTACCTCTCTGAACAAGACCTCACTAGTTATAATGGTAGTATTAAAGACACACGGTCGTCGCACAGTGATCTGATGGCTTCAGTCGGAGTGCCATCCCACTGTTAAAGCCAGGCGACTGCTTCCTTATAGGGCATTGGTCGCAAGAACTGCGTTTATGATCGCGAGGTATGCGGCAGTTTGGTTACGATGCGTCAAAAACGTGCAATGTTGTCTATGACGTAGTTGTAAATAAATATAATTCTGTAATTAATAACAATAACGAATAATGTAGGACTAATTTAGGATTACGAAGTTAAATGTAATTAAATGACTCTATATTTTGCATACGTAATTATTTTATTTATTTAAAAGAAAACAATCGTTATCACTCAGGCAATGGTTTCAATGGTTCTAAAAAGAAAGCTGCTTCATTTTCAGCCGTATACTGTATATCATTATTGATTCAAAATTTGTTTTTGTATAATTTAAAATTACCCAATTGAATGTATTAATTTGATAAAATCTGGCTATTTACTTTTTACCATCTAAGTTTAATAACTGGAAGAGGCTGTACCCAATTAAATATTGATTTTATTAAAATAATCATAATGTACCCAGACATTTATAAAATTTCAAACGACTTCAGTTGTTCATTAAGATAATCTTGAAAAACACAATTTTCTTTATAGTTTTAAACTGCCTATATTCATGTCTCTAGCGCGAATACAATAATAATTATGTAATTGAATGGTTGTGAACGCCGAGTTACAGAATGTCATAATTATAATTTTAATTGCTATGGATTGAAATCCCTATCGTTAGGTAAGTATGTTATATTTTTTTCATAATATGTAAATACCTAAGTATGTATATGTCATGTTCATAATTGGTTTCTAAAATATATATATAGGAAATCTTTTGCATACCTACCTACCTGAGATGCTATGTAAAATAAACAAATGTGGACAAAATATCTAGATAAAGAAACATAATGTAGTGGCGAAATGGTCGAGCGTCAAGTCATCAGCTGAATCGTATATCATATATTTTAGAGATCCTTTCTACATACAATAATGATTCTTCCACCTTTGTTCACATTTATAAGTAAGAAAGAGCATGCTAGAAAATATACAATGCGCCTTCAGAAGGCATGTGATGTGGAATGAACGTGATTAATAAATCTTCAATTTGTTATTTATTCTGAACAGACGTTTTTTTATACCCGTCGACGACTAGCGATTAGTCCATTCCCTCGTAGAACTTGCCGAGGAAATCGCAAGGCTTGGGAACAGCAGATGGGTTCCAGTGGGCCATTACGTGTCCCTTCTGTTGCCAGTTATGGGTCAACTCTTTTAGTTCCATGTAGCCCTGTAAACAGGACAGTCTGTATAAATACAATTTTGAAGGGCACAATAATAGTTCAAACTTACCTACTGACTGCGAATATTTAAGCCGCCGGGGTTCTTATTGGTGGCCTGGGCCCCAAGTTGGCAAATTTAAAACCAATTGAAAACTATTGGTAATTCATTATTATCTTCGTGAATTCTACATCGTGAATCGTACATTATTGGTGGTCGACATGTTGTCGGTCAGAGGCCTGTTAGCAGCCGAGAACATGTAAATCGCTTAGAATTTTTGTTTCTTTCGGCATGCGGGTACGCCTGGATTGTGGACGACTGCAAGGCATGAACCATGAACCATCCCACACGTACTTCTACAAACTGAATCCAACCTACAACCAGTCTCACTGAGGATGGTTTTGGACTGGAGCAGGTAACTACGCGCGGGTTGGTTTAATTCGCAACACTAGTATCAAATGTTACCTTTATAACAAGTAGGTCTATAACACGCATATCGGTGACGCAAGAGTTCTTATAGAAGTTCTCCCTCAATTTGCACCGGCAATCTTCCTCGGTCTTGGGGATATCGAAATATTTAACTGGAACATTAAAATATAAATAATCTACCTACTATGAAAAGGTACCTACTTCGTTTGCTTCATTTTAACTACCAATCAAGAGGTCCGTTGTCGTGTTATTATTGTTATATGGTGGATATACGTAGCCGAACATGTTCATCATGACGATTAAAGCATAGCCCTAAGTAGCTATCTACAATTATCCCAAATTAAGTATTTTGGTACCTACAAAATCCACTTACCGATATAAGGGATATATCGATATATTGCTCTGTATAATCCCAAGGCGCGCCTGCGAGCTTCACAATAATCTGTGGACATCAAAGGCCTCGCGGCCCTACAAGGTACTTTGAAAGCGCTCATTTTATTTTCCACTGGACTGAAATCACAAAGCGCATCTCAAAAAATTACATTAAATGACAATTATCACTCAATATATTTTCTGTTATGACAATTAAAGTGGCAACCATGGACTCAACGAGGTGTAGGTTTAAGCAAAGAGAATACAATACTACCTACGTAAAAGGATCATGATTCATCTTTGACTATTAAGTAACATCTCTCTGTGAATCATGTAAGAAACTCATTAATCGTTAGAATTGCGGTATTACAGAGAGTACTAATATTATTCAGTAGTATTGCTTCGGTTTACGTTATGAAATGGCAACTCGGCGGAGGACCAGGGGTGTTTGGAAATCATTGGGGGAGACCATTGTCCAACATTGGACTTCTTCTGGCTGATGGATTAATGTATTACAACAGATTTTAAAATAGTACGTGGTATTACCACGGTAGAATACACCGAAGCTCATGTATTATTTTAATAATGCATGATATTCCCTTTGTCAAAAGATATTTCGCATGGCGCTCAAGTAAATGCTAAAGATGTTCCAAGAAGAAAATAATCTGACAGGTTTCTTCCTAACAGTTGACCAATTGGCTCAAGGCCGCTCTGTAAAATCGATTTATTAATTAATACAGGGCTTAAACAAATGGCGAATTTGCTGGAACCCAGTAAAGTGTAATTAAGCTTGCACAGATCTGGATGCCTAAACTTATATGCACCTACAAGGGTTTCTCTTTCGATCGCAAGACTCTTTTGATATTTTCTAAGACCACCGAGACCACCAAGACCACTCGGTACCACCGAGGCGAAGCTGCCAATGTTCTTGTAACTTCGCACTTATTAGGAGTGCGCCAGACCTGGCTTGGGTAAAAGATAAATATGACTAGCGGATGTTGTAACTACAAAGATACAACACACACCAGAAACAAGTATCTCAAATCTACATGGTATATCCTTTGGTTATCGCAGTCATATACATGGATTTATGGCAGTAAATTATTTATTAAAACCAAAATATCATTTAAATGAATCTCTATTTCTGTATTTAATAATCATAACTTATATTATCTGTGTCTATTTACAAATTGTTAAGTTAAATAGTTCATTCGTTCGCATTGAAGAATTTAGACAGGAAATCTTTTGGTTTGGGCTCTTCAGTGGGTTTGAAGTAGGTCATGATGTGTCCCTTCTGCTTCCACATGTTCACTGACTCTTTGAGCTCCATTTGACCCTGACAATTCAAACACATTCATGATTTTATAAATAAGCTACATAGATATAATGTTTATTCCTGCCATTCATATATATGTATTATGGTAAAATAAAATATAAATCAAAGTTTATATATAATTTTGTTAAATCTATCTTTTTTTACTAACCTTTAGATAGCTATTTATTACCAATGCTAGGCAAATGGGTCCAAATTATTATCCATTGTTAATTATTACTTTCTATTTTTAATAATACATACAAGTAAAATAGTCTTAAATTTTATACTATAACTACGGAGTTACCATAGATAGCAGGTAGCAGATGGCTGCTATGTGCTATCTACGGTCAGTTAAGCAAGGCTTGGTACTTTTAGAGAATATGTACTAAGTGCATATTTTACCTTAATGACAAGCAGGTCAATAACCCTGACATCGGTGACATCTTTGTTCTTCAAGAACAGCTCCTTCACTTTAGCTCGGCATTGGTCTTCCGACTTTGGGACGTCAAAGTCTTTAACTGAAATTAACAGGTTTAATTATGAAAAATGATAAGGGACATAGCTTGAATACATCAACTTCATATTCAGTACACACCCAATACAGAGTGAATTTTTTGAGATACCACATTAGGGAGATAGATCTTATACAACTTATATTCATGTTAGGATCTATAAATCACATCTTTGAACAGTAACAATCAATCTGCGTGTGTGAGTACCAATTAGTTGGCTTAAAAAAATTGCAGTGCAAATTAATAATAATTAGGCATATATAGACTATGTAAGTAGTTGATAATTACTACCTTCCACAATGCCCTGTATGTGGAAATTTAAGAGCCAACTATTTAATCATTGATTATCTACCAGCCATCGTTATTATCATATTGATGAATCACATTACAAATGCTTCAAGGAAACTGGTCAGATGTTCTTACAAGTGTTTATGCTTTAAAATATATAACAGGAGAAACAAGGCATTCTTTGGCCTTAATTCTTTCAAATTAAATTGGAGATTGTATCCAGCCCAGTTAAAAGCTAAACAAACGAACCGTATTGATGACATAACAGTTTACCCACCTAAATAAGGGACCTGGCGGTACCATGCCTTGTAGAGGCTCAGAACTCTCCTCTTTGCGTCACCATGATTCAGGGACAGCACCGGCCTTACGGTTTTAGTGCCTACTTGGATAGCTTGCCTAGCAGACATTTTTTTCCAATCCTAAATCCACACTATTCACAAAATTTTCTGTAAAATTTTGTTTTGACAGATCGTGGTTCGTGGTGGCAGATGACAGATGACGGCCGAGATACACTTCGGTCTTAGAACATAAATGTTCTAAGTCTTTGGTCAATAATTTTTTTTCACATCGCCGCTTGTGGAGCAGGCTAAAGTCAATATAACCATACTGCCTCGACTTACGTTTTTTAACCCCCGACGAAAAACGACGGGTGTTATAAGTTTAACATGTGTATCTGTGTATCTGTGTATCTGTGTATCTGTGTATCTGTGTATCTGTGTGTCTGTCTGTGGCAACGTAGCGCCCAAGCTGATGAACCGATTTCAATTTTGTTTCTTTTGTTAGATAGGTATTCTGATCGAGAGTGTTCTTAGCGATGTTTCATGAAAATCGGTTCAGCCGTTTGAAGATCATCAGCTCTTTTGTAGGTTGAAAAAGCCACATTCACGGCCAAAACCAACTTCCACGGCTCGAATCCGATCGAAATTTGGGCTCATTGGAATAATATCTTTGCATCACTTGAGAACGGCTGAAACGATTTCGCTTTATTATATTTTTAAATGATCGTAATAGTCTGAACTGGCTTTTTACAATATTATAAATTTGAAAAGTTTCCCGGATTCTAGAAAAAAATATATTTTATCAATTTTTATATGAGATTTGTATATGAACTAAAGACGTTCCATAAGTCACGTGTCAAATGATGGATACGCGCACGCGTTAAATTTTGTTAATGGTCATGGAATATTACGCAATAATAATTCTAGAGGGCGCTGCTCCGCCATTGAGAAAAAATACAGAAAAGAAACTAATTTAATATAATTTTAGCGTTATTTGGACGAACTAGGTAAAGTATACATTTGATGAAAAGGTCGTCGCATCGGGGGTTTTTAAATTTTCAATTTTTAATATATTTGTCAGGGTTGTCAAAATAATCATTCGAAACGAACGAAATTGAACGTCAGCGCCATCTGCTGGCGTTGGATAAAGTCCACTTGCGGCAGCTGTGATTGGCGGCGAACACAATACACCATTTGCACCGTCAAGCGGTCAACACGTATTGGAAATTGTCACCCTGCCATTGAGATTGCTTTGGACAACATTAAAGTCCTATAGAACGCCCACAACCAGAGAAAAGAGATGAATCAATCCTTCCTTTCCCCGAAATATTTAACAAAGTCGGCAAGCAAGCACGCAGCTCGCCTGATGTTAAACCGTGTAGCCTTGCCGACCTACGGGATTTCATCAAACTGTGGACTATAGTTTAATGTTGGACTCATTTTGTTTTTTTGAGCTTAGGTAAAATGGTCGATTATTCAGCCCTTTCGTCCTAGCCCTAATGCCGAACTATGGAGTACATATCCGTAATGAGAGAATAGTTTAGAATTTAGATGATTAATTACCATGTCCAGGATGCAATTGTCCATGATGTATCTGCGGAACTTCTCCAGGAATATCTTGCGCGTCGACGGTACCATGTTAGTGCCGTCCGTGTTGTCCAGCAACATCAGAAGAAACTCCAGCTAATGGGAATATTTCAATGTTAAGCCTCTAAGCTTACTTACCTTTTCAGCTTGGAGCACTCCCAACTTTAGGTACGAAGTTATAAGTACATCAGTGGCTTCGCCTGGGTGGACCCATTCAATACGTCGCCGCGTGTTAGAAAACATTTGAGTTACGCGATAGAAAGAGATACACTTGTAGAGGTACATATAATTTTAGGCAGCGCTGTGCGAGCTGAATTGCACTTTATTGCGTCTCGTAGCCAAAGTCGCTTTTTATTTCTCATAGACGTGATAATATAACGTAACATTCAACTTCATTTGTATAAAATAATTTATGTGAATTCAGATCCATTCAATTAGAATTTCTTTAATTTATCTTTGGACCATGCGATAGTACATCTATACCACCTCTCTGATCTATACAAATAAATAAAATTGGAGTGTATGTTTGTAATATAAAAGTAACACCTTTTTACTAAATGCATATGAAAAAAAATTGTCTGTCTGTATGTTTGTTCCGGATAATCTCCGAAACGGCTGGACCGATTTTGACGGGACTTTCACTGGCAGATAGCTGATGTTATAGGGAGTAACTTAGGCTACTTTAATTTTAGAAAAAACCATTAGGGTTCCGCGTAAAATAATAAAAACACATGAAATCAAAGAGTATCTCCGAACCAGCTGGACCGATTTTGACGGGACTTTTACTGGTAGATAGCCGATGTTATAAGCAGTAACTAAGGCTACTTTTGTTTTAGAAAAACAAACAAAAAATAGGGTCCAGTCGCGCGGGAGCCGGCTTTTTTCTTAAGTTAAATTCCACGCGGACGAAGTCGCGGGCTCAGCTAGTATTTAAGAATATTTTTTTTGAGGCCCTGGGTATAATATAAGCCTTTAGATCCTGTATTATAGTATAGATAAGTAACAATCATCGAATGAAGTACACTACGTAATGGTAACAATATGCTTACAAAACGGATAAGATGGCTTCTAAGCTTTTTATAAATTTCCCTTCCAATAAGTATACAAAATAACGAGCAGGTATTTACTTGCAAATAATTATTTATTCATTCTTTATATTATTTTTCAAGCACACTTAATCTATCTAAGTAACATGCCTACTTTCACTGCTGAAAAACGCAACTAACAAACAAAATATACGTACTTCGTTCAGTAAATGTTAATGTAACAGTAATTACAAAATAAATAACATATTTATTTTAACAGTAATAGGTTCCTACGTACATTCATTTAAATTTGTGAAACCAACAAGACAATTTTACAAAGGACACGTTTTGGCTCCATATTTAGGAGTAAGTTCTGAGCTATATGGATTAATCAGGAATGAGTCTTTCATCCTTCCAGGCAAGTACGTGAAAAAAATATCTCTGAAAAAAAAAGAATATCAATAATTACTTAAAAAAAATGGAAAAAAATATAAATACTGAAACTGTATTATATATAGGTAATATATCCCCACATCATCAGAGCTGCGATCATTCAACTAAGTTGATACTACGAACGAGGAAGGTAGGTACTTACTTACCTATATAGTACCTAAGTAGGTAGCTTACACTTATGGCCAGTTTCATCAATGCAAGTAAGTACCTAACAGCCAAAGTAAAGTCTTAAGGCTGAAGCGCCCATCTAGCCCGCGAAGTTCAAATTTTTTGAGGTTTTTTAGATTTTTTTCAAAATCTGACAATAATAAAAGGCACATTTTGTAATTCGCGAGAAAGACCATGTGCAGTGCATTTATTAATATATCCAACTTACTCTAAAAGATTTCAAGAACGACAGCTATCCAGATAATCTGTCAATTTTTGTATATTTAGTGATTTACTAGTATCATATCCACCGTGATAATATTTAGAGTAAAATAAATGTATTAATAAACGCACTGCATACTGTTTGTCGCAAATCACAAAATGTTGTCTTAAATGTTTTCAGATTTTGGATAAACTATAAAAATACTCGAAAATTTTGAATTTCGCGGGCTAGACAGGCGCCTTCACCTTAAAGTTACTGTTAGATGCCTTATTTTCTCCACAATTTTAGCTGCTTTTAGCTTTTGGTTTTACTTAATTTAGTTGTTCATGAAGAAACGGGCTGTCAGCGATTAAATGCATGCCTATCATTAAGTAAGCTTATACTCACAAGAAAGCTTTGCTAGGGTACATGTCGTATTTAGTCGTAGACCACCACAACCGTGACTGTTCCAACTGTTTCAATCTATTTCGCGTCACGAAATTTTCCAAAAGAATATCGAACTGAAAATACGTAAAAAGAGTAAATAGGTACCATATGTAGATAATCTATGGGTACTTACAAATAAATACTATTGAAGTGTCCGTTTGTTTGAAATATTCAAAATGGGTCTAAATACGATAAGCTTTTTACTAAATGAATAATAAATTAAGTAACAAAGTAACGGTATACCTAAGAAAAGAAAACAATTTTAATTTTTTTCGTCGCTCTCTGTTTCGGCAAATCTCTGAAACGGCTGGACGTTCATCAGATAGCTGATTTTGTAAGGATTACTTAAGACTACTTTTATTATATCGAAATACGACGCCCGCGTCCACAGCCATTATATATGTATAAAATGAGCAAATGATTCAGTATAAGAACTAAGCAGTAGGTAGGAGGTACCTATCATCATCATCTTCATCAACCTACTTTTTGCTATTCTCCGGCTGGACATAAGTTCTCCCAATACACGCCACTGAGCTCGTTATTTGAACCGAGTCTGCTGGTCGACACTCTACCCACCCTGTACATATCGCCTAACCGTTCCCCACCTAAGAACTTTCGTCTACTCTAGTGATTGTAAGTTTTTTTGGGAAGCATGACCACCAAACCGCCGTCATTCAGCTAATAACTCCCCGAAGTCCGAATAGCCCGTTAAGTTACCACGAATTTATGCACTAAGTATCACTAATAAGATTATCATTTTCTGTACCAATTTCTGCACTAAGAGCCGATGTGACCAATTCATATTCTCTAACTGTTTATTTGTGAAAGGTATTCTATATGCTAGAGCTCTGAAGTCCATGTGCTTCAACTGGTTCCATCTTCTTTGCGATTGTAGTTTGAAACGTTCTGCGAACAAACATAATAAGGACAAAGTTTAGATTTTCTATATCAGTATTGAATTCAATTCTGAGAGAAGATTGGTATACGAACGGTGTTGCTTTGCTGTTAATTTTCCTTTCACTCGTTTCCTAACCCATTCAAGAAGGTTGTTTAGGCGGTTGGCTTGCGGTAAATGAGGTATTAGAAGCGCCGTGTCTGATAAATCGGCTAGCAATGCCTGAAACCGTATACGAAAATATAAATAAAATACAGGGTTCAACAACATTTTATTGATTGTCAAAATTATTTCAACTTACAGTGAGCAACTCATTTGCACTTAACCCTGAGGGCATTAATGTAGGAGCCGAAGGTTCTCGCTGTAAATAAAATTTTAGATGCTATAGATACTCATTATCGGTCTTCCCAAAGATCGTACCTATAAAACCTCCAGCCCCGTATTCACAGTTGCCGGAAAGTTTCCGATGTCAGAAACGTCAGCTTCCTGCTCTTAAAATGAATTATAAGAAGGATGCAAGGATAGGTACTTACCTATATATCTCTCTTTAGGTTAGTGGTACCTTTCTAGGGGGATCCACAGTATGTAGCGCTCATAATATTATCATAATGATTGAAATAAAGATTTCGAGCATACACTACTTAACCAAATATCATTCTAATTAAAGGCTGCATTTATCTTGTTACCGTAACATCTTCAGACATCAAGGCTTCATTAACAGTGTCTTTAATGAAATCTTCCAAAGGATCTAGTTGGTAAATTTTAGCCTGGTCCAAGTAATATGGAAGGTGCCTCGTAGGGGGGTAGAAATACTTCTCTTTTAGTTTCCCCTCGAGGTTGAAGTCATACAAGTGACCGCATTTGCATCTGGATTCGTTCAAATATTCCAAAACAGTATCCCCCCTAAAATAATGATATAGGTAGTTAAGCAAATGATTTTGAACATCTTCTTCCAAATAGATAATTATTTTCGCAGTCGCTAACTCTCCAGGCCCGAAATCTTTTGCCAGAACTTTAGGCGTGATTTATATCCGGTAAACAAGTTTTCGGCAAAACTAGTTCTAACGCTCAACCAATATTGAATATCCATGACATAAAGGAAGAGTAATAGTGTACGCGGGTGTGTTACGGCACTAATCATCATACTAATATTATAAAGAGGAAAAATTTGTTTGTTTGATTATAATGAATAGGCTCCGAAACTACTGAACCGGTTTGAAAAATTATTTCACTGTTGGGAAGCTACACTATCCCCGGGTGACATAGGCTATATTATATTTAAAAAAAAATGGGGATCCTTACTAAAACTCCAATCATGTAACCGTAATGTACCCGTGCGAAGCCGGGGCGGGCCGCTAGTTATTTATAAAACAAACAGGTAGGTACCAACCATTGTGTCACACAATCGCAGGTTTCCGAACAGTGTTCTTTGATATCCCGCGGGAATTTCCAATAGCCGACAATACGAACGATACCTTCCCCATTGGGCAAAATGCACACACCACCGTTTATAGAGATATACCCAGTTGGTAATACAGAAACATCTGAAAAAAGTTATAACAAAAATAAAAGACAGGCGGCAGTTTAATTTGGGTAGTACCTAAGTAGATACTACCCCCCATAGGTATTAAAAAAGTCCCTCCCCTAGGCCAAAAGCTAAGCTACTTACCAATAAGTAAGTACCTATTTTGCTACTTTCTATATTACTAGACTTAAGTCGCTTGTATGTAAGTAGGTACTAAATTATCTACTTACTAGAGAGAAGGTAACGGGGAGCTCCCCTCGTGTAAGAAACCCCACTGACGAGGTACTGAACGTTTTTGTACGGCGCCTTGTGCTTAGGTATTGCACGCATCTTGATCATTTTCATCTTTTCGGCTAATGAAGCCTGTTTTTTATTCGCATGACCTGTAAAATAGTACCTATTGGTTGCTGTCACGGTTTTCCGATCATGACGTCATTGGAGAGATTCACGCGTGGCACAGTGCTATTTAAATTTTCTTCTAAGTATTATAAATAGTAATACTCTCAGCCTACATTATAGTCGAAAAGTGGGTGTATGGTTCGTTAAATTCACGAAGACGAGTCCTATAACTCTTATGGCACTGGCATATGGGTCAACTTGCAGTAACTGACTATAGGTACTTTCATCTACCTATCCCTTCGGAAAATACAGGCATTAGTATTTTATTTGTGAAAGATTGGGTAAAAAATGTTGTGATGGGGTGGGAATTTGGGATGGTAAGATAGCGGATAGATACGAGACAGGCGACAGTAGACTAACCGAAAAGATATAAACGAATAAAGAACTTACGCAATGAGTTCGGTGGCTCCCAAAATTTATAGGTGCAAACTCTTTCTTTTTGAAGACTCTTTTTATTCCTTTCTTTACGTTTCACCAGCTGTTAGGAACATAACTTTTAGATAACTACTATACATTTCATGGAACAAGTTGACACTATACCTAGGCATACTTATTATTTTATTACTACCTATAGTAAAAGGTAATGTAAGAGTAGGTACTTACGAAGCATTCGTCTAATAAAAGATTCTCATAACTCTGTAAAAAATGAAGAACGGTACAACTTAATTAAATATCTCGCTAAGTCTAAACTAGCATTTCTTATACTGTGACAACTACATGAAACAGTGAAGAGCAGGTTTATGGCTATTGGCTACGATATAGGTACCTATATCGCGATTCGATCGTCGCTAACGGTAGCTTAACTACTTAAATCGTACTGTACGTAGGTACTATGTGATGTGAGCCCGTAAGATGTCAGGTTTATCTGAATATAACCCTGTCCCGTTCAAACGTAGGTAACATACGAAATCGTCATATACGAGCAAACGAAATCATAGGTAGGTTAGACATACCATCAGTGCTGGATTTCTAAATCGACTGTGTAGGCTGGGTGAGCTAGGTCGCGAATAAGAGACGGCTGACTTCAGAGCGCATTTAATTTTTAATACCTGCCTATATTTAGGTACTTATGCTACTTCTAAGTTAGTGAATAAGATAAGTTGGAAGGAGGGAGGGGCGGCAAAAAGTGAAGTGTCATTTAAATTAATAATAAGAATAAATATCGCCACTCGCCAGGCAGACACACCAACTGTATGGTCCCCACACTAAGCAATGCTTGTAATATGGGCACCGTACAATGGACTGGGGGCGATCCCAATGACACCCAGACCAGGGCAAATTACGAAAAGCTCATTTCCGAAATTTGCCCCGGCGGGAATCGAACCCGCAACTACAATGTGCAGTGAGCAGAGCGGCCTACGCTCGAACCACTGCACCAAGCGGCATGACACTGTAGCTCCCTAGTATTTACCTTATCCTGAACCATGTTAGAGGAAGTTCCCAGGTAGGTAGGTACCAAACCAAGTTATACCTTCCTAAAATTCTACTATTTACAAGTTAATTTCATTTTATAGGTACCTCTGCGCTACGTGGTTTGTATTTGTATCCAAGTGGCAACGGCTTGCTTGGTTCCTTTGGTGGACCCCGTGAAGAATAGCATGCGACATAATTCTTTTGTAAGTATTCGCCATATTTAACATTCGGTTGGGAATTTTTGCGCGTCTCTGCAAGAATATTTATTGAAAGTTGAACTTTTATCATACTAATATTATAAAGAGGAAAACTTTGTTTGTTTGATTGTAATGAACAGGCTCCGAAACTACTGAGCCGATTTGAAAAATTCTTTCACTGTTGGGAAGCTACACTATCCCCGGGTGACATAGGCTATAATATATTTTCATAAAAATTAGGGATCCTTACTAAAACTCGAATAATGTAACCGCAATGTACCCGTGCGAAGCCGGGGCGGGCCGCTAGTATTCAATATTTTTATATTCGTTTTAGAAAGATGTAGCAATGAATCCTTGGATAAGCCCTTAGATAAGGTAGGTACTCGCGTGGTGCTTCGATAAAATAAAAGTATCCTAAATTACTCCTTATAACATGAGCTAAATTCCCGTCAAAATCGGTCCAGCCGTTTCGGCGATTAGCCGGAACAAACAGACAGACAGACAAAAGAGTACCGTAGGTATATACTTTCATATGCATATTCTCAAAAGCTTTAATGTTGATATTACAAACAGACACTTAAATTTTAATTATATGTATAGAATGCAGTAGTCCAGGCACTTCTTACTGTTAAAAAGGTACCTATCTACTGTAAAAACTAAAAACGCAAGATCGTTACTTACTCTTCTTCTTGGGCACGACTGTCGGTTTATCGAAATGTGTTAACTTATCCAAGCAGTCAATACATTCGTCTAAATCTATAAATACTAGGCATGACATTAGGAGCATAGCGTTTATGTCGTATTCTGAAAAAAAGAGCGCGCGTATAGGTCTACCAGAATCTCATGGCAAATGGGGAAATAAAAATTTGTTGTGTGCAATACTGGGGAAATTGGATTAAACGATCTTGATACTGTTTAATTTTTATTTATATATTTAGTCATTAATTAACATAAAGTATACTAGGTATGTGTATGAAATTGTTGTTATGCATCGGGTTCTTAACATAGGAAAATATGACAAAAAAAATAAATCCAATCATATATTACTTTATGTACTAATTTATTATAATGTTACGTACACGTACAGGGGTAGGTACAATTAATGCCGTTAAACGTGTAAAAAGGGTTTATTTCGCTCTCCACAAACTCGACAAATACACAGTACTAGTTCACTACTAGTACACTAGTTCACTAAGACTAGTTACACACAACAAGCACCGTTCCGAATCACTTAGCAGACTCGCAGTATTCCAATATTATCGCTCAGGTCACTGGTATAATTGCTTTTCGTTCGCTTACTTGAGTTCCGTACACAAAATGATCAAAATGATCCTTTTTGATTGGCATTTAAAATATTCAAAACCTGTCTCCTTAAGTATAAGTCTGTAAAAAATAATAAAATTTATCATGTTACTGAAACGATAGCTTAGTCAATCATCAACATCAACATCAGTCTAAATACTCGTACGTCCCACTGCAGGGCACAGGCCTCGTCTTACGAGTGAGAAGGATTATTACTTAATATTTTTCTTACCTCAGAGATTCTCTCCCTCCGTTGAAATCAATTTCTTGTCGAAGAATTTTTAACAGTTTTATTTCTGTTGGAATTTCCTTCCGAACTGTATAAAATTCATTTACTTTATTCCTTATCAACTGTAAATCGAAACTGTCCAAGTTGATTTTCTTCTTCCCCGCTCTCCTCTTTTTACCAGGCGTGGAAAATACACCATCGTTCGATGTGCACTCACCTATGATTCGCCGTATAGTAGTACTGAAAACCCCTATAAAGAAGCTATAATTAAGTAAGATAAATATAAAATAAACTAAAAGTATCAAAACAACTCAGTCCAACTTACCGGTCAACTCTACGACGCGCTTTAAAATCAAAGATTGAGTTTGATTTACGCCTTCTTCTTCCCTTATTTTACGATACACATTGAAAACAATATTTCTCGCTTGAGATCGAAGTGGCTTTTTCGACATTTTCACAAAAACAATAAATTGCCAAGAAGATATCACAAAATCTCAACAGCGGTTGACAAACCTTGTACTTTGATTTGGCAGGTGACAATTGACATTGCCATATGAAAATCACATTTTTTTATATTTTTTTAATGCCATGAGATTCTGGTAGACCTATAATTATTCTCCTTTCCTCCGTAGCGAGACTAGCAAGATAAATATGGCAAAGAGTTTTTAATGCTTAGGTAATTTTAATGTATCATATATCTTGACTATGAAAATGGTTTTAGCGACAGCGACAGGGTTCTCGTCGCTCTACCGGTCGTCGCAGGTTGTTCCCTAGTCGCTGTCACTAAGACACCAAGTTCGTGGCAAAGTGGAAATGGCCTTACTCCTTCGCAGTTCACTTGGTGACATCTTATAAATGGCGCGGTAAAGGTTCCATATGAAAACACCGGGATCTTCGACCGATTCCATCATGGCCTTCATTAACACATGCCGAGGAATTTTCAAAGTTAAACCTAGATCTGACAAGCTTTTCCTGATACGGAAAGGAAGGTCTTCGAGCAAGTCTTGGTGGATATTCGCTCTGAGGCCACGTAACACTTCCTTCTGTTGCGATGAGAGCTCGAAGTACCACGGAGGACCGCATTCGCAATTCAACTCCCACTTCTTTCTCTTAGCTTTACAAAAATATAAATGTTAATTCGGAAATAGATTTTACGACATTTGCTTTTATTGAAATCGCCCCCATTAAGTAGGTAAATTTAATGGTACCTACATAATACAAGGGTTGCATGGTTTGAGACATTGACATTGATCTGTCTGGTGATTTTTACCTAGGTAAGTAGGCACATTAGTCTTATTTATTTGTAGTTAGATAGGTACCTGCAGTCGACACCAATATATTTATAAGTTTCGTTTAAAAGTCCTCTAATTGTTTGTGCCAGCTACCTTAACCTTGATTATAATATGAGAATGTTGAGGAGAAAGATTTTATACTGACTAGGTTTCAATAATAATACAAAAAAATAAGCTATTTTAACGTCCCACTCCTGGGCACGGGCTTCTCCTCAATACGAAAGGGACTCAGGCCCTAATCCACCTCGCTGGCCCAGTGTGGGTTGGCGGTTTCCCATATCTTTCGAAAATAAGACATGCAGTTTTCATTCACCATAATATTGATAAGTGATAATCATATTGAAATTATGATTGGCACATAGATTTCGAAAAACCCAGAGGTGGAGAAGTATATAAATTTTACTGTGTGCTGTTAGAGGGTAAGTGGAAACTTATACCTTCACAGTAGTAAAAATATTTTAAGTCCTTCAAAAATTTGAGCCATTCCCCAACTTTCACATTGTATGGTTTCTTGTCCATGTTTTCTATCATTTCTCTCTCCAGGTAAACCCATACTGGATCTTTTTTTGGACCGTATATAGTCTAAAATTGAATATACCAGTTAGTAGATAGGGTATTATCCTACTAATATTATAAATGCGAAAGTTTGTGAGTGTGGATGTTTGTTACTCTTTCAGGCAAAAACTACTGAACCGATTTGGATAAAATTTTGAACACAGATCAGAGAGACACACAGAGTTTATAACCGATTAACCCATAGGATACTTTTTACCCCGATAATCCCGAAATTTTTGTTAAGTTAAATACTACGCGGGCGAAATCCGTGGGCACAGCTAGTAAGTATATATTGAAAGACATGAGTGCCTGTAGTTCTGTGTAGGTACTTACCTTTTTCTTTATAAATTGTTGGACTGTGGGCATTTTAAATTTCCTCATTGTGTAACTGTTAATTTATACTTGGTTCCTAAACAATATTAAATTTATACTAAGAAATTTGAATAAATCTACATTACTACTTCATGATTTCTCAAATAAAAATTTTGAATTTGAAAGATTATTCTCTACATGTATTCTCTATTCATAAACAAGAGACATGCCAAAAAGAATGATATACAGAAACTATTTGGAGTTTTGGACCATGGATTATGATTTGGACAGAACCAGAAGAATGAACCACTGAAGATAATTTTGGGATCTTGGGATACTTAAAATCTAATTTTATGTATATTTATAGGTAGGGATATGAATGTCCTAAAAAAAGAAAAACTTTTTAGTACTTAAATTATTAGAATTTATTGATTGATTTGAATGTTTTTAGTTTTATCTAAAATGTCTTTATAAGGCGGATTTATAGGCCCTTGCACAGGCTGTTTATATTCATATGAAGTCTGTCCTTCCAGTAAAAGTGGATATGAAGTGTCAGAATCATAGGCACTCAAGTCTCCACAAGCATTGAATGGTACTATGAACCTGTTAGGGCCTGTGAACTGATTAAAATCACAATACTGGTGATCCAGGAGTGGATTCACCATATTGGGCACATAGCCTTCGGGGGGTTGATAATTTTGACAAACAACAAAAGCTTCTATACTTGAATTCCTGGAACTTCTTGGCTTTGTAACAGTGACTTGCTGAAAGAACTGCTTCAGCTGTGAATACAGAAGTGATACATCTTTTCCTCTGAATATCTTTGCAACAAATACACCTCCCATCTTCAGGACATGTGTTGTTATATTTAATGCAGCCAGGAGTAGTTGCGACTGCACATATTCGTCTATGTCGTGTAGTCCCGTCACATCAGGGGCACCATCACACACTACAAGATCAGCTTTGAGACCTTCAAACTCTTTGATAATTGCATTTGCAGTGGACAGTTTCGTGATATCACCTTGTATTTGAATCACGCCTGGCAGCGCTGCCATTGCTTGCAGGTCAACAGCGACTATTTTAACATCGTCATTATTTTTTGCGTCTTCCCTCAAATATTTCGTCAACACCTGGCTCCAGCTGCCCGGCGCCGCGCACAGGTCAACGGCTCGTGTAACCCCCTCGAAAATGTTGTGTTCCTCGTTGATTTGCAACAATTTAAAAGCACTTCTAGCTCTCCAGCCTTCTTCTTTGGCTAATCTGTAGTAAATATCTCGTTTATCCTTGGAGGTTTTACCCATGTTGGATGTTAGTCAAGGAGAGATGTATACCAAGTAAACTTTGATTATTTAATAATCAATCAAAGCTTTAAATGTTTTATTTTTATAATTTTTTGGTGAGGTGTTGTTATGTATAACAATTAACATGTAAACTAAAACATTCAGACACAAGTTACTGACGTCAGTGACTGTCTGACGTCTGTCTGCCAGATAGCCGATGACAAGGTATGGAAATAATTTTCTTTCAATTCATTTTCATAACGTGGAATTATGTTTTCCTCTCTGTTATTTTACCTATGCTTTTCGCAGTCATTGATTTTATTCACAGTGAATTTTCCCTATACCACTCATAATAATATTTAATCCTATGAAGAAACTGGTCAATGATTTATCATTAAAACCGGGACAGTACCAAACGCTTTGTGATTTAATTGCAATGATTTTTAATAGTCTCCGCGAATACGTACGAATAGTACGAATGAAAACGTATATAATATGATTTTTCACCCTGTACCTATGAAATTTTCCATCACTACACTAGTAATCTGTGGTCTGACCACTTTGGGTCTGACAGTAAGTGACTCTTTGCGTAGGTGATAGACAAGTTATTTTTCGTATTAATTTTTAAGTGAATAGTGAACGTAGTTCTCTATTATATTCTCTTTGATTGAATGTAGTAACAGTGCAGTATATACAAGGTACTCTGTGGTAGTAACCAAAGAGAATGGTAGTAACAGCACGCTTGATTATTGAAAAATAATTTATAGTATAATAGTGATAAATTGATTAACTAAAAATGGAATATTTCGGTGGAACAAGAAAACTACTATCATACATTGTAGAAGATTGGAAGCTTCTTTTATTGCTAACTATTATATTTGCTTTATATTTTTATTATACATGCACATTTGATGTTTTCGAAAAAAGGGGTATTCCTTATATGAAGCCAGTAATATTTTTGGGGAACCTAGGGCCAAGATTATCAGGAAAGAAGTCGTTTCACGAATTTCAACTGCAGATATATAATTACTTCAAAGGGCAGCCATATGGTGGTACGTACCTACTTATTTAAATTAATTAATTTCCCAAGTTTCAGTTTTGTAAAAAAATATGTTACCTACTTGATATTGTATAAATTACTTATTCCTAAGTACAAACAATTAGTTAAGTTGTTACTCTGAAAGATTTATTTTAAATTTTAAATAATTATTAGGTTTCAACGTCTTGTGTACATGTAGGTATACTGTTATTTATTTACTGTGGGTCCTCCATTTATCCATATCAAAGGTGTTTTTTTATTAAAATTAATTTGCTATTTAGTAATAATATAGGATTTATAACATATAATATGATAGGACTGAGATATTTTAGGCTACCACTAATACCAAACACACTAATTTTTGAGAAATAAAAACATGTTAATATTGGTGAACTACTTTTTATGTTGGCTGTACCCAGCCAAGTTGCCCTACAAAATGAATTTTGCATAATAGTATGCCACTTTATTATATAATGCACACTGAGTGGTGTATTACTAGGTCCTACCCACAGAGTACATTTTATAAGGTCCTTTCTATAACTTCAAACTCACACACTAAGTGCAAAACATTATCTTTTAACTATGTGTCTGTCTGTGGCATTGTAAGTCACAATCAGATAAATCAATTTTAATGTAGTTTCCTTTGTTTCAGGACATTTTGAGGGAAGGAGACCACTCTTAAATATTTTAGATCCAGACTTGATTAAAGCAATAACAATTCGCGATTCTGAATATTTCACTGACAGAGTGAGCTTGAGGAGCAAAGAACCAAAATATATAAAACAGTCACTTCTTAATTTAAAGGTAATTTTATCAATTTATAAATTATACAATATGTTGTTGTATTTACAGTAGAATAAGTACCTATTGAGTTTATCGCGTGTCATGCTCATATGCACGGGCACACATGACCTTGCTTCTCGGTTTAATTATGCATCTTGATGGTGTGTGTGTCTTTACAATCACGACTGCCGACTCACGGTGATTCTGTAAATTACTACAGCGGCCGTCTTCTTTCTCAGCCAGTAGGTACTTAGGTACAACTGGGTAAGTGGTAGGTACCTACCATTGCTTGGTGCCTTGAATCACACAACAAGAAGGTACCTAACTATTAGATAATGGATGATGTTAATGTAATTCGTGGGCAAAAAATTCGCTTTACTTGCGTGTCAAAGATGTTTTTGTAAATCGCTGCCAAAAACTAGTTAACCTTGGCGCTATTGAAAGCTATTGATACATCACCATCATACTTGAATACTTGCGCAAATGGTTAGGTATTATACAGCGTGGAAGGGGCATCGTAACGAAAACTGATACCATGTATTCAACTCATGACTCTGGACCCCCCAGAATTTGAATTTTCCGTCGAAGTTTTCATTTCAGTATTTTTGAATAGATAGCATGATGTGCGCGCTCGAGCTTATTGAGTCTTAATTTACATTGCAGTTTATGTCGAATATAGTAATTATTGATTTAATTATGTAAAATCACTTGAGATATATTTGTATAATGACTTCATGCTAAAATATATAAAAAAATAAAAAAAATAGCATAATTAGACGGAAAATTCCAATTCTGTTAGGTCCAGAATCATAAGTTAATCCATGGTATTAGTTTTCCTTACGATGTCCCTTACACCCTGTATAGTGATCCTCACTTCGGCAATTTATCATTCCTGAACTACAGGCATAGCGCTTAAATGAGTAAGTTCCTGCGGTAGTGGAGCGGTGCGGGAGGGGTATGCGCTACTTATGAAATCACGCGTCATTTGACATTCCCCCCTGCACCGCCCGCTTAACGCAGGAACCTCCTCGGGCTATGCCTATACTAACTAGTTATAATTCCATATTTTTTTGTCTGTTTCTTACAAACATTTTATTCCAGGGTGCAGAATGGAAAGGTGTTCGAAGCACCTTGACACCTGTCTTCAGTTCAGCCCGATTGAGACATATGCTCCCCCTCATTGACCTGTGTACTCATCAAATGGTGGAATTTCTGAAACAGTATGGTATGCCTACAGTTGTTATTTAAATCTGACCGATATTAGAACACTTTAAAAATAACAAAAAAACCGCAAATAAAAGTACTTAATATGTACATGCAAATGTTTGCAAAATTCGTCAGGAGGCCAGGAATAATTACGTTCCTACGAATGTTTTACAACTCATACATAACCATTACTTACTTAAATACCCATAAAAATAGGTAGGTACCTATTACTTAGCCAATGAGATTATTTGTTGAGATTCTATGTTATATGACTGTAGTAGGCACAATCATGAAACGCTAACTTTTCTGACTTAGTGTCTTAGTTCAATAGCGTAAGTTCAGATTCACATTCAGCTTTGTCTAGAGAATGAGACAATATCTACTTATTTCGCTGCATTTACCTATCTACCTACTTATAGATAAGAGTTCACACAAAAGCGCCCAAAGACATGCGCTAATGACCCCGATTTAATTTAACTCACGTTATCGGCGATATAATGACGTAACCTTTGCAATTAAAGCCCCAGTTACATTTACTTATTAAGTAACTAGATATAAACTAATCAAGGCCTGTGTCATTTAACTTTTTGATTAATACTAGGACTCTGTACCTCTCAAACTCAAGCACCACACTCAATGCGGCTGATAAGCAAGTCAATTCTAAGATAGTAGAATCAGAAAGTAAACAAAAACGCGATTCCATTCATTTGCTTAACACACATTAGGTACATTTAATTAAATTCATCAAATATTATTAGTGAACCGTGCGGCAGGCATCATATTTTTGATAGGGTCCTTTTAGATAAATCGAGGTAACTTGCGAGGTCCTAGAAATACTAATTACTTGTTATTATAGTATAGGTGTTAATTTTGACAATAGCTGGTTATTTAAAAGGGTGGTCCTGACGCGTTCACCTTCGTCTTCATAATTTCAGCTGAATGTCCACTTCACATAGGATACCGAAAGTTTTCTATAACGACCGGTCGTCGATTCACCCTGTGCCGACGTTTTGACGTAAAATTATTATTGTTAATTAATTTTACAGATAAGAAAGATGTTGAGATGAAACAAACGATGGGCCATTTCACGTTAGAAGTAATTGGTGCTTGCGCGTTCGGCATCAAATGTGACGCTCTGACCGATGAGAATGCTCATTTTGTTAAAGTGAGTAGGGGTTATCTATATAAAAAAATTACATTGTTTGTAAAAAAGTGTCTGTTTGTAATGTCAAAATAACAGATTTTTACTAAATGAATAATATTATGAAAGTAAAATACGGTACCTATAACTAAAAACAATTTTTATTGCGTCTGTCCGTTTGTTTCGGCTAATCTCCGAAACGGCTGAACCGATTTTGACGGGACATTCATTGATTTCATTGATCACTTGATTTTGGTGAAGTCGCGGGCAACAGCTAGTATTCTATAAGGTACCTACGAGCGGCTAGGCGCTCTACTTTGTTTTTGTAGGTACACAAGTAAAGCAGAACGAATCTTTAAAAGAAAAGCACAAATTGACAAATGCGAACACTCATGGCTGAACGGCCGGTTCGTTACCCCTTGTGTTCGTACCCCGATTTGTGATGTTGTCCTTATTTTGTGCTGAACAAATAATAGAGACAGCAATATAAATAGGTGTAAATGTTTCGCCAGAGCAAAATCACGGTTACCGACCTAGCGTCTTATCCATTATTTTTAATTAAGTTTTAGGTATCTTATTACTTAAAATATCGTGATATTTTCGACGATCCGTATGTAGGTACACAAATATTGTGCTTGTATGAAATAAATTTTCTTTATTTCAGGTTGCTGCCAAATTTGACTACATGCCCTTCCATAAAAGGATAATACTATTTTCCTTCTTGATATTTATGCCTGATTTGATCAAGTATTTAAGATTTTCCTTCCTCAATCTAGAATCTACTGAGGATTTGGTCAGTATGTTGAAAGCGACGAAAGCTGAGAGGAGAGTGTCTGGCTCTAAGTAAGTGAAAGTTTACGAGGTTTCTATGAGTCCAATCAGTATTGTGAAATGCGTTCGTGTACGTATTACATAGTCTTAATAGTCCCAGAATAAGTTTAAATGCTGACCTGGAAATCTTTCTGATATTTTTTTATATTTGAAATAGCAGTGATAGCCGATTGGTGCACGCGTCTTGCAGACACCAGGTACTGGGTTCAATCCTCGGCTCCACGGCGGTTTTACAAAATCTATGTGCGTATCTTAATTTCTATAAGATTATCACTCGCTTACGGTGAATGAAAACATGCGTGAGGAATCCTGCATGTCTTTGAAAATCTAAACAATTTTCGAAAATAATCCCCCTCGTAGTAAGGGGAGGCCCGTGCCCTGGAGTAGGACGTCAAAAGTGCTAATTTTTTTTTTTTATTGGGGAGTTACTACTATATCTTCCTATCATGGTTTGCAACGTTGTTCTTATACAAAGTGCACCTAATTAATGTAGTGTCTATATTCCAGAAATACGGACTTCTTGCAAATCATGGTCGACTTTGCAAATAAGGAGAAGTCTGAAAATGGAAAATCTGAAATTCGTAAGTATTACATTTGTAATCATCATTACATTAATAAGGCCTTGATGCTGTGATTTGCTAGCTGAATTGCACTTTATTGCGTCGTATTAAGAGTTGCTATTTCTTTGGCTAAATATGTGTTTTTCATGTAATTTGTAGCAGTGATAAAAAATACAGATCGGGGCTCGTTATCCCTTAAAACAACATGGTAAATTACAGTTGCCTCTGATTTATATAGTATAGACGCAGACAAGACAATGTCATAAAATGATTAGCTATTATAAATGATAACCATAATATACTGCCTTTGCAAATATTATGTTCATTTACATGAGAGTAGGTTGGTAATTATTGACACAAATTTGGATGGTGATAAAACATACATCCTACTAATTTATATTATAAATGCGAAAGTTTGTGAGTGTGGATGACGCAAAAACTACTGAACGGATTTGGATGAAATTTGGAACACAGATAGTTTATAACCGGGATTAACATATAGGATACTTTTTATCCCGAATTTTTTGTTTAGGTAAATACTACGCGGACGAAGTCGCGGGAACAGGCTAGTATTTAATAAACACTACCATTTCACATAAACACTGTTTTTAAACAATAACTCAGGTCCTATTGTACAAATAAAGGTATTTAGTTATTTATATGAAAAAGAAAATTCGTAAGGCACACAAAATAGATACAGTAGGTATTAATGCAAAGGTCCTCTTTAATTGGGCTATTCAGGTCCAGGCCACACACGGCCTAGGGTAGCGGAATTCAGACTCCGAACACTGGTTCGAATCTCTCAAAACAGACGGGTTTAACGATTATTTGCCCATTTCACTCGTTATAATCATATTCATATTTAAAATTGTATGGTGTAATTTTTGTAATGGTACGATGAATATTATTTTCGTGGTGGCTAGGTAGTTGTTTATTTATAAACTAAGTTATATAGGATGGTATTAGACCTTCCAAAGCATCTTTGGGATCATATCATTCTATATACGAATATTAATTTTAAATATAATTATGCGGTTTCCTCTGCGGTGTGATTAAGATCGGTTTACTCTTGGCAAAACAACACCCTATTTAGACCCCCACCATTAGAGATAAGTATTGATATATGAAGATGATTATTTAAGCATCTCGTTTCTACCTCTTACAGTTTTGGATGACGATACAATAGACGCACAATGCTTGCTGTTTCTGATCGCTGGCTACGAGACGTCGAGCACTTTGCTGTCCTTCGCGATCCATGTGCTGGCGACCAAGCCGGAGCTACAGGAGAAACTCCGAGCCCATGTGCACGAGATGACCGATGGGAAAGAGATTAGCTATGAACTACTCGCCGAGCTTACGTATCTCGAAGCATTTTTATTAGGTAATAATTTAAATATTAGATTTTTGCTTTTAATGCTGTAACAATTTTTTTTTTCTATCCCTTTTGAGTGTCCAACTCCTGAGCAAAAGCCTCTCTCTGAATTTTCCACAAAATACGGTTTTGTGCTGTTTTTGGTACATACAGTCTAAACTTGCTTGCCTGAACTATGTATTTAAATATATATTGCGATCCTCCATATAGGTACTTAAATTAGTTCTTGGAAGAAAATAAATATGACAAAAATTACGTTCTTGACGAATATGAGAAGTAAGGCAATACAGTTTTGTCAATCTTAGTTTATGAAGGTACATACAAAGCACACATACTGTAAAGGAAAGAAGGATGACTCGTCTCTTTTCTCATTTTGTGGGCGTTCTGTAGGACTTTAACGTAGACTGGACCGTTCGCCGGTGCAAATCGGAATATGCTCGCCGCTGATCAGAGCAAACGCAAGTGGACTATGCCCAACGCTAACAGGTGGCGCTGTCGACGCACTTCGATCGTTTTGAATTTCATTGCTGGGTTTATTTCGACATCTCCGACATAGACAGAATCACATTTACGAATATTATTTGAAATGTTTAAATACTAAATCACGAGAAATGGAAGAGTTTCTCTCCCAGTAACAGAACACGCGATCGAAGCAGCCGATACGAATATCTTAAATAATAAAATTTTCTTACAGAAACGCTACGCATGTACCCGCCAGTGAGTCGGATTGATCGAGTCTGTACTAAACCCTACGTCCTCCCCGGGACAAACGTACAAATGAGACCGGGCGATGTGGCCTCCATACCCTTGTACGGATTACACATGGACCCCGACATTTATCCGGACCCACAAGAAATCAAGCCCGAGAGATTCATGAATGAGCAAAAACAGGAGAGACCCTCGCATCTGTACCTAGCGTTTGGTGTCGGACCCAGGAATTGTATTGGTAAGGAAATACTCGTATAAGTGTATTTTTCGTCAGCAAACGAGCGTACGACCCGCCTGATAATAAGCAGTAATTGTAGTCTATATATTCTTCCAATACCAAATGTATTGCTCGCACGATGCCGACGTGTAGGGGAGTGGGACAGAGGGATGGGGAAGAGAGGTGGGTTTTTGGTTTCCAGCTCTCTCGGTAATAGTACGAAACGCAGCTACTTTACGTCGATCTTTTGTGAGAGGGTGGTACTACACCGGTCGAGCCAGTTGATAAGTTATTGTATTGAACTAGGTTTTATGGAGGGACTCTTCTAGCCTGTAAATCTTCGCCCATGACTTTTGATTACGGCAGGTTATCCATATAGTTTAAATATGGGACTGGTCCCGTCCCACACTCCCACCACTGTTACGAGGCATGCCTTTTAAGTTCTGTCGTTTCCATAATTCACGGCAATTTTGAATTTGGAACTGTTCTATATTCGAATGTGTTTAAATTTCGAATCTCAAAACAGTTGAATGTATTAGGATTAATGTTATTGTTTAGTCACAGCGTCGATTAGAATCTGTCAGGTTACGTACGAAAATGAATCTTTCTAAGGAAAATGTTCGTGCAATAATTTTCTACAACTTTAGAAGAGGCCTGACACGGCTTCAGTGTTTTGAAGAGCTAATATCTGTGTTCAGGGATGAAGCCCCATGTCTGCGGACTGTCGAACGCTGGTATTTAGAATTCCAGCGTGGACATACTAGTGTTAGTGACAAATCTCGCGAAGGTCGCCCAAAATCTGCATTCACTGAAGATAACATCATTGGAGTGAGACAACTAATTCTCGAAGATCGTCATGTGACGTATCGAGAGATAGAGGCTCTATTAGGCATCTCAGGGACAACCATTCAGAAGATCTTGCATGAAGCGCTTGGTGTAAGAAAGCTAGTTTGCCGTTGGATACCGCATCTGCTTTCCGACGATCACAAGGCGGCCCGCGTCAGATGGTGTAAGAAAACTCTGCAAAGGTTCAACCGAGGAGAGTCAAATCACGTCTACGACATCATCAGTGGTGACGAATCTTGGATCTATGCCTACGATCCTGATTCCAAACAACAATCTACAATCTGGGTCTTTCAAGACGAGCCAAAGCCGACTAAAGTTGTTCGTTCTCGAAGCACTTCAAAGAAGATGGTGGCCACGTTCGTTAGAAAAACCGGCCATGTTGCGACTATTGCACTTGATGATCGTAGAACGGTTAACGCAGAGTGGTATACCACAGTTTGTTTACCACAAGTCATCGCCGAACTTCGAAAATCTAACTCAAAGCGACGCATCATCCTGCACCACGACAATGCAAGTTCACACAGCGCTCGTCAAACGATTGAGTATTTGAAGCAGGAAAAAGTAGAAATTCTTGACCATCCTCCATACAGTCCTGACTAGGGATTGCAGTACCGGTACTGAGGAGAGCTAGGCAATTCCCGGTACCAGGCTTAAGCCAGTACCGGGAAATACCGGGAATTTCGGGAAATTCGGTACCCAATACAAACGTTGAATAGTTATTTAAAAAACATACTTAACAGTCTAATTTGTGCTCATTTTAATCAAAATGTAATTATTTACATGTATATTAAGTATTTTACTTATTTAGTGAACGAATCCGAAATTAATCTCGATATTTCGGACCATATTTCAATTGGCAGCGTGTTAATTTCGAACCTAAGATGTGGCCTAGCGGCCATTTGGAGTGGATGTGGACACCAGGAACTAGAAGCAGGGAGTCGAAAATGACTTCAGTGCGTTATATTGCGAGAGGCGTCGTTAAAAAGTAATTGGCTGATGATGGATAATGTAAGTCATCAATCATTGCGAATGAAGCCGAAACTTCGACGCACAAGTAGACGCCTCAACAAAATCATCGAGACACGAATGTTTTGCATCTCTCTCCTAGTCCTGTTTCTCATACTTATATCTGATTTTGAAGTACAGTAGAAGATCCTATTTGCTGATCATAAAGCAAAATGAGGCAGTAGGTCTGCAGTGGGCGATTTGACAAAATAATCAAAATGGTAAAGATACCCTAGCTGGAAGCAAACCACCAACATGATGAAGTGACGACATCGTGAAGGTAGCTAATAATTTGATGAATAGACTAGCAGGTCGGGACTGAAACCAATGTCTGATAAAGGGATTGTTTCGATTGCTTTAATTCTCCTTTAGCCATTTTGATTTGAACCAACTGGCGTAGGTCCCCTTCAGTATCCTCCACTTCTATCTCTTTTACGACTTTCACCGCTTAGTTCGCTCCCGCGGTGGTCGTATTTCAATGGTGCTGGAGGTCTCCTATCAGTTTTTTTTTTCCAATGTTCACCAGGCACTATTCGAGGACCGGTAAGATCCCGCCTTCTAGTGACATGACCAAACCTTTGCAATATGACGCAAGCTACTCATTTGATGACATCGTTGAATTTGCCTTGCTCTCGAACGGCCAATACCTTATGTATACGCTTAGTAATGCCGATGTCACCGCCGATCAATGTTTTTCTTTTATTTATGTTCGAGCATCTTGGGAAAATGGCTGATCCGATTTCAACGGGGGTTTCACTTTAAGATGTGGTTAAACTTAAAATATAGAGTACATAATCTCACCCTTTTACCTTTAGGAGTCGAGCTGCTGAATAAAATCTACATTTTCCACTAACTTGTTGGAAAAGTAGTTTTTTAATAGTATTTTTGTTGCTTTAATGAAAATTACTCTAAAACGTTATTTTAATATTTTGTTTAGATTTTACAATGATATTTCATGTCAAAATCACATTTACCAAAATGTTGTATAAATTTCGAAATTTCGAAACTGATAATATACGAAACTGCACGTCCTAGTCCGTATTCGCCATGCCTGTGGTGACTTCGGTTATACGCAATATAACGCACTGAAGTCATTTTCAACTCTATGCTTCTAGTTCCTGGTGTCCACATCCACTCCAAATAGCCGCTAGGCCGCATCTTAGGTTCGAAATTTCGAAATTAACACGCTGCCAATTGAAAAATGGTCCGAAATTTCGAAATTAATTTCGGATTCGTTCACAAATTCGACTGTTAAGTATGTTTTTTAAATAACTATTCAACGTTTGTATAGGGTACCGAATTTCCCGAAATTCCCGGTAATTCCCGGTACTGGCTTATGCCTGGTAACGGGAATTGCCTAGCTCTCCTCAGTACCGGTACTGCAATCCCTAGTTATAACGAAAGTCGAAATGGTATGGATATTTGAAAATAAAAGTTATGAAATTATGAAGTACCGAAAGTACCGAAATTCCCGGGAATTATTTTCAGTACCGGTACTAGATAGAAGGAGGAAAATACCGGGAATTCCCGGGAAAAACCAGTACCGGGAATTCCCGGGAGCAATCCCTAGTCCTGACCTAAGCCCGAACGATTTTTTTACATTTCCTAAAATTAAGAAAAGTCTTCGTGGTCAAAGGTTCCAGTCCAGTGAAGAAGCAGTCGACGCTTTCAAGTCAGCCATTTTGAACACCCCCACTTTAGAGTGGAATAAATGTTATAATAACTGGTTTGAGCGAATGGAAAAGTGTATTAAGCTACGTGGTGAATACTTTGAAAAACAATAAAAAGTACTATAAGGTTCTAGTTGTGTTTTTTTCTTCAAACGACAAAACTTAAAAGGCATCCCTCGTACTCCTGTAAACCAGGATCGACAATGGTAACACGAAACGAGATAATGTATATTGAAACTAGTTTATGCCCGCGACTTCGTCCGCGTAGTATTTAACTTAACAAAAATTTCGGGATTATCGGGATAAAAAGTATCCTATGTGTTAATCCCGGTTATAAACTATCTGTGTTCCAAATTTCATCCAAATCCGTTCAGTAGTTTTTACCTTAAAGAGTAACAAACATCCACACTCAAAAACTTTCGCATTTATAATATAAGTAGGATTATACCTACGGGCACCCTGGTCAGGAGGAGGTATTTTCAAAGGTATTTCTTTCGTTACAGGCTTACGTTTTGCAATGATCTCCGCGAAAATGGCGATGGTTGCTCTCTTGAAGAATTTCAAGTTCTCAACTTGTGGGAAGACCTTGGATCCCATACCATTTGACAAGAAGTCCTTGTTACTCAAGGCGGAGAGCGGGTTGTGGGTGCGCATCGAGACGCTGCAAACAATTCAGTCCTAACACTAACAAATAATAAATAAATATAGCCAGACACACCAACTGTATGATCCCAAACTAAGCAACGCTTGTACTATGGGGACCGTACAATGGACTGGGGGCGATCCCAGTGACACCCAGACCTGGGCGAATTACGAAAAGGCCATTTCCGAAATTTGCCCGGCGGGAATCGAACCCGCAACCGCCATGTGCAGTGAGCCGAGCGGCCTACGCTCGAACCACTGCACCGAGCGGTCGTCGAACTGACAAGGATTTGCTGTATGAAGCACTATAGTTATTTGAATTAATTATCTTCACAATTTAATTATTCAGTTTACTGGCATTCATCACATAGTTTTATTATTTATTGGATATCACTATCTTTATATCCACGAGGTCTTAAATGTGTAAGTAAATGGAATAGCTTCGGCAACTGTTGCTATAGTACGTATGTCCGATCGCTGAATTGACGAATCGGGAGCGAGACTTTTATAGCGAGATAACGAGTATTGTATAGTCGCGTATTGATATATACTTGCGAACATTATCTCGGGATTAAGCTTTAAACTAATTAACAACGTGAGTAATGTATGGATAGTATGGATAGCAGCTATCCACCAAGGTTAACGGTCGCAGTATATCTACCGCATTTACTTCATATTGAAATACCAGTCATATAACAACTAGCCCAAAGTACACAGATTATTATTATAAATATTATATAAGATGAAATCGAATAGAAGGAGAATACGAGTAGTGTTAATCTTTCATGTTATGTAGGTAAATAAGCAATAACAAGGAAATGGCATATGGTTGAATATACAGCTTTATTGTAATTTATTTAGCAGTCATGGACATGTTTATTATAACTTCACAAATTTCGCTATAAAAAATCCTATAGAGTCCCTGTATATTTGTTCGGTGGGCCTAAGCGCATCGTTCTCGGGACCAAAACGTTGTACAAATAATCTGCAATAAATGTAATAATAATGTATTAATGATTTATTGATTAATCATGTGATAAATAGTGCCACTGTTTACAACATCAGTACAAAAATGCAATTACGTCGTTATATGCAGGATGCTTCAAAAGTTCGAAATAATACATGGTAGTTTGGATGACTATCGGGCACAGATTTGTATGCCAACATTAAAAGGAAAAAAAAAAAATGAAAACTTTAAGAAAATATTACCTCAAGTACTACGCAACATTTTTCCAAACGATTTCTTGAGTATTGGGGTCTACTACTCGTATATGCATACTATATTTTATAGATCCATTGCTCCAAGGCGGCAACACGAAAATTGTGACAAAATGTTCAAAAGCTCGTTACTCATGATCAGTTAAATATGACAGCTTAGGTAGGTGTAGTCTTTGAAGCTACATGCCACTACATGAAGTATGTACGTAAATTATTATTTCGGACTTTCGAAACACCTCTAGTATAGTATAGTTAATATAAGTAAGTAGTCTCGTCAGTTATTGTATTTTATTTATATCGAATAAAACCATTATAATTACCGTTGTTCGTCATTTAGACCTTTATTCGGTAGACCGGGCCCGCCCAGGAGTGGCTCGGCTGGTGCCAGTTTCAAACAAGGGAACTTCTCAAGTGCCCAAGCCACCATACATTCATTTTCATCATCGGTTATTGTGCATGTGCTGTACACTAGTTGACCACCAACTTTAAGTATTTTTACTGCCTGAAAAAAATAAGTATTCAATTCAGGTGGGGGCTTATTTCTCAAATGATATTTACGAATTTCATTTCAGAAAATGATTATCCAACAGAGTATTTTTATTTAGTAGTATACTAGTAAGTATGAAACGAATCGATTAACCGACGATTATTGCTTTACGTAGAAACTGTTGACCAAAGTAGACTCATGCCATTCTACCATCGATCGACGGGTTACTGTCGTAACACCCTAATTCAATATCTCGCTTCGCTGCCATAAAACGCGTAACCACTCGCTTCACAGGCAAGACATGTTCAGTCTTCAGTACAAGAACGTCTGGCGGTGACAAGCAATAAAGGTACCTACTTCAGCCATGAGTTTCCTTTGAACAAACTTGTAGGACTTAATCATTTTTGGTGTCATTTTATTGACCAATTGTGGCCTCTGTCCCAGTCCGCTGCAGGGCGCGTCTAACAGCACTTTATCAAAACTGTCAGGGGGAAACGGCGGGCCACTGTTGATTCCACTAGCATTTTCCGAACAGCATTTAGTAGAATCATATGCGTAAGCGCTGACACAAGATACCCCTTGGATATCACAATTCTCTCTGATTTTTTGCACCTTTTGGGGAGTTTTGTCTATGGCCGTGATGAACGCCTGAAATGTAAAAAATAAATATAGAAAAATGCTGCATTGCTTATGGTAGTAAACGCAATAAAGGAGACTCCATTTAGGAAAACAAAAGAAAAGCAATAACCTTATATCCTTTTCACTACATTTCAGCTTCATACATAGTTACTAGCTGACCCGACAGACGTTGTCCTGTCTTTTAGGGGTACGAAAAATAGATATAGAATATGCATATAAAATTTCATAAAAATCGGTCAAGCCGTTTCGGAGGAGTATGGTAACTAAAATTATGGCACGAGAATTTTATATAATAGGTACATAAGTTATAATGAAACAAGTGCATACTTGAGAGGGTACTAACTTGATCGTTCGACATTTCAGCTAAATGCGTGGTTTTGTTGCCCGGAGCAGCGCACATGTCTATTATATACTCATTCGGCTGGGCGTTCACAACCCACCCGCAAACTATCGAGGGCAGATTTTGAAGAAGCATATCTCCTTTGGGGTATAATGTTTCATTAACTACAGGTAATTTGGACGCTGGCAGAATTGTGTGCACTGCTACGCCACTGGAAAAACAAGTATATAACCTTGATTATATAGAATAATAATAACAGCTGGACTAACTAAGGCAGTGCCAACTGTCTCACAGACAGGGTGCCAACGCGCTAAAAGCTACTTTAATCAGTTAAAATAAAAGATAAATTCGCGTAGAGAGTCCGTGCATACAATGTTGTAGATTAAGTACTATCCGCCCAAAACGGAATAGTGCTGCTGTTGTCTGCCCGATGGTTACGCTTGACTATATTTCGTTCCTAAAGCAGGCAGAAAAAAATTAATGACCTTTGAGATTGCCGTACGATAATCTACCTTATTGTCATGTGTGAATCTCCGCGGCACGGCCGTGACACTCACGCAATATTTAATTTTCCGCCAGCCGTAAGAAGAAAGTTTAACTCTGTTGCCTCTATAAGTATTAGGTAGATAGGTAGATACTATATAGGTATCACATTCCCCATATGAGTGGTAATTTCAATTAATATCGCAAGGCCCGGATAGCTCAGTCGGTAGAGCATTGGACTTTTAATCCAAGGGTCCAGGGTTCAAGTCCCTGTTCGGGCGAACATTTTTGTTCAAATATAGAATATTTTTTTTTTTTACTAAAGATATATCAATTTCAGTATACCAATATTTGTTCTATTTTTATTAATGTTTAATCTATACAAATAAATAAAATTGGAGTGTCTGTTTGTATTATCAAAATAACACTTTTTCACTAAAAGCATATGAAAGTACATGCGACACCTATAGCAAAAACGCGATTTAAAAAATGTTTGTCTGTCTGTCTGTCTGTCTGTCTGTTTGTTCTGGGTAATCTCCGAAACGGCTGTACCGATTTTGACGGGACTTTCACTGGGAGATAGCTGATGTTTTAGGGAGTAACTTAGGCTACTTTAATTTTAGAAAAACAATTAGGGTTCCGCGTAAAAAAATAAAAACACATGAAATCAAAGAGTATCTCCGAAACGGCTGGACCGATTTTGACGGGACTTTCACTGGTAGATAGCTGATGTTATAAGTAGTAACTTAGCTACTTTTATTTTAGAAAAACACAATTTAAAAAATGGGTCCTGTCGCGCGGGCTCAGATCGCGGGAGCGGGCTTTTTTTGTTAAGTTAAATTCCACGCGGACGAAGTCGCGGGCTCAGCTAGTATTAAATAAATTTTTACTTAATTTACCTAGGCTGTACACCATTATCAAATAAATCTGAGCGTAACATTTTCAAATCCCCTGTCCCCACATATTCTTTTCTTCCATCATATCTAACTTTGAGGCCTCTTTTACATTGACCTTCTAGATCTCCATAGATGTCAACCCTCTCGTTTAATTGGCAATCTGAAAATGTTAAGTCACATAGTATTTCAATTAAATTAACCAATAGGCATAATTCATAAACACAATAGGTACATAAATACAATTTAAGTTTTAATTGAGAGTGAGAGAAAAACAATAAGGCAAACTGGTGCTAATTTCTAAAATAAAACTGATGCTATTATAAATATTGCTCTTACTTATAAGTTGGTCTCTCCCATGGTTTCAAATTAAATAAGATTAAGTTATGCTTAGGAGGAATCCTATTTTTTTTAATGTGTCTTAGAATGTGGTCTCTGTAGAAGAGTTAAAATCAACCAAAACACCACTTGAGTAAGGCTGTATATCAACTAAACATGTAGGTAAAAGTGCAGCAGGCAGCAAATTAATCCCGATAAAGCATTGCTTCAGATTCTTACCACAAAGAGGTGAAACATTGATAGTCATGCATACCTACTTCAGATAAGGTTACTTACTGATAGGAAGCCCCATGACCCCAGGTGCAAACACATGAGCCCCCCTCAGCACAGCTGCAGCACACAATGCATCTACTATCACCTCTTTTCCAGTCTTTTCCAGACTAACATCGTCAGGCCACTGTTCTAGTATGAGACAGTCTGGCCTGAGGAAGTAAAACTTGGGAGTCTGGGGTATGTTCAGCTCTTTACTTTGCTATAATAGATAAAATTATTATTAATTGAAGCTGTTACTATTCTATTTTTAATATTACTGATACCTTTACTGCCATTGCTGAGAGCCCCACCCCATCCATGTGGGGTCAAGGAGTTAATACAAAATAAACCTTCCCACAAAAAGTTAATATTGCTTTTCCCTTGTAGCAGCACGCACAATATTATCTCAGATCACCCAAATTTTGGTGCTTGACAGGGAGCATAAAAACTGAATGCAATCTACCATTTGTAAGTGTGCTCATTAGATCGGGTAACCAAAATTGTGAGAATCAATCGGGGATACTTACCTGATATGTGCGCCCAGCTTTACCTATGCTAAATTCATTATTTACCCAACCGCTCCCCTCCCCCTTAGGCCATAAGCTGGGAACACCCATATCTAGCCTTTATGGACGTACATAAATATTTTTTGGTTGTGTATTATTAAAACATTAAATCCATGACATAAGTACTTTCTTACCCTGAGAAGGAAATGTTGTAGTATGTCAATATCAAGATTTTTTAACTTATTAACTCTAAAACTTGTGTACTTGGGAGACAGGGTTAACCATGTTTGAATATCAATTTGCATTGTATCTCTATGTCCCTATTGCAGAGCTATGAGATATCTCAACTGCTAATAATATCTGAAATTAAAATATTAAGTTAATTTAAGACCTGTTTTTAGCCACAGGCAATGAGTGTAAGTGTATGACTGGTTATGAATAAAATGTTATTTTTACCAGTAAATATATTCACTATTCTGCGAAAAAATGAAATTTAGGATCATTTATAAACAATTTATTAATATTATATTAGGTTACCTTTCTAGTTTGTTCAAAGAACTTTTAGAACTGTTCGCCACCTTTCGCATGAGTTTGTTTACATATTTTAAAAGTCTTCATCCAAAGAGTATACAATGATACAACAATGTGTCAGTTTGACTGACACTGGCGTATATTACATTGTCTATGGTGGCTCTGAAAGACAGACACCAAGAAGATTAGATATGATAATCTTTTTGACAGACACGCAGGTATTCACAATTGACGGAAAGTTTCCGATGTCGGAATTAGAAGAAAGGTGGAAGCTGTCATGTCACTTCCGACACAGAAAATCTTCGCCAATTGTGAATACCACCTTCCATAGAATAGGTGTGCGCGACGGGCCTACATAAGTGATGGGCTAGTGATAGAACATTTCACAGGTTGAGTGTGAAAATTTATATCATATAAGTTTCCATACGTAGCACCTGCTACTGGCATAGGCGGAGACTGTTAAAAATCATAGGAATGAAATCGCAAAACGATCGATACAATCCCGGTTTTCATGATAAATCATCGACCAGTAACGTCATAGGATTTAGGTCCGTATTAATAAATCGATCTCAAATCTGAGAAAAAAACAAACTTATATATTCAAAAGAGCCGAATATTTTATTAGATGCTCTGCTCGAAATCTCGAGAATCGTGATCCTTGGTTGATTCATCATCCATATAGAAATGCCAGAAAATTACTTCAACTCAAGCAGCTATGTAAGTAAATAGGATTAGATTTAGCCTGATTTAGCCTTAATATTGATTGAGCCTGGGGATGACCCTACACCCTATGTTTTCACTAGACGTTCACACATAAAATGTTTATTCTATATTTTTTACAGCTAAAATAGGGGGATATTATTTAAATCGGTGTATGTTTTGTCACTGAAACCCATAAAACTAGAATGTTATTCCATTATGTACTTTCTCCCGAAAATGATTCGTATTCACTTATTCACTTTGCATGTTTGAAGAAAACGGCGCTTTATCTCATCCGACAAGTATCTGACAGGCATACCCGTATATTTTGTAGTTTTAGCTATTATTGGAATGAGCCTTGACTCTATCCTCTATCCCAAGGTCTATCTCTCCTAATCCTATACGGGGCCGTTAGTTTATATTTTTTTTTATATAATTTTTATATTATTTTTTTTGGCACTGGCCACTTTCTTCCAATACGTGGCATAGGCACGAACAACTTCCACGTTCGCCGCCATTTTGACAACGAGCGAATTGTAAAGAATTCACTGAAATAAAGATATTTTTCTTGATTGTGTTGTAATTTGCTTCAGAAAATGTAAGTAACTATTTTTGATTTATCTTATACAGTGTTTTGATTATAAATATGTTCGTATCGAGGTGTATGTAACGTTTTCTGAACTTAACAAAACCGAGGGTGGTGACCGCAGTGGGGACCAACAGCGGTGTCGGTCGATCTTTGTTACAAATTACGCTTGCTGGACGCTAAACCTGCATTTGTGATATATAAAGTTCCTTATTTAGAGCACGATTCATTATTTGTTAGGATTTCATTGCCGTAAGGATATACCAACTGAAAACATTCTACGTCAAATTCAGCAAGGACCTGCCATGTCATTATCATTGATTGAAATAACGTGTAGTCTTGACGGATGACTCAGAATGGTTAGTTCAAATTTCTAATGATGAATTTCTTCTTTCAGACTACTTGCAAAGCTTCAAAATGGGGAATATGTTTGCGAATTTATTTAAAGGCCTATTTGGCAAAAAGGAAATGAGAATATTGATGGTAGGATTGGATGCTGCTGGTAAAACCACAATCCTATACAAACTCAAATTAGGAGAAATTGTAACAACTATTCCCACTATTGGTGAGTATACACTTGATAATTGTTATAGAAGTATAGGTCATAATTAGATATGTTACATGTCATTACTATAGTATATTGGCTAGCATATAAAGTTGGCATAGCAGTTGCTGTTGTTCATAGCGGGTGTTAGGTTTCAAATTAATAAATATATTGTTTCTAATGATCTTCAGCAGACCTCTTTGTCATATTAAATTGAAACTATGTGTTTTATGTACACATATTGTGCCCAGAACAGCTGTGATGTTTACCAGGGACTTATTTGTGGTATTGGTTTTTTATTTTATATAATTATATCACCTATAAACTGGTTTGATAACTACAACTATAAAATGGAAATAACTGTTAAAATTGACAATAATCTTGAGGAACAAAACAGAAACAAAATTAGACATACTTTTGAGTTGAGAGTAAGAGAGTTGATACAAGAGTTTATTTTATCTCTATTAAAACCTGCTTTACAGTTATAAATATTATAAGACTTATTTTATATTTAATTGTTTTTGCCCGTAATATCAATATAAAGTGGTATGTTACAATTTCAGGATTCAATGTGGAGACTGTAGAATACAAAAACATCAGTTTCACCGTATGGGACGTTGGTGGTCAGGACAAAATTAGGCCACTGTGGAGGCATTATTTCCAAAACACACAGGTCAGTACAATTTCAATTATTCTTATCTATAATGTAATCCATAAATAAACATAGTTTTTTATAGGTTCTACGAAAATATTGGTTGTACACAAAAAAATTTAAATAGTCTCACACTTTATTATGAAACAAAATTATAACTTCATCACATATTTCCTTGCCTATAAAATAAAAGGCTTTCACAAACTTGATGAATCTGTAGGAAGTTTGGAAGCATAGCTGTGTGTTTGTGATGTGTTGCAGTTGCAAGCAAATGCCATCATCACCAATTCAGTTCTTACAATTGTTCAAGATAGCGTCACAACTGCATACAATCATACAATACAATTAAAATTGGGTCATTGTGTCTAGGTTTTACATACTTACAGATGTTATGCCATGGGAATTTTAATAATGTCAGACTGTATTTTTCACTGTGTTTATAAATTACCTCTATAATTTTTTAAGTACTTATAAAAAATCATTACTAAATATGTGGATGGATTTTTAGCGTGTTGCCTTATACTAACAATTATGACATTAGTTTAAATAAAAATAAAATTCACTCCATGAATAGCCTTCTCCAACAATGTGTGGTAATCTCATGATATCAGTATTTTGACAATTTGTAAGCATTGTAAATGGTACATAAAAAAAACATATTCTGACCGTACATGCAACTATAAATTTAAGTATTTAAATGTTTTAAGTTTGTCTCTGCTTCTTGACCACACTGTGTGTAAGTATGATGTGGGATGGACAGTGCAGTCTATAATGCTGCCAATTAGTGTGAACTCATTCATGATTGGCTGAATTTGTAAAACGTCGCGAAGTCGGCCACGCCGATAGCCTTGATGTTTATTGTTTTGATGATAATTATGTGTAATATTATATTAAGTGATTTTATCACATGACAAGTTTGACTAGTTGTTGCCTATTTAAATGTATGTGTATTTTTTGCCATTTCCATAGTTTTATAAAGCTTCATTTTACATGGCTTCTAGTTCTTTATTACATCTTGTAAAGAAAATGTTTTCAGTAATAATTCCTGATTTTTGGTATTATATTGATGTACTGTTTAAAGTCACAAACGATACTGTTTCCGTTGATATGAAGCTGTTGATAAATTGATATGCGTCATGCGGGATTGTACGCGTACTATGTAGCTATGTGCCAAATATTCGCGATTATTTTATTATAGTTTGAGTTAAATTATATCGCGATTTGTCAACGCGAGCTAGTCTTTCACAAATAACTGCGTTATCGCGCTGAACACTGCAGTGCCGCCGGTGAAAAATAAGTTGAATTCTATGTTCGGCTAAGGTTGAATGATAACGATTATACTGAACTTCAAACAATCCGATAATCCAACTTGCCCAAATCTCGATCAGCCTGGGTTCAATTCTGGCTCAATTCTGCATTTACGAAACCCTTAAATTTTGTCTTTGCCCAAGCTGATTGAGCTGAGGCCTCATAATGGAGCTGGTTGCATGACTACTATAGATTTGAGCTTAATTAGTAGAACGACATTATCCGGTGAGGCGGCAAATGCCGAAAAATATAATTTTGTATTTTTTTTTTATTTAGTCAGAACGGATGATAGTGTGCAAATATTTTATCAGATAATGCATTATGGGGTGATAATGAATGACAGATTTAATGTTTGTGTATTTTAGGTATTTGCTGCTGTATTTTAGTTTTAAATAAATCATAACTAAAATGCAAATAAATTAAAATGTAATGTAATTTATTTAGGAAAGTGGAAGTAGTGAAGCTATCTTACTAATACTAACTAGTTGTATTAAAATCTGTCGATTAGCACTGTCTGTTGAACCACTCTAATCTCGACTACACAGTGGGAAGTTTAAAATGAAAAATCATTATTATTGTTAATTTTGTTTCAGGGTCTCATCTTTGTAGTAGACAGTAATGACCGAGAGCGTATCGGCGAGGCACGGGAGGAGCTCATGCGAATGTTAAGTGAAGATGAACTACGGGATGCTGTACTTTTGATCTTTGCAAACAAACAGGTGAGTCCCGCCGCGCCCGCCGCGGTATTTTTACGTTTATGGGCCATTAATTTCCTCAGTTTCGTTAATTACTCTCAATTTAATGTGCGCGATTATTTCAAAGAATAAAGTTATTTATAATTTAATTTTATTATTTTAACATTAGTTCCAGCTTCAAAAATTGGCCCCATTCTAAAGATGTGAAACCATAATATTTATTTTGAAGTGTTAAAAACATTTTTATACAAACTTTATAAAACTATCCTTTGTAAATCTAGCTTAGTATTTTAGGTAAAAGATTTTAAAAAGTTTTCGTGTTTCATGGCGTATATTAATAGTCGCGCCTATATGATCGTAAAAGAACCATAAAATAAACAGAGTTGTGTTGCTAGGATCTGCCGAACGCAATGAACGCGGCCGAGATAACGGACAAGCTGGGCCTGCACTCGTTGCGCAACCGCAACTGGTACATCCAGGCGACGTGCGCCACCTCCGGCGACGGGCTCTACGAGGGCCTCGACTGGCTCTCTAACCAGCTGAAGAACGCCAACCGCTAACCGCATGTGCGCATCAACTCGCAGACAAATCTGATTACTGAAAGAGACTATGGTTTAAGATATGTTAACTTTATTTGCTATTGAATACAATGTATTATGTGCGTTAACCTACGAATGCATTACTGATGCGTCACCCGGCGACCGATCGAGCACCGCATTCACGCCGAGCCACTTGCGTTCATACATTTACGACGTTTCTAAATAGTTTTGGTATAATGAGCGGTGAGTGTACAAACAAACCGTGCTACTTTAGCAATGGTATTAGGGTCCATGTTATTCGAATGCGTTGTTTGTTCGATCCCTGATGACGTCGAACAAAATATAGTGTGTAAAAACTATACAAAATCATCCGCAGATTTGATTTCAATATAATTAGACGGGATAATAAAACGGTGGTACCTAGACTCTGAATGATCGTGCATCGTGATGTGGATAGGTTCGTAGCTGACTCGTGATAAAGTGAATCACACCATAACATGTTTTATATGTATACTATGTGGAATAAGTTGTCGCAATAAAGTATTTAAAGTTAATTCACAATTACGACTTTAATTATTTAGTTTATGGTAGTGACCTACGTCTTACATTAAGTAGGTAGGTGCGTGTAGGCAGTATTCTGAAGTGTGGGCTCTGTCGGTGACCGGGTGGCGCGGGCGGGCGGCGGCCGCGGCTGCGCTGGCGGCGCGGGCGGCTGCGAGGGGCGCCGCTGCCTATTCACATTGCTTTGTGACTTTCGGTTATCGATAACTAATGTTCTTTCCGTTCGATTGTCATCGGTTTTGTGCATAAATATCACTTGACTTATTATAAACGATGGTAGTTTATTTTTATGGAAGTTATCTAGGTAGTTTAAGCTGTTATGTATTTTACATCCAAAACCATTTCGTACAATTCTCGCTTATTAAAACGGCTCGTTGTGATTGACTTGCATTTACAGTCGACAGCTTCTCATGACGAACCGAGATTTATTTGTAATTTAGGTATAAATATGTATTAGATAAACGGTGTCATTTTGAGAAGTGTTTCCGCCTACAGGGAACAGTGCTCAGAATTCTCAGTGGTACATGCTCTACACGATTAATTGTAACTTAGCATTTTTATAATAATTTAGAAGAAAAAAAATGTCGAAACACAATGTGTGATGGAAGATGGTTCTTTATTATTTTTACGAGAAACAAAAGTAATGAAAATGCAAATTGTGACATTCCGGTTTATCTTATGCTGTATTATGGAATAAAAATTATCCTCACCAATGTCTCATTTTTGATTTTATAACATTCATTTAGTTAATAAAAACAATCCTATTTGTGTAGTTTCACGTAAATAATGCAATGATTTACGTGGTATTAGTTTATTAAACGTTTAGTAAACTAGATATTCTGTAGATTGTGGATAAGCAAAGTGAAGTGAACATAAAATTATAAGATTATTTTCTAGTTACGCTTTCATTTGTCTGTCAGGTGAGGTTAGAAAGCCTAGGCTGTCGAGAAATGCTCATCTCACATGCATTTTATAATTTTGTGCTACATTTGAAAACTGTTGAAAAAATATATCAATCGTTTCTTTATGAGGCTAGCAAGACATTATAAAGAATTTTATGAATCAACAGTTTGCTTTTACACAGAGTTCCGAAATTAATTTAAGTTTTCATGACACTGAAAAGTGCTTTTAGAGTACTTCCCATTTTTTTAATTTTATGTAACGACAAACCAATATAGTAATGCATCAAGAAGCAAGGGCTTATGTGGGAGAGGATGCATGTGAGCATGCTATTTGCACGAATCGACTTCAAATCGATTCTCATCGATCGGCATCGACCGGCATTTACAACCAATGCTTGCTTACACAAAACCGATCGACACACAATCGTGAGATAGCTGATCAAGCATCGATCGAAATACATTTAAACGCACCCAATGATCTAAAATTTGATAGAACGATCGACATTCACAAGGTTAATTAACCAGGTCGCTTAAAGAGTAGGTAAAATTGATCAAAACTATCATAGACACGTCGAATGATCGGAGAAGTGTATTTTATCATTGATCACGTCGGTGTCGGTCGTCTAAAATAATGTGGTGTTATAATATTCGTGACTACAAAACCCGCCGCAATGAAAACCAAAACGACGCAATCTTAGCCACAGATTAGAGATATGTAGCAAGCTAATCTCAGCATACCGCTGTCGCCGTTGGAAGAGCGCGTTTGTCCGAGTTTCCCTAAACGCGTGATAGCTAAGCGGAGATGTCATTAGAGCAGGGTATGTGATTCATGCACAAATCATGATTGATAATTTATTCGTAGGTACGACCAAATACGGAAGTTTTTGTAGGATAGGTAGGTTACCTATCCTACGAAACATACGTCGATCTGGTGAGCGAGGATGACAGGAAAGAAATTGGAACCAATCTGGTTGCGGAAATGCCAAGACCGCAAATTATTGAGTGCTATGGAAGAGACCATCATTGAGTGATGACGGTTTGAACATTGCTTTTACCTACAATTGATTTTTTGAACACAATTGATCCGTGATAATCGAATGATTGAAAATATGAAAACCCATGAAGTCATGTTTTTACGGCTGGTCGGTATAATTGTTTTATGATGACATTATTTTTTGTTGTCGCATTGTATGATCTGCGTTAGTACGCGCATTGTATAATAGGTACCTATTATTTTACTCTTTGTGGTGGTAGGTAACTAGGTATAGGTTCGTTGCGTAGCTGCGTAGGTATTTCGTAGCGCGGTATAGTGTAATGGCGTAGTAGCTGATAGTGGATTGCCAGCATGAGAGTAAAATTATACGCGCGATGTTCTCACCCGACTACTCTTAATAGTTTTTTAATGTGATACTTAGGTGCAGCGCCCACACTTTGCATAGGTACCTATTGCATTATTTGTAAGTAGATACTTGTATCATCCTCAAGGGGCGTTGCATGTAGATACAGTTTACCTTGCGGTTAACTCTGGTAGGTACGGTGGGAACCTGGAAACCTAAGTAGGGATGTGCAAGCTTCAATCATCGCTCCCTCCATTTCTGCTGAAAGAGGATGTTGTAAGATCTAATAGTAATATTTTTTCAACTCTTTTGTACCTATAGGTTTTTTGGGATGTCATTATGGTTCTAAAGGGCAGGAATAACTTATGTGATGCCTGGGTTTGTCATTATCAGGTACCGCGCGATGGCTCAGCTTTTCATTATTACTTACTACAGATGACCTAAGCCAAACAAGCGACATCTCGCGAAACTGGTCTCGAGCTACTAATTTAGTTATTAGTAGGTGGGTATGTGCGTACCCTTCCATCGCATAGTGATCCCGCTATAACCCTGAGTTCACCCGAGGTCATAATACTCATAATAAATATTTTTAAATTTTCACATCGGTCATGACGTGAACAGTTTTACAGCAAGCACTAGCATTGTAGTAGGTATCGGTATTTATGTTTATATTCGTTAAAGATATGAAATATTTATTAAACGACTAGTTGGGCCTCCTGCCAAATCCAGTTCTGCACCAAATATATGTAAGTAATTTTGTAAATTCTCATGAACGTCTTCAACATGTCTCGACTGGCGCGACAAAGCTATAACAATTTATGTATTTTTATGAGAGACGTTTTAATACTGCGCACTCATAAAATCGGATATAAGTCAATTCTGTTTTGTATTTGAACAGAACAAAAACGTTTTTATTTATGAATGTGCAAATTGTTGCCGTTAGATATTTTTTTCGAAGCTGCTGCTGTAGATAACTTTAAATTATGCAAATTCAACGAGTAGGTAAGTATCGTCTCCTCCAAAAATTGGCGCAATAGATTCACGACCATCATGAGTAGTTCCCGTTTCAGTATTTAAGTGTTTTCTTGACTCCTCTCGTCTGAATGATGCGAGACGGTAAGAGGGTCTCTGTTTCAACTTTCAAGCTTTTTTTTTCAATTTCGGAGTTCTGTTTCCCAGTTCTTACATTGCTTTCTTTGTTGACTGTGCTTTTGCACTGACAGAATACTTATAATATGGGCATAAATACGCTCCAGGAATGTTGGAAGTTTGGCCTTTATGGTAATCTTTTCGATCAGTAGCAAACGTTTTCAATTCGTTTCATTCGTTTCTGACGGTTCATTATTATTTGTTTGAGTCAAGTAGGTAAGTGGGTACATGGGGGGTAGTACCTAGTTATTTAGTACGTAAAAGTTTCCTGACTCTATGTACTTACCTACCGCACGTTAAGAGCAAACATTTGACTTGCTTTGCATTCCTGATGGCGGAAAATAAATTTATAAATCTGTCCGCATCGCAATAAACTTGCAAATTTACACAGGATTTGTGTTGTATTTTATATGATATTGTAAGCATCTACTTAATAGTGTTTGACGTTTATTGACCACCAAATTTTGGAAGGATATACATACCATTATTCATGCCTAACGACCTAATTACCTCCTAAAGCCTATAGGCTATTATAAGTGCCGTGTATAGCTTGTGTAAGTGTATTTTACTAATTAAAGATATTTGAAAGACTGTAGGTACGTCATTAAGTGCGTTAGAAATCCTATTTGCTATATTAACAATGGTTTTTTTTTATTTTTTATTGGTTTAATTTGTTTCTCGCCACTATTTATTTTGTGGCGTTTTATGCTCATATTTTATTCCTATCTGTTATTTACCCTTTTTGTCTGAATCTTTATTTATTACTAGCTGAGCCCGCGACTTCGTCCGCGTGGAATTTAACTTGACAAAAAAGCCCGCTCCCGCGTTCTGAGCCCGCACGACAGGACCCATTTTTTTCTGATTTTCTAAAATAAAAGTAGCCTAAGTTACTGCTTATAACATCAGCTATCTACCAGTGAAAGACCCGTCAAAATCGGTCCAGCCGTTTCGGAGATTACCCGAAACAAACACACAGACAGACAGACAATTTTTTTTTAAATCGCGTTTTTGCTATAGGTGTCGTACGTACTTTCATGTGCATTTAGTGAAAAGGTGTTATTTTGATATTACAAACAGACACTCCAATTTTATTTATTTGTATAGATAAGTATCGAATATGATTTTGAAGTGGTTGCGTTATAATTCTATTTATTTATAGATATGTTATATGTATATACATATATGACTTAATTTATATTCTATTAACAATTAACAATGCTCGGAATATAGGAAAATTATTGTTGTGGGTAGATTTGGTATGTAAGCGTCGTAGGTACCTACTTATGAGTAGGTATGTTAATTTTATAACTTTGGGAGAGGGAAAAATTGTACGTTAATTCGGCTCATCGGTATTCCCTATTGTTTTCTAGTAGGTATGTGATAAACAGGCAGGTTGATGTATCATAATTATAAATAGTTGTTACATTTATAATAATTATGATACATAGAGGTAAGATACCAATATACCCACAAGTGCGTAAATGCGTACGTAGGCATTTTACTCATGCTGTATACTCGTATTCTTTAAATCATAATTTAAATTATATTTTATCTATACAAATAAATAAAATTGGAGTGTCTGTTTGTAATATCAAAATAACACCTTTTCACTTAATGCATATGAAAGTACATACGACACAGATAGCAACAACGCGATTAAAAAAAAAATGTCTGTTTGTCTGTCTTTCTGTCTGTCTGTCTGTCTGTCTGTCTGTCTGTGTGTTTGTTCCGGGTAATCTCCGAAACGGCTGGACCGATTTTGACGGGACTTTCACTGGCAGATAGCTGATGTTATAAGGAGTAACTTAGGCTACTTTAATTTTAGAAAAACAAATAGGGTTCCGCGTAAAAAAATAAAAACACATGAAATCAAAGAGTATCTCCGAAACGGGTGGACCGATTTTGACGGGACGTTCACTGGTAGATAGCTGATGTTATAAGCAGTAACTGAGGCTACTACTGTTTAGAAAAACAAAATTTAAAAATATGGGTCCTGTCGCGCGGGCTCAGAACGCGGGAGCGGGCTTTTTTGGTATGTTAAATTCCACGCGGACGAAGTCGCGGGCTCAGCTAGTTTTACATATTACTTAACTTACATAATTGTCAGCGACATAAGCCACTGAACATTCCCAATTTTTCATTCTTTTTTATTTGAACACCGTGAAAACGAAATATTAGCAACAAGTTTAAACTTTGTTTACTTATATCAAGAAAAGCTATGGATGCGACGCAAAACAAAATAGTGCAAGCAGTTTGAAAACATGAGTCTATTTAGCGACATTATGTCACTGACTGTACCTATTTACACTGTAAACTACTGTAGGTATTTAGAAGTAGGATTTAATTGTAAAAGGCTTATCTTTTAACAGATTATTATTTAATAATGTCATGATTTACTTACCTATTTAAATACTGGTTAATTCTCAAAAATGCAAAAGTAATAACGGTAGACGTTAAATAGGCGGTGGGTAGTGATTACCGGCAGTGATGTTGGCGTTCGTTGGTTGGGGCGGCGTGGCGCGCGCGCCGGGCGGGGCGGGCGGCCCGCGCTGCAGTTTTCCCCGCCCGCACCGCGTCATCGCGCGTTTTCCACGCGGGGCGCGCCCCCGCGCCGCATCAGCCGGGAAATCGCGCGCCACTCGGCTCAGTCCGGCTCAGCCGTCGCGCTACGACGACGCTTGCGAGTCGCGCGCTACGATCGCGATCTTCCGCTCGTTGCATCGATACGCACAGAGCGCGCGCGGCGAAAATAGTGAGCTCGTGGCCGGGAGCGGTTGGACTCCGGTGAGCATAGTGGTACTGCGGCATGCTGTGGGCGCTGGTGCTGCTGGCGCTGGCCGCGCCGGGCCCGGCCGCGGCGCGCCGGCACGCGCCCGACCTGCGCGAGGACGAGCCCGCGCGCCGCACCACGCGACCCGCCGGTGAGTGCCTGCCAACCGACCCTAATTAAATCCACATCAATCTTTCCTCTGACCGCCGCCGTCCCTCCCAGGTATCGACCAACGTCACGCGCGTTGCTTAGGAAAATAATGAGCCATGGACACGTGTGTTTATGTAAATAATTGCATTCCTATGTTTCAACGCCGGCCTGCGGCGAATGCGTGCATCAATTAATACGCAAGTATAAGTACGTAGAGCTAGTCGTGTATGACTAGCGGTGTCGTGTGCAGTGGCGCTTTTATCGATACATAAACTTACCTATTGTATCATTATCGGTAAAGGTGATACCGTGATCGGCACCGCGGGATAATAAAAACAATACCACGTGAGAGCCACAATTGAGCCACTCCGAATAATATCAACAAACAGAGATGTTGAGAGGTTCTATTTTAGGAGAATGATACAATAAACTAATCTGTTATCGGACAAAGACTCGGCGTAGGTAATCGCGTGACCATGTAGGTGAATTATAACTTTATCGATTTATTGTTAACACTTCACTGTTAAAGCGTGGCGGACTTTTTAAAGATATGTTATTTTCTATACCACCTATCCTTCTACTTTTTTGTGATCAGTCAACAGTCGTAGTTAATATTTGTCTTAAAATTTCGTAGGCAATTTATTATTGTACTTAAACACTATTAATATATGGGTAACCCCCAGCTTACGGAAAAACAGTTTCACTTGAAGATTTCAATATAAATATACGCAGAGTAGGCACCAAGTTAAATGTAATCTCAGGATCAGAATCTCTATCTGCCTCTATTTCTCTACTAAGTTCAGAACGGACCGGTCTTCAGGTTAATAAAATAACAACGGCAGATCTCTTTCAAGGTCGGAAAATATGTACCTAATGACTGAATATGTAATAATATACAGAATACAAATATTATCAGATTATTAAGGTAATCATCGATTAATCAATCATACGTTTTCAAAGTCAATGTTTTCAAGAAACTAATTGACAAAATGTCAAACTACTGAGATAAAGGAAACCCACAGATATATAAGAAATCTTGTTTTCACTCGTCAATTGTTTTATTTTATAAAAGTAGTTAACGATTGTTTTTTGCTCATTTTGCAGACTTCCTACAGGATGTACATGAAATAAGTGTCTAATATTATATGCGAATTGAAATTAATGTCAGCCTTACATTTTAAAATGATGAAGGAAGTGAAATTACATTAATAAATTGTAATTTTCCGCGTAAAACACTAAACCTAACGTAATTATATGTATATATATAAATAAATAATGATTTTATAGTTGTCTTAATTCAAATTCAAATCGTTTATTTTGTTTAGGCCTACGGGAGCACATACAAATTGTCAATTTTACATATTTTTTCTTATATCTACAACCGGATCGGAACGCGACCTCGACTGAGAAGATCCGGCAAGAAATTCAGCGGGCTTGTCTTTTTACATTTTGTTATATTTCTTTTTTTTAAATCGCCAGTTGCTTATCTAATTAATAATTACAAAGTAGATATTAATATAAATATAATAGCTCCAGTGTGTTGCCTTTTAAGATTACCAAGAATTGCATAAGTAATTCGGACTAGTAGGGCAAAACACGCTACGCTTTGACATTTTTATTGACTGTCGAGATTTGAGCTGCTCAGTCCCAAGTTATATCACAGATAGAGCGTACATGTACTACGTTGGTATCAATGTCGTACGATTTTGCAATCTTATCTCTAGTGTATTATAACGATTGCTTAAAATGTGTGAAAGATTTTATTATAGCTTAGGCCTTTGTTTATGGCATTTCAGTGTTTTCCTAATACTTATAGTGAAAATATTTGTTTTGAAGGCCGCCAGACCCGTTTTATTTCAATATAAAATGTAGTCCTCAGTCTACAATACCATGTCTACAATTGATGGTATCATTCGATTACATCCGCGCTTTGTTTATAATTATTACTAAAGGAGTTAGCCGATACTTATCGAATTCACCGTTCTCTTATCTCTAGACCAAAGATTAATTAACTAGATGTACCTAAGTAAGTACTATCTGTAGTATGAGCCTCCGCCCGCGTGGTACTTCGATAAAACAAAAGTACTTACCTTAAGAAGACATCAGCTATCTGCCAGTGAAAGTCGTGCCAAAATCGATCCAGCCGTTTCGGAGATTAGCCGGAACAAACAGACAGACAAGAATTTAAAAAATATTTGAATTTTTTTATTATTACCGGTTTTACTTTCATAATGCATTTATTAACAGTCTCTTATTTTGACATTAACAAGACACAATTCTTCAATTATATTTATTTGAAGAGATTATTCAGGAGAGCGAACATAAATGGGCTAGAGAAAAAAAAAGTAATACGGGTGAAGTCGAGAGGCAACGCTTGGGAAAGCCGGGAAATATTATTTAGCTCTGTGTGGGTATTCACAAATTAGGGAAAGTTTCCGATGTCGGAAACGACAGCTTTCATCCTTATTTTACATATGAATCGGAAGAAGGATGAAACCTGTTGTATCCGACACTTTCCTCCGTCGATTGTGAATACCTCCTTTGATCAAATTTATTTATAACAAGCTTTTGCCCGCAACTTCGCTAGCGTAGATTTTATTTTCTGCCTGTCGACATCAGCGCCCTCTATCGGGCTCAACTATAGCTAAACATCATCCAGGTAACCCAGAGAGGTGTTAACTAAAATGGTCTAAGAGGTGACCCCATAAGTACATAAAAAAAAAACTTCAAAATCTGTCAAACCGTTCAGGATGAGAATTACGACACGCTCGACGTAACTTTTATGTAGGCACCTAAAAATGCTGTCACTACGATGAAATGTCCTCGTAATGCGTGTAAAATAAAATTATAACATCTAATTAAGTTTGTGGCTGTAACCTCGTGTTCACCGAATGATCTCATTATAATTTTATCATCGCTTCGGACAGCAAGGACTTTCTAAGCTCCCTCAGGCGGCGCGTGACTCACGGCACGACACCTTTCATTCATTTTCCGGGCCTGATAAAAGTTACATTATGTTTGCCAAGATTATATTAACGGGTTTGCCAAAAATCGTATTACCGAGAAATGAAAAAAGTTGCCTCGCCTCTGATGTCTAGACAGCCGACCGAGACAAGACGTGACGTGACGGGAAATTTGGACACTATTGTGGACATCATTTGAGGAACCGTTGGCGCGGTCATGATTTTTTTTCAATTTTACTCTTACTAAACGCTGTATTAATTACCTTGACGTATGTTTCTAGGAAAACATCCTAGACAATGACAATTACTTACTATTTTTACTGATTTATGTGGTAGAAGTGGCTCTTGTTATATTTTCTTTACGGACGTAGTGTAGGTAGCCTCTTTTTTAGTGCATTGTCGCAGCTCAGTTAGTATTTAAACCCAATACAGCTGATTCGGTGGGCAAGTTAAACCGCCGGCAGTTAATTATAAAATCCTTAACATCAAATCAGAAACCTGAAATCGTTTGGTAGTCCTGTTGAGCGTAGTAAAGTAATATCGCTCCTGTAAATGAGGGTGGATAAGGTGCATGTAATATTGGCGGATTTTAGGCTATAGGGCACGCTGAAAGTTCCGGTTACAGCGGTTCCAGTTTGTACAACCGTAGTATGCGTAGTACACATGAAAGCAATGCGGCACGATCGATGACCGTCCGCAGAATGTCACCTGACACGGAATGTCACGTTGATCGATTGTAATGTCCCCCATTATCGGTTACCATCTCAAGTGTTTGATCTTCAAAGAACCTCCGATCCTGTGTATACCTACGTATGCGAGTTTTCGAATGATTTATTTAAGACTTGAGCCCGCGACTTCGTCCGCGTGGAATTTAACTTAACAAAAAAGCCCGCTCCCGCGTTCTGAGCCCGCGCGACAGAACCGAACCTGCCAGTGAAAGTCTCGTCAAAATCGGTCCAGCCGTTTCGGAGATTACCCGGAACAAACACAGAGACAGACAGACGGACAGAAAAAAAAATCGCGTTTTTGCTATAGGTGTCGTATGTGCTTTCATATGCAGTTAGTGAAAAGGTGTTATTTTGATATTACAAACAGACACTCCAATTTTATTTATTTCTATAGATATGAGTCAAAATTTCATACATAAGTTTTAAAAGAACTTCATATTCTTGGCTTTAAAAATAATTTAGGTAAGTGATAAAATGTAGCAAACTGCATAAATTAATATTAGGCGGTAATAGACATAAAGGTTACGAGTAGGTATTTTGAAAACATCCGTTGATATTATTATATCTTCCCATTGGTACGCGTATGGTTCCATCATGTTCTAAAGTCTCGGTTCCACTCAAACAGTATGTTGGGACCAAGAATAGCGTTGGTCTCTCGTAAATGTCGATAGATAAAAACCTATCACAAACATCCTAGAAGTCCCTAGGATCCCGTGAAAGCAGAATGCACTTTCGTATTTAATGTTTCCCTTTACCTATGGAACTATTATTAAATTAAATATTACGGAGTCACTACTACCTATTACTATACCAAAGCACAAAAATGGTTGTCTGTAATCCGAAAAAATGCCTTGCGTTCCTTATATCTTAGATCTAAGAAAAGGAAGGCCCGTAGTATAATAAACAAATATAAGTATCTAAAGTCTGAGAACGGTCTTGACTAAGCTTTTGACGTGTCATTTTGTAAGAATTAAATTTCCAAGATCAATCTGAGATCGATTTTCTTAATACGTGCTTTAGAGCTTTAGGTAGCGTAGCATACACGTAACTAGCGGAAATGTACCACAGTTAACAAAACATGAAAACAAAAGTAGACATTACGCATTGTTATTTTTAACTCGATGATCGTCTGTTATCGATTGATCTTTTAACCTGCGAGCGGCATTGTATAAAAATAAAAATGCTTTTTATAAGCTAACTCTGATAGCGGGAATTCGAAATTTGTTATTACTTTTGCCTTTTTAGGTCATGTCAGAGATTGTCTGCTGATAGACCAACAACGAAAAAAAAATTATTTCGTCTTACAAAGTCGATAATTAAACTGCTTAATTTTTTTAAATATTTTTATCTCATTAGGTAGTGCTAATCTATAAGCAGGTACCTAAATATATTTTGTTTGAACTTACCTACAACAAATCTTATGGAATCTTATTTTTCGGTGTGAAAGCAGACGGTGATAAAGGCTTATGGTGTTTTTTAGAACAAGGTCGCTAAACAAGCGTACTTCGACTTATGTGGTGTTAAGCAGTTACCGTAGTCTAGATACGCTTGCAATGCCAAAGGCATTACTCGCACGTCGCCGACCTGAAGGGGAATGGGACGAAAGGAGGGGAGTTGGTGGAGGAGTTGGTGTACCGGCTCTTTCAATCATCGTGCAAAATGTAGCTATAATAGGTAATTTACGCCGATTTTTCTTGTGAGAGGGTGGTACTACTCCGTCGAGTTATTATATGAGTTGTAGTGAATTAGCTCTAGCTTGGCTCTACCTCCGCAATCCATGATTTTGTGACATCAATTTCGCGAGTTTTATTACAAGCACATTCATTTTGAGGAGTTCTACATTAGTATATCGAATTCACGTTCACACGGGCTGACATGTTTTTTTGCTGTGAAATAAAGGAGCACTCTGTTTACATTTGATCATATCAACTTTTTGTTTCGCCGCGCTTAAATAATGGCATGAAGTCATGCGGCTCGTATCGTAATTAAGATCAAAATAATGGGTCTATTCAGTTTTACATGCGAAAACCACCCAACTGTGCGGTGAACACTCATGATTGCACAATAAAAATGTGTAATTACGTGTGTTTTGGTTGTGTTCAGCGCTAGAGGTTGCGCGGGCGCAACACTAGATAATGATCTCACATGCGGCGGCATGTAAAGTTGTAAAGTAAGCAAGTTATTAGCGAACACCCAGCCCTTATTTGCGGAATGTTTTAAATGTGCATTTATACGCTAATATTATATAAGATTGTTCGCATGCAGTCGCATCGCGCGTGGAATGAGAATGCCGCGGTCAGGTGCCGGTGGTGCCTCAGTGTTACACCGCATTGCGACTTCGCTTACGGACGCTACAATATTTAAATATAATATTTATTCATCCTTTACTATACAGGGTGTTTTCGATGCTCCTCGTAACGAAAACTGATACCATGGATTCGACTCATGATTCTGGACCTCCCAGAGTTGAAATTTTCTGTTGATACCTTCATTAATTATGCTAAAAGATTTTACAATTTTTAAATTGTAAAATGTGGCATGAAATCATTGTAGAAATCTATCTTACCGTGATTTTAGGAAGGTACGTTTTTATAAGTTTTCTAGGTTTTTATCTTATATCTCTCGGGATTAGTGGTACAGTGTTAAGACAGTTGTACCTAGAGTTAATTAATTTAATTGTTGTATCAGTCAAAACAACAAAATCGTTAAATAAAGGAGTTATTCAATATATTCAAAACGCTAATTACATATGAAAATAAACCGAATGAGGTAATGTTTATATCAGCACAAGATAGGATGGGAAAATTAGTCTTTATTGTTACTCGCCGCCGTTTGAGTCACTTGTAATACGAGGCATGCCTTTTAAGTTCTGTCGTTTCCATAATTCCCGGCAATTTTGAATTTGGAACTGTTCTATATTCGAATGTCTTTAAATTTCGAATCTCAAAACAGTTGAATGTATTAGGATTAATGTTATTGTTTAGTCACAGCGTCGATTAGAATCTGTCAGGTTACGTACGAAAATGAATCTTTCTAAGGAAAATGTTCGTGCAATAATTTTCTACAACTTTAGAAGAGGCCTGACACGGCTTCAGTGTTTTGAAGAGCTAATATCTGTGTTCAGGGATGAAGCCCCATGTCTGCGGACTGTCGAACGCTGGTATTTAGAATTCCAGCGTGGACATACTAGTGTTAGTGACAAATCTCGCGAAGGTCGCCCAAAATCTGCATTCACTGAAGATAACATCATTGGAGTGAGACAACTAATTCTCGAAGATCGTCATGTGACGTATCGAGAGATAGAGGCTCTATTAGGCATCTCAGGGACAACCATTCAGAAGATCTTGCATGAAGCGCTTGGTGTAAGAAAGCTAGTTTGCCGTTGGATACCGCATCTGCTTTCCGACGATCACAAGGCGGCCCGCGTCAGATGGTGTAAGAAAACTCTGCAAAGGTTCAACCGAGGAGAGTCAAATCACGTCTACGACATCATCAGTGGTGACGAATCTTGGATCTATGCCTACGATCCTGATTCCAAACAACAATCTACAATCTGGGTCTTTCAAGACGAGCCAAAGCCGACTAAAGTTGTTCGTTCTCGAAGCACTTCAAAGAAGATGGTGGCCACGTTCGTCAGAAAAACCGGCCATGTTGCGACTATTGCACTTGATGATCGTAGAACGGTTAACGCAGAGTGGTATACCACAGTTTGTTTACCACAAGTCATCGCCGAACTTCGAAAATCTAACTCAAAGCGACGCATCATCCTGCACCACGACAATGCAAGTTCACACAGCGCTCGTCAAACGATTGAGTATTTGAAGCAGGAAAAAGTAGAAATTCTTGACCATCCTCCATACAGTCCTGACCTAAGCCCTAACGATTTTTTTACATTTCCTAAAATTAAGAAAAGTCTTCGTGGTCAAAGGTTCCAGTCCAGTGAAGAAGCAGTCGACGCTTTCAAGTCAGCCATTTTGAACACCCCCACTTTAGAGTGGAATAAATGTTATAATAACTGGTTTGAGCGAATGGAAAAGTGTATTAAGCTACGTGGTGAATACTTTGAAAAACAATAAAAAGTACTATAAGGTTCTAGTTGTGTTTTTTTCTTCAAACGACAAAACTTAAAAGGCATCCCTCGTAGTTGTAATTTGTCTAAAGAGGCTAAATTTTGAATTGTATACCGAGGAAGCTTATATAATTAATCTAAGTTATATATACTAGGTGATACAAAATGGGTATACAATTTTTTTTGCAACTTATCTTTGTAAATCTCAAACTATCGGCTTTGTGGGACAGTTGAAGTACTAATGGTTTTGTAGACTTGTGAAATCGGTCAACAGCTGTATTCCTATAACACCTTTTGTTTTTCAAGTTCCCTCCAAAGCTGATGGTTTTAGAATTACAAAGTTAAGTTTTGAAAAAAAAAGTATACCCATTATGTGTCACCTTGTCATAATGCGAAACATATATAAAGTGTCATTAAACATAGCTACAAGTAATAAACAGTATTATAACTTTAATTTAACGATTGTCGTCGATGTCGTGAATTTTCCGGCGCGGTTCATTGAGAGAATGGTGTTAATTTAGCGAAGTACAATCGTGTTGCATGGCGTCAGTTGTAACGTCGTAAATCGCGGTTGGGTTGCGTTATGTGTCCGTGGCGCATCGTCGCAGGACACTTATGTCCAATTCAGTCGCTGGTTCAATGCCCCGGAGCCTGCGCCGGCGCAGCCGTAACACACGACCCGGCCAGTGACGTCATGTCATTACCATTGCACTCAAATCGCATTATCGCAGGGCTACACACGCATACATACCTACATGCTCACGCGTTCGCCACGCTAAAGCCACTATATTTTTTTACTACGTCCTAAGATGACAGCAGCAAATAACATTAAATTTGATAAAAAGATTCCGACACCTAATTCATAGGTTATAAAGAATTTTATTGCGAATTGACTCATGACATGAGTTCAAAGTAAATATGTATTTTTATGATTTCATTATTATGTGGCTCTTTAGTTTGTGCGAAAACATTTATGTAAGCAGGTAATTTTAGTTTAAACAAACGACGGTATTTGAAATCCTTAGTCTGGTTAGTGAAGTCGGTACTTATCTGGTTAAAGGAGTAGGTAGGTACGATTACAATGGCCGTAGTGTTTGACCGCTAGCGTGTTCTGCGCACAAATATTAGCTCATTTAATTAGCGCCCGACGAACTCACTTCCACGAAATTAATTGGGGTCAAAGAGTTTGAGTGCATACGTCTCAATTAAACTCGATTCTACACGGGAGTCATCGCCACAAACGCACACAAACGGTTCGATATATTAAATCGGGCGGGCCTTACTCATAGCCCTGTGAAAATAAATAACATCGTGTCATTCCTAATCCCTGACGCCTCCTGACAGTATAACCAGACAATAGGCATTAACTTTGAAAGGCGCGAGGTAGGAATGTCGTCCGCGCACCTTCGGTCAGGTAGAATTTTGGCACCTTTATTACCAGATCCTGGCGTGTCATAAGCCACCCACGGGCGCTCATTAAGCCGGTAGCCTACAAAGGCACCGGGTCGCCCATAATGCTGTCGGATTATACGAAGCAGGCGACGGCGACGGGTCGTCGTCCCGCGGTGCCCTCGCGTGCTACAATTGCACACAATACGCCCCCGCGCGACCCGTCGCTCCAAAAAGTTAGAAAAGTATGGCACGGTGGTGGGACGCCATCGAGATACCATCTCGGCGCCGCGCCGCCGCGCCGCGAGCCACCTACACCGCGTCAATCCTTAAATTCGATTATTTTGTAGGTGTCCGGGGCCGACCACGTCCGGTGTCGAGGATGCCACCGTCTGCATTTAATTAGAAGACAGCTGTTGAGATGCTGTGAAATATTGCGTACCTTGGAGAATTTTAAACTCTCAGAAGCGAATACGGGGAAACGATAAATGCGAATGGAACGTTGAGCGATCCGATTTATTTTATGGTCATTTTCGGCGTCGAACTGTCGGATCGTGCAAACGGCTCTGTTTATCTTTATCGATAATAAAAGTTTTCGATAATGCGGTGTGTTGCCGAGCGCGGGTGTGTCGGCCGAGTTACGGAGCTCCTCCCACGTACGGGTGCCGGCTCTCGTTATGAACTTGAATTAAATGAATGACGCAGTTGTATGAATGGCGCGGGAATGAATGTGAGTCGGAAGTGCAAGCCGCGCTTCAGCACGCTAGCCCATTGCGCCGGCGCACGTGCATCCGTCGAGCGCCGAGGCCCGCGCCCGCGCCCGCGCCCGCCTCCACGCACTTTATTCTATTCACATTACACAACAAACGCACTACATACCTCTATATTATGATACAGTACACAAGATAGTATCTACGAGTAATTCTACTTTTGTCGTTAATATTCTGAAAGCAGTCCATTATCTGCAGGACAAAGATATTCCGCCACAAGGCTGAATTTTTTGTCTCTCCAAATTATGGTGTGACGTATCGAAATATATATATAATATTATGGATTTTCTGAAGGTATGATGGTATATCTCTTGTCGGCGTCAGTTCACGTGGATGTAATTTTTGTAAATTTGTTTAACAAGGACCAGGATAAAATCTAACAAGTGTGTTACATCGTTGGTTGCCAGACTAATAATGTTAGTATCTTTACGTCTCCGCGCCCGATACAAGGTATAAAATTTCATCAGCACGAAGATAAGGACAGTAGTAATAATTAACTTGATACAAATTACGTATAACACTGTACTGGTAAGTAATTTGCATGCGTTTGTCTCGTAAACATCTGAGTTCACTGCGCAATATTTAATTATTCATGCTGAGAGAATGAGTAACACGACCCTTAGTGCTAAATTCTAACGTTCAACGTAAATGTGTGGAGTGTAGGTACTGGTGTTAAATTTTGATGATTCTATACGTAATTTAGAAATGATTTTATCATGTTCGTTCTTGTATTAAATAGATCCAATTTCTGCCCGTAGTTTCATTACCATAGATTATATTTTTTGGATGTTGACAACAGCGCCACTAATCGGGTCCAAAAATATCGAAAAATATCGTCCAAATCGGTTAAGCCGTTTGGGAGAAGAATAATTACGAACACACACACTCTGGAATTATATTATATGAATATACCAGAGTCATGATTAACCATCGTTCTGTTATTGTTAAATTCTAGGTTTAAAATCAATTGCGCATCTGATTTTCATATTTTCTTTCATTCCCTCTTCCATATTCACACATTGTCGAGGAATGTGACGAGTGGTCATGGAAGATTGAGTATTTTTAACTATTTCGAAAAACTATTTTGACACAATATTTGTATAGATGAAAACAGTGATGTAGCACGTTTTTTTTTTCGGTCGATTTAAATATCTGGAAGTTCCACGTTATGTCCATCGTTAACTGTTCGCTGTGCTCTCGTGAATCCAGCTAATTGTAAGGAAACTCGGCTTTATAAGTTAATTGTATGGACACAGGTGTTACAATGCCTCGTCATAACATGTTTACTACATGTAGTACAAACGCATAAATTAGCAATTGACGACCCATTGGTAGGATGATTGAAATATATTCTGACTGTCTTAGTCGTCAGTTTCGCCTCGGGCGGTTAAATAAATTACAAGAGCTTGTGATGAAAAACAAAACAGGGATGGAAATTGCAGGTTATAGGTATTTTAAGAGTGAAATGTGTATGGAAAAGTTTCGCAACAGTGCTGAATTAGAGATATAAGGCATATTTTGTTTGAACACAATTTCAAAGGTTTATAGTAGCTAACCTCGATAAATTTACCAACTAAACAACATTCAGGGTCCATTATAAACACAAAAGGTACACTATGTATCGTAAGGGATTCATTAAAACTTTAAATTTTAACATTTTAAATTTTCCAAGCACAGTAATCATTATTTATTCATCCGCTATGGTTGTTCATTATCCTATTGCTAGTCCCTGAGTACACCCTCCTACCTATTATACGCAATTACTTTTGAGTCGTTTCATATTTCTTTAAATAAAGTACTTTTAATATTGTTAGTATTCAAGTCGAGCATAGCAAAATTACAATATCGCCTTATTAAAAGTATATTATGGAAATTGAAGCGAATTTAAACGTCGATGTATTTTTTGTATGAAATAATTCTGTTGCTCGATGCGTCGGTTATCACCTTGACAAATAAAATGTACTTGGAACCAGTTAAACGTGGCCTATTATATTGAATTTCCACATTTCTTACTTCAAGTTTTTGAAAATAGCTGATGAATCACCACGGTTATAAAGTAAGGTAGGTACTACAAAGACTAGGAATTTATTACTGTAAGCCTTGATGTAGGCGCGCCTAGATTCGTAGACACAGCAACTATTATTTCCGGGAAAATGTCCGTAGAAAACCAGCTTTCAAAACGGTTATAGGTATCTTAACTAAATTGTCAATCGAGAAAGTATGTTTGTCTTTCAATAATGCGGTAAAGATACGAAATGTTTATTTTGTTTGAATAACATAAATAAAATAAATATCGCTAGACCAATACACTTAATTGGAAGACTCCAAACCAACCAACGTGTTTGAGCACTGTTTGCTGAAGTCATAAACAACAAAGTAGGTACTTACTTTTTATCTATATCAAATATTTTTATGCGACACGAATCGTGGTCAATGCAAGCAAAGTCTGACACTAAGTAGTAAGATCTATTATAATAATCTATTTACAAGTAATTTGATAGAGGACCTGGTCAAAAATGTGGTGCAACTTTGTGTGCCTAAGAAAAATGTAACCATTCATCTCGGTATACATAGTGACTCACTACAAATTGACGTTCCGGTGGCAGACAAACAGACCGACAGACATTGCAAATAAAAATTGCCGACAGGATGTGGCTATTTGAGTATTTGTTTGTTTTGGAGCTAATTTTCTATACGGTAGCAATTGGCAAGCGCACGGTTTGCATAGAAAACAAAAGGCGGAAAGTTATTTATTACCTCTAAGGTTAAACCGATCACAAGTCTGAGACGGATCTTGGAAATGTCATTCTTAAGTCATACCAGTACACAATAACTTTTCAAAAGCGTACTTCAAATCGCTCTCAGACTTGAGGTAGATTTATTAATACGGGTCTTAGCCTAAATTTGACCACCGCTTGGCGCAGTTTGCACTGCACTGGGTAGTTACGGGGTTCGATTCCCGTCGGGGCAAATTTCGGAAATGGACTCTTCGTAATTTGACCAGGTGTGGGTGTCACTGGGATCGCCCCCAGTCCATTGTACAAGTGTTGCTTAGTTTAGGACCATATAGTTGGTGTGTCAGTCAGGCGGTTTGTTTTTTTATATACTATATAAGGATAGTACTTATAGAACATCAGTACAGTGTTCTTGCCATCAATTGATGCGTATTTGTTTAAAGAAGACAGTAAAGATTATCTTGAAACAACCAATTATTCCGACAATGCTACCAATTATGGGACTACACGAATCACAAATTTATTCAAACGATTCCATTTAACGCTCTGTCAGTAATTCAATTTTTTCCTATTAAGGTAGCTGCAACGTCAAGAACTTCATTATAAATACTTTCGAATACTTTAAGACTTTGTGCCTATTAATAACATTTGTTCATACAATCAGCCGACCGTATCATAAAATAAAGTACAAATATGGAACCACTTATGAACCCAGGCTCAATAAATATTTACTCGTATCCAGTTGGCGCCAAATGGTGCACTCACAATCTCCCATAGAGCTCCTTTTGGCGCCGAGCGTCAATTTTCTAGAGATTATCCATCGCCAAGGCGTCTACAACGAACACGACTGTATTCTAAAGTCATATTCAAATCCGACGCTTATGAATTATGCACATAAAGGTCGTAATGGCGTGGCGATCAAGTGTTTATTCACGCCGCACGTAATGGATCCGAGCACTCTTCTCAATCAGTCGCGAAACGTGTTTGGTTAAATGCTAGTGTGGCTTTCATATCCAAGCGGCAACACTGTAGGTGTCTGTGTACCTACGTCCTTATGCGTGAGTATTTAATGTTATGTCGCCAAACGACTTAGAGCGGTTTCACAAAGTATGCAGTTACGTTTATCTCCCACCACAGCACATTACACTTTGGAGAATGAATTTGCCTGAGTGCGCACTTTATTCTATTAGAGCCGGTTTTCACTGCGTCATGTGTCGTGACGATACGATTGTTGTACAGTATGTACGGCTTTAGTGTCGTAACGACAGCTGTCGGTAGCTGTACATGGTACGAGGTAGGTCGTGTCGATAGGTTTACTGTAGCCTCGATAGGTTTGTCGTAGCCACGTTAAGGTAATCTGTAGTCAAAACAGTGTCATAAGAAACTATTTACCAATATGCCAATAACTTTAATCGCACAGGAATTATGTCGTTGAGGAGAGTGCAGTTACGAGCCACGAAACATCTGTCACGACAATCTGCCTTCCGTCACGAACTAGTGGAACCCCGCTCTTAGTGGTCATCGACTACAAGAAGTTAAGTTAAGAATCCTTTTGACATGTTTTTTGTGTAGCCACATTAACGCACGTAGATGTTTAGCTAAATATGGAAGTGTAGCTAGTTGAATGAGGATTCCTTAGCGTGGTTAGACCATAAGCGGCTAGGCTCAAGTTTCCGATCAATTAGTCCAATTGCTATTCGCGCTTTGAAATTAGCGCTTCACAAGAATAGACGCGACTAAATAATTATTATAAAGAATTTCGAAATGTCTTACGTATTCTGCAGCGACGTTGTTTTACGATTTTGCTTTTGAATTATAACTTTGTTTATAACCACTATCATTATTTCATTTATATTGAAGCGTAGTGGCTGCTGCTAAGACACTTGTTACATTTATAACCAGTTATGTTGTATGATACTAGGTACCTATACCTATATGTTTATGCATACAATTAAATAGTTTTGGTGATTTCCACATAATATCATCGATTAATTATTATCGCGTAAAATATGCAATTAGTTAATAGTTCCCTTCTGTAAAATGTTTGCATACACAGTAATGGCGAAATTTTATTGCGAAAAAGGCTATGAAAGAGAGTTATACAAACAAACCTACTTAAAGAGATATCGATATCTTCTGAGAAAAAGTGTATTAAATTATTCCGGTTGTAATATTGTTCTTGCAAAAAAAACCAAATGCCGACTGTTTACGTAGATTTATTAATGTATTATTTATACGAGTAGACAAAGATTACTAAGGTCGCGTGAAACGGGAGCAATTGATTGCGGTGTAGAGTATCAGACGTCTCGCAGTCTGCGATGCGAGCCATACTTTGCAATTAATCCACTATTGTGCGGCAGATGCCGATTAAACTGAATACCGCGGATTATTGCTTGGTAGTCAGACACATGATTTTAACCCGTGACACAAATAGAGGGTTGTTATAGGTATAACGTTTATTTTTGTTTGATTTTGAATTCTAGAACAGGTAAAAAGAGTTCAACGGGATTCCGCTGTTTTCATCATAATAGGTTCTGGATTTATTAGGTACTTGAATTTTAAATATTAGAGTATTTTACAGGCTTTCGCCGACCCTAATTTGATTTAAAAACAAATTTCTCTTGTTTACTAAGGTCACAGCTTTTTTTTAGTCAGAACGAAAATAGACGTGCATATTACGTACGTATTACGTTTGAAGTACGCGATAGACAGTAATGACAGAGCGACGACCTCGCAATATGGGCACCGAAGCCCCGTGTTTGATGAATGTTTTCCTGCTATAAACCATTGTTTTACACAGTTCGTGTTCGATGTTCCAGAAAGAATACAATGTGGACATATTTTATGGTTACTGAAAACAAATCATCGAGCGTGAAATTATATACCTATAATGTACCTACTAGCGTGTTGCGTCGGCGCCGGCGCATCGTCCGACACTGTAACTATGCGACAAAACGGGCTGCCAGTCTCCCAAGAATAAACATAACTAAATACCGAAGCTGCAGGCAATCGGTTTATATCCGACGATAACGCCTAGACCACGTTACAATTCACAGCGAACATTTATGTTAATCGAGGAATACAAAGTTCCGTTTGATCGTGGACATAATTTCTCAAACTTATGTTGTCGCCGAGTGATACTTGGCAGTCGCATTTCACTTACAATGTAGTGTATCCGTTGCATATAATCATAATTGTGGTAAGTAACAATTGCCTTTTCCAATCAACTATAGACAAATTAATAGTTTGAGTGGTTACGCATGACTATTCAGTTTCTATATCCGGAAACCGGGTCGCGCTTATACGTGAGACTGAGCTAAGATGTCAAGTCGAAATTACGGGCTGATCATTCTAAATAGGGGGCAGTCTGGCCGGTTGTACAGTTGCGCTCCTTACATGGCCACCGCTGGCGCCCGTTTCTCTTGCGGCGGCGCGCGCCGTGCGCCGTGCCCGCCGACAGCACTCCCGCCACTCACGCGCAGCCGCAGATAAAGGGCACGCCTACACCGACGACACACAAATACCATTCCCCGTCACAATATCAGGAAACGTAGTAGAGCTATTTTAACCGACGACGACGCCCAGAATAACAATACTTTCTCATATTAATAGTACCGTTGAAATAGACCCTTTACCAGAACATGAATCATCACGATTACAAAACCGTCGAGAATATAAAAGTAATGATAAATAATCTCGCGAGCGTTTCGATGCGGACGGCTCTCGAGTAAAGCTCTCATACCGCACACTGTCAAAATATTGTCAAAGTGAATTCCGCGCGTCCAATATATTATGATTTTCCACTTGGCAATAATCCTCGCGATTTATTTCGATCTCAGTAGATATTAACCGCATACCGCATATATCTAGACGAGGTGTCATTCTCGGTCTCGGCTAGGTTGTTGAACCTCCTTTTATTAAGGCTGACGAAGTCGGGCGAATAGAGGAGTTTAACACTTTCGCTTTTAGGCAATTATCGCGCGATGCCGGCGGCGATGTGTCTCATTGTCACCGCGATATATTTAGTGGTGATGCCGGCTGGCGGCGGCGGCGGCGGCCAGGCGCTGCGGACGCGTCTGGCGGCGGCGGCGTCTGCGCCCGCGCACCTTGCCGTTGCGCACCAGCCTGCAGGATTGCCTGTCCAATTGCTAATAATTTAATTGACAGTTCGTGAACTGTTTTAGATCTATTGTGAATTTTCCGATTACGTATTTAAGATGTTTTGGAAAGTCCTAAAGATCATAACTAAGCTAGGTAGAGCTGAAAACCTTGAAAAATGTTATAAATATATTTCAATATCAGTCGTATGAAAAACAGACTATAAAACTATCGGTATTTTTCAGATTCATCTCTACAATTAACATCGTGCGTGAGATTTGAACAAAATATTTTATGAGACTGTTTAATAACGGGGTATAAAACAAAATTTCCAAAAAATAGGACATGACACTTTTGCTAAACAGTTTGAATTTATGTTGGGTGCGTTTTATGTTCAGTGTAACAGCCCTGTTAGCAACCCCGACCATCGCTAGCGGATGTAATTTGGCAAGGTCCCGTAGTTGAATGAGAGCGAGACGCGTTTCCGGTGGCCCTCGTGTCTCGGGCCGACCAAATACCTACCTACGTAACTCTTGACGCGCTCATCGATTGTTTTACGTCAAACTTGACGCTGACGGATATACATCAATCTTGTGGTCATCTGATAAGTGAATCAATAGGCAATTGTGAATTGTCATTTGCGCAGGCGTAGGTGACACAGTGACGTGTAATGTTCGTGAAAAATAGCTGTTTGCAGAAAGCCGATATTCGATATAATTAATCTTATTGCTTTTAAGTTTAGGTTGTAAATACCTTAAATAGAATGTCATAATATTCTTCCTAGGCATCATTAAAATTTTAGGTGTTCTTTGTTTATTTATTTTTATCCTGATAAACTTGTGTGATAAACAGATTTATTGGGAATTCCATGAGATAAAAATTTGACCGCGATAATATTTTTGAACGAATACGATAAGTATGTTTCCATCATCTGAATTGTGGATTGTTTGGTGGTTGCGTAACCGTGATAAACGTCATGTCATCGACCTCCCGTTATCGGTCCGTCGCAGAAGGCCGCTTCGCGCCCGCCTAAAACACACCTGTGCCGCCTTTAATACTGCCCAGAGAGATTTAGTCGGTTCTATACATCGTAAAAAAAAACATTTTTTTCTTAGAAAAATATTTCAATGCCTTTCTTTCGTTAAAAACCCACAAAATGTCTTATTAAATCACGTTAAGACTTCTTTGAATCAGTTATTAGATTGATTGGATTGGTAATAGTTATAATGTTATGGAAATTTTATAGCAAGTTCTTATTTAAGCAAATTGAAACGATAGAGTTATAACAAGATTAAAAAAACGACTACGATTTAATAGATTTATGTTTATTTTATTCCGAACAGTATGTTGATGATTTTTCTGAAAATCCGGAAAAAAATCAAAGCAGCAGATAAGAACGATAATGCTAGATCGATGATCGGTCATGTCACGGAATTGACAATTTGACACGGCGCACTGTCACGAAGACGGTGCAGTAGATCGTCACGTGAGTGGGGCTGTCAGTTGGGTGATTTTCATCTTACCTATTGCTTTGTATCTTGAAAGCGAAAACACCGGTACAATTTTTATCAGAAACGATTTTTGACGCCCTGTATGCTATAAGATAAGAATGCTTATGAAAATTAGAGTAGCCTCTGATATCCTTAATATAATTGCCGCATTTATAAGATTGTAAGAAATATCAAAATTTAGAAAGTAACGCTTAAAAGAAATCACAGTAGATACTAGTGTTTTGTAATAAGGAGAGGCTCGAAAATAATACATGCGAGTCTATAAATAGTTATGTTTATAGAAAAGCAAGTCATTTGGTAGCCCTACGTCACGTGAGTAGCGAGGGCACGCGGTGTGCGAACAGCTTGCGCGGGCGCATCAAACACGCGGCGCGGTGCGGCGGCGGCGGCGGCGGTGGCCCAGCCATATTTTTATTTGTCGATATCAGTGATCGGCGCCTGCTCCATTAGTCATGTGACAGTATCGACAAGAGATCAGCTCTCTCGACCCTCTTTAACTCGACTCGTGGTTGCATGCAAATTTACACGTTTGCAGTCCAGCTGATGAATGATGCACAGACACGATCTCGTCCGTCTGCTCCGCGCCGGAGACTCGTTCCACGATAAGCTACTCAGATATTTCGAATCATAGAAAACGTTAGATCATGACTCATTCGAACCGTGTTAGAGATAATAAATAGGTAAACATTTTTTTTAGAAGGTTGAACTAATTTTGTTTACGAGAGTCCGTAGACCTTTGATGAGCTCATTTATATAAAATCTGTCTTCTCTAAATAGTATTCTAAATCGTGAAACGAGGTCGACAGTGTTGATGAACGTCGGCAGCGTATTGACGGGTGTTTCATTGATTGCAGTTGTTAGTGTACCTTAAAAATGTTAGTTAACGATTTGAAATGAAGCAATGTAGTGCATGGCAGACCAGGAATAGTATGCGTCGGCGGGTGAGCGAGGGTCAATGCTCGGCTCTGAGTCACCGCATGCGACATACGTAGTCTCTATCACATTAATACTTTCTTATAAGGTTGTCGCGTTTAAATAATGCATGTTATGCAACTGGTTGCAATTTGTGCTCTCTCGTGAGCGTGCTAAATTGTTCCACGGTCTCTCGCGTTCGGCGTATGCGCAATTACCCACATCCTTACTGATAATGTTTTATTTCAACGATGCGGTATTATAAAATTGTATTTGAATCTGACAATTTATGCCGTATGTGTATTGCGCAAATAGAGACGGGCGTTAAAGATAGAGTTTTCCCGTAAAATTCAAGATTCTGTTAATCAACTTTATCAATTGTTTTAAAATTGCATAAAGTTCGTGCACTTTACCGTTATTCCCTTTCTCTGTTCAGCAATTTGTATGCTGAGGTGTACCATTTTTGTGAGCGTAAATTGGTACTCGCAAATACGTAGAAAAAATACGTGTTTGAGGTTGCCGAAGTACTTACTAAGGGCGTGAAGGCACGCGGCTCGTCGCGCCCCGCTCGTATCAATTCCATCTCCGAGCGGCTATGTCGCATACCAACGTACGGATCTTATGATTTATGTGCCGATGTAACTCACAAAAATGAAACCGTTGCTATAATATGCCTTTCAGTGGCCCATTCAACTACACTGCGAGTTTTTTTGTGTTCGTCTGGATGTTTTATGACTGCCTTCACTTGATAGAACAGAAATTGTATTCGCAATATTTTTAAGTTTTTAGTTCTTCGTATAGCGATGCCGCAAAACATTGTAGAACGTTATAGATGTCTCGTATCACGAACATGCATTGTTTTAGAAAAGCGTTTGTTATCTTGCCACGTTTTGCCTTTCAAATTGGAACTTAAAACCACCAACATTTCTAAATGCTTTTAAATATTTTTTCTTCTAATGACTCGTTACAATTAAATTTTTAGTAGTAATACACAAATGTTCTTCCACGAAGTTCTGCCAATTTTGTAACGGTCAAGGCGTGAGTAGGCTGTTTGTGCTGTTGTCGGTACATATTGACTGATAATTATATTAGCGAGCCGACAAGACAAAGTGTAATGTGTAACCGAAACACGAAAACATTTTCACGTTATCGAACATATTGCTTAAAGCAGTTTACAATTGGATATCGTTTTGCAGAATGGAATCAACCCACATGCACTGCTGCAGACCAAAACCAACCCTTGTTTTAGTGTTTCTAGGTTGGTTTTAGTTTGCAGAAGTGGGTGTGGGTTGGAATTTTGCAAATATATGTCCAATTTGCCTTACGTTTTGCCACAGTGGGAGCGAGGCGGATTGAAAGGGTACCATATCGTGCGGCTAAACGCGTCGCCAATGTACAATATGGTATGGTTTATTGAAAAGACCTTGGGATACAAGCTGAAATTTGATCTGATCAAAGCGGTACAAATCTGTATAGGCGTTTTGATCAAGAGGGTCCTCTTGATCCTTCCCACCCGGGTGGGAAGGGTCCTCTTTTTTATACGAGCAGGAGTCTAGTCCTGGCAACACAAGCATTTAGTTAAGTTGCAGGGGCTAGTAGAACTACTAGTAATGTGATCTCACATTGCTGGATCATATATATTGATAAAATATCAAACAATACATGAAGTATCCGACTCTATCATCGTCGTGAACTTGTTTACCATAAATGAAAATTAGGGCATAGCCTGCGCAGGTCAACCTCTGTCCAACTTTAAGACATACGTTTTAAGGTGTATTTTCATGAGTCAACGTGTCGAGTTACGTGTAATATAGCGAAGGTCACATCGCTATTCGCACACTGTGTGTCATAGCTTTATGCAACGAAAGTGCGGACCTCCCGCGAGCGGCGCGAGTCGTTCCGCGCCGGCGCCGCCTCCTTGTCTTTATGAAATTATCAATGAATTGAGAGATAAAATGGGCTCTTTCTGACGTGATAATAGCCGCCTTCGGCGCCGTTTACCTATTAACGTCTCGTTTAACCTACGTTCAGATCAACCTTTTGATTGAATATAACCTTTAAGCCAAGGCTTTCGCAGTACTTTATTTATTATGTGGTTACTTTTGTGTTTTATTGGTAGCAAAGGATTAAAATATATACGTAGCAATATTTCTAAAGTTTGAACTATGGCCCAAACGTGTGACAAAACTGATAGATATATAACTTAAGGTCAAAAGAAAAGGGCCCAGTATTAATATAGCATTCGAATTCTGTTTTTTATATTGCCACTTTTAATTTAACATTAAAGAACACGCATGTAGTTAAACATATGCGAAAACATGTAAATGCCGCTTGCTACAATTGAGGTGTCTATTAAATATAATTTTCGTAATAAAATTAATACGCACAGGCCGAGCACAGAGAACAACCGATTCTACGCTTAAAGGGTTAAAGTTGATATTTGATTTGGGTACTTATTGCATTATAACGATCATCCCTATTTCCGCCGGGTGCTAATTACACGGACTGCTTGGTTTTTACGAGCACTCATTCGAATTAGCGGCACGCGCATGCGCGGGCGCACTTGATATTGCCCGGTGTCACAGCTTTTCTTTTTAAAGCATGAAATATTTTTTCTGAGTATTTGTAGACATGCTAAAATGCAGACAATACAATAAAAACTTTTTTTGTCTTATTTTGTATTATGTACCACGAGGAATACTACTATACATTGAGGAACTTCTGTAAGAGGGTTGTACTACCCTGACCGAGTCAGTCCGTTATTCGACTATTGAATATTGGCTCTACCATAATCAACTTAGTTTTGTTTAATAATCTTTTTTACCGTTACCCTACTCTTAGTTTGTGTTCATATATTTATGTTGAGTCATTACATCAATTTATTGTAAATATGTAACGCTGAGGAGCTTAAAAATAATTAAGCCCTTTTAACGTCCCATGGGAACGCTGCGATGAGACCCCGATCGACCAGCAGATCAAACGCCGCAAGTGGAACTTGATCGGCCACACGCTCCGAAGAGACACTAATCACATACCGAGACAAGCCCTAGACTGGAATCCACAAGGAAAGCGTAAGTGGGCCCCCAAAGCTAACCTGGCGGCGGACGATCATCGCAGAGGCGAAGAACATCGGGAAGACTTGGATCGAATTAAAGCGCGAAGCTCAAGACCGAACGCGATGGCGGCGCATTGTGGAAGCCCTCTGCCTCAGCTAGGGGACACAGGAACATAAGTAAGTAAGTAACGTCCCACTCCTGGACACGGGCCTCCCCTCAATACGAGGCGGATTCAGGCCACAATCCACCACGCTGGCCCAGTACGGGTTGGCGAATTTCACATGTCTTTCGAAAATTCGTTAGATTTTCTAAGACATGCAGGTTTCCTCACGATGTTTTCCTTCATCGTAAGCAAGTGATAATCATATGGATATTATGATTAGCACATAGATTTCGAAAAACCCAGAGGTGCGAGACAGGGTTTGAACCCAGGACCTGGTGCCCGCAAGACGCGTGCTTAACCAATCGGCTATCACTGCTCTTCTGAGGTGCTTATTAATTCAAAATGTTTTAAGATAAATGACGAATATGTTTGCGCAGTAAAATTTTAATTTACCAGTCGCTCTATATCCTATTTAGCAATGCGCAATAAAATATTTTCCAGTACAAATATGGCCGGTATTTAAATTACAATTAATGCGTATAAAAGTTAAGGGCAGCTTGTTTCCGACAGTTGCCGTGTGCGCATCGACACTAGTAAATAGTAGAGTTAAATGAAATATAGCCGCGTCTAGACTCCAGACGTTCAAGGTAGATCGAACTACTTCCAAGTAAACAAGCGGGAAAATTTACTTTGCAATTTTTTTTTATTTCAACACGACATAAATTGTCTTGAAATTTGTGTGATTCTTAACGACTTAATGTATGTTAGTCCATAAATTTATTAGCACATTTTACGCGAATGCTCAGACATTTTACGAGGCATTTGATAATAGAACAGAATGCGTTGAAAACCGTCAGGACGGTGTAATTCGGTCACAGCGATGTAGTGGTGCGTTGAGGTGCAGGTTGTACGTCTATTCTACTAATGTAATGTCAAAATAACAGCTATTTATTAAATACATATCAAGTAGGTATATACAAGAAATATAAAACAGAAAAAAAATATTATGTTTATTCCGGCCAATCTCCGAAACAGCTGGAAAGATATTGACGGGACTTCTATTGCTAGATAGCTGATGTACCACGGCGTACCTCGCGGCCGGAGCCGCGGGAAACAACTAGTGAGCTGTATAAATTTGACTTAATCATACATTTGAATGCTAAAACAATTAGTAGACGGCGTGATAGTCGAGTACCGCCCACTACAGTACGCCGCTGACGTTCCTTATGCAGTGCCCAACCTGTGAAAGTGTTTTCACAATTTTATCGACTGCGCTTAATGCGTGAGTAAAATAAAAGAAGCGGCCTCGAAATTACCTCATTTTGTGTCACGCTTATCGCGTAGTGAGTATGATAAAATGTAGGTAATGATGATCACATTAATAAATAAATCAATCAAAGGCACTAATTATTATGAGGATTATACGGCAACAATTTTTTTAACGTAGCACGATTATCTATTACGTGATAAGGGGCACGATCGGCGATAATCAGTTCTACAACAAAACTTTATTTATACTTTACAGGTTTGTTTACACAAACCCATACTGTTAATAATGGTGTAAATTGGCACAGTGAAAACAGTTGTTTAAAATCAATATTCGTGATTGTTCATTTACAACCATCGAGATCATCGTCTATGATCCTATGTTACCCATCTATACCTAACCTATCGGTTTTAAGTACAAATCAGCTTATGTAGAGTTTCTTTTTTAATCAATCCGAACATACCGATAGTCCAATAGTTAGGTATGTTTATGATTGTCATGTTGACTGAATTCATTACACACTTATGTTACTCGTATACGTACCTACTCATGTACAAGAATACACTCGAACTCGTAAATTTTGTTGACTTTAGAGACGGTTTTGAGTTAATGCGTCGAGTGATGATTCGAAGTGTAACGTAAAATATCGATAAACGAGGTTGCGCGAGAGTGACAGCTCGCTGACAGCGGCATGGCATCTGCTGTGCCGCGCCGCCGCGCCGCTGCCAGCCGGTCGATATCGATCTCGACTCGAAACGCAGCCTTCCAAATAGGGAGCCCTCTCCTCCCAAATAGGCATCGTACGAGCCGACGTCGGCTGCTGCCGCCGCTACAGCTATCGAGGCCGCCGCGACCCGCTCGCCTCTTTCCATTGTCTACTCAATTTTTGTTTCTCTGAAACCAATATTGTCTCATCATCGAGGACACATGTGACTTCAATTGCGAGTTTACACCGCCTAGCTGCCGAGCAAACGTTCCGTCATTGCAGATAATTGTCCGTGCTAGAGGTCGGTCGGTCATCAGTTCCTTTGTTAATCGACGTCGAAATAAACATTGACAATAATCATTTTGCAATAAAGATATCATAATGTGTAAGCAATATTGTCGTTGTTATGATTGAGATGACATAATAATCCACGTAATATCAGGGTTGGGGCGAGTCACCGCCCGCGTCGGCATGATAAACAGCGCGCGCGCAGAGGCGAGTGGGTACGGTCTAGATGGAGTCCACGGCGACACCCACAGTCACCACTCCGGGCGGGCGATATATCAAACTGTTCACCGTCGAGTTTGTCTTCGTTTCAGATGTTTATGCGAGTATTTCTGTTAACGAGTGCCTGTTCTGTTGCGGTGTCGCACGCGGCCTGCCGCAACCAGTCGTCGGTGCGGCAGGTCGCGCCAGGAATGTAGCCTTGAGCAATTATCGTTAATGGATGAAATACGTATGAAGTCAATAACTCGGAGCTGCACTCGACAGCCGACTATTAATTGCAAATGGACTACAAATAGAGGTCAATTGGTACGAAAATCATGCGTTCGTGGGTGTACGTCGGTATATTGTTCACAGATTCGTAGATGTAGTAGATCAGTCTCGGAGAGAATGTGGCAGATTTTAAATAAATTGCAGGGGATTATGCATACGTGTGCGCGGGCGGCCCTGAGATATCGCGGCATTGTATTCAAATGGAGGCGCGTCGCAAGGCGCAGGCGCGCGGGGTGCCCGCGACGCTTCGCGTCGGTCATTACTCAGACTCGCCCGACACACCCTTCGCCCTGCATTTGTAATTGACTTTTTTTTTGTTTTTTTCCGAGCTATTTTGAGATACTCAATGCGGCTTTCATTCAACCTTCAACACCTCTGATAGCACGGTTTTGCATTCGGACAATGGAAACGGTTATTCAAATGGTTCTATAAATTCTATAAGTATATTCTTCTTAGCAAAATTTTCCTTATTCTTCGCACTTGGTAGAGCAACACTACATTTTGTTTTTGAATGTTTGAGGTATGTACGTATAAACTATTTCTTCTACCCTTGTATTCTATAGAACGTTTTTTATCTACCGCTACTTATATTGTGTGTTGTGTGTGCATGCGATTCAAAAATAATAATCAATATTATAATCGTGATGCAATATCGATGCTATCACCGAATCGTACGATTGCGTGACACAGTAGTTTCCACTTCTGAAGTAAGTACCTACTTTCTTACAATTATCAACTGAAGTATAATTAGGTACTAGTTTATCATAATATTGGAAAATTTTATCAAGTATCATATATATATATATATGATATATATTATCTAGCAATATTATCTAACATTTAGAAGGGATCGACTTTACAATTTAGTTTTTGCCCGTAAAATGGTATATCTACTCACTTATTACTTAATTATCGTTGTATGAAAAAAGAAAAATATGTGGCTGCTGGTAAAACGATTTTGTCGTCCACATCAATACCTAAACGAAATAGGTAAGCTGTTGCATCAACAAAAAGTTCTACACAAAACTAAAGTGATGAGGTTTCCACATGCTTTTGTTTACTTTCTACACAGAAAGAACGTCCCGTGTCCCCCCTCATGCGAGCGGACGGGTATTCAGCCTCGGCGTGTTGTGCCTAACGCCCTCTGGCGTATTCACTTCGCCATCCTATTGAAATAGGACACTGATATCCGATACTCGATACAACACTATTATACTAGGGCTGCTACTACATAGGCATTCAACGAGGGTTTTTCGAATCATTGGAATCGATATCGGAAACGGATCCGGAAAATTAAAACGTCTGTATGTATTGTTGCCAATTTAAAAAGTTATTTTGGAATGTTTTCACTGTAAGTAATCATAACACATAATTCGATTATAGCAGTAGAATGTGTTTCGAAATAAAATTCATATCCTACTAATATTATAAATGCGAAAGTTTGTGAGTGTGGATGTATGTATGTATGTATGTATGTATGTTTGTTACTCCTTCACGCAAAAACTACTGAACGGATTTGGATGAAATTTGGAACACAGATAGATTATAACCGGGATTAACATATAGGATACTTTTTAACCCAATAATCCAATACTACGCGGACGGAGTCGCGGGGCACAGCTAGTTGGTAATAAAATCTACAGACGTTATTACCGAGTCCGTTTCCGATATAGATTAGAATGATTTCAAATACCCCCCTGGTCCTTTGGCTGGTCACTGGTTGGTTAAATCGTAACGTCAACACCCAGCCTAAGGTAGACACCTAAATTCATCCTAAAGTCGGGTTCCAAATTTACATTTTAATTAGGGCGGCCAGGCGCAGAGGCGCCCTGTCACCAAACACGTATAAATAACGCTTTTAGTTCACCGTCTGCCCGTCTCTTACGGCACATTTCTCAAATAATAACTTCTCATAATTACAAAAAGAAAAATAAGCTCTAAAGAGTTATAAACATAAATCTTTACCATAATAACAATTAGTAATCATGTAATTTGTTGCGAATGATTGCCAAGTCAGATGCTTGTCTTGTGAATAACGCGCGGCAGTTCTTCGCTGTGTTTGTTAACATTCATCGGAAAAGTAAGTCTTAAATAAATTCCACCAATTTATGGTAATACTCTCGGGGACTAGGATGTATTTTAAATGTGTTCAAATACCGTCAAATGAATGTCTCCATGAATTCAATAGTAAAATTGCATGTTTCTGCTAGGGACGCTGCTATCTAGGGAAAGATTCGATTGGTATTTAATTGACTTTATCGAGAATGCTAATTTGAACTACGGCAGCATCCTTTTGGAAGGCTGCGTTGATTAAAGTATTTCCATTAATCATAACATTTTTCTCCCTCATTATTACGTAGCGAAATAGGGTTTATCTTGATCACTGATAACAGTTTTGCGAAAAGTGGAGAGTCGATACCGGTTATCGTTTATCAGATTATCTTGTCAGATTAGTGAGTTTGCGAATCGTGGAGAGTTGATATTCGCTATTGTTTGTCAGATTATCAGGGCAGATATTACGGTTCTGGTAAATTGTAGATCTTTTAATCTGTATTTTATATTATTTAATTCTACTCGACCGTTTTCCGCCTTTTTATAGCTTTCTAAAAATTGTAGTAGGTAATAAGAAATTTTATTTGAGCGTTTTCCTGTTTATGTTCTTTCATTCAATGGCATATATATAACACGAGGACATTATTAGGGTAAATATATTTGGCACAATTACAACTTTATTGTTAACGTTTGTTTCAGTGTTTGAAAAAACCCTCATTCATGCTTTTGCCATTGTTGAAATAAATAATAGTGTCTTATCTAGGTGTGAACACATATTGCAGTACATAGATGTTGTTTTATGTTCGACAACTTGTTTCGCACTGGAGAAAGCATTTCGGTATGATTCTCTCAAGCATGTGCCTGAAACATAACATCGTGAGGATTTTAAGACGACACACATGTTGTACAACATTAACCTCATCTAACACGTGGCTGATGGCTCGGACCTACAAAATAAATCACTGCGTCTCGTATCTATAACACGGTTTATTTATATTTAGTTTTGCATAAAGGCCCTTATTAAATCTATAAATTCCTGAATGCTAATATAAATGAGCTTGTTCTATAAATTCAGTCCATTTAAAATTCAATTTTACTTAGTAAACAAACTTTTATGACGTTCTCTACGGAATTTAACAACAAAACGGGTAAAGGTAATTGAATTGAAAGTTTAAGTTTACCGGTGACTCGATTGCTCGAGATGTAAATGCATGGTTGCAGGTTGCCACTATCAATATGTGAGAACAGGCCCACCCGCGCGGTACCTTCGTACGCTCGACGTCATAATTATGAGTGCTTGCAACTAATAATTTTGCTCTATTATCGGAGGCTTATTTGTTTTACATTTGCTAAGCGATCATCTTGTATTTAGATAGGCAGTATTGAAACACGTTTGATCGCAAAGTATATTTTTTCCCCTGTAATATAATAATTATACCCAAGTGTTCCTAACGAGAGCATAAAGGTTGTCTCGCACAAATTAAATCTAAAGAAATAATAGGAGGAGTTGAAAAAAAATATATCCACTTAGCTTGTTAAACTTTCAAGGTTTATAAACATCTTCACTGATTCCAGAGAGTTCCTCTTTTCCCAGACAAAACATATAATGTTATGGTTGTCTATGACCTTGAATTGGGAGCATAGAACACTTGTTTTAACTGGTTTAGAGTAAATTGAAAATATTTACTTCAAAGTGGGTCGCGTGCGGGCTGTTTGTTTACTTCGAAACGGATATAAACAAGTCGGTGGGTAGCCACAGGTTTGCACGACCCGAGTAGAGATATGACTATTTCGGTTTGTTGCTGGATATAAAGGTCGTTAGGAGCTTAACTTTAGAGCAGAAAAATTAAATACGTAACCCATTTGTACTCCTACAGACCTCTTAGATGCTTCGTTCAGGAGCGGATTGAGTAGGTACATATAATTTTCATTTGGTGTGTAGGCAGTAGCATCAAGATATAGAACATCATATTATTTCGAACGAAGCATTCACGAAATACTACTCTTCTAAAAGCTCTGTAGGAGTACAAATGGGTTATTTAGTCTTCTCCTTGGTTAAACTGACGTTGACTGCTGTTTTGAAACGATTTGATTGCCATTCATCGTCGTCAAAGCTGTTGGTGTTTTAAAAACCAATGGAAGTCAGCGTCCTCGCTCGCCCATTAATCTCCATATAATTAAATGATCAAGTAACATTATATTTAGCCCAGGAAATGGGGACGAGCCCACGTCGCGCCGCTTCGGGTCTAATACGCAAGAGACGGAGCTGCGGTCGGAAGTTTTTTAAGAAAATTGTCACGGTTTGACATTACCAATGCGTCTGCTCTAGGCTAAATCCTGGAATTTAACCAGTGCCTATTTGACTTTACTCTACTTCTAGATTTATGGATTTATACATTTATATTATGCGCAGATACCTACTGAGATTTTTCAGGGTACTGTAGTTATGATAAATTGCGATGCGAAAATAAAAAACATTCTACACGATATTAAAAATTGAAAAAGTAATTAGTCTTTAATGAAAAATCGAAAATAAAATCATTTTAAATTTGCATGTAAAATCAGCCCGCCGATTAACCTAAAAATGACATACAATTTTTGAATAACATTAAGGGGGTAATGGTAAGTATAGAACCCCATATAAAACACATATTTCATCATATTTATCGGACCTCCAAGACGGATTGGCGCAGCGCAGCTAATCGCGCGTCGTGGCGTGTAGAACCGCTCGCAGATTACGAGGCTTTCTACTAGGTCTGATAACGGAGCCACAAAACCATTAATGAGCGTACTCGCCAGTGAAATCGCCGAGGAAAAATCTCAAGTCTCATTAACATAGTAGTAGAGCTAGTTTATTCATAATTGTCGGTTGTCTCCCTCCCCGGCGCAGTGCGTGCCGGGCCCGCCCCGCGCCGCGTGCGCGCCGCCGTTGCAAATAAATTGCGATCATAATACCTCGCGACACAGACCCGGCCCGGCCACAATTAAAATTTGCATTCTTGCCGTCTGATTGATAACTCTGTTGGGTAGGTGAAGCGGTATTTAATTTGGGTAGGCTTAGTCGAAGGTGGGGACCGTATTTGTAATACATTGTCTTTATACGCCCATCTATGCATGTGTGAGTGATTTGTTCTTTTTACTTTTGCTCTGCAGTGAATCCTCATTATCTTCTATGATAGGAAAATTATGCAGGGCATAACCAGCATACTAATATCATATCGTATCGTGCTATGTGGGGTCTGAGTGAGTCGATCACTCGGGAGAATAAACGTTGACTTGAGGATATCCATAACGAGTGTGCTTAGGTATTTATCGACTTCGAATTTTAATATGAAACTGTCCAATCCGTTACCTGAACCTGAACCTCATCTGCTGTTTATAAACATGTGCCTGCCTACTTATATCGAATTAAAAACGGAACTCGTTCACCTAGAATTATAACCTGTTCAACTACCTGCATCCTCGGCAATCCAGGCACATCCTAAACTATTCGGATATTATATCTAATACACGACAATCAGCGTATGTTTTGATATAAAACTATTTTAATTCCGATTACTCATATTTTCGTCTAGCGACCTTTCTGTCGTAGAGGTCGTGCCTTCGAGACGTTCATTTCGACAGAAAGTAATGTGCGGTCGTTTGTTTTCTCCGGGAAAACTATTCCGAAATGACAGATATATTATTTTACATGAGAAATATAATATGCATCAACGGCTAAATCGGTGGCCGGCGGGACGACACATGTTCGCGAAATATTTTTTTAAGTTTGTTTTTATGAGGTGCAACTGTACGACAAGCTCCACTCCCCAAGCATCCGTAGAATGATACATAATAAATTATATACGATATTTTCGTTGAGTAAGTTGGCTCCCGTCCACTGTTCGTTCCTGAACGCTTCGTTATCAAACTCAATAATAAGCCATTAAGCATCCGACCGCTTTTACGAGGCGTGCAGAATTTTATCTACGAAAGTGAATTCACACTGAAACTTGAATCACGGCGAGTCGTTCCGTTCCCGATATGGTGGGCAGTATCGCTTTAAGAGTACCTTGTACCACTTAAGCTGTCTACACCTCGTAAAACTGTCTCAATATAATAGTGTTCCGAAAATTATAAGAGCATAAAGATCACGCCGCCGGTCAGCTTAACGCCCAATAAGGAAGGGGAATGATTTGTACGATTTTTATGGTTCCTACTAATTGGTTCGACAATGTAGACAGCCTTTGCGTCGCTTTCTTGCATTTTAATCAGGACACACTGGACATAAACATATATAAGTCGAATTATGGACATATAGAACGAGAAGAACCAGTCACAATTGCGCCAAGCAGGCGCCGGCCCCAGTCAATGAAGTCTACAATAAATAAAAGTTGAGGTAAACGAGACTCTATTAATACACAGACAATTTATGCTCGCTCATACCTACCTACCGACGTACGAACGTTTACAAACGCACTGTTTTGTTTTTAAATGAGTTATAACGTTTTAAATATCTATTTAATTGATAAAAACATCTAAATTATTTGCGTGGAACATATTAATTTGTTTGTCAGATCACAGCTAAAGGAATGTCGAGACATATAATTTATTTTTGGTACTCTACGAAACTGAGCCGACGAGCGAGACGTAATGTGTTACCATCAATACTTGCCAGATCCGATACGAGAGTAGCGGTAACGCGCGGCCTTTTATCCGAATAGGATAAGGTTATGAGTCGTTAAGGACCACCGGCGAGAGTGTTACCACATCAATCGATCGGCCGATCGATCGTGGAATGAGATGACTCGACGTCGATCTGCAGTTTCTGCAAGCAACTTTCAATCGAACATCGATCGTCAGTCGATTCATTGGTGTGGTAAGCCCCTTAAGGAAGCTGACAGTAAGTTTTTGGAGGAAAAGGGAAGATTTTTCAGCCAGGCGGGTGTTATACCTGGCGGGGAGTTCGCCATGGTTGTTGTCAGGGGCTTGTATAATAGTCACAATGCTTGCGAATCTTAATATCGTTATTCAGTTTTTCTATGAAGAATCCGTACATTGTATTGAGGCGTCGCATTCAGCGCCATCTATCTGTGACTGTGACGGTGAGGTAGCCACAAAGGGAATGGATATGCGCCCGACCAGGAAGGCGGCCTGGCGCCGAAGTCGACAACCTTGCGCGCATATTCCGCGGTACATAATGTATCCGAGGACGATTACACTCGGCCACTACTATAAAACGGCCTATTGCGTCGATAACATCTCCCGGCGATTTCGCGACACTGACGCCTCGGTGTCGCGGCGACATCAAGAGGATTGCGCAGGAGCGAAAGGAAATATTTGCCGATAAGTGTATCGCACAATTATACAACTTAACTTACTGTTACTGCATGCTGTTCAGAATCGTATTGAATGTTATACCATAATAATTTCAAAGTAGGTATAGAGAGTTGTTTACAGTAATGTTCTGTCTCCGTTAATACATTTTGAAACAGTTTTCAGTGCTATTTCAATTCGGAGAAGGTTTATTATAATAGAATCATGTGCAAATATCCGCTATCTCACAGAGGATAAGCTAATAGCTACTTAAGTTGCGTTTCATACGTTGAGTGAGACAGCCGAACGCCTAACCCTCCTTCCTTTCGGAAATGTGGCAGAGGGAGCTCTGACCCACTTCCTTAAGGTTGAAAACATACGAGCAAACATTAATAGCCTTTAGTAATAGCTTAAAATCGGGCGAGTCGTACGCTTGTGAGCTGGCTTTGATATATATTTAAAAATAAAAACTCGTATATTTCTTTAAAAATAATTTACGTGTACACTCATACATACCGATGACATATGAAGAGCCTACATTATGTGAATTTTTATGATAGAATATTAACATTTATCATTTTTACTGGAGAATTTGAGTAAAACTCTGCGAAAAAAAATCTTCCTCGACCACCCTGTCGCTGTTGGCACGTCCGTAAATATGCTTTTATTGCCCAGTAAAATTATAATACACCCAGCCTCGGAAGTGACGACATAATGTATACAATAGGAATTTCCAAACATACTTTCAATAGAAATAATGAAATAAAATGATCCGAACAAGTGCGTTTTACCACTGCTAAAGCGTCCTTGGAGGTTAGATGCAAACCTTTTTGTAAACAATGTTTTTTTAAGAATACTAATATAGCTGTCATTAAAATAAAGAAAAATGGATCGATTAGATCTTAGTTCCAAGCACAGACTTAAAAAGACTACTATCTCTGGTTCCATGCAAGAATTTTATTGTATATAAAATTCATGGTTCTATGGGTTCGATATTTTTAATCAAAAATATCAAAAATATGTATAACTAGCTGTGCCCGCGACTTCATCCGCGTGGAATTTAATTGACAAAGTTTCATACAAACTTTCACCCCTATTTTATCCCCTTGGGGGTAGAATTAATCAAAATCCTTTCTTAGCAGATGCCTACGTCATAACATCTACCTGCATGCCAAATTTCAGCCCGATCCGTCCAGTGGTTTGGGCTGTGCGTTGATAGATCACTATGTCAGTCAGTCAGTCAGTCAGTCCTTTGAGTTATATATATTTAGGTAGAAGAAAAAATTAAAATAATAAAATTAAACCAAGATGCTTATGACTCACGGAGATCTTATTTGCAGATTGAGGGCTTGAACAACCACATATAGTGTAGAGTTCCATAGTCACCTCGCAGTTTTCCTACCATACATCAGTGCAAATGGACGAACGAATTGGATGATGTTTTCTTCTAGGGTCTACGATACCCTAATAATGCTGATTTAAGTATACAATAACGAAAGTTCTTAAAAAAGAGACGTTAATTATTGCTAATAAATGATTAAATGTATGAATACTTTAAAACAAAGAAAATTTCAATTCTCGTAACAAAGTTAGTATCAGAATTATTTTGTTTCATGCAATTTAAGACGTTACGAATTTGTCAATTAAGTTCATACTCGTTACTACTAATGCAACAAAGTTGATCGCTATGTGTACAGAGACAAAGTTCAGTGTCGTCATCGTCTTCAGCGATGCAGTAGTTGACATTAACAGTTTTTATTGCGCCAATTATTTCAACCCGCCTTTAAATGAACGCTAATTAATTCAGTTCACACGTTTAATAATGTTAAAAATTATTATACTGGTTTGTATTTGTTTGTGGAACACACGAGAGGAATTTGCGGGTATGTGTGATTTTCTTGGAAATTACTTACTATATAGATTGTTTTTATATTAGTAAGTCATTATTAGGATTAAATAAAACATCATATTTTGTAATCTTTTGGTTTTTTTTGTTTGCAAGCCGCGATAGTCATTTGGATGGGTTCAACCCTCTGCTCGCACTCTGGGTTTTTGAAATCACTGTCACTTGCGTACGGTGAAGGAAAACATCGTGAGGAAACCCGCATGTCTTTATTCTTAGGTATATTATTTTTATACCTAGTCTACGAAGAAAATTGAACACCATAAAATGCGATGAAATGACCTACATTTTCTCGAGTTGCTAATTCTGGTTGTTGACTTGACGCAAGTGCCATAATGACGTCAGGTATACCTCATTACCACTTCCCTTGCACAATTGTAATCCATGATGTGATAAGAATAAATAATGAGGCGAAGAGGAAAACAGTGCCAATAATCATTTGGGTACCTATTTACCTCAGATCTTTTACTTGATATTTACTTTGATAGTTATACTTTATTTTTTATAGCTATTAATTAGATAAAAAAAAATATTTATAATCATTATGATTTTTCCATTTTTGAAACCGCATCACCTTGTCACGCGATGAGGTGTGACCAATTAATATTTATGTATTACGTATGCGTGAAACATGAGAAGGCTTCTGGCACAGGTGGCTTCCAGCCAATGGACTTGGAAATGGATCCATCGCAGACCGCTCGCCGGCCGGACTGTCGCATTTATATTAAATTAATATTAATTATCACGCGATGATGTCACTTAATTTTTAATATTCATAAATTCCTCTAAAATATGCGAATAAATTTCGTACCTATACTATACATTTTTCAATTGGTTGTAGGTATTTAATGACGAAACTCTATTCCATGTTTTGCTTGAAAAGACATGGTCTTGAATCTGTAAAGTGTCTCAAACAGTTTGTAGAAAGGAAACGGATTTGGAAAACATAGGACAATTTAATGGATTTACTTTGATCAACTACTCCATAAAATAATATTGAACTAAAGAGCAAATGAAACACTGTAGAAGAAACATAGTGAAATACAATTCAGACCCGTCGTTCTATTTATAAATGATTGCAGGATTTAAGTTTGGCCGCAAAACCGAGTTTGAGCTCATCCTCTCCGCACCGCTTCAGACCTTTCAAAGAAGTTAATAATTTATAGTTCTGTGAATAGTCGGATCTATTACAACACCATAAACCTATTTTCCAAGCACTATGGGGAGTTGACACCGTTCAGAGTGCACGCGTGACCGCCATTGATACATAGAGATTACTGATGAGTTCATAAGAAGCGTAAGCAATGTTACCGTTAACTCGTTGGAGCGTACATCGAGGATAAAATAATGTTTGGCCAAGAGTAGCTGAAAACATTTTGACAGCTGCGGAAACGAGATGCAGTCATATACCGATGCATTTAGGTGAATGGGATTCAAAAAGCATAGTTTGACTTGCTCAGCGTGTCGATTTTTAGTTTAAAACCAACAATAAGGACCTTATTTTTGGGAGCTAAGCAGTGGTTGCGTAGGTATATTATTTGCGTAAAAATAACGCCATACATTTCTTTCATATGTAATTGAGATGGTTGTTAAATTCATTCTTTTCAATACGGCATTGCACGATATAGACACCCTCTCAATATAAGACAGTATATCACGCTGGCCAAACTGCTAAACTAAAACAAATGAAGTAAGCTCGCGTCTCGAAGATTTTCAGGTATTCTTACAACAATTTGCGAAGATATTGTAAGGGTGACAGAAAAAAGAATAATTATTGAAAATGATAACTGCACATGTAATTTGGAAATGTTAGGTACTACTGTGATTTGAGCGTCAACGTTGCCTGGCCTTGTTTCTATTCCAAATATTTGACCACAGCTAAGGCAGCTATATGACAATACGTACCTACCTACAAACTTTCCATAAAAAATGATGTTATCATGTTACCGATACGCTTCGCGAGCAACAAATACAAATTCGAAAAATATTCAAGAATTCTACAGTTGTCGACAGTGTGAGTTGGACTTTATTCGCGAAGGCAGCCACCTGTTGCTGACATTCGATACTTAATGTTTTACATAATACTTGTACGCACAAGCCGCAGCCGACTCGCTAAACACCTGAGACCCTGAAGTCGTCATCGGCTGAATGGTGGAGACTATTTTTATGGCTGTGACATTTGCTTCCATGGATACATGGGTCTTTGAACTTAGGACTTCAAAGTAAATCGCAAGAATATCCGACGTGCATTGTCACGGTTTTATTTCAAAATATGCTTGGTTTAGGTTGAATTAAACGAAGATAAGGACCCCTCTCCTTTAATTCAACGCTCAATGCGAAATTTTGAAATTTAGATGTTTCATGTAAAGCCGTGAAAATGTTACCTTATGGCATACTGCTGGTAACAAACAGGCTAGTGGAAAATTAAACCTAACCCCTCCTTTCCACTGACGAAAAGTTTACAACGATTTGTTATCTCGTCTCTATTTTATGAAGACACAACATAATAATAGCTGTAAATATTTCGCCAGTGGAAACTCACGTTGAAGAAAACTATCAACAAGTGTGCGGGTTTGGTATGACAGCGTCACAATGTGTAATGGACGTAATATTACGAGCAAGCCAAGGGGCGGCGCAGCGAGCAATCATTCAGCGTGTGGGTGTGTGTAATGATACATGATCAAAGCAAATCGACTGATCGAGTGATCGCCTACGCGGAGCGCCACCGCCGGCCGCGCCGCACGCATCTGACTCAGCATCGCCCGCTCGACCCTCCGCTAGACAACTATAAAAAGAAAGCCGATATATCACAACATCTCGTTAAATGAAACCTCCATACAAAGTTATATTTGCATATGATGAATTATAATCTCGCCGCGGCGGCGGTCGTGTCGCGTCGTGAAGTATCTCCACTCTTGGAGCGCGAGTGTAAACTAGTCAGTGCGTCGGCACCGCGTATGTCAAAATATCCTGCTTAAGGCTAATTCAGAATGAACAATTTATGCGCTGCCCACGCTCGCTGAAATACGGCGCACGCCTCTTTACACCCTTTTATGTAGAGGATTTATTGAAGAGACTCGCGCGAGCTTCATTGAGCAGACCATATAGTTCTGGTTTGACATGCAACTCATAGTTATCGTGATCTATGACATGTGACACAATACAGTAACCGAGAGGCCGAACACGCCAAGCTCCAAAGATTACAAATTGTACTATATTAGACAACATGCGATGTGCGTACAAGTCGATATGGCTGTACGAAGCGTATAAACACGTAATTAAATATTATTCAGGTACGCTCCGTACAGGATACGAAACGATTTCATTTCTAAACACAGGATGTTAGATATCGATACAATATCCAGAAATTTTCGAATATACGCGCGATAAATTCAAAATAAACATCGGGTCGTATCGGGCACATATTCCATAAACAGATCGTGAAAGAAGCATAGGACGGGCGTCGCCAATACTTCATTTCCCTGGCGAAGCGTTCCTGGCTCGTCGCCAACGTTTCCGAGAAAACGAAAGGAAGGTTACGCGATGTCTCGCCTCACTTTATATGCCTAAATCATGTCAGAGATAATATTTTTATATACGTTCAAAAGTCCAGAAACACGCGCGCCTTATAAAATAGGGTGTGTGTGTGGACGGCGCGTGTCGGTCGTCTCCCGGCGCGTCTTTTAACGATCGAGTAGGTGTGACGGTAAATAATGCTTTTTTGGCACTCCACACTCGAAAGGAAAAAAAATAAACAAGCACTTTCTTATTCAGTCGCAATCATAACTTTCAGTTTTAATGAAATTGACGTACTTCTGAAGATTCTGCAATAAAAAGCGGGAATAATGTCGGATGGAACGTGTCATGCAAGCGTATTGATTGTTGCATCCTGAATATATGCCGCCGCCACCCTCCTTCCTTATTACACGTGACGTCGTCTGGTATATTGATAGTCTACTTCCATTGAGTCATCTGGCTCTATTCTATACCACCGCCCACCGTATTTTTTTACATACCATATGGAACCTTTCACTGTCACTCCGACGTCAAGCCGAGTAACGTTTTAAAGTTTTGTCTCAATTTTTTATTGTGGTCGGGATTAGCAATAAGATCTCGGTTCTCACGCAATGTCGCACGCGTTATCTGTGCACTGGTGAGTGAGGTTAATTAAATAGTTAGGAGAGGGAGATAACAGAGACGCCTGTTACAGAGGCCGGCCACCTTATCGACCCGACGCATCTGATAGGGAATCTAACCGCGACACCTAATCGCCTGCTGTCTGTTCGCCATGCGAATTGATTATACGAAGTTTATTTTATCTGGGAGAGCAAAAAGTTTAACATGAGTTTAAAAGGAAAACACATTTGGTACCTATGAGCACACAACGCTGAACGAATGACATTAACTCTTTTGAAATGTTTTGCTAATGATAATTGTCCAGCACATTAGGTGATGTACTAACAACATTCCCGTGGAAATCAACTGTCCATTTGTCCATCGCGGTGGTCCAGCCTTCGTATGTGTACATTTTAAGGACTTTATTGAGGATTATTATAACTTACATAGGTCTGGCCGTTTGTTTGTTTTTCCCGACTATATGTACCTAGAGCGTCCTAACTTTCTCCAATAAATTTATATTGTAGAGTCGAGATCCTCAAGTCATAAACATAAGCTTGTTATAAATTATGAACTTGTTGGCAACGGTTCAGGAGAAGTTACTACTTACTCATTTATTAGTTTTTAATGTATGCAAGAAACCTCTCCAACAGGACAAATCTAAACAAGTAGGAGCAAAACGATGCATTTTCTGCGTAGAGTTCGCGTTGTAGGGATTGGGTTCTAGATAAATGTTTATTAAAAAAAACGTAATTATAAACATTTATTTCGGAGTTAAACATATGTTAAAGTTAATTTCTGAACTCATTAACAATAAATTTATTTAGTTGTTATTAACAAAAAAAATTACAATAATTCGCCCATACGGAAGCGTACCCAATAATATGCTAGCCGCATTTCCCCGCTACCCTGCTTGAGCCACTCACTCAGCGAGGAAACACCTTGGGACGCCGGTTACATCAACCAATCTTTAAGTATGAACATCTTATTGTCCTCACCGTTTTTCCATAACACCGCAAATGGCTCTGCCCATAACGTGACTACTAGCTTGGAAACCGACGTACATTATTTAATGATGCGCCAACTTAGCATAATTTCTACAGAAATGGACTTAAAACGCGGAATGTGCTCCATTAAGACTTACAAAAGTAATCTTGGAAATAAAGGCAGTCAGCTTACAAAGTGGTTCTAAAGCAGGGACATATTACCAGTGTTGCCAACCCCAAGAAACTAAAAATACAAAACCTCGCTAATAAAAAACAGGAGAAAACAGTAGATAAAGTAAAAAAGGCAGTTTTCATACTTACCTCATATAATTAAAACAATCACCTACTTTTATTAGTTACCAGGACTCACATACATTGTTATATTATAATATTGATCATATTTTATTACATATAATATAATGATACATATTATATTATAATCTACTTTCATTGCGTTTTATTACATAGTGGTTATCCAAACATATTTGCATGGTGTAATAGGTGGCTCTGAAAGCTAATTGATAAACAGTAAAAATCGTAAAAATTAGGAATGATACAGAAAACAGGGGCATCAATGTGAAAACAGAAAATCTATTGTTAAAGCATTAGGGTTGGTAACACTGCATATAACGGCCATCTCGCGCATAGATATAAGTGTCATTTACTTGAACACAAGTATGCGAGTTCAACATTATCTACATTTATTTTACCACTGAGATGTGCAACTTTTATTTTTAGATGTTCGCTCACAGGGTCGGTATGTAAATGCAATTTGTTAACCTGCACTTGCGCGGCTAACATAGCTGTTAACTTATAAATCAAATATGTTGTGGGCCCAAGTTATTTGAAGGGTTAGAGTGAATATTTAAACAGAGTAGCAGGTTTAAAATGTGCAGTTCAGGACATCTAAGGGATATACTGAAACAAATTTAATGTAATTTACATTTTTCGAGTAGACAGTCATAACAGCTGATAACTTTAGGTATAAACTGATGAAATAACAAACATACGAGTTATTAAACAGTTTGACTAATTTTTATTATTGTTTATATTGTATTGATGATAATACATGTCAATAGTAGATACCGAAATGACGGAAAGATAAACTTAAATACCTGCCAATGTCACTACGTCACCATCCTGATATTGTAGCATGAAATAAGCAATACATAAAATTCTCCTGATAAAGATACCTATTGCGAAACTATTTGGTAAAAACGCCCAATAGAGCCAAATGCGGCTCGGTCGGACCTAGGATGGGTGACCGAATTATAACTGATCTCTGAATCTGATCTCTTACGGGCTTTGCAGTCAGACGCTTGAAAAAGGAAAACTGTCAAAAATAGTCTTACCGGTCTTGCCCTCAAGTTGGAGAGACCTATATTGTTTTCTTATATTTACGCGAATACTATACATTGAAATAAAAAAGTAAATAATTCGTAAAATAGTTTTATTTCAATTGGAGAGACCTATTAGTTGGGTCTGAGAAGGCAGATAACAATAGCTATTAAATTGTATCGTTTGTATTAATTGTATCGGGTAAATATTGGTAATCAGCCGATAAGGCTAGGATGTATTTACATACCCTTAATTTATGCTCACGTAACAGAATGTCGATTAACTTTAATATTTTTTCGTATTGTTTCAGAATGTCTTTTCGGCAAACAAGCGATGGAGCTTGGTTCAAAGTGGTTCGCGGACCTTGGCCCACCCTTTGGTGTCATGTACTGCATCAAATGTGAGTGTGTTGCGGTACGTATTCACAATTTACATACAACCTTCAGGTCTTCAAGTCCTGAAGAACATTTCACAATGGTGGGTATTGCTTCAGGTCCAGAAGAAAAGGCGAGTGGTGGCGAAGGTGCATTGTCGGAATATCAAGAACGAGTGTCCGGAGCCGTCGTGCGACACTCCGGTTCTCCTGCCCGGCAGATGCTGCAAGACTTGTCCGGGAGACGTGAATTGTGAGTACCTTATACATATTCTTGTATGTTCCCAGAACTGCTCTTTGCCAGTTAATTCACGAAACTACAGATACTTATAGTTCCTATAATAAAGGTTCTCAGTGCGGTTTCTTTATTTCCTTGAGGGAACTGTAAGGGCAAAAGAAACTCAGTACAAAAGAACCCTAAAAGGACTGCCGAGAACAATCCCTTTCAGCCATACCATCTAGGACATGTTTTGGGTCGATTTTTTGCATTTCCGGATTCCTACGTATCCAAGTTTTCAAATGTGTTGTAACTTGGCTGAACAATATTGACCACGTACCGTTTGTTTTACTACAAACTTCTAGCCTTTTTTTGCTGATTTGGCGGAACTGCCTTGTAATCTTTGAGCTAATTAGTGTCATTGGATCGATGCCCAACAGTATTTTAATATTTTTAGACAATGCGAAACCTATTTTTACCAAGTATTGCGTTTAGTAGTAATAGTGTAGTAATAGTGTGTAGTAATAAATAATTAATTGATTAAAAAATATATATGCTTGGGAATGGAGATTATTGCAGATATTCCTGACGTTTTAAATTATGGGGCCGCTATTGTGGCAGCCGTGAAAGAGCATCGCGATAGGGATCCTTCGACAATTAGAGCGCGCCTTGAACACAATTAATTATGCGCACACCGTTCGGGTAGATTTTTAATTAGACAGAGGACCAGCGTAGACGTGTATACGTAGATAAATGGCGCGCAAATTTTATCTTAAACAAGATAATGTAATAAGAGATAAGTGAAGTGGTCGCCGCGGGCACCAGCGCAGCCGCCCTGCAGTTATGAGCGGCGTATACCCATTTCCACTACTGTGTCGTCACGACATCTCTCTCAGCCCATAAAGATGAAATAAATTGAGCACGAGAAACTGCTACAGACTGACAAATACAAAAATGCCCCGGCACAGTAACAAGCGGTTATTATTTAAGCTTTTTTTCCATGGCGTGATCACGATGATTTGGACAATTTCATTTCCTAGTTAATGATGTCACTTTTTACAACCATGTTCATGGTAACAACTGATGTCATGCCTTTTAGACTTGACATCTGATATCCTGCGGTTCAACAAACAGGAGCGCTCGTTTAATGAGTAATAAAGCGTTAATAGACGTTTTTAATTTGCATTTTTTTTGTTTAATATAGGTTTAAAATGATTAATAAATATTGTCAATTCGATAGCATTGGAAACGTATACCGCGGCCAACAGGTTAGTGACTCATGGGCCATCTGTCGCGAAAACTATCCACACATGTGGAAATCGTGTGAACCACATACAGCTTTATGGACTTTTTGCAAGTGTAGCCTCCTTGATGACCGCTATTAATATGCCATTTCGGGGTGACCGCTTGTGTAACGCGACACTACAACGATTTCACCCAATAAATACTATCATAGCACATTAATAACTGAATTTATTATGACAAGTGTTTCGATATACGAATAAATTATCTTTAGGAAATAGTAAACCCGCTTTGAAGTCGACACTGTTTAATTATTTTTATAGTTGACTAGCTGTGCCCCGCGACTTCATCCGCGTAGTATTTTAACTCAGCAAAAAAAAATCGGGATTATCGGGATAAAAAGTATCCTATATATTAATCCCGGTTATAAACTATCTGTGTTCCAAATTTCGTCCAAATCCGTTCAGTAGTTTTTGCGTGAAGGAGTTACAAACATACATCCACACTCACAAACTTTCGCATTTATAATATTAGTAGGATTTGGTTCGTCTTCACCGTCACATTTACCAGCAATTCTTTATCGTCACCCGCTCATCATCCCATTAAGCGCATATTATTTTAATGGAATCGGCAAATTTGCCGACTTTAAAGGTAATTGCAGAACGTAAGAAAGTATGCGTGCGCGCTGTGACAGGAACTGGCGATGACAAATGACAGCGCAGCGGCGAGCGGCGGCTCCCACGACCGACTCTCATCAATATACATTAGGTATTGCAGCTACACATGGTCGCCCGCGCCGGTTCGCCTCATCATCATCTTCGACTTACTCGTAAATTCGTAATCAATTCAATAACATAAATGATGCTGTCAAATTATTGGCATGGCGCTATCTCGGTTCTGACGATGCCGGTGGCGACGGCTGGTTGATTAACGAGATGCGGGGGATGGCTGCGAGTCGTGCGGGAGCCGCGGTCGATTTGAGTGTCGGCAGCGCAGTCGCCGACGCCGCGTCTGCGCGCTGCGTCCACTCATTAGGACTATATCGAGAGCATTACAATGGCATTACTCAGATGCACCGGGCGGTGGTGCAGAAATGGCACGCGCTGGTGCCCCCCCCCCCCCCGTGCCCGTGCGGCTGCTGCAAATATAGCTGGTGCTGCTGGTTATTCCGGGCGCGGCCGTCGACCCGTCGCCGCGACGCCGTCTACTCGCCTTTTTAGCGAACACTACTTACAACACACGCATTTTTTGCGAGCAAAATTATAACGACGATGTCAACGTACGCGCTGTATAACTATATAATATATTTATTAATCCATATTCTTAGACGAAAAAGTGATATACTTGCCCCAATAAATTTCTCGCTGTTGTTTTCGTTTTCAAAGCTAAATGGGTCACACGGTGTCGGTATTAATGTAGATACGGCGATTTACTGCATACATTATTTATTATTCATTCTATGATGGAGCAGCAGTTAGCGACAGCCAGCTTTTGCTCCTTTGTACCTACGACAAAAAGTTAATCATAACTTTATTGCGAACTTTCACAATAAATAAGAAGTGCATTCAATCTTGCTCCTGCATTGAATTAATCGAAATTCCGATAGGGTTTATAAACATTAAAGCACAGCATGGCGGAACTCTACGCCGGCCGTAAAGTCTATCTGAGGCTCGTAACTATAAAACGCATCAAATCTGATTCACAGTTGCCTTTGTGAGAATTCCAGTTGGCCGTCTGCCGGCACCGGCTATAATGTTATAGTTTATCGTGCTTTTAATAAATCCCCACTACCACGCCGAAGACAGTAAAATTGATAATTTTTAATTGAATTTCAGCCAGGTGTGGAGGCAATAAACTTAATTAATTTCATGCCTTTAGATAGGGAGACGTTTGCAATGTCAGTGGAATAAGAATTTATTGACGTTCCAACTGGCTCCATTCAGCAACTTCAGACTACAGACGTGACACAAGCCTATTATGTGATTACGTATTGAAAAATAAAATTGATATTGTAAATTTTATTGCATTGCATTCACAGAAAGTTGCATTCTTATTGCGCTAAACAGCGGAGAAGGAAAATACGCACTCTTTCTCTATAATACTAGTAAGGATGGCTATTCCAATACAACCTTCAGAGAAAAATTATCAAGATAAACTTTGAGAAATGTGTAAGCACGATTTGCCGGCATCGTGTTTGCGGTAAGCTAATTCTGGCGCGCTAACTGTACGTGCAAATTTGCGTGTGACCGCCTTCGTTATCACGTTGTGTTTGCTCTGAGCGTCTTCATAGTTGGAACGGCAACGTAATCCTGAGATTTGGCGTGGTGACGTGACCACAGGGTCATCTGAGACGAGTTCTGGGATGTAAGATGACTGACTGATGCTAGAAGGCCGCGTCAAAATTACTGTAGTTTTTTGGATTATAAATGTATTGTTATTTCTCACACTACAGGGGTAGTCTATGGTGTTTCCTATTAATCTGTATTCTCGGATCAATACTTTAATCAGTAATCACTGGTCTATAGGTAATTGCTATTTTTATATTTCGTTAAGTATCTACTGGACTCTGTCTCATAAACACGTAAAAACCAGTTGGTGTTTTTATGCATTCCTCAAATCATTTCCTGCAATACGATTGCAGGAAAATGAATAATTAGTCTCAATTCATCACAATTACAAACGAAGGTTAAACATTTATCATTATTACAATGTCTGCATTTATAATTCACAAAATGTACCTACCCACTGTTGCTGTCAGTAACTGTATGAAAGGTGAATACAGAGTTCAATATTTAATGTGTGGGTTTTTTTTAATGCTCTGATTTATATAATTTGTAATTATTATGACATTTTGAACCCGCTTGTAAGTACTTACTAGAAATCAATAAGAGTCAGTAAAAACTCCATCAGTGACGACACAAAATATACCTACAATTGATTATATTATTGACGCATATCAAAGATGTCTTCTGAAAAGTAGGCACAGTGTGAACAGTCTGCGTCACTGGTAATCCTCCTGGTTTAGGATCGTGAGAATTTGTTATTTAACTGGCCTAGATGACTATCTTATTCAGTTCGCGGTAATAATACATAGCTCTACTCAGGTAGTGTGTGTTCTAAATGTCAGTCCTGCCATGGGATTATTCGATGTATTAGATGATGGTGATATGTCTCTACACTATCATCTTTGGCACTATGACATAAAATTGTGGTATTGAAGGTGATGTCATCAAAAGAGTCCTTGTGAACGACATCTCTATGCGGCGCTGTGTCAGCTGCTGCGTTCGCGGTTCACTGGCGACCAGTCGATCACGAGTGTGTCTAATTCAGTGTGCATGCCTCGCAGGAATTTGTTTAGTGCACGCCGATACCGACAATCGACGTTTTATTTTCGTCAGATCGGTGTCTCTGCCTGCGCCGCATTCCTCGCTGCATAATTTTGGTGTGCGCTTTTTTCGCCGTTCACTGCCGGAAAGCTCTTTGATGTCGGTGAACTTTTTTATTTAACAACGCCACCCGACGCTACGCGCGGTCATGACACGATCATTTGATCGAAGTATCAACGAGATATGGTTACTTCTGAAGCGGTTATCTTAAACGGCATGAATGGGGATGGTCGCAAGCACACTCCGTTTTATTTTAATGTCGACTTATGAGGCAGTGTTAGGGAGTGCGGTTTGCGGGTAGGGTTATCGTGAGTAATAGCGGGCGGTTTGCGGCGCGGTCTCGTGTGCGTGACCGCCGCGGCGAGGCGAGGGCCCCGCGGCCCACGAGCGCACCGTGGCGCCAGACCCTTTCTGATTTAGCTCAACATTAATCTTCCGAATAACTAGGTTGGCTTGTCCTTTATGCCTACATCTATGTGTGACATTTAAATATCTAGTTAAAAGACCGGTGAATTTATCTCGTAAATCGTTTGAGTGACTCTACAATCACTTCTATATAGATATACGTTGTCATTGTAAGCAGTTGAAAGAAATAATACTTGTTGCGAATAATGAATAGGTAGAGTAAAGCGTGGGCGCTGCGTACGCGCATAGTATCGGTATACATAAAACATGGCTCGTATTGTTGAAAGGATGCTATAAGGTCGGAGTCGTAAAAACAGAAACACGAGTAGTATCGGAAATTGGCAACTTCGCTGACGTCATGATTTTCGCAATTCGGGTATGTGTTTGTTGAAATAATGCGAAAACGTACTTGCGTAAATAGAGAACATACGCGATGTGCAAACAGGCGGGCGGGCGGCGGGCGTCGCGACGCCGCCGGCGCCGCCGAGCCCGGCGCCGCTTCGAGGACGCGCCATCTACCGCGAATACTTATTTCATTATAGCACTAATTAAAATAAACATTTCGCGTGGCCTTCCACCTCTAGCGACAACCGTTTGAAATTTGATCGTGCTCAATTTTTTTTTAACAAATAGGATTTTTTTTTCTAGATCTATATTACTATACTTACACGCAAGCGAGCGGGAATACCCCTACCATTTTTATCTGAACTGTTATCTGTAGTTGTATTTCAAACGACTGAGATTCGATTTAGATTTCAGTAAAACAATACGTAGCTGTATTACGGACGATCAACGGTCCGCCGCTGATTTTAAGTAACAGTTAATTGTCGATTTATTACACAATTAACAAACATTAATAATCTAGTCAAGCACTTAAATAAGTATCAGAGATGCGGCGATGTCAACTGTGCGTACATACTATAAATCCTTTTATCTTATCATTTATTGTTATTACCAGACCCAGTTATCATTAGAGTAAAAACGGAACAAAGATAAACTTTAATTATAGGCAGAGATGACAGTATTCGATTGGATCGGTCGCTTCCATTTCTATAAGAACTGCTGCTTGGGAACTAAATTGCATTAATGATATATGGCATATATGGAGGTAGCCGGTTACTATCTCCAACTACCTAATCATGGCATCCAATCACAGATTAGGCATCTCAATAGCTTATTACATGGCATCTCAATAGCTTATTACGTGGTTATTGTTACTATTTTTGAATTTTATCAGATAAAAAGTACATTTTTATCAGAAAATCTTTTAACGATTTTCCACAAAATTAACTTAACAAAACAACGGTCTTGTTATATGCAGCCTAAAGCATAAAAGGAAAGACCAATCTATCACGTGAGCGCGCTACTCTTTGATCAACGATTGCGGTTCCAAGTGAACCTTGTTTAGTTATTACTAAACAGAGATACAATAGCACGGGGTGCGACAGATATTGGCGCCACAATTATGCGGGTTAATGTGTACACGACTATACATTTTATTTCGCACAACAACGCCGCTCCGTTGTGACACCGTGCAGTAACACGTAGTAATTCAACTTGATAGAAAATTAGAATTCTGAGCGTGTGGCGGCCGTCTTTTTTAGCATCTTTGTGTGTAGCCACTGTTTTTGTAAGCATTTAAGTTATTTACGCTAAAGTTTAGTTGGATTCTTAACGGCCAAGATTGCTATATTTGGCAGTATTACTGCGACATATTTTTTTGTTACATTTAAGAAAGGTGAAATTTCAAGTTCAAAATTTTAATAGGAAGGATATTTAAAAATCCTTTTTTATACATATAATATATGTAGATAATCAATACACGTTCAATGCAGAAACAGATTGTTGAGAGTTGCTCTGTTTTTCGCGTACTTTTTTAAAACACAGCGTAACTCTCGTTTTATTTCAGTGATCGATTATCGCGTAATAGCAGGCAATCAAGCTGTTATTACGACTTTTCAGAAAATTAAACATTTGGAACGTGCACAATAGCTCACGTTGTTGCTCAGTAAATATCAATACTGTGAATTGTATCGCGGATCGATCGATTGCACGTGGGCGGTGACGAATATACCATTTAATTAATATTGCCCTTGACTGCAGTTTGGGATGTCGATGATTCGAAGGCGATGTGTTGACTCACTGTTTGTGTTGCCGCTACACACGCCTGCGATTAGAAATTATGATTATACATAGTATGCTTCATTTATCAATATGATACTTCACCGTACTCGGAACGCAAAAGGTGAAATACACTCGTGTGTTTTATTAGGACAGTTTGATGGAGAGTTAAGCAAGTATTCAACCTGGCGACTCGCACAGCATACAAGACATTGTCGAGCGCCATTGCACTCGCCTCACGTTTTCTGGTTGATTTTCGCAAAATACAGTAAAGTTTTATAGCATCTAAATCCTTTTCGTGGAATTTAACGTTGAAATTCCGCTGGTGGACACACATGAACGGTTTGAAAGGCGACAATGAATTGTTTGAATCATTGCTTTAGTTTAATATGCGATTTTATATTGCTTATTAGTTATGAAAACAAAATATAAATCATGTAATAACTACTAACAGAGTTTATTTAACATAATTTGCATAATATTTATTTGACACAGATTAACTAATTTAAATGTATTCGGTAAGTACGGTCGCTTTGTGCTACGGGTTTTAGTAAGGTCGGTTACATTGTAGAGCAGAGTATAACTGATATGGTTCCTCTCGCGCCAAACTGTTATATTGCTCCGGAAATTTCCTATTAGGTGCTAGTTACATAACTAAAGACTGGCTAGTCGAAAATCGCGATCCTAAAATATAATTTAGCAAAGTATTTATTTTTGGCGAAAAGATAATTTGATAGCGTCATTAAATAGGAAAAGGCTCTTCGTTGACCAACTTCCAATCTCCTTGACATATTAATGAATGATGTAGACAGTGCCAGCGCTAACAGCACTTTGATACCAAATACTAAATGCCTATTGTAGAGGTTATATGTAGAGTCCATTATAACAGACCGGAACACTAGTCTCTAGGAAACGAAACTTCTATGTATGTATAATTTAAATATTTTGTAGTTGCTTGTACATTCGATAATTTTGGACCATCTGTCCCCTTTACATGACACGCAAGTATCTTTAAGATCTTTAACAAGTAGGTATATCGTCCCAACCTAAATACGATCATATTACAAAAGCCAATTTACTAGAATCACCGCACCAATCAGCGATAATGGCACTTCAATTGAACGTATTGGCTGGTCAATGATTAGCCCACATACGATTTCAGTGCACTTCGGACTAAACTTACGACGGACATTGGGCGCCCACATTCAATACTCGAACAAGATTTAAGTCAGTTTAGTGTGTGGGATTACTAAACCTATTTCTTCTTCAATACCATAATATATCTTTGTGGGCGTATTAATTTGTATGGCCTGTTTTAATTAATCTATCTCAAGTCTGTGAGTGATCTTAAGTAGAATTTTGACATGTGATTTTGAATTGGTTTGACATACGATTACATTCTCAAGAACGCTCTCAGACTTGAGATCAATTTATTAGTACGGGCCTAAATAGGTTTATTAAGAGATATAAAAGTGGAGTTATTGGAGTTTTCAGATAGCTTGCTAAAGCGGAATGCGGATTGCCTTTATATTTCTTTTTTTTGCCCTTTACTTAAGTTATTTATAGGTATTGGTTAATTTTCCTCTATAGGTAGGACTGGACAATAATTTTAGCACGTAAAAGATAGTAGGATATCTGCGACGGGTTCTTTTTCCTTTATGCTATGCTACACTACGAAAAAATGAAGAATACACTACGAAAGAAAGACACAGTAGGTACCAATACCTACTGTGTCATGAATTTCCAAGTAATGAATTTTGAAAGAAATCTGGGCAATACGAAGCTTATCTTATTCGTGTGATATAAAAGCGTACAGTATATTCGTACGTGCGACCTCCTTGAATACAATTTTATACAACGGTTTTATACTGACTGCAAATTTGCAAACTGCAGCCATAGTTGTGCAACCAGACGTAGATGGCTTAGTATATTTTATAGTATTGGGAGTGGAGCACGGTAAAGCGTATTACGTATGTAAAAGGTCACTACCGAGACGCGAAGGCTATTCGGAAAGTGGCCTGGCGCCGGCGCGCGGCGTTCTAAGCAAATTCGGTAGATTGCATGAGCGCGCGCGGCTCGGCACGGCCTCTAATAGGAAAGTACACATTCCATGGTTGCTTGTTTTTGCACAACACTGCATTATTTCTATGGCCTCATTATTGTAATTGTGACTGTTATCCAAACAATGGTCTGGTTTAACTGGCCGCTATAACATGCTAAAGTTTAGTGCGGACGAAATGGAGTAACGGTGTAATTTTAGATTTACAACGTATTAACAGAAAAATAAGGCATTAATAAAGTAAAATGATATGTTACAATATGGAAAATAAATAAAGGTAGGTACTGACGGCTACCTTATTTCATAAAAAAACAGCACACTAAACTTATTGAGTTTAATAACATGCAAAATGATTTCGTCGTATCTTGAAATTCGCATGTTTAGCCTATTTATATACAGCAAAGTGCTGCGGAACAAAGAATAAAAAAACCCGATGGTCATTAACCAAGGACATGACACAATCGAGCGGAGTCGTAAACGGTGAGCCTAAACGTTAATGCGTGCAGTTTTATTGCTTGCGCGTGCGCCGCTTATGATGAAGGGGTTGGCGCCATTTCCATGCCATTTCATTGTTCATAGAAACCCGGCGCCGGGCGGTCACTCGTTCATATGTAATTTTATGATACGAAATTTGCAAACGCTGTTTTCTCTGCATCTCAAGACCGCCGCTTGAATTTGAATAGACCGCGACATCCTCAAACTAACTGTTTAGAATTTTAAAATTTCACCAGCGTATGTTAACGTGTTCCGAATGCTTCGGCGTTCTTAAACATGACAGCCTCACGGTACTGATTGACCTCACTGCCCGTAGGAAGCGTATGGACCAAACAGATAAACATCGTGTTATCCAATCGTATTTACGGTAAGTGCACCATCCGATCAGATCAGGAAGAACTGAGTCATGAGCCATTTTTTAATTTAAATTAGGTCGCATCTCGCGATTACGTGTTTTAAAACGTTCCAGAGCGAAGTACCTGTGCGGTAAACTAACCGCCGTCTGGAAAATGTCAAGCGTCTCGTCAAATTACATCTAAAACATTAGTTGTAAAGTAAGACAGAACCGGTGGCATGTATGTTTATTGAACTATGTTAGTGCGAAAGGCCGATGAGTGGAATTTATAAACATTTAAACATTGGATATTACTCGCGCCGGTCTATGGCGGATTGCTGTTGAAAGATTTATCCTTAAAGTTAACGTAAAGTATCTCGGGGAGCGATTGACGTATTCTTAGAAACGCCGATACGTTATATTGTACAGCGCTGGATATAACACGTGTGTTTTAATTTGATGATGTAATTTATCAATAATATTTACGCAGCTACTGTGTTTAAATCAGCGTATAAGTAAAAGTTTGTGTACGAAATTCAGTACTTTCCCAGCAAGGAATAGGTACTTACGTCGAAATACCACTAAGCCTGTGAATGTTGAAGTTAGGAGCAATGTAAAGGCAATCAGTAAGCGATGAAATGAAAATGTTGCCCGATAATATAGACATGAGGGGAGATCAATTATAAAAGTCTATTAATACTTAAATACCCAGAAGCTTCTGAAGAGACTGCTAGAAGTCAGAATATAATAAATTACAGTGTTTTATAGAAGGTGTATATTGTTATAGTGAAATTCTAAAAGGATTAAATTCAACTGTGACTCGTAAGTCAATTTGGTATAAGGTCACTAGAGAGAGAAGGGAGGTGGTGTCTCACCAGATTTAGAGTTAAGCTTCGGTTTGTATCAAACGGTCGCACGATCAGATTTCAATAGATAGCGGTTATAATAGGATTAGTACCGACACTAACTGTAACATAATATGAATTCACGGCCGTAATCCGGGGGCCGGGCCGATGGATTTAATGTCCTGCGGAGCCTTTATCACTGGACACGACACGACACAGTCACGCAGCCACATTGTGAACTAAGCCTTGGTCGGGGCCTCTTCGACTGTCCTAACACTGTAAATTTATAAAGATAATTAAGATAATTTATTTATACTTAAATATTGAACTTTTTCAGCTTTACATATTCATTGTTTGTGTGTGTGTGCGCTCATTCGCCAATTTACTATCTATACAAATAAATAAAATAGGAGTGTCTGTTTGTAATATCAAAATAATACCTTTTCACTAAATGCATATGAAAGTAGATACGACACCTATAACAAAAACGCGATTTAAAAAATGTTTGTTTGTCTGTCTGTCTGTCTGTTTGTTTGTTCCGGGTAATCTCCGAAACGGCTGGACCGATTTTGATATTTGATTTCACTGGTAGATAGCTGTTGTTATAAGCAGCTACTTTTGTATTAGAAAACAAAATTAAAAAAAAATGGGTCCTGTCGCCCGCCTCAGAACGCGTGAGCGGGCTTTTTTGTTAAGTTAAATTCCACGCGGACGAAGTCGCGGGCTCAGCTAGTAAGAAATAAAACGATGAATGGGTAGGTTGGCTGGTGGGGAATATTACATAATGTGAAAAGACAAGGCCGCTGAGTTTCTTGCCGGATATTCTCAGTCGAGGTTGCGTTCTGATCCGGTTGTAGATATAAGAAAAAAATTGAAAAATCTAATTTGTAAGTGCCCCCGTAGGCCTACACAAAATAAACGCTTTGACTTTGATGAATATTTGAGTTTTGCACATTTTGCGCAGTACATGCATGTATTTCTTGCATAGTTATTGTACATTTTGTTTGTGGTTGTAATTTTGCGTATTCAACTTTATGCGACGGAGGGTAGTTAGTCATCAATTACGTTAACGATACGATTAAACATGTTCAAATATTTGCTTTGGTTTGATTACAAAAAAAGAATAACAAAAAATTGACCCTAATAAAAGATCTCATTTAATAAATGCATACGCAAATTGATTGCTATTTTATAACATCTCAAGATTAATAGTGGATGCATTGAATGAAACAAATGCCATAAAGTTAGTATAAAATCTATTTATTCAATAAAATATTAATTGTGCCATAAAAGTGGTTGGAGACCTCGTCGGTTTTAATAATCTGAAATAGATTGTGTTTTTGCCCGCAGGGTCCTTCGGTTTGTATTATAAGGCCAATAGCAAAGTTAAATGTTTATGCGGCGGTGATATTTTATAATAATTAATACGTCACTACTGTGTTTAAGTAGCTATTCAGCGAAGCAGACCCGTGAGAGAGGACTTTCGAAAGCTTGAAAGATTTCTACGTCAATAAACTGTTCGTTTATGTTTAGGTACAAAGGCTCGTATTAATAAATCGATCTCAAGTTTGAGAGGTCTCAAAGCCTTAGAAATGGCATTCTTATGTCATTCCAGTACAAATGACATGTCAAAAGCGTTATCAAGACCGCTCTCAGATTTGAGATCGATTTATCAATACGGGCCTAGGGCTAGTGAGTGGTGATCCACGTTCTGATAAGTCTACCGCTTCTGTAAGTTTACGTTGTAGAGTAACATCTAAATATACGAGTATATAACTCAAAGGTGACTGACTTACTGACTGACTGACATAGTGATCTATCAACGCACAGCCCAAACCACTGGACGGATGGGCTGAAATTTGGCATGCAGGTAGATGTTATGACGTTGGCATCCGCTAAGAAAGGATTTTGATTAATTCTACCCCCAAGGGGATAAAATAGGGGACGAAAGTTTGTATGAAACTTGGTCAATTAAATTCCATGCAGACGAAGTCGCGGGCACAGCTAGTTGTTTAAATAATATGATTCTAATATTCTAGGTCTAAAGTTTAAAATCCGACGATTCCTTTTTCCTTGTATCACGCTTTTGTAGGTTTCCATGATAATCGCAATAAATGATGATGCTACACAGTAGTGAATTGGAACCATACAGTTGATAAAGAATGGCCGGTTTCTTTATGAACAATTCAAGTAAAAGCAACAGCTAAAATTGCGAAGAAAACCCGATTTAACGTTTACTTTGACTTTAGCTGTTACTTGCAATGAATAAACTAACCGTTAGTCTGGTGCTGACATTTATACAATTAATAGATGTTTGGGAACTTAATTACTACTATGATATAGGTGTCATTAATCTGTCAATTAACGAGGTTTTTGTCCACTCCCTTCACATTTAACCTATCGATCAGTTATATTGCTGAATAAATGTAATCGAAGCCATAAATCCATGCACATCGTCGTAATAACTAAGCCACACAATTAATTCCCATGCTAATCAATTGATTCTTGCAATTACAGGCTTGACCTGTGCCCCGAGAAACTAATACAAGCGTCCATTGAAATAGGCGCGCCTTGGAGTCGATTTATCTATTTGATAAAATTCATTATTTATTCGTTGTGTATTTATTATCTCCGTAGTAGAGCTGTGGGGATGATAACTGTAAGTATGTGGCTAACATAGAGTCATTTATAAATCATGAATATAAAACTTGCCAGTTCAATAAAATTCATTCATCAGGGGCTGGTAGAGAAATGTTACCATATAAATACTGTCCAAAACGAACGGTTGCATTTTAAGCTCTATGTTAGGTTGTACGCTAAGTTAGTCGTTATAGTCTCTATATTTGTATAGCGAATGGTAAAATGTGCCTATTGCCCCCAGAGGTATGCAATGGGGATGACTACTATTTTTTTTGGCATCATTTTATAAAATACTAGCTGTGCCCCGCGACTCCGTCCGCGTTCTATTGAAATTTTTACTGAATTTTCTTTGCTATAAACCTCACGGAGCCCGAGACCTTTCCAACGAATGCAAAACCGTGGAAATCGGTTCGTGCGTTCTGGAGTTATAGCGTCAGGAAGGAAAACCCGACTTATTTTTATATAGTAGATGTATGTTAAAATTAGCAAAAATACAGACCTTTAACGTGTCGAAAACAGTACTTGCCAGTGAAGTATGACTTCATAACTTATTCGTTTTAGCAATATGTCCAAAATACTATTTTAATATACTTAATTCAAGTCATCATCCCCATTGCAATTTGCCGAAAAAATATTTCCGAAGACTCTAGCGACTATCGACTCCTATCGAGTCCATGGTAGAGCTACTTCAGTAATTTACCGAAACATAATCTCAGAGTATGTAGGAGTGTAAACAGATTCAAATTTATACGCACATCTGTTCTTAAATACAAAAAAATATTGCGTGTTTTTTGTGTTTCCGAATATTAAGATACATTTTTTACTGATGTGATGTTACTTTATCACCTGTATAGGTATTTTAGTAGGTACTTTTTTTAAGTTGAAAGTATGTTAACGCTATATAATTATGTTCCTATTTTGGATAAGGAAAAAAAAAAAACGTTTTATTATTATATTATTAATTTGATCAAACAATAATTATTGACATGAAACCTTTTCAATGGATAACTATATTATCGCCAAGCGGATTATTTAATTAGGAATGTAATAAAATCTAATATGTATTTATCAACGGATGTGATATAAGATAAATAACGGATTAGGAGGTAGTTGCACGTTAGTAGGTACAAACTTACCTCCCACCTATGTACAATTTATAACAACTTAATCTGCTTATATTATAGCGCTAGTGGTATATATATTATACCCAATATAATTAAATTGATGAATTCAGAATTTTCTCTTCTTTCATCCCACTCGATACGGCAGTCTAATAAAAAATCAGGGACCGAGGATTATTTTAGTTGTTACATCCGTTGTATTGTTTTTGTTGCTATCACTGAAACTATATTCATATGTTTTGGACCCAATACGTACGTACGTTAAAATAAATCAGTTCTCTATGAGATGCATTGGATTATTTGGCGGCTTGTTCAATAAAAGTCCATGACGTCAAACCGTAATCGCTCATCGAACAATATCAAGAAATGGTAGCTCGGTTTTATTCCATTTGGAATGGAGGTCACGGAGTCAGATCTTTGACCCTGGATCCACGTCCCACGGCCGGCGCCGGTGCCGCCACAAGCCCACAATAACCACCATTCATGAGCCGTGGGGGCACGATATTGTGGGCTCCGATGGCAAGAATTCAAGATCAATGCTGATTGGCATCGAACGGATTGGATAAGCTTTGTAATGCCGCTTGACCCGAAACGGTTTTTGTTGTCTTAGGTTGTCGGACAGACTTGGAACTGTAGTAAACTACATCTAAAGTTGTAAGTAGGTTCCACAGACACTCATCATTAAATTATACAGTCCTAAACTCACGCATAAACTTCTAAATCTGGCTTCTAAGTGCTTGTAAAGAAATTCAGTCCCTAACACCTTGTTCATTCGAAAAATCATCGGCAATCAAAGTCGTATGACCCGCCTCATGTTAAGCAATTACCGTAGCCTATAGATGCTTGCGATACTTACAGCATTGCTCGCACGTTGCCAACCTGAAGAGGAGTGGGACAGAGGTAGCGGCAGGGTTGGGTAAAAAACATAGTATGAAACGCAGCGAAATGTAAAGTGCTTCAATTATATTAACTCAGTATGATTTTGTTCTTGAAAACATGTAGTACGTACTTTTTCGTGAGTGACTGGCTGGAGCGCACTTGCGCTCGCCCTCTGTCCGGGTGAAGTTGTTATGGCCACTCTGGCCAACAACATATAGTCATATCAAAAAAAGAAAAGAAAAAAAAAACCTTTTCGTGAGAATGAGTTACATGGGATGTATGATTATGTAAAATGAGTTATATGGGATGTATGATTATGTAAAATGAGTTATATAGGATGTATGATTATGTAAAATGAGTTATATAGGATGTATGATTATGTAAAATGAGTTATATAGGATGTATGATTATGTAAAATGAGTTATATAGGATGTATGATTATGTAAAATGAGTTATATAGGATGTATGATTATGTAAAATGAGTTATATAGGATGTATGATTATGTAAAATGAGTTATATAGGATGTATGATTATGTAAAATGAGTTATATGGGATGTATGATTATGTAAAATGAGTTATATAGGATGTATGATTATGTAAAATGAGTTATATGGGATGTATGATTATGTAAAATGGGTTATATGGGAATTTACACGCGCGCGCCCTCGCTATTACTTATGTCTTTTAAATAAAAGACATAAGTTAGAAATCTAAATGGATTTGTTCTACGTACAATGTTTTCTATCAGTTTCGCTATTATTAGGTAGGAAGTTTGGTTTAAAACAAGTCGGTCTGAGATGAGTTAGTAGCAGTGTTCTTCCCCGAAATAAAATAAGCCTCTGTTCATCTGTGTGATGGGCTTATGCAGTAACAATACATCATCGTTACCTTTATTTATAATTAGGCAATGAATGAACAATACAGTACTCATCTCGACATAACAAAGTCTATTGTTTGTTTTGCAATCATTGTTGTTATGGCCCGGCGGTGTTTTTAATCTGGCCTGACCTTTGTCTAGTGGGATCGTCTCTCACATTTGCGTACCTACGCAATGATTCAGTGATTTATTTGAATCACCGTATGGGTGTGTAGCAGGGTTGCCAATGTTGCCATGCGCGCATGTCAGTAAAACTACCTATAATAGTAAAAAACTAACAAAGGTTACTTTGGATTAATTTAAGTGGACTTTAAAAAAATATAAGAAAACAAAGACTCAGTAGAATATTAAATGTTAAACTATCTTTTGGTTAAAACGTTAAAATATTTCATTGTTATTTTATATTTGAGTTAACTATTATTAGCAAATATACGTCACGCTCTTCTTCACTTATGATATTAGTAAAAACTAAACCAAAGTTAGCTACTAACTACGGCAGATACCTACCTATTTATAAAATTGTTGTAAGAGACGATTATAAATAGGTATCCATTTTTTGGCCGCACCTAGTAGGTATTTTTTTAGTAAGTGTTATGGCAACACCAATCACGAGTATGTGTTCATCATCAATTAAAGTGTGGAATATTTAGACGGTATTTTGCCATTGATGTATTACGGCGCGCCAAGTGACCTTGTGCCCGTAAGGTCAAGGTCGCTATGACCAAAGTTATGACTCAGAGTCCTTTTGCTGTTTTCAATTCCTAGCTCCTGTTTTGAATCATTCGTCTGGTAGTTTTATATTCTAAAATTATTTTGTATTTTTTTACAAGACTGCCTAATCATTCATTTGTAAGGACACTTAATTCTGGAAAATGTAACTACAGGAGATCTACTGAGATTAATAATTTAACCAAACAAATATCGGTTATTCACATCCAACTGACACTAAAATGTATTTAGTCAGGATAATGTTATTCCAAGATGGCATGCATTAACTGCGAATAATTTATCCTAAACTTATACATCATAATCTGTTGATCAGTACTTAAATAAACACGCTAATGAAGATGGATGCGCTTGCGCAGTACGTGTGGTCATTAGCCACTAAGGGAGTTGGTCAACAGTCAACACAAATAGCTGTTAATTACTGCTTATTGTTTTTTAGTTTTAGTGGTATAGCGGGTTTTTGCAGCTCTACCATTATGTTTACACTCTCTAGTGAGTGTAACTTAATGGTAGAGCTGGCGACTAGTCACTAGTTTCGCGCAGGCGTCTCCTGAAGAACTAACAATTTACCAGACAAATACCTATACAGATACGCTGGTGACTAGCGACACTAACGATCGTTTGAATTCATGGTAGAACCATTGTTCTTACTGTCAGGGGGACGTGTTAGAGTGGGTGCAGTTAAGTGGTTAGTTTGTTCTGTATATTTGTTTGTCTCTTCAGCTTTGTGGTAACTTAAATAGCCTTTTGTGGATGTATGCAGTGGCAATTACGATTATTTTCATACTTTGTTTGCTTGGGTAACTAAGCTGTATTTTTTAAGTAGGTATCTCGTATTTACTTAAAGGTAACTAAACTAACCTTATATTTCTACATTTAATCTTGATGTAATGGGGCTGAAGGATTCTCAAAGACGTAGTTTCGAGCCAGCTAGATGGTATTTTAAGTAGCTAAATAACTATTCCAATGAGTCATGAAAGGCCATTTTTGAAATTCACCCCGGTGGGAATCGAACCCGTAATCACACGGTGCAGAGAGCCAAGCATCTTACGCTCGCACCAATACGCCAAGCGTGAAGTCTTACTCTATATTTTGGTATGAGCAAGTATTCTGAGAAATGCCACTGCGTGTGTTGCCAATAAATAAATTGATTTACAATCTGATGACTCCGTGGCGACGCAATGGAGTGCCTTTATCGGCGCCGGGTGATAAATTTTATATGTAAATCGCTGATTTGATTGCTTAGCCATAAAACATGCTCATCTGAGAATTATAGGAAATCCTGGATGACTTTTCTTTACTTAAGTTTTAGTTAGGAAAATATATCGGTGTTATTAGCACACGGTATCTACTTATCCACTGAAAATACAATTGAATGCATAAATAAATAAATAAAGAATACATAGTCGAGATATATTACTACCTGTCTATTTGTGAGAATATTCGCGGAATGTAAATCTGAATTCTGGAAAACTTTATAGCGTTTGGACTAGACGTCACCTTACCGAAGCATTTACACCGATTTTTGTGACAGCACAAAATAAAGACAGCCGCATAAATCCGTGTAAACGATTGGTCAGTGAAAACGATTTCGAAAAAGGAATGAACCTAAGATACCTACTTTACAATAGAAAACAATCTACATCCTGTACAATCGTTTTCGCAAAAGGAATATTTGGTGTATCATGCCGATGCGTTCCTTCTCACGTAGTTAACTATTTTATCAGTTCATTGGAGTGTACTTAAACTTATTTGTTTTGTAGTATATCCAGAGTAGAAGTCGACATAATAATACCAAGTGTTTGAATTGGATAATACGAATTTACCAAAAGTTGAGTCTTACATTAAGTCCAAAAAGAACGTATCGGTGGTTCTTGCAACTATGTAAGCGATAGGCTCCGGCTATCAATAAAGTATTTTATTTAAAGTAAAATTGGCACGTATTCATAAGGAAAATAATGTGACAGAAAGTCTCACGCTCCTCTTGTGGTTTCAAACGAACGGTTAAAAATAATACGAATGGGAATCACGTTCTGACAGATGATATCAATGACTCGTTAACATAAGTTTCGTTTAATTAATCATTCAGGGGGAGTATATTTTTATAGCTTGTATATTCAGAGCGGAGCGTGTCGAGCGGCGGCGCCGGCGGCCTTGTCTCCTGATGTTCCGATGATAGATAGCCAGTCATTCGCCAATCACTACTCATACGTCTTGTTTCAAATTAAATTCCATCAACAGGTATGATCGAAAATCGTGAATTGCATAATGTAAACATAAACAGTGAGATATAACCATGTTATAACTGCATATAACATATAACTGTACAACTCATCGTATATTTCTTCCTTCTAAATCTGTCTCCACAGTAGGTATATTATGTGTACACTGATACTATTTTATATTTTAAAACATATTTACGGTCCGTAGAAAATTATGATGTATGAAAATGTTTATAAGATATATAAAACTAAAAATAACTGGAGAGTACACTCAGTGGCGGCGGAGAGTGGAGCGACTATCTCATTTAAGTGTTTGCTCAACTAAAAGAGCAAATAAATTTCATGCGCTTTTAACTAAAACGCGCCGGGGATAACGCAAAGAGGTGTCGCTGTTTGTCATATTTGTTTACATCTCATTATCTCGGAGTCGAGTGGTGGATAACCGGCGCGAAACAGGAAACCATCGGCGCCGTGAATTGTTGCCATTGATAAATATTCGTCGTCATTTTATTTCCGAGATAACGAACATATTGATTCATTATAATAATAAAAATAAAGAAGCAATGTGAGGTTATCACATTACCAATAGTCCCGTTCGCCCCGACTACCTACTAAGCAAAGTGCTTGATCTAGGAGAGTACTCACGACAATAGTCTTAAGTCCAAGGTGGGGGTTGAACCCGGAACCTCTCGGTAACGCGGGCTCCTCTAAGTATAAGGCTGATGACGCTTAATTATTATCATAGTAGGTACAATATGTAGGTATGTGTAAATGTGAGTGGATAAAGAGAAATGCAAAATAGGTACTGGCGTGCGGCGGCGCGGTGGAACTGTAGGCGTAAAATGCAAATCGGCCGCGTTTCACCGCAGGACAATGCTGCGCGAGTGTTGTGCGTCTTGTAAACACCGCAGACGTGGTTTGTTGTTCTACTTTTTTGGATGAACGGTTGTCCGTAAGCGGTGGCGCATAGGCCGCCGCAGAAATACCGCGGGCGGCACAATGGACGCTCTGTGCCGCCGTACAAGGTAGTCGCGGGCGTGAAAATACCGATTCTCCTTGTTCGATGTCCCCCCACCACGTATATACTCCCATTTTAGTAAAACTCTTGCAGATTTGGTGTTGTGCAAAAACGGCAAAATACAAAGTAGGTATGTGGGCACATTTTTTGTTACGACGACCGTTTACATCCGTCGCATTAACTTTCGCAATTCAATCTGTGGTGAGGGGAGAGTGCAATTCGCATTGAGATGCAACCGGAGCGATATTATATTTTATGAAATTTCATGTTGAATCGAAGCCAACGCAGCATTCTCGCGACAGAATGCGGGCGTGTGTGTAGCCACGAACCGCGGCGGCGCGCCTGCCGACAACAATGAGACCGCGCCTTGCGCCACAAACATTCTTTGCCACAATTATTACGAATATAACCTATAAATTAGTACTGCACACCGCGAACAAGACAAGTCATTCGCCGCTGCGAGAATTCTCAATGAGGGTTTTCTGTCAGCCTCTCGAGAATATGGCGCCGTTGCCGTCTAGCTGGGACCAAGCCGCGAGTCTGAAGTCTCAACAGAAATGTACCTTAACTATTTTTTAAAACGGCTGTAGCGTCCTATGGTTCATAACTTAATGCAGTAATAAAACAAAATAGTAGTACCTATTAATGAAGAAATTTTGAAATGATCTACAATTCCAATAAAATTTCAGGGGCATATGTAATTAAAATTCGCCTGCAACCGTCATCTAGTATCAGGGAATAGCGACTATTACGGCAATGCGCCGGCGACTCTTGCTCCCCGACATCCCTGTTGCCCCGTCCGCACTGCCAATTAGACTTTGAGCACCACTCACTGTGCTTTGAACTCATATTGTCCCATAATTGCAGTCACAACCATATTTAGCGGTGTTTTATGGTCAATGATTTGGACTACTTTGCCAATAGCTCGAATGAATTAGTTTAATGTTCTAGGAACAGTACAAAATTCAACTTGTTTGGTTGCAAAAATACGTAGCTAAGTATATGAAAGCAAATAGTTATTTTTACAGCTTACGAAGTTAAAATTTGGTGTCTAGATCTTATTTCCTCGCGTGTCTTGAGATTCTTTCTCAATCGACTTACATTGCCTTTCTAATATTAATCTGGGATGCGGAGACGCATTGGTCTTACTCTATCTTTATACAAGCGCCTATATACTGGTACTGCTTAACATAAAGCAGGTCGTACGATTGTTTGCCGACTTTGTTATAGGTATAGGTATAATATAAAATATACAGATATAAATTTCTATCGTGAGAATGGAATTGATGTATTTTTGTAACATTTATCGTTGATAATAGAGCTCTAGTTTTTTAATTCGCATTAGATAAGCAGGCCTATTATGTACTTGTGATAAGAAAATCGCACGCATGGGTTGTAGGTAGAGCAACACGCGATATATCAATGTTATCTGCCAGCTTGTGTGACCAACATCTAGGTTAATCGTTAATTAGGTCGAGTACTTCGAGAGTGAAGATGTTCTATTGATTTCAATACAATGTTATGAACAAATATAATCCTATTTATTTATATACCTGATAACAAAGTATCTGTCATAAAAATAATTTTATCCAGACGTTTTTAGTATGCGTCCTGCCATTTGAAAACGTTATTCTTGAATCAGCTCGTTTATCTTTAATGCTATTTAAGCGTGAGTCAATGTGAACAAAATTAGGGAGGCTTATTCCGACAGTGGGCTATTCTGACCGAAGCGAATATAAAAATATGAAGCTGTCGTTGAGGTAAAAATAATGAAGTACACTTTTTGGCTTGGTTACAAGTAGTGACAGGTACGCGCTTCAGATCTCGAGGTGACATGAACGGTGTTTTCAGTGGGCTGCTCGTCGTGTTGTGGTTACGTCACTAGACGCGTCGTCATTTGTTCGGAATAGTTCCGCCGCCGCCGGCGTACCTCGATGCGCGCCGCTTCATATTTTTTTTCAGACTGTCGAGGTCAAGGTATCGTTTGTTGCGTCCAATTGTCTAATAAATGTCTATAGTACATATTAAACGCATCGATTCGTCGCGTCGAATGCGCAAATAAATCGGTGAATAAATACGCATTTGATAGGTGTTTAACAGCAATTGTGTATGCGAAGCATTTGTATCATTTGTCTAATCTTCCATTAAATGTCTCGTAAATATGCACGGCACTCGCTTGAGTACTAAACGCGGAGTTGTTTCGAGTTGTATACTTACTGCGGCGATTGATTGTGCAATAGACCGCCGGTCTGCTTATGTTGGTACCAGCGCGACGACGACGGTGTTAGTGTCTTGTCACCGGCCGGACTGACTGATTAGTCTATCGGTGACAGAACAGAGCACGACGGTTTCACCACGAAATCGCTGGCTATGTGGCTATTTATAATATCATAAAAATATGCATCGCAGTAATGTTAAAACGGACGAACGTGTGATGTCTAGTTGGATAAATAAAAAGTTATTGCTTATAATTCATTATAAAAGATGACATCATCAATGAAGAATTGTCAAATATAAATATTAATCTTTGTCGGACGCCTGGCCGCGAGTGAGATCTGGCAGCCGTCTTAAAAATCCTCGTTTTGGTTTTGCGATATGAAACCGAGTGAGTTATATATCTGGGGCCCCCTTTGAGTGAATGTACCGACGTATATGTTAACAGTTTCTATTCGCGATAAAGGCGAGCGCCTGATCGGCGCCTGATTACATCACTCGATTGGAAACCTCGCTGCGAAGGAGAGGACGAAAGACGTTAGGCCGAGACAAGACTCGAAATTAAGCGATGGCAATCAAAAGTCACGTCACGTAGGTATCACTCGGAGGTGGCTTTTTTAAGTTTGAATTTACGTTAACAGTGAGAGGTGTCGGATGAAACTGTACTTATGTTCGGGCGGTTCGCAGCAGTCGTGCGCATGCGGTATGCAGGCGCATAAATATTCATACCCGCACAAGCGCGACGAGTGAGCCGTGCCGTGGCTGGCCGAGTCAAAGGTGTCCGACGACGTTCGTGCGCGCTCTTGTAGGGTCGCCAGCTAGCCACATTCTTCGCGGTGTTGTCACATAAGAAACGAGCTAATTTTACAAACCGCGGTGGAGTAAACACGTCACACACTGGCGAGGCAGTCAACATGTCATTTTGATGTTGTTTTGAATGATATTTTATTAATTTTAATAACCAGCAACAATGTTGTTCTTAACATAAATAACATTAAAAGATAAGTGCTAGAGACATTCCAGGCGATAATTTGGAGTGGTCGCAATAAAAGCGTCGGCAGCCCTGTAAATCGGCGGCACATTCCGTCGTCGGCCCGCCCCTCGCTCCGACTCCGCGCACTCTTTGTTGTGCTTGCAAATATCCTAGAGCCACTCATCGTCGCGTTGGCGCCATTTGCAAATAAATTTAGGGCTGTCTCGGGTATGTAATGAATTTACAGAGTGAATTATGAACGCTGGCGCCGGACCGTGCCAGATCGCAATCTGCCTTCGGATAGTACGGGCGGCAGCGTAAACAGGTCTGCTCATCACCATGTTTACTATTCACTGTATGCTTGTTTATCATGTCATTCCCCTGTCCAGTACCAATGATCTGATACCACGATTTATTAGTTTTACTTGCGCTGTTATTAGTTATGTTACATGCTATACATCGAGTACCGACAAGCAATATAATTATGTAATCAACGATATTATATTTCAATGTGACATTGACGCGTTCATTAAATCTGGAACCACTTATTCTATTGTAGTAATTACTACAAAACAGGTAAGTATTGTAATTATTCCAATGGCAATCACCGTGCCGATTAATATTAGGTCATTTTAGTTTATTGACTAATTTGAATTTGTAATATCTTCTACCTAACTATTCGCAGTGATCATTTATTTACGAGACTTTATGATGATCGGAATTAATATTATGTAAGTGTGTGACTACCAATTAAGAAACTGATACTCCCTCTAATCCTATCTTAAACAGTTAGTATCTACCTACCTGTTACCTTCAGAAAATTAGATATATTGCGAGATAACTGTACAGTGGGTAGGTAATTCGGGTTGCAATTATATAACTTCTAGGAAAACATGGCAATAATAGTAAAGCTTAATATTTTACGTAGCTACTTAAGGAAATTAGATAAATCTTAATCGCAACCGAGTTGCATTGGGGTTTACGAGCGTTTAACAAGCGCCCATCGACAAATCGGGTACCAATCAAACTGTCGCGCGAAATGTCAGCGCTCTCTCTATTTCTGTTCATACCAGACCCAACAAGAAAGCCATGCAAAACGCGAATTCTGCCGTCGCCGTCTAGACGCACAATCCTGCTACGATTGAATAACATTTGATCCAATCAACCCGAATGGAGGGGTCGGGGAGGTCTTGCGAACCGGCCGCGCGATCGAGGCCCCGCGCGGGCGCCCGCGCCGCTCGCTATCAATTGATCCTACTAGGTACGGGTTTTTATGAGAAAAGCCATCGTGGAGAAAGTGTCCACGGACAGGGAAACATTAACTTTAATTTGACATTATATTTCTGTTTGTTTAGGTTTCCTTTGTGTTTGTACTTGTTATTGTACTTAATTGTTATTATCCCTGACGATAAAAGAGGGGTGTTATAAGTTTAATATGTGTATCTATGTATATGTGGCTGTCTGTGGCATCGTAACGCCCAAGCGGATCAACCGATTTTAATGTTGTTTTTTTTTGTTAGAAAGGTATTCTGATCGAGTATTCTTAGCTATGTTTCATGAAAATTTGGTTCAATCGTTTGCAAATTATCAGCGCTTTTGTAGTTTAAATAGTCGTCGCATCGGGGGTTTTTTACATTTTCAATTGTATGTTGTAGGTATACGTTATAAAAAAAATTATGCTCCTCCATTAATTGTAACGTCGTTTCACTGTTCGATTATGATCCGAGTTTATGAAGTAGCTACGTGTCGAATGTAATAAACATCAAAGTATCCATAAACGTAGAATTCAAATACCTTTCGCACTTGGGTTTAATTGAAACTGTTTCCATTTTGTTTTAGCTCCCGACATCGTCCAGGACGATGGTCCAGTGGTCATCACCTCCGAAGAAGATGAAAAGAACATGAAATGTAAGATCCACCCCCAAAACACCAGAATAATTGGAAACCAAGGAACGTTGTCAAATGGTTTTGATGTATTACAGATTTCGCATCATTTCTGACTGGTCGTTCGCCTCTTTGTGTGAGGCGTGACGATATGTCTGGAGTGCCAGTTGCGGCAGGAGTGGCCACCGCCCGCTTCACGTTCCGCCGGCGCCACCTGTACTGGTCGGTACTCCTGAGCCCTTCGATCTCGACGCAGCCTCGAGCGCTCGCGTTCCTCGACCGAGAGGGCCGAGTACTCCTCGAACAATCCCTGAAAAAAAATCCCGGTCTCCATGCCACTTACGAAGAAAAAACAGATAAGGTATTGTAACAGCTTCTGAATGATATGTTGATTGTTTCCATGAAAACGCCAAGTGAATACCTACCTATTAACTGTTATTATAGTCATTTCTAAGTATTTGCCTTTTGTTCAGCTTTGTGGCGTCTGGCGGCGAGTGCCGCGCCAATACAAAACTCTGCTAAGGGAGGCCGACTTGCACGTGGCCTTGCTCTGGGGCGATGCACGGAACAATTCCATCGACAGCGCTCTCAGTGGCAGAATCGACAGGTAGGTACGAAACTTCTAATGAACTTTAACTTTGTACCAGTCATTGATTTGATTAACTGCCCATATGATATGAGTAATCACGAATAGCTCTGAGATTGATGCAATAAAGACCGTTGAAGTAATGATTCCGAGGAATCTATGAATAGTGGCCACTGTTCGCCTTGGATTGTAAATTAAATTACCCGTGTGCAATGCCCGTGTGATTAGTAACGGAAATCTCTAGGTTTCATTAGAAATAATTCTGGGAAAAAACCGATAAGTACACGTATCCGTACAGGGTTATAGTGGAAATTCAATTGCTTTTTAGCACTGTCGTTATGTCTGACATATGTGTGTCAGCAATCATGATTGGATACAGCTTCTAAGAAAATAATCATCAATTAAAATGGCCTTATTTTTCGTTATTCAATCTTCATTTCAGTTGATTAAAAGACGCAAAACACAATTTTATTGTTACATCACATTTAGGTCACTCTTAACTTGTCCTCTTTGATCATTTAAATTGTTTTCCTGCTTATTTTATAGGTATCCAGCATTGTCGTCGGAAATGTTTACTACTCTGTTGGAGCCTGAACATCCGCCGACATCGATCGGTGAGGGCGCTTGTCGGGACTATCCCACAATGGAGTATGAGGACGGGTGGTGGGGCGGCACTGCCGTTATCACCGCCGTGGCAGGAGCTACGCCGAGTCTCTACTTGGCTATCGTATTCAACGGAGTTTTCCCAAAGACTGCAGTTTCATCTCATCTCGTTAGAGTGGTGGTCACTCTCCCAGAGAAAAATCAGACGATAATTGATCAGGTAATATTTATATATTTATGCCGAATTCATTAAATACACACAATGAACTTATTTATTATCCTTAGGATGTCCACCCGCCAACCCGTACTGGGCCAGCGTGGTGGATTACGGCCTGAATTCCCCTTGTAGTGAGGGGAGGCCTGTTTCAATTTTCTATATTGCATCCATTTCGAAATAAAAATTACTGATATTCTTTCTAGGTACAGAGAGTAAACAAACCACATTACGACTTCAATGTTTTGGAAGTTTCGACTCCCGTTTCTGCCGCTGAACTCCGATCCTTGGCTAGGGGTCGTTTGCTTCTGACCGTGGAGGCAGTTGGGACTCCTGAGCGGCGTATAGTGGGGAATGTGCGACAGAAAGCCGCCTGTGAGGTGTATCACTCTCCTTTTGTGGCTGAGAGAGCTCTCGCAACACCAGCTCCTGAAGGACTTGCCCTGCTCTACATCGATAAAGAGGGCTCGCTCGTCTATGACATACAGGTATGATTTTTTGAGTGGCACCTTAGCATCAAACCTGAAGAACTGTTTCTGTTCGATGTAGTCATTATTAATGTTTCCGTGATAGGAATGCGAAAAACTGATTTATTAATTATTTAGGTACTTGCTAATATAATAATGATGCATTAAAGTTTAACAAAAAAATACATTTTATAAGCACCACACTTATTCTGAACCAAAAGGCAGGTTTGGTGTATTTAGAACAAGTACCCAAAAGTATTTGTTTATAAATTACTCCATACTTAATACTTCATATTCCGGTTCTATTGCAGGTGGATAATTTGGGAATAACAGATCCGAAGATAACATTGGTGGAGGAGCAGGGCAAGCGCCACTCTCAGGTTGAGATTCTGGACACACGTATTGGCACTCTGGCAAGGCCAAGTGCTAGGATCTTCCAGCCGCTATACGAGGAACAGTTAGCTGTGCATATTAGTTCTGATAGTGGTAAGATTATAGTAGTTTTTTTTAAGTTTAATATGTATATTTGATAATAGAATATGCATAATATGGGGTCATTCACACGATAGATTACCGTGTACGGTTTCTAGCGGGAGAGCGGGTCTGTCGGCAGAATATGGCTATGAGAATATGGTCACTAGTTACCACTAAAATCATATCTGAATGAACACGTTCCATCTCTCAGAGCATTTTGGCAGTGTTTAAGATTTGTTTGTCTGAATAATCATTATGATACTCTGGGACGAGCAGTTTATTGTGCCTTTTCTTCGGAGGCGTATAAAACTACAATTAGATATTTTTTATAGCGGTAGTTTCCTCAACAATGTATTTTATCAAAGCTTACTGAACTACATAAACACTCATGAATTCCTTATACGAGTTTATGAAAAGTATTGATAAAGAAATGCTAAACTTTTCAGGTCCTCCTTTGCTTCGAGGACGACTGACCTCCCGTCTGCTACCTGATGCCGCAGGCTTAGGCCCCGCTCTGCTGCGACGGACAGGCCAGGTCCGATTACCAGCCACCATGGCAGGATTAGCTTGGGTGTCAGTTGATTCCCTTTGCGGAATGTATTATGAGGTATGTTAAATCACATCTTATTTCAGTACATTTTAATAATTATTCAAAACTTGTATTTTTAAATCCTTGTATGAGTGTATTACAATGAGCATGAACGGTGACAAATGGTGAACCTGTAATAAGATCTCAAGGCACTTATTAGCTGTTTGTATGACGGTTGCGCATATCAAGGAAAAATTGCAGCATAAGCTGAGTTCTCTTTATTATTGACAACTGTGATATCAAGAGCTTATGGAATATGTTCCTTGACAGCCAACCGTACTTGATGCTTATTTGTAGAATCGGTACTGTGTCAGGTTATTTGTAATACGACTTTCGCAATTGTACTTCAATATCAAACCTAGTTTCACCTAGTTTGATCCCAAAGAGCAAGCGCTCTATGTAAATATCGATTCAGCCAAATTCATGGTGAACTTAATACAAACAATAGAGCAGGCTAGGAAGAATAAGATGACCTCACTTTACATTATTATGATCTGACTATCCTTATTTTTTAAACAGGCAGTGGTGACTGGCGGAAACGCTCGTTCTCATTCGTCCTGGTGGCTGGAAACGCACGCCGGCGGGGAGGGCGGTGCTCGCGAGCTGGGAGGTGAAGAAGGCTGGGTACTGGAGCCGACGGCTGCTGAACTGGTGGCCTTGCACGTTGGCGCTGCCTTTTTAGAGCTAAGAGCGCACGATAACGTCACTGCTATGATGCGCACGCGAGTACCACAGGTATGATCCTTTTATTTCACATTACTTGTTCCTTTAGCCCCTCCAGCTAAGCTGAATACTTTGTTCTAAGAATTGCTGGTATAACGGCCAGTAGCAAGAGCACCCTGTTTGTCATTTTCATTTTTAGGTCCTTAAGAGTCACCTGAACTATAAACTCAGACAAGTTCAGAAGTAGGTGCTCCAGGTGCACATTGATAATCCTATTAACCCAAATAATATTTTCACGCTGCAAAGGATTGGAAAATAAAATGGTGAGTAAAATGTAAAATGTATTCGGAGCCAAAAAAAAAACAGCTTACCATGTTGCTGAATTGGGCTGAGCTGACGTTATCTGTTACGACCTTTATCAGGTTCGGAAAGATAAAGAAAGAGATACTGTCAGAACTGTCAAGTGTCAATGTCAGCCCTCTTAATCGTGGCGCTGCCCTGGTAGCTAAAAAATCTTGAATTGTGGACTCTCCTTTCCACGAACGCCTACTAATATAGGACATAGTTCAACTACAAACATCACAAGTCCTAGTACATTTCGTTTTGAGCAGCTCCCATAGTAATTATACCGATAGTTTCCACGGCTGGTCTACGTGAATCTACCCTTAACTTTAATGTATGAAGTCTAGTTGGTAACAAAAGTATTTTTTGTTTCCAGATAAGCGTGCCTCCATCCTGTCTCCCAGCTGTGCCTGGGACCGTGGACAACGAGCTGAGCGCTAAGTACACTCCAGGGCCTTTAGAAGACCAAATCTCGGACTATTCAGCATACCGGTTCAATGTCAACTATTGCACTCAAAGGGACAAGTTCTATAAGCTCGGAGAGTTATGGACAGATACTGAGGTAAAGATTTGATAAGTTATCCTGACCCTTTCAGCTGAAAGACACTTGTGTCCTAGGGCAGCTTCTAAAATCGTATTCATAAACAAAAGCGGTTTCGTTCAGACCTTTTGGTAGCAAGCTGTATAAATAAATCTGTAATATTAGTATCGGTTTATTATGCTGTTCTTCATATTTCTTCTCGATTTTCTCAACGAATTTGTTCGCGGGACAAAAGAACATTCGAAGATCGAGATTAATGTAGCAAATCGTAATTTTGCCCGCAAGCGTCCTATTAAGCTACGATTTATGAGTGCAACATACTTAAGATTATCTTAACACCATTATTTATGAAACTATCGACCATTAAAAAAATTTATTTGTAAATTGACCTGTATTCCTATAGTGTTAGAGTTTACGTTCAAATATCTCATTCGTACAGGATAGCACATTATTGTATGATTGAATTCTACCGTACTTTGTTGCAGACGTGTTCGAAGTGCTGGTGCGTGTTGGGCATGGCGAAGTGCGAGCCCATCCAGTGCCCGCCGGTCAACTGCCTCGTGCCCACCATCAAGCCGCCGGGACAATGCTGCCCTATATGTACCAGTAAGTCCACTTACTGCTTATGCCAAAGAATATTCCTGTATTATTGTTATATCCAAATAATATGTTTCCAGTACTAATGTGAGAGTGATAGAGTCAGTAAGCAGTGATAGCCGATTGGTTTAGTTCGCGTCTTGCGGCTCGGACCTTTGGTTTTTCGAAATCTATGTGCGAATCATAATTATTGCAATATATAATTATCACTTCCTTACAGTGAAGGGAAACCTCATGCGGAAACCAGCATGTTTTTGAAAATCCAATGTTCGAATGACATGTAAAATCTGCCAACTCACACCGGGCCAGCGTGGTGGATTAGGCCTGAATCGTCCTCGTATTGATGGGAGGTCCGTGCCTAGGATTGGGACGTTAAAAACGGCAAAATTATTTTTATTAATATGATAGAGCTATGTAGAGTGATAAAGACGGATACTGACGAACGCTAAGTAGACGAAATACAATGTAAATGAAAGTACACGCATTGACTGACTCTAAAGGGTCTATGCATTGCAATAGTGGAAGTTGTGGTGTTGGTTAGGTTAATGTAAACACTCTTACATGTTGTGTAGTCTCTCGTGTATTCTGAATAAGTCATAATTATTCCCTACATAATTTACATTAAATTAACATTAATTTACATTAAAAGGAACACAGAAGACGGGCAGCAGCGTCTCTGAACCGTTTGACATCTTACTGCGATCGCCAACCCGCCTGCCAAGCGTGGCGATTATGGCAATTCCTCCCAAATGTTTGGGAGAGGCCCTTGCCCAGCAGTGGGACCCTACGGGCTACTAAAAAAAATATATTTACATTAAATACTTATATACTCACTACATTAACAAGTACGTCATGTATTGCTTACAAATATATTTTACTTATTATTTAGTCCGTGTCCGGTATACACTTGCACACTTGCCATTTATAATGGGGTTATTGGTACATGTGTATCTCTATACTACAGCATGCATGGCTGTGGTCTTTTATATTTAGCTAAAACGTTTTCATTTCACTTCTTCCAGATTCCACGACCGCTGTGTGGTCAGAAAACGGTAGCTGCGTGCTGGCTGGTCAGAGCTATGCCCCAGGCTCGTCCTGGCACCCATACCTTGTTCCCGGAGGCTACGACACGTGTGCTATATGCACGTGCAACTTCGCGACCAGACAGATACAGTGCCCCCGTGTGAAGTGCCCGCTGCTGCGGTGCAATGAGAAGGAGGCGTTCAGGCCTGATAAGAAGTCTTGCTGTCGGGTCTGCCCTGAGGTATGAACTCTTACCCTATATAAATAAACGTAGTATAGTGGGGGAATAGTAACACACCGAATTATCTCTTTCTGTCTTCAATAATTTGTCATTCGAAAGAGGAGGACAAAGCATTGTGTAACTATACAACCGCCAAACTGCGTTTATTAAAAATGGGGTAAACGCAGTTTCTTTAGTGGGATTGTCTAAATACTGGCTATTAAGGTTAACAAACTGTTGAAAAAGGTCAATATTTAGTCAATCAAAAGATTCTATCGATGCTTGTTGGGCATAGGGCGTAGTGGCTTGCATTGGTCCTGCACCGCAGTCGGCTCTGAAAAATCGAAAGTGGCCTTTTCGTAATTTAAGTTGGTCTGAGTATCACTACAATCTTTCCCAATCCATTATCCAGTACCTATAGTTCGATTGAATATAGTTATAAAGTCAGATTTTAGTGGAATGGATTCATCAAATTCTACAACTTAACGCTTCAGGTGAAGGCGAAGAAGCCAGACGAAGAGACACCAAAAGATCAGGGCGCTCCACGGACTGCGGAAGAGATCCTAGCGGAGGGCGGCTGCAAGTTCCCTGACGGGCCCCTGCCTAACGGCAAAGAGGTGCATCCGTCCATACACTCGCACGGGGAGCAGAGATGCGTCACCTGCCGCTGCAAGGTGAGTTGACACTTCCATGCATTTTGGCATTCGTTTGTCACCAATCTCCTAAGATGGAAAATTGCACGCAATCAGTTCTATCTCCTCTGTTTTGTTCAATTTCAGCCGACTTGCCTTGCTAAAGTTATGAGGTGTTACAAAATAATTGTCAGATTGTGATTTCTAAAAGTTTCTAAATAGCCATTTGTGTGTGTTAAGGACGGCGAGGTGACGTGCGTGCGCAAGCGGTGCGGGCGCGCAGCGTGCGCGCGGCGGCGGCGCGTGGACGCGTGCTGCGCGTGCACGCGGCACCGGCGCCAGCGCGCGCGCGCCGCGCTCGCTCCCGCCGCCCCCGCCGCCTCCTCCCCGGCCCCCGCGCTTCCCGCGCTCGCCCCGCGCCCCAGCTGAGACGCCGGCCCAGCGCGCCCGGCCCCGTCACACCACACCACGAATACACTAGATCCACCGAGACGTGCCGAACCATACACGGAATACGGAGCTTTTCTAGCTAAGTATCCTTAAAGTATGAACGCGAAAAAAAATATGATCTGTGTATCCCAATCTTCCGACCAACGAGGTACCGTGTCAATTGGTTATATAATTAGATCATTTGCGATCGCACATGGTGTAGGTACGGTAATACGTCCGACTCGACTCGGTATTTGATTTATGCTCTGGAGAAGAAAACGATTTGGAAAATCGTTCGTTAAATTCCATATTAATTGTGAAAGCATAAGCTGTTTTGATAGCCCATTTTTTATCTTCACAATCTCGCATTGATTTATAAGGGCGGGTATGTTTTCATGATAACTTATGTTGAGAGTTGAACGTATTATAAATCTAGTGTGTTTGCCCAGACTGCGTAGGCTAAGTGACTGAGCGACTCCGCTCTATAGACTGACATATTTTTATGTACTCGTGCGATTCGAATGTGTCTCTAGGTTTAGGTGACGGTAGCGCTCTGTGACGAAATCGAGCGGTTGATGTGGAACGATCGCACGTTTCAGCAAAGTAAATGGATTGTGCAAAAGCACGTAGTCACATCGGTATACTTATTATGAGGCTCCATAGAGGGTAACATACGGACTGATATTCTAGGTTGGTTTGTTGGTTTGGTATCGTCATAGAGCGCCGCTGCGATACTGTAGGTAAGCGATAGGGAGGGCCGGCCGCGCGATGGCTCGGAGTCGATCGACGACGGAGGTAGCTTTACTCTGTATTATTTAAACACGATAATTTACTTACCCACCGGTATTTTAATTGGTATTATGGTAACACGAAATTTAGGCGCATTACATCATCCGATACTGATTCGTATTATTAGATGGTAGGGCTCGATCGCTCGGCGAGGAGAGGCAGGCGAGCGCGGTCGTTTTAAGATGTGCCATATTCTCTTGTAAATATAAATTATAATACTTATGTGCATATTTATTTACTTACGTTTTTATGTTACATGATACGGTATAACAGCACGTTAGGTGTACGAAGCATCACAAACCTATTGGTCGCCTTGTTAGTGCATTTGCTTTTAGTTATATAGGTATATCTTTATGTAGTAGGTACCACATGATTGTAATTACACCTAATCGGTAATTTTTATTACCCACGTCATTTTATTTAGCTGTAGTTAAATATAATGTAGGAAGTATTTAATTTAATGTTATTTGAATTAGAATTAATTACATCATTTACTTACAAATGGACATTGGTGATGCTTAAAATATACAAAAAAATATCTAATACCAGTGATTGAAGTACATTTTTTCATAATTATATTTTTACGATATGACGTCGAAGTCTGTTTTTGGGCTACGGCGTCTCACGTGGTTTCATAAACTTTGTAAATATTACTTTATGATTGACATGGTTTTAACAATGTATACACAGATATTATATGCGTATATTAACGATATAAATCAGTAAAATAAGGCGTAGTTTATGCAAATGTCGCGACTAGTTTTGTTTAATTACTAGTTTAACGGTTTAGTTACGTAATTAAGGAAGCTAGTCCAAATGTTTCGATGTGATGGAAATGGATGCCATGTAGCTAGCGATAACGCCTGTTTTTGAATACTGATAATAATAGGAAGTTATTACTATTAAGTTATACCTGAGGCCACGTAGTCACTAGATGTAAAAACTTTAGCGTTAAGTAGGTACGTGTGTTAGGGAATGTGTGACGCCTATCTATATGTTATGCGCGGGCGCTAGCAGGCGAATTATTATAAAATTGAAATTGGAATATTAAAACGCTGCGGTTTTTACGTCGCGTGGGTATGGGCCCTAATGGTATTTGGCACGTGCGAGGGCCACGGTGTTGTTTAGAAATTTAAAATTTTATTTCGGAAAGAGTTCATCAATTGCCAAAAATGTTTTGTGAAATTATTATTTCTTGTTTCTCACTTTTCGTTGTGGGTTCTAGTCCATCAAAAATTTGTGAGGAGTTTGTATTATACCTAATGTTATATTGGCTATTATTATATTTTACTTTTTCGAGATAAAGAGAATATCACTCGGCTAAGCACAAGAGTTATCTTGGTTCTAATATATTTTTTGTATTATCTAACCATAGCGAAGTAGTCACCTATGGCTTGCGAATAACAAAACTAATAGCCGTAAAGAATATTATGAACTCGCTTTTATCGCATTGTTTTTTTTCTATTTAATAAATGATTAGCATTCACTATCAGTATAAGGTTGATATTCACATAACTAGAGGATTTGTAAAGTCAGTAATTATGAGAACATTAAAATTGTAACAATTTTATAATGGTGTATCATACAATTTGGGTTGTTTAGGTGCACTGTCAATAGTTTGTAAACCGTCATCACTATTAATCAAATAAATGGCCTGCGAACAAACACTTGTCTTATTGTTACTTTTACAAAGTTTTCCCGTTTTATAGCGAGCGAGCAATGTTTCAGGCGTCGGTGTGAACAATCACGCCGATTTTAAATTTGATAAATTTACGCGATTTATTAGTATCTTAATTACTGACGGTAAAAAATTATTATGCTCGCTATGGACAGATATGGATCGGCGAGCAGAACAATGAATGTTCAAACATTTCACGTGTGAAGACCGTGAGCATAGGCTACTCACCTCAGTGCATCGAGTAACTGCGGGTTCGAAACCTGCCGTAGAAAATTTTGAAAATGGCATTTTCTTAATTTGTCCTAGATGTCTCTGAGATGGCCCCAAGTTGGTGTGCTAGTCAGGCGATATATTATTAATTTATTTCTCCTCATTTTCTAATGATTTTCAATGAAAATTTGTTTCACGCTCGCCGTTCCGCTTGCATCTGTCACAGCTGTTACAAGTCTCGGTGCGTTTGACTTCAAAGCGACGACCGTAGAGCCAAGGCTTTGCGAGTGTCCGCCATAGCGTCGGCGACCGCGTCCGCCACTTGTGTGGTAGAGTTCACGCCCATGATGCCTATGCGCAGCGCCTTGCCCGCAGTAGGGCCCAGCCCGGCGTTGATCACGATTTTGTGGCTGTGAATAAAAGTATAAGATCGATTTGTAATGCCTCTTAAACTGTTCCCTTAAGCCGTGTCTTGAGTGATGATATTCGCCGCGCATGTAATAAATACTCGATATTTTTCCGTCACTCAGGACTAGGCCTTACGTGTCTTTCAGTAGCAAAGATTACCTGATAGTTAGTAGTAGCTCTACTATAAGTTTATACATTTTTTGACATAATTATTTTGACAAAAGATTTTTGTTTGAAATTTTAAATGCGCAAGTAATGCAGTCACAAAATGTTATAAAGCGTTTTATAATCGTTTTCTTATACTTAGTCCAAAGTAAAATAGATACTTACTTATCTATCATATACTTTGAAAATTTCACGTAATCGTATCCCTTTGGAAGTACGATAGTAATGACCGTGGGCAGGCGGTCCACGGGCTTTGGAATGAAGAACTGGAAGGAGAGTTCCTCCATGCGTTTGTAGAAGTGAGCCGAGCTCTCTTCGTGGCGGGCCCAGATCTTCGGTAGAGTCTCTTTAGATATCTCTTGCAGACAACAGCGCAGCGCCCAGAGAAGAGGCGGTGATAATGTGTGGTGATAACTTAGAGGGAAGAAAATAAAAAATATTAGACATATTCAGTTATTGATGTAGGTATTATATGCAAAATACAGATTTTAAACATTATTGTACCGTCATTACGTCAAATTTAATAGCAAACTTTTAGCAAACGCTTGTTGTTTGTTTCTTGAGGTTTTTCAAAATCTGTAAAAGTGTAAAGCCTAGTCGTTTGTATCAGAATAGGAACTTACTATCTTGTGTCTCCATAACAGTTCCACTGCGGCGCCAGCAGCTTTATGTCGAAATAAAAGGGAGGCTCAAACTGTCGATTGTTTATTTTCTGCCTGAAAGAAGAAAAATATTATAAGGGGTATTAAAAAAAAATTGTTACATCCACATTTTCCTAATAGGACTAGTAACGGGGACGAGCAAAAATCGAATAAAACTTGCACGAAACGAGTATTCGATCCTAAGGTCAAGGTCAAAGTTCATACAAGGTCAAGGTCAATCACAGATCTTTAAAAAATATGAAAGTCAAGGTCAAGGGCCACGCAAGGTCAAGGTCAATCCGCGTCCTTTTCCCCACTCTAATAATCCTACATCCCACCGGATCCCGAATGCCTGATTAGGTCTTGTTTTTGGGTGATTATTTAGCAAGTACTATTTTTCTTAGTACCCCTAAGCGTATGTACACTGAGCCAAGATCTAACAATCAATGGTCATAACTGTCATTACACATAAGCAGGTCATGCTTACGACCACACTATCCGCTTATTCCCAGAGGTATCCGGAAACGGTTGTAAAGTTATACAATTAAATTAAGATACATTTTTAAACACACCTTAGCTAGGTACCTATTAATTTAGTAGTTAGGTTATTAAAATATAGAGTAGTAATCTTACTCAGCGCGGGCACTAAACGCCACTGGGGAGATTCCAGCTGGACCACTCAGGACCTTTTGAGAGGACGTATACACAGCGTCTACCCCCCACTCGTCCATAAAGAAGGGAACCCCAACTAACGACACGACGGTATCCACTAACAGCAGGGTACCGTATCTGAAAGAAAAAATATACAATTATAAATCTGAATTCATTGCTGTTAATATCCCTCCTATTTCCATCATACACGTCTAGCGTTCATAGGAGAAATATATAGGTACCTATCTCTATGTTTAGTACTTACCTATCGAAATAGTAAAAGGCCCTTTGAGCTTTTACAAATTTTAATTGTGAATAATCTGTCTGTACTTACCTACTTTAGGTGTAGTACAAAAAAAAACACATAAATAAAGGACTTCAATTCGAATAAAAGGAACGACGATAACACTTTAACTGGGCGACTAAAAGTCCGAACAGAATCAGCATCACCGAAAACTTTTTATCTCAACTTTTACCGCGCTCGGTATTTTCCACTGCATGCTAATTGCAGACTCCTTCACAGGATGCAATTAAAGAGTTTTCAACTCGAACGTATCAGGGAGACCTAGATCTAAGTAAAAAGCCAAGTCAGGAATGAAAGAGACGGCGAATGTAATTAAATTGTTCGGTTCTGGTGTCCCGTCTCGGTATTCCTCGGACAATCAAATAGTTTTTCTGCTAAACTTTGCTGTCTCTTTTAATTTGGATGCACAAGGACGACAGAGGGAATGCTTTTAACTCGGTTTAAGATAAAATCTGGGAGTACCTTGTTTTTGTAAAGTATCCGTTTAGTACCTACACAGACTGTGAGTTACTGTTTGACTATAGTTTTTCTTTTCTTTAATCTATTTAAAATTGATTTACAGACTTACTTGCTTATAAGTACCTATTATTTTTGTAAATATTTCTTATATATTGTAAATAATTTCAAGGTCTAAAAACAAGTCTGGCTAGAGGGAACACAAAACTTCTCAGAAACACTTTCGTCTAGAAATTACTTTTTATTGGTACAAAATTCTAGGTAGTGTTCTGTTTAGGTCACGAGGCATCTTGTCATGCAAGACGCGGCAGCCGTCCGAGGGTAGAAATACTTATTTTAACTCAATAACGAGCGCCACCTTGAGGCGGATCCTATTCCATTACGTATCGTCGTCCTTTCTATAAGTCTCGGTGAGGTAAATGTCTAAGTTTATTACAGTTTATACTATCTCGAGTAGATGCCAATTGAATGGTGACTTCTATGTTTCTCGGTATTTTGATCGAACTAATATTATGTAAGTACATATATTAAAACATACATATATTGTGTAATACAGTTATGGTGTCAAAATAATGTAGGTACAAACTTGTGACAGATATGTCCAAGTCCTACGATGTTTTGCACCGAGCCCGTGGAGGAGTCCCCAACTGTGATGAACAGGGCGGTGGGCCGTAGCCTCTTCAGCTCGCGCTCCAGCAGCTCCAGGCTGAAGGTAGAGTGAATCGGGCAACAAATTACTTGGGTTGTTATACCTGCAAAACAAATAAAAATTGACTTTTAAATCAGTTCTTAGAAATGTCTTCCCTGATGAAACATCATAGAGGATCGTTTCACGATACTCACATCGTATCACAATGTTAATTTATTTGTCTTTTTAGCTAGATCATCCTTTGGCATCTATTAAAATTTGAGGAAATTGCCAATTTGAAACGTCGCAAACAATGTGTAGCAGGGCGCTATTCAAGTCTTTAGTAGCAGAAGATTTGAGATATTCAGGAAAACTAACCAAACTAGTAGGAACAATACAGTTTTTCTAATTGACTTCCACAGTTTTGCTATATTTTCTTACCATATCTCTTAGCCATGATGTTAGCCCTCTCGTCCCATATGCCCCTGCTTGCAATGAGGAGGGTTTCCTTAGGTCCCACTAGGTTGGATATCACGGCTTCCATGCCCGTGTGTCCGGCGCCGCTCATCGCGAGCACCAGCTTGCTGCGGGTCTGAAAGATGTACTGGATACCAGCTCGGATGTCATCCATAACCTGTAATATTCATGGATAAACTGAGACAAAACATTATGTCATCAAATTATTTTTGTAGTTTCTAGTATTATTATGAGTATTTACTAAACATTTTTTAGCGAAAAAAATATGTAATGCCTGTTAATACAAATAGTTTAGTAAAAATACTAGAACGGATCCTAGCAACTTAAAAGAACATTTGCTCTCTTTTTTGTGTTCTGAGTGTGTTCAAATTCTTGTACATAATATATCTTCTAATTCGCTACTGTGTGTACATGGGTATCTGACTATAGTAGGGTACGTATTTCTGTTAAAAAACTTCCTTTATTATTGATTTCATATCTGACCTTGCGTACACAACATACCTAGGTCTGTTCTCTTTGGTTATCCATTTTTCAAGACCAAAGAAAAATATTCTCATCCCAATAACTTCGGCAAGATTGTAATCCGATCACAGAAAAAAAATTACGATAGCCTCGTTCTTGGTTATTTTTGTACATTTTATTTAGTGTAGAGTATGTGTACCGCATAAGACTTACGTTAAAGTATTCATCACCCGCATGAAATATGACAGGTTTTTCATAGGCTTCGGAGACTGAGGGATAGACGTCACATGGTCCTGGACCGCACAGCAAAGGCTTCACAAAGACACGGTCTTCGATCTTCGGCGGCGCCACTACGAAATTGTAGGAAGCCATGACTTGAACTACCTGAATAGAGATATAAAATCGTATTCATTTCCTTGCTATCTAAAGTATTATTTATGTTTCTTGACATTATAGCGGAATAATACGTATTTTTTACATTAAAATAAGTATTTATCCCTTAATGTGCTCTACCATTCATTGGGTGACCTGACTGACTGCCTTGATAAGTCCTTAATTTTTCCCGTTATTTGCATTTAGATGTTTATTGCTTCGAACGCTCGCCAAAAGCAAGCGAGTGTCGAGTGAAATTATCTCACGCTCTGTGACCGATATTCCGTGCAAGTATCTGTGAAGTTTGGTTACCGGAATCGGGTTAATGTTTAGATTTAGTGCTAATAGGGCGGTTGTAAATTTGCAACAATGTTCTGGCGCTATCGGATGGCACATTTGGCAAGAGCACCTCGCTCGGGGCTCGCGCCCGTTGCCAGCCTCATATTTGTTCCACATGCTATCGTTGGTTGCCTGCGGTTTAACAATTGTTTTTTATATCCCAATTTGACATTAATTCACCATTTAAAAGTTAAAAAACAAACGCGAGGAGGCGATAGCGCGGGTCAAGAGTGTATTTGGCAACAATCGCGCGTTTCACGATAGTACGTAATTTCTGTGCCAGTGTGTTATATAAGATAGAGACGTGGGACGAAGATCGAACGAGCGCAATGTTGTCTCTACAAATTGATTCGATTCCCAGCGCGACTGTCGAAGCGATCTGAGCCACGGGACGGGGCGGGAAGACGGACGACCCGCCGGGCGCCCTGGCCCCGGCCGCAGGCCGCTACTCTCCCACACTCTACAAAATAACACTAGCCCGTCCAATAGTGTCATCTTCTAGCCAGATCAACCGTGAAATGTAACTTATAAATATTTATGCCCTTGCACTTTTGATCTCACCTATTAGTGCCGTTCACAACATTGATAGTAACAAAATAGATTTTAATTTGCTTGCTCATTTTTGTTTACGCTATGTTTTATATTACACACAAGTTAAGATGAAGTTTTGAAGTTATAAAGTCCTCAAAAATCTGTCTATAGTCTGTTCATAAAATCTCTGTTTCATCTGTAATTTTTTCTTAAATTGGATAGAGTATACTAAAGATACTTACTACAATTGGTATCGAACAAAACTTAAACAATAACTTTTTTTAATGACGTGCCTGCACTCACAGTTGTGGCCGCCGAATGTAAGCAGACAGTAGATAAAGAAATAATGAGCTGATTTACGTTTGTAATGTTTATTCCACAGACGATAGCACAGGACTGGAGCAAAACAAGTAGTCAATTATTTGTGTTTAATAACTTGTTTATCACTGTCATATACCATAGTTAAGATTATTGTTATAAATAATACTCCTACCTATAATCAGCACAGTTACCTTTCTTTGTATCGCATAGTAGCTTTAATATTTCGAGCAACGAATGTTCAACGGCATTACTTGGAAGCGTTTCACGACGATGGCGGCACCCGCAAAGTACAACCACTTATTCATCTCACCGCAAACAAATATAAGCGACGATACAAATTTTAAATTAAATCCCCTTTCTCTCGTGGAGTTAATGTCCCGAGAGACTTTTCTCTGGTTTTAATTTCCGGAGTGTTTTCGACGAGGAAATAGTTTGTTTGGCAAACACCCTCGGCACAGCCCTGATCGTGTGCGAAGGTACAGACATCAGACATTAGATGGGTACGACAATAGATGTAGGGTCGGCACTCAATTCATTTCAGGAAGGTAAATCATTTGGCGTTATTAGTATCCATCTCAGTTTACTTTATAGTTTTTAAATCTGGTAACAGTACAGTATTGTGTACCAAACTATTAAAAAATATGGATGGCAGTATTTTGATATCTACTGAACTATTAATTCGTCACCAAGTAATAACATTTAGATTAAATTGATACCATTTTTCATTACTTACTCTAGTTATTTCTCAGAGGTTTTTGTCTCAAAAAAGTCTCTTGGTGAGTCGCCTGTCATACTGTTTTAATAATTACATATTATCAAAGGATATTCCTAAGTTTGAGATCGATTTATTACTACCAGCCTATTGCAATGATGCCAATGATGATATTGATAATCTTTGTATTTCTCAAATAGCCTCCGTATATCTAAACACCACCGCTTCGTGGTCATAAACGATGGCGGGGCTCGTTCGCGGAGTGCATTAGTCGATTTAAGACGCGCATTGCTGTGTGCCCATTATTTTCACAGTTCGTTTGGCAACCACCGCGGTACAACCTCGATTTTCAGTTATTCGAACTCCAGCTAGTGCTGTGAACACCGGTAATGTACTGCATAATAGTACACATATGGTTTTAATACTTTATATGGTTGGCTAAGCGAAATATTTGCAGGAACTGTTTACTTTGACATTTATAAAATAACATCTGTTTAATATAAAAGCTGTGTTTCAATTATCAGAGTCATTAAGCGAGCTTGGTCAATTGAATTTGTTGTAATTCACGGAAACGTAAGAAAATACTATCTAATTTTGTATCATAATTTCCTACACAAGAAAATAAGTCTAGTTTGATACTAGACTTTATTTTCTTTACTAGACACTTTTCGTATTATTATAAACAAAAAACAAACTCGACATAACTCGTGTGTATAACTTGTTTTTATCTTTGTTGTAATAATAATGTTAGTCGAGCTTACACCAACATCCTGTGGCTTCAATGCCCGGAATTGCAATTCCATTTGCTTGATCAGCTTCTCAGCGTTCCTGTAATTAATATCTGAGTCAATATCCGGAATTGTTGTGAACACTCCAACCGCTACACGCGCAGCACATACTGTAGCGGTTTAGGACATATATATTTGCACAGGTACAGAGCATTTCACGAAGACCCGTGAATTATTGCAAATTGACCCATATGCCAGTACCATAAGAGTCACAACACCCGTCTTCGTGAAATGATTAATACAGGTTAAACAGAAAGGGTATACTTTTTTAAAAAATTAACATTGTAAATCATCTTATAGGAAACTTGAAAAACAAAAGGTGTTGTAGGGATACAGCTGTTGACAGATTTCATAAGTCTACAAAACCTGTAGTACTTCAACTGTCCCCCAAAGCCGATCGTTTTAGATTTACAAAGTAAAGTTGCAAAAAAATAGTATAGGTACCCTTTCTGTATCACCCAGTCTAAAAAAATTGCCAAGTGCATATCAGGCCATGCACAATGAAGGGTTCCATAGCCATTTAAATAAGGAAATTATTACGTATTTTTGGCTAGCTAGGTTTGGCCGGTAATTAAAAAAAAACAAACCCAAACAACATAAGTAACGATAACCTACCTACTTACTTGAGTTATTCTGTGAGGCCAGGATAACCACTAACCCAAATGGGTTAGTTACTTATAAAAAATAACCCTTATCTAAATCCTCTACCGATTGCTTTGCTTGGCTAGGTTTTATGGGTGGTTACTAAAAGTAAGAATAAAGGGGGCTGGGTTTTCGGTTCGCTTACTTACCGCTGTATTCCTATAACACCTTTTGTTTTTCAAGTTTCCTCCAAAGCTGATAGTTTTAGAATAACACAGTTAAGTTTTCAAAAAAATAGTATACCCTTTCTGTTTCAACTTGTATATGGAGTAGTATTATTTTCTTTTTCATATTTGTTTACGAGTATAACCATTCGAATGGACGGTACCCTCGCTGTCCAGGCTACTGCCTGGATATTAAAAACAACTTTTTATGATAAAAAAATAGTCATTTTAATAAAAAATATTACAATACTTTTCGTTCAATCAAAATGGTGGGCGCTAGTGATGTTATAATATCAAACTAAAAAACTGGTGTTGTCCCAAACCAAAAACAAAATCTTATTTTTTCTCAATCATCGCTGCTGCGTTAACACTCGCCGTCACCTACAGCCACCCTAGCCAAGTGGCTTCGTCTACAAGCGTTTCTACAAAACGCTACGCTTAAATGTATGGAAATGACATTACAAGTCGACAAGTAGATCACGCGACTTATGTCATGTCCATACATGAAGCGTAGCGATTTGTACAAACGAATGCAGACGAAGCAACTTGGCTAGAGGGGCTGGTAACGGACCGCTTTGCCCTGGCACACGTATCTTAAGTAACACAATTAATTCCGTACCAAGTATTATCATAATATTCAGATTCCCCCAATTTGATTGCACTCTCACAAAACAATTTGCATTTAAAATGCTACACTACTCAGAAAGGGGAACCGACTTGCATGCAAACTAAGTTGAGGTGCTTGAGAAATGAGATTGTTTAATTTGAAGGTACTTTTGGATTCTTGTAGTCTTCTATGAGTAAGTAAGAAGGTACTTGCCAGTTTCTACTTAGTGTTCGTCACGTAAAAAAAACTCTAGACAACAATGGTGCTTATTCTGTCGATACACAGATTAACTTTTACTAAACTAACTGTATTGTTATCCTCAGCTATAATACCTACTTTACGCCAATCCTCTGTGATCACCCCCGCTGAATCAGTCAGTGTATACGCTGTGTACATTTGGCTACAGCTTGGCCACCTATACATGTTATTTAATAAATATAATAGTTTATATTTTCAACCGACTTCAAAAAGGAGGAGGTTATCAAATCGTGTGTATGTTTTTTTTTTTTAATGTTTGTTACCTCATAACTCCGTCATTTATAAACCGATTCCAAAAAATATTTTTGCATTTGAAAGGATGTCCGTGCAGATTGGTGCCATAATTTTTTTATCAAAATCGGTTCAGTAGTTTGGCATTAAAATCAAAATAACTGAAAAAATACATCATCATCCAAGTAAACGAAATTAGGTGGTTTGCTTTCCTGTGACTTTTCAGTGGGGGTTGCCGTCACTAAAATAGTCTTAGTAAACTACCTACCTTCCGGTTTCATCATCAGATGGTGAAGAAACTGGAAGGTAGGGGCCGGAACTCCGTAATAACACAATATAACCTAGTCGTGTTTGGGCTTAGTGGAATTGTCATGAGATGCATTCTGGCTAAAAAAAAATTAATAAAAAAAATAAATCCGACTTCAAAAAGCCTGGGTGCACTAAAAAGCTAGAAATAACTAGGGACCTTATAATTTCTTTCATATGGAGTCGGTGCCAATTCAAGCAAGTAGGGGTAGGTGCCTAAGAAGTTGTCCTATATCGTTGTGTAAAGATAGTGGCACCGACTCCAAATGAAAGAAATTATAAGGTCCCTAGTTATTTCTAGCTTTTTAGTGCACCCAGGCTTTTTAATATATAATACTTCAGACAATGAATAGAACAACTTTCTCAATTCTTGTTCTCAAGTCTAGCAACGATTTAATTTTATTCGCAGTTTAGCAATAAACCTCTAGATATTGTAAGTGTATAATCGCGTCGCCGGTATAATCGCGTCAAGTGTAGTTAAAACTTTTACACTTGTTAGTTACCGAATGTAAGTATGAGGCGGGCGAAGTTCCGGAGCAATTTCGGACGAGCGCGGCGCGTCTACGACAAAGATTTTAGGGTTTAGTTTTATGAGTTCATTGTAACAGTTTTAATTAAATAACTCTCGTGATTACTGATGAAACAATTTACTCTGCTGTTGTCAAAGCTGGGTATTTGATTTGGAAACCTAATGAAACGGCATGTTTCTATCTACCTACACTACACGAAAAGAAAATGTATTTAGACCGAGGAACAAGTTTTTCCGTATAATATGACATGCAATTTCTCACTGATATCTGTTATTTCAAGCTCTGTCAGTTTTTTTCCGTGAAATCGAGGAATGTTAGACAATAAACCGGGATCGGCCCCCAGGGCGCTTGAGTACAAATCCAATTATTTTCCGTAGCGCCGCCTGGCGGTGTGTAATTGATTTATTTGCTCATTTCTTGCACATACAACCTATCTTCGGAATACAGACGCCGCGTTTTTCTTCGGATTTATATCAAGGAGCGATAACTGACATATATATAATATGGTGGTGTTAGTGATTTCACAAGGACAGGGTGTATACATTAGGCTTGACGCTAGGTAACAAAGTTAGTCCGTAAAGACCTTTGATGTAAAGACAGTATAAGTTGAATTTGTTAATGTTCTAATGTTTCAACGAGAGAGGCTTTTACACGAAGGATATGGCACATGTTAACTAAATTTAAAGTTACTTTTGCGCTTCTAATATTCAGGTTAGTATTGAATAGTTGATGAATTATGCTACTATATAATAATAATTTAGCCCTTTTGACGTCCCACTCCTGGGCACGGGCCTCCCCTCAACACGAGGGGGATCAGGCCATAATCCACCACGCTGGCCCAGTGCGGGTTGGCGGATTTCACATGTCTTTCGAAAATTGGTTAGATCTTCTAAGACATGCAGGTTTCCTCACGATGTTTTCCTTCACCGTAAGCAAGTGATAAGCATATAGAAATTATGATTCGCACATAGATTTCGAAAAATCCAGAAGTGCGAGCCGGGGTTCGAACCCAAGACCTGGTGCCCGCAAGACGCGTGCTGTAACCAATCGGCTATCACTGCTATTACTATTATTATTATTATTATGCTACTATAAGATGTTTTTAAATCTTATGACGAAATTATAAGCGACGTAGTAAACCGTAGGAAATTTAATTGATCATGTAAAAATAAAACGCAAAAGTGTGAGTCAAGGAATAGCTGGACACTGCCACTTGGGCTCCGGACGCATCTGATAAAAAAATTATGTTAACTTATGTTTACCGTAATTTTAAAAGGCTTAAAGGGTGATATTGGAAAAATGAATTGTCCGCTTATCGAGGGTCCAGATTATGTAATCCTCATGTGAAAACATCCGAGGCATAGGTTTATAGAGGGCGTTGTTATCGATTGCGGCGAGCGTCGGAGTGGACAGTGGGGCGAGCGTGGTGTGGCGTATTTAAGAACGCATTTAAGGGGCTTTACTTTGGACATTGACGGATTGCCGCAACTCGGGGCCGGGTCGCGCGGCCGCCGCCGGACCGCACTGTCCGATCGGACGTTATAAATTGATTCCTGCGATCCGATATTCCATTTTTAAAAGGTTACCCGAAGCGTCTTTCGGCTAATTTAATCTGAGATAAGTTTGGCTGATGGGTCGGGTCCAATAAGAATTCAAGGCCCCGAACCCCGATAACCATGTAATTTCTTGTATGATTAAGAATATGTAAATGTGATGTAAAATAAACAGATGCGAGTGAGGTATTCGTTCACTGCGAGCTTGTCACAGTAACATGCATTTAATTTTATAAAATTCCGGAGTGCGTGTGTCCGTAATTTAAGCCCTCCTCGGCTTGACCAATTTTGGTGATTTTTTTAACTTATGGAGTCACTTGGATGGCTTTTAGTTATAGTAGAACCAAGTAGGTGGCACTGTTGTCGAGATCCCGAAGAAAGATCGGCTTTTTTAAATATCGGTGCCTCACAATAATTGAAACCCTTATCCGTATTTAGTGATCTTTTACGAAAAACTTATTATAAGTTTTCTGATTACCCATAACTAAGGCCCAATACCCAGGAGACAATCAGACAGCTAGTCAGAAATCAAAGGGGTGTAAATAAATGATTCGCGCGACCCCCTATGCGGAGGTAAATTAATAAATTATCACCTTATGCAACATGGTGCAATTTCCTCTACATGTAGGCGAGCGGAAGCTCCCGGGACAAGCTAATGATTTATACCATGTGTACGAGTAATATTGGCTGTGTACATGGCTTAGCCGAGGTTGTACGTAATTTGCGAGTTATTGGTATCATAAGATTTACTGCAGAACGCCTTGTATTTCTAGTAACGTTTACTGCTTATAGGTCGTATTATTGGCCGGTATAGATTTAGTTCGCTGCTCAATTAAAGGCCTACTGCAGTGAAATAGCCGTTATATAATGCGTATGTATTTTTTTTGAAATATATTAATATTAAATAAATACTGCATTTTATGCATTCATATTTGTACTCTGTATACCTAATTATTAAAAAAATATCGTCTTAGAAATAAGCAGCCCCTACGCAAATGAAATGTACTTGTTTCCAATTTAAAAGTAGAAGCAGTTTTACGAAATTATCATTTATCGTTTAAATCGGTGGCTCATCATAAGACTTGGACTGAACTGACAAGGAATGGAACACCTTGCCGGCGTCTTTGTTCCCGGTTGACTTTAATCTGGATGTTTTCAAGTTGAGAGTGAACAGGCACCTTCTAGGCAAGTATGCACCACCGTAGACCACATCGTCACTTACCATCAGGTGAGATTGTGGTCAAATACTTGCCTATAACGTAATAAAAGAAAAGAAAAAGAACTCCTACAAAGTTCTTCGGACATAACACCTTGTTTGCCATTAAATTCAACGATGATGGCGGCAATTTAGAATACTACTCATTCTTTGCTTACTACCTCAATATACTCATTTTACGCAATAATCTGACAAACTTTATTTGTGTCAATTTCGTACCGTCTTTTTATTACCATAGACATTTTATGTCAGAGTTTAGTAATTATTCGAATAAACTACGGGATATATACCTGACTAGCTGAGCCCGCGACTTCGTCCGCGTGGAAGTTAACTTAACAAAAAAGCCCGCTCCCGCGTTCTGAGCCCGCACGACAGAACCCATTTTTTCATTTTTTTTAATTTTGTTTTTCTAAAATAAAAGTAGCCTAAGTTACTGCTTATAACATCAGCTATCTACCAGTGAAAGTCCCGTCAAAATCGGTCCAGCCGTTTCGGAGATTACCCGGAACAAACACACAGACAGACAGACAGACAGACAAAATTTTTTAAATCGCGTTTTTGCTATAGGTGTCGTATGTACTTTCATATGCATTTAGTGAAAAGGTGTTATTTTGTTATTACAAACAGACACTCCAATTTTATTTATTTGTATGTATAGATTATAATAACCGGAGTAGTCAAGTTACATTCCGCCCTACACTATCAAGCACCATTTTGATTACGCTTCATATAATATCTTGTTTTAATTAGCTGCGTCTCTTTGTGTAATTAGTAACCACTAGCAACCCTCCCCTCTTGTGTAGGGAGGGAGTTTGAACGACTCTATTTACCCTTGAGTGATTTTAGCTTTGTTTTATTTTTGACAAGTTTATGATATTAAGCAGTGATAGCCGATTGGTTAAGCACGCGTCTTGCGGGCACCAAGTCTTGGGTTCAAACCCCGGCTCGCACGTCTGGATTTTTCGAAATTTATGTGCGAATCATAACATCTAAATGGTTATCATTTGCTTACGGTGAAGGGAAACATTGTGAGGAAACCTTCATGTCTTAGAAGATCTAACCAAATTTCGAAAGACCAAGCCGCACTGGGCCAGCGTGGTGGATTACGGCCTGAATCCCCGTCGTGTTGAGGGGAGGCCCGTGCCCAGGAGTGGGACGTCAAAAGGGCTAAATTATCAATTTATATTATTATATTATAGAAAAAACTATTTTACTTTTTAACTTAGGGATTTCCTGAACTAGAAGAAGCAGTTCTCAAATTTGATTTGCGTTTGAGTTTTCGGCAACGAGGGTTATTCACAAAAGGTAAAATAATAATTATAATAAAATAGTAAAAATCAAATTTGTGTTGGAAGCCCCTCAAAGCACATTAGTAGAGACCATATTATGACAGTCAAAGCGTATTGGTAACCTAACTTAAACAGACAAAATAATAGGTACGTGCGCGCAAGCCGCGGTTTGTTATCAGGCCGTCTGAAGCGGCGCGTAACGAGGCCCAGCCTCCCAGAGACAATGTACCCCCTTTGTATTCCACTCCACATGCCCTCGAAATAACAAGGGCTCTATTTTCAATTCCTCCATCGCGTTCTGCGGTTTTATAAGCATAGGGTGAACTCTTGAAATGCATAAAGAGTTTTTGCATACCCCAGCGGTTTCTTATTCTGTGTTGCCTCTCGTAAATACGCTTAAGCGGGATAAATTTGAAATTGAATATTGAGATTTCATTTGATATTTAAATGTAAGCAGTTTGTAAAAGTGCATCTGAAGTAAATCTGGGGTTTGTGTGTAGAATGAACAATTTACGTTTGCGTGTATTTTCTATTAAGTTTGTATTCACAGCCACGACTAGGTCTATGTTTAGAGTAAACCATAACATCGATGGCTAATAGGGAAAACAAATGAAACGCCAATTTGGTCAATAATGAGTTTTATATACAGTTCGATAGAGTTTTGGATTATCTATCGATGTGTCTATAACACTCATTGTACATGTAGTTTATTTTGAACAACAAATTCGAATTAGAAATGTGTGGCAATACTAAGTATTAGGTTTTGTGTAAACTTTACTTTTGTGTGTGAAGGAAACTATCAGATGATAATCTGTGGAGAGTTCGACAGTTTTTGTATAGTATTTTTATATGACAATGTCGGTTTGACGACCGCTTGGCGCAGTGATTCGAGCGTAGGCCGCTCGGCTCACCGCACATGGTGGTTGCGGGTTCGATTCCCGCCCGGGGCAAATTTCGGAAATGGCCTTTTCGTAATTTGCCCAGGTCTGGGTGTCACTGGGATCGCCCCCAGTCCATTCTACGGTTACCCATAGGACAAGCTTTGCTTAGTTTGGGACCGTACAGTTGGTGTGTCTGTCTGGCGATATTATTATTATTATTATTAAACAAGCGCACGACTCGCGCGATGTTAAGTCGCCATCGTAGCCTAGGCGCTTGCAATACCAAAGGCATTGCTCGCACTTTGCTGACCTGAAGTCCCAGTGGGACGGATAGAGGGAAAAAAGGGGGTTGGCTTCCAGCTTCACTTACTCATTGTACAAAACGCAAGCTATTATATCTACTTTTCGCCGATGTTCTGTGAGAGGTCGGTCCTACTGGGGTAGGTAGGGTTGACTTAGGGTTGACTGGGGCCAAGCCAGCCCATATATGAGCTGTAGTCAACTGGCTACGCTTGGGTAGAGCCAACACTCAGTTATTCAGTATTATTTAATGCAAATAAGAGCGTTCAGTTAAATCTTTTGACAAATCGCGGTGGCGGCGGCGTCGTAAAACAAAGCGCGAGCATGGCGGCGCTCGCAACACTCGTCAAGTTAACGAGCGAACACTGACGATCACCACTTCCGGTACGATTATATTTATTACGATTATTACGCAGGTTCCTGTTAAATTTATGAAATAATTAAGTTGTACTATTTGAAGGCGGTGGACCGATTCTACAAGATCCAATGTTAGGTAGTATATAAATACGAAAGCATAGTCATAGCTACGCTATATAATCATAATTATTTAAAACTGAAGATGAACATCGCATAACTTTTGATGTCAGACAAAACTATTTTATGCCACATAAAATCCGATCATAAATATTTTTCCTACAATGTGAAAACTAATAATAGAAACGTCTAAGGCACTATATACTGAGTTAATTCAGCTCTAATTCCACCAGCGAATGTGCTCTTACGTTAAACAACCTTTGTAAATAATAGAGGCGACGTGTCCTAACTAGTAACAACATTGTCTGGAGACTGGGTGTAGTCCCAATGGCATTGGCTTTCACTATAAAAGTCAGACACTCTATTACTTATTTGCTAACTTTAACGTGCCTAGTAAAACCAAAGTTCTGCGGTGGTAAGCCAAGCTGTGTTTCGTACGATGATTGAGAAAGCTGGAAGCCACCCCCTTACTCTACCCCTCACTCTATCCCACTCTCCTGCCCGTCATTGGAATTCCAAGTATCTATAGTCTACGGTAAGTGCTTAACATTAGGACGCTTGCTTGTTTATATATATAAAAAAAAACTATAGTTACTCAAAACCCGATAAATCTTATTTAACGTGGACATTCGTAAACAAAGATATTATCATTACATCTAATAAGCTCCCACTAATTTTATGACTCACTAGCTGAGCCCGCGACTTCGTTCGCGTGTAATTTAACTTAACAAAAAATCCCGCTCCCGCGTTCTGAGCCCACGCGACAGGACCCATTTTTTAATTTTGTTTTTCTAAAATAAAAGCAGCCTAAGTTACTGCTTATAACATCAGCTATCTACCAGTGAAAGTCCCGTCAAAATCGGTCCAGCCGTTTCGGAGATACTCTTTGATTTCATGTGTTTTTATTTTTTACGCGGAACCCTAATTGTTTTTCTAAAATTGAAGTAGCCTAAGTTACTCCTTAAAACATCAGCTATCTGCCAAAGTAAGTCCCGTCAAAATCGGTCCAGCCGTTTCGGAGATTACCCGGAACAAACACACAGACCGACAGACAGACAGACAGACAATTTTTTTTTTAATTGCGTTTTGGTTATGGGTGTCGTATGTACTTTCATATGCATTTACTGAAAATGTGTTATTTTGATATTTCAAACAGACACTCCAATTTTATTTATTTGTATAGATTAAACTGCTGTGCTTTAGTTTACCTACACTAATTCTGTGATACCACGTTATAAAACCCACCCACGGACGGTGTTGCCATTATACACATGCCGAATAACATTACGTGCATTCATAAACTTCAGTAATTATAAACAAGGAAAGCGAAATTGGATTTATCGCTGAAAAACCGATGGGAAACGGTGAAATTTGCCGAATCTTTACGATTTCTGTAATTGGGCCCATTGTGCTACTGAATTTGGAGCGACCTCCTCGCATTGAACGGGGAACTTGAAAGTAATAAACTTGTTCTTTCGATGAATTGCCTTATTCCGAAGTTAATCACGGGAGTGAGCCGGAGTGAGCGCCGAGTGAAGTCGGTACTCAGTGTTGCCAGAGTATAAACACCATTAGGCCTATCCATTACACTTAAAAAATAAGTAATAATATGGAGACTTTTTGTTGTTCCTCGTATTCTTTTTAGTATGTTTTACTAAACGTTTTTAATTACGGAAAAAAATTATGTAAAGGCTCTTATTCATAACAACAAAAAAAATTGCCGTCGTTATTTATTATTCAGTAAAAGCTGTCTTAAATATTCGCTATGACCTAGAGCAATGCTATAATATAATAAATTCTTATCGACAGACTTTGGTGCCGAACAATTTTATTGCAAATTTCATGTGTGAAAGAAAAAAACATGTTTATCACGCTATATGCGCTTATTAACTTCTAAAATCAGACGCAGAATATTTCACAGTCTCAGAAAAACATTTATTGCCTGCAAATTGGCAATAATTCCCTCCGATTTACAGCCAGTTTGATCTGGCAACACCGTCGGGCCGGTTATTATGTTATACATAACGTCGTTACCCAGACAACTGATGTACGGATACGGTGGCCGACGGAATTAATGCACGTCGAAATAGCCAATTACTGTCGGCAAAATGTGCGAACAAGACATTATTAAAAATAAGTGGCAGAAACCCTTATTATGTAAACTTATCTACAGGGTTTGAATCTGTTAAGGATTTAATTTTACTTACTTACAACTCAATTTTAGAGGTTATATATGCGATAAGCGTGTAGTGACCGAACATTCACGACGCCGACGGATAGATGGCGCTGCATGCGACACCGGAATACAATGTTTAATTTAGTTCTTGATATAATTCTTGGCTTTTTTTAATGTAATTCTTGGTTACCTATAAGTACATTATTAAGAGTAGTACTTATGATTAATAATAATATTTCTTCTGAAATAAAGTATGAATAAAAGTGCAGTATTAATGCGTTCAAACGAAATAATTTATAGTATTATGAAAAATATATTTGATTCCATCACAAAGTTATAAAGCCTGTGGATTCCATCTGCAGTTTACCAATTAGTCTCCAGTACTATAGCTACATTTCTGACTGACGGACTTCAGTGTTTTGTTTAGAGCCATGATAAATAAAGGGCAAGTTCCATGTTTGAAGACCAAACACGCGACCCCGATTGTTTTCACAAGTAACGAGAGTGGAAGATATGTCGGTCCATCACACAAAAATACAAAGTCCATTTTATTGGTTTGTTGACATTAGTTAGATACACATCTCTGTTTAGGTGCCTATTCATCACTGAAGCCGCATGGACGAGTACTTATTAATTCCGTGACTTGAGCAAAGATACCAAAAAAATATACAATTAAAATCGACTTAATATGTACTTAAGAATTATGTAATGAAGATGTTTAAAAAGTCGAAGAAAACCTGGGTGCATTAAACTATTAGAAATAATTAGGGACCTTGTAAGTTCTCTCATATACGAACATAGAACCTCCTCCTTTTTCTGGAAGTCGGTTAAAAATGCTTAACTGTGATTCACCAAAGGATGTGACCCCAACAAAAATATGGAGTGAAAGATGCTCGACTATGGTTTTTATGGTACATAACCGCCATGGCCCTTACGAAGTACTACTTAAGAGTATAGGTACTTTCCCAACCAAAAAGTTTAATATAAATATGTTTATACCTCATATTCTTTATTTCACACTAGTCTTGACTAGAATGATACGTAAACATAGAGTAAATGACGCTACAATATATGTATATTAACAAACGATTATTCAGTTGTACTGAATAAAACAGCGAGGTTGTATGTGTAAATGTTTCCGTCTAGCCTCTATCTCTGCTTGTTATAGTGATTTGTAGTCCACTCGGGGCACTTGCTATAAAAATAACAGCCAGTATCCTTGATAATATGTTATCCTGGTAGCGGGGCTCAAATGGTCTGAAGCCTTCTTTATAACGACACGTGGATCTAATGTCCGAGAATAAAACTGAGTAGGTTTTTCAGGGGCGATAACAATGTCTGTATTAGTTAAGTGGGGAAGTTTCCTCTTCCGCAAGAAACCCCACGCTTAAACCAACCCTATTAGTTGGATTTAAGAGTATATCTTTGCGGGAAATTATATTACTACGTTAAGTTTTCCACATTTTTTTGTTTTATGCAATGTAATAATCACCTGCTTATAGCTGAAGTCGAACGTAGAGGTCTTACGTACTTAATCACTACCCATAGCACTCATCGTTAACAATATCGTGTCAGATTAATTGATTAGTTATAAATCTGGTGCCACCACAGCCTCCCTGGAGATCAAAAGATAATTCTGAAACCTGACCTCTGAAAATCTTTGTTCGCTCAACAACAGCAAAGATAAGCAAAACTAACTTCGACACTTAGCTACTCAATTTAGCTACAAGTATACCATTCGTTGGACAATATCCCCGAAACTTGTAGAATATGTAAGACGACCGCTTGGCGCAGTGGTTAGAGCGAAGGCCGCTTGGTTCACTGCACATGGTGGTTGCGGATTCGATCACTGCTGGGGTAAAATTCGGAAATGGCCTTTTCGTTATTTATCCTGGGCTGGGTGTCACTGGGATCGCCCCCAGTCCATTGTACGGTACCCATAGTACAAGCGTTGCTTAGTTTGGGACCATACAGTTGGTGGGCCAGTCTGGCGATATTTATTTATTTACGAAAGCAAGTGCGGTGTCCGCTAACAAAGCAATTTGTTGCATCACTTGAATGTGTAATCACAGCGACGTTGGCTGAGCGAAGAGCCGTGGAATATGCAAAGCTTAATCCACTGGATGCGTGTCAGAATGTAACGCTCTGACGGCGCAAATGTTCTTCTAGGATTTAATGACTGTTCAGAGTTAGTTGCTTGAATTTTATGATGTAGGTATATTCACTTTTAGTTTTAGGTATCCATTTCATGAAATTAAATGTTAAACTGTATGCAGAGTGCTTCAAAAGTCCGAAATAATACTTGGGAGCATAAAATTAAATGGTGTCAAAAATGTATCTAAGTTCCAACAGAATACTTTGATATTTATTTCCGCCTATTTTAAAACCGGCCTGAAACTGTAAAATAGGAACGAGTGGTTTAAAAATAATTTTCCTTCCTCAATTAAATAAGATAATACGAGTTTTCAGAGCGTACTTTGATACCGGCTGACTGACTATTGACTGATCATCAAATGGTATAAATACGTCGGTTCCAGTGATTTCATTCTGCTTGGTAACAGACCTGTCAGTATTTGGTCGAGTAAGTAGGTTAATATGCAAATTTTATAGTTTCAAACTAATTTTATAGCCTAGTCAAACTCAAGTTTCCAGTGGGTAGGTATTCTTGTATCTATTTGTAAAGTGTAAATTTCTCCATTATTATGATTAATTTCTGAACACTCTCAGGTACTCGTAACACGAGTAAGCTGGCTTTAATTAATAACTGATATCGGTATTTAATCTACAGGCTTTGTGAGCCGTGTAAGTAATGAAATATTTGACACAAAAGTACATTAAAATATTAATAGAGACTTTATAGAGATTCTCGCCGCTTCAATTCAGCTGTAATAGTATATTGTTACACGAGTGGTGAAAGTGACTTATTTAGTCCCGAGACGGGGTTTGGCGCCCGAGCGTAGCGAGGGCGCTAATAGCTCGAGGGACAAAATAAGTCTTTCACCCGAGGTAAACACTGTGCTTTTCATTACGAATACAAGGAAAGTAAAAATAAAAACAGGAATTGGCTAAAGAAATATACGAGGAAGTATGAACAATACTCTACAACTCGAAAAAAAATAAAGATCGGATTGCCGCCTATTTTGTTTTTTTTTTCGTTGGCCGGCCAACTTCATTATTTAGCCATTATTTTTCATTTTCATCTTTAAATATTTTGCCCAAATATATGTTATTTTAAAGAAATTGTTGAAACTAAATTATAATTAAGTCATTTAAAAATATTTATTCTTTAATTAATGTTTAACTTTATGTTATTTCAATTTTACATCGTGCTGTAATTGAGTGACTGTAGAAAAAGTTTGAACATGGTCCCATAGAAATGTGAAAATGGAACTAGTTTTTTTTTAATTTGACAGCTGTCAGTTGAAAGCGATTCTCCCGGGCCGGAAAAGTATTACTTTCAACCCGCTCCTCAGGCAACTTCAGACCTACTTTCAGAGTATGAGCAATGAAAAGTATATTTCTGCCTGTTGAAATACTTTTTTACGATAAAACTGATAATCATTTTACTAGGGTTACTGAAAATATAAATAGTTAGAGTAATATTTATTCAGAAGAAAATGCAAAATACGTACAAAATTGTAAATTAAGAATGATGACCTGCAAAGTTTAATATGTAATGGCGTTTACATAGTATTATTTAATTAGTTTAAATTTTAATATTTGAGGCTTAAGTGACTAACATTTTATTTTCCAATCTTGATTTCTGAATGTCGGTATGTTCTTAAGAACGTCCCGACATTTAAACATTAGACCCTGTACAGAATTAAAAGGAGGTGATCATTACGGCTCTCAAGTGGTCGATAAAAGAAAACATTATACAAAGTTGCTGCGGTCACGAGGTGACATCGTCGCATCGCGCTTTTTACCCCCCATACTTATTGTTACAAGTAAAATAGGATTTCATTAGAGCTTAGTAGTATTGGGGAAATTTCATACAAAACCCCATAGGTACTTGATATAACAAAGTTGACCCGAAAATTTTAGGAATTAGTTTTTAATACGTAACAATTTACGTATTAAAAACTAATTCCTAAAATTTTCGGGTACAGAAGAAAATACAATTATTTTCTTCTCAAACTTTTTATTTATTCGAACATCTTGTTTAATTTTATTAGTTCGATTTTTTCTTGTAACAAATAAATACAAAATTATCTGAGCCCAATTCAAATAATTCCATCGTTACTTAAGTATGTCTTAAGTATCCCTTTCTGCTGAAATTATATGCGTAATTATTAAAATACAAAGAAAAAGGAATATTATTGTTATTATTAATAATTTAAGTATTTTTTAGCTTACAGAGAATCGCTTTAAAGATCTCTGAAGTTAAGTTGGGAATTATATTTAATTAAAAGTAGTTATTTCCACTGGAATCAGAAATCGCTAACTTACACTCTTCATTTGTAGCGTTCACAAAGTACATAAGTACCTACATAATAGTAAAATATAGCAAAATCTATTGTGACTCCATAAAAATAGTAATCTTAGTGATATTAAGGCTTCAAACAGCCAAGCGTTTATGGGGAAGTTATGAGTAAAGTTTCCCGAGTGCTTAGCTCTAATAAAATACTATATTACTTGTAACAAGAAGTGTGAGGGGTAAAAAGCGCGACGAGTCGATGTCGCCGGGAAGCCTCGCGACCGCAGCAACTTTAATGGTTTCTTTTATCGATCATTCGCGAGCCGTAATGGTCACCTCCCTTTGTTCCTACAGAGGGGGATAGTAGGACTTAATAGCTAAATATAAAAAAAAAAATTCTTGAAACTTATTAATAAAATATGTGTTTATGACAGCATATAAGATTACAGTGTTTCTATCACTGTTTACATAATCCTATTGCTTTTAATAACTTCTATGGGAAAGAGACTAATGTTATACGTAACGTAAACACCACGTTTTAGTAGCTGTAAATGATTCAATAACCTGGCACCGATCTGCTACACGAATTTAGTATCTATTTACACACCAACTGGTTTTTTACTAAGTCGGGGTTCAAAATAAACCACAAAAACTAATAATGTTGAAGAAGAGAATATATGTGAAGAAGTCGCGTGCACATCTGGTTCCGAATCAATTTATCGTGTCTACGTGATGCAGACCCGCGGAGAGAATCTGCGTCATCGGCATAAGTACGTATAGTTTATCCATTTCGCGAAGACGCGTGCTGTGACTCTTATGAAACTGGTATAAGGGTCAATTTGCAATAATTCACGGGTCTACGTGAAATCAAATGACTGTACTCCCATATAACTTAATACTGCTCCGGATACTCCAATGTAAGTAGCTAGTATTTGCGCGAATAGTTCCATCATCTGTCAAGTAGTATTGGATACTTGAAGTTTGTTTCGACGAATAAAAGTTTCGAGATGAGAACCAATATCTGAGATAAGTTACGGCCTCGCTAATGTTCCGCTCGTCTCAATGATATGTCGGCACGTAACGAGTTTTTTGAGTGGAAAGTTCGGTATTTATGGGAAAGGTTTATTTTGTTTTCTAAAGAAAATATTACTAGTGTATCGTAAATATAAGAATGTTGTCATATAATATGATTTATGATAAGTGGGGAAGGAGTAATGAAAAATAAACAATGGTGGTTTTTCTATACTATTATTTGTGCGTTGAACGCTTCTCGTATTATACAGTTGACGCATCTTATCCGACGTATTATGATATACGCATCTCACCCAGAGGTCGAAGATACTAAGACGCATCTCATTTGGTCCATCTGCCTACTTATTCAACCTCCCCTCCCGCCCTTGGATTCAGACGCAAGTTTAGATTTGTTTGCGGATGAATGGGTGAAGATTCTGTTGGTATGCTTGAAGTTCTGCGAGATAGATTGCTGATCGTTTTATATTTATAATTTGTTTATACTTAATTGATGTTGCTTCGTATTGTATTATTAGTGTAATTGGTTAATTAGACCGTTCTAATAAATAAATAAATTATATAAAAGGTACTCAGATACATACCTCTAAATATCAATGAAAATGAAAAATGTAAATGAAATATTAATTTATTACTCCTCACGAAAAACCAAGTGTGATACATTGTAACCATAATAGTAATGAGTTAAAAATGTTGTAAGGAGTTGGTGTCTGAAGTAGGCATAATGCCTGTATTACAGATCACCAGATCCCCACCCTCCTTTGTCACTTACGATGTGATCTTATGGATAGTAGATCTCACTTAGTAGGTATTTCAGTTAGAAGCATTCGTACATAACTTACTTAATTATGAATACAAAATAATAAGTGTCGCATATTATAGATAAACAGAACGGATTGTTAAAAAAATCGTTGTTTAAAGCAGATTTTTCTTATAAATAACCAAATAAATAACGTTTTGTTTCTTCGCACTTAAGATGTGTTGCGTCAGTACAAAAAACGGCAAATAAACATTAGAGAAGGTTTTTAGATAAGGAGGTGGAACAAGCTGACGCACCGGATGCGTCCCGCTCCGGCGAGTTCCGGAGCCGCGCGGGCGGAAATCCACCGCTGGCATTAACGTAGTAAACACAGGGCTGAAGAAATGGTCGCACTGGGGAGACGTTGCGTGTCTTCAATCTTGACCTTGTTGAAATGTTTGTAGAGATTTGTGTGTGTTTTATTAGAGTGATTTGTGCCAGGTGGAAGAAGTTTGCGTGTGGAATAAATAGTGTAAGTGCGTTCAGAAGTACCGAGCAGCCGCGCCCGAGCAATCAGTTATAACAATGATTCCGTGGGTAGACATCAAGACTAATACCAGGATTTTTTGCGTTCACGTTGCGTGGAGCGACATTTGACATATTTTGATCGTTTAGACGCCTCTATATGCCTTTATTGTCCTCTATTTGCAACCTTACAATCATCATAGAGATGCATGCAGAAGTGAAGTGACAGATTATAATAGTACCCCAGTCGAGTCAAACGACACTTGGAGAGCTCCAAATTTATTGCCACTATTAGTAGGTAGCGATTAAAAAAAAATACCTACTGCACGTTAAGTTAGAAGAAAGCATCCTCCTACGATTTGGTGACTTAAATATTTTCTCAAGGAACATTTTTTATTACCTTGCAAGATTTTTTCATCTAGCGCCAACTCAGTACATAAATGGCCCTGGATGTCTCAGTACTGGAGCTGTTGAATATAATACTCGTGTAACAAAGGCTTTTAACGTTACACTGCGTTTTTATGTGCCGATTTAGCGCCGTTCCTGCTCCCGTTCTCAAAAGTGAAAACTCATTTGATTTTATTGTCGGTTCTACATTTACAATATGCCAGCAATGTTCTTACTTCCCCGAGGTGTTTGATGAGGGACGGGGCTATATGAAGAAATACGATATAGATAATTTTTGTTCTTATTAACATTGCTAACTCTGTAAGTATTTGCCTATATGGCTGTGTGGAGCGGGTATTAATTAATACGCATTCAATCCTGTCTATCAATGTGTCATGGTTTAATCGGTGTAAGATATATGTAAGAAGTATGGCGGATCCATGCAGTTCAGCTATAGTTACTTCGGACTACAAAGGTTTACCTTAAAATTGACATAGGATGAATTCCGGAATAGAACCAATCGCTTCCGTGAAAAACCAATAGCGGCCGTCCATTTTCGCGTCAGAAAAACTGCCGGAGGTCGGATGTGAGCAGAAAACAATGCGTGGATGAAAATGGTGGAGAACTTATGCAGTAGTAGAACAATTTAATTTTTATTTATTTATTTCAGATTACAAAGGTATTGTATTGTATTAGAACTAATATAATACAATATAATACAATACAGGTTCAACAATAAAAAGGTTTTTGTAAATGCGTTTTAGTAAGTACTTAGCCTTGCGGTAACTCACACGGTTAACCCGACACTGATGATTTCTATACATTTCACTGTAACCAGATGTCAAATAGGTACGGCCATTATCTGTAAAAGATATAAAGTGAGAACGGATTCGGCTTCTTCGTGTGATTAACGCTAATCTTCGCTAAGTTATATTAATTTCCTATCGTGTGGGGAAACTTTAAAAGTTTTCCACTTTTATAGGCTTGAAAACAGTGCCTCGTCGTGCAAGTCTCTAAGCCGTTAAAAATCTACCAGACTATGTGTGGTAGCTAACATTGTTATTTTAACTGCGAAGCAAGGGTACCACGAAGCGTTTAATGGTATTTTATGGGCCATTGCAATCCTCGGTCCGTTTTATGTCGCTTGTCAGCACTTTTTATTGTTATTCGAATTATAACTAGTAGAAAAATTTATAATTGTAACTAGGATAATGTTAAAAAGTTGATTAAATTTGACTTAGAAATCCGAATTTAAGTTTCCATCGAAGGATCCAACTAGAAATGGCATTTCGTACATCATCCTACTAATATTATAAATGCGAAAGTTTGTGAGTGTGGATGTATGTTTGTTACTCTTTCACGCAAAAACTACTGAACGGATTTGGATGAAATTTGGAACACAGATAGTTTATAACCGGGATTAATACATAGAATACTTTACTTAAGTCTACGCGGACGAAGTCGCGGGCAGCAACTAGTACTTTATAATTAAGTACTAACAGCCACATGGGGTGGTTCTGGACTTGAACCAATGATCCGTGAACTCAAGTACAAAGGATGTATAACGTGTTTACGGTGGTGGTAGAGCCAAGCTGTATCCATTTGACTACAGCTCATATACGGGTAGGCTCGTCCGGGGTAGTACCACCCTCTCACAGAAGATCGGCGTAAAGTAGCTATTATCTGCTTTTCGGACGATGAGTGAGAGAGCCGGAAGCCCAATCCCCCTTCCTCTCCCCCTGTTTCATTCCCCTTCAGGTCAATAACGTGCGAATAATCTCTTTGGTATTGGAACTGCTTAACATCAGGCGAATAAGCTTGTATACCGAATTTGTTCTATAAAAAAATGTAACAATCTCAGTCATACGTTGCATGATTTGATATAAATTATAAAATTTAATTCAATAGTCAATGACAGTGCAAGCAATAGATACTGCACATAATTTTTACCTTGTATAGCTTTTTAAAACTACTTTTAATTAAATAGAGCTCACCTGCGCTCTTTAGAGTAATTTCACGGGAAACTTTGCAACAAACTGAAACAATACTTAGCCACTTACAATGGCAAGAATGCTCGCGTTACTTTGCATTTTATTAAAAACTTTTGTTATGATATGATAGTTTGCAAAGTGCACCTTATTCTTTATGCTTTAGATATACATATTTTATAAATTTGAGATCATGTTACAACTCGTATTCGTAGACGATAAAGTACTTGAGTAAGTATATTTTAGTAGTATTTTATTAAGAATGTTAATTATTAGTCGACCAATTTTCTTGCTGTGTAAATTGGACGACTACTGTCAGAATAAAAAAAGACAATAAAATGATTTTTGTAGTTACAAGATATTTAATAAAAAATATTTGTAATTACAAAAATGATTTGCTGTCATCATTTTTTTCTCGATGCATTGTCATAAGCTTAGCATAGTTGAGGCGCTAACCAAGACTACATAAGGAACATGATAAGTACTAATGCAAGTATCTGAAAATAACATCTAAGCATGCCTATACCAACTTTAGCATATACGCTTCATCTAAACACAACAGCAGGTAAATGCCATCAGAAAATATTGGCACCTAACAAATTGTGTTATAGCCAAATATGCGGCGCGCAACGCGATTTGTGATTGATTTCCTGCGGCGCGAGTGCTGGCGCCAGGTGAGAGCATATGCCAACACAAACCCAGTATTTACTATGGTAAATGATGGTGATGGATTGATGTCTTACTTTTTGGTGAATAATCTTAAGAGTATAGCACACATTACCACGTTTCCCACAATGGAACATATTTACCACTATGTATGTGGTGTAGCTTGTCTATTTAAACGGCTATCTGGAAGGTTGTAAAAGAAATGAGACTGTTCTTCACCAGTAAAACGAATGTGCGAAGTAATAAAAGTTGGCAATCAATTAAAACGTTGCAATGACTCTGTTTTATAAATACTAATAGTACATTGTTACACGAGTGGTGAAAGTGACTTATTTTTCCCGAGACGGGGTTTGGCGCCCGAGCGTAGCGAGGGCGCTAATAGTTCGAGGGACAAAATAAGTCTTTCACCCGAGGTAAACACTGTGCTTTTCATTACGAATACAAGGAAAGTAAAAATAAAAACAGGAATTGGCTAAAGAAATAATACAAGGAAGCATGAACAATACTCTACAACTCGAAAAAAAAAGATCGGATTGCCGCCTATTTTGTTTTTTTTTCGTTGGCCGGCCAACTTCATTATTTAGCCAGTATTTTTAATTTTCATTTTTAAATATTTTGACCAAATCTATGTTATTTTAAAGAAATAGTTGAAACTAAATTATAATTAAGTCATTTAAAAGTATATATTCTTTAATTAATACTCAACTTTATGTTATTTCAATTTTACATCGTGCTGTAATTGAGTGACTGTAGAAAAAGTTTGAACATGGTTCCATAGAAATGGAACTAGTTTTTTTTTATAATTTGACAGCTGTCAGTTGAAAGTGATTCTCCCGGGCCAGAAAAGTATTACTTTCAACCCGCTCCTCAGGCAACTTCAGACCTACTTTCAGTGTATGAGTAATGAAAAGTAACATTGTTTGCGCTACACACAGGCTATTGGAAACGGGCGCGGATAGATACGGCAAAAACTTTGCAATGCTCGATTGTAAGTTGTTAGGTGAACTTTATACTTATAAATGGTTTCCAAAACGATACAACTAATTAATACCTGTTTTGACAATAGTTCCAATGTTGTAATATTTAACAGAGAAACTTAATTTGACAGCTGTCAGTTGAAAGTGATTCTCCCGGGCCTACTTTCAGAGTATGAGTAATGAAAAGTATTTTTCATTACTCATACACTGAAAGTAGGTCTGAAGTTGCCTGAGGAGCGGGTTGAAAGTAATACTTTTCCGGCCTGGGAGAATCACTTTCAACTGACAGCTGTCAAATTAAAAAAAAAAAAACTAGTTCCATTTCTATGGAACCATGTTCAAACCTTTTCTGCAGTCACTCAATTACAGCACTTGGTAAAATTGAAATAACATAAAGTTGAGTATTAAATAAAGAATATATACTTTTAAATGACTTAATTATAATTTAGTTTCAACAATTTCTTTAAAATAACATAGATTTGGTCAAAATATTTAAAAATGAAAATTAAAAATACTGGCTAAATAATGAAGTTGGCCGGCCAACGAAAAAAAACAAAATAGGCGGCAATCCGATCTTTTTTTTTTCGAGTTGTAGAGTATTGTTCATGTTTCCTTGTATTATTTCTTTAGCCAATTCCTGTTTTTATTTTTATTTTCCTTGTATTCGTAATGAAAAGCACAGTGTTTACCACGGGTGAAAGACTTATTTTGTCCCTCGAACTATTAGCGCCCTCGCTACGTTCGGGCGCCAAACCCCGTCTCGGGAAAAATAAGTCACTTTCACCACTCGTGTAACAATGTACTATTTTCTTAGCTGTCAAATTTATTAAAAAAAACTAGTTCCATTTTCACATTTCTATGGAACCATGTTCAAACTTTTTCAACAGTCACTCAATTACAGCACGATGTAAAATTTAAATAATATAAAGTTAAGTATTATCTAAGAATATATTTTTATAGTTTTGGGCAAAATATTTAAAAATGAAAATGAAAAATAATGGCTAAATAATGAAGTTGGACGGCCAACGAAAAAAAAACAAAATAGGCGGCAATCCGATCTTTTTTTTTTGAGTGTAGAGTATTGTTCATACTTCCTTGTATTATTTCTTCAGCCAATTCCTGTTTTTATTTTTACTCACCTTGTATTCGTAATGAAAAGCACAGTGTTTACCTCGGGTGAAAGACTTATTTTGTGTCCCTCGATCTATTAGCGCCCTCGCTACGCTCGGGCGCCAAACCCCGTCTCGGGACTAAATAAGTCACTTTCACCACTCGTGTAACAATGTACTATTTCATTCTCAAAATTAAAGCTGTTAAATTATTTATTAAACAAGTTGATATTACACCACATTGCTACGAATTATTTGTTCAGACGCCAGCATAGTTACAGTCTTTTAAACTCTCAAAAGCAATGGCATGCCGTTTCAGTTTTGGCCCCCGGGGCCCAACTCTATTAACCACTGGCAGGTCGATTGAGTCGCAATACGTCAAAACAGACGTATCGCATATCTCAATACGTCAGTTTGGCAGTTTTTCTATATTAAAAATAAAAACTGAACTCAACACGTCAGTCTTGACGTATTGCGAGTAGATTGAAATGCCAGCAGTTAACAGAGTTGGGCCCCAGGGGCCCAATTACGCTAGCTACTTCAATTGCAATTGGAAAGCAAATGCAAGCGATTGAACGCTAATTTGCTTTCAGACGCTTGGGCAAATTTTTGGTATTCCACAAGCGACTGAATTGCGATCGAACGCTTGGTAATTTGGATTATTGCATTTGGCTATTAGGCGAATGCTCATAAAATTATAATACATTTTACTAAAAATAAATAAACGGAATATAATAATAATCCAATATAATAAAAAATATATTATAATATATTATTTTATTATATTATAATATATATTTATTTAATTATATTTTTTTTGTTATTTTAATTTATTTTTTATAATTAATTTTTTATACGTATATATTTTTTTAATGGATTTTAAATATTTTGTTATTAAATATATATTTTTTTTAATAGGTACTTATGTTATTTTTTATTTAAAAAAAAATATTTATTTATTTATTTTAATTTTTCCTTTTTTAAATATTTTTTATTATTATTTTTTTTTTATTTTATTTTTTACATCGTAAATAAATGCACAGGGCCGCTTGATTTTTAAAAATTTACTTAAATAAAAAGAATTCAGTCGCAAGGTCAAAAGCTACGCAAGAAACGCCAACAAAATACCAAATCAATGTCAATTGCAATAGTGAAGCTCGTGTGAACCTGTGGTTTGTAGAATACGAAAAATCGTCAAAAGCTGAGCATTTGACAAGCATTTGCTTTCCAATTGCAATTGAAGTAGCTAGCGTAATTGGGCCCCAGATCAGATGAATCGTCTTACTCTATACTATAAAGTCGTCTTACCCAATCTAAATGTTCGTGTGTAGTTTTTACAGTTGTAGACGAATAAAATTGTGAGATACCTTACTAGACACATAAGATTTAATAAGACAATTTTCTAGTACAGCTACAAAGTAAACCGTGTTTTGAAACAGAAATATTCTAGCCATTCTCTTAATTTTTCTAAGGAGCCGGCGGAAATACCTTGCTTGTTAAAGCAGGAATTTCCACTTTAATACGAAAAGAGACGTGGTAGTGTGTAGTAGAAAACATAAAAGAAAAACTTTTGAGGATCTTTCTTGAACTCTAAACACTTTATTTTTAAGCTCATAGCTTCAATTTAAGACACCACAGGGTATTTTCTACCTGCGATTTGAATAGGTTCCGTCAGTCTCGTAACGACACTCTTCTCGGTTAAAAATATGTGGCTTGTATAATTTTGGAAGCATTCACATGATATAGGTCAGGCGCGATAAAACTGTACCCTACAATTTGTCTAGTAAAAAAACAGTAAAATAGCGATAAATATCTTAATGCATAAATGTGTGATTATACGACTGTGTAGTTTGTGTAACCGAACTGTGTATTGTTGTCGTTAATAATACACATGCCATCACTATTCCCCGAAGAGGTAAGAAGATGTTCGTTGCACTGAAATATTTTAGCGATGGAATTTCGGGCCCCATGCAATGACATGCCTAATTGCCTCTCTCCCGCTTACTATGGGGGGCCATAGTCCACAGTCTTTTTCCAGAGACTTACAAGACTTTGATATTTTCAACCTAGATAGTTCGGCTCAGTTTAAGGTAAAATCAAAATGAGTTGCCTCGGTGGAGGATAGTTTCCACCGCTGTGAGTAGCGTAATGTGTTAAGAACCCATCTAGCAAGTGGATATTGTTCTGTTCACTAGACGGCTATTGTTCCACTCGGTACCTACATTCTTATATAGTAGTATATTTCTGGACGGAAGTTTTACTCGTCTATATGTTAATAAGAAGTCGTTTTTTACAGTTTCAGGTGCTTCAGGTCGAGGAAGTACTTACTAACCTAGTTTGGTTGGCGATCATGGAAATTAATAATATTTCAACAACATGATGAAGTTGATAAAAGCGTACGTTGAGTTAGATGGGATAAGTGATATTCCGCAAAATATATAGATGGACTTGGTGTTATGGCATATTAAATAGAAAAGATGTTCCTGAAATTGTTTCTACAATAGTCTTAAGAGTCTGAGACTGTACATTTCCGCTTGTCTGATTCAGGAAACTGACGGAGCGACGCGTCCGTGCCGTCAGCTTGTTTACCTATCTACCTATGTAGGTACTATGTTTCTATATTTGATGAATTTCTATATTAAACATGAAGGTTCATATAAAATGTTAAATGAAGTCAAAAGTTTCCCTAGACATTGAATGTACTACATAGTATGTTTTCATGAACCCCGGCGGATTCTGGTACTCGATGGCGATAAAAAGTCCAAACTTCGAGTGGTTTTATTTGTATTACCTACAAGATCGATGGGATATTGGTGAGATCGTAACTCACCGTTAACAATCATCTCCAGTGATAAAACAAAGTTGCGCAAAGTATACAAGATTGCACCTTATTAGAAATGCGTAGCTCCGGACGGTTCTTTTAAGCAACACATTAAATTTATAGATTGTGTGTGATTCGACTCTACATGAAAATGTTACTACAATATGGCAAAAAAATAAGAGATTTTTCAATAAAATGGTTTTACAACGAAACCCGTAAAAAGCAATCTGCTAGAAGTCGTTATCAACCAATGAATTACCATCTAGACTTGAAGTTTTTTAGAGCAACTTAATAGTTTCTGCGGGATGACGGTGCGGGTTCGGTGAACGGTAGAGGCGAACTAGTCGGCCGGTGATGGATGACGGGACATCCCTCCAGGCGGCTTACAACTCATTGAGGGGGGGATTATATCGGGACGTTGACGAATTGCTACCACTTCACACACAGATAGCACTATTCAATCGATTTAAAACTTCCCTCGCTGACCGGGGGGGAACATTTGTCGTGGGATTTAATGGTTCCTCCCGAAGTAGGTTTCCTCGAATCCATAAAGTAAAGCTCTATTTTATTTGGTTATGAAAGTCTAGTTTAGTAAAATAGTGTTTGTTATTGCATTCTCTCGAAACGTTGCTCTCCCAGACTTTCAGTGCTACGAAAAAATATTGCTACGAAATGCTACGAGAACAAAAGTTATCATAATAAATCGAAATATATAGCATTATAAATGTCATATTTAGTGTTATTCTATCTATAATGTAAATATAAAATTGCGTATGAATAATAGTTTCTGCGATTGTAGTTATTCAAGTCCAAACGAGGCGGCGAAATGGTGCCAAGAATTAAATTTCATTTTGGGGGTTATGAATTTATGCGAATTGTTGGTAGTCTAGTGAATGTTGTAACTTTCGTTTCGGCTCGACCTAAAGGCGGGAACTTTGTTACAAAACAAAATTACAACGGAAGGGAGTTTACGGCCTCGTTCCGCTGGGAGCGTGTACCTACGATCAAAATATAAACGGAGATTTCCACTTCGCGCCACCGAAAGTTTAACAAAATCAGGACGATTATTGATAATTTATTGCGATGCCGACCTTTTGTGAAGGCGATATGGAAAACAAGGTTAGGGTCATTCGGGGAGGAACGAGCCACGGATGGGCGGCGGACGTGACTTCCAGCTTGTATTGCTCATTTGTCCGGGTATTATTACCAGTGATTCTGTACGCTATTTACTCAAGAGCGATTTGATAAACGTTAGACGTTTGTATTGCACGCTTTGCCCTCATTCCTTCAATTACGTAACTGGAAGTTGCTGGATCCTCGCCCTGAATGTAATATCAAATAAATACAAAGCGTGAGCGGGTAGCCTGCTACATATATATAATATGCTAGACAGCAATAAGTGCGTAGGTCAAACGAGTAGGTTTCCAGGAAATTAAAATTAAATTATCAACTTTTCTCATCCTTGTTTATTTTCAAAGTACTTATCTAGTTTATAATTGTTTAAAATGTCAATATTTTCCACAAAATTCGTAAACTCCAAACAATGCCCCGTTATTGGTGAAAAGTTATGTCACTAGTCTGAAATAATGAAAATATTTTTTTATTACGAAAAATGAAAGTTTTTACTGACTATAAAAAGTGGGGTGTTCTTTTTGTGCTCCAGCCACAATATTCATGTGTCAACACAATAAACAGTGGCGGAGACTATGAAACTGTTTTACAGTAAAACTAGAACTCGTAAAGTCGAGCACAGGAAAGGGGACGTTTGTGGCTGCAGACACGCAACTTTCACAACGAGAGTGGTTAACTTGAGATAATAATACTTATGGGGAATATATCAGGAACAATAGTAGGTTCCTAGATTAGTATAAGTGACAGAGAGTTAGTGGTATCTAAGGTAGCGATTTTCGACCTACATTTTGAGCCGTGCTCAACAATAATGAAGCCAAGCCAATGAACCAAGCTATAGCCAGTTGATTACAGCTTACATACGAACTGGCTCGACCGGGGTAGTACCATCCACTCACAGAAGATCGGCGTTAATCAGCTATTATAGCGGCGTTTCGTACGATGAGCCGAATGATGCGATGAAAGAGCCGACAGCTCCTACAGATTGGCATCGTGCGAGCAATGCCTTTGGTATTGCAAGTATCTAAAGGCTACGATAACTGTTAAGTATATGAAAAAGCTAGATTATAAAAAAAATACATAGCTATCGCAGATATGATCTCCATAAAGTTATAACTAAACGGCTATATTTATTCGTTTGCAAAAATTATAGAAGCCATTCAACCGTATATTCAGGTCACAGGTAGTACTAGACTGGATTTTATTTCTTACCCCGGCGTATAACGCCTTATTGTCGGCAGTTTACGTTGCAATACGCATCGCCGCCACACTTTGCCTGTAATAGAATCGCAGGCGCTTGCCATAAATGCGGATTTGCCGAGCTCTAACACTGACAAACAATAGCGATAGTTTCTTACAAAGTTTAAAAGCAAACTTAAATGTTTATGACCGTATTTTCTGGTTGGTTTTTGTTTTGGAACTTGAGTTAAAATTGAATGGATGGGATGCTGGTTGCATTTAGGATTGCATTTTATGCTTATGTTAGCATTGAAAGTGGTACAATTTGTTTTATTTAAATACGAGTACGTTACTGAAATATAAACTAACTTGAATTTCGGTGAGTCAATAGACCATTGACATAGGCCCGTATTAATTAATCGATCTCAAGTCTGAGAGCGATCATGAGTATGTTTTTGACATGTAATTGTGTTCTTGTATGACATAAAAATGACATTGCCAAGATTGCTCCCAGAGTTGATTACAATTTAATAATACAGCCCATAGTCACCACAAACAAACAGATTACGAAACGGCTTACCTACTTACTAAGAGATATGGATTTTGCTATTAAGAAAATACCTAGACCTATTTCTAAGATAAAGGAAGCCCACATAAACAGGTATTAAAATAGAATGTTGATGGTTTTAAGCATTCCGATTACACCAAACTAGGTAGGTAATTAAAACTTTATCAAAAAATGTAGGTCTGTAAGGTTCAAACAAACAAAAGCTTCCACTAGCCAAGTAAACATTCAGAAAATTACTGTTAAAGCTCACTGTATAAACATAGTTTCCGGCGACCGCTACCCCTCGGCCATTTGCGGGTAGTCACAAGCCGGCTTTGTTTGGACCGCTTACTTGCCCCTTGCGCCCTTGCGCCTTGCGGGCGAGCCGGCAACTTTCGCAATTTTCGCCAAGATTAGCCCAATTGGAGCTAATGATAGGCTACCGTGATGTGACCGTGTGGGCTATTTAACGCACTTATGTAGGATATGTTTCGTTATATTATGAAATATTATACTCAGGTAAAGGTATAAATCAAAAATACTCTACTACTTATTTGAAAAAATAAGGTAGGTACGCAGATTACAAGTACCAATGTCATGCGGAATATTCCCCAAAATAGCCCACCTTAGCTTTTAAAAGATTGCCGGGTCACACAGCCAGATTATGACGTGTTATTCGGACCTCTTAGCAGAAGACACAAATCACACTTTATCTACCTAGCTTTTTCTATCTTTTCCTTTTTCACAGATCCAATAACAGCAATTCTGACTTCTCGCGTAACCCCTCTGACGGCTAGCAAAATCAAATTACCTAGATATCGAACTCTAGACTTCCCATTTTACATGACATTTAAAAAATCAGCAGAGAAACCTACATCGTTAGATAAATTACTGAATTAAAGAAAAAATAAAGGGTGCGAAAAATTTATAGGAAACTAATAAGTTGTTTCTTTGGTTAATCAAAGTGCACTTTGGTTGTAACTACCCACACAAAAGTGTTATGTCGAGTTGCAACGTTTCTCACAGGACACAATTTAGCGTGCAGCCTACGGGTTAAGTGAATTCGTGCAAAACTTTTAACACTATTTCGCGTCTTGTACTTTGTCAGTCTGTTGCTTACAAAGTTTTTCTCCGGTCTATTGAAGATATTATAGTTTTATTCTACTATCGAGTATTTCGCTGGCAAGTATCCTATTGAATAAGCTTTTTCTAACCATTATACTATATTCATTTTCACACTCTAATATTTATACCTAAATAATAATTTATACTTAAAGCTGTGATAGCCGATTGGTTGAAGCACGCGTCTTGCGGGCACCAGGTCTTGGGTTCAAACCCCGGCTCGCACCTCTGGATTTTTCAAAATCTATGTGCGTATCATAATTTCTATATGATTATCACTTGCTTACGGTGAAGCAAAACATCGTGAGGAAACCTGCATGTCTTAGAAGATCTAACCAATTTTCGAAAGACATGTGAAATCCGCCAACCCGCACTGGGCCAGCGTGGTGGATTATGGCCTGAATCCCCCTCGTGTTGAGGGGAGGCCCGTGCCCAGGAGAGGGACGTCAAAAGGGTTTAATTATTATTTATTTTTTTAATATTTATACCCTAAGTGAGCGTTTGTCAGCGTTTATACAAGATACTTTTATTCGTATAAACAGTTCTTTAAATTAATTTGATCTTGTGTTTACGTTGTGTGAATTCCTCTTTCCTTTCTTTACTTTTGAATTCTACCCTTAAGTTGTTTTGGATGGAGTTATACCTCTTACATTTTTAATGGCTCTTTGAACATATCACTTATAGGATAATGCAGCTGCGAAATATACAAACGCCTATCGACATCTACAATCTCCGTTCTCTGCAAACACACCTCTATCTAGATTTGTACATTGGGATACACCGGCTCGTCTGCGCCCTTCCCTTTCACGCGAATACGTCAAACGGGGGCGTATCAGGGCGCACAAAACATCCGATAGTGTTCTTTGCGCTCACAGAAGGAGCTAATTTTGCTTAAGTGGGCTACTCGCTGTGCTACGCCATGCGCCAGGGGCCGCCTCCCCAGTATGCCTGTGTTTCACTGTCGATGATGGTAAAATGACGCTTGAAAAGACGAGCCTGCGAGTAGGTTATGAGCGTTCGAATTTTTGAATTCACATTTTTTATACTTGTCTGCTGTCTTTCACTTCTCACGAGATAGCATCTCAATTCAATGTGGATCTTTCAGTAACTAAGCCATATCGGATGCCTTCGAGGGGCCTGAAAACTCGAGTAGGTACTAGAGATCCCTCCTAGCTCATAGGAACGGAGAAATTAACTAGATACTAGATGGAATTTAATTAAACCTTACGTAAATTAGGGAATAATCTTGCAATATACCTAATCATAATATTTTTAAGGGATGAAAATAACTTAGATATAGTTATAAAACTATGTACGTATATAAATAGTTTCTAGAGATAGAGAGATTCATAGCTCGCTGTATCGAACACAGCCAGATGTTGACTTCCTTTATATCATTGACGTTTATTGATAAACACATAGCCTGTACTTACCTAATACATATATTTCATGATAATTTCAGTATGTTTTAATGGAATTGGTTAACTAGCAGCATATTATCGTCCTTAACACTTGAGCTGGCAGCGATGACATGCATTGTTTGGATGTAAGCACGCATGCTCTTTGTCCGCGCGCGCAATACTTATGAATTTCCTAGGGGAAGTTTTTATTGTACTGCACTACGATAACAACTTAACTATATAGTTTAAATGAAAGGTATATAGTGGTAGGTAGACAAGGGTTAGCTTTGGAACGACTGTTGTTTCTATAGATAGATACCTACTACCTAATAGGTACTGCTAATTAAAATGCGTCTATTTATATAAGAATTTCAACGTAATAGATCTTCGATAATAACTTATTGCCTGCGTGGTTACTTGCTTCTTCGTATATGAAAACACTAGATAAGGGTCATAGTTGAATATTTTATTAGCTGTACAATCTGTCCGTGAAATATAAAAGAAAATATCCTTAGTTTACCCTTTAGATGCTTTTTGTCTACGATTCAAGCTTTTGATCGGCTAGATAATCATGGCTCCTTTATCAAAATACACCTACTTATCGACTTCAAACAATTCAACATCTAATCTCATTTCTATTGTCGAAATACAAAACTCATTTCAACACGATAAAACGAAAATATCTCTCCGTTGTAAAAGAAAATCTCTTAACAGGAGTCGTAAATGTTCACAGCTCCTGTGGGACGAAAATGCACAGGTTTTATCAAACTAAAGTGAGGGTGTAACTAAAACACGATACCTGGTGTTACTGGGAGCTCACGAATGGGTAGGATCACCAGGAAATGGATCTCTTAGACTACTTTAGAAGGACGCGACCATTTTCATGAAGATATTTTAATCATGTTTAGTGCATTGTGATCTGTCTTGCATTTGTTATAGTAAAATTATGCAAGTCTAGTCCAACAGGGTATGGCGCATCCCAAGGTTAATTGCACACTATATACAAGTGGACTGACCGATTTATAAACCTTATCTCTCATATTTGCTTGGTGGTTTGGTGTCAGTGAAGCATATGTGGCCCGGCCCGCCTTCCATCGAAGGTTACAAGGTCAAGGTAACGTTTTTCAATTAATAAAGTTATCTTAAACAAATGCTCACACGTTATTATGACTTTAAAGAACAATTTTCGTGTAAGCTGCACCTCCAAGCGAACCCATCCACAACCCGTGGCAGGTACCCGCTGCCAAATATTTTCCGATTAACTAAAGAACGTTTACATTACCCGAGATAGTAGCGCTATTTGGAATTTATTGCCCCGTTATAGTGGTGAGTGCATCCCGGGTACATCTTGGGTATTCTGGGTAAGGCACACTTAGTTTGAGATTGGATGCACATGGGGCCAGACCGGACCATTTGTCTTTACTTAGATATTGAAGAAGCGATTACGTTTCAAAGCTTCCACCCACATCACCTTAGGTATTTGAAATCTCGAAAATTTCAAAATGCATTGACGGTAACATTGCATAAATCTCTTTACTTTACTTATTGCAAATTGAACAGTAACGTAGATTTCTTGTGTAGGAAAAATAAAATTGTAATCCATAAAGTTAATAGTAGAAACAGTTGAGTATAAAGATAGTATCGATTTGCCATATCTGAAATACGTAAGATCACGTATGCGTTACTCATTTTATTTTTCCTTTTGAGCGTCGAATGCCGGGACGTTAAGTGAAGTGCGCGACACGCTGTCGAGCGGGGAGTTCAGGCTGACACGAAATTGATTCAGTGCCAGACGTGAGCAGCCTCGCAACATCGCGATTCAAATGTAAGCCAGCGGACGTCGGGCCAGACGAAACGAAACTTTAGGTTGACACCTTACAAATTTAATTAGACACTCCGCTTTAATGCTCTCGGTGTGTACGTGAACAAGAAAAGCTCACATTTTTGTGTGTAAAAATGGGCCGGTATGATAGGAATTTGTTTTTTTATGGCTGCTAGTGGACAGGTAACTTAGAATAATAATTTGACGCTGGCAATAGCGATCTGCGAAAGACTGCAGGCAGATGCTGGATGCGGCAAGCTGAAGACAGGGCGCTATGGCGCTCATTAGGGGAGGCCTATGTCCAGCAGTGGACAAGTATAGGCTGATGATGATGATGATGAATAGCGATAGGCTTACCCCTTATTATTATTACGATTTCGTGCCAAAATACCATAGGCAAAATGTGTGTGCACTGCATTGCAACTGTGCTTACTCCATTGAGGAATACAGCCGTTAGAAATAATAATATTTTGAGTTTTGTAAAAGGTCTAAGCAGTGAGTGAGTAGGCTCTCTAAAGATTTTAAGTAACTGAGTCATCGCGTCTAGAAAGTTATACAAACATCATTATCGGAAAAATATTGGACGGAAAACTATCGTCAGCTTTATATTGTTTTCAAAATCGGAACGAGAACTGCCTGACGCTTCCGGCGATTCAGCTTGTTTTGTGAGAAATTCCACTTTTTCGACTCTTGATTTCTTTTTTTATGCTGCCATTGTTACAGTCTCTGGGGTAAAAACGTACATTTTATTAATGGAAGTAATAGTTTGTGTTAATGCTCCTTTATTCAGTGAGATTCTAATATCCTTTACAATATCCGTCATAATAATATCCTCAAATATTTATTCATGACACAGCCCACCGGTCAGTGTCCCACGATTCGGTCTGAATTAATAAACAGGGCCGCCCGCAGGCAAAATTTTTGACGAAATTACGAAAACAAATTTGATACTAGAGATTATGCTTATTCGGTTTCCAATATTGCTTTTCTTGTTAAAATAAAATGCCAATCCTCTACGAGATACAATAAAATCAGAAAACGTATATATTTTAATATTTATAGGTAGAGTATGAAAGTATAAGAAAATATTGGTACTATTTATTTTTGCCTTTAACATAAAGAAGAACAAGAATTGTCTGCTATAATTGATAGTATGTTATATTCGGTTGGAGAACAAACCTAATCATTATAATGAGGCTATGTTAGAATATAACAGCGGATAGTAATAAGTCAGTATAGAATAGCATTATCGATAGCAGATCGATTTTGAATACACTAGCGCCAGTATCGCTGGCGCGACGTTTTCACGCACTAATGTTATTTTTAAGGCAGACTTGGGGGAGATGCACACACTCGTGTGTTGATTGCCGCCGCGTCTGGGGCACGGTGGGCCCCGCGAATGCCCCACTTGAGGGAAATTACAGTCTACTGTGCGCCCTATCGGATGTTTTGTAAGCGCGACCTGCATCATACGAGTGCAATCTACCCGCGGAGGGGACTCTGGAGGAGCGACTCGAACAAATATCGGGGTATTTCGATGGTGTTCAAAGGACTCATTTCGCTTCTCAGATTGGGCTCGGCTTAGGTTTTATTTAAACAGACCTACGCATTGAATCCTTTGGTAACTACGGGGAATTATTTGTATGTAGCTATTGGCACTCTCTCCCGTTTTCTCTATCTGTCACCATCTCATACGACATTACACCGAGCTTATTCTTGGTCTTCCTCTTCCAAGCTTTTGTTCTAAGATTTTATTGTGAGTGAGTGAGTTTACCCACTCAAATAGGAATAGGTTAAAGCGTAAGAGAAATTTAAGGCATGATAAAGCGCTCAGATTATAGAAATAAGATAATTTAATTAACTTGTTCTTAGAAATAAGTCTGTTAAAGTGGCTCTTATAACTAAAGATAATTATAAAGATATTTTAATTTCCTTTCCAGAATAGAATATAACATCCGGTTTCTAGAATTAACGAGCTGTGAAATGAAAATGTATGTAACGTATACTGTAAATGCAAATGCTGTCTGATTCCAGGTAGTCCATATATTAATACACATAAGTATAATTATTATAGCTTATGTTGGTAACATTTTCGGATATCCATGTATGACAATATAAAATTTGTTATAAGATTTTGTTAGGGAAATTATAGAGCCATGGAGGTATTTATGACGTCAATGTTGGTATATAACCATTGTTTAGTGCATAAAGATTCCGATGACACATAAGGTATTATCGCTAAACGCTCAATAATAATTCAAAGTCAAATCTGAAGGAAACCGAATAAAAATTCACTGCACCGTGGCAAAGAAAAGTGCAAAGAAAATCGCATGAGCCGACACGTTCCGCACCCATGGCCGATACAGAAATATTTTCCGTTTAACTAACACCGTTCGTGTCACACGGGAACTAACATGATTTGAAATTTATTTCCCGAGACGGCGGCAGTTGCAACCCGATTGCAACTACCGGCAATCTTGGCGAGAATAAAATGCCACCTAATAATCGTTTTCGTTGCCTCCCCGGAATAAAGTTACGGTGATACATGAGGAGAAACGCTTGAGCTTTGGCAATTGACTGGCTATTGAGAAGATTTACCTGCAATTTTCGTCTTTTACGGTTGTAAGAAAAAATAACTATGATGAAGGGTTGCCTTCAATGGGTCCTCATTATTGGCGAAAGGTGTAGTGATTTGTATCGAAAGGCTAATGTGTTTCCCTTTAGTTCCCTAGTAGGTATATATTTGTGAGATAATGTGATAAGAATTTTGGTCTGTTTTACTTAAAATTTAATTAACATATAACACAGCTGAACAAAAGATCGCTAAAGCTTGTTCCTCGCTTTGTACAATCAAGTTGTCTAGTAGAAATTCGCCCAGTTATTTCAGTGAGTTAAGAGAAGCGGCTGAAAGGCCGACACATTGTGGAAACAGAGTAGTTCCGCTTCCCGATGCATACAGATGTACGCATGAATATGTAAAGCGGCGCTGAAAGTCTGCATCACATTTGGTATTTTAGTACTCAATTGATAGATTCAATTTAAATGGTTAAATTATTGGCGAGGCGAGTGCTTTAGTGCATTACCGTGTTCGCACGCGAGGCAAACTTCAAAAGCAAATTGCACAAATACAGTACATTTATCTCCGCTGGTTGGGCGATGGAAGCTTCCATTACGAACGGTGTTGGAATGGATATATGCACTTAAGATGGTCTTCAGCTCGTCAGCGTGCTGTGTCGCGCGATCGATGTCGGTTACACCGTATCGATCTTGTAAAGGGGTGAATCCAACAGCGTCAGGAAAATAATGTGCTATACTATCCAACTTGCCGAATTATATAAGCTTTTAAAAACAAATAGGTATACCTTACCGTGACGTCACATTCACTAGATAATATTATAACTGTTATATACAAGGTGTTTTGAAACTCCAGACAACAGATTGTTTGTGACAAATCTCCAAATTATATTATGTTAATAGGATCAAATACTAAATTATTAATTTGGCCTTTTGAAACATCCCGTGGATTCAAGTAGAATAGACGCCGAATTTATTGAGTGAAATTTGGCGATTTGGCGATATAATTTAACGAGTATAATTACGTATTTGTGCCATTTGCCGTAGAAACCCTAGGCCCATGGAGCCAAAGTGCAAAAACTATCATTAATGTTTTAATCCCCAGATTGATTGCCTCCACAGGTGACAAGAGAGCTGGCTCTTTCCTCGTTCAAAAAAGCCTATCGATTCAACGAGGAAATGCAGCCAGCATTCTAGGCATCATCCCACGCGGGCTGGGTCTATTTTAATATATTTTTATTTTATTTTTTTAAGTGTTTCTGTTCTTTATAGTATATTTTAGTAGATGTTATTCATATATAACGAGTTCTATATGCGCGGGGTTTTATAATAGTGTAGTGTTTACACACTTCAGTGTAGCAACACCCTTCAAATGTTACTAAGACTTTGTAGAAATGCTGTATCAAGGTAACGAGCCTGTCTTGTGATAACGTTGGACATCTCACGGCGGGTCACTAGCCACACATAACGCACCGGACGGCTTCGTCTCCACCTACATTTAGATATTGACATCGTATCTTAACGTCTTCACGATGGCCGTTGTGGTGTATGCAGACCTCCGAGACCCAGTTATGTATATCTCAAAGTTCATCAAGTAACAATGGACCTGTAAATTGCCATAATACTTTGGGAATATCTTCGGGTTCAATGTTTTTGGTTGGAGAGAAGATGTTAACATTGAAAAACTGTGTTAAGAATGGTAAAATAATGTAGGTGATATGATAATGCGATCTAATATCTATAAAGTTTGCATGGCCATATTTTGGACTACCCCGTAAGGATATGGATCATTTCATCAACCTTCTCTTTTATGTAAGATTTGTGACAGTACAGCAGGCAAATAGTCCAATATGAACGCTGTGTAATAGTTATCACACATAAAAGAATTAAGACAGCAAATGATTTTTGTAGTTTCTTGTATCCATTACAGTATTTTATACTAAACATTTTGTAATTCTCGTAAAAAAATCTGAATAAAATGAATGAGGTATAAAAATTATTTCTTCTAATGTTTTTTCTATGTGTGATGAAGTTAATACTTAGTTATTATCCTACTATCCTACTAATATTATAAATGCAAAAGTTTATGAGTGTGGATGTATGTTTGTTACTCTTTCACGCAAAAACTACTGAACGGATACGGATAAAATTTGGAACACAGATAGTTTATAACCTGGATTAACACATAGGATACTTTTTATCCCGATAATCCCGAAATGTTTGTTAAGTTAAATACTACGCGGACGAAGTCGCGGGCACAGCTAGTAAATCTATATAATAGCCTACTTACCAACTGTACTTTTGTGCGATGTTTTTTTAAATTGCAGAGAAGGTCATGGGGCCTCATTAGCCGATAAGTTAAAATTTTGTACTAATGTCTGTCTCCCACGGATAAGTTTGATGTACTGGTCGCGAGATCTGATTAGTTTTGATATCTTATGTTTGAGTTCCGCGAGTTGTACTACCATGGTTCATATTCTAATTAATATTGATACTTGAACTTAGCTAGTTATAAGTTAGATCGTTCTCACGCTTCCCGCCAAATGGCCGAGAACTAAAACTTAATCTTAAGTATCACACTGTTGAATCTTTTGTTTATGTTATTTTTTCCCATGTTTTATGGTTTTAAATATTATATCAATTGACTTAAATGAGATTTCAAAACATATCACATATAGATTAATAACTCTAAATTGAAAATTTAAAAACCCCCGATGCGACGACCTTTTCATCAAATGTATACTTTACCTAGTTCGTCCAAATAACGCTAAAATTATATTAAATTAGTTTCTTTTCTGTATTTTTTCTCAATGGCGGAGCAGCGCCCTCTAGAATTATTATTGCGTAATATTTGACACGTGACTTATGGAACGTCTTTAGTTCATACACAAATCTCATATAAAAATTGATAAAATATCATTTTTTTTCCAGAATCCGGGAAACTTTTCAAATTTATAATATTGTAAAAAGCCAGTTCAGACTATTACGATCATTTAAAAATATAATAAAGCGAAATCGTTTCAGCCGTTCTCAAGTGATGCAAAGATATTATTCCAATGAGCCCAAATTTCGATCGGATTCGAGCCGTGGAAGTTGGTTTTGGCCGTGAATGTGGCTTTTTCAACCTACAAAAGAGCTGATGATCTTCAAACGGCTGAACCGATTTTCATGAAACATAGCTAAGAACACTCTCGATCAGAATTCCTATCTAACAAAAGAAACAAAATTGAAATCGGTTCATCAGCTTGGGCGCTACGTTGCCACAGACAGACACACAGATACACAGATACACAGATACACAGATACACAGATACACAGATACACATGTTAAACTTATAACACCCGTCGTTTTTCGTCGGGGGTTAAAAAGAACAGACCATAGAAAAGGTAGCAATACACAATAGAGGCGTTAATTGACCGATGAAAAATAAATTATAATTTTAATGACCCAAGAATAATTGAGCTTCAACTGTACAATACTGTTCCAGAGGCAATTACATCGTAGAACCATGATTTATGTCGACCATAGCGGGATAAAGAAACAAATTAGAAAGGCTGCAGGGCCAGCAATCATGGCGTAATGAGTCAAATGGCTCACTGAATGATTAGTAGCGCTAGCGAGCCGGTGAGCACGCATCTGAATGGATGCAATTTAATAATTATAAAAGCCTTTGTAATAGCTTACATTGTTATATTAATAACGTTCTATTATCTTTCAGGTTATAAATTGATTCGGTTCAATATGAAATTGATTTAAATTAGTCTCTCGTAGAAAGAAAATCAAACGTTAGGCCTGCAGTTGTTCAGAAAGAAATATTACAAAACCACCTTACATATCCATAAAAATAATAGATTCCGAAAACTGATAGTTACTTCAACGTGAATCACGACTTCTGTGAGTAGAAGGTCATAAAAACCCGGTTCACCTAACATTTGATTCATAGTCCAGCCATTGCGAATAGAGACGCATAGAGTGGGTGATTTATGTAGGTTTTATGAATTCAGGACTATGTATATCGTCGCTTTATCTCGTAGAGCTCTATCTCTTATTACGTTTACCAGCTGTCTCAAATCTAAGATCGATTTCAAGTCTGAGAACGGTCTTCAGTACGCTCCTGACTTGTTATTTTGTACCGGTATGATATAAGAAGGATATTTCCAAGATCGCTCTCTGACTTGAGATCGATTTATTACTACGCGTCTTAGTTTTGTCTATACCAACGTTGCTATATGAAAGATGTGGCCAAACTATACTTAAATGCAAGCATCAAATTTTAAGATTGCAAAAATTTAAGATGCAGCTGTGCAGAAAACATTAGTGGAATAACAAACATGCATGGGGATCGTGGCGCCAAACGATGCGAAACTAATGGCAAGCGTTTCCACCACGCACTGGTGTTAGTTATCAAAGTTAATTTTCCAGTTTGACGAGTTGGTTTACTTCGTCAATCAACGTTCAAAACTTCCATCGTATGAAGACACCGTCGCATTGGAAATTTTAAGTGGATATTATTTGAAAATTGGTCCCGAGGATTGGACCACTCGTTATCAAACTTAATCCAATTTCTCTTTGTGACGAATTGAATTACTTAACTAATTATAAATTTTACTAAAGGTAAAGGCCTTAGCTGTTAAGGGAGACGGTTTTAAACGTCCGTGGAATAGATTCGTTTGTGCTTGTGTTGCTTGATTACTTTAGGATTGTTTTGGAGTCTGGCGTTAAAAAACTTCAGTGGATGCGAAAGCGGTAGATCGTATTAATTGCTGAACAAAAACCATAGACGACCTTGTCGCATTCATCCTCTGTAAAAAAAACAAGATGACATCAACAGAAATTTCGTTATATACCAAGAGCCAGCGATAGCCAGACGTTCCATATTATATAAAGGCTCTCAATTTCTCAGACCATGTCCCCAACACAGGTAAGAACGATCATCGAGTATGGAGTTTGGATTGTGGTTACTTGGGCAGTTAACAGGTAGTAAAGGTGTATAAAATAGTACCTCAAATTCGTTATAGTATAAAGCTTAATTTTTATATATTTCCTTCGGAATAACATTAGAAATCACGCCATCCATTGCCGGACACTTAGTGCGGTTTCAACCCCCTGCCAGACACCCCTAAACTTTAATAAATTATGAGTATACTTTCGTCATAGTATAAAAGCTGGGTTTTACATATGTTACTTGGGAACCCATAAAAAAATATTACTTCAACAGCCGGACAGTTTTAATGGTTTTAACATCTTGCCAGACACATTTAAATAGTTATTAAATCATCCAAGTATGAACGCAATAAAACTATTTTTCATTGGGTTTCTTGAACAATTTCGATACACTAAACTCCCTATCTTACTTACTGATAAGTCAATTTTCAAAATATCACCATAATATCTGACATAAAGGGCCGTATCTTTTGATTGCGTTGAATAGAAGCCTATTTTTTTACATCTCCAAGGGATCATAGCATTTGATAATTGATATTAATTTTTACTTGATAACTTTATCCGTTTCCGAGAAAAAGGGTCTTGATAAACACACAGACGGACAACAAAATGATCTTATAAGGGTTCCGTGTTTTCCTTTTGAGGTGCGGAACCCTAAAACTATATCATGTACTGTAACTACATCCTGTGGGAGTGCAGTCGCTGGCACAACGAACGGACTACTATGCTAAATAGCCTGTATTTCCTTCGGAATAACATTAGAAATCACGTCATCCATTGCCGGACACTTAGTGCGATTTCAACCCCCTGCCAGACACCCCTAATTTTAATAAATTATGAGTATACTTTCGTAATAGTATAAAAGCTGGGTTTTACATATGTTACTTGGGGACCTCTCAAAAAATATTACTTCATCAGCCGGACAGTTTTAATGGCTTTTACATCTTGCCAGACACATTTAAAGTCCGTAGGTGCGAGCGCGAGGTGACAACTGTTCAAGCGGATGTGAGTAAGATAGGGCGTTTGGTCTATGCCATCTATTACTGCGTATCATCTGACGGTATTATATTATGAGGCTCATCCTGTGCAACAAAGTCACAATTGCATTTTTTGCAATTTTAAGGTAATAATAGCAAAATGCCCTCAATGCGTAGATGTGTCTAGTTCACCTGTCAGAGTTCTAACTAACGTATTTAAGCTAGACGGCGGCAATATCGTTGTTGCATTAGCGCCTTTTTTTCGCCGCCTAGTACCATCAATGACCAAATAGTCACATGTGCCGCAGCCTAGGATCGTATCCAGGTATCACAACAACGTTAAAAGTAAGTTATGACATTAAATTGCTCTTGGTAACAAATTTGATATTGTGCGTCTGCTCGTACCTTCAATGACACAAATGTATTTTATCTATTTTTTTCGTCCCATAACATTTAATTTTTTAAATCTTCCCTGAAGTATTATATGCAGCTTAGTTGCTTACTTAAGCACAAATAAACTTAATTAAGATAAGATATTGCGTAGATCTATGTGAACCCTTACAACTTACTATAAAGCGTTTGAAAGCTAATTAGCGTTCAATCGCTTGCATTTGCTTTTCTATTGCAATTGAAGTAGCTTACGCAATAAGGGCCCAGTTGTAAGGCACCACGGATCGTAATATGACTAATTGGACCTAACCTCCTGAGCTGATTATACTTGATTCCAATAATAGGTATGGCTAAAGCGCTTGAACGCACGGAAGTTGTCCCTGGTTTCCACAAGGTCTGTGTAATAAACTGCTCCAGATGTCACTTGCAGGCTATTTAGCATAGTAGTCCGTTCGTTGTGCCAGCGACTGCACTCTCACAGGATGTAGTTACAGTACAGGATATAGTATTAGGGTTCCGCACCTCAAAAGGAAAACACGGAACCCTTATAAGATCACTTTGTTGTCCGTCTGTCTGTTTATCAAGACCCTTTTTCTCGGAAATGGATAAAGTTATCAAGTAAAAATTAATATCAATTATCAAATGCTATGATCCCTTGGAGATGTAAAAAAATAGGCTTCTATTCAACGCAATCAAAAGATACGGCCCTTTATGTCAGATATTATGGTGATATTTTGCAAATTGACTTATCAGTAAGTAAGATAGGGAGTTTAGTGTATCGAAATTGTTCAAGAAACCCAATGAAAAATAGTTTTATTGCGTTTATACTTGGATGATTTAATAACTATTTAAATGTGTCTGGCAAGATGTTAAAACCATTAAAACTGTCCGGCTGTTGAAGTAATATTTTTTTATGGGTTCCCAAGTAACATATGTAAAACCCAGCTTTTATACTATGACGAAAGTATACTCATAATTTATTAAAGTTTAGGGTTGTCTGGCAGGGGGTTGAAACCGCACTAAGTGTCCGGCAATGGATGGCGTGATTTCTAATGTTATTCCGAAGGAAATATATAAAAATTAAGCTTTATACTATAACGAATTTGAGGTACTATTTTATACACCTTTACTACCTGTTAACTGCCCAAGTAACCACAATCCAAACTCCATACTCGATGATCGTTCTTACCTGTGTTGGGGACATGGTCTGAGAAATTGAGAGCCTTTATATAATATGGAACGTCTGGCTATCGCTGGCTCTTGCTCTATTATAGACGGCAATCAAATTCGAAATCTGAATTAATCCATTATTTTTCCGCATACGAATATTTGTAGCGTGAATATTTATTGGAGATGTTTTTTTAACGAGGCCCCGACAAATTAGGTCGCTCTCGTTAAACAAGATGCCATCGTGCCCCTTGACGGCATCAAGTGGAGGCTGCATACATGCCGCGGTTTATTAGTAGATGTGTGATTGAATAGGTACACAGACGTGTGTTTACAGACGTAATCAGGAACAATATGCGGTGTATCGCGGTGAGAGCGAACGCGGCGATAACTTTGTAGTGTAACATGGGCATCTCTGGAGAATATTAATAAAGATACAAACATCTGTGTATCAACAACCTTTGTTGTGTATCCATCCATACTATACAGCTTCAGAACTATAGATTCCCACTAGCATAACACGGCCAACGAGAAGCAAAACGAAATTGCAATAATATTTGCGTTCAAGTCGATAACTGCGGTGTGTGCCAACATTCAGGCGGCCATTTTATACATTCTTGGTTCATTTAGTCGGAAACACGGGTTGAAAACAAATAATTTAATAACAAAATCTATCCTTTTTCGTATCGCTTCTCGTTCGCCGTAGTAGGATCCTCGTTTCTACGGGTCCAATAATCAAAGTGGTTTCCTTTCAATCGAATGATTTTGTATTTGATTCTATGGCTACGTTAGTCCATTCCTACCACAAGCATTTGGATCAGTGTGAGAGGCTTACGAGAAAATTTATAAAGTGACAAGCTTTAAAAAATAATTGGATCCATGATTTTCCGTTTGCGTTTGTTCATAAAATGTTCTTAACAAAGCTAAATTATTAATAATAATATACAAGTCTAATTGAATTTCTCTGTATTGTATATAGTCCACTTTTATTTTAATTTGCTTAGTGCATATTCTATTACATTCAAAACGTAAAGAAGAAAGCAATTTGAATTTACATTTGACGCCATTAATAAGTAGAGCCTAAAAAATTACTCTCGTAATGCGTATATTTGAATATATTTTCATCATTTTAGAATTCCAAATTGCGAAAGAAAATGTGGCCTTCATGTTTGTATGTTGACGCTTTAAATTCAGTGTAATAAACACCCTTGGGTGAGTTATAACTGTGTTCTGACTACGCTCCGGATTGAAGAAAGAAATCTTCAGGGAAATTAGTTCCTTTAGAAACGATCCTTTTATAACGAGTTAAAGTAACGAATTACGGTTTGAGAATATTTGTCTGGCTCCTTTGTTTCAAAATACAAATAGATGGTATTTGCGAACAATTGAAAGTTAATCACTAGTTGTTCCTTTGTTATGATCTCTATATTTAATTGTACCTTGTACCATCGAATTTGTTTACCTAGCCACATTAACATTAATTGCAGGTATTTTTCAATGTAGATAGCGAACATTAAATCATTCGTTACTAATAAGGAGGGTTAATTTTTTGAGATTGTAAAAATATTCATTATTGTCATTTATTTATTTTCAAAACAAATCTATTCATAAATACATATGGCACCTATTATTTTTAGTACAGACGATGAATTCTCTTCTATTGAAATTTATGAACGCAAAAGAACGAAAAGTTTCGAATTTTTATCTAAGCCCAAGCAAATGAAAAGTTTCTAGACACATAATTTACGAATGTTTGAAGGGTATGTCAGAAAATGTGTGTATGTACAAAGTACTGGGCCCTTATTACGTTAGCTACTTAAATCGCTATAGAAAAGCAAACGCTCCGCTTTTGACGTTTTTCCGTAATCTACCAACCACCGGCTTACACAAGCTTCACGATTTCTACCACAGAGTACCTTGTATCACTCGCAAGTCAGTCGCTAGTAGAATACCTAATATTTGCCCGAGCATTTAAAAGCTAATTAGCTATTAATCGCTCGCGTTTGCTTTTCTATTGCGATTGAAGTAGCTAACGTAATAAGGGCCCTGGGCCCGCAGTCTCGCAATACCTGATTCTTCATGCACATTTTAAGATGGTTCAGTCAGACATAGTAGCTCTTTCATATTATTAGATAAATATTAGGTTATGTTATTTTAACCGGCGCTGGTCTGTATAGTATTTATCTTTTATAAACATATACTTATATATATTTTATAATAAAGTCGGCAGGCAAGCGTACGACCCGCCTGATGTTAAGTAGTTACCGTAGTCTATACATGTCTTACAATACCAAAGGCATTGCCCGCACATTGTGGGGTGGGGTTGGCTACAGCTTAGCTCTACCAACATTTACTATAATACCCAATCTGAATTACTTACTTTATTACTTGTTTTGAGACCCTAGAAATACTAATTCTATCTTAAACACAGATGATCCATTAGCAAATATGGTTGAGACAATACCAACTATTTCGTTTGTTTATCAAGAGCTTCATTAAAGGAAAACTCAACACAATTGCGACACAAAGTTGTCAGGAATAGTTCATTCATGGCGCTATTCTTCAGTTAGACAATATTATCTTGAGACCTTACAAATTTCCAAATGCAAGTGAGAGCGTTTCTATTTAATTAAAACTTTTACCGTTGGGATCCAATAGCGGCCGAGCCGTCTCCTGCTTGCGCCAAATGATGAATGGATAATGTTATTGCTGTTTTTGTTTTCTTTGTTTACTTAGTACAATGATATTTTTCGTAAGAGCGAAATATGAAAACTTCAGATTACTGCTTGGGGAACGAAAATGGATATACGTATAATAATTTACCCTTTTAACGTCCAACTCGTGGGCAGGGGCCTCCCCTCAATACGAGGGGGATTCAGGCCATAATCACCACGCTGGCCCGGTGCGAATTGGCGGATTTCACATGTCTTTCTAAAATTTGTATTGATTTTCTAAGTTATGCAGGTTTCCTCCGATGTTTTCCTTCATCGTAAGCTAGTAAAAAGCATAGGTATTGAAATTATGATTTACGTAAAGATTTCTACAAACTCAGAGGTGCGAACCGGTGTTTGAGCCAAGTTATAGCAGCGTTTCGTATTGAGTTAGCCGGTAACCCAACCTCCTCGTCCCGGGTCGAGGGAGGGGTTGGGCTCCCACTCCCTTTCAGGTTGGTAACATGCGAGCAATGCCTTTAGTATTGCAAGCATCTATAGGATACGATAACCGCTTAACATCAGGGCCCTAACCACGCTAGCTACTCAAATCGTAATAGAAAAGCAAACGCTCGCGATTACGTTTCAAACGCTCCGCTTTTGACGTTTTGCTGACACCATACCATATCAATGTCAGTAGAAATCGTGAACCTCGTGTCAGCAAAACGTCAAAAGCGGAGCGTTTGAAACGTTATCGCGAGCGTTTGCTGTTCTATTACGATTTGAGTAGCTAGCGTGGTTAGGGCCCTGGCAGATCGTACGCTTGCTTGACGAATTTATAAAACATATAAAAAACATTTAGGTGTCATCTAAGAAATTGTAATAATCCTTTATTATTATTACAGTTTCTTTGGATGACTTCCACAGTAAGGTTCGTTTTCAGCACATAATAATTTTTCAACACATTCTTTTTCAAAATTTCCATATTCATACGAGTGTCTGTAAACTTACAATGGTATTATGGTACGCAGACGCCATTAAAACCGAAGCGGCGTCTGTCCGGGCGTCCATAAAGTGTTGTGTCGCGGAAACTGCGAGATAGACTCGTTACTATTCAACTGATCGATACTATGAACAGGCTCTAGGTAAGTAGGTGCTGTTTATACGTGGTTTATACACTGGTACTGTTAATGAGTTATCTATAGTCATAATAATACCTATAATGGGATTTTTATTCCATGGAATTCAGACAACTATAATTTTTTGATATTTCAGATATGATAAACCTTTTTTGTTGACTCTTATTTTTAAGAACTTAGTTAAGTACGTTCTGAATTTAATCATACTAATATTATAAAGAGGAAAACTTTGTTTGTTTGATTGTAATGAATAGGCTCCGAAACTACTGAACCGATTTGAAAAATTATTTCACTGTTGGGAAGCTACACTATCCCCGGGTGACATAGGCTATATTATATTTTTTTTTAAATTAGGGATCCTTACTAAAACTCCAATAATGTAACCGTAATGTACCCGTGCGAAGCCGGGGCGGGCGCTAGTAATAAAATAAAAGAAGATAGATTTTGATATAATAAAGATTATGTAGGTGGCCAAATTCCAGCTCAAATTACATTAGGTAAAAAATCATTAGTGAAAAATGGCCAACGATACGCGATACGAACATGATAAGATTATAGATAGATATACTGACGAAGAGCGTTTTATGAAACTCCTGATCCGAGAGTAACGCGAAAGAATAGCAACGAGCTCGAAGTACTTCCTTAATTTCATCAATAAGGATAAGGCCGGCCGATTTTGTTGAAAGGCCGGCTTTTCAATAGAGATAATATACGAATCCCTAAAGTCCGTGAAGAAAATTTTACTGGAATATCGTTTTAATGTGTTCAAATAGAAAAGCTAAGTGAAGGCCAATGTTTTTTCTTTCATCGTTGGTATTTATCCAAAAGCATTAGAATTTACCAAAATTATTATTGCGTATTCAGTAACCTAGCAATGAGATCCACTACAAGGTATTTGGATTTGTTCGCAACATAGATCCCTTATTTCGTGCATTTCCTACAGTGGAATTGTTAGTATACGCCGCCAAGCCAGTGTTTTCCGTACGCTGGGTGCCCCGCTCCGTTTACAAGTAGGTCATGTTTCACATCACCGGAAATTTCGTAGAAATCTCGGATATTTTATTAGAAATTGTAAACCTCCTGATTTGAATGCTTGTCTCACCTTTAATAAATTGATGGCTAACTGATGCAACGATTTTATTATAGAAACTGATCACATATAACGTGCTCACTTTTCTGAGTAAAAAAAATACGTTAGCCAATTGCTTTCGTAGTTCCTAGTATTCGTTTTAGAATCTTTTACTAAACGTTTTGCAGGCATTTCGAGGCATTACATAAATACTTATTTTATTCTCAGTGTATCTACACCTAAAACGTAACGTCTACAGGATACGTCATAATAAAAACAAAACACGAATATGTAGTTACTATCAAATATAATTGTGAGATATAGAATTGTGACAATAATTTTATACCTACTTTATACTTATACTAGCTGTGCCCACCGACTTCGTCCGCGTAGTATTTAACTTAACAAACATTTCGGGATTATCGGGATAAAAAGTATCCTATGGGTTAATCCCGGTTATAAACTATCTGTGTTCCAAATTTCATCCAAATCCGTTCAGTAGTTTTTCCTGAAAGAGTAACAAACATCCACACTCACAAACTTTCGCATTTATAATATTAGTAGGATTTTTGTTATTTCATGTTGTCTATACTTTTTTTGTTTTACACAAAGCAGAAGCCCCTATAGGTAGATAGTTTATTGGTGGTATCTGAATAGAAATTTAGGAAAAATCGATCTAATATCTGGTAATCTCGTATCGTCGGTAAATATTTTTTTCTTAATACACAATTGCACCCGTATACAATAACAAATTGTTTATAGTGCATTTATCTGTCAGTTAGCGGTAGTTGGACCAGGCGGGGAGGGCTCAAATGTCGCCATTTATAGCGCAATGCCGGATCAAATGCCCTGGAAGTGATACGCCCTGCGATCGTTTAGCCTTTATTGCTACACTACAAATATACATAGCCATATGTTAAACCTATACTATTGTATATTTGGGTAAGCATGTAAATAATAAAAGACACACCAACTGTATGGTCCGAAACTAAGCAACGCTTGTACTATGGGTACCATACAATGGTCTGGGGGCGATCCCAGTGACACCCAGACCTGGGAAAATAACGTTAAGGCCATTTACAAAATTTTCCCCGGCGGGAATCGAACCCACAACTATCTGGTGCAGTATGAGCCCAGCCTACGCTCAAACCACTGCGTCAAGCAGTTATCCTATTTTAACAGATTGTTATATAACAAACTTATTTGTTTCATATTCAGACAGAGTGAATATTTCAATGTTTCGGGGATGGAAATTCTCATAGGAGTCCCTACTTGTATTTTAAAACTCATTTTTTTTAAAACTAATTTTAGTCATTCTAATAGAAATTTATCAACAACATTCTAATGGACTACGAAAAAATATGATCATTCATAGAAAATACTTTATTATATTTTATATGCGAATTGAATCCTTCACTTTTCAGTGCATAAGAAAAACGGGTCAATTTTACTATTGTATTTCAATATAGGTACCAACCGATATGCAAAAATAAATAAAGCATTCCGTGTAAGGACACTTCAAAGAGACTGTAAAGCATATTATCAGGCACTACGTCGTCCAATTGCTGAATTGCCTTCAATTTCCTTTCGCAAGTGCCTCTTGCATTGCCCGAATAATGTCAATAATGCATTCAGCGTCCGAAGTTCAACGACTGACAATTTGATTTTTATATGAATGTTGCCAAAGACCAATTTCCTTTCCGATAATAAAGTTTGCTGGGTAAGTAATTGGTTTTGTATTTACAACCTCGACTAGTTTTCATTATTGTATTTATTTTACAATTAAAATTGTTGGTGATTATCTTGAGAAATAAAAAAGGTGCAATTTAATCACATATAAAATAATTTAACCAAAATAAAAATATAAAATGTAATAATGACTGATTTATTTGCTTACAAAGTTTACATAGTCCATGCGCAGAATGGTTCATATCCATTCTGTGTTGTTACTGTTGGGTTAGGACGCATATACCTAGATAAGATTTAAAACTTGTGTTATATTATGAATACACCCTTTATGAATATTTATAGTATGCAAAAACCATGACCAAATCAGTAAGTAGTGTATGATTTCGGAAAAAAGCGTTTCGGTACAGCATAACTGAAAGGACCTCATTGCCCTACGGTTTTTTAGGTTTTTGGTATAATTGTATAAAAAAAAAGCTTTCTTTGTAAGCTTTTAAAAATCATTTACAAAACTATACTATGGTCTGTTATAAAAGGAAATATCAATTAAGTAAACATTCGCATCACAGTAGAGAGTTAATTAAATAACTCGCAATCAGCCAAAAAAATCTATTATAGAGGAAACGAATACCGCCAAATAACGAGAGAGGAAATTAAAAATAACGAAGAACGCGATCCTACCACATTATTTGAGAAAGAGAGCAAGATGAAAACGATAGATAAGAAAATTATTCGTCCGACTCCGAACGGTTTCCGGCGGCCGGCCGCAATTTATTCCTCTCACAAACACGAGCCGTGGTGATTCAATATTGACACTGGCTGGAGCCCGTACCTAGTCTATTCCCCAGTGCTTCAGATGGAATCTAACTCTGAAGATACGACTTTGTAGCCGCTTTTTGAGTTGCAACCATACAGGGGTATCCCTTCGAGCTGTTTCTCCCTGTTTGTTTATCTAGTGACTGCTACCGAGACGCGAGGCGTTGCGTACGAGTGGGGTGTCGCGTTATTTGTTTTCGACATCCCTTGTTCCTGGAAACTTTTAAACGGGTGCGTTTAAAAAATAAACATTCGCACATTGGCTGTAAAGTGTGGATGGATACAGTGCGAAAGGAAAGCCTAAGAAAAGATGGATGGATTGTATTAAGAGTGATATGAACGAGGTTGCAGTGGATGTGAGTATGACGGGAAAGCGCGCTGAATGGAAGGAAAAGACATACTGCGCCGACCACAGGTATTGGGAAAAGGTAAGGCAGATGATGATGACATTGGCTGTGAAGTTTGGTAGCAACTAATTCGTACTTACACAGACCTTTTATGGGGTGATGATTTTTCTCGATAAAATAACAATTGTACGCCATTAAAGGAAATTGTACAAATACAAAGTGATTGGCGCTCCGTTTTATCTGATCGTCGCCGCTCACAAATGGATACGATCAGTCAAAGTCAACGTTAATCCTTCCTTAATGAGTTCAAAAGCAGCAATTGTTGAGACCGGCTTAGGTGCTGTTACCAACCCTCGGTAGGATCACAATTACGAGTTACAACTTATTTAACTACGGGTAAAGGGTAACATTTTACCTACTGATGTACTTACCAATAAGTTACGTGTATACAGAATATCTATTTCGAAAGGGACTAGATAAATTGATCGAACACATTTGGAATTTTCTAACGATTTTTTCACAAAAACCAAAATAGTTATTGTTACGTAAAAGTTGTGTATTAATACACTAGCCCACACCTAACATCTTTTTGAGCAAACGCGTCGAGAGTTCGGTAGCTAAGAGTGTTGTCGGCGGCACGCGAAAACTGTATCAATCATAAAGAGCGGTTCACAATGGCGGTTCTTTTTTGTCGGGACCCCAGCCTCTGAGGGATTCGTCTGTGTGACTTTATTTCAAATAATTTGTCACACTACACACCCGACCTTCGACTTTTAATTATTTATATTCAACTAGCTATTGCCCGCACCTACCGGGTCGAACTATAACTTATTATCATCAAGTAAATCATCAAAATTGGTCAAGCCGTTTAGGTGGAGAAGAAATACGAACACACGCACACCGGAATTATGTATATAAAGATAAAGCACATGGGAATCGATCAAGTTTTTTAAGGAGGAATCTTCTAATTTCACTTCAAGGTTTTATTGCTTTGTTCCCTTAGTCAGATTTTGCAGAATATTTCCTGAATAGTTGAATAAACTTATTGGATAATAATAATAATAATAATAATAATAATATTTATTTACTTTTCAAACAATAAGCCGTATCTAAAGGTTGCAGCCAGCACTCATAATAGTATTTAACTGTGCTATGAGTGCTGGCTTCCATCAAGATATAGTACAGGTTTCATATTATAAGAAATGATAACTAATATAAATTAAGTTATATAATTAAATGAATCAATAAAATTAATGATAATGGGTAATAACAATAGTGTGTTATATTAATGGGTGAAGTAAATTTTCTGTATATTCATAAGATAATTGAAGGAGCCATTCACTCAGGGTTTTTTTGCATGTATAATGAGTCATTTCATGGATGTGTAAGGTACGATGAGTATTATTGTATAAAAATGGACCGAGAAAGCAGAAAAAATTATGGCTGAAGCTTGATTTTAGGGAAATTGAGTTTGCAATAAGATGGTTACGTCTGTTGGTATCGGGATCTATGGGCGTAAGCGAGTGTTGCTTTAGAACAGTAAAGAGAATAAACAATTTTCGAACCGCTAATACTCCACAAAAATCATAGAGTAGCTGAGTGGGAAAAAGAAAAGGTTTAAATGTGGCTACTTTCAATAGTGCTCGTTGAGCGCGTTCGATGATTATGAGGTTGGTTTTGGATGAACCTCCCCAAGAGGTAATGCAGTAAACAATTATAGATTGACAGAGGGCTAGATATACCATTTTTAGAAGTGAAGTTGAAGCTACGTGTCGAAGATGTTTGAAGACGAAAATAAGTTTGCGTATTCTATTTGCTAAGAGAATAATATGAGGTTTAAAAGAAAGATGAGAGTCAATAAGAACACCGAGGTATTTTATTTGAGTTATTTTTCCAATTTGGGGACAGTGACATGGCTGGGAGTCTGAATGTGGGTTATTAGAAGAATGAACAATGATTGAGATATTAGGAATAGGGTGATGCCAATTTCGTATGGAAAAGGTCATATATTTGGTTTTATCTGCATTTAAGGTGAGTAGATTTTGATTAAGCCAATCACAAACTAATTGAAAACCGCTTTGAGCATAGGTATTGACATGTTCCCACGAGGTAGCAGAGAAGACAAGGGCGGTATCATCAGCGTATGAAATAATATTACACTGAGGAATGGTCAAATTACAGAGATCGTTCACGTAAACTAAAAAGAGGCTAGGACCCAGGACACTGCCCTGAGGCACCCCATAATTTACACGAAGATCAGAGCTAGTAAAACCTTCAATGGTGACACTTTGTAGACGGTTATTTAAGTAGTTTCGAAAAAGTTCTAAAGGAAGTCCTCGGATCCCAAGACTTTCCAACTTTTTCAGTAGAATGGGAATTGAAACCGTGTCGAATGCTTTTGCTAGATCTAGAAAGATAGCCAGAGACTTTTTCCCTTGGTCCATATTCAGAACAAGTATGTTTGTGAGATGGTGTACCGCTTGGTCTGTTGATTTATTACTGCAAAAGCCGTATTGGTTGCAGCTAAGAAGATGTTTGTTTTCTAGGTATTTCATAAGCCGAATATTTAAAATACGCTCTAGAACTTTAGAGAAGGCAGGTAGAACAGAAATAGGACGATAGTTATTGATAAGGTGTCGATCCCCACTTTTGTAAATTGGATGGATTAGTCCTTTTTTGAAGACTGATGGAAATATACCAGTGGACAAGGAAAGGTTACAGATATACGTAAGTGGAGCGACAACAATGTCTTTAAGAATTTTAATAACTTTGGTAGAAATACCATCACAACCTACTGCACAATCATCTTTAAGGGACATTATAATACTCGATACTTCATCTTCGTCAGTTGGAAGAAGAACAAAGGAATCAACAGCAGTTGATGGACATATATAAGCAGCGTTAGGTTGATAATTTAAAATTTTTTCAGCTAAATTTTTTCCAACGTTCGCAAAATAAGAGTTAGCGAAGTTAACTGATTCTTGGTAAGTACTTTTAGAATGTAGAAGATTTTGGGAACTTGTTTTATGTTTGTTTAAATACGTGATATTTTTAATAGTTTCCCATAGTTTTTTAGTATTTGAACCAGCTTCCCGAAGTTTGTTTTGCTCGTATGTTCTTTTAACTTTTTTTAAAATTTTATTGCAGAAATTTCTGTATCTCTTATAAGTTATTTTAAGTATGTCATTGTGGGGAGAATTTTTATGTTTTTTGTGAAGTCTATTTCTATTTCTGATGCAACGTAATAGTCCAGGAGTAATCCATGGTTTGATGGTTTGGAGGCGTCGAGGTAAAGTCAATATAATAGAATTTTGTTTTATTTTAAAATAAATGGTATTAATCATATATTCAGTAGCTTCATTAGGATCAGTCATGTTAAACAAAGGCAAAAAGTCGGTCTTATTCATGTCATTTAACAGATTTGTTAAATTAGTTTTGGTTTTGGTTTTGGTGAGTACTAGATTTTTTTTTATTAGCAACGACAGTAGAACCGTATAATGATCTGTAACCGTTGATTGTATAACTAGCGTTTTAGCGGCGTTTCTTGATTTTAGAAAAATATGATCGAGGCATGTGTTTTCGTGAGTATTAAGTGTATGAGACGGAAGTAAACCGTGAAGAGCTAAAAGATTGAGATATTCGTCGGAGCGATTGTCGTGATTATTAGCGCTTATGTCAATGTTGATATCTCCAATAATAATAAAATTCTTAAAACGGGATAGATCGGTGAGAACTTGATCTAGTGAATGGATAAAATTATTTGTGTTATTGAAGGAATGAGGACGGTAAATTGCAAGAATTGCCGTATCTGTTCCTATTTTAATCAGTAAGCTGCTAGAATCTAATAAGGTTGGTTCAGTAATTGTGACATTGGACAGGGAGTTATGTATGTATACTACAACGCCATCATTTTGGTTGTTTGGATTAGTCGATGAGTGATGAGAGTAGTTAGATAGAGGTGGTACATACGGATTATGTGAAAGCCAGCACTCTGTAAGTACAATTACGTCACATTGTATTTTTATAGTGTGTAGTAGTAAAGTAAAATCCGTTATGTTGGCTGAAATACTGCGTATGTTTTGTGTGACTATGGTAAAGTTGGTTTCGGATGGAATTAAAAGGTTAGAGCAGAGCTCTGGGTCGCAGGTGCTTGATGACGATATAGATATTTCATCAACATCTTGTGCTAATAGATTTATCATCAACTTTAAATATTAGTAATAAGGTTATAAGGAACACAAAGTAATAGGAAAAAACAAAATAATAATCAGTGAAAAAAAATAAAATCTAGAGAAAAATAAAATACTAAATCGATGAAGTTAAATGATTATTTTTCAGGTCTTCTATTTGACGTTCCTCAGTTAGTAAGAATGCCTCGGAACCAACGTCTTTGCGGAGTAGCACTCTAGCGCTAGATGTCCAGCAGAATTTAAATTGGCCCGTCTTGACTAGTTGCCGTCCAAGATAATAGAGCCGTTTAGCCCTTGGGGTCAAATGTTCGTCTATATAGATCGGTTGAACGGGGATGTCTGAATAAATTATAGATGAGTTAAGCCGATTACTCTTGTTATTTATATTGTAGTTCTTCGCCGCCTGAAGGATTTTGCTTTTCAGGATAACAGAGTTAAGGGTTACGAGTATGGTTCTATTTTCTGAATTAGATGAAACGCGACGAATATCCCGGATATCCGATTTACTGGCGTCGACTGAGATGATATTAAGTAGTAGTTCAGTAATTTTTAGAAGATCCAGTTGTGTCTCATTTGGTTTGGTGGGCACGTTCCTTATTTCCAAATTGTTCAGTGTAGATTTCCTAGTCTGTTCTTCTAGTGCATTTTCGAGTTGTTTGATACGGTATTCGTAGCGTGAGGAAGTATTTTCGAGAGAAATCAGTTTAATATTTATGTCTTTATTTTCTTCGGAGAAATATTCGAGGGATTTTTCTATGTCAAGGTTTGATTGGTGTAAAGCAGTGATTTCGTTTCGCATGTCACATAATGATTTTTGAATAGTGGTAAGCACGGTTGATTGATCCTTCCGAAATGATTGTAGCAAGTCTTTCAGTTCTGCAAACTGAACAGCACAGTTACAGCATTTATTCGACGGACGAAGGGTAACATTGTTGTCAACACCAAAACTAACCGCAAGATTATCGTTCTTTTTTGTGCTTTTCTTTTTACTAGGGGTTCGTTCCATTATTCATTCCACTGTATTAATTTATTCTGACGAATCCAATGGTTTTATTTAAGAAACAGATTGAAATTATAAAATTTAAATTAAAAATTGTTTTTCAATATAATTGACATGACATGACAATTATAACAACATTGATAACAAAATCTAGTGGGAATTTTCTCCCTAGTGCTATCAAAGTGTATTTTGTTCTGCTTCCATAACATCATTCAAAGCTATTTCCTTATAAATGTCACAAGATAAGGTCACATAAGTAGCCGTATATCGCAGTGTTCGCATCGGTAAGGATTTCTGTACATTGTTTATCTAAAGTCCTGAGGGACTGTTGAAGGAGACGAGGGAAACTCGGAGCTAAGCCTTCGTGATTTAACAATCCGGCCACTCTGGGCCTGCTCTAATTTTTCTGTTAAACAATGTGCCATTTTAAGTCTTGAAAGTGGTTTTCAAAGATACTAATTTGCTATGGTGATGTTCCATATATTTTTACAGTTTTTCACCCAAATACGACAAAATTCTTTAGGTGACGCCAAAGCAAAGGTCATTGAAATCCCAAGCGGTCATTCAAACGGTCAACTCGGCACCGATAATTCCATACATTTTATTGTATCCAGGTGCTGAATACGATAATTATCTGACAAAAATATTTAGAATAAACGGTGTCGTTTTCTTCGAGTGACCATTAAGCAGTTCAGTTTTGAATTGCGGATAATTGTTATTATAAATATAAAAAAACAACAATTTCTTTAGTATTCCGTACATCACATATTTACTCGCCCTCTAATATCATGAATTATAAAAATATTTAGTACATTATCGAAACTGATTACTGTGTAGAACAGTGAGTGTAACTGGCATCGCGATTAGCATGTGGGGCAGCGGTTTAGCGAGAATACTTGTGGTGTCCATTTTATGAGCAAGATTAGACCTCCCCGCTAGTCCGGGGGTTACTTTTGGAATCCGGGAAATTAGTTACAATTAAGAAAGGTCTAATTCTGCTTTAAGTAGCTTAATAATGATTATTTAGGGATGGTAAATTTATGCAAAGAAATTAGTTATCTTTTGATCGGTAACAGAACTTATCAATCGAGTCAAAACGATAAAGATATTTTCATGGCATCGTGCAAACAAAGGTGATGTGCCTTTTAGGTTTAATTTCGGGTGATCATACATTTACATATTACTTTAATAACCCTCTTAAATTGTTAAAACTTCCCTCTAAAAGTAAATCGCAAATTCTCTACAATGAAATCATACGAATGCAACACTTTAATTATGTAAATAGTTCTTTTGCGTGTCCTAAGTTGGCGAGACCCAGGGAGATGTTTACAATGTAAAAGAATTTGCCTTAGAGATCCAAACAGTGGTTCAGACAGAGTCCGTGCCAAGAGGCTCGCGCATGCCGCCCGTCTTCCGCACGTTCGACCAATTGTTTGGATAATCTGTTTTAAGTTGTCTGTCTTTAAGGGTGTCACCGCATCGATCGACTGATGATCGAACGTCGATATATGTTTAATATAACGATGCTCTATGAAGAAACTGTCGATCGGCGTCGACTCTTCTTATTCCACCATGGATCGATGGATCGATAGAGGCTCAATCAATTGGTGTGGCAACACCCTTGCTTACAACATTTTACTAAAAATCCAAAGTTATTTGTAATAATCAGTTAAATGTTTAGCTTCCGAGCAAGTGCTATTTTTCGTTAGTTTGATTGTATTCTCCACAAACTTCTTGACAGAGAAAGAAGAGTAACAATTCAAACATTTGGTTACGTCAAAAATGACAGATGAAAGGTTTTCAAGTAGGTACCTAAAGGCACTCAGACTATCAAAGGATTTCCCAGGAGCGTATTTAGGGAATAACAAAATATGGAGTATCCTAGTAAACAAACCAAAAATTATAAGGGGCCCCGCGCACACGTTCTGGAGTCGAGTTGGCGTCGAGGCGCGGGCGCCCAAGCCGAGTGCTGCGTCTAGATGCACTTAAAGAATATTTGGCAGTGCGTTCTTTGGTCCGTTCATTTAATAGGGTTGAGGAGGCGTCGCAGTATGGACGTTGGCGGGGGCATGAAGTGTGCCTGCACCTGGACGCCGACCCTATTTTGTAATTCGTTTCACGCATTGCGGTGCTGCTGGATTGAGAGAAAAAGAATAGATCGTGTCACGACGCCGCGCCGCCCCGCACCGCGAATCTTGAGTGTGCAAAGCGCCTAAGGGAGATCGCTTTAAAATCGTGGCTTAATGATACTCGTGACGACAGGGAGAGGGCGCCACTCGAAAAACTCGATGTAACAGAAAACATGCAGCGGGGGAAGTTTATACGAGACAATTTTAGAAATAAATTACGTCACATACGTTCTTGCCCGCCATTATTTGGTCGCGGTGAAGCTTCCGGTTGCTTACCTACATGTGTACTATGTTTTGGAAACAAGCAATTTGTCTTTAGGGTATGTCGATAGGATTTTACCGACATCGACACCCACGGAGAGTTTTCATGTTTAAATAATGACCGACCTTGCTAAAAGTTTGGAAAAATTGCATAAAGATAAGAAAACTCCATTAAGTATTTGTAAATTAAATACCCTAAAAACTAACAGAACGGAGCCGGAGTTTTTGTTCGATCCAGATGTGAACCAGCCCGTAAATGTTAAATAGGTACATCAGCAAATGATTGGACCAACTTCGTGATTCGCTTTCTTTGCGGTGACCAGATTCGACTCGATTAAAAGATCGATTAATCGAGTTAGCGTTTTGATTGAGTCGCGCTATAGCTATGCACGTATCTCGTACCGAGGAATGACAAATCAATAATACGCCGAAGCCATTGTTGACAACCGCTTGGCGCAGTGGTTCGAGCGTAGGCCGCTCGGCTCACTGCATATGGTGGTTGCGGGTTCGATTCCCGCTGGGGTAAATTTCGGAAATGGCCTTTTCGGAATTTGCCCTGGTCTGGGTGTCACTGGGTTCGCCCCCAGTCCATTGTACGGTAGCCATAGTACAAGCTTTGCTTAGTTTGGGACCATACAGTTGGTGTGTCAGTCTGGCGATATTTATTATTTATTTTTGTATCTTGTAAATGGCTGAACTAATTTCCATCGAATAAACTTGTCATTGACTACCAAACTCCACCAAACTCCGCCTTATAATAAATTGCTATCGTCATTCTTAATGACAGATAAAACAATGATGTCTAGGCGTTAACAGATATTTGGTTGACTCGTGAGCGGGGACAGATTTGTTTATATTTGCCGACAGATATCGACAGTGTCGTACAGATACATAATGATTTTAAAAGACATAAGAATCTTAAAATTGCACTGAACATTAAAAATTATAGGATTCTAACCTATGTCTACATAGAAAGCGATACCATATAGCCATTAAAAGCCGTTAATATTGTTTACTCTTTTTTCTGGGTCAACTGCCCTCAATAAAATAATGTAATGGCGCGGAATAGGTACATTATATTGACAAGCTCAGCGGGGTACTGTAGCGTAGAGTCCAGCGCTTTAGGTGATCCGGGGTAACTTTGATTTATTAACTTAAGTGACATACGATTAAGAGCATTTCGTTTTTTCTGGAAGATAAGTACGACTATTTATATACTAGGTGAAACAAAAAGGGTATACTATTTTTTTTGCAACTTAAGTTTGTAAATCTCAAACTATCGGCTTTGTGGGACAGTTGAAGTACTAAAGGTTTTGTAGACTTGTGAAGTCTGTCAACAGCTGTATTCCTATAACACCTTTTATTTTTTAAGTTTCCTCCAAAGCTGATAGTTTTAGATTTACAAAGTTAAGTTTTGAAAAAAAAAGTATACCCATTATGTTTCACCTGGTATATTGATTGTATTTTCAGAATAAATTCTAAGTCTTTACCTCCTTTGTTTTACATGCAGATGTTTTCATAATAGACCAAAAGGGAGACCAAAAAATGTACCGAATTTAGATAAGTTCCCCAAGCAGACAATTTGACCTAATGTGTGTAGAGCCTTACTGAATTGTCTTTACAATGAAATCTCGTGCACCGACACACCTCGTGGGCCGGAGGAGTCTTAACGAGGAAATAGTGGTCGTAAATCAGGGGAAATTCGTTCTTATTGAATTTCCTTTTGTCGGGAACGGAAGCTCCGCCTCGGTTTTTGTTCCAAATGGACGCCTCGAGACGTGTACGGTTTTTTGACCCTCTTCTGTGCGAGCTCTATTTATTAAACGTTTTAGGTATTAATAGACAATTAATTTTAATTCCAATTGTTTTTTAAATTTTATAGTGAGAAATAAAGCCTCACTCATACTTTTTTATGAATTCATACGTATTCAGAAGCCAGAAACGCCAAAATCTGTAAGGTAAAAATCATTCATAATATATGGAAACATTTCTTCCGTTTTTGCGACGCTCTAACATCTAAATAAAAGGGTTCACAAGAAAATAACACTACTGATGATAGTCAATAAGTATAAATAAAAACTCTGTAGATAATATTTATGGCCTTGATAAGCTGGAGCTTTCTTCAAGTTAGGTACTCTTAGTATTAAGTGTTAACTCTACAAATTGTCCTCATTCATTTTTCGCATGTTTAAGAACTAGAGTACTGCTCAGGTCCACGTTTTTTTTTATATTCTCGAACTCTTGTGAGAACTTTAACAGTAAAGTATTGAAAAATTAGGTCATCTGTGGCGAAGCGAAGATCTTTATTCGAAAAGTTTTCAAGTTTCATCGACTTTTATTGGAATCTTCGATCTAACATTAAAGCTACTCTCCGGTAGTGGATATAACATAACTGTGGAAGCTAATTCTTCTATCGGTACAAAGTATCTGCTCAGGTATCGATTTCACCGGCTCGTGGTTTATGTTAGTCGAAGTTAAGCCTTGCAGATCTTCGGAGCTGTAACGGGAGCCCCCGAACCCGCCGAAGTTTATCAAAGTTATCCGATTATGAAAATCTCAGGGTTTTAGCAAAAGAAAACTAATTACTATTCTTGAAAGTTTTTGTCGCAATCAGGATTTTGTTAGGAGTTTCATAATGGAGGCAAAATTTTGACAAAGATTTTCTAGGCCTAATTAGAAATATGTTTTAATTTTCAGGTAGGTAAGTAATGAATTAATGAAGAAAATACCTTGTTGTGTCTATTTTCTTCGCAAGCTCAAAACATTCTAAAAATAAAGATTTTTACGTACCTAACTAAAACACCAAGGTGAAAGAAGGTTGAGAAGGTCTATTTATAACCTTTTTTATTTCACAATACGAGTAGAAATAGCAACACCTACAATTTAATAAAGTGTTTTAATCTACATAAACCTTTACGAGGTTCAAATCCCGCAATAAAGTTGACGCACGCACGCACATAGCTGAGCAAAGTTATTAAATCTGCCTGAAAGTCGTAAGATTAAAAAACCATAATATGAGAGCGTAAAACACATTTCACTAAATGAAACACACGTGTAAAACTTAATTGCAGGCGCGCGAGCCGCACCTAGTCCAGAAAAGCGCTGACGTTTTAAAAGTATTACTCTTGCATTTTAATAACATTTATTTAGAGAGAAGCAGACTCGGAGCGAAATAATGAGGCGACGCGTGAATTTACCGAGGGAACTCAGTCGCAGTTGCGGAATAGTTGAATTGACGCTTGCGCTCGCTTTTTGTGCTCGCTCGACCGTGCTGCGCCAGGAGCTGAGCGGAAAATGCTACGGTGACGTCACCTGCCACGTGGCGAGTCCCGTGAGCTCCGAAACGGGCATACAAATTAAAAAACTTTCCCCAAATGTAAAACCACACGCGCTAACTTCCAGGTCAAATCCGTCGCTCCACAAAGTCATAATCGCGTTCCTAGCATTCCGTGTTTTAAAGCAGTTTGAAAAGTTTTCAACATCATCGATTCCATATTTTCAGTACGCTGCGCTGGCATTTTTATTTCCTGATCGATGTTAGTTTGTGTCCGATTTATCAAAAATTCGACAGGAAAAATACTGGACAAGACACGATAACCGACAGGAAACCAAATATTTGTTGGTAAGTTGTTTCAAATTTTGTAAATAAATCAACAAACTCGCCGATTTGTTGTACAGAAGTCCAGAGCTTGTAGTACGTGCATTCGGCTCGCGGGTTGGAAGTGTGACAGTCTTTCAGCAGTAAATCACAGGCGGAGCGGAGCGCGAGTACGCGAGTGCATGCTATCCGGCTGCGACATATTTGGCAAGCGCGCCGGACTCCCAGCCAACTGTGACAATGCCTCTGTAGCGTACCTAGTGCGCCGCAACTTATCTGATAGGCTAGCAGTTCAGATTAATACCTACTTACGATTCTGCATTTATTCCTAGCAACAACTTGTGTTGGCAGCCCAATAAAGCTTTGATGGTTTTATTTCTAAAGAACATAAAATAGTTTTTGTGTTGCTGAACAACGAGTTAATAAAGTAGTTAATCCAGACTGAAAACCATTACACGAACTCATGGGAATAAAACTCCATCGAATAAATGAAATCATAGCTCAACTTTATCGGCTTGTAACCATCAATATTAACAGAGGTTTAATATGAGATTGTCGTCGCATCTCATTGTCTAATTCCACAACAAAGTCCCCCATACATCAAAGAACAAACGATACCAGACGAAAATAATAGATGTGCCGGTCACGAATACCATTATTTAATATTGTAAGCATCATATCGTCGGTCTATTATTTATGGGGGCCATCCTTCATTTCGTCTACAGGAGTAGATAACCGGTGCGGTTTTTATTTTATCGAGCATAGAGCTATGGGCCACTCACGCGAAGCGGTAATCATGGCGATTCATGATTCTGAATGCAACAAATCGAAAATGGTTTGAAAAAACACCTTATGTGGAAATCCAGCGATAGGCGATCTCGTAACTAATTCCTTTATTATTCCTGGAACATTCTTTATTCGGGCCTAAAAACGTACCGTAGTTTTAAGGCAAGATATGCATCTTTGGTCTTTGTCTGAATAGAAATGGGTTCTTATTTTTGTGGACGACGAACTAAATCACTTTGACGATAATATGTAATACAGATGTGATTAAGCTTTCGCTATAAGTAATGTAGGGCATAAATATCGGTAAATGTATCAATTTATATATTTCATAGAAGCGTGTAGGTAATGTTTCCTTATATCTCAGTTGCGTCGGCAAATGAGAAAGTGTCTGCAATCAGCAATAGGGCAATTTGAGGACTCCATGAAAATTTAAGGCGTTCTTACAAAAAAAAATATTATTTTTATAAATTTGTTTTTCGTCAAGCTATTCTAATTTCGGCTATCGAGGCCAAGCTAAACAATAAGTATCCGCCGAGCGGAAGGAAACTTTCCTTATTTCTTTGTTTGTTTATTAAAACCGAGTCAAGCACTGAAGTTTATATAACTTGACATTTTCGTTTATTTCCAATTTCATTCAGTGGTTCCTTTACGGCTTGTTTATGTTTGTTGTCTATCATGAATCTCGAAAGAATAATTTGTTTAGTGACCGATGATACAATTATCATTATGACATTTTGTTTTGTTAATTTATTGTACTCTGTTTTTCCAAAACTCTCTGGAGAGACAATGCCCTCCTCGAGATAGAAATAATACTATTTAGTGATTCATGAACTAAGAACTGACGGTAAATAAGATTGTAAGCCTAACAGGTAGAAACCTATTGAATTCGATTCTTATCATCGGTTGAAACACACCACCGCGTTATGGGACTCTTATACTTAAAATATACATAATGCTATATGTCACCTTCAATCGTAAACAGACGTCTCCAGCAACAACCAGACACGTCTCATAACACCATCCATTTATTTACGTTCAATTACAAGCTTTTATTTACCAGCTCCAGTGTGAATGGCGGAGAGCGTTCAAGTTTCCGTCGTAAACCGAGTGATGACGACGCTCACCCTTGTTGATATTCATAACAGGCAGGCTCGTGGTGTCAGCTAAATTGCTTTATTACTGTCTATAGGCACGATGTTGCGATCTTACCTGGGTGAAGAGTTAGAAAATGTGGTAATTAACAACGCATTCAGTACGCAATATTGTTTATATTCTGTTTTTTATGTATGTTCACCGATTTCTTCGTCAATTGTGGACAGATTTTGAAGATTCCTACATTCCACTACGTTAGGCCTACCGCTTAGGTTTTAATGGGACTAGTCCCGCCACACACTCCCACCACTGTAACTCCTGTAAGCCAGGATCGACAATGGTGACCAATAATGACGCCGAGGTTTGACCCTCGACGAGTCCCGAGGAAAAGTTAAATTGTCTTGGAACCCGCACGAATTTAATCGAAAGAAATAAAAGGAGGAGTTGGAAGAAAATATTTCCACTTCCCTCCGGTCCAAAGCGGGAGACAAAATATGTATATGTAGCTGGTATGGGCTAATTGCCATAGAAACAAGACTGTTACAGCTGATTGAAGACCAGTTGTAAGGCACCACGGATCGTAATATGACTAATTGGACCTAAACTCGTGAGCTGATTATACTTGATTCCAATAATAGGTATGGCAAAAGCGCTTGAACGCACGGAAATTGTCCCTGGATTCCACAAGGTCTGTGTAATAAACTGCTCCAGATGTCACTTGCAGGCTATTTAGCATAGTAGTCCGTTCGTTGTGCCAGAGACTGCACTCCCACAGGATGTGATGTGCAGATTGTTCATGATTGTTTTGCGGCGTCGAGCATTGACAGAAAGGTGAAGGAACTAACGTGAAGTAGAATAATTTGCCTACCTCTTAGCTACCTATCCTTACTTACATAAATTGGCACCGACACCAAATGAAATAAATTATAAGGTCCCCAGTTATTTCTGACATTTTAGTGCACCCAGGTTTTTTAAAGACGGTTCATAATTATATTTTATTTAAATACTTTTCTACCAATCTATACAAATAAATAAAATTGGAGTGTCTGTTTGTAATATCAAAATAACACCTTTTCACTAAATGCATATGAAAGTACATACGACACCTATAACAAAAATGCGATTTAAAAAAAAATTGTCTGTCTGTGTGTTTGTTCCGGGTAATCTCCGAAACGGCTAGACCGATTTTGATGGGACTTTCACTGGCAGATAGCTGATGTTTTAATGAGTAACTTAGGCTACTTTAATTTTTGAAAAACAATTAGGGTTCCGCGTAATAAAACTAAAAACACATGAAATCAAAGAGTATCTCCGAAACGTCTGGACCGATTTTGACGGGACTTTCACTGGTAGATAGCTGATGTTATAAACAGTAACATAGGCTATTTTTAATTTAGAAAAAAATTAAAAAATGGGTCATGTCGCGCGGGCTGAGAACGCGCGAGCGGGATTTTTTTGTTAAGTTAAATTCCACGCGGACGAAGTCGCGGGCTCAGCTAGTCAAATAATAAAAATATTGTCCTGCAGATAAGGAAATGCTTTTTATCTACAATACTTTTGTTTTTCCGTTATATCTTGTAGCAGAAAACGTTCAAAATGTCGTCGAGAGTCTACAAATGACAATACCTTTGTTCATTATACATCAAAGTTAATACCATCAAATTTGTTTTACAGCCAGTAAACAGCGACGCGATGTAAGTAACTATCCCGAGACTGTTATTAGACACAAGTGTAGATTTTTCACACTCAAACACGAGAGTGAAGAGGCGTTAAGTTCTTACAGGTTGCAAGTTCGTATTTAGAAAGTCTTGTGTATATTGCATGAATATTAATTTAATTTTACAATTCCGATGTTTGTATATATATGATATATATGATATATATCTGTCTTTACATATTGATTTCCTATGTTCAGTTTTAGATCAGCTTGTTCTTATTTCCCTACTAGTGTTAATTAGATAACTCTACATCGCTAACTCTACGCGTACATAAACAAATAGAGACTGACAATAAAGAATCCTTTATAAGTTCAGTATTTATTATCAATATACTGAAAAGGTGAAACACAGTGTAAAACCTATAATACTGACTAAAAAGGAGTAAGTACAGAATTGAGTAACTGTTGAATAGGAATATAACTCAAAGTGTACGGGGTGTATAAATGTAAATGAGAGTCACATATCGGATAAAAGATGTGAGATGGACGAATAATGTAAGCAAATGGAATCATAAGAATGTGTAATGAAGACCACAAGCTGGGTGAAGCGTTAAAGATATACTCGTAATACAGAGTGCCCTTTCTAACAAAATAAATAATACAATGCACAATGTATTATGTCTACTTATTCATAGAAGCACTTAAATAAATGATTATTTTCTAAATTACTTGAAAACAACTCATACACGCGCTAGCTCGACCGGAGTAGTACCATCCTCTCACAGAAGATCGGTGCAAAGTATCTATTATAGCTGCGCTTCGTTCAATGAATGAGCGCCGGAAGCCCAACCCCTCGTCCATTCCTTTCTCTCTGTCCCACTTCTCTTCAAGTCGTCAACGTGCGGGCAATTCCTTTGGTATTGCAAGCATCTATAGGCTACAATAACTGCTTAACATCAGGCGGATCGTACGTTTGTTTTTCGACTTTGTTGAATATAAAAAATGACTTTTTTATCCATTAAGTATGTAGATAGCTACGGAGCGGTATTCCGTCCCGCCACCCGTGTTTCCGGTGAGGTATAACCTCGGTATCTAAAAAATCTAGAGTAACCAGACGGGTACTGTGTCAGCGAGCCACATAAATTAAATAATTTACACAAAATGTTAGCAGATGAGAGCACACCTAATAAGTATATTTTATATTGATCATAATTTATTAAAAAAAAACATATTTCCTTGATATAATTCTGGTACTTTTCATACTAACCGTCATTAGCTATGCGACATAAGATAAGGAATTAATTATTTAAAAACAAGAAATGTGCTTATGAATTCAAGGAGCTTTGTGCATAGATTAATATTCTTTTGATAAAATGGAAATGGAAAAATAAAGGCAGTTCAGTAAAAGCTTCGCTTATCCAGCTGTTAATGGCGTTTGTTTCGTGCAGGCGCGGCGCGATGACGACTGGCCTAAGAAAACTTCGCGATAGATTTGCATAGGTACACCTTATGCACCTTGATTGAATGGAGCAGGCGCAGTTACGGGATTTGGTTTAGGTACAGCGGGGGAGAGCGGGGTCTTGCAATTTTTGTGTGATTTTACCTATCTTCTAGAAAATTTGTTCTAAACATAAATATTTATCACTTTAACTTTCTATTTAGTGATGAGTTAATGACAATTATTGTAAACAGCTAGTGATGTCTATAATAATATGATGCCTATATAAATTGGTCAATGTAAAATCAAAGTCAGGCACGGTTCTGAATCCACTCATTGCCCCTCCCCCTATGACTGCCGAAATGAAATTGAGGTAGTGGACCTTTTCCCATCACGGTAACAGCACACCTTTTCCTAGAAACAGTATTTAATAAATACACGCATCATTGCACTGACACTCTTTTTGGCAAAAGCCTCACACTTCTTCCTGTGTAGTATAGGTACTAAGTCCTCAACCTTTAGTTTTTAAACATAAAATGTACCGTTTTACTATCTTGAGGCTCAGCACTAAACTTCATTCTCTAATACCCAGTGGAGAATTTTAACTTAGCTTAATACTCATTCACTTGACCATAAATTGTCAAGGAGCAATTTAATAGGAATGTCCACATTAAAATAGCGTTTTGCGCTTTTAGCTTCGTTATCAAGTCGGCGCACGCAATCCTACAATCAGGCCGCGGTCGGGTGAATGCATATCGAAACTTCGTTTTAGCACCTCAACAAAACGCTAATATCATACTTTCCGGCCACCGAGCGATTGTAAAGAAGCCCATTTACTTTTGTTTATTGTCCTTTAAAATATTTGGGCCAGTGCCAATTTTAACTTTCACTTTTCGACATTCAAAATTATGTAATAAGTAAGAATTACTGGAATAATTGTACCTACTTACAGCCTATTATGTCTACTTATGTCTGGTAAAGATCTATAATAGATTATCATACTAATATTATGAAGAGGAAAACTTTTTTTGTTTGATTGTAATGAATAGGCTACGAAACTACTGAACCGATTTGAAAAATTCTTTCACTGTTGGGAAGCTACACTATCCTCGGGTGACATAGGCTATATTTTTTTTTTTAAATTAGGGATCCTTACTAAAACTCCAATAATGTAACCGTAATGTACACGTGCGAGTCCGGGGCGGGCCGCTATCTTTCTACTATATAAAAATAAGTCGGGTTTTCCTTCCTGACGCTATAACTCCAGAACGCACGAACCGATTTCCACGGTTTTGCATTCGTTGGAAAGGTCTCGGGCTCCGTGAGGTTTATAGTAAAGAAAATTCTGGAAAAATGTTAAGGGTGGTCCACATTCCACGCGGACGGAGTCGCGGGGCACAGCTAGTGTATAATAAAACAAAAACTACTACAACAATTCTCGGGACGCACGTTTTCGGTTTTAAAATGTTTTTGACACATTCATTCCATTTTTCAGTGAAGTTGATCACTTTAAACCGTCGTAACATGCATGACGTCACGAAAATTACCGCCGGAGCTTTGACTCGGACCGTTTTCGAGCACCGTCGTTTTAAAAACAAAGGCAGCTCTGTTCGTATGACATAAAAGAGAAAAGCGCGCAAGTGCTCGGACCGGCGCGGACGATTGACGGCTCACATGGGAACAGTATGCTAATTCGCCGGGCGCATTTCGGCGAAGCACTGTCAACGAGCTCGGATAGCCTAGTGGTACCTGTACTAGACTTATCTACTATATAACTTAAGCCTCCGGATTTGGCTGCCTAAAACAATTTCGCGTAATCAATTTATTACCAAGAAGTTCCACGCTCATTCGGCCTCACAAGAAAATTCCCCAATTAAAAAAAGGGTTTATTTGAAATTCCATTTCCATTGTTTTTAATTAATATTCTTACGTATAAGTAGGCAGTATATGTAGTAAATTGTACGTTCAATTTATACTTCTAAATTCAACGAATGTTTTTGAGGTGTCCATGTTCTGTGCGGAGACTCCAATAGTTAAGGCTAAAGCGCTCGAATCTAGCCCGCGAAGTTCAAACTTTTTTGAGGTTTTTTAGAAAATTTTCAAAATCTGACAATAATAAAAGGCACATTTTGTAATTCGCGACAAAGACCGTGTGCAGTGCATTTATTCATATATCCAACTTACTCTAAAACATTTCAAGAACGACAGCTATCCAGATAATCTGCAAATTTTGTATATTTAGTGATTTACTAGTATCATATTCACCGTGATAATATTTAGAGTAAAATAAATGTATTAATAAACGCACTGCATACTGTGTTTGTCGCAAATCACAAAATGTTGTCTTAAATGTTTTCAGATTTTGGATAAACTATAAAAATACTCGAAAATTTTGAATTTCGCGGGCTAGACAGGCGCCTTCACCTTAAAGCATTAAATCACAAGTCTGAAAGCGATCTAGATTATGCTTTTGACATTTATTTTGAAAATATATTTCCAAGATCACTCTCAGCTTTGATATCGTTTTATTAATACGGACCGGGTAGGTGGTAGGGTAGAGTCAAGCTGTACACAATTGACTGCATATCCTATACAAGCTGGCATGCCAGGGGTAGTACCTCCCTCTAACAGAAGATCGCCGTAAAATAGCTATTGTAGCTGCAATTCGTACGATTAGTGAGAGAACCAGAAGCCCACCCTGCCTTCCCTTCTCCTTTCCTTTCCTTCCCTTTTCTTCAGGTCGGCGTGCGAGCAATGCCTTTGGTATTGCATGCATCTATAGGTTTCGGTTACAGCTTAACATCAGGCAGGTCGTACGCTTGATTGCCGAGTTTGTTCTATATGAAAATAATTACATAATTATTAGGATAAACGGACACGTCAATTTTGGTCACATGTGTGTTCAATAGGTATTATACTCGTATAGCCTTTTGTGTAGTACTAACCCACACTGTGGACCGAACGTGGTCCATATGCAAAAACTTGGCGTACAGTCGTGTGTGTGGATGGCGTTCGGTGACAAAAAAGACTTCTACTATTTTAGTTCAGCGAGAACTGTTTCAAAATGTTGTTTAATGTGAGTTCGGGTTTATTTAGTCGTGTTTTCCTTTTGTGGTGTTGGTATATTTTGGTCTGCTTTTGTAGTTGAATTAGGTAAAGGTAGTGCATTCTCCTCTATGCTATGGATTGAAGATTATTGTTTGCGTTAACATTTCATTAAGCATTTCTGTCTATTAGCTACCTGATATTTTACATTTGGAATTTGCGATGTGATTCTTACATCAATTTATAGGAGCATATTGTTTTATCAGGGCCTGTCTTTAAAATCCAATAGTGCATAACAGTCCTTATAATAAAATTATTTTCAGATTGACTGTATTTATACAGATGTGTGATGTTTGAACAAATTAATTTATCTTATCTTATCTAATCTTACAGAGTATTTTAAAAGACCGATATAATACTTGAGGGTTTGCATAAGAGTCGTGGAATTAAGTAATACAATTTTTTATTGAAATGAGAACACTTCAATATAGATTTTTCAATTAAAAATATATATACTTTGTCTAAGGGCGCAACATGAAAGCTGTGACATATATTCAAAGGCCCATGACTCAGAAAATACGATAGTATATTAGTGTGTCTTTATAAAGCATCCACATATTGGTTATCATATTAGTATATGACTAGCTGAGCCCGCGACTTCGTCGGCGTGGAATTTAACTTAACAAAAAAGCCCGCTCCCGCGTTCTGAGCCCGCGCTACAGAACCCATTTTTTTAAAATTTTGCTTTCTAAAATAAAAGACGCCTAAGTTACTCCCTATTATATCAGCTATCTGCCACTGAAAAACCCGTCAAAATCGGTCCAGCCGTTTTGGAGATTACCCGGAACAAACAAACACACAGACAGACAGACAGACAGACAGACAAAAATGTTTTAAATCGCGTTTTTGCTATAGGTGTCGTATGTACTTTCATATGCATTTAGTGAAAAGGTGTTATTTTGATATTACAAACAGACACTCCAATTTTATTTATTTGTATAGATAGTATATTATAGTTAATTTGTACATAATTATTATTCCGGACTTTACACTCTGTACAATAAGTTATTTAGATATCTGTTATTATTCATTTAAATAATATACATAGGTTCCTGGACTATAATGTAGGTAGAGCCAACGGTAGAGGCGGTAGAGTTCTGAAACTAATACTGAAATTCTCCTAGGTATAGAGCTACAAGGAGGTAAGCGGTAGGTGGATAATTAATACAAACACCCCGCATTATTCGGTCATAGTTCCAGTGCAAGCAGCACTAATAGGTTTACATTGAGATTAATGAACAGTATTTGTTAGATTAAAGTATTTCGAACGAGGATTAATATTCTCCCGCTCCGAGGAAGCTACGCACAAAGCCGACATGGAAAGGGTATTAAACACTGGCTTCAATAAACGGCCCAATAAGTTATGTAAAGTGCGGGTGCATCGCGTTACATTACAACCCCTACATGTCGGGGTTGGAACGCATGCGCTCGCACCGTCCGCCGCGCACGGCATATGCGGAATATTAAAGAAGGAAAGAGAAAAAAATTAACTTGTGAAGCCATTTTCGTCTATCGCCGACGCGGACGGTCCCCGCGCCCGCCGTAGGGTTTCTCCGGACTCCGGTGCAGGCAGAGAGCCGCGCGCGGCCACCGGGTTCGAACGCTGTCTCGCTGCCTCTCGCCGCCACGCGCAGTGTTCGGTCTCGAATACCGGTCCGGCCGGTCTCTGTGATCACACGTTGTGCGACCAATAATTATAATTGTGCAGTGTTATTTGGACATTTAAGAAGCCTCAGATACGGAACCTAGTGTTACCAGAAACCTACATACCAGGACAGTTTCTTAATACAGTGCGATTTGACTACTTTTTGTGAGGTGTAAGTTTTTCGGAAGTTTATTCTACAACAATAGTGTTAATTTGTGAGCTTAACTGTACATCGGATTTGTGACGTGGATAGCATCGCTTTGACAAGTTTGATGTGTTTAAGTAATCGGGTAATTCAGTAAAGTTGAAACTTTTACTAGTTACTCTATGTGTTTGTGAGGACCTTCTGATTCAGGCGCTACAAATACTTTTGATCGCAGCTTTTCAGGTATCTTATTTTATTATAATTTAACTTAATTGAACTTAATTTACATAATGTTGTTATAATGTTATTTATAACTTGATCTACTTATTTAAATCGTCTTATTTTATGTCAGACAGATCTGTTTTAGATTTAATGTTGAATAAAATTTGCATTAATATTTTACAGCTGTCGCATTAATTATTTTATTCTGTTCAAACATCCGTCTCTTTAGTAGTTTACTTTACTCATTTATTTTGTTTGAACTCTTATTAGAGATCAAATGTGTTCACCTGCTCATCGCGTCAGCTGCACCACGAAACCGGCTCCGAGAATCAAACAGTTTGACGAATAGCCCCAAACATATTAATAAATTGTACTTTGAACATCTAGACAAGCATACTACAAACAATAAAACAGTCATAACATAACACAAGAGGAACTTTGAACTCTCAAAAAGTTTTAATGGAGTTCGGAGGATACACTAAATCAAATCTTTTATTTATGAAGTAATAACTCTACAGTAGAGTGCACTCTAAAATAGACTTATATAATAAAAAATCCATACTCCTCCCAATAAATTATCACAAGACGTTCTTTTTATTGGAGTAACGAATGGTGAGATGAGTAATGGGACAAGTTTTACCAATAAATCATGCTTCTCGTAACTGTAGAGCTTCCGACGCGGGGTTGTATTTGGCAAGAGCCACCCTCACTTGATAGTTTTGCTTGATATACTTATCGGAGCAATCGATGGTATATAAAAAGCAAATACTTATTACATATTTTATCGAACTCCATCCGGGCAACGAATATAAATACGAAGGAAATCCTATCGATTAATGGGTAATGGGTTGCGATAAAAGCTTTTATGCCACGAACCTCTGAAATCTTAAGGTAGTAGACGCCTCAAAATACCTTAAAATGTAGAGTTTTGAATCTTTTATCTGATTACAAACTGTACCTGGTTAACCTGATCTGGTTTAAAAAAAAAAAGATTTCTAGCAATGTGAGTTTATCTCATTACCAGTATTCCCATTAGCCCCTCTAGCTAAGCTAATTGCTTGTGTTAGGAGTGGGCTCCCGTCAATAGTTCAGTGGCCAGGATGGGGATCGAACCGGGAACGTCTCAGCTACGAGGGTGGCCCCTCTAACCACTAGGCTATGACGCCTTAATGGCGGTTTGAATACACGTGAAGTAAAACGAACCGAGTAATTGTAGAAAAGCGTTTCTTGTCAAGAAAATTGGAGTGCTAAATGGAGTGTCGGCCGATGGGCCGTGAAATGACGTGTTCGGGTGAACCGATACCATTTGATGAACTATTGTTTAGGAATGTGTCGATGGGCGGAGGCGATTCGCTTCGCACTTAGATTTTGAATAGAAATACTAGAAGTATGGCCGCTTTACGGACATCCTTGTTACTGTAATTGGTATAAGAGTATGTATCGAATATACAAAACAATCTCAGTTATAAAAATAAAGTTTTGTAAAATATTTGTTTTTATGTAACAGCCTCGGCATACAAGCGTACAAACCGCCTGATGTTAAGCAGTAACCGTAGCCTATCCAACCAGCCGCTTATAATAATGCTGGAAGGTATTCCGGTTCTCTCATTCATCGTACAAAACTTATATAAAGGCTAGTCAATTGGTCATACCACCATCAAATATGATAATAATAAATATCGCCAGACTAACACACCAACTGTATGGTCCCTAACAAAGCAACGCTTGTACTATAGGACCGTATAACGCACTCCCAGATCCCAGGGTGATCCCAGTGACACCCAGACCTGGGCAAATTACGAAAATGCCATTTCCAAAATTTGCCCCGGCGGGAATCGAATTCGGAACCACTGTGAGCAGTGAGCCGAGCGGCCTACGCTCTAACCACTGCGCCAAACGATCGTCAGTATATAGAAGGTTTATTATCTTATTTGAATTTTTTAATAGCATCTTCCATGTCTGTTACGTCAATCATTTAGATGAGAAGGGTATGCCTGTCCCAGCTTATACTTGCATGTTATTCAAGTAAGGGAGATACTTGAGTATTAACACCGCTCATACTTAGTGGCACATGTTACTTTATATGTTTATATTAATCTCTACAGCTGATACTCTCTTTTATAGACATATTGGTCGGCTACTTATGGAATAACAGCGCTTCATTATTGATTATTAACAGTAAATTATTATGGTAAAAATATTGTCCATACATTGAATAAATATATTTATATGGGTAATAAAATTTATTAGATACATAAATCAGGATAATAAATTGTTCAGATCAAATTCATTGGATAGACTGTTCCTGATTGAGGGGACGTACAGATTATGAATATCGAATATCAGTGGAGAGATTATCGATAGTAATAAAAAGACGTTCCCACGTCGCCGGAAGCAGGCGCTGATCGCCACGCTTCGGTACTTCGCTCTTTCACTATTGTCCCTTTGTTCGTACTCAGAACTCCGTCAGCCCATCAAAAGAGCGTCTCTCTATTCCGTGGATCTAGTTTGCCGCACTTAATTTGTATTGCATCATTCGTTCCACTCCATTCGTTGCGATTGGTCCGCAATGCCGTGCACATATAGGTAGGTAAGCAAAACAACACCCAGCTTACACATTCCAATCAGCGATTATCTCATTTTTAATTATAAAGTAGCTTGTAACTTGTAATCTCAAGCCAAATAATGAGCCTCTTCATTATAAATTTCCTAGCCCAGTAAGTATACGAGAAAAAATCATCATTTAGTCGCAACAGAGTTCAAGAGCACGTCGGCGTCGACCAGAAATACTAGTGAAATTTGCATCCCAGCTTCGCCTCAGCCGACGTAGTCTAAGGACCACCCGCGTCGAGGTAGCTTCGGTTCAATACCAACTTTATAACGCCGAGATAGAATTTGAAATCAAGATGCTCGTAACTCGTCTTACCTATCGGTTGCAATAAGGCGGTCCACAATCCACTCGCGTCTCTACTCGCGCCAATTCCAATATGAGCATCGGGAGAATATTTTATGTTCACTCGTCTCATTTCACTAAGAAACAAAATCGGAATGACGAAAAAAGAAAATGAAACGAAGGGCTTTAATTTGCGGTGAAACATCTTTTCTCCCGCAATACCGTAAATAGAAACTCTCAGCGAGATTTTTTTAATCTTCGCCCGACATCTCGAATAATACAGCTGCAGCATTCGAATCTCATTAGCAAGTGAAACAAGAGAAAAAACTCGGAGCAATAAATTTTAGCAAGGCTCAAGTCGAAACGTTTACGGTTCCTTTTAATTTGGTTGCCATTGTCGAGGCGCCCCGCTGAGCGCCGCCCGTTGGATTTTTTGCTAGAATTCCAGCTGCTTAAAACATTAGTTACTTCTTATTAGTTGATCACAAAATTGAATTAAATGTAACATTTTAGGTGAGCATGTGTTTTTTCCTTATAATACGAGTCACAATTATCATGTCATCCTCACAATACGAGCTAGTTTAAAACAGAATCGGGATATATTTGGTATTACTTTTGCTGGCTTCACTCACCTATTCAACGCGCTTCGTCTACGTTTTCCTTTTTGTCTGAGTTATTATAAAATAGATCGGCTGACGAACGAAAAAACCCGACAGATGCAAAAGCAACTGAGGATTGCGAAGTGTGTCATAAATCAGAGTGGATTTCATGATGGTTCGATGGGACCAATAGCTGCCTCTCTCGACACATTTAGAGGAAGGCGTGTTTATTTTAAATGATTGAAGTAATTCCAAGGGTCTCGCCGAGAACCAGCGGCCGAGTGCGAGATAGATGACGTTGCATTTTGTCGGTGCGCCGCCTCTGAGGGCAGAGCCTACAGATAAAATTAATAGTAGTCCAGATATCGATTGCGGCGATAAACTTGTTTGAGTGTGGAAAGATACCATATAGGTACTGCTACATCAATCATCTGGTAGTAATTGAAAACATGCAGCTGCGGCCTCACGATAAAACAATAAATAACACAACACGAGCGCTGTAGGAAATGTTCATTTCTTTACCATTACTCAAAAACATGTCCTCTGTTTGATGGTTAAGTAAGCGTTTCTTGGCGTTTTATGACCGAGAGCGACACGTGTTTCGCGAAGAATCCTCACCAACTGCGGCCCAGCTGTGAGACGCAGAACGTGCCGTTCTAACTAAACGTTAAAATTCCCACACATAAAATTGAATGATTTAAAAAGGTTCGCCCGATGGCCCCTTTCCTGCTCACAACAAACAAGCAGGTAAGCGAATCTTTACGATCCCAACAAAATGAAATATGCGCAATCCGGTGTGGGATTTTACATCTTATTACTTCTGAGTAAAGAGTCAGTTTATGAGAGTGAAATTTCACAGGAGTCCTCTCACAACATTTTGGGAGGATAAAAACTTTGTTCTCCTTTCTATGTTGCGACAAATATGGGTGCTATATCATGTAAAAAAGTTGCCTTTCATTTCCCTGGGACGTTTGAAGGTTCTGCGCTGGGAACCCTTTTATTGTGATTGATGCATTAATATAGCATAACTTCCTAGTAGAAATAAGTTTATGACATGGCAATATTCTGGGCCTATTACTTCTTTATTTGTGATGCCTTATGCGTTAACCTACATTGTCCTCACATCTCTAAATACCTACTGTAAATAAACAAACATAATTTAAAAAAAGAGAAAGGAAAAGATGTATCCATGGAGTTTCTTGCATGTTCTTCTCCATAGGATTTTGTTTTGGAACATGCACCTAGTTCTTGACTTTTTAAAAGTGCCAGTTAATCTGGCCTATTTGAAATAAAAATATTTGAATTTGAATTTGAATTTGTGTCCACTATACCCACTGTATCGACTGTACCTTATATGGTTTGCTTCCTGAATGCGTTCATTGCATTTAGTGTTTTGATTACATTATTGAGTCTAATGAAAATGAATGAGTTTGAACACGCATCCGTTTCGACAATCGAATTGGAATAATGCATTATTTAGAACGATACCGAGAATTGATTTTGTTTGGACAGTCGTATGGGGTCATTGACAAGACGCACGCACATCAAGAAATTATACTCGTGTATCTATGTATATCAGGACACTTTGAATCGATTCCCATCAATAATGGAGTTCGTGACTGGATTTCGGCTAATCATTGTAAGGGCTTAAACCGGCTGTGACGGAGTACTTATAAGACATTCCATTGTCGCCTGCGTCCCCGTCTAACATCAAGGTGGTCGGTACAATCAAAACAGAGTAATGTGAAAAGGTGTTGCATAGACCACTCAACCTCTAGAGGGGTCATGTTAAGGTTGTTTTGGAGGTTAAATATCGCTCTCCGTCGAAAATAAAGGCCAGCATTGTGTTATGTTATAGCTCATTGTAAAAGAACCGAATTTTCTAAAGGAAAATGTACATAATGTTCATGGATTGAATCCCGACTAAGCGCCTTTGGAACTGTCAATTACATTTATCTAGGTTCTTGGCATTGTGAAAAACCTTTTCTTCAGGTTATTAAAGTATCAAACGTATGTTATAGAACCGCTGATATCAAATGATTTGTAAAAATATGTTCAATCAACTAAATGCGTAATTTTTCAAAATTATCATGTCTGCTGGGTAATTTTTATATTACTTTATGGTTGTGGGTTGTGGTTACTATTTTTTTTCAATCGGGTTGATAGCAGGTTAACCCAGGTTGCTGAAACCGTGTCTGGTTACACGCGTCTATCAACGGTTGGACAATCAAAACAATAATGTTATGATAGGAGCCGGCCGCGGCCGGGCGTGTTTATTTTAAACATTCGCTGGCAGCCGCGGCAAGATTATCTTCCTTGTAATGCTATACCCGAGGGCTGCGCGCCTCACCCTGATACCATTGTTTAACCATTCCTAACTCTGTTTACACAAATTGCTTTAAACAATCCCGTAAACATTAAGATATTTCATAACAGGTAGTTGTTTATGATAATAACGATTAATCTTCCGCTTCCACGCTCGGATTCCTAACCGTTCTATTATACTCGGTTATAAATAACTTAAAAGTAATTTATATCTCTTAATATGGAATGATAGGCAATGAAGGCTTGTCATTAAATAATTTTTACGATTATAGGACGTACGAGGGCCGCGCTGTAAGTAATATTCTCGTTAGTCTCGTAGACGATCGACTGGCTTGTAATAGTCCGGGTTGCATCAACAACGGTTAGAAAAACGGTTATGTAATTTATGTTGAAAATGAGATAACATTCACTTGGGATTTTTATGTTTAACATAAAAATCGAGGTAAAACGTTTATGGCGTCACGTAAATAATTATTTTGTTATTTAACAACAAACATCGTAAATAGTAATTCTAGAAGGTACTTTATTACACTCTTGACAACGATTATCGATTCGAACTCAATCAAGTCGTAAACAGTACGTGTTAACTGCGTAATCAAAACTTTCCAAGTGACAACTTGAAAATCGACGAGGAGAAAGACATACTCGAGTGTAATTAAGTTATTTACATCGAACGTCTATTTTCGAGGGACCCAACTCTATTTACCGCTGGCATCTCAATCGACTTGCAATCGACTCGCAATAGGTCAAAACTGACGTATCCCGTATCTGAATACGTCAGTTTACACAGATTTGTTGGAGTTGGTTCCGCAGTATACTTAAAACTTCCTTGTTCCGCACATGTAAAAGTTTTTGAACCAGTAGAAAATCCCGTTCGACATATTTGTGGTTTTTCAGGAGAATATTATCCGTTTTAGTTGAGTGTCGCTGATCAACGTTGGGTTTTTACATACGTGAGACAAATAAGACCACATAGCGATGCATGACATCGATTTCTTGCCGTTAAACGACAATAGGAAACCTGTCAAAACAAACGCATTCAGATAAGCGATACGTCAATTTTGACGTATTGCTAGTCGAGTGCGAGTCTCTCGAGATGCCAGCGGTTAAGAAAGTTGGGCCCCGGGATGAGTGTGTTAGGTGTATAACTCAAGCTTCGAGCAGTTGACATCCGAGCTCCGGAGTACGAGTGCGAGCGAATCGAACTTTACTGCCTATAAAGTCTTTATTGCCCATTGTCGGCGATTATTACTTAACCCTCATGACTTATGAAGTCATAAATTCGATCTTTTCATGCCGATCGTGCTTACATTTTCACTCGCGCGAGCCCTCGGAGTAAATAAATCGAACAATTTTGAAGTTCCACCGGTATCAAGGAAATTAAACAGTGCACGCTCATACTTGAACAATGATTAATGCGGGAGTTATTCGGCACCCGTCCGGAATACCGAATACGAATATAAAATCGAGTAATGCCGCGTGCGTGAATCGATAGATTAGATGGAAATAAGCTTAAAATATCTTCGCATGGCCCGACTGTAAATAACTTGTTTGTAATTGCGGGGCCGCGATTGTCTGGTGCTATAAGGAGGGCCGCGTGTGATAGCGATCTCGTCTGCACCAACGTCGCTCCCTTCCTAACTTTTGCGTATTCGAGAACTACTTGCGTGTTACCGTTTTCGGTCACTGCTCAACTAATATACTATGGCTGTACCCGTAATATGTCTTTGTAGTCGTTGATTTCAAACGCAACCATTACACCTTTTAAGGATAATATTATCATAAGGGCGGAATATCATTGCATTATTGCACAAAGGATTCAAACAAGGGAATATAACATCTAGGAAGGGCCATTGGCTTTATTGAAAGCCGTGCTTGCTCTCCACTGTCCCCGCCTTCTGAGGCATAAAGTTATTTTCACAACAAAGCACGCGGAGCCTCTGAGCTCCTTATATTGGACCTCTCTCGAGCCGACCCATTGTAATCTTAATGCCGTATTATATTAATGCGATAAACATCTACGAGATCTGTGTGCTCATTTTTTGTGAATTATCTGAGTTTAATATTGGCGGGGCGCAGTTTCTTAGATAAGTAGGTACGTTTCTCTGGTTACGGGGTCTTATCTCAGATCGATCCGTGGGGTGGGATCCAATTCTATCAATGGAATCTTTACAAATTTTGCGGTCTATTATTTCCTTTATCGGAATATTTCACGAAACGAATTTGTTGTAACTCGTTCGTGTGCCTTTCGTTCTGAATAGTGTAATAATGAAGTAGGTAACGTCATCTCGTCAATGTAACTCGGTATTAAATGTAACACTGACCGCATTAAAACACTTATGTCGGATGACAAGGCATGAAAATCCAAATTTACTGAGCATATTAACTATGGAGCGGGCGACGGCGGGCGACGCACAATGAAACTTTGTGCCTTCCCTGAATAATTGCCGTATTTAACTGTCGAGATTTAGTGTCCCGAGTTGCATCACAATGGAGTATTTAGTCCGTGAAAGAAACTAAAAACTATTGCTGTGCACGCCCGAGACAAAATAATCGCGGCGATTTATTGCTTGTGGTTATGCGCTGAAGAAATGAACGTTTTATACGTTTAAATAATTGGAATACCTCCATTTAAATTGATTTTTCATTTAAATATCATTTATTTACTGACCTAAAATTGAAAAAGGAATGGCAGTGGAAGGGAAAAATATGCATATTTTCAGAATTATTAGGACCAGTTACTGAAATAGAAAGTCTATTAAATATTGTGTGTGTGACATTATTGCAGGTACTTACTTTAAACAATAAAGCTCACATTTCTTTACCGTCGCTCGCACAATACAATTATGTTTCCGTCAAAACAAAAATAGTTATAAAAATTACTTGCTATTAATCATAGCAAGCTTAAAGAGTTGGTCGATAGCCAAGAACAATGTTTGTTCGCAGTCACACAATGGTGTAGATCCGAGTCGTGACTCTGTTACGTCACACTGTGCTTTAATGGAAAAGGTACTTGGGGTATAGTTAGGTACCTTGCGTCGTGCACGTGTGCGGGGGATACCAGCTGGAAAAATGTATGTCTATCTCACTTACCCGGGCAGATAATCTACAAAGAGGTTTGTTGAACTATTATCGGTGTTTAGCTATTAGCTGCCTCCTGCGGCCTTGTGCGGTTACAATTTTGTGAAGGAAGGAAGGAAGCAAAAGCTGAGTTTATTTGAATTTAACTTTCTGGGTACGATATAATTCTGCATTTTGTTAACATATTCATTCATATATTATTATAGAAAATAATAAAGTCACGTACATCTATAATGAAACGCGTATTTTTATGAGATCCATGATTCAGTCGATAAAACGTTCCGTATTCAATATTTATTTTCGATTTCAGAATCAGATTCAATATTTTTTGTTAGTAAGAATGTCAACTAAGCGTGACTTGCATTTAATATGGATCCGACCGACGGCATTAGCCTATTCGTTTCGGTCTTTTTATTCCTTCAAGAATTTGAGAAATTTTTAATGCTAGTTGAGAACACTTAAAAGATACGTTCGTAGCCAAAACTGAGCTGTATTCGGTGGAAGGTACATTGCTGGCAACCCTGAACGAGCACAATGTCGCTTTGTGCCCCGCTGAGTAATCGTCACAACTTAGCTCTTCGAATTTATGCCCCATTTATACTTCAGCCATAATGGAATATTTAGGGGTGCGCAAAACTTTTGCACCGTGCACACATATTTTATTTACATCGTGACATGTGAATGCTGTATTTTTTGTCCCGAGCAACACTCGCCTCAAAACGGTGCGGTGGGAAAAATGTGGGGAATACATAATGGGCTGTAGGTATATATTTTGGACACTTTTTCTTGGAAAAAAAACAGTTTATTCCTGAGATAATCCTAGTTAATAGTTAATGGAACGGAATTTAGGTTTTATTTTTTTCTAATGTGACAATGTCGGTAAAACCACCGTAGCCTATTAATGTTTGTAATACCAAAGGCATTGTTGGAAAGTTGCCTATCAGAAGGGGAGTGGGACAGAGGCAGGGAAGGGAAGGGATTGGGGCTTCCGGCTCTCTCGCTCATCGTACAAACCGTAAATAAAAGGAATTGATATATCATTTCCTGCATTTCATTCGGTCTCCATGGACACACAAACATTGTGAACGAACTACTTGTTGATTATCAAAAAGATATTGGGTTACGAGCTTAGTAAGTAGATTTTAATGCGCCGAAGTTACTGATATACGGAAATTTTAATCTCGTTCTGTGGAGATAAGATTCCGAAGATTATCATTCATAAGGCTGACTTATGCATAAGCTTTAACTTTAACACGATGCGACGAATTTAACGATTATTTTATTGCAGGTTTAAATTTTTGGAGATACCATAATAGTACCGTTAATCATAGTTTAACTTATAATGCGTTTTTATTGTCAGTATTTTTGACATCCGTTTAATTTATTATGAAAACTTTGCGGGAAAATAAATATGTTCATCTTCTAATAATTTTATGGCAAGTCATAACTCATTATTGTAGTACAAAACATATCGTAGATAGGGCATACTGAACGGGTGTGAAAGTAACTACTTGTAGGTAGGTAGGTATACTGATGAAAAATACGTCTGCAAATGATTTTTGTAGCAGTTTATAGTATTATTTTTAATGTTTTTTTACGAATTGTTTTGTGATAGCAGCAGAAATTCACGTACTGTAAGTGGCAGTTCATAAATTATTTTCTGTAATTACAAAACTAAAAGGTGTATTAGGAACAACAAAAATAAATACTTAGTTGTCGACTCTTTGTTAGTAATACTTTTTTATTATATTATGGAAATTTCAAAAATTCCTCTTAATTTACAGTACATTATTTAAGCACTTTAGAAAGTCAAGCCTCCCGAAAAGAGTAAGGGCGGCACAAGTGGAATACCAATAATGAAAGTGCCAAGTCGTTGGCACCGAGGTCGCGACAAATGTAACTTTTGCCTTTGATGCTTTGTCCTTTGATAAGTGTACACTTTTCTTCATTCTAAGTGCCTACTAAAGTAATCTACATGATGTTTTATGAGGTCACAACACTGTGTATAGTCAAAGCTGTATCGTTAAGACGCTCTATCATAAGTATGTAATGTGAACTTAAGTAATTGGAGCCAACTATTAAGTGACTTATAGGTAGGCTAATTTTATTTACAAATATCTGTACTATTTATGTTATATCTCTGCAACATTAGTTTGAAATATGTGAGCCCAATATTTCGCTAAGTGACTTTATCTGTAAGAAAGCAAACATAAAAACCATCATAAATGTTACCACGAATATTTGTAACAAATTAATAAAACTGTATCTTTTGAAATCAACTCCATATAAATTGCGTGGGTGGTTCTATCTTCCTAAAGAAGTCATAATAAAACATTAACCAGTGAATACATTATGAAGCGCCTATATTAATTATATATTCCATTTGATTACATTAACGAATGGAGAAAAATAAACACGTCGAAATCTACTCGACACGTTTATATCAAATCATAGTGCGAAGTTTGTCCACTTAAGGCTCCGGCCACAATGTTCTAGGGTTTCTCGATGATTATATTATGAGAGCTGAACATAATAGAGCCTGCGACTACTGCCCCGTCACCAACTTGCCTTCAACAAACCTATCTAAGGCTATTCTCAAAATATATGTTGGGCCAACTTGAACATTCAAGTTATGCATCCTAATTGTGTGTCTGACTTGTGGTGTTGTGTCTGGTTTTTGCTCCAAATAAATTTTCATATGTCTAGGCATTCATAATACCTTAGTCGTAAATGACTTCTGCGCAGCGATATATTAAGTCGTGTGAGCAAGGCAAACAATAAAGCAGTAAATATACAAAAAGCAGTGATAGCCGATTGGTTAAAGCATGCCTCCTGCGGTCACCAAATCCTGGGTTCAAACCCCGGCTCGCATGTCTGGGTTTTTCGAAATTAATGTGTGAATCATAATTTCTATGTGATTATCCCTCGCTTACGGTGAAGGAAAACATCGTGAGGAAACCTGCGTGTCTTAGAAATCTAACCAATTTTCGAAAGACATGTGAAATCCGCCAACCCGCACTGGGCCAGTCTGGTGGATTACGGCCTGAATCCCCCTCGTAGTGAGAGGAGGCCCGTGCCCAGGAGTGGGACGTCAAAAAGAGCTAAATTATTTATTTATGCAGTACATAGGTGTCTATGAAACAACATAAAATTTTAAAAATACTGACCGCAAATCCTGCCTTAACTCAAGAAAGTCAAGTAACGATAAAGTTAGGCAAGTATTGATAATACTTTATGTTTTTTAGATTAAGTATTAAATTATTCAAGGGTTACATGCTGATGTAAATGAAGAAGAATAAATTATAAGTCAACAAAACGTATTGGCTTTCTACTAAATCAACAAACTTATGTAACATGTGAATTCTTACTCTGACTAGATACATTATTTATTAGGAAAATCAATTAACTTTTGATATTTACAATTCTACGCTAATTCTTCAAAAAAACTACACAAGTTTACCAATAAATATACATAAATTTCAGATCTAACGGATGAATAAATAATGAGTAGGTACCGAAACCACGAAAATTGATTCGCTAGGATTGGAATTATCTACAATTGTCTACTATTAATTTCCGTGAAATAATCTACAATTTTAATGCATATTTTGTTAATAAATAGAATTATTCCTTCATCTCACATCGTTTTTCCATCATATTTTATTTTAATTTATACCTATCAATAAAAAAAAACACTCCACATAATATATTGCAATGTGTTTGAGTAGCACGTTGTCGGTGGAACGGAAACGCGACAATGTTGGGTGTTAAAGTCTAGTTCCCCTGATGGATTTATAGACGGGGGCTCCAGCCGACACGACAACCGACTTATGGCCGACTGTTATGCTCCGTGGTTTTATGGTGCTCGCGGAAAACAAAGTCTACTTCGGTTGACTACTATTTATTATTTCAGTTTTGTGGTTCCGGTCTTGTTACAGGAGCTTTTATGATTGCGAGTTTAGTATGTTCTTGCATTTTATCATTTTCATGATGACCACTTGGCGTAGTGGTTCGAACGTAAGTCCCTCGTCTCACTGTGCCGAGTGATTGCGGGCTCGATTCTCGCCAGGGTAAAATGCAGAAATTGCCTTTATTATTGTTCCCTGGATGTCACTGGGATCGCTCTCAGTTTCAGTCAGTACAGTACTTGAACTATTAAAACAATTGCTTAGTTGGGGTTAAAGTTCGTATTTGAGTCTGGCGATATTGGGATCTATCCAGTTTACACTCATTCTACCCTGATTTGGCTGATAAGCGGAACGACCATAGCCTAATCTGCACTCTACAGTCTACTCCAAACTATAAATATAACAGGTTGAAAAACACATAAATAATGACCCTTCTCACATTCGTGTTAAGGTATATTATACAGTATGTGACAGCTAGTTATTGTTTAGCGACTTGCCTGCGACTTAGGTAGGTACGCCGCTTAATTGGCCCGGCATGGCACGACTAGGTAGCGTGCAAGATAACGCCCTGACTCACTTCACCAGGTTTTATTTTTGTTGCTTACAGGCCGGCCTTGTCCTCATACATTTTTTATTATTGCTAAGTGACCTCAAGTCTTGCAGAAAAACGTGTAAGTGGCTATATGTGAGTGAGTAGTGATAGATAATAGTTATCCTGTAGGTATAGAAAAAAAAAATATCGCACAAAATAAGCGACTACGAACTAAACTAAAACTGGTTACTACGTATAAATGTTGAAATTTGATTAGAAATTACCTTTATGAACTTTATTTGCAGAAATATAAATATGAATCTTAATTAAAATTAACAAATAGAAGCGTTCAGTGAACTGCAGCTGAAAACTTTTTTGAATTATTAATTTTCCCTCAAAGCAAAGCGACAGAAATGAGAGAATAATTTGGGAGACATAATTTGTAGTGACAGAAATAGCTGGATTTGAACACTGTAGCGTGTATAATTAGAACAAGTATAACGTTTTCATTAAAATATTAGCAAAATTTTGTTGCATAGTGCACTGATCCTGTCACAAATTTTATTTAAAACATTGGTATAAATGCAATCAGTTCCTATAAAGTATGCTTATAAATTTGAACTACCTGATGAATTAAAGAAAATGTCGCAGACAAGGGACATCACAAATCAAATAAGAGAATTGAGTTTTCAGAAACCTCTCCACGTGCAAGAACAATTTCTGAACTGTTTCATAATATGTAAGTATGAATTATTCAAACAGCTGAAATAGCTGTGGGCCCACTCGGTCTAGACGAGCTTCGCTGAGGATTGTATGAGTTTCCCACAGTTGTAGATGTTCGATAATGTCGTCGTCTAGAGTATTTATCGATTTCGTATGAAACCTATTCAAGTCGCTTTCCGGAAAAATCATTTAATACATTTTAGCTCATCAAACAAAGTATTCTTAGCACATTTATTTGTGCTAGGAATGTACACAAGCGTACTTGGTGTTTAAACAGGTATAATAAGATCTCCAGTAATGTGTGTTTTATGTTGAATTTAAACCATGATTCTCTCAATAATTAATTTTAAACTTTTAGTTGATAAATATGGCCTATATAACAATGAAATGAGTATAATAAGTATAGTATAACATTAATGTAAATAGTATATCTACAACTATCTACTAATTACATCTACAGTGTACAAAATTTGGTTCATGCATAGGCGTACTCAAGATACTGTCCGCATTACCCCGCTGAATGGTTAAAGCCACTCGCTGAGCGAGGAAATACCTAGCCCTTGAGTCACCACTTGCGGCACCCAATCTTTTCATAATATGTTAAGAGTTATCTGACACAAAGGATATCCAAAACGTCTATTACAGTAATCCATAAAAACAAATATCGACATTGTTACACGAGTGTTGCAGCGACAATGGCGTTCTTTGTTATATTCAAGCAAGACACAGTAGATAAACGGCAGAGCTTTCCTGGTTAGCGAGCGGCGTGTTCGGGCTGTCTGATCGCGTGCGCCGCTCGGATCGATTAATGTAGGCAGCCGTGTGCTGCCACCAACAAACAAATTACCGATGCAAACACGTCGCATCACGCGACCCTGCCTTGAAAGCCTTCTGCTTGCTTTGTCAATTTGGTTCCTCCTCCTCTATCGCGGAGTCGTTCGTCCGCGTAATTTGATAAATGTTATTGTTATTCGTAGTGCCAACAATCGTAATTGTTTTAGGGTGTACCCACACGGTTGTGTGTTCCCGGAATTATTTTCCGGATACGGTTTGTTTATTAAACACATCGTTTCGGAAATTGGGGCTCGATTTTGTGTGTACATTGTCATGTTTTTTCTCTGAATATTAATATATCTGTGAGTTTTGTCGCACACAATGAGCTCGTAAATTGTCTCTACGATATATTTGTTGTAACTATTATTTGTTGTATAAAGAGCCTGAAACGCCGCGACTGAACACAGAACATTATGATTAAATAGTCATAATATGAAAGCAGGAGAAGTATTTCACCTATCTATCTATGTGTGTGACATCTTGCAGTCTGCCAGTGGAACCAGGGGACTCTACGTGCGGGGGTGTTAGGTAAAGCCGCCAGGAAGGGGGCGGGGGTGGTGTGTAACACAGCTCCACTAATTTCGCAGTCTCATGGGCTCAAGCCGCCACCGCGCATTTGCCCGCCTGTTGCCACAATCCTGTTTTGCTCAAAGGATTAGTCCTTATGAAGAAATTACACGTTGAATCCAAATTTTCTCTACAATTTCAGTTTTCCATTCTTTTGTAACGAATTTAATTTTTCCTAGTATTTGTGAGTCACACATTCTGGTAATGATTTTAGCGGAAATCAGCTCTTTTTACAATAAAAAAGCGTGATTTCCGTTCGGGAGATAATTTTGTAATAACATTAGCATGAAAGTAATTTTGTTTTGCGATGTTATTTTCTTATGTAACAAGTATTGTTTTTACTAATAATAACCATAATTAGTGGGTATAAGTTATAACATCAGTCTACTTTTAAATCAAGATATTTCTTATCAGCACTAATTTTTTCTCTGATGTTATTTCCAAGGGTGATTTGCACCAAATTCTATGTACCTACTATCACATATCGACAGGCCACATTGCTCACAATTCCTTAACACTGGAAGCATTATTAGCTCGCTAAAATAGTATGTGCATTGTGGTGGCCAGCCGAGATGTACCTAGCTGTCAATTAGGTACCGCAGCGCCCAGCCGACACGGTCGAATGTCTACCGTCAGAATTCCTGAAATTTTGTTCAGATGGATATCACAGGATAATGTCAGAAGCTAAACAACGCTCTTACTATTGACTAGAGGTGATCCCTGTACCTCCAAACCAGAGAAAAATAAAAAAAATCGGAATGTGTAGAAGCCGGGCTACTGCCGTAAGTATTTATTGAAAATTCAAAGATTTCATAGTTTCATAACATACTTACAAAAGCTATGACACCACAAGGTACGATAACCACGTATAATCAAAAATAGGTCAAGCACACGTTTTTGTATAAAGTTACCGACTGGAACTTTAAGTTATAAACTTAGGTAGCATGAAGCTTTCAAGAGTTCATGTTTTAGTGTCGCAATTTTTTTGAAATAATCGCCTAACCAAACGCGTTCGTCGAATTTACTTCGAAACCTTTTATTTAGGAATTTTCGCTGATTCTGCAACCACCATAATCGAATTGAGCGACCAATAATAATCTCTAACCATGGTATAATAAACTTAAGCGTTCTCTTCCAATGATTACCCCAGGGCTAGGTCACGATTAGAGTTGTAGAGTTAATTAATAACAGCAAACATGATTATATTTTTATCAAACATAGTGCCACTTATTAAAATATATTGTTATCATGTTCACATGTAAATCCAGGCTCCAAATATATGGGCAGGTGCCGTCAGCTGCCACTCACCACTGTCCTATCATTGGGAGCGTCAACGCACTATTAGCCTGAGCTAAAATAGTGGCATTGCATTCAGCTCGGTCGGAGTAGTCTGTAGCTGTCAATTAGCGTGCGAAGCGCCGCAAGAGGCGAGCGTCGCATCGCCCGTCGCCTGTCACCTGTCGCTGACGCGTGCAATTCACATTTAGCTCATTCGGTTACTTCTGGTACGAACGAGATCATTTGAATAGAATTTAAAGAAGATTTGTCGATTATGAAACATGCTTGCAAAAAGTATGTACCGCGTGATTTTAATTACTTTGCCCCTATGCTTGCTACTATGAATAAATCTATGTTAATCCTGACAGCGATCTTAAGCATGCTTTTGACATTTAATTTGTACTGGTATGCCATATGAATGAAATTTCCATGATCGCTCTCAGACTTGAGATCGATTTATCAATACTGGCCTCATTGTCCCACCCTAGAACAAAATATTCCTAGGAACACACGGACCTTCGACTGTGGTTTCAGCCAACAATGGCACCTTTGGTCAAACATTTGCCTTCGGCAATAAAGCTGGTCACACATTTACTTTCGGTTGGAATAATTGCTTAGTTTACTAACAAAACCACAATTAAAATTATCATAAATTACTACGAGGAGTGCAAGTCATTATACGCAGGTTTTGACAAAGCAGTGAAAGTATATAAAGGTCATTGACCGGTAGATAAAGTCTATGAGACTCCTAATACTGCATAAAATACACAATACCCTGGTAGCTTGGCTAGATAAGTGGTTTCTGGTGTCACTTCAGTGCCTTTTATACATCGTCGCTTAGTACAACTATGTATGTGTGCGGTAGAACGAGGCACAGGTGGAACAAATTTGGTTGGCGATAATTGTACTTCGGTCGTAATTAGGGATTTATTGTACAGAGCATGTGTTCCTTATTGCGAGGGGGAGATGAAACATTTGCTTATTGAATAATTTGAAGCAGGCATGGTTGTGTGCTTACTAGGAAAATTGGGATATTTATGAATACTCACTGGGGGATATCAAGCAGGTACCTTTTATGATAATAAGTGTATATTTTAATCTAGTAAGTGACAATTATTGAAGCGAAGCTTCTATATGGATGTTCGGGGCGCTCGCCGCGCGGCCTCTCTATGCGTCAGACGTCAGTAGCGTTACACGATATAAATAGGTATACAGAGTGGCAGCTGTGGCGCCCTACGCTTTATCCTATAAAAGTCTTTCGGGCTCCCCTAGACGCAACTGTTTTTTTTTGTGGCTCTAGCTTTGGCTGTTTTAGAAGAAAGGCTTCGGTATGAAGTCAGCGGTATTACGCATTTCACATTCATAATATTAGTTGAACTCGTTATAGGCGCTTTACAGAGGCAATTCTTTCAGATTTGTTTCATATTACATAAGAAGTAAATTGGATCCTCGGATGGCGACGAAGGTCTAGCCTATCAGTTCTACTTTAGCCAAAAAAGCTTTCGTCTGGACCTAAGTATTATTTATTAGATGTAAGCGCTACAATTCGGGAGAAGTGGTTATGATCCTCTTACAGATAACATGCTCAATCATAGATCGCATGGTCGCGTAAATGTACGATAGGAGTAAATTAAATGTTTTATGTAGGATTGATTTATTACACACTAGGGTAAATCGATCTCAAGTCTAAGAGCGTTCTTGGGTATGCTTGTGACATTATCATTTTGTACTGGAATGATATTCCCAAGATCGCTCTCAGACTTGAGATCGATCTATTATTACGTGGTTTAAAGTTACACAAAAAAGAAAAAAAAAATACAAAGCATGGAACAAAAAGCAGTGTACATTGGGCGGTCTTATTATTATGGGTCATGTTGACAATGTGGTAGTCAGCAGTGTAGTTTTATTTACATACCTAAATTGTTGTAACTATATAAGGTGCGCTGTTTGTGTCCAAGAGCTCTCTTTAGTTTATGCAAGTTCTTGAATGTACAGTCATGCATCAACCGAGCGCCAATAAGGCCATCAAAGAGCAACTACTCATGGCGTGATGCCCAACCGCAAGTACTTGTCATTCCGATCGACCGCGTCAACAGGCGTCCTCCAAAATGCATCCGCACCGTTGAATAAAGAAGTCCACTGCAATCCACTCACGTAGAAGCACAAACGGACAGACGGACTGATGCGTCACGTGCACCAGGGTGTACTCTTTGCCCGCAACTTCAATTTAGTTAAAAGTAGTAGCTGAGTGCAGGCGTGATCTAACTTTTCTCAGCTGGAATTCGGTCTTGCTTTTTCAAATCCCGGACAACTTTATACCACGAAACGCGGAGGCTGGAAGCGGCGTCCGGACGCGAAACGGATCTCGAATGGTGTTTTTATTAAAAACATGCTTAGCTTTTTACCCCGATTGTCGGTTCCGCGACACAATGTCGTCTGTAGGTATGTTTTTGCGCTTAAATTCGTTGATGAATTGGAAAATCCAATTATGCCTGGATCAACCGTGACGTATTGCATTAGATAAGCTAATTTGTTGCGATATCGGTTCTGTGATTCAAGTGTCTACTGTGAATGGTAGGTAATATGGGATAAAATATAGATCAGTGATTAAAACCGCGCAATAAATTATAGTTAATGTTTGTAAAGTTATAATGATACAATGATTGTAACCTTTAATATTTAAATTTCCAATGACATATATTTAAGTAGGTGGAAAATGGGACAGTTAAAAAGATTACAAAAGTGCTGCGATCGCCTCTTGTTCTATTTCAGTAGATAGCGCTAAACGAGAAAGTTTTTCCACGATGTAAATCAAAGTGTCCTTTACTAAAGCCAGCTAAGCAGAGACTGTTTTCGTTTATAATTAATTTTGGCTGCAAACTTTCCGCCACGAATATCTTCGTAACTCCGAAGTCACTATTTTAGGAATTTAGTACGTCCTCATTTTATGTGACTGCTCCCAAAACGCTTTTATTTGAATATCTAACGATGAAAGTATATTTTCGTTTGCAGTTATTTTGGAACAAGTTTTCTATACTTTTTTATTCCTAGTTGTAAAGTTTAAAATCAATATGTATTAAGTTATTATAAGTACTCTATACTAGCTTCTAAATTTTAAGTGGTTTGTATGTACGAATGCGACCACCACATTTAATTCCATCATCATACTTTGTATTTAATTTCGCTTCAAGTGTAGCGTAGCAGTTTGCTTGTAGGGTCACGGGAAACTACGTTTATTTAATACCTATGTGCGTAGTTTTAGGCTGATTGCGATCGGATATATTAATAAACATGTTATTTATTCATGAAATCGAATGTAAAATATGTATAATGTTAAAACGACCTGTGTCGATGTTATCGCTATACCATTCTGTTGCTAGTAGAGTTTAGAATTTTTTTAACAATAGTCAATGCAACGACATGTGTTTCGTCAGCCGGAACCGCCCTGCGGTATTAACATACAGTTACCGACAAAAAAAAAACCATTTTAAAACTGTGACATAACAATGATGCGTTAACATTCTGACAATGCCCCGTTGAAGGTAAAATGGGAAGTGGAGTCTATTTGAGTAGGTATTCACATTCGAGCGTGTTTACAACCTCTACGTTTCTTTGCGCTCGTCGGGCGCGGTAATGCTTAGTCACAACCTCGCAGCGGAACTTGTTGCCTTTACGAAATTTTTATTAATGATCTCCCCTGGCCCGCACTCGGAGGGAGTTTGATGTGCGTGTAATTCGGCTGCGGCCTATTTGGTACATATTTGTTTTCTGCCTAACGAACCAAGCGGTTAATAAAATTTCACTTTGAACTATCAATCACCTGTCGACGTGCCTTAAAACACTTTTGATAAATATTCATATTATTATAGAAACCCGATTACGAACGGACGTATTTCAACGATTACTATCTCACGGATTATGCGTCGAGAATCGCTGATATCTCAATAAATAGTGTCATTAAATATTTTGTCACGACAGGATTTATGAAGAGAGAATGTGTAAGCCCGTTCTGTATAAAATTAATTCCCTTTTTACGAGTGTTACCTCCTACGCCCGAGAGATGATCTTTATAGTCGTATGTAACTTATAATAATTTAATACGACGCCGTCCCATTAAAATCTATTGATTGGTGCCGCGGCGGTATTGGAGAGCATTCAATGGGCGAGGAGGTGACCACAAATAAAATAAAACTTTATTGTCGCTTTATATGCAGAATATTAACTTACCGCAGATTAAATAAAACGCCTGACACTTTTATATTTATTTATAATGTCGAGAACAAGTGTCGAATAAAGGCCGGTCGTTCAAAATACTGTTCGGTCGTTGGGTACAATCTACTGCCTTTAATATTGTGACAAAAATGTGAAAAGAGAGTTTTTATGAGTTCCAAGCCCGTCTGAGTGCGTACAATACTTAGCCGGGTTAAATTATTATTTTGGGAACACGCTGCTAAAAACACTTAACAATCGCTGCTCCAAGTACCTCCTTAACGGTTTATGTAATAGAAATAAAGAAAGAAAAAATATTTATTCGGCTACAGACATGAGGAGCGAGAATACATAGGTATAACTAGTAGCAGTATAGGTTAGTAGGTACCTAGGTTAGTGCACGTACATATTATTTTCTGTGCCTACATTAATGGTAATGAACATTCATTAACTTCGTACTGAAAAACCTTTTGTGTGACGTTTAGTTTTTAATACCTAAGAACTAAGAACCTAAGAACTAACTAAGAACAATAAAAACGTAATTTAGAATTTGGAACCCTTCACAGAATAGGTTCTTAATTAGAACTCCAAAGATTTATCTCGGGTCAATCTCGACCGTTTATTTAATGCGGGTTTCCGCCACTCAGATCCTACTAAATATTCACCAAATAGAAATGTCAAGAGGCAAAATCCTATTTTATGACCTTTCATGAAGGGTAGCGCCGGATTAGCTAAAATTGTTTTGTACCAAGAGTAGACCGTTTTGCGAAACTCAATAGATATAGACCAAAATAATGCTTCTGCGTATTTCTTTTTAAAACCGTCTAGTTAGGTGTCACTGAAAAATCATTTTTTTCTTACTATCTCGTATATTATTATTATTTATGAAGTTGCAGAATGTCTGAATAAATAACTAAATTATAGTATGAATATTTGTCATAAGGTATTTCATTTCCTCAATTTTTTTTATTATGCCTCGAGAGTTCAGCGTTACAAAAAATAATTTAAAAATCCGCAAAAGTTTCATCAACCCTATGTCAGTAGGCTGTACCAATTATATTTAATATTTGCACAAAACTCTAAATATCGCCCATTATTTACTATTGCATATTAATAAATAATAGGTGTTTTTTTAAGTTCAGGGGTCATGAAGGCTTTAGTTAGGTCACTGCTCCGAGTTCAACTAAACTCACGTTACTTTAATGCGATCCGTCATGTCTTCTAAGTATATGCAGCTAATGGATGCTCCAAAACTAGTTTATAAAACATGTTGGATGTTGAAACTGTGTTTAATGCAGTGTGCGAGCATCGCATTAAGTTTTACAAAAATAAAATTTCTTTTGAAGATATGCGCAAGTAGTAGGAAGATAAGGTATATTATTTATTTTAAGATGAGACGATACGTGTATTCATTATATTAGTTGTGTTTTATATTTTAGCGTTTATTTCAACTTTTCCCAATTCGAGTTAGGGTTGGCCTCCGGTCTAATTTAGCTTGTAAGGTACTAACATTTCTGAGCCAAATTTGAGAATTTTTCAAGTCGCCCTTGCGCCAGAAACTAATCAACATCACATCCATATAATAATATGGAACGCGTAATGCCCAAATCAATTATACCAAAACCCTCTATATTACAGTATAAATAATAAATATATTCATGTAATAATACACAGCAAACGCCATGTTTTTATTTCCTTGTCTAAATTAAGAAAATCGAGAGAATCTATATTATATCTAATAAACGCGGTATAAAGAGTCAAGTTAATGTGTATTAAATGAGAAGTATTAAACGGAGATAAACATAAACAGTGTGAAAAGGCAACAGGAAAGCTTCTTTAATTAGATTAAAAACGTAAGATCGCATAATAAAGACACTAGTTTATTGACGCAGTTCATACAAGATAATGTTCATTCGCATAATAAAAATTGAATTACCAAGGTATTCACATTTTAGTTGGGATAACTTGTGAGAGAATACGAAGCGATTCAATTTATAAGAGTTTTATTTTAAATTTAATTCTATCTTGAAATTTCATAGCAAAATAATGTTGCTATACGAAAACTAATAGTGTTGGGGTATTGAAAGATTTTTCGTTATAACGACTAATATATTTTTAATAAAACTGTACAAATTCATTTGGACTTTTATATTAAAGCAGGAATACAGTAATTGTATTTAAAATAATAAAATGAAAATTTCAATATAATATATAATTTAATTATTTAGAAACGACATTATTGGTTACTTATTTTATTAATAACAAGTCTACATATTTAGTTCATTCAATTTCGTTCTTTCTATTTTTCACTACGCTGTATTTTTAAATTAAAAAATAGATATCTTTTAAGTGTCAAATTACAGAATAAAATTAAATGTCGAGGTATGCGTGTGTGGACTAGACAGGCCACAAAATTAAATACCACTTGCAGTTTAGTGGCCCCACTATCCAATAATTACGACACGTTTGACTCTAATGCTCTCTATCGTTGCTATTTATCGATTAAACTATACATTCAAATCGTAAGAAGTAACTGTTTTTGAATCTCATTGATTTAAATAATTATCTAGTTTGTTTACTTGAATTATATAATTAAAATTTAATTGAGACGAATAAATGACGCTTTTGACTAAGAAAGTAACACTTTAAATGCTTGATCGTGTGTGTGGGAGTGTTATTATAAAGCTTATGTGTCGAGTGCGTAGGAATGCGTTGTAGACATTGCAGGTAGAATCAGCATCCGGGAGAAAAGTACACATACGTCACACATAAAAATACAGAGAAAAAAAAAACCTTAGGCTCCAAGTGTTGGTAAATAGAGATTCATTTCACGGTTAATAAATACGTTTCAGAAGTAACAGAAGTCATTAAATAAATTTAATTGAATTAAAACTGAATAAAGCTCAAATTTATTTGAGAAAGTTTACTACTGTACAATTTAATCTCTAATAGGCAACAACTTACTGCTTAAAGTTGTACAATCGACGCACGCGCACAGTTTAGGCCTCGCCGCGATCCCAACATAGGTAGGTGCTCATTATTATTATGCTTATTATACCTACCTATCAGCGGAAAATATCGAAACATAATAGTTGCTTGTCCGTCGACGGCGCTCCTCGAAATTAATTTAAACTGCATGAGAGTAATAATTACGAGGCCAAGTAGCCATACAACCAATAAACGGACGAATAACACAATTTGCACGCGAATATTGTGCGCCGCATCGCTTATTAAGTTTATTTAAAATGCATGCTTTTGTGTGGCCTCCGACAATATAAAGGGCTTTATGGACGTGCTATAAAGCGGTTATTGGGCATCGTAAAGAATTTGAATCGCATCGTATGGTAAAAAGTTTAGTTCTGATAAGAATCGACCGGACGCGGCAGGGTTTCTTCTCTATCTCTATAAATGATATACCTACTATTATGTACATTAGTCTATTAAATTATTATATTTACTCAAACTCAAAATTGTTTTTATTCACGTAAGCCAATAAAACATTTATGAATAGTCAGAATCTACCACCGGTTCGGAATGCTGCTTCCACTGGGAAGATCCGGCAAGAAACTCAATGGTTACTCTTTTCAATGAATTAAAGATGGTGTACATTCTCAGGAACAGCATAAAGAAATAATATGAGCCGGCAACACCATTGTCACTAAATAACTAATAGTAAATAATATATATAGTAATAATAATCAAATCTCACTCAGATTTAGGCAAATAAATAAAATGAGAAAGCTAGTTTAGTGTGGTGTGCATACCTACTCATACTTACATCACATTAAAAGTTCAATGTTTAATTAAATTAAGCGTTTATGCCAATGAACCGCATAGAGACGATGGACGATGGTAGAGTCAAGCATTAGCCAATTGACTCTAGTTTATGCAGGCTGAAACAGAAAGGGTATACTTTTTTCAAAAGTTAACTTTGTAATTCTAAAACTATCAGCTTTGGAGGAAACTTGAAAAACAAAAGGTGTTACAGGAATACAGCTGTTAACAGATTTCATAAGTCTACAAAACCTTTATTACTTCAACGGTCCCACAAAGCCGATAGTTTTAGATTTACAAAGTATAGTTGCAAAAAAAATAGTATACCCTTTTTGTTTCACCTAGTATACGGATTGGCTCGACCGGAGCAGTACCTCTCATAAAATATCGGCAGTACGTACGATAGCTGCGTTTTGTACAATAAGGGAGAGAGCCAGAACCCGATCTCCATCCCTTCCTCTCCTTCTGACCAACTCCCCTTCAGGACGGCAACGTGCGGGCAATGCCTTTGGTATTGCAAGCATCTATAGGCCAAGGTTACTGCTTAACATCAGGCAGGTCGTTTGCCGACTTTGTTAAACTATAATAAAAAATGGCTTTCACATGCTTACCCACTCCATCTTCGTTTTCCACCCACCTTACATTTTAGTACGCATCTTTGTTCCCTCGTATTACATTTAACAAACGCCTATGTGAATTCTCGTTTCTTTTCATTATAAGGTCCTTCAAAAGGCCTTTCGTCTTAGCGTTGAATGCGTTAATTTCCATTCCTTTGCGAATGGCATGAACGTGGCTTTGTGCAGGGCGCGTGAAGATCAAAAGCACGGCATTGGCCACGCCCAGCGGTGATTGTCGGTTGCGATTGGCTTAGCGCACTCTTTGTTGTACGCCGCTTTGTTTAACATCCGAAATTAGCGATTACGCTACCTACGTCAGTATGGTAAGTTGCGTAGGCGAACTTGTGAAATACGTCACAGAGTAGGTAACACAATACCTTTACTATTACTATTCTGCGGCTTTAGCCTATGAAGAACTTCATTAAAGTTCATAAGCAGCTCAAAAGCTTAGGCAACATTTTGAGAGTGGAAAAGAGGTTCTTTATTAGGTAAAGGTATATACTAGAATCTTAATTGCGCGAGTCCAGACAACCACCGGACCGTTTATTCCTAATAAATAAAATAATCTACCTAGTCAAAAACAAGTTTTCAACCTATGTGAGCCTGCGTGGCCATAAGCTCTTAAAGGTAATCAAAAATAAGTTCTTAACGGATTTGTCCTAGGTAGCAATAGACCAGCGGAAGTGGAAACAGGGAAAGGGGTAGGCGAGGCCTTTACCCTGCTGCAGCAGTGGGAGAGCAGAGGCTAAAAACTGAATACAAATATGGTCTTATTTTAATAATGCACAATATATTAAAAATCCAATATTTAAAAAATGATGTACCTATCACAAATAATTATCTGAAAGGTTTATGTCTAATCGTTAACCTCTGATTCCAATACACTCACTACAAGCAATCAGATTATTTATTTGTGTACCTACATTTTCTTAAGGCTAAAGCGCCCATCTAGCCCGCGAAGTTCAAATTTTTTGAGTTCTGTTAGAAATTTTTCAAAATCTGACAATAATAAAAGACAAATTTTGTAATTCACGAAAAAGACCGTGTGCAGTGCATTTATTAATATATCCAACTTACTCTAAATCATTTCAAGAACGACAGCTATCCAGATAATCTGGCAATTTTTGTATATTTAGTGGTTTACTAGTATCATATCCACCGTGATAATATTTAGAGTAAAATAAATGTATTAATAAATGCAATGCACACGGTCTTTTTCGCGAATTCTAAAATTTGTCTTTTATTATTGTCAGTTTTTGAAAAAAATCTAAAAGAACTCAAAAAATTTGAACATCGCGGGCTAGACAGGCCTTCGCCTTAAGCATTTAATAAGGCGCTTCGCAAGACATCCGACACAATTAAAATAAGATTACGTAATTCAGGGTTTTGTTTTCGCAACACTGTAAGAGATGCTTGAGGCATCTCCAAGATGGTTGTATGGTGAGTCCCTTCTGCTTGGTCGAGCATAGGAATACCTACTGAACTATTTCACCCGGAAACGCATCGTAAAGGCTTTTACAAAATTTCCACTAATTATGTTTATCGTATCATGTTTCGTGAGGGTGAATAGTCAAGAGAAAGTGTCTACTTATGGCCATACATACAAGGGTTATTATTGTATTACCTACTGTTTTATTTATTGTTATTTTCTTTCGTAATAAGTATCATAAAGGTCATAAAACTAAAAAAAACGTTATTAGTTTAGTGGGAGTTATAAACTTTTCAGTTACGAAGGTTCCCTCACAATATGAAATTGATTTCGTTCGATTTCTTTCCTAAACAAATAAAACGGCAGTCTGATAACGGATTTGATGATAAAAACTATGCGGGTTCCCTGTGTGTACGTTACATTCAATGTAGGGTTTACATTATGTTGAATCTTTAGTTTTTTGACATTATTAGGACTATGTTTTATTGAATAGGTTCCGTTAATTTATGTTTTATTAGTACCTATTTAGTACCATTGAAATTTTATATGGACTTGAGGATCCTACGTACCTACTCAACAGGCTAACTACCTATGCATAATAGGACTTAATTATCATTATAATTAGTATCTGTGTTGAAATGTTCGATAAAATTTCCACCAATTAGCTTACAAAGACGTCAATTGCTCAATATTGGTAATTATACATATCAGGGTCATTTTCCACTTGCATCCACTGACTTCCTAGGATACGTGAAATTACATAGATAGATCTCCTTTTTCAATATGACTAGGCCCGCCACACACTCCCACTACTGTTACTCATGTGAGCCAGGATTGACCGTGGTGTCCAATGATGATGCCGAGGTTTATTTAACCCTCGATGAGTCCCGGGGAAAAGCTAATTGGCTTGGAATCCGCACGGTTTTAATCAAAAGAAAGAATAGGCGGAGTTAGAAGAAAATTATCCACTACCCTCCGTTGGAAAGCGGGAGGAAAAAATAACGTTATAGGCTGATTGCCACAGAAGCCTGTTACATCTGATTGAAGACCAGTTGTTAGGCACCACGGTTTGAGATTAGACTTATTGATCCATTTTCTATGGGACACTATGCCTTTGGACTTGATAGAATAAGAATTGGTATCTAACAATTGAATGTCAGTTGATTACGACTTATATCGTTTCATAAAATTGGTTCCAGGGCTGAAAATCCGATTACACCCAGTTAAATATAAGTCGAACTTTATGACGGAACCTTTATGAGCTTTCCCATAAAAGTATGTTTCAAGTAATATCCAAAGGATAACCTAGGATTTGCAATATGACTTGGGCTTAGCTATAGCCTTATTTAGACTAGGTTTAAACATACCTAATCAGATAAGTAGTTACTAGCTACTTTCTTGATTTTACGATTGTTTAATACAGAAAACGATTTGAAGATATTTGAGGTTAATTCTATTCTAAGAATCTGGTTAGAATTTACCTACCTAATATTTTATTGTTGATGGCAAAGAGGTCTAAATTTGAAAGCATTGCGACAGAATAGCTGTCATGGTGATGCAACATCATCCACATCAAGATAATAGTTGTAATACTTGTTATTACGACTATAAAACGTTTCTCAAACGACGGAGAGACATTGTGTATTTTTTGTGACTTCACGCCTTCGCGTTCGTGTAATGAGGCATAATGAATGTCGCAACATTCTTCAAATTATGTAGCACGGTTCTACATTTGGATTAACTTTTGTCTTATAATGATGTCGAGTACAATTTTGTTTTGCTATAAAGAAGTTCACAGATGCTTTCGTAATCTTTTAAACAGGAAATATGTAAGTAAGAAGATTATGTGATAAAGCCAACTAGCCATTTGACAACCGTTTAAATGCGGGCTGTCTCGACTGTGGAAGTACCACTCTCTCACAGAAAATAGACATAAAGTAGCTATGATAGCTGTGTTTCGTACGATGAGTGAGAGAGCCGATAGTCCAATCCCTTTCCCTTCCCATTCCTCTGCCCCACTCCCGTTCAGGTCGGCAATGCATTTGCAAGCAGCAAGCAATTTGGTATTCCAAATATCTATAGGGTAGGTAACTGCTTAACATCACGCGAGTCGTACGCTTGTTTGCCGACTTTGTTGTAGGTAAAAAAATCGCTGAAATTTTATTTAGCACCGATTTTAATATATGTATATTTAGTAAAGTAACATAAGTATTTTAATTAAGCACGAAACTTCATTGGCGCCTTAGTAAATACTAAAGATAATGTAGGTACCTACTACAAAAAAAATATCATATATATTTTCTGTTGGTTTGTACAGCTCATTGGATCTTATATACGAAAGAACAGTAGAAACACAACTGTCAATACAAGACGTTTGTTTTACGGCCACAGAAAAATAAACATTACCTACAATCAGTCCCAAAAGAAACGACCAATAAATGAATATTTGATGTGTGCTTATGTACCTATTGTACATTGTAAATAATTCATACATCGGTATCGTCTATTCGGTGGGACATAGACCGGCAACTAATACATATTTAACAAACCGGCGTCCTGTAATATAGACAATGAAAAGCTTTCGTGGCTGAACAAAATAAAGTCCGACTCATCAGCAGAATCATTGCAATTACCCGACTCAATGAACGCAAATCGATTCGTTCGAAGCTCCGCGACCTTGTCGTGTCTCGTTGTTGTTGAAATTCAACTGTAAACTTCGATATTTTGTAGCGACAGATCAAAAAAATACTCGTTTGTCGAGATATAATGAGATCGGCCACTCCACAATGATGGGTAATTTGTTTAGAGTAAAAAAACCTGCGAATGGGCTTGGGGCCTATAATAAAAACAGAGATCTGGCGCGGTGGGTCGGATCGAGAAATGAATTTAGATTACAGGTTAACGCCGACTAAGTGTGGGTTCGCCGCTTCACCTGTGCTTGAAAAAACATTGGATTAAAAAACGGCTCAGCGGATGGTTGATGGTTGCGCTCGCCAGCTTGTCACGTAAGGTCGAATCATTTTAGGCCGCCGCTTGTCAATCTACCGGCTTATTATGACCAGCTTTATGCCACAAAAAGCATTTCACAATTTGTAACTGTTGAAGATTTTATAATATCCAAAAGCATGATAAAAGTTTAAGACACTTTATTGTCACTTTAAATTTTGTTCGTCGTCTCCACTCGTGGGTATATCTATTGCTTACCGAAATAAAGAAGCCTAAAATTTGGACAGAATAACTGATCCACATTTCTGATAGAATACAATTTACACGTGTAATCCCGATATTCATAAATGTTATTTTCCAATAACACGGCATATATTAAAACTGTAATCGCTGGGCATAGTTCAGCAGCGGCGGCTGCCCGGCTTTGCATTAACGAACAGTAAAAATAAAGGCTATCGACTGAAATTAATAAAATTTTATTGTATGAAAGTACAGGTTGCCGTCGGATTTAAGTGGAAACAATATCTAGCATTCGATTGTGTAATACGAATCGATAACTTGGCACTAGATACTAGAATTCTGAATGCTGTGTTCTGAATAAGTAAGCATACAAAATTATGAATGACACTAAAAGCTCTGATCGTTCTAAATTACAGACACGACTAAATTACATGTCAGTGATGACTCTGAACTAGTTACATGAGTGGACCGTTGAATTATCAAAAAAAGTACAGTAAGAAGTTGAGAAGTTAAGAAATGCTCCACGAAATGTGATCATCAATGCTTTCAAAATAACTCTTCTTTGTAATAGAAGGCTATTTTTAAATCGCGTTTTACAGCATTTGAACATGTAGAAATAAAAAGATCGAGTCAACAATAGGCTTGAACAGTCAATATCGGTTTGACATCGATTCCAAACAGAAGACTTGTCTCGCTAAGTGAGTCGGGTCTCGGGCACTCGGTCCACAGAGCATCGGAACCGGTTGTGCGGGGCATAGTCTCCACAGAGCACGCTATAGGCACGTTTATTAACCAGCTATAGTTACTGTGGGACGGACGCAGCCCGTGACTAAATATGCCCACGCGTATTAAGAGTTGGGCCACCAAACGACCTGTTTTCCCAAGACCTGTCCTGATTTGGGTTGTATTAAAATAACGGACTTAGCTATTTTTTTAAATTGCAATTTGTGATCTGATCTTAATATCAAAGTTGGGTTAGTTAGTCAGTTTCTTATTAAATCTAAAAAAATCGTTGTAAGATCAATTACTAGATCTATTTAGATTACATATACGTAAGGAGACAGACAGGTTACCTTACTAACCTAAACCGGTGAAATAAAAATCCTGAAAAAAGCAAAAAAAAACAATAATCCTCCTTGCCTCTTTTCCAGCCGGAGCCCCGTTAAAAAGAGCTTAGTTTTTATCCGGTCCTATCTACATTAGACATGGCAACCCTAATTACGATTTATGATGAATCAAATTTCCTTGTCCGCGCCGCTGGGTCGTCGTCTGTACCGACGATTTTCTTTCGGAAGCAACATTGTATAATTAAATTTAACGCACGGTTTACGTGGACGCCACATAATGCGATTATAATTGACTTATGATCGAGTTACAAATACGGCCGACGCGGAGCGTTGTCAAAGGCGCTTAGTTTTATAAAATACTTTATCATCATCATCGCAGGCCACGCTTTTGTAAAGATACATCAATTACTTGTTTATTATATTTGTTAATAACCTATTCCCTAAAGGCTAAGCAACATTTCAGGTCTAGTGAACGCATAACATAAACCTTTATTAGAGATTGTATTAGAATCTAGATCAGTTCTTTGATGTCCAATACAAACAGTGCCCATAAATTATCGGCTTTTAGGCCCACTTCGTGTAGTTCAAAGGGAATACAATTTTGTTGTGGGAGAGCAAAAATAAAATTGGCGTCGATGCCGTACGCGAACAAATTAAGTTCTCTTTGACATTCATTAGTTTTATAATACCTCTCTAACTTTGAGTAAAAAGCCGACAAATAAATGCTCGTTAAAATAACTCGGTGTTCGACCCTGAATAAGTTTCCAACATTATGTTTTACCCACGTGGAAAAAAAAGAGAGAACAGGAAGTGAAGCGTATTTAATCATTACAAGCGCGGCAGCCATTTTTTCATCTCCTGAATTAATTTTAAATTTGATTCTATTAACATAATAAAATAAATCAGTGGGCGCCCTCGGGGGACGGGTGAAGAAGTAATCTTGGCTTGTGATCTCCGAGATTCGAGGTCGTGAGGTTAATGTGGATCTGTTTGTACAATTGTACACGATGTTTTGATACCGCTCGTTACCGACTGACGTCTGGCTTTCACGTTGCGGACTCTTTGGGTCCGTTAACGTTTTTGCTGCGTACCCCGAGACAAAAAACTAATATTGTGGTAACCGAACAAAGGGCGGTATAATGAAAAGGTGATGCGAGAACGCTCAAACACGGGCCGTTTTGTTCACAAGGTTGCGGCAAAAAATCTGATGGAGCTTATTATGGGAATAGATTCAAGTAGGTATGTAGTACATACTCACTCATTGCTTCTATTTTTTTTCATTTTATAACTAGGACTAATCTGCTGTTTTAAAATACTTAGGTAGATACATTGGGAAAATCTTCACATTGATCTTTTGACGATATCGATCTGAAACTCAGTTTCATTGTCTTACTACCGACGCGTGCGTTATCCTAAGAGCGGTTTCGCACTACGTCCGATCCGAATCCGATCCAAACCCGTGAAGATATGGTCCGTAATAGCCGCATTACAGGTTTTCTAGATCCATATTTTCACGGGTTCGGATCGGATGCGGATCGGACGTAGTGCGAAACCGCTCTAATACGGTCAAAGGTAGTTGGTCCGTGAATTTATATGTGAAACTGTGTGTCACATAAGAAAATACCAATTAGTATTCGAGATGAAAGTCACAATGCGTATATATATACTTACGATTTTTGATGTAAAAAAGTAGGCAAGAAGCGTACGACCGGCCTAGTGTTAAGCAGTTACCGTAGCAATACCAGAATAGTTGCAATACCAATGTCATTGTTCGCACGTTGCCGATCTGAAGGGGAGTGGGACAGAGGGAGGGGAAGGGTTTCCGGGTCGCACGAAACGCACGAAACGTAGCTATAATAGGTAGCTACTTTACACCGATTTTCTGTGAGAGGATGATACTAACCCCGGTTGAGGCAGCCCGTATATGAGTTGCAGTCAGTCGGCTCAGCTTGGCTCTGCCACCGCAAAAACCTACTTAATTACACTATGACAGGACCTCTTTTCATTGTTATATTTATAATAATAATAATCCATTTATTTCAAGCAAATACCCATATTAAATTAACATTACAAAACACAATAACAAATAAATAAAAAATAAATTCCAATTACATTAGGTCACATTAAGTTGCACCATATTCAATCAACAATCGACAATTTGTGTTACGATCTATAATATCATTATTAGGTATATTGCATTATATTATAGATACTAGGGCACCAGGGTACTAAAATAAATAATCTTAGTTATCAACAGAGATATCAGAACAGACGGGCAGGAACACAACCAACAAGAAATAGTAGGTTAACACACAAATAATTACAATTATAATTAATTAATAATTGTGTCTAGTGTCTACTATATGCTGCAGATCCCTAATTTACAGCTTTCGTATTTTCAAAGATCTAAGCATACATAGGGACATACAGACAGCGGGAAACAACTTTGTTTTATACTATGTAGTGATCTGCGCAGTGTTAACTCCTGACGTCACCCCAATATCCAGCGCTTTCACATTCACAACAATAGCTTATTTTGCTGCACGTTGTAAATCACGGAAATATTGGATTTATGCACCGAGGGTTTAGACCGTGCGCGAATCATTTATAAGCGGTGCAGCGCACCAGTGTACAGAGTTAAAAGCTGAATGCAGGGAATCAAGTGACCTAAAATGCGTCAATACAGAATAGCCAGTATTTGAACTAGATGTATGGCGGTAATAAACAATATGGAGTTTTGAATTGCCTTTCGTGTGCCAAATATTTACAATTTCCTGCTTTATAGGTTAGCTTGTTAGCAAATGTTTGAACAGCGTTATAGATAGGTATCTTAAACGTAACCCATTTATTGAAATTGAGAGATGATTTGGACGTGATTTACTTACTTATATAACATAGCAAACTTGCACAATACAGAAATTTACCGAAAATAACAATTTAAATTTAATAGTCAGTAGTTATTAATAACAGCTAAATATATATAACTCAAAGGTGACTGACTGACTGATCTTTCAACGCACAGCCCAAACCACTGGACGGATCGGGCTGAAATTTGGCATGCAGGTAGATGTTATGACGTAGGCATCCGCTAAGAAAGGATTTTGATTTATGTTAAATAAAATTTTTGTTAAGTTAAATTCCACGCGGACGAAGTCGCGGGCTCACCTAGTTGAACATAATTTTAAAATTCGTATGCATAATATTTTTTCACTTATGCGATAGTATTTTAATAAAAATCCAAAACTAAATCAGAGGAAGCTTTACTTTGATTCTTTTTATATATGCAATACCTAGCTATAATAATACATACATACATACATACGTCATACAAAATACAATTTATATATTCACACACAACAGTGGTACCTACCTGGCTGTGTTAGCCAAAATGTGTATTACAATCGCTTGTAACTACAAACGGACAAATATTCAATTGAAAATTAAATCATGGACTTATAACAAGTTAATTAATAATGATCCACTCTGCATTACCGAATAACGGTTTGATAGAAATTATCATTTTGTATCTGTTTCAGAATGTTGGTTGAATTCAGTAAATTAACTTCGGGATGTTGCGAAATAACATGAATATGAGGAAAATGTTGAACATAAATTAATTAGGCACCCATTATTTTCAGAAGTTTCTTTTTTATTAATACCTATATTAAAAACAAGCTCCACATAATAATGTTTATCAACTAATCTTGCTGTAAGGTTTTGATTGATTAATTTTGTACTAATTTATATTACCTTTCCTAGACACATGTTACATTTTTTCTTTCTCAGAGTCTTCTGGAACGTTAACCACCAAACGTATATTTTGCTTAAAACTACCTAAAAATATACTTAACATATTTTATTGTCAAACATTCTGTCATACAATTGTCAAACATTCAACATTCATTGTCATTCATTCATTCGTTCAAACATTCAACCGGATTTGGTTTGAATATAATTAAAATAATTGAACTAACATCATACATGTTCAATTTTACGATAAGTAAATGTCTTATCCAAAAAATGCGCGAAGGCTACTGTCTTATAAAAAAACCTGGTTCTTTTGCTATATTAACTTTTATTATTGGACCGAAGCAAGCGCTGTAATCGCACCCACTGTTTTTATATCAGCACTGAAATATGCCATTAATAATTTCAACACCACCAAGGAAAGCAGTGTTCAGCCCATAAATATCCCCTTAATGGCAAACTCAGCAATATTTCTTCCCTCATCTACATTACTTCTGCAAAAATAAAAAAATAGTGTTTGTAGATTGCGCAGCTCGATAAGCCTTCGCCGACTGCATAGAATGAGGTACTTGAGGAGTCTTGTACCTTATTCCGTTAAACTCGAAAACCAATCCTATTTTTACCGGCTAAGAGTTTGTTTTGCAATGATTTATTGTTTATCTGGCAGCTCCACAGAGGTACTGATTCGTAGTGAAGATAGGCCCGCGAATGATGCTCTCGGTGGCCGCAACAAGGACACAGCTAGAATAAAACTACCCACACATAACAACGTGGAGATAAGAGACGGACGCCTCTAACGTATAAGCATATCTATTTTTATAACATGTCAAATGACTGGTAATGACGTCACAACATTTCCTCTGGGTAAAATTATAATGTGCCTAAAGGAAATATTAGATAAGCATTTGTGACATTTTATTGATCAACTTAAAAAAATAATTGAAAGAGTAAAATGTTAATATAACATTTTTTTATTGGTAATTAGGTTACTTACGTTAATATAATACAGCATTTGATATCATCGGTACGTTGTATTAAAGTAGCTATTGCATTGTAATCTGGAATAAACTACACAATAGGTACCTACTATCATCTATTATGTGGCTCTACCAATGTTGGGGATAACGGACCAATCCTATTTAATGGTCGTTTGTTGTCGTAACATTTATTACAAATAACAGCATTTCAGCATTAGCTTGGTATGTAGGTACCTAATACATGAGTAATACGGTGCATAAACTGATGCAAATTCTCAGTCCGAACGCAAAATAAACACATCAAAGTGCAGTGTCCGTCAGCGCAGCGTCGCGTCGAGCCGTGACCGGCACACAAACTCTCGTCATTACATATTTATAACCATCTTGTATGGAATCAAATCGATGTTAAACATTCGCATTCAGGGATCGAGAGGAACGGCCAGTAATCGCGTCACATATTAGACAAGTTTTCGTTGAATTTTAATGCAAGCTAAGACGCCCATGACATGAGAATCGCAAACCCGTGCGGTCTAGATCTGTGATTGATCGAATGCAATGCTATCGTGCTTAAGTCGATTCTATTTGTGTCATACTATGTGAAAATGCAGTGCGGAGATAATAGGGTACAGTGCCGTATCGTAATAGCTTCGATAAACAAAGCGATTTATGATTAATCGTATGCAGATGTTATCGAGAATCGATTCTAATTTGGTTTTACACCTGCTGTGTCGTCATATTTTGTGTTCCTATTTCAAACCAGTTTCTATTTGAATTTTGAACTTGTACGACAAAGGCGCTGAATTCCATTGAAAGCGGTAAGTTTGTTTGAAGTGCAACGTTATCGTTCCAATCTCTTCCGCAAGAGAATTTATTATACCTAATGGCAAGCTTCGTGGATCGAGAATTCTTGCAAGAAGCAGTTATTAATAACGTTTCTAAGAACATTTTTATATGGCAAGCATATATTAAAAATGTTCAGAGAGGTTTTTTTTCCTGTCTGCTAAAAGCAAACATTATTATTAGTCTGATGACCACCCAGGCAGTTTAATTGATACCTAATTTTTTTGTCCATAAATACTATAATTGTGGGTATTTATTTTTAATTTGATATTTCTTAAACAAGTTTTTTAATCTTTTCTCATTGGTCAAACGCTTTAGCATGAATAGTACCTACCTACTTTTTGTATTTTCATTAAGCATTACGTATCGTTATGCAAAAACTAGTTATGGATGGAAAATAAACTCATGAATTTTACCTCATTCCAAACAATAAGCAGCGTTCATACTTAAATACACAAAATGTCTTAACTAAAAATCCATTCATTTTTACTGACATATTGTCGTGAATACGGACCATTGTCTGAGCCTGTAAACTCTATGCATATGTGGGCACCTCTAGGGTTACCAGGCTTTTTAAAATAGAGCATTTCGTAAAATAGGTATGATAAAATGAAATTAATATTCTGAAAACAAAGTTACTAGAGTTGTTTAGGTCGTAGACTAATTAGGATGGTTTATAGTCTGGGTTTTTAATTTTATTTCATTAAAAGTAAACATATCTGATAAACATGCATTCCATTTTATAGGTTACAATCTTAGATTAATAGTTAAAAGGTCTAAGGTTACAATGGACATACACCATTCTTCCATTGCACTCTTGATATTGAAATTCTACAGATATAAGTACCTGAATTAATGTTTAAGGCGTCAATAGCCCAGTGGTTTGCTGGGCCGGTCTCGTAGCTGAGAGGTTCCGGGTTCGATCCTTATCCTGGCAATTAAACTATTGACTCAAGCCTCCGGGCAGACCACGCGCTACCAACACAGCACGCGCCTCTGGGGTCAACCTTGAAGAGGGAGGTCAGCGAAGCGCCATCAACGTCCTTGCCGTCCACGTGCGCAAAATGCGTTCATGGAATCGATTCGTTCTATCTGCAATTTGATCTCCCAAAACAAGCATGGCTTAGCTTGAGGCGCTAACTGGAATACTATGAAATAACATTGATAGTATTTCAAAAATATATCCCCCCTTCCAAAAACCTACATTACTTTACCCCAAACAGATGTCCTGGATGTCCAACACTCTAGAGACATCCCTATCTCTGTTCCTGCGTGAGTCGGGTATAGTCAGTTCATTTCATGAGACTGCGTGAATTATTGCAAATTGACCCATATGCCAGTGCCGTAAGAGTCACAGCACGCTCTTTATGGATTGAAAGAACTATATGCAGATACAAATTTCGCTTGCGGCGACTCCGAGCGTCGCCGTTTAACATTTCGGACGCGCTGCGAGTTTTAATTTGTGATCAATTATGCGAGGGCACTGTTATTTATCGTTGTTTTATTTCATTTGCCTTCTCACGGGGTCTGTGGGTGGTCCGATCACGATTTTCGGGTTGCGATGTTCACCAATAAGTTGAACTGATTGCGCCATAGAGTTAGCAATGTGTTGACGCTGTTGTGTTATCGATGATTAAAATATCGATTGATCGTTGATTTAAATGGTTTGTTCAGTTTTTTTCAAGTAAAGGATCTAATCTATTCTATATTTCAGGTTCAATAGATTGCGTCACAGAAATAGTAATGTGTGACGCTTTTTTGTTATCGATTATTGATTATATTTCACTTTATTTCCAGCGATCCTGCCATCATTATAAGTGGTAGGAGTACGTTTCTTCTATTTCTCAACACATGCCCCCATTTATTTGTAGTCCGCGAGCATTGCGAGTAATTAAACCAAACCTTACAGACAAGTCGAAAATTTATTTATGAGCGAAATTTTCTCGTATTAAATTTTGGCGGTAAGAGTTATTTTCATCGCGAAGCATTACGGTAAACATAAGATAATTTAATATTGCGAATCCCACTTTCTTCCGCACACATAATTTTACAGAAGAAGAGCAATAAACAAGGCGTGTAATACAGAACAGAATAAGCACCTACCTCGTGAAATAAAATGAAAAAGTTTGAAGTGCCCAATTTACATTAACAAGATCTTTGTTAGAATGATTTCACTAGGTTTTATATTGAAAATTTGATGAAACTTGAGGACTACGGTTATTTAGTTTAAAAAAGACAATTTTAATAAGTATCTGCAGAATGAAATAAAATTAGACAATTGTTGTATAGTACCTAAGGTGATTATATTTCGTGAACCCCTTATTTTCAGAATGTAACCGAGTTCATCGCTCCTTCGTTTATTAGTCCAGTTCTATCTTGTTTCATACGTGTCCAAAGAGTTTGACCGGCCATTTTGTTATTTCGAACGTTTCGGCCGCCCCCACGACCGGTTAGCGGTAAATTGTTCCACGTAATGTGATTCTAATTGAGCAGCTAATTCCTACTGAGCATGCACTCCGTTTATTAGTCATTACACACAGAGATGGATCTTGTTTTGTACTTTTTATTGCTGGGGCCCAAATCTGTAAACCGTTGGCATCTCGATCGACTCGCAATATGTCAAAAATGACGTATTCAGATATGCGATACGTTAGTTTTACTGTTGGTGAGCATACATTAAAATGAAAAGTTTTGTTAAAAATACGTAGGTAATACTCGTACTTATATTTTGTCGGGATCGGGATCTTATTTGTTTTTTCTGTGATTTTACACATTGAAATTGGATTAGGTAAGTACTTAACTAATACCTACCTAAAAATTACGTGCTTAATATCGATTTTTTTTATTAGAAGAAGTACATTGACAGCTATTATTGCCACTTTTCTAAGTTTTTGAACCTCATTTTCTTCGTCCAAACCTGACCATTTGTTTTTTCTGTTTTTTTTTGTAAAATATTTCGATGTTTTGTGTGTTATTTTTCTAAATAGCTTATCATTATACAATGAAATATTTTACGTACTTAACATTAACTTTTTTCATAGTAAGTATACGTGAAACATCAAAAACAAAATGCTTTTGTGCTCTCACCTTTATGTAATTATACTCAATTTTACTCCAATATATTGAAGCCGGCGAAGGTCTTCCCGAGGTTCGATTACGTTTAATAATAACCTTCCTAATTACTCTTGTTCACATAATTCATTTCGCTAGTCGAGGTCTAACGAACTAGCGCAGTAAATAAATTAAAGCAGCTATACAATTAGGCACTGGTTGGAGTAAGTGATGGAATAAACTGAATAGAAATTATCGCTTTGTAGGTATTTGTTCTTTGTTTTATTCGCTTACTTGCTCATCTTCTCATGAGACACATTCCTTTTAACAATAGTAACGTTCCAATTAATATCTTCCTATGAATATAATTATATTTTTTTTCCAACAAAGGCATGATGAATACCTACGACTTACTGACTGATTATGATTAATTTATCTTTTGTTCTCAAGGTTTCCACGAGATAATTTTCTACCCGTTCTACGTCCTTATTAAACAATAACAACTATGTTTACATTAATAACTTAAGAGCAATCTTAAAAGCTGCCAGATGGTGAACCGAAATAAATTGAAACGCCCATAGAGAGTATTCGAGAGTTCGTGTACCTTCCAGCCTTGCAGCGTAATTCGCATAATGAAGGAAGATTACCCTTTCTTCCCAGCCCATATGGGCGCTCTACTAAATAACATGATGTCTCTACCTCGTACTTACCTCGACTGTTAAGGTATTTTCGGTAATAGTATCGGATACAGTCATAAATCGAGATTACTGTTACATTCCAAACTCGACAATAATAATTTGGATTTTTTTACTTCATCAAAAATTTGTGAAAACGACGTTACAGAGAAATATGATTCTTACACGTGCATTAAAAGCTTTTTGATTGGCTATAATATTCAAATTTCATTCCATCGGTAAAGGTATTGAGGAACGTGAGTGGAGCCTTTTTGTGAAGCAATTGTACGCAATAAAAGTGGAAAATGACATATATTATGATATAAAATATATATTTTGCTTTAAAGTAAAAATTATGCAATTACATTTTAGATTTTATGAAATTTTGATCAAAATTGGCCTTGGTGAAATGAAATTTGGTATACCAACATCACTGGTTTTAAGGTAACTTTACCGGCGGTAATTTTTTAATAAATACCGTTCTCGGAACCAATTGTATATTCTAATTTGCTTTGACATGGCTTATGACATTTAAAGTACTCACAGCGTTGTTACTTTTTTAAATATTAGTTAAATACCTATGTATTTTAAATTATGAGATATTATAGATACAGGTTTTCATAAGATAATCAGAGTAAGTATAGGAAAATATTACATTATATGATGAGATCGTAAATGAAATGAGTTTATGGACTATAAGACACAATAGCCATTTTGTTGACATGCGAGTTGTGTGGGAAATTATACCAGATCGGTCATAACCGGTTATTCTACACCTCCAAAAACTTGTTGTTAAACATAATGTCCTATAAATGGAAAGTGTTGAATTTTTAAATTTGTATTTATGTAAGTAATAAATCAACAGGTACAAGTCTGTTTGACTCGTTTTAAGCAGTTTCATAATTAAGGTGATGATTTTCGGCAATTTGCGGTTTTCAAACACGTTTTACGGGTTTCCTAGACATTTCAAACTTAAAAAAAATATTTTACCGATTTTTTGCCCATGGCTTGTCATAGCGGTATAATACATAATATACCAATGTGCCTAAGTACATTTTTAAAAAAGGAGTTATGATTTCCTCTGAAAAGTATAGAACGTGAGAATCTACCAATAACCTCGTAATCGTGTAATAAAATTGAAACGCTATTCGTGAATGAAAATGTTAATTGGCGACAACCCTCTACACTGCTGGCTGGTTGACACATAAAGCTACTGACGTTACCTACCTATAAAATAATAAATTAAATTTTCTTCAATAAGTCATTTGCAATTTTATCATGTAAATTAAAATTAAATTGGTTCTATTAACTATGCTCAGTTAACGCGTTGTTAATAGATTACAGTGTTAATTAAATTTTAATTACAAATTGATTCTTAATTAATCATTTATTGTCTTTTGTTTCAGATCACGAAGTTTCGTGACTTTTAACGCCTATTGGAAAATGTAAGTTCATGTAGATAACTTTTCTATTTAAATTTGTAGGTACGACTTTTGAATGGAAACAACCTAGTTTTAAATTAAAAAATGTCTCCCACGGCATATTCATGAGCTTGTCTCCTAACATAAACATCCATTTATAAATCTCACAAGTACCCACATATCATCACGTACCATCAAGATAATTATCTCGGTACACACTCAACGTGTGTCGACATTATCATTTCACTATACGTGACAACTAAGACAAATGCATGCGTTTAACAAAGCTCACTTTTTAAAGTCTCAATGAGCGGAGGTGATCAACAAATGAATTTATCCCCGCGAGGCGTCTCGAGTGCGCGACTTCTTCGTTTGTCATTCGGGTGACAGCGCCCACGCCCCCGCCCCTAATTAGTACAGAAATAACGTCGGAAGATTTGTCAACTTCCGAGCTTTTATGGCATTCCTTTGAGGTATACTCCCACCGGCAACGCGGCTCGGGCGACGAGCACATCTCACACAAGCACCCAAATAGATCGTTAACTGACTGTGAAATATTGTTTTGAACTTTGGGGTGGTCCGTGTTAATGCCTAATATTATTTTGTAACATCGCCAGAACAAATTAATCTTGATTGCCGAATCAAGTTCGTCTGAGAAGTTTCGATGTAATAACGTTTTTTGATGGAAAAACTTTAATATACCTACTTACCTAAGTGCTCCTTTGTTTTTATTTTTACAAACGAATTGTAGCCAATAGTTTACCTCAATTGCTTTTAAAAAAACTTTCGTTTTACGATATTTTCTTTGAGCTTTTATAACATGCATACTACGATGATGTTTGACAACTTCAAATGCCTACTTAATAAAGAAAGTATATAAGTAGAAATTTAACTTTGAAAGCTGCTTGAAAATTTAAAAGATAGCCTTCTGTTAATTTAAGAAATGTACTAACAATCTATTTCTCATATTAAGGTTTATAAGCGTAGCCTAAAAATTCAACAATATTATTATTTGTTAACGTATAAGTAACCTGCTGATTCTTTTTCCATGAGTTTGTACTGATTAAACATTTACACTGATTTCTGTTGATGTCTTTATTTTTGATGACATAAAATAGGGAACATCATTAATCGCTATTAAGTTTCGTCAGCGTAAACCAGGAGTTAAGTCTAATTGCAATAACTCCCTAAAAAACAATTAGATACCTTCTTGGGTACTTAAGCACATAAAAGATAAAACGAAGTTTTCCAAAGTCAATATTCCAGAGAAATTAATCTGTAGTAAAGGGGAGGCCCTCGAAACTTATCTGTTAGGAAGCCGAAGTGGAGCATGACCTCACAATCAAATGTCAAACAAACTTTTATCAGAGGAAAGTTGACAAATAAATCCCCGTCCCGGGAACTTTTCTCATAGCCGACGCGATGAGACGTGCTCTCGCCGACTATCGAGCTATTAATGTGTTTACGGGACACGGCACATCACTAGATGACGTGTCGTCTAGTAGGCCATTTTATGCTGGAGTAAATTGGGTAATATTGAGACCAAGTTTTAATTTGTTGTTATGTTTCTAAAAGTTTGGATAACGTTTTACCCACAATAGAGACGAGACGCAACATTTTAGATATTGTTTTCGCTGTATTATTATTGTCTTCTTATATGCATGTGCTGTGATTCCTTTATCCTAAATAGGTACCGCTAATTAATTGGTTTCCTAAGATAACGCAACTATCTCAGTTTCTAAAGTACCAATTTAGCGTCTTATTCTCCATCCTCTTTACCGGGTATCAAGTGAGGCGCCGGTATCCCGTGACTTTAATCCCGTCCATGAAATCTGTTAGGCGAGCCCCGCCCGGGAGCGCCGCGAATGAGATACGCCTGTTGTTGACGCCCACCCTGTCACCTCTGACAACATTCTCGCCAGATTTTACCACTTGTTATCTTCAAAAATATTCAAAGAAGAGTTTTTTTTACTTTTGAATTTATTTCTACCGGTTGATATTAGATCTACCAGATGGTCGTTTTTTCTGAATCACTGTCAACCTTGTGACGTTACGATATAATTATAATAATTAATAATAATAATTGGCGAAATAATTGGCATTGGCCCTTTTGACGTCCCACTCCTGGGCACGGGCCTCCCCTCAGTATGAGGGGCATTCAGGCCGTAACACCACGCTGGCCCAGTGCGCGTTGGTGGATTTCACATGTCTTTCGAAAACTGTTTAGATTTTCTAAGACATGCAGGTTTCCTCACGAAGTTTACCTTCACCGTAAGCATGTAATAATCACATAGACATTATGATTCGCACATAGATTTATAAAAACCCAGAGGCGCGAGCCAGGGTTTGAACCCAGGACCTGGTGCCCGCAAGACGCGTGCTTAACCAATCGGCTATCACTGCTATGACGTTACAATAAAATATTATAAACTGAACATATGTATAACGCGCAATAGATTAGAATTTATCATGACGAACGGGATGTTAGATATTGGATTTACATTTTTACATAAAAACATGAACCAGCAGTGATTAAATTTTATCATACGATCCCCTTTGGCGTTGATGTCACAATGCAAATTACAAGTGCCTATAAATTTCAATCCATACCAATTCAAGCTTATATTTCCCGATGCAGTTTATAGGCGTATTGCGCCCATATACCGATGGTACGACGTAACAATGTAATTGGGGATGATATCTATAATGCTTTGCGCTATCTGGCGTTACCCAGAAACTCATGCTTGGCGGTCCGCGTTTGCAAAAATAAGATCCTACTAATGTTATAAATGCGAAAGTTTGTGAGTGTGGATGTTTGTTACTCTTTCAGGCAAAAACTACTGAACGGATTTGGATGAAATTTGGAACACAGGTAGTTTATAACCGGGATTAACACATAGGATACTTTTTACGGGGCACAGCTAGTTGGTAAATAAGGCAAAGAAGTTGAACTCTTATTTTAATTTACATTAAATTGGAGTAACGTTTGTTTTTTTTCAAAATCGGTATTGGTCTTGCGTTATTGCAACAATGCAAGACAAGGACAATTGATAACTAAGAAAAAATGAGTAGGTATAGCAATTAAAAATATTTTTTTCGGTTTCTAATATTTTATTAGTATTTTTAACTAAACGTTTTGTAATTACAGCAAGGCTTTTTGAATGCCTCGTATTAATGAATTATTTGTCTTGACTACAAAAATAGGAACTAGGAAAATTATTCGTTGCCATTATTTTTAATTCTGAGTACAAAAAAGTGGTAAACATTTCGAATATTCTGATACTGTATCCAATTAAAAAGAAACATCCTAGCGACCCAATGAGCAAATTTGCCACCGCCCCGAAATTCAATACACACTACCTCGCAAGTTTCGTGTTACATTCTGAAGAGTTCATCACTTCGTGTTGTTCAGATGCCAGTTAAGTGTGCTTAAACAGCTGTCATTTGTCAAGTGCTGGCCAAAAGTGATGGATGGCACGGCCGTTTCCGTCGGAGTTTTAAAACCGGGGACTTCAGTAACGTTCCAGTATTGTTATTTCAGTCGTCGGAAACGTAACTAACTAACAAATGGGAATGTTAAAAGTGACGCGGTGCATATATATTATAAGCGTGCATTTGTCTGAAGCATGTGTGTCGGTCGCGCTGAAATATTTACGAGCTATTAGAGCAATAAGAAGAAAAGATTCCGAATTGTAGGCAGAAGCTGCGCGTCTTCGGAAGCCCGATCACAGACTGTGTTTTAGCGCATGACTGATTTAACACCACTACGGAATTAAGCCGGTGTAATTAATGTCACATCGTTGCCGTTATTTTGACGGCTTTTGATGATAAGTGTTGTATGAGTAATTTATTGTGGATGTCGCGTTGCTTATTGACCCTTGATATTTCAAATATGAATATTAATCCTGACTATAATACTTTAGAATAACATATCTAAGTCTACATAAATCTCGGCGCTTTAGTTACGAAAAATATAAATGCGTCTTTTGAAATAGATTCCAGCTCTCAGCAGTATTTTATAAGATTCTGCAACAAATTCTCAAATACAATAAACTCGGACTCACGATCGGGATAAGACTAAAACGAAAAAGCTCTACTAGATTAAACGTGAGTAACCTGAAACGTGATCTATAACTTGACCAGTGTATTTGTAGAAAATATTTCTAAAATGTTAACATTAGTTAAGCGTGATGTATGAACAGAATTAATTTAACAAGTGCCTACTCCAATGTCCCCATGAAAATCTGTTTAATGGGCCGGAGTTAACGGCGTTACCACCCTTAATAAATAAAGGCGCAGTGCACTGACAAATTACTTAATTTTATTGAGTGGCTACACACATTGGTGGAGCGCACTGTTTGTTCAGCAGTAATGTACCCGGGTGTACGCTGCAGCCGCGCCCGGCGACGACCCTCCATCCGCGATTCATAATGTACAAATTCACTGAACTGCTCTATTAGCCGAGTGCGACAAAGAAACGGTAATGGGCTCTCATATATATGCAAATAAACTTTCCAAATGCGTTTTAAATTAAAATAATCCCGAATTTATATGTAAATTTGTGACCGCACTTTGTCCTTCGCGGCTTCGCGTTCCGAAATCGATTACGTTACACGGATTCGGGCTTAGATCCGACTTGGATAAGTTTAATGAAGGGTTTTACTCAAACGGAGATCCTTTCGTACAATTCACTCGATCGGTGATTCTATCGTCTCCTGATTTCACTCGGCGCGCGGGTACAAAATATAATTGTTGGAACGGCTAAATTATTTATTTTATCGTCGTGTTTTTATGTCGTCGGCACGAATGTAGTTTTATAAAAGATAGTATTAACTACGGTTTTATTTAGTCTTCCATTAGGAATGCCTCTATTATCTTAATTTTTATGTGCTTAACCTTTTAGGCGTCAATATCTTACAATATAAAAACTCAAGGTTATATTTATGGAGACCACCCGGATGTTCCGAGTAGTTTTGATCTAGATGCGTGTCCGTACAAATTCCCCTCATGTTGCTTCAATTAGTCAATTAGTCATGATTAACTTTAATTTATAGGACTGTTTAATGGTCCATTAACGAACTCTCTAGTGTCTAACGACTTCTTATTGTGAAACTACCATTCCATAAAACACATTCGTCCAATTAAACAAGACAAGATATTTGATCCCGATACATTGATTGTCACTATACATTAGAGTTTATTGCTTTAAAGTAATTGTCTCAGAAAACATACCTCCCGACACGAAGACCTTATCTCCTAAATCAGTAAAGAACAGCGAGCGATGTTTTATATTTTTCTCAAAGAGAAAATGTTAAACCTTAATTTCAGCAGACATTCAGTGAGGTTTCATTTGTACAGAACGAGAAGTAAGGCATTTTGTTTGAGATATCGCGCGTTTTACCACGCTAAAATTTTTGTACATACTGATGGTATTGTAGTATTTTTAAAAGGTAGAGTAGGAGTTTAAGTAAAGGTAGAAAGTAAAGGTAGAGTGTATTTAAGTAATAAAGCACGCGAGGCGAATTTTGAGGTTTACTTAAAGCTCAACTATAATATTTTGTTAGAATTTATTTCAATTACCTACTCTACTATGCTACTCTACTTTGACTGCGAGCTTTCCCTTCAGTATCATATAAGTATTAGTTTCAGTATTGTAAAGAAACATTAATTTAAAAATAGATTAATTGGTACAAAAATTATTTATAAGAAAATAAACATCGCAGCCAAGGACAATAATAATTGCAGAACTATTACTTGCTAACATAATTAGGAAATCAGACTAACCTACCTTAAGTGACGTCTGGTGGTAATTTTATGAAGGCTCATCCTGAATACATTTTTCGTTTTATATTCGTCTTATAAGTAACTATTACTGATTTAAATAGCTATATTAAGGCTATATATTTGACGACCGATTGGCGCAGTGGTTTGAGCGTAGGCCGCTCGGCTCACTGCACATGGTGGTTGCGAGTTCGATTACCGCCGGAGCAAATTTCGGAAATGGCCTTTTCATAATTTGCCTTTGTCTGGGTTTCACTGGGATCGCCCCCAATTTATTGTACGGTACCCATAGTACGAGCGTCGCTTAGTTTGAGACTATACAGTTGGTGTGTCGGTTATTACGATATTTATTTGTTTTATTATTTATTTATAAAAATTAGAAAGCATGATTTAACAAATTTGTTACAGTCAAATACTTACCTAAACAAATAAAATATTTACTGTCAAATTCATTGAGTATATTAATGGTTATCGACATCACGACAAATAGTATACGATTACCGAGTATTTATTGTATTAAACTCGAAAACGTTAACGGAAAATATTATAGCCGCGAGGTCCTTATGTATCGCATGATAAATTGTATTCAATTTGCCCAGTGACAGCCACCAAGGAAAGCTTTTCGGTAACAAATGCTTATGCCCTAAACGCACGCGATGTATGAATATTACTGGAGCCCTGGATAAATTACCTGTGTACTTGGATTATGAATTTGTAGCCCTGAACCAATTATGTTTTATATCTATTTATAAACTAAAGAAAACGCAATACAAACCTTTTCGAATGTATTTCACTACACAATTAGAAACTCCTATAGGTCTGGAGATTATTATTACGTGAAGCTGCAATAGTAGTATTACAAATAAGCAAACATTTATACTATTACTAGCTGTGCCCCGCGACATCATCCGCGTAGTATTGGATTATTGGGTTAAAAAGTATCCTATATGTTAATCCCGGTTATAATTTATCTGTGTTCCAAATTTCATCCAAATCCGTTCAGTAGTTTTTGTGTGAAGGAGTAACAAACATACATAAATACATACATACATACATACATACATACATCCACACTCACAAACTTTCGCATTTATAATATTAGTAGGATTTTTATAACAAAGCCTGCAGACAAGCGTACTTCACCCCTAATGTTAAGCAGTTACCGTATAGATCCTTGAAGTACCCAAGGCATTGCTCGCACGTTGCCGACCTGAAGGGAAGTGGGACAACGAGGTGGAGGGAGGGGGGGTGTTAGGCTTCCGGCTCTCTCAATACTATACGGAGATCTTCTATGAGGGGGTGGTACTACCCCGTACTACCCGGCCCGTATATGAACCGATAGTTTCAAACAACCTAGAAAAAGTTATCCTAATCAAATGTATGAAAATATAGACGGTAGACACCTTATGTCTACCCTTTCCTTCAGATACTTTATTTCGAATATACCTTACTGAACCTTTATGTATTTCAAAATCCGAGCAGCCGGAATTAAATTACCGAGCACACGAGCAATAATTTTAACTGTCGTTTATTTACGTTGGAGAAGGGGGCAGACGCGGCGTCAGGCACCTTCGGGGATGTTTCATTAATCATCGCCCTAATGCAGGGGTGAGGCGAATATGTTAAGCCGGAAGATGGCTGAGAAGGCAACGACTTTAATGTTTTCAGACGTTCGTCGTATCTTGATTCGGTGGTGAGACGTAGCACGAGAACAAATTGTTTTATTGCTATACCTACAAATTTCCAATTTTAGAGCTGATAATTTTATTTTGTTAAGTTTGCGGTCATTCACCCGGTTAACTCATCACCGAATATATCTATATAATTTACTCTATTCAGATGTCAAATACGGCCAATATCTTTCAGAAATGTATGGATAGAACAGCGTCTTCGTCGTGCCAGCTTCTTCGTGTGAATGCCCGCATTCTCATCACAAAGGTCACTTTTATATTTATAAGATTATATTCTAGATACAATATAGTTAAAATACTTTAAGAAATATTCTGTATAATTTAAATTTAATTGATTAATACAGACTGCCTTGAGGCTAGTCTTTTGAGATTATTTTAAATTAATGAAATATCATAGTACTTTTGAATAATAAAAGATATCTTATTTCTCGTTGTTTAAGATCACGAAAAAACACTTAAATAAGTATATTTTAAAACTTTTTTTTCTTATAACTGTCTTTGGCATTAATGTACAAGTCTTTAATTATGTACTGCAAAATAAATTTATTTCTACCTACTAATGAATTGTTTCAAATCACAGAATTCATTACTGACCACAAAAACTTGACTGTACAAGACCGTTGACATATCACAACCGCTACCGAGATGTATAACAAATCGCCGTTGTATTGTATTAAGAAAACCAACAGAGCCGGCAGTTAATCATACCTAATCTGCTTTCAATCTAAATCGACTACATTGTAGATCATAATTAAGGTGTGCACTGACTCGTCCACTCCAGGAAGCGTTTTGTTCGTATCGCGGCCGCCATCGGTTGTAACTACCGTCAAATGTGTTTAAGCACCCTTAATTACCATTTGAAAAAAAAATGAAACTAAAATAGAGGTGATGGTCATTAGGCGGGCTATCGATCCATCTCACTGATTATGAATCTCAAACTTTTATTATTTTATAAGTCAAATATTCATTGATGCGGCATGAAGTATCAAGTTGAAATAGCATCTTTCTCATGATTCATACCTTTGAATATGCCTAAATGCACCCTTAATTACCATTTGAAAAAAAAATGAAACTAAAATAGAGGTGATGGTCATTAGGCGGGCTATCGATCCATCTCACTGATTATGAATCTCAAACTTTTATTATTTTATAAGTCAAATATTCATTGATGCGGCATGAAGTATCAAGTTGAAATAGCATCTTTCTCATGATTCATACCTTTGAATATGCCTAAATGAGTCTAAGATTATATTTGCTACGCATCCGGATAAGCCCATTATTCGAATAACGTTGACGCTCGTTATGTAACGACTGACATAAAGCCTATTCTGGTAACTGATTTTCTTTTTGCAGTCGTTTTGATAATTCTCGAAATCGATACCAAAACGACTATACCAATACGTTGGTTTACATTTGTGTACCGATACAGAGCGGAATTAGTTCCCACCGTCAGTGTTTTGGAGAGGTATAACTAGCGTCCCTTAAAAATCTAGAATATACAGGCAGGTAATAAGTCAGCGAGTCATATCTTCGTCTTCAACGTCACATTCCATAAGATAGGGATCGATCGCTGACCAGGTCCATAATATAAATATATATACCCACATATACACCTAAATTTGAAAAAGGCCGGAAGGAAAATCGCTAATATTTTCATTCAAACAAAACTCCTCTGCAACTAAACCTTCTTCAAAATATCACATAAATGTATAGTAGATACAAAGACGCTGTAGAAATGTTAATGCGATTCCACACTGGTTACAGCGGTCGGCAAACCTGCAAATGAGACCAGCTTGAAATAGCTTTTGCTTTTATAAATGCAAATTCACAACAGCATTTGGACGCAGATGCAGCGCGGTCGTCTAGACGCTTCATAGACTGTTTTATGCAGGGTTTAGTCATCTCCATTTGCGGATTATCTTCCAGATGTCAATTACGATGAAGGCTATACAAAAATAGTCGACGTTTTTCTGTCGAGTCCATTGCCAAATATTACCTAGTAAAGTTTAAAATTCGCCTTGCATATGCCACGTCAATTGCCTCACCAAATTTATTTTTTGTTCAGTTAAAAAGTAATTTAGCGCAGTTCCAGCAAAATTCTGCGATTTACTTTTTATAGCTGCCAATTTGTACGAAATGATAGTGCAAAAATCCGAATAAAAGCAGACACAAAGAATACCTACCATCTGAATTGTAGGATTTTTTGGAATGTAACAAAATTGTATTTCCTCACATCAAAGGTTGAGCAAAAAATGCTGAAGTAGGCTTTTTCATAAGCTTATAGTCGACTCACCTCGAGTTTTTGCTGTGCCAAGGATTTTTCCCTGCGCAGTTGACCCTTCTTGTCTGATTTGGGCGCGTCTCAGCAACCCCTAGCGCAGGGGTTGCAAATTATAATTTATTTCATAACATCATAAAGAACATTTCTAAAATAAAGAAAGTTATAGTCGCAGTTTAAAACAATAACTGTTTGAAAATATTTTGCAAAGATATTTTATGAAATGATATTTTTTTAAAGACTCTGCTTGCTTCAAGCCTTTTATCACAGTCGTATAGGTTTTTTTAAATGTTTGGAAATAAGTTGGGATAGACGGTATTAACTTGTTTGTTGGTAGTTCTTTTCAATGTATTATATTTGTATTTCGCGTTGAAATCTTCAGATTTTCCATCCAATAAGTCTTTAAATAAAATCTTTCAATATTCCATTCAATGTGTAATAAAAACTTTCCTCTGCCAATAACGTCTCCCAATAACTTATTCCCCCCTATTTATACTGAGAAAGAGGGATGTACGCGTGTCAATATAGAAATATGCACGAATCCTAAGCATTACGTATCTCTAACATTCCTCGAATTGTACGATACGTGAGCTGTAAGACAAATTTACAAGATATACGGACTTTTTTACTGGGGAACTGACTTACTTATACGCAGTATTTTCTACAAGGGTAGAAACTTTGAAGGAGTTTGACTATGTATTGTAATTTCCTGTAAAAATGTACTTATGTACCCAATGTTATTAATTGTTTTCGGTGAAATATCTGCGACTGAAAAACTGACAAGTTTCTAAATGCATAGGTAAGTTGCGTCTTCTGATTAACTCTTATTAGGTTAAGGGTTTTTATCGGAGTGCCTCTTATATTAGAAGACAGCATCTCTTTCACAGGTAATTTTGATGAGTAAAATAAAAGGTTTTAATTATTGCTTTACTTCCCAGTCACCCTAAATCACTTTTAACATTTAAGTATCTCAAATATACTAATTTGCAATGAATTTATATATTGTACTGTTACTAGGCCAATGTTTTCCCACCCATGCAAACTTGAAACCTCTTTTGTTGTCATTAACAATCGCGTTCAAATTCAAAGGCATACAAAACAAAGGCGATTTTTATAATTCATAAATGTTTGGGGTATAAAGCGTCGGGGTCTTACCGGAGTCGGTTCCGCTCCTCCGATGTGAGAAATAATAATTCGCTTTCCATTTTGTTTCATCATTGGGAGTTGTTGAAGTCTTGGAGGGCCATCGATGGCGGATGAGTGCCTCAGACTTTATTATTGGCTCGCACTGGATTGGCCCCGGCGGGACTGTGAAATGAGGTCATGACTTATCGGGCACATAGATGGCTCTTGAATTCCTACAAGTACCGTATTAAGAGGAGGCATTCGCAATTTTTGGGTTTTTAATTCGAAATATTTCTATCATTTTATAGTTTAAGAAGCTTATATTCAGATATGTTTTATTCAAAAACATTAACTAGGATTACATATATAGGAAAACACGATTAAGTGAAATTACCTGGATAGAAAAAAAATCCAATGTTGGCTGTTAGTGCTTTTTATTTTCGTTTCATCCACGATATTATTACGAATTAGATCACGATTTTTTTTCTAAAACATAGTAAATGATAATATCTAGGATCAGGATAACCGAAAAATTTAATTAATTCCCTAGTTTTGTTAAAAACCAAAGAAATATTGTTTAGCGCTTATGTGGTTTAACTTCCGAGCGCGCGGTCACTAGTGTCATCTCATATTTTCTATACATGAAGTCATTGCATCACTGTCATATTCTAACTAGCTCAGTCGTCTGCGGACGTCATCGAGGTCGGACCTATGCCGAATTTTTTCAGATCCGAATTTAAATAAATTCGACGTAACCATTACGTAAACGAAGAGAGTGGAAACTCCTTTGGTCAAATAAAAAATATATGTCAAGTGCGAGTCCGATACTATATCTACTTGTATATAGTAGTAATTTGACAGATTTTCAGTCTTTTTTTTAAAGTTCATTATTCTATTTCCATATAATTTCCAACGTAAATTTTCACTTGCTGAACGGCGAAGGAAGACATTATGAGAAAACATACGTTTATTTAAAGACATGTATTTCAGTAGACATTGCTTTTGAATATTACTTAACGAAATGGTTATTTTATTAATGATTTATTAATTATATTTTATATTATAATCATTGTTTATTTATAAAGTCGTTCAGGGGGAAGGGGTATTTTTAATGTCAACTTATATTTTTGACTATTTAAAATGTACTAAAAAATATAATTTGGCCGCCGCTTGGCGCAGTGGTTCGAGCGTAGGCCGCTGGGTTCACTGCATCGGGTGGTTGCGGGTTCGATTCCCGACAGGGTAAATTTCGAAAATGGCCTCTTCGTAATTTTCCCTAGTCTGGGTGACACTGGGATCACCCCCAGTCCATTGTATGGTACCCATAGTACAAGCGTTGCTTAGTTTGGGACCATACAGTAGGTGTGTTCGTCTGGCAATATTTATTTATTTGTATGTTAATAATCGTATGACATATTTGTATGACGTAATCGAATATGTCATAACATACAACAGTGAAAAAATATTCAAAATAAATTTTAATTTGGCATTAACACAGACGTGTAAGTGATCTTATCCGTTTCCGATATCAATTCGAATAATTTAAAATACCACCAGTTAGAGGTGATTACGTGAAAAAGGCCATTGCGGAGCTCAATATTTAGTAATATATTATAAATAATAGTTTTAGCCCTTTTGACGTCCCACTCCTGGGCACTTGCCTCCCCTCAACACGAGAGGGATTCAGGCCATAATCCACCACGCTGGCCCAGTGCGGGTTGGCGGATTTCACATGTCTTTCGAAAATTGGTTAAATCCTCTAAGACATGCAGGTTTCATCACGATGTTTTCCTTCACCGTAAGCAAGTGATAATCATAATATAGAAATTATGATTCGCACATAGATTTCGAAAAATCCAGAGGTTCGAGCCGGGGTTTGAACCCGAGACCTGATAGCCCGCAAGACGCGGGTTTAACCAATCGGCAATATTTAGTAAATGGGATTTATTTTTTTAAACTGGTAACCTACCCTATAATAATATTGCTTTCAATATTTAAACACAGTTTTGTAGCGGTACCAAAAATCCATTTTAGCGCCAGTTTGCAGCCTTCTAGCCTCTGAATAAAAGGACTGTGACGTCGGGCGGTCGGACAGAGTGACATGACCAAATTATCTGGGGAACCATAGATATAGGAAGAAGCGAAAACTAGGAGTACTATTCTTCATAAAACATAGTTTGATTGTTAGAAATAAAATAAGGTTTTATTTAAATTTCATATTTGATTTCTTTTTCTGGATTTATTATCTGTCAATTGTTTAAGAAGATCAATTGTCACTCTCTTGTAATTTTTCGTTCCTTTATGTGTCAAATAAATTTACTTACTAAATTTATTATATACTAGCTGAGCCCGCGACTTCGTCCGCGTGGAATTTAACTTAACAAAAAGCCCGCTCCCGCGTTCTGAGCCCGCGTGACAGGACCCATTTTTTTTTCTAAAATTAATTAACCTGCTTATAACATCAGCTATCTGCCAGTGAAAGTCCCGTCAAAATCGATCCAGCCGTTTCGGAGATTACCCGGAACAAACACACAGACAGACAGACAGACAAACATTTTTTAAAACGCGTTTTTGTTTTAGGTGTCGTATGTACTTTCATATGCATTTAGTGAAAAGGGGTTATTTTGATATTACAAACAGACACTCCAATTTTATTTATTTGTATAGATTTCATTTCCATCCCACTGAGCTCTGCAATAATTAGTCATAAAGAGATGCCATGACTAATATTGATATCTGCGACTTAAGTCAAATTTATATTTATAGGGTTGTGAGGATATAAAAAAATGTCGATAGAAATTATGGACGTTTCTTGCTATCATCAATGCTAAAAACAAATATTTTAATATAAAATGACATTTATTCTCTTAAAGGAGTACAACCCAAATCCATGTCTGGATCAGTTTCTGAATCGCTAAAACAATCTTGTAAATTAATTATAAACTCTTGTTCTCAAATATTATCAAATCGGACGTCCCGCTCCCGAAATTAGATTTTATTTACTCACTATTATTTTAGATCCAGTATGCACAAATGTAAATAATATTATGATATTAAAATATACAATAAATATAAAGGTAAATTAAGTTTTATTTCAAATATCGTCTGTGGTCACGATGATTCATCGCCCATCACTAATTAGATCGGCATGCCCATAAAGTATGACATTGACAGGTACTGTCTGTACTATTATGAAATTCAAGACTTCATAGGCGTGATTTTACTGACAGTTGTCGCAGAGATCAAGCTATATTTTATGAAGTATAATTATGTGATTTTTTTAATCCCAAGTTGCGGACTTCAAATATTTAGGAAAATCTGGCATATGGGTATAATTTTCTAGGTTTTATGGCGTGCCGATTACGATTATGACGTACATTTTGGATTCCAAGATGACAGACGACCGACCTTACTATCGGATGTTTATAATCTAGCTTACTACCGAATTTAAGAAAAATACAATTTTTCGGCATAATTCAATTTGCAATTGCCTTTGTGTTAAAAGACTTTCAATGCCGATTACCGGTTTTTTTTAAACGGAACATCTTTACTTCGACTATGCCGCGGGCACATGGAATCAGTATACTTGACGCCCAAATTTTTGGTGTAAATAAAAAAAATTGAACTGACTTCAATAAAACCTGCACTAAAAAGCTAGAAATGACAATTTATTTCATATGGTGTCGCTGCAGTGGTGGTCATCTTTACTTTACGTTAGGACAGCTTCTTAGGTACCTACCAACTCCTACTTACTTGAATTGACACTGACTCCAAATTAGGGACCTCAAAATTTCTAGCGTTTTATTTAGCGCACCCAGTTTTTTTTGGAGTCGATATTTTTTTAATAAAGTTTTGGTCATGATTTTAATGGTAAACTACGTATTGAATTGCTGGTAACTGTAAATAGTCCATCTCCCAAACTACTGAACCGATTTTGGTAACATTTCTATGGGTCCTACAAGTATAAATAAATAATAATATAAACAATAAAAATATCTAATAAATAAATATTCTTTCAAATTGGTTTATAAACGAGGGAGATCTGAGGTAACATACATAAAAAAAACAACTGAACTGAGAACTTCCTCCTTCTATTTTTAATTCTGTTAAAAAAGAACTATTTAGGCTGCTCCATAGATTTCCGTAGTGCCGGTGTCATGACGTGGCTAGCGAATGCGAGTGTCAGATGGCCCAAAATCGCGATTCATTTTTTTGGCCACAGCCCCTTAAGTATCTATAGTAGGTGCACACAGTGAATACTCAGGCGCTATGAATCATACCGGGCTTGCGCATTTGCATTCAATTAGGTACTGTAGTGGCCATTAGACCTATAAGAGATTGCTCTTAAAATTTGATGTCTAAAACGGACAGTAACCGCATACATAGCAAGCAGCTAGTACTCTAGTCGTCTATTAGTCGTTTAATAATATAATTATACTACTGTGTATTATAATTATTTGACCACCGCTCGACGCAGTGGTTCGAGCGTAGGCCACTCGGCTGTTCGATTCCTGATGGGGCAAATTTCGGAAATTACCTTTTCGTAATTTTCCCTAGTCTGGGTGTCATTGGGATCGTCCCCAATCAATTATACAGTACCCATAGTACAAGCGTTGCTTAGTTTGGGACCATGCGGTTCGTGTGTTAGTTGGGCGACATTTATTTTATTTGTAAGTAGTAGTATATATTGTTTTCTTATATTTAAGAGAATACTACACATTGAAATAAAACTATTTTACCAGTTACTAACTATGACATCAGGACGTCGAACACCTCAGTCCTCCCGTGACCATGGCTGCTGTAAAGCAACCGAAACGTCGGGAACATAAAGTTAATAAACGCGATAAAATCCGAAAAATAGTTTTATTTCAATGAGTAGTAGTATATTTTAAAGTTAGGTCTGTTTTGCATATATCTATCTATATAGTGAACATGTTCATAAGCCGCTCGAAAAGCGTGTCAGCGCGCCATCACAGCGTGACTGCCACCATCACGCCTCGCTCTCGTGCCTAACATAACTAACAGTATTTTTTGCGTACCACGTCCGTAAACATCCCTAACACTTTATAAAATGTGCACAAATATCAGGACAAAAGAGTTTAGTCTACTTTGCACCCAACCGCGCGTCACTGATATAGGCGATTTACATGTTTTCGGGCCTACCGTAGCGCGCAATAATTGAAATAAAACGAGTGGCATTTCCTTTCGTGTCACGCAATACATCCAAGATTACAGGAGGCTATACATTTCGTGGTAAATAATGATGTTGGGACCGCAGTTCGCGCTACATAACGTTACGTATTTTATTACTGTGGGATTAACTAATAGCATGCATTACCTGTTATGTGGGAAGTTATTGCAGTAATTTCGTTTTAAAAACGACATGGAAAGTTAATAGTTGTTTTGATTGCAATTTGTTGAATGGTTTTGGAGAAACTGTGTGACTCTGATCAGTATTAGGTCGTCTTGAAAATACAATTCCATATAATCCACACTTAATTAATATCATTGTACCAAAATAATTCAATGAGACGTCCAAATAAGCTCAGGGCCACTCGTGTGTTCACAAAATTCCTTAAAAAGTTCAATCCTACTTAATATTATAAATGCGAAAGTTTGTGAGTGTGGATGTATGTATGTATGTATGTATGTATGTATGTATGTATGTATGTATGTATGTTTGTTACTCCTTCACGCAAAAACTACTGAACGGATTTGGATGAAATTTGGAACACAGATAGATTATAACCGGGATTAACATATAGGATACTTTTTAACCCAATAATCCAATACTACGCGGATGAAGTCGCGGGGCACAGCTAGTATTTTATATAACCATTTATAATGGGCGCCTTAAATAAATAATAGAACTCAATAATAAACGAACAAAACAAGAATGTGAGTGATACACGTGCTTAGTTCTTTCGTTTTATATTTTTATTTGTTATCAACATTTTGTTTTTATGTCCGACAGTGCATTAAATGAGAAGAAAAGTTTGTTCGACGAATTATTTAATGATTTCTCTTTAGTTTACGATAAACGGCGATAATTTAACGGCGTAAGCTTTGGATCGAATAAATTCCAAATTTTACGAGCGTACGCGTGTCTGTGTAAGCTAACTACGTTCTTGACTAATGACGACGAACTAATACCTTTACTAATCCCATGTTGCATTAAATTAACCGTTTGTCTGTAAGTAGGGTTTCTATTAGATTTTTTTCTAAGACTACAAATTAAACAACGCAATCTTATAAATAAATATCGCCAAACTGTCACACCCACTGTATGGTCCCAAACTAAGCTATACTTGTAATATGGGTACCGTACAATGGGCTGGGGGTGATCCTAGTGATAGCCAGACCAGGGCAAATTACGAAAAGGCCATTTCTGAAATTTGGCCCGGCGGGTATCGAACCCGCAACCATCATGCGCAGTGAGCCGAGCGGCCTACGCTCAAACCACTGCGCCCAACGGTCGTCAGAGTTTTAAGCGCTCTCTATCAGTCAGTATGCACTGTAGGTATATTGATTGGAAGGTATAAGGTATACAATAAGTACCAACCTGTTTTAGAGAAGTAGTATAAAAATAAGATAAGTTAATTAACCAACCCATCTTTGACTGGAAGGGATTTTTTTAAATGGTGTTTCCTGGTCACAAGGTACGGTTGTCATCCCTGGTAATGTCACATAATCACGCCGGCGACGTGGTAAAGAGGCTGTCACATCGGCCTGCGGTGCTGCGATTACAAGCTTTTGCCTCATAATTAATAGCGTGTTTTTAGTCTTTCTTATCTTATCATGTATGTGAGATTTTTCGACGCCTGTTTCATTACTTAAAGATATCTTGAAGATAAAAAAGCTAAATTTTGGAAAAAGTTTTAAAAGCATACCTATCTACTAATTTGCTGGATTCAATCAAGTGCTTTTGGTAACTCTTGGTCAAAAATTGTCTCCATAAATTGTAGTTTATGTAGCTTAGCGTTTTAATGTTAAGTAAAACAAATGTAAAGGCATCAATAGCCTAGTGGTTAGAGGGGCCCCCTCGTAGCTGAAAGGTTCCGGGTTCGATCGCCATCCTGGCCATTAAACTATTGACGTGAGCCCACTCCTAAATCAAGTATTAGCTTAGTTGGAGGAACTAACGGGAATACTAGTTATGTGATAAACTTACATTGCTAGTAATCTATTTTTTTTTTTTCAAAAAAGCGTATGGACTTCGTTTATTAAGTATTCAGTATAAATAAAAATTACACCATGTAAGAAAAGTCAGGTAGGTATACCAACGTATCAGTGACCCAACGGGGTATTTTCGGGCGGGTGTACACAATACATCAACCGCGTTCGTGACACCCCGCAGTAACAACACCTGCTTTATTTCAATTATTGTCCAAAGCAGGGTACAAATACCCTTACGTGACCGAGCTTCGGACTTCGAGTCACCCGAATTGTTTAAGGTGAGAAATATTCTCATAACGGTATGTAAACGGCTCTTGAGCTCACTGATAACATTTCTAATTATACGTTTAATTGATTTATACTTGTTTTGACTGTGTAAGATATTAATAGACCTGCATCTCGACCGTGGTATTTCCTGTATTGATAGGATAGGTTGTTTCTAATGCATATTTATTTCTATGCAAGCTGTGATTTATTTGCATACAATATAATGATAATGGCGTACGACTGTCCGTTTTGTTTAAAAGTCGTTGTGACCTTGCTGATTTAAAGGCATTTCCTCAAGCCAATAGACGTTCCCCTACTCTTTCGTTGAACGAATGAGCAATAGCAATAATATTCACTTAAGTCATGCTACTTATGAGTTAAATACCTACTCCATATTTAACGTCTCTCCTATCCAAACTCTATCAAAGCTTAAGCACAGTTTACACAGATATCATCTCGTTTCGGATCCACATCCGTCGCAGACATGCAGCTTGACAACCTAAATAATGGACCCAATTCATTACCCGATCTCTCAGTAGACACGATGAAATTTTAGACCTCTTATTGTTAGGCCTCGGCTCTATTGTTGACGCCCTCGAGCCAAGTTCACATGTAGCCAAGCCCTTTGTGCTGAGATCTGCTTGTGACGTAGGCCTGTTAAGATAAATGAACCTTTCACAATTATATTCAATCCCCGAATGATGGTTATTTTATGTTCGCGCGGTCGTGATAGTGACGTCGCTATTTGTTATAATTTTGAACGTACCCTATATGTAGTGCTGTCCTGTTAGTTATTCCTCCTCAGCCTTGTGTTTAAATAGGTACATTGAAAAGGATCAACTGGTTTTAACCCTACTCGCGATCCTACTTTAAATTCCAATTCGTTTACGTGACTAACTTCGTGAAACATTTAAAAGGAAATACAAAAACCATGCGTGCTATCAGCTGTATTTAGGAACGAATATAAATAAGCTTATTACTTAAATAACAACTTTTGAAAAGAATAACGAAATCGTTCAGTGCCCTTGCTCAGCGGTCATCGTAGTAAACTAAAAATGTTATCTAAAAATATAAAGGCCATTTTTTATGTTATTTAGTCTTGGATTAGACGCCTACACCTTTCAGCTAGCTAAGTAAGCGATGACATGTTTTTGTCTTTGAGCAAAAATTCCTTGGTTTTAAAAAACAAAATGTTCTACTAAGCAACAAAAACAGCGCACACAACCGAAACTCAACTATCAGTGTGCCTCACTAACAAAACTGGAAAAACTGTATAAGTACCTACATGTTCTGTTCACACTTATAAATTCTGAATGATTAATTTAACGAGCAGTCTTTAACTTATCCCTTTAAAATCAATGGTGCGATAACGTCCTCATGCATATTCGTCTACATAATTGTAACCCGAATGAACGATTACGGTTTCGTGTCGCGTGGGCGTGGATTAACCTTCGCTGGAAATTCAGAGGCCGACAAAATTAAAAAAAGGTTTATCTATGTAGCGGCAGCCTTATTATAATGCTGTGAGTCAGGTGACGGAGCTTTTGCCATGAATAAGCTCAGCCTCACACACGCCACAAAAAAACCGGTGCCCGGACAGTATAGGTACAAATACGTTTTATACTTATTTATTTAGAGTTTACCTGGTGAGTGACTATACACTATTTCACTAGCGAACCGCCCCGGCTTCGCATAGCCTTTCTGTGCTGTTTACAAATTTGATTGTAATAAATAACACAGGTTAACCTTCCGGAAGAAGTCCTCTTTAACGATAATGAAAACTGGATCACTAATATAGCGTTCTAATTTAAATACCTAAATCTGAGTGAGATTTGATAACTATTTAGTGACAATGATGTTGCCTGCTCACATTCTGTTGCTGTTCCTGAGACTGTACACCATCTTTTATTAATTGAAAAGAGTAACCATTGAGTTTCTTGCCGGATCTTCTCAGTGGAAGCAGCATTCCGAACCGTTGATAGATTTTGACTATTAATAAATGCTTTGTTGGCTTACATGAATAAAAACAATTTTCAGTTGAGTTGCATAAAAATTCGCTGCGTATATTAGAAGAACTAAGCGGACACACAGACAGACAGACGCAAAAAGCGACTCTATTTCATACTATTTAGAGAAGAGATAGAGATGACAAAAGCATGTGATTTGCCAATGTTTGACCCGTACCTGCGGCCAAACGCACTACCAATCTGAATGCTAAGCGATTAAGAACTAAAATAAAGGAACACTTTAACAGGATGTGGTTACGGTTTCGGCGTAACATAATGGTAATAACATCAAAGAGTGGTAAGCCGGCTGTCGTCTGTGACTTGGCATGCGGCAGGCCTAAACCAGGTAAAAGAGTTTTCTGCCACAAATTAGGCCTCTGTACAAACACTCTTTTTGTAGATTTATATCACGTACCTACGCACTCTTTTTATATTCATATACGTAGGCATGAGTATCGTTCGCGATCTTGAATGAAAATTCTTAGATTGCGCGATTGAATATGTGTGCTAAAAGTGCTGGCACTTATGCTTGAATACATTATGATTAATACTTTCAAAGGTAATGCATCGGGGTTTTATAGAACATTTGCGATTAAAAATTGCCACGGATGTTTTATGTTGCGTCTACTACTTTTTAGGAATTTATATTTAATTTTAAGATGCACGTCTATAATTAACGTTCGAATACAGGTTTAGCTCGACCTGTGTAGTATAAGAGTAAGCCCCTTCCCTTCAGGGATATGTAACGTACTAAGGTAGCTGTTTAACATCAGGTGATCCGTACGCTTGTTTGCAGACTTAAAAAAAATGCTATTTCTTAAAGCTGTTCGGGCAAAAAGCCATTTTACTTTGCAATAGATTTTAATTCGTGTTTCATTGTGTACCGTTCTATGTTTAGTCCCACCCCCGCAGGTTCTAGTAAATTCATTACTTAATTTAAAATGGTAATGGGCTGTCGTCTGGCTCGCGAACGGATGAATAATTTGATGAAACCACTGATACTGATCTAGGGTTCCGTGATGATTGAATTGTACGTCTTGATAACAGATAACATTTCTAAAAGATTCAGGTGTTAATTACTTCGAGCCTGCTAGGAATAACAGTATTTTTTTATATATTGTTCCGCTCAATTTTCTTGATTTTTTCTTTCATAATAACCTTACCCTGATAATAATAAACACAAACAATAATTAGCGAAATCGTTCCATTCGTTCACGCGTGTTGCAATGTTATATCTATCTAATAAATACCTAGCGCAATGAATATCAACAACTATGTTCAACTTGTCAAAATTGGTGTTCATTTACAATATACAACCGAAACCGGTTACCTACCGCGTCGAAGTTTTCAAAGACCAGACATAAGGAAAGCAGAAACCAATAATAATAAACATTGAATGTGAGTACTTAATGAATATTTAATTACCATTGGACAAGTCTCGCGCCGTAACATGTAGACGTAATTACAAAGTGAGGTGACAGTCGCTTATCATGCGCGAGACATAAATAAATATTAAACACCCTTATGAAATGTAATTTATGGACACCCCGCCTTAGGATAACCGTCCATTTGGCTGTGCTATAAATCGGACCCGCCCGCTTCGACCAATAGGATCGCTTCGTTTCCTGAGCTGCCGAGTGAAGCTAAAGAAATTAAACGATGCTATTGGTAGAAGCGGGCGGGCCTGCTTCATAGTACAGCCAAGTAGACAGTCATCCTTTAGATGTCATCACACCTATACAAAGTGTAGTAACAATAACCTATGTTATACGAACTTTAATATGTCATCTCGGACTACGAATTAACTTGCGGTTTTTTTAAGGTGAACTTGTCAATTGTTAAACCTCATCTTTGGTGGAACAGATCCGATGTATGTATACATAAATTATAGATTTGAAAGAGTGTGGTGGGTCAATCTAAAAAAATACGTTTTACAAGAATCTCACAAGTACATGCTTAAAAAGCTAATTAGTCTAACCAATTACTTAACCGTTGCATACTATAAACAATAATTCCAAAGATTAGGTATTTGACAATTTTAAAATAATCAGACAAGATTGTACCACCTATAATAATTATATAAATGAATAAAGGCACAACGACACAACAATATATTATAATACACTTTCTGTAATCGCTACCTACCAGTTGTCACCTCCGTACGAGGTGTTTAAAAAAAAGTGACATTTTGTATGTCAATATTCCCGCATGAGGGCGACTCTCCCATTATCGACCAATTGACCAATGCCCAGTGTTGCCCAAGCTCTCACGCGGTGGGTGACTCACTAATCATGAGATATGCCTTCCTCGTCAAATTGACGACGCCTCGTTACTTTTATGTCACTTTTATTATCGACCGTACGTATTGTGGGAGGAATAATATTTATTTGTATCTTTTTATTTTCAGACATTGGACGACAAGCGTGCAACTTAAACATGTCATAAGGTAAACTGATTTTTAATACTCCATGAATAGAAGATGGTTTTGGACGAGCCTTTTCTTTATATTTTTCTAACGAAACTACCCTCTGTAGCCCGTTTGATCTAGTAGGTAGTTAAGTCTTTAATTTCGTCGACAGCGCATTTTATTTATTCATAATCAAGGACTCCAACCGTCGGAAAAATTTAGAATGGAAGAATGAACGTGAAATTCTGAGACTTAGTATTTTTTGTAATAGGTATTCAAAATTATAGTCTCTACACTTTATGACATTTTACTCTGTGTACCTCTCGCTTACTTACAGCTTACTACCAATGCTTTACGAAACTGAATGGGTTCCTCGTAGTTTTATTATAGAAACAGTCACTATTTGCAATTAATGGACGGTATGACTAATTGATCGTAGTCTCGTCTTAAAGTCAAGCGTGTTGTCTTTACGGTTCTAACTATTCAACTGATAAGTGTTTAGTAAGCTTCAGTCTTAGTGCGGTATTTAAATCAATACATTTATTAGGGTTACTAGCAATGTGAATTTATCACATTACTATTGTTCACATTAGCCCCTCAAGCTAAGCTAATGCTGGTGTTAGGAGTGGGCTCACGTCAATAGTTTATAGGCCAGGATGGGGGTTGAACCCGGAACCTCTCAGCTACGACGGCGGCCCCTGTAACCACTAGGCTATTGACACAATTTTATTTCGTTTTAATAGAGTATTAATAACCTTAGCCGGTCGTACGAGATCTATCACATTCTGTAACTGTATTTACAGTGAGCAATCGGGGCAATGCTGCGCTCGGGGGCGTATGTCAACCGCTCCGCTGTAGATTATGCCCTGATCCCCTCTGCTGCTCTAAGCCTCTCTCGTTGCTTTGTCCGGCACAAACGCCGCCCGTCAAGTGCGCACCAAATCTGTTTAGACCTCGTGATGGATATTGTGCAGTTCCGCCTGTTTATTAAGAGACCGTTCGGCTAATCCTTAATGGGAATTGTGGATTCGGTGGTAAGGTGACACATGCTTTATGCCTAATACTTGTCTGGTAGAGTTGCATCCAATTAGAAGTAGGTATATAATTACCTGAATAGACAATTGAATGGACATACGTTTTTGAACAAGGATCTCTAAGTTAGAAGGGTTAAGGGTCATTTGGCAACGCAACCTCATATTGATTGAATCTTATAATGAATTAACGCATATTAGTCGTCTTCAAAAAGTTCAAATTTTAAAAAAAACTTTGTCTTTTTTATTTATGAAGGCATCGTTGTAGCCTGAGTAGCTATCTAATAGAATAGGCAGATGAAATATATGAATTCCATTATTCTAGTTTCCTATTTAAATAACAAGTTGTTGACTTTACAGTCGAATAACTCAAGCGTATCTAACACACAAATACTTGCTTTTACTTAATTCAATAGAATGAGTTTCCCTATCTATAGTATTTTATTGGTCTACTTTAATTTTCAGTCGGCATTTGTAGGGTAAGGAGGGTTGCTCCCTATTTTTATTCGGGAAGGGCCATTAAGAAATCGAATGCGTAATACTTGTGATATATGTAGGTATACGTATTTATAAGGCTTAGTGTTGTAACTAATATTTTAGTGCTATAAATAAAGAAATCAAATCAAAAATAAAATATAATACTCTGAATAATAGTAGTGAAGTAATAATACTCTGAATTATAATAAAAATCAACAAAACATGTACCTAAAACCTGTGACAAAAATGCATTTTCTGTCACATCACAAAACACATCCACTTATATTTGACTAGCTGTGCCCGCGACTTCGTCAACGTGGAATTTAATTGACAAAGTTTCATACCCTATTTTATCCCCTTGGGGGTAGAATTAATCAAAATCCTTTCTTAGCGGATGTCTACGTCATAACATCTACCTGCATGCCAAATTTCAGCCCGATCCGTCCAGAGGTTTGGGCTGTGCGTTGATAGATCACTTTGTCAGTCAGTCAGTCACCTTTGAGTTATATATATTTAGATTGAACAGTCCGGATATTATTAAGACATTTTTTTTATTTTGCCACGATGCGCAATATCGCGTAAAAATAAGTACCAAATAACGCGTAAGAAAATTTCAAATCGCAATCGATGCTGAGCTAATGTGGGTTTAATGTGGCCCCGACGCGACGCGTGTCCCGGCATCGCCCGCGGAGATTAATCCGTAAGCCTCTTCCTTTGTGCCTAAGTCACTTCGGCCTCTCCGTATAAGCCGAGGATGCCATTTTCCGAATCAATTGCAATTTATGGCTCCAGGAAACAGAAGTGGGTGCGGTGGCGGTCAGTGCTGGCAGAGTGGGGCGGTCAGTGGTGGTGGTTAGCGGTGTTGGTTAGCTGTAGCCGTCAGCGGTAGCGGGGCGGATTTGAACCCAAGACCTTGTTAGCGGCGGGCCTCTTTTGTCATCAGTATAGCAACGAAACAGTTTATCAACGTATTAGTTATAGAGACGGACTATTATTATCACTAGCAAAGTTACCTAAACTAAACCTGCTGTTGTCAAATCACGACTAAAATAATTTGGACAAACACAAAAATGATTATTTTTAATCATATAAATTTTAGTTTGGGTTCCAAGAGAATCAGCACCAAGAATTAACTAAATTTAATCCCTGGATATCTCAGCAACAGCGGAGGACTTATCATAATTTATGAATGTAGAATCATTGTGACGAGGCCGAGTTATTTCCATTGAGGAGGAAATTAAGTGGTTCTTGATTAGGCAATTTAAACGGAGGCAGGCGCGCTGAGGAATGACGTAAGACATTTTCTTTTCCAAATAAAGGCACACTTCATACAACTCTTAAGAATTACCTGTTATCTTTTGCTTGTATATAGCACATCGATGATAATTATAATAGTATTAGTGACAGCTACTCGGAATAAGAACCTGATTCTCCGCCCGAATTTGTCTCCAAGTTTATATGATCATCCATTCCGTCCGTCCGTCAGTTTTGATGACTCTTGGTAAGTGCAGAGATAGGTACCAAAAAAATAAAAGTAGATCGCAATGCTTATAGGCAAAGCAATATATTCGAATCTCTGCCATAAGTTTTATGTATAGTTGTATGGAAAATTTTATAGTAAGTAGTTATCAGCCACATGCACTGAGAAGAACAATTAACACATTAAATATGTGTACCTAGTAATATCCTTATGTATTAGCTATGTATTCGTATGTTACTAGATTTTTACTATTCTTACAAAACGTTTAGTAATTACTGCCTGTATTTATGTAATGACTCGTATCCATGAATGATTAATGTATTGCTACTAGGTGGTTCGTAGACAGCTGGTTCCTACATAATGTACATTACCTGGGCCAGACGTGACAGATACACGGTTCCATAATCCAGACAGTTAACAGACGTGGAATCCTCGGCCTCGTTCCCCTTGATCCGTTGTCAAGTCTTACTGGGACCCGATTACTTACCACTGACAGTAATACAATAACGCTGTACTAATCCTTGCTCTACCTACCGACCTAGAAGCCGTTCAAGTTGACTAGGATTCTATTTATATCAGATGTGAATTATTTTATGTATATGATATGTACACTATTTATTACAACTACTTATTAAGTATCTTAAAGTTATCTAATAAAAATAAAATAAAATATAGATACAAAAGTGCTTCCACACACATATTTCTTCAGATATAGGTTTTATAGATCCATATAAATGACAATAATATTACTTAATTATAAAAAAATATATTATGAACATTGCAAATAGCAACACCTTTTTGTTTTTGCATAGCTATGAACGCAATTTCAAAAAGACAATGTGATTTCCCCACAACGACAATAAATATAATAATGTCAAGTCTCCCAAAAGCAAAACCGTAAAAACTTGTGAGATTATGTAGAGCTTGTGTAGAGCCAAGTTTCGTGCTCAACTTGGCGTTTGCCAGATAATTATACTGATATTCCGAATACCATATCATGTTTTATGTTTATTTTGTAGACATTGTTTTATTATGAGTAGGTTTTTACCAAGTTCATATATTCTTTCTATGCTTCGAATGATGATACAATTCAACCAATGAAACTACATATATGTAATTTGCTGCAGGAATTTTTTTACAGACTGACACACCAACTGTACGGTCCCAAACTAAGCAACGCTTGTACTAGGGGTACCGTACAATGGACTGAGGGCGATCACAATGACACCCAGACCAGGGCAAATCACAAAAAGGCCATTTCCGAAATTTACCCAAGCGGGATCGAACCAAGACCCTTGTACCACAAATTACGGGTATTTTGTTAAAATGTGCGAGTATCCTCCTACCTCATAGGGTGTGTGAGTTAATTCGGGATTGCCACATTGTGTGGGCAGTATGGCAAGAAAATAATTTCTATAAACAGACTCCAATTAGATTAGGTTTATCTTAGCTATTTATAAACGACAAGAGTTTAACGGATATTTTTGTTTTGATAGCTTTATCGGAAATGAACTTCAACCCCGAGAATGTGTGACATAAAACATTCTAGTGACAGTAACTATTAATAAGTTTTGCTAGTAAATAGCTCCAGTCAGTCCACTTTGTTAAACTTATTTTACATTACTAAATCCTGGGTTTTTATATCCTCAATGTGTGAAAAGAACAACATGATACCTATTATTCGGTATTGTGTTTACCTACCGATCTCATATCCTAATTAGCTAAAACCACGTGTAAGTTTATAATTAATGTACCTTTATTATAACAGTTTTTTTATTTTTGTTAACCGCATATGGTGCCTATTTCCCAGAAAGTTTATTTTGTGTTTTGTTATTCACCGTATTTTAAATAGAAATAACAGCACATGTCGGTCTCGGGGCGGATCCTTTAAATTTGTTTATCTTAAGTCTCTGAGATAACAAAGAATCCTACGGTTGGCTACCGTTGGGTTGTGAGAAATTATTTGTTATTCTGTTAACGTTTACAGTAATTCATTTGGTAACTGACAACTCTGTTAGTAAATTAATCAATATTTTAATGGTCTGTCAGTCAAACTAGTGAATTTAAATCGGCTATTACTCTATTTGTATTCCATTTAAATTGGAAGTTTTACGCTACAAATTGAACTGGGTAGGTATGATTCTGAAATTTGTATTTCATAAAGTAATAATAAGCTTTATTATAATATCTTTATTATTTACAAGTGCTTATTATCTTTTTGTTTTGAACTGCGCACGCTGAGTCACCAAGAAACTACATTTGTCAATTTAAACACTTTTTCAAATTATTTGGTTTAAATTCTCAGGGCGTTTTTGCACTACGTCCGAACCGAAGCCGAGAAAACACTTGTGCCCTGCGTTCGATTCGAATATGGGGGGATTGTTCTATAGCTAGAAAATTTACATTTGAATTAAGACATACTTTTGGTCTAATTTTACACAGCTCCAGTAGCTCCACCCTATGTTATAGACAAGATATTACGCACGATAAGTCTTTCTCTACACGTGCGAAGTCAGGGCAAGCCGCTAGTTATTTATCCTTCAGTATCAATGTTCATGAAATGAAATAATGATAATTACTGTAGCGGCATAAAGCGTTGAAAGTGGATTTAATGACGGAGCATCCGGCGTGCGCCCGCGCGCCTCGGGCCACGGAACTTCAATTTCCGTCCCAAAGCTGATTTTCCCTTTATGTCAGCAAGAGTGCTTCTATTTATTTACTTTTTATGAAGTTGCTTATTGACATAACTTAGTATTCAATGTAATTATAAATTAGAACGAGTGTTGCTTTCTTTTATTTTCATGATTTCTGTAGTTTCTATTATTTTATATTATATGTTACACTAGTTTCTGCGCGGAAGATTTTTTTATTAAATCTTTAATATTTATACCTATTTTACCCATTTAGTAGATTTTTTAAATCCTTACTAGGTAGATGCCTAGGCTATAAAAAGGCGCATACATTCCAAATTTATTATTTTTTATCTCATCGATTAAGGCTGTGCATGCATTGATAGATCAGACTGACTGATGAGTGAGTTTCCCCTTTTATATATTGAAGATAAAGTATACTTACACTTATTTACAGATGAAACACATTGACATGAATTCATTAAGCACGTTTTAGTCTAGTTTAACCGCAGCTCCATCCACATGGAATTGGAGGATAAATCATATATTTATACTTTCTATAACAAGTTAACAAATCTTTCCCAATTACAATAAGTAAGGATTCATGAAGAAAAAATAACGAGCTACATACAACGGTACCTACCGTACTGTAATATTTTTTATTGAATATGCGGAATTTTGAAGCGCAGCGCTAAGTCGCGGCCCTCAGTATTACTGAGCAGAAAATATAAATCTGTCGTGAGATCGTGTATTAATCGTTGTATTTGGTGAATAAATTTACTTTTGTTTGAGTTTGCTTTTGCTTTGGCGTTATTTATTCAGTAGGACGACCCGGGGCCAGGGTTGCCTGATACTCGCTTGTTTACATAACATTTTCGTGCCGCTGACTTTACGGTTGCGAGCTCAGCGCTAGAGGTTTCCACGAACATGAATTTGTTAAGTATTTAAATAATTGTTACTGTTACTGTTATTTTATATTTTGCTTCAAGCAAGGGTATCCTTGCTTGAAGCAAATCTTATTATTAAATAAGATATACCCATATACTACTCTGTCAAGAAAGTACCGGGAAAAGATCAATAATTCACAAAATATTTGTTATTCATCCAAAATTATTTTATCACCTTCAAAGTATGCTCCTTCAGAAACGATAGACTTACGCCAACTTATAATACAATCATCAAATTTTTTTTTAAATGCTGTTTCCGGAATTGAGTTCAGTTCTCACCGCGAATTCTCCTTTATGTGTTCTACCGATTGAAAACGGGTGCCACGAAGTGGTAATTTGAGTTTAGGAAAAAGAAAGAAGTCGGCTGGAGCCATATCTGGTGAATATGGTGGTTGCTCGATGGTATTTTTTGAGCGTTTGGGCAAAAATTCGTTCACAATGATGGCCTTGTGCGAAGGCGCACTATCGTGGTGCAAAATCCAAGAATTTTCTTTCCAGAAATCTGGCCTTTTTCGTCGAATTTGCTGTCTTAAACGCCGCATAACGCTCAAATAATATTTTTTATTTACCGTTTGACCTTCCGGCAAGAATTCCGAGTGCACAACACCGCGATAGTCAAAGAAAACAGTCAACATGACTTTGACTTTTGATCGACTTTGGCGTGGTTTTTTCGGTTTCGGTTCAGTTGGAAGGCGCCACTCCGAATCTTCTTCACTAGTTTGCATGTCAAACTCGTAAACCCACGTCTCGTCAACAGTAACAATGCGTTTCATGAATGTTGGGTCGGAATTGACTCGTTCTAGCATGTCCTCAGCGACTCTCTTGCGATTGAGTTTTTGGAGAAAATTCTGGTATTTTGGGACTAGCCGAGCGAAAACATGTTTCATAACCAAGTAATTGTTCAAAATGGTAGGGATCAACTCGTGAGACACAGAACGTTCGGCGGCTATCTCTCTCAATGTTAAATGAAGATTTTCAGTCACTATTTCCTTCACTTTTGCAATGGTAACTTCAGTTGCAGACGTTGATGGCCTACCAGAGCGAGGCAAATCTTCCATCACATCTCGACCGCTTTTGAACGGTTTGTACCACTCATAAGCACGTGTGTTTTATAAAATCGATTCACCGTAAGCCTTCTATAACATTTTCAGTGACTCCGAACACGAAATTCCATTGGCGATGCAAAATTTAAGACAAACTCTTTGCTCGATGTTTTTGTCCATTATGAAATTCGCAATACACACTAGATATGATATAACTAAAAACAGCACTGTATTTAATATAAATAACAGATGCAACTCAAACTCCGCAACAAAATGGAAAACAGTTGTGCCAATCTAACAACAACAAAAAAAACTAAAATTTGAATTTGGAACCATAAATAAATCATCCATTCCCGATACTTTCTTGACTGAATGTAAACGTATATATATTGTATACGTATGTGTATTGTACCTATTAGGACAAACATGATAGCTTAGAATTTAAAAAAAGGTAATGAAAACATAGCTACCTTACCTAGATAAAGGAATTCGGAACCCTTCATTAGTTGACATTTATAAATCAAAAACTATATCTTCTTTAATTTCATTCGAAAACAACATCGTTTATTTTATCAAATATAAATTAATCATCGCCCCACTCGACCTCCTTCACCCACTCCAAAGTACTAATTAAACAAATGAACAGCACTCGTTCAGGAATAAACTGTAATAAACCACTTGACCCGTTTCACATAGAATTCGTTACGAAACATCCGTGGTATACGCGTGAAACGCGACTAGCGCCTGGATATTTATGCCATTGCCATGACGCCCTCACATTGTGGCCGAGTAAGTTATGCCATTGATGGGTTTATGGGATGCGATAACGCGCTAGGATCCCGAGCCTCATTGCAAATATTGGGACAAGATCTCAACTCGCAGACAAGCCCTATAAGCAGCTTTTATACAGTTCATAGCTTTATAACTGCAATTAAAGAGCGGTTAGTTAGACTATATAATACTCTGTCCTATTGTAGAGATTTTCATGAAGTTTTTGGTACCTATACTTAATTAGTATGCTAGACAAGGAAAGAGTTTCAACAAAAGATGAGTTACAAGTATATTTTATATGGATTGGTTTTAAGTAAAATTATATGATAAGATTTTCGACACCGTGTGTTTTATAGGATCATTTAGATACAACAAAAATGGTAAGAGCAATGGTGTATTGTCTCTTAACTTTGTTGTTACACATTGATTCACAATTCACACGATTCACAATTCATATTGAACATGTTTGAAAACAAAACTGTCCTGCAATACATTGTCCTAGCGTGGCTAACGTCCAATGACAGCCTGGTATAGCCTCAGGAAGCAGTACGTAGGCGGATGATTTACTGCAATCGATCGCGTGCGACAATTGGTGTCCTTACCCTACGCACCACAACACCACTGCCCACGAGATCTGCCGCGTGTAGAGCTCCTAACAATATCTGTATTGTCATCTTAAATATTGGCTGGCACTAAAATGTTAGTGATATCGGCTCCAGTAGAGCCAGACTTCTGTTTCATGGAATCAAATAAATAGAAATATATGACTCTACACAATAGAGTTACCTTTCTTATAACATACATATAAATATATGGGCATTTTGCATAATAACAGCGGACGTAGAAACATTTTTTCGATACAGACACGTAAAATTCAATTATTTTATTTCGATTTGGTAAAGCGCATCTCTACAATATGATCAGTATTTTGAGGTTATACACGGCAGTAGAGCAAATCCCCAAAATCTTAATTACAAACTAAGACCGCGGCTCGGCTTTGCTGGATTCTCTACACGCCTTTACTTTTTAACAACTTTTCTTACACTATCCGGAAAAACAATATCATCATAAGCAAAGTTTTCTCATACATTATTCAATTCATAACGTAGACACTGCACACTTCCTGTACAACAAAATGTATGTAATTGCATAAAGAAAGTAATATAAACAAAATAAATTATTGCCGATAGTTTATTTGACTCATAAACAAAGTCCACGTCGAATAATAAGGAATTGCAACACGGATTTCGCATTCGAAATTAAGAAACACTCTTACTGTAATGAACGAACGGGAACGCTATTAAAATAGGGGGACATACATAATTCAAGCTTGGGTTTGGCGTCGTTTCAAGACATTTCCACATTAAATTTCATGAGAGGTTCATTTTTCCGGTGAGCGACGAGTATATACGTCTGCTCGCGGCTCCACCGATGTGACGTGGTGCGGCTGCGGCGCCATGAGGACACTATTTCAATTGCAATTGACCGTCTTGTGTAATTACCAGAACTATTGGCTCCGGGATCGACTCAGTAGTCTGCTATTAAACCGCTAAAAGTTGTAGAGGCTACTGCAACATAGAAGAGTCATGGACGAACTGATAAATTTCTAGTTTCATCATCACTTTCAACCCAGATATTATTATTTACAAAGACAGCCGCAAAACTAATTTGATTATTTACACAAATCCTTTCAGAATCAATGGAGCCGCAAAGCACCATTGAACAACAAAATGTTTAACTTTCCATGATTTATTTATGCAAACAACAACAATGCACAATTCTCAAACAATTCCGACTTAAGTATTTCCAGTGGTGGTGGGAGAAATCTTATTTCATCGTTTTGTGCCGTCGCCTTCGCTGGGAGCTGACGGGCGTCCACCGTTCCTTTTTATTTTTATGCAGTAAATGACTAACGCAGACGAACGATTTCTCTTTGGTGACCGGCTTATTCTAAAGCTTTAACTTTTGTCGTCAACACTCAGTGGTGAATGCTTTTAACAAAACTGTTCACACGCACTACGTATATTATTTTGGATATAAGTATTACAGTTAGAACACATTACGCATTTAGCTCCACTTTATTAACTAGAACAGATACAAAAGAAGCGTTACGTAACATCAAAAACATAGTTGCTAGATTTTAAAATGTTACCTTATTAGGCGCGTCCGGATATAACGAGCAGCCGCGCCTGAGCAATCATTCATCTATATTGTGTCTACGTGGTCAGACGTTGAAACTGATTGCTGGAATACGCTGCTCGGTACATGCGAACTCGCTAGTTGCCCGAAAAAGTCGGCCGTCTGCACTCTACCAAACACAAGCGACTTACGTTGATTTATATGGTAATGGTCTCTACTATACAGAGATCGTCTAAATTTCATTTACTTAGCAAGTGGTTACTTCGCCGTAGCGAGGGTCCCAAGACTCGGGGACAATGTGGAAACGGCCATCCATCATCGTAGTATCAAAATTTGAAGCTGACATAAAGTGGATGAGAAAATGATTGATGCGCCGGCGATTCCACAAAGCCATTGACATCGCCGCAACTAAAGCGTTAATTGAATAAACCCTTGATAATTTGATGTCGTTACATGAAGTAAATTAGTTTGAGCATGTTGCTTTAGTAGGTAGATATTATAATATTTATTTAGCTTATATTTTATTCAGATAATTTTTAATTCATGTAAATTATCTACAGTTATTAGGTCTTATTTTTGTTTGCGTATAAAACCTGCTTTAAAGCAATTTAAAAGAAAGGAGGTGCTTACATACCTTTTATTAAAGTACGCACTAATTACCCACTTAACATTTCAACATTCCTCACGCTATCTACCAATTAACGAAGCTATTCATATTTTAACAGAGAAAAACAATTACTTTATTTGGTTATTTTATAGGGTGTTACAAAAGTCCGAAGTAATCATTTGGTACCTACATAATAACGTAGTATGTAACATATGCGAGTACATTAGCTGATAGTACCTATAGATCTCTATCATATTTTCTAAGTGTATCTTTGAATATTCGTCCAACATTCGTGTTTTGGCATCAGAATACATACAGTAGCCTAGAAAACATTGTCAAAGAAATTGTATTAATTGGTTTCAGCTGCATGTAACTAGTAAGTTAGTACAAAAACATGATTTGTGTCAATTTAAAAAAATGGCGAGGAAAATATAATTACATTGTGTACGAATTTTGATCAAAATTGTATACCTACCATTAAATTCTATACCCGATATTTATCCAGACTTTTGAAACACCTGTATACAAAATTACTTTACAGATTATTTACATTGTTAGTTTATTACCAAGGTAAATAATCCATTAGTAGCATCTGATGTTTTCGTCTATATTAAGATTTCTGCGGGCGATTGGAGATTATTCTCTTTTGTCTGACCGATGTCTGCTTAGAAACGAAGCTTCTGTTGTATGGTACCTTCCCCTGTCACCGAATCCGAACCATGATATCTCCCATGAATGAAAGGTAAACTGGAATACCCTTTTGAGAATAGGGAAAAACGTACCCAATATATTATTGGAAATCCTTAAAATACGGTTGGGTTCGCGACCTTTACACAAATGAACCGTTCGGGTTGGTCTCGCTCGTCTGATTAATTTGAGATAAAATGTTCAATTAGATTTGTGATATGTTCAAGGATAAAAGGGGCAGCTCTCTTACTCATCACACGCAACTAACTTATTAAATAAATAAATATCGCCAGACAGACACACCAACTGTACGGTCCCAAACTAAGCAAAGCTTGTACTATGGGTAACCGTACAATGGACTGGGGGCGATCCCAGTGACACCCAGACCTGGGCAAATTACGAAAAGGCCATTTCCGAAATTTGCCCCGGGCGGGAATCGAACCCGCAACCACCATGTGCAGTGACCCGAGCGGCCTACGCTCGAACCACTGCGCCAAGCGTTCGTCGACGTATTATAGCTACTGTACGCCGATCTTACGTGATAGGGTGGTACAATCGCTGTTGTATATTTATTTATCATCCTCTAGGTACTACCCACCTTTAAGACCATACGTGCCTAAGACAGTAGGTATTGAAATAAGTACGAACTATATTCATAATATGTTTTTTACAAAACTCACAAATCACGAGAAATGTCACAGAGTCCAGTCATAAAATACTTACATTATTTTACACAAATAGCCTCACGTAAGAGCGTGTCGACACTTATACCAACTAATGGTTCTGACTACCCTCGCACGTGCCCCCATAGTCTTACACTCATTAGATGAAACGGCAGAGCTTCATAAGAATTTCTGCGAACACATTCACTGTTCTCATACTTCCTTTCCACCAGACTAGTGTATTTAAGTTAAATGGATACGGTTTTATTTGAAGTTAGTATTCATACACATGTTTGATACCACACCGAACATTTTCATACATTTTACTGTATTCAGGTTCCAAATACGGCCCTGTCAAAATGTATAGATAAAACTGTGACTCCATTGCTTGATTAACCGATCAAGCTGTGAATTTTGCATGACAACACAGATTACTAAGACCTGTAATAGATCCGATCTCAAGTCTGAGAGCGATTTTGGAAATGTCATTCCAGTACAAAATGACATGTCAAAAGCATACTCAAGACCGCTCTCAGACTTGAGATCGATTTATTAATACGGGCTTTAAGGTTGTACACGGCTACAGCTTCTAGCTTTGTTTCACTTTCCAGTACATTTCTTAGTTTTCATGACTCGCATGACCTTTTGTGTGTTTTAAGAATACGCGACACACGACGTTGTATTGCCGTCTTTACATAAGAAATCCCGTTGAACTCTATCATGACTAAACATACCTTTATCACCAGCCACAATTCTCATCTCAATTGAATTCATAACGACATCGCAAAGTGAAAGGCTTAAAATGTTAATTTAAAAGCTTGTCACCGGAGTGGGCTTTAATCCACGTTTGAAGCGCCGCTTAATTTGTAACGTGTCAAAATAAACAGATTGATTCAATTATTTACCGAGGTACCTTCGTAAGGTGAGTGGTCATTAGGCCACGTGACTTGCAGGGTAAAACACACTGTCACCGGCCCCTCCTTGCCCGACCCACTGACTGATGGGTGACCGTAGCCCCGCTGTTTACTGACTTCAATATACAACCCGGATTCACTAGACCCATTACACTAATTACATTCAAACCTCTCATGTTTATTTAAACTTGTTTAGTTCAAACTTTATTGCTCTTATAAACTTTTAAAGTGTCTAAATTGACTCATTTCAGCTATACCAATAAAAACACGACGATGTTAATTTGACTCGAAATTTCAACTTATTAGTAATATCATTAGGTTTAATTGTTCCATAAAAATAAAATTAACCCACTACCGTGTTGTGTATTAATTCGTGTTTATCAGATTTCACCTGAGAAATAGTTTCACGAGAGTTTTGATAGCTATCACCGACATAATTTTATTTTTAATGTTAAGCTTTATTAAGTTTTCATTGTGGACGAAATAACATCATGTTTACGATTCAAATTAATTAGGAATTAACATAATTATTAATTACGCCATTCATATATTAACACTTTTTGCTGAGATTCGAGGAATAAATATTGGACCGACTGGCGCACGCACATTTTTTTAACACCTGAAGATGAATAAGTACCTAGCCATAGTTAATCAAGAATATAATAAAATCATTTATTGCATGAAAAAAATGTTTATAATAAATGAAATGGTTACAATTTTGGCAGTATTATGCTGAGTAGTAACTAAATTTCATTTAGGCATAGTCGTATAGTACTGTCCTCCTAGCTAGGCCATGATAATAACCTATTAGGAGATTTATATAAGATATTAAATTAACATGATTTTAAATTATTAATAATATTTACCAAACAAAATTAACCATCTTAAATGTGTATCATAATAAATAAATTAAAATTGAAAATGAATTTATTATTCGAAATAACACAATGAGCATTTTTTTAATATTCTTAATTAACATGAATACATAACGAATACGAGTTTCGTGCAGTGTTCAGTGCACTTAAAATTAACGGTATCAACTAAACACACCTATATCTGTATCTGTATCTGTATAAATACATCGACGATAGCACCGCTATAAACTCGTCCCCTCATCACACTATTTCGTAATTGGATCGTAAACTTCCGGAAAATTATTACCTGCCTTCACTATCTGGCTTTCATGACCATTTCATTCGTCCACTGTATACATTTCCCTAACAATTGTAGGCATTTTGGGTTCCTGGACACCATTTTATGACATGTAAAATCATTATAAAACGTTTCCAATAAATAATATTCAAGTTACATAAATGTTTTGAAGGCAATTTTGTATAGTATTGAATTTTATTAAAAATTTTATAGTTGAAATTCGTGTTAGAGCGATATACTGTCACCATATTTTTCAGGTTAATATGTTACTAAATATTATATCAGGTTTTGTCGGAACTGAGGTGTGTAACTGATACATAACAGGTACACGTAAGGAGTAATATTTTGAAAAAAAAAAAACTTCTTATATTTTATTTTAGGTATGTACATACCTACAAAGTTGTTTCATTATTATCCCGTGAGAATATAGACATATTTTCCTTAAGTTATAAACCTAAACCTAAACCTAAACCCTTCTATAATAAAATCAAGTCAAAATAGCACTAACTTTTTTATTTAGGTAATAGATTTCAACGACCCCTCTATTTATTCAAATACCTGTTATTTTTGTGGAAATCCCTGATGAGTGACGGCAAAGAGATCGCGGCGTATATTTCAACACGTCTGATATTAGACTAAACTTATGGTGACATTTATTAATGTGAGACATGACAATCTGTTTGTGTATGTAGAAAAAATATATCGCTATTTTTGTTCAAATGATATTTACAGGTACATAATGAATGATTTTAGGTAGAGTTACCTACTAATAGTGTTTACAGAAAAAAAAATCTTTTCTCATTCTATGAAATCAAATAATGTTTAATAGCAATTTAGAATCTGTAATTTCCAAGCGAGTGTTAAACTTACTTGCACCGGACGTAAATAGAGTTTCCAATTATGTTGCCAACGGAATGCTCTTGAATTTCGATTAAACAGTCGTACTTCTATCAGGACTTGCTTCATGTAATGATTCACGCTCTTATACCATATGGAATGGACGGACATTTAAATGGAACCACCGTCAAGGAATGTATTTAGATTTTATTACCAGAAATGGTAAGTTCAAAATAAGATTTGATAGCACCGCTGTAATAATTTCACGGTGGCTAAATCAATGATTACTGGAATTAATAAATGAATGAATGTCATTAAATAAGTTATTACGTAATTCTTAAAATCGATCGACAAACACTATGTTGTTTATTACTTTGGATAGAACTGACTCTCAAAACTTAGTCAGTAGTTATGCGATATGCAATTCTATATTTATCTATTTTATTACTGTTTTTCTTTTTAGCCCCCGATGAAAAAAGAGGGGTGTTATAAGTCTAAAATGTCTATGTCTGTGGCATCGTAGCGCCTAAGCGTATGAACCGATTGTAATTTTGTTTTTTTTTTGTTAGAAAGATATTTGATCGAGAGTCTTTTTAGCTATGTTCCATGAAAATGGGTTCAGCCGATTGAAATTTATCAGCTCTTTTGTAGTTTAAAAGTCGTCGCAACGGGTTTTTTTTTAAATTTCAATGTAGAGTTATTTAAATACCATCTTTAAATACAATTATAGTCAAAATTGCATTTAAAAATGTATACTATGATAAGTGTGATAACAACGAGTGTTCAACGCTCGCCAAGTGTGTCACATCGCTATCTGTCTGCACCGAGAGGTGCATTATCGTGTTGCACCGACTGATTGATGCCAGAGGTCGGTTGTCGCTGCGATCCGCTGTACTATCGGTTACGTGATACGGCTCTATCGATTCAATATCGGTATTCTGACCCATTGTTAGAAAAACAACTGTAGGTATTTCATGATAGAGTATGTATTTATTTGTTTTCCATTCGATTTAACATTTTTTAAGAATGATGACTACTGCGATGATCATGTTATGGAAGATTAGATTTAGACGGAGGACCGGCATTTTTTCGCCAAGACAAGTCAAACAAAATAGGCATATAGTATGTTTAATAATGCTTCATTTGATTATTGAATACTAAATATTGAATTAAAAGTATCATCACTACATAGTATAAAACAAAGTCGATTCCCGCTGTCGGTCTGTCTATACGTAGGCTTAGATCTTTAAAACTACGCAACGGATTTTGATGCGGTTTTTTAATAGATAGAGTGATTCAAGAGGAAGGTTTATATGTGTAATACACGCATAATATAGTAGAGAAACAATGATAAAAAATACCCGTGCGAAGCCTGGGCGGGTCGATAGTCAGAGATATGAATGATACAGTTCTATATATAAAACTCAGAAATAAATACAAACGTCCGCGCAATCTAAGCGCCATGACGGGTTCAGTATCTTGTTATTTCTCAGTTTAATTTAAATATGTAAATTTTATTAGGCATAATACAGACTGAGGATTCTTGAATTGCAAATGAATGTGACATTACGTTTTATAGGCTGGTAGCCAATTCGCCGGCTCGTTTCCTCGGAGCTGACGGCAAATTTTCACTTAGAAACACCCACAAATCTAGTGCTGTTTTATTGGATACACATTTAACTAAAATAACAAATGGCTTTGAATAAATTTTTCATAAAAGTTAAGTAAATATATCGTTTAGAAATGCTCAGTGTAATTTTAAAATTGTATCTTCTTACAGTTAGGTATATCGGTTGGTTTGAAATATGAAAATTTCCGCTTTAAAAAGTAGGTATAAATTCATTATGTTTAAATTGATTCAGGTATAAATTACGCTTTTGTATAACAGGAAGTAGAGACATCGGACATTATCATAGCAATCTTCTCAATCGCACCTCATAATCGCGCGATTTTCGTGCCATTATATATTTAATGGTGAAGGTGAACGACGGGTTTTGTAATGCTTAATTGTGTCGTTCGGCTCCGAAAATATTTTCCCTTCGGTATAAAACGATCCCGTCTCAAATCCTTAAAAAATGCGTTATTGGAAGTCGCGGCAAGCGGCGGTATTGAGGGTAGAGTCACGTCTCCCACCGCACCAACATATGCCTATGGCTCTATCTTTTATATCTTCGCTCCGAGTCGCTAGTCGCTAACGTCTATGTAAAGTATTTGAATTGCATATTTTACAATGTTCCTATAATGTTTTACCAAAGGGACTTTCACTTTGGCATAGATAGGTATACCTAGTGCCTCCTAGCGGACTTATAAATTCGTAGTAGAGCAAACAAATGGATGATTACATTACAATTACCCTATAAGTAACTGTATATAAAACTACTGCATTCATTGAATAAAACTTATTTAAGTAACTGAGTAGTAAACCAAATTTTTAATAATGGCTTCATATATTTAAGTTTAATTTCCTGTTTAAATTTCCCGCACTAAAACGTTAATTGGTTCTAAGTAAGGGTACCGTATTAAGTATCTGACCCCCTTTCACTAAGGTGTTTAAGTTGACTACACCGCATAATAGGTGGGTAAATTCGTTATGTGAAGAACAAGACATGCCTATAGACATTCGAATACGTTTACTAACATTACCTAGTATTTTATATTCATACACAGGTTTTAAAATAAATAAATTAAAAGGTTTTCAAGTGGGCGTCTATCCCACTATGCACATAAGTTGAGTTTACACAAAACACAAACTTAAGTCAACCGAGTATAATAGATAAACATGGGTTGGTGAGTTTAATATGACAATAATTACACACCCAATTTGGTTGAACAAATAGAATAGCATTTCTTGCGTATCGAGGTTACGGCGCTCCGCGTCGAACACCGTTCCTAATTTCGGTTGTAAAACGCGTATAAACTGAGGTATAATTGTTAAGACGGAGTGAGCCTATTCGTTTGTAATGTGTTCTTGGCTTTACTGAATTTTAACGACCTCCCCCGACCTAAGTGGGAATCACGAGATCGCTGAATCAAGTGCGGAGGAGACATCAAATTCTGTTAAAACTTTTGACGCGCTCGATTAGCGGGCTCTTTGAAGTGTATGATTTCAAATTCAAATTTTCCTCGTGTAACAATTGTATCAAGAATTTGCAAGCACGTTTTCTTTTGTGACCTGATTTAAAATTCTTTTTGTGTACATAATAAATATATAAACGCAAGTCCCTGAATAATAAATTAGATCAAGTTAGATGCTTATATCTAAATTAAGTTATTCAACTGTTTCTAAAATATTTGCTCTCAAGGAAATGCTTTGAAATAATTGTTACACTAGACTTTTAGATAAGAAACCCTTTCATATTAATTACAATCATCCCACCGTTTACTTCGGATTACGAGTAAATTGAATTCACTAAACATCACAAACTTAATACATGAAGAATTGTAATTGTTTCTAAGTATTCGTTGTCAAATAAAGTTCCAATAGCTGGGTTCTCAGTGGAGATATTTTCGCACACTTTATCGACTACTTTCCCAGTAATAAAACGCGAGGATCTTCTCAAAGGGCACTTACCGTTTCTATGTTGAGTGTCACATAAAATGGCCGATATGGTCCGGCATTAACTATACTATATAACATTTGTAAGTAATAGTTAGACGCAAGCTGTAGCTTAGCCACTTTAATTGGGTTTTCCACGTTAATTTACGTTATCGTTACTATCGTTAGTAGTTAAATTTTAGTTAGAGCTCTATCATACATAGTTCATAAGGAGCTTTATACCTATATTTAAAAAATGTACTTATGGGGTTACCAGGATGGTTCATAGCTCTATAGCTATATAGCTCTATAGCTATAGCTCTATAGCTCTATAGCTATTGGATCCGGTAGGTGGCGCTGTTAACGACATCCAAAACAAAAGCCACGCTAGCCAAGCTACACGCGAAAGCTTGTTTGAAAATGCGTTTTTATGTGAAAGCCAACGTCATTTCATTTACAATCTTGTTTAATTTTGATAGAATCTGAAACTGTTCTACAATTACTTGTAAGACGTAGTAACTGGCACGAAATTATAGTTACCCTAATGAAATCAAGAAAGTTAGACCACTCTCCTAGAATAACCTGACTCCGTTCTTGACGCAGAAAATCCTCTCGACTAACTCTACCCTATTTTATTAATGGACTTTCATTATCCGAATCCGATTCACGCCTAGCCCGGCTTCTCTTCATTTTAGCTTTTAACTAAACTTTCATTTGTTACTTATTTATTCCCCAAAAGCCGGGAGCTGGGGAAAGGAACATAAAATAAACAAAATTGTCGCGAAAAAGCCGAAGCTCATTTCGAATTCAAATCTCTGAACGACGACGTTCAGTGTAATGGTACTTGTTATATAATGTTCAACTTTATATTTACGTGCCTATGGGTTCGGATGCCTTGAGCACCGTATTAGGTTTATGGGGGTCTGCGCCAGAAATTGCTTTATTATTAACTGATATTTGATACCACTAGTGAGTGATATACGTCATTATCATGGGCATAAACGTTCGTATTTCCATGAGTCAGGATGAATAAAATTTAAAAACAATTATGTTACTATGAAGTTTTATATTTCAAGCTTTATATGAACAAAATTTTATCAGTGTTTTACTTAATTACAGTCTGATTATTCAAAAACTAATTTTTAGTTCGAAGTCTTAATAAAATTACGTCATTAAAAAGCAATTTTGAATTAAAACTTCACCAGTAATCAGGATTAAGTTATAACAAGCTTTAGGTATTTTTAATGGAACTAATTTAAATTGAATATTTAAATTAGTCACCGACTTGAAATTTATTGATCTTTTAAATTTAATTCGCTCCTATTAACTGGGGTTCGTTACGATATTTACGACTGCTGTAATGCACTTAATACAAATCATTGTGCGCGTATTTCAAACGCATAATTTAGTGTTCGTTTGTTTTACGAGATTCGTCTCAAGTTTCATGAGGCCCAGAATAATGTATGCCACTGGTTGATTACGTGTTTGATTCACATTTCCTACAACTGCAAAGGCGATTCTACGCTAAAACAACATTGCATATGATATGTTGTATGCTACTTTAGTCTATTTAATTCTATAGAAAATAAATATCGCCAGACGAATACACCAACTGTATGGTCCCAAACTAAGCAACGCTTGTCCTATGGGTACCGTACAACGGACTGGGGGCGATCCCAGTGACACCCAGACCAGGGAAAATTCCGAAAAGGCCATTTCCGAAATTTAAACCGACGGGAATCGAACCCGTAACTACCCAGTGCTGTGAGCCGAGCGGCCTACGCTCGAACCACTGCGCCAAACGGTCGATAAATAAAAAAATATGTTTTTCATAAATTGAGAGTGACGAGAAATAATGTGAATGAACATAAACGGAGCCAGCCCCGTCGAGTCAGCTCATTATTTGGGCTGGCTCGACAGGGGAAGTACCACCCTCTCACAGAAGATCGGTGTAAAGTAGCATTAAGAGCTACGTTTCGTACGATGACGGAAAGAGGCAGGATAAAAACCTCCTTGCTAGCAACTATAGGCGACGTAATGTTTAAAATCCGAGTCATCAGGCAGGTAGTACGCTTGTTTTACTACTTTGTTATTTAAAAATGGGAGCAATATCGCGCATAGATACAGTAGTATTAGGAATACCAACAATATGGCGAATCTGAAAAATGAACAGTGTCAAAAATTTAAACTGGCAATTTCGTAGTAGGTTCAACTTTATGAGTAAAACCAATATTGGTGGGTAATAACCGTAGCAGTTATCGGGATGATTGCAATAACCGTTAGCTAAATAGACCTGCGGATAGTTTACTGCTGACAAATTAAACATGACACTAGTGCCCCTGGAGACGATTCCCGATGTCGCAGTCAGTATTTAGTAAGTACGAATATTATGTGACAAACTAGAAAATATCAAATTAGGTATATACATTTGGCCCTTAGTTTCGGATTTTATAAATGTATTATTTCATATGAAAAAATACCCAGCTACCTACCGAATTAAGTGGTAATTGAGCGGTCTGTACAACAATAAATAACTGAACTAAAATATAAGTAATTCAAAAATAAAGTCAAATTTGTAGCAAAATTACCCTTCAATTATTTTTGAACAATACCTATAGGTAGAACAATACATAAAATGTTACATTTTTAATTAAAATTGAAGAAATCCTTTGTTCCAATTTAAATAAAAGTTAATTTGAATATATCTGCAAAATTGCGTCGGGCGATAGCGGACTAATAGACCCCACGGTCAATCGTAGACTATACTTTACTTGTGGCAAATTAAAACGTGACAAGCTTTCATTAGGACGGGCACCTATTGAGTCACCAAGCACTTAACTGCCATAGCAGCGGCCACATAAATTACCCGGCAGTGTCCACGATTTGTAGCTACTGCAGTCACTGGGACCGTTAACTTGGGCATTAACTTCCTAAAATTTATTCAACAGATTTTTTTTAAACATTCCTAATTTTTGGGTTGATTACTCCAAATAAGATTATTCAAAATAACATAAAATATAGTAGAATAGATTTTTGATCCAGTCCCTCATATTTAGTTTCTTGGCTCGTATTGCAATTTTTTCATTATTTAAAACTTCTTTTATTGCTTTACTACATAGTTTAGCATTTTATGTGGCAATCAAATTTAATCCGATTTGTCTGATCTGAACTTCTGAACAGCACAGGATCACAGGCATGTAACACAAAACCGAATGACAAAAAAAATATGTCAGACACACCAATTACCATCGGCGATGTAGTCCACATGTGTCCGCACCACAAAAAACCTATTATTTGTAATGAGGGCGACGGTGCGACGCGCGGTGTGGGGTGCATAGAGAATGAAAACACTTATTATTTTATCGCCCATGATGGATGATGATTACTCTGAGGGCGCAAAATCGTAGAGAATTCTTATCAGCTAATGCTTATTTGATTTTAATATTAATTCCAGTGAGTAAAGCAAGTGCTTCGTGAGTCCGTCAAACACTCGGAAAATTATCGTAATTGTATAAATGAGAACCAAGGTACGTTTTTAACCCCCAAACCTCAACCAACCCTAACTCTTACCCACGAAGCCAGCCCTTATTTTTGTATTTGTATCTTTAAAATAATAAAGAGCAATTAGTGTCAGTCAGCCATAAATTTCATTACAATTACGTAGCCATTACAAACGTTGCATGATTTTTAACCCTCACAATGCGTAATATATTCTTAAGCTTAACGCAAGGGGAGAGCAGAAAGGGGAGCGAAAATTGTGCTTATATCACGTGGCATATGCGAACGCAATGTAAATTTATCGTAACGTTACTTATTCCAATTTGACAGGAAAAAATATTTTTTACGAATACGTTATCGACAGAATCGATACTTCAGTTTCGCTCAGCAGTATTAGTTAGAAATAACAGCGTGTTAAAATGCAGTTATAACAAGCATTTCGAAACGGGTATCAAACTTTTGTTCGGGAACAAACAAAAGTGCCGCGGGCCAGAACGCGATAGGGCGAAAGTTAGACCATAGACGTCGTTAGGCTGCGGAGTCGGAGCAGAAATCTCGGCGCGATTCGATGGCGGGAACAAATTATGACGGGCGGGCGGTCAACGGGCTCTTTATGAGCCGCTTCCCAGCCCTGATGATGATTTAGATGCAAGGAAGATCGGCCGGAAGCGAAAAGATAACCCGCGGGGAGCGGTCACCATGGCGACGGCCGGGGGCGCGACACGCGTTCTGGCGCCCTTGCAGGCTGGTTCACGGACATTCATCCATACTAATATCGATAAATTCGTCTGGAATACTTGCAACGACATCCGACCGAGACTCAATGAAAATGTTAATTTTAATTTTTTAAGATAATGCTGTACTTTTATTTGTGTATGATATTATTTTAATTAAAGGTAAATTCACTTTAAGGTTTGTGTATTAAAATATGTTTTTACACAAGTAGATAATCAAATTTTCATAATAGATGTGATTTGTAAATTAAGCAGAACCGAAGTATTATCTGTAAATTCTATTACAAATCATGTTATATTATCGTTCCAAATTCACGCGTCTATGCAATTGTTATTTCAAGTCACACGAACACCAACAAAGCTCACGAAAATCCACCATATAAAATGTAAACACGGCGCAAAGTCCCCGATTTATTACCCGGCGACTGATGATGATATATCGACGTCGGCTGCTGTGTTGATCGTCACTTACCCTACCCTTATCACGGAGCATGTAATTTCGGATTCATTGCCCTCGGGCCGTGGCCCGTGTCGGTGACTTTTATTAAAAAGAGAAATATTTCATATTTATAACCAAAAAAAAATTGAAAAATCATAGACCATTGGGGCGGTTGCTTTGTTTGAGACTGTTTAATCTTTGGTACGCACTTGGATGAATGTATTGAGGTTCGTTGTGCGCGTAATCTCTAATAATGCCATTTTCTCTTACAGGTACTATTTGGAGATGAAAGGATGAGCCATGGAATCACGCAGCGCGCCGCCAAGCCCCGACGAGGCAGGGCAGGCGGTGTACGACCCCCGTTGCGGGCGGTACCCGCACCAGCCCACGCTTCAGCGTACCTTCGCCAGCTGCCGCGAAACCACACGGCCGCGACCCCATCACCGCCATGCCGCTTCAGAACCCGCACAACCCGACGACAGGGTACTCACCACAGCCGAGGTTCACGATTACCCGTCGTCAGAGTCCGGCATCGCCGCCGACTGCCCGCATGCCCATACCAGTAACGCTGATGATAGCCCTTCCTACGACCGATCGGACTACGAAGGAAACTCCAGCTATAGCCTCAGGCGAACCCCGGAGTTTCACCATACTTTAGAATGCAAACATCGACCGACCGACTACAATCGCAGCCATACGCCAGATTACAATCATGAGCACGGATCAGATTGCGATCGCACACACGCACGGTCGCAGACGTCTAGGCGCCCGCATCGGAAGCACAGGCGGGAGGAAGACGATGGCGCCCAGTCGCTGGATGAACGATGCGCCAGGGATCTGGATGAAATTCTTCCAGCGAGACTAGCTGCTATCAATTTGTCGAGGGAGCCACCCCCGCAGATCTGGAACAGGACCAACATTGCCGCCACAATGGAACGGTTCGAACCAGTTGACTACTCATATGCTTACTACGATCACCACTTGTCAATGCCCTCATCATCGCGGAAAGTGAACCGGCAGCGCGGTCGAGGCGGCTTTCCTCGTGATCGAACATCTCGGCATAATTACGTCACACGATACGGTACCGAAGAAAATATTTACGAGGAAATCACTGACGGTTCTAGGACATGTCCAAAACACCGTTACCCACCACGGCAGTCGCTCGTCTCATTAGACAGAAGTGTCGTCGAGGAAGAGGTCCGTCGAGTTGAATCAAGGCACAAACGAATTTTGGGAGAGTTAAATCTTAGTGTGGAAGCCATGTTAATGCCGGAATGCGAATCTCCCGACTCGGAGCGGGCAGAGGACAGAGACAATATCGAGGAATTGTTGCGAGTGGGTCCGACGGACGAACTGCTTTCGCCGGCAAGTTGTAATCCCCCAGATTTAGACAGTGGATTTAGTGGCAGTAGTAGTGGAGCGAGTTATGTAGGTAGCTTGCGGCGTAAACCGACGGGATCAGTGCCGCACTTGCCCGCCGTAGCGTACGGCACGCGTGGCGCTGGCGTCAGGATTTTGAGCGCGGAGGAGTGCGGTGCACGCTGCGCCAAAGATGCGACTTCGCCGAGAAGTTCCAGCTGCGGAGATGCAAAAACCAGCGGTTTTTGGAACAAAAAGGCATGGAAGAAAATATCTGGATTTTCTAGCTCTAACAGCATCAACAAAGCAGGATTAACTGGTAAGTTTACTGCGAATACTGTATACATATCTTCAAACTTAACTCTTATGCATGCAAACATAAGTTATTAAGCTATTTTATCCGAGACATTTATTTGTCAAAGTAGACCCTTAATATTTCAAACTTCTGTATTTAGCTCAAACAAAACTTCGAACATTATAAACATACCCCAAACAATCGCTATCGTCGCTAGGAAACTTCCATAAAACACAAACGAAATGTATATCCAGATACAGGATTGTATAAAGAATAAAGTTTCATTCTGCCATAAAACGTGAATGAATCCGAGCGGTATCAAGTCATGAAAACCCTGAGAGCATCATTTCTTTTTTTATTTTCGCCCGCTTTCGTCCGCCCATAGGCGTTTTTCAGATGGACGCGCGTGCTCAGTGTTTGTTGTTTTCATTTTGGTTTGTTTGTTTTGTTAACGGTGCGGCGTTTTGCATTGCAGGTCTGCTCGTTAGGTACACTTTCCGGCGTAAGTCCGGCTCGCAGGGCTCTCAGGGCAAGCGGCGTGCCGAGCCCGTCAAATGCGATGCGTGTCTCTCGCAGCGATGCTAGCCGCACCATGGTAAGGGACCCCCCACACACCTTCATATTACTGGTGGAAAGTACACCGGGCACATTTATTTTATTCAAAACAATAAGGAAAAAGCCCTTATTACAGACGTATAGGCCTTAAATAGGCTTCGTTTCGATTTTGAATATGAAATAAATAGTAAGCGTTTTAGTAGACAGGGTAAATAACATTACGAATTACTTAAGCAAAAGTTAACGCCAAATTATTATAATAACGTGACTTTCTACCAGTAAAATGTATTTTTATTTCTTCATTTCTCTACTCCTTAACAAGCCACAAAAGCGCGTCCATTTCAATTTTTTTCTATCTCTCGCAGATAATTTTCAAATCCGTCACATTTTACGATAACATAAACACATAGGTAATAATAATGATACCAAAACCAATTAAAACGATAAAGGCATAACAGCTATCGGCCGGGTCAGAAACGATTAACGAAGTCGATCCAAAGTTACCTCATTAAGGTATCGCAGATAATACTTCTGGTAACTTCGAGTTGCGATAAGTATTGTTCCGCCAGTCGAGACAATGCGCGCGCTACCACTTAATTAAACCTCCCCGATATAAACTGTGAACTAGTGGAAACTTTCCGATTAATCCGCCAAGACAAACTATCTTTTAAAATCGAAGATATCAATTTATAATGGCTCACGTTGAATTGTCTTGGTTGCAGATGAAGCGTGTAGACCAAGCAGAGCTAAATCCAGAACAACTATACCCTACAGGTCAATAACATTTTCTATACTTCTATTTTTACTAACATCAAACTTAATTAGTTCATAAGGGGCTTCGCTCACTCGCTCTAGAGTTGAGGCGGCATCGTTGCGGCAAGAGTCAACGCGGCGGCGTTGCGAAGCGCTCACGGCAGGGGCGCGAAATCTGCCCCTCGACACTATCGCCATTTTATCAGTTCGTTTTGTGCGTTGACGGGCTGTTAGATTTAGAGAAGGCATACGCCACAACTCTATTAAAAAAAAACACGCCATGACCCATTCTTCGACGCTGCGACGACGCCGTCGCGATACCGCTGCGACTGGTATGAGCTAATCGTATAAGTCATGTCTACAACAAAAATGACCGATTTTTTGCAAGCTATGAAATATTTTAATAGTATATTATTTATTATACAAGTGATGAAAATAATGAATATGTAGAAAATACTAAAAAGATTGATCTCGTACTGCAAACTTTTTAGCTACAACAAAATCATCCAATGGGGCAAAATACTTTCAGCTCACCAGATATAGCTTGGACTGGGTTGACGTAATCTGTCACCTCGCTTTTGTCAATGCCACTGCAAATACGAATTGTTTCGAGGTCGGAAAGAGCGAGAGAGACTAGCTGAACTGTTAAGTGACAATGATGCCCCACTACGACGTGGCACCGCCCTGGTGACCAAATAATCCTGGATGGCCATTGGATCCACCTGAAACAGTTTCGATATTGTCTGAAGAATTTCCAGTCATACAGTTTTTTTAAACCTCTCCAAATTACGACATCATTTTACTTGTTACAGCTACTCCAACGGAAAATTGGTGGTGCCGCTGGATTCCTTAGCACAGAGCTGAGGGGCCCTCTCCCCTCGCCATCCCCGCGTCCAACTCCTCGGAAGGGCTCCTCAACATGAAAGGACATCGATCAACCCGAAAGTGACGTAAAAAGCAATCTACCAATCAGGTTGCAACGAATATTTATAAACAAAAGAAACATTCCATTATGAAAGTTCAGAGAGTCTAAAAGACGAAACTGTTTGTAGTATCTGTGTAAATATAGTGGCGGAATTAACTGTAAAAGAGGAGAGTATACGTCGAAGTGATAGAAAAGCCTAATTAATTATTTGTATTGTTATGGCGAACGTTTCATAGAAACGTAATAACTGCATTGTTGTTACTTATCAATTTTTAGTAGTTAATAGGTACATGAAAAGGCTGACAGTTAAATCGCGTTTTATACTTGAAGCTTGCGAATCATAATTTCTATATGATTATCACTTGCTTACGGTGAAGGAAAACATCGTGAGGAAACCTGCATGTCTTAGAAGATCTAACCAATTTTCGAAAGGCATGTGAAATCCGCCAACCCGCACTGGGCCAGCGTGGTGGATTATGGCCTGAATCCCCCTCATGTTGAGGGGAAGCCCGTGCCCAGGAGTGGGACATCAAAAGGGCTAAATTACTATTTTTTTATTACTTGAAGCTGCCATGTTAACTGAAGTTTGATTTATCGAAGATTACGACGTTTTATACATGTAAATAATACAAATGTTTAGACTTTTTACTACTGGAATCAGAACGCCATACACAAAATTGTGTAAACATAAATCAAGGACCCTATGTACTTTTATTTAATTCTATACTCGTTCACCATCCCACTAATATTATAAATGCGAAAGTTTGTGAGTGTGGATGTATGTTTGTTACTCCTTCACGCAAAAACTACTGAACGGATTTGGATGAAATTTGAAACACAGATAGTATAACCGGGATTAACACATAGGATACATTTTATCCCGATAATCCCGAAATTTTTGTTAAGTTAAATACTACGCGGACGAAGTCGCGGGCATAAACTAGTATTATCATAATTGATATTATAAAGTCCACATAATATGTATATCCACTCAAATACACAACAAAAATGCTAACCTTGTAAATTAAGATGTTTTGATGATATCTTCATGTTAATCCAACCTCAAACTCAAAATTGTTTTATTCATGTAAGCCGACAAAGCATTTATGAATAGTCAAAATCTGCCACCGATTCGGAATGCTGCTTCCACTGAGAAGATCCGGCAAGAAACTCAATGGTTACTCTTTTCGATAAATAAAAGATGGTGTACATTCTCAGAAAAAGCAACAGAATGTGAGCAGGCAACACCATTGTTACTATATAAGTTAACTAGCTGTGCACGCGACTTCGTCCGCGTGGAATTTAACTTAACAATCATCCCCTATTTTATCCACTTGGGGGTAGAATTAATCAAAATCCATTCTTAGCGGATGCCTACGTCATAATATCTACCTGCATGCCAAATTTCAGCCCGATCCGACCAGTGGTTTGGGCTGTGCGTCGATAGATCACTATATCAGTCAGTCAGTCACCTTTGAGTTATATATATTTAGATAGTAATCAAATCTCACTCAGATTTCATAAATAAATTTTAATGTTTCCACTTTAGACGATCTAATTAAATCATACCTACCTAGTTCTATGCTACAGGATTCTGCCCTAAGGGTGACTGAAATAAACTCATTATTTTCATTTCCGCGTGTAAATAAAATGTTGTCACCCCAAGCTACAAACATTTTAAGGTCCAACTAATTTATTTTTGACCATAAAAATATGTATGTATATTATTTAATATTAATAATGTTAATCACATTCGGTAAAATCATTGTTAATAGTTGTTAGTATATAAAGTAAATGTGTATATTGTAAATATATAAGGCAAAAATGGTGCACTATTTGTTTGATTAGATATCAGTGTAAACAGTCACAGAAATGCTTTAACGTCACAAATTTTTGGAACAGTTGCGTGTTCTCGTTATAAAGAATTAATTCATCGACTTAATTGTAGGTAATTATATTCTATTTTCTTTCGGTATCTAATGGAAAATTATTGTTAATTTTCTTTGACGTTACACACGCAATGTATTTATTTTTAATGTATGTTGGAGTCACATTGTAATTTGGTGTTTTACTATTAAGCCACTGTTCCGTTCGGTTCGCGTATCACACGAGGCGTACTTTGTATTCGAGGCGCCCGCTCTCCCCGAGGCAGCCTCGACTGGAGCGCCGGATTTTATGTGGAATTAATACACGCACTGATTTACACACATAAATAAAAATTCAACTGCATGTACCCTCCGCCACATGTTTCCACTTATTGTACATAATTTTGTATCATGACGCTTAAATTGCAGACCGTTTCACTTACAAATTACTATTAACTGTACACAAAAGTCATTCAAAATTATGTGCGTTATGTTGTGTAGGTACCTAATTAAAAATTTAGAATCTATCTCTCCCTTATCCGTTTTGATGACTGCAAAATTCCGTAACTTGAACCGTTTTTCATAAAGCATTGCCATGCAACCGGCAGAGTGGTGATCATGACAAGCCTTTAATGAACATCAGTGATATTTCGCCTCTGTTTCGCTATCAAAACTGAGGCCCTCAAAGATATTATATCATAAATTTTCACGAAGACATTGTACATAAGATTGTAGTTATAATGTAAATTTTTCTTTGATCAGTCAGTGAGGGAGTCTGTCTTGTAACTATTATTGTTCTAAGCTCGACTGATACGACGTAAAATAATCTCAATGTTACATGAAATAATATTTCTTTAATTGTCTGTAATTTAGTGATCGTGTTCAAGTCAAAAGAGATTTTTATTAAATAAAATATAAAAAGTCAATGATTTTCATTTTATGAAGAGCGTTTTCACATTATCCGATCCGATATCGGTGTCGCACGCCGATCCGATATCGGGGTAAGTAAAATGTATGAAATATGTACCTGTCTTTCATATTGTCCGGCCCGATATCGGATATAGACAGGTACATATTTCATACATTTTACTTACCCCGATATCGGATCGGCGTCCGACACCGATATCGGATCGGATAGTGTGAAAACGCTCTAACCCTACGTCACCGATAATATGCCCTCTATCGTCGATAGCTCTACCGTGATCAGTGGGTGTCGCTAATCGCTAGCGCTACAGTAAATATTCACGGAAGTTACGTAGATTTGAGCCCTGGATGGAAATCCAGAGCCTATATTTACGTTATTCAACTATGACCAGTCATGGATTTGGTGTATAAAATCACATCATATGTACACAATAAAAAAGATTTTGTGTAAGAATAAGTAATAATATTTCATGTAAAAATAATAGTAAATAACTCACACAAAAGTGGGCGTTATGTATAAAAATAAACATATTCATCCTTTAAAACATGCACAGGTATTAGGTTCGCTCAGTTCACACAAACACGACCTAAATTACCTACTCCAGTCCCCAGCTGTGAGATTTCCTTTTTTCATTATAAGGGATTGCTTATTCAGAGGTCCGAAGCTTTCAATCCGAGAACAAACCCTAAAATACACCACAATACGCCTCGAAATGAGTATAAAATTTCGCCCTTCACAACGGGGAGCCTTTCCTTTGTGCGTCTCAACGGGTTAATTGTTTAATTGGCAATAAAAATTAAAAAAACAGAGCATACATGCTCATTGTTGGAGGTACACGAGACCACAGCTGCCTGCCAAAATTATATTCAACTTTATTTAAATTGGGTAGCAGGTAATTTATTAAATGAGGATTTATTTTGAATTTGGATTAGCATTTATTAATCTCTGGGTGTGTAAGTATATCTTATTAAAGTAATTATATTAATATAATAGGATGGGAAACACACATCGTTTAAGATTACTTTGGGACAGATCTTCTATAAAAGGTTGTCTGTAAAAGTAAATTACTACTAATAGTATCTAATACTAGTAATACATAATCTAAAATTAATGTAAATATAAAGCTGTGTGTCCTAAGTTTAATTAGGTTCATACCTAATTTCGTCACCACGAGACCTGAAATTTGCTTTTTCTATTTACTCATTTCACCATGAATATTCATCAAACTAATTTAACCACTTAGTTTAGAACTCTAGAATTGTCGAAACAGCTGTACAAAATAATACTCTATTAAGAATCTTAGACATAATAATTTACACTATGAGGACTCATTTATAAATTAGTGACGACTAAATTAAATTTTCTTGCTAAACTACATGATACTATTGAATTTTACATAGGTGGAGCTATTTTATTTAGTTAATAGTGCAATCCATCACAAATACCCAATTTGACAAGCCAAATAAACAAAGCTATCCGTAAAAAGAGCTTAAACGTACATCCATGATTTGGATTTATTAGAGGCGCGTATCTCACGAACTCACAAAGGGAATTCCTACAATCGAGAGCGGCCTTTATTAATGTGTTGTTCGTTCCCAACCGGGCGGCATTCTGTGTCGTCCAATTAATATCAATATAGCGTGCAGGGATTTGAGCATACCGACCACATGACTAGCGTAGGGCGATATCATAAACCGAACAATACAACGGTGAAAATAGCGCAACACGCTTTTTTTTGCATCATAATTAACTGACACTGCTCGCATGTAGAGCAGATTTATATTAAAGCGCTTTTATGATATATGGGACTCCCACCACTGTAACTCCAGTAAACCAGAATCGACAATGGTGACCAATAATATAATGGTGCTATATATCGGCAGTTACCCAAAAACCGTGTAAAGACTAATTATGTTCATGCTAAACAGTTACCCTAGCCAATAGATGCTTGCAGTACCAAAACCAATGGCATCGCACGTTGCCGCCCTGAAGCAGACTGAAACAAAGGGAGGGGAAGGGGGGATTGTTGGGCTCTCTCAATAACCTTAAAAAACGCAGCTATAATAGCTAGTTTACTGCAATCTTCTGTGAGAGATGGTGCTGCCCTGGTCGCGCAATCCCGTATATTGGGCGTAGACAATTACAGCTTAACTCTACCACCGTTAACGTGTTATGCTGTTACTTTGTTTTGTAAAACTGTTTGTCCAAACAAACAAGAATAGTAATGGCAACGTTCTTTCAATAAAAAAACAAGCCACCCCTTTACCCATACATGAATTGTTAATTTTCAGCCATTGTGCACTGAAAGTTCTATTAGATCGAATTAAAACCCTTAGTAAAAAAAACCTTGTAAAAATACGATATTCAATTTTATTTCCCTTAGGGTATTACAACCCCACAACGATAGACGGTTGCCGATCGATGATCGATCGAACACTGCTCTACGTGTCGCCTGACGTCGCATCTCATTCAACCATCGATCGACGCTCAATCAATTGATTTTTTGGAGTACAGTGGGATGCTTATAGAAGTAGCAACCATATAATAAACCGATATCAAGCCTGGAGAGCGATTTGAGTATGCTTATGATGATTAAGTTTGCAATGGTATGACATAATAATGATATGACGACATAATTCTATCAGGTGCTTCTATTTATAAAAATGTAGAGGTAATGCAAACTCTTTCCCCGCCAGAGGCCTCACATCGCTATTATTTGTCAAACAAATGGCATCTGTTCCGGGAATTAGCGAATACATTCCACTGGATATTTAGGTAGGTATCTATTGACATGCGATATTGCCGCCTTGATGGATACACGCGCCGATGCCCCGTTTGTTGGCACTAATAATTGTCGCCTCGATGCGATATCACATATCTTGTTTGTTTTATTGAAATGCTCTCGTGATATTTTGCGACATGATGAATAGTATTATCTGGTGATAAAGCGACAACCAACAGCTTCCAGATATAAAGCGAAAGATGCGTTAATTGTATTCGATATTTCAGTTCCGATAGAACTTTTGAACTTCCTTGCCCAGAAATGGCTAACATATTCCAAGGTAGTTAAAAAGATTAAAAAATCCTATGACAGTGGCATACCTTGAAGGGGATTGGAATTTGAAACGTTTATGATGATGCTTGCGTAAAGGAAACAAAATCATTTTTAGGTACATACTTATTCATCTATAAAAGAGACCTAAAATATTATTTTAAACTAAAATAATGAAATTAATTTTACTCCTAAAACATAAACAAGAACAACCTAAGCTCTATCATTATCACTAATCGCACTTTAAGAAATTCTAGCATTAAATGGGCTTAGCAAAATGAGGTATTAACTGCTCAACTTTGGCCCGAAAACCGCAACGCGAATTAATATAACAAAATAAACGCACTATGTATAACAACATTTGTAACAATGAGCGCCTTAAGGCGTTGTTTTTGTTCGACCAACCTCCGAAATAGGTTCTATCAGGGAGGGTAAGTTGGACTTAAGTAAACATTATCTGACTTGCGATAGCCCCGCCCGCCCCCGGCCAGATTAGTTTTAACACTAACACAGAAGGCGGTAACAGTGTTTCGAGTTCGTAGATGGTAATTTCTGGTCGAATGAAACGCAATGCTGTATAAATTCTGTTTGCTATTAATAATTTGCGGTAGATCAACATAGCAAGAATATGGTGCTATTACGTACATGTAGGTATAATATAAGTACAATAAGTAGGGGGTGATCCAGGGGGCACAAATATCTTAACTGCTGTGACTCGTAATACGTCAAAAGTGACGTATCGCGTTTCTAAATACGTCACTTTTGACTGTTGTCCTATAGAAAAACTTTCAAAAGTGACGTTTTGCGCTGCGAGTCGGGTGTGAGTCGGAAGCGACAGCGGTTAACAAAGTGCCCTGGTTACGGTGTTACCACACTAATCAATTGACTATCGTTTGATCCATCGACAGAATATAGAACGAGATGAGTAAACGCATACAGTTTATACATAGAACAACGTTGTATCGATTATCGATTGATGGTTGATCGACTATCAATCCATCGGTAGAATCCTTACGAAGACTGTTCAGGAAAAAGCATTCCTAAAAATTGCCCGCCTAATCTGTAACCTACCAGTAACCAGATTCACGAAAACACACGATATTTTCAATTAAAGTGTACGTTCCTAAATGTATAAGCAGTGCTTGAAATATGTAGTAGGTGCTATTTCGAAAATTCCTAGAGGGTCGCATTTCAAATCATATTTCAGAGAAAAAAAAACGCTTTTATCAAGCAACGGCATGAATTCGCAATCTTGTGAAACATAATGGAAAAGTTTTTAGTTCAAAGGAACAACAGGCCGTGTTTTTAGCCCCTTAATAATGCAGTCACGTAATGTGCTCTAATGAAAATTGTTCAACGGCGGCCGAATTCGGTGCCATTTTATATCGCGTTAGGCACATCAAAGGAATCTAATTGGGACTTACGGCTATTTATTTAAAAGTTAACATCACATAAAAGAGTAAATAATAATTGAATTACACTCCGCGATAAATCACTGTAACATGTAGAATGTGAGTATATATTCGCTTTAATTACGCTTGTTGCAGTACTTACCAATAATTTCCGTGACCGAGGGGGGTTACTATAACCTTTACAGCGTCAATTACTTACCGAACGAGTAATTGAATATTTCCATACATTGCACACCAATGCCCCTAGCGGAAACAAGCAACTTTATGTATTTTAGGAGACATTCGATCGATCACTTGATCTGTATTTGAATACGTCCTCCTATACTAATACTAATCCTCTCACCAAGTTATATAATGTTAGTATTTAAATCGTGGAAGATAAATCAACACTGCCGGATGACTCTTTAGGTAGGCTGTTTAAATTATTTATTCTGTGACTGAGACTAAACAATTAATTTCAACGAGTCAACACCCAAAAACGCCTTCACTATAATCGAACGTACATCTACTGTCAAATGAAATAGAATTAGTAAGTTAGCCACGTACTAGGAACATCGTCGACCAGCAGTCTTATTTGCACAGGCATCAGTCTATGTATCACCATTAGACGCTGTTTCCTTAGAGCAGTCTCGCCTGACCGACTGAACAAACTCTTATGTGTGCTTCGCTTAGTGGAGCTACTAAATTATTTAAGTACTTATTTATTTACTGTTTAAGTACATCTCACAAATTTGTTAAGTTCCAGTTAGCACTGTATTTGTGTCTACAATTAATTGCTTTAAGTAATTAATACCAAAGTTTCAATGATTGATGGAAATGAAAAGGCCAAGCCCAGAGAACTAGCAGACCTTGAATGAAGCGGCTGACTTCGTACAGACTGACTGACAATAAGGTTGATCACAAGTTGATTGTTGCTTCTAGTGAGTATTAGAAATCATTGTAATCAAAGCAAATAATTATTATAAAACTTTTCTGTATCACAAAATGTTTAGTAGGTACTTAAATGAGCCTTAAAATAATAGTAAGTACTACAAAGATCATTTGTTGTTGTAATTTTTATTTCTTAGTGTTGAGTGCTTTTATCCACAAGACGCATATCACGGACATGCTTCTATCACTGCTTCCTTTCGTGCCACTTCACAAGACACATCCTAACTATCGCTTTTAACTACTGTCGCTTCTTTGACCATTTAGTCAAATTCAATGGTATCATATAGTGAAAGTGAGGCTTCGTAACAATCGGTTAAAAATATGCAGTCTTTACAGCAGGACCCACTTGCTACTTTTCAGACCCAACGACACTCCACCCGGGTGTTACATCGTCTGAATATTAATAACCTTGTAGATTTTTCCATGTATAGGTATTAAAGACTCTTAAAACACACAGTTCTTTGACGGTACTCATCAAAACTCCGCGTTCAAAGAAAAATGGTTTAATTTTGCCCGGCTTATAATACTGTACAGCTACAGAGAAATATGTACTTTCTGTATTAAGCTTAAGGTATAATTTCTGTTGAACTCAGTTTAGAAGTTAAGTTTTCCGATAGCATAAGCCGCCATGAAACTAAGTGACGGAAAATGAGGTGCGACATTTGGGAGAGGAGGCAAGCGATACAGGCCATCGTTTGACCCACATTTTGGCACTCCGCCGTCCACTCGGCCGTTTTAAGAACCCAATTCGGCACTAGCCAGAAATCGTATTTAGCCGAATCATTAATCACGTTGCCAGGTCCTACGTGGAGCGTGTTTTTAAATAAATAATGGGTTCTAAATTACTGTAGGGGCTGGACGGTAGGTATTCCGTAACATGTTTTTAAATACTGAACTGACCTGTTACTTTTTAAATGAGTCGTATTTTCAGCTTTGAAACGATTTACTCCCAGTTCTACAGAGTACTTATTGCCGAGTTGAGAGTATTGCCTATGTTCTACTTGTAAACTGAAATATCAATTTGTGTTCATACTCGGTATCATAAAGCATTGAAAAAAAAGTCTCCTAACGAAATAATAATGTTGAATTTTCTGATTTTATTGTACCTACTAGTCGACATGAATCCCTTAAGCTTATTACAGATAATCCGAGCCATTGTTACGACCATCTATGTTCTCAAGGAATAATACAGGTATTTATTTATTATGACTCATTTATTCCGCGATATTTTCTCATAAAATAAACTACTTTTTATGTTCGGAAATATGTGATTAATTACCATCTCCTTAGAGGCTAGATTTCATGAAAGACTTTAAGGAATATATATTACCCAGGTGCAAAATAGTCCTTATTGTGTTATATCCATGAGTTTAATATCTTTTGTCAAGTGTGGATACAGGTTGTTTGTATATTGTAGGAAGAATGCCTCGGAGGGATATATCTACAGATAAAGAGGCTATTTTATGTTATTCTACAAGTAGATAAATACAAATAAATATATGAAAGATAATAAAAACGATAGCCGTTTTTATATAGGAGGACATACGCCTTCCAAACAAGAGACTCACAAATGTAAGTAAATGTCACATTTATTAACATTTCATGATTGATTGGTGTGGTGACTGGTACCTGTAGCCAAACTGTCGCCAATTGACAACAGCTCATATAAGGGCTGGCTTAACCGGGCCGGGGTAGTACCACCTTACACAGAAAATCGGTGTTAAGTAGCTATTGTGGCTACGGTTCGTACGGTGATTGAGATAGCCGGAAGCCTAAGTTCCCCCCAAACCTACCCACCTACTATCCTCCTTTTCAAGTCGGCAACGTGAGAGCATTGCCATTGGTATTGCAAGCATCTATGCTTCTATAGGCTACGAAAACTGCTTAACATAGTTAGGTTGTGATTCGGGTTTTTCTTGAAAATGACACCAAACATTTTCAAGAAAGCATATCTTCCCAGTTCCCACTTAAATAAGGTCTACAAAGTCGCAATCAATAAAAGTAAAGCAAGTGTTGTGATACCCACTTCACTTCAAAGACCTTTACGACGAATCTCACAAACTTGTACTCAGAAAATCCAACGAGTGTTACACAATAGCCGTATTTAACTTTCCCGTCCTAGACGCCGTCAACCTTCCCATTTATGGCTTTTACTCTCGCTAATGACGCGCTAACACATGCCCGTCTATTATCGACGGATTCTTAGGAATTTGTCATCGTTACTACATGTTCCTAGCCTGTTAACACATACATGATAATGTAGACGAGTCGTTATGTAGGTACTGCTCGCATAAGTGGAGCTTTAAAGCCATCAGTTGTTTATCTATCTGATTACCAAGTATAAGTTACCCAATAATTAAGTTACATCATTAATTTGGAATAGAGTGACGAATGGCCGCAAAAGTCCCTGAAAATAAATGGAGGCGAAACTTAAAAAAAAAATAGGTATCTATTAATTTTCGTATCCATTCTCATGGGTCCTAGTATAAATAGAAACATAATTATGAGTTATATCGCAAGGAATTGTCTTTGCGATAGTGCCCATACCATGCTTCATTACCTCCATGTAACGTTAAGCCCCTTACCTAAAGTAGAAACACATTTCCCCTAACCCTCGCGTTTTTATGGGCCACGTCACGAATACGTAGGAAAATCTAAAATTTAAGTGACGCTCACGTCTCCCAGGCTCCCATCCAGGCCGGCCTGGCATTTGATCTGGCACGCGGCCAGCAATATGCCTCGGCCGACGGAGAGGTATGCATCTTGCCATCGATTTTTTATAACCTAGATTCTTTTCCACTTTCCTATACCGACCAGCGAGGGAAATAGTGGATGAAGTGGTCCTCTTTCACTGCCAGCTGATGTAATGGCACGACAATGACATTAAATGTGTATTTAAAACTGAAGAATCAAACAAATACTTTTTTTATGTACAAAGTTGGCAAACAAGCGTATGACCCGCGTGATGTTAGGCATGTAGAAGCCTATAGACACTTTACGCCGATCTTCTGTGAGAAGGTGACACTACCTTGGTATAGCCACCCCGTATATGAACTGTAGCCAGTTGGGTGCAGCTTGGGTCTATCACAATAAACTACTAACTAAATCCATGGTTTTCCCAAACTTATAAGCAGATGTTCCTTATCCATATTTCGCGAATCTATTGTATATACAGGACTGATATTTTATATAAATACTAGCTGTGCCAGCGATTACGCCCGACTGGAATTTAAATGGTTAATTAAGTGAAAATCCTGTCAAAATCGGTCCCAGATTTCAGTCCCAGATCCTGTCAAGATCGGTCAAAGATTACCCAGAACAAACATACAGACAGACAGACAAACAGACAAAAAAAATTAATCGCGTTTTTACTACTTACGTACTTACATATGCATTTAGTGAAAATGTGTTATTTTGATATTACAAACACACTCCAATTTTATTCCTTTGTATAGATATTGCTATAGGCATTCAAACGCAAAGAAAGGAACAGTCGTAACGCCAGTAGAAACAGTGTATGGTTTCCTAGCAGTAACAGTGTCCTGTGTCCCGGTAATCAGCCCACACATTGGATACTCCCGTGCGGTCGCAATTTTCCTCACGACACTGCAATCGACCGCAAAGTTATGGCTGCAGTGAAAATTATTGATTATTTGTGTACTAGTTTATGTCCGACAATATGAAATACTAGGTGATACAAAATGGGTATACTATTTTTTTTGCAACTTAACTTTGTAAATCTCAAACTATCGGCTTTGTGGGACAGTTGAAGTACTAAAGGTTTTGTAGACTTGTGAAATCGGTCAACAGCTGTATTCCTATAACACCTTTTGTTTTTCAAGTTCCCTCCAAAGCTGATGGTTTTAGAATTACAAAGTTAAGTTTTGAAAAAAAAAGTATACCCATTATGTGTCACCTTGTATAATGAGATGAGAATAAATAGTTTGCTGTAAAGACAGTGAAATAATATTTTCAACATTTGAACATAAAATAATAAATAAATACAGCACCAATTCGCTACTTTATGTAATGAAAAAAAGCTATAAACAATCTCAGTGAAACTGCAATTAAAATATTTCAATTGCAGTTTCACTCAAACGATGAAACTTACAGTGAGCGCAAACCTTTGGCATAAACACTTTTACAGCACTCAACGCTTAATATTAAATTTCAGAGGCCAAAATGCATATTGCAAGTCACCAAATTGTTTTGAGCCTCTACAGCTATAGGACAAACCGTTCCCCCTGTTGTCAATAAAAAAAATATGTTCGCCCGTTGACAGGCACCGCCGCTTCCGGTAGAAACTGGCGGCCGGCTTCCGGCATCGATCGCGGGCGGATACACCTATTGACCCCCCATAACAGTGGCGGTTGTTACATCTACACAAACATTTCTTTAAATCCTTATTCAATACACTCTACAGCGTGGGCAATAAGATCTACTATCGCACAAATTTACACCACGTGGCCAGTTCGACATACGTATTCTATGGACAACTTTTATGTCAGTCTTGTTAAGAGCTATTGCGGGGTAGTAAGAATTATGTTCGAGTAAAACGTTAGTTTCAGCAAGTTTGTGGGAATTATTATGAGATGACACCGTAAGATCATGTGTGCCCGAATATCTCGATAGTGTCGGTTTCGTGAGCACTTGAAAACAAGCGATCGCGTAACATCTGGCCTGTTGTGGCTTCAGTAATACGCCTCAAGCAGGGAAAACAAACGGCTGTATGTTACAGCCATTCCGGCTTGAAACTTCGGTACCCTGGGGGTCCGGAACATACGTACATTTCGCGGGAAAGCTGCGGTGTAATTTAGAACGACTATCTAGATAAGCCTTGGAATTACATAAATATACACGCAGTGACCTTTAGATAAGGCGTCCTACTGAATAGTTCATTTGGGTGATGTTTAAAAGTCAGCCAACCAGAACAGACTATCAATGGACATAGGTAACACATATTTTATAAAGATTGGCGTGAGCAACATTTATTGAAATACAGTAGTATCCATTTGTTGTGTTTATAAGAGAAACTTAGATCAAAACTTTATCCTGTTGTGTAATGTCTACTACTATTACTCTTTTTAATATTTGAATGTACACGTAGGTACAGCCGTTCACAATCATATTACAATATCAAGGCTATATTCCCAAAAGACCAGAGGTACAATCAATACACCTACGTTCAGGCCTCAGGTTCCAATAATATAGGGGCCAATAAATTTTAACCCCTATCGTACGTAGTTATGGAACTTAAGCCCTAAATGTATGTGCTGTTATTACTAGACTGGCGTGGCCTAAACTTAAGACAAATAAATGTGACGGTATTTAGTGTGACGGAAAGAAAACGCCGCAGGTCGTGTGTCACCCGCCGCCGTAGCTGCCGAGGAATTAACAAGCTCGACCCGACCTCGTTACTATCAAACGGCTTGCCGCCTAGATTATACCACAGCATAAAGAATACTGAAAGGTTCTCATGCCTGTGACTGTATCATATGGTTGATTGTATCAACATTACTTTCGGGTTTTTTCAGTATACAGTAACACGCACTCTGTATTAGGTACGTAGTCAGATTTCGTTTTCTTTGGTATCTCTGGGACTCGACACAGCTATATATTATATGGATGTTATAGCAGGATATCTCTGTACTAACTTCAAGCAAGACATGCGCTTTTTACGCAAACAGCGCTTTAGTTTACAATAAATTACCTAACATTTAACTTTATTAGTCTGTGATGTGCCGTTTTAAAGAAAATTCTATATTAACTAAATATTACCTCACTTGACATGTGCATTAATCAAATGTCTATTTTGTGCATCCGAGCACCGGGTGGTTCATGAAGCTGCTCTCACTAATTTCCCGCGCTAATAAGCCGTGAAGAAATCGGCGCTCGCGCACCGCACACGTGGCAACTGAATTAGTGTGACCAGACAACTAAGCTATTGCAAGACTTTCCATATTAGTGATGTTGAGAAATACTTTTGGGTTTAAATGCATGTCTTATATTTAATATTGATACTTGAACCATTACATCTTTGATAAGTTTCCCACAAAGTAATGCCCAATTCCATAAATTAACAGTGACCGTAAAAGTAAGTAGAAAATCAGTACCTACTAATGAGATATCAAAACATTTGTATTCCTACAAAAATAAATTATTTAACTGATTGAAAAAGTGCAATCCTAAGTAACTTTTTGTATTACCAACATAATCAAATCATAGAGTACTTTTTTCACGCACCTGGTCCCAAATTTAGCCGTATCGTTGTGGCAACACTACACCGGATGCACCGGCTATGCAATATATTAATACTGTCGTGTCATAGCGTTTCCTTTTTTTGTCCAGTAATAAATTTAAGATAAAGCGTCCAACATATTGGACACATTTTCTTTTCATTAACCAAGTGGGAATTGAAAACTGATGAAAGAGTTCGCTAGTGTGTTCATTAAGAAAACGATGAAGACTTTTTAATGTTTACAGTTTTTGTATTTTATTTATTTTATGCCCGTTTGCTGCGTAATGAATATGTTATACATAGCCTACGATTTAAAATATTAACAAAACTAACATCGTACAGAGTATAATAGTCAAAATATTATACTTAATGCTATTCTCTAAGTCTTATTAAAATAAAATAAGTGCATCATATCGTTAAAAGAAACTTAAATTCTTAGGCTCTATAAATAGCTACTTTTTTCTAACGACTAATTTTACCATTCACAATTGATTTCAAATAGATTTATAATTTGCGTTTACAGACGAGTAAAATCTTTTGCGCTAAATTCAATTTTATATTCGCGAAAACGAGCGCAAGTGTGCGTATAACTTTAGGCGGGCGGTGACGCGGACGCTTCCAGCCGACTGGGCGGGCGGCCGCACGCTTCGAACACAACTCTTCACTTCTCACTGACACACCGCTTTCAGGCACACCGTGACGTGTCCATACGAGACATGTGGCAATTTATATTGCTTAATTTTTCATTTGTTAGTTTAACTTCCATAAAAGTATGAAATTAAGTGTTTATAATATGCTTAGAATATATACCTATTTTAACTTACTTACTTAGGTAGATAAGTACCTACCTCACCTCACAGAACATTATGTATCCCGTAGCCATGGCAGTGATTAAGAATACCTATTGGCCATGTTTGATTAATAGCTTACATTGAGATGTCATAGTCGTAAAATTTTTCCTAGCGAGAAAATAAAAATAAACATCAAAAAACAAGACAAAAATCATGTTCAACCAAGCAACTTTCATTAATGCTATAAATATTTAAGCTCATCATAACAGAATGGAATGACACATAAAGGATTATTCCAATCCATTATACATAGGCACACATGTGCAGCGTAATTTATAACATACGACAAACAATATAGCTCTCATGTGCGTCAAATTAATTACAGTGCGTGAAACGCGGACCGCCCGCGAGCACGAGATATGATTAACATTCGCTCGTAAATATAATAAATACACTCTGTATACGGTTATATAATAACTATTTATAATTATAAAGCATTTAATAATATTCGGGGATTCAATTTAACGCTGTATTTTGATTAATAGAATCTGTTGAACTCAGCTAAATCGCCGAGATAAATTTGATAAAATACTAAGTGCTAAGATAAATAACTAAATAAATGTTGTCAGACTAACCGACTGTATGATCTAAAACTAAACAACGCTTTTTTTTTGTAGGTACCGTAGTGTGGGTACTAGGGTGGATCCCTGCAGTCCATTGTACGATAATAATAATAGTGAACACCTAGTTATACCTAAGGTTTTTTTTCCGAAATTTTCCTCGACGAGAATCTAACCCGCAACCGTGTACAGGGAGCCAAGCGGCCTATTCTCGAACCACTAAACTTAGCAATCAAGACCATTCATTATGTTTAAACACCAGATATAAGTACCACCACAATAAGTAAATAAATAAATATCGCCAGACGAACACACCAACTGTATGGTCCCAAACTAAGCAACGCTTGTACTATGGGTACCGTACAATGGACTGGGGGCGATCCCAGTGACACCCAGACCAGGGCAAATTACGAAAAGGCCATTTCCGAAATTTACCTAGACGGGAATCGAACCCGCAACCACCCGGTGTGCCGAGCTGCCTACGCTCGAACCACTGCGCCAAGCGGTCGTCATTATATAAATATACTAGCTGTGCCCCGCGATTTCATCCGCGTAGTATTGGATTATTGGGTTAAAAATCCTATATGTTAATCCCGGTTATAATCTATCTGTGTTCCAAATTTCATCCAAATCCGTTCAGTAGTTTTTGCGTGAAGGAGTAACAAACATACATACATACATCCACACTCACAAACTTTCGCATTTATAATAATATATTAGTAGGATAAATAACAATAGTATATAAATATTTCCAATGCCAAAAATAATTTTAATTAAAAAGCATTGAAGTGAATGTAGCACTAACTCCAGTACATTTGAAGCACCCAGAAGCACCAGATGCAGTATCACAACAAAGTCGTCTCGCCCAGCGCGCCCAGGATCGTTACACCGTAACAACTATGTCCTGAAATGAAATTTCTCTTCGCAAGCTGGTTTTTGTAATTAATTTTAATCAGTAAACGCCGGCACTGCTGTAGTCGCCCCTTATAGAAGAGGTCGGGTTACTATATGCTGTAGGTAAGTATGTATTTCATCACCCACAACAAAAATCACAATTAACTATTTACAAATGTCGATATCTTTACATTGTCAAGAGGGTAATTCAAACCAATTTTGACAAAAATAATTTATCTGAAATGTGGATTACATTATTTTAACACTGTAACAATTATTTTGTCTTTTTAAGCAAGTTTGTTTTTGTAATATTGGTAGGAATCTTGATATGTATAGTGATTTAGTAAACTTTTCATGAAATATAACACCTCAGTTACAAAATGATTTTATCCATTATTTTTTATTATTTTATTATCAGTAGCGAAAAACTACATGTAACATGGCTGAGTGCGATTTTTCCAATTCCGTTTCCATTCCACTGGCGAATTGGTCGCGTCCGTGCAATCGATAAGGCTTGTTGAAAATTTACATATGTTGGCGAATAGATAGCTGCTGAGCGCCGGATAGAGGCAATCAGAGCCGCGCAAACATCGCGACACCCATCGCTTGTTTACTTACAACATATAAAATATATACAAACGTTAATGGCTGATTGTTAATATTTAAAAAAAAATGTCTATGATGCTCTTCGAATACCGACAGCTTTCGAGGATTTTCGACTATATTATGTGGAGTGTAAGTCTGGTAATTACTACGAGTATGAGGTCGTTACTTGTGATTGTAATTTAATATGTTGGTCTAGTTCAAATAAAAACCATTATGGAATAATTCATCCCAGTTCCCATGCACTATAAGAACAAAATCGATAGGTAACGACGTCAAAGAGCTATATTAGAGTAGTTCCAACAGGTACTTGGCCATAATACCACCAAATATTTATACGTTTCATCTAATATCATCACAGTAAACAGCCATTAACAACAACAACCATTTCCTATCGATTGTTCTTCAAGAACTCATTTCGTTTTCTAATAGGTATTCAACTTAGTAAAGCAGCTTGAAGTTAAGCAAGTGGGATTAAGCTCTCGCATCGACAATAACATGATGCAACACGGGCCATTTAGTAATTACGAACGAGAACAAACGTTTGACTAGCGCACGTAACAAAAAGCCGATTGCTCACGCTCGTATATTAACTTAATGGGCTCTGGCAGTAAGCACGCCCTTGAATCTAACGACGCCCGGGGAGGCGCCGAGTTTATTTAAATTGGTCACTTTCGCTGGTACATATACCATAGCTATGGAGTTCAATGAACATAAGTTTTGAAGTCAAAAATTAGAATGCATTATTTACAAAGGCTATTTCCACGGACAGAAAAAATCACTTTGTGTACCACACTACCTCATGTACCTACAGAAAATAACTCTAAATTGAAAATTTAAAAACCCCCGATGCAACGACCTTTTCATCAAATTCATCAAATCAACTTTACCTAGTTCGTCCAAATAACGCTAAAATTATATTAAATTAGTTTCTTTTCTGTATTTTTTCTCAATGGCGGAGCAGCGCCCTCTAGAATTATTATTGCGTAATATTTGACACGTGACTTATGGAACGTCTTTAGTTCATACACAAATCTCATATAAAAAGTTCAGACTATTACGATCATTTAAAAATATAATAAAGCGAAATCGTTTCAGCCGTTCTCAAGTGATGCAAAGATATTATTCCAATGAGCCCAAATTTCGATCGGATTCGAGCCGTGGAAGTTGGTTTTGGCCGTGAATGTGGCTTTTTCAACGAGCTGATGCAATATACAAAAGAGCTGATGATCTTCAAACGGCTGAACCGATTTTCATGAAACATAGCTAAGAACACTCTCGATCAGAATACCTATCTAACAAAAGAAACAAAATTGAAATCGGTTCATCAGCTTGGGCGCTACGTTGCCACAGACAGACACACAGATACACAGATACACAGATACACATGTTAAACTTATAACACCCGTCGTTTTTCGTCGGGGGTTAAAAAACAATAACAGCATGTTTCTTAATTCTAGCCAATTCCTACTAAACGTGAAACCTAAGTATTCCATTACTTGTTTTTAAAGCACATAATCGAAAAAGTAGTAGATACCTAATGAATAATAATAAATAAATATCGCCAGACGAACACACCGACTGTATGGTCCCAAACTAAACAACGCTTATACCATTGCATGGATTGGGGGTGATCCCAGTGACACCCAGACCAGGACAAATTACGAAAAGGCCATTTCCGAAATTTAGCCTGACAGGAATCGAACAACCACCCGGTGCAGTGAGCCTAGCGGCCTACTACGCTCAAACCACAGCGCCAAGCGGTCGTTAAATTACAATACATAATGATAGATTTACAACGTTGTCAAATGCATTGTGAATGCAAGGGATTGGAAGGCGGCAATCCAATCGAAGATTGGCTCCGTCGAACGCGTCCGCTGGATTGTAACGTTAAACTTACGAGATGTGAGGTCAAACATAAAATCTCCTGGCAATGCAAACGTGGTAGTTACGTAATACCAATTTGCACGTTTGTGTATCTATAGTTCATGACTGGAAAATGTTTTCCGAAAGATGTGTTCAGTTCCAACGCTTTATAGCCGGCTTCAGGGCACCAAGAGCAGAGTTTCCCATTTCACTTCGACTATTGTATCGACAGGCGAAGGAGAAACGAAGGTATCCAGAAACGCTTCGTTGAAATATGCATTCTGAAATCAAATAACTTGAAAAAAACAATTGATGATCTTAAGATACGCTATCCCATAAGTATAAATATTACCGTTGTGAGTAATGGCGCGCATAACAAATATACAGCAAACATCCTTTTTGGGAAATCGGTTTATAAGCTCTATTTGTAGTGACCACTCTACTCACCAAAGGCTAGAGTAGCGACATAGTATTCACGCGACAGCTGGGCCACCGCTGCTACCGTCGCAGCGCTAATGTTCCTTGCATTTTTAATTCACGTCAAGTCCCAATGCTGTAAACACGGTCAAATTTCAGTTTCACGTATTCTGAGAGTATTTTTATCTTTAATCATAATATAAAGCAAATAAAAAAATAAACCACACAGAGTGAAAAGTGAACTAAAACAAAATGGGGGGTATCGATGGGTCATGAAATTATTTGAGACTGCAAGAATAGGGTTTTCATGACCAGAAATACATACGTGTTTATTTCAACTAATTTGATTAAGTAGTTTTTAAGTTACTTGCATTATTATTTTAACCATTTTTTCGATTTCCGATTTTTTTATTTCTTACGTTGGTCTTTGTCTTGTCGGTATTTTATCACAGCACACAATTTTCTATTTTGTGGGTTAGCCATTATAACAGTTTTAGCTGACACTTTTTCAGAAATGTACAAGAGTACGTACTGCCGACGTACTCGCCTAACCTAGACATATGACGTCACAATACATAAATGGAGCATCGACGACTTAAAAATGATATAAGCACAAAATCTCGAAATCTATTGGATATATCTAAATAATTTAAACACAATATAAAGTATTTAATTCCAACGATGTAAACTGTTTCTTTATAACACAAAATCGTCAATCAAGCATTCGACCCGCCTTATAATCATGACTATATTGCTAATATCTGTTTAATTAATTGGACATGAACGACATTGTTCCGCGACATTGTTCCGCGGAAAATTGCACATTATTAGGGTCCCTGACACTCATGACTGACAAACTCGACCGACGGAGTTAAGTTTTGTTGACCTCTTCCATTATCGATCAACCTATTTGATTTATAATTTTGGAGGTTAACAAGCCAAGGGTGAGTGGTGGGTCCTTATCCTAAATTGTTTTTCAAAAATATATCGTCTATATAAGACAGTGAAATAGTGAGTAGCCAACGCAGATTTTTAAAACGGAGGTTTATCCTACTAATATTATAAATGCGAAAGTTTGTGAGTGTGGATGTATGTTTGTTACTCTTTCACGCAAAAACTACTAAACGAATTTGGATGAAATTTGGAACACAGATAGTTTATAACCGGGATTAACACATAGGATAGTTTATAACACAGATAGTTTATAACACATAGGAACTTTTTATCCCGATAATCCCGAAATTTTTGTTAAGTTAATACTACGCGGACGAAGTCGGTGGGCACAGCTAGTTTCAAATAAAAATGTTACACGGATTTAAAATGTGGGTCATGCAATCTCCCATGACCTGTGTGAGTACTAACCATTTCATACGGGAGTAAATTAAATACATAAACTTTAATCACAAGTCCTCAATTAACAAGTGGTTTGAAGTGTTTTACAGACACCGAGTAAAAGTTAGTTGGGAGCTTGAAAGTTTTAATTAAAAAACCAGAAGCTTATTACCGAAGTTGTTTAGCTAAATTTATACCTGTAAATAATTGTGGGGGCAGTCATAAACTAATTAAACACTTAATTTAAGGTGGTAGATCCAAGTTTTTGCCACAAACGTAGGAGGAAATTGAAATGTAATACTAATAAGATAGCAGGGAATATCAATAGAGACATAAACCCTCCTGAATCTATACAAATAAATAAAATTGGAGTGTCTGTTTGTAATATCAAAATTAGACCTTTTCACTAAATGCATATGAAAGTACATACGACACCTATAGCAAAAACGCGATTTAAAAAAAAAATTACTGTCTGTCTGTCTGTCCTTGTGTTTGTTCCGGGTAATCTCCGAAACGGCTGGACCGATTTTGACGGGACTTTATCTGGCAGATAGCTGATGTAATAGGGAGTAACTTAGGCTACTTTAATTTTTGAAAAACAATTAGGGTTCGGTGTAAAAAAATAAAAACACATGAAATCATAGAGTATTTCCGAAACGGCTTGACCGATTTTGACGGGACTTTCACTGGTAGATAGCTGATGTTATAAGCAGTAACTTAGGCTACTTTTATTTAGAAAAACCAAATTTAAAAAAATGGGTTCTGGCGCGCGGGCTCAGAACGCGAGAGCGGGCTTTTTTGTTAAATTTAATTCCACGCGGACGAAGTCGCGGGCTCAGCTAGTTGATCCTATAACATCAATTCAAGTGCAAATGCGTTGCAATAAAATTTTCATTACATGCGTACCCACCCTACGGGCTCTTTACAGCCAACGTTGTATAGCTATACCTACCTAATAGAGAGGTCCGAAAGCGACACCCGATCTAGGGATTACTGCGTTAATATGGTGTACTACCGAGGTAAAACCGAGGGATTAGTATGAGTTTTGAGCGTAAGTATCTACATATTCAAATACTGATCGAGAGATCGAATGCACAGATATAGATTTACATAGATAACGAAAGTATCACGATTTGTATCCTCGCCAGCGAGGTCGACGAACCCCCGCTTCCGCTAGAAGGTGCGTCTACTTACCTAGAAGCACCTTGGCACCCGACAAGCTCGCTGAGTTTCTTGCCGGATCTTCTCAGTCGAGGTCGCGTTCCGATCCGGTGGTAGATTTACCCTCGCCACCTCTCCTGGCAGCGGCCCAAGCCGAGGTCGTGTCCCTTGTGGCGCCCTTGAGCTAGCTGCCCTCCTGCCCCTCTGGCTGGAGCGCACTTGCGCTCGCCCTCTGTCCGGGTGAAGTTGTTATGGCCACTCTGGCCAACAACATATAGTCATATCAAAAAAAAAAAAAAATATTTAACACCTACTATGACGTCACAGCCGAAATTTAGTGACGGGAAATCCAGACCCATTCAAAGACACTGATGCCGCCGATGCCGATGCTACGATTATCTCGAGTGATTATTTCGCTCATACTCATATTTTTATATCTGATGTCGCGCGGACTGTAAGTTAGTGGCGACCAACCTTGACGCTTGGTCGGGGTTTCGTTCACGCGAAGTACATGCATTTGCGTTATCTATGTAAATCTATATCTGTGGATCGAATGTGTCCGTTCACCAGTAAAGCTGCACGTTTCCGCTAGGGGCGCTACTGTGCAATGTATGTGAAAATGCGGTCACTCGATCGATATAAGTTTGATGCTGTCAAAACTTGTACTAACCCCCAGGCTTTAAATACAACGTGTGACTTCAGGCTAAGTGAGAGCGAGCTATGGAAAAATATAGTAGTAAGTAGGTAGGTACATATAGGTACCTTAACACTGGGATACCATATAAAATAATAAGATGCATGTCCGCAAGAGGCCGACCTAACCTAATGTATTGCTTGGGACCCAGGTGCTTCCGTAAAGATGTTTACATATTTATAGCGCCAATGTTTATATGGCCTTTTTAGGGTTGCTTACGTATTATAATAAAACCCCTTTTGTTGAGTATATTCTTCAACGGTATATTTTCGTGAATATTTGAACTACTTAATATAAACAGGTGCTCTATACCTATATGTAGGCAGAAGGATTTTATATTGCCTGCATTACAGAAATAATATAAAATCCATAACTTGTATTTCTACTTATATAATGTTTAAACAAAATAGACTTAGACATGTAGGTCTTAAGTGTACTTAATATTACCTACTATTATCTATATTTTTTTAAAAACGCAGGTACATAGGTATAAATGCATGTTTAAAATATAAAAAACGTGATAATTTCATTGCCTTACCACGGTTGCTTCTGACAGCGCCGAAACACACAATTTTTTGTCAACCGTAACACACAAATTAACGGCTAAAATTCAAAATGTAATCAATGTTTTAATTAAAATAATAATTATTACGTGCAGACAAAGGCCCTCAGAACTTAACTAAAGCACGAGTGAGTAATTTGCTAATGGGCCATTAAATACAGCTAGAAGTCATTAAAAGAGCCGTACGAAGTGTCAATGAGTACGTAATTATGAGAAAACACGCTTCGGAAATACTGCCAAAATGAATTCATGAATATTTTATAACGACAATGTTGGTCTTGCATGCTCACATTCGGTTGCTGTGACTGAGAATGTACATCTTTTATTTATTGAAAAGAGTAACCATTGAGTTGCTAGCCGGCTCTTCTCAGTGGAAGCAGCATTCCGAACCGGTGATAGATTCTGACTATTCATAAATGCTTTGTTGGCTTACATGAATAAAAACAATTTTGAGTTTGAGTTTGCATGAGGTTCATAACTGTTTTTCATAAGTCTGTATAGGTACCTATAAAAAAATAAACAGGTGATTATTAGGTTTATAAAAATCAATATATTTTTCCAGTGAAAATTAAAAAGGGCCGTATATATAGTTCGAGTCTAAAATGACATAAGCAGGCGAAAGATACAATTTAGGTCCCGCAACCGACAGCTCAAAACACGCAAATAAACCGAGGAAAGTTTTTTAATTAAAACTTGCAAGGTGGTCACGTAATTTTTGTTCTGTATCTATAGTGTTCTCAGACGTACTAACCTTGTTATAAAGTTTGTAGTTTGGTATCTATTGGAATGGATTCTCCAAATACCTACACAATGGGTTATCATTTAAATAAATGCTACGTGTAGTAGGTTTATGTAGAAATAATATATTTAATTTGAAAAAAATCAAATCATGTCTCTTTTATGAGGTCACTGTAGTAATGAAAATAAAAGCCTCCTAAAATTATTATAGCAGCTTGATACCTATGATAAATATAATACTTAAAAATTCACAAATCTAAATATATATATAACTCAAAGGTGACTGACTGACATAGTGATCTATTAACGCACAGCCCAAACCACTGGACGGATCGGGCTGAAATTTGGCGTGCAGGTAGATGTTATGACGTAGGCATCCGCTAAGAAAGGATTTTGATTAATTCTACCCCCAAGGGGATAAAATAGGGGATGAAAGTTTGTTAAGTTTAACTCCACGCGGACAAAGTCGCGGGTCAGCTAGTACTTTATAAGCGGGTAGCTAGTATATAAAAATAAAAATCTGTGAGATTTTTTATATCAAAAAATTTGAGAGTACCTACCTATATTTTTTATTGGTAAATGAGTGATACAGCAACGTATTTTATTTTATTTGAGTCTTCTTTAAATTCTATTTGGGAATGTGTTTATTCGTGCATTAAAAAGGATGCTGGTACCTAGGTCTTTGCTACAAATTGTAGCGCACATTGGACATTTTGAACGTGAAGTCATGATGTAACATGAATTCTTCGGGCTCATTTAAGAAACTGCCCGAACTTACTTCGAACAAGAGCTTCTTATCACTAAAGCTCAACGCTAGCCCGTGTAAAAACAGCCGCTAACTATGGCGCTTAAATCCATGACATGTTAGGGCTGCCGCAACTGGGCCGCACTTAGCGGCAGACATGGAACTCTTGACATGAATTAAAAATGCACGCTGCATTACCACCACAATGACGGGCCGCGGAGCGCGGTGCACCCGGGTTCCGCTACCGGAGACACACTTTTTCTTCCAATACCGACTATTTCATTATATCCACCATCATTTGATAGGGTAACATAAAATATGCCGGTTAACCCTTTCATACATATGTCAGGGGGCCAATCGCGCTAATTTTGAAAGGTTTAACCATTCGAACGGAACGTATTTGGTTTTGGTTTAGATTTGGTTTGGCCGCTGTCAAAAATGGTATCGCGCTATTTTTCTGAACGTTTAAATCGCTGACGTTACCAAAGTAAAACCAAACCACAACCAAACGTGAAACGTTTAGAGCTTACCCGCGTATTAGGTAAATACTAGGCGTTACTTCTGTAATTTATGGTCGATTATGCATTTCGTAAAGTGGGCAGCACTAATTTACTATGGTCAAATGCAGTCAAATGTAAACAATATAAGCTGTTTTCGTTTTATGATAACCAAAAAATTGCTTTTCAAGTACTACATTTGTTTGTTATTGCTATTTGTTAAATGCCACTAGCGAAATACCTATTGGAGGAGAAGAAAAAGTAAAATAATTAATATTCATAAGGTAAGTGCATAAATAATATTTGGTTTTTGAGCACAATGTATAGGCCAAAATTCTAATCTCCGAGTGAAAGTCCAGTGATTGATAATCTAATTGACATTGTAGAAAATTGTGATCATGCTTCCACGGAAGCTATTAAGCAAGAGTTGAAGTTGATAAAAACAATGTGGTGTTTGTGTTTTTATAGTGTTTTATTATGGTTTTATAGAAAACATGGACGGAGGACGTCGTCAGTGAGTCGCCACCCCGGCCGCGGCCGACGCAGGTTATATCACCCCGGTGCAGTCGTCGAATCTTCGTGTGCAAATCTACAAAATAAAATTATACAATTAAAACATAACCTATATTTATTTTCATTGTAGTCACTAATCATTATAATTTATTATCATTATAGTCACAAATCCTACTAATATTATAAATGCGAAAGTTTGTGAGTGTGGATGTATGTATGTATGTATGTATGTATGAATGTATGTATGTATGTTTGTTACTCCTTCACGTAAAAACTACTGAACGGATTTGGATGAAATTTGGAACACAGATAGATTATAACCGGGATTAACATATAGGATACTTTTTAACCCAATAATCCAATACTACGCGGATGAAGTCGCGGGGCACAGCTAGTAAATAATAATTACACATTATGCTGTGTGATTTGTGAATATCTATTAAAACATTCTGAGAATGATACCCCTTAATGTTCTGCTGGAGTTGTGATAGCGATATGGGTACCATCTACACAACCCTGAGCCCCTGGCTATTCCAAACAACAACAAAATGTGTTTATCTACCTAATATAGGTTGTAAGATAGGTTATAGTTACATTTCACAAACGCTTACCTTCGTATCCTCATCCAGACCATCAGAACGAGAGGCAGGTAGGTATAAGTGGAGTTCATTCCTCTGCCAATCCAGCAAACAGCTCCGTTGAAAGACGATATCGCTTTCTAAGCTTTGGCTCCGATGTAGAAATCAATGACCTTCTTATTGAGACATTCTGCCTGCGGGCCGATGCTTTACCCTCAGCTACGTCCACCTCACAAGCACTTTGTAGCTTGCTAAGATGTAGACCGAGCATTTTAAGCTTTTATATATGACACAAACACTTCAATTTAAGTTTTAGTTACAATAATCCACCAAACATAACTTGAAAAGTTGCTCGTCACGAACTAATTCAAAAACGTTCGTTCGACAGCGGAATAGCCGATTCTAACGTAACGCTTTTGGTTCTAAACGCTGTCAAAAAGTAACGCAATACGTTGACAAACGTATCTTCCAAAATAAAGCTAATTCGTTTCCGTTAAAATAATAGCGCGATACGAAATGTGCACAACATAACGTTTTTGGTTGTGGTTTTGTTTTGGTAAAGTCGTTTAAAATTAGCGCGATCGGCCCCCAGGTATAATTATATATCTTATACGTAGAATAATAAATAAATATCGCCAGACTGACACATCAACTGTATGGTCCCGAACTAAGCAACGCTTGTACTATGGCTGCCGGGCAATGGACTGTGGGCGATCCCAGTGACACCCAGACCAGGGAAAATTACAAAAAGGCCATTTCCGAAATTAAACCCGCGGGAATCGAACCCGTGCATTGAGCCGAGCGGCCTACGCTCGAACCACCTGCGCCAAGCAGTCGTGGAATAAATATACGTATAAAACATTAAACCATTAGAAATCCTTGTACCTATATTTGATACCGGCCATTTTAATTTCATAGAAGCTTTCGTATTTAGGCTTTCGGCCCCGCAATACAAATCCATTAACAAAACTAAGCGACGCGGACATGCCTAACACAACGTTTCGCTATTAATGAATTAAAACAATACAACCTACCGTGTTCCCACGTATTCCATTACCAAATTACTAAACAGACACGGCAAACAAAGGACGGCCGATGGTTGGGGATATGAAAAAACGCTTACAAAGAGCGGAAAAATTAAGCACCTTGGCGTTGGCGCGTGGGTCAACAAAGATAATTTTCCCGCTATAAATTGAAGGCGCGCGCCAGTTAATTACGAGCCACCTGGCGCCTCAGATAGCGGCGCGATCAGCGGACGCGGTCGCCCAGATAAGCGGCCCGCAACCCATTATGGACTCTTGAAAGAAATTAGCCTCCGCTCATTAACCGGCTGAAAGTTTCCTTGTATTTACGTTTAATCATCTTTGTGGGAATGAAAGTCGTTGCACGAAAAGAATCGTTGATGTTATGTGGTTTAATTAGACATGGTTATGTTACAAATTGACACGCTGATCGACAACTGACCTGGGGGTCGATCGCGCTAATTTTAAACGACATTACCAAAACAAAACCACAACCAAAAACGTTATGTTGTGCACATTTCGTATCGCGCTATTATTTTAACGGAAACGAATTAGCTTTATTTTGGAAGATACGTTTGTCAACGTATTGCGTTACTTTTTGACAGCGTTTAGAACCAAAAGCGTTACGTTAGAATCGGCTATTCCGCTGTCGAACGAACGTTTTTGATTTAGTTCGTGACGAGCAACTTTTCAAGTTATGTTTGGTGGATTATTGTAACTAAAACTTAAATTGAAGTGTTTGTGTCATATATAAAAGCTTAAAATGCTCGGTATACATCTTAGCAAGCTACAAAGTGCTTGTGAGGTGGACGTAGCTGAGGGTAAAGCATCGGCCCGCAGGCAGAATGTCTCAATAAGAAGGTCATTGATTTCTACATCGGAGCCAAAGCTTAGAAAGCGATATCGTCTTTCAACGGAGCTGTTTGCTGGATTGGCAGAGGAATGAACTCCACTTATACCTACCTGCCTCTCGTTCTGATGGTCTAGATGAGGATACGAAGGTAAGCGTTTGTGAAATGTAACTATAACCTATCTTACAACCTATATTAGGTAGATACACACAACATTTTGTTGTTGTTTGGAATAGCCAGGGGTTCAGGATTGTGTAGATGGCACCCATATCGCTATCACAACTCCAGCAGAACATTAAGGGGTATCATTCTCAGAATGTTTTAATAGATATTCACAAATCACACAGCATAATGTGTAATTATTATTTATTTGTGACTATAATGATAATAAATTATAATGATTAGTGACTACAATGAAAATAAATATAGGTTATGTTTTAATTGTATAATTTTATTTTGTAGATTTGCAAACGAAGATTCGACGGCTGCACCGGGGTGATATAACCTGCGTCGGCCGCGGCCGGGGTGGCGACTCACTGACGACGTCCTCCGTCCATGTTTTCTATAAAACCATAATAAAGCACTATAAAAACACAAACACCACATTGTTTTTATCAACTTCAACTCTTGCTTAATAGCTTCCGTGGAAGCATGATCACAATTTTCTACAATGTCAATTAGATTATCAATCACTGGACTTTCACTCGGAGATTAGAATATTGGCCTATACATTGTGCTCAAAAACCAAATATTATTTATGCACTTACCTTATGAATATTAATTATTTTACTTTTTCTTCTCCTCCAATAGGTATTTCGCTAGTGGCATTTAACAAATAGCAATAACAAACAAATGTAGTACTTGAAAAGCAATTTTTTGGTTATCATAAAACGAAAACAGCTTATATTGTTTACATTTGACTGCATTTGACCATAGTAAATTAGTGCTGCCCACTTTACGAAATGCATAATCGACCATAAATTACAGAAGTAACACCTAGTATTTACCTAATACGCGGGTAAGCTCTAAACGTTTCACGTTTGGTTGTGGTTTGGTTTTACTTTGGTAACGTCAGCGATTTAAACGTTCAGAAAAATAGCGCGATACCATTTTTGACAGCGGCCAAACCAAATCTAAACCAAAACCAAATACGTTCCGTTCGAATGGTTAAACCTTTCAAAATTAGCGCGATTGGCCCCCTGATTCCATTAAATTTCGTTCGATAATTTTACAGATACATAAGAAGATGGTTTTCATCCGTGTTCAGTACTATACTAACGGAGAACACTTTCATGAACAACTAAAGAAAAAAATTCAGAAAATATTGTGGAAGTAATTACTTTTAGACATTACTTTGGCTATTAGTTGTAAAACGAAACTGATCCTTAGCCTGTACGACATACGTTACCAACTGTGTTATTATTACAAATTCTGGGTATTTGTAAATGAAATAACTACAATAGTATACCCAGCTACGAGACCTAAAAATACAATACACTCTGTAATAAGTTTATGAACTTATGTAAAGAATGAATCACACCAGAGTTTATTTCACAGTGTTTTAATCAATACATAAAATGACAATAAACTTTAAACAAGGGTTATACAGAATCAAGACGATATTTACAAATTACAACCAAAAATCTGACATCACAATTGACCGCGGCGCGCGCGGGAAGACCACTCTCGATGGTCATGGATTTCTCGCGCATGCGCCAATAATCAAATAAACTCCTAGAGAGGAGTCAATGTAGGTTTTAATTGAGTAAATTTTGAATAATGCCGCGCATCCGTTACACTTATTAATTAATACTTTTCCAACTCATCCTTTTAGCGGTGAGTAAGCAGAAACAGGGTAGCGGTTGTTTATTAAAATTAATTACATAGCAAGCCGGGAAAGATAATTTTCATTTCAGTAGTTAAAGTGCAACGATCTTGTGTACCTATTAGAATTCTGTATAAGAGAAGTTATAAAATTGCGCTGTGCAAGCAACGCTGTTCTTTGATTTCTGCGAAGCTTGTATAGTCAGTTGATTAATCGAACTCGCGTGAATTACACAGCACGTGTGATTGTGAAATGAACGAACTATAAGCTTGTAGTGACAATTGTGAGAGTATGTCCGAGACTGAATCGCTTGAGCTGCTTACATCATTTTATGGCAATCAAATATTGGATACCATAACTCTAAATTGAAAATTTAAAAAACCCCTGATGCGATGTTTTTTTTAATCTACAATAGAGCTGATAGTTTTCAAACGGCTGAACCGATTTTCATGAACCATAGCTAAGAAAACTCTTGATCAGAATACGTTTCTAACAAAAAAAAATCCGTTAATCCGCTTGGGCGCTACGATGCCACATACAGACACACAGATACACATGTTAAATTTCTAACACCCCTCTTTTTTCGTCGGGGGTTAAAAATATGAACTGTTCAAGGAACTGGAACAAGAGTTAAATGTCAAATTATTCAAATAACGAACTGTATACAAAACACGTCATCAACAAGTGGTCATTCTCACCAAGAAGCCGTATTTGACATCTGGATACAGTCAAATGTATGGCAATTTATCAGTGCCCTAACCGTGTGAATTACCTACGCTTAAAAAGGACAAAGAAATAGGTACCTACTTACCTAATATATTTGAACACAATGTGTTTCCGTTTATTTATAACCGTTCGTGAGTGAAACGTGAAATGATGAATTTCTTCAAATGTCCGTGCCACCGGCGACATTAATCATCGAGTCGCATGGAAACCGCAAAAGTTTTCTGTTAAGGTGAAGGCGCCTGTCTAGCCCGCGAAATTCAAAATTTTCGAGTATTTTTATAGTTTATCCAAAATCTGAAAACATTTAAGACAACATTTTGTGATTTGCGACAAACACAGTATGCTGTGCGTTTATTAATACATTTATTTTACTCTAAATATTATCACGGTGGATATGATACTAGTAAATCACTAAATATACAAAAATTGCCAGATTATCTGGATAGCTGTCGTTCTTGAAATGTATTAGAGTAAGTAAGATATATTAATAAATGCACTGCACACGGTCTTTTTCGCGAATTACAAAATGTGCCTTTTATTATTGTCAGATTTTGAAAAATTTCTAAAAAACCTCAAAAAATTTGAACTTCGCGGGCTAGCCTTAAGGACGAACTGCACGTCACCGTTGAAGATTAGGTATTTGTATTTTTATTACTTACCTACATTTTTATCAATTTAAAAATATCATGTTAGCACTTTGAGCGTATTTACTCTGACGATCTTAGGCACATATTACAAACAAAATTACCACAAAAAAATCTACAAATTTTACATAGTTCTAGATTTAATTGACATGTATATAAGTATTTAAATATGAATGCTTATCTATTGAATTAGACGTAAGTAGGTAGATACCTATAGAATAACCGGAATTCGCTAACTTATGTTAGCGCACAAAGATACCTATTGTATGCACAGTTGAGAATCCCCGAAAATATATAAATCGGCTTTAAAGAAGTTTTCAGCGCGGTGACATTACATTTTACGTCCAAAATTAAACCTGCCTGTTACACTTCTCTGTCAGTAAACTGTGTTGACGTTTCACTGTTTCCGATTTCATTTTGAGACCCGTCGCGTTTGATGCCGTGAAAAAGTTTTGAATAAGTACGAAATAATAAATTGATTTCACGTTTATCTGAGAAAGTTGAAAAGTAGGTAATTAAAAGCCTTTGATGGAAAATAACATTTATTTGCGAAGTAAGTCATGAGGAAATGGAGTTATTTTTGTTAGCTAATTTAATTAGGTTGGTACTAGTGATACGCTGTAGCTCTGAATGGGTTAAAACTAAGAATTCTGAAAAAAACCTATTCAGAACAGAACTGCAAACAGACACGCTCAGGGACTTTTGATGATGGATCCGGCAGGCGTGGAGTGATTTTATAGAAAATGAATTTAAATTTCAGCTCATCTATAACAGAAATTTAGGTCCAGGGTTTTTTAATAGTCCGAAATTATAATTCAGTTGCAAACAATGTAGATGTAGCTAATATGTAGATCCCTAGTAAAGGCAGACTATTATGTAACTATCATAATATTTACTATGTTACAGGTCGTTGAATATTTGACAATAGTTGTGTTGCTGCTTTAGAATACATCCAATAACATATTAATGAGTGTAATTAAATGTGGATATACGAGTAGCAGTCAACAAGATACAAGAAAAAGTCAGTAAAAAAATTGCACAGCATTTAACAGTTAAAATATTTTATTAAAATTGAATAGTTCTTTTATTTATTTTTGGAATTTCGATAACGTTTTTATGAGTACCTACTTAAACTAAATTAATTTTGATGCCGGATACTAATCCTGAACCCCAAGTATTATTTCGAACTCTGAAACACTCTGTATAGCCAAGACTTATTCTCCATAAGAAAAAGTGGAATAAAAACAATGTGTTACCGAATCTTTGGAAGGTACCTCCAGTTGTAAAGGTGATCAATCTCTGCCAATACTCACCTTATTAATGGCGGCGCAAGACAACGTATTGGTAGCACAATAGCACAAACACCCGTGTTTGCGAGCCAAAGCCGTGGAGATTCTATGGAGCGGAGATGTAAACACCGCTTTACAATTACCAACACTTCCGTTGGATCACTGGATGTAACACTATTATTTACCGCGTCATTATGAGGTAGATAAAGGACAGTAATTCTTATTTAGTCTCATCGACGAGGCGGTCGTGAAGATACTTTTGACGTTGGTCAGCTGTCTTTTAGCTGTATTTAAATAGGCATGACAATGAGAACATTGTTACCTCCATGGACTAGCATGACTCAAAAGGAGATTGAAGATCACCTCTATTTTTACCTACCTACTGGGGCTCAAGTCTGCTAATTTAAAACCATTAGCCATTAATATTATCTTTGAGAATTCTTAATCGTAAATCCATATCGTTCGACATGTTATCGGCCATCTGTTAGCAGTTTTCGGGCCGAATTAGTAGGTAGCCTTGGGCCTAGGTCGAGAAAAATTACTAATAAAAATATTGAGAAGCTGAACCTCATAAATCAGGTGCCAATTGATAGACAACTATGTCGCTACCAGTTTGTCTCGTTTCACGAAGCCGGAGGTCACTTGCGGCCAAGAGCAACCTTTAAATGAAGCCCACCACATCCAGACATCGTAACTCTGTGATGGCAGTGTCTGTCCGGTAATTGATGACACGTAATAATTCATCGTTTGTGCGAGTCTCATGCTCGCCCAAGCCGTAGACGCTCCCACTCCCACTCACGCACCAACCACCTTAAACTACACCGGACTAGGAATAACTTGGATCAAAATAATTCCGAAAATTGGTAGTGGGTGAAAGAGGAGCCAGAGGCATTGTTATTGGTCGGGGGCGGTGGCAACGCATTGTGATTGATTGATCATAAATCTTATATATACACCTTAAAATCGTATGTTCCGGAAAATTTTCTGCTAGAGTCTGGAGTCCATAGAATGGTTGGTCCATGCTAACACTCATCACGTCTACAACAAACACATATTCTTTTTGTAAAAACGACAGCACACATTGTTGCCTTTTATCACCGAGAAAAGGCCAACAGATTTATTTGTAAGATAAAATATATTTTCTTTGTGGGTAATTTCGTGTGCCGTTTCTGGCTACGAGAACGAGAGTTTGTTTGGCTTATCGATAGGATAATAAGTTAATAACGCCTTCTAAAACGAACACTTTTACGAATAAACTTAACTACTGCACATTTCTAAACTGGTTTTTATTAGGTACTTACGTCAAATTAAAACATTAATTTCCAATTTCAATTGCTCAATAATTTCAAATTGAACGTCAAACGCACGTCTCAAACTAAGCGAGCCAAAGGCCGTTTGATTCGGCTGCTTCAATAGACATTTTAATAAAATCCATTTAAATAACGAAAGCTAAGTATATTTGGCAAATAATACGGGTGCCCCGAATCTATTTGTCAAGTGGCGCGAATGATCAACGACTTGGGGATAATCCATTAGTATGATGGCAGGTGATCGCGATCGTAGGACGTATAAAGGTACTTGTACGGTGTAAATAGTCAATAATACGTAATGGGCAATACTCCTGGAGGCCAAGTATGTATATGGGGGAGCAACTGCAACTCGGTTTTTGTTAGTTCATAGAATATATATATTTTATGCTTACATACAAATTTATACAACAACTAATAATAATACTAAACAAAACTATTGATGGTGACGGCAGCAATCCCGTGCGAAAGCGCCTACACGCCTTATACTGAACAATTGAACCTTTTGGCAATACTCTTCCTGTATGGAGTTAGCCTTTCAGTGGGGACACTAACCATAAACGCTTAGCATCATGCCAAAAAATTGGTAATCGCTGAACGACTGTTTATTGAGTGATTTGCTGTCGGTTGATAAAAACGTCAAAATATTAGCCTGCCAAATTAATCCGATGGGTACAAAGTCGGGACATAGTCGACACATGTGGGCCAGTGGTTAGGTAATGGACAACAAACTGTGAAAACCCAGCAACTGAAACCCGATTACCGTTTAGATTATTAGCAGACTTGGCCTCTGGTGACATTTGTTCTTCTTGCTTCTTCTGTGGACGATATACCTACTTATATGTGTACAAGTATCACTACTTGGCTTTAGTAAGCGAATGTTCATTTGTTAGGTAACTTTCCGGTGTGCACGCACGTTCCTAACTCTTCTACTCCTAAACGGCTTGACTTATTTTGACGATATTATGATATTAGTCCTGGATATCACCTGGATGGTTCTTAGCTGTAGTTGAATCCGGTAGGTAGCGCGGTTGTCGACATCCAACATTAAACCTACGCTTGCGAAGCTGCGGGGACAAGCTCGTTTACCTATTGTACAGGTCCATTTAGATCTAAGTTCCTAAAAAGTGATGATTAAACTGTTAAATAGACATAGCAACAAGCCTTTAGATTTTCATAACGCAAATTAACTGTTAAATTAACACTCGTACCGTCGAAATTGTTAACTTTACGTAACACAAGCTTTTGGGTTATAATTATATATAAGCTCTAGAATTGTAACAATTTACTTCATGCTAACACGATTGTAACCTATTTTTTGTTCAATAAATAAATAAATAAATAAATTACCCTGAATATTCTAAGTTCCCAGAATGTCTCCCTTTATCAGCGAACACGTAAAGTATTGATCCATCGCCTTTGAAGGGATTGCGGGATGGTAATAACGACACATTATTGCCTAAATAACGAACCGTGTGCGTCATAAAATATAACTTACGTGAATCTGCGAAATAATCAACTTATTATTGGGCCGTAAATCGTTATCGCCATTTACAAGGCGACGGAACGCCGAGAACACGTGAATATTTGATAAGTTTTGTATTCTCTTTGACTGCTACGTGATACGAATTAATATAAATTAATGGCTTAAAAAAACTTTTTAGAAACAAGCTACTAAAAACTTTTTTACAATTAGGTAATTTATTTTTTAGTTTTCGAGTTCTCCTCAGCAAGCCCTTTCATTAGACACCTATACTGTGGTAGTGCAGAAAAAATACCTAGTCCGCCATATTATAATTAGAATGACGTCATATAGCTAAGCACGCTTTGTCATCCAAAATAAGCGTGTATAGACAATTTCAGCTGAATCGGTTAAAGATAACTGATTTAAACTTCAGTTGCAAGATTCCACCCGGACTAACATACATTGCAATTAAATAAAAGCTTGTAATAATACAGTACAGTGTGCATGTCAAGTGGCAAGAGAGTTGGCGTAAAAACTTCCTATTCAATAAACAGAAGCCAGATAAAGGTAGGTACTTACTTTCTTTTTAAATACACTTAGAGGTAAAGTAGTCCCTAATGAAATTTACGAGCATAGGAAAACATCTCAATTTTGCGAGCGGCCGGCCGGCCCTCCGGCGGGCTTTTCATCTTGTAGATTAATTTTAAATTAGATCAGATTAACATCCTCCGAATCTGTATCATGATCATTTTTATTCAATAGTTTGACTTTGTGATTATAAACCTCTTGAACGAAACGAAACTGCAAAAATGTGAGAAGATCAAAATAATATATCAAATGGGTAACTATTCCGAAGTCAAAATATTTTTGTGCATTTATGATAGAGTAGGTAGGTTTTTATTTGGAGTCAAGTATTAGGCGAAAATTGATTACTATTATCTTACTTGGAATATCAAATGCTATTAATAACTTCACGCAATAAATTGATACACCATTCAAATGATTCGTCGAATAGCGACATGGGTACAATGCGATTTAGAACAAAGCGCAAAGCACAAAGCTCGCATCAGTCCATTCCGAACTACATTCCTATTCAATTTGCGTTCTCCTATCTGCAGTCGCGGAATTTTTCATCGGTTTGTAATCCGGCGCATCACGGCGCGGACAATCTGACCCGTGGGCCACGAGATGTGGAGTCCGAACATTATATTCGATCCACCACAAGCGTTGGCGTTTACATCTTAGTTCGGCGATGCTGAATACACAATAGTGCTAATTCTGTTCGCTACAAACCACGGCTGAACTGAAGTCAGGACTAAAAATGTTAGTTACTTGCTCATAATTTTTTATCATGACAAGGTGCTAAAAAAAATAGTTTCAATGTATTCTCATAATACAAAATATGCGTAGTAAGTAATTTAACCTAATTTAAAAATATTTTTACCTATTAAATTTTCACAACAGCTGAAATTCAGTGTATAGTAAGAAGACAATTTTGTACAAATTATTTCTGATTGTTTTGTTCTGTTTGCTCAGTTTAAGAATTCGCAGCTGGTGTCTTAAATTACCTCAATGATAGAGCGATTAAGCTTGTGAAATAAAAATCTACCACGTATTATTTTCGCGAGACAGAAGAATGTATCCGAATGCCTCGTCCGAGTTTATGGCTCTACACAGAACTGACCGGAGCTATGCTACGAAAGCACTACAGTTACTCTACATCGAGACAACACTATTGTGATGGTACATGAAAATAAAGATATATCTGAGGGGTCATGTAAAAGTCAGATACCTAGGTACATGGTTGTAAGTGACCACAAATCTATTCAAGCATTAAGCGATACGGGTATCGAAATAGTAATCGAATGAACAATGTTCTATGCCAATGATTGCGAGTCATCATGACATAAGAATCAATATACATACCTACGTAAATAAGATCAAAAGATCTAAAGTGATACACGAAAACTAAATAACCTGAAACCTTTAAACAGATAATAGAACTAAGTTCAAATTTTTATGCTAAATTGATAGGATATTGGCAAACTAAAAATATATCACAATTTCTTCAAAATGAGATCCTTAAGGGAATCTGTCATGCAGATAAGTACCCGTAATAGTCAAAATAGCTTAAGTAAAGTCCAATAATTTCGATTGGAAGCAACATATCAACATGGGCGCGTTCAGCCACTCCATTAACATGTTACAATATACTGTGTCTGACCCCGCCCGCTGTTGCACTCACGGCACAAATTCACACACAAAACACAGTTAGATTGGCTAAATCTGCAGCGGTGGCCATTTTATACGGTCTGGCTTTGATGGAAACAAAATAAAATGAAATTCTGCTAAATTGAATGGAATTCAAAACTATTTTCATATCTTTTTATTTGATGAGAATAGATAACATAGGAGAGAAGTTAATGTATAAAGTTCTTGCTTTTCTTGGCTCTTGCCAAGACCCCCAAGACACCATCATCCGTTTTAGTAAACAATTCAGTAATTAAGTACCTAAATTTTGCGCATTAATTGTTATGGTGATATAATATATTTTATGTTTATTTTTTATTATTATATATTACTAGCTGTGCCCCGCGACTTCATCCGCGTAGTATTGGATTATTGGGTTAAAAAGTATCCTATATGTTAATCCCGGTTATAATCTATCTGTGTTTCAAATTTCATCCAAATCCGTTCAGTAGTTTTTGCGTGAAGGAGTAACAAACATACATACATACATACATCCACACTCACAAACTTTCGCATTTATAATATTAGTAGGATAATACATATATGTTATAGTAATATTTTTTGTGGTCATACTAGACATGTTTTCAGTCCCTATATTTAGTAACTACAGTCAGTACATGTACTTCTAGGTACAAAAGTTTTTAATCAGCTGAGTGGTAGTGTGAAAAAATATTCAAAGTTTATTAACAACTTTTTTATCGCTTTTAAATTTTCATCGCGAAAGACGATGATGAAAATGAAATATACTTACTTATACCTTTAACAAATGCCTATACCTTTAACCTGAATACAGATACAAGGGTAAAACATATACTTTAGGCTTAGGTGAGTTAGGAGGCTTTTATCTAAATACGATATCCTAAACGCTTTACTTCGGTACGTACCTACCTAGTGTGCGAAAAAACATTTAAGGGTCAAAGTACACTAACGACTATTTATACAATTGTGAAGATTGTTTAAAATCGCAATACGCAATTCACCGTAATGTTCCCGCTTATTTGGCGAACATTTTTTGAGATTATATTGGATTATTACTTTCATATTATGGAGCTTTGTGTAGATAACTCATTATCTAAGTAAGTAGGTACTTTAAATTTGAGTTGTGGACTGGCTAAATTGCATTAAACCTGCGGATTGTACTGTATAACGGTGGTTTAATGCTTAAAATTTAACGTTAGCAATGCACTGAGAAAAAATTACACGATTATAAATTATTTTTGTTGTGCCTAGTATTATTTTTAGTTAATAGGTATTTTGTAATTACAGCAACGAATTATTTAATGCCTCGTATTCGTAAATTATTTGCGGTAATTAACAAATCGTTTAGTCAACAAATACTATTACGAATACTAGGAAATACAGACATCATTTTCTGTAGTATTTTTTCCTCACAGTATGGTGAGAATTACTTCAAACCTACCTTTCCTTTAAACATTGTACTAAATAAATTCTATCATTATGAAAAAGTCCCTTAAAAATACACAACAAATGAATGAGCCTTTGCAGCACCGTACTTTCAAATGTGGAAAACCAGGTACTTAAATATTACGTTAAAAATACTTAAAGGTGTATTCCCCCTTTTCCATTAAAAGGAGAGAGATATTAAAGTACATGCATATCAGCGGTGAGACGAGCGACTTATCACAGGGGTTACCGCCACTACACCAGACGCTGATAAATCTGTAACGATAAGCGCGCGTGTGTAACGGCCTTTATGCAATCTACATTACTCTTGGAGTGGGACGTTGGAAAAAAGTTATGTTATTTTTTGGTAAATGTATAAATATTTTGCGAAGGTTTACGTAAGGCTGAAATTTATAATGAAATATTAGAACTAAAACGTACCTCTGAAGGATCTCGCTGTCCATCTCCGTACCTGAAACAGAGATACACACATCTTAGTAGAAACTTAAAAAAAAGTAACATGTAGGCACCGCCTAGCAGCCAATGAATTAAATGCAATCAAAATTTGAAGGCAGTATTACTGCTGCTAATAAAATGTGAGCAGCGACGTCGCAAAGGAAATCATAAATATTCTGGTCACAGAGTATTCAATTAGTCCAAAGTGATAAAAACTGGAACTATAATTACCCGCGAAGTTCAAATTTTTTGAGGTTTTTTAGAAATTTTTAAAATATGACAATAATAAAAGGCACATTTTGTAATTCGCGAAAAAGACCGTGTGCAGTGCATTTATTAATATATCCAACTTACTCTAAAACATTTCAAGAACGACAGCTATCCAGATAATCTGGCAATTTTTGTATATTTAGTGATTTACTAGTATCATATCCACCGTGATAATATTTAGAGTAAAATAAATGTATTAATAAACGCACTGCATACTGTGTTTTTCGCAAATCACAAAATGTTGTCTTAAATGTTTTCAGATATTGGATAAACTATAAAAATACTCGAAAATTTTGAATTTCGCGGGCTAGACAGGCGCCTTCACCTTAATAATAAACACTTGTCTAGTTGCCAATGACAGGTAGATTGTTGATGTTTTAATTTTTCAGTAAGGAGTTTACTACTTACCTATACCCACCAAATCAAAAACAATGGAAAACACCAATAATATACAACATTTCGATTAAAAAATCATATCGAGTTTGACATTAGTTAGTGTATAACATTTAATGCTACTTTATGGGCCTATGCCCACCACGTTTTTAAACGCACCGTCGACGCGCATTTGTAGCGATACAGCCGCGATACGCACGCGAGTCAGACGCAGCCCGTAGACCTTTGTAGGATAAAAGCACGCCGTCGACGCATGTTTCTAAAACGCGCGTCGACGGCGCGTTTATAAAAGGTGGTGTGCACGGGCCCTATAATACATCTAGACACGCGTTAGCGTATCGAGCCAAGTTCAAGCAAACAGAACTGGCGTGCAGCACCGTGTGTAATATTACAGGAACCATTTGGAGCCACTTTTGACCCCCTCATAACTCAAAAACTATTTATGTTTTTGATGGGATAGCTATCAATAGATCAGTAAGTAGGTATATATCGTCTAGAGCACAAGTACAAGTGCTTTGTCGAGTACCCGTTATTTTATGACGTCATAAAACAGCGTGTCGGTCCAGGAGCTTACATATAAAATTCTAGGTTACTAGGACAATTGGTGATTCATTTAATACATATAAGTCTACAATGCGCAAAGAGTCCGCATGTGATCGCAAATAACGGTACCAATAGCAGGGTATTAAACGAGGCACAAAGTAATAAATGGTAATAACAAATACGCAAAAACGAGACCAACCAATTTGAAAAACCAAAATATGGCACAAGGATATTTAGAAATGATTTTTTTAAGAGTCGAAATAAGTTGTTTCTTTTGGAAAGTAGGCGTAGGTACTCGTAGTACCTACATACATTTAGTTAATTCGATCGCAGTCAGTGTTACCCAAGTGTTACCTTATGAAAATCTTACTGTAAGGTTTACTCTAAGGTCAATAAAAATCAGCAAATCATTGCTAAATTTGGTAACGCATTTTTTTCAAATTAATAAATTTCAACGAGCTCATATTAATTTTGCACGAAATGACGTCACTCGAGAGAGAAGTTTAGACAAATTCAAAGCTATTTTCCTCGGTGGACCGGCTCGGGGCAGGCACTCAAGCCCACTACGCTGAGACGTCATAACAAAAGCAATTCATATCATTATAATACCAAGCAACGTGAACAGGTAGTTCTTTTCAAAGTTTTCCTGAAATATTTCTAGTTACTCAGTAGACTCACCATGGTTTTGAATAAAGGCGGATCAATCCTTAGATAGTTGCTATGAAATGTTTTTGTTTCCTTTACAGAGGCACATACTCACGTACACCCCTACTTCCACCCCTACCCACCTTATAAAAAAAGATTTACACAACAAATAATAATAATACAACAATCAGTTATCTGAACGTCGGCAGCGAATAATTATTTAATCAATATAAATACCGGCTAGGACAATTTAAAATGAGAATAATGAAAAGACAAACCCAAGTTGAACTAAAATTAACTAAATTACGAAATCTATTAATTATTTTGTTATAAGATTTTATGTTTATCCGGAAAAGATTGAATCCCTAACATATTGATAGTTTTAAAAATAGTACGTGGCAAGTTTACATCAGATATTAATTTTCAAACTGACATTTGATAGTAATGCCACACTTTGTTAAAGTAATCAAATATAAAGAAATAATAATTTTACCACAATTAAGATGTTATCCGATATTTAAGGTTAAAGAAATGGCTCACCTACCGCAAGATATATACGAGGTATTGTCGTGCTGCTCCCCGGCAACACATTTGTTATTCCATTATTACCCTTATTTAATACCGCCGTGATAAATATGGCGGCGTTTCCGAGGGTCGGATTAAAATACGAAATAAAAAAGAGTTGAGCTCCGAACCGGGAAATTGTAGCGGAAATATCGATGACGTATAAGCGATTTAGTATTTTTATGATGTAGGAACAGTATTAGGTGAAAAGTAAAACTGAAGTAGAATGGTCGTTAATAGAATATACCTAACAGTCAAATATTTCTGAACTGCCTCTAATTCTTGTTATTTTATCAAAATAAATGGCCTCACCCAGTTAAATAGGTATTTCTCAAGGGGCAAGTAACAAATACCAAAAACAAACGCAATTAATTCAAAACAATACAAAAAAAAATTGTTCACCGTCCATTTTGGGAAACCAAAAATTATGAAAATGTTTGAGAAAGCAAGCTGACACTGTCATTCTTATTTCAAAATTTGTGCTAGATCACGGTTACGTGATCTCTTGAGTCCCAGCAGTCGTAAACCCGCTCACTGCAATCGTTAGTGTTCCAACATGCAGTCAAGATTACGGATCGTTCGACATGCAATGAAGCCGTCAGTCTCCAGAACAATAATGTCACTTCTGTAAACAAACATCCGTTAGCTTCCATTTTTTTTTATAATTTAGTTTAGTTGTGATTTTAGGACAACAGTATTCACATCAAAATCTTAATATTTTAAACACAAACATGATGTCTTTGATTTCCCCGTTGCCCGCGCATTCCCCACTAGATGTCACATAATACGTATCAATCGAGAGAAACAAACACCCCTTGGGGCGACCCATGTAGTGGAAGAGATAAAACGTGCCCCCGACTCTGAGACGTCACCCTCACCTACTGATAAAATAAAATGTTAAAGAAAAATGTTGAAGAGTTTAGCGTTTCGTATCAAGCGCGTTTTCTCTTTTTATAAATTTTTAAAAGATACGCAACCTCCAAATAGAAGGTATCATTACCATAGGATTGATTTTGTGATGTTAGCAAAATATTATCCGAGAGAACGTATTCGCGTAGGTAAGTATATAGGTACGCATTTATTGAATCTTTAATCATTAAAATCCGAAGTAAAAGAATCAGGAAGATACAAACCTTTCTTAACTCTTCTTATAAAATACAACTCTTGCATTCAATTACCTTTAATCAAAAATAAAAAGGCCCTTTAAAACGGTGTACTTTTATACTTCTAATAAATAAACACAGCAGAAAATTATGGCTCGCGGCTCACTTAAAGAAATGAACTTCATTTTATTGCGGCGGCGACTAAAGCTCTCATTCAAATACAATTTGGTTAATGTAATGTCTGAGGTGATTGTATTCCAGTATATGACCAGTAGCTGTGTCAGTTGGCCAAATAAACCTGCGATACATTATATTTTTTTATAGCTATAGAAAATTAGCAGACATTATTTCTCATTTTGTACGCATTAACTGAATCGCCTGAAGTGATAAGATACCTAATTTAATTTTACTATAAATTATAACCCAGTTTTATGACGTAATTTGAAATATCTTGGTCTAATTTGTATTAAGATTATGCTGGCGCTCGTGGAATAATATAATTATAAAAAGTTAAATAACTTCTTTTTTTTTATTAATCCATAAATAGGTATGTAAGTATAGAAGTGGCTCACTCGTTCGGTCCTGAACTTGACTTGTACGAAGTACTCGGCAGGATTTGTATACCACGTTCCTTTAGGCTTGTAACTGCTTGCCTGATCACCTGACCTGGCCTGATCCTTGTCGCTACAAGAGTAGAGCATAACGCTTTTTCGAAACCCGGGATAAGGGATCTACCGCAATGGAAATACAAATAAGGGTGGAAAATAATGAATCAAAGACATAAAATTCTGGAAAAAACTAGTAAATAAGCGCGGCCAGACCATGCGAGCAGTCGTGCCCTTCGTGATCGTGCCCGAGCACTACATTATCGTTTGAACTCAGAGACATATCGTCATCCGGAGCGAAGCAAACTATTTGCTTCGAGCGACTGCTTCGTAAGTGTGTACGTACCAAATAATGTTTGTTTTCGCTTAGTATATTACAAAAATAAATATAACAGTTTGGATTAGGTACGTACCAATGCTGACGTGCGGTGAAACTTCCGAAGTGTGCTAGTTCCCAACAAGTTTGTCATGGATGAAGGACCCGGCGCCGTTTGGCAATACACTTCGATAAGGGCTAGCACTGAAGTGTAGAGGTACTTAATAGATGAACATTATTTGTACAAAACCCAATGCAATTACGTGGTGACTATGTGTCAGTATTAGTAGATGTGGAAAAGTTAATTAAAATAACTTTGAAATGACCAAAAATATAGCAAAAATATATTTACTAGCGAATAAAAATCACAAAGACACGAAGTCACCGATCCGATCTCACATTAGATTTTATATTCAAGCTGAATATTTTATAAAACAATTTTATTGAAAATTAACTGTAATTATCAGTTTGTTTAATGTTTTTAGTTTTCCATAATGAAACCTTGAAGGTTTTTAATTATGTGAAGAAATTATAATACCAATTTCTCTTCTGACCTTTTTTTTAATGTTTTTAATTCTATACTTATATTTAGTGCGTGTTTAGTACTTAGGTAAGTATATCAATTTAGTGATAAAAGCTATGTTTTTGGGTTTATCACAAAAATGAAATACTTGCCTTTGTTCGGCGTAGTTTAGAAGAATTGATGCCATGTTATCTGACGTGTCTGTAATGAAGAGTCACTCTAGGGAGATTGTGGGCAGCGTGACCGTGCACAATAATTGCATTAACCAAAGCTGCAATACCAACTGCAAGCTTTGTAGCCTACGTAGCAGAAACTCAATCTAAAATTATAATGAAACCGTGCTTACCTCGGTATATGAAAAGGTATATGGCGAGTGATTAAAGGGAAATAGGCTCTATTGAATTTATATTACGTACGGCTATTGCCTGCCACATCCTACTTCTATCACACTATAAAACCATTTGAATAAGTTACCATTTAAAGTAGTACATGGTAACATATTCAAATGTAAAGTAACCTTCGTTATAAATACTCAATATAATCATTAAAAGGATTTTCAACATTCAAGCTCCTCATATTTCGCCCAATGTAGGGTAACGAATATAAGCCCGTGAATTTCCTGGTAATCAATACACAACCGTTATTTTTCCATCTTGTTTTCAGTTTTCATTGTATAAATTACATATTCTTTGAAAGTTTATCATCGACTGTAACCTTTTATCAACTAGCAGTCCTGCCCACTATTCATGCTTTGCGTTAGTAAACTACCCACATTTCGGAATTTTCTTTGTATATTAAGAGATTACACGAACTCCCTTTTGAATTGAATATTTTACGCCCAGGCGTTTGTATAAATAAATAATCGCCAATAGACGGCCATTATAGGAAATCCCCAGGAAAATCAATACAGCCAATATCTATATATCTAAAATGAATATCTATTTCTTTAGTCATCACATCACGCGTGAACGTATGAAACGATTTAGCTTATTCTTTTTTGTTGTGTTTGTTATATACAATAACAAACACAACTTGCATAAGCATGAAAAAATTAAGAAAGTTGAGCGGGCCAATTCGAATTCAGTATTGAAAGTTAAGACAAGACAACGTCTGTCGGGTCACCTAGTTCTTTATAATAGACTAGCTGTGCCCCGCGACTTCATCCGCGTAGTATTGGATTATTGGGTTAAAACGTATCCTATATGTTAATCCCGGTTATAATCTATCTGTGTTCCAAATTTCATCCAAATCCGTTCAGTAGTTTTTGCGTGAAGGAGCAACAAACATACATACATACATACATACATACATACATACATCCACACTCACAAACTTTCGCATTTATAATATTAGTAGGATGACCCGAGGCGCCGAACCTACGTGGTATGACAGTGATCTGACATGTGAAAATGTCACTCGCAATGCAAATATATATTATGGAGTAGCGCCCATCTGCGTGGGTCACAGTGGCTTGATTCACTTTGTAAAGTACAGACGAATAATAAGTCACCAGTCAGATAGCTACATAAATGGGTATAGAGCCTTATTTGCCAAAGTCTCGAACACTAAACGAGCCAGCCTAACTGAATTGTAATTCATTGATTCAGGCAGACTTTTTGCTCTATTATTCTGTTCCCTAATGGCTTTAACGCTAATTTCATGGAGCCGGCCTGTACAAGGCTATAAAAAGATTTTACGGTCTGGTTCTCACCTTCAATTTGCTTTAATTCGTACGGGACCGGTAAATTATGCTTTTACGAGCGCGCGTAATATTTAACTAGGAAATGACGCCACTTTATAATGTAGTACGCGGTTGACACTGGAAATTACTACTTCCTCGTGGAAGGGAATGATAAATATTAAAACAACCTGTGCCATGGCTTGCAAATCAGGTGGTTGTTTATCATAGGTGTTTGTAAGTGTAAAATTCATGGAAAAAAATCTTGGTCGGGGTTGAAAGTTAAATGATTTTATTGTAAGAATACGCTTTTTAATTTATTTCGCTCACATTACAGTAGACGGCAAACGGAAAATAATTTAAAAGCGTCTTCAAACAATCCATACTGTCTAACGTTGTACTCGTTTTATTCGTCTTTTGTAAGTAAAACACTATATTTTGTGCACAATTTAAAATAGTAAAATAAAAAATATAAAATTATAAAGTTTCGTGGTTTGTTCGTCGTAAAAATAATAGAGAAGTGTCTGTGGCGTGCAGTGGGCAGCGCCACCCGGCGTTATTGGTAAAACCCACGCGCCACGCGAATATCGCCGATAGATGGCGTTTTACTAAACACATATTGCTTACCTATTTTACCGCGACAGTGATCAGGAGATCTAACCGAGGGCAGCTCATATTTGAAAGCCACTTAATTATTACGCGCCATACAAAAATTACAGACCACATACGTCTCGTACAGCTGTGGGACTTTTAGAGGTTAACATGACTTATTTGAAGATTCCCTTGATATCAATATTTTTTTTACTCTTAACCTAATCTCTAATTTTAGAACTTTTGAACTTTTTTGAATTTTAGAACTCTGCGCTTACTCATGCACATTAGTACGTATTTTGTCGTTAACCTGAATGCAAAGAGCTCTACATAATATCGTAGACAGGCAAGACTAACATATTACTCAAGCTGCTAGATACTTATAATAAATAATACAAATAATATTTTAGTCCCTTTAACGTCCCAACCCCGGGCACGGGCCACCCCTCAACACGAGAGGAATGAAGGCATAAGCGTGGTGGGCCACGCTGGCCCAGTGCGGGTTGGCGGATTTTACATGGCTGTCGAAAATATACTTAAAACTTTATAATTAGAATAAAACTTATCAACTCCGGCCCGTCTCAAGGATTTTAATATCAGCCGTTAACCATACATCACCTGTGGTGAAATAGGCGGTCACGTACACCCCAACATGTAAGTTCCATTTAACACCTCGCCACTGCGAATGGAACAGTAAACTGGAATAGTAGACGGGGAATGGCATCATTAGCCGAATTACACACGTGACCGCATAATTGAAAGGGCCCCAAGTTGCTTACAGGCGGGTCAACGCGGCTGCAAGAGCGATGTGAATAATTTGGAACAATTGCCCCTCAGGTGTATCGCAGCCTGTTGACTGAGGAAACCGGGGTAAATGAAGATATATGGAACGCCGTTTCTGAGCCCGTGTTGGTAGACGGACCAGTTTTTGGATTGCGATTTCATGTAGAACGGTGACGTAGAGCAGCACGAAATCTAGTCATAAACAATATTTTATTTTATTTAATGATGCATTTGTGAATATGCAGCCTACACCGTGTTTTCTATACATTTTTGACAGATATTGAAAGTATTTGACACTCTGATACTGTAAAATTGAAAATATATAAAATGTATTCGGTTTAACCGTGTGAATCACCCCTTACGGAGACAAACAATACTTTTAATGTGAATGAAGCCTGACTTGTACATTTAAATGATCTTAAGATTAAATAACTTCATGGTTTTATAAGTCAAAATGTATTATTTATTTGTATAACGTACCTAGTATCAGTATAATTTGCGTTCCACCAATATTTCTTCAAAAGAATTTACTTTAAAAAACTGCCACATTGACTACATCTGTAACCGAAAAGTTTACAAGCTGCAAACACAAGCAAGTCAGTCGGAACCTCGCTCACGAGCCAACCAACACGGCTGAGAACGATGTGAATAATTCTGAACAATCGGCTCTCAGGTGTATCAGGCCTGTTGACGGAGGGAGCCGGCTAAATGAAGATATATCGAATACATTCAGCACCTACCAGCGAGCCAGCCTCACTTGTACAAATGTGTCACGTTGCTGTGAAACGAAAATGTTGCGTGTTGATTGAAAACTTAATCTATACAAATAAATAAAATTGGAGTGTCTGTTTGTAATATCAAAATAAAACCTTTTCACTAAATGCATATGAAAGTACATACGACACTTATAGCAAAAATGCGATTTAAAAAATGTTTGTCTGTCTGTCTGTCTGTCTGTGTGTTTGTTCCGGGTAATCTCCGAAACGGCTGGACCGATTTCTACGGGACTTTCACTGGCAGATAGCTGGTTTTATAAGGAGTAACTTAGGCTACTATAATTTTAGAAAAACAATTAGAGTTCCGCGTAAAAAAATTAAAACACATGAGATCAAAGACTATCTCCGAAATGGCTGGACCGATTTTGACGGGATTTTCACTGGTAGATAGCTGATGTTATAAGCAGTAACTTAGGCTACTTTTATTTTAGAAAAAACAAAATGGGTCCTGTAGCGCGGGCTCAGAACGCGGGAGCGGGCTTTTTTGTTAAGTTAAATTCCACGCGGACGAAGTCGCGAGCTCAGCTAGTTCAACCAATAAAGACGGTGTTGCCGTTTTATTATTTTTGTTAAGTATATTACCAATAGAACACTTTATTTTTGTAACATTTTTAAAACATTCACAGGATAATATAACACAGTTCCTTAACTAAAAAAACACGTAAGTAGGTTATTTTGTTAGACATCTGACATTATTATGAAAGAAGTTAACTAAAATGTGTAGCAAGCGTTAATATATTATGTGAGTCTATGGAAGTAGGTATAATATAAAAGCCACCTTAATTTAATTAAATCGTCTCACATAATGTTCCTTACAAGGAGCTCCTAGTACACGCCTAAATATTAGTCTAGGAAGGGTTAACTCCTTCAGAATGTACATGAATATACTGAGCTATCTAAATATCTTATTGAAATGTCTGAAGACCTTTCAAGAAACAACTATCATCAAAACATAAACAACTTTTAAAATTGTACTGTCTGTTCAGGCTCAACTCTTCACAAGTTAAGAAGCAGAAGTCTTCTCTGCAATATAGACGTGTAAGTTATAGAATACTCGTTGGTAAAATTGAGAACAATATTCCACATGTCTCCCCGTTCCATTTCCTTTCTCAGATCGATCTTTAATTTGAGCTTGACCGAAACATTTGAACGGTCGAGCGAATCTAAAAATTGTAACTGAAATGTGTTGGTGGCTGCAGTGCGTACGCTTTCGTTTAGAAAAGCAAGAAAAAGAGATAAAAGCAAATAATAAATACGAGTAATAATAAATATTGCCAGACTGACACACCAACTGTATGGTTCCGAACTAAGCAACGCTTGTACTATGGGTACTGGGGGCGATCCCAGTTACACCCAGAGCTGGGCAAAGTACGAAAAGATCATTTCCGAAATTTACCCCAGCGGGAATCGAACCCACCGCAACCACCATGTGCAGAGAGCCGACCGGCCTACGGTCGAACCATTGCGTCAAGCGGTCGTAATAAATGCGGCTTCTATTTTCATTAACCGACTTCCAAAAAGGAGGAGGTGACTATGTTCGTTTGTATTTTTTTTTTCAATTCTCAACTCATTACTATTACTATACATTTTTTTACAGTACCTACCTAGTACCTACACCCGACGACGAGATGCTTCAGATTGAAATGCGCCTTCACGCTAAAGGATGAATGACGATCTCTGTACATAACTCCGATGAAAATGAAATGTTGAACAAAGAAGGAAAGTTGTCATAAGATTATTGATATCTTCTTCTTCTTTGTTAGTGGCGTTTGTAGCTATTTGCCACAATTCTGCCAGTGTCCGTGATGCTATGTAATTTTTATTTGTTTTTTCTTATTTATATATGTTTGTGTGCAGTGATGCCAGAGGTTTTTAATAAAATTAAAATTTAAAAGTCACACCGTAAAAATCCAACTGGCAACACCATGAATGTCAGTGGAATCGTCAGCGACACAGGAAATTACGTCTCTAATCAGATTATTCCGAGCGAGTGCGGACAAGTGACGAGATGGCGAACTGCACTAGGAGATGTTTGATTCCGGATTAATGTGTTTCTATTCCATTGCCTGATTATTTAATGTGTTTTTTTAATAAATAGCAGTATGAGATTCTTAAATTACTAGTCCCTTAGCCGAGACTAAGGGAGAAACCTAAGCCTGATGGGAGGCCATCAGGCTAACGTTTTTACTAGAAATGGGCTCACCACTAAGTATATGGAATTGGGGAACCAATATATCCAGCGCAAATCTAATATCAACCCAAATAAGGAATGCTGTAGGGCGTTTTTTGAATATACTAGACGGTAATTACTATTACTTCAGACAGTGCTAAAATAATAGATAACAATTTTTACACGATCTATGTACTTTATTTATACCTAACTACTATCTAACATGAATCGAGTGGGTATTTAAAATGTTTGCTGTACATATTTAGATCAGGGTAGGTACATACATATCAGAGCCATTAATTAGATAACTGTCGGCCCAGTGAGCACGCCTGTATCCACATTCGTATCTTTTATCGGATACCAATAGTTGTGCGTACAAGCACATTTAATTATATTCTTGACAATTGTTATTAATATTAATTGTATAGATATTGTAAATATCAACGCGGATAAAATATAAGTACTTTTTATCAGATTGCAAAATAGGAGGAGTTCTTAATTCGGGATTTCTGATTAAGTGCTCAGACTGTTTTATGATAAAAGTTTTTATAAAGGTCATAAGTAGTTCATAGATATTTATTTGCAGAGGCTACATTTTTATATTTTTTGTGAGATTGGTTTTGTAATGTTCTATGGAGGCTTTATTAGGTACACATTTACACACATACTTAAACGAACTAAAAGTATAGTACCTAATAAGTATTTTTGTGAACATAAATATAAAGCAGCTTCTCATATATACGTTACAAAATGTCCGTATTCATTAAATTATTAAAATTTCCCTTTTCTTTAAAAAATGTTTAGGAAAAAGCTATATCGCCTCAAAAATTTCATAATTAAATTTGCAAATCTCGTCTGGTGATTCTGTTTGTTCAAACGAACATAAGTAGAGCGACACAAACATAGCTCTTTGCTCTACAAATGCAGCGCCGAGCGTAAATTCTTAAATAAACATTTCATGAATATAGTTTTTACGTTAAACGTTATAAGCTTTAATTAAGTAGCAATGTTTTCAAAGAAAAGCACTCGCTTTGAGGTCTCTGCTGAGCCTTCGTAGGGCCTTAATTAGTGTTAATCTTAAGATAATAAGCCACTTTTTCACTAATTGGTGTAAATTGAAAGAGTTGGTAATCCGTTTGAGGAAAATTCGTAAATTTTGACAAGCCACTGACGGGAAGCGAGCCAATCCAAAAATTTTAATTCCTCTTTAATTGGCTCCCTGATCCTGTTTAATGACTAACGTAAATTTATGTACCGAGCTCGTTAAACGGATATAGTAACGATGATCTCTATATTTTTATTTTATCCGCTTTATATGAGATTTGCTTTGATATCATACGGAAACTCATTATCAAGTCCATAAAAACGTTTAAGTAAGATAAATTTGTATGTTAACTAACTTTTGGTCGCAGGCTGTTAGTGTACATTTTATTTTCTGGATATAAAAAACAGCGACACCTATAGGGTCCAATTACAACTAAAAAACATACAAATGACGTACAAAAAAACATTAAAATCGGTCAACCCGTTTAGGTGGAGAAGCATTACGAACATACATACACCGGAATTATAAACTGCACTATATTGGGGCAAACTGTTCTAAAGATATGACAAAATGAAAAGTAAACAGCGTGTAACTAAAACCGCTCTTTTCTAAAATCATCACACTTACTTGGAATAGAAATGTGATAAACCTATCTTATGATAGGTAGGTACTTACCTCGAATAGAAATATCAGGATTTTCCTTTTAATCCCCTTTCACTAAAAGAAAAACAAATCTTTGATGAATTCATTTTTCTTGTATACTTATTTACCTGCCTATTCTAGATAAGAGTACTTAGGTACTATAAGCCAATAATCATAATAAATAAAAAAATACCGTCCTAATTAAATCAGTAAACATGGTTCGCATGTCCCGCCTTGGGCTTTCATTTTGTACGTAATTTTTAGAAGGAATGCCTTACAAAGCATGTTTCTAGGGAAACAAAACTAAAAGAGTAGCTCTCGTTCAACGCCGAGATATTAAATACAATTTATACCAAAACTCGTACTGAAAATTTTAGGTTACAAATAAATGAGTTTCAGATTAAATAACAGAGCCCTCTAACAAATTATACGAAAATTCAATTAGGATTTAAGTAACCACTGCCTCAAACATTAATTGAGACCTTCGTATTATTTGGAATTGAAACAAAAACATATTAGCCGTAGTCACACCGGAGCTCAGCAGTATCTACCCAGGGCCCCGACTCTGTTAGCTACTGTAAACGCAATAGAAACGCAAAAGTATCACGACGATCGCTTGAGTCAAAAATTTCGTATCTACCACCCCTTCAACGTCATATTTTGGCTTCTAAACCAACATTTGCGTTTCTATTGCGTTTTAAGTTACCAAGAGAGTTGGTCCCGAGGATAATAATAACCCTTCTACAGGGAGTAATGGGTGTGTAAACATACCGTCGATCGTTGCGTGCCGGTGTGAATGTTCCCGCCGGCCGTCAGAAACAAAAGCATTTCGGAGGCGAAGGAGCGCGCTCGATGTTGCGGAAACTGATGGAATGAGCCGCTACTATTTGCTGGGGAATAATACCCAAACGACACCCCTCGAGACAACCAAATGCGCAATTTGTTGAATCACTTGTCGTGACGAACGCAGATATTGAATAAGGGATGTAACACATTATCGCCCTTGTTGAAATGCTGTTTGAACAATAATAAAATGAAACGAACGAAAAACGTAACATGAGAGGGTTTGGAGTGCTTGTCTCGACATCGATTTCTCTATCAACAGCTTGGGCCAAGTAGATAGACAGATAACATATATTATGCGAGTTCTCAGTTTAATAATTTACAATATTTTGCATGGCGCCTTTGTAAATGTGAAATATAATTACCTACCTATACCTACTACAAATCAAAATCATATGGCATACATATTTTCTGTTAGTATACAGCTAGTTGAAAGTATAATAAATTCTAAGACCAACTGTTAGAAAGAAACACATCTAATTTATTTTGGTAGGAAAGTACATCATCTTTAGCATTTACTACGGCACCAAACAAACTATCGTTAATTATAAAAATAAGTAATTATGTTGTGTTAACATTTTGCTCAATAGGTATATTCATTATCGTTTACGTACCACAAATGCTTCACCATTATCTAAACACGATCGATAAGGTCGGGTTTCGTCGAAAATGTTTTTTATAAAAAGCATCTGAAAACTGTTTTCCGAGGGCGACACTCCCCCACATGATACGGTTTGCATGTGCACGACGTTGATGAGGCGACATCTCGCTGTCTGCGCCGGAAACTCGCTCTGAAGACGTTCAAACCTCATTGATTCCTGTGCTCAATTTGCCGATCCAACCTCCAAAGGGTTGGTCTTTTGTGAAAATGCTCCGGGCCGGACCGGCCAGACTGGCGTAACGATGGTAATGAAATATAACGACGTTCATCACCCCCATTTCATGCAGCCGTAGAATAAAGGAGGGTGGACATCAAAGGTCAGTCAGTGCGAGTAGTCATTCAATTAAGTAATAAAGCGGACAGTAAATGGAAATCCTTTGGACACTATCACCTTTATACGAAATTCGAAATGAAAATGTATAATCCTTTTCAAAAGCATAATTATATACTCACATTACATAACCAGATAATACAAAATGTATTTCATGAATTTCATCTCTGCCCATGCAAGCGGAACCCAGAGCGGCGCTATTATAGGTAGGTATCTACTATAAACTCTGATTGAAATAACATAATTAAAACGGCTCACAAAAGGTCTATACAACAATGAATGTAGCAGTACGACCAAATAAAAACATATGTATATTGGAAAAATAAATGGTTTTACACATCAAAACGTCGGTGCGAGCGTCACGTGGCACCAAACAGTCCCGTTCCGTTGTTTCAGTGTAACGACCCGTACGCCGGTGCATTTTCAATCAGATTTATATCGGCACGGATTAAAATTTTAACGAGTTGTCGTCACACAGGCTTTACTCGTCTTTGTGAATGCTGCCTTTGTTAAAAAAGTTCCATGTGAGAGTATAATGAAAAGGAAACGTGGAAATAACTGTTACGGTTCGGCGTAAATTAAATACGACTCTATAGTGGATCCCGGATATTCGTAGTGGAATTATTTTTGCATAAACTTTTAACGGAGTAAATAAATAGAAGGGATAACGAACGTTAAATAAAATATTTTTAGGTGCATTAAATAACCGGTGGATGCAATGAAAAATGCAAATGGCTGTTCGATTCTTTTTTTACTCTTTATATCGTTGCTTTACGATTTTTAACTCAACCATGCTTTTCCTGTTAAAAGTAAATAACACAACACAACAATTAGCTTCCAATAAAAAGGCGACATAAAAAGAAATCATAATAAATGCGAGGTGGAAAGACATTGCGTAAAAATTATGAAGAATCTCCAAAATTCGATACGTGAAGAAATTAATCAGTATCCCGGCAACTATGAAGATTATCAAAGAGCCACCGCCTTTGAAAATGTAGGTAGTCGCCGGCAAAAACTGTAGATTAATTACCAGGGCGACGCAACGCGTCGGCGCGATTTTCATCGAATTATCTTATACCAGCATAAAAAATTGTGGACATTTTTACACTAAGGTGATGTATCCATAATTAAAAATATTTCCATAAGAACGCACAGGATAATAAAGAAATAATTAAACGACCACAATCCCTTTGCTAAGCGAAACGGAAAATAAACAGCTTCTAATAAACCGTCGTCGTCACAAAGAAATTCACAACAAAAGCGCGGCGGAAAGACATCGCGGAAAAATTACAGCCGCGGTAATTACTGGAAGAAATTACACTGTTACGGCGCGCCAGCAGCTGCCATCTCTTCACGGGGAGGCTGTAGTTTAATTATCATAAAGGTGACATTCCATTGACGAGGTTGACGCATACTTCAAACTATTTGCCTACGGTTATATCGCCCAAACGATTATCGCGGTTTTTTTTAATCCTTCAAGAACGCATTGTTCACAGCGATTAAATGGGCATTATAGCCGGTTTGTAGCAAGTCGTTCTCCTGGTTGTTACGATATAGTATCAGTAAAGTTTGACATGCAAAAAGCAAGGTTGCAATTTCTTGCAAAGTAATAAAAATACGAATAGGTAACTGAGACTTCCCTACTATTATTAATATTGATCTAGGGCTGCGCCACTAACATTAGCTCGACATTATTCAGTCATAATCCGAGGTCTCGAAAGTAATCTATCTTAGGAAAAACATCGTAATGTAGACACAGAAAATTTCGCGCCAAGGTCGTCCCGCTCCGCGTGATACGCCAGCTGCTCCGAGAAAACTCAAGATGTTATAACTACCTATACACTTGTGCGCTGAAAAAATTGAGTGGAAGGTTGATTTCTTAGTATTATATATAGAAAACTAGTCATAGTTGTTCTTTAATTCAAAAGATTTGAATAAAATCTGTTTCAATAAGTCACTTTCAATGACTTCTTCTTTCTAGTTTAATTCTTACCTACTCTATTAAATGATTGAAACTGCAATGATAATTAAAATGTTGATAGGAGGGAATACGTTAATTTTATATTTTTTTTGGTCTCAACACAAAATAACAATCTGATGAAAACTGTCACGTAATTTGATAGCTAAGTGTCTATCTGGACACGCTATAGCGCATTGCGTAAACATATATTTGTCGCACCCACGTTTCTCGGACGCGTGATCTATTTAATATAACGTCGCATATTTCAATAGTTATTAACACTTTCAATAAATATTTAGCAGCCAATACCGAGTCAAATCGGGGCTCTAGCAAAGTAACGAATACCGGTCGCGGGGCTCTTTCGGAAATTGCGGGTCTCCAGCTCTTGGCCTTGATATATTCGGGCCATTGTTGCCCCCAACGGTGGGTATTTGTTATGCGATGCTGCCGTTATTTAATGCGCCCTAGATAAATATTGTGAACCCTTTTTATGGCCGCGGATGCGCGATGTGATCTAATTTAAGTGGGATACTGTAGGTCTTGTAATTTATATGAGTCTTGGTTATTAGTTATGGATCTTTTGCAAGGGCAAATCTAGGTGATGGCTCTTATTTAGAGCCTAATTGTTAACTGCTTGTCGTCATTTATTTGAACTATTATCTATACTAATATTATAATGTGGAAAGATTTGATTGTTTGTTTGTTTGTATTGAATGGGCTCCGAAACTAACCAACCGATTTGAAAAAATATTTCACTGTTGGGAAGCTACGCAATCCCCGGGTGACATGGGCTATATTATATTTTTTTTATTGGGATCCTGTATAAAACTCTAATAATGTAACCGTAGTGTACCCGTGCGTAGCCGGGGCGGGCCGCTAGTAAATAATAAATTATGTAATAATCAATTCCAATGTTTTAGATACCTATCCCTCTTGAATTTTCCGTAGTCGAGTAAAAAAACATTCGTTGTCGTATTTTTTTTTATCTTAGGGTGTATCCAAAATGTTTCTACTTATTCTACCACTCACCGACTTGAGTTATATAGTATAAAACAATTAGCAAAAGTTACCTATCTTTAAGTGTTTTCGTACAAAGGGAATGCAAACAAAATGTCTTAAGAGTAACATTGTTAAGAGTTGGTGCGACTCCGGCTCAGAGTGGTTCCCCACTTGCTACTCTAATATCCACGCCGCTAAGTTAGTTTCAGAACAAACCAGAGTTCTATGACTTCTTGACGAGGCGAGGCGGCGCAAGTCGCGACGTATACAGGGTGTTAAGTTAAACAAGCGATGTATTGAAGGAGGTAATTCGATTCTCGTTCAAAAAAAAAAATGTTACTTTAATTTATAACCTAACTATCCAATAACGAACTTAGTAAGTAGCTATTTTTGACTGTCCTAAGTCAGGATTGAAGTTTGAAGGGAAAAGGGATCATACTAGACTCACAACCACTCACTAGCGCAAGAGTTCCCCCCTTGACAGGACTTTTACAGTATTTTTGTTAATGTTTATTTTAATTTATATTTTTATTAGTTACGTGTAAGCATAAATTATTATGGGCTCGTATATATACCTCGCTTAACCTAACACTCTGTATGTTATTCGTTATTTATTATTGACTTACCTGTCTATTCGCTGTCTATTAAAATGTAGGTATTTAAAAAGTTTAAACGCTAAATAGTTATCAAAACCCTAGATAGATTTTCAGAACACCACAATGAAATATGTTAATAGAAATTCCTTGTAGAAGAAATTACGTCATCCGCTGCAGATTTAATTATTTAAAAGGTCAGGTAGATTTAATGCTACCGTGTGAAACGTCAAATCACAATAACATATATTAAATAAGACATTTTAAAAATATGTAAGTCTTGCTCATACCTACTTTAAGACTATGATAAGGCCAGAAATACAATTAGTTTAGTAAAATTTTGTTTGTGTAACAACATAATTGGCTTCAATCTGTATTTCGATTTATAACTTATATTTTTTCCTGCATCTTGAACTATATATTACTCCAGAAACAGATAATTGCAATAAATACAAGCTGCTTCTTTTCCACTCTATTAAATGTAAAGCACGCGCAAGTTAAACAGCGTTTATATAACTTATACCACTTCTATACAGCTTAACTTCAACTGCAATCATAACGCTCTTAATACGATAGAATTAGAAACTATATTAAGTAAATTAATACAAGTTATCTTTACAGTAAAGCTCGTCACAAGCCCAGGTCGGCAGAAACTTGGCTTAACGCACAGCTACGCCAAACATGCGTTTGTCCAACATAAATTTATGCCCAAAACCTCCTTATATTTAACTAGATAAAGTTCAAGTTAGACTGAATATGCAATGTTGGCAAGAGTAAAATAGCTGGTGGGTGCGAACAAGCAGAGCTAACTGTCATTGTCATGCCCTGGCCTTTGTGCTAGAAACGGGGCTAACTTAATCCGTACTCATGTCGCCGTGTAACTGACTTAGTCAACCTAATTTTCGGAAGAACGATTTTGTACTTACTGGTAAATGACGTAATACCCAAATCTAAATATATATAACTCAAAGGTGGGTGACTTACTGACTGACTGACTGACTGACTGACTGACATAGTGATCTATCAACGCACAGCCCAAACCACTGGACGGATCGGGCTGAAATTTGGCATGCAGGTAAATGTTATGACGTAGGCATCCGCTAAGAAAGGATTTTGATTAATTATACCCCCAAGGGGATAAAATAGGGGATGATTGTTAAGTTAAATTCCACGCGGACGAAGTCGCGGGCACAGCTAGTATATAAATATAACTACACTAGCACACCGACTGTATTGTCCCAAATTAAGCAACGCTTGTACCGTACAATGGTCTGGGGGCGATCCCAATGACAACCAGACCAAGGCATATTATGAAAAGGCTATCACTGAATTTTGCCCCAGCGGGAATCGACCCCGCAACCACCATATGCATTGAACTGAGCGGTCTACGCTCGAACCATTGCGCCAAGCGGTCGTCGAATGATAAGAAATATTCTACCTCTACTATTTTCCTGGCTCTTTCCTAAAGTTTGCTACAACGGAAAGCATTGTAGCTACGGATAGAAAATTGGAATGACAAATCGAGACCATTCACTGTACAGGAAGCGGATTCAGGCGTATCAAAAGTTTCAACTATAGTTTAACAAGCTACATTTGGATATCTCTGTTAGTTTCACATATCTAGTTAATTTCAAATTAATTAAAACTTACACAAAAAAGCAAGATTTAGCAGAACGTCGTCGGTTGTATTTCGTCTTCTGTGATAATATCGCGCCCAGTCCATTGTACGGTACCCATAGTACAAGCGTTGCTTAGTTTGGGACCATACAGTTGGTGTGTTCGTCTGGCGATATTATTATATTATAATATATTTTACAATGATTACAGTCTTAAATATACAAAATTGTAGCTGAGAAGATAATAAAACCGCTGGAGCATTAAGTAAAAATACTCGTTTTTAATAAAGGGCGGTGAGACGGGAATTGTAATGATTTGGGGTGGGTACTACGAGTTCCATTTAAACTATAAAGTACATTGCTTTAACTATCTACTACTAGTATAGGTCATTTATTAGTAACTGTGACTTTACTAACATTGGCTCATTTGATGTAGTCCTTCAAATAACACACGGGTAGGTACTGCGTTATCTGTCAAAGGAAATAATTACGAGTATTTCCACTGAATTATTATAGTGGCAAATGTGGGCCACCAGCCAACCTCAAGAAATTACACCAAAAAAAGTATTTGATGAATCTTCCGAAGAAACTTTTATTCTTCATGAGACCTTGGTAGACCCCACTACAGCCCGTCCTTCTTTTCATACGGATAATTGACTACCACCGAATGATTAATTAATATGCATAGGCACGTGCATCCATATATACCGCCAGTTAGCTCGACCCATGAATTATAGTTTGAATTAATCTGATGAGAGCAGAAACTAACAAGATATACTAGTGAGGAAAAAAAAAATAATGAATGGTCATATTCAAATATTTATTATTTTACTAGCTGAGCCCGCAACTTTGTCCGCGTGGAGTTTAACTTAACAAAAAGCCCGTTCCCGCGTTCTGAGCCCGCGCGACAGGATTTAAAAAAATGTTAAATTATGTTTTTCTAAAATAAAAGTAGCCTAAGTTACAATATCAGCTATCTACCAGTGAAAGTCCCGTCAAAATCGGTCCAGCCGTTTCGGAGATACTCTTTGATTTAATGTGTTTTTATTTTTTTACGCGGAACGCTAATTGTTTTTCTAAAATTAAAGTAGCCTAAGTTACTCCTTAAAACATCTCAGCTATCTGCCAGTGAAAGTGCCGTCAAAATCGGTCCAGCCGCTTCGGAGATTACCCGGAACAAACACACAGACAGACAAAACAATTATAAATCGTGATTTTGTTATAGGTGTCTTATGTACTTTCATATGCATTTAGTAAAAAGGTGTAATTTTGATATTACAAACAGACACTCCAATTTTATTTATTTGTATAGATTAATGATCATATAACATATTTTTATGGATTTTTATACTCACTAGAACATCAATATTTTTGTAAATAAACAACCCAATTTGACTAACAGGTGTACAAAACAAAACAATATTTGAGAAAATATCAATTACATCGCCATCCTTCCTCAATTTCGTACTATGCTGGCAAACTTTACGGTGGTCTTTATAAACACATCTCGCCTAACTAGAGGGCAGTACAGTCAGTTGGTTTAAATCTGTTTGACTGTCTAACCGCACAAGGGCCGGCCGTCATTCCGTGGAAGCCACACTGGCTCTGGGGGCTAACTTAATGCGAGATAAACTGTACTTAGACTACTTAGCATTATGTAGGTACCTACGTAAGAGAATAGAATGGAGTATGATTAATATAGCTCAATTGCTGCATAATTTGTTTGAGTACTCTACCTATTTATCGTTCGTCGTTTGTAGGAACTGTAATGTAGGTTGTTTCAGGTAGCCCGAAGGCCTCAGACGAAGCTAAGCGATACCTATTTATGCCATTGTATTACACCAACCAAAAGTATTAATATAATGAAAAAGTATGACACCCCTTATATTTTACCAGACGATTAACACAGGATCTGTGAAATGGCGTAAAACGGGTATTACAACTTACCCCGCTGGTAAGTACAGGCATGATGCTGAAGATGGTGAGGGTAACCATAGGACAACTATTGCTACTGCACACACTCACATTTGACTGAGGCTAGACATTGCGAACATCTGTAACACTATGAGATTTGAAACTAACATGGTCACTAACACTCATATTATTAGGTACTTATATAGTATATCCCGGTATATTAACAATGTAAATAACTTTCTTCTAGTTTCCGATGTTTTGGAGCTGTTGCAAACGCCACGGTCGCGGATAAACTGAAGTAATTACGGGTAGATATTTATTTGTAGATCAACCGATCTACCCTCTTAAATTTTCTTTTTGTGCGTAGGATGCGGCTGCCACTGTCACGTTTGTCACTCAAAACTCGATTCTGTTTCCCGACATACGAAGTAACCGTGTCCACTCACGAACTATTTTCAGCACTACCCCAGATTTGACATAATTTAACCACTGGATTCAAGGCGCTCGATAGTTGAAACCCATCCTCCATCTTAATTTCTTATATTAGGTCTTGTACAAAGAAAATCATTTACATGGTAAATATTCCGTGATAGTAAAATAATAATATCTGCAACAAAATGTTACTGAAATTATAATTTCATTACACATAAGTAGGTACATTATCTTTAACTCCTTCCACAGGTAATAATAAGGTCATTTTTTCCGCAGCAAGCACACAATTTGCCAGCAAAATAAACGCGGTCGCGGCGATTCCGCGATAGAAGCAAAGCAATAAGTCAACGGGAAACTGCCCACGGCCCGGTTCCCTCCTTATCTGAAATGAGTCGCCCCTGGTCACGTTCCCGTGACGTCGAGAGCCGGAACCCACCACACTTGTAGGTATACAACGCTAAATATAGCTATACAGAGATATAAAGCTTAGCTTGTCTTCCCAAACTGTTGTAGACTGTGCCAAGACGATAACGCCTTTTCTTCAGATTAAGCATTTGTGTATAAGTGCCAAAGGTACATATTACTATTTGTACTCAGTGTAGCGCCAAGAAAAAACTAGTTCAATAATCTCAATACATAAATATATAATACTTATATATTATACTCTCATAATCTCCCAACATACAGGCAGGTCGCTCTTGATGCAGCCCTTATACAATAATAATTTAGCCCTTTGGACGGCCCACTCCTGGGCGCAGCCTCTCCTTCATACGAGGGGGATTCAGGCCATAGTCTTCCACGCTGGCCCAGTGTGGGCTGGCGGATTTTACATATCCTTCGAAAATCGGTTAGATTTTCTAAGACATGCATGTTTCCTCACGATGTTTTCCTTCCTTCTTGCGAGTGATAATCATTGAAATTACCATTATACAATTCAGTGAAATCATCCTGGCTACTTAATTTAAAATCCCCTCCATTTGAATTAATAAACACCAACCACAAAACAACATAAGAAGCAAGCGAGCCCGCCCCTAGCCGCTAATGAAGCAGTAAATTCTGCGCAACTGAAGTTTCTCTAACGTCGTGCCATTTCAAAACCGCATCAAATATTATTCACGACGGGTTGGACACCATGAATAATGGATCCCTGCCCGTGCCCCAGCTTAGTGTCAATGAGATCACGCGCACTCGCCGCCATATTGGATTATTGCGAATAAATGACAAAAATGGCTTTCGATCTCGAACGTAAACGAACAAGGATTTGTTAGAATGCAATTTATATCACGTAGAGACTTGATAGGATATTTGTTTCGGCAGCGAATTAATTAACCAGCCTGAGACTACATATTTGGGAGATGTCGGTGTATTAAAGACATCGGTAGAGGTAGGTAATTATGGTAAAAAGATTCGGTCGGATGGCCCGGAGCAACGCAGGTAAACATCGCCTCGTATTTTCCCTCCTTGTAATTGAATAACGACCCCTGCTGGCTCAGCGGATGCTCAGAAAAATAATCCCATTATCTGGCTCTCTTTCCGCTGCTCCCACTTTGCATGCAATATTTTAATAACAACCGTACATTGTATAAATAAGTTATTTAATCGCACCTACATAAACGTAATCTGAACCAATTTGAGATAATCCACGAACAATGAAACTACCAATAAAGATTGATATTACAGTCAGAACCTACGTCACAAAAAAAAAATCGTGACTATTATGACCTTATGAGTCCAATACCTAAGCTGTAAATGTTTTAGAACAGGTATACGCGATGTATATAACAAAGGATTATATGTCCTGCAATGATTTTATGTTTTATTCGGACCAGCTGTGGATAGATTGTTTTCAAATTTTTATTAGAGGTAACGAAGAAACAAAGTAACTAACAATAGAAACAAAAAAACTTCCCTAATCAAAGCGACATTTTAACATATTCAAAACTTATGAGGGGCGAAGCTTAGCTTCCGTTAAAATAAAATTGCGACCAATTAAGGAAAACAAGGTGGCCGTGCCTTCGGATTAATAACCTTAATTAACGGCTAAGCAGCGAGGGTGGGTCATTAAAAGCGTCTCGGGTGCTGCCGACAGTAAACCAGTGTCGTTTGGCCGTTGTGATTTCGCTCATACGAATAAATCAACTGTATTTTAGAATTACCATGTCAGTTCATTCAGTAGGTATGACCAGGTTTCAAGAATCAGATACTCATAATGAAATAAGGCGTCAATAGTCTAGTCGCTAGAGGGGCCGCCTTCGTAGCTGAGAGGTTCCGAGTTCGATGCCTATCCTGACCATTAAACTATAGACGTGGGCTCACTCACACACAGGAAGAGCTAACAGGAATACTAGAAATGTGATAAACTCACATTGCTAGTAATCTTTTGTTTTTAATATTAAATATTAAGACCAGTAACTAAATATAAATATTTCGATGACGACATTTTTTTTTCTTTGTTGAGTGTATTTAAAAGCCTTGTAAAGAGTATTAGGGACCTATATTATGCCCTGTATTCATAATTTTCAGAAGTACTTCTAATACTTGACACCTAGTAACACCGTTTTGTATGACTCCTAATACAGCATTTTAATGTAGCTTTACGCTAAACATGGTGTAGGTAAGTATATTTTGCTCAGGTGTTTTAAATAAGAACGGAATATTATATACTCACACATCCTAGAGTAAACAGTTATCCAAAAGGTGCAACGCACTCATAAAAATATCGATCACAGTAAAATGTATCGGAATTCGAGAAAATTATGGCGTCACAATTATTAACCTAGGGTACGGGGTCGTAAAAATAAATGGTCACGTTTATAGCGTCGGCGCGGGCCCAATTTTTATGATGTGGGAATTTCAGTAGCCATAGTGTAATACCACGCTTATCTCTCCCGCGTCTCTCGCGGCTGTTGTCTAAACCATAATAAATCCACCAAAATGAAATTTATAGAAGGTTTTATTGCGCTAAGAGCATTATTTGCTATAAACGTATCCGAACTGTTTACATATAAATCTCTGTCGAATACAATACCCACTTATTAAGAATATTATGTAGGTACTTTATATAGTATTATTTTTACAACAAAATAGCTCAAATAGGTCAAAAAATAGCTCCAACCATGCTTTGTGGAAAAATAAAAGTAGAATAAGAATATTTCACGAAGCATACTTTAGCCTTTTTTATCGTTTTCTGGGACAATATTTCTTCTCTCAAAAAATAACTAAACTTCTCAGACAAAATTCTACGAAGTGGAGTTCCCTCCTGCGTCCTAAAACAACAGTCGCATGCAGCTATACCCACATATCTCTCATTAAACAAAATTTTGTAGAGCGCCGCTGTACAATTAAGAACGTTACAAGGTATTCGCGTACGATATGTACGCGCCAACAAATTGCATTCCTCTCTTCACAGCTAGATATTTCGCCTTCCCATATAAAAGGGATATGACACGCGTTATAAATTGTCTATCCATAGTGCCGTCATACCGGTCGTGGACACGAAAACATTAAAATGACAAATTGTTCATCGCTGTGATTCCATTTTTCACCAAGAAGGAGGTATGCCCAACATTACGCAGTGGTATACATACGTATATTAATTCGCACAATTTAATTTGCGTCGCGATTGACGCGGCAAATTGACGAAAACCCGTTCCAATATTTTCCATTTTCCCACTGATTGCCCCGCCCTAGCAGCGATTTGAAAAAGTTCACGGTTTTGTGAACGCCGAACGAAATAGACCAGTATTTACGGAGCATTTCCTAGTTATTACTGAAATGATGAAGTGTTTTGTTTACGTTAAATATTTCTTCTTAGATTTTAAATGGCTTAAGCTTTCTCCAACCGGATTCTGAAATAGCATTTATAAAACATTTCTTGGCACTGCAAGATTGTTGTAAGCTGTCAGAAACATTTCATTGCTCGACAACATATCGCGTTGCATTGAAGTAAGCGTAGGTTTGCTCTGACAGGTGCTCCGTGAGCCTTGAGTCTTAAACTTGTTAGCACTGCCGTTTTGGTTGAAAGTGTAAAATCCTTAAGCCGCCGTCACACGTATTACATTGGTGCTTGACACCGTATTAGAAGACACGAGTGAAACCGTTATCGTCAATTCGAATAGGGACTATAAGATTCAATGTAATATCACATCGTTTGGTTGAATGTAAATGTTTTCACCCGACTACTGCAAAGTCAAAAGGAAGGGTTATGTCTTTAGCAGTCTCTATATTGTATGTTTGTGTCTTTTTTCTGTTCCACCGTAGCGCAACTACCCATCCGATTTTGATGACTGAGGTGTCCATCGATTCGTTATTATAATCCGGATGACATAGGCTACCTTTTTATGAACAAAACCAGTATAAAGGACGTTACATTACATCAAAAAAGTGGAGGTTGCTGATTTTTTGACTGTCGTATAAATGGTTTTTTTGCCGTCATATCAAATGGGGTCTCTAATGACAGATGAGAAAATTCTGAGTACATAAATATAAATATAGATCTATATAAGATTTATCAAAACAATTTCATAGTATATCTCTGTGTTAATGAATACTACTAGCGCTATCTATCAGTATTTCCGCAGTTGGCATAGAGTTTCTTAAACGTTTTTGTTTGTTCACTTTTGATTACCTCCAGTAAGGAGTAAAATAAATTAACCGAAGCAATGGCCCTAAACTCATTCTCTTGTTAAACTTAACCAACCTGACAGTAATGTTTTAAGTTGTATCGAAATCTTTGTAGTCAACAGAATTACAACGCTACCATTGGTTTTCACTACACCCTAAAACAGCCAATAACATTCTGGAAGAAATTAGTTCAGTCGTAAAATCGAATTTGGCAGCAGACAGAACTGGAACACGCAAAAAGTGTTCACGCACTGAAACAAAGATTTATTTCATGGATATTTCCGATCGTCAAATCCTTATCTGTGGCGTAAAAGGATGCCGTAAAACGATTATCAGTCATCCCCGCAGCCAGTTCGGGTAAACACGTTGAGTGCCTAGTTACGACCTCCGCCTTGTAAACAACACGACGAACGAGCCGACGAATATTATTCAGCGATGAAGTGCTCACAAAGGTCACGTTACCGATCACATGAAATCGCTTAAATTCAAATCGCCGTGTCGGTCCCGCCGCGGTCGCGTATACGATTGAAACGCTTAAGCGACAATGTCGTTTCGGTTCGCCTCAAATTACTCGAATGGGTTTTCGATATAGCGCCTATTTGGTGAGGAGCCCTTTTAACTTGGGTGAAGGCATCCGGCGCAAATTGTAATCACTAGCCGTAATGGCAACATGTAGGTAAGCACTTATCTATAGGAACGCGGCTCTATGTAGGCATACCAGGATGAGGAAAAGAATCAAAGAATTTCAGCGGAAAGACCGCGACCGCACCGTTTTTTCATAACGGTACCAAAATCAGCGAACAAGCGTATGATCAGCCTGATATTCAGCAGTTACCGTAGCCTATTGATGCTTGCAATTCCAAAGGCACTGCTCGCACGTGGCCGATCTGAAGGGGAGTAGGACAAAGGGAGTAGAAGGGAGATGGGGTTCCGTCTCTCTCACTCACCGTACGAAACGAAAACTTAAACAAACTTGGATACCGTGAGATTTCATACTTTGTCGAAATTACTTGGCTTTCTTTAAAAAATAAAGACACCCAAAGATAAAAGTTTAGATAACCCCGTTTTGATAGAAGCCGATCGTAACGAGATGAAGTTTCATTTAACTTTTAAAATGCAGAATAAATGAAGAATAATTTCTTGTTGTTTCTCGGTCCTGTACAAACTCCGATGATTTGGATAACTAATATTTTGTAGGAAAGTTTTGTTTCGTTTGTTGTTTTATCCATTGAATGAGACTCTGCGATTACTTATAATGTTTTGAAATATGCAAGGTGGTTTTTCTGAATGTGGCCCGGGCGCTACACGGAGGAAATTGTTTGCCGAGTTATTATGTCACTTTAATGTAGTGTCCTTTGTGCATTCAAGTTGAAGTTGAAGTTCCTAGGTTGGTTCAGCATATCACTCAATACAAGACTTTATGATCTAAGATAGTGGGGGCTATAACGTAACTTTTAAAACCACTTTTCAATTGGTTTCAATTATCTCATTTGGTTAACGGAAATAAATTTTACAACTGGTTGATTGAAATTAATTGAAATCAAGAAGAATCTTATCCCGATTCCAATCCATAATTTGCTATATTAATTATTCTTATACGAGAACATTGAAACGGATAGAAATATGGTTCGAAAAGTTACGTAATAGCTCTACTGATCACAATTTTGTTAACTAAAATGTATTTTTATGAAATAAATGAAACCACATATCACGTTACCAACAAAACATCTATTATTATAAATTAACCCGAGTGCGCCGCTCAACTTTAGGGATCCACAAATGATTGGTTCAATAAATTCTGCCACAAACATGGGCAAAACATCAACAATTTCAGATACGGACTTGACAGCGAGCAAATTAATGAACACCGGTCAGGGCGGATTTATTAGGGTCCCGGTGGAGAGTGCTCGACGATTAGACGACCGACTGCTGTTATTCCTAGCTTTTCGTTCAATATGCTCTTTGAACCGAACTGAACGGATAAGTGCTTACAAAAACGTACTTTCACGGACAGCTTTTATATTAAACATTGGCATTGATATTTATTCTGCAAGGGTCAATAGCCTAGTGGTTAGAGGCCGTCCTCATAGCTGAGAGGTTCCGAGTTGAGTTATTCGTCAACTCACGCGCGTTAAACTCGCGAGTGCGCGCGAGTTGGCACCTTCGGATTTTACCTATTTTTTTTGACGTCAACTCGCTTGGTTGTGAAAATCTGACGTTTTTATGTACAGTCAGCTACAAAAACGTTTAAATAAATATATATTATGTACCTACTTTAAATGTTGAAGACACTTTATACGATTTGAGTTTAAAATAAAATAAGAATAGTTTTTGAGACACAAAAATATAAAACTGCTTATTTTGCTTATAATAATCAACGATATCACAAATTATAATATCACCATGACTCAAGAATTTAGTTTATAACATATTAAGTAAATTGTCTAAACATAATAAAAAAATAACAATAATATCGTAATATGTGAGAGTAGTGAAATCGCTCATTATTATCTAAATATAATAAAAATAGCAATCAATAACAAGTATAGTATTTGGCTAATTATTACTTACTAATAAAATCAATCATAGTCTTGGAACTATAAAAATCACAGATCAGGGTTTGTTGTAAATGATTTTTATAACAAACGTTATTATTAAACTAGGCTAAATATATTATAAAAAAATCAGAATATTAGAAGTTCGATACATAGATCAATACTTACTCCGTGGGAAAATTAATTAATGGTGAAGGTGACGTGTTCATTAATAGCGCAGGTTTTCTTTAATTTTATAGTTATATTGGACCCATTTAAGTAGAGAGTTTGATAACAATTATTTTCTTCTTGTCGTCGTCGGAAGATCGTCAAAAAATGTGCAATGCTTTGTGGGTTTACCGTATTTTTTTTATTTACAGTAGAATGCCAGCTCTCTACCATGTTTGTAGTGCGGTGATGCATATGACACTAACATCACTAATACAATGACGTCTAATGGGGTTTTCAACATAAATTAGAAGGAGATAGCGCTTTGGTTCAAGGGTTTGCGCGCAAGGGACGTCATAAGAGATAGCATGTATCATGCGTCATCGGCTTTGCCCCCTCGCTCATTCCGCACCTCTAAATCGAAATCTAAGTAAATAGTTGGTACTCAAACAAATCAATCTTTTTTATGCGACTGTACTTTATAAGGGCGCGCGAGTTGACGACACAAAAAATAGGTAAAATCCGAAGGTGCCAACACGCGCGCACTCGCGAGTTTCAGGCGCGCGAGTTGACGAATAACTCTCCGAGTTCGATCCCCATCCTGGCCATTAAAGTATTGACGTGAGCCCACTCCTAACACAAACATTGCAAAGCAAAAACTACGTTGAGTTATAGCAGAAATGTTGTTTCTACATCCTGTCTTTGTATTGATTTTGTTTACTCAAACGAGATGATTTTGGTCAGATATTGACCTTTGTCGGAATTGTCATTTTTTTTTTTTTATAAGTATTGAAAATTTCAAGAAAACTATGAGTGTATCTCGGTTTTGGGCTTTGGAGGCTTAGACCGCAATGCCGAGGATTGCGGTACCGATACTGCCAACCTTAATTTCGGAACTGTTTTGGGTCTTAGCTCAACCTAATCCATTGACATGAGATTTAATTGGTGTGTCCAAATAAATATAGATTGTAACATAAAACATTGATTGATAATAATCTTCACTAATAAGTACTTTAGATTCATTGGATTCATTATTTTTTTCGATCAAAGAGATGTTACATTTTACATACTTAAACTAAGAAAAAAAATGTAACAAAAGATTATTGTAGTTCTGTATAGTATGTCTTACTAAACGTTTCGTAATTACGGCAAATAATTTATGAAATACGAGGCAATAGGTAAATTTTTAGTATTTTGTTTTTTAAACTATATACTGCAAAAATCATTTGCGGTGGTTTTTGTTTTTCTTTGTATAGATTTTTTAATCTGACATGGAGACCCATATATCGAAACTAGGTTTCTAGCTCGAGTTTCTATAAATAATTAGGAAGCCTTTTTTCGTAGAAAGAAACGACACTTATACTAACAACAAGTACAACTGCAAATTTACAGCTTTTCAAAGTTTACTGCAATATAATTCCAATGGCACACAAATAATGTAACCGGGCTACCTCCCTGCGAGAGCTAAAAGCGGCTATTTAGTATTCCAACTCAGTGCGGAACCTTGCCATTCAAATTGAGATACACAACTCTGAAAGGCTGCTGGTCGTTGCTACAGGACGAAAAGGCTTCTTTAGTACCGCGCTGTTGAGAATTAAATTGGTGACTAATAGTTATTTGCTAGTAGCAATTCTAATTGTAAGACATTAAATAAATAATAAATATCGCCAGACGAATACACCAACTGTATGGTCCCAAACTAAGCAAAGCTTGTACTATGGGTACCGTACAATGGACTGGGGGCGATCCCAGTGACACCCAGACCAGGGAAAATTACGAAAAGGCCATTTCCGAAATTTACTCTGACGGGAATCGAACCCGCAACCACCCGATGCAGTGAGCCGAGCGGCCTACGCTCGAACCACTGCGCCAAGCGGTCGTTAAGATAGGGAAGTTGCTGTCTCACTAATTACAAAATGATGAAATGCTCTGGGGTGGTAAAGCCACGCTGTAGTCAATTGACTACAGCTCATATACCAGGGTAGTACCACCCTCTCACAGAAGATCGGCGTAAAGTCGCTATAATATCTGCGTTTATTACGATGCGTAAGAGAACCGGAAGCCCAAAGTTCACCTCCCTCTATGTCAATTCCTCTTCAGGCTGGCCACGTGCAAGCAATTCAATGGGTACTGCAAGCATCAATGGGCTACGATAACCGCTTAAGGTGAAGGCGCCTGTCTAGCCCGCGAAATTCAAAATTTTCGAGTATTTTTATAGTTTATCCAAAATCTGAAAAAACACAGTATGCAGTGCGTTTATTAATACATTTATTTTACTCTAAATATTATCACGGTGGATATGATACTAGTAAATCACTAAATATACAAAAATTGCCAGATTATCTGGATAGCTGTCGTTCTTGAAATGTTTTAGAGTAAGTTGGATATATTAATAAATGCACTGCACACGGTCTTTTTCGCGAATTACAAATTATTATTGTCAGATTTTGAAAAATTTCTAAAAAACCTCAAAAAATTTGAACTTCGCGGGCTAGATGGGCGCTTTAGCCTTAACATCAGGCGGGTCGTGCGGTTAGTTGCTTATTTTGCTACATAAAAAAATGCTCATCACAGAAAATCAGCTTCAAATGAAACGAAGAAGCTACTGTCCATATTAATCTGTCCAGAAGACACCAACCACAGCAAGATAGCTTGGCGCAGTGGTTCGAGCGTAGACCGATCGGTTAGGTTAGGTTAGGTTACGGCATCGATTCCCGCCGGGGCAAATTTCCGAAATGACCTTATCGTAATTTTCCCAGGTCTGGGTGTCACTGGAATCACCCCCAGTCCATTGTACAGTACCCATAGTACAAGCGTTGATTAGTTTGGGACCATACAGTTGGTGAGTCATTCTGGCGATATTTATTATTTTAAGTAACACATGAGGCATCTTGTCACTGTATGGAATAAAATATCCCTTGTGAATCAAATAAGTGGGTACGAAAAAGCTCTTGACAAATAGCCCTATCTATCTCCAAACTAGGCTATCTGCAATTTGAATTGTAGATTTTCAGTCGATATAATGCTTGTCAATATCTCACCGTGAACCGTATGGGCGACGCGAAGACACTGCCTATATTAATGCTTATATAAATAAAACATGTGTCTCTAGCATTCCCAAATTATTAGCCTAGATTTCTTCATAAAATTAATGTCTTTAACGCAATATTTGGCTGCGGTACACGCACGACTCTACATTTTTTTTAAATACACTCTCTTTCGCCACCAAAACATTGAAGAAAAGTGAAGGAATTTCAGAAATCGTGTAATACTTTTATCAATAAAATCCCAGCCATTACACACTCCATGCAAACTTTACTTCTGTACTATTTATCAGTGTGGACATCCTATAAACATGCATAAGATGTCGTCTACTTTCCTCGTGGTTAATATCCCCTCTAAGAAGAACTGATCAAATTTCCCCATACTCCAGCCTATAACTTCGGTGGTCATTGAATTTGTTTGCCGTGGAGCGGACTGAGCCGTCAAGTTTCTTACAACTTATAGTTCGCGAGGATACTCTGCACCCTTTGTGTGACTTGTATTCGAAAGGAGCTCGAGCTCCCGAGCGTTTGCGTGACTCCACAAATGCAAGTTATATGAGATGAAAATGTAAAAAGTTTGCGCGTTTTACTTTTACTAGTGACTATGGAGATATATTGCATCGTTCTCCTTCCTGTTTGGTTATACAGGCTGTTTCAAATGTTCAAAATAATAATTTTGGGTATGAACGAGTATATACGGTAGCTGATATACCTAGTGAGGACAGACTATACGTAACTATAATATTTTCTGAGTTATTGGTGTTTGAAAATTGTCTCAAATTGTGCCAGGCCAATAGATATATGTGTGTATTGTACATGTAGGTATGTATCCTATAATTATGAAGCCTTACAATCCGTTTTCGACTACAATGACTCCTTTGGACTCTAGACGAATGAAGACTATAATCCTGTGGGCCTAACAAACTTTAACGAATAAATTAATTAATTAACAAATTTTAAAAATGACCTATTTGTTAAACTATAATAACAGTTTTTTCTGTACCAATTCCCTTACTCCAATTGTTACAATACGTGAACTGTTTCTAAAAACTCAATATTTGAAACTGTTTGTCAAATTCCACGGCGATTCTATTTCCAGGATACCAATATAACGGCAAAAACACAACAGCCTTCTAGTACTACACTTGACTTCACAGTCTTCAATGCATCAAAGCAAGTGCTCGTAACTTTGTACCTCACAGAGAGTTTGGCTCCGTCAACACTTCTATGGCAGCTCTATCGAAGACGATAATAGCGTAACTAGAGTTACTTTCAACTTTGATGATAGGTACAATGTTCGTATTCGTAATCAGCTCACGAGTTTAGGTCCAATTAGTCTCATTACGATCTGTGGTGCCTTAAAACTGGTCTTCAATCAGGTGTGACAGCAGCCCATACCAGCTAGTTTTATCTCCCGCTTTGCACCGGAGGGAAGTGGTATTTTTTTTCTTCCAACTCATCCTTTTATTTCTTTCGATTTAATTCGTGCAGGTTCCAAGACAATTTAACTTTTCCCCGGGACTCGTCGAGGGTCAAACCTCGACGTCATTATTGGTCACCAGTATCGATCCTGGTTTACAGGAGTAACAGTGGTGGGAGTGTGTGGCGGGGCTATTCCCATAACAAAAGAAAAAAATCGTAATTGAACGAATGATGAATTTATTTAATAAAAATCTCTGTAAAAAAACACTAATTTCATATTCAAAAGTAAAGTGTTATTCACTCTCATTCAATAGTAGGGACAAACTGGTACCTGTTGTACAAGTATCCTATTTAATTTCTCCTTTTTCATTTCAATAAAAAGAAAATTGTTTGGTGTACCTACTTACTGAATATCATCGTCGATACCCTCGACATAAAAAATACACAGAATTGATTAATTTATTTACGACGTTAATCTAAGCATAAAACACGGCATCAATTCCATTGGCAAACCCGCTCGAACTGAAAGCGTGTATTTAGTATTCAAACTCAGTGCGGAACCGTGCCATTCAAATCGAGATACACAACGACGAAAAGGCTGGAACCCAAGTCTTATGAGGATATATCTCAACCCTTAGAATGAATAGAAAGAGTGAATGGAATATTTTTTCGATGTCAACCATGATTCCTTTATTGTTGGTACATACAATACCCAACGATGGAGACAGATGGTTTGGCAAAAAGAGATAGGTAGCTAAAATTATCACATGAATTTATCTTCACATTCTACTAGATCTGCCCCCAATTTAGATATAATAGCTTGTGATGACCAATTGGCGCAGTGGTTCGAGCGTAGGCCGCTTATGGACCACGCAGTGACGTCTGTTCCGTCGCTCTATGGCAGATGCCGGATGACAGGTAATGTATGTCGGTTAGTACGAAAAGGCTCAAACATCTTGTCCCCCCTCGAAATCCCCATGGTTTGAGTTACTGCTGCTGAAGTCTGATCAGGCAGAGAGCAAAAATTATGGACAGCCCTACGCAGGGTGCTCTTTGATGTCTGCGACTCTGGATGTCCCATCGGAGCGAGAATACAGTTTGGACACGCGCGTCATTCGCCACTTCACGTTGGGTTCTCTTATAATGACCATGTCACCTTCCTTGAGTCCTTCTTGTTTGATACGCCACTTGGACAAGCACACCGTATAATACCTATAATAAGATAAAAATAAAAATAAAATGTTAATACTAATAACTAAGTTGCAAAGAAGTTATTTAAAACGAATAAACTTTGATATTTTTGTGGTCATTGATTTTGTTTACCGTCCACTCGGAAACAACCTCGAAAGTTTTATGCTAACTTACGTGAAACTCAACCACTCTTGTAGGTTTCGCTTTGCGTTTACTTTTGTTTTTCAAGTTAAAATGTTTACGTAAATACTTACTTTTAAAATGAAGTCTAGGTACATTTTAATTAAGCCTTTAATTGCTGGGGAAGTAGGAACCAATTAAAAGTGTATTGCACATCATAAAGAAAAAAGTCACAGAGCTTGATTAGCAATACAAAGCGAGTGCAATACCTGCTAAGACGACTTCGCCATTATAATAATATATTTAGATTGTATTTTCCCTTTTCACAGATTAGATACTACACGCCGACCGTTTGAAGATGAAATCGTAAAAGCTTTGACAGCCCACCGTAAAAAAATTGCAAACGGACTCCATATGAAAAGTCCTCTTTTTATTTAGGTCTCCAGTCCGCTCGTAAAATGTCAAACCTACTTATAAAATGTATGCTACAAGATTGTATTCCACTCTCCCTTTTGGCATCCACAACACCGGTCTTTTAATAACAATAGAATGTAATTTGGACTCTGACTCTAGGTAGCCAATTTCAGTTCGTTACCAATATTTGTTGGTTTGTTTATGAATTAGAATAAGAAGTTGGTGTGTCACAATAAGTGATGCATGATTTAGATTTAAACCGGTAATAAAAATAAACAAGAATACAAATATATACAATAACTTTCATTTGTCTATACACTACTGCAGGTTATCTCTGGTAATTATATTATTATATTTTAAATATCCTTTAAACATGGTTAGTAATTAATATGGCGCCTTTCTCTTGAATTCACAGTAGGTAATATTATTCGGTTGATGGAACACCTGGGAGCAATTGTAAGCTAGCGATGTGCAGAACCATCGCGAGCTTGGCCGGCAATTATTCGCTGAAGTGTTGAGAACTGCCAACTGCCAAATACAGGGCTGGATTATGTATGAGTTGTTTTAAATAGATAACGTTCCAGATAACCCTTATTATATAGGAATAGGTAACGAATAAATGAAGATTCATAACTAGCAGTTTTAACGCGTGCCACAATTATCGCTAGATATACACACAATACGTATGATTGCAACGCAGCTGGCACTGTGGGCCCTATACTAGTTACTTAGATATTGTTTTTTCATAAGAACCAAAACTTATTTACACTAAAACTACTTAATAAAATTTGATACGATGCCGATACTTCGCATGGCATATTTGTGTATATTTGCGATATTTGGGCAAAACATTACACCTACAAGCATCCACATTGACGTACCTACTACACCCACCTAATTACGGAATTAGATGATAAAATATTAGAAATATTAGAATATTTCATAATCGATTCCGTCGTCTTTAAGTAGAAAAGCTATCTTAATCCGGCCCTGGCGCACAAGTTGTTTAATTGAGATGAAACGCGCGCCCGCGGGATTCTGCCCCGTCGCCGCCGCGGCCTGTAGTGATCAAACTATCCTAATACCTAGCCAACACTAATTCATACTACTGTTAAATGGGTTTTGTTAAGCTATTTGGACAACTAAATACACTGTTAATTGGTGTTTAATCCCCTGGGCGTTGCCGTGATCCAGATAACTTTGGATCATGGTCAATACACTTATTGTGCTATGATGTAAGTGCATGGACGTTAACTAGATATTTCCTCTCGAGTAAAAGATGTTTATTACTTCGTTTCAACTGGCTCTACCCTGAAAAAGGGTAATATTTGATTTTGAAGCACTTTGTTGACTACATCAATAATTTACTTTTTGTTTGACAATTTATTCCGCTATCTAAAGGTACCTGAGTAAGATTTGTTTGAAATTCGCTTTTGTCTTTTATGTAATTTTAAAAATAGAGCATAGCAGGTTGGGTAAAAACCTCTAACAAATTTAATTTTTAAAATTAATAACTTTTTTGATACTAGGAAATATTTAGATTTAAAATGGTAAGATTCCTAACAAATTACAAAGCATAGAGAAGTGTACACGTCATCTTGGAATCAAAAATTAAATACTATGAAAGAACAAAATTAAACTTATCCTTAAAAAACGCGTGTCTCTTAATATAATCTAACGTCAATTTCCTGAAAATCAGAAGCCAAAGTAATATTGATAAAGTCGACGAAATTATTATTATACAAAGTCCATCAATATCTTGACTGGAATAATTTATCTTGATAAGCCGAGTGCGCTGAAAGGAGCTTTCAAACGATTATTTACTGAGACCGACTCCGTCACGACACGGCTTATTGAAACACATTTCCTATCAATACTTTGTACAGTAGTTAAATTTAGAAAGGATAACTTGATCTCATGAATTTGTATGATTTGTTTTCGGGCCAGTTTTGCGTTGAGGGCGACTGCACCCGATATAGTAGCAACACGGGGCCAAGTTTGCTAGTTACAATTGAAGGCAATCGAGATAAGATTGTTCAGTTTTTATCAATTGTGACAGTTTTCGGTAGTCCTTAAGGTGGAGGCGCCTGTCTAGTCCACGAAATTCAAAATTTTCGAGTATTTTTATAGTTTATCCAAAATCTGAAAACATTTAAGACAACATTTTGAGATTTGCGACAAACACAGTATGCAGTGCGTTTATTAATACTGTTACGTACTAGGGGTAGGTACAAATAATGCCGACTACGTGTATAAAGGTTTAATTCGCTCTCCACAAACTTGACCAATACACAGTACTACACTAGTTCACTATCACTAGTTACATACAACAAACACTGTTCCGAATCACTTAGCAGTCACACAGTATTCCAATATAATCGCCTAGGTCACTGGTATATCACTCTTCGTTCGCTTACTTAAGTTCCGTACACTGTCGCTTCCAAGAAGTAACTAACTCGCTGCCCGTCGTCAACACCTTATATACGGAATAAAAATGCGAGCTGGTATTTTCCTGAACATTCTCGGTAGGTATGTAGGTAATAATAATCCCAATCGAATGATCTCGAGACCCATTGTCGGCTTCCCTTTGTATTCGTTCGCGAGTAGGTATTTGCCGCCGCCGTCGCGCCGATCACGCGTTCACTTTATACCTACATACCTACAGTCTCGAACATTCAACTTTTAGAGATCCTTCGTAATTATTCGATGGGGTTCATCTAGAATAACAATGCGTTTTTGTATCAAGCTGATAAAATAAGGATCCTTCGAGGTATTTGACCAAATAGTTTCTAGGTCGCAACATTACCCCCCTCTTAGTCATGCTCGTCCCGAGCATCATTTGTTCCATGATACCGAGCCAATCTGTCCACATGGACTACCTTTGGCTTTCCTCGAAGTCCCTTCTTAATGCGATAGGTCACATCGTTGATCCTCGTAATAACTGTATAAGGTCCTTCCCAGCGAGCCTGAAGTTTCGGGGACTTCCCTTTTCTGCGAAGAGGGTTGTGGAGCCACACCAGTGTTCCTTCTTCAAAACCATTGGTGTTTGCACTTCGGTCGTACCGGGTCTTCATCTTCGTACTTGACTTCAAGTTGTTTTCCCGTACCATTCGATGCACTGCGTCCAGTTGGTTTTGAAGTTCACTCACATAGTCCGTAACGGCCTTAGGACTGTCGGGTGGCGTGCCTGTTATCGCATCCACTGGGAGCCTCATTTCTCGACCAAAATTTACTTTGGCTGGAGTGTGACCCGTACTGTCATGTACTGCAGACCGATAGGACATCAGAAACAGCGGAATGTATTGGTCCCAGTCTCGCTGATGTTCGTCTACGACCTTGGCCAGGTGGTTTTCCAACGTCTGGTTAAACCTCTCGACCATTCCGTCTGACTGCGGATGCGCTGGAGTCGTACGAGTTTTATTCATTCCGAGTAACTTGCACATCTCTTGAAACAGCGCAGACTCGAAATTCCTTCCTTGATCAGAATGGATCTCCATAGGTACGCCATACCGACAGACTACTTCCTGGACCAATTTCTTCGCTACGGTGACTGCTTCCTGGTTGGGTGTTGCAAATACTTCTGGCCACTTAGTGAAGTAATCTTGCACTACTATGATGTATTTATTCCCATCCTCAGTCATCGGAAACGGTCCAGCAACATCAATGGCGATGCGCTCCCACGGGGCTCCAACGTTGTACAACTTCAGTTTTCCCCTGCTTCTTGTCTGCGGGCCTTTCACTGACGCACACGCAGTGCATCTGCGACACCAATCCTCGACGTCTTCTCGGCAGCGCAGCCAATAAAACCGCTGTCGCACCTTAACCAGGGTTTTCTTGACTCCTAGGTGCCCACCAGAAACACCATCATGAATGTGCCGTAGAAGAGAAACCACCTTACTACGCGGCACTATCACTTGCATGGTGATTTCCTTACCGTCGTTTGATTCCCATCTCCTATACAGCACTTCATCTACCAGAGCCAAACTGTCCCACTGAGCCCAATAACTCTTCGTAGTTGAGCTGTAGATAGACACATCGCTCCATTGGGGTCTGTTTCCGCTCTATTTCCATTGCAGTATAGGTTGTAGGTCATTATCCTCCTCCTGCGCTTTCTTCATACTAGCTCCGGTCCATTCGTCGTCGATTCCATGTGTCCCTATGAGCTTGACCTCTTCCCGGACTTCATTCCTTAGGCAATGTTTGCAGTCTTCGGCACACGGTCTCCGTGACAAAGCGTCAGCATTACCGTGCCCTTTTCCACTGCGGTGTTCTATTACGAAGGAAAATTCCTGTAGTTGCTCGATCCATCGTGCTACTTGGCCCTCTGGGTTTTTAAATTGTAGTAACCATTGTAATGCAGCGTGATCCGTCCTTAGTGTAAACTCCCTTCCTATAAGATATTTGTTAAAATGTTGTAAGGTCTTCACCACAGCTAGCAATTCACGGCGAGTCACACAGTAATTTCTCTCTGGCTTGGAAAGGGATTTACTGAAGTACGCTATGACAACGTTGTGATCTCCCTGTAGTTGTGACAAAACACCACTTATTCCGGTGTTACTGGCGTCAGTATCCACGATGAATCTTCCTTCTCTCGTTGGGTAACCTAATATTGGGGCCTCACACAATCGTTGTTTCAGCTCAATGAAAGCTTTCTCACATTCCAGGTCCCAAACGAAATCCCGTTTATCTTCCGTTAGCCGATGTAAAGGTTTCGCAATATCTGAAAAATTATTGATAAATCGTCTGTAGTATGCACATAGTCCAAGGAACGCTCGTACTTCTGTTTTGTTCTTTGGAGAAGGCCATTCTTGAACAGATTTTATCTTCTCGGAGTCGGTCTTTACTCCATCGGTTGAGATAACGTGTCCAAGATAACTGACCTCCTTTTTAAACAGCGCACACTTTTTAGGACTAAGTTTTAGATTAGCCTCACGGATTCGGGTGAAAACTTTTTCCAAGTTCTTCAGATTTTCCTCGAAGCTGCGACCCATAACAATTACATCGTCAAGGTAAACCAGGCAAACGTCCCCGAGTAAACCCACCATTACTCTCTCCATAAGGCGTTCGAACGTGGCAGGAGCATTACATAAACCGAATGGCATAACGTTGAACTGCCACAATCCGTTCCCGATTCCTGTACTAAAAGCAGTCTTCTCCTTGTCCTCTGGGCTGAGCTCGACCTGCCAATAGCCACTTTTAAGATCGATGGTTGAGAACCACTTCATACCACTGAGCATGTCCAGCGTGTCGTCAATTCGAGGTAAGGGGTAACTGTCTTTCTTCGTGACATTATTCAGCATTCGGTAATCCACGCAGAACCTTGTACTGCCATCCTTCTTCTTAACCAGCACCACGGGTGAAGACCATGGACTCGTAGAAGGTTCAATTATTCCGTTATCAGCCATGTCATTAATCATCTCTGTCACTTCCTTTTCTCTTGCCCATGGTAATCTTCGAGGTCTTTGTTTAATAGGCCTGGCATCGCCTGTGTCGATCCGATGTTTGACGAGTCCTGTCTTTCCACAATCGTTTCCGGTTGCGAAAATGTCTCTGAATTCTAGCAACAGCTTCTTGGCCTGTTGTAGTTCCGATGCCGATAAATTTTCCTTAGAAGCTTCCAGAAGTTTCCAGATGTGATCCTCCGCAATCTGCGTACCTTCCTGTTTATCTGGAGCACTTAATTTTCTCAGGTACTGTACTTCCTCGCATTTTCCGACCACACTATTCTTCTTCAGCTGTACTTCTTCATTACTGAGGTTAAGGATTCTTACCCTAGTAATTCCGTTCGACATCAGAAGCGTCCTTGCTGTAATTAAGCTCGGGTGATTGCCAGCATCTTCAACAATAAGACATCTTCTGTTCTCAGTCTTCGCAGGGAATTTCACTCTGACCAAGGTTTCCGATTTCGGCTCTAAAGTGGTATCCCTCAAACAATAAAGAGTACACGGGCGCGATCCTTGTAAACAGACTTCCTGATCAGAAAACCTTAGTACTCCTTTTGCTACATCCAAAACACAGTGTTGTTTCTTCAAGAAATCCAGTCCCAAAATGCAATCATCAGTAATATTAGCAATCAATACTGACTGGTGATAAACACGGTCGCCAATTCTTAACTTGACATCTGTTTCACCGAGGACGGAGACTGGCTGGCCAGTGGCTGTTTGCAGACGACATGACGGTGATCGCTTTTCCCACATTATGGTGCGTTTCAGTAGTTCCGGCCTCACAATTGTTCGCGATGCTCCAGTATCAACAGTTAAACTGCAAGTTTGGTTGTCTAAGGTGGCTTCGATGATCAGACTATTTCCATTGCAAACTTGAGTTATAGTGACTGTTGGGGCCTCAACTTGACCAGCCAGCGCCCGCCCCGCGGCCCTGGCGACATTTAGTTTAACGGGACATTTTGTTCTGCTTGGGTCTCGGACTCGTCCACGACCTTTCTCTTCTTTGAAGGACATTCTAGGCGAATATGTCCCTTACCACCACAGCCATAACAAGTTGGGATAAACCGAGGCTTCCTTTCTTCTTTTACAACCTCCTTAACCTCTCTGACCTTATTTAATTTAGAGTCCTGCCGAACAGCCTCCACTTCAAGAGCATGTGCCAGCGCGTTCTTCAAAGTTTGGTGGTGACCCAGCCGTACAAAGGTCCTAACTTCAGTTTCTCTTATGCCATTGATGAAAGCATCCAGCAGAGTCTTCTCAATCATTTCTGGTGCCGATAGGTAAGCACGACGTACCAGCCTTTCCACTTCCTGTGCCCACTGTTGGAGACTTTCATTAGACTTTTGTTTTCTTTCGTGGAGCTGCGCTCTATAAACATATTCCAGGTGTTTTTCACCGTAGCGTGTATCCAGTGCGTCCATCAGAGTCTCCAGCGTCCTTCCTTCAGGCGGCAAATTTTCCAAGACCATTAAGGCATCTCCGCGTAAGGCAAGTGCCAGGGCTGCAAAGGACTGCTCACTGCTCCAAGAATTTCCAATTGCAAGTATTTCAAACTGGTACTTGAAAGCTGTCCACGAAGAAGTCCCATCAAAGCGCGGGAGATCGAGCTTTGTGGCTGATGGTGAAGCTACTGAAATAGGTCCTTGAGTCTTCAGCTTTATCATTTCCTTATTTATTACCTCCAAACGGCTTTCGACGGTCTCATTCTGGGTTACCATATGGGTTACCTCCTTATTAAGCACATGCAGGCGGTCTTCCAGAGTTCCTGTCTTTTGATTAACCTCCTCGTTCAGCACCTGCATGCGGTCTTCTAATGTCTTCACTTTCTCACCAAGAATAGTGATTCCAGCGTCGATTTTACCCAAGACCGCTTCCTGATTGGCTTGCATCATTCCCTTGAACTCCTGATTGGCCTCCCTTAGTTCTCTAATCTCTTGCCGGCTAGCCTCCTGGTTGGCCTGGATCATTCGCTCGCTGGCCCCTTGATTGGCCTGGATCATTCGCTCGCTGGCCTCTTGATTGGCCTGGATCATTCGCTCGCTGGCCTCTTGATTGGCCTTGAGCATTTGCTGCATAGAGGCCATCAACGCTGCCAAGTTCAGTTCCGAAGAACTACCTGTTGATGCTGCCTCAGCTCCCGCCGAAACACCGGCATCAACTTGACGCTCTTCTTCTTCACGGCTACGTTGACGTGCGGCATCCATCTCGACTTGACGTCTGGTTCGTGGAGTACGCCCTTCTTCGTCTCGCGGTAGTAACGGTATTCCGCTTCTGACACCAATTGTTACGTACTAGGGGTAGGTACAAATAATGCCGACTACGTGTATAAAGGTTTAATTCGCTCTCCACAAACTTGACCAATACACAGTACTACACTAGTTCACTATCACTAGTTACATACAACAAACACTGTTCCGAATCACTTAGCAGTCACACAGTATTCCAATATAATCGCCTAGGTCACTGGTATATCACTCTTCGTTCGCTTACTTAAGTTCCGTACACTGTCGCTTCCAAGAAGTAACTAACTCGCTGCCCGTCGTCAACACCTTATATACGGAATAAAAATGCGAGCTGGTATTTTCCTGAACATTCTCGGTAGGTATGTAGGTAATAATAATCCCAATCGAATGATCTCGAGACCCATTGTCGGCTTCCCTTTGTATTCGTTCGCGAGTAGGTATTTGCCGCCGCCGTCGCGCCGATCACGCGTTCACTTTATACCTACATACCTACAGTCTCGAACATTCAACTTTTAGAGATCCTTCGTAATTATTCGATGGGGTTCATCTAGAATAACAATGCGTTTTTGTATCAAGCTGATAAAATAAGGATCCTTCGAGGTATTTGACCAAATAGTTTCTAGGTCGCAACAATACATTTATTTTACTCTAAATCTTATCACGGTGGATATGATACTAGTAAATCACTAAATATACAAAAATTGCCAGATTATCTGGATAGCTGTCGTTCTTGAAATGTTTTAGAGTAAGTAGGATATATTAATAAATACACTGCACACGGTCTTTTTCGCGAATTACAAAATGTGCCTTTTATTATTGTAAGATTTTGAAAAAAATCTAAAAAACCTCAAAAAATTTGAATGCCATACCTATTATTGGAATCAAGTATAATCAGCTCACGAGTTTAGGTCCAATTAGTCATATTACGATCCGTGGTGCCTTACAACTGGTCTTCAATCAGGTGTAACAGTCTTGTTTCTATGGCAATTAGCCCATACCAGCTACATATATTTTGTCTCCCGCTTTGCACCGGAGGGAAGTGGAAATATTTTCTTCCAACTCCTCCTATTATTTCTTTCGATTAAATTCGTGCGGGTTCCAAGACAATTTAACTTTTCCCCGGGACTCGTCGAGGGTCAAACCTCGACGTCATTATTGGTCACCATTGTCGATCCTGGCTTACAGGAGTTACAGTGGTGGGAGTGTGTGGCGGGACTAGTCCCAGTCCTTAACAGAGTGCCAATTGCAAAGCGATCCGTGCTGACCAACTTTAACAGGCGTTAATTTGGTATTCTCCTGGTCAATGAACTTCGGATTGCGCTGGCAACTTGGCAAGCTATCCACAATCCGATTGCTATTGACCTAAAACAATTGGTCAACAGTTGTGAACCGAATTCAAAATGTTTGACATGATGGTAAATGTCTTAAATGTCAAAAAATTTACAACTGTAGCTCGATTGCCTTCAGTGGAAATTAGTAGACTTGTGCTCCTCGCTCGCCTCATTAGACTGTGACCTAATACTGGCTGTCATCGACTGAATATCGATGGCTATAATTAGAGCATATAGCATTGTGATAATAATTATAATATGTAACGCTTAATAGCCTCAGGATCAGTTAAATAAAATGTTTAATTTGTCTATTGATCGCTCTCAGACTTGGCACTGCGCCACCCTTATTCCCACTCGTGATATTTTAAGTTCTTATATAAAATGTACATAGGTAGGTAATAATTTATAAAATGTGTTATAATAATGCCTTGGTCTGTATGTCCAGAGCGGCTTTTTTGTATTAGGTATAACAGGTATGGGCATAAACGCTGGCATTTTCTTTTCTGTTTTCTTGTACTTTGTAGCAGAGCAGGAATTGAATAGGTACCTACCATAAAATGTTATATCTTATTATTATTTTTTAAATCTTAATAAACACAAAAAATGCTATGTATAGTGGGTTACCTAAAATATTTATACGGGATGGATTCTTCCATTTGTGAAATTGATATTACCCGCGGACCGTATGTATGTTCATGGTCCCCATCGTAAAACGAGACTATTGTGCTGTAAACAAAATATATGTAAGATTTAAAAAACAATCTATAAACACTAGCCGAATATTAAGAGCAAATGTAGTATTAATTTAAACTAATGTAAACTTAAGTGATTATAAAAGACATAGGTTATTGGGTGAGGGATGTGTCCAACATTGGACGTCTTTCGACTGACGGATTGATGTATGGATGGTTATAAAGGACAAGATCAACATGCAAATTGTTACGTTACGTATCAAAACAGTACCCTCTTTTTGATAAAGCGGATTAAAATATTCTAAAAATAATCCGCAATGAAGCGGATGTTTTCAATTTTCTCACACATACAACACATGGGTATAAGCACTTAAAGGACTAGATGCCAAAGCACAGTAGAACAGACAACTAGAAGTAAAACATAGTTACCTGTAATTGATTGACTCAGGCGTTACTTGGCGGAAATCCATAGTAAAACAATTTAGGATAAGGACCCACCACTCACCCTTGGCTTGTTAACCTCCAAAATTATAAATCAAATAGGTTGATCGATAATGGAAGAGGTCAACAAAACCTAACTCCGTCGGTCGAGTTTGTCAGTCATGAGTGTAAGGGACCCTAATAATGTGCAATTTTCCGCGGAACAAAGCGAATTAAAAATAAAATTCGACACGTGTTTCGCCTCTGAACGAAACATCCTCAGGAAAGTTGGGCTACGAATGAGCTCATTCGTAGCCCAACCTATTTGATTTATAATTTTGGAGGTTGACAAGCCAAGGGTGAGTGGTGGGTCCTTATCCAAAATTGTTTTTATAGTTACCTGTACATCACTAGTAGCGTGGCTCGTCTTACTTCGCTGCAAACATTTATGTACATTCCACCTTCAGTATGTACTTTATGCATTTTTGTTATACCAGCTTTCTGCCCGGCACATTCCAAGTGGAAGCTCACCTAATGTAGCTATCTCACCCGTTTTCATTCAGGCTAACTTAGACAGGTGCAAAGTACAAAAAAAAATTCATAATCTGTGTCCAAAAAATAACAGATTACTTCTTTATATTTTTTTATAGTATACATATTACTCCTGTAACTCACAACACTTCAATCTTATGGATGAATATTATCAGGCACGTGTGACCCGTCCTGCCTGAAAGAAAAACGTGCCGGCACTCCGCTGATCATAGGAAACATATAATATGTTATATTTTTTATTTATTTACTCATATAAATTTACAATCTAGAAAAGTCTGTAAATACAAAGGAATACAATATATTATATTATGAATTCACATCAACCCAAGTTCAATAGAAATGTAGCCTTCAAAAGAGGCTGTTTAGTTTTGTAGGCACTTTCATTAAAACGGGGAATCGTAAATTATAAATCTCACCAAAGTACAGGTTCAAATTCCCTTATAGCTGTTAAAAATGTTAAAAAGCCTCCCAACATAATTACATGGACCTTTTTATTCTGCTCGACTGTTTAAAAAGAGGCACTCTCGTTTTATGCCGCCGTTGGGAAGCCATGAGTGTTTGAAAATAAATAACTTAATCATTAAAAAAGTGTGAAAAAGCGTCGTTATTTTTTAGGAAGTTTAATTAATGTAACATGTTGTTTGGCAAAGTTATACTATACTTGCTTACGAGTATGTGCCCGTTATATCCCCGGGATCACTCTAACAAATTGGAATGGAGTTTGTAGTTTTAAATTTGTTACCAACCTACCCACATTTTATGGTGGTAGAGCCAAGCTGTGGCTTACTGACGACAATACATAATACGGACTGGCTTCACCGGGGTAGAGCTAGTACCTATCACAGAAGATCGGTATAAAGTAGCTATTACCGTATGAGTGAGAGAACCGGAAGCTCGACACCCTCTCTATCCCCCTCCCCTTTAGGTCGGCAACGTGCAAGCAATGCGATTGGTATTGCAAGCATCTTTAGGCTTCTATAAATGCTTAACATTAGGCGGGTCGTACGCTTACTAGCCGACTTTTTTACATAAAAAGCATACCTATATAAAAAATCTACAAACTCTGTATTGTACCCTAAAGTTATATTCAAATCACGTTTCCTATATCAATAGCTATCCGAGTGCAAATAAACGCATACAATTTAGTGGTAGTTCAATTAGGGAATGTAATTAGGAACGGTAGCGTATTTAGAAAACCTACTTTGATACGTCGGGCCTGGTGGAAGTCTGTGTTGTGTTTCGCCACATATCGATATGCATTATGTACCATATCGACGTTTGGATGATCTGTGTTATCTTTTACCTACCTAGATTATGCCTATGCGTAAAGCTAGGTAGCATTATTTTTATGCACGGATCATCCACCCAGTAGATAAAAAAAATTGAAACACATACGAATAAGGTCTATAAGATTTACTATCGACCAATCACAATTCATTATTATTTTCGATACACCAATCACAATGGCGTTGCATCCGCTCTGTTGCAACTTTTTCTTTATTTATCCGCAATTTATTCTTAATACGGAGTCCAATAGGTCCGTGACCCGTGTTTATGTAAACACAACAGTCGTTTTATAGCATACCTCCTATTTTATCTTCTCCCTCTCTCTACATAATTTATCTTCTCACCATTCAATCAGGTTTTCCTACCTAGAAACACTGCCTTAATTTGTATTATCTCACATAGCTGTCCCACATACGCAGCCCGGTACAAATAATTACGATATCGATGCAAGGCGAGGTCGATTCCTAACTAATGAATTACCTGCGAGCTGCAAATTAATTACACGCTCCACTGCGTCGCCCTCCCAGGACATGTTGACTGCGATATTGCACTGCCTTAAATGTTCAGTTAATTTTATCATTTCAGTAATTGAGTTTTCCTACATATTTTTATATAAAGTCTTATTTTAATAATGCACGATATTTTTCATGACGCCTCAGTTAATGCAAGAGATTATGTACCGACCTTATTGTATACTAGGTGATATAGAAAGGGTATACTATTGTTTTTGTAACTTTACTTTGTAAATCTAAAATTATCGGCTTTGACATTTGAAGAACCAAAGGTGTTATCACATCACACATCATCATCACATCATCAGCCTATGCTTGTCCACTGCTGGACATAGGCCTCCTCTAATGAGCGCCATAGCGCCCTGTCTTCAGCTTGCCGCATCCAGCATCTGCCTGCAGTCTTTCGCAGGTCGTCATCCCACCTGGTCGGAGGGCGTCCTACACTACGCTTGCCGAGTCGAGGTCTCCACTCAAGAACACGTTTACCCCAGCGGTTGTCGGTTCTTCGTGAGATATGGCCAGCCCACTGCCACTTCAGCTTGCTAATTCTTTGAGCTATGTCGATAACTTTGGTTCTCTGTCGGATGTATTCATTGCGAATCCTATCCTTCAGAGAAACTCCGAGCATAGCTCTCTCCATAGCTCGCTGAGCGACCTTAAACTGGTGGACCAGCCCTACCGTGAGTGTCCACGTCTCGGCTCCGTAGGTCATGACGGGTAGGACGCACTGATTGAAAACTTTCGTTTTCAAGCATTGCGGTATGGATGACGAGAAGACTCGACGTAGTTTCCCAAACGCTGCCCAGCCCAGCTGGATCCTCCTCTTGGCCTCCTTCTCAAAATTGTTTCTACCTAACTGCAGAATCTGCCCAAGGTACGTGTACTCGGAAACAATTTCAAGAAGGTGGCCATGTACGATCACCGGTCCCGGATCAATGTGGCCATTGATCATGACTTTGGTTTTATCCAAATTCATGCCAAGACCGATGCGTCGCGAGGCTGAAGCTAGGTCGTCCAGCATCCGGTTCAGCTCCTCTAGCGTCTCTGCCATTAAAACTATGTCATCAGCGAATCGCAGGTGCGAAATGTACTCACCGTTTATGTTAATGCCCTTACCTTTCCAGTCCAACGTCTTAAACACATCTTCCAGCGCGCTCGTGAACAGTTTCGGGGATATCACATCCCCCTGTCTCACTCCCCTTCGCAGTTGGATGGGTTTAGACTGCTGGCCCTGTACTTGGACACTCATGGTAGCGGCGTCATAGAGACATCTCAACACCCTGATGTACCGATAGTCTACTTGGCATCGCTGTAAGGATTCCAGAACAGCCCAGGTTTCGACAGAGTCAAAGGCCTTCTCATAGTCCACAAAGGCCAGACACAGAGGCTGATTATACTCTTCGGACTTCTGTATAATCTGCCTCACTGTGTGAATGTGGTCTATGGTGCCATATCCTCCGCGGAACCCGGCCTGTTCCGGTGGCTGGAACTCGTCGAGTCTCCTGGCGAGACGATTCGTGACCACTCGTGAGAACAGCTTATAGACGTGGCTCAGGAGTGTGATGGGTCTGTAGTTTTTAAGAAGGGTTGTATCTCCCTTCTTAAAAAAGAGCACAACCAAACTCCCGCTCCACGCCTTTGGAGTTCTCCCACTGTGGAGGACGGTGTTAAACAGGTTCCGTAGCTCCTGTATAATAGGGGCTCCTCCTGCCTTCAGAAGCTCTGAAGTAATTCCGTCCTCACCAGGGGCTTTTCGATTTTTAAGCTGTCTCAGAGCTAACACGATCTCGTCTTGACTGATGTCCGGCAGTTCGTTGGTATAGTGGCGTGTCAGGGTGGCTCTGGAATCATGGTCGTCCCGTCGAGTATGAGGGGCATGTGCAGCGTACAAACGGCCGTAGAAATTCTCTATCTCGGCAGAGATCTCCGGCTTCGACAATACGGTCCTCCCGTCGTGCGTTCTAAGCTTCGTCAGGTGGCTCCTGCCAAGCTGCTGAGTGAATACTTTGGACCCTCGGTTTCGCTCTATCGCCTCTTCAATGAGGCGAGTGTTGGAGCTCCGAAGGTCGCGCCGTACCATCTTCGCAATTTGCTTATTCAGGTCTGACCTCTCTGACGAAGTCGCTTGGGTGGTTTCCCGTCTTTTTGTCATCAGCCCGAGAGTCTTATCCGAGAGTTTAGACTTCTTGCCCGTACGCTGCTGTTGGCAGAACTTGATGCCTTCGTCCCTCAGCGCTTCGACCAGATTATGTAGAGTCTCGTCAGTGTCATCAGTGGGTTCCAAGGCAACAAATCTATCCTCGAGAAGCTGCTGAAACTTCTCAGTGCCCGCCATGATTTGAATTGGGTTAGGCCGGAGCGTGGACTTCATCAGACAGTTTCTCTCAAGCTTCAAGTTGATATTCAGAGAGCCTCGTAGTAGTCGGTGATCGGATCCGGTATTGAACCTGTTGATCACTGAGACATCTCTGAATATGTGCTTGCTATCTGTCATGATGAAGTCGATCTCATTTTTTGTCACAGTGTCGGGGCTTTGCCATGTCCACTTCCTTTGAGGCTGTTTCTTAAAGAAAGAATTCATTAAGAACAGCTCCTCTTTCTCAAGGAAGTTGACAAGCATTTGCCCCCTGTGATTTCGGACTCCATAACCATGCGGGCCTATTCGGGATTCGTTGCCACTCTGGGTTCCCACCTTGCCGTTAAAGTCCCCCATAACAACGTTGAAGTGAGCCTTAGTGGTGTTGTGTAAGGCTTTGGATATGTCTTCATACATATCCTCCACTTCATCATCCGAGTGTGTCGAGGTCGGTGCGTAAACCTGAATGACCTTCATGCTATACCGTTTAGATAGCCGAAGGATCAGGTACGCTACCCTGGTCGACACACTGGAGATTTCTTGGACGTTGTTAGAGAGGGCCTTATTGACGAGGAAACCTACGCCACCCTGGGATGTTTTACCACCCTCGCGAAAGTAGAGAAGATGGCCCGAGTCTAGGGTTACGGTGTCCTCCCCCTCTCTACGGACTTCACATAGCCCCAGAACATGCCATTTAATGTTCTCTAACTCCACTTCCAACTGCGCTAGATGGTGGTCAAGCCTCAGAGTGCGTCCGTTAAACGTAGCCAGGGTCAGTTTGTGTAGTGAATGGTAGCCTGGGGTAGCCCGGAGATTCTTAGCACCCCCTGCCCCGCCGTTACCGTGACCGCTACCATGGCCAGGAATAGCGAGGCGGCCGGGAACTAGGGGCCATTTTTTGGCTTTTGTCATCATTAGTAGGGTAATGCCCATAATCCCCACGCTGGGCATGCGGGTTGGGGATCGCAGTTCGGTTGTGGAGTTGTTCTGCGAGGGGCGCTGCTGCCCGCCCCCCGGTGTATTTCCCTTAGTCGCCTCGTACGACACCCACGGGAAGAGTTGGGTTGGTGCTATTCTATTTTAGGCCGACACCACACAGCAACAGCAAAGGTGTTATAGACTTATGAAATCTGTTAACAGCTATATTCCTATTAAACTTTTTGTTCTTCAAGTTTCCTCCAAAGCTGATAGTTTTAGAATTACAAAGTTAAGTTTCGAAAAAGTATACCCTTACTGCTTCACCCTGTAGTTCATTACGTGATACGGTTTCGACGCTGATCTAGGAATAAAAGGAAAATATTTTGGATATACCAATCACAAGCGTGCTAACCTCCTTTCCTTGAGATCAATAAACGACAAAGTTCACATATAATTAGTAAAGTAAAGATATGTTATCATTCAGGGTTGCCTATCAGCTAAATAGAAGATCAATTTATCAGGTAGCATCTAACGTTAACGATCCGCAATTTACAAGTTTTCGTAATAAAATAGATACGCTAAACGCCGTGCTTATCGTCGATCTGGCACATAAAATTGGTCTCCAACACCACAATACACCATTGCGGAATGTCTTACCCTAGCCGGCACCCTCCCGATATGTTCCCGGGGGATCCGCAATGCTGACGTGCGGGATGAAGAGGGGAGATAAAAAATTGCCTCGCGACTGTGACCGAGCGCAGCTGAGCCGGGGTGCATGTGCATTCCCGTCGTGCAATTTGATAAATTACACCAAATTCAGACTGATGAAATTTCCCTACGAGAAGATTACATACCGTCGCGTTTTTGACTGTAATAAAAGGGACACGGCGTTCTTATTCCGTTCCAAATGGAAATTCTGAAATTACACTACTCGAAGATGACATTGTGTCCCCAAAAATATCAACCCTGTGCCAATTTCTAAGCCGCTTATATTTTATAACCCTATTATCAATTCATAGACCGTAACACAAGTGACTATATTATTATGAATAAAGCAGAGTTAGCAGTCGACCCTAGTTATAAAACTTGAATGGTGCTCGTAAAACTGGGCGGTTCTCGGTTGTCTCAGATCCATGAGTTTTATATTTCCTATAAAATATAATATTCCGTGGAGTGTGCGATATTCCGGCATTCTACACATTGCAATTTTCTGTCTGTTCTTTCTATTTCCTTAGGACTGTGCAAGGAGGTCGGGGCCTGGTATTTCTGCAATCGCTTTATGAAGCGGGGGCGGGCGCAAGCACTCCATTGATTTGCATCAGGAACCCGCGGACAAAGCACTGCGAGACCGTCCTGGATTCCAGCTCATTCACTTCTCTAACCTATCGATGGATTAGAATTCATAGCGTTAATTAATTCAATCAAAAATAAAAACTCGTAGCAAATGTCTTGTACGAGTATATAGTTTTTATGTTTCCCTAATTAATAATTAATATTGTTGGCAACAACCTTATATACCAACACAAAAAACAGAACAATTACTTTACTTTATTTTTCTGAAATTTACAAATGATTTAACTGTCGCTTATTAATTAACGATTAATATCACTGTAAGATTTATCAAAGTCATAAATTACTAAAATTAAAAAACAGATGAGCGCCATCACAGTTGCGCATGGCGTTATGAGAGAGGGTCCCGCGTATTAAGTTAACAGGTTGCAGCGCAAACAATATTAAATGACAATTGCAAGTGGCGGGTGTAAATGAGTATAGCGTTTATTTTTCCTTTCGGGAACAATGGCGGGCTTTACCTCGGCGATATTGCCCTCGAGGACAACGCGAATAAGTATGGAGAACGTAAAAATATCTAATTGAATTTTTCATCTCACTCTAGGATTCTCCGGCGCTTTATTAAACTCGTTGAATGGCGAGCAGCGAGGGGCAATCGGAGCTGCCTTGATTTGCATTACCGGGATGAGCACAAAGCACTGGAAGGAATCTAGGAGGAAGGAATTCTGCAGTCAAAGGCCTTGGACGCCTTCGCGCCCAACCGGTCCGATCTACAGTTTCCACTCAGATTGTGCTGCATCTAAAATTGCATATTTTTAACATAGGGGCACTGGAGAAAGTTCTCAAAAATAAAGTAAAGTGTTCGAGGAGTAACCAAAAACTAATGCCCATGCGTACAAAGACTAGAAGGTCCCTACTGGTACAGTAGAGTCTAGTTGATTAATAATCTCAAGGTATACAATATCACAGGTACATTATACAGCAGTATAATAAAAACACAGCGGTGGCGGCTTGTTTGATTTATACAGCATTTTATTGACAATGATAAAGGTCTGCTTTGTAGCTGACATTTCGTTATGTCGGGGTGAAAAATGGCGCGTTGCCACTATTTCGATAAACCGATCCCCGAGTCGCACTATTATGTTTTTGTCACAAAAATATACTTGTCCACTTTGCTTTCATGATATCTGACGGAAAATAAATAAAAACAACAGTAATGTAGGTAACTATTATTACTATTTAATTTACATTATACTCGTAAAGCACAGTTAATTTAATAGTTACATTCTTAAAAACTTGGATAAGCTGAATGTTATTATTACGTAGAAAACTGTAGCACATAGTCATAAAACAAAGAGATCATTCTCAATTTCTATCATCCTTTAACATAACACAAAGTATGTACATCCTGTGAAATAATTGACAAAACAAATTACAGAAATAACAATAACATTATAATATTGTTTTCAATAATTACAAGCCTTGTTTGTAATGTATTTAAATGAAACGGGGTGAATTTATTGTTTTCGGGTGCAAGAAAGCAATTTAGATAGGTCTCGCTTCTGGGAAATCTCATTTACGGCATGAAATAGATAACAGGCTGATATTTAGAACAGAACAGAGGAAATGAGACAAAACATTTTTACAGTAAATAATAAATTGGACTTTCGCTAGTGAAATTAAAATAAACATTTTAAATATTCTTACTAAAGGGACTTGTATTAAATTTTAAACCAATTAGCACAATAAGGACACGTTGTTCGCCTTCACATCTCACCGGTAATTCACACAATTAACCCAGCATCGATCATTTTTGTATACTTAGACGACCGCTTGGCGCAGTTGTTCGAGCGTAGGCCGCTCGGCTCACTGCACATGGCAGTTGCGGGTACGATCCCCACTGGGCCAAATTTCGGAAATTGCCTTTTCGTTATTGGCCCAGGTCTGGGTGTCACTTGGATCGCCCCCAGTCCATTGTACGGTACCCATAGTACAAGCGTAGCTTAGTTTGGGACCATACAGTTGGTGTGTTCGTCTGGCGATATAATATATTTATGTATTTAACTGTATGAAGATTTTAAACACGGCGATTATCTGTCAAAAATGTGTAGACAGAACGGTGTCGTTTCCTTCGTATGAATGATCACTCAGTGAACATTTCCAGCATTAGCTGAACCGAGCATGGGGTGTCAATAAATAAAGAGAAGACAGCTTATACTGGATAATTATGTTACCTGAGATGAACAGCAGTTTAGACGCAAAATATCAAGTCCGTAGTAGGTCTCAGTTTCGGAGCTTTCTAAGTAAATTATTAACTCAGTGGTATTTCAATTTAGCCAAAAATAATTTCGGATTAGCCCAAGAAAATTTATTTATTTTCTGCCTGTCATTGATATCAGGAACTCTTAATAATTTATACGCGGTGACAGCGATACAAACAATGGATCTCTAAACACTGGACACTGAGAAGGGAATGTCGTGCTCATTCAGTTCATCGAGGGTGAATGATGGGACAACCCCAGTCATATTTGACACCTGGGCCCTAACTACGCTAGCTACTCAAATCGTAATAGAAAAGCAAACGCTCGCGACAGCGTTTCAAACGCTCCACTTTTGACGTTTTGCTGACACGAGCTTCACGATTTCTACTGACATTGATATGGTATGGTGTCAACAAAACGTCAAAAGTGGAGCGTTTGAAACGTAATCGCGAGGGTTTGCTTTTCTATTACGATTTGAGTAGCTAGCGTGGTTAGGGCCCTGGTACACGAAAACAAGCCTATTATGCGCGTTAAATAGCATTTATTTCATACATAAAGGGAAGACGAGTGCCTTAAACGTATGAATATTTCAGAATATCACAATGGGTAACTACATCAACAGAGGTGATGAATCCTTACAACATAAAGCGCTTCAAGGCGCTGTATTATGCAGATCACACTCGAAAACTCGCTATTTTTACTTAATCTAAATAGCTAAGTCTATAGAATCTATGTAGAGACCGTTGGTTACGATTCTAACTAAATAAGTGTACAATTTTGATAATACTGAAGATGGCATTACATAGCATTTAATGCAGGAATTCCAATTTAATTAAGAAACAATATAACTACCAACTCTTATAATTTGACGTACAAATACGAAAATAAAATAGACCCATCTAAGGTATATCACATCTAAAGTGTTTACACACATCTACAGGTATGTTTCCTTATATCTCAGTGGAGAAAAAATGTTTTGTTTTGATGTATACATATATAAATATGAAAGGCAGCAATAAACGTACAACATTTTCCTTATTTTTTTATCATCCTATATAAAATCCAATATCGTTATTTACAGACAAACGGAAGTGTCGTCAACCTACATTCCGTTACAGATGTAATGTAACTTTTAGCGAAAAAAAAATTTGGTCACAAATTGTCGCGCCATTGGTTTTTATGGGTCCAACTAAAGCAATATAGGGGCCATGAGCCATGACTGGTGCGTCGTAGGCAGCCCGCTCAATTTGAAATAAACTACTTGTTCACATATCTACCGATAACGATTCCTAATTCACTACCGATTTGCGTGCTGAAATATTAAGTAGGTACCTATTAATACAACAGGAATAATATCTTTACAACCCATGTTCCATATTTGGCGGATAAACTTTGAGCCCATTTTTGTGACATGTGAAAGTCATTGATAAGTATGGCTTTTAAGGCAATAGCCTAGTGATTAGAGGGTCCGACCTCGTAGCCGAGAGGTTCGGGGTTCGATCCCCATCCTGGCCGTTAACTATTGACATGGCCTTCTAACACAAGCGTCAGCTTAGCTGGAGAGGCTAACAGGAATACTAGTAATATAATAGACGCACTTTGCTAGTAATCTTGTTTTTAAGGAAGTGAAGTTTCTTTGAAGCGATACACTTCTCATCTTATTCTTCCCAATAACATAACAAATACAAATTAATAATACAAGCTCCAGCAAAGCAACGTAAATATTTTCCTTTTATCGCGGCCCCCTGTTCTGGCCAATTACAGTTGCAATTAAGTTAATTTGAGGGTCCCGCTGCCCGCCGCGACCTGATGTTGTGAGGATTATGTTTCTTAAGTGGTTCGTGAATTGTGATGACCACCGGTTTCCTGCTGTTCCGCTTTTGCCGCCCTTTTCATTTGGAGGGACAGTTTCATTATACCTACGTAAGTATACGATAGATATTTGCTTGCTAAGACAAAGTTTTCAACGTTATTTTAAAAAATAGTTTTCACAGTTTTCACCTCATATTGCTAGTGATCTTAACATAAATCATACTAATATTATAAAGAGGAAAACTTTATTTGTTTGATTGTAATGAATAGGCTCCGAAACTACAGAACCGATTTGAAAAATTATTTCACTGTTGGGAAGCTACACTATCCCCGGGTGACATAGGCTATAATATATTTAAAAAAAATTAGGGATCCTTACTAAAACTCGCATAATGTAACCGCAATGTACCCGTGCGAAGCCGGGGCGGGCCGCTAGTACACAATAAAATCAATATTAAGATTAAGTATAATTTTTTTAAAGAAAGGAAGCTCTAAGTTCACTTACCCAAAAATTAAGACAGTGGTTATATGCTATCTTATAATAACTAACTAATGAGAACCCTTTAGCATGTCTATTTCTCCTATGTAAATATAACAATTTAGGAGTCAAAACATGAACTGGTACCAGCACAAAGTTGTTGTTTCCAACATTATAACAACAGACGGCGCTGAACATAATAACCGAGTTGTTCCACCCGTCTGTTTTGTTTCTACACAAATTCTATGGATAATGGATAGTATGGAGCTGAGAACTTGTATTATGTATCTTGACTACCTACGGCTAGACGTTCTCGGCGAGTTATATATTTCAACGTATTGAGATAGAGAGCCTGTAGATATGAGAACTGCCCAATAATTCTTACAAAACTTACATACGATTTTATTAGCATGTATTATTGAAATAAAACGATTTTACGGATTCTATCGCGTTTATTCACTTTTTTATGTTCCCGACGATTCGTAATCCGTAAAATAGTTTTATTTCAATGTGTAGTATTCGCGTAAATGAATCGCACATAGATTTCGAAAAATCCAGAGGTGCGAGCCGGGATTTGAACCCAAGACGCGTGCTTTAACCAATCGGCTATGACTGCTTAAGAAAACAATAGCATGTATTATTATCAAACCCCTCATCTCTACGTGTCGTATCACGCGTGTAATTTTAGAAGGGCTTGTGTCAAATATTCAAATACATTTTATTCTCCAAATAAATTACACGTTTTGAAAGATTGTACGGACAATTGTCAAAATGTCAAATTAATTTTAAGAACAATGTTATCGCCATTCATAAAAAAAAATGTTATGTTCAAAATACAAAACAAATAACGGACTAACCCCGCTCTGGACTCCGCACTAGGAACAGCATGCATTTAAATTCTTATTCCTATTGCACTAAGGTTAAAACACCGAAAATATCTTGCAGGGTGGGAGCAGAGTCAACGAATTTCGATTGGTGTATCAAAAACAATAATATATTGTGATTTGTCGATCATTAGTCTTATACACCTTATTAAGCGTGTGTGTTGAATTTTTACCTTATAGTGCTAAGTCAGAGTGATATGCCAGAGTCATAAGAGTCACATACAGTACGTGTCTTCGTGAAATGAACGAACTATATGTACCTAAGTATCTTTAATATGAAATGAGAGCGTCCCGTCCGCGCACCTGTAAGCAAAGCTCCAAGTTAAAGTTCCAAAGCCGCAAACCCTGTTTCGTTTCAATTTTATTTTCCAAAGCGAACAATTGGCGCCAACTCAATTAGTATAATCTAATTAAACAGCGATGGCGACGCAGGGCCCGTTTGAAATAAAAGAAAAATATTATCATTCGTTTCGAGGAGCCTGTACAAGATTGTCACAGAGTGTTAATAGGCTATTCTCAGCCATTTCCACGGTTTATTTAAAGGGTTGGGCTGTTTTATTCGCTTCGTTAACGGAACGCGAATGACGGCATCGTATTTTATTTTTCATTGCATTATATCCTTCGGAGGCACTTAACCAGAGCTTACTGAATTGTATCTCGGTTTTGCATGCTCGCTACTTCATTAACACGACGTAGAGTTCTTTCATTAAACTAAACAGCACTCTATTGGATAATTTAAACAGCTTTTTATTGGAGAGGCTTCAATGCTGAGCGTAGACTGGTGTTCCTACGGATCGACAGATTATCTATGATGGTACTCACTACTTGTCTACGGGAGACTGAGGAATGCTTCATGATATTAAAAACCACGATACTTGTAAGGGTAAAATAGGGTAAGTACCGTCAATCACACAATATTTTGTATGATGGTCGTATACTTTATAGACCTTCTGATGTCATACTATTGTGACGATAATAATATGATTCTTTTGGACTTTTCAGACACCAAGCTACTTTTGTCGTTGACAATACCCACACACCTATGTTAGACTACTAATTGCATGGCAGGTAAACAATTAATTCAGTAAGATCGTCAATGGGAGATATTGATTATTTATTGGTTGAAAACACGAAGATGTTTCCAGTTTGAACTCTAGAAAAACTTTCATATGCTCAATCTTTATTTATTGACTGACTCAAAAGAATACACAAAAAAAACTTATTACTTTTGCCTGTAGAGTGTATATTTACATTTTTCTTCTAAAACACTTTGTCCTGTTTACAAAGATGGCACTGAATTGGCGCAATATATTTGCCTCCTTATTTTGCTGCTGAAATATATGAAGATGCGATCCGTAATATCCGGGCTCTCGTCTTAATATCCGCTTACACGTTCCATTGGTTATTTACTAACTCTAGTAATTCAGGTAGTATTGATAACTAAGATATTTAATTAATTAAACATCCGCGTTTATCAGAGGGTACCAGCTTAAATAGAAATAAATGAATACACCTTCACGCCTGTTTACCGATGGCGTAGGCAGATGTGAAGAAGTTAGCGTAGCCTAGAGATGCTTGCAAAGGCATTCCTCGAAAGTTGCCATCAGAGGGAAGGGAGGGAGGATTGGCTTCCGGCTCTCCTGCTTCACACCAATCTTCTGTGAGAGTCTACCCCCGTCGAGCCAGCCCGTATATGAGCTGTAGTCCATTCATTTGTTTGACTCTACCACCGGATTACCTACCACAGGACACTCAGGCATTATCTTCCAAAGCACTTACGGTTTAACAAATTCGTTCGCAAACCAACACTCAAACTTTCCCAACGGAGTTGAACCGTAACAATTTATAAACCAACTAAATTAATCAAATCATCTCTACAATATTGTACAATTATTATTGTAAGCACTAGAAACCCGATAACGCCAAGTTTCTTAGTAGGTAGAGCTACTATAAACCCGGCCAACTTAATACACCAGTGTCTGAATTTAATAGATATTCTGTTGTTGTTTGTACGAGTATAAGGTTTTATTTGCAATAATGCAGGATATTTTCATGGTGCCTTAGTGAATGATAAAGATGATGTAGCTACCACAAAAAATATGATAGGTAGGTACGGAAAGTCTGTCTTCACTGCCTAGTGATGCCTATCTACAATATTAGCTATGTATCAACCTAAATTACTACTTCGAAATTTAGAAACAACATGCATAATCTGTATACCTACTAATCCCCCTTATAATCTGACTAATGTAATTTAAGATTTTCTCCGAAACAACATTATTATGAAACTGCTCCCGGCATTCTTAGCAATAATATTAGCGAGGCGTGGGTGCGCAAATGCCGCGACCTTTACGGGAGCACCGCTGTGGTATTCCGATGTAAATTGTTATGGGTGTTTCCTCATGGGAGACAAATGATAAACGCAAAGTGTATCGTGTCCCTTATGAGCTCTAGTGGAACAGGCACTTGGAATAAAATTAACTTCTAAACTGCAATTTGCTATAGTATAATGTAAATTTATAGCTAACTATAGTCTAGAATATTAAAAGTCTTATTTTAATTATGCACAATATCATGTCACCGTATGTAGTACCTACTAGGAAAAATAATTTTCGGATGGGTCTCCCTTACCCGCTACCAACGAGCTGTACTAACCAACAGAAAATATTAATAGACCCTTCCATCAGATTATTTGTATGTGGTAAGTAGATAAAGTATTTCTATCTTTTATCGTGCATTATTAAAATAATACCTTATACCGTGTGGTATTTAATGAGAATTCAATAGGAAACTACAACAACCTATCTAAGCACAGGAACTAAGCATGCAACAACTTCTCAATGAGGAATATGATCACCATAAGCTATGCTCGGTGGTTGATACCTGGCTATGTCTATGCATGCGCCATGAAAGCTCCTTCGATCCCCATGCCGAGGGTGCGAAGATCCGAGTTCGGCGGACCTTCATAACCGAGGCGCCGATATTACGTAACGGGGTGTAAATTAGGGTCCCAAATACCTCTTTATAGAGATTGCCTGTCCGCTTTGGGAGCAAGTCACGTAATAATATTGTGGTGGGTCTAATCGTCCGAATACGTTGTATCGACGGTGTTTACCGAAACTATTCGAATTCCGAACACCCCTCGGTTTGACTGTTTGTAATAGTCAAACCTCTATTTTAGTATATGCGGTGGATAATGCGCTGTACGAAACGGGAAATCATAATGATTGTTATCAATTTTTATTTTTAACCATGTGTGCAGTGCGACGCATCTCCGCCTACCCCGTTCGGGAAAAACAGGATACAAGAAACGTTTATCTTACACATATTTAACATGGGTTTCTTTTTAGCAAAGCAATACAATAGGCAGGTATAACTTAAATTAAATTGTTGCATAATAGGAAATTCGTTATTGTTAGACTGTTCCATCGTTAGCTTCAATCGATTTGAAGTTACTGTAAAAAAGGTCTGGGGTAAAATAGCAAATCCACAATGGCGAACTAATTGACATATTTTTCCAACAATTCCTCGAAGTGCTTAATGTAGACGGACACCTGACGGGGTCGCACGCCGCCATCAGCCGCGCGGGGAGACATGACAACACGAACAGTGTACCTATTAGTGATGTAACGAATGTTGGATTTTCGACATTCGCGAATGCGAATGCGAATGCGAATATTTGGCTTCAACATTCGCGAATGCGAATGCGAATGCGAATGTTGACTTTCAAATAAGAAACCCTAAATTGAAAATTAAAAAAAACCCCGATGTGACGACTTTTTAAATTACAAAAGAGCTGATAATTTTTAAACGGTTGAATCGATTTTCGTGAAACATAGCTAAGAACACTCTCGATCAGAATACCTTTCTAAAAAAGAAACAAAAATAAAATCGGATCATCTGTTTGGGCGCTACGATGCCACAGACAGACACACAAGTACGCATGTTAAACTTATAACACGCCTATTTTTCGGGGGTTAATAAAGAGCGCGCAAAATATTATATTGGATTGACATTTCGTGTCGGCCGAACATAGCCGAACCCACATAGGTTGAAAGAACGAAGTTAGTCACATAAAGTTAATTCGAAGAGATTTGTTTTGATTTGAGGGTAGTTTAGTATTATTTCATTAATCAAATTTATTTTATATTAAAATTTTATTGAGTTAATATTTTAATTAGACTAACAAAAGCAATAGAGAAAGATCCTATTTATAATTTAGTTGCCTACCTAAAGACTGTGATTTTTTTAAAAATTCAAATATAAGTAAATAAGTGCATTATGTGCAAGTGAGCTAAGTTACGATCGAGGCTGGTTTGCAGCCAGAGATTAACGCGAGGGCTGTGCTGTGATGGAGCCAAGTGTGTAATTAACAATGCTCACGCATAGTTTCGGCACGTCCGTCTGCAATCACAGTAATTTTATTCAGGGACTATTAAAATACTGGGGTAAAATACTGCAACCTAGCCAAAAAAAATGAGTATCAGTACCGCTAAAAAACTGTTTTTAAATTTTGAAAGCAAAATTATTCCATTGTACCTCCCGTACTTAAGAAGGGGGGGGGGGATTTTTACACACCCCCTCGATTGAGGTGTTGTTCAGTAAGTATTTTCAAATTTATTTAAGGGTTTTTGACAGTTTTTCAATATTAATTCCCGTTTACGAATTATTGATGGTCATTGTGGCTTCTTTTACTTAAGTAGCAAGATTCATCCTTTCAATTAGAACCACATTATAAATGGTTTATTATAGGAAATAAATAGTTCTTTACTACGAAAATCCCATATAATTAATTTTAAAAAAAATCTAAAGTTTGGATTGAGTCTCAAACCTAATCTATACTCTAATCACAGCTTCATTATTTGAATTAAAAATCCTTGTAAGAATCTTCATCAGTCCAAAAAGAAAATAAAAGTTTATGTCACTTTTACTGAAGATGTCTATGATGCCGGTTTAATAAATTTAGTAACAGAATATTTTACTACATATTTTATTTAAAAAGATGACCAATTGTTTATTAATTCCGCAGAAATTAATAGGTTGCATGAGCAATAGAAAAAAATCACTTTTATTTTATGAGTTCCGTATTATCGTAAAGTGACGGGATGTCTACGGAACAGTATGCGTCCGACATGCATTTGGCCGGTTTTATCTATTGGTCTGGCAAAGTCGGTAATAATTATTATATTATTTGAAATATAATAAATCGAATGTTTATAATATGTTTTATTTACAATTAAATTGAATGTGAAAGAAATTTATTTAAATAGTTCATGTATTTATGTAAAATATTTGAATAAACATCGTTTATTTTGTTTTAAATGTTTACAATTTTTGGGATAACTCTTTACTAAGATTTAAAAAATGTAAAGTCAATAGCACTAGTGCGTAATAAGCTGCTATATGATCCTAAAAGCGGTGCAATAAGGGCCACCCTGTGAGCAAGTTTGTTTAAAAAAATATATATAATTCTTAATGTTAATAAAACTTTGTATTAACATTCCATATCCATCTAAACTTATTTCCTTTTTGTTTTTAAAAAACATTCGCCAAACATTCGCATAGATTTTTGCGAATGCGAATGCGAATGCGAATGTCAAAAAATATGCGAATATTCGCGAATGCGAATGCGAATGCGAATATTCGTTACATCACTAGTACCTATACAATAAAACCGTGATAATAGAAAACATTTCCCGTTTCACTCTATTTTTCTTAGTTTCTCTACGCTTATCAGGGTTTGTGTGTGTTTTTTGATAACTGCGTGTTACACCGTCGCGGAATTATTTTTCAAATTTCATATTTTTTTCTTCTCTATAGTTCCCACCTGGCAAATAAGGCAACTTACCACCGTTCCTTTAACACAAACTACGGATATAACGTTTTTCCAAACTGAAACAATAAAATTGGCTTAGCCCAGTTCCTCCTTCCATTAAGAATTCAAAACTATCAGTCTTACACTAAATTTATTTATTTATTTAAACTCTATGCACAAGTAAAAACACAATGTACAAAGGCGGACTTAATGCCTTAGGCATTATCTACCAGTCGACCTTAGGGTGGTGCAGAAACAACATGGCGGGTGCAACTTATACGAGAGAAATAGAGAGGAATTTATACCTATATACATATATTGATAAATACATAGATACATACATACATATAAAACAAAATTGCGTATCGTATTATCAAATCCATACAATGGTCAGTTTATAATGTATTTTAAGTACCTTTTTTATCGACTAGCTATCTAAAAGAACGGTTTTCTGCTACGTTGTCTGAATAAGAACCAGATTTCAGTTTGAAAATAAACAAAAATAGCTTGCCAAACTCATGAAATAGGTAAGGCAGCAAATTACTACTGAACTAACTTAACTCTGACTGAAACTATAATTTCTAACTTTACTCTGACTGTATAATTTTAGAGTCCAAAAGACCCAATGCTTTCTCATTAAAAATATTTTTTTTTGGTAAGGGTGATGCTACACTTCGGTGTAACTTTGTGCGCAAATGGCGTGCCAGTTGACGGATGGGCCGCGCAATAGATTAATGGTAGGTACCGCGGCCGCGTAACGGATTTGTGTCAAAGCTGTCACGCGCACGTGCCACCCATGTACCCAATCCTCACGCATTCGGCGAACTAGTTCCTAGTGATAATCGCATTTAAATAACTCTGCGCAGTTTAATACACAAAACACAAGCTCCCTTATTAATAAAGGTGGATTAGCAGGCGAATAGTTATACACCGAAAAATCTCTTCCCGTCATCAGTAATTTGACAATCGAAAAAAGAAGACTAAGTATGGTATAGTACACAATCGCTAATCCCGGTTTATTAATAACGGGGAAATTTTTTTAACTCGAAAATAAAGGCAGTGATTAAGTGTGCCTAAATGTCTCATAATAGCCAGATTAATTAATCCTGCATAAGAGTGCAGATACGTAAGACGTTCTTAAGTTATAAAAGACTGATTTATCTCATTTGAAATTGGCTGTTACCTAATATTTTACCAACTTGATAGGCGAGTAATATATATACCTATGTGCTAGGACAGGTGGCCTTACTTTTTGGATAAGTATCAAGTTTTTTAACATGGGTGAATCTTTAAGGCCCGGGAAGGCTAGTCGGTTATGTCAGCCTCCTTGTGGCCTACAGACTAAAACCCCACAGCGGTTAGACTCACGTTTCGTGGTGGGTTTATAGGAACGCTTTTGCACTCATCCGCAACAATAGTCTAAGTAAGACTTGCTGAATTAGACGAGTTTGCTATTCACATAATTATCAAGTAGGTACTTAAAGTTTAATCGACGTTTTATTCAAGTATACATACAGATCACTTATGATTAGTCATAATCAGCCGCGTGTTATCCATGAGTTATCAGTATAAAAGTAAATGCATGTGCTAACATTTTTTTATTAATATTTGTATAGACCTACCTTTGATCTATAGCGTGTTAGACAGCTTTACGTTTTAAAATCTAAAGCCTGCCTAAGCTGGAACGTGTAATAAATTGCCCAATTTATCTTTTTTTGGCAACGATCTACGTACGTATTCGGACTACTCGTATCTGACTAGAATATATTTTTATGTCCATCCTGAAAATGTTCGAGTTTTAACTGGTTTAAGTAATTTATTGTTATAAACCAGAATAAACAGATTGAAGAGTATTTTAATTTAAACTCCTTTTTTATATAAAAGATTCAGAAAACAAGCGTACACCCCAGCTAATGTTATACAGTTACCTGAGCCTATAGATGCTTGCAGTACCAAAGGCATTGCTCGCACGTCGCCGACCTGAAGGATCCCGAGGGAATGGGATAGAAGGAGTAAAAGAGTGGGGGGGTTGGAAAACCCGCCTGTTTCATTCAGCGTACAAAATGCAGCTATAAAGGCTACTTTGCTTCGATCATATGTGAGAGTGTGGTACTACCCAGGGCCAACCAGCTCGCATATAAAATGTTGTCAATTGGCTACAGCTTGACTCCACCACCGAATACGAATATTTCCGAATACTTGTCAAAGGAACACGATAAAAACTAACATATTTCTTACAACAAAAACAAAGTACCTACCACATTTTTAAGACCGTGGTACCTACCAACTTCAGAGTTTTTATTTGTAAATTCAAAAATAATTATCTAAGGTTGGTAGACACTATCATAAAAAAGTATTTATAAGTAATATATATATGCATAAGTGTAACATAATCATGGATAAAATATTAAATTATTTTCGGAAAGAAAATTATAATTGGAAGCACATTTAAAGCCTTTATGTGCCAACCTGCACTGATACAACATAGATTATCTCGGCATCTTCTGCACAGAACCACAAAATACTTATTTTTACACGTCAATCCCGGGTGGGACGGCCAAGTTGGGCGATTCAATCACCAGCAGCCAGCATTGTATAGCTTGGGGCCGGGTTTTCTTATTTTCCCCGCGACTGTCCGTGCCCCGTTGTCCGCCGGTCATTTATAACGCCCCCTATTCACATCACCGATCCGTCCATCTATCAGTGACCACATTGTTCCTATTTGTGTGCCGTCTCCAAATTCTATATTAAGCAAGATTTATGTAAAAAAGAAGGTAGCGAATCATTTTGGTTAGCAATAGGTGATATTTGGTGACTATTTAGATGATATATTATCCCTACCAGTGGGGGTGGGTGGAGGTTAAGTCGTGCGCTTATCTCCACTGGTAAGATATTTAGGTAGAGCTAGGTACAGCATTCGTAGTTCCCTAAGTAGGTTTTTGTTATAATTTGCCGGAAACTGAACAGCCGCAATGTAGTACGTATTTAGGTAGGTACCTACCTAAAAAACAATAAAATGTGTCCACCCTGTGTGACACTGATACCAAGTATGATGTCGTCATATCACGATTTAACTACATTAAACACATCTAAAAGTATGTCCGTCCTGCTCATAAGTTACATACAACCATGCTTACTAGTGTTTGTTGTATGTTATCACGCAAATCGGCTATACACTTTAGATGAAATTTTGTAATAAAAAGTTTAACCTACTAACTTTTTTATGGTCCTAGTCGAACACTCCCACTGTGTGGTTGCTTGTGTGAGCCAGGAACGAAAATTGTGACCAATGATGACCCTTAAGTTTACTCTCTATGAAAAGTTAAATTGACTTGGAACCCGCATGAAATAAATCGAAAGAAAGAATAGGAGGAGTTGGAAGAAAATTATTCACTTCCTCCGTTGCAAAGCGGGAGACAGAAATTGCTTTATGGGCTGATTGTCACAGAAGCAAGACTGTCACAGTTGAATGAAAACCAGTTGTAGGGCAGCACGGATCATAATTAGATTAATTGGACCTAAAGGCAGGTTAAACTATGAACTCTACCTTTTTACATACATGCAAGACTCTACCGTTCTATTATCTCTAACTCTACCAATTTATTTTTTCTCGCCCTACAAATTTATATGGAAAGTGACATCTACCGAAGGACTCGAAAACGAAATACAACACATCACGCCATGATCTTTGTCACCCTCGCACTTTATATTAAGCCACTTGTAGAGGCCGATAGATGGCAGTGACAGCCAAACCTTATATTGAGTTACAACAAAAAATATAGATGTCACCACATTCTTGTTTCAATGCACTAGATACATACGCGTCCAGAGGAATGTAGAGATTCGTTAAATCATGTAATTTGCGCTACCTTTCAGCCTTTACGTAAAGTATCGGTATAATTAATTGGAAATCATTTATCTAATGATAAGAAAGATTAACATTAATTTAGAGACACCTGATAATTTAAGGGCAATATCGACATCTCAGCACAGATTACATAATCTAAGTAGGTAATTAAATAAATCTACCTAGTTAAAGTTACTTCAGTAAGTGATTATGTCAATTACCTCCACATTTCGCGTAGTCAGTAAAAAAATAATAACAAATTTTGAAATAAGTAAACAAAAACTTACCAATGAAAACACTTGTGTTAACAATGCCCAACAAGAATTCGTAGATCAGTGGGCGCAAGTACCATCGCGTTTGAAATAGAAAGTACTAAACTAAACTTTGTTTCATTAAAAGATAACCTATTATACTCGTTTATCGCTTGTTATATCATTTCTGCGAAGATGCCTGGAGGCACCATTACCGCTGATAAGTCAGCGCAACAACACAAAGGGGTCGTGGATGACATATAGGTGAAAACGTGGAACACTGACACCAATCTGAGATACGAACCTCAGATTTGACCCGACGCATTCTTATATGGAATCCACCCGTTAGTCATTCGCGAACTATTAGGGCTGCTGCGGGCGACCAGGCTTCTATTTTGAGGAATTGAGAAAATTTTACACATAGCATAGTCACTTTCGACAAATAGCTTTTACGGTACCAGATCCAAATTTCCGTAGGATATTAAATTCTTAATAGTAATGCCCTTTACCGCTGCAGCTCTCTCTACCATTTTATGCGTAACATTTTTGTGTGCCAAATTGTACAGCGTCCCCTATCGCCGAACTGAGGAACTAACAATTTTTCATGTATTTTATATCATGTAGGTACTTTTGCGTAATCGCCATCATAGAGTGCATCCTAGAGAACGTACAAACTCATGGTAGAGCGAATGGTAGAGCTACTGTTTGTACATAAGTAAGTACCTGTATTCTGTGAACCGCGAGGTTACATATCACCGAAGGTAACCGGTATTCATGATCTCTTATTCGTTCGGATCGGATTAAGCCGCTAACTTGAATGGGCGGCTAAGATAATGAAACCTGTCTGTCCATTATTCATAAACTTCTGACCTCAATAACTTAAACTAGTGTTTACAATTTGAATGAATTCATATCACACTTATAAAACTTGATTACACTGCAGCTATTTGGAATATCGTTTCGTTTTTATTGATCTATAAAATCAATTCTATAACGGTTCGTACACTGCCCATTTTAAATTGACCCATTTACGGAACACATTATAAAGTCTCATGCAATTTTATATGGTCATGTAAAATTGCGATACATGAGACGTTTCAGCACAAGCTTCGAAATTTCACTTGTGGTCCTTCCGCGGACTTCCTTTATACCATATACATAGCTTTAGCTTGAGTCAGATCGTGTGTGAACCTTATTGGTGCTTCATACATGCATGGCAATTAAACTGCATTGATTCTCTTCAATACAGTTCAATATTTACCAAACAGGTATAGGATTATAGTAAGTGTAGCAGCACCTCACTTTTGAAACGTTGCCAGGGCCAGCCCTGGAAAATCGACATCTAATCGTTGCAAGCAACATGGCAAGACTGACTCAAAGGTATCACTCACAGTCGCCGAGCGAATCTACGCGTGTTTCTCCTATCTGCGAATATTTATCTAAAATAAAATAGAGAGTCGATCTCCGTAATAGTAAAACGCGGTTTTTTATGGTGCCGCCGGCGCGTTCCCCTGCGCTTATAGAGTGACTCACTCGTTCATTTTAACTGTACTCTTCGCTAAGTTTTTGCTCTGCTGGGAACAATTAGTAACTAACACGAGGGCGTAATGCACTAATGAGCCGTTTATGAACTTAAGAACAACATTCTCATTCTTACACAGAATTAATTATTGTGTGAAGCGTATGTGTATTTGTTACAGCCGTTAATGCGACGCGCGCACATTGTTAGTTGAAACAACACATGAGAAAGTCGTAAATCTTAGAAAATATATGTACAGATGCCACCTAATTGGAATGGACGATATTGATAAGCGGTACAAGGTTCACGAGATCATATCATTTGTTCCCACATCAGCGCATGAGCGTTTTAGAATGATAACAAATTGGTTCCATAAGTCGTGAGAGGCATTCAGTTAATGCAATTTGTTCACGTCGATTCGTTGTTCTGGGTCATTGGACGGGTCAACTAAACCGCGGGCCTGAGTTCAGAATGATGTCGGGCTGTTTTGAGGTTGCACAGATCAATCAACTTATCAAATTTTGATATGAACGAAAGTGATAAGCGAATGATTGACATGAAGACCTACAAAACTAGAAACGATACCTCATTTCAGAGCGGGCAAGGTTAAATTCAAGAAGGTTAGAATACCACTGGAGATATCACGTAGAACTATGGAGTGAAGACAGGTTTTTTTACATACATACATACATTTTGTCCCTCTCACACTTCATCTGAAATTGCCATGATAAACACAAAAAAATACCCAAACTAACGTGTGATGAGCCAAGATTTCGCAAGTCCGTGGTTTTCGTGTCTGTTTTTTTATGGATTTTATTTACATATTACATATGCTCAATTTGAGAATCCTCTTCTGACTTCAGTATTTATTTTTATATAGAAAACCAAAAAATATATCAACCGTTCACTTTCCTGATTGTCGGTAGCTGTTATTTTAATAATTTAGCAACACTGATAGAACACTCAATTTGACACTATGGCCAAACTGTCAAAAATTTTCAAGCACTTCGCATTTTTAAATTAGTTTAATGCTTAAATAAAAGTGTATTCTTGTAATTTAAACGATGTATTGTGTTGTGCAAAATTGCAGAAGTGTATGGATACCAAACTCAAACATTAAGTTACACGGGTAATTGTATTTTACGCTAATCACCTTATTTAACCATATTTATATTATTTTTAATGGGAGACGTAATAAAACATCAATAAATGATTATTATTAGTATTGTGTGGCTATTGATTAATGATATAACAGTTTATGTTGTACTTTTCGTACTATATTCATTTAGTTTTTACATGAACATTTGACCTAAGAAGGGTGACCATCATCTCACTGTATTTCAGATTTTCTGAGTAAGAAAGGACACAAGTATTATATTTATTATTATACTAATCATATGTTCCAAAGTCAATCGTCTTATTACACTTATATGTGTTCGGTCCCCAAGCCTGCTCCAATGGGTTAATGATAAAGTAAAAATGCTGTAGAAAATGTGCTAATGAAAATCTATATTGTTATTGTTGCTAGGCTACAAACACCATAAAGTCAAAAGAGAAACTATATACCAAAAAGGTTGTTCAAGCCTTAACAATATGAGTACCCACCATATATTGTGATTGTGCTAAGTTTATAAGTACCACAATCACGATGGGTACCTATTTTATGACGGGTGCGTATACCTCACTTTGCCCCCTGCACACTTCGACCCTAGGCAGGAGCCGAGCCGGCGCGGCGTTCGGCTCGCATACGTGCTCGCGCTGGTACCGCGCTGTGAGTTAGTGACAGTTAGACCGTCACGCGGAGAACGCGCGTAAGCTCGAATGCCGGTTGGGTTATTTATACAAACAAATAAAATTTGAGTGCCTGTTTGTAATATCAAAATAACACCTTTTCACTGAATCCATATGCAAGTAGATACTCGTACAATACATAGGTAACAAAAAAGCGGGTTGAAGCGGTTTGTTCCGGGTAATCTCCGAAACGGCTGGACCGATTTTGACGGGACTTCCACAGATAGCTGAAATATATTAGCTGATACATACCGCATATTTATATTTTTAAATTTTAAGTAATTTTGGAAATGGTTTCACTGGCTTGTTTCATTTTTTTTTACTTGTTTATGATGAGTGAGTTTGTAACGCGTATCAACATATGTGATGTGACTTAAATGGTTGTATCTTTTGATTGCGGTGACCTGGAAGCTTTATAAATTATTAATTCTTCTTCTTTCTTTAAAAATATGTTCCAGTAATAGCAATAACAAACACATTTAATAACAATACAATACAAAAAACGGGTGTGATGTGATTAAGATTAGAAAAGTCACGATGACATGACTATTCATTATCATCAAACAATCTATTTACTATTCTAATAAATTTTGTGGTAGCTTAACTTCCACTGAAATTGGGATCACCACTGTTGCATAAGAAATCAATAGCATCAGCGACAGAAAAACTGAGTGTCTGCGCTGCAAGACGTACATATATGTATTTATTTTTATACTATGATAGTTGACATGTCCACCTGTAACTTTTTGGACAATTTTAACCCTTCTTTCAATTGCACCATGTGAAGTTCTTTAATAAATTTAAATGACATTTCCGTCCGGCGTTGTTAATGTACCTATAATCAGACATTTCTAGTAAGCTTTAAAATATGCGTAGCATCTAATAAGCAGTGTACATTGTTAACACATAAGTCTTGTAACGATCTTGACTGCGCTTTTGATATGTCATTTTGTACTGGTATGACATAAGAAACATTGACATTTCTAAGATCGCTCTCTCAGACTTGAGATCGATTTATTAATATGGGCCCGAAACCGTCAGTCCTAAACTTGAGATCCGATGTTGTCACCCTAAAGAGAGAAGCAACAAACACGTGACGTTATTCAAGGTCATATTTTTTTGCTTCAAAACATTGTTCGTGTTAAAACATCCAGTGTTATGTATAAAGTTCTTGGTTAAATTTGGAAACACACATAACTCTAAATTGAAAATTTAAAAACCCCCGATGCGACGACCTTTTCATCAAATGTATACTTTACCTAGTTCGTCCAAATAACGCTAAAATTATATTAAATTAGTTTCTTTTCTGTATTTTTTCTCAATGGCGGAGCAGCGCCCTCTAGAATTATTATTGCGTAATATTCCATGACCATTAACAAAATTTAACGCGTGCGCGTATCCATCATTTGACACGTGACTTATGGAACGTCTTTAGTTCATACACAAATCTCATATAAAAATTGATAAAATATCATTTTTTTCCAGAATCCGGGAAACTTTTCAAATATATAATATTGTAAAAAGCCAGTTCAGACTATTACGATCATTTAAAAATATAATAAAGCGAAATCGTTTCAGCCGTTCTCAAGTCATGCAAAGATATTATTCCAATGAGCCCAAATTTCGATCGGATTCGAGCCGTGGAAGTTGGTTTTGGCCGTGAATGTGGCTTTTTCAACCTACAAAAGAGCTGATGATCTTCAAACGGCTGAACCGATTTTCATGAAACATAGCTAAGAACACTCTCGATCAGAATACCTATCTAACGAAAGAAACAAAATTGAAATCGGTTCATCAGCTTGGGCGCTACGTTGCCACAGACAGACACACAGATACACAGATACACAGATACACAGATACACATGTTAAACTTATAACACCCGTCGTTTTTCGTCGGGGGTTAATAAAAAGAAGCAGTGCAAGTTGCCATTGAACATTCGTAGGTATCTCATGTAAATTTTCCAGGTAACTTGTGGACAAAACATTTGGTAAGTTTCGAAGCCGTATTTGATGAAACAATGTGGATTTAAAAGGAAGTTCATAGGACGATTAAAATTATGAATGAAATAGAATCATCCATCCATATTTCCCACCACCTATGACAGTTATTTCGTAAGCCCATGCATTGACACTTGACCTTTTACTGACAACCCCTTCGGTAAATAGTTCGCAAGTGTCGCAATCTATGCAGAGTCGTGTCTATGCTCTAGCATGTTCGGTGAACGGTTGCCGATGACCAAGCCCCGCGGCCTTCGCGTCAGCTGTCCCACCCACCGGCCTATTGAGTCATTGCCGATGTCGCCCACTGGTAGTCGGTTACTCCCTGTCATTAGCATAATCTTTGTATTAATGTTAACGGCTACCACGACCTTTTAGCCTAAATATTAATTGTATCGATCAATGCCAACATTTGCAAGTGATGTTCATCTTTGAGAACTTGACCATATTTTCAAGGGTTTAGTTTGATTTTATTGTTGTGTGCAATAAAGAATCTGCCTGTATTGTTACAGTGGCGCCTGCTATAACTGAGATTTCTGTTGTCGGTTCTTTTAAAAAAAATGTATTGTACAGTCTACTGCTGAATAAAATTAAGGTAATTTTATTTATTTCTTTGTTTGTATATTAAGATCGCATTGATGATGAAATTGACACATAAATCAACTTATTTATTTTTTTAGAAAATATTAATCTATGCGTTTACAAATAATCGTAGCCACTAATGGTTTATGTGGAGACCGTTAAAGTTAAACAAACGTGCCTAAAACGACTTCCTCTTTTTCAAACACGTTTAAAAATAGTTATTTCAAGCTGGGTACGATCTAATATGGACGGCAATTTATTCTACGACGCTCCAAAGACATAAAATATGATGTCACCACACACGATATGAATACATTTCGAGTTTCAAACCGATTCTCGGTACTCACCGGACAGAATTTAGGAAGTTCAACGTTTTTTGTTCAAAATAAGTTTCCTCATCAACGTTTTGCACGAATTTCTATGTAACGTCCCCCCATGCCTATAGCTCGTAATCTGCGTGACTATACAGCGTGAAGCTTCTATTAACCGGCTAAGTGGGAGCTCATGTTATTTCGGCTAAAGAGTGTTATGTTGTGCTAGATCTAGATAAGACACCTGAATAGCAAGTGGAGAGTACGTGTACCATAATGAGGTGTTGTGTAGCGAGCTCGGTGGATCCTGTCCGGTTTTACGACGTCCGGCGCGTTAAGTCAACGGTCGAGGGGTTCCGAAATTAGCCAGTGCGAATGCTATGCACGCGAGCGCTGGCGCGTCGGCTGATGCACGGTGAGATAATAATTGCGTATTTAGCTTAAAACTAAGGGACGATACACAGTGTGCAACAATTTATTGTTTATATGAGATCAATTTGTTTACTTGACCTTAACTTAGAGTGTAGTGGCATCAATAAAATCTTCGATTTATCTGTGTCTGGTCTCTACTAAATATTATCAACAATCGAAGACTTCAATCCACTCAAGCTATGTGCCAAATATCAATAACACATGCAAATATTATCTAGGCTAAGACCTAAATTCCTGCTGAAGTATGCGGGCGAACGGAACTCAACGGTCCAAAGATAGAGGCATATAGGATTCACAATTCCACCATTCATGAGCTTCCTGGTGGCAGATTGTTGTACATTGCCCCTAAGATAAACGGGAGAGCGCGGGTGAGCGGGGTCGGGCTGCGCGTGAGTCACCACGGATTCCATGCCAATGTAGCGCCAGTGAACTTGCTCTTATAATACACTTCGTCGCACAACTTAATTGCTGCTACGGTTTTTTCTCGACCGAAAATAAATTAGTCCTCAATTACACCTACAGTTTTGTATTCAATTTACTCACTTACTAGAGCGCATGCAGATTGGATTTATCCAGATATTCCAAGAACCACTCTATAACGCTTCTTGAATAGATTTCTTAGTAGCGCGTATGGTGTTGGAAATAGATAAATTACAATTGAACTTTACAGGTTCATTTGGCGGCCAATTGCGCGCTCCGAATGACACAACTTACAGTTCACAGGAACTATTACATCACAATAGCAATCTAAATGCAAAAAGCGTACAGCCTGACAATCTAACACAAACGAGTCTATCACCTGTCATAGCGCAGCGAGGGATCGCACGAACTGTTTTCTAATAAGGCTCGCGTTACGCAACCATTGATGTTATTCAACAATTAGGCGACAATGCGATCAGGTGAGATAACTATGACACTCAATGATTGACGTCGCCGCCGCGGCAGGTTTGATGTTGTTTTCTCCGCCCGTGTCGGCCTGTCTTAATAAGAATTCCTTGTTAATTTAGACGCTGAACGATACATCGATAAATTTGCGAAATCCAGAGAAAGCCGCCCACGTCTATCAATCAAAGCATGCACGCTGATGCCGTGTGAATTTGGAGCCAAAATTCATAAAAATACATGCAGCTATAAAGCAATACGAATATAGGAGAAGTTATTGAACCTACCAGATATATCTGAATTTATTTTCGATTAAAATGAAAGGCACATACTTAATTGAATCATCAAACACTATTTACTATTGAACAGAAGCATTGATCAATCATTTTCTCCGCTCATTGGTGCCGTATTTAACTTTCATAGTAGGTACTTTCACGGGCTGCGATGACGAATGAGATTGTGTGCTCAAGAAAGACCGATCACCAGTTTTTCTGTGTAAACGAAACACCGCAGAACACCACGCGTGACGTATCGTTAATTACAGAAACTGGAATTAACAGCACTGAGTTGGCGTAATAGTTACTGCTCTCACGCATTGTTCCGAGAGGTCTTTAACCACTCAAACATTTCCATACGAAGTCAAGGCGAGAGTAAAATAAAAATAAAACGGTGCCTTGACGCCGCCGAGCGAAAGATTTGCAATAAACAATGGAATTTACGAACATTGAACGATTGACAAATGAACGTGAAATACGTTGACAAGTAACACGAGAAAATATTACATTCATCGGCCTGAGTACGTCTATTAAAGATCTGTGTAATTAAGCCGAAAAAAAAAAGTTTTGAAACTAAAACAATGGCAAGGTATCTCATGCGGTAAGAGGCGATCGTCTCCCATGATGCGGAACGCAGAAGGTGTTAAAACAATTCGATTGGATCGGGCTGTTATTATAAAATCATTGTGGAGATAGCTGCGTGCGAAACAAAGAGATACCGCTACAAGATACTCGCCACCAATCCCTTTCGACCACACCGAATTGTAATTGCATGGTACATCGCCAGTTCTAGATACGTCAATCATTCGTCCAGGAAGGTGTACTTTACACATCGGCCATTGCATTAGTGATTACACCTACTGTTTCACTCACTTTCGTATATAAAACGATACGATTTATGGTTGCAATATAAACAAACTATTGGGAAACTGAATGTTGTCTACGGTACAAGTTGGTTCGAAAGTCAAAAATAATCATAACATAGATATTAATGAATGAATCACTTCTCCAGCTTTCGGCCATTCGATTCTGGCAGCCAACAGAATTGTGCTTCCAACCAAACATTTGATTCCCATTTATTTATACACACAGCTATGAATTCCGCAGTTTATTTGATATCTTAACACTGTGCTAAACAAAAAACAATCTGATTCCTAGTAAGACGTGAGAGAATTAATACAGAAGGATCGATATTTTATGTTCACGTATTAAATAAGTAGTTGAAAACATCGGAGAGGCGGCAAAGAGCCAAGAAAACGGTTGCCTGTGACGTAGTTGTTTCCAAACAAACACCTTTACAGATGGTCATGAATCCTTGATATTACGCCTCTATTAATACACCCTTTGATCTGGATTATTACTCACATCTTGCGGGATTTATAGTATACTAGGAAAATAAATATAAAAAAACAAAGTTGAAATCTATAGATATCTGTAAAAGTCATAATCACCTGTATCATAATATGGGAAATACAGACAAATAAAAACTTTACGTGTGATTTTAAATTGCTTCTGACGAATTTAAGATTTTAAAATTACATTAATATGTCTATTGAAAACTTAATTTAGGAAAATTCCTATCTTTTCTCAGTGTAAATAAATAGTGAAAGCGATAAATGTTTATAGCCTCGTTTAGTATGAGCGAGTGGAGTATAACATCGTCCGGTGGGCGAGCTTGCGCCCGCGCCGGTCGCAGCGTGCTTCGGGCGGGCCGATGATGTGCGCATGCGTCGGAAACCGCAGGTTCGCAGAAGCGCCGCCTGTAAATATTATTGCACCGAGCCCAGTGCCGCTCTTTAATAACGTGGCGAAATGCAGGCCGCGGTCAACATTCCCCCGGTACCGCTACACGATGAGATATTGGCAGGTTTTTGACCGCGACGCATGAGCATCGACAAGAATTTTCTTTGTCCCACCCTTTAATGACCGAATGAGAAAGCGAAATATAATGGTTAATTCAAAATACCGTCCCGAGGCACTTGCCGCCTTATAATTAATGTATGATTTTAATGTACCTACTCACTAGTTGAATGTAAATGTACAATTTTGTCAATGAAGAGAAAATACATTTTTCTAAAAAGTGGGCCAAAGCAAATGTTTCTCCGAAAAACTGGAAGTAGATATAACGGTGCTTTGTAGAGACAGCGCGAGCTCGCTGCATATTAACGTGCGTGTTGTTTGTTCCTGTGTGTGTTTTAAAGCTTTGAAGAACAACTAGATAATCTAAATATCATGTAAAATTACCGACGGATGTAAACAATCTTAATAGAATTTCGTTTCAAGTCGAATATTCAATTGAGGACATGTGACTTCCATGTATTTAAAGCAAGTACTTGCAAGCGTTTCCTCGGAACAAGGGAAGGTACATATATCTAGACAATGAGTGATGCGTCGTGTGTCGTCACCGAGCCGACAAAGGCTCGCGGCACGAGCCTATTTGTCAGTCATTCCTACACAATCACGACCGGCCCGACGCACATACAAATTGGACGATGAAAGCATCACAGGATATGTTATACAAATTGTCTCCACCGTTTCTGAACCTCATGAGGACTCTGAACCTTGGTCAACGAAGCTTCACTTAGTTCATTGGTTCACACAATCACTGGGTATGGTTGGAATACTTAACTATAGGTGTGCGTATAAAACATGTTATGTTACTATATAATTACCTATTACAACATCCGTGATAATCTCAAATTATACAGTGAAAGTGAAATGTCTATAATCAATGCGTTAAAAAGTTTATTTTAAACACCGATCAAATTTGCTATAGAAACATTGAAGGGAGAGCAAGCAATAAAACTGATTTAAGGGCTTATAAATCAAACACATTTCCACGTTACTTTCTTTAGTGGGTACGCCTATCGAAAACTTGTAATAGTTAATGATATACAATTTCATTGAACCGGCTAGTTAGATAAATTAGTTTTATAATTAATATTCCATGGAAATTATGTGAGAATTTAGTTAGTTATTTATTTGAAAATGGGATACGGAAAACAATCTAGTATAGAAGTCGGCTTATCACATCTGACCTCTACCAATGTACACCCATTACATTTCTAAACGTCATTATTAACGAAGACCCGTTTTTGTGAGAATTTCCGGCTTGAGTTGTCATAGGAGTCATTTGATGTAAATTAATTTTAATTAGTCACTACTTGGTAGCCGATACACAAATTTATTAGTTCATTAGGAGTGAAATTAAAAAGAGATTAAACAAGATTTAAATGACCACTAACATACCTATAGATGTGTGTATTATGTGGAAATTTCTCTACTCACAAAGAAGCTTCACTAATATAGCTATCTAACACATTTTGGATACTACCTACTCTGCTTATAATCCATAATATTAGTGAAGCTTCTTTGTGAGTAGAGAAATTTCCACATAATTAGGTACTACTGAAAGGACTAAACTCACAAATTGGTTCTGGCTGTGCATAATAAGTTTTGTTCCAATTTCAACGTGAATTCCCATAGAAACAATAGCGACAGCATGCAAAAACGTCTCTATATTTGACTCGGACGTGCCTAATGAGTGAATCGAGCCTCATTTAGTTGATAGAGGTTCCCATGCATCGGAATGGAGGCACGGAGGCGTCGACACCACCACCGACAGTGAGTCACCAGCGGCTCGAGGTCAAGAGCACGCCGCGCCGGCTGACTACCTGATGAGATAGCGTTTGCTCCAAAACATTGTCTAAATACTGATATAATAAAAGTACTGCGATCCTATAAGAATAGTGGACAATACAATGACGTTTGAAGGAAATCTGTAACCCGTGTGGGGTATTCTGGGTGTGTGTATTTGTGTGAACTTGTAATTCGAAGAGAAAATATGTGGAAGCCAGGAATGAAATGTAGAGACTTTATCGATCTGTTTTATTTAAATTTTTGTTTCGGTTCCCGAGACACTAAATAACTTAGTGTCTGTCTATCGTTAATCAGAATTGTTTAAACCATGAATTACAAGAACGGAAATACAATGTAGATACGAACAAACAACTCTACGTAATCTCTTACAAATTATTTAACCGCGATCTATAAGATTAAACATTTTTGTTGTTCCAAACCAGACGCATAATAAATATGGTGAGACCGAATGCATGAATTAATTTAAAAAAAAACTACCTGAATTAACGATGTCGAATATATTACCTATAAATCAATAATCAAAATGCCGTACTCTAAGTGTGAATGCAATATCTGCCGAATATTTTATTGCTAGGTCACGCTTATGTCAATATAGGACAGTGTAATGAAGGACGTACTAAACACGCACTCACGACTTAAGAGACACTCAAGTATGATCTTTTCTTCCAATGCGCGTGCGAAGGTTAATAAAAGTTGAGTTAAAATCAATAGACTCTAAATTCTCTCATTTTAAACTGAGGTATATTTGGTTCAAACTGTCGCCCACAATTTTATGACAAAACGCACTTACCTAAGAAATTTGCCTTATTCGACATTTGAAGAAAAAGTATTTTCGGAATATCATTTTATGATGCAACTCTAATAAGTTTTGATTAATTCTAAAACAGTCATGAACATTTTTGGACACGATTAGGCTGTTTCGACACCCGAGGAAATTGAGACAGATGGCTCGCCTTACTTTGCGAGGGCCACTACCGCCCACGCTTCCACTCTAGTCTCGGGCCCACTGCCACACGTGACCAGCGGACAGGAACGCCATTCTTTACATATTATTGTTCGCGCACTCCGAACAGAGATCGAGTACCCTCGCAGCGCGAGCAGCACTCAGCCGCTCCGCGCTTGATGGCTGAAGCATCGCTGAGGATTTGCATTACTGTCACCGTCATCCGTCTTGTATGTTGCCTCAATGGCACACAATTACTGTGAGCGGAATTTATTGTTGAGAATATAAAGCTTGGACGATCCATTCGTTGTATGATTATAGCTTGAGTTGATGGAAAACTCTGAGCTTGATAACTCCTACATTAAGTACGCAGAACATAAACTTATTATCCATGAATAATGACGAAGCTGAAGTGGAAGTGGGCCGGTCACGTATGGGACCGCGGCGGTGAGCTAATATCAGCACTAGCTGGATACCTGCCAATAGCCGACGCCGTCGGGGTAGACCAAGAAGACGGTGGCGAGATGACCAGACAACTTTGCAGGAAAAACGTGGCCGGAAATAGCCCTGGACAGAGCAACGAAAAGAAAATGGGAGGCCTTTACCCGAAGTGGAACAATCTTACAGGCTAATAAAAAAAAATAACAATGTAAACCTTCAGTGTGTGTGAACTTTGTAAAATATCGATTTTATTCGGTCTTTCAGCAATACCCACATGTATAATTTGCGTAAGTTTCACGTGGGAACATATTCTTTGGCATTACCGCATAATCTTAGAATTGCATAACATAATATATTACATGTTCCAAACGGCACGCTCTTCGAAAAAAACAACAATATGTCGTCATAATGAAATGTAACAAACATACTATTATGACAGTTGAATACACTTTATCTACAAGAGAACATCTTGTTCCATGCTACTTGTAACTAAATAAATGTCGTTGCAGATTATTTACGTTATGCTGCGCTTGCGCCATCGTACGTAACATCGTTCCGAGCGATGCTATGACATCACTGTGTAGTGTATTAGAAGTATAAGAAGGATCAATGAAAAGGTGTCTTTAGCCCGCGGTGTGGCTCGTTAGCGTCAGTCGTTAAAATTTGAACGTTTTTTACGGTGCGAGCGTAGGCAACGAACCTGTTTGCACGGGAAGATCGACCACACACCTTGTCCGTCGCACTATATTACAGAATTATCACATTCATAAAATTATCTAAGTACATTGAACAAAACTAAGGCAAAGACAAATAATTGCCTGTAACGAAATAATTCCACAACTAATTAACATATTCCAGCACGGATTTTTTTTTGTTTGATGGCAAGTATTGACGAGATAGTTTCAAATGTATGTGATAAAATGGGTTCTCCCTTTTTGAGTGTTCTTGTTTAGTTTGGAATATCCCTAAATAACGAATGACTGTGATTCCTAAACTACCTGCTACGCAATATCTCACTGAGCCATCTGTTCGAAGGCGGGCCCGTAAACTTGGGTTGCAAAACTTGGTGTAAGTATAAAAATAAATCAGAAAGAAATCTTGTTTTTCTCCGCGAAATGTTTAATTACGTTAAACAAGATACATTATGCTACTCGCGTGTCCTCTCCATTACCCCATTACGTCTTCATCGCAGCGCACTTACGGCTCACAAACCATACATTATAATGTTACGAACCGGTATAAAATATATTAGCAAACAAGAGCTTGGCCTTATACGAGTAGTAACAGCCGGCAGGATAAACCAGAAAACTATACCTTGAACTGACGATGACAACATCATCTCTGTAGGGGTATATCTTTCTGAATATTATCTGGATAGTTTGATAGGAAAGAAATGGATTCCTAAGTCCATAAGCCATAGATTACATTTTAGTTGGAAGGAACTTGCAGCAATGTGTTGAAAAAGAAAATGTAATATGAGTTTAAAGTACTATAAGCCATTATAGTAACATATAGGTTCATATAGGGATCATAAATCGTTTAGCACTTTTATAAATTACCAACAACTCGAGTGCGAAGCACTGACAACAGATAGATAAGCCAAGAGATTAGTTATGTTACCACCCAAATGTAGGTCGGATAGATACCTAGCGATAACGACGAACCCATAACAGAGATAATACTTTGGCGAAACATTTTAACAGGTACCGCGCGGAATCCCCTTTGTTCAGAGTTCGAACACAAAATAAACTTTCTTTGCCGAACGGAATATCATTAAATGAAATCTAATCAGTTAAACGCTAAAGCAAACACGATGAATGTAAATAGAATACGATTTTCACGTTACGAATGTACGGAATGCCCTCGCGAGCGTACCACCCACGGCTCGATTACACTCAGAGTATTCTGATGAATTACAAGAAATTATGCAAACTGCGTCGGTGTCCGTTCACACACTTTCGCTGAGACAGTTTGGAGACTCACACGGGTCCGGTCGCTGATGAAACGTGATCTTACTATTCACGTACAGGATCGAGTCTGTAAACATTTATTAAAGTTTTAAAGGGAACGACCGTGGATCACATAATGATGGGCGAGCACACGCCGCCGGTACCAGCCGCCGGGCCACCCAAGCGGTTCGCGGTCGCCCGTTCGTTTATTTCCTATAATCTTATCTTGACTTAATGATCGGTAAGGGTCGCAACGTAACGAAAAACCATAGTGGCAGATAGTGGAACCAACTTTTTTCAAACATTTATCTTGACAGAATTGTTGTGCTCTACCAAGTTTATCTAAATCATTAATTTATTATAACCTTTGTTATTTAACAGATACGTTGCTATTCGAATTTTCTTTTAAACAATGTCGTAAAACATAAATATTACCAACAAGATTTTTTTTTCACGTTCAAAAGTATTATCTATTAAGAATTTACGAGTGACCATATTTGTATTTTTTATAAAAGGCTGCATAAAGACAAGACGACTAAGTACATTGCGAAATTGCTGTCAAAGCGAACCTGTCTTTAAATAACATCGTTACTGTGAATTACGGTACAGGCACCTGTAGTACCTCTCGATACGAGAACGCATTAAACTTTATTTATTTCGAAATGCAAATAATGGTACACGGAGCAAAAATATGTATTGTGCACTTGACCGCTGTCTCAGAAAATCGGCGTCAAGTTGCTATTATCGTATTGCAAGCATCTATAGACTACTGTAACTTCTTAACATCAGGCTCTTGCTTTTCGTCTTTGATACATAAAAAAACAATAAAAAAATGAGTTCGTTCAGCCGTCTCTCTGATATCTGAACATTACGCAATGCAGCCCTGACCTTTGTTTCAACCATAATCGATGCTGCTGGTTATAAATTTAGTGTTATTTTCGTAAACATTATTAGACGCATGTTTATTTTTTTACGCCCATTAATCAAGTTAAATGTTATGCAAGCAATAAGCTTGACTTACTCAAGACTCCTGCATATTGTTATTTCTTCCATCATAATTGTTATTGCACGCATGCACCATAAACATGTGGTATTTGTATCGCGAAAGCAACGATCTCACGAACGCATGTGACGTCATCGCTAGTGTTGCCAGATGTGCCAGTTTTTGCCATTAGACCGCGATTCTGCAAACCGCTAAGCCCCGTTTCCTCGATAAACGTATCAATGAATCTCTTAGATATAGATGTTTCTAGGTAATCGGCCGAAAACATCTGAAGTGTAAGTAAACATTCTTGAAACAACAATTTAAGTTCTTGTATCATCGTTGTGTTAAATTGTAGGCTGGGGCATAAGAATCGAGAGGCAAAGGCTTGTAATTAGGTCACAACAGTACTTCGTGTCCACGATTCCACAATACAAGTGTTTCGATCTCGCACATTGATCAATGTTTACAGTTTTTGGCTTTACTTATACATAATTATAATGATCTACTTCGTCAGTGAGAAATAAATACCACATTATCAATAGACACTAATAATAGTATTCACAACACCCATTAGTTAACTTTATTCTTACAAACTCAAATCGTTTATTTTGTTAGGCCTACGGGGGAAATTACAAGTTTTATTTTTTATTTGTTTACTTTAAGTGTACAACTGGATCGGAACGCGAACTCGACTGAGAAGTTCCGGCAAGAAACACAGCGGGCTTTTTTACTTATATATTATTTAAATTACCAGTTCCCTACATTTAATAGGTACAACGAGCAGTATTTTGGTAAACATTTGTTATTTAGGTATGACTATTATGATTGAAGTTTTTTTTTTTTTTAATTGACTATATTTTGTTGGCCAGAGTGGCCATAACAACTTCACCCGGACAGAGGGCGAGCGCAAGTGCGCTCCAGCCAGAGGGGCAGGGGGGCAGCTAGCTCAAGGGCGCCACAAGGGACACGACCTCGGCTTGGGCCGCTGCCAGGAGAGGTGGCGAGGGTAAATCTACCACCGGATCGGAACGCGACCTCGACTGAGAAGATCATTATTAAAGTTATCTTGGTGTCTCGCCTTTTTATTGTGAACAGTAAACTTGATATAATCTAGAGCTGTACAACACTAGCCGTCGCATTTCCCCGCGCGCTTGTGATTTACAAACGCAATGTATCATAATCGCTGCGCCCGCGCCACTCTCGAGCCGCATGGAGTTCATTGACGAACGAAACATCGACGCGGAAGGCACCGACAATGGAAAAACTCCGATTGATCAGATCGCATATGTAGGTACATTATTTTCGCACGCCATTGAGTGAGTATACGAAAATATTAACAGAAAACATTTAAGAATAATACCGACTGTTATTTTTTAAATGCTTAAACATAAGGTTTGGTACTGCCAATCATTTATTCTTATAACTTAATTTATTTTCAAGGTTATTAAAGTACCTACGTAGCTACTACGTGGTCAATTACTAATTCAGAATAACCAATAAAAACAATGAAAAATAAATAAAGAGTACATTGCACTTTTTTATTCCATAATTATACCAATTTATTCAAGGGTTGTGTACCTTGTAATGATTTAATACAGATATAAGAACGTTATTTAATTATAAACTTGTTGACGTGACTACACTTTGACAAATGAACGAACATTAAATGGCTTGGCAAATCGACGATTTAAGTTTGATCGACCTTGCGTGCGATGCCATATATTTGAAACCTAGCACCTACTGTGTAAAGGTTATTACAGCAATAAATATTGGTTAAGCTATTTAAAATGTTGATTTAATATGTTTTTAGTGATTGGTCGTTGAAAAGTTCTTGACAGGAATAAATAAGTGACTGTGAACCGTTTCTAAAATAATGTTGTCCCTAAATTGACATAGAAGCTAGTCAAATTTCCAATAATTCCCCTCCCGGACCCCTTCACCCATTCTCATTGGAATTCACAATCTCTTTGTGTTTATTTAATACCTAAGCGCTTATAAATCTCTATGTATGACAAGTTAGCCGCCACGAAAGGGCACGGAATGCCGCATGCCGGTGCAATTCGTATCGAGTTATTTTGCTGTACCTACATCTACCCTGTTACAAGTGTTTATTGCGTCAGAGCGCGTAAGAACCGCGCCAGCCACATACCTCTCACTCCACCAGGGTTACCTGAATTAAAACATTGTGTACTGACAATATTTAGTATCTATATGAACCTGGTTAATAGAATTCTCAAAAACTTGCAACTAGTTTACGGCGCCCACAGCTATTTTCAATTTCGCAACTGAGTGCTCTATGTTATAAGTTGTTACAATGATAATTAATAGTAATCAATTCAGGTTAAAATTGTCTATTCATAAGATAGGTAATAACTTTTCATAAGATAATATGTCTGTAGTATTGCCTGATTGACCTAGTCTGTGGACGAAACACCTAAATTACTTGCTATATTTATAGATACGGCGCTAGCTAGCCTGTAGCTACCGACTTGTAGGTACCTATATTAGGTATACAAGGAATCTCATATTGAATCATTCGGATCGATTTCGGAAACAGGTTCGGAAACTTGACCTGTTTGTATTTTTGCAAATTACAATTATTTTTAAAATAATTTAACTTTTAATAATTGTAGGACATATATCGAATCGTTATCCGATATTGATGATTCGAACATTTAAAGGATAACTAATTGTTTATAGGCATCATCGCCATCGCTGACACCATCACAAAGACGACATAAAGATTAGTAAAGTCGTCAACGAAGTCCCTTAAAGGAATCAATAATGCCTATGTCCATAAAAAGATTTTCTAATAAACCTTCCATTTCTTATTGCTGACTTACTTAAAACAGTATTGACGTATACAGAATAATTTGTAGACATGGGTGTGTTATGAAGGAAATATGGTGAATGACGCGACACTACCTTGTTTCTTTGTCCATACCTCCATGGTTGTCGCGTATGCGCATTCATTTGACAGCCCTATTTGGCAATATTGGTCGGGGCATTTAGCGGTGTACGAGCAAGTTATCTGTGCCCACGCACACATTAGCTTTATCAATGCAAATATTGAATTGCCAATATACTGACATTCGTCTGTGGCTACTTAGCGCTTTTCGCAATGCTTTTGTACTGTTTAGCAACACCGTAATTAGGTTGTCCTCTCGATTTTGCTCGACACAGATCTTTTCATTTAATCTGTCATTAGATTATATAAGTTTAAAGGTTTTGTTAAGGCAAATGCCAATGTTACTTCCTGATCTTCATTCGCTATTGAATCTCTCTTGCTTCCTAGTTACATTTTAGGCACAAAGTTACTGATATAGGAACTGGCTTATATAAAACATGTACTGGTCATTAAACGTAGTAAACAAATGATGATTTAATCTGTGTAAGGTCACAGGTACCATGGTCGGAATCAGCTAAACTGCAAAACGTTTTGTGACTTCCGCAGATATTTGTACGCTAAATTTAATTCGCCCAAGTTATCAAAGAAGTTTGCTTGCGAATAATATAATAAAAAACCCTAAATCGACAAACGGGCTGATTACGCTAAACGACCAGACACATTGTCTATTACTTTTTTAAATATACAATTATAAAGGACCTATTACACGACTACAGTGCCACAGACTTAAATTGTTGAGGACACAGCCGCCAAACCGTTAAATGTATCAAAATGTACCTAATCAGCTGCAAGTTGTAAATAAAATAAATAATGTGTTTAGGACACAGCCGCCGTAGCAGCAAATTTATGTATATTGTAAAGTTAGCTATGCATTATGAATAAAACAAATTAGGTGTGTTGCTTTATTTATCCAAAGTAGCTACATACATAATCCTTCAGGGGCCAGACAATAACCCTTCAGGACGAAATAAGCCTTCAGGTAGTATTTTTCTAAGGCTGAAATACAATTTGAGGCGAGGGTGGAACCCCGGTCGACGAGGGTAGATGGGAGACGACTGGCCCAGATATCCTCCGTCCCTGTCTACAAGCAAGGGCCTCCCTGTCGCACGATGGCGGCGATAGGGCTGACGACCGACCGGGGCTCACTCAGGCAGCGCGAGTACCCACCCTCAAATTAGCATAGAGGGGCGATCATATCATCGCCGGGACGGAGAAAAACTGAACGCGCCAACACATCTGAATTACGAAGAAACTTAGGGAAGACTGAAGACGCTGCACGAACACGGAGACAGGAAGGCGGGAAGACGACCTGGGAAGCAAGCCCCCAGCAAGCCCCGTAGCAAAACCTGAAACAAGCGACACATGTAAACACGAAGAATTGATAAAGAAATACAGTCCACTAACAACCGAAGAAGCGTTTCAATAAATCCCTCTGTAGAGACCCCACAAATTGGTCCTACGGAGCCGGATCGGAAGCCAGCAAGAAGCAAGAAGGCAAGACCACGAACAGTTGAAGAACCCTTACAGAAGAAAGAAGATTCATTACAGAAGATCGTCCGTATCGAAGATCGTCGGGTCGACGGGTGAACGTGTCGTCGGGCCGCTGGGAGGCGCCGCCGACCGCCGCCGACCGCCGTCTTCGAGTCTACGGTGGTACGAGTCTTCGTGCAGCGAGTCTTCACTTCTACGGGTCGCTCATCGTGCGAGCCTTCGTGCCAGTCTTCGTGCCAGTCTTCGTGCCAGTCGCCGTGCTACGTCATCGTGCAACGGCTTCACAGTTTTCAGCCAATACGCGGTTTACCGCGGCCCTTGTTTGCCTGCCACCTAACGGTGCCAAACGGTAGGCAACCTCGGGTTAACGCCTCACGGCGGTGTGGTGCCTCGTGCGGCATCGCCAGTCCATCAAGAAGCGCACAAGCGCGCGGACTGAAGTTGCACGTCTGTGCTGGTAAGCCTCTGCCAGCTCAGGACCCCCCCTTCCGATCCCGCACGAATCCATCCCTGAGGGAGCACATCCCGGCTCAACTGGGCTCTCCCGAAGGACTGATAGGGCCGGTTAGGGAGGTAGGGAGGCGTGCAAGTGCCGAAGATGCCAGCCACAAGGACACCAGCGAAGCGCCAAGGAGCCGAGGAGAGGACGCCGCGAGTACATGAAGAACCGCCAGCGTCGCCGTCCGCACAAGCATCCGCGTCAGCACCTACGTCTACAATCACAGCAAGACCAACAAGATCTGCCCGGGCCGCCGCCGCCGCTGCCGCCGCCGCCGCTATCGCCGAGGCCGCCGCAGCACGGATGAACCCCGTCAGCACAGGGAAACCGACAACAGTTGCAGTTGAACGAACCGCAACAGAACCAGTGCCGCCTAAAACTATGGACCGGACCATTGCCGCCGCCGCCACCGCCGCCGCGACAAGGGAAGGAAGGCCGCACGCCCCGTCGGTGCGATCCGAACGATCGACCATGAGTGTGGCTGCACGGATCAGACAGGCCGAGCTACGAGCAGAGGAACAGTTGGCGGAGATTAGACGACACGAGCTACAGCTACAAGCGGATCTAGTGCGAAAGAAACTCGCCGCAGACATTGCTACTCTGCGGGAGGAGACGGATCAAGAAAGCAACGGAGTCCAGGAGACTACCGACGTCGAGGTGCGCATCAATGATTGGCTAGAGCGTGCCAATGTACGGGGGGAGCGCGCGGAGCGCCATCCCGTACAACCGAGAGCCCACTTCGAACGGGACCCGCTCACGAGCCGAGACCGCGTCGCAGAGGAGACGCAACGAGCGAGGTCACCGACGCCGACCCGTACAGGAGACCGTGGAGTTGACAGATTAGCGGACACCTTGGAACGCATGGCACGCCGCAGAGTCCCGCCTAGGCAGACGCAGGATTTGCCGATATTTAGCGGTGCCGCCGGAGAGTGGTTACCGTTCAAGGCCGCCATGAGGGACTCTACTGATCTACACGGATTCTCGTCGGCAGAGAACTTAGCGCGTCTACGGACGTGCTTGCGCGGAGAAGCCCGCGAATCAGTGACTGCGTTATTATACACCGCGACCGAGCCCGAAGTGATAATGCGCACACTGGAACAATGTTACGGTCGACCGGAGATTATTATCGACAAAACATTGAGTGACATAAGGAAGCTACCACGCCCTGGAGGAGGCGCGGGCGAGTTGAACACGTTCGCGATAAAGCTCCAGAACGTAGTGAGCGTGTTGTCGTGCGTAGACAACAAAGGTTACCTGCACAACCCGATGTTGGCGCGGCAGGTAACGGAGAAGCTAAGCCCACACCTAAGAGCACGGTGGTGCGATTACGCGGAGGAGCACGACGGTCGGAGTGACGCCGAGATCGTGTTGTTGTCACGATTCCTCATGCGTGAGGCGGACCGCGCTGTAAGATACGCGTACACAGCAGCGGCCGTGACGTCACCAGCGACGGCGAGCAAGACGACACCGCCGAATAAGCACGGAGGAGCGAGAAAGAGCGCCGCCGTCTACGTCGCCACCGAGGAGGCGAAGGCCACCGAGGCGAAAGCCACCGACGCGAAAACCACCAATGCAAAGAAAGCAAGGAGAGACCAGGCCAAGAAGGCGTGTCTATGCTGTGGCGGGGAACATGCCGCCCCGCAGTGTAAGCGCGTAGAAGCCATGACGGTCCCTCAGAGGTGGGCGTGGGTGAAGGAAACGGGAACATGCTTCAAATGTATGGATAGTCGTCACCGACGGCTAGATTGTAAGGCCAAGAAATGTGGCAAAGGTGAATGTCGCCAGGCGCATCACGCGCTGTTACACGTGGAACCCCGAGGGCCCGACAGGAGTGACGGGTCACGGGACGAGGAAGCGGTAGTGACCGCTGTGGCAAACGACGCGTCGCAGGGGGATTTGGTGCTACTGAAAGTCTGCCCGGTAGTGGTCCGAGGACCGCACGGACTGGAGGTACACACCCACGCATTGCTCGACGAGGGATCAACGATCACGCTCGTGGACGAGGGATTGGCTACAGCAGTTGGCGCGCACGGCCCGAAGCGGCCGTTACGAATCCACGGAGTAACAACGGCGCAACACGAACCGGACAGTAGGCGTGTAGAAATCAAAATACGTGGGTCGCGAACAGATTACCACACGATTGAAGCGCGTACTGTCAAGAATCTGGACATCACGAGCCAGACAATAACGGCGGACCTCCTGAAGCACGGTCATCTGGAAGGACTAGAACTACGGGACGTCTGCTACGAGGACGCCAACCCGAGGATATTGATCGGGGCGGATAATTGGCATTTAATTGTGTCTCGCCGGCTGTTAGCCGGGCACAAGAACCAACCGGCCGCGTCGCTCACGCGGCTGGGATGGGTGGTGCACGGTATGAGACCACGCACCACCAACACGATCGTGGAATGTCAGGACGACGGAACCGTCCTGCACATCGGATCGAGCGAATGTCGGGAGCGACCGGAGAGCGAGAGGCTGGACGAGCTTATCACCTCGCACTTCGCGGTCGACGCGCTCGGGATATCGCAAAGGATCAAGCCGGTAAAGGAGGATGAACGAGCCATTGAAATGTTCGAACGATCAGTACGACGTATCGACGGACACTACGAGGTGGGACTGCCGTGGCGCACGGACGAGCCGTGTCTGCCACCCAGTTATGACATGGCCGTGAAGAGGTTACGAACAATGGAACGAAAGATGGACAAGTCGGTCGAGTTCAAGAAGGCATACACCGCGCAGATGGACAATTTGTTCGACAAAGGATACGCTGCGCCAGTGGAAAGCGATGACAACGACCGGAGCCCTCCGAACGAGTGGTACTTACCGCATTTCGCCGTAACCAATCCCAACAAACCGGGCAAGATAAGGCTCGTGTTCGACGCCGCGGCGCGAGCGAGCGGGCGATGTCTCAACGACGAGCTGCTAACGGGACCCGACATGTTACGTACACTGCATGGTGTGCTATTCCGGTTCAGAGAAAGACCCGTGGCGGTCACTGCGGATATCAGAGAGATGTTTCTGCGCATAAGAATACGGTCGGAGGACCGGGTTGCGCAGCGATTTGTATGGCGCGGCGACGACCGCCGCCAGCCCCCGCGTAAATACGAAATGCGATCGATGATATTCGGGGCGAGAAGCTCGCCGTTCTTAGCACACAGCGTGCGTAACAAAAACGCGGAGGAGTGCGCAACCACGCATCCGCTCGCGTTGATTTCCATCACAAGGAATCATTATATGGACGATTGGCTGGAGAGCTTCGTTGACGAACGAAGCGCTTACGAGACGATCAACCAGGTGCGGCACGTGCACGCGCGTGCCAGTTTCGAGTTAGCAGGATGGTGTACAAACAAACCCGAGCTGCTCGAACGCACCGAGCGCGAGGCCTGCGACGACTCGCCGAGGGAGTTGGGCGCGGGCGCGCTACCGTATGAGAAGATCCTAGGCCTCGTGTGGATGTCAGGGACAGATGAACTGGCATTTAACACAAACATGAGTCGCGTACCAGAGGAGGTGCGCGCCCGGACAAGGACCCCGATCAAGAGGGAAATGCTCAGTGCGGTGATGTCAATATTCGACCCGCTCGGTATAGTAAGTCCGTACACTATTACGGCAAAGATCGCGTTACAAGAGCTGTGGCGGAAGAAAACCGGCTGGGACGAGCCGCTGCCGATCGAGGAAGCTACCGCCTTCGACGAGTGGCTCGGCGACCTCGCGCACATTGCCGCGTTGAGAATGCCGCGATGCTACGCGAGGGAGGAGGCCGACAAGCGCACATTGCATGTCTTCACTGACGCCAGCGGCCAGGCTTACGCTGCTGTCGCGTATTGGCGAATTGCCAACCGCGAAGGGAAAGTCGAGCTCGCGTTGGTCGCAGGAAAGGCAAAGGTATCGCCATTAAAAGCACAGAGTATACCCCGAATGGAACTCCAAGCATGCCTGATGGGCGCGCGGCTAGCCGCCGCCATCACGGAAGAGCACACATGGGCGGGCGACGTGGTATATTGGAGCGACTCAAGGACAGCGCTCCATTGGATCCGGAATGACTCCGCGAAATACACACCGTTTGTGGCGCACCGGCTCGGCGAGCTAGCCGAGCGCACCCGCGCCGAACAATGGCGCTGGGTACCGACCGCCCACAACGTGGCCGACGACGCGACACGGCCGGGATCGACGCGTATGAAACAGGACGCAAGGTGGATTAGAGGTCCGGACTTCCTCCGCGCGCCAGAGGAGGACTGGCCCGCGGAAACAAACCCGCACGACGCGGACGAGGGAAGTGAGCAAGTGATCGTAGTACACACGGACGAGAGAAAAAGCTTGATTGACATAGCGCGTTTCTCAAAGTACGAACGATTGTTGCGCGCGGTAGCGCACGTGCACTTGTTCATGGATAAATGTAGAAAGCGCGCCCGAGAGCTCGGAGCGGCGCATATAAAGCGAGCAGAGGAAACATTGATTCGCCAAGCGCAAGGCGAAAGCTTCCCCGCCGAGATTCAGCGGCTGGAGAGGGGGCAAGGCGTGGACCGTACGAGCCGCCTTTATAGGCTAGACCCGAAGTTCGACTCGAACGGAGACCGGTTGCTGCGCTTGAACGGACGAATCAACGCTGCTACAGTGCCAGTGTCGATGAAGGAACCACCGATACTGGACGGAGGACACGAACTCGCGCGCCTACTCATAAAATATGAGCACCAAAACCGTAATCACGGCGGAAGGGAAATGATAGTCAATAACTTAAGACAGAGATATTGGATATTACGCGTGCGGCCTAACGTACGCAAGGTACTATGGAATTGTACGTGGTGCAAGGCGCGGCGAGGACGCCCCCGCACCCCGGTGAAGGGAGACCTGCCCGCGGAAAGAATAAGCGCGTTCACACGGCCATTTTCGCGCTGCGGAGTCGACTGTTTCGGCCCCATGTGGGTAACCATCGGGAGGCGACGGGAAAAGAGATGGGGCATGTTGTTTACATGTCTCGTGGTACGAGCGGTTCATATTGAGCTGCTATCAAGCCTGAGTACGGACTCCGCGATAATGGCGATGCGGCGAATGGCCGCGCGGCGGGGATGGCCGGAAGTTATCATTTCCGACAACGGAACCAACTTTCGCGGAGCGGACACCGAACTACAGGAGGCGTATAAGGCGTGGCTCCCTCAGCTACGCGAATACGCAACCATGAAACGAACCGAATGGCGGTTCACGGACCCCGGCGCCCCGAACCAAGGCGGGGCGTGGGAGCGCCTTATCAAAAGTGTAAAGCTATCGCTCGCGGTGACACTGAATGAACGCGCGCCCAAGGAAGAGGCGTTGCGAACACTGATGGCAGAGGTGGAAAACACGTTGAATGGACGTCCTCTGACACACGTGCCAGTGACCGCTGACGACCCCGAGGCGCTTACCCCCAACCACTTCCTACTGGGAACGCCCACAGGAGCGCCTTACGTCGGTGAGTGCGACGTGGCCGACCGACAACAGTGGCGGGCGGCACAGGCCTTGGCAGACATATTCTGGAGGCGGTGGGTAAGCGAGTACCTACCCACGCTTAATCCGCGCGGCGATCATCGTGGCAAGCAGGAGAACCTGCGACGCGGCGACATCGTAGTAATCGCAGACGGACTACTACCGCGTAACATCTGGCCCAAGGGACGGGTCGAAGAGGTGTACACCGGACCGGACGGAGTGGCCCGGAGTGCGGACGTGCGGACGCGCGGCGGAATATTCCGGCGACCCGTGAGGCGACTGGTGGTCCTCCCCGGCAGAGAAGAGGCTGCGCAAGCTACGCCGGGGGGAGACTGTTGAGGACACAGCCGCCAAACCGTTAAATGTATCAAAATGTACCTAATCAGCTGCAAGTTGTAAATAAAATAAATAATGTGTTTAGGACACAGCCGCCGTAGCAGCAAATGTATGTATATTGTAAAGTTAGCTATGCATTATGAATAAAACAAATTAGGTGTGTTGCTTTATTTATCCAAAGTAGCTACATACATAATCCTTCAGGGGCCAGACAATAACCCTTCAGGACGAAATAAGCCTTCAGGTAGTATTTTTCTAAGGCTGAAATACAATTTGAGGCGAGGGTGGAACCCCGGTCGACGAGGGTAGATGGGAGACGACTGGCCCAGATATCCTCCGTCCCTGTCTACAAGCAAGGGCCTCCCTGTCGCACGATGGCGGCGATAGGGCTGACGACCGACCGGGGCTCACTCAGGCAGCGCGAGTACCCACCCTCAAATTAGCATAGAGGGGCGATCATATCATCGCCGGGACGGAGAAAAACTGAACGCGCCAACACATCTGAATTACGAAGAAACTTAGGGAAGACTGAAGACGCTGCACGAACACGGAGACAGGAAGGCGGGAAGACGACCTGGGAAGCAAGCCCCCAGCAAGCCCCGTAGCAAAACCTGAAACAAGCGACACATGTAAACACGAAGAATTGATAAAGAAATACAGTCCACTAACAACCGAAGAAGCGTTTCAATAAATCCCTCTGTAGAGACCCCACATAAATAAATACTTGAATAACCTAAAATGTCTTTTCAAAATATTAAAACGAAATATTTGCACCAAGATCCGACTTCCTTGATGCTAATGAGTTCCATGCATACATTTTAATGCAATAAATTCTTCTATGTACCACTAATTTTAGACCGTACCTAAGTCACCCATGCCTGCCTTATTTGTAGGAAGTTAGAATACTTCTTGTCTATTATAGTGATATTGTGAACAAATTTTCACCTTGAGATTGCTACTGATAGGCATTATGTGGTTACTTAATTACAGTACCTGCGCTCAGGTTCACCACTCGGAAAGAACTATAATGATTTCTATAATCATCTGCAATTTAAACGACCCAAATACAAAAGAAAAGTGAAACTGTGGGTCATTACCAGACTTGATTAATGCTGTGTCGTTCGGTAGAGCACATTTCTGTATGAAGGAGATTTATGTAGCGTGCATTTAATGTTACAATTCCAATATTTAGCAGCGGAGATTACATACGTTCTGGAGTTAGGTAGGTGCCACGCTGTTTTTTAAAGATTACTAGCAATATGGGTTTATCACATTACTAGTATCCCTGTTAGCCCCTCCAGCTAAGCTAATGCTTGTTTTAGAAGTGGGCCCACGTCAATAATTTAATGGCTAGGATGGGGATCGAACTTGGAACCTCTGGGCTACGAGGGTTGCCCCTCTAACCACAACGCTATTGACGCATTATATTATTTGCGTTTTAGATGCATTTCTGATTTCGAGGTGTGCCAATTATCGGGATATTATTTTCGATGGTCTTTGCCTACATGTGAACATCACAATTCCCACGTTTTTTACAACTAAGACATTGCGCCGAAATCTTCGCGCGTTTCTGTATGCAAATGATGAATGTTTACGCAACAAGTGAGTCGACAGTGACAACAATTTACTGCTGGCCTCGACCTTGCCGCGCGCTGCTCTCACAGATTGGCGAATGCAAACTGCGCGAAATCCACAATAAAACACGCAATTGCGAAGCACCCACATGCGCCAGCGCCACTTGTTAATCCACAAACTGGGACGCGCACGATGTAAATTTTGATAGCCTTTAACTTTTATAGCCTGCGGTTTTGGTTTAAGGACGCCATGTTGTTATTGTTGTGGAAAATATCATCTGATTTGCGAATTAATTAATGACCAATAATACCATAACCGTTGATCAAAAATAATCAAAATACGCGGTTGATGCAAAATTCTATAAGTATGTGGTCTGAAAACAAGGCTTTCGGCTTAATAAAATCAATTCAGCTTATTTGGAATCGAAACCTCGATTTTTAATTTGACAATGTAAATCATGTATGTTTTAGTGCCGGAATCGTTAAAAAACGACATAAAAATAATGCTATATTATACATATAAAGCAGTGTTTCCACCGAGTAGTTACTACCTACGTGTCCTTTTAGTGACTTCGCTGCGAGCCCAAAGGAACTGCCTACACCTTATACAATTACCATAACTGACCAATATACACAAACCAATACATACGATGCAATTTGTCACAGACTGATACTATCATTTATACAGCTTCCAATCCATTGATCTCGCGGACAAATTAATTGTATGTCCAGAATTAAATGTTATTATGTCAAGGCTGAGCAGTTTTATTTCATTCACCACAGCTAGTTATTATGAATAGGCGACCCAATTTTGAAATAGGTCTCAATTTTGTATTGTTTAACTAAATAAATTGATGGGCATTGTATTTCGTTTGTGAGCGCAAGTCTGTCAGTGCACAGTTTAATACTAACAGCATCAATTTACAAGAGCCCATCTAGATTATAATAATTTATGACAAAGTTACAAGTGAAGTACTTATTTATTAACTCCAAATTAAAATATATAGAGCCTATTTAAAGACCTATCCACGCTGAGCTTATAACAAGAAAACTCCTATTATGATATACCTACCATTAAGATAAGCTCAAGACTTGACTCAATTCTAGACAACGGTTATATTGTTTGTTAAAACAGAAAGGTCAATTTTTTTAACACTTATATGCCTCTATTCACTTTTTGTCCACCACCATCTATTATGAAATTAACTATCTGTCTTTATAAAATAAATAATGTAATGGTGAGTAGGTTGAAAGTATTTTCACCACTTTCTCACGTCATTTTTCATAACTGTTTGTATATTTCTACCTACGCATTGGTATCGATTAAAACATCTTAACTAACTGGTTGGCATTAAACTATAATAGGTACGGAACAAAATGGATTGTCGACCTTACTATTTTAAACAGAGGTACCTATAAGTAGTCTTGTTTGCATAAGTCAAATTGCCTATAGAGGCAATCCTTTTGACTTATCTATTAATTACATAAAGTAGATGTGTACATATCAAATTTACATGTAATATGTTATAACCTTTAGTATAGTTGTTACCCAAGCGGTATTATATACAAATTCTTGTAACGGAATGTACGGAGTGTGTTATTATGGAAATAAGGGAGACGAAGAAAGGTTGTTGTGACATCCACGAACCATGTATCAATGAATCAATCAAGGCATACTACTTATAACTCTTTTATAAATACCTCGAATAGGTGTTTAGATTACATGTTTTGTTGGATCAAGTTTCACAGTAAGGAAAATACGCATTAACGCTCGCAGGCGCTTGTCTCATGTCACTGGCTGACCTCAGCTCAATACGTTATGTGAGCACAATTTAAATGCTAAAACATTTACAAACAAACATATTACTACTTCAATTCCACTGTATGTCCGGTTCCTACATGTAATACCAAGAAATAATCATTTTACTCACAACCCAATGTCTTACTACCTAATGGAGCATTCATCGCGGAAAATAATTCAGATAGTCCCAGCTGCTATGTGTAACCGATGAAGTACCTACCTTCGAAGAGATTTTTTTACCGATACTTAACTGAAAGTAACATGTAGGAGTTATTGCACAATAAGCAACTCAGGCAAGGCGTATACATAATAAAAATGCGAAAAATTTTCGTGCTTTTTGTGGCTTATAAAAACCTACACACTAATTAAAGGCCCTTTCTTTGAGTTATCTTGCCTCCGCATCTGAAGATATCACTACCTTACATAATGGTGGAAAGTGGACTTGGCCAAAATATGCGCTCGTAAACAATATTGATGTTTCATTGAAATCACAATTTGGAAAGGACAAAAAGTGGTTCGAATATTTACAGAAAGTTGTCGCCAAAACGGGAGGCGACGCGTTCGCTTTCGTCCATCGAGTACGAAAGTAAGTACTGCATTGTAATGTTATCCGGTTTTTGACCTTGGTGCAAAACAACAGACACAAATTCAAATAACTGTTCGGTACCCATTGGCACCTGGCGTGACTCCGCTATATAGTACACAATGAGAGCATTTGCTATCTTTTTTTGCGAACTAATCTCCTGCTGTCAGATCTAGTGAAAGTTAACTTTACACTCGAACTGCTCTTATAAAAGTACCTTCTCATTATTTCATTCTTTAATAACTCGAGCACTTGTTGATTTATAATGTAACAGTATTGCGAGGTAGGCGAATTGTCATTATTATCAATTCGCTCCAATATATTTTACAATAAAGATTAATCAGACGCAATGATGTTTATACACCACTTGACAGCGTTTTAAATTAATCGAGTGTCGGGAAGACGCTGTTAGCATTTTGTTCAATATCGAAATACCTATACTATATTCCATGTTAGTTTCAACCGTTCCAAATAAACTAATAGGCCAATTATTGCCAAACGTCTTAACAGATGTTATACGAATGGTAGAATTAGCGCGACGAGCGGTGCAGCTATGAAGTCTCGATAACGTTTCACACTACGCCGCTGAGTGATTTCACATCGAAATCAAGTTACTGCGATAATTGTCGATTCAATTTATTACCTGGACCATAAAATCAGAGGTCGATGACCAAAATTTAGAAAAAATGCATAGATACTCACTCACTATTGAATGGAGAATACTGCCTGAAGCCTTTTAAGCGTCAGGAGGTGGAGCCTAACAACTTCTCTATAACTTTACGTATTCGAGGTTACATAACATTCAATTACGTGTCCGTAATGGGTATATCTCTGGCAAATTACCAGCGGCCGCTCCAATGTTGGGACAATACAGACTTTCCTGGAACCTCATCATCATATAATAAGTCTATCAATCAACAAGATTATTCTATTACAAACATGGCCGCATTCAAATTAGCGGAGCATGACCGTCAAACGACAATACGCGACGGGATCCCTCGCTGGGACTTTCACTGGGTCTTATGCAGCACGAGGCTCGAGGCTGTAAGCTCCCGGCCGGATGGCCAGGCGGCCGGACCGCGGAGCCCAAGCTTGAACCACAGCTTACCAACCCACGTTACGTAACAGACAGGATAACGTCGCAATTTTCCACATTTCGGTAGCTAGCTAACTGCCTTGTATATTCTTTAAGTTATAATTACGCAATATTAAAGAACATTTTTATTTGTCTACCGTGTAAGAATTTAGAAAACTGCAGCAAATTGTCGTAACATAATTACGCCGGGAACAAAAGTGCTAAGTTCAGTTCAGCGCATATCGGATGATGCGGATATACTTTAAATACGAATTGCTCTACTTGTACCGGAGTAAACAGTATATTTAGTACATAATAAGGAAACTTCTGGGAAAGGAAATACTTACTTTAACCTCATTTGACGAACAATTTAAAATACACGCGAAAAGTCAGGAGAATATGCGTTTCAATTCCTTGTGCATTAAGTATTTCAAATCCTTCATAGTGCAAAGCAACCAACCTATTGTATTTCAGCCAAAACAAGTTCCTATTTTCATCCAAAAAAAGTGGAATTCTTAAATCAATATCGGATTGGAAAACGAGCTTGATAGGTTTATTTGTATCACTCAAGGAAGGTATCATCACAATAAGCTATATTTTGACAATGAGACGAAGGTTCATCATATAAAAAACGTAGAAAAAATAAGACAGGAAGCATCTTAATCGTAAACCTACCTGTAGTTAGTACTACTGCGAAAACATCGCAATGTAACCGGTGACGATGATTTCCTTAATAACACCTTTTTTCTCGGTTACATGAGCGTCGTAATGTTTATACTCCCATTTTATTGTGTCCTCTATGTTACTACATTTCGTATGCCGTACACGTACCAGCTCCGTTAACCCTGTTATCATCGCAGTGGTCGCACGGACAACCGTTATGCGACCAGTGGCTCATATGCAATCGGACCTCCCATCGCTAATCTAGTCCTTAAACTTCGCCGGTCCAAAACACGCAAGACCGGTCGTTTGTTCTTCCGGTAACCACCACTTTGAAGACACGACTTTTTTTGGATCATACAGGAAATAAAACATAACAGCTGTCCAAACTGGCTTGTCATCGTGTTTTTGCTTTTGCTATTAAACACAGTTTTAAATTGATTTCGTTTGGTTCGACTGAAGTTATTTCATACTGGTTTTGAACTGAATTGAATCTGTACAGATACTTTATCAGCGGTTCTGATTCGGTTACGGCAATATTGGTTTCTTTAATGCTATCGCGAGCTTACATCTTTTGTTGGAATGTCTCACGCTTGAATTTACGTGCATGGCAATTATTTGATATTCACCGCTTATATCCAAGATGTACACAAACATTGCAGCTCGTTTGTTGAATGCACTATAAAAAACAACCGACCTATATCATTTTGAAGACAATCGGCCCTTTGCGGCGATTGTTCAGTGTGTTTATATACTTTGTGGGCACAATGCACGGCCTTATGATACAAATACAGACGCGGACCAAAACCACAACATCGATGTATCTCATTGATATTTCAACAAGTGAATTTTCGGAAGGACTTCACTTGAAAAGATCACTATATAATACCAATTCACTTATCTGTCTTGGTTTACAAAGTCCTGAAAGTGTAGTCGATTCAATAAGAGCTCAATTCGCAATATTCGTAAATACTCGTATAAATCAAACTTAGAAAATACATGTCATCATAAACCAACAACGGCAAACTATAAAAATCTTGCTTCCGAAATTCATGTCAACGAATTTGGAATACATTTTATAAAATAATGGAACAGGATGTAAGGGAACAGTAAATAAAATCACGGGTTAAGAATATAGGTCAGAATATAATTACAGTTAGGTCTTCCCTAACTGTAATTCCTAATGCGTTAGGAAAACAATGACGTCGCTAAAAGGTTTACGCCGGCGTATCTCACGCTCGATCGACACCACTATATAAACTTATTCTGCACCACGACCTGGATTCCCTACTAAGAATACCAATAGCTCATCCTATAGACATATTGAACACGGATCTCGTAATTGTGTGTTGGTTCTCAAGTGTTTTATTTAATACAACAGTTCGTACAGTTCGTTCTATCACTCAGTTACAAGGAAAACATAGAATGTGTACTAGTCTCCCCACGCAAGTCGTAATATTTAGCTCTGGGAAATGGGTCAGCCCGTGGGCGATTGGATTGCAACCTGTCCTGCCACTTTAAATACGTGTCTCATAGATTATTACACAATTTAATTTTGTACATAATATAAAGACAGTCGACTAATTATTTCTAGAAAAGATAATATGGCGTTAGAAGATAGCCTTTAATGTAGGTCCCAGCGATTAGTGTTGTGTGTTGATATCAGGCTTTAACCGCACCTTAAAATACGAGTACCTTAAAGGAAATAAGCTAAGTCTTGTTATGCTGACCGTTGCCAAGCGTTTAGCTTTCCCACATCCAAGCAAACCATAAATTATTTGTTGAGTAGAGTTAATACTATCGTATGGCTATTATTAAGAAATTAACTATTAACAGGCCGTTTGCTTACATCTCAATAGTACATGTTACAGCACTATTACACCTATAGTCCGTGCGTACGCTAGACTAGAACTACAGTCAACGAGCCGCGTGATAAAAATCAGCCGAGACCGTTTCGATTTGCCATTTCTCCAATTGATTAGTCATGCAAACGTGTAGCAATGTTATTAACTTATCGCTTCTCATTATCTAGACGTTACACATAATAAAAAAAGATTTTTCTACAGCGCTATACATTCACTAAGCAGCGGCCAATCACTGTAAACATTTCCAAGAAACCTTGGAGTTGCACACTGTCTCTCTATGCTGAGATCCCAATTGCAACACACATCCCAATCTAAATCAATGATAATTAATTACAACCGGATCTGCTCGGCGAGAAATGGTCGGTAGTTGACAATTTGACATGCAATTCAAGTGCAAGGAGACAGCGCAGAAAGCTCGCGTTTCGCACTATTATACATGCAACGCCGATTACGGCACTTGCCAGCCGCCATTCATCGCGTAAGAGAGCAAAAGAATATTATTATAATTTAAATAACAGTCATAATCGAGGCATTGAACTTGCGTCCATAGGCGAGCGTGTGATGAATCCAGAATACTTTCACTCGAGCCGGCAAGTTATCGCGCGGGTGAATTTGACTACAAAAATTATAATAATTGAGATGAATTGTATGGGCGGTGAGTCAGCAAGCAATGTTCCATAATCCGATGTCATCGGGCACTGCTATTGTGCGAGATGAACATTCGATCGGCGATTCTTTGTAAGTACAGAATGAAAGCGGACATTTTCTTTGTACCTAATGAGACGGATTATAATTCGCACGACTCTCATGGGAGCGTACGCTAAACGGATTTCTATTCTGAGCCAATTTGGTTTGTTAAACTAGAGAGTTTAGACAATACCACTGTTTCGCAACTCCACACAAAGTCAGCATGGCACTGAGCGGGGTATTACCGCACTGTCGAATAGAATATTCGCAAATTCCTTACAACAAAAGCCGTATTAGCATTAACGAACTGACTTAGTTGTTTCGACAATGATCAGCTTTATGAATGCCTATTTCAGTGACAAGATCTTCAGCATCTTTGTTTGAATCTTGCAATGACAAACAAATGGTTGTCTTCAATTAGGCCATGCTATTCCTTGCGTATTCATTCCAATCTATTTTTCATACAATTCATACTCAAAATAAATGTAGACTTTACAGCAGTAGCAAGAAAGAGCATATTAGGGAAGTTATATACATTGTTCCATCACATTTATGCAAATGGGTTTTTACTTCGACTATGCGTTCAACTTGAGCGACCAGATCCAATGTATTCCACGTATCATCAAGATTCTGAGAGTATTACTTATATTGTTTTGCGCATGAGTTATGATGGCAGCCGCACCATTTCACTTACGAATGTAAAAAGGTCCTTGACCAGTCTCGAATATTTGACAATTAGCTCGCTGGCCGCTGCAATTTTTTATTTTGTTTTCAAACCATTCGGACGTGGGCTGTCGAAATAACATTTGTAATCATTAAAAGGAAGTCAGGCATCTCTTGTATTGAGATTAATTAGGGAGCAATGTTTCAAAATGTAGAGTGATTTTATTTCTTAATACATCTTGCATCTAAATACCTCTATACGAACACAATCAGTGGAAATAGCAAGTAGAAAATAAATTTATTCTGAGTCTAAACCCTTTGAATCATATTTTTTGTCTCTATTTATTTGCTGTCATAGATTGGAAACAACACCAAGTTATATGTGAATATTTTGCCATCAAAATTTTGGCGCACACCAAACGTAGGGTTATGTTTATTCAGATAAGTACATTGACCGTACGGGTGTGCCAAAAAAACTGACGCATAGTAGGTAGGTAAGTGAGGAATCACGATTACCGTCAGACACAACCTATTAACGTTGGTACCTCACATCCACCAAACCGCAGAGTGACGATGACAATACTGCAAATAGCTGCACCAGAATTAAACAACGCAGGGCTGAATTACCACTATAAATAAACAAATAAGTACATCGTTGTCTTGTCCAATGGATTTCCTCAGCTGATACTTATCTGCATTATCTTCCCTAAGGTGAAGGCGCCTGTCTAGCCCGCGAAGTTCAAATTTTTTGAGTTCTTTTAGAAATTTTTCAAAATCTGACAATAATAAAAGACAAATTTTGTAATTCGCGAAAAAGACCGTGTGCAGTGCATTTATTAATACATTTATTTTACTCTAAATATTATCACGGTGGATATGATACTAGTAAATCACTAAATATACAAAAATTGCCAGATTTTCTGGATAGCTGTCGTTCTTGAAATGTTTTAGAGTAAGTTGGATATATTAATAAATGCACTGCACACGGTCTTTTTCGCGAATTACAAAATTTGTCTTTTATTAATGTCAGATTTTGAAAAATTTCTAAAAGAACTCAAAAAATTTGAACTTCGCGGGCTAGATGGGCGCTTTAGCCTTAACCGATTACACGCCCTGAAATTTCGTAAGCACATCCAAACTAATGTGATAAATGCGAAAGTAACTCTGTCTGTCTGTAACTTTGACACGCCTAAGCCGCTGAACCAATTTCTATAAGTTTTGGTATAGAAGGTAGATAGGACATTTTGAGGCATGAAATAAATAATTGAAATAAGCAATTGATACGTCAATACCAATGATTTATTCGAGAGCCACACCCATTTCGTTAAAAAACTAAATTGAAAACCTAGATAAGTAAATTGAAGGTCTAAAATGATATAGTTACTTACATAATGTTATACCACAACATGTAAATCACCTGTAATTACTATTAACGAAATAGTAGTATCAACAGGTGCGTTTGAGTGAGTTACGCAACCAATAAAGTAGGGGACCGATGTGGGACAGGAGGTTGGGTGGTGTGGAAACGGTAGGCAAACAAACCTCATTCATTAAAGTAGGCTCTACTAAAGACTGTACTAAATTTACGCATGTGCTTGATTCAACATTTAAATTTCTAAATGGGAATTAAAAATATATACCTACTTTTGTATTATAAAAACAGTTAAATAACAAAGCATCCGACCCGCCTGGGCTTCATGTCTACAAATTTGAAACCAATTGAAAACCATTAATATTATCTTTGTGCATTCTTCATCGTAAATCGTAAATTCTTGGCAGTCGACGTGTTTGCCTTCTTTCAGCAGTCCTCTGGCAATACGTAATTAAACTGCTAACTCATTACAATTACCTACTTAATTTATTACTTAAGGAATTCTAATATTATAATGTTTCTGTTACACGTAATATTTTATCTCTTCCTTGATCTCACAGTATTACATCACATCTAGGACTACGGCATTCTTAAAAGGTAACAATAACAGAGGTGCATTGACCTTCCCCTAGCGCCGAGCCATTGATAACGCAGGTTAAATGGGCCGTGCCACCATGGCGACCCATAACAATACATCTATTGATACTGCTATTCAATTTGCTAATATCCATATAATTGGTTGACTGATTTAGCTGAAAGTATTTGAATTTACCATATTTATATTAGATTTATTAAAATCTAAATCTGATGAAAATCATCTACTACAAACAATCGTATTTTTTTTTAAATATTCTTGTCTATAGGTAAGTATTACCTAAAATGGCAATAAAAAATGCGTAGTGTTTACTAAAAAAAAATTTTTAAATACTGGCCTCATTTTCCAGAATAAATTGACAAGAAGCCGTATTATAACATTAAGAAAATAAGTTTTTAATACTTTTCTACTTTTATGGCTGCCGGAATATTTTTGTATAAGTTTTGGCCAGTTATTAAAGCTGAAAAAATTAAATAAAAAGAGGATGTACAAGTTTTGTTTCATCATTTTTATTTTGATGCAAAATGATTTTAGATCAAGTTTAGTTTTCGTACAATACGAAGAAAGCTAGACTTCTTAGAATCTACCTTCTACTCTAGTGATGGTACCTAAGTGAACTATAATGTCAGTACATCGAAATAATACGTATACCTACCTACTGCGTATACCTACTACTAGTATATATGCGTCAGTATATTAATATTTTTTGAAGCTAAAATATTTATTTTTGTCACAATATCCAGTCATTGATCTCATATAAAATCCAATACGAATTTATAAGTACTTACTTTATTAACACAAACCAGACGTGGTGGATAAACAAAAGCGCCGCCACTCAACCAACCGCCTGATAAGTCATCGTCTACTGCCGAAACTTGGGACAATGTGCACATAAAAAATACCAGAAAAAATATTATGTTCCCGTGTGTTTCCACTGTCTGTACTCTCCCAGTAATAAGTATCGATATCCCAGTGTGAAGATGTCGTGCTCTGACACGACGACATATCAAGATCGCACTCTAAATTAAACTAAGTAGGTACCTACTTCTTCCTTCTTTGTCGTTCCACTTTTGGCAGAGCATTTACGGTCGAATTTATTGTGGAACTGTCAGGGGCAGATGTTAGTAAGTAGGTAGGTACTTATCAACTTATTAATTAATACGGCCTGAGAATATCTCAGGCTAAGTATTTAGTTAGTACAAGTTAAAGTTAGACTTAGTATGAATTAAACTTTTTGGAAACCATTCCTACATAAATTACTTATCTAGTTATTAGGATGCTGAATACGATTATTAAACTAACAAAATATAGGTACTTAGGTCTAGGTAACTAAGGCCCGTACGATCTCAAGTCTGAGAATAGTCTTAAGTATGCTTTTGACATTTACCTATTTTCATTTTGTATTGGTCTGACATAAAAATGACATTTCCAAGATCGCTCACAGACTTGAGATCGATATATTAATTGGAGCCTAAGTTTTTAAAAGGGAACAAGAAATATCGTATAAGAGTGCGTCATGGTAAAAAACACTGAGCGTTTGCCGTGTTTGAATCGACGGAAGTCGCCGGGACGTGGACGCGATATTTTGAGCAAGGCGCGTCGAGTATGCGACTTGTAAAGATATAAATATAACGTACTCCCATACCATAACCTCTGCCACTTAATTACAGTACCTTATTAAGTACTTTACGGTGGTAGAGCCAAGGTGTAGCCAGTTACACTACTACACTACAGCTCATATACACGGGCTGGCTCGACAGGGTAGTACCAACCTCTCACGGAAGATCACCGGCGTAAAGTAGCTAATGTAGCGTTACGTACGATGAGTGGGAGAGCCGGAAGCCCAACCTAGGTAGGTTGGAAAAGGAGGTCCTTTTCCCTCCCTCTGACCCTCACCCCTTCAAGGCGGCAACGTGCTAGCAATACCAAGCACCTGTAGACTATGGTAACTGCGGGTCTTACAATTGGCGTTCCGATCCGGTGGTAGATTTACCCTCGCCACCTCTGTTGGCAGCGGCCCAAGCGCTTGCGCTAGCTGCCCCACTGCCCCTCTGGCTGGAGCGCACTTGCGCTCGCCCTCTGTCCGGGTGAAGTTGTTATGGCCACTCTGGCCAACAACATTTAGTCCTGATCAAAAAAAAAGTCTTACAATTGCTTGCTGACTTTGTTATTCTTTAAAGATATAATTTAAGATAATGTTCATGGCAGTAGAAATAGGTACTATTATGGAATGAGCAGTCCTGGTGCCCAGATATTCGAAATATTCTTTTAATTAACGAGGTTATCGGCTTTGCGGTTATTCTACTACCAAAACTGTCCGAAAAAGTAACAAAAACCAATGGCATTAAAGGCTGTGTGGAGCTAGTGTAAAGTTTCTTACTGCATAGTGGAGAGAGACGTCTATTATGTGACTTGTAGTTTAATGTTCGTCAATGCTTGAACACGTTGACAAACGTTGAAATATTATCCACACGGGCAGGTACCATTTGCATTTTATCCTTGGACCAAAATAGAAAGGATATCCGTTTGAACTGTGTGAACTGAACTTACCCATTTAGTTCCATCAGATAACTAGCAATATCTAACATTATGACTCGTCCACTTTGTTTACTAATTGCGATGACATTTCTGGGTTCAGTCAGATACAGTCAATCAAGTGTTAATACAGTTCGGAAGTCAGCTTTTACGTTATGTAACTTGAATGCGTTAACTAAATCTGTGTAGAGCATGCTTGGAGGCAGAAAACGGCTGTCCACGACTTGGTCGAATGTATCAATGTATGCCTAGCCAATTAGGGCAAAATATCTTCAGCTCCGGGAAGATTCAGGAAGTCTTCGGCTAACATCAACAGTTGGGAAACATTCTGGTGAGCTTGGGTGGGTCAAAAGTAGTCAGCCACCCTAACATTCCAGGCTTCTATTTGGGGAAGCCATCGCAAACTAAGGAAAACGACTTAAGTACATAACGCATAAAAATAATTTAGAAAAAAACATTATATACTTCTTTGTACATACCTACACTAAGATTTTCTTCCAACTTCTCCTATTATTTCTTTCGATTAAATTCGTGCGGGTTCCAAGACAATTTAACTTTTCCCGGGGATTCGTCGAGGGTCAAACCTCGACGTCATTATTGGTCACCATTGTCGATCCTGGCATACAGGAGTTACAGTGGTGGGAGTGTGTGGCGGGACTAGTACCATAAAAAAAAATACCTACACTAAACATAGCTCCATTTGAAGATACGATACCAAACTCTTAGGCCCGTCTATTAATCCATTTATTAATACGGGCGTAAATGTGAAGTTAGGGAATGTCCTCTTAGAATCAGATATCAACGTAGTACGTAGGTAAGTACCTAATCATAACATTTTAATGTCCTACGTCCATGGTTTTATGAACACATTCAAAATCAAAACGATTTGAATTGAAAATATCCGGTCCCGGTGATTAGTTCAACTCAAAGACGCACCCATCCCACACCCCATTTCCGTTCCACGAAATGGGGTAAAGTTTATTGTTACCCAGCCCGCAAAAACAGAAGCAGATGGTCGCTCCTGCCTGTGGACGGATACGATACGCTCATCACAGGTAAGTACATTTGTAAATGGACAGTTACCTGATATCGCTTGTAAATTACAATATCAGCGAAGCGAGGTCAGGTACAGAGTTCGCGGAATCCCTTCCTTGTTTGCCAGTAGAAAGGTAGCAACACTATGATCAAGTTGTCGCATTAACACTTCACTTTCCCACAACCCAGAATTTACAGCATTTACTCATCTGCCGGCAAACTACCAGTAATTACAGGCCTGCGGGGGTGGTTATCCGGCCTGAGTAGTAATAAAGGAGAAACCGGAGCCCTTGATAGATCGCCAATGAAGGATCACTTTCACGAAAATTGACTGAAAGTCGGCCGTGCGAAATTGTGTATTTTTTTTGCAAATATGCAATAAATGCAGATTTTCTGTTGACGAAGGCCGCGCCGCCGCCGCTGCTCCACCGGTGCGCGTGCTTTCATCAACGGAACAGCTGCTTTCTTGTAGGTAAATTACTTATCTACCTACCATTCGCGCATACCGCAATCGTCAACCTGTCGTCCACAGAGGGGATTTCAAGTTGCTACCTACCCACCCTGCAACTTAGACATAGGTAAGTGGTGTAATTATTATTACAATTTCTTTGGTAAGTAAGTACCTACCTACCGGTGTAAAATTGAAGTTAAGCTTTGTTTACAGCGGCGCCTTTATATTTGTCTTGGTGGAGACACTGCTATAGAGTAGGTTTAAATAGGTTTAAGTAAGTGTCTAGTGTTCTGAGACCAGACGAAGTAAGGGTGTGACCACTGGTGTGGTTAATCAACCGTCGATCGATGACCAAGTGAACATTGCTCTATCTATGAACAAACTGTTGATCGAAGTTGACTCATAGGTATCATTAAGTAAGTAATTATTATTCTCGGTGGTCATTAGTAATTATTATCAACCTTAAGTCAGTACTTACGACCTATTTAGTAGGTACCTAAATAAATTCGTAACATATCTAATCCACCAACTATAAATTGCAACCAACAAGCGCATTTTGATTTGATAATCTCTCGTACAGAGTTGGATCGGATAGCGAACGCAGACGAATGCAGTTCGAAATAAAATAAAATGAACGTAACGTAATAATGAAATGACTTGCGAGGCGGGAAGCATAGGGGGCGCGCGCGGTAGAAGCGGTCGCCTGCCCCTCCCTCCACCCGCCGCACCGCACACCCGCAGTCAAGCGAGAGGCAACGGCTAGCCAGCTGCGCGTCTTGTTTTTCGGATTTTGCGGTGCGATTGACGTTCCCTTCTTATTTTATTGCTATTATTCAAAGTGATTAAGTTAGTTTATTGAATTAATGAGTGTGTAATCGTACGTCCGCAACGTTACGATCGGTCAACGCCTGTGAACTTTGGCAGTGTTGTGACTGTTGGTTTGGAAGTGTTCGTTATATGGATACCAGTGTCTTTTGTCCGTAAAACAGTGGATTACACGCGAGGTGGTGTTTAGCTGATCAGTACGTTATTGTCAGGTATTGTGCCTGTGAACCCAGCAGTGTGACCAGTGATTGTTGTCGTGGCCGGTTTCCAGTGAGGAAACTTTCGAAACGTGCATAAAACAGTGGGTTATGCTTTCCTAGCGTATGCGGGCCCGGCCTGCACGCATTTCGTTGGGAAGCAAGTGCCGGCATTAAGCATTTTACGGTGAGTAAAGCGCGTTCAAGTTCATCGTACTTTGACCTAAAATTGTGACAACGTGTGACAACGCCTCTTGACCAGGTTGGTGTCAAATGTCATGTCACCACGTCCTATCGTGCCGTGTATGTGAAACAATGAGGATTTATGATGATTGCATCAATGGGACCAGTTGAGGAATTGATACTGTTGTAAAACTATCTGAGATGTGTCCGTACATCAATTATACATAGGCTATTTCATCGCTTTTTAAACCAAGTCAAGTGCTTTTGGAATTCTTGTCATTCAATAAACTTCAATGTGAATACCAGAAGGTAAATCATTCTGAATCAGTTGGTACTGATAACTATGTTTACATGGTATAAAAACTTACCACTACTCATCTGACCATACTACACACCCTTCGAAAATCAAATAACTTCTTAAATATTATTGAATAAAGAATACCTAGGTAAGATATTATGGAAACATCCTTAATTTTAGTTTTTACAACCCTAGTCGTGCTTTGTTTGATTGCAGTTAGGCAACAAGGTCTCCCTGTCATTGTTTGTTAGCGCTTTGCACACCAGTGGATAAATGGAACAAAGACCACTTAATAGGTAGGTACATAGCCTACTGGTTTGATCACATTTAGTTAATTAACAGTTTAAATTTTGCACAGGGTATATTATTTTAAATATACTCATGTATGAATACTGATCTGAAAGCAACATAACATCCATAAGAAAAATAAGAAATAAACAAAAATTATATAATAAATCAATTTACAGATGAATCTGTTAGTAGTATCACCAAGGTTCTCCTTGTAAATATGGGTCATGAGCGAAATTTGAGTAAACAGTAAACCAACCCTATCCAAAATTAGCATATGGTGTATATTTCGTTGTGTCAACAAAAAAGGTTGTGTGTTACCTATTTCATTTATTCCAATGAAAAGGACCTTGTTTCAAAGCTTCCTATTGGGTGGCATAAAATGTGACAGTAGGTATTGTTTACAAACATTGAAACTTCCTTTGGAAAATACTAACTAATCCTTAGTCATGTTTAATTACTGGTGCTGTACCTACTATAATATTAAATAAACTGGGAAAGTGCCAGGCAATTCATATCACAGGCTTAAACAGGATACTGTTATTTAATATCTATTTTGGCACAGAACTTCTATCTGGGTGGGAAGTTTTGTCTTTGCATGTTTCCCTATTTGAACTTGGACCTTTATGCAGTATTTTTTTCTGTGATTTGGATTTACATGATTTAGAAGCAAAATTGATTGTCTATAGGATAAGACTATACACCACCATAGACTTGAATTTATTTTGAATGTTATTAGGTAGGTAGGTAATACAGGCTGTTTAGTTTACAGTGTAAATTATCTGCAATAAAGAGTTCATAATACTTCCCCTAATCTTGAAATTGAAGGGTTGCAAGCTGGTATTCATAAATCAATCTTACCTTTAAAAGTTTTAAGGGCCATATTAATAAATCAATCTCAAGCCTGAGAGCAAACATGAGTATGTGTTTGATAAGTATTATTGTACTGGTGTGACATAAGAATGTAATTTCCAAGATCACTCTCAGACTTGAGATAGGTTTATTAATATGGGCCTCCAAGTAATCATAAACAGGTGCTTTGAAATTAAACTATTTTTACGGTTTATATCGCGTTTATTTAATTTTATGTTCCCGACGTTTCGGTTATAGTTTTATTTCAATGTGTAGTATTCGCGTAAATATAAGAAAACAATATAAACCGGTGCTTTAAAGATGTCATTTTGTATTGAAAATTTTTGAACAACAAGTTTGATCTCAGTTTTAAGATTAATCTATTGTTAAATACCTAGTTACTGGGCTTAGTCACTGGATTTATACAGAAATTAAATATTTATTATTTATTACCTATACACATTTTTACAATAAAATATGAGTACATTTGAAAATAAACATGTAGATATATTTTTTTTCAACAGATTGATAGTTCAATGACTCAGGTTCATCCTTCCTTTACCCTAAGGCAATATCAGAGTTGTTTATTATTGAGATGAATCATTTAATTTAAAGTTTCTTGAATGCATTCTCATAATAAATGTGTGACTAAACAACCAACTTGTTGACATAAATTTTATTATATTACTAGGGGACCCATATTGTGTTTAAGTATGAAATATACTTTACAATCTATTCTCAGACCTGCCAAATATACCCAAAAAAAATCATAACAATCGGTCAAGCCGTTTTGGAGGAGTTTGGTTACAAACACTGTAACATGAGAATTTAATATATAAAGATAATATTCATAAATGGTGTAGGTGGTAGGGTTTGTGAATGAAGCCAAAGCACATACTTAAGTGGCTGACATCATGAATTTTGATGGCACTGATATATCACTGCCCAGTCATATCTTTATCCTCTTCTGTTCAAAAAAATCAACATCAAGAAAAATCTTCTAAAATTTGATAGCTTAGTCTGTGAACTAAAAGTCATCAAGTTTTGTTTTAGGTACTATTTATTAAATATTTTTTTCTTATCAAAATCATAATAATTAATCCTAAATCTTATAAAAAGGTACTAACTTATTCTAGCTTTCCTATTCCAGTTAAATCAACCTAAGGCCTGTTTCATAATCCTCAAATAAAGATAATTTTCAAAATAAATTTGCCATCTTAACAGTTTTTTCCATAGCTGTCAAAACATCAAATTTATTTGGAAGATAATATTTCTGAGGATTGTAAAACTGGCCCTTAGAATCTATCCTACTAATATTATAAATGCGAAAGTTTGTGAGTGTGGATGTATGTGTGTATGTATGTATGTATGTATGTTTGTTACTCCTTCACGCAAAAACTACTGAACGGATTTGGATGAAACTTGGAACACAGATAGATTATAACCGGGATTAACATATAGGATACTTTTTAACCCAATAATCCAATACTACGCGGATGAAGTCGCGGGGCACAGCTAGTGTGACATAAATTAAGCCCATATCACTCAATAATCCTCCAAAATTAAATTTATCACTTGCAACAAACCTGAACCACACAGTATTGTAACCATAACATTAGGCATGTGAAACAGTTTTATTATCAGCCCATATGTTCACAGCCCACTCTCCCCTTAATGTTATTCATCCAGAAGCTTATGTTTTCTTTCCACCAATTAGTGAACATCAAATGGAGTTTGTACTCATGTTATTCTTTTTTAATTAACTTTGTTAACTGATAAAGAAAAGTTAAGCAGGGCATGTGGGGAGATACAGTAAATAATTTTTATCGTTTTAAAAAAGTACTTAGGTAGGTACTTGCCTACATATATGGTATTAGGGAATCATTATGTGCCTCACTCTGAGCATGTTTATTATATAAATTTTAACATCTTTTACAATTTATAAGCAACTGATTAGGTAGGTAAGTAGGTACTTAAGATGTTTAGTAATTATTTATTTCGAGTATGTATTATTAAAATACAAAATCAAAATATCCATAAATATAGTTGTAGTACATTTATGATCTGGGTGCAAAATATATTTTTATTCAAATATTTAATAGGTATCCTACCTACACATACTTTCATTTCCTTTCTCCTATTAGAAACACATTTTGCTTTACTATTTTTCCTCCTGTCAATCTATAAATGTTTCACATACCATTACCGCGCTTGTGAAACGGACAGGCGGCCTTGTTACATAACACTTATTCATAGCAGCAGTGATAAGCAATAATAAGTTTAATAATGTTGTGTGCAGAGAGCCGAGCGGCGCGGGTGGCGGGGCGGGCAGCGGGGGGCTGCTGGCCATGAACGCCACCCAGGTGCAGTGCGAGCCCCACGACTCGTGCGTCCTCATTAAATGTAAGTATCACTCACAAGTTACCCAAACCATAATAACCTGGCATTACTCTATCTTACCTACAGTGTCGCTGTAATTATTCTGCTGACTGACTGTATTTCATGTCCCTAGGCGAACAAACGCTTCATCCCCTCATTCGGTCCCATCTAGTGAGTATATTTGGGTTACTATGTGTAATTTCAGTAGCCTAGTGCATAGCGTTTCTTTTTATATATCTACGTTATGATTACCTACAGTGAGTATTTTTTATATTTGCCATATACTGTAATTCACTCCAATATAAGCTGTCCACCCGTCTAAAATATTTTGGGACACCTTTTATTAATCTTGTCTTATTTATTAGTTCTTTTCTTTCCCCAAAACTGTCCAAAGTGTCAAATTAACCGTAGAAACATAAGTAATAGATTACCCTAACAACAGGGATATGTCAAGTTAATTTGGTGCCTTTTATCGGCAGTCACCCAATATATCAATTAATCAGTGTAGTGTGTACGCCATAGATTCGTCGGCCTCATTGCAATGTGCTTTTGTATATTTTTGGACTCGGTCCCTCCCTACTCCGTCAGCGCAGTGTTTGTTCCATTTGCTGGCATGCTGGTTTGATTGCATTCATACATCTAGATGTGAATTTATTGTATTACTGTGTCGTTTCTACAAATAGTCCCCTTAAATAATTATGGTAAAAGGGATGATTCCCGTAGCTTCTGTGTAGTAGATTCAGAAGTAGACTTCCTAGTAAAGCGGCTATTTTCTTTACTACTTCCACAGGAGTACTAAGTTACCCATTGCGCAATAAGTGGTGTCATGGGAAGGAAAATCCTCCAATGGCACCACTGGTCGTGTCGCACGGGATAAACGCTGCAATATCGATCAATAAGTTATGTTACATCTATACAAGTAAATAAAATTGGAGTGTCTGTTTGTAATATCAAAATAACACCTTTTCACTAAATGCATATGAAAGTACATACGACCCCTATAGCAAAAACGCGATTTAAAAAATTTTTGTCTGTCTGTCTGTCTGTCTGTCTGTCTGTGTGTTTGTTCCGGGTAATCTCCGAAACGGCTGGAACGATTTTGACGGGACTTTCACTGGCAGATAGCTGATGTAATAGGGAGTAACTTAGGCTACTTTAATTTTTGAAAAACAATTAGGGTTCCGCGTAAAAAAATAAAAACACATGAAATCAAAGAGTATCTCCGAAACGGGTGGACCGATTTTGACGGGACTTTCACTGGTAGATAGCTGATGTTATAAGCAGTAACTTAGGCTACTTTTATTTTAGAAAAACGAAATTAAAAAAAAAAGAAAAATTGGGTTCTGTCGTGCGGGCTGAGAACGCGGGAGCGGGCTTTTTTGTTAAGTTAAATTCCACGCGGACGAAGTCGCGGGCTCAGCTAGTACATTATATAATTAAATATTATAGGTATATTTGTATTTCATAGCTTTGCAAATAAAATTTACCTATGTAAACTAACTTTTTGAAAATACTTATGTAAACGTAAAATCTGTTGAATAACATAGTTCGTAGATATTATCAATTACATGCTATGGGTCTTCCTTCATATTCATGCGTAACATGAAAAATGTAGTGTAACAGTTTGCTTCGAATGGCCATATAAGATAACATATGTGTATTGCTGTATTCACCGGCACATCGCCATTTCTAGAAATAGTAGCAATTGTGTTTATTTCCGTCACTGAAAGTTCCCCCATTGCGCTGCGGCCGTCGTCGACGGGCTCAATTGATGCGGGAGGCGCACATTTTACAATTAGCTCTGTGTCTGATAATAATTGCTGGACATAAGCCAATGTTAGTATTAATTTTTCAACATGGCTGGTAGGCCCGGCAATTGCCGCAGGCCGCAATTATGTTAATCCGGGTTAGTTTTGAAGGGACTGTGCACTACGTTGCACGTGGCAAACGATGCATTTGCCAACGTGTCACAGTTATGTGAGAAAGTCGAATTGTTTTTGTGTATGTGCCGGTGTTGTGCGACAATGCAGTTCACGTTGGTAATCGTCGTAAACAAAGTGAAGCTATGTCCGGTTGTAGAGGAGCCATTGAAACCAATAGGTAAAATAAATTAATGCCTTCAAGTATTTAAGGAAATTGTAAACCTATCGTATAAGTACATGCTCTGCTGATTAACTGCAAGCCCGAACAGTTCTAACAAGTTCTAATCTGAATTTAAGTCATGCAGCCGATACATAGATATGGATATGGATTCATTTTCCACATACTCCCTTAAGATCACCCACTTATACTTAACTATCGGTTTTTAACTCCTGGCCTTGTACAAGAAAGACATTTTCCAACAAGAATTTTAAAGCTTTTGCTGCAAAGGGCAGGCCAGGAATAAAAAAAACCATATGTATTTATTATAGTACATAATATATATTTTATCACATGTAAAGCAAATTTTACAATGGACACAGTACTCGATACTTACTTCCTAAGCCGTGAAATGAAAGTAAACCCTAGCCTTTGCGTAACTTTATAGCAAAATATTAACCCGGAATCATGATTGAATATGAATCATAAAGAGTGTTCAAATCTTTAATTCCTTTAATAAAGGGCGGCCCATACGACTCGCAATTTAACGCTCGATCTATCGATTTTGCCGATAATTGCTCGTGCTTCGGAATTTTTCTATATCGCACGCTAGATAGACATGTGACCCGCTTTAAACGTTCAGCGCGTTCCCGTTACTTTGGGTAGGTGTTAGCCAGCTGTGGCCCATGTGTGCCAACGGCCGAATGATATTGTAAGTGACATCCTTAACCATCTGAATAAACGTAATTGAACAATTTCTATCAACCCATTGCCCTTATCTACTTGCTGGTAGCCGTTGAACCACAAGCGGTCGCACATACTATTCATCGTTGCCTGTTCCTAATATAGGTCGGTGAGTTGTTCTGTTAAATTATACCATTTAAAATGACGTGTTAACTAAAGGAATATTATATATATATAATTAATTAAAATATGGAAAATAACACCCCGATTCTTCTTATTCTGACTGTAATTATGACTGTTTAATTGACGTCAAACGATACTAATGCAAAATAATATATCGAACCCACATATATGTCTCCCGCTCATGACTCGTTTGAAATTATGGGTCATTGTGTAGCCTTAGGGGCGCTATGACTTAGGTTAGGTTAGGTTTAGGTTTAGGTTTCGGTTAGGTTAGGTTAGAACAGTGATCAAACCGAAAAAAAAAAATTCTCGAAAATTCGTCTAAGTCCTGGCTCCATAGCCCCCCTAACTGGAAACTAACATAACCTAATGACACATTCAGATTCTGGCGCTTCGCCGGCCGCTGCCGCGGCACGCTCGCTTCGCTCGCTCGGCTCGCGCGTTTTGGTCACTGTTCTAACCTAACCTAACCTAAACCTAAACCTAAGTCATAGCGCCCCTAAGGCTACACTCCAACCAAATTATGTCAAGCACATACCTAATATCCCGATGCATGTTGGTCAGTTGCAACGCCCTATTTGCTCCATTCTTATCTGAAACTTGCAATATAGACATATGAATCATAACCTAGTCGAGTTAAACAATGAGCCTGTGAGCGACGGGGCGCGCCCGCGCCGTGCGGCTTCTAAGATCTCTCCATACTCGACCCACTGCGATACTGAGATCATTTTGATACTGACCGAACATAAATCGAATCTTGTTATGGACCTGCTGTTTCACTATTTGCATTTAACTACATCAGATTATCCCATCTAATGAGGTTATCGGGCTCCATCCAATTACTATTCCGAATTCAGATACGCCGTGCTTTATTGTGCGGTTACTGAAACAAGACAGAACACTGGGTCATACGTATCGGTTAATGCTCTGATTATGGCAAAACTTTCAAGATAGGAAAGGAATATGAAATCCTACTAATATTATAAATGCGAAAGTTTGTGAGTGTGGATGTATGTATGTATGTATGTTTGTTACTCCTTCACGCAAAAACTACTGAACGGATTTGGAAGAAATTTGGAATACAGATAGATTATAACCGGGATTAACATATAGGATACTTTTTAACCCAATAATCCAATACTACGCGGGGCACAGCTAGTTAAATATAAAGTTTGATTTGAATTGATAATAACGATGGACGGGAATATAATATTATACATTATTGCAAATAAATAATTTGATAGTGTATAAGTAATAGACACAGGTCAAAGTCCAGGGGTGGTACTCTTAGCAACTAATTGATATATCGTGACATTTGTATTGTCATATCCTACTCTAAATTCCATAATGTATGCAGTCGTATATCGTCTGAACGAACGATAATTTTGTATTGTTCGTTCAGTAATCGATACGACGAAAAAAAATGAATTTAGAATAATATTCGACAAAACAAATGTCACGATACATATATCGGTTTATCGTTGCTAAGAGTAGCACTAGCACCCCTGGTTTGAATGAGTTCTTTCAATCAAACATCTATAATTCCAACTGGACTGTAACTGTAAATTATAGCATACATTAATACATGTAAACAGTAATTATATTTAATGAATACATTGCTCAGAGTATTTTTAAATAGTTTTTTTTTTTCTTAAAATAACCGTTATATCTGACGTGGGAGGGGTCACCACTTCAAGACGTAGACATCTTATTTCATCCGAAGTTGAAGATAACACAATAACGATAGGGTTGTCATCAATACAAAATGTTATTGGTTTATATAATATATACAAATAAATAAAATTGGAGTGTCTGTTTGTAATATCAAAATAACACCTTTTCACTAAATGCATATGAAAGTACATACGACACCTATAGCAAAAACGCGATTTAAAAATTTTTTGTCTGTATGTCTGTGTGTCTGTCTGTCTGTCTGTCTGTCTGTCTGTCTGTCTGTCTGTCTGTGTGTTTGTTCCGGGTAATCTCCGAAACGGCTGGACCGATTTGACGGGTCTTTCACTGGTAGATGGGTCATGTTATAAGCAGTAACTTAGGCTACTTTTATGTTACAAAAAACAAAATTTAAAAAATGGGTCCTGTCGCGCGGGCTCAGAACGCGGGAGCGGGCTTTTTTGTTAAGTTAAATTCCACGCGGACGAAGTCGCGGGCTCAGCCAGTATATAATATAAATATCGCCAGACAGACACACCAACTGTACGGTCCCAAACTAAGCAAAGCTTGTACTATGGGTACAGTACAATGGACTGGGGGCGAACCCAGTATCACCCTGTTTAGTTGCCTTTGTTTCACGACACATGGTAACTTCCACTCATTCATCATGCTTTTGCGAACTTGAATTGATTTGTAATCTTTATCTCAGCTTCGCGGTGTATATGATAGGATTATTGTCAATTCGAGCCCAAAAACGTGAAAATATGTGCGGAAAATTTTATGGGATTCTGTCTGACAGACAACTGAGTAGGTCGTATTTGTATAAGGAAGCCTGTGATTCAAATATTTATTCGCAGAATTCTGCAGACATCTGTGCAAATAAATATAAATTGAGTAATAACCATTAATTCAATGATTATTCCGCGATCAGTGGGTCGTCAACCCTGGGCAGTGGTTTCTCGCGGCAGACGATAGTTAATTATCTCATTTTCTTACTATCATTCCTTAAACACCATTAGCTCAATCACAATTTTTGTGTTAGTACGTGATCAAACACTGTAGTGACGACACGTGGCCGCTGTTAATTGTATTCCGCCGCGACGAAAATAAAACAATTAAGTTTATGTAGTGTTGTTGCAATGTGTAGGTAATAATTATCTATTGTGCAGTGTTCACTACCGTGTTATTAATTCAACAACCTTGATCTATGGTGGAGGGCGAGATTACGTAACGTGATGGATAGAGGGCAGCGCGGCGCCGCGATGAAGCCTGCCAGAAAATGTGATAAAATAAATAAATTGAAACACAAGTTGATAAAGAAACACAAGTTAAGTAGGTAGTTTATTAATTCCATATTATTTTATGTGTGTATTTTTAAAGAAATCCATTTGCGCTACACGTTAGCATACAAATATAATTTTATAACAAGATAAGTAACGTGGTCCCAGAATTTGCAAAACGTGGTCGCCTCAACCGCCGCCTACACACGATCTCAAGGCCTCAAGCCCGATTAATTGACGTTCCGTTCCGACTTATGGTGTAGTTTCAACAACTCCTAAGGATGTTTGCAAATACATTACTAATAATGTACTGTTTCTCTATATTTGTACGGTTTTGTTGATATTTCATTACGACACTTAAATTAAATTGCAAATATACATACCTAATCGATTGAAATGGTTTGACTTAAACTAAGTAGGTAGGTAATGTAGGTATATTGATACAAGGTAAGAAGTCGTAAACCTAATCTACGTCATGAGATAATAGTGTAAAGTTCAGCGTCTTTAATAATAAGCAGAGGTCATCCGCAGCATCCTGCTGTTTCAAACTCATGATTATGTTATGACAGCGAGCGGAGTGAGATTGTTTAAGAAATCAATCAACACTATCTCCGGGCCGGGTGATGTGAAAATTATGCAATACATGATTGGTTGACTTTTACATAGCTTCTACTTGCTGCGCTTTTGTAGACATGCACATTCAATGAACAATTTCGCAACAGCGTCGCCACGGCTTTTTGTCTGTTTTGAGAAAGGTTTTGTGAGGAATGTGTTTAGCATTCAAGTAGATAGCGGTGCATTTTTAGACAATAAGTGATGCGAAGCAATAGAAACAGTGAGATTCTTATTCTTAACTCGAGCAAAATGTGGTAGCGGCGAGTAATTTCCCCAAACAAACTTATTTGTTCTTACCCAAGTCATTTGCTACTTATTTATTTAACTAATTTGTAGCATAATTTATTTTTGTGTACCTAGTTAGGACTAATACGGCCTCTCTGCGCAGATGAACACCGGTCCGCGGGAGGCAGCTGGGAGGAGCCAGTGAGCGCGGTGCGCAACGCCCCGCTCAGGCGCTCCCAAAGGCTCAACTCCACGCTGGACTTCAGGTTTGTCATCTTTTATTTTCTTACTTCAAAATAATGTATGCTGTACAGAACTCTTCAAAATGGTAGAATGCTCAACCAACATGCACCCTTGCTATAAAACTTGAAAAGCCATTCGGCCATGTCAGAGCCAAGTACGATTGATGGCCTCTATAGAATTAGAGTCAATTCCTGTATTTTAGTAGGGTGGCTTCTAAAACGAGATCACTTGTTTTATCATTCTACATGTTTAGTACCGTATTTGAATCGATAGATACTAGTGATGTGTAATCGAGTTAAAGGGCCGTATTAATAAATCGAGCTCAAGTCCGAGGGCGATCTTAAGTATGCTTTTCGACATGTAATTTTGTATTGGAATTACATTTCCAAGATCGCTCACAGATTTGAGATCGATTTATTAATATGGGCCATAATCTATTAACCAATAGGTGACACTGTTCCTATAAATACTTATGTGCTTGTACGTTGGCGGTGACCACCACAGGAAAGGTAATCGGAATAATATTGGATAACAAAGGGCAACGGTGACTGTCAGTTGGCACATGCGATGATGCGACTTCCCGTCTCGTTGCTCGGTGTGGTCCCGTCGCGCTCAACAATTAACGAGCCCGCGCTAGCAATTAACACAAATTTCCTGTGTTCAAACTCCAGGGGCCACCGGAGGGCACTGCCTCTCGACAAACGATCGTTCACGCTTTAACAGCCACCGTCTATTGTCGTCCGCGGCCAAGATCCAATCATTGCACTCGTGATAAATTGCTCTCGATTCAATACCACGCTGTTGCTCTTTGTTTATTTAGGACTTTCAATAATATTATCCACTTTGAAAAATGTCATACGTACGAGTATGTAAATTTCAAGCTCTGCTTCTCTCAGTGGCTGTTAAGTATTTACTTATATGGCTTAGTTACCAAATTATATTGTTTCACACGTGCTAACTTATCTAGCCCACATTTGACTTGTGACATTCTGTACGTATATGTAGATAATGTTAAAAAAATAATGTCAAGGCCCGTCTGCCTGCACGCCCGTTGATTTGCATGTGTGCTGATGATAATAGTGGGCTAATAATAACTTTGTCTGCATTGTGATGAGTAATTATACCCTTTATTATCACAGAAGTAGGTTTCATAAAGTCATTGTATAAAATATTAAAAAAATATTGATAATTCAATGTCATAAATTGACTCTTATTCACCAGTTGCTGAAGTCAGAATTATAGTTTATTATCTTAGTAGGTATCTTAAAAAACAGGGCGTTTTAAAGATGTTTGAACTGCAGAAGATACTTAATCCTAAAATTTCATTGTCTCTTACCAATATGTAGCAATTTACTAACATTGATTGTTTTGTCATTGGCCAAAGTTTTTTCTCTAATTGAGGTTAAATGCCTGTTAGCTTTATAGTTTGTGAGAGATTACTGTTATGTAGGAAATATGTGTTTCTGTTTAGTTTTTGCAGTTATAGAATATCGACAGTCCGTCCAATGAGATAATATTTACCTCCCGCTTAATTATAAACAACTAGCGGCCCGCCCCGGCTTCGCGCGGGTACAGTTTTAGTACAAGTTTTAGTAAAGATCCCTAATTTTTTTGAAAATATAATATATCCTATGTCACCCGGGGATAGTGTAACTTCCCAACAGTGATATTTTTTTTCAAATCGGTTCTGTAGTTTCGGAGCCTATTCAATGCAAACAAACAATTAAATATTTCCTCTTTATAATATTATTGTAAACAATATGCGCATAGTCATTATGAGAAAATATATATATGTCGCAGCCAAATAGCTTAATTCGCCGTTCAATTAACAGCCTAGGCATTTAACTAAACAGCGCCGTTCAACTAACGGCCTGAATGATATTCAGCCATTTGATCAAACAGCTAGGCAAATGACTTGGATCGATGACGTTTAACTACTTGCCTAGCCGTTTAATTACCTGCCTAGCCTGTTCATTTCAATTTAGTTCAACTTTCTGCCACCTAGCGCCGAAACTCACCAAACTGTCAATATCTCTATATTCCATATTCTCTTTGGTCAATATGGCGTCGGAAAACAACAACTTTGATGGTATAATTTTATTAGGTACTTAGGTTTTTTAAGATTTTTTTTAGATCCACCGAATCTATTTGCCGGGTGGGGTTTCTGTGGGGTCATAAAAAAAATAACCCTAACCTAAACCCATCCATGTCGTTCTGCTTGGGTAGTATTTTGAAAAAGTTTTGTAGTACTTAAATTTCAACCAATTGCCTAAGCATTAGCCAGCCAATTTATTAAATGTTGTAATAGACTATACGGCTGAATATCATTTAGGCCGTTAGTTGAACGGCGCTGTTTAGTAAAGTGCCTAGGCTGTTAATTGAACGGCGGATTAAGCCAGTTGGCGGCGACATATATATTCTATAGTCAGTCTGATAATCATTTGAGCCTACTTACAGCTACAGCCTGTACTTACAGCTAATTTATTTTGTAGTTCAGCTATGTTTATATAATTGTGACACAGTGCAGGTCAATGCAACAGATAAGGGTCTGCTGCAGACAGTGCGTCGTCTATTATATTTTATTGCGGTTTATTCAGCAAACATGTCTCATATTAACTGCCGATTATTATTGCGTGCTTTTAACTCTTATTTGTTTAGCGCACGCAAGATTAAACCCTAACTTAAGTCACTGTAAGTGCGACAATACTATGCCTAGTTGCCAAATAAAATTAATAAACACACACACATTATGTAGCCGGCAATATCTTGACAATAGTTAAACTAAGATCCTGTGTAAATCATTCCGTACAATTAGTAGTTAAAACCAATAGACTTTATCACAAATGAGAATCGTTAGTCGTTAGAAGAGTCGGTGTGCTTCGTGTGACCCTTGTTTAACCCACAGACCACGCTGAACGTGGTATTTTCGATTACTTTCAACTTTGTGGTCTAGTCAACAATAAGCGGCAACAACAACAACAGCGATAAGTTCTGCACAAAGTAAATAAAGTTTGACTGACCGATCGCTTTAATTCGAACAAATAACAGGAATCAGGCTGCAACTAGTCATTATAGGTTCCGCAAAATACCAGAAAGTAGTCTCTATGACACAGTTGTTTTATATAAACACATTTGGTTCATTGTCTGATTTTAAGTAATGTTTGCTAAGCTCCGATTACAAATTGCTGTTGGTGTACGCCGAGTAATTAGGCGATGGACCGCGAAAAACAAATGATTGCTAAATTATTTGGTGTGATTTGGCATTGACACGTTCATGGCAACTCATTAGAAGGACTCGGATAATGTTACTACAAAATGTTATCATTTTTTTGTGTTCACATTTTGTCGAGGTAAATTTTAGTGTATACCTACCTACAGGGATAGTATATTTTCCTAGGCCTACAATACGAAATCCACGTCATCATTCATTTATATTACCGTATATAATATTTATACCATCTACCTGTCATGTCATGCGTTTCTCCTATATTTGGTAAACATAAAAGTTGTAAATCTGTCTTACTAACCCTGCGGTGATGTTATGAATACCTATGTAGCAAACAATTTGCAATATTATGCGTTCTTTATTATCTCAAAGTATCAATTAAGCCCGTATTTATAAATCAGTCTTAAGTCTTTTGACACAATATTTTGTACTGGTATGAAGTTTTCAACATCCCTCCCAGACTTGAAATTGATTCAATAATACGGGGCCTTATTAAAATTCCGAATTTAACATAGATCTAGCAGGCTAAAGGGTTTTTGTTAGGACATGTAAAAAATATTTAATGCATATGTATACTTACTTACTATTTAATCGACCTTAGTAATTCGAAACGCTCAATTAGCTAATGCAATTTACATTGTAACCCGAACAAAACAATAAATAACCTTGGTAACTATAATTTTTTGCTCCACTTCGCGCCAATAGCGGAGAAAGAAACTTAACAGCTATAATAAAATAGACAATACAGCTAAGGACCGCAATCAACACCTCGTAATAAAAATTGCATTACCTACGCTGATTGCTTTGTATGAGGCAACCGCAAAGACAATATTTTGTCTTTCATCACACTACCAAATAAGATCTAATGTATTCGCGGTTTGAAGTAACTCATACATAATACATTCATGAAAACAGTGTCGTGTTAACCTTCGAATAATTCTTTGTTTAGCATTTAGTCAAACTAATTGGTCTATTGTAGTTAGTTAGTATTACTCATTTTCTACCGTATGCTGTCAGCTGCAAGTTTAATCATCTTATTGATTACTAGCTGTGCCCCGCGACTTCATCCGCGTAGTATTGGATTATTGGGTTAAAAAGTATCGTATATGTTAATCCCGGTTATAATCTATCTGTGTTCCAAATTTCATCCAAATCCGTTCAGTAGTTTTTGCGTGAAGGAGTAACAAACATACATACATACATACATACATACATACATACATACATCCACACTCACAAACTTTCGCATTTATAATATTAGTAGGATTATGATCATAGCAATAACACTTAATATGGGGTTGGCTATCATAAGTGCTTCATATTAAATCATTGGTGTAATGGGCGTACCCTGACAAGACTTCAGCCGAACCACGATCGGAACCTCGAGTATTCAAACATTTTTCCTGATGTTAAAAACGTTTTGTGTTGCTTGTGGTTGCACTAAAGTCTACTAACTTAACGATGTTTTTTATGACAACAATTTATAGCCTAACCCTACGTTTGCACTGAACGAGACGTTCACACAAAAATGTTGTTGTAAAACTTTTGGTTTACACAAATTGAAACAAGAATATATTTTGTGTGTATGTTATGTCTATTGCAAGCAGTGGATACCGTACTTGTTTATTCCGTTGTACACAGTACGCAAATGACATAAACCAATCACCGTTGTAGTTATAGCATAAAATAATGAATAGTTATTGGTAATATAATTTAACTGCCGACATCTCATAAATTATATCTATATTACCCCCTAAAGTGGTCGCGGTAACGTTTGATCCAATTAAATCATGTAATCTATCTATATTAAATGAATATGCCTCAGAGAGTTACATCAACTTCTGCAGCAAGTCATCTGGGTCAGTTTCTGATGCGAGTTTCACCTGTAATTATTGTTTTCTAACGTTAAATGACCTTCTTCCGTATACAACTTAATTGTTAATATCCGATTAATTAACTTAAAAGTAATCTGGCGGCGAGAATGGCACTTGCATTACGTTTAATGCGAATAACAAATAGGTCTTTTAATTTTTACAATTCATGAAGGTAGGAAATGTTGCTATTATAAAGTGTTCATTGCCTATTGCACACTGTGCGCCTGATTGTAGGTCGTTTACGTGATCCAGGCCATCAGCAACTATATAAAAGCAGATGCTACAGGCCTTTTAGGGACTAAAGTCATTATTTTTAATGAATCTTGTGTTTAAGTGCAATGGAAAGATTTCAGGATTATTCCACAACTTCCTCTTCTAATCATTATCAAATTATTATAACAATATTTATATTCGAATATTTGTTCCTATATGAGCTTGCGTGTGATTCGACTGCCTTAAATTAATAGCAGGCACATGACGTCATATCAGAACTCGTCAGTTTAACGATGATATCCACATGGTCTATTAATTACTTCCTTTTTGCCCAACAGGAGCAGCGGACAGTTGCGCAACACTCTGAGCCGCGCGCGAGAGCTATGCGAGCGATGGCGCAGCGGGAGCGGCACGGCGCCCGCCCAGCCTACCCCGCCGCCCGACGACGAGGGCGGAGGGCGGCTCGCCCGCTGGTTCAGCGTTCGGAGAGGCTCGTCACACCAGTACGACATGCATGCGCACGACACAGACAAGATGCCCAAGCTGCCAGAGGTATGTTTACGTGGAGCAAACTATCAAGCTTGAAATGAAGGATGGCCCAAAGTGGGTGAACTAGCGCAAATAGGCAGGAAGTTACATGCAGTTCTGTACTAAACTTTATTTAGATTCAAGAGTTCTTTCACCTCGACAAGCCTGAGTCCTGATTTTTTTGTCAATCTATTTCGTCTGTAGGTGTAGGTTTATTAACTCTGCAAACTTGAGGTGTTTGATCATAAATCATTCCCTATTGAAAAAAAAGTGGTTTAGAGCGTCGCACAGTCGAACATCAAGATCACACAGATACAGGTTCCTTTGTATAAAATTGTGTGTCCTTCCCGAAATTGTGGTTCAAAGGAAGGGTTCCGTTCAAAGGTAATAATGGATTGTTACCTGAGTTTATTACGTAAGTTCTTATGTAAATTCGTATAGCAAATCAACATGTCAACTGAGTCGCAGTTGTGGACAAGGTCGAGAATGCTCGCACAAAAATGATAAACGAACTTCTACTAATAAATAAAAATATAAAGTTCACGCTTAAAGTCACCAAGCCATACAATTTTATAATACCTTCGCTTAGTTGTGGTGGTATTATTTTATTTGTTTGTCATTCGCGCAAGCGGGTCTAACCACCTTCTGAGTTTACGTCCAAGCTTCCCAATGTGTCTACAATTCAGTACCTATGTAAATGAATGAGTCTTCATTGATCAAGCAAGGAATGCGTTTGATACACTTGAATAGATGAATGGGTCTTGTTCTTTATTCTTGTTGGATGGCATGCTTGCTGGTATTTTTCGGATTGCTTGCAGTCTTTATCCTTTTACATTATCGCATTGAATATAAATACATTATTATTACTTGTTAAGTGTTCATCATGATTCACAATTATGTATATTTTAGATGAATCATGATCGGGTCATTGAGTAGTCAGTCAACAAACCGCACTAACGCGTCGGACGTATCGCGCGCCGGCGGAGGTCTCGAGTCGCTAAACAAATAAAAGTCTATTTTAACATGTGATATAATGATGTCAGATTGGTATCCAGTGAGCTACCATATTGGATTCATGTATACGATAGTAATTTTCTTACTTCAGTTTATTTTTAGTGGGACGACGTGAATAACGTGCGATTCGTAAATGTCAAAAGTTAATTCAATGCCAGTACGCGTCTCGACAAAATCGTAACAATGTTTTGTCCGTTCTGTATGAAGCTCCTTCATGATAAGGCTCAATATTCGTTGACAAGTTTTAACGTAAGTCACGTGGTCAATCTGGTGTCGCTTTTGACGTTTACGTGTTTATATAAAATACTGTGGTGTTCCGATGACGCGATTAGACCGCAAGGCCGCGAATCACACTCGATCCGTGAGGAGTAATGTTCACTATATAGTCGAGATGCGTCCTCGAATCGCGAGTTGTCGGCGCGCGAGTCGAATAAACACACAAGTTATTTCTGACGAGGCTCGAATGGCGTCATCGGAAACGAGAGAATCGCGTTAATCGCAGTGTGATGTGTGATGTTGATGCGGCGTGCAGTGTTACAAATGTCGGTGCATATTTCAGCTGGAGGAGGACCTGTTCTCGTGCGGCGGCGAGGTGCGGGGCGGGCGCGTGCTGCCGCCGTCGCTGGGCGCGCCGCCGGACTCCCTGCCGCCGGTGCAGCTGCGTCGGCGGCACGTCGTCGCGGCTATCATACACAGCGAGAACTCCTACGTCGCCACGCTACAGCGACTCATTAATGTAAGTGTACCTACCTGCCACATAACCCGTGAAATACGACTGAGTTTAATGCTCCAAAGTTTTAGCCCCTACAGCGCCCCTATGAGCTAATACCTGGCACTGGAGTTGAGTGCTATTTATATTTAGAAAGACGCTCCTTAATTACTCTTTACTTACCACTTACCTAGGTATCTACATCGCATGTTGATTATGACTATGAGTCGTAAAGTCTCTGCACAGACTAATTTGTTCTGTATCCGAGTTACTGATTTACGTAATTTATGTAAGAAAACACGTCTGGATATAAATACATAAATCAAAATAAGAACCGTTTATCTTTTGCAAATAATCTGTAATTAGCCGTACAAGGCGAGTTGGTTCAAATATTTGCGCCAACCGATATAAGTAGGTACACCACTGTCAACAACGCCGACCTCTTGTTAATAGGTAGTCGTACAAAAACCGGTTTGGCTATCTCAACATCGGGTATCTTTAAGTCGCAAAGTCCAACACACGCTGACATTTCCCATGACTCCGGTGAAATTCGTGATCGGGAAGGAAATGCGCTTAGATTGATGTCTAACTAGCCTGCAATTATATTTCGATCATAATAAAGCAACAGTTCCTATTGCGCAACCGATAGGGCTGTGACGCAGATAATGTCGCCACTTCTGTGGCCAGCATTACAGCTTGTAACCCCTCGTTTACACCGCCGCTTGTATTGATTTATATACAGTTGTCTCTATTTATGAACTGTTAAAAAATAGAGACAGCTACATAAATCAGTACAAGTACCTATTGCGTCAGTGTAAACAAGGGGTAATGAAACAAATATTTAAATGGAGACAAATAGTTAGGTGTTACATAACGAATACTTAGCCCGCGTCAGGTGTGTCAAGACTAGTTTGATCAGCATTATGCAGGGTTAAGTTAACAGCTGTTAAGTATTGTGCGCTATACAAATTTGACGAAGATTAACTTGAAGAATTAACACCTTCGTTTCTACCTCAATGTTAGTTTCGTGCTACCTTATGCACTTAGTGTTAAGAGAAAACACAATAGTCACGAAGTCAGTATCCATAAAATATTCGCTATAATTAACAAAACTACAATGGGTTGATTCTTTATCATTGTAATTGGTATATATTGTCTCGATTTCTCGAACCTAAATAACCAGAGAGTGCTTTCTCTAAATAACCGTATTTAGCGTTTATTATTTTCACAACTTTCTTATTTCGTTTTCTTTCAAAAAGAAGATTCTATGCTAAGCCCAATGTTTAAGAAGTAGCAACAGTGAATAGGGAGACAAGTGTCGCGTTAGTAGCGTCAAAAATCTCAAACGTATGTAAATATTAACCTGGCTGGCCCACTTCTGCATTGTTTCGCCCACAATTCACATGCCATGGTTTTGCATATTAGGAAGTGGGGCAATTTGAATAGGCACTATTTGCAAGCGGGCTGCGAGGTCATCTCTGTAATGTAAATGGCGCCGACATCGTCTGGACAGTGCGATAAATTTGAGTTTTTGTCTCGGATATTGTTTATTTCAATGTTTATAATTGACTAATTGACTCTATGAGTGACTGCATCATTTTCCGGCCATTGACACACAATTCATATTAGGTATCCTAGCTGGTAAATACGTATGCGCAATTCGAATCTGGATTTTCTATGACCACTTATGACGTCCGTTAGTGTGTAGATGACTTAGTTGTAGACTTTACAAGCGTGAAAAATTAAGATTGAATTGTATTCAGGATCACTAAGATTCTTACATATTTACGTCTTAGACGCACTATTAATAGGTACATGTACATATCCTACTAATATTATAAATGCGAATGTTTGTGAGTGTGGATGTATGTTTGTTACTCTTTCACGCAAAAACTACTGAACGGATTTGGATGAAATTTGGAACACAGATAGTTTATAACCGGGATTAACATATAGGATACTTTTTATCCCGATATTTTTGCTAAGTTAAATACTACGCGGACGAAGTCGCGGGGCACAACTAGTATTATTATATGTACAAACATACTGTCCAAAGGGACTTCTGTGTTATCCATTATTTCGGTAGGTACTAATTTATCCTTATTATTGAACATTGTTTCAAGTGACTAAACATAATTGTGAATCCTTAACCTACATCCGACTGTGCGGCCAATGATTTTGCGACAGATTTAATATACAGTTACTTATTTCATACTTTAGTTTATCGACTAAGGTACCTCGGAGGCTTGTTCTAAGATTATCACTTATCGAACGACAGACTCTTGTAATAAAACATAAAAATTTAATAGCAATACCTTTATTTATTAGTGCTAAAGAATGGGAAGTTGAAATGATCTATAAGTACCTATCACAATACTTTAAACACACTTACACATAAAATAAAATACTAACAAGAAAAAAATCCTTATTCATGCAAGTATAAGGTATAAAAATGACCTATAACAAAGTCATTTGTTCGCCCCACAATTGCATAATGTAGAATGCTGAGAATAAGTGCATCTAACGTCATAACCTTAATAGATGCTGGGAACTACAATTAGTTAACTATGCACTATGCATGCACTAAATGGACTTCTCCACCTAAGTAGTTGGCTTTGTCCACGACCAACTGTTGAACATGACGCGTTCACGGAAGCATTCGCACATTATTTCTACTTACCATAAGGATGGTCCATATTGTATCGAAAGCCTGCAAATCGATGATGATGGTGTGTTACATCTATGTAGCAAAATGATTGTAATGGAAGACTGACTAATTCAAACCACATAATCGATAATAATTTTCATAAATCAGGTAGAATTCAACAAACACTCAATTATAATCTTACAGCTGTTAAAATTAATTGCCAGAAAAATATTGTTTTTTATTAACAATAATTATTTCAACTTAATTAATAGGTGTTAGTCGATTCTTAATATCTACAATTATTTTTGAACAACATCGACTTTTTTGTCCACCTTCGCACATCCCTAACGCAGTGAGCCGTGCTTACCAACAAGTATGAAGGTACTACGTGTCGCGTTCACAATTTACATTCAATACACGCTTACCAACTATATTGAGAAATGACGCAAGTTACGACCGTTTTATAAGAGTTTTTTTATTCGTATCTCGTTATCTTAACGACAAAGCGGCACAAGCGTCAAACCAAGGCATCTCATGTGGAACTTTAATTATTCCCTATGTTACCTGTGAAATTATAAATTTCGATTGAGAACTTTCTTTCTGAACAAAGTGTTTGTGTACAGTATATTTTACAAGAATATATATTATATTTGTGTTTGAAAACTATCTTTAGCTGGGTAGCTGGTAGGGCTATCCATCTCTAAAATTGTAGTATAAAACAACGTCGCCTACACGTCGGTAGGTTTGTCCGCTTAGTTCTTCTAAACAACGCAACGCATTTTGTTGCGGTTTTCATGTTTCATTACGGAAGTTTTATATGTGTAATATATTCGAAAACCATTTATAAATAATAGAGAAAAAACTCTCGCTACTGCAAAATAAATTATGTAAAGTCAGAGAAACTCCGATGCAAGTATCTTGAAAGTGGTTGAAAGGATTTTTAGCAATCATAGTTAAGAGACATCTCAGGAATAGTAGCTATCGTAGAAATCCGTGTTTAAATCCGTTCATACGCACGGGAGCTATGATGTCATAGTCATACAGAGGGCTATAACTTACACCTCTCTTCGCGTCGCGTCGGCAGTAACCCATTTAAATGAAAAGTTAATGTTTAGAACAAGTTTCCCTTGGCAAAAGTTATCTATAATTTTATACTCCAGTAAACAGTTTCCAAAGCGTTTTCCTTCACCTTAAAAAGTTTTTATTACACCTAATTTAATTCTCACTTGAGTTTCGAAAGGCCCGGCACGGCCGTGGTCCGTAACAAATATTGCTGGTAAACGATCACAAGGTGAGCTTTTGAACAGTTAGGTTCGTGTCGTGATATTTATCATTGTCACTTTTATAAGTACTGAGAAATAAACGGTTTTTAAAATTTTTGTAAAATAAAGCCAACGTTAAATTTTTATATGTTCACTTTAAAGGCAATTAATAGGCGATTGTATTTAGGTCAGTAATCCAAGACAATTTATCTTTTCCCCGGGACTCGTCGAGGGTCAATACTCGGCGTTATCATTGGACACCATTGTAGATCATTGCTTACAGGAGTAACAATGGTAGGAGTATATGGCCGGACTATACCATTTATAAAATAAAAAGCTCTTGGTGGTTTTGAAAAATATTATATACAAGTTGAAACATAAAGGGTACACTTTTTTTTCTAAATTTAACTTTGTAATTCTAAAACTAACAGCTTTGGAGGAAACTTAAAAAACAAAAGGTGTTATAGGGAAACAGCTGTTGACAGATTTCATAAGTCTACAAAACCTTCAGTACTTCAACTGTCCCACAAAGCCGATAGTTTTAGATTTACAAAGTTAAGTTGCAAAAAAATAGTATACCCTTTCTATTTCACCTAGTATATTGGAGCGTCCACGAATACCAAGAAGGCGTCCAAGAAAATTCTTGTTCTCACTCCAGATAACGTTAAGTTAACAAGATCTGATGCTTAAACTGATTGCTTAATCTTGCCTCGCGTTATCTGGAAACGCAGCCAATGTTTAGTTATGATTAAAACGCGTGTTTATAATTTCCTTATAAACATTGCGCTTAGAGCACGTAAACACGCTCTAAGATCCAACGGTCTTACTTAAGGATACCCAGAAGAACTTTTTAGGGTTAAAATCACTACTAACTAAACCCAAATCTTATCTTTCACAGGACTACAAGAAACCGTTAGAGGAGAGTAGTCCGGCGATACTGAACGCGAGTAAGATCCAAACTCTGTTCCACCGGCTGCCCGACATCCTGCAGTGCCACCTGCACTTCCGCACCGCGCTCGCGGACTGCGCGCGCACGTGGGACCGCGATGAAAAAATAGGTAACACCGAAAAAAGATTTCTTTATTGACTTCGGGATTTTGTGTAAGAACAGCTGACTTTCGTTGATTATTCCTATTACAAATCTTTACCGTTTTCATTATTGTTGAAACCAATTTAAACTAGAAGAAATGTTTCAAACTAGTCCAGCATAATCTGCCTTTATTTTAGTCTGAAAAATCTACACCAAAAATGTTGGATACCTACCGCACGCTCAAATGAATAAAGCGTATTTAAGATCCCCTGCTGTATCGGCATATAATGTCACCACAATTTTCAATATTTTTCTTGCATAGCTAAGATATTTTTGAAATAATATATCCAGAAAAAAACTACATAACTCAGGTTTATCGCGTGTTTTAACTATTTTGTAATAACACAGATTAAATTTGTCTTTAAATAATCACGGAACCCTCATTTAGAAATTTGCGACGCACTTGACCTATTTATTGAGCGGATGCGGGCTCACACACTGAGTTAAAGTTTTACCAACTTATTTTCCTACAACAATAGTATGGTATTTTAATTATGTTAAAACCCGCATGAGGCAATAATGTCGGTAATACCTCATTTGTTAAAAAAATCTTAAACACTATCAACTTGTATTCGCCTTGGCGCAGTAAAAAATATAAGTAACAGACACAAAAAATATTAAGGAAACTAACAGATGCAATAATGATTATAGCAAAAACAAGGATTTATACATAAAGTTAAAGTTAGTTTTTTTTAAACGCGTCTCACGCGTCTCCTGTATACGTATACTATCAAAGTAATAGACGAACACTTGAATTATTGGTTTCAGCGTAGGTCGCCTGGCTTGATTTAATAGGTGCAAGGAATAGTTTGAAATTTTGGGAAATATGATAGCTTCAGTATGTTGCCTTTCGAGATAACCAATCCTAATACTAATATTATAAATCCGAAAGTAACTCTGTCTGTCTGTCTGTCGCGCTTTCACGCCAAAACTACTGAACCGATTTAAATGAAATATGGTACACAGATAGTCTGGAGCCTAAGAAAGGACACAGGCTACTTTTTAATGCGAAAAAAGTGTTGTAAGGGGTTGAAAGGGGGGGATGAAAAGTTGTATGGAAGTATCGTAATTTTTTAGAGCTAGAAGCCTTAAATTTATTGTTAAACTGTTGAAAATTTTACCCTCAACGGTGTGACACTATGGCACGCGGAAGAAGTCCCGGGCTAGTACCATATAATTGGTGTGTTGGTTTGGTGTTGTTTATAATTTTTTAATTAAAAAATAATTTCCAGGCGAGGTCTTCCTAAATGCGTTCTCAAAGGCTGTGGTGCTGGACGTATACTCGGACTTCATCAACAACTTCTCGGTCGCCATGGAGTTGGCTAAGATGGAGTCCAAGCGCAAGTCGGCGCTGGCGGACTTCTTCAAGGTGAAGCAGATCAGTGCACACGACCGACTCTCCTTCTTCGGACTGATGGTGAAGCCGGTGCAACGATTTCCTCAGTTCATTATGTTTCTACAGGTAACTACCCTGACTTCTTCCTAGCTTTTTATCTAATTAAGTTCTGGTATTAGGGTTGTCTTTCTGCCTAGATTTCAATTTGAACGTATTATAATGGTTAAAATTTGTCTTTTGTCCACTTTTTTGTAATCTTAAATGAATAAAAGTCTTAAATCGTATTTTGCCGATAACCGATTTAAAAAAATATATTGTATACATTTAGGTAGAGATCCTTGATGAAGCGTTCGGATAAATAATTTTTAAATTTCCAGGATCTATTGAAACACACCCCTCACGGGCACGCGGACCGCGTCTCTTTACAACGCGCCTTGACGAGGCTAGAGGCTCTAGCCGATGCTCTTAACGAGAGGAAACGGGAAGCGGAAAGAACACAGGTGATTATAAAACCATTATTCATACACCGCAATCATTAAACAATACCACATTACAAAGAACGTGTTGGACTATTCCTCAATTAGATAAGTAAGTTTGCTGCTCAACATGTATAAGTGGAACCAGAGAGTTGTTTTTTGAAGTTGTTAAAACTAGATGGACGAAAACTAGAAGGGTGGTTCTCAGTCCTCATACCTTCATCGGATTAAATACGCACGGCTGTGGTGACTATTACCGTGTGCTAAATTCATACGTCGGAGGTAGATCATGACAAAGTGGAATTTATTTTCTCCAACTCCTATATTTTTTTTTTATTAAATTGGTGCGGGTTCCAAGCTAATTTAACTTTTCCCCGAGACTCGTCGAGGGTCAAACCTCTACGTCATCTTTGGTCACCATTGTCGATCCTGTTTTACAGGAGTAACAGTGGTGAGGAGTGTGTGGCGGGACAAGTCCCACAAAAAAGATCATGACGAACCGACGAGGTCACGACCCTCACTATTGAGGATATAACCATGCTTATATACATATACATGTCCTCAGGCTTTCCGCGCGGCGCTGCGGCGGCTGACGCGCGGCGGCGTGGGCGGCGCGGGCGGGGCGGGCGGCGCCGCGCGGTTCGGAGCCGCCCGCCTGCTCGCCTCGCGCGCCGACAAGCGACATCTGCTGCGGCAAGACGACTTGCTGCAACTTGTAAGTATCAACTATAACTATTTTCATTGTAGGTTAACTTGGAATGTCCATAAAACGTAGCTTGGATTTTTTTATCATGTTTTTTTAAGGCAATGAAGTAATAATATGGAATAATATGTCAATTAGACTATCCTTGAGATATGTCATAATAATATATTGTATTTCGTTGATTCCTTAATCACGCTGATAGTCCGCACATGAGTCGCGAACGATCAAACTGCACTGTAAATGCGTTGGAGACCGCTTGGCGCCGTAGTTCGAGCGTAGGCCGCTTGGCTCATGGTGGTTGCGGGTTCGATTCGCGCCGCGGCAAATTTCGGAAATGGCCTATTCGTAATTTACCCAGGTCTGGGTGTCACTGGGATCACCCCCAGTCCATTGCACGGTATCCATAGTACAAGCATTGCTTAGTTTGGGCCCATACAGTTGGTGTGTCAGTCTGGCGATATTGGTTGTCAGACCCGCTTAATTAAGGTATTTGAATTTGTAACGAGTATTATACTAGGTGATACAGAAACGTTATAGTATTTTTTGCAACTTAACTTTGTAAATCTAAAACCATCGGCTTTGTGGGACAGTTGGAGTAGTAAAGGTTTTGTAAACTTATGAAATCTGTCATCAGCTGTATTCCTGTAACACCTTTTGTTTTTCAAGTTGCCTCCAAAGCTGATAGTTTTAGAATTACAAATGTAAGTTTTGAAAAAAAGTATGCCCTTTCTGTTTTAACCTGTATATAATGAGTATGTTTGTGGATTCAGGAGTTCAGCCAGTCGGGCGGGCTGTCCAAGTGCAAGCCGCGGCGGCTGCTGCTGCTGAACGACCTGGTGGTGTGCGTGTCGGTGGGCGCGGGCAGCGACGCGGAGCGGCTCGGGCTGAAGTGGGCGCACCCCGTGCAGGACGTGGACGTGCTCGACACCGGCACCTCGCCCACGCTCAGCAGGGTGCTGGCGCAAGGTACACCAAACAAACATTATCTATATATTAATACGTGAAGCAAAAACTTTGTAACGCTTTTTACGAAAATTGCGCGCACGAAAGAGTTTGAAATTTTGCACACTTATAGTTTATATAGAGAAGGAGTGCAGAATGCTTATATTTTATAAAAAAAATATGCTTAAAAATACATTAAATCAATAAATAAAACATTACACACACTACCATGTGTTTGATACACACATTTGTAACTTTCACACTGACTGACTGTCTGACTGACAAACAGTGACAGTTTTCTTTTTCTTTATTTCGGTGGACGAGACTTCCATAGTGCATTCTGCGTGCCAGTATCAAATAGTCTTTGAGAATAGAACCTTAATGACGATAAAAATTTAAATGAATTATGGTCGAATTTTGACCGCAGGCGACCATTACTATAGAGGAATTCCTCGATCTATCAACGGCTTAAACACAAAAATTACAGACATACCTTAAAGCTGTGAATCTCATTTCTTAACGAATCGCCGTCGCATCGCAATCGCCCTACCGATGTAGTCCTGGCTTCGGAGCTTATTTACAGCCGGTTTTCCGCCCTCGCTACACACGGCTGTCAGTTTTGTATGGCTCATTAACGTAACAATCCGATACATACATTTAAGCCGTTAATAAAATTGTTCCTGGCAGAACACTGTCCGTTGACAAAAGACCTAATGGGACGTTTTTATCTATACTAATAAATAAAATTTGAGTGTCTGTTTGTAATATCAAAATAACACCTTTTCACTAAATGCATATGAAAGTACATACGGCAACTATAACAAAAACGCGAATTAAAAAAATTTTGTCTGTCTGTCTGTATGTTTGTTCCGGGGTAATGTCCGAAACTGCTGGACCGATTTTGACGGGATTTTCACTGGTAGATAGCTGATGTTATAAGAAGTAACTTAGGCTACTTTTATTTAGAAAAACAAAAAATAAAACAGATTACAAATGCTGCCTGTCGCGCGGGTTCTGAACGCGCGGGAGGGCTTTTGCTATAGTAGGTATATAAAACACGAAACAACTAAAACACGAAAAAATGAGATTAAAATTAGCATATGTATTTCTTTATTAACTCTTCGTAAACTCTGCAAACTGAACGAACATTTTGTGTTTAATATTTTTTTTGTTAGGTTAAATTCCACGCGGACGAAGTCGCGGGCACAGCTAGTACTAAATAACATTCGTCTGCAGGCATGAATCGCAGCGGCAGTCTCCGATCCAATTCATCGAGCAGCGGGCAGTCCTCGACGTCGACGGGCGACTCCCTGTGCAGCGAGATGTCGGCGCTGATGCACGACTACGAGACGGTGTCGCGCATGGCCGACCTCGCCGCCTCGCTGCGCATGCCCTACCCCGAGCTCGCGCCCGAGACCTTCAGGGCGCTGCTGCATAACATACAGCGGAGTATACAGGTGAGAGCTTTTTCCGAAACCGTCGAATCTATACAAATAAATAAAATTGGAGTGTCTGTTTGTAATATCAAAATAACACCTTTTCACTAAATGCATATGACAGTACATACGACACCTATAACAAAAATGCAATTTAAAAAAAAATTGTCTGTCTGTCTGTCTGTGTGTTTGTTCCGGGTAATCTCCGAAACGGCTGGACCGATTTTGACGGGACTTTCACTGGCAGATAGCTGATGTTTTAAGGAGTAACTTAGGCTACTTTAATTTTAGCAAAACAATAAGGGGTTCCGCGTAAAAAAAAAACACATGAATTTAAAGAGTATCTCCGAAACGGCTGGACAGATTTTGACGGGGCTTTCACTGGTAGATAGCTGTTGTTATAAGCAGTAACTTAGGCTACTTTTATTTTACAAAAGATTAAAAAGGTGGGTTCTGTCGCGCGGGCTCAGAACGCGGGAGCGGGCTTTTATGTTAAGTTAAATTCCACGCGGACGAAGTCGCGGGCTCAGCTAGTATAATATAATACTGTCGATAGCCGAGGCGATCGAAACCTAGCCATTGATATTATTGACGACCGCTTGGCGCAGTGGTTCGAGCGTAGGCCGCTTGGTTCACTGCACCGGGTGGTTGCGGGTTTGATTCCCGTCAAATTTCAAAAATGGCTTTTTCGTAATTTGCTCAGGTTTGGGTGTCACTGGGATCGCCCCCAATCCATTGTACGGTGCTCATAATACAAGCGTTACTTAGTTTGGGACCATACAGTTGGTGTGTCAGTCTGACGATATTTATTATTTATTTATTTATTTATATTAGCGAATGCGCATTTAAATTTTCCGTTACACAACTGCGACCTTAATTTTTTTAAATTTTAAGGGACCATCCAGTAATTGGATTTAATAAACTTCTCGGGGCTATTAGAAAGTCGCGAGTTTAACCGAAATAAAAAATAGTTTTGACATTGTGCTCTTCGATACAGAAAAAGGACGACGAGATGGCGTGGGTGGACTCGTGCTGCCTGCAGCTGACCATCCGCGGGCGGGAGGAGCCGCTGACGTTCCGCGCGCAGGAGCCGGGCGCGCGCCTGGCGTGGGCCACGGAGCTGCGGCTGGCGCAGCTGGCGCAGGCCTCCGCCAACTCGCCCGCCTGGCGCCTGCCCGCCGCGCCGCCCTCGCACGCGCCGCCGCACAAGATGCCGCTCTTCGTCACCGCCGCGCCCGTCTACTCGTCCAAGCACCTCACAGAGGTACTACACATTTTATTCACTACGCTTCCCTACAGGAATGGGCATACATATTTTCCTATGGTCTATTAGCAGGCGCATGGGCGTGAACTAATTCTTCCTCTTCGTCTATACACTCTTGGTAGAGTAATCGTGATCATCACTTTAGTAGCGCCCTTCATAACCCGTCGTCATTCCTCACACCTATGATATGGGGGGGGGGCATTACTACGAGTTCTCACAGTGCATGCGAACGAATAAACGCACTGAGAAATGTCAAACTTTCTATAGTGTTGTTAAACACTAGAAACTCTATGTCCCTTATTTACAGCAACTTTGATCATTGCTAGTAACAACCAAAGTAATGCGATAAACGCGTCTAGTCGAATTTCACAAGTAAAATTTATTAAAGCACGCGTTGATCACGCGTATAACTTTTTTTTAGTGACACAGGTAGTGATTGTCAATCGGTCGTATTTCTTTTAGAGTAAGATTGTTGTGTCGAATGTTTCTCATACAGTGTCTGTCATATTGTCGTGTCAGGTTCGGTGCGGGTGCTTCTACACGTGCAGCGGCGGCGCGGCGGGCGGGGCGGGCGGCGCGGGCGGGGGCGGCGCGGCGGGCGGGGGGCGCGGGGCGGCGCGGCGCGCGCGCGCGCTGCTGTGGGTGTGCGCGGGCGGCGCGGCCGACAGCCACGTGGCCGTGCTGGTGCACCGCGCCGCCAAGCTCAAGACGCTCGTCACGCTCGACCTGCCCGACACCAAGGTACCGTTAACCCACCGTCCTTGAGCCTTTTATCCCCGGCGCGACTCGTTCCTTTTAAGTAGCCTTACTGTAGTCACCACAATTGCAATTTTCACACGCCGTTTCGTGATCTTCTGACAGTTAGTTTTCTATTTCTGCGGTTCGATTTTAACTCCCAGGGTCGCCATGCAATAGTGGAGGAGTATGTGGTGGTAATTAATGTAAACTCTCTTACATGGTGGTGTCGTGTCTCGTATATTCTTACTTAATAATCTCTTAAAGCTTACACCAACTCCTTATTTACTAGAATAATGCATTTACTTATAAACTAAAACATATCTAATATTTCATCTACATACCGTCATATGTAGTACATAGAAGTAGTTTATAACATGTTCTTTTGGACCTGTTTATCTCTTTTCTATATCAAAGCTTTCTGTTGCTTTAAAGTGCTATATGATAATAATAATTGATCAAAATATTTCGTTTATTCGTCACCAGGTCACCTCCATGGAGTACGCTCGGGGTTTAGGGCAGATCACGACGCTCTCCGGCGACACGGTGTGGCTCGGCACGGAGGATAAAAAGATCATAATTTTCTCCGCCGTCGAGCCCGAGAAACAGGAGAAGCTGACCGAGGTGCCCACCGTCGCGGCCGTCACGCAGATCCGGTACCACTGCGACGCGATGTTCGTCGGCCTCGCCAACGGACGAGTGGCCGTCTACAGGAAAAACCACGACGAGTCCTGGGCACTGCACGAACCACTAGCCATAGAACTCGGCGACCGACCTGTCTACTGCGTGCTCTCCGTAGACGGAATAATATACGCCACGTGCGCCCGCCGCGTGTTCGCTATAAACGCACTCACGGCTGAGATAATGCGCATCCTCGAAGTAAAAGGCGAGGGCGACCGATCGGTCAGGTATTTAGCCCACTCGGGGGTCGGACTGTGGACAGCGTTTTCCGATTCGACGTACGTGAGTTTATACCACGCGGAGACTTTTGAACATTTGCAAAATATCGACATCGCCGCCGACGTGGCTAAGACGATAGGGGCGAGGGAGGGGAGCAAACCGGCCTACGTGTCCGCTCTCATGGCCGGACAGGGCTTGCTATGGGTCGGTACGACTGCCGGAATCAGCGTCACTGTCCCTCTTCCGAAGTTAGAGGGTCTTCCTCTGGTAGGTGGTCACATTGCAGCCTCGTACCACGCGCACGCCGGCCCGGTGACATTCCTGCTCCCGCTTTTACCTGAAGCGAGGGACGTCGACGTCAACACCGTTCGTAGGAATCTGTCGAACGCGCGTGCCCTCGCCGAAACAGTCACCCTTCACGAATTCAAAGAGGAGGACGGCAAGGAGGATTGTGAGAAACCGAAACTAGAAAGACGGATTTCGGAGGAGGCCAGTCCGTACCGACCCCAGCGGGTCCAGTCGGCCGTCGTCCGACGGAAGAAGCCGGGCGACGTGCGGCTCAGCAAGACCCTCCCGAAGTGCGCCAATCTGAACGCGTGCGACGTGTACGGCCTGTACGGCGACCTCATGTTCGTGAAGGACTGCGTGGGAGAGGGTGACGTGGGCGGGTCCGGCGGAGAGGCGCTGCGCCGCAGCGACCCCGAGCTGGCCGCCATCCCCTTCCGCGTCAGCACGCTGGACCGCCGCCTGCGCATGCGCGCCGGCCGGCCGCGCTCGCTGGACCTGTCCAGCTGGTCCGTGGACTCGCGCGCCTCCAGCCTGTGCACGTCGTCCGGCAGCGAGGAGTCCATGGCGCTGCGCGGCGTGTCGCGCACCAGCTCGGGCGCGTCCGGCGCCGCCGCGCTGGCGCCCGTGGCCGCCTCCACGCCGGACTCCTCCTCGGGCAAGTCCAGCGTCTCCGAGCGGGCGGCGGCGGGCGCGGCGCGGCCGGAGCCCCGCGCGGGCGCTCGCAGCCTGCGCGGCGCCGACTTCATGATGGGCGACAGCGCGGCGCGGCGCTCGGTGCTGACGGTGGTGGGCGGGCGCGGGTACGTGGACTGGCGGCAGACGGCGGACGCGGCGGAGCGGCCCGCGCCCGCGGCCGAGCCCAACCCGCGCGACGCGCACCTGGTGCTGTGGGAGATGCGCTCGTGACCCGCGCGCTCTCCACAGACGGATTCCGACGTTCGTATCACCCGTGGCCCTCGATGCGAGCGCCGTTTCGAATCTGCGATTTATGTGTCATATTTGATTCGCGGTCTGTAAATATAGTGCTATCGCGCGTAGGCTCGTAATGTTTATGTGTAAAATTATCTACTATTTTGCGATGTTTCGATACCTCTGATCCTTCACCGGATCGTCGACGCCTTCCTTGGTGTCGCACTGCATTTTTTGACATATGACACAAAAATTTACGCGCGTAAATAATGTGATAAGCTTTAAATTATTATTTTTCGAAGTTGAGTCGACGTTTTACATTGGTGTTTTGTAATTTAAGAAATGGTGCATTATTTTGTGATCATTTGTTAAAATGTTAAATTAAAATCGTTATGTTATCGACAGGTGCATTGTACAAAATGTATATTTTTAACGTTATTAATATTTTATTCTAAAGTATTGGTGATTTTCAGCAATGATTGAATAATTTATAGGTAGCATACAATTATCAACAAATTGTTGTGATCACAAAGAAGATACTTAAATAAAATAGAACAATAATAATTGCAATAAGTAATTGCTATACTGTTTTACAAAAATTAGACCAAAGCTCCTAAATAACGCCACAGTCCTAATACTCTTTGCAGTGTAAAGCTAGGTAAATTCCTAGCAACTTTAACCAGATCCTAATAGGAATTATTTCCTTAATTCTTGATAAATAGTTTATACCCTTTTGTATTCATCCTGCGCTCATCGTCGCCCTTTAAATGTCCTTGATTTGACAAATATCAATATCACATTGTAAAATATAATTATAATCTGGTACCGCCTTTGTTAGATTATTTACTTCTTTATATCTAAATGTAAAATTCCAATAAAATAATAACGTATGTTTCAACTTCTTACTAATTATACATTAAGTTGCGAATGTATACATAGATTTGCCTAACAATTAAATTAACAAATTAGCATATAATAGTGGCCTTATTACATAAAATTTCCAGTGTATGTTTTGTATAGCATTTGTTTAAGCATTGTTAGACATTAATATAATGTCGCTTTAAGAATTAGACTGATTTAGCTAAGCGTTAAAATGTATTGATATTCGAATTTTAGTTCTAAGGTGTACGGCATACATTAAAAAATGTTTTTGTATACAAAGTAATACCGGCCAGCCCAGCTCGCAATTTTGAATTTGAAGAGCTTACTTACATGTATTCTGTTACAACGTTTTGTTAAATTTGTGCTACCTGCCTCCTAAAAATTGTTCAAGCTATCTCTTGTTGAATGTGGTTTCTATTCTAAAGTTTTTCATGTTATATAAAGAAATGCTTATGATGTTATATTCCTTCAGTGGTTGTAGTTATTCTCAATTCTATTAAAGTTAATCGTTGTGATATTGTTTTCGGTCAGTAATCTCATAAACCAATATTTGTTTTGTACACCCAAAGAACTTCACATTGAGGCAATGTACATGAATTACAGACAAGAAATTTTCAACGTGCCAAATTGTAAAAATCAGTTATCTACTTATTATTTCATGTACAAAATTATGTACATAGTTCAGAGAAGTAGCATTTCATGACGTGGATTTCATGTCTCATGAACTTCAGCGCAAAATTATTAAATTTTTCATGACATGGGAAATGAAATGCCAATTTAATTTGGCACTTATATATGTTTATAAATAAATGTTAAACGAAAACGAATTAATCTCGAATGAACGTACGTGTCGAACTTTTAGTTTACCTATCTGTTACAAATAATATTGAATTTATTTACGCTGCAAAACGTCACAAGTGTACTTTGGTGTAAATAAATAAGTTTATACATATAAACACCTGTACTTATTGTTTTTTTTGTTATTAAATACAAGTTTTGTAGTAGTCCCTAGATTGGTACCATTGACCTGAAAAATACTAGAGATACAGAAGAGGTGCCGCTTACTCAAATGCTGCAACAACTGAGTCCCAAATAAAACTCGCTTATCGTTTTAGCTGAGATCTACTCAAATCTATCATTCATGGTCTAATAGAGGAAAAAGGAAAAGTTGAGTTAAATTAGTTGTAGAGGTTTATTATCATAGAATTAATTAATACAGATTATTTGCTGGGATTTGAGGATTGTGCGATCATGGCAAACCTGAAACAAGATAATAAACATACATTCCTGTTTCAAAAACGACGATGCCATTATAGAATCTCAAATAAGAATCAAGGTACAGTCAAGGCCAACAATATATACACCAAAATCTCAAAAAATTAAATTATCAACATAATTATTAATCTGAGTACACCCCATACTTCAAAAATACCTATGTATACACTGCCTGGTTCATCTATGCTGTAGGTTTATTAATAGGGTTATATCTGAAAAACGATATAATGATACATCTTCATACATCTCTTACATATCATACATCTTTATGAGATTTTGATATTTTTATGTGACAATTTTGTGCGCATAGCATCTGTAGTAGGTGTAAATGTTTAAGCGTCTTTTGAAGATTATTTTTTTAAAACGTTAGTTGTATACATATTTTTGCCACTGACTCTCCCTAGTTGTCGTAAAGACTGAACAAATTAAAACTTACGACTTTTACTTTAGATACCTTCTATCCACATACAGCCCCACGGCTGTAACTACTAACATCAAGTTGGTAGAAATAAAGTCATAACATACGGTTGCGTCGCTTGCATTCTCTCAGCGCATCGTTAAAACCTTGGCATTCATCCAGGTTCTCGCGTTGGGAGGCGCATTGCAAAAATTGTGAAATCTCGTAGGCGCAAGGTCCTGAGGGTTCAGTTCCTAGTTGATAGTTCTGCGGCAACGACTGTGCCACTTCTTCTCGCCGCCTACCGCCGCCGAACAAGCCCGATATTGCTTCACCCGCCAAGTGACCCTAGAAATGTCAAATTAATTGCTCTAGGACCAGTAGTTTTTTTATAAAAGTAAAAATAATACCATCAAGTTATTAGGCAACAGATTACCTAGCTACGTGAGGTTATCACATTACCAGTAGTCCCGTTGGCCCCTCGCAACTTAGCTACTTAAATGCTTGTGCTAAAAGCTAGACCAGGATGGGGATCAAACCTGGAACCTCCCGTCACGAGAGCAGCCCTCAAACCACTGGGCTATTGAAGCTTCAATGAACGTCATTGATTTGACGAAGGATAATTTATTTACCTGTCTAGTTCAAGATTGACGGTAAGAATGAAATAAGAAAAAAACCATCTCAACTAAGCTACACCTTTAAACAGTCGTTTCTTTGTATAGCTGTATTATACAAATAATCAATGTTACTAGTGGTTAAACGGTGAAGACTAATATAAAACCCCAGTGTGTGTTGAAACTGAAGTAGTTTTTACATGACTGCATGTATGAAGGTACCACACTGATTTATAATCTAATAAGTAATTTGGTTGTTGGTCATAGAGTGGAGCAGACTCTTAACATAAAATTAGCGTATGCCATATGTACTAAGACTAGTTTTTATAGTGGCGTTTACAGCCCGCGCGACTGTTAAGCGCGGCTCCAAAGATATGCAGCGCTCACCGAACGACCGGGCTTCAAACGTGATTATAGAATCAGCCTTAAGCCCTTTCTACATTACTGGATCGGATCAACCGCTAACAGAATGTGGTTGCGCAAAAAGATGTTCATATTGTCCAAATTGTTAAGAGACTTGCGAGTGGACCCAACACCACATTTTCTTCCTTATAATGCCAGTAGGTATAGGTATCAGTAACTATGTTAAAGCAAGCCAATCAATCCGTAATTTACCATGGTGGTGCCCACAGTAACTCCACCCGCAACCGCAGCAGCATCTCGGAACATTGAGCGCCTTGGCGTCGGAGTAACAATAATAGGGGGGCTGTGCGCGGGCGCATGTTGGTGAGTGCGCGAGTACCGCGAACGGCTGCCACTGGGAATTAACATTACTGTTTTACACGAATATTATTATTTAGAAGTATATCACACACTCATAGTTGGCTCTAATTCAATGCTAGTTTATGCAGTTTCTGATTGGATACTACCGTTTGTTATTGGCGCTGCCTCCACAACGGGTGCACATTGTGTGATATAATAGTATTTGTCTATTCTTCAATCCAAGCAGTGTTAAAATACAGATGTTCAACTAGATTTGGCAGAGCCTGCAATGCAATTTTTAAAATTCTTCATTACTATTAAATCTAGTTTAAATTATTTACTAAGACCTAATTTACATTTTACAGACTCCTGAAATCTAGTTGTACAAATATGTATACAAAAATAATAATTAAATGAAACATCAAATCTGTGTGTTGGTTTTGTATATTGAATTTCTGTCTAAAAATTACGTAAAACAAATGGATAAATTGCAATTGCAGATATACTACATAACAAATGTCTTAAATATAATATAAAATACTAACAATTTTCTAACTGTCTAGTGAAATCATCTCAAATGAAATCAGAAATAATAGCTACTTGGAAGGTGCCGGGTGTGTTGATTGTAATGAAATATTTTTATATTGAGGTAACCCTTGTAGGAAAAAACTTTGTGGATACATTTTTTGTATAACATACATAGTGATCTATGAAATAAGTATATCATTATAATTTAGTCATATAAATAGTGTATGGCACCTTCAATCAGAGTCTAAGACTTAGATATTATTGTTAAATTTGCATTGGCGTAGTGCCTCATTAAAACCGTCGCAGAGGGACAGATCGTGCTGCTGTTGGGCACACTCGAGGAACTGTTTGATCTCCCAGGCGCATGGGCCCTGAGGCCTTTGACCCTGCAGCTGGTCGTAGGTCTGCGCTGCAGGTTGGGCCTGCTGCTGCTGCTGTGCCGGCTCACTGCTTCCACCACTGAACAAGCCAGTTAAAGCGCTACCAGCCACATGACCCTGAAAAAAAAATTATATCTCTGTATAGTTATCACATGTACATTGTATGTAAGATTATTATGATTGTATATAATCAAATTTCTAATATTTACGAAAAAAAAAATGATATGTTTTAATAGAAACTTCTAGATTTATTTCTAAATGATAACGGATATAGCAGAAACATTGTTAAGTAAAAATATGCAAAAAGACGCAAAAAAATCACTACATCATGATAACGTCATGATAACATGTAACCATCCCCACATTGTTTGGCTTACTGCCAACATATTGAACTGAAAACAGGCATTATTTTAATGTTACGCCATGCTAAGAAAACGTGATAACTGGAGAAAAATTTGGTATCCGAAGTCAGAAAAATAATCGATGTATGTTTGCGTTACGTAACAAAAAAATTACGCACCACCGCAGATCCAACGGCGACTCCGCCAGCCGTGGCAGCCATCTGCCCGAACATGGACGGCTGCTGAGGCTGGGCCATAGCTGGGGCCGGGGCGGAAGGAGGAGCGTGAGCGGGCACATTGCTAGCCCTAGGAGGAGGTGCAGCCCTGAAAACAGTTCGTTAGGTTATTTCACATGATGACATAAAAATGTAATATTGCACGTACTATAAAACAGTAAAAGCAAACACCTACCGTCGTGGTGGCGCAGGAGGAGGGCTCGCTGATCGTCCTCGTCGAGGCATTTTGATTTAAATAACTCACAACAATCCTTTGTAAAAGAAATATCAAGACCACCGCTTGTTTGAATCAAAATGACACTTCTCTTCTGTCAACTGCAGCGAACTGATTGAATATAAAATGAATGAATGGAGTCAACTTTGTTCTAGAAATTTTAAATTTAGAATGACCATAGATAAACGCCATTTATAATAGACCCACAGACATTTACTTATATGTCTGTGAGTGAATAGACCGAATCACCGCACTCTGGACAAACAGTTTTGCTAGGACCGTAATCAAAAATCTGTAATATATTGTTTTTATATCAGTAAATGATTGGAAAAATTATTAACATTTTTTAAAGTGAAATCATTTTTTTTTTTACAACATAAAAAAAACAGTTAATGGGTTTTTAGTAAAATCTGAGGATCTACTAGAAAATCAGTAGACAAGGCAACACAGCTACGAAGCGAAGAAGTAGAAATCAAAGACCCTTTTTTTTAGCTTCTCGTAGTAAAACACAAAAATAAGAGATAAGAACAATATTATGCATTATGTTGTCCGTATGAATATATATTTTTGCTCGACCCCATGAAACTCGATTATTTTTACAGGGAAAGAATCAAACATATTCCCAAGCTTTCCGAGATAACCGATTTTGCAGAGAGTTCATCAACAGTACGATCATATCGAGGGAGGTGCAAGCGTTGCGTTGGTCAGACTCCTGCTGGCCGGCGCGGCGGCGAGCTGGCCAAGCACGCGGTCAGCGAGGGCACCAAGGCCGTCAGCAAGTACACCAGCTCGAAGTGAACACCGTATCAACCAATAATACCTACTCGAAAGACCAGACGAATAGTACTTATATTATTACGACGAAAAGTCCAGTCGCTGCTAGCAATAGCCTTATTACCAATTTTGTATAAATATAAATCGGCCGCGTACACATATTGGCGGGCAAATCTAGCAGCACTATTCTCTGCTAGCTTGCTCAAATAAGTAAGTACTTATGGGTGTTTACTGTTTATTTTCATGTATTGCTCGAATTATAAGTAGCTAAGCAATAGTGGCAATGAGGAGTGTAGACGGTCCTTAAGTAAGTAAATTACCATATTCCTACCATTGAGAACTAAAATTTAATAATATTTAAGGATAATGTAGATAGTATTGTAATCATATTGAGGTTTGATACTATTACATACCATCAACTATACTTAAAACAATGGGGTTCCTGGTTTTCTTTCAGACTTATTTATCATATGAGTTCTTTGAATTTTTCAATGGAGGGTTTGATTTGTTTAACCAATTATCAGATAAAATGCAAACTTATAGCTTTACTTACTTACCTGCTGCTTTTACTCCGACCCATAGGCATTTCGGAAAATTATAAAATTATTTCCAATTTATTATTTTCGCATAATTTGTATATTTCCAGCGTCAAATTGAATAAATTGTCTATTTTTTTGGCAGTACACATATTTTTATTTTTTTTCCTATTTGGCCTGGCCAGTCACCTTATTCATAACTAAATCACAGAAAGTCCGTATCACAGACATAATTCCCTGTCACTACTGAATCTAATTTTGATTGGCACCAAAAATTGGTGCTGGCAAAACTAAAAACCGGCACGCTGAGCAAGATAAAAGATACTCTACGCATTTCACTCGTTCTAATGTAAACATATGGCGTGTATCTCGTTTCCACAGCGATCTTACCTTGACCAAGCAATTTTATTCTTCCTCTAAGATCTAAGTATTCACACCTATTCACACATACTAGTACTTTCAAGGGTAGTATATAGCTGTGATAATTCCACTAATTCCATCACAGATATGAAGTCTGTGAATTCCATGAACCAAAGCAAACAAAGTCATAATGATTATAACCATAGCCAAAGTAAATATTTTAATCTGTGGTTAGTCAGTTTTTGACAGTCAGCAGACATTGTCGTTCTAGCTTGACAGATAGACATTGTGACTTTGTGACCGCGTGATCGTAGCTGTCTTGATTCTCAGTTCTGTGTATAATTTTAAAAGATTTTGTAAAGAATTCTGAGTGAAAATGGGGGAATTTCAAGCCGGTCAAAACTTAAATGCATTCCTAGTGGGGGGTATAACCATTTTATTCTGTGTAATATTACACTTTATATACAAGACCATCTTCGGAGGCGAGCAAAAGGAAGCGCTAAAACATGAAATTGCGAGCGAAACAGGTAAAATTTAACTTGAGTATTTTATGGAGTAACTTTGCACTTAAAATACTAATGAAGTCATGTAATCAAATTATTAAAAATATATACGGTACCCACGTGTCGTATCATCGATCTGTGAATCGCATGAGTAGACCAAAGCGGAGATGTAACTGGAGCCGTAAGTACGAATCTTGCGGTTTTTGTTCGATGTGAATGGATGATGCTATAACTGTATCAGAAGAATGCAGCTGACATACATCTTATATACCTACCTATGTGTTCTCATGAATGTGTGTCTCAGTTAATGAAACCAAATACTTACAAGTTTGGTATTAGATTTAGATATAACAGACTATGTTAGTACTCCCCTTAAAATTCCCGTAGTACCCCTTTCTATTTTAATTCAAACACTTTTTCTGTTTCTATAAATTCTTGTAAGAAAATAAATTTATGATATAACCAGTTGTTTATAAACAAGTACATATACGGTAGTAGAACAAGGCTGTTTATTTTTATGAATCAAAACTTATAAATAAAATTTTTAGGCTTGTTAAGGTGTAAACAAGAGTTTAATTAACAGAGTTTACAATATTGTAAGCTTACAATTATTTGTAATTTTACATATCTAATGACATGAAAAATTATATCTAATTGTAGGTTTAAATTTTCCCAGGAGTTTACACAGGCTGAATGAATAGTAGAAAATTCTAGATATAGGGTCAGTGCCTACTTATTTCCTGGTAATGCTAATATATTCTAGATTAAGTTAACATTATAGTCATTTAATGATTAAGATGGTATAACTATAAGAGTGGTTTTTATGTTGCAACTACATTTAATACAAAGTAGGTAGGTATTCTATTAAATTGAAATATTGAATTCTCAAACAAATGAACAAAGTGGTAAAGGAAATTTTGTTAAAATACAAAGTACAGTTACCTATAAATAGACTCAGAATTAATTGTTTATGAATGAGGTTGAAATTGAAATTAAGGGTGCTTTTACACTGCGTTTTGTTGGCGCAGATGTCGCGCGTTTAGGGCACTTTAAACAAGATTTAAACGCAGCCACAGGGCAGCTTCATGGGCATTTACGGCGGCGTAAACGCGCGTCATCTGTTCCGAAAAAAACGCCGTGTAAATTCGCTCTAAATCTCTTATAGGTAACCTTATGTTTATAAAATCTAATAAATATGGTAAACCTAATAGTAAAGGTAACATAATGTTTTTATACAAGTTTTGTTTATTATTATTTTTACACAATAAAATGACATTCAATGTTCTTAGGTATTACAGTGTTATGGTTCATTATGTTTTAATACACTGTATCAAGACACCTAACATCTGAGCAAATATTGTTGAATGAAACATTATTACAAGAACCTGGTTGGAGTATCAATAATGAGGTTGAATCTATTTACATATCCATGTGAATCATTTACTGTTAATGTTTTAATTTAGGTGCTTCACTGTTAGGTTGGAGTTACAAATTTAACTTTAAAATGTCAAAGAATTTGCAAAATTCCTCGATATTTTATTGATTCATTAAATATCAAATATATCTTATGAATATAATTCATCATCATCTTTTTAAAAGTAAATTTTCATATTTTATAATTAGGCCTCAATTAGAGTACCTCAATTTTAAGTTTGATTCAGTTATTAGTTGGATGGTCAGGACAAAAATAAACAGTTTCTGTATGTCTACTAGTGTGCTAACATCCACACTCGACACATAAGAATATAATCACCCATCCAAGAAAATTAATAACCCTTCTTAGAACTTAGTATTTAGAAATAATAATATTACTTATAAAATATGGGTAATATTACACACACTAGGTAATCATAACCGTTTTTGTTACACAATAACAAGTATATAATAACATGAATAATTGAGTAAGCTATTAGTATTCATCAATCTGCCAATTAAAGATGGTAATTTACAAGGAAATTAACCAAAAAAAAAATATTTGCTAGTGATTTCCTTTGCATATATGTATACTTACAATATTATCTTATTCCAGTGGGCTGGCTGCTAGCTGGCTCACTTTCTCTCGCAACTCTTGCCAGTTGAACATTATCTTACGTAACAAGCTTTAAGTCGTTTACTTTCGAGACACTAACGATTATTGTAAACCATTTTATTGATTTTTATTCAGACATCGCTTGATAGTGGGGGCTTACTTAATCAATGTAATGTAAATTAATGATTATTAATTCTGGATTCAATAACTAGCCACCTGCATTCAGTTTCTATACAGTTTGGATTCTATTTACCCATGTGAATACGAAAATAGCCATATCCCTTCTGGTTGGCAACGAGCGAGCAATGCCTTTGATTTTGTATGTATCTATAGACTACGATAACTGCTTAACATTAGGCGGATGGTACATGGTACGCTTGTTGTCGACTAAGATATAAAAAAATACTGTTTAATGGAAGAAGTGATGATATTGTAGGTAATTACGAATTGGTGCGACGCCGCTCCGGCGACAAACATATTTGTAAAAATAAAATTTTCTTTTTTTAATGAGGATAAAATAACCGCAACCAAATTCGAAACTTGTTTTGTTGGAAGTCGATAAAACGTAAAAATATCTTGACATCAGACCGCGAACAGATCTGTGATGCATTAGATTCCTTATGACTAATAATGAGTCATCGACCGAGCTGTACAGTTACTTACAGATCCAATTTAGTCGATCAAGTCACATTTAGTCCTTCGTATTTATATGGAATTGATCGATACACTATCCACGATCCGTATCATTCCATATCTCGGCCAAAACTTGTAGACCTGTCTTCGTGTGAACGAACTTCCTCACTATTTTAAGTTAGGTACCTATTAAGTATACTTAGATAAAAATATATATTTCTTTGTGTTTGTTTTTCTGTCTGTTTATTCTACATTGACGTTTCAACATCTAGAGTAGGTTAATTATAATAATAAATAGCCCATGCCTCAATTCGCACTAATGTTAACTATGTTTTTTATGTATTAGGATAGAAGAAGTGTAGCCCAAAAGCAAGTTGGGCCGACGCTATAAAGCCTGGTGTACATTAGACGCGTCGAGTCCAATCGAATATAATATAATTGTTGTTAGCGAAGAAGCCACGGCATATTTTAAATTTATTGCTACTCGCATCGACACTACTGTAATGGACGCTAGACCAAAAAGGGAGATATGGATAAATTTAGCACTGTACAGCTATGATTGGCGCGCCTTCAATGTTAAGGGAGGAGCTGTGGATGATGACGACTATACTTTATTCATAAAAAAACTGTAAGAGCTGGGACGATGACGATTATATTTTACTAGCGGCCCGCCCCGGCTTCGCACGGGTATTTTTTATCTGTGTTTCTCTACTATATTAAGCACTAGCGGCCCGCCCCGGCTTCGCACGGGTACATTGCGGTTACATTATTCGAGTTTTAGAAAGGATCCCTAATTTTTGTCACCCGGGGATAGTGTAGCTTCCCAACAGTTAATTTTTTTTTCAAATCGGTTCAGTAGTTTCGGAGCCTATTCATTACAATCAAACAAACAAAGTTTTCCTCTTTATAATATTAGTATGATGTATTATACATATAAACCTTCCTCTTGAATCACTCTATCTATTTAAAAAACCGCATCAAAATCCGTTGCGCAGTTTTAAAGATCTAAGCATACATAGGGGCAGGCAGACAGCGGGATGCGACTTTGTTTTATACTATGTAGTGATATTCATATAAAAACTGTAAGAAGATTAGGACTTTAAATACTACGATACTACTGGCAGATGTTCTATAATAATCTTTAATCTGTGATCATTACAAGGACATCCCTACTTAACTTATAGGTATGTATAACACTGACGACGATTAAAAAACAAACCCGACCGGAACAGGGGCGTCATCGCTAGTAGTACGTACTCGCATTGAAGCGTCAATCTATCATTATTTGGCCCGAGATAAACTCCAAATCGCCTGCGCAGCTGCTTGTGAATAATCTAGTGATTAGGATAATCTTTAGTCTGTCTGTACTCTGTCTCGTTACGACAAAAATAAGTATTCTGTGTATATTGTAAGAAAACGAAATAAGACCTATTGTAAAAATAATGGTCATTACAATATTTACTATGTAAATTATACGTTTTACAAAATAACATATTACGTGTTCGGACTGCAGTATCACCTGACCAATAAATACAATTTTACTTCAGTTGGGTAAGAATCATCACCAGGTTCGGCAAACTAAACCCTTTCGAGAAGAATCGTAATGTAGTCTTATAAACGTTGGATTTCCTGTTATCTTAAACCACGTGCAGTCTCGTTTGGGACGTGCGTTAAAGAGGAAATAAAAATATCTGTCATATCTCGAATAACAAAGAACAAAATACGCACTCGTATAGGTTTGTCAAAGACCGTATGAGTGCCCCTACTAAACAATTAGTTCTACGCCCCCGCAATGACGCTCCACTGACATCACTTCCAACACCTACTCGGAGTATGGGAAAAAATATCTGTTCTATTAGTAATAGGATGATAAAGCATGTGCGAAGCAATAGCTATCTGACTAGTCTGAAAAGTTTTGTTCCGTTAGTAATCATTCTTTATAACGGTATACATATTATGTATCACGTCAACTCACTTTGCAACGCATACTTTTTTATCATATTATTATGGCTGTACCTGACGCCTTAATTTATAAAATTATCAATATATAAATACAAGATATTATACTTAGTTTATGAACTTAAAGTTCTGATCCCTGATTAAGGGTTTAATTAAAGATCCTATTAAGGATTAAGGTAGTCGGTCGGCGCTATCCCACGTTTCCGTTTTGAACGCATTTCCATAATAAACTACACAAAACAAAAACCAGTTGCGCGCAAGAAACATACCTACCTACAGTAAACATCGAAAACTGAAACAACAGATGATAAAGCCAGCTGCCAAAATACAACGCTATAAACACATTTAATTCATAAAACGACATTTCTGGAATGTTTTTCCGTATTCGGACAGAACGTCAGACGCACGTTTTAATGTTTACCATGAGGCGTGTCTTTCATTTCATATGAAATCCTTGTTGGAACATGAATATTGTTTGTTATAGATGCTCCAGTGGAAGAGGCGAACTCCGAAACAAACGTGACCGATAATCGTGCTGGTGGAAAGACGAAGAAGCGAGCAACATGGAAAGGAAAAACCGAATTCAGCCACCCGTGGCTGCTCAAGAATCTCAAGGGTCACCCGGGCACTGTCCTCCTAATGGACTTCTCTGCCAACGGGAAGTTCATGGCCGCTACCTGTGATGGTAAGTTTTTAATTGATATTCCATTAACTGATTGACATTCCCGAGCATAATGTTTATTACTATTTTCTTTAGTGATATAATTGCCTCATTCACGACCGGTTTCTTTAGCTATACCGTATTCGATGTGGTTTGGCGTATCAATCAATTATAATTTAACGCATATTGATGGTGTTTGACATTATTGTTAACTTGTCGTGAATGATATTTTGTGCAGCAAGAAAGTATCTCATTTTATTTAACCATTGCCTTCTTGCCACAATATATAGTGTATTATAACTGCGTTAGTATTAGTTGTAATTAATTAAATAACTGAAAATAGTGAGATAATACTAAAGTGTTTCGAATTAAACAAGTTACGTTATTATGATTTGATTTGAATTGAATTATCATCAGCTACCTCAAGTTTTTTTGCTGAAATTGTGTCGATAAACGTCTCACTAGTTTTGGTATTATGTAAAACTGAAATGAGGTCGAGTCTCAATTTCGTCAAGTAAAAAAAGCTATTGGAAATCACTAAGCTGAGCGGAAAAGGAAATAAAATACTCTTTGTTTATTTATTCAACATGATTCTTGTGTTTACTTTACTTGTTGAAATTAAGACTGCTCATCGCATAACAATATTTACAAGTGTGGACGCAATTCTCTCGTCATAATCAAACATTGAATTCTGAGTCAATACATTTTCAATACACATACATTTTCTTTTATAAATTTCGTAAGTCTAGAGAGCTGTGCGTACCACCTTTATCGATGTTTGCTTATCGAACAGCCATCAGATAACCTTTTTTGATTTGTGTGCGATAGTAGATTTTTTTAGAAACATTACATCGTGTTACGAAATTTGTTCGTTTATTGGATATGATCACTCAATTATCTGATGGCTGGTCGAGGAAGCGGCGCGGGCTCTTCCGTCCGAGGCCTTGCGCGTTTTTGTCCCACTCCGCTACGCCACTGTTATGTGTAATTTGGAGGTCCGCCGGTCGAAGTCGCCCCAAGGCTGTTGCTAACTTACTGAAAAGTGTCCAGTATACCAGGTCCACAATATACATGTAGGTAATCATTTACGATGTACGAGGTACGAAGTACAAACTATTACGATGTAGGTTTTCAAATCCAAATGAAAGGAGTTTAAGTGTATCACTGATATCGCTCTCGGCTTACAATCTTGAAGTCATGGCGCGATGTTCACGGCGTGAAATCAATCCGATTAGTGAAACAACGCTCTGTGACAATCGATTAGTAGTGCTAAACAGATTTCCTGTTCCTCATTCTGAAACTGTAGTTTCTGTGTTTAAGTTCGCGTTGTTTGTTATAAAAGGATTTGGCCATTGGAGGGACATAATATAGGGCCGAAAAGAAGCGTTCCGGTATCGCGGGACACATCATCGTGTCCTAATTAATACAGGGATATATTTTTATTACCCGACTATGGCAAAGCAAAAGGAAGGATCATTCGATTTACGTGAATTGATATCGCTAACATTTTAGTGCCTAACCGCGCTATGCTGAAAACCTTATATAGTTTGCAACTATAAAGCATAATCAAGTAATTTATATGTGTAAATTCAAAATAGGAAAATACAGATTATACGTAATATCTAACTAAAATATAAATTTTACCTGTAACTGTTCATTTAATTAACAATCAGTAGCCAGATGTTGTAAGCGAAGTAAGCGAGTATTAAAATGAGTCTCTATTAATATTATTCATGCTTGATTTTATTGCGTACTACAGGTTCAGTATATTTAATTACGTTTTTCTGTGAGTATTCTAATGAGCTGTCATCCATTTCAAGGTGACCAGGTATTCTAAAAGCGTCACAAACCCACCCAGTTGTAAACAATAATCTCACTATCCAATCAAAGTAGTTGTATCTCACTAATTCAATCGTTACCCGTGGCCCGTGATCTGACCGAACGCTTTCACCTACAAACATGGTGTTATGCAAGCCATCCAAAGACGATTATTCGATTCACAAATTGAAACATTGATTGTGATGGTATAATCCGTATTGTATACGAATCTGAGCAAATCAGTGGGAAAACTGTGAAACGTTGGTTTCCCGCTCTAGTTGGTAGCCGATAAGCCTAACCGGAATGATTGTAGTGATAGCGGCGGGGTCGCTCACCTCGCCGAAACGGCGGCTCTGTTCCGCAGGCTTTGTTTACACCCAGATAGCAACTGGGTCAAACTACGTGCGATTATTAATTCCCGACCTATGTTTTTCGGCTGCGTAAGCGCTCATTTATTTTTAGCACATTGAAATATGATTAGTTCATACACGGAATTCGTGCGTTTATCTTATCATTGGAGATAAACAAATTGTCTGTTACATGCGTGTTCATTGTGAATTGTTACGCGTAATTAAATACTTAAAACATATTTGTAGCTATCCCCTAGACGCAAGTATGGATACGTAACAGATATAATAGGTATAATAACAGATATGATAGCACAACCCAAATGAGTTACGTAACTAAAAAAATATCGAATCACTGACCAGTGTCAGCGGGTTTCGGAAGCGCCCCGAAGGCTATATTGTGTTGTTTGGTTTCTGGGTGACAATTGTGCTCTTTTTAATAGTATAAATAATTACTTAAAGGATGGTGTAATTTGGTTAATCGATAAAATTTTAATACATATTTTTATTTAAAAATATTCACTGGCATAGGTTCCCAATTTCTCCTTATTACTCGTAGGAAATATTCACCATTATCCTGTTGTGGGATACCTATATAGGCACAATTTACACGGAAAGGTGTGCCCGAGCTCCAAATTATTTTTCCGGGTCACATCTGGTAACTGCCGAGGCTCCTGCCCCGCGAGATCTAGCACTTGCCTATTGAAAATTTTAGGGCGCCATAAAACCTGTTATATTTTATTTATTTAGATACTAATATTATAGTATTTTTTTAATTCACCCCTCTCATAGAAATTTATTTTGTGCTAATTAAGTATGTTAGTTAACTAATTATGACCAAGTTAAAATTGACACGATTTAAAAATCAGTCTTATTTTATTAATATTAAAATAAGATTTTATTTTCCAACCCAGTATGAGAGTTATTTTCTATGATGTTACGAGGCATTGGTACAGAATATATGGGCGAATTCACTATGATATTCAAATTTATTGGTGATCTGTTTATATTGCGGAACAATAGATAATGTTCAGTTGTATCAGTGGCTGATAATGTCGTTATGGTCTGTGAGTGAGCCGGCGGGCGGCGAGGACGCGCTCCGTAGGTCGCGGGCTCCATGGTCACGCTTCACGCGTCATCGCCCGTTGTGTAAGGCGCACCCGATCCGTGACTACCTCGTGAGCGGTGTACATGAATCCTTTGGACGTGTGTAGGGCGGAATCAACTCTTTTGCAGCCAGCTTCTGTATACTATCAGTTTTGTTGCCTATGCAGATAGGGACTGCGGAAGATAGGTTTTTAAGCTAGTTTATTTCTGCAACCAACTGTTGCCCGTGGCTCTGCCTGCGTGGTCTTTAATAAAATAAAAGTAGCCTAAGTTACTCCTTATAATATCAGCTATCTGCCAGTGAAGTCCCGTCAAAATCGGGTCAGCCGTTTTGGAGATTAGCCGGAACAAACAGACAGACAAGCAGACTTTTTTTCTTGTTATAAGTACCGTATATATTTATAATGCATTTAGTAAAAAGCTGTCATTTTGACATTATAAACAGACACTTCAATTTTATTTATCTGTATGTAGAGTTTGATACTTACTGGAACCAGCTGCCATAGAGCCGATAGGAAGGAAATCTGGCATAATGGCTGGCTAATAATGGCACTATATTTCGCATGGCGCCTCAGTAGATGCTAAAGATTGTTCCTACCACAAAAAGTAATCTGATGGTGTAAATATTTTTCGTTGGTTGGTACAGCTGTTTGATAGCGAGTGATATAAAAGGTCACTGTTAGTAAGAAACCCATCCGATTTTTGTGGTAAGTACAGCATAAAAGAAATATCGTATTATAAGGATTCATTAATTTAAATAAGAGTAAAAGATGATAAAGCTCATAAGGGGGGGACACACACAAAATATCAACCATGTCTCTTCATATCATTACTTACTGAGACATTTTCAAGTAATAAATTACTGATTGGATTTTTTGAGTAAACACGGAAGGCTGTTTTCGTATACGCACCATTTAATATATAAATAAGCGCGTACATAATTTTATTTAACATGGTACAATAATGTAATTATGTGTGTTAAAAAACATTTCAAAACATTAATTCTGATTAATGATTCGTATAAATTGGCGTATTTTTTCTCGCGAATGTACATTCATGCAAAATTAGGTGATAAGAATTATCTGACTGACGGTCGCGTCTCGTTGTTTCGGCCTTGGTTTATTTTATTACACTTCCTACTCACAACGAGGTGTTCGTCTTGGCACGTTGTAACAGACGCTAACTGCGCTAACTTGTTGTTAATCTAACTGCTATTTTACCAAGTTTCACTTCTTTGACGGTGCATATAGAGTTAGATGTTCTTATCCAAATTTAACAAATTATCATATCTTCTTCTGCAGCCTTCTTATGTATAGTGAAATAATATTATAATGCTTTAATCTTGACAGTGACATTTTAACTTTATTTTTATAGATAATAAATATATTTTAACTAAATAAATAAATATCGCCAAATACTGGGGGCGATCCTAGTAACACCCAGCCCTGAGCAAATTAGGAAAATAACATTTCCGTAATTTGCGCCGACGGAAATCGAACCCGCAACCACCCTGTGTAGTGAGACGAGCGGCCTACGCTCAAACCACTGCGCCAAGCGGTCGACAACTCATCTTAATAATTTCCCAGCTAAACGAAAACATTATGTAAGATGAACAGTAAATGTTTTCATACGAATACTTCTTTACCTCCAAACCGTAAGCGTGTTATGTATTTGTGTTATTCACGTTTCGTAATTAACTTGGCACTCATTTCATTCCTCGTTTTCTTCGCGTATGTGCACGCTATTACGATGGTTGATCAATTAACTGCATCTATTAGCATATTTAAGGGTTGTGAAAATCGCATTGTAAATTATATTTTTATAGGACTTGGTCCACACACTCCCCTACTGCCGCTTTTCTAATTCAGGTTCGACAATGGTGTCCAATGTGGGGAAAATTATTAGTCTAAGGGAAAAGGTTAATAGACACCCGTACGTGTTTAATCGAAAGAAAAAAATATCTACTTCAAATGGCCGTGGCTGGCCCTTCCCACACCACCACTGTTACTCCTGTTAGCTAGGATTTACAGATGTCCAACCAAGACGTTGAGATTTGTCGAGTGGCGATACCGTTTCGGACAAAACGCGTTGCTTGCTCCCCTATGTCTATACAAATCTAACGAACTCAAAAGTCAATGAATACAATAGACCGTTAAATTATACGACACGCTGCATGACCGAGTTGTCAGGCACGTCAGGCGACGTCGGCGACCTCTGAAGCAGCGCCGTTAAAGCAATCGTGTCGTGATTAAGGTACTAGTAGTACCTCTGCGTCGGTTTCTGGGTGGCATTGGTTGAGGATCTCGGCTGATTTCATTAGAAAAAGAAAGGCATCCCGTTTGTACAAAGAATCACGATTTGCTAAAACGAAAAGAGTTTCGTGCGTTAAATATATCTAATATGCTTCTGCACTGGTCGCAGAAACATGGGCAGGGCATCAGCGAGATAGACGGTTATTCTGGCGAAATAATTGAGTAACAAGAGAGAGCATGGGCATTGGGCGGCGATGGGATATTAAATTAAATTAGAACAAACTATAATAATATTATATTGATCATTTTATGGTCTTGCTCACATTACATGCTGTTTTGTTGTTGTTTACTAGATTTTTCTGTATTTTATTTACGCGGTATTGTATTGAATTTTTTATATATTCTTGATTTTGACATTAACCTTCAACGATTCTCACCGGTTTATCAACACGAACGAAAAATTTACCTAACCTTGTATTGTAATTTTAAAAGTGAGCATCGCAGTTCTTTAAAATATATAATTAAAGTACTTGCCCTCATAAGAAAAGGTACCTTATTTATGATAATCGATTTTGAAGTGATTATTATTTGTTATTGCATAGTGCTATAGAAGCAAATATGTGGTAAATAGGTTCGTATTGCCGTAACTTTTTTCTCAAGTGTGCCTACTTACCTAAAATAAATATTTTATCTTGATCATCAGGGGTACGTGAATTACAGAGTGGGTGGGTCCATATTGCTTGCAGCACTTAAGATACTATTATGTTAGAAGACCTTGAGCAATAAATAAATACATAAATCCATTTACGTATAAATTGTTAAGTCTGTTAAACATCCTGACGCGCAGTTAGCTATCGACATGGCACGATGTGATTTGCCTTTGCCATTTTCGTCGCTCATTTCCTTGTTACATGATAATTATTACTTCACCGCGGTTACGAGAACGGAGTTCAAATAATATCTTTGAGACGTTAAATAGATCTTGTCTGTCATTTTTCCGCGGGTTTACATCACGCCTCCTTTTTATTGACTGCGGCAATTTGTAAAATATAAAACAAAGTAGGTGTACTTAGTATTACAGCAGCTCTACCGTGAGCTATACAGCTCTATCGACGAACTAACAATTGCCACACAAATGTTTTACGTCTACGCCAGTGACTAGCGAACGTATAAACTCATTGTAGAGATACCCAGTACAGCATTAAAAAAAATACAATACCTATAATAATATATTTTAGTGAATTACGATTACACTCATTACCTGGTTTTCTTTTTTCATTAAATAAAACACTCCTTACACATGTCTTAATTGTAGTTACTAGGTTTCAATGATAACATGTTGATGTTATTATAATTCTATCAGTGACATTATTTTGATAAAGATACGTGACCTACCTGACCGTAATAACTTTCCACCTGGTTTACAAGTCTGTTTTTGTTTACTAGAATTAAAAACAAATAAACAAACACCTGATAAATAAAATGGGTAAGGAATAACAACACTGTGAATTACTCATGGTAGTGTTGTAAAGATAGTGAAATTAATAAGAAAGTTACGCACTTGCCGCTCTGAGTTCATATCTCGGTATAACCTTGGACCTTCATTAATAAATCAAACTCAAGTCTGAGAGCGATCTTGGAAACATCATTCATATTTCTTACCAGTACATGTCAAACGCGTAGATACTCAACATCGCTTTAAGTTTCGAGATCAATCCTATCCTACTAATATTATAAATGCGAAAGTTTGTGAGTGTGGATGTATGTATGTATGTATGTATGTATGTATGAATGTATGTATGTATGTATGTTTGTTACTCCTTCACGCAAAAACTACTGAACGGATTTGGCTGAAATTTGGAATACAGATAGATTATAACCGGGATTAACATATAGGATACTTTTTAACCCAATAATCCAATACTACGCGGATGAAGTCGCGGGGCACAGCTAGTTAATATTATAAATGCGAAAGTTTGTAAGTGTGGATGTTTGTTACTCTTTCAGCCAAAAACTACTGAACGGATTTGGATGAAATTTGGAACACAGATAGTTTATATCCGGGATTAACACATAGGATACTTTTTATCCCGATAATCCCGAAATTTTTGTTAAGTTAAATACTACGTGGACGAAGTCGGCGTGCTTAGCTAGTTTATTTATATAGCCCTTATTACCTACTGGCATCTTATTGCAATACAATTTTACGCATGGGAATTGATACTTCAAAAATCATTTGTATACGGACATCATCACTGACTTCGTGAATACTCGAGAATATATATTTTAAAGATACCTATTATTCTTCATTGTTTATCAGCCGAACAATACTGATATTGGTTCATTGTATAGTTTTCGCCAGTGACCTCTGACCATGGTAAATCTGATAATCATAATGTAAAAACAATTCCATCAAAATCGCGATCACGACTCTTTTCATAAATAAATATTTGTAATAATTCGTTAGTTGAGATAGGTACCTTTAAGTAGATAGGTATAGGTATAGACATAGATGTCCATCAACAACCTCAATATATGTATAATTACAGTAAGTCCTTGCTTTGAGTCCGTCTACTGTCTATCTGTTTGTTGTAACATGTCTCGTTCATTAGTTGCTTCTTATCACGATTTTTGGTACCCATATTTTTATCTAAAATTGTGAGCGGTATATGAGTGGTACCAGGTTACAATCGTAGTGTTCATGAGATCAGCGATGACGGAGACGTTGCCGTCGTCGCCGCTAAGGTCGTCGCTACACAATATAGGCCTCATTCGTGCAAACACGTTTAATTAGTCTGTTCATTGTTGCCTCTAAGAAAATCAGATCTGAAGGTTTTCGTTTTCAGCATCGCCTTCAATATTGACATATATTTTTGACGACCGCTTGGCACAGTGGTTCGAGCGTAGGCCGCTCGGCTCACTGCACATGGTGGTTGCGGGTTCGATTCCCGCCCAAGCAAATTTCAGAAATCGCCTTTTCGTAATTTGCCCCGGTCTGGGTGTCACTGGGATCGCCCCCAGTCCATTGTACGGAACCCACAGTTACCATACAGTTGGTGTGTTCCTCTGGCGATATTTATTTATTTATTTACATCATTATTTTTTACAAATTCACGTGCCTATGTGTTTTATCATAGTAGTCTTACCTACGTAACACAACATTATAATTATGTAAAAATATTTTAAATACTTACCTAACTTCCGTGCATTTGTCTCCTCATAAAAATGTAAAAGAAATGTAAGCTGTGCTGGCGATAACAATGATCTATTTTATAAGTAACTAGCGGCCCGCCCCGGCTTCGCACGGGTACATTGCGGTTACATTATTCGAGTTTTAGTAAGGATCCCTGATTTTTTTGAAAATATAATATAGCCTATGTCACCCGGGGATAGTGTAGCTTCCCAACAGTGAAATAATTTTTCAAATCGGTTCAGTAGTTTCGGAGCCTATTCATTACAATCAAACAAACAAAGTTTTCCTCTTTATGATATTAGTATGATTACTTCTGGTATTATTATGCCAGAGCAATAGGAAGACAACCGTCTACCTACATGTAAGTGTGTCGCCGCGACAGAACTCTTCTCATTTGTATGTATTACCAGAGTGTGACCTTCCATTGTTAGTTTCTGTAAATAGGAGGTGTTTAGTACGCGGACATGTTAATTTGGCGCACACAAAAAAGTTTCCGCGGATGCTGCGCCAGCGCAAGCGAAAGCGAAAGGGGATATTTTCGAAACAAAACTTTTGTTGGCGACGCGGATGTGGATCTCACGAGCGGTTCCGCTCGCCATAACAATAAATACCTACTGTACGTTATGAAAGCGTTACTGTTATTTTGGTGACCCAACAGTTTTCAATTTCGCAGGCGCCATAAACGAGTTATAAAGATCAGAAGTGTTTATACGTGTAATTTATTAGTAAACATTCGTTGTGATATAATCCCGAAGTCGGATAAAATGATATAATGTATGCGCGCGGCGCTCCGGACTACTTTCTCTCGAATTCGGTCGCGAAAGTTGTCTCTGCGCACTTTCTACAGTTCAGTGCGAACATCGCGCCGTGCCCTCTTGTTAAACCCATATTATATTAGGTACTTATGTTCATTTATTATGATTGTGCATTAACTTATCGATCTTCGCGTGTGATAAATCATGTTAGATAAAGGTACATAATAGTACATAGATAGTTAATTATCATTTACGGCGTAGCAGTGATAACATGTTTTTATCATTAAACCGTAATATTATATCATACACTTTATAATCACAGTTTGAGGTAAGTATGTTTAGGTATCTTACGAAAATAATATTTAAAAATCTATCTCCCTCCTACACATAAGTCTGTAGTCACACATAAGTCTACTGTCATAACCGCTTTGTAGTTATCTACTACACTAATGATATTCGCCATGATTGGCTCGAGTTTAATGTTCGAAAGCTGGGTGAAATGTCTAGTCGGCGGTGGGTGCAGTGCAAGTCGAACTAAACAAGTCGATCCACTTTCACCCTCAGTGCATCTAACCCAAGTCTCAGCACACGCCATAATTTTAAATGCCACCGGTCACTCGGTATTGCAAATTGTTCACTGCAAGGGGGCATTCAATGGTGAAAAGATAAAACAAAAATGGTTATTAAATTTTTCCTCGTTATCCGCTGGAGTAGTAAGCATGAACTTTTTCCTGATGTCTAAATTTTACTCTGGGGATTGTGCAGAAAATACACATTTATCTTTTTCCTCTTGCTACTAAATAAAATTATGTTAGTATACTCAACCGTACGTCTCATTTCAAAACTTTTAGTTTCTTCTTTTGTTAGCTGTGTAGCCTCACCTGCCGGCCAAGTGTCCCATCAAACTTTTTATTGCTGGCAAAATCATCGACTACGCGACGAAAGCCTTTATATTAAATATACCTTTTTTATTAAATGCAGTGCAGTGATCATTTTGTAAAGCGAGCATGTAATCGAATAAGTAGATATGGTTAATTATAGCATGTTTTACTTGACATGTCCACGTTATTGGTACTTATCGTTACTAACATGACTGCGACCACGTGGTAGTAAACACATAATTTATGGAGGCGCGGGGCGTCCGGTATGAGGAGTCCACGTGCTTACACATACTACTAGTATTTACGTCGTATCACTGTGTAATATAGGAAGGTATTAACATTTAATCGTATAAGAACTTAATACTGGTGGCACTCAATGAACTTATCGTATTTTTATCAATTCCGTATAATGGCTTAAACCTTATGCGTTTTGGAAGTACATACTCAATTGAATCCCTGGTCTGATTCAGATTAGGTAGATACTTGAGTTTATTCAACTTTGATATTTACTTTGTACGTTTGTTTTGCGATTTCATAAAAACACATGCAGTTTAGTATTATTTTGTACATCCAATGCTGCCATCTATTGAGCACGTGTCGTTGCGCTCGCCTGCTTGCCTACTCGCTTGGAGCAGTTAGCGCTGTTTCACAACGCTGTTGGGAGATGGCGCTACTATTACTGAAATATTCAAATGCTATAAACTTAGTCTGAAATCGAGGAACAATATTGTTGATAAAAGCGTAAGATACTAAATTCAAATCGAACCGCAAGTTTTCAAAAATAAACAGGTAATAGGTATGTCTTAAATTTAAATGAACGGCCCCCAGATAAAAAAGGTACCTATGGTACTTTTTATTTAGATTGCAAATTATTTTTTTACTCTGTTTAAAAAATGTCTGTTAATTGTCGTATTCAAGGGCGTTAGATTTTACAAAAACTAGGAAAAGAGTAAGCGTCGATGTCTTTGTCTCCAAATAGCGGCGTCACCCCAAGTGCGGAAGGTCCTCGGTTGGCACAACCTTGATTCATGCACGTTTACACAATCGACTAAAATTTTACATTGTGTTCGAGTCCTTCGCGAAGACTTTATTTGAATTTTATTAGTTTTATCGTTACTTCTCAACGGGGGTGGAGCATTAAACTTGGGTGCTGTTATGCATAGATTTCCGCCACCTTACCAAGTACATCGTTTCTCAGTCTTGATATCACCGTATAATTCCTAAAAACTTAGACACCAGGTTAATTATCATAACTGATCCTTAAGATAATTAGATATGAGCACACACATTACTCAAAGTTTTGTAATTACATTACCTCACAAACCAGTAGGAACATAATTCTTAAATCAATTTGAACCAAATAGAGTCAACGAGTTATCTCACACATTTGCGATGTGCTTAAATATTATGATGATAGTTATCATACATAATTATTGTTTGTTTCATTAATAACGCTAACAATTGAACGAGATCACGTAAGATTTTGCGTTAAAACATGGTCAGCGCCATTGAGCTAGTAAACACTGATGTGTCATACACTGATGTCTAAGACACATAAATAATACTTGATTGAATTTACTACATCAATATACTGAACAAGGTTTTTTTTACAATTCATTGACATTTAGAAAACGATAGGTTTTTGAACTTTGGCGTGAGTGTAATGTTTATAGTTGTAAAACCGGTTTAATAAGACAAACGGGAACCGTGCGATAATACCTGCTACTTTAAATAGATCGTGAATCATTCAGAATTATTATTCATATTGAGGAACTTGGTGATATCAGTAAACCATTACTTCCTAACGTCAGTATCTTCATAACATTATTAAAAAAATAATTTACTGTACAGTAAATATCTAAAGTAGCTTAGTATTTGAAATTTCTAAAAGAATCACATTGTTAAACATGTCATATTAATGTGATACCAGAAGGGCTCTTAAGTATATGATCACTATACAGAAGATTGCATGATCGTTTACTTTAAAGACCTTCTGGTGTCATACTATATATTCTGGTGACATTTCAGATACTAAGCTACTTTTGATGTGGACTGTACACATAGATAAAAAATACTAAGCATCTCATATACATTGAGGTTAATTCTCTTATCGTGAAATCATGGTTAAACTAAATATATTCGTCTCGTTCATGCCTTACAAGCATAGGAAGGATGGCGACACAATAAATTTAGTTCAGTACTAACAGAATTAGCACCATTTTCTACCAAAGTACGAAATTAGAAGAAACATTAATTATCCTGGAAACTTCCTGTACGTACAAATACTCTATTTACATTTGGATGCCTTTATCAGTCGTCTTGGGGTCAATATAACCGGTCCAGATGTTCCGCAGTTACTTGTCCTGATTACAAACACTCTTTAAAGTGTGACTTAAGACTAGCACGTCGTGATAAGGGAATAATGTTATGATAAGCGAGTGAGTATATCAGGGAAGGATATAGTAGGTTCTTCGAGCCGTGAGACGTGACCTACCGCATGCGAGCAAGATTCTCGTGAAAACGAGTTTGTTGTTGACATCGGCTTGGGTCAGTACTTACATCTCAATTTATTTTGGTTTAGTAAGTTCAATGTAAAGCGTTGCCTGTATCGTGTCGCCTTTACAAATCTGTAGCCAATTGACAACTGCTCATATATGGGTTGGCTCGACCGCGGCAGTACCACCCTCGCACAGAAGAGCGGCTTAAAGTAGCTATTATAACTGCGTTTCGTACGATGGGTGAGGGAGGGCCGGTAGTCCAACCCCCTCCCATCTCTCTCTGTCTCACTCCTCTTACGGTCGGTGATGTGCGAGCCAGGTCTTTGCTATTGTAAACATCTATAGGCTAGGGTAACAGCTCAACATCAGGCAGGTCGTAACTCGTACGCTTGTTTGCCGACTTTTTATGTACAAAAAACTATAGTTCCGGAAACAATGTTGCGTGAATAAAAACTATATTATTAGATCATCGATTAAATCATAGCCAATTGGTATTAGTCACATTTCTATTATAGAAGTGTATTGCCAAACACAATAGTAGGTTGTCTTCATCTATAAATTATTTTTCTTTGCCTTTTCCCAATTTAATTGTCGTCGGCTTATTCATCCTGCTTGGTGGATTACCAATTTTACTTAAGCGACTTTTGACTGCCGTCTGCCCTACGAGACACAAATAGTAGAGCTCCTTATAACCTAACCCCTGTTATTAATAGATGTGATATAGCGGGGGAATAGTTACACACCGAATTATCTCCTTCTGTCATCAGTAAATTGAAATTCGAAGGAAGAAGACAAAGCATGGTTTAACTATACAACGGCTAAGCCACGTTTGTTAATTAGGTGGTAAGTATTTGCAGGCTTCCGACTGCCGTCGCATTGATTCTCATAAATGCTATCTTTCTTTAAATTATTTTTTTATGATTTATTATTATTAATGTATGCTATACGTAATGTATTTAATTGTAAGTATGAAATTCTCAACATAGCTATTAAATATGCATTATATTTTATTTTACATAAACGACGTTGCTAGCATTAAAACGACCATGGACCATCGAAAATGCACATGACAGATTATTGTTTGTAACATACACATTAATACAACGCTAAGCTTTAAATTAACACTGGTGATGGTATTTAATTAAGATTATTATAAATATTTTTTTATATTAAGCCCCCAAGACTTTGCTTGTATACCCATAAGAGTCGAGAATGCGAAATATTTTTGTGATCGAGCTGACTAGGAGTGAAAGTTATTATCGTGAATTATATAAGTCAGAGGAAACTTCAACAAAACTACACGTGAAACGTCTAATAGATTTGTTTTCAATGTCATTGAAATGTATTGAAAAAAATAGGGTTTTTGTAACGAGCCTGGCCTTCGTACGTTCACTGAGCATTTATTGATTCTTTATGTTTACATTAGAGGTAGTAACCGACTAGAATACCTACCTGCCTGACTAGCTTTGAATCAATTTGAAACATTTTGATACAAATTTAAAATATCCGTAGTGAAGTAGCACAATATTAGCGAATGTACATTATCTCTCTCAATAACTACTTAATCTATATATATATAAATAAATCTCTATTTCCTTAGTTATCGCATCACGCGTGAACGGATGGCACGATTTCGCTAATTCTTTTTGTTGTGTTTATTATTGTCAGGAGAAGGTTCTTATGATAGAAAAAAATAAGAAATTTGAGCGGAACAATTTGAATTCAATATTCAAAGTTAAGGCAGAACAACGTCTGTCGGGTCAGCTAGTTTATTATAAGTGACCCATTATCTAGCCCTTTATTAATTACACATAGTCCACGTAAACATTACAATTAAGATAAGGTACTTGCAATATAATAGGAAGAACAGCGAGATACAAATATGAAGCGAAAACGTGAAAGTAACCGTCGTGTTAGTTAGCGCCATTCAAATTAGGACGGTGAAACGTAAATACGCGTAGTCCTTGGCCATTCAACTCAACGCCGTTATAAATCACCATGCAACAATGTCGAAAAAACCTCAATTTAAATGAGTTTTTCAGTACTCATACTCTGAAAGTAGGTCTGAAGTTGCCTGAGGAGCGGGTTGAAAGTAATACTTTTCCGGCCCGGGAGAATCGCTTTTAACTGACAGCTGTCAAATTATAAAAAAAAAACTAGTTCAATTTTCACATTTCTATGCAACCTACATATTCTATGTTCAAACTTTTTCTACAGTCACTCAATTACAGCACGATATAAAATTGAAATAACATAAAGTTAAGTGTTAATTAAAGAATATATATTTTTAAATTACTTAATTATAATTTAGTTTCAACAATTTCTTTAAAATAACATAGATTTGGGCAAAATATTTAAAGATGAAAATGAAAAATAATGGCTAAATAATGAAGTTGGCCGGCCAACGAAAAAAAAACAAAATAGGCGGCAATCCGATCTTAATTTTTTTTTTCGAGTTGTAGAGTATTGTTCATACTTCCTTGTATTATTTCTTTAGCCAATTCCTGTTTTTATTTTTACTTTCCTTGTATTCGTAATGAACAGCACAGTGTTTACCTCGGGTGAAAGACTTATTTTGTCTTTCACCCTAGGTTTCAATAAGTCACTTTCACCACTCGTGTAACAATGTACTATTACGGTCCAGATTATACCCGACGTGCCTAAAAAGGCCAGAAATAAAACCCTTTAGTGGAATTTAGAATACAATTGGCCAAAATTACCTCCAATGTTGTTGGCTCTTATCATATTTGGAAAGGAAATAAAGTGCCGATTGTTATTTAATTCCGACTAATGTATTTCCTGAGCAAAATGGATACTTCCAGTTTCCTGTATAATCGATAACGTTTCTAAAATAGTAACCCTAATAAAGAAAACGCGAATTTTCCATTTTAAAGGTTACTGTTGTGGCTCACTGTTATAAATATTTAACATTTTGTCATGGCAAAACACTAGGATATTTGATTTATGACTTGTAGTTCCTTTGTAGGACTGCTTAAGATAATCCTTCCTTGTCTGAAAATTAAACTGCGTCGAGGCGTTTCCAAAGAACAAAGCCTGTAATAGAGGTAGGAAGCAGGAAAATAATTCAATGACAGCGTATCAAGAAGCTCTCCGTCTTTTAAATATAAGTACCGTATTCTGTTCATACACAACTCATACAATGTTAATGCACACGAATAGTCATTCAGGAAGATGATCATTGCTCAGCCAATATTACCTGCCATAGTTATAAATTACCTGTTTCAATATTGTTGTTAGTAGTGTAACATTTCACAGGTAGCATGAGAAAAATCATTTTATATAGGTTTTCACAAGTAGCGCCTGCTACTGACCTAGATAGAAACTGTTAAAAATCATTGCAATGAAATCGCAAAGCGTTCGGTATTGTCATGGTTTTTATGATAAATCATTGACCAGTGTCTTCATAGGATTACGTCTCATAGTGATAATTTACACTGAATAAAATCATTGACTGTGAAAAATCACATGTGAAATAACAGTGAAACAAAAATATCATTTAATGTAACGAAAATGAATTGAAAGTAGCAATCATTTCCATGCCTAGCTGTTAGAGATAGAATAAAATTCCAACACGAACTTGTAAACACTATTAGCGAAATGTGGGTGGGTGCACCGCAGCCTTTGCTTTGTGCATCTCTGCCTACCTTCAGCACCATCGGCAATACAGAGGTGATAGTACACTTGTATATAACTCATCCAATAGATCGTCTTATATTGTTGTTATAACTTCGTATTCAACCGTATGTCGTGTCGTCAAAGTTACCGCAAATCTCAGGTTTCTCTCATTATAATGTTTGAAAATTTCTCGAACTTACTAGAATCGCGAGGTGTTTTGTCGAAACTACCAAGTTTGCATAAGGCCACGGTCGCCGAAATCGCGTCGAACAGCTTTTTTCAATGAGCAATAAGACTTAAGCTCTAAATATTATTTTGTAGTCCTTTTCTTGATGGGTAATAATTGAGAAATATAATTTATTTTAAATAGGTATTGAAAACGTAGACAACTGAGATTCAAGACAAAGGAAACAATATATTTTGTTAAAAAAAATAGTTATTATGTAGCTCTCCGTATCAGTTGAAGTTGAAGTTAGTAAAAGGGGATCGAGGTATCAGATTAGTATTCATTTAATTATCTGCAGGATACATATATAGACAGAAAGCTAAATATAGAGCTATTCAATAGATGCATAAGTCTATTTTACTGTTATAGGTCTACCAGAATCTCATGGCAAATGGGGAAATAAAAATTTGTTGTGTGCAATACTGGGGAAATTGGATTAAACGATCTTGATACTGTTTAATTTTTATTTATATCTTTAGTCATTAATTAATATGAAGTATACTAGGTATGTGTATGAAGAATGTTGTTATACATCGGGTTCTTAACATAGGAAAATATGACAAAAAAAATAAAGCCAATCATATATTACTTTATGTACTAATTTATTATAATATCGTTTAAAAGTTAATAACTCATTCAGAGCTAGAAAATGATTCCAAGAACTCCACTTGCATTTCTTGTTCTTCATCAGATGATGAAGATAAAGAGGTATTTATTATAAATTGCTCTTCCAGCATTTTAATTATTTTATCTTGCTCGAAGAAATCGTTTTCAATTTTCTTTACATGTTCACAACATTTTCGCCAATCCTCTGCACCAATTTGTGAGAAAGCTTCTTCTGTTAATAATTTAATGTCACTTGCAGGCCTATTAACATTTTTATCGACAACTTTTTGCTTCATTATACCCCAAATCATTTCTATAGGATTCAATGTGCAATGATAAGGTGGGAGCCTTAAAACTTCGTGACCGTGCGATTTTAATACTTTATCTATCTCATATAAGGGCATGTTTTGTTTCACTACTTCAAGTAGTTGACATTTACGCCAAAGATCATCATAATGTACATCATTCGCACGAAGCCATTCTTTTATATCAGGGATACGATTGGATTGTGTGGGCGGTTTGTTCAAACGTACGGAATGATAACTAGCATTGTCCATAACGATTAGTGAAGGTCTTGTCAAATTTGGAATCAACTGTAAATCGAAACTGTCCAAGTTGATTTTCTTCTTCCCCCCTCTCCTCTTTTTACCAGGCGTGGAAAATACACCATCGTTAGATGTGCCCTCACCTATGATTCGCCGTATAGTAGTACTGGAAACCCCTATAAAGAAGCTATAATTAAGTAAGAAAAATATAAAATAAACTAGAAGTATCAAAACAACTCAGTCCAACTTACCGGTCAACTCTACGACGCGCTTTAAAATCCAAGATTTAGTTTGATTTACGCCTTCTTCTTCCCTTATTTTACGATACACATTGAAAACAATATTTCTCGCTTGAGATCGAAGTGGCTTTTTCGACATTTTCACAAAAACAATGAATTGCCAAGAAGATATCACAAAATCTCAACAGCGGTTGACAAACCTTGTACTTTGATTTGGCAGGTGACAATTGACATTGCCATATGAAAATCATATTTTTTTATATTTTTTTAATGCCATGAGATTCTGGTAGACCTATAACTCAAGTTTTTAAATAAAATTTGTTTTTTGTGTTAAAACGGTCCTATTCGGGATGTCAGTGCAAATTTGACGCTCATCGCCATTCATGACACACAAATTAAACGCGGAGAACAAAAGAGCTTCGCCAGTTCCGTTACTTCCGTTAACGTCATCCTGCACTCCATACGGATGCTGAATAAACAGTATATAACGATATACTGACCCAAATGGTCACGATGCCAATTGGCAAGGGTGGCATCCGCTATAATTTTACTTTTGATTAATTAGATCGAAGTGTATAAATAGTTGCAGTTGTCACACCACACGCGCGCCTTAGTTACTTAGTTGCAATCCAATTACATACAATTCCAATACAATTTGTTTTTTTAAACGGTCCTTCGACGCATAATGATTGTTAATCAAGAAATGGAATTACAAGTATATACATTACATAGCAGTTGCATAGTAATGTTAGTGAGTAGAAGAATGCAGAAGTAACAAAAGTTTATTCAGATTTCATAATTGTGGTAACTAAACGTATTCATTACTAAGTCAAATGGTGGAAACAAAACGTATGGGGATTTTTTGTATGATCTATGGTTCGTGTAAAATAATATATAAAATTTGAATGAATAAACTTCCAGTGTTTTCTTTAATTTATAGAAGACGATAAAAGGTAAACTCTACAATAATGAATAATCTATTTGATGAAGAAAACCATATGTCTACACAAGGATAGGATTATATTTGATAACTATAGTACAAAACAAAGAAAGTGTTAAGATTTCTCTAAGGTTAAAAGTCAGAAAAGAGGCGTAGTTTCACATGTGAAGCTCATTATTAGCTGAGGTTAAGCCGACGCCGTTTGTCTTTGGCTACGTTAGTTACGGATTAGCAAACGTCACTTCACGCTCAGGGTTACTTAATATTGTGACTCAATCTTTTTTTCTACCTGTGACTTGTACACATATCAGTTTTATTCCTTTACTAACATATTCAGTTAGTAACTATTGTTGTATTAAAGTACTTAGTAATTTTTTAATTGGCCATGTTATTGAAATACCTGCCGAAATGAAAAATGTCAATCTTTCTAAGCGAAGTTCTTTGATTTGGGAATTCGAATATAATGCTAGAGGTTCGCCCATTGAGTTTTATACTTTGAAGACCTTCAGCACCAGTACATGGATGACGGCTTGCATAATACTCGTACAAGCGTACAATAGCAGCTTGGTTTCCGTTAACAAACCAGCTGTTTAATTTATTGAGCAACGACGTCTGCGTCGCTTACTATTCACATATAACTGTTATTTAGGGTATACTACATTGAAAACACTAAATATCAGTCGTTTGTTAGATTAGTTTTTATTATTTGTTAGAAAATATAAAATGATGAGGAAAACTTCTGCAAGCGGGTCAAGTTTTCCTGTATAGGTATGCAGCCCTAATATATTTATAAGGAAACTCACGCATAATATTAGGTATTTTGTTTCTGACGTAGACGTTGGGTCAGTAATTATATCATGCTCCACAATTTTCCTGGTACATACCCAAAAGCTCTGTAATTCCTGCTGTCCATTAAATGCAAAACATATTATAGTTTTCCGTATAATATCCCACAAGGCGCGTGAATAATTCGCATGACGTCAAAGTATTATCTCGGTCACACATCCTCCTAGTATGTGACGATGTAATCAGTGAATTACCAGCTCGTCTCGGAGATAATTAAGCGGCCTCATATTGCTCGGAGATTGAGTTACTGAATCTTGATCGACGCTTGCATTATATTAATGTATTAGGTATCTTTTAAAATTTACTAGCGACCCGCCCCGGCTTCGCACGGGTATTTTTTATCAGTGTTTCTTTACTATATTATGCTGGTATTATACATATAAACCTTCCCCTTGAATCGCTCTTATCTCTTAAAAGAAACCGCATCAAAATCCGTTGCGTAGTTTTAAAAATCTAAGCGAACATAGGGACAGACAGACAGCGGGAAGCGACTTTTTTATATTATGTAGTGATTAATTGAGTAACGACAAATTAGACCTATTATAGAAGAAATAGTCTTCTGGATTCATTCATAGTGATTTCATTTTTGTTATGTTATGCCGCGTTGTTTCTGTTCATTATCATATGCCTAAATTACATTCTCGTTGATAGCTAAATCGTGATACTTATATAAATACTTCGTGTAAATCTAGTGGTTATATTTACGCTCATCGACCTTATTTGATTACAGACTAAAATTTAAATAGCTATAATATAATTAAAAGATAAATAAACGGATATTGTGTACACAAGTTGGGCCAAATTGCGGCGTATATTTGAACAGACGCTAATAGTCTACCTACATAAAGTTTAAGTATCCCATGAAGAATATTAATGCGACCTTCTTTTAATGATCTTTACTCTAGAAAAAAAAAACATAAACCACGACGCTTGTGTCTAAGGTTTTTAACCGTATACGTCTATTGCGATGATTAAGTGGATGGCATTGTACTCTTCTATAAATTAGCGCAAAGTGATTTGCATATGACGACAACATCGCTCGTAGACTGGCAAGGCCGATGACCGCCGTGCTGCACGCTTACTTTGCCGCCAACCACAGAGCGTTAAATCAATGTTCGCAGATACACATTTGCTCAAATAACCTGTTATCGTAGTAAATAGTCCCATAATAACACAAAGGAAGCTCTGTTTACGAGTAACTGTATAGGAAGCATAGACGAATGTTATAATGGTCACCAAGTGTGCTCATGACCACGCCATACTGAACCTATCCGTCTCGAGTTCCGTGAAGAATGCGGTGATCAGTACAGAGTCCATAATCTAGTACCTAGCGTTGTAATGTGTATGTTTCAACTAGAAATAGCGGCAAAAAACTGTGTTGATGCACGAAATGTGTGATGTGAGAGTTGCATATACCAGTTTGTACCTAATAATTATGTTGAAGTTATCAACATATATGAGATTACAGTATATTGTTTGACGCACATGAGAGTAACGTGGTACGTTGGCACCGCGCCGAGCGAGGAGTTCGCCCGCCTCGGTCAATCCGACGGCGCGTGTCGCCGTCTCGTTTGTCCTCTACCTTGAAAATGTATTGATCACAGCTAAAAATAAGAAGACGCGTCAAAAGAATTCATAATAAACCATTTTCAGAATATTCCTTAATAGGAGTTTGCCTCATTCATTACTGAAATAGATCATAGCTTAGATAACGGACTTGTTTGAAAAGTGTTTAATTAACAGGAAGACCAAAATTAATATATGAATCATTTAGGTAGGTTGATAATTCGTACGTACTAAGTACACTTCTGATATTCAACTGGCTATTCTGGCATACTGCGCAGTATTGTACTAACAGATAAGAGGTCAATGAAGGAAACTGGTTCATACTAATGAAACAGACAGATCTGTGTCTGGAGGAACTGGACGTGATTTTATTAATTATATTCATATTAACTGGTTTATTGAACCTATAAATCTCGAGAAATTTATGTTTAAGTAAAGTGCCTAGTATCCCAGTATACTATTTGACTGTGCTGACATAGTTTAAGGACAAATGGATATTTGTGCTGGTTTTCTTGCAGTGCTGTCTCCTGCCGGAGGTTGGCAATCTTTAGGGCTATTTCCGCTTTGGCGATTACAGGTCGTAGTAGTTCTGAAGTTGTCTTTTTAAAATACTGGCGTAGGTTGTTCAGGCTTATATCCTTCAGCGACTAGGCCTCTTTCTGCCCTATATATTTCGTTCGTATTGTATATGCAAACGCAATCAATGATTTAAAAATGTTTAGGCACAAACAGTTATTAATACGTGGCTGTTTATCATCGCTTGTCCGTGAGTTTTCAAATACCAATTTACTCCTATTTATCTTCGACTTTGATGAGTATAAAAAGTATTGTACGATAATTGTTAGCACCTACGCAGTCAGTAGGTGGAAATATGAAGGTAACGTTAATGTACAGAGCTCCTATGAACATCGCGATTAACGTCAATCATCATGTGTCTTTTAAATTGCGCCATAGTTAAATGTTGTCGAATTGTATTGTTACACCACCATCAATAGATATACTATGAATTAAAGCAAATTGCGAGTAGCTTATGCTAGAATGAGTATCATATATGATCAGAAATTATATATGCATGATTTGTAAAGTGAACTACACAATAAGTACGGGGGTCATTGTAAATAATATCCTCAGAGTTGAATTGAAGTTGAAAGTTGACGGTCATTTGAACCTTTGAAATTCTTGATAACGTGATGAAGACTACTGAATCAAGTTAGTCAAGTCAATCAAATTTTGAGCAAGATCGCTAAAGATCATTTGGTATGTCATTAAATTATGCATGTCTCGTATGAGGCAGTGTTTGTGAGCTACATTGTCGATGTCGGAGTATGGAATGGACGTGCCCCGAAAACGTTATTTTTCCGGTTTCTCGCAGACTAGTTTTGGCTGTTCCAACGACCGTTACTTCAATAGTCTTTATTAGTGTCAATTTTATCAGCTCTAACCGTGTCCAATCTTATAAAAAATCCAGTATTGCATTGTAAATCTTTACTATGTTTCCATAAAAATGAGAATTTATTTTCTTTTGTATTTATTTTCGTTAAATGTTTTACTTTTGGATTTTATATGAAAAAGTGGTATTTTAATTAATTTTCAATATGATTGGTAGCTATTGTCACTATAATATCGTGGGCGGATTAAAGTTTTCTTTGAAAATCAAATAAACGCAACGAAAGTCAGCAACGACTAGCTTATTCACATAGCCCCAAGCTGTGGGCCATTCATGCAGTGGGCTCAGTCACAGTACGCAAGCTCCTTGACCCACTTGCAGTTGCGTGACAGCGGTCAGCTGCTGATGATGTACAACTTTCACCAAAACATTGTGGCGTGATATTATCGGCTGTGCTGCTTTGTTACTGTTTTATTAACTGTTTGTTTTAGGATTAATAATGGTTTTGTATGGTCTACTGGGTTTAATGTTGTTGTTGTACGAGGTCATTTCAATGTCTATTTGTTTCGAATTGAAAATAAATTATTTTACTCTTATGATGACAATCAATTAGGAACATTTTGTAATTTTGAACACTTATGTCGTTAAAGTATCAGTTGATGTAATGAATGGCCATATATGTTTTTACTGTCAAGGTCTCATGGCAACTGAAATTCAAGTTCCGGTAATACTCATCGGTTACCGTGGCCCACTGACCGCGATCCGGAGTGGAGCACCGCGAGTAGGCGTTTACATTTATTATTGCTAGCACTGACGTCATATAAAACCACCTCTTCTATTTATACTAATCTTTGCAATAGCATAGATATATAAATTAATTGGAAGAAACAGGCATGTCTAAGAAAATATACCAATTTTCGAAAGCACTGAGCCAGTGTGGTGGATTATGGATTTAATCCCCCTCGCATTGAGGAGAGGCCCGTGCCCAGAAGAAGAGTACTTAAATGGTATTTCTTTTTATAAATTAATCGATATAAATTTAGCATCTTCATGCTATATCTAGTATTATCATATAACAAAAGATGCGAAACGGATAGACATAAAGAGATAAGTAAATGACAAGGAAACAATAGTTTGAGTACTATATTAGATCATCGAAATAGGTATTGTATGCTTACAATTATCATAAGCAGTGCGCAGTTACATAGAGTTGGAGGTTTGAACACATTTCCTTTGTGATATCGGCGTCGGCGCCAGTCCGGAAATAGCTGGAGTTTGTTAAACCGATGTCGCTTTATTTACCCTTTACCTTATGTCAGTTGTATTGAAATTGGAAAACCAAAACGCTTTTACCATTACCAACATACTTAATAACTAATTGAAGTTAATATTATGTAGTTTTGAGGACTATAACATTACGTTCATAGTTAATCGTAAACACAGGTCCATTGTACTTTCCGGTTCGTTTAAACTGTGATAGATAACTTGTCTTATATAGATTGACCTCTTCACTTCTCCGTAACCGTATTTTTTGTTGTACGTGTTGAAAATTTCTTATTGCTAGTGCGTATTGAGCACAATTTACATAGATACGATCGTATGTACGAGTATGCCCACGAGCTACAAATCGGTTTCAATCATCGCTATGTTGGTCATCCCAAATTTCAACGTTAATCGTTAACATGGCCGTTTAGATTTGGATGGGTATAAATCTTATTTGGGCACTTAGGCACAATTACTAAATTTTATTTTCCAGAAATATCCATATAGTATTTCATTATACGCATGTTTTACACGTGGCAGTAAGATACGCGCGTACCTTTCACCTACGACCCAGACCGTTGGCGCCTTTAAAGAATATGATGTCGGATTAGACGTAGTGATCGCACGGGCCAAGTTAGCGCGGCGGCGACGGTACCGTTCGCAGAGTCGATGTGCGTTTGACATCGAAGGTTATCGCCGGTGTCAGCGACCAGCCGCCGCGCCGCGCCCACACGCGCTTCTGTATACAAACAACACACGCTCACACTCGCGCTATAAGTATACCTCTACTAACTCTACTATATATACCTACCAACACCAATGGCGCGGTGTACGCACAACGTACAGACGGACGTACTGCGGGCTCGTACTCGTACACCGTATCCTTCATAAGCACATGCGCTCGATAGTGAAGTTCATTACAGATTATTGATCCGAATAAAAATAAATGTCGGTATATGGAGCGATTGTTTATAAACAAAAACAATTAATGAGATCGTGTATGTAAACAAAACTGTCCACTCGTACCCATGTTGACGTAAAGTTTAAACGGAAATAAATTCTAACAGAAGGCGATACTGGCTAATTTGCAAGATATCTTTATTAATAAAACTGGAAGTTTTGTATTTGACGTGGGCATCCTCACTATCTGTTATAGGTCACGTAAGCGAAATGCCGTTATTAATTAAACATACGTTGTACGTAATAATGATGTACTACTAGTTTCCACAAAAATGACTCACGGTATATTACCATACTTTTCGACGTTGACGATATTTTTCTTACTCAAGATAATAGAAAACGTACATCATTTTTCCTCGTAATTTTTCCTGAAATGTTGATATTGTTAGTCATCTTAAATGTTTAAAATATGCTTCTTTGGCTTCCCTTGAACCGATAAACACAAGAACCATGAAAGTTATTTTTAAAATGTATGTATATACTTCTTTCACATAGAGTCAGGGCAGGGCAACGACCGTCCTTCCGATACCGTCGCCGCCCTCCCTTGCTCCCAATATAATTAACGCCTCGACCCACACCCATCCGACTTCAATATCGATTTCACTTGAAAGTTTAATTATCAAAAATAAAAGTACACAAATTAAATATTATTACTTAATGTTCATATTTTAAATAGTGTTTACCTACATTAAAAAGCAATGATAATTAAATTCCGTAATATATTTACTCAGCACGAATACTTAAATTTCCAAAAAATTACAACATTAATTACAATTTAAACACTATGCACTATATAATATGCCACACGGAGGAGTATTTATTTTTAGTTGTATGTAAACACCACGCGGGTACATCAGCTGATCCAAGTAAACAAAGCGGGCGGGACTCTCGATAGCTATCTGCTTAGGGATAGATTAATACATTACCGGTGCTTGAACTTTTGCTATAATGTTCCATTTACTTATTCCATAGATAAATATTAAAGCTTTTTGTTTAGAAAAATGAGAATAGGCCGGTCGATTGGAGTGTCCCGTTAACGAACGAGCGCTACCTACGTAACGTATAAAGCGTGGGCTGCCCCACCAGCGCGCCATTAGTACAGCGCCCGCGCGCGCGATAGCACGTATCTCTGACTCCAGCTCCGCGCTCGCTATCTCGACTCTATGTGTACACAAGCCAGTCAGGCAACATGCATTTTTGTATTCAATTGCACGATTGGTTTTATGAAGAGACCTTCGCGGCGGTGGATTCTGCCAGCGCTGCAGCACGCCGGCGCAAGCCGCGCGATCGACGCCGCCCCCCGGCCGCGCCGCCGACGCCGTCGACGCCGCAGAGAATTTCGACTGAAGAATTAGTAGAAGCTCTACGTCCGCATCTCCTGTCACCGAAACGCATGTGGACCCTGGGATATCCTTTGGAAATTGAACCGAATTCATCGAAAGCTGTGGTTTACATTAACCCGCCGCCTCGACCTAGACCTCTACCGGCGACTACGTGGGACGTCAACGCACCCGAATTCGTGCCCGGCTCCCAGGGCGACAGCGGTCGCGGGTCGTTGGGTTCGACTCCGCGCTCGGACAGTGATGAAGAAGCGGATACAGTGGAACATTTGTGCGTACGTTGTGATAAGATGTTTCGGATGACTCGTGAAGGTGAATATCTCAAAGAGGAATCGTGCCTGTATCATTGGGGTCGTGTGAGTGGGGATTGCCGTTATAGTTGTTGCAAGTCACCGCTCGGTGCCAGAGGTTGCAGCACGGCGCGTTTCCACGTTTGGAGCGGCACCCGTCCCGGCATGAACGGACCACTCGAAGGCTATGTGCGTGCACGCTCGCCTCGCGGCGGGGTATACGCCATCGACACAGAAATGTGCTACACAACGGCAGGATTGGAATTGGCTAGTATAGCGGTCATAGCTGCGGATGGCCGACTCGTATACAAATCACTCGTGAAGCCTAGTTCACCTGTGGTGGATCACAACACCCGATTCTCGGGCATCAGGCCGCGCGACTTGGCGCGCGCGACTAAGACGCTACGAGATGTACAGAATGACATACTCGGATTCGTGGGCACGGACACGATCCTGATTGGACACGCACTGGATAACGATCTGCGTGCGCTGAAGCTGCTGCACAGCGCGGTGGTGGACACGTGCGCGCTGTACCCACATGCGCGAGGCTTCCCCATGCGGCGGTCCCTGCGCGCCCTGTCCGAGGAGTTGCTCGGGCGCAGCGTGCAGCGCAGCAGCGCCGGACATTCTCCGCTAGAAGACGCTCGGGCGGCCATGGACCTGGTGCTCCTCAAAGTACACGAGCAGCGAGCGAACCGCGTTCGCATCTCAAACCAGCTACCTATGCTACAGCCTTATGATCCGTTAATCAGTGCCGCCTAGATTTTGAAATAATTGTAATACGACTGTGTTATATGGACACGAAATTAATTATTGTGGACTGAATATTTTGAAGAGTGACAAATTGGTCACGTTGACGATGTGCGCGTACTTTACAGTATGTGCCTTCGAATTGCAAATAAGGCAATAAACGTGATATTTTTTCTTTAAACATTTTGTTTTATTCCCTTCTTGAAAAATAACCACAGATAGGTACGGTACCTTAAGTAAAATTTAAATAATACCAGGTATGTTTAAATTAACTCAAGTAGTTTTATTGACTTTTATTACTATACATTGAGGTCGGATTAAATTTAAAATCAACTGTGACACAGTTTAAGATTCATAGTTAATAATAAAATTCTGTTAGATTAGCTTTGTTACTACATATTTTGTGTGTCACTGTAGGTAGATCCATAAAAACTTTCACTGTGTCAGGTTTCTCTACTGCGTAACCATTAGTCGCTCGCTGGCATGTTGTGGCACGTAACACAGCCAAGTTTTTCATGTGCCACAGTGGCTTATAGATTATCAAATCAATTCTCCACCCTGTCGCAATCACAACTCACCCATGTCGTTAACAATCAATATTCACTATTATACAAAATTAATCTGACCTAAGGAATTCCCGTCTTACACGTTAATACCACGCTGGTAATGATTCACTATGCTAAGAAAGGGAACAGGAAAATAACACGTGCTATAATCTCTGAGAAATATATATGAGAAATATAGGAGTGTAATCATCAGTGAGATATGCTGTATAATCAATATCTATATCATTATTATGATGATGTAAGTTTCCAAATGAGTAAGCGGTGGCGTATGCATGGTTTTTTTGGTATTCTCATGACCTGAGCGGCAGCGACTGAGTCAGCGAGGCCGCTGTGGCTTCCCGGTAAAACGGTTTAAATATCGTCTGACCCATATGATGCATAAGACTCATGATTACTACATAGTATTCAAGTTTACATACACATCCACAGGTTTAAATAAATAAATACTTACCTTTGTTTTGAAATGGAAAGTGGTAATTAAAGCAAACTGTTAAACTAAAGCACCGCTCATCGTATAAGACATTATAACTGAATGGCCGTGCACTCCAAGGAGATTACATAATTAAGTTACATAAATAGATGATGAAACTATGAGACTCATGTATGTGCACATCTGACATTTATGACGTTTAAAAACCGTTTAAAAATGTCTGAAGTGGAATCCGGAAAACCTCAATGCTTTGTATTAAGGATTATGTTATTATTTATTAAATTTAAGTCGTGTTAGTGCGATACATCCCACGTTCTTGGGCCAAAACGTGTTGGGGTTCTTGATAGCGACTTAAAATTCTTATATATACATATATAAAACACTGTGTAGTACATCAGTAGATAAAGAGCAATGTCCTCACGCCCGGTCGTCAGTATGAGTGGTTTGTTTACGTTTCGTGTCGCCCAAATAACATTTTAAATTCACATAAAGATCATAACATAACAGTGTTTGTCGACGCAAAATAATGTGAACAAGTAGTCAAGTATTCCCCAGATTGTGTTTAATCAAATAAGGACACCTAATCGCAATCATTAAGGCCAAATTATATTTATGATTTCCTCAATAGATAGAGTAACCTATTCCAAAGTGACACTTCAGGCTATATTATCTAATCTGACATAATTCATAATTCAGTACAAATACTGTGATAATAGTCTCGACAAGATTCTTTACAACGTGGTTCCGAGTTTAAAATAACAAAACAGAAGTTGTTTGTTATGAATGATAGGTTGTTTGTTATGAATAACGCTTGGTGGTATCAACAAAACACATTGATGACGTGAAGTTATCAGCGAGTGAATGAGAGCAGACGACGCCGCGCCGCCCCGACACGTCAGCGCAGCAGCGGATCGAATGAGGGAGCCGAAAATAGATCTCTAGGAACGTAAGTATCTATATTCATATATCGCGATGAATCCGCGAAATCGATAAATGCTATCAGCGCGATCAGGTGATAGGTGGGCCGGGCGTGTGCGTAACATCCGTATCGTGCTGACCGATTGTTACTGGAACAGTAGTGGCGTAATTTCGTAAGAAAACTCGATAAACGTTCGCTTATTATTGCAATCGAAGAAACTGCAAGATTATTGGGTGTATTTGTTTCCATTGATATTCAATATTTCGTAGACAGATCGTTTGCGTCGGTTATCTGTAACCTTCGCATGGTGAATTAATAGACAATTATGTTATTTTTTGTTCACCGGAGTATAATTTTTTACCATGAAATATTAGAAGTCATTTGCATAATAGTGTACCAGTATACAAAGGTGGCTGGTAGCTCTCTGCCCACAGGTAGCGAGAGTAGGTCGTCTTGGCCTCCATGGCGCCGACCAGCGCGCCTCCGCCTCAATAGGTCCCTCTTTCACAATAATACTTGCACAAAATGAGGCGTGGTTTCGTCATCGGCCACGCCGACACGCCTTCGTGGACCTCACCATGCAATACGTTATATGTAGGCATCAAGGAAATGAATGCTAACTATATGAGAACTGTGCATTTGTATTTTGTTTCTAATGAGTGTATAAGGCTTAATCCAGTGTCATTGAACCTATTTAAACAATGAATCATGATTGACCAATGAATCTTTAATAAAATTTGTTGCATTTAAATTCGATAAAGTCAGTCGGCTATCAAAGAAGCTGGCTTGTTAATTTAGTTACGTTTTAAACTGAGTAGCGGCGTGGTACATAAAGGATCGCGATGGTGCCTGGCCTCAGCCACACTGACAATGCCGCTGGACCTTGAATTTGGTACGAGTATTCACTGACACAGACGAGTTTTTGTCTCGGATAAGAATCGCCGAGCTCATTATGTATGTATGAACTGACAGTCATGATTATTTAAAATAAACACACGAAATATGTATATAACAAACGTTTAATACTATTGTATATAAAATAATATTATTTTTTGCTCGCAAGTTAGTAGACTCTTCCTAGTTCCCTTGAGGAGGCCATTGAACGAAAAGAGTTAAACGCGCTCCTTGTAATCTTACATCTATACGTCCATCTATACATTTTATAGGCAATGGTCTGTAAATCTTTAATTACTATCAGGTTTTCAAGTATTACTACTCGGAATTGTCGTGACATGAATTATTAAAATATAATGAGAGGCTAGTATATGTTATATTTTAATCAATAATTCGTTATTTAACGAAAAGTGTATAGCATGAACGGCAACAAAACAAACTGACAGAAATGTAACTGTTACTCGGAAGGTCACCGTTATTATAATAGGCGGTTGGCTCCAATTATATAGTGATCGATATTATTTCTCCAAGGCGTTTCCTGAATTGGCAATATTTTTATTTCTATACCGTGAACGTCAATGATTACATAATTAAAAGTGGTAACTGGGATCTAAAAAACAGTATTAACGTTGTAAGTTGCGATTTCGTATCGTAACTCGTACCGTGAAATTGGCCAGTTACCGCTAAAGGCGGCCGCAGCCGAGCGCCAGGGACCTGAAGTTCTCGGCGCCTGAAATCGCTAGGCCTTGATATAGTGACTCAGTTTCGATATCAAAAGTGGTCCGTTGACCTTTTACCGGTTCGTTATTGCTGCATGCTTGATTTGTTTTACCCATTTAAGACGTTAGCAACCGCGATTGTATTGTACTGCACATTTTATTTTCGATGTCTGTTTATCAGAAACTGACATTGAATAACAAATTATAATGAATTAAATAATCGCTGGTTTCATAAAAATGTAATCTATAAATAGATTGACTCGCAAACCATTCAGCGCTTAGATCATTAGAACACACAATTATACTAAATTAACTAAATTAATATTATTAAACAAGGTAATAATGACTGAGCATCCGCGCTACTTACTGATAGCTACTAACGAATAGTTTTTTATTAAGAGTACCTACCTACTTTATCTTCACAAAAGAACGACGATAATATGCATCAAATTATTATCCTACTTTAATTGTTCGAATCCGACTTATCACACAGAAACAATAACTACTTGGCAATGAGAAATGTAAATGATGGCAAACATGGTTTCATTGTCTTTGTAATTACCGATCAGCTAGTAGGTATTTGCGATAATTAAATATTATGACAGTAATCGCGTTTACAACACAGAGTTTGAAAATCGTTAGAACTCCTCTCAAGCAAATGTCAATACCAGTCACATTTTATTTAGAACAGATCAGTATTTTATGGCTATCGTAAACAATTGTACTGGGAATGTGGGCGTTTATGAATAACAACACTTTAGGGGTGACTTCGACGCTTAGGTTCAACAAAGGTTGAACCCGAAAAATGTCTATGAACTTGTATTGACTTTAATTTTACCGAGAACCGAGTTCATCGGCCATGCTAGACGTACTTACTTTTAGTGAAAACGAGATGTTGTACCCAGATGGCTCTGTGATCCTCTGGGACATACGGGATCTGAATCAGAAGGAGCACAAGACGTTGCGTGTGAACATCGAGTTCGACCACGCATCGCACGTGGCCTGGAGTCCAGACTCCAAGGCGTTTATCGTGCACACAGTGCGGGAGAACCACATCGTGGTGTACAAGATAGACAAGAAGAAGGACGGCGGGATAGGCTCCGCGGCCCCGGTCATCACGTTCGACAAGGTCAGTAGAACTCGATGTCATGTTTCTCGAACATCCACGGGAAAATACCTTTCAAATGCTTTTTTTTTATCAAGTCTGTGTTTTCGTTTTCAATCTGGAAAACATTTTACATTGACGGTAAGTAGTATTTTGGATATATTACTATTTGTTGCAATGATATTATATCACTAGTTAAACAGTGAAACTTGTCCATTTATCTGTCCAATCCTCTCGAAGCGTTTGACTTGGATAGTGTATTCGAGAATGATGCGTGTGCGCATTGCTTTTATAATGCGAAAAAGTTTTAAATATGCAAGGTTTGCACGACATACGAGTACTCTCACTAGTACATAGTTGCATTGTTATGTTTGCAATCGTCTATTATGGCTTAGTTTATAGTTGTACACACACGCAACTTGTGCGCTGCTATTCTTAATTACATAACGTCTATTTGTTATCTTTAGTTATCTCAGCTGCTAATGCATTGTACCATCTTACGATACGCTCCATGCTTCGCAAACAGCGAATACATTGTAGTAAGTGTGTACGTGTACTATCACGAATGCAGGTACGTTATACTAAAAAAAACATGAAAGTAGGTCATTGGGTTACGAACAAACTCATGTAATAATAGTTACATAAAAAATAGTAGCCACCGATTAGGCCATTGTTTATTGTTTTAGCTTAATGATTTTTAACTTCAGATGGATAGAACATGGAACGTATGTATCTATGTCTACACTATGGTCTCTCTACGTAAAATGATATAGTCAAATCATGAACATAGATTCATTTTCTTGACGATTTTGATTCAGTACCTATTGTTTACCCGACTCTTCTAGAAGAAGGGATATGTTTTAAAGCCACGAAGTTTCATAACAACCTCTTTCATTGATTGCCTAATAATGCAGATCAGCTCCTAGAACATCACAAATGGAGAATCGAATCACACCTTTTATACCTTTCAGTGTAATTAAATAAGGGCGAAACGTTCGACCCCTCGCAGCAATAGATTTTATGTATAATCATACTATACTGTACCCTTGAGATATGCAAATGACACGATTATATGGGAAAACTCCATGTTGACAATGTTTTTCCTTCGCATTAACATGAGCATGCATCGTACAGCTTGTTCTATTCGTCCTCTAGACCAGACTAGTGTATTGGAGGAGCACGCTTGTTTGTGTCACAACCCCAATGTCACATTGACGAGTGTTTTGACCGAGCCATATAGGAGTTAATCGGAATTGTTGGATGGGATATTGTAAAATATAATGTGGCGTGGCTGAAAATAGGTGGGCGTCTTGTGTTGTAAACGCACGAACGGAGCAATGACCGCGCTTGTTGAAAATTCAAATTAGAGTTCAATATACATGTATGCGGCATCGAGGAATGCTAGCAGCCGACGTCCACATTTTATGCAAAACTCATGACTATTGTGTTTTGTATCAAACCCGGCAAAATACATCTGCTTTCATTCATAAGATCTAGACTGATTATTTTTACACTTTCGTGCGAACCCACGCAATGTAGATGGTAAACGTAGGGTCAGCAACTTCTCGTTTCATTCATGGCATAGGTCGACTAAAGGAAATGTTTGTTTACATTTCTTTAGTTTAATGCTATACGTACGTGTCTTTTTATTTTTAAGCCGAGACATAATTTATATTAAATACATAAATGTTAGTACTTCATTCACTTCTCAAAGAAGATTTGGCAAACGAGTAGTTACATACCTAAGCATTATTTCATTTCATAATTGCCATACGTAAATTATATCACGCAAAAAATGACGTGTATTGACATTTGCGAGTTGCTCTGATTAAGGTCAGTGCCGAAAATATATCACGCAGGCGTTGAGTGGGGAGAACAAGATTGTTTTGTTGTATTATCGAACAAGGCATTCGTTTATTTTTGGATGGGTGTGGATGACTAGATACTAGGAAAATCCCTGTTAAAAAAATGCGTCAATATAAGATAAAATCGATAAAATACACAATATCGCCCGCCCTGAACTACTTGAATTATTTTTAATTCTATGCATGAAACGACGTTCAATCAATAGTAAAAAGGTTTTTAACATTTGTTTTGAATTTATTGCAAAAATATTTGGGGATAAATTGATAAAATATATTCTAGATAGGTCGTTAATAATGTACCACGCGGCAAATACTGCATGGATTCTAATGAAACTTGGTATAGGTAAACATTGAGGATGAAATTTTATCCTGGAGTTCGATGTGTTGCTTGCCTACATCCTTGGATTAATAACGGGCTTTTGTAGCTTAATGATTTCCAATATCCTTTTGTTTACGGATAGTGGAATGAATTAATTTGAACTGAGTAAAAGAAAAATAAGACATTTTTTGAATAAAATTACAATGAATCAAGTTTATTGCATATTATAAATATTTCACTGATTTGACTTGCGACGTTTTTATAAGGTCAAGCGAGTTCAAATAGTTTACACTGCAGAGGGCAAGGTAAAAAGCCTACATTTTAGTATGTATTTTAATAATCTGGTTTTCAGATATATATTGTGAATCATTGCTACCTTTTTTAATCCACTTTAAAAAAGGAGGAGGTTCTATGTTCGTCTGTATTTATGTTTTTTTACAAGGATCAAGTAAACAGCGAATGCGACGTAAATAACGGCATTATCTTGGGGATCTTCTTTGCCAGTCAGTAGGCTTACTGCAACCGAAGATAAACATGGTAGAGTCTTTAGTCTTTGTGACGGTGCAGTAAAATCTGTCGGCTGGCCGCTGGTGAAAGCCTTTACAAACACAGCTCAATTAGTCAGACACCGCGCCCACTGTGATAAAAATTGTAGATATCATTATATTAAAAAACAAATATGTTTTCTTCGTGATAGTACTTAACACCCTTTTAATAAAGGTTTGTGTTGTTCCATATTGTTTTCTTGTTTTTGTTTGACTAATATAATAATAATAATCATAATAATAATAATAATTTATTGATTTAAAAAGAACACACTTTTAAATTAACAAACTTAAGAAACAATGTAAGAAAGCAAAAACATAAAATAAAACACAGTGTGGGTAGGGCTTAAAAAACTTGAACAAAAGATAGTAACAACATGCACAGTTCAGCTACTAAAACTTTGAACTGTGCACAGTTTGTTAGATTTAAATTAAAGAATTAAGTACACAAAAATTGTGTTGTTTATTTAATTGTTAGTGTGGAATAATATGTCTATGTTAATACTAGTATCTAAACTAGGCCTAGCCTGTATCTTAGATACTAGATCCTTCCTTAAATATATTATTTATACAGAAACACACGATCAACACAATGTTATAAGTACTATTTAGGTATTATTTTCCTTTTGTATTAAAATATTTTTATTTAGATACTGTATTTATAATAAGTATGCACTTATACAATTTAGCTCATTTAATTATTGTAACAACAAATCTTCAATATCTTCATAGGTTTTAGTTTTTAGCCAAACTGTTAGTTTAGATTTACAGTCATAACTAATTAGCGGATTTATGTTAAGGCATTTATTGATTTTGTTGTAAAGAAATGGACCAAGAAAGCATTGAAATTTGCGCATAAAAATAGTTTTATAGGCACTAGTGGGACATACATTGTAATTCCTTCGCTTTTGTGGTTGCTTGGGATCATAATATAGATTTTTATGTTGGTATAAGGTAGTTTCTAATATAAATAGTGATCTCACTGTCAACACATCACATAAAGAATACAATTGAGTGGTAGGAAATCTGAAAGGCTTGAAATTCATGACTTTGAGTAACGCTCGTTGGGCTCTCTCAATTTTTATCAAATGAGATTTTTTGGCTCCTCCCCAGGCTCTAATACAGTAGGATATTATAGACTGCACCATGGCGTAGTAGACTGTTTTAAGCAGTTTTGGATCTGCAACATGGCGTAAAGTTTTAAATACAAATATTAGTTTACGGGTCCTTTGTGCCACCATGTCAATATGAGGAATCCATGTCAGTGTTTGATCTAACATTACACCAAGATACTTCACCGAGGTAGATCTCTCCAAAACAGTGCACTGGCACAAAACATTCGATTCGACATTATTATTGCACGAGTGTGCTTTAATTGTAAAATTGTTTTCTGGTATTAGATTACGGGAAAAGCCAAACGTAATGTATTTTGTTTTAGATTTATTTAATGTAAGTATATTTTTACGAAGCCAGAGCATTATGAGTTGCAATCCACTTTCTGCTCTGATCCCAGCATCTTCCCAAGTTTTATCATTGAAAACTAATGCAGTATCATCTGCAAATGTAAATATTTTACAATTCTTAAGTTTTAATTGGCATAGTTCATTGATGTAGATTAAGAAAAGACTAGGACCAAGAACACTACCCTGCGGCACACCAATTGAGACAGAAGCATCAGCACTCGTCATTTCACCAATTTTAACCCTTTGCGTTCTATGAGCGAGGTAACTCTTAAATAGTTGAAGAGCCTTTCCACGAATACCAATTTTTCCCATTTTTTGGAGGAGTAAGGAAGTAGAGACCGTGTCAAAGGCCTTCGCAAGATCCAAGAATATACCTATACATTTATTTTTTTTATAAAGGTTTTGGACAATGTAGTCAGTAATTCCAGTAACAGCATCGACAGTAGACTTACCAGCCCTAAAACCATATTGGTTGGTGGAGATAAGATTATGTTTATCTAGAAACGATAGCAATCGTTTGTTCAAAACCTTTTCTAGAATTTTTGAGAGCGCTGGCAAAATCGATATAGGGCGATAATTATTAACGCAGTCTCTCGGACCAGACTTATGAATAGGATGGATTACCGATGTTTTGAGCACTTGTGGGAAAACGCTCGTATTTATGCATAGGTTTACTAAGTGTGTTATAACCGGTACTAAATATTTTTTACTACTTTTTAATAGTGTATTAGATATACCGTCCCATCCAGTCGCGCACTTGTTTTTAAGTCCCACAATAATGGCTTCAATTTCTTCATTATCGGTTTCCAATATGACCATGGAGTTAACAGGTGACGGCGTGTCAAGTTCAACCAAATTCAATTCTACATTATTACTGACTTTGAGTATATCATTTGCAAGAGACATTCCTATGTTCGCAAAGAACTGATTTACGCTCTCAACGGACTGTTCAGTGGTCTCCTCAATTTTCAAAAGATCGTTTGGAATTGACTTTTCTTTTTTAGTGTAAACAATAGATTTGATAGTGTCCCATATCTTTTTAGGATTATTTGAGTGTTTTTTTAATTCATTTTGGTCATAAGTCCTTTTTAGTCGTTTAAGCAAATCATTACAAAAGTTTTTATACCTGTTGTAAGTTATAGCCATTATTGTATTATTAGGTTCAGTTCTACATTTGAGGTGCATTCTATCACGATTCCTGATGCAGCGCACTAATCCTGGTGTAATCCAGGGTTTGAGGCAACGAGATCTGCGAGGCACTAATATTTGTATTGTATGGTTTATTATGTATGTAGAAAGGAGGTTCATTAATCGCTCAGTTGCCCAGTTAGCATCCCCAGACTTTAGTATCTCATCAAAGCTAGTTTTTGCAAGTTCAGAATTTATACCTTCATAATTAACCTTAATTAATGTAAAATTTTGATTATGAAATTGATGACTTTTATTAGCAAAATCCAGACATAGAATATTACTTTATTATATTAATATACTCGTAAGTAATACCGTTGACATGGTTGATATGGTTTGCTGAATTCCCTATGTGTGACTAACAGATATGCTTTAAAAACAATAACACGCATTGGGATTTTATTTGAATACGTAGATGTTTACCTAATAAAATAAAATGATGTATTTTAAATTCATGTTGAGTTAAGCTATTGATTGCAAACACGCAGAATGATACGGAATGTGTTCTCAAACCAGATGTACTTATTTATGAAGAGCTGATAATGTCGACGAGTGCAGACCGGCGGCATGTTATGAATGATCCACTGACGTCATGATACCGCTAGCTTTAGAAAACACGACCAGCCTGCAGAAATTGTTGTTCTTGCAAATAATTGTAGCAATCATTGCATCATTGCGTAAGATTTTTCATAATCCCCAAAATAAAAGATATTGCGGAGCGGGCAGACTAAGTTGCAACTTAGTTTTAGATTTTTTGTACAAATATCTACTTAATCACTTGAGAACAAGTATATTTTTTACGCGATTATTTTAAATTGTAACAGCAGCTGTGACACACAGACATGATGAAATTGTTGCGGATTTTTTTTGTGACCGCCATAATAGAGTGCGATTTTTTGTAACCGTTCTAGGTAGCTTACTAAGTGCATCAAATGACTCCTCATTTGTTCCAATTGCTCTAATAACAATTCAGGTCACGTTATAGATGATAGGGAAAAAACTCCGTCTGAACTCAAGTAGACTTTTTTTACGAGACCATGTTAAAACATGAATATCAAGAACAACGTTTAGTTACAACTTTTTATTGTTACGGCCATTCCTAGTCGCCCGAGTGGATACAATTATGAAAAATAAGAGCGTTTCGCAGTAAAGGAGAAGTTAGGACATTAGTAGCATGCCCGGACAATCTGTATAATATACAAGACTGAAAATATATAAAATGATAGAGTCATCAAAACGAATCCGTAAAGACTCTCCTTCTGTAGGTACTTTAGTGTTACCACTACTTTAGTCAAACATTTACGTGTTTGTCACGGTTTTTTATATAGCAAAGCCTGGAAACAAACGTGCGACCCGCTTGATGTTAAGTGGTTAGCATAGCCTATAGATGCTTGCAATACTAAAGTCATTGCTTGCACGTTCCCGACCTGAAGGGGAGTGGGACAGAGGAAGGGGAAGGTACGGGGGGTTGTCTGTATAGTGTTGAACTGAAATAAACTATTGACTTTGTTTTTCAACATAATGAATCAATCCGATAAATAATTTCAAAGGGAAAGTTTGTAAAGCCGCTGAAAACAGTTGCAACTAATCAATATCATTAATGACTTTAGTTGACGCCGCATGGTGTATACCTACGGGTATATTAAAATATTTGAACTGCCGCGTTAGCGGTCAGAGACATCCGGTCCAATCCGCCGACCGCTGGTTCGTCGGAAACTGCGCAGATGTACGTGCCGCTCTGCGCGGTCCACCAGCTATTTTGGATGGCCTGCATGTTTATTGATTTTTAATTACTCGTGTTCGAGATAAGGTTCGTATCGTATTGGACGATAGGTATATTTGGGTCCGTGCAGATTGCACTCTGTCTCGAACATACATTTTGGATATAACGCATTGATAACTCCGTCGACCTCCTATGTACCCCGGAAATTAAGTTCTTGACATCACTTGATTACATAATATTTTGTAGAGATGCCAGACTTGATAGAAACTAAAAACCTCTGAACGTCCACGTGTATAGGCGTCGTTCAAACTTCCTTTAGACTGGCACCTTAAGGTTTCATTAATACAATATCAGGCATCGTTACAGGTAAACTCCTTTAACGTACTATAACGTAGAGTTCAAGCTGGTAACAGGTCTGATAGATTACTAGTAAATTACAAAATATTTCATTAGATTGCATTGGTTTGGTTTGCAATTGTAAAATGAAAAAGAAGTTGGTACTTATAAAAAAACATGTTTCCTTTGTATGAGCATGTTTCCTTTCTTCGAAGGCCGTAATACTATGCCTTTTAGAAATCTGTTGTATCTTTTACTGACGAAACGGTGTCGTATGAAACGTCAAAATCAAAAGTAGCTTATCTAAAATGTCCAAAAGAATCGCATTGTGAAACACGTCATAGTAATATGACACCAGAAGGTCATTAAAGTATACGATCCTACTTTACGATATTTTGGTGTGATCGTTTATCTTTAGATACCTTTTTTGGACGTTTCAGATGCTAAGCTACTTTTGATGTTGACTGTACAAAGCATGGTTGTTGAAATTCCTTGCCACCGTTGTCCTCTCTTTAAATCTGAGCACCGCGAGTGCGGGCGCGCTGCCAAAGTCCAACGACCAGTGATATCCTTTGACAAGCATTGAATTACATATAGCCATCTTCTTTATGTGTCATAGTTCATGTATAAGTACAAATACTACGGTGTATTAGTCATGTGTATTAATGTATGCGCAAATAACGGTACGTGCAATACGAGCAGGTGTCAATATTCTGCCCCTGAAAGCATAGTGTTACTCATTGTTTTTATGAACGCCTTCAGCATTCTGTTAACGCTGACTAAATAATTTATAAATTCATGGAATATTTATGCTGTCAATATATAATAGTGGAGCAATAAACACCGTGACTTATTAATTTATTTCGGTATCTTTAATATTTAGTCACAGCCGCATTATTACACAGCATTTATGGTAGGTGTCTAGGAAACAATGAGTTGTTTTTAAATTGTAAATTAATATGTAGCAAATTAATGTTATAGCCAAATTTTTCTAGTCTACAAACACTACCAACTTGTTTGTAATTTAATAGCTCTCTAGACATCGAACATTTTATATAAAATGTTATGAAATCACAGTTATTGCTTGAATATTTGTATCCTATTACCGCGTGCTCAGGTAGACAGGTAGTCATCAAGGAAAAAGTATTGAATAATATTGGATAATCACCGAAACACTTTAATAATCTCAGAAACACTGACGTTGATGCAAATTCCTTATCCCCATGAGTCATTAGTCTATTGGATTTCACCTCCATTGTTTTTTATGAAAAGAAGTGCTACTAATATGGTTATCTGATATCTCTTCTGCGTGTTCTTTACTCTTTAGGTACCTAACGAATGTTCGGAAGAAGGCATTTCATAAACGCTTTCAGAGAAAACATTTCGGTAACACAACCTTCTGGTGGACTTTGGATGAAACCCTCGCTGGTGGGACCAAAGTCTTATTAATCGTACGGGTTCGAAACATTACGCTGACAAGTTGTGATTGCAACTGAGCATTACAGAAATATTTTTGGAACAAATTAGTAAGTACATTGTGCATAAAAAACCTTTATTATCAACGCCATTAAGAATAATTTTGATTGATATGAGTTATGGAATGTAAAGCTTTTCTGGAAAAGGAGGCAGTCTACCTATCTCTGTCACTGGTTTAGTTGGTCCGTTGTAACAACTTGCCCTCAGTAAATCCCCTTCGTATTATTATCTCCAAAGTAAAAATATATTGCCGGCTAGTTGGTGGAAAATATTCAGCAAAAGTAGCCATTGGAATTGAAATTGGTTGGTAAAAACTGAAAGATAAGAATAGTAATCTCAAAAATGAAGAACAAAGTTAAGAGTTCCTTATTACGGGTGCGATTGTAACGAGCGATGCTCAAGTATATGGTGTATTTGTGTCGTGAGTCAGCCTCCTTGATAAGGACTTGCATTGTGTTCCGACGCTTAATCATTCGCGTTACCCGTATAACTACATTAACCTACATACCTATTTATGTGTATACATCTAACTGTACCTAGTACCTACATACTTAAATTAACAATATGCCGCAATTAACGAAATGGACCAAATTGATAATAATGTAGGCGTGTCTGCGTCATTCTGCAATAATAACTATACACAGTCCCCGTCGAAATACGATTGAAACAGGTTTAAAACCCTAGAGGTTTATACCCCAAGGGGGGATTCACGTCACATACCGCTTGTGGAAAACCAGGGGCCCAACTCTGTTAACCGCTGTCGCTCGACTCGACTCACCCTCGACTCGGAATACGTCAGAACTGACGTTTCGCATAAATGAATACGTCAGTTTTGACAGTTTTTCTATAGGGAAACTGTCAAAAGTGACGTATTCAGAGACGAGTGGAGCTACAGCGGTTAACACATAATTGGGCACCCTGGATAGATTTAAATTGATTTGGTCTTGTAATTTCGGTAGGAAATATTTCGATTTTAGTAAGATCACTAATCTCATTATTGTATAAATCATAAAATAAATAAATATCGCCAAACTGACACACCAACTGTATGGTCCCAAACTATGCAACGCTTGTACTATGAGTACTGTACAATGAACTGGGGACGATCCCAGTGACACCCAGACCTTTGGCAACTTACGAAATGACCATTTCCGAAATTTGCCCCGACGGAAATCGAACCCGCAACCACCCGGTGCAGTGAGCCGAGCGGCCTACGGTCAACCCACTGCGCCAAGCTGTCGTCAAAAATTTTAAATTCTATAAGCAAAGCTACATTTTAACTACAAAGTAAGTGATAGTCTGATACGTACCTAGTATTTATAAGTCTGTAGTGATAGTATACAAAGTAATTATAAGTAGTATATTGTCCTTTGTAAAATGACAGACACTATGTATAGACAGACACGCTTAATAAGATAACGATATTATGAGCAATTTAAATTACTTTCACATTCATTATTATGAAGATTAAGAATGAAGAAATAATATGGTGGTACTTGCCACTTGTTTATGTTTAAGCATAATCTGATAACGGACATGTAGAGCCGGATGTACTTCAGAGTATATTAATACCGAAAGAGATCATTCACTTTCTTTGGGATTGGGTATGTCTAATGCCGAGTGGTTAAAAGCACGCGTCTTGCGGGCACCAGGTCTTGGATTCAAACCCCGGCTCGCACCTCTGGATTTTTCGAAATCTATGTGCGAATCATAATTTCTATATGATTATCACTTGCTTACGGTGAAGGAAAACATCGTGAGGAAACCTGCATGTCTTAGAAGATTAACCAATATTCGAAAGACATGTGAAATCCGCCAACCCGCACTGGTCCAGCGTGGTGGATTATGGCCTGAATCCCCTTCGTGTTGAGGGGAGGCCCGTGCCCAGGAGTGGGACGTCAAAAGGGCTAAATTATTATTATATTATATTTATATTGCATGCTAGCTGTTGCTTGCGCTAACGCCCGCATGGTACTTCGATAAAATAAAAGTAGCCTAAGTTACTCCTTATACATCAGACTAGCTGTGCCCGCGACTTCGTCCGCGTGGAATTTAATTGACAAAGTTTCATACAAACCTTCATCCCCTATTTTATCCCCTTGGGGGTAGAATTAATCAAAATCCTTTCTTAGCGGATGCCTACGTCATAACATCTACCTGCATGCCAAATTTCAGCCCGATCCGTCCAGTAGTTTGGGCTGTGCGTTGATAGATCACTATGTCAGTCAGTCAGTCTATGTCAGTCACCTTTGAGTTATATAAATTTAGATATCTAATGATTATTAATTATAAATGCGAATGCGAATGCGAATATTCGTTACATCACTAGTATGTATGTATGTATGTATGTATGTATGTATGTATGTATGTTTGTTACTTCTTCACGCAAAAACTACTGAACGGATTTGGATGAAATTTGGAACACAGATAGATTATAACCGGGATTAACATATAGGATACTTTTTAACCCAATAATCCAATACTACGCGGATGAAGTCGCGGGGCACAGCTAGTTATCCATATTTCGCGTGTCTCGTCATAATAACGAAATATACTTGAAAAAATCGCAATAAGCACGTGTACAATGTGAAATCACGTGAGTTTCTTAACATGTGTGTGGTGATCAAAATTAGACAATATTTAACATTATAACGTATATTGAAACTATATATCGATTGTAGAGAATATCACGTATTTATCGCCCAGCAGCGTCCATTGTATTATGAACAAAGATACGTCGGGTGCACTCCTTTGTTTTCGCGTTATGATAGGTAATGATGACACAATCAATAAGTTTAACGCAAAGTCAATATTCATCTTATCTCGTTGGACGATGTGATTGACGCATCTGGGAAGTAATACATACTTTACTTCTGACTTACCATGTATTTAATTGGAAAGATCGTGCGAAGAGTTTTTATCGGACCACTAGTCTGTTATGTAGGTACTATAATTAAATTCTTATCTATTGCAATGTACACATTACCTACATTCAGTTCTGTTTAATAAAAAATAACATCATATTTTAACATTTAATCAATGCAGATTTGAAGAAAACGTTGGACTTTGGCATAAAACGAGATGGATTTTAGAAAAACTTCTTATACTGTATACCAGTGTAATTATACCTTACCATTATAAAGTAATAATGTTAACTTGGCAGTTTATTATCAGCCGCCAGAAATTCATTAACGCTTTCTCCTTAATGAACCTTATCTTAATTTTTATTTAATGTCTACCAATTTATGTTGGTAATAATTAGTTTTAATTTAACTTCCGTGTGTTCGCAGCAAATACAAATATAACCAGTAAGTTGTCAAAGTAATTCACGCCAGCAGATGGCCGTTTCGACATTTCGTACAACACAAAAACCTTGTGCTCTCGGCAATGAACCTCTGCAAAAATATACAATAATACATGAACATGAGTATTGCTTTGTATGTATGAAAACCCACTTCATCTTATACTGTTAATGTTTTTGCGTTCGCCATTGTTGGTTTCTGATACGATCACAAGATTTCGCTAATTGTGCTGGAACTAGAAGTGCGCGCCTCTCGACGCTCCGTCTCAATGCAGTTCCCATCATTAACGTTCAAACAAAAAATACATTACGACACGTACTTTTCTGCGCAAATGTCTCCGTTGTTCAAATAGAAAACAGAACATGGTTATGGATAGCCGCGTTCCGTTTCAATTTGCTTCCATTGAAATATTGAAGATAGAAAGCTGCCGTACCATTTGCGTGGTTCCATTAAAGTTAGTGCTCCACTTTAATTATGTTTATTTTGTCCTTGCGTCGTAACCTTTGCTATTGACTCGAGTGAAGAACATTGCAAAAGCGCATTGTAATTGAAAAGTACACGTGACACTATGTGACGAAATCATGATCATTCATTGGGTGGATTGATCGTTTGACTATTGTTCTTGTTTCCGTGGTTGACATTGATGATTTGGCCGTGTTGTATATTTTGCAAAGTGTTAGAACATTTTAAATTTTAAAATGTTCGAAGGTTTGCGAGCGATCGTCTTAATGGCAGTGCTTTTCTGTTAATTTCAACTGTATTTCCTATTTTAATAATGCACAATACTTTGTATGGCGCCTTAGTAAATGCAGATCATATAGCTACCTACCACAAAAATTATCGGATAGTATAAATATTTTCTGTTGGTTGGTAGCAAATGATTTAATCAAAGGTCAGCCGTTAAAATTAAACCCTTCAGATTTTATTTATGGTAGTTTCATCTACCCGGCGCCATGCAACATATCGTGCGGTTTTAAAATTTTACCTTATATACATGTTAGCGACGCTATTAATGTTTGTTTTAATTTGATTTCCGAACGCATGTAAAAAAAAAAAAAAATCTAATGTCATAAAAAAGTAAGTTTTCCCGCCTGTCGTCTTTTGTTTTTTCGCAAGATGGTTTCGCGCTATTTTTGTGTTGTGATGTAAAACTATTATAATAAACCAAAGTTATACAGTCCACTGCTGTTTTCTTGGTCACACCGCTATCGCCCTACGCAAGATAATTAGACCGGCTACAAACGCTGGTCTTCGAGCCGGATACTGAATGATTCGTACGCCACCGCCTACAATGGTGAATACACGAAGCACAACTAAGAGAATTGAGCAGGGCGAACAAAGAAACCTGACCGAGACTAGACCTACAGAAATAGAGCCTGCTGAAATAAGGCCTACTGCGACAGGTCAACCGAAACCAACTGATGTTATATCACAACACACACATAACTCCAGGAAGTCCACATCTTCTTCTCTGTTGGCTCGTCAGAAGAAACTGGAACTGGAGGCGGCGGAGGCCAAGGCTCACATACAAATGAGTCTCATTGATAAAAGATTGGCCGCAGAACTTGCAGACTTACAAGATGAATACAACAAGTCTGAACATACGGAAAAGCGTTCTACAGGCTCTGATATTGATAGGTGGATAGAGCATAGTCAGCGGGAACAACAGTGTGTCCACGCTAAGAGCAATAAACAGGACATATTGTTCAACCCAGCCCAGGCTGTCCACGACTACAGTGTCAAACAGAATGAGCGGTACAATTCAACACCACATGAGTATGGTGCGAGACAGGACATTCTGCACAACACAACCAGCAATCCTGTTAACCTGGCTAAATTATTAAGCAGAATGAGTACACCAAAAGATCTACCTACTTTCTCCGGTGATGCAATGGAGTGGCTTCAATTCAAGCAAGCATATGAGGAGTCCACACAAGTATGCAGATTCACTTCAAAGGAGAACCTGTGGCGGCTACGAAAGTGTCTCCGTGGTGCAGCCAAGGATGCTGTGAGCTCACTCTTTATAAGTGCTACTTCACCAACTATAGTAATGTCAACATTAGAACTGCAGTTTGGAAATCCAGATGTTATTTTACACAGTGTGATGTCAGAAATAAGCAGATTACATCCCTTGGCATTAGATTACCACAAACACATTATTCCATTTTCTATAAAAGTTCAAAACTATGTGGCTGCTGTGCGAGCACTCAAGCGTGAAGAATTCTTGCAAGGTATTACCATGTGCAACACTATATTAGCCAAGCTGCCAACGGTGCTCATTGCCAAGTGGGTGGACTACAGTCATCAGCTGCTCTCAGGTAACAAGTCCAGATTAGAAATTCTTGCCAAGTTCCTTTATGAAGAAGCTTTGAAAATATCAACATCCAGTGCTCACTTAATTAATATAAAGACTGATACTATGATTAACAAGCGTAAACCTAATAGTGATAACATTAATAAATCTCAAAATGTATTTTTACAAATTAGTGATGATAACAAGTGTAAATTCTGTAATTTATCTGAACATAGTCTGGTACAATGTAAACAATTTAAAAAAGCTTTGCGTAAGACACGCTGGAGATTTGTTAAAGAGAATAGATTTTGTTTTAAGTGCTTAGAGTGTACACATAACAAAGAGGAGTGTAAGGCAGATAATTGTAACAATGATGGGTGCGGATTGCCCCATCATCCTCTACTACACTACCCATTTAATAAAGATAAGAATTCAGTGCAAAATAATAATATGAATAGTGTTGATGTACCGGTGCAATCTGAGACCCATAATGAAACTGTGTCACATATTAATTTAAACTCATGTAATGTTTTGTTAAAAGTTGTAAGTGTAAACATACATGGACCTAAGGGGGTAATTACCACAACTGCTTTACTAGATGATGGTTCTACTGTTTCACTCATTAGTGAGGAGCTAGTTAGAGAACTAGGGGTGCAGGGGCGCCCACATGTGATGCGTGTGAGTGGGGCATGGCAAGGTAGTGAGATTGAGTGTCAGACTAATATCTTAAATTTAAGTATTTCAAATCAGGATGGTAGAAAGTTTGAATGCCGTTTGAACAGTGTGAAAGGATTGCATATACCTGCTCAGCACATACCTACCATAGATTGTAGAAACTATAGTCACTTATTAAAAATTAAAAATAAGTTTTATCAGGGCCTATCTAGGCCACAATTGCTTATTGGTCAGGACAATTATAATTTAATTGTACCACTTGAAGTAAAAACAGGTAAGCCCAATGAACCATGTGCTACTTTAACTCCGTTGGGCTGGTGTGTTCATGGAAGGATCCCGGTGACCCCCGGACATTCTTCTGAAACTTTTTTGTTTATTTCTAAAATGTTGATGAACAGTTAATGGACATGGACAATGATCGCTTGCTTTTCGATATACAGGAGGAGGTTCGTCGTTCATTTTCTCTGGACTCCATTGGAATATCTTCAAACCCACGTCAGAACCCTGATGATGTATGTGCTCAGTCGCTGCTGGATGAAACTGCTATGCTGGTTGACGGAAGGTGGGAAGTCGGACTGCCTTGGAAAGACAGTCACTGTAAGTTACCCGACTCTTTTTCCGCCGCGATAAAGCGGCTGAAATCTGTGGAAAAAAAGATGATGATTAGTACAGAGTATGCTGAAAGATACAAAGGACGAATTACTCACCTGCTGGAGAATGACTTCGCCAAAGAAGTAACGAACACGGACACCACTGAACGTACGTGGTACCTACCTCACTTTGGGGTGGACAACCCTAACAAGAAGAAGCTGCGCCTAGTCTTCGACGCTGCCGCCAGATCTAGAGGGGCGTCACTTAATGATTTTCTTCTTACTGGACCAGATTTACTCAAGTCGCTGCTTGGCATAATGCTGAGATTCCGTGAGAACAAGATAGCAGTAACCGGAGACATACGGGACATGTTTCTGAGGATCAAGATAAGACCTGAAGATCAAAATGCCTTGCGTTTCCTGTGGAGGGACAACCCTACTGATCCCGTCAAGACGTATGCGATGTCTTCACTGATATTTGGCGCCAACTGCTCGCCGTTCGTCGCGCAGTATGTTAAGAATAAAAATGCGATGCGGTTTGAGTCAACAATGCCTGCCGCCGTGACAGCTATCTGCAATCAACACTATATGGACGACTGCATTATCTCGCTACCAGATGAAGAAAATGCTATAAAGATAGTACAAGAGATTATTAATATACATCAGCAAGGAGGATTTCATATATGTAACTGGACAAGTAACAGTGAAGCAGTATTGAACAGTTTGCCTAAAGATATTCTCGGAACATCGACTGTAAGGTTCAAAATCGATCATGAATATGCAGGCGAGCGAACATTAGGGTTACTGTGGGATCCAACTGATGACACATTACGTTTTGATCTCTCATTTAAGAAGATTTCACCTGATATAATTAATGGAAAGACGAGGCCAACAAAACGTGAGATGTTACGACTAATTATGTCAATTTTTGATGTTTATGGTTTTCTGTCGCCGTTCACAATCAACGGGAAGATTATGCTTCAAGATACATGGCGATCACAAGTTGGCTGGGACGATTATATACCTGATGAAGTATATACAAAATGGTATGATTGGATAAATCAACTGAAAGTAATTAGTGACATCACGCTGCCGCGCTGTTATCTATCAGCGGTTTGTTCGAACGCGACAACTACAAGTACAGTCAGCAACACAACATGGTCAAGTGATAAGGAGACTGCCATCTATGACAACTTGCAGTTGCACATATTTTGCGACGCGTCGACTAAAGCTGCGTGTACAGTCGCGTATTGGCGTTGGATGGTCAACGGACGAGTTAAGATTGCATTTGTAGCAAGTAAATGTAGAGTAGCGCCACTGAAACCTGTTACAGTACCACGCATGGAGCTACAAGCGGCCCTAGTAGCGGCGCGACTCGCACACACTATAGCGAAGGAACATAAGCTGAGCCCAGAACGTCGAGTCTTCTGGTGCGATTCTACAACCGTGTTGCATTGGATACAGAATAACACGCGTACCTACAAGACCTATGAAGCGAACAGACTGGGTGAAATTGATGAACTCACAAGTGCAAGCGAGTGGAGATACGTACCCACATACTTGAACGTAGCCGACATAGCAACTAGAGAAAACTATGATTGTACATTATTGAAAAATGAATGGTTTAATGATCCACAGTTTCTGTACAGCAATGAATGTTCATGGCCCAAGAATATAATTCAACTTGAGAATAGTAACTCGGAAGTGAAGTGTGTTACTACGATAAACTGTTATGAAGCTAAGAACTCACCTGTTCCTGAACCTACCAGATTTTCATCGTGGTTGCGATTACTTCGCGCCACATCCGCAGTACTGAAGTTTATAAACAAATGTAGAAGACTTACCTTTGATGAATACGAAGCGATGAAACACACTTACCTCTGATTCTCTTATAATGGCATTGAGACGAATGGCGGCTAGAAGGGGATGGCCGCAACATATTTACTCCGACAACGGAACAAATTTGAGGGGAGCGGACGCTGAGCTACGAATGTCTGTTCAAGCCCTTGACCACTGTATTTTGGAAGCCGAAGCTCTCAACGCTGGAACGAAGTGGACATTTATTCCACCTGTGAGTCCACACTGGGGTGGGGCGTGGGAAAGGCTCGTAAGAAGTGTGAAGACTTCTCTTAAAGTAATTCTCAAGGAGCCAGCACCTCGAGAGGAGACTTTGACCACGCTTCTGGCAGAAGTAGAGAGCATGGTGAACGGAAGACCACTGACACACGCGTCCGTGGACCCTGAGAGCGCAGAATCCCTCACGCCCACTCATTTTCTTTTAGGCTCGTCGAATAACCTGCCGCAACTTGGCGTCTTCGATGATTCTGACTTATACCTGAAGAAGCAGTGGCGTATAGCACAGCGACTAGGCGATTGTTTCTGGAGAAGATGGGTGAAAGAAGTGCTACCAGATATGCTGCCTAGAAAGAAGTGGACGTCTGACCAGGCACTGCCGCTAAAAGCAGGCGATCTTGTCTTTATCGCCGACCCTGACGCACCGAGGAATATGTGGCCGCGAGGTGTTGTTGAGCAGGTGATGCCTGGTAAGGATGGACGTGTGCGAATGGTTAGAGTTAGAACTAAGTCAGGGGTCTTCACAAGGTCCGCTGTACGCGTCGCTCGCCTAGCTGTTGGTGATTCGTGCTGCAGTTACAGCACTGGGGTGGGGAATTGTTAGCGACGCTATTAATGTTTGTTTTAATTTGATTTCCGAACGCATGTAAAAAAAAAAAAAATCTAATGTCATAAAAAAGTAAGTTTTCCCGCCTGTCGTCTTTTGTTTTTTCGCAAGATGGTTTCGCGCTATTTTTGTGTTGTGATGTAAAACTATTATAATAAACCAAAGTTATACAGTCCACTGCTGTTTTCTTGGTCACACCGCTATCGCCCTACGCAAGATAATTAGACCGGCTACAATACACTTAGCTTGTCGTATAAGATATGAAAGATGACAGCTGGAAATAAAGATCGAATATTCAAAATATGAGCTTTAAAAACTCTCAATTTACTTTGTACAATAAAATTTAAATTCGCCAGAAAAGTGTAACTAGAAAAAATACCAGTATATATTTGAGTCGTAGTCTATGGGCGGACACTGGACACATGCGTTAGGGCGCTCTCTTTTTTACCAAGCTTTTATTGGACGTTATTTTTTGCGCCTTGCATCCCTATTCAATGCCGGTAGCATGAGTCATTGCTCCGTTTAATAAATATAAGCGACACAAAATATTTACATACTTAAGTATACAATATAATTTGTGCGCTACATATATTTTAAATTATACGGTTATCCAAATTAATAGGTTTAAAGTTAAATATTTAATTTCAATGAGTATTGGGGTCGATGTATCGTTGCACTTGTTAAGATATTGACACAGACAGGCGAGTGGTTGCTGCAGGTTGTTTTACAGCAAACACGAGGGTTGGTCATAAGCCCCAGACTATTTTTATCCACAGGTAGTATGTATTTCAGGTAAATTAACAATAATAAAATATTTAACGTACTTAAAGCGAAAGGGTTTCGTATGGTGTGATTTTAAACATTTATTTTATTCTTCATTGTTGCCTTAATTTGTTGATAAAATGTTTGATTTTTTTATTTTTTCTTGCCTCTGAAAAGATCTTCTTATAAACAAATGCAATACCTAAACCTAACTCACCTACTACCAAATTAATGTAGAACGGACACCTAGTTAATTGTACTAAGTAGGTAGGTTGTAGTCTTGTGATATGCGTCCACCGTTTATATTATTTATAAAGCAAACATCGGTTTACTGATATTGCACAAACAGAACGCCAAAGATTTATTTATGCATGTTTATTAACTCATATTTGGAAATATCAATGCTTAATAACGAAGTCCAGAAAAACATTGGGCTGACTGAAACACAGCATGATCTTGCGTCATCCGGGTCGCGTCACCCGGGCGATGCAAGTTACTATGTGTACCCCGATAATCGCGAAACATGGCTACCTCCCACACAGGTACATGTACTAGTAATTGTATAACTATGCGGCCGGTAGACAGAATGCGGGCAGACGATTAAAAAATATCTTCCACCGGAACAATGGCGCTTTTATGTAGGTACTACGTTCAAGGCATTTACGCCATCTGTTAAACGATTGCCATGTCTTTACGCGAAGGCGATACTGCCTATAATGGCGTACTAACATCTATGTTTATGGTCGACGCATTGTGTTGTTGGCTGTATTGCTTAAGCGTATGTAGAGGAGGTTCGTCGCACGCGCAGCCTCGAAAATATTATTTTTAGCTGGAGGAAGGTTTTCTGGTTCGTTTTCCGCACGCGCATATTCTCGCTTACATACATTATGACGTTTATGTCCAGGCTCTAGCTCGCTGAATATTCAACAGTCTCGAAGTTCCGTGTTAGACACCATTATCAGCAAGTATTTAACCATTAACAACACGATTGTTCGCATTCCTTATCTTTTAATCTCTTGTTATCACAAAAGCTCTGGTTAAACAGCGGTTTAATCCGCACGTAACATACATTTTATCTTTGTTTGCCAATAATAAGGCGGTTAAAAGTAACCTCTTATCAATTATCAGCAGAACAAAGCATATGAGTGTGATGACCTATATGTATAGGCTTTCTTATACGATCTTCAACTAGGTTTTCATCTTCCGTAGGTACATGAAGACGACGCGATCGGCTTCGATATATCCAGCAACGGCAAGTTTATGATGTCCTGCTCTTCTAAGAACGATATGGTCATATGGGACCTCAAAGGGCAGCAGTTGGATAGGCTGGACACCTACTTGATGACGACTCACACGGCTAAAGTATCGCCATGCGGCCGCTTCGTCGTGGCCACTGGCTTCGCGCCCGACGTCAAAGTCATGGAGGTGTGTTTCACCAAGAACGGGGAGTTCAAGCAAGTGACGAAGGCTTTCGAGCTGACCGGCCACACGTCTGGCATCTACGACGTGGCTTTCGATGTGGACACGTCACACATCGCCACCATATCGAAGGATGGCACGTGGAAGCTATATCACACAAAGAGTGAGTACTTAGTTGCCTTGTTGACACGCAAATAGGTAGTGTTGAGTAGGTAGTTCATTTGAACGTGACTGGAGAAGAAAATGTATTTATTATTATTTCGGTATGCTATGACGTAACAGCCCTTGTTATCTGAGCCTTGCGGATGATACGTAGGTAGACAGATATTGATTTCTGGTATTTTTAAATTGTTTCAAGACACACCATCGGACTGTTTATTATTGTTCGCAATGCAATATTTACGACGTTTAATTTAATGTATATTAAGTAATTAAGTACTTAGTTTATTACCTATTTATCGCTGATAAGGATTATCTACTGGTCGACCGACTTCCGTGAAAATTTTAACATACTCTTCTCGTTTTTACTGCTAAAATACAAGTGACATTAACAAGAAACACCATGGAACTCGGTTTATCCTTGTTAATACAATGAACCTGCATGGCCATCTGCCTACATATTATGTACTCACTATCTACTATGTACGTCATATACGTTTTCCACAGTACACGTGTCCCACACTCGAACTGCGCACATCTCGTTGTATTTTATTAATATCAATGAATTATCAATGCGTACGGTATATGAACAAGCCACACTAGATATTCCTAACGATATTGTAGCGAAAATATTTTGATTGGCTGCAAGTTACGCACTCAACGGAGGTCAACCACCAGTATTATTATTTTGATTTAATTCGTTATGATGTTACCAAATAACAAGTGATGTAATGTTTGCTTAGATCCATGTTAGAAGGATTCTCAATTCTATTCAATTGTTAGTAATACGCACCACATTGTCGCAGTACTAAGTATATCTTAATTAATATAAAATTAATAAAGACAAATGAAGTGTGATAGCGATCTTGAGTACATTTCTGACATGTCACTTAGCTTGTAGGTACTGGTATGAAAAATAATTAAACTTCTAAGATCGCTCTCAGGCTGGAGTTCGATTTAACAAGGCTTAACGTGCCTAAGTAGAGTCTTATTTTACGCGGTAGAGTACGGGCGTTTTTACATTGACCCATAACGATATCGGCTCCATATCGTACGGTTTGTCTGAGATTACATCCAAATTAAATCCCTTAAAAGAACTGACCCTTCAGACCGGTTTGCAGATATTATTGAATACTTTGTTTTTGAGTAATGAATTTGTAAATTAACCGATTTTTAAAGTAACTGGGTACCTAAAGATTTCGTAATTCACATTTTAGTCTTGCAAAAAATGCCTTATTTTTACCTGCATGGAATTTTATTGACGAACATCTCCGACATCCGCCTGCAAGCCACCGTTGGGAATTACTAATGGCAGAGCAACGCGTCACGTTGGGCCGGTCCCACGCGCGCCACAGACCTTGTTATTGTACTATTTACCATCACGTTTCATAAGATTTATTCAAATATGTGATGATGGCGCCGCGTTCCCCAGAAGTGATTACCATTTCTAGCAACTGGCCGAGCTGGTAATGACGATCAATATTTTATAGGTCAAGTTTGTCGCGTCCTCCACGTCGAAATGTTAACTATTTTGTGAGAATTAAGCCCAAAACGATTGAGCGTGCCGTACAGTAACGGATATTTTGATTATTATTTTATTAATGTATATTAACTGCCAATTAGTGTGCCCATATTCAAATATTTGCAATTGGACGCTCGTAAAACCATTATTGCATATCTTTTTCATCAATTATAATTTAACGTTTATAAGTAGATACCGGAGAATTATTATAACATCTGCAAGGTTTGAAATAGCACCGGCCGGTCACGATCAGAAGCGTATCATTGTATAAGGACACGGTTGGTTTACGATAGGTAGCTTACTTGTCCATTATAAGTGCATATCTTGGTTCACAGAAGATCGAAAATATGTATTTGTGTGCAGATTTTATAATATTTTATTGATGTAGAAGACAATTGGAAAAAGTTAATTATTAATAGACACGATTCGGTTATGTACCTAAGTATGTAGTTGTAATTATTTGTAGAAGTGTGTACTCAACATCAGCATTTTAGAAAGATAACAGATTTAGGGCAGAAGTCTTGATGTGTTAATAGGTAGGTAGGAGGTATCAACTAACATTAGTAAAAAAAAGAATTTGATCTTTGACACATCACATTATGGTTCACAGTTGAATACACTCGCGGCGAATCACCGCACGTGCTCGAGACGGGTGCGTACACGCAGACCGCGAACCCGCCGCGCATCGCGCTCTCCCCCAACGCGGAGGTGCTGGCCGTGGCCGTCGACTCCTCGATCGAGTTCTACGACACATACACCGGCAAGCTATATGACACCGTGGAACATATCTACCCCGGTAAGTAAATAAACAAATATCGCCAGACTGACACACCAACTGTATGGTCCCAAACTAAGCAACGCTTGTACTATGGGTCCCGTACAATGGACTGGGGGCGATCCTAGTGACACCATAAACAAATTACGAAAAGGCCGTTTTCAAAATATGCCCCGGCGGGAATCGAATCCGCAACCACCATGTGCTGTGAGCCGAGCGGCCTACGCTCGAACCACTGCGCCAAGCGGTCGTCATCAAGCGCCAATCACTCATTCAACTTGACTGACATTACTGTATTGCCATCCTCCTCTTGGTGGTTTTAAAGTCGGCAAATAAGCGTACGAACCGCCTGATGTTAAGTAGTTACCGTAGTCTATATATTGCAATATGATATTCTTCCAATTCACGTTTCATGCTCATGGCTCGTTGAATGCTCTCGCACGTTTCCGACTTGAAGGGAAGTGGGATACATTGAGCTTCCGCCTCTCTCGCTCATCGTACGAAACGCAGCTATAATAGCTATTATAGGCCGATTTTCTGTGAGAGGATGGTACTACCCGGGTCGAGCCATCCCTTATATGAGCTGTAGTCAGTTGTCTACTAGGTGATACAAAATGGGTATACTATTTTTTTTGCAACTTAACTTTGTAAATCTCAAACTATCGGCTTTGTGGGACAGTTGAAGTACTGAAGGTTTTGGAGACTTGTGAAATCGGTCAACAGCTGTATTCCTATAACACCTTTTGTTTTTCAAGTTCCCTCCAAAGCTGATGGTTTTAGAATTACAAAGTTAAGTTTTGAAAAAAAAAGTATACCCATTATGTGTCACCTTGTATATACAACTTAGCTTTACCACCTTAATAATTTGGTATTAGCAGTTTAGTAGCTACAGCACAATTAGTTTAGTCGTAATTGTAAGACCATAAAATTAGCTAAACTAATTTAGTGACAATGGTGTTGCCTGCTAACACGCAGGAGAATGTTTTCTGTTGCTGTTTCTGAGAATGTACACCATCTCTTATTCATAGAACAAAGTAACCATTGAGTTTCTTGCCGGGTTTTCTCAGCAGCAGCATTCCGAACCGGTGGTAGATTCCTGACTATTCATAAATGCTTTGTTTGCTTACATGAATAAAAACAACTTTGAATTTGAAGTGGAGCATCAATGCTTAGTATATAACGGATATTGTAAATAGAAATGTTCATACCCCAAAAACTTTGCATCAAGTAGCTATTATCAGCGTATCCGAAGTCCCATTGTAAAATTCTTCGGATACCTACATCTTTTGGATGAATACGAATCTATAGAGCGTCTTGTTGTGGTCTTGTGTGGGCGGACCTTTGTATATCACCAGGGGGGCCAAATCTGTTAACTGTTCCAATAACGTTCGACTTCCACTCGACTCGCAAATATATCTCATAATATATTTCGTACGAAACCAGTGTTTGTCAAAAAAAAAACTTTTGGTTTGTGTTTTGAAACGGAAATCTTCGCAGTATATTTTAATATAGTCATAAACTAGTACAATAGTATTTAATGAACTGTACGACCTTGTACTCTTCGGTGGGTTGTCAAGAAAAAAAATGTTAAATACCCGTTTTACAAACGGTTATTTATAAAATTAAAACGAGTTTAATGTTCTAAACGTTCTAAACAGTTATCTTTAATTATTCAACTTTGTCCTGCTTTAATTAACAACTAAGCCGATGATTTTCGTGTAAAATTGACCTGCGTTAGTAGGTACCAGCTCAGACACGGCGCAGTTAGGAGAATTTACATGCGTATTGGAAACTGATTGACTCAGAGTAACCTCAATTTATTTTCCTCCATTAATTTATAAATATTGCAATTAATTTGTGACTGCTTGCTGCCATTGTAGTAACGTCAATGATTACATATTATGATATTGAAAAAAAACTATCTGTTATCACTGTTAATAATAAAGGTTGAACTTGATCTAAAGTAGACATATAGACGTGTGCTTGAGACCGACTTTATGAATAAATAAAGACGTCTCGATCCCATAGATCGATGTTCGAAGCCCGATTAAAATTGAGACGATTTAAAGCGTCATTAATCACTTTTAGCCGCCAGTAATTGTATAATGACATAAATGCAAATGATTTACTCGTAAAAATCTTGTCAAATTCGATATAAAATTCCCCTGCGCATTAGCTCTGACCCGGTACATCATTATATCATACGCATTGAAAATAGATTAAAGCATTCTCAAGTGTTTCCTCATATTGTTTTCTTACATTGTTAATATTCAATATCAGTTTACAATTGTAGTAACAACAAACACAATTGAACGCGTACTTATTATGATAATGTAACAAACGCCTGTCGCGTTCCGATCCGGTGGTAGATTTACCCTCGCCACCTCTCCTGGCAGCGGCCCAAGCCGAGGTCGTGTCCCTTGTGGCGCCCTTGAGCTAGCTACCCCCCTGCCCCTCTGGCTGGAGCGCACTTGCGCTCGCCCTCTGTCCGGGTGAAGTTGTTATGGCCACTCTGGCCAACAACATATAGTCATATCAAAAAAAAAAAACAAACGCCTGTTATCACTTGATAGTTTTATATGTATTTTATATCTAAAGTGGGGATATAGGTAAGTGTAGTTGTGACTGACCTTATGAATAAATAAAGGCTTCTAGTTTCCATCGCTCGATGTTCGATGGTTTCAGAGGCCACGCCGTGAATACACTTCTGTATTTAAAACTCGAGGCTACGCTATGAAATATAGATCAGACGATTCAAGGCGATATCGACCACCGGACATGAATTCATAAAGTATAGTTTTTGCCCGCGACTTTGTCCGCGTAGACTTAAGTAAAGTATTCTATGTGTTAATCCAGGTTATAAACTATCTGTGTTCCAAATTTCATCCAAATCCGTTCAGTAGTTTTTGCGTGAAAGAGTAACAAACATACATCCACACTCACAAACTTTCGCATTTAAAATATTAGTAGGATAAGTGGTGGCGTTAAATAACCAATTAATTAAGAAACTACTCGTTTAAACAAGAATGTGAAATATAAAACGGTTTTCCTTATTTTTCTTACAGGATTAATAAATTACATGAAGTTTGACGCAAGCGGGAAATACTTGTTTGTGTGCGGCGACCGCGCGGTCCGTATTCTGCATAATGTGTGCGGTTACCAGACGACCATATCCAGCTGCACACGACTGCTTGGCTCCAAGCAGACGTCGGCCACAGTGGAACGACTCAAAAAGACCATCGAAGAGTGTAAGGACACACTCGCCAAGTTCGGAAAATAATCCAACTTCTCTTTAATAGTACGTACGTCAAAAAAAACTGCATTTATTTTTGTTAACTAAGTACCTACTTATATTTGACGTATTTTTTGTCGTTATGTATCTGTCAGCCTTACCCTGTCCCTCCTCTAGAGGTTATTAATCTGTTTGAGGATGATTGTAATGTAAGGGTACCTTTAAGTAACGTTTGTCAAAATATTCAAGATAAGTGCTCACTTGAAAAAAAATCTGACTCAAAGTTTTTTCATTTTACGCTAATTTAGAAACAAGTGGTCAAGGCTCTAACGTTATTTTGATATTTTTTGAGCATCTTGTAACGCTGTATATACATTAAAGATAATGAAGAGGTAATGTAAGGACTTATATGATTTTTTTAATTGTTTTAATCACAAAGGTAACAACAATCATACAACAGTACGGTAACAACAATAATAATTTTATTGTATATATATGTATTCTAGTTCAACATGTTCATCTTGGTCCAGAAAAATGTTAGAAATTGTCTATTGATATATTTGCTGATACATCAGTTCATTCTACGATATTTTGTGACAAGAAAAGGGTATTTTTATGTCAATTGTGTGACTGTTATTTGTATATGTAACAATAGTATATACATTAACCAACGAGAAGCTTTACTACTAAATTTTATTAATTCGTGGCTCATTCTGGGTCAGACACCGTAATGTTAATTAAAAATAAATAAATAAGAAACGGAAAAACAACTTCAAAATAATAATATAATTCATTTTCGTATCGATTCTCGTTGGCTGTGGTATATAATTGAATCGGTTTAATACCTAACCTACATAAGGTTTTACTCGAGATTCTTGATTATTAAAAAAAAATGCATTACATAAACTCCTATTACGAAATGGATCCTAACGTTTTGTAAACTGGGAATCGTGTACCTTCACAAAATATGTTTTCCCTTGAAACTGATGTATAATTTAGCATATAATGTACCCAAGTGTAATTGCATTTAAGATTGCATTTCCCACATCGGGTCATGTCGCCGTTTCACACGTAAACAACGTAAATAACTTATTAACTACGTCATATAATTGTTTAATTGTATTGTTTTTATCCAAGACTGAATGGGGCTGACGTGTGACCCATCTTAAGGTGAAATTAAGGTTATTTTTCTAAAAATTTATGCACACGTTTTCGTGCAAAAGTTAAATGTAATTTTTCTCCCAGTGGGTAATCTCATGAGGTAATTAAATTCTGTACTGATTGATGTCAATAAAATGTATGTTTGTATTAAGTACGTTGTTTGACATATAAGAAGAATGAATGTTTGTCTGTATGCCCTTTATAGAATCGTAAACTATGCATTTGATCATGGCATGATCTTCAGCAAAGTGTTGTGCATGAGCCCACAAAGGTTTCTGAGTTGGTACAACCAATCCTTGCCAGCGTAGCAACGCGAGCAGAGGGTACAGCTAGTAATAAATAAATAAAACTATTTTCAATGTAACTTTATTATGTTTTGCACAAAAGTGACGTTATCGACATTACACTGAGATACTTCTGTGATAGTTAATTTAAGTACAGTTTCACAGCTTCCGATAAATAAATTACACTTCAGCTTTTAATAAGCGCATACAATAATAATGAGTTCTCTGAATCAATTCCATCAATTTTGTCAGTAAATATTTGATCCGGTGCCAGTATAGATTTATTATACAAACAAAAACACTATGGCTGAATCAATATTAACTGGTTCAAATAATTTCAACATCTAATGCAAAGGATATTAATAACATCTCTTATAACATGAAACATTATTATTATTTTGTACCAATCTGCCGTTGAACTCACTTATCCTATTGTTATCTGTGTGTATCTACTGGCGTCAAAATTATATCAATGGATGGAACATTTCTAAATGCATTTGAAACTCTAGGCAGTGAAAATTGTGACCATAGGATGTGTTGTGTGTGAACGTTATAAGACTTAAAAGTAATTCGGTTTATCCACAATCGGATGGTTACATGACAACACAAGCACACGACACAGAAATCGAGCACAAAACATACAACGTGTACCTACTTACAATAAAGTTCAAAATCTAACTTCAAATTGATTTATAATATTATAATAAAGTTGGTAACCGCAAATAACATGGTTTTGCGTAAACAGTGACTATGGCCCAGCTCACACCGCTGGAGGCGCGGCGGAGAGCAATTGAAGACAACAATTGAATATAAACCTTAACTACCTTGACATACGGTCGCTTGAATAAATCCGCACGCGGTGCTCGGAGCGCCCTCAAGCTACTACAAGAGCATACGCGCGACTGCTCATACATACCGTATGGCAAGGTAGTTAAGGTTTATAATAAATTGTTGTCTTCAATTGCTCTCCGCCGCGCCTCCAGCGGTTTGCGCTGGGCCTATAAGAACAAGCGTAGATAATCGATATAAAGTAACACTGTTATAGAATAATAGTGATGGCGTTGCATAAACACATAATTATGCCCGTATTATTAAATAGATCTTAAGTCTAAGAGCGATCTTGAGTACACTTTTGACATGTCATATTGTACTGGGATGACATTTCCAAGATCGTTCTCAGACTTGAGATCAATTTATTAATTCGGGCCTTAGATTTCAAGTAACGTTGGTCCAATGAACATAGAGGACCGTCAATTTATACATAAGGTACAATAAAGCAGAACAGAGCATCTAAGACTGCGATACCAACTACGGTTGTTATAGATTGATTTTGTATCGTGGAAAGGGATCGCCACACTTGTCAGTACAACTGTTTTATATGGGACTCATGGTCGCATAATAAATTAAGACAGACAGCTGGTTTGATTTTTATGACACTTGATATTTGTTTGTAATTAACAATATGTCGATATCGGTCCCAAAAAATGTTATTTAGGTGTAGTATGGAGGTGCATATTTAATTTTAACTGTGAGTGAAACTCTATGGTGTAATTAATATAACTTGGAAAACACTATAAAGTTATCGTGATAAGGAAATATACCTGGAGGGGGTATTCAAAATTGACGGTAAGTTTCCGATTTCGGAAAGACAGCTTCCATCCCTCTTTTATTTTACAAATGAATTAGAAGAAGGATGGAGTGTGAATACTCTCTACCCTCAGTACGTAGTTATATCTCGGGACTTATTTCAATATTGCATCCACAATTTTCCTTCTCGACTTCAGAATAGATCTAAACCTACTTCAAAATACCTTCAGGGTATCGATCCTTCATTGTACAATAAAAAGCCTCACCAAGGTAGTCTACCTAATTCATATAATTTTTCATGTAATCTCTATCTCTGAATTTTCCATGTAAAAGTAACGCACTGGCCGAACTCGTTATGAGGGTTTAAAGGTAATCAATGCATTGATATTTTTGAGATTGTATGGACTCAAGAATACAATGACAATATGTTTTAAAATAGGAAAGCATGTAGGTTTATTTATAATTATTATGTAATAGTTCGGCCTAGTTCGCCCTAGGTGTGTATGGCCATACACAACTTTAAATTTAGGTAGGTTAACGTTTTAGTGTTTGTTTCTATGAACCTTGCATTTATATTATTATTATTTTATATGTTTATTTTCATTTTTGTTAGACATTTGTGTCACATTAGAGCGAAACCTTATCGTTTATAAGTCGCGTTATCGTCATTTAAAAAGTGGCTTTCCTTTAACAATAACTTATTTGTAGTGATTGCAATGAAAACAAAGATTGCAACAAATTTAATTTTTCTTGGATACCTACATTTTTTTTCCTCGCGAATTTCTTTTTTTTTTATAAACTTCATATCTACTCTTAACAAAATGGAAGATTAGTCCGTGTGATATGGTGTTATAGGTTTTACATTGAGCAATACAAAGACGTTTGATATTTCCATATTAAGCATAAACTGTGAATATTCAATCTTAAATGATAGTTTGATCAAACACGCAAAACATTGTATTATTAAAGGCCTTCATTATTCCATGAGTAACGCACACGACTTTATGGTAGGGACAAAAGTGCAGGTGCTACAGCGACGTAAAAAAAATATCTACTCTCGCATCCCGCAATAAGGTGCAAACTCGACTGATTCTAGTACCCTAAGGGGACGCGCCGCCGCCGTACATTTCGCGGGCCAAGTGACGTAGTGAGCCTGGCTAGGGGTGCTCCTCCTAACAACAATAATCGATATATCGTGACATTCGTATTGTAAAATCTTACTCTAATTTCCATCTTTATAGCCTCGTATCGATTACTGGACGATCATTACAAAATTATCGTTAGTACAGACGATGTACTTACGACGCAAAAAATATGGAATTTAGAGTAGGGTTCGACAATACGAATGTCACGATATATCGATTATCGCTGCTAAGAGTAGCACCCCTAGTGGTAGGCACTTCGCATTAATAAACTCCGCCTACAATAAACGTGTGCTTCATTTATCTGCTCCAAATAACCCCTACTATTTCATAGCAATATCTATGACACCAGAGAGTGGTGGTAACATGAACATTAAAATGCGATACAATACGAGTGAACATAACATCGTTATTATAGTATGAGATATGTTGGGTGAAAATATTACTATCCGGAAACATTTTAAAGATAGAATGATCATAAACGTTTATAAGATAATAAATATATTGTCGTTATTTATTATGAGATTATTTTCTCCGTTATTTTAATTTTTTTTTAGGAATCTTTATATCGAACATACTAGAACATATATTAGTGTTTCTAAAATAAATGCGCTTGACTTAAGACTAGTTAAAGCGAAAAATATAATCGCCAATAAAACATTGATACGTCCAATTAAAAAATTGATTACTTATGTTACTGACAACAAACATGAACTAAGAATAAACGTATATTGCCGATTGTACGGTGGATTCCAGTCACACTTCACGTGCATAACATCTATCGAATACATAAAACACGATTCCGATGGTAGGTAAAACTAAAACATAAAAAATCAGTCGTAATATTGTCAAATTCGGTACGATCATCGAACTAGTAGATTCGACGCAAAAATAATCTTAGAAATTATAATAACTTAATACGAAATAAATACTGTAAGTACTTAAAAATATAGTAAATAGTAAGATAGTGGCCGTCTGGGGCCGACTAAAGACTTTGGTGCAGTACTCCGTGTCGCAGTCCGTGAATATGGCCAACAGTTCGATTCTCCGTTATAATATTGGACTAGCATGAAATTCGTTTACGCCCGCGGGCGTCGCTTCGTGTCCCGCCCTTCGTGCCGTTCCATCTGCAATCAATTTATTAACGTCTATTTTTACTTAATTTTATTGAAAATAAATATTTTTAGATTATTTTGATATTACTTTTCACAGCTTCGATTTATCATCCTTTTAGTTTCTTGAATTCTAATAATAAGTTGGAGCTAATGTTCCGTATTTTACTGTAGTAGTATTTTTAATGTTAGTTAATAGTGTTTTGAGGTGGAGCGATATTGTTTATCCGCGAACGGACGGCTCCAAACGGTGTCGCATACTAATTACTTATTTAACGGGGAGTCACTTGAAAGCATAGTAAGCGGTACTGACCGTTCACCAGTAGGTGTGCAGGCGCAAGCAGTCCCCGGCCAGATCGGCCAGCAGCGCGCGCGCGCCCGGCAACAGCGCCAGCCCCGCCACGCGCCGCGGCCGCCGCTCCGCCAGCTCGGCGGCGGCCAGCACGCGGCCCGCCTGGCCGTCCTGGCCGCCCGGGCCGCCCGCCTGGCCGCCCTGGCCGCCCGGGCCGCCCGCGTCCAGCACCAGCAGGGCGGCGCGGCCGCGCACGGAGCGCGTGCACACGATGCGGCGCGTCGGCCCGCTGTCGTCCAGCGCCACGCCGCCGTACCCGCCGCGCCCTGCGACCGAACACTTACATTGTACACGCCGGCACTCGTGCTCGACACTAAACTGTTATTGGACGTCCCACTCCGGGGCACAGGCCTCCCCTCACTACGAGCGGGATTCAGGCTGTAATCCACCACGCTGGCCCAGTGCGGGTTGGCGGATGTCTCATGATCACGATGTTTTCCTTCACCGTAAGCAAGTGATAATCATATAAAAATTATGATTCGCACATAGATTTCGATTAACCTAGGGGTTGAAACGGGGTTTGAACCCAGGACCTGGTACCCGCAAGACGCGTGCTTAACCAATCGGCTATCACTACGTTTTTAGCAATACTATAAGTAACATTATACATTATCCGATTTTCCGACAAAAAGAACTACGTATTAAGAAAAAGAGACAGTTATCACCCACTAGTTTTCTTCATTACTATAATGATCTGTCTTTCTTTGTTGGCTAGTTCCGTCCTACCCAGTCCGAGTGTCTCCTACCACTATTAAACCCAGGATCTACCTATAAAAGTATACTCCGACCGTGACTGAGTCATAAAATGGCTCACTTAACAAACCTACGCGGCCTTTGTAAAACTAAATTTTGCGTACGTATAGCATATAAATATTTACCCTTCGGCACCGGTGCTAGTATGTTTAGAAGGTTGCCTTCGATGTCGTACACGCGGACCGCCACGTCGGCGATGATCAACAGGTCGTCGGACAGAGCGAGGCCGCCCACCAGGCCCAGCTCGCCGTTACCCACCTGCCATATTGCCATTTTATTAAGATATCATTTGAATTGCATTAAACAAAATATACTACAAAACACACCAGACGTGTAGTCCCAAAGTATGTAATGCTTGTATTATGTGAGACATACAATGGTCTGCGGGTACAATCATTCGGCCTAAGGAAAATTGAGAAAATAATAGACGAGGAGTCCTTATATCTACTATTCATTGTAGTTATTAATTATATAAGGAAATGGCGATAATTAAAAATGTAAAAAGACTAGATCACCGAGTTTCTTGCCGGATCTTCTCAGTCGAGGTAGTGTTCCGATCCGGTTGCAGATACAATAAAAATTGGTAAAAATGACAATTTTAAGTGCCCCTGTAGGCCTAAACAAAATAAACGCTTTGCCACTGTCTTTGTCTTATAAGATCATACAGACCATCCCTCTCTCCTAGTGGGCCACAGTGTCATAACTTTTACAGTTTTTGCCCGAAATCATAATATTTCCTCATACCGTAGAACAACAGATTTACGTATCTTAGTGACATTACACCCATAGGCCCACCTCTCTCTCGATGTTCCCGTGGCGGTCGAACAGGAACACGGTCCGGGCGCCGTTGTCTGCGACGGCGAGGCGGCGCGAGCGCGCGTCGGCCGCCACGCACACCGGCTCCAGCAGCCGCTCCGAGCGCAGCGTGCGCAGCGTGGCGCCCTCCACCGACACCTGCGCAACCATACTGTTACCCGCCGTACTCATTGCCGAGCGAGCGTACGAGCCAACGATGCGATTTCGTCGCGCGATGGTCTAGCAAGTAAAATATAAATAAATACCTAAGCTATTTTATATCTGTACTGTGTGTATATATTTGTTAGTTCTTACTTGTTTTCAAGAAATAGTTGAAACTAAATTATAATAAAGTCAAATATTAATATAAATAACGCTTGTTCTATGGGTACTGTACAATCGACTGGGAGCGATCCCAGTGACACCCAGACCCAGTCCAGTTGGGACCAAACAGTTGGTGCGTCAGTCTGGCGATATTTATTTATTTATACTAGTAGTCGCCCGTGGTGTTGCCAAACTAAGCAACGCTTGTACTATGGGTACTGTACAATGGACTGGGAGCGATCCCAGTGACTCTCGGACCTGGGCAAATTACGATAAGGCCATTTCCGAAATTTGCCCCGGCGGAAATCGAACCGCAACCACCCGGTGTAGTGAGCCGCGCGGCATATGCTCGAACAACTGCGCCAAGCGGTCGTCAAATGTCCTAATAGATCGCGCGATGCCGCCGCGTGAATTATTAAGCCACTCAAATGTGATTTGTAGCTTTGATTGCCCGATCGCACGATCACACCCATTTTACGAACGTTATTAAGCATTTCCTGTGCTCGCGCGATGCCTTGACCAATACATGACCAATGACTTACTTCTGTGAGAGTTCGGGTCCGCCAATTAACAGCCACCACACCTTCCGCCGTCACCGCAATGCCTGTACAACTCCGACCGGCTAGACCTGAAAATAAATTTTAAACTGTTATTTCAAATTCTATAATTTCAGAATTACATATGGATACGTTAGTTGGTGTAGTAATTCGTACCTTCGTTGACGATATGCGTTTTAAATGCGAACGTCTCATCATCCAACACTTTGACCCGCGAGTTGCCAGCGTCGAGGACGTAGATTTCCCGCCTCTTCGGACACCTGAAATATAACGAAATGAAATATGTTTATTCAACACAGTAAAAAGATATAAATGCGATACATAGTACAGTAGGTACCTGGCGAGCGCGACGGGCTGGCTGAGCTGGTCCTTGCCGGCGCAGCGGCGAATCGCGCACGTACATAGTACAGTAGGTACCTGGCGAGCGCGACGGGCTGGCTGAGCTGGTCCTTGCCGGCGCAGCGGCGAATCGCGCACGTACATAGTACAGTAGGTACCTGGCGAGCGCGACGGGCTGGCTGAGCTGGTCCTTGCCGGCGCAGCGGCGACTCGCGCACGTACATAGTACAGTAGGTACCTGGCGAGCGCGACGGGCTGGCTGAGCTGGTCCTTGCCGGCGCAGCGGCGACTCGCGCACGTACATAGTACAGTAGGTACCTGGCGAGCGCGACGGGCTGGCTGAGCTGGTCCTTGCCGGCGCAGCGGCGACTCGCGCACGTACATAGTACAGTAGGTACCTGGCGAGCGCGACGGGCTGGCTGAGCTGGTCCTTGCCGGCGCAGCGGCGACTCGCGCACGTACATAGTACAGTAGGTACCTGGCGAGCGCGACGGGCTGGCTGAGCTGGTCCTTGCCGGCGCAGCGGCGACTCGCGCACGTACATAGTACAGTAGGTACCTGGCGAGCGCGACGGGCTGGCTGAGCTGGTCCTTGCCGGCGCAGCGGCGACTCGCGCACGTACATAGTACAGTAGGTACCTGGCGAGCGCGACGGGCTGGCTGAGCTGGTCCTTGCCGGCGCAGCGGCGACTCGCGCACGTACATAGTACAGTAGGTACCTGGCGAGCGCGACGGGCTGGCTGAGCTGGTCCTTGCCGGCGCAGCGGCGACTCGCGCACGTACATAGTACAGTAGGTACCTGGCGAGCGCGACGGGCTGGCTGAGCTGGTCCTTGCCGGCGCCGCGCGCGCCCCACACGCGCAGCGGCGCCGCGGTCGCAGCCACGCGCGCGCGCAGCGGCGACTCGCGCACGTACATAGTACAGTAGGTACCTGGCGAGCGCGACGGGCTGGCTGAGCTGGTCCTTGCCGGCGCCGCGGGCGCCCCACACGCGCAGCGGCGCCGCGGTCGCAGCCACGCGCGCGCGCAGCGGCGACTCGCGCACGTACATAGTACAGTAGGTACCTGGCGAGCGCGACGGGCTGGCTGAGCTGGTCCTTGCCGGCGCAGCGGCGACTCGCGCACGTACATAGTACAGTAGGTACCTGGCGAGCGCGACGGGCTGGCTGAGCTGGTCCTTGCCGGCGCAGCGGCGACTCGCGCACGTACATAGTACAGTAGGTACCTGGCGAGCGCGACGGGCTGGCTGAGCTGGTCCTTGCCGGCGCAGCGGCGACTCGCGCACGTACATAGTACAGTAGGTACCTGGCGAGCGCGACGGGCTGGCTGAGCTGGTCCTTGCCGGCGCAGCGGCGACTCGCGCACGTACATAGTACAGTAGGTACCTGGCGAGCGCGACGGGCTGGCTGAGCTGGTCCTTGCCGGCGCCGCGCGCGCCCCACACGCGCAGCGGCGCCGCGGTCGCAGCCACGCGCGCGCGCAGCGGCGACTCGCGCACGTACATAGTACAGTAGGTACCTGGCGAGCGCGACGGGCTGGCTGAGCTGGTCCTTGCCGGCGCCGCGCGCGCCCCACACGCGCAGCGGCGCCGCGGTCGCAGCCACGCGCGCGCGCAGCGGCGACTCGCGCACGTACATAGTACAGTAGGTACCTGGCGAGCGCGACGGGCTGGCTGAGCTGGTCCTTGCCGGCGCCGCGCGCGCCCCACACGCGCAGCGGCGCCGCGGTCGCAGCCACGCGCGCGCGCAGCGGCGACTCGCGCACGCCGCGCGCGAACACCAGCACGCGCACGCACAGCGCGCCCGCCGACCACGGCCGCATCGTGATCCTGACACACGTCACAATCAGCTTAAGACAAATATCTACACATCGGCTCTACGATAGTATTAGTATTACTTTTACAAACATACTTGTAGAGGCCGGTGTCGAGGTCGGTGACGGTGCAGGGCAGCGGCGCGTCGTCGACGGTGGCGGCGGCGCTGACGGGGTCGCCACCCGTGCTGCGCGGCTCGCCGTGGTAGTCCACCGTGCGCAGCACCACCACCACCTCCAGCCCGCACACGCACGCCGACTCTGCACGCATACATCAACACATCACATCAGAAAATCAACATCTAAATCAGAACGGCACGAAAAAAAACAACAAAAAAATCATACTTCCGAAATATTGCGACACTTGGGGCAGAGGGCGCTTGGAGGCGGGGATCATTGGAAGGGTTGATCGAAACATACCAAAATACTGCTTATACAATTTGAAAATGATATTCCTAAAAATCATTACTTGCATTTTGCACACACAAGAAATAACAGCCTAATTGCTTACCCAGCTGCAGTGTGCAGAGTCCAGGGAAGGTGGTGCTAGTGCGGACGCGGCCGAGCTCGGCCAGCGCCTCGGCGAAGCGCTGGTGCGCGTCGTTGTGCGCGAAGTCCACGGCGAGGAAGGCGTTCTCCCGCGGCTCGGCCAGCGCCGCCGCGTCGCCCAGCCGCGCGCCCAGCGCCGCCGCGCGCCCGCTCACCTCCCGCACCTCCACCTGCTGCTGCAGCCCCGAGCATTCCGCCTCCACCTGACAAGTGTTTAACTCAATTCAAACTCTAAATTGTTTTCCATCATGCAAGCCAATAAAGCATTCAAGAATAGTGACAATCTACCACCGGTGTGGACGATGGTTACCACAGATATAGATTTACATAGATAACGTAAGTATCACGATTTGTATTGAAACCAAGCGTGCCGAATTTTTTACACCTACTGTGACGTCATTCGTGACGGGAAATCGAAACCGATTCAAAGACACCGAGTCCGCCGAAGCCCCTCCGCCCGCTACGATTCTCTCGAGTGATTATCTCGCTCATACTCATTTTTTATATCTGTAGTCGCGCAGACTGTAAGTTAGCGGCGACCAACCTTGACGTTTGGTCGGGGTTTCGTACACGCGAAGTACATGCATTTGCGTTATCTATGTAAATCTATATCTGTGGTTATAACTCAACTAAAAATCTAAATTGTTCTATTTGTCTTGACGATCGCTTGGCGCAGTGGTTCGAGCATAGTCCGCTCGACTCACTGCACATGGTGGTTGCGGGTTCGTTTCCCGCCGGGGCAAATTTCGGAAATGATCTTTTCGTAATTTGTACAGGTCTGGGTGTCACTGGGATCGCCCCCAGTCCATAGTACGGTACCCATAGTACAAGCTTTGCTTAGTTTGGGACCATACAGTTGGTGTGTCAGTCTGGCGATATTTATTTTTAGACACTTTAGGCACTGTACGTCCGGTTTCTAGGAATATTTATCGACAATATAGAGATGGCTCGGACAAAACGAAAAGTAAGTAGAAACATTGTCAAATTCTCAATCTTGAATAAATAGAGGAGTCTATCGCATCATGATATAAACTTGTCAGTCTACCAGGTGACGGCATGGCTTTGCTTGATATCAAAATAGTGATTGTTTCGCAGTTTCATTGAGTATAACGCAAAAACGGCTGAACAAATTTAAGTAAGTTATGCTCTTAAATAACGTTGAGCCCGCTTTTTATCACCGTAGGCCACGCGGGACGAGCCGCGGGTAAATGCCAGTTATAGGTAAATAAAATAGTGAGTTGATCTCAACATCCGTAATACTAGTTATGTTTGAAAAGTTACCTTGGCCTTTTCGGCATCAATCAATTTCAATTGTTCTTCGAGCAACTTTCGTTTGTGTGTAGCGGCGGCCGCCGCAGCCGACTTCAGCTCGCTATGTCGCTTATCGAGCGCCGCCTTCAGTTCAGCGAAGTGCCTGTCGATAGCCTCGTCCGCGGCCGTCGCCGCCGCTTCAAGCCGCCTCAGCTCGCTAGCCACCGCATCCCTCGCCGAGCCCAACTTGCTCAGACACTCATTCGCTCTATACAGAAGTATTTCAGACATTCTTTTCAACGCGATGGAGAATGGCACTACTGTGTGGTCGCAGGGCGTGTCGCTGTGGGGCCCGTCGGCGCAGTGTCTGCAGAACACGCAATCACAAGTCTCGCAGAAGAGCAACTCCCTGCCCGGGTGCGAGCTGCACTGGGGTATTACCTCCCTCCTTTGACGGGCCATTAAATCGAGAAGCTGGTTAACGAGGAAGGAGGGTGGTAGCGCGGCCACCCCTCCCCGCGGGATGGTTATGAGCTCGCGACATATCGGACATCTGAAACTGCCCGCGTCTCTGGTCTGCGAGGCGGCTATCCGGGTGAGACAATGCAAGCAGACTGTGTGTGAACACGGCAGGAGCTTCGGGGTATGTTCTCCTCCATCATAAGTGCCTGAAAATAATATAGGAATCAGTATCATATTTCAAGAAATAGCAGTTAGCTCTATTTGAATTTAGGGCTGCCATCTCCAAAGCTTTCCTAATTACAAAATATTTTTGATTGTATGTATCCCAATTGATGGCCAGATTAGTGAGTCTATAAGCTAAAACATAAACAATTCATGAGGCATATAATGACTAGCTTGTTTCTACTAACTCTAGCATTGAAACTCGGTTAAGTGTAGTGCAGTGTAATTGTACGACGAAGCTGTGTACTAACATAAACATGTGCCGCAGGTGAGGAAGCTCTCGTTGAAGTCCTCGTAGTTGATGGAGACGGTCTCGACGAGCGTGGAGCTCATGCTCGCCATGCCGACGCCCAGCCGTGAGCTGCCCGCCACACCATGTGTAACATACAACAATACGTAAAAAACACACTAAATAAACCTTCTATACCTAGATGGCAATTTGTAAAACTAAACCTACAACCTTGGTGCAGTTGGTGGAAGCTTATTGTTAGCAATTTACACTATCCATCCAATGTAATATAATATGTTACTGTGTCTGTAAGCTTAACCAAAAATAAATTAATAAAATAAGATATTTACACAGAAATTATTATATTAACATCCTACTTAAATACCTTCAATATTATTTCCAGTAGTGCAAATAATACATTAAACAGCCTCACCATAAACTTAGCAGTAACAAAAGGCAAAGGCATTTGTATTACATGAGGAAAATCCAATTATAGAGATACATATAAGGAAGAATCATAATCACAAAGTAACTGTAGGATTTGTGTCTATGACCTTGGTGACAGACATGTGTGTTAGCACGAATCCTTGGAATTGCAGCTTCAGAGCAGGCCATTCACTATCTAATTTGTACAACAATAGAAAGGGACAAAGCTATACAAGAGAATAAGAGGCATTATCAGCATCAGCCTGGGACAAAGCTTTGGAGTATTTCTAATATTCTAAATGTACTGACTTAAAAATGGAAAATAAAAAAAAACAGTTAATTAACATTTAACAGACATTTGTTGAGTAGTAGGGAATGGGGAGTGGGCTTAATAACCCTCACTGTACTATGGCAGAGGCTAATATTATATGACAGAGATATATATAATATTATAAAACATCTCTTGGAATAATTAAACACATTTTACAAATGTTTTAATGTTTATGCTTTAGGTGATAACTTTTAGATGTATGGAATTTTTTTGCTGCCAGTTATTTTCAGCTTTATTAATAGCCGGACTATTAATCAATCTGCATGCGCCGATCTCACAATGGTACTCCATTATGAAATCGGCGATCTGCGATTCACAATACACGTCAATAGGTGCGCTGGGATCGCATGCGGCTTGTCCGCGCCTTTGGATCGCCCTCCTGCTCTGCATGCAATCATAGCCCGGTGGATTGTCCAGTGTAGACCCAGCTAATTAATAATTAGGTAAGTAATACACCTTCACACCTGTATATTCTGAACATTCACTGATAGTAATTTGATATGAATATAAATATAAGTTAAGTACCTAGGTATAGTTCTTGATACTCCCTTAACTAACATTTAATTCAAATATATAACATCCCACAAAATTAGATTGTAACAGTAGTATAATAGTATTTTCATGTGTTGTCTATTCCCTTGTGTACATGTTATAGTTGTTCAAGAGTTCAAGGTAGTTATAACATTAACAGGCCAATCTCAACTGAAAGCTGAACAATCAATCTTCATCATGTTTCCTCTACTTAGTGATAATAATGTGATTCTGGCATTGTGATCATAGTGGAGTCTACTATGATAACATTGGGAGAATACATTGGCAGGTGGCCATTTATAAAAAGAATACCTAATAGGTATAGTATTTAATCAGACAGTACTAAAGAAAAAAAAGTTTCCCAGTGTACTATAGAGTGGATTAATTTGTAGGTATAATGAAGCTGTGATAGCCGATTGGTTAAAGCACGCGGCTTGCAGGCACCAGGTCTTGGGTTCAAACCCCGGCTTGCACCTCTGGATTTTTCGAAATCTATGTGCGAATCATAATATGATTATCACTTGCTTACTGTGAAGGAAAACATCGTGAGGAAACCTTCATGTCTTAGAAGATCTAACAAATTTTCGAAAGACATGTGAAATCCGTCAACCCATACTGGGCCAGCCTGGTGGATTATGGCCTGAATCCCCCTCGTGTTGAGGGGAGACCCGTGCTCAGGAGTGGGGCATTAAAAGGGCTAAATTATTATTATTTATTAATGAAAGCTTAAGTATATTACAAGTTCATATATATTGAGGATGTAGGCGCTACAGATAACAGTTGTTTAGAAATGTATGTGTATAATTGATTGACAACAATATTAAACTAGGTTGGGCCATTAAGAGATAATGCAATAAAAACATTAACATTTTGTGATTCACCAATCACTGCAGATTGCTCTCAATTCATGCCATTGTCTCCAATTGAAACAACTAACTAGATAATTGATTTGATGTTCATTAATTTCTACAAAATCAAGCTGTTTACTTTGTTTAGGCTTACAGGGGCACTTATATAGTTGTGGAGCCAAACGGTAGCATATTGACTCTACTTGGCTTGACTGGGGCAGCACCACCCTTTCACAGAAGACCAACATAGAGTAGCTATTATAGCTGCATTTTGAATGATGAGTGAGAGAGCTGGAAACACAACCCTCTGTCCCACTCCCATTTGGGTTGGCAATGTTTGACCAATTGCTTTGGTATTGCCAGCATCTAAAGGCTATGGTAACCATATTACATGTGGGTTGTACTATTTTGTTAGCCAACTTTGTTATTTAAAAAAATATAAAAAAAAATTATTGTACACAACTTGGTGCATCAATCTTAAGCAGCTTAATGCCAGTGTTTGAATTAACGACTGATAAGAAACCGCACCATATAGTATTATGTGAAAAACGGGACTCCTATGTTTATATGATGTAACACATTTGTTAGAAGAAGATAAGGAGATATCTTTAGATAAAGTAATAAAATTATGTCACTCACAAAAGTATTGAAAAGTTCATTGACCATTTCTATAAGCCACATTTCATTATAGGGTGCAGTGCAAAATCACACTGGTGAGTCATAATGGGTGACAAGAGCAGTATAAGCAATATTGCATTGCAGTGCACTTATATAAGCAAGTAGGTAATTACCTACACACTAAATACAATTATGATAATGGGTTTTTTATATAAATAATATTCCATGCCAGGTACTATCTGGTGGGAATTTCTTTATTTTTTTTAGGGAAAGGTGTCATAAATAATGTTGACCCAGATGCTTCAACATGCCATGTCCAGACAGATTATTGTTTTCACACACAAATATCAGGAAGTAAAATAGGTACCTAGCTGCATAGTAGGTTTGTATTTACTGTGAACTATGCACACGCACATTAGATAAAATTCGAGATATGTAAACATTAATTAGTGATAGGATTTATTAATAAATAACACTGACAATACTTACAGGAAGGAGCAACAATACATGGACGAGATATCAGGAACCAATGGAGATACTGCTCAGTCCACTATCTCAGCGCACGCGACGTCACAAACTAGCTTTACAATGTTGAATTTAAGTAAATTGCACGCCTGCATTCGATGACAAGCGAACGTAAACACATATTTTATACACGTTAGCAACTTCACCAATACACACGATCGCTTTATTTATACACGTCTAATCCGTTTTGCTGATAGGCGCATTTTCAAACGAGTTCTATGTATAACTGTGAATCTTCCTCGACGATATTTTAAGTTAAAAGCTCTTTCGTAATCGATCGATAGTAGGTAGTTATAGCGAAACTATTCTGTCTCATGACAAAGAAACTTCATCACAAACCATATTTCTTACATTGTATTTGGTTAAGAGAATATGATTCTAAATAAGTGTAGCACTGAATTTGGAACGCCGTCGTAATACTTTATAACTTTTGGGATGAAAGAAAACCCTAGTGCAAACTTTAAATTTTTAAACCTTATATATATCGACCATTAACCTCACTAAATCTATCATATAAACATTTTGAACTGTCAAAAACTAACTAAGCACAGAACAAAAATACTCCTAGCAGGAACTAAGGCTGTTACAATAGGTAGGTTGATATCGATAAATAGTCCATAAGATTTAAAATAGGTACAATTAATAGTTTAACTATGTATATATTATGGTTTTAATTAAATCATCATAATCTTACAGATAATTAATAAATAATCGCTTGCTTTTTCCTGTTCATGATATGACCCTCTAAAGGATAATAATTTTTATTAATTAATATTTGGCGAAATATCAAGACTGAACAATGTTTGAGATTTTTTATCGTAGATAATTACATCAAACTTAATTTCGATGCTATATTTTTAAAAGTTATCGATATTTTCTACACGTTCATAGTACAACTGCCATCTCTATTGAATGAAGTCAGTGTTGTCAACGTAAATTATTACTACTGGATGCATTCAGAAATTATTATATTTTCCTAATATTTATTTATTCCATCTACTGGTTTTAAGTCCGAAACAATACAAGTTTGGGGGTTGGATGATTATCGGGTATAGAATAAAAAGTGTAGGTAACGAGTAATATAGTACCTAAAGTTTTTGACTAAAAGTAAAATAAAATACAACTAATTAAGGGTCATCCGAATGAGCCTAGAAAAAATGAAAATAAAAGAATACCTACTTGCATATGCTTACTTGCACAATTTATTGTTTTCTTAATAATTAATCAAGATGATAATAGCAGCGTTTTACCTACCAATAAAACGCATATTAATTTACTTACCTTATTCGAAGCTTATTTAATTTGAGATAGGCACTACGTTTCCCGCCATCTATATCTATCTCTCTCTTTCCGGTTTCCGTCCCTTTCTATCCCCACCACCGGGCAGAGTGAGGCGCCTTGAGCGCGACACTACAATTATTTCTCATTGAGTCGAAATTCACCAGGCAGGCTTTAAAACATAAGCTTCGAATAAGGTAAGTAAATTAATATGCGTTTTATTGGTAGGTAAAACGCTGCTATTAATTTGACTTGACCGTTATTCGAAGCTTATTTAATTTGAGACCTGTTTGTTATCGCCTGGTGGTGGTGGTATGGACGCCAATGTGAATGTGCTCAAATTTAAATTAATTCAAAATTGAGATGAAAAAATTGGAACAGAGCAAAAATTAAAATTAGTCAAATTTATATTGACATTTTAAATGAAATTAAAATAATATCATGATCATTTCTTCTTTATTAAATTAAACATTATTTATAACTATGATGGCTCGTTACTAAATTAATCAACAGGTTTAAATAACATAGTTATAGAAGTATTCAAAGATGGGGGTAGAACTGTTCGCTTATAAAATGTAGAAAACGTATTTTGGGATTTCCAATTTCCTCTCGCGAGGATATCCTCAATTGGAAAATTGTCCAACCAGTTCCTTGAGGCAACGGCTGAGCGAAAACTTCCAGGCGTTGCAGATATACCCGCATCTTTAAGTAGCGTTTTAATCCACCCTGAAATGATTGTTTTTGAAGCAGCTTTTGCTTCACCTCTGGTAGAAATAAACAGATTATGGACTGTAGCCGAATCTCTGCGACTTTGTAACAATTCGATGGTCCTTTTAATCCAATAAACCGGATTCAATTTCTTATTGTTTAAATTACTTAACAATTTCCAACCCGATTGTCTGTGATCGGATGAATCAGTCTTAGAACCGAAAACCGGCCATAAGGTAATAGAAGTATTACCTTGAATACAATGTTCGGAATCAATCCTTAATAACGTTAAATCATGTACTCGTCGGCCTGAACATAAAAGTAATAAAGCTGCAGTATGTCTTTGTACTTGAAAAATATTATCTTCCGCAATGCTATAATTATTTAGATATGCCACTAAGCTGTCTATGTTCCAAATTGGTGGTTTGGTTTTAACCGGTTTTTCTAATGCTATAGATTTTAAAACCTGTTTTACTAAAATGTGAGAACTTATCTGACCAGCCAGATCTGGGTTGCAGAGAGTAGAAATGACAGATTTGTGCAACAAAATCGTACTATATGACAGATTGTGGAGTAGGTGAAGGTCAGAAAGGAACCTGGCTACCTCTCTTCCGTTCGGATTATGAGGATTAATTTGCTGTTGTTCTGACCAAACTAGCCACTTTTTCCAAGCAACATTATAAGTTTTCAGTGTGGAAGGCCGCCATGACTTCTTTAGTAACTTAATTTGGTTACAATTCCAATTTCTTAGGTTCTCGGCCCACCCCCACATTTCCATACCTCTAGTCTCATGTCCTGTATCTTCGGCGGTGGGAGTCCCGTGGATACGTCTATTAAGACTTGATCGAGATTCCGCAGCGTGAATGGGGGCGCTAACGCTCGGGCCTTCAGATCTGCCCGCCAGTATACTCGATCCCAATGCGGCACCACTAGTAAGTATATCCCGTGAGCACTGTTCAGGTGGGATAGTACTTTGGGAACCAAATATTGTGGTGGAAAGATCCATGCCAGTTGAAAGTTCCACCAACTGGCGGGAGAACGCGTCGTGAAACAATGCTTGGTGATCGTTCAGTTCTAGAGATGCATAATTTATCACAACGTGGGCTCGACTGGACGCAAAGAGGTCTATCAAGGGGGTCCCCCATTTGGCAAACACTTTCTCTGCGCCTCCGGTCAAGAGATGCCATTCCGGATCGGCTCGCAGTCTTGACAAATGGTCCGCATGACTGTTGTATATCCCCGGAATGTGAAAAATATTCACGTGGATCTGGTATTCCTCCAGAATTTGAAAAACCTGGTAAGTTAGATCCATGAGTGGTGCGGATCTCGTGCCGCCTTCGTGTCGGAGATATGCGATTACAGTTTTGTTGTCGCATTGTATTAGTATTGTGCTCCGGCGCAGGAGCTGACAATGATCTTGTAACACCCTTAGGATAGCGAGCATTTCCTTCTGGTTGCAATGCAAGTGTTTCTCGTGATCTGCCCAAGAACCTGTCAACGACACATTGTCTAATCGAGCTCCCCATGCAATATCGGAGGCATCCGTCGTTAGGTAATGGGTTGGCGGAGACACATGGATAGCTGAAGGGCGCTTGCAGTTTTGAAGCCACCACATTATGTTGTTCCTGGCTTCGATAGGAATGATATGCCATTTCTGGTCTGATTTCAACATCTTGTTGAGTAAGTCCAACAACGCTCGATAATTGAGCCTGCCTTTTGGGACGGTAAAGCTTGCAAAATTCAGAAGCCCCACCAGACTCTGAAGCTCCTTGAGGTCTGTTCGTTCCTTGACTAGCATTTGGGTTAGCTTGATAATCAGGGACCCCAACTTCTCCTTGGGAAGGTGCTTCCGATTTGTCCAAGTGTTCCACTGAATACCTAAATATGCTAGAGTCTTTGATGGAATCAAGACAGACTTCTCGTAATTTATGATCCATCCTAATGTCTCTAGAGTCTGAATGACAATATTTACGTGGTCTCTTAGGCTTTCCTCCTGTTGATGAGCAACCAGGAAGTCGTCTAAATAAACCAGAATTCGTATTCCCCGCTTCCTTAACATTTGGGCAATCCAATTTGTCACAGAAGCGAAAGTCTTGGGTGCGGTACTTAGACCAAAGGGTAAACATGTCATTTCCAATAGCTCCTTTCGATAAACAAGGCGTAGGAATCTTCTGTGACTGCGAGCCACACCGATGTGAAAATACGCTTGTGAGAGATCTATTTTGCATAGCCAGTCTCTTTGTTGCAGGAAGTCTGGCACACGAGAGACATTTATTAGCTTGAATTTTGTGGTTATTACATATTGATTGAGGGCCCTCAGATTGAATATGGGCCGAGCAGAACCGTCGCTTTTGGGAACCAAAAACATTGATGAAAGGAAACTCGGAGACTGATGCGCTCGTTTGAGGACACCCTGATCCTTCATTTTGTCGATGACAGTAGTCATCTCGGTTGAATAAGGAACAGCCATATCTTGTTTTATGTTCCTTGGATAGATCAGTGGAGGCCTTTGATGAAATGGTATGCGATACCGTGATATCATTTTGAGAATGACTTCTGACGCGCCAAACTCTTTCCACTTCATTACAAAATTCTTCAGACGGCCTGCTTTGAACTGCATCATGTCAATATTTGCGACGTTTGACGTCTCTAATATTGTTGGACGGTGAAGATGCTCTTTTCTGACCAGGTTTGAATTGATTTTGATGCTTGTGGTGATTTCGCGAAGATCCTCGTCCACGAAAATTCCCCCGATTGTTCGGTGCGGCCAAAAAGGAGCTGTGTCCATGAGTGTGTGAATTGTAACCACCTTGTGGAAGTGGTGCAGTTTGACAACAGTCCCGAACATAAGATTGATTGGAGCATGAAGCCTGCTGATAACCCTGCGAGGGTCTTTTGCGACCTGATGCGTACCCCTGCGAGGAGACGCTAGGTTTATTTCTCTCTACCTGCGAGGTAGCGGTGTTAGACTCCTTTAATGGCCAAAAACATTTGCGCACACCGCCTGCTTTTTCTATAGCAGCTGTGAATTTTTCTGCGTTGAACAAATTATCGCATGTTGGAGGGATCTTCTTAAGCGTAGATTTTACTATTGGATCCTTCACTCTTTTGGTTACACAATCTCGGCGCATCTGTAAGATCTCAGCGCGATGGCCACAAACTAGCTATAACATATCTGAAGAAGTTTTTTGGAACTCACCGCAATTTATAAGTTCTATTAATTTATTATTAATAACCTCATAATCTGGGGTTAACTCCTAAGACCACTTGGCAAATTCAAGGAGTACATTCTGAAGTGAATCTTTTTGTTTTAAAATACTCATTTTTAAAGCCGCAAACGTTTTATCAGCGTATATCAAATGGCGAGGGGACTGGAAAGCTGCAACTTCTTCATTTATCTCAATATCGGTAAAACCCGGTTTGTAATTATACGCCTTTTGAGTTTCTGAATATCTGATCTCATTCCAGTCATTCGTATCCCAATGTTGAAGATCACATAACAGTTTTAAATGGGCTTCAGAACTTTTGGGCATAGCAGGTTCTTTCAATTTCGTTTGAATGTTAAAAAATGCTTCGTTAGGTGCGTCGATGGTTGACGTATGATCACCCAATTCTTCGTAAAGATTGCGACTAACACCCGAATTTACAGATATGCAATCTTTTTCATTAAAAAATTGGTCATCAGATCTAATTTGAGACTCCTTATCACGGGCAAACAAGCATTTACGAAGATCACGTACCTCTTTTGTCAATTTTCGATACTTTTGTTTTGAGTGCTTTCTCTTGCCCCCCCTTCTTTTCTTATGATGACTCCTTCGTCGTTTTAGGGAGCATGAAGATGAAGATGAAGAACTGCTCTGGCAGCTACTGCTGCTGCTTGAACTTGAGCTCCGGGATCGAGACCGATGTTGTATACCAGATGGTCCTGGCACTGATTCAGTCGCTGTATTTCGTACATGGCTATTTATCTCATCCATGCTAAAAGGGAGAAGGTTCACAGAACAACACTCAATAACAACGGTTTGAATAAAAGTTCAAATAAATGTATCTGACTACCGTCACATCCAAAAATAAAGTATTATCTAAAATACGAACGGCAAAGCCGTTAACAGAAATTGTGCGATTACACATTTAGTATAGGTACACAACATCATCGCACAATGTAGTAACATGAGAATAATACAATATTACTCACCTGTAGTTTTTTGTATTAATTATTTTTACCTGTAGGTAGGTAGATTTAATACTACTCACTGTGAACTAATAATGTCTGTAAGGATATAGAATGTATAGAACAATTTCTTTAATACAATACTGTAGAATAAGAATTACAATAATTAATATTGTGGCAACTTTATAGTTTGCACAACCGTACGCGGCGGGAAACAAGACGCCAATGAGAAATAATTGTAGTGTCGCGCTCAAGGCGCCTCACTCTGCCCGGTGGTGGGGATAGAAAGGGACGGAAACCGGAAAGAGAGAGATAGATATAGATGGCGGGAAACGTAGTGCCTATCTCAAATTAAATAAGCTTCGAATAACGGTCAAGTCAAATTAATACTAATAGTTCTAAGAACAGATTACCCTGTTAAATATCAAAAGCGCTGCATGCGAAAAATTATTATGTACCTACATGGGTATCTCTTTCTATCGAGTAACTCTTACCTTTTCTGACGTGCGGCATCGGTTTGAGTGGGTCCACCAAGGCGATACCGCTGATGTACCTACTAGTAGCTTCGTACATAGTCAGGAGTTTCTCTACTTACCCCAGGCCTGGTAATAGGTATTGTTTTTATCTAGACAGGTACCTACTCATATTGATCAACAAACACTAGGTTATCTTTTTAAATTCGCTCATCGAATAAAATTTATATCGCATTTTTACACCGCTTCTGCGTGTGTTGGTGTGTGTGTATTACAAGGTCAAACAAATCATTCTTTTTATAGAGACAGAAGATACCTAAGTGTTGCGCAGCGGTCGCCTAAATTCAGGTAGTTAAAGATGTTATTTAAAAGAATCGGTGATCGTTATGCGTTACTGGCGATACAGTTAAAAGTTCGGTAAGTTTGCTTACTAGTCTATACTATTTATACCACGGCCAACGAGGTGCGATACGAAATGGTACTAAGTTCAAATCGGTCACTAACATCCGGGCAGGCATTTTATAGATTTGTAGTTCATTATGTCGGCAACCATTATAAATAAAAGCGAAACGTTAAAGTAATGTTAACCAATTTAATAAAATAATCTATTATTTTTCGAATCACTCCTCATTGGCCGATGTATTCCTCCTATTATACCGCTTATACCCACTTATAATTTTATTTGCCTCTTCAGATATGGCTGCAAACGAAACTATTCGTCTAGTACTCAGGAGCCTAAACCATTTAGTTCCATACCAGGTTTAAAATCTTTGCCTATCATAGGACCGCTGCATCACTTCTTGCCCTAGGTACCTAGTCCCACCCTCACAGTTGCATTCCTGCGTAGGTACTAAAACTAACTTACCTGCAGTGCTACAAGCTTTATTTGGTAATCTTAAAAGGCAACACACTGGAGCTATTATATTTATAATAATATCTACTTTGTAATTATTAATTATATACTTAAGTAAAAAGACAAGCCCGCGGAGTTTCTTTCCGGATCTTCTCAGTCGAGGTGGCGTTCCGATCCGGTTATAGATATAAGAAAAGAAAATTACAATTGACAATTTGTAAGTGCCCCCGTAGGCCTAGACAAAATAAACGATTTGAATTTAAATTTGACCGGCGGCCAAAAGGGAAACTAAAATATTAATTAGAAAAAAAATAATATTTTGAGTCTTGCATCGACATTAGCGACGATCTCAAGCCAAATAAAGTTTGTAGGACTGTACCTATTGTAGATTTCGGTTCAGATCAAAATCTTCTGACCATTTCGTGGAACTCTTGGGCATCGACGTATAGCGCTATATAGTGTGGTACCTACCCACTTGCAAGCCATAGCTGTAACCAAACAGACACAGTAACGCGCTCTAGTTCTAGTGTGTAGGTACGCGTAACACGGTCTTCGTTTTCGTTAGACTCAGATGTCGAGGAGAACGACACACGCACACTCCCCACCAGAAACCGACCTCGCCGGCGAGGTAGACGTACCCCCGCTTCCGCTAGAAGGTGCGTCTACTTACCTAGACGCACCTTGGCACCCGACAAGCCCGCTGAGTTTCTTGCCGGATCTTCTCAGTCGAGGTCGCGTTCCGATCCGGTGGTAGATTTACCCTCGCCACCTCTTCTGGCAGCGGCCCAAGCCGAGGTCGTGTCCCTTGTGGCGCCCTTGAGCTAGCTGCCCCCCTGCCCCTCTGGCTGGAGCGCACTTCCGCTCGCCCTCTGTCCGGGTGAAGTTGTTATGGCCACTCTGGCCAACAACATATAGCCAAATAAAAAAAAAAAAAACTTCGTTTTCGACATCCTAACGAGCGCCCTTCAGCTAGGTTGATACTCATAAGCGAGCCGTACTTAAGTAACTGTAACCGTTACGGTTAAAGGAGCATTCTGATCATAACCACATAGTGTTGTGGAAATTTCAGGTGAATTTGGTAAAACCAATATGTTCGAAGCAACAGGTATTTTTCACGAAAAATTTGGACCTATTGTAAAACTGGACGGAATATTTTCAAGGGCTAGCATGGTCATGTTATTTGAGCCCGAGCATATTGATCAGGTAACAATCACCTTCAAGTACACTCGTAAACATGTACCCACCTCCGTATGAACACGCACCTACTTAAAGAGACTACCTATTTCATAACAACAATCATTACTTAAAATAAATAATATTATAATTTAGCCCTTTTAACGTCCCACTCCTGGGCACGGGCCTCCCCTCAATAGGGGGATTCAGGCTATAATCCACCACGCTGGCCCAGTGCGGGTTGATTTCAGATGGCTTTCGAAAATTGGCTAAATTTTCTAAGACCAGCAGGTTTCCTCACGATGTTTTCCTTCACCGTAAGCAAGTGATAATCATATCGAGCCAGGGTTTGAACCCAAGACCTTGTACCCGCAAGACGCGTGCTTAACCAATCGGCTATCACTGCTACTCAATCAATGCTAATCATTACTTACAAGAGTTTCATATTTAAGGTGTACAGATCCCAAGAGTCGAACCCGTTAAGGCCCGGATTTGAGACCCTTACATACTACAGAGAAGTGTTACACAAATCTTTATTTGATGGTGTATATGGATTGACAACAGCGCAAGTATTATAAAGCGATCTGGAGGAGTATTCAAAATTGACGGATATATTCCGATGTCGGAAACGATAGCTTCCATCCTTCATTTACAAATGAACTAGAAGCTACCGTTTCCGACACGGAAACTTTCTGCCGACTATGAATACCCCCCCTGGTGTAGATCAAATTAAACTGTATGAATGATTTGTAATTATTTTGCAGACAAGGCCCGAAATGGCGAGATGTTCGCACAAAAGTTAATCCAGCGTTATTGAAGATCAAGCTGGTTAGAGTATATGCGCCAGGTCTTGAAGAAATCGCTAAAGAAATGGTGGACAGGTAAATTAGAACTTTATATGTATGTAGAAGCGTGCTATAAACAACCTTTGCAACCAGTCCAGCAAAATTTTTACCAACTAATAACATTGGTCACACACCGGAACTACGCAGAACATGGCTGCAACGATTACTTTTTGCTTTTTGACAACCGCTTCACGTATTGGTTCTTCTGACCGTTCTTCGCTCGGCTCACTGCACCGAGCGGTTCCGGTTCGATTCCCGTCATTGGGATCGCCTTCAGTTTAGTCCATTGTACCTACCCATAGTACAGGCGATGCTTAGCTTAGGACCATACATACAGTTTGAGTGTTAGTCTGGCGATATTTTATTGGTTCTTTGTCTTGTGTCACCTAATGCACGAAGCCTAGCTCTGTGACTGGAATCCGGCTAACTAACCAAACCACTATCTGATCAAGGTTAAATCGGCTTAAAAACGAAAATGAATACATAACGAAGAACTTTCTCTTGGAGATGAACAAGTGGGCACTCGAGTCTGTGGCTTACGTAGGCCTGGGCGCGAGGCTTGACTGCCTCAAGGACGATTTAGCAGAAGATCACCCAGCAAGACAGTTGATGCAATGCTCCAAGGATATCATTGAAACTGCCTTCGATTTGGAGTTCCTGCCAAATCCTTGGAAATACATAGCTACACCAAGTTACAAGAAAATTATCAGGACATTTGATACCCAGTGGGAGTAAGTAACGACTCAATCGAAAATTCTTAAATCTATACAAATAAATAAAATTGGAGTGTCTGTTTGTAATATCAAAATAACACCTTTTCACTAAATGCATATGAAAGTACATACGACACCTATAGCAAAAACGCGATTTAAATTTTTTTTGTCTGTCTGTCTGTGTGTTTGTTCCGGGTAATCTCCGAAACGGCTGGACCGATTTTGACGGGACTTTCACTGATCGATAGCTGATGTTATAATTAGTAACTTAGGCTACTATTATTTTCGAAAAACAAAATTAAAAAAAATGGGTTCTGTCGCGCGGGCTCAGAACGCGGGAGCGGGCTTTTTTGTTAAATGAAATTCCACGCGGACGAAGTCGCGGTCTCAGCTAGTGTAAACGTAAATTTATGTATTCGTTCCTACTAGTTCAACATGACAAGCCGTTTCCACATTGACACGTGTGACCAGCAGGTAATATTTTCAGAATAAGTCAAATGTACATCGGACAAGCAAGAAAGCAAATAGACGAAAGGGGTCACGATCTTCCAGAAGACGACAAGAGTATAATTGAAAAATTACTGGCTATTGACGAAAGAGTCGCCACTATGATGGCGAATGAAATGCTACTAGCGGGGATAGACACAGTATGTAGAATTATTTATTTAATTAAATTGACTAGAAGCAGCTTGATAATCAGTTTCTGACGCCTTTGAGTTTGAAATCGCTTACACTACAGAACAATAGGAGCTGCTATTGAAGTTTTACCTTTCGCAAATAGCGAAGGCACTTGATGGATGCCATGCTATCCTCAATTTAACATCTCCAGACTATATTCGTTAGCCATACCTCAACTCATTTCAAATTTGTAGGTATCATTCGCCGCAATAAGTGTACTTTACCATTTGGCTACGAATCCAGTGAAGCAGGATATATTACGGCAAGAAATACGCTCCGATGATCCTCGCAAGCGTTATCTGAAAGCTTGTCTGAAGGAAGCTCTGAGGATCTGGCATGTTGTGCCTTCAAATTTAAGAAGAACTGACAAAGATCATATTGTTGGTGGATATCACATTCCAAAGGGGGTAAGTTATCGATAGAATAGGTAAATGGTGTAAAAACACTTACCGCATGTTTTAGAATACGTTTCAAGAAAAAGTTTACTTTGGAGCGACGTAGCTTACAGTGGCATGAGAGGACGACAGCGTTCGCACACTTTCGTTACACTCAAACAACTCTGAACACAACACAAATTGTCGGCAAAAAGTATCTATTGTTGCATTAATCTATTTCACCACTAGGTTTTTTGCGATTCAGGTCGATGTTATAGCACCAAACGAATATCTATCGAGACTGGAGAAGTACTACCCACAGCCAAACGAGTTTATTCCTGAAAGGTGGTTGGCTAACAAGACCGATCCTTTGTATTATGGAAACGCACACCCAATGGTCACATTACCATTCGGTTTCGGCATAAGAAGTTGCATCGGCAGAAGAATAGCTGAACTGGAGATTGAGATACTGATGACGAAGTTGATCAATGAGTTCAAAGTGTCATGGGAAGGGCCTCCCATTAAAGTTGTGAATAAACTTACAAATGCGTTCGTTGCACCATTCAACTTCAAGTTTGAAGTTGCAAAATGAGATAAATTGATTACCTAAATTGACTAGATTATAAGGCATAAGTAGTGTAATTGTTTATAACAACAAGCAATTTCAAAATAATTAAAATCAATCTTAGATAGACATGTACTTATGCTTTTGATGTTTTTTTACCCGTTCCAATTCCAATTTGCGAACCAACATCATGCTATGATGAACAGGACCAACATGCAACTACATACACTCAACTAAAGAAATGACTAACTTATTATTGTTATAATGGTTTCCTATATTTAGCTTGTATCCACACTCTATACATTTTCAACATCTTCCCTCTGTTCACTTGTAGCCTTCTGTCAATCAAGTTTTGTTCTTCCATAAAATCGGCTGCTTTAAAAAGATTTGTTATTTCCTGTTGAGTGAAAAAGTAAACTCTGGTATTGTCACCTCTAGCATAGAAATTGTCAGAGATACATCTGCCTTTCTTGAACCGCAGTTGGGCCAAATCATATTGACCATAGTCCCGGAAAACAACAACACCACCAGGTTTTACGTATTTGTAAATGTTGTTGATGACAGTTGGCATTCTGAAATATCACAATAAGAATGTGGGTACATGGGAAATATTGGTTTCAAAATATGATTATTTGTTTTGTAGAACCTTAATAATATAAATGTAAAAGTGTTTGTTTGTAAGATACACTGAGCATCACACAAAATCACTGAACAGATTTAATAAACTTTCACAGGGGTCAGTATGCTCTGGAATAGTATTTACCCTACTTTTTATCCTCGAAGTTCATATGGGCGGGCCACAGGTAAATAAATGCTAGTAGATAATATTATAAATACTCACTTTGTAGGATCAATAGCTGACAACACAAAAATCAATACTGCAATGTCCAAAGAGTTCTCCTGAAATGGGACATCCCAGTTTTCAACGGTACCATCCAACACAAACACGTTACACCTATTGGTGTCGTACAATTCACTTTGTCTCATGATATCAATCGCTTTTGAAGAGAAATCGCATCCGTATATGAACAAGTTTGGGTCCCTGCTGTATTGCAATATTGGGAATATAGTGTTACCAACTCCGCATCCAATTTCAAATATATACCGTTTAGTATTTTTCGATTGTTCACTTTCTGATTCTGTTTTGGTTGCACTGTTGTGTTCACCATCAGGGTATACTCTAACTGGTGCTGATGTGTTGTCAGGGGCCAGTTCGGGGAACTCAGTGAACAGCCAATGACGGTCTTTGAAGAACCTGTAATTTTAAGAAATATAATCCTATATTGAATTTTTATCTTGCAAACAATGATTTTCAGATAGCTAGTTTTTTTGGTAATCAGGTTAAAATTAACCTGAGTAGGTCTTATAATAATAACAAAAATTTGCTCTTTTTAATGTCCCACTACAAGGAACTGGCCTCTCCTTAACACAAGGGGATAGCCTGACAGGGTTTTGCAGTTCAATATGTCTTTCAAAAATTAAGTAGGTACATCTTTCTAAGACATGCAGGTTTCTTCTCCTAGACATACTTATCAGGAAATAAACACAATAAATTTACAATAAGTAAATCAATGTAGTAAAATAATGTGTACCTGTTTTCGTGTATATTATAAAATGCATCCCAATGTTTATCAGCATCATCTTCTAACGATTTTAAACGCTCCTCTGAAAATGTAACTTCAGAGTTCTGTTCAACTTTTTCTCTCGCTACTTTTTCCTGGTCCGCATCCCAGTCAACATTGTCCCTGAAATATGTAAAAAATATTCAAATAATGTAACAATAATGATTACACAAATGGTAAGAGATATTGTATGGAATGTATGTACCAGGCATTGAAAAGGTATAAATTTTTTGTGCCATATAAATATCTAGACCCTCCAGCAGGTTTCTTCCTATGCCTTGTGTTTTCCAAATCTCTTATATTGATCTTGTCATAGCTGGTGTTCTTACAATATCTAACGAAAGAAGTAAATACGGTACCACGCGTTATGTTTGAACACTTCCTCAGCATTTTCCAGGTATCTGTTGCCAAACTGTGGTCTTTTCTCACTTGAAGTGTCCTCCATCTCTAAATTGTTTAAGAGTTCATTAGTAATTTCTTCATAAAAGCTTTAGAAATAGTTTTATTCTTGCACAATTAACAGTTCAGGGAGTTCATTCATAACCCTAAATAATGAAGTCAAGGAAGATTACACCAGTCAATGTCACGTAATAACTGCCAATATGACAGTACAGCCAGCTGGTTGCTGTCAATGTCTTTGTATGACAGATCGACACATCCACAGACAAATATTTCATTTTTCTTTTTATTTTAAGTGGATGTTTCAAAATTTACACAGGCGAAATACCTAATCAACGGGGTGGGCCATATTTTTAAAGGAAGAAGAAAATTGAAAAACAGTTTCGATCGGAAAATAAAATAATGAGTAGATATTTTGCCCATAATATGCTATCTCATGAAAAAAGTCGATAAGCTACGGTAAACTAACCTAATAATGATTCGCCATAATCGAATAAAGAGGGAAGTAATATGTTTCAACCCATGGTCACCCTTTTGTTTGTCTGTCCGTCTGTGACAGCATAGCTCCTATACATATTGACATAAGTTTCATTGCTTCCGGTTAGAGAGATGAGATGCTGGGATGAGATAAAACCAACCAGTCGACAAACCTACCGACTTTCGACAAGAAGGCCAGACATATTTATTGAGTAGGTAGGTACCTACCTAAGGTATCAAGACGCTTTAATTTATGCAAGGATACTAGTCCCAGTGAGAATACCTATAAATACCCTATCTATTCAGCAACATTACCTACTTAGGTACATAGAGAGAACCTATACCTACTCAACCTAGCCGTAAGAAGTAGGTACCAATTTTGTGTCGAATTCAAAGTTATTGCCCCATAAAAGACGTTTTGATGCTGTTCTCTGATCAAAGTAAACATCATAAAAACGATTCCACGGGTCATTAAAGACTTTCCACGAACGACATAGCCGCACGTTGAAAATTTATAGGTGCCGTCTCCTAAACAACGATACCTGGGTAGGTAATAATAATAATAATAATAATAATTTTTTTATTTCCAGAACAATAGTTTACATGAAAAGTTCTTATAAACTAAGTAATGGGAAATGACAAAAGCATAACTACAATTACTGATGGCATCCACACTAGGTAAAAACCTGTCTCGTGGAAGCCAGTTCTAAAAAAATTACCATAAATACATTATGTTGTCCGAGATCAAGAAACAATTTGTAAGTAGGAATCAAATAGTAGATAATGTGAGTGCAGCAAACAATTAAATAATATAAAACCAAGACTATAAACTAAAACAACATTGTAAAAAATATACGTATAGGTACTTAAAAGGTAAGCCATAAATAGTTATGAAATATCGTCCGGCGGTTTGGTATTTGGGTGTTTAGGGAATTGTAAATATGATGGTGTATGTATGGTGTATATATGATGTGCGGGTGAAATTTTGGGATATGTGTCAGTATTGGGTAAGAAGGGGTTGATAACCATATAAAATTCACTTCAATATTCTAATTAAATTCTCAGTTTCAGCATATGACTGTGTTAGTAACCATTTCTGCACAATAATTTTAGCTTGTTTTAATCGACTTGATTTGATATCACAAATTTTTAAAATTTTATTGTAAATAAATGGGAGCATGAAATCTTGCAAATGTTGAGCGAAGGATGTATTTACGACTTTCGGAGGACATTTAAATATACGTAGCTGTAGAAGTTTCCTGTAAATTGATGACTGGAGAACAGATTTGTGTTGTTTCAGCACAATTTTTAGAATATATAATTGCCGTACATTAAGAACCAAAGTATCAGAGTATAGGCGATCTGTAGGGTACCTGAATGGTTTTTTATGCATTATTTTCAACACCGAGCGTTGAGACCGCTCGATTTGTAGCATAGTTGTGATGCCCATTCCACCCCATACAGTTATGCAATAACTAATCACTGATTCACATAGTGCTACATATACAAGCTTTGCAAAGTATTCTATACATAGATCTTTAAATAAGTGCTTAAGCAAACATTGCAACTGTAACGACTGAGATCAAATAAAATATGCAGTGGGGTACCTAGCTATTTAGACCTTAGAGGACAATTACAGAAAACAACTTACTTAACCTAACCTACCACATCATTACCGCAGGAATTATGTAGATATCTACGGAATTACCTACAGAGTAAGTAAGTACAGACATCATGCATCTATTTTCGGAACCATACCTAGGGCCCCTATTACAGTGGTCCTAGGACTGACACCGTCAAACGGTTTGACTTCCGTTTGGGACGTCCAACTTGCACTGGCCGGTTTCGATGGAAATTTAAATCCGTTCGCCTCATGTTTGACGAAAGTTCAAATTTCAAACATGCTTTAATCGCGTGGATATTTTGATAAATGTAAACAAGGTTGCGTGCCTAAGGCCCGTATTAATAAATCAATCTTAAGTCTGAGAGCGGTCTTGAGTATGCGTATGTGGCAAGACATTTTGTACGGGTATGACAGAAGAATGACATTTGCAAAATAGCTCTCAGACTTGAGAACGATTTATTAAGTTACTAGCTGTGCCCCGCGACTTCATCCGCGTAGTATTGGATTATTGGGTTAAAAGTATCCTACTATATGTTAATCCTGGTTACAATCTATCTGTGTTCCAAATTTCATCCAAATCCGTTCAGTAGTTTTTGCGTGAAGGAGTAACAAACATACATACATACATACATACATCCACACTCACAAACTTTCGCATTTATAATATTAGTAGGATTAAGTAATATTACTCAGTTCGACTCCAACCAATATCGACGTGTCGAGTCAACCCGTTTACCGTGTGGGTCCTTTGGTGTCAGGCAGGTAGGTATATGTTGGGTATTGTGGGACTCCAGACAGTTCCGAAATCGGTTGCATAACTTGCATGCGGCCAAACTTAGTAGTTTGCACATCCGAAACAGTGTAGGTGCACGATGAATGTATATTATCTACTAGTGATGTAACCAATTTTACACACTCGCGAATGCGAAGGCGAATATTTACTTCAAATAAAAGGCGCGCTAAATGTTAGACAGGTTTAACATTTCATGTCGGCCATGTTTAAACCGAACATACCCGAGCCTATGCAGGTTGAAAGAACGAAGTTAGTCACAAAGTTCATTCGAAGATATTTGTTTTGATTTGAGGGTAGTTTAGCTTAAAAATCCAAATGAGAATGCGAATTACAAAAAATATGCGATTATTCGCGAATGCGAATGTTCGTTAAATCACTAATATCTACAATTGCAAGTGAGTACCTATGCATTTGGTTTGGCAGACTCGTGTCTTGGCTGTGGTTAGTACTTAGGTACCTTACCTTGTTTGTTTGAATCTGCTAGACGTTCAAGGACCAACCATCTAGTCTAGTCCATACAACTACTTACAGACTTACTTAAATTAAGTAAGTTTAATAATTATATAAGTACTTAAGTAAGGGTGCAGTTAGTTATATTCTTACCAATCTAGTGGGTCTCTAAGTATTAGGTACCTTAGACACAACAAATAAAATGTTTTACAAAAACCTTAGATGAAGGAATAGCAAAAAATGCTAATATAAATTAAGTAACAAGTCAATACCTTGTAAGTACCTAAGTTTTACCGTGGGTTTGCACTGACGAAAGATTTACATTGATTTATGACGTTGCGTTGTTGACTCTATTATAAGCTGTCAATAAATAGGGAAAATAATTAGGTATTCCTAAATCGGGGTAGGTAAATGTATCACCATTGCAAACTCATGGTTACAGTTTATGCACTAGCAGTTTTACCTTTCTCATCAGGCCTCGTAGTTTATTGTAAGTCGGCACCTATATAAAACACCTGTGCAGGCAGCAAGCTTTTTAATTTAAATAAAAAATCTAAAAGGGGTTGTAATGGCCAAGTCTATGTCTAAAACTAGACACCCCAGGCTCCATTAGAGGCAGGGGTATCGGCGGGGTGGTGCGGGGCAGGGGACGGGGGCTCTGCAAACAATCCTCGCGGATATTGAACGGCGATGCGTTCGGAAATGCACCGCCGGCGACCGCCATCAGGCAGTGCCTGCGTGCAGCGGAACGCTCCGTCTCATTGCACGCCCAACAACGGGCGAAGATATAAACGCCCTCATTTTCATCTCGTTTGTATTCATATTACAATTCAATTTTGTATAGACAATCATGGATTTCGTATTGCTGGCGTGCACAATGTTATTAGAAAATGAAGGTTAGTTACTGGAGGTTTTTTTATGTACCTATTTCAGTGGTACTACAATACCTAGTGCTGCTATTAGTGTTGTTTAAATTAAAAGGTTGTAGATAATTTCATATATCTACATATTTAGGCAATATTATAGTCTACAAATGTTTGACACTAGAAATAGAAAGCAGAATAGAAAGCTAGTAACTAAGTAGGTAAGAACTCAGCTCTCACACACAGCTGGCCTTAGTTCCTTTCGATTTACAGCTTTTCATTGCTGTACTTATCTACTATCTATCAGGAAACTTGGCATTTTTTACATAAAAATAATGTTTTTGGGGGGATAAGGTAGGAGATTTAACTAAATGACGACCGTTTGGCGCAGCGGTTCGAGCGTAGGCCGCCCGGCTCACTGCACATGGTGGTTGCGGTGACATTCGATTCCCGCTGGGGTAAATTACGGAAATGGTTTTTCGTAATTTGCCCTGGTCTGGGTGTCACTGGGATCCAGTCCATTGTACGGTACAAGCTTTGCTTAGTTTGGGACCATCGGTACGCTTGGTGTGTCAGTCTGGCGATATTTATTTATTTAGTTAAATAAAAATAAATACCTTTTTCACAATCATTTTTGTCGACCTCTGCGGGCTGTTATAACCTGCAGTGTATAAATGTACCCAGATAACTATAATGTTACGTTACACTGCATCAAAGCGTAAGAAAATTTCGAAATCCTTTTCCAGAAACGGTGAAAGTTTTCTTCATGAAAAGCAAAAAAGATTTTTGATGATCCAAACAATTGAAATAAAAGCGGTTGCTGCAAAGCGAATGGATTATTACCTATTAACACGTAAGTAGGTAGGTGTAGATAGATATGTGGCTCACCCAGCCATCTGTTGCGGTCAGTGTGTTCCTTCCGAATGGGATGAGCGTTCATCCTCCATGGACCAAATGAAACTACGCATATCTCATAGAGATCATAGAGATCTATCTGTCTAAGTAATGCAGGTGTAATTAGGCTACGGCAACGGCTTGTATTTTCGTACTTCTTACAGGTAACAAGTATTGTAACAATACTAGCTGACCCGGCAAACGTTGTTCTGCCATATAAATTATTTATAGGTATGAAAAATATATGTTGACCCATTCTTAGACCTACCCGATATGCACACAAAATTTCATAAAAATCGGTCGAGCCATTTCGGAGGAGTTTGGTAACAAACACCGCGACACGAGAATTTTATATATTAGATATTAAAAATATTATACATAGTAGTTTTCAAATACAATATAGTGAGACAGAGCGTGTTAGTTTAATTAACTTTTATTTAATTTACAGACAAATTTTGGAAACAAATACATAGTTCTCTATCTAACGTTGTAATTTCGTCCAAGAGAATGGTAGGGTGGTCTGTAATTTATTTAAACTAGGTAGATAAGGCTTGCAACCTCACAAACGTCATTTAGTTTAGTTCATTGAATAACTGTATTCAACCAAGACAGCCTCATTGCTGGACAAAGATTAGAAACTCTCACAATCACAGCTCCCCATGTTCCACTGATATTGCCTATTTCTGTCAAATTGTTTTGGAGTGCATCTAAGTCATTACGCCAACGTTAAGCCTGCCTAGATAATTAGGAGTCAAGCTTTGATAATGCACGTGTTTGAAATATGTGTAAAGGGTGTTATAAAAAGTAAAGTCAATTTGACTGGGCCGTCATGACAAAGAAATTGATCCAAAAGAGTGGTGCCCCCCGCGGGCCTGGTTCAAATGTAACTGTATGCCTACATTGTGTTTTGGCTTACGTCCAACACCACGACCCTTGGATATAGTTCGATATTCCATGCACTGTAGTATAATGCTGCTTGTAATCATATAAATTGTGTGGGGTGCGGTGTTGTTGCTCTGAATTTGACAACATAAAAACACAATTTGCTTCAGATTTTCGATTGAGGGCGGTGGTTGTTATCGAGATCGAATGCTGAAGCCAAACATTGTAACCTTAGGTTCGGAACCGATGGTAGTACTAACATTTTGATTAGTAATGTGTGCTTTGAAGGCTTGATTTTAATTTGCAACTAAGTGAAACCTAATACAGCGCCTGAGGTAACGAGGTGCCTACGTTACACAAGAATATTTTTATTGAAGTACCTAATGTATAAGTACTCGTAGCTTATTTTAGTTCGTATTCATATTATAAATTCTGAAACTATTTGAAAAATCAAGAGTAACCACAGTACTTGCTAACTTTGGTTATACATGTTAATTCTAGGAAAAATCTAAGAATTTCAGTTGTCACCTAACTCGTAGACGCGGGTTTTATTCACTCGTTATATCGAAGGAAGAGAAATGTGGGTGATAGAATATATTTAGCTTCTCATGCAATAAATATGAAACGATTTCTACGAAACAGTAAAAACTGCCATTCGCAGACGCATCGTGGAATTTTATTTCTCCTATGGTAGTCCGTCATATAGTGGAATAGGTTGAACTTCCACAAAGGCTACGCGAGTGGCTCTAACTGGTAAGATTGATCGGTAATATGGCCGTGTCTTTACTCCTACTTGTTAGAGAGATGAAACCATGTTCTTATTGGTCGATTTATGAGAATAAATTATGAATAAGTAATGAATTGATGAAGCATACGAATGAAGCTTTGGAATCCGCTTCCTCGAGCAGCTTCAGTGGACATTCAGCTTTAGACAGGCAAGTGAGTTTCCCGTGGAGCGGTACATTGGAGGCCCGCCAGATGGCCTCTCGTGAGGAGCACCCTCCGACGCCTCCAACTGACACTAATTGCTTCCAACTCGCTCATAATTATCTCAATTATACGGAATTTATTAATGACGATTAATGTTGCAGTTGGCTCTATGTTTAGTTTTTAAACGGTATTTAAGTAATTTACTTAATTAATTACCTGCCTATTTGATGAAGCTTTTTGCTAGCGGCATCCATGAAAGTCCAATCGTCAATCAAACGCGTCAGTCATATCGAAACTCACACACTTTCTTTACGTTGAGCAGGCCAACGAGTAATTAATATAAGATACAATATACCTCTATTCATTTACTACCCATTTCACCCGAGAGTTGACTTAATGCATATTAATTATACACTTTTAAAACAGGTCCTTAATGTACATAATTTAAATGACTTAGGTAGTGAACACTACCTACCCTTTTAATATACGTGGGTAGATGGTTAATTATTTAAACATACTGAACCTTTACCCTTTAATGGGGTTCATTTATTCAATGTCGGTATGGTGTTCCGCGTGGGTATTCTGTCCTCTTTACACTGTGGTTCTACGGTGGTTTACTTACCTAGGTTCCTAGGTATAGAAAAGCCAAACATTTCTATATTATTTATATAATATCTTTGAATTATAATTAACATTAGTGCCTAGCTTAGTGGGTAAATACCGAGGTATCTGGCGTAGCTCGAACATAGATTCTCGTAGCATTATAATTTCCTTATTCCCAAAACCCCTGAAAATTCTTATTATTGCATCAAGCGGTTCAATGTTTCAATGTGTTGAGACGATATGGATTCTTCGTTACGATTTTCTTCTTATTTTCGAGTTAAGTGCGCCCGAACTGTGTTAGTTACCTAATAAAAAGCTCAGCAAGTTTCACGTTTGTATTGTTAGTCGCCATTATGAACTCCATGGTTGCCATTACTGAGGATTGGTTTATGGTGGCGACTGACGTCATACCCAAACACGCATATGGCTTTTAGGTACAATAAACTAATACACAATTAACTAAGGTATCGCTAATATAAGTACTTAAGGATTATACGAGAATTTGAAGTCAAAGAAGACTACTGGATTCTCTCAGACGAAAATAATAGAGTCTAGTACTGGTCTGAATTTGATAGAACTCGTCTCGTCTCGTTGGTATACGTATAGGCATAAACGTTTATAACGTACTAGCGACCTGCCCCGACTTCGCACGGGTGTAATTAATTATCAGTGTTTATTTATTATATTATGCATGTTTTATACATATAAACCATCCTCTTGAATCACTCTATCTATTCAAAAAACATCAAAATCCGTTGCGTAGTTTTAAAGATCTAAGCATATATAGGGACAGACAGACAGCGGGAAGCGACTTTGTTTTATAATATGTAGTGATGGTATGTATAATTAAAATATCCATACAAGGCGTGATACATCAGCGTCACAGTGTTGAAGTGGGCAAGCAGCGTCCACGGGTCGAGGGTCGCTGGCGTACTTCCAAGCTATACGCGCTCTGTGTAGATATTTGTCGCTTTGTATCGATTGGACTTATTTATAAAAGTATGATTTCCGGTGACGTAGGTTCCCGTTGGAAATGACAACAAAAAGGAGCCTGCAGCAGAGCTGTAAGCAGCCGTTTATGCGTTCAGTGCGAGTTTCTATAATTGAGCCCTCGAAAACTTAGTCCTGGTCTTATAATTTCTGTGCCCCTCCAGGGTCTGCGCCCTGAGCCTGGGCACCGCTTACTCCGTCCTAGTTCCGGCACTGGCATACAGGACCAATGTTCGTCTCCTTGTGTGTAATTGGGCGATACTATTCATCATTTTCTGTTAAGATTATTTTTATCATTCGTTCTCAAAGACCTTACTCACAACAAAAATAAAAATCATAGCACAAAAATATCATAAAATACACAGCCAACGACGCCTCTTAGTTATAAACATTGGTGTTAAGTAAGTATTGGCAAACTTGGAACCAACTTGATTGTACGAAGTTTAAATAAGTTTTGAGTTCACGTTGTTGCGTGGGTACGAGTAGCTGAGGTAAATTTATTCGGTTATTATTATGCAGGCTCGGACAGATTTATCGATTGCGAAGTAGGTAGGTAGGGCCCTTAGTCAGATGTTTGTAAGGATGGCAAACATTCACTAACGATAGGAATTCTATTCATATCGAGATTAGGAATTGATAAATGGTAATAGCAAATTAGTGTTTTAGAAAGGTACATTATATTATGCATTATATTAGGTACATTGTATTATTATATTATTTTCTCAAATAATCTGCGTTTCTATATAAAGTAGAATAAAACCAATATATTTTTGAATATTTAACTTTATAATAAAGTTAACGACCCAACAGTAGCGACTTGTTGTCGTTAAATAAACTTTTTACAATATGGGTCCTTGTCTGCTGTACAACAAATTTACGTTGTAATAACATTATAATGGTAATGAAATTACACGTAGGCGTGTGTGATGATACACAATATATTGGGTGCAGAGGGTGGAAGCGCGGGTAGTCTGTATGCACGGTTCTCCACCGAGCTCGAAACTTGAGTGGCCAACTTTGTCGGCCACGCCGCGAAACTTCGTTTTTCATTTAATTTGCCAGAAACGAGTGCAGCTTACAATATTTTCAACGCTTGCAACTTTCGACTCGGTGCTTCGTTATAAATTTTTGAGTTAGCCACGGCCCATAACCACCCCGACTGTAATGAATTTAGTGCCTCAAATGTCAAGCAAAGTAGTGTAGACGACAGTTTTAAACTAAGTTTCGTGCGAAATATTTGTTGTGCAATTTGTTCTTTCACGTCAGCGTTTTGTCGATAATCTTTTACCGAGATCGTCTAACATAAACTCGTCGGACTGTATCGTCAATTGTATTGCGGACTGTACATTATTTTTATGTTCACATAAATCGCGTGTAAGCTGTATTTGTACTCGTTGAAACGTAGCTGAACGATTTTCAATAAACAAGCTTAGCGCTGTGAAGCGTGAGCGCACGCCTCGCTACCTCCATCTGTAGGCGGCATGCGTGTGCAGTTCCGACGTAGAATGTGTTGCAAAGCCTTTTTAGTAGCGGAGGCTCGTTCCGGCAGACGATAAGGAGTGATCTGCGGAAGACAGCGTTGCAGCGTGCAGCAGACGCGATCGATACTGCAGCGGCCGCCCGCCCCACCCACGCCGCCCCCGGCCCCGAGCCGCCGGCTGAAAGTTTCGCGATAAGTACAGAACTAGCGCGTGGCGTACGCAATGCAATATTGTTAGCCGGTTAGGAGTCTGAAACAGCGGATATTAAGGCTACAGTGACTGTGCCGTCCCGTTTTTACATTGTGAGTTTGAAATGAATGCGGAGTTACGGGGCATTGTATTAATTTTTATTATCTCTGCATGAGACGGTTGCTCTATGTAGGTATAAAAAGGTACCTATACGAGTAATTATGGCATATTGTAATAGGTAACATGCCTAGAGTATAGGGTGTTATTATTAGGGTTGTACATGAAGACTTCTTATATAAACTCTGGGTTTAAAAGTAGTTTCAAATTAAAATTGATATAACAATATATATATACTACAAATAAATAAAATTGGAGTGTCTGTTTGTAATATCAAAATAACACCTTTTCACTAAATGCATATGAAAGTACATACGACACCTATAGCAAAAACGCGATTTAAAAAAAATTTGTCTGTCTGCCTGTCTGTCTGTCTGTGTGTTTGTTCCGGGTAATCTCCGAAACGGCTGGACCGATTTTGACGGGACTTTCACTGGCAGATAGCTGATGTAATAGGAAGTAACTTAGGCTACTTTAATTTTTGAAAAACAATTAGGGTTCCGCGTAATAAAATAAAAACACATGAAATCAAAGAGTATTTCCAAAACGGCTGGACCGATTTTGACGGGACATTCACTGGTAGATAGTTAATGTTATAAGCAGTAACTTAGGCTACTTTTATTATAGAAAAACTAAATAAAAAAATGGGTTCTGTCGCGCGGGCTCGGAATGCGGGAGCGGGCTGTTTTGTTAAATTAAATTCCACGCGGACGAAGTCGCGGGCTCAGCTAGTTTATTATAAAACAGTAGTTACAAGTACACAATTTGAAATAGTAGGTACAAGAGGTATTAGTTTCCAATGATATACCTACAATTAGGTTTTGTATGACTTCTCCTGTTATAATTTTATCACGAATAGTCATTTAAACACAGTTCATATCAGTACATTTCTATAATTATCATGTATTATTATATAGCCAGCTGCATCACATCGATTAAAGTCATGAGGTTTATATATATATAATAAATTTCTGCAGGCAGTGTTGCCTGTAAACTATCGTACCTAAAAGCTACGGTACCTCATTATTTTCTCGATGTCTCCACACGCTTCTGCTGCTAAAGTACTGCATATTGCAACTATAAAGTATTGAAATTACAAAGAAAGCGCGAGGCATGGTGGTGCGGCGTACAGCGTCAAGTTTCTCCTAGTTGCGTTGACCACGGCCAAGTTTCTCAGTTCCGGCTAGCACACACAACAGTTTGTTACATAGCGCAGATGTGACACACATCTTTTTTATTTCTTTCCAACAGTCCGATAATTTGTAGGGGAGAGCGTGTATCATCTTCCGTCAATGCCCGAGAATTTGATACTTTATTTTATGCGACTGTTCACAGCTTTCACGTCTATGTTAGTCGTTATGTGTGATTCTGTGATTTAGGATATTTGGAAAATATTGATAAGTATTAATTAAGACTCACTCACACAACAATAAAACTCGTAAAATAAATTTAGCATATTATTAAAAAAACAATTATGATGAACATTTGCAATAATTTAGCAGACGAATGCAAACATGCACTTACAACGTTGCAGTGAGCTGATATTTGTGGTCGTTTAAAATTCACAAACAAGTGGTTCTGCCATGCGGTTATTGGGAGTGTTTGAATACGATTGACTAACTTTGAAAAAGAAGTCACACTCGAATGAGGTACCACTGAATTGTCTCCAAAATCCATTATTTTAGAGACTCAGAAATAATGAGCATGAAGTAAGTAATAGAGTGTCGGACTTATTAGCTCGCGTAATAATTAAAAGTTTTCCAACTGCTACCAGCCACGGCGCGAGTTTCCAGCTACCTCCAAACGAGAGCCAAAGGAAAAACGCAGGATCGTGATTTCTTTGACGAGATGTTAATAAATGGGGCGCTTACACCTTATAATTGGGAAAAACTGTCGCGTCGTCCTCTCAGTTACAGATGGGAATAAATCTTTATATAGTCGGGGACGCCGGGTCTTAGCTCGCTGTTCGTAACTTATTCCGGACACGCGCCCACTCTGTCCTCTGAATATAAGGAATAACGCGCCGCGGCCCATTTATTGCACGTCGGCTCGTCCGCGCTAAAGATGTTCAAACCACGCTAAATAATTAATGATGAACGCCACCTAGAGTAAATTTTAATTACGATCGGGAGAGGAATTACTGATTACTATAGATTTCTGATAACCCGTTTATTAAATAGTGGACATGTTCCAGTTACCTACTGAGTTTATGAGTTCACATTTGTATGATATACTTTAAAATGTATGTAGACATAGCAGTTATTTTTTTTAAAAAGCAGGTACCTACCTAATCTCGATATGAATCTATAGTGATACGTATGTAATTTATTTTTTTATAAAATCATAAGCAACTAACAATCAAACAGGAGATAAAACGTCGGAAAAAAAGAAGCAGACTGAAGGAAATAATAATCTGAATGTGGTACTATACTAACTTGTCGATTTAATATTTAAAAAACACCCAACTAACTAATCGATGTGTGGGCGCATCAAAGGTACTTACGCAGAAGCTCGCAGTCTGCTACCCAGACTGACCATTACTATTGGCGGGGAATAAGGCGCCGCATGAGCCATTTATTGCATCCCCAGCTAGTTCCATCCACGAATGTAGCAATTACACCGTTCGCTCAAACTTATAAATCACTTTAAATACTTTACATTTGCTGCAGTGCGCTTAAATCATTGTAAATACTTACAAATAAGCTTCAGTGCCTAAGTACCTCCCTGCCTATATTTGTTCACTATAATGAGTTTATTCTGACCCAATATATAGTCGGTCTCGATTGTGAATTTTGTTGATAATTGCATTATCGGTATGAAACAACGGTTCATAGGTCATGCATCTAATATTTTGAATGCTTATATCCCTCGGGAACTCGTCTGCATGGACTTTGTCCCTGACCCGTACAGACAGAAGGAAGATTATGTTTCAAGAAACAAACTAAGCAGGTACATATGTTTGAAACAAGCGTCTCTACACCAAGATGATTGACAAAACTCTGTAGAACATAAAGGCAATTAAAAATAAAAAAAATACAAAAATCAACCGCAGCATAACAATAGCGATCTCATTTTCTTGACTGGCAAACGCGCAAACATTCTACTACTATTTTGATGGAACTAATGGGACGTAATAAATTGAGATATCCTTAGCGCTAACATATAAATATTATAGGGAAGGGGACAGCTCATTTCGTATTCCATCCACATACAAGCACTTCGTGAAAATGTGACTGGTATGGATACAAGGAAGCCATGCTATGTTTTAACTTATGAAAGAAAAAAAATATAAATTTTTGTAACTTCTTTTACGAACATATCCTAAAGACAAGATACTTTATTTAGCTGATCAGTGTTTCTTTGAATTCCGTAAGCATATGGAGGGTAAGTAAATCTTGTTTATCGTACGTAAATATAACACGAGGTCGTACCTACACGCTTTCGTTCGATACGTTCACGTCTCCGTGTAAGGAACTGTTGAAAATGTGTGGAAGGGAACATGAACATCGACTAACTTTTATTTTTATAGCAAAGAGGAAGCGTTATTTTTGTTGCTGCTTACTTATGCATAGTTTCAGATAAGTTTGCATGAAAATGTTGTATATTCCAGCGTGTGTTCGTCTTCACCGGTTCCATATTTATAGCACGCAAAATAAAATGTTGCTGCCTGTCGTCGATGCTTGATAAAAATGCAAACCGTAGCCGCGGGCTCCTCGGTTCCGACGCCCACTGAATATGGGTATCTGAGGACGGGTCCAAGATTACGTTTTAAGAGTGTACACAGTGAGACTGCACCCAATTCGCGTGGCGGCTCGCACAGAAAATCTACGCTATAAAACTACTAAAATTGTGGCGTAAATGCGTATCGGGGAGTCATAGATAGTAGGGGAGAGCGGAGTAGAGGGAGTCGGTAGCGTCAGATCTCACCTGACCGTCAGGCGGTCGCAGGTAAACATTGTAACGTGAACCGACCACGTGCAAAACATGTGACCTCTCGCCGGTGTCCGTAGCGCTACGTAGGCCCGCGACACCGGATGCTACGCTATCCTGACGATAACATGGTCTCTCACGATATACCAATATACAAATTTAATGATTTTTTTCCCAGTTTAATTTTATCGAATTTCCAGTGAGGAAGCGCAGTTACCGAGTTGAACCGGTGGGCGTGTGCCAGACAGTATTGATTTTGTTCTTTCTTTTCTGTCTATTGGGCGGAAGATGGGCGGGTGCGAGAGGGAGAGCGTGGCGGCAGGAGGCCGGTGCCTAGTGTAGAGTTTCCGCGTAAAACCGGCACCGGGTTCGAAAAGGCTTAACTGCGGGATGAATGAAAGCGTGTTGCGATCCTGAAGCGACCGTCGCTGTCGACGCGTCCGCTTCCGGTAAATCCGCTCTACAACTCTGTGCACTTAGTTTTGTTTAAAACTGTTCCTATTGCTACTTTAAATACCTTACTTGATACTCGAGAACAGTAATTATAGATAAATTGCTATATTTACGGTTCTTTAGCATATCAAAAGAAAATCATAAATCATAATGTTTATTGTAGAGATCGAATAGTATAACCTTCGGCTGAATATTGACAGCTCATCAAATATTTATATTCAATTGATAATAATTTATGTTCATAGCCTCACAAAACCAAAGAAAATAATATATGGCTTCATACAGAACTACATATATTCAATACTTGTCTGGAATTTAAATATAAATTGTAAGTTGTTTGATAGAAAACATAAACATGAATTGAATTAATAACCTCTGACGTAAAACTGTCTTTACACAGTAATTTTTTTCCATACTTTACTAAAGAATGATTAGCAGCAAAATAACTACTTACTGAATAAATGAAATTTTTCATCGGATTGATCGCAGAATGCAGACGATTCTATTACGAAATTATTTATGAGACATCACAAAATTGGATAGGTACATTTTGTGATGTCTCATAAATCATTTCGTCTAATCCACTATAAAACTGGTAAATTTTCGCAATATCAGATTATGAACTTTTGTGCAGCGTTTGAACTTTATAAGAAATATTATACAAAGTTGTGGTGGTATCTTCTTCGAGCTCACTATCCTCTGCTGATTCTGGTGTCGTCACGTGTCGGTGTTTTCAGCCGACTGTGATAGCTGGGACTGTTAGCTTAACATGACTATGAAGGTGAGTGAAGAGAGAGTGCGCTTGTCTCCAGCGTAGTTGGCCAGTCTTCTTTGAGATAACAAAGTTCTATATTGACGCTGAAAATAAAGTTAAAAGTTTGGTGGAAGCAATAAAATACCAAATGTACTGTGGATTTACTTACAGAAAATAATTTGTTCGCCCACTCTTCAAAAGTTAAGGGTGTTCGAGTATTTCCACAAATATCGATAAAGCGTTCGAAGCGAGCTGCGAGGCCCCGACCCGTACCCTAAGTTCCCACCTCGTAAAAATATTTATTTTGTTCGTTTTCTATTACTCTTCGACAGTCGTTAAAAATACTTATGAATTGACCCGGTTTTTGGAAACTTACTTAATAATAATAATTTTAAAGTCTCACTCCTGGGTCACGTCACGGGTCTCAACTCTCAACTCAATACGAGGGGAATTCAGGCCATAATCCAGCACTCCACCATTGGAAACTTAATAAATGACATTTATTTCTTCCAAGCTTTTCTCTCGGATATTTCAAGGGCCAAACGTCGGCGTCATCATTGGACATCATTGAGGTAGCTTAAAGGGCTCCAAGTCTGCTCATTTCATACATTTTCATTCATTCGGTAAACCACTGGTCATTAGTAGGTATTATCTTCGTGCCAAAAATCTGTACTCCCTTAAATTCATGGCGGCCGAAATGTTGTCAGCCATTGAATCGACAAAAGCCACCAAATGAACACATTTTTTTATCAAGCTGCGCACTGTTTAACAAAGGTATTTCATTAGAGAGTTGAAAACCCCTGAGAATAGCAGTTATCAGAAGAGGCAGACAGTAAAGAATAATAATCGAATCGGCGCTAATAGCTCATTTCCAGCCGACAAAGGATTCGTTCACGCGGCCACTAATCGGTAAATTGCGCTCACCTATTTGCCGACACGAGTAATTATCCGATATAAAATTGTACTATTAAATATAAATGGGAAAATGAAAGGTAGACTTTTCATAACAAGAACTTTTAACAGTAATAAGACGATCTGGAAATAATTTAATGATTAGAATTTTGTTTTCAAACCGTAAAACGCTTGGGGTCTGTTTTGTTTAGTGACAGACTTTAGCGGTCAACCAAGGCCATCTAAGTAGGAAAGAACTGTTAAATAACGGGCTCTGCATAGCACCTTATACTGATACCCTAATACTGATGAGCAGTTTAGGTACCTACTTGCGTGCACCAGCTTGCGACACAGAATAAACAATAGAGTAACTTAAAAATAATGATCAAATATACTTATAGCGCCACACCAGGTACCGATTTCCTTTTATCGAAATGTACTTTTATTAGAAAACTTGCGTGGGGATTACTTTAGCGGCATCCGGCTGTAGCAACCCACGCGGCGGGGTGCGTGGAGGACTTTGCAAACATTCGAGACTAAACTATTATATTACAGGTATGAAGCAAAGGGGATGAGTAGTGAGTACATAAAGCGTATAAAGGTCGGGGCCTTTTGTAGTTCTGAACGATGAGCGAGCGAAATTTGAACTTTGATCGATTTCTGGAGTTTAGATACAGCAGTCAGGAAAAATACAGCAATAGAATGAATGAATGAATTAAGTATAGGTACATACCGATACCTACCATTTATAACTATTAGTTTGCCTGCACATACTTAGTTGCCAACACATTTAAAAGTTTTCTGTGCATTTTCAAATTGAACTACTAGGTAAGCAGTGTTTTACGTTCGTCATCCGTTTTGTCGTACTTTGGTCCAGGATATGGGATTTTTAGAATACCTACGAGCAATAAAACCGATCGTCTAAGTTTTCACAACTACGTAAGTTTTCACTATTAATATTGCAATAAAACTTGTCGATTCGTTCAACTTAACGTTCCAAAAAACTGGTGTTTATTCAAAATTGTGCCAGATAACGAGAGGAACCGGTACGTTTACGTCTAATTTATACAGAGACAATGGGAGGTGGTCGCAATTAGTGGAATGGCCACTGAGAACAAACGCGTCCCTAACAAAAGGCTGGAGGCTTCGAGACGAGGGCCCTCTTTCATTTCTTCCAAATGAGCAAACTACAGTCGCGGGTAGAGATGGGAAGGTGAGTATTTTTTACACTATAATTAGGAATTAGATATTATGTGTCTGAGTAGGTACTTGTCCATAAGTTTTGATCTTTAATTCACGCTTGATACCTATCAAGCGTTTAACAAAAAACACGTGTTACCTAATAGACATTTTATGATGTTTTTGTATTAGTAATTATATTCTATTCTATACACCAAATATGTAATGTCCTTTACTGAGTAAAAATAAAATGTTTTGAAAGATTAAGGGGATACTTCTTTGGAAGTAATGGCTACCTCAGATGGCTTGGTGCGCAGTGAAAATCTTTGAAAAACTCTAACCAAAATTTCAATTATTCAAACTAAATGTAAATATAGGTATAGTGCACAGACTAATAAGCCCCAGACAGCGCATAGCCGGGCACCCTGACTAGCCTACCATATGTATTACCACTGCATACATGTGCCCACACCTAACATTTTGATTCCTCCATTCAAAGTCAAGCCTTGAACGGACCAATCAAAATTCACCGTTTTCTCCGATTCCCCGCACACTTTGAATTCACATTTGCATCCTCAAAGAACAGTGGACGAAAGTGGCTTCATGTCTAATTAGTCTATGATATAGTATCACAAGTATTTCACGTTCATGGATGCGAATCCATCTTCATGTTCATGGATTTCCCATCACTAGTATCTAGTGGGGAAGATTTATTGTTTGTGAATGAAGGGCCCACGAGTGAGGCCATTGTTCCCTGCGCAGGCCGTTTGAAAAGCACTTGTTACTGTGATCAAGATATTTTGTTTCGCGATATCATTTAATACAGCACTGTCCGATGTTATCATTTCTTTATAGTTTATCTTCAAGTTAGTTTTAAGTGGGACAATATATTGCTTAATATTAGGTTTACTAGACAACTTTATTACGACGTAATTTTTCATAACGCAGATTGTGTGTGTACCTGTATATTAATTGAAATTAATTAAGTTAAGATTGTCATTCTTTAGCTAGCAACCATTCACACATGGAAAAACATGCTTTGTCGTTTTAATGAGGGGTGAAGGCAGCTTTGAAAAGCTAAAAAAAGAGCCACTTTTAAAGGAAACTTAATGAATTGCACCGGTAAATATAAATCATTTAAAGTTAAAGCAATTGGAGCGTGCATAAATCTAATAAGTTAGACGCGCATACAATTTAACAAGCCGGTAACTTACACACATTATTATTCCCCCCGGCTGCCAACTGAACGCCGCCCGGTCGGTAAGGCCCTGTATCTACTTGTTATAGAATCAGAAATAAATAAATATCGCCAGACTGACACACCAACTGTAAGGTCCCAAACGAAGCAACGCTTGTACTATGGGTACCGCCGTACAATGGACTAGGAGCGATCCCAGTGACCACCAGACCTGGGAAAATCACGAAAAGGCCATTTCAGAAATTTTCTCTGATGGGAATCGAACGCGCGACCACCATGTGCAGTGAGCCGAGTGGCCTACGCTCGAACAATCGCGCCACGTGGTCGTCGAAATGCCTTCGAGGTCAAAGGGTGGGAACGATTTCTTCCCTACTGCCCCTTTTCCAATGATTCAATACCAATGTGACGCAGAAACAACCCACGGCATACTAAGTATTTAAATTGTCAATTCCCTCATCTTAGTTGGATCATACTAGGTGATACAAAAAGGGTATACTATTTTTTTTGCAACTTAACTTTGTAAATCTCAAACTATCGGCTTTGTGGGACAGTTGAAGTACTAAAGGTTTTGTAGACTTGTGAAATCGGTCAACAGCTGTATTCCTATAACACCTTTTGTTTTTCAAGTTCCCTCCAAAGCTGATGGTTTAAGAATTACAAAGTTAAGTTTTGAAAAAAAAAGTATACCCATTATGTGTCACCTTGTATATGGAGGTACATATTTTTTAATCTGAATTTGAAATAAAAACTTTAAGTTATCCATAACTTAAGAATTTATCCGTTTCCTAGGATTTGCTGGGACTTTATAGCCTGATACTATTTATAAGTACCATTTATGTAGGCACTTATGTATGTACGGTAGTTCTGTAGTACACTGACACATACAATTAAAAATTATGTATAAATACATGAATAATTTTCCTGTACTTTGGTACTCTATAAATAGTTCAATAACCCCAATTACTCATGCTACCTACTTCGTAAATGTCAATAAGTCTGATCCATATTTAGTCTGATCTCGTTGAATCATTCAGTATCATAATCAAATGACCAGCGCATCGTTTGCACAGTAATATGAAATTCAATTAGAATGAACGGCGTCCAGACAATATTGGATCCAAACTGATTTGTTGGCTATTGGAATGCAATGTCCATATCGTTAATAGAGTTTTGTTTTTAGCCGTACCTATCGTATCCTCAAGCCGGAGCGCGGTGCCACCGAAGAGTTAAGTTTCCGTTTGCATTGGCACACACACGCACGTAGTACTGCAAACATAGAGACTAGTAGCGGATTTACCAGGCTTGAGCCTAAGGCAGATTTCAGGGGCGGGAAATTTGGGGACAAACTGGCGGCTATCCTAATTGAGTTTAATATTTTTTAACTGTTTGTAAGCGTTTGTAACTGAATGTTAACGCCTGTAAAGAATACATGAGCCTTTTAAGTTGTACATGATTGATTTTTGATTAGGTCTGAAACATACCCAACAATTTGCTTGTGGAATTTCAACGGACGATTGGCGGCGGTAAGGGCGGCAAATTTTTTACAGCTTGTACCTAGGGAAATGTGTAAATTCGCCACTGAGACATCCACACACATGGTTAACTCTGTCGCATCGAATACTGTGCGACACGACAAACTGTACCTATATAAAGCTGTGGTCTCTATAATAGCGTAAATATTAACTTGATTAAATATTGAATGACGCCTATCTAGGAAATATAGGGCTCTTGAGAATTTTGAGATTAATAAAGTTGCAAGTAGTTTGTAGAACAGGCTATTTCTTGCTTTAAAATATGAAATATTTTTATCAAAGTCTATATTGGCCGTTATTGGCACTTTACAGAAAGTACAAGACCGCAAATAATTCAGTACTAAAAAAGAGATCTACACCAAAGATAAGAGTAGGAAGCTACATTCAAAATTGGCACTCTGAGAAATATAAGTGATGATTAAAAAAAAGATTTTTGTTTTTGGTTTTGGACTACACAACGTTTTTTAGTTTTGATATTGTAACAACACTAGTGCCCACCATTTCGATGGAGCAAACAATATTGTAATAATTATAATTAAAACTACTATTGTGATTATAAAAGTTATTTTTAATATCCAGGCAGTACAATATTAATATTTCAGATGATATTCGGCGGTTGGTGGAAAATTTGCATAAAAGCGAAATGAATCGCGTGGAAGAATAGTGTCCATAACTCAGCATCCAATGGATACAGACTGAATTAAGGAAGATAAGTATAATTAGCTCACGAGTTTAGGTCCAATTAGTCTAATTACGATCCGTGGTGCCATTACGATGCATCGTTCTATAGCAATCAGCTCATACAATTATTTTTGTCTCCCGCTTTGCAACGGAGGGAGGTGGATGATTTTCTTCAAATTTCCGTATATTTCTTACAATTAAATTTGTAAAGCTAAAGTTAGCAAATATTAATAATATTTGTATTGGAACTGGTGTAATGGTTAGAGGAACCGCTACAAAACGCACCTCATCGGTTGCACAAGTAAATGGCACACTCGATGTTCTGATTGAATTGTTTACCCACACTCAAACCTTGTATGTCTAACGTGATTCCTGTTTATTAATGTAACACCTACAGGTTTAAAGTTCGCTCGTTGATAGCGCGATTTATTCATGTGCAAAGTTTGTTTGCACGGGAATAGACTACACATTTAATTTTTAGATAGATGTGAGTGTTGTATAAAGTGAATTAAGTATTTAGCTTAAAATTATGATTTCGGATTGTTTGCTCGAAAAATATAAAAAGTGGAACCTTGACTATGAGAAGCGCTTATGAAAATCTATTCAAAACTTCAAAACCAGTTAAGGACCAAAGGATTTTTATAAATCTAAAATATCTAATACTAACCACTAATAAGTTAACCTTAGTAATTAATACTAGTGGTCGCCACTGGTTTAAAAACTAAACGGTCGAATTTCGATCGACCGTTTAATTTTAAATGTCATTAAGGTTCTATTGTCAAAGACTATTTGATACTGGCACGCAGAATGCTCTCTGGAAGTCCGAAAAAAAATCTGTCACCGTTTGTCAGTCAGACAGTCAGTCAGTTACCAAGTAGAAGTTACGAATGTGTGTGTAATGATTTTAATGTATTTCTAAGTATTATAATATAAACATATTAGCATTCTGCACTCCTTCTCTATATAGACTATAAGTGTGCCAAATTTCATACTCCTCCGTCCGCGCAATTTTCGTAAAAAGTGGTACAAAGATTTCCCTTCACGTATTAATATATAGATAAGGATAATATTATTAAATTAACAGATGGACTTTCAATTAAACAGTACAATCGATATCGAAAGCCAATTACGATAAATAAAAGTAGTCCCCCGAATCCGTACCCCGAAAGTGAGCCGCGTCGGCGCACGCGAGTAATGGCACAGTAATTCGTTTTTGATGTCTGTCCCGTAATATATGGCGTGTTAATCAAAATATATTGCCGACTCCTTTATATTGTGTCCCGTGGTGCCACTCGCCCTGCCCACTTGGCGTTTGGTGACGCTTAGTGACGCGTGGCACTGCCTCTGACGACTTTAATAGCTTGTTGGCAGCTCTTCACATGTCTTTTTCATTTCATTTCAGAGTCAACGAATGAAGTGTGTTGTTATATTGGTAGGTAAAATTTATCGTATTGAGACTTTGCTATCATCTAGGATCATGGAACGTCTACTTAAAGTAAACTTTACAAGTTTACTTCGAAATAACTAATTAATTTAAAAGTTAACAAAGTTGAAAAGTAAGAGCTACATTATTTTGCTTAACTTTAAACCTCTGTAAGATTCGATACTTACAGTACGTAGTAATTGTTGGATGTTCTAATTAAACGGATCATGATATTAATAAAGGGATATTGATTTATACGTCGCGTGTACACGTATCGATCGTGTAACTTTTAACTCAATTACAAGTTGAACTATAAATCAATCGTCGTGGAAATCTCGTGTAACCTGTGGCAGTGTTGTGTATAGTAGGCTCCCTACGCGCCGCCCCTTCGCCTGCCTCTCGGCTCGCCGGCTATTTTTGCGCAGACGTAACGATTGGCGACGGTGGCGCTGCGCGGCGGCGACGCAAACCTTTTGACAGGCGGGTAAAATGGCCGCGTGAACACGCGATCCACCACGCTGCACCCGCTACGTACGTCACACGTGAACTTATCACTAAACACCGGTTATTCGAACTATGCAATAGTGCTTCATCGGACTGACGTTTGCGGATAGTTCGTGTAATACGTATAAATGGCTCTCCACCTCGAGACTGCGTTGCAGCGGAAGTTAAACTTCAAGATGACCACGGTAAGTGCATGCCGCCCGCCTAGCCGCGTATCGATTGGCGCCCTCGTGGTCGGAACATATGGCCGCTACGACGCCGTAGCGCCGCATAACCTACAGACTACGTAACACGAAGCCTGACAATACACCCGCGTGGATATTGCGTACCGACGTTAATGATATTATGACACAATCGGCTTGTTATTAATATTGTAGGAGATGAGTATATGTGCGTGTATATAAGTAAATAAACACTTGTAGAGACGCTACGCCGATGTCGCTCGTTACATCGGAATATACCGGCTCGTGTACCGAAACGTACGATTCGAGCGTATTCTTAAATATAACCAGACGTAAACAAACGGGGAGCCGTAATCGTAGAACATTAATGTTTCAGTAGATTTGTATTGCTACGCCGCGCCGCCGGCCGGCATGCAAATTATGCCCTTCGGTATGTTGCCCGCTTCGTATGTCTGTCTGTTTAAAAACCTATAGCTATTGTTATTTTTAAATCGATTTCGTGATGTACTTTGCACTCGTAACGAAAACACGAATAGTATTGCTTTATTCAGAATCTCTGCAAACATAACGCCGGTGAATAAAAATAAATAAATGGTACGCCTACCAACGAATTACCTACCTATTATTATCTATTATTTTATTATGTAAAAATGAAAGGTCATAGCTATTTCTTCTATTTTGAATGAGGCAGCTGTATTACAAAGCATCGAAGTATAAAAAATCCGCTGAAAAAATAATACGTACATATTTTCCATTAGGAGTAATTTCTAGCTTTTTAGTGCATCAAGGTTATTTTTAGTCAGTTCCATGATTGACGGTCAAATCGGTGAACATACATACTATAATATATTTATAATAGGTATACATAAAAAAACATACATACAGTCGACCATAGAACCTCCTCTTTTTTAAAGTCGGTTAAAAAATTAAATTCTCTGCGTAAATTTGAGCACGCTGCCTGATGCTAGACACTTTTCAAATTTAATTTAGATGATAACTCTCAGGGATTGTAAGCCACACAACGCTTTTACAAAGCATTTTTAGCATGTTGTGGTAAGCATTTTGTTGCGTCTTCTCACCGGCCGTTACGTCATGTCATGATACAGGCTTCATCTGTGTAGAAGACTGGTAAATAGGTATTTCGAATCTGGATCTATAGCAAAGATATCATTTAGGCGTCCTTTCTGTATCATATTTTGTCAAATGTTTTAATTTCAATTAACCCTTCTTAATTAATTATTTTGAGTCTTCATCACTATTTATGAAGTTATGTAATGATCAATATCACTTGGTAACATCAGACGCAATAAATCGCTGGACGAGCCGCCGACTACACAGCTTCTCATCTGACGATAGCAAATAAACTACTTTTGGTCTGTTTGTTCGAGACTCGCTTAAGCTAATGGATGAATTTTGACGGGACTTTATCTAAGAGGCGGCAGTGTTCGAACTATTTATCAGTATTGATACTGAGAGTTGTTATGAAAACTTCGACACTAGTGTCAAGCCACTAAATAAATGTGAGTTTATTAGATTTTGGCAACCCTACTAAGTGTCTGACAATTTACAAATAAAAACATCATTATAATATGTAGTTAGGTATTAATCATCTAGTTCGTTGCTTCTGAAAATAAAATCAATACACTGTCTGTGAAAAGTAAATTAAATTAATGTTTATTGCATGTGCGTTGAAAAACACGTTCATAATCTGATAAAATGATTTCAGGAGAAAATTTTACATTACACCTATAATAGAGATGTAAAATAATAATATCACATTGCAAAAAGTTTGTAGGCATTATAGTTTCAGAAATGTCCTGTAATAGGGTGTAGCGTTTAAAATAAACCGCAAAAACGGCCGATAATTAAAAAATATATTTATCAAAATGTACAGGTACATATCTGAAAGCGAATGCCTGACCTATATCGACGGTTTCATTACGCGCGGTGTAACGTGGTGTAATCAAAATGTCTGAAAACTCATCAGAATGTTTCCCCGCCCTTTGTACCCACTAATTTTGTTTACGGTCGTAATTTTTATTTGCGTTGAACCTAAGTAAAGCATAACAGTTAAAATGAAGCCACAGGAGCCTCAGGTTTATCCGTTTGAGTAAAATAAATGGACAACATGATTTGAAACAGAAATTCAGAGGTGGTTTTTAAAAATATTAATTTAGAATTCAGTGTATTCATACTTGCTGCACTCGACTTCTCAATTCGACCGCTACGTGCACTCCAACACTTTATTTATGTTATCTGGATATGAAAGAATACCGATTACTTATCGCGGAAAAAGGTATACATAAATCTTTCTGTAAAATGCCTTGGGCTTTTTTTAGTAGTCGTGGATTAAAAATGTATATTTACCTATTGATTTGTGGAGATATATTTTCATAATCAATAATTTTAATGAAGATCTTTACTGCCTATTTGTCAATGTCAGAATAGTTCAACCAGCCACTATAGACTGTCAAGTATAAGTTGGCACTGGAGAGCGTCGCTAGTGTCGATACAAGACTGTCAAAATGAGTAATTTTTCTAAAGAGTATATTTAGTTCCTCTTTTGGCCACCGGCCAAATAATGTTTGTAACACTATAAAGCGCTCATGAAATGGATAACCTTTTCCAAGCTGACGCACTACTACCACAGTGTAGACAGGTCCTTTCATTACGACTATGTCAGTACCTATCTGAATAAATCTGTTTTTAACCCCCGACGAAAAAAGAGGGGTGTTATAAGTTTAGCATGTGTATCTGTGTATCTATGTGTCTGTCTGTGGCATCGTAGCGCCCAAGGGAATGAACCGATTTCAATTTGGTTTCTTTTGTTAGAAAGGTATTCTGATCGGGAGTGTTCTTAGCTATGTTTCATGAAAATCAGTCCAGCCGTTTCAAAATTATCAGCCCTTGTGTAATTTAAAAAGTCGTCGCATCGGGGGTTTTAAATTTTCAATTTACAGTTACATTAATTGAGGACGCGTATCGTAGGGGGCTGACAAAAGACGATCTATGATCTCATTTCACCAGAACGAGACGCACTCCCACATTCCGCGTCGCTAATCCTGAGAACACGCCGGGTGTAGCGGTCCTATGAAAGGGTTTTAAGCCCTAAGCATGAGTTGATTGTAGAATCTGAAGAAAACTTTGAAAGCGTTGATTGACATGTGGTAATGCCAAGATTTTAAACGTGGCTTATAAGTGTAAATGTTTGGTACTCGATCCATCACTATATTAATCAACTCCGTGTGATGGACATCAAAAGCCAACAAAATGTATGTTTATTACGAGCGCCATCAATTTGGATACCAACTTATCGAATCAGAATAACATCCAAACATTTGATCGATCAAATAGTTGAATTTGAAACGAATGAAATGGAACGCGCTGAGGCTATCGTCAAAACGCTCGTGAGCTTGTTGTGTGCACGCCATTTAACAAGCGAATGTGTTAAATAAAACATTAATCTCTTGTAATAGGATGTTCCCGTTAGCTATGAGGCTTTGCGTTCAGTTTAAACGCATTTACGTTTTATTGCTTATCTGTAAATCCTGGACAGGCTCGGCGCACACGTAAAGGCGCCCAACCGTGTGGAACCAAATGGAAGGGTCGCTACAGTCCTTACAGTAAATGGCGCTTGGCGTGGCTTATTTTTCAGCGTGAGAAATACGTTACGATATCGAAAGTATAGTTTGAAGTATAAGCGGCCTTATTTAGAAATATTACGGACGGTTATAGCCAATGGAAAATCGGTCCTTTGGGATTTATCAAACATGATTTTTACTTTTACGTGAAATTTCTTAGAAATATTTCCATACTGATAATGATACAGGTGACTATAATATTGACTTTATAACAGAATTTCGTGATGTTTTAAACACACACGCTTTTACGAATGCACCAGAGAATGAACGAATGAAACACGAGTATATCTTTTTAAAGGTTGTTTTCAATCTTCGTATTACCGCAACAAAAGATCACTTCATAGGTATATAAATCAACCGTGCCGTTTCCTTATAAAACGCTACTTTTTCGGGATTGAAAAGATTTTCCTTTCATAACAGTTGTTCGTTCACCCACACAACTTTTGAATAGTATTCTATGAAAAGTATTTTTTGTTTAGCCACCAGTTATTTTTTAATATGCCACAAAACTTTTATTTGTAATTTTATCAACAGATCATAGATAAATATAATTAACGATGGTTCGACAACATTTCCTATTATGTAAAGCATGAACCATGTATTAAATTAAGTTACGTATAAAGTAAAAATGCCAGTGCATCAGATCTGGATTCGTGGAACGTGTAACGAGGGATTTTGGGGATTTGCAGCCACTCGGAACCCTTATAATTTTGGTACCCATGTATGTTCGCGGACCCGCGTCTCGAGGTCGTGCAAAAGCTAGTGTCATCGAGCTTTGAACTCCATATGAAAATACCTTATAACAGGTAGTTGAATCTTTGTAACGCATTCTAAAACAGGGTTGCTGTCGACTCCATACTTAATTAATGTTATGTTCAATAGCTAATTACCGTTTTATGAGGTTAGTATGAGAAATCTGTTCCAAACATTTCCTCATTATGATTTATTCAAAAATGCCGAAGCCAAAAGTAGAGGTTGAATTTGACTGTGGTAGAGCCAAGCTGTAGCATCTACCTACAGCTAATTTACGGCCCAGCACGCCAGGGGTAGTAGGTAGTACCACCCTCTCACAGAAGATCCGCGTAAAGTAGCTATTATAGCTGCATTTCGTGCGATAAGTGAGAAAGGCGGAAATCAAACGCTCCTATCATCATCATTATAAGCCTATTTCTATCGACTGGAAGAAATGAACTGGAGATCAAGGTCAGTGGCGTTCTGGCGTTAATTTGAGAGGCTTATGTCGAGCAATAGATAGCAATACTAAGATTTACCAGTTGAAATAGAACAGAAATTGTAAACGATACAATAATACCAAATCATTTCTACAAATTCTTCACCGCACAACCCTAAAAAACCGTGAACGATTCTATCAGTTTCCATTGTAATATTTAGCAGTGACGTCACAAGCCAGCTCCGACATGGAAGCCGATTACTTTGCGAGTGTCTCCCGCTGCCAGTACTTAGCCACTTGTTTGTTGTTCTTAATGAGCACTGCCAGCCAACTTTGGTCTGTTTTCGGCTCAATTAAGACTAAAAACATGACCGAGGGCTGTCGCAATGGTTTCCAACACTTAACGTTTGCCGGCGCGCTCTTAAAGGCGTTTGAGCAAGGCGGTGTTTGAGCAATAAGTATACAGGGTGTTAAAAAAGTCTGAAATAATAATTTAGGTACAGATACAGTAGCTGATACGTAGATGCCTCGAGATGAAATACTATACGTAATGTCATTTTCGGAGTAAGTAGGCTTTAAATATTTGTCACAACTTTCGTGTTGCGGCCATAGAATACGTCCAATAGCCTAGACCACAAAATAAGCTGTATTTACGAGTAGCGACCAAAAATACTCAAGTTTGCAAAAAAAAACTAAATAAGTACCTACTTAAAAATTTAAAAAATATAAAAATTGTGGATAAAGATCATTAGAAAACATGTGTTAGAATTTTGATAACAATTTTATACCATATTCTATGCACGATGGGTATCTACTTATGCAAACCCCCAAGTATTATTTCGGACTTTTGAGGGTTAAATACGTATTCTATATGTACCTGTCATGTAGACGAAACTACGAAGCTATGAACGCATTGTTTAGGTCTTTCTCTATTATGTGTTATGTATACTGAGGTGCGGAATAACTATGCCGAAAATTATGTTCAGCTTTGCTCTTGCGGTTTCGTGAAATCCGCTTGTTAGTAGGTACAATAATAAAACAGTTTTATACGTAGGTGTAATCTCAAAAAGACAACTCTATTTTAATAGCGAAGTAAGTGTTATTGTAAGTACCTACAGTCCATTAACTATTTTCTTCGCGTCAATAACAAGATACGTTACCATATTAAATCTCACTTTATCATTCCACGACCAAATTGAAACAGTAGATACTCGTATATCTACTTACTTGCCGAAAAGTAAGTAGGTACTAACAGCTCATTACAACATTTACGCGTTGAAATAATGTTGAGTTCGTTGTATTATCTCTGTGTGGGATAAAAAATACACGTGCTGAGGCTATGTCATTGACATCGATATCTACACTCACACATTCACAATCATTGTTATTATATAAAGCGTCTCGCTGGCACGATCTATCAATCTGTTTGTTATCGGAAACGATAATGACAAGAAAAGATAAAAATCGGAATCACGATCAGACAAAACCTATTTTAATTCTATGGAAAAACTAATGATTAATACTAATCATTAGTTTTTCCATAGAATTAAAATACACGATACCATTATATAGCTCAGAAAGGGAGCAACATTGAAGTAATCCTAAATGATTCCCTCTTATTTCTGGGTTAGTCGGGAAAGGAAAATTTAATATCGGTAGGAATATTTATTAATGTTTTCCGAGAGTAATCCCGCTTTTATTAATGTGTAAGTGGAATAGACGATTTGATCCAATCGTAGCAGCTTGAATAGATTAGTATGAATGAATAGAGTATTATTGTACTGATAGTTATGTTAATTTGCATAAACAGCAACCCAGAAGGTAGGTACTTACTTAACATTTACATAATTTCTAACCGTGTAGCATTTGTCATAAAAATATATATATAACTAGCTGTGCCCCGCGACTTCATCCGCGTAGTATTGGATTATTGGGTTAAAAAGTATCCTATATGTTAATCCCGGTTATAATCTATCTGTGTTCCAAAATTCATCCAAATCCGTTCAGTAGTTTTTGCGTGAAGGAGTAACAAACATACATACATCCGCACTCACAAACTTTCGCATTTATAATATTAGTAGGATGAAATAATTGTTTATTTTTGTATATTATGAGACTTACCTTCCTAGTTATGTAAATTCCATACAGATTACCTAGATATTCAATTTAGTCATTGCATTGAGGGCGGGTGGTGGGGGAGGGGGACTGCAGTTGCTGTCCCTGACTCAATATCAAAGCATGTTTTTATTTTAGAAAAAATATTATCTTATTTTGCGGTAACAAAAAAAATTCTGGGAGGTGTAAAATCAAATAAACCCCCCGTTTCCCCCTCGCAAGGAAATCCTGTATCTGAGGTTGGTCTAAAGGGAAGGTTTTGAGTCCAAGTTCACGCAGTAATCAGGCATCTACGGCTTTCATCTACACTTGAGACCGCAAAGTGTGGTCCGATCGTCGCGAGGTCTTTGCCCCTTTACACGTGCGAATAGCCGCCACACCCGTTAACGGTAGTTACAGCTCATAATTCCACATCTTTCGTTTGTACGGCTAGTAAAAGTAGAAATGCCGCGGTGCAATCAACGAGATCGATACGTGAGTAAACAGAGATCGTGGATTGTTCATGTTAGATGAAATAAACGCACGCAAGAGGTATATACGAATGAGGGAATGCAATGAGTACGATGTTTGAGGTAACCGATTATTATATTACGGGGACAACTCAAAACTATAATTGGCTGTAGTTTTGCAAACTGGAACCAAGCCACACATTTTGACGACCGCTTGGCGCAGTGGTTCGAGCGTAGGCCGCTTGGCTTACTGCACATGGTGGTTGCGGGTTCGATTCCCGCCGGGGTAAATTTCGGAAATAGCCTTTTCGTAATTTGCCCTGGTCTGGGTGTCACTGGGATCGCCCCCAGTCCACTGTACGGTACCCATAGTACAAGCGTTGCTTAGTTTGGGACCATACAGTTGGTGTGTTCGTCTGGCGATATTTATTTATTATTATTTATTTACATACTTCAGCGAACTGAAACTAACCTACCACTCACACGCTAGGGTTGGATTTGGTTTGCTGCTGTACTGCATGTGGGTTGATTCCATTTTGCTAAACTATATCCAATTAGGTGATCCTTTATTTGCCATTATCGGTGATTTGTCCGAATACTATATCTAACCTACTTGCACTATACAGGTTGAAACAGAAAGGGTATACTTTTTTTCAAAACTTAACTTTGTAATTCTAAAACTATCAGCTTTGGAGGAAACTTGAAAAACAAAAGGTGGTACAGGGATACAGCTGTTGACAGATTTCATAAGTCTACAAAACCATTTGTACTTCAACTGTCCCACAGAGCCGATAGTTTTAGATTTACAAAGTAAAGTTGCAAAAAAAATAGTATACCCATTCTGTTTCACCTAGTATATGGGTTACTGCTATTTTAACGTAAGCATTCCTTGCAGGCGAGATAAAACGCTACCAAGTTTTTTTGCGTGTTTATTATTTTGAGGTTTTTTTCAATTTTAAAATAATGGATGTTGATTAATGGTCCCAAATTAATTTGAAGAGTCACAGTTTAAAACATTGCCGAAGATGATAAAGTCACCCTGTATAAATTGTAAAGCCGTCGAACAAACATGATTTTCATTTCCCATTTAGACGGCAAACACAGTTGTTTGCCAATGAGCCCCTTCTATGATGTACACACATAAAATAAAACGAGCTTGACTGTAGAAAAATCTTGAACGAGCGAGGCTGCGATAGATAATAAGTAAATATATTTGTAGCATTCCTACTTGACCTAAATGATAAATGATACAGCCTTTGCCGCAGGCGTCCTTTTTTAGCCAACTGCGCGACGCAAAGGAGAGTATTGTTTTTCTTTATATAAGAAAAAACAGCTTTGACCACATAAGAAGAACGCCGTACCATAAAAAATCTCTTAGACGCAAATTAATATATATGAGACATTTTTTCTATGTCTACTAGTGTTAATGAACTTTTATGCAGTTTCTTATCCCATAAACAATTGAGAAAACATGGCGTTTTGCATGTATACAACCGTATGTTTAAATAATATTTTTTTTTCTAATGCTATCCTAAGGGGATACTGTGACCTAGGGCGCTGCCAATGACACCCAGACCAGGAACAAATTTCGGAAAGGCCATTTTGGTAAAATTTGACCTGGCGGGAGCCGAACCCGCAATTACCCGGTGTCCTGAGCCGAGCGGCCTACGCGCGAACCACTGCGCCAACGGTAGAGTCAATATGTTTGATATATTTTATTTACCAAGCATACATATACACCATTCTTATCCTCAAAAAGGTCAGACGCTATAAATAGTAGATTATTCGTTATAAACAAACAATCAACACCATATTATTATATTACGAAAGGTATAAACAAATGATTATTTATTGAATTTATTCAGTGACCTTGTCCAAAAGTTGTTACAGTGACACCAATGATATCAGTTCCAAATATATATACAACACCCCTAGGTATATCAGAGGCGTAAACGGGATGCGTGGAAAATAAATATATTAAAAATCGCCTATAAATAGCATTATTAAAATCCAATCGTGCCCGGGTGTTGAACCGCGAGGCGCCACAGGGAGGCGCGCTCAACGCGATAATTGACTAGAGATGGGATGCACGGGTTTTTAAAGGGGATCTGCTACATACCTACTCGGATTAATGGTTAAAGATCCTGCTCCGTAGGATCCTTACACGCCAGTATAGCTATTAAAGTGTAAATATCGCAGAAACTTCGGCTTCCGGATCTCTCGTTCATCGTTTTAATGTAGCTGTAATAGCTATTTTACGCCGATCTACTGTGAGAAGGTGGCACTTCCCCGGTCGAGCCAAGCCCGTAGCTGTACTCTATTGGCTTCAGCTTGCTTCCAGCTCCGCCATCGTCAAAATATACGTACCTATACCTGCTGAGTTTTAAATATGCGGTTATCGTCAATAACACTATAATTTACAGTTGTGCAAAGAGAAATGCTGGCCTCAGTGGCAACCTGATAGCATCCTTTCCCTATAAACGGTAAATGTGATTTGATTTAAAATTAATAGTTGCAAACCCTTACATTAATTTTATTTGCGTGTACATAAAATTACCTATTTGCTGTGTAAAACAAATCCGACTCCGGACACATCCGCATTCCGAGCTCGCGTTCCTAGTTTCTATCCGATCATGGATAAGAAACGAATCCGAGGATATGCATCCATCGAGATGCACACATCCCTATAATTGACTATTACAATGTTAGTGACAGACATAATAAGTGTTTTGCATGGACCTCAATGTGGCCGGTGGATAAAAGTTACTCATACTGTATCGATCTCAAGAACGTTGACATTTAGCTGAGCGATCGACCTCCCAGTTAGTTTATAGTTAATTTAAAGGAATCACTTCAAGTCTAGTACGTCTCGAACGTGTGATGAGAAAAAAAAGATGATATTTTAGGGATACGAACAAATACATCACTTACTACGTAATAAATAAGAAATAGGTAATGATATATCGACAGATATTCTATCAGTCAGCGCTAGGATTTTTGCAAAGATATTTGTTTTCCATCTAGATTATTCATGTATTTATATTATACTAGCTGTGCCCCGCGACTTCATCCGCGTAGTATTTTAACTTGGCAAAAATTTCGGGATTATCGGGTTAAAAAGTGTCCTATATGTTAATCCCGGTTATAATCTATCTGAGTTCCAAATTTCATCCAAATCCGTTCAGTAGTTTTTGCGTGAAGGACAAAGTAACAAACATACATACATACATACATCCACACTCACAAACTTTCGCATTTATAATATTAGTAGGATGTATAGTCTAGGCATATAATATTTATGTTAAAATTGTATTGTTTTATGTTATAACTAAAGGGCCCGTCAGACGTTGTCCTGCTATACCTAGAAACCCATTGCAGCTCTACCTTCCGGGTTCAATTGTGAATCTGAAGCACCAAGGGACCTACTCAAACACTCACAAACTAATTCATCGAAATCTGTCCAGCTGTTTAGGAGGAGTTCAGTGACAAACACACGTACAGAAGAATTATTCATATCATTGTACCATTTCATTATGATCTATTACATTTTCAAATTAGATGCACTCACTATTGGAACTTCCTAATAAATCTTAATCAATGTCAGATATGTTATGTAAATAGCGACGCAGACATACGAGACAAATAATATATTACATGTGTAAATAACTGGTCAATGAACAGCAAGCAATGTTTGTACATGTAAACACAATTAGTATGTATACATAATGGAGATAAACGAGTTCGTATAGGACATATTATTATGGAATTCACAAACGCCACGTGTTTACCTCATGGCTGTGATTCCAATGTGTTATTTGTACGAGTATTCATATTTATACAGACATAAAGTGATACGAACTTTAATCACAGCATACCTACGGCACACATCTGTTTAATTGTTACACGCAGTTCCTGACGTAACTTTAATTAAAATCTAACGTAGCAGCGACGTCCTCGATTCTTGTTTTTGATTAAACATACTATATGTATGTAATAAAGTCTAAATTTGTATGCAGGTACATCTATAGTATTATAAAAATATTATTAAGGTGTGCTATATTGAAGATATTAAAACAAAGTGTTTACCTACATAAAATAGGCTATTTGAAGGTCTCTGAAATATATTTGGAATTATTGTCACAGGAAAACGGCTGAACCGATTTCAACGGGGTTATCATTAGAGATATATTATGGTTTGACTTAAAATACAGTGTAGTATACACGGAGGGTAGAGCTGCAGAACAAAATCTAAAAATTGCGCTAGCTAAGCTGCGGGTGAAAGCTTTTTTTTTATTATTACAAATAAGACGGCTAAGAATGAGTGGAAAAAACTCAATAAAATAAATAAATTGCAGTTTAATCTAATAAACAACTTATAAAAATATTTTTTCTAACATGTTATAATTTTTTTTGAAATAACTGTTAACTACGCTTGAGTATTCCCTTTGAGTATTCGTTTTTGTTTGATAAATGAAAATGAAATTAAAAAAATGAAATGAAATTACTTTAATGTAAACTCGAACTTTTAATTTTTAAATATATATTAAATGTTTACCGATTTATTAAGTCTTCACAAACCACACATTTTTTTATTGTACGGGTTTTTTTGGTCGTGGCCCGTGTATCACAAATTGAAAATTCAAACATCTTCTCGTCTGATAAGTGAGTATTGTTATTAATATCTTTAGAAATTGTGTATAAGTAGGTATTTTACACGACAATACTAAAATCGTATGATGATACGTGTATTGATCTGTACAATTCTGTACTTAGCGATGTATTGGCGTTATGTCAAAACTATTTCAAGATACTAGCTGAAACGTTTTTACCTAAACACTGATTGTCTGGTTGAATACTTGTCAGTACGATACGTTTAGAAAGATTAATTATATCGATACAAAACAGTAGGTAATAACAGGCCCTTTGAAACAATATTCAATTTTTAATCATCTCATAAAAAAGTTTGATAAAAGTAAAGTTTGGAACATAAACCTATTATTGAGGATCTTAGCGGAGATTACCTTCAAGAAATTATGTTTGTTACGACAACGTTAAACTGATTTATTTCTTGAAATTATATGTATTATAAATATATACCTCCGCTGTTGATTGCATATACATCAGTACATAAGGTATATAGTTGCACAGCCGCGTGCAGTGCATTGCCTTTGTTGTCAATGTCAATTAGTGTGCAGTGAATCAATCCTCGTGTTTGTTTTATATATTAGTTCCGTAATGAATTATTTCGCACTGCGTGTATGGTCCATTAGTCATAAGTGGATGATATGAAGGTGAATTAAAGTAATGCGCTTTGTGTGTATAAAACGCATATTAAAGTAGACAGTGGAATGCACCTTTTCTGCTTAAAATGAAATTTTTGCTTGCAGGAAGCTGTATGTAGCTTATAATAATTATGTTAACTAGGTCAACTATGGTAATTAAAAGTAAACAGATCATTGTTATGCGTGTGATCTTAATATAAAGAAACGCTTCGACGCCCTATACTTTAATGAAGATTTTATGGTTGCGGCAAAATATTAAATATCACTGGGACGCGATCGCAATATTTACTTGATCTTTTAAATGACGAGTTAAACAAAAGATTAAAACAAAATAAATAGATAAATTAATTTAGAAAAGAGTGCGTCGAAGGTAAACCTAGTTGTACGTGTATATGGGAAGGATATTGTCTAGGACATCAATAGTTTTATTGCAAATATAATTAGAGCTGAGAGATTCGTTTTTAAACGGTGGAGAGAATTCAGTCGCGTGCACAATCGTTTGTCCTTAACCTTTCCAATGCGTGGGCGGCCTCGGAGACCAGAAGGGGACTCGCGGGAGGGGTGGCTCGGCCTACGGCGCTATTTAACGAGATCTCTTTTAATACTTTACCCATTGTTTGTCCCAACGTTCGGTTCGGGTCATTCGTCATACTGTTCGCGAGCGATTTTAAATTTTTATAATGCATTCTTTAAAATTTGTACAAGCCAAATTCGACCTTATTTTATGGATCTAACATTCCCTTTCAACGAATTGAGCGCAGTTATTTTAACAAAAAAAATGTTTCGATATTTTATTTGGCTCTCTCATCTATGTTTTTATAATATCGCATTACTAGTACACGATTTAAACACACACAAAAGTTTATATTTCATGAAATTGTCGATGATAATACAGGTTATTAATACGAGCGAGGCGTGGCATTAGCAGATCTGTTACGCCGACATCCCGAAACCATGTTTTAACCGCAATTATCATTTCAGCGTTCGCTCTGATAATATCCGTGCTTTGTGTTCGAACTAGCGGTACCTTTGGCTTTATTCGTGCTAAAATTATGTGTTAATTCGACGAATAAGAGTGACTTGCAACATAGTCCCCTTATTTTGTTATAAATTCGGAAAGAAAACTCCTTTTTATGTGTTCTCGGCTACGTGGTTGTGTGGTAAAGTCGAGAGCTCTACCGATTTTTTCATGTACCTATTATGTACTTACCTAGGTTTTGGGTAGAGTTGGTTGTTTTGTGTACGCAGGTACACAAAATCTCATTTCAGTATTCGTGTCTCCCTGTTTTTGTTGCTTTAATTTGTCAGTTTACTAACCTCACGTAAAAACCTTCGGACAGAATTAGTCGGGCTTTTCAGTTGCATGCATTATTTACAGTCTGGCAGGCGGCCCGCGCTAAATTATGGGCGAAAAGTACAAAAATAGATGAATGTCACACACCAAAAGTGGTGTCTAAAGTCTGTTGGTAGAGTTCAATATGCATAAAATCGTTGGATTTTTTGTAAAACAAATACAAATATGGTCCTTTTTTATGGGCAATTTTTTAAATACCCAATGTATTGTATGCTTTTTATACCTATTTATTAGTGATATATTAATCTTTTATATACTTGTACTGAATAGTAATGCAGTGAGAACAAAGACATTACGTATTTATTACATTATAAATGTTTGATGTATGCCTTTGCAAACTGAAATAATCTACTCAAAAGATTGTAGCTTCGATACACTGGAGGTCGCGTTATATATTTAGCTAATTTAACACTATGTCAGAGCCATTCTCCACCACGACTTTACAAACTTGGACTTGAACTTTTTCTAGATTGACCAGTGGTTCCCCTGTCAACCGACTTACACGGGACCGTAAAAGGTTTCAGTAATTTTCTTTAAGGGATAACATTAATTACAAAAGTTTGACTGCGCCCGCGTGTCGGTGCGAGGCGGTGTCTTGTTTAGTCCTTTTTTTGTAGAGACTTAACAATGCTAATTGTTCTGGGCCGAAATGTTTATTCTTTTTTAAATTATGAAAAGTTGTTCGTTAGTTTTAAACGAGAGGAATATAATGAGTTAAACAAACAACGATATTTCGATAACCTGCTATAATACAGACATACAAATGTGGCAAAAAAATAAATAAGTGTTTGTAAATAGCCTCGTCATTTAATTAATCTAATTGTATTACAAAACAATTATGACCAACTGAGAATATTCATATCTCATAATTAAAAGAAGTATCTAAGTTAAATATTTGCTTCTCAATGCAGGTGTGATTGAATATATGGTTAAAAGTACTTGTAGATGGAATATTCCATAGAAGATTGCTTATTATGATAAAGGATCGTCATAAAGCTAGATTGCACTACCTTAAGGTAGCGCGCTTTTTTAGTTTCATTCGCATTTAATTTAGACTTACGAAGCAGGAGATAGGGTTTTTTTTCGCTCTAAACCGTTTCAGCCAGTTGTTCACTATTACGACCAAATGGATTCATAACCTACCATAAGGCTAATTTTGCGTCATAATTCTGATACCATTATATCATAATACTATAAGGTCCATTTTTCTTTACATAGTTCGGAATATATAATATGGTGTAAGTGCGTGAGTTACGATTCAGTGTAACTAGCAAATGATTATACTCGTGATGATAATGATGACGAACAACTGTCCGAGTTCAAATCAACTGTAAAATGGACTTTATGTAATGCCACATAAACTACCAAAACTTATTCCATTTGATAGAAACGCGATTGAATCAAACCAAGTCATAACATTACGACATGTCTCGTTTGTTTGACACGGATATGTTTTGATAAATGTGTTTACCGAGCCATCGCCGCCGTGGACTCGCCATGAAATACTTCGCTCGCCTTACAATATTCGCAAAACATTTTCCTTCAAGGGAACTTAATTGTTTGTTGGTTTACGCTCGAAACAAAAGCAGTGTTTATTGTTTTGATACAACTTGTTTATGGATTCATATCTACGTTATACGGAATTAATTGACTGTTAAGTAATTACTTAATGGGAGATTAATTTGTTCGGTATCCAATATAGAATAACTGGTGGAGTAAATTTGAATGTTCTCTTCTTCTCAATACAATTCTTTTTTGTGCAGCAGATGAAATTATTTTCACCTTTTCCCATACATGGGTCCGCCCCACCTTCTTTCTTATACAACACCAACATTTTCTTTTACTCAGATCATGTAGGTTATTATGTGTCTACATCTTTTATGTACACATCGTATGAAATGCCCTATCATCCTTCACTGTTTCGTATTAGTGCTCTTATCTCTTGTGTATATAGTGTCCATATCCTTCAGTACATTTCCAATTTATCAAAATGTTTATGGAGTTCTAAAATCGATTTTACCAAATAAATGCTAATCTTCCATAACTTTTAAATAAAATGAAAGCACACCACTCACCTCTTTCAATATAATTTTAATATCTACACAATTTGAGTCTTCGTTTTAATAGCGAGGGCAAAAATAAAAAGTCTCTTAGGCTCCAATCTTCCTTCTGTGGAACATTGATTGCGCCCCGTGCCACAGCTTTGTAGTTGAATAAAAAAACGCTTGGTAGAATGCCAGCGCGATGAAAAAATATCAAGAAATATTATGGTTGCTATAAGGGTCGCCTACTCAGTTTTTATATGAAATCAGTTTTGTCTAGCCTGGAGCTCTTAACTTTTTAAGCCATGATTCTTTTATTACATACCCAATACAACAGACCAATAAGACTCGTCACCGCTTGCTACGTCCACTACTGTATGAGATGCAACTATTGTTTTCTAATATTTACGCGAATACTACACATTGAAATAAAGCTATTTTATTTTTTATTGCGTGGATCGGACCGCAAACAACATCTAAATTTGAGGGTACCCAGTTATTAACTATGACATCAGGAGGTCTGACACCTCAGTCCCCCCGTGACCATGGTTGCTGTAAAGCAGCCGAAACGTCGGGAACATAAAAAAGTTAAATAAACGCGATAGAATCCGTAAAATAGTTTTATTTCAATGAGATGCAACTGTCAAAAGGATGCGGGATAACGGGAAGAGGGCGAATTTTGATTGATCGGTTCAAGGTTGAGCCGTCAATGGACCAATCAAAATGTCAGGTGCGGTCATATGGAGTACCAATGCATTATGATAAGCGAGGCTGGGTACCCGGCTATGCGGCGTCTATGGCTTGTTGATCCGAGTATAACGCCAAAGTGACTAAGGTCCCTTAACAACCAATATTACATGATGACGTCTGCCGCATGCCGGAACCAATGAAGCGCGGAGGACATCGGATGTCACAAATTATGGTAAATCATACACAAACCAAAATTTAATTGAAGTGGTATCAGCAGCCAGATACAGCTAGGTTACAATACTTTTTAACCAGTTAATATCAACGAAAAACGCAAGGCTTGTCCAACAATTATTTATTTTGAGACTAACCGGAATCCTGTCAATTTGGAATTCTTTACCTAATGCGTACGCTCCCTTTTCGAATAAACACCGAGAAAATGATTTTTGTAGTTCCTAAAGTATACCTTTAAGTATTTTTTGCAAGCCATATAGGAGACCTTCGGGCAACCTGATTCGTTGTCATTTTTATTCTCAATAGACTGTATAAAGTTGACGTAGGGTAAGTGACCTATTATTTGTAATATTAGTAGAACTTGTGGTCACATCGATATTCATACCAAACCTCAATACAAAACATGTACTGATACCTTATTCTGTGGGCTCGTAGGCAATGTGCGTGAAGTGATACTCCTTTATTCGGCGAAGGGCGGCGGCGGCGGCCGACAGCGCCTGTCTGGTCGTCGTCGTCTGGCTGCGACCCAGTGCGGTGGGGTCAAGGATCCGGGGCCGACGCCGACGGCTCGTGTAAACGCCATTTACTCTCTATAATAATCCTGTTGCACTCGGTATTCGCATGTCGAACGACGTAGATTGTTTTCATTATGCTTAAATAGTCAGGGTTGGATGGCTACTGATCATCGCCACGGCATGGACACCTAATTGTAATCGCAATTTATTGATATGACACCTACGGAAATGAATATAAGGTAGGTATATATAAGTGATCATTCACCCAGTTAACCCGGCACCAATAATTTCATTGTATCCAGATTTCAAATGAGGTAAACTGAGAAAAACCACTTATTGATTGACCACTTAGCAATTAGGTAAGTATGTTACATAGGAACCTACTTGAAAAATACCCCATAAATGCTGAAACTAGGTATATATTTTTCTGTCTTCAAAATATAGTCAATATTTTTTAATAACAATTAAGCACTTGTAACTAGTAACGTAAAACGTCCATTTTTAAACAGTATTTTAAGTAAAATAATGAAGATATAATTTACATGCAATCCTTTCACTTCCAAACCAAATTGGCGTTTACGATCATGTATCAGAAAGGCGGTGAAGATTTGAACTTGCACTATCTAATTACATTTTAAGACAAATGTAGGTACGCTTCGCTGGAAAATCGTTATGATGCCGATACAAAATAACAGTGTGTGTAAGTGTACGCGGCAGGAACACGATAGTGGTGATAACTCCACGCCCACGTAATGTCTGATGTGCCTGAATATAGGGATGTTATATCTGCGCAAATTTTATCTCGATTATCGCTCGTACCACACGCAATAGACAAAATTATTCGTTTATTGTATCACTGTAAAATTAATCGGTATGTACGACCAAATATCTCTACATTAATGAATTAGTTTCTTCTCTGTTCGCAGCACTAATTTTAAAAGTTACGCCCTTCCATTTGCGCTGTTGAAATTATTTTAATCCTACCTATTATTATAATTCGTATTTAAGTCAGATATAAAGATAGTCTCATTAAATTTAGACCTACGATGACAAATACAAATTGTAGAAGGATCGCAATGACCCATTTTCACTAATTGACCCCACACCTCGCATGTAGAGATTAACAGCTGGCGCCCTTTATTTTTCTTGCATGCTCACATAAAGTTCCCGCATCTTAATGACTGACAAAGATCTGGCCTGCTTTTTTTTCTCGGGAATCAGCTTCAAGTCTGTGTCTTGGTAATTAGCTATCGGCAGCGACAACCTTCATACAAAGTATTGAGGAGAACAAAATAAAAAAAAAAACTTTTGATTAATTTCTTCCTTTCGCGGGAAGCAATCAAGTGGAATTCCGAGCAATTTCATTGACAAAGGTATTTTCATAATATAAATATTGGAAAGTCCTTTCACCAATGAGATAAATAGCAGGAAAATAAATGTAATCCCATCAATTTCTTTCCAAATTCCTGTGATTATGAGTGGTTATCGTAATACCAAGCCTCAGTTGTAAAGGCAAGGGTATTGAAATATTGTCGGTATTAAATATCTCTAAGTACAGCCTAGCTGGTGCCGGCTGGGTGGCGCCGCGCGCGCCCTCCGCCCGGCGCCCACGCTCTGCCAGCTACCTACTCCTACGCTTTTGCAATCTATTACTTATGTACTTATAAATAACTTGGAAATTCCTGTTACTGGGTTAAATATAAATGTAAGTTAATACGCTTCTTATACCATGAAAGTGTTACACGTCATACTCATTTTTTTTAATAATGTTTTTTTATAACCATCCCTTAATGATCTAAGGTCAGAAATCAGTTTATGTATTTCGTCGTGGTCGTCGTGCTTACTTGGTTCGGACTTTAACTAATCCCCCGTTCACACTGCGGTCTCGTATTAAAAATACTGTGTAGAGGATCCGCTGCTAACAAATTTCATCGGATACCAGATCCGGAATACTGCCGCGTGTGTAAACTCGCTCATGCAAACTATGCTATCATCGAAATCAAACCGGATCCTCTAAAAACTGCAAACAGTTTCTGTGTAAAAGATATTTAAAAAAGTAGTTTTTTGCCCGTATTTATATTATTTACAGCCCTTCCCATTTTCAGGACACCATTTTTAGCAATTGAGTAACATATAAAAACATTTTTTGGATGTTTGTATGAGTAATAACAACATCAGTGTCGTAGAGCACAATGTAGAGCCAACAAAACCAGCCGAGACAGATACATCAGTATACTAGGTATATGAATATACAGGGTTCAGTACTTGTATGTAATCTAAAATTCCCGGAGTGAAATGAATACAGCCTTCTGCTACTACTTATGAGTAATGACAGCCGCTTGACTCAGCGGTCGGTGAGATAACAGATGAATTACTTTACAAATTGCATTTTTTCTTTGTCGACATCGTTGCTCCCCTGAGGCTTATTGAGAACGGACTCGATATCTGTAAGGTAGTGTACGAGGCACAATCAATATGATATTTTTATAATACGTACATATTGTACTCTAGCTCTGGCGGTAATTGTACTCTGAGACCTAAAACAAAATCTATTTTATGTTTTTATCGACTTGCCCGTTTTTAACTAATTTAAAGTTCTCCAGTACTATGGTAGGGACAGTAATATGCTGATCGGCATACCAACCATAATCCTAAGTGGCTTCTAGAAAGTCATTAACTTTATCCGTACACATTCTTTAACATGAGTTGTGTATTTTTTACTCAGTCGATTTCACTTGTATATTTTACATCTTACCAACAATTTTCAACCTTTTTCTCAAGTACCGGATGGTGTTACCGCCGCGATCATCCATTAGGCAGGCATACAACCACGTAATTCACTCAACTACCAAATGATTTCGTTAAAAACCGAGACGTTTCCTCCGATACACTTACGTAGGTACAAATTGCGGCTTCAATACGATGGAATAAAATGTAAAAGTATAAAACGGTACTTAATAATGTTTTGAAAATGTTCTACCTTTACAATCTTGATCAGATTTTATTTGATGCTTTTATTGCGATTTACGAGTCTCCGAAGTCGTTTTCCCTTTCATTTCTATGCGACTGTTACAATAATTCAGAATACTGAAATTGTAAATAATATAAATACGGGCGTGCAAAGAATTAAATCATAAATATAAATCACCTCACTTAAAGTTATGGCTTTTTAGTTAAGCTGAAAATTGCTAGTATAACATCATAAGAATTTTTGTTTGAGCATTTTTTCATACTCCCACCATTGTTTCTTAACGATCTCGCCGAGGATTGACCCTCGACGAGTCCTGAGGAAAAGCAATTTTACTGTCTTTAAGAATATGAGGAGTTGCAAAACGAGAGACAAAAATAATTGTAAAGGCAGATAGCCACAGAAACAGGACTTACGAATAAAGGCAAGTTGTAAGGCAGCAAGAATAGCAATTAGACTAATTGGACCTAAACTTGTGAGCTACTTTTTTGATCATAATAATAGGTATGAAAAGTGCCTTGATGCAATAAACAAATCCAGATGTAACTCGCAAGCTTCTCTAAGATATTTTCTTTCGTTTTGCCGAGGACTGCACAAGCATTAGGTAATGAATACATAATATCGTTATTCTCCGATAAAGATATGTTAAAAGTAGGACCAAATACCGTACAGGTTCCGTCATGCTCTCCACTAAAAAAAAACCAATCCTATTACAAGTAGGAAAAACATTTATGCAAACTAATTTTATTTTCCACGTTTAATCTTTTGTCTAGAACCGCTAGAGGGGTTATCAAATTACGATTTTGTTTTTTTGAAGCCGGGGTGGCTAGGGCTGGGACGAGGTGCACGGCCGGGGGGTTATCGCTCCAATCGTGACCGCTGATGGATTCCCACTGTCACGAGACAGATACCGACTATTTAATTCGAGTTTCCGCACAGTTTTTGCCCGGTTATCTCCTTCGATATTGCGCTGATGCTGTGGATTTACGAATATCTATTACGAGAGAAATTATTTCTCTAGGTAGGTAGGTTTATTGAACAAATTGATTAGAGATACATTTATTCTTGGTTAGATTCGACAATAAACTTCGAAACATTCTGATTGTTTTTACGTGTCAATAAAAATACGTTAATCAATTTGTAAGGAAATAAAGTTATTATTCCATAAACCTCACTCATTCTAATCAATATAACAAAATAATAATAAGAGATAGGTAAGGACGGATGTAATTCCTAGTTTAGGTTTGGTTTTTTCCGAGTTCTGTGGTAATGCAATCAAAATAAAACATAACCTGACATTTCCCATCCTCAAATCGTTTACGGCGACAGTAGGTATGCTTATATTATTTTAACAGCTCTAACGATATTCAACTCCTGTACTGAACGGCAAAAAAGGGTAGCTTCGAACACAACGTGTTATGTCGTTTTTGTAGTTTGTTTCCCCCTTGTCGGTCGTAAGTAATTCCCTTATCCTCGAAGAAAAGTTACAGCGGGGGATCCCTACTTTACACAGAACTGTAGGTTTTTCTTTATTTTTGGGAACGTATAATTCTCACTTTACCAAAAGGAATCGCGTTTTTTTTTCACAGTCCGCTATATTGAATTCCTCCGGTAGGTGAAGGAGATTGTACTCTACCCTAACAACATTCTTGGAATACCATGTTACATAATGTCAGTATAGTAGGTAGTAGGTATTTATACGACGGACACATTACAAAGGACTCTCTGACTAACACGCTTAGTTTGGGTTTCGCAGGTTGCTTTAAAATATTTTATAATAAATATCGCCAGACTGACACACCAACTGTATGGTCCCAAACTAAGCAACGCTTGTACCTTGGGTACCGTACAATGGACTAGGGGCGATCCCAGTGACACCCATACTAGGGCAAATAACGAAGAGGACATTTCCGAAATTTGCCGTGGCGGGAATCGAATCCGCAACCACCATGTGCAGTGAGCCGAGCGGCTTACGCTCGAACCACTGCGTCAAGCGGTCGCCAAATTTATTTATTATAAAATAAACTGCAATATTTTAAAAACAGTATATATTCGCATGCACTTGATAAAAATAAACGGCAATATACTCATATTCCCGCTATCCTTTTTGTTCGTCTGCTAAGATTGATATGACACATATTTCTTATTTATATAACCTCGAGTACAGTGAATGTTTTTGTTATAGAAATAAACTAGAACAAGACACTTTAGCCAGTTGCAAATGACGTTTTCTTTGTGGTGCGTCCGTGTCAAACGTAGGAAGAAAGTCCTTGCGGGTGGCATTGCATCGTGGGCGCATTGTTCTTCGCACGGCTCACATACCTTCTGCTCACATTTTGGTGCAAATCTAAAGTAAATAGCGGATTTAAGGAAATTGTTTGTATAATAACTACATCTGTCGCCTGTTGAATGTACTATAGGTGAAAGTTATTACTCCATAAGTACTAAATAGTGGGATACAACGCGCTTCACCCAGAAGTAGATGTTGTCAAAACTGACGTGTAATGAGCCGAGTGCAAGAAAATCAGAACGGCTAACAGACTTGCCCTTCAAAGCCCACTATCTCTTCACACGGCCCCACATAAGTAGGTAGTTAAAGAGAATAGGGATTCCTTACACAGTCATTGGACATCACCTTCTTGGTAATAATAATAAATAGGCAGCCTTAAGAGTAGAGTTATCCACGTCGTAGGTATATTAGGATGATACGAGATGTGGTACTTATAAGTACTGTTTTAATTTTTATTAATTTAGCTTAGCCACAAGCAGGATAGGATAGGATAGGTTTATTCAGAGAGGTTCTAGTGACAGTTTGAATGGGCAAAAACAATATAGTTTGGTGTACATTAAGGACGTACCTACCTGCCTATAAAAGTAGAGAACAGGTATAAAGTTGGTAGGTAGATAATATTAAATGTCACTACTTTCCTCTACCCTGACGCAAGCCTTTCCTGTTATTGCGATTTATATTTTTAGGACTAGTATTACCTATATTTAGAAATGTTATTACTGCTGAGTGGAGAGTACAGATATGGGGACTATTCCTACCACGCACTCCCATCACTGTTACTCTTGTAAACCAGGATCGACAATGGTGACCAACTTAGACTATTATTCTTAACAAGTCTCTGGTGACCAATGATGACGTCATCATTAGACTAGGTACTGATATACTTTAGGTCAATGACCTTCAATTTATATAGATACAGGTTACCTGTATAATGGCCTAAACACCGGTCAAACGCACCGTCAACGTTTTCATAGGCGCCACGAAACTGAGCTCGGGTTTGCCATCTAGCCTAGTTTTAACGTGCCGTATAACGTATTGACGGTTATTATAATATTTCATCAAAGCCCAAGATAAACCAATTGACGCAAATAAATAGCTAAGTACCAATAGATTGACGACCGCTTGGCGCAGTGGTTCGAGCGTAGGCCGCTCGGCTCACTGCATCGGGTGGTTGCAGGTTCGATTCCCGTCAGGGTAAATTTCGGAAACGGCCTTTTCGTAAATTTCCCTGGTCTGGGTGTCACTCGGATCGCCCCCAGTCCATTGTACGGTATCCATAGTACAAGCGTTGCTTAGTTTGGGACCATACAGTTGGTGTGTTAGTCTGGCGATATTTATTTATTATTTATTTATAACCGTATATTAACAATCGACTTGTAAGTACGTAGGTTATTGACATGAGAATCATCACGATCGTCACAACAGGGTGTCCGCCCACTATGACGGTGGCATGCTAGTTAACATCATGCCACAATACACGCAAAAAGTGTTCAGGGTTTGTGAGGCAATGCCCCATGTGTCCTAGCTTCCGAACTCCTTTCATGTTCAACTGTGTTCCTATTATGGATTAATAGGTTTCACTTGGCAAGTCTCTTTATTGTTGCGTAATGAACAGTTTTAGGCAAGGTTCTTGTGTAACATTTCTTATTCGAACTGAAACGCAACTTTATTATTTTTCTTATGTAAAATTCAGTCAAAAAATTAAAACAGTTTCTATGTCTCGCGCTAAACAATCATTCGTCCAAAGCGTACCTACATGTAAAGAGGGCATTGTGATTACTTGCAAGTGGTCTCGTTTGATGAGGCACCGATTAACCATTTACGTATGTTTAAATTTACATATCTCTAGAAGTAACTCGGTGGCTGACGTCACTGTTTGGAGAAAATCTTGAATAAGGGCGCTCTGCAAAGCCCGGAGGTATGACGTCATTTAGCAACCGACGCTCAAATCACCATTCAATGCCAAAGCCTCTGCGCAAATTTAACATTACGGTGTAGTGGGACAAGGCTTACGCAAAATAATCACATCTAGACTATACGCTTTCGCTGCTTACTTGCATTTGCTAGGTTTCTGATTATGACATACCACATTTACTTATCCTTGAGCGTGGTACGCGGAATCTAACGAATTCCAATAAAATTGGTTTTTCATAGTAACACAAAGATTGAATTGCGACACGATGACATCACTGAAGATTAAAATTAAATAATAATTGAGGTACAAAACTACCTGAGCCACAATAATTTAGTGTTAGAGCCGGCGATTGTTCTTAGAAGTAGCCGAACACAGTTAATTTGATATAAATTGTAGATAATAACAAATAATGAAGACGACCAACAACCGTGTCCAAGTGCACGGAGAACGGTGGAAGGTGTCTGAATCTTAGACGAAAAATAAAACAACTTGACAAGAATAAGATAAATATATTTTTCTTATTTAACACGATTGGACATAAATTTACGCAATTCAAAGTCCCTGCTACCGTTTAAAGACAAGAAAAAAAAAAGGAAAATGAATTCCATTTCAGTGATCGCGTTGAAAGAGAGCATTTAAATCGTAAGTCATCCGGAGGGTCGACGAAAACATCGTACCGTAGGATCTAAAAGCGATTTGTCATCCATCACGGCGAAGCGGGCGGCCAAGTGCAGTCCCATGTCGACAGTGACTCATTAAGGCGATCAAATCATCAAAGAAGTGGAATTTTTCATGGTCTATGAATAGGTCTAACTGGTTAACAACTTTACTAATTTTAAATCCAATGTTAAGTACTCAGTTGAGCTCATTTCGACCTTATGTGAATGTAATTGCGCTTTTAATTGAGATATTTATTTTCCCTAAAAGTGTTCAATAAAGGTCTTTGTAGAATACCGGCGGCATCTGTTTCCAACTACGAACATCCATGTATACATGTGATTAATACACATTGCACTTTATAATATTGCATTTGTAAAAATATTTGCATTTTTTTAACAAAACATAATGTGCATGTGTTAGTGATGCATTAAATTTTTGACTAAGTAGGTACCTACATAATGAAAATGTTTGTACAAATACGTCATGTAAAAATTAAGACACGACGGGAACAACACATGTTGTTAAATTCTTATAATTCGTAGGCAGGTACTGATATACGCAGTCAAAAGTGATGTTAAATTTTAACGACGACGAAGTCTGGCTTAATGCGTAGGTACTTTGGCGATATTTTATTGCATTACAAATACAATACCAACGAGCGGGCGTCTGGGAAACGCGTGGTTTGTAACGGCTACGTACCTATATGTTTATTGCTTTTCAATGTCTTTGTCTGAATACTTACCCATCCAAATGGTAGGCATCATCTTCACCTAAAACGCCATCCTTCTTCTCATAAAGGGTTTGGATTTTTGATTTCAGCTGAAAACAAAAGAAATATGAAACAAAAACAGTTGAACAAATGACTTTTGTGCATAAAAAAATAAGTGGAGCGCAGTAGTTAGTTGACTCACGTTTGGCTGATTCGTTTTTAGCACAATTGGACGAATTAGTGGAAAAGTTGAGTGGCCTTTCTCGTCATAAAGTCGATAAGTATAGTACCTATAGCAACTGAGTACTTTGAGGGCAAAGAAATTGTAATAATCTTGAGGGTCATAATTTGTTATCTATAACCGTATAAGTGACAGCTTGAGACCAAAGTACATTTGTAATCCCACATGTAAGTGATCCGCGGTGATACTTAGCAGGTCAACGACTCGTAACTTGAATTACTGACAAAAAACTGCAAGTAACTGTAGGTAGGTATATTAATAGCTCCAGTCATGATGATCGACCCTTCGATGAGAGGAATAATAAAACTATTTAAAAACTACTCGATAAAAAAACTTGAATAAACGGTGAGATTATGGTTGTGGGTAAATCGTATACAAATCACTGACGTGTTAAAATGGCTCTTTGTGAATCAATCGCAGTGTGATTTGAGCGAATGGTAAGACTACCATTATCATTGTACTTTTTTTACGACCGCTTGACGCCAATGAAGATGGTCGACCGCGACCGCTCAGTTTTTGAGAAAATGGCCTTTTCATAATTTGCCTTTTCAATTTTTTTGTGGAATAAGTACGTAATACTGCCGTATCGCGAGATGAATGCAGGTCGAGCGAGATTTGGCCCCTGGGCTAGATCACCCCCAATCCATTGACCGGTATATAAAGTAAGTATCTACCTACCTAAAGTAAAAGTGTTGCTTAGTTCGGGACTTGAAAATTGCTGTGAAACTGATGGAGAAAACAGTGTGTTCACATTTATTTACTTAAGACGCTTTGCAAATTCATTATTAAGTTGGTACATACTTACTTATCATAAGTAAAGCAAGAATGTGCCTGATAGCAAATGTATTAATATCTGTTTTTCTCTCCTTATCACGACTAAAGTCAGTCGTTTAATAATTACTTAACACTAAACCATATGAGTAAAGTATAAAGTTATTTACCGATCGATTTTAATTTTACTTTGCTGTTTCACAGCGGTTCGTTTAGTTAATTTGTTTTTGTAATTAGGTAACGAATTATTTACTACATATTTAATCACAATAACTGAACATGTTTAGTTTACAAAGGGTACTTATATATAGCAAAACATATAGAAAGGTATGTACTATTATGGGCTATACTTATATATATTATATACTAGCTGTGCCCCGCGACTTCATCCGCGTAGTATTGGATTATGGGGTTAAAAAGTAATCCTATATGTTAATCCTGGTTATAATCTATCTGTGTTCCAAATTTCATCCAAATCCGTTCACTAGTTTTTGCGTGAAGGAGTAACAAACATACATACATACATACATACATCCACACTCACAAACTTTCGCATTTATAATATTAGTAGGATAGGTTAGGTACTCTGAAATAAGTAGGTACAGTAGATAGGAATATACGCGAATAAACAGTAGGCGCATTTGCTTAATAACATTTAATTAATAAATAACACTATTATTTATTAAATAATTGCAGGAAAGAAGTAATAAAACACATTTAAATAGATTTATTATCGAGCTGAGTAACCAAACTGACGTTAAATCATTTGCCTTATTACCTAACATAGTAATAATTTCAGTACAGTTGAAAATCGAAATTCCCAATTTTTGCAGCGTATTAAATCGAATATACGACACTATAGTAGATAACTATTATATATTATTTATTAGTAACAGGGGCCTTTTATTATTTGTCAGAACTTTTCTGTTGCGTTTAACTATTGAATTTAAACTGCATTTATGACTAGAATAACTAGCAGACTCCAAGGTTAAAAAAAAGTTGAGATAGTTAGGAACGAGAACTTAGTATATTTGGCGGAAAAAAAAATTAAGAAAGTTTTCTAGTAGGCACCTACTTATCCAAACTCCGAAGAATTATTTCGTACTTTAGAAATACCCTGAAGAGAATATGGATTTATAGAGTAGGTATACGTATCCAGTAACATGTGCGATACTTATTTTATTTACGAAGAGTATGCGAACAAAGTACTTAGGTACCTACTTCCATTCAAGTTTTTTAAGTTCCTCCTCCAAGTTCTCGGTTCTGTTGAATCCTCACTGTGTGGTGAGGTCTTTGTTCCCGCACAATGGCGGAGCGTCTCCGTGCATGTGTAGAATTGCGCAGTCCGACTCATTGCATGGAGGATATTTGTCATGACAGCGTCTAGTCGCCGGACATGTTGGGAGCTTAATACGGAAGACCTAGCCTATCCGTTCTTCTAGATTCGTCCGTTACATAATATGCACTTGAATATTATTTGAATACTTTAAGAATTGCATGTTTTGCAAGTAGTACCTGTCACTGAGATATAACAGTTTATTGTTGGATATGGATAGAGAAGTAATAGTCGGAAAATACATACAGTTGTAATACTACCCCGTAAAAAAAAATCTGTAAGCAGTTTTAATAAATAAATATGTATCACCAGATTGACAAACCAACTGTATGGTCCCAAACTAAGCATTTGGGACCATTTGGTACTTTTACCATTGGATACCGTACAATGGACTGGGGGTGATCCTAGTGACACCCAGACTTAGGGAAATTACGAATACGAAAATACCAAGAATCAAACACAAGCCGCGGCCAAACACAAACAAAATCACGGTTTAATTAACGCTCTGAAAACGTGTCTACTTACTGATAATTACATTTCCCAAGATGATCTAACAGAGGCCTAGCTTCAAGTTTTAACATTGTAAGGGTATGCCTAGATACATTTTGTTGATAAATGTACGTGGCAGAGCCGACTCGGTCTGATACAGATAAGCCGTGAAGGCATGCATGCAACGCGCTAAATATGTGGACGATAAATCTTTAAATAGTGTACAAAGCACGGTGTATCTATTAATTTTATCACCCCGTTTAACAAACTGGCATTGTTTCTATTTAGTGCATAGTCTGCTATTTAACCAAGGCATTGTAACAATTTTATCTTATTAGTAGAAGACATTTTTTTTCTTTTTAAAAGCTCCGCATACAATAAGTATGCGTCAACAACTTGCAACTTTACTGAGTAATATGCATTAGACTATTAAAAACTTTTTCTAGGCGGGTAAAAAGATAAATATAATAATCTTTAGACTTGTTCAAGAAAAAACAAGTTTTTCAACAAGTTTAAAATTATACCGTTTGCCTTAATCCTTGCAGATGATTTCTCCTTTGAATTATTATAATATGTATAGTTTCCTTTATTAATGCGTAAGTATTTCTGTTTTCAATTAAATTTAGGTAGTCTATGTGATCCATCCGCTTATGAGTGAAATGATAATATTCATGTAGACATAATGGTGAGTATTAGCTGATGTGGCTTGGAGGCGGAGGTCGGGAGTCAGTAAGCCCCACTGAGAGCCCATCGAGTATTGGCCCTCGAGACGAGCGTCCTGCACCGGAGACTCTCCATAACTATTGGGGCGCCCAGGGCTTTCAAGAACCAGAGATAAAACGGTTTTTTTTTAGTAAAAATAGGGAAATGGATTATTCCAGACACGTGCACTACTCATTAGGTATTAATTTCGGCAGGTGCCTATCTCGTGTACCAGTGTATTATTGCGAAAAATAAATATAATTATTATGTTTACATAAACAATTAAGAACGCCTCCGCCAAATCGAGACAAAACAGTAAGCGCTATAGTACCTTTTACTCGAAAAGGCAAGTCGCTATGAACCTTATATGTTGGAATGCAATTAGAAAACCAGTTCTCCCTTATTTTTAAATAGTTACGGGTCAGTTTCCATTTCAAAATGATCTAAAGTGAACTTAACACAGCAATATCTATTTACCTTGGTTTACCGAGTACGTAGGTAGTTTTAAGTTATCAAGTCGTATCAATAGCACGAACATAAAAATAGTTAAATAGGTATTGCATTTTATGAATAATAGTTGAAAATATAGCTTCATTATGAATAGCCAGCCATTGTGCGGCACGGGAGTTTTCCGTCTCAAAAAATAAATAATTGTCTCAACAAATCTGGGACGTTTGGCAACAACCGTCGCTTTGTAATCACCTTTCTACTTGCCGGCTCAACATCTATTGTTAATAATTCATATCTTCTCTGTTACAAATCGTTTGATATTTTAATGACACACCCGAATCGTTCAGAAGATTATTTTTTTACTCAAGATGTTACGTTCCGATTGGCGATCACAGAAACATGAATACACCGAAGAGGAGCCCTGAATAAATGAATACTAACAAAATTGGTGATTATAATAATTTATACGCGGTATAAATATTTTTATTTCCAGTTTAAATATAAAGCAGAAATCGCTGATAAGCATTTAATGCTTTTTGATAAACCTGCTCGTTCGAAGGTAGGCTAGGTATCTCGATTTCAATTAGCATGGCTGGCCTACTTAAAGCATCTGCCGTACTTTGAAGAAAACATTAGGCTGGTGGTTCCCGTTATTGTTCTAACATTTAAAGTAGACGGACAACATCATTCAAAGAGTGTAATCTAGCCAGAATAGCCCACTATAGTGGGTGATGTGAGCAGGGCATGACGTCACGAAACCGACATCCTAGTATCTTGATGCAATTAATTACCATTGATCGCAATAGGTAAGTAGGTAGGTACCTACTAAGACTATGCGCGGTGGGTCGCCGCCCGCTGCAGCCCGTCAGACTTCTATTGTGCTTGATTAGGTTTCCTGTCGTTTTGTTAAACTATGATCGCAATACTAATTAAGGCAATGTTTTTGTAGTAGTAAAGTTGTTGTGACCTTAGTAGAAATCAGAATAAATATAAAATACTAGCTGTGCCCGCGACTCCGTCCGCGTAGTATTTAACTTAACAACAATTTCGGGATTATCGGGATAAAAAATATCCTATGTATTAATCCCGGTTATAAACTATGTGGGTTCAAAATTTCATCCAAATCCGTTCAGTAGTTTTTGCCTGAAAGAGTAACAAACATCCACACTCACAAACTTTCGCATTTGTAATATTAGTAGGATTCTGACCCGAAGGCTCGTATTAATAAATCGATCTCAAGTCTGAGAGTGATCTTAAGTATGACGTATGTCTTAAGTATGAAGTTACTTTGACATGTCATTTTGTACTGGAATTAAATTTCCAAGATCGCTCTCTGCGCCTTGAGATCTGGCCTCCATTTTGGTTTTCCAAATTGGACGGTCATATTTTTGTATTTTATTGTTATTAAATGTGTTTGTTATTGCTATTTATTACTTGACACTGGCGAAATACCTATTCAACTGGGTGGGCCATATTTTTAAAGAAAGAAGAAAAAGACTTGAGATCGATTTATTAATACGGGTCTAAATCTAATTGTACTTTGCTGTAAAAACAATATTTATTTAGGTATTTGTTTGTATGAATTCACGCCTTGTTCTCGGCAATGTAAATATACAAGCCAATTATCTCAGGCAAAAACACTCGACAAAGAAGGAGCAAGTAGAACGGACAAACCACAAACTACATTCCGAGATTCAGTCAGACCCACCAAAGGGAACGTAAAGCGACTTGTTTGTAGTAAAACTTTAAATTGCATTTTAAATTTCACTCGTTAAGTTACACTTACTCATTCTAACGAGCACGGAGTTTTAGTAATCAAGACATACTTTAGTAAGTAGCGCTCTGGTGTGTCTAAAAAATGTTCGCTATCATCATTCGCCTCACGTATGCGCTTCTGATTACAGTCGTCACGTTAGTCGTGTGCGCCGCTTCGAAGATATTGCCTACGCAAGTGTTTACGAGAAACAACGCCTAAGGAAATCATGGGAATTCCGGGGCAGTTCATGCAAAAAGCCAGTTTTAACGGTACTAAAACATGTCTATCGGCGATTGGCGTCTGGTCTAGCCATTGCAAGTCTCGCATGTGATCTAATTGTGGCATGCGGCCGCTGACGTAACGGGCTTAAGAGCCGGTTGAGTGACCGCCTCGCATGCTACCAAACGGCATCCCGAACGAACCAAATCGTCTCCATTTATTACCGGCCGCAGACCGTCAAGGCAATCCTCTTAATTTTGCAACATAACACGAGATGGCTTGACCACCCGTTGCACACGCGTAGAAATAGAACTACGAGATGCGATTCGATAGTGATATTGAATGATATAAAACGACCTTGTATGTCTGCGAAACTTTTTGTGCCAGTTGTATAGTCTGCGTACATGCACCGTACTACCGTCTGTTTTTTGTTCAAGAATTCCTATTATAAATACGTTACGTGAGTATCTTTTTTGAATAATCTCTCGGTTGTAATCGTGTCTTTGAATCCAAATAAAATATTTCGATAAGATTTATTGTCAACATGGGGTCGTCGCAGCTAAGGGTCGTTTCCTCCTAGTGGTATCATTTTCTCATTAGCCATCCTCCTCCATTCCGTCGGCGGGTAAACGAACTGCGAGTGCGCGGCGGCGTCGTCGGCATTCGCCGGATTTAGAGGGATCAACACCTTCGGCTGCGTCCCCTATTTTCCGTCTTTCGTCTTCACAAATCTTAGTTGGTTATATGTTTAGGCAAGATTTTCAGGCTTTTGGTGGTTCTAGTTAGTTTGTATGTTGATGATTTGTATCCGTACTAGTGGAATCGAGTAATGCGTTCAAGAGCGAGGCCCGGCGTAGCTTCGCGGAATCGTGATTGCATATATGCACATCATTAGCAATGTTAACGTTGCGTGCTTCGGAAATACATTAAACAGCCAATATGGAGCTGGAGAAAATGACTTTATTAATGATCTTATTTTTTCACACATGATAGTCATGAGATGTCTAACTGGTGTTAATTAGCATCGATTTTTCTGGAACAACATACAGAATGAATTCTCAGTTCCTTATTTTCTGTGTATTCTTAAAGCAATTTCATTAAAAATATTCCTTGCGGATCTTTTGTTTCCTAACATTTTAGATTTTCACGTTGTGAATGCTAACATAATATCGCAGACGCCGCGCCTGCATCCTTGGCGCTGGCGCGAGAGACCCTGGATTAATCTAACTAAGTTAGGAGTTCCGAGTGCACAACACTGATACCGACCTCTGATATTATTGCACTTTATAATCTAATAAAATGCTATTTTAATAGAATACAGGCGAGAGCAGAAACTTTTACTTCGAATTATAAAAACAACGTCGTTATAAAAGTAAATAATATAATAAAAATGTCATCGACATGCACTTCGCACGTCTGAAAACACGGAAGCTACGAATATATTGAAAATTTCATCTTCAACCATGAATATGTGTGTCTGTGAATTTAATTGAAATTTCAACTAGAGATATTTTATACATTTCAGCTTTGATAAGGATAGCATGAGAGCATTTTATATGATATAAAAATGAATCTCGATTTCCTTGGTCATCGCATCACGCGTCAACAGATTGAACAGACGCGGAACTATTTCGCTAATCCTTATTTTGTTGTGTTTATTATTGTCAGGAGAAGGTTCTTATGTAAGAAAAAATAAGAAAGTTGAGCGGAACAATTCGAATTCAGTATTCAAAGTTAGCACAGGACAACGTCTGTCGGGTCAGCTAGTTTTGTGTAAAGTTATATTAATTAGGTACTTATGATATTTCATAATCTTATCCTTAAACTTTATCTTGCAAACAATGATATCTGTAATAAACCAGATAATTCGTACATAAGATGCAACCGGTACGTTCCATTTTAGCCGTGTACCGCTACCGTCTCCATCCAGTGAGGTTTCCCAGAAAAACGCCGACTCGTTTACGCCGCCTTCCGTTCAACCTTCTTAGATGAACTGTGTGAGGAATGCGACGCGAAATTACTGTTGTCGGAATGTTTTTACTGAGCCCGTATCCTTTGCGCTTATTTCTTTCTGCCTACGATTTATTACTCTGTGCTAAAATTTATAGTTAAATTCTACTTACTTTCAAAAAACTCAATACAGGACGATGTATAGATGTTTAACGAAAAAACATTACGAAAATGATCTCACACTTTTCCAAAAGCCTATTCGTTAGCTACGGAAATAACGCTGATAAGGCATATTTTCGCAATAAGTCCCAAATAAAGCAATATTTGTTTAAAAACGTTTATTCCTCGTTTACGTTAAACGTTCCGCTTTTTGCACATAATTTAATATCTTCAGAACTATATAGTTTCAAGTTAAGACACACAGAAGGTGAATTTAATCTCTTATCTCAGTTAATCTACTAGGTACAAGTTGGAAACTTACGTTGGTAGTCTGCAAACTATTTCCTCGGGATGGAATGTTGTCACAGACGACGCGGTCCTCCTTTAAATATACGTCAACATTTATGCTTTGATAGGGACTGATGTACTTAACTAATATTTAATGACACAGATACCTTACGTAAATGGAAAGGGTTTACTAATAATTACAAAACCTACCCAGAATAATTAGATAAACAATTTTTAATATTTGTGCTTAAGAAGAAATTTATAGCTAATTTTAAGCCCATTTTTGTCACAATAGGTATTTGTTATCATGACACGTCATTAGGCAAAACAAAAATTTGATAAGATAGATATAGCTGCTGATAAAGTAACATTTGGTGGTTTACAAACAAACATTTGGGGGTTTTAACTGACATGCCAAGTAAGTAGGTACTTACGAAATTACTCCTTTCATGTAATCAGCGCCTTTGTTCCTTTGCATAACATTTTGTTTATAATTACATACATACTTAAGTTATTTATCACGCGTCAAAACAAACAAAAGAAAGTTTGCGCCAAAATATTCACCACTTTCTCAACAAAGACGCGGAATCTATTAAGATAACAAATAAAGAGTTTTAAACCTCTTACAAAGTTACGCCCGTTTGAGTTGTTTGTCATCGGCGGAAAGCTCACAGGTCTTACCTCTGAAGCCTTATCGGAGGCGCCGTGGCACCTAAACTTTCGCAAATTTGGATAGTTTAAAAGTTACGGACGGAAAGTTCGTCATGACTTAATACCTTCGACACCTATTAACAACCTTTACAACTATTGAATTCCCAAATCTTTTAACTTTGACCGGACTACGACATGCCTTTCCTTATTCCCCGAGAGAGTAGACAGAGATGCACTGCAAGTCAACCGTCATTTTGTCAATGCTATTTTCATCTCAATGCAATGTATAGGGGCGAGCTTATTGTCATTATAATGGAGTACAGGCTTCCTCCCCCTCAATGCAAAGGGAAGTGACAAGTCACTGGTATTAAAATTTCATATTTATTACACGGGAATTGTCCTCGATCGATGTCAATTCTGAGAAGAGCTATCAAGTTTTGGTCTACATTCGTATACTATACTAGCGGCCCGCCCCGGCTTCGCACGGGTACATTGCGGTTACATTATTCGAGTTTTAGTAAGGATCCCTAATTTTTTTGAAAATATATTATAGCCTATGTCACCCGGGGATAGTGTAGCTTCCCAACAGTGAAATAATTTTTCAAATCGGTTCAGTAGTTTCGGAGCCTATTCATTACAATCAAACAAACAAAGTTTTCCTCTTTATAATATTAAAGTATAAAGTATGATGAGTGTATTATAACTTTATAGGCTGTTAAACCCCACACAAAATATGAGTGATATTCAAAAGTCATATTTAGCGATGAACCAGATGGAAAGAGAGTTGATGATTAGATTCAAATCTTAGGCCATTAAATTATACTTTGATAGCACCAAACGATACTATAGCACGTTTTCTGAGTGAGTTAACTATCTGACGGAATTAATAGTCTGATAGCCTCTATTCATTGGTTAACCATTCTGATTTTTATTAGCAGGTTAATTTACATCGAATTTCGTCTACCTACTATAATAAAATTGTCTAGACATTTAGACGAGAATTTGCTACATTATTATTACTTCGATATTTAATAATAATTAATAAGCCTGTTTTAGATGATTTTATTGGTTAGCCAGTTAGTTGGTAAATCAAATGGAACCACGCGGATACTATGGAGAGATTTTAAGGTAGGTATTATTTTTCTTCGGTTACTATGGTTTATATCTATTGTTAATTATAACAGTACCTGTATCAACTTTATGGTTGTGGTAATTCTTGATAAAAACATGCAACTAAGTTTTTAAAATATTTGATGTCCTTATTTTTTTTTCGTTGTCAACGAAATATACTTTATGGAACCAAAACTCGGAGAGGGGCGAGATGGAGAACGCAATTTAGTATGGAGAAAGATCGCAACAAATCGTGAATCTTATTAAGAATTAATCTATGAAAAAAAAAAACATAAATAAAAAATGGGTGTTAGTACAATACAATCATTTTAACGTAAATATTAAAGAAGTAAATAAAGAAAAAAAAAATGGTATTTTTCTAAGTCCGTTCAATCTTTTGAGAACCAGTTGGTCAAGTTACATTAATGTCGTAGCCGTTTGGCGAGAACTAAGTAAATGGAATAACATTATTGTTTACTATGCAATATTAACGGGAATATCGGTGGTTTTCCCCATACAAATGCCAGTTTTATTAGTTTTAAGTATCTAGCTATAAAAATAAAGACTTAACATGTTATAAAGAACGCAGAAGTAAGTAAAGACTAAGAGTGAGAAAGGCATGTACCAAATAGAAAAGGTGAAAACAGAAATTTACGGAAATGTTCATTTTCATCATTCAAATATTCACATGAACTCAATATTTTAAACATTATACTTATATTCCTCTTATAATATATTCATGTGTGATTTATATGTAGGTTATAAATGAGTCTACCTATCTATACAGATCTATTCCCCTATCACCCCGACTTTGACCGGAACAATTAGGTAGTTCAAATAATTCATTATTGTGTTTATCTGTTATTGATTATATTATTTGTACTGTAATCAATAATGGGACGCCAAATTGTAAAGTCGACGAACTTGACGATACTGATAAACTGAAGTCATTATTGTTATCTTGTTTTATCATCTTAATGACGATGGCCGCGATATTTTCTGAGAAACGCGCCGCTCGTGGCTTGTCATTCTGTGACGTCAGCGGCGTACCATGATTAGATAGGTACTTTAGTATCGTAGAGCAGTTTTCTTGTGCAGTGTTATGGCGATGACACACCAGCAGCTGTAGTGTGATTTTTAAGCTGTGGTCACCGCTATTATTATGTTTGAAAGCGTTTGATCGCTGTCGCATAGCAATCGCCATACCGGAGTGGCCTCGGTTTTACAGTTGAAATGTGTTAAGGTGATAACTGCGTTCGTTAAGTAAACGTCCAAAAAAACATAAGTACATAAGTTTGTTATATATATTTTACATTTTATTTATAAAATAATGAATTAACTCGCCGCTACGCTGTACGAGTCATCCATACAAATTTCGCATAAAAGATTTATCTAATATAAATAAAATAATAATTATGATCTAAGTACATTTTATAAAGCAAATAGTATGCGTTTGTTTTGTGAATGATTATTTATTCAGAGGGCACAGAGACAGAGAGGTTGCGCAATCAACAGACCATTAAAAAGCATACTCATTCGAACGCTGTATAAAGTGTCACCCTATTTATAAACAAATAAATGAATTATACTTATGCCTCTTCTATAATAAATTGCTATCAGCGACAATAGCAATTTATAGAGCTAATAAAATATCCTTTCAAGTCAATAAAATACCTACCCAGTGCCTATACCTATTTATTAATTTTAATTAAATTCGATGTTCATTTTTTCATTGATATTTATGTAAGTTATTACCTATTGTTGCGAATGCTGTTGGACACAAACTAAGCTTATTTTAAATGGGACTGGTGTCGCCACACACTCCCACCACTGTTACCTCCTGTAAACCAGGATCGACAATGATGACAAATAATGACGTCGAGGTTTGACCCTCGACGAGTCCCGGGGAAAAGTTAAATTGTAATAAAGTGGTTCTTTTTCTTCGAACTCCTCCTATTATTTATTTCGATTAAATTCGTGCGGGTTCCAAGACCATTTAACAAACTAAGCTTGATTAAAGTAATATTGCGTTCACTCTCATAGTCATATCATACTAAATGAGCAAGCCAGCAATAATAGGTACCTAATTTGCGATCAACGGAATTAGCACTATTGTTAATAATATTTAACACGAACTGAAATAGTCATTATAAACGGGGAAAAATATAGTGTACCTATAAATTTTGTAGGCGAACTGAAAGGGATAGTGCTATACGTTCAAAGAACAAGCGACTGGCTCAGTTGACAGTTTATCTTGGCTATATTGATAGTACAAAAATCCATTAATCCAAATTGTAGACTTATAGTGAGACAAAATAAGATGCTCTCTCCACTCTACTAAGTCAGCTGTCCGTTCTTTCGTTACATAGTGATATTCCTTTCTTTCGCCTAATAAATACAGGTCCCCAATTATGTTGGTTGGATACAGCCTAGGCCATAATAGCATGTGCCAGAACAATTATACATCTACGATAAATATGTATAACATCAATGGAATCATCAAGGAATATAACTTTAGCAATCCAGTTGCCATGTTCATTTTAGTTAAATTACTTACATTTATTACAACTAAATTTATAAGCGCTTCCAGTGAAGACAATAAAATTGGCATTTATTAGATACTACAAGCTCAAGTCCTTCCAAAGTAAATTAAATTTATTTCTTACTAGTTGCTTATTGCAACCGTTTACGTAGGCGTTATTTTTTGGATTTGTTTATGTATTACTAGCTGTACCCTGCGCGCGTTGCTACGCTGTCAAAGATTGGTCGTACCAACTCGGATACCTTTGTGGGCTCAGGCACAACACTTTGCTGAAGATCATGACATGATCAAATGCATAGTTTACGATTCTATAAAGGACATACAGACAAACATTCATTTATATATATATACTAGCTGAGCCCGCGACTTTGTCCGCGTGGAATTTAACTTAACAAAAAAGCCCGCTTCCGCGTTAAGAGCCCGCGCGACAGACACCATTTAAAAAATATAGTTTTTCTACAATAAAAGTAGCCTAAGTTACTCGTTAAAACATCAGCTATCTGCCAGTGAAAGTCCCGTCAAAATCGGTCCAGCCGTTTCGGAGATTACCCGGAACAAACACACAGACAGACAGACAGACAGACAAAAAAGTTTTAAATCGCGTTTTTGTTATAGGTGTCGTATGTACTTTCATATGCATTTAGTGAAAAGGTGTTATTTTGATATTACAAACAGACACTCCAATTTTATTTATTTGTATAGATCTAGATAATCTTAAGGAAAATCTGGAATAATAGCAGCCAGGCGTATTCCAGAAAAAAACCTTCTGGGTCCGCGGCCGGCGTCTCGGCCGCGCCGCCGCGCCGCGCCGCGCGCCCTGTCACTCCCAGTACCAACTCTAGATTATATCACGAAATCCAATTTCGTGGTTTTGTTATCGCTCTCACAGGAAATTTACTAGATTATTTTCTTCTAACGAATTTAAGTTTCGTTGAAATATTTCTTGAAATTTGTATTTTACAACATACGGTATTCGATGATCTTATAAATAAAGGCAGTAGTTTTATAGTATCTACCTACAAGTTTGGCCACCATTTACTATTAATCTTTCAAATATTTTCCCACCAGCGTCCCTAGCGGAAACGTGCAATGTTATACCTATTCGATGTTGTAGGCATCTATATGGTCAATGTTAAGAAAACTTGTAATAAGCCCCAGGTCTAATTAGAATGCAATCGTCTGAATCCCGTGGATTGCAAATGTTCCTAATTTGATATACCCGATTAAATTAGTCATGCAAGAATTCTTTATTAACAATAGAGCGCGCAATACCGCAGGCTTTTCTAAGTAGATTTATTATTAGATAAAGTTGTATAGTTAGTAATAAGATTTGAGAAATGAACGTAATGTCAACGGCGACATGCCACCCGGGCTTTGGGGCAAGATAAATGAGCAAACGTAATGCAACGTATCGTAAACTTTTAATAGAAAAACGGAATTCTTATACAAATTGATGTTTAGGAATAACTTAAAGTATAAAGGCTTGAGCAGCTCGCGGAGGTCATGCTTACCCCAAACAAATCGGTTTAGCGATTTTAGAATTAAATTCGAAAATGATTTGCATGTTTAAACAATTCAATTACCTAATTGAATGAGGTAAATAAATATTTGTGGGTTATGTAATTTTTTGTCGGAAATGGTGTTCATAACCCTTATAATACTTACTATAATCTAGGATCACGGGTGACGGCAGTGCCCCACAAAGTCGACAGAAAGTTCCTTTTCTTGAAGCGTTGAGTTTTTTTGTACCTTGATATTGACCATCGTAGAAATCAGAACTCTTTATTTCCCAAACACAGGCTGTTTTAGTTTATATATAAATGTCATGTAGCACTTTGTCTAGCTCTTCTTTCGTCTAGCTTACTGCTCTTACTGCACATAACAATATAAAAAAGAACCTTATGGTTGCTTATATATAATTTCAAAGATTATAAACAGCGTGGTGGTTGGTGCTAAATAATATAATGTCGGGCAGTGTCTAGTAATAGAAAATGTCACACAAACTGTGTTCTATCTACAAACAAAGGTATGGACTAGTACTCGAAAGTAATAGCCTCTACCTTCGGACATTATTCTGATAAACATTTCAATCCAAGCAATTGAGTTGTAAAAATTTCATCATACGTTCAAAATTGCATGAATACTTATTTTCTATTGAACATTAACGTCACATGCAAAACATCGCGGCTATAAAGGCATTATTTAACCCTCTGCCATTTTCTATAGGCTTACAAAGCAAGCTTCGTTCTCCGGCGGATTAAAACGAGTTACTTTGTTGCTTGCCTGCATGATAAGGCTGAGCACTAGTGCATGGGATCGAGGTGGTTCGTATAGTCTAATGTCCTTTTTGGAATACGAAACATATTCAATTTTACTTGGTGCCTGTAGTGAAACTCGGCTTCTAGCAAAATTTTCTTTAGTGTCAGTACTTTCCTTTTAAAGATTCATGTATGTATGTATGATATTGTTTTTTAATTTAAAATGTGTGTCGGATGTCTGGCAAAATTGAAAACTTGCAGTCCTATACAGTCAATTGGAGGTTGATCACAATAATATAGTTTATTGACATGTTTCACGTAAATTGAAGTAAGTTTTAACAACATTTTCCTCATTAAAGTTAAATTGTACTGTAAATATTTTTTGCTCGATACTAAAATGTATTCCTTGTAAACTAAAGTGTAGACTGTGTCTACAGACACAGGATTTATAGCTATAATGAAATTATAAGAACAGCTAACATTGCTAACATTGTTACCGATCTCTTATATCAAAGTACCTGTACATTTACATAAGTATTATGAATATAACCATTCGAGGCCCGTATACTGTTACGAACTTTTGGAAATCATGCCTTTTATTATCATAACATCGCTACAGAGGAAACGGCGACGGTTCGTAATGATATCATTTTGTTACAGATAATGTTATAACTAGACAGTAAAATACTGCAATGTACTATCGTTACGATAAATGAAAATATTACACAGATACACCACTTATACATAGAAACGAAAAATAGCCTTACCTTAGTGAAACATGGGAGTATTTGACTGCAGATAAGCGTATATTTCCACTTTTATTGCGCCTAATTGGATGTAATTTTGCGATATTATGATAGATATTGCAAACCAATACAATCAAAATGCTGGATAAAGATCCTGCCAAGTATCGTTTTAAAGGTTTCGTGCAATGCATCGTTTTACTATTAACGCGATGGAGAAGCCAATATCTCGCCGTATTGCAAAATAATAAAAAGAGAAATAAAGTAACTTGTATGGCAGGTCGGTTGGAAGATGCAGAAATCTGTGCGGCCCATGGGCGTGGGTGAACCGGTCTAGACGAGATGAACTTTAAGGATCCGACAAAAACAAAAATAAAAGTTTGCTATATCGCGACACCGACCAAGGGACGCTGCTCGTAATGCCTGATCTTAGTCGTGAGCTGATTTAGTGGAATTTATAAAAGATTTATTATTATATATATATATATATATTGAAGTGAAACTGACTTGCACGTACAAAGAGGATTACCTAGTTAAAATGTTTTCAAGTGAGTATCACAATTTGAATAATTTTGTCGTTTGGAGTGAAGTCTCATGCTTTGATCTGAATTGGGTTAAATGGGGTTGATCTGAAATTCAAGTAAATTTACATTACCTACGGTAGCAACAGTGATGTTGAGGAAAAATGTGTGTATTGCTTTTGAGAGGAAAAAGGCTAAAATAAATTGCACTTTGATTATTGTTATTACAAATTTCAATTTCAATAATATTTTCCTTGCACGATTTATTATTATTATTTACTTATAAAACTCAAACTTATGATTCCGTGACCTATCTCAATATCCCACTTTATTTTAAAATTGAATTCTATCTATAACCAGTTTGTGCAGCTACGCATTCTATTTTAATGAGATTTTTCTGCAAGCACAATGAACTCTGTCGGAGTTTGTTGTGAACTCTCGGGAGAAAACTTCTAATTTACCTCGAGTGGACACAATTGGAAGAAAACACAAGAGAGGGCGTCGCGCCGGATTAGATTAGCGCTGATAAGATTAGTGGTGCCGCGAGCGGCTGCGGTGCACCACCGCCCGCCATGTGAACCTGCTAATTGCAAACTTTTTCCACTACGACCGACTGCACCGACTACTGCATTGTAATTGCGTACCCGCGTTTCTTTTCAACTTTTGATCGATCCTCTAGTAAAGTTCAGAGGCCCGTCGATAGACATAGGTACCTACCCCAGCCCCCATGAATATTTATATCAGCGAGACGCGGACCCGACTTTTGCGGGTTGGACTCGGGCGGGGCTGCACCCTAATGCAATGATTCATATTATTCGGTTTGCGGGCGAGTTGAACGTCTTCCATTATTGTCATTCATCGGAGGAAGTGGGCGGCGAGGGGCGGCGCGGGTGCTGGCGGCAGCCCCCCGCGCGGTGTTCTGTTCAGTCGCTCGTCGACACTCTCGCCGTTAGTACGCGAGAGCCGCGATGCACGTCGCCTACGCTTGACGCATTCAGTCGCGGTCCGCGTGTGTGTACCTACCCTACCCTCACCGTGTTCTGAGATCGCTGCTAGTTTGAATCGCGTGCAGTGCGGCCGCAACCAGTGCACTTCTTTGGATCTTGCGGTCCGATCCGAGCGAGCAGCCAGCCCGCAGCAGTGTCCCACGCGCCAGCCGACGGCTCAGCTGACCAGCACGCCTTCTGCCTGCGAGCGCACGGTGAGTGCGATCGATGCATACAAGCGCTCGACACCACTTATGTGTCTATTTCGAGTCGCTCGCGAAACGGCTCCTGATGGATCGCATTCACGCATTTCGGACATCACCGTGACAGCTGCCAAAGCTTGACAATTTCGCGATGAAATAGCTTCACTATGTGGTGTCGACACGGTGTGCAGCGAGCGTGTTGATAAACAGTGTCGGTTTACTGCGAAAATGGGTAACGGGTCGTCGCGCGTCGTGGAAAATCGCTTTGTTATGAGTAATCATGCTTGTCTTTATCATGAATGTGAAACGTTTCGTGATCGAGGCATGTTGCGAGTGTTACCTATATGGTGCAAAAGTGAGTCGGTGTCGGTCCGGATGGCTTCGTTGTCGGCGGGCGGCAGTCGGCGGCGCCAGCTGACTTCCCGTCGCATTGCACTCTTGCGCAAAACAGGCGTATCGTGGGGAGCGGCTCGCCGCCCGCCGCCGCCGGCGCTGTCTGCACCCCAATACCATTACTCAACAAACCTGTCACCAATCGAGATATTTTGCAAATGAAAATAATTTTATTGATTGGGATGATACCTATGATAACGTAACTTTATCTGCACTTTTTATCGTATCAATAATCCATACTAATGGCTCGTCTGCCTAATTAATTAACGATCAGGCCCATATTAATTCAAAATTAGTGTTCTGAAAAACCGATTTATTCTTTTCAGTCACAAACTTGGCGGATTGACTGCTGCCATTTTTTATGGGCTTGACACATTTTTACATGTTAGTCAGCATTAGTCGCCATTAAAATGTCTTGCGAGAAAGTACTACATTTTATGCAACAAACGAAATACATAATATGTATAATAAACATATTATGCTTATAGGTATGTAGAACAAGGTACAACACCTGTTATCTCTTATCAATCTGCTCTTGCGAAGGTCGTGCTGATATAAGTACGGTTTCCAGTAGCTCCACTCTAGTAGGTACGAGAGGTATACTTATGTATACTGAGGGAAAATCAACTACTACATTTATTATTTTTTTACTTTGGTTTTTAATCGAATATGGGATATTCATGCGATCAATATGAGATTTGTAAAAATTTTGCTAATCCGTCTGGCGTCCGTCGACCATAATATACTTACCTATCTGTTCCTTTATACGACCGCTTGGCGTAATGGTTCGAGCGTAGGCCGCTTGGCTCACTGCACCGAGTGGTTGCGGGTTCGATTCCCGTCAGGGTAAATTTCGGAAATGGCCTTTCCGTAAATTGCCCGGGTCTGGGTGTCACTGGGATCGCCCCCAGTCCACTGTACGGTATCCATAGTACAAGCGTTGCTTAGTTTGGGGACCATACAGTAGGTGTGTTTGTCTGGCGATATTTATTTATTTAAGTATATCTATCCAGTGACAGTGACCCTGACTAACAAGCTCGTGTAGGGACAACAAACGTATAGGGACAAAAGCATTGACAAAGACTAGAGAGCTTTAGAAAACCATATCAAATTTTGAATTTTCTTTAAGCACGCGTCTTGCGGGCACAAAGTCCTGGTTTCAATCCCTGTCCCGCCCGTTTTAGGTCTTGGTGTCTACAAAAACTTAACCAATTTTCGGAAGAATTGTGGAATCCGCCAACCCACACTGGGCCAGCGTGGTGGATCACGGTCTGAATCCCCCTTTAATTGAAGGGTGGGGAGGGCTTTGTCATTACCAGTCTTTGATAAAAGAAGTTATCAAAGTTACCAGTATAGTCAGTTCATTTCACGAAGACGCATGAATTATTGCAAATTGACTCATATGCCTGTGTCATAAGAGTCACAGCAGACGTTTTCGTGAAATGAACTAACTGTAACTTCACACTTTTCCGCTTGGAGCGCTATTGGTAACTATTTGTATTGAGATACATTTTTTTTTTTTTACTTAATTCTATAATATGGCTTTCATATATATACTATGTTAATTTGAATTTAGGTCCTTTATACGGAAAAAATAATAGAATAAACCCCTAATATTGGGATAGAACATCTTCTAGGGTGCATCCACCCGGCGTGCTACCGACACAGGTGAATATAATTGCAGTAGCCTTGCATCGGTAACTCACTTGCACGTGGGAAAGTTGGGACATGGACCTACTAAAAGACATTTCTATAAGAATACAATGCCTGTCCAGTACGATAAATAATTTCATGGCCCAAAATTTATATTTTATTCATGCTCACGATAATGTCATTAAAATAACAATAAATAAACAAAGTTTTGCGTTAATAAAAGTCACAGTTCACGAAATTATTGCTAATTTATTATATAATATCAAACGGCACATGTATTTGCGTCAAAGGTCAAGTGTTTGAGTACAATTAAATTTTATTGATATCACATTTTTGTCACCACAAAATTAGAATATATAACATTCGTAAACATTATACATCACATATCACATAATTTTGGTCTCTACGATACAGGCCCAGAGCCTAGTGTAAAGGCCGCTGCATAAAGAATATTTTTCACTTTTATTTTTAATAAATGATTTATGATTATTTATGATTAAATATTATACAAATACCGGTATGTACCTACACGTACTTTTGAAATGAAATATTATCTACATAGTAACTATTGGGTCGTTAATTTATGTAACAATCGGCGATAACATTCCGACCGCGTCTGCACCGGAGATAACGAAAGTTACGCGACGAGCGATCCTAATTTATTTGTACAGATAATGACTTAAAATACAGCCAAATGGCCGGCTAATGGGTCACTCCATTGTCATCGGGTTATTCAACATCGAAGAATGCGTTCGGAGCATTAAGGGCAAATAGTCTCCCGTATCTGAGTACAAAAGAGTATTGACATATGGAGATAAGCCTATCTGAATGCACACTAATGTAGGTATCTGTGGGGCTGGTTAACACTCATTGTTCCGTTATCATGTACGGTTAGCGTATTATGTGGCCGATAAGCGTATATATGGCCGGCTCGACACGTCGGCAGTCAGTTTCGCCGATCTATCTCCCTCCCTCTCTGTGATATATTATTACTTCTTTTTTCTATTTTCGGTATCGTAGTTGTCGCAGTGCGACTTTTGTACTTTCTCATGATAATAAATTATGCAATTACATACAAAATATGAGGTTTGTAAGAACGACCGTGTAAATTTGACATTATGGACCAGCGATGTGGGATATAGATTTTGAGAAACAACTATTGGAAAATCGTGTAGCCTACGGTAATTGCTGCGGTAATTGTGTAGTATAGTTCATAAATGCTTCATAAGCGAATTTCGAAAGTTTAAATACTTATATGAAAGAGCATGCCCTAGCAGGCGGATACCTCTTCCAAAAAGAAAGAAGCGCCCCGATTTATATTTATTACTCGGCATGGGCATACGCGCGCGATCTCACATCCTGCGCTGTTTTACAGCAATTTTCGTAGTTTAGCGATCTCATTGGCAGCGTCTGCGAGTGGCGTGTCGGCGACGTTGTGTCGCGTCGCGTTCGTTCACTTCGCAAGGCTATATTTAGTGGGAGCGCGGCGCGGGCGCTGCGGCCTGCACACGGAATGCAGTCCGCCGAGCGCATGACCTACCGCAACAAAGCTGTCACAGTTTCGGCGCACGCGCAGCCTCTCTCCGGCCTCACATGAAGACGCACCGGACGACATGTTCGTTTCCGAGATATACTGATAGCTCAAGTCTCACCTGCCCTTTACGAACGCACTCGTAAACGGAATCATAGATACTTGACATCAATTACTTACATACAACTCGTGGAAACGGGGTATTGGTCATGTGACTCGCGTTCATGGAAATACTTGAACTATGTCGTAGATCTTCGATGTCAGCAATTCGGGAATCTAATTGGCCTTTTTGGAGCACTTATAGCGTTTTCTAGACTTTCCAGATTCTGAGACTTATGTCGTGTCGACTCATGCGAAATATTAAATATCATCTTGATTTTGTACTAGTACTATTAATTCGCCAATATAATAAAAGCTTAGTTCTTATTAAAATTGTATTTGTAATTTTTTTCTTTAATCACTGAACCCATCATTCGGTAAGTAAATCATTAGTAATTAAAGCTACCTACACTGTAAGTACGGGAGCTTAAAAACGTATTGCCGAATTTTCTTTTATTTGTGCCCCTTTTCTACGAGATATGAGAAAAACAGATATTTTAAGCACTCAGAATGATGAATTCGGTGCCTACATCTGCAAGAGACCCATTTAAAAAAAAAAATATGGGTACCTACAATACGGCGTAGGAACCTTGCCTATATAAAAAATAATAAAACCTGTTCTAAAAAGCAAGAGAAGGATTTTATCTATATATTTAATTGAAAGTTCGAACTCATTTTGAACTTCAAAAATGCGAGTATGATTCAGTAACTCCGAACAATCGCTTTGTACAGGAATATAATGAAGTAGATTTAGAAGCCAGACAACAAAGGTTTCGTTTGGATATAAGGTCAATCGACAACCATGCTATATTCTTTACCGTGCTTACTTCATATTTATTCCAAAGGTCCAACATGATTACCATAATTATTTGCGTCACGTCATGTCAAATAGTCGGACATGGTGGATAAGGAGCCAGCCCTGAATAAGCGCTGACTCCTACGTATTTCGTCTGAGCTGGGGGTGCGTCGGCCGCGGTGGCGCCGGCTAGGTCAGACGCCGCTATTAGATCGCAGATTGATCGCAGCCTTGTCGCGATTCTTGTATATATGTCTTATTTTGTGCCAGAGTACTGGTGTGACGCAACCACGCTCTTTATGCTCGAATAGGTTTTATGTAAGGCTTCCCATTGCGCGGTAATGAGTGTTATTTTTCCTCTATCTATCTATTTCTAACCACGTCTTGCACATATTCGGCCTACTATTTAAAGCTTCGTGAAGATACCTAGCTTCTTTGTTGGCACAATCCGCCTCACAAAGGCTGGGGCCAGTACGACGCGCGACGGCGGCACATAATAAAAATATTGATTGCCGTGCATTCACGAAACGACAGTTTTATTGTTCTACACAATTAAAACGCTTGTTGCGTAGGTTTATAATTCTATTGCATACAGCAACAAAAGCACTCGAGGGCTGTACTATCGATACATTTGACGTCATAAATCGAACACATAACTTTTACGACGCCTTATCGCAAATATTTGTTGCAATCCACGATAAAATAAGAGGTGCTTTGCGACGCGAAAAGATAACAACTTTTACATTAGTTACTAAGCCGGGTTATTTCTTATTTCACGCACCTATAACCATTAGATAATCATAATCACATTCGCATAAGTTTCGAACTCCTGACTAACTTTTGTTGCAGTTAGTAAACATATTAATTATGAATTTTATAAGCTTGGAGATCCTTAAATTATGTCAGAAATTATGCATTTAGCTGCATTACTGCAAATCTGTGTATGGACATTGATTGAGGCACTCCTTTCACTTCAAAGAACTATGGTACAGATGTGTAAAATTTTGAAACTTTATTTAAAAACTTTGTTACATTTAGAGATTAACGGAAGTCAGAAAATACATTGCTAGGTGTTACATGACGTGGAAAATGAATTGCCGGAATGCCTCCATGTAGCGTGGATATAACAGACAGTGCTTTCACAAATTTACGAGCACTAAAACACAGAGCTACATATCCACAATAATGTGCTAATACAATACAACCCTTATGGTTCAGATCTAGGACAACTTAATAGAAACGGAGTGTGCGACAATTAAATTCGTGAACATTACGAAAGATTACTTACACGTAAGTTTAAGACGGGTAATGTTAAAAGAGGGGTGTTCTGCAACTAAACGTGTAATGAGAGAAGCTCTTAAAGCCGTATTGAATTGTTAATTTTGTATGTGTAATACCTACCTCGTATGAAGCTATTATTAAAATAAGCGAACGTTTACCTGTTTGAGATTTAATGTTCTTATCAATGCTAACAGGATAAAATGGTGACGTAGGTAGCGAACGTGTGAATTACGTCAATTTGACTGAGGGTTTATTAATGAAATTGAGGATTTGTTAACAGACCTTAACAATCCCTTTTCAGCACTCGTTCCGACTCTTCTGAATCCTAATAACATCCAAATTGGGATGTTTTTCTCTCGTTGTCGAACTCAAACGTGAGAGCGCTTAATTGTGTTTGTGACGCTCTCTATAAAACAACGACGTCTCAAACAGCTGAGTGGGACTTAATTATTTGAGTGGCTTTTGAGTGTTGGGGCATTGGACTTTTATAATGACGTTAAAGTTTTTTTTTTCTACCGATATATCAATATTGATTGTCGATATGATATATCAATATTGATTGTCGATATACCCGTATTAATAAATCGATCTCAAGTCTGTGAGGGATCTTGGAAATTTCATTCTTATGTCATACCAGAACCAAATGACCTGTCCACAGCGTACTCAAGGTCGATTTCAGACCCTTGTGAACCTATTATTATTAATACGGTTAAATATAGGGTTAGGTGTTTCACGTTCTCGCTAATTTTACGGCTCACCCGCTACATTTGTATGATAAATTAATTCAAAAGATATTTCAGCGCATTTGAATAAAAAACAACGCTTCAGTTTTTTATGGCAACATGTGGCCTTTTGCATGGGACAGTGTCATGTGTTACACACGACAGTATATTGCAGTTATTGATTAAACGCGGTTTACGCGTGGGAGGCGCTTGGTTATCCGTTTACTTTGTATTTTACGTACAATACCAATGTAACTATCATGTTGAATACCTGTGGAACGTTAATTATCTTTAGTTATATATACGCCTTATTAGTAAATATTATAATTTGCTACTGGCAGTCAATGTTTGTAATTCTTCTCCTCTTATACGACTTGACCGTTTCTGTATTTTTTTGTGTACTTATGCGGTCACTTAGAGTGTTCTTAGCTATATTTGGATCCGGTAGGGGCCGCTTTTGTCGATATCCAGGAAATACGCTCGCGAAACCGCGGGCAAAAGCTATTATTATTTATAGAATATCAAGTTTATTAAAAGAAAACAAATATTTCAAGGCTGTAAGCAATAGCATAAAAGGAAAGAGACATGGATCTAGTTTGTCCGTAATAGGTGTTTTTGTGGCTTTATGTTTTTTTAATATTACCTCAGTAGTTATTAGGAACTCTGGGCATAATTTATGTAATTTAAGATATAACAGGAGGCCTTACGTTATCTAGCCGAGTGAGCCCTCGTCACGCGGGCCGAGGATGGCGCTGATAACGCGATTGCTGTTACTCTGTCATGTGCGACAATACGACACGCGCGGATCTGATAAGCCGAACAATTGCGGCCGTGAATGTTGCGAGACCATCGAACGACGATCCATCGCCCGACTTATCGGCCAATTTTGAGATTATCCGATAAATCGATTGATCAGTGTGCAATGTTGTAAGTAGGAAGGTTATATATTTGATTTAAATATTGTAACAGTCCTGTATTTTATGTTTAAATTTTGATATAGTAACTTTTACGAACAAAATAGAGGTTGAAAAAGTAAAACCACTAAACGACATCCAAAAATCGGAAAATATCGAATATTGGTTGTTCTGCTTGTGATGCAGCTCATATCAACCACGGCCATAATATCTCCAAATGACAGAGGATTAAGTTAATCCAAAACGATTCAATGCAACTCGGCTACCAACTTACAATTGCAAGATTTGTAGACCAACCGATCGGCCGACCGACTGCCCGGTGTATAACATTTATATGATTAGATATCTTAAACACCAGTTGAGTTCCACCCACAGCGACAATCATAGTTGAGAGTGACGTGGTGATCAGAACAATTTAGATATAAAGACGCAAAATACGTTTTCTGGAATAATGAAAGTGGAATTTACTCAGCTGTTAACTCTGCGGTGAATAGGTGGATAACATTTAATATTAGGACAGAGAAAAAAAATAATAATAAAGAAATAGCTCGCTAATAATTGTCTCGGCTGCTCATAAGAGCGCACACTACATTATCAGTACGGGAACCTCTAGTTTTTGACCCGCCTAATGTTAAGCAGTTATGTAACTGCAGTAATGTAACCTTACCGTATGCTTGGAAAACCAAGGCAATTGCATGCACGTCGCCGATCTGAAGGGAATTGGGACAGAGAGAGAGGAAGGGTCGGAATTTGGGCTTTCATTTCTCTTTCTCACCGTACGAAACGCACCTATAATGGCTACTTTAGCCTGATCCAATGTGAGGAAGTGGCTACCTCGATCGAGCGAGCCCTTTACATGAGCTATCTTCAATTGGCTACAGATTGACTCTACCATCAATAAAATGAACGCTTTTACAAATACCTATAATTATTATTCTTAAGGCTAAAGCGCCCATCTAGCCCGCGAAGTTCAAATTTTTTGAGTTCTTATAGAAATTTTTCAAAATCTGACAACAATAAAAGACAAATTTTGTAATTCGCGAAAAAGACCGTGTGCAGTGCATTTATTAATATATCTAACTTACTCTAAAACATTTCAAGAACGACAGCTATCCAGATAATCTGGCAATTTTTGTATATTTAGTGATTTACTAGTATCATATCCACCGTGATAATATTTAGAGTAAAATAAATGTATTAATAAACGCACTGCATACTGTGTTTTTCGCAAATCACAAAATGTTATCTTAAATGTTTTCAGATTTTGGATAAACTATAAAAACACTCGAAAATTTTGAATTTCGCGGGCTAGACAGGCGCCTTCACCTTAACAAGTGTATATACCCAACTATGATTCACATATTTTTTCTATATAAATTTAGACTGGTGGTTTTGAAGTGCTTGTCGTGATGATTAATGCAAGGAAACAAATAAATAAAATAAACACTTTTGCAACTGAATAAGATATATCAGCACGAGATTCTATTAACTATAAGTACTGGTTTATACGCTTAGGCACCACACCTTACCTACTCGGCATTACAAATCGCCCCTTCTCTCCATGAGTCACATACATCAAGTGGCATTACAGTTTTATTGCAGTTCATAAATCAAATCGATAGGTGTCGCTCCAGGTAATTTCAAAACTTTGCGTGGAAATTTGTTCGTGAAGTTTCACGATTTTTCTTCGAACACTTTTATTGAAGCAACTAGAACATCCGAAACGTCTTTGTGGAACTTTAAGTTTGTGTGAATGTTAATGAAGTAGGTATGTTCTTAAGTATTCTTATTTGAGTAGGTACCTTCGCGGCTATGCGAAGAGAAAGGGTTACGATTACTTATAACAGTTTTCATATTATTATCTCAAAAGGCATATAATAAGTAAACCAACTACGAAGCGTTTAATAGTTCTTAAATAACTTTAACTAATAAATTGTATTAAGTACCTTTATCCTAATCTCATAAGTAAGAGTTGCTCACAGGCGAAATAGAACTAGAAGTTTGGCTTTTACAAAGTTTAGTTTTCACAGCTGGTAATGAATGTTCTTTGCGAATATCTCCTTATTCATTCTTCTGATCCACATATTTATGGCAGTAATCCCACTAATCCTACTAATATTATAAATGCGAAAGTTTGTGAGTGTGGATGTATGTTTGTTACTGTTTCACCCAAAATCTACTGAACGGATTTGGATGAAATTTGGAACACAGATAGTTTATAACCTGGATTAATACATAGAATAATTTACTTAAGTCTACGCGGACGAAGTCGCGGGCAGAAATTATTTTGCAATAATTTCCTGTTTGCTACTTTATAACTTACCTACTTTGGCGTTTTAGTGGAAGAGTACAAAGTTGGGTATTTTTATGAAGAAGCGGACCCTGGGCTGGATGGAGTAATAGCCCACTCCATGTGCGACGGAGTCGTCGATAATTGCGCCCATTAGCCGTCGCCTACAGGTGCCTCTGGGCAAGGGTGGCCACTTGATGCATAACCTTGGAAAAGAGGCTGAAATCAGGGAGAGTTAACCTTGGACCATTTTAAAATTATATGACTTTCTAGATGTATGAAGTGGTTTTTTTTATATACCTAATAAATATTATTATACTCATATAAATATTGTTTCGTTCGACAAAGCTCACGAAATTCACAAAGTAAGTATATATATTTTTTGGAGCAAGCGAACTGATAGCAGTCTGATAGCTTTCACTCAAAACATATAACTTAAAGTTAAGGAAACCTACTTAGAATGGCAACCCTGAGTGCCGACTCGCCGCCGCGCCGCCCAAATTATTTAAGAGCTTCCACACTTACGTCCGAATAGGTACCATAATAATATTTTTTCCATGACTCACTGATTCTCAATCAATCACAAACAATACGTAATTTCCAATGATTGTTTGACTGGGTAATCTAGTAAAATCTATATGCAAAGTGTTTTTTTCATCTTCTATCAGTAATTCTTAAACTTCTTCAAAAGTCTTTCAAATGAAAAAGCTCATTCCATCAATTTTGTGGTATAACATTCAGTGTGTGCGTAGATATCATAATTTATCACAACTATAAATCATCATTTATTAAACGAATATTTATCCAAAAACAAATATTTTACCTCTAGACATGACATTTAGGATTTCTCGCGCTGAAATCTGTCGTGTTCTACGAAAATAGAGTGTTTTAAGTTTCAGACGACTGTCGAAGAAATTTCACCGAAGTTTCCGACCCATCCGCCCCAATCCCGGCACCTAGCATTTTAAGAGTAGGTAGTTAAAATCTTCTCTGGATGGAACCCTTTACAAATAAAGTTCATTAAAATAAACACACCCGTTTTTGTTATTCTAGACATAAATACTAATTTGTAAAGTACCTATTAAAAAGCTTTCATTGTTAAATGTAGTAGGTATAGGTATAATTATTTATTATAATGGAAGTGTTTTAAGAGTATGTCGTTCCAAAAAAAATGTCACTCACTAATGATGTTATTTTCCTTTTCAGGTATGTCAACATTAATATTCCTACAATTACTAAATCAGTAAGTAATTTTCAATACGCCTGTACACTTAACAAAGAGGTTATATCTATGATGAAACCCAATCGATGGAAGTACAATCGTGAACGACTGATTGAATTGGTGGAGGAGGAAATACCAATAGCATGATTATTACATTCACATTCCCAATGAGGCGCGCACAATGCAGTGGTCTGTCTGTGTCAGTACAGGGGCTGAACGTTGGAACTTCAATTAAATCAGAGGGTTCATAACCTCTATCGGAGCCCGCATTATCCTGACAAGAGAGCCAATCACGATCGGGCTTAGTGCGGTCTGTACAACACCAACGAATTTAGCCATTACATGTACGGGTGACGTCACATCTGTGGACCTTTATTGCCGCAAAACGATTGAAACGAGTTATTATACAAACATCAAAATCATTAGTTAAATTACATATTTGTGGTAAAGTCTATGAATATGAATGTTTTAATCGTAGAACACATAAGTATAAGACTTTATACTTAATAGTATAGACTACTACTATAGTATAGTATAGTATACTACTATTGTATAGTATAGTATACTACTATAGTATAGGCTAGTATAAACTTTATTTTCATTGATAAATAAGTAGAATAGAATAACTCTTTGTTGTACCTACACCAGAATTTTAACTTGACTTTCAAGTCCGTATTTATAAATCGATTTGAAGTCTAGGTAATGTCATTCTAGTACAAAATGACATGTCAAATACGTACTTAAGATCACTCTCAGACTTGAGATCGATTTATTAATACGGGCCTAAGTAACATAATAATACAGTAGTGCACATTCGGCGGTCTTATAGCTTGCTGCGATCTCTTCCAGAAGACCTTTAAGTAGCTCAGTTTTAGACTTTGATGGGTTCGCTAACCTTTTCTTGTAACATCAAATCACGTCCTTCTGATTAGGGCACATTCATATAGGGGTAACGATTGTCCAAACATCTAGGTATAACTGTCGTTTCGTGTAAAGGTCATTAATCAACCAAATCAAGCTCGACTAGTCTAGTTAATTTTATAATTACAAAAAACGGAAAATTGTCCTTTCGATTAAACTATGGAATATAATTTGGATGTTGACGACCGATTGGCGCAGTGGTTTGAGCGTAGGCTGCTCGGCTCACTGCACCAGGTGGTTGCGGGTTCTATTTAAGTCGGAGCAATATTTGGAAATGGTTTTTTCATAATTTGCCCAGGTCTAGGTGTCACTGGGATCGCCCCCAGTCCACTGTACCATACGGTAGGGTACCCATATTACACCACTGGTTGGGACCATACAGTTGGTGTGTCAGTCTGGCGATATTTATTTATTGAATATTGTAATTAATTTATTGTCTTCTATACAGATGAATAAAACGGGAATTCCAATTACAAACAATACCTAAGTATCTATTTATAAACGCATTGTAATAAAACAGGCGACGAGACGTCGAAAGATATCGTATTTGTGTTGACCGCATGGTACTCTGCGCTCCATCTTATGCCGCAAATATTTGTCGAGTAACCGATCGCCGGCGTTATTGGCTGCTATGCGATAGCCTTTGCAAAACACTACATACGATACTTTCATACTAGAGATTATGATGACCGCGTATAGCACGCCGCGCGCCGCGTCGGCGAGCAAACATAATAAGAGTACTTTGCAGTACCGCTTAGATGTGACCATCTAGATTCTAGATTCTAGAATCTAGATACTTGGGTGATAAGTACCTATACCACGTCCAACGAAAACAGATATGTACTAATGTATAGATAATTTTGTTAAGTTAGTTGTACTTAACGTTTTGTTAATAACATTACGGTTTCCGACACAGATTGAACCACGAATTTATAAAATGGCCACCCAAATGTTGGAGAGCCCGGCGGTGACCGACTTGAACTCGAACATTATTCTCATTTGGTATCGCTTCTCGTTGGCCGTGGTATAAATGGGTACTTCCTTATAGGAAACAGGAATTGTTCCTCGGATAAAACTTACAAAATTAAAAATGTTAGAAGGTTGAAATATTGAAATGTTCAAAATAAATGTACGGTCCCTTTAATTAAACTCTCTGTGCCAAAAAAAGAATAATAATATTATGGCAGCTTTATACCTGAATTACAGACTACCGGAAGCAGTGGTAAAAACGTCGCGTGCGCCCTCCCCCTCTAAGCCACCGCAACCCGCACCCCACCACTAATTAAAAACTTCGCCGGTTGATGTAAATTAAAATGTCACTAGATAAATTTTTATCCCCGCGATGAAACTGCAGATTTTATTTGTAATGATAATGTAATTAAAAACGGGGCGTTATAATGATTGACTCGACGTAATTAGATTTTATAGGTGTAACAAGTCTGTACATAGGACTTCTTCGCTTTCATCTCTTTAGTTAGAGTTCATAATATGATATTTTTCTACTGTTTCTCTCATTTTTTCAACATATTGTGTTGTGTTCCGTATATAGGTAATAGATACTATTTCCATAGAGGCTTAGTTACCCGAAATAAACGCGAATCCCGAAATAATTGAGCGTTTTCGGAATTACATGATTATATCTTTATTGAACAGGCTTCGCGGATTACAAAATATCGTTTCATTACATAAATTGTGATAAATCCGATGTAGTTAATTACGGCAAGGACTTAGCTAGATTTTAATTACTCATTCTATGAGACGACTTATGAATTTATGGATCGGCATTAATAGGGTTGCCAATACCGCAATTTGATTAGCATAGTTTTATTTATCGCCTTGATTTATTATTAAACGAGGGTAGAAATAAATAAAATACCCTGTTTTGGATACTACTAAAGTAAACTAACCATGGGATGTCTAATAAAGGTGGAAGTACTTATATGCTGTCCCAAGGTTATGCCAAATACGTTTTCTATTTATTTTATCAATTTATTAACGAACACACATTATTTTATTTTCGTTTTTAGAAAGCACATTTGATCAGATCTTACTGGTAAATTACAAATTAAAATATATATTTTAACCTGATGTGACAGCCCTAAGTATGAATCAGCGCGAGAAACGAATTAAACGCGAAACGGTACGTGATGGACTCCGATCCGAGTGCAGTAAGTATGCGTCCGCGAAAGCTGGTGCGCCCGCGCATTCTGATTTAAAGCAACGGAATATCTGACTCGAAACTGTAGAGGTAATCCACATTCCGTAAATATTTACACATTCTACGCTACATACCAAATTTTAAAAAACTCTTTGTGATTGGTTGCTAACATTTACTGTTCAAAATAAATAAATTACGCGTTTACGTCTTCTGCTCAAAATATTGGAGCAAGCATTTATGAATAATAATAGGTACCTACTTACTAACTACTAACCAAGCAACCACAGCAAAGCTTGAAGTGGTTTAAAAAATCCGCAATATTTACGAGTTGTTGTGAAACAACGGAAGCAATTTGCTCTATGAGTTACCTAAACCAAGGTAGTAGCAAATTCAAGTAAATTTATTACGATATGGCATTTCCAATTAGCTATGCCGAGGATGGAATGCAAGGCGCCGACGACGGTGAATCATGCGGGCAGCGTCGGCGGCTGCTCCTGGGGTCGCGTCACGTGGCTCCGCGATGGCGTCATTGCTGCATTACGTCTGTCCACCGCCGTCAAACCACTGATAATTATTTCCTCTATTGGAATGTAGCCTACTGGCTTTTGACCCACTTCAAAACTTCATTCCGTACCTACTAACTTCGTGTTAGATTCCATTTGAACTCGTCATTGAAACACATCTATTTAATGGTTCCGCCATCAGTCAATCGCTCTCGTCGGACAGATGGTATGCATGGTATGTGCCGCCGCAGAGAACACGCTGGTCAATTCAAAAGCTATCAATCATGTAATGCGATAACAGTCGAATATAATAACCGATATTGCCCTTTATAACTATAACTATAGAGGTGGTGATTGCATGACGAGCGGCCCTACGTTGAGGTCGATATATCTCGGGGGCGTTTATTAGCGAGAATTGGGCGCATCCCGGTTGTTCGTTGAAATCGCTATCCTTCCTCCGCGCTATTATCTGATGGGACTTAGTTCGGACGAACCAGCATCGATGTGACGTTAATGTAATAACAGATACCACTTCCGCCCCACAATATCGTCCGAATCCGTTTTGTGCTTCATTTTAAATTTGTTTCCGTGTATTTATTACATTTTGTTTGATACCTACTATAACGGATGTAGGTAGATATAGAATAAACTCATTATTTTTTTCAATTCATTAATTTTCAATGGATAATCAAATTACAAAATAAGTAAATTTGACACAATTTATAAATATTCCTGTCTCGCTTACCTATAAATTATGCCCACAACCAAAACGAGAATTATTAGTTCAAAATAAAATTCAGTTCAGACAAGTTTAGTTTGGCTGCTAACAAAATTAGTAGTATGAGTAGGTAAGTAATACAACCTGCCGCCGCCAGAAAAAATTTAAGTAATGAAGAAAAGAATATACTTAGTATCGTGAAACTAAAATGTTATATGAAACTCTAGTTAGTTGCTATCGTTATTAAAATACTTATCAGTTAACCACAATTACTCAACCACTGCTGACAAATACAACGTCACAAACGATACAAGAATATACAGATACTGGTAGGTACATAAATAATAGAAGGAAAATGAGCAGTAGGAAAATGATCCACAGGGTGTACGGGGCATCATAACGGAAACTGATACCATGGATTCAACTCATGATTCTGGATATTTTCCTTCGATATTTTCATGAATTGTGCTTAAGTTTTTCAGCATTTTTAAATTGATGTTAGCATGAAATCATTGTACAAATCTATCCCCAATATTTAAAAGGTATACTAGTTAATGTAGTGTTACAGAGTTACCAAGCATTTTGGAAATAGGCAGGACCTGTATTGCGCTTACCGGAATCCAAGACCAGGTATGCCCAAGCGAATTCCTGTTTGTAGTACGATTAAAATTTAACAGTATTTCCCACAATAATTTATTATCGAACCGAAGTACCTACATTATAATAACAAAGATAGCTATAGCCACAGATATTATTACTTCATGTAATTCTACAAATTTAAAACCAATTGAAAACCATTAGTGATTAATATTTGTGAATTCTTCATCGTGAATCGGAAATTCTTGGCTGTCAACACATTAATATTGTTGGCCAGAATGATCGACAACATGTCCACCTCCAAGAATATATGACTGTCAATGGCTTTTAATTATCAGACTCAGGCCCCAGGTTAACGATTATGACTAGGTTATCCATGAAAATATGCCCATTTAACGGATTTTTTTTTGGAAAATATTACACAAAATCATTTAAATGATGTTTATTTCATATTATTATTAAATAATTTAGTAACTCGTTTGTATAATCGCTCTGGAACCACCTACCTACCATATATGGCGAGATAGGGAGTATGGCTAGCTGTAAAAGCTGATGCGACGGTGCTGCCACATGCGGACGTCGGTCACACTAACGACTCATTCATCGGTAGCCATCTGGGCATCGGAACACCGCACTTACCCTTTTATCTCGTGCCCCATTTTTACGACTCAAGTTATTTACCTTCGAAATGTTTAAAGGATGCATCTGTATGGTCATAAAATTATAGTGAACTCTTGTGTTTTCACCATTAAATTTAAGGAACTTCATTCCGTGAATGCTGTATTGCAAACATTTCTCCAATACCAAACATTTTGGTTCACTGTTCGCTGAATAATTACAAAAGGCTATTTTGTAGAATTTGTGACCTTCAAAGTCAATTCCCTTTCTCATTGCGAATTAAGCTTCCGTGAACATCGATGTCATGACTTTTTCCGTCTAGCGTAAATCTGGCACATCAAGTATTGTACAATCATCTTATTCATATTGGTAATAACTATTGAATGAAATTTAGTAGTATCTGATCCGCACCACGCACACGCCACGTCAGCGGCTTGCGATTGGTCGGGCACACTCAATTGGTTCCCCGCACGAATAACGTGCAACTCGCTCTTTACGCGGACGATACCGCGCTTTATTTCTCCCACCGAAACAAGGCCCAAATCACACGCGTTCTCCAACGCGCTGTCACTTCTCTCGGAGAGTGGTTTAGGAAATGGCGAATAGAGGTGAACCCGGACAAAAGCGCTGCCGTGCTTTTTGCCAGGTCCACCTCTCGACGCCCCTCCAAACGCCACACTCGCTCCAACTTAGGTACTGTCTCTCTGTACAAGCAACCTATCCCCTGGTCCAAGTCAGTTAAATATCTCGGGGTCACTCTCGATGGCTCCATGACCTTCGGTCCTCACATTAGAAACGTCCGCAATCGAGCCGCCTTTGTGCTCGGTCGCCTTCATTATCTCTTATGCGAGCGGAGTAAAATGTCCCTTAGAAATAAGGTGACACTATACAAAGCTTGCATACGTCCCATCATGTCCTATGCGAGCGTTGTGTTCGCCCACGCGGCCAACTCGCACATTAATAGCCTCCAGGCCATTCAGTCCCGCTTCCTTCGCAAAGCCGTCGGAGCCCCGTGGTTCGTAAGGAACGTAGACCTTCATTCTGACTTACGCCTCGATTCGATCCAGAAGCACTTCAAAATAGCGTCCGAACGCTATTTCTTGAGGGCTTCTGAGCACACCAATCCCTTAATCGTCGCCGCCGCCGATTATGCACCTACACCCGCGCCAGATACATGCCGCCGCAGGCCGCGGCATGTGTTGCTGGACCCACCCGACCCACTCACCGTTCTCCTAGACTCAGATGTCGAAGAGAACGACACACGCACACTCCCCACCAGACACCGACCTCGCCGGCGAGGTCGACGTACCCCCGCTTCCGCTAGAAGGTGCGTCTACTTACCTAGACGCACCTTGGCACCCGACAAGCCCGCTGAGTTTCTTGCCGGATCTTCTCAGTCGAGGTCGCGTTCCGATCCGGTGGTAGATTTACCCTCGCCACCTCTTCTGGCAGCGGCCCAAGCCGAGGTCGTGTCCCTTGTGGCGCCCTTGAGCTAGCTGCCCCCCTGCCCCTCTGGCTGGAGCGCACTCGCGCTCGCCCTCTGTCCGGGTGAAGTTGTTATGGCCACTCTGGCCAACAACGTATAGTCATATCAAAAAAAAAAAAAAAAAAAAAAAAAAAAAAAAAAAAAAAAAAAAACTCAATTGGTCCTTTGTACTGCCGCGGCAGCCCGTGTCGCCTCATCACTTCCCCGCTGTCGTTGGTCTTAGGGCTGGCACCATACCATGTAACCTGTCGATTTGACGAATTATCGTAGGGTACCCATTCAGTCAGAAAGTTATATTGAAAATATTGAAGACTAGCTGTGCCCCGCGACTTCATCCGCGTAGTATTGGATTATTGGGTTAAAAAGTATCCTATATGTTAATCCCGGTTATAATCTATCTGTGTTCCAAATTTCATCCAAATGCGTTCAGTAGTTTTTGCGTGAAGGAGTAACAAACATACATACATACATACATCCACACTCACAAACTTTCGCATTTATAATATTAGTATGAAGAGCATTATGTTTTCTAACTATGGTTTTTGATGTGTTATTACAATTAGATGATTTTGTGTCAAATTAACTCAGCAAGAGTCTTAACCAATACTCTCCGAAGCGTCAAGAAATACTTATCTTAACAAAAATGTTATTGTTTAAAAAATTGTCTGATAAAAATGTTATATGGTAACCCTACTGGCGACCCTATAAATAGCACTAATGGCAGTCATCCTGAATAACAACAACATATTATTGATCGATTCATACTAAATTGGTTATTAATTTAAACGCACGTTATGCTCACAGAATTCAAACACGAGCATTGTTAAAAGAGGAAGTGTCATTTGGTTACCAACGCTCTTCGTACTGCGGTATATACCTTATAGACATAAAACAGTATTACAAGAAAATACTAGTGTTTAACTTAAAATAACGTCCATATATATCAATGCCATGAACAGTAAACATAATAATATGTCATCAGGTTTATTGTATAAATAAGTAAATGTATATGTAAATAAAGATCCTCCAAAATCAATCCAACCGGTAGGAACGCAGTAGACAGAATGTAGATAAGGGACCATCAAAACTAAAATTCGGATATAAGTTCGTAAATAACACGTCCATAGAGGCACGTAGGTGGACATGTGTTTATCACTTGCGGAGACCGACGTTTTCCGTGATTAATTCAATCGGATGCGACCGGCGGAAGCGCCCGACCCCAACTCGCCCCTTTTGGGAAACTTCCAACGCTCGCTATCATTCCTACCACCTAGGACCTTGTGATAAAATATCCTTACGAATAACCTTTACTCCGTATGTTGCTGTGAGAGACATATAAGTATAACAGTGTGCTATCTGTAACTACCTAGTAAACAGCGCGTGAACTTCCGTTTGGTAATTTTATAGTCTGTTCCTTTTCATTTCCATTTTTGTAAAAATTGTCTTTTGCCCTGATACAGGGTAATGATCAGGTAATGATAAGGTACATATACCTTAGCTATGAACACACCAAGTTTCATTAAAATCGAGATAGAATTACAGACACGGGAAATTATAATTTTGGCCGCAATATCGTTGTTTAGTTCACTACTATTAGTTTATCAGTCAGTCAATTAGGTAAATTTATCAATTCAATCAATTATATAGGATTTCTAAGGTTCTTATGTGTCAAGGGGGCAATATTTCGAGTTCCATAGTTCTTGTAGTATTTTCAAGGTGTTTTCCAAAATAGTCTGATTTATTTCTCCTTCAAAAGGATGTTCTTTATTCTACCATCAATTGCGGAACAGCGAATCGGGACTCTTCCCAAAGCCATTGCTAAATCGCGGGTTTATGTTTCCTCGCCGTAATACACTGAGAAACAAATCGGTTCCATCATTTTTAAAGTCTTTCAAAGCAGGGAGATTTCACTGAGCGTTATGATTGGAAGTACAATTTCCCGACGGGACAGAGAGCCTCATTTCCTGAGTTCACGAGTTGGCCCGATGCGACGCTGCAAAATATTATTTTAACCGTTCGCGAACATCTTTAGACGCGCCGCCAGCTTTATCCCCATTCAAATGTTCCATTCTAAATTATTACTTACTGTAAAATGGGTTACATAGAGTTTATTTTTAAAACCCATGCCATGCGAAGCGGGCTTAGTTTGGTTTCTATGTCTGACTGTCTAAGACATCGTAGTTCGTCGCTTCAGAACACTTGGAAAAGTTATTTTTTTTTGTTGCTGTTGTAATAACTAACTGTGCTTCTCAGTATAATGGTAACTTAATACTCTGAACACTCGCGGTTAACCCGTAACTAAGTTGAAATACAGTACTTGCACAAGGTTTCGAACCACGGAGTGAGGTTTGAGGCGCAATCTTTAGACTTACCTGTACAGTTAATATGTGGCACGAAAATTCACGTTGTGGGCTGAAGGTACACCTAATATTACACGCATTTCAAAACAAAAAAATACAGCATGGTGTCAGTCAGCCTCCGTATGTGCGATCCAAACTCGCCTCGAGCCAAAATCACGAACGTACGATTTAGTCGGTGCTCCTTTATTCTTTTATATCTCTGCTTCTTTAAAATGCGAGTCTCGTTTAAAATACGATATGCACTCCAGACAGTTTTTTTTTTATCAAAGATACATTGAGACGCAAGATTCCTTGCAAAACGTTCGAATCTCGTGAATTCAAAAAGCATGACTGAAATTATTTATGAGAAGGGATCGCTTCCTCGTTCGATGTAATATGCCTCGCGAGTGTTTAGTGTAAAGGAATACCGTTGCGGGGAATACTTCCGTATAGTATATTTATGTAGTGCCGCTGAGCGCAAGCCGGAAGCAGTTCAATTAAGTCTGGTATTTAAGGCTGCCATCTACCGGCAAGCTCTGATTGCGACCCACCTCCCCCTCGGGAATTCGTATCCTCCTTTTAATTTTCGAATAAAATAAAATACTCCTTCACTAAAATGTTCTTTCTGATAAAGAGTGGTGTCTAGTAAATTTATAAGTCGACCGGATACTTCCTCCCACTAAAAAAAATGTTATTTCCTTCTGAATCCATGATTATATTAAATATCGGTTTTCAAGCATAAGCAAGCGTTACCGAATATATTTATAGATAAAACCCGTGTTCCATTCTAATTCTATATCCATATGATGAAAACAAATGAAAAATGACTTAAAGAGCTTTAGAATCCCATAGAGATTTGTGAACGTGTCCCCAGCAAGGCAATCGATGAACTGGTTCGCAACATGTGTCTCGCGGCATCACTGCAAATAGTATAGAAAAATATACTACATAAATTTTGTTTGTAGATTGTATGTAGATGTGTATTGACTACATGACATGATAGCGGATGGCTCTCGATCTTTGTATGAAATGTGAACGCAATAAGCGAGCTGAGTCTCATCTCCGGTATCGTTTCACTTAGCGCACCCATTTTAGCGGACACACTCCAATGGCTCGGGGCGGGCGAGGACGCCCACGGAAACGGTTCCACTGGAACCGGCATAAACGGCATCGCCATTTACATAATTATTAAATAGGCAGTCATATCCCAAGCTGCGTGCAAATTGCTTACATTACCTTTTGTAGAGCCCGGCTGTTGGGACAATTTGACAGGGACACTTGGGTCCTTCTTTGTTGATTCGCTTCCGTTAAATGTTGGTGACAGTTGGAACACGTGATGTGGTGATGAGCATATTGAGCGATAGTGGCGAGTTTTTGATTAAACCAGCGCTCAAAGACTAGCAAGATAAAAAACATTACATTGTTCGGTCGGGGGATCCCCGTCAGGGACTAAGTTCTCTGTTAAGTGTTTTGCAAGCACACAATTTAAAGTTTTTAGATGTCGCTCTATCCAGTAACCTGAAAAACTCACTTACGCCATGTAGTTTTTTTTAGAAGATTTTCACAGTGGACGTTAAAATGTAACGTATAAAGCTTTTCAAGGGTGATGATTTCGGCCATTTAACTCCTACAGCAAGCAGCGTAAAGGAACGTCGTTCTAATAGTGTTAAAACACTGATATGCCAAACGGTATATTTAGTGACATTATGCATTGTTTGACGCTGATTTAAAATTACTAACAGGCAATTTTATCTACAAGTTTATCATGGAGATAACAAGCTGATAGAAGCATTGTCTTGTACAATAAAGTAATGCATTTTCTAAAATCTATATGTATCACAAGGTAATTAAGACTGAACGCCCACCGAGGTGTAATGTAAACGTGTTGAGCAATAATTTATGAAGCGTGCAGTTCCGGCATGCTCACCAACCAATTTTCTTTTATGTAAGTGTGTTTACACACGAGTTATTTACCACCTTCTAAATCGACGAAGTAATTAAAAAGTAAATGATTTAAACCTTTTCTTGAAGAGTATTGCAAATAACACGGTCCATTGTTTTTTTTATTATAAAATACAGCCTGTTCTCTACACTTTAGTTTTTTATTGAAAGACAAACATATATTCGTCGTTGCCTCTTCTAGTTTCCTTTGTTCCCGACGACACCACTCGGGTTTATAACTCAGTAAATCCGAACTACACATTCGCTGCGGTCAGTTTTACGCTCCCACTAAATCTCGTACGATGAACTGCCCTTTGTTTCGTTCCTTAGAAAGAAAGCGCTCGGAGCAGCCTTCGCTAAATACATAGTAATGCCGATAGTGATTTCCGCAGACCGTATGTATACACTTTAGTCTACGGCCCGGCTTTATTTGAGCCGAGCTGTTAGCATAGAACATTTTCTCAGTACAGATTTATAGCGGTGTAAATTCAGAACGGGTGGCTGCCCGCCGTCGCCGTCGTCGCGCCCATGACTTTGCACTTCGGCAATACTTCACCCCTCCGAGGCGCGGATGAGCGGTGCTTTTAACATGTTCTACTGCGCACGCTTCCAGAGGGGACATTAATTAATTTCGCCGCATAACTTGTGTGTGTTCAATTTGAGTGTGACTGTGTTCTTTGCTCGTTTTTATCGCGCTTCTCCCCACTGCGAGTCCTTAATTTACACTCTCATTTGGTTTTTTACTAGTTCACATTCTAACACTTACTTTACTTCAATAAACAATCCACTTGTGTGACTTGATAGATTCAAAAGTACGAGCGGCTGAACAAGTCGTTTGTAAAACGTTTCCAGCTTTTGTATTTTCAGAGTTAAGAAAGGCTTTATCTTTTCCTAGTAATATACTAATCCTGAGTTATATATATACGTGGGTTACGTCTATGCGTAAATAACTCGCAGTCATTACTCAATTAAGTGTTAACTATTTACAACAAATCATGTACTATGCTATAAATAAAGCTGCCCACATGAAGCTAATGAACTGTCAGTATAACGATCTACTAAAATCCCACTATTGTTATTCGCATTAGTGGTCCTACAGTCCCCAATTCACCAGCCGTTCCCGTCTCCGTCACCCTACGCCATTGTGCTGAAATCCGACCGGTCTCCGATTGCTGGTGACTTGCACTTTGCTGTACACAGTTAATTGTGTCCGCTACAGCGTCGCGTATTCTGTTCCTAACCCCACCCTCCCCCCGCCACGTAGATACGAGCGGCGTGCGTAAAATGTAGAGCATAGTTCCACGTAGCGATGTTGCTACGAAACTAACGCTACTTAGATACGCGCTACGCAACCACACATAGGATGTTATTTATTAATCATCTACGATATTGTTATGCATTGCATTTTTTAAGTAATAGGTATACTTACGTACAAACTTTTGAAAGCTTATTAACAAGCACGCAACGTTAAAGCAATTAAACTTTATGGAGCTATTTTTTTAAACCGTTATGAATTAACCTGCTACGGACAGTAAAAATAAATAGCACAGAGTAAAATTTAAGGCGCATAAAATATTACGATTAATTTTCTCGCCTTTTGAGGAATTAAACACTCAACGTAACTGCAAACTGCAACCGGACTGTTACTATGTTGTTAACGATACTCGGAAAAAAACGACAAGAAAAAGCACAAGGCATGTTTTATTAATTCTCCGTACACACGGTGCGGCCACGGAATGGAGTCGACCGCCATTTTTCTGCGGACGAGATTTAAATATGGAATTCCGGTGTGCGAGCGGGAGAGGCGCGTGCCATTGACCTTGCGCCATCGCCAGGGCCGCGCACGCGCCCGCCCGCCGCCTGCGCCCGCGCCCTCGCGCCCGGCACGGCGGCGCGGCGGCGGCGGCGGCGGCGCCCGCCACGCGAGCAACGTTGCATTTATACATAGTTACGTTTACATTTTATTGCATTGCTGCATCAAACTAGTTATTGTTTTATCTTCCCTTGATGAAACCTTAATTTGGTATATTTAATACCTACAGCAGTACACAAAGGCCGAGTTAGGACAAGAATTCCGAGAACAGTGTTCAGTTAATGTGAAGTGCCTTGACTGGTGAAGATAAGTGCCTACCTACTCGCAAACAAAGAAGACTTTAAAATTCGCGAGGAACTTATCTTCAGTCGGTAAAGGTCACCAGGTTACATTGTTGTAGGTATATGCCAACAATGTTGATGCCATTTATAAATGCGTGTGTTATTGCCCTTGATAAAACTAAAAACATTAATGAAAGCGTTGTAAACACTCGTAAAGAAACGTTTACTGCACTCAAAATATACCTATCTATTATTACCGAGGTACAGTCACTTCGGGCCGTATTGAAAGCTCCCTCGTACCTATAGAGGTGTGAGAGCCGCATCGTAAGCAATCGCCAATACTGTACGTCGCAACACCCGTTGAGTACTTAATTAGTGAAATTGCACTCTGTTTACATACTCGTGTTGGAAACTTGCCTAAATCAGCGCCAGAAGTCAACATCGTGGTGCGAAATGAAAATATCCATAGAAGGTGCGGACGTCAAAACATACGCAACAACCGTTCCACGTACCTATTTGATCTGCCGTCTAATTTATTCAATCAGTACGTGACAGACGGGCCAGATCGAATGTGAATCGATCTAATCGATTCTCAAGGACCATCTTGCAATCTATTGACGTTCGTCGTTAAATAGGGCATGCATTGCATTCTATTTTGCCTGTTCAACATTTATGCATAAAGACTTGCTTGAATTTTAAAAAACCCCGCTCATACATACTTAATAGCAAATAAATGAAAATTAAAACGTTTTAAAACATAGCTATTTGAAACGTATCACTGCAATGCAAACGAAATTCAAACATTTCAGTTGCAAATTCCGCCGTTCATTCCGCTAGGTGTAATTAAAATATTGGCATTGCTATTCATCTGATACGAATGCTGCGGTCGGATTCTAAGGTGTGGATTAAAGTGAAATTCCAGGAAGATCTGAGACCACCTCCAAGCCTATTACGGTGCTAGTATTGTGTTATCGGAGATGGAGATTCTGGTTGCATTCGACCTAACTTAACTGCCAGCTCAGGGCTATTTATAACACTTATTTTCATAAGTTTTAATAAGTATTGTATTATTGTCAAAAGTATTCTTCTGCGCCAGATGGCTTGAAAAAGTAGAAATTATTTTAAAAAGCTTAAAAATGTTCTTTCAGATTTAATAATAATAAATAATTATTATTTAGCCCTTTTGACGTCCCACTCCTGGGCACGGGCCTCCCCTCAACACGAGGGGGATTCAGGCCATAATCCACCACGCTAGCCCAGTGCGGGTTGGCGGATTTCACATGTCTTTCGAAAATTGGTTAGATCTTCTAAGACATGCAGGTTTCCTCACGATGTTTTCCTTCACCGTAAGCAAGTGATAATCATATAGAAATTATGATTCGCACATAGATTTCAAAAAATCCAAAGGTGCGAGCCGGGGTATGAACCCAAGACCTGGTGCCCGCAAGACGCGTGCTTTAACCAATCGGGCTATCACAGCTATCACAGCTAAGCTTTCAGATTTAAGTAACTTAAATTATTTTGATTTTTGTCACAAGTTGGAATTGGTGACTAAACAAAGTTTTAACGATGAAATTTTATTTTCCTTATCGACATTATATTTCTATAAAATTATCTACTTATTTAGAAGGCAATTATTTCAGTCAACACGCACTTTCCCAAATACATACTGAAATCGATATCCATAGCGATCATTATTCCGAACAGTATAATAAAATAGGGAAGAAACTTTGAAAAACAAGAACTGTAATGTAAGCGATTCACGGTGAGGCTGCAACTGTTTTTAAAGTTCCATTGAAAAAAAATCCTGGGATGAAACAATCATGCGGTGACTCATCGAATTCTCCCTTTGAAAACATTCTTTCAACAGAACTTTTCAATATAGGAGTGGGATACATACACAGCTAGCAACCGAGTGTCGTTTCAGTTGGTGTTAACCGCAAATCTATTTATTGTTCGAGTACTAAACTTATATACTTTCTGTGGTACGGTTATACAACCATACCTCTATATAGCGGTTGATTATTTTATAATCAATTGAATTATTCTGTCAATACCACAAAATTTACCATGTTACTTAAGATAAAATCCATAGTAGTCGACCCTTCTTCACTTAATTAAAAGTTGCCTTAAGGTCTGACCTCAGCTCATGATAGAAACTATTCACTCTCTGATGTAGGTCCTCCACGGTCTTGGAGCAATTCATGTTTTGTTCGCAGTAATCCTCTAGTATTTGCGACCTAGCAAATTAGGTATTACTCACATCCTCTTCTTGAGCTTTGGCCTTTAAGCTTTTATGTGTCTTATTGGTAGGTATTCAATGAACATTAATGGGGTCGTATAATATATTTGTAGGTTGGTAGTTGTCTAGTCACGAATAATATACCAGCTAAGCATTACTGTGATAAAAAGTATTTAATTCTTGTGGTATTTTTTTGTGTGAGTATATTTTTCATAATCGATTGCCACTAGCCGCAGTGCACGAGTAAATGACACAGTTATCTTCCACATGAATTATTTATAACTTCGCAGTCCCTCCCCTTGGCCCTGCTGCCCGCACATGCGCGCGCGCATACGGGCCCTACAATGCAGGAAAGTCAAACGACACTGATTGAATTGTCCAACCATAAATTGACGATTGTCGGCATATGACGATTATTATGCTTTATTGCTTTTAATATGTCTTTCAACGTTCAATAACCATTATCAAGATAATCAAGATAGTAGTGAACATGAGAACGTCCTATTGTGTGTACGTCTATGGGGACGTTATATGTTTGCGATGGCATTTAACAACAATGTGAACATTTTTTTTCCTCTTTACGCTATTACAATTATCCAGTTAATTAAAGATTAGCATGCTTATTAGTGTTTCCCATAATTGTGACTTTTCTTTTATTATATGCAGTATCGTGAAATCTGCAGAATATGTACCTGCAGACGTGTCTGTTATAAAATACTTACATGATATAACTTACACTGTGTGAGCAGTGGAGGAGGTGGAAAGTAAAGCGCGTCGCTGGCTGCTCTGCGATGCGTGTCAGGTGTCCACACGTCAAGCGCTCCACGACGTCGCGGGACGTGCGCCCGCCGGCGTGCCGTATACAGCAGCGGCAGTTCCGGTGTATCGCCTCCGGGGCCCACAACCCGTTCCGATCCGAGAGACTGATGACCGCAAGATAACGGAACGCAATACCACTAGAGGGGCCGCCCTGCGCATGCGCCGCCTTGGGAACCCGAACCGCGCCAACCATTCATTTCAGCAATCTCAGAGCACGTTACGTAAACCGAGGGCCGTTAAGCAAATGCCGTGTTGCGGGTTATTATGAACCTGTTTCGTACAAAATACTTGCCAGTGCTCATTCGTGTCATGGGAATGCAGACGGCTCGAGAAAGTAAGATGGCCGTAAAACCGATCCCATCCAACGGTTTTACGAGACCTCACGCGCACGCACTACGTGCCACGCGAAATGTACAAAGTGAATTACCCATTTGTAAATTACCGGCCCGTGTTTATGTTTTACCTTATGAATTACTAAGAATCATCTGACAAACATGGGGGTTGGTACGCGGGACTATGAGTTGAAAAAACGATCCAAACAAACCATACTGCGAGCTGGGTCGAAGGCTATTAAAAAAATAAAGTATCAAATCTCAACCGTATAGGCATAAGACACCTGCGAGCCAGACGAGCAAAAAATTCGCAAAGCAATCCGGCGCGCGGGTACCGGGGCGTTCGCCGCCGCGGCCGCCCCGCCACGCCACCGCCTGCCAGCTTCCAATCGAACAGGAAAATAATTGCACACTTTCCTTTCTGTTATAATACTCGCAGACGTTTTGTTGTTGCAAATTTACTTCCATGTTCCTAATGCAAACTTCAGAAACAGATGATTGGAAAATATTTTTTCAATAGTCACCATAATCATATTTTATATTCTTAACGACTAATGCAATTTAAAATCATACTGCGCAAATGAAATCAATAAACTCACCCGAGGTCGTCGAACTCAATGATAAATAAAACATTTCGCAGTCATTTATTACATTGACACTTACTTATCTAAATCATCTTGATAAAACAGTACCTAAGGTTGACTCGGTCGCTAGAACGATTCTCCATCGTATTTGTGCGTTGCAAGTTGCAACTGCAAGCTATGCTGTTGTGCAATTCAGTATCTAATAGTGACTGCTTTAAATCGACTATTCTAGTGTTGTCTCGGCGGGCCTGCTAGTCTAAGAGTAATGGTTCGACGTTATGTGGAGGTATATAAGAAGCAGAATCCTCCGGCTGGTGGCGAGCGAGACGATAATTTTTCGCAGCCGGATACTGTGTTACTTTCAACTATAAGGAATGCGGCCAGTGACCAGCTTCTCATGCGCCCGCGCCGCGCCCGTCTGCTTCGACTCCCCACTAGATCCTCGCTAATACCCCGTACACAACACCAATGACGTTCAACAAAAACGAACAGAGCTATACAACCTTGTTTCCATGAATAGCATTATCAGATCCAGTGGTATCTAAAAAGAGGTATTTTATAACCCCTTTATCTCAATTTATTTATTTTTCCATCCATAACCGCTACTATGCATTATAATGCACTAAATGTGCATAATTATTAGTTTTAATATGTATTAATTTATACAAAAGGTTTGCGGAGCAGAAATTATAATATGACAGTTACGCTCTGTTTACTTTGTTTGAAATTAACATGCAGAGTAAGTGCTAATTGGCATGTTTCTAGGGATGAACAAGTCAAATAAATAATAATATACATAATATTGTGTTGGTTTTGCTGATGAAACGATAGCTTCTTTCTTCCGTGTCTTGATCGGATCGATTGACGTGGTAAGGGCTGGCTTCAATAATTATTTTATTTAACGTTTAAAACAAGTATATTTCTTATTAAAATTAACAAATTTGTGTTAGGCGAGTCTTGCTTGGACAGGGGTCGGTCCGACGGGTCCGGCGCCTTATATAGTTTCTCCGGACCGCTTGTTTCCGGTGCTCGCCGCTAGGTGGCGTGGGAGGCGTCGTGAACATGCCGCCCGCCTTGAAAGCTTCAGCTTTCAACGTAAAAGTGCTCAGCCATCTGTGCTCAGCCATCTGTGATATTGATGTCCTCTGATGATGAGGGCAGCGGGCAGATCTTCGAAAAGGCCCGCTGAATCGTTCCCGTGGCCGTGCTGATGTTGGCCACACGGGAAACGCCATCTTTTCCTGTGAAAATACTTAAAATCCTGCCCATCCGCCATTTTAACGGAGGCAGGTTATCATCCTTTACCAGCACAAGTGTGTGTAATGCCAGATCATCGTGGTTTGTCTTCCACTTGGTCCGCGTCTGTAGCTCAGCTATGTACTCTCGGGACCAGCGCTGCCAGAAGTGTTGCCGCATTTGCTCGACACGCTGGTAACGTGACAGCTGATGTGCAGCTTTCTTGGTGACGTCATCGCAGCCGGGAGAAGTCAGAGGCCGGCCAATCAGGAAGTGTGAAGGTGTCAGCGGATTAAAGTCGTTAGGGTCTGTGGACATTGGACACATGGGACGGGAGTTCAGGACGGCTTCGATTTGTACCAATACCGTGCTGAACTCCTCGTAAGTTAAGTTGGCGTTACCGACTACGCGTTTTATGTGATATTTACACGACTTTACCCCTGCCTCCCATAGACCACCAAAGTGAGGTGCATACGGTGGAATAAATCTGAAAATAATATTATTGTTAGACATACAGTCAATAATATTCCGAGATTCTTTGTTCAAAAAATCTGCAAATTCCTTTTGGGCACCTACAAAATTTCTTCCGTGATCGGAAAAAATCTGGTAAGGTTTTCCTCTGCGACCTATAAACCTTTTTAAGGCCAACAGATACCCTTCCGAAGAGAGACTAGTAACTAGCTCCAAATGCAATGCGCGTGTTGAAAAGCAAATAAAAATACAGAGATAACATTTCTCTAATCTAGACCCGCGGCCCTTTTTATTTAATATAAACATAGGCCCAGCATAGTCAACCCCAACGTTTGTGAAAGGAAAACCTATCTGTAATCTTTCCCTTGGTAAATTACCCATTATAGGTTGTACCGTTTTTCCTCTCACTCGGCTGCAGGTGACACACTGATGCACAACCCTTCTTGACAAGTTTCTACCGCTTAGTGGCCACCAGTTATCTTTGATGTGTGACAGAAGTAACTGAGGTCCAGCGTGTAGCAACTGCCTATGTTCATATCTGAAAAGTAGTACAGTAAAATAATGTTTACTACACAGTAGAATAGGGTGTTTCTTACAGTATGAAAAATCTGTCGAATTTTGTATTCTCCCACCTACTCGAATAGTACTACATTCATCCATAAACAAGTTCAGACCGGAGACATTACGATTACCTTTTATTGGTTTTCTGTTTATTAATGCGCGAATTTCTGTCGAAAATGATTGGCGTTGTACTATGTTTACAAGCCATGTTAGTGCTTTATTTAATTCTTCCACTGTTAATGGACATGAAAGACGGTTAGCCTTTGTTTTGGGATGAATATTGTATACAAATCTAAACATATATGCACAGGCACGGTGCATTCTATTAAACTGTGAAAACCTGCTAAATGGGAATAGTTGTGATTCTACAGTTTTACTTTGTGCATTCTGGTTTGTCAAAACAACACTGTGCGCTGTGCTAACTATATGTGTATGTGCTTTTAGTTCTGGCAAATCAGTGTTCGTGATGTTATGATTATTTTGCGACCAATTATTTACCTTATCATGTAAAAATCTGGGTCCTGTCCACCATAACGAGGATGAACGGAGCTCATCTAGGTACATACCACGCGAAACTAAATCTGCGGGATTATCCTTAGTGCTCACATGTAACCACAATGATTCACTTGTTATATCGTTTATTTCCACCACTCGATTCTGAACAAATGTCTTTAGTAAATGAGGAGACATTTTAAGCCATCCTAATACAATAGTGGAATCCGTCCAAAATACGATATTATGGAATCGCAAACGAAGTGATTTTATTATTTTCTCGTATAACCTAGCACCCGTTAATGCGCCACACAACTCAAGCCGCGGAATACTAACCGGTTTTAACGGCGATACTCTGCTCTTGGCACAAAGTAGCTTCACTGTGATATTGTTATTTTTTATTGTTTTTATGTATGCGCACGCACCGAAACCTTTCTGACATGCGTCCGTAAATATGTGAAGTTCTATTAAGTGAGGATTAACACATGTAACATGCCTAGGTACGCGAATTTCGTGCAAATTTTTTAATGAGGTAATGAAAAGTTCCCATTTTTGTTTTATATCTTGGGGCACTATATCATCCCATCCTATTTTACATAACCATAAACTTTGTAATAATATCTTGGCTATAATAACAATAGGAGCTAACAGACCCAGGGGGTCATAGATTTGTGAGACCGTGGATAAAATAAACCGTTTAGTTAGCTTGGATGCATTCGTATTTACCTTTGAGGTAAAGTTAAACTCATCACTACCATTTAACCAACCAAGCCCTAGCGTTTTGCTTTGACAGTTATCGCCTAGTGATAGATGTTTTGACGTGCTATTACCCTTCACCACAGAATGTAGAACATTTTGTGAATTTGATATCCACTTGTGTAAGGGAAAACAGGCTGACAAACATTCATCCGATAACCTTTTACAAATGTGTGATAAGTGTACTTCATCATCATTTCCAAAAATCAAGTCGTCCATGTATATGTCTTCTAACATCGTTCGCGAAACTTGTTTATCGTTACATTCCAACCCTAACTGTCGAATACAACGTATGCTTAAATATGGTGCAGAAACAGTACCGTAGGTTACGGTATTAAGCTGGTACATATCGATTGGCCCTGTATTATTTTCGCGCCATAGAATTAACTGTAAATTTCTTTGATGTGGTTGTATGAGTATTTGCCTGAACATTTTCTCAATGTCAGCGCATACGACATACCGATATTGCCTAAATCGTAATAAAATTGAAAATAAATCATTTAAAAGTACTGGACCGGGCGACTGAATATCATTCAAAGATTTTCCTGACGATGTTTTCTCACTAGCGTTAAATACTATGCGTAATTTTGTGGTGGTGCTTTCCTCACGAAAGACTCCATGGTGTGGAAGAAAATAATGAGGACTTGTGTAATCTTCTATGCGCGTCATGTGCCCTAAGGCTAAATATTCGCGCATGAAACTACTGTACATTTCTTTATACTGTGGTGATTTGTCTAATCTACGTTCAAGTGACAAGAACCTGTTTTTTGCTACTTTATAACTATCGCCGAGCGCCTCGGCCGACTCAGTCAATGGAATCCTAACGGAGAAACGATTTCCATCTACCCGCTCTGTTGTGTTTATAAAAAGTTCCTCACAGGCTTGCTCGTCAGCTGATAAATATGGTTTATGTTGCGTGATTTCTTCGATCTCCCAAAACTTTCTTAACTGTGTGTCTAATGATTGTGTAAAATTACAACGAGTCTGACTGTTAGACTGCAACTAATTAGAGTAGATAGGACCGGATATTATCCAACCTAGTTGTGTATTGTATAGATAAGGTCCACTAGCTAAATGAATCCTATCACGTTTCAACAAGTCCCAGAACAGATCAGCCCCTATCAGTATATCTATCTGAGTAGATATAAAATATTCTGGGTCTGCAAGAACTATATTCCCCGGTAAATTAATATTGTGTGGTTTTATATTTAAAGAGGGTAAGTTCGTACATATGTTAGGTAGAACTAAACAATTAATACGTGCGGAATAATCGCTCGCTAGCGATTTAAGATTGATAACACATGAGTGCGTAGTCTGTGTGACTGACTTACCTACACCTATGACTTGATAAGTGGACTGTAAGCTTTTTGTGTTTAATTTATTACATAATGATTGTGTTATAAATGAATGCTGGCTACCATTGTCGAGTAGTGCACGAGCCGTGTGATATTTGTTGTCACTATCTGCAATTTCTACCAATGCTGTGGATAACAAAACCTGATCATTTAATGATTGTGTGCTTGTGTGGCTCGCTATCTCACCGCTGTGTATAGTAGGGTTGCATGTCGTGGCGTGTAGTGAGGTTGAGAAGTTAGCGTGGACGTCGAGCTTCTCGGTCGGAATCGAACCTTGAACCGTGGGCTCATTTTTGCCGTTCACTTCATACTCGTTCTCTTTGCATAGAAGGCTATTGTGTTTTTGATTGCATCGTTTACACGGTCCTGAATAACAATCATTATCCGTGTGCCCTGCGCGTAAACAATTACTACAAACGTTTTTAGATTGCACTAAGCTGGCCCTATCTTCTTTAGTTAAACTAAGAAACTGGGGACAAGCATACAGTGGATGATGATTTTTACACAAAGTGCATGTGTAGGTACGCTTTGCTTTCGAAGGTACCTTTTTTGCTTGAGTAGCAACACAACTCCGAGTTGTTATACTGGTTTCATTTTGTGTGGGTTTCTGACTAGGATGACTAACTTTTATCATTTCTAGCGTATCTGCCCTGTCCCTCAAGAATTTTATCAATTCACTCAATTGCAGTTTCCATTCTGGTTTATTGGAAATGAGGGTATTTTTATGTGTTTCCCACTCTTTCTCAATAGCTGCATCTAACTTGGAGACAATTAAATAAATGATGAACGTATCCCATTGCTCTGTGGGCTCGCCTAATAACTGTAACGTTCGTAAGTTTTTCAAGACTGTGTCGATTAACTTCCTAATCGTACTTGGAGTCTCTTTACCTATTGAAGGCATGGAAAATAATGATTTAACATGATTATGCACTAGTAATTTGTTATTATTGTATCTATTTTGTAATAATTCCCATGCCACTTCGTAATTATCGTAAGAAAACTCGAGAGATTTAATCACTTGTGAAGCACTTCCTTTAAGTGACGAACGCAGATAGTGGAATTTTTGTATATTATCCAGTTCTTTTGACCCATGAATAACCGAAGAATAAATATCCCTAAATTCTAGCCACTGATCATAAGAACCGTCAAATGTGGGTAGTGTGATAGTGGGCAATTTTACGTACGATTTTGAAGCATTGCATTTGGATCCGTTCTCTAATTCATTCTCATTTACCAAACAATCAGCTGTAGCCATGACTTTAAAATACAAATCTTCGAATGATTCACGAGCAGCCAGATGTTGCTCGAATTCGCTTTCTGATGCAGATGTTTCCATCGCAGTTTGAATTTCGTTAAATTCTACTAGTAATGTCATGGCTGCCTGCTTACGTATTTTTAATTCCGATTTACGTGGATCTGACAAAGCTGTTTTCCCAAGAGAATTTACAAACTTTGAGAACAAAGTCAGTCTACCCTTAACTGTTCCTCTTTTTCTGACTAACTCACGAGCTAAACCGGTAGATTTTTCGGATAAACATTCACTAAATTCACTTTCGGTAGTCATTATGGCAGTCTATGTGAAACAAGGGTACTCACAATTTTTCCGTGCGTGGGTGGACGCTCGGGCTCGCGTGCCGGCCGGCGCTATAATTGAGAACGGTATTAGTACAAATGCAAATACAAGGATAGGATAAAAATGAACGATTGATTGGCCAAACCCTCTGATGCCACGTTGATTTAATGCTGATTCTTGATTTGGCTTCGATGGTCCAAATGTTGGTTTTGCTGATGAAACGATAGCTTCTTTCTTCCGTGTCTTGATCGGATCGATTGACGTGGTAAGGGCTGGCTTCAATAATTATTTTATTTAACGTTTAAAACAAGTATATTTCTTATTAAAATTAACAAATTTGTGTTAGGCGAGTCTTGCTTGGACAGGGGTCGGTCCGACGGGTCCGGCGCCTTATATAGTTTCTCCGGACCGCTTGTTTCCGGTGCTCGCCGCTAGGTGGCGTGGGAGGCGTCGTGAACATATTGTTTATCGATGTATCGAGGTAAAAATATGTCGATATTGTTTGCCCGAGTCCATATGTTTCATTTATTGCATTTATTATCTAACTTTTGACGACTAACTTCAGTAAATTATATTTATGAAACATTAGATTCGGTGGAGTATTTCAGAAAGGTCACCAGCCTGAGACGTAACATACTAATAAAGGGCATCAGACGCTTGATATCCTTTATCTGTCGACCGATAAATCATGTCTTTGTTTTGTGAAAGACGCCTGACAGACAGGTATTTATTTCCCTTTCACACTAAGTTATTGCGAATCGATACTAGCGAGTCTAGTATCGACATTAACCGTACCTACTTGCAAGTTTAGTACATTTTGAAACGAATTATCTTTAATAATATACCTATTATATGGATACTGTAATGCAATTTATTGCCTCAAGAATTTAAGTATTTACAGTTTCTTATATTATGATCTGTGTCCAACATTTGGAAAGAATATTACAAAGTCTTTTTAATTAATAAATATATAGTTTAGTGACTTATAAATCTTTTTAGAACATAATGAAATGAATTAGGATCGATTTGTTGTGTGTGTGTTTACACGCCGCCGCCGTCTGGCCTTGGGTCGTTGCAAACTGCATGACGTCACACACCTGATAGATTAGGTCAACATCGCCATCTCCAGCGATGATAGAACACATCAAAGACGTTATTCAGGTCGTTCTTTCACAGTTTGTACGTCCATCATATCGGACAAGGACGGGCCACTTATCTCGTCGCCCGCCGTGCATTATGATGCTTGCTGCGCAAACATAATAACAGTGTTGGTAATACGTAGTGTATACCTTTTACATACAGTAACATCGAAACAGTCTACGAAATTCATAAACGAGAATACAGCTGCGATAAAAAATTACTAATTGCATAGGTGACTCTATAATGAGATTAAACGTTCGCTAGAAGTCGCGCATACGTAAAATATTTGAATGGCAATGTTACTTTTTCGGTTGGCAATAAGAGAGCGAGAGAGTTTGAGATGCAAACAATTAGCGTAACACTCTTAGTAGAGCAGAAACAAATGTGCTTACCAATATAGGTACTTTAGAACAGTGACTTAGAGGCCACGCCTAACACACCATGTAAATGTCGTCCTACAGACTAGAGGGATTTGCATACCAACCGCTTGTATTTGCCAATGGCGTCTGGTGCCGAGAGCTTGTCGAAATTCGCAATGCTAATAATACAATGGGCAGACGCACCTAGTGTCGTGTCGCATCTGTCTGGTCGGATGCAGTCTGAAACATAAAACAACCAACCTTACGAGTATTATACACTCGACAAGTCTCTGTTTACTTTGAATTATTACGATCGATATCCAAACGAAGAACTAGACGCATAAATATTGGTCTGCTAAACGATCGCAAGTTAAAAGTACCTTTATTCATGAATGATTTTAAACGCTACATTCGCGTGATTGGCCACCACTTTGGAGGCTATGCCGCCGCCGTATTCACAGATAACTTTCGACAGTCATTGAATGGAGGGTTCGATGACCCGACAGCGAAGCGGTGTCCGAATTTGCATGTGTCAATGACACGATCTGCAGCGGCACGCCGCCACACCGCTGCGGCCTATACTTTTCCTTTCAGTTGGCGTCGTTCACCGAGAAACACTTTTCGGTACGACCTCGTGACACAGCTGCACCAGCGCCATTCCGCTTTTTACGATAGCAGTGAATCACGGGACAGCGTGCGTAACTGTTAGGTTTGCAATAAACGTTTAAACCGTGTCATCGGAAATTGGAATTCAATTGTATCACATAAATTAGGGACATTTAAATCGTTCAACAGGTGAGAGCAAAATCGTTACTTTGATTCACACAGACTCGGTCGCCCTACAGTCGCAAAGTCTCGGATAAATCCGAAAGATAATTTCAGAGGGAAATGAATAGCTAGCAAAGAGTTTAGCAAGAATCTTCCGGCCATCAAACACGTCGAGCCGGAACGTGCGAAATCCAATAAAGAACTTGCGGCACCTGTGCCTTATTACATTCTTTCGGTGATGCTCACCGGTCGCTCGTCTGAAATTCGCCCAACTTTCCATGCCAAGAGATTGCTTGTTGTTCAACTTTTACTTTGAAAATTCGTTCCATTAGTATCAGCGGTGGAACCGAAGTTTTATCAACGAAAGGTTTTCATAATTCAGTATTAAATTCCATTCCGTTTCTAAAGGATGAAACCGATAGGAAGCGTTCGTTACTCAAAGTTTTGATTGGTCGCGTTCGAAACTATCAGCAAGGCGTCTGCAGGAGATTTGCATTTATTGTAATATTTTGTCGCTGTATAAATAATGAGTAGATGTTTCGCATGTGTGAAACAATGGCGTCCCCTAGTGGGCGTAGCGATCTTAATTGCAAATGCGTTATTAGCATATGCGCTTTGTGAGTTCTTGAATGGTGCGAGCCCAAGGCAATGCGCGATGTCCTTACCACCAATAGATGGATGACATCGTGGCCACAAACAGGGTATAACATTTATTATCGTCATAATAAAAATACCTATTAGCTGAAAGGCAGAGATAATGTTTTTCATGATTTTTTATTAAGTTAACATTCACAGATGAATGCATACCTACTACTTAGTTGCACATAATGCGCCAATATGCGTTTTAAACCGGATGAAATTGAATTCATTGGACTAACTTTCATGAATGATCCTGCGTGTAAATAAGATTAATTATATCACTATAAGTAGGTCTTTAGTTTTAATTAAGCTCTATGTTTTTACTAAAACTATAAAAGTATAAAAAAACTTATCCACATGTTGTATTTAAGTATGATTACGTCTTATTTATTATTTTATGAATGAATAACCTCCTACCGGACGGGTATTACGAAAAGAACACCATCAAGTGCGTAAGTATCAGCACTTGTTTGAAGATTAACCGCGGAACAATTCTATTGTATGTAGGAATGTTAAAATTGTGAGCTTTACGGTTACACCGTGAAAGTGGCAATTTAACATTGTATAAAGTCCAAAATGATGTTTCGACTAATTTAAGCGGTATAACTGTGCTCACTGCAGCGTATTTAGCCACTAATTAATAAATAGAACACACTAAACATAGTTTTCCGAATGGCAGCGCCGAGGAAATTATAATTAGTAACTGTGGATGAAACATAATTGGTTTGCACCCATTACGGAGGTAGGTACTGTATGAGTGTACGTAGACAGTTTATGTAGGAATGTGAGTCATGAAGGTGAAATAGAAAAACAGGCTGATAATGGAACAAGCGATTAAACGATTAGGCGATAAACCCCAAGCGTTTTTGCTCGGCCGCGGCGATATCCTTGTACTCTCACCTATATTACCTGAACATACATAACGATGTTGAGGTAATGTTGTTCAAAGTATTTTTATACATGTTTACAAATAAAATAACGATCATAATAAGAAAGTTATTTCAGTTATATACTTCGTAAAAAAAAACTTTGTTGTTAAATAATGTAGACTTGGTAATAATTTCCCGATTTTCACATGAAATTGTTAAGCCAAGATAAGATAGCATTTACCTATAAACTCCGGTGGAGTCCAAATATTGGATGTCTGTTGTGAAAAAAACCTACTTAGTAGTAAACTGAGACTTTTTGCAACAAAAACTTTTACAAATAATGTTTTTTGCATTTGCTCCTCCTTGCTTTTGCAACTCCATAAGTACTTACCTAAGTATTTAAATTACGAGGAATATCATAAGTACATATTTGCTACACCTTATTGCAAAACGTTTAGTAAACATTGCTAATATGAAAACTAGGAACTACAAAAACTGTTTGTTATCATTATGTTAAATTAATAAAATGTGTATTTGGAGTGAATAAGTACTTACGAATTAGCATTTCGTAAGCTAACAAAAAGATTCAGTGCCAAAAAGTACCTAATACTTGGTACTAGATATATTGAATATCCTTTTACTTATAATTATATTAAGCACTTAATAGGTATTCTATGCATACTATCTCCAGCACATAAATAATTCAATTACGGGACGCGTTCAAAATTCACGCAGAGAATTTTAATTCGACTTCCTTCTTCCGCTTGTTCAATGACCTCTTTCTACTGCATTTTTTTTATATTTTTAAATTGAATTTCTCATACATTTTTGTCTGTAACATTTAATAAAACATTAAATGCACTTATTATAAAAGTTCTGAGACTGTAATTTGGCAACCCCCAAAGTTCGAGTCGCCTTAACTTGTATACAAACAACCTCCTGAATAAAATACGGCTTATCTTATTATCTTCTTAGACTTTGATGTAAACTTGTAGTCTCATTGTATCCTCTTTTTTCAGGTACGTACCTGTTTGTTATTCTGGGCACACAGAGGCTGTAATACAGTCACGACTTCATCCGAGTGAGTATGAAGTACATATTCATACATTTTTTATGTGGTGTATAGGTATGACAGCTTATGAAATTTCCATATCCGTAACATGTTTTAAGACGAAATTGCATAATAATAATAAATTTTATAACTTAAAACAACGGATTTAAATTGTGAGATAAAAAAGTAACTAAGTAGCTAATTACTTAAAGTCCGAAAAACCCATTCATCAGATTCAGGAGTTTGTTTACATCAGGGTCAGAACCCTTGTGCGATTCATCAGCTTAACAAATGAGGATATTTATTTTACACTATCGGCTCCGAAATGTTCGCACCGCGGTTCCGTACTAGGGGATCCCGTACTACGGGTTCCCCTAACACTACGGGGTTTGCATGACATAAGTTGGCAAACATTAAGGAAAATGATAATTTTAGAACTACAAGTGTTTTATTAACAGCTAGCGGAGGTATTATATTTTGAAAATTGTATGTTTAATCAAGTTCTAATGAGTATTTTAATTAGGAAGACAACAAAACGTACAAAAACATTTGTAGGTATATTCAGTTTTTTAAATAAGTATGTCCACTTGTTTACATATTCTTAAGCAGAAATTCAATCAATTGTACAAACAAATAAACCTGTCCGCATATGGTCGGGGCATTCGTGGCGCTTTCCATGGTCCGTACTCGCGAGTTCCCGTACTCCGGGATTCCGGGGCATTTTCCCGGTGCGAGAACTCCACGAAGCCGCCGTATACCGCACGCGCCGTAATTAAAGCCAACAGTGCGTGTCTTGTTTGTTTCTTTCGCCCATCCGACTAGCTGTTACGTTGGAACTGTACATTTGAACAATGAGTAATGATGCTCTACTGACTGCCTGACTGCTGATTCTAATTCCGATTAGTTATCTGGATAAATGTAATCATTCTAGTTTTATAACTTGGTGTAGTAATATCTCATAATTAGCTATGTGAACAGCATGCGTAAGATATCAAAGTTTCGAATAATTAATTAACCACACTTCCCTATCCCTGTCCGCCTATTTCAATTAATAAGAGAAACAAATCTTCGCACAGTATGTAACGATAATGTAAATGTAGTAGGTAGAAGATAAATATAGGCAACGGACGTAGGTACCTATAGGCGGACAGACAGTTCGACGTCCAAGTGAAACAGCGTCCAATGCTATTAACTGAGTCACCGCTGAAAAAGAGATCTGAACGGATACGGACACATTAATTACTCGAACCCCAAGTAGCGTCAGCGCACAAAACACACAAATCCTTTTCACAGCCTGCCATTGGTAACCCATTGGAATTCGTTCACATATTGAAGTCAAACGATAAAAAGGGTTTTGGATCGGTCCGAAAATTATATGTATAAACATACAATTAACAAGTATTGAATACTTAAGTTGATCATAGTATAATTTGACTTGCTCTATCGTGTGAATCTTTAATATCAAATAAATTACCATAATTTTTAATTTTAAAAATCTACACACGTATTCAGCAAAGTTTGACTTGAGCAGAATTGTACAGTTTTATAATTTTTATCACAGAACAGAATTATTATTAAGTTGCTGACTCTACACACATCCGCAAGGATGTTAGATTCAACCGTATGTATTCACAGCACGTTCGCCAGTCATAGTTTCTTTAATAACATTTTTATACACTAACTTCACGTGTAAAAACATTTTAATCGTCCTTAAGTTATTGCGAAAAATAACAATATACTTCTAAATCAAAAGAAAAACAACGGGATTTACCGGTATTGCAACTTTTTACGGCAGTATTGTGAACAAACATAAAATTTATAGGCGTTAACGTATCTAGACCGGCGATAAACAGTTACGCTGAGTAAGCTGCGGGAGCGCCACGGGACGTTTTAATATTGTTCTCTGGACGCGTCCTAGACTCGGCCGCGCCCGCGCCCGCGCCGGGCCCGTGCCGAGCCCGCGCCGCGGACGCATCACTCCGCAATTAAGGGCCAGACAAGACGTAGTCGACGCGGAGCGCTTCATCAAATATTAAAACCGACCCGTGCCCGTGCACAAACAAATCCTACGGCGCGTTTAATATTTTACTTAAAATGGTCTGCGGTTTCTGCCGGCGGAGTTTTCTTGCGGCTTTACGAGGCGATTTAAGTTTTGTTCTAGCGCTTGTGAGGGCCGGGCGTCGCTGTGTGCCCGCACCGCGCCTAAATACTTGATGCGATGCTGTTATTAGTACTTCTCGTTTAAAGTTCCCTAGCCCCGTATAAGAAAAGTAAACATTTTGAACTCGACCTGAGCCCGGAAGCGGCCTCCGCCTCTGTTTATTCGTTAATGAAATGCTTCGCTTAATATTTACTAACATCACATTAAATTAATGTCGTCTGGCTCACGAAAAAGCCATTCTAAACACTGAAGCATGCACAAAGCGGAGTAAAACAGTCAGTAATGTGTCCACCGAAAACAAATCGTTGAATCGTGCCGAGTTCCTTCGTTCTGTATACGAAAGCTAAATGCGGGAAATATCAACACTAATCGGACGCGGTATAAACTCCCCAACTCAGTAGCTAATGAATATTCAGACAAACTGACACCGCTTGTCTTGAATTTGCAAGAAATAATCCCGCCGTCTGACGGCCATAAATCTACCTTACCTATCGAATGTTATAGCTATTTATAAAAAGGGCGAGACTCGAGTGTGTATTGTGTATTTTAGGCTTGCTCACGAGTGCTTTTAAAATGAATCGTATTCATTATTTGTAGAAACATTCAAAGGATCACGTTATTTAGGAGCATGCAAAATGTGTTAGATTTTATGTAACCAATTTGACCATGGATTGAATACAGCTTTTGTCAGGTGTTTTTTACATGTTATAGAATTGATGCTCATTTAGTTTGGAAATAAAATGTCAATGGTGCGGGCTTATCTCGACACTGGACAAGACCATAGAAATGATTAACAAGACTTACAAATCGATTTTTGTTTTCATATTTTAAAACTACATTCTCGATACTTATGTAAGAACATAGATAAATTAAGTATCTTAGTATTTTGAAAGCAGATACAATTAGGTTTCAATCATTCTGGTCACTGTGAAAATAAACTTACTCACAGCCTGCCGTTTTCATGTTGGAGTGATAAGATACGCCTTTCCTTGAACTGTAATAGCCTGAAGAGGATGTGATTAATACGCACCTCACTATATTTGAACACTCCTCATATTTTGATACTTCATTATTGTTCGCTGCACACAATTAAGCGTACAAGGAGATTTCATTAAAAATAAAAGAAACCCGCTACCCCAGTGAACCAGGTACATTGTATTATTTAGTACGGAGATTATACTCCACTGTGAATAATGCATGCTCTACGCTCCGGAGACATAAAGCGCTTTATAAACTCAAATGGAATACACTGCTTGTTTTATTTATACTTTCGTAATTCTTTGGGACTCATTGTGCTTGGAAAGTAATGGTGCTGCGATCATGGGTTGTAACATTAAATCCATTCTGTGTGTGTGTGGTGGTCCACCCTGGTAAGGTAAACATAGAATAGGCCCAGTTAAGGTTGTTTCGATAGATTTGCAGAGCTTACAGTGGTGAATTAATTTTACAAAAGTACCTAGGTCGCTTACGTTCGGAATTTATAAGTTATTTTTGCCATTCATGTCACCAATACCGATTTATTGTGTTATATTATAAAGCTTTCCAAAATATATACTAAGCTTTTTCATGTTTAGCTTCGGGGTATTGAACTAAGGTAACTTTGCCGTCTAGACTTATGATCGACGGGCGTCTGACTCTGAGTTGACTTATGACTTTTTTACGATATCAATTATATTATACTATGAATATTCAATATAAATTATGTATAAAAACAAAATCATTGTAATTTCAATAAACGGGTGCTAAGTGTGAAATAACTTTTAACTAACCTATTGGTTATTAGAATATTATTAACCAACATTACCATATTAATTTCAATTCATGTTCATACCCTTTTTGGTTGTACACGTCAAAAGGTAGTCTATTGTACTTAGTGACTCTCTGATATCACCCCCGAACCTACCTATATCTTCGTCCGTTGTTATGAAGCTATTGAAGCTCCTGATGTTATTATATTATACGGTCCCTACGTTAACCTTTTCCAATACAAACGAACACGTTTGTTTAAATATTCACAAATGATCCACAGATACCCAAAAAAGCTAGAACGCCCATTTACATAACGTATTCTTAAAAAAATGTAACGCTCGCAAAATGGTAACAGCCTGCTGCGACGAGCAGTCGCGCGAGGAGACGCTTGTTTTCGTTTAACACCGACGGCGTTTGGAATTTCTGCGTCAATTAAATGCTTGTTTGTAAACATGGCAGACACCGAGGACGGCGTACGCGATCATTTTCACGGAACGCGCCCTCCGCCACCCTCGACCCGATTCAGAGAAGGCCTGCCTTCTTTGAAATCGAACGGGTCCTTTGAACACGCTCATTCGGACTAGTTATTAAACCTTCGCCGGTAAATTGAGCGCTTATAAAATATAAATAACTATATATAATTTAAAAACGTAACTTCATCATCAGCATGGAATCCTTTCTTATTGGAATGTGTACTTATTTGTATGCGCAGCTCCTACCGAGAATCTCGCTCGATCTCTCAATAAATACAAATTGTCAAATTTATGATAGGTAAATCGATCCGAATTTTCTGAGACACATGACGTGTGCTACTGCGCATACAAAAATATCAAACGTTATACTTTGATAATGTTTGATATTTTTGTAGTTTTCAAGTTATTTGAAGGCGTCAATAGTCTAGTGGTTAGAGGGGATGCCCTCGTAGCTGAGAGGTTCCGGGTTCGATCCCCATCCTGGCCATTAAACTATTGACGTGATCCCACTCCTAACACAAGAATTAGCTTAGCTAGAGGGGCTAACGGGAATACTAGTAATGTGATAAACTCACATTGCTAGTAATCTTTATAAATAAATAAAAAGTTATAATATTATCAATGTTCCAATTTGAAGTGCTTTATATTTCAGTCCCATTGCATCAAGTAATTAATTAGTACTCAGCATGTCACACAAACCCTGTACTTATCCTTATACTTACCCATATAATGTCATGCCACGGCCGTACATCTCAGTAAATTATGATCGACAACCAAAACGTTTAATGTCAACTTAACTGCCGATAACAAGGTTGCGTGTTTGTTTGTTTCAATTCAATTCACCGAAAATTGTATTGTTGTGGGACAAAGGGCGACGGAAGCCGCCGTCAGGCCGTCAGACTATCGCCAATAGGCGCAGGGAAAGTCGCCTTCCGCCTCCCGCGCCGATGCGGAGCCGCTCCCGGATGCCCGCTGCTGATTACCCAGAGATGCTAAGTAATTTCGTGCCGGTCCACCGTTAATTGCGGGAAATGAGTGAATTAATTGTTTTCCTTTTCTCATAGATTTGTGCCGTTTAGAAGTTCCCGCGCGTTCATTCGATTAAGCCGATTAAAAGGAGCCTCGATGCTGCGGTTGCACCGCAAGCTTAACATGCTGTGATGTTTTTAAAACAGATATCTAGTGCTGAACCGGGAAATAGGGGGGGGTTAGGCAATTAGGAATGTAATTTAAGACGTTAATTGATTGAACATATGTAACTATTACGGTTCTTGGCGATAACGTTTTTGTGCTATAAAGCCGTTGCTTTAATTGTTAAACTAATTAAATTTTCAAGGTCCGATAAACATCAATGTTCCACAACAATATGAATTTTGCTAATCCCCGAAGTAATTAAAAATACAAGCCCTACTATACCTACCTACATTTGTGATTCCTCGAAATCTGATTCCTGCAAAAGTCGTCGTCATTAAAATTAAAAATGTTTCGCGGAGTGCATCTGCTTTTGTGTTTTGTCGATGTATTTATAAGCGAGGGCGGCGGCCGGGCCGGGCGTCGACCGCGGCGCGGGCCCACTGCCCGCCCAAACTCAGCCCTCGCTTGCAATAGGGTTGACCCATATTTATACTTCGCCCCTAACGCATTAAGGCATTTTGAAATTTGTGACCTAGAAAACCAATACAAATATCACACGATATAAATAAATGTAGAAACTACTTAACTAAGATTTTTCAAATTAAGTAAGTAAAGTTCCATAGAAGCTTTTAACGGCCACGAATCATTTATATATAGGGAACATCCTGGGAACTAAACTCAGATGCCAATTGTGGAAACTAAAATATAATTAGATTTTTAAAGGGTAGCAACCCTATTTTCAACGTATCAACACAATTTATTACTTGCGAGCACACCTTGAGCCAAAACAAAACGAAGCTTTGAAACGTTATTAGAAATATTTTGTACATTGTGTAGCTTCGATCGCTTCATATAGACAGAATACATTCTAAATAATATATGTCTTTATTTAAAGGATATGGTTTGATACTTGAAGAAGGTTGCTGACTACCAAAGGATTTAATTTGCTGCTACTTTAAAGATCCATGACTCAAAGAACTTTAATGTTTCTGAATTATAAACTGATTGTCTGAATTTTGTCTTAAATAAAAACAATGATTGTCAAAACGATTGCTTGCTAATTACAGGTACCTTAAGATAGTGTTTTTAATTAAGGAGAGTAATAAGTTACATCTTTGATTCAATCTCAGAATCTTTACGGGCTCGTTCATTCTGTTATCGAATAACCAGCCCGTTATAACTTTCAAGTTAATCATCCCGTATAATTAATATTCGTAATCTCCAAACGGAGTAGTGGTAATAACGTCTTTGGTATAATTGAAATAGTTTGTGTATTAAACACATCGGATTATGTCTTATTTCAATCGCTACATTTGTCTGTTTGTCGAGGAATAATTCCGAAACGGCTGAATGAATGAATATGTAATTCATGTGGGGTTGTGCGGTTTTTAGAAGATTAATCAGGAATGGGTTTCACGTCAACAGCTGTTTTGTAAATCGCTGCACACGGCTAGCATCGTTCAATAAGTTCGGTCATAAAACAACGTATGGTGTGGAAGCGATGCTGAGAGTAAAACCCAGTCTAAATTAATTGTACAGAATATGTAAAACTTATAATCTTAACGGTGGGAACTGAGGTATTTAGTAAATTCGTTTCAAAGGATTTTCCTATATGATTAAAACTAAGTGTTTGATTAATAACGGGTCTGAACTTAAGTAACCCATGTTATTACGGTTTTATGATTTAGAATTTTCTTAAGCTACATATGTTTAAGTGAGTACTTACACACTGATAATTCACTTTACATGTTTAAGTTACCCCGGAGGTCATTCACACAATGAAGATGATACCGTTTTTTCTATACATTCTTGACAGTTAATAACCGTATTTGGCACCCGGATAGTGTTAAATGTAGGTATATAAATTATTACCAATGTTGGGTTAACCGTGTGAATGATCGTAAGATGGGAGTGACTGGTAGTTTGATTTTTCTTTGAATTTTTAAAACCATTTAATAGTTAGGTTTTTTAAATGTGTTAAAAAGATCTTACCTATTTGATTAGGTAGTTAGTGCAATTACAAATGTTATGATAATGATGATAAGCAAAAGTTGTTTGAATACAGGATTCTTTTCATACTTTGTCATATAAGATGAAATACATGGTAAGGTACATACCTAGATTTACTCAAGATAATTTTACATTGAATCTTACCGTATAAATCTTAGAATGTTATGCTAAATAAATTAGCGAGCCCCGTCCTCCTCCGGGAGTTCAGATAACATCTGCTCAGATATATACGACAAGATAAGTCGTGTCTCACTCACTAAACTTACGTATAATGCTATTTATGTGGCACTATATTAAAAATCTGGTCGTTTTATAAGCATTTTTATCAAAAAAACTCTCGCAGATATCACAACAACTTGATACGTTATATCATACTTATCTGCTATTTATAGATACATATATCACAAAATAAGATAAGGAGATTAGAATATAACGCCAATACTAACAATATACGGTATTTCAATAACGATTGGATCACAGAATTAGACATTCAATATTGAGGTTTAATTTGGGCTATGTCAACGTCAGCGGAGGAACAGCCGGCATATTGCGAGCTAAACATCCGTATGATTGGAAACCTTCTACGTCGGATAATCGCTATTTGCAATTCACGTCTTCAAACAGCTATAAGTTACATACACCCAAGTTATTATACCTAAGCTACACGTTCGTGTAAGCGTATAAAAATCACTCCCGCCGTTCTGTAAAACTGGAAGATTACGTCGTACGTAGTGCACTTTTCGCTACACGAAAGCTCTCGTTTCGACGGTAGACAGTTTTAGCCTTCTCATAGTATATTTATTTCGCTGTTTTAAGATCTGAAGCCATTTGCTCTAACTACATTCTGACTCTTGTTTTTAAGCTAACAATGGCGTTTGACGACCGCTTGGCCCAGTGGTTCGAGCGTAGGCCGCTCGGCTCACTGCACATGGTGGTTGCGGGTTCGATTCCCGCTGGGGTAAATTTTGGAAATTGCCTTTTCGTAATTTGACCTGGTCTGGGTGTCTCTGGGTTCGCCCCCAGTCCATTGTACGGTAACCATAGTACAAGCGTTGCTTAGTTTGGGCCCATACAGTTGGTGTGTCAGTCTGGCGATATATATTAAATCTGGATAATTCTATTAAATGTCATTTAGAAAAAAATGAAAATTCGTTTTGTTAAATACAGTTAATAGGTAATATCGGTGCCGTCAGCTGTCTAAACTATTAAAGCCATTTGGGCTTAAATAAATGGTGAAATAAAATCGCTGGAATTCCCGGCAGCCGTTTCAGAATTTGTGTAAGTCGTTGGCATTATCTCCGACTTTCCTGGATTTTGGTAATTGGCTGTACGATTCACTAAATGCGAAGTCCTTTTCTCTCAAGCTTCGGACTATTTCGGTTGCGTTTTCACAATTTGCTCTCCGGTTCGGTAAACGAACTCCAAATTTCTGAATCAGACTTGATTGAATCCCACTCGTGCCCGCGGGAATGGAGTTATTTTCCGACCTATTTGATGGCACGCCGTCGACTCGGTACGATCGACAAGTCGCATGGTTGTACACGCTCGCACACATGTTGGGCCCTGTCGTGAAGTTCCTTCCAGTTCATTTATTTGTTTGCACACTGTTGTTCTATTCGAGACACCCATATTTTCTACCTAGTTGGCACATTTTATTGTGAATCGTGAAACAATTGCTTTATGTAACTTGTTTTTTTACGACACTTGAGACATGCACGGCTCGCCATTATTTTCGTGAAACCACGAAACTTATGCGCTCTGTTTTTGTTCTTGCACACTGATCTTTCACAATCTTACTACAAATTGTCTGTAGTACCTAATGTATGTGAAGACGTTATAGGGACTTCACGTTTTCGCGAATAAACCAACATACACACATATTTTCAAAATATAAACACACACTATCGTATGAGGGATAATCGCTAGCGATAAAAGAGCTCATTTGTGCGTCTCGTCCAGTTGTTTCGATTCACGTTGCTCGGACAATAGCAAACGGACGCACAATGTGCCCCATCGTCATCAATCAACGTCGCGGGCCACCCCACGCCGCCCACGCACCCCCAGACTGATTTACCCCTTACATTACAAGCAAATAGCAATAGCTATGGAAAATCCGCGCCACACCGCACTAACTAACTAAACGAACACTGGACAATACATAAATAGGTAGCTATACGATAAGGACACAAGTTAATCCATGAGACGAGTTTGTTGTACTGTAGGAGCCCGTACAATGTTTCATTTCTATTTAGAATAGTCGGACTAACGTGAATCTGTGTATTTCTATACGGGAAACAGTAACATTCGTGCATAGAATTCAATACTTAAGTAATGTTAGCTTTCCGTACTAGCAGCGTCCATTAGTTTGTTTAATATCCTGAATGTGTCCTTAAATAACATTAAGGTTAGATTATCCGGTATTAAAGCTTTATCAAACACTCGATCAAATCAACGATTTTTATCAGCAACACGACAAAATTAATGTTTTCGTGAACAATTTCCTTATTATATGAATAATGAAATAGTATTCGTGGAAAATAATTTTAGGTTTTATTTTTTTTATTACGTATTTCTTCAACTACCTGCCTATTAGTGCCGACACTTTTAATTGGTACAGAGATATGATTCATGGTTTCGCGAAACTGTTAATGCATAAAGCCGTCCACCCCCGGCACGCGCTCGGCTGCCCGCGGGCCCCGCACGCCCCGCACAACCCGCAAACAATACAATGTCAAAAGGAGACAATCAGCAATCATGCGTCATCCCCGTGAGATTACTCGAAACGTCCAACTGCCGACTGTAGCGCGCACAACATTGTGTACTATGGTCGGTAACTAATATTCGATATGATTTTACCACAATGCATTTCTTGACTCATTTCCGTTTTAAAAGTAGGTACTACATATATCGGTAGAAGTAGAACTTTGAAAATATAACAAAAATCATCATCAACGAAATTCTGTCAACTACGAATACTCGTACTTCAAATACGGACAAGCCACGCAATAGAATCATAAACAAATTACAAATGTGACTGTTTACGATAGAATTTCAAATCTAATATTGGATAATAGCGGATATTCGATAATGTTGAACTACTAACTATCAGAGTGACTCTATAAAATATTATAAGTAATGCTATCCTACTAATATTATAAATGCGAAAGTTTGTGAGTGTGGATGTATGTATGTATGTATGTATGTATGTATGTATGTATGTATGTATGTATGTATGTATGTATGTATGTATGTATGTATGTATGTATGTATGTATGTATGTATGTATGTTTGTTACTCCTTCACGCAAGAACTACTGAACGGATTTGGATGAAATTTGGAACACAGATAGATTATAACCGGGATTAACATATAGGATACTTTTTAACCCAATAATCCAATACTACGCGGATGAAGTCGCGGGGCACAGCTAGTAATTAAATAATACGCGATATGTTATTTACATAGTAGGCTTATTAGCATCGCGTAGTCATGTGTCCAACCAAACAGGCTGGGGTCCGGACATCGCGTGACTTGGTGGGACATTCCACACCGTCATTACCACTTTAAATAACACTACTTAAATCTTTTACTACCATTATTAAGTAAAAATCTGATAGAAAATCTTGACCACGTTTCTCGGTATGTTATATAACGTTATTATTGTTTCCTGGTCCAAATAGGCTTTCAATTAGCTGTAGATAGCACGCAGCTGTCCGATATTCGTGTCAGCCATTAATTACAATTAATATAACATTATTGATAGGAACGATTGTTATTTTATCAGTGATGTATGAATGTGAGTTGCCTCTTTGTAGAAAATAGATATTCACGAACAGATTGGCCCAAAGGAGATTCTATAACATCTTAAGTACATTCAATATATAAGGTTTGTATTTGAATACTGCAAGTACAATAAATCTATAGAAAAATATAAGTACTAAAATGTTTTCTCGATATGGTCACTATTATAATCTGCTACGTTTTTATTGTTATTTGCTACGGTGACAATATTTATATTTTATAACAAAGAATTATGGTAGATAGATCCCAATCGAGAGTGCATGTATCAGCTCCGCAGAGTGTAGCAATATCGTGTATGAGCACGTATGACCCAGCCGGCCGGCCGCGGACGAGGGCGTATGATTAGAAATCGATAACTATGCGTCACATTTCGGCTTACACTTACCTATTATTGATCCGGCTATTGTGATGTGACCCAACCTTATCTGTTATACCAGCTTTTAGTACGTCGGTAATCCCAATAAGTGAGGATTTCATCATTTGCTTTTTCTCATAAACCCTTATCTCTACAATTTTTTGCGACCCGTGCCTGCCTCGGGCTCGGGCACTTTTGTAAACATCTGTCAACAAAAGATTATTTCACCAAAATAGACCGTCGTCGTTTCTAACAATTCTACGTGCAGCAGCGTTCAAAATATATTAAATTTAACGAGGAACCCTTGCAATATATTATACAGAAGTTGATAATAAATCATTCGAACCAAATTTAGCTACTGACTGAGTGTCTACTTTAACGACCCAAGTGTTTTGAACGTCAGCTTTTGCGATTCGTGCGATGGAGCTCTGTGATGTTCAACCAGTCGTGTTGCTCGGGGAAATAGTAAACAAACCCGACTAATGACGAATAGTTACGACCATTGAGTCATGGTGGATGTACATACGGAGCACAACGCGTGCCACCTTGAAGATCACATACACACATACACACATACTGTAATTGTACGTCACAGTTCTACACGTAATGACCGGTACCTACCTTCTTACGTGACTCATAAATGCACTTCCTATTACTACCACAGAATATCACCTTTATACCTTCATATGACAAATTTAAATACCCACCAACACATCCTACTAATATTATAAATGCGAAAGTTTGTGAGTGTGGATGTATGTATGTATGGATGTATGTACGTATGTATGTATGTATGTATGTTTGTTACTCCTTCACGCAAAAACTACTGAACGGATTTGGATGAAATTTGGAACACAGATAGATTATAACCGGGATTAACATATAGGATACTTTTTAACCCGATAATCCCGAAATTTTTGCTAATTTAAAATACTACGCGGATGAAGTCGCGGGGCACAGCTAGTTGGTTATAATTACAAAAGTAAAATACTCAATACGTACCTCTACTTACTAATGCAATATTCCTCCTGAATTATTATTCTCTAACATTCTTATGTGTGTACAGGAAATTTAATTTTATTTGATATCACTGACGCCATCAATTGCATTGTTCAATCAATGAAAGAATGCAATAAAACTGAAATAGAGTTAGATAATAATGCTAGCATAGTAGGTATGAACATAAAATTGCACACGTTTCACCAATTTATATCTGCTAGCATGTCCACGGAAAATAATTTGCTAATAATTGGCGTACGTACTTGATTAAATTTATAGGTAATAGGTACTAACACGCGAAACTGTGTGATCAGAAACTGGGTTTAATTTACGTTTTTGCATGTTGCAATTTGCAGAAGTGTATAACATTTGCTTATGCGCATAATAAACAGCATCAGTTATATACACACCATAAAACCTTTTCCTATGTTCGCAACTTTCGAATTCTTTTCTTGGTCAGGAGACTTGTGCCACATTGAGGTCCGTATTAAGAAATCGATCTCAAGTCTGAGAGTCTTCTTGGAAATGTCATTCTTATGTAATTCCAGTATGTTATGTAAATTACACGTCAAAGCCATACTCAAGACCGCTCTCAGACTTGAGATCAATTTATTAATACGGACCTGAATGTGGCAAAAGTCTCCTGACCAAGGAAATAATACGAAAGTTGCGAACATAGGAAAAGGTTTTATGGGCCTGTATTATGGGCCGGTATTACGGGCCTTACCTTACTACTAAACATGCAGTCTCACAAAATGTATACTTCAGCAGATAGGTAGGTACACTGGAATTCCAATCTGGCAATTCTTTCGTTTTCATTTCTAAAAGAGGTTTGAATAAGTGTCCATCTGTGTGAGGGTTTAGAGCATTCTGTGCAGTGACAAATAGAATTAGAAAATATTTTCATCGATATTTCCAGAAATAAATTGAATTTATTCACAGCCCTCACTTTTGCTTCTACTGCAGGAAAGATTACATTGTTCCACTAGAAGTCTGTGCATTTTTCTCTTTATTATACGCCCTGGAATAGACAATGCAATATTTATTCATAGTATTTGTCTAGATACCATAACATTATGTGGACATAAGTACTTACATATAGTACGAGGCTAGACGAGGCATTTTTATGGGCTCAAGTAAAGGCGTAACACTCATATTCGGGCGCTCGTTGCAGTCTCGTTCTTCCCATAGTTTGGCGACACTATTACGGCATTCTGGCCGCGAGTCGGCCATAAATCACCCTCATGCTCCGCAATGTATTCTGCATGCAGGCGACTGGCCCCTTTACGCTTCCTAGTATGCCAATTATTATTATCTATGCGAGATTGGTTAGTTCACTGACTTCCAGAAGTTTACTGAAAATACTGAGCAGTTTTTTACGCACGAATATAAAACTTCATAACATTTTAAATTTTATACAGGTATATCGTTCGTTCTATCTTCTAGATCTTGATTCGGTTAGCTAGAGTTTTTTGATTTTGGGTTCATTTATTTACAACATTAAAATTGTATCTTCTCACGACAATTAGTGAGCAGTACCTAAAGGTTAATTATATTCAATTTTATATAAATTACGCCGTAACTTGCGCCGTGATGTTTTCCCATCACCTCGTGCTGGCCAGTCTTCATAAGCCTGTGCATAAACAAACCCTGGCATGTAGCCGAGATAACGACGGTAAGAATACTTTAGATATTTACATATTGATTGAATCTTACACAAGCAATATGCAAATGGAAGCTGAACGAAAAATCATATTATATGGGCAGGCAACATAATTGACATGTACATAGCTATAATACTAGTAGATAAGTATATTGCATATTTCACTGGGCACGGTGTTTGCAGCGTGTCTGTATGTACTATTGAAATTACTTAGTCACGATTCATTTGCAACTTGCAAATCTGATAACGATGTACGAAATCTGTGAAACGCTTGTAGTTACCTACTAAATGTAGAATGTGCATTAGCATTAAGTTAAGAAATTCACAATGTAGGTAAAATTGCGTTGCCATATCCCAAAAGGCCGACTGAACACGAAATAGTTATTAATACTCTCCCACACGAGCGAGACCATGACGCATGTACGTCATCCGCACAAATCGAGTGTTATTGACATTTCCCAACTGCCTCATCAGTCCACAAGTACCCAGTATAGCCATAAAACGTTAGCATTATACAAATGATAATTGGGAAGTAATGAAACGTCTGCCTGGATTGGATAGGAGCAGCGGCGCGGGCGCGCCTGTGTGCAAATGAACCGGCGCGTACGCGAAGGACGCGGCCGCATTCCATCCGCGCACCACCACATCCGAGACGACACACATACCAATACATACTGCGCCTGTGTGTGTACAGCCAAAGTACCTACATAAGGCACTTTTGCACCGGCATTAGTGTACCGCTAGAGCCGTGGAATTCCTTATTGCGACGCAACCTAACACGTTGCATCCACGAAATTGTTCTAGAAACTGTTATGTGCACGGGCCTTTACGTACGCACCGCTCCGTTATCTACGTGTGAATATTCGATGGTAATTTAGATTCAGGGGTACTACTCTTAGCAACGATAACCGATATATCATGACATTTGTAGTGTCATATTATGCTCTAAATTCCTTCTTTTTTCCCGTGTATATCGTCTGAACGAACGATAATTTAATATCGTTTGTTCAGTAATCGATACGACGGCAGAAATAAAAGTAGGATTCGACACTACCAATGTCACGATATATCGATTATCGTTGCTAAGAGTAGCACCCCTGATCATCGTCGGAGCGTTTCGTCGGGTGCATTACTACGAGCTGGGATATATTTTGTGCGGAAACTGTTTAATCACGCAGCATGTATACTGCTAGGCGCTAATCTCGCGACGCGGGCAGCCGACGCCGCGCCGGAGCGAATCGCATACAAATGTGCCGCCGGCCGCAGCAAAAACTGCTGAGTAATATCCCCTCCCAGTTGTACTCGCACGAGCTTTATGCCACACATAATGATGCAGTCACCGCACGCTCTATGCATTTTACAACCTCATCTTTTAAATTACTCTCGTAGAACTTTAATATCGCATCTTTTAAATAAGCTGTAGCAAATTATAAAATTCTAGGCCGTATTTGTAAATCGATGTCAAGTCTGAGAGTGATCTTGGAAATGTCATTCTTATATCATAAGTACCCGTACAAGACCGCTCGCAGACTTGAGAACATACAGGCCCTTTGACTTGGATCGCTAAGTATAACTTGCGTAAAAGAGTTGCACCTTAATTATAGCTTTCTTGCTTGAACCAAAAAGTTCAAAAAGATCCTATTGATAATGTTTAAAATGTAGGTAGGTTGCCTGACCGAAAAACATGTGCACTGCATCACATGACTGTATCTTTTTTTTTAATAACGATACCAACCTCGCGTGGTGTTGCCATATCGGATGCGAACAACAGACGGATCAGTATTCCGGATCAGGTTGCCGGCATGTGCCAAGTGCGTCACCGGCGTAGATCGAGTGACATTATGGCGCGCTCGGAGGAGAGACGAACGCGACTGACCTAAAGAAACCTTATTTGCCTTTTCAATTAAGTATACTTATGCCAAGTGGTCAGATAGGGTAGTAGTAAAACATTAGTGTGAGATAGTAAATAGCTAAAGAGAAACAGTATACTGAAGGTTACATCCTTACGTCCTTGCGTTCCCTGCATTCTTTTCATTTACCTTTTTATATAACTTGACCATATTATAATAACTAGTCCGCGACTACGTCCGCGTGGACTTTAGTAAAGTATCCTACGTTTTAATCTTGCTTACAAACTATCTGTGTGCCAAATTTCATCAAAATCCGTTCAGCCGTTTTTGCGTGATCGGGTAACAGACATCCAAACAGAATATTAGTAGGATTCATGATTTTTTTTAATGATGATTATTGAATTATAGTCTTGTAAGAATCTAACTTTATCTTTAGCTTCTACTAACTTCCAATCTTATTTCTTACCGAATTGTAGGTACCTATGAGTCTGTCAAACGACCCTGAGTGTGGTTCCGATGCAAACGCTTTGTGTTGCATGTACATAACAAATGATTGCGTTTGTGTTGTTGGCGTGCATAAACACTTAAATAAATGTGCATATTTTTTCGTGATTCAATAATTCTAAGAAAATAAATCCCGGATTAAATACTAAGTATAACAATACCTAGTACCGTAGACGTAGAACCTAATATAGTAGATTTATAAAGTTTTACTCATTTTATAGGTGGACCCACGTTACGATATTTTCAAATAAAGAAGTTTCCTTGCATAGTCGATGACAATTTGGTTAAGTACTAAAATAATTCTTATATGATCGCGGCTAAGTTCAACCGTCTAGACAGTGTGTACTTAGCAAGACGCATGAAGTCATCGCACGAGACAAAAAGTGAACGCAGTTTCCCAGATTTGTGCTTTACGATTAAGATTCTAACAGAGGCATTAAACTTTGCTTGCCATTTTGTTATAATCGGTAGTATAGTGGTTGCTTGCAAAAGCCTTGCTTATATTTTAATGTACACACACTTTACTAAAGTTATATTATGAATAAGGTTGTGTTGGTTACTAATGGAATGCACTAACGGATGTGCGCGTTTATATTCAAATAAATAATTAACTGGAATAGCATACGTTTTAAACTCGTTTAACAGTAAAAACACAAACCTGTGAGTTTGTACAGCGACAATAACATTCAAAAATAATTTTGTACAATCATGACCTGTTCCTACGCGCATCATAATACCTATAGATTAGTTATATATGTATATATCAAGAGCAAAGTACACAATATTCTGATTACAGAAAATACAAATATATATCTACCACATACGTATCAATCCCGCATGTAACTGACCTGCACAAGGTAAATAGTTTTCAGTAAATCGAATGTTTTTACATGCAAACTTTTCTATTCAACGAAATGGCTCAGCGTTACGGTGATGACTCACGGCTGTCTAGACAACTCCTCTATTGTATATCTTCGTGAATTCATAGACTGACCACAAATAAAGGTCATTCCAGAACTTAATAGGATGCGGTCATGTTGTGGCTTAGTTTGGGATATTTAATACTTATTCTTACATGAGAATACGGACTTAGTTTATAGACTTCTATTGTTATGTATTAGTCAAGCGCTGTTCGATTCGCTACCGGTGCTTCGTTCATACCGTGTCCAATTTTTAATATCCGTTCATACATACAATTATAAATGACTATTTGTTAAATACGGCGTTATTGCTGACTAGCTGAGCCCGCGACTTCGTCCGCGTGGAATTTAACTTAACAAAAATGCCCGCTCCCGCGTTCTGAGCCCGCACGACAGGACCCATTTTTTTCAATTTTGTTTTTCTAAAATAAAAGTAGCCTAAGTTACTGCTTATAACATCAGCTATCTACCAGTGAAAGTCCCGTCAAAATCGGTCTAGCCGTTTCGGAGATACTCTTTGATCTCATGTGTTTTTATTTTTTTACGCGGCACTCTAATTGTTTTTCTAAAATTAAAGTAGCCTAAGTTACTCCTTATAAGATCAGCTATCTGCCAGTGAAAGTCCCGTCGAAATCGGTCCAGCCGTTTCGGAGATTACCCGGAACAAACACACAGACAGACAGACAAAATTTTTTTAAACCGCGTTTTTGCTATAGGTATCGTATGTAGGTACTTACATGTGCATTTAGTGAAAAGGTGTTATTTTGATATTACAAACAGACACTCCAATTTTATTTATTTGTATAGATTCGACATATTCCTTGCGAGTTGTGATAGAGGAGCTGAAATCCGCCACTTTGTTATACAAAATTAGGTACCTATTTTTAAAAGAATTCTAATTTTGTATGTCCTTCATCTGCAAGGTATTGAACACTTATATATATTGCTTACACTTATATATATCTGCAAGGTATTGAACACTTATATATATATTGCTTAATTGTGGTTTAAACTATACAAACAATAAGTTCCTATTGAATTAATTAGTTTTCTAGGGTTTATAAATCATCACAGACATGAAAATATCACTAAAACGACTAGATTTCGCGGGACAGGGGTCAGATTTGTTGTATTTTATAGCTCCTCTAACATACCTTGCAAGGAATACGTCTAAATATCATTAACCCGAACCAATCATTCCGAAATAATCCCTCAACTTTATTTTGATAGTGGCAGTACTCATATACATATTATAGTTCCACTCATAATTATTGCTAGTATTAGTCATGAAACAAGTTTACCTGCGTGACATAGTCGCCTTTATCTACACAAAAACGACTTTGTCAAGCATAAAATGTTCCTTCACGAAGCGTCACGTTTTCAATTCTCTGTAACGGGGTTCTAGTATGTATTTGTAAAAAACTAAACTGAAAAACCCCCTTTAATTCGATCTATTTAGTTGAATTTGTTTCGGACATTTGTCACAGTTGGGATAGCTAACGTTGTACAAATTATTTACATTGCTGACAATTCTGGGTATCCGGAATTCAGGGTAGACATCTGCGCTCGTCATCGCGGCTTTGTTTGCGGACCGCGCTTGCTTCTGGTAATCAGGCGAGGGGTGGTCGGTAGGGGGAGTTAGAGATGTGACTAGTTGAAATGTCTGAGGCAGCTTCTAATTTGCGGAGCCGTCGTCTAAAGATTGACCTCGTCTCGTGATCGTCCGCTCTACTAAGATTCTAATTTAACCGTCGCAAGCTTTTTGGCAACTTAAATGATGAGATTATCTTTCGTCAAGCAAATGATTGCCGTCTTAAGTTTAAAGAGTAGAAATAAATATTTTATTTAAAGACTAGCCGTGTTTGATATGATTTCCATACGTACAACTTTCATTCCATATTTAACTCCTTTATGAGATGAATTTTCAGAAATCCTTCTCATGTAGGAACTTACCCTTTAAATATCAGGAACTTCTGTGCAAATTACTTTCAGAGCCGCAGGTTTAAACTGTGCGTTGTCTGTCAGTCAGTTGAAATGTTGCTTAAGTAGATTTCAAAGATTTTTAAATCTTACAACTGAGTCGAGTCTCCATCTAATACTTACATGATTCGTTTAAGGACTTTAAAGTTAAACGCTGGTCAGTACTATTAGGTACTCGGTGAATGCTCACTATGTATGATCCTAGTGGCTATTACGAGCTTAGAGGATTGTTGTGCGGAGACCAAATTGCCGTTTACTTACCAACATTTAAATGTATGTACTACATTATTACTGTTTATCGGGTTTGTTATTCGTTTATATTTGAAATGTACATGTTTTTCTTGGTTTACATAACCGGAAATACATGGTCCCAATCCCCAAATGATTTTTGATAGACACCTACCTATTTTAGTATCAATCCACTTTGAACCTGACTTACAGCACGTGCCCAGATTCATTAACAATAGAATAAATACGTATTTATGGTATTTATGGAACAACATTTTTATTTGTTTACCATGGTCAAACCGTACATACTTTCGCTTTAAAGAGAGACGAAGTAAATAAAGTACTATATTGAAACACTATCTAGTTTCGAATCTAATTTGATTTTGATTCCTCTCGTATCGAATTTATGTCTATCAAAGTTTGAATGGACAATAACTTTGTTAGTTCGAAGCGAGGTTCTTTGCGGAGAATCATAGCGCCATCCAGAAGTTGTCATTTAATAAACTCTTTCCACTACTTCAGGGAAAGTTCGAAGTACCCATAAATTTTTGTATCCACTTGTTATTTTGCTGTAGGTAGGAACTTTATTTATGATTTAATGTAATATCTTAAGTTATTTTTATACAAAAGCTAAATGCTATTTGCAGTGTGATTAACTGCTCTTTGATTATATTTAGGTAAGTACTTTATCCCTTAATAGCTTTGAACTATAAAAATATCAAGCTAAAGTTCAAACTCATGGGTTATTGAGTAGGCAAAACTATATTTTCTTTACGAAAATAAAATAATTAACAGCCACTCCAGAATTAATTGAATCAAACTGTAGACATAAATTTGGAGAGAGACAAACGGAAAATCTCCGTCTAGTCATACATTTCAAACAATAAAGCAACTTCAAATACTACAATAGCGGTATAGTTACAGCCTTTCAGATTAAAGCGGATCTTTAGAGTATAAAGGGGGTGGTGGGGTGGCAGCAACAAGCTGGGCCGGCGAGACGGGGCTCGCGACCCGACGACGCCACTCGCCAACAATCCCACTCAACATAAAACTAAATCTCCACAGCCGCAGATAGAAAACGCAATAGCTCTTGGAACGAAGACGCAAAAACTGCCTTAAGTATCAATTCCGTACTTACCGCCTATTCGCGATTATGTTCTCCAGGATGAAAATACTATCCGACTGTAAGGTTTAAAGATGTTTATTTCAAAAAAAAAAGGTTCACTTATTGAGAAGTATAACAGTTTATCTATAGGAAGTATGGTTAGTAAAACATCGTCCGTTACTCGAGTAAGTGTACGTTAACATGAACTCAAAGCAATAGCATGTGTTTTTCGGTTTAGTTATGTGTTGTTTTAAAGGTCCTGTTAAAAGTTTACAAACATAAATAAAATAAGTATTTCAATAGAAACAAGTTTACTTGCTTCTTGTAACGTTACGGGAGGCATTACGATGTCAAATGTATACTCTAGACCCACTTCTTGCCGCACTCCCACGTTCACTAAGCGGATTGCCAGCTTATCGCCTTACAGGCATACTCACCTATTTTATTTCAATAGCAAAAAATAAATAGTTACAAAAGCATAAGAAGGCTACTTACCGAGAAAAAAAGCAACAACAATGCCCTGATCCCTGAGGCTTTCCTAGTGGGTTTTTCGAATTCCGTGACTCAAATAATTAAGTCCCAGGATGGGGGTCGCCGGGTGAAATTATACATTGTTATTGCCACTATAAATCTCATTTTGGGTGAACGCACCCGCACGGAATAACAAATAAAGACAACAAAAATTTCATATCACATCCCATGGTGAGGCGCGAACGGTTTTACTAACGACGGCCATCTAATATCAACACTTGTATCGTTAATATCGTAAGATTAAAACTTGTATTACAGTATTTCGGATGTTAACATAATCATTGGGAATTGACGACCACATTATCAAAGTAATAAAAAATATAAATTTCGCATCGTAAGTTCATAAATACATATAAATCGCATATTAATGGTTTATATTATTTCTTCAAGTTTTACGGTTTTATACGCAATTCCCATAGTCGTATACCGTTATCACATTTGTAATCAAGACGGTTCTGGTAAATAGAAACCGGCCAGATTAAAGACATCGCACACACATCGCACAATGTGTGTAGGTACATTTTGTATGTATAAGGTATGCTAGACGTTTGCGAAAGTCTGCAGACACGCTTCGTCACGGCTCACGGCACACACCACAGATGCCAATCTGTTATAGTCATACGTCTACGTCAGGGTTGTGATGCAACCGACTGCTGGATCCCAGAGATACGCGAACCAGTGTGCTCTTCCTGATGTTGGGTATTTTAATTTTAAAATAAGAAAGCAGACACTGAAATATCACCTTTTAAAAAATAAAGTCATTAAAGTCTCAAAGGGATCGACTAATTGGAAGTGAGCGAACTAAAATTCTATTGAAAGAGGACGCAATGAAAGGTTGTAAACTAATTATAAGTGATGGGTTCGCACCTAAATAAATGTATTTACTTATTATTTATTTATTTACTAAAATGTATAAGTATCTTCCCGGTTATGAATACATATCTCAGAGTTGTTGCCAACGTTTTGTTGCTTCAATTATTAACGAAATAAATAAGCACTGCACAGTCCACTCCACTGCAGTGAAAGTTGTAGAGTTGCAGTTTCTATGGACAGTCATCAGTGCATTTAAAAGGTTTTGCGGCATTTCCGTATTTCATAAATATACCCATCTAAATACATTGGTTAGCCATACAGTAAGGCAATGTACATGATACCACATTTTATTTGAGTACTTCTTTATAGCAAAGTCAATTTGCATATTCAATTCAGATACAACATTGGGAACTAGTGGTATTTCTATCAATCAAAATAAGTTTATTTTATTCTCTTGTACATTTACGTTTATAACTACAGTAGTTAGGTAGGTTAGGGTACGGTTTTTATTACGATTGTTGTTTGAATACGAAACGTGCATTGCTGACTTCCTTCCAATTAATCAGAATCAATCAAAATCAATGAAATGTGACCGATCCTAATAAACCCCTCTTTACAAAGGCGCTGGCCACTGATAGACTTCAGAGCGTCTTCGGATACTACATATCATGAAGTATCATGTGAACATCATGTCAAGTCCAATTCGTATTACATAAATCATCTAGCCCCATATTAATAAACATGGCTTAACGGGTGCATAGTTACACACCGAACTATCTCTTTCTGTCGTCAGCAATTTGACATTCAAAAGAAGGAGACAATGCATGGTTTAACTAAATCTGCTAATCCACATTAATTAATAAAGGGGCTAATGTTTAATTATTTACTGTTAATGTTTAATTATGTAATTTGTTTACAGAGCAGCGGCGGTTGTCGTTCAGCGAGCGGCGCGGGCGTGGGCGCAGTGACGGTCGCGAGCGCGGGCGCGGGCGCGTGCGCGGCGCGCATGGCGAGCGCGGGCGCGCAGTACCGCGGCGGCGCGCAGCAGTGGGCCGCGGCGTACGCGCCGCCGCCCTGCCGCTACCCGCCGCCGCAGCCGCAGGCCTACGCGGCGGCACCCAGCCCTTACACCCAGCACCAGGTACGTTATTACATTAATCTACACCTAGGATGATTCGTTCTAGATCTACCCGCATTACAATATCGTCTTTATAAGCTATAGTATATGGCAATTAATAGTTGGTGATGAGAAACCGTTGAACAAGTCACTAAAAGCAAGAAAAGTAGAAAGACCCGTGGAACTACGTAAATACGTGTTGGTCGTTAGAACTAAGTATTATTAATATATTTGCTACTGGTTCAGGCCCGTTTCTTCTAATGTAGATGTCTATGAAAAAATTTGGCGCTTTATGTTAATTATATATTATCGCAGTCCTTTGGTGGAAGGCTTTCATTCAACCTACAACTACTTGCACAAATACCTAGGTGTCTTGTAGATAATAACAGTCTTCATCTTTATAGGTTCTGTTGATATCTTATTCGCCATAATCCTTCAAACTTTCATCGACATTAGTGTGTATTCTTTCATCACACACACGTCTATCGATCGGCGCGTTCATTTCGCACAGCAAATATTGATGTTCCCTGTAAACATAATGTCTATTTCCATCAATACCATACACCACCCTCCTTTTTAGCTTTTGGGACAACGCAAGTATATATACAATAAATAAGGTCGAATCTTTAGCCGGCGCCGTCTTCTTCTGCATGCTCTAATGAGGTGTATTTGAGTTTACGATCGAGTTTACGAGCGGCGGCGGGCGGTAGTTCCGCCCTCGGTCCAACCGTGACTGCTTCCTTAATATTGTTACTAGAACAGTCACTCAATAATTAAGTGTTCCTTATTCATTTTCAGTTAGAGATAAACTAACTCTTGGCTTTGTACAGCTTTATCCAATTTAGCTTTGCAGCATTGTTCTCATCCTGCTCTCGTCACCGGAGTTTAGCTTATTTATTTAAGTGTCTTGATGTGTGCAGCATTCCATAATATTATTGCTATGCACATATTGGTTGGACCTCTATGGAATTGGCTTCTTCTTTCAGCCAGTACCTGTCTCTTATTCTACACTTTGACTCCTGTGCAATGTTATTTAAAAAATGCCTGTTAAGTATCCCACTGTTGGGCAAAGGCCTCCCAGTCTCACCTCCATAACTGCCTATCATCATGATCTATTTGCGGCCGAAAAAACAGCATATAAAGATTAAACAATTATCACGAAAAGTATATAGCGGATTAAATGTGAAGTAGCTGTAGTGATGTTGGTATTGCAAGTGCAAGTGGTCGACCGCCGTCACCAGTGGCTGAGCTAAGCAATAACAGCCTTCCTTGCTCCGTAGTGGATAATTAACCGGCAAGGCGGCACGTCGACACCGCTCCATCAATTTCTACGCCCGTCAGGCCGCCGGCTCAGCCTCGTTATGCATTACACACAGATAGGGTGGCCATCTGCACAGCTTGACTAAGTCCATGAGATGACATTGAACTTTATTAAGGTACAGAGGAGCCAATAAAACCGCCCAGACTTCTGCATTTATGAATTGAAATACATCAAATACAGTATAGGGTTCGTGGCTAAGTGCCTAATTACATTTGTGTTTAATAGTACATTGTTACACGAGTGGTGAAAGTGACTTATTTAGTCCCGAGACGGGGTTTGGCGCCCGAGCGTAGCGAGGGCGCTAATAGTTCGAGGGACAAAATAAGTCTTTCACCCGAGGTAAACACTGTGCTTTTCATTACGAATACAAGGAAAGCAAAAATAAAAACAAGAATTGGCTAAGGAAATAATACAAGGAAGTATAAACAATACTCTACAACTCAAAAAAAAAAAACGGATTGCCGCCTATTTTTTTTTTTTCGTTGGCCGGCCAACTTTATTATTTAGCCATTATTTTTCATTTTCATCTTTAAATATTTTGCCCAAATCTATGTTATTTTAAAGAAATTCTTGAAACTAAATTATAATTAAGTAATTTAAAAATATATGTTCTTTAATTAATACTTAACTTTATGTTTATTTCAATTTTACATCGTGCTGTAATTCAGTGACTGTAGAAAAAGTTTGAACATGGTTCCATAGAAATGTGAATACGGAACTAGTTTTTTTTTAATAATTTGACAGCTGTCAGTTGAAAGTGATTCTCCCGGGCCGGAAAAGTATTACTTTCAACCCGCTCCTCAGGGACTTCAGACCTACTTTCAGAGTATGAGTAATGAAAAGTAGATTTTAATAGATCTAATTTTGTATTTCAAAGGACATCATAAATTTACATAATAGCTTCTCTCAAAAAATCACTTTCTCGTATTGTTGTTATGCTTTCATACAATATTTTTACTTGTGGCCTTGCGAGGTATAAATCATTAATAATGTACAATTTGCTTCCCCAATATAAATTCCATAAACTTTCCCAGTACAGCCCTTAAACCAAGTTATATAATTAACGCCCGAATATTCACAATTAACTTATAAATCAGCTACTCAATCTGCTTAACTTGAAAGTAAGTCTGGATATTTTAAGAAAACCTATCCTAAGTAAACGGCTGAATTGGTTACCCTATGCACAAACAATATTATGTGATTAATGTCTTCTCGAGCACTTAACACAACTAGAACATGATTTGCATAAAACTAGTTAATGTAGAAGTTTACTACATTTTCTGTCGAGAGGCGTATGATGGAAACTTCTCGACTATGAACTCAGAATTAAACGTTTATAAGTGAAATAAAAGGTTGTTAACATCCGCATATATTGAAAAGACTCTTCTCTATATTAGAGGATTTATTGACATTATATTTTTAGTACGTAGCTGCGTAGGCTTGTCTTAACAAAACCAAGTAATAATAAATAATAATAATAGATCTGAATCATAGGCATACCAATATAGTAGGTATTCAAACTCTCTCCAACTGAATTTTATAAGATAACATTTTTCTTTGTCAACTAATCACAGTGTTGTGTGAAGTGCCCTCGGCGAACACGAGAGTCTCGCCTCGACCTCGGTTCAGTTCACGAGGCAGACACAAACCAGATGTTGCACAAAGACCGCGCTGTCGATGCACCTACCAACCCCCCTCCACAGGAATCTCGTAAAAGGAATTTCTCGTGCCCTTATCGCTTTTCGAAATAAAATGTAGCTCCCGTCTCGTACGTGTTATATTACAGCGCGACGCCTTCAGGATTTATCTCATGGTCGCCTCGAACTCGTTTTTTAACATCGAGGAACATCTTTTATTCTTTTCGCACTATTTCATTGGATCGGGCATGCAAAATGTTTACGTATCTAGTTCTTATTTCAACCTACAATCACTTTTAAAGATCTATAACAAATAAAATGTAATTCAGATATATTCATAAGTCTGATAAAATCATAAATTCAACAAAATGGTGATACTTCACCGTAAGTAGTTTTTAGTATATGTACTGCCGAAGCAAGTACAATCGTAAGTAGTTACGATTGAACCTACATGTGATCAATTACCGATGTTTGTTTAACAGTTATTTTGATGTGCGGCCCACCCGCTAGCCCCGGGGTTATTTACTATAACCAACACAACGCTACTACGTACTACTATTGGATTATTATTGTGATATATAATCTATATTTGTAAAATCGTTAAGGTCATAGTAATGAACGCCGGTTTACAAACCAAATTACGTACGGGGTTGAATTAAAATCATGTTATATGCAATACAAAATTGCTAGAATTATAAATGAAGTCACTCTACTTGGCCGTGCCACCAGTCTAGTGTTTGCTGACCTTTATTCACTTATTCTTAGTTAAGGTAAGTTCATGAGGAAACAATAAGTTAGTTGCTCTACTTTTTAACGAACCATGACTTTGATTGGTCTTCGCAGTCCCCAGTTTTTAGCCGTAACATATATCTATGACCGGCTGATTAATGGCCGGAATATGTCAGCTGTCAGGGCTGTCACAACTCCGTAGCTTGTTAGATCCGACGCGCCCCTTCCCAAATATGGTAGCCCTAAATAGAGGTTACTTTTTTGTGAAGGGCCCGACGTTTTTATCACAAGGAATGACATAAGTGTCCGTCTCTAATGCTCTAACGCAAGTTTACGTTCGAAACCACCCTAATCCGGCGTAACCCCATATCAAGGATAGAGTTTTTCCTTTCATATTATTATAGCGTGTGATGTTAATGTCTCAGGTTCCAGCGAAAGCCGAGATTAAAGCCGTCGTTACTTTCCTCATTCGCCATTAGAGTCGTCTAGTCCGAGGCCGAGCTCGCCAGGAAGTGCCTGGCGGTTCGTTTTCACACGCACGCACTCAAAAATTATGCTGATGTATTTAAATGTATTCGCTACGAGGAAATTTTTTTGTAAATGAAATTACCACATTTATTTTGGAAGGTTTCGGTGCCGTATAATTTATATTTAGGAGATCCTTTTTCAATGTCGAACGAGGTAATACGAGTAACTGCGTCCATTTTATAAATGGTCCCGGCTCATCTATCACCAGCACCCAACGAAAGATCAATGAGGGCCGATATGGCATACGTTAAAACAAAGTCAAAAATAGAGTTATGCTATTATCTAATCATCGTTCGATGTGCATGTGTTGAGTTGTGAGTATAATAGATTATTTTCGGTACAATAGGGAAGGCGCGCCCGCGTCCCACGTGGACGACCCTCCAAAACTCAGGGGTGAAAGTATAAATAAACAACGCCTCGCTGATATCTGTCATCCAAAGAATTAGATTTATTTCGGCTCTAGCGGAAGGTGAAGGACCCTCGCGAGCGCCGCCGCGGAAACATATAATCACTCATCATAAAGTACATTTATCCTGCCGCGAAAAGAGAGTGAATGTTTAATAATTGTGAAATTCATTTCAGTCGCGTCCAATGTATTTGGAAACACATGCAAACACACGGCAGTTTTGCAGCTAAGTGCATCTGAATATCTTGCCCTCACCGAGTAGTTTTTGATTTTCTTCCAAACCGCAAACGTGACATTATATTTATATTATCCAGCATGGCACCATTGAAATTTGCGCAATATGGTGAACTATAGGTCAGGTCAGTAGGCGGAGAAAAAAGGAGCCTTTTTCCCTTAGCGAGGGTGGTTGTTTTTTTGTTGAATTATGTTAATGTCGACGTGACAGAGGGTAGGTCCGATATTTAAATTCTTGTGAACACTTGCAAATGTTTTTTCGGTAACGCGACCCTATTCCACATCGTTCGATAAAATAGATCTTGAACACATTATTCGTGTTAATATTTAACTTAGACCGGTCCACTTTGTTGAATACAACAGTGAGCAAAGTTCGTAAAACTATTTTGGTAATCAGTGTGAGTGTTCTAGATGCGATAGGTAATTCATTTTGGCCGTCCATCAGGGCCGGTGTCTACCCACTCACGAATCCTCGCTACAATTATCTACGAGCAACCCTATTCAGTATGGCTGCTGATGCTGCTCTTCAAGTGAATAATTGTACACAAGGGAATAGGTAGACAAACAAACAGCATCAAATTTTAGATTACTTGACGTCTAGCTTCCTATGAAACTGAAATAGAACTTATTTTAATGTTGCAATCCAAAAAGCACTGGGTCTCTACCATCAATTGGACCTGTCCAGTAGTAAATGGCAAAAGAATTGATCGATTTCCTGATTGAATCGACGATAAAACAAATGGAGTGCTCAATTTAAATAGATTGAATGGGATTTATGTTTCATTTCGTGAGCTTCGGCGCGGATCGGACGGATTTCGTGAACATCGCCGGCCACCATGTCCGCGCTGAAATTGAAACCGGAATTTCATCGTTTACAGAAACTAACAGTTTACACAATTTCGTGATCCTAATTAACGATAAAGCGTCATGTATTTAATAGGCGTCGAGTGCGGTGGTTGAGAGCGTACTTTGCCACTATCTTTAATTTGATAGTGTACTGTCATTTAAAACAGTCTAAAATCAATTACATTTGAATACTGACATCGCTAGTTCCAGTTTTGGCCACTTGAACAGATTTCGTGGTACCTACTGTAAAATGAAACGTTCGTATAGTGTGCGTGTTAGCCGGCCATGTGCCGGCGGGCGGCCCGGCACGCACGCGCTGCGGTATCGAGCCGGGACCAACTGTTGAGTGCTATCTCCCACCCCATGCCTTGCCTTTGAGATACGGCCGTGCGCCCCTCGCGCCCTCCTACGCGCGTGACGTCATCCCCTACAGTCATATGCTCCGCTGCGAGAGTTGGAACATCATTAAATGTTATACTGTTGACCAAATTAAAATTTTACAACCGTCTGGAGCTTTGTCCACGCTAACTATAACTAACTTCATATGTTATGCAAAACTTTACTTACCTACCTATGTGAAATAAACGCGTAACAATCAAGCGGACTGGCGATTAACTAAATATGTTAAACTACATCTGTCTATCTAAAAACTCTGTTAGCGTGATAAATAATTAAGAAAACCAGACCACTTAGCAACAACTTGTTTACCACGATCAGCTTATTTGGGCATATCCAACTTCTAAACTATTAAATCATCGTCAATCGCCAGAAAAAATAACACAGAAAAAAACTTTTGTGGAAAAACATTTAATAGGATTAGAGATGAGTTGTTTTTATCACAGTTATAGTAGAAAGTTGTGATTTTTGTTATATTGTTGGATACAAAACAAAAGAACATTGCGGGGCAAAAATACCATTCAGAAACAGTATCTTGTTTACTAAGAAATTACAGCACTTAGGTAATTTCTAAATATGACTTTATCTGTTTATGCAGACTTTGTCTTGTGTAGGTACATACCATTATCTGGCTGTATGTGCGTAACATTGTTAACTGTACCTACAAACTATTATAATAATAGCTATTTTTGAATAAATACCTTCAGTCAAATACACTGAGAAAAATTACGACAACAATTTATTATTGTAGGTCCTAGTATTTTTATCAGTATTATTCACTATACATTTTGCGATTACAACAAAAAATGGGTAATGTATCGTATTCATACATTCTTTACGGTAATTATTACAAAACGTTTAGTAAAAAATACTCACTTAAAGGGATACTCTAGGAACTACAATAAATATTTGCTGTCGTTATTTTTTTCTCAGTGTAGTGTCAAGATTTCCGAAGGTAGACCGGAAATGCCTGAAGGCAAAATGTAACTGGGAAGAAGACTTGAAAAAGAGTGATAAATAAGACCACTTAAGAAAACTCTAAAAGCAACAAAGCTCCGGAAGTTTCCGAAAAGAAAATTATATTCGCGATCAAAGTTGAGCCAAGTTCGCGCCGTTGATGATTACTTGTCACGAACTGTCACTCGTCCCCCGCCCCCCAGCCACCCACCCGCTCCCCGTCAGTTTTAGGAGTCCCAACATCTGTCGAAGCCTTTCGCATCCATGTTCGAAGCTCAGCCACACTGATTGGAACTTTCTTTTTGTCAGGATTGTGCGTCGTATTCTTTATTTCGCTTGTTACCTATGTTGGAGCAATATTTATTTACCAATATTTTCTTCTAATTCGTCGACTGTATTCAATTAACGTTGGTAATCTATACAAATAAATAAAATTGGAGTGTCTGTTTGTAATATCAAAATAACACCTTTTCACTAAATGCATATGAAAGTACATACGGCACAACAAAATCGCGATTTAATTTTTTTTGTCTGTCGGTCTGTCTGTCTGTCTGTGTGTTGGTTCCGGGTAATCTCCGAAACGGCTGGACCGATTTTAACGGGACTTTCACTGGCAGAAAGCTATATTTTAAGGAGTAACTTAGGCTACTTTAATTTTAGAAAAACAATTAGGGTTCCGCGTAAAAAAATAAAAACACATGAAATCAAAGAGTATCTCCGAAACGGCTGGACCGATTTTGACGGGACTAAGGCTACTTTTATTTTAGAAATACAAAATTTAAAAAATGGGTCCTGTCGCGCGTGCTCAGAACGCGGGAGCGGGCTATTTTGTTAAGTTAAATTCCACGCGGACGATGTCGCGGGCTCAGCTAGTTTATTATATAGTGCAAATCTAATTTTAAAATTATTGAAAAGGTTCAATCAATTGTAAATACTCTGGCATCCGCTGCGATTACATTCAGGTGAAATGTTTTCTGAAAACACCCACAAACATGCATGATGACCCCAAGTAGTTTAGCCCGCGGTCACAGTGGTAATACCGTAAACTGAACAATACACGGTCCGAACCGAAGTGTTGCCAAACTTTGGTTGCCCCGTCCCGGGGGCGGAGAGGGCCAAGTCACTTAATTACCTATCCGAAATTCCGAGCAGATAATAAAGTTAAGTTAAATTGTGTAAATTGCACAGGTGGCCGACGTAATGTGAACTCGTTGGCTACACAGTTTTAACAGTGGTAATCTCACATTTCGCCTTTTAGTTAACTACCACTTAAAAGTTGGCTTGTTAAAGTAACGATGGGTGCGTTACTGGACACCGACAATTACTCGTATGCGATAAAATAAAACAAATTATTTGTGATAGAAATAAATGAGATAGAACTTGCATGCATATTTAATCAAAAACAAGTAGAATTTCTCGCAACTATGCTAAAAAAATTACACTTTTTAGGAATTTTGAAATATTCTATTAAAAATCAGCCTATATTATATTTAGGGCGTCCTTAGTGCAGCCAGTAGCCAATTAATTTTCAGTGCAATTCTTTATCAAGAGCTGCACGTATGTGGCACGTATTCCGCTAATTTATTTTTATGTTCGCGTATGTATCGCGGCGGTGGTCGTTCCGGCAGTTAGCGCAAATTGGGCCAATTACCGTCGTCTACTGCCCAAGATACCAATTGGATTACCAATCTAAATTCGTTCGCGAAAACTCATCCTGGAGGCTTGCTTTAACAGCTAAAAATAGATCAATCAATCGTCGTACCTGCTTCTATGGATGAAATTAGGTATTTATATAAATTACCGATTATAAGCAACTGACGATAAAAAAATAAAAAATGACATGTAAAAAGACAAGCCCGCTGAGTTTCTTACCGGATCTTCTCAGTCGAGGTCGTGTTCCGATCCGGTTGTAGATATAAGAAAAAAATATGTAAAATTGACCATTTGTAAGTGCCCCCGTAGGCCTAAACAAAATAAACGATTTGAAATCACAGACATGAGAAGAAAGACAGATACCAACAAACATTTTAAACATTGTATTTTGTTATAAGTACCTTAAGTACCGTATATACTTTCATATCTATTTAATACATAAGCTATTATTTTGAGATTACAAGCTGACACTTCAATTTTTTTTGTATATGTACGTAAATTCAATTTAGTTAAAAAATATTTTAAAAAATGTGCAGCCTGGTGCCTTGGAAAATAAAGTTAGGTACATTTCGTTGAATTTCCTTATTACGTTAACACACTTATACATATGATTATGGGCACAGGCATCACTAGTTATGTCAACGACACGCAGTTTATGGCATTAATATGTTAACTAAATGCAAATAAGAGAGCTCTGTGGATAGGTTCGAGTGTGCACCGTCGATACTGTCGCAGGCAGGCTTAAGCGCGAGTGATGTTTACACACAAAACAACCAGTGAATTGATACATTATATACCTGAAAGTTACACACATACACACCTACTTAATTTATGTGTGGTTTTAAGTTCACTAACTGCAAAAATATATACGTTGTTTGAGCCTGTGCTCAAAAAGTTAGCGTCAGAATATTTCGTCCTGTTAACCATTTTAATAATAATAAATATTACTATTTTATGATCGATCTATTCATACATTTTCATGCATGACCTCCACAGAACACTAATGGCAATTAAAGAACATTGTTTAATTGTAAATAATACCAACAAGAACTAAAAATATACCTCCAAAACAGATAGTTATGTCCACCGCATATGAAACAAAATATAGGCATACTTAACTACTTAACTTTACGTAAATGGTAAAGATAACATACCATAATAATCTGATGGGTTTTGAACAGCAGCTCTTTATTGCTCTTTCTGTTGGTTGGTACTGCTCTGGTTGGTAGCGAGTTATTTAATCAAAAATCAGCTGTTAAAAGAAATCCGTGTCATTTTTTTTGTTGGTATCATCTTTAGCGTTCACTCGAACGCCATGTTAAATATCGTGTATTATTAAAATAAGACCTTATTTAAAGGAGATATAAGGATTAAATTTCAATTTGGGTCAAGATTCATCTGGAGAATACGGATAACATACATATTCCTGTTTAAGACCCAGTCCCTTCAGTGTCTTGCAGCCTCAAATTACGGTTTACGTAATCAATTTCAAATTTATGAAGCCAACCCTCATTCCGTTATGTATACGACTATCTAATACCGCACGTCCGTTTACGTGTTCACGTTAAATACTTGTTCATCGAACCAAATTGCTTTGTGCACGGCTGAGCCTCCTCGTCACTAACTCCGCTTCCATTAACAAATTGTTGCTGGAACACGTGCAATCCGTATCGTTGGCTTTTCCAACTCGGCTCTCGTATTCCGTAATCAGTAGGGTCATCAAACATGAAAGTACTGCTGTCGATAGTTTTTTAAACATTCGCACGCTGTTGTCAAATAAATATGTAGGTAATACCGATGAACTGCAATTATGTGAATGTCACGCTAGTGGTTAGCGTCTAGGTAAAATATTTGGAATAGCAAATTGTACATACAGCGCTCTCATCAACCATCCGAGGAACTAACAATTTACCATACAAATGTTTCACGTTAACGCACCTATTGTAGCGGACTCATGGTAGAGCCATTGTTTCGTAAATCTATTTTATCTATCTCTTATATCCGTAATAGGTACTTGCATTATTTGGAAGAATATCTTAAACACATATATATATAATAATAATTTAGCCCTTTTGACGTCCCACTTATGGGCACGGGCCTCCCCTCAACATGAGGGGGATTCAGGCCATAATCCACCACGCTGGCCTAGTGCGGGTTGGCAGATTTCACATGTCTTTCGAAAATTTAGTAAAGACATGCAGGTTTCCTCACGATGTTTTCCTTCACCGTAAGCAAGTGATAATCATATAGAAATTATGATTTGAACCCAAGACCTGGTGCCCGCAAGACGCGTGCTTTAACCAATCGGCTATCACTGCTTTACACATAAGGTGCTAAACACATATAAGGTCTTATTTTAATTATGCACGATATTTTGCGTAGTGCATGAGGTCCCGACATAAAAAAAAAGTCTTTATATAGGTAGAGTTTTACAACTTATTACCTACTACTTCAATATCGCATATGGTAACCCTACACTCGAGTCGATTAAGGGTGCGTGCTCTGAATCGGTATGCGGTCATTACTCCTCCCTTTTCATTACTCGCATGCTAGATACTGAACTAATAGCCCGCGACTTATCGCGTGGCACCGAGACCAGTCATATTCAATTCAGTCGGGCCATACGCTGACATCCCCTGTTTCGCTAACTCGAGAGCCGCACAAATTAACACTCAGTAATTATACCGTTTCGACTCCGTTTTACACCTTCATGTGTAACAACCAACGGCGCCGTTCCCTTCATTATACGCGGGACCATTACATTTAATTAAATAATTATTATTTTCATTTAAGAGCCAGTTCGACTCAGCCATAGAGTTTAAATACAGACTTGGATAAAGTGAATTGTTTCAATTGTAAAGTTCCGTTGATAGGTAGGTAACTACTTTATTGCCTACTTAAGTATAGTATAGTATAGAAGATATACAATTCAATTAACTAATGTAAAAAAATATTGAAATAATTACTGAACTGATATTCCCCAAACTCTACATGTTGAGTACGCGAAATGCAACGTTCAACGCGAAATACAACACTACAATAATTAACCATCTTGTGTTAAGTTATTGGTACATGACATGACATATAGTGTAGGGTACCTACCACACACATACGTCGTATGTCGTCTTAGACAGTTTCTACATAGACCAACGATCGATCAATCATAGATCGCCTGTCGATAGATTCGTATTGTAACACTAATATGTGGGGTTTTTTGGACTAAGCCCGCCAAGCACTGTTAGTCCTGTAAGCCAGAATCGTGGATGTTATCCAATGATACTCGTTATGCCGAGGTTTGACCCTAGAAGAGTATTTAGGAAAAGTTTAATTTTCTTGGCACCCGTACGATATGGAAGGTTATAATATGGTGTTTTGTTTGCAGTACACGGGCGCGGGTATGGGCGGCGGATGTGGGGCCACGGGTGGGCGCGTGCCCACCGCGGCGTCGCCCGCCAACACGGCGTCCTCGTCGTCCTCCAACACGGGCTCGGCGGGCGGCACGCGCTCCACCAGCCTGAGCACGGCGCCGCCGCCGCCCGCCTCCTCCGCATCCACCACCGGCGCGGCGGGCGAGCAGCTCAGCCGCACCAACCTCTATATACGAGGCCTTAGCCAAAACACCACCGATAAGGACCTTGTCCAAATGTGCCAGATGTAAGTTAACGAGTGCGATAACGCTTTTATTGCTCTCATATTTCAATGTGTAATCATGATTTCGCTTTCCAGGTATGGCACCATTATTTCAACAAAAGCAATATTGGATAAAAATACGAATAAATGTAAAGGTAAACAACATTCATACCGTACGTCCTCTTTTACACTATCATAGATCTTTAATGTTATTAAGTATATTATTATTATAATCTACTTCTTGTAATAAATCTGTGCATAGATATTCACGTATGTATTTACGACTTATCCTTACTCGAATAGATTTCATCGATACGATAATTCGTTATTGAATTATTTAAAACAATATTAATATTTTCTAGAATACCATATACCTACCTTCATTAAACTAATCCATCTATGGTGAGACTTTTTTCCAATATATGCACGAACACTAGATACATTCGATTTGATTCATAATATTTATGACATTCTCATACTTGTAATATGTTTATTTTATCCTCTTATTTTTATAGTAGATATCATGATCACTATATTGCACCCGAGCACAGATGAGACCGAACTATAATGTCGATATTAAATATGCACAGTTATTTAATGTTCATCACAATGTAAATCTTTTTTCGATGTCACATTTACATCACGCTACTACTGTGGAGTAGGCAATACTGTCGCGTTCATTAGTTACCTACATATTCAGATTTATGTACCATAGTTGTTATTTTTGAAATCCTAGACATAATAAATATGTTAATCCTATACGAACGAGCATGAGTCATTGAAAGTGCGACTACTGTATCGATGCGTCGACCTTGGCTCAGGTGGGCCTTTAGTATAAAATGTTTTCGCTTTTATTTTCCCAGGTTACGGTTTTGTAGATTTTGAAACGATCGCGTCGGCGGAGGCTGCTGTTAAAGGATTACAAGCCAAAGGTGTTCAGGCCCAGATGGCTAAAGTGGGTATCTGGTTCCTGCGTAGACTGAACCGTGTACGTTGTGCATGCAAGTAATACTATTATGACTAACCGCCTGCTCCTTGTCCGCTCTTGTCCCATATTTTATATTCTATTTCTGCTCCTTCGACAATTTTATACATCTCGAACTAACAGTCCGCTCCTCTCTCCCGCTGAATCCTTACACATTATGTTATGTATCTCCGAACTTAATTCCGAGGGGATCGGCAACTGGAAATTAAAAGCAATACTGGAAAATTAAGTACGACACGATTGTTTCTTTTAATTGGGTATAAAATTGAATTTTACACCCGGAAGGGTGTCGAGAGTTGGAACGGTAAAGGCTTCTGAGCCTTTCATAATAATTTAATTTATATCGGTCGTTACAAAGAAAATAGGAAGACTTTCGCCATTTAGACAGTTGCCTTCCCCATTGATCCGACCCTATGCTCCGTCTGCCCTTACTTATAGCTTTAGAACTTTACCCTGTTATCGATCTGAGAAGTGCTGTAATACATAACTGAGCATTTAACATAAAAGACCGTGTTCTCTATCTTGTAAAACTTGTTAGATTTGAGATTTTATGCATCTCGTAGCACAAGCATCCCGTCCCATGTTTGTGATGGAATCTTAGAGAGGTCCATGTTGCTGTCACATAACGCCTAATATTTGTTTGATTCGATAGATTTGAAAGTGTCTAGATGAAGTAGGTCCTGTGTTTAGATCATCGACAATTATGGGCGATTAATACTTAGCCATGTCCCGGTAAAACGCCGCTACAAAGCGCACATCACTCATTTGTCAGTCCATTTTGGGGAACACCTCGAGTGGTAAATTGTGTGTCATCGTAACAGAACAATGTAACACTAATGTGTTGTAAGTATGTACTCCCATCAATGGTACCTACGCAGATCAACGCAGATATGACGCTTACGTAATTCTATACTTCAGACATTCGTTTCATCCTATTAATTCTATACTATTGTCGTATGCTTCAGCGTTATAACAATGTACCTATAATTGTACTATCGCTACTGGGCTCGGGTATTTCTATGCTTTCGATATTAAATTAGTGTGTATGCGAATTTTAACTAGCTTCGTAATCTCTATGCTAATGTATATGCCCATGTCGTTGATAACACCTACGTAATGATTAGTACATTAGATCAATCTGCTGATTTCCGTCCGAGCTGGCTTCAGTGTCTAGATATACTATGCGGGCTTCAAGCTAATTTTAACAATCTAAGAAAAAATTCACAGACACGTTCAATCAACGCTTAGTAACAAAGCAATACATTCAGTTCCGAACAAAGACGTTCCTATGCAGCCGGTGATAGCGCAATGTGTCGCGGCCTGTCCCGTCGCACATGGAACACATTGGAAACACTTGTAAATAAAGCGATTACTGTCCGCGTACAGATATCGGTGACGCTTTCCATAGAGGTTGAGGAGACTGGTTTTACAATGGTCCTTTCTTATAAGCGCTCACTTAAGAAGTATTTACAGTGGTTCCAGGGCTTTTGACATTGTCCACAAATTCCGGGACCGCCACAATATGTGCTGATAGCTATATAGACAATTCATAACTGAAGGCGCGGATCTAGGGGGGCGAAGGGGGTCTATTGCCCCTGACTCACTTTAATTAAAACCAAAATGTTATTTTCACAAAGTTCCCCCCTTAATATGATCATGTATCCGCGCCTGTTTCATTGACAAGTACATGTCGTGGCAGTTGCTGACCAATACTTAAAATATAAACCTGTAATTGGAGCCTAGCGAGCAACTACTTCACCTACCGCCCCGGGGTTTTTCCAGCAACAAGAACAGGATCCCACCAACCTGTACATGGCCAACCTGCCGCCGCACTTCAAGGAGAACGACGTGGACCAACTACTGGCTAAATTCGGGCAGGTGGTCTCCACGAGAATCCTGCGCGACACCCACGGCCAAAGCAAAGGAGTCGGCTTTGCGAGAATGGAGTCGAGGGAGAAATGCGAGCAGATTATTCAAGTAAGAACTTATACTATGAGTACCTACTTAACTCATTTTGAATTCAAGTAGGTTCACAAAAAAAATATTGTGGCATTCCGGACAATGAGAAAAAGACAGGCATCGGCGACTAGGTATATTTTTTGTATGATATGTGGGAACGTACGCACGTAGCGAAAAGTGTCGTTGACAAATGGCTATATTTAAAAAAGTAAGTGGCTTTTTCATCCTCGGAAAATCCTCTCACACATCCAGGGAAAGGCAAGAAGGTTATATCGGACTAAAATCTCAAAGGGGGACTTTTGCCAGATTTCCGATGATTATCTAATTGTGTAGATGATTCGCCTCCCTTTCCTCTTGTGCCAGGCGTCTTAAGGCGACAGGATCGCCCTGACGACGCGTTCGCGTGGCGCGTCGCTGCTCATCTAATCACTTCGAGCGCGTCGCAGATATGGCCAGGACATCCAAAGACGGAAAGTGTGCTAAGAGTGTTATCACCTCAAGGGATCTGGTATCCTCGCACGATAAATTCAACTGTTTATAACCAAAGCCCTTACCTATGAATACTGACTTTTAAAGGCTGCCTCTTCGGTGAAAAGCGACTAGATTTAAAAAACACATTTTCATCGACTTCCAATACTTTTCTCTTAGCAACTGCCATTTGCGACACAAGTAAGGATTACAGGTTACTCCGGGGTAGACTAGTAAGCAAGTTTCCACACAAACCGTTCCACAAAGGTTAGATGTTCGTACACAGTCCGGGCTAATATGCCTTAGACCCGCCATGTAAACTAGGCTGTGGCTTTGCGGCCTTCCCTAAATTTAAGTATCTATATCATTGTTATTCAATCTTTCCAGATGTTCAACGGGAACCCAATCCCCGGTGCCAAGGAGCCTCTGCTTGTTAAGTTTGCCGACGGCGGCAACAAGAAGAAGGCGCTGTATAACAAAAACGACAACAACGGCAGGGCATGGCGGGACAACAACGATTCTATAGCACAGGTACCTACCGACACGAGTAACAAGTTGTATACCTCATCAACAAAACCATTTAAACAAGGCCGACTCACACTTAACAGAACCCCTCTGGAGTTCGGTAGGACCAAATCAAGGAAGTTACGAAAGAAGTTATCATTTAGGAAAAATCTTTTACTGCAGCGAACTCCTAGGCTCTCACGACTTCCTTAGTTAAGGCTTGAACTATATGCCAATGACCATCTCTGAAGAAAAGCTGGAGTACTTAAGGACTCGCTATTGCGTCCGGTGAAACTGTGAAACACAGGGGACGATACACATAGGGGCCAACAATGTGTTCAATAAAAATCTTTGGGTGTGTGGATACTTCAATTTTCAAACAATGTAGACACGCGAAAATGTTGTAGCTACATTTGTAACACGAATATTAAATGCTTGACCCAAGACTTCATTGGTATGAAATGAGATAGTTTATCTTTAATTTAATTACTGATGTACGACGATTCATCTATAGGTACCTACCTGAACAATTAATAAAAATAAAAACAGTATAAAACCTTGTAATGATCATCAAGTAGGTACTTAAAGTATCTACTGCATTCGGTTATTCAAGTGATATGGGTACTTAGAACGTGGAGGCATACTGTAAAGAACCGGTACACTTACGTAAGGCAAGGCTTCATTAGCAGCCAAATTTGCATTAGTTACTTTCCTGTTGCGATAGTCGTCCCGGTTTTATCAGGAGGTAGAGTCGTTAGTTTTGAGGTGATAAGTAGGTCACTGACATTGCGCTAATGTTATAACTAAGCACCTACAGAAGAATAAACCTAAAAAAGAAAAGAAAGAAGAAAAGTCTATACGACACACAAGCAACTGACAACGTGAATAAAGTCCACGTCAGATCTTTCTTAAGTCCTGCTCAATTCATCGAAGATGCCGTGTGACATCCTACTAATATTATAAATGCGAAAGTTTGTGAGTGTGGATGTATGTATGTATGTATGAATGTATGTATGTTTGTTACTCCTTCACGCAAAAACTACTGAACGGATTTGGATGAAATTTGGAACACAGATAGATTATAACCGGGATTAACATATAGGATACTTTTTAACCCAATAATCCAATACTAAGCGGATGAAGTCGCGGGGCACAGCTAGTCTATAATACATGTATACCCAATTATACAAACAAATACTATTGAAGTGTCTCTTTGTAATATCAAAATAGTAGTTTTTTTAGTAAATGCATATGAAAGTATATAAGGTACCTACTTATAAAAAATAAAATGTCTGTCTGTTTGTTCTGGCCTAGTCTCCAAAACGGCTGGACTGATTTCGACAGGACTTCCCCTTGCAGATTGCTGATATTATAAGGAGTAACTTAGTCTACATTTATTTTATCGACGTACCACGCGGGAGGAGCCGCGGGCATCAGCTATTCGGATATGAATGGTGACAAACATAATATCAGGACGTGTTCCAGGCGGCGATAGCCGTAAGCGGCGTGTACGCGGGCGGCGTGGGCGGCGGCGCGGGCGGCGAGTGCGCCGGCGTGTACCGCGGCGGCGGCATGTACGGCGTGGCGGCCTTCCACCACCACCCGCAGCTGCACCACCACCACCACGCCGCGCACCCCGCCACCTGGCTGGCGCCCTACGCCGCGCTCATCCCGCCCGCGCACCCCACGCACCACGCCGCGCACCCCGCGCACCCCCACATACCCATGGACGCTGTGTCCAACCAATATGTAAGTGCGACGCTCTACTACGACGAGGAAGCGGTGGTACGCGGTCGTAAGATTCCCTTCCCTCGCTGGTTAATTTCAGTATATGTTTAGGTGTCTGTGTAGGTAGACCGAGGGTCCGTTTAAAGTCGTAATTCCGTTGTTACCGCGTCCGTTGGGACACGAGCAGTGCGGTGGTTAGTTAGACGTGAACGGACGGCCTAGATTGAGAACCTCGAGTCCGAGCAGTGTGCGACAATATTCAGTCAACAAAAAAAAACACACAAGTGGCTGATAGTGACTCTCTGTTTTCCAGGTAAACTGGGACAGCTTAAGGCCGGAAAATGAGTATTACGTGAGTGCTTAAGTGATGTAATGAACGTTCTAACCCACCGTGTCCCGTTGCTTACGATCCGCCGCTCACTACACTAGCGCCCCTCTCGCTTTCATTGTTACATAAAACGCCAACCCGCTACACGAACGCTATCCCTTTCACATGAAACCTCGTACTGTGTTATCCAAGTGACGTCATGTAATTAAATGTTTAATTTGAATAGTGGTGGTCTGGCATACATCGCTAACTACTGTTACGTGATGTTTCAGTACATCACATCGCCCCCGTACCAGTACTTCGCGGGCCCGACCCCGCCCATCATCCAGATGCCGATGGAGAGCGAGCACGCGTCGACGGCGGCGTCGCCCGACGAGGCGTACCAGCCGTACCCGCCTCCCAAGTAGACCGTAAGCCACGCTACAACACAACGTGCTGTACACGAGCCAAAAATCAAAGCAACTGTGACTTTTTACGATGTTAATTTGTTTTAGTTTTAATTTGCGGCCGTTATAGACTTCATCGAAAGCTCCGCTCGCGGCACGAGCCGCCGCCGCCGGCGCCTCTTTTGTCTAGTTGTTAAGCTGATACTGTATCGCCTCGAGTTTTGTTTTCCCGACGGGCCTCGGACGCGGCCGGTCGCATGGCTTCACGCTGGACGTTCGATTCGCTGTGATGTTTTGATGAGGTCTTTCGACGGTTCGAGGAGAGGATTTGATGTATAGATATAGTTGCAATTTTAAAAGTGTTTTGCATTATAATTTTATTATTGTTTTATGAAAAATTTAATTAAGATTTTTAGGCGCAGATTTCGTACATGTTGACAAGATTATTTAAGATAGTTAGGTATTTATTTTAGCATAGTGTGTTTTCATGCATGACGTGACAAATTTAACTTGTCCTCGGTGCAGAACAATCGGTAAATATTTTATTTTTTATGTGTTTGCCAGTGTCATATTCAAATCTGTAACTACACATTGTGTTACTGATATTTTTGACAACGGATACACGACATAATTGAAATCATCAAACTAGTGGTGCAATCACGATATACAAGAGTATATAATATATATTGAGACAGTTTTAGAAATTTATGATTTTTATAAAATTAGTGTCATTTGTTTTATATGTATGTATAAAACATTTTTGTTAACATCTGAAGGTAAAAGGAGAGCAATATCTGATGAGGATTGGTTAGAAGGATAAGTGGGAATGGTCATATCATGTGGAATCAAAATATTAACAAAATTGTAATGAACAATGAAGTGACTTTTATGCGTGTAAAGATTAGTAAGGGTTACACCGATTAGATCTTGTAGGTATGATAAAAATTTAACGGAGATTTAGAATCTTCCGATGAATGTTAGTATTTTTGAAATACAGTCGTTACGAACACACAATACATAGTTGGAAACATAAATTCAGGCAGCTGACGTATAATAAAATTTGAGTGCAAGCGACAATGGAGCGGGTACCTCTGACCCACTGCGGGGGGCACGACCTTGAGATCGAATTAGAATTTCAAAATACGTTTAGCATGGTGCTCTTATTCATTTCTTCCGAAATAGTTCTATGAATATACAATGCAGTATTATCTACTAAGAAACTTTTCACTGGTGCGGTCTTCCAAAGATAATAATTTCGTTTTGAATAGCTTACTTAATAGATAAAGTTACTCAAAAGTCGCGTGTTTGCCGACCAGTCGCTACTTTCGTATCACCGACCTTATCCATCGGTTACTTAGAAGAGTTACGAAAAATCCTTACTATGTAATATATCACTTAACGTATTATGTTACTACAATAATGTCATCACAAATAGTTTTATCGTTTTAATTCCTAACCACATGTAAAGAGAGTATGAAACACACTATTAATAACAATATCGTCGTTGCCAAACCCGAACACAGACTGAATTTATGTATACCTACTGTCAACTTCCAAATGTTTCTGTCGCTCTACCATGAGTTTTACGTACGCTAGCAACTCGCTAGTCCCTAGCGTCCGCGTAGCATATTTATATGGCAAATTGTATAGGCACTCAGGATGCCCGAGACACTCGGCATTAGCCATAAAAGTGTTTTACATCAACGTGCGATTGGCGACTCTACTCGAACGCATAAACGCATGGTAGAGCTGTTGGTCCGCGTTTTGGTTGGAGCGGACGCGGGCGCGACTCGCGAGCGACACTACTGGATGGGTGGGTGGCTTCCATTGATAACGTCTGCGCTTACGGCACCACAGTGCTGATAATACGGCAACATTAGCAATAAGCAGTTGTATGTAAAGTCTATTTATACATTTTACGAGTCTATACAAATTTTTGTACGTTGAAAACACATGTGAATACGTGAATAATGAAATGATCCTTTTTTGAGAATCATGTACTGAATCAACTGTAGTTGTTATTTTGTAGGCGGTCGGCACATTCCACTAGAGAACTTCAAGCAAAAATTCCACGATTGATTTCCACATTATAAAATGTAAATGGATTCGGAATCCAGCGTGTGAACACCGTTTTGGTGTGAATGAGCACTTTTTGTACCATCACGTAGGTTTTGGGTACACTTTATGACTTTATATGAAATTTGATATTTTTATATTGAATATATATAAATTATACATGGATATGTATACATGTATATACATTGTTGATGGGTACGAGTAAAAGCCTACTATATCGCAACTGTTTAATTCTATTTTGGCACGTCAAGAGTTTCATCAGAACCAAAGTATACAAATCATTAAAGTCGAGTAAGAAGTAGGAAAATATTTATACAACTCAGGGACTGAAGACTAGTTAAAATGTTTGATATATTAACTGTATTTTAACCGACGATTAAGCGATAACCTCTTTGTTCAAAACCTGTGAACCGACTTTAAATAAACAATACAGGAACTGAGACTAGCTGACGACAGGTTTTGAATGAATAACGTAGATTTTGAACGAATATGTAGATCTGTATCAGGTTCATTACAATCAATTTATTTTACACAGATAAAGGCTGAAACTTGTTGATCCGTAATGAATTACTTTCGAACTGTACATACATTAACTCCTGAATTTTCACTCATTTTTTTAATGTAAAGGCCGCCGCCCGCGACACAGCGACGATAATATCTGTGCGATAAACGGATCGCACCAGTGGCGTAGCAATGGGTGGCAGAGCGGTCAAAATGCCAAGGGCCCCCGGGCTAAAGGGGCCCCCTGCCCGACGGGCAGCAAAAGATAAATAACATTTAATACTAAATTTAGTAAAAAAAACATTAATGTTTATATTGAATCAATTTAAATTGGGCATTAACTCAAGAAAATTCACGAATTATTATACCTATAAATTATAAAGATTTGAACACATTCGTAAAGAAATGATATCGCTCAGTTTTAGAACGCATCCATTGTAACACGCGCTAAGTTTTTTTTTGTCGCGACACTTTGTTGGCAAGCGGCCCGCTACATTAAAGGAGGGCCCTATCCGGTTTAATTAGCCACGGGCCCCAGATAGTATAGTAACAAATTACGCCACTGGATCGCACAGAGGTCGCTGCGTCAATGCGGAGAGGGCCACCTTGCTGCTAACATTTATCACGCAGATGTACGGCACCGAGCGAGTCCGACCGACGACCCACGTAGCCCCAGATAGTAGTAGCTGACTGTAGCTGACTGCCTCACTATACCCACTGATATGGACGACGACTTGAAAACAATCGGTTCGTCGATAAACTCAAACTAACATCACAAAGGCTAATGAAAAGTGAGATTTTTATTAGTGTAACATTTGAGTAAAACGTACTGTACCATAATACTCCGTAGATCAGTGGTTATACCTGTATAATGTCTGATCAAGCCAAATTTTATTGAACTGAATGAGAACCGCCTTTACTTCTTGTGAAAAATTTAAAATAACCATAAAGTGCAATGTAGTACCGAACGTCGCGTGGTACTTAGATAAGTAATTTGTTCGTTTAGTGTTCCACGTACACTGTGGCTTCCTGTGAATGCAGTCTTCCGATAGATATTTCCGCTAAACTGTGCATTTAAAGTTCATGTTCAACGTATCGATCAATGTTCTTTTGTTTCACCCGTTTGAAACCCCCGACCCTTGGTTAAACGATTACTTCCAATATTGTTTTCCCGCTCCGGGGCAAAGTTTAGTTGTAGGTACTCCAGCTAGCAAATCGTTGATTCTGTAAATCGATATCGTAACGCAAATGTAACATAGAATGAACGCGTACCGACAAGCACACGCCTAAGTATATATATTTCGTCTAAGTGACTCGTAGTTAACACGGCGGGGCACGGTTTGTGTATAACGCCGTCGAGGGCAGAGGTGTTTAAGCACGAAATTATTTTTCTAATGCTTTCCTTCCATTTTAAGCAATAAAATTAATTTGATGGTAGTGCCTTCAGCTTCCTTTAAAATAATGAACAAATATGAATACAATGTAGCAGTCGCATGTGCTTCACATGATATTTTTACAGGTAATAGAGAACTTACCGTATTCATAAACGTAGTGTTAATGTAAAAAAACTATGTTTAAAATATTTTGTATGTAACAACTAAAAGAGATAATGTGGCTGTCGAATCGTTGCATTTTTTCACACATGATGTAGGTAAATGGAGGCGATGGGGACGGTAATGTGTAAAATCGTAGATGTTCCTAGTTAGCACACATCCACATTCTTGGCGGCCGTGTGTGATAAGTTTACTTTGAGATTACGGGCGATGATTTGTTGTACACGGTCTGTGTACGAGTCGCGGGACGGGAGAAGCGCAAAGATGCGTATCGGGGAACCAAGTCTTGAAAACCAAAACTATGATTCTACAGAAAATCATGTCGATAATTAATGTGTTAAGTAGATGTTTTTAAATTAAGTCATTTAGTTATAAGGGAGCACGAGTTAACGTCGATACGGTGGAGCAATGGCGCGACGATGAACGGACGGCTAGATTTAGACATAGGTTTAATTATAGATAGGATAGAATAGCAAAAAATGTTTCGACGCTAAGATAGATAGCATAGAGCCTAGTGAACGGCGGCGCGGGCGCGGGCGGGCGAGTGCGGCCGTAGGGTAGTTTCCTTTATTAGTTTATTAAATAATTTAATTTGAATGGACTGAGGCCGCCGCCCGCGCCGCCCCGCGCCCGCCGCCCGCCGCCCTAAGAGAATTAGTGAACACATTCTTGAGATAAGTTTCAGTTGAACAAGTTTGCTTTCACCTCTTTTGTTATGTAGTTGAATAAGTGTAAAGAAAGAAAATTAAATGAAAAAAATCGGAAGTGTCGATACGAATGTATTTGTCCAATGTGTATTAATATAGTGTGGTGTTCTACCCAGCAGACTAGTCTAGACAGTAGAATAGTATAGGTAAAAAATTAGTTAGGTAGTATTATAGAATTATGAACGCAAAAAATAAAAACTTCATAAAATGTAAAAAAAAAGAAATGAAATTGTTGGTAAGACAGATTATTTTTAAGGGACATGTTGCTTCGTTGTGTTATGATGTGAGGTTTGGCATAACTATGATAATAGTGTGAAAGCATTTCTCGCAGAGAAAAGACAAAGAGGAAAGTTATGTATCTATTTTGTTACAAAGCGTTTGCAAGTTTCTACATAGTGCTATGAGCATTTTATGTGACCCGCATTATTTATAGTTATGCCGAATGGAAACTAAAATATAATATAAAATAAATCAAAATGGTACTAAGAAGCATGTTTTATTGTGACGAGTCATGTTCCTTTGCATTGAACATATTTTGTAAGAGCAAAATGATTGAAATAAAACAAGCGAAACCAAATCTAGTACATTATTTTGTCTGTTGTCTCCCTTACCTTTTTTAAATTCCCATTTTCTATTCTCCCTCTAGTATTGAATATACCGCTTGCCATATTGTTATGTATAATTACTAACACGGATTTAAGTTAGAGCCTCTATCTTTTACGACACAAAATAGAGACAACTACATATATAAATAGGTGTAAACTATAACCCCCTTTTTAATAAATATGGTAGGTATAGCGGACGAATAGTTACACACCGAACCATCTCTTTCTGGCATCAGTAATTTGATATTGAAAGAAGAAGACAAAGCATGGTGTAAGTATACACCACATATATAGATTTACATAGATAACGTAAGTATCACGATTTGTATTGAAACTAAGCGTGCCGAATTTTTAACACCTACTGTGACGTCATTAGTGACGGGAAATCCAAACCGATTCAAAGACACCGATGCTCCTCCGCCCGCTACTGTAAGTTAGCGGCGACCAACCTGGACGCTTGGTCGGGGTTTCGTACACGCGAAGTACATGCATTTGCGTTATCTATGTAAATCTATATCTGTGGTATTCACCCACTAAACCACTTTTTATTAATAAGGGGGTCTATGTTGCAATAATAAACACTATAATAGGCGTATCACTTGCTAGATATCTTCTCTGGAGCAATTATCGAGTGAGTTGCCTAAAATGCAAGATGCCTATGAAGGCAGGATACCGAAGTACGATGGCGTAAATCAAAAGGAAGAGGCTTATCAGACGATGATAGACAGGTAGGTATTGTGAATGTGTGTGCTTGAATACTAAAGTTTCAGAATTAAATAAAACCTATTTTCAACAATTGAACGATTAATAAAACCATCATGTAGGTACTCTAATGAAGATGAAGATTAATAGACGGTAATATTTATAACAAAACTTATTTATTAAATATAATTTTGTAGATCTTATACAATTCTAATGAACATGTTAATTAGGTCCCTGATAAAACAATTAGGTACTGCTAGTAGATAATCGTTTTTACAAATATGTAGTAGTTTTTGACACGAACAATTTATTGCTATAAATTTTAAAGGCGATATACTATATAGAGCCTTCATGTATTATTTATATTCGAAACAAATTTTATTTCAATTGTATGCAGAGGGTCGCCGCATAAAGACATCGCGACTTCGCGATCAGAAGAAGTTATGCCTAATCAAGGTTGGAGAGTCTGTAAATTGAACTGTATTCCTTCATAATTTACAATTCACATTCCAATATCTCATTCAATCTGGATAACAAATCATTAAAAACATCTGTCAGCCAGCACTGCACAACTCAAAAGTAGCATCGGTAGATAACAAATAGTAACAGACTGGTCGCTATCATTACTGACTCGTACAAGCGTCGGCGACGCGATAATGACAAATTATTTGTTCGTTATTAGTTGTTCGTTCAAAATTGGAATAAGGTTTGCAAAATGTCGTCGACGCTACTTCCAAGGCGTGTATGCACAAAAGTAAAATTAAAGTGAACTTTCACGCATTTCCAGTAGCGTGTTTCGCCTTGAATATCCTGAGCGTGTTATCGGTCGATCCACTCACTAGAAGCGCCGCGTTCGACCAATCGCAGCACAACACTTTGTCTTCGTGCCCGCTTAAATCGTAAAGCGGTGTACGGGGACTGAAACAAGGGTGTTCATAAAACTACTATGTACTTTCTGTACCCACACTCTGTTTTATGATGAGAATACCGGCCATTGACGTATAGCCGAGACTCATCAACTACGGTCCCGGGCAATGACCTCTAGCTATTACGTCATTCACCGTCATATGCCAATCATGCTCAAGACAAAAATGGAACTAGTCCCACCAAACACTCCCACCACTGTTAGTCCTGTAAGCCATGATCGACAGTGGTGTCCAATGATGCCGCCGAGGTTTTGACCCTCGACGAGTCCCGGGGAATCGCTAAATTGTCTTTGAACCCGCACGAATTTAATCGAAAGAAATAATAGGAGTTGGATGAAAATTATCCACTTCCCTATGTTGCAAAGCGGGAGATAAAAATAACTGTATGGACCGATTGCCATAGAACCAAGACAGCTGATTGAAGACCATTTAGTTATAAGACACCACGGATCGTAATTATACTAAAATTGGACGCTCACGCTTGAGACAATAATTGAAGGAGTTTTTACTACAAATATTTTTGTAACAATCTACAGTGTGTCTCACCTTCTAGTCTCCCATAATTTGACTTGGCCGTCGTATCCCGCCGACAAAAATAGAGTATCCCGTGTCTTCGACCACCGCACCGCCTGCACCCACCCCGTGTGAGATGTGAACGTTGTCTTCACAATACTATCTGAAATAACACTTTTGCATAAGAATACAGTTAGGTAGTTCATTAAGATTTTCAAGACAGTTGCAACTCTTGAAAATCTCGTATAATCTATGTAAATAATAATAATATCGCCAGACTGACACACCAACTGTATGGTCCTAAACTAAGCAACGCTTGTACTTTGAGTACCGTCCAATGGACTGGAGGCGATCCCAGTGACACCAAAACCTGTAAGAATTACGAAAAGGCCATTTCCGAAATTCGCTTCGGCGGGGTTCGAACTCGCAACCACCATGTGCAGTGAGCCGAGTGGCCTACGCTCGAACTACTGCGCCTAGCGGTCGTCCAATATGTATATACATATACCTACAGTAAATGCTCTTATTCATTTGTATATTTATTAGTATTATTATGTAGAACTATGTACCTGTTGATCTGGGATCGTATAGCCGGACATGTCTGTCTGCCGACGCCGTTATGATGTTATTGTTCAGTGGCGACCAGTCCACATCGAAGAATGCTTTGTTGCCTGGAAAAAATACTGTGTAAGGAAACGGTTCCTCGTTGGACCCTAATAAGTCGATTGCCGCACCTACGGGTGCCACCGGTCATTGAACTTTTTTTGTGATTGACCCATAATTTGTTAAAAAAACACAAAACAATGCATTCTGCACCCGTAATGCATGTTCTCGACTACATTTTGATACAAGGCAATGCTATATACCTAGCCTTCCCGTGCGTTGCAATCGAGTCGCGGCTCAAACGTGTAACAAAACGGTTTGAACAATAATTATTTAAGTAATAAAAATAAACCTGTGGCTTACTAACAAGTGAAGTTAACATTCTGAAGTTGTAGCGAATGATATTATTTCGTCAATTTTTTATTTAGCAATGTTATTTTTTTCCACAATAAACAAGGGAAAGGAAAATAAACAAGGTCGACAAGCATTGAAATTTTGCACAAGAGTTTTGGAGTTCAGGAGTTTAGGAAGAAAACAAAGGATTTTAGAAAATACTTTACATAACGGGATAAAAATTTGTATGGAAGTTCGATAGGGCACACAGCTAGTATGAAAATAATGTAACAACACAACCAAAGATTACAAGATATATATAGACAATAAATCTTGGGTCAAAACGATAGCGAGTGTAAGTGAGTGTAATAAGTGTAAGTTAGAAGTGTTCCATTACCGGCTATTTCCTGTTTGATCCCGCCGAGTTCGCAGTCCCACAGCTTCAGCAAGTGGTCCCAGCTACTGGAGAGAACCGTATTGAAGTCCATCCATTGCACACCAGACACGGCTTCGCGATGCCCTTTTAATGTCGTCAAAGGTTCCTAAAACGTTCATAACTTGCTTAATATAAATATTTTGTGTGATCATATGCAGATGTAAACAATGCAGTGCAAGGTAGATGAGTTTTAAATCGACTTCCAAAAAAGGAAGAGGTTCCATGTTCGTCTATATGTAGGTTTTTTTATTTCAACGATTACTTCCTCAATTATGGAACGATTTTGAAAAATTCTAAATTTTTTGTAAATCAATGTTGATTGGTTGGGTTGTTGTAATTATTAATACATATTATTCCATCTACAACACTTACTCTAGTGTTACCCTGTTCTGGTTTACTTCTCTTCTTTGCGGGAACATTATCTTCGTCTGACAAACCTGAAAATAATAATAAACTTGTAGCCAAAATTCTAATTACTGGCATCAATCATTGAATGTGAAGTATGACCATCATCCTTTGATAAAGGAAGGAATGGATACAGTACTTCATACTTTATTATTATTCAAATGCGATCTCGCGGCAATGACAGTGTGTGTAAAGCGCGCCGGCGCGCGGGGCCCAGTGTCAAAACTGTGCAAAACGACGTCAAAACTATGGATACGCCTCACGATTTCAAGTCAATTACTTACATAAGAATATTATAACGTGGCGGGTTATATTCAAAATACCGTTTTCGTAAGAGAAAAAGTATTAAGCAAATATGGAAATACTTTTATTTTATTTTATCGGTCCACAAAAAATACATTAAATAATAAATACATGAGATAAAAAAAACTGGGACTTTAAAATTAAATGTGACATTTAATTATAAGCGGCACGACGTCCTTATGATGTGTACAGTGTTAAGTTAAACAGTATTAGAGAAGCAGCCTGGTAAAAAATGTAACAAGTTATACACAAGCAAAGACAAGTGATGGAAGTGTTCATTATATTGCTTGGCGCAGTATCGCTTGGCTTGGTATTGTGACGACTGTTTGGCACAGTGGTTTGCACGTATACCACTGGGCTCACTGTACCGGGTGGTTGCGAGTTCGATTTGCGTCCCAGGAAACTTCGGAAATGGCCTTTCTGTAATTCGCCCTGGTCTGTTTGTCACCGGGATTGCCCCCAGTCCATTGTACGGTACCAAGTATGATATCGGTACATAGTACAAGCGTTGCTTAGTTTGGGACCATAGTTGGTGTGTCAGTCTGGCGATATTATAGCAGGTGCGGTATTGAGCATAACCGCCGATTACTCAAATATAAACCAATATATTTAACCAGTTTTATTTAACATCCGGTGGCCTTTGTTACTTGTGTAAAAATCCGATTAATCAAAATATAATGAACAAATACAGGTACGTTTTGTTGGTCTCCAATCGGGTGCTCCAGTAAAAAGTATGGCATTAGTCCATTTTTCACGCCTCTCTATAGATTGAGGAAATGTATGGGAAAATGTTGAATTCACTGTCGTATCTCAAATTAAATGTCTTAAATTGCCCTGATAATAAAAAAAATTTTAGAGATTTTCGAGTTTAAGCTGTCGAGAAAAGTACCCTAAAAATATATTGTCATCGGAAGCGACATTGAACATATTGTGTTAAGAAAGCAAAGATAGAGGAATATACAACGACCCTTAGGTAAGCGACTATATTGGACGACTGTGCGACTGCTATGTGATTTGGAAGTTTTGTGTGTAACAAATGTTACTGTACCTACTAGTGCGTATAAGTTAAGTTTGTGGAGAGCGCAATAAACCGTTTTCTACGAAAACGGCATTTTAATACGAAACAATATAATTTTATAGAAGTCGTATCAACATTATCCAACTACATAGAATGTATGAAAATATAAATTTTACTTTTTCTTGTAAAATATTGTATTTTAAGGGGGACTCACTGATAAAATGAAATGCCATTCGCTTTCATATGCTTCCAGTTCTCACTTTTACTTGTTTTAATGATGCAAAACGGTATTTTTTCAATATTTTACGCCGCGGTTTTGACAGCTCTTGTGTCAATGGTCGATTGCAGACTAGCGGGCGACTGCGCGAATTTTGAATGATGCGTATTTTTTCGTGGAACATTGCGTGTACTAACATGCGGTATCCTTGTACTTCTTTTATCAAAGCCATCATCATACTACATACTTAGGGGGTGTCCATTAATTACGTAAGGTGTTCTAGGCGAGGAGCGGATCACGCTAAATCTTTCCAAATCTCACTTAGGGGGGAAGTGGTTCACCCGTTTCAGAGATTAGCCGGAATAAACGGGCAGGCACCATTTATTTTTAATAAGTACTGTACATATACTTTCATATGCATTTAGTAAAATTTTGACAGCACAACGTGACCCGATTTTTATTTTCTTGTATAGGTAATGAGAAATGGATTGGACAATCAGTACTTACTTGTGCTCCATAAGCAGATGTTGTTGTCCCAACTGCCGGTGGCGAAGCGATTGGCGTCGGCGGACACCGCGAGGCACTCGACACCCTTGTCGTGGCTGCGACACGTCACCACACAGTCCACGGAGTTGCGGGCCACGTTCCACACCCAGAGCATGGCCGATTGGTCATGGGAACCACTGCAAACATTATTATAGTAAATATTGTATTGTATGATTCATAAATGACGGAAATTTTGATGTCGGAAACAAGGATGTAATCACAGATATAGATTTACATAGATAACGCAAGTATCACGATTTGTTTTGCAACCAAGCGCGCCGAATTTTTGACACCTACAGTGACGTCATTAGTGACGGGAAATCCAAACCTCTTCAAAGACACCGATGCCGCCCATGCCCCTCCGCCCGCTACGATTCTCTCGAGTGATTACCCGGTCATACTCATATTTTTTATATCTGTAGTCGCGCGGACTGTAAGTTAGCGGAAACCAACCTTGACGCTTGGTCGGGGTTTCGTACACGCGAAATACATGCATTTGCGTTATCTATGTAAATCTATATCTGTGGATGTAACTGTTGTTTCCGACACGGAAACTTTCCATCGATCGTGAATATGTCCCCTGGATTAATGAATTGATAGAGGTCATTGCTATCAGTAAAAAATATAGTATCTGTAATCAAAACATTGCATGAAACTTTGTGACCACATAATGTCTTAGTCTTCATTGTTGTTGCACTTTTGGCAGTGGTTGTGATCATTGTTCAAGTGTTAGGCCTGTATTAATAAATCTATCTCAAGTCTGAGAGTGATCTTGGTCACAAAATCCTTGTCATACCAGTAGAAAATGACATGTCAAAGGCGTACATTATTGTAGTATTAGTAGCATGTGTGATGACTTGTCACCTTTCCTCACGCACTGTTGCCCTTCTGTTATACCTACAACCACTAACAATTCATACTATTTGATACAATGTGTTTGCATTACATTTTTATGGGTTAAGGGGCTGTGGCCAGAAAAATGAATCGCGATTTTGGGCCATCTGACACTCGCATTCGCTAGCCACGTCATGACGTCGGCACTACGGAAATCTATGGAGCAGCTAAATAGTTCTTTTTTTAACAGAATTAAAAATAGAAGGAGGAAGTTCTCAGTTCAGTTGTTTTTTTTATGTATGTTACCTCAGATCTCCGTCATTTATAAACCAATTTGAAAGAATATTTATTTATTAGATATTTTTATTGTTTATATTATTATTTATTGATACTTGTAGGACCCATAGAAATTTTACCAAAATCGGTTCAGTAGTTTGGAAGATGGACTATTTACAGTTACCAGCAATTCAATACGTAGTTTACCATTAAAAACATGACCAAAACTTTATTAAAAAAATATCGACTCCAAAAAAAACCCGGGTGCGCTAAATAAAACGCTAGAAATGTTGAGGTCCCTAATTTGGAGTCAGTGTCAATTCAAGTAAGTAGGAGTTGGTAGGTACCTAAGAAGCTATCCTAACGTAGAGTAAAGATTCCACCACTGCAGCGACTCCATATGAAATAAATTGTCATTTCTAGCTTTTTAGTGCAGGTTTTATTGAAGTCAGTTCTATTTTTTTTAATTCCTTAGTCGCCCATTACACCAAAAATTTGGGCGTCAAGTATACTGATTCCATGTGCCCGCGGCATAGTCGAAGTAAAGATGTTCCGTTTAAAAAAAAACCGGTAATAAGTCTTTTAACACAAAGGCAATTACAAATTGAATAATGGCGAAAATTTGTATTTTTCTTAAATTCGGTAGTTAGCTAGATTATAAACGTCCGATAGTAAGGTCGGTCGTCTGTCATCTTGGAATCTAAAATTTACGTCATAATCGTAATCGGCACGCAAAAAAACTATGCCAGATTTTCCCAAATATTTGAAGTCCGCAACTTGGGATTAAAAAATTCACATAATTATACTTCATAAAATATAGCTTGATCGCTGCGACAACTGTCAGTAAAATCATGCCTATGAAGTCTTGAATTTCATAATATTACAGACAGTACCTGTCAATGTCATACTTTATGGGCATGCCGATCTAATTAGTGATGGGCGATGAATCATCGTGACCACAGACGATATTTGAAATAAAACTTAATTTATCTTTTAATTTGATTGTATATTTTAATATCATAACATTATTTACATTTGTGCATACTGGATCAAAAATAATAGTGACAAAATAAAATCTAATTTTGGGAGCGGGACGTCCGATTTGATAATATTTGCGAACAAGAGTTCATAATTAATTTACAAGATTGTTTTAGCGATTCAGAAACTGACCGAGATATGGATTTGGGTTGTACTCCTTTAAGAGAATAAATGTCATTTTATATTAAAATATTAGTTTTTAGCATTGATTATAGTAAGAAACATCCATCATTTCTATCGACATTTTTTATATCCTGACAACCCTATAAATATCACTTTGACTTAAGTCGCAGATATCAATATTAGTCATGGCATCTCTTTATGACTAATTATTGCAGAGCTCAGTGGGATGGAAATGATATCTATACAAATAAATAAAATTGGAGTGTCTGTTTGTAATATCAAAATAACACTTTTTCACTAAATGCATATGAAAGTATATACGACGCCTATAACAAAAACGCGATTTAAACATTTTTTGTCTGTCTGTCTGTCTGTCTATCTGTCTGTCTGTCTGTGTGTTTGTTCCGGGTAATCTTCAAAACGGCTGGACCGATTTTGACGAGACTTTCACTGGCAGATAGCTGATGTTTCAAGGAGTAATTTAGGCTACTTTAATTTTAGAAAAACAATTAGCGTTCCGTGTAAAAAAATAAAAACACATGAAATTAAAGAGTATCTCCGAAACGGCTGGACCGATTTTGACGGGACTTTCACTGGTAGATATCTGTTATTATAAGCAGTAACTTAGGCTACTTTTATTTTAGAAAAACAAAATAAAAAAAAATGACTCGTGTCTCGAGGGCTCAGGGTGCGGGACGGGCTTTTTTAATAAGTTAAATTCCATGCAGACGAAGTCGCGGGCTCAGCTAGTGAAATATATAATAAATTTAGTTAGTAAATTTATTTGACACATAAAGGAACGAAAAATTACAAGAGAGTGACAATTGATCTTCTTAAACAATTGACAGAGAATAAATCCAAAAAAGAAATCAAATATGAATTTAAATGAAACCTTATTTTATTTCTAACAATCAAGCTATGTTTTATGAAGTATAGTACTCCTAGTTTTCGCTTCTTCCTATATCTATGGTTCCCCAGATAATTTGGCCATGTCACTCTGTCCGACCGCCCGACGTCACAGTCCTTTTATTTAGAGGCTAGAAGGCTGCAAACTGGCGCTAAAATGGATTTTTGGTACCGCTACAAAACTGTTTAAATATTGAAAGCAATATAATTATAGGGTAGGTTACCAGTTTTAAAAAATAAATCCCATTGATTAAATATTGCCGATTGGTTAAGCCCGCGTCTTGCGGGCTGCTACCAGGTCTCGGGTTCAAACCCCGGCTCGAACCTCTGGATTTTTCGAAATCTATGTGCGAATCATAATTTCTATATGATTATCACTTGCTTACGGTGAAGGAAAACATCGTGATGAAACCTGCATGTCTTAGAGGATTTAAATTTTCGAAAGACATGTGAAATCCGCCAACCCGCACTGGGCCAGCGTGGTGGATTATGGCCTGAATCCCTCTCGTGTTGAGGGGAGGCAAGTGCCCAGGAGTGGGACGTCATAAGGGCTAAAACTATTATTTTACTAAATATTGAGCTCCGCAATGGCCTTTTTCACGTAATCACCTCTAACTGGTGGTATTTTAAATTATTCGAATTGATATCGGACACGGATAAGATCACTTACACGTCTGTGTTAATGCCAAATTAAAATTTATTTTGAATATTTTTTCACTGTTGTATGTTATGACATATTCGATTACGTCATACGAATATGTCATACGATTTTTAACATACAAATAAATAAATATCGCCAAACGAACACACCAACTGTATGGTCCCAAACTAAGCAACGCTTGTACTATGGGTACCATACAATGGACTGGGGGTGATCCCAGTGTCACCCACACTAGGGAAAATTACGAAGAGGCCATTTTCGTAATTTACCCTGTCGGGAATCGAACCCGCAACCACCCGATGCAGTGAACCCAGCGGCCTACGCTCGAACCACTGCGCCAAGCGGCGGCCAAATTATATTTTTTAGTACATTTTAAATAGTCAAAAATATAAGTTAACATTGAAAATACCCCTTCCCCCTGAACGACGTTATAAATAAACAATGATTATAATATAAAATATAATTAATAAATGATTAATAAAATAACCATTTCGTTAAGTAACATTCAAAAGCAATGTCTACTGAAATAGATGCCTTTAAATAAACGTATGTTTTCTCATAATGTCTCCCTTCGCCGTTCAGCAAGTGAAAATTTACGTGGGAAATTATATGGAAATAGAATAATGAATTTTAAAAAAAAGTCTGAAAATCTGTCAAATTACTACTATATACAAGTACATATAGTATCGGACTCGCACTTGAAATATTTTTTATTTGACCAAAGGAGTTTCCACTCTCTCCGTTTACGTATTGGTTACGACGAATTTATTTAAATTCGGATCTGAAAAAAATCGGCATCGGTCCGACCTCGATGACGTCCGCAGACGACTGAGCTAGTTAGAATATGACAGTGATGCAATGACTTCATGTATAGAAAATATGAGATGACACTAGTGACCGCGCGCTCGGAAGTTAAACCACATAAGCGCTAAACAATATTTCTTTGGTTTTTAACAAAACTAGGGAATTAATTAAATTTTTCGGTTAACCTGATCCTAGATATTATCATTTACTATGTTTTAGAAAAATAATCGTGATCTAATTCGTAATAATATCGTGGATGAAACGAAAATAAAAAGCTATAACAGCCAACATTGGATTTTTTTTCTATCGAGGAAATTTCACTTAATCGTGTTTTCCTATATATGTAATCCTAGTTAATGTTTTTGAATAACACATATATGAATATAAGCTTCTTAATCTATAAAATGATAGAAATATTTCGAATTAAAAACCCAAAAATTGCGAATGCCTCCTCTTAAGGCTGAAGCGCCCATCTAGCCCGCGAAGTTCAATTTTTTTGGGTTTTTTAGTTTTTTTTTCAAAATTTGACAATAATAAAAGGCACATTTTGTAATTCGCGAGAAAGAACATGTGCACTGCATTTATTAATATATCCAACTTACTCCAAAACATTTCAAGAACGATAGCTATCCAGATAATCTGGCAATTTTTGTATATTTAGTGATTTACTAGTATCATATCCACCGTGATAATATTTAGAGTAAAATAAATGTATTAATAAACGCACTGCACACTGTGTTTGTCGCAAATCACAAAATGTTGTCTTAAATGTTTTCAGATTTTGGATAAACTATAAAAACACTCGAAAATTTTGAATTTCGCGGGCTAGACAGGCGCCTTCACCTTAAGTAGTGAATCAACAAGTGCTATAAGTGGTATCAGAAAATAATTATTTTAATATTAACCTTGCAAAGACTGCCTGGTCACCATCAAAGGAGACCCATGAGACAGCTTTGACTGGGGATGTGTGGCCCGGTATAGCCAACTTGTGCTGACCCTTGGTGCTCCAAATGTGAATACTGTTATCATAGCTGCCAGATAGTATCCTGAAAATGATCATTCAATCAAACTGGTTGAATTTTTATATGAAATATACCTAACAAAATATTGCATAGAGAGTAGCCACGTAACAATTTAGTCCATCACTTCAAGATATAAGTTATTGGTTTATCTGAGTCGGTAACCACACCAATTGATTATCAATTGATCAACAGCAGAACATTCTCTCAATTGTTCATTGGTTCAATCACCTTTATCCGCTAACTAAAATGACACCTTTTCAGTAACAGATAACATTTTAGTTTGATTGCAGTTAAAGTAAAAAAGTTTAAACACCTTTTTCTCGAAACTGTAATTTTGCGAGTACTGCATTTGCAATTACTAGGGCAGTATTAGAAAATAGATTATCTGTTTAAGGACCAATTTATAAATAATAATCATACCAGTTCTGATGAGCATGCACTGTAGATACCCAGTCATCATGCATCAAGCAATCCTGAGGTGTGGGCGCCGGGAACCTCTCCAAGTATTCTATCTCTAGCGTGTCTTCTGTGGAGACGCCTTTCTCTTGCAAATGCTCCGCGAGGGACGAACACAATATCTCCCCACATATTAGGAAGTCAAACTCGACAGCTTTCACGATCGACGGGTTAGTTTCCTTCAATAACGCATTAACTAATGTATTTAAATCCGACGACTGGACATTACTCTGTATTGCATAAGGACTATCGGGCACTGCATACCTAAAACAGTGACACACGTTTATGGTAGGTAAGTATTTGCGAAAGAAAACAAGACCACGCCGGGTACACAAACACTTACTGCTCTTGTTTGGTTATGAAGCGAACTTGCAGCTGAACCTCTGAAAATTCTGTAGCCATCTTTATTTGCTAGCTTAAATCAACGTCAATTTGGATGCTAAATGTTATTATAAACTGAATAACTATCAAAATGACCACATTTAATCAATCGAACGTATTCGAACCTATAAACATAACCTATAATTGGCTCATACATAGACTGACTTCAAAGTGACATTAAAAATTTGACAACGCTCACTAGACAGGGTTGCTAGATTTGAATTAAAAATCCCATTATCTCCAACCGTCTCTTCGTTTAGTACTCACTAACATGACCGCCCGCGCCGCCCGTCAGAATAAACGGTTATACGGGGCTTTTTGATAAAATCTTTCGAATTTATAGCGGAAACGTATTCAGAAACTTTAATACAGGCCATACACAAACCCAAAAATATCATAAAACGGGTAGGGCCCCCAATGGTAATATATAACTTTTTGCTATTTTTAGTTCAATGTTTAACAACGTATGAAATTCTCGACTCACAAAAAAAAATAATTAAAGACGAACTTTTTTTTGTAAAAATAGGCTTGCTCTTGAACTCAATCTTGCCGCAGGGGCAAAGATGAGGTCAACGATGGGGCGAGCGCACCTAGATGAAGCCTGTTAACCCAACTTTTGAAGAAATTTGGGTTGTATGCACTCGGAAATACAGACGCAGGCAGGGAGTTCCACTCCTTGACAGAACATAGAATCTCCTCCTTTTTTGGAAGTCGGTTAAAAACTAGCAACATTTTAGATTTGCCATTCCAAAACAATGCTCCAAAGGGCTAGTACCCAGGGCCGTTAAACTAACTTTAAATAAAAAGCCATTCAAAAAAAAATACGCGTTCCATTACTACAACATTATTTTGTTTATTTTCGCACGAATACATCAAATCTATCGAACCTCTCTCTCATTCATATGCTTAAAATCGAACAGGAAATTTGAGGTTATGTCATATGTTGTTTTTGAGGTTGCTTCTTCTTGTTGTTGAAATATAAATTGAAATGAATAAGCTTAACGCTTTAAATTGAAGATTTAAAATGGTGGTAATGAATAAGAGAGATAGTGCGATTAGCGACAGCTACACTTTTCGCAGAAAAGCAGGCAGGAGTATCATAGAACATCGGCCTGTGATTTCACCGGATGGCGAGTATGTAAACACATTATTTTTTTACATACTTAAATACAAATACTCTCACCTGTATCCCACAGGAATAAGCAGCTAGATCACTGATACCCATATGGTATGATCCTGATACTCATTTCACATTCATGCATTTCTATTCTAAATGCCCACATCAAATCAAAATCTAAGCGTTTGATATATTTCAGGTCAGTCGCAATTATTGTTGAGAACATAGTGAGAGTGTACAATATTCACACTGGGGACTTCGTGAGGACCCTAGAAACGGAGAGCCCTGTGTCCGAGCTGATTGCTATACAATTCCCTGAGAATGACAAGTATAACCTTTATGGGTGCTCAGATAAAGGCCAAATTACAACATGGACTTGGGAAAAAGGAGCTGTGCTGCGAGAATTCGTTAGTATTTAATATCTTCTGCTAGTGGTCTTACCCCCAGGGGATAGTATGAATTCTGAGTGTATTTGGATACCAATCACGTGATCTAATGTTGCCATACATTCACCATACCAGGGCTGCTGCTTTCAAATGCATAAATAATAATTTAGCCCTTTTGACGTCCCACTGCTGGGCACGGGCCTTCCCTCAACATGAGGGGGATTCAGGCCATAATCCACCACGCTGGCCCAGTGCGGGTTGGCGGATTTCACATGTCTTTCGAAAATTGATTAGATCTAAGACATGCAGGTTTCCTCACGATGTTTTCCTTCACTGTAAGCAAGTGATAATCATATAGAAATTATGATTCGCACATAGATTTCGAAAAATCCAGAGGTGCGAGCCGGGATTTGAACCCAAAACCTGGTGCCCGCAAGACGCGTGCTTTAACCAATCGGCTATCACTGCTTTTGCTTTAACCAATGTCAGATGCATAACAAATGTCAAATGCATAGAAAGAGTTAATCACTTGATCAGTATTTGATGCTGTCAAAACTTGTATTAAGTCCCCAGATCTATCTGATGGAGTATTATTGTTATTTTATATAATAATAACAAAACTATAGCAATATGAGGTTATCACACAACAATAAGCATGGTGCTTAACTGGGTAGGTTCCTGCGGTAGTAGAGAGGTACGGGAGGGATGTGAGGCCTCTGACAACTGGGTTATTGACGCATTCTCTATTATATTCTCTTAATGTGAGAACCAAAAATTTTATAATTCAGTTTTGCTGGTTTACTGCTCAAGGTTATTTTATTACTATTATATTTGATATTACATTGAAATGATTAACCTGCTTGAATGCCAATAATTTTATTGATGAATACAACAAATTTATATTTTCTTACAGACACTCAAAATTCCGTATCAAAATCCAACAATTCGGTCGTTCAATTTAGTTGACAACAATGAATGTTTCGTAACAACCACGTCTAGCGCTGCACCAACTGTAATTCATCCGTTGACATACTCTACCAAAAATGGGGATATCATATATGAGTATAGACCCATCAAACAATGTAACATGGTCAAAGTGTCGCTGGGTTGGTGTAACGGTGACAGATTCGCAGCTATCATCAATGGGACACGGCATCTGTTTATACAGAACCTGCATCAGCCACACATATGGGCAATGTGAGTTTTTAAGAGAGCTTACTGTTATATACTGTTGCAAACCAAAAACCAACCCTGGTACATGTGATTGTAGGTTTGTTTAAATGTGCCGAAATAAGTATGGGTTGGTTCCGCTTTAAAGGAATACTTCCAATTTAAAAGCAAAATTAGTACAGTTGAACACTACTCAAGGGAAGGATTGGCCAAATTCGCAAACCTAACTACTTGGAAACAAGCAACCAGTGGTAATTGGTTGTATTTACACAGAAAAGGTTGCAATATTGTCAGTGGTATGTTTCAACTGAAAAGGGCAGTGGGACAAAGGGTGTTGGGATTCTGGATGAATATACTAGGTGAAACAGAAAGGGTATACAAATTTTTTTGCAACTTGACTTTGTAAATCTAATACTATCGGCTTTGTGGGACAGTTGAAGTACTAAAGGTTTTGTAGACTTGTGAAATATGTCAACAGTTGTATCCCTGTAACACCTTTTGTTTTTCAAGTTTTCTCCAAAGCTGATAGGTTTAGAAATATAAAGTTAAGTTTTGAAAAAAAAAAGCATACCCTTTCTGTTTCAACCTGTATAAATATATATATTTTTCCCCAGGGCATCGAACTTCAACAGCTATAGGATATTGACTGTCGCGGCCCACAGGACTGAGAGTGTGGTCGCCGTAACGGACACACTAGGCCGCGCTGTACTGTTCAGGGGCAATCTGTATGATTACAAGCAAATTGCGAGGGAAGTGCTTCATTGGCACTGCCTGCCGCCCCTCGATGTCTGCTTTTCCGTGCAAGGTATTTATGAAATGGGAGCCGAGTGCAAACTTTATAGACAAATCACTAATAGAGAGGTTCTTTGCTTACTGAATGCTGCATCCACCTGTATCAGTCTATTCTGTGGAATCTGACGATATAAGGCCAGTTGTCAAATAGGCTGTTTCTCAATCTGTTAAAGGCAGACTTAAGGCTAAGGAGCGAGATAGACGTTACCACCTACTGTACGGCAGCGACGACCAGCTTGAGCCTGTTGGCATGACTTAGATATCCATGTGTTGGTAGTGGCCTTTGTTCAGCCCTTTAAACTTTTGGTAAACTTTTCTTAATATAGGGTTCGGCCTAGCCGCTAGCACAATAAGTGGATGGAGCATTTCCACATGCTTCCTAATTTGGTATGAAGTTCATTCAGCCATCTCCATTTTGGTACTTCGACAGAACTAACCATAATTCAAAATATATTTATAGGCTATGATTGCCAACAACCAGGAAAATGCAAAATACACGATATTTTAATATTTTTTGTTTCAGGCAACTACCTCTACACCGGCGGAATGGAGAAAGTGTTAGTTAAATGGACCATCGGCAGTTTGGCATTTAAAGCAAGCGAGAAAAACTTCATACCTCGTTTGCCTGGCATGATCAGATATATCACAACTGACAACAGCCATGTTGTAGTGACCCTCACCAATAACTGTAAGTATGATATTTAGATGAGGGTTATTTTCTTTATAACTAATCCAAATATCCTGGGCTCACAGAACAACTCAAGTAATTAGGTAGGTATACCTGCTACGGAACCCTTCATTGTGCATGGCAAATATTTTATAGATTTGCCACGAATGTTCGTTATGTTATGTAATGGTACGGAATCTCCGGCTGCAGTATTATTTTCAGCCCAAATGAATAATGTTCTCCATTTTCATATAATAAATACACCCAGGCAAAGGTGCACACTAGTACTCCCACATTTCGCTAATGGTATTTTTCGGTCCCATTGTAATAGGGGGCGGGCCTATTGTCAATATACCGGGCACACTCCAAACACAATGCGAGGGGGATTCGGGCCATACATATTCCACCATGATGGTCCAGGGTGGGTTGGCAAACTTGACACATCTTTCGCAACACCATCAGGTTTCCTCATGACATGACAGTGCATACTAATAAACTCGCGTAAACGTGAATGTAACATTAATCCGCGCGATATACCGGCGGTAAAACATCAGAAAAGGAGGAACGTCTATCATTTTCTCCATCGGTGCTTAGAGCGATAAACATTTCCAGCGGTGGTAATAGCCAACGCTCAGATGCGGGTGGTGGGCACGATACTGGAGTGCGGCGGGCTGACGCCGGCGCTGCGCGGGGGGGGGGGGGGGGGGGGGTCGCTGGTGTACCACCGGCCCCTGGACGCGCTCATCACCGCGGGCCGCACCGGACACTTACAGCTCTTCTCCACCGCCACTGATAAAGTGTTGTATAACGTGAGTGCATTTTGAATGGTTAAATCTCTCCGAGTCGATGGCTGAGTCCATAAATGTTACCATAAAAACCATATTTGTAAGCCTAATTTGGCGAAACGTAGTGATACTTACATACTATTATACTTATTTACCAACTTTACCTTTGTACCTGAATCTGTTCTGGATCCGAAGGTACATTCAAGAATGTACATATAAATAGCCCAAAATAGAGATATATGGAGAAGCAGAAGGGACGCCTTTGCCCATACCCTACCTGTAATCCATAAACATCCGTGGGAATAGAGCTCGTATTGCCATGCAAACATGACTTTAACTACACATTTAAAGTCATGTTTGCGTGGCTGTCTCCAATAGTACATCTAAATTGGATTCAGCATGAGCCAGAAAACGTCCACTGGTGCCATGATCACACTGCATCTTGCATCCGTGAATAATGATCAATGCCGTGCCGCGTGCTAAGATTTTTAAAAAGCTAAGATTTTGAAAAAAAAAACAGATTGTTTAAATATAAATCCTTCTAGCTTCTCAAACAGAATCAATGTTAGGAGTAACCATACACAAGTATTACTTGAAGCTTTTTCTTTCATTGATTCGTGTATTTAATTGCAGCTTGACATAACACAAATGAACAGCCTGCCATCAGTGAGATGGAATTTATTACCACTCGAGACCGAAGTGACTTGCGCAGCCGTCAGCGGCAACGGCGAGTGGCTCGTGACGTCAGAATACAGAAATGACGGTTTGACGTACCCTGAAGAGAAATTAAAGTTCTGGTCCGCGGAACGCAACAGCGCCACGCCATTCGTCCTCAACACATGCGTGAACCTCTCGCACGGTGGATGCAATATAGTCTCTATTGTACTCAATTATAAGGGCAACCTTTGCGTAACAGCCGGGACCGACCAAAAGTTCCGCATGTGGAAGAAAGAGAACAGGTCACAAATGTTCAATAAGATAATCGTGTGGGTTTGTTTGACCGCTTGCTACTACTCGTCCGGGGTCGGGCAGTTCATGTCGAGCGGGGTTCTCAACGATTTCAAAGATGGCGCGAGGTTTAAAGAGGGGAGGGATGAGGATTTGCCGTATCTGAAGGAGGTTAAGAGTGGGGAAGAGGATATTATAAAGAAGTTGTTTAATGTGCATAAGGCGCATACGCTCGTGAACACGGAGGGCATGAACGCGGCTATGATGATCGGTGATGAGTGCACGATGGGCGGGGTGGCGATATCGCAGGACGGCTCGCTGATCGCAGCGTGGTTTGGTTGCAAGCTCACTCTATGGGACACTCATCTCGGCAATCTAAGGACAACGCTCTCTCACCCCGCGTTGCGTCCCAGAGGTGTTCAAGTACAGTTCGCTAATAGGGACGCAGCACACTATGTAAGTCTCCATTGCTCGTGAATGTCCAAAGCGTATGTCGACATCTTCTAATCGTTTTAGTAATCCTGATAAAAAGTTAGTCAAGTTCTTGGTGAATAAATACATGTATAGAGTGGTGGTTTATGTATGTTTCAGAAAACAGTGAGAAAATAAAATGTTGCCGTAATAATAAATCAATACACGAAACGTGGTTTGTTGATAAAAATATGATATAGCGAGTTTTGTTTCTTTTAGATTAGGGATATATCTTATGACTACCTAGAGAAGCTGGGTGGTGGATCTTAATATTTAGCAACTTCGGACATTCACAGTAATACGCACATTAAGTCTTGTCATAAGGCATATAAGGCATATTTTTCAAAATTAACTCTTTGTTTTCAGTTGGCATGCACAACGGAACAATGTTTGGCGATATGGAGTTTACTATCTTTAACAGTGAAATGGCTAGTCCAAATAAACCCGACATGCCTAACCGCTCATAGATTTTCAAATAAACTGGCTGTGACTACAACAAATAATGATGGTGAGAACATATTTATTCATGGTGTTATTGAAAAAAGTAATGTATTTTAAGTTATATAAAGAATACCACTTATTTCGTGGGCACCAAGGTTCATTTTTGCATTTCAGTGTACGTGTTCAGCCCTCACAGTTCGACTCCGATTTTGACCAAGAAGAGGTTACTAGATCCAGCGACGGGTGTGTTCAAACAGTGCGTTTTCGGCAACTGTTTTGAAGAAAACATAGTTCTGTATCTTACGAGAAACGATTCTGTAAGTATGCAATAATGTCAACAATACAAAATTGCTATTAGTTTTAACAGCATAATCATCGTCTAAGGTGAAAAATATCGGACGTTATACCAAGTGGCTTAAACACTGGCACACACTCCCCCCACCACCCAAAACTTACCACTAGCTGCGCTCTTCTATCTCGCATTGATACTTACTAGATCAGCGGCTTGCTGCATTTTAGGCTGTATTAATAATAATAATATCGCCAGTCTGCCAAACCAACTGTATGGTCCCAAACTAAGCAACGCTTGTACTATGGGTATTGTAAGGTCCATGTCGGCGCACAGGCCACTAGCGATAGACGTTCCTGGCTGACGATAAATAATGAATTTAAGAAAAGAGAAATGAGAGTAAAGATATATTGTAAGAATTGCGGTGCGCTGGCAGTGACAACTGGGATAGGAGTGTATAAATATGTGTTTTTAATTAATATTATAATAAAATAGATAACAGTATTAAATATTGTAATTAATACCTACACATAAATACCCGGTTGTTACAGTACCGTACAATGGACTGGGGGGATCCCTGTAACACCCAGACCTGGGCAAATTACGACAAGGCCATTTCCGATATTTGCCCCGGCGAGAATCGAACCCGCAACCATCATATGCAGTAAGCCGAGAGGCCTACGCCCGAACCACTGGGCCAAGCGGTCGTTAGCAATAAATTTCACCATTATTCAAAACGACCCGCCCCGGTTTCGCACGGCTCTAAAATTATCAGTGTTTCTCTACTATATTATGCATGTATTACCTATACATATAAACCTTCCTCTTGAATCACTCTATCTATTAAACAAAAACCGCATCAAAATCCGTTGCGCGGTTTTAAAGATCTAAGCATTCATAGGGACAGACAGCGGGAAGCGACCTAGTTTTATACTATGTAGTGATATTTCCTCAGGAAATCTACAGCATAGAACCAGAACAGACCGAGGAGAGCCGCCTTGAGGTGATATCCTCGCGGAAACTGCCCGCTTCCAACTTCAGCGCGCTGCTGGCCGAGCAGCAGCTGTCCGAGGTCCGCGCCGCCGCGCCGCTCGACCCGGAGGCGCTCGACGTCAACACGCTCGACAGCTCGGTCATAGCACAGGTAAGGGACCGTGGAACATATCAGAGAACTAGGGCCCGTATCTAAATATATATAACTCAAAGGTGACTGACTGACATAGTGATCTATCAACGCACAGCCCAAACCACTGGACGGATCGGGCTGAAATTTGGCATGCAGGTAGATGTTATGACGTAGGCATCCGCTAAGACAGGATTGTGATTAATTCTACCCCCAAGGGGATGAAAGTTTGTATGAAACTTTGTCAATTAAATTCCACGCGGACGAAGTCGCGTGCACAGCTAGTTAATAAATATATCCCAAGTCTGAGAACGATCTTAAGTAGGCTTTTGACAAGTCATTTTGTACTGGTTTGACATAAGGATGTCATTTCCAAGATCAGTCTCCGAGATCGATTTATTAATACGGGCCCAGATTACCCAGTCTTAAGGATGGTATTGAGAGAAAACGCCGTCGACACGGCATTTGAAGAATAGGTATTAAAATAAATCTATTGCTATAATAGCCTTCCCTCAAAACTTGTTTCAACCGGTTTTAATATTTTTTCTGGAATAAATATAAAAACATAATTAAATTGAAAATTTTACAAACCTCCGATGCTACTACTTTTCAAAATACAAAAGAGCTGATAATTTTCGAACGACGAACTGATTTTCATGAAACATAGCTAAGAACACTCCATCAGAATACCTTTCTAACAAAACTAAAATTGGTTCATCTGCTTGGGCGCTATGATGCCACAGACAGACACACAGATACACATGTTACTTATAACACCCCTCTTTTTTCGTCGTTGGTTAAAAAAGATCGGCTATGCCCGTAATTATATTTTTATATTATTATTGGATATTTTTTGCTGGATGGGCAATTTTAGTAATTTTAGGACACTCTTATTTAATGTAATAATTAATTTATGGAAAGAATCAAAACCAAAGAGCATTGCGGTGGTCGATACTTATAGGAACAAAACTTACAGGAATAAATTAGAGGAATATGTTTGCATGCATTTTCTTTTCATAAATCGTTTAATACTAATCGAAGTTTAGAAATCACATTGTTGCTGCGTCTAATCGCGAAGTATCCCTTGTGGGATATTTATTACGTACAGACAGAAAAATATAGTGATTCAACGTTAACTTGTGCAATAAGAATCCTTATAATGATTAATCTTTTGTTTTCATATCATTTAATATTTGTGTAATGACGCACTATTTCTTGATTTAACCTAGTCGACATTAGCACGTTCACCTTATACTTTCTATTATCATTTAGAATCTATATTATTATGATAGTCAATCTTAGTCATATATTATTGCGTACCAAAGAAATGAAGGGATCTACATTATTGGGGGAATCCCAGATCACAGAACCAAGACCGCGCCTAGTGGTGTGCCATTCTAAGAAAAATAATTGATGCGAGGATGAAACTTGCATGTTCAACACATTGCCCCTTATTAATAATAAACTTGGTCTAGCTGTTATATAGTTACACCAGGCTTTGTCTTCTCCTTTCGAATGTCAAATCACTGATGACGGAAAGAGATAATTCGGTGTGTAACTATTCTCCCGCTTTACCACGTTTTTATTAATAAGGGGGATATGTTTACATAGCGTAACATTAGCGTACGCGTCATGCGTCCCGTTCCGCGTCCCGTCCCGTCCCCAGTCAATTCGTTTATTTTGTTTAGGCCCACGGGGGCACTTACAAATTGTCATTTTTACAATATTTCCTTAAGTCTACAACCAGATCGGAACGCGACCTCGAATGAGAAGATCCGGCAAGAAACTCAGCGGCCCTGTCTTTTTTATATATTTTTTTAATCGCCATTAGCAGTGATATCATAGCGAGGGGCTGACATCGTCACCTGTCTCTTTAAGTTCGAATCCTACTGTTTCATGATATTCAGAGCATATTAAGAAATGATTTTAGATAGTGCTTATCTACACCTTCTATTGCTACTTCTTTGTCTTGAATAAAAACTTGCAAAATAAAACTAGAATATATCTTATATGTTACATACGCGTTGCGTCACATCTCTACTGTTTGTTTATTAATTATACGTATTTACCTACTCTAAGATAATGTAGTTCATTGAATAGAAGTACAGATGACAGAAGACGTTAGTATTTTTCGTTTGTTTAATTTTTGCGTAGTAAACATATCTTGGAACCTATACAAATTGAAAAAATGAGTGTCTGTTTATACAAGGTGACACATAATGGGTATACTTTTTTTTTCAAAACTTAACTTTGTAATTCTAAAACCATCAGCTTTGGAGGGAACTTGAAAAACAAAAGGTGTTATAGGAATACAGCTGTTGACCGATTTCACAAGTCTACAAAACCTTTAGTACTTCAACTGTCCCACAAAGCCGATAGTTTGAGATTTACAAAGTTAAGTTGCAAAAAAAATAGTATACCAATTTTGTATCACCTAGTAATGTCAAAATAACAGTTTTTTACTAAATGTAAATTAACGTTTTGTTCGTTTGTTCCGGTTAATCTCCGAAACGGCTGGAGCAATGTTGACGGGACTTTCACTGGTAGATGACTGATGTTTTCATGAGTAACTTAGGCTACTTTTATTTTATCCGCCGCCGCGTATTTGAGCCGCCGGCAACAGCTAGTAATAAATGAATGTGTGTTTATTTGTTTCAGTTCTCAATGGCTTCACCACACATGATGCCTCCAATGAGTATGCTATGCACATCGTTTTTACAACGACTATCTGGGAAAGAGCAATCTGAGAAGACAGAAGACGCTCCAGAAGAGACCCCAATGGAAGTCGACGCAGAGTCGAGCGAAGATGAAGACGATGCTGATATGAAACTGAACGGACCCCATGCGCCTAAAGTTACGGAGCTGTGGACTCCGAATTACGAAGCGGTCAAAGAAAAGAAATTAAACAAAATAATGGACGAACCGTTCTTAGATTTACATGCAACGAGCTCTATGTTCGGGGTGTAGTGTACTACCGTGAGCTTGCACTGGCGAAAATTTACACCAATTTAATATGTTATTGTCCTTATTTTTTGAGAACATAAAATTGAATCAATTTGGTGTAAATATTTTGTCAGTGCAAACTGGGGTTAGTTATAAGCATACATACCTACTATGAGTAAACGATATTTTGTTTATTTTTAAATATCTCTTTTATTTCCTCGTCCGTTCGTATAACCTACACATTTATTTATATTGCAATAAATATAATACAATTTGACGTATATATTGTATTTGCTTACTGTCTGTACATACATTTAGAAGCAAGTCATTTCAACTTATCACGCTATTATTATCACAAGAATTTGCTTATAAAACATAGTAGTCGTTTGCCACAGTGTCATATTATATGAGTGTCAACACGATGGAATTATTAAATACAGAGGAAATATCATCGATAGCCTTGAAATTTGGATTTTCAAATGTGTTAAGTTGGCACTTTGAAGAGTTTTCGGAGAAAGTAATCGGATATTTAGGCGATCATCTGAAATTGTTCATTGATGTCGAAGCGAGCGGAATCGAGTCGAGGCTCAATCTGTTTGTGAAATGCATGCCGCGGTTCGACACATGGAAAGCGGAGTATCTCACGGAATTGAATTTCTTCAAGAAGGAGTTCATAATGCTGAATTCGCTTTTTAAAGAATTCCAAAATAATGAAGGTAAGAATATTTCTACTATCTGTCTTCTTCTGTATTTGTGTTAAGAGCGTCATCCGGTGTACCCCAACTAGTACTAACTGTCGTCTGCCATACAACACTTATCTAGTGAGTAGCTGTACACCCATAACCTAAAGATAAGATGAATTGGTTACTAAGGCATTTCCAGGCATTTGATTTACTGACTTTCAGAGAAGGTAATCTATGATGTACCTACTCATATCTATTAACTACTGTAGTAAAATAATTACAAAGATAAGTTAATAAATAATTATCGCTAGACTGACATGCCAACTGTATCAAACTAAGCAATGTTGTACTATGGGTACCATACAATGGGCTGGGGCGATCCCAGTGACGCCCAGACCAGGCCAAATTACGAAAAAAAAACGAAATTTGCCCCGGCGGGAATTGAACCCGCAGCCACCCTGTGCAGTGAGTCGAGGGGCCTACGCTCGAAACACTGCGCCAAGCGGTCGTCTCCAAGCCTAGCCGCACTCCCCGCCGCAATATCAGTTGCTGATTGACTCTTAACTTTGTTGATCAAGTTGGGTAGATTAAGTGTCGGTTACGAAATCTTTCCTATGTTTATAGGGCCACGAAAATGGCGTCCCAAATTATTGTTCATCAAGGAAAATATATTTGTGATGGAGAACGTTACGCTATTGGGATATCAAATGCCACATCATCAGAACACCATGACTATTGATGAACTAAGGGCATCGGTAGAGACATTAGCGAGATTCCACGCCCAGTCCTACATATTCGAAGAACGGAAAAGCGAGGAGTTGAAAAGACCATACAGGATTAATGAAGACTATGGAGATTACCTACAAGAGCCTAATAGAGGAATGGACTGGCGGGACGCGGGGAGAAATGCAGTCATTGACTTCCTCCACGTTTATTCCAAATACAAGTCCAAGGCAAACTTTGGGAAACTCATAAAATTGGTTATAACCCAGCTGTTCGATAATGCAATGGAGCTTATGAAGCCTAGCGTGACATACCGCAACGCTGTGGTCCATCGCGACCTTTGGACCAACAACATATTCTTGCAAAAGCAACAAAACTCTTACCACGCCTTATTCGTGGATTTCCAAACAGTCTTATACTGCCCCCCGATGCTCGATTTATCTTCGTTGATTTACTTCAATACGACAAAGAGATTTAGAACGAGTTTTACTAACTACTTAATTGATTATTATTATAACGTATTGTCTGAAGAGTTGAAAGATGCTGGTGTTAATATTGACGAATTATTTGATAAAACCGCTTTAATAAACTCGTATAAGGAGAGCACTGTCTTCGCTATAACACAGGCTGCACTAATTACGCCGATAGTAGCAATGTGCAGTGAGAAAAGGGAGCAAATATTCTGCGACCCTGAGTCGGCCAAGCGTGCGAACGTAGTGTCTCGCAGCAAAGAGTTCATAGATGTAGCAAGAGAGGACATCAAATATCGGGTCAGAGTGACTGAACTGTTGGATGAGATTGTGGAACGGTACTTGTTGCCAAAGATATTGGAATAAACGTTCTGCTACTTCCAAACTCGTTTTGTATTCGTAAGAACAAGCTATATGTTAAGCCCAGGAATTAAATGATAGTAGGAACTGTTAGATGTTATTCAAATGTTCATCAAATGTAATAATATTTGTCTTTACATTGTAGGTACTTAATTAAATATACACTTCTCCTTGTGGAGTACCTGCTCAATAACCTGACGTCTGCTAATTTTCTTATCACTGTGCAAATGCTTAATATAATTAAACTAGTGAATATCTAATATTTATTTTACGATTGGTAGGTAGGTAGGTACTACTTACAATGGATTAATAAAATTAGAATACTGTCAGTAGGTATATAAGTAAGATTTTTATTTTATCCCATCCATTTATGATGTTCTCATCATGTATGATATTGGTTTCTTATTAAGGCGAGGATTTTGGAGAAATTGGGGTTTTCAAACAAACGTCGTTATACAATTCCTACCATTCTAAAAAAGCATGGCTCTATGTCCCAAGAAATACGGGCGATATCTGCGTAGTCGGAATACCTCGTCTTAACGAAACAAATAAAAACGCATTTCATAAATAGGTACATACCTATATCTTAATCATGTATTCATTGACCTCTTAGCTAAGTTATGGACTAAATGGCTTATAAATAAAATTAGCACATTGAATTTAATAATCAAAATGTTTATGGTTGGTACCTAATAGTTTGTAGGTAATTATTAATTTTAGACAATGCTTTCTGCTGTTTCTACATACATTTACTATGCCAATTAAGTTCCTGATAAGGCACCTATGTCAACACAATTAACTACCACATGTTTAAACATCAAGCCAACTCACTTCCTTACCCAGTAGGTATTCTCCATCAGTTGTTATTTTATTTTCGCGAATAACACTAGTTTACCTGCTAACAAATAATAAAAAGAAATGGCTAATAGTCAGAATGAAAACGAAGCAGCTCATATCAACGAAGAATTAATCAAACTAATTTTGTCGAAACATGAAGGTACCAATGATGGGACCGATATAGAAAATTATTCTATTCATAAAGCGAGCGACAAAATGCTGGGATTTTTATGTGACTACTGGAAAGTAAAAGTGCACCTAGCAAACAGAAAAGTACTGTATTTCTTCATCAAAGCTATATCGAGAACGAACGCGGCCAAAGCGAACATGGTAAAGGAAATGAAGCTTTTTGATAAAGAAGTGATGTTCTATTCGGAGATCAAAAAGAAGATGGAAGTGCCGGGTGAGTTAGTTGTGAACGTTTTCATTATTGTTATTTTAAAGATACGTAGGATTACCACAGTATACAAGAGTTGATTTGATAGAAACCTAAAGCCAATATAATGCGTTTAAACAATTTTTTGTCCACCCTAAGATAATTAATTTTATAAATCTGTAAGAGAGATGCATTTAACTATTAATTCAACCATTTAATTACAGCTTTCTTACCGCAACTTTATTATTACTTACATTTTAGGTGTAAAGCCTTGGAGTGCTGCGTTGGTTGCCGCTTTGGACGATGCGTTGGTATTTGAAGACTTAAATGCTATGCAATATAAATTAAGAAATAAATTCGACAGATTCGATACGCCACACACACTCCAAGCGTTGAGCACATTAGCAAGATTCCATGCGGCTTCTATCATTTTCGAAGAAAATAAAACGAAAGAACTGGAAAAGGTTTATAGAATAAATAAGGAGTATACTCAATCAATGGATAAAGGTGGATATCAAATTTCATCAGAGTGGTTTATCCAATGCATGGCAGGGGCATTAGAGGCAATGAAGTCATTTTCAAAATATACTGAATCCGAAATGAACTTGATTGAAAGCCGTTGGCACGACGTCTGGCGCACGGCTTTGTGTTTAGGAGATCCATCGTCAGAAATCAGAAATGTAGTCTGCCATCGTGATTTGTGGAATAATAATATTATGTTCCACTACGTTAAAGTTGGGGATAATCAGTTTGAACCAGACGATTGCGTGTTTGTAGATTTCCAAGCGACAAGATATCAGCCTGCTGCTGGTGACGTTATGTTGCTCCTATGTTGCAATCTAGACCCTCGGTACCGCGAAGATAATATGAGAACATTCTTAGATTACTATTACGAAGATCTTCATAAAATATTATTAGGTTATGCCGTGGATCTGGGTGACGTTATGAACAAACGAGAGTTTTTAACATCTGCAGAACAGCAAAGGCAATGGGGGCTCGTTCTCTGTGCTTGTCTCATGCCACAGTTCTGGGTTGACGACGATTTAAGCACGAAAATCTTCTGCGAAAACGCGCAATTCAATGAAATACTTTCAAAAAACAAAGGAATGTTCATAAAGGAAATGATGAAAAATAATACTGATTACAAAGAGAAAGTTATGGAAATATTTGAGGAGATTGCTGATAGATATTGTTTATTTAGAAACGGAACTCCTTATAATTCGGATTCAAAATGATTCATTATTTGTGTTTCAATGCTCTTTGATACCTTTTTTAAAACGTACATCAATCCTTACGATCTTTGCTTCCATCTTCTGGCTTCTTAGAATAATGCCAGTTCCAATTGGCAACGAAAGTGTTGTCTTCAAGTCGGCGCGTACCGAACCTCCTGTACCAAGGGTCGTCGTCACGCTGGCTATAGATGTCGCAGAACGGACGAATCAGCAGTATGTAGAACAGCTCCACGAAACTGAGGAGGCTGGCGCCTAGGAACAAACCTCCCGTTCCACCCGTGGATACTGCGAAAAGGGTTACGCTATTATTTGAGAAAATTTGTCCAAAAATTATGGAGGTTGTGTGTGATATGTGTAGTTTGCTAAAGGTGCACATAGGTAGGTTGTAAATAAGCTGCTAAACAGGGGTACCTACATTTAAATTGTAGTTGAGAAAAAATAATTTACGTTTGATGTAGACTTTATATTTGCTTTTTCGCTTTTTTGTCTTATGTAGTGAAATTAAAATTTGTGAATTAAATATAATGCTTTCATAGATGCCTTGTTATCAATTAATCTATCATCTAACAGTGCTGTATCTCGATTCTCACCTACTAAATCGAGCACCCCTCGCACCACGTTCCTCCGGTACCGTTCGCTGGGCAGTACTGCTAGCTCTATCTGCACGCTGCCGTAATTGTTGGACGTCACAAACTTGGAGTCCTTAAGTATCGTTATCTCCGCTTCGGTGCACGACGGTAGACAATTGCAGGAGAGACCGTCACGGGATGACCAACGCGCTTTGAGGACCTTAGTAGGTAGGTTTAAATTTTTAAGCCAGCCAACTATGTAAATTATTCATGTTTATAACAACTTCAAATTTATAAAACCACACAGTTCAAATAATCTTTTGACTGAGGTATGCAACCAGACTTTCCTTAAATGCCATTACCGAGAGAATTTTATTATATTCTTAGGACCCCATTTCATCTGAATACCGGTTACTTAATGACTTTGTGTTTGCTTAGGTTTGGAATACGAATTATAAACCAATAAGTATCTACGCAAAATCTACAATCTCTTAATGTTCGTAAGGCTGAATTGTTGCTTTTATGCTCATAAAACTATTTTTATGATGGAACAAAGATTACTAAGATTATGATTTGGTAACTCACCGCGAGCTCCTGAACATGACTGTTCAAACATATAATACCGCTGACGTTACACTTAACAAGCTCGGGCACGTTCGGCATGAAGTAATTAGTGCAGTTGCACAGGCGCATCTGGGCTTCCAGTCTACATTGCACAGTGCACGCGGTGTAGGAGTAGTGGTGGTACACATTCAGGATGTTCTCGTCGATGTACCGGCATTTGCGTTTCACTGGCGATATCAGGCGAGCGCCGGCGTCGTTCTCAATGTCACGTATTGTTATGTAGCGCCTTGAAATTACAGAGTGTAAGGTTTTGGTAATTATTTGTTTGATCAACTTGTTAATTTTATTTCAAAAACAAAATACGGTATTTGTAGTGACTACTTCAATATGAAACAGACAAAGTTACTTGGGTGTGTGTTTCTTACTGATTTCACGCATGCACTTACTATACCTACAGTTCCTCATTTAGAGCCTTTTTTCGCAAACTAAAATATAAGGGAAATTACTTGTGAAATATTTCTTGGCCAACAGTCAGAACGTCTGAGCCTATAGTCGTGAGCGCTGGCACTTCTTCCTCGTTTAGAATGTAAATATTCGAGGTAACAAACACATCAAAACTTATAGCCCCCGGTCCAGTGGTTCTGTTGCTCACCATTTCTAACTTCGGAGCGTTCTTTTCTCTGTAAATATGACCTTAAGTTAGACGAGTAATTCGTAGTCGTTAGTGACCCATATCCTAAAGCATAATGTATCTTCAGGAGCACTTCGTAGTTAGTTAGTTGGTTGGTTATTGAATACTGTCAAGGTCACAATTGGTACTTACGTTTTGTCTTCCTAGCTTTCCCCAAATGTATTAGTTAGGGTCGGCCTCTTATCTGCTCTAATTTGGCTGAATATATTTTTTATTTACAGTCTGCCTTTTAATACCCAATAATTTAAAGGACTACCGAACTTGTGTGTTTAGTTACTTATCAGATATTTTAGGTTTCTGATTGTTCATAAGTGAGACCATTACCTTCCTTGAAGAGTATTTATCGCAAAACACGTTCCGAGCTCGGTGTCCATCGGTCTAAAATATTTGCAACAGTCAAATGAAACATTATTCCATGAGCAGTTTGCTAACATTTCCTCGCATGTACTCCTGACCTGAAATGAGCCAGGAAGCTAGAGATAGCAGGTACCAGTACTAAATTATCTAGTGCAGTAGGCAGGTAGGTACTTACTAGGTTCGCATAATAAGTGAGATTTGTCGTCATGCAGTCAGGAAGTGGATCTACCAAAGGGTTACAAAATTCAGACGTATAATACGTTATTCCCTTGAAGAATGCTAGCTCTTTTAATACTTCTTCCATATTAAAATCGTGTTCTTCACCGAACAAGCTGGAAACGAAGATTGCCTTACATGCATAATTGAAATAGTAGTACCCACTGAACATCTTAGAAGTCAATGGTTGCAGCCTCTGATAAAAGAGATCTAAGTTGCTTCGGTTAATTCCCATACCTAATCTAGGCAAAATAAAACATTTGAAATTATTTTACCTGTCAGATATTGCTTCAACACGTCTCGAATTATCATTTTCGCATACAACAACAGATGGAAAATTGGTATTCCAATCCTTGTAAGTGGTTTCCACGACAAAGGAGATAGGATTGTTCTGGAATGCGTCATACTGCGCCGCTATCAGGAGAGAAGAACCGTACCACGATAGTGCTACGACTATCAGCCAAAATATTCTGTAACAATAATTATAGGTAGCTATTGTAAAGGTAGATACCTACCAAAATAAATAGACACACCGAAATCATTTATAAATATTCTGCAGTCATGAATAAATACCTAAAACAAGACATAAACTTATACATCAACCGGTAGCCGTCAAAACATTCATAACAGAAACATGTCTGTCCTTCGTCCGTCACTTGCAGACTTCTTGCGGCGCGTTTAATTTCGTTATTTTATTTTGGTTGGATCTTGTCTGCTGCTCTAAATGCTGGCCCAGCATCTGGGCCAGCATCCATTCGACTTGGTTTAAGTGCTTTAAACCAAATTTTAAGCAGGCGCAAATCATTATAGGATTTTAACTAACCTTTCTACCCAATGTCTCTGCGTATCGGCAACAAACTTAAATCCATGTATCGAAGTTGTTTCAGGTAAGCTCTTGATCCCATTCCACCATATCTCCAAATATCTTTTCCACGATTCGTTCATATTCATTTATGTCCAGGTTTCAAATGAAATAACAATAAATTACAAAAAAAAATTTATACCAACAATTTTCGTGCGCAACATTAACAAACAACAGAGCAGGTAATAAATAATAAATATAGTAAATTGCTACGGGTGCTTCAAGTCTATACAGATTTTAATCGCAGTGGGAACGGCACAGGTGTTCCATTTGTATACCCACTATCCTGATTGTAATTACCAAGTTTACCAACGAGCATTTTGTTCGCTGCATTAATACATAATATGTTGCCAGGGTCCTACGCAATTACAAATGTCTTTCTACAGTCGTTGCTAAATTTGTTCTGAGTTATAATGACTAATTAATATGACACTGTTTAGGAACGTCGACAGCTGCCTACATGGGGTACATTTTCTTCCTGTAGCTGCTTTCTTTGTTCCTCTTACGTAAAGAGTCAATTAGACTTAAGTTTAGAAAAAGTATGTATACTTTGATTGTAGAGTACACTCTACAACTAATTCTGTAGTTAATGGAAATCAGTTTTTTGACCTAATCGTACAGGTCCCACGAGTTCATTCCAATATATTTGTCGGTATTTATTGATAGGTCTAAAATGCGCTAGTATTTGCGGTTCGATGGCAATTCTGGCTGGGTGGACGCGATGTCTTCTGTTGTTAACTTCTCGGATCAGCTTAACAGTGAAGAAATATATGAACTCGAGCACTGACACGAAGCTGAAGCCGGTTATAAACCCACACGTTGAGCCGATGTTGCCTTTCAAACGATAAATCATTGATTACTTAACTGGACTTCTCAAGCTCATAGAAAATGTACAAATAAGTTACTATACTATCTATTATTTTCAGTGGGAGGACATTTTTGCTACGTTCGAGTTGGTAGCTGAGTAAATTAGATTAAGTTTACCTACCGATTATCAGCTCCAGTGATTTAGATTAAACAGAAAGTTGTTCATACATTGTTGGTCCTATCGATGCTAGTGACACCAGAAAAATTGTCATTACAGGAATAACAACAAAGCGGCCTAGCGCTATTGTATTAAAAAGTGTGTTATATTAGGATATAACACTCTTTTTAATACAATACCCACCATACAAATAACTTACTTATCAAATCAAACCACTTCATGATGACATTTTGTCCGTAACAGTCCGCGACGTCTCTGGCGTACTTCACGTGCACTATCGAAGTTCCGGTAAAGTTCGCACCTTGCCTGGAACAAATGAATGTTGTTCTAGTTCACAACAACAACAAACAGCCGGTTGCCTAGCGAGTTTGTTACCAACTTTATTGCCCACATTCAGTTTATGTATAGGTACTTATGTGCTAAATTGATTTCTACTTATTAACTACCATACGATATAATGCTCCGCTATCGTACATAAAAACAATACAGAAACTCATGAAAACTGTTTTTGTTACCGAATATTCCACGTTAAACCTTCGTTCACGTCCGACGCCCTTTGTGTTTGTCTCCCGAACAACCAAAGTAAACAAACGAATGTTACTACTACGTCAAAATAAAGTTGTTTCGTTGTCCAATTTTAATTGAATTATATTACTTGATCAATTTGAATTCAACGATGGCCGGTGCGAATAAGAAAGCCGGGTTATCAACCGCTGATTTCGAAGTGTTTGGTAAAGTGCAAGGTGTCTACTTCAGGAAACATACTCAAAGAAAAGCCTCTGATCTGGGTCTTAGAGGATGGGTGATGAACACGGCTCAAGGAACAGTAATAGGTCAACTGCAAGGACCTCTGGGCGCTATCGAAGATATGAAAATATGGCTGCAGAAGGTTGGTAGCCCAAAATCAAAAATTGAAAAGACTGCTTTCCGTAACGAAGGACCCATAAATAGCTGCGCTTTTAGAACCTTCGAAATACGACGATAAAATAATAAGACTGCATTATGATTTGCATAGTTACAAACAAGAATCGGATATGGATTATACAAACTCAGATGGTCCAATTTTTTATAGAAAATATATTCTTATGAATTGAAAATAAATAAAATGATTGCTCTAATTGACAATATCCTTTGTTTTTCTACCAACCTAAGACCAGAATCACAGGCGCAGGAATAAGGTACCTATGTCCTGAATCCAATAAAAAGTAATTGATGTATCCATCAATTTACATGTCAATAAGCAAATGTAAGTCAATGCATTCCAATGTCTGGTTTACTTACAGCCAATCGTCTCTGTCACTATCTGGAACAGTGTTGAGATACTCCGGATATATGATAACATTGTTGAAGTCGTAGCTGTAGACAGTCTTGGAGCAGGTAGGGTTGCACATCGGACAATCGATACCGCCGTTAACTCTGTGCAACTCTAGCTCTTCTGGCACTTTCTCCACGTGGGGACGTACTGCTATTGATTGGGCTATGGATAAGAATCACAACTGAATTTCGTTTTCTAATACCGACACAATTTAGTTCGAATAAGTACTTTTTTAATCGGCGCCAATTTTAATATAATGATTTTTTTTTTCGATTTAACCATTTCTGTAATATTTAACTCAATCACTTATGTTTATAGTATAAACTCAATTTTGTCATCTTTTAGGTTTGTCATCTTGGTGCCAATATAGGAATAGGTGAGTGGTATGTTAACTAATTTTCCAAATCCTTAGGATTTTCGATAGCTAAGGCAACTGTGGTAGCTAAGCAAACTGTCGGCTGATAGTAAGTTCTACTAAACCTTTTACTAAACTGTTTGAAATGCCGTCGTCTTGCACTGTTTGTACGACGCGCAAAAAGCTTTACTTTGCGTCAGTTGCGTTCCAATATTCCGCAGTAAGGTATGAATCCCTTACTGCGGAATATTCGAACGCTAAGATATCAAGATTTAATGATAATTTATTGAAATAAATTATCATTAAATCTTGATATCTTATGTATATGTTTATAAGTAAATTTTATGTAAGTACACCCCCGTATTATTTTTCTTTAGATCCTCTCCATCCTAAGGTTGCCTGGTAGAGATCACTTTTAGTGATAAGGCCGCCCATTTTCCACTTTCTGTGTAAATTATTTAATAATTTGTAATTTTTTGTCTTCTAGTCACCACTAGAAGACCGACCACCGTAGTCCACCGACTAATAAAGAGTTATCTAATCTAATCTAATCTCCCATTTTTAAACACAGATTAATTCCGAAACTTGATCTGGATCTGATTATTCAAAAACTTACCATAATACATGCTCAAACAAGGCACATCCTTCATGTTACAAGTTCTAACGTTAACCATCTTCGGCATATTGAAAGGTGTGCAATTGCAATTGTCGAGCAAGAAGAGCATTCTGCACTTCAGCATACAGTCGCTGTACGTATAGAACGGGAGATACGAAGATTCGTCGTAGAACCTGCACTTTCTTAGGGATATTGGCACGTGTTGGATGTCCCGGGAGGCTTCCGTGAAGCTTCCTGTTACCATCACTGTCATCTATAAACAAACATTTATAATCAATCAGAATGTTTGACTATTATTTCGCGGATTATTTCCGTTGGCCACCGCTACGTTCGCCACCACGGACATTCTAGACACGTTTGGAAATAATAGCCCATTCATAATATTCTATGGAAAAAAGGGCAAGGAATTTCTACCGTGTACAATCCGTTGTAAGGCACCACGGATCATCCAGGTTCTTCAACCAGCTGTAACAGTCTTACTTCTATGGCAATACAGCGGATAATTTTGTTCCAACTCCTTCTATTCTTTCTTTCAATTAAATTCGTGCCGGTTCCAAGATTATTTGAAATTTCCCTGGGACTCGTCGAGGGTCAAACCTCAGCGTCATCATTGGTCACGATTGTCAATCCTAGCTTACAGGAGTAACAGTGATGGGAGTGTGTGGTGGGACGAGTCCCGTGTAGTTTACCAGCAAGATCATGGTTATTACCGTAACAATTCAATAGGTGGTAGTAGTATATGTAGTATATTTTAGTGCATAGTGGATATTGTAATGGCGTTACTTAGGTACTTATAGGTACACATTGCATCTTTGTGCTATAACTCTCCTCGTTTGTGATGCAAAACACACGTGAACAAATTTTAAAATTGTTCCAGTGAACCAGTGCTTACTCATGTGTGTCACATACTTCTAATAGTGGATGTGAGTACATTTGCTCCGTTGTAGCGGAAACTGATTTTTACAATTCATTGAGCATCCACAATAGATTAAGCTAATGTTTCGTGCTTCACGACGTAATATTTGTTTATGCGTGTATACGTAATATTTGAATATTCCAAAAATTGTTGGGTAGTATTTTTATCTGTGCTATAGAGTCTTTATTTAAAGCGATAGAGTCACTCACTTGCACTTTGGGACTAATGATTTGCATAGCGAAGCTTCCACTGGGCGCGTCGGGAAAATCGTATGCATCCGAGAATTGCATCTGCAAGCACAATATTATTGTTTTTATTCTTATTTACTTATATAATATTCTCACCCCCCCTTATATATAAATGTGGACTAGCAGTTGTGTAGTTACACCATGCTTTGTCTTTTTCTTTCGAATGTCAAATTACTGATGACAGAAAGAGATAATTCGGTGTGTAACTATTTTCCCGCTAATCGACGTTTATTAAAGGGGCAGAGTTTAAGACGCGGTACAAACCTGTGCCCCTTGTAATGGTATATTGTAATAGAAGTCATCGCTCTCGTTCAGTCTCAGTAGAACTTTGAGTCCTTGATCGAAATCAAAAAACGATTTGTTACCGTACCTGTACATATCGATGCTTCTTGTATCGCTTGTTTTACTGAAATAAAAATGAATTTGTAATTTGTGAAATTACTTTTGTAAGATTTTACAAAATACTTTCTCGTAGTTTAGGGGATGTTACCTAGTTTTATATCGTATTCCCCCTGCCCCCTCCTTTGGCTGTGGATCTTTAAAACGGGCGTCAGGTCATTTGATCTGTCCACACCATCTGGTGTGAACTGGATGTAAGTAATTAAAACGTGATTACTTACTCTTCGAAGAACTTATCAGATAAACGCAGGTAGTTGAAGGTGCAGCAGTATCCGTTCATGGTGAGACGAAAATCAAATAAATCGAGGCAATTCCTTGGCTCAGTGTTCCACGCGCATCTTATTAGTAGATCTTCACAGCGGGGTGTTACCTTCCAAAAAAATACAAAATCAGTACAGGATCCTACCCCCGACAGGCCAGGTCCTACTGGGTCCAAGTCTAAGTAGCTACGGCCAGTGTAGCTGTGGCAGTTATTTCATCCGTCATACATACAGCTCTACAGTACTAATAAGGTATCTAATGCACCACATGCCCTTCCGCATGGTGAAACTACCTCAGGAAGTAACTCAGTTAAACGATAGGTTACTATAGTAAAATACTTTTAGAAAATGAAGAAAATGGCAACATACGTTTCGCATCAGTTCGTGCACGTCGTAATCACCCAGTGCATTATGCAGTTTCAGTGGCTCAGTAGGGTTGAAGTTGACTGAACTCATGCTGTAAAGCTGTCCTAGTCCAAAGAGCAGTGCCAGCATTTCCTTCTCACTGTATTGCTTGTTATGTTCTGCTTTCAATCTGTAGAACAAAATCACATTGAAACAGAAGACCAGAACCGTATTTTGTTAATATTTTAATTTTTCTATCTTAACACGCATCACACGGAAACTCCTGGGTACATTTTAATAGAACCGGCACTGTCTTTGGATCAAAATTTAGAAATTCTCAGTATCCACGTTTTTATCTTCAATAGGAATAGGAAAATTAATAGGTACCAGGCTAGGATAATGTACTAGCGATAATAAAAAGAAAGTACAGCCAGTCGTAAATAAACCATTCAAATCTACCCCACCGAAGTGTGAAGTTTTGAGATAAAAAAACGTAATTTCAAAGGTTTCAAAATTGTAAACTTACAATTCATGAGCGAGCTCTGTTACGGCACGTTTGCTGATTCTGTTGTTGGTACAAATGCCAACTGCTGGAAATATGATCTTGCTTACTGACACACCGTTGGGCATTTGTGTGGTTACTAGCGGGGACCTGTAGTACTTGTCGAAGGTGATCCACACCAGCGATATGGAGCAGACCAGCCCGATGCTCAGTATTGTTATCCAGATGATTCTGTTGAAATAGCAATGGGGTTGTTGTTATTCAAAGTTATGTATAGGTTAAAACATAATATAGGTACTAACCTATCTATGTAGTCAACGATTAAAACAAAATTGCCTTAACAAGCCATCGACAAATCAATACTTATTTAATAAAACATCTCTTATAATTTGTTGTTGAGAGGTTATATCTACAGATTTGTCGAACAGGTCATGGGTCATGTACCTATTTTGCAATAAGCAGATCAAAAACAGCATTTTGTTTAGATTTTGTAAGGACTAAGCAATTTCAATAATATAACTATTTGGAACCCGTGCTCGCAGTCTGAATGCTCAATATTCACGGAAAAGTTTGTAGAAACAAAATGTTACACATCGCTACCTATCTTGAATTTGTTATGAAATCAATTTACATTATTAATTAACATCTTATAAAATTCTAAATATAAGTACCAAGTACTTACAAAATAAGTTCACTTTTTTACGAACCACTGAGGGGACGTAAGTTTACCTTTACGTAATCGTTACATAACTAGTCCTAAATGATGTAATACTCGCCTTACACTCAAGATAGCAGGAATTGCGACAAACCTGCCTAAGCCGACCGCTAAGTGAACAAGTTCAACACAAGTTGATCTGCCATACGCATAATAAGCGTTACATACTTACCGTGTATGCACCTACCAACTGTACTAAGATAAGTAAGGAGATTACTTACCTTTCAAAAAATGGTGTATTATCATCAACCAAATGTTTAAGACCACAAATAGATGATTCTTGACAGTACTCGCTGCTTACCGTCTTGAGGCTTGCTTTCAGAATATCTAATTTAGTTGGATCCGGAGCTTTCCTGCGAAAACGACGCGTCCTTTGAAATTCATACGAATTTTGTGAAAAGCCATCCATTACTTTAGGGCTAAGCTTCACTTGTCAATAGAATCGATGCAGTGAGCACAAATAACTTTTGAACGGTGGTACTTATGTAGAAAAGTAAACAACACTTGTTAAATATTCTATTTGAATGATAACATCAACACTAATGTGGGGTTAATTGCAGTGATTGATCGTTTCTCCTAGATTGCTATACTAGTTCATTGATTTTGTTAAGATAATAATGATTTATTATAGCTTCAATGGACCCATTATTGGCGCGAGGAATTATTGGAAAGCAATATGAATATTTAATTTGAATTTTGACATATTGCATATAATTATCGTTATAGATATGAATTAGGCAAAAAATTGGCGAAACTCTGTATCAGGTGACCATTGAAACTGGAATATACAATCGTTGGCGAGCAGGACCGGAAGCGGCAACGCGTTCGTTGCAAAACTTATTGCCAAACAATTTGATCATCTCCGAGACTGCCCACATTCACTTGTGTGTGGAATGTTTTGATTTCTGTTATGATTGTGTGTTTACAATTTGCACAAGAAACAGTTACATTACCTACTGTGGTAATGAACGGTACAATTAAATGGCTTATATAAGCGACCTTTACTTAACAAGTTGATAAAGGTAAGAAATTTTACCTTAGAATTTTCTTATTGAGCGAATTAGGTTCTAAAGTAGTACTTGTAGTAATATACGTAATTAAAATATCGGATGCTCCACTTATTCCTATCCTGAATCATATCTAGCCACGTGTTTTAACTCATGATTGCTATTAATTAATTAGCACAACAATGAACACCTAAAAACGTCTGTGTTATAATTTATTCAAATGACTATATTTAAATAAATTACGTCCTAATACTCACAAAAGTACGTTGTTGCATTGACTAAACCTGGTCAAGGGGTCACCATAAGCGTCCTTTCCCCATCGCGTCTGGTGGAGGCTGCCTGCGCCCACGCAGCCGACACGACCGTCGGCCAGTCACCTGCCTTTGCGCAAACCAATCTGCATTAGACAATAACACTATTAGGTACTAGCCTGTTCCCGCGACTTCGACCGCGTAGTATTTAACTTAACAAAAAATTCGGGATTATCGGGATAAAAAGTATCCTATGTGTTAATCCCGGTTATAAACTATTTGTCTTCCAAATTTCATCCAAATCCGTTCAGTAGTTTTTGCGTGAAGGAGTAACAAACATACATGCACACTCACAAACTTTCGCATTTATAATATTAGTAGGATGCATAACTACGATCCTATTCTTTCCACTCTAAGATTTTAAAAGAAATAAAATTTACTTTATGTATAAAATTAAAGGGCTAAATTACTTACTTACTTATGTATTTACTTTATGTGAAAACTTATAAAGAACTGCAAGGGACCCTTAAGTTGCTATCTCATGGGTAAAGCTTTACCCTCAAATCTATAGAAAGTTATGTAGTGGCATTGTTATTGCACTTACCAAATGGCAAATGCCAAATGGATTGAAATCTCTATAAATTTTGGAAAAAACAAAATCAAATTGGTTCAATAGTTCTAATAATAGTTAAGTATCGGTTCAGTAGTTGAGCAACTTCATACATACCTTGGCTGCAATACATTGAAACACAAACGAACACCACCAATCATTATTATAATACACAGCTGACCAACGCTTAGAACCTGTCATTATACGTTACACTGTTCTATTAATTACATTCATTTCGGATACGTACCAACTAAAACGAATATCGATTCGCACAAAGGTAGGTACGTCGCCCGTGGTATTCAACTTTGACTAAATTATTCATGGACAATATAAAAATTACTATTAGTAACACTAATATGTTTACAAATAACGCCGTTGCATGTCGCTTATACGTTATCTAGCAACGATTATGTAAAAAATATGGAAATGAGTCACGTTATTATGATGTAGGTATAATTATATCTCAGTTAAATTTATCATTAGGTTTGAGTTTCGATATATGACCAAGGTTTCTGTAGATACCGAGAATAGTAAGGAAACTGATGGTGTCAAAATTATGAGTTTTTGGGAATTCCATGAATGCTGAGAAATATGTCAAAGTCAAAGCGTTTATTTTGTTTAGGCCTACGGGGCACTTACAAATTGACAATTTTACATTTTTTCTTATATCTACAACCGGATCGAAACGCGACATCGACTGAGAAGATCCGGAAAGAAACTCAGCGGGCTTGTCTTTTTACATTTTGTTATATTTCTTTTTTTAGATCGCCAGTTGCTTATATAAATAAAAGTAAGATTCCCTATATGATATTATGTCGCCGTGTTAGAAGGTGTGTGTTCGGAGACAAAACCATTGCACAGACAGGTCCATTTTATTACGTGTTGTGTAAGTAGAACACAATTAAAAATCCACTCTCATCACATGACTGCTAAAATTATGTAAATGGATAAATTATATCTGAGGTGTGGTTTGGGAAATACCTAGCAAGCCTGGTCTTGATAAGAACGCGTTTATTTATATTATGTTCTAGTTTTACTAAACTAACTTAGCACTTAAGATACAAATAATAGGAATCTATATATCTAAATATATATAACTCAAAGGTGACTGACTGACTGACATAGTGATATATCAACGCACAGCCCAAACTACTGGACGGATCGGGCTGAAATTTGGCATGCAGGTAGATGTTATGATGTAGGCATCCGCTAAGAAAGGATTTTGATTAATTCTACCCCCAAGGGGATAAAATAGGGGATGAAAGTTTGTATGAAACTTTTTCAATTAAATTCCACGCAGACGAAGTCGCGGGCACAGCTAGTATAATTATAAATACTCATCTCTTTCCGCATAAATTCATCATTTATATTAAAATATTGGCCCACATGAATAAAAAGATTTGATTTCTTTAATTTTATCATCGGCCTATTATATCTGTCTCCCATAGTGCGAGGATGTATTATACCTCCGAATATTCCTTGACATGCATGACACATTTAGGTATACATACAAGTATCTTTGCTAAATTCTACTTTATTACTGGTACTGTAGAGGTCAACCAGCCATTTGATTGTCATCTGTCTTCAACATTACTTAATGTAATAACAGTAATCTACCTCTAATGTGCACAAGACAGCGACAACCCAAATACCCCACTTAGGGCACCGCATAATCATATGCCATTACATACACGTAATCCGCAAAGGTCAGAGCATTTCTCGCACCCACGAGACGCATTTCCTTCCATCGAGACAAGACGTCATCGTTCTTTTATTTACGTAATATGGATCAAATTAAAGGGAAGGGTTCGTCGTGTACAATCAGCAATAAAAATCTATGTAGAAGTGTTTTGGATGCGAGTATATTGAAATAAATTAGATACAAATTAAGGTGCGATATCGGAATGAGATGTGATGTGCAAGACTTAGGGAACTATAATTAGGATGAATTCTTTAATATTTACACTGACCTTGCTCAGTATAATTTAGTTTGTTACGTAAGGTACACCTTTGAAAATCTAGATCTGCTCAACGACTTTTATTGCGGACCGTATAGTGTTACCGCAATACTTGAAGGTGGTGGGCTGATGCCGGTCGGTCCGTTCTCCTCGGTGCGTCTCCCGATCAAATGTTGACCAACGTCTCGCGAAGACACCAGGTTCGAAAAGTTTATGTGTAGTGTATTGTGGGCACACGTGTTTGAGGCTTATTGAAATTGTGACTCGTACAGGATCCTTCTGAGGTGAGAAAATAACAACCTACAATCGCTGACAATATTTTGTTGTAGTTGTGTCTCATCTCAAATGCCGAACAATATAATTTATATTTTCTCATATACCTAGTACCTCCCTAATGTAAGGTAATTTCAATGTTATAGGTCAGCATTATTAAAATCAAAGTGTTATGTCAACACTAAAAATAAAAATTGTATCCACGCTAACCTGACCTATATGCACGTGTAAATGCAACTCCTGCCGTTACGTAATACCTCATAATTCGTAAATATATAGGCCAAACTGTTCACGATCGCGTGCACGATTTCATAACAAAGAATAATGACAACAAATAAGTGCGTCCGTTCCAGTTTTTCGTTCACGAATAGATAATGGATGCGTAGAGCGATTCCATTAAAAGGATAGGTCTGAATGTAGGGCGTTATCACGGCAAGGCGTTTGAAATAGACATTTAGGAAACAAGAACTAAGGTTCAAAATACTCAAAGGTGCATTGAGACTTTACCCTGAACATTGCTATCTTATGAGATAAAAAGTCCCGTCTTCATGATTTTAATTGTTTTTAATTATGTAATGATCCAAACTAAGTAACGTTTGGGCTATGGGTCCTCGGGTACACTGGACTGACGTCAATCACCCAGACTAGGGCAAATTACAATATACCATTTCCAAAATTTGTCCTAATGGGTGTTGAACCCGCAACCACCTAGTGCAGAAGGTTGAGCAGCCAAAGCCCAGACCCTAAACTAAAAAAAACATAACAGACGATGTAATGGCATCACCATTAGAAAAAAAAACAGGGACTTTGTTCAATTCGTTAGAATATCAGTAGGCATAATAAAGGACTGGTGCATTCAATCAGTAAATATACTTAATTACTTACATTGAGTAGGGTTTTTAGGTCAGTTGCTAAACATATCTATTACCCATCCACAGATTAGCCTTGCGGAATGTATCAACCACGCCGATGTATTAAATTGCGTGCTACCAATTAAGCTACGTCCTCTAACGTCCATTACATTAATAGAAACATCTCGAATATTGACCAACGATTGTCCGCTGTTGAATTTGAAAGTAAATGTTTGGGAACCCTGACCTTGGTGTCATTGTCCGAGAGCTTGCGCGCACGCACCGGTGGCTTCCTTTGATAGTATAAATATGTTACAATGCTTTATATATTATTGTTAAGGTAGTTCTTCATACTTACCTACTCATGAAATGAAGTCAGTCTGATCCATTTCTTCCTTTATCAAAGTATCCAAACGACACGTTAAACGCAGTGCCTTATGTCAATAAATCTAAAGCACAGCATTTTTCACCTTCAAAATAAAGGTTACTTGCTGCTGCAGTCGGCAAAAAGGTTAATGACCTTTGAGCGTACCGAAGGGTTAACCAACCTTTTTGCCATGCGTGCCACTCCGCATTTGCGACGACCATCCGCGTCGCCACTACGTATTGTAAAATGTGGTACTTTACGTAGCGTAACCGATAGATAATTGTATGGAGAGCGATACGTACGTATCGTTTTTCGAAACGCTGCTATCATAATACATGTGTCATCATCATTTTCGCCGCCTGCCGAAAGAAAAAACAAATTATAGCTTAGCTATGTCCCACTCCTAGGCAAAGGACTTTATATTACTTCCCCATTAACTCAGCTATGTTGGCCTAGGACTTTAAAGAATGTGTATGATAAATTTGCTGCGAATAGTTTAATATAGGTTTGTTAACAAGGCATTTTGGTTTTTTTCTGATCAGCGAATAATTATCGTCCCATCGTTAGTACAACGATCAACAACAGTGTGTGAACACCATTACATTCCATATTGATAACAAAGACGTTAAGTGGGACAAGTAGGTATTAGACCGTAATCTATTCTGACCATAATTAAAGGTGAGTTATGCAGCAACGCATAGGGTATAGTTACAGTAACCATCACTACTTGGACCGGTTATTCTCACAACACATATTGGATTTAGGATAATTTAAGTACTATACGTTCTAATAAGTAGCGACATGCGGTTTGTTACTCTTAATAATGACTAGGTACTTATCGTTAGTAGTCTTCGCTGTCACCAATCTATGTTTACCTACTTATGCACTTGCTATGAATTGGAGTTTGAAATTTATTTCTTTCCTTCTTATAAATTTAAGATTTCCCAGACAATTATATTACGAGTAGCAAAATAACTGTTTTCTCTCAAGCATCTGCAGGTTCCTGTGACTATGAGATCGGCATTGTTGCTGCTCGCGGTATGCGTGTGCACCGTGCGCTGCCTCCCTCCCCCCCACCCTGATGTGGTGGCGGTCCGCCTGGAGGAGGAACTACTGCCCCCATTGCTGAGGAAGCCAGCGCTGCACAATCCCCATCTGAGGGAAATTCTGTCCTTAACCAGTCTTTTACATAAGGGAGAGAAATTGGTAAGATTATTTGAAATCTCTACTTTTGTGTTCATGCCTTCAATTTTCTTTCCCCACTTCGTTGTACTGAAAGACTGGTTCGAGTATGTTATTAATAAGTAGCTGCCTGCGCAAAATATTTCTTGAAAAGCCATAAAATGACATTTAATTTGGACTTGATATATCTTACCCAATTTCAAAATGTCACAATATTTAAGTATGACAACATAACATTCGCAATTTTTGCTATGACGACACTTATAATTGTGTGTGGCTTGCTCATTTAACCTGATTGTTGTTGCTTTTAAGGTGTTTGAACGGGAAGCGAACGGCGTCTCTCGAAGGGAGATATACAACATTCTGACGCACGCAGGACTAATACCACGGCAAATTCACCCACCCCCAGCAAAACCAAATCATAAAGATCACAAGTCCCCTTCAAATTCTCATATAACGTTCGATGAAAACTTTTTTGAACCACCATACTTGCCCACACAGGATATCTTACAATATTTGTAGAGACGCGTCTTTGTGAAGAGTCTAGCATAATTTTGTTGCCAGATTTTTTTCCCGAACACGATTTTTATGTTATCCTAGTTATCAAAAACTATGTACATACTTCGTCGTATATATTTATAATATAATCATTTTGTAAATAAGTAATTGTAGTCGATAAGTTATATGTAAGTATTTCGGCATTTAAATTAAATGTGCACGTCTACAGGTGTTGTTTTGTTGACTTTCTTTTAATACCAAGCAATTCATGTGGAATATGCTAATTGACTTGTGTAAACTGTGACCTATTGTTCGAAATGTACCAAAAGTTACACAGAACAAGGTTGTATTATTTCAAACCGGCGAAGCGGCCTTCGCCAGGCATTTGCCACTGCATAATCACGACGTTACAAAACTATAATTATTGCATTATTTATTCACAACAATTTCACAACATTAACGTTTAGTGTTAACTTTTTTATAATGCAATTGTTTTTCTACATGTACCAATGCAATATCATTTGAGGCACGAGTGCGATATCACCCTTGGCTTGCACTGAACCTTATTAACATTCACACAAAACATTTTGTTGTAGATATTTTTTGCTGTCATAATAAAGAGACAAGAACATGCTTTGGTCCGTGTAAATCTAGGGTAACCCCTACAACGTTATACAATACAATAAAGTCCATGAACTTTAATATGCCGAACACGAAAACGACTTGTAAAGCGCTGATAAAAGATTATTGCTCTAATTGCTCATTCGCTGGAATCCATTTCATCGCAGATGATAACAAGCACTGGTCGGAAAGGTAAATAAATTCACATAAAAATATACAGTAACATTAACATTGCGATTCGTTTTGTAAAATCGATCTCAAGTCTGAGAGTGACCTTGAGTACGCTTTTAAAATGTCATTTTGTACTAAAATGACAAAAGAATGACATTTCCAAGATCGCTATCAGACTTGCGATCAATCTATTAATATGGGCCTAAGTACCTGAGTAGGTACCTGCATGCAGCTATTTATTCTGTAAACAAACTTACGCATCTGTGGCGGGGCGGATTCAGCGCTGTGACGACCACAAATAGGTATTATCGCGGATCCTCTACTTGACACAGACATCTTGTTAGACGGGTTTATTGGGACTTTAACTCCTTGTAACAATTTGCACAAACAACCAAACATAGTGCAGCTATGCGTAAAACGAATTCATACTGGCTTTTTTATAAAAAAGTTGAAACATCGAACGTTATCATTTTGATGTCGTCATTTGGGGAAAAATAGTCGTCTCAATTCAATCATATTAATCAAATATTTTTTTGCTCTCAATCTGGGTCAGAGAAGAGTTCGGGTAACATTTATTTCTATATTGTTCTCCCAGATTGCTATGGCTAGCTTTAGTAATCCTGTCTTGGTACGGCTCGGCGTTGTTGATCATCGCGGCGTGGGACGCTTTCGTTCTCAACCCCATCAGCTTCGGCGTGGAGACCACCTACACTGATTGGGACACTAAAATGCCAACAGTCGCCGTCTGCGAGAGCCCTAATAATGATAATATATACAATGTAGCTGACACGTGAGTACCTATATCATAAAGCAGGTACCACTCAGTATTTACCGGACTAATTTTACTCTTTCGTCTGCCATTTCACTGTGGTATAAGGACGGTATCTGTGAAATAATAAACTGGTTTTGATGTAAGTATTTGTCAGGGGCACAGCTAGTATTTAATATAGATTGGTTTTGATGTAAGTATTTGTCAGGGGCACAGCTAGTATTTAATATAGATTGGTTTTGATGTAAGTATTTATCTATATTAAATACTAGCTGTGCCCCGCGACTTCATCCGCGTAGTATTGGATTATTGGGTTAAAAAGTATCCTATATGTTAATCCCGGTTATAATCTATCTGTGTTCCAAATTTCATCCAAATCCGTTGAGTAGTTTTTGCGTGAAGGAGTAACAAACATACATACATACATACATACATACATACATACATACATCCACACTCACAAGCTTTCGCATTTATAATATTAGTAGGATGATGTAATCTAAATACATTAGGCCCGTATTAATAAATCGATCTCAAGTCTAAGAGCGATCTTGGAAATGTCATTCCAGTACAAAATGACACGTCAAAACCGTACTTAAGATCACTCTCAGACTTGAGAACGATTTATTGATACAGACCTTAGATTAAGTTTACTACTTGAAATATAGTTCCTGGGTACTTAACGGAGAGCATGATTACTTCACGATATTATACATCTTCTAGAATCTGGACTCCTAATCACTCGCCGGATTTAGAGGACGTTCTCCGAGACATAGCATTCTTCCGCGGCGTTAGCTACAACCTCGTTAAGTTCTGCTACACGAAGGCTGATCCCGACCCCAAGTGTCCAAGGTCAGGGTACAGCCGCTACGCCAAAATGATCCGCAGTGGTTGCGAACAGATCATGGCAAACTGCACCTACAACAGCAAGGAGTTCCAATGCTGCGAATACTTCCAACCTATTGAGACAGATATGGGCACATGCTTCATCATGAATTCCTTACAAACTAAGTGAGTTTTCCTCATGAGACCCATATTGCGTAGGAACAAGAACATCCTATCCCAATCCCTATCTACAAATTATGAGGCAGGGAAAAAGGGGTTTCCATACCAAGCGCTAGACCTAGTTAAAAACATCAAAGATAGAAAAAATATCCTCCTCGTCATAAAATGTAACTATCATTGCGTATCGTAGATACCTAGATACTTTCACAAGAAGGTGCTCAGAAAGGTATATGAGGTATATTGGTATCATTTCATCATTGTTATTGCACCAAAGTATCGTAACAAATTCTATTTCCCGGGTAACTTTTGTAACAAATGGTTGTTGTACCAACCAATTTAACAACGTGCTTTCAAAAGGAATGTTAACTTTCAGACAACCGAAGCCTTATCCCATGATTAACAACCTTAACAATAGTCTTGGAACTTTTAAATTTGATGTTATGTTGCCAGTGACGGTAAGTACCACAATATAAAGAATAAATCACACCAGATTTTTTGTAACAATACATTTACTTACCTAGTTATTATAGCATTCTGACAATATTGCATTCGAAATCGTACACGTAAAACCATATATTGCCATGGACTAATAATTATTATAATAATTTGTAATTATTGTTAGATGTATACTCTGGGAGAAGAAGAAGTGCCTAGTATGACCACATCGAGTACCGCAACAATGAGGATTCAACTTGGCTATATCTATCGGTATGTAAATATTGAAAGATTTCCCTTTAACAATGATCAGAATGTATACAGCTGTAAACTACATTTACAGCTACAAAATAACCCTTAAATGACATTAATTTCGAGGGTGAATCGTAACGTTAAATATTTGAAACAGACTTCCCATCTCAAAGCGACTGTAGAGACTCTCTAAATGGTATTATCTAGGCGATTAGTGGCAGTACGCAACATAGAGAACGACCCGCTGATAACGGAGACCACACCGGAGCAGCGCGCCTGTCGGTTCAAGCACGAGAGCGAGGGAGGGCTCTACCCTCTCTACTCCTACAGTGCCTGCACGGTGCTTTGCCGCAAGCGAGGCCAGATCGAGAGATGCCAGTGCAACGATCATTTCATGCCGGGGACTCGTGAGCATCATCTATAAAAATATATAATATATTTATAATAAATCCTACTAATATTATAAATGCGAAAGTTTGTGAGTGTGGATGTATGTATGTATGTATGTATGCATGTTTGTTACTACTGAACGGATTTGGATGAAATTTGGTACACAGATAGATTATAACCGGGATTAACATATAGGATACTTTTTAACCCAATAATCCAATACTACGCGGATGAAGTCGCGGGGCACAGCTAGTATATTTATAAAAATGAATCTCTATTTCCTTGGTCATCGCATCACGCGTGAACGCATGCAAAGATTTCGTTAATTATTTTATTGTTGTGTTTATTATTGTCAGGAGAAGGTTCTTATCGTTGTTGTCGTAAGTTGATCGGAACAATTCGAATTCAATATTCAAAGTTAAGACAGGACAACGTTTGTGGGCTCAGCTAGTATTATATAGTCTCAAAAATTTACCCATTTCGGTAATCAAAACATTTCTATTTTATGATATTGTGGATTGGTAATATTCAATTACAAGTGCATTATTTCCTAGAACTTTCTAGTGACAATAATCGTGTTGCCGGGTCACATTGCGTTGCTGTTTCTGAAAATGTACACCAACATTGACCACCAACAGTAACGATCGAGTCTCTTGCCAGATCTTCTCTGTGGAAGTGACAATAATTGTGTTGCCGGGTCACATTGCGTTGCTGTTTCTGAAAATGTACACCAACATTGACCACCAACAGTAACGATCGAGTCTCTTGCCAGATCTTCTCTGTGGAAGTAGCATTCCAAACACCGGTTCGTCCACCGTATATATTCTGACTATTCATAAGTGCATTGTTGGCCTAGGTACATGAATAAAGCAACAATTGTTTTTTTCTCAATATAAATAAGTTGTCGGCTTTATTATAAAGAGTTAATGCCTGCATTATCAATGATGGTAGAACAGGATGGTAGACCGTAGAAGATAAAATCGTCCCTACACATGGTTATTTAGTGTGTTTGATGAACCCAAAGGTTTAACTAGTGAAAGGAGGTCCAAATATAAATACTTGAAAATGTTTATGTGCGACGTCTTACCAATGGCAGCGATATTCTTTAAATTGTTTATTCCCTTATCAAATTTAAATTAATTTGTACATATTTATTTGAATAACTAACTACCTAATCGTGACAAAATAATATGGCGTCGATGCAACTTCAACTTTATATTGGGCACTCACAATTTCATATTGCACTTGCTTACGTAACTTAGATGTGAGATATTATTACTTACATCATCCACATCGATTATGTAACATACTCATGTATGTATACACTACCTCTGGCCCTATAGTCGAGCGCACTGGTTTACCGTACTTACTTTTACTAAGATGCTAGCCTAGTCGATATTATTGAAGCGAAGCTTCTATACGGGCGCTTGTCGCGCGTCCACTCTATCCGTGCTAAGCGTCAGTAACGTTACATAATATATACCTATAGGTATACAGAGTGGCGCGCGCGCCGCAGATGTTTCTAATGCTTAGTTCCTACGCTTTAAACTATAAAGATTCGTTTCTTTCGATTCGTTTCTTTCGGGTGTACCTAGACGGCACTGTTTTATTTAATATGTTTGTATCTTCTACAATTTCAGCCGAAGCTCAACGATGCAATTTGCCTGGTATCGCTTGTCTGGATTCATTTTCCAGCCATTTGGTAAATTTGAAACCACACTGGTCCAGTCGCGCCGGAGTTGTGTGTAACTGTCTCCCCTCCTGTGATGAGACAGAAATTACTGTTATTAAAGATTCAGAAACGCAGTAAGTACATATTTCTATATTTAGATGTTGATTAGGTACCTACTGTTCTATAATTTTAATATACTTAATGGTAATTCTTCACATAACATTGTTTTCGACATATTTATGTAATATTTAAATTCTATATAGGTACTTAGTATTTATACGCTTTCAGCTCCAAAGTTCGTGGCAGTAAAAAGCGCGCAAAGGTGGAAGTGTCCCTGGCTTACTTGCCTGCTGAAAGATTCAAAAGGAACGTTGTAAGAAGTCGACTGGATTTAGTCGGTAAATAATTAAGTACCTATGTTTTTTTTTATTGAAACGTATTAGTTCCCTAGAATTGCCTAAAAAGAATAAATTTGTAATAGTTCGATTTAATGTTCCATTCCTGTCCCATTCAATGCGAGGGGGGTTCAGCATAATTCGCTCGCTAGTGCAGTCTTCGCATTTCAAATGTTTTCCCAAAATTGGTTAGAGATTTTCTCACGATGTTTTACAAGGATGTGAAATCATATTGAAATTATAAGTCGCATATGGATTACGAAAAACTTATAGGTGCGAGGCAGGGTTTGAACCCAAGATCTTGTGCTCGCACGACGCGTGCCAAACCGATCGGCTATCACTGCTTTCTTTTAAAGTGGGAAATTTTTAAAACTGTTGACAGGTTAAAGAAAAGTGCACATACGCAGATATTTAAAATATTTGATGGTAGTGCAACTCATCTTTCAGTTTCAGTTGGAGGTACTACTGGCCTCTTCGTTGGAGCTAGTTTACTGAGCTTCGTCGAACTCATCTTCTTTTTTACCGTCCGCTTTATTTACAACCTTTGGATGAACAAGCAGAGCAATGAAAATATAACGATTGACGTAATTGATCAACCGCGTACAATATCGCAGCCACTTAAGGTCGAAGATATTGAATCCAATGATGATGTAGTTAATAACATAAATAACGGGCCGTATCTTAATAGCGGAGTTATCGATTCTAAGAAGTTTTATGATAAAGTGTTTCAAGCAATGTATAAATAAAACGTTACCTACACAACACGGGTGGTTCTTTTCCTTTTTTATTCTGCTAAAGTATCCAAAATTCAATGTATGAAAACACATTTCAAACTTCGAGGTTTCTATTATACTTAGGTACATCTTTATATTCACAAACTAAGCGGATAAAGACAAGCGCACACAATGCAAATAGTATATTACTTTTTAACTCGCTTATACCGTATTGTGGCTTTGCTAGATTTCATTACTGTTTTTGAAATAAATTCTCTACGTACGTAATTCAATTTAACTTTATCAGATGTTGTTTTATTTCAACCACAAGAGACACAAGTGAATATTGATGTAGATATTTTTGTTTAAATTTCTAAAATTTACGTTTCTTTTAACTACATACATACGTTTTAGGTTGAATATTAAAAATATTATGTTAATAAAATATGCGTGGCGATTGGAACAAAAATGGTGTAAAGTGATTTTTTCGAATTCCCCCAAGAAATTAAATCAATCAATCTGGTCAATTATCCTAAAAATTACAGACAAGTATCCGCCACTTATTAATAGTAGGTACATTCTCTCATTGCATATGCAATGGGTCCCGTGTATTACTAATGTGTTTCCTTATTAAGTGAGATTACGTGTTATAAGATTAAAAACACAACACTCTGGTTTCCAACGGCTTGTGACGTAGTAAATGGATATGATTCACTGGTAGGTACCTACTTCATTACGGTGACAAATATCTACAGTTGTTTCTGGAAACGGCGGTTCCTGGACTTACCGGTTGGTAGAGGAAGACATCGGTAGTTTAAGGTGTGAGTCAAAAGCAACTAGCGACGTTAACTCTTAACATATACGGACTTATTTTAATATAGCACGATGTTTTACATGATGACATAGTAAATGCTAAAGATGATGTAGGTATGCCTACCTGATACAAAAAATATCTGATGGGCTAGGTTACCTACTTTCTTATGCCTGATCTTTGTTTAAATCACTCGCTGCCATCCAGCCATACCCACTAACAGAAATTTATCCACACAGGTTATCACACAGGTTCTGTTTTATCGTCTTTGGCATTTATTACAGTGCCATGCCAAAATATCATGTATTGCAGACTGATTAATTTATGTTTTCGGTTATTCAAATGTTACCCAATTATAGGCAAAGGATTTGAAAGTTAGTTTACTCGACTAATAACATTCAATTGAGGACCGTGTTATCTATACTGTTCCGGGCGCAGGCTGCTCGGGTCATTGCACTGGTTCTTAAGTGTTGATCATTTTAATTATTAAATAACTAGCAACCCGCCCCGGCTTCGCACGGGGGCAATAAATTATCAGTGTTTCTTTACTATATTATGCATATATTATACATATAAACCCTCCTCTTGAATCACTCTATCTATAAAAAAAAACCCCATCGAAATTCGTTGCGTAGTTTTAAAGATTTAAGCATACATAGGGGCATACAGACAGCGGAAAGCGACTTTGTTTTATACTATGTAATGATGTACCTATCTATCTACAATATGTGGTGAAGAGTGGGTACCTATACCAGAAAGAAGCGATACGTAGAACAATAGATTAATTTATTAAATTAATTGTTTTTAAAGTTTCTCCTTCATTTATTTGTAATTAGGTTACGGTTTCCTACACAGAATGAACCACGAATAAGTCGGTACCCAACTTGAACTCTAAAATTATTAGCTTTTCGTGTTGCTTCTCGTTGGCCGTGCTATTGGTAAGCTACATTATAGATAAGGGGAGAAACAAAACTCTTTTGGCGATTGATTACTTTATTTTCTGATAACAATTTATACCTACTGAATCTATTCTAGTTACCTATTAAAACTACGGCTATGGTTTTCTACAAATATAACACTACGTTATGTTTTAATACTGTCGAGTTTCAATCATAAGTACTTACCTACATTAATTAGAATATTATTAATAACTTGACATTACTTACTTAATGATACATATAGATTAGAGTCAGTCAAAATATTAAAAAGACATTGCATACATAAATAATCATTGTTTATTTCTATCTACTAGGTCCTCTATTAAAGTCTAATCTTTAATATTGAAAATCGATCTCTATACAAGTGTAATTATTATTTTGAGAACAGGAAAGGTCCCTTACATCAGTCAACAATTGCAAGTGTAAAGATTTATCAAATAACTTTAGGAGGAATTTAATTATTATTACACTTAATGTGTAATTACCCTTTCACTCGATATGAAAATCTGAAACGGTCACCAAATTCTAAGAATATATGACAAAGAAAATCATTAATTACTTACTTCTTTTTTTAACTTTTAAGACTCAATTTCGTCAGTAACGACCAAAGAATTTTTAATATAAATATATTAAAAATTATATTTAGTAACGACGATTCACCCTTACAAAACAATAGATCAAGAACAAACAAGTGTTTATCAGAATAGTTGATGTCAGTTCAGCTATGCCAGCGGTCAGGCCTTAGGCCAGTGTATCAGGTGCGCCGCATCAGCAGCCACCGGCTGCAGGGGCCGTGAAGCTGGAACTTCCTGTACCTCATGCAGTGCCATTGGGGGATCTTCTGCATACGCCTCAACGCCTCCATCTAAGACAATGATGGTACACATTTTATATAAAATACCTACAAGTAAGTACCTATACTAAAGCCAAATGTCGATATGGAATGTTTAATAACAATCCTTGCGCAGTAATGAAACAACAAAAATAAAAAAATCGTAATAAAATTTGTCGATGAACTTGCTGGGTTTAGGAATAATTATAGTACACCATCAGTGGCTAAGACTACTCGTCCGCCTCTGCTTAGTAGTGGGTAGTGGTGGTGGTGGACAGAGCCTGGCGAACTTCACACATCTTTTTCATAAGACGAGCACGTGTCCTTGGAAAATTTTCCTTCACCGTTTAGTAAGTTAACACAATCATATTTGTAAATCACATTATGGCAATCAAGTAGTCAAATTATTTTCTGTTTATTTATATTACACAGATTTCACCAATTTATAGACGCCAAATAGTGTCTCAAAAATTTAGATGATTTGAATTATGATGAATTATGAATGCATGAACTAACTAACTAACTTCTTTCAATCCACCTGTATTCAAAATAAATATAGTTACTTAAGCAATAATTAAAAGGATATTTTTTGTTTATTGGAAGAAAAAGTCCGCTGACTTTCTTGCCGTATCTTCTCATTCGAGGTTGCAATCCGATCCGGTTGTAAAAATTACAATTTATAAGTTCCCCCGTGAGCCTAAACAAAATGAACGATTTGAGTTCGAGTTATACTCACATAGTCTATATTTCCACCTCGAAACGGGAAAGCTTCGCACATGATTATCGAACTCAAAATGATTCCAAATAACAATAACACGTATCGCAGTTTCATTTTCACAGTCACAGAAAAAAATCTTTAATTTACTATAAAAGTTGTAAATGGAAGTCACAACGATGTTCGTAAGGATTCGTGTTTCCCTTCGATGCGTCCAGGTTGTGCGAACTAGTAACGGGGAATGTCGTCTCGGATGGGGACTGCACCACTTATAAAGGAGCTCGACGCCTACATGCTTTCTTCGCGACGCGCATCCAGACCAACAGCATTGTTTTGGTATCAAAGCAACGGAAGAGTAGAGCTGTAGCTTGAAGTTCAAGAAAAAAAATTATCGGACACAATTTTTTTGGCCAATTGTTACAATTTAATACTTAATTAGCATTAATTCGTTCGGTCCCAATATAATTTTGAGACTAAAATACCATTGGCGAAATGTGGGTGGGTGTACTACAGTGCACACCTACCAACCCCTTTGAGGAATTCAGGCATAATGATGATGTGAAGATTTATTTATTCTTAAATTTATCTAGCTTTCACTTTATTAGTTGACAAATTAATTTATAATTGAGTACGTAAGTAGGGTATGACTATCAATCAATACCAATTTCAGAAAACTTTAATTTGTCATTAAAAACTTGATAAAATATAATTCAAGAGTACTTTTTAAGAATTGTTTTAAAGGGTAGATATAAATCTACTGTTAACTCTCGTACAATTTGATCCTAACCAAATATACCTAATTGAAAAAAAAACATGCTTATCACACGAACCGCGTAATTGAAAATGAATTTGTTTTTAAAACTTAAAGTATAAGTACTTAATAATTAAAATAATAAATAATATATATATTCACAACTTTAAATAAGTAGGTAAATAACAATTCAATTTTCTTTGTTAAACATACTGTTAAGAGAACAATGGTCTATTCTTGGCGAGATAGACTACGCCAGCCCTTTGTTGTCCACGATGTGCCTCTCAGAGACGAGACTCATAAATAAATTATTTTCTGCAGGGGTTAATTATATAGAGGAAAGTCACCAAATATGGAATACCATTTTGTTTTAGGGATGTAAAAAATAAACTTCATAGAAATTAAAACAGTTTAATGTATTTACTAATCAGTCATACATTTATATGTAGTAATTAACAGCCTTTAATCAAATATATTAGTTATCAAATTAAAATCTAACACAAAAACTAATATCACAAATGAGTAACCAAATATGGAATAGGTACCCATATATGGAATATAAGCCTAAATCATCATTTCAGTAACAAAAATGGACATAAATATCTATGAGATCAAATAAATGAAAATAACATATTGTGATAACTGAAAGAAGTTACTTAATTCACTTGCAAAAGTCACAGATCCAAATATCAAACTCTGGATCAGCACAATCATAATGTGCCCAGAGTCGACACATTAAGCATTTAATCAAGCTTTCTCCACTTTTATCCATGGAAAAAAGGTTTGAACAGAACATACACTCTGCATCAGCAGAGTCAGGAGATACTTGGTCCATCAACTCATCATGTTCACTGTATTCCATAATTAGACACCGACGACTATCCATATTTGGATTTTTATACTAGTTCAAATTCGTCTAAATATTTTTTTAAGTCACAATATTTTAATGATAGAAGATCACAAAATGTTGAAATAAACATAATATCGATATACTAAATAGTATGACACTTATATATACATACGTAGTAACCGGTAATACTCATTTATTACTTACCTTTAAAATTTTCTGCGTGACAACAAAACAAAACATGCCTGCCATACTTGTAGCGTTCGCGCAACTGAGACGATGGTGTGAGTGAGGTAGTAAATATACCGAATGAAACAGAATATGGTCATGTATTGCATTTCATACTTATATTCTTAGAGAAATTAAGGAATTCCATATTAGGATACTATTCCATATTTGGTGACTTTCCTCTACATAAGCACATACAATTTCTGGTTTTTCAGCGGCTTCAGTGCATAGTGCAATGGCTTTATGCAAATTCATCGCGTCATCGTTTCCTATGGATTACCTATATAGATTATTAATGTAAGACCTATTTAATTACCTGCTCTAGCTGTTTAGAAATAGACGTGGTAATAGTCTGGTTCTCGCAACGTCTGGTTCTGGCACTCGGAATTTGCTACTTCGCCTGCTAACCGGGATGTAATGAAATGATCGCAGAGTCGAAATCCAGTTGATGTGCAGCAGTAATTACGACATTGATACAAAGCTAGAGGTACAACTCTTATGGCCATGAATAACTATAGGGGTTAGTCCTGGTAATTCGAAATATTCCTTACATGATATGAAAGAGGAGCTAAAATACAACTATTTAGACTCTTTCCAGTGTCTCTTTCCTCGAAATTTAGTAGATTTCGAGATACCCATTTCCAATTTTGAGCGTCTTCATCAACCAAAAGATTTAACAAAAAAAACTTATTGAATGTGTTTTAATTCAATTAGAATTAGTCGGTAAATGTTCAAAAACAGTTAAAACAAATTAAATTACGAACATGTACCTTGTAATATTACGAAAGATTACTCAATTTTGCGTTACATACTGAGGGTCAGATTTGTGCATTTTAGCTCCTATATCACACCCTATACAACTAATACATCTAATTACCAGTAACCCTGTATAATATAGGACTTGTCTTATCTGAATCATGGCTGGCGGAACAACTGTAGCGCTGTCTTATGAAAAGTGATAGTATAATGAATCTGAAGTAGTTACAACGTGAAATCGTTTTAGCGCTTATAACTCGGTTTGAACCAGTATCATCAACTCGTCGATGCGTGAATTACAAATTGGTTTATTGCAGTTTTAATTTGTAAAATTTGTTTCACTTTGCTACCAACCTATTCTCATCAATTATAAAAATCATAGCAGCCATGGAATTAGGTTGGTTTTAGTGCTTAATACCCGCGGTAACAATTTAATTAATTGATGTAATTATGGCGTAAGGTAACCTACCTACCTACCTCTTTCTCGGGAAAAGGCGTGCCAATACAATCGCACGCTTATTAAGAAACCAGCCCAAGTCATAATTTAGGAAATACAATTTTTCACCTTTAAACGTAATGCTACTATGTATGTTGAAAACCAGTATTTCCTATTTCTGAGTTTTTCGTCATAGCATCCAACAAAACCATAATTACTTTTAACTCAATGACTGAACATGTTCTGATATTATTTCACTGCTACTCGTATAAGTTCTTATGAGAGTTCCTAAACTACCTAATCTCTGCGAGGGAACATTGTTAACATAATTGAAGTTGAAATTGATACGCTGTTTTGTAATTTGTTTATTATCTGCTGAGGAAGTAACAGATTAGATCAACTTCCTTCTAAACGTTGGAGATTTTCCATATCAACAGTCAAGTATTTTATCTTTACCTAGACCTAATAACAGACTATCAGACTGAGTAAATTCTTCCGTGAACCGCATCATTGAGTCACATGGTAATTGGATTAACCTCTCGTGAATTCTTATTACGTGGCATGAGATTTAATTTGGCAGCGGATGTTTCTAGAATAATTACATCTAATCATCTCTACGAAAGCTTGCATTCCTTATTGAAGTCTGGATTTATTTTGATCTATGTACAACATGTGCTTTGTCAACTTCTGTTACAGTTAATGTAGAACCCATACATAATCTAGGTAAAGACATATCGAGATGGAAAACCCACGTAAAAAATAAACGTAAGCAGGTAGCTATATCTTTCTCTCTGTATTTCCGAAGTCCAGAACGGAGAATCCTTATTCCTACTAGGAATACATGTGAAGGTGTGCCTGTTCGTTAGCTAGACCAAGCGTCGCGACATATCGACGTATCGGATTTGAAACAGTATTTGATACAGTGGTAAGGAAAGTGCCTAGCTATGCTATGTTCAGGAATAATAATAATAGGCTACTTTTTGTCTTCGAAGCCAACGCAGGCGAAGCCGCGGGTAAATGCTGGTAATACTACATACTTAAATAGAAAGCTATAATTTCAAAACCAATTGTCTTGGGTACATGTGTACTTTAGGTACTTATCTGTTAACTCTAACAAGTGTGTAAGATGTGCTGGAACGTGCAAGGTGGTACACGTCACGCAAACCGTTTAGTAATGAAGCCTTAGAAAATTAGTAGCTATTAGACTCGCTTACGGTGACCATAAAAGGAGTTTAGGAATTTAAGGAGAGGACTAAAACAATTTCATAAATGGTATAACTTTATGAGAAGACCGTAAAGAACTAGCGCAATGGAAATATAAGCATTACAAAAATTTTGGCAACATTTTTTTAGATTGCTACGTTGACAGAAAGCTGAAAGTTGAAGCAAAATTAAAGCAAAGTCAAAAGAATACGAAGATAACAAATTGATAATACTATGCTATAGTTACATACTGTTACACTAATAAATAATTGTTTTTGCAATTGATAGAGATTCAAAAAACAACTGGGACTATGGTCGCTTAACATAATGGTCACCCCAGCGGATTCGTTTATCGATCGCGAGTGAGACAACGAGCGGTAACCTAGCTCTACGCCGCTCTTGTTTGTCGCATAAACACAAAACACCATATTATTTACCGGCCCTCTGCGAAATTCACTTGCAGCAGACAAATCTTCAATACCTTTGGAGTTGGGTTTGCTTGTGACCGCCCTACACCCAGTGGTATCTGCGATTACAATGTAGTTTAGTTGTGTACAATTGTCCACCTCCAATTAATTGGTCTTATTTGGTGACCCAGCAGAACTGCGATAATGGTGAGTGATCTAATACTTATTGTCGTAGAGGTGATAGACTTTTACACTTATCATTAATTTATTTGGAAGGGATTATGTTTACTTATATTTAAGGAAATAAGAAAATATTATAAAGGATACCGTGTGTGTACCTAAGTAATGTCCTTTGCTTCTGTATGTACATTGTTTTACTGATTGCCTAACTGAAAACAGTAAAACACATTGTGAAGTAGGTAACTGTACATTAACTATTTACCAGATTACGTAATTTTGTTGACTACTTCAATTCTCAATGCTTATAATTTTAAAGTAAATATAAGGATTTAAATATAATATCTATTTTATATAAAAGTTAGGAATTTTCTAGAAATTAAATAGGGCGATTTTGAATTTTTTTATGTGTTAATTCATCGTTCCCGTCAGAAATACGAAGATGGTTAGAGCTGCGTGTAACCATCGTACCTACTATTAGTATAATATTTCCCTCAAAGGATGATTACAGTAATTTTATAGGCATAATAACACGGCTTTATCTAAGTCCTTCAGCGTGGCTATTTCCAAATTACAGAGCTAAACATGTCGACCGAACAAGGCGACCGGGGCAGAATGAGCCGCGTGCTCCGCGTTTTCGGCGGCGGCGAGGCCTGGGGCGCACGCTGGACCCTGGGCGCGCTGCTGCTGGCACCGCTGGCCGCAGCCAACTCCAGCTACTGCGCTGTGCCCGCCATCGCTCTCCTAGCCACCTTCAGCGGGGTTGCCAGTGAGTTCATATCCATGGTAGACAGTTGACAATATCGAGGTGCTGTGTGCACGCTGTACGAGTCACAAGCACTACTTGGCATAGTCTCACTGCACCGATAGATATGTCCTATTCGTAATTTGCCGATTGGTAGAGCATCCGAACGACGTTACGTGCTTTGCTAATCCATTGACTGAGGAGAAAAAAATGGAATTAATCAATTCTTTTGTCTGAGGTCGTAGTAGAAGAGGAACCCCTGAAGTGCCTAACTATTCAAGAAAGAGACCATGTTATGTAGTTATGTATTATTATTATTATGTGTTATTGCCATCACTCTACTCACACATTCTCTATTTCAAATTCTAGCGTTTACCTGTAAAGATCTGAAAAAGCTCGCCGAAATACTGCCACCGCCGAAAACATCGAGAGGTCGGCGGGAGCGGAACATGCGTTCATTCGCGGACTTTATGGCTATGTGGATGACGTTCCTGTCCCATCTGGTCGCCGTCGCCATCTGCGCGAGGATCCTGAGCGCGACAGCCGACCACGTGACCGGCGGGAGGACGCGGAGGTGGCTGTTTGGCTACGAGACTCGGGCGCTGGGCGAACCCTGGCCCGACGTGTTAGGAGTCACCGTTGTGCTCGTCGTGTGTGCGATGTTCATGTGCGGTTTGGAGGTGAACTTATTTTATTATGATGACCTACATTTTCGCAACTCTGCTATTAAGGGCTTAGCTCACTCACACGACTCTGCTTCAACACCACCCGAAACTACCGTTAAACTACCATGTAGTCTGACGGCGGTTAGCTCGCTGATGTTGCCAATGTAAAGTATATCTAAAGAGCAATACTTAAAGCCCATATTTAAATTATATTATTTTGGCCAGGTGGGAGCGGAGTCGTGTAAGCTACCTTCATCTCATTTTCACGTGTTTATGGTAGGATTTTAAATATTGATCCCATAAAGTCATAGCCGTATGCACGACGGGAGACAAATGAACCCGATAAATGGGTGATAAATATATTGCTTTGAAATTTGTTCAAGGATAACGACGAATTTCAATTGCAACCAATAAAGAAATGTAGCAAACGACTATAAACAATTGATGCCAATTTATTTAACTTCTGCCTTATTATTTGTATTTCCCAGCCGCATGATAGCATAAACATTTGATTTACAGGAAAGCATAATGTTTACATTCATGTTGCTGATTCTGCTCTACATATTCAGCCAGTTCTTTGCCATTGTTGGCCTTATTAACTTGGATATCGCCAACATAAATATGCCAATACCTATCACGATATACGAGGTGAGAAATTTGTTGAAGAATGATCTCGATAACTGAATTCTCTTGAATTATACTTCCTAATTCCTTTACTGAATATTTTCAGCTGTTTGCAGCGGGCGCACCAATTTCTTATTCATTCAGCGTTATACTCCCAAAGGACAATGGAACATTGAAGAAGAATCTATTTCTAATGATTGGGCTGCCTACTATAGTGCTGTCAGGGTTATGCTTTCTCTACAGCAACATGCTTAAGGGGTAAGATTATGAACAGGTTTTCAAATGCTTAGGTCGACGACTCGCTATTTGTATAGATATATAAATATTTGCTTGACACCTACTTATAGCAAAAAATTACTTCTAAGTTTAGAACACATCTTTAGACTAAATTATATTTAATTACGTCACTGTTAGACAATAAATATTACCTACATTTATTTAATAAAAGCACCATGCAGCAGTTTCCTTATCTTTGATCTTGATAAATTATAGGAACAGTATCGACGCAGCTTTGCCAGTCACCACGTTGCTCGAGGCGCGAGCGGCGGGTTGGATCTGTCCTGTCTTAGCAGCAGTAACAGTCGCTGGCGTCTGCCTGGCCCTCACCGAGCTCTGTCCGTTGCTTTTTACGGTGCTAGTGGCGTTAGCGTCGCCCGAGTGGAAGGTCCTCACCAGGTCGATGACCTATGAGAGCACCACCACTGGCAGTCCAGTTTTAGCTGTGTTCACGGCAGGTGAGAGGGATAAGTATTTTGCTGAAGCTATTTGAAAGGTCTTCTTACTCCTCACTAACACATAACCCCTGAGTTAGATAATACATTCTGAGCAGTTGAAGCGATTTAGAATATCGATAAATAGGTATTTCCCGAATTGATGAGGAAAAATGAGTTAGAGTGTGCACCTAGTATGGAATCCTAGCGAAAAAAAAGGGACTGCCAGCTAACCTGCTGTAATAGGTAGGTAATCGCCACATTTTTCAGGGAGTTTGTCGGCAATACTCGCCTTCGCGTGTCCATTGTCGCACATGATAACGCTGATGAACGCGAGCCATCTGCTGGGCATCGCGATCCAGGCGTTCCACTTCATCGTCATGCGATGCGTGCCGACCCTGGAACAGAAGGAGGCAGGCGGTGAGTAGAAATGAAGTATATGGTATAAAATCCTTGTCAAAATGAAGGAACAGTTTAAAATTTACACGATGTACTACCAACTGATAAGTCATTTTCCGATAACTATTATCGGTAACGCGAAAGGACCAGGTAATATTTTGACGGGTAAAACCAAAGTCTTACTGTATGGAAAATACGTATAAAAAGAAAAGGAAAATCTTTAATGGAACTTGTGGAAAAAGAGAGGAAAGAACTGCATTGATTCTTAAAAAAATACTGAAATGGAGTTAAATGATGAAATTTTTGCTTCCTTAAACAAAACAGGACCAACCATCTCCATACGCGTACTACTCTTTATACCTACAGTGCTGCTCGAGAAAACACTAATACATATTTTCAGATATTGAGTACAAACGCTTAGGAAGAGACGCCGCACCACGCGCATCAAAGTCGTCTGGCAGTAAACCTAAACGCAATCTGTGGTTTATTCCTTCGTCTATCCGCCACACTAAGACCCTTGAGAGCATCAAATCAAAAGTTATAAAAGGTAAGTTAACTTAAAAAGGTAGGTATTAAACAGTAAAGAAACAACATACGTAGATACTTAGGTAAGTGCATTGTGGTTTGAGGAGAAATTACGGTCACGTGTTTAGTAAAATAATGCATTTGAGAGTAGATACGTAGCAACAAGGTAAGGACAAGATCAAAGAAAATATGTATGAAAGAAAATATGGATGGATTGTATGAAATAAAATGTGTGTGCGAAATGCTAAATGACTAGCGAAATGACTGCTGAACCGCGTGCAAACAGAAGATAATGTTATACTGATGGCAATTAATAAGAAAGAAAGAAACATTTATTCGACACACATTCAGCGTGAACTGTGCTGAAAGGTAATGGCTCAGCAATAATGGATAAGGCCTAGGACGATGCTATTATAATGTATCGTAGTTATTACTGAGTTGTTATTTTATGCCAATGGTAAGTACGAAGAGGTCTTCGGTCTTTTCAATACAATCAACCTGGTCCTTTTTTTTTTTAGAAACAGAAGAACGTGAGTGCCTTTTACTCGATGAATATGCCGGCTGCCCGACAGAAGACATCGACCCGATGACTAGCAGCAGTTGTGGGCGAGAGATCACCACCGCTGAGGTCGGCGACGAATGTCCGTCGGACGGTGAAGCGAGCGAACCAGATCTGTCTTCGGGCGACGACTCTACCGACATAGACGCTGTCGTGAAGGAATATAGAGATAGAATACAAGTACTGGATGCATGATATCCTTATTTACTAAAATATTTTCATATTAAATAATCTGCCATATAAGTATTGTACGTAGACGCTTGACTAGCAACTCCTACCAAACGTATAAAATTATGGTAGAGCTGCTAGTAATATTTAGACAGATGCGAAATCGATTCTTTGAATCAATACACTGACATGTCATTGTGGTCATGACTACTTTTGGTGCTGTATTAAGTACCTAATTAAGTGAATTCAGGTGATTTGAAATTATTTCGAAATTTTCCTTTTTTTATAACAATATTTACCTAAACCGGAAAATTAAAACTTCTAAAATTATTTCTTCATTGAGAATTCTAGTTAGGAAACTTGAACTATTCAAGATGATTTCATATAAGCTCTATTTTCATTGGCCACCAGGTGGTGACGTCGGTCCCCGAGGCGAGCGCGCCGAGCCCGCCGAGCGTACGCGGCGCGCGCTGGGCGGCGGCGGGCGGCGCCGCGCAGGTGCTCGCCGACGCGCTCCTCGCCGCCGCCTTCTGCAACGAAGCCATCCGGCTGCCCATGTTCGCTACTGGAATTCCACGTAATAAATTTTTTTATTGCCTAGGTAGGCGCACAGACGGACCCCCTAATGCTAATTGTTAGGAAGGCTCCCGGTGCTGGTACATTATGGTATTATATTGATATTAGTGGGATACCAGGTATCCAAATGCTGTCGTTGAAATCTCACCCAGTGTCGAAGGATTCGATGCTGGAAAAGTGACGGTGGTACCAAACTAAACAGTTTATCAGAACATTGCCGATGGTAGGTAGGTACAGTCGGTAGAGCACGCAAAGAGAGCCACCTTCTCACCGGTTACTTAAGGGGTCTAAACCGTTTGTAAGCAAGGGATCGTCGATATCTAGGTGTTACATTATCTAATATGCTTATTTAAAAACTATAAAATAAATAAATACTTATTTGTTGTTTTCCTACAGTATGGATTTGTGCCACATGCATCTGCGCGTGGCAACCGGCCCATGGAATCAGTATGAGGAAGGGCCAGAGTGTACAAGGCCCCTTGACCATGCTCACCGCTCTGCTGTTCCTCACTCCTTTGCTTCTCGACTCTTGGCCAGCTATTACACTTTTTGCGGGAGCTGGTAAATATTTCAGATGGTGTGATAGTTAGTCCCTGAAAAATATCTACCTCCAAATTTAAATTTTGAAGCATTTTTACTAACCTACCTCTATTTCATAGAGTTCTCATAATCTGATATCATTTATTTTTATGACGAAAATCTGATAAATAATAATAAATGTAAATATCGCCAGACTAACACACCAACTGCATGGTCCCAAACTAAGCAACGCTTGTACTATGGGTACCGTACCATGGACTGGGGGCTATACCAGTAATACCCAGACCAAGACAAATTACGAAAAGGCCATTTCCGAAATTTGTCACGGCGGGAATCGAACCCGCAACCACCATGTGCAGTGAACCGAGCGGCCTACGCTCGAACCACTGCGCCAAGCGGCCGTGATAAGATGGCGTTATAGATGTATAGCATTTTATTGTTGCTGTGAGGCGTTGCAATTCGCTTTCAGTAGTTTAATATTCGGCGTTTGATTTTTAATATACCATATCGGTTGCAGGTGTAGTGATATACGCACGTTGTGAGCGCTGGTGCGGCGACCTGGCTGTGCAGCAGGCTCGCAGCGCGCTCGAGAGACGCAAGCAGCAGCCGGGCTCCGGGACTGTGCCACTCACTGGCGCACGACTAACACACATTGACACTGTGTATATAGCTAGGTAATTACCAAAAAAGTTAACTAGACTACTAGACTAGCGGATTTAGCGAACGTATAAATTGATAAAATCATGGTACTTAGGCCAGGATTGAAAAATCGATCTCAAGTCTGAGTGCGATCTCAAGTACCTACGCTATTGACATGCCATTTTGTACTGATATGACATAATAATGACATTACCAAGATCGCTCTCAGACTTGAGATCGATTTAGCCTTAGAGGTACACTCTGCGATTGGCTCTCAGACACGACGGACGTATTTGATTGTGATGACAATGTTTCCTTATAGTTATTGTCAAATTTAATTTAAATGCTGTCATTTAAATTTTTGAAGTAATGGTCATTGTGAGAATTAAATTGTAGAAAGGTTGATAGTTTTCATATTTTTTAAAGAAATTACGCGTGTAGGTAGTTTCTAATACAGATAAGAACAATGATATTTGTTTTATAGATGACATGAAGATGACTCGGATACGAGTCTGGATAATCTATTGGATGCGGAGGAGGAGCTCGACCCTGATGGCGAATGACAGCAGGCAGGAGCCATCATCATTGTTGCCACATAAATCTAATGCATATGTCTAACAATTGATGTACCAATGTCCTATGTAGGTACTAGGCAGCCGTCACCAAAAGTTTAGTCAGATCCGCCTAGTGTACCGTTAAGGCAATGTGTAACGAAGTCGATTAGCGAACTAGAACATTAAAACTGCATGGACTGAACTGCCACACGTTTTTAAATAGCTAGACTAGTAATTACCAATACGGGGTCATCATCCACGACCTTTGTAAGAAATACCTATATTAAAATGCTTTCAACATCTAAATATCGATTGCTTTCAAGCAATCATATCCAAAATCATTTGAAGTTCGATTTGTGATCCTACTAATATTATAAATGCGAAAGTTTGTGAGTGTGGATGTATGTATGTATGTATGTATGTATGTATGTATGTATGTATGTATGTATGTATGTATGTATGTATGTATGTTTGTTACTCCTTCACGCAAAAACTACTGAACGGATTTGGATGAAATTTGGAACACATATAGATTATAACCGGGATTAACATATAGGATACTTTTTAACCCAATAATTCAATACTACGCGGATGAAGTCGCGGGGCACAGCTAGTTGTAAATAAATTATAGTGTGTTACTTTTGAATTTATCCGTCCATTACGTCACGTCGTTGCTATTCGTTAGTCACTCTTACTGTCTACCTTACCTATTAGTGGTTATATTCTCTTTGTTAGCTTGGTGCTTGCTGTCTTTTACCAATTTGCATCTCGGCAATTTTTTAATTGCCTGCCTTACGATGTAGGTAAATAGGTGCTTATTCAAAACTGTATACATATAAATTGTAGTAAGCAGATTACAAAACGCTTTATGCAGTTATTTATCGGTATTTGATAAGAGGTATTCTGTGACATCAGTAACAGTGAGATTTCGAACAAACTCACATTGTTCCATACGCGTGCTTATCCGGTACCTATAATTGGATTGGGCCTAATAGGTACCTAGTGTTTTTAAAATAATAAGGATCATAATTATTGTGACCACTTTGCAATAAAAATACGCTGGATCATATCACATGTGTTTTATTCTCTAAAACGAATAAGTACAAGAAATTAGCCAAATTAATTTCATTATTTTTCTAACAAATGCATTCTGTATATTTTTTCCGCCTCCTTATCGTCAAAGCAAGAAGAGAATTTGACTTCGATAACTTCTTTGAAGCCTTCGCTCACAGTTGGCTCGACGTATTTACTTCTGAAATTAAAAAAAATATATTAAAAATGATAGCAAGGCTGTACTAACTACTACCACACCCAAACAAACAATATTTTTTTTAGCTAATTTCGACACTACCTATACTTACTTGTAAGTATTGAAGATAATATCATTAACAGGAATATGATTAATCTTCATGAGTTCCCTGAACTTGTTGTTATGCTTCGAGTGGGCCATACTGGCGGCCATTTTGGCACACCTACATTCCACCTTCATCTGTTTAGCGAGCGCGGTCCAGCGCGCGCGCGACTCCTTGTCGGGATTTGTGCTGTCTACCACCACGCTTTTGCCTTTCTGTAGGCAAATGAAAATAATTATCTACGTCAAATATAAGGAATAAAAATGTATTATTTTAAAAAACTACTGACGCAAACGTAACATAGTTTGGTACAAGTGATCATTTTCAAGTAATTTAATCAAAATTACAAAGATAAGTTTTACTGTGGATCCCAAACTAAGCAAGAAAAAAACTTTTCAACTGTAAAGAATTACTATGTGATTTTTAGAAACTTATTGTAGTTAAGATAATGAATAAATATTGTCAGACGGACACACCAACTGTGTGGTCCCAAAGGAAGTAACGCTTGTACTATGGGTACCGTACCATGGACTGGGGGCGAACCCAGTGACACCCAGAACAGGGCAAATTATGAAAAGGCTATTTCCGAAATTTACCCCAGCGGGGATCGAACCCGCAACCACCATGGGCAGTGAGCTGAGCGGCCTACGCTCGAACCACTGCGCCAAGCGGCTGTCAATGAATGAGAATGAAAGATATGTGAATTTAAAAATTCACTTTGCAGCCGTCAGTCATAAACTAATAATAACTCTCACTTCTAATAATTTGGTTGCCTCAGCAGCACATTTCTGCCATGAACCAAGAACATCTCTGCACACAGAAACATACTTATGCCCCGACTTCTTCTCGATTTGCTTTGCCACAAATGATTTCCCACTACCAGGAAAACCAACGAGAATCAGTATCTGCAAAATATAAAATATAGTTTATGCCCGCGACTCCGTCCGCGTAGTATTGAACTTAACAAAACATTCGGGATTATCGGGATAAAAAATATCCTATATGTTAATCCCGGTTATAAACTATCTGTGTTCCAAATTTCATCCAAATCCGTTCAGTAGTTTTTGCGTGAAGGAGTAACAAACATACATCCACACTCACAAACTTTCGCATTTATAATATTAGTAGGATGGTACCACATCAACAGTACCATGATGGTACAATTTATAAAACAACTTCAGTCATCAGTTAAGTTACCTCTATTTCTTTATTTATTAGTTTATCATTAAACTGTTCTGAATTCAGCTCTTTTGGATTAAAATCTGGTTTGATCATTGGAACATTAGCAACTGAGTGTCCTAAGAAAAATTGTTCTGGAGTATAAAATTTCAAGCCAATATTTTCAGCCATAAGTTTGTCGGCCATGGAGTGATCTTTCTTTTTGCCCGGCGCCCAATTGGCGGCTCTGCCTGCCGCATCGCCGCAAAATAAACTTTCACCAATTTTAATTTCTAAAGAATCATTTTTCTGTAACAGAGCATTTTCATATTCACTTATTGAATCAAATAAAATCAATATAATTTTCAATGCAAATCAAACTTATATGTATAACAGAGTTGGCAAATAAGTGTATGTACCGCCTGAAGTTTAATTACTATGGCCTATAGATGCTTGCAATACCTAAGGCATTGCGCGCATGATGGGGACCTCAACAAGAATGGAATGTATTCAAATATTCAAAATTATTTATTCATGTAAGCCAACAAAGCATTTATGAATAGTCAGAATCTACCACCGGTTCGGAATGCTGCTTCCACTGAGAAGAGCCAGCAAGAAACTCAATGGTTACTCTTTTCAATGAATGAAAGATGGTGTACATTCTCAGGAACAGCATAAAAAAATAATATGAGCAGGCAACACCATTGCCACTAAATAGCTAATAATAGTAAATAATAATCATATATGTAATAATGTAAATAAAATGAGAATGCTAGTTTAGTGTGATGTGCATACCTACTCACAATGGTGAAACTAAATAACATTTCAAGTGTACCAAATAAAAATAAATGAAACTATTGAGTTTAGTATACTCCAGAAAGCAGATTCATACCTTCTCAGATAAAACTTTCCACATGCCAGTAGTTGGCTTCCTATAGAACCCTTTACCAGTGGCTATGTACACTTGTATAGGAACATCCAACTTAGCCACAATTTTCTCAATTTTCTTCTTAAAATCTTCTATCTTCACCCTACCATTACCTATTGGTGCTTGATTACTCATTATAACTAACTTATACCCTTGTTCCAAATAATCTTTTAACTTTTGTGCAACAGTCGGAAATGCTATTTGCCAATCATTTATGTCTACCGGATGCACTTTACCAGATTTTGTTTTAATTAATGTACCATCCATATCAAATGCGGCTATTTTGTGGCTAGATTTCACGCCTTTAGAGGTGAACACATAGAGCTCACCTCTATCTATGTCCTCCCAAACATCTTCCATGGCTGCTTCTATAATACAGGATTTGTTATCTGCTTCAGTTTTTAAATGTTTCCCTGCCCGTACACACTCATCATCCTCTAACTTCCTCTTTGCACCAACTTTTGGTGTTTCATGACCTTCTGGTGGGGGGTCAAACTCTATGACATGAATGTAGTTATTGAGCAACACTTCTATTCGTGAGCCATGACCAACTTTGTATTTGCCATCTTTTTTCAAAGCAAACCCGTTGAGACCTGATGGATTGATTCCCAATTGTTTAATTTCTACCAGATATTCCTTGCAGTCAGCAGTAAGGCTTACTGTTGATAAAATTAAAATGATTAAAAAACCTTATAGTAATATACCCATGCACGGCATGGATGGATCCTCAATCAATACCAACAATATTAAACAAACTCTGTTATCCTGCAGGAGTAATATTCAGAAACAACTAGAAATAAACCAGATTTCGCTACTTTGAAATCGAAAGAAATACTATCCTTTAGTAAGGTATTTAGATTTGCATATTGCTCATGAATAGTGTGAAACGCGCCGGTAATTAAAAATATAAATTAATAAAACCTACTTACTTTGGTGTCGGGAACAAGACTGATCCTTTATTTTGGTAACTTTGCTGCGGCCTATTACTGTCTCTACGTTATGTTCTAATCTAATAGGTGCGTGAGTATCCAATAAACAACGCAAAGTGCACGAAGGATTCATAACGTCAATGATTAAAAAAAATACTACGTAATAAATCATGCAATTCGTAATTACAAGCAAATAGCCTTGAAATATGGATTTTATTGGTGATTTTTATAAATATTTTTACAATAATAACATTACTAACATTTTCCTAACCCCAGCTGTTTTTGACAATCACAGAAAGTCAGCAGCTTACAATTGACAGAAGTGTGCAATTGGTTGTTTTGGTATCCAGTGTGACGCGTGCAACTCGGTTTATAACATAAACAAGAATAATAAATTACCGGTTTTTAGTATAACAGAATATTAGTTATACTACAATCGATTCAACTACATCCCTAAAAGATATCTCTTTTTTGAAGCGAAGCTTCTATACGGACGTTAGGGCCGCTCGCCGCGCGGCCACTCTATCCATATCCGTGCTAAGCGTCAGAAGCGTTACATGGTGACGTCAGTAGCGTTACACGATATATATACGTGTACAGAGTGGCGTCCGCGGCGCCCTTCGCTTTATACTATAAAGCTTCGCTTCCTTCGGACGTCCATAGACGGCGCTGTTTTCTTCTGAAATTCTGCCGTTGCGTTGTATCGTCGTGTGTTGAATAGCTTGCTTATATAGCTTAATCTGTGGTGTTGATCACAGAGTAGTACGTGTTGATGTCGTACGTTTCGTGACGTGACATTGAGACTTTTGCCAATATTGCTTGAATATTGCTGTGCGATTCGTTCGTTTGAAAATCGTTTTGTTTAGTTTAAATAAATTAATGATATGTAAATGATTAAATACACTAAACGTGTATCAATTTAAAGCTGAGACCTTGTATTATATTTAGGTACATTAATTACAGCGAAAATTAAGGTTTGAAAACTGCAATCATGCGAATAAGAAAATCTAAATCTCTGACGTGTATATGTTAGATTGGTAGTGTCACAAATGGTTTTCTAATATTTTCTGACCATTTTTAGGCCATAATTGGGACAATTATGCCGTTAACAAAGCGAAAACAGTCGCCTGAAAAGGAGCAATTGATGGAAAATGGTGATGGTTTGGTGGAGCATGTACGTAGCAATATCAAAGGAGATGAGTTAAATATTGCCGTACTGTTGTTTCTTTACACTCTTCAAGGTATACCATTGGGCCTCGCGGGCGCGGTGCCCATGTTACTGCAAAATCGTGGCATAACTTACACTCAACAGGTAATAAAATGTGTATATATATTCACAAAATAATAATTAAAATAAAAACATGAATACTACATACTTATCAAGTTTTTAATATTCATTACAGATAATTATTACTTGGGCTTTATTGCTCTACTTTAAGTACCAACAGTTTATTACATCTACATTTAATTTCCTCTGTAGTTAATGAATTATGTTCAAACAAGGAAAATACATAGGTTAAGTATATTATGATAGGCTTAAATAAATACACTATAACTAAAATGTATCCTGGTACATTATTAGCAGTTACAAACGGCTGCATCAATATCCATACAATACATACTGCAAAGATCTGTGTAAGGAGATTCTACTGTTGTTATGACTATGTAACCTACAGACTTCTAATAGTATTTGACCCTTGGTTTGCATTGGACGAAACATTCATACAAAAAATGCTGTTGTCTATATTTTTTTGTTGTCTCTGTTTTTGTGAATGTATTGCTTATTGCAAAAGAGTGGTAAGAGATGTATTAATGTCAAATATTACCCTAGATATAATAATACCTCATAATAAGTAAAATAATCTGTTGCAGGCAGAATTCAGTTTCGTCAACTGGCCATTCAGTGTGAAGTTACTATGGGCGCCAATAGTAGATGCTCTATTCTGGCCAGAATTTGGCCGAAGGAAAACCTGGCTAGTTCCTGTTCAGTACTTGATTGGAATTGTGATGATAGTTATGTCTAGCAGTATCACGGGCTGGCTTGGGTCTGATGACACGGCCCCATCTATGATATACCTCACAATGTCATTCTTTTTGTTAAACTTCTTGGCTGCAACACAAGACATTGCTGTTGATGGCTGGGCCCTCACTATGTTGAAGAGGTAATAAAGGATTATGTACACCATAATATCTTAAGAAAGCTGCTATTTCATCATTCCAACTTTTCATAGTCATAAAGTCCATTTTTCTTTAGCCAATATAGTGAGACCAGTGCAGGAGGACTTAGCTTTAGCTGCATGAATGTTCTAGGCTGTTTCAATAGTCAGAAATCATAATTTAGGTACATAGATGCTTAGACAAGACAGACTATAATAATAATATGTAACTTTCATATTTCCTGATTTATGACAAGTCCTTTAAATATTTGTCACTAATTTTGAGGCTTTATTACACATCCAATGACCTAGAAAAGTACCAGTCACCAATTACCAAAATCAAATACAGTGTCAAATTTTACATAGTACAAGTACAATAATTTTGTTTACCATTTAATTTTATGTTAGATACACCAAAATTATCAATTTTATGCAAGGATGAAACCCCTAAGTTTGACTTCGGACTTTTGAAACACCCACTTTTGAAATAAATTTTCAGATGTAACGTCGGCCACGCGTCAACATGTAACACAGTGGGACAAACAGCTGGCTTTTTCCTCGGCTATGTGATGTTCCTAGCATTGGAATCCCCATACTTTTGCAACAAGTATATACGCACAGAACACCAAGACACGGGCCTGGTCACACTCGCAAGCTTCCTACTATTCTGGGGCTGGATCTTCATCATCACAACCACACTGATCGCAATATTTAAACACGAGGCTAACGATACGGCACACACTAATGAAAATAACGTGAAAGGCATCAGCGATATCGTAAATGCATATAAGCAGTTGTACACGATTGTGAAATTGCCTGCAGTGAAGACGTTAGCGTTGGTGCTGTTCACAGCAAAGGTGAATAACATTTTGATGTATTAAAAAAAGGAATGAGATAACTTTAATGTACGTAACATGTTTGTTGATCGATCGCCCCGCTAAAAAACCGCTCGCAAATCGCCAATGGGATATAACTCTTAGAGCGTTTTCACATTATCCGATCCGATATCGGTGTCGGACGCCGATCCGATATCGGGGTAAGTAAAATGTATGAAATATGTACCTGTCTATATCCGATATCGGGCCGGACAATATGAAAGACAGGTACATATTTCATACATTTTACTTACCCCGATATCGGATCGGATAATGTGAAAACGTTCTTACTGGTTTTTGTATACACTTCTCTCTCTCTTTTGCTCTCTGTCTTTCTTTCTCTTTCCCTCCCTCACTTTCTCTCCAAATATCTATTGACCCGCAAATCAGATTGTATACTACCCAATTAGGTGATAACTGGTGTAAAGGTCCCACGGTAGGTAACACATACAATAACGCAAAGATCCGAAAACAATCAGTTGTAATATATTATTTTAAAATTTTAAGTGCATTAAAACTATTCTAGTATTATTTTTTTGTACAATGTTTCAGCTCGGTTTTTGCGCCAGCGACGCCGTCTCCGGGCTGAAGCTAGTGGAGGCGGGAGTCCCGCGCGAGGACCTCGCCCTGCTCGCTATTCCATTGGTGCCGGTGCAAATTATAATGCCTGTGGTATGTAAACACTTGCTTTCGTAAATGGATGGTCCATTGAAACTTTACTACTATCAAAAACACTTCATATAACTACAGAATAGTTATTATTTATGGTGAAACTGCAAATCTCCGTCATTTGAAAATCCCGGGTGGTTTGGGAGTCTCATTCGGATTGGACGTTTTTATGTTATGCCGAGGTACTAAAGATGTTAGTTGTACTTGTAACCAAATTCCTTTCAACTCCTTCTGTACTCTGTTTTAAATAAAATTCGTGTGAGTTCCGAGACAATTTAGCTTTCCCCCCAAAGTCGTCGTGGGTGAAAAATCTGCTTCCTCGTTGGACCCAACCATCGATGTCGGTCCTGCCTCGCAGGAGTAACAGTCTGTGGAAGTGGGTGGCAGGCATAGTCCCAAAAGTTAAAAGTTAGTAAAATGTAGTACAATAGAGGTGGTTCACGATTGGTGTCAGATCCTGGCGAAGCACACGACGGGCCCCGCGCCGCTGTCGCTATGGCTGCGCGCCTTCCCGCTGCGGCTGGTGGTGGGCCCGCTGGCGGCGGCGCTGGTGGCCGCCACGCCCGCGCTGCTCGCCGACTCGGGACCCACCTACTCCTACCTGTTCCTCCTCATGTGTCTCTATGTCTTTCATCAGGTTCGTATATCCAACTAAAATTATAAAAATATTTTAATAAAACAAGTTATACTGTGTCGGAAAGAAATTATAAGGTCCCTAAGATCTAGTTATTTGCATCTAAGTTTCGTTTTGAAAACTGTTAATTTTTTTTCATAATATTTTTTGTGGTAAACAACGTGTTGAATAGCTGGTTACCGTAAATAGTTCATATCTCTCACACTAATGAACCGATTATGATGAAACAAAAAAGGTCTGTAAATTTTTTTAAATCGATTCACAATTGACGGAGAAATCGGTGGAATGAAAAAAAAACTAATATACAGACGAACATAGGACCTACTAAGTCGGTTAAAAATGTTCAAATAGCACCCTTATGAACCCTTTTTTAATCTTCAATATACAGTCCGCGCCTAAAATTATTTAAGAGAAAGACTCCACCGCTCAGCCTCGGCTAGTCAAACTCCCGAATTATAAACCAAATAAGTTGTTGTAACCAAATTATTATTATTATATTTGTTTCAGACGTGTCTCTACTGCATGTTCGTCGCAGTGATGGCGTTCTTCGCGAAAGTGTCGGACCCGGCTGTCGGCGGCACTTACATGACATTTTTGAACACAATGTCCAACCTTGGCACCAACTGGCCCAACACGCTGGCGCTCTGGGCCATCGACCACTTGACGTACAAGAACTGTTCCCTGGCTGAGTTGACTGACAACACGTGTTCTTCGACATTAGAATCAGAGGTATGTCGAAGTGGAATTTCAAAGGATCGCGCACCGAATTACTTTAATCCGCTTGTACAGATGCAATTTTTTTTATGAGTTTAGACCCAACAAGCGAAAGCTCATTCTAGTATATTTACCCACTCCATAAAATTTTCTTTAGACAGAACAGAGACAGAACAATCTTCCGTTGTTTTATATTTGTTCTTGAATGTAAAAATAAAAGAGCGGAAAAGAACCCTCTGTTGGTATATCTGATAATGGTGTACGAAACTTTATGTTACGCGGCGGCGTATACTATATCGAAGTTATTGCGATTGGATTTTGCGATTTAATATGTAACAGACTCTACAATTAGACATACTGCGCCGACCCCAGATAATGGTAAGGCAAATGATGATGAGACTCTACAGTTACATAAACTGTTGTTCACAGCTGTGTAAATCAAAGGGCGGTGCGTGTGTGACGCGTATCGACGGGTTCTACATAGAGACGGCGCTATGCCTCGTGGTCGGGTTCCTGTGGCTGCAGTGGGGCCGGCCCACCATCGCGCGGCTGCAGCGGCTGCCCGCCTCCGCCTGGCAGATCAGCCGACACGGGAGATAAGACTGAATCTCTATATTCATTCCCCCGATGTATATAGTATATAGGTGTTCAGGGATATTATGTCTTATGACTTAGAACATTTAACCATACGCCCGGTATCTATTCTTATCTAAATCGATTGGTATGATAACACCTTAAAAGTTGTTGTTTTTTGCCATCAAACCCCTCGTTTACAGTGACGCAACGTAATATTTTTATTGATATAAGCAGTACCTATGCTGTTGTCCCTATATTTGAGCCATCAAAAAATAGAGACGGCTATATAAATCTATACCCCCTTATTAAGCGTGGATAATAGGTTGTGTAGTTATACTTTGTCTTCTCCTTTCGAATGTCAAATTACTGATGACAGAAAGAGAACGTTCGGTGTGTAACTATTCGCCCGCTAATCCACGTTTATTATTACGGGATACAAGTATTGCGTTAGTGTGAACGAGGCGTTGGAACATCATTCATATAGTCAATGAAAAGTAAGGTTTTTCTTCCCGAAATCAATTTGTTTGGGAAAAACAAATAGCTCTGCGAGTGTGGGTATCGCTTTGCGCGTTTGCCGTGCTCACGTGACGCTTGTTAACCTAATGCATAATCAAAATGGCAAATCCTGCCAACTGCTCACAGATTTAACTATTGTCTGTACTAATTTTACGTCGTACTAGCGGTCGATATTGATTGTTAGTTAAACATAAGATCCGTGTCGTGGGTATTTTTAATTTATTGGCACTATGCTATAGCACAATTTCTGTGTGTGTGTTTTGATGTAGTTAGTGGTATTCCAAGTATCCCTATATATACGAGAATCCAACATCACGCTCTTACTCTATAGAGGTAAGCAGTGAACCTGGATTTTGCCAATAATTCCTATTATGTCCGTATACAGAGTGGTTTCTTATGATTTCATGCTATAATCAGTTTAAAAATGCTGAATTAAATTAGCATAATTAATGAAAATATCGACGGAAAACTCTGGGTGGTCTAGAATCAAGAGTTGAATCCATGGTATCCGGTTTCTTTACGTTGCCCCTTATATCCTGTATATTTGATAGGGTTTTACCATTATAAATGTATACCTAGCTGGGGGCAATATGTAGTATGAATATACTTTTCAATGCTAGGGTTATTGACCTCGATAAGCGAGCATTATTGACCCGGGCCCATTAAGAATTGGCTAACTTTTCACGCCTTTCCTCTTAATATTTTCTTTACAGTTTATGAATTGATATTTTCACATAAAATTCGTGATCCCCATGGGTGCGCGCTTCTGACAGGTCCTTAGAAATATATTATGAATAGTAAATGGATCGGTAACCGCTCTCTTGTATGACAAGGGTAAATATTTGTAGGTACATTGTAAATACAATACAATGGCAAGTATGTTGTGTTGTGACATTGCAACCACCCTGTAATGACAATGTACAACTGTTGGGATATTACGTAACTGTTGCAACCAACTTTATACTTTATATTAGTTGCAATGATCGCGTGTTGTGCTAGCAGAAATTAATATTGCAACTTTAATATCAGGACCGGACTCTTATTGATTTGAATGAATTTCAATCAAAAAGTTGCAATAGGTATTAATTTTAATTAGACCATTGAAACTAATTGAAACATGGTTTCCGCAGGTATGTAAGGTACGATTTTAGGAAAGTCTACAGTGGACGTATTAGATGGCCGTAAGATATTTGTGATATTCATTTAAAAGTAATATGTTCTGGTAAAGTATATATACTGGTTATTGAATATAATTCGTTTTTTGAACTTTGTATTATAGGAAATACGTTATTTAAGTACGTCCATTATTCATAATTTAATTTTATTAATTTAATAAATATAATTGTTTTGGTATTAATAGTACAAATTTAAATGTACTGTATGTAAATTTTGTAATGATACCTATCAGAGTGAAACAGGAATGAAACAATAGTGACATTATAATTTCTTTATGTACACATCAACATTTAAAATATAAATTTAATTTAATTAACATTGATGTTATATACCTCTCTTATATAAACTTTGCGCAATAGTTACATACACAAATAATATCTTCCGATTAAAGACTACGATTTTAAGCGTACGTTGTATTAAGACCATAGTTTTGAACAGTGATAACAATAAAATAACATTACATTTATGTGATAATCTGGAACACAGTGATAATTTGTGCATAAGTCAACTAACCATTTGGCAAAGTTTAGTAAGTCCGCGATGTCGCGCGAATTATTGCAAATTAATCCTTAAGCCAGTGGTATAAGAGTCACATAACGAATCATCGTGAAATGGACTTACTATAACATAATTGCTCATCCAAACATCTTCGACATTCTACTTATGTAAGTAAATAATAAATTAATATAAAAACAATAAGGTTGTTTCCAGCTCAAGACTGCTACCTTGATAGGATTTTTCGTTATCGGACGTTATATTTAATTGACCATTAAATAGATTGAATTAACTGGATTTCAAAAGTAGCACAAATATTTTTTGTTGACAATAAAAATCTACACACAAACAAAATCTGTGTTATTCGTGACAATGAACGCGCAGTACACTACTGATCATAAGGATTATGATAACATGACATAATAGTATAACTAATATTCTAGGTATTTGGCCACACTTGTCCCCAGTATAGAGTGAGCTCTTATACTTATACGTATTTAGAAGTCTGTGACTGAGCTTCAAATTACTTAGGCTTTCAGAAACAGTTCTGTGCTCATTAAAATTTGTTCATCCGTTTAAGAGCTACGATGCTACAGATACACTTATAGGTGTCAACACCCCTCTTCTTCCGTCAGAGTTAACTGCGTTGCACTTGCAGCCAACTGTGCGCTTGACATAAATTACTATAATTAAACGCATTACAACTGTCCCGAATCACCTCATTGCCTCGAGGTGTTGGTTTGATTGCAACGATTGGTTTATTAGATTGCAATATGCGTTTAGATTACGGGAAATTTCAAACAGACTCAGCGGTTTTAGTTATGGCGGCGGTGACAGACGTGAGCCATACCAGCAATAATCATAGGGATGTGTGGTTATGTAGGTATATTCATCCTTTGAGTATTGAAATTTATTTTAATAATGTATATAATATGAGTACCTTCATACATTCGACGCTTATGCACTTCATCCTAATTATAAATAAAACAAGATATTGCTTGAAAGCTAAAGCACGATTAATATGCCAGTTAATCCATAAACACTAGCGTTTGTTAACCCTTTTGATAAGGCAGCGTTAATAAATCGTACCGACAATCCGCACAAGTTAAGACGCTGCCTGATTCCTTTGGTTAGGTTTATAATAAAACCTAAACTAATCAAGTTGTTACTTCAACATCTTCCGTGAATGGATCGTTTCTCTGTAACATACATATTATAAGGTAGGTACACCTTTTATTGATAAGGCGATGTAATTGTAACCAGTTAGATACACACCGTATTTGTACCTATAAATTTAACGAATAAAAAAAAATATAAGTCGTCACAACAACAATAACACGAAGCCGCCAGTATCTTCACATGCCCAAGCTTATGTACACCAAAAATCGGTCGATGCAACGTAAACTTAAATACCTCAGCGGAAGGTTTAAAATCACGGGTCGCGCCTGGAGAGTTCGTCGTCGGATATGATGGGTCTGCGGTCGTCGCTCTTTCCGCCGCGCGTGAAGCGTCCGCCGCGGCGCGCCACCGCGCTGGTACTGTCCACCGCGCCCCAGCCGCCGCCGCCCCCGCCGCGCCCGCCTCCCCCGCCGCCCCCGCCGCCCGCCCGCGCCAGCAGCCCCGTCACGCCCTCGCCCAGCTTGCTGTGGTGGATGCCGTACAGGAAGTACAGGAGCAGACCTGAAACATTATATTCGCTTTAGACAGGTATCGGCCCTCTTCAAATGTATGATGATCGCCGACCTCCGGTACATGGTACCAGAAGATAAAAGACTTCATCGTCAAACAAAAGCGTCTCAAAAGTAAGTATGAAGTTCCTATCAAGTTTTAGGCCCGTATTAATAAATCGATTTCAAGTTTGAGAGCAGTCTTAGAAATGTCATTCTTATGTCATACCAGTACAAAATGACATAAAGCCAGTACAAAAACATACTCAAGACCGCTCTCAATCTTGAGATCGATTTATTTATACGGGCCTCTTGTCACTGAAGAAACCTCGTTGATTTAATCTCTTTCTTGTATCTTCTTCTTCTTAATAGTCTTCGCCCAATTTGTATTGGGATCTGTTTGTCTGTCTGTTGTTGTATTGTCTGATTTGTGTATACGTGTGCGTGGGTGTCTCGGGCATAGAATCTCACTACTATTTTACTCATACTATATTTTTTTTATAAAGATTACTAGAAATGTGTGTTTATCACATTACTAGTATTCCCTGTAGCCCCCCAAACTAAGCTAATGCTTGTGCTAGGAGTGGGCTCACGTCAATAGTTCAATGGCCAAGATGGGGCTCGAACCCGGAACCTCTCAGCTACGAGGACGGCCCCTCTAACCACTAGGCTATTTTTAAAATAATGACCAACCGAACGTCATCCATATGGCGAATCTGGCCCAAGTGTAGCCATTGAGGTTGATCATCAGCTCGACGTTGAGTAGCACACTGGCGGCCGGCAGCAGCGGCACCCACGGCACGCGGAACGGCAGCCGCGCCGGGCTCTGCTGGTGCGCCCAGATTATCACGATGCCTGTACAACAAGTACTTGACATAAATATCTGCGTAATCGCATATTATACCTGACATTAACAAATAGCCGATTGACAAACAACACTCAGGCTAAACCGTTGAAAATTTATTTGCATAGGAGTTCCTTATATAAGGTCTTATTTTAAGAATGCACTATATTTTTCGTAGCGTTTTAGTAAGTGCTAAAAATGATTTACCTGTCACAAAAAATAATTAGGTACTGAATGGGTTTCTTACTGGATAGACCCCCCCCCCCATTCTTTTTAACCATTCTACCTACTAATATCTGATGGAATAAATCTTTTCATGCTACCAACCATCAGAAAATATTTATTCCATCAGATATTTTTTTTGTGGTAGATTTTGAGGTCTTTTTTAATTTCTAAATGCGCCATAAAAACAAAATCGTGGGACTTAAAACATACGAGTAAATACGTACATATTATTATCATAAATTGTGGTTGAGCTGAAAAATCTGCGCAAGTCAAGTTGCTATAATTAAAGCTATTATATACCTATACTTATCTCCATAACTGCAATGAAACTTACAAGCAATTATAATGAAGCTGAGTATGAAGTCCGGCAGCAGCGCCCAGAGGCCGGCGGGCTCGGCCAGGAAGTGGTTGTGGGCGCAGAGCGCGGCCGCGGCCGCGGTGAACGTGTACACGCACGCGGTGACGGCGGCGCCCGGCGCGCGCCCGCCGGCCAGCGGCTCCAGCCACGCGTACTGCGCGCGCAGCCGCCCCACCGTCAACGCTTCAAACATCTACAATATAATATACCAAATATCTTTCAAGTGGAATTTGTATTCCTCCAACTCCTCCTATTATTTATCTCGAATAAATTCATGCGGGTTCCAAGACAATTTAACTTTTCCCCGGCACTCCTCGAGGGTCAAATCTCGACGTCATTATTGGTCACCATTGTCGATCCTGGTTTACAGGAATTCCAGTGGTGGGAGTGGTGAGTGTGGTGGTTGTAAAATGTCATTTCTTGGTTTCATTCTTATGTTATATTTTTGTTTGATGTGTACACTTTGTGTAGGTGTGTCTTATAAATAAATGTATAAATAAGTACGTCGTTATATTGATATGTTTACCTCAGATGATGAAGAACCGCCATCAGTGCCAGGTGTACCCGTAGCAGAACTGTCTTCACGGTCACCAGGGGAGTCCAGTTGGGGCACGAAAGACTTGTCGTCGACAGGTGGGACGGGACGGTACCGCAATATAATCACTGCCGCGCTGACTATCGTGTACGCTAATAAAGTGCCTATCGACATGAACTCCACGAGCTTCTCCAGATCGAATAACAGAGCTATCAATGCGGAGGACAAACCAGAGATGATCAGGTTAGAGATCGGAATTTGTGACTTGTTGTTGACATCGCTGAGGAAGCCGAATAAGAGACCGTCCGCAGACATAGCGTACAAGCAACGGGGAAGAGAAAACAATGAACCCAATAGAGTCGTGGTCATACCGCACACCGCGCCGACTGCGACTGCATACTTGGCCCAGTCAGCGTGCACGGCGCCCAGGGCTTCGGGCAGAGCCGCATCCGGCTTAATGCTTTTGTAAGGCACCATCAACGTCAACGCGAGGGCAACAAGAATATATCCGGTAGCGACTATGGCCATAGACAAAATAGTCGCGATAGGGATCGATCGCGACGGATCCTTGGCCTCCTCGCTCGATGCAGATATACTGTCAAACCCTACGAAGGCATAGAAACACGTCGCCGCCCCTGCCAGTACGCCACTGTAACCGAAGGGCATAAAACCGCCGTTCTCTTCGGACCAATTACTCAAATCAGAGTAGTAGAAACCTAGGAAGATGACGAGGAATATCACTAAAAGGTTCAAAATCGTTAGGCCGTTGTTTATGTAAGCAGAGGTTTTGACGCCGACTGCTAGAATTAAAGACGCTACGATACAAATAAGAAAGGCTAGTACATCCGGGTATCTACTCAATAATGTTTCGTGTAAGCCTCCTGTCACGGATATGGTAGCGTTACTTATTGCTCCATCTAACATAGCGTCTAAATATCCGGACCAAGCTCTAGCCACTGAAGCCGCTCCTGAAACAAATTACATTTAACTTACTATTTATTGCGGGTAGATACACAAATAGCTTTATACCTACCTAAAAAAAATTGTAGGTATATAGTTACAAAGTTCTTCTTGTCAAAAAAAATATTCTTAACAGACGAACAGACACATGCAGACAGACAGACGGACAACAAAGTGATCTTATTAAGGTTTCGTTCGTTTCCTTTTAACCTTAAAAGGTACCATAGAAACGCCTTGAATTGAGAACCAATTCCACCCACCCTCTCCCAGAAGATCACGCGTACTACGTGATTGAGACAGCTAAACCCGAGATGATATTCTTGGAAGAAAATGTACGCAGGTATGTTCAACTTACCTATAATATACTCCAATACGATATTCCAACCAATGATGAAAGCCCAGAACTCGCCGAGGCTGACGTAGGTGTAGGCATAAGCGCTGCCGGCCCTCGGGATCCTGGTGCCGAACTCGGCGTAGCATAGAGCGGCCAGTGTTGATGTTATACCAGCCAGGAGGAAGCTGAGCGCTGTCGCGGGGCCTGCTATTTTACTGGCAACCGTCCCAGTCAGCACATAGATGCCAGCACCGACCATATGACCCACACCTTAAAATATTACAGTAAGTGAAAGGCGGGTACAGGACTTCCGTTAAGGGGGGGTCAATTATTGTATGATTTTAGCTGAAACAACAACTTCCAGAAAATTCTTTCTAAACAAGTGATGATTCTTGTAAACATAATAAATCGTCCTTCTGACGATTTGAACACGGTCCGACCAACCGCCCAAGAGAGAGGGACGAAGCTATGAAAGAATCGGGCAAATATGACCTACCTACTACTTAGGTACCAGCTTCTTTATGTACCTAAATATGCATATACTTACACCGCTCTACATGTAATGCATCCTAAGCCGTAAATAGGCAAATATAATACTCACCAAGCAGTGTTATATCTAATGTCGTGAGGCATCTATTCAGAGGAGTGTCCATTATATCGCCGTACAGTGGCTTACAACGGTTCATCTTGTGACAGAATCCCGAGAGCACATGACCCAGTATCTTATGCCTGGCACCAGGCATGGTGGCTGTTTAAAAAAAGAAGAGAAAATGCTTTTAACACTGATCACGGTTACACGAAAAGTTTACACAAATAGACACTATTTTCATGAACTAAAACTATACCTCCTTAATAGGTAAATATTTTATAAAACATAACAATTAGGAAAGTAGATACCTACTCCCAAATGTTCTCAATTAAACCATGAAATGATTATCTATTTTACAAAATAAGCAAGCAATTTAAAACAAACAATACCTGCTGATATTGAAAGCCAGCTGACGATACTTCCGCTGGACGGCCCAGTTCAACGCTGTTACGCTGAAGAAATAACATCGGCGCGCGCAACTAATCGATTTCTCGATGGGGTACACCCTGTGGGTTGCATCCCACACAGGGAGGTCCCAGTAGGGAATATAGGTTAACATGCATTAATGTAGGTAGGTACTTTTATAACTGTTCAGTAAAACGTTTCGTCGCCTAAGAAATTAAATAAATAATAGTTCCTATACCTGTTGGGGTCAAGTCGCTTTATATGTCCCATCATTTTCAGCGGTTGACCTCAACATGTGCCTTACATGACAATCAACTTCTCACAAAGGGCCTCTACATGTTGGACCCATGTCCCCTTGCAAGCCTACCAAAGGACCGGGCAGAGCCCGTGATACAGAGATAAATAAATAAATATCGCCAGACTGATACACCAACTGTATGGTTCCAAACTAAGCAACGCTTGTACTATGGGTACCGTACAATGGACTGGTGGCGATCCCAGTGACACTCAGACCAGAGCAAATTACGAAAAGGCCATTTCAAAAATTTTCCCCAGCGGGAATCGAACCCGAAACCACCATGAGCAGTGAGCCGAGCGGCTTACGCTCGAACCACCGCGCCAAGCGGTCGTCAATTAATACCAATCTTCTTCAAGGCACTGCAAGTTTAGCACGGTAGGAAAAGCCACGTTCGGAAAGTCCTGTCAGTAGATGGGTCGGTGACTTTAGATAGGATAGGTCTTCGGAAGGTCCAACCATTATATAAGGTCTTATTTAAAGAATGCACGATACTTTGCATGGCACCTACTATGTGGTACTAAGTAAACTATCTAGGATCTAAACAATTAAACCCACCACCTACGTGTTGTCACGAAATTAAATTATAAAATTTCCATCTTTAGACAATAGTTATACATCTATCGTCATTTAACTATCTGAAGCACGTGGCAATGCCCCAGATGAGAATCTCATAATAATAATTCCATCTCGTATTGAGAATTTGAGACTTGGTAAGTATTTATCTATATTGACCAGTTGCCATAGTCCGGTGTTCCCAATTTAATTGAACAACAATCCAGCGCAGCAGTGTTTCAATTTGTCCAAAACCGTTTAATGACGAGCTAATGATTCTGCGCCTGAAATTTCTGAATAGCAGATTGTAAATTGTAATATTTCTATTTACTGAATAAATAATAATAGTACGAACTGGAATAATTGTTATCTCTCGAATGAAATGAAAACAGAGATGACAAAGTGGGTCAACCACAGATCGTTAGCGAGCTCCAGCGAATCAGTGATCCAATATTTAGAACGCTAACGTTGTCTTAACTATTATGTTAGATGATAGAGGTATGTAGGTGAATTTGATCACCATTTCGCCTGTACTCCTTGAAGAGGTAGGCAAGCGATGCATTGTTGTGTGAGACCCACAAGTACCGAAATATCCAGATGGACAATAAAATGTAACTAAATATTATAAAAATATATTTAATTAAGTAATTTATTAAAAATGTACGTGTAATAATTACATAATTTTGTGAATCTTTTGTAATACATATTGAAACACATTATTAGGTACGTAGAAAATAGCCAGATATTTTTATAAATATAATAAGTTTTCAAATAAATAAGTGTATATTTATTAAGTAAAGTAGGTAATTCTGGCAGTCAGTATACTCTGTAATTACCAAAATGTAAATAGGTAAGTATTAAAATAAATTATTTTAAGTCAAGACATTGGCTCGGTTTCATAAACGTATTCTCCGATCACAAGAGGCCTAATTAACAAGATCATCATCAATAATTTGTGCCATAATCGCCTAGGAAATCCTTCAAATACAAAAGACGTATAAAATTAAATATAAAATGTTTCATAGATTGCAGGTAAAAAATATGTTAGTACGTATTATATTAAGTAGTAGGTACCGCAAGGTGACTGTTCAGATGTGGGACAACTTGCACCATACACACAAAGAAACAAGTGCTTTAGTACCTAGTTTAAAAAATATATATTGACCGAGATCCATTATCCAAAAGTAAAATTATGTCCCACGTCTAACATCTTCCTTAAACAATGTACTTATACACATTTCAATAATTTGACTGATGTGTTAAATATTTTTTGTAACATATGATTCTTATCAGGATCATTTTTATGAAACAATTCTATGATAAATATATGTGATTCTACCTCCCTACCTACATATTCAACTTGTAATGAAGTACCTACCTGCTAATTTGAATAAGTTCAAACATAATACTAGCATACTCAAGATACTTGATAAAAAATATTATTTAAATCACTCTACCTTTAATGTTGAACCCAAATAACATTCTAATTGAACTGATACTTAGGTGTGTATGTTGAGTAAGTTGCAAATTATATTATCTACTTACCTGCATGTGCTACTATGTGATAGATAGCTTTATAGCCAAATATGAAGTGAACCCAGTTAACCGAAAACAGATAGATTTCTCATTTAACAATTATAACTTTACTTTATTTCTTGTATTTCACGACTAGGAACGATAAGTTATCGTATGGACATCGCTATGGCACCCTACCCTGTGCGTGACCCGCCACGCATTTTACCGATTTTTAAACAACTTAATTTACCTTTATATTTAATAATTCAATTTTATTCCGCTAGGGGACCCGTATTGATAGTAGACGCGCGTTTTGCAATACATATTTTAAACATAGGCAGGTACCTCCATTCCTACTTCCAAATATACCAACAATCTTGATACGATACAACTAGTTACATAATAATAAAATGAGGGAAATTATATAGAACTACCAGATGTCAATTTGTGAGATAAGTATACAAAAATATATTGGAAACTATGTTTCAGCATTATTTGCTTTGTCGATAAAAATAATAATGTAGAGGATTAGGTACAATACACCATTGACATATTCCAAATCAATGCAATACGCATTTTTTTAAAATACCGGCGAATTGAGAACTTCCCTTATGAAGTTGGTTAAAAATTAGCCAGCCCAGGACACAAAGCCCCTAATATAGCAAAGAGCGAGCAACAAAAGTAACATACTTGTGTAGATTCATATAAATAGCAGGGTCTTTATTTCCTGGTGAGGCAACAATGAAAAATATTAATTTACATATTTATATAACAATAATTTACCTACATTAAATATTGAAACAACATAGTTGTTACAAGTTGTACTTAATCAGTACCTACTGTTACCTAAATGCATTTCATTCCTTATGATAAACCATACATAAAAAAACATCCATAGTTATTTCAATAAACTTGAATAAATTCATTATTTTTTTATACAAAAGGTATTTTGAATGATATTATAACAAATTATGTACTATCATCCTTAGCACCTTAATTAGATTTTAATTTAATATTATATTAGACGAATATATCACAATTAAATTGCACATGCAATAAACAGAATACCAACATGACTGAATGAGGATCAAACCACCATTATAAACATATAAAATTTCACACTAACAATGTTTATGAGAATGCATTTTCATAACAAAACTATGCAGTTTTCACTGCCTATGTCACCACTATCCTCCCGTTCCATTGAAGTATTGTGCATGTTTTGTATAGGGAGCTGCAATGTGATAAGGTGGAGGTTGACCTCGGCCATAAATGGGCTCTGAAACACTAGGACTGTGTCGGTGGTTAACCACACTTGGAGTATTAGAGGAGGCTGGTATGGCATCATATAAATCATACATGTTTTGACTAGTGGGAGAATGTACATGGCTATAGCTACCGTCGTCTGATATCAGTGGTGTATTAGCCATGCGGTATGGATTAGTTGTATTTGTATGTCCAGTTGGTGAATACAGCTCTGGGGACTGTGACGAGACATATGTGGGGCTTGGTACTGTAATCCCATAAATATTAGCATTTGGAGACGGGTTCTGGTGAAGGGTTGACGAATAAGCATGACTGTCCACAACAGGACCAGAATAAATACTATTATAACCACTCAAATTTGGCATTGTTGTAGAACTAACCACTTGGCTCACTGTGTGCACTCTAGGACTCTGTAAATCTCTACTGCCATGTGAGTGATAGCTGTATGTGTCATAATTTCTTTGGCCATATATTTTATCTTTGGCACGTGCACAGACTTCACCATCATATCTAGTATCATGGTAATTGTTTTCTGGTACAGAGTGACATACATGTTCTTTTCTAGTGTAAACAGAATCAAAAGGAGCACTATCAATCATACTTCTACTATTATATGAATTTTCACTAAAATGAGGTGACAGAATTGTCTCATTGCTAAGCTGTCTTTCTTGAGTACTGACACTTAATCTTTGCAACTGATTGCGACTGTCATCTAACCCAGGCCGGTAACCCATGTCATCTGCTAGATGATATTTTTTATGTTCAATGTGAGCTCCATATACATTTTGCGGCATTGGAACATGAGACATATCCTGCCTCGAAGAATACTTTTCATTTTGCTTTATATATTGCCTTTGATTCAAAATATAGTGATCTGTTGGCTTAAAATTATTGCTAGTAGTTCCGTTACTCTCAGGGTAAAGAGCATGGTCAACACTTTTATAGGTTTTATCCTGTTCATATGGGAGATCCAAAGGTTTGTCATACGCATTTTCTGGTGGTAAATTATCATATACAGAAACTTTCATAGGATCTTGGTCTGTACCTTCTAAATCAGTTTCGTCCGTGTTCTCCATATCTTTCTTATTATCTGATGCAAATCTTTGTTGCAAAGTCGGTGTTATTTTAGCAGCCTTAATATGGACAGCATTTTGCATAGGAGGTGTCACATCCTGTGCACCATCTTTATGTATATTTCTAGCATGTTTTGCTAAAGCTCTTAACTCCTTGGGATATGGTGTAGGGGCTCTCCTTAACTGACCAGGCTTTTCTGTAATCTTGGGAACAGCTTTCATGTCAACAAAACTTATATGGCGGGCAGGCGGCTGATTCTCCACATTTTCAGACTTTTCATTATCCAACTTCACTTCGATTGGGGTTAAAGGCACTTGGGGGAAAAGGAAACAAGTTAGGACTTGCTCGTATGTATGAGGATCTACCTCGGAATGCATAGGCACTAAAGGTTTGCTTTGGTTTTCAGAAAGCCACAGGGCCACTAAATTATCACAATTCAACAAGGACTGGGGAAGGCAACTTAATGAGTTACGTACTAAGTTTAGCACCCTCAAAGAGGTCAAATGGCCAACTTCAGGAGGGATCTTAGTCAATTTATTTGCTCTAAGTGACAACACAGATAACTTTATGCAGCTCCCTATCTCTGGTGGAATTGATGTTAGCATGTTATCATCTATATTTAGGTACTTTAATTTCCTGAGAAGTCCAATTGAAGAAGGTATTTTATCTAAATAATTACACATGAGCATTAACTCTTCGAGGCTTGCCAGTTGTCCTATACTCTCTGGTATGGAATATAATCTATTATTATCCAATTTCAATGTAGTCAAGTTACATAGCTGTCCTATACTGTCTGGTAGCTGTGTCAAATTATTCAATGACAATGTCATATCAACAAGTTGAATACAATAGCCAATTTCTGGTGCTAGTTCTTCTATCATATTGTTGCTGGCCTCTAAATGAATCAAATTTTCCAGTGGCTTTATTACAGATGGTATACATGTCAAACTATTGCTATCAATCCATAATTCTCTTAATTTCAGAAACCTTCCAATAACTTCAGGGAACTGTTGCAAATCATTCTGTCCAATGTCCAGTCTCAACAGCTCAGTAGAACGAGAGAGGGACTTGGGTAAAATCATCAAATAATTATCCCGCAATTCAAGTATGCGTAGATTTGCAAGACGTCCGAAATTCCCTGGAAGGTACTCCAGATATGTATCATTCAGATAAAGCTCTTGTAATGCGGGTAGATTTGTAATGGCATCTGGAAGTTTTTCCAGTGGATTGACACTAAGATCTAAGAACACTAGGTACTTGAGGGCTTTCATGGTCTCTGGAATGGACGTTAATGTGTTCCGGCTGATGTTCAAGTGTTGTAGGTTCACTAAAGACGATATGGCGGCGGGTATTGCTGATACTTCATTATCACTGAGATCTAGATGCTTCAGGCCATGGCACATAAATAACTGGCGCGGGAGTTCCGTCACACGATTGCTCTGACACAGTAGAGTCTCTAAAGTCCTTTCATACACGAATACTTCAGTTGGAAAATCCACCAGAGACTGATGCGAATAGTCCAACTCCACTACATCTTCTACGCCGGGTCTCACACAGCACAAAAAGTCGAACGGCATTATGATTCAACTGCCTCACGATACACCAATGTTTATAGAAAAACAGCTAGCACATTAGCTATGAAAATTTGTAGTTCGAGGATCGTATATAGTTAGTTCAACAGGTACACACATAGGTATCGATCAAAACATCCATACCAATGATTTTACACGAATAAGACTTGTTATAATATAAAATTAAGTACATGATACAGGGCAGTAACTAATGAATGAATCACTCAAACAAAATAATGATCAATGTTAACCTCCTCCGCCATCACTCGACCAAAATCGAGTCAGTCAGTCGTCAGTGTCATACAGAATGTCATTGACTGTCATTACAGAAAATAAATCAAATGTCAGGTCTTGGTCGGTTTGATCTGTCACTACAAAGGTGACTTTAAAAAAAAGAAGTACCTAGATTCAGTTTCAAAAAAGCCAAGAACTTTGAAACATGGATTTCTGTAATATATACGTAACTGGACTGCGTACTTGATTATTTGGAATTGTATAATATTGTACTTTACTAAGCTATATTAAAGTCTCTTTTTACAGTTATATCGAAAGAATAACGAGCTCAGGGAGTAAGTCCATGGTGGGACTGCTGTATATCTCTCGCTTCTAGATGCCATACCCCTTGCCTAGGCCATGCCTAAATAAAAGGTCCCCAAGTCCCCAAGGCACAAAAAGTCACACTCCGACCAAGTCGTACTCGATTTGTTTTTTTAAGCAAAATTATCCCTTCTGTTCTGTGTTCCCTTTACAAATCTGGAATAAAGCTTCATGGTTCAAGTAGTTAGGATTTATAACTATGCTGCTACATGGATACTAACCACTCGCAAGCGAGTAGTAGAGAGTACAGAGTAGAGCTATGTGTTCAAGATTATAAAATTAATCAAATATTTAAATTAGAAATTTTATTGCACTGATAAGAAGTAATAACTATCCATCAAGGAAAGTATGCAGACACAGGCGTCGCTCGATGAGAAGATGCCCGAGTAGACTTCTTTTCCCTATAATCCACTTTAGGCAAATTGATAATATTTTCTTTTCCCTTATGACTTGAAGAATTATTCGGTTTCATTTTCGTGCCTGTAATTAAAAAAATGGTTTAAAACAATTTAGAAATTTCCTACAAATTAAGAAAGAGCATTCTGGACTCAAATGAGTTCTGAATGATAAAGGGGTGGCACTCCAGGCCCGAGGCTGCCCCATCCACGCGGTGCGCCCATTATAAGAGTTTATAATTAGGCGGTAAACACCTGGTTTGGTGACCTAGCGGTCATGGCATGGCATTTTCAACTGAGTGCTTTTGATCGAGGTTTAGAGGGCACGATAAGCTGTCGCACTTGGCAATCATAATCGGCAAGCCATGTGACAGCCTTTGGGCAGCCCAAAAACTCCCTAATAAGAGTTGGCCACCAGCTCATATGATAAAAAGAAGATTACCTCTTGCAGTCTGGGCTCTGTTGTCACTATCGGCTGGTTGTAAATATTTTGGATCCAATCCCAGTTTCGTGACTTTACTCTGTCCTTCAGGACCAGCACTCTCCTCCAAGTTTGACCTGCTATTATATGTTTTGTAATGTTTTATATGCAGTCAAATTACTATGATATTTACATAATAAATAATATTAAATATCACCTGACGAACACACTAACTGTATGGTCCCAAACTAAGCAGGGCTTGTACTATGGGTACCGTACAATGGACCGTGGGCGATCCCAGTGACACTCAGTTGCCCTGGGGCAAATTACGAAAAGACCATTTCCGAAATTTACCCTGACGGGAATCGAACCCGCAACCACCCGGTGTAGTGGGCCGAGGGGCCTACGCTCGAACCACTGCGCCAAACGGTCGTCAAAGGCCGTGTTAAAGTATTTGTAGGTAATAAATGTTCTTATAAACATCAAATTTCGACAACTTACGATTTTGAAGTTGCATAAAAGTCGATAGATTCATCTGAAATAACGTCATGTGATGACTCTTCAGTATTGTTGTTGTTTCTATATAGAAAATACGGCGTGGAGCTACTTGCAGTTTGAATTCCAAGCTTGTGGTGTTTGTTCAGTGGTAACTCTGTTGGTGGACTGCACTCCAGTTTTTTGTGTAGCCATTGAATAACTGAAAAACAGTACCAACATTTTTAGTATTGAATTTGACTTACTTCCTATTCGCTTTGACTTGGGACTATCCTTGGCATTGAGCCATTTCCATTTAAGTTGAGAAAAATGTTTTATAAATTTATAGTATTTACTAGCTGAGCCCGCGACTTCGTCCGCGTGGAATTTAACTTAACAAAAAAGCCCGCTCCCGCTTTCTCAGCCCGCGCGACGGGACAATTTTTTTTGTTTTTCTAAAATAAAAGTAGCCTAAGTTACTCCTTATAACATCAGCTATCTGCCAGTGAAAGTCCCGTCAAAATCGGTCCAGCCGTTTCGGAGATTACCCGGAACAAACACACAGACAGACAGACAAAAATAAATCAAATCGCGTTTTTGTTATAGGTGTCGTATGTACTTTCATATGCATTTAGTGAAAAGGTGTTATTTTGATATTACAAACAGACACTCCAATTTTATTTATTTGTATAGATAAAGAATAACATTATTCAATATTCCTTTTTTGTGGAAACAAATTCCGAGTAATTTAAATTTAATTTACCCATATTATTATTTTTAATGGTTTCTTCTCTTTGCTTTAGATCTGTCTCATTAGCTTCATACTTTTCCACTAAGTCATCAAATTCCTTTTGGACCTTGTCCAAATGTTGATTCAAATCTTTAATTTTTAATTTTAATTCTTCAATTTCCTTAGTGTTGCACTCAATAACTTTCTCTTGCTCAAGGGCTATAGCTGTTCTGCATAGAAGCTGGAAAAAATCGTACATTGATTGAAAATATAAATTTCAGTAATAATAATAATATTACCAATCCAAAGAATAATAAAACTTAACAGTTACCTTCTCCTTCAGTTCTATGAGGTCTGCATTTTGTTTCGATATTATTTGATTAGCTTTCAAAAGCTGTTCTGATGTTGAATGTACAGCTTCATTGTTTTTATTAGCTAGTGATTCACTTAAGGCTAGTCGTTCTTCTAAACTTAACTGCAATATAATATCAATATAAATAGTATCAGAGCACAGTTAAATAAGAGTAAATAAATAATACTTCCACATGCATTCCCAGGGATTAATGTTTAGTAGTCTCTATATTATCCTGAACAGCAAAAGACAGGCACACTACCAATGTAAAATAATATTTTTTAAAACATACTTCAATTATTTATTGTCCTAACATATAATATTTTATGTACCAACCTTTTCCTTCTTAGTTATCTGTAGAGAAGTGTTTAAATCTTTTATAATGTCTGAATTATCTTTCACAGTCTGTAATCAGAAAAACATAAATAAGAGATTGCTAAATCATAGGCACCCATCCTACCCCACCCATCATAGGCACACAGACGCCTTATGCAGGTGCACTAAAATACAGGCGGAGGCGGAGGCTGGGTTTGTCTCGTACTAAGGCCGGCGCCCTTAGGCGGCACAGCAAGTTAACGGCTACTGTTGGTGCAAATTATTTTGAATCTTATTTTAATACACTTAGGACTCAGATTTCAAGTTCATCGAGATACCGCCCTAAATGCGTGCCAGTTCATATGGTGCATACTTCCACCAAGCTACGCCGCGCCGCCGTCTGTGTGCCACACGCTTAACTTATTTCAGAAGGATTCATACCTTTTCCAAATACACACATTTAGAATTCAATTGGCTGTACTGTTTATCTCTTTCCATAACATCTTTTTCTAAAGAAGCATTCTTAGCTTTTAGTGTTGCCACTTCAATGTGCGATTTTTGTACTTCCTTTTCTAACATATTCAAACATTGAGATTTTTCACTGAAAAATTTAAAGTGAACTTGAATTACTTATCCAATATAATTTGATAAATATGTTGTAAACACTGAAAGTTATATAAATAGGAAATTAACAAAGTTACTTAATTTATTGTAATTTGTATTACTCAATGTGTAAAACCATGAATATTCTGTCCGTAAAACTTACCTCAATTGGTTTTCTAACTGTGATATATTATCACGTAACTGTTTGCACAAACAATTTGTTTCTTCAATTTGTTGCTCCTTTCTGTTTAAATTGTCCTGATATGTAGATAGCTTTGTTTTCATATTGAAATCTGTGTTTTTCTGCCACTGCAGTTTTTCCTAGAACAATATTTGTTGGTAGACTATGTAGATCACACATTTCCATATTACTTTAATGATCTTCACTTGCTAAGCACCAAAGGTTCAGAAGACATGAGTAAGCCTGCATGCAAATCCTTACTGTTCCATAATTTATAGGTACTGTGTGCCTGAAATTGATCACCTTCTAGATCAGGGGTTCCCAACCTTTTCTTGATCAGGGACCACTTTTATGTCATTCTTATTAGCAGGGACCTCTGTGAAGGGATAATTTCGTTCTGTTGTCTTCGCGGCGGCCGGCCCCGAGTACCGGCCCCACCACCCGCGCCTTCTCACTCACTGCACAGCGACCGCTAAGCCGTTACCGCCCGCCAAATTTAAAATCATTAGCTGACCATATTTTAGCTTCTGGGGAGCACTGGTGGTCCACGGACCACTGGTTGGGAACCCCTGTTCTAGATCATGTAGTATTAGCCAAGTGACATGTCTTATGGAAGGCACAAAAATAAAGAAACTAGCTCACCTCCATCATTTTGTCTCTCTCTTGCTTCAAAGTCTCTTTGAACTCTACTTCACATTTCAGTTTTTCTTCTTCCATTCTTGATAAAGCAAGTGTCAGGTCAAGTATTTTTCTTTCCATGCTAATACATTTGTCATTCAAAAGTGATTCATTACTCATTGCTGAGGATTTCACTGCAGACAAGACTTTCTAAAAACAGTTTTGTTTAAATTTTAATAATAATGCAATAGGGAGTATATGCGTCTATGACACAAATAACTGGATAAAAGGTCAATAAGTACCTAAATTGGTACTCACTTTTAAATTCATAATATTATCAGCCATGTGCTGTTTCAAGTCTGAATCGGTGGCCGGAGCAGTTTTCAATGATAAATGTACAAGACGTTTAAATTCATTATGCTCAACAACTTCTAAATGGTATTGCACTGGAGTGTTCTGTTGTAGAATTAAAAACCTGGAAAATATTGTTTTACAACTCACAATACCATACCATTGCCAACTAGAAGTGATATGAAAATGGATAGATAATTTAAAATTAGTTATTTCTGTATCACCTTCCTTCATTTATAATTAACAAAACTGTTTGACATAGATTGAACCAGATATTTATCAAATGACCACCCAAATGATTGCAAGCCACTCGGTGACCAAATTGAACTTCAATATTATTCCATATGACCATACCATACCATTTCATATATAACTTTTGTTGGCCATGTCTCATTATTGAATCAATATGCTACTAAATGAGGTACTTATAATATAATTTGTACATTCAATAATAAATATTGATACCTACCAAGATTTTAACAAATTAGGATTCAAAGTCAGGTACCAACTTACATGTTATTTGAAGCACACTGTTGTAGTAATCTCACAAGCTGTGAAGGAAAGTTCTCAAAATCAACGAGGAGACCTTGATGTTTTTTCAAATCCTCATAGTCTAAACGAGTAACACTCAAAATGTACAAAAATGTAGGGTCATCATCATCAGATAAAGATATTTTCTGTAAATAAAAACATATCTCAATTATTTCTTCACCAAGGTTTCATTTAGCAAGAGCTAAAATGGTTCGAAGCTTCATCTAAAAGATGTAAAAATATTTAATTCTGACGGCAAAATAGTACAAATTACTTACCAACGTATCATTTTCAAAAACTTTGTCAATGGTCAAAGTTACGTCTTTTTTGCAATCCTCGAAACCTCGTTTAAATGTTACGTAATATTTGCCTTTATGAAACGATTTACAAGCCATTATATCTATCGTAAACTAAAAATAAGAATTAACAGTAACACTTCTTTATTTACATACAACTTTGTTTGCTGTTGCTAGCATATACATTATACAAGGTCACAGATTAGAGAATACTCTTTGGATTAGAGATATGTAGCAAGCTATACAAGGTACTCTGCGAAAGCGAAAGAGTTGTCAAGATTGACGTATGGCGACCATAGACAATGATGACAAGATTTTGTTTTTTAATTAGACCATAGACTATAAGTTTTTATGTTATCTCGGATATGTTTCTTTTAAACCAATAATTTTATATATAGCTTCTTGTTTTAAACCCTTCGCCTTCTGTGAAAAGTTGTAGTTTTGAATCTTATTTATTAGCTTCTCTGATAGATGTTCAAAAATATATACTGACTCGTCACATTCCTACCCACATAGGCATAAAAAAACAGAAAATAAGTTTAACTAGGATTAAGTACTATTGCCTACTTTATACGGTTATGTTTTACATTGGAAATTATTACAACAGTCGAGAATTAAATAAAGCATAAGTTATAGCTATGTAACCGACCCAGTAAATGCAAAAATAATTGGGTGCTATTGCTGAATAAATTAATTGGAAACATACAAATATGAACCGACATTGCAAGCTGTTTGTTTCTTTTAGTTAATTTATGTATGTATAACTTTAACTTATAATATACGCAAAGCCGTCGGAGCCCCGTGGTTCGTAAGGAACGTAGACCTTCATTCTGACTTACGCCTCGATTCGATCCAGAAGCACTTCAAAATAGCGTCCGAACGCTATTTCTTGAGGGCTTCTGAACACACCAATCCCTTAATCGTCGCCGCCGCCGATTATGCACCTACACCCGCGCCAGATGCATGCCGCCGCAGGCCGCGGCATGTGTTGCTGGACCCCCCCGACCCACTCACCGTTCTCCTAGACTCAGATGTCGAAGAGAACGACACACGCACACTCCCCACCAGACACCGACCTCGCCGGCGAGGTCAACGTACCCCCGCTTCCGCTAGAAGGTGCGTCTACTTACCTAGACGCACCTTGGCACCCGGCAAGCCCGCTGAGTTTCTTGCCGGATCTTCTCAGTCGAGGTCGCGTTCCGATCCGGTGGTAGATTTACCCTCGCCACCTTTTCTGGCAGCGGCCCAAGCCGAGGTCGTGTCCCTTGTGGCGCCCTTGAGCTAGCTGCCCCCCTGCCCCTCTGGCTGGAGCGCACTCGCGCTCGCCCTCTGTCCGGGTGAAGTTTTCATGACCACTCTGGCCAACAACATATAGTCCAAAAAAAAAAAAAAAAACATCGATTTTTGGAATCACTCGATGTTTAAGCGTATTCCAAGTTTAAAGTGTTTGTTATGGACAATTGTCACTAGATGTCGGTATAGCAAAATTAGATCGCACTATCGTGTGTGGTAGTTTATTTAGTAAGGTTCTTTGATGTTTTTTGATATGTATGTACAGTTTTCTACTAGTTTTCTTGCTGAATAAACCTTCAGTTTTAACATAAAGTTCGTTTTCATTTGAGACCTGGAACGTGCGTGTTCATGGTCCTTCGAGCCGGATACTCGCGCGTGTGAAAGCCCCGATGGCCAGTGAGTTGGCGTAGTAAGTCCACACCCCAGTAAAGTGTGTGAGGTGTGTTGGCGTGGAGCTGCCTGAGCAAGGGCGGAGTCCCTGAGCCAGGGCGGAGACCCCGAGCCAGGGCCGAGACCGGAGCCAGGGCGTAGTTTCGGAGCCTGGGCGGAGTCCCACAGCTGGGCAGTTTGGAGAGCGCCATCGCAGTCGTGGGTGGCAGAGTTGACGTCGTGAAGTGGTTTGTTGAAGTGAAATCGTGAGTACGTTTTGGTTCATTTTTACGAGTACGAAGTAAGAAGAGAAAATTGTGTTGAGTACAGGACTTGTAAAACTTTACTCATGTTTGCTTCAACCATAGAATTATATTAAGGCATAAACGTCCGACGGGGAATCTATGCACGATTTGCATAAGGTTAAGCAGTTCGAAATACTTGTAATAATTTCGGAATTATTTCAACTCGTAGTAATTAATATTGTAGGTTAGGCAATTTGACATTTTCTTTGAAGTTGACTTTGTTGTTTTTCGAGTAGTTTGAATTTGGAATATTGTGTTAACATTGAATTCAAAACATGGAGTCTTTATATAAATTGCAGAAAGATAAAAAACTTATTATTGAAAAGGCTAATTCTAATTTTAAAAAATCACCTAAAGAAAGAATCACGTTCTCATATGTCGAAAACAGATTAGAGTCACTTGAGGCTGTATGGAAAGGTTTCATAAGCACTCATAACCACATAGTACAAGCTGCTACGGATGATCATAGAAAATCCGAAAAGTATTTCACTGATGACGTCTATGAGAATGTTGAGGAAGTTTATTTAGTGTATAAGGCCGAATTAAAATATGTTTTGAATCAATTTCGCAATACTGGAAAACAAATTGTAAAGTCAAACGATAATGTAAGTTCAGTAAATAATTGTAGTGTTAAATTGCCAAAGATTTCAATTCCAGTTTTCTCAGGAATTTATTCAGAATGGACCACTTTTAAAGATTTGTTTACGTCGTTAATTGATAAGAATGACAGTTTGGAGGATGTGCAAAAAATGCACTATTTAAAGGGCTTACTTTCCGGAGAAGCCGAATTACTTGTCAGACATGTACCCGTTACTTCGGATAATTATAAAGAATGTTGGTCTTTGTTGCGTAGTAGATTCGATAACAAACGATTTCTGTCGAATTGTTTGCTGAAGCGTTTAATGAGTCAAACGAATGTAATAGAATCTTCAAGCGCTATAAAGGGTCTGTTAGATACCACTATGGAATGTATTAATGGTCTAAAAAATCTCGGAGTAGATATTACTACGTGGGATATTATGATTATTTATATCGTTAGCTTAAAGTTAGATTCCGAATCCCGTAAACTATGGGAAACCAACATCAGTTCGAAAGATCAGTTACCCAAGCTTTCGGAATTTAAAGAGTTTTTAGAAGCTAGGTTCCGCGCGCTCGAGTTTTTAGACACAACATCCGATAGACCCAAACCAAATGTAAACTTCAGCAACAAGCCAAAAGTACATCATGTTGTTAGTACCGATAGTAACGCTAATGTAAACTTTTCTTGTGCATTCTGTGAAGAAAACCACAAGATTGCTAATTGTAAGCAATTTGCTAAAGAGAGTTACGAGTCCCGTCATGATTTTGCACAAACCAATCGGTTATGTTATAATTGCCTTAATTCAAACCACTCCATAAAGTATTGTCGTCAAAACTCTTTGTGTCGTATATGCAAACGGAGGCATCATTCGTTGTTGCACCCTGTTAATCAGGTCGAATCGGTCTCAAATTCAACTGTTTCCAATGAGAGGTCGAACACAGCAGTTGAAGTTAAGTCAGCGGTGTCGGACATTCAGGCACCGATATCAGCAAGCGAACTATCTACATCAAATAGCATAGTGTCACATTTCTCGAAAAGCTCAGTACCTACTCAAGTTTTGTTGGCCACAGCTCTTGTCGAAGCACAGACTAGAGACGGCTCAACACAACTGCTGAGAGCGCTATTGGATCAAGGATCCCAGGCATCATTCATAGCGGAATCAGCAGTGCAGCTACTTGGACTTAAGAAGACGCCGGTTAAGTCGATTGTATCAGGGTTAGGTGGTGAGAAGGGTGCTTTCGCCTCTAAGTTTTCAGTCACAATGACTATTCACTCACGCCTAGATTCCAATTTTAGTATTCAAGTTCATGCTTATGTTTTAGGTACTATCACTTCGCTTTTGCCTTCCGAGAAATTGACTAAATTCAACTGGCCTGAATTAGAAGCAGTCACTTTGGCTGACCCAGAGTTCCACACACCAAACAAGATAGACATCTTGCTTGGTGCTGAAATTTATGGCCAGGTTCTTAGAGAAGGTTTGATTCAAGGTCCAACTAACTTACCTGTGGCTCAGAATACAGCTCTTGGTTGGATCCTTTCTGGACAGATTTTATCAAACCGTAAGTCTATTCATTGTCATCATGTCATTTCAAGCAATTCAGATCAGGCTGATGACAACGCGCTTTTGCGACAGTTTTGGGAGATAGAGTCAGTTATTCACACAAAAAAAATACTTTCCCTAGACGAGCAACGATGTGAAGATATTTACGCTCGAACTACTTACCGCGATGAAGCTGGGCGGTACGTAGTCAATCTTCCTTTCCGCAACGACGATCCGCAATGTCAATACGGAAGTTCAAGAGACCTTGCTATAAAGAGATTCCCGCATCTTGAAAATAAAGTCATGACGAACCCGGAAATTAAAGCTCGGTATTCCGAAGTGTTGCACGAATACATCGAACTTGGTCATATGAAGCTCGTAAACGGTAATGATTGTACAATTGGTACAGCTGTATATTTGCCGAATCATGCCGTCCTACGTGAAGATAGAACCACCACCAAGGTTCGAATAGTGTTCGATACTTCAACGAAGAGGTTGAACGGAGTGTCTCTGAACGACGATCTTTTTGTCGGTCCAACATTGCAGCCGCTGTTACGTCACATCATTATGAGGTGGAGAATGCACCCCATAAGTCTCTGTGCCAACATTTTACAAATGTACAGGCAGATGAAGGTCGCTTCTGAATACGTCGATTTTCAGCGAATAGTGTGGCAAGATAAAAGAATAGAGCGGAAAGAGGAACAGTATCAGAATCAGGGAAAAAGAGATATTAAGATAGATAAAGTGATGAAAATCCTAGGAATTTCATGGCGTCGTCAGTGTGATGAGTTCAAATACTCAGTGAAACTTCGTATACAACACACTCTGATCACGGTGCCTGATCGTAATTATGAAAGCGCTAACATGGGGAGTTTGAGACGTTGGCAGGTTACGCAACGTATGTTGCAAGAGTTTTGGCTACGATGGTCTGACGAGTGTTTGGTCCATTTAGTACAGCGATACAAATGGTCCAGACACCTCCCAGAACCTAATATTGGAGATGTGGTCTTAGTAAAGGAGGATCACTTACCTCCCGCTCGTTGGCTGTTAGGTAGAGTCAAATTTAAGCACCTAGGTTCAGGCAAATTGACGCGAGTCGTGACTCTTAAATGCAATGGATCGTTGATTAAAAGTCCTATATCAAACCATGTGTTTTGCCTGTTACAACTTAATGTTATTTGTACTTTATGATGTTAGTTATGTTAGATTTTTAATAGATTTATACAGTCCACTGTTTATAGTTGTAATAAGAGTTATATAGTAGAGTTGTTGATTGTCTGTTTTGTTTAGTGTTATTGGAGCTAGTTTTGTTTTTGGTTTGCATATCGCAGAGCCTATGTTATAATGTCCACTTATTTAGTTTTAATGCCCCTGACCTCATGGTGGGCGGACCTTTGTTATTAAGGACATAAACTGATGTCCTTGGTGGGCGGTATGTTTAAGCGTATTCCAAGTTTAAAGTGTTTGTTATGGACAATTGTCACTAGATGTCGGTATAGCAAAATTAGATCGCACTATCGTGTGTGGTAGTTTATTTAGTAAGGTTCTTTGATGTTTTTTGATATGTATGTACAGTTTTCTACTAGTTTGCTTGCTGAATAAACCTTCAGTTTTAGACATAAAGTTCGTTTTCATTTGAGACCTGGAACGTGCGTGTTCACTCGATGTTTTTAATACGATACATCGAATCGATCCGATGTTTTGACAAACTGTTGATTCACTCGATGTATCGATGTATTTTCATAAAACATCGAATACCAATGAATTTAATGAAAACTCAGTTTGATCTCTTAAATTATTCTCATACATAGTTTTGATTTTTTTATAAACAATATTTGAATCAGCGATGGTTTCCATGTGTACGGGGATGCTCGTACTAATAGGGGTTGGTTAGGGCTGATAGAAACACTTATAGAGCTGATAAAAGTTTGTTATATTATAAACCTGACATTAAACGTAAGTAATGGGAGTGAATTTAATGAGGGGTGAGGACGTGCGGTTTGCTTGATGACCGATGACGAACTAATTTTGGTTGGAATATAATTTGCGTAAAAAATGTGAACATTTGGGTCAAAGTGTGATTGATGCTTCGGCAAATGTACGTGCATGGTCGTACACCATGAAAAGTTGTTTTTTCTTAGTTATATAGATTTCTTGAACATTCAGCATCCTTTCTTCCTTTATCAAAGCCTTGAACATACACGATAAATGTGCAGACACGGACTGTGCTGGTGTAGGAGTAGTATAATAATTATAACTTGACGTTTGCGTGGAGTGTCAGAGGGCTGACTAGATGAGGGCTTTGTAGTGTGATGTAATGTTGGAAAAAGTACTCGATTTTTAGTAAACATCGATGTTTGTAACCGATACATCGGAAGACATCGATACACACTTCCGATATATCGCATCGAAAAAAACATCGATGTTTTTTCGAAGTGGACACCCCTAATGCAAACAAACAAACACCCACAAAGTTTGTGGGTGTTTGTTACACCCTTTGATAAAAGAAGTAAAGGATACCGCATGTTAGTACACGCAATGTTCCACCAAAAAATACGCATGATTCAAAATTCGCGCAGTCGCCCGCTAGTCTACAATCGACCATTGACACATAAGCTGTCAAAACCGCGGCGTAAAATATTGAAAAATTGCCGTTTTGCATCATTAAACCATGTAAAAGTGAGAACTGGAAGCATAAGAAAGCGAATGGCATTTCATTTTATCAGTGAGTCCCCCTTAAAATACAATATTTTACAAGAAAAAGTAAAATTTATATTTTCATACATTCTATGTAGTTGGATAATGTGGATACGACTTCTATAAAATTATATTGTTTCGTATTAAAATACCGTAGAAAACGGTTTATTGCGCTCTCCACAAACTTAACTTATACGCACTAGTAGGTACAGTAATATTTGTTACACACAAAACTTCCAAATCACATAGCAGTCGCATAGTCGTCCAATATAGTCGCTTACCTAAGGGTCGTCGTATATTCCTCTATCATTGCTTTCTTAACACATGTTCAATGTCGCTTCCGATCACAATATATTTTTTGGGGTACTTTTCTCGACAGTTTAAACTCGAAAAGTTTTTTTATTATCAGGGCAATTTAAGACATTTAATTTGAGATACGACAGTGAATTCAACATTTTCCCATAGATTTCCTCAATCTATAGAGAGCGTGAAAAATGGACTAATGCCGTACTTTTTACGAGAGCCACCCGATTGGAGACCAACAAAACGTACCTGTTTTTGTTCATTATATTTTGATGAATCGGATTTTTACACAAGTAACAAAGGCCACCGGATGTTAAAGAAAACTGGTTAAATATATTGGTTTATATTTGAGTAATCGGCGGTTATGCTCAATACCGCACCTGCTATAATATCGCCAGACTGACACACCAACTATGGTCTCAAACTAAGCAACGCGTGTACTATGTACCGATATCATAATTTGTACCGTACAATGGACTGGGGGCAATCCCGGTGACAACCAGACCAGGGCGAATTACAGAAAGGCCATTTCCGAAATTTCCTGGGACGCAAATCGAACTCGCAACCACCCGGTACAGTGTGCCCAGTGGTATACGTGCAAACCACTGTGCCAAACAGTCGTCAGGATACCAAGCCAAGCGATACTGCGCCAAGCAATATAATGAACACTTCCATCACTTGTCTTTGCTTTTCAAAATTCAAATTCAAATATTTTTATTTCAAATAGGCCAGATTAACTGGCACTTTTAAAAAGTCAAGAACTAGGTGCATGTTCCAAAACAAAGTCCTATGGAGAAGAACATGCAAGAAACTCCATGGATACATTTTTTCTTTTCTCTTTTTTAAAATTATGTTTGTTTATTTACATTAGGTATTAAGGCTAAAGCGCCCATCTAGCCCGCGAAGTTCAAATTTTTTGAGTTCTTTTAGAAATTTTTCAAAATCTGACAATAATAAAAGACAAATTTTGTAATTCGCGAAAAAGACCGTGTGCAGTGCATTTATTAATATATCCAACTTACTCTAAAACATTTCAAGAACGACAGCTATCCAGATAATCTGGCAATTTTTGTATATTTAGTGATTTACTAGTATCATATCCACCGTGATAATATTTAGAGTAAAATAAATGTATTAATAAACGCACTGCATACTGTGTTTTTCGCAAATCACAAAATGTTGTCTTAAATGTTTTCAGATTTTGGATAAACTATAAAAATACTCGAAAATTTTGAGTTTCGCGGGCTAGACAGGCGCCTTCACCTTAAGAGATGTGAGGACAATGTAGGTTAACGCATAAGGCATCACAAATAAAGAAGTAATAGGCCTAGAATTTTGCCATGTCAAAAACTTATTTCTACTAGGAAGTTATGCTATATTAATGCACCAGTGCTTACATGGTGCTCACATTTTAACATTTTGTCATTATTGTTACAATATTATTTTGCTGTCTATCATTTGATTAGGTACCTACTTTAAATTTATACAATTCAAGTATACCACAATTGAATATGATTTGATTTGGAATAACATTTGCTAGATATAAATGTCAGCGAGGAATTAAATCATAATCATAAGATTTCAAATTATAATGCCAGTGGGTTGCTGTGTGCAGAGAGGTATTGTATGCCAAGCGTCTTTATCATCAATCTAATCTTTAATGCTATAATATGCTTTGGACATTAACGTGCATTTAATTACGTCTTTGAATTTTGTATCTGGTAGGTCTGTGATGCTAGATGGAATTTTATTGTAAAACCGAACACTATTGCCCATAAACGTTTTGCTGGTTCTACTAAGCCTGTATCCTGGGACTGCAAGCTTGTGCTTATTTCTAGTGTTAATACTGTGGATGTCACTATTTTTATCATAGAAGGAGATATTTTTACATATGTACATGATATTCGTGAGAATATATAACGAGGGTAAAGTAAGTATATTTATCTCCTTGAAAAGCTCACGAAGGGAATCGCGGCTGCCTAGGCAGTAAATAGCGCGAATAGCTCTTTTTTGTAAAATAAAGATAGTATTAACATTAGCAGCAGACCCCCACAGCAATATGCCATAGGCCATGATGCTGTGAAAATATGCGAAATACACTAGCCTAGCTGTAGCTATATCAGTCATCTGTCTTATTCTCCTGACGGCATAAGCAGCAGAACTGAGTTTTTTTGCGAGAGTTTCTATATGAGGACCCCATTGCAGTTTAGAGTCTACTGTTATTCCTAGGAAGACAGTTGAGGGTACCGGATCTAGCGCTTTTCCGTCGAGTTTTACATTGGAATCAACCTTGTATACGTTTGGGGTAGAGAATCTAATACATTTTGTTTTGCCAGCATTTAAAAGTAAATTGTTTGCAGAAAACCAATTTGAAATCATAGTTAGTGTTTTATTGGGTTCTACAAGATCCCTATCTTTCCTATTCACTTTAAATATAAGTGATGTGTCATCAGCAAATAGGACTATATTAGCCATTGACTCTTTTATTGTGTGTGGAAGGTCATTTATGTATATTAAAAACAAGAACGGACCCAGAATTGATCCTTGGGGAACTCCCATCTTAACTTGAGAGCCTGAGGAAGTAACATTATCAATTGCCACCTTTTGTTCCCTATTTGATAGGTATGAGTTTACAAGATCTAAGGATCTACCATGAATTCCATAAAATTTTAGTTTTAGTATGAGCGTATGGTGGTCTACGCAATCAAATGCCTTGGAAAGGTCAGGCTTGTGTATAACTTCTTACATTTTTTACCAGGCTGCTTATCTAATACTGTTACATCATAAGGACGTCGTCCGCTTATAATTAAATGTCACATTTTATTTTTAAAGTCCCAGTTTTATTATAATCTCATATATTTCTTATTTAAGGTATTTTATTCTTATTTTATTATTTGTGGACCAATAAAATAAAATAAAGTATTTCCATATTTGCTTAATACTTTTTCTCTTACGAAAACGGTATTTTGAATATAACCCGCCACGTTATAATATTCTTATGTAATTGACTTGAAGGCGTATCCATAGTTTTGACGTCGTTTTGCACAGTTTTGACACCGGGCCCCGCGCGCCGGCGCGCTTTACACACACTGTCATATCCGTGAGATCGCATTTGAATAATAATGAAGTATGAAGTACTGTATCCATTCCTTCCTTTATCAAAGGTTACACCTTAGTGGTGGTAGATGGCCGATGGATGTGAACCGGTTCCATAAAACTATGCAGAAAACCGGTTTTCTTTAAAAAAACCGATGCACTTTTGTTAAATGTGTTATTAAATGTATATGAATCTTACATATATATCCGAGTAGCGAGCGCGTTCCAAACAATAATAAGTTTCATGATAAAAACGGTTGGCTATTTCTGTGTAATAGTGGGTACTGTTACTATCCTTTACGGTGTACGCCAAGAAGCTGATATGTGTTTACATAACAACTCTTGACTCTATGACTTTCTTTGTCTAAGAATGTCAAAAATTATTTGTCAATCTCATGTCAGAATCTGCAGGCCAAAGACTACAATAAGGCAAATGCGCTTATTTGACTGATTGATTAGGCTTCTGAAAGCGCGCCAATTTTCAGTAACTTCGTTTCGTGTTTGATTTCGCTCATAAAATAAAAACGAAAGATGTGGAATGGTTTGTTCAGTTTAAAATAGTTTAAGTGATATTTTCTAGTTTAGGCACTTTTGCTCGTTTTCTGAATATTTGGATTGCCCACAGATCAATCTGCTGTTGGTGGCGGATTTTTCAATTCTCCAAGTCAGTTCGGAAATGTTAATACACCAAATCAAGCTCAAAAAACGGTATGTATTTTGATAGATTACTTTATGAACTTTTCCGAAACTCTTTGTTACAATTATATTTAGAGTTTCGGGAGGTTATTATATTATATACTAATCTAACCTGCACACTCTGATTTCCGTTGATCAGGTGCCTGCCCGTTTAGCAGATGAATAAAAGTAAATATTAATACATAAGTATTATGTTTATGAATACTGAATATATATATACCGCCTGTTTCAGGGTCGCAGAGCGTCTCGTACAGCACCTATTGTTATCAAACAAGCCTTACATTGTGGAGATGATGGTGTAAAAATATGGGGAACAGAAGTACAAATTGTTACTGTAGTAGCTCGTGTAAGAAATATTCGCGTTCAAAGTACGAAAATAACATATACCATTCAGGACATAACAGGCAGGATGAGAGCTGTGCTGTGGTTGGACCAGGAGGCGATGGATGATGATGTAAGTTATCATACAATACATACCTTTCCATCTGATTATTTTACCTATTTAGTTTAAAACATTTGTTTTTTATTTTAGCAAGATAAATCTACACCAAAGGTTGAAGTCAATGAGTACATTCAAATATATGGCAATGTGAAAACTAACAAAGGGAAAAAAGTGTTGATGGCATTCAAAATATTACCCATCACAGATGTTAATGCAATCACATTCCATTACTTGCATTGTATTCAAAGTAAAGTCAAAATGGAAGCGGATTCTAAGAAGGTAGTATCTTTTAACTAGTTGTTTTCTTGTTGGGTATTTTCAAGGATAAAGAGTCTCCTATCAATGATTCCCTAGAATATAAAAACCCTGCATGTTTTTTAATGTTCCCAACCGCCTTAGTTCTGTAATCCCTTTGAGGTGCTTTTTATAAAATTCTACTCCCCAAACCACTCCTAAGGCACAGGTTACTCTTTGACAGCCTGAACACTAAGCTTTAGTATCCAGAAAAGCTTTATCATTGTTCACATCAAGTAAGTTCATTTATTTTTCAGGAAAAAAATATTAATAACAACAACCAACAGTCTAATAATCTGCCAGCAAATTCAATGGTTGGCATGACAGACAGTACTGCATCAGTAAATGGCCTAAATGCCCGTCAGATGTTGGTCTTCAATCTGATTAGAGCATCAACTTTGGAACAGGGCATCAGCAAGCAAGACATGTATGCTACACTCAAGGACAAAATGGCACAAATGGAGTTTGAGTTAGTCCATTTTCTTTATACATGCTACTACTTTCTGTTACATAATATAATTATAATACCTACTGTTTATATCCTCAGTTTTATTGCGATTTTAAAGAATACTAGTTTATGCCCGCGACTTCGTCCGCGTAGACTTAAGTAAAGTATCCTATGTGTTAATCCAGGTTATATACTATGTGTGTTCGAAATTTCAGCCAAATCAGTTCAGTTGTTTTTGCGCGAAAGAGTAACAAACATACATCCACACTCACAAACTTTCGCATTTATAGTATTAGTAGGATTTACCTAGGTTGTGTTTCAGTGCTTACTATACAATCGTCTTAATAACTGTTAGTAAATTAATAGTACTTTAAGATTATAATCTGATATTTGTATTTATAATTCAAACTTTTTCAGGAATATTTTAGAATGGATGTGCGGAGAAGGTCATATCTATTCAACTATTGATGAAGAACATTTTAGAGCTACTGATGCATTCTAAATGAATATTGAAGGCAGATCATTAATGTGGTGGAATGTCATACGCTATGATGTAATAAGACGGGCTTTTATTTTTGCCTTCACCATGAGTGTATTTATTACTTTCAATATGAAGTGTTATTACAAAAAAGTTAAACATATTATGAGAATGTTTATTTCTAGTCATATTTCAAAAGAAAAATTTGACTAGACTTGTTAATCACTTGTTTAACTTTTTTGTAATAACATCAATAGTGCTTAAAGCTACTAGTATGTAATTAAACTTTAAAAGTAAAATATGTTAAATTTTTATCAAAATATGTATGTTTTTTTTACCACCTACACCATTCTTCTATTGAATTGTTATGTGAAGTAAATAAGTAAAATATGAGTAATCTTGATTACTTGTTAACTTATTTAAGTTAATTACATCTCAAACAAGTCAGAAAGACCTGATTATTGTTCAATCAAGAATTATGGTTCAATCAATGCAAAAGTAGTTGATGCAAGAGACTAAAAAAAAAACAATGTTAGATAATTATATTAATTATCACTTAATTATAATTCATCTTTTAAAGATTTATTTTTCAGATCAGGATTTTTCCCAGGGTATGTTTGACTTTCCAATTGAACTTCCTTTAACTCTTCTTGTTCTAATAAGAACTCTTTAGCAGTCCATGCCTGGGAGCCATCTTTGAACATGAATATTGCTCTGTCATCATCTATGAGGTACCTAAAATGAATAAGATGTTTATTGTTAAACAATCAATTAAGAGTAATTTTGAGGGAAGATCTATAAGAAATTATGTCTATGCCAATTAAGTTGAGGGCACAACTAATACGCACTATGCAATTTCATATTCAAATTGTTGATTCAAAACAAATTAATTTGAAAAATTGCACTGTGAGCCGGCAAGTTGATGCCTACTTTCAACTAGTTGAATATTGAGTCGGCTATTCTAGCAAATTGCATTGTGAGTAGCCATTTAAACAATTAACCTTTGGAATGAAAGAAAATACATCCAAACCAGACATTGATCTTCTATTGTGTCTGCCATTACAGCACATTGGTGGTTAATGAACATGTAGTACTTAAATATTTAACTCTAAATTTGCACATCATATTACCTTTCTGCTTGTATATGATTATTCCAGAGACTAGTTTGCCAAATTTTTGTCAACTCTTCAGACCTTGCTCTAGAAGGCTTGTTGGCTACTGATACAAACATCATCAAAGTCTGGCCTTTTTTAGTTGCTTGCAGCACATTTTCTGGGTTGGACATGTCTAATTTAGTTATATCAATTGCTGGAGGTTTTCGAAGATGTTCTGGCAACTCATCCTCTGGTAGCGGTTCTTCGTCTTCTTCCCATTGATCAAAAAGCCTGTTAAGAAAAGAAAGTATTATGGACTTATGTTGCCACTAAGTAGTGTAGTTTTTTTTTATCGTGCATTATGACAGTTTACCTGATTAGTGTATACTTGACTTTACTTTGACCTTTAATTTTGTTTATATTTTGTAAAAGATTCCACCAACCTTTCCATATCTGCATCTGAAAAATCTCGAATATCCTTTTTTGCCCATGCCGGCTTCTCGCCATCTCCAGGTTTTTTAGCAATACCAATGGACGAAAATGCTAAAACTAAAATAATAATTCGTTTATTCATAATGATTCTCTAGTTACGTTTGTAGTTAGCGCTGAAAGGTACTTAATGTAAAACTTATAAAAGAAAAAAAGAATTGACGGTCAAAGAAGAAAATACATTATCAACAACATAATGATGGCGGCGTGACATTTTGTTTGTCGTGTCATTTGTCTGTGGTTGTAGTCACAGACAACTTATAACTGTGGGTTGTATGTAGTATACTTAAAACTTCCTTGGTGGTTGGTCAATGAACACCCACCTTGACTTGTTTGAACACCTTGTTGAACACATCCTGATGGAACTGGGATCTAGCTACGGATCTGCAATGTTGTTTGGTTGTTTGTACAGACATGGCATAGAGTAAATTCTATATTTCGTACGGCCTGGCAACGCTGAATGTCACTGTCACTGTCACTCAAGTCATGTCAGTGCGACAAAAAAATACTTACGTCACGAGTAGTCTGCCAAGTCTTTGCTTGCTTGCCTTGAGTTAGCTTGCTACATATCTCTAATCTGTGCCTTGAGTTGTCACGACGATCCACGACGATCGCACGTTACGTCAAACAAATCATGATTTGGATTTGAGTTCCTATTTTTTCTAATTGGACTTTTTTATTAATTTAATTAATCATCTGTGTATTCATACATAATAATTTTATTATTTATTCAAATACACACAGTCGTTGCGAAAAACTAGTGAAATTCAAAATTCCGGCGTTTCGTTTCGAATTCTTGAAAGTGAGTTGCTGCATAGAAGATTACGGTGTTGTATATCGTATGCAAAATGGACCAGAGTGGTATTACGCCGAACACTTCGAATCAGCAACTTGTTATAAACAGTGACAATGACTCCGCAACGGCGCTGCTGCAGGGGAAGCAGGCGAGGAGAAGAGAAAATCTAAGGGACGTCACGTTTCGTGAATACATGACTGTAGGAGTATTGTGCTTTGTCAACTTGATCAACTATATGGACAGATTCACACTTGCCGGTGAGTTTTTACTAGTTTTCACCTACTTATACATCCATAAATTTCGGTCTGCTCGACCCCATATAGGTAGTTAAAACGTGATGATATAGCTCATTTTTAAATTTTCATATACATTATGTAAATACTACATCTATTATGTAAATACTACATTCAGTTAGTATCAGTAGAAACAAACTATGAACTTAGTCTTGGTTCAAACATACAGACCTACAAAAATATGAAATCTTTGAATTTGGGTCAATGTCACTTTTTTAAAATTGCAGTTTTAATAAGCACAGTATGCCTATATACTAGCACTACCTAGGTAATAGTTGGGACTGCCCAAAACTTAGAGTAATATTGAAGTACTCATGGCCCATCCTAATTTGAATCTCAATAATTATATAATTTTTGCAGCAAAGATTATGTGCCTTAGAAAATTTGCCAAGATAAAATTTGGCTGTATTAGATTGTTAAATATAAAGGCTTCAACCAACTAGCACTTAAAATGCATATCTATAATATTGTGAAAAAGTAAAAACAAACACGACCAGAGTACTGGGCACATTTCCTAAAAGAAAAAGGAATAATGTCCAGCAATCATAGTTTTTACAAAATGGTGTGCAGAATTAAATAAAGATCGTTTTAACTTTGACAAAAAATAGTAGTTACACACTATCTATGACAGTCAGTTGGAGCCCTAATTAAATAAAACAAAGACAACTGGCTTTTAAATAAAATGAAAATAAGTACCTTACCATGTAGGTACCTAATAATTATTTTTTACACATAAGCTTAACATGCCCGTGGCATACATTGAGAACAGAAGACCAGATGTATTTGTCTTAATGCAGAAATCAAATCACTCGCTTAACTATTCATTCTCATAGATATAAATATTATACCTACTACAGGATTAAGCAGTATTCTAGTTGCAATAAATACAGTTTACGATCTTGCTAATCCATCATTAATATCCTCTTCTGCATCACTGATGACACAATGTAAACATGCAAAGTTGTGATGAAATTGTGAAAACCTTGAACAAATACTGAAAATGATTTTACAACATAGTCAACTTGAATTATTTATTTTAAGAAATGCTAATTAAAGTATTAATCTAGTGTGTACCTATTTTCGGCGCCCTGTGAGTCCCTGCGGCATAAGGTATAATAATATATTATCATGTTGTGTTAACTTCAGTTAACGAAATGTAACTGCTAATAAGATTCAAAATCATTTGCGATTACAAAAGCTTATGCCGTGCCACTTGTGCGCGCCGGCCTTGGCGCGAGAAAAACTGGTACTAGGGATTCACACACTTATAAGTATAAGACACTAGCTGTTGGCGGCGGCTTCAACCGCGTGGTAGGTACTTCGATAAATTAAAAGAAGCCTATGTCACTCCCTATAACATCAGCTATCTGCCAGTGAAATTCCCGCCAAAAAGATCTTACCGCAACCCACCTCCTTCTAATAATCGGAAGAGATTAGGGGTATTCTATCACTTTCCGTGCTCGTCTGACCCATCAATCCCGATTCCAGATATATTACTAAGCAAACGGTAGTTGCTTAGCTAGGTACTTACCGGACCCTTACCTACGGAAGAACCTAAAATAAATAATGTATCCATTTTTGACGTCCTACTCCTGGGCACGGGCCTTCCCTCACTACGAGGGGGATTCAGGCCGTAATCCACCATGCTGGCCGAGTGCGGGTTGGCGGATTGCACATGTCTTTCAAAAATTGGTTAGATTTTGCTAAAACATACAGATTTCCTCACGATGTTTTCCTATACCGTAAGCAAGTGATAATCATATAGAAATTATGATTCGCACATAGATCCAGAAAAGGCCAGAGGTGCGATGCCGGTTTGAGCCCAGGACCTGGTGCCCGAAAGACGCGTGCTTAACCAATCGGCTAACCTACGGACGTAAGAACCTACTTAACATGAATTGAATGAACAAATCATGAGATGAGAACTATTACATTAAAACCATGAGTAAGACGTGTCTACACTCCACATAGATATGACTATCTACCTACCTCCTCACGTTTAATTTAGTCATCGTGCAATCATTCTGTCTAATTGTGGATAATAGTTACGTCATCACGATAAAAGCTTGGGATGCCATGCCATGCCATGCCGGTTACTGTTGAACCATAAAAGTATTATTCTATTTTATCTTATCTTAATAAATACCGCAGTGTCTACTCATATTTTAACTTATATTTAAAATAATTATAATAAACCCTAAAGGGTGCTCTAAACACTGCTATAAATAGGCCCTATCTAGGCACATATTTGCCTACTGTCCGCAAAACCACAGGCAATAATTATTGTAAGTGTTAGGTATGGCACCTGCTTACCTATTAATTAACTAAAAATAACTTATCGGTAATTTCTTAATGCTCGATCCAAGTAAGGATCCTATTAGTAAAGGTACCTTACGTAACCGTCTTTCCACCGGGATCATAATTAATTAGGGATAAACGAGCTTAACCTGATTTACTAATAATCCTTTTTATCTTGATATGGTCGTTTTTACGCTTGTCTACTTAACATGTTCTGAGGAGCGTCTTACGAAAGATTTTGTATCCTACCTATGTAATGTTTACATTCCGAGTTGAGCCAAGAACGGTGTCGTTGACTTTTTATATTGAAGAGAAATGACAGGACCTCAATGCGCCCACTAAAGAAAGGAATGTTTCGTGGGTGGTGGCTTTTAAGCATGACACACGATAATTACATGGGTGACGGCGTGTAGACAAGTTTAATTCGTCTACAACATTAGGTTGGTAGGACGGAACCAAGCAAGAAACGATTATGAAGCCAGAGTTAAACGGTCCCTCGGGTAAACATAATTCAATGGTAAAAATTAGGAAATTGTGATTCGGAACGAATGAACAAAGCCACTTTTACCTATATTCCTCCTTACTCGAACACAAATGCAAGGTTCAATGTACACACTACGTGATAAGTCTACACATAACACGTCAATAAATTTCCATTAATGAAGGCTGAACACCCAGAGAGGGTCGGTGTCACGTAATCAGAGAACTAATCTCCAGTGTCTACTCACGTGCGTGGGTTCGGTTCTCATTCCTCAATGAATGCGATGTCGTTCTTTAATATGGAAGCCGCTTACATTATTTTTTTTATTATAATTTTTAAACGTAAGCACCTACTAAGTACTTTCCAGCTTTATTGCATTCACTTGAAATGTTATTATAGTCAAATAAAAATGACAGTAAATCAACCCTACATACATTTTAGGTGTAAACACAGGGGGTTAATTTCCCCAGAGGGCGATCCACAAGTTGCCACCACAATAACACACCCTCAAACTTCCTTATCTTGATTAAAATCTGGAAGCAATCAGAGGTTCAATTTGCCAACACCGGCTGCACATAGATATTTTTTTCCTACGTATTTATTTGCTTTATACCTACGTAATGAACTACAACTTTTTCTTAGATGACTAATAGTGCGTAAAGATAAGAGATTATGGCGTATCATATGCCATCATATGATATCTCTTATCTTTGGTAGTATCCACGTATTTCATTTTTTCCGAGTTATTCAAAGACATTTGAATATGTGAAGTTACTATAGCCACACCAGGATAGGTACTTTTAGGACACCATGGCACACACTCGATGGGACTTGGCATCGGGCAAAATGACCAACTTCCATCCTCTCTAATGGAATTAATTTTCTAAAATCCTTGGTTAATGCTCACCTATGTAAATCCTGTGCAAAATTTCACGCTTCTAGACCTACGGCTTAGGCTGTGCGTTCGGTCAGTGATTTGTTAGAACTTTATCAAGTACGATCTTAATTTGCAATTAGCAAATGTTATCATTTGACGTAAACCGCACGACTAACATTAGATAAAATAAGCTTAAACATTCTTTGTTGAATGCTTAGATTTGATTTACAAGAAATTCTCAAGTATGCCGCATGTCTCGAAATCTATTTATTGTATCAGTTCATAAACATTAATTACTCATACTGTGAACAATGCGGAAACGCAACAACTCACTGTTCCTTATATTTAAACAATTATACACTGAACTGAGGTCGGTTTTGATGGTGAGAAAAACGAAAGTACCTACTCTTATTTTCGTTCGTGATCGTGCTTACTTCTTTAAAGTGAACGGAATCTTTATGCGTAGTATGTGACACCACATCAAAGAATGTTAAAGATACTTAATTCTTCATAACACCAAACAGGTATAAAAAAAATTATCGATCACATTTTTGTTTCCCGAAACACCCTTATAAAATTGTGTTCCCGGTTTTGTTTACTACAAATTATTACCACACATAGTTTCGGGAGTCCCGGGTGTTGTCCATTGCATAACGGGTAGCTCCCTTGGGGACGATATAGGGTTACTGTGGGGTAAATCGTTATATGTATGCACGTTAACTGCAATTTCAAAAGGAACGGATAAGTGTCATTTCAATAGTTCGCCTTCCTTTTATTTTAAAATTTTGTTTGTAGGTAGGTACTTATTCATAACCAGATCCGTACTCTGATGATATTATATGCTATTTATATATTTATGTGTAGATAAATGTCCTTAGTATTTATAGAACGAAATATTATTCAATATTCTCAATAACACTGAATAAAGTTATGAATTATATTCATTTAAAAGACCACTTACATTAACATTTAAAAGTGGCTAAAAAGAGGGTAAACGATAAAGATATTGTCAATAAAAAGCGTACAGTGAAATAATTTACACATACATTACAATCAAATGATAAATCTATACAAATAAATAAAATTGGAGTGTCTGTTTGTAATATCAAAATAACACCTTTTCACTAAATGCATATGAAAGTACATACGACACATGTAGCAAAAACGTGATTTAAAAATTTTTTGTCTCTCTGTCTGTCTGTCTGTCTGTGTGTTTGTTCTGGGTAATCTCCGAAACGGCTGGACAGATTTTGACGGGACTTTCACTGGCAGATAGCTGATGTTATAGGGAATAATTCAGGATACTTTTATTTTAGAAAAACTAAATTCAAAAAAATGGGTCCTGTCATGCGGGCTCAGAACGCGGGATCGGGCTTTTTTGTTAAGTTAAATTCCACGCGGACGAAGTCGCGGGCTCAGCTAGTGTAGAATAAAAAACATAATTCATAATAATTCGTATAGTACATCTCTATGAAACCAACATGCTTCATTCATAGAGGTACTCCTAAGATGAATTTCCACGAGTTTACGAGTTCCATCGTAGCTAAAAGAGGACCCTTAATAGTTATGGTTAAATTTGCCATTTACGTGGAATCGTAAAGCTTAGGCCAAAGCGATTACTTCAAAGTCAAATGCAAAGCCGGTGCTCGCAAGAAGTCGTAAAACACAGGCACAACTAGGGTTATCTTGCCAAGTATCACTTTAATCGACGCACATTTAAAAGTCCACGAACGTAAAAATCTTTTTAAATGTAAAAATGGACAGGAATTTACTTTATTTTAATAATTTTTATTTATTCATATGTTTTAGCTACTCAAGGGAGCTTTAGAGTAATCCATTTAAGGTCCTTTTAATCTGGATTCATTAATCAGGCGGTTACGGTATCATGTGGTTGTGGGATCAAACAGGATTATGAGAGAGACGCACAACCAACAGTAAGCTCGACTTTACAAAACGGTTAGAAGTTTTATGTGTTTCATGTTCGTCACAAATTTATTTTCGTCTCCTAGTTATGGAGTTGGATGTTTTAAAATAGATTTTGGGTGCTCCGTGCGATACTATAATTATTCATAATATTACTATTACACCAATTTATGTTGTCAAATAAGGTCAATAAGTATACCCTGTTCTTCTTCTTCTGATAAAGTATTTATATTTGTAAGAAGCAGTGTACTTGCTTCGTATGAACAAGTACAATGTAGTCTTAAATTGATATAGCTTCAACAGTGATTGCTTTGATTTGATGCGTTGCAGCTGTGCGCCAACGTGGATATCAGAGTAGCCACCATACCCGCATGCAGGGTAGCATAGGCCAGGCACACCGGGATGCGTTTCGAGTGCCCATCGAGACTGCACTTGGAACCAATTAGATCCGCCTTTAGAGTTATTACATTGATGGGCACCGCCCGAGCACTGAACATCAAAATTAGAGGCAACTATTTTTTGTAAGTGATGTATAGGATATTCTTGAACAAGAAGTTCTTCCTACATCGGATTTGAATTCTTATCTTATTCATTCTTGTTGATTAGTACTAGAATTTATCGTTAACTCGCATTTGGGTACAATAGTTGATCTTATTTATAAGGTGCTGGCATCAAATTGCAAATAAAGGCACCGTTTGTTAAATTTATGACTATGGCCGTCGGAGATTAACAACCAACTCAAACAGGTTTTTAAAGTCATCAAAACGTACATATATGACTCATCATGGCATTTGCATTGATATTTACATCAGATTACTAAATCGTCGCATTAATATCTAATAGTTAATAAATGTAAATATAATACAATTAGCAAATGTAAATTTAATGAATTAAACTCATTACTCAGTTAGTAAGTTAATTCATTGCAATTGTACGCAATAATCAGTAATGAAAGTTGAAGGACATTAACAACATTCTCAAGTGGTACGCTTATCTTTCGAGCATAAGGTCTGCAGAAATCAATTTTAAGATAAGAATACGGCCACGTCCCCCGTTGCAACATATTCCACAAACCATGTCATGTTGTCAAGTGGGCAAACGTCGGCATCGACGGTAGATACGATACGGACTACGGTAATGGCGATAATAAATACATGCATCACAAATAGTTATAAACCGTTGTTTATAGTGTAACCAACATGGGCAAGTCAAATTGAAGAGGTTGACGCACTCTTTATGGACTATAATATGTAAGTACCTCACTACCGGAACGTCTTATAATGTAATTTCGTCATCAAACTCATCACCAAGGCAAGGCGATAATTACATTGACTATTATTAATTTCGTGTTCTTGAGAGAATCCGGCTGTATAGTACCAACTTGATCATTTGACTACCTATTAAGGTTGAAGTTATTAAATTGTTGTCATCAGAAATTTAAGTTCCTCGATAAAAATAATAAACACTACCGGTAGTAACACCTAGATAACACGAAGATTACCTTTACTTGTTTATCTTGGCTTTATGATTATGTTACTAGATATATGGCGCGATGCAAAATGTGATTTAATTTATCCTATATTCTGTTAATACTTAACATATTGTTCTGTATTGTAGTCTGCTTCTGTGCGCCTACCATACTAGATGTAACCTGGAGTATGAGTTTCCGTATATAACAACCATGAAAAATAATTAAATAAATAGCAATTAATTCAAGTACCTTTAATGTAGTACTATACGGCTTTCCACCAATAGATTTTCTTTCACACGAATCAGAGGGAACCGTAACTTTGGCAACTAGCGAGCAAGTAATAAGAGAAAGTAATGGACCTTTTCACCACACACCTAGTGTGGGAACGTAATGTTTACACAGCTATGGCACTGCACAGTCGCCAACATAATCGATCTTTTTAAAAATGGGGTTGGGTTGAATTGATTGCACCCTCCTAATGGCAACAAAACCGGCGAGCAATATGCAGGCACACCCTGATAATATTTCTCCAAATTATTTTGAGAACAGACAGGTACAATCTTAGATAACTCAACGGGAACAAGTTTAAACTTTGTTCTAAAATAATTATGGTAACTTTTTGACAGTCTAAATATCAAGCTCCGGAAGCACTTTGTTAAGAGGGCTATAAAAACTGTTTTTTCTGTGGTGCTGCAGTGACAAACACCAGCGTGTTAAAATTACACTCTTAGTTTATTACAATTTCTTTGATATGCTTGCATTGGATAGAATAAATAAACGAAACATGTTGTTGCCTTTATACCTATTTTGTTGTCTTAAAATAGAGAAAACTATAATGTTTTGTGTGTGTTTCGTCCAGTACAAATGTTTTTCATTCCGGACATATTGATAATACATGTAAACATTTCATTGAACTTGTATTTATATACTGCTTATCGTAAAGAAGCAATTTATTCTGTGTTGTTGTGGATGAATACTGAGCAATACCCAATCAGGTGTTACTCATATTCCAAGATTATTTAAAATTACAATAATAATTTCAATATTTCGTCCAGACCCATCGAAATGTACGATAGATACAGTATTTGTGCAATAGAAATAGTATCCGCGTGTGTAAATTCTACTTGCTCTTTCTAGGAGTCGGTACATACATCGGTACATTCTTTTTGTGAGATTAGATTGAGCTGCAAGAAATGCTTTTAGCCGTAATTGATGTAAAATAAAATAGATAAGTACTTAAGAAGACAATTGCTGCATGACGTTTTTGCAATTAAAAATAGATAGCTTTCTTATTAAAATACCTAACATTAAGTTCAGAAGAAGTGGTGATACCCAGGCATTGCATCCGTTATCTTAGTGTTTGCATCCAGGTCAAATTACCATATGCGCATGTTCCTGTTATTGGAGCTGCTATTACCAGGATAACCACTGGATACCTACATCGGGTTGCATAATAAAACATACCTCAATCATTTCAATAAATCTACGTAACTTGAATGTTTTGTAGTAACGCGTGCATCCATTACTTACAAGTATTGCTTTACAAAGACTGGAAACAATAGTTTATTCTTTATTGTCGTCGTATCCTTCACCTAATTGGCTCACTTCTATTCGTTTCACAATTCAGTTTTCATCTACTTACTTATATGATGGTTCGGTTGTATTTTATGACAAAAAGTTGTTCAACGTATTATCCACATAAATTCTGTAATCTCAGTTATCTTCTTGGTAAAACAAATATTCGACATTCTGGATAGTGATTCAAGCAGTAGCGGCGGCCAAGTATGAGTGGAGGTTATGCATCTTATCTGATGCATGGAGATAATTTTGTTGGTTTTAAGTACATGAATACGTATCACTATTTAATATAATGGAATTATTGCTGATTATTATTATCGGGCATTTAAATCTTTTGTGTTGAATAGCCGATCATACTTTTAGTGACTACTAGCGGCCCGCCCCGGCTTCGCACGGGTACATTGCGGTTACATTATTCGAGTTTTAGTAAGGATCCCTATTTTTTTTTTAAATATATTATAGCCTATGTCACCCGGGGATAGTGTAGCTTCCCAACAAAGAATTTTTCAAATCGGTTCAATCTCAGATTAACGAATAGGCAGATGACGCGCCTAGAACACAAAAGTGTGTTCACCAAAGCAAATACAAATTACAAAGCGAATACAATCTCGCGTCAGTACTGAACTTCGCGTCACAGCGCTTACACGTTAAAAATTGTTAGTTGTTTAATTGTATAAATGCCGTCTTGCGTGATTTAAAATTGTAAAAGTTGTTCCCAAAAATAAAAAAAGCAGATGGAATATCTTCCCACAGATAACTGTTGTTTATTTTATATCTTGTAATTTATTTACCCACAATTTTGTTTGGCTCACTCAGAACACAAAATGTTGACAGTAATTGGTTGGTGTTGACAATTTACATCGAAATAAGTTTCCTTGAATTAGGGAAATGTGGATGGGGTGTAGAAAGATGATTAATTTATACATTTATATATCGAAATAATGTATGCATAATATATAATATTATTTCTTTATTTAAAACTCTAGTTATTTATTCAACAATGAACCATTCAGAGGTATGTTTTGCAATTTTGCGATTTTCAATAGCGGCTAAATCGTGAATATTTATTGGTCGGGGCTACCGATGGCTCGTGTCTGGACGCAGTCATAATTAACTGCAAACCTAATCAAGTAATAATTATTGCCTCGTATAGGATTATGGCCTGAATCCTCCTCATGTTGAGGGAAGGCCCGTGCCCAGCGGTGGGACGTCAAAAGGGCTAAATTATTATTATTTATTATAGGTAACTACCTCTTCTAGTTTGAAAAAAAAAAAACTAATTGTATAGTAAGGTTCCACACTACCGATTTCATCCATGCCGCGTAAATTTTGCTGTTGGGAAATCCACCCCAATATGTTATGTGTGTAACTGTTAATTGTATTAAATATTTTAAATTAATAATATTTTTCAATTGTAATATACCTATATATGCTTAAAAAGACTTCCAAAAATCTTGAATGTTACTTATAATGGCCTTGAGTGATAATGCAGAGATCTGCATTGATCGATTTGTAAAAAAAATGTACTAAGTAACTTTTTTTATTTGATTACCATTATTCTGTTCAAACTACTTAAGTACCTAAATTGCGAAAGAACACTTCCAATTTGTAACATTAGTACTCTTGAGAACAATCGGAAAAATTATGGGAGATCGTTCCCCAATATCTGGCAACTTTACACGCACACAGATGTACGAGTCCCTACAGTGCCCCTCCTAGTTGTCACGCACACATTTAATGCCATGCGGCTTCACATCGTTTGTTGCGTAAACTCCATCTGGTCAAATCTGTGGGTTCAATAGTTTCGGAGCCTATTCATTACAATCAAACAAACAAAGTTTTCCTCTTTATAATATTAGTATGATAATATGTACCTATAGGCCGAGTTAATGAAAGCACCGGTGTTCCAAAAGCAATGTTACAAAAATCTATTGAACACTTGTTGTCTAGCATGACGGTACCTACTACATTACATTTACACACTTGCAGACATTCTGGCACTGAAAGCGTAAACTAACTATAAATACACGATCTCTAAGTATCTTTCTGCATGTAAGCTAGATTCCCAAGTGCAAATATTATTGGTGGACAAGGTGTAAGTGGCTAGCTAATTTGTGTGTATGACCTACTTTCATTACCGTCCGTAAGTAACTCAGACATAAATTCTGAAGATTGTTAACATCTGCCAGAAATTATTACATTAGATTTTTTTTACAAAAGTATGAATAATAAGATATCTTAAACTTTTTTACTACTTGAATTAGACCCATTATGAAGATAAGCAATAGATGCTCCTTGATACCTTAGATCATATAACAAATTGTAGATGTAGTAATTTCTGAAACGTGAAAATAAATCCCTTGTTATTTCATATACGCCTCTCAACATTATATGCAGCAAATAACTTATATAAGGGTGACTGCGGTGATCCAAACTTTATTAAGCCCCCAGGAAGATCTGTCATCTCCAGCAAATAAATTCTTTATTAACAGGAAATGAGAGTTCGTTCGAGAGCGTTCAATCCAATATTATTGTCAACTTTTGCAAAGTTGCAAAGTCATTACCGACATAATAGGTTGGTACCTATTGTGGGGCCTGCAGCTGTGCTGTGCCTATCAAGGGACCAGTTTTGAGATATAGGTACCTACTCTAGTTTAAGAAGTAGGTACCTAATACTTACCATTTTTATATGATATATGTTACCAGCATCTACCTGTTTAAACTTCGTAGTATGACAGCCGGCTGAAGTAAATAAACAGGTGACTACAGTTACGTAATGCTCGGTCTGTAATTATGAACTTTGTTCGATTAGGTAACTACCTCTTTACGTAGGTCAGCAACAATATGTATTTTAGCGTGATATAAATAAACTTCGAGTTTCGTCATCATAATGTCAGATTTAACACCGAAGAACGGGAAACACCTCGCGCTGCCGCCGCGCCGTCACGAGCCGCTGTGCAATGTTTCGCGCCACAAATTTCTCATTGCTGATTGGTTGTTGTAATGGCGTGATGTACGAAGGCGGTGCGCACGCGTCGTGTCGGCTGTCTGCTCATGCGACGGTGCTGCCAACACGCGACGTGGTAAACGGGCGATGACGTAGCGGTATCCGTGTGGTCGCGTGACGCGCCACGCTACCTGGCACGACCGGCGACCGCGAGACGCCCACCTATTTCGAAGGTCACCGCACTAATCTTGATTATCAGTATATTGATATTTCGTTACTTAATAATAAATTATACAAAAACAATAACATAGGAAACCAAACTGCCATCACAGCACTTATTTTAGGGAGCCACCTAACCTAATGTTAGGTAATTTAATATATCTACAACTAAGTAAGTAAGTAACCCAGCTAAACTGCTGATCTAGCCTACTGACACAAATAGTAAATTGCTTAAGCTTCATTGGCACGGTGTAGGCTCTACCACAATACTTACTCACTTAGGTAGGTACATCATACAATATTTTATAAACAATGAATAGTACAAATATCTTTCGCTTGTTCATCTATTTCTGAATAAGCATCGTGAATAGGTGCCGATGTGTCGTTAAAAATAGAAATTCTTAAATTTCAAAGTCGGCACGGTAACGAACGTTCAATTTTATAAGTATTATTTTTGTCTCGCTTTGAAGACATTAAGTGAAAGGTATACATACCTATGCAGTATTTTTTCTCAAACTATTATTACACTGCTATGAATGTGGTATCCATTAGAAGAGGCTAGTTATGTAGCACTGTTCCCGGGAATATGTGAAATTAAGATTATTATGCCGTTCTAGTTAACTGAAAAAAAAACAAATTAATACACGGGATAGTCCCAATATTCATGGAAACAGCACATCACTAGACGAGGCCATTAGACTTCAAACGAATACAGCCATAATTTCTTGAAGCAGATTTATCTTATTGATGACCAACAACATTTTGCTGTGAATATTTTATATGCTTTAATTAACTGTAGACGTAATCGATTGACTCAGGTGTTACTATGCGGAAATCCGTTGTAAAATTATTTAGGAGAAAGACCCACTCATCCTCGGCTTATCAACCTCAAAATTATAAACCAATTATGTTGATTGATGTAATAGGTATAATAGAACTATCTGAGGACCGTATTACGTTTTCCAGCTGATGGATGTATGGATGAATATAGATAGTGTACGTAATACAACATTTCAAGCAGTGACTGAAACTGAATCATTAATAAGTACTTCTTCACACTGACCCAGTGTTTAGCGGCAAGCGAGTAACAATGACGCCCGCCAGCCACTGTATCAAAGAATTTGTAATAAAATTAATAATACCTATTTGCACTGGATCAATCTCGCCAGACGAACACACCAACTGTATGGTCCCAAACTAAGCAACGCTTGTACTATGGATACCGTACAATGGATTGGGGGCGATTCCAGTGACACCCGGACCAGGGCAAATTAAAAGGCCATTTCCGAAATCTACCCTGACGGAAATCGAACCCGCAACAACCGGGTGTAGTGAGCCGAGTGGCCTACGCTCGAACCACTGCGCCAAGCGGTCGTCGTATTTTCGTTGGGTTGTCATCCCACCAACATCTATCACGCAAATTATTTCTAAGCTTGCCTACTAAAACCATTATCTACCTAGTGAGTGTTACCTAGTATTCAAATGTAAGGCTTGTATTTGTAAATTCTAAATCTGTAAATAACATAACAGTATTTTATTATAATAATAGGTGTTTATATACCCAGAAAGATATAAAAAGGATTATCCTTAGTTACATTATGTCAAAGCTAATAATTATTTAATTGTATGTTGACCGTGACCTGACCGCGAATTGTTTGCGTCATTCAACATCACGCCACTGCAAATAATCGCACCATTGGATCACCATCCATACGTGCATACCATTGTATGGTATGCATTTATCCAAAGATTTATCCTCTTTAACACAGAAGTAGGTAAACTTACAAGCAGAGCTTTGTTCAATTTACCTAATCCTGCATTGCACCATTTATTGTATCAAGATGACAGACAGAATCACATACGTACAATTATTTTGTGAATTCCTACTGAATAGAATAAGTAAACAAGGTCCTAGGTAAGTAAAGCTTTTTGTGATGATATGTATCTGTCTAGGTTCTGTAATCTTGATAACATTAAGTGCACCACGTTCAATAACCATAAAAACTTTTTCTTTATGTTACTTTTAATATAAAGGTGACGTCACAAAATACGTAGGTAATAGTACTTAGTTTTTTTTGGGCCTAGTCCCGCCACACACTCCCACCACTGTTACTCCTGTAAGCCAGGATCGACAATGGTGACCAATAATGATGACAAGGTTTGATCCTCGACGAGTCCCAGGGAACAAGTTAAATTGTCTTGGAACCCGCACGAATTTAATCGAAAGAAATAATAGGAGGAGTTGGAAGAAAATATTTCCACTACAGGTTACTACTGCTAACATTTAGCAGAGTGATAGTGCCGATCTATGTACCCACCTAAGTACTTAACTGTTTGAGTCACTGACGTTAGGGGGTTCGGCCGGAGTCCGGACCCCTCCTTAGCATACGCAAAAACGCATATGTTCGTGGAATAACCACCTTTTGTGTATATCCGTGCCAAAAAATTGCAGTTTTAAGAGAACTTTTATTATTTATTTGGACACATATTTATAGCCATCTTTTGCCAACAACGTTTCTTGCGTGATGTTGCTTGTGATAGGTATGTGTTTATGTAATTTCCAATTGATTTATTTTATTGACGTTTAGGCCGTGAAGTCTCAGGCAATAAACCAGTCAACTTTTGTTCATTGTTGGACCCCCCCCCCATGTGAAAGCTATGACTATGTCCGTGATTCAAGTATTTTATCGCCTTGCTTGTATCATTTCTTTCTGAATAGGCAGGCTACTTATTCTATAAATTGGTAACATTCACTTGGTACATACAAAAAAATGCCAGACGTTAACGAAAAAAAACAAACGTAGAATGAATGCAGGAGGGGTATCAAAAAATAAACGGTAACGCAAACAATGGAGATTTACAACAATAAAAGAATGATTTATTGCGATGTCAAAATGATACGGCGGGGATATAAAGGGAATACAATTTTATGGCATTTAATTTGTATTATTAGATAAACTATAATAAATACCTATCTACTGTAGGTTTTATTATGGTTTTATTAACGTTATATCCTTTTTCCTACTGATACACGGGTGGTAGTTCCGCCTACCATGTTTGCAGCATAAGCTAGTCAGAAATAAGATCTATTTACCGCAATATTAGGTATCACGTACGAACACACTTAAAGTTATAATTTACTGGTGCCTGAGCTTATCATCGAGGCATGGACATAAAACCGCGCAACTCTCAACAGTTTATATTTATTTAGCTTTATCGGGCAGTGCCAAGTTTCTTCTGCGCACAGACCACACCCCTTCCGTCGGTGTTACCTGTGTCAATATCACTGAAGGCCTAGTTAGTTATTTATAAGCTCGCCACGTATTTAAGTAATTTTAGGCTCTGTGACGATGAGAAACAAAATTCCGGTTGCTTTCGTGGGCTTGCGAATGCGAGGCCACTCACCTTAGCAAGGCCATTGAAGTCATTTGAACAATCAAGATTTACGTTACCTAACTCAATTTGGCCCGGTACGCTTCGGACAATAAGTACATTTGCTCGCCCATTGAGAGAAAGTTATGTACGAAGCATAAAAGCTTGGTTATTTTCTTCCGGCGGCCTCGTCGATCGATTATTGCAACGGCAGTTAACCTGATATTTATATTATTTACACACATATGCCACTGGCCAGCTTGATAGGCATATACTTATAATTTTACATTGGATTATACCCATATATTTATATGTACCTATAGGTAACTGGATCGAGTCCTTTATTTTTTGGTTACTATGATACAGAATAACCAGCCGTGGGAGATTTTCCGTACCTAGTGGGTCCTTCTCCCTCCTACTTCCACCCCTCCCGTCCCCGTTCTTTCCCGAGGACACCCTAGTGGAAAGGGACGCAGTCTCACTAGAAGCCTCTCACTCGGTTCGTTTTTGGTGCAGCAAGGGATCGCCTTCTGTTAGAATAATGCTTCATGAATGTACCATAGGATAATAATGTAGCAATCGCAAGACGATTTTGATTTTGATTTGGCATTTGCTATAGCGCTGCTTATTGTCATAATACCCCTTTGATAAATATTTTATCAAAGTAATACCCTAATCCTAAACTTGTCTAAGAATGTTATCTTTTATCCAAGAAAAATTCAGGACTAAAAAAGTTTGAATTATCTTGCCTTAATGGGCTATACGGGACTTTTTCTACTCTTCGAAAATATCTAAGTGAATTTTCTTTGAATCTTCAGGTTTATTGGGTGACGTCAAAGATGAGTTCAAAATTCGTGATGACCAGGCAGGCTTGCTGCAGACGGTGTTCGTGGTCGCGTACATGGTGTTTGCGCCGATATTCGGGTACCTCGGGGACAGGTACTCGAGACGCGCCATCATGGCGTTCGGAGTGGCACTCTGGAGCCTCACCACCTTCTCTGGATCTTTCATAAGCGTAAGAAATCTTAGATTTTTATTTTTTATTATTAAAATGTCAAGTTTGTTGAACCTTCGCACCTCGAATATCGTAATTGATGTGCCATTTTCGACAATTATTATCACTTGTCAGATAGTGAAGGCAAATACTGTTAGGAAACCCGCGTATCTGAATAGTTTAACCAGTTATTACGTGGTGTGAAAGCCGTCAACCCAATCAACCAACACGCACAAGTCACAATTTTGACATTTTGGTCAATAAAGCTATTTCATTTCATTATAGGCCTGTCCTTGTTCTCACATTGTGACTCACACAGGCATTATAAGGGCCTGTGCACACCACGTTTTTTAAACGCGCCGTGTCGACGCGCGTTTTTAACACGTGGACAGGTGTACAAAGGTCTACATGCTGCGTCTGACTCGCGTCGACGGCGCGTTTAAAAAAACGTGGTGTGTATAGGCCCTTAGGGATACATCAGATATACCACGTAATGAGAGAAGTTGGTAAATTTCAGCAGAAACTTACCTGCATAGATATATATGTAGGTGCCAGTCATATTTACAAAAAGTATATGAAATGTTCGCATCGTGTTTCAGCATTTTGGAGTATTCGCTTTCTTCCGGGGTCTGGTGGGCATCGGGGAAGCTTCGTACTCAACTATCGCACCTACCATCATCAGCGATCTCTTCGTTGGCAACGTGCGGTCAAAGATGTTGGCCTTCTTCTACTTCGCCATTCCCGTTGGCAGGTAATGTCTTAGGCTTTTTCACTCCACTGCAGGCAAGATGTTTAGACCTGTTTAGAGTATAACAACTACTTATAAACTAACATACAGTAAATCTTAATAAAACAAAATAAATAAAATCTACTATATAAAAATAAGTCGGGTTTTCCTTCCTGACGCTATAACTCCAGAACGCACGAACCGATTTCCACGGTTTTGCATTCGTTGGAAAGGTCTCGGGCTCCGTGAGGTTTATAGCAAAGAAAATTTAGGAAAAATTTCAACAGAACGCGGACGGAGTCGTGGGGCACAGCTAGTTATATATACAAAAGTGCCTCCACATCGTCGTCGATGCCAAAAGTCCCCAGGAGGCGGGATGCATTTCGAGGCTTACCTATTCTTTGCGCAAAAATGTTTAGATGAGACTTTTCAGTTTTTTGTCCAATCCTATTCTAGCCGGGCAATTGATCAATTGAAATGGCAATGAATAGTGATCGTTTATATTAAATAGAAATAGAAACAATCAAAACCTATCAGAATGTAGCGTCAGTAATAGTTCACCCCCATATTTTATCATTCCTTGCACGAACGGCGTTATGATTTGAGAATTTTATGTCCAGTCATGGAGTATTAGACTGTTAAAAAAAACTAAATTGATGCACTTAAGAAAATAGATATTTCCAACTCTGGATTGGCTGTTTAATAGTTTATACCAGTCGCGGTGGAAATTGCAATGTGCACACAAAGCTCTGTCCAGATAATTCAAGTTGAAACCCACCGTGAATTGGATCGTTGGGCTAGTGTGTTACATGCCGGTGTATAGAGCCCTAGCAGAGAGATAGCGTTCCAGGTTCCGCATTATATGCAACCAACCGCCTGTTGTCTGCGCGCGCGCTACGCAGAATTCTCTCCTGTCTGTTTGGTGCAATTAATTAGTAGCGTTGAATGTTGGGTTCCAGTGGTATGGGGTACATAGTGGGCTCGCTGGCGGCGTCGGCCGCGGGCGACTGGCGCTGGGGGCTGCGCGTGACGCCCTTCATGGGCGCCGCGGCCGTGGCGCTGGTGCTGTGGGCCATGCAGGACCCCGAGCGCGGCCAGGCCGAGGAGAGCCACATGAAACCCACCTCCTACAAGACTGACATACTAGCTCTCCTCAGAAAGTAAGTCGACCCGCGTTCACACAATCATTTAGATACAGATGACGAGAACTGACAGTATATTTAACAATATTAACGTAGGTACCCCGTATTTACTGGACCGTTTTTAGAGGATCCCTGCTAGCAAATTTTCTGATAATGGATCCCGAATAATGCCGCTGTCGCGTGTGAGATCCAGCTCCTACAACTACGTACTCCCTTAACGAAATAAAGACCGAATGCGCCAAAAAAGGCTCTGCAAGTTTCTGTGTGAACGGAGGTTAAAATAGAAACCCTTACCCCCTTATTAATAAGCGTGATTTAGCGGTTGTATAGTTACACCATGGTTTGTCTTCTTCCTTCGAATGTCAAATTACTGATGACAGAAAGAGATAATTCGGAGTTTAACTATTCGCCCGCTAATCCACTAATAAGGGGGTTAATGTTTAATTATGTCTGTAGCCCATCATTTATGCTGTCGACGTACGCATTCACGTGCGTAGCGTTCGTGACTGGTGCCCTCGCGTGGTGGGGACCCCGGTTCATCTTCCTTGGTCTCCAGATGCAACCAGAAAATGCAGACATCACAATTGAAAGGTAAGAATTACACACACTCTCCGGAAAGAAGTGGTGTGTACATAAAAATGTAGCAGGTTCAACTTTCGTTCCTTACTCACTAAACCATTGCGATGTCATTCGATATTACACTTATTACTATACAATTTTGGGTCGCTCTTGGCGTGACGTCGTCAATGTATTTCCTATCATTGGTTAAGTCCCATAGGCCTAGGTTAACTTCGGCGTTGAACTTCTGGTTGAGGTCACAGTTTTGTTGCCTATATCGTGTCGCCAGACTTTGAGTTAGCAGACACTTGGATGAATATAAATAAGCGAATCACCCACAACAGGATATAGGGAGCTTTTGTCTCGAATCGATCGTACCTAATATACAATTCATACCTAACGGAGCGGTGGAAAGCGCAATTTAAAGGGAATCGCTAAAAGTCATATTTGTATCATACAAAATAAAATGGCCAAAAAAATACATTGCCAGATATAATTTGGTAAGAACATAATTGATGCAGTATGAATCTCATTCAAATTGAGGTATACAATTTACTTGATGATGAGTATATTCCGAGATACATATGTGGAACCTCAGCAATAAGAGGAATCCTCATGAACCCTTATCGGTATGTACACGACTAGTTTGTGTGTACGCGCTTCCGCTCGTCTGCGGTGCAATAGACTCGGTAGTCGCGATGCGGTAGCCTGGCTCCGCGAGGTGTGGAGGTAGGTCAGGTGAGTACCGTGTAGCGACCGTGTGGCGCGTGGTGTGTCGTGTGGCAGCGTGGCGTACCGGTTCGGGCTGGTGGGCATGTTCGCGGGCGCGGCGGGCGTGCCGCTGGGCTCGGCGCTGGCGCAGCGGCTGCGCGCGCGGCTGGCGGACGCCGACCCGCTCATCTGCGGGTTCGCGCTGCTCGCCTCCACGCCCTTCGTCTACTTCGCGCTCATCGCCGTCAACGTCCACGTCGCGCTCGCATACTTCCTCATGTTCGTCGGCATGACCGTCCTCAACATGACCTGGTCGATCGTGGCCGATATCATTCTGGTGAGCGCTTTCTGCCTTCGTCGCGGCCCTCGGACGCCTCGGTCGAGTCTCGAGCTCGTTCGACCGACGACGTCCGGAGCCGCGAGTTATGTTAAGCAGAAATCGGCCACCGACTCGCGTTGACTGGGGAAACATATTCCAATGAGATATATACTATTTAAATGACGCGTTTTCGCAGGACCTCATTCCGAACCATTTGTAGGCATTTATTGAACGTCGAGCCATCTCATAAGTGCCATGATCATGCTATTTATAGAGAATGCCGCTTTTGGATATACGTGTTTCTTAAGTTAATATTTCGATGAGATTAACCGCTATATAACTTACGTTATTGGTTTTCAAAAAAAAATTAAATGTTGGTACATATACACCATGTTACGCATGCATCGATTTTCACTATAGGGTCTGTTGTGATCGGTGTTTTCGCTACAGCGTGAAGCATGCAATCGAGGAGGGAAACATATTCAGCTTCCTATAAATGTCTGTGGTCTTTGTAATAAAGAAAATAATAAACATAAAGTCTGTGGGTCTTATAACTTGCTCCACAGTTGCGAAAGTACCAAAGGTCACATTCAACTCGGACTTGCCGGAGGTGAGACACCTTCATTTTTGTTAATCTGTATACAGATTACTTTCATATGAAGTGAGCTAGTTACCTCGCTTTCGTGTTTGTTATTACTTCAAGAGTGTCTGACGGTTCCTTACTGCCCTTGTCGTATATTTCACTCATTTCATTTACCAGTACTAAATATAATAAATGAAAGCTTCCGGCAGGTCTGCGCGGATTCAAGGTCTAAAAGCCATTCATTAAGCTTGAGTGTGTATGACCAAATCATCCATTATCCATTATCAAATAAATATATCTAAGACATACCGTCGTACCATAAAAAAGATTTCAACGCACGACTGATCTCGTTTTTGTGCCACTTACCTAAGTATCTGATTATGTATCCTATTAATATTAGAAATGTGAAAGTTTGTTATTTTTATAATTGGATGTTTGTTAGACAATCACTACACAATTAGTAGACAATTAGATTATAACCTGGATTAACACATATAATACTTTACTTGAGACCAGGCGGACGGAAGCTAGTATTAAATAGAAATGCGTTCATTAATTGATTAAGAGTTTATTACAGAGAGATCCAAAGTTAAATATAAAAATATTAGATTCGGGGATACTTTTTGTAAGCGCATGTAAGTATATTTTTTATGGTACGACGTACAACGAGGGCCATTATTATAAGCTACGTATCACTATGACTAGTGTTAATGCATCCCTCGCCGGTGCCCGTGCGCATGTGATGATACGCGGATAATTTGCACGAAGGGTGTCGCTAATATTCGGCGGGATCACGATGGCGTCGGGCGTGCTGGGCGTGCCGCTGGGCGCGTGGCTGGGCGCGTGGCTGGTGCGGCGCTGGCCGCGCGCGCACCCCGCGCTGTGCGGCGCCGGCCTGTTGCTGTCGGCGCCCGCCATGACGCTCGGCCTCGTGCTCGTGCAGGGCTCCTTCTACGCGCCCTTCGTCCTTATGTTTATTGGCGAAGTCGCTTTGAATCTCAACTGGGCAATAGTGGCCGATATGTCGCTGGTAAGAGCCGCCTTCCGCGTGGGCGCCGCTGGCTTGCCGTTGGTTTTGCTCTCTATTCGATATTCAAAACCAACCTCATACCGGGGCGACTGTTTTGGAAGTTTTTTTTTGTTTTTTTATTGCGCGTAGCTGCTGTAGTCTTTTCTTTAGTATTTTGTTTTATTTTAGTTCAGTGATTTGTTTTCTTTTGCATGGCCGGTTTAGCATGTTTATTTTTAGTGGTGGTTGTCATGTGTTACTGCTTTGTGTAAAGTGCTTGTTATTAATATGGCCTCGGTCACTCATTAGCACATATTGACGGTTCACCATTGCCTGGTTGTGATACAGTAAACTATTTTCGGAACACGTCTCATTGGAATATTTTTTCTTTGTAAGCTCGGCTCGGTGGACCATTTCAATCTGTGTAACAGCGCCATCTGTTTGTATGTGCTTGTAACGTTTCGTTTCCTTTGTTTACAATTTTGCGCACATTTCATTAACGAATCCGTATTTGCACAGATGGCGCTATTATAAATTTGTTAAAAGTACCTATATTAGTGCTATCAAGAGCTAGTTTGGGTGCGGTACGCGTGTAGTTAGATTACAAATATATCTACATATGTATATATAATAACGTTAATCCTATTGTAAGCTCTAATAACTCTTAAATTCATAACGTTAATGTTTTTTTTTAAGTTTCATTAAAGTTTTTTCTTTCTTTCTTCTTTCAAAATATAAACAATAGCTAACCTATTAGAGTTTTGTAAACGGCAACTAATCAAAATTGCGGATCCTTTATGTACTCCGTTAATTCGTCTCACCTGTTTTATGATTTTTATTATTTATTCCCTATTTGTGAGCATGAGACGCATTCAAATAATGTATCCTACTTATTAAAAATATGATTTTACATAATATTTATTTTTGTTTATTATTATTTTCAGTATGTTGTGGTCCCACCACGAAGATCTACTGCTGAAGCCTTCCAGATTTTAATATCCCACATGTTTGGGGATGCTGGAAGTCCTTATTTAGTGGGTGTTGTAAGTATCATCATTGCTATATATTTTACGAATATGCTAGTACTAAACAAGGTCATCACTGTGTGAACTACTACTTAGGTCTGGTGCCACACGCCTTTATTGTAGCGTAAAAAATTAAACGAATACTAGCTGTGACCCGCGACTCCATTCGCGTGGTATGTGGACAACCCTTATCACTTAGGGGTATGAAAAATAGATAGTAGCCGATTCTCAGACCTACCCGATATGTACACAAAATTTCATGAAAATCGGTCGAGCCGTTTCGGAGGAGTATGGTAACTAACATTGTGACACGAGAATTTTATATATGTGTAAGATTACCTTCTCAAAATTAGATATTTTTTATTACCTACATAGATATTTTTTTTATTATTGGCATATTTTTCAGATTTCGGAAAGCTTGAAGAGTTCACTTGCGCCGTCGCCTGACGAAAGTCCAAGCGAGGGTGTTCAGTTCAGAGCACTCCAATACGCCCTCTTCGTCACATGTTTTGTAGAGGTCATCGGCGGCATATTCTTCCTAATCACCTCAATATACATTGTCAAAGACAAATTAAAAGTGGACAGAGCAATTGCTGGTGAGTAACACACGTGAATTCAACATTGTTTGTGTCTAACATTTTAGTGCAGTACTCGCCAATCTTAATGTCCGCTCCTAAAATTGGTTTTAATACACTATTTCAGTTCGAAACGCGTAGCTTCGGCCAACTTTATAGCGGCGTTTGAGACATTGGCGTGTGCTGTAAACAGTGTTATAAGCTTGCCTAACAACAATAATCTTGCTTAAGAATGTCTAGTCGTAGATAATGTTTGCTCGTGTGTTACCACTATTACCGTGACTATTCACATTGTTTCAGTTGCTTCCAAAGTTATATAGCACGTTTAGGTGAGTCGCTTAGCTCATTAGAATGGAGCATTATGTGCACTTATCTGGATACTAATTGGGGACAAATATAATAATAATATTGATCGTATTAATTAATTAATTGCAATGGTGCTTATTCTGTTGTGTACAAATTACGATTTAATTAAAGACACTAGTAAAAATATTGCCGTCTTGCTAATATATAACGACTATGAGAATGGCAATACATTTAGTTAAATCGAATGTAGTTTGTGTATCAACATAATTAGCCCAGTCTCGGCCTGATAATTAATTTTAATTTCTCAATTTACAGAGGCGGAGGCACAAAGTACGGAACCATCACATAGCACAGCACAAGATGACATAGCCGGTGGTGAATAATTATATGGACTCGATCAATATTGGATAATTACCTCAGTGATGTTGGGAGGATGCAGTTGTGTTACGCTTTCATTAATGATGGAAGTAATAATGCCGGTTGAATAACTATAATTATATTAGGAGAGCTCCTTTTGTTATAATATTATAATAGTATTGTAAATATTTGAAAGAGACACCATTATGTAATTTTAATTATTATTATACGGAACTTAACTGAAATATGATTCCCAATACAGGTTGAAACAGAAAGGGTATACTTTTTTTTCCAAAACTTAACTTTGTAATTCTTAAACTATCAGCTTTGGAAGAAACTTGAAAAACAACAGGTGTTATAGGAATACAGCTGTTGACAGATTTCATGGGTCTACAAAACCTTTAGTACTTCAGCTGTTCCACAAAGCCGATAGTTTCAGATTTACAAAGTTAAGTTGCGAAAAAAATAGTATACCCTTTCTGTTTCACCCAGTATAACTACTTACCTATAGTATCAAAATTGTATTCAAAAGTTGTAACTTTTGGACGTAAATACTTAATTAACGGAGTTTGAAATATTTATAGTGATGTAATTGCAACACAATTATGTTAAGACTGAGTCGGAAGGCATAGTGTTAAACAAGGAGGGCAGGTTATGTATTAAAGAACTGTAAAGTAATACGTTTTACGGATTTACCTAGATACTAGGCATCACAGTAGCCACTGTTAGCTATATAATTCGGTCGTGTGCCTGAATATGATTTAAATAAAACAAATAGTAGAGATATTGGTCCAACGAATGTGAAAGTACATGATATTCTTGATACCTACTTAATTGAATACAAATTAAACTGTTGTAGTCTGTTAATGAACATTACCTCAACTATTTTTTTAAGATATCTTTTTGTTGATCGCGTTAATTTATTATTTATAGAATTATAATAATTTAAATCGGCATGTTTTAACACTATTGGTATTGCCAATATTCATACAGTTTAACCATTTTTGGCACCTTGATATAAAGTTCCTATACATACATAGTTAAGCTAATTTCTATGTACCGAAAATTATCGATTTGTGTGTAACATGTAGATTTATTTTCCAATGATATATACTAACACTAACGAATCATTTCAAATGCAATTTAGGTATTATTTAAAAATAAGTTAAACTGTAATGGATATCAGAGAAGACTGAGTTAAATTATTGTTTGTCATCAAAATTTTCCCCAAATATGATTACGTTTGTTTTGTACATATTGTGTCTTAGCATGTCATGGAATTGAAATAAAAATAACTATAATTTATTTTTGACAACATCGTTTTATTTAGTATAAAACAATTACCAATTAAAAGTACAGGAAACTAAAAATCAACAGCGAGTAACTTATCTAACATGATATAAAAAACGGTGGTATTGAAGGCGGCATCAATAATCCTAAGTCTAGTTATCAGCTATGGCTTCGTACTATGAAAACGCGCGCACCAGTGCATGCCTTAGAGCCTTAGGAATTACAAATTATACCGAATTAAGTATATCTTTCTAACCACATCACTGGTTTTAAAAGTAATCATAACAATTATGGCACTAAAAACGTTATTCCACTTATCATTATCAGTCATTATCATTTCCAATCATACTTGCATTAATTAAAATAAATTGAAATGTGTTAGTTTTTAAATGTCATTAAAAATCTGTTTCAAACATTGATATCCGTACAATAATTAAAGTTACCGTCTGGCGTTTTAATAGAATACTTACTAGTATCTTTATTATTACTTTGTTATTATCTGAACATTTAAGAAGTATCAGGCATATAACTTAATACTATTGTCAGTTATGACAGAACAGTGTCCTTATAGATATTGATAAATCAAGAAATTATCATAACAAACAATACAAAATTCTATATGTATTAAAGGTAATCATAAAATAACAATTGTTGAAGATAAAATGGTATTTAAAACAAAACTTAACAAATACCCGTCTCATTATTGTACAGCCAAAATGGACTTTGACTATGTACAGTCATGTAATTTGGCATCTTCATAATTATTTGAAATATAATATTATCATTACAAAATATTAGCGTAAGGTCTGATGATCGCGCGAATGCTCGCGTTTGTCGACCATGTAAACTGTTGTTTACAATTCAATGATCTAGCTAGCTAGCTAGCCGTTTTATAATTTGGAGTTGAACTTAGTATTATAATCAGTACCAATATCAAATCTTCAATGAGATTCACAATTTATTCATCTGAACAGTAACTATTAGTGGAACGGGTGTCATCGTGGTTATTCCTAGACAGGCCCATTCGCAGTTTCTTAGGGATAGGTTCGCACGAGCTGAAGCTGTCGCTCAAGCCGCGCTTACCGGTCGGCACCAGTCTTATAACGGTGACCATGTCTGAATTTCCATTCTCATCATCGGTAGAGGTGGATGTAGATGAGACCCTCAGATGGGTCATGTCATTTAAGATTGCCCTTTGCGACAATAGTTTCTCCACTCGTAGAATGACGTCATGGTCCTGTGGAAATTATCCAATGATGCAGATTATCATATTGTTTACTATTTTTGATGCAAATAGTAACCTTTATCAGAATACCACTCTGATGGAATCATGGATCAGAATTTAGTCCTCCATTAGTTTGATTAATCCACTTAGTAAAGCTCCTTGTACAATGTACACCTATCAAGTAATGTAACAATAAGAACTCTAACAGCTATCTATCTGAATATTACTTGTTGCAATGACGTCGCTTATTGCTGAATATTATTAATATTTGTACATCAATGCTGCATAGGTAGAATATATTGCATCAATTCTTTTTAAGCTGTCAGTATTTACAAAATCTTGATAGACATGTAATATCGATAATTCTGTTGGCTACAAAAATGGCAAATTATTGCTGGCTTGCACTATATTACTGTATTATAAATAAGACAACACTTATATTTAGTCAAGTAATGAGTTGCTGTGACTGACTCATGGTATTAACTGCAGTTGTTTAAACTCACCTGCATCCAGCGATGGTTCAGTATTTGCGCGAGGGTGATCCTCCTGTCAACCTGCACAGTGAGCATTCTCTTCATGAGCAGTTTGGCCTGCAAACTGACGCCCTGCCAGTGCGCTTGCGAGAACTTGTACCTTCCACTTAATATCTGATCTTTGAGTGATAACTCCTTGTAGTCAGCTGAGAACGGTAAGTAACCTACTAGGCTGGAAATTTAAGGAAATTTAAATTACATTATATTTTTTTTACTAGCTAGCGCACACAAGTGTCATTGCTAGTAAAAGTATGGAATGAAAAGAATTGATCGAACATGTTTTACCATTCAATAAATAAATAAGTATCGCCAAACAACACACCAACTAAAATGGTCTCAAACTAAGCGAAGCTTGTACTATGGGTACCTAACAAGGGATCTCAGAGTAATCTTGACCAAGACAAACTACAAAAAGGCCATTTCCGAAATTTGCCCGGCTGGGATTGATCCCTTAACTACTCGATGCAGTCAGCCGAGCGGCCTACGCTCGAACGACTACGCCTTGCGATCATCCGGCAGAATTCGTAATGCGCGATTGCTGAACTTTTAGTTATTCGTGTAGGGTTTCCAAGGACACCACATAGGAAATAATAATTGCACTTACCATACAAAGAAAATCACACCCAAACTCCATACGTCCACCTCAGGGCCGTAGCACCTTTGTCCGTTGGCTCTGAGCACTTCAGGCGCCAGGTACAGTGGTGTACCGCACATAGTCTTCATGAAGCTATCCTCACCAACAAATTTACTTAAACCAAAGTCAGATATTTTGACTAGAGTCTCATCATCCATGCTTTCCAATAGGACATTTTCAGGCTGAAATTTACAATGCTGGTAAGTCAATATGAATAGGATCAGGAAAAAAAATGCATCCCATCTGGTTAATTCCATGTGGAGATAGATGTCACAGATTAGCATTTTAACCCCAATTTGTAATGCGCCAAAGATTAAAAACAGAATTTGGATTAAGGTAACAATGTGTTTCATTGCCAATCAATACTGATTTAGGTACTACTTGTAAGCCATATATATCTATAGTATTATAAAACTGACTGAGCTGTCTGTAAACTGAAAATGGGGTGACAAACTATTTGAAGGTATCAGAGCCCAAACCAAGTGTTATTAGATATTTTATCTGTTCAGGAAATAAATAAATTAGTAATCAATTTTGCAAGTTTATCCTTATTGCCTGCATAACGTGAAAACAGCTAAACCTATTTCAATGGGGTTCGATTATTAGATAGTCTATGGTTAGAGTTAAAAGATAGGGTACATGACATTACACAAAAACCATTTGGGATTCACCTGCAAAGTTAAATTAAATATTTGTGTGCATATATCTTTGTGAATAAAAAATCTACAAAAGCAAAGCTGTAGGGCAAAAGGTACTTACCTTAAGGTCCCTATGAGTTATCCCTTCCGTATGCAGATACTTTACAGCCAGTACCATTTGTCTGAACAGGAACCGAGTGAGGGGCTCTGACAGTTTCCCCTGTTTCGTGATCTTGTCAAACAGCTCGCCACCTTGCATCAACTCGAGAATGATGTAGACAGCCTCGCGCGAGTCGAACACTTCTTCAGTTGAAATTATGCAGGGCTGTGCGTGTAATGATTTTACATCAACATTTGGTAAAATACCTGAATGATTGTATTTGCTCAGTGGATAGACAGATGTGTGTTGTATACCCACTATTGATTTAATAAAAAACATATTGAATGCCCCTATCTTTAAAGGTCTATTTGGAAACATTTGGCTAGTCACCAAAATACATTCTTCTTAACAAAAAAATCTTATAATACTCAGGAGTACTTTAATAAGGTAAGGTGGCAGCACATAGGGGTTAATTTTGGGATGAAAATTTGTTTGGGAATCAAATGCCATTGCTAGCAGAGTGCCTGATGGGGCACTCAGTTCTTAATACATAATTTAATTTACTAATATCATAAATGCGAAAGTTTGTGAGTGTAGATGTATGTTTGTTACTCCTTCATGCAAAAACTACTGAACAGATTTGGATGAAATTTGGAACATAGATCGTTTATAACCGGGATAAACACATAGAATACTTTACTTAAGTCTACGCGGACGAAGTCGCGGGCAGAAACTTGTAAATTATAATTTTTGAACTTTCAAGTTTTACTTACATGTCGCACAGATTTCATAATATTAATTTCGTTCTTAATTTTCACTGGATCATTCAAATGGTTAATTTGACCATTTGTGAGTCTGCTCTTTTTTATTATTTTCATGGCATGCTTTGTGCATTTTGTCTGAAATTAAAATGCTTATTTACTATGTATGCATTAAACAATGGCTGGGTGTTATTTTTGTCAGAAATTTATCCATGCTTGGAAAATTTTAGCCATAATCTAATTTTTTTATTATGTAAATGTGTAGTATCTGAATGGCATTGCAATGATTGTTATGCATCTTTAGTCAAGGCTAATAATATGCCATCTTGGTGTTAAAATAAAAAAAATATTATTACTTTGTTATAGACCAGTTTCACCAGCCCACAAGCGCCTTGTCCAAGTGTCCTTGATATGTAATATTTTTTGGAAATTTCTTTGGGTACCTGATCTTGTTCATTTTTTAACAGATCTTTAAAAATAAAAACTGAAATAAATAAAAAATAAATAAAAAACTAATAGTCTTTTTGTATTTGACTTGAAAAAAAGCAGTGAAAAAAGTACCAATTTAGGACCATTTTGATATAAGCTTTGCCAATAAGCTATAAACTTTGATGGATTGCTTAATCCATCACAGATGGCAGGATTTTGCTCACAATTGGTAGGGTCTACCCGGGGATGTGTGAGTTGGGGTGGGGACCCAACTTGCCTATTGGTAGAAACTCAACTGATCAGGAGCTGAATTGTGCCACATGGAGACTATTTAAATTGTATTTAGGATTTATAAAGCATTTACAAAATTTACCACTGGTTTAGCATTACAAATTATACAAACTTTTGACTAGATGATGAGTGACTGCAATCTCATCTTGGTCATCCAGGATGTGGTGGTTCCCCTTGCCAATCTTCTCACCATTTACAAAAGTGCCATTGTGGGAGAAATCAGTTAAAATGGCGGGACAGAGTGGCTCACTGAAATAAGATTACATAACTAAAGTAAACAAGGGTTTGTTTATGTCTAACAAAGTTCAGCGTCTATAAGGAAAAAGTAATTTTCTATATTGCCTAGAAGTTAATGCATCTAACTGTATAAATTAATGGCAAGGATATAATAGTGTAATGAACTATAATCTATCATCAATAAAACAGCCACTTAGCCACTGGATTAACATAACTCTGGTCATGTAAATAGTATAATTAGTTATGGGAATTAAATTCTAAATCTCACAACAAGCAGGCAATCCCTTGTAACCATTGGGCTTCAGACTTCAGACAGTTAAACTTTACAAGTATTTTGTTTATTCAATGATATATTTTAATACGATCCATAATAAATAGGCTTGTATAGACGATACTTAAGATGTAAATAAATATATAGAACTTACGATAGATCCCTTTTTATAGAGAAGTGGTGCTTACTGACATTTTTTACAATGTTTTCCTTGATTGTATCCTTTTTCATAACAAAGGTACAGTTGAAGGCCCTTCCGAGCTTAAACTCAGGCTGTACGAGGTCTGTGAAAAAGTTAACACGTGAAGAGTTTAAAACTTTTTGACGGTAGGTAAGTTTTAGATAGTTCGCATTGATTTTTATTGTACCTAGTTTTATATTGTTCTTACCGATATATTCAGGGCGGTGTTCATTTTTCCAACAATTCCCTGCAGATAAAGACACTTTTGTTGAATATAATCTTCCCCAAATTGTAGGAATGTAGGAAGGGGTGTTATGCTGACTCCATTCAACTTGAGAAGTTTGCGTTTGTGTTTGCGTGTTTCCGCTGTCTGCTAATAACTCATCCCCCATTTTGATAATTTTTAACTACGAAAATGAGATGGAAATAGCAGACAGTTGCCCGTAAACCGTAAAATAATTTTTTGATTCAACATTCAGCACAAGCGCGGGTTTTTATGCAAAAAGAATGAAAATAAAATAACTGTCAATTATCTGTCAGTAGCAAATAATGTCTATGGATATAAATGTTGTCAGGTTGTCGGTGATGGATTTTTGGATTCGGCAGGCATGGCATGCCTGGCAGGTATAATATACTCACAGTGTAATGCACAGAGTACCTTGTATGGTGTGATCTAAGATAAAGATCCTATGTCTTTGGGTGTGATGGAATCATGCACAGTGTTATACCTACTGTGGACGCACGGAAGTAGAAGTTTAGTGATGTAATCCCACAGACTGACTTCTCGAAATCCTCACAGACTAAAATCCTATATTCAGTTCCCAATCCTCGGTTAGGTATAACACCGACAATTGGCAACTGAATTGTCCCTGATCATGCCTCATTTACTCAATTTAGTTGAAATGTAGTTTAGTATGGAAGCACCCCATATTAGGTATTATGAAATTATTATACTTACCATGATGTTACGGTTACCCCGTAGATTATTCATGGCACAGAGTTATAAGATACATGGTTACCCTATCTACACACGCACAATAAATATCCTACGGTCAACGTGACGTTGGGTATTGTTAAAAACCAAGGAACATTTTTATACTTATTGGGAGTTTTTTTTTAATAGGACAGTATTTCAACAGTTCGTTCGTTAAAAGTTAGCCAGTGAAAGTTCAAATCCACATTTAATAGGAGCGGGGTTTAAAATTCGTCCGTGTTTCAGTTATGTAGACAAGGACCACGTAGATATAATATTTTAATAAAGTCGCCTTATAGTATCTTGAACACGTAACCTACCTTCCTACCTATCTAAAGAGGTGATTGTCAGTAAAAAAAAATATTGGCACCAAAACTAATGTACCTCTAGTAAATAGAATAAAAAATAATAAAATATAGATAAGTGGGTACCTAGGTAGATAAAAAAAAATGTTACCCACCCTTAACCTTCCTGTAGGGTCCGTAGGTATGTCGTAATAAGTAGATAGGTGCCTAAGCTTTCAATCTTATTAAGTTCATGGTTTTTATTAATAGTTCTTGGTTACCTACGTATATTATAGCCAAAAGGTAACTTTTGAAACACTTGTGAAACCCATCTAATCTACCTACACTACACGTAAATTGTTTATTTGTATATACCTACCTACTTTATACAAAAAGTTTGTAACTTATATGTAACTACCTACCTTCCTAAACTAACTTGTTAACAAGATTCGACATAGAAGCCAAATATCAGTACCTACTGTTGCAATTTGTATCTGTTGACACGCTAAGTCCAGATCAAGTCAAGAGGAAGTTGCCTGATTAGTTTTTGTGGATTCTGATGGATAAGTAGGTAAGTACCTACTTCCCTATCGATATAAACTTTCACAGGACCTCCAAAGCCTGCGGACTAGTATATTTACACACTGTGGAAAAATAATATTATATGTGTGTGGATAGTAGTACCTACTTAATGATTCCATGGGTAAGTACTTACCTACCTATTTGTTCTACATTGAGTTATTAAGTATTCGGTAGGTACCTACTATTGTTACGTCCGTGGTATTCTCTAATCTTATACAGCATGCGTGCTAGCTAAATATCCTTCAACTTTGTGATAAGAGCATTGGTAACCAGGTTAGGATCTTCCAGCATTTCCATATGTGATTTATCTATTCTGAAGCCTGTGCGTAGAAAGTAGGTAGTTGCCAAATCTATTAGTTTCCTACTCGTCGTCAAATATTCTTAAAAACGCAGCGTCATGGCGCGATAATTATTTTGTGATTAGGCTCCCGAAATTATTCGGCGTCTTACGAAGTTATGATTATGACGTTCTCTCAAGTTAGCTTCAAACTTTCTTCTATAGACAATGCATTGGTACCTGTAGGTACTAGCGATTTAACGATCCAATCACGCTTGGAATGGGTAGGTATTAATATTTATAGCAATAAAACTGAAAATAAGAAGATTTTGTTATATTAGTGTAACATGGCTTGGTAAACGTTCAGTAATTACTTACAGCAAATAATTTACGAATACCACCCCCCCGACCCACTCACCGCTCTCCTAGACTCAGATGTCGAGGAGAACGACACACGCACACTCCCCACCAGACACCGACCTCGCCGGCGAGGTCGACGAACCCCCGCTTCCGCTAGAAGGTGCGTCTACTTACCTAGACGCACCTTGGCACCCGACAAGCCCGCTGAGTTTCTTGCCGGATCTTCTCAGTCGAGGTCGCGTTCCGATCCGGTGGTAGATTTACCCTCGCCACCTCTCCTGGCAGCGGCCCAAGCCGAGGTCGTGTCCCTTGTGGCGCCCTTGAGCTAGCTGCCCCCCTGCCCCTCTGGCTGGAGCGCACTTGCGCTCGCCCTCTGTCCGGGTGAAGTTGTTATGGCCACTCTGGCCAACAACATATAATCAATTAAAAAAAAAAAAATTACGAATACGAAGTATTTAGGTACATAAATCTTAACGTTTACTAAAATACTTACTTCTTAAAAATAACACTAGGAACTACAAAAATCTTTTTAGTCGTATTTTTCTCAGTGGACATCTTTGTTTTTTAAGTAGTCTAGTCAACCCAGTCACAAAATATTACCCCCAACAGCCATCGTGATAGCTGTCTATAACAATAATCGGTATAATAATATTAATCAAGTACCGTAGGTATATTTTAATATATAAAATGATCCTTTGAGAAAGTTATTTGGAGAGCCTCATAATAATGATTATCATTATCGAACAAGGTATAGAAAAATATCGTTTGATTGAGGCGCGCCAGTCTCGGGAGCCCCGTGGTCTCTGAATCATGAATAAATTGCACATTTTATATTATGATATTTGTGGCTCCCATTCGTAGGCGGCACGTGTAAGTAATAAATTTATGTACTAACGCGTGCCTGCCTATACCTACACTCAATTAGGTAAGTACTTCTGTGAAACCATTTTCTGGAGATATATTTTACCTTACTTATTTACTTTGTCACACAAAGTCGAAATTGTCAAATCATGGTGAAATCTTTGATGTTTCCACTTTGGTTCAATTAAATTATATATTTCTGAAAGATTTCAGATTACCTTTATCTAAAGGTAGCTAATAATACAAGTAGGTTCCAATATCTAGACCAGTCATAAAATCAACAAACAACTCTCATAATTGGTATTTTTTTGTTTCTTTAATGCTATATAATAATAATAATAATAATCTTAATTGATTTATAGACCGCTCTACATTCTAATATAATTACGTCGTGTCGTGCATCAAAGAACAAAGGTTAGTCCATAAAGTAAAGTACGTTATCTTTCTGATCGGATTTGTTTTAGTTTAAAGTAGTAGAGGCAACTCTAGCAAGAGTTTAACGCTTGTTGTCGCTAAGTAAAATACAGATGTAAGAATAGCGCTATCGGTCACCCAAGAAGCAAAAAATTTGTGATACGAATATCTATAGTATACTCCACCAATCAGCGACTAGTAAGTGTAGTTATAACTTACCTATCAGACATAACAAGCGGGAATTATTATAAATAAAAATAATTCATTTGCAATAACCCAATCCCAGTCCATCCAAACTTCATCAATAGACCGTTTTTTCTTTTCCTTTATTTGTAATAGTTCCTGCACCTGTTGGGGCCAAGTCGCTCTATGTGTCCCATCATTTGCATCGATTGACCTCAATAACTGTGCCTTACATGACTATAAATATCTCTCAAAGGGCCTCTACATGTTGGACCCATGTCCCCACGCAAACCTTCTAAAGGAACGGGCAGAGCCAGTGATAGAAGGATCAATAATAATAATTATACTTTTAACGTCCCACTCCTGGGTACGCGGGGGATTCAGACAATAATCCACCACCCTGGCCAATTGCTGGTTGGCGGATTTCGACTTTCGAAAATTAGTTAGATTTTCTAGGACGTGCAGGTTTCCTCACAATGTTTTCTTTCACTAACAGTTTTCAAAAAATCCAGAACATTAATTATTTTATTCTTTATGAGGTAGTGTCGTTTCGATAAGTAGCTCTAATCAAGAACATAACCCCCCTGTTTGGTATGTTTGTACAATTGCTAGGAGATCCATGGTCTTCTTGTGCATCTTGTAAAAGACGAATAAAATACGAAATTATGGACTAGCTCATGGGAAGTGCATGAATTTTGAAATGAATTATTGTAAAATGGCCCATATGCCAGTGTCGTAAGAGAGACTGCGTCTTCGTGTAATTAACAAACTATACGTGTCTTTGTAGTTTTGCGATTACTGAGCAAAAAAATGAATTGAAATTTCGGAACGCATACTTAATAGGTCTTCCCTTTGGGGGATTATGCTCACTTCGTTTGCTTGAAGGTATTTCGGAAGCGTTTGAAATCATTTGAATCTCGAGGATTACCTACCTATAGTAGGTAACCAGTAACTGGAACATACATTTGCAAGACAAATCTTATCGTTACACGCTTCTTTTTGATTTAACGAGCTGGCTTTACGAATAAATTGTCATTTACATTGTAATATCAAGGTAAATGAAATCCCTTTAAAAATAAATGCTATTACAAATAACTTTTTGTACATTCCTAAGCAGGCATTTATAAAGCCACTAGCTGTGCCCCGCGACTTCATCCGCGTAGTATTTTAACTTGGCAAACATTTCGGGATTATCGGGTTAAAAAGTATCCTATATGTTAATCCCGGTTATAATCTTTCTGAGTTCCAAATTTCATCCAAATCCGTTCAGTAGTTTTTGCGTGAAGGAGTAACAAACATACATACATACATACATACATACATACATACATACATACATACATCCACACTCACAAATTTTCGCATTTATAATATTAGTAGGATTTGTTAGGTACTTTGGAATGATGAAGGTATGATATTTGGGTAGATTTCCTTGCTGTAGCCAATTCAATACAGCTCATAACGGCCTGGCTCGACCGGGGTAGAAGGTACTACCCTCTTACAGGCGTTCGGCATAAAGTAGTTAATGTTGCTGCGTTTCGTATAATGCGATTCAAATAAGAATAGGAATGTCAATAACCTCTATCTGTCAAATGTCACTTGAAAAGAAACTTATTTGCATAAAATAATATAATACAATAAATCATACTAATATTATAAAGAGGAACACTTTGTTTGTTTGACTGTAATGAATAGGCTCCGAAACTACTGAACCGATTTGAAAAAATCTTTCACTGTTGGGAAGCTACACTATCCCCGGGTGACATAGGCTATAATATATTTTTCGTTACTCATACTCTGAAAGTAGGTCTGAAGTTGCCTGAGGAGCGGGTTGAAAGTAATACTTTTCCGGCCCGGGAAAACCGCTTTCAACTGACAGCTGTCAAATTAAAAAAAAGAACTAGTTCCATTTTCACATTTCTATGGAACCATGTTCAAACTTTTTCTACAGTCACTCAATTACAGCACGATGTAAAATTGAAATAACATAAAGTTAAGTATTAATTTAAGGCTAAAGCGCCCGTCTAGCCCGCGAAGTTCAAATTTTTTGAGTTCTTTTAGAAATTTTTCTAAATCTGACAATAATATAGGACAAATTTTGTAATTCGCGAAAAAGACCGTGTGCAGTGCATTTATTAATATATCCAACTTACTCTAAAACATTTCAAGAACGACAGCTATCCAGATAATCTGGCAATTTTTGTATATTTAGTGATTTACTAGTATCATATCCACCGTGATAATATTTAGAGTAAAATATATGTATTAATAAACGCACTGCATACTGTGTTTTTCGCAAATCACAAAATGTTGTCTTAAATGTTTTTAGATTTTGGATAAACTATAAAAATACTCGAAAATTTTGAATTTCGCGGGCTAGACAGGCGCCTTCACCTTAAGAATATATATTTTTAAATGACTTAATTATAATTTAGTTTCAACAATTTCTTTAAAATACCATAGATTTGGGCAAAATATTTAAAGATACAAATTAAAAATAATAGCTAAATAATGAAGATGGCCGGCCAACTAAAAAAAACAAAATAGGCGGCAATCCGATTATTATTTCTTTTTTCGAGTTGTAGAGTATTGTTCATACTTCCTTGTATTATTTCTTTACCCAAATCCCGTTTTTATTTTTACTTTCCTTGTATTCGTAATGAAAAGCACAGTGTTTACCTTGGGTTGAAAGACTTATTTTCACCACTCGTGTAACAATGTACTATCCAAAAAATTAGGGATCCTTACTAAACCTCGAATAATGTAACCGCAATGTACCCGTGCGAAGCCGGGGCGGGCCGCTAGTATAATAATATAATAGTCTTACATCAAATTTAAATAAAAAGATTAAATTAGCAGTAAATTGTCTTAATATTTAATTATTTAAAGCCATAATTCGTTTTTTAAAACCATACCATAACCTTTTTTATTTTCATTTTTGGCGCATAGGCCCAGAAGCCATGCCAAAATTATTAAAGAAAAGAAAATAAGTACGCCAGTCGCCAATGCAGAGATGAGCGGCATTGAAAAGCTAGAAGCTGATTAAAATTTTCACTCAACCTTTGGAAATAAATATTATTAAAAAAATATCTTGTTTTGCTCACCCTACCTAACTTTATAGAATTGACAGCTATGACGTCACAATATGGCGCTAAGTCGATCCTATTCTTATTTGAATCGCATTATACGATGAATGAGAGAGACGGAATTAGGTCCCTTTCTCTTCCTTTGTCGCACGCCCCTGTAGGTCGGCAAGCCTGTGGTAGTGCAAGTATCTATAAGCTACGATGACTGCTTAACATCAGGCGGTTCGTACTCTTGTTTGCCGAGTTTGTTATATAAAAAATATTTATAAAATATATTTGTTTCCGTTAAAATAATTTGCTGTTGTGTTTTTAACTAAGTATATTTTGTCGTATTTATTTACTGTGGGATCGAGATTCGAGGAGATATTTTTTCCCAATTGCCACATTTTGTGCTTTACATGTGAATAATACCCTTGATGTAAAGCTTTTCAACTACGAGTACAGTATTTGTGTAGACTTAACCGTAGCGAAGAAAACCAAATATTACTACGCCGTAGTACGTCGTAGTATGTAAGTAAAGTTATCTCTCTCTTGTTATGCCTTCCCACACCAGTTCCTTCTATGATGGTTCCTTCACTGTCGAAGCTGTCCGCCTCTAGACTTCTTTACCGGTCTCTATCAGAAACGCTCCCTCCTTACACATTTTCAAAGACCAGGTAAAGAAATTCTTTCTTTCTCCATAATTACTGCTTCTTATTTATTTTGTCTGTGTCTAAACTGTTGCGTGCTATTATATTCATTTAGCCATTATGTAGTAGGTATAAGTATATGTCATATTATTTTCTTGTTTATTTTATGTAATGTATATAAGTTAATTTTATGTAAGTACACCCCCGTATTATTTTTCTTTAGATCCTCTCCATCGTAAGGTTGCCTGGTAGAGATCACTTTTAGTGATAAGGCCGCCCATTTTCCACTTACTGTGTAAATTATTTGTATAATTTCTTAATTTTTGTCTTCTAGTGGTGGACTAATAAAGAGTTATCTAATCTAATCTAATCTAATCTACTAAATAGCGCTTTGCTGTTAATATATGGTTTACTAGCTGACCCAGCAAACGTTGTTCTGCCATATAAATTACTAGCTGTGCCCCGCGACTTCATCCGCGTAGTATTGGATTATTGGGTTAAAAAGTATCCTATATGTTAATCCCGGTTATAATCTATCTGTGTTCCAAATTTCATCCAAATCCGTTCAGTAGTTTTTGCGTGAAGGAGTAACAAACATACATACATACATACATACATACATCCACACTCACAAACTTTCGCATTTATAATATTAGTAGGATTTGTAGGCATGAAATTATGTTTACGACCAATTCTCAGACCTACTCCTACCTAATATAAACAAATGATTTCATAAATATCGGTCAAGCCGTTTCGATGGAGTTTGGTTACAAACACTGTGACACGAGAATTTTATTTACATAGATTATCAAATATAATAATTTATAAATATAGATAGGTATACATATTTATATAAAAAAATTAAAACTGAAGTGTATGTTTGTAATGGTAAAGTAACAGCTTATTACTAAATGCATATGAAACGATATACGTTAATGAAAACCTTTTTTTTGTCTGTCTGTTTGTTCCGGCTAATCTCCGAAACGACTGGTCTGAATTTGAAACTTTCGATGGAAAATAAGTAGTCGATGTTATAAGGAGTAACTTAGCCAACTTTTACTTTATCGACGTACCACGCGGGGGGAGCTGTGGGCAACACTCTAGTGTAAAATAAAACGCTTTTTAGACAAACAGTAAATTTATTATTTCATTGACTACTTTCCTTTAATTTTGTCTCACATCTGTAACACTTATCTTAAGTAGATTTTATTAAATAATGAAGTATGTTAAGTATGTATATAGGCAAGTATGTTAACTATGTTACGAAAAAGCTACAAAATTTGCAAATCTATTGAATGAAAGCAGTATTCGTACATAACTGAATAACTTGAATACATTTTCAATTAAAAGTATAAAAATATTTATTTCTATTAATATTTTGCCACGACTAGAAGGGTCCTAATTATTATATGACTAGAGAGTTAAATCTAAATTAGATGTATATTGTATTGGGTTAGGTAGGAAGTATAATTATTAAGTATGCATGAACACTACAATTTATCCGATAAACGGACCAAGTTGGAAATATTTTTAACTGCATATCTTGAAACATCAATTTTTAATGTTAGGATAATGTCTTAAACATTAACGAGGTTAATTATGTTATTTACATATCTAATATCTACGCTATTTCTGAACAAATAAATGCTTTAGGTATATCGTGTTGTAAAATGACAGGTTCATATTATGCTTTTCAAGGATAAGTTCTATTATTACAAAGTAATCAAAGACAATATGGTATTACTAATTGTTTTGTATGGTCATATATCATGTCAGTCGATGGGTACATAACTAGGTCAGGCGGGCGATGCGTCGTTTGGTGGTCGTTCACTTGCGGAAGCACGAGATAGGGTTGAAGTAGCACTGGCGGAAGCGGACTTGGCGTTTGTCGGCGCGCCATTGCCGCGCCAGCCGACCGTCCAGGGTGCGCACTCCCCAGCCGCGCGGCTCCGCCTGGGGCCACGAGCGGGTCGCCCTGCCCATCCTATATTGAAACATAATTAGACATTCATCCAAACCTGCGCATCACAAACTTTTTTGATGATAGAACCCTTTTTAAACTCTAGGTATGTCTATTATCCTATGTATTTTACGGACCATTCAACTGAGAAAACGGGGTGTCCTCAGATCCTTTTTATGCTTTTGGAAAGTGAAATCATACGTATTGTTTTCTTATATTTACGCGAATACTACACATTGAAATAAAACTATTTTTCGTTTTTTTTTATATTGTCCGATCCACGCAGAAAGTGCTCACTGTGTCTTGAGGTCTTGCAATGGTACGCTTGGTTTTCGATTTAATTATATTAATTACCGGATCCCAAGTTGGTGGTAGCACCCAGCCATCTTCCCTATTGAAATTAGGATGTTTTTTAATTTCAATGGCCTCACGTATCATCCTTGGTCGGAATCGGTGTTCTATTGCGAGGATCTGTGGTTTATCAAATCTGATATAATGGCGGGTGCGGTCCTGTACATGTTTACAGATTGCAGACTTCGTGGAGCGCCGGTGTTTCACGTCAGCTATGTGTTCTTTTACGCGGGTTTTTACAGATCTTTTAGAAACTAAAAACTAAAAGATCAGTAAAAATCATACGTGTGTTAAAATTGTAAGATAGTTTCAATTGGTCATTTAAGTACATATAACAATAAATTACACACTAAAGTAACTACTACCAGCCCCTCAAGAGCACAGATATTAATTGCCATGTTATGGTTATGATTGAACTCATCAATTAACTATTTGGCACTTGCTTGGTAAATTATTATACCAACTATCACTAATAATAAAAGTCCTTAACAATTTTGCACCCTAAGATAAAAATTATAATTCTATTCTATTTCGAAAAGCTCATTTAGCGAATGAAAATGAAGAAGCAATTTTCCCTGCGGTCTTTGTATTGCATTCGTTCTGATGAGATGCACATTTTTATGTTGTTTTATGCGATGCGATTGCTGTTTATTTCTGCAATCAACTTGTCCATTTTGAACAAGATACCTTAGCATGTAAATATTCATTAACTATTGTCAAGTAGATAAAATTTTCATGATTGCGTTAAGAAGTCAATCAATAAATACTTTATTACAACAGGGTAACTATTACTTTATAATAATACTAGCTGAGCCCGCGACTTCGTCCGCGTGGAATTTTGATCCTTTCTTAGCGGATGCCTACGTCATAACATCTACCTGCATGCCAAATTTCAGCCCGATCCGTCCAATGGTTTGGGCTATGCGTTGATAGATCACTATGTCAGTCAGTCACCTTTGAATTATATATATTTAGATAATTAATTAAGTACTTCAATAAAGTTTATCAAAAAATAAGAGTTGGAGAATGATAATATCATGTACCTTTGTTACTTAGTTCAAACACTTAGACATGATTTATGCAATTTAACGTATGAAAATTACATAATATATATCATACATACTATAGATGGTTACTTCATCCAATCACGTTATGTAAAGAGTCTACAACTATCCAATTAATTTAATGGCACGTTGATTGCTTGTTAAATCCTTACAAGTCAAATGCATGCTAAGTGCTAATGATTTCACGTTTTCAATTTAGAAATGCAACGTTCATTTTATGGCTATTAATAAACATACTAGTTCCAGATTTGAAGACACATCCAATGTTTTATCGTGAGTTGCGTACCTTTAAAGATTCCGGATAAAGGATCTTCAATAAGGATTAGCTTCGGCAAAGGCTTTTGGACCCTTAAGTTTTATACGGGGTATCAAATAAGACGATTAACTTAAAAACTTTAGTGGACTATATTCTGTGTATTTATAAAGTTAGGTAAGTTCGATATTTACTATTGGAGTAGAGTAAAGATTAATCCCACCCTCTTCCAATTGGTTTTAAATGTACTCTACATGTAAAGTAACAATCGGAGCCAATTCTGAGTTAATTATGATTTTGTTTTTTTTTTTTTTTTTTTTTTTCGAAATAGGCAAGTATTTGACCACAATCTCACCTGATGGTAAGTGACGATGTGGTCTACGGTGGTGCATACTTGCCTAGAAGGTACCTGTTCACTCTCGACTTGAAAACATCCAGGTTATAGTCAACCGGGAACAAAGACGCCGGCAAGGTGTTCCATTCCTTGTGTTATATATTAATAACACATTTTCAAATAGTTGCTTCATTTATCGAATCACACTCACTGACACTTTGATTCGAAAGATTACCCCTGCATTGCAACCAGAACGACTAGCGTCTGTGTACCGAGACATAGTCACTCAACTGAAAGTCTAAGCTTGCGACAAAGGTGAGCTTGGAAGCTTGGATGAACTCAGGATCAACGTATCAGTTGGCAAAGTGAGGTCATGTCACTTTGGCATAGCATATCCTGCTATTCGTGGTGTAATACAAATAGAACCAGGATCCAGGCAGACTATTTTCTCGTGATAATTAGGTTACGTGATGGGCCCAAGACTACGTCATCGGCTAATAATAAACCTTATTTGTATTTAAAACGTAACATCAATGGCAAATTTGATCAAATGAGCATTAACCCTTAGTGGACGAGATAGGCTAATTAATAAAACGATTATAGAAATACAAATTTACCTTTCCTCAGCGTCGAGTTCTAACAGCAACTTGCGCAAGGCGGCGGTGTTGACGGGGTCCCAGGGAATCTTCACTTCACTGTCAGGCCGGCCCATTAATGTATTTTCCGACTGTTCATCCTCGGCCTCCTGAACAAATATAACACGACCCTAACACGTGTGCAAGCAAGACGTTAATTAACAGTTTGTAGGTCTCTTGAGTAACAGGTATGTAATTTAAACGATATATAATAACTAATGTACTGTGTAGAAGATTTAGAGTATGTTCCTAACCGATATAGCTCTGAGTGACTTATTGTCGTTTAAGTATTCAGATTCGGTTGTAAGAATTGTAAAGTAAAAGCGGTGGGGAACGGGGCACTGATGCGATGGCCAATAAGGCAGTATGGTTCTAGAATGGCGGCCTTGAGTGAAAGACGTACTGTGGAAGGGATCACATGATATCATATCCGGTGGAAGCGAGTCGCGGAGGGCCCTAGGTATGTGTGGGAGTAATTGGAGGAGACTTGGGCCTAGTGGATGTCTTCAGGCAGATGGACAGAATATGAACTTCTATAAGTATTAGTTGGGCCTAATTTTGTGGTACGTACTTAACCCTATTTAACAGGAACATTTTTACTTCTGTCTTCAGTTTCATTAGTAGAAAATATACCGATGTTATTTAAAATTACCTAGATTTATCCACACTGTTATTTTAACATTTATATTATGACGATAACATGTGCTCGGGTCAGGTAGATCCAGCCCAGCTGCGGGTATGATTTGGTATAAAGTGTTTACACGAACACTAGACTAGTCTTGTGTCTAGCCACGCCAACAGTATGAAATAACTAGTAGGCAGTCATTCACTCACCATTGGCGCAGCATTTACAGCGACGAACAGGAGAGCGAGGGTGGCTACCAGGACGGCCGTGAACACGTTGTATGCTGCGGTTTTCATTGTAAAAGTCTTGGCTGCAAACAAATAACTTATTTAATTTACGTTATCGAAGTAAACTGGGGTCAGTAAAAGGCATTATACTCTCAAAGAACACATAACTGGTTACAGTTTCGAAGTATATGTTCAAGCGGAGGTGCGGGTAAAACCAAGCTAACATTATAAAATCAAAATGAATCACATTTTGGGTGACAGTAGGGATCAAACAAAAGAATATGGTCGCCGTTATTAGGCCACGGCGCGCTATAAAATACTTAAGTATCATGGAGATTTACTGCCGGGGGCGTTAGCTTCACTTATAGCACGTTACAGGAAACATTGAAAAAACGCATTAGGTAACACTCGTGTTTGATATAACTGTTGAACACACACTCATCGCAAAAAGCTTCCAGTTTACTCTTTGAATAATACCATGCTTTTGTCCTGAGTGTATCTGGGATTTATAATAAACAAAGCGCTATTTTTAATATTTCCAAAATGCATAACTACTAAACTATACTAAACTACTAAACTAACCTACTATAACTAACCTCCTAAATAAAAATACCCCTGTTCCAATGTTACTTATTATGAACTTGCACATATGGATATTTAACACATATCTAGGAAGCCTTAGAAAGATCCCGAAAAATACAAAGAAATGGAAAGTATTTTATTTATTTTGATAACATACGTATAACGTTGTTTTCACAACACAAGAAATAAATATTTTCAAGGTTTTCACGCGAAAGTCAGTTAGCAGGTTTTACCAAACACATTTTCCTTAAGTACTTATGTACCGTGTGCCTGTACCTACAAAGGACACAATATGGGTGAACATAACACCCCATCCCCAGTGACCCACGGAGGGGTATTCAGCTTAAAGGCCTGGGCTGGACAGTCGATGCCATATTGTTTTATTTCGCTCATCGTCTTACTCAAAGAAATTGTAATCCGCACGTCAAAGACACGTTATTGGTGAATGAGAATAATTACTTGGCCTCATTTAGGTTTTCCAAAGTGGACTGCCACGTGTTTGTTTAGTATCGATATAAAATGTGCTTGTTAATACTATTTGTCACTTGACTCTGGTGAATTACCTATTAAACAGGGTGGGCCATATTTTTAAAGAAGGAAGCATAATAGCACTTGATTTCTTACTGCTGTTACATTTTTTTTCAGGGTAGATGGCTTTTGGCCACGGCTATTTTACTAGTAATTGATGATTATTCAGTGGACGGGTTTTTGTTTGTGAATTTTTTTATAGTTTCGCAAAACCGCAGTACCGCCCGCGTGGTACTTAAAAAAAATAAAAGTAGCATAAGTTACTCCTTATAACATCAGCTATCTGCCAGTGAAAATCCCGTCAAAGTCGGTTCAGCTGTTTCGATGATTAGGATCGGAACAAACAGTCATAAAAAAAATGTTTTTTTATATCCTATTATAAATACTTTCATATGCATTTAGTAAAACGCTTTTATTTTGACATTAAAAACATACATTGCAAGTTTATTTATTTGTATAGATATAGATTCACGACGCATTGGTGATGTAATTTTTTAATTAATTTTTTTTTTTTATGTTCCAAGATATATAAGTATGTTTATTTATTTATTATTTATTTATTTATTTATATATATATAGGGATAACAAACAGTTTACACCTATATAATACGTGCGTGTTTTCGGGAATAATCGAAACCGATCATTGATGTGATCAGCGAAATTGATCTTTACTCTACACATTGAAAAAATATTTCTAAGCCATCAGAAAGGTTAAAGAGATAACCTTTCTCAATTCTTCACAATATCCCCGCGGAGCTCGCATCACAAAGAGCGCAAATAACGGCCACCCTGAGGATTTCGAATCGCCTTCACAAATAATTGGATATAGTGAGACTATGTCGATACATAGTGCAAAAATCTGTGCTTAATACCGATAAAGTAACATCATTTTAATAGTTCGAAGCCGAGTTTGCAGCTCGTAATCTCTGTTAAATAAATAAAAATAAACAACATAAAATAACTGGGATCGTTAATTTTTTTATAGAATTCCCTATTTAAAAAATGTATTGTTGTATATAATGTGGTTCGATATCTTTATTGATAATTACGATAATGAAAATAATATTCGAATTCTCATCCCTCCTTTACCATTATCTTCTTATATTGTTATTAAATTATTTTGAGACTTATTCCATGCAGTCATTAATTTAATGTTATTTTTATAATTCCATCCGAATTTCTAAAAGGTTCTTCGCTGAGGTTGGTCACCAATATCAACGTGTACACATAATTATAATAGTTATAGCACTATTTAGTTTAATACATTGAGTATTCATAACATATAATATTAAGTACTTAAAAAGATACAAGATAAACATTCGTTTTATCAACAACCCATTTTGTTACTAACTAAATCAAACGTTAAATAAAGTAACAGGAAAAAACTGTTTCGTTTTCAAAGAAGACATTTCACAAGGAGTTTGGTAGTTCCTCAAATAAGTTAACTCTTCAGAGGGATTAACGTTATTTTCTTACGAATTCGTATGTTAGGCAGACTCGGTGCCTATATACGATAAAAGGGTCTCCAATTAATTGTGCAATGCATAGAGGTACTTTATTATATTACCTAAAACACATGTTATTTATTATAGTTATCTAAGTCATTTGGCCATTGACCATAAGCGTGGCGACTTTATGAAGGGGTTTCCTTATACGTGTCGAAACATAATGTTTGCATTAGTGTGTATTGTAATCGTATCGTTATCGGGAAAGCATGCTGTCACTGTAATTCTTATAAATGAAATCTGTAATGTGAGCAGGACCGTACACGCTTTTACTAGTGTTACCTTACGTTAAATATTCTGTGCTCTGGGCTCTGTATATAAATTAAAAAAATCTGTTCTTGGATACACAAAGGTATGCATCATAATTTTGGTCCGTGGCTAAGTAAGAAGCAATGATAATCATGTACTCTTCGTGAGTTTGTAATGAAACATTAACCTTAACAGTAGACAGACACGAACGACATTGTATTAATATGCAAAACCGATCATGCTGAACGAATATGTCGCATAAAGTGAGACGTTAGCGTCTCGCGTGTTATTAAATATAACTACTTTGCTATATTGATGCAATAAGCATTTAGCTATTTTTAATGGACCGCTTTAGAGTCTCGTTTCAGTGAGCTTTTATTAAATAGCCACTCAAGTTTACGATGATGCGTTCTGTAGCTCCACCGCCTATATGTTCGCTATGAGTCGCTAGTCGGTACCGCCTGCAAACATTTGTATGGCACATTTTTAGTTACTTTGGCGGTCCGAATCGCTGTTAAATTTCCTATACAAATATTTTACGTAGACGCTAGCGAGTAGCGTATGATGTGCGTAAAATTCATGGATGAGCTATATATTTTATTAAAGTAAGAAGCATGTAAGCAATTTAATAAAAATTATAACAATGAAAACTTTGTCTTAATATTAAAAATAATATAAACAATGATACAGAAAATGATAGTATTTATGTAGAGCGTGATCTATATCACGCTATAATTATATATATATCAATGATCATAAAATCCATATTATTTTTGTTGTAAACAATACTCAGGAAAACGACCCGTGAGTCCTGTGGCCCGTAACGTCACGCCCCGAGTTTCTACCTGCTAGTATTATTGCACAACTGACTTCATGGAATTACATGCACACTTATCTTATACTGTTATTTTCAATTGATAAAAATGTGTTTTTAATTTCAGGCGAGAGTAATAAAACGTTGTCTTGTAGCAAATAATAATGTTGACGTACGTTTTCTTCGTGTGTGCTTGAAGTAGAGATCAGAGGCTCTACCGTTCACGTTCGCTAAGGTCGCTAGCCGTCTCTATAATATATTTGTATTTCAGAGACGTAAATTGTTAGTTCCTTGGGTGACCCATAGGGGCGCTGTATATTTCGTCGTATTTTTTTACAAAGATGCTGTTTTCTAACGAACGATGCTCGATCGTGAGTTTTACGCTCGCTATAGAAGCATAAGTAGTTTATATATCTTCGTTTCTAAAAGATTTTGTACACAGGTAGTTTAGTTTATATATTCTTAATTAATCGTTAATATGAACAAATACCTTATCTCTTTCCTTTTAAAATATACATTTCTCATATTGAAGTCCCAACATGTGTTCTTTTGTATAAATCTTTTCTACGAAATAGCAAAATGGGGCTGTATTTCTTTGGCGAGTTGTTTTAGGACGAAGATGTTTTTAAATAACATGTGAAGTAACATGGACTGGGTCCTGTGTAAATCATTTGATTTCTAAAAACTAAACGCATAATTAATTCAAGTCTCTCCAGTGTTTTGAGCGTAGTGCGGCCGGCTAGGCCCACTGGTAGCGGGTCGAATTCCCGCCGGGTTCAGTTCCCATGTGGCCTAATGATCTTCCTTAATTTGATCTGTTCTGGGTGCAACTGGGATTGGTCCTGATTCTTGTACGGAGCCCATAGAGTCTTGCTTTCTTTGACATTCGGTCCTTTGGGGTATTGTTTGTCGGATGGGGTGAGAGAAAACTGATTTAGGTAGGAAAAAACCCCTACTCCCAAATGTTTCTTTGATATTTTGTATTTCAAATCAAGTCAAAGCGTGTATTTTGTTTAGGCCTACGGGGCACTTACAAATTGTCATTTTTTTCTTATGTCTACAACCGGATTGGACGCGACCTCGACTGAGAAGATCCGGCAAAAACTCAGCGGGCTTGCCTTTTTAAATTTAGTATTTTTTATACAGTTGCTTATATAATCAACATAGATAATTAATAATTACAAGGTTATTCAATTAGTTACCCTACATATAACTTGTAGTACCTACTTATGTAATATCAGTAACGCCTGTGGCGATCGCGACCCGGGTAGCAAGCTGTTGTAAGATCGCCGCTGCAGAGCAGATTTAGCCACCAATTAAGGGATGCTGTACTGTGTATACAACGTAAAACTCTTATAAGGACCTGTGCAGGCGGCAACGGAAAACCTTAGTCATTAGTCACACATAAAATTCCAAGGTAGAGGTTTAAATGTAATTTCTAGAGCTGTCAACAAATGACTACCGCGTATTACCATTTGACTTTTACAAACTATTTATTTGGCTATTTCTACTACCAAACTGAGGCAAACGCACCGGCACCAATATTTAAACACGGACTACATTAAAATTGCAGAGGTATCAAAATGTGACTATGCTCTCCTCCTAAGAAAACACTTTAATTAATGCTCATTATCTTTCCGAGGTAAGTGGAGCCTCTAATAATAAAACTCCTCTGAGCCCTTATCTAGTCCCTATTCATAAAAGTACACTTAATTAAAATGAATTTATACTTTAAATAACTAGTTATATATGATTATGCCTTTTTAATCTGCGCACATACTCAACATTTTGTGTGTGCCTAGCTGTCTTTTTTTTTGTGTAACTATGACTTAACTAATGGCTAAGTATTATAATACAGATATTTAACAAATAACGATATCGCTAGTTTTTATGTAATTAAATTAATTTAAGAAAGATATTCACAGTTTAATCAAAGTTTATTTAAATATCGAATACAACGAGCATTTTACATTAAAATAATATATGATGTGAATATTTTACTTAAATGAATTTCGTTACATACAAAATAGCGATATCGTTATTTGTTAATTATCTGCGGTCCGCCTCAGATAACTAGATGCAAACCGGATATTAGAGTAACTACATAACTGGGGGTGGCTGTGGACGACAAGGGTGGCCTTCAGAGGGACCGGGGGGCCAGCCTCTGAGTTAACTGTAGTTATCTATATAGATCACGGAATTAGGTATTTCCTTTGGTAGAGATTAAACAATATTTGCTCTCTTTTTTAATTACTCATACCGGTACGCTTAAGTATATCTTTGCTATTTATTGTGATGTTTACATGCAAATGCTCACTTTAATTTGTGGTTATTGTATCAAATTTTCTATAAAGAAAAAAAAAATATTATTTTATATCTATATTTATTTATTTACTGGAGGATTTCAAATTAAATTATACTTACATACTTTATAAAATACATTCTAGAGTCTATGTAAGTTTGCGCGTAGGAACAAAATACGAAGTTGTTCGCAAAGAGTAATAAATAAATATTATTACAGTATCAGGGACCGGTGCTTGGTGTGCGAGATAAGTTTTCGGGCCTCCTAGCTTTAGTTAAGTATATATTTAGATAAACTGCCGAAACTGGTTTAAAAGAGTTGTCAAGACGGGGAGAAAAATTCTAAAATGTTTACAATTTTTCTCAGGTCAGGTACCTCGAGGGACTGCATTTTTATGAGGCAATTATTTTTATTTTCCGAAGTGATTTTTAAGTCATGGTTTTTCAGTAGGAGAAAATATTTCAGATATCTCATATTAATTTTTACATCACTATTAGTAACGTTAGAACAAGACATGGTTATTCACTAAGTGCTTACAAAATATTGTAAATATCCAACCGGTATTTTTGCAAGAGATATGTAACAATAAGAAACCGTTTTAAAGTCTCCACCAATTTTTTTAACAAATAACATTAGGTTTTTATCGGTACGTGTTATTGATTTATTTTTAAAAGACTTATGATTAAATATAAAATTGAATATTAGTCAATACAAGACCGTGTTTTACGGTTGTTTGAAAGTGTATTATAAGTGAACTTGCGTGGAGATACTTTAAGCTCGTATTAATAAAGTTCGCCTTTGTTTATGGCGTACCTCAATCTAAGTATTATGGTGGGGTACCAAATTGAAATTATTATTTTCCATTAATTTTTATTTAGGAACAATAAATTCAATTTCAATTATTGAAAACTGAAGAATATTTTTTTGCGAAATTTTTACTTTAAAAGGCGAGTATACAAATTATTACGTAGGTACTCTATTTAAGTGTAGAGAAAAGTATGTTAATCATATAACACATGACGGGTTTCCACAACTATATTTTTTTTCTAAAAACATAGCTTGAATAATAAATAAAAATTCTTACCTCAACAAACAGCTTTCAAGAAAATCGAAACGCGCAAATTTACAAACTTATTTTCACAATTTCGAAAATACGATGGCTGTATGCGCCGCTTCCGTCGTCTCCGTCGAGGGTTTTTGAAAGCAAATGAGCAGTGTGAGGTGAGGACGCCACTTATATAGGGGTATGGTGCTACGCGGCTGCTGCCGTTTCGTAGTTATAAAGCGGCGTAGGCCGCTACGTCGCTACGCCGCTACAAGTGCTACGAACGCTATAATAGAGATTTTGATGTGAACATTATGCATAGAAAATGATACTTTTCCATTGTTTCGTCAAATTCGTTCTGATTAAATTACAGTAATGTGTTATATTTTATATTGATTTATAGGTACTGATACAAAAAATCTGATGAAGGGATTTTTCGAGCAGCACGCAAGTACTAATGATCTGTTTTCAGTGGGGTACTTATTATCTTAAATATATATTGAGTGACCGTTGAATGTCAAGCTAAAATCGATTATACCCTATGATGATGGGGGAATAGTAGGCTAATATAAATATTGTATAATCGTGGCAAGAAATATACAAGTAAATAATGGAGAGAATTACATACACCCTATTGGATGTCTTCAGTCATGATTACGGCTTGATAATTCCTAATAGAATTAGTTATGTATATTTGTGGGCAAATAAAATTAAATATAATCTATGACCTGCGAACAATACTTAGCCGTCATTCATGGATAAGCTGACTCCGATAATTTCTATACATTTTACGGTAACCGGTTATAATATGACATTAAACTTATATTACTTTTATAATGTGGTTTTAGTCACCGGTATACGAAGGATCACTCATAGAAGTTTGGCCAGCGAATACAATGCCACCCTGTATATTTATCTTTATTTTCAAACACAAACAGATACGTGTATAACATATATTTATCTAATCAGGCTAACAAAGTAATACACTGGCTGTCCATAATGTGTGGTTTGGTCAACATCCTGTTAATGGGATTGTTAGCAGGCAATACATCGCCCGTCATGATAAAATTATCGCACGCTGACATGATGGGGTTTAATAACAAATTTTGGATACGAATGGCGAGCACCGATTATGCTTCTGTAAACAGAATCAAGATAAAAATGACAAATAGGCACACTCCGAGTGGCTCGGACTTTATTGCGCCCTGTGCTTCGTTTACACGCACCTACTGGGTTTAGTTCAAGCATTTAGTAGCTTAGTAGCTTTCATATAATTTGAGTTGGTATCATAAATCAGACACTAACACCCCCGTTCCATGGTCAATTTACATTAGTGATAGTAGTTTTTATTTTCATTTTGAGATCTGCTTAATAAATTCCTTTTGCAGAAGTTGTGAAACTCATACCTAATTTAGGATATCCAGTGAAATGACTCACACACAAAGTCAGAACGTAAGAATATATTTTTATACTGTTGCAAGTAGGTATTATTTTTATGTATTATTACAATTACTGTAGTAAGTAGGTATGATTATCATTTACTGAGAACGTAGTAATAAACAATTTAGGAGTCAGGCTACGATCAGTTCAGACTATTGGTTATAACCAAAAAAGCTGATTTTAAAGTTTTAATAGATACTTTAAAATATTATCTACGAGAGATGATATATTTTTGTCACAGTTCTCAGGGAATCAAAAAGACTTTTTAAATTACAGTCAAGGCTTTCCTAAGAACGCTCTTCAAAGCACACATACGAATAGGTAGTAGAGCTTGGATTCTACTCTGCCATAGTAGTGGAGTTATGTGAACAAGTCATAAGCTTTAATCACTCTCTCTGATTCACGCACAACCATTACCTGGAAAGCTTACGGTTAAAAATAACATGTACGTTAGCATTAATCCTTCTGTATAATATAAAAATAGGTAATATAGCTACTATTACGCTTTTATCCCCCGAAGAGGTAATAGAAGTAATTACAATTCAATAAACACATTTTACCAATGGTGAGATGGATGGTGAGGGGGCTTGGTATTTAGCCCCACACGCTTCCAAGCCCCAAGTCTTTTATTCAAATAGCATGTAATAGACTCAAAAACTATTGGTTTTTGTTACTTTGAACCGTTTTGGTAGTCTCCTAACAGCAAAGCCGTAGACTTAATTTAAAACAAAATAGGGATGTCGGAAGTGAAAAAAATACCGATATATCGATGAATCGATATTTAAAAATATCAATATCGACGTCGATATATCGAGCAAAAAATAATGATATATCGATACTTTTTCAACGAGCCTAAAACAAAAAACCTATATCAGTGTGTTAGCCCTCCATTGGCCGACTACATATCGAACAACACGGACTATCGACTTTTGGGAAGAAGATTACTTGTCTTGGCTTGATGAATTAGCAGACTTGAGGACAGTAATACATAGATTCCGACAGTTTGTATATTAATAATAAAATTAAATAAATCCATAAGTTTTGCCCTAAACTTTTACTTTCATACACACATCAGTGAACAAGTGGCAGAACATAGAACCAACAAAAGTAATTAAACAAGCATCCAATTTAAACAGGTATTAATATTTTCCGTTGATGTGTGGATGTGGCAGGGTATTTTGTCATAGTCGAAACAGAAACAACTGAAAGTCGACTGATGTATACGGTTCAACTATGACGTGATTGAACAATATTCGTTGTAAAGTTTGCCCGATATATACCAACTCGTTATAACAAAGTATTTTAATATGAATATTTAGCCTTTTCTAATCCTTCCTTTGCTCGGCAAGAGCCATAACTCCATGCGAGGCGATTCAGGCCTTAGTTTGGCCGCTGGCCTGCTGCTGGGCGCAGGATTTCAAATAACTTTCAAAAACTGGTTCGATTTAATCACACATGCAGGTTTTCTTACGATATTTTCGTTCACCATTTAGTGCCAAACTTGATGAGGATCATAAACACTTGTTTATAAAAATTACTATGAGGTCTCACAGCAATGTAGGTATATGGAGTTAGTCCCTTACATAGACAAGTGTTGTTTATGAATACGGCCGAAATTAATGTGGACATTATATTATTATTAGAAACAATAGTACGAGGCGACAGCCGACAACAGCAGTTGGTTTGGAAAATATTAAATGGGAGAAAAAAGTATGCATTTTATTTGTACTCCAACTTATTACAAATATAGTGCAAACGGGACCTAGCTTGGCTGAAGCGCACTTGCGCTCGCCCTCTGTCCGGGTGAAGTTGTTATGGCCACTCTGGCCAACAACGTATTGTCATATCAAAAAAAAAAAGGGACCTAGCTGTAATATTCACATCCAGTGCCACTGAGCTACGCTGAACTAAATGCTTTCAAATTAGTATTTCCAGAGACATTTATTACATTTAGCAGTAGATAAATTACTACCAGGTAATCATCATACATTCAAAGATCACATTTCATGTTTTAAAGGTAACCAACCTTGAGGTAAATAACATGTTATTAAGTGTTCGATGCCCTGTCGGTTCATCATTCATTCTCCCGTAACGGAAGCCGAAAAATAAAGGAAAGATTTGGATTTATTAAAATCAAGATAAAATTACAAGTTGATTTGAAACTAAATACTATTATAACCAACTTACTTATTATTTCAATTTCTGTGATTATAACAGTAAATAAATGGAAATGTATACAATAGATGGCGAAGTCTTACTCATTTATGTAACAAATCGTTACAAAATGTTGAATTCGCCGTTTAAAAATGTTGGCGTCCATTTAATGATTAGTTAATAACTTACGTAGGTTACAAATGCCATGGAAAACAGGTGGGTTAATACAAATTAACTAAAAGTCAACGAACAGTCGTTATAAGTTGTGACAAAGCATTTTCGTGGATATCAAATTCACTACATACTCACTATAATACATTAAAATGTGTGACATTCACAATGGAGGCGCATGATCAATTACTAAAGAAGGTTTTACTTCACATTTCCAAAAAATATTTATAACTAGCTGTGCCCCGCGACTCCGTCCGCGTTCTGTTGAAATTTTTCCTGAATTTTCTTTGCTATAAACCTCACGGAGCCCGAGACCTTTCCAACGAATGCAAAACCGTGGAAATCGGTTCGTGCGTTCTGGAGTTATAGCGTCAGGAAGGAAAACCCGACTTATTTTTATATAGTAGATTATTGGAGTGTGGTACCTAAGTTAAAAATATTTTGCATTTCCATTCGATACGACTCAGTAGGTATTTAGGACTACACGCGCTTCGTAGGCATAACAAATTACGCTAAGTTCACACGATGAAGACGACAACGATTTGCCTATCCATTTTTAATAGATAATAAATATCGCCAGGATTACACACCAACTGAATGGTCCCAAACTAAGCACTATGGGTATTGTACAATGGACTGGGGGCGATCCCAGTGACACCCAGACCAAGGCAAATTATGAAAAGGCCATTTCCGAAATTTGCCCCGGCGGGAATCGAACCCGCAACCACCATGTGCAGTGAGCCGAACGGCCTACGCTCGAACCACTGCGCCAAGCGGTCGTCAAATTGTGTTTGAAATATATAATAAATGAGATAACTACTTCGGTTTCTTTTTATCTTTGCATTATAAAAATATTTACTTATAATTGTGGCTTGAAAGAGCATCATCTAACTTTCAATTATACTAAAAAATAATTATCGAGTACCGTCATCCATTAAATTGAAGTAGAAATTAAACCTGAATGGAGTACAAATTTAATTAATGAAAAGGAATAAACGCAATGGACCAACAGAAAGCATAATGTTAACAAATATAGGTATGACACGTTGATTTCTAATAAGGCTGCCACATCGTCAACCGAATACAAACCGAATGCCTTTGATTATAATAATAAACATTGCGTGGCGCCTTGACGCGTTCGGTACAGGATCACTGCTCAATTAATTAAAATTAAGGTCGAATACTGAAACACTACATAAATTTTAAAGTCTCCTTTACCTGATTGAGGTCTAGGAACTTCGTCCTCGTTTTTGTTACCCATTACAATTAAGAGCAGTGATAGCCGATTGGTTAAGCACGCGTCTTGCGGCCACCAGGTCTTGGGTTCAAACGCTGGTTCGCACCTCTGGGTTTTTTCGAAATCTGTGTGCGAATCATAATTTCTATATGATTATCACTTGCTTACTATGAAGGAAAACATCGTGAGGAACCCTGCATGTCTTAGAAAATCTAACCCATTTTCGAAGGACATATGAAATCCGCACTGGGCCGTAGTGGTGGATTATGGCCTGAATCCCCCTTGTATTGAGGGGAGGCCCGTGCTCAGGAGTGGGACGTTAAAAGGGCTAAAATATTATTATATTATATATTAAAGTTTGAGTATTCGGCAGTAAGCAGTAAGTCCTACCTAGCTGTTTGAGACGTCGCATTAACTTTTTTATCTGTAGTTTTTGTGTGGCGCGTCAACTTTAAGCTTATTTCAAATTTGAATTACGTTTTAGTGGGTATACCATATAAAACTTACTCGAATTTAGTATAAGAACATATATTATGCCTGTCTTTCTGTATCCCAATTGTCATGTTTGGAGCGCGATTGCAGTAATACCTAGTGAGTTTAATTTATGTAACGAAAATAAAAATAAAACAGGTTGGTGACTATTTTGGTATTGGGACTCAAAACACTATTGGCGAAATGTGGGTGCACTGCACTGCACCTCTGCATACCCCTTCAGGGGAATACAAGCGTGATGTTTGTGGCTGTAGCCTTTTTTTTAAGGAACTAGGCTCTCCACACTTCACACGCTCGCATCTCTGTATTCCTGCTGCAAGTATGTAGATTGGTGACTGTGTTTAGTCTAATTCAGTTCTAAACTCGTAATAATTGAATCGTTAAATAAAATGTTTTCCGCACTTCGCGTTGTTTGCTTGCACATAGCACCAATAAAACTTAGCATTAACAGTTCCACAGCGCTACCGCAATAATTTATAATGGATTCTGAGTGCTTTAAAAGGGTATCCAAAGGCCACTTTATTAACTACAGTTTCATTTACTAAATTTGTTTTTTTCATACGCAATCATTCGTGTATTCCATTTTTCATAAGACGATTGTAATTTATAACAAGAAATAGAAATGCGAATGCATTATACGTTGGTAGGTTTTAATGGAAAATTATTTGCCGAGCAGCTAGGAGAGTTTGCTTTTAGGATCGTTTCCTCACATTACATTATTGCACGTGAATTATTTTTTATAAAATTGGTTTCTTTTAAGTATTTTATTATTTTACAATTAGTAAGAGTGGTATATGCGAGCTTCTATATTTAGTAAAAAGAAAACATTCGTCATTACAGTCACTGCCCCACTTTATATTATAGATTATTCCATCAAGATTTTTTATTGGATTGAGGTTCGTCGAAAACGGATACAGATCCTTCCATTAATCGATAGAGTCCTCTTTGTGAGTCGCATAACCCATAAATATGTATGGCTATAGGAAAGTGATCTCTTTCCCGCCTCCACGACGCTTTGATTGAGACCATTACAATCCACTTACTATTTACGACTTGTAAAAAGGATTCTCATGGCTCCGTAACGTGTTCTGCGGGATATCGTTGGTTTGTTCCATTTGTTACTTATTTATTTTCCAATCATTAATTTATTCAGTGCGACTGTCTGGTCTGTGCTATTGTCTATACGGAATTATTCTGTTTTCTTTCTAGATAAGGAAATTAAATTCTGTGTTTAGCGAATTAAAAATTAAATAAACTGGTTCGTCAGTCAATTCGTGCATCAGTACTAGGTAAAGCAACAGCATCATGTTAATTTAACATTGTCCAAATTTTCTCTCAATGGTGTAATACTATGGTTGCAAGTGGAATAAAGCGAATTGGTACGTCTACCAGGGATGTTTATCGATGGAGTAAGTTATGGCTAATAAAAACTAAGTGTGGTGCTTTATAAATATTTTCTTTAAAAAATTCACTCACACGTGACGTATCACCATTAGATTGTTACCACACACCAATCGGCCGACGGACGGTCGAAGATCAAGCGACGATCGCTCGATGATCGATCAAACGTTGCTTTGTAAATCGTCAACTCATTTCATTATACTATCGATCGATACCCGATCAATTAATGTGGTAACACCCTTAAATTTCCTACCAGTTTATATAAGCTACTATGTAACCTACTCCTTAAATATTTATAGGTACTTAAATTGTAAGTATGTGGTACAGAAAATAATTGCCTCCTTTGCCGCGAACGCAGACTGTTTTCCAATATGCGTTGTTGCGGAAACTGATGTACCGCTGTGGTAACTAGGTAGCTAAATACTCTAGTAAATAGTCTTGGGTAGGCTTTTAACATGTTATTTCTTACTGTAATGACATAAGAATGACATATCTTAGATCACTCTCAGACTTGAGATTAACACATCAGTATAATCACCAAACTTACAGCAGTACCTAAACTATCTAGCACAAAAACTTCGCAGAAAAATAAAGTGACATCTACAAAATACCTTACCGTTGGTTTCTGTATAAATTATATTGACTTAAAAGAGGCGCGCCATTACGGACTTATAATAATTATTAATTCTATGCACGCCACACAAAAATTGGCAGATAAGGTCATCTTAAACAGCTGTGGGCTGAAAACAATTGAGTGGCGATTCGGGTATACGTCCGTTTACTAAATTGGTTGCTTCTAGAACAGCATCTTTGGCCGCGAATATCGATTACCTTACGAAACAGAAACACTGTAAGCAGCAGTAAAATAATATGGCAACCATACGGTTGTAAGGTTGTATGGCTTTCTTAAACTACTCTTCATATTACCGTACTGGGAGGCTTACTAAATGTTACACGTAAATGCTTGTTTGGAGCCGTGAAAATAATTATAATTACATAAACAGGCCCGTCTAATCATGGTTCGGTATCTAGGGACGAGCAGGCAATCAAGAAATTAAGGCCAACATTAGAATTTGTTGGCTTAGTTTAAATCCTCTGACCAATGTAAGTTGTACAAATTGAGCTCCCAAAGGTGCCAAAAACGATGATCAGCGTAATTAGCTCTTATAAACTATTAATGGGGAACGGTTATGTAAGGCATGTCAAAACATGGTCAATTCAAGCAATTGCTTGTGGTGGTGGATCGTAAAGGTGTATAGCGATAATCCGGGTTTTTACAAAACGGGAATAAGTAGGTACACGTGCTCTGTCAAAATAATCAAATTTCTAAATATACACCAATCAAGTAATAACTGATATATCTAAGTATAGAGATCCGTGATCTAAGGCCCCTATTAATACATCTATATCATATCTGAGAGTGATCTTGAGTACGCTTTTGAAATTTCATTTTGTACTCGTATGACAGAAGAATGACATTTCCAAGATCGGTCTCAGACTTGAGATCGATTTATTAATACGGGCCTAACGTTATTGAGGGAACAAAAATACAGAGCCCGTTTTACTAAATCGATCTCAAGTCTGAAAGTGATCAAGTACGGTTTAGACATTTTGTACTGGAATGGACATTTCCAAGATCGCTCTCAGTCTTGAGATCGATTTATTAATTCGGGCCTAAATGTCATTTGACCTAGTAAACTCATAACGTCTTATCTGTCACTTCACTTCTTTCTGTCTCGCTACAAGTACAAAAATATCGCGAAACACACACACTCCCCTCATGTGCGTTCACCCTAGTGGCAAAAAAAAGACAAAAAAGAAAAATAATATAATGAGGCCCGAAATAAAATAATATATTTATTGACAGTAGAGAAGGTATCTAATTTTCAAATTCTATAGCAATATAGAAACGTATTCCAATGCAAGTTAAGTATTTTTAGAAATAGAAAATCCATGCATGGAGTATCATACGCCTGCAGTTACGCATCGTTAACGTAAGTTAACAAGCTGTTATAGGTACTGGTAGGGCTACCAAGCTGAAGAACTTCAATAGAAAAAGCATGTTAGTGTTCCCAAATTTCTTACACCCGGTCAAAAATTTAAACAGCCATCGAAGACTGAAAGCAAACACACGACACTATACAATATTTAACAAAATAAATCAACATAAAAGGGACATACCTAAATGGCGATCGTCGGGAGCTGTCCAATCGTCCGTTATCTTATCAGAGGCCTGTCTTTCGCGGGAGACATTAGCGGACCTACGCAAAATTAATTATAAAATAATTGGTAGAGTGTTTTGCTTATAAATGAGAATATTCTGCGCATTTTGGACACTGGAAGTCAGTTACCTAAATAACAAAAATAGGGAATATTATTTTTATAAATTATAAAGTACATATATCCAAGTTAATAGATATAATTTCGGATTTTATACTTACTTATATTAATGGGATACGGTGACGTCTATACTTATTGTTTACATAACAAATACATTGATACCTTTCATAATAAGGATTTAACCCGGATATAAAAATTTAATTATAAATCCTGACACCATAAATATGTTAGGCCCGTTTTAATTTTTTTTTTTTTTTCAATACATAAAAATATCTTTACAGGCTAGACCCAATGCGATATTGTTGCAAACTTAAAAATTAAAAATAATTTAACTGTTTTTATTTAACATAGCAAATTCTATATGTAGCTGTTCTTGTAAATTCACCCAAATGGATCTCAAGTCTGAGATCGATCTAGTAAATGTCATTCTTATGTCATATAAGTACAAAATCACCTGTCAAAAGCATACTTAAGATCGCTCTCAGACTTGAGATAGAAGTCTCGACCGTGCTAGCAGATGGTCACTGTAACGGTTGTCATGACACCGGTGCGCGAGTATCAGGTCACCCAATCAGCCCTGCGAGATCGAATAACGGTCGCCCTTTATAACGCAGCAACTACTTCCTTACACAACTTTGCTTGTTATAATATAGTAGGTACCCTAGTACTTTTAAACCCATAATTATATTACACCGGGCTGTGTGAGCAAGAGATGCGGTTGTGGGACAACGATTGGTCGTTAAAAACACCCTTGATCACAAAAAAGAATAGATTATTGTCAACGAAAAAGCTATGGCACCAGATATATTGAACTATTCGTGAACTTTAAACAAATCATGGTCAAATTCTTAAGACCAACTTGTATAAAACATCACGAGAGAAAAGTGGGTAGGCGTGGTAATTACACTGGGAACTTCTTGATTTTGGTGAATTTTAATTGAATAAGTCCGCAGAGAAATCTTCTGAACATTAAATTCCAGACCAAATTGTCATGCTCGAGCTCAGCGTGACAGTTTTTTATAATTATTATTTTGTGTATGTACGTAGTAGGTAAAACAGATGTTTTTAGGGTTCCGGACCTTAAAAGGAAAAACCGGAACCCTTATAGGATCACTTTGTTGTCCGTCTGTCTGTCTGTCTGTCTGTCTGTCTGTCAAGACCTTTTTTCTCAGAAACGAGTAGAGTTATCATGTTGAAATTAATACCAAATATCAAATGCTATGGTCCCTTGTAGGTGTAAAAAAATTAGGCTTCTAAGTCAACGCAATTAAAAGATACGGTGATTTAGGTCACATATTTTGATACTTTTCGCAAATTCACTTATCAATACAAAGGAATCAACGCACAGCCCAAACCGCTGGTGTTAGAATCATGAAATTTTGACAGTAGGTACCTTATATACCGCAAGTATCCACTAAGAAAGGATTTTGGAAAATTCCACCCCTAAGTGCATAAAATAGGGGGTGAAAGTTTGTATAGGGTAAAAAATAAATGAACCTAGAGACATGAAAATAAATATTGAGGCTACTTATAACAAATAAAAAATTTTAATTTCAGCGTTTTGTAAAATTCCACCCCTAAGTGCATAAAATAGGGGGTGAAAGTTTGTATAGGGTAAAAAAATAAATGAACCTAGAGACATGAAAATAAGTATTGAGGCTACTTATAACAAATAAAAAATATTAATTTCAGCGTTTTGTAAAATTCCACCCCTAAGTGTGTAAAATAAGAATTTGCATTGTAGTTTGTATTCAGTTTGGTTGCAGTTTGTATTGGGTTCCCGAATTTGTTTAAACTATTTATTATTAAAATGTCTTGCCGGTCGATACCGGCAAGTTTGTTGTGTGTGTGTGTGCGGTAGTTTTTCCATTCCTGGATTCCAATATCGATATATTGGAATCCAGGAATGGAAAAACTATCTAAAATCATAATAAAATGTTGGACGGAACCCTCAGGGCGCGAGTTCTACTCGCACTTGTCCGGTTTTTTTTGCAACATTCTACAATATTTTCATTAAAAAAAGTACACCTACATAATAGGTTGTCTGAAATTTGTCTAACAATATCCACATTTTCGACTAATTTTCCTTATGCATATTCAACTGTAGGTATTGTAACCCTTCTATCTTTCTTCTCATGAAGAACCATTTTTCGTGATGAAGCAAGGTGATGTCAAGGGGATGAGATGTTTGTGAGTTAGTTTTATAGCATGTTTACAGGATGTAAATAGGTACTTATAAACTGTATGCGTACTAAACGTTAATGAACTCTCTTTGTAAGCAGATAGTAAATTAAGATGTTTAATCTCTTAATGATTTAGATATGTAAGTACTGTATACGATATTAATTTCAGTCACAATTTGTATTTATAAGCATGTTAAATATCACGTATCAAAGTCACTTTAAAAGTATGGTACTTAGGTAGCAAGAACAAATATGGTAATAATGATCCACCATTACTTCACGAACATTTGCTTACATGGTAATAACTAATGAAAATTAGTGTAAAATATTCAAATAATCTATCTTTTTGTTGGCTTATTATGTAAATTTGTTGTTGGTTTTCCTCAAGTTTAATGTTTTCCCTGAATCCTAAGATAACTTTACAATGATAATTTAATCCATACAGTATTCACATAAGCTTTTTGTTATGAACTGTGCCCCAAATTATATTATTATAAGTTGTAGAACACGTTCGGAGTTCGTAGTTAATATGCTCACGTTGCTACAGCCTGCGAAGGTATATACGTATATGGTGTTGAGAATATCCCAAAACGTTAATGAATGCACGATAATTTTGTTAGCCGCGCTCGGAACAGGGGTCGGGAGAGTGAGGTCACTGTCTCATTGTTTCGGCACATAATTCTTATCTTATTTATGGGGTTAGATATTAGTTTTCTTCGGGACATGTCGTTGAAACTATACAGATGTGATTTAACTTAAATAAATATAAAATGAATATTTGAGACATATAAATTGAAATAAAAATAAATACTCAATAAGCTTGAGCGCGCATTTCATGTTAAAATCAATTTAAAAATGCTGAAAAAAAATTGCATAATTCATGAAAATATCGACGAAAAATTCTCACTCTAGGGGGGGTTCAGAATCATGAGTTAAATCCATGGTATCAGTTTTCGTTACAATGCCTCTTACGCCCTTTATTTTACGACATCTATAGTCACATGAAGGTTTAAGTATATATTTTTTTCTGTAAAGTACTTACATACCTAATTAAAACTATTAATAACGTAGCAAGGAACAAGTTTGCAGAGTAAGCCATTATGCTTTACTGTAATTTTGTATATAAGTTGTACATGTTCTACATATAAGTAATACTGTATTCTAGCTTTATATGCTGCACACGATACCTAAAATAATTTTCCAACGGTTCCTTTGTTAATCAACTGTTTATTTGCGTAGTTCGTTAGTGTTGAATGTGTCCACAACATGACCCTTCCTACTACGCGGCCCCCTTTCACAAACGATCCATTAACCGTCGAATATCCGTTAACTACGACACGGGGAACACGTTTAACGCATAATCGTGACTAGAGAAAGTTCTTAAGCTTATTGATGTGTAATTAAATGCAGATCACAGTAGTTCTGCCAACGTTAGGGGTAATTCCATCATGAAACTCACGTTAGTTTTCGTATTAATATTGATTTATATACCACGGCCAACGGGAAGCGATCCCAAAATGGAAACCAAAGAATGTTCGAGTTAAAGTCGTTCATCGCTGGGCTCACCAACATTCGGGTGACCATTTTATAAACTCGTGGTTAATTCTGTAATAAAAAATAAATGAAGACGAAACGTTAAAACACGACGAATTTATTACAATAAAAACGTATTCTTTTTTGTATCGCGTCTCGTTGGTCGCAGTATAGTTTGCTTAATGCTGTCGCTTATAAGAAAATGTAGCGTTACCAAGATTCTAAACACAAAGTTATCAGCATAAATGTAATATCCAGGTAAGCTTATTCTGTTGCCAACGAATCTTTATGTATTGCTCATACATAACGAACACGAGAAGGAAGACAATACACGTAGTTTAAAATAAATAGTTTGTGTACCAAATGTATTAGCACCATTGTTGTTTTAACAATCACACGTACCATCTGTCAAAGTATTTAGCTATCTGACTATAATTACTTAAACTGATAAATTCAATTAATATATTAATACAAGTAATACGCATGTACCATTAACTAAACCAACAGAAATTTAGAAAGTTCTCTACATTCATTAATAGAGCCATAGCTAGTAATTATTGTTTTATAACTAAACGGACTGTGTAAAGTCTGAAATTATTTCAGCTAGGCATTCATTTAAGTAAGCAGACAAATTATAGTGCGGGTTCATACAGTTAGATTATTCATTTAGTTCGCAGCACAAAACAGTAAACGGATAACTCTACAATTCTATCGCAGCCCACTACAGGTCGGTGCAAAAGGCATTGTAATTAATTAATTTAGCGCCGTTTTGTGTATAATTACGTAACAAGTTTCCTGTCATTAAGTGCGCTCCATTTGATTCTACGAATTATGCGCACATAACAATGAACATTTCTCCATGTTTCTATTTATATAGGGTAACATTATCTTTAGTGTTATACGAGGAACACGAGTAGTTTTTATCGTTGATGTTTTTGTTATGTAACAAAGTCGGCCAACGGGCTTACGACCCGCCTGATGTTAAGCAGTTACCTTAGCCTAAGATGCTTGCAACACCAGTGGCATTGCTCCCACGTTGTCGACCTGAAGACGAGTGGGATAGAGGGACGGGAAGGGCGGAGGAATGGGTTACCGACTTTCTCAGTCATCCTACGGAACGCAGCTAGTTTACGCCTACCTTCTGAAAGAGGCTGGTACTACTCCGGTCAAGCCAGCCTGTATATGAGCTGTAGTCAGCTGGCTACAGCTTCAGCTTGGCACTATCGCCGTAGTATTTGAATTAAGTATGTTACATATAATTCATACTAAGATCCAAATACTCTCAAATGTTTTAGTCCTTCAGCTGTTGGAGACATCGTTATTATTATTATTATTTTTGATACTCAAAAATAGCATCCATCAAATTTAAGTATGGTGCTAAAGTAATCCCTACGCATTTAAAAGGAATACACTACCTACCTACCCTTATTTTTAAATCCCTTTTAACGGAAGTCTCATCTAAACTGAATAAAATCGTGATACGGTTTTTCCTTCAAACGATGAGAAGTGTGTCAGCCGTCGTCGGACTGTCGCCGTTCCTGGTACCCCTGTCCCGTCACTTTTGTTCGGGGCATAAAGAAACGGGCGCCTGTCAGCGCAGGGGAAGCGTCGCGCCGATGAGTCCGTAGAGATTGCACTTTTCAAGGGCTGTTATGAATCTCTAGTGCCTACATAAAATGCAAGGTCTCATCAGTCCAGATAAATTCAAATGTTAATTTTACATACGACGACAATACTTATTATATAATTACAATAAGACTAGATACATTTTGTAATCTGAGAGATAAATAAATAGTTCTGCACAATCTACATCATCTATTCAGTAACGCCATCTGGTGGCCTTAAGTAAACGTTTTCAGGACCTCAGTATGGAAGGCTTAGCGGTATATACTTACTGAATAAAATGATGTCTCTTCTTCGTTGTTATAGCCAAAAGATGTCAGTGTTGCGCCATCATCGATTAGTTCCCACAAAGGTGTAGTGGAAACTGTAGAAAGCTAGGTACTAAAAATGACTTGAAATTTTACAGATGGCTCTGACAGTGTTGGCTTTTTCTGAGAGCAATATTTATCACCCAAACCCAATATCACGGGTATATACCACATCGGTTAGACAGACTGACAGATGTAATGTATGTACATCTATCTTAATGTTAAGGTGGTACGCCCACATTTCGCCGATGGTATTATGTTGCCAACGAACGGTATATAGGGAGTGTAAAGACAATGTACTAATTTGCTTTTCCTAACTATTTACACACAGATAGTTTACTTAATTTGAATTGAATAATACGTATCTACTAAGAACCATTATTTAAAGGATGAAACGTGCATGGTTTTGAGATTTTCCTTATGGCGATATTCCGAGTGGCCACTCTGCCCGAGGCTCGTGAGATCCTTCCTCGACAGCTATCAAGCGGAATGTTTTATTTTACGACCCCGTGCCTTCTTCATTTACCCCGAATAATGACTCTTGGCTCTTTACCCTCGCACCCACGAGTGTCACCTTCTGCGTGAAATACGACCTCCGTTTACTGCTAATAACGCTCAACGCAAATAAATCGCAATATTTTTCATATACACATACCTGATGTCATGAATTGTTGTAGATTAAAACTGTTTATGGACGATCCTTACCTAGATTTTTTCATATTGGCATGTTTTAAACTATATCGTTTATTAATTATTTATTTTATAATGTCACCGTGTTAAAGTATCATTTTATATTTATAGTAATAAAGTCTCCATAGGTTGTATGAGACTATGCCACCTTTGTTCGGTGGCCGGCCTCTAAGGGCTGTACTTGGCGGTGCGGTGGTACCATGAGTTTGCACGGGCGAAACAGTTACACCGATAAAATGTTGTTATCACTATTTCTCGGCAGTACAAAATAGGGACAACATCATAAATAGGTGTATTTATTTTGTTAGTACAAACAAGGGGTTATTAGTGGTTATTATAATAAAAGTAATTGGGTGTATTTCACATCCAAGATCCTACTAATATTATACATGCGAAAGATTGTGAGTGTGGATGTATGTATGTTTGTTACTCCTTCACGCAAAAACTACTGAACGGATTTGGATGAAATTTGGAACACAGATAGATTATAACCGGGATTAACATATAGGATACTTTTCAACCCAATAATCCAATACTACGCGGATGAAGTCGCGGGGCACAGCTAGTTAGTATATAATATTAATAATTTGATTATACAATTATTGGTAGGATTGTATATTGTAATTTCAGGCTTCATTATCACGTTGTATAGCTTGCATTTGAAAGTCCTAAGACAACAATGCCGCCCGATGTCTAACTTTAGTGCGTAAACTAATTTGTTTGTTTATTTTAGTCCAAACATATTTCAGGTACTAATAACGATCACGTTGATTTGTACTTACAGAAAATTATGATCAGTCATAATTATGAGCGAAAAGATTTTCTAAAAATATAAGTGAGTAAACAGTTTTTTGCAACAAAAATTTATTAGATATTTACAGGGAATGAGCTCGTAGAACATGGAGGAGGATATTCATTATACCATACAATAGAAAGCTATTTTGCGTTTGAAAAATATTAGATAGTGTAAAATTTACAAGTAGACACGCCAGGGCTTGACATGTAAAGACTTCCTTTTCAAAAAATTATTAAGTTAATATTTGTTGTGTAAAAAAATGAGAAATACATTATTTTGTGTTCATATTAAAAGCAATACAATAGAAATCTTAAACATATATTCAATCTTCAAACTCAACCAAACACCCTAAAGCTATGTGTCAATAAGAGAGTTTTATGTAAGTACTTACAATATTCCTTGCAAATAACATATGCCATTTTCAACATTATAATTATTTTCTTAAACTAAATAATTGTAATTTTCGCCGTGTTAAATTTCGATATTATTAATTATCACGTAAAGTAATTAACAAAAAATTACTGTATGCAGTGACTGGATGTTAGAAGCATGTAACGGCATTGAAGTAGCATCGAAGCACTCGCCCCCGACCGTTTCCTTGACCACGACGTTGTAGAGCACTCTGGAAAAAAAATTATAACTTTATCAACCTCACGATTCCACGCAGACTTACCTAGGTATTATTCTGTCATATTAATAGAAAGTGAATTCGTAAATCTTACGAACACAAACGACATTAGGTATACTAAATATGAGAACGTAGCTGCGTAGCCGGCCTACGTAACTGCTACGAGCCTACGAAGTCCACGAATGCTACGGCTACGGCTCCAGGTGCTACGAAAAGCGTAGCACTTTTAAACATAATTATTATTTTGATTATTTATGCTCAATAATTTTTCTAAAAGGGCATATTGCTCCTGTGATTAAGTACAATATATAATGCTTTTATCTAAAGGAACAGAAAACACGAGTCTGCCCTCTTAGCAATAAGTTTATCGCATAAATACCTATAGGTTCTCATATTTTTGCTCGTAAATATAATGACGTCAACGCGATAATATCCTCAACTTTATGTCGTATTTATTTTTTATTAGATAAAGTGCTTTTAATATTTCAAACGTTCATAATATTTGCCTAATACCTAGTTTGATCGATGAAAATATAATGTATATTTTATTGCCACTTTATTTATAAGTACGTATCTGTATCATGTATCATATCTCAAAAAAAATGCGAGATTGGAAAATGTATTTATGTTTCCTATATCCAGGTCATGTAGTGGACGTATTACACGTGGAGACAATCCTGGGGTATGTCTTCTCTCAAGACATTTAGTAGATTTAAGATTACTTCAAACAATATCAGAGGGTGTAGTATGAGTTTTGAGCGTCTACAAAAAGGTACTGATTTGCTAATAAATAGCCTCTATTCTTAATATATTCACCAGCAAAGCTATATTAAATGTAGCCGTATAAAACGATGTGATCCCTCAATCGGTATTTAAAGCTGCTTATACTTATAAAAACCACCTGACGAAATTGAAGTGTTATAATATTAAAAGTCGAACCATATCATTAACGTCATCGTCCGCGATTCTGAGGGGTGCTGTCCGCGGCCCGTCGCGGTCCGGCCGGTCATACCCGCGCACGCCGGCGCCGGCGTCGTCATGCAGCGCCTTCTGCAGCGCGATCAGCAGCCGGTCCAGTACCAGGGCAGCTCGCTTCTGCGGCACCACCTCCTGTTCACGTCATCAATAATAAAAAGTGGAAAACACCACCATCATGCCTGTATTTCCTGAAGGGGTAGTCGGTGCCCCCTAGTGTTACATTTACATACGTTTTGACGATGTTATTATTTGTTCCCAAGGTATGCCGTCTATTAGTATGTATGCCGTCTATTAGGTAATAGACAGCGAGCCTAATATCACTGTACGAGAACATTACTCCTCAATGCGAGATGATGAATGAAACTGCTATTATTTTTGTTTTGTATAAAATCTCCCGACGGATGAAAACAGGCTGATATTTTTTTACAACTAAGCTAAGTAGTAGGTTTTTGTAAAACTTAGAAATTAAGCAGGTATTTTTTTATCATCAAAGTTATGGTTAAACATGTGATTAGTCATCGTCCTACATTAGACACGGCGTTCACACAGACCATATAACACGTTATTTTATTATTTATCATACCGACCTCTCTAGCCGGATGCCAGCGCTATAGCCAAGAAAAAATATAAACAAATAAGATGTACTGGACGCTATCAAAATAAACTAAAATTAAACTAGCAGACGCGAGTCGCGTCGCGACAATGGGCGAGGCTCCAATTTTCCAAACGAGTAAATGTTTCACAACTGCGATTTAGAAAAAGCCAGGCTATGTAGGCATCCAAGAAAATCTTAAATGTTTAAATGCCGCTCCAAGTTGTTTCTACAATGTTTGAGGATATTCTTTAAAGTAAACGTGGACAACATATATTAATCTTTATCCATTGCTACCTATTTTGGTTTACATTAGGATCTCTTCCTTAATATTAGAAATTTAGATCAAATTAACATTTTCTACTTCAAACCAGGATTGCATAAATAATGAAATTAATTGCTCTAGATCCGTTAATTACAAACGCAATCAAGGAACTCTACATTGAATAGGAATGATCCTTAAAATACTCGTGAACGTTTCGTCGTACCTACTTTGATTGTATAAAAAATCTGCCACATAGAAAACTACGTATTGAAGACCAAATAAAATAAATAAATGTTTTGGCAACTTTACAAGTGCTTAATTCCAAGTGATAAATAGCGGCAAATAGTGAATTTCATACTAAAAACAAAAGAATTGAATCAAATAGAGTCGCAATTTCAGATACAAACGAAATGTAGCCCAATTGTCGTTAACCCATATCACATTTCAAATGTCGATGGGTAAGTAACACATTGCGTCCTATATCAAACCAAATTCGTACATATATGTTGATATTACTAGAGCGTAGGTATAGAATAGTGTACGGTCGCTATTACATTATTCATAGGATGTTTCTTTTCACGCTATTAGCCGCGTTAACATACAAATTAACAGAGCGCCTACACATTAGCACTTGTCTGTCTTGTGAGGTAATTTTAAAAGTCCTGTTATCATGATAATGAACAAAAACCTCCGTTGCGTGTATTTTCAAAACGGAAGGATCTATTTCCGCTAAATTAAGCGTGAATCAACACTATATGTTAACATCATGTCGAGTTAACGTCAGGGTTCATTGAACGCAAAGAAAAAGAAAATTAGCCTATCTAATTGTACTCTACATACCAGAATGAAAGATAACCTCGTCTCAAACAGCTAAGCGATCTTAAGTTTGAACAGGTTTTTGTATGTTCGGCCGTTATTTTATTACTATTCTCCAGTACCAGAAGATAGGTACAGTTGCCTGCACCTCTCAGCGCACATTTCCAGCATAAGCTGAACTCTCTTTCTCTAAATATTAAAGAAAGCTCCGCTTATACTGGAAATATTCCCCGGGATGTATCGGCCGTATTATAAGCGCGGCACAGATGTGTGGACTCACGGTGTAATCGTCGTACATGGCCGGTGCCGCGAGTGCGCTCGCCAGGCCCAGCAGCAACAGCGGCAGTGGACTGCACATCATCGCTGGAGGCACATCACACACGACACCTGAACAAAACAATAATTTATTTGGAGGGTAATACATCATCTGGGGGTATTGACAGTTGACGGAAAGTTTCCGATGACGGAATACTTGGAAACGACACTGTAATGTTATTTTAGTATGAAAAGATATTCAGATGATTTTCAGATTTGGGATCGATTCATTAATACCAGTTTTTAGACCAACATACTTTTAAATAATAATTAACGGTAGTTTTGTTATTCTAGTAAGTAAGGATTTTCTTGGAGCTTGCTGAAGGTTTCTCGATATCCTTTTTGACTACCTCAGTACTGTCCCTGGTAGAGATCACTTTTAGTGATTTGCCCAATTTCCACTTTCTGTGTAAATTATGTAATAATTTGTAAATTTTTGTATTCTAGTAGTGGATTAAAGAGTTATCTATCTATCTATCTGTAGATTCTGGCTTATACGAAATAACTATTAAAATATCAATAACTATTTCGAAGGGCGTGAAACGCGATGATCCTCTTGTTTCGGAGTTAGCCTGTTTGATGATAGGTGACAACTTATTTCTTTCCGAATGAGGATTATGTCACCATTTCTTTGGACATCTTTATCCCTAGCAGACATTTTTATATATGACATGTCTTTAAACGCTTACCAAAAATGTGTCAACCTTATACTACAATAAAAATGCTTACCAAAACGGATTTAAACTTCGTCAATTATTTTTTACTGTAACTATTTTATTTTCATATAAATTGCGCTTCAAAAATAAATAGAAGTCAGTAACATTTATTTCAAACCAAATCGTTATTTATTATTGCCAAATAAAAAATAACAATATTTTATAGGAGGCCCTTAAAACAATCAGCTTATTACATATGTGTGCGCGCTCTGACTAAGTGATATAGGTACCTGTTCAATAAGTAACTAGTAGGTATTTACCTAATAAAACTGTAATACCTTCGAATAAAAAATCCCTGCCTTAAACTATGCACTGTATAATATTTTAACCATGTATAATATCTTGTATATACTTTTTAAACAGCAAAAAATAAATTAGTTTAGAATAATTTAAAACGAGTTTTGGCTGAAGAATGTAAGACTGTGCCCGCCACACAGCCGCACTGTTATTCCTGTAAACCCGGATCGACAATGGCGTTTAAAGAAGACGCATAGATCCCTCAACAAGCCCCGGGGAAAAGCTGAATTTCCTTAGAATACACACTTATAAAATCGAATGAAAGAATAAGCGGAGATGTAAGTAAACTATTCACTTCCCTCCATAGTGAAGCGCCTGATGCGCGGTTATTCCTGTTTTTAATTTAAGTTAATAAGCTACCTTACTGTAACCTAAAGCAATTGAGAAGTTACAAACAATGTAATCTGAAAACAAAGGAGATCATTATAAGCAATAGCCACAGGAACTAAGTACATCATACTAGAGTAGGAACAGGGTCAAAAACAGAATATTGGTTTTAAGTTGGAGAGTGCAGTAATAGTGAATATTAACACCATCTTGCCTATAATCCCTGTACAGTACAATACAGTAAACAGTAAGACAATAACAAATTAAATTGCATAAAAGCATTTGCCTAAAAATCACTTTAAAATATTTGTTTTATTAATCCATTGAATTCTTCATTAATATAATTAAACATAAGTACTTACAGAAAATTTGAAACCGTATTGAAATCAATTTAACTTTGAAAACTGTTATATTATCACATGTAACCAGTTATCAATAATTAAACTTTATTTTAATTTCTTTGTTTTTAGGATTGCTTTATTGGGAGCGCAAAGGCGCGCGTCGGACAGAACTAGCTGGCGTAAGATCCACAGATTATGTAGGGCGATAAGCTCTCCGTCCGAGCTTTATAAAGCCGCCGTGTGCATGTACAGATATGAGTATTAACGATGTTTATTTCGTTTTTTATTAAACACCCACGTGATGTAGTAAGTATAGTTTAATAAGTCCATGGTAATATAAAATGTACTTAATTACCTACCTTTCAATCAATCTAGACAGGATGAAGTAGGGTACCTTAGGTATATTATGTTCTGTGGCACATCTGCGGGTAACATTATTAATAAACATTATAATAGTAATTATCTACTATAAACATTGTGTATAACAAATGTGTATAATTCAATGGTATACAAATTTGATCAATAAAACTAGGACTTTTATAGAAAAAAAAATTGGCCCGGATTTAAAAAGGCAAAATTTTTGCCAACTTCCTTGTAAATATACTTTTCATTACTCATACCCTGAAAGTAGGTCTGAAGTTGCCTGAGGAGCGGGTTGAAAGTAATACTTTTCCGGCCCGGGAGAATCGCTTTCAACTGACAGCTGTCAAATTATAAAAAAAACTAGTTCCATTTTCACATTTCTATGGAACCATGTTCAAACTTTTTCTACAGTCACTCAATTACAGCACGATGTAAAATTGAGAAATAACATAAAGTTACTTAAGTATTAATTAAAGAATATATATTTTTAAATGACTTAATTATAATTTAGTTTCAACAATTTCTTTAAAATAACATAGATTTGGGCAAAATATTTAAATATGAAAATGAAAAATAATGGCTAAATAATTAAGTTGGCCGGTTAACGAAAAAAAAACAAAATAGGCGGCAATCCGATCTTTATTTTTTTTTTTCGAGTTGTAGAGTATTGTTCATACTTCCTTGTATTATTTCTTTAGCCAATTCCTGTTTTTATTTTTACTTTCCTTGTATTCGTAATGAAAAGCACAGTGTTTACCTCGGGTGAAAGACTTATTTTGTCCCTCGAACTATTAGCGCCCTCGCTACGCTCGGGCGCCAAACCCCGTCTCGGGACTAACACTTCTTCACTTTCACCACTCGTGTAACAATGTACTATTACACCACCCTTTTCTTGTTGCAAGACCACGAAAATTGTGACAAATACTCTGACGCCTGTAACTCCAATATTATTATTATGATAGAGTTATATCAAAATAAAATAAAATAAATATTATGTCTAGTCCGTCTTCAATACGCATCAACATACTACGTAGGTACCTAAATTATTGCTTTGGAACACCCTTTTGAAACACCCTAGGGCCAAGAGACGCGAAAAAAATGTCTATATTATTAATTATACTAGCTGAGCCCGCGACTTCTTCCGCGTGGAATTTAAAATAACAAAAATTTAATTTAACAAAAAAGGCCGCTTCCGCGTTCTCAGCCCGCGCGACAGGACCCATTTCTTTTCTTTCTAACATAAAAGCTACTGCTTATAACATCAGCTATCTACCAGTGAAAGTCCCGTCAATATCGGTCCAGCCGTTTCGGAGATTACCCGGAACAGAACATACAGACAGACAGACAGACAAACATTTTTTAATCGCGTTTTTGCTATAGGTATCGTATGTACCTTCATATACATTTAGTGAAAAGGTGTTATTTTGATATTACAAACAGACACTCCAATTTTATTTATTTGTATAGATTAGTTGTTTTTCATTACCGTTTAGTTAGATTTCACAAATTTTACAATAAGGTAATTAACTTTTCGGGGAAAGAATCATTAATTTATAAAATGGCCACCCGAATGTTAGCGAGCCCGGCAGTGACCGACTTGAACTCTAACATTATTACCATTTCGTATCGCTTTACGTTTCCCGTAGTAGGCACCTACGTAATTAAACGGTTAATTGCCTAAATTAAAGTGGATAAAAGGGTTTCAGAAAAAAGATAGAAAGGTGTAGGTACCTACTGTTATTCTTTCCCCGTGAAATTTAAAATATGAACCACTAATTAATTAAAATTTATATTTTCTTTAGCAGTCTCCACGTATTTACCTAACTAACTAGGTATCTAACTATCTAACAACCCTGTTAAACTGGTATCAAATGCTACAGGCCATTATAAAACGATTTTTTATCCTCACAATCAAACGCTTATCAACAAATAGAGTGGGTTCATAAATAGACCAACGCATGTGGGTATTGAAAAGGCGTTTGATCTGTCCAGTTTAGCTCCATTCAAAGATTCCACTTTAAAAGATATATACATAGTATAGGTATGTTGGTACGACCTCATTGATAACGGGTACATTTAATGAGTTATAATACACTAGCGACCCGCCCCGGCTTCGCACGGCTCTATAATTATCAGTGTTTCTCTACTATATTATGCATGTATCTAAATATATATAACTCAAAGGTGACTGACTGACTGACTGACATAGTGATCTATCAACGCACAGCCCAAACCACTGGACGGATCGGGCTAAAATTTGGCATGCAGGTAGATGTTATGACGTAGGCATCCGTTAAGAAAGGATTTTGATTAATTCTACCCCCAAGGGGATAAAATAGGGGGTGAAAGTTTGTATGAAACTTTGTCAATTAAATTCCACGCGGACGAAGTCGCGGGCACAGCTAGTTATACACATAAACGTTACTCTTGAATCAGTCTATCTATTAAAAAAACCGCATCAAAATCCGTTGCGTAGTTTTAAAGATCTAAGCATACATAGGGACAGACAGCGGGAAGCGACATTGTTTTATACTATGTAGTGATTATTAATTCAATGCTGCTACAATTATTGTAAGATCCGTAGCTATCAAATAATTTGGCATCAGGTACCTTCCTTACTATAGGTGCAAAACAGTTAATCAAATGTTAAATCATATTATGAATACGGAATCTATTTTATAGGTTATTCTTCTTGATCGTTCTTCTATTGGTACCACCCAACTAAGTAGATAGAGCCATCCTTTTCACGGTCGTATTGTATGAGCAAGACATAAATATTGTTAGATATGTGTTAAAATTTGTTTATACGTGGGACGTGGCAACGGTTATAGAAAGCTGTAGTCAATTGACTACAGTTTATATACGGGCTGGCTCTATCGGGGTAGTACCCCCCTTTCACATATTGTAGCTGTGTTTCTTACGATGAGTGCATGAGAGAGCCGGAATACCAACCCCCCTCCCTCTATCCCACTCGCCTTCAGGTCAAAAACGTGCGAGTAAGCCATTGGTATGGCAACTTTATCAAAGTATGGCAAGCATCTATAAGGCTACGGTAACTGCTTAACATCAGGCGGATCGCACGCTTGTTTACCGATATTGTTATATATAAAAAACAGACTGCTCTGTTTTTTATATATCCTTACAGAACTGGCATCATTATCATATTGTGTTATAGTGTGTGCCGGATATACGGGTTTTCATGAATGTCATAACGACACCTAAGCTTCGGTGTTCAATACTGTAAAACCATAAAGCGCCGCTATCGGCGGTAGGCCGATAACAATCTGCGTAATAGTAATTTATCGTGAGAATAACATAATCTCTTGCGCCACTAGCTCGGTTTTTATACTCATAATACACTAAGTACTGTAATTGTTACTGTGGTGTAAATCCCTTGATGGGTAGGTATCTACTTATAATGAAAACAGGTTATATTGATGTAAGTTACCCTAGAAGTAACCGCACCACACCTCCGGAGGCGTAGGTAGATACCCGCAGATTTTGGCCAAACCTTTGACCGAATTGTTGGACAAAGCAGGAATTTCCTGCAGGTAAAGGACAAAGTAAGTAGGACTCAAATATGAGTTCCGAATAAAATAAAACAAAAATACTTATTATACTATGGGCCATGGGGGCACGGTTAATATGAATTTTAATAAGAAGTAAGATTTTGAAATACTAACACTCTAAACTGTGAACAAAACCGTACAAAATCTAAAAGAAATAAAAACAAGTAATTTTCTGTATATTTTTACTTTTTAAAACGGCTTAAAACTGTGTGCCCCAAGCCCCTCCATGACCTAACACGGGCCTAGTGAATACTGTAGGAAGGCCCATAGAGGTCGGTGAATAGGCTAGGGTGGGCGAACCCTCGTAAATGCAACACGAGCTTCCCATTGCGCTAATGTGCGGGCCGTGTCGCCCAGCGAGCGGCCTATAGCTAATCATTTCGGTCACTTAACGGCTACCAGCCATCCAGCAGCATTAAAAGAGTGATTACCCACGTATACATCGAACTGTTGATGTATTGCGCTTCAAAAATGTTTAGCGACTAGCTATACGTCGTTATACCTTGTTAGGTAGGTAACGACTCTGATATTGTAGGGTAGAATGGACAGCAGTGGATAGGTAAGTACACCTACCCCCTTATATAATATTCAAATTTCAAATTCAAATCGTTTATTTTGTTTAGGCCTACGGGGGCACTTACAAATTGTCAATTTTACATTATTTTTTTTCTTATATCTACAACCGGATCGGAACGCGACCTCGACTGAGAAGATCCGGCAAGAAACTCAGCGGGCTTGTCGTTTTACATGTCATTATATTTTTTTATCGCCAGTTGCTTATAATCAATAATTACAAAGGGTAGTAGATATATAAATATTATAATAGCTCCAGTGTGTTGCCTTTTGATATTACCAAGAATAAACGTGAAAGAAAGATATAAACGTGGTATAGCGGTTTTATTATTACACCATGCTTTGCCTTCTTCTTTCGAATGTCAAATAACTGATGATGGAAAGAGATAATTCAGTGCGTAACTATTCACCCGCTATAAATAAATTTGGTGTTTTTAGGGGGTTTAAATTAAATCATGGTAATATTCACTAGTTTATTGTTACGTTTTTTCAAGACTGGTTTTCGTTTATTTTACATGTCAGATGTCATAGAAGGATTCAAAAAGTGAAAGTTAGACATTCCGCCCACCAAAATGCTAATTTTTAGACCGCCCACCATGAGCAAACAATTAGGTAATACAACTTATGTTAGTAAATGTTAGTAAGGGGAATATCTGCGGTTACCTTAGGTACTTCGATAACAAAGTTCTTAAATATAATGGACTGTATACATTAAAAGTTTAGAGTTATTACAAGTTAGTACAAGTTAAATCTACTACACAAGTTTGAGATATTCGTAAAAAACTTACCTGTACTACTTAATTAGCTACAGGTAGCACCCATATCGCTCATCCGGTGCAAGACAGTCACAATTGATAAAATCAAATTTTTCAGGACAGGGATTTTTAATTTTTTTCATCGTTTATATCATGACTGTGACTTTGTTACAATGAGTAAGTCGTTTAAACTTAGTTTATTGCAACCTATTGATAGTAAGGCTTGATTACATAATGCTAAATAAAAAGATAAAGTAGAACTTATATTAAAAAACTCATAATAATGATTGATGACCTGCAGTTCTGTCATTGTGGCACTAGAACTAAAAATTATAGTATAATTATAGTATATTATAGTCGTAACCCCATAGTAAATTGTAAGGGTTCTCATAGATCACCTCAATATCTTAACGTTATTAAGTTTATTAGTACTTAATTAAGTAAGCAACTAAGCTGCCTATATACTTCAGGAAAGATTTTAAAAATTGAATGTTATAGGACGGAAAAATCATTAAAAATAAATAAAATACATTTCTGTCATTGTAGTTACTACAAACCCACAAGATCAAATTTGTAACTAATATAAATTTTATGTCTCAACTTACTTTAACGTCGTTGTGCTCCTAGCATACGGCACAAGTGACCATTGAGTCAATGTTGCTACGGGACCGCGAAAAAAAGGCGACAATGTAACAACGACATTGCCACCGTCTAGCTAAAACTACGTTAGTTAGAATCCTGACAATAATACACCAGACACATCAACGCATTGGGAACATTGCCATTATTACCATAAAATAAAAAAAATACAATTGTGACTGTCTTGCACCGGATGAGCGATATTCTGGTAACAGGGTTGTTTAATAATGACCTCTTTGCATTTAAGACTCACAACCCTCGTGATATTGTCCAAACCTGGATGCTTTTCTACGATCAGTCCTAATAGCCATCTTGCTGGAGGTAGATCATCTTCCTTGACAAGATCGACATCACCGATCTTAGGTTTTAGAGTGCTGTTCGCCCACTTGTAGCGATGTAAAAACTGAGTCAGATACTCTTTTGACCATCTTCGTCAAAAATGTTGAAGCATTTGTTGTGTTAGCTGCCAGCGTTTAAGATTAGAATTGGTAGATTGATCATAGTTTTTCTCTGGTACTACCTAGCAGCAGCGGTTCGCCAACAAGAAAATGCCCTGGAGTTAATGCTACTGGATTTTGAGAGTTATTGCTGACTTGGGTGAGTGGGTTGGAGTTCAGGCAAGCTTCAATTTGCGATAGCAAAGTTGTTATTTCTTCAACTGTTAATGTAGAATTGCCAATTACTCGTTTGAGATGATGTTTCGTCGATTTAATCCCCGCTTCCCGCAATCTTCCAAAATAGGGAGCATGTGGTGGAATAAAATGCCACGTTGTTCCATTGGTTGCTAAACAATTCGCTATTTCGTTGGTTACAGCAGACCTTTCTTGAGCATACAAAGTTTTCAGTTCCCTTGCTGCTCCCACAAGGTTTGTTCCGTTGTCGCTATAGATGTCTGCACATTGTCCAAGTCTAGCAACGAAACGTTTAAAGGCTGCCAAAAAGCCTCGTGATGTAAGGTCGCTTACTACCTCTAAATGTATGGCACTTGTTGCCATGCAAATAAATAAAAAATATACCCTTTTTGTGAGTGGTGACCTCTTCCCTTTGATGTTCATATCTGGATTGGTCCCGCGTAGTCTACGCCGCTGTGGTAAAATGGTCGTAAACCGGTGTAACTCGGTGTAAGTGTTAACCACTTTGGAAAATCAAAATTTAGTTTTCTTGCTTTGTTGGTGACTCTTTTGCAGTGACTTCCATGTGACATTGTTTCTTGATACAACTGTTCACATCTTTCTTCTTTTATGGTAAGTTTCTTAGCAAGAGGGAAGTTCTGCGATTCTAGTTTCCAAAATTGTTTTAGTACTTCCAAATATCTCATTGTTGACATGAGAGTGCATGGTGATAATAGCGCTGTTCGTAGAAGTTTCGTTGATTGAGCTATTACCTACCTTGCCTGATATAATCCATACTAGCTTGGTGTTTTGTGCTATTGGTGTTCGTCGTCCTGTTATCAAACCCTCAGCTAAAATTTGGCAATTGACTTCCTTCCGACAATTTGTTCACCTGTTACGTGAGAAATCTGATGTTCTTGAGAGATTTAAGGAATTTAAAACCCTAGTTGAAAACCAAAACTGCTGAGCATATGAACAGAACTCTAGTGGAAAGAGCCAAGTGCATGCTCCTGAATGCAAAGCTGCCCAAGTGTTATTGGGGTGAAGCAATTAATACAGCTGCCTACGTCATTAACCGTTCTCCGACTAGGTCCCTGTTATTTAAAACTCCATAAGAGTTGTGGTCTGGTCAAAAGCCAAATGTTTGTCATATGAAGACATTTGGATGTGCTATGGTTCACTTACCGAAAGAGAAACGCAAGAAGTGGGACCCCCAAAGCTCAGAAAAAGATCGATACCTCCCACGTAAGTTGTTGTATCCCCAAAAACGTAATTTTACAGGAGAGCATTTTAAAGATTCAAATTGCACTAAAAACTGCATTTATTATTGCATCTTTGTGAAATTTGGTATATAAGTTTAATTTATAGTATTCTTGACTATGTAGAAAGATAATTTTGGAAAATATTAATATTATATGAGATATTGTTCATACAACATTTCACTGCGGAGTACAAGCTGCGCCAGTTGTTGTATGTCATACTTACAACATTGTACTGCGGAGTAGAGGCTGCGCCAGTTGTTGTATGTCATATATACAACATTTTACTGCGGAGTACAGGCTGTGCCAATTGTCGTATCTCATACTTGCAACAATATACCGTGAAGTTTAAATTTCGTCAGTTGTTGTATGTGACAGTAACCATATAAATCTGACATCAATTTGAGTGTGTTATTGCACGTGAACAAATTATAGGTAAAGAAAATAAAAATTAATTATGATCTAGGATAAATGACTTCATTTTAGTAATAGGACATATTTAAAAATAATGTTTTTTTAAATTGAATTTATAATAAAACAGTAATTTCTTCCATTACTCTGTAATAAAATTAATCTAAATGAAAACACTGATAAGGTTATTTAGAAACAAAATAAAAATAACAAAAAATTAAACATAGCTCACTCACAACGATATTTTAACATAATAAAATCTTCTTTTAGGAACAAAAAATATAATCATAAAAAATAACATGTCCAAACATAAAATGAAGATAACTAGAAACCAGGCAACCATTTGTAATTATCGGCAGCGTAGCCTTAAATCAGTAACAAACGAAGCAAATAAAAACGCCGCATAATTAAAATAAATATAAATAACTTAAAAAAGAAAATACTAATTTACCTCCTAATGAATTCTGAATCAGAAATAATCATCATTATGAGAGCCAGCAACAAAAGATAGACTCCTGAAAAAGTCATGATAAGTGGCTGGAATAATTCTGGATAGTGCTGGAAATTAAAACTGTGAAAGAGACTCATTAAGTCATCATATTTTGCCTTTGTTAAGCGAATATGTTTGGAATAGAGACGGCATAGCTCTGCCATGCTATTTCTTTGACGTCTTCGGGTATTGGTATTAATGGCATTACTGTTTACCAAATCGTAACGATATAATTATTTTTATGTTAAATATCAGCAGACTGATACACCAACTGTATCGTCCCAAACTAAGCAATTCTTGTACTATAGGTACAGTACAATGGACTGGGAGCCATCCCAGTGACACCCAGACCAGGGCAAATTACGAAAACGCCATTTCCGATTTTTTCCCCGACGGGAGTCGAAACCGCAACCACGATATGCAGTGAGACCAGCGGCCAGCGTTCGAACCACTGCAGTCGTCAATTTTAAAAGGATTTTCGGCTCTTCTATTATGTCGGTCCATTTAACTACGTCTCCACTTATTATTTACGACCAATTACGCCCTTCTTAGGACTAGTCCCGCAACATAGGTTTTGCCATGCGCTTGAACGCACGGAAATTGTCCCTGGTTTCCACAAGGTCTGTGTAATAAACTGCTCCAGATGTCACTTGCAGGCTATTTAGCATAAGTAGTCCGTTCGTTGTGCCAGAGACTGCACTCCCACAGGATGTGATGTGCAGATTGTTCATGATTGTTTTGCGGCGTCGAACCAATGTTCGACGCCGCAATGGTTGGTTCCTTTTCCTTTCTGTCAATACAGAAAGGAAAAGGAACCAATTTAAAGTAGTATAATTTGCTCCTAAAGTTGCCATGTCTAGTTATAAATTGAGCCACACAGTGGTCCACCTCCAACCACGCTCTCTCCAGACGTTTACTTACGCATGGAAACAATTGGTGGAGGTGGCGGCCCTTCGTTGTTGTGTCCCACTTGGATTGCCATTCGGTCAGAAGATCTTTGTAATCAACAGATATCGGACTAAATAATCTACCGATTTTAGAGCAGTCTCGCGGTTTATGGAACTCGGTGTACATGCTTTCTCTAGTAGAAGATTTCGCCCAATTACGCCCATTCAAAAGTTATTTTTAGTTATAAAAATCACTATGCTTAATTTCTATGACATTATATTGTCTTCCATCCTGGTTAGCTCATCTAACCAAGCTAAACCCTTTGTAAACCATTCCAAAGGTGTATAAATAAGTTTATTTTTATATAATCGTTCTATGACAGCGTGAAAGCTGTCACCCTCTGCTTGTGTATGACCTTTTTCGAGAAAGGTATGTTTTATAGTTATGTTAAGTTTATGAGAAATATATCTTAGACCATTTACACCTCTCTGCAATATATACATAAAACGCAAAGACAATGCGATTGCGGTTCTGACCGGCACAATTATCAGACCAGAACCTAAATTTGGTCGGTGACAATTCAAGTAATTAGGGGTAGTACCGACTCCAAGTGGCACCGACTCCAAATGAAATAAATTACAAGGTGGTTATTTCTAGCTTTTTAGTGCACCCAAGTTATTGGATGTCGGTTTATTTTTTTTTATTTGAAATATGATATATTAAGCAAAGTATTTTAAGACCCAAATTTAGAAATTACTTTCGACATACAACATTGAATTGAAGTAAAAAAAAGTAATAGCAACGTAAAATATAGTATGTCACCATACAACAAACTTTTGAATAACAACTCCCGAAGTAAAATGTAGTATTCATTACATACAACAATATTTTTATTTATATGTAAACGTAAAATGGTACATGTATTACATACAACATTTTTCATGAACGCTCAAACGACGTATACTGTTGTAAGTAATCTATACAACATTGTAGGTCGGTTGAAAGTCCGGCGTAGTCTGTTTTATGTGACCAATACAACACGCGAGCGCGCGATTCCCGCTCTCCCGCACCCCGCGTATACCATTGCAAAGGTATATACAACGTTGTAGCCCGTTCTCGTTCAAAAGTTACAACAATATACGTCTGGAAAAACCTTGAAAAATTCGTGTATTTATTATTTTTTCACTTTGAATGCATTAAACAATACAAATTAGGATAGTTTTCAGTAAAAACGCAAAATGGCATTTTTGTGGCATACAACAACTTACGTGGGAGGTATCGAGATATTCGTCGGGTACTGCGAAAATTCAAAAGGTTATAGATTAATTTTGCCTGGCTCTAGAACTGCTATCAAAAGTAGAGATGCCGTTTTTCTCGAGTCTACTATTAAAAGAGACTTTGTTCCTTTGTCCGCCGTGACACCTGAAACAAATGAATCTGATAGTGAAAGCAAGTCTGGTGAAAGTGAAGAATACACCACTGATGACTATGATACAGTTACTTACTGAAAGTAAGACAAACTCAGACAGTGACTACTTACCCGATGAGAGCATAGAATAATTACAGCTAAGAGACTTCACGTTGAGACCTAGAAAGAAAGAAGCAAATAAAAATAAAGAAGAAATTACTTACCTGTGTTATAACGAGGAGCTGTTACCAAATGTAATTCCTGAAACATGTATAGAAGCATCATATTGTATTGATAGTAAGAAGTGGAAAATCTCTATTGGTGAAGAACTTGAAGCACACAGTAAGAGCAATACTCGGACATTGGTAGAAAAACCTAAAAACGCGAAGGTATTAATATTTAGCTTATATTAATATTTAGCTTCACTATATTAAGAAAAAGTTGTTGAACTGAACTATGTGTTTAGTAACATTCAGTTAAGTAGCTGATATATTTACAAAGTAGGTACCTATATGTCTAAAACTAACTTTAATGGTTTAAAATGTATGTCAGCTTAAATTATTCATACTTGTTCAGTTAGTTGCTGTTTACTGTTTACTGTTTCTTATATTAAATGGAAATGTCCATAGGTGTTGAATTTAGTTTGGTCAGTTTTGTTAAGGTTTCAATTATGGGGAAGTATTAAAATTAACTGAAACCTTCTAGTCTTTAGTTTTCGTTATTTTAGACAACTGTCGCCTCCTTTGACTATTAAGACCAATCTCTCTGGTCGCCTCACTCTCTTTTATTTTCTCATAATGTTCATATAATATATTTTTCTTGCTTATTCGTATATTTATTAAAAACCTACTCTGCTATCATTCTCTATGATTCATTCATTCGTATGATGGATTCTTGTACTTTTGAGTTTTGTTGATCTATCTTATCTGTGGTTCTTTCAGATGATTGACAGCGACGCGGAGGAGTTTGTTTTGCGCCTTCATCAACTAATCTTATTTGGGCACCATAATTAACTCAAAATGTTAGTATAATTACTGTTAACGACGTTTAGATTATTACCTTCAAGTATTTGTGAAGTGCATCGCATTAACTCAATGTTGTCACTGGTTACAGGGCGCGAACGAAATCGCCATCGGCGGCATCCGATAAAGATAAAAAGAAACCAAAGGAAAATAAAAAGAAGAAAGGTGAATCAGGTTCCAGTAGCAGTGAAAGCAGTGGCAGGTTGGTATCCTGTGGGCCCATATAGTGAAAAATACTTCAGAATTTTTAAATCGTCATTTTGAGGTTAAGATGGAAGTCTAAAACTTACGCAGAAATCAGAAATCTTATTCGGATATTACTTTACTGTACATTATTTTCTTTTTTCTCAAACTGTGTACCATATTTTATCAACCTTTGCTGAATAGTCATATCAATATGGCTGCTGCTGTGTGAGACATAGTATGGTTATACCCACATACTAATTCGTAATTGTGAACCACCTATAAAACACCCTTTTGAGCTCAGTATGGTCAAACTGCTTAAATCTGCATACCTTTACCTATATATCTGTTTAATTGACAGTAATGGCACCTGAAAACTGTTATTCCATTGTGTAGTTCTTCCGAAAGTAGTTCGTCGCGTTCATCATCGAGATCCTCGTCGAGCAGTTCTGGGAGTTCGTCCCGCTCGTCGTCCTCGTCGAGCTCATCCAGCAGCAGCAGCAGCAACAATGACCGTTCCAGGCCAAAGAAAAAGTAAGTTGATCCATCTGTTACTTTGTGATAATTGCTTACTATTCTTACAACCTTTTCCCCATGTATAGGTGTATTTTTTTTTTCATTCATAAAACTACCATTTGGTATCAGATACTTCATTAGATTTGCCAGGCTATATTTTATAGGTTAGTGGATTATATTTTTATGAAACAGGAACCAAAACATACTTATGATGTGTTTAATTAAACTATTAAGGACACACAACATAGATTATATTTGTTTACTGCAGTGTTGATTAATAGTTATTTATATACCTATAAACAACATTTAACTTGGGTTGACCTTGGTAAACCAGACCTAAAGTAACAAATAGTAATAATGGATCAATCTCAACTCGGGAGTAAACATAGAAATATAATTCCAATACAAAATTACACCTCAAAAGCATGTTGAAGGTGACTCTCAGAGTTGAGATTGAATATTAATACCTGTCTTGGTAATTGTTAGCTATGCTAGGTTTGAATAATGTGCTAAAATATGTGTATGTTTAAGGATTTCACCAAACAAGAGTCCTGTGAAAGATCGTCGTGAACCAGACAGGGAAAAGATCAGGGACAGATCACCTCTCGGAGACAAGAAGAAGTTGTCTGCTCCATCTTCTAATGATAAACTGAAAGGAAAGGAGAAGATTGAGAGGTGTGCAAACAACATAAATTCTACCTTTGTTTATGGTGATACCTACTTTAGTTGTTAAAATGAAAAGTTCAGGTTTGAATATTTTAATACATTTGAAGCATTTTCTGTTCAATTAATGTATTTATTATGTGTGTAGGTCGCCGGGCCGCAAGAAGCGCGAGCGATCCCCGCCGCCACGCCCGACAAGGATCCATATAGGGCGCTTGACTTTGAATGTGTCCCGGGACCATATCCATGAAATATTTTCCACTTACGGAACCGTGAAGACAGTGGAATTCCCCATGGATAGGCTGCACCCACATAATGGACGCGGATATGCTTATGTGGAGTTCACAAATGCGGATGAAGCTGAAAATGCCATGAAACATATGGATGGAGGTAAAATAATACATTCACTACATGACTGACATTGCAGTGTTTATTCAACACATTCGCTCGTACCATTCGCTTTACATATAAAACATTACTTTTGAATGTGTAATGTTATTTTTTATCGATTAATTTAATATCGGAAACTAAAACATTTGGTACTTGAGAAGTTCTACCATACAGAGTTAGGAATACACATAGTTCACTGTTTGTAGGTCAGATCGACGGTCAAGAGATCACCGCGGCGCCGGTGTTGGTCCCGTCGCGGCCGCGCCGGCCCTCCCCGCGCCCGCCGCCGCCGCGCCACGCGCCCCTCCGCAGGCACTCGCCGCCGCGGTATGGAGTATTATTTACTTTGCTTCTTCAAAATTTCATTATTTATCACTATTTCGAAATACTCCCATTGGCGTACTAGTAGTCGTCTGGGTTAGACATGACAACATTACATTCTCAGATATTCGGTTCTACCCTATAAAGCCCAGCGAAAAAGTACTGCTGTGTCTATTCACTGAAGTATCACTTTCTTTATTTTAACCCATGATGGAAAACGACGGATGTTATACATTTAACATGTGTATCTGTGTGTCTGTCTATGGCGTCGTAGCACTTGCACACATGAACCGATTTTAGTTTTGAATGGTATGATAATGTTGGTCGGCAGGTACCGCCGGCGCAGCCCGGTCCCGCGGCGGCGCTCGGCCGGGCGGCGGCGCCGCTCGCGCTCCCGCTCGCCGCGCGCCGCGCCGCGCCGCCGCCGCTCCAGGTCCTCCTCCTCCTCCTCCCGCTAGCTGCCCAAAACCCCGCCACACTCGTCGCCCACCACCCGATCTGATGTCCAACGGAGACAGAAGGCTATACAAAATACAGATGGCTTAGGCGCCTCTTAATTTGGATAGCTTTGTCGAGGGACAGATCAGGTGGGGTGAAGTCTATTAGTGAAAGCGTGCAATATAACCCTCAATCATGTTTTTGTTGCGACTGCGACTGGTGGCGCGTTGGTCATCGTCACACAGCCGCCGACCGTGGTCAGATAGCATTGTCATATACCAGTTACTAAAGCTCCTATAACTGTTTGTCCTTTAGTCGTTCTACAAAATATGAGTCATCCATCACGCTTTCACTAAATAGTACTAGCGTGAACGATCGGCATATGTAGCGTCCTCCACACTCCACGCTTACGCTCTCCCCCAGCATGTGCCAGACCTGCATACTGAAGTAAAGGCCTATTTTTATTTGTACACAAAGAGACATCATTTCGCCTTTTTACTAATTCCGAAAATAGACCCATGGTAAGTATAATTTGCACATTCCTCTTTAAACGATAACAAATATCTAGTTTAACGTTGTGGCGGGATGTACAGGTAAGTATGTGTCATGACTATTTTATTCTGAATAAATAATTTTAACGACGCGTTTCTTGTTAAGCTTGCAAAATGGGAACTGAGCTGAGTGAGTGATCTGTGCAGATGAAACTGTACATAAACATGACTCGCATAGTGAAGTGCTGCTGTAATTCAATTGTATTTGTAAATCCTAAGGGACACTCGACTTTTACTACTAATAAACTGTAATAATAATTAGTTTTTATTTTCCCAGATCCAAAGATCCTGTAAATCCTGTCCCGACTACCAAGTAATTGTTTAAGTGATATCTATCTACTCTGTACTGTAATGCTAATGCTCAATTATACTATTAATAATAGTGTAGTCTCATTCATCCTTTATTTATTACTTTAAAATATTGTTAAAAACTTTACAGAAAGGTTTGTCAAGTCTTGTTTCCAATTATTTTGCAATAAGTTTGATAATCTGCAACTAAGACTTTTCCTTTGTACAAGTAATTCTGCTCCAAGAGTGGAAGTTCGCGTACAGAACTAAAAACAAAAATACTGTAATGTATTGAACAATAATGCACGTTAATGCAGTAATGCGACGTAAAGCAAAGCTTAGCTATTGAAAACCTTTGCTTCAAGTTGTCAACCATCTACAACAGTACTTACGGATATTCTACTCTCATATTTTTTGGCCCTCTAACTGGATTCCATGCTGAGACAGGTGCTTTGTTTGCAGTCATTAAGCCTGCCACTGCAACATACAGCCCATATTCTTGACACATTTTTTCCTGCAATTTAAATTAATTCCTTATTTCATAGCCAAACCAAAAATTTGTAATTGTGATCATTTAAAAAAAGACATACCCTCCATTCAGCGAGCATAAAATCGGCAAGGCTTAAAGCCGAAGCTGCCTTTTCTGTGTGATAGGGGCATGAGAAATGAGGTAAATAATTCTCTTCTAAAAAATTTACAAATGAATTTGGTTGGCTAATGAATTGTTCAATTATTTCCTCCGGATTATGAGTTAACATTTCCTTTCCATCTTTATGAATAACTGAAAAAGATAATTGTTACATTGTGATCGAACATACATACATTAGCTTACAACTGAATGCCTGTGTATTGTTTTACCTTTAGGATTTAATACTCTGCCAACACCATGTAAAATGCTCACTGTTTGATCTTTTCCTAAGGATGAGAATTTACTGGAAGTCTTTTTGTTCTTCTTGGCACTTTTACCTTTAGTTTCTTTTTCCAATAATCTACTGGTTTCCAAGTTCTGATTTGATCCTAAAAATATTTTTTATTTATAATACAAGTTAGTACCATGATAAGTGTTATGGCCTGAATCCCCCTTGTGTTAGTTGAGGTCAGTGCCCTGTAGTGAAACAAAAGGGCTATTTTTACTATAAGTTCCATAATACATCTGTATTCCTTAAATTTATAATAATTTTCTCACCTTTTAAACACGCAAAATGTAAATTTAAAACCGCCGACCTTACATCTCCTGCTGACGAGTTAACAACACACTCTATGAGGTCTGATGTTGGATTACTGTACACATTTGTGTGCCTTTTGCTTATAATATCTGCCACTCTTTTGAGTGCAGATCTCAAACTTGTTGCTGAGACATTGTTAAAGCTGAAAAAATACAAGTTTAATTATATAACAAACTTTGACATAACATGACTATAATAAAGCCAAATTTGATACATGTGTGTCACTGTCAACAAACCTCATATTGTAGGTATTTTTAAATAATACTTGAAAACATAATATTTTAATTAGGAAATGGTTATAATATTTAAAAAAAATGAAGTTGATATAAACAATCAATACCCAAAACATGGTTTGTTGATAAATAAAATTAATATATATTGAGTTTGGCTTTGATATAATTTACTGTGGGATATAGTGGATATATTGCTTATGCTAACCTGATGTGGTGCATATTTAACTGGTCCTTCAAACCAGGAGTGAAAAGGTTAGCAGCTGTATTTTTGCTATCAGTATGAGATTCTGAACATATAAAAACTATAGGTGATTTTGCCCTGTTCTTGTATTTTCTGAAAGCAAATTATATACAATTAAATTGTTACTTATACATCTATATATATAACACTCAAAGGTGACTGACTGATATAGTGATCTATCAACGCACAGCCCAAACCACTGGACGGATCGGGCTGAAATTTGGCATGCAGGTAGATGTTATGACGTAGGCATCCGCTAAGAAATGATTTTGATTAATTCTACCCCCAAGGGGATAAAATAGGGGATGAAAGTTTGTATGAAACTTTGTCAATTTTAAACCGAGCGGGCTGAGACTTTGCATGCATAAAGCTACTATGACGTAGACATCCCCTAAGAAAGGATTTTGATTAATTCCACCCCCAAGGGGATAAAATAGGGGATGAAATTTTGTATGAAACTTTGTCAATTTTAAACTGATCGGGCTGAGACTTTGCATGCATAAAGCTACTATGACGTAAACATCCCCTAAGAAAGGATCAAAATTCCACGCGGACGAAGTCGCGGGCTCAGCTAGTGAAATATAAAATTAGTAGTGGTACATACATATCTACCATTGCATGCATATAGATATTGTACTTACTGCAATACATCTGTAAATTCTGATGGTGTTCTCATAAATGTATTGGGGTAGTCTTCAACTAGAACCAACTTCCTACTATTGTTATCCAGCAGAGATGTAAAATTAGCTGCATTTAAAATGAAGTCCAAAAACTTTGTAGACTGCCTTTCTTTGAACTCATATTCACCTGAAATTTTTTAGTGCAGAACTGATAAGAAACTAAATAATATTTATGTTTGACATACAGAACATTCTGAGACTTTACCACTGAAACCCTTTTGGAACTTTTGGTTATCAGCCAGACACTGACTGACAAACTGGTAAGTGGACTCATTCCCACCGCCATCCTGAACACTGGAGGTGGTGTTTTTTGTTTTTATTTCAGTGATTGAGTCTTACCATTTTCTGATGGAATTTCTATATCAACAGGTGTTATCCATTCTGTAACTTTCACATTATATTTAGCAGCCAATACTCGTATTGAAGCAGTTTTCCCAGAGCCAACAGGTCCCGTAAGAAGCAACATATCACTGCAATTTTTGCTGCACACCAACTTCACCCACTCCTCAACCTCCTGTATCTTTTTGTGATGTACTCCTAAGTCTTCTACATGGACAGGCTCAAAATTTTTAATCCAAAACTTATGGCCAACTTTTAATAAATCAATGTGTTTTTGGGAGTCTTGGCATAGTTTCTCCTAAAAAAATCCATAAGTAATAAATGTTATTTAAAAAAAAAAACATTTTACCCTACCTAGATTTTTTACATACATAAACATTTTATACACTAGATACAAAATAATCGTACAAACCTCACAGGCTTTCTTCTCCTCAGGAACGATTGTTTTTTTTTCCTGCCTGGTTATTTTTGTTACTGGTTCATCAAATTCAAACATAGGTTTGAACCACTTCTTTTCCTGTAATAAATGAGAATACAGCCAAGTCGAAACCTATTATACAGTGAATTTCTTTCAGCAATCATCTAATGGAAAACAGAAAGGTTGAATAATTTCAAAAGGCGATGAATATAATAGGATAACGGTTTGTTTACCTTAACATTATTCATATTTGAAACTGGGAAGTACCTTCCCAGATAATTTAAAGGTTAATAAACAGACAGTTGCATCGATAGTTATATCAAAATTGGTAAAATTCAGCACGCAAAAAAAATAAGAGAGTTATCACCACTTATTCTTTTAAATTCACTTCGTTTTGCTGTTTTTTAAATTGACATTTCGTGTATTGCTAAGTTGGGCGCGTTCCATTCGCTTGTAATTTTACCAAGAACGTACGTACAAAATGAATTTTCCTTGGTCGGTGCTTGTGGCAGACCAACTATAATATTCTTGGTGCAGACCTTGACCAAGAATTGTTAACAGCTCCTTTGTCTATGGATTTTTTTATAGGTTTTACAAAGCCCGTAATTAAAATACTTACTTCTAAATGTTTTCCTATAAGTAAGTAAATCTTATTACTTAAATAAAGAGGGTGTTATAAAGAAGAAATCAGCATCAATATAATAGGTATCCATTTACGTAGGTACACAACCACGTTAACAAAAAATATTAAGGCTGCATGCCAGTTGACGTTGACTTGACTGATGGTTGTATTTTCGTTGCTTGCTTCACGAAAGCAACTTTCTTTCAATTACGTAAATTTTACAATTTCCTATTTTATTTAGTTTATAAGAGATAATAGTGTACCGACTTCATACTGCTTGGATTTATCATAGATTAATGCGTTAATATAGTAAGTTTAGTGTACAAAAACCATGTGTTCAAGCATTAAATAATTGATATTCTCGTAACGTACAGTGTGGTTGTGTTGACGTTATTTCGCAGATACAATGCAGGCAATCAAGGCTTTGGGAGCCTCTGCTCCTACAACGATTCTATCTGTGGTCAAGAAAGGTGTATTTACTCCTGCGTTAGACCAGATACGCCAAACTCATTTGCCTGCGCCTAAACCAAACGAGAGACGTCCTTACTCGCCCTTTCAAGATGCGAGTAACATGGCAGAAATGGCAGTAGCCAGGCTTGATGACCTATTGAATTGGGGTAGGAAGAACTCGATGTGGCCCATGACTTTTGGTTTGGCTTGTTGCGCCGTAGAAATGATGCACATAGCAGCACCTCGCTATGATATGGACAGGTATTTGTGATCATATAAACAAAAAAAAAAATTAATTTTAGTAATTAGGTAGTAGGCATCTCCAATTGGTACTGCCATATAACATCTATTTCATCTCTAAACACTTTAGCACCTACTAAGTCTAAGACTGATTGGCAAAAGTGTCTTCCTCCACTTTCCACATTCCTCATTTCTAAGCTACCTCTCCAATCAAATATATACCACATAGTAACATAGTTTGAGTCCTAATTCCTATACATAAAGCAGTATTCAAATTAACTTTAACAACATCTTGCTTCATTGGTTAAATTATACAACAATATTTTTTTTCTCACAGATATGGCGTTGTTTTCCGTGCTTCACCACGCCAATCTGATGTAATGATTGTAGCTGGCACCTTAACCAACAAAATGGCTCCCGCTTTAAGGAAAGTGTACGATCAGATGCCGGATCCGAGATGGGTTATTTCCATGGGCAGCTGTGCTAATGGTGGTGGTTACTATCACTACTCTTATTCTGTAGTAAGGTATGAAAACAGTTGTAATAAAAAGTCTGGCAATAATTATATAATTTCATAAACACACAGTACTACTGCTACTAATCACTTTTTAATTTACTACCTAAATATCAGGATTGCTAAACTCAGCTTTGACAGGTTTTCTCAGGTTAAACAGGAAGATTCTTTACTTACGTGAGAACCCCCCATGTTAATATTCAATTGAGAAATTTTGTAATTGATTCTTGTAATAATCAAATTCATCACAATTTCAAAGGGGTGTTCATCTGATCTGCCCAATTCGAGATTTATTAGCAACAACTCTTCACACTCTAGAATTTCAAATGTTTTCAGTATAGATATAATAGCTTAATACTGTATTTTCTTGCAGAGGATGTGATCGTATAGTCCCTGTAGATATCTATGTACCTGGATGCCCACCAACAGCAGAAGCATTACTCTATGGAGTTCTTCAATTGCAAAAGAAAGTAAAAAGAATGAAGACTATTCAGATTTGGTACAGGAAGTAATATTTTGTGAATCAACAACCATAGAGAAATTATGTAATTATGTTGTAATTTAATTTCATTGTTGCAATAAATACTGTAGCATCTTTAAATAACTGTTTTATTTATGTCCTGGTACAAATTACAGCTCGCAGCTAAAGATTTCGTAAACAGGATAGGAAAAAAAATATTTACGAAACCTGCATGTGTTAAGTTCACTAACCTGCACTGGGCCAGCACGGTGAATTATGGTCCGATTTCAACTCGCATTGAGCAAGAATGTGCCTGGTATTCCTAATGGGAATAGACTAGCCGCCTAATAGTACATTACAGATACAATTTTTTTTCTTATATTGTGCCTGACCTACCTGGACCTCAACTATGTGAACCCCCTGACTCGAAGGCTGGATCTGCCCTTACTGATATATTCTGAAGTTCTTAACCAAACACCTGTATTTTTGTCTAAATAGTATAAAACAAAGTCCCTACCCGTGTCTGTTTGTCCTATAATACCTACCCAACGATTAGTACTTTTGATGAGGTTTTCATTATCAAATAGATAATTTCATCCGGAAGATAATTTCTTGCGAAGTCCGTCGCGTCCTTCGAACAGCATACCTACCGAATCGGATGGTTAGTAACCATTGGTTACCACAGAATAATAATATATGACTATGCTACAAAAAGTTGGCCAAAATTAGTCCAAGTCATAAATAATAGGTGTAGAGCAGGGGTCGGCAACCTGCAGCTCTCGAGTCACATGCGCCTCTTTAGTTCCACACGCAAATATTATTAATTTTATAAAAATACATTTAAAAATCATTCTAAATCGATTGACGACGATTAGGCACCATTAGTATCTCTCAACCACTTGTACTCGCTTTTCATAAATACTTTTCTTATGAATAAATAGATTTGTTTCTTTATCAAAAAACTATATTTATACTAGGCGAAACAAAAGGGTATACTATAATTTTTTGCAACTTCACTTTATAAATCTAAAACTATTGGCTTTGTGGGACAGTTTAAGTACTAAAGGTTTTGTAGACTTGTGAAATCTGTCAACAGCTGTATTCCTATAACACCTTATGTTTTTTAAGTTTCCTCCAAAGCTGATAGTTTTAGAATTACAAAGTTAAGTTTTGAAAAATAAGTACACCCTTTCTGTTTCAACCTGTATATTGTTGACCAGAAACAAAATTGTGGATTTAAAAAAGCTGAAATTTTGTATATTGTACCTTTTGACTCTTCCGTTTCAAAAGGTTGCCGACCTCTGGTGTAGAGGATTAAAATAATATGTTATTGGAGGGGGAAATAATGGCATAAAAAAATCTTATTGGTATAAAAATCAAAAGTTTTAATGGTATTTTCTGAATCGCACCAAGCTTTCATTTACTTTTTAGTATACAGAATGATTTTTTATAAACTATAATACACTTCAGAGTCATCTTGAGATTTGAAGTACACAAACTGTCCAAATGTGCCTGATTTTAAGACGGATTTTAAATCCAATTTTGTCTGACTCATGCCCTTCAGTATTGATTTCATGGCACATAACATTCATCGAGTTCAATATAACATTAATGTCATGATAATAAGGTTATTTAAACAATAATTGTTTTTATGATCTTCCATTTTCACAAACATCGATTTGAAAGTAACTCACTGATTACTACAATACAAACTTCACTGTTATTGTTACATAATATTACCTAAATACCTGAGAAGAGACACTACTTTGAAGTCAGACAAAATGTATTTCACAATACAATAATATCACATATTTTTAAATGCATTCAAATGAATTCATCTGCTAGAATGGAAACGGCGGTCACTAAAAGGAGCATAAATAAATAAATAAAACTCCACTGGTACAATCGAAAAACCATTGAGATTTTTAACGGAAGGTTAAATTAAACTCCCGATACGATAATAATTTATGGGATTTTCTTTCGTATGACGTTAAATAAACCAATTCTATATTTTAACACTAATTTACACGCTAATATTTACAGTTTATTTATAAGTATATATAAATATGTATAATTATATCGATAGCGATTCCGATAATCCTATCCTTCACAATAATCAGCGATTTCATGATGTATAATTAACTAATAATGGTCACAATAACAACTCGATAGATATTTTCATGTAAATAAACAAGCAGTAGGGTACAGGGCGGCGGCGACGGGCGCCCGGTCCTCGTCCAATATTGCACATCCGGGAGGCCGCCCTCCGATACAATAAATAATTCTCTAACCGACAATGCGAACCGCACTCGCGCCGCGCTCTCACCGCGGCCGCGGCCGCGCTACTCTACGAGTATGTACACAGCGGGGATCACGGCGGGCCGCCGCCGCACTATCATCGCGGCTCCTCCTTCTTCAGCAGGTCCAGCGGCGCCAGCGGGGCCAGCGGCGCCAGCGGCGCGTGGCCCAGCGCCGCGTGCGCCAGCGGCAGGTGCGGCCGGTGCAGCAGCGGGCCCGCCTTCAGCTGCTGGTGGTGCGCGTACGCGCTCAGCATCTTGGCACGGTCCTCCTCGGCGCGAATGGCGGCCTCCACGAAGGGCGCGAAGCGCATGTGCTGCAGCGGGTCAAAGGCGCGGTACGGGTCCCATGGCGGCGGCGGCGGATACGGCAGTGGCGGCGGTGCGTGGCGCGGAGCCTCCTTGCGCTCATCTTTGATTTCAATCGCTCCGTTTCGCAGCGGGCTGCGCGTGCGCGCTCGCTCTAGCTCGCGGTCGCGCGCTTTGCGGCGCTCGCGCTCGTCACGCTCACGACGTTCCCGCTCGTCGCGTTCCCGTCGCGCGCGCTCGCGTTCTTCGTGGTCTCGGCGCGCCTCGGCGGCGTGGGTGGCGGCTGCATGGGTGGCGGCTGCATGGGTGGCAGCAGCGTGGGTGGCGGCGGCGTGTGTGGCTGCGGCGTGCGTGGCTGCGGCGTGCGTGGCTGCGGCATGTGTGGCGGCGGCGTGCGTGGCGGCGGCAGAGACGGGAGGCGGGCGCGCGCGCCACGCGTCGTGCAGCGCGCCGAGCGGCGCGTGGTGCACGCCGTGCAGCGACAGCGGCAGCTCGCGCCCGTAGGGCAGCCCGAAGGCGGGCGGCGCGGGGTAGGCGCCGGGCGCGTACCGCGCGAAGGGCGATACGCCTGAAACGCGCACAGCTCGGTGAGAGGCGGCGAGCGAGTGCGGGTGCGGCGCGGGCGCGGGGCCGGGCGTACCTAGGTGCGCGTGGTGCGGCAGGTAGGGCGCGGCCGGCAGCTCGTAGGGCGAGCGGTAGGCAGCCGGCGGCGGCGGCGCGGCGCCGGGGAAGCCCCGCAGCTTGTCCTTGTCGCCGACCGCCGCCGCGCCGCCGCCGGACTTCTCCTTCTGTTGGTGGTTGTAGATCTCCCAGGCGATTCTCACGTGCATGGCGTTCCATTTCCCGGTTTTCTGTGTGAAGCGGAGGTATGATTATACACTTCGTCCCGTGTTTAAGAAAAATAATATAGATGTTATATTAAATATTGAAACTGTGACACCGAGCGATCGGGTCGGTTCTAGATCGAAAGAAAAGCATGCATGAAGTAATGAAGTGTCAAGAAGGAACCTACCGCGACAGCGGGACGTGGTGGTGGTTTAGAGGCGGAGTCGCTTGCGGCTGACACTACGGGCTGTTAACATTATGCGATGCAGGGTTAATAATCGTAGCAACAAAATATTTTAATAAGCATAATATGTAAGCTAACAGTCAGAAGAAATCGTATAAGAAAATGATATATATGGGTACTGAATATATATGACAAAACAGCAAATTTAATAATCCATATTGACAGTTAGTTCAATTTATAAAAGTTGAACATCTATGATATCTACTGAAATTAAATATGGTACTGTGAAATTGTAATTAAATAAATTATAAAAAGAAACAACACATTTATATGTATCTGAATCTATTTATCATGCGCTTTTTTACCATATTAGGTCTGACGAAAGAAAAAGTGATTAAATCGAGCCGTGGTTACCTTGGGTGCGTAGGTGGTGAGCGGCGAGGGCGGCACGTAGGGCCCGGGCGGGTGCAGCAGGCTCGACGAGTACGGGTAGCCGAGACCCAAGCCCGTGCGGTACAATGAAGGCATTTTCCCCACTTCCTTGAACTGAAATCAATTACGAATGGTTAGACCATTATAAAAAAAAAACACTGCTACTACCACACTTTTGTTGGTGACCTTCCATGGCGGTACTTCTCAAAGGTACTAAATCCGGATCGCAGTCACTGGTATCGCTGTTCAAAGATATCGTCAATACTGCTGTGACATGATATTCTTCTATGGATCTTGATATTTGTTTTTGTAATCAGCACCAAATGAAAACGAATGATTGAACGTGTGGTGGTACTGACTAGCGGCGCGTGCGGCACGAGCAGCTGGTGCGGCTGGTGCGGCTGGTGCGGGTGGTGCGGGTGCGGCGCGTGGTGCGGCGCGTGGTGCGGCGGGTGCTGGTGCACGTGCGTGTGCTGGTGCTGGTGCTGGTGGTGGTGCATCTCCGTGCGCACGCCCGCGCCCGCGGCGCCCGCCGCCGCCAGGAAGCGGCTGTCCAGCTCGCGCCGCAGCAGGTCCGCGCCCGGGCCTGCGAACGTACCGGACCAAACATTTTTATTTCTTCAAGGAAACAAAGCTCGCTGCGAATTCGCTCGCTCGCTCGCGCGATTCTCGTAAAATCAACAGCGTAATGTGTCATGTCAGTCAGCATACGTTATTTTTGTACGACTCGAAAGTTTGTAAAAAGTGATCGTCCACAACGGTCAATAGTCGGGCAAGGCCAAATTATGGGAAAAAAAACATTAAAGTAGTGGAAAACTTACTGGTTTGAAAGAGTGATTCAGCAGAGAAGGGGTTGGGGTTGGGCGGCGCCATGGGCGCACCGAACAGCGGCGGCGCGGGCGCGAACCCGGAGGGCCGCTCCGCACCCGTCGGCCTGCTGAGAGGTAAATAAACATCGGTGACTCGGTCGGTCGGCGCCACGGCGCGGCGACTCGGCGGCAGGCGGCAGGCGGCGAGTACTCACGTGACGCCCCAGTGCGCGGGCGGCTTGGCGCCGGAGCTGATGCTGGGCACGGTGGGCACGGGCGCCAGCGAGTGCGCCAGGTGCGGCGCGCCCGGCGCCGCGGGCGTGGGCGTGGGCGCGGCCAGCGGCGCCAGCGCCAGCCCGCCGCCCAGCGGGCCCGCCAGCGCTCCGCCCATCGACACCGGCAGTCCACCCTGTTCACGTCACCGGACACGTTCACGTTTGCTATTGCTTAATCTTACTACTGTTCGTGGTTGTTGGGAACGACGAACTTTAAGGCCGACCATACTAAGCCTGAGTCTACATAGGAAATATTTATTCGGCATTTGAAAACCGCTAGCCGGAGTGGCCTAAGCTAAGGCCGCTCGGTTCACTGCACCGAGCGGTTTCTGGTTCGATTACTACATTACATAATATCCCTTGGTTTTGACCTTTAGTGATTGTATGTAAGGTCTTACCGTCAGCGGGGCGGCGAGCGGGGCGGCTAGCGGAGCAGCAAGTGGAGCGGCGAGCGGCGCGACGAGCGACGGAGCCGATACCATGACGCCCGTCACGGATGAGGGCGTGCCACGCGATAGACTGTTGATGTTGCTGCTGGAAGCAACGACAACGTTGTATGAAAATACAGACTCACTATGTTATGAGGCAAGCAATAAACATGTATTCTATGATAATTGCAAGTGATATTAATTATCATTTTTAAATTCAAAAATATCCAAAATCATTTGGTCAATCCGGGAACTCCTCATGCTTCGCAAGGCGGGCGATCGACTAACTTGTCCCCTCACAATTTTTAGGCTTTGTTGACATAACTTTTTTCTATTGATAGGAACTGTCTCACGCACCTAAAGCTTTCTCTTTCTCTACTGGGGCTGTGTCCACGTGGCGAGTACGAGATGGCGGCGCCGGCCGCGCCCGTGGAGCCGGGAGTGTGCGGCCGCACGCCTTTGGGTGTCTTCGGAGCTACCAGAGGCGACGCGGCCAGATTCGTTCTCTGGCAAATACATTTCAATAAAGGTATAATAAACTTATTTATTTGTCATATTGAACAAATTAATAAACTATATGAAAATAATAAAAATACGAACCGTGTCAGTGGTGTTTCTCGGTGAAGCCGCTGCAGGGGGAAGGTAAGGACTATGTTGCAGGGTAGTGGCATAAGGTGCGTACAATGGCGGATATGTGGTCCCCGAGTATACGGCTGGAGGCGGGTAGCCGTTGGAAGCAAGCGTCGAAGAGACGATGGGGCTCTCGGTCCGCGCCGGTAACTCGTTCGATGATATTGGCATTTGCCGTGAGTCTACCAGCGGGGGTGCCAGCGGATGGCTCATACTACTGTTAGTAGTCACGGGAGTAACGATTGTGGGTGTACAACTAGACGTCGTTAAGGAATCCACGTGATTGACCGTTGGATGGGAAGATGAAGGAGGCGCTAACGGAATCGATGGAATAGGGTGTTGCGGCAGACTCAGGCCAGGATGCTTGAGGCTAGGGGCGTAAGAAGACACAGTGGTGCTAGTGGTAGAGGCTATACTCAACGGAGGTCCGATGTGATTCGGCGTCGACGATGATAACAAACCAGAGCTATTGTTAACTGGGAGATGACTTGGATAGCTCGAAACGGAATGACTGATTATAGGATGACTTATGTGAGTGACCGTGGGTTGCTGATTCGCCGTCGAAGATTGAACTTGACTCGGTGTGATGTGATTGGATATGCTGAAAGGCGTGAGATGCGAGGGTCGACTGGCATATCCTGGTTGAACGGAATGTTTCTGTAAGCTCGATTGACTCTGATAAGGCGTCGAGTGACCGTGAATGCCGGAGCTCATACTCGAGTTTACGTGACTAGACCCGATCGACGGGGCAGGGTAGGGGCGAGAGGCGGGCGCGGCCGGGGAGAGCGGTCGCCCCGGGAGAGTTTGACTCGGAAGACAGCTCGGGATTGTCGCCGGCGTCGAGTGCGGCGGGACGCTTGGCGTCGCTCCGGTGGCGCGGCTCGGGAACGAGGTAGGAACGGAGGCGTGGGTCGGGGCCGAGGGCGGCGGCGCGCGCGCGTCGAGGCCGCTCAGCGCGGGGTGCGGCACGCGGCTCTGGAGACTAGGGTGCGGGTGCGGCGCCGGCTGCGGCGCGGGCGCCAGGTGCGGGTGCGGCGGTTGCGGCGGCCGCGGCGCATGGTGCGCGTGCAGGTCGAGCGGCGCGGGCGGTGGCTCCGCGGGCTCGGTCCGCGTTTCGTGGTTGGTATGCCGGTAGTCGGGTAGCGCGGCAGCGGCGTGCGACTGCGACTGGGACTGATAGGCGGCGTGCGAGGGGAAGAGCGGGGAGGGAGCCGGCGGCGCGGGCGGCGCTGGCGTAGGGCTGTCGGCGGAGGCGCGCGCGCCGGGCTGTAGCTTGCTGTTGCTGGCGGGTCGCTCGGGCGTGTCGGGCCCGGCGGCGCCGACGGGCCGCGCCGGTATCTGCGTGGCGGCGTGGCCGTCGAGGGCGGGAATGTGTGCGCCGTTGGGGCGGTGCGGCGTATCGGCGCGGAAGGGCGGCGGAAGCGGCGCGGGCGGCGGCAGCGCGGCGGGCGCTGGCGAGGGAGCAGGCTGCGGCAGGGGCGCGGGCGCGGGGCTGGCGCTGCCGCCGACAGGCGCCCGAGACAGAGCCAAGGCGCCGCCGCTGCCACCCCGCGCGACCATTTCGTTCTTGCCCCCTCCGACCCCGCCACCGCCAGCCGCGCCCGTCACCCGGAACAGAGAGCCTGTGTCCGATGCCTAGAAGAATCATAGGTAATAAGTCGATACCTAAATATTCTTAACTTTGAATAAATGAAAAATATGAATGTTAAAGAAGTAGCACTCACCACTTCCATCGGTACATCATGGTATCTTGGGGAAGCATTTCTACTATTTTCGGGACTCGCCTGAAACAGAAAACACCTAGGTTATCCTAAGAAGTAAAAATAAATTATAACACACAAATTTAGGCCAGGCTTTAATAATAAAATGATGTTGATATTGTTGTGAAAATATATCCTTTTAACAGCAACTAGCGTGCACGCCCGATTGCGATGTAACGTAAAAGTCGACAAATTACCATAATAACATTAGTTTTAACTAGTGGTGTAGTGACAATGAATGTGTGAACCAAAGGCGGACACCATGGACCCGCCAGTCCGTAGTATGCAGTGGCGTGCACTCCATAGAGGCATAAAGGCACTGCCTACCCTGAGATTTTATGGTAAAATTATAATAAATAATACAATCAAACAGAAAAAATATTTAAAAGTAAATAATCATTTTAATTAGATATTTGAAAAAGCGCGCGCATAATGCTGTCATTGTCCGCCCGCTCCTTTCGGGCCGCCCCGTGTCGGTGGCAAAAGCACGTACTAAATGTGCCTCATTCTTCGTGTAAGAAACGTTCATTCCTTGAATGAAATACGCACAATTTACTAAATTTCTACGAATTAAAATGTTCGGGCTAGAGGCACTGCCTGGTTTGGTAATCCGACGAAGTCTAGTAGGTTGAATCGCAATGTAATTTGTTTGTTTAAAGTTTACAATGCGTTTTTGTCACTTAGTATTTAGTATTAAATTTGATTGTGATTTTTTAGACGCCATTATTGTTAGTCGATGTTGATGTTCTGTGTTTGTTTGGTTTGTTTACATGCGTGCTAAATAATTTGAATAATTATTAAATCCTCGTTGTTATGGATAAATATTACTTGTGAAATTAGTGACGTGTGTGATAAGCAGGAACTTAAATTATAAATAAAAGTGTTTCTCATTGCCCTATGCAGAAAAAGTGAACTTTATTTTAAACTGTCGATGCGTAAAGAACTTGGATTTGTCCCAGAAGAAAGGTAGGTAATATCACGAGACAATTAATGCAAAATTTTATTAATCATTTCCTTAGATGACAGGATACTGGGATATTTTTCAGCGCTAAAGCGTATACCAACATAGGTACGTAGACTACGTAAAATAGATATTTACGACAACAACGCGAGCGCCTTGCTGAGTTGTCTAAAATTTAGATTAAAAAAACAACTTAGGTACTTACGGATTTAAAACGAACGGGGTCTTTTACGATATCGTAAATAGGTATTCAATTCTTATTTAAAATGGTTTATTCGGTTAGATTTCATTTATAAATTAGTAAACAAGATCGATAATTTTATTTAGTTTGGGTACTTAGGTAGGTACTTTTATTAGTCTATCTATGTATCTGTCCTTGTGAATAACTGCATGAATAGATCTAGGTACTTAACTAACGGCGAAGGACCCATTCAGGGACTGACTTGTCTTAAAATCAATATAGGTACCTAAGTATATCAATGTATATGAACATCAACCAATCACCTTAGATATCTGATACGGCTAAATACCTACTTACTCACAACAAAAGACGTCTAACACATGCAAACCTGGAGTAAGCTCACGAGCAATAATTCAAGGTACCTACCTACCTAGGTAGGTACTTATGCCTAATTTTAATGAATTTTTATGCTAAACTCTGCCTACCCTGTTTCAAAACCCTATGCACGCCACTGGTAGTATGTAGGTATGTACTACGCGATTAGTATTCAAACTATGTACACCTATTGTTCAAACCTAACACAATAACCGCCTACGGAGTTTTTGTATTCATCAGATGAAGATGAAATCACGTCTGACACATAAAGACATGTTAATGAGAATATGACCAAAGCCACAGCAACGCAATTGACATTATTTACTGTTATGTACATTCATATAGTAGTGCGTATTCTACTAACTTACTAAAATAAAATATTGTCAATATATTATCAATAAAAATTACTACATTTTAGTATATTTTTAATAATAAAGGTAGAACTTTATTAATAATTCGGACAAATTATTCGTTGAAATTATTACATCTACCAGATATGAATAGTCTACTCTACTTGTGTACTCACACTTGTGTTGGAGATATTTTTATTTCATATGTAAATAATCATGTAAGCGCCTGTCTTATGATTCAATACTAATAATGAAGTAGATAACTACTTCTAAGTCCATATGGTTAATTTATTAACACAGGTATTTAATACTTAACAAGGTACAAAATATATACCTGCGTATACTATAGTATTAATTTCTGAAAACAATAAACTCTTATTTATTTTATGGTACGGCTTTAAGTATTTAAAGGGAACGGAAAGTAATTACCTCGTGATATTTACGAGCTAGCGCCGAGAACGACTCAATAAAACTAGCTGGCTAACCGCACGTTTTACGATGGTCGCAGTTTAAGTAGCATTGTCTTTTAAATCCGTCTCGCTTCAGTTATCTATTACACAGGGGTTTATTTAATAAGCAAGCACTTAAGTGTTATCACAGAGCTAAGTTGATAAAGGCTGCTTTCACCTTTTTGTTCAATCTTACAGACAGGTCTCGTCTCATATTACACATTAAGGCCCGTATTGTAAATCTATCTCAAGTCTGAAAGCGGTCTTGAGTATACTTTTGACATGCCATTTTGTACTGGAATGACAAGAATGACATTTGCAAGATCGCTCTCAGACTTGAGATTGATTTATTAATACGAGTTACGGCCCTTCAACTTGATCTTATCGCAGATTGATGAACAATACATTCGCCTCTCGCCATGTGTTAATTATGTCGTCCTAGTACTCGCCCAGTCTGAACTAAATATACTTTACCTGTACCAACTTATATTTTTTGCCGATTTATTGTGAATGAAATCCAAGACTTGTCCCAGTTTCATTACTTAGTACGGCATGCAGGTGTGTTAAGAAAGCAAGCTCCAATGTGTCGTGTTATAGCAAGGAATCGGTCGGGTACTTCAATGTAGGTGAAGTCGAAACGTAACGGTTCCATAAGTTCGGAACCACTAAAAAATAATTATATTATTTACATTATTATGATATTTGGCTCCGTTATCATGTTCTCGGTCCCGGTAGATCTCTTTGACACCAAGTAGCCGGAAGAAATAGTCAATCGATAGTATGGGGGAGCAAATCGTTTCGGGAGCGTTCCGGCAATTGAATGTTTAGCCTTATCCGGCGGGGGTGGGTCGTCGCTCCGCAACAATGGAGTGATAAATCAAGTATGGGCCGCGCGTGCCTGGCGGGCGGCGGGCGCGGTGCCGCCGTCCGGTCCTCTGCTATAAGGACATTCAAAGGTGCCGCCGACCTATTAAACATATTATTAATTCTTGTGTCACACATCATTATTATTATCTTGGTAATACTAAATTGAAAATGTGAGACGTATAAGTAAATAGGAAATAAATAGTCTCACACATCAATCATTCAATGTTTGGGATAGGAGATTATAAATAAACCTAATTTTGTTGTTCCCTACCACAAATTAACTTCTCTTGGTCATAAACCTTGGTGTTTAGTTTAGTTTTTAATCATATGTATGTTAGTTTATAAGGTATGTATCTATGGGCCTGCGATGCCTGATCATAAATAAATAAATAAAATAAACTAGGTGAAACAGAAGGGTTATACATTTTTTTTTGCAACTTTACTTTGTAAATCTATAACTATTGGTTTTGTGGGACAGTTGAAGTACTAATGGTTTTGTAGACTAATAAAATCTGTCAACAGCTGTATCCCTGTAACACATTTTGTTTTTCAAAGTTTCCTCCACAGCTGATAGTTTTAGAATTAAAAAGTTAAGTTTTGAAAAAATAAGTATACCCGTTCTGTTTCAACCTGTAATGAGCAAGAAGGAAATATTTTTATTTGTATCACATGACTTTAGTCGTTATTTGTAGACAATAATTTGATTGTACAAAATAATAAATAAATAATAGGTAGGTACCTACATGCTAATAATTATTACCTGTGTGGGCACTATTAAAACCAGCAAGCTCTATGTGTTGTGGAAAATAGGGGCTGTCTATCAACAACGGCGAAGAACGTTGGCCGCCTGTCAAAATATGTTACAAAATAGATAATAATAATTCAGCACGATTAGCGCGATGACTGATGTCGTGTCGGCAAGTAATAATAGTCCCGTTGAACCCACCTCCGAGGAGAATACACGCGACTCTAAATAAACCAGCTATAAAAATAAACGACCGCATTAGTCAACGTTGTCAAAATAAAACTAAGAATATTTACACAAACTACAATTTTCAAGTTCTTTTGTGTCGCTAAATTATGTTTTAATATTGTTTCTTTTTTGTTATCGAATTCCATTAGCAAAGTCGTTAAAGCAATTAACTCGAGGCAATAAAATGAGCTAATGTTTGGAACGTTGCGCACCCACACAAGCGTTTATAAAAAGTTAATAACTTTTAATATGAATGAACTTTACAATTCTGAATTAATTAATTCCAATTCAAAACAGCGCAGCATAATATCGCGATCCCAGCCCCGGGGCCGCCGTTTTGCCCGCCTCCCCCTCACCCAGCGTTGAAAACCGGGAGCGCCGGAAAAAATGGCATGATAGCTTTTCGCCCCTCATCCCAAATTCTAATACTTTCCAAACTTTTAATAGGATGGGACTTAGAATTCAAGGAGATTTTCATCGCTCTAAGCAAAGTTCCGAACATCGATCTGTAATCTCGACTCGGGTTAACGATTGAGAGAGATAATTATCACACGACTGTAATACTAATTAAAAAAAACCATTTCGTATTTTTTTTTCGTATAGAAACGTTTACGTAATAAACTTGAAATGTACGGCGTTGTTTGACCAACACAATCAAGTAATATAAAGTCTAAAAAGTTTGTTTAATCGTTTGCGCTATTGTTTGATATTGTTGAAAACGTGAGATTTGACCGACCAATCGTATACAGAGTAGTCCTTTTGAATCCTTTTGAATCACAAGGAACTAGTAATATGAAATAAATTTAGATACTATGATGGGTCTTAACCAAGTTGCAAACATTACTTATAAATAGATAATAATCATAACCCTTCATTTTGGTTTTGCCTTAGTCGGCAAAAGTAATTCTTAAAAAAATTAACAGACTCTAAAACAACCCGGGTGCACTATAAAGCTAGAAATAAGAAGGCAACTCATATATTTTTTAATTTGGAGTTACTATCTTTAAACTACGTTTGAACTACTTTTTAGGTATCTACCCCTATTAACTTGATTTGGCAGCAACTGGTTATTTCTATATTTTTAGTGCACCGAGGTTTTTTTGAAGTCCGTAATTTTTTTAAATTTATTTTATATTCTTCATGATTTTTAGTGGTAAACTACGTATTGAATTGCTGGTAACCGTAAATAGTCCATATCTCTCAAACTACCGTGCCGATTTTCATGAAATTAATGGTCCATTCTGAAAGTATATCTTTTCAAATAAAAAATGTTTTTTTTTCAATTTGGTTTAGCGTTCTGTGGCAACAAACATGAAAACAAAACACATACAACCGACCGAATTGAGAACCTCCTCCTTTTTTTTAAGTCTGTAAAAAAAACCAGCACGTTCCGAATGTTCACTATGAATATTTCGTTAAAAGTTGTTTGTTCATGACCTGAATTTAATGCTGCATACAAATTTTTGTCCTCGGTGATAGTTAATGCATAGTAAAGAGATAGACGTCATAATAGATTCAACGCCGACACATGACGCTTGTAAATGTGTTTTATAATCAGTGTAAATTATTATACCTATCAGTATTTGCATGTTTATGATCCTAGATAGTTATAAAATTACAAGTGATTATTCAAATGCAAATCGACAATGATTATGTATAAATCACACTCATTAAGATATATTTATCAAAAGATATTGATCGAATAGCTCAGAAGCATTTTATTATTGATTAAATTTTGTGAATCACTAATATGTGTTATTATTAGTGAATTGCTATAAAAAAACGGTTGCAAATTGACTATTATCTTAAATTATAATAACCACAACTAGTCGGATGGTTAACTGCACGTAATTTGTTGTATCTCTGTGAATTAACGACGCGATGTATAATTATATGCATAATACCTATATAATAATAATAATAATACCTATGTTCAGACACAAATAATAAACTACATAATATTTTTAAATTATTGTAATAAACTTACAATGACTATACATTTTTTTATTAAGTACTAGCTGAGCCCGCGACTCCGTCCGCGTGGAAAAAAGCCCGCTCCCGCGTTCTGAGCCCGTACAACAGAACCCATTTTTTAATTTTTTAAAATTTTGTTTTTCTAAAATAGAAGTTACTGCTTATAACATCAGCTATCTACCAGTGAAAGTCCAGTCAAAATCGGTCCCCCCGTTTCGGAGATACTCTTTGATTTCATGTGTTTTTATTTTTTTACGCGGAACCCTAATTGTTTTTCAAAAATTAAAGTAGCCTAAGTTACTCCCTATTACAACAGCTATCTGCCAGTGAAAGTCCCGTCAAAATCGGTTCAGCCGTTTCGGAGATTACCCGGAACAAACACAGACAGACAGACAGACAAAAAAAATTTAAATCGCGTTTTTGCTATAGGTGTCGTATGTACTTTCATATGCATTTAGTGAATAGGTGTTATTTTGATATTACAAACAGACACTCCAATTTTATTTATTTGTATAGATGTATAGATGCGTATATTTTAGTGCGTGTTCCTTTGGTTCCACACGCATTGGACTTCTTGCCATTGACAAAAACGTATCCTTTTGACACATTTCAATAATGAAATTACGGAAAGCCAATTTTGAAACTGAATAATTATCGAAAAAAAAAATATCCTATTTAAATTATCAAAAAAGGGGATATAGGTAGTCCCTTTTCTTGCCCACTAGACACGTAGAAACCTTCTAGTAATCATAAATTAGTAACTACCTTTTATGAGTTCTACAATTCCTAATCCTTGTAGGAATATGCTAATTAAATAGAACGGTGTTATCATTAATATATAATTGTAAAATCGATTTCACTTATTAAGCCTGGTCATTCTGAGTACAAAATAATAATAATAGGTAGGTAAGCTGATGGTTGAATCAGCTGATCAGCAAGTGGCAACTACAATAACTACCTCGCAATTCCAAGTGCTACAAACACTCAACAACCGGAATTGTTATAATTAATAATATTTTGTACCTGCAACAGTAAAAGCAACTGTTTGTTTTACTATTGGTTCGTGACGAGCCGCAATAACGATTCGATTACTTTTTCAATGCGAATATGTGTAAATTGAATAGAAACTCTATTATTTCCATTGTTGTTATTAATCTTACAAACCCAGGGCAATGGTAACGATCCCGGTCACGTAAGGCATTACTATAAAATATGCGCGTCGTGTGGTCTAAGGAATTAAAGATTAGCGTTAGAGGACATAGTAGTCGTTTTGATGTGGTTAGAGGCCATGTATACCTACTTATTATGTAGGTATTGGCGACATTCAACACATTCTGCGTTTATATGAAATATTTTCGATGACGTTTAGAAAGGTTACGATGTTACGTAGGTATTAGTGAGGTCATCGAGAGCATTAGTATTTCATCTCGGAGAAGAACTCTTCATCTTCACCATCGTGATGTTTTTACCTGTTGTTCCGGTTCATTCTCGGATGGCGGGACTTTCAGACTTTCTTTATCCGCTTTAACAGGGCTTGTCTTTTCGTTCTTTTTACTTGCAACCGAAGCACCACCTTCCGTCTTTTGTTTACTCTTTTTTTTCTTGTTTTCTTTTTTTCTGCTGCCTTCTGCATTGCTCTTAGGCGAATCTTTGATCCTCACTATGATAACTGTGATCGACTTTCGGTGGAAAGTAACTACTCCGTATCAATAAACAATTCACCATTTAAGAAAACACAATCACTATCTGCGGGCTGGACATAATATTTCACTTATATTTTAATGTTATCACAAACACTCACACACTTGTCCTTAAAAACAAACTTTGTATAAACAAAGTAGTTCGCCAAAATTCCTCTGTATCACTGCAATCCGTTGACACTGAAATCCAGGGTACAGTATCCGATTCGAGTCCGGTTAATTGGTTCGACAGAACAAAAATAAATATGTACCGCGAAACGTATGCGAGACAAAGAGTAGGGGCATTCGGTAACGGCGCGCGATTCGCCCAGCGTGCGGGGCGAGAATGCGGGCGGTGCGCTTCGGCCCGCAGCCGGTCGTCGCCCGCTGTAGCCCGCGCCCCGCGCCTCGCGCACGCGCCGCCGCGCCGCCGCGTCGCGCCGCCCGCCCAACGTGACACCGCCTTGTTGAATATTTGCTATACTGACTGATGTACACCATCATACACCATGTAAAATGGCCACGGAAGCCAATACAGGCAAACATTTTAGTATGAAAACAATAGTTAAAAGAAAACAAACCTATTTAATTTGGAATTGTGTTGAAGCTTCAAAGTTATGTTCAGTTTTGTAGAATCGCGTATAAAGTTAAACTGGGTCTCTAAGGCCCGTATTAATAAATCAATCTCAAGTCTGACAGCGGCCTTGAGTATGCTTTTGACATGTCATTTTGTACTGGTATGACATAAGAATGACATTTCCAAGATCGCTCTTGATACGAGATTAATTTATTAATTCAGGCCTAAGTTTTATTAATGTGATGAAACAGAAGCTTATAGGTAGGTACTATTAAATTAAATAACTTATTAGTTATTTTAATTAAAAGGAATTTTAATGTATTCATCATCTTTTGATTTACCGCCCAGAGGAATAGATTAGATATCACAGCCAATAGATATTACGAACTTTCAAAGTACCTAGTTCAATTTGCTGATGAAACGCGTATTAATCAAAGTTTTAGGAGTCAGAAATAATTTTGTTGTTACCTCGTTATTCATCTGTAACGAGAGACTGTTCCCATTCAGAGTGTACAATAGAGATGTCCTATTTATGTAAGTAGATCATCACCTATAAAAAATACCAAAGTATTTCTGTTGAATAGCATATTTCACTTATGTACGTAACAAAATCTATAATAATATACCTACTATCCTAAACACATCAGGCGCATAGCGCTGCGTCCGTTCGTAGCAATAACACATTCGCGAAAAGCAGTAAAACAGCCATAAACCGATTTATTTATATTCGTTTTATAACTTATTGCTTTACGACTGCGATTAATGCAGTCGTTGTAGGGTAACCATAATCAAATGAACTCACTGCCAGGTACAGATTTTATAGTTAAGTACTTAATTATTTATCAGAATACAGTAAGTACAAACATAATTACTTCGTAAGTAATAATATGAGGGACTATTTATTGTTGCTCTTGTTGTCTTGTGTTAATTATGTTAGTACCTAGTTGTGTAATCTAAATATATATAACTCAAAGGTGACTGACTGACTGACTGACTGACATAGTGATCTATCAACACACAGCCCAAACCACTGGACGGATCATCGACGTAGGCATCCGCTAAGAAAGGATTTTGATTAATTCTACCTCCAAGAGGATAAAATAGGGCATGAAAGTTTGTATGAAACTTTGTCAATTAAATTCCACGCGGACGAAGTCGCGGGCACAGCTAGTTTAATATAAACTTTGAGAAACAAATAATTTTATGTAACTTCACGGTCTATGGATTTTTTATCGCTCTAGCCAATGTGGAGTTCCATCCATTAATGACAAGCACAAAATACATATATCACAGCCACATAAATACAATTACACTTAATTTCATCAGGCAATAAATAAACCTCAAAGAAAAGTAATAAAAGAGCTTCTTTCCCTCAAAAATATTAATTTAAAAGCATTTTTTCCGCGAGGAAAAGCGAGGGCCTATTACTTTAAAGAGAAAAAGTGAAGCAGGGATAAGCAATAATAAATCTCGTCCTGTCTTCAGTAACTGTTTCGTAGAAACATCTATAAACATATTAAAAAGAAACATTTTGTAAGAGTTTCCCCAGGCAGGGAACAGATTATTATTGCTCGGAATTGTGATCTCACGTAAAATATTAGCTTATAATACCGAGGGGAAATTAATACGATATGAATCTCTTTGTGCAAAACGAGAAAAAACGTGAATCAAAGGAGAGTTCAACATATTCACGCAGACGTTTATGTAATTGATGGTGATTATGTCTGAGATTTGATATATTATGTTTTTGTAGAGAACGATATCCAATTATGTACTTCATAAAAACATGGAGTAAGAATATTTTGATTTCAGTTTAGACATGAGCCCAGTTTTAATAATATCACCGGATCTTCTCAGTCGATGTCGCGTTCCGAACCGGTTATGGGCTTCAGAAAAAAAAGGATATCGGAAAATGACCCGGTGGGCCTAAACAAAATAAACTGTTTGAATTTAACATGGTTGAAAAGTTAAACTTCAAAAATGTAGAGTCAAGGTGTTTGTTTTATTGCGCGTGCGATAGGTACGAATACAGATGATGATACAAAATAAAAAAATATTACAGCACGTCTAGATTACATTCAATCTCGCATGATAAATTGTAGTGAACCGATTGTTACGAGCCAGAGGGCAAAGTTTGTATTTTTTAAAATTGAAACGTCCCGAACGGCAGTGAGCCGGAAATTCGCTCGCTCGCGTCATGTTTATTTTTTCCTCTCGTTTTCCCACTTTCGGTAGCAATATAAAAACGAGCATAGATTTATAAAGTTAAACAGAATATCCATATTTTTATAAAAGATTTTTAAATGATTGTGTTTACACAAGAGGCTAACATTTTAAAAGTTTTCCAAATGTTTGACAGAGTCGGCCAGCAATCAGTCACTCTTTAAACATAACCTATTCAAGCATCCGGATTCAGAAGCTCACCATTATGTGTAATAGAAGAATGTATGTTACAGATGATACTGGAAAGGTTTGAGAGACTACGTAATATAGCAAAACATTGCCTCCTTTATAGAACACAGATTCAATTTCTAATAGACTAAAAAGGCATTTTTAGGACATAAGTGTTTTTAATGCCATAGTAAAACGATTATAGCTTTTAGTAAGTACATTTGAGGTTTAGTAATTCAGGTACCAATTAGGTTTCTTTCATTGCGTTACGGGCATTGATTACTCAGATTGAAATCACGTCGCCCCTCGCGCAGCTTGTTAATGGTGCAATAAAAACGACGCTTATCGATTTAGCCGCCCATTAAGAACGCTCCAAGGCATAATAATTTATTATCCAAACAAAGTTGCGTCAGTCGATGTAAATTGCAGTACTCAGCGGCGGAATTATGTAATGGAGAGATTTGTTAACCGCCCGCTTGCGGAGTGACAAAAGTAATTAACACTTACGATACACTAGAGTGCTCGGTTTACGACGGTTGAGCCTTAGGGATCGCTATTTGGCGCCGGCTTCTAATGAAGGAAGGCAAATGGGCCCTCGGCTGCCCTCGATAGCGATCGAGCGACGATTTTCAAGCCTTAATTTTTTATTGCTTGTCGTTGCGCGATTTTTTGTCGTACGTAGCTAAGTATAGGTGGTTCTATGTGGTAGGTGGTAAGTATAGATCTCGGTGCTTCGGATGGAATTTTAAACTCGGTTTTAGTTTTCACTCAATCCAACATCTATGATAATCGTAACGAGCTGCCAGAAGCTTAAGGTTGCCGGTAGACTCACTAGATAGGTCTGGCAGTGCAGACGTAATCCGTTTTTCCGTGTAAATATACGTAAAAAAAGGCTTGAAGCAAATACTACTACAAATTGGGAAACACGCGAAGAAGTGATGTTCCCAAATAAAATATCAATGGCATATGACAATATGAACGCGTGGATTTATTTATTCGGTGAACGAAACCCCAATAACGACAAACAAGGGTGAGAGAGATCCGAACGGGAGGTAGGTATGCGCTGGCATTGAGAGTCAGACAACGACCGCAGGATTTATTTCGAGTTTCATTCAATTTGCGGTAAACGTATTGTTGAATTTCGTTTTTGTATGGTTGGCATTTTGTGCAAATCTTATGCTTTTCAAAAGTGACGGATTAGTACTTATGAGAGTTACGTTTCTTTAATATCACCAGTTACTTGAATAGTTATGTAGCTGTTAGTATGGTTGCGAATATCGTAAAAGAGAAAGCGCCAGCAAAATATTTGAAAGTGTTTCTAGAGAACGGATGAGGACACACATAACAAAGCGGCTGCAAGTAACGCACGAGACATACAAATGTGACTGTTGTCTGCCTGCTCAATCGGAATAATAATGAGCATGTATATTTTAACATTATTCTCTAAAGTGTAAAATGTACAAATGATCTCCTCATTCAGAACTCAGACCCAATATATATATCCTCGGATATTTACGGTTAATATCATTATTTGAAATAAATAACAAATGGAAGACGGAACACGGAGAAGCGTTAACAGCAAAAAGAAAGCTCGCTACTCGGGATTTTACGAAAGCTGGAGTAGTCTTGCTCAACGTTGCACTGTACAAAGATACAACACTATTTGCTTTACCGTCCTTAAGGTAAGGGTACAAATTTGTTTTGTATTCCGTTTATAGGTGATCAGACGTTATTAATAATTGCGTTATATCTTTTGAAGCCGTTAAAAAATATATACAATTTTAATAACTTCTAATGAGAAAAATAAACTTAAGTCAATATTTATCTGTGTGTCAATTATAATACAAGTTGAAAATTGTTATAAATGAATTATATTTAAGTATTGATATTACTTTTAAAAATCTTGATTGGAACATTTTGCAATACATTTAAATAATTGTGGTTTTTTCATTAACCTGTATCCATAATATAAACTCGGTTAAACACCATTTAACAAAAGGCAATAAAAAAAACATGTGTTTACCCATTTAAATGTTATGAATAACCCAACTATAATACCATAAGATATACTAAAGGTAACGTCGATAGTAACAGCGTTAAGAGGGTGCAGAATTACAGATGCGGGGGGATGCAGTCGAGGAGGATGCAGCGAGAGGCGACATAAAATTTTCAACGAGCGTGCCGAGTATCTCACGGCATTATCTAGCCGTTTGCAAGTGCTAAATATATGAAAAGCGATGTTCATATATTTTGAGTAAATTTTACTATACCAACATTGTATGGGAATAACTGATGGCAAAATAAATTATTTACTCATTCGGAATATGTTAAGAATAAGAAATACATTCATTTTAAGATAATATAAAATAAATTTAGGTAGTTGTTTATAAATAATACATAATAACATAAACAGTTATTGGTAATATCAATTTAAAATAATAGTGTTCGTAGAACCGGCCACTTATTGAAAATGTATATTTCAAATATTGGAAGTTGTACCTGCGAGAGCGTATTGTTTGAGCGCGGTCTCATATCGGGTACTCGGAAAATATCAATGTATGTATGCAAATAAAACAAACGTTCCGAATGACGGAAAATATTATTTCAATAAAACCAGAACGGCACAGGCGAGGCTTGAATGTTCACGATTCAAGCTTTCGAAATGTTGTTCGGTGAAAAACCTAAAAGGGAATTGTAATAAGTTTATAACTCTGAAGTGACGAAAATGATTCGAGAAAAAGGTGCGAGTCAGAGTAAATAATATGGCTTCCTCGTCGCGAGCGTGCAAGTGGACAAATAAGCGGCCCAGCTGGAAGCGGGTGGGGACGCGGACGGGGAGCACTGACAATCTCGTTATAGATGTGAATAAATAATGAGTGAGCATTAAGCTTGCGTTTCCCTCGCAGGGGCGACTGCCGAGTTGCCTTTGTTGTCGGCGCTGTTTACTACGCTGGGGATTGCGCCCGCCGCAAGCCCAATTTATTCCGCTAATCGAGCCTCACCTCGCTGGGCTTAAATTAATTAACAACGACTTAACCTCAGTGTACAAAGTTTATAATTTTTTTTACTTCTTTATAAAATTAAATGTAACTAATAACGTACTTTTTATACGATCAAATTTAAAAGATTTATTGACCCATAAGACATTTAACTATTATGCTAATAATAAAATAATCGTAGGCCATTAAGATAATGTTCCTGCCTATTTCATTGAAACCCACCTAAAATTAATAGGCTCAAGTGGCGCATCATTTTAAACACGTCTTTAATCAAGTTTATTATAGAGAAGACGAGGCGAACAATTAGCGTTACCACTTAATTATGTAGGTTAATTACATTGCAACGCGTTTCTTTTGATTGTTTATCAGTATCTCGATACGATACGATTCATGGCATTTCTGTCACTTCAAAGGGAGTCCGTAATATGCGTACGCCTACGAGCCAGGTGGACACGTCCGACATTCCGCACCGCGCTCGGGCTGCCAACAAAGTATATAGAGTAGCGCCTAAACCCGACAGCTTCAATCAAAACTAATCTCTGACGCACCAACTATCTGCCACTTGTCAAGCACAAATCAGTCACAATTTCTAACAAAAGCAACGAAACAAATAATAGAAAGAGCCACACATGGTTAATATATAGGTTGTTAACTTCACTTATTTTGATAACAAAGCGTTGCATAAGAGGATTCGTTGAAAGAGAATATGTACGCCGGCTTTGTACGCCAAATTGAATTGAATGTCATACATAACGCATTTCGTAAACTCAAAGGGAGTGTAATTGCGATCTGGCGGCTCCATTTAAAATGGATCCGTGCAAATCTGAGCTAAGCGCGGCGTTCGAGGCAGGAGGCGACGTGGCTTCATGAGGATAGTACCCGGTGTTCGCGCTGCAAATCGCGCGCCCATCCACTCGTGTCGCTCTACGAGACTTGATCGTCTGCCAGCCGCTTTGTTTTATCGCTCTCGAGAACTATTTGGCATCCAAACAATGTTTTCATTTAATGATACAGAAAAATCACACCAGATATTTCAACTTGTCATCGGTGTCTTGCAGTTCATTATCTATTAATTTATAGGAGGTAATTGATGGCCATGACATCAATTAATTATGATAATTACGATCTTAATATTATCATTTTGATACTTCATCCAAAAACGTATCTGTTCATCATAATAACTTACTTAATTATTATTGTCCTCATTCTTACAGCGGATCCACCAAACACAATTGATTAGATTTGGTTATATAATATATCCTATTATATCTAGTAGATCTACTATGTTATCAATCTGTCATTTTGACATAAACTACTTATTGCATGCGTCTAGTTTGTAACACAAAGATCAACCGTATTAAGGGACACATCTTGGTGATAATGTAACTCGATCAATAGTGACTTATCTATTATAGCTGTATTCACTAATAAAAGAATAACGTCGTAAAAAGGAGCAACAAACCGAAAGAGATAAACAGAGAACGTAATAAAAACAGTGCAATTTTAGGGGTATTTTGTCGAGGTTATATCCATAAAGCGAGTGGCGAGGGTGGGCGCCCCCACCGCCCGACCCGCGGCGGGCTGTAATGAATAAACTCAACCGGGAGGTTCTATCATTTTATTTAATTCCGCAATGGGAGCGATCATACCTCAAACATTTAGAAAACTGATTTGTCAGATTTCGTTCATGCTTTATGATGATTTAATTACCATTTCATATTTTTAAGGAGGTATTCCACATAACGCACTACCAATAATGCCAGGTGACCCATCTCGACGGTCACACTGAATAGTTGTGGTAATTTATTTTGAACCTGGTTTACCTATCCATTAATTCAATTCACAAAATCAAGAGCTAAAGGATTATTGAAGAAAAAGAAAGCAGGTATGTTTAAAAGGAACTAAATGGAGTGGAGAATATTCACACATAAAGTAAACCTGAGCTTGGAAAATATTTCTGCGAAACATGAGCGCTGTAAAGCTCTGTAGAACAAAGGTATTAAAGCGAATTTTCAAGCTCGCTCGCCGGGAACACAGGGAAAAGCGACGCTACGGCACCGCTAACTCATTTTGTTTGCTCTCCGTATAAAAATGTAGTTTGTTTCCGAGCGTTTGTAGACGGCGCGCCGACAATTGTGGGTGGCTTGTGTTATTACGTTTTTCGCAATCCTATTTTATTTCTACACAAATTGTCAAACAAATTGTGCCGTCCATGATTTATTTGTTCGTTTGTGATGCGATTTTTTTAGGACGTGACACATTTACTACGTAATTAGCTAATAATTAATTTCCAACATTTTTACTACACCTAGCGCACCTACGTTTCTGCTGAAGTTATGGCAAAATAATATTTTCCACTGATAACAATATGTCTGTAAGGAATGCAAGTAAACATTGTAATAGCAGCGAATATTTATAGGGATGTTAGCGGATCGCTAGTTTTAAAATAAATTTACATAGTAACGTGAGTTGAAAATAGAGAAGGGAAACTAAGCGAAACGGCGAACAGCAATGAGGCGATGCATGAAGTCGCTCCGAGACGAAGTATAAAACAACAAAGTGGTCGACGCATTTCGCTCGGCGGCATAAAGAAGGAAATAATCCGACACGACCAACACTAAAGTGCCGTACAATGGTACTTCAGATTCCACATTACGTATAATCTCGCCGAGGCTATCATTTTATTATGTTCTATAAAAAATACTTTATGAAAGAAATCCTTATGAAACCTATCAAATACTTAACACACTAGAAAAGAAAAGGATATCAATCAAGAAAATTAAGTGGCAAGCTTGGTCGACAAATTACTATAAACGGTAGCCGTGTTCGTAGGCGTGGGAGTCGAGTAAGATCGGAACGATAGCGGCGTGTCGGCATCGATTAGGAAAGTTATTTATGAGTGGACGTTAAATCAAAATATCACCACATTTTTATTTATAATTCCTAGAAAAGTTAACTGTTTAGAATATTATTCTAACTTGCATCTTATGAAAAATACAAAGCGACCGGAAAAGTGTAAAACCCTACAAGAAGAGCTATAGCTTTTATAAAAGCCCGATTGCCAACTCCATATTGAGTTAAGAACTTATGAAAATGTATTGCGTACTTTTTCATCTGTTTTTTGCGGTACGACCGATAAGGAATATTTATTAAGTCGTGATTAAGATATGTGCAGATAGATAGGACAGTTTGAGTGTGTAAAAACGCGATGCGAAGATAATTGGATACAACGGGTGGCGACATAAGCGAGTGGCTGGTTCAATAGCAGAGATGGAAAAAAGTCAACAAGGCGGGGACAAAAACCTCAAATGAGCCGGCGAGAATGTTCACTCATGGTATTACACGTAAACCCGCGCGCTCTGACCGGTTTCTTCTCGCGCTCATATTTTATGTTTAACTATCTGTTGTCCGCGGGTCCGCCCGCGTGACACTTCGATAACAAAAATACTTGTTATAACATCAGGTATATACCAGTAATAGTTCTGTCAAAATAGGTCCAGCCGTTTCGGGGATTAGCCGGAGAAACAGACGGACAAAAATTTTAACAATTGTTTTTGTTTTAAGCACCTTATACGTATACTCGCATATGTATTTGCTAAAAACTATGATTGTGATAGCAATATCACAATCATAGCATTTTAGCAAATACATAAATGTAAAAACAGGCACTTCAATTTTATTTATTTGCATTTATGTTTAAATTTAATATGTTCAGATTATAAGTTCTATTAAATTTTAATAATATCCGATAAAGGTTTATTTCATAAATATTAATATATCCCTCATAATTATTGTTTAAATTTAAGAGTTTAATCAATTTAAATACATTATGATACCTCGTGAACTACTTGATAAATCCCAGTAAGTAAACCAATTATACATACACAGATTGGACCGAAGAGGGAACAATATAATTAACAGCTAAGTTCAGAAAGCTAGAGCGACCGCACGCTTTGGCGGCGGGTCCGTCTTGGATGTAATGTAATACAATCTCTAAATTAAAGCAACATAGGGAAGAGGTTGTGGTTTATTTAAACACCTGTCAGCCCCCGTCTCTATGTGTCGGCTAACTTAGATTACTTTATAATAATTCCCTGAAATTTCACTCCAGACGGAATGTATAAATTTTGTCCGCTGTCACAAAGTTAGCGAATTATTAATGGTCGTAGAACAAGTGTGGCGGGGTCCGTGGGTTCCACGGCATTATCGCATTGTCGTCAGGTACAAACAATGTATGTTTTCCCGGTGCCCGTATAGTACTAACCATGAAGAGCTATTTACGACAAAAACAACGGGCTCAAAAACTTAAACCGTTAAGTCTTTATCTTTGTGGGGTTTACAGTGGCCCAAGTTTTATCATTAGAGTTTAGTTGTGTAAACCAAGATTACTGTGGATTAATTAACTTAGCGCATTTTTTTTTGGTCTATTTTTTTTACAAGATAGGCACTAATAATTTTACGCTAGCCCTTTATCTATATATATAAATAAAATTGGAGTGTCTGTTGTAATATCTAAGTAACACCTTTTCACTAAATGCATATGAGAGTACATATAGTACTTATAAAATAAACGCGTCTGTCTGTATTTTTGTTCCGGGTAATCTCCGAAACGGCTGGATCGATTTTGATGAGACTTTCACTGGCATATACCTGATGTTATAAGAATTAACTTAGGCTTTTATTTTAGAATAACAAACTTTTTGTAAACTTTTCGTAAACTTTGCGAACTGAACGAACATTTTTTGTTACATTAAATTTTTGTTAAGTTAAATTCCACGAGGACGAAGTAGCAGGCACAGCTAGTAAGTAAATAAATAATCGCCAGACTAATACACCAACCAAGCAAACTAATCAATGCCTGTACTATGGATACCGTACAATGGACTGGTGACGACTCCAGTGACACCCAGTTCAGGGAAAATTACGAAAAAGCCATTTCCGAAATTTACCCTAACGGGAATTGAAGCCGTTATAACTCGAAACACTACGGCTAAGCAGTCGGTTGTGCGTGATGCAAGTACCATTAAGTATTAATGTTTGAGCAATTTACTAGTCAAAGGCCCTGGGGGCTCTGTACGACTAACAATGACGTCTCAGCGAAAAGATATTGATAAACAGAATGATTCGAAAACGATGAGACCTACATAGACAAGTAAAAGGTATAAGCTCAGTGGAAATATGCCAGAAACGTCCTACACAAAAGGAACAAAGCTTGTCGGCATCAAGGGGCCTGTATCTACGTACGGCATATGTCTATGTAGCGGGTTGTTCACGCTGCATTCCGGGTGAACTTTGCGGCCGGCTAATTACGGCCGGTGCCGGTGCCGGGTCGCGCACGACGACGTGCAAATAGCCGGCCGGCTTATCTTGCTAACGTGTCGTGTGAGCCGCCCGTACGACCACCGCTTAAAAAATTGTCGCTTTGGGACATTTATTTTAAAAACCAGTTAGTTAGTTTTCTGCAAATTATACTTTGACACAGCTGAATTTAATACTCAGTTTTTTTCGAAAATGTTTTACTCTTGTTGTGAAGACTTTTGACAGATATAATAAAAATATGATTTCGTAGACTTACACATAATCTGCGTAGGTATTTCATAATTCATGAAAATATTTTAGAAAACGTTATTTATTACTTAAGAACCTAGCGTTACAGCTTTTGGCCTAACAGTCTCAGTGTGTATTGTAAGAGGACATTGTTACTGACGCGTGAAACTGCGTAAATAATAGCAAATATAAATCGTCTTAAGGTTTTATGAATACAAGTTTTTTAGAACATTAAATTTTAAATGTTGACCAAGAAAACAAGAATGGTAGACACCGACCATAGTTCCGTAAATACATATTAATGTCAGTAGCAAGCCTCTCCGGCAACATTGGATAAGCGCGTTCCGCATTCAACGCACGTTGACATGCGTTTATCAGACGGGGAGCTCAAACCGCAGTCGGGTGCCCGGGTGCAGTGACAAACGGAATCGCAGAGTGCATCCCGAGTGAGCTGCTGATCCGTCGAGAGATATCTCGACTCGACCCCGCGTCGAGTGGTAACACTCGCTCGCCTACGGATGATTACGGCCCTTTGACGACGCCTCTTTGTCCTATGCGTTACGAAAATAGCAACAATATTTTTGCTTTTTTATGTACGTCATATCCTCTACATGAGACCACGGATATGGGGAGACGATTTGAACACCTTTGTGGAGACATAATTGTGGCCAGAGATAGCCCAGAGAAAGACCTTTGGAAGAAAGCAAGAATCGCCGTTATTCCAAGGAGACTTAATGGATTTTATGTTTATCATGAATATGTAAGCATTATTTTACATTTATCTATTGGCCTGTTTCCTGTGATTGTCTTATCTAGTTTTCCTGTGCAATATAAATATTTATCCGACTATCGGAACAATTTCACTTGGCATTTAACATGAGCTTGGTATTCGAGGAAGTCTGGGTATCGATGTCTAAGGTTCAGTTTACGTCGCTTCGAGTTAGTTCTTATCTAACTCGAGCCGGTTAGACTGGAGCGCGACGGAGTAATACGAATCTCTGAAGTTTGCGAGCGGATGAGCTTGCCGACGACCGGAGGGTAGTGGGAGAAGGACTCTTATTATTACACCCTCTACACAACTACGCAAGGAGTTTCTGCTCTAAGCCACACTGTCGCACACGATTAAGACGCTCCTCACTTAGCTGTTAACGCTCTGGCCTCTATTCTCGTTTTGAATAGCTTCAAGAATTTATCTTGCTGAGTTTAATAGAACTCGTATCAGATTTTAATGTGCTAGTGGAACTGCTTTAAATTAATTATAAGTACTTAAATACATAGAAGATTTCAATGTTTAATACCAAAATTGTAGTCACATATTTATATGACCCATACAATCCCAAACGGTACGCTTGCAGAATCACTGCTTGTCACATAAGTGTTGATTGAGTTGGTTTTTATAACAGCTCAAAACATCCCGTAAGATTGGAAGACAAGATTTTTATCACGTGCTAACTTGATACTACCAAGCAAATGTACTATTAAGCAATAAAATATAATATACTCATAATAAAATCATGTGAATGATCCAAGGACCAGACAACATGATGTCAAAAGGAAAGCTGAAACCAGAATCGTTTATACTTCACGTTGTTACATTTCACCACTTCGGTTATAAATAAAAGTGCCGAAGAAAAGCCAGATAAGACGACAGTGAAATAAGTTTAACCGAACGGGAGAAAGCATTATCATTGGCTGCGAGCGAGGAACAAAAGAAAATGGTGGAGAGCGAGCGTACGAGAGTACTTTATAGGCGCGTAAATATGTTTTATATCCCTCTACTGTCTGTTATACACTGGCGCGCCGCCCGCCGCCCCCACCCCCTCGCCCGGCCGCCACCCCCGCCTCGAGGGTTGCCTCGCTCTCGGAAATGCCGAGCTTTAATAAAACATATATTTTTCCGAGCGAGGAAAATACTGGGGAAACTCGCAATTTGTTCTTTCACTTTATGCTCGTTTACAAGACAAAAGTAGAACATTCTAGATACATTATGTTAATCACGAAGTTATGTAGTTTATTGTAATTACAGTGGCACTTAACAAAAACGTTGATGTATAAAACGAGGGTTGTTTGGATTGCCGATGGGCTAATAAAATGTCGGTAACTCGGGAGTAATAAAGCGTGTCGTAGGAGGCGAAGGGTTTATGTAGTCGATAGGTGGAAGTGTGACATTGTAGTACTTAATGGTGTTGCGGTGACCCTTATCTCGCGTGCCGCAGAGCCGTCGTCGTGGGTGCGGGCGATTTATTGCGGTACATGTGGGAACGCGACACTCGACCGACAACCACACTTTAACACTAATTACCTACATAGTATTATCATAATACACGCACTGCTTTATCTATATAATTAAAACAAACAACAATTCAGTAGAAAAGTAGCCAGATTTTGTCATAATTCAAATCAAATTTTCACCGTGGGTAATTGCTGATTTGGGGATTCTCTTCCAAAGGCACTTTTCTCAAAGGAAATTAAATTAAAAAGAATTTTGAGGAATAATCCAACGTTAAAAGATGATAAAAGAGAGAGGGAACGATTAAGATAACGTAGGAAACAAATTTATGTTCCGATGCCCCGTGGAGTAGATTAAATTATTTTCTTGTTGCCTCTAAGTCTCCCGTTCGTAAGTGCTTGCCCAGGAGAGAGCACTAAAGGAAACGGGTGTGTAGGAGCGAGATCGTTTTGCTCTTTTAATTAACCGAGGTAGGTTTGCTTAAGTTAATTTATACCAAAAGTAACCCACCACTGCACATTCGAAATATGGAAGTAGTAAATATTTATATATATTATATGTGTTATTTACATCATCAAATAAATGAAATGTTAAAAATCTAAAAATATAACAGGTTAATGGCACTGTGATCATTATATCCCATTGTAACCATTGAATGGAACAATCAAAAGATAACTGACATAGAAATAAACTGAATCTTGGATATATTCCAGAAGAGAGTGAGTTTAGTGTTAATGACACCTAGGGTTGGCATCCGATCAGTATTCATGAGCTTATTAATGTGATGGTACCACGGAGCCACCCTTGCGGGTGTGCACGCAGAGATTGCGGGGCGCCCCGAAGGGCCACCCGCGCAAATCGACTAGAAGTGATATCCACCTGATGAATGATGATGAGCTTTTGTGTCTAGACAACAATTTCAGTCTGTTATTTGATCAATTATTACATCGACGACCGCTTAGCACAATGGTTTGAGGATAGGCCGCTCGGCTCACTGCATCGGGTGGTTGCGGGTTCGATTCCCATCGGGGCAAATTTCGGAAATGGCCTTTTCGTAATTTGCCCTGGTCAGAGTGTCTGGTCATTGTACGGTACCTATAGTACAAGCGTAGCTTAGTTTGGGACTATACAGTTAGTGTGCCAGGGTGGCGATATTTATTATTTATTAAGAAAAGTCCTCTAAAAATATTTGTAAATGAAATACGTGCATTTCTTTATAAAAACATGCATTTTTTGCGTTTCTAGTCGTTAAATAAACGGTAGGAAGTTACAAATGCGCAGACCGACGCACTGTGGTTGTGCAGGGGCGGGCCGGTCCACTGCCTGCATTGCCTGCTGACTCCCGTTACTACTAAACTAATAACAGAGTTTACTGAGTTCGGGGAGTTTGCACAGATTCATGCTCTAGCTATTCATAATCTTTCAGTATTTTAAAACTTTACATAAGAAGTTCAATTTATTTACTTTGAAGTAGTACTCTCATATATTTTGCTTATTAAAGGTTGCATTAAAATAAAGTGTCATTTCCTTGCAGTAAGCAAACATTGCTAACTAAATACGTAGCAGTAAGTTGATGTTTGAAACGATGTTACGGAAGCGTCTACGTAATTAGCCAAACGCGATCGGATTTGCATATCAAAGTGGAGGCATAATTGAACTCGGAGCGCAAATAGCCTAAGTGGAATCGGATCGAGTTAGTGCAGCTCTCTAGGTGAGTGTAGCGGGCGTTGCCATCCGCTGCCGATACCATAAACTCCGTTCTCACCCATCGAAATTCTCACCTCGCTCCAGGAGATGCGCCATGCGCCTTCACGGGATAATTTAATTAATCGATAACGCTGTTTTACTTGCTACGAGACTGATTCCCTCCACAGATATCCATTTACCGCCATAATTGTACCGTTCAACTTCATATACCATTATGTTTGACATTGGGGTAAATTACATGATAATTTTGTATCAGAAATTAAAATTGGGACACGATCTATTTATTTAACATATGACTGACGCGTGGGCGTAGAAACTTGTGATTTTTTTTCACAAATGTCAGAAATGTTGATATTTGCTATTTCTCAGACCGCGATAATAAATTTGTGGGTATTATGAATTAGCGGCATACATATTTACATATTTTATGTTACAACAACATGTCAAGATTATCGTTAATCTTTACGTATGAAAATCTTTAGCTCATGTCCAATATTTTAAATAGACTACACACTAATTCTACGTTATTTATCAGGACTTAATATAACATTTGTCGTTACAGTTTAAATTTAAGTCGACGATTGCATTTACAAATTAAAAGTTTTACATCTAAAACTCATTGAAAGTCTGAGAAACCATTTAATATCAGGGGATGGATTGCTTAATAAAACACTTTTATACTTAGCCCTCTCGGTGGAGAGAATTGAGAGAAATTGAGGGTGGGGCGCTTCGGCCGGAGTCGGCAGCGAAGCGGCCAGATAATTAGATTAAGGGGAACGTGGGTGGACCGGGGTTGCGGCCGCTTCCCAACAATGCTATCAGTCTTTAAAGCTTTCGGATTTGCGCAAATGCTGCCAGTGATTGTACTTTGAAATTTACATTTTGTTAAAACCTTCATCATTTGATTATTTATTAAGATCATCAACCAATAATACAATGGATACGGAAAACTGTTTTCAATGGAAATTGTGTAGGTATACTTATTATTTTCACGATGCTTGTTCTGTAATGTTTCAGAGTGGTTAACCTTGAAATATACAAAACTATACAATAATAATACGGATATTAACTTTCTTTGTAGTCGCGTTTACGAGCAGGTTTACAAACAACTAAGTATAATAATGTACGTCATATATAGGTATTATTTATACATGCATTTCTATTACAAGGTATGTAATAGTTGTTAGTAACGGCAAAGGTAGTGTAATGTATTTAATTACGGGCACTTCCAGACTGCGTCAATCTAGTAATTAGTGAACATAGCGACACGAAGCGTAATCAGCCCTTTGCCGCGTCGACACGCGTCGGAGAGCGCTTTTGACTCGCATTTCACAACCTGTTGACGAGTTAGTTAAGCCCCAAGAGCGCGCACAGTCCGAGCACAAAGCGGACTACATATTAAACTACTCTAAATTCCACCGTACCTGACTCTCTGAGGATTTTATAACCAACATATCTATATTGTTCAGCATATATTGACCTATTGGTGATCGCAACCTTTGTAAACACGACCGGAATTAGGTTAAACACATAAATTTGTTGTTTCACGATAAACTAATTATAAAATTTATATAGAGGAGTGTACACACAAGTTATTTTATTACGATAGCTGTGTTTTTGACAAGTAGTGTGTTGAACGAGATGTTGAGATTACTCGGGACTACGAAGAATTATAGACTTGACCTTATTTTAGGATGTTAAGTGATGCGGAATATGAGTTAATGATGATATCTTTCACAAATTAGAACACAAATAATCTTGACTAAACTAAACAATTTAGTAAACAGGTGCTTAGGGCACGGGGTGTCTCGACTCGAGAGATTAATCACTCCGTGAGCGAGTCCGTCTGGTAATAAACCGGGAACGAGCAACTTCGCCACTTACATTACACGGACATTTATTTCTAACGCTCTGTTTCAACTTTTCCAACTCTCAAAGAGTCGAGTTGTGAAACGGGTTTAATTAATTTACGCGATTCGTAAATATCGTTTATAAACATCAACTGCGAAGATTGTAAAAGTAATAATATTGTAAAACTACTTGCCTTGTCATCGTCGCCTTCACTATCACACTGCAAAAGGAGAAAAAACTTAGTTTAAAAGGTGAGCTGAATAGGCAACATTTTCGAACATATTTAATTCATGCATGTTAATATCATAAAGTATTGTGAATACTTTATATAATTTAATTCCATAAATAAACACAACTCACACCTTATAAAGCGTGCAGTTTATCTTCAACAACCGATTTATAGTAAATCCAATGTTTATACAAATTAAAAAAATATCAGATATCTTAGCGAAGTCAAAGGTATGACTATAAAGTAGGGACTAATGAATCCCTCTGTCTTGAGGGGTGCTGGGGCCAACAGCAGGGCATTAAAGGGCAGATTATTACTTCAAAGCTGCTTTTTGCCACAAAAGTTACGCAGTTACATGGAACCACTGAGGCAAAAATAATACAAGAAGTTAGTCTCTGATATGAGATGTCATAATCTACACATACACCTCGAGCAATGTCGGAAAAGTCCAATTCATATGGGAGAAGAAGACTGTTATCGTAACATAAATCGACGAATACGTTACGCGTTATTTACGAGGTAAGTTCACGCGCCAGGGGAAACAACAAGGGATCAGGCTGAGATATTACAATTTCAAATAAATACACAACATGAAGTATTCAGGACGGGCGCAGGTAATGTTATGTAGTAAGGAGAGGCACCGCCTCGACAAATCTCGTGATTTAGCTGCGATACGCGCCGAATATCGAACAGGGTCTATGTGTGTTGCGTGATCTGGGTAAATTTGCACACAGTAATAGAGAATTATTGCTATTACATGTTACATATATTTACTAACTGACTGGAGGGCTCTTTCGCTCCTAATTTATGCCGTTTTTTTTCTGTACGAATACCCTGTTACAAGAATATGTAATTGTGTAAGTTATCTAGTACCATGATCATGCAATAAACTGTAATAAATAACGAGTATTTAGCGATAGTCGTGCAAAGTTTACCAAAACCAGAAATATTAACACGCAATGTATTTTATACATTAAAACACGGACATCAATGAATATACTCACGATATAGCCTTTTCCGGAACTACAGCGGCTACTGGCCTGTAGGCAGGAGAGAGAAAGCGAACATATGAGTGGATTGGAGCGACTAAGGGTGGTGTGGGTCCCGTCTCTCCCTAGACATGCAAACAATCAAAGTACGATACCAGATAGGTGTAGTAGAATTTGTCATTGTGCTGACATTCTGATCATTGTAAATACAGTTTTCCAGAGGAGAGACGAGAATTTTCGCAACGAAATAGAAGACAACATTGTACGGTGATACTTTTTTTTTATAATTTTACAATCTAACACTGAATACGGTTACAACACTAAGTGAAGTTTATACATGCACCTCGGTGTACACTGAAAGTTGATATTCTTTGTTATAAAGCACGGCACGAAACCAGAGACGATATTTGCGACCCAAAGTAAACTGACTGACTTAATGCGAGGTATGCTCGTTCACGGTACCAAGATTTTTTATAAGTGTTCATTTTAAAGTAAGAAAGTCAATTTTGGGGGGTGAGTGCAGCGAATTTGTTTGTTTTGTTTATGCGCTGAAAGTTTGACGCCAGCTTTATAATTTGGGAATAGTTAATAGCGCGGCAACACAATTATCACAATGTGTTTTGGAGTGATGTAAGATATGTTGTTTTGGAGTGATGTAAGATATGTTTACTTACGTCACTAAGACGGTCGCGGGAGGAATCGGGATCGCGAGGCGCCACCGAACTACCCGTTAGTCTTTCTGACGCTCGCCCGCTGTCATCCGACGTGCCAGCGTCTTGAAGCAGCGTAATACCCTGTGCAAGAGAGATAAATGTTTATATCAGGGTAAGTTCAATAAAGCAAAAAAATCCTAAGCCTTCATGCGTACTAAGTGATAGCAACTCGTGTATAAGATACCTTAAGAGCAATTCTTTTGTAAAGAGGGGTGCAGAGGAAAAGCTTTTTATATAAGGCTCACAAAATTGAGCGGTAACTAGGATATAAGAAAACTTGATAAGACGGGCCGGGAAGGCGAGGGCGCGGGCGGGATGAGTGGAGCCGACCCATAACGTAACGTGCCCGGGGCCCCGACAATAAAAAGAGTTTTCCATTTATCACATTTTTCGTCTATTTTACGGTAGGGTTCGAAAGGCGCTCGTTCGAGCGGGGGAAGCGACTGTGATGCTCAGCGACAAACGATTCCGAGACTGCTAAAAGAAAATAAAACCGACATAACATTCTGTAAATGGATAACTCCCCGACCGCCCTCGCTCAATCACCTTTGCATTATAATAACTTTTCACGGGTAAGTTGTCTTTTAATTTGATACCTATATCGGTTTGTATTTGAAGTGTGTTTCTCTGTGTTTGTTAAATAGAAGTGTTGTGATGTTTTCGTTTTATTTTGCTGTTCATGAAAACTTTTCATGATAGAATAACACACACAGTGTTATATATTACGTATATTATGATAATATATTATTTTCGTTTGTTATTGAATAACTCGTATGGATAAGACGCTGCTCCTGTGCCGTATAATGCCTTGTGATATTTAATGTCTGTTGTACGGTAGAAGTTCTGTACTCGCGGCCGTTTTAGGTCTGTATAAATGGCGCCGGTTCCGGGAGTGGTCGTCGACCGGAACAAAATCTTAAATAGTACCGTTACTCGCGTACACAAGCAAAGCCGTCGAAACCAACAAATCTTAAAATATATATTTTAGGTACTGGTATTTATTCCATAGCCATAATAGGTATAAATAATACGCGTATTAAAAAAAAATATGCCGTCTCCACATCATCACGCAAATACAATAAAAGTTGAACACGTTCCGTCTCTCATAATAGACAACAATAAGACACATGCTCGAGATTATGTCTCCACTTGTAATAAAAGGGATCGCTTCCCGACCCTTTACATGTATAAAACAAGTCAAGCAGTGGCACATATCAATTTAATCCAAAGCTTGTAGGCGAGCGAGATCCCTTTAATCCCCGAATGGGCCGTGTCTTCTGGAGATGTAACGGGGGATGTTTGCCACATAATCACTTTCGCTCATTATCGCACGGTCTAATTGGAGCAGTAAAACGAGTAACGTTCTCTAAATAAAATATATTAACTAGATTTGATAAAGTAAACCATTTAGTTTCATGGAATAAGAGTCACACAAGTAATGTCAACTATAATATTTTACGTTGGTACATAATATTTATCTTATTAAAATTGCCTAAAGCTTTGTTCGATTTAGTTTGTTCGATATAGTTTAGTTTGTTTATAAGATAAATGTTAGCGGCATTAGTTTTAGTTTACTGCGAGATTAGAATATATGTTTAAAAGCTTAGAACATGTCTGTGGTTCCTGGTTATTCGTATGTGAGCGTAGTGGCAGGCTGGCGTGAGGCAGCCAAGCTCGACCGACGACACGACCGCTAATTGAAACAACGACCGCGGCCGAACATTACTTATTCATGAGAAGTCCACATGGCGGCGGAACGTGGTCAACCAAATAAATCATTCAATTACATTTTTCATGGACAGGGATAGCAGTTATATAACCCGGCTTAAAACCTGATGATAATTTCGTACATCTCAACCACTTGGTTTAATACATTGCAGTGGAAACATGATGCATTGACTGGCTAATGTAGTTTGAAAAAAAAAATTGTGACTTATTTACAATATTCAGTTCGTACTAAATATCACTACTTCGAGATTATAGTGGCTGAAGAAGGCAGGCAGTGACAAGGTGTTGTTGGATGGTGCGTCGCTAAGTAACATATTGCATAATTTATTTATGTATGTCGCGTCACGTTACGGCTCTTATGGAAGCAAGCGACGCCAGAGTCACGCTTTAAATTATGTGCATAGCTCGACTGTTATTAAGAAAAGTTATAACTTACTACATAAATGCTTCTGAAACAATGGCAGATTAAGAATTTAAGTAAACCCGCCGACTGTTAACATAATTCAAGCCCCCAGCTATCTCTTTACGCATTAAATAAACTTGTTTGACATTTTATTTCGTCTGGGTCTCAAATTCTCAGTACAAAGTACCAACACCGACTTCTCGGCAAACATAACATCGGGTAATGGGAAAAGAAATCCCGACCAACGAGCTGTATATCCGACGACTGTTTCACGTTATTCTGGCTCTTATTTATTTCAAACTTTGTTACTCTTGTAACAGGTATTGCTTTGATAAGTAATGTTATATTGTGATATCAAGTTATGTAGTTAACTCATAGATTTATTTAATTCGCCAAATGGGAAGGTCAAAATAATAAAGACACAAAGACAAGGTTCGCATCAATGTTAAAGTCCGCACGTCCTGTTCGAGCCAATTTCAGAAACTTAATTACAGAAGCGACTTGTACCAGTTTTCACTTGACCATGTAGGTTTATTTCTTAGCATAAATTACAGTTCAAAGTCGCTAAGATTACGTTAATACAGGGCCCAATACTATTAAGTATCTATATTTGTATAAAACTCTGTTTTATTGTAGGTTTACACAACAAACACTAAGAAAAACATGCAAAAAGAATTAAAAACGTCTGAAAAATCTTCTATTCGACGCTTTTATCAAATGCATATTCAATGGACCCTTAAGTTAATATGCATGAATAATATACGGTCTTAGAAACGAATATTTTGTATCACATTAATAAATAAAGAGGTTATTCATTCAAACAGTTTGATCGTTTTAATTAATTAAATCAGCGATGTGGAGAGACAGTTAATTATACAGACATCACATTCGATGTGCGATATTACTATTGAATTTGGTGGACGCATCTCTGCAACGTTACAAATTGTTAAATAGTGAATGATGGTCGAAATTTAATTAAAGTTGAAAGAATATATAATATACCCATAAAAAAAATAATTTTACAAAATTTCTGTTAATACACGATTAACTACGCGTTTCAGATGTTCAGATTTTCATTTTCTATATTGTGAAATTCCATATTTTGTTTTTGAACATTCTAGTGCTAATGGTAGACAAATACATTCAGGTGGGATCATCGACCCCTTGGACATATTCAATAAAGCGTCACTTGTAATTTTAAAATAAAATATACAAATTTAAAATGCATTTAAATTATCTGAACCGTGGCGGCGCGACCTCTTTGTCGTTTAAGATAAGGCAAGTCGAAGTAAGCAAACAGCAATATCGGCCAGAAAGGGGGAATAAAAAACATTTGGCAGTGGCAGCATGTCGCGTCCGTGGCGGTACGCCAGCTCCCCCGGGACAACACAATAAGGACGTACTTCTGCCGAAAGCAATCCGTGTTCACCACAACCAATTTCATGTTAACGTACAAACACAGGTAGGTAGTATACCAAACCTATTGCATTTCTCCATGTTGTTGAAACGAGTGGCAAGGGAAATGTATTACTTATCTTATTCAATATCATCTCCTCTTACAGTTTTTATTGTAATTGTACAGAATACAAAGTATGTTATGTGGTTGGATGATATAGATGGAGAGAAATATCAAGGGAAAATAGTTGGTTTGTATAAGAGTGATATTAATGATGTTGGAGTGGATTCAACGTTTGACAGAAAATCGCGATGAATGAACGAAAAACACATATTGCCAACCCTAGATAATAAGAATAGGTAATGCAGCTAAATATTGACATTGTGATAAACTGTAAACAGTAAGTTTCCAAACATTGTTATCGTTAATTTATTAACTTATATTCACGAGATGTCTACATTGCAGTGATTTTAATAAGTCAGAGAATCCAGACATGTTTCTTTAAAGTAAGTGAGGTCATATTAACTTACTTAACTAATTGGGAAGTGAATTAAATTAATTAACGTTAAAAGCTAGTTGGCTCGAGTGGTGGGGTGGTTTGAAGCGAATTTTGCTAGCTCGTCGTGGGAGACGAGAGCGTAACTTAATGATCGCGTACGGCGCACCGGGAGGCTATATTCTATTCGACGGCAAATTGAATCTGCGAAGAGCTATTAGCCGACACCGCAGAGGCGGCGCGTTCCCAGCTCGTGCCAAACGATCGTGCTCATTCGCCGCTCAGCGCGCTACAGATATTGTGTCTGTAAACTTTGATTCAACTAGTAAGGCCTGTACTAAGGCCTGTATATTATTCGTAGTTAGTACGAATGGAATATTAAAAGTATTTGGAGAAAATACCATGACTAATAATTAATTTAAAGGATTGATAACAAAGAAACGCGCCACATGCGTCCTTCGGCTTCAATGTATATTGAAGCCGGTATAATTTATTCTGCCGGTGACGCGGTGCGGGGCAAGATTTTCCGCTTTATTCGAGCTACAGCACGAACGGCGGCAGGCAAATTGGTTGGGATTGCGACATATCTTGGCTGGCGTCGGCGAACTGTCGAAATGCACGAGGGAGCACACAGGGTAAACTGCTCGCATTCCGCTTAAAGTGCTCCTTTCGAAACGGAAATGTGAACCTATTTAGAAGTCGAGAACACCAATTCCCCGGAATAAACATTCCAAAATTGAAGTGGCACATTATAAAACCAAAAATTATTTTCATCCATAGAACTTGTGAAATCATCATGACCAATGAAACGGTCTGAGTTGTCTGTGGCCGAACATATCCAGCAACTGCAGACTGGCCAATGAATAAGTAATATTGCATTCGATTTGGATTTAGCTACCAACTTTTCTTTTCATTTCAGATATAAATGAATCTACCGACTCATTATATGCCTATAAGTTACGTAAATATAAAGCACTAATACCAACAGCCAAGCCTCAATGAAACGGTAAGGCATTTTGTTAACAGTGATAGGTATAAAAGATAGCATTATTGATTTAAATTTGTCTGTCAATATTAATAGATCTTGATGATAGATTGCGATTCAGATTTCAAGTGGCTTTACTGTGTAAATTATATTCTATTTTAGTTATACTGTGCCCGTTTCGAATGCCTTTTTGCGAAAAGATCATGTTTTTCTTTTAATATTAGGGAGTTTTTATTTTAATATTAACACTTCTCACAAATTTGAGGAGTAACAGCTTAGATATTGAATATGCCATCACGGGGTATTTTCATACCAACACGAAAAGAAGAAGACTCAGGTTTATTTTAGGCATACATTTGTGTGGTATAAGTTGGGAATAAAAAAAGCTATTTCCATACTTCAGCACCCCAGGAGATGCACTTTGCCACAAGACGAAGAAATGAACAGTCTGACCGATTTCATTTTAATATCCGCATCGGCTGCACGCTCCGGCAGCTTGCCTATATTCTGATCTTTGAGTTTTCAATAGCTTCATCCTTTGCGAGATTTCTTATTCAAAATGATTTTATGAAAATATAGATATCACATTTTTACTTTTACCTCTCAAATAAGTAAACTAAAGGTCATCCATTGGCTATCCTTTAAGAAGTACTGGATTTGTTTCCAATGTCTAATATTACTGGATTTGAGTAAATATTTTCAAATAAGCAAACAGCGTTCATTTCCCACGTGTTGATTTAGCAGCCACTAAGACGAGCGGAGCCGAGACGAGTTGACAAGTCGATTGGCAGTTTGCATACATTTTATGAGTTTGGCGAGAAAGCGAATCCCGGAAGAGGCACGGTCGATGGCTCACCGATTTAGATGGGCTGCATTTAGACGTGTGAGATCATCCAACGCATTTAACTTAGCAACGGATGTTGATAAACATGTATGAAAACTTCTTATTCTTAAGTGTTCACTGGTATTGGATGAATTTAAACTCTAAAACATTTAAGATCTTACTGAACAATAAGTTGAATTCGGAAATAAGAATAGATTAGAAAAATTATTCATTATTTTAGGTCATCGTCTCTGGTTGTTGCCTGATAAACAATAACATTTATTATATACAGGTTAATAAACAATAATGTAATTATAATAAATGACACTTACATGAGAGTTGACATTGTTGGGCGGGTGATTTCGCGCTGGCAAAGGCAATCGAGGTTTGGTTGACAGTGCATTTGTGCGTGGTGAGGAAGCACATTTAACGGCAGCCTGGCGACAAAAATAAACACCTGTAAATACATATACATGATACTTAAGTACTATTTAAGATTTAATTACGAAATTATCAAGTAATGTGAATAATATGACATTTTCCATAAATTACAGAGAAATAAATTTAGTAGGTAGTATATCATTCTTAAATACATTATTAAAACGTCGTCGAGTAATGATGAAACTAGTTTAATACCTCATTATCTCTATGTACTCTAACATCATAACTTCAAATTAACTGCGAGAGCTCGCACCCTCATTTCACTGTAAACTTTACATCTATCCCACATTCTCGGAACGTGAAGAGGAAGACCGAAAGTACTTAGTAGAGTACGAATTTTCGCCGTCTAAGTTATATGGTCGCACTTAATCATAGTCTCGTACGCCCCGCGTCGTTTGGCTGACTGTGCTAGAAACCACGAATGTGTTGACCAAGTATTCCGTTCCTTGGTTACGACCCATGAAAATAACGAGGTGACTTTCAGAATATCTTAACTTCTGTTCATTTACATTATTCAATATGTACTTAAACTTAATACTCATACATACATACATAAGGATATTTTCTTACGAAAATACTTTGACTTATGACTAATAAAAATACGATAGTATCATCACTTAATAAATTTAATAATGAGAGATTCATATTGAATGAGGTGAACCGCTCAAAACCATAAATAACTAAAGAATAAATAAATAACTAATAAAACGAATATGTCTATAGATCTGTGCTATAAAAATTGAATACTTTTAAAATTGTAAAGAAATTGTATCAATATGATTTTTTTTTTATTCGAGTTATAATGTTTTTTATGAAACAATCATAACTATCAAATCCGTGCGAAGTAACACATGCTCACTTTTTTTTACATCAAGTAGGGTAGGGCAAACGTGTTTACCAGTAAGTTCAAATACGAAGAGGGTCCCTACTGACACATTTTTGAATGAACATAAAATCGATCGTAATCTACAGCGAGGGTGACAAACTACGAGACCATATCGCGTAAAGATCGCCTGATTTTGCAAAAAGGGGGATTAAGAGTCACGGTAGTCAATTAAACGGTGTAAAAAATATGTAGCACAATTATGTACCTCTTTTTAAACTAATAATATAGTAAAAATACTTTGTTTACATAAAAAAACAATAGAATTTTTACGTAGACGTTCAAAAAACAACTTTATCATTAGAGTAAGATACAACAACACCGTGCCCGGTAAAACGCAAGCAAACAAAAAAGGGTACATGACACAAAATGATCTTCCCATTCAAACAACACGCAAGGCAGCTCATAGCACGAATTAACAAAACGTACACGCGTAACCCTTCACCCTCTGTTAAATGACTCGAGGGTGTGTTGTAAATTGGTGTGAGAGTGTTTAGTCAGGTTTCGGACGGGGACAAGACTCACTTCAACTATCTACGGCTATCATCTGCGGCTCGTGCCACTAAACACAAGACACGTGATCGGTGACCGCTCAACGTGAATAAATAATAACAATAAACGACAGCGCCACACCCACCCACAGCTGATAACTCGCACCATTTGTAAACATTAATGACGTATTTAACATAATACCACAGTAGCGTCTGCTTCGTTAAAATACTTTCGTATTCAAATTAAAACGGTAATTTTGCCTTTCAAACAGCAATTTGATTGAACTGCACCTGCAAACTGACTTCTTTAGAAATATTCATTAAATTACTTAAATGTGTAATTTAAATACATAAGCATAGATTATATTAGGCAGAACAAGTTACACAAAATATAGATAAAGAATGCCACTCAATTGGCCACACAAGATAATAAAAAGAAAAAGCGGAGAGTAAACTTAATTTTACAAGGAATAAATCTCTTCAGAATTGCGACGAAAGTAAAATTCTCTTGAGAACTTTATGTGACTTCCACAAAAGATTTTATACAATTCATTTCAGCCTCATAAAAAAAGTTATCACGAATTCACAGAAATCGGGCGAGCTATTTTTCTGCCGACGGCGTCGCTCGCTCCCCGTGGGAAAGTCAGCTTGATACTAGACGCCTTTCGACCATCAGTTTATTTTTGTTTCACATTACGTCATTATCGTTCATATAAAATTTCCAGTAATAGTTACCTATTACATAGCATTTAATGGTATGTATCGAGTACCGCCGGATAGACCATCTTATCTACCTAATTTGTGGTTTTACGTAAGTGTTCATGATTTAGCAATTAACGTGTTAACACCCTATAAACGTTTAAAAGTACGTTTACAAGGCGCTGTCAAATAATTAGCATCAGTCAATAACTCAGTGGGCCGCAAGGTAATCGTCCACCTACGCCGCTCGCGGTCACACCTCGCCGAACGGGCCGCCCCGACAACGGTCATTTCGCTGTAATTGCCTTACCAACAACGTATTAATCACTAATGTGACAGCATCTATACCACCATTATAAAGAAATAATAACATCATAATGGGCTGTTAGAGTAATTTGTTACGTTCAAGCTCATGAATATATCATTTTATTAATTAAGCCACTAATATCGTTTGTTTGATGAAAACTAGTTGTTTGAATTTTGTATGTTTAATCAGGCAACATTATTAATATGAATTAATGAAGTAGAGTTCGACCCACAATTTGTTACAATACCTACATAAGTAGTATGCGTGTGATATAATGATAATTAGGGCTTATTTTTAATTAAATTTAATAACTTTGGACGTCATTACTATACGAGTAGGTAATATTTTTATTGAAAACAAAAATACTACTTGTTCAAATAGGTATAAAGAGGATCAAATGTATTTATAGAGTTTAAAAAATGGGTATTCACAATCAACAAACTACGTTTATACTTCAGCGATAACTATTCAACATCGTAAATGACCTGTCATTCATATAGTGGAAATTATAATAAGTAGTTCGGAATTATTCCCCGTTGAATGAATTTGAAATTATAAGTGTAGATACGTCCAGCAGAATGTTCACTACAAGCTCAATTACCTCGCTAAACAGACATCGCTAGCGGTCGCCAATAATTCGCCATAGAACTGGCTTTACCGCGCAAGAGATTATTTGCTGTATAATTTAAATTATGCAAACACGCTTTTGGACGCAAAGTGTTGGATTTAATTATGAAATACAAGTTTGTTTCATGCAAATTATTATTATTACCAAAGGCTGTTTAAAATGTTGGACAACTCGTATCAAAAACGTTATATTATTGCGTTATAGAAATATCAATAGATTCTACAGTTTTAATTTTAGAGTATTTTTTAAGTAAACTGTAATAAAGAAAAATCGGGTAAGTGAAATGTTTGATTCTGTAAAATAAATATAAATAAGGCAAATTTTATTTCATCTGCGGCCTTGTGCTTTTAATCACCCTGCCTGGAGGCCGAGGTCGCGTGGAGTCGGTGCGCACCAAATTGCATTTTGTTTTTAATCTGGCGGCTGCCGCTCCGGCGCGGCATGAGCTTCAATTTGCCTGAGCTGTTTAATTAACAGCGATACGGCAGGCCATTAATTAAGTCATCAGAGAAGCCGACACTGTAGGTTAGTACGAAAAGCATTAGACACCGAACTTAAAAGATAATGAACGATTATGTCACTACTTTACAACAACTATCGTCCTTTTTCATTTCAAAACATATTATTATCAAACTAGTTTTTATAGTATTGGAATAACGCTTGAACAGAAGATGGACACAAAAGTTTTATTAAAAACTTATATGCCGACAATTTAGACAATGTAGCCAATTTAAAACTACCTAATTAAACGATATACCTTCTTGATCCTTGTTGTTTTTATTTTTATTTCTTAATGTCGCAAAAGGCCGACAGGTACCTTTGTTTAACTGGGCGTGGTTTGTATCTAGCATGGTGTAAATGATAAAACAAATTAACTTCGTGAATAATAATCTTTTCACTAACATCACAAGTAATTAATGGCCTAGCTACATGCTGGTGCAATAATTCAACTCATTTAGAAACAGTATAGCCGGCGGCTAACTTAATACAAATATGTATGTAGTCATATAAGCTTTAACTATCAACCTGTAGTTAATTCAATTTTAGTTTTTCCATAATTGGTTTTTATTTAAATTCACTGTCAATTTTAGATACTGTTTAGCGAGTTCTCAGAATACCGTTTTTTAATCTGCGTAACTGGAATGTTCCCTGGTTTGGGTATAACTGCGATCTATAGTCCATAGTACAAGCGTTACTTAGTTTGGGACCATACAGCCAGTGGGTTCATCAGGATATTTATTATTACTTTATATTTTACAATTAAATAAATAAATACAATTTTGGAACATAATAAATGAATTAATAATACTAATTCACAGTGCGGAAAAATTAATTTCAAAATATAATGTGGTAAAACTTAATATAAATACATACGTCATACCTATATTGATATGGCATATAAATCACTGAATGCACTGTTTTTTTTTAGAAACAACAAAACCACATTACGTATACCGGATAGGTACACAATGATGTATAGAAAACAATAATTGTTAACAATTACATCAAGACCAAATGAAAAAAGGTAAGTATTGTTATTTGAGATCTTACCGCACAGAAAAAAAACTTAGCAAAAACCGCGTAACAAAAGAACTGTTTCTATTGGATAGTTAAACGCTATGCAGGTAAGAAGGCGAATATACTAAAAAAATATAAAATAATACACTCTGGCCCGCAGCTTTGCCAGCGTACATTTTATTTTCTGAATATCGACAACAACGCCACCTATTGGGACTAAATGCAGCTAAGAAACATCAAGGTGAGCCCATAAGTACAAAAACGATCATCAAAATCGGTCAAGGCGATTAGAAGAAGAAGACCCGAATTTTACATATAAAGAAAGATAAAAGACGGCTTGCCACTAAACAAGGTTTCGATTTCGAACCAAAATTACCTACAGATTCATTCCAAGGCAATTCCCCAAGTGTTTGAACTGAACTGGAGATATTAAAGGCGTATTTTTTATCAATAGAAATCAAACGTAGCGAGCGAGACGCGGCCCGTCTGAGACGACGACGCGTCACACGGCTAACAACTAACTTCTGTGTAAACATTTCGGGTGTTTAGCGATAATGCAGTAATACGTAACAAGTGTTGATATTATGTCGTGCAATAAACGCTAATACACGTTTCACGGTTGGTAATCAATATTCAAATGAAAAATGGATACGATAATATCTTGTTCGTATATTTTCAAGAATATCTACATAAGTAGATGGGATGTTTGTATATAGTGCGCATATATTTACTACACTAATGGGTTTTAAATAGTGTTGGGTGACAATTACATTCTTAAAATACATCCAACAGATAGTTAATACTTAACATATTTAAAGTTTGTACACGTTTATATGACGACTGGTGCTCGATGTGTTATAGGTACATATTAATTAAAATATATCTCTTTGATAGACGAGACGACGGAAGGGAATACAGGGAGAAGATGACTGTAGGTCGCTTACTTTATTTATTTACGTATCCACATAGAGTACTACACCATTGTAGTGGAGCACTGTAGGACTTAACGGCGCAGATTAAATATCGCATGATAGTTGGCCCCATAAAACGCTAAATCTTATAAGGATGTTCCAAGCTCTCTTGACTTCGTCGAGGGGACGAGTCCGTCGCGTCAAGTAGCAGGGAAAGGAGCGGTAGCCAGAGCGACATATTCACATGAGCTTTCGCGACTCTTTAGACTAGATCGCGATGAGAGGGCGAGAGGCGGTAAAGTAAGATCGCGGGCAGATCGCCGAGATACGACGTGGCTGCCTTTAGGCACCCGCCGTCCAATATCCCTGATGTCGGCGCCCGTACTCCGCCGACATCACGATTCTTACCACTTGGGGCACTTGGCACATCTTACAAAGAGTCTCTCAAGTGGGTAATACATTTACCATAAAAATCTGGATTGAACGAAGTTTCATTTATCTTTGATCTGTAATATTTATTATCGTTATCGTTTTATTGGCATCGGCGTTTCTTGCTTAATGTCAAATGATATTGAAATGTTAATTCGTCTTAAATTTTGCATCGTTTATTATGGTATCACTAAAATAAGAATAATGTTTTTTTATTATATGTATCTCTTATTATGACGATATGAGAATCATAAATGGCAACAATACATACTAGGTGGAGATAGGTATAATGGGACTTTAAATAAGCTTACCAAACGCAATTTTATTATTCTTATATGTTCTTGAATGGTAATAAGAAGATACGGGTCAACTTGTGAACCTCCTCCTTTTTGGAAGAAAAGAGGAGAAGTTAACTGACAAAACATACGAGACAACAGAGGTGCCTACCTAATTATTCGTAATAATAAATGTTATATTACGTATGGGCTTATGATATTATTGATATGATGCCAAGATTTAGCGAAATACTAATACTTTAGTATATAAAATTTTGGTAAATCTTCGGTAATAAACAGGTTTGCATTCAATGTTACATTATTAATCTTCACAAGGAGCTAAAACAATTTATCAAGTCGCATCAAAGGAACGTAGATTTGCGGCAGCACTAAAGGACTACACAAGTAAATATTCCTGCCAGATGCACTGAAACTAGTCGGCGAGGTACGGGGGCGGGGCGGGCGCCGACTGGGGGAGTGTGGAGTTGTAGTAACATAAGACCGTTAATAAAATTTTAAGTGAAACAACTAGACGATACATAACCATGTTACCTTCAGACATTGAGTGCAGATGTTCCTTCATTCACCTTCAAAACCATTACTATACATGTAACGTATATTTTTGTGAATAGTAGGTACCTTTTATTGAGATTCTTATGTTTGTATTTCTCAGGTATCTGTTAAGTAAATAAAATGTATTTACCATTCGCTATGTAAATGTCAAAGGCATATCATTCAGATAGTTACATAAATGTATTGTCATAAATATTGAATATAAGATGTCATACATACCTAGGTTAAATATTTCGTTCAAAATACATTCAGGGCCAACAAGTCGTCATGTTTTCACAACAACAGTGACACGACATTATTTAATTCTATATACACAAAGATCTATTGAATACGATAAGCAAAACTTTACATGAAACCAATGCGACTTCAAAGAAATCGCTGTAAATATCAATCATGCTGTGATCATAGGAGTTCATTCAATGTATTTTAGTAGGTAGTCAAAAGTCGTAAGGTGTAAAGCAAAATTCGCATAGCAGAGGAGTTAACATATAAAATCCGAAATAAGTATTATATCAAAAAAGTCGCGTTAGTTACATTTATAACTCACAAGAAGGGCTGGACTGATTTTGATGATAATTGATTTGTTTTCTCCTCCGAATAACAGAATAACTATTAAAAAATAGGAAAAAAACAACATTTATTGATTCCGAGACGGCAAAAGTTCTCCGGGTCAGCTATTCTCCGGGTCAGATAATATAATTATATATTTTGAGCACTATAAGAATTAAATGAAAGAAAAACAATAAATGTTGCCATGCAATGATAACACACGAAATTTTACTACCTATTTAGAAATATAAAGGGTACCTTCCAACCTATTAGCTTGTTTTGTTATGTGTATGTGTTCAAATACAGGTCAATCAACATCTACTACTCGACTGGTGAAGGTCGCAAATTCCCGCATCGTCGGATCACCGGAGGTTCGGTCCAATTTGTGCAATTTACTGCCCACCCACAATCAAAATTAAGTAGGTGTATAGGTATGACGGATGCATATTTAAACACATCGTACAAGATAGGTATGGTCAGTGTGAATTTGTATGTTTATTTACCCCTGGATCGTCGTTGAATAATAGGTAGTATGAAATATAACAACCCTTATTATATGGCCCTAATCCCTCTCACATTAAGGGGGAATATGTCCATTACATGGATACATTGGTAAAATTTGGGTGCATTGCAGTTCACCTTTGCCTACCCCTTCAGGAAATAAAGGCGTGATGGTGTAAGCAATATAATACAGATTCAGAAACATCTGCCTCTAAATGAGACACAACTTAAAGAAGTTCTTAATAAAAGAAACTGAACATGTTTTTTTTCATTCAGGAACTTCGTGGGAGTTCCGTGTGTTATTGCTTATTTTGAAATTAGAACGAAAATGGAATTTAAGGAAAGCATTGATTTCTTCATGAGTAGACTATTAGCCGACCAATAAATCAGAGAAGCATAACAAACAATGTAAAGAACGGTAACAGTGAGTGTCGATAAAAGCCGTACGAAGTGGTTTTAAGTTTACCCAGGTAAGTATTTATGTCACAACGTGCTAACACCGATCTCGGGGGAGTAACACAAGGGGGTGGGTCAAAGGGGTGTTCGGTGTGCCCGAGACACTCGGTCGGTGATCTCCACCGTTGCGGCATGTCTTCAAGGGGACTGATATTGATTTTGTATAAACATATGATTCTCCGATGCGAGTGCATGTACGTTTTTATTGAGAAACTAGCTGACCCGACAGACATTGTTCTGTCTTTTAGGGGTATGAGAAATAGATGTTGACCGATTCTCAGACCTACCCGATATGTACACAAAATTTCATGAAAATCGGTCGAGCCATTTCGGAGGAGTTTGGCAACAAACACCGCGTCACGAGAATTTTATATATTAGATAGGATTTTTAATCCTTCGTCCGTGACATTACAATTATTATCTTAATCATTATTGTAATATCTAGTCTAAAATTAAACTTGATACAATACTGAATCACTTCGGATACGCTAATCTTGTGTAGCTACGTACGTAGATAAAAGCATACTAATAAATACAAATAGTGTGTCGAGATTTATAATTGAGCATAGATTCCATTAACTCAGGTTGGATTTAGATAAATTGGGCTTGGTTATGGGTTTTTGATAGCTTAGAAACAGGTAAGGATTAACTGGATAACAATTTCCTGGAGTAGCGTTAAATTACATAAATCCTTTGTCGGTGGGAAAATTCTAGAAGATTAGCAATATTAATGTTTATTGCTCGGTGGTTTACTAAGTAAGGGTTAGCTGTAAAATAGTCGTGAGTGCGCCGTAAACCATTTTACTACCTATGTGTTGAACGTGACGCTTTAATTTTTTAACATAATATTTTGCAGGATTATGTAGCCGTTTCTTTGTAAGCAATCGTATGTACATGATTGTGTAACAGCAAAGATCTTTACACAATAATTATGTGTATGTATTGCATTACTTAGGTACAGTAAATAAAATGAAATCGTGTACCACCATTAAGCTAATCGTCTGTAGCGACTCTTATACACAGCATTTCTTGTGCTTGTTCCCTTGGTAACAAACCTTATTTATGGTCACTGTCTCTACTGAAACACCGTGGTTTGGTGGTTCATGATTTAATGAAATATTCAATACGATGCGACGAGTCCTGGCCGATGAATAAACCTATTATAATATAATGTATGATTGATGTGTAACAAAGAGTGTCTATCTATCTATCTTAACTTATAAATACCCTGACGGGAATCGAACCCGCGACCACTCAATGTAGAGCCTAACGGCCTACGCTCGAACCACTACATCAAGCGGTCGTCAAACCATGCTGGTATTATGATTTATCCGTGCTATTACTATAATATAAATGAAAGCGAAAGGAATGTTACAATTTGAATATCATAATATGGAACTGTAAAATCTCATTATCTCAAAGAGGCGAAAAAAAATATCCTAAACAGGATTACGTTGCTAAAATTCAATGTCTAGCTACAATATTTCACGCCTGCTATCTTCTTCATGCCCCTTCCAATCTTTCTCGACCGCTTATCAGGTAGACGGAGCTTGTCAAACTTTTCAAATTAGTTTTGAACATTCTTCATTTTTTATTTTTAATAAACAAAGTTAGGTAGTCATGTTCTTCGCCGTAGGCGCGGCGAAAGTTGTGTGATTGAATAATCATAAAATACGGAATATTCTATGCTTTCGTAACAAATGCACTTAATATAAACTTGTTTAATAATATCTATTCTGATTCGTAGAATAAGGTAGGTACAATTTAGTAATAAGTAGAATAGCTATACCGTGGGAAAATAACAACTAAGCACCGTGGTAATTGCTGATAGTGCACCAGTGGTTGGTCGCTCTCCAGGGCGTCGGATGACGTGGTCACGCTTGACTGTGGTTTTATCTTCATAACTGTATTTTTTATAGTTTCGTCACTTTGTCGAGATTTTTTTTTTTGTGAGGAAGAATAGTGTTTGTTTCGAAACATGCAACTCATAAACACCTTAATTATGCAGGTAGATAGTACCTATTTATTTAGGAACCCACATCAGTGGTTGGAAGAATAATAAAATAAATGTTTTTTACCTAAATATGTATAGGTTGATACAACAATAGCCAGTTCAAATTAAAGTTAAAATGATGAATAAACTGAATAATAAATGAACAATAAAATTACATTAATAGCCTATCAATCCAATGCATAATTATTTTTGTTAATATAAACAATAGGTATAATCCATGTACAATGAATAAATAATCCATGACCTATAAATAATCCATGTACAATGAATTCATCACCCTTTCACAAATAGGAGAATGTCAGAATTATTAAAGTAAATTTACCACATTGTATTAATTAAATTAACACTTTATCATATTATAACATCAACAACTAAGGTTATAATCATACCTCATACTTTACGGATATATATGAAAGTAAAAACAAAACATTTAATTTCAATTACATGATTAATCTGGCCGGTAACTCATAAAATGCAGAAGGAATTCTAAATGTTTTGTGATCCTCTTCTAGCACCACAAATTTTGTTTTAAGGGTTTTAGATTAGAATTTCAACATAGACCAGTAGATAATTTATTTGTAGAATATATTTTGATACTAAAACTGCCTTGTTTTTATTGAAAATGAAAACTCCCTCGGTATACATTGATTAATATTGATTGTGTACCAATCGCTTCTCAATACCCACCTAATAAATGTATAAAAATATTCAGTAAACCACAGATTTGTTTTTTCAGTGTCTACTTTTGCATTGCTTGTAGGTATTAGATATGAAGGAAAGTATTTTTAAAGTCTGTGTACTATTTAGGTGCGTGTTCTGAATTTAACAGTTTAGGTACCTACAACAATGTCCATCATGACTATATAAAAAAGGCAATTTAGGTGGCAGGTATATATGTATGTATGATGCAAGGTTTGCTTGTTGGTAGGTGGTACCTACAAACATAGAGTACCATATTAACAACCATATGTATCTTGGTATCTACCTATCTTTGTAGATTCGAGTCCTACAGCTATGTAACCAAAAATACTATAGTATATTAACTTACAGCCATTGTAAGTAGAAATTGCATAAGCGTTGCACACCGCATGTGGCGAATTAAATAGGAGCAAAGAACCTGTTCGGGACTATAATATACGCGCGCGCCGCTCCAACGAGCCACAAACGGCAAGCCTGTCGCCATAATTTAAAACGATAGCGGGGAATGTAGTTTTATTGTGCGCATACGAGACTTCAACGTGCCCAACATATTGCCAGTCGAGGACGACGCGATAAATGAGCACAAACGAGCGAAAGCCACTTAGACCAAATTTACACTTTGTGGGAGACCGCGGCAGTACTTGGCTCGGAGAGCGGTGCTCCGCGCCGCGACAGGCGCGCCAGCCGCCAGTCAGCTGCTCACTACATAATACATAACCAATAAAAACGCGTATAGATAACGTAACACTCACCAACTGTGCATTCTCTCTTCAATATTATTACTTATCAACAATAGGGCATTCCAAAATTACTAAGTACCTACCTATAAGTGGATCTAAATACTCACTAACTAGCTAGGTACTTTTTACACGCAGGGTTCATTCGTTGGGTCAATGCACTTCCGAGACGACGTCCAACCGATTACGGAACGCCGTTTTTATAATGGGTTTATAAAATAAATAAAGAATTCGAACATCATATTCACTTAATTTATAATATTTTTTCTATTTGATTACTACTTACCTATTTGAAACAATAAGAATTTTGTTATCATTGGTTGGCAACTGCGATTGGTAAAGTAGGTACCTGTCCCTACATAATTACACGTTACAATAAGTACATAGGTAGACACACAGTAACAATTGCATGGATTGTATGTATTTCATTATGTAAATGTAAACAATATCGAGTGGATGTATGTACAATACATACATAATATGGTACATAAAACCACAAAGAACTATTTTTTGAGATCGCAGACCATTGTTATCGTTACAGATTACGCCAGTCCAAAGCAGAAGGTATACAAATGAACGTGAAACACTCACCTCGAGGTCTTCATAAGTGCGAAATGCCATTATGGCGAAACCATCGATGATGTCCTCCTCTCCCAGCGGCTCCCGCGACTTCTTCCTCCTGGCAGGAGGCCGAGGCGGCTTCTCTCTCGTCGGAGACTCGTCCTCGCCGCTGTCTCCATCCTTCACTTTGCTCTCTAGCTGTGCTTGCATACGCTGAGCCCGCTTCCTGCGCCTGTTTCTCTGATTGCGCTGCTTCACTTCGTTTTCCATCGTTCACACATTATTCGAATCACCCGACCACCGTGTTTCACTACACTAAAGTCCGCACTACACTTCTATCACACATGGTTATCCGTTGTTTCTACGCCGCGTTATTTTGCAAAATACAAATCTTGCACTCTGAGAAAGACACAGGCCGTTTCCAATGGCGGATCGTACACCGTTGCCGCATTGCAAGTAAAATGGCCGCGTAGCACTCCACGGGCTGCTTTCTTTCACATTCACGTAAACGGAGGCATTATTACACTTAAACTAAAACATAATACTATATATTTCAACAAGAACTAAGACAATAATACGATAAATTAACTTTATACATTATTCTCTGTGTTCAGAATCAGTCAATAGTCAATACAATGAAAGGTGTTGCACGACGCCAACGCTCCGTTGCGGTCGCGATGGTGAACTAAAGCAAGGCTACCAACCTAACGTAGGAACATTCCGCGATACTGGGCGTCATTGGCAATGTGGCGCTCGGACTTACTCTTCTAACCGGTAAGCTTGTCTCTTTTTGAAACTAAATAAAATTAGTAATTTCGTAAAATTATAAATAAATTACAATGAATCTAATTATTTTACATTTTAGTGTTATTATTTTGTAAGTTAAAATAATATATACATTTTATTTCATTAAACAAGACCTTTCACAATCGCCGTGAGATAAGGATATGTCTTTTTAATTTGTTATGTTGGCAATTATCACTAGAGCGAGACAGAGTAGACGTTTGTTTGCAGCTGACGTTTTCCAACTATGGGTATTCTGGAGCACAGTGTTTGAATACCTTGAATGTTTACTTTCATTTAAAGACACAGTGTAAGCCAGCTCTACCGAAGTTTGTGCATGTGTTGATATGATTTTGACCACAGAACTCATTTACCCTAACTTTTGACATTTTGGTTTAAATGCGTTCACGAATATTATAAAAGTCATAGATATTTTTAGAATAAAACCTTTAGTCCATGTACAAAATATTATTAAAATACCTGTGCTGAGCACAGACTTTAAATCTCTCATCTCTGTGGTACTGAGCATCGAAATAAAAAGTATACTACGTGTGCTGAGTTTATCTATGAGAATTACAATTTTTTTTTAGTATTCGTATACCTATATGAGCTATCTATGGTTTTAGTTCTTGATATGTTGCAAAATTTTGGAAAGAGGTATTTTTTCCATGTTGTCGTTCCATCACGGAACCACAATAACCCCCCTAGGCAGTATAATCTAAGATTGGAGGGGTGTGATGCCGATAGGTACCACAATACAAAGCGAAGTAAAAATTTCTAAATGGTGTTTGTTTTATAAATAAATTTTACGGCCTTTTGTGTACAAGCCTTTTGGAGAGCGCCTGATGTTAGTGGTGCTAGTCATGTACATATACAAACTCCAACAAACTATCCTTATAATTAACATGCAAACATGTAGACTTAGAGATAAATAAATATTTTTTTTTTCTTTTTTTTTTTTCATCCCCAACAATCCGGTCCAGCACAACTTGTTTCATGTTTAGGTAGTGATGTCATGATACTATAATAATAAGTTGGTACTTAGGTACTTACCTAATCAGTTCTACCAAAGTCACCGTGTAAGATACTCGTCTTATCATTTTATAAGGTGTTTACACACTGTTTTTCGTAAAGACAAATTAATGCTTGTTGTGTTCATTCAAAAGCAGTGGTTGGTTTTGTGTTATCTTTTTGTAACGCGACGTGGACATTAACATTGATCGCCTTTTCCATTTCATTTAATTAAGATAAGTATGTTCGATAGATTAAAATAAAAATATTTAAAGCAATTTTAGTGGTTAGGTCACAGTCTAAGGGTCAGGTAAAACAACTAAAATTCACAATTAAAGCGAAATAGTTATTGACGACCGCTCTTAGTAATAGCCAACGAGAAGCGACACGAAAAGGATGATTACATTGTAAAGAAATAAATGAATAAAATAAATTATTTTTTTATTAATATTCTTCGTTATTTTACTCAACGTTTCGGCTTCATTTATTTTTAATCAACATTAGATACCTACAGTTTTCGGCACAGAATGAACAAAGAATTTATATAATGACCATCCAAATGTTGGCGAGGACGGGGGTGACCGACTTGAACTCTAACATTACTACCATTTCGTGTCGCTTCTCGTTGGCCTTGGTATAATATTTTTTTATTGAATTTCCTACCTTTGTACCTACGTTTTATATTATCAGTGCTTGCTGGAACGTGTTTTTTTTTCAAAATTGACGTAGGTAGTTAGCCTTCTGTATTATTAAAATAACTTGCTTTGAAAATACTTCAATGAGAAGCTTAACACTACGAATGTTGTGCGTTTATAATTTTGTACCTCCGACAGTAGCCGGGCGAGCCAAAGAGAATATAACCACCACATTCGAAGGGGTTGCATTGTTTGTTTTCTTTTTATTTAATTTGCTTCGTATGCTCATAATGCCGTTTGTTCACTAAGGGGTGCCGAATAAACCTAGGGCAAAATTACGCAGTTTTATTCCTTTTTATTTCAACTTATGTGTAGAACCGAACATTCCCCCTGTGCGATAAAATTGGTTTAGGCACCGACAAGATAAAGTATGAAACTCGATATTAGACATTAAATTTAGAACTCCTGCCGTTATGTAAACAATGGAATGTCTCGGTAGTCGATATTGATCTCGGAACAAAGGTACCTACCTAATGAGTTACCTACTAAGCAGCTATGATATTAATATTTATATTATATTATGCTGCAGTAAATGAAATATTAAGTACCCACGCTGACGACGCGAAATGATAAATTACGAGCTATTATCGCATCGCATAAAATATGAAAGAATGAATGAATGAAATAAAACATAAATAAAATGTAAATGAATATTTTTAACTTATGCTTAAATTGTTGTCTCAAAGTGACATTTTAACCTTTATTGACTTATATTAATACGTTGAGGTCTCGGATTACAAAACAAAGGTTGAGGTAGTAAAAATACTAAAAGACGACTGCTTGGCGCAGTGGTTCGAGCGTAGGCCGCTCGGCACACTACACCGCGCACCGGCTGGTTGCGGGTTCGATTCCCGTCCAGGTAAATTTCGGAAATGGCCTTTTCGTAATTTGCCCTGGTCTGGGTGTCACTGGGATCGCCCCCAGGCCATTGTACGGTACCATTGCTTACGATACCGTTGCTTACAAGCGTTGCTTTGTTTGGGACCATACAGTTGGTGTGTTCGTCTGGCGATGTATATTTATTTAATTATTTATAATAATCATATTATTATTTTGTTGTTGTCATTTTATTTCTCAAGTAAGTAGACACCCCAGTGGTAGCTTAGCGACTATACATGCCACCTGTCAACATTATTTTTGTTGCAGAAAGAAATACCTCCCTACTACTAACCGACAATGAAGCCGCGAGTCCTCGACCGTTGCATCGCGTGTGCGTGTATCGCCGGCATATTGGTATCAACGTACGCATTGTACGTGGAAATGGCTTTGGAGACGCAGCCCGGCTACAAAGCTCTCTGTGACATTTCTGAACACGCAAAGTGTTCACGCGTGCTTTCTTCCGAGTAAGTTACTAGACAGTAGGTAGGTATATACAAGGTGAAACAAAAAGGGTATAGTTTTTTTTCCAAAACTTAACTTTGTAATTCTAAAACTATCAGCTTTGGAGGAAACTTGAAAAACCAAATGTGTTATAGGGATACAGCTGTTGACCGATTTCATAAGTCTACAAAACGTTTAGTACTTCAACTGTCCCACAAAGCCGATAGTTTGAGATTTACAAAGTTAAGTTGCAAAAAAAATAGTATCCCCCTTTTGTTTCACCTAGTATACAACGTCGAACAAGGAGCGATAGGAAATGGCAAAAATGTTTAAGTTCAAGTTGGTATCCGCTGGGCTCGCCAACATGTGAGCTGCCATAAATTTGTGGTTCAATCTGTTAATTGAAAATAAATTAAGGGGAAAGGTTAAAACAAAACTCCAGCTCTGTTACTCAACGTTTGAAATGCAGCTAAGTACGAGTATAAGAGCTACTTAACCTCTTGATCTTCTCAGTCGAGGTCGCGTTCCGATCCGGTGGTAGATTTACCCTCGCCACCTCTTCTGGCAGCGGCCCAAGCCGAGGTCGTGTCCCTTGTGGCGCCCTTGAGCTAGCTGCCCCCCTGCCCCTCTGGCTGGAGCGCACTCGCGCTCGCCCTCTGTCCGGGTGAAGTTGTTATGGCCACTCTGGCCAACAACATATAGTCCATTAAAAAAAAATACCTTCTGTGATAGGATGGTACTACCCCGGTCGAGCTAGCCCGTATATGAGATGAACTGTATTCAGTTTCTACAGATATGCTATACCACCGTCGGTGTTGAAGAACTTAGCACAAGCTTCTAATTGAATTGGGCTATAAACATGACTATACCTAGCATAAATACTTTTTCCAGATTTGCCAAAGGTTTCGGCATAGCGGCAGAAGAATCAGTGTTGAAAATACCCAATTGCATTTACGGAATAACGTTCTACTGCCTCATGATATTTTTATGTGCGTATAAAAATTATTATTTTTCCGTTTGTCACACTGTTCAACCCGATTTTGTTTCACGGAATGTTACAATAAAAGTGTATTAAGGCTGAAGCGCCCATCTAGCCCGCGAAGTTCAAATTTTTTGAGTTCTTTTTGAAATTTTTCAAAATCTGACAATAATAAAAGAGAAATTTTGTAGTTTGCGAAAAAGACCGTGTGCAGTGCATTTATTAATATATCCAACTTCAACTAAAACATTTCAAGAACGACAGCTATCCAGATAATCTGGCAATTTTTGTATATTTAGTGATTTCTAGTATCATATCCACCGTGATAATATTTAGAGTAAAAAACATGTATTAATAAATGCACTGCACACGGTCTTTTTCGCGAAGTACAAAATTTGTCTTTTATTATTGTCAGATTTTGAAAAAATTCTAAAAGAACTCAAAAAATTTGAACTTCGCGGGCTAGACAGGCGCCTTCACCTTAAGGCTAAAGCGCCCATGTAGCCCGCGAAGTTCAAATTTTTTGAGTTCTTTTAGAAATTTTTCAAAGTCTGACAATAATAAAAGACAAATTTTGTAATTCGCGAAAAAGACCGTGTGCAGTGCATTTATTAATATATCCAACTTACTCTAAAACATTTCAAGAACGACAGCTATCCAGATAATCTGGCAATTTTTGTATATTTAGTGATTTACTAGTATCATATCCACCGTTTAGAGTAAAATAAATGTATTAATAAATGCACTGCATACGGTCTTTTTCGCGAATTACAAAATTTGTCTTTTATTATTGTCAGATTTTGAAAAATTTCCAAAAGAACTCAAAAAATTTGAACTTCGCGGGCTAGACAGGCGCCTTCACCTTAATAAAGTTAACGACGCAAACCCACTCTTTGAAACATTTAGTGTGACAGTCAAAGTGCGTTTGTGCATGCATAGGTACCTACGTATCTCTTTAGATCGATCAAAACCAATAAACAACTAAACGCCATTCACTTTTTACGGTTTCTACGACGTTCAGGGTAAAACTGTAATAAATCTGTAGGCATTAATTAATTAAATAAAGATAAAAGAAATAAATTAAGATGTCATTAAGTTGTTTACAAGCACCGGTTTTATAGTCGTGATTTTTTATGGTTCTAAATTCGTTACCTATGTATAATTATCGATAAAAAACTGTTCACAGTGACTGATTTTTTAATAGCCTTTGCCCGCAGTTTGGCTAGCGTACATAAAAATATTATTTTTTCGGATGTCGACAACAGCGCCACCTAGTGGATCTAATTATATCTAAGAACCATACAGATGACCCCATAAGTACTCGTAAATAAAAACAGTTAAATTATTTTTAATTTTAAGTTTGCAACAATATCGCATTGGGTCTAGCCTGTAAAGATATTTGTATGTATTGAGAAAATAAATAAATAAATAAATAAAATAAGTAAAAAGGGGGGATAAGAATTAAGTACTCACACAGGCACACCGAATTTTATTATTACTAGCTGACCTGGAATACATTTGACGACCTATTCTGGGACCTACTGATTACCTATACACAAAAAAAACATAAAAATCGGTCAAGCCATTTCGGACGAGTTTGGTTAAAAACACTGTGAGAGGAGAATTTTATATCCTACTAATATTATAAATGTGAAAGTTTGTGAGTGTGGATGTATGTATGTATGTATGTATGTATGTTTGTTACTCCTTCACGCAAAAACTACTGAACGGATTTGGATGAAATTTGGAACACAGATAGATTATAACCAGGATTAACATATAGGATACTTTTTAACCCAATAATCCAATACTACGCGGATGAAGTCGCGGGGCACAGCTAGTAATAATATATAGATAAAGATAAATTATTGAAAGGCGTGGGCACTTGCGATAGTAATTGCAATGGCGATAATCAACGTTGCATTGCATTACGATGCGCCTTCACTCGTCAGCATGCAATTTGCGCATCACCGCGGTCCGTGGTTACCGGCTTCGTGACTTTAGTTAGTACCACGAGAGAAATATTGCGAAACCAACCGAGCTGTTTACTCTAGGCTTATTTGGTAGCTCACGAGCTGTGAATAACTGTTATCGTAATAGGCCAGGACTTGTGCGTACTCCTGGGAAGTGAGAAATACGTGCCGATGTGATTAAAGTACACGTTCAGGGATAATGGGCTGATTTGAATTTGTTAGTGCATTTTCAATGCTGTTATCGTATCACAGATAAGAGTTGTATGCCGCACACAATGTAATTAACATTTATTTAGTTACAAACTTAGTTAGGTAGTAAATTTTCGAATGCCGTCAATAGCCCAAGAAAGTAATGTTTGAATAATTTAATATTCCCAATAACATTAAGTACAGTCTATAACAATAAAATGTTTCTCTATTTGAATATTTAGTGGGCTTGCGTGAGCTTTTATTGCTTCGCTAAAATGTTAATTCCGTGAAACACGCTCGTAAATGGTTGGAATTGTAGTGGCCATTGTATTTTACTCTGATATTGAAATAAGCCACAGTCGCTTTGTTTGATCCCTTTTGTTGTGTTAAGTGGTCATAATCTGTTGCTGTTATAGCCGCACGAATAAATTAACTTTCAGTATAATTATCTTCATTTAGAGATTGCAGATTTAACTGACATTTCTTTAAAGTTGGATGTTTCATTTAATTTTGGAAATCTTAACCTGCTAAATCCATATAACATAAACTTTGAAAGGATAATTCACTCATATTCCCTAAAATATATGTAGCTGTTTTGATATTTACAATTTCACTGAAAATTCGAGATTTTTCAATAAAGAACATAACCTACATATAGACACAGTAATCTACTCACCTAATCGCTAATAGTGTTTATATTAATCGGTAAAAGTTTATTAGCTACAACATCGTTTAATAACTACTTGTGGGTCACTTGCATCGATGTCTTCCTGGAAACCGATGCACAATATAGGTCGAGCACTGAAATAAATTATCATAAAATAATAATTATCAAGAAAATATAGTAAGTACTTATACTAATTGAAGCATGACTAATTAATATACGATATACCTACTCTACATGTTTAGAAATATTAATGCAAATTGTTATTACACAAATGCCCGGAAGAAGGGTTTTGTTTTTCGAGTGTACGAAGGTATCTATATATCTTTCGCACACACTGTAGCCCAAACGGCTTTATAGATTAGGTACCTACCTATAACATGAGGTGTCGTAAGGTGCCGTTAGATTCGTTTTAATTGTGGGAGTTAAATAGGGTTATATAGGTGCTATGTAAATAGATTGGTAGGTACATTAATAATGGACTGCTTCGTATTTCAGCCACATTCGACCAATTGCTAGTGGTGCGTCTACAACTACTGCTGGCGACGTCATCAGTGGTGATGTGCTTCTACCTGGGGTACCTTCTAGCCTTCGTGCTTCACGATTTCTGCGTCGTCTGTGTTTCAACATACGTAGCCAACGGCATCCTAGTTGTATTGATTTATAAGAAAAATAATCTATTGTCTTCAAAACAGAAGTGAACATTTTGAAGTAATCTAATGTCTAACACTTATTTACATTTAATAAAGCAATTATTGTTGCTTTATATTTTTTTAGGTCCTGAAATAAAGGTTCTAATCGACTGCCGCGGAAAGTTTGCGCGAATTTATTATCAACACTCAAAACGCTTTTTTTTTAATGTTCCCGCAGAGTTGTTATTGAATAAGGTTTGTTTTTTACTTCGGCATAGGGATAGGTAAGTAATTGCGGATAATAGACGCAAATTGTACGCGCCAGTCGGTTCGAGTCTTATGCGTTATGTTGAACTCCCGTTATGTCATTGGTAATTTGCTCAAATAGGAGGTATGACTTGGAAATTGTATTCAATAAAATTGGTTTAGATTAGAATTAAGTATTTATCTTAATTTGCAGACTTGTCACAACCAAGCCTCATCAAAAGGAACTCCCGTGACACGTGATTTTTTAATAAACTTAAAAAATCACGTGTCACGGGAGTTCCTTTTGATGAGGCTTTATGTGCACTTAGAGTTGCCAGGTCCCACTACAGAGCTGCGGTCGAAAGATCTAAAAGTATATTATTAAGCAAAGTAGTGGAAAAATTAGATAGGGAGGGTCCGTGGTCTCCTCTATACCACGAGTTCAAAGCAAATAGGTCAATAGATCTCGCTTATATCCGAAACATCAAAATAGATAATCAACACACAACCGGCATTGAGGAGACTGCGGATGTCCTACTAAATACTCTTATTCCCGACGATGTAACGGCAAGCGACAGCGAATACCACCGCCAGATTAGAGCGTGGGCCGCGGAGCCGCCGCTCGCCCCCGAGTCCGATACTCCGTCCCGCGACGAATTTGAGAACATCGTGCGAGCCCTGCCTCTTAATAAAGCCTCCGGTGAGGACAAAATATCTAACAAAATGATTAAAGAAGCGTGCAAATCAGCCGGCGACTCTATGCTATATGTTTTTAATCGTTGCATCACAGAAGGCATTTTTCCACGAATATGGCGCCGTGGCTTTATTAGAATCATCCCGAAAAGTGGAGATAAACCTCCCGACGATCCCAAGTCCTATCGTCCAATAACATTGCTACCATCGTTAGGTAAACTACTAGAACGACTGATTGTCCCGCGATTGCTCCCCGGTGGACCAAAATTTAATCAAAAACAGTTCGGTTTTACGCGTGGCAAATCGACAGTTGACGCGGCTTTATCGGTAAGAAAAACTGTAAATTCATCTACGTCTGAATACGTATTGGGAATTTTTCTTGATATTTCGGGCGCTTTTGACAACGCATGGTGGCCGATGCTACTTCTCAAGCTAAAAACGCGTGGTTGCTACAGGAACATCTACTCACTTATTTACACATATTTTGTACAAGGAACAACAACACTCAAACTTGGACATTATGCTGTGTCAAAGGCGCTGACATTAGGTTGTCCCCAGGGATCGGTACTTAGTCCATATTTGTGGAATTTAGGCTTCGATGACTTCCTCGAGCTACCACTCCCGTGTGGTTGTTCACTAACTGGATATGCGGATGACGGACTCCTGTTGATAGAATCAAATACTAGGGCCGGACTCGAGAACCTTGCGGAGTCATGTCTGCGCTTAATTTCTGAGTGGGGCGAGCGAAATCGTCTCACGTTCGCCCCCCAAAAAACCTACCAACTCCTCCTAAAAGGGAATTTAAAAGCGCCGCCACGTATTAAGTTTAACAACGCAACAATAAAGAGAAAACAATCGGTTTGCTACCTCGGATTAGTATTAGAAAGGAATTTCCCATTTATAGAGCATATTAAAACTGTTGGTGAAAAAGCGAAACGTAATTTTTATGCGTTGACGAGAATATCTACGGCAACTTGGGGACTTTCCTTTAATACGCTAAAGATTATATACGGGGCTACGTACTTAGGCTGCATGTGCTACGGCGCACCGGTGTGGGCCGACAGGGCCACAATAGGGGCGGCACGGCGTAAATTACTACAAAGCCAACGTTTGGCGTTAATATTTCTATGTAAAGCATATCGCACGGTCAGTATCGAGGCCCTGCCAGTTCTCGCTGGTGTGCTCCCAGTGGACCTGGAGGTCCAAAGACGCGCGGCAATGTACTACTCTACTCGAGAGAGCATGAACACCGAGTTCCTTAAACCGCGAGACCGCTCTAAAATCGCTAGATTATTTAGTCCGATATCTGTCGTTTACGAAGATCTTCTGACCGAATGGCAATCCAGATGGGATACAACAACTAAGGGCCGCCACCTCCACCAATTCTTTCCATGCGTTCGTGAACGTCTGGAGAGAGCGTGGTTGGAGGTGGACCACTGTGTGGCTCAATTTCTGACTGGGCATGGCAACTTTAGGAGCAAATTATTCTACTTCACGTTAGTTCCTTCACCTTTCTGTCAATGCTCGACGCCGCAAAACAATCATGAACAATCTGCACATCACATCCTGTGTCCACCAGACACCGACCTCGCCGGCGAGGTCGACGAACCCCCGCTTCCGCTAGAAGGTGGGTCTACTTACCTAGACGCACCTTGGCACCCGACAAGCCCGCTGAGTTTCTTGCCGGATCTTCTCAGTCGAGGTCGCGTTCCGATCCGGTGGTAGATTTACCCTCGCCACCTCTCCTGGCAGCGGCCCAAGCCGAGGTCGTGTCCCTTGTGGCGCCCTTGAGCTAGCTGCCCCCCTGCCCCTCTGGCTGGAGCGCACTTGCGCTCGCCCTCTGTCCGGGTGAAGTTGTTATGGCCACTCTGGCCAACAACATATAGTCAATTCAAAAAAAAAAAAAAAAAAATCACATCCTGTGGGAGTGCAGTCTCTGGCACAACGAACGGACTACTATGCTAAATAGCCTGCAAGTGACATCTGGAGTAGTTTATTACACAGACCTTGTGGAAACCAGGGACAATTTCCGTGCGTTCAAGCGCTTTTGCCATACCTATTATTGGAATCAAGTATAATCAGCTCACGAGTTTAGGTCCAATTAGTCATATTACGATCCGTGGTGCCTTACAACTGGTCTTCAATCAGCTGTAACAGTCTTGTTTCTATGGCAATTAGCCCATACCAGCTACATATATTTTGTCTCCCGCTTTGCACCGGAGGGAAGTGGAAATATTTTCTTCCAGCTCCTCCTATTATTTCTTTCGATTAAATTCGTGCGGGTTCCAAGACAATTTAACTTTTCCCCGGGACTCGTCGAGGGTCAAACCTCGACGTCATTATTGGTCACCATTGTCGATCCTGGCTTACAGGAGTTACAGTGGTGGGAGTGTGTGGCGGGACTAGTCCCATAAAAAAAAAAAAGACTTGTCACAAACATTTAATTAGGGTGATGTTATATATAATAAATACTTTTTATGATACGGTGTTTATTTCAGTCAGTAGTCCCCGTGTTACAAAACTGCATAACCTTAGTAAAATTAAGATAAATTAAGATATTTTATCTTAATTTAAATTTTATATCAAAATACATGTTCTTATTTAAATAAAATCGATATGTTCAATATTAGGTACAAAGTTAATGGATATACATTTCCATTCAACTTACAACTCTGAGGAATTCATTAATTTTATTTTTACTGTGCTGATCTGATACTATGGCATAATAACTCTACCTTAGTATATATATATTATTATTAATGAATATTATTATATATCTATTTGTGGATTTTTTCGCAGTACGCTATCTAGTGTAGCTTGAAGTATTTTCACTATTTTAATACACTGCCATCTATCGTTCCATAGTCAAAGTTTTACAATGATTATTTACACAAACTGCCATCTATCATTCATTATTGTAAAAAATATCATGCAATAGATGTCTCTGTAATCAACAACTATAGCCATCTAGTATCGAATAGGTGTATTATTGATAAATTAACTCCAAAATAATTCTATTTTTTATAACAATTACAATAATTGTTAGTTATTATTTAAAGTTAGAATTATTTGCTCTCAATTATAAAAATTCATCACTTTGCTTAATTAATAAAAATATGAAATCATTTAATTCTTAATTAACTAAGTCTAGCCAGATGTATCTGCAGGACATACCTACTAAAAGGCGGCAAAAATGTCGACAAATTATCTACATGTATTTATATGCATTATCTACATTATCTACTAGGGGCGAATATCCACGGTATTTCCTTATCCAAGTTTATTGCTTACTAAACGTCCTTAGAATATGTGACGGCCGTTGACGCCGATAGAGCGTCCTCTCGATCCTACTTTTATTTGATAGCTGTCGTGATTGTCCGTTTGACGATTTGCACGTGGCGGTGCGGGGCTAGAGGGGTGACCGCGACTTGATCAAGCTAATTAAAACTTGAAAAGCTAGGTCAGAACTCCAAAACATCTGCCTTTACTTGAGTTTTGGTGCCATTTCTCCCATCATATAGACCATTCCGGTATCTTTAAAGGCTTAACAACCCCAGAATTGAAAAAAAAACATAATTGACTTAAACTTTATACAAAACTAGCTGTGCCCCGCGACTCCGTCCGCGTTCTGTTGAAATTTTTCCTAAATTTTCTTTGTTATAAACCTCACGGAGCCCGAGGCCTTTCCAACGAATGCAAAACCGTGGAAATCGGTTCGTGCGTTCTGGAGTTATAGCGTCAGGAAGGAAAACCCGACTTATTTTTATATAGTAGATTTTGAACCCTAACAAAAGTACGGAATTAGTAATACGATAATCAAAAGTTAAGCTATCAAGAAGGAGTATTGAATTGAAACAGAAGAAATTACTTATACTTACATCGGAAATACTGTACCCCTTGGAGCTTTAAATGTGCATAAGCACAAGATGGTAAATGTTTCACTACAAAGTAAATCTCGGAAATATATATAATGTAATTTACTCGCTGGTCTGATTGTCATTGAGATCCCCCCCTATCCATTGCACGGTACTCATACACCATACAGTTGGTCTGTTACCTAGTCTGGCAATATATACTCATAAAAGCACAATAATTAATCATTTGGAGCTCTGTATTTTATTAGCTCGAGATAATTTATTCACAAGTCGCTGTCAGTAAGTTTGTTGGTGGTAACGACCTCTCGTAGGGTTGTCAACCGTCTTTAAACTCTGGGTTGCCCTTATTTTGTTTCTTGACCAGCGTGTAGCTGCAAACGTTGTTACTTCCTGAAACAAAATAACGCATTCGGTTATAATTTGCCAGGCTGAGAATCTGTAGGTATTAAAAAAAAACAAATATTATTATGTTTGTGTTAAACAGTGTCTAAAAAACAAATTGACACAAAACAATAATAATTGTATATAAGCGTGTTTTTTTTCCAACTCTACTACAATACAATAATTATTATTTATTTGTTATTAACATTAACTGGAACTCATCGTAAACGCAGAAATAACTCCGAACGCAAATCTTTATTTATTGGGCTTCCCTAGTTCAGTTGGCAGCCCTACCCAGGGTATGTATGTCTTCCTCGTCTCCAGTCGATCTGATACAGCCGTCGCCCGCGACTGATGGCCCGGAGCCGGCCGATTAAAAGCCACGATTACGCCGCGAAGTAGCGAACATGCGCCATTCGACATTGTTCAAATGAACAGTATGACTCCAACCTTTGAAGGATACCGACTCCGTTCGTGACTGAGACTTTATTCCGTGTAAAATGTCAGTTAGATGCTTTATTTTTAGAGTAATTACTTATCAGATGTGAGCTGACTGTTGGTTGTGATTGCCAGTTCGCTTATCGCGATTGCAAACCATCCCATATAGGTAGGCACTGTTTGGGTAATAGGTATTATTCTATTTTTTAAGTAAGTGTAAACAATTTTAAGTAAAATCTAATCATAAAAACTCCGCTTTTTTTTCAAATATATCATGAATATCTGGTAGATTAAGTTCACACTGTATTTTAGGTCATTGGATGTGTTCTAAGGCCGTACGACAGTTGTGACAAATATTCAAAGACCCGTAACTCTGAAAATGTTATACTACGTATTGTCAGTTTTCACTAGGTATCTACATTATGAGCCTTCATATTTCGTAATTTTGAAACACCCTTTATAACTAATACAATTCATATTACATTAAAGTTGACTAATTCCATAATGATAAATATAAATAAGTAAATAAATATCGCCAGACTGACACACCAACTGTATGGTCCCAAACTAAGTAACGCTTGTACTATGGTTACCGTACAATAGACCGAGGGCGATCCTAGTGACACCCAGACTTGGTCAAATTACGAAATTCCATTTCCGAAATTTGCCCCGGCGGGATTCAAACCCGCAACCACCATGTGCAGGGAGCCGAGCGGCCTACGCTCGAACCACTGCGCCAAGCGGTCGTTAATTATTTCGACTCTTTGATGGCAGAGGCTGCAAGTGAAATCAGCGTTAAAATAGTAATTAATTAATTATGTTTTGCCTAGCGAAAGCATGTTATAATAAACTTTCGGCCGTAAACTTGGCAATGTCGGCAATAGGAAGCTTCGCACATTTAACGCCAACATAATAGCGATGACGGCCACGAATAGTGTCACCAGGAACTCTGCTTTTATTAGGACATTTTACGGAACTATGACCTGAATGCGTTTGTGAATGCGTATTAACCGTAAACAATTGTAATGTAATCATTAACTATGAAGTTGTATCGTAGGTATTGTATTGAGTATTGTTACTATTATATACTATATAGCTGTGCCCGCGACTTCGTCCGCGTGGAATTTAATTGGCAAAGTTTCATACAAACTTTCATCCCCTATTTTATCCCCTTGGGGGTAGAATTAATCAAAATCCTTTCTTAGCGGATGCCTACGTCGTAACATCTACCTGCATGCCAAATTTCAGCCCGATCCGTCCAGTGGTTTGGGCTGTGCGTTGATAGATCACTACGTCAGTCAGTCAGTCACCTTTGAGTTATATATATATAGATAGAAGATATAGATTTATGAGGTGCAACACCAGGTGTGCCACAGTACCTATTTAAGGTTCATATTAATAAATTTCTCTCAAGTCCCAGACCGATCTTGAGTACGCTTTTGACCAGTAATTTTGTACCGGTATGACTTAAGAATCACATTATACCTCTCTTTAAACAATTTATTTATTTTTTGGTTTTAGTTAAGTACCTAGTTTATTTTTTTGTCCCGATTTGCACAGTTTTAATTTGGTTACAGTGACCACGATGGGTCTCACGCCTTTTATGTAACGCTACTTTACGCACCCGTAGGTGTATGTATAAATACATTCTCGTTAGATTTCGTCAGCTCGTTAGAGAAGTAACTCCATCACCGGCCTCCCACGACGGTGGAAAGGAAAAACAAATGAAACGCCATGCCACTTTGGTCGAAAATGAGTTTTATAGACACATCGATAGAGAATCCAAAACCCTATCGAACTGTATATAAAACTAGTTTTCGACCAAATTGGCATGGCGTTTCATTTGTTTTTCCTTTCCACCATCGCCCACAAACGAACCAAAGTATAAAATCTTTTTCATTGCTCCGACGACGCCAAAATACGAGGTGGGGTTTCATGGAAAAACTAAAAAAATATTTTATACCTAGGTACAGAATATGGATACACATATCCAGTGACGTAATGTAATTTGATAAACAAATTATAACACTGTCTTCGAATTAAGAATGGAGTCTAAATCAGCTTTGTTAATTTAATCCGAACGATTATTATAATATTCTTGTATTACCACTCGCAGTGACTAATGTTCATAATATTTTTCTGCCACCACCTAGTCGTTCTTCCGAATTTGCACACAAAGACTGCCCACGCGCATGTGCCGACTAAGTTTTATCTTCTGCGACGTGCTTTGCCTACGCGAAAATAATAAACAACAGTAAATCTAGTGTCTCCCATGTTTTCAATAAATAACAAATTATAAATATTTAAAGGGCCTACTTGTATTTTTCTTTCTTTAAAGGGAGGACTTAATACGTAGTTACTTACAAAACATATAGTTTAACATCAAACAAAACGCTTGTTCATGGAAGTTCTAAACTCGCTCATTAAATTAAGACGTAGGTATATTATTTATTTAATATTATATTTAACCTTAAACCTCAACTTACGTAACCTTCAGCTTTTTCCTACACACGTAACACACTACCAACCAAACAAACATATTAAGGACAAAACAATGTTACATTGCCGTCGTCTACGTCGTCATCTGAGGCCCCTATTTTGGCAATGCGCACTGACCTTAAACTGCTCTGCGATCGGCCTATGCAGCGCAGCTAGTCCCTTATAAGGAACCAGTAAATTGAGTTCAGTATGACTACATAATCTTAGCCTAGTCAATGGCAATTTGCTAAGGGATTGCGATCGCGCGTGATTTCCGCGGATATTTTGAAGCACTGACTTGTTTGTACCGAATAGCTGTAGTTTTTTTTTAAATAGGTACTGCAGATTTTTGGTCGTATTGTTTTTTGCCATAATGTTTTACAGAAATAAAAAAAAACAACCTTGCGAACCGTTTCTCCGAAAAATAATAAAGACAGCTGACCCAATTTGGAATATTCACGTTTCGGTGAATCGTATATCAACGTGACAGCCCAGACCATTGGCCTGAGGAGGTCGCATTTGACGACATCATATAGAAAATAGAAAACAAGGACTGATGCTATTTTAAACAGACATACATGTCTATATCTCTATGGCTATTTTAAGCTTTCTTAACCACTCCCGCTCCAACGTCATAATACGCTCAATCTGTCAAGCCTCGCTGTCACTTTGCCTGCCCGCGGTGGTAAATGTCATGACTCGTAAAATACCCTCTCATTCAAATTCTATTGCCACTATCGTCTTTCTGATGACTGTTTTAGTTTCTTGAACAAATAGGCTTTATGTTACAGAATAACCAATCATTTTATTACATCTCATGAATTATAAATCATCTGTAGAAGTCAGTGTACGGGATAAAATTGCATTTTTGTTGTATTATGTAGGTTTCTGAAATAATCACTGTAGTAATTGACACGAAATTTTGGATTTATTATAATGAATATACATACAAGTAATCAAACAACAGCATTTTTTTACATATCTTATCGAAGAGATTTATAATAATCGAACTCAAAGTACACATGAATGTTTATATCGTAATCAGAGTCTTGACGTGTTGTGTATAAGAGAAAATATTATTAGAATACTCTGCAAACATTTATTATCTAATTTCCATGCATGATTTGTAAAAATATACCACTTTTATTCACGAACTTCCGCGATTTCTGGCACAAGAGAACAAATCAAATCATATTTTTGCCAGCTGTTATTTTCCATTATCACACGTTATTGGAACTTGCAAAATGTAAAACATAAATCAAAACAATATAGCTCTTCTAATGTAATACACTCTTGCTGACGTTTTATAGAAATAAACAATGATATGGCCCTTCTAAGGTGACCCTTTTTTTGTTATGGTTTTGATGTTTTGATGTCGATCACGCACACACTCATACACTCCGTAGTGATGGGGGGCGCGCCGCTACGATACTTGTCGATAAGCTGACTGTACGAAAGAGCGTTTCTGAACCTACTAATGAATAAATTGTTTTGTACATTTATAAAAGTATTTGTTTTGCGTACTAGGGCTTGCATTTTCAGTATTCCAATAATAAAAGGGAGGCTTTATTCGAATATTCGACTATTCCATTTATAACATTATACATTATTGATGATCATATTTTAGCTAATATTTATTGACAAATATAATAGTTTATCATTGATGGTACAATGTCATTAGTTATTCCTGCATCTACTACTAATATATCGACCATGGAGTAGTTTAAAATTTCAATCTAAATGCTAAAGGCGATTGAAGACGCTATGTAGTTAAGAATTAGACGATTTTCTGTGTATTTTTTCGTGATAATATTATATTTTTTGTTAATTTGTATAATATGAACAAAAATATAAGGTTTTCATTCAGGTTACCTATTTTCTCCAACGAACGGCTTAGGTGTAAATGACGATTAAACTTTTTTTAAATTCTTATATGAAACTTCGGTGTGCGTGAGTTCGTAATTGTTCTCCTCCAAAACGGCTTGACCTACCTTTCTAAATGACGTGCATGAGTAGACCAGTTCATAAACTGTAATATGTTTGTTGATATAACATCTTAGATCCTATTGCTCACAGTTTGATTTGAGATGGAATCGAAGTTGAAATCTGCTAAACATTTTCAGTCCGCGACTGTATTTACTAATATATAAGCCCTCTTCATATTGAATTATCCTGATTGACTGACTCATCGAACACAAAATTTGGACTATAGGTATATTTTATAACTTAGGTACCTAGGCAATAAGAAACGATTTTTGCACTAAGGGGCAATATGGCAGTTTATTTAAAAATCTAATGTATTTCGAATTTTAAACCGCTAATAATGTTTGTAAGTGTGTAAAAGTTTATATGCTCACATATTTGCACAAATGTACCTATACATTTTACACATTCAGTATTCGAATAAAGCCTCCCTTATTATTCGAATACTGAAAATGGCCCAATATTCGGGGTATTCGGTCGCGGGCAGAAGCTAGTGCCTAACAAAGTTGTCTGTGACTTGAAACTTTTACTTAAATTCAATAAAATAAACATAATTTCATTTATTTCCTGATTTTTTCATATAGAGTTAAAAATATACAAGGCATTATTCACTTATCATGTTAAAGTTATTATTATAATAAATAAACAACAATATTCACAAAAAATTACATATATATTCATTTTTGCTACTATTCGAATATCTAAAATCATCGATTATTTGCAAGCCCTAGTGTTGACTCGCGGGGGGCAGAGCTGGAAGGACCTGGCGAACCTCGCGCCAAGGAGGTGGAGGCGGATCTGTAAAATAAAAAAGTAAATGTAGGCGATCTGAAATAATAAACACAATTAACAATTAGTTTACACAATAATTCAAAAGTAATAAATAAAAGCACAAAAATACTAAACTATTCAAATATACTTACATTTTGACCTGGTGGAGCCAACTCGTACTCCTCCGCCTCCTCCAGGTATTCAAAATATACCGCCTCGACGTCGAGGTACTAGGGTTCCTCGACGTCACTGCCCTCCGAGTCGCGAGTCCGCTAGAAGGCTTAGAATGTGCTCCGGCACCACGCGTTCTCCCAGATTCCAATTGGCCATTTCCTAAAATACATAAAAGACAGTAATGAAAATATAAATAGTAGTAGGTGTCATTGTTTTTTTTTCCACATATTATTGAATCACTAGCTGAGCCCGCGACTTCGTCCGCGTGGAATTTAACTTAACAAAAAAGTCCGCTCGCGCGTTATGAGCCCGCGCAACAGGACCCATTTAAAAAAAAAATGTTTTTCTAACATAAAAGTAGCCTCAGTTACTGCTTATAACGTCAGCTATTTGCCAGTGAAAGTCCCGTCAAAATCGGTCCAGCCGTTTCGAAGATTACCCGGTACAAACACCAGACAATTTTATTTTAATTGCGTTTTTGCTATATGTGTCGTATGTACATATACATTTAGTGAAAAGGTCTTATTTTGATATTACAAACACACACTCCAATTTTATTTATTTGTATAGATTACGTTACTATTCAAATAAATCCAAATAATCGTTTATCGATAATTTTATCGACATGACCACGCACTACTGGGTTAGCTCAATACAATGGCTGACATCCGCGGAAATGTCACTATTGGCTTTAGGAACTGTCAAATAGATAACAAAAAGTCCATTACTTACTTTTTATAACCTTATAAACTTTAAATTGGAATTTGATATTTGTACACAAAACTGTTGAAATCTACCAAATATTATTGGAAATATGAATAATAACTATTTATTACGCTATTATTTACATCATAAAGCCACTAATTTGTAGTAACACAATAAAAAAACATTCAGTGTGGCAGAATTTCTGCCGAACTTCTACTACATTAGAATTGTTAGTTCAAAAAACACGTTTTCTGGCATTGTTTTATCAAAACTAATATCTGATGCTTGAAATAAACACTTATAATGAAAATAAAGCCACTTACCGGTAAAAAAACACCAATTCACACTAAAAGAGAGTCACTAGCTGGAGGCCGTGACAATGTTACGCGCGCGAAATGACTGAAAAATTAAACTTGATTTCTGGACGATCACAAGCCACGATATTTATTTTATAGCTAATTACGGTCGTGGAAAATCATGCCACATCAGAACCAATTTGTTTCAAGCCAAAATACATCATAATATCTAACTAGAAAATTGAATATTGAATGCTTGTCCAGCCGACACCAATTGGTGTCGGCGAGGCTCAACGTTACGGGCGTTAAGACACCAATTGGTGTCGCTGAGGCTCACCACGTTAATATAGCATGTTAGCTTCTTTTCTTTCCTTTTTTGTTCATAACTATAATTTACTTGAGGCCGCGTCGCTTGAATGTTATTCTAAAGCATAAATGAGTACCAAAAAGTTTAGTTTAAAATCCGTTCGACAATTTTTGTGTGTTTCTCTGACTGGATGTTTTGTATGATTGTACAAAGAAGCATACGCTGTTATAATAGGTAAAAGTATTGCTCGGGATCCCATGATACCATTGTTATCCTGAGTGTCAAAGGATTGTAGACTGTTTATTAACAACTTGTTTGTCCGCGTGGGTGTTATGAGATCATTGTCAAACGCTTATGATGTTGCTACACATACCTGTTTTAGATGACAATCGATTGTGTCGAGGCCGTCAAATAATTAAGAAGCGGCAACGTCTTAACAGCCTTAACTGGTTGAAATTGAATGTTAATTAAATGATACGTTAGTCTGGACACCTGTTGGTTTAAGCTGAGGACACCTGAACGCCTGGGGAGACCTCACAAGCTTGCTAACCTCAAGAAAGATAAATTACCTAGCATTAAAGGTGTCAAAATATAAGGACGACTAAACGCATCTACAGGTAAAAACATCTTAGTCCACAGGTTGTTCAATAGTCAAGTTAAAATCTGCGTATATTTTCTAATCCTTACGTTTAATGAACCACAACGCGAAGTCGGATATTACCAAAGAGTTAATGACTACAATCATACTTAAAATATTAAACTCCAATGCTAGTGCTTACATACTAATTTTCTCAAGGGAACGTTCGTATAGTATAATTTATGCAAGAGTCGATGAGGGTACCTATATGAATTTAACAAAATATTGTAGATTGCGAATGACCATAAAATGAATAGCTTATAGAGTAACGAACGACCCACGCAATTCCTCTTGTTTATTAAAGTTACAATATTATTATTACAATACATCACAGTATTTTCCCTTGTACGCTCCATTATTTTAATTTCGCGTTTAAATAATCATCACTTTATTCACTAGGGCTGAGTTCACCAACAGCCGTTACCACATAATACAGCTTAATAGCTGCTCTACGATCTTCAGTAAGAGGAGTCTTCTAGTGATGTTTTCACATCACTAGGGCCCGTACTCTTTTATCAAAGCCCGTACTATATAATAAATCGATATCAACTCTGAGAGCTATCTTGGAAATGACAATCCCGTACAAAATGGCATGTCAAAAGCGTACTTAAGATCACCTTTAGACTTGAGATCGGTTTATTAATACGGCCCTAGAAGTCTTCTTTCGAAAACACATTTTAGAAGTTTTCTTAAGAAAACACGCCAGAATATAATAGTTATTGCATTTTTATTTCATGAACCGTGGTTGTAGTAAATTATAGCATACGTAAATCTTGCGAGAATTTTCTGAGTTAACCCAGTAGGTGCCACTAGTTAAACTTGCTAGACCAAATAAATGGTTATAAACGATTACGAGGCGCGAGGCAGCAATCAGGCCTCAACAAGTTGTTCTAATGGGCCCCTCAGGTAGGGCTTAATCAAGCTGCGATAAATTGTGTTTGCATATAACGCTATATTACTATTAATTTAAAATACTGAGACTAAAAGGAAAATGTGTCTAATAAAAAAAGGAACTCAAACGATATGTACCTACCTATCTAATTACTTTAGTTGTTCTGTGAGCCTAGGATTTCTGGGTAGCATTCAAAAATACCCCCTACCTAAACAACCTAGCTTGTTTTGCCTGACGATAATTTCAAATACGTGCTGTAAGGTACCAATGATACCAATAGATTTGAACTTGAATTAATGGGGATAAAACAATTTCGGGTCACCAGACGTCGCTTGTTTGGACTGGGGTAACATTATCTGTCACTTTACTTCTGTCAGTGTCACTTTAAAGTGACCCTGACAGAACTAAAGTGGTGTGAAAGAGAGAGGGTGATAATAAGAATAAGTCGGACTTAATTTCCTTTCAATACGATTCTGCAACGGTAATGCCTGCATAATATTTTTATATTACATTTGTTTTGTACTAAACTGTCGATTGTCATGAACGTGACAGCCCTAATGCCCCCGTGGGCGGATACTAAGGTATCGCCAAGTAAAGTAGGCCGATTGGTTTTCGACGGGCACTCAAATTCCGTAAGGAGTCATATACAAATATGGAGTTTATAAGCTTTCGATTTTATATTCACAAGTTCGGTTTCTTTGGAAAGAGAAAGAAATGGAAATCTATGTTGAGTCAGTACTTATATGTCGCATCTAACCAACCAATGACATTAATGCTTATTTATTTAATGTAAGTATACAACGATTTAATATTTTGACGTATTGTACGCCTATCAAGTTACTACATCTTTTAACATAAAACAAGTCAGATTATTGTACGGCCTGCCTGATGTTAAGTAGTTACAAATTCAAATTCAAAATTGTTTTTATTCATGTAAGCCAACAAAGCATTTATGAATAGTCAGAATCTACCACCGGTTCGGAATGCTGCTTCCACTGAGAAGAGCCGGCAAGAAACTCAATGGTTACTCTTTTCAATGAATGAAAGATGGTGTACATTCTCAGGAACAACATAAAAAAATAATATGAGCAGGCAACACCATTGCCACTAAATAGCTAATAGTAAATAATAATCATATATGTAATAATGTAAATAAAATGAGAATGCTAGTTTAGTATGATGTGCATACCTACTCATACTTACATCAAATGAAACGTTTACGAACCAAAATAATCTACTATATAAAAATAAGTCGGGTTTTCCTTCCTGACGCTATAACTCCAGAACGCACGAACCGATTTCCACGGTTTTGCATTCGTTGGAAAGGTCTCGGGCTCCGTGAGGTTTATAGCAAAGAAAATTCAGGAAAAATTTCAACAGAACGCGGACGGAGTCGCGGGGCACAGCTAGTAATTGATAAAACAGGGGTGGATAATATGATAATTGCTTTGGTGTGATGCCTTCCATGCTAAGTAAATAATTAGTATTTAACGACAATGATGTTAAGAGGAAAGTGAGTGGACCAATCCCCGCAAGCAGCGCCCGCGCACGAGCATGACTTGAAAAGCGGCATCACTCTCCTCAACCATAATAGAGGGAAGAGGGTGACCCATAGCCTATAGATACTTGCTTATATAATAATTGCTGTTCTCACGTTGCTGACCTGATCAGGAGTGGGACAGGGGGAGGAGAACTCAGCTATTATAGCTGCTTTACGCTGATCTTCTGTGTGAGGGTGGTACTACCCTGGTCGATATATCCCTTATATGAGCTGTAGTCTATCGGCAACAGCTAGGCTCTACCACCTTGATATGTAAATACTGGCGGTAACAAATAAAACACTCACTCTTACGCACATAGCTATACCGTTACCATTAACATTAACGGATACCTCTGATGCTCGGTTATAATAACAGAAAGGAAACTAGTGATTACAATAAAAAATACCCATTGCCCATCACTACGATTACATCTGTTATTATAATATTACGTACCCATTACGTAGAGAAGTACCAAATGATTTTTTTTTTTTTTTTTTTTATTATATGGCCCTGTGATTGTAATGGCCTATCGTTATGTCAAAGTTACATGTCATGTTTACTGAATGATGATTTAGTAACAGTGATTTTAATAGATGTGCTTATTACAAACTCATATTTCATGTCAGCGGCGCGCCTATTTGTATAGTAATCGATTTGAGAGACGATATTTTTTACGTCTAAACAGGTACAGTACAAGCCGAGGATTTAAGTACTTTGCTGTTATTATTGAAATACTTTGTATACCTACTTATGATCAAAGAAAATTAAAACTATATCTTATCTTTTTTTATTCTGAGAGAGAGAGTCATCTTTCTGTATTAATATTATTACTACTGCTTATATTATATTATATTACTAGCTGAGCCCGCGACTTCGTCCGCGTGGAATTTAACTTAACAAAAAAGCCCGCTCCTGCGATCTGAGCCCGCGCGACAGGACCCATATTTTTAAATTGTGTTTTTCGAAAATAAAAGTAGGTAAGTTACTGCTTATAACATCAGCTATCTACCAGTGAAAGTCCCGTCAAAATCGGTCCAGCCGTTTCGGAGATTACCCGAAACAAACACACAGACAGACAGACAGACAGAAAAAAAAATTAAATCGCGTTTTTGCTATAGGTGTCGTATGTACTTTCATATGCATTTAGTGAAAAGGTGTTATTTTGATATTACAAACAGACACTCCAATTTTATTTATTTGTATAGATTAGTTTAAAATTAAAGTTGTATAACAAGTTGTTTGTCTACATTTAAAAGCTGTTTATTACCTCAGTATAATAAAATTGATCGTGTTATTTTTTAGGCATGAGCCAATGACGTCAATTCTATTACATTAAAGAACACTAAAAAAATGTTTTTTATCATACTTTACGACTATGAGGGTGACGGACCACAATATATTTATACTAGTTTATGTCCGCCACTTCGTCCGAGTAGACTTAAGTAAAGTATTCTATGTGTTAATCCAGGTTATAAATTATCTGTGTTCCAAATTTCATCCAAATCCGTTCAGTAGTTTTTGCGTGAAAGAGTAACAAACATACATCCACACTCACAAACTTTCGCATTTATAATATTAGTAGGATTTAACTAAAGTCTGTGAAGTTCTTGTTTATCTAAAACGATCGTACGCTGTCGATGAGAAATAAATATTGTAGAACAGAACCCCGGTCTCTGACTACTCCGGAAGAGACCTGCCGTATTGATATGTCACCACCCAAATTAATTATAGTCATCGACCCATTTAAGGCGACCAATTTTTTATACTTCATATGTCAAGTTGTTCTGTTTAGGTGTTGCAAGGACATAAACGAACACAAAATTTGCGTATCGCATAAAAACTTTATACACTCGCGAGGTATGAGCGGTGAGTACATAAAAAACGGATGTTTTTTTTGAACACTAGCTGTCTGCTGCGGCTCCGCCCGCGTGGCGCTTTGATAAAAGATACCAATAACTTTCCCCTTTCTCTTTGTTACTTGCCCAAAGTTTAAGTTTAAGCATTACATTTGCAAACAAAATCACGGTTATTATATAAGGTACTTAGAATATTTTATAATATCTTCAGCTCATTATTTACACTATCTAATCATAATAGTCCTATTTATAACGCTATTATAATGCAACTACAGTAAGCGTTTTAGAGTAGCTAAGTCTACTATGATATATACAATAGTATAAATAATATTACCTAGCTAGATATCACTAATTTCCTTAACGGTGTATGACCTACCTGCCGATATAATTTCCTTCACGGACTTGCAAACACGAGCTGTTGACTACGATGTCACAGATGCTCTTGAACGATCGTCGCTTTCATCGGCTGTTCAAACACTGGCTCAATAAAGCAATAGCCACAATCTTAGTTTAAATTACAATGTGTTTTATTTAAACCGATATGTTATATTGGGGAAGACGTACTTGATTTTCTCTGTAATTGCGATACTATAAAACATATATTTATAATGTATATATCACTACATAGCATAAAACAAAGTCGCTTCCCGCTGTCAGTCTGTCCCTATGTATACTTAAATCTTTGAAACTACGCAACGGATTTTAATGCGATTTTTTTAAGAGATATAGTGATTCAACAGGAAGGTTTATTTGTATGTATTAATAATAAGTATAGTAGAGAAACACTGATAATATAGAGGTTTCTAATGTGATGTTGTAAATAAACACATTTTCTTGCGCCATGCGAAGCCGGGTCGGGTCGTAAATAATATAATTCTGCTGTTCATGTGTTTGTCTGTCACTTTTTGTGTGTATTTAAGTGGGTTAGATTCAAAATTGAACTGGGTAGGTGGCGTTGCAATCGGGTTCCAGGTAGAACAAGAAAACGTCTGCTGGGCAAGCTAGCATACCTATTACCTAACAAAATCCGGTTTGCATGAGTCCGTAATTCTTGTCCTCCTAAACGGCTTGACCGATTTTGATGATTTGTTTTTGTACATCAACTGACTGGTTTTTAGTTATCCTTGAACACAGCGTTACCTACGCTAACGCTGTTATCGACATTCAGAAAATAACAATTACCCCAGCGAAGCCACGGGCAAAAGCTAGTATTTTAATAAATTTAGGAAAGCAATGATATCAACAAAGGTGTTGGCAGATGTCTTGATACAAAATGAATCTTTAATATACATTTATATATTCTAAACCACTTATATTAGTAGCCAGACAGGTAAGCGCGCACGTATTACGAGAATTGATAAAAAACGCAACCCATACCCAATTAGTCGGCATACATCGTTACCAAAAGCCAAATTATATTCAGAATGGCCATGCGAATGAAAAAATAGGCGAGCACCGGGCTCGGATGCCTCGACAACTTGGAACTTAAATAAAATATTTTTGCAATGAGTTACAAGAACTCTCGCGCCTTAGCACTTACTTTTAAAGTGGATTTGATGCTTAAAAGTTTTAAACTGAATGGTATGAAATGAAAGATGTGATTTTACAAGATTTAGTGGTTGCAGCTTTTTTATATGCACCATGAATTCATTAGTAGAGGTGCACTGCAGTACCCAATTCATATTATTGTTTTCTGTAATATAATATAATGTGATATATGTGTAATAAATAGTATATCTATATATCTATCTATCTCTCAACTCACACCAACTGTATAGTCCCAAACGAAGCGACGAACTATGGGTACCGTTAAAAGACTGGGGGCGATCCCAGTGACACCCAGACTTGGGCAAATTACGAAAAGGCCACTTACGAAATAAGCCCCGACGAGATCTAACTCGCAACCACCCGATGCAGTGAGTCGAGCGGCCTACGCTGAAACCACTGCGCCAAGCGGTCGTCAATTTATACCGGGCACATTCCAGTTCAAAGCGAGGGGAATTTATGGATAGTCCACCACGCTGACCCAGTTCGGTTTGGCGAACTTCACACATCTTTTTCGAAAGACGCGTCATGTTTCCTCACTATAGTTTCCTTCACCATTCAGTTTGTAAACTTGCGTTCCGATCCGGTGGTAGATTTACCCTCGCCACCTCTTCTGGCAGTGGCCCAAGCCGAGGTCGTGTCCCTTGTGGCGCCCTTGAGCTAGCTGCCCCCCTGCCTCTCTGGCTGGAGCGCACTCGCGCTCGCCCTCTGTCCGGGTGAAGTTGTTATGGCCACTCTGGCCAACAACGTATAGTCATATCAAAAAAAAAAAAAAAAAAGTTTGTAAACTTACTAATATCATTCGAATACCACTATTAACCGTTAACCGTTTTAAAGGTAATCTGCGTTACTGAACGTCTGAACGGTAATGCGAGGAAATAAGTGTGCGCGTCTCGGAATCTATACAAATAAATAAAATTGGAGTGTCTGTTTGTAATATCAAAATAACACATTTTCACTAAATGCATATGAAAGTAAATACGACACCTATAGCAAAAACGCGATATAAAACATTTTTGTCTGTCTGTCTGTCTGTCTGTCTGTGTGTTTGTTCCGGGTAATCTCTGAAACGGCTGGACCGATTTTGACGGGACTTTCACTGGCAGATAGCTGATGTTATAAGGAGTAACTTAGGCTACTTTTATTTTAGAAAAAACTAAATTTGAAAAAATGGGTCCTGTCGCGTGGGCCCAGAACGCAGGAGCGGGCTTTTTTGTTAAGTTAAATTCCACGCTGACGAAGTCGCGGGCTCAGCTAGTTGCAAATGAAATGTTTTCTCAAGCTTATCGCTTAGCTACAGCTCATCAAGATGAGCCCCGCATACCATTTGTAGGGCTCATGAAAGGACTACGGGAATATCAAATGATCGTACTCACTAGATGTCCCCTGGTGATAATAGAGCCTTGCAATTTATATGCGAGATTTGACTTTATCACATGAGCATACGGTTTTTTTTAAAGATTACTAGCAGTTTGAAAATATCCCATGGCTGAAATAACTTAACGGAACCCATAGGTGGTCATTAGTCAATGCTGGGTTTAAGCCTTCTCTCGTTCAAGCCAACTGTCTCTATCTAGAGGTAATCTCAACCATGCAGGCAGCGATTATTTTATTATTAACAATCAAATTATTAGAATAGGTATGAAACACTCGTGTACATATATGGAGTAAATATTGAAAACCTGCTTATTGGGTACGTATTAACAAAAAATAAACAACTACAAAAATATTGTAACAAAGCAATACCTATGTTACTTTATATAGAAATAGAGTCGATTCCGTAGAGTCCATTGGTGTTGGCGACTTGGATTATGACATAGTTGGTAATGTTTATGCAGAATGCCGCCCACGTCTCATTGGCATGCAAGCGGGCCCAGCGCGATAAACAAGAGCGGGGGGGCAGCCAGTCCACCCACCGGAGGCTTGATGTAAGCTCCATTCAGATCTGGTGTTAAAGATGGTTCTTACTTAGACACATTTGCGAGACAATCATGTCACAGTCATCTACGTGCATGTTTGGTTCAGTTGGGTCATTTTGAAGTGGAGTACACGGGTTTGTAATTCATACGTTATTGTATATCAAAACGCTACTATTTCTCTCTACTACGCTCAAAAGTCAGCAATTTCGAAATTGTTAAATTTTTTGATATATTTTTTTTGTAATTGATGTAGGTATCTACCACCTCTATGTGTGTAAAATTAAAAATCCTCCATAAATAGTGCTCAGAATCATGCTCTTAACAATAATATGTCAACATGTCTTGCCACTTGTCCAATGATTACAATCGATATTTCAGTAACCAAACATAGTTTTGCATTATGTGCTACATGTCCCTGATACTGCTTATATGGTAACGACATAAATACTAATATTATAGAGAAAAGTAGGTATTGTTTTTAAATGGCAAAGGCAAATTTAGTATTCGGTTGAGAATACTTTCAGGAAGCCGAACTTATGAAGGATGAAATGCAGGGTTAAATGTAATTTTTTATAACTATATTTATAGGAGTTGTTTGCTCGTAATCTATAACAGAGCTATCCGGAAACGGTTTGGAGTGAAATATTAGAGAGTAAAGACTTGGGGTTGAATCCAGAACAGTAGGTGCCTAAGTAGTTATATTGTTCAGTTTTTTAACTTACATAACTTGAAGTCCAACGAATTCAAGTTAAAACTTCCAATAAAGATATTAAGTTAAGCTGATATTTTGAAATATTTTTTCTTCGAAACTAAAGAATCGAAGAAGTAGTTTATACTAAGAAGTATATTTTATCTATAAATAATGACGATTGAATAGATGAGATCATAACTACATTACTGATTTTTGAGGCATTAAAACTTATTATTCAACCGTAAATTCGAGAGAAACCTTAAGTTATATCGAAACCTGTTTCTAATGTAGAATAACCAGATTGTTTCCCATAGCCATATTGCGAACAGAGTCGTTTAATTTAAATCCTTCGTAACATAATACTGAAAACGTTTGTCTGTAAGTAATTCATTAATATCCCTTTCTTTGTGGTGTTAGCGAATACAAATTATATTTCACGGTAAATGTATTCTTTGAAAAGTCCAGTATTTTACCAAAAATATTCCAAACAGGGTTATATATAAATATGTAGATAATAGCCTATTTCCAAAGACTTAACCTCTTACGTTCAGTTATAATAATTGTAATGCTCCCTGCGTAAGTAAGTCGAACTGAAAAGTTTTTTCATATAAAACCGTTGCATACCTCACTCGAACAAAACCGTATGCCATCGCTAGTATGACATTAAACTTGACGGGTGAGGCTGCGTCCACGCAGTTTTCCATGTTGGTCCTCGGCCCCCACTCTTGCGCACACCACGAGGCGCGGCTCGCCCGTGTCATACCCGTAGTCTATCTGTCTCGCTCGCCACCGCGCGTTCGATCGATCACCACGCCATAGATTTTCCACCGATCCGTTTTACGAACTTTTCTGAATGAAAAGTCCTTGTAAATTGTACGAACAATAACCCTTACGTGTCGGAATGTTAGTGCCATTACAGCAGTGTTGATGTAATTTAATCTGTTACCGTGTTGTATTCCTTGTTTACAGTGTATGTGACTGAAAGTTTCAGTAAAATTGTGCGACTGTTGTTGAAGTGATATTGTGAAAATTATCTACGTGGTTGTGTTTTTTTATTTGCGAAAGGTTGGTATAGTCAGTTTTCATGATTTTTTTGAATTTTTTTTTTTTCTATTAACACCTTATAATTTTCAGCATGTTTACGTATGCTTTTATAATTATGTATTTCATGTTTCGTTTAATGAATATTTACGATCTTAATACAATGACTTAGATCAAAAAGGGAACATGACATGACTCAGGTTCTAAACATTTTCCGGTACCTTTTGAAATTTAAAGGGATGGTATCATAACATACCTATATTATTTATCTAACAAAGTCGGCATAAAAGCATACGAACCGCCTGATGTTGAGCAATTACCATTGCCAATAAATGCATGCAATATCAAAAGAATTACTCGCAAGTTGCCGACCTGTAAGGGAGTGGGATAGAGCAGCTATAACGGCTAGAATACAATAATAGCCACCTGCAAATGGCTATAAAAAAAATATAATGACATGTAGACAAGCCCGCTGTTGTTTGTTAATGTTTGTTACTCTTTCACGCAAAAACTACTGAACGGAATTGGATGCAATTTGGAACACAGATAGTTTATAACCTGGATTAATAAATAGAATACTTTATTTAAGTCTATGCGGACGAAGTCGCAGGCAGAAACTAGTTATATATATATAACACATGTAGGTGGCGCCCGATCTTGGCGGGATGCGGCATTAGCATAATGCCTTCACGTCGCACCATGTGGCTATGATAATGCTCATTTCCTGAGCACTTGGCGGCGTTAACACAAATTAATTAAGTGTATAGTTTATAAGCAACACACTGGAGCTATTATATTTATATTAATATCTACTACCCTTTGTAAGTATCCTACTAATATTATAAATGTGAAAGTTTGTGAGTGTGGATGTATGTTTGTTACTCTTTCACGCAAAAACTACTGAACGGATTTAGATGAAATTTGGAATACAGATAGTTTATAACCAGGATTTACACATGGAATACTTTACTTAAGTCTACGCGGACGAAGTCGCGGGCAGCAACTAGTTAAGTATATAAGCAACTGGCGATAAAAAAATAATTAAGAAATATGTATAACAAAATGTAAAAAGACAAGCCCGCTGTGTTTCTTGCCGAAGCTTGAAGTCGCGTTCCGATACGGTAGTAGATATAGGAAAAAAATTAAAATTTACCATTTCTAAGTGCCCCCGTAGGCCTAAACAAAATAAACACTCTGATTTTGACTTTATTTTATGACAGAGTCACTTAATACGAGTACATAGAAAGCATTCGTAGTTATAATACGTTGAGTTAAGTAAGCGAAGCCCAATCATGGTTCTTCTATTGAAAATCGTTTTCGAACATCCGCGATGGTAGTAGGTATAAGAAAAATGTGTCCCTATACTTTTCTTGTAAAGCAGGATTTGGCCTGTGTCGATCTATGAGCAGAACTAATATTTTCCATTAACTGTGACTCGTTTTATATACACCTGGGTGTATACCGAACAATAAATTATCTATTCGTTTATGTCTACTTATGGTAGCTCCTTAGGTAAAGTAAAGTAAAAATTACATTAATAAAAACGCATGACAGGAAAAGGCACAGGGTTAATTTTAAAATAAAATAAAATTAGCCACGCTGGGGAGTCCTATCCTGTATTTTATTGTAAGTCCAAAGGAAAACGAGATAAAAATAAATATTTTAAAGAGAACTGGTCCATTAAGTACCTGTTCGATATTGTGATCAATAAAACGGAACATTGAAAACGTGTTATAATTCATTCCGTACCTAAGTACCAAGATTTGAATATATTTATAAGCAAGTCCAGTAATTAAGCCAGCCAGAAGCCGAATTTGGTTAACGACGCATACTTGCGGATGTCGCTGTACCGGGCGGGCTGCGCAAGCGCAGAAATCACACCACATATATTAGCCATTTGTTGAGTAGATGGGAACTATTTAAAAGTTTGGAAAACTTTGAAAACCCTTGAGAGTGCGATTTTTTTTCTATATTTAATACTGACAACCTGGATCCTGTTTTCACATGGGTAAACATCTTCCCTAGAAACTAACCAGCTTTCACACCTGAGAAAATTCAATTATTTGCGTCTTAGTTAGATGAGAGACAGTAGGCAGCTTTGTATTATAAATATGTTAAATACCTATTGAATATTTTAGTAAGTAGGTACAGATATTGCGAATTGGTAGATATTTGACGAAAGTTTGGTTCGTTCGTACGAGTGGTACGAGCGTATGCCGCATGGTTGCGGGTTTGATTCCCGTCAGGATTTATTTTTGAAATAGCGTTTTCGTAATTTTCTAAAGTCTGGGTCGATACTGGGGTCGCTCTGGGAACCCATAGTACAAGCATTGCTTAGTTCGAAACAATACAGAAGGTCTGTTATTTGGGAATATTTATTATAACAAAATACTTGCTTCTAAGATAGATAACATTTCGCATTGGGTCTAGCCTGTAAAGATATTTGTATGTATTGAGAAAATAAATAAATAACATTTTTTTTGTGTGTAAACGAAAATGTTGACTGGGCAACGGAAATGCGGGTTCACTAAGGATATCAGGCGTCATTGAGAATGAATAGATATTGCCAGAGCATGGAGATAAGTACAGTACATATTACAGATGTATATGACTGCCAAAATATCATATTCCCAGTGTAATTATTAGTCATACATTTGCTGACAAAAAAACCGGCGCAAAACATTGCCGGAGGCGTTATTATATTAGATTGAAGAATAATAGCAGTGGTTTGTTTGCCAGTGCGCCTACGCACTGAGTGTCGATCAAATCGATGTGTATTGTTACCGAGATAATAAAATATAGCTATTTCCAGATCAATGCTCTTTGACATTAGGCGTTAATTCAAGATGATTGTGTTCGAGAAACTGGTTTGGTGACGATATTATTATTTTATGCTTTAATTTTAAATGCTTACTGACCTAAATTGCAATGAGGTTTTCCTGTTTTCCTTACAGTGAGTTTGCTCTGGTGAAACATGTACATAGATTCGTATTGTTGTCTCTATTTATAGGCATCACAAAATAGGGACAGCACCACATACCGGGGTAAATGTTTCGTCAGTAAAAATTGAGGTTGGTTAAGTATCTTCAGACAAGTTAAGTATCTTCGTTAGTGCAGGGAAAAGCAAAAACCTAACTGTTCTAACAATTTGGCCCGCACATATAGTGTTATTGTAAAGAAATATATAAATAAATATTTTCAACAAGATTTAAAGCTAATATAAATATTAATTACTATTAATACAATGCGAGGTAAATACCGTCTCAAAACAGACATGCGAACAAAACTATGCGCCATATTTGTACACGTAAATAGCTGTTCTTGAATATTTAATTAAACTATTTTTCTGTGTTTGATTATGTCGATGATAAGAATCGATTTACCAAACGTTTACACGGCATCGTTTCTCTGCTTTGTGTCATAAACCGGGGTACCGATGAACTATGCTGATCAAACTTAAGAATTTTCATGCTATTGTCACCCCTATTTTCGTTCGATCTACGATCAAAGTTGTCTGCAAAAAAATTACAGAAGGAACAACATGCGGCCATGTGTGCACAACCATAGCCAATATACGTAAAAACTCGGACAGGATTTATGTTAGTCACATCCGTGCATGATAAGCGATCGTTTTCTAAGAATCTATGGCATACTTAGCTTATGTTTCGTGTTTATTTAGCTGCTTCCAAAGGAAAAAGGTTCATATAAACACATTAAGCAACCTGTGAGTCGGACGATGTGAACTAGTAATTGGAACTGAATAATTTTGACTGCATATTGTTTAATTATTTTGCGGTTAGTGGTGTATTGGCTATGCAAGGGCATTTACTGAATGGTAGAGGGATTCAAACGATTTAACACCAAACTTTGACATGTATTTATTTATTTATCACATTTGACATCTTATATTATGCTGCTCTATCACTAACAAGGTACTAGGATACCATGGAAACGTAGTATGGCATGCAGCCATAAGGGATGGTAACATTATACAGATAAAGGAATTGAAATATAATACCTAACAATTCTTGAAAAACTTTCACAGCAAATAATTAAATATAGATATTACACACACCTCATTCTGATAATTATTATGCTAGTATTCACCGTAACCACTGAAATTTCCTTGTTTGGCTCCGACACTATTGGTACCGGTTGAACATAAATCTGGTATCTTGGCCAAAACGTTTTTCTTTCTCTATGATCAGTAACCAGTTCTATTTATTTTTTCTATATATCTTACTAGATACATATAGGTTCAGTAAACATTTTTTTAGTCACGTTCACAATCTTCATTTGTTCCGTATGGAGAAAGTGTAATGAACAGTAAATAAAATTATCACTTATTATCCAATGTTTGAACAAACCTGTTCATATTTGTCTGCGTACATCTATTTCGCATTTTCTAACGACAAGAGTAAACATTTTGAATTCCAGAGACTAATAATTTACCGCTTTCCTTATATATCTACTTTTAAAAATATATATAGCTGTATATATGTATCAACATCTATATAGGTAATCAACAACCGCTGCTGTGAAAGGCAGGTACTTGAGTGGACCATAGGCAATCGCATGGTGAAGCGTCCGAGTGACGACAATTGACTGGCAAGTTCTGGATGCATATATGAACGCCTTTTTAGGTGGCGGAGATGAATCTGTTAGGGTGTTACCCAATCAATCTATCGAATGTCGATTGATCCTTCGATCAATGGTGGAATAGGATACGTCAAGTTCGATCGACAGTCTCTACATAGAGCAACGTTCGATTGATCATCGATTGACAATCGATCGTTTGCTGTAGTAAGACCCTTAGATACACCTAGCTTATTATCTTGTGTCAAAGACTGGATAGAACATATAGTCCCAGAAAAACTTAGTTTTCTCTCTAACAGCTGTACTTTGATTAAATCACTCGCTATCAACCGACTGTACAATCGACATAAAATATTAAACCAACAGATTATATTTGTGGTAAGGCACCATGCTTGCATGCATAATACGAGTATACAAATATAAATAAGACCTCATATAGAATTCAATGGATCGGGCAGTAATTTTCATACACGCAGACCGTTCGTTTATTCATTAGTATCGATAATCTGGTCGGCCGTTGGCCGGGGGCTAAGGGGAACATTTGAGCGCATTCCAAGCTGGGGCGAAGCAAGGTGATTATTTACTACCTGCAACGTAGAATTGCAACGCAGAAGCCTTGTTAGGCCGTTACTTACTGTGTATTAACTACATGTTCAGAGAACTTCGATGAATTTACATTATACTTATTGGGATGGATTGTATTATTGTTTACAGCCACTCTTGAACATGTTTTTGGAACTAAGAACATATTGTTCGCATCTATACATACCTATCTGTTGTCTTTGAAGTTGTCATATTTTTCAATAGTTCTTGTATGAATTACAGAAATTTTGAGAAAAATGTACTTATACTTAATACTAATTACTTTTTGTCGCTACTTAATTTTTGTCGTTCCAAATTATTCAGTGAAAATCTGTAATTAGGTTAAGGAAATGAAAATAAACTATTATTATTATTAACTAGCTGTGCCCCGCGACTTCATCCGCGTAGTATTGGATTATTGGGTTAAAAAGTATCCTATATGTTAATCCCGGTTATAATCTATCTGTGTTCCAAATTTCATCCAAATCTGTTCAGTAGTTTTTGCGTGAAGGAATAACAAACATACATACATACATACATACATCCACACTCACAAACTTTCGCATTTATAATATTAGTAGGATAGTAGGATCAAATGTGCATAGACAAAATTTATTAACGATGTGTGCAATCAATATTGCAGGCGCGGGCCACTTTGACGTGGGCGTTGTAGTGACACTGACAGAAGTGAATTGACAGATAATGTCAGGCTAGTCCAGTAAGGCGACATCTGGTGAGCTGAAAATTATTTGCCTCCGTAAGTTCTGAATTAGTCTAACGCACATTTACGTCGCACCGATTATATTACCGGTACATAAAGAACTGGTGTCTCATACCATGAGTATCTCCTAATATGGAATGCTGTATCTATTTTTGCGTAGTGACGGTTTACCGCAGGAATTCCGTTTAAGAATGACGACCACGTTGTTTACTTAACTTGTATGTTTTGTCTACGTAATTGTCGCGTTAATTATGAAAACATAATTATGACTTGAGAAATGAGTGGTTTAAGAGTTATGCTGTCAAATAGCTGGTTAACCACCGATTTCTGGATTTACAATCAATCAGAGCCGAAGATCTTCTTTCCAATAAATTTTGAGGTCGGTCTACTCCGCTTTGAATGACAACCCTAAATTCCTTAGCCAAATACTGCTTTCGTTCCTTATATTAGGAAGTATCTACATCGGACTGGAAGGTTTCTGCTTTTTCTGCTAATTCAAAGAGTTAATACACCAGCCTTCTGGGTGCGACAGTATCAGTAGAGAGAACACTTCATTATTTAGATGGATGTGTTTTTTTCAATATTTTTAAGTATACTAGGTGAAACAGAAAGGGTATACAATTTTTTTGCAACTTAACTTTGTAAATCTAAAACCATCGGCTTTGTGGGACAGTGCGAGTACTAAAGGTTTTGTAGACTCATGAAATCTGTCAACAGTTGTATTCTTGTAACACCTTTTTTTTTAATTTGCCTCCAAAGTTGATAGTTTTAGAATTACAACGTTAAGTTTTGAAAAAAACAGTATACCCTTTCTGTTTCAAACTGTATACATACATTAATGTAGTATTATTGCGTCCTAAATAAGCCTAAATATGAGATGTAGGTATACATAATAATCTTAGCCGATTAATTGTCCTGCTAAAACCATAGACCTTCACTGGACGGCCACTGGTTGACCGGTAGCCTTGCCATTGTTTTTGCGTCTCGTCTACTCAAGCGCAACCAACCGGACTGTCATCTATAGCATATAATTAATGTGTTGTACTATATGCTTTTGTACATAACAAATAAACAGCATGGCGAAAAAATATTTAAGAATTTAAGTACTTATACTTCGGTACTGCGCAAGGTATTATGAGTACAACAGCTACATATTTATGCTCTATATCAAGGTTTTCCGTTTCCCTGATTTCCTCACTTCTGAGTACCGTATGAGCCCATACATAAGGCAAATAGTCAAGATATGGGAAAAACACAATTCACTTTGCCGTTTTAACGGGCATGCTGATTAATATTTAATGTAGTGTACATATTTATATTATTATGGACTTATTACTACGAGTAGGTGCCATTTGTGCCATACACAAATATAATCGCTATTGAAGTTTGCTAAAACGAATTTATTCGATTCGTTATTTCGAAAATTATTTCATTGGAAATAATCGTATATCATACCTTATATAAGTAATTATGCAATATTATAATAGTCATCACGCTCATTAGGTCTGATTATTACTGGGCTATGGGAGACCATACCACCCCAGAGACCAGAGATCCGTTTGGGGCAAGCCCAGATGCACGCCGCGACGTTGCACTATTAACCTACTACCTACCTTATATAATAGACATTAGGACTATCCCACTCCTGGGGTAAGGCCTCCCCTTTTGCCTTCCATACTGCTCTGTCCAGGGCAATTACCGGCCACGTCTTTCCCACAAAGGTGCCTGGGACATCTGACCGCCGTCTCCTGAGTCGACCCCGACGGCATAGCGGCTATTACCATTAAAGATGGATAAATATAAGAGCGATTTTGGGACTGGTCCAGGTAAACCAGGATCGACAATGGTGACCAATAAAGACGTCGAGGTTAGACCCGCGACGAGCCCCGGGGAAAAGTTAAGTTGTCTTGGAACCCGCACGAATTTACTCGAAAGAAATAATAGAAGAAGTTGAAACAAAAAATATATAAGAGCGATTATAATGAGACGATCATATATATTCAGGATGTGTCACAACGTCGCGTAATGTTCATACCTACATAACATCTACTGAATGAAAGGTACACTATGAATGAAAATCAACGGTTAAAGCCCACACAGTGGCATTGAACTGGGGAGCTAATTCGCGGTTCGCTATTCGCACTATTTCTGTATTCGCTGCACGACACTGTCGCGACGATCTTCGGCAATGTCGTGGTTACGCCTATGACCCTATGGTTCGCAAAACAAGCGGGTGTTTCGCGAAATGCGCGAAGGCAATGCTCAATGTCAGGTGATGCTGTGAATTTAGAATGAGGTTAATTACTTATGTGGGTTTTTTGATAAACGTACACACTTATAAGGTCCTATTTTATTAATTCACGATATTTTGCATGGCGCCTTTACAAATAGTAATGATAATGATAATGTTAGGTACACCATAAAAAGCTGTTTGATAATTGATAGAACAAAAACTAACTAGAAGTGGTGGACAGGTTACCTGATGAATGATACCAATTTATTAACAAGTGACAGCAAAGGACGTGCGAAGCTAATAAACAAATAGTCTCATTGTTGTTTTTGTGCTTCCAATATTATTTAAGTACTCAGGCACGTAAAAAAGGTAGTGGTCATTATTTGGATACCAGGTGGGCTGTTAAAACTATTATTAGTGGAAAAACATTAATAAAATGAGTCGACATTATGTATTATGATGGCATGTAACATAATGAACTTGGTCATTGATGGCTCTTAGTCTTGGACCAGGTAATAAGTTGGGGAAAAACATTACTTTTTTAAGCTGGTCTAGATAAATGTAAGATCTTACTTTAAACGTTAATAATAATGCACAGCGAGGCATTCAGCTGTAAGAAAGAAACCTATCAGATTTTATTGACAATTGACGGAAAGATACCGATATGGGAAATGCCAGCTTCCACCCTACTTCTACAAACAAATTAATTAGAAGATGGATGGAAGCTTTGGTTTCCGATTTCCGACAGTGATGAAAACCCGTATTAAAAATCTATCTCAGGTCTGAGAGCGATCTTGGGTAAGTACACTTGTGACATATAATTTTGTAGTGGTATACATTTCCAAGACCCTAAAGCATTTCCTAAGGCACCATGCAAAATCTCGTGCTTACCTATTTAAAATCAGACCGTATACCTAACATTATAATTATTAATGTCAACAGCGCTCGTTTGGTTTATGAGCTACTGGCTAGCTCTAGTGTCGGAGTTATCAGGCCACCCGAAATTCTAACGAGGAACATATACTTACCTATGTATAAATTTATTGTTCTTAACTTATTCTAAGTTAACTTAATCTTAAAACAATTAAGAAACTTAATTGGGAAAACGTGTGTAGCTAAGTAACCCGTATCTCTTACATCTAAAACCGTTTCAAACTAGTTGTACTAATGTCAAGCATATATTTTTCCCACGAAGAAATATGCCTGCATATCTATTTTAAGTAGATCCCTAAATGTTAAACGAGTGTTATTTACTTGAAGCAATTACTGCAGGTCATGTTAAAATAGTTTTTAATCTACATAATATATTAATAGAGATGACACGACTAGGCCTGTCAGAAGGTTTACATAAGTATGTGATGTAACGTGTAACGACATAGATGGTCTTAATAGCTTTTACTCAACCGTTGGTGTAAAACAAAGTATTAAGATGCTCACGCGCATTGGAGGGAATACAATTACCTCATTTATTATTATTTTAAACAAGCTGGGGAGTTCAACTTTCAATTTTATGTTATGAGCATTTTATTTTTGACATTCATATATATTAAAATCATTTGCGAATTAAAAAATCGTTTAATTTTTTTGTCGGCAGAATGAAAGTGCGTCACATAAATCATTATGCCAATAAACGGTTATTCCAAATTCAATTTATTAATGTCAATGCTAATGTTTCTGCGATAAATTAATTTTAATTTGGTTATGTAAATCAACAATAGTGTGAAGATTGTCATAATAAACTAGATTTTGATAAATTTATTAGGATCATCGACCGTTATTATTGATTAATTAACTCGTAAATGCAGTGGTTTGGAAATGAGATGGCTCGCGACGTAATAGACGAATAGGTTTGTGGAACACATCCATATGAGACAATGATTTATAGGTACGTTTCTAAGGCGAGTGTGGGGTATTAACTAGGCTATTCTAGCATCGTTTGGATTGATTTAAACTTTGGGAGATGAAATAAACTTTTTGTCAAGAGTAAATGTCAGAATTTTAAAGGAATATAGTTACCTAAATAAAAACGAATAACACTTTTGATAGAGTGTTCCAACAAGTAGTATATAAACGTATCGTAAAATACATTTCAGGCAAACATAAACTGCACACCTATATTATTCCTCAGTGTTCGGCTGTTATTTGATGTGTCCATTTTTGTATTCATTTATCGCGCTCAAAGTTTTTATGCACACAGTTTTATTGACATGACAATTATCATGCGCTGCATATGGGCACATAAGAGAATGCCCGCGCAAGAATATTAATTTATTTTGTCAAATAAATCAGACTCTGAAATAAGATAGGTAGGTAGGTACATCAGGCATTCTGTAGTATTAATCTAGTATGAGTAAACGGAGCAACCAGTGAAAATTGTTATATTTGCAATATATTTCAAACAATTTTCTTAATACGAGTCGTTATTGGTCTCGTAAAAATATTGAGTTTATTAAAATTGTCATGATAAACTCGCTAAATATTAACAAAAAACATGACAAGTTTTTGTGGACCACGGAGTCTCGCCCAATGAAAACTAACGACTTTTTGTATACAATCAGGTTTTGAGGTCCGTTTGTGATGAGCACAGCCTTTAATTTGGTCAGAATCACCGCCGTTGGAAATTTATTTCAACATTTTTTCCCCGCACTAAGATCCATAAATATTAATTCTGCAAACCCTATTGTGCGATCGAGTGCTCATGAATAATTCATCGATACCGAATCCGATATCGAGTTTAGCGAGATTTGGGCAATCGATTGAATGATTACAAGTATTCGATTGGGAATGGTGTTTGGGACGATAAATTAGACATTGCAGCCGAGGTTTCAATACCTGAAATAATATTTAGACGGTATGATCGGATGAAATATAATCGATAAATCTGGTGTAGTGGTAAGAGCGTAAGTCGCTCGGCTCAGGCGTCAGGCGGCATTACGTGCTTGTGGGTTCGATTCTCGCCGCGGCTGATTTCGGAAATGGTATTTTTGTAATTTTTTCGGCTGGTCCGGGTGATATTGGGATCGCCCCCATTCTATTTTACGCTTAAACTTCCTAGATTGTATGTCACCCATACATAATTATGTATTGCTTACTTTGGGAACATACAGTTGGTGAGTAAGTAGTGTAGCGGTATTTATTTATTTAATTAGATACTTAATAGCACACAATATTTTCGGTATTCACTCGAGATTAAGGTAATTTCATGTTACTCCTAATTTGGCTATTCAGAGTTTTAGTTTTGACACTTACCTATAACTTCTAATGCAGATAAATTTAATTACTACTTTTAATGTAATAAGTCAAACAATCTATAATTTTCACTTCCACCACTGTTAAGGACACCTGTAAGCCCAGATCCACAGTGCCCAATGATGTCGCCGAGGTTTCACTCCCGACAAGTCCCTGGGCAAAGTAAAATGAGTAGTTAAAGCAAACTTATATAACGTGAAACATAAAAACTTCCTTATTAATAAACGTGGATTAGCAGGCGTATAGTTACACACCGAGCTATCTCTTTCTGTCATCAGAAATTGGACGTTCGAAAGAAGAAGACAAAGTATGGTGTAACTACACAACCGCTAATCCACGTTTATTAATAAGGAAGTTTTTTATGTGCAATGTTTATATGTTTCTATGGCAATTAGCCCATACCAGCTACATACATTTTGTCTCCCTGCTTTGCACCGGAGGGAAGTGGAAATATTTTCTTCCAACTCCTCCTATTATTTCTTTCGATTAAATTCATGCGGGTTCCAAGACAATTTAACTTTTCCCCGGGACTCGTCGAGGGTCAAACCTCGACGTCATTATTGGTCACCATTGTCGATCCTGGCTTACAGGAGTTACAGTGGTGGCAGTGTGTGGCGGGACTAGTCCCAACCGCTAATCCACGATTATTATTAAGGGGAAAATGTACATTATAACTTTGTTTATATAACAAATTCGGCAACGCATCAAATAATTCTGACTATGAAATCGCTACTACATTCTACTCAATCCGCCAGCCTTCACGCTTAATTAGTTCGCTGTATCGGCAATTAACATTGCTTGTTTCACGGGAGGATACTACGAATTCGGAGGATTGGAGTTGCACAAGCGTAGGAGGTCAAAGTTAGTTATGAGGATAAGCGTATCGCAGTTAATCTGCATTTATTAGTTGCAGACGAATACACTTTAAGGTTGTAAGATTTAGCCTGAGTCACGCGATGCGACGAGCCGTCTAGTTGATTGGGACCTGCAACTATCCGCAATCTCGTAGGATTGATTTTAATAATATCGCCAAACTGACACACCAACTGTATGGTACCATGGACTGGGCATACCAGGGCAAATTACGAAAAGGCTATTTCCGAAATTTACCCCAAGCGGGGATCGAACCCGCAACCACTATGTTGCTAGCAAGAGCGAGCTGGAAGCGGCCAAGTGCTGCCAACATAGTGCTTTACAAAATTAAGTGTTAGAGCATTGAGATCCTCACTATGGTCACCGTTTAATAGTATACAACTTTTATTTTTAATTTGTAAATAAATTAACAATATAATGCATTCCAAGAATGAAGAAAATAGTAGTTATGTAATATTATGTTCATTTAAATAGTAACATATTATATATAGTACTAGAAGTGAAGTAATTTAAAATAAAAAACAAAAGACATTCAAATAAACCCTGCCCGCGTGGGATGGGACCAAGAATGCTGGCTGCATTTCCTCGTTGAATTGTTTCTTGTCACCTGTGGAGACAAGTATTTATTGATTCATTATAATGTCAATTTTTTTTAATCATACAAACTTTCATCCCCTATTTTATCCCCTTGGGGGTAGAATGAATCAAAATCCTTTCTTAGCGGATGGCGTCATAACATCTACCTGCATGCCAAATTTCAGCCCGATCCGTCCAGTGGTTTGGGCTGTGCGTTGATAGATCACTATGTCCGTCAGTCAGTCAGTCACCTTAGAGTTTATATACATTGTATCGCTTTACTTATGTGTTCGACTTTGTGTTTTGTCTTCTCAGTTACCGACAGTTTAGTATCTTGGTCCTCAAAATTAGGGATAAGCCCTGCTGTATTTCTACAAAGGTGTACAAATTCATAGAAGGAATTAATTACACAATCGCAGATCTCAGTGGACACCTACGGAACCAGTTGTAATTGGGACACGCCTGGCCGATTTGTGTCAGTAGATGTGCACCTGAACATTCTTATTGCGAAACCAACAAGGCTCTACGTGTTGCACGTTCCAATGGATCTGTTAAGTGTTAGTTGTTAACGTTTTTACTATTATGAAGTGGTAACTCGTGTTTTATTACAGGCACATTATCTATGCTTCGGTAATCGGTTACCTAAAACGTGCATTACACGCTTTTTAAATCTGGGTAGAGGACTTCGATGGTTTTATTGAATGCAATAATGATTCGATTCTCAATTAGTACTTGTTGATTTTTGGGAGCATCCGGGGTCGCCGTCATCTACATAAATGAGGATTTTCTTGGACGTTTCTTGTGAGGACTGCAGAAATTAATAAGTTCGATTTCTAGATGGTGATTATGATTACCCAAATTATTAATTTATCGAAATTATTAATTATTTTTCAAAAAATTACTTAAATGTAAAGAAGAGGAATAAAAGTTATAGCCGATTGGTTAAACATGTGTCTTGCGGGCACAAGATTTTGGTTCGAGCCGAAATCTAAGTGCGAATCATAATTTCAATATTATTTTCAGTGAAGGAAAACATTGTGAGGGAACCTGCATGTCTTAGAGAATCTAACCTATTTTGAAAGACATGTGATATCCGCCTACCGGCATTGGCCCACCTTGATTAGGGCCTAAATCCCCCTTCGTATTGAGGAGAGGCCCGTACCTACCCGTTCCTAATCTCTTACGCTAGTGGTGTATAGTTACAAAAATAATAGGTATATTTTAAACTGACCGTGATGCCTAACGCTCTACCGTTAATAGCCAAATGCAAACAAGTATATGTGTATATATAAGGGAACGAGGCCGCCGCTATGATACTCTTTATCGATGATTCCGAAAATGTCGCGACATTGGCAACTGGTCAACGTTTTAACCCACTCTAGGAAAGGTTGTCGATACTGCTTACCTTTATTTTAATTTGCTTTGTTTTCTTAAGTGTGTAAAGTACACAGGATAGCATGCATCATGCATCTTGCGCAGGTACCGATAGCTAGAGCACAATGCATTTTTATAGGTTAAGTTTTTTCATTGTGTTGCAATTCAGAGCGATGGGCATGACGATTGAAAATGCTCCTCTCATTTTACAGTGTAGATACATATTCATTTCAATAATATAAATAATCTAAGAAAATTTATGAAATGACTGAAAAATGTGACCTACAAAAATTGAGGCGATGGGTGAAAGTGAAAAATGACAATAAAAACTATTAATTCACAATTAAACATATCTTTTCCTTCATATTCGAAAACTATTTTAATAGGAAATCCACACCAAATACAGCGCCGTAACTAAAAACTTAGAACGTCTTCACTGAATTGTTTTGAAACAACTTACAGAGGCTATGACAAACTTGTATTCCTATGTTTATTTCAAACAACCTGTGGGTATTAAAGCAGTTTCTCAGCACAAAATGGACTTGAAGAAAGTAAGATGACAAGTTTCCTTTCTTGACTAATGGAGGCCGCGAGGCAGTGAGTCAGAGTTTCCGACACACATGGGTAAGAAGGTTGCAAAGTTTTTGTAGATTCAATAAGGTTTAATTTGATCTTTATCGCATAACCATTATATAAATACTTACAATACATATGCATCGCTCACGCCTTCTTTTTCTTTAAGGGTAAGTGGAATTAGTTTGTTGAATTTTGAGCATTGTCATTTATCTAAAAAACGAAAATCTTTAAGTATAAAATTCCTGTGTAGGTGTGTTCGTAATTATTCTCTTCCTAAACGGCTTGACCGTTTTCGATGTTTTTTGCACTTTTGGCGTCACCTGGTTCTTAGCTGGTGTTGATATCTAGAAAATAAACCTATGCTAGCGGAGTTGCAGACAAAAACTCTGTAGTCTGTAAAATTTCCACACATTTACAGAACGCAAGATATGTGTGTAACATTGACATTCGTATCTATTAGTAAACATATTGAAATTTTATGATGCAAGTAAACAATGACAAATAACATTCTTAATAGCCAAACCAGAAGTATCAACCACATGCTAACGATTCTAATGTAGGAAGCTCGAATTATGTCTAGGAATGCAATGCGTAAGATTTATTTTTACATTCGTACAACTAAATAGTCTAATTTCATTGAATGGCTGCTCTCACCTTAATTCTGTAAGTAATGCTTACAAAATCTATTTCATACAATTAAATTATTAACTTAAAATATTCGATGATGATATAACAAATAACTTGGATGATGATTAACCCTGGCTACCAGACGTTCATGTTATCAATTCTTTGATGTATTGAACTGTGTAGCTATAAAACACCATATACATAAAAGTATTATGTGTGCTACGTGATTATTATGTCGCGTCAACTTATGCGCAAGGTACTAATGAGGAAACTTCGGAATGTCGCAGCCAAGAGATCATTGATGATATGCCAAAGGTCAGCCTTACGATGATCGAAGATATGGGCTTTAATCAAGGATTTTTAGATAATGAGACATTCATGAGAGGACTTTATTTGAACCTTTTTAATACATGAAAGGGGGAAATCTAAGCATTGCGAGTTGTTTCATTTTGATTCGTCATACCAAACATGTCAGAATATAACGAGGACTCAAAACAGGGCTTAAACATTTGAGAACTGTTTCGGCCTCAATTTTGGTTCTCCAAAGTGGACGGTCGCATTTTTGTATCGTATTGTTATTACTTGTGTTTGTTATTGATATTTGTTACTTGACACTGGCGAAATACCTATTAACTTGGGTGGGTTTAAATAAAGAAGAAGAAGAGGAGTGTTTCAGTATTTGTCCGTTAGAGGGATAGCTAATGACGTGTCGTGACCAAATGATGCTGATGACAAGAATATAATGTCTACCAAGGATATTAGTAAGTATCTAATGAAATTAAAGAGATGGATAGACCGACATGACGAAACCAGGGTTGCTTAGTTTGATCACAGAAAGAAGAATTTTATATGGTCTTTAGCTTGACCACGGAACCCTTCAAACGTTAACAGTAAAATTGAATATTAGGTTTCAGGCTCATTTGTCTGGAAAAATAAATATTCAAAATTTGTGTTTTGCTTTAATACTTTGTTATAAAAGTCTGATGAAAAAAAACTATACACCTCTATTGACGGTTTTATATGAATTATTATTATGTATTTATACAGATGTCAGTTTTGTGTCACGCATTGAATTTAGTAGAGTTCAGGGTCGGGTGACCATCTATTCTGGTGCTTTAAACTGTTCATCGCGGCACAAACCGTTACTGGATTTGGGTGTCCTTTCATTGGAATTGGGTTTATGAGTAGAGTGTTAATTGACATGTCGTAGAATTTGAGATTAGAAAGATCAGTAACTTAATAAAGTTGATACTAGACACTAAGGCGCATAAATCCGCTATTTTTTAGACTAGAGAATGATTTATTAAAGTAGGTATAAATAGATAATTAGAGAACGATCTTGAGTAAGCTATTGACATCACATTTTGTATTAGTGATAGATAATTAATACGGGCCGTAGATACGTAGTATCATGATTAGGTATGTGCGTTTTAAGAATTTCTGATTTTATTATTATATTGACGATTCTTTTAAACCGCAATACATGCCCACATATGAAGTTAAATAAAAGTTATATAAAATAGTAAGAGTCTGGTTATATTTTTTATTGTATTTTTCAGTTACTGCTATATCAATTTGCATAGGTAGTAACTATTGCCCAGCTCTACCTTATATGTAATTTGTTCAACGCTATACAACCGTAAGGAATCGGGAGCGAGGTTACCGTTTTATATTTTCATTGTTTCTGAATGTCTCTATTGAAATCCGATACAGGTCTTATTCAAATGTGTCGATAACGATCGTCCTGGGATGGTAACGGATACAGAGTCAATGACCTCCCCGTGTCGCGTTGAATTACATTAAAATATATCAACATTATAGCGACATTTATTAGCGTGAGGTCGCATGTCTTCGTGGCGACAGGTTTTCACGAGAGTCATGTCTTCGTAGCGACAGGTCTCTTAATATGTTCATTAAATTATACTATTTATAACACAAGTAGGAGATTAGAGTAACGTCAAGAAATGTGGAAAATAAGAAATCCCAATTATAAAAGAAACACGTAGTGACCATTTAACAATTTGTTTAAAACTCACACAACAATAATGGCATAACATTTTTTTTTTTTAAAAGCAATGATATTCGATTGGTTAAGCATGTGTCTTGTCGGCACAAGAACCTGGGTTCAAACCTCGGCTCGCACCTCTGGGTTTTACGAAATCTATGGGCAAATTATAATTTCAGTATTACGATTATCACTTGCCTACGGCGAAGGAAAACATCGTGAGGAATCCTGCATGCCTTGGAAAATCTAACCAGCTTAAGAAAGACATGTGAATGCCGTCAACCCGCACTGCACCAGCGTGATAGATTATGACCTGAATACCCCTCGTATTGAGGGGAGGCCCGTGCCGAGGGACGTAAAAACTATATATCTCTTAAAACAAACGTTCCTTTCAAATTTAAACCCCTTGTCAGATTTGACTGTACCGTCTTCGACAAATCCGCATACAGCGTGGCTTAACATTTAGATAAGTAATTGTTCTTTGAAACATAAAAATACACCCCTGCCAATAACACGTGCTTAGTCACGGTGTCTTCAAGTATGGTAATGTGTGTTTATACAGTCGTCACATCGACGCCACTCCGCCAAGGTCGCCGGCCATTGTGAGCCAACACACCAACGTTTGATCACCGAACAGATATTTCAAATTCGCAACACGCTACATTGTTATTCTTATCTCATTGACGTATGAAGATTTACGCGTTGGAGTAGCAGTGTATAACTAAAACAGCGAATAATTCTTGTAACGCAACATTTTGCAACAACGTTTCTACCATGAAAACGATTTCCCATGAAATTAAACTGTTTTACTTAGCTGCTAAAGTTTACTTTCAAATAATATGTATTTTATGAATCACACATTATTCCGTAATGACGGGCAAATTACAGTAATTGGTATTCTGTAACAGCTGTTGTTAATATCTGTAATATATTTTACGTGGTGTTGTTTACTAACATTGAGTCGTGGTCTCGCGCTAAGTTAGACAAGCAATGTTTATTACAAAATAATGTGCATAATATATTTTATGACCACTTTGAATAACTTAGAATCATAGAGGTGCTAGCCACATTTTTATTTAAAAGGAGTCTATGATGTTCTCTTCTTATTCTGCTCTATAAGTAACTGAATAATAATAACAATATATTTATTGAAAATTAAGCCTTTACTGTACTTATATCTTATATATTATCTTAGTACATACATGATAACTTAGGACTAATGGCTGTAAAATATGTGGCATAAAACGTTAGACTTTGTCAGCCCAAACTAGAAATAACTCTTTATTTAGACAGCGAATTCTACTCACTTGAGTGTTTCAGAATTCCAGACCAAATGTCAGTAAGTATAATATGTTAGACACTAGTTTTAATCTTAAACACGTATCTCCTATCTTACTTAAGATTGTAGTTCAATGCCGCAATGTTAGATGTCGTTGCAAGTTTGTAAATCTTGTTGATGATAATGATGATGTTACATTACAGTATCATTATATAATTATAATAATATATATACAGATTAAATCAAAACAAACTTACTAATTATTAAATGTACAAAATTTGCCCCATGCGGAAGCGTACCCAAGATGCTAGCCGCATTCCCTCGCTGGATGGCTAGACCCACTCGCTGAGCGAGGAAATGCCCAGCCCTTGGGTCGCCAGTTGCGTCGACCAATCTTTTTGATATCTCTTGAATGAGATTATGCGTGCTTGGACCCCATGGACCTAGGGTCTCGACTCCAGTATCATTTAATTATCTAAGTGTTACCCCCAGTCCAATTTACAATACCCATAGTACAAGCGTTGCTTAGTTTGGGACCATACGGTTGGTGTTTCAGATATTAATTTATCTACTATTCTGAAAGCAGCATCGCTACTTTTTTACAAAGGGTTAAGTGTGTTTATTTGCGGGTTGAGTAGGATATTTAGGGGGTTGAGTTTAATACCTTATTGTTGCTTATTGATTTCAATTTTCTGTTTCACAGGTGTCCAGTAATGCGCTGACATGCCGATTACCGCCGTGTCCCGCGAGACGCCACCCGCGTCACCTCCGCTGCAGGCCACCACCTATGAAGAGGCATTAGCCACCGTATGTAACTTGTTATATGGTTTCAAATAGCTTACTGTTTCGGAAGTCTGAGGTCGGGTTATAAACTGTCATGATGGTGTACCATCCAAGTTCAAGATCAAGTAAAAAGGAAAAAGTTGAATTAACGTAAAGTTAAGTAAACGTAACATAAAAAGTGGGATAGTGGGAGCAAGTGGAAGAAGATTTATACATTTTATAAGTTGTATAGGTATTCAGGAACTCTACATAAAAGAAATTATGAAATAATAATGAGTTAACAAATTTATTAAATGTTATTTTATATTTATTTACCAATGAATCTATAAAATAATATAATATTCAGGTAGGCTCCTACTTAAGTTTTTTGATTTCGTCATGCCGAGAAGCCAAACTCACACTTGGTTTTTTTTTTGTAGCCGATAGAGAATTCAATTGACAATGATGTCATAGACTAATGAGGATACGCAGACTCGATGACTAGAGCAATCCCATCCGGCTCTATCACGTTTTTTTATAGCAACACGAATGCAAAATAAATAGGTGGATAATCTAGGCCTCGTCACGTACCTAGTAGGTAGAATAGTAACTATGAGAATTAACACTCACGACATCAACGTCACGTGGTCTAGCATGTGATTTTAATAATAGGACTGATCTAATCAACTGTCTGTAGGTATAGCTGTATTTCATATGTGTACACTGCACTAATCTGGGTGCATAAACACCCTGGGGCCAAACTCTGTTAACGACTGTCGCTCGACTCGAATCACATTCGACTAGCAAAACGTCAAAACTGACGAATTACGTATTATTCTGAATACGTTACTTTGTCAGTTTCCTATAGACAAACTGTGAAAACTGACGTTTTCATTTACGCGTACAATCGTTAACAGAGATGGTCCCTGGTGGTTTAGTATATAAGTATTGAAAGTATTTAAATACCGATCAAGTAATCGAATATCTCTATAAATTCTCCAGTAAAGCTTCACGATTCCGCTAGGAGTGCTGTGAAATGTATGGAAATATTCGATTACGCATTCGATAGTCGATACAGGCAAAACTTGTAGGTACTAATTGTGGCAAAATGTATATGCATCTAGGTGTGAAATTTAAACATCACCAAAATAAACATGAGCAAGTAAGTGATGTCAAATCAAATTCGCACGTATATCGAAACTGATAACAGCGATGAAGAAATAGCAAACAACATTACAATTTATATACGTTTGGCTTCATCGTTTCGCTATGCTAACTCCTTACCACCTTGACATGCGATTTGCACAGCCATTGCCGAAACGCTAGCGACACGTATCACTACATAGCGATTGCCCCACTGTGTGAATGGAAAATGGCCATAATAAGGCAAACGGACACAGTACAATCCACCTGCATACAATGGCTTAGTAGTTTAGTTCTGTTCCCAGCTTCCGACGCGCGGCTTCTCGATACGTACAGCTCAGACCGAGTTATCACAAACGAAATTAAAATTATACACAAATCGGTTCGATACTATTTGTGGAAAATGTATGACATAAGTATGGATCTTGACTGCAATGACACAGTGCTGTGGAGTGATTTATTTGAACGTCTGCAGTGATCGATAAAATATATTTTTATAGGATCATAAAATATTCGTTTTGGCTGTTCAAGTGTTACCGTGTATCTTGCGTATTATAACAGTTACTGTATGTACGGACCTTGATTGTGTTGTTATTGGGAGCATTCTAATTATATAGTTACCGTGTTCGATGTTTGGGTGTGATTTTCTCACGAACGCCGAAGCGTTCTCAGCGATCAGTCACGACACCACAACTGGTTTTATTTGCGGACCTAGTTTCTTTACTGAAGGCTTGGCTTAACGCTGTTTTTTTCAATAGTTGTTTTAAAGAAAGTTCTCTAAATCATTTTTATTTATTAGTGACCCATACCGAGCTTACTATAGGTTTAAAGATATTCGTTAGATAAGTTATGTTGTTGCCAAATTTCTTTGAAATCGTTCAGTAGTTTATTAGTGATGATAAACAGGCGGATACCTAAAATAATTAGGCGTAGGAGGTGAGTACTGAGTGTGCTGTTAAAAACATTAAAAAAACACACACACGATAATTAACATATACAGGGACTAGTCCCGCCACACACTCCCACCACTGTAACTCCTGTAAGCCAGGATCGACAATGGTGACCAATAATGACGAATGAATAATTAACATATAGGTGACATAAGGTGACAAAAAACTGACAAATATTAATTATGTCATAGACAATAGCGACTTAACAGACATTTGTAAATGTACACGTTCCACCTACTTTATGCCCACATTTATGACCATATTTACAGTAATTGCAGCCGTGATATGATATGATGTGATATGGTATGATATGATATGATGTTTAATCGGGTATTAATTAAGAAGTACTTACTCAACGATAGCAAAAAACGACAGAAAATTTATTGAAAAACTGCACTATTTTCATGTCAAGCCAGAGAGCTGTTTCTTTAATAGTCAAAGGGTCAAGCGCATTTCGAAACGAAAATATTTTTTAACCCCCGAAGAAAAACGACGGGTGTTATAAGTTTAACATGTGTATCTGTGTATCTGTGTGTCTGTCTGTGGCAACGTAGCGCCCAAGCTGATGAACCGATTTCAATTTTGTTTCTTTTGTTAGATAGGTATTCTGATCGAGAGTGTTCTTAGCTATGTTTCATGAAAATCAGTTCAGCCGTTTGAAGATCATCAGCTCTTTTGTAGGTTGAAAAAGCCACATTCACGGCCAAAACCAACTTCCACGGCTCGAATCCGATCGAAATTTGGGCTCATTGGAATAATATCTTTGCATCACTTGAGAACGGCTGAAACGATTTCGCTTTATTATATTTTTAAATGATCGTAATAGTCTGAACTGGCTTTTTACAATATTATAAATTTGAAAAGTTTCCCGGATTCTGGAAAAAAATGATATTTTATCAATTTTTATATGAGATTTGTGTATGAACTAAAGACGTTCCATAAGTCACGTGTCAAATGATGATAACGCGCACGCGTTAAATTTTGTTAATGGTCATGGAATATTACGCAATAATAATTCTAGAGGGCGCTGCTCCGGCATTGAGAAAAAATACAGAAAATAAACTAATTTAATATAATTTTAGCGTTATTTGGACGAACTAGGTAAAGTATACATTTGATGAAAAGGTCGTCGCATCGGGGGTTTTTAAATTTTCAATTTAGAGTTATTTTAAACAGTAGAAGTAATTAAGTATAAATCTTTCTATAACAACAAATATAACAGCTTATTTTTATACAATTCAATGTGATTTACATACATCTGTACTCGGAAGTGAATGATGTCCGCGTATTGTTATTTCAATTGCATTCATAAACGGGAAGCGATATATTTAAAGATGTTAATTGTTTTGTTTTACTATCTGTATACCAAGATGATTTGAAAATAAATACATTGTTTTATTGTCTCTAACACAATATGAACCACAAGTTCATAAAATGCCGAATAGAATGTTGGCATGTCGTATCGCTTCTCGTTGTCCGTTGTTTACCTTATGTTTATATTTAGGTAGGCACTTCTTTATAATGGCTTCAAAGATTTCTAGAACAGTACCATGCGTACCTACCTAGTAAAGTTGACCAGATATTGTTTAAAAGTAAGAGAATTAAAGTAAGAGAGTAAAGATTATATATTATTTTTGATAAAAAAAGTTTATAACTAAGTATAGATACTATACGCCGCGGTACGTAGCCGTTACGCAACACCATTCACGCAAATCGGGAGTCAGAGCGAACGACAATTTAAGAATAGCCTGCTCACCTTGCGTCGCTTCGTGGGAGCGCCGTTTTATGTAAATTCCAAGTTAACTACCGCATTTCTACAGGCGATTTGCGTGTACTCGTGGGCGATGAAAGGTCGTTTGTTAAATTGGCCCTGTCTCATATATGGCCACTTAATTTTAGAGATTTATGGCCACCCTATCGGGAACTTTGACGTGGTCGAATGCCGGCTAAACGCGTGATCGTTTGATTAATCGTTTGTTCGTTCAAGAAGCAAGTAGGTACCTGATTATTTGGTTCTGAGCACCATTTTCTTCCTTGATAAAAAAACATAAAAGAGCATTTAAAAATTTATATTTTCGTGGGAACTTAAAAAATATCACTTCTTTGTGTTTATACCTACGTTCTAAGAGTCACAATATTAAACTATAATCCGTAGATTTAGAAATTGAGACTGTCTAACGCTATGTGCGTATTGGCATCTTAAGCATGTATCAGAATATATCTTAACGATTTCATCTCATCACGTGTTCTGGCCATAGATCACGGACGCAAAAACATGTCACGTTGTGATGCCAATACTTAATACCTGTTTACATCATACTAGTTAATAGATTGCACGAGTCATGCGATAATCGGATTGAACGTAAGAAGTGCCTTTAGGACATATATAAGGGTTTTTTTATACACAGTCCCAAAGTATTATTATAATAGATATGTTTATGTATTTGTAGAAAGATGGCAGATCCGTGTAAATTTCGAGAATCAATCAAGTTTTTTTATAAGTATACCTAACAAAGAGAACAAACAAGCGTACAACCGGCCTGATGTTAAGGAGTTACCATAGTCTGTAGATGCTTGCAATTCCAAAGGAATTGCTGGGTGTTCCGCCTCTCACTCGTCGTAGGAAACGCAGCTATAATAGTCACTTTACGCCGCTTTTCTGTGAGAGTGTGGTATTACCCCGGTCGAGCCAGGCTGTATATGAGCAAGCTAGGCTAGACAGGAAGACGAGCTGTACCTCACCTTACAGCAGGAAATGCCGATGAAGATGTGGAAAAAGAATAGCTTCATACTTTTTCTATGTAACTTAGTATCCTCAGTGCGAGTTTTTAACTTGTGTATTTGTGTGTCTGTCTGTGGCATCGTAGCGCCCAAGCGGATGAACCGATTACAATTTCGTTTTTTTTTGTTAGATAGGTATTCTGAACGAGAGTGTTCTTATCTTTGTTTCATGAAAATCGGTTCAGCCGTTTGAAAATTATCAGCTCTTGTGTAGTTTAAAAAGACGTCGCATCGGGGGTTTTCTAAATTTTCAATTTTAGTTATTTTGTTAGCTAAACGCATTATATATATGTAGTTTGCGTAGGTATTTGCGTAGAAATTTGATAGCGCTCCTACTGGACTTTATACAAAACATTTTTCCATACAGGTAATGAGAAAATACGTATTTGAGGCACTACTTAACATCGTAGAAAGTTATAAGCGACGAGGATACAAATATTAACTCCTCTGTTGATTATCGTCTCGTTACATCTACCGCGTACGCGAACAATACCATTTTAGACGAATTCAATTAGTTACCATCCATTATTACACTTAATGAACACTCAAATGTGTCCAAATCACGTGTTATTCAATACCCAACGTTTCAAAGTTGAAGGTTTGTAATGTACCCGTATTAGGCAGTACAGTCACCTTGCGGGCGGGATCGCCTTGCGGTGACTCAGTGCGATACTCGATACGTATGGCCACTCGAGCGCCTGCGCCTGGGCTGAAACCGTCGATCATTCTCAGACGCTCATTGGCTTTTTGTCGTATATCGCCTGCTTTAATTGGGCAGTTGGCAGTTCTTATTTTAAAAGCTTTTAACGATACGATATGATCATTAATTATGTTTTTTTTTTTTAAAAAAGGAAGTATGTGGAAATTTCTGTCTTAAAAATAATTTATAATGAAACAAAAATTACGCGACTCACTTTGCGCGGTGCAACGTGGCATTTACAATACACTAGTATTTCTAGCGCTAGGATGATTCAACCAATCATTCTAGATCTAAGGTTACCAGCCACGCAGTGCCGTAAGTCGCCTTTTATGCGCCCGGTGCAAGGTCCTATCTGCGCTCTTGATAACATACTCCAGAGGGGGTATTCACAGTCGGCGGAAAGTTTCCGATGTCGGAAACGACAGCTTCCATCTTCTTTTACAAATTAATTAGAAGAAGGATGGAAACTTTCCTTCGACTGATGTGAAACCCCCCTGGTCTGGTCTTTTCTGCGACCCTTCAGGGTTAGCGCCCTGTGCCTGGGCTTCGCTGGCACCGTCCTAGTTACTGCCCTGAAGCTACGCAATAAACTGCCTACGGGTAAAACCTGGTCCAAGTATTTACTATCAGGAAGAACATCAAACAAAAGACGCATAATCGTGCAATGGTTAACTGGCACGAATGCATCATCGAGTTACGTAGGACAAACAAAGCCACAATACATAGCCACGTAACAGCGAGCTATTAATATTACTTATTATTTATTATGCACCGGTGATGGACGCATTGTCTTCATGGAGCGTGAAGCTTGGTTCATATTTCAATACTACAGGTATATCTATCCGTCCTTAGTTAATTATTGTGTATAGGACATACCTTATAAAAGGTATAAAACACTTCACCATCAAAAGCCATTTTCTTACAATTAATTTGGTCGCCGTCGCGATATCATAACGTTGGTGTTTCAGTCAAATATACAATAACTATTTCATAAAATATGAAATTTGTGAAAAGAGTGGTTTTTTTTAATCCAAAACTAATTTAAAAATAAAATACTAACATTTCGGTTCACAAAGTGATGACATTAGGACACAGAGATGGATGAATGGACGGATGAACCGATAGGCGGATGGGCAGATTGACGAACGGACGAATGGACGTAGGGGCGGACGGACTGGAAGATCATTTAAGAGACTATTAAAATGACCGAACCGAGAAATAAAAACATAAAATCAAACCCAGTTACAGAGAAGCACAATTAATAATTCAGAAAATGTTCGATACTTTATAAGTGCAGGTTGTCTCGCAGTATGACCCAGGCTTTAGGAACTGTACGCTAACACATTTGTATTCCTTGCGGTACGTTGAGAGTGTTATTTTGAGTGACTGGATGCTACAGCCAGGAAACAATTTGGCGAAGACCTGCGTTCATGACAGGGCAATGTTGATAGCATTAGTTGCTCAACCAGATATGCGGATACGTCACATCCTTAAGACCTGTAGTAATAAATCGATCTCAAGTCTTGGAAATGTAATTTTTATGTCATACAAATACAAAAAGACATGTCAAAAGCGCACGTAAGATCGCTCTCTTAATACGAACCTGAGATATACGATGAAAGGAGTAAAATCTGTCTTCTCAGATAAGAGACAGACGGTACATAATAAACACTGTCAATAATCTATAGATTTTCCATCAGAACGATCAGTGTTCATTAATGTTCTTTAGCTACTTGGATCCGATTAAAAGTGAATGGAAAAACTTAACTGTGTAAATGAATGTTTCAATTTACACAATCGGTTGTAAGGAGATAGGTGCATTATGAAATCAATTCGTACTGCAAACGCGTCGGTGAAGATTAAAGAGAACAGAGAATGGCCTTGCGCAGCCGAAGGGTCAGGTGATCGGTCAATGGGCCTCGTACGAGGCTCGCCACTCTCAGTTTCAAACGAGCTCGCTGAAGAAGCAGGTGTTATGCAATAAGTGTTCATTGATTCATTTGTTGAGGCAACCGTTAGGTTTATTTTTAGTGAGTAATGGGCGCAAATACCTTTCATTATGTCTTGTCTTGAATGTCATTATACGGTTGTACATAATAATGATTAAATTTAAATTGCAAGCGGCATCTGTATAACGATTTCTATTAGTGTTATATTGCCTCCAATAATTGCTCAATAAAAGATGATTAAGTGATTGTAACATTTTAGTACCTACTATTAAGAAAGGGAAATGTCGGAAAATGTTGACTGAATCCACACAATATTTTAGTATCCTACTAATATTATAAATGCGAAAGTTTGTGAGTGTGGATGTATGTATGTATGTATGTATGTTTGTTACTCCTTCACGCAAAAACTACTGAACGGATTTGGATGAAATTTGGAACACAGATAGATTATAACCGGGATTAACATATAGGATACTTTTTAACCCGATAATCCCGAAAGTTTCGCTAAGTTAAAATACTACGCGGATGAAGTCGCGGGGCACAGCTAGTTTAATTATAAGTCAGCTGCAGTAGGTAATACAATACAATTCACCTTAACAATCATAGCTATCTATCAATCATAGCATCTAAGCACGCGACGGAATGTTTATTCTAGCGCAATTAATGACTAATGCTATTTGTCAATAAACTATGTAGAGGCATTAAGTTAATGCTGATTGACATTAATTTCTGCAACTGGTGTTTCCGGTGTACCAGGGTCGGATCGACTGCGTTTGTTCCAACAATGTGTGTAATTTTAAAAAGGAGTGTTACAACTTCTACAAGCATCTGAATGCGTCCGATAGCCTTCGATTATATTCGCTTGTTTTAATTAAACAATGAAGACCAAATTATTTATATATTACTGTATATTGTGTGTTTTTTATATCTCTAGTTTTAATATCAGCTTCACAAAACTGAATGTCGACCGTTTGGCGTAGTGGTTCGAGCGTAGGCCGCTCAGCTCACTGCACCAAGTGGTTGCGGGTTCGATTCCTGTCACGTCAAATTTCGGAAATGTCGATATCATATCATTATCATTTATAATCATCTGGAATTCACGTTCACACTCGTGTAGCCCTGGTGTTTTTTTTTAATACACTGTAGCGACCATTCCAAAGGAATTGTAATAATATCCTATTCTGTGGGTCATTCACACGATGAAACTGACACAGCTGCCATATACCATATACGACATAATTGCCATATTTGACATCTGGATTCAGTAAAACGTATAGAAATGATCGGTGCCGGGCTAACCGTATGAATGATCGCTTAGGGTTACTGCAGAAAATTTTATGGCTATAATTTTGAAAAGGCAGAAATACATTCTCTACACAAATTAATCTGGGCTATGTTTTCTTACAATATTTTACTTTCAATCTGAACTTAAGGTCTCAGTGAGTGAGCCTCTCGGTATTTGTTTACACAATAATCAGACGAGAGCCCGGAGAAATATTCTTATAATTGAACACAGACCTTTGCCGACCTCTCTGTAGAGTCAAGGAAGCATAATTTGGAGTCGGCTCCTTGCCTCTGTTTCATTTTGGCAATACCGGGCTTGATTCGGCGTGACCTTTTGAACGTGTTTCGTAAATCTACGTGCTGCACGGTCACTAGGGTTGTCAACCCTACGACAACAAAAGAATAAAGTAATTAATCTTCAAACTCTTATTATAATAAATAATTTATCGAAAAGGTCGAAACTTTTTGTGGGCGGCCCCTACTACAAAGTCCAACGGCCTCAATTGTGATAAAGAGTTAAAGTTTATTTAGAGCCAAACGCCAAACTTGATATTTTAAGCATACATGTTTCATGCATGTATTATTTCATTCAATTTATAAATAGAGATATTTTGTTACTAGGAACGACTTGGCAGCCCTAAGAATTGCAATATATTGTCGAGTGAAATTAATTGTAGCAATGTTTATTGATCGACTTCCCTGTATTGGTATTATACGATTTCACTGCAATTAATCAAAATGTAATATATGGTCATGTATCGTAATGGAAAAACGACATTCAGTGGACGTACCACAGTACAAGGAAGTTCAGGTCGATGTTTTAGTTAGGATTTTGTATCTACCAAACTTTGTCTAGAGTCAGGCTATGTGGAGTCTCTGCGATGCTAAAGAGTATGATCAGTTGTGTGGCCCTGCTCCACTATAGCGGGTGGAACGAGCCTAGATCGTAATGCGATAGACCCCATTGTGTGGCCCGTACTTGTCAATAGGGCTGTCACTGGTGATGGATAATGGCGCTGATTCTGTTACTGTATTCCTAACTAAATTTGACTTTCTCAAAGTATTGTCTTCTTTATTTTCGCATATACAAAGTAGTAATCTTTGGTATTTTCGTGGTCATAGTATTAAGAGGAAGACAGCAGAAATTTTATAAATCATACTAATATTATAAAGAGGAAAACTTTTTTTGTTTGATTGTAATGAATAGGCTCCGAAACTACGGAACCGATTTGAAAAATTCTTTCACTGTTGGGAAGCTACACTATCCCCGAGTGACATAGGCTATATTATATTTTAAAAAAATTAGGGATCCTTACTAAAACTCCAATAATGTAACCGCAATGTACCCGTGCGAAGCCGGGGCGGGCCAAAATATTGTATTATTCAGCTCAGTAGCACAACGCCTCAAATGTAAATATAAGTTAGAACTTAGGTTAAAACGAATGCATTGTAGCAGACACTTCATCCACTCCAGATAATGAAATTAATAAGAGAGGGAGAGAAAAATATTATTTATTAAAATTAATACACAGGTTACAGCCCTCTATGGATAATGGGAGTTCTAGAAGGTAGTATATTTTAGTTGAAAGGAAAAAAGCTAGAAAAGAATGAATAGGTATCAGCCCTAAATACAAGGCGATAGTTCCCATTAGCGGCAGTCTAAATATTGTATTGTACGCGGGGTTCGTCCTAAACACTTCATTGTTCCGAGCCGAGGCGTGTGTCCGAGCTGATGGCCGCCTCAGATAGGTGCCGATAGCCCCCGGCTCAATTCACCCTTAAATGTAAATAGGTATGCAAAGTAACATTTTGTTTTCTTTTTACTCCTGCCTGCGATGAAGTTCATAAAGAATGTTATAGTTTGACGCCTGTCTATTTGTGCCATAGTAACTCAGTACCAAATGAATCGATTTAAATGCGGCTTTTTTATTTAATAGCTGAGGGAATTGAATAGATTGGTGGAAATAGGGTCTGTCGTTTTGTAGAATATACCTCGTGCTTAGTTTATTTTTAGTATAAACGTATACTTTAATACTTCCTAGGGTTTTGTTATCAAAGTATAACTACCTCAGATGTTATAAGGTAGCTAATTAAAAAAAACATCTTGACGTTTACAATGGATGAAACATTCACACAAAAACTGTTGCCCTTTTTTTGTTGCCAGAAAATGGAGACAAGAATATGTTGTATGTGTCTAGAGCAAACGAGGGATGAGGTTGTAGGTTATCTCTGGTATAATTCTGAATAAAAATATTCAGTGGTTATCTTTATAAGATTGGTAGCGGTCACGACTTAACATCAAGCCTCAGGTATCGGAACCCATACCGGGAGTTGATTAATAATATTAAAATTCAGTTTGAGATCGAACACCTCGGGGTCTTCAGTTTAAAATTCCATTTAAGCATCAAGTATCTAGACATAGTCAATAATTCACGTCGTCTTTGCAAAATATGATGCGATTTTTTTATTACAAAAATTTTTCTTGGCCTGTGCATAGGGTCCATCTGATAAGTTGACGAGAAGTGGACTCTATTGAGACTGCTCTACACTAGTTTACTTTGGCTTTATAAATGGAAATACATACATACATTATTAATTTTCACATTGTTCGACGACGGATAAGATTGTAGTATTATAAGGTCCAATAATACAAGGCCAGCGTTATTACAAACTGCTTGAAGTACGGAACCTGTATATTATTTTTTACTTATGTCTTTGTACGTTTTTCGTGTAAATTAACTAAGTATCTAGTCCACTATTACTAAGTAGGCAGGGTCGGTAGCCCATAGTAGGTATATGTATACTTGCCGAGCTCGTTGCGCCGGCGCAGCGGGTGCATCACAATGCGCCGCGGCCTCGCTTGTCACGCTGCGTTAACCGCGCAAGGCCGCGCCCTTCGACACTGACACCTAGTACGTAACTTACTACTAAATGAATGACCTGAGATTACTCGATACGATTCAAAGGTTTATATTATTGTTGTTATAAAACAATATCATAGATCCCGTGAATGGGTAGGCAGACTTGCACTGTGGATACATACTATATTGACGACCGCTTAGCGCAGTGGTTCGAGCGTAGGCCACTCGGCTCAGTGCACATGGTGGTTCGGGTTTGATTCCCTCCAGGGCAAATTTCGAAAATGGCCTTTTCGTAATTTGGCCCCGGTCTGGGTGTCTCTGGGATCGCCCCCAGTCCATTGTACGGTACCCATACCATACAGTTGGTGTTTCAGTCTGGCGATATGTATATATGATTTATTGCTATTATACCGGGAAAATTCCTCTTTAATGTATCAAATGTGACATTGTATTTAGTATTAATTCCCTTTGGAGTGAATTTTTAGGAATTGATGAGGTGTTATATATTAGCTACGTTTAAAGAATTGAGTGGGAACCCTACACATATTCAGAAAATGATACAAAATAGTTCACACTAATAAAAAAGTAGCTCCTAGACAAATAGATACCAACTTATTCACAGTTTCTGTTCCACTAAAATCACTCATGTTATAAATAATGAGTATATCATACGAAATAACTCGTGTTTAAAAATGAGAACGCGTGTTACATCAATCGGTGGACGTTGCGGTGATCGGATAACGTCATCAAGTTTGAATGGGTCGATACATCATTGAAACATATTAATTTGTCAAACACGACATATTTTAAGCAACACGTAACATGGCTAGCGAATGTCAGTGGCTACTTACAGCAATGACCAATATTTACACGGGGCGACTGTCAACGGGAACTCTACTTGAGGCTTACCTACGTTTACCTAAATTATTGCCCAGCTAATTTTAGTTTCTTGGGTGACCGATGAGGGCGCTGTACAATTAGCCAAACAAATATTTCAGCAGGAAATTAGATTCTAGTCGCTAGCTAAAATAATTCGGCTCTACCATTTGTTTTACGTATGTTCTTCATGGTAGAGTTACTGAACTATGCGAATATGACGATCGTTAATTGTATAACATCAATCAATCACTAATACGTACTAATATAAATATCCAGAAATGTGTTTTTTTTTTAAATAAATTAGTTTATATTTGTAAGTTTCACTCGGCATGACGCAAGAATGGCTGAACGGTATTAAATGTTATTTGGTAGAGATGTATGTTATGGTCTGAAATAAAATAGTCTAGATGCGAACGGGTCTGTGGTATAATGTTGGTACATATCATGTAAGCATATGCAATAATACTTATATCTGCATATGCATTAATACTTGCATATGCAAGTTACATAACAATATGCGCTCGCGCACATCCTATACCCCATACTCGCACTATTTATGTAGAGCTAATAACTTTTGCAGTCACGTTCCTCATTTTCCAAGCCCCTTGCGGATTGCGCACATATGGACAACTTTCAGTGTCGTTTATAATCGATTTGATACAGACACTCAATGCGAATAGACTGTACCAGACTATTATTAATTTCAGAATTTACAAAAAACTACTTGGAATCAGCATATTCAATGGAATTTTCTTATAGAGTACTAGATAGAGTTTGTTGCAAGTTGTACCATAGTAGATACTTATTTAACTTTCTTTGTAGAACTGTAATTTAGTTTTGTTTCTGTAACATTAGTAATTAAAATAAAAAAATATAACTGGCCTGTTTAATGATCCCCTCCTGGGCACGGGCCTCCCGTAAATGCGACGGGAAATCAAGCCATAATCCAGTACAGATTCGATAAACATAAGCAATGGTGCTAAATTTTTCTTTGGTAAATGTGATGGTGGATGGTGGGATTGGACTTAGGATCGATTTCAATGAAATTTGGCATAAAATAGGGATGAATTTGTTTATTCGCTTACAAGTAACGATATAGATAAGACTAGAGTAGTAGAGTAAGAGTATAATAATATGTTACTTACCTATATTCGCGATAGAAAACCCTTCTATATGTTATTACTCATATGAGTCCATAAAGTCGTGCGGGCCCAGCGGAAACAGTAACATACAAACAGAATACTCATCGGCCACTACAGTATTGTGTGCCAAAAGAAAATGTTAATCCACGGCTCATTAACTAAATAACAGCTAAGCCTTGATTTTCCTTCAGTCGGCTATCGACTTGGTGCTAGTAAGCACGATTTTTTTATTACCACACTATTTTATATTAGTGAATTAATGGGTAATAATTTAGTATATTCCTTAGTTTTTATCGTTATTTGTGAACAGGAAAACTTAGTTTTATGTTGATTATTGTTAAATAGTATATACGTGTGTGTTGTGAACTATTTCATAATAATTATAAACTATAAAGAAAAACTTTACTGAGTCAGTGATAATAATTTTCCGCCGGTAGTGCATTTTATGAATTTTCATGGTGACAGTGTTCACTCTAAGCGACCATGGCGCCATCAAGCGACGGCCGCGTGTACTATTACGGTTCACGGCGAACCCACCAAATTACGACTTGTATAAGTTTGGCTACTCGGTAAGAGATGGCGCTGCATAGACGCCTCGTAAAATATTTACAAATTGTTATACAGTTTTGATAATTTACTGTTTCTCTTATTGTTACAGGCCGAGCCCGGGGATACAATAGCGACTACCAAAGAAGGTAATCGAATATTATTCAATTCAAATACATATAATAGAGTATCAGCCAAGAATAAATAATTCATTTCCAACTATTCTAGCTAACGGTGAATGTTAGGTAAACATCGTGAGTAAAGGTGAACAAGTCATTCCCGGTTTCCATAAGCAATTTTTTTATATTTGCAGAAGAATGGGTGACGCGGAAGAAAAGCGAAGTGACAACGACCCGTCAGATTGCAACGAGAGTCAAGCGCGAGTTGATACTGGAAGATGGGCGGATTCTGCGCGACTCGGGACCGAAGATATCTACCTCAGTTAATGAGGACACTCACACCACCAACTATCAACAGACTGAGGTACGAGAGCATTTCATTGTTTGATCTTTAGGGCATTCGAGGCATGCAAACCGCAGACCATCACGCTTAGCTGAAGTTGACTGGAAATGAAGCAATCCAATTGTTCGAAGCGGACGGGCTCACTTCATAACACAGCCAAGTGCACGGTCACCCTAAGGGATGAATTGAGAACCTCCACTTATTAGGGTTCCGTAGTCAAACGTACGTAGGCTACGGAACGCTACATTGTGTGAGGCCCGACGCACTTGGCCAGTATTTTTGAAGTCCTTTTGAAAGGACGATCGGTGACACTAGACAAATATTGGCGGGTGGCATTTCAACTGAACGCTTCCGTTCTTGCTACATTGGTCACGGAAACTGCGTCCCTAGAGTTTGTCACTGATTCATGCGACCAAACAAACTATTGGCTAAGTTTTTCCCTGTTGTCTCTGTCTAGGCTACATAATGATTCTATCTATCCGGATTACGAATTCCCAAAACAATTGTTTGTTTTTGCTTAACAGCACCGAGTACCTGATGATCAGAATGGTGATGCGGCAGTGCCTGATCAAATCGGTGGAGCCATTGGAGCACCTGTTGATGGTATGCACTTACCTATACATAAAAATAGTTTTCGTTATGGAAGTATATTCAAATACTTATAGTAATTTTATTATCCTCCGTTTTACAATGGATGAAAGCGAATTAAAAACCTGAGCATCCCTTTTGGATACTTTGGATACTAGCTTACGTGAATACACAGAAAATATTGTGACACAAATACACAATACAAATATTTGTGCACAGATAGACTCGTCTAGATGGGGAGCGGAATAGAGGGAAGGAAAACGCCGCTAAAATAGCTACTTTACTACGACTTTTTGTGAGAGAGTGTAGGTACCTACCCCGATCGAGCCAGCCCGTTTATGACCTGAGTATCAATTGGTTACAGTTTGTCTCTACTACCATGGGCATGATATTGCAACTTTTGGTTCAATACATCATTTGAAATAGCGTTCATTAAAGACGATCAAAGAAATAGCTGTAACCACAAAAACTTCATGATCACCAGAAGTGGACGGCCCCCGAATCGCCGGCGGTGTGTTGGCCCCCGCCGACGCTAAGGTCCAGATGACGTCCACCGTGGTCGCAAACCCCGACGGCAAGGTGCGCGAGAGCCGCGACCTGCGCGTCCTCACCAGGAACATCACGGAGCGAGTGCAGGAGACAGAGGAGAAGATACACAAGGGAGACACAACGCATGACGTGAGTAATAGACATACACTCATAGGCCCGTATTAATTATGTGATCTCAAATCTGAGGGCAATCTTGGAAATGTCATTCCAGTACAAAATGAAATTTCAAAAGCGTACTCAAGACTGCTCTCGGGCTTTGAGATCGATTTATTAATACGGGCCATAGAGGACCTACTTATCCCCGCATCTGTAGACGATTAATTACTAATTACGTACTCAATCACTAATTTTGTTCTATAGTCCGGAAAATGTCAAGAATAAGAATTCTGACCCAAATAATAAATCACCACCATTGACTTTTCGAAATACAAATTGACTCTTGTTTGGCAGTTGCATGACTTGCTAAACAGAATACGATTTATTTATTAATAATTATAAACTATAGTTATGACTTAGTTATAAAATATATATAAATTATTTAAAAGCAAGTAATTACTTGTTTTAGATGCGGATGCGAACATTTATTTCTAAATACCGTTATAAACGCAAAGGTGTTTTACCTGTCAGTATGTGGTATCGCACTATTAGACCTTCATATTTTTATACCTACTTGGTATCTGTTTTTAGCTCTGTCTGATGGAAATCGGTTCTCCCGTTTTTATTAAGATATACTGACGCATTCGGGGTTTTCATTTATATAAGTATTATGATTTTTGTGAACATTTTTAACAAAATTACTGGCGAAATATGTATCTAATTTTGATGGAGATAATTTGTTTGGGCCGGCTACGCTTTTACAATTTTCTTTTTGAATATACACTTAAGTATTATTGTGATAACGTCATGGACGTCGCATACCTACCTGACAAGTAACATCCATAATATTGTAAGTGGTCCATCTATGAATAACTTGCAAGCCAGCTTGATTGCAACGATTTACAAGCGCTTTTAGTTCGATGACGGAGTTATCGGTGGCGCATAAGATGTGTGGGGACACGCTGCGCAGTGTCAGGGTTCGATTCCGTACCGCAGATACCGCCGATACACGCTAATGGAGCCATGGGAATAACGATCGTCTTAGTATATTGTTAAGTTATTTCTGTACATTAGTACCAACCAGTGTACTATTTTAATCGCCTTATTGGTACGGTGAGCAAGGTAAGTAAAAAAAAGATTTTCAGAACAATCACAAATTAAAAAAATCGACCATTGATAACCTAAATATTGTGTATGATTAGTAAAACTAATAAAGTACAATTAATAATAATAATTAAGTATCATGTAATTAAAAATAAACCCGTTAAGTGATATTTTTAAATACCAACCCACCTTATGTTACACACGTTCCTAACCCTGATTCAGTAGTGTACACAAATTATACGAACTTCCGTATTGATCGGCGCATTATTATAAATCATGAATATGATTTTCGCAACACCGTAGAAGGTGAAATGATCTGACATCATAGCCGGCTTCAATTAACCTTTATGATAAGTGTGCCCCAAACACGCAAGTGTGGTTTAAGTAATAATTTAGCGCTCGTTACTTACTCGTTTGACGTAATTTTTATCAGAATAGGTTAATTACTTGCAAAGATTAACGCAGTAGATAGAATAGTTAACATTCTTATTTTGTTACGATACGCAAATAGTGGAGAAATGGAATTGACAAATCATTAGAAATAGTACATTTTTGCACAAGGGGTGAAAGTCGGTCTTTCACCCGAGGTAAACACTGTGCTTTTCATTACGAATACAAGGAAAGAAGAACCCGCTCCCCAGACAACTTCAGACTTACTTTCCGAGTTTGAGTAATGAAAAAGTTTTTTTTTCTCGGTGAAGTGTACCAGCGGATTTTGTACTTTAGTAGCGATGAATGAGGCCCTTGTCCTTACATCGACTGATCTTTCCACGTCTACTGCGCGCTTTTACTTGCGATTCCATTTAATGTGTCAGCACTCATTTCAATAACTTCTGAAACTAATTTAGCGAGCTAAAAGACACACGCAGTAATGTATGAAGCCCATGTTTAAAATTACAACCGGCGCCGCTCCAGACTTTTTCCAATAATAATTTTAATACTAGGTAGTGATTCATGATCTTAAAGGCAGACTATTTTTCTCTGTAATTCACGCCTACATGGGATGCCGTTATAGTTTAAACACTGTAAAGAGTAGGCTAAAGTAAATGCTTGCAAATAAACATAAAATATTTTAAATTATTTGTATTATACTTAATAAAATTTCTGAAGGTTCTACTTTTGTTAGGTCGCAAGTAAAGTTTGTGCATAGGTTGGTCCAATAAAGTAATGATATTAATGTAACAAGCACTACAGAGTACCTTCAGTCGAACAAAAGTAAGTTCAGGCGTAAAGACAGACTTAACCCATGAATTCATGACGCAACATGTTGTCTAACATGTTGAGTAACGACGTGGAACTTTTGTTTAACAACGTTACTTGTCTATCATTGAACGTTAGTGTTGATTTCAACTGCGAATTTATTCCTGCAAACGTTTACGCACACCAACATTTGATGTAAAATTATAATGTTGAACGTAGACAACAAAACGCGCGTCATGTTGCGTGACATCTGGCAACGCCACACACTGTTGTGCATCGTTGCCAAACATGTTGAGCGTCATGTGTTGCGCGTCAATTGTTGTATAATGACATGGCTTTAAAGTGGAGTTAGTACTTACAGGTACAGGTACTTTTTCTAGCTAATTAAATAAAATCCATCCAATATTTGTCTCAGTCAGTTGTAGTCTAAGGCGGTCTAGACCATGCTACAATTTAGTATGCAAGTGCAATTTAATAAAAGGAACCTACTAACTTATAGGTGTACCTATTCCATTCGATATTTATGACAAGATGTATACTGAAATATGTATATGTATAGAGGATTATCGAATCCCTGTAAAGGATCTGTCAACTTTACAGCCAAAGAAGTGTTTATTACAGTCTTCACAATCTCTAATAATTCAGTATTATTTCACACAAGTATCTATTACTGAATTTATTACATCCCATCCTTACATTTTATCGGCCTAACATAATTCCGAGCTATTTTATTACTTACATTGGGACATTGTTAATATACAAATACAGATAGGTACTCGTACTCAGGGTGGCTTTTTAACTTTTTGTATTCGAGAAACAATGGTAAGACGCGAACCGTAAAATAGAGCACCGCTTTGTACAGATGAGCGGCCAACATAAATCGATGGGATTTTGAAATTATAATTTGTTCCCGGAGATAGAACGCCGCGGGCGCCGCGCCCACGCACCGGACTGCGTATGAACGCGAAGCAGAAAACGCTACACTACCTATTTATTATTATAAAATACATAATTTTGTAAATATAGACAATAAATTATTGAACAATTTTTGAACACTTTAGGCATATCATACTTAATACTTTAGTTAGAGACATGAATTATGACGGTGTTATTGTAAAAAAGTTAAACACGTGATGAACCGCTGTCTAAAGAACTCCTTAAATGTATCTGCATTTTATTAAACAAGGGTGTATCACCTTTTTTGTTATGAAACTGTGGGTGTAATAAAAGGGACTTGGGTTGTTTTAGTTGAAAATATTTAACCAAGAAGATTGCAGCCCAGTCCAAAACTTTGGGTTTCAACCTACGTGCGTAAAATAGTCTGCGAGGGTAACACAAAGTAGCTAGTTTTCCCAATCCGCTCACTATGCATATATTCAATTTCTTAATCCACACAAAAAATTGCACTTTCAACGCAGAATATAAATCCTATATTACGAAAACCTGTCTCTGAATACTGATCCAAATAAATACACCGCACCGGTGCAACACACACATCGTTGGCATTACAATTCGGCTATTGCTTTGCACCGACCTACATGGAGATGCGCTTGCGACACCAAAAGTGATGTTCAACGAAAGTGATCGCTCATTAGTGGGGCCTTCGCTTGTCGACACGAGCCGCTCGACGGTTCTTCGATTTTATATAAGATCTTATTTTATTTTTGCTTCAGTTATTCATCAAACATTATGTTATAATTTAATTGATTTCAATACCTATTCAAATCATTAGTATTTTTTGTTGATGTGACACCTCGGAATCCAATTCAAAGCATGCCACCAAAATGTGGGTAATACAACTGTAATATTAAAATCCCTCATAAAATGAATGCACTCAAAAAATGTATAAGAACGATACTTTTTTACAAATATTTATCTTCTCCCACAAAGATGTTTTCAAACACCATAATGAAAGCAATGAACACTTATTCACACCACTTTTTTCAAGATTTAAATTTCAATGTTGCAATCGCGCTGGATGCATCCATCATAGTTTGAATGGCTCACAAAATTGCCTCGAACACGCGAATCGGTAATTCATCTTTCTTTTTAATTTTTTCAATGCTGTCTTGATGAGAATATTGTATGAAACAATATAATCGTGTGTATACGTGAACAACCTTATAAGCAGGCACGACATTAAATCCTTATCAAAAGGTTAAGTAGAGCATTACCTACCTCTACATATTCTAAACCATATTGTTAAATATATTTGAGTTCAAAATATTTTATTTGATATTTTTATTAAATAAATACCTGTATCCTCTGTGTGATATAGATGTACTTCCATCTCAGTTGCCATTTCGAAAGACAAGTATCAGTGATCAATCATTTTGTTACATTTCGAACGTCGTTCCATATTACTTTGACCGATGTAATGTATCAAGGGCCGTAATGGATATGTACCTATTGAACAATAGTGTACAATCGGTCAAATGTTTGTAATCATATTCCCACACCCATAGCCAATACTTTGCCTTAAGTAATACATAGTTATGTAAGTTACTATAACAAGATGGTCCGTTGATTCACAATTTGAAGATAAATCATTATTTTCCCCGCGAACTGTGAATTACTTCCTACTAATATTATAAATGCGAAAGTTTGTGAGTGTGGATGTATGTATGTATGTATGTATGTTTGTTACTCCTTCACGCAAAAACTACTGAACGGATTTGGATGAAATTTGGAACACAGATAGATTATAACCGGGATTAACATATAGGATACTTTTTAACCCAATAATCCAATACTACGCGGATGAAGTCGCGGGGCACAGCTAGTTTATATTATAAACCAGCGACGTTCTTAGAACATGATTAAAAGAAAAACAGATATTGAAGTTTTATAATGTATGAATCCTTTAGAATCAAAAGCGACAATCAGTATTTGGGCTGAATTTTGGCAATTCAATAAAAAACGTTTTATTAAGGGTGTTTTGAAAATAATTTTACAATCATAATTTAAAATAGTTAGATAATAGCTGTAGCAAAAAAAAAAATAATAATAACACAGTACGTGGCCTTTATTTATTAGATAATATAGTCGGAATTTTTATAATATTTTTGACAGATTGCCGACTTTGATTCTATGCGACTCGTATTGTAGGCTCAATTTTTCCATTAAAACCCTATGAAGATATTAACTGTTGCTCCCAAAATTAAGTTCTTTATAAGTTACTGTTTCCCTTTAACTCTATAAGGGTTTATATTGATAATACACAATAGTAACATGTGGTTTCGTTCCATTTTATATCAAAACAAAACATTATTATTACTGTGTACAATAAATAATAAAGGCGTAGTAAATGTCAAGAGCTGTGTGTTACCCAATCAAATAGGCAGGTGCAACCATTAGGGCCCATAAATATAGCACTGACAGTACAGGTGCTCGAATTGAGTTAGTCTGATGGACGGTTTATAAGTATTGAATGGTATAATATAATAAGAATCGATTGATTTGCATTAGGTTAAACTTCATTGATATTAAAAGGTCAGGGTCAAAAACATTCAGGAAAGGAATAAAGCTAAATACTTGTTTTATTACTTGTGTATGAAGGGATGAGCCATCAAGCTATCTCAAACTGTATATTGAGGAAAAAAGAAAACAAATGATCCTCGTAGTTCCTAGCATCACTTGAAGAATTGGAGGCATATATACAATAATATTATTAATAAATAATAATAAATATCGCCAGACAGACACACTAACTGTACGGTCCCAAACTAAGCAAAGCTTGTACTATGGGTACCGTACAATCGACTGGGGGCGAACCCAGTAACACCCAGACCAGGGCAAATGACGAAAAGGCCATTTCCGAAATTTGCCCCGGCGGGAATCGACCCCGCGAGCACCATGTGCAGTGAGCCGAGCGGCCTACGCTCGGACCACTGCGCCAAGCGGTCGTCTGAGCTTAGATCGAGATTAGGTATATAATTTGAAAAAATAATATTATTAGGATCTATAGAAATAATTTGTTCTCGTTATTTTTTACTTTATTTATCTTTACATACATCCACATTATTTTTGTGTTAACTAATCAATGTAGGTATAAAATAATATAATATTAGATGTGCAGTGAACTTTTCAGTAGTATGGTTGCATTTGTTTTTCCACTTACTTCACAAAACTTGGGTATACCTGACTAGTGCCTCAAGTAAAAGAGTGCAGTAAATATCGCCACCATTGAATTAACGATTCATTGTGAAGGACACTCGGCACATTTTTGATTAATCTATAAAATGCCTGTAACGTTCTCTTTTGTTCAAAAAGGTCGAGGCCAATAATGTACAATACAAGTATTGGCTCAAAACAAAACAACTTGTAGGCGCCATACAAAGATCCGCAAACGAAAGGCGGTCAACAACAAACGCATTATAATTATGATAAGTGATTAATTTATCTTACGCTGCAACGGTATACAATGTACCCTTAATGAACAGCAGAGGTAGTATGACCAATGTGGATAATAATACTATGTCGCGGGACAACTTAAACCGACTTGTTTCCCGATTATACCAATAAGACCATAAACAGCATATAACTTATTATGTCCATGAAGATAGCATAAAAATAACTTCACGTGTTTTGTTATCTTTTGTCGTAGATACGTCATCTTTAGCATTTACTAAGTCGCAATCGAAAATATTGTGCATTATTAAAATATGAATTTAAATTCCATTTAATAATAGTAACCAAATAACGCTCACACGCATTTATTCATAATCTTTGACAAGCAACAGGTCCCCTAGGAGATAATTTTTCCTAACATCACCTTGTTCGGCTTATATCTGAGATTGGATCTAGGAGGATCGCATGAATTCTTGAGCACACCGCGCGCGCTTGTAGATGTTATCTGAACATCTTAAATTATTGTCCTGGGAGCAGCTACCTCGGCTCTCATCTGGCGTTATATTCTCGATCGACTAGGAAAAATGCTCGCATGAAATGGATGAGGCAATTAAATGACGCCAAAGCAAATAAGTAATATTATTGAATAAAAAAATATATTAAATACCTACATAAAATTGACCAAGCTACTGTCTGGAATTAAATTACTTGACTTGCATACCAATGAAAGGTTAATACGATTTTGAGTGTAGAAATAATAAAATAATAATAAATATGAATAATTTGCGTTGCCGATGCCGGTGGGTAAATATTTTTTTATTATTTGTAAAGTAGTTTAATAACCAGATTCAACAATATGAAATATAAGATTTGAAATTCATAAAAGATTGAAATAAAACTATTTTTACGGATTATATCGCGTTTATTTACTTTTTATGTTCCCGACGTTTAATAATATAATTAAATCCAAAACCAAGCGTACCATTGCAAGACCTCAAGACACAGTGAGCACTTTCTGCGTGGATCGGACCGCAAACACCAACTAAATTTTGAGGGTACCCAGTTTTTAACTATGACATCAGGACGTCTAACACCTCAGTCCCCCCGTGACCATAAAAAGTAAATAAACGCGATATAATCCGTAAAAATAGTTTTATTTCAATGTGTAGTATTCGCGTAAATATAAGAAAACAATTCATAAAAGATAATAATGATTTGAATGATATAATTCTATCATAAAACTTTTACTTATTGCAATAATTTTAGAAGCAGCTGCGCAATTACCTATTCGCGCAATTTTTTTGCAGCTCTTATTTAAGGGTACCGCATCCGAATAGCAGAAATTGCATTCTTATTATTTCGCTAGTTCCAAAAACAGAGCGCAATATTCTTTTACAGATAAATAAACGGACGCGTGAGGTTCCGTTTTTCCATTTGGTGCTAATGAACCCTTGAAATACATGCAAACATGTTGACAACTGCACCTTGGTAAGACAATTAATTTACTAAGATTGCGTCTTCCATTACAGTGTTTTCAATTTGCAGTATATTATTTATAGGTATAGTTTATCCCATGAGTTAAAATATGTGATACATGCACACAACATTCTTGTATGCATAAATATGTCAAACGAAATAAATAAAATATTTTGAAAGCTAATTGTTTTGCCTTTAAGAAGACTGTAAGTCCTAGTTTATCTGTGATTATTTGTAGTTGTGTGTTTGTATTTGTAGATTATTATAACCAAAATGAAGTTTTGTAACATCGATATTTGATTATGTGCTATGAAAATCTTTCAAAATGGTTAGCTTTGCTTTCATTTGTATTTCTGTGTATATACTTTTGCTGTCCTAACGGGTGTACAAAGTATTGCTATTCCATGGCATCATAATTCCATGGTCCAAACAGCAATGTGCAGATCATTAAAAAAAGATAAAAACGTTTCCTGTCGCACTTTTTATACTACAAAAATGCTCCATCTCATGTACCTACTGTCCCAAAATGATGCACTCGTTTCAGTCCAAGACATTATGTTTCACCAAAAAAGAAGTCATTACACGTTGTGTGACAGCGAATGACATCGAATGACATCATCTCGCTGCAATCGCTGATACAAGTTTGCATAAATGGCCGTGAACATCAAACGGGAGGACCATTACGACTTTTAAAAATACTTGCTTTTACCTGCAAGTTTGTTCGCATGAAAGGACGAAATGACTTTTAAATACGAGAATAAAATCACGTTCTGCCATGATAATTAGGTCGTTAATTGGTCAGTATTTTCAAAACTTTCTTGTATTCAATACTTAAAATTCCGCATGCCAGATAAATAAAATAAATTGAATCAGAAATAATTATAACGATTTATTTGAGACCTCTGAGAGATCTTTTAGTAGATTTACCGCACCACAACATCGTTCCAGACTACAATAGATGGAGATTTTTGCGCGGTTTGCAAATTAACCTTTTTTACTTGATCAATTGAAATAAACAAATCGTATGTCTGTCCAGTCATTAAAACCTTGATAAGCAAAGTTTCGATAGATTTTACGACCCATCAACATTCTCCATTCTCAAATATTTATCAAGAGATGCAAATCTTAATTTAATAATCACCAATCTAGCCTGAGCAACCGCTGCATATTACTTAAAAAGGCAACATCCAGTGCTTCGCAGCATTTTGTAAATGTGATATTTTGTGGTTTTATTGGCATCCGCGTTGATGGCACGCCGCGCCCGCGCCGTCGGCCGGGCGCTCCCACTAATGCTTGGTAAGGTCAAATTACTAGCCATCGCCGCCACCTCGAGTGCTTAGATAGGCACTGGTCAAATTGCTTTGAATAAAAAATATAAATTTAGTACCTTTGCCGGGGATACCAATTGTTCTTGCGCCGTTTCGTATGTACCGGGGCCGTCTATTCAATGTACGACTTCATTTTGTTTTTTGTAAATCTCAATTTGCTTTGTAATTGAAAAAGATTACGTATCATAATCACCGTTAGATAGATAGCTAACTTTAATTAAACTCGATATACATTAATATTAGTCAGGCGTAGAAAAAGTCTTGTAATCTGTCTTTGGTTAGTTAGATCAAAGAATACCTAAATAGTGTGCAATTCTGTTTGGATGATGAATCGTCTGGTCATTATAATACCATCTTTCAAAGCGATAATGTCAGGTCATTCTTGTAACGTATTGCCTTACATTTATTAGATTTAGTAGTCTAGTTTTTAGTAACCGAAGCATGTTTTGTAATTGTGACAGTGGTAGAGCCACAATTATGATCAATAAACACGATAAATACTTTTCTCAACATACGTATTCACGCACAAAACACGATCCTCCGGCTCCTATTCCCCCTATTATTTCTTTCGATTAAATTCGTGCGGGTTCCAAGACAATTTAACTTTTCCCCGGGTCTCGTCGAGGGTCAAACCTCGACGTCATTATTGGTCACCATTGTCGAGGCTGGTTTACAGGAGTAACAGTGGTGGAAGTGTATGGCGGGACCAGTTGTAGAGCCAAGCTGTAGCCAAGTAACACCCGCTCACAGAATATTGGCCTAGAATATTGGCGTAGCTATTATCTGCTCTCCCCCTCTTCTTCTTCTTCTTCTCTACGAGCAGTTTCCACAACTCGACGACTGTTGCGCCTATTTTGTGTGTTGGAGGGTAGTGAGCCGGTCATTCCAGCCATCCAAGTTCAGGCAGGAAGTTCCCCAGCTTCTTGATGTCACTGAAGACTTCCTGAAGGCTACCCGGTGTGCCCAGGTAGCTTGCCCGGTATGTGGCTACTCCGTTGCATTCCAGCAGGACGTGAGCAGCTGTTTCTTCCGCCTCCATGCAGCCTCTGCATAGGGGGCTGTCTGTTAAAGTTGCCGTGCCCTGTCAGTGCACTTGTAACGAGTCGTAGGCGAGATCTACTTAGCTGTATGATTGCTTTGGTGAGCCGGCGGTTGACCCGCGGTAGAGCAAGTCTCGCTTGTCTGCAGTCTGTCAGGCTGCTCCAGTAGTTCTCATGTAGCTTCTCGGTGCGCTGTCGCATGCACCTTCTAAACCAGCTGTTAGGGAGTGGTATGATGGGCTCTGGGCCATATGGTGCGAGCTCAGATCCCTTTCTAGCAAGTTCATCAGCTGCATCGTTGCCCCGAGCTCCACTGTGGCCCTTAATCCATTGAAGAATGGTTTGGTTTGCTCTCCCCCTCATTGTCTTCCCCTCGCTCTATCCCACTCTCCTTCAGGTCGGCAACGTGCGAGCAATACCTCTACCAATACGAGCACCATTACCAATCGTTATTGCATGCATCTATGGGTTGCGGTAACTGCTCAACATCGGGCAGGTCACACGCTTGTATGCAGACTTTTTTAACCCCCGACGAAAGAAGAGGGGTGTTATAAGTTTAACATGTGTATCTGTGTATCTGTGTGTATGTATGTGGCATAGTAGCGCGCAAGCGGATGAACCGATTTGAATTTAGTTTGTTTTTTTTAAAAGGGTATTTTGATCGAGAGTGTTCTTAGCTATGTTTCATGAAAATCGGTTCAGCCGTTTGAAAATTATCAGCTCCTGTACCTAGTTTAAAAAGTCGTCGCATCGGGGTTTTTTAAATTTTCAATTTAGACTTATACATTAAAATACAAAGTGGGTTACGAGAGACCTCACTTAGATTTTTTTTAAATTAGGCAATCATCGACTACCTAACGATGAAAGCCATATTTTAAAAAAAGAAGAAGAAGAAGACAATTTTAATGTCGTTCAGTTTCATTTAATTAATATGTTTACATTTTCAAACTGGAAATCATTACATTCGAATTTAGGGCCTGTTGGGATGCTGAGCGGAGGGTTCACAAGGATTTAATTAATTTAATACTGGTAAATGATTCTAATTATACCTTTTGATTTCCCGACTTTTACGATTACATTTTATTTTAATTCTATGGTTGAAAAACCTAGGTCTTATAGGACACTATTAAAACTAAATCTAAAATGAGAAGCTTTAGCTTAAGCTAATTATTAAAAATATATGAGTAAATTAAAAAATATATGAGTATTTTACCCAAAATGGAATTTCTCTTTTGAAAATAAGGTAAACGTTTTTAGGGTTATACATAATATAATATACGGCAGCACATAATTTATATTTTACATTACGGACAGTGTTTTTATTCTTTAAAAAAGGTTGCTAGCAATGTGAGTTTATCATATTACTAGTATTCCTGTGAGCCTCTCCAGCTAAGCTAATGCTTGTGGTAGGAGTGGGCTCACGTCAATAGTTGAATGGCCAGGATGGGGATCGAAACCGGAACCTCTCAGCTACATGGACGGCTCCTCTAACCACTAGGATTGTAACGCTTTATTGAGTGTAATGAATATTTATTATTTTATCCGTTTTATACCTAGTGCATGGGTTCAAAAAAGATATTATCAACCTCTCCAGTCTAATCACAGTCATTCTTATATATAAAATCTGCCATATGAGTGGAAAAGTACTTACGTTAACGTTATGAATGCCTCATAAAAATATAGTTCTTAAACCTCAGTTTCCGTTTACGACACTTAAACCTTATCAAACTCGAGTAATTAGACTCAAGTACCGTGTTCAATTCTTCTTCAGCCGGTAGGGGGCGGAGTGAGGTTCCTATTCGGAATAAAAGGCCGGACTCGCGTTATTATCCATTCAGAGCCGACAGATTGCGAGATATGGCCTATTTAATAATATGGGCACAGGCACAGGGGGCCAGTGCCACACTCGAGCCTATAGGTTGCACGTTTTATTGGATAACACTTTATATACTTATATAATATATTATCTAAGCACCTGAAATAGATATAGGTACATTCAACACTGACAGAGTTATTATAAAAAAAGTTAACTTTTAATGAAACAGTTAGGATCTCTTCAGTATTTAGCTTTTTATAATTATTTTCAGGTTGAATAAAAATTTGGTAAACAATTTATTGTACCCTTTTCATAGAAGTAGAAGGCTAAAAAAGTTGAAAATAAATTATAATAAGTCTCTTATCCCTCTCTTATAGTATAGTATATCTTAGCATAAAGATTACCGCCTCTGGTAATTCAGTCAACATTATGGAAAAGCTGTGTTTTTTTTCTAATTTGTTATGTAAAATTAAGACGTCAATAAAAATGCGGTGTGGTCTTTTTATCCACAAGGTCCAAGGCGATATGAATGCATACTATACGATTATGAGGCGGTACCTTAATAATAATTTGCATATCTCTTATGACATCACTCGCCATTTTAGAATTGTCATTCGAAGGTCAAAAGTCGAGCTTATTACCATGTGTAGTAGTTAATATGCAAAGCTTCATATAATTGTAAATTACTATGCAGAAAGGAGAAATATGATAATTGTATTTCGTAAGTGGCATATTTCTCGCAAAAACTAGTCATAATACTTTCGAAAACCATTCAGAACAGTCACGATACTAGCTCTCTAAACTAAGGTAGAGTTCTAAAACATTCGCTCTACCTAAAAAAACTTCAGACGACATTGTAGATTGGTTTTCAAGTAGTAGTTGTTTGACGATTTGGGGATTACGTAAAAAAAACTGGTTATGGCTCACTCAAAGGCGCTACACTGAGAAAAAATACTACAGCAAATGTTTTTTGTAGGTCCTAGTATACCTTATAGTATTTGTATGAACTAAAAGTTTTGTAATCACAGCAATAAAATTAATTAGTATGAGGTATTTAATAAATAGTTACTGTAATAAAAGGAATCTTCGTAAAAATACTAAAAATAATACTAGGAACTACATAAAATATTTTGTTGTAATTTTTTTTTCAAGTATTGATATATGTTATTAGGCATGGATCAAATGCCGCCCTGTGTTATCATAACTAGCCACCACGCCTACCAGTAAGCGTGCTTCGGCAATATATTCCGAAGATGTACAATACTTTGTGCGTTAATCCTGCTCCTTTGTGTGGCCTGCTCACACGCCGCGCCGTACTCGCCGCCAGTTTCCAACCTGCCAGGGCTGGCGGAATTGAAAATAATTGAATTTTCTTTCAGAATTCATTGGAAACTATAAGTTTAAATAATTACATACCTGAAGTCTAAATGAAATAGATATTTCAATCTTCAAGCTACGCAGTTTTTCATGCTCAAGCAAACAATGGCAATGCAATGTAGGGCGTTCCGAATTAACCATCAAAGTAATAGGACAGGAATTACTTAATGTATTTTTTTAGGATTGACAAACAATTATGTGTTTATTTATTCACTTTTGCCTCGATTATATTTGTAATACATTACATATTTGTAATAGCAAACAATATGTATTAACTGAAACTGATGATTCCATCCCTACATTAAACGGTTCATTGCAATTAGGTTCCAATGAAATATAGAAACATGTACCTAATAAACAGAATCTTAGGAACGATATCGCGTTGCCACCCTTCTGTTTTGAGCTTTTTATCCTACATTATCTCCGTATTATGTTAGTGTTATGATTTCTCAGAACGGACTGGATGTTATAACATTAGCGGAGCATTTTGAGACTTGTACGCTATTATGAGGATGATGAATAATGATTAATGATCAGTTATCACGAAAAATATTGGTTTTGGCAAATTTCGGACACGACTTTTTCTCTGTTGACTGGGATTCCATCTCATACTAACATGGAGTATGTTCTTTTGTTTATAAAAGCTTTAAATTAAAGGCACATGATCCAACCTAATGGATTCCGAATCACCACTGGTATAGGGTCGCATCCCCATTTGGTAAAATATAGGTGCATAGCACCTCTGACTACCCTATTGAAGATTACAAGCGTAAAGGCGTTGTTAATAAAATTCGATGAATATGGATAATTTATCAAAGGAACAGTGATAGAGTCAAGCTGTAACCAATTAAGTTCCGTTCATATTCGGACTGGCGTTAAGTAGCTATTTTAGCAGCGGTTCTTAGACGATGAGTGGAAGAGTCGAAAGCCTAAGCCCTCCTCCCTTGCCCTCCCTAAGTCGATTGGCAACGTGCGAGTAATACCTTTGGTATCAAAAGCTTGCTGTGAGCTACAGTAATTGCTTAACATCAGACAGTCACACGCTTGTTAGACCACCTTGTTGTTTAAAAAAAGGCACTTGTTAAATCTACATCGTTATTATTATAATGCGAAGCGCGCCGTTTTTTAAAACATGACATTAATATTAAAACCTATTTCTATACGACTCATTAAAACTAATAATAACACCTTGATAAAATCCACGCGACCCTTTGAGCACACCCACGCGTGGCAGCACCATTATTTACGAGCATAACCGGGGATAAATCACCGGAGCGATCGATAGTCGCCGATAACGATCATTAGTTCGCTTGTTTACTGTACCAACTATCGATCTGCTCAAGAGACTAATGCCGCAGCTTCCTTATACCAACGGCCTCCTTGTTCAAAGTTTATTATAACGTCAAATGAATTTGAAAATAGGCTATTTATTTTGTTCTCAACTCGCCCTTTAATACATTGAGACCAAAATGCATATTTTATGGGTATAGGTAAATAATAATATGTTTGTATGTGTAGTCATTATAATAATTAGCTATTTTAATGTCAATTTTTAGGGTTCCGTAACTCAAAGGGAAAATAACTGAATCCATACCTATAGGATCAATTTGTTGTTCATCTGTCCGTCTTTGAAGACCATTTATTCAGGAACGGGTGGAATTATCAATCCCTTGGAGGTGTAAAGTATGTAAGCTTCTAAATCAATGAAGTCAAAAGACAGTAATTTAAGTCACACTAATTTTTAAAATATTTTTATATGCTTATTAAGTTAACGCTGATTGGTGCAATTAAGCTGACACGTGAACAATGCGCGTGCACCACAATGCCGACCCCGATATGTCGTGGAAACTATCACGCTTTCTACGATATCTATATATCGTTGGTGATGTCTCGTCAGAATACACCCGACGCGAGCGCACCCGTTGTGCGAGCACCGACAAAAATGAGACATATCATTGTAGAGTTTGCATGCTATAATAACCATCAAGTGATTTTATATAAATAAATCAATAATTTATATTTTGGACATACTTAGCTTGCAATTTAAATTAAAACTTGATACACTCGAGCGCGTGTTTCCAAAAAAAATAAATTTAAAAATGCTGATTAGTTTTAGCATAATTCATGAAAATATCAACGGAATATGCCAACTCTGGGGGGTCTAGCCCCCCCAGAGTTGGCATATTCCGTGACTGACTGATACCATTGATTCAACACACGATCCTAGAATCGTGTGTTGAATCAATGTTATCAGTTTTTGTTACAATGCACCTTACACTCTGTATAAAAAAAATGTGTTCCCTTCATTATGTCAACGACCGCAAAAGTAACAGTAACACGCAAACAGTGCGTTGTGACTTCCTATCATGATAAGGGTATCATGATCATATTATAACAACCATAGAGAATAGGTTGGTTGTTATAATAAGATAACTAAGGTGTTCTCAAAATGGGTACACGACATTCTTTATTAGAAGGTCGATGACATGAGACCAAATGAGATTAGATAAGGGCGGGATTGAAATAAGTCAAGTCTGAGTACGCTGTGAGCCCAAGCCGAGGTATTGTAGTGTGGTACAAAGTGTAATTCCATTAGCATCAGCTTACAAATGTTGTCGTTATGTAATGATCATGGTAGATTTTTACCTAGTATTCTTTAACACAAGCTAAGGTACCCATTAACCAGTCTACCGCAAAGGATTTCAATATTCTATATACTCTATTGAAATAAATAAAGATACTTATTATTACTAAATTACCATCGCGCACATCTACTCACATTCTCCAATTGATATCAGTCTCAATCTTTCCAAGTGGGAAAAGAAAAGTTATCTCGATATTGAACTATAAGGTTTCCTTTATAAATGAATGATGGCATACAAAATGCTTTCATATTTCATGCCGCACAGATGCTAATTCGCAAGAGGGATTTTATTCTTACGCTTCTCGTATTGCTTTGCAGACCAAACCGCTAATATTTTGTAGCTTGTATGCCTTTGACGCTCGTGCGATATTTCCTCAGTTTCATTAGCCACCTTCCCCGGTAACGGTACAGGCCGTGGGACACGCGCGAACCGCTACGCTTCTTTTTAATTGTTGTGTGTACCATTCCTCATTTTATTTGTGACTCACACATTCTACTTTTAAAACCAATTGTTGTAGTGTATGTATGTAGAGTATGTTTTAAATGACATACCTCACAGACTAACCACCTCTTTGGACACCGCACACTGGGCCAGTGTGATAAATTTATATGCGATGGCCTGAATCCTCTTCGTTTTGAAGTGAGGCCCAGGAGCGGGACGATTAAAAAGGGCAAAATGATATATACTCGTATTTATTATTCCGTTCTCATCAGATTCCACCTCTACGGTAAGTCCATAGGAGCTTTTAGTAGAAACACCTTTTGTGAAGCTGCTACCTATTATGTGGTTGGATCACTATCAAATAATTCATACGTACAAAAAACTAGTAAGTTTGCATATAAAAAGTCGGATACGCTATCATTAGCCACGCATAGCTTCTCACGCAAACGTTTGCTTGATTGCAAAAAAGCTGCTAATTTATAAAAAAACTTTTCTCAAATGGCGTGTGATCTGTCTGAAGTTTGCCAACCCGCGTCTTGACACCGAGTCATCGAGAATTATATTGATACAGCTTTTCCCGCATCTTCGATAGTGTATTTTAGGGATGTTGAAAACATACTGTACCTGCTGCTTATAAGAATCGGTTCACTTTGATTATTACGAATGGTATGTAATTGTACCTATTCTTTGAAATTCAGTTTAAGCTCAATTACAAAAGTTACACAGAAAAATGTGACGTAATCTTAATAGCCACTGTAAAACACAATATTAATTATAAAGTCCACAACCACCAACCCGCTGACGCTGTTAATAAATATAATTAATTACCATTTTGTAGTACTATGTTGCCGGCCCGCGCGGCGATAACATCAGCCACAGCTTCTCGGTAAAACAGAAAACTCTTCCCCGCACACGATAAACGCACTAACTTTAATTATAAAATTGTCCTTTAAAAAAAACACAAAATGCAACAAAAAATAGAGATGGCAAAAAAGCGAGACGCGTAGGCTCGCACCTGCCAATGGCGTGTCCAGATACGCCGTTTATATTTAGAAACCACTTTATTTAACTCACCGCCGCCGTGCTTAAAGCTCCCGATAAAATGGTTACCTTAGTGCACTTGCGGTGCGTCGTTTATTAAGAACCATTTACTTTTCGCCCATGATTGTATCAATCGACCGCGTACGCGCTGACCGCACTTCGAGCACAACAAAAAGTGATAGCTCACGTTGAAAATAAAAATTGGAATTCAAATATGAGCGCGGCGATTATATAAAAAGAACTATTGAACTATTTGTAGAGACAAAAAAGGTAAAGTATCAAGATGATTCCGCGGTATGCGTTATCAGGTACCTTAAGTTATATGAGGAGATAGTGCGCGGCCTCGCGGCGCGGGGTTCAGTACACCGCGAGCGCGCGCTCTGCTCGCTACTCTCGTTGAACTCTTTTGCACTTCAAGTCGTACGCTTGAATGTTAGCTATTTGAACCGCACTGAAGTATCTTTTGTTCAAATAAAAATAGATTTTTATTTAATAGTGAATGAAACTGGATTCTTTAATATGTGATTAGTGTTGTGGCTTCTCTGGATTTTAATTTTCAGCGATATTTTTGAGGTGATTTGGTGATATTAAAATTGAATGAAAAGGTGAGTGACTATTTTTTTAAATTTCAACTTGTATTAAGTTCTTACTTACGTAATGGCAAATAATATATTTCATGAAATTGTCGCCATATTTAAGCAGGGTTTATATGTTTAAGTTAGTCGCGTGTAGATAAACGGGTCTAATTTAGAATACGTCGTCAGGTAGATGACCGGATGCCGGCTAACTGCGATCCTGTTCTGTAAATTATCCTTCAGGTTTCTAGGAAGTTCCGGAGGACGTCTGCCAACTATTATTATTATCAATTACAACTATACGTACTAGTTTTACATTTAAATGAACAATAATGTTATGTTTCCGCTGAAGTACCTAACTCTATAACATTTAGGTAGGTATACCATTAAGGTAACTCATTGGAGTTTTGATAAACAGAATTGCACTACAGTAGAACTGTAATTACTAATGTTAAATTAATTTATTCATTCAAACATTTGGTCGCACAAGTTTTCCATCAACAAACTTACAAGGTACTGACAGCTGGTTCCAATTGTTCCCAAACTACTCACGAAATATTTCAATTTATTATTATGCATTTTATATTCGAATGTAAATCGACCTTCTAGTCTGTTTTAATAAATAGGAAACCATGAGGAAATGCCGTTGCATACGACGCTATTATTGTAAACGAACAAACACGTTCCATATTGAAATAGATTACAAAACTGTTTTATTTTATATGCCTACAGGCACACTTTTAAAACTGTGACAGTAAATGGATAGGGACGATAATCAATATTTGAACGTAAAGGCGATGTTTGTACGAGTGTTGCGAGTTATTTCGAAAGCGAAGCACTTGCATGGCCCTGCATTCTTGCATCTCGGAGCTTGTCTGACCGGCGGGCGACGGAGGGGGCTGAGGGGCGGGGGACGAGCACGGGTCTTTAAGGGCCATCCCTTTGTACCTTTTACTGCACAGGACATAATATGGGATCGTTAAACAGTACGGTTTCCGATTTGAATCAACTGTTCTGAGGAGTTATAAAGGTCTTGTAGGTTCCGGTTAGTGCGATTTAAGTAGAGGAGGGGGAGGCACTAAGCTAATCCTCAAAAGGTGAAATGTATAATTACGTCCTTCTTTTACGCTTCGATGGTCATAATTCCCTACCAAATGTCAAATGATTTAAAAATTGAAATTTTGGTTATTTGATATATTGTTTCGTGTGATCGACTGCGGGCGACGATTGGGTATAGTTGAATTGTATGACGTATGACATATGATAAAGAGTATGACAGATCATAATGCCATAAAACTTTTTTTTTTGAAATATAACTAATCTAAAGAAGAAAAACATATGCAAGTCGAAGAACATTACACCTTTTTTCACGTCGGTAAAAATAATGTAAGTGACTCCAGTTCAAATTATATAACTCAGTTCAAATGCCTAAAGGTAATGAATTCTCCACTTAACTAGACAAAAATCGTTGAAAGTTGATTTAAAACTATAATTGAAACAAGTAATTTTATGATTCTGAAGCTTTAATAGCTTGACTAACAACTTTCACAAAATATTCATTAATTGGAAATGAATCTAGAATGAAAGTGTATTGAAAATATGCCTATAATTATAATGCTGTACACATTACATAACAAGTTTTGCTTTATCTCAATAGCATACTTTTATCCGATGACGACGATCTCTTCCTAAAGGTGTATTTAACATATCAAATGGGGGATTTAGGCAATGTTCGAATGTTCGAGTGTTTTATTTAATATTAGTTCAACATAGATGCTGCCCTTAAATAACTTCTCTTTGTGCTGATTTACGAAAGGGCATCCACAATGGAGATCAAAGCGATATTTTTGTTTAGGTAAATACCACAGGGAGCTTGTACAGAGTATCGAAGATTATTTAATGATTTATGTTTACGGAACAACTAGCGACGTTGTTACTTTGTGGCACGTTTTGGAGTTACAAAAATACTTGGTTATTTGAATTTAAATATGGAAGGCCAAATGTCAGATTAGTTATGTAAGAGTGAGTCAACGTTTTCATTTATAGTTATGGTGTGCATCGGAAAGTGCAGAGTAATAGTAAAACATGGTCTAAAGACCCGTTGACGACAATTTCACCGCTTTCGGTTAGGTTTAATAGAGTGAAAAGACGTAAACTGTTCAAGTATTGCAACATTGTGTATTATGTGTGTTTTGTATGGAGTCAAGTGTAGTACACAATGTACTATTTATGCTTACTGAAGGAGTTGGCAACGAAATATTCACTATATACTGTTCCAATGTCTTTATATAATAAGAGGGATATTTAAAGAGTAATCTTTTCAATGGACTGAGCAGAGAGGTACTCAATTTTTTTTAGCAAGGACACAATATAGCATTGAGCACAAGCACCAAAATGTCATCTACTAATTCATAGAACGGAACCAGTAAAAAGTGCGTAAAAGGAAAGGCATTTGCAGCCGCGGTCTGGTTCAGCATCGAGTATCGAGTCGAGGTGATAATGACCGTTGTGTCGGCATGACGATGGTGTTATGTAACAAAGTATCAGCAAAAACGCGGTTATAGTGCTCGCGGTTTCATCGGCAATGCTTTGTTATAGGGTTGCTGTTAGCAATATCGAAATTAAATGTAATACTGAATGATAGTCTTAGGAAATGTTACTAGTACCAGATATTTTACTGCCTATGACACACTGGCAGATTAAACACATTTAAATATTTTAATTGGGGTCAAAATAAAATATGAAATATGTAATCTTTAAAAAGAGTCAGTTTCACATAGTAATCATGATAAGTGAATACCATAATATTAATTTTGGTTACTTATTTCGGACACCAAGATGAATGGGAACCTTGAATCGGAGGGCGTTGCGCTTCAAAGTAATAGCAAGAAAGTTACACAATGACTTTTATTTGCTTCTATCCGTATTTGATAACTCAATAAGGGGTCTATTTAGCCAACAAAGTGATAGAAAGTTGTATTCAAATGTGATGAATAGTTTCCAGGCGTTTTTTTGCTTATGAAAGGGTTTTTTTTCTAGCAAAAAAGATTTTGCTTTGGAATTTCTAAGCAAAACTTTTCTGTATGGTGATTTTTAAATTTAAAAGAGCAGTGAATTGGTAATCGTTTTTGCGATGGACGAGCGGAAAGATTTCCTTTGTTGTTTTAATAGTCACAACTCACTACGAATTCTGGTGCCTACTGCTTTAGCTATGGTATTATTTATTATTATTCGATATGCATACATTGAGATGACAATGATATAGAAAGATAATGAGGATGAATGCCATAGAAAATAATAATAATAAATAAATAAATAAATATCGCCAGACGAACATACCAAATGTATGGTCCCAAACTAAGCAACGCTTGTACTATGGGTACCGTACAATGGACTGGGGGCGATCTCAGTGACACTCAGACCAGGGAAAATTACGCAAAAGGCCATTTCCGAAATTTACCCTGACGGGAATCGAACCCGCAACCACCCGATACAGTGAGCCGAGCGGCCTACGCTCGAACCATTGCGCCAAGCGGTCGTCGATCGTTACAATATAATTAAAGTTTTACTTAAATATCATTACCGAATAATTCTTACGTGTCATAATAATATATTGACATTTGAGAAATGTATTTTGATGTAGACGCACCTAATATATTCAATGTTGTAAAACGCTTACATAGTTGAAGAAATTAATAAAACATTCCACGTAATAGTTGACGTGATTTCCATGTTATGATTAGTTCAAATTTAAATAGATATAATAGTGGACAGTTTGAGAATGACAACATCCGCGCTTTGATGGATATCGTGAGGAAACGTGCGTTGACTGCGTTCTGTAAGAATGTAGTAATACAATCTAATAATTGATTGCTTCCTCTCTGCAACATTAAAAGTGTTTTAAATAAATTTGTTACTTTACTTGAATGTAAAGTATGTATGATATTAAATACTCATCGTACAGACCATGCTTCAGGGCATAGTTAAAAAAGTATAGCTTGTGATTTTTTTTGTAAAATAATTGTTGTTGATTACAAACTAAGTTTCAAACAATTTCCTACCTATGTGTTTTAACTCAGAATTTCATAAATTCAGGAAAATAATCAATTTTATTTTCATAATATTGTATATTACCTATATTATACTAAATCGTGGTTCCTTTGAGCATACTATTTACGCTTATGAATTAAGAGGTATGAAGTTACATTAATGGCCAAGATGCCACATTTAAAGAGTAATTTTACAACATTTAAAATGGTATAATCGGCCACCATCTGGCCTTGAATGGACGGCGGTCGACGAACGGAGAAAGGCACCGGCACGTTAAGACGGTGTTATGTAAACGTAAACAAGTTAGAAAATGATTTCGATAACTATTATCGCATTCGTTCGTAGGCTCTAATTCCCCGCGGCCATTGCGATGGTTATTGTCTTGGTAATGACTAAGCACGCATAAACGGAGAAAGTTAACATTCGCTTGTAAATGTTATGAGAATGATAACCGCGATTTTCGAAAATAATAACTAAATTGTTGAAAAAAACGTATATTTTTTAAAGAATTAAACTTAAAAGGTACTAGAATCAAGGTTTTTATTTCTTAAGCGCGTACCTATTTAAAAAACATTTTGCAACTGAATACTTTAAATTGTAATAAAAAAAATCGGTTCTCTAAATCATTCTCCACACATTTGTATCCAATTACGATGTACATTCTTTTTTCAAAATAAATATTTCCAAGTTTTTGTTATTCCGTTCACGACCTGTATTGCAAACAATCTCGCAATTTCTACACATTACACTAAGTAGGCAAGTGTATAAAAAATATTCTTCCATCAAGTCGAGATCCATTACTGCGGTCATTCCGTCCGTACGTGTCTAATAAAGGAACACAATAAATAACGCAGAGACGGCATGTCAATATGACGAAGCGAATAAAAGTTGTAAACATTTTCGTTAGTTGTTATGCGCTGGCAAATTAGTGTATGAGCTTTGAAATCACTTTGGAATTAGATTTACATTATTTTTAACGCACTAACGTAGTAGTTACTTGGGTTGAATTTCTTGATTTGAACGCTCGTTTCTAGAATATTCAAGTAATTTGCTCTGGTACGCTTGTATGCTTTGGGTCCATAATGCATTGCTTATTTTAGAGATGCCTATACTATTGGTATATTTATGCGGCAATTAATTATTTCAAGCGTCAATAGCCTAGTGGTTAGAGGTGCGGTCCTCGTAGCAGAGAGGTTCTGGGTTCGATCCCCATCCTGGCCATTAAACTATTGACGTGAGCCCACTCCTAACACAAGCATTAGCTTAGTTGAAGCGTCTATAGGGAATACTAGTATTAAATTTTCAACATTAACGGTTATACCATTTTTGACAGTTGGAATAACGCTATTGTTCAGCGATACTATTCGGTATTACTTGTTTCATTTGACCTTTACTACACACTATTCGGTATGTATATTATAACTTAATTGCACGCTTTGGTCGCGGGCGATATAGGGTTAGATTGTATCTCGCTGATGTATAGGGTTGCGATGCCTCCGAGCCGACGCTTATTGATGGTCCCGGCCTCCGAGTTGCTCCCGATTAGCTTACCGGCTAGTGCTGTGGTTACAGTGTAGCGTGCAGCGGAGCGTTAATAATATAGTATAAGTATGAAGTAATAAAGTTACTGCTTAACGGATGCCATGCTCTTCGGTCGACGACGACAAATATAGATTGGAAATGTTCGTAGTTCGCAGATTACAGATACACAGACAGATAGTAGTGGACGCATAAATAAATAATAACAAGCTTAATGAGTGTACCTATACGTATAATAAAGTTATAAATAAAAGAGTAATTTTTTGATTTGGGACTTTTCTAAGAACATATTCCAAAAGTAAAAAGTAAATCATATTATTCTATACAAAAAAATTGGGACCATTTTGCCTAAGTTATTGTACACGACCGATGTAGGTCCCAAGGTGTCCTACCTCTAGGCTTCACAATAAAACACTAGGGTGCTGGATATAGGTGTATATTGCTCCACACATACAACAAAACGCTCACGGGGTATATGAAATGTCACCACAACCTTAACACCGCGGGCTATGTCGATATTAGCGACATCTATCGGTGGCCATGACAAAAGTAATTATACATATCGCCCACCAAGGACAAATTTAAACCATGTTATTTGTCCTTAACAAAACAATTCAAACATAAACGTAACTTATGTCTAAAACAAATTAACAAAACACAACGAAACAATTTAACGTTAAAGTTCGTCTGTTGCGATCGGAAGTGAGCACAATTTCGAATTCGGACGTTAGATAGAATGTGCCGGACTAGTTATTTAAATAATCATTATAATCCAATTTCCCGAGCCTGGATGAGTTACAAACACTCTGCCATATAACCAGTGACATTGTAATAAACTATCCTTCTCCACGATCACAATTTCGCCCACCATGGCATGAGGTTGATTGGTTGAACACCAGTGCCTGTGCAGGAAACTTGTAAGGTACTCCTGCGACCACCTCCGCCAATGCGACCATCTTCTCAAAGAACCTCCACGAAGCGTCTGTTTGTGACCGTCTGCATAGAACAGATCGGTCAAATGACATTTCTTGGGTAGAAAGATGGGGTGCTTCTGACCACTACTAACGCCAGAATGACGTAACCTACCTCCAACTCTCAATATTTGGTTCTCACCAAGAAACGTGTTCAACGCATGAAGTCGACTGCTCTTTGGTAAGTTTCTCTGTTCTTTTTTATTAAAATAACATTTTTGACAGTGCTTAATGTCCATATTTACTGCTAAGTCCTTACGTTTTCCCTCGTTGTCATTAGAAATAATTGGTATTTTTATTACAGGTTGCTGCAGAGCTGGAACTTTCACCGTGTAGAGAGAGGAGTCATCACTGCGAAGCCAGGTAAGTCCAACCATTTTTATTATTTCATCTGACTTCATTTTCAGCCTTTCTGGTTTCGTTACCTTTCCTCCTCCTTTTTCCATCTCCAGTTCCCGTTTAGGCTTGTTACTCGTCCATTTCTCTACTACAAATTCACTTTTCACCAACATTTAATTTTCATATTTGTACACCTGCAATCCTTTCTCGTCTGTTTCACATTCGTCTAACAAATCTGTCAGATATTTTTCAGCGAGCATAGGATTATTATCACCTTCATCCTGAGCCACTGCTTGAAATTCCTTGACTGCTAGGTAAGGCGCAGATGCAGCTGTGAGACAAACCTGTGGAACCCGCCAACGCTGTACCAGAGGACGCAGTTCCGGTTGAGGGGTAAGTTTAGTAGGATTATTATTAAGCAACTGATTTTTCCTTCCTTTGCAGGATGCATCGACTCGAACTTCAGTGTCTTCACAAGTCGACTGAGCGAAGCCTTCTTCGCACCTTTCATTTTTCCCGGCTAGCAGTTTATCCGATGTGTACTCAGTATCTGCTTCCGATTCCCTGAACTTCTTAAGAAGTTCATTGCCGTCTGTGCGACAATGTAACACATTTATTCTCGTTGGCTTAACATTTAAGTTAATATCTCCGGAGAGAATCCACCCCAAGCGAGTAGCCTGCGCCAAAGGCGCTCCCGATGCACGTTTCATAATTCCTTCCAGAAGTATCTTGCTATAAATACCTACACCAAGTAACAACTCAATACGACTTGGAGTATGATACCCTGGATCAGCTAATATCAAGTCATGAAGTTCTATCCATTTTCTGTGATCGATCTTGCATGCTGGTAATGGAGCTGTGATAGATTTCAATACGTACGCATCAACCTGAACAACGAAATTAGAATCCACTCTTGATCGTATTTCAAAAGTGACCATAGCTTTCGACGTGGACGCTTGTTCCCCTAATCCACTGATTTTACCCAACACAGGAGTCTTCTTTAAACCTAGGTGCTGAACCGTCGACTCGGTAATAAACGAAGACTGTGAACCTTGGTCCAACACCGCCCGAACCGTGTAAGTGCCTGTTTTCGACGTGACTCCAACCAACGCAGTCGCTAGCAGAGCCTGATTGTAAACCCTTCCTGAAGAAAAGCAAGACACCGACGGTTGCCCAACCGAAGAATCAACCGGTTGAGCTGGTGAAGCAACTACCTCCTCTGATGCCTCTTCGTCTACATTGGCATCAGCAGTCACAGAAGTAGGAGTACCCTTGGGATGCAAAAGCGAATGATGCTTCCTTTTGCACACACGGCACCTTACCTTGGTGTGGCAATATTTGGCAGAGTGATTGTTTCCCAAACAATTAAAACAAAAACTATTATTCCAAACAAACTCGCGCCGCGCATCTACCGTTTGCTTTGCGAACGTCTTACAGATTGCAAGATTGTGCTCTTCCGAACAAATTGGACATTTGACGTAAGATACATGTAAGGCTTTTATTTTATTGATAGGAACGTTGTTTTGAGTCTGGCCTTTCTTTCCTAAATTAGATCCGGTATCCAAAAATTCAATAGCACGGTAACGATTGGTAAGAAATTCTTTGAATTGATGGTAAGTGGGTAACTCATCCGATGAGTTGCTGTTACTAATATTAAACTCCCACTGCCTTCGCGTTTCCGGGTCTAATTTAAGTGTTAGGACATGAATGACAATAACATCCCAACTTTCTACCTTAATACCAAGATTGCCTAGCGCAGCAAGACAATCGTTAGTAGTATCCATTAAATCCTTTAAATTACTGGCAGACTCATTTACAAGATTTCTTTGGCTGAACAATCTCTTAAGCGTATTATGACATATGTACTTTTTGTTATTGTACCGCTCTTCAAGCATTTTCCAACATCTGTCATAATTAACTTCTGCAATGGTTACATGCCTTAAAAATTGTTCCGCCTCTCCAACTAAATAGCTCTTCAAATAGTGCAGCTTTTGAACTTTACTCAAATCTATATTATCATGAACTAACGCTCTAAATAAATCATGGAATGTCGACCATTCAGAATATTGGCCAGAAAAAATTGAAATATTAATTTTAGGTAATTTAATTTGAGGCGATTTTCCATTAGTGGTTACATTTGAAGACTTCGAAGTGCATGCCTGACCAATATTGAACTCCTTTAACACAGCTTTGAGTTCACACTTATAATCTACGTACACGTCTTCAGTTTTATCGTAAACCTCCGTTTTAGCATAACTGGAACTCGCTACCTCCTTAGGGTTAACACTACGCATTATGTCTTTATGTCCCGACGAAAACTCTGACCACATTAGATCTAATAATTCTAACCTTCCCTCGACATATTCAATTGTTATTCTATCTTTGGGACTCTTTTTAAAGTTAGTTTTTGCCTTACAAATGCGAGAATGCAAATCCATTTGATAATTCAAAAGCGATTCCATTTTAAAACAAAATCAAAACTATAATTTTATGAAATAAATTTAAAATTTTACAACTTCCAAAAAATATTCAAATTTTCTAAGTGTTTTGAATTTAAATTCAGAACAAAATTGGGCATAGGTTCTCCGTACCTTCGTTTTTAGGGAAACTATTCTAAGTCCTAAAACCTACTATTCAAAATTATTCTAAGTCACAAATTACGTTAAAATTCTTCTATGTTCAAGTTGTCTTGAGAATAAAGTTCAAAATTGATGCCAAAAAGTACTCACAGTTTCACTTCGGAACACAATACAATTAATCACCACTTTCCTTGCCTTGCCTGCACCACGGTATTACCGCTCCTGGTCAGCTACGCTCGCTCCGCTCACCGCAGCCCTGACCGCGCCTTATCCTGGCGTGGTCTGAAGTCCTCGACGTGGACTCCTGCTTTGCTACGTTTGCGTCACCCGTAGCAACCGCCAAGCACCTTTACTAGGTGGTAAAATTATCCGACAACCGAAGGACCATGTACACGACCGGTGTAGGTCCCAAGGTGTCCTACCTCTAGGCTTCACAATAAAACACTAGGGTGCTGGATATAGGTGTATATTGCTCCACACATACAACAAAACGCTCACGGGGTATATGAAATGTCACCACAACCTTAACACCGCGGGCTATGTCGATATTTGCGACATCTATCGGTGGCCATGACAAAAGTAATTATACAGTTATTATGTTATACTTATTGAGTATGCCTCGTATATGTATTACGTACTCGCTACAATGATAAATGTATGTTAATTTCTAATCATTGCTTTAGTTAACACGTAACATAAATTACATAAAATAAAGCTACGTAAAATGCTCTCGTTCCAAATTACTATTATTACAGAACACACATTGCGCTGTATTACAACTCTGACCTAAGACCAATGCGTTATCGATATCTATAACCCTGTCTCTCGTTTAGAAGCAAGAATGAGGACTAGTTGTATAAGCATATGAGATTAATTCGCATGTCTGCTCTTGGTAAATAAAGTTATAAGAAATAAAAAGAAAAGAAATATTTAAAAATAGAAGCCAATAATTCATTAATTTAAGGGTTGCTTGTAACCCTGACTTTTAAAATGTTATTTTGAAAGAGGTGAACGTAGGTAGTTTCGTAACCATTTATATAAAAATAATTAAAATTCGCAAATAAACCTTAAACTTTATTCGAAATCCATTTCGAAACTCGTATATACAGACCTACTATAAAATAATTCTTCTCTAATCTGGAAAATATTGATTCGTCATAGAAAATGTGTTTGCGAAACGAATACGAAAAATCATTGCTCAAACATTGTGCGAGTGTAGGCGTGCGTGAAAGTAATTCGTGTAGAGTTGAGATAGTTATCTTTGTGGGTGTCATAGGTAAGTGCTATGAAGATTTTATCGTGCTAACGTAGCGTTGCATTGCCGTCGTCGATCATGTTGCGCGGCGAGCGATAAAGCAGTCACTAGCCCCTTATTAATAAACTAGCTGTGCCCCGCGACTTCATCCGCGTAGTATTTTAATATAGCAAAAATTTCGGGATTATCGGGTTAAAAAGTATCCTATATGTTAATCCCGGTTATAATCTATCTGTGTTCCAAATTTCATCCAAATCCGTTCAGTAGTTTTTGCGTGAAGGAGTAACAAACATACATACATACATACATCCACACTCACAAACTTTCGCATTTATAATATTAGTAGGACGTGGTTTAGATAGTTATACTATGCTTTGTTTTCTTCTTTCGTATGTCAAATTACTGATAACAGAAAGAGATTATTCGGTGTGTTACTATTCGCCCGCTATACCAGGTTTATTAATAAGGGGGTAGGCGACTAATTTTGTTTTTGACTGACTAGATTTTCCACGCGATTTCGTCTGTGTGGTCTTTCATCCCCTATTTTACCCCCTTTCGGGCAGAAATTTTCAAAAATACATACACGAAATTTTTTAATTTCATGTGTCTTTTTTACCCTATCTATGTGAGGTTTTCTTATTACTGGCCTGTTAGGTCCTCTAAATAAGTAAACGGAATGCTTATGCTAGGAGCGGGTTTACGTCAATCGTTATGTCCAGAGTGGAAATCGAACCCAGAACCTCTCGGTTAAGAGAGCGGACCTAAACACTAGGCGATTCACATTTAAGAGTTTGATCATTTCAAACTATATGTGATATCAATGTAAGAAGCTTATTATTCTTATTTTTTACTTAATGCAAGCCATAGAAAAATAACATTGATAGAAAACTTATCTATGCCTAATAATTATTCCAGTCTATTATGTCATTATTCTAACGTATACTGATTATTGTTCGCCATGTAGCAATTTAGCGCCGGCATTTCGATGTAATATCTAGTTGACCTGATTGAACTTTAAAATAATTAAAAACATTGTATAATATTTGACATGATTAATAACCTGATTGTTGTTCAAGTTTCAACTGTAATAGATTCTAGATAAAAGTTGCAATAAATTATGTATTTTAGCTTGGACAATATTTGGTAATATTTACTTACGCGAAGGCAAACGCACCTCTACCATAAGTTTTACGCTCGCTAGTCGCTAACGATTGCGTAAAATAGTGATATCGTTAGTGACTCCTAACGAACGTGTTAACTCATGCATGACACTCATCAGTCAGTTGCGATCACTGATCGGTAATTGATTGGAGGCTAAGCAAAGCTCAGCAAGGTCAGGCAGAGATGGGTGACCATGTAGTGGCAATCTAAACTGTACAGAAAGCCTATCTTAAAATCAGAAAATAATTTCTAACCATGTTTACTTTAATTTCATAAAAACAACTTAATTTTGTTAAAAAAATAAAATCTAATAATGTACGCCAACGTTTTTTTGAAAATTAGACCTGGCAACACTGCCTTAGACTGCAAGGCCCGTTCCCCCTCAGTATCCTTAAACTATCTAACCATTTGTACTCAACACTCATAATTAATCAATTCAAGAGAAAACGCATATAAACTCAACTAACATAATTCAACACAACCACTTAGAAATAGGGAAAATGTTCTGAAATACCGCGAAGTGTCCGTCACAGTAGATTTATCCACGCAGCACCGGACATCTCCGGGAAGAGCTGATCGCATTTGTTCCGTGAAATTGATCATTTATTTATCTTTATCGCCTTGTTATGTCCTAGCACCATCTGACTTCATCTTGTACTTCATTAGAGTTACTTTTTTATTGCAAATTAGTTCCGGAATCTCGACTGCTTCAGAAAAATCGCATTTAGTTAGTAATCATTTAAGACATAATTTAAGATGTACCTAATGGTCGCGTATTTGCTTTTGATGAACATAAGTAGTTCGGTGTATCAAGTGCGAGAGGATTACGGGTTCCGCGTTTCTACGCGAATTTAGGATGGGTGACTCGAACTAATAGTGCCGAGATAATGAATCCCTTTTTGTAATTTTTTTTTTTGGTTTTTATGGGACTGGTCCTGCCACCTACTCCTACCACTGTTACTCCTGTAAACTAGGATCGACAATCTGGTGACCAATAATGACGTTGAGGTTTGACCCTCGACGAGTCCCGGGGAGAAGTCACTTTTTGTATACAGGCTGGCACATCTCTAAATGATTTCATCACATAATTCTTTAGAACACATTTTTCTATCAGTTATAATTTCGGTAGCCCCCATACTGACCCTTCTCAATTTACCGATGAGTTATTACTTGACATTCACTCGACAAAACCTATTTTCACACTTGAAGCACCGAAGTCTATCTCATATTTTTTTATTATGATTATTATTGTTTTTCATTTCGTCTAGTTTTAGAAGTCAGGCGGCATTATTTGTAACTCAACTCCCGTCAGCAACAAAGAAAGGTGTTCTTTTTATACTAAAACGATTGCATAGTCAGCCTCTGGTATCCATTTTTTCACGTCTAAAACAAAAGACACCGAGCTGCGATTCTTCGCTGCGCTTGATTAGCCCCTGCGGAGTAAGCGAATCGTCTTTTTGCTGTTACTTCTAAGAAATATCTTATTTTTAATGGGACGCATCCTTTTTGTCTTTATTGTATCCAGCACTATTTTCTGAGATTTTGATTGCGTGCAAACGATAAGGGCTTCAGTTTTTAACCAACCAATATTCTTAAATAAGAAGAACCGATTCGTAGCCATACGATAATGCACCTTCGTTGAGATAGGATAGGAGCTAAATCAGTCGCCTTTTACTGAAATTTATAGGAATGGCATCATAAGCTAACCCGAATCCTTAGTTGTGGTGGGGATAGCATTTGTGACGTCCTCAATGCATTTTTCGAGATGCCTTAATTAGTTTTTTTATAGAAATAAGTCGAGAAATAAGCGTTCAACCCGCTTGATATTAATCAGTTACGGTAGCTCATAGATCCTTGCGATACCATAGCTCGCATGTTGCCAAGCTTGAGGAGAGTGAGGTTGAGTTGAGGTTTGTAAACATTTAATTTGATGTAATTATGAGTAGGTATGCACACCTCACTAAACTAGCTTTCTCATTTTATTTAAATCCCTAAATCTGAGTGAGATTTAATTATTATTTACTATTAGTTATTTATTGGCAATGGTGTTGCCTGCTCATATTTTTTTTATGCTGTTCCTGAGAATGTACACCATCTTTAATTCATTCAAAAGAGTAACCATAGAGTTTCTCGCCGGATCTTCTCAGTGGAAGCAGCATTCCGAACCGGTGGTAGATTCTGACTATTCATAAATGCTTTGTTGGATTACGTGAATAAAAACAATTTTGAGTGGAGTTGAGTGGGACAAAGGAAAGGGCTTTCGGCTTGATCTATAATAGCTACTTTACGCCGAGATTCTGTGAGGGAGTGGTACTACCCCTGTGGAGCCAGCTCGTATATGAGTTGTAGTCAATTGACTACAGCTCAGCCCCCCCAGCCAAGTGGCTTCGTCTACAAGCGTTTCTACAAAACGCTACGCTTAATTGTATGGAAATGACATTACAAGTCTATAAATAGATCACGTGACTAATGTCATTAGAAACAAATGCAGACGAAGCAACTTGGCTAGAGGGGCAGCTCTGTCACCGTTAAGTCTATAAGTAGCTCAGCGGCAGTACAACAAGCTCAAAAGTACCTCGAGGAAGATGGGTGAGTGGGCTTTGGTCGCAGTCGAGGGAGTCAAAGAGCATGCTACTAATATGCAATTGATTTTAAAGGCTTACCTTTACAACAAGTGTTAATCTTAAAAAAACTTGCAAAATTTTAAATTAAGTAGGTGTGTACGTAACCCGAGTTATGTCACCCGGATTTGGGTAACCTCAAGTTCTTGCGATTGCCGGATTTCATCATACCATACTTACTTCAGGATGATTCAGGATTGATCTAGTTAAAAAAATTGGAGAGGTCAAAGTTGTTAAATTTAAATAAGACCATAAGTCAAATTGTGAAATAATATTGTACGATTTTGAACAATTCATTTTGTCAATGTTAGAATCCGTTCCACTTTTATAAACGAAACAATGGGTCGTTCACTAATTAATAGATAGAGAATTGGCTCAAAATACGCCTACAATTGAAATTATATAATGCGGCGGAAAAAACGGCAGTTGTGAAACAAACCTTTATTATGTCACATCTATCAAAAAGATAAGATAGGGCTGAGAGTGCCTTTAACTTTATTTAAAAGAGGAAATGTGCAATCGAGTCAATAACATTTTTAGTCTTTACTTAACGAGTATTCGACAAACTTAGTGCCACGAAGTAAGTAGTATCTGTGCTCATATTATTACATTAGATATCAGTGCGCTTAGGACCTCTCCAATATAAGTAATAAACAAAAAAGTTTTAAAGATAACGAATAACAATTTTGAAATAATCACCACACTGGCTGGCTGGAAGGCTGGAAATCAGTGTTTGAAAATAGAATGAAATAAATAATAAAAATTGAGCGATTGTCGATTGTTCAGACAGCGGTCATAGATCGAAACGAGTTTGATTCGCGGTCATTAGCAAAGAAAGCTTTTGAGCCGGTGAATGGATTTGTATCTTTTTTAATAGCGGCAACTGTCAGTATTGAGTGAGTCAATTTTATTGGATTAAGTTCTTTGATATTTGACGTTTGAGTTAATAGAGTTGGAAGATTTATAGCCATAATAACGTAATGGTTCAAAAAATATTTTTAATCAAATACAGTTATATAACATCTATTTGAGCAGCGTTTGATTCTTGTATCAGCAATTGATCTAAACGTAATGTCATATATGGCGCGATTTAAAAACTAATCGATATCTATTCTGTGAGAAACTTCATTTACGGCACTTTGGTTATCTGTGGGATTTGGATGTGTTTAAATCACGAACCTAATTACTTATAACTTCCTTGGATTAAATATTATACTCTTTACATGACTATTTAAACTGATCTGCCTTGAGAGTGGTGCGATGACAAATTAAAGATTTCATCAAATTCTACCAATTACAAAAGTATTCCTTAAAATCAAGTCAATTTCCTACCGTAACCATAAACATCAGCCCACTAAATGGCCAGTTTTAAAACGCTTACATAACCGTTCGCCGACTTTTGCAATATAGAATACCTAGTAACACCTTAGTAACAACTGCAATACTTTTCGGATGCTAATTGAAATGTGAGCAAACAAAGAACGGTGCCGGCAAGCGGCAGAGAAAGTGTGTTACATAATTTTAATTTAAACATGGCGGGCTAATCATACGAAAAAAATATCTGGCTGGATATAAATAATTGAAACGATAAAAGCCGGCATTCATGTTTGACAATCGACAGGTTCTCAATTTGAAATTTAGTTCATATTAATGCTGTTTAATTTCTATACAGCCGATATTACTCAACGAATATTAAAATGTATATATTATACATTTCAAAATGCGAATATCACTTTTATGCCTCTTTAAATTTAATATTGTAATTAGATATTTATATGCAATTCAAAAATGCATCATATATCTATGCTGACAAAACGAACAAAAAGCATGTGATAGATATTATATCAGACATTTTTAGACTGTATGGTCGGTTTATCTGTCCATGAGGCATATAATGAGTGTCCTATATATCGCTTTTATAAGTCCTTCAGAGGCTAAGGGGTGGTCCGGTCTTAACAACAGGCATGTAAAAGATACCGCTAGGAATTAATTGGATAACATGTTCTTGTCTTCTTTCCTGACGCGAACCACTGCCTGGGAACTGCACAGAAATTAGGAAACATCAACCATTTAAACTTGCTTCGTTGAAAAGATTCAGTATATTTTATGTATATTAAACCAATTTCCTGTCTATTATGTCATAAAAACGAATATATTTCGAAAACGAAAGCGTAGCCATTTCACTTCCTTATGCAAAATATTCAGTTCTGAACAGATTTCGAAACAGATTTAATTGGTGTAATTGATTGTTGGGATTTTTTTACGATATAACTAATTTGAGATGCAATACATCATAAAAAATAAACACGTATAAACTCAAAATACTACTCCATATAAATTGCTTGAAAATAAATAAAAAAACTGTTTTAGTTATGTTTCACGAAAGTCTTTTAAAAATAACAGTTAAGTAGATCAGTATTATCTGTAGATATCGGTAAGTATGCCGTTCGTTACTGGTATAGTGTAGCTCCCTTCAGTTAGAAGGTTCTCATTAGGAACGATGTACATGCGACATTTACCAAAGTGTGACCATCTAAGTGACTTAATAAGGAATGCAAGTATTTCTTCAAATAATTCTCGCCGAGCAGGTAATGTATTGAACAATACCGTTACACAGAGCTATTGACCTCTAATCGCCGAAGGTAACTGTAATCAAATATTTAATTTGTACAATCTTCGTTCTCTTAACACGTTCAGAATTGAGCTATCTGGGAGTAACGGATGATTTTATTTTCTATTTTTATTATCTATTGTTGGGTTGCGAGATCGGTTGCTGGCAAATTGATGGCGGGCCGCACTCGTCCGTGGGAACTATTTAATTGGCTAAATTTTAAATTGCGATTGCTCATCTTCAACTGTTATTTGACCAGTTTTGCCGATTATGCACAATTAAAGAACTGCTTTAAAAAAAAACTTGTTGTAGGTATAGAATTGAGACTAGTTTTTGGATAGGTCTGGAACTTTTTGTTTGTTGATCTGGCATAATTTCCGTCTCGAAAACATTAATTTAAGTATTATTGTCGGTATTCCATATAATTATAACTTGATTACGGTGAAAGAAAATATCTTGGGAAAACCTGCATGTCTTAGAAAATTTAAGCTATTTTGCAAAGGTACCTTTTACCTAAAATTCGCGAACCCGCATGGGACCACCGTGGTGGATTATGCCCTGAATCCCCCTCGAATTAAGGGGAGTAGTAGTAGCAGTAGTAGTATAGCGGAGGTAGCAGTAGCGGTAGTAGTATATTATAGGGCTCATTGTTATTACTTATTGTGATACTATATTTATGATCGCACACCTGGCAGCACTAGCCGATGTGCCGTTGCGCCGGCACAGGCGTGCAATAACCGGCGCGCGGCGGCGCAGCAATGAGGAAGCGGCGAGTTGTCGCGCCCGCGAGCCGATCCTCTCGCCACCAGCCCGGTTAATCACAAACCCACGTAGATTCTCTTAATCGTTTCATATAAACAATGGTTCTCGATTAAAACTCGATCCGGATTCGAATGGTCGTACATTGATGGAATTATTATAGGTAGGCACGTGGCACCTACTACTTTTGTGGGTGTATACCCAGTTGTTATCATCGACTTTGTTCCCACTCAAGACAAATAACAGAAAACTATCCAATTATTTTCAGTGGTGATAATATACCACAAATTTCTCCAATTGTTACCAATAGATTTGTTTACACTATGTTGCCTAGTCGAAAGTGGGATTTGTTTATAAAAATCCTACGCTAAAAAGCTTACGTAGTAAAAAGCCGCAAGTAGGTAGTACCTATCCTCTTATAACATTCGAAGCATTTACGCACGTCTTCATGCAAAAAAGTTGGTGCATTGAACTTAGTATTCCATTACATTTCTCGTGACTCATTTTCTGCCAATTAAACTCTTTAAAATTTAGCTAAGGTGTTACGATTCCATTGAAAACAAATTCAGTGAGGCATTGTTAGGTTTTTGTGCGTTTGCGGCGAGAACCGATGGTAGGCGAGGTGTGAGATGTTTTGCCGGAGCGAATCATCCGCAATGAAGCGGATATTACCAGGCCTTTGAGGAAAATTCTCACGTGCTCTATATATATAGGAAGTAGGTACTATATGCTAGAATCTGTTTTTTATTTAGTACGAAATAATTTTCAGGTGTTTTTCTATATCAAAAAATATCTATATAAAAATGAAAACAGATATAATTTTAAATTAATCAAAATATTACCTATTTAATTCCTTAATCATTCATAATATGCTTTCTTCTCTGATTTTAATTGAAATACTTCACGTGTTATTTAATGAAAGAAGGAAATACATGAATTAATATTATAGCAAATAAATAGCAAATTTTTTCTCCCCAATTCACCTGCATTATCTCTTCAAGAACCCACTCTGTTCATTTTTATTCCCGTTTATCTATCTCTAGTGTGTTTCCATAAACCGCCCAACGCCACTTAAGTTTGGCAGTCTTTCAACCTAAATAATAATTAATAATTTAGCCCTTTTGACGTCCCACTCCTGGGCACGGGCCTCCCCTCAACATGAGGGGGATTCAGGCCATAATCCACCACGCTGGCCCAGTGCGGGTTGGCGGATTTCACATGTCTTTCGAAAATTGGTTAGACCTTCTAAGACATGCAGGTTTCCTAACGATGTTTTCCTTCACCGTAAGCAAGTGATAATCATATAGAAATTATGAATCGCACATAGATTTCGAAAAATCCAGAGGTGCGAGCCGGGATTTGAACTCAAGACCTGGTGCCCGCAAGACGCGTGCTTTAACCAATCGGCTATCACGGCTAGTCTTGCAACCTAAAAGATTTTATTAAAATACTCGTACTAAAACTAAGTTAACCCAACATTACATCAACGGAAGTAGGTATTGTCTACTCGGATAAATTATTACCCAACTGTGTAAAAAGAAGAAAGTTAAGATCAAAGTTCGATGTTTGTCACGTAAAAATATAACTGTAAGTGTAAAGTGACAAACATAAACGAGATTTAGTGAAAACGCGTGAAGCTGGGATAGGTTATGGGTGTGTTACTACGTGATTTCACATTCGTACAAAGCTCTGCGGGTCCGCACCTAATTTTAGTGTCGTGTTGCGGTTTCAGTAAGTTATTTACTGCATATTTTCTTATGTGCAAGTGTGACTACAAGGAACTAGCTACTAACATAAATATATATTACGATTTTTCATTGGAATTAAAGGAAACTAACAATACGTATGTGTTTATTACAAGTTCAATGGCTTGGACTATTGCATGTTAGATTACGGTTAAGTTAGATGGACAGCATTTTGCAAATTTGGCTATTAATAAGCTCTTAACAATTTTCAACAATACTCTTGAAACCTCTTCATTTCTCGAGACAAAGTGTCCTATGTTCATCTATTTTATTTCTCCGTCATACTAAGGCACGACCCTCAGACTTGAGATCGATTTATTAATACGGATTAATAAATCGATCTCAAGTCTGAGAGCGTTCTTGGAAATGTCATCCTAACGTCATCCAGTAGTCATCAAGATCACTCCCAGACTTGAGATCGATTTATTAATACGAGCCTAAGTCAATACAATAGTCGAGGAACTCAGATGGTAGTTATCCAAACCAGAAATGGTAGCGGAATAAGGACAACAAAATGCCGATGATTCGAAGCCGACCCCAAACATATCTAAGATCCAAACCGTATTACCTACACATAAATAATAATACATTGACCTAAACGGTCAAACCGACAAAATGTTTTAGTGAAACTGGCAAATTCAATAGGCGTTTGGTAATAAAGACGACGCGCTCAGGGAAAGTCGTCAACAATTCACAGGGTTGCGTTCGACACAGCATTGTTCCACAGCCGGTAATTACTCAAGCCGTGACACGTGAATGCGAAATTATACATAATGTAAACTGTAGATGAAAACCCTGTTCGTTTTACAACTAAAGATTACTTCGAAGTATGTGACCTTACCTTGTATGTACATAGGTATATGTGCCGCCGCGAATACAGCAGGGAGGGGATTCATGTTAATGTATTTTTATTGCTGACATTTTTTTGTACTGCACAAGCAAGCTTACAATTATATGTCAAACTAGCTGTGCCCGCGACTTCGTCCGCGTGGAATTTAATTGACAAAGTTTCATACAAACTTTCAACCCCTATTTTATCCCCTTGGGGGTAGAATTAATCAAAATCCTTTCTTAGCGGATGCCTACGTCATAACATCTACCTGCATGCCAAATTTCAGCCCGATCCGTCCAGTGGTTTGGGCTGTGCGTTGATAGATCACTATGTCAGTCAGTCAGTCAGTCAGTCACTCAATCACCTTTGAGTTATATATATTTAGATGTGTATTATACACCTCAGAGTTGGAATTTTCTGTCAATATTTGCATAACTATGCTCAAATTTTTTTACATTTTTAAATTGATTTTAGCATGAAATCATTATAAAAATATATGTCAAGTGATTTTACATGCATAAATCAATACTTAAAAACTATTCCATCTATACAAATAAATAAAATTGGAGTGTCTGTTTGTAATATCAAAATAACACATTTTCACTAAATGCATATGAAAGTACATAAAACACCTATAACAAAAACGCGATTTAATTTTTTTTTGTCTGTCTGTCTGTCTGTGTGTTTGTTCCGGATAATCTCCGAAACGTCTCGACCGATTTTGACGGGAATTCCACTGATAGATAGCTGTTGTTATAAGCAGTAACTTAGGCTACTTTTATTTTAGAAAACAAAATTAAAAAAAAATGGGTTCTGTAGCGCGGGCTGAGAACGCGGGAGCGGGCTTTTTTGTTAAGTTAAATTCCACGCGGACGAAGTCGCGGGCTCAGCTAGTGCTAAAATAAATTTATAAATGCTGAAATAAACCTATTAGCATAATTAATGAATATATCGACTTCAACTCTGGGGGGTCCAGAATCATGAGTTGAATCCATGGTATCAGTTTTCGTTACGATGCCCCTTACACCCTGTATATACTTGAACCCCCTTATTAATAAACGTGGCATAGCGGATGATTAGTTATACACCGAATATCCATTTCTGTCATCAGTAAGTTGACATCCGAAAGAAGAAAACAAAGCATAGTGTAACTATCCAACCGCTAAACCATGTTTAGGTTTTATGACGACCGCTTGGCGCAGTGGTTCGAGCGTAGGCCGCTCGGCTCACTGCACATGGTGGTTGCGGGTTCGATTCCCGCCAGGGCAAAATTCGGGAATGGCCTTTTCTTAATTTGCCCAGGTCTGGGTGTCACTGGGATCGCCCCCAGTCCATTGTACGGTACCCATAGTACAGGCTTTGCTTAGTTTGGGACCGTACAGTTGGTGTGTCTGTCTGGCGATATTTATTAATTATTTATTATGTATATCTTATTATTCTCAATCACCTGTACATATACTTGACGTCATATACCTACTGTGGACATGATTCCATCTTCCATATTCGGTCCCAATGAGAAATTGCTTCCTCTCTGTGTCGAACAGGTTTTAAATAATCTGTACTTTTTAAACCCAATACCCTTTCAAGGTAAGCCATTGAGTATCGGTCCGCTTGCATTTGTTCATATCGTATTTAACTTCCATTATCCATTGTGAACGGGCCCATTTACATAATAAGATTGGGTTTAAATCTTTAACCATGTTACAGTAACTGCAGATCGTATTAAGATAGCTTCCGAATTTGAAATTCAATAATGAACAAACTCAATTGACTATGAAATCTCAATAGCCGTGTACAGAACGACCGAGCTGCTTCGCAAGCCTCAGTCTACAACTGTGACGCTTACAGCCAACCCTCGCCTTCGCCTCGTTGGAGCTCTGTTATTTATTATTCTTCTAGCTGTTTCGCGATTTTACAGGTTTACAAGTAATTAGACGTATGCTAAAGGAGTTAAATGCAACTAATCTGATCGCCTTGAGTCGCGAAATTGTGTAAGTGTGCGAGGCAGCCTCGTGAGGCAGTTCGCTTCGTCAGTACACGGCTAATGATAAGTAATTTATTACACTTATGTTAAGTATTATTTGAAAATATTATGTTGGAGTGTGTTTTCATCTGTTGAAACGGCACTTGACAGGTTCGTTCCGTAGATTATTGCATTCTTATAAATTTATATTTAAATATGAATGAACTTTTGTATAAAAGACGACAGACGTCTTGGATAATTGAACAAAATTTACTTAATGAAATATTTTTGAAAATAAGTTTTTTTCTGGAGTTTATTTATCTTGTATGTGGTTTTCATAAGGTCGATGACCTGACAGGTAATATTATATTTTTTTGCTTTAGTTAACCACAAACTACACTGGAACCCGTTGTGGTTAGACTTAGAAATATTATCTACAAATACAATAATAAACTTGTTATGTGCTGGCTTATCATTATTGGGTTCAACTTGCAAATGCAGCTATCCTTATAATAATTATATTAATATTTTATTAAATAATTTGAGTACGTATATAAATTATTTTCCTTCAATAAATCTTCTTTACCTACCATTTAAAGACACGGAATGGCTCGGTTTAGTGCGAAACTAAATTTTCTAAAGTATTGACACATGAGCATTTCAAAAACCGTATATTTATTTTACGGTTCGAGACCTCTTTATTTACATATTGCAAAACACGTTCCAAAATTTAAAAAACGAATTTGTGTTGCCAATAATTGTATTACAAAGAAGGAATTTCGGATACGCCACGCGTACAGCATTTTAATGGGGTTGTATCACGTCACGCACTCTGCCGCCGAGAGCGAACATGTGGCCACTCTTTGGAAAATCGTTCACAAATCATCGTTCAACTCGATGCACAGATACCGGTATTATTTACACGCATTAGTAACGCTGTTTACACCACCACCTGTTCGAGATGGACACGATAATCTTTATATATACAACTAGCTGTGCCCGCGACTTCGTCCGCGTAGTATTTGATTTAACAATAATTTCGAGATTATCGGGATAAAAAGTATCCTATGTGTTAAACCCGGTTATAACTCCTCCAAAACGGCGTGACCGATTATGATGAAATTTTGTACTTATTTTGACATTTAACACCTGGATGTTTCTTAGATATAGTTGGCGCTGTTGTCGACATCTAAACAATAAAATCTACGTTTTAAAAAGCTGGTTATATAGGTATAAGTATATTATGATCTAAGTATATTAAACCAGCTCTATTAGTTTTGCGAACGTAATATTGACTTGAATACGCTACAAAAAGGCTTAACGGAGTTCTAAATAATCCAGTAGGTATTTGGTGACCACGCGACACACCCTATTGGCTCACGATCGTAGGAATGTCGCTTTATAACGATTAATAAATGCTTTAGGCTCTAGTTATGAAACTAGCTCTATAATAAGACTGAACTGTTTACATGAAAAATCATTGTGTTCATAAAACAAATTGGAGAACAAAAAATAAAGGATCATGTTTTACGAGCGTTGAATAATAATAGACAGGTAATTAATAACGCTATAGAGCGTCACCTTGTCAATTAGATGTCGCGTCATCGCAGTAAAGATATTTAAGTCTTACGTAACACGGAATTAGGTATAATTTTGGTTGATACAATATCCAAAAATGCGCACTACAATTCATCTAGGTAATCATTTTAAAATTTTAGATGGGTCAAAAATACCTATTATGTCGAGAATTACTTTTTTTAAAGGGTATGTTTGACGCTCCTCCCACTTCCACTCCCATCGAGGGCATGCCCGTGGGTAGACTAGGGTAGACTAGGGAATTAACAGGGGCTAAATATTTTTCATGAAATTGGTCTAAAGGCAGCCGTGACGCCGCTGTCAACCGCTGTCACTATAGTTTGGTAGTAATATCAAAATGAATTAAGTTTTTCGATTTGCCACTATCCCGATTTCTTATACGTATAATAGATAGATAGATACGCTATATCATCTGAAAGATCGCGTCTAATTATGCGACGTCACAGTATTAGATAGCTGTGCGCAGGCGCAGGTACAATGGAGGTGAGCAACCTCCGCGCACATCCCATTGTCATGCATTGACATGTGGGAATGTAAAGTGAAGCGCATAGATAGTAGCACTACTCCGCTATGGGATCGTTTTATGTGTGATAGAGTCAATTAGATTAGGAATGAATAAAGAAAATTAAATATAATGTGCTAATCTCTAAAAGTAATTTTAATAACATTTCCATAACAATCCCATAAATCATCATAATGCCATATTGATTATATTTTAAAGGATTTGCATACGTATACAAGGAGTGCACTTACCGACTAGGGAGTGCGTCCACCGTCCGTCGTGGTTTATATTAACTTCAGTTAGTAATCGCCGCCGATTTGTTTATTTCTAGTACTACTTACCTGTAATAAAAAAAAACCATTTAAAATAGCATATTATCAACGCATCCAAGTAATCGATAAAAATCACCAATTTATATATTTGCGAACGCATACACAACCTTAGCATTAGAATACATTTCAATAGCTGAGATTGTAATCGCGAGGCCATTCAATACGTAATTGATACCCGAGTTATGTCGTCAATAGACATTGTAGTCAAGTGTATCGTGACAGTAAGAACTTGGTATTCATTACTATTGCAGAAAGCCGTATGCATAAACTAAAACGATATTGCGATGACGTGTAAGCAAATCTGATTTTAATGCAAATTGAATTGTATGGGACCGGGAATGCTACCCTGAGCGCTCCATACGCTAACACTGCAATATATTGGCAACATTATCTATTCCATTGATTCCTTTTTCAAAACTACTCAAACGCATTACGATAGTCACGATAACGCTACATAATTGCGAATATGTTTCGTGTAATAACGATACGATATACAGGTGATGTATATTGTCGAACGCTTTTTGCGAGTCGATTAACAGTCGAGTAACACTTTACAACCACTATTAATCGGTTTTGTTGTTAATATTGAACAAGTTCCGATCGAAGTTTTATTCGGAAGTAATTCAAAGCACCTTCCTTGTGAAATTTCTCTGTATAACAAATTGATTTACATACCACATGTGGTACAATAACGCTTGGTTACGTGAACCAGCCTGTTAGAGACAATGGCCTATAATTTTTGTAGCTCGAATAGAAAGGTGTACTCTTCAAAATTCATATAATAAATAGGTATATCGGATGGTATTCAATCTGGCTGTACGGGGGCTTACAAAACACAAACATGTACCTATTATCCATTTATAAAATTGAAGTGTCCTCGTTGGTGAAGAATGTGGTATTTATACCTAACTAGCGGCCCGCCCCGGCTTCGCACGGGTACATTGCGGTTACATTATTCGAGTTTTAGTAAGGATCCCTAATTTTTTGGAGAATATATTATAGCCTATGTCACCCGGGGATAGTGTAGCTTCCCAACAGTGAAATAATCTTTCAAATCGGTTCAGTAGTTTCGGAGCCTATTCATAACAATCAAACAAACAAAGTTTTTCTCTTTATAATATTAGTATGATATTAAAACTATAAAGACTGCCTCGGAGGAGAATATAACTTAAAATTAAATTAAATTTGCCTAAATCAAAATGTTTACTAACACCCATGTATACCGCATATAGAGTTTTAAACCTTGGTTTTATTTTTCATTAAGAGTCATGGTAGTTGGAACGGGCCCAGTTTATTAAACTAAAGTCGTGCGGATTCAAATCCCAGTAGCGAAAGTGCATTACTGGATTTTTCACACCAAAACGGTTTCAGCTATCACAGTCGTTAAGCCATGCCGGAGGCTCCAAGTGACCTGAAAACACTGACACTAGATCATACGATAACAAGATGTAGAATCTAGCGGAATCCCATACAATACCTATTAATTTCTACAGTGAATGTAAGCCACAGTAAACACAAAATAGTTTTAAGACCACACCACACGTAGTTAGAACTATTTATATGACAATATCTCCATTGAATCGTTCTGTTGGCAAAGTTATCACATACTATTATGACCGTGTCCCGGCCACAGACACGACTAAAATAACTAATGGTCGCCACAAGCGTAGCGGGGACCCGTTGAATGTAAATGTTACAGTGGCATGCAAAGCCGTATCAATAAAATATAGGGGCAATATAATCTTTATCTAGGAATTATCGAGAGGTTGAGGAGATATTGTTATCTGTTCTGGTTGGTTTGTTAATCCAGTTTATTTCACTAGTCTTCTATTAAAGTAGCAATAACTTATTGTTCGCTGCAAAAAGCTGAATTAATAAATATATGATTCAAATGTGGGATCACTGGGATCGCCCCCAGTCCATTGTACGGTACCCATAGTACAAGCTTTGCTTAGTTTGGGACCGTACAGTGTGTCTGTCTGGCGATATTTATTTATTTATTGTTGCATAGATTAGATTTCTGTTTTAGTAATTGCATCAAGTTTATTTACTATCAATAGTGTAAATTTAAGGAATCGTTGTTGGATTTGGTTTTGATTTTAAATAAAAAACCATCGCTGGACTCCAAGATTATCTTCTAAGAATCCATAGCAAAGTTCATATCATTGGTACCGTATAATGGACTGAGCGATCGTTCCCATGGGATCGTCCGTCACCGAGACCAAGGTAAATTACGGAAATACAATTTGCGAAATATGCCCTGGCTGGAAAAAAAACTCACATCCGTTGCAATAAGAAACCATTAGACCAAACGGTGGATGGGGTTTTGTAACAAAGTCTTATATTTGTAGTCAAAAACTTGACTTGTTTGGTACAGTTCAGTTCCAGTGATTAAAGCACTATACCACACAGTACCTTTTGCATTCTACCAGCAACAAATTTACTTTGCGGTTATCAGAATAAATTAACGTTATGTTACGGAACCTTTAGTGAAGTTTATATTTGTCATTTTATGTATTAATGTTGCTGTAACAGCTTCAGTTACAGTTACAGAAATATGTTCCACGTAACACGTAGGTATGCAGAGTCCACGCGTGAGCTCTGAATGTAGCCCGCAAACCTTAGCTAACGGTACCGCGAACATAATTGTATTTCCTTTAGGACAGTTATGATAGCTGCTCACAGACAAAGAGAAATTCCCACTTCGCATTGTTTATTAATGAGCGTGATATCCATGTGAACTTAACATGCTTCGTTATGTAACTATTAATATAGTTTTTCCTGAAATTTTAACACACTAATGAATGATCAAACTGTATGGAAGTATATCCCCCTTTTTTAGTAGTTATACATTTAATATCATGAAATAGTAATTGGCCCCTTTAATATCTGACTCCTGTACCAGAGGTCTCCTCAAAGCGAGGGGTTTCACGCTAGCCCAGTGCAGGTTGGCGGTTAACACATAGCTTTCGAATATCATAATTTGATTTTTGAATGCATGCAGGTTTCCTGACGATGTTTTCATTCACCGTAATACTTTTACATGTTATACTTTTTATGAGAAGCTGAAATACATCGGTGTAGTAAAGTTTTACATTAATTGTCATAAATGGATTATACTAAACGTTTTAAGTCGTCATTCACTGACATCAAACGGTCCTCCATACGACATCCTGCCTTTCTTCAATCGTTCTGCGTCTGCGCATGTACATTTGCGCAATTCCCGCGAAACGTTTAATCTTATTACGGTGGCGCCAGCGTCAGTATGAATGAACGTGAAACTATTCAAAAATGTCTGCTTTGTGGCCCGAGTGAGACGAGACCGGATACAATACAATGTAATAAACTTAATGGGCACTTTAACATGAAAGAAATAATTGAAAATGTATAAAAAGTTCACGTATCAATATCAGGTGTATCGTGTGGGAATGTTTTAACAGTGTCAATGCTGCACGCTTGATCATGCTTGAATTTCACAAGGTAAGGAGGCCTTAAGATGTATTGCGGATGTTTTGAAACAAGTATTTCGAATATGGTGTAAGCCTGCGTATGAAATCAATGTTAAATTCAAAGTTTATAACATCTAGTAGTTGTACTCGGCGAGAGAATGCTCAATAATTCTGAATGTTCAAGTATTTATTGCGATAACAGGCATGTATCAAAATGAATTAAATTATAAACTAAATTAATTTTAAGAGAATACAATAATTGAATTTATAAAAGAGGTAGGATGAAAAATACCTAACTAAATAAGAATATATATGCTGCGAATAGGATGCTCCTCAAATGCTTTAGAGATTGTAGCGCCGATTTTCAACTAACTATTGATGTTATTTCTGATCGCTTTAGAAATCACTACTTCGTGACTGTATAAAATAAATAAATACTAAGTGAGTCTACTTTGTTGAAAAAGTTTAGCTAAGTCATATAACACCTACTAGTACCTACTAGTTAAAACACTTGGGTTTACCTCTTTCACAAATGGGATCCATGCGTCGAAACGAAAACTTTTGCTGAGTAATGTAACATTACGGCACTTTAACGATACTACACTGCAACGGGCTGAGTTTAGTTTAAATTTCTGTTTACATGCTTTTGTAGATTCCCATTCAACAGCCTCGTAAAATACTGCGTTCCGAATAGTCCTATCGATATTGAATACAAATTGATTTTATGCGTCCCGTGCTTTGGACGCACGAGTAAGTATGGAGACGAAACAAACGCTGCATTTGCAATTATTCGTGGAAGAGTGTATGATGTATGCATACTGATTTGGATCTATAATTTTGTCTTGTATAAACAAGGGAATCAGGTATCCTTTTTAGTTGAAGGGATTATTGTAGCATCGGGCGTGATAAGTAGATATAGTCCGAGCGTTGGATTGCAACGCACGAATTTTATGAAACGGCATTACCGCAGTCTTAATACCGTAGATACTACTCAGAAGTTCAGAATCATTGATTACTGATTACTCATTGTGTATACCTGGATAAATATTTGACCGTGATTTACATGCGTCTAATAATAACGCAGTAACGACGTGGGTTAATGTTCAGCGGGGTCAGAGTTACTGTTAATGCGTAGCAATAAAGTATGTGCATTATAATCTTCGTGATTTTGTGGTTGCGAGAAGAAACAAATAAAACGTTATACATAAAAAATAAGGCCATGTATTAATAGTCTAGTTTAGGTATATTATATGAATTTCTTACTTAGAATCATTATGTTCGTATATATTGTTGATTATTTGTAGTTCTAAAACAATAACCTATTATTATGTGCATTTGAAATAAGAAAAATTATGTACATTGCGCTCAAATAGAAAGCAAAATTAAAAACAAAGCTATGCTTTTATGTCACATATTTTAAAAAAATAAGGGTACGTTTACAACAAAACAATAGAATTATATAAACTAATAAAATCTTTACAAGATCGATCAAAATCAATTACTATCAAATCCGAAGCATGCTCGTACAGCTATTTACTTGTCAACTCAATTGGATAAACAGATAACTTTGAACCGTTTAAATCGGAATCTAATGAAAAAAATAATCGAGTGAAATAATCAATCGAGTAACATGGTCGGCGCCGTCACTGTGATTGTCAAGGGCTTGCGATTACGGAGTCTGTTTTTGTGCGCTAACGTCGCGGCGTGGGAACGAACCGGGAACAATGGGGACATAAGTAATACAGAATATTGGTATGCTTCCAAATAAAATTTCAAGTGTTTGTTTGCGAATCCAATACTAATGCCATATAACAATGGATCGTCAAAAAAATTTCGATATGAAAATATTACAAAACAAATGCCGCCACAGTAAAGTTTAACTTCAATAATATATACCATTTGCATAAGCTTGCTATGTAGAAACATAGGCATGAAAAATATGTTTACAAATTTTAGACTGCAATAATTAAATAAACATTGCCTTGCAAATAATGCTGTATAAGTTACAAAACACCATTTTGTTAGCTTAACTTATTGACGAGTTGTCAATATGTATCTTATTAATTCAGCCTTCACTTTCATCTTCATAATCATTTCTTAATTCTCAAAAAAAAACTTGCTCAACTTAATGTTTGGAGTTGAGTTAGCGGACCGGCGCGCGCGGCGGCGGGTCCAACGTGCGAGTGATAACTTTCACAGCCCATTCCGGTGACCGGCTCACCTTGCCCAGTCCTCAACGAGTAATTTCTCCTAGGGATGATCTTTTTATCGATATTTAAAACTTTACGATATTTTGCATGGCGTCTCAGTGAATGCCAAAAATGATGTAGTCCCTATCAAAATCTAGCTGGTGATTTTCTTTCTAACAGCTGATTTCTTATTATACCACTCGCTGGCAACTAGCTGTATCAAGCAACATAAAATATTTGTAACATTAGTTTTTTTTAATTATTTTTTTTAGTAAAAGGTGCCATGCAAAGTATCATGCATTATTAATAAAAGACGTTATATAGATACCTACATAGAAACAATAGGGCACCTTCATTGAAAACTTTAGGAATCGACTTACAAATGTAAAAAATAGGGTTATCCTCAACCAAATAAAAGTTTTGTGATTTAATTTTATTTTAAACTCATGGTTCTGTAATCTCCATTAATTTTTTAAAAACTTTCGCAAAATAACATTAGATGGCAGTGCAATATTAGATGCGGAAGTTTAAAAAATCGATATCGATTCAGTCTTCACAATATCAATGTCGATAGTTTTAAACGTCCATCTCTTATTTCTCCTGCAACTTATTGAACAAGGTCCAGAATTTTCTTTTCTTCGCAACATTATGTAGGCTACCAGTAATGAGCGGTTTCTCCCTATTCAAGTTTGATGAAATTATACGCTGTGCAAGAGAGCACTAGACTTATAGCTTATCTACTGTGGCTATCGAGCTGCGAGTAGACCTGTCAAAGCGGTTTCAATGTCTACTATGAGGTTTCAAATGGATTGAAAATCGAGATAGAAATAATTTATAGCCATCAATTTGTACATATCAATCCTTTTCGGGACATTTAATTCATTAATATCCACAATAATATCGTGTTAGAATATCTAGTATAATAAACCCCATTCGAGTCAATGAAGAAGTTGTCGCCTGAAATAATATATATTTACTTATTTGAGTTTTCAAGGTCCAGATGGGTCTATATTACCTAAGAAATAAAGCCTACGATTAAATGACTCTATTGATTTGAAATTACTGGAATAAACACATTCTATGCGACAAAAGCTAGTCGATATTACATCAGAAATAACTTATACTTAGCGAGTTCATTTCCTAGTCCCATTTTCATCTTATAAACAAATAAAGGACCCCATAAATATCCCTTGATAAAGGGACAGTGCTGCCACGAGCGGGACAAAGTTTAACAGTAGATACTCGACCTTGAGAGTACCGAACAAGAGTAAGGCGTAACGGGGAAATCGAACGAAGCGGTCCCCCTTGCTGCAACATGCTCTATGGCGAAATTGATGTAATAAATCCTAACTGTACTGCCAATTAACGGTTACAATACAAGTGATAGATAGAGGGTCATGCATATTCATGAAAACGACTATTTCGCTTCTATTATGCCTTATTATTCTTCTAAAGTTAATGGCGGTACAGCTAAGCTGTATCCAATGGACTACAGATCATATAACCTGGCTTGGCTCGATCAGGGTAGTACCACACTCTCTCAGAAGATCCGCGTAAAGTAGGTTCGTTTTGTACGATGAATTAGAGAGCCGGAAGTTCAGAAACTCTCCTATCCCCGCCCCACTCCCCTTGAGGTCGGAAACGTGCGAGCAATGGCTTTGGTATTGCAAGCATAGGCTTTTTTTTCTTTTGGGACTGGTCCCGCCGCAGATTCCCACCACTGTTATTCCTGTAAACCAGGATCGACAATGGTGACCAATAATGACGTTGAGGTTAGACCTTCGACGAGTCCCGGGGAAAAGTTAAATTGTCTTGGAACCCGCACGAATTTAATCGAAAGAAATAATAGAAGGAGTTGGAAGAAAAAATCTACTTCCCTCCGGTACAAAGCGGGAGACAAAAATAGCTGGTATGGGCTGATTGCCATAGAAGCAAGACTATTACAGCTAATTGAAGACCAGCTAATTACAGCTAATTGAAGACTTGTAAGCATCTATGGGCTATGGTAACTGCTTAATGCAATAGAACTTTGTTAAAGTCTGTCCATTTATACATTAAAACTTTAATTCTCTAAATATTCACCACAAGTCCTCAAGATATAAATTCTGTATCACAACTCATAAATCTAGTGACATCGAGTCACAGCTGCAATGTCACCGCTACTAAAACAGCAACCAGGAACAATTCGTTTCTCCAAGCGAACACGGATGTTCGCACAAATGCTGTGGATTTATCATGGGTTCGGTACCAATAAATAACAACACTAGTTCGGAGGAGCGGAAAGGTCAGTGGGACCAGCGAACGGCGGCTTTCTCAAGGCCGATGCACAAGTTAGATATCAAGAATCGTGGCGTGTTCGACCCCACCTGTGTAAGTACCTGTCGGATAGACTTTTGCGCAACAGATTCTTAGTCACCGTGATATCTGATATTTACTTCACAACACTATTAATGTGATGCCCGAAGGGATAATCAGAGATAATCGACAACTGAACAGATTTACGGCCAAGATTAATCAGAGTAGACTTGGCACTCATAATGATATACTTTATAAGTTTACTGAAAATAAGCCAAATTAAGTATACATTCGATTGCTTCAGGGGTGACAGTGTCATATGATAAGGTTTTTTAAACCGATATTCTTAAATACTTCTTTTCATTACGTGTGTAAACTAGTTGTTAAGAATGCTGGTGAATGCTTATATTTTTTCCTGCCTTAGCATCCCTACATTAAATCAAAGTCGCAGGTGAAATTCTAGTGAGTAAAAACACTTACACAATTTTTCTCGACCACCCTCAACGGTCCAATGTTCCATCGTTCATTTTATAAATAACACTTTAAATATACACGTAATAAATTATTCGTATAATACGACTGTGTGGAAAAAAAGACCACTTGTCGTTGACTTCAGCAGGGCCGTGAAGGTCGGTCGTTGTATCTCTGGCCTATGCAGAGATGATAAGCTCGACACACACTTTTTACAATTTCAAAGGGGTTTTATTTTTATTGGCACCCACTGTACGATGTACGCATAACAAAAGGACTCCTTTTGATACCTTATTTGTACACTATTGTGGAAACAATACGCCCATTGGTTGCATTGTTAGTTTTTACGAATTTATACTTATTTAGAGATTGTCAGCAAGTAGATTTTCGGTAACACGTCCTTGTTATGTCTGTCTATAGGTCCTACCTACTTGCTGCAGACAAAAATCTTCCTTATTAAGAAGAACTTTAAGGAAAAAATGCGATCTCTCATCATTAAAACGCGGTCTCCACTATCTAAGATTTTATCAGTTTTATAGACGGGACAAAAAGGCGACTGTAGGTTGAATGATTGCGAAATTATTTCTGAGTGTTTAACTATTGGTATTGCGATCGCTATCGGGTTCAGGCAGATGGTCTGGGAAAGTCACGGACTCTCATCAAAAGATCTCAAGATAAACCAACGTCAAAACTAGCTATGTTTATTAACGGAAATACGGATTAAAATATTGTAAACTTATGTCAGTATTCGACAATCGATTTTAAAGCTTACTGGCGTATGTATTGGTTAGAAAATACTATCGCAGTGTGAGTAGTAAATAAATCTTGAATAGTTATAATATTCCTAGCATTTAAACTTCCTTGAGCTGGGTTCACTTCCTGTCTCATGAATTCTTACTACCATAACACTTAACACTAAACATTTATTCCCCATACAACTTAGGACCTAAGCAAGTAACAAATTACTGTGATAACTTGAAACCGGATACTCCATTTTATTTGCAAACACGTCAACTCAAATTACCGCCCGCTGTTTCAAAGATTTTTTTCCTTTATAACCCCCGACGAAAAAAGAGGGGTGTTATAAGTTTAACATCTATATCTGTGTGTCTGCGTATCTGTATATGTATGTCTGTCTGTGGCATAGTAGAGCCCAAGCGGATAAACCGATTTCAATTTAGTTTTTTTTTGTTAGCAAGGTATTCTGATCGAGAGTGTTATTAGCTATGTTTCATAAAAATCGGTTCTGTTGTTTGAAAATTATCAGCTTTTTTGTGGTTTTAAAGTCGTCGCATAGCATTTTTTAAATGTTCAATTTAGCGTTATTTAATAGGTATAACAAAGTTGGAAAATAAGTGTAAGACCAACCCGACGTTAAACATTTACCGTAGCTTATAGATGCTTGCAATACCAAAGGCATTTCTCGCACGTCGCCGACTTGAATGGGAGTGGGATGGAAGGAGGGGACGTGAGAGGGCTTAGTCTTCCGGCTTTCACCCTCATCGTACGAAACGCATCTATTAAATTCACGCACGACGACCGCTTGGCGCAGTGGATCGAGCGTAGGCCGCTCGGCTCACTGCACATGGTGGTTGCGGGTTCGATTCCCGCCGGGGCAAATTTCGGAAATGGCCTTTTCGTAATTTGCCCAGGTCTGGGTGTCTCTGGGATCGCCCCCAGTCCGTTGTACGGTACCCATAGTACAAGCTTTGCTTAGTTTGGGACCGTACAGTTGGTGAGTCGGTCTGGCGATATTTATTTATTATATTTATTAAATCTACTTTACGCCGAACTTCTATGAGAGGCTGGTACTACCTTCATCAAGCTAGCCTGTATAGGAGATGTAGTGATCAAGGTGCAGCTTGGCTCTACCACCGTAACATTTAAAACCTATATTGAACCCAACTATTATAAAATTGAATGGCTATCGTAAAAATAACGGGTTATGTTTCGCTTCTAGCGTCTGTACTGGGTAAAATTACATGTTCCTCAGTATCTAGAAAGTGTGTGCTTAACTTCTAGTTTATAGCTACGAGTATTGATTATTTATAGGGCTGTTCTTGCTCTTTGAGATAATGATGGACTAACATTTAATCATTACTGGATTTGTTTCCATAGTTTCCTGACAATTTAACTTTGTTACATAGTGTACACATTTTCATCGACATTTATACCCTGGTTAAACTACTCAGCGGTCATTAAAACCAAGAAGGCGACACTGTTCTGCCTATACATTTATTTTTCACTGATAATTGACCGTATCTGCTATCTGGATACAGTAAGATGTGTCAAAATTATCGGTGCTGTATTATCCGTGTGAATGATACCGTACGGTATTAGAATTAGAAACAAAGGAGAGATAAGATTTCTGAATATTAAAATAACTATGTAAGATTACAAATTAAAGTATTGACTTTTTGTAATTATGCTTTTTGTTATACCTGGATACTATGCGTGTAAAATTTTACGTTTTTAAATTTCTTGCATGAGAAATACAAGAATTAGGAATCGAGTAGTAGAAAAGCTACTTCACAACCCTAATAAGGGATGTATGAATGAAATATTCTAGCATCTAGCGTATGCGTAGGTTTACTTATAAGATTAACTCGAGAGCTCTCGTTAGTATCTGTAGTATCTCTTTTTCACTTTAATATAAGAGAAACGCTGTTATAGGTTACACGGGTCAAACTTGATACGAATCGTTAAGAAGAGTTACTATGACGACTTAATTATGACTATCTCTCGCTCTATCCTTTAACAATGACCTCCTTCTAGCAGTTATAATTATTTAGTTGGACTTTTGTTTGTGTGCATTCCCACGAACACTTTAGAACGTCTAAAAAGATGGATACATTTTTGTCATTTTAAGACTTACTGCAGTAAAGACTATAGGTAATTAATATATATAGATCCAAAGGTGAATTCAAAAATTACTTAAAATCATAATAATATATGAATATGAAATATCTACTTATATCCTTAAATGAGAAAACAAGTACCCACGTGTATCCTAATTTGTTGTTATAGTTACAATTATAATCTGAATGATAAAAGATTTTCTTAAGAAAAACGGATGTATCGCGCATCTGAATACGGCAGTTTGGCAGTTTTTCTATAGAAAATCTGTGAAAACTGACGTATGACGTCAGAAAAGACGTATTGAAAGTCGATCGAGATGCGAGCGGTTAACAAAGTTGGGCCCCGGTTCCTTCGCTTTATACCATAAGTTTTAAATTTATAATCTCAAATCTCGTGTCCCAATTTTGTTGCTAAATGCGCATAAAGCCCCATTATTTAAGAGCAGCTTCGAGGATGGCGAATATTATAAGTTTTTATATGGTGGCGATAAGATTCTTATTTCCAAATTCTTTACATACAGCCTTATTACCAACTGCTAAACCTAAAAAAGCCACCGTCAATTTTATCAGTTAATTGCCGTCTAATGTGTACGGGGCTGGGGATATCTTATGACATATCGCCCATGTCCGAGGCGGCCAACACGCCGTATATTACTCTCTTATATTTTCTCTTTCAATATAAATAATATTTAAACTCCCACTAACGACCTTATAAAAATAAAAAGGGTAAAATGCACCTGCTATGTTTGATTCTTATTTTGCAAGCCACTTACTAACACGTAACTAAAATAAATATAAATAGTTAAAAACGAAAACCATGTTTCTGGGATGAGGTAATACTTGATGAAGGATACACTCGGTGATTGTTTGACATTATATTTTTATGCGTTTTTTATATTTAAATAAAGCGAGATAAATAAACATTTATTAGCAAATATTAAAAATGTTACCAATTTTCGAAAGTCATGTGAAATCCACCAAGCCGCACTGGGCCAGCGTGGTGGATCACGGCCGCAATCCCCTCGTAGTGAGGGGAGGCCCGTGGCTAGGAGTGGGACGGCAAAAGGCAGCTTTTTTGTAGTCATAAGCAAATATTATTATAATAAACTAGCTGTGCCCCGCGACTTCATCCGCGTAGTATTGGATTATTGGGTTAAAAAGTATCCTATATGTTAATCCCGGTTATAATCTATCTGTGTTCCAAATTTCATCCAAATCCGTTCAGTAGTTTTTGCGTGAAGGAGTAACAAACATACATACATACATTCATACATACATACTCGTACATACATACATCCACACTCACAAACTTTCGCATTTATAATATTAGTAGGATACTATTAGTGACGATTTACCTATTCCATAATGGACGCGAATACGGGTGTACTCGTAATGCCTGGCACAATTTTGAAAACAATATCTGACAAGCATCTGCGCCCTATATATTTGCAAAAACTTAAACATGATTGTGGCAAGTTCCAAAACCTGTAGTACTCATAGTTTTCCTTGAATGTTTGAAATTCTTCAATAGATAACTTAAAAAAGATATATTGACCCAGACTTGAAACAAATCTGCAAATCAATAGATAGATAGCAAACGTGAATATACAACAAAAAGCCAATATTAATTGGTCATCATTCAACAAAAAAAATGATTAATGCACTGTAATTGTTAGCAATTCAGGTAATATATAAAACAAATCTGATGATGACATTTATTAAGATAAAGTTAAATTTAAAATACTTAATACAAAAGCCGATGACATCGAAAAAGAAACTCTACTAAATTCAGTCATTTCAAAATACAGTTAGCATATTTGACTAGATATGGAGAATATTTTTTCAAAAAGAATAGAGATGCCAGACAAATTTATTGCATACGACATTTCAAGAATTCACATGGTATAGACATCATTTATTTAAATTAAACTATATTCCATAAAACCTGGGTAAACCTGTGTGTCTTGTTTATTTTATAACGACGTAATCATTAATATGTATCAGCATTTTTATAGGACCACTTATAGTATCGACGAACTTAATCCTGCGAGTATGCGCACCTATGCCATTCGCAGCATCATTAATCTTCTTCAACGAAATGAAAAGGATCATTGTCGTCCGACATTCCGTTGCAACAAACAGACCACAACACCTGTTGCGTACAGATAAATAACGCTTAATTAAACATTTGTCTTTTTACAACAAAGTTGAGTATTTGTAGTTAAGATACAGGTCGCTAGATAGAATCTTAATTCAGCGCGACGTGTCACAGGAGGCCAGCAACTAAGTGGTTTGTCGTGTCCTCTCCCACAGGGCACTTTATTGCATCAACTTTAATTTAATGTCTATTTATATCAACGGGACGGGTCGCTCATGATTTACAGAAAATAAGCCTTATGACTATAATGATTAAGTGAAAAAATTATTGTGCTGTAGGATGCGTTGCCTACGCGTCTGCTGCGCATCCGTTTTGTTGCGAAGATGGTCAGTCAGAGCTACATGGCAATGTATCAATGGGAGAGGATGATTCATGCTAGAGGACTGTGCTAAGTTTTTACGTTTACAACATATCTGTAAACAAGTCAAACAAATTATAAGACGACCGCTTGGCAGTGGTTCGAGCGTAGGCCGCTCGGCTCACTGCACATGGTGGTTGCGGGTTCGATTCCCGCTGGGACAAATTTCGGAAATGACCTATTTATAATTTGCCGTAGTCTGGATGTCACTGGTATCACCCCCAGTCTATTGTACTTTACCCATAGTACAAGCGTTGCTTAGTTTGGGACCGTACAGTTGGCGTTTCAGTCTGGCGATATTATTTAACATTATTTATTTATTATTCTTTATAAAAAGTATTGGTGATAGTTATCAGCAATATGTCGGAACTTGTAACCTCGGAGAATCGATGGCCGCTGGGGCAGAAAGGTTCTAGATTGGCAACCACAAACCGGAGCCCCCACACGGCCCCCCACAAGGTAGATCGATAACACTACACTCGTTTTAGGAAGCCAATGGATCCGATACAGCGGATAAGTGGTGATGAGTACCTATAAGTAATTTGGGGGACCTGGGCCTATACTCGTATGATGTCGGGAAATTGAGTCTACATGAGGATAAAATAAGTAACTTTCAAATCTATTGTTTTCACCGGTACTTTTAAAGAACAATTCATCACTTATAAGTGAACCTTGTTGATACCCTGCCTCACTCGTTCGATGTAAATTGCAAATTTTGCTCCTATTCTGTATCGAATCAAATCAAAGTCACAGCACCGTCGCATGATCAATAAATTTCCGGTATCGTATTGCGAATAAATCAAGATGTGTAACAAGTGGTTTCCTATGACAGGAGAGAGCTTGTGCTGTCATTATGTACGCACAATGGAGTAGGATTTCACCTTTCAATAAATCGTGAGCGGTGGTCATGAGGAATTAAATAATTGAGTCCAAAATATATATGAGACGTTTGGCTGGAATCTGATTTGGAATGTCGACAAACATTGGCCGGTAGGTTGATAGTTAGTGTTCTTATGTTGGGTGGTTCACAGTCAGTGGCATTTGTTATAACTATGGTGTCGCCTTCCTTCTCGTAGTCTTAATGTATGAGCAAGATAAACATACCATATTTTAGATGTGTTAAGATTAGTTTAGTCGTGATTTAACTTCAACAGAATTGGCTTTATATTATGGTTAGGAACTTCATGAAGCTTTATACTAAAGACGATGGATCATTGTTGAGCATAAAAAACGGGCGACTGACTCTTGGTTAGTCTGTGTCCCGTTCTACTAGGGTGTCTACGGGGGATGGTAGGGACGGGGACGGTAGGGGTATTTATGTATGGCCACTAGGAGTGAGAGAGAGATAATCCCACCAGGAATATCAATATAATTTCGACTCGTTTTTCTGTTTACAAAAGTGTTAAAGTTTAATAGACTTTAACTTAGGTTTAATAAAGTACAATATCATGTAAAAAAGTGCGTGATGCAGTTACATATATTACAGTCCAGTAACATAATATGGGTTTCTTACACTATCCTCAAAACTGCTTTAAAGATCTCATCTAAAAACATTCGAGTCTCAAATCATCATGAAATAAATTATCATGAACTTGCACGTATAATGTTACCTTGTACTGTTACGGAGTTCTTTTACCGAATTTTCTCACATAATATCCCGCGAGAATAATGCTGGCGAGCAAGATATACATCACTGCGGCGGGTTTTAAAGAAATGTGCCGAAAAAACTTCCTCCACGTTACATCAAGTCAGTTTTTTTAAAGCAGCAGGTAAGCAGTAAGTCAAATTGTTAATTGATCAAGACGTTATGATGATTTAATCCGATTACCTGAATCTGCTTATCAAATACTCGTAGTAGGTACAAAAATGTGAAATATTGCTTATGATAAATATCCTAGTTATCTTTGGCTTAAAGATTTTGAATTACCCATATATAACGTCGAATTACTAAGTACCTATTTAAAAAGCGCTTTTATGTGGTATTTTCATAAAAATAATAAGTGTCTATAAGTATTACGGAAGTGAGATAAATTTACTTAATAATACATAACTTAAAAAGATCACATAACATTATTTGTTCACGAGAAATTATAAAATCTAGACTGAAGCATTGAAGTAACATTACTACAAGAAGTACTTTGGAATTACTACAATACATTACAAGACGTCTCGAGTGGCTGCACCTTTGGTCACTTCACATACACTTAATAGCTTATGGATACTGCAATACAAATGCCGATTAGTAATTAACGATTGTTGAAATCAGAACACGCTCTTATTGTTACAAAATGTTTGATTAACATTGCCTTTTGGTAGATACATTCCGACTTGACTATGCGAATGTTTTTTTCTTTAAAACATCACTGTCACTCCAGCAAACCCCTAAGTGGACTCCAAGAACATCACTGATTTTATGACTCTCAACAACTTCTCGAAAAAATCAAAATAAGAGATTGTTTGTTACCTGGCAATGAAATTCATCACAATAAATATATTTAAAACTTATTACAAAACGGTATTGATAAAAATATTTTCCTTATTTCGCAATGATTGTATAGAGACCATTAACTAAAACCACAAGAGTAATGCCAAGGGCAGATCTCAGATCTATCCACTGTAATCGCCTCTACAACCTGCAATCAATCGCAATGATTTGAAATTATAGGTAAGTGCCTACTTAACCTTAACACATCAATCGTCTTCGATCAAACCAATTTGCTTTGGCTACACCACACAGCTACTGAGCCAAAATATTTTAGCTCTGCGTATTATAGTACTTTTTACTTTTTATGTATTATTATATATAATGTCCTGCTCTTTGTTTAAATCATTGGTAATTATTGTCTTTATTTATGTATGTATTTATATAGTATATATGGTATATAGTATGTATGGTATAAGGTAATGTTTGAATAATGAATACACTGTAGACTACTAGGTACCTTGACAACATGACATAATTCTCTCCATCCGAAGGTTGTCTGGAAGAGATCGCAGTCTGCGATAAGACCGCCCAATGTACACTATTGTTTTTTTATGTTATTAGATATATTCCGAACTTTAGTGTGCAATAAAGAGTAAATAATAATAATAATAAATATCGCCAGACAATACTGTATTCTATAACTACTCCAAACTCCCCTGACCTTCTGAACTCCACGTGTTTCTTAACCAAGGTAGCGTTAACTCCAAAACTGGGATGCATATATGCACGCGCGATCTCGTTAAGATTCGCAAGGCTCTCTCATTTTAGTCACGTTTAAGATTATGGTTATCTACAAAATGAAATTTTGTACCGAGTCAAAATTGTTAGCTAAAAACGGAAATGACAACCTGTTTGCGGTAAGCCTGTTGGATTTTACCGGCCTTACCTGCTTGGCTAGACTAGAAATTACCATATCAACGGTCTAGCGTGGCGGTTAGTCTTAGCTTTCGGTGTGATTCTCGTGACACCTTCTGATATGTTCACATCACCTTTGCTACAAAAGACGGATTCAAAAATATGTTTGGAGTGTGCTTTGTCAAATAAGACTCTTTTTTTATAAGTATAAACACAATATTTCTTGTAGTCATTTCTTTGTTTAGTTGGCTTTGGTTTTTTTAAGGAACGAATATTTCCTGCGAGGCGTACATGTAAAACGAAATCAATCACTCTTTTGATCTTGATCTTTGACTGTCTCTCGAAGTCCCCCTGGAAATTGAGCAAAATGTCCTTCAACTTCATCCCCTCATAAATAAGACACTTTAAACAGTATCAAAATAAGAATTCGTCGTAGCACGAACGCCGAGTCACTTAACGCTAATTACGTATTTAATAAGTTTTGCTCAACCTCGAGTTTGACGCCGACAAAAATACATCTATTTCGAATTTATTACGGGCAACGACCGCGCCATGAGAATTCGCATTAACTGAATTCGTCTTTGAATTTAAATTATATACTACAATTACATCAGTATGCGTAGCAATTTAATTTTTTATACATAAACAGCAATACATTTACAGCTAGACGTGACCGGTGGGTTGGTTTCGATACACGCAGAAGTAACGTTACATTTTAACTGAGCTACGTGAAATGAAATAGTAAACACACGATGTAACAAACCATTGGTGCACATCGATAAACAAATCGGTCATGTTTGGCCATCGTCAGAAATAACAGTTGTGACATTTCCCTCATCATACTCATATGCTTTTTTATAAAGGTCATTTTTTACGTTTCATTTCGAAACCGCTTTGATTACATGTCAACGAATATATTGAGTAAACTATAGTGAGTTGGTTGTCTGCAGATTTCATCGTCGCGGAATGTAACTGTAACGCTAAATTGCTGGGCGAATCTCGATAGTGCAACGTAGAGATTGGCGCGGCCCTAATAATAGAGCCGCGTGCGATATTCATCGCTAACTGTTCTTTGATTGAACATTATCGTTTGTTCGACGGTTAATTATTACAGATAAGTCATTGCGGCGCCGCACTATAAGTGGAACTGAAATTCCACCCACACGTATCACGATATAAATTGACAGTTTATAGATACAGAAACTAAGTTACACCTTGTGCATAGTTAATATGACCTACTAAAGCTAAGTACAATTGTTAATAAATTATAAATTCTATAGCGGCTCAGGTAACAGATCAAATTACTAAGTCCTTGCGGCTCGTGACGCAAGAATTTCGTAACTTAACACTAAAACGGTGAATGCACTTGCAAATACGTTGCGAAGCCGCGGCACGCCCGGGATCCTTCTTTATTAAACGACACTATCACGAATTCGGCCCACGATCCACTACTTCCAACAAAGATAAACCTACTTTATATTAAGCCTCGACCGTTGCTACAAATAGAATCAGCTAACAATAGTGTTCTACATTACAGTTAAAGGCGTAGTTAATTTAACAAATTGTGTTTTATTATTGCATAGGAATCAAAGCGAATAAATGGACTGGGTAAATTTCATCAGGAAATCCTTTTTGGATGTTGGTTCTTACTACCTTCAGTTTGGCTTCGTCGAATATTTTTTTCATTAAGGCGTAAGGGCGTGTAACAGAGGAGTCGTCCTCATCGTATTCGATCTCATAGGACGACGTTATGTTTTCCTTTACGACTATCACGCCGCGGTCATTTAAAGCTCCACTGCACCGCTCGAAGAAGTCAACCAAATCGTAATCTTTCAAATGACCAAGTACCCATTGGCACCAAATGAGATCGTATTTTTCAAGCGGTTTGAAGTTTTGAAGACCGATTTTGTACAGTTTGCCAAGCTTCGCATTGTTTGCGCCGATGTATTGTCTGGCAGTGTTGATGAACTTCTCATCCTGTTCCACCAAATCAACCTTGTCGAATTGGGGGATTAGTAAATCTTTGCTCACTCTTCCGATACCCGCTCCGCAGTCAAGAGCTTGAGTTCTGGCCGGTGGGTTTTCGGACGATAGTATTTGTTTGAGGAATTCCTTGGAACCTTCGAGATCGGTATCAGAGATGTGACCAAAACCGCCGAGGACTCCATCGATGGTCGCTGGCATATTAGCCCAATAGATCGCAGCTTTTTTATAAAATTTGCTTTCCGTCATTTCTCTTTGTTTATTTCTTATTTTCTAGTTATTTCATTGTCAATTTTGACGCCAAAACTTTGTTAATGCGACTTTTTTTAGTTTCGTCATTTAGTTATGGTTTGACACTAAAAAGAATGTTTAACATTTAACGATTTTAACCAAAAATACAAAAATACTTTGGTATTTCCACTCGTCTGTTTCACTATTTCGTATCTAAACCTAACAATTGTAAGTTTAAAATTAATCGCTACAGCATCACGCTCTTTTTGTTGCAGGCATTAATCGCAGCAGTCAACGAGACAAGCGAGGAGGACATCCGTGATGCTCTGAAGGAGCAGACGGAGCAGCAGCTGGCGCTGGTGCCGCGGGGGCCGAAGGTCGTCAAGGACACCGTCGCTTACAACACCACTGTCACTACCGATGACACGGTACGGAATTTATGCCAAACGGAAAGTTACAATCGATTTACAATCTGTAAAGTGAAGCAGTTTTGTGCTATATACGGTGGAACAGAAAGGGTAAGGATTTTGATGTAAATCTAAAAGCATCGGCATTGAGAGAAATATAAAAAATTAAAGTTGGTGTATACTTATGAAATCTTAGGGAAGATATCCCATCCCTAAAAAAATTTTTAGATTACCACAAAATAAAAAAATCCCTTTCGGTTTCACCGTTTATGCTTTGTAAAAGGATTACAATTTCAATGTTGAAGTTGAAGTCTATTTTTACATTACAGTCGGATCATAATAATAGGTACCTATTTTTCTTAGGATTATGTTCACACGACTCTCCCTTAATCTTCTATTACCTAATATCTTCCTAAAGATACCATTTATCTTCAGGCAAAGGAATTGTTTTAGTAAACTATATTTTTTAAATTTGCATCGGTACCTCTATACATGGTGACAATAGTATTGTGTAAATATAGGTATAATGAGATAATTATGTTTGGTTCTTTAGTTTACTTACATTGATTTCGATTTCAAGACTATTCTTTTTCTTTCTTTTTTATCTTTTTAATAGGAAAAGATTACTAGCAATGTGACAATAATGTTTCTTCGCACCTTTAATTGCAATTTACGAAATAACATAAAGGTGTTGTCAGAAATTGTGTAGTTCATCGCCATTTTTACCAATATCGTATTTCCTAACGGGTTATTTAAGAAACTCAATAAATAGTGTCGGATACATTTACGTTTGCTTTATATTTGTATCGAATATAAGTCACAGCTATATTGTGATATCGTTTTATATGGGACTTCGTAGGTACCTACTTATGTTTATAGATGTCTTTGAAACTTTAAAAGGTAGTTTGAAAATGATGTCACTGGTAGTACTTAATCGTATGACATTCCTCATTATATTTATAAACAATTAGTCATCCCCATTGGCACCACCGTCCGTGTCCGCAGGAGGAGCTGCGCGCGCTCCGTGCGGATGGCACGATTGTGACGGAGACACGACACACGAAAGAACAAGAACGACTCTGCGACGAGGAACTCTCTAAGGACGAGGTGATAATTCAACTCAATTCAATTTAATTTCCTTTATTGTAAAGACCCAACAGCAGTGATAGCAGATTGGTTATGCACGCGTCTTGCACCAGATCCTGGGTTCAAACCCTGGCTCGCACCTCTGGATTTTTCGAAATCTATGTGGGAATCATAGGTAATTTTATATGATTATCACTTGCTTACGGTCAAGGAAAACATCGTGAGGAAACCTGCATGTCTTTAAAAACCAATCAGATAAATTATTTTTGTTACACCATCTTTAGTATTTACCCGGGGCGCTATGCAAAATAGCGTGCTTTATAAAATTCATTGCGTTATTAAAATGAGACCTTTTATTTATTGAAGGCCAAGTCAGTGCCAAGCGACGAAAGTGTGGTAGAGGAGACCAGTGGCACCGAAAAACGCAAGCGAGTGGACCTCGAGCGGAGCACGGATCTGATGGCGGGCGGCGTGCGAGTCGCTACCCACCTGCATTCTAGAACGCGCACGGAAGAAGGTAGTACACTATAAGTAACTACACCATTAGTATTCCTCGAATTGTCCATCCTCCACCTCCACCTTCGTCCGTCGACCCTCTCTTACAGGAGTACAGTGATAGAATTATGTAGCGGGCCCAGTCTCATAACAAAATCCTGGCAGAAGGCAATAACATATTGTTTTTTCTTGTCATAGTTGAAAAGGAGGGGCAGCCAAACATGGATGACGACTGGGACAGTTTGTCGGTCCGAATGCGACGCCAGCGCCGTATTCGACAAATTGGTAAGAATTGATACTAATATCTCGCTTCACAGTTGAAATAGTTTTTACTACTCGCTACTAGATAGCACTGTAACAAGCTCAATGCTGTAGTTTTAAAAGTAAAGAACAGATGGCGTTATAAAACTATGTTGTGTTAGTTTCATACTAGATGGCAGGAGTATCGTTAATAAATCTTGTAATATTTTTTGCGCGCTAGAACTGGAACTTTTTTTTTATTATGTTATTGACTAAAAATAAAATTATTAGGGTCCATTATACAAATTTGGGTTGTAATTTATTACGTTGAAACCGATAGTTATGCGCTATTGCTGGCAATACCAAATAAGTTCATTCGCAAAATCAAACACTTGTGGCCTCAGTTTATTGGTCGTTATGTAAATTTGTTGCTATAACGAAATTATGTTAGTGTCAACTGGTCACCCTTGGGTAACAGTTCCGCGAAAAAAATACTGTCAAGTATTCGGTAAAATAATATGTAAAACAATGTATACCTCGAAGGGGTAGGCACAGGGGAATATTCAGTGATTTAGGTAAGATGAGTTAAACTTTTACTTATACCCTAAACTCCTAAAACCTTGGGTTAAGGATTTTATTTATGAAGCAGTTATATTTCTTTAAGCAGTTACCGTAACCTATAGATATAAGCTTGTAATACCAATGTTATTAATTGTTCAAATGCAATTTGCCCACCAAGAAGGGGGGTGGGGCTTCCGGCTCTCTCACTCATTATTATGAAGAAACGAAGCATATAAGTGGGTCTATATTTTTACTATGGACTGGTCAGCGATTAACCCCTATCTCCCCTATCTTCTCTAGCCACTTAAGAATTTCTTAAATTATTGGATTTTTTATGCTGTTTCATAATCCTTCCGTGTATACTTATTCACTCCCTCGAGTAATCTAAATAATAATAACATCTCGATAATTTGCATTTGATCTTTATATAAATGTAATGCGCAGTGGATTTAGCACCTACACTGAATAAATTATTAATTTAATTAAAACAATCCGCCTGATGGTCTTGATGTATTCATTATTGTCATCACATATCATTACGCTTAGATCATTACGGTCATAAAAAATAAGGCCTATAACATTTAAGGACTACAGTCACGAGTTATCTAACCCACACTCTATAACTAGGTACTATGAAAATGTTGCACCATGCTACAGGCGCTAGCATACTAGTCGTGCGGCGCTTTATCGTGAACTAGACGACCCGTCCCGGCTTCGCACGGGCGTTTGTATCAGTGTTTCTCTACTATATTATGCATGTATTATACATATAAACCGTCCTCTTGATGCACTCTATCTATTAAAAAAACCGCATCAAAATCCGTTGCGTAGTTTTAAAGATCTAAGCATACATAGGGACAGACAGACAGCGGGAAGCGACTTTGTTTTATACTCTGTAGTGATCAGGTCTTACTGAACTGAAATAATAACGATTCGTAATAGGTGCGTATTATTAGGTAACTAGGTAGGTTTAATAGCAAGGAAGGTACATTATATGAATTAGGTAAATTATAATACAATTATAAAGGGTTATTTTGATGGGGAAAGTGGCTGGTAGAAGAGCTGTTAGGCGCAGGAGGAAATCGTGACTGCGAAATATCCAAGAATGGACGGGAGTCTCAAGTGCAGCGGAGCTTTTCAACCTCGCCAAAGACCGAGAGATATATGCGGAGCTGACTGCTAAACTTCACTAGTTGGAGAGGCACTATGAGAAGAAGATAATACAATTTGAGAAATAAAAAATGGAAGACATCATGATTTGGTCACTCAAAGAAGAACTACTGGCAATGTTTATGGTATCTACTTTGCTTGCGATGATAAGGGTTGGTCTGACTATACTGCTATTTGAGTCTAGTCAAAACTATAGATTTGCAAACGCATAAATACTTGTGGTTTTTAAACGTGAATATTACGAAACAAAACAAGAGTTCGAGCGAGTTAACAAAGATAATAGAAAATGCCCTACAACACGAATTGACAAATTCGTATTTATCAAGTGCGTTTTCGCGGCAACCAGTTACCATAATAGTCCATGGAATATGACGGCGGGCGCCCGCGCCGTGGGCAGATCACTACACGGGTCGCAATAGCTATGAGATAATAAGACCCACTGTTGTGTTATAAAGCAATTTATCATGTTATAAAATAGCACGATTGCTATCGGTACAAATTAATTACCGTCGAAATTTGTTCGCTTTCGCGCTTCAGTAGTTACAACTATTTCAACACGTCTTCAGATTATAACTTGTTCAATCAATGTATGATTATCATAATACATACTTGTTACGGTACTAAAGATTTGTAAAATGCTAGATCCTATACAAAATTTACTTATGGCATCGCAATGGAGCGTGTTATTAGGTATTTGACTCTAATCTGTCTGGCTCCAAAACAGATGAATCGATTTCGACGCGTTCCCGCAGTTTATTCCCGAATGCGATTTGAATTTGATTTTGTTTATATCTCAACTGTATACTCCTGAGTCGAATGGAATTTATACTGATCAACAGTATGGTTCTTATCAACTATGTTCAATTGAAATTGGTTCTTCCCTTCTAAGCACAAGCATATTTTACAACAGACTTCATTTTTATTTTTATTTCAATCGTACGAGACTCGGATGATACTAACTTACTTACTCGTGGAAATATTGGAAACAAAATTTGTTTGTTCCAATTAAAATATAATATTATTTATAGCGTTGTTTATGGAACTAGATCATCAATAACCTGTATAGTGAGTTTTACGACGTCCATCATAAACATGTCAAAAACATCAACGTATCTATTCCTACGAGTATGTGCCATACAAAACGAGAATATAAGTCAAAGGTAATACACATTTCGGCCTTGTGCGACACATAGTTTGTTCAGGTATTGTGCGCGCGTTCTACTTGATCGATCGAGATCTTGCTACTCAACTGTGGTATATCTATTACCTACGAGTTTCCTACTTCGTAGAACAAAGAATCACAAGGTTCTTGTACGAACCACGCTTTGCATACGTTTAGCAAGTCCGGTATGAAATGTTTGTTTTCGTTTTGGCTTCGCTTTTAGCATTTAGCCAGTGTCAAGTAAAATTATTATTTGCAAGATGGATTTATGCATCAAGCATATGGAGGCTTAGCCTCCAACCTCTATCAGTAATGTATTGGCGGATAATTTAGTGACAAATATGCGCTTATGCTCTTTACTAGAGCTCCAAAACATTAACTTTCCAGTTAACTTTTTAGACATTTCACATTATTTCCGGCACATAACAAGTCTCTCCAACAAGTTTATTTATGCAAACTACACTTTCCCCTACAAATCTGGTAAAAAATTGTTTTAGCAACAATTAAGGAGGTTGTAAACAATGTGTCACGTTTAAAGGAGATCTTAAGTGGCCAATTTTCTGGTGCACGTCCATCAAGGCGCCTCTTATGGAGACTCATTGAGCCTACGCCTGCGGGGAGGTCGGTTGTGACATGCTTCATGTGTAACTCTACCTACCGTAATGTCACTGTTTCTATGAAAATTGTGACTAATCATGATATATTTTGTGAGGTACAAGATAACTTATCTCTACCATTTTCGGTCGTATGTTCGTTTTCAAAGAATTGCTAGAATTAAGTCAGTCTCAAAGAGTAAAAATATAAACTATTTATTGATTTATTTGATTTGAATTAGGGACGGCTTCCAGTCAAGTTTGAATTTCATCAGTCGACTTAGGTCCATATTAATAAATTTCATGGAAATTACATTTTTAAATAACGTCATAGTCAAAGTCAAAGCGTTTATTCTGTTTAGGCCTACGGGGATACTTAAAAATTTTAATTTTTACATTTTATTCTTATATCTACAACCGGATCGGAACGCGACCTCGACTGAGAAGATCCGGCACGAAACTCAGCGGGCTTGTCTTTTTACATTTTGTAATTTTGTTTTTTTTTATCGCCAGGTGCTTATAATATAATTACAGTTTTATATAATTCCAGTAAAAAATGACATAACATGTCACAAGCGTAATCAAATCCGCTCTCAGACTTGAGATTGTTTTATTAATACGGGTTAAAGTCTGAAGTAGAGATCTTAGATTTCAGTACTTAGGCCTGCACAGGAACGATAATAACCATAGATATAATCACGCCAGTATTCCCCGAAGGGGTAGGTTGGGGGTAAATTCGACGTATATCCACAGCTCGCAAATGATATCTTGGTCCAAATGTACTTTATGTAAATGAGAACAATCGAAACTAAAAAATAAGGAAAATTGTTTTCGTTATAATCTCCGCTTATGTTGTCACTGGTTTTTCTTCTGTTACCCATTATTCAGTTTATACCGAAAAGTGCGCATGAGTTCGCGTGCGGCCTACAAATTATGTATTAAAGCAATGTATTGATAGTACAATCGGCCGGCATTTTGCCGTTAAACAGAACAATGAGAGATATTTAGCATTCAATGCGGTGATAAAGTATTTAAGTTCAGGAAATATAGGTTCTATAAACTTGCGTTCATTTATTATAATTGCAGCTAAGGATCATGTATGTACATACTACCTATACTTATTATATGTTTATTTTATTAAAGAATTAGTTGTTTAGGTTTGATAATTTTAATTTGATTTATTCGCTTGAAAAGCGAATAAATCAAATTAAAATTAAAATTAGCCTCTTCTTCCAGTTTACCCAGTTTTAAGCGTTATATAATTATTTTGTTGAAATGCTTGGAATAATCTTAACTCACAAATACCAAAACGTGGAGTTATGAAAATTGTTTTGGAACCTTTTCTTCTATAACAAAGTAAGCAGATAAGCATACGACCTTCCTGATATTAAGCAGTTACCGTAGCCTATAGATGCTTGCAATACCAAATACATTGCTCACAATTTGCGACAGGGTGGTACTACCCCCGTCGACCCGGTCTGTAAATATCAATTGCCTACAGCTTGCTCCTGCCATCGTAAAACCGACCTAATAATGTTAAGAAAATAATAAGTGTTAGATACCTATTCCAATTTAACTTTTCACCGGGATTATAAGCAGTAACTTAGTCTACTTTTATTTTAGAAAAACAAAAAAATGGGTCCTGTCGCGCGGTCTCAGAACGCGGGAGCGGGCTTTTTTGTTAAGTTCAATTCCACGCGGACGAAGTCGCGGGCTCAGCTAGTATTTTATAATATCACAGCATCGACGTAAATGTGTGTTTGATCGCCAGTTGTCGCAACGCCGCGTCTCGCAGGGCGTGTAAACTTGATTGCGACGATCACCCGGTTCCGCACTTAATGGCGTAATATATCCACGACTAGTCAATCTTCTCGCTATTTCTTGTAATAAACACGAAACGTTTTAAATACTGTGGTGTAAGACAGTGCATAGCCTTTCTAAACCTGTCAATGTAATCAGTGTAATCTTGAACTCTTTATAGTACATACAATTTTGTAGTATTAAACGTAGTTATTTGTAAATAGATCTTAACACAATAGCCGCATTACCATACTCAGTTAAATGACCACCGAGACCAACACAATAATTACATAATACCATAAACATAACGCAAAGAGATACTGACCTAGAAATTATCATTCACTGAATAATTTGCACTTTAATGTCTCGTAGCGCTTAAGTAAAGATGTCTCGAGTACACTGCATTGACCTTCGGCAGTTTGGCAAACTTATTGACTGTACGATTACGCCATAACGCGTGTGGTGGAGATGCGAGGCGGCGCCACTCCACAGTGAGCCTCCTCGCGAGCGCACGCGCCGGCACCGCCACGCTCCATACTCATAGTGCTTTCTACTTCCAGATCACGATAAGGATTACAACAAACGCCCCGTCGACTACGACATCGAGGAGGAAACCCGCAAGAAGGAGACCTCCAAGTGGCTCGAAAACCACTTTGGAAGCGAGTCACCCTCGTCCCACGATTCCATCGCAGAGGAAATCGGCCGACGACCCGAACCCACCTTTTATACCAAGAACAAACCCGAGGACGAGGGGTACTACGGCAAAACATCCTCCGTCCCACCCCCACCCGTTTATGGAGATCGTGTGTTGCGCAAAACTAAATCATCCACGCCATCGGACGAGAGGCCTGCGGTACCAGTGAATAGGACCGGCGGATATTTCAAAGGGGTCGCTGACTGGTCGCAGCGACGTGCCAGCAAGCCAAGGATGCCCGAACCACGGAGTTCCTCCCCATCGCCACCGACGGTGCGTTCTCCTTACGCGAGCAATGATCGCCTCAATGGTTCCTCGCCAAGACATGTGCACGGGAAGCGCGAATCGCCTCAAGGGAGGTCATCGCCTATCGGCCGCCGCCACCCGCCCTCGCGCGACGACTCCGCCTACGTATCTTCGTCGACTATGCATAGCCCGCCGCGCGGTTCGCCGTTCCGACCGCTCGAAACAGATCGCTCGTTCCGCGAACCTTCGGTCGAAGAAGATTACCGACCGATCGCGCCAGAACGTAAACGGCAGCCGAAGCAACGGATATCGGAGGAGCACCGCTACGATAGCGGTTACAGGAGTTCATCTCGGAACGAGAATTCAGGTCGGTCGCGCGATAGCCGGGAGGAAAGTGCCGTGGAACCACCGCCAGACTATTCCCCGCCTAGAGAACGTCGAGAGAGTTCGGACAGGGATCGCACACCCCCCAGGCGACGGGATAGGGATGAGCGCAAGCAGAATCAGAAGACCCGTTTCGCGGATAACGGGCGGCGTCCATCACCGGCTCGGAAATCTGTCGGGTCGGCGATTGGGAATTCTATTCGGAAGTTAGTCGGGAAGATTCGGTCTGCGTCGGCGGAGCGCAGGGCTCGGAGGCGTCATTCCCGGACGCCGTCACCGGAGCACTCGTCGCGGACGTACAAGCAGTACGGGGGCGAGCTGGCGCCCCCCGTCGCGCCACCGCACCGCTACTACCTCGGAGAAGACCCCTTCGCGCCCAGCATCTACGGCCGTGAGCACAAGTACGAGGGCAGATCGACACGCGCCGCCGCAGCAGACGCCCGCGACCAACGAGACCGGTGAGTGGCTATTTATTAATTAGATAAAAATCATAGCGATACACATATATAGATATGGATAGATAGATTGTTTCGAAAGCCTACTGCGTAGGAATTTAATACTTTATTATGGCTATGAAGTTAGATAACAATGAAACAATTTTTATATTAAAAAAAAAACTCCAATCATCCTTAAACAGAATGTTGTCCTACTACCAGCCCGTACACCCACTTACATTATAGACACGGAAAGCTTAATTAATGTGTTATTATCATAAAGTTACGGCGATTCGATAGGGCCGATAGCAATAAACGGATATCAATGCCTGCCGTGTGGGTTGTGTTTCGTAAACTCTACTTTAACATAGTGTTTTCAAAAGAAATAGTATGTATGCGCAGGAGTTTCGACATGCAGACGTTGTTTGTTCTATTGTTTACGTAGCCTGTGTGTTCGTGGTAGCAAAATCTACCTTGCAGTCACATTCCTTGGCATTCATTAGAAGCCCAGTTCAGTTCATTATAATGCAAAATTTACTTTGCTTTGCACATAGCATAAGTGTGGTTTAGCTTCGCCGTTATGAAATATGTCCTATCTTATTAATTTGTAGTTACACTCTATTTTTGCTTAAGTACTGTACGTACCTAGGTATTTCTGAAACAATCTTGGCATGTCTGTTTAATGCAATTCGTAATTCAAAATTAGGTATTGAATTTTTTTTTACCCATTTTTAACCCAATTACGTGTCAGAAACTAGTAATTAAATATCCTGTCGAATTATTTAAAAATTTAATGTATCAATAACATGCTAAAGATAGGACAAAGGTATGCAGTATGCATGTATGGTATCGGATAATACACTATACAATTAAATATTTATAGTCTCGTATAGATAAATACGGGTAAGGTTAAGAAAAAAATTACTGCAATCAAATAAACAATGATGCACAGAAACAGTCTTCTAATACCTTCATTTACTACTGTAATGAGAATTTAAAAAATTTGAATAAGAGGCAAGTTATGAATTAGCAAACAATTAATATTCTGCACATATAATGATTACTAAACCAACGCAAGTACCTAATAAAAAAGTTCACAACAAATTTCTCGGAAAATTTGAACGTCTGAAATATTAACTCATAACGGATACCAAGAACACTCATGAAACATCCTAATGTACGTGACATATTTTCCAAATATCCCACTCAGTAGGTACTTCACCCGAACTAACATTAGTGGCACAAATACATATTGGAAATTGCGGAAAGCATTATGTAAATATGTCCATAGGGAGGTACAAATACAGAACTAGGGAATATGCAAACTTTCAAACGTTTTGCAACGCACGCCAACTGTGCATACTAATTAATGGGTATTCGTTTACGTTAGGGATGTAAAAGGTATCGATATACGTAAATAGACATTGAGAATATCGTAGAAAGTGTGTATTTATACATAGACGTAATAGGTAAATATAGAAAGGACGCAAAAATGGTAGTACTGCTTTCTTTTGGGTGGGCGCGGAGTCTACGATTTTAGTCAATAAAATAAATATATATATATAAATAGTGCTCCTTATTGTACGGGCCCAAGATTCCATTTTCAAATCGAAATTGGAACAATAACACTCTTAATTGTTAATACACTTTTTTATTGGCAATTAACCACGCAACAATTGTTTTTTTACGTCAATCACGGCGACTGAGCTCAATTAAAACAACGTTCCGGCATATTTTTCCATTTTCATCCGTCACCGTACACGGCCCTCTCCTATTAAGGGTAAATACTCGTTTTATTCACAAACATACCCTTATTTAGTGTACTCTGACTCAGTGTTCGTCAAGTAACATACTTATTGAAGTATTTTTGCCAGTCCACAATGACAAACCCGTGAGTCACTGCTAGGAAATGTGAAACACCTGCTGTGTGTTTAAGTGGAGGCATGTGTATGTAAATGATTTTGTTGTAATTATTTTTGCGGATCACAATACGTACCGGTTCCGCAATGATTCGTAACAGTGAACGTTTGCGATTGAATTTAAAAATTATTCCGTGTTATCTTTACTATATACTCATACTAATATTATAAAGAGGAAAACTTTGTTTGTTTGATTGTAATGAATAGGCTCCGAAACTACTGAACCGATTTGAAAAATTATTTCATTGTTGGGAAGCTACACTATCCCCGGGTGATATAGGCTATAATATATTTAAAAAAAATTAGGGATCCTTACTAAAACTCGAATAATGTACCCGTGCGAAGCCGGGGCGGGCCGCCAGTAATATTATAAAGAGGAAAGATTTTATTGTTTGTTTGTTTGTTTGCATTGAATAGGCTCCGAAACTACTGAACCGATTAGATTTTTTTTTACCTGTCTGGATGCTACAATATCCCCGTGTGACATAGGCTATATTTTAATGTAAAAAAATAATAGGGATCTTTACTAAAACTCCAACAATGTAACCGTAATGTACCCGTGCGAAGCCGCGGCGGGCCGCTAGTTCCAAATAATTCAAAACATTATAGGTTACTAAAATGTGAATAAATATCGCAAGACTGACACACTAACTGTATGGTTCCTGCTAAGCAACGTTTGTACTATGGGTATCGTACAATGGACTGGGGGCGATCCCAGTGACACCCAGACCTGGACAAATTACGAAAAGGTGATTTCCGAAATTTTCCCCAACGGGAATTGAACCCACTCGGTGTAGTGAGCCGAACGGCCTACGCTCAAACCACTGCGCCAAGCTGTCGTCAATTTTATATTTGTTTTTTATCTCACGTTAAACTTTTTTGTAATAACACCCATTGTGTCTTTTGTATTTAGAGCAATTGATACTGAGTGTCCCATCTACTCATCTTTTATTGTTTTGTGTTCGAAGCGTGTAAATTCAGGGTCATAGTCCACCACATTGTTTCTGTATAATAGTTTTATTTGCTCATACTGATTAAATAAGTAAACTGCTAGTGAGTCACACAATCGTAACAGATGTAGGTTCTTTATACCTGATATATTTTATTCAACACGCATCACAATAAACTTAATAATCTTTAATCGTCTAGTAAATAATTTATACATGGCTTACCTAACAAAGACGTATTTAAGCATGCGTAAACAAAACATGGTCGTTAGGCGTGTGGGAGGAGAATCCCCATTGAATCCAATTATCAGTACAGCAACAAGATTACAGAGTTTTTGTGACACACGAGACAATAATTGTACGTGGGCTCGACTCATTATACCATCACGAAATACCAATAAATCTTAAAAGAGGTCTGCACAAAAAATATTCAATTGTTTCTGTAATGGTTCCAGGGGTCAATTCTCGAGCACGTTGGGTCGGTTCAGTCACTCGACAAGTCGACTGAATCCGAACAGCGAACCGGAAGAGGATTACACACGCAGCGCGCAGACGCTGCCCCGGAAACTCCACGAGCGCAAAGAGAAAACCACCGAGAAGCCCAGCTCCAACAAGTATTGGCACCGGCTGACTCCCAACAAGCGTTCCACAAGTGCCGTCAACGTGTCCAATAACGTGACAACACAACCGGACGGCAAAATAAACGGATACCCGCCCGGGCCAGCGAAACCGGCGCGGACGTACAAGGCTCTCAACAGGAGCAAGAGTTTTGCTATGGGCGCACCCGAACAAGAAACCCACCCTCGCTACGTGTCAACCATGAACCGTAACTACTCCACTATGTATAAGTCAAACCCCCACCTGAGCCGGCTCGACGAAACACCGGAGCAGTTGAAGAGTCCGGGAATCGTGTCTATCATAAATCGTAGTCAACGCGATCTCGCTGACGCCGTGTCCCGTGAAACGGAACGCAGACGCGACGGTCTCTTCGGAGCTCGATATGGTAAAACCACACCAGTATCGAACGGGCACACGAACGGTTACAACAAATCGTATGATGAGACGGACAAGAAGAAGATATTCCTCAAAGGTTTGCGCGAACGAGCTCCTGAATTATATCAGACGTTACACGCTGACGATGAATCAGATGCGAGCAGATTATCATCTAGATACAACACACCGTCTCCGCACTACAAGGAACGGATCTCCGAAGAACGGAAAACGCCTCTTTACAAAACCGAGTCCCTAAACAGAGAGGCGAGTCCTTTCGTGTCCAGATTGGAGACGAGATTAAAGTCGCCGGCCATAAGGAGGGGCAGCAATAGTAGCGACAACTATTCGGAGACGTACCGATATTCAACGCGTACGGGTGACCCAGAACGCCCGAGTATTACCGATACCGTTGAGACAGTCAGTAAGAAGGTGTTACCGTCCAGAGACGGTCGCTCTAAAGAGATCATTGAGTCGAGAGAAATAAACTCAGTGACTAAGAGCCGCGGATACAAAGGAGAACCGATACCCAGCATCAAGTATGTAGAAAATGGCATTCGTACCTCACCTCATGGTTATGAGTCCAAGAACGGACCTCTGTACTCAGAACGGAGAAGTAGCAACTACAAAGTGATTGAGAAAATTAGAGATTATTAGCACTTGCAACATCGGAGGGGAGTTAATTTTAATCGTTTATTCTGCCATATTTTTTCGAATGTACTAAATCAGAGTCATAAACAGACTGAATCTTTGAAACGCTTTAGTTAGTAAGTTGTCTAACTTTAATTCATCACTCAGTAACAGTTGATAATTACGTGTGTAAGCCGTTTTGTGTTATCATGTAAAAAGTCATGTTAGCTTTACTAATTTAATAATATTGGTCTAATTCCGTCCAGTGTAATGACTTCGAACTTTCGGGTACGCCAGTTGTTTACAATCGAGAGCCTTAACTTTGTGAATAGCATTATGTTAATTAATAACATTTATTGATACTCTGTAAGAAGTAATAATATTAAATGTAAGATTTTATAATAAAAAATGTATCGATTATAAAAATATAATGTGTTAATACGCACTAGGTATTGGTTTCATTTAAGTACCTGTCAAAGTCAAAGGCAAATACCTAGTTGTTTTTTAGGCCTACGGGGCACTTATACATTTTCATTTTTAACCGGATCAGAACGTGACCTCGAATGAGAAGATCCGGCAAGATACTGTCGTAATGTACTACTATGAAATGATTCGTATTATGTAATTAAAACATATGTACATATATTAATTAGGAAAATCTACAGAGTGCATAGGCCCGTGCATTAATAAACTTATCTCAAGTCTGAGAGCGATCTTGGACATACCATTCTTATGTCATGCACTGGCCACTCAAGTCACTGTACTGACAAATGACATGTGAAAGCGTACTCAAGACCGCCCTCAGATTTGAGTTCGATTTATTATTACTTGCCTTAGTCTCACTTCAAGCTCCAAAAATCTGAAGACCTAGAGGTTGACTTTACGATAATGATTTTACTAAATACTTCAGAATATCGTCCTAGATTGCGGCGTTTAAAGAGCGGTTGGACCGTGGGAAAGTAAGTACGAGTATATATATTATTATTATTTCTATGAACTCTTATTCAGTTGACAGTGAATCAATTTAATAGTGCAGAATCGTAGTACAAATCATTGATAGATTACCTAAAACGTTTTATAACGAAGGAGTTAAAATTGAACGTTAAAATTGAATCTGGGGCTAAATAGTATGTGACGATATTGTTGGTTTAACTAAAAATATCTTAATGATCTGTATTGCCATCCTTCACAATGTCGTACCGTGTGAACAAGACATAAACATTTATAGTAGACTAGTTATTGCCCGCAACTCCGCCCGCGTCGTACTTCAATAAATTAAATAAAAGTACTCAGCCTATGTTACTCCTTATAACATCAGCTATCTGCTGATGAAAGGCCCGTCGACATCGTTCCAGCCGTTTCGAGAGTAGCCGATAAAAACAGACCGTCAGACAATTTTTTTTTTGTTATAAGTAGGTACCTACCGTATATACTTTTATATGCATTTAGTAAAAAGCTGTTATTTTGACATTAGAAATAGGTAGACAATATAATTGTATTTCTTTGAATGCATGTGTATGTTTACAGTACAGATGTGGCAAATCTAGTTCAGTCATGATACGATAAGAACAGCTGATGTACCTATCAACTTAATTATTTTTTCGAAACTCGAATTACGCTTTACCCTCCAGAAGAATCAATGTGTAACAAAGCGCCATCTATCTTGTATGAAAGAGTTTAAGTTGTAACTTACAAAACCATTTATAAGACAGATACTGTAGTTACCTGAAAGCCCCGTTGATTCGAAAGATGACGCACAGAGAGCGGTACGATTTTTTTACCCGACAGCGCAAAATAAGCACTAGTATGATGTAGTATTGGTATGTATCGTAGAATATTCGTTTATTTTACGTTTACTCCTATATCTTTTAAAAAAGATTCGTGTTATTACTAAGGTGTGAAAAATATGCGACCTTATGTATCAAAATTACAAAGCAAAATTTGCCTTAGGGTGGGTCGCGATTGCAAATGGTTGCCTGTACACCTACTGTACTGACTGAATGTACTTATGTAGGTGTAGATATCCCTCATTATGCAACAGGAAAGGCCCCTTATACAAATCGCAATAGCCACTCCTTCCTTCCCGAGTTTTATGAATATGATTATCTTCAAAGTACCTTAATTGTTAACGAAATAGAGGCACTATTGTTTTGAAACAATCAAATAGATATAATGTTTATTTGGGACTATTCAAATTTGGAACAATTGACCCCACATTTGGGTAATATCATTATTTATGTAGTTATTATAGGTATGAGGTGCCTACCTAGTGTTATTCCATATTCAAATTCAAATTCAAATCGTTTTTTTTTTAGGCCCACGGGGGCACTTACAAATTGACAATTTTATTTTTTATTTTCTTATATCTACAACCGCATCGGATCATATTATTTTATTGTTACTGATACTGATATTATAATAAACATGGCGGTGTCGTTGGTAGGTTGGGTACCTATCTAATGAATAAGAAGTACAAAGAGCTGAAAAAGCACAAATTATGATAAGTTTGATTCTTACTCTTCTTCGAGGACATTTTAACACTTATTTATATATTGGGGTCGGCTATCAGTCTACTCGAAATGGGTTGAGCCCTCCGAGATCTGGTGTTGAGGGACTAAATATGGGGCTGGTAATCTAATCGTTAGATGTATTCGAAGGACCTGATATAATTTGCTAAAACATGTACCGGGACAGTGTGAAGAAATGTTTGCTCAATCTGCATAGGGTAAAGGAACCTGAGTACCACCAACCTTTATGCTCCCACACTAAGTTCCTTGCGAGGACCAGCTCAGCACGGCTGTTCTAGGTCTACGGAGGTGGTGGGGTTCAGCTAGATTCTTCAACACGGTAGAAATTGGCACAGTTCACTGCGATAATGTCTCACAAGTACTGCACGGCAGTCTAAATTATATATATTTGGTCTATTCACGGGATAGCCTTCATATCGAGAGGCACGCGACACGATTCTTTGGGTGCTTTGAGCCAACTGTTGGTCGGCGTCAGATGGCGCGTCGAGCGCAGGCCTCGCCAATCCATCGTTTAAAACGACGGTAGTCACAAAAAAATTTGATGGCAAACAAATCCATCTACCCCATACCTTTAACTGAGCAAAGATTGAACATCTGGCTAGAGGGTAATCTAAGGCACCAATGATAAAACTATATTTTTGTCAGGTTTCTGCCTACCCGCAACGGCTGTTAAAGAACCACTAATCAGGATAGGAGTTATCATTCGGTCCAAAGTCTACTATTGTATACTGGTAAATTCGGTCACCCATCAGTCCCATCAGTCCGACCATGCCAATTGTGCTTTAACGCATCTATTTATCGAGCGTTTTATTAAGTAGGCTAGGGTCGCCTAGAAGAACCTACAAAATGAAGTCCTAACTTTAACTATGAACAGCACGCTCACCAGAATCACTCTGTAAGGTGGCACAATAGAACACCATACCTAGGTATTATTTATTTAAATAGATATTTTATTATACACATCATGCGTGGCTTTCGCTACGAACGAGTTTGTGAAAAAAACAGTGTCTTGACATTCATAATTTAATATTATGATTACTTTGCCTAGCTCATCTATATATTATATACTAGCTGTGCCCCGCGACTTCATCCGCGTAGTATTGGATTATTGGGTTAAAAAGTATCCTATATGTTAATCCCGGTTATAATCTATCTGTGTTCCAAATTTCATCCAAATCCGTTCAGTAGTTTTTGCGTGAAGGAGTAACAAACATACATACATACATACATACATACATACATACATACATACATCCACACTCACAAACTTTCGCATTTATAATATTAGTAGGATAACTCAAAGGTGACTGACTGACTGACTGACATAGTGATCTATCAACGCACAGCCCAAACCACTGGACGGATCGGGCTGAAATTTGCCATGCAGGTAGAAGTTATGACGTAGGCATCCACTAAGAAAGGATTTTGGCTAATTCTACCCCCAAGGGGATAAAATAGGGGATGAAAGTTTGTATGAAACTTTGTCAATTTTAAACCGATCGGGCTGAGACTTTGCATGCATAAAGCTAATATGACGTAGGCATCCCCTAAGAAAGGATTTTGAGATGCAGGCTATATAAAATTTAATTTTTGTTAATTGAAATAAAACTATTTTTCGGATTTTATCGCGTTTATTAACTTTATGTGCCCGACGTTTCGGTTGCTTTACAGCAGCCATGGTCACGGGGGGACTGAGGTCCGAAATGAAGTGATGAAATCCGAAAAATAGTTTTATTTCAATGTGTAGTATTCGCGTAAATATAAGGAAACAATTAACTTTTGTTAAGTTAAATTCCACGCGGACGATGTCGCGGTCTCAGCTAGTTATCTATAATTATAAAAAATATCGACCAGCAAAAACTTTGAATTTTTGTAAGCCCATGCAGTCCTTAAAAAAAATTGCTACGGTTTCTTCAAGTCAAGCGAAAAGAGTGAACGCATAATATTCGCTTACATTTGTTGTTGTATACTTCCAAGTAACGTTTGTTGTCCAAAGGGGTAGATATTGGGTAATCTCAAAGTCAGGTATTCACTTGTCAGTAATATACTAGTTTAATTATTAAAAGAATCCCATCATCACAATTATTTACATTTCCTCTTTTCCGTTCCAATAAATCTGACCATCCATTTATATATTTTTAAAACATCGACTACTGTCCTTTTACTTTTTAATTATAATGCAAAGAGTGCTAGCAGATTAAGTTATAACAAATAATAATTAAATCAAGGGCAATTAATCAAGAACACACAAGTACAAACAATATGCATTAGTTAATTACGTTAGCTAACACGTTTATAATAATTAACTCTAATCTTAAGAGTAAAAAGAGGCAATGTTTTTAACCAGTCATTTTAACTAGTCGAGTCGTCGTTCGGTTCGCTAACATTTGCATAAGTCTGTACCTACATCCGCACACATTTGCATTTGTTTTGTAGCGGTTATTATCTATAAGGAAGGCAAAAAAAAAATTAGTACAAATACAAAAAAAAACTTTGTGGTCGTAATTAATTGTGTCGGATAAAATTTGAAAAGGACCAAAAAATTAAAAATTAAAATGATCAGTACCGTACTCAAAAGGACCTATAACTAAGTATCTCATATTTTGTACCCAAATGGTTTCGTAGCCAACTAAACTCGACCCGGGAAAATTAAATATCATTATATTTTATATGAACCCTTAACCACTTTTCGGGACAACTATGTGAAATCCACTAATCTTCACTTCGACTTAGTCACTTGATGATAGAAAACAGAATATCTTTACTATTATTATTGGGACCTCACGATACAGACTAGGCCTGGTGCGAGGTCCACAGACAATGGTTAAATTTTAATGCTACCACTTAATGCCTTCAACCTTATTCAAATAATTATAAACTTTGCAGCACCATCTACTTTGAAAATAAATACTTTTTTATTTAATTAAAATAAGATTTTTGAATATTTTTTTCAAATTTTTGCTCAATATGTGGGTAGGTACTCAAATAGTATTAAAAGAAATTCAATAGCCAATGGTATGAACTTAGACTTTATCTTGGTACATAAATTAGTCGAACGGAACATTTGAGTCGCTACATGACGTTTTAGTATTACGTTTCTTTCAAACACCGCCGACTGATTTATCTAACTAATGCGACTAATATTCTTAAGCCTCTCAGTCATTTAAGCGTCACTATAGCGAGTAGTACACATCGCTGTTAATATTTAAATAGCTTCCTATACTATTGCCGAAGCATTGCCGTGATCAGTTTAGTGAAGATGGTTAGTGTTTATATAAAAACAATATAAAAATGTTAGGTGAAATTTATTTTACAACCGGTTCTATAATTAATTTAAACTTTGAATACTTTCAGAGCGCCGTTTTTCTTTTGTTTCTCCTTACCGTCGCGGGATGGTGCGAGTCGGCGAATATTTTGTACGTAGTGCCGTTTACATCGAAATCTCACTACATAATGTTGAAGCCGATAGGGGTGGAATTGGCTCGGAGGGGACACAATGTTACCGTGATCACTGGCCACAGGGAACCCAACCCTCCGTCTAACTACCGGCAGGTTATGATCGACCAAAAGGAAATTTGGGATATTATTGGTATGCACTAGTTCTATCTACTTACACGTAAAATAAAATCATAATTTTGCTACAACTTAAAATATAATTAATTAATAATCTTCTGTACATAAATACCGACATTTTTTTTGTTTAGGTACGTAATTATTATGTCAACGTGTCTCATAGATTGATGTAGATGATGAATGTTGTTTTTAGACTGGATTTTTTATTCTTTTGTTTGTAATTACCTATTTGATTGGTGATTTGCAGATTTTTTCTTTCCTGTTCTCTAAAATTTTGTATTACCTGTACAAATCAACACTATTTATAGTTCAAACACAGAAAAAAATTATTAAGTTTAGGAACTTTAAAGTAAATGATAAATTTGTTTAGTCATTGGTCCATTACGTGTTACAACTATTTTTATAAAACTCGAATAATTTTAGGTGGCGGCAGACCAAACGTTTTCGATATGGTAAAAATATCAGCCGAGTCATTCCACACGCAAGTTCTATGGAAAGGTGGCTTAGCGTTCACTGAAGTGGCACTCAACTCCAGCAAAGTCCAGGACCTATTCCAAGAAGACAACAAATTCGACCTAGTCATCAGCGAACAGTTCTTCCAAGAGGCCATGAACGTTTTGGCTCACAAGTACAAGGCCCCGCTAGTTCTGGTGACAACTTTTGGTAACTGCATGAGGCACAACATCGTCCAGAGGAATCCTCTGCAGTTAGCAACAGTGGTGTCTGAGTTCTTGGACGTCAGAAATCCGACAAGTTTTTGGGCTAGATTGAGGAACTTTTACTTCACGATGTACGAGTACACTTGGTGGAAATACTGGTATTTGGAAGAGCAAGAGAAGTTGGTGAAGAAGTATTTGCCGGACCTGCCCGAGCCGGTGCCAAGTCTGTACGATCTGCAAAAGGACGCTTCGTTAATTTTGATTAATGGCCACTTCAGTTTTGACGCACCAGCTGCGTATCTTCCCAACATAGTAGAGATTGGTGGAGTGCATCTGAGTAACAGCGACACCAAATTACCGCAGGTGAGTTTTTAGGGTAGTTCCTACGAGGAACCCTTCTAAGTTCATTCAATCCGTCCGTCGGTCCCAGTATGTCCAGTTCCATAACTCCTATGGGTGTTTGCCGAAAGTTGACGAAATTTGGTACATATATACTTTAAGAATAGATCTCACTTTCAAAAATATAAAATTTAGCTAAATTACTTTTTTTAGGTACCTCCCCGAACATGCCATGAGGGGACTGTTTTCTTTTTTAGTTACCCCACCATGTGGGGTATCGTTGAAAAGGTATTTTCAAATGTAATTGGCTGGAAAATGGCCTGGCTTACAGGAGAAATAATAGTTGAAGTGTGAGGCAGGACTAGTCTCAATCAGGGTCTATGGGATCAGACACGACTTGGTTATTTTCAATACATAATAGGTAATTAATTGGGGATATCATTATGCACCTAGGTTTTTTGCGAGGATAAGGATAATAATAATATATTTACAAATGTTTTATTGTTTTCACTGGCATAGCTGTTACACGCTCAAATGGTTATTAGGATCTCTACTCCAAGTGGGATATTATTCTATTATCATTATTAACTTCCGAGTTATTATTTTATTATCTCAGACACACTAATAGGTCCACTTAATTGACGCAGTTATGTATCTACGCACAACAGTCATACATAATGGTTTCTTAATAGCGTACATTGTCTAAATTGAGGTCTAGTAAGAAGCCCCGATTGTGTTGTATCATTGTTATAGGTACATAATAACAGTGAATTTGGCTTCATTAGGGGCCTCGTACATTGTTGCTTGATTACTAACTTGGACAATTTGTATTGCGCCTAAACAATGGTTAAATACTAGGTACTCATGTTACCAAATTTCAGCCTACAGGTTGTGTCTATGGTATAGTTTATAGAACCTTTGTTATGTGACCTTTAGTTTGTTATTCATTTAAAGTTCAGAACATCAAAATAATAAGTGTAAGGATCGGGCAGATTTACATGGGAAATGCTCTATGAGCCAATACCAATATGATAGACGTTGTCCTGCCCTACCTAGAACCCAACCCAATTGCAGCGATACTTACCGGGTTTAATTGTAAATCTAAACTATCAAGAGGCCCACACGAACACACAGAAAAAATCATCAAAATCTGTCCAGCCCTTTAGCAGGAATTCAGTGACAAACATACCTGCGTACAAAAGAATAATAACTATAAGTATTATTATATACAAATAATATCCCGACAGCAACTTTAACTATCCATAGCTTGTGGTGAAAAGCGGATCTTTTCATACTTTATAAATCTATTGGAGCAATTTAATAATTTCCCAATAAGTCCAGAACAAATTGATATTATTCAATAATTTACTTATCCAAAAGTGTGTGCGTACGAAGTCACAGGCAAGAAGCTGATACAGGCCAAAAAAACAGTTTAAAAATAATTTTATGATTTTAGCGGAGACCTGTCAGCCTTGATACGACACGCATAATGAGAGGTCACGCGATTCCATATGATTGGGACACGTGATATTAGTTGGTTATAGTTTTGCACACTGGAACCAATCCGCATTTACTGCATCAGACCAAAACCATCCCTAATGCGAGTGGCTGAAGGATGGTTTCAGTTTGCACAAGCCTGTGTGGTTTGGTTCAAATCTGTAAAACTACTTCCAATTGAGTTTAGCTTATTATTATACACATATTTTCGTAATAGATGGTTTTTTTTCTATATTCAGGACCTACAAAAGATATTAGATGAGTCAAAGCAGGGAGCTGTCTACATGAACTTCGGTTCAAACGTTAGAAGTTCGGAGCTGCCGACAGAGAAAAAGAATGCATTCCTCAACGTGTTCAGGAAACTCAATCAGACAATCCTCTGGAAATGGGAGGACGACAATTTGGAGAACCAACCAGCAAATCTTATTGTTCGGAAATGGTTGCCGCAGAAGGAAATACTTTGTAAGTTTATTTTTATTTATTGTTTTTACAAAACAGAATATGTTTAGGTGTGCACAGGCCGTTTCAAATGTGCAAAATAATATTTACGTGTATGCATTACAAGTAGTACCTACCGAAGAAAAAACGGTAATATAATAAAAGGCATATCTTTGAACTCATCTATCTTAAGTCCTATAGTCAAGTACTATTTGTTTAATTATATTTGCAGCTTCTTTTAAATGAATTTACGCTGTACATAGGAATTTTGAATGACTTCTAAGTCTAAGACAAGACAAGACAAGTCTAACACAAGGCAAAAGTGGTGGCAAAATATGTCGTTGATTGCAAACTGTGCGTTATTATCGCTCGCCATAGCCACATTCTTATTTAAGAAAGGTGTTCTTCTTGCGGGCCGAAATAGTTGGACAAAAGCAAATCCTTGAACTCACTTATTTTGTAAAAAAAGACATAAATGTTAGAAGTAGTAATAGCTTAATAGCACCCGCCTGATTTTTTTAATCAAGTTACACTCATTTGGATTCAGGTTTCAAAACACTTCCAAATTTAAACTTCCTTATTATAATTTAAAATATAATTAACAACTTAACTTGGGAACTTGAATATAAATTTATAATACGTTCTATTCATAGGTAATACCTAATGTTTGAAAATAATAGATAATTGAATACTATACAGTACACGTGAGAAGTTTTAAAAATGTTTGAAAGGATCCTAAATTTATTCACCTGAAAACGCGGACTTTAATTCAAAAGTAAATATTGTTATGTTCCTTTTTGCTTATACATTGTTATTTCAGAGCATAACTTATCTATACAAATAAATAAAATTGGAGTGTCTGTTTGTAATATCAAATTAACACCTTTTCACTAAATGCATATAAAAGTACATACGACACCTATAACAAAATCGCGATTTAAAAATTTTTGTCTGTCTGTCTGTCTGTCTGTATGTCTGTCTGTCTGTCTGTGTGTTTGTTCCGGGTAATTTCCGAAACGGCTGTACCGATTTTGACGGGACTTTCACTGGCAAATAGCTGATGGTTTAAAGAGTAACTTAGGCTACTTTTATTTTAGAAAAACAAAATTAAAAAAAGTGGTTCCTGTCGCGCGGGCTCAGAACGCGGGAGCGGGCTTTTTTGTTAAGTTAAATTCCACGCGGTCGAAGTCGCGGGCTCAGCTAGTCTGTACTAAATTCCATTCAAATCCCGAAAGATCTTTAGAGAGACTCGGTGAAACAAACAGGAGAATATATCCTATCCTAATTGAAACAGAGTATAATAAGACTAATATTTTTGCAGCACATCCTAACGTGAAGGTATTCATATCCCACGGTGGTCTAATCGGCACTCAAGAAGCCACGTTCCACGGGGTTCCCATCATTGGTATACCAATCTACGCGGATCAATACAACAACTTACTTCAAACCCAACAACTGGGCTACGGCAAAATTCTCGAATTCCACGAAATCACTGAAGCGACGCTGGAAAATACCTTAACCGAAGTCCTTACAAATGAATCATACAAAGCTAGAGCTAAGGAATTATCAGTCAGGTTTAAAGATAGACCAATGAGCCCATTAGACACGGCAATGTACTGGATTGAGTATGTTATTAGGTATAATGGGGCTGACTATATGAAGAACCCAGCGAGAGAAATGCCTTGGTTTGCCTACAACATGATCGATGTATATGTTTTTGTTTTAGGTGTTGTATTAGCTACTGTTTACTTTATGTTAAAGGTAGTACAGTTGATAATGAGTATTTGGATATCGAATAAAACCAAAAAACAGAAGAAGAAATTTAACTAGATTATGAATTTTTAGAAAGGAGTTTTTTAAATATCGCACTTTTATGTTGTACTACATTTTAGGAATAATGACTCATCATACTAATATTATAAAGAGGAAAACTTTGTTTGTTTGATTGTAATGAATTGGCTCCGCAACTACTGAACCGATTTGAAAAATTCTTTCACTGTTGGGAAGCTACACTATCCCCGGGTGACATAGGCTATAATATATTTTCAAAAAAATTTGGGATCCTTACTAAAACTCGAATAATGTAACCGCAATGTACCCGTGCGAAGCCGGGGCGGGCCGCTATCATTTATATTGAAGTAATAATGTGTGTATATATATATAGGTGTTAATATTACTATTTTGTTCGTGATTTTAGCAGGTAATAAAAAACGTAACTAAAGTTCTTAAAAAATAAAAATGAACTCATATATAATATTTTGTCTCCATTTAATTTACATTGTGTGACCATGTGCGAGACTTAAGATTTCACCCTCTTTTTTAATTGACTTTAAAAAGAGAAACGTTTAGTTTCTTCTATCCTGACGTGTCGGCAATTTGCAGTCTTCGTAACTGTATGTATTGATGTATACACATACCCATACCGATAGTGAGTCTGTGCAGAAGTACCGTCTGCCGCATATAATTAGACAAATATTTGAACTAAGCGCTGGTGTTTGAATAAGGCGCAGGGCGACGGGACGCTTTTGTCCAGCCTGCTTGCAGAGCTCAACGAACAGGGTTGCTAACTTGAACATGTTTTCAAAAAAACCTCATTATTGAAAGGCTTTATTGATTTGTGTTTTAAAATTAGGTAGAAAACATATCTAAATTTGCGCTGGTTGCTATTTAAATAAAAGGACCTTGACATTAAAACAATTCTAGGCAACATTTAGATATAATTTAACTGTTACCTGATTATAAATAAATAAAATCTTGTGTAAAATCTGCAGCTAGGTCAGCCCAGTTTTTTTAAACCAATTCTTAAGTTTGTAACTTTGGGTGGCATCCCTAAATGTGCAATGAAAATGACTGTCATACGGACTTATGAATTTCGAATGCGTTTCATTCTACCATTGCTTTCCTCTTTATCTTTTATGGCAAAGTACCTACCCACTGATGGGATGCTGAGAGATGATGGGTCTTGGTCTTTGTAAAGATCGGGTTAGAGAGGCGAAATAATTAAAGTTCATTAGTCCAATGATTGTGTGACAGATCATAATTGCGAATAACTCAGACCTACGGACGGAGATAAGTTGTATCTGGCGTTAGTAGATTTCCTATACAACATTGTGTAATAACCATTACAATGATTAACAGTTTAAGGAAAACAATCAAGACTTTCCTCATTCAGATACAAAGAAATTAATTAGCATCACGTAATGTTACAAATGACGACCGCTTGGCGCAGTGGTTTGAGCGTAGGCCGCTCGGCTCACTGTACATGGTGGTTGCGGGTTCGATTACCACCGGGGCAAATTTCGGAAATGGCCTTTTCGTAATTTGCCCAGGTTTGGGTGTCACTGGGATCGCCCCCAGTCCATTGGACGGTATCCATAGTACAAACGTTGCTTAGCAGGAACCATACAGTTAGTGTGTCAGTCTGGCGATATTTATATGTATACTTTACGTAGTTTGATGCCCCTAACGTAGGTATCAAATACTTTATTAACAAGTCTGCGCATAAAAGTTTCAATGATCTCTGAAAGACCCGCACGCCGCAGCGCCGCAGAACTAAACATTTAAAGCCCCACTTCTATTGCTCTGATGTAGATAACTTTGAAAGGTCTGTTTAATTTCAATAAGTATTCACTTTAAAATTGCGTTCGTTAGTGCGGTTAGTACCTACTAGATCATTAGTAGTAGAGACAATGAACTACGAATTTATAATGGTCGCCCGAATGTAGGCGAGCTCGGCGCTGACTTAAACTCGCACATTATTACCATTTCGTATCGCTTGTCGTTAGCCATGCTATATAGGTAATATCAACCTAAGAAGATTAATCCTAGCTTTTTGCTACCATATAGGTCACAGAGGGATTTATAAAATGGAAGCATCAAATTTCATCGAACTTCTATTCCCTTCAAACCAGTGTGTTCCCTTTCATTAATTTATCACACGTCCAACCGTCCGAACCCCGTGGAAAAGTAAATGTAAAACCAACAGTATTTCGACTGGACGAAAATTAAAATCAACACGTCACAGACGGTCGGCGGCGTATCTGTTCGTTTTTTGTCTAATCTCTTTTTGATACTAGAACGTAGGGATGCCAATTAGTCCTGGAATTTTGGCTGGGTGAGTACCATCGTGACCAAAAATATTTGTTTTGTAATTGGAAAAGTAACCGTGAAAGTAAGTAATAGATATTTTAATCGTGATTTTAATATAGGTAACTTTAAAATCATAGAGAAATAAAAAATATTTTTGGGCAATTTAGAGATGCTGTCAAAATTGTGACAGCTGCGGAAATTAGATACACGTATATCCCTTTTCATTAGAGTGAATGGAATGCATAGAGCATCTTTTTTCTTACTCAGTTTAATTCATATTAGTTTACCTGGCACCAATTTTTTGGTGTCAATCAAAATTAGTTCCAGTAATAGTGGCAGATTATTTGCATTTTAATAACCAGTGTGAGACGTGTCTGGGGTCGATATTTGATTATGTGCTATAAACGTTATTCAATAATGATTGGCTTTACTTTAATTAGTATTTTTATGTGCTGATGCTGTCCCTTTCCGGAGTACGCGTTACTGCACTTCTATTGACATTCTTATTCTAATAATGTATCAAAATCTAACAGTCGCGCTAAAAGTGTGCTAGCAAAATAAAAACGGTGATTAAGTACAGCAGCGCCCTCCAATCTATGACACCTCTGTATCCGCCATGGAATTTCCGTCGTGTACCGTCAACATCGAAAGTAGCTTGGTATCTTAAATGTCCAAAATAAGCACATAGTTAAACACGTCGTATAATAGAATAACATCAGAATGTGTAAGTGATCGCAATGCAATATATTCTGCCTACATATATATACTTCAGAGAAGAGACCTTTTGGTGGCTTAGGTCCGTATTGTATCGTAATCAATCTCAAGTCTGAGAGCGGTCTTGAGCATGCTTTTGACATGTAATTTTATACTGGAATGAAATAAGAATGACATTTCTAAGATCGCTCTCAGACTTGAAATTGATCTACTAATACAAGCCATGTTGCTAATTACCCAATACAAGGTCGAATACACGTTATTTCCCAATAACTAACAGAAGCAATACCTGTTATAAATGTTTGGTAAATTTATTTTAAAATTATACTAAAGTTGATATCAAATTAAGAAATAGAGTGAAGGTTCCTACGGACTATTCAATGATTTCCCCACTGCATTTACCGCAGGATGGACCTGCAACTTTGGCCTAATTCACGCGACTATAGACCTAGTCCGCCTCGGGTATACGAGTAACGTCAATGTGGGACACTAGCGAAATGAAAAAGAGGGTTTTGAAAATGTACTTTCTTTTGTATAATTTCATGTAGATATTTTTCATTTCTGATATAGTAAAATCTGATGTGAACTACCTAGTACCTGAAATATCGCTATCCAAAACAAGTTGATTTCGTTGAAGTTGACAAGTTGAACTCATACGAAAAGTAAATACCTAACATTAATTGCAATTTTTTCATAAACCTTGAGAATATTTATGAAAATTGTAGGCTCATCATTCTAAGGAAATTAAATCAATATAAACCTATGCATAGAAAATATCAGTATAGGTAAGTACCTATTTTAGGATACAACTAGCTGAGCCCACGACTTCGTCCGCGTGGAATTTAACTTAATAAAAAAGCCCGCTCCCGCGTTCTGAGCCCGCGCGACAGGACCGATTTTTAAAATTTTGTTTTTCTAAAATAAAAGTAGCCTAAGTTACTGCTTATAACATCAGCTATCTACCAGTGAAAGTCTCGTCAAAATCGGTCCAGCCGTTTCGGAGATTACCCGGAACAAACATACAGACAGACAGACAAAAAATTTTTAAATCGCGTTTTTGCTATAGGTGTCGTATGTACTTTCATATGCATTTAGTGAAATGGTGTTATTTTGATATTACAAACAGACACTTCAATTTTATTTATTTGTATACACTCAAAGAAAATTCTAAACGTGGCGACTAAAATCCCTTAACAAATGGGAGCCGTCTAAAGGCCTCAGATCCCGCGTCAGAGGAAATTTGAACACTTTACCAAGTCACCGACAAAGGAACTTAGACGGGATATATTGTCGCCTCGTATTAGCGCTGTAAACTTTGACATTGTTCACATGACAATGCAATATGATGGGTAAAGCATCGATAGGTAACTTTGTTCCTTCGTATACGGGGTATTGTAATTTTGTTTAAGGTTTAATAACGGTGTGTTTTTACTGTATTGTCACCTCGACAATGTACCTCTGACGCTTCGTTTGGTGCAGTTGTGCCTTTGTCCCTACGTCCAAGGTAATATGTCCCTATCACAAAGGTACATTGTCTTCATGTCTAAGGTGCGTCGCCACTTCGGCAATGTACCTCTGACGCTTCGTTTGGTGCAGTTGTGCCTTTGTCCCAACGTCCAAGGTAATATGTCCCTATCACAAAGGTATATTGCCTCCATGTCTAAGGTGCGTCGCCACTTCGACAAAGTACCTCTGACGCTTCGTTTGATGCAGTTGTGCCTTTGTCCCTACGTTTAAGGTAATATGTCCCTATCACAAAGGTACATTGTCTCCATGTCTAAGGTGCGTCGCCACTTCGGCAATGTACCTCTGACGCTTCGTTTGGTGCAGTTGTGCCTTTGTCCCTACGTCCAAGGTAATATGTCCCTATCACAAAGGTACATCGTCTCCATGTCTAAGGTGCGTCGCCACTTCGACAAAGTGCCGCTGACGCTTCGTTTGGTGCAGTTGTGCCTTTGTCCCTACGTTTAAGGTAATATGTCCCTATCACAAAGGTACATTGTCTCCATGTCTAAGGTGCGTCGCCACTTCGACAATGTACCTCTGACGCTTCGTTTGATGCAGTTGTGCCTTTGTCCCTACGTCCAAGGTAATATGTCCCTATCACAAAGGTACATTGTCTCCATGTCTAAGGTGCGTCGCCACTTCGACAATGTACCTCTGACGCTTCGTTTGATGCAGTTGTGCCTTTGTCCCTACGTCCAAGGTAATATGTCCCTATCACAAAGGTACATTGTCTCCATGTCTAAGGTGCGTCAACACTTCGACAATGTACCTCTGACGCTTCGTTTGGTGCAGTTGTGCCTTTGTCACTACGTATAAGGTATATATTATTCTGTCACCACGACAAAGTTCGAAAGTTCGAGAAGACGTCACTGGGTTTTCCTGAACTTGTCGTGGCCACAGTGTTACGCATTGTCACGCTATCGTAGTGATAGCAGACCTGCAAAATAAATGAAAACACTTAGACAGTTTAAATACAATTATATTAATTATTAAATAAATGTCATTAAACATAAGAGAGACCAAGTGAAGTGTACGCGTCCACCTTAACACTTACATAAACAATTATTATACTTAGTTATAGAATGAACAATGAAAACAGAAGGGTCTAATATTTTGGAAGACCTACTTTACAATAAAATTATTAAAATACAGTTAGTTAAGTCTATGTTCATTTTAATTAGTACAAACTACATAAAAAATTATTAGACTTAGTTACCTATAGAATGAACAATAAAAACAGAAGGGTATAATACACTAGCGAGCAAAAAAATCGACTCAAGACATGCACGGCTACTTGGGCATACATAAATAAAAATCCATTAGAAAAATGGTTATTTATTGTATACCATTTATAAATATAAAGGCACAAGCCTTAGCTTTACAGTCATACCAGATTTGCTGGTATTTTCCCCGAATTCGTGGAGTTTTTCAATGTTTTCCTTGCCACGTACCCCTTTCCCCTTTTTCACTTATTGCACTGGCCACTATTGTGCCCTGTATTCTGGAATTTGTTATGATTTTTTTCACATTTTCAGCAGAACATGTGAAAAAATCATAACAAATTCCAGAATACATCCAGACATACAGAAGAACATCGAATTTAGTTATTATTTTAAAGGCTGCCCGTTGAACAAACATCCAACAAGAGGCGGCATCGGCAGAATACTCAATATCTAGAGCGAAATATTTTTTTAGGGCCGTGGTGAGCGCTGATTTTATGTTAGGGAATTGGTATCTCACGGTCTTCGACACTACAACTTCGTACTGTGTAATAGTGGACCATGAAGATCCCACCGCAATGATTAACAATCCAAAAGGGATACCTTTTCTCTCTATTAACTTGAGACGATCATCGATGCACCTTTCAATGTCTCCTGCTGAACTCACATAACTGATGAACGCTCTTGATACTTCAGAGCGAGCAGGCTTCCATTTCTTTCCTTTGGAGTTTGCTGGTACGGGGGCTATTTGCTTGAGCAGGTACGGAATACACCGAAGCGCAGCGACACTTCCTTGTTCCTCTCCAACTATTAAGAATAAAAAAATATTGAAATGATATAATCTTAGTTACAAGCACTGGTGGTCTAGTGGTAGCGGCCCTGTCTTCCGATCCTACGGTCATGTGTTCAAATCGGTACTAGGCCAGTACTCTCAAAACGGTGAAGAAAAACATCGTGAGGAAACCGTCATGTCGTAGAACCTTTTAACTTCAAAAACATGTTTTAAGTGCACGAAGGGAGCATTTTAAATCCTTTCACCACACTGGTGAAAGAGACGGCAAGAACGGCAAGAAGATCTCCGTTACAATGTTTATTACAAACTAAGTAACTTTAGCGGCATACATAATTAACTTAAATTTAAGTAGTAATTAATAACAAATAAAAAGTATTAAGTGTAGAAATTTCGTATGACATCTTGAAACTAAAATGTAAAATTGAACAAATACTTACCAGTTGCTAAGTCCAGGAGGTCGGTGATAGCCGGTTCAGCTCTAATATCAGTCCCTTTCTCCACTAAAAGCTCCAAAAGTCTTTTTTTGAGTAGCGGGAAACGCTCGTCAAAGGTGGCTGACGCTAGTGGGTAGGTGTTTTCGAAATGATTCGCCAACTAAAAATTAAACAAAAAAGGTAAACATCAAAACGTTAACCCATTCGGTCACAAATACAGATTTTACTTTTGTTAACTATCTACTAATTACATTTTCACTAACCAATTAGTGACCGATCGGTAGCCGCAGAGCCAAAAACTGGTTAAAATAATCGTCGATTGACTTATTTTTTAATATTTCATGTCTTGCTTGAAATGTAGCCATCCATTTTACAATAACTCCTTCATAGGGCGATGAAGACGCCTCTAGCCATTTTATTGATGCATCGGAGTCTTCGTCTTCAAGAGGTAAGTTATGGGCAGGTGGAAGAGGTCGCAGCGTTTTGAGTTCCTGGCATCTGTTGTTCTGTCGCTGTTGGTACTGCTTCCGCTGCTACTGCTTCGTTTGCGTGAGGCGTCTTGGTTAAGGGAACGGCGGTGGGTAATCAGTCTATTGTGCAGCAGGCCGGAGGCAGCTAACGCTTGTCGCTCAGTTACCCGGTAGGGCACATAATAAACATCGGCGTGCTCCCCTTTAAATAAGGTGCATATTTCATTGGCCCAGCTGCTCCAAACCTCTTGTCTTATTGTATCTTTAATGCTAGGCAAGATGCGGAGTTGGTGCTCCACGATCAACTGCTCTAGACGTTTTCGATCTTTGGGAGTGAGTGGCTGACCCTGTTTCCGCAACAGACACTTTCCGAAGGTTGTGAGCTCTAGTAACTCTTTCAGATGCTTTTTGTCTTCCAAAGGGCCAATTTTTTGCACGAACTGCCACTCTTCTTGTACCCAATCCTAAAAGAGTATTAATAATAAATTTAATTTAATATCATTTTCAATACTTTTTTGGCGTATTCCATTCACTGTTAATTTTGTTATTTTCGTCCACAAAAACTGATAAAAACGATAATTTTGATCACTTTCAGTACAAGTTGGTGCGAGTGGAACGAGATTTGTGGACAAAAATAACGAAATTAACAAAATTAACTGTGAACGGAAATTATAATCAAGCCGCTCAATCCTCGATGATGCCATACATGTATGAAAATTGGCAACCTTGAGACAATAATAAATGGTACAGGTACTTACCAGTAAATACTTGATACAGATGCTCCAATCCAGCTTTTCGTAAAAACATATGTAGTTCCAGAGAAGACATATTTACACTCACTGGTTTTACTGTTTTATACCAACGTTTTAAGTGATAATATATCACTTTTTTGAAGACATGCAGTGGGCTAAAGACAAATTAAATATAAAAACGCGTGCCGCTCTGCTGACTTGCTGAGTACGACTGGCTGGCTGGACTGACCGAATGAAAATGAATGCATGCAACCAACGACGTATGTATTGTCGCGTCGTTTATTCGTGTTGTTCAAACTGCAATGTTGCCAATTAACTTATACGAAGTCGCAACAGAACTATAACGCTGCGTTGGTGTACCTAAAATTATGACAGAGGCCTTTGTGAAATATTTTTTTGGTGGGTAGGTACTTATTTCACATTTTGACAAAGGCCTTTGTGAAATATTTTTTAGGTAGGTAGGTATAGAATTATTAACAAAAAATCAGAAACATAGTATTGTAAACAATAACGTTTCACGTCCTAATATAATATTACATATTCCTAAAACGCTGGATTCCTAGGAAAAAGGTACCGTCATATAAAGGCCGCACTAAAACAAAAAAGACGGTGTCCTAGAGTTGTGTAGCTCGCGAGCTAATGACACAAAAGATATATATCGGTACCAAAGAGCTAATCTCTCTTTAGCTCATCTGATTTCAAATTATATCTCTATATCTCTACGGATATGGTTTCAATTTGAGTTACTGAACTAAGTGATTGACATGTATTAGACAGATGACATAGCTCACTAGCTCTTTGGCTCTGATGAGATAGAAATTGCACACGACGTAAAAAAGAAAGAGACTAGCGATACAAAGCACTGCGTTGGCCGGCCGTCCGTTATTGGATAATAGATCGTTGGAAAATCGACCTTTAAATCAAATGAATAGAGTACACATTTTGAGACTTTGTTTTTGTAAACATTCAAAGATGCTTGTATTATTTCAAACCGTTTTGTTTTAGTTACTTACGAATTACGCCTATGACTGAACTGAGTAATAGTAATTTAGTTTTTGGTATGTAGTGTATCGGATTGTAATAATTTTATTTTGTGTAGATAAAGACTGTTAGTAACATATACGTGATCTGTTGCTGCGTAAAAGAAGGGCAAACCAACAAACACGCTTTCGCATTTTATTACCTATTAAACATATTGCTAGCACGGTATATAGTATTGGTTTTTACTTATAAGTAGGTCTTCTGAGCTATAGCGTTGTAAAAAACACATTGCTAGTTCGCTCAGTCTTCAAACAAATCTTTATATCACTAGTGAGCTACTCTACTGATATAAAAGAGTGATATATATCACTGAGCTGAAAAGATATATATATATCGGTTCAGCTCAGTGATACATTCTGCGCATCTTTACGGTGTCCAAACCGGTCTCTAGGCAACCGCACCATAGTTGACAGCCAATGTTCTAGTGCGGCCGTTATATATGATGCCACCGTCCTGGAGGAGTCCAGCGCTTAAGTATTTTTATTAATAATCATTTAACCGCTCAAGCCTCGATGTGCCATAAATGTATGCAAAATTGGCAACGCTGAGGACATACCTATTAAGGTGAATGCTCCAACCAGCCCGCGAAATTCAAATTTTCTTACGTTTCTTGCAATTTGCAGGCCAGTACTAGTTTGTATGTTGATTAGAATATTAATTGCGGCTGTAAGACGTATGAAGTTACAGAATTATAATCATCAAAATCATCAATTCAAGCCTCCAAGTTCATAAAGGTGTAAAAATGACTTTTTCAAGTTCCTTGAAAGTGTATTTTTGACACCCGGTTATAAGTTTGACCATTGCATCATGCATGACATGGCTACTGCTCTCAGGGTGGGTATCTATAGGTAGGTAGGTACTCATTCTAGACTGGTCGTGTCTCAAGACAAACAATACTTACTTAGGTAGGTAGGTACCTACTTTCCTACTTGCATAACTTTTTGTATACTATTGGTAGGCTGGTACCTTACCGTACCTATCCCATTATGCCAACCCAACACCTGCTTCAGATTCTAAGCCCTACCTAGCCCTACCAGATACATACCTTACCTACTTGACAGACTAGAGTAGACTAGGTACAATTATATATATACGTAGGAATGTAAGTAAGTGGGTATGAATAAAATAAGCTGGTCTATCTATGAATTTTATAAACTAGGTAGTTATGTACCTACTAGACGCTACATAGGTACCTACACAGGAAAATTATTACGAGGACAAATTACTTTTATAAAATACTCTATGGCGGAGTATATGTCTAATAGAACACACGGCCTAAAAGCTATGTCATAGTCACAAAATAATATTTATAAAATTCGACAAAGGAATCTCTTTAGTTGAATAAGGTTTTTATCTAAGAATTTGTTTTTTGCCATAGACGCAATGGCAAGCTAAGCTATAATAGAGTAACAAAGCAATAAATTTCCTCTGTTTCCCCGTTACAGTTTACTTATATAACGCTTTTAACGGATTGTTTAGCCTTTTATGTCGTAGTAAAAAGAAAAAGACATGACGCTACGTGTGAAGTAGCATCAACGCAGCAACAAAAAGCCGTTGAAAATAAAAACTTTGTCGTCACGCAAATGTTTACCTGAACGCACCGTTTAAAAACTGTGTCAGAAGCACAAAACGAAATTTCGTAATAGTTATTTTGTCAGCTGAACAACTTTTCATATTAGAGTGTTTTGTCGTAGGCACAAATCTCAAGTTAACGAAGTGACAAAGTACTAAATGCCATCTGTTTCTGCGTTAGTTTGCTTATGTGGCTGCGTCAAATTGTACATAAAAAATAAAAAAATATTACGCTACGTTCAAAAGAACGTTTGCGCAGTGACAAAAAGTCGTAAAAATGCGTTCGACAAAAAATAATTGACCGTCGCGTTAAACTTTCCACGAACGCATGGCCTAAAAGCTACGTCAGGAGCACAAAAAAAAATCGACAAAGGGATTTTGGACCTTTAACGGCCGTTTTTTTTTTGAGTGTAGATGGACTGAGTGAGATCTTAGCTATATCACCCAATGTAAAGTAAGTAAATTAAGAAAAGACAAAGGGACTTTTCTTAAGGCGCCGCGTACCTATTAGAGTCAAATCTGCTCTACTCTGCTGGTGATATTCTAATCACTAACACCCTATCCATAATAACTACTTTACAATGATGTTGCAAGATTGTGTCTCAAATAGCCATTCAAACAAACAAGACACGTATTCAATAATCGTTAAGAATCATTGCGACATTGTCCGTAACTGATTTTCATTTCCACAATTGGCCCACACTGGCGTTAATTCTCCGCTGAACGGCGGCCAGATTGCGAAGTTTTAATTGCTAACTCTTAATGAGGCAAGCCCGGCCTACGGTTCCGAAATAGCACGAGGTCACATACTTGATGCATATTGCCTTCAATGCAGTGCAGGAACAAGTGTATACTTAATACAAAAAAATATAAACGCTTTGTCCACTAGTTTGGTTAGAATAATATATTTTGTGATTTAACTAGCGCGTGGGTGTCCGATACTTACGCAAATAGTACACACATTGAAACTGTTACTATAAAGTGCCTAGACCTGAAACATCAGGTACCTTTGTAATTCCGTAGATTTCAGGGTACCTACCGACATTATTTTCCTAAACAAAAACGACAAGATTTTGTTACACGGTAACAAATTTTTGATACAATGTAGGTGTCAGGTTTATTTTGAAAATTTCAAACGTCTATTGTAAAAGTTTGTCGCTAGCAAAATTTGACATTAAATTACAAACTTACGAAGTTCAAAGCAATGGGTTCAATTGAAATTTGTTTCAACATTAATTTGTTCCGAGTTTGTTATCCGGGAGCTTGAAATTATGATGCGAGAATAAAGAACCTTTGTATAAGCGAATGGACGATTGTACTTATAAAGTACCAATAATGATAAAATGTCAGTAAATCAAGGAACTTGGTATTAACGTCAAGAAACAAGAATGGTGCCGATTCTGTTGGTATATTAAGTACTAAACTAAGAAGACAGCAGTAGAACCTAGGTAGTTTTAGATATGTCAAATTTACACTTAAAATATACCTACTAGTCGCTATTTGACGACAACAATTGGTATCACTGTTAGTTTTTATTATTATTGAGTTGCCACACTCAACCTTTTGGCAGAACATTTTAAGTTCCTTGTTAAAAACATAATTTTTTAGGATATAAATCCTATCCATGATGCACTAGCAATATCTATCCATCAAATTACTTTTAAAACTTCTACTCTTCAAAAATTATAATTCAGCCCTTTTGACGTCCCACTCCTGGGCACGGGCCTCCCCTCAACTCGAGAGGGATTCAGGCCATAATCCACCACGCTGGCCCAGTGCAGGTTGGCGGATTCCACATGTCTTTCGAAAATTGGTTGGACTTAAACTTTAAATATTTTAGCTTATCTATAGTGACAGTATTTCAGTTGATACCATTGTTACCATTGTTTATTTAGATAGGTATGATGAAAGGTTTGATAGGTGTTAAGAGTTCACCTTAAAACCCGATACAGTTAATAGTCGAATACTCTGGATCTTTTCATCCAAAATTAATCAATTAAGTCCCTGGTTTGGGATGGTAATCTCCCTCGCAGCCTAATTATTATACATTGTATTAATCCTTGACGATATACCGGACCTGACACGAGGTGTGGTAATTCAATTTGCGATCTTACTATTTTATAAAACTTTTCATATTTCGACCCTCAAACTTAATTATGACATTAATATTATCGAAACTATAGATACGTAATTACCTATTATCTAGGTGTTAGAACATCACTGGTCCGATCTAAATTCCACCAAAGTATCTATTCTATATCTAAATACCAAAAACGGCAAGTGATATAACTACCCACATATTTACATAACCAGACAGTCGTCTGCCTTTCAGTGAATTCTTCCATCTTTTCTATTTTTAATTCACTCTACGCCAACAGTGAAACCAATTTCATACTCCCGACTTAGATGGTATGTACCTTGGAAGATCTCGTACGTCTAGGCTGTGGCACTACACGACTATCCCATTTATGTTTGTCGAGGTATTCTGGATGTTCTAATTTCAGAATGTCGGCTGTCCTGTCACTTTGTAATGCAGTTGAAGACATTCGAGCGAATATTAAAGCAAGCTTGAGACTATTACTAATTATATCTGCGTTTTGTACGATAAGTGCAAGAATAGGAAGCCGAACCTCCCTTCTTTGTCCCACATCCCTTCAGGTCAGCAACTTGAGAGTAATGTCTTTGGTGTTGCAAGCATCTATGCTGTAGTAAATGCTTAACAACAAGCGGGACGTACACTTTGACGACTTTGTTACAAATTAAAAAAAACAGCAGTAGTAGTACTGTTCCGTATAATGTAAACTATTTGAGTAGGTATATTAGCTGAACATTATAACAAAACCCAACGCCAGTCTCCACCCAGCTCCATCGAGACGAACATTTGCGTTTTTAATAGTAATATCATCAGCGTTTTTGTCGGTTAAAATGGGAGCTCAGAATAAAATATATGCTAATCTGTCATTTGCATATGACTGGGAAAAATCACTGGTCCATTAAAGAGTGTCGTCCTGCAGAAGTGTGAAAGGATGGAGAGGCTAAAATACAGTTAACAAGGGCCGAAGAGGTGCCATTAAAGGTCTTAGGCCCTCCTTGCTCGCCGTCGTTTGTCATGCAAATACTGAGTGAATAATTTATAGAATACTCATCCCCTGGTTTTAGGAGGATCTGTGTTGGGAAGTTGGTGATACGGTGTGGCCGCATACTGTTAAATAATAATGTGTGTACACAATATGATATAAAATATTCATTCGGAAAAATTATACGTAGACATTAATATAAATATTTGTAAAGATAAAATACCAATAGGGATTGTATATTACCAATATAGATATATTGTATGCCGCTTGGCGCATGCTTTGAGCGTAGCCCGCTCGGCTCACTGCAGCGGATGGTTGCTGGTTCGATTCCCGCCGGGTCAAATTTCGGAAATGGCCTTTGCATAATTTGCGTGGTCTGGGTATCGCTGGGACCGCCCCCAGTCCATTGTACGGTACCCATAGCTCAAGCGTTGCTTAGTTTGGGACCATACAGTTGGTGTATTAGCCTGGCGATATTTATGTATTATTATTTATTTACTTTATTCCGTGGATAATGCTTTGTCTACCAAATACTAATGTGTAGGTTTGGAAAAAGTATCGATATATCAAACTCGTTTGGAGATGTCATCATTGATGACGGTGTTAGTCGGCGCTCGTGGTAAGCCCTGTAGACATAGCTCGCTGTGGCATTTGGGCGACAAATCTGACAGTTGGACGTGAGTCATGCTCATGCTCCCCCTGCATAACCACCTGAAGGGGAGTGGAATAGAGGGGGGGGGGAATGGAGGGGGGTTGTCGTATTCTGGCTCTCCTACTCATCGTATGACATACAGCCATAATAACTGCTTTACGCCGAACTTCTGTGAGGCACTAAAGCTTGGCTCTACCACCGTAAAAGATTTAGAAAGGTACGAGAAACATTGTGAAATGAAATACATTACCGTGTACGCTTTGTAACAATTATTTATATGACACGTTTCCCGCATGGTAATTTGAATTAAATATTTCTCTCGTCACCGCAATGCAAAACTTAAAACATTTTAGTTTGTGAGCTGCACCGTTGGTCGCATTCATAACACTGTGGGTTTTGTACTAGGAATAATATATTATGCAGTTTCAATGTTGTTAAGCAATGATAGCTCTGTGGTCGAACGCAAGCATTTAAACTCAAGTAGGTATGGAAATTCTGATAAATAAATCACTAATAAAATATATTAGTGGAGAGTTGTGTAAGCACTAAAAGATCAAGGCGCCTGTGTGATTTGTTTAGCAACATTTTAATAAACGGCTAAATCATATTTGCTCTAATTGCTCGTATGGAATATCACTTTCAATAAGCAATCCACCACTATTATGTAGTCTCAAATACTAAAAAGAGACGCTTATTTTTTGTGAAAATCGAGTAATATCGAGTATGTGTAAATAATTCTTAAAGTTTTGTCAGTGTTCATTCACGCAAAAGTTCGTGACTGAGGTAGGTTCATCTACTTTAAAACATCGCCATGTTTTAAAGTGGATGAACCCTAGTGTGTTTAATTGAACATTTACAATTTATCTGATAGTAAACTTCTGGTTAACTTTGTGAGATGAGTGACACAGACAGCCAATCCTGTCTTGAAACATGAAACGGAGTATGTTATAGATACATTTCTGCATTAATACTTATATCGCTAATGTACTGAAATTCTCATATCATTGTGTCACCAATATGGTTCATCATCATCATCATCATCATCATCATCAGCTGGAAGACGTCCACTGCTGAACATAGGCCTCTCCCATAGAACGCCACAATGGACGGTTGCCCGCTATCTGCATCCAATATGGTTACCCCACATTAATAAAATCCGGCTTCACAGTGTTCAAGATGATCGCTATCTGGTATAGCTATCTCTTTTTTCTTAAGATGTTGTCTGTTGAGCCTAATTGCAGAAGCATTTTTGACACTTAAAAATTCTAGATCCATGCTTCTCACTTTGGTTATAGCTTACTTACCTAATACCTCTACGTCTAAGAACATTATACACAAGGGTTCCTCCAGTTGGCTCTTAGAGAGTGCGTTTAAGTATGTAATAACTGCACTCCGGAGTAAGAAGCAAGCTGTATAAACTATGAACGGCACGGGAAGGTTCAACGGATTTTTTGCAGATAATTTTTTTAAACTTTTAACTTTGCAGTTTCGTAATATCCTACTTATATAATGGCTGTGAATAAATCGTGGTTGGTATTATTTCAACATGAGCAATAGGTATTTTTCTTTTGGATACCATAACGATAGATATATACTTATATAAAATAGGGGTGAATCTTTTGCCATATAACGGGAATTTATAGGCACTGGGGTGTTATTTAAAATATCTTAACTGAACTTAGGCTTTCGTTTTATAGGTACCTACTATTTTGCACCGTTATTGCAATATTGACTTAAATATATGTTACACTAGCTGAGCCCGCGACTTCGTCCGCGTGGAATTTAACTTAACAAATAAGCCCGCTCCCGCGTTCTGAGCCCGCATGACGGAACCCATTTTTTAATTTTTTTTTAATTTTGTTTTTCTAAAATAAAAGTAGCCTAAGTTACTGCTTATAACATCAGCTATCTACCAGTGAAAGTCCCGTCAAAATCGGTCCACCCGTTTCGGAGATACTCTTTGATTTCAGGTGTTTTTATTTTTTACGCGGACCCCTAATTGTTTTTTCTAAAATTAAAGTAGCCTAAGTTACTCCCTATTACATCAGCTATCTGCCAGTGAAAATCCCGTCAAAATCGGTCCAGCCGTTTCGGAGATTACCTGGAACAAACACACAGACAGACAGACAGACAAAATTTTTTAAATCGCGTTTTTGCTATAGGTGTCGTTTGTACTTTCATATGAATTTAGTGAAAAGGTGTTATTTTGATATTACAAACAGACACTCCAATTTTATTTATTTGTATAGAGTATAGATGGGTAGCTTTTAACTATTCTGTATTTAAATTAGGTGTTTCTTATCTGAACTAAAACACTAGAAGGCATTATAACACTTACTAAGATTTATTTGCGGCTCTTAGTACCCGAGTAGGTATTTTATCATTAAACAACCATTGCTTTGTTTGTAGTATGATAAGAGACACGAAGTGACTCTTTCCGACAAAACAAAACAATATTCGATAATATTATGTAATAGTCTTATTATGCAATACTTAGAAATCATCATTGTGCTCTAAGGAATATGGTTCAAAATAACATTAACAACACGTCGACAAACACGCGCAAAGAAATGAGATAGCACACACATACCCACGCATTACGTAGAAATACGTGAGTGGTCAACAACGCTCTGAATATAGCCACAGAACTATTTTAACAGTGCTTACTGGAGACGCATAGAGGTTATGAGTTAAAATTACTATTAAATACTGAGAAAAATACATTTGATAAATATCAAGCAGTAAACAACTGGCAGTGCGAGCGTTTATTTTATAAGGAACAGTGAAATAAAAAATATTTAATCATGCTTATGTCTAAATTTCTATTGTCCGTGTGTAAAAGCAATACAAACATTAGAGCGTTGTCAACAACATGTTCGAGGAACGCAAAAGTGACGTTCAACTGGGAGGACCCATTGAACTTAGATGGACAGTTACACGACGATGAAAAGGCCATTCGGGACTCGGTCCGGGATTATTGCAACCAGAAACTATTGCCCAGAGTAATAGAAGCCAATAGAAATGAAGTCTTCGACAGAGAAATTTACAAGGAGTTCGGTGAGTTGGGAGTGCTCGGGTGCACCATTAAGGGATACGGTTGCGCTGGAGTGTCCTCAGTTACTTACGGTTTGATAACAAAGGAGTTGGATGGAGTAGACTCGGCTTACAGGTCGGCGATGAGTGTCCAGAGCAGTTTAGCTATGGGAGCAATATACATGTATGGAAATGAGGAACAGAAGCAGAAATATTTACCAAGAATGGCCACTGGAGAATTAGTGGGTTGCTTCGGATTGACAGAGCCAGACTTTGGAAGCGACGCCGGTGGTTTAGTCACCAGGGCTAAACATGACCCAAAAACAAAAACTTACGTACTATCCGGTGCCAAAACTTGGATCACGAACTCACCTATCGCTGACATATTAGTAGTATGGGCCAAAAATGAAGAAAATAAAGTGAGAGGTTTTATTGTAGAACGTTCGCAAGTTAAGAAAGGACTCGATACGCCCAAAATCAATGGTAAATTTTCTTTGCGAGCGTCGGCAACGGGCATGATATTGCTCGACGAAGTGGCTATACCGGAGGAGAATTTATTGCCCAACGTAGTGGGTCTGAAGGGGCCGTTCGGATGTCTCAATAACGCGCGATATGGGATCGCTTGGGGCGCTCTCGGTGCCGCTGAATCATGTTTGCGGATTGCCCGCCAGTACACATTAGATAGGAAACAATTTGGGAGGCCGCTCGCAGCGAACCAGCTTATACAGAAGAAACTTGCTGACATGATGACGGAGATAAGCCTCGGGAATCAGGCATGCATGAGGATTGGCCGTCTAAAGGATCAGGGTCTGGTCGCGCCCGAAATGATTTCCATAATCAAGAGAAATAATTGCGGAAAAGCGTTGGATATAGCGAGAGTCGCGAGGGACATGCTAGGTGGCAATGGCGTGTCAGATGAGTATCACGTTATACGACACGTTATGAATTTGGAGGCGGTAAATACTTACGAAGGAACTCACGATATTCACGCTTTGATATTGGGCAAAGCCATCACAGGCATATCTGCTTTCTCGTAAATGTCACGTCAAAATGTTAATTGTAATATTATGTAATCTTGTACAGAATACTATTTTGTTATTGCCTTGTTATATACCTAGTAAATGGTTGTTAAAAACTTTTGTTTTATCTTTTTCAATTCTGGTATTTTAGAAAATAATAAGATGTTTCTACAATTTCTTTTGAGATTTTCAATAATTTTGCATCAAAAGTAGTAATTGGAGGCGCCGGGTATCGATCCCGGTACCTCTCGCATGCTAAGCGAGCGCTCTACCATCTGAGCTACGCCCCCGACGCATACGAAAGTGAAATTTGCGTGTTACTAGGTATGAGATAAATATAAAAATTTGTTAGTGATTTGTTTATCTATGCAAGGATTATATTTATGATAGACTGTAAGTTGCATTATGATTAATTTCAGAGACAAATAAAATTGTACCAGCTAACTACCGCAAATAAAATTAATAAAACAATTAAAAATAATGAATGGGTTACAAGAAACTCCGTATTCTGAAACTATTTCTTTATTATTACATTGGTACGAGTACATACATTTCAGTATACAAGTTAATTATGCAGGTACGTTCTGAAAATGCGTACAAAATTTAATTTATCTCACTTCTTTTATTCAAATCATTTACAATAATAATTTCACAGTTATATTTGAGACTTAGAGCGATCGTTTTTCTTCCGAAACGCAATTTAGTGGTTGTCTGCCGGTATTTTCCCAGCAAGGATTTAGCGATGAGCCATAATATCATTCTGTCTCTGAATATTTATTTTAATAAGACTATAAGGGAACGGGGAGCGGGAAATATTTATATTGTAGATCTGTACGCAAGTGTAGTGTGCAGCTGACTGTAATATCTGAATAATATTATTTAAAACTTGGAATCTCTTTCGTTTAATGTTATTATTAACACTTAACAGAGAGAGAGATTTGGTTCGATTCCCGCCAGGGCATATTTCTGAAATGGCTTTTCGTAATTTGCCTTGGTCTGGGTGTCACTGAGATTGCCTCCAGTCCGTTGTACGGTACCCATAATACAACCGTTGTTGAAAGCAATGTTTGTATTATGGAACCACTGTATGGTTCCTAACTTAATTTATATTATCTTCCCTACCTAACTAAGGTTAGGGACCATATATTATATACTAGGTGATACAAAATGGGTATACTATTTTTTTTGCAACTTAACTTTGTAAATCTCAAACTATCGGCTTTGTGGGACAGTTGAAGTACTAAAGGTTTTGTAGACTTGTGAAATCGGTCAACAGCTGTATTCCTATAACACCTTTTGTTTTTCAAGTTCCCTCCAAAGCCGATGGTTTTAGAATTACAAATTTAAGTTTTGAAAAAAAAAGTATACCCATTATGTGTCACCTTGTATATATATTTTTACCTATTCATTTAAGTATCAGAATTACCCAAATTATAGAAGACTGAACGCGATACAAAGGAACAGAAAAAAGATAAGAACAATAATTTAGAAATAGTTTCTGATCTATAGAGTATCCACACTATTCTATCGTTAGTCCTCAGATGAAAAGGATAAGGTAGACGCGCAGAGGGCGTAGAACTAGTAAGTAAAGCTACCAAAAAGAATGCGTACCAATTAGCATGAATCCAGAATCTTTTTCAAATTAGGTAGCTCAAGTGTCTTTATTTTTTTTCACGTAGTACTACTTACGGCATAAATTCTAGTATAATTTTTATGTACGGTCCCGATCGCAAATAGCGAACAGCAAATCGGACTGATGCTATTTGGTACTAGCTGAGCCCGCGACTTCGTCCGCGTGGAATTTAACTTAACAAAAAAGCCCGCTACCGCGTTCTGAGCCCGCGCGACAGGACCCATTTTTTTGTATCTAAAATAAAAGGAGCCTAAGTTACTGCTTATAACATCAGCTATCTACCAGTGAAAGTCCCGTCAAAATCGGTCCAACCGTTTCGGAGATACTCTTTGAGCTCATGTGTTTTTATTTTTTTACGCGGAACCCTAATTGTTTTTCCAAATTTAAAGTAGCCTAAGTTACTGCTTATAACATCAGCTATCTACCAGTGAAAGTCTCGTCGAAATCGGTCCAGCTATTCGGAGATTACCCGGAACAAACACACAGACAGACAGATAGACAGACAGACAAACAGACAGGAAGACAGACAGACAAAAAAAAAAAATCGCGTTTTTGCTATAGGTGTCGTATGTACTTTCATGTGCATTTACTGAAAAGGTGTTATTTTGATATTACAAACAGACACTCCAATTTTATATATTTGTATAGATTGTTCGCGCTGGCTTCATTCACTAGCTTAAAGCGCCCCGTCTACGTTATTCTTTTTGTCTGAGATTTGGATGCAGACAGTCTGTAACAAAACACATAAGCATAACAGTAGCGGGAGAACGACCACTTTTGTCACAGTACACCTACTAAAATATCACTTTATGCGCGTGATGATCGCACTTATTGTTTATCACGTATATTATAAGGCTGGCAAAGCTACTGCATGGGAATGATCCCTAATATTGTTGGGAAAGAAGGGAATAAGAATGCAATGTCGGCTGCTTAGTGATACAACGGTTCTTATATTGCGTGGTGGATATTAGTTGCGTATTTCGCGTCGTGTTCGTGTGAGGTTTCTTGGAATTGGAATAGTCCGAGATTGTTTCCCCGTGGGTTTATAAATTAGTTAATTATACATATTGTATTATTTTCATCTTCTTTATCTACCGATATTTAAGAAAATAAAATCTTCAGAGTTAATTATTTGAAAACGTTATCTCCTGTATTTATTTTGCTTTGACAAAATTATCTTAAGTTTACCTGCGTCACCGTTTAATGAAAACCGCTTTTCATGCTTATAGACAATTTTGATGGAACAAAGTCGGCGAGCGAGCGTACGACTCGCCGAATGTTCAGCGGTAACCATAGCCTAACAGTTACATATATTAGTGTAATTAGGTGTAACTTGTTTCGAAGTGGCGGCGCAGTGAACTCCATCACAATATTCATTATCCCTATAACGGTATTCATACAAGTATCTACCTAGGTATGTATGATAATCATTAATCAAAATCGGATAAGTAGTTTAGGAGATAAAGTGGAACCAAATAATTTTTTATAATAAAGATTTTGAGCGAAAGCGGCGCGAAGTGGCGACACTGGTTTCTTAAGAAATGATACGTCAATACCACTTCTAGTGTCTTATTATTAAAAATTATTTGGGTGGAACACAAAATGATAATTCGAATTCAAATTCAAATCGTTTATTTTGTTTAGGCCTACGGGGGCACTTACAAATTGTCAATTTTACATATTTTTTTTCTTATTTCTACAACCGGATCGAAACGCGACCTCGACTGAGAAGATCCGTCAAGAAACTCAGCGGGCTTGTCTTTTTACATGTCATTATATTTTTTTTATCGCCAGTACCTACATAGACTGCCGAAACACATAACCCTTCCTTTTGGCATGGCCGTAGTTGGGTATAAAATGAAATCAAACCTAATGAGGCGTTAGTACGGAATGCAAACTAGCTATGCAACATTCATTTCATGCATCCAACACAGTTATCAATAAAATATTGAACGCCATATTGAAATATTTACGTTCTCATTAGCCGGCAGGCCGCTCTGGAAATGGCTGACGTAACAATCCACAGTGATGTACTGAGATCATTATAACCAATTTGTCGATTATACCAATTATAAATAGCAACCACCATTATTTCCTATAACGACAGTACAGTCAAAATTGGTAAAAAATTATATCAATTATTTTTGTTTTGTTGTCGTTTTAGCCTCTACTTTATGTAGATAAGAGCTAGTGGCTATTACAACCCTGGCTGCAGTTTATAAATATACTTAGCTAGGTACCGACATTATATTATCATTATTATTCCATTAATGTCAAATTAAGGTTATATTCTCATTACGACGATGCTACGGTAGGTAGGTACCTTTATATTTTGTTTATTCACCAAAATGTAGATGGGTATTCGGTAAGTTCTTAATTTTTTTTCAGATATAACATAGTTTTCTGGAAAAAAATCCTCCCCTTAATATTATTATGCCATTTTGCATATGATTTTAAATCCTTGTCCCATCCTTACTTGAAACCAATCCCGTTCGAGGTGCGTTGCATTTTACTAATTAACTCCTTGTTCAACGTGCGTGGGATCCGTAGCAAAAATTACATTATCAATATAACTCTAGATATAACTGGACAACCAATCGTAGGTATGATCAATGGTTTTGGGCAGACAGATTTTATTTTAATTTATTTCCAACTATTTTTTATACCAAATACAACACAGGGGTTACAGAACAATAAATAGTAGGATTGGATCGTTTCAATGATATAGTGTGGAGTTTCTACTTCGCCAGGTCCTAAAAAGGTACATCAATTATCATGTCCATTAAACGACCTTTAGATTTGAGGTCCTAATCCAGGGCGAGTACCTAGCTACAATTAATTTTCCCACCTAGATAAACCAGAGACGACACTAATTTATACATTCCCGTCCTGTCTATTGTGATGTAGGTATGAGAGTATCATTAGGTAATTTTGTTTTTAATTGAAAATGCTAACCATTGGACGTTTTAATGAGATACCGAATTTAATATACGATCACTAATATGAATGAATGCCGCGTAATTATGGATTGATTAGTTGGTGCACGGCGATCCCCAATTGGTAACGCGTGGAACATAATGCAATTTGTGTTTGAACGATATTGCTGAGCACAATTTTACAAATACAATTTAGTATCATCAGGCTAATTAGAAATCCGGGTTTTTTTTCTGGGATGACTAAGTGCCGATTCAATTTAAAGTTTCGATCATTATTTTTAATTATTAAAACGATTTGCTAAACGAAGTTCTCTGTAAATGTTTTGCACGCACAAAATTTTAAGTGTATAGGTGTCGCACTATTAAGTTACCTGCATAGCTCACTTACGCCATCTAGTTTATTTGGAGATAACTTTTTCACAGTGGATGTTACAAAGTAACGTATAACGCTTTTCAAGCGTGTCGATTTCGGCTATTTAAGTCCTACCACAGGCCACTTCCTCCTAAGTTTTGCAGACTTATTTTCACTGCAAAAAAAAGTTGTCGTTTTTTTTTCTCAGTGTATTTGCACTTAAAATGTAGCTGGCTACCATTAAACGTGTGCCTGATGTACAAATTAACAACATTATCTACTTATCTGAATCTAGGCTCTATCTATTTAACAACTGATTACAGGCACTTGTCTTTATTTACACAGAACATTTCATTACCTTCAGTGTATAATCAAATAAAAAACCTTAATGCAATGTAGATAGAAGTCATATTTTCGAAGGAGGTCATAAACCGATTCCATTAACATTTACATTGCAAATTACTATAAATCGAGATTGTAATCATTGTTTAAACTTGGTACAGTCGGGGACAATCGCCCATTTTCACGGAATGCCATCCAGACAGGCCCCGTTCGGTACACAGGGAGATTGCTTGTTTAATTTTAACAATTACCGTATTTATAACATCTGTTGGTTTAGGTACCCCCTTTAAGAAATATAATTGTGATTACTGAGGGGAGAGTTATTTTGGTGTGAATTTAATGTAAATAGGAAGTTATTGTTTCACGCATACCACCATAGGAGTATTAATAAAAATGGATTAGCTGGCGAATAGTTACCCACCGAACTACTCGTATCTCTTTCTGTCATCAGTAATTACGTACGGTAATAGTATTGTACGGTACGGTACAGTAGCATTGTACGTTGCCCATAGTACAAGCGTTGCTTAGTTTGGGACCATACAGTTGGTGTGTCAGTCTGGCGCTCAGATATAGATTTACATAGATAACGCAAATGCATGTACTTCGCGTGTCCGAACCCCGACCAAGCGTCAAGGTTTGGTCGCCCCTAACTTGTGAGCGAGCGGGACCACAGATATAAAAAATAGGGGTATGAGCGAGATAATCACTCGAGATAATCGTACCGGGCGGAGGGGCATCGGCGGCATCGGTGTCTTTGAATCGGTTTGCATTTCTCGTCACTAAATTTCGGCTGTGACGTCACAGTAGGTGTTAAAAATTCATTAAAAATTCGGCACGCTTGGTTTCAATACAAATCGTGATACTTGCGTTATCTATGTAAATCTATATCTGTGGTCTGGCGATATGTATTTATTTATATAACTACACAAGCGCTAATCCACGTATATTAATAAGCGGGATAAAGACTAAGTATAGGTAGTTATTTATAACATTTGCAGACTGTAGAGCCAAGCTGTAGACAAATGACTACAGCTCATGTACGGGGTGGCTCAACCGGGGTAGTACCACCCTCTCACAAAAGATCGGCGTGTAGCTGCTATTATAGCTGCGTTTCGTACGATCAGTGAGAGATCCAGAAAAAGCACGGTGGGCACACTGGCAGATGACCCACATAATGGTTAGGATGAGGAACATACGAGTAAGTAAAGCAGAGCGGTTGAAGAACCCCATGCAGTTAGAATTAGAACCCAATGGAAAGACATCAGGAGGGACATTCTACAACTTGTATGTGCACGGAAATGCTAAATATCCTAATGGTGTGGATGAAAACTCTCCTCTCTCTCTATCTATTAAAAAAAACCGCGCGCTATCATACTCCGCACTTTTCACTAGTTAAACAACAAGAAAAACGCAATAAACTGCGGATAGATTTTCCTATAGGCGTTGTTTTTCACCAAAGTTTTCACATTTCCGTTAGAAAAGTGGAGCAGTTGCGAACTTTAGCGTAATTTGCATCTCACTCCCACAGATCTGAATCACAATGAGCCACCAAAAGCAATTAATACTTGAAATGGCTCGATTCCGTTATAAAACTTAGTGCTCTTTTCAAATTTCATCCTAATTTACATCTGTTGGAGGTCCAGATTCGGTGAATAAGGTCGGAATGTCAGTCAAACATTGAGCATGCTCACTTTATTTGATCCAACATGAGAGAAATCTTTTTGGATATGGATGTTGATTTGGATATAGAGTTGTCCCCAAAAAAATATAATAATTGGTTGTTCCACAATATGCAAACTTGAATTACTTTTAGTAGCGCGTCAGTAGTAGGTATATTTCTATGAGTTAAGATTGAAATCCAAATTAGTTGGGTACTTAATTTATTTAATATTCAAATTTAGATTCTATGATTATCTAGGTATTTATAGGAATCCTTGTCTGAATTCGTAAAAAAATGTAAATTGCAAGATAACCATTGTTTATTTGAACAAAGCAGGGCGCCCCTGTACCATTATTTTTCCCTTAGCAACTGTTGGTTCACCCTTTTTAAGAATTTTAATTTCTGACTTGTGACCGCAGATTCACTGTTTTATGAAGACAACAAGGGAATAAGGAGGAAAGATGTAGAGATTTAAAAAAAAAAAAATTCGTGTGTGATATATTCTTTATTTATTTTGGCAGTAATCTATTACCTATTACATTTTAAATAGGAACCTAATATATTTTAAATGTATAAATAGTAAAGTCCTGTATTTGTATAATTTAAAAAGAGGTACAAACAATACGTACTCAAAGTAAAAACATGACCTAATCCGTGTTTTTTTTTGTGAAATAATAGTTCCCTACCGTAAAAATGTTCTCGATAAATACAAAATAGTTTTTACCCATTACATTCACGAACAATGTATAAGAACTGGAGCTAGCACCTCACAGCTAGTGACAGCACACACAGCACACGCGGCACCACAGCTAGTGTAAAGTCAGAAACGGTCAGCGCGCGCGTGACAAATGGTTAGTGTAATCACAGGTTTACGTCCTGGCAGTCCAGTGCCTGCAGCTCACAAGCCAGCCATATTAACCACATTCCTGGCATGAAAGAATTACACAATTGTAAGTTAAAAAACACAAATATATAAACAATACATACCTACTTTCAGAATGTTTATGCACTTCACCCTTTGATTTATCAAATCACCTATTTTTTGAGGAGAATAATAAAGTAAGCGGTTTTTTCAACGACCGATTATCTCGAATTTAAATTAATCTGCATGCAAATTTTTGAAATGAAAACTCCTATAGATATTAGATTACAAATCTGTCTGTTTGTAATATCAAAATAACACCTTTTCACTAAATGCATATGAAAGTACAAACGACACCTATAGCAAAAACGCGATTCAAAACATTTTTGTCTGTCTGTCTGTCTGTGTGTTTGTTCCGTGTAATCTCCGAAACGGCTGGACCGATTTTGACGAGACTTTCACTGGTAGATAGCTGATGTTATAAGCAGTAATTTGGCTACATTTATTTTAGAAAAACAAAATTAAAAAAATGGGTCCTATCGCGCGGGCTCAGAGCGCGGGAGCGGGCTTTTTTGTTAAGTTAAAATCCACGCGGACGAAGTCACGGGCTCAGCTAGTTTTTTATAAAATTATTTAATTTAAAAAACCAGTAATTTTGTTGGAATTATGTTGCTAATATAAAGTTAGGAACAGAGCGTGTGACAAATTGGTGGTGTAATGAAAGTTTGCCTCGTGGCGATGTAAAGCCTCGCTCACGAGTCACCCACCGTGACCACATTGTAGTATTACCACATCCGGGAGCAGGAGAAAATGTTGATTTTTTTTCAAAAGAATTAATTTATGCAAAAATAATTTGAATTATGTCCAATTTATTGCAAACAAATTAATGATATCTGTGTATTAAAAAAGTCGTTGCTTTATTTGTTGCATTTAAAATTGGAGCACACAAAATTACCTATTTATATTTCGTGGTAACTAGTTCGGTAAAATTTTAACTTTATTTTTCATAATGTAATATGAAAAGAAATTGTAGTGCTCTATTTACCGTAAGATGCTGCGTTCCATTAAACACATTTTCTTACATACTTAATGGGGCTTGAATTGAAGTGGTTTTGCAAAATAGAAAGTGGAATAAATTTACTCGAATTCAATAAATATAAATTAAGATGATAAAAGCTAATGCAAGTGTAGTGTTATTGCTTTAGACAGTATTACTAATGGAAATACAAACAACTCAATTGCTCATGCTACATTGAATAGAGCAATGATAATTCATAAATGAGTCGTTTTAAATAAATAACTTTTAAGATGCAGCCTGTGTGACGGCCTTTTCTCACCACTTTTTTGTAATTTAAATATTATATTTTTTATATACTAGCTGAGCCCGCGACTTCGTCCGCGTATAATTTAACTTAACCGCTCCCGCTCCCGCGTTCTGAACCCGCGCGACAGGATCCGTTTGTTTTTTTTTGTTTTTTTTTTTTTAATAAAAGTAGCCAAAGTTACTGCTTATAACATCAGCTATCTGGAAGTGAAAGTCCCGTCAAAATCGGTCCAGCCGTTTCGGAGATTACCCGGAACAAACACAGACAGACAGACAGACAGACAGACAGACAGACAGACAGAAAGACAGACAGACAGACAATTTTTTTTTCAATCGCGTTTTTGCTATAGGTGTCGTATGTACTTTCATATGCATTTAATGAAAAGGTGTTATTTTGATATTACAAACAGACACTCCAATTTTATTTATTTGTATAGATTAACATACCTATAACGTAACCACGCTTATCGTATCTACAGTGGACATGATATTAAGCGCCCCGTTAATGGCAAGTTAAAATTAAGCTAATTAGCAAAACCCGAGTTCAATCTCTCGTCACCGACGAAAGCGTTGACAGTGCGTTTGACAGGTGTTTAAGTGGCCGCACTTTGAACGCCGTTTAATATAAAGTTAACTTAATAAAACAATATTCTGTTAATTATAATGTCTTGTTTTATTAGGTATTATTATTGTAATAGTAAATAATAACGTAATTTTAACGAATAACTACTAGGTACGGGCCTCCCCTTAATGCGTGGGGGTTCAGGCCATAATCCACCACGCTGGCCTAGAGCAGTTTGGCGGATTTCACATGTCATCGAAAATTTGTGAGAAATTCAGTATAATACAGTTTTCTTCACGAAGTTTTCCTTCACCGTAAGCAAGTAATAATTATATTGAAATTATGATTAGATTAGCGAGACGCGTTCTACCACAGCTTGTGTTGCATTGTTTTATCATTGAATTTCATATTTATGTTATTTAAATTAAAATACTAATCAAAGTCAACGTAAGACATGATTCTGCAATGAAATATACAACATAATGAATCACCAAAATGTTTGGTTCGTCCGCGGTGTGTCAAGTGGGCGCCGCCGGTACCTACATCGTTAGGCGAAGAGTTTTCTTTTGTTTTAAGGGCTGCGTCAGACGCTTGTTATACCGGCTATTGTTGGTGACCCCACCCGTGGCCTTCTTCTTACTAATTCAGTGCGTATTTCTCGTACTCTAAAAAAATATCACAAGCCTAATACCTACAACTGTATCAATTCCAAAGTGTGTTCTGTGTGTGCTTTCTGGTTGTGGTTTCTAAAGAACTAAGATCCTGTTATTATTTCTTCCTTACATCGGTATTTCATATAATATCCCAATAAAAGGCCATAGCTTTATTAAATATATTTTTCTATGATTGTAGTGATGGAAATTTAATACTCTTGAAGAGCAAAAATTCGTTTTAACACATCTCAAAGATATTTATACGCTTTAAAGATAAACTTTTATTTCAGTTGGTATATCGGTATAGCTATTGTACCCAGGATTTATTTTAAATCGCTTAAAGATAGACGGGTTTAACATACCTAATCCGAAAATTCAATCTATTTTAATATCACTTAATGCGATCCGAACACAATATTAATTCATTCTGAATATCTATTAGACTACACATTTCGAATTTCTATTAGGTGTAAAGTCTGGATTTATACGAAGGACAGACAGAATAATAGGTGTAAGCAGTAACAATAGCGTTAATTTCACGCATGAAAACAAGTCTAAAATAGTCTAATTCGGGACAGAAACAAAAGGATTGTAGTTTTTCTAAGTCTGTTACACAAAAATCCAATTAGTGTGACCATGCGCTCTATTGTAGCTACGTACGTTAAGCAATACCTTTAAAAAGTTTTCTGATTATACGTAAAATAAAAAAATAATAATTCTTAGAAAATGATGAACTATTTAAAATAGTTTTCTTATATTTACGCGAATACTACACATTGAAATAAAACTATTTTTACGGATTATATCGCGTTTATTTAATTTTATGTTCCCGACGTTTCGGTTGCTTTACAGCAACCGTGGTCACGGGGGGACTGAGGTGTTAGACGTCCTGATGTCATAGTTAAAAACTGGGTACCCTCAAAATTTAGTTGGTGTTTGCGGTCCGATCCACGCAGAAAGTGCTCACTGTGTCTTGAGGTCTTGCAATGGTACGCTTGGTTTTCGATTTAATTATATTAATTACTGGATCCCAAGTTGGTGGTAGTGGTAGAACACATAGCTGACGTGAAACACCGGCGCTCCACGAAGTCTGCAATCTGTGAACATGTACAGGACCGCACCCGCCATTATATCAGATTTGATAAACCACAGATCCTCGCAATAGAACACCGATTCCGACCAAGGATGATACGTGAGGCCATTGAAATTAAAAAACATCCTAATTTCAATAGGGAAGATGGCTGGGTGCTACCACCAACTTGGGATCCAGTAATTAATATAATTAAATCGAAAACCAAGCGTACCATTGCAAGACCTCAAGACACAGTGAGCACTTTCTGCGTGTATCGGACCGCAAACACCAACTAAATTTTGAGGGTACCCAGTTTTTAACTATGACATCAGGACGTCTAACACCTCAGTCCCCCCGTGACCACGGTTGCTGTAAAGCAACCGAAACGTCGGGAACATAAAATTAAATAAACGCGATATAATCCGTAAAAATAGTTTTATTTCAATATGTAAAATAGATTGTTTAAAATAGTGGTTGATTATAGTGAAATTTTCATCAAACAGGTGCCTTTGGAAGAGCCATCTTAAATGAAAACACTGTTTGCTGAACCCGCAGAAAATGCGACCGCGACAGTGTGTTAGGGGTCTTTGCTTAAAAATTAAATATGTTTAAAGGAGGTTAGACCACATTGTTCCAGAATAAAACTTTACAAATTCGTTTAAAATACCTATAAAAATAAAGAAGGCAGAGGGTATTTGTGTTAAAAATAATAATTATGAAATAATTGACATTAGTCCTTCGTTCTTAAATTCAATAAACATTTTGCATATAAGGACATTATTACGTTAATACAAATTAGTAGTTAATTATATATTTCGCGTCATTACCTTTATTATCGTCAAAAAATTGATTGCCTCAACAGGTGTAAGAGAGCTCTTTCATCGTTCAAAAAATCTGCCTTGCGATTCAACCAGGAAATGCAGCCAGCATTCTCGGCACCATCCCCTGCGGATAGGGGTTATTTTAATATTTATATTTTTGTTTTGAATTAAATGTATTTTATTTATTTAATTAACATGTGTATAAACTAAACAAATTATAAATAATACAAGTTGATGTATAGGTATTCCTATTCCAAAATGCGTTGTTTTTAGTAATAGCTTACTAAATTATTTTCAGCTGGGTTTGCAAAATAGTTCCGATCTTATTTAAGCCCTAACTGCAGTTCGCACCTTTTTTATGTTTCCTCCCTAACGGCGACTTTGCTTAAAAATTCAATATGGCTAAACGTGCCGGACCGCTGGATATATCACGTGGAAGCGATTTGAACACCTCCACGGCGAGCACTAAACGTTATTTATAGTAAGCCCACCGCACTCAGTGGATAGCCCACATTGAGTTTCAAAGGATTTTCGGCAGTAGCGGGTTTTATTATCAGCATTGTCACATAGTTATTGCGATGCCTAATGTTTTGGCGCAGCTGGCGCCAAAAGTACAATATCATATAGGTAAATTATTTTTATTATTAGCAAGGTCATTGGATGGTTACACCCAAATAAATATCACTAGTTCTTTGGTTACACTCCATAAAATGTCATTTTAAATGTACTTTCCGTAAGTTCTAAACCAATTGCTTGCAGTGTTACCAATAGCATGTGGCAATTTGTAATAACATTTAAAATCGTGCTAAATTTCTTTACGTTATCGTTATCGTTTTCATCATCAAACAAAGTCGGCAAACAAGCGTATACCCGCCTGATATTAAGCAGTAGATAGATGTTTGAAATACCAATGGCATTGCTCACACGTTGTCGCCCTGAAGGGGAGTGGGAATTGGGATCGAATGAGGGAAAAGGGGATCGGACGTCCTGCTCTTTCAATCATCTTACGAAACGCAGTAATTAAAAATAAATATCGCTAGACTGACACCCCAACTGTATGGACCCAAACTAAGCAACGCGTGTATGTACTATGGGTACCGGACGATGGACTGGGGGCGATCCCAGTAACACCCAGAGCAAGGCAAATTACGAAAAGGCCATTTCCGATATTTGCCACAGGGGGAATCGAACCCGCGACCACCATGTGCAGTGAGCCGAGGCGACCTACGCTCGAACCACTGCGCCAAGCGGTCGCCGATTATAGTTACTTTTCGCCAATCTTCTGTGAGAGGTGACTACAACGGTCAAGCCAACCCGTATATTATGAGGTGTTGTGTTATTAATTGAAAAGAGTACTAACTAATGACTTTCTTGCCGGATCTTATCAGCGAAAGCAGCATTCCGAATCGGTGGTAGATTCTGACTATTCATAAGTGCTTTGTTGGCTTACATATATGTAACTAAAATTGAAAATTTAGAAAACCCCCGATGCGACGTCTTTTTAAACTACAAAAGAGCTGATAATTTTCAAACGGCTGAACCGATTTTCATGAAGCATAGCTAGGAACACTCTCGATCAGAATACCTATATAACAAAAAACAAAATTGAAATCGGTTCATCCGCTTGGGCGCTACGATGCCACAGACAGACACACAGATACACAAATACACATGTTAAACTTATAACACCCCTCTTTTTTGTCGGGGGTTAAAAATAATTAGCTTGAAACCTGATTTTAAAATCAAGGTTAACTACGGCGTATAACAAATTTATAATTGCGAATAAAACATTGAGTAGGTAGTAGGTACTTACTTTAGTATTCAAGACATTTTTTGAGTGGAAAGAAATTACGAAGAACCCTTTGCTTTGATTTGTCCCTTTGTTCTTGCAAATGAACGCCGTTCTGTAGATGGGTATCTAACAGCTGGTATAACGGCGGGAGCCTCTGGAATGATGTCTCATTACCATTTTGGAAATGTTTTAATGTAAGAAGGTGGTTTAATAAGTCCGTGAAACTTTTGTCATTTAAGTACGTACTTACCTACGATTTAAGTTTCCAAGTTTTATGAAATATTGTATAATTATTACTATGAACTAAAAAAAATTGCAGAAAAAAGAAATTAGCTTGTGACCTTCGAAGGAGAAGTTAGAAGAAGACTAAAGACCAGGGTAGTACCCCCTCTGACAGAAGCTCCCACAGTTATAAAATATTTTCAGGTAACATAATTCATTTAAATAGTAATTGCTATTGTTTTAGCGATCATTAATACTATGAAGACGACATCGTTTTTTCTATACATTTCTGACAGATAATAGCCGTGTTTGGTTTTCGGTTACAATTAACCGTGTGAATGACCCGCTTAGAGTTGTACTGACAGCGGCCATATTAAAATGTCATTACGCTTGTAATTACAACGTTAGAATGTTCTCCCGTGGGTATCATTTGTGGCTATGAATTTAAGCTGACATGCTGTGTAACCAATAATGTGCTCTCATTCATTTTACATTTAGGTATTAATTTTGTTTTAAATAGACTTGGGGATAATTCAAAATCGGTTGCAGAACGAAATCAACACACATGCACTGCTGTAGACCAAAGCAACCATGTGTTAGTGGTTCTAGGTAGGTTTCAGTTTGCAGACGTGTATGTGGGTTGGTTCCAGTTTGCAAACCTACATCCAATTATAGGGCACTACTTTACTACTATTTAATTTCGGAATATTAACAACAGCGCCACCCATCGGGTTCAACTAAAGCAAAGAACTCCCCAGGTGACCCGCATAAGTAAAACAAAAATCAAAATCGGTCTAGCCGTTTAAGAGGATAGGAAATATGAACAGAGGCATACCGGGATTGTATATATGACTAGATAGAAATCTATTTATGTATGTCTGTAAACTTATGTTTTCTTCTTTGCCAATAAACAATCCAATTCCAGCTTAGCGATTGTGATAAAGATTTAGAAATATATCTTACATGTTAAACCAATTACAGACTCATAATTTCATAATTCACACGTAGGCACCAATAAGTTGAATAAATCTATATTATCGTTAACCTAAATCATTACAAATCTGTAAACAAGTAAAGGCTTCAGTAAAACAACCCACAATACTCCCACGCGTGTAAACTCAATCTTTGTAAAAAACGAATGCCTATCATTTGTAATAATAGGTACTGAGACTCAGTATTCATAAGTACCTACTGGAATCCGATGAGTTGTGGGAATTATTTTAGTGTGTAAATTCATTATGAAAAGGCCTCGAAAATCCCAAAAATGTCAGACAGTTACCAACCGACAAAATGAATTAAATTTGCGGCTTAGGCCCATCTATGACAAAAAAAAAACTGACTTAGGCCCAAAAACTGACTTTGCTCCCTTAAAATACATCTCAATATTCAATTCCAACAAAAAACATTCAGCCGTCTCCCATAGTTCATCAGAGCAGTCGATGAATTGCACGTCATGCGAATAACAAGCAGGTCACATCGTGACGTCAGCCCTCACATAAATTAAATTTATAATCAACCCGGCTCCCCTAAATGAAATTAAATTATACCTGCCAGTGGTAACTTCTGCAAAATATTTACATTTCGCTCCTTGAAAAAGGCAGTAATTCATTGGCTCCGTTTCACAGCTCGGAGGCGAAATCATCTTGTCGTTGCATTGTGATCTTTAATGGCTTTAATATGTTTAATGGCTTGGAGAATAAGTTGTTTAGGCGTTTGTGCGTACCTTTTTAGGGTTCCGTATCTCAAAAGGGAAAAGGCTGGAGCTTATAGGATCACTTTGTTCTCCATCTGTCTTTCTGTCTGTCTGTGTGACTGTTCTATCTATCTATTTGTATGTCTCACTGAATGTCTGTCTGTCTTTCTGTCTGTCTATCTGTGTGCCAGTCTGTCCGTCTGTCAGTCTGTCAGTCTATCTATCTGTATATTTGTCTGCCAATACCATTTTTCCTACGGCTATCTAGAGTTTTAGCATTTTTAAAAATTTTACCTGGGTGTAAAATTGGGGTTAAAAGTTTATATTGTGGTCCGATTTTGTTGAAGCTAAAAAAACATGTGAATCAGTATAAAGGCTATAAATTACCAATGAAACATTTAGCTTGACTGGCTAGCTATTATTTTTTGTCTGTTTAATTATTTTTAGTTCTAAAATTAAGCACTGCCTAAGAAGTTTTGGGCTGTAAAGTGGCTAAGGGTAGGTATGTAGGTATTTATCGCTCTTAAAACTGTGCCGAAAATTCTGAAACATATTAGGACAGGTACATTACACAAAATTACTGAGCCGTTCTTTTGTGTAAGGGTGTTGTTAATTTTGAATAACCTAATTTAGAGAAACACTTGAGATAAAGTTGACTCTCGTACTCGGTACCCGAATACGGTCAATATGTAGAAATTGTTGTTATCTTCGACGTATGAATGCCGCTTAACCCTTGATATCTATTCGTAGATAAGTAGGTACCTACCTACTTAGTTATAGATTACAAAGTCGGCAACACGCCTGATGTTAAGCAATTTAACATTGCCAATAGAAGATAACAATAACAAAGTCATTGCTTGCACGTTGCCAACTTGAAGAGGAGTGCGACCGAGGGAGAGAAAAGGAGTGGGCATCGGGCTCTATAGCCGGATGCCCACACTGATCGTGCAAAAAGCGGCTATAAAAGCCACTTAACGTCGATCTTATGTGGTAGACTCCGATCCGGTGGTAGATTTACCCTCGCCACCTCTCCTGGCAGCGGCCCAAGCCGAGGTCGAGTCCCTTGTGGCGCCCTTGAGCTAGCTGCCCCCTGCCTCACTGGCTGGAGCGCACTTGCGCTCGCCCTCAGTCCGGGTGAAGTTGTTATGGCCACTCTGGCCAACAACATATAGTCAATCAAAAAAAAAACTTATGTGGTAGAGTGATACAAACCTGAGTTGAGTAACCCCGTATTAGTCTCCTCTACCGTCAAGTCACCGTTACTTGTTAAATAATTTATTAATTCATCAAAATACTCACATATTTGCATTATCATCATTGGATATAAACCTATTATCAAAAACCACGCAACCATACCTACGATTACAGTAATCTGTAACCACGCAATTGATAATAAAAACCAGGTTTTTATGCAAAAAGTTAGGCATACGCAATTAATTTAGTATTTCAGAGCAACATGACGTACATTTAAAGAATTAAAACAAAGCATCGCATAAAATGTAATTAGTCCTCGCGGTCCTGTTTATGCATAAACAAAGTTTGTTTTACGACTTTCTATAATGTCGTAAAACATGGTTTTATGACAAGTACCATTATCTGCAGTTAAAAGGGTCGTATTTCATTTGGCAAATTATTTGCTGGTAAATAAACAATGAGCTTTAAAATCAAAATGTTGTACGTACCTTTGTACCTAACAAAGGTTGGAAAGGTCTGAAAAATATTTGTTAATTGTCTCCCACTTAGTAAAAGGGCAAAATACTATAGGTATTCACTCAAGCTACTTACTGCCAATGTCAAGAAACCCATTAAGCGAAACTTGAAAATTGTGCAAGCAAAATTCAGTTTTATGATAATTGCACTTCAAAACATTCTTGTATTCATTACAGTCGGGCGGGTAATTGCTTACCGAGTAATAGGTGAGAGTTTGCAAAGTAGCGAACCTCGCGATGCTGATAACAGTGACGCTCAGACCGCCAGACTAAATACTCAGATAGTTTTACTACAATAATAAATCACGAACTAGTTCGAGAGTTGCTCGGTTCGGCAGAAATGTCTTCTGCATTTTACTTAGGTAGGTATCTACTTAGTTAATGTATCTCGAAGTTTGCAGCGTCTAAGATTTTTAACAGATTCTTAAGTACCTATTTTGTAGTCCTGAAATATCTGGATTCTACGATCATGTTATATCAATCTAAATTGAAATTTATTGTATCATGGTTCAACACACATGGTGGATGAAATTATTAATACTAAACAGGATTTGCATCTAAATTACTTTTAGGGCACAATGTGATGGAATGTATATAATCAAATATCATCATCATCATTTCAGCCGAAAGACGTCTACTGCTGGAATAGGCCTTCCCCAAAGTTTTCCACCACCACCGTTTCTGTGCTACTCGCATCCAGCGGTTTCCCGCGACATTCAAAAGGTCACCCACGCTGCGTCTTCCGGTGCGTGGTCGGTATTCGAGATCCTTTTCGCCCCATCAGCCATCGGTTATTTGGGCTAGGTGCCCTGCCCACTGCCACTTCAGCCTACTAATACGTAGAGCTATATCAGTGAGCTTTGTTCATCTACGCAACTCCTCATTTACGATTGGATCTCGTAGCGACACTCCGAGCATAGCCCTCTCCATATCTTGTCCTTTACCTCTAATCAAATAAAATCAACTTTAATTCCAATTATAAGAATACCTACTTCTATTCTGACTGTAATAATTATGCTGTGGTATTATTTCAGATACATTGATTTAGTTCAGGCAGTTAAATAAATTTATTTAGAAATAATTTAAAATATATTCACGGTGAAAGTTACAGCGATAACTGCGGACAGCGAGTCACCATGCTCTTTTTAAAATATCAAGAGTTAAAATTTTAATTAAAAGACTCTTTGCGTGGCTCGAAACGACTCCAATTAAAACTATGTCTTCGCCTGTTGAGTAAAACATAAAAGGGCCGAGAGGTCGGGTAAAAAGGCAGTGGATAATTGCTCTTCTGGTACAGTTTAATTATTGTGGCCTGTCTATTTGAATATTTATTTACCACGGCCACAGCTAGATGTAGCCGGAAGGTGGCAAATCTACGTCGTAAGATGGCAACTAATTGGTATTAGTAGTACTAATTGGTAGTGATTATTCATCTCTAAGAATGGATTTTATTTAAACTAATCTACTTGAAACTTAAAACAAGTTAACGTTATTTCAATCTTAACTGTAGACTGCGGTGACGAAAAAAAATACTTGAACCTAGTGTTTCTCATCTACTTGTAAGTAACTACAACATATAAACAGTATCTTGGTATTTTAAAATTACGCTAAGCGAGAGTTGTAACGTAATCTCTTGTGTAAAAACTGGAGAAAATATTTTATATTTTAGACATATTTATTTTTAGGACACTTTTTGTTATTCAAATCGGTCCTCTGTCTTCCTTTGACAGGGTCCTTGCTACCATCTAAATAATGAATGATTTCTTTTCGCAAAGGACTATTTTTTGATATTTATATTGTTCAGCAGAACAAAGTAGTAGTAAAAATTTGTAAGATTTAGTAGCATCTGTTAAGTTAAGGTTGGTTAGTGTTTGCACAAATGCTGGAAGGTGCCACAACCCTAATTTAACTCAAACCGTTTATATTGTTTAGGTCTACAGGGGCACGTACAAATTGTAATTTCTAATTTTTTTACTTAAGTCTACAACCGGATCGTAACGCGACCTTGACTGAGAACATTCGGGAAGAAACTCGGCGGGCTTGGCTTTAATTACATATTGTAATTTATTAAATCGCCTGGTGCTTATAATAGCTATTATGGGAAAAATATCAACTAATTCTCGGTCCACTAATACAATAAAGGCTCCTTTCCGGATTAGCGAATTATGGAAAGTATTCATAAAAGGTACAGGCGATACGACAAAAAAACTGAAAACTTAGCGATGTGAAGCTATCTTGCGAAAATTTTGTAACGAGCGCCATCAAAACGTTACGTGCTCCCGTCCGAGGTTTCAGTTTTGTAACTGCCTGTACCTGTTGTTTTGTACACAAATAACATTATAATATTTTGGTATTAGTATTTTAGCAAAATACTTACCTTATTTTTCCACGCAATATTCAAATACCTTTGAGGAAATTATTGCTTAATTTTATTGTATGGTGACTGAAAACATCAATGTAATCTTTATGAAGACAATTTTTTGATTCCTAAATAAATCATGTATATCTATACAAATAAATAAAATTGGAGTGTCTGTTTGTAATATCAAAATAACACCTTTTCACTAAATGCATATGAAAGTACATACGACACCTATAGCAAAAACGCTATTAAAAAAATTTTTGTCTGTATGTCTGTCTGTCTGTCTGTGTGTTTGTTCCGGGTAATCTCCGAAACGGCTGGACCGATTTTGACGGGACTTTCACTGGCAGATAGCTGATGTATTAGGGAGTAACTTAGGCTACTTTTATTTTAGAAAAGCAAAATTTAAAAAAATGAAAAAATGGGTTCTGTCGTGCGGGTTCAGAACGCGGGAGCGGGCTTTTTTGTTAAGTTAAATTCCACGCGGACGAAGTCGCGGGCTCAGCTAGTTGCAGTAAAGATGAATTGTACTAAATGTCGTGGGTGTAGATTATATTTCATTGTACAACATGCATGCGGCATTCATAAATACCAAGGATTTACCGGGGGCTTTAGAGTTATTGTATACGAGTACTTTCTATCAACGTTTTACTACTTATATATATTAATTTGATTTTCCTATAAACTATGCAGCTGTTTTATATAATTCGCTAGAATTTTTAAAATATTTCGCCTGTTTGTCGAATAGTCACTGTGATATAAAGGTACAGACTATATATTCAGTTCACTCATATGCTTTTGAAGTAGCTTTGTAATGACTTCGTTAATACCAGACCGTGTCTCGCACCCGTCTCCAGGTATGATAAGCTTAAAATGTCCACATAACTTTTGTCTTATTTGATGTACCTAATCATTCCCGCTAGCATTTACCGTTGGGACTGCTGTAAGTAACGTTTGATTGTTCTCAGTCGAGGTCGCGTTCCGATCCGGTGGTAGATTTACCCTCGCCACCTCTCCTGGCAGCGGCCCAAGCCGAGGTCGTGTCCCTTGTGGCGCCCTTGAGCTAGCTGTCCCCCTGCCCCTCTGGCTGGAGCGCACTTGCGCTCGCCCTCTGTCCGGGCGAAGTTGTTATGGCCACTCTGGCCAACAACATAGTCAAAAAAAAAAAAAAAAACGTTTGATTGTGAATAAATGATAAAACAGAACAGGAAGCTAAAAAGTGGAATGCAATAGTAATCGGATGGAAACGTGTACAGAGAGAATGGTAAAAGTTAGTGCGGGTTGCCATAGCAGAGCGCCGAGCAGCTAGTTTAAGATTACGCGTTTACGCGACAACAGCGTTTGTTGAGTAAACCTCAAAAAAGTTATTCACTAACGCGCCGTTCGGGGCGCTGCTGTGCGTGCGAGTCGTCCATACAAAATTCACCTAAAAACGCGACACATCTAGATCGCATATTTTTGCACTTGACACATCTTAGAACCGCGTTAGAAATCTTTACGTAATAAACTGGTACGAGTACCTAAACATGTTAAATCTCGAGATTACATAATAATCAAAGGTGCTGTTAAATGACTGAATACTGGCACATTAATAAATACTTTAGAGCGAAAAGCTGTTACTTCGAAAAAAAAAATGCAAACTTATTTATGAATTATAGAAAAGCTATATCATATCCTGAATATCATTATTTAAAAAGTATTTTCTAATGAAATAGTCGTCAAAAGACCTGAGAATATAGCACGAGCTATAGAAATACCCGGACAAAGTGGTATCGCAGTTAATAATTTAAAAATCCCCAGCGTACCAACATGGATAACAATGCAAGCCAAAACTCATCTTTTTTGATGTAAGCACAAAGAAAGCGCACGTATGTTTTACGGTTTCCCTTATCTTTTTCAGGTTAACTTTGTTGGTTGTGCCGGGTTCCGCGAATTGTGGTCCTTATCTAAATATTAGCAGTTGTTTATCCGTCTGTCCTTTTACATTCACCGTACGTTCGTCATATCTTTGAAATGCGTCCGGTGTTTTTCTTCTGTATCGGTCATGCATACACAATTCGGTAGTGCTGTTTATCGTATTATGTTACAGGTACGTATATGTCTTTAATGTACCTACAGTATCCTAATTAATACCTAGATTGTTTTTCCCTGATTACTTTGTAAAAACTAATAATGGTGTTTTGATAAAAAATTCTGTATTCATTACCGATAAGATCACTGAGAAGAAAATACAATAACAAATGATTTTGTAGTTCTTAGTATCCCTTTAAGTATTTTTTGCGTACACTTTGTAATTACTGCAAATAATTTATAAATGCAATACATAAATCTTTGTTGTAATTACAAAACGTCAGTGCGGAATAATAAAAACCGTCTACTATAAAGATTTACATACTTTATTTTATAAAAAGAAATCAGATCGTCACCAAATTCCAATTTTGACCTACTTAAGCAAGAACTTATAATATTAAATCGTATTATACAATTACAAACTCGAGTCGATAGTTCACGTCCGAATGAATTTCGCCCAAATGCGTGGGCCGTAGCGGATGCGATGCAAATGGAATATCCGTGTATTTGGCGATTAGATGCGGCCTAGATCTGACCGGATCTTGTAACCCGGATAAGCTGAGTCGTGCTTCACTTGCTCGACTTTCGCCTGATTTACGTATCTACATTTTGGTTCTCCAGCGGTTCGATGTTTTGAAAGGTAGGTACTTACATTTATTGAATTTCAGTCTAAGCTGCTGGTCTTCTTTTTACTTATAGATTTTTCATGTATCGATTAGTGGATCGATTATTGTCCTCATTATATAAAATTTGCTAACTATTATTTCGACAAAACGACACCTAATTCCATAAACGTATAATAATTCAATTCATCATATAATTAAAAAAATTGCTTAGGCACTTCATTAAAACTTGAAAATATAATTGTGACGAATAATTAGTAAAGTTTTATCAGCCAAAAGCTTTATTTTATAACTTGAAAGTGCTCGAGTACAGTATATAATACTTTTCAGACTTGAGAAAAATCTAATTTAGTTTTAAGTGTTCATAAAATATTGAAGGTCCGACCTTCTCGGAGCAAGAGCTTCGCTTGTCTTGAGGATATTAAAAATTTCATTTTCGAGTGTGCATATATTTTATGCAGCGCATATAACAGAAAATGTGTCACGTTGAAAAAATAAAATATTTCTAAAAAAGGTCTCAGTGCTCGAATTTTAATTACAAGAGACGTGGAGCGAAATATTCGTGTTTGTGGGGTTTAGATATACGTGTACGTGGTTCATTAACAGTTTTTTGTTGCGTTTTATCTCCCGCATTGCAAAAGGTTCGTGTTTTTGATACACGGATGCAGCGCTCAAAGGAACATCGTTGTATCGCGGGATTGAATCTGGGTGTACTTTGTGGGCTTACAAAAATTGTAGCCGGGTATTACCGGCTCCCGTTCCACACCTGAATGATGCAGGAGGGAACATAATATTATCGTCAGTTGCTGTGTGCTTGTTTACACTGTAATTACGTGCTTATAAGGACTAAAAAACATACTTATGAATCCATTTTTATTTCATTTAAAAGGTCTCATTTAACGAGTTTTTACGATAGTGCATACAATTAGAATAATTTAAGATGATAATATAGAACTTATAAATACATTAAAATTTTTGTAGGTACCTGAATTTAAGAATGAATTTGGTTTCTATCTTTTAAATTATAAAACTTGCGGTCTTAAAATACAGAGTTAGTGGATGTCTACTGTAATTTATTGGTTTAATAGTACCTACCTCGCAAATCAATCGGTTGTAATTTGCGTTCTAAGACTTTAGAACTTTTTCCAATGTGGTTAAATTAAATTCAACCAAGGAATCCTCTAAAGCGATTAATTTTAAGAAAATTCATTTTCAAATCTACAGAAGCCAGCACGTGGAACGTTTAATATCGATCTAAAGGAAATCAGAAGGTTTAAAGCATCTTGTGGAGGTGTCATGACACTTGGACATTCTCAGTATCAGATGGCCTCCACACACACTTGTATCAAGTGGTGTCGGTAAACACCTAGCGTGCTAGAGGCATTTGTCAACTTCACAGACACGGCGGCACTTGCCCGGCTGCGACACGGGCCACTTCGATCCATACACGACACTGTGACATCATACCCGGATCATAGATATGGGGAGACACTCGAGTGGAATGTGTTTGTTCATGTTGATTTGAAACATCGATACACCCATATATTTTAATTAAGTTGTAACTACTAAACCCATAGGCGTACCGAATGGGGTGGCAGTTGCTTTCTAGGTTATGTATTTCAAATTTTCATTCAAACTTATATTTGAGACCTTCAAACTAACCTTATCTTTTATTTACAGGAACAAGAATTTCCTGGTTTGCCCCTCCAATAGGCCAAAAGCTCTACGATTATACCCAGCACTTCCCTCTCGAAGCGAGGCAGGGGATTCGAGTCACTATACTGGCCCAGTGCGACCTGCGCTCGTCTTTAGAAATATATTTGAATGACCTATGGGCTTGAACATTAGGATCATTATGCTGAGCCCAGGTAGTGACGGTTATAAATAAGTTAGTAGTAATTTATCAAATTTGGTTTCCATAAACCTACGCAGATACTTGCGCAACAGTTTTTAATATACCTATTTTACATTTAAAGGAAGAAGTATAATTACGCTTCCTTAATTTCTGAGACGTTATCTGAGCAGAAAGTCCCTTTTAATATTTTAATAATGACGTAATAATACTATAGAAGACTCCTTTGTAGATGTGTTTTCAGATGTCCTCAGACCCCTGAAAGATATTTCACGGTATTGTTTTACGTCCTGTTGGAGTCTTAGCTTCTGAATTATCTCACAGACGTCTTACTGTGACATTATAATAAAGCATGAATTCGTTCCTTTTCAAAGAGCGGCACGATTTAACTGTACCTACCCCAAATCTTTGTGAAACCCCCTTTATCTACATGGAGACAAATCACGCGGAATTTTGAGGATTACATGCGTACAAAACATTTTATCGGACGTGGCAAAAAAGTTTTTTCAAAGATATCTAAAGCCCCCGATCTTCCTATAAAAGTTGCGTTAAACTTCCGCTTCCTGCTGCTTTAACGGCACCCTCTTTTCCTTAATATATCGTAATAAAGAATCTACTGTTACCTAGAATAAAGGCATCCTTTCAAACTAATCTAAACACACAAAAGCATCGAAGATAATACCGTAGCACATAAAATTTTACAGCTACGTATCTGCATAATTGAATAATAAGTACGGTCCACAAGACTTTTATTCAATTTTACATAGGCTAATAAAATTTTAAGGTCAGTTAATTCTGTAAGCTCTTATCTTACAATAGGTAATTGAGATGGTTATAAGGTGATTTGGTTTACCAAATCACATAAATCACATTATATAAAATGAGATTCCCAATAAATGTTAGTTAAATTTAATAGATAAGTCACATAAACATTTTATGTTATCAATATAAAATAATGTATTATAGCCATAATTTTGAGACACACTGATACACTGGTCCTATTTTCTTGATCTACGGACTAAAGTTGACGCATGAGCAAGGTATTATTATCTTTAGATGTTTGAATTTGGAAAACAGAGTTGGCATCACCATCTGCCATAAAAACTGACAATAATCATTTAGTACTTACAAGCGCAAACCAAGATACACTTTTAGATTAATGTTAAAAAATATATAAAAAACCCACAGAACCTTCTGGAATACCCTTTGGATTCCGATGTAGGAATTACTTGCATCAAAATGTTTCCAAAAAAGTTGCGGGGTGGCAGCAAAGGCTTAAGCATTGTGATTGGTCTATTGTAAATCTTATACACCTTATTAGGCGTATGTGTTGTGGAAACTTTAATCCTAGAGTGCGGGGTCCAAAGCGTGGTTGGTACGTTCAAATACCCTTCAAATACTTACAAACATTCGCTGCCCTCAGACAGATGTCGAAAACTAAAAGTGTACTCCATAAAACAAATATGTCAATACAGTCTCTCTACGTGTAGTGTTAGCAGTTAGGTAAAAGATTGGTATTTTTTGTGTAGCCTTGTGCAAACAGCAATCCTTTTACGCATTGGTATGCAGGCAGCGTGGCCCGAAATGCAAAACACTTACCCTCGCTAGAGTTCAAAGCGTAAACTTTTTCTGTCCCAGACATTATTCCAGTCTCGTAGTTCTACAGCTTCGCGTGTTTGAGGTTTGCGTATTTTTCGACTGAGCCCTGGTTTCATTAAAAAGTTGGGGGACAACTAATATTCGAAGTGATTGGACAACTTTCTATTGCGATGGGATCTTTTGTTGTGCGATTGTGATTATAAACCGATGAAAAACGTTTCTGAACGATTATTTCGCAGTACGTTTGAAATTTTGTTTGTTCTGTTAAAAATAGAAGCTCTCTGTACGCACAATGAAGCTATGTTGATTGTGTTGGCTGAAATGCATTTTTGCGATTAATGTAGAAATTGTAAACTACAATACAAAGGTACTCCGCCATTTTTATCTTCATAAATCTATACCTATAAGTAAAAATGGAGTTTTGGTTCTAGGCAAATGAATTTCATTGCTTCTGCGTAAGTTAATTATTAAAAGTATACTAAGCAGATTAGTCTGTGAGCTATCTAGTGACCAAACATCAAATACCTATCTACCAACAAGTTGTATGACAACAACGTTTACTATAAAGTATACTTTCTATGTACCTATATCATATTTATTACAAACACTCACAAATTATTTAATAAAAGTTAATGCCATTTTTGGTACACAAAAATAATGTTAATTTTGTTTTGAGATATTTATTGCAACTATAAGAGAATTTGATTATAGACATTTCCAAATTGCTAATATAATATGGAAATTGAAAAAACTGAAATTCTTAAACAGTTTTCATTTTGAAATAAAACTATTTTTCGGATTTTATCGCGTTTATTAACTTTATGTTGTATGTAAGTTTTCATTTTCCTTAATAAATATAAAAAAACACAGCTCATTTTCTTAAACAATTAAGTAGGCACATAAAAAATTAACTAAAACTCTTAATTAACTGACTCGTTAACAATGCAAAGAAAACAATTTAAAACTACATCAAATAATAAAAGTTGAAGCGTCAAAAGTGTAATTAACTTAGCCCGAGGCAGCAAACAGCTAATTTACCGAGGCACGGCCAATAATGGCCAAGTTTTGACTTGGATTCCCTTACACCTGCTTCGCTTTTTAAACTGTATAAAAATATGTGGGTGCCTTAATACCTATTTGATGTGAAATAGTACCCATGATACCACTTTAAACCCATAAACATTAACATTTAATATATGTAATGTCTGATGTTAAGCAGTTACCGTAGCCTATATATGCTTGCAATACCAAAGAGAATGCTCGCACGTTGCTGACCTAAAGGGTAGTAGTATAGACTTTATAGGCATGCGAGTTTCTCTTCGCTACTCCTAGCGATATTTTATCTCACCAAAGCAATGGAGGTTGCCTGCTTAATAAATAACAGCAGTTACATAAAATAATGTCTGGCAATCCAAATCGTTTCCGGTATACCTTGCATTTCCTGAGTGTAATCGGCCAGAACCAGAGGCTTTAACGCCTTTGGTGCGAGGTTGCTCAGGTGTTACAAATTGATCGTTCAAGTGACTAGCATCCGGACTGACCTCGGCTGGAGGTACAGTGTCTGAAGATTTACAAAAAGCAGTCCGATTAGTTGAGTATTATGCAGCCATTATCTAGATTCGCTTTAAAGCTAACACTTAATAGAAGAATAAAATTGTTGAATTGACTCCTTTTTAACATCAAATGATGAAAGTTAGCAGTTTTCTAATTTGTAAGTAATCAATCTAATCAATATTCTACTTATTGTTTTCAAGATTCTGGACTGTATTAACAAACAATACTTGTCTAAGTAAAGGACCAGCTCTATAAAAAGTTCACCATTTCTCAATGCACTGTGCGTGCTTGCACCATGTGAGACTTCATAGTAGGCAATGTTTGTGCGTCAATATTTAAAACGAGATAAACTCAAAATACCTTGATTTGTTCTTCGTTATATGTAGAACTAGTCAATGGGTATGAATTTTGTTATTATGTAGATATATTTGATTGGTTACTATTTTACTTTTTCAAAATGACTGAATCATCAATAAAATATCATAGAGCCTTCCTCCGCGTTCATTTTACCGCGCCCGGAAACTTTGCGTACTATAAATCAATACATCTATTGTGACCACCTCCCTTGATTTTCCTTCGCTAAAAAACGAAGTAAAAGGCAGAGATTTATGGTACTTTTTACAATTTTACGGTCAGCGAGTTCGGTCGGGACGCCAGGGGAGACATTACAGGAGATATCGCAGATTTACTTCAAACTTGATGCCTTCTCTAGAGGGAAATCACGGAATGGGGTATCATTGCAGCATGATTCATTTGACGGGATGACGTAGATGTATAAGTAAGTACTTATACATAGGTAAATACCTATCTTATTTATAAAATTCCGGTGTGTGTGTGCTCGTGATTATTTTCTTCCTAAAAGTATTGTTGAAGTATTTTTATAGTTAGTTGGTCCTGGTAGAGTGGTGCTGTTATGAACATTAAGATAAAATAAAATTTATGGAAGTGAATCTGCGGGTAAAAGCTAGTATCTACTATATAAAAATAAGTCGGGTTTTCCTTCCTGACGCTATAACTCCAGAACGCACGAACCGATTTCCACGGTTTTGCATTCGTTGGAAAGGTCTCGGGCTCCGTGAGGTTTATAGCAAAGAAAATTCAGGAAAAATTTCAACAGAACGCGGACGGAGTCGCGGGGCACAGCTAGTTTTTAATAAACAGAGATAAAAATAAATATAGATTTTGTCATGAATACGTAATTTTAGACTTTTTACGACGATTGTTGATATTGGCGGATTCGATATTGGTGCTGATTCCTTTGACTAAACTAAATATGGCCAAACTAACAATAATTCAGTTGTGTACATAACGTTCTATTAACGACTCGGGAAATAAATATTATTATGTGGTGCGCGTCAACCTGGCTGTGCTATATATATCTAAGGGTGGCCCGCCCGATTCGACCAATAACATCGCTTCATTTCCTTAGCTTAACGGAGCTCAGTTCAAGCATACGTAGCGCAGCTGACTGCGTTACTTCATACATTTTTGACATGGTGGGCTGGGTCCATCGGCAAACTGAGTACCCGGACCTAGCTCATACAATATGTCAGTACCTTCGTTCTCCATAAAACCTCATTTTTCCCTTAGGTACCTAAAATTGCACAATCACGTCGTTAAATCGATAACATATACTTTCCTCTTTCATGCTGAAAACACACATCTACCAGTTATTCATTTGTTTCTTACGATCCCTCTGGCCGCACACAAACTGATATAGATTATCAACCCTTGGCCCTTATACAAAGCCTTTATCGAGCACGAACCCTAGAACACTTCAAAACAAAGAAAAGGCCGGATAAGAAGATTACAGTGCCGTCGCTTACTTGAAAAAGAAAATATTATGTTTATTCTTGTTTGTGGCTATTGAAGATTGATTGAATATTTTCTTTGTTTGGTTTTGTGCGTGTTAAATTAATTCTGTAAGTGCACTGAATTATAAATGGTTATTTAAGAGCTTATGACCAATATACAAATGCACTAAGTCTGTGCGTAAATATCTAAAATTAATCTTTAGTTTTATTTTGTTTCAGAAGTAGACGGGTACACTAATGATTATGGTATCTGTTAAGAAATTAATAAACTTGTGAAATTTGACATAACTCGTGTTTTTCACGCCTGTAACTTCGAATGATGTTTCTACACAATAAATTAATAAAGTGGACTTATTGAGTGCGTGAGCATATAGAGTATAGTCAATAATTTATACCTGTATGGGACGTGTGAGAGGACTTTTTCATGTCGACCTTTCCTGACAAAATCAGCATGTTTAAGATTACATTAGTGGAACCCTCGCTCGTCGTTTTAAATAAAAGCAGAACTCGCGAAGTTACCTATACATTTTATTTTATCCGCGTTTACATCTTCAAGATTATCTATTGAATTTGAATAGAACTTTGGAGCGACGTCAACAATTTCGAAAATAAGGTTGGGACCTGTCAGAAATAATTCTATTTTTATGTTAGGGGCCCTTGAGAAAGAGGGCGAGCCCCTCCTCGTTATTCCGTCTACGTGCGCTCGGTATCGTCTATTTTGAAGCTAAATATATTTTAAATTGTCATGCGCCTTCGATGATTACGACAATAACATATTCTTGCTGCGACGAAATGAGAAAATTATATTCGAGATAGAAAACGAGTCTCCACATAAAATGTTTACGAAACAATACAAAGCAGATTCAATTTCAAAAGGAATTCACTTGTTTTCTGAATCTGAAGGTTCATTTAAATTCAACATTTCTAATCATTCGTGACGCTGAATATTTTTATGGTTTGTTAAACTTAGAGAAATGTATTGGTTTGTGAAATATCAGTTCATTTGTCGATATATGTTATTCAATTACTAGCTACAGTATAACGACTAAAGGTTAAAGACATTTTTCTGGATAAAAGAAACGTTTACTAATGGAACTACTTAAAATACGTACGTATAGATACGTATTTTGTCCTTCAAACATTTTTTATATACCAAAGTCAAACTAGCGTACGAATCACCTAATGTTAAGCAATTATAGTAGCCTATGCGATAAAAATAATAAATAAATATCGCCAGACAGACACACCAACTGTACGGTCCCAAACTAAGCAAAGCTTGTACTATGGGTACCGTACAATGGACTGGGGGCGATCCCAGTGACACCCAGACCTGGGCAAATTGCGAAAAGGCCATTTCTGAAATTTGCCCTGGCGGGAATCGAACCCGCAACCACCATGTGCAGTGAGCCGAGCGGCCTACGCTCGAACCACTGCGCCAAGCGGTCGTACGATATCAAATGTATTGTTTGCTCGTTGCTGACCAGAAGGGGTGTGGGACTGAGGAAGAGGGAGTTCAGGTATCCCGTTCTCACTCATCGTATGAAGCGCAACAAAGTATTTTAGATACTTTAGACTGATCTTTCGTGACAAGGTGATACCATCCCGGTAGTGTTCTAATACAATAATATTGTAGCATTTAAAACGATACAGTTTTACATAGACTTTCAGAACTGGAATAAGAGGGAAACGCTTACATAATTGAGGTAACTCACATATTAATAAGACCATCAAGAAAATTGTCCGCCCAGCCAACACCAATCTAGGGCGGGGAAACGTTGACTTGCAAACGAGGAAAAAAGGTAACACAGGAGAAAACACAATAAATCTCTGTACGTATATAACCGTGCTAATAAACGATGTTGAAGTACGACGCCGACCTAGCCCTTTCATCTGGCGTTGGCCGTAAATCCAGCTAGAGAGGTTCCCTACTGGTAGGGCTGCTAACCTATTATATTAAGTCGATATGAAATGTTTCCGCGAAGACCCTATTTAAGTATAAGTATATCGCGAAACTGACACACTAACTGTATCCCAAAGTTACAAGCGTTGCTTACTAATTAAGATTACCGTACAATAGACTGGGGTGATCCCAGTAACACCCAGACCTAGGCAGAATACGAATAGACCATTTCCGAAATTTGCCCCAATGGCAATCGAACACGCAACCACCCGGTGCAGTGAGCCGAGCAGCTTGTGCTCAAACCACGGCACCAAGCGGTCGTTAAATTATAATGTATCTAGTATATATACCAGTACAAAATGACTTGTCTAAAGCATACTTAAGTTCGCTCACAGACTTGAGATTGATTTATTAATACGGGTCTTAGATCTGTCGTTGATCCTTATAAGCAAAAACTGTAACGACAGAATGATAGAAATTTGGCAACACAATAGAGTTTCGGATTAAGATCTTGATTTATTCGTATCCATGTCAATTTATTCGATTCCTGCTTCCATCCGACGGTTGGCAGCCCTGCCCGGCTTGATGTATTCCTGACGTTAATGGAATTACCGCGGCCGGGCGATGTGTAGCACTTGTTGTTAGAATTTAAGGATAACAATTTGTATTGAGTGGTTGCCCTGAGTTTCCTTAGTAATTTCCTTACAAGGTAATGGTTATTTCAATCGTTCTTATTTAACTTGGTCTTACGGTTACTTATTTATTTTCTTATTTGCAGGAGTAGCTTCTTTTTTTTTTTTTTTTTTTAAGGAACTTTGTCGCTTGGCGACCACATCGTCCCGTTAGACGTCGCAAAATACTACACAAACAAAATACAATAAGGAGCAAAGATGTCTACTTATAGATATCATTGCTTAGCTAAACCTAGATCAGCTAGCTTAATCAACATTTTAGCTTCTTCTGATATCGGTTGCGCTAAAATACTATTTGGAATGCCAATGTTTACATAGTTGCCCTTTGAAAACCATGATCTCCTAAATGAATCGTTCCGAACACACTCCATCAATATATGTTGTACATCTTCGATCACGCCACACTCAATACAATTTGGAGAAGGGACTTTCTTCATCAAAAAGGCAAACTTATTCGATGGAATGTGACCAGATCGTAATCTAAGAGCAGTCTTAACCCAATTCCTGTTGACTGAAACCTTATCGAACCACGGATATTTTAATAGTTCTGGTTGGATGGTTCTATACCAGATACCCTTAACACGCGATCTTTCGTCAAAGTACTCTTGCCATTCCTCCCTGCATTGTTTTTTAACGATTTGAACGAGATCTGAGAAGAGAGGTAATATAACCAGTGGAATCCCATCTTCTGTGGCTTGTTTAGCTAGCTTGTCAACCTCGTCGTTTTCTTTTATTTGGGTGTGGGATGGGATCCATTGGAGAAACAGTTTTTTGTGTTGGGATTTCATCTTAAGAATTGATTTCAGTATCCTGTAGGCAATCGGTGAACTTCTCACATGAGAGGTGCAGCGAGCCAGATGTTGCAGTGAACTTTTTGAATCGGTCAAAATTACAAATCTATCGAAACTTATTGAATCAATATACCATAGGGCTTCAGCTATGGCAATTAACTCCACGTGCATTATAGAGATATCTGAATCTATTCTAAGTTTAATATTACGTTCCAGCTGAGGATCCAAAAAGGCGGCGCCTCCTCCAACTGAATCTTTTGACCCGTCAGTGAATATTTTATAACAATCCCCGTAATTCTGATCAATCACATTGATCCCACATTGAGGCCACATATGGTTTTAAGTTCCTGACAACTAAATGTGCGAGAAGTAGCTTCTTGAGTAAAAAAAAATCGAGTTACTCTTCATTTAATTTCTATTGAAATTGAATATTATGATGAAATATGTGGATTTTCATTGTATTTGTATTAATGTGTGTAAATGAATATGTAAGTAAGTAAGGTACCTTTACACATATACTTTTATTTAAAGATTATACGTATAGATTATTAGCAATGTGAGTTTATCACTTTACGGATAGGCCCGTTAGCCCCTCCAATTAATTGAAATGCTTGCTCTATACAAATCAGCTCTGGTTAATAGTTTAATGGTCAGGATGGGCATCAAACCCGCTACCTCTTGCTTGCACAGGTGGCCTTTCTAACCACTAGGCCATTGACGCATTATAGCATTTCAAATGTAAGTAGGTCATAAAATTGAGTAGGTATCCTCTTTCTGATTTTCGGACGGAAACAAAAAAAAGAATCGACAAATTGAAAATCCAGCTCTAGAAGGCAATAAATCGAACACCTAAATACCACATATTCCACGAATGAAAATCGCAAAGAGTAAGATACCTTTATTATGTAGATTCATATACACTCCTATCTATGTAAGTATTCATCCGTGGAGTCTCCTGACGAGTGGAAAGAGAACAAAGAATAGGTGTCATGTTAAAACTCAAGTGAAATGTATTATTCAGTTCTCGCTACACAAAGACAATTCGCCTTTTGTTTGATGCTGACGCGTAGCCGAGATGAAGCGCGACGAGATACATATTACTTGTTTCATATATTCAAAGGCACATAAATGTACTTACATAATGGATTTTTTAAAGTATACTGAGACATGACACTTAAAAATGTAAATAGTAGGTACCTTTTTATTATCATTTAAACACATGTAATATTGTCTAAGTACATAACATACAAAAAACCACTGAGGTTTAGAATTGATGTTATACGCTAAATGTTAAATGTAGGTAGGTATAACTAGATAATATAATAATAATGCGTAGGTGTAACAATAAATAGTTTTTTTTAATGGACCTAGGTAAACTCAATAACACACCATGGTGCTTAAGAAATGTTCTTTTAATTTTCTTTTAATATTATTGGGACCTACTTAACGGATTCACATAGCTGCGGCGCCATACGCTTTATAATAATAAAGCTTCGCTTTTTAGGGCGTTCCTAGACAGCACTGTTTTTAAAGTTATTGTGAAGATGTGGACTCTCTTAATGCTGAAGAAAAACATTGTGAGGAAACCTGCATGGCTTTTGAAAGACGTGTGAAGTTAGCGAACCCGCACTGCTCGCGGGGCGACGCCTGAATATAAATAAATAAATAGTGTAAGAAGCCATGCTACACTAAATGTGTCGATTGATTCATTCAGTAGGTAGGTACATCATTATTTGGTAGACCTGGTACCAATGGATTAAGATGTTGTCAAGTAAAATACTGTCTATTTACAGTGGTAGAGAAAAGCTGTACCTAACTGACTAAAGCTCATATATATGGGTTGGATAGACCAGGGTAGAACCACTCTCTCACAGAATATCGGCGTAAAGCAGCTGCGTTTTGTGCGACGAGTTCTCACTCGTCAAGGGAAAGGAAGGCAAGGGCACTTGGGGGTTCTGCACTTTCCTTCCTTCTATCCCACCCCCCTTTAGGTTGGCAACGTGCGGTGAATGCCATCAGTATTGCAATTATCTATAGGCTAGGGTAACTGCTTATCATAAAGCTGGGCCCTAACCACGTTAGCTACTCAAATCGTAATAGAAAGGCAAAAGCTAGCGATTACGTTTCAAACGCTCCGCTTTTGACGTTTTGCTGACACCATACCATATCAATGGTGTCAGAAAAACGTCAAAAGCGGAGCGTTTGAAACGCAATCGCTAGCTTTTGCCTTTCTATTACGATTTGAGTAGCTAGCGTGGTTAGGGCCATGGTCAAACGCAAGTTAGCAGTTGTTGCTACGTTTAATAAAAAAATAAGTTATCGGTAAGCCATTTTGGTAAACCTACTCAAATGCCATAGGTTCAAGACATGTTCTGTATTCCAGAGAATAATTTTATGTACGACCAAGTCATGGGTATTAAAACAATACAGTAGAGATATTGCTTGTCCAGGCTAGTTCTCAAAGTTAAATGAAATGTTCTGAAAAACATTAATGAATTTTTGTCACAGCGCCAACTTTTCATCGCTGAACTGGAGCAAAATTTTTGACGGCTGTACATTTTAATTTCGTTAAATTACCATTTCATGTTGATTAATTTAAGGTGGTCAGGATTTTTAGACAGTCTTTCAAAGTAAAAACTACCCTTATTTGAAGCACCAATAGTACAGCGAACACAGGCCTTGCTGCAGCAACCAAATTATAAGTTCATATTTCCACCACCGAGGGACCGGTGCACTCGATACTAGCATAGGCATTTAGATTAGGTAGTTGAAGGGGCTAATGCTAGGCTAATGGGTATATTATCTTATTGGTAGGTATTGCATGAAACAAGTATTTATACTTCTGCGAGCTTTAAAATAATACGGAAAATTTTAAACCCAAGCTAAGTACAACATAAAAAAAAACATAAAACCATCTCAAAAACCGAACATCGAAACGGACGATCGGATAATAGAACATTATGTTTGTAAAAATTTCTAACAACTCCCAACTTCAGCATTAGCCGGTGAATTATCGCGGCCTCCTCGGTGTCATTTGTGAAGTTTGAGCCTCAAGTTGGGCCCAGAGAGGATTCTTTCGTGGCGAGTTCGCCCTGGGCGGCGGCCAAGTCTACTCAGCGGTACCACTCAATTCGTTCGAAATGTTTATACTGTTGTAAAGGACATCCAAATTTAAATTGTATCTGGTGCATTTGTGTAATATTTGCTATTTAAATAAACAAGTTGACATATGGACGGGATAAAATTTTGTATAATGAAACATTTTTATTGGTAGGTATGTCGGCGAGTAGCTACATGAAAAAAATGAAATGAAAAAATATTTATTTATCTCTAAGTCTACTTATTTATGTTAATTTGTTTACAAATGAGGTCTGTAGACTTGAAGAACAGAAAAATAAATTATGTAAGAGTGCTTAGCTTGTGACCCTTAAACTAGGCATTGCCTGTATCTTAAGGGCCAGATATATTGCCAAGACAATTGTGCGATGTCGAGAATAATAGAGAATTATACAAATCAAAAACAAAAACAAAAAGATCTAAAATAAAAATTAAAATATAACTAAAATAAAACTCAAAAGTAATATTAGAAGATAAAATATGTAAGAGGCTGGCAAGGAGGGTGTGTGTGCGTGTGTGTGTGCGTGTGTGTATGTGCGTGCGTGTGTGTGTGTGTGAGTGCGTGTATGTGTGTATGCATGTATAAATAATAGCAGCTACTTGAAAAATTTCCAAAACGAGTATTTTTGTGCAACATTGAGCAAATCATCTAATACAAATACTTGTTCGTATTCATTTAGTAGGTAGGTACATGACAGATTATGAAATAATTTTCATGAGGTCTTCCGTTTCACTATATGGTAATTGGGATAGCCAATTCTTCAATTTTCTTTTCGCAACGTTTAAAGTGTCTCTCTTAATGTCACAAAATTTAAATATGGAATTGTAAATGTAGGGGCCTAGAAATCGTAAAAAATGTTGTGCAAACCGAGAGTTTACCCTTAAAGGTGGAGCCCCAAATTTTCGCTTTTGTAGTAAGGCTGGATAAGCTTCAGAAGTTATTATTTTTTTATGCTGCATAAGAACTGCTTTTAGTATGTATATTTGCCTAACATTGAGAACTCGAGCCTCCGAATATAGAGCTTGTGTAGAGTATCTTCTATTTTTTTTAAACAAAACCTTCAAAATAGCTCTTTGAGCTCGTTCTATCTCAATCATAGCGGTAACGCAGGCACCACCCCATGAATTGATGCAGTATGCAATTATAGATTCGCATAGTGCCGTATATACTAAATGTATAGTTTCTGAATCTGCAACATCACGAATGCGGTGCATTACATGAGTCAGTTTTCTAACTTTGGTGGCAAAAGTTGATATGTGCGGTTTAAAAGACAGATGTACGTCGATAACTACGCCAAGATATTTTATAGTTTTTACCCGTTCAATAATACAGCAATTACAGTCTTTTTTATCATTACATTGTGTGTGAATCTTAATAGAAATGGGTGGGCTTGGTTTAGAAATTTTAGTTTTATGGAAACATAGGAATTTAGTTTTGGAGGCATTTATTGTTAAGAGGTTGTTATCTAACCAGTTTGCTGCATCGCTGATTCCTAGTTCTGCATGATGTAATGCATCTGACCAGGTTTTTCCGTGAAATATAAGGGCTGTATCATCTGCGTAGCAGATAATGTTGGTATTATTATTTATAATACTTTGCAAATCATTCATGTAAATGATGAAAAGTGTGGGACCTAAAACACTGCCCTGTGGAACTCCATAAGTGACAGGACGATTATCACTGTTAAATTCGCCAATTTTTATACATTGACTTCTATTAGTTAAGTAACTTTGGAACCATTCTAAAGGCAGACCTCTGACACCAAAGTATTCTAGTTTTTTTAAAAGGATTGGTAATGAGACGGAGTCAAACGCTTTGGCTAAATCAAGGAATACGGCTACACAGTTTTGTCTATTGTCTAGATGCGAAGAGATAAAATCCACTAAAAGTTCTACAGGAAACCAAATTATTATTCCACTCAGTGCAATTCCTTTATCTAGCTCGTATTGCGGAATTGAAGTCTCCGAATTGACCTACTCACTTGGTGGGTAAAAAGATTCGAGGTTTTCTTCGGGCGAAACATTTTACTGACTGATTGTTTCCTGTTAACCATTTTTTACGACTCATAATATTTATCTATAAAACAGACCATTTAAAAACAAAAAAGCAGCGAATGATTTTTGCAGCTCCTAGTCAGTATTATTTTTGTATTTTTATGTACTTTTTTATATTAATAGCAAAAATAATTTATTTTAGGGAAATTAAAAAATATCAAAACTACAAAATAACAATAGCTCTCAATGTTTTTTTCTAATCGTTTCGTAATACTACAACATCTTTTTTTTTTACATACGCGTTGGTAAAATATACTTGGACGTAAGTAGGTACTACAAAAATCAAAATCACTATTTGTTTTATTTATTTTTTTTCTCAGTGTTACACATCAATTACAACCATGAGACAAAATATCTGGTGAGAAACAAGTTAGTTGCCACGTGCGTATTAGGTAAGTTTTAATTGAGTTTTTGCACCACCCTTCCGTGACCTTAGATGTTGTTGGTTACTTTGATTTACTTTTATTAGTTTTTATTACGCGACTAGTTTCTTTGTGAGATGATACGTTGTGTAAGCTCTTAATGCGATAGTAATTGAGGTATAACGTGGGTTCTTATATTTATTATGTTGGTTATATTTGGAGGCTTTCATCTTGTTTGCAATTAACCATCTAGCTACTTGATTTACGAATATATTAATTAAAAGTTGTAGGTTGAGTGTTGTAATGCAAGCGGGTAAGTAAATATTTTCACAAATGAACGTATCCTTCAGAATATTATAGAGCTTCAAGTTACAAGAAGTCGAACAAAATTAACAACTTCCGAATCATAATGAAGCGAGGTCGCTAAAGTTGTAAACTCTTTATTACGTATAATGAGGTGAAATCTTAACGTCCAAATTAAGTGCTTTTAAATTTAAAATGCAAAAAATTCAATTAAGACCTTAAGCAAAGCGGAAGGAGTCCAATTAAAACTATGTCTTCGTCGGGAAACTGGTAAGAGGTAGAATGGATAGACAGGGAAGCACTGAAAAGCACTTTAGGCCCTTTTAAATTACGAAAAGGTTTTATATATTGAGTAATTGAAAACGTATTTTCAAAGTAAAAATAGAAGTGCCGTAGGTAAGCCGTCGTTCAGTTAATGAGAAACTCTACCTCCGAAATGATTTGCCGAATTACATTCATTTTCCATACAGTAAGATATTTTGGGAATTTTCATTCTGCGTATACTTGACTACGCTTTATGTCGACGTAATAATGGAGATTCATTCCAAATAAATTTAATTCAGAAATCTTGCAAATATTTTCATATATACTAACATTAAAAAAAAACTTGTCATCATTTAAATGGCTTTCAAATAATCTGAGTGTGTAGATATTAAGATATAATAATAATTTATGTGAGCTAACATGATAAGAAAAAAAGGGTATTGTACTTTTATATGTAGCTAAGTTTTTATTTAAACCCAAAATGTATTCAATATATACCTAAGTATACCTACCAGGATTTATGACTTAAAGTTATTAAAATAGTAATAACCACTTATTTTTCTTTTGGATGCTCTTAAAGCATTTAAAAGTAATCTATCTGCTTGGGTTGTAAAATGTGAATGAAGCAAATGAGTAAGAAACGCTTCCGACTGACTTTGAAGAGCGCCATTCCTTTTTCATTATGTTTTAAAGCATTCTGCTGTACTGGTAACTACTTGCGATGGAAGAAGCAAAAAGGTTCAGTAACGATTGCCAATGTAATGAGGTTAAGTCTACCGTACAATGGACTGGGGTATATCCCAATGACACTCAGACCTGGAAAACTTACGAAAAGGTCATTTCCAAAATTAGCACTGGCGAGAACCCGCAACCGCCCGGTGCAGTGAGGCGAGCGGCCCACGTACAAACCACTGCGCCAAGCGGTCGTCGTATTGTAGATGAGTATACAATTGTACGCAATAGGTGTGTTTACATCAACCGCGTAGCCACACAAGGCTGCCGCGGGCATACATGCCGCGTGCGGTTCCTTTAGTTCTAATCCGAGCAATTGGTTCACTTGAACAGGTGGGCTGACAGCGTAAGAATGTAAAAACTGGCTGCATCCACATATCGGGAGGTAAGACAGACGAGGATATACGTGAGCAATCAGACCGCGTAGACATTTGTGTGGTGGCGAGGTTATTGTGAACGCGTCTAATTACATAGGTATATCACGCCTAGATATTTGTGGCAATAATCTAGATACATATTGACGACCGCTTGGCGCAGTGGTTTGAGCGTAGGCTCACTGCACCGGGTGGTTACGGGTTCGATTCCCGTTGGGGTAATTCGGAAATGGCCTTTTCGTAATTTGCCCAGGTCTAGGTTTCACTGGGATCGCCCCCAATCCATTGTACGGTACCCATAGTGCAAGCGTTGCTTAGTTTGGGACCGTACAGTCGGTGTGTTAGTCTGGCGATATTTAAATCATATTTGAATTGATCGGACAGTTTTCTATCTTCAAATACCATAACAAAACACTTAACAGCGGCACTTAGACATTATTCACTATTAAAATGGGACATAAACTTGTTTTTTGCGCGCGACTTAACTCAAACATATACAGCGCTGGAGTAAAGTGCGGATAAATCTCTTTTAGTAGCACAGTGTCGTTTCTAGGCCATAAACACGACAGCGGTCAACAAACAATGTGCTTCGCGTTCAGGAGGCGTCATTTATCGTCGGTGCAAAAAGCAGCGCGGCTCGGTGCGACTGTTTAGCCGAGGCAAAAACCCGTTAAGAGATACGACTTGTATTCAACGCAATAAATATTGAGGTGATATTTTTGCTAAATCATGTTGCTGTTTTGTATTATCGTGTGGTTCTGCTTTTAATTTATTACATGCAATTTATTATAGGTACTGCTGTAAGCATCTTTTCTAATCCTTATTTGACTGCCTCATTAATTGTGAGGTCTGAGATTTTATTTTGAGACATAAAGTGTTACTTTGAATTTCAATTAGGTACACCCACAGACAAAGCGTGCCCAGTAGGTATAATTATGATGTTACCACCCAATCGATCAGCCGTCGATCAACCATCGAAACCGTCGATCGGCGTCGACTAACCTTATTTTACTGTCGATGGATCAATTGTCGCTAACCTTTAGGCAAAACACTCATCCCCAATTTTTTGGCACATCATTGGCAAAACGTTAAGCGGTAATAAAACCGACTTATTCAAAAAAATGCACGAGTAACGGCATTTACTTATTTATTATTAAATTATTTTTATTACTCTCAAGCCACTCAACGGTATCAAAACGTCTTCAAGTCAGTCGATCACAGGGTTATTTAACGTGAAATAAATATGCTTGGCAAAGTAAGAAACGACATAAAGGCACCTTTTATCTAACCCCGGGGTGAAGAGACGAAAATAAATAAATCCAATAATCCTCGAGGTTCCAAGTGCTTTGATGTCTGTTTTGTTCGTGTACTCCATTTATCTTTGACTTTGTACACGTATTTAATGACAATATCAAGAGATAAGGCTTTTAAAAACATAATTAAAGTATTTGCATCACAAAGTATATTTTGTGTGTTTTATCTATGAACATTAAGTTATATTAAAATATTGGACTTTTCACATTACCTAAATAGCGCTTGCGATGCTTTTATGGTAGCTCTTGAGCGTGAGTGTTCGTTGTGCAAAAGTATTGTTGGATCCCATTTTAAATTCAGCGATATACCTACATACTATTCCCCTCATCAAAATTCGTTAGTTAAACGAAATAAAAAATAAATGGGCATAACGTCGTAAATACCGCTTTGTTATAAAACTGGATAACGAAATGAAATCGAATATTTTATCATAAGATAAAATAAAATGGAAAACATGGGCACTCCTGTTGAATATCCGCCCTCGTTCATCAATATCATAATAAACCAATAAATTGTAGCGTCGACGTGACTTATCCGCGGTTATACCGCAGTACTATTAAAAAGCAGGTACCTACTGGTAGGTACTGATAAAAATGTGACGTAAAACTTTGCTAAAAGAAGTGGGGATAATTGAAAAACCTGATCTCTCATTAAAATCTCTCGCCTCCGTCCGTTTCAAAATTAAACACGGCCATATCGCAGTCACGACCGCGGTTCTGCCCACTTTTTATGAGACCCCGTCCAGGAGTCGCGATGGTAGATAACTCAAGATACTTTTTTTAAACTAGACAGGGAATGTAACAAAGAACTTAGCTCGAAATCGTTTTGAATATTTTAACCTTTGAGTTAATGCTGTGGGTTTTGTGAAATATAAGGTAGATTCCGTTTGTTTAATTAGTTAAACTGATAATATGTTAATAGTAAGTGAAATTATATATAAACAAGGTCATTGCTATGGAGAAGACAGATAATTGAATTTATACACTTTTGTGTCCGGTTACGGGCATAGAAAAATTCTATAATAGTGTTGGTCATACAAGGACCGTCATTTGGGACTGTTGGTTAATTTTATTTGATATAGTATTGTATTTCACAAAAACAAAAAATCGTTCTCGTCTCGCCATGAACGATATGCCTAAATTCATATCACCGCTTGTCAAACCCCGAACAATATTCTTTTGCTACTCCATAAAGTTGTTTACACACTTGAGATCTCTTTTCAGGCGGTAAACTTTACCTTCACTTTATATAAGACCTACACAGTCTACGTGCCCTTACAAAAACTCAATAACGTCTGTCTAGACTCTGGTTTAGTTTCGTTGTGATAATATTCACAATTTTAGGTCTTAAGCTCTTTAAGTAGGTATATAACTGGGTTTAATTGTGTACAAAGTTGTTTTGATATTATGTTAAATAGGAAGGTACTATTTGAAAATAAAAAAAAATACAGATTAAATTACTCTCACACCGCCAATAGTTTACGTGATATATTTACCAATATATTTTATTACACATCGAAAACAGTCTAGATCTGTGTCGTCATAGGTCTGGATGAGGTGAAGTCACGAGAGAATCCAGAGAAATCTCGAAAATATTTACGCGCTCCCGTAAATTTCTCGTGAAGTTTTAGTTTTATTCCTCTTATAACTAAACAATATCAAAGCGACAAAGAAATATAAATTTACAATTTTATTAACATTTGTAAGCTTAATAATACTTACTTGATCAAATTTAACTTCATTGTTGCAAAGTTTCGAGCAATTTTACAAACTACGGATATTCCCCATTGTGTATGTTAAACTATTGCTATCAAAGAAACCATAGGTTTACCACCATGACCCTTATAATATATACTTGAACATACCATCGAAACCTTTGATTACAATTTTGATTCCTGCCTTGCAATAAGCAACTCAAAGAGCAAATTCAGCAGCACTCCCAAAATGTAGATAAAATAATAATAAATAATGAACTAATTAATTTAAAACGTGTACCTAACTATTGCATGACATGTTTATATTAAGGTCAGCCTAGGCTCTATAATCACAACACCTCCGATCATTAATCGGTGTCGCGTTTCTTTAAAGTTGTTTTAGAATTCCGTTTAAAATTTAAATATATACGTAATATTATTATGGTTTATTTTTGTAACCTATGTATAACATACTGGAAATATCTTCCCCACTTTCCTTACTGGTATCTCTATTTTCCGGCACTGTAATTCAGCCCTCCAATGGTCAGAGTCCAAATAACGGCCGAGGTCTTCATGCCACCTTTTACCAGTAGGGTAAGTCTGGGGGAGTTAGCCATAGCATTTCCAACTTATTTTGAGAAAAGTATTACAATTTGAACAATTCGTTTTATTGAAAACAAAACTTTAATCTGTTTTCTTATTAAAACTCAATCATAAATAGTCTTAAAATCAAGACTAAATAAAGTTATGATATATTTAAAAAAAACGTAATTGGCCATGTCTCCCGGTATGTCCGCCCATACGATACACCGGGTGAGATGGCCAGTACAGTTTTTGCTTCTTCGCTGGGTTTTTTTGTATATTTAACTCCTTTTAACTCTTTTTTCTTCTGTTACCATATAATTGAGCACATATTTTCAAATTCCTTCCTTCCTTTCGATCCATGGAAGTTATTTGAATTGGCCATCTCTACCGTAGGGCCATCTCCCCCATACTTACCCTACTAAAAATATTTAAATAGATCTACGGAACATCTGACACGCGAATACATCTCGCTCATAATATTTCCGTTTTAACCAACACGCCAAGGCAACATTAAAGTTTCTCAGTGCATTTACGAAGCGTGGCGTGGTCGCGTGTTGGGTGGCACCAAAGCTTTTTTCTTAATGCGATGTCATTTTAACAATTGCGAATTTATTACTGAAGAATTTTTAAAGTGTTTTCTGTTCCGCTAAGTTAGCATGATGTCTTTATAAACGAAAGTAACTTAGAGGCTACGTTAATACTATAGGTTTTGTAACACCTATGACGAACGACAAAATTTCGTAAGTAATTAAATTATATATTCTTTTTGCGTAACTTTAGTTGATTAAGCTTGCGAATACTTAAGCAATATCTGCCTGAAATCTATATAATACAGAATATAACTCGAAGTTATACAAGAGTACGATATGGAGGAGGTTATATTATTATCCAGCGGTGGACAACAATAGACATTCTAAATGTGATATTATTAGCCTCTTATCCGGTTATTAACCGACTTATTTAAACGCGCTCATCTCGCTCAAAGAATTTGATGATACTTTGAATATCCTATATAAGCAGTGATAGCCGGTACAAGGTCGGGGGTCAAGCCCCGGCTCATACCTTAGGGTTTTTTTTGTAATCTACATGAAAATCATAATTTCTATATCATTTTCATTATGATTTAATTACGAAACCGGCATGTCTTAGAAAATCTAAACAACCTTCGAAAGCCATGTAAAATAATCCACCAACGCGCACTGGGCCAGCGTAGCGGATTATAGCATGAATCCCTCTCGCATAGAGGGGTAACCCGTGCCTAGAAATGAGACATTAATCAAAGGGCTACTTATTATTGTTATTATTAATTTATCCTATATAAATCACACGCAATTTAAAATTATATTCATATTATCATGACATGATAGCGAACTATTATTTTTACGTGGGTATGGTAATTGCACCAGATTCAGACATGTAGTTACCAAAATAGAGAATTTACACATAAACAATTTACTTAGCGCCAGCAAACATTAAAATTCTATCCTGTACAGGTTTTAAAAGGTTTTCTTAATGGCTTTTACTTCAAACAGGTATTTTATTTTCGAAGTTGTTTTGTCTATTTCTTCTTAATTAGTTATTATATTGAATTAGCTGTGGAGTTTTTTTCCGGGTCCATTTGCCTGAGTCAGAGGGTTAATTTTGTGTGTTTAAGACCAAGTTTTCCTTATTTCTGTTTTTGTTTATCATGTGTATGATACCTTTTTTTATGTTTCACCTGTACGATAGGATACACAGTATTACTATGTGTTATACATAGTTATAGCTATATAATGTATGCTATGTATGTTAATTATAGTTCAACCTAGTACTGATTGAAATAATATAGTACAAAATAGCGGGTCTGATTAACTGTTAACCAAACTTTGATAATAACAGTGAAATATTGGCCGAGTCCGCTACAAAGTAATTATGCAGAAGCCATATAAAGCTGAAACAGAAACTAAATGCAGAAACACTTGCCACTCTTCATAACTCTAGAGCACACTGAGAAATGGTAAAGTCAAATGATAATGACTTAAAATAATCTTTCTAATCTATATTTTCTATAGACGAACTATTTAAGGACTTATTAATCCAAACGTGAGCCGTCCTGCTAATATCACCGTTTACATAAAATAAGAAAGACAGTAGGCCTCCATTTTGGTTTTCTAAAGTGGACGGTCACCTTTTTGTATTGTATTGTTATTAATTTTGTTATTGCTATTTGTTACTAGACACTGGTGAAATACCTATTAAATTGGGTGGGCCATATTTTTAAAGAAAGAAGAAGAAGTCAGACAGTGACTGTCTGATTATTGGAGATGCCAAAAAATCATCGATAAACGATGGAAGCCATAAATAAAAAAAAATGGTTCAGAACTCTTTTACTTTTTGAATTTTAAGTACCTACCTACTAATTATATGGTCAGAATTCAGTTAGTAGCCCCGTAAAGTAATTTAAAATCTTGTTTTTATCATTATCTACCTACTGAACTAAAATATTTAAAGCAATGGTTATTTTATTTTATTACTGTATTTATTTATTTTATCATCGAAATTTTAATTAGGAATAATTTTGTTAGTTGGAATATATACAGACAAAAGCAAAATAACTCAGCAGTAGTTGCTAACAGTATGTAGCGCGGTGTAAGACGGTCCTAACTTACGCGGTTAACGCTCACAACAAAGTTTTGCCTTCATTTGATTTAAGAACCCGTCTCGGTTAACGGGTGCCATGTTAGTTAATAAATCGTTATTCCACGGTTTACGGGTCGAATGTTTTGTAGCAGTATTGGACCTGCTTAGAAAACTATGTTTCTTGGTATTATATTTTAAATATTATGGCTTTATACCCATAACTTTTATACACACATCTAATTTATATACATGGGCGTTTTAGACACACTGAGTCCTCAGTATGTCTGAGTCCTCTCAGAATACTTTTTAGTGGGTTTTCAACGATTTAAGATGACATAATAAATTTGACTCTACTTATGCTCTCTACTTACACTTATTATATATATTATATTGAACATTTATTCTGAATACAGATTGCTGTAAGTGAATACTAGGTAATTCCGTATTACTAGGTAATACCGTATTAGTAGAACACAGAGACTTTAAAAACGAGAACCTGATCTACCTATAGCAGGCACTCTACTTTCCTTATTTGTCTGAATGTAATTTATTATAAATTTGTTGACGAGAAGAACGACATATCAAAAAGTTTACAACAAAATTAATGATGATTTTAACGAGGGAAGATGTCTACCCAATTCCGTATTTAATAAACTGAAACCGCTACCAAATTTTTCCCAAAGGCTAATTCAGACTTTCTGAAGTGGAAATATTAAGTTGGTGAGTATCTGAATAATAAAAGAGAACGGAGACATTCTTTTTAAACAGTATTTGCGGAGGGGATAAATCATTCTGTGGTAAATTAATTCACTGAATATTTTTTGTGATAAAGTTAAATTCAGATTGGGTAGAACGTCAAAATCATGAGCTGATTAAAACGTTTTTTTATCCAAAGAATATTAGAATTTACAATAAGGGTAAAAGTGCATTTGTATATTTCACAAAATTAACGCGATATCGAGTATTTCCATACAATATGTTACGGTATCGAATGCAAATGCGGCAATTATCGTCGTAAATGTAGGTATAGAGAAAACGGTGTTAGTTTATATCGAGAAAAAAACATGTATTTACTGTTATATCTAAATGTCACATGTGATGCCAATATTAAACAGAAGATTGATATTACACTGTATGTAACTACTTGTTATATTAGGATTTGTTATTACGCTCAAACAAACAAAACACTACTTATATAACTGAATTCCGTTTCAATAAATGAAACGATGGGTCCCTGGGTAGTAGACCAAACTTATTCCAAGTCCATATTAATGGACATTGATAAATTCGGGGTCTTGCAACGCAGAAAGAAATATCGATTTAATAAAGGCCCCTTGCATCGACGCCGTGGCCTTAATGACGTCATATTTACGGATTACACGGGAGGGTTTGAAAAAAAAATCTCCCAAAACATTTTGCGCAGATGGTGGACTGAATTTACCGCAAACTTGGGGCATTATTAATTCTGTTTTCGTGTTGCTGACGGCGGATAATGTTTCAGTGGGCTTATTATTGGGAAATTCTGTAATGACTGTTAATATAATGATCATGCCATGGGTAGCACGCGATACGAATAAGGGCAAGTTTCTATAAAAGGTCAATGCACTTTGCTATACCAATGGGTTACGCTTTTTAGTTCCGTACAATACAATACAACATAATAAAGCTCCAGGTACAAGACAAACTTTTTTGTTTAGTCAATGGGATTTATGTTAAGTTGTATGTGTTGAAAACTGAAATACAGGGGGCATTGTAAACTATAACTCTACATGATTCGGATTATTTTCGGAGGATTCATCAACAAAAAATATACTTATAAAAGAAACTGAAAATAGGTTTCACATCAACCGAGTGTTTCAAATCAAAGAGTATTCTTTTTATTACGTTCTAAATAATGGGAAATCATAATTATTGGTTTGCTTCATCAAATCATTATGGTTAACTTTGTGATTTACAGGCTTATTTCAAACATATATTCGGTCATATTTGTAATCAATAAATTCGGTGATTATTTCTAACATATTATTAATGTAGAGTACTCTAGAGTACTTACCTATCCAGAGTTTAAACTATTATCAATATTTTCGTAACCGCGCTGTACAATCGGATAGGCAAGGCATTTACATCCCTATTGAAAAGTGTTAAAGCGTAAACATTCCATCACTATGATCCCCCTTTGATTGTAAACGGTTATCTAATTCATCCCTATGCATCCGAGACGCAAAAAAACGCGTTGAATGGGAACACCCCGTAGTTCCGACGTTTGTTGTTGAATTTTTCAGATAAGAGGTACCTTTATCCCATTCATGTCTCCACACATACGACCATTTTTCATGTCTTTGTTGGGCCCGCAATAGGCATTAGGGTGACAGTGACGCTTACTATCCCCCAGTAAAGAGATTTAATTTTTAAATTCAAATAAGGGTGTACCTATGTCTCCTCTATGCAAAGAAAATATTAGTCTACGTATGTTGCATCGAAAAATAACAATACAACACAGATATTCATTAATGCCGTATTTATGATGGATATAATTTTAAATTGAAATGACTACGGAGCCCTACGTTTTACGTACCACGACACGCACTTGGCCAGTTTTTTTGTTTAGAGGTGTCAAGTGTAATCATTTGAAGTTAAAGATTGGGTAAGTATGTTTAGGAGCTTGTTCTAAATACAAAAATATTCCATTAAAATAATTATAATAACATTTTGTCTTCTTTTGATTACGACATTCGACAGTGATATTATTATGTTGCAGTCGTATACAAAATTCTGTTAATTGCGGTTGTTTTTTTGACATGATTGATGCTTGTTCTATATTTCGTTTTAAAATTACTCGTCCGTGTAACCCACTGTCAACCTGTCAAACCATGTCAAAATACAAGAGAACTACAAATTCACTCAAATTAATGGATCCTTATTTAATGAATGTGTGTAGGTGTTGAGAATTGGAAATACGAAATAATATGTTGAAAGTATTATGATTCCCATTTTGGCTTACAACTGAAAATCATGCGAGGGGCATTTGGGTCATAATACACTGCTTGCCCAATCAAGGTCGGCAATTTTCACACGTTTTCGAATCTTAGAATTCTTCCAAACTGTCATGAAGAAAGTCATAACAGTTTAGAAGTACTACTTTAAATTTTCTAAGTTTAAATCAATCTCGCATATGACTTGGTTGCAATTCTTGACAGAACGTAAGATACTGTATCGCATAAAGGCGATTGCTTCGAAGCAATCCCGGTAATGCACGAGTTGGCTCGCCAAATAAGGATACAGATAGCCCCGTTTTGATTGAACGGTACAAAAAATAAGTATTTTTCTCTTCTGGAATGAAATGAGATTGTATAATGAAGGATCATATTTCATGGTAGGGTTAATTTCCCATTATTATTACTGTATGTGACTTAGCATAAAAAGGGGGTAGTGTACCCTATTATTGATAAACTTCTGCTAACTCATTTTGGATTAATTATATTTTACCCGTCGCTGTGGTAACACGAAAAAATTACAAGCTCCTTTCTTATCAAATACCGCTGAAATCGAATTATTAATCTCGCTACAAATTTGATAACAATCTATCACAATAAACCTGTTCGTCCATTCATTACAATATTGAATAACATCTTCTGAATCTTCGCCTGCGGTAGTATTCCGAATAAAAATTCTCATGAGCGTGAAACATTTTTAATTCCCCGTAATCTCATTATAATCGAATCTCGAAATTAAATTTCCTACGCAAATACGAAGAGGGTTATGACTGCCATTTGATATCACTAATTTCACGGCGTGGCCGTGCCACCTCAATAAATTACATGAGAGGAAATGAGCTTGGCACTCCGGAAAGAGGAAAAAATGCTAATAAAATTGTACCTTTGCCGTTAATCTTAACCCTCGCCCTCGGAAAGGCAGTTTTGTTCTGATTTCAGATGTCTAGGCAGCGGGGAAATTAATATGTCCTAAGAGGCGACGCGTGCCGCGGCCCGAATTTAATTAACGGTGAAAATATCCGCAGGATTTTGTCGCTGTGCTTATTCCAACGCTCCAAATTAATGCCCACTTATGTGTGTTTGTTTTAATTAGGTTTTTGTTTGTATTTCCAACAATAGATTCGTTTATTTTCCGAGAATTCCTTTATACTTGTATGACTTATGAGGACAGGTAAGGTAAAAGAGATCCTAACTTATTTAAATATAAAGCAAAACAAAGATATGAGGTTGTTTCTATCTTGAAAATATTAATCAGTAAGTATTATTATTGTATATTTTTTGTGCATTAATATGACGACTTATAATAGTTTCAAATTCTTAGCAAAATAATCTCTTATGTTATTATATAAATACGTAAGGTAATTAATACTTAGATTCCGAAAAATCTGCAACAAAATTCAGTTTTTTTTAATTTAACTAGTAAAAAAATTCTTACGTAACATTCATGCGGTTTCTTCCTGCCCGATAAATCAAGGGTTACAGTGGAATTTACGTGTTTACAGTTCAAAATATTTTGTTCAGACATTTAATATGCGGACCCGATAATCCTGCTAAAACTCGTGTTGGGCTTGCCGAGTGAATGCTTTATACGGGCTTGTCTTCGCAGGTAATCGTTTATCCAGTAATACTGTTTTTCATTTGAATGATTCCATTCATAATATTCTGCCAATCTCCCATCTTGTGACCGTATCGGGCAGGATAAAGCCATGTGAATGTAGCTTTAGATCAACGAGAAATATTTAACAAAATGGCACAAAAATCCGTTGAACCAAATGCGGAGACTATAAAGAGCAACACCGCCATAAGACTTAATCTCATTTGCAAAGCTAAACTAACTTTTTTCAGAGCTTAGCCACCCCGGGCCGGTTCGTTTCCGACCATGACTCGGAATTTCCAGTTTAATTAAATGGAAACAAGAGGACGGTGGGAGTCGTCACGTCTGAATGGCTAGTTTTTATACCCACTCTATGTAGAGTTAGCTCAGCTCCCACTCCACTCCTTGGCGTTATATCGTGACGATGTTAGCTTATATTAAAGTAGGTACGTTTCCGTATTGCACTGGACTTTATATTTTTTACCTTTCAATTATGGTTTTCTTTTGTTTTTATACACATGTATTATGAAGGAAATAATTGTGTGAAGTATCTTTGTTTATGCTAACAAAAAATCTAGTACATTGTATTTTTGGTCTACAGTAGTTAGCCGTACTTGAACGGGAAAATTTTAGTGGTAAATCCGTTCCCGGGCTTACGTTGTAGAGCTGTCCCAGTGTCAATTAACCAACAGGTAGTGGTAGGAAGGCAGGTGTCAAGTGATGGTAATTAACTACGGGATACTCCGGCATTCGACTCTCGTGGCCGAGTGTGTTGGTACAGCATCGACAGTTGCGGCTAATACACACGGTGTTATGTATTTGTAGAGAGAGTATAATTCGAGGGACGGTATAATGATCAGATTTTTTTTATTTGATAATTATAGCCACTTAACTTTGTCGGTGGTAGAGCCAAGCTTTAGCAAATTTACTACGGCTAATATTGAGCTCGAATGCAACCTTTTTACGTGAGTTGCAAGATTCATCCTCTAACTCTTGAACCACATGAAATATGGGTTATTGAAGGGAATACATTATTATTTATTTAGAAACTACATCATATATTAATTGAAAATGAGATTCGACCCCACGCACCATTGTCCGTATAGACCTGGTCTATTCACAACTGAGCTATTTAAACCTTGGAGATAGTAGTGAAATTATCAATCATTTGATAGAATTGCAGAGTTACGAGGACCGCCGAATTAGATGTTTCACATCAATAAAATGAACCATAGTGTTTATGATTAGGGTTCCGTATTTTGACAAACGGCAGGATGTCTACGGAACCCTATAGTATGCGTGGTCCGACACGGATTAGGTCGTTTCTTTTATAAATCTATTTGAATAAGTACCTACATTGCAAGTAGCATAGCAACAGAAATTAACAAACACAAAACTTTAAGAAACATTTAAAACTTAATGAAAACCAATGAAAACTTTCGGCAAGGGACGAAAATTATTCCCCTCGGCGTTGGCATATTTTAATACTACACACGAAGAAAATGAGAGCAATTTGAAAATTTATTCATCAATTAATTTAATTTGAATTGACACTGCTCTGAATATCGAGAAGGAAAATTTCGCGTTTTTCATTTATCTATCGTTTCACAGTGTAACCCTTGATTTGATTTAAAGAACAGCAACAAAGAAGGGGAGAGCCGGGTTCGACGGGACTTCATTACACATTTTTCTTTCTGTTCCTTCCCACCCCATTCTCCCCGTAATCATTGCGTTCCTATGCCATGTCTGTGAAATTAAAGATAAAAGTCAAGGTAATAAAAGGGGATATAAGCGAGGGATTGCTATAATAAAAATATTTCAAAAATAATTTCTGGAATTTCCAACATTTGGCCGGAATATTTGAGATAGTAATGCTTAGTTTGAAATTTACATATAAATTAAAATGAGATTAGCAGCATTAGAGAATTTTACGAGTTGTCTTGTGGACCTTCGGTTTAATGCTTTATGCTTCATAAATGTTTTGTGCTCAAAATAAAGGCGCGAATACCTGGAACAAATAAACACCTCAGGCTAGATATTACTTTATTTAAGAATCTAAGATTTTATTGCGGATAACAATATTTTTTCTACGAACTTAGTAGTAAACACAGCGTTGTGTATACTGTATACTTATAGGTAAATGTATTTTTTTATTGGTATCTATTTGGTTTTTGTGACTACAAGTTGTTCAATTCAGCTTCTATTTTTTTCTAACGTTGTTTCAACCTCTTAAAAAGAGAATGCGAGATAGTTTATTAAAATAATAAAAATGTTTTAGTGTATTAAATATGTGCGGAAGTGCCGACATGAAAAAGTGCTGAAAATGAGACACCATGAGCTGTAGGGTTGCGTTGGCAGCCAAGCCTTGCCAAGATTCCCGACGAGGGACCAAGTCCAGTCAGATAAAACTTGGCATTATTTCAGAAGAGAGGATATAACAAATATTGAGGGTGGTTTTTTTATTTCCTTCACTTCAATGTAGATTACGTCTATACGTAGTACCTCTTAAAACAACTGTAAAACAAATTGCATTAATTATCAAAGTCCACTACAAGTCTATGGCCCGTATTAATAAAACAATCTCAAGTCTGAGAATGCTATTGAATATGTCATTAGTACCTATGACACACTTATACAAAATGAAAAACGCATACTCACGACCGCTCTCAAACTTGAGATCAATCTATTAAGGCTAAAGCGCCCATCTAGCACGCGAATTTTATGAGTTCTTTTAGAAATTTTTCAAAATATGACAATAATAAAAGACAAATTTTGTAATTCGCGAAAAAGACCGTGTGCAGTGCATTTATTAATATATCCAACTTACTCTAAAACATTTCAAGAACGACAGCTATCCATATAAGCTGGCAATTTTTGTATATTTAGTGATTTACTAGTATCATATCCACCGTGATAATATTTAGAGTAAAATAAATGTATTAATAAATGCACTGCACACGGTCTTTTTCGCGAATTACAAAATTTGTCTTTTATTATTGTCAGATTTTGAAAAATTTCTAAAAGAACTCAAAAAATTTGAACTTCGCGGGCTAGACAGGCGCCTTCACCTTAAAACGGGCCTATTTCACATAGAAAGTCCGGCGGGAAAATATGGAACTAAATTGTACACAGTGTAAATTGTAATACTGCAGTCACGCAGCGCCGCATCTGCGGGACTTCGTATGTCAAATGGATGTGTAGTAGTCAGTGGCGGATTTACCAGTAGGCTGAGTAGGCTGGAGCCTAGGGCGGCAAATTTGGGGACAGATTTTCTTTTTTGCTACCTCATAGAAATCAAAAAGATTTCTGCATGACGGTTTTCTGATGTTTTACAGATATAAGTCTGCAAAAAAATTTGTCGAATACTATTTTAAGTGCATTATCAAATAAATTTTGGATTGTATAAAAATAATCTAGGATATGACAATTGTAGAGGCAAGGGCGGCAAAAACTTTACCTTGGAAATTTGTAAATCCGCCACTGGTAGGAGGTACTTAATAATGTTATGACGTACACACACTGACCAGCTGTTCGAGACAAATGCTTTGTCTTGCTCCGGATGACGTCACGTCTACGGGTCAGACGTCACACTCACTCCAAAGGTATACCCGTCCCTATCTTTTCCTCGAAATATGTAGACGTACCAATTGAAAGTCGTACAGTCAACGTCAAAAGTAGCTTGGTATTTGAAACGTTCAAAAGAATCACCTTATGAAACACGTCATAATAATATTCCTTCTGGTATCATGACGTGTTTAACAATGCAAGTTTTTAGACGTACCAGACACCAAGCTGCTTTAGTTGTTGACTGTACAAAGGTACTGATGAAAAAAAGGTTAAAACTCTTTTTTTACTGTGACTGGGTTTCTCTTAATAGACGTTAATTATTATACGTCGTGTGTTAATTGCTAAAAAAAAAGTTAGCTGTCTTAAAAATTATTGTCATTGCATAAAACCCAAAATTCCATTTAATTAAAAGTTGTGAATGTGGATTTACAATTTTGAGCTTCGGTTTGCTCGCACGAATTAGTCTTGGCAGGCGCTTGCTAATTGTGATGACTTTTTGATTCCCGTGTAAGCCGTGTTGGTTCGAAGCTGAAATATTCCCGGACTAGAGATGTAATTAACCCATTTGTTCGTAACACTCGTTTCGGTGCAAGTAAATCGCAATTTTAATTTTTCTCGATTATTTTTGCGACTGCTCCAAATTGGTTTATGTTTGCAATTAATTTCGACTCGTTTTTATTGTTGAATCGAAATAAGCTTTAGATCTGCAATTATAATTTATAATATAATTTTTATTATATGATAATGTATGATTTATGTGTAATAAAGTGTCTATATTCATATTATATCTCAAATATGAGTTTAGTATAATTTTAAATATATAAATAATAATAAATAAATATCGCCAGACGAACACACCAACTGTATGGTCCCAAACTAAGCAACGCTTGTACTATGGGTACCGTACAATGGACTGGGGGCGATCCCAGTGACACCCAGACCAGGGCAAATTACGAAAAGGCCATTTCCGAAATTTACCCCGGAGGGAATCGAACCCGCAACCACCATGTGCAGTGAGCCGAGCGGCCTACGCTCGAACCACTGCGCCAAGAATATATTTATATTTAGTTTTCAAGGAATCTTATTGCCATAACAAATCTGGTTATATATATAACTTAATACAGATTAAAACATTTATAATCAATTTGCGAAATTAAACCTTATATAAAGCACTTAGCCGAGTGGGATCATGAATAGCGCCTCTGAAGTCTGAAGTGAAGACATAGTGTAGGAATCAGAGTAAAACTTGCGTGCAATGCGGTTGCAAGGCAATCAACTTTGTAGCAAGTTCATGTCCAGGCCACTGGCTAGCAAACTTAGCAACGAGACTGCTCGACAACTAGGGCATGTTGATAATTTCCGTTATCGGAAAATAACGGAATTACGATTGTTCAGTTGTAAGTCAAATTATATAACGGCAAAGTAATATATTACTTGATGAATGAATGTTATAAAACTAACCTTCTTCCTTTAAACGTTGTTTGGCGTTTAAACCATGCTTTGTCTTTATCTTTTAAATTTCAAATTACTGATGACCGAACGAGAGAATTGCCCGCTATACGACATTTATTAGTAATGCGGCTATTAATTGTTTATAATTAATTAACGTCTATTTAAAATGATTTAGTGGCTCTACCATGAAGGTATATGTACTTCGCTAGATTCGATAGTATTAATAATATTATTTCTACACAATAATTATTTGTATGACCATTGTTGGTTACTTACTGTACCGGTCGACGGGATTCTGTAATTTTTTTCATACAAATATACTAATAACGTAGACGCTACCGACTATCGAGCGTACATTTTTATGAAAGTTTTACTCACTCGGTACTGCGCTATCACAAGATCACTGAATAAAAACAACGTTATTCTGGCTTGGCAATAATTTTAAAGTGATTTGAAATGGGAGGAGTGCCGCGAATAAGTAACGATCACGAATTTGTATTTTGTGTTGTTATTTCATGAAACTGAAAATACATGATCACAATGCTTGCTAATCTTAATACCGTGATTCAGGCTTCAATGAAGATTTGCCGCCGATGTATTGAGGCGGTGCATTCAGCGCCATCTGTTGTCAGGCGTGATGAATTTGATTTTCACTATAGCAAAATATGAGGTCGCTACACAATATTAATTACTACACAGATTAAACTCGTCGATTGATTAGAACAACAGCAACATGCATCAAATCGCGGCCTGCGGGCTAATCAAATATCATCTGATGCGCTAATCTCGCAATTAATGCGATCCCGACGCCAACGTCCGATGTGCACCGCAAAATTATATGTTCCACGAGATAATCGCTCGCGTAGCTGATTGGTCACATTGTTGGCAATGGATCAATCAAACAATGTGATGATTTAATTTGCATGTAATCTGTTGGTAGAGTTCTGACTATATTTAATGTAGTTTAATAACACTGCGTGCGATTAATGCAGATAATTTTGTTCCTACACATACTAAACCTGACTAAACTAATTGCCATCCTTATATTTTCATCAGAATCATGTTTCGTGTCTTAAGAATAGCATCAGTAAAGTCGTTCTTATAAGAAGTTTGTTAATTTGTGAACTTATTATAGTAGGTAGGTATATTTATATAAGTATGTCGGTGAAAGAAAGGACGGACTCTCTTTTCTCGTGTTGTGTCCGTTCTATAGGACTTTAACGTTGTTAAAAGCAGACGCAAGTGGACTTTTTCCGCGCCTACAGATGACGCTGTCATCCCATGTCGATCGTTTCAGTACTTTTAACATATTTATTTTGATACTAGCCGAGCCCGCGACTTCGTCCGCGTGGAATTTAACTTAACAAAAAAGCCCGCTCCCGCTTTCTGAGCCCGCGCGAAAGGAACCATTTTTCAAAAGTATGTTTTTCTAAAATAAAAGTAGCCTAAGGTACTGCTTATAACATCAGCTATCTGCCAGTGAAAGTCCCGTCAAAATCGGTCCAGCCGTTTCGGAGATTACCCGGAGCAAACACACAGACAGACAGACAAAAAAAAATTAAATCGCGTTTTTGCTATAGGTGTCGTATGTACTTTCATATGCATTTAGTGAAAATGTGTTATTTTGATATTACAAACAGACACTCCAATTTTATTTATTTGTATAGATATGTGACAGATAAGTACTATGATTGGTTCACAAAATAACAACATACTTGTTTATTTTTGGAAAGTTCAAACACGAGATAAGTTTGCCTAGAGATCCTCTATTTATATCTTTGACGGTATCTCTAATGAACCTCTTTTGATATTTAAATTTGACTAGGAAATCAGAATAAACTAAAATAGAACAAAGGTTTCCTCAATAGAGGGTCGAAATTCTTAGTATATTTTTGCCAAACAACAGCACAGACGATAAGTTACAAAAGATAACAAGTACGGACCATTGAACCGAGAGTAATTGATAATAATAATTTAACAAGAAAGGATAATAACTCAATGTCACCAATCGCAATCTATTTCGACGGGAACAAATATCGGTAAATATGTCTTCTAATCCTACGATACTTGGTACTTTTGTTCTAAATGATAATATACAAAAAAAATACCTAAGCTTATAACCCGACTACAGCAAAGTCAAAATGAAGGGTTATGCTTTTAACAGTCTATGTATGTATGTACTATGTATCATTTTTATGTTCCACTGCCATTTGATCTATCGCATTTTTACGCTGTTATCTCCTATTATTATACCTTTGCAGACATATTTATACATCATTTCACAGATGGCTTAACTCTTTTGACAAAGATATCGCCTTATTGACCAAGGTGAAAACTGGTACATCTTGTTCGTACCAGACGCAAGCGTTGGATTACCGGAGTGAGCGCTGTCGTACGTTACTGTGAGTAATTGCACGCTTAGCTACAGCGTGTGGCTACCCGTAGCGTCTCGCATACGACACAGGTTGTGGCAACGCGACGCCTTGCAGGGTCAACGGCTATATAATAACCTGTATAACCTATATAGCATTCCTGTAAATTACTTTTTTTCTACAAACAGTCAAAAATTAAGTAGGTAATTTTCATAGATATTGGCAGCCCAGCACACCGAATGCACCAACGTGCCACAGAATAGACTGGAGGCGATCCTAATACCTAAAACCCAGACCAGGAAAAAAATTCGCAAATACAATTTTTGAAATTAGTCCCAACAGGAATTGACCCCAGAAACACCCGATGCAGTAAGCCGAGCGATTTACGCCCGAACTAGTAGATTAGAGAACCGTCCTTATTTTAACCTATTTATAGAAGAAGAAACGGAATACAGTTATACTACGCGGCAACGCGAAGTGATACAAAATTTTATAAATTCGGGGGTTTACGTCTAAACCGTAATTTTAATTAAAAATAAATAAGGTTGCAAAGAAATGAAAAACAACAAATTTAATAAAATAATCTATTAATTTTCATATCGCTTCTCATTGGCCGTAGTACCTATAGACAATACGGCTATATATTTTAGTTCCCAAAATAAATAGGAAACTATTCCTAGTAGGTATGTATATTATATGCAAAGTCTTTTGTGGTATTAAAAAATAGGTATTTTATATTTAAGTATATTCATGAATATACAACGCCTTTCCATTCTCAGTAATCGCAAGTAGCAAGCGGCCCGAGCTGTGTTTATTTTATCGTCTAGTGACTCTACTCTCTTAAGATACAATCTACGGACCAATATCGGAACTAGTGATACTCGTACAAGAATTCTATCCGTTTGCTGCGTTAGACTGGTACAAAAGTGCATTACAGATGCAACACTTGATCTCGTTATTGGCGACTTCAGAGTCTCAATACCTATCAGGTACTAAGAGGCAATGATAGTACATACACGACAGGTGTTTTATTTTAATGGGACTGGTCCCCCACCACTGTTACTCCTGTAAACTAGGATCGACAATGGTGACCAATAATGACTAGGTTCAAGGTTTGACCCTCGACGAGTCCCGGGGAAAAGTTAAATTGTCTTGTTATATTGTTCTCTCACGCATCGTACGAAACGCACGTATAATAGCTACTTCTCAGATCTTCTGTGAGAGGGTGATACTACCCGTATATGAGCTGTAGGCAATTGGCTATTACAATAATATCTATAACGCAATGTATGATGTATGTGTAATTAAGAGTCCAGAGATCCATCCTACTAATATTATAAATGCGAAAGTTTGTGAGTGAGGATGTATGTATGTATGTATGTATGTATGTATGTTTGTTACTCCTTCACGCAAACACTACTGAACGGATTTGGATGAAATTTGGAATACAGATAGATTATAACCGGGATTAACATATAGGATACTTTTTAACCAAATAATCCAATACTACGCGGATGAAGTCGCGGGGCACAGCTAGTCTAAATATATATAACTGAAAGGTGACTGACTGACTGACTGACTGACTCACTGACATAGTGATCTATCAACGCACAGCCCAAACCACTGGACGGATCGGGCTGAAATTTGGCATGCAGGTAGATGTTATGACGTAGGCATCCGCTAAGATAGGATTTTGATTAATTCTACCCCCAAGGGGATAAAATAGGGGATGAAAGTTTGTATGAAACTTTGTCAATTAAATTCCACGCGGACGAAGTCACGGGCACAGCTAGTCTATCTATAATTTTAAAGTTATTAAGGTGAGCGTACACGAAACAAACAAACATTACTTTGCCAACACCATGTGTATCAGTGTAAAATATCTGTGTATTCCTGTGTGTGTATGTTCTTAGTCACTGTAATTTGGCCTGCTTCGAATGCGGGTCCTGTTCGACCTATTTCTTGTTTGCTCTAACTTTAATGTCACCAACTTCGACCAAATAGACACAAACTATTGGGAGTCGATATGTAAGTGCCTAAGTGCTGTTTGCAATGAGGGGACTGTTTCAATGATATATTATAGCGTTATAACTTAGTATTGGTATTTCTTCGTTTAGTTTAGTGTGAACTTGGGAATTGAATATAGGTGAAGGTAGTTTTATAAGCACTATTTTGTATTTAATAATAAAATACATTTAAGCAAGCAAGTAGGTGCTTGAAAAAGTAATTAAAACAATAACTTGTTTCGAGTATGACGACAACGTGAATAACTCTATCGTCATGGCAAAGTGGCTCTCCCTAAGTTTATTCGTTTGCTATGAGTAACAATATTTCATCTACGACTATTTTACATGGCAAACTTTAGTTTCTCGTTAAGTTAGCGTTAAACATGCGCAACACTCAAAGTAGGGTTACGAAATAGACTAATTACTATATTTACGAAACATAGTATATATTTTTCGTGCTACAGAAATAACAGTGATATTCCAACAAAAGAAAACATTTCAACTAAATCATTATTTCCAGGTTTTTATAAGCTGAGAGAGGCGAGAAAATATATTTTCTAGTAACAGCAAAGTAGAACGGAAGCGGCGGGACGTAGGAAATCGAGCGCTGTACGCGCTTTTATTTATTTTAACATCACGGCGCTACATCCGGGAACAATCGTTCCATGCTATCTGCTGATAGTGTGTTGATATATAGCTGCTTTATACCGGGGATTATTAAGATAAATACAGCGCTCTCGTTGCTAAACACACTGAGGATATCGATAATGCGTTTGCTATTTATTTTCGTTTGGCACAACACCACACGATTCTGAAACGGACATACCTACATTCAGGCTATAGTTTAACGAAAAATATTGCGTGTCCTACTTAACTTATTTTAATTAAGTATTATAATCATAGATCTTAGAAATTTACACCGCTTTTCCTAAACTGTGATTATAATGGTGCTTATTCTGCTGTCTAAAAACTCACGTACGTGCAGATTGTGTAAAACTCACTTAAAATACAGTTTAAGGCAAAGTTTAAGCAAGTTTAGTCAGCATACCAATATAATTACCACCAAATTGTTATATTTAACATAACACGTATAAGGAATAGCCCTTTATTATTGACGTATGGCTTAATATTTTTTGTATGTATATATTTTTTGATTTATTAAAATTTACAGTAAGTTAGTTTATAAGTAGTTGTTATACTGTAAATACTATATAAATAAATATCAAGTAATATTTGTAAAAAAAAAGAAATGCTAAGAAATAATAAAGAAACTAAGTCCACTTCTAGTTTCCATATTTCAACAATATAGGACCTTTGAATACGTAATAATTGGTAAAAGTAAGTATTGTAAAACGCAAGAAACGGATGATACAATGAGTGCGTACATCTATGAATCCGCCTACAAATATAATAAGGGCTGTATCTAATTATCCACGGCGAGACATCGGAACCGCTGGTTGCTAAGTGACATCCGTCGGGATGTCAATTAGGCTGTCCTTACACTGGCTTGTAAGCAGGCATGCGGTAATTAGTGCAGTCTGCGGTGCAAAGTGCCATGTCGGCAGTAAACAGAGCTGTCTCAGCTTTGTACGAACAAAAGCGTCGTTATAAGACGAATGATTTTACACGGAAATGTTGTCGTATGTAGGCCCGTATTAATAAATATCTGTAATAAACCGATCTCAAGTATGAGAGCGGTCTTGAAGATGTAATTTGTATGTGATACTAATACAAAGTGACATGTAAAAAGCGTGTATAACCGCTCATAAACTTGAGATTGATTTATTATTGCGAGCAGCAGACAAGTCACAACTGTAGTTACATTAAAAATAACATCATAACCCATGTACGCAGAGGTGCACACGATGCCCACATTTTGTGTTTTGGTATATTTTAGACCCAGTGTAATAGAGGGGTGAGCCTGTTTTATAGCTGGCATGCTCCTTGATGCGAGGCGGATTAGGCCCATAGTCGTCGCTGGCCAAATGCGGGTTAACGAACTTCACACATATTTCAAAAGACGTGCAGATTGCGAAAAAAATGCTCTACGTTATTGGGCATAGCATTAACGGCCGAGTTCACCAACACACTTATAGAAGGATGTGTAGACTACGGTAACTGATTAAAATCAGTACTACTCCTATTCCGCCATGATACCTATCCCTTTTTGGGTTGTGTAAAAGACTTTGCTATATTCTTAGGCTGTGTAAAATACCTCGCTATTTTCTTGGATAGTCTAAAACACGTCGCTATATTCTTGAGTTATGTAAAAAAAATCTAGTTGTTGTGTAAACTACTGTTACCAGTACATCAAATAATTGGCTCCTGTCTCCAACGCTCCGTTAGTGTGCTGGTGAACCAGGCCCTATAATAATAATAATAAAATAAATATCGCCAGACAGATACACCACCTGTACGGTCCCAAACTAAGCAAAGCTTGTACTAAGGGTACCGTACAATGGACTGGGGGCGATCCCAGTGACACCCAGACCTGGGCAAATTACGAAAAGGCCATTTTCGAAATTTGCCCCGGCGGGAATCGAACCCGCAACCACCATGTGCAGTGAGCCGAGCGGCCTACGCTCGAACCACTGCGCCAAGCGGTCGTCGTTATATATATCATGTTATATCACATCAGTGTTTAGGCAGCCTCATTTAAGCACGGCTTACATTACTCGTATACCATGTCAGTGGCGGCCGGCAGTGTTCGGCACAAAACTTTTGAAATTATACCTCTGGGCCACGATAATTTCCTTTCTAATGCAGAAGTTGAGGACCCTTCAAAAAGTTTTTGGGACTTTTACTGAATTCCCTTTTTATTTCTTATAAATCTAGAAAGAAATAGAATTTATGGCGTCTACTTAACTTTTTATGAGTGGCCAAATGTTAGGTTAATGATAAAGATTACTTCCTTAGTTTTGAAAAAGGTAGATATTAGGGAAATTGGCCCCCTTCGCTTTGTGGTATTTTTCTCGTCTGATAAAATGTTTGTTTTACATAATAATTAATTTTATTTATTCTATAGTGACCCGACACAGAAGTAATACATGTGGAAGGCGTCTTTCACCCGACCGCCGTTTGTTATATTATTCTGAATTAATTATTCACTGTAGGTACTAATATTTACAGTAATTACGAATAATGATGAACCTACGCATAAGGCTGACTTCAAAGGTAATAATTATTATATTATTATTAATATAACATAGTTGCGTGAACTAATCACAAATATTATTGACAAGATCCGCGCTTAGAACTTTGTAGACATTTAAGGAAAGCTACAGTAGATTTGTTTGTAATCTTCGATATTCACATTTAACACGCATATTCAATTTTTTGATTGAAAAAGGAAAATAATTTTAGTTAATAATATTAGTAGAAAAAGGAAATTATTAGTGTTATACAAATTGGATGTATAAAATAATTTATAACTATCTTAACGTAAACATAAGAATATAAATAGTTTATCATGACAAAAACAAATTGGACTTCAAAACAATTGAAAACGTATCAGGAGCGAAGGCAAAACACTTTGGAATTAACTGAAAATCGGTAGAGTCGACATTGATCTGCGCTCGTTAGCGTTCAATGACGTTCGAGGGTCTAGTGCGGGGCAGCTTCATCCTTGTATTCCGGCGAGAGCCCTCAGAATCGGTTGTCGGGTTATTAATATTTTATTAGCAAATTTTTCGATTATTTTACGAGGGTCGATATTTTTTTATAAGTAATATGTACGTTATTGTTGTCCCACTGCTGGACAAAGATTTCCCTATATCTACTCGTCCATCATCATAGTGTGATCTCTTCTTCACCCACCAAATGACCGTTGAGGTCATTGCGTAACCTCTTCACTGTTCTACTCACTGGAACTTTTTAGTTGCACACCTCTCGGAACTCATTTAGCTAGGTGACCTGCGCATCTTAATACATTCTTTTACACCAACATATATTGTGTAACAAACCAGTTACCTAAACCTATAGATGCTTGCAATACTAATGACATTGCTAGCACGTTGCCGACCTAAAGGGGAGTGGGAATCGGGATAGAGCTCCCTCTATCCCTCTATTCCTCCGGGGAGGTTGGGCTTCCGGCTCCCTTACTTATCGTATGAAACGTAGCTATTATAGGTTTATTTTACGCCGATTTTCTGTGAGCGGGTGGTACTACCTGCCTGTATATAAATCTGTAGTGAATTAGCTGCAGCTTGGCTCTACCACCGTAAGCATAAAACATAAACTTTAAAACAAATCATCATCATCATCATCATCATCAGCCTATGCTTGTCCACTGCTGGACATAGGCCTCCTCTAATGAGAAAACAAACAAATAATTGCCATCAATACTATATACTACGTCTTCATTCCCAAGTCCGAACAACAACCAACATTTATTTTAAAACAACTTCCAAGCTAAACGCCGTGCCCTCACGTGCTTGACACAGCGCACTCTCCTAAGTACATCGAGACTTGATTTTATTTCATTCCTTCTGCCGTCCGACAGTAAGACATTAATCTCGTAAGTCTCGTGTTTCTCCCTCATTAGGCCGCGTGCGGCACGTAAAACGAGAAAAGGGTACGGAAGGGATTACGGGTTATAACACTCGCACAATACAAATTAAACGTGAGCTATGTGGTTGGAAAAAATGTGGGGGAAATGCTATCAAAAATGTATCCTAGCGTGGCATATGCATGGGGTGGAAGGAAGGAGATGGACATCCGACCTGCACAATGGACAAGGGTCTGGCATCTGACTGATGGTGTGATAAGTATAAAAACCCCGGCGTAAATGTTACGAGTTGATAACAGGTTCAAAGTTGATAAGTAGGTAACTTTATATCAACAAAACATATATATGAACAAGTAATGGTCCTAATGATATTTAATAATTAAGCGTCAATAGCTAAGTGGTTAGAGGGGCCGCCCTCGAAAACCAGAAGTTCCAAGTTCGATCCCCATCTTGGCCATTAAACTATTGACATAGGCCTTCTCCTAATAAAAGCATAAGCTTAGCTGGAGGGTCTAATGGGAATAGGAATACCTTCTGGTAATCGATAAACTAGGGTTGCTAGTAATCTTAAAAAAAAATGATATTTGCATTAATAGTATACAGGGTGTATATTGTAACGAAAACTGATACTATGGATTCAACATTATGATTCTAGACCCCCCCGAGTTGGAATGTTCCGTCGATATTTTCACTACACAGTAAATGACTGCACTGACTGCAATGTGCATTAAACTCAAAACGCTTGAGTGTAAATTTGAATTTACATTGTAGTTGTATGTCTAAAATAGTAATTATTGATTTAAGTGTAAGATAGATTTGTATAATTATTTCATGCTATAATCTGCTATAAAATGCTGAAAATGTTGAGCATAACAGATGAAAATATCGACGGAAAATTCCAACTTTGGAGAGTTCAGAATCAGGAGTTAAATTCACGGAACCAGTTTTCGTTACGATGCCCCTTACACCCTGTATATAGTTGTAGTTATAGATAAAGTAGCCGTAGATCAGAGCATGTCATGAAACTTGTAGTAATGTAATTGAATGCGGTGGTAGCGTAGAGTATGAATTTAACGGTTTAGGTAGATTCTGTGATTTGAATTATTCGTGTTCGCTATTTATTTATGTGCTGTTATCACAGTAAGCCTCAAGATATTCTCAGCTGTGAAGCCTAGATAATAGAAGGTGTAACAAATAACAATATGTATTAGGTTACCGCACAGTGGACTGAACCTATAAAGTTACCAAACTTGCTGTCACTAACGTTTATGACTCTAGTATAAATATTATTTCAACGTGGTAGAGGCAAGCTGTAGCCATTTAACTACAGCTTTTTCGGGTTGGTTTAACCGGATAGTACAACCCTCTCACAGAAGACCAGCGTAAAGTAGCTATTATAGTTGCGTTTCGTACGATGAGGGAGAGAGCCGGAAGTCCTACTCCTCTCCCTTCCCTTCCCTCTATCCCACTCCCTTTCAGATCAGCAACGTGTGAGCACGTTATTGCAAGGATATACAAGGTGACACATAATGGGTATACTTTTTTTTTTCAAAACTTAACTTTGTAATTCCTAAACCATCAGCTTTGGAGGGAACTTGAAAACAAAAGGTGTCATAGGAATACAGCTGTTGACCGATTTCGCAAGTCTACAAAACCGTTAGTACTTCAACTGTCCCACAAAGCCGATAGTTTGAGATTTACAAAGTTAAGTTGCAAAAAAAATAGTATACCCTTTTTGTATCACCTAGTATAGGCAACGGTGACAAGTTTGCTGACTTTTTTTTATAAAATACTAGCTGTACCCTGCGCGTGTTGCTACGCGCCTACCAACTCAGAAACCTGCTAAGAAACCTTTGTGGGCTCATGCACAACACTTTGCTGAACATGACATGATCAAATGCATAGTTTACGATTCTATAAAGGGCATACAGACAAACATGCATTTTTATATATATAGAAAAAATACTTTTACAATATCAAGTATATACCTAAGTGAAAAAAGCAAGACACAAGATGAAACACACAAGTGTTCCTTAACCTCTAAAAATGTGTGTAAACTAAAGAAAATGTTATCTTTGACAGCTTAATATGTTCGTAAAAGTAGCCGGGGAAGAAGCATAAACGGGGAATAGGGTTCTCTGCAGTTGTTTACAACACACCTGGGAAATTAATTAGAAAAATATGTGTAGCGTTCTGCTCGGCAGGTCGCCGCGCGTCCTCTGCGCTTTACTTGTATTTAGAAAAATGTGGATATTTGTTATGTGTCAGAGGTTTTTAACAAAAAGCCTCGTTTAGTTTTTCATAATTTTGTATGTGTCACTTCAGCTTCAGCTTTAAAAGTTACATAAAGTTAACTTGAAATATTTGCGAGCCATAGAATTTTACGAATCGGCGAAATAAATAATAAATAAAATAAATATCGCCAGACGAACACAACCACTGTATGGTCCAAAACTAAGCAACGCTTGTATTATGGGTACCTTACAATGGACTGGGGGCGATTCCCGTGCAACCCAGACCAGGGCAAATTACGAAAAGGCCATTTCCGAAATTTACCCTGACGGGAATCGAACCCGCAACTACCCGGTGTAGTGAGCCGAGCAGCCTACGCACGAACCACTGCAACAAGCGGCCGTCAATGATGGATGCACTATGGTTTTCAGTACACCTCTTCCTACTACGCCTTAGAAAAATATATGGACGAGATTGTGTATAATTTTTTTATATTATATGGCCTTATATGCGATTCTGCATCAAATGAAAATATTTATTCTATTTAAAAAGTCGCAAACATGTTGAAATAAACTCGTGGAATATTTTACGCGCTGGATTCATTATAAAGTATCATTGAACTTCGCCAATGAAAATCCAGAGATACCTTCGAAATAATTTTCGAGCTTTTAGGCCGGAGAATATTTTCAGATCAGGTTGTCTCGCTATGAAAACTCGAACGTTATCAAACAGCGAGAGAGATGCTCATAAATTTGGAGAGGCCTTTTTGCTGTAATGCCTTTCATATTTCTCCCGAAGCACACTGCGGGTGCCGTTCAAATAAATTACGGCCATCAATAAAAATCTCAGCGCAGAGATCCTACGACTTATTTAATTTATATTCCATCAGGGCCGTATTTATCAAATATCGAAGCTTTTTGTGTGATGTTCAGATTTTTCAACGGCAAAATGATTTTATTGCCGGTTTGCTAGACGAAATCGCCGTTTCATGTTTTACATTTTACGTGGCGGCGCTTTCAAGGGTATTCAGGGTAATCGAGACTTGATTTTAATTAGGCATTTTGGCTGGATTTAAATAAAAATCAAATATGAAATAACATTACCTAGGTTCTGAATAAAGATGTTGAAACGTTTAAGGGTTGACTGCTGCGATACAAATGCTTTTTAATTAACATGCAAGAACTAACTGTATTTTTTAAACCTACCTTTTAACATAGAGTATGTGGATTTTACATAAAAAGCCAATTAACCGCGAGATATATGTGTCTACTAAACTTAAATCTCAACTAAACTCAACTACAAAAATGTATGTGTTGTCCTCATAAAGGTCATCGTAAATTTTAACCTATGTTTAAAGTACTTATATTTTCAATAATGTAATGTTATCTTATCTTGCATTACTAGTCACGTTAGTCTCTTCAACGAAGCTCATTTAGCATTTACTGGGAGTACATAGGTTTATAATAATAAACTTTATTGCCAACACATAAAAACTATATCATAATAATATGTAGTTGGATGCCGACAATTAATTACAACTGCTCTTAAATCTAGAATCTCGTAAGACTAAACAAACGTCTGTATCTGGGCTCGTGTTCAATTTATGTTGCTATGTATAGGTCTGTACAGATAATAATTGAGACTTATTTGTTTGAATTTGGCAAACTATTAAAAATGTATCCAAAAAGTTGTCAAAAAGTGTAAATTATGAATTATAAAATGCATTATACATAATTTAATATATTATGGTTTGGAAGCTATTTATTAACTAATTGCATTCAGCTTATTCACTAGCATCGCCCGATATTCCTCTTTGCCAGCTATTGGTGAAGGTCTCTGGGTTATAAGCAAAGTACATTGATACACACTGTCCAATCGGATTGGTAGCAATGATAAAATGAGAAAGCTTTACGCATGCAACAGATATGGCACTTGAAATGAGACGTGTAAAAATATACCTAATCGATTTTTTTCTTGCAGTTTCGGTAATTCGTTTAGATTAAACTAAAGCAGGGTGATATGGCATAATAGATTTTCCGCAAACTTACAGTGATTTTATGATATAGTCGCGCGATTATCTAAATTTAGTAACAGGTTGGGGTTTTATATTAAATTTCCTTTTAAATCCTATATCTAAACAGTACAAATCTCCTATATAAGTACAGGTTTTCCGTTCTCTATTACGTTGTTCATCTAAACTATCCATATGTCACATTATGATGAAGATGGAGGCAATGCTATCTGCTAATTGGTCAGACCACCTTTGCCTGGGCCTCTGTGCGGTTTCCATACAAAAGCCCTATTGACGTGAAATGGGGTGAGGTCCAATATGTGAAACGAGGCAGCTGTCCGTATGGTCGATTTCAAATTGATTACTATGGCCGTTATCTGAAGCCGACAACAATGTCGGTATATAATACGATCTCTATTAGATATAGTACAATTATGTACCTACAGTAAAATCTGCATGTTATCTACGGGGTCAGAAAGACTATAGTTGTATGTTTAATGTAGTAAATAGTAATTATTTTGGCTATAAGATTAAACAACAATTTTGAACTTAGAACTGTACGAAACGTACCTAGATGGTATATAAATAAAAAAATAAAATTTTATGTTAATTTTAAACAGGTGAAGTTATTTTGATGCTTCGATAATCATCATAATTTGTATGAAATTTTTATGTTAGAAATTCTGCGAATTTTTTATTAACAAAAATTCTGGAAAAATGTATAAAGTATTTAGATTATTCATTTTGTGCGTATAGGTTTTCAATTTAAAATTTCAATATTGCTTGGCTTTACTCAATATCTGCATTTTCTTAATTTGAATTATTTACAATGAAAAGGTATAAGAATATTAAATTTTGTACCAAATCTAGTTTTATTTATTTTTATAAAGTTTGATACGTGAACAAGCTAATATAATAAATTTATACTATTCGTAGTAATTGTAGATATTTCTTATACAGGTGGCGTTTGTTTGCTAACGCTGCCTTAAACCCAAAAAGGGTCGGCAAATTAGTGAAGTTACTACATCACTTAAATTCTAAATACATACGTTGAGAATTTCAACCCGTTAAAATGTAGTATCTACGAACAAAAGGGTTCCAAATCACGTTGTAGTTACATCAGCCTGGTGATGAAAACATAGGGGGTTTCAAAACCGTGGTTGTTACGTCATATTGCATCTAACGTGTCTGCTCTTCATTTTATCTCGTGTTGCCGTGAGGGAGGCTAAATCCGGATTAATTAATTCTCAACTTCGAAAGTGTGCTGGATTCAACCCATCCGTTGATTCCGTGCGGTATATTATGTGCTTACGAAATTATAATAAAACTATGTGCATGTTTGATATAGGTAGATAATTTTGGGTTATGGATTTTAAGAGTTTGGGGTATTAGTATTTTAATTTTATAGACTCGCCCCTATTACATTGGGATCAATATACGATGGCAACATGTGGGTTCACTGCCTTGCACCATCGCCTAGGTACTCATTAGAGTCTTAGAGGAATATAGACGTGATTATTATGAATGTAATCCTTGATTAATGTGTTAGAAACAAAATTACACACAAGACACACTTATATTGAAATGCATAATCGATTAAGCATCTGGTTAAAGGATTAAATGGATAGGTATATAAAAAAAAACGTATATAAAAACGTATATAAAATCTCCAAAAGTCTAACCTCTAAAATGGGGACTTGTGTTTGAAAACATTCTCGGCTCAGGTGTTGATATTCGAATAAAGCATTGCATCGAGGGATGTTCGCCGCCGATTTTCATTTCCGAAGCACGCCACATGCGACGCTCATCGATTACCTATGCTGCAGTCGCCTGTGGACTTTGTTGATTAAAATTTACGAGATTTACGATTTACTGTAACATCCTAAAAACGGATTGACATCCCGCCTCGGCTTCGGTAATATTACTATTTAAAATAGCAGAATTTTTGACGACGGCTTGGCGCAGTGGTTCGAGCGTAGGCCGCTTGGCTCACTGCACATGGTAGTTGCGGGTTCGATTCCCGCCGGGGCAATTTCGGAAATGGCCTTTTCTTAATTTGCCCTGGTTTGGGTGTCACTCGCATCGCCCCCAGTCCTTTGTACGGTGCCCATAGTACAAGAATAGCTTAGTTTGGGACCATACAGTTGGTGTGTCTATCTGGCGATACTTATTAATTTATTTATTTTATAAATAGGCGATTAATATTATTGCACACATAATATTCCGCACAAATGTGTGTGAAGCAGGTATTTATGTGGTTCGTTACGTAATTTAAGTATTCCGTGATCTGCCTGCCTCAAGTCATTTCTAAATTTCTAATCATTTCAAATTAGTCCTATCAATATAAGCTATCCCTAATCCAGGAAGGCATAGGCCTTGTTAATCTATCTAGTGCTCATTGGTAGAGTTCTCTGAAAGGCTGTCAACAGCAAGAACAAAAGTTAACATTTCAAGTATTCTGTAGCCATTGTCTTGCTTCAGCTCTGAAGCGGCCGCGGTGGCATGCGGCGTCGCTCCGCCACTCGTTTCGGGCCAACTTCCTTTTTGAAAAACTTCAAGAAAGCATCCCATCTCGGTCTGTGAGGAGATTGCAAAATATTTCAGTCCCCGCGGTGTCATTTGACTAACTTTCCAGTTTGAGCAAGCTTAAAACCCCCGAGTTTTTGCACCGAGAATGCTTTTCAAGATTTTTTCAGATGCAACATTTTTATGTTTGGAAGGAAAATATTTTCTAACAATAACCGCGAACAACTTTTTTTTATGACAACTGTATATTTAATGCGAAGCGTCAAAAATGGCGGTCATTATGCGTACCGAGCTTTCTTTCCCAGTTATTTTTTCAGTTTTTACTCTTTTAATACAGGATAAAGGTACATTTGGGAGTCATTGATTTTGGTGGAAATTCATTCACGAGTCTGACCTTTTTATTTTTAGTTTTCAGTACGATATTACAGGTTTTTAAGGCATATTATTTTTAACAATTGTTTGTGTTTTGTACTACGTATTAAAAACAATATGTCACCGAGTTACGTACACAGAAACGATGTTTTTATCCACATAATAGATAATGTATGTACAAGTGAAGGAGTTGAGTCTCATACAACGTGAGTTTACGCGATAAATATGAGATAATGGCCCATTTCTCCGGGATAATATTATGAAGAAATGAGACCCTCTATTGTGAGCCTGTCTATTGAGAAAGTTATTTGTTATTGATGTGATGGATATAATTTGAAAGGTTATATTTATAGCAAATAAACAATTGCAGGCCAATTTTGTAGACGAGGTGTTAAAAAAGAGATCGAGTTTATTTTATAAATTAAGTAAATAAAAGTAGGTCTAGCAGTTTATAAATTTAGCAATTACATTAGGTAAATGAATGGCGAACTTTAAAGAAAACAATGGTGACTGTCTCGTAAAGGGTATCCAACAATTCACTCCTCTCTGCCTATCCATTGAGTAAGCAAGGTTCATTGCCGCACCGTAGCTATAATACCTACCGTATATATTTGTATTGGACTCAAACATTGTGTTTTATTTTCAATATAAGTGATACAGTACTTACAACATTTTTATTGAAAAATAAATCAAAGATTTTCATGATATCTACTACAAACTAAGCTCTGATATCTACTACTTCTATAAACTGTTTGACCCCGAATGCTTATAAAATTGAATTTCGCTCAAGCTCCAAGTACATATTTATTCCTTTGTGAAGTCAATTGTGAACGTTTTAAAATCTAATGTAGACTAAAGTTTCTATTCAGCATTAACCCGGGTTAGTGCCGAAGTCTGTTCGAGAGATTAGTTTAAGCCGTTGGCATTTCACTCAATAGAATTTTTGTTTAGAAACTTCTACCTAATTGTTTTTAGCTTTCGGGATAGTAGTTAATAAAGAGATTTTTTTAATATTGATTTAAAAAATCTGTAATTATTGACCAGCCCTTAGTTTCCCTTATAAGGATCAAATCCTGGCAGTTGCTAGTCACTTGTATCTACGTAAAATATTTTGTGTGGCGAATTGTTGGTTCTTCCAGGCCCTGTACATTGGTCAATAAAAATATTGTACGTAAGCTTTATCGATTAGCGAACTGAATTCTGGTGTTAAACACAAGCAAGCATAGGTACCTAATCATCTGTATTTGATTGATAAAAAATGATATCAAACTTGTTTGCTATAATATCACTTTCAATGATACTACTCTTACAATAAGTAGGCAAATGCACCAAAGTAACATCCGTTGTATTGTATAAATTATTTTGTAGCCCACTGAAGGTTCACATGCCAATCTAAACGGACCAAATTGCCTGTATTCGCCCAACATACCGCTAGTTTGTATGACAACTCCATATTTTATGCAGATTGTTATGTGACAGGGTCGTTTCAGGGAACTATGTATGTTGTATGACTGAGAAAAAAAACCAAGTGATTTATAGTTTTTTTTGCTAAACGTTTTGTAGTTATACAGCAAAGATTTATAGTATAAGGCTCGTATTCATAGATCATTCACTGTTATTACAGAATATTTAGTAAAGGAACTACAAAAATCATTTGCTGTCGATATATATATTTATTACTAGCTGTGCCCCGCGATTCCATCCGCGTAGTATTGGATTATTGGGTTAAAAAGTATCCTATATGTTAATCCCGGTTATAATCTATCTGTGTTCCAAATTTCATTCAAATCCGTTCAGTAGTTTTTGCGTGAAGGAGTAACAAACATACATACATACATACATACATACATACATACATACATACATACATACATACATACATACATCCACACTCACAAACTTTCACATTTATAATATTAGTAGGAAGTAGGATGTCAAATATTGACAAGTCATGGAAGTGAGTCCAATAATGAAGACATGACTTTCTACGCGGTTTGCATTTGCATTTAGAAATCACTTTTAAAACATACTTTTATCTGCATTATTAATGAAGAGAGATCATGTATTCATCGAGTGCTTTTAAATTTAATCGTTCACACCCACGTTAAGCGTCCCAAATGAAACTTTATACGCGGCAATTAAAATCTCAAGCCCTAGGTTGTACATAGGTTATATTTGAGCTCGCCAACTTGGTACACGGTTCTCAAGAGAGTACTAAAAGTTCTGTTTAGTTTGAGCCTAAGTAAGTAACTTGTTTATGTTAACTTAGTAAATATGTACATATTAGGTAAACTTGGAAATTCATTATACTAGTTGGTTTATTTAATTTCGACTCTATCTATAGACATCTAAATACATTTTTCATTAATGCGATGTCATGATATTGATGTGAAATGAAGGAGTGACATAGATGGATATGTGTGATAGGTAGAATATATAAGACTGGACCAAATCAATTGTAAGTAATTTATTACTATATGTAAATTTAATAATTTTAGGTGTCCCGTGAGTTGATACGTTCCATACAGTATAAAGTATAATAATAATTATAATAATTTAGCCCTTTTGACGTCCCACTGCTGGGCACGGGCCTCCCCTCAACATGAGGGGGATTCAGGCCACAATCCACCACGCTGGCCCAGTGCGGGTTGGCGGATTTCACATGTCTTTCGAAAATTGGTTAGATCTTCTAAGACATGCAGGTTTCCTCACGATGTTTTCCTTCACCGTAAACAAGTATAATATATTACAAAATAAATAAATAATAATAAATATCGCCAGACTGACACACTAACTGAATGGACCCAAATTAAGCAACGCTTGTACTATGGGTACCGTACAATGGACTGGGGGCGATCCCAGTTACACCCACACCTGGGAAAATTACGAAAAGGCCATTTGCGAAATTTGCCCCGGCGGGAATCGAACCCGCAACCACTATGTGCAGTGAGCCGAGCGGCCTACGCTTGAACCACTGCGCCAATATAAACATAATAAGTTAGTACTATATAAAATACACCAAATATATTAAAAAAAACTTCAGTCTTGAGGTCTCAAAAATCGAGCTCACCTCGAGGAAGATAAATGATTATCACGGCCAGAACTTCGCTTATGCCTCCTCCCTCATGCTGATTTTTCATCTGGAAGTAAGTTATCTAACATTTTCCATTAAGTCAACCGTCAACTTTTAGGTGCCGATTTTATTTTTGCGTAACGGCTGTGCAAGCCCCGATGTAGCTACTTATGAAGGTTGAAAATGAAAGAGATTATCAAATTGATAAAAGCTATTATGTGGATAGAGCCAATCAACCGTTTTTTGATTATAGGCTTTCAAGTATTATAGGTTAGTTTTATCCAGGCGAACTTAAGTACATTCTATGCTGGAATGACACTGTACGGACCATTCAAAATTCGCTGTTAGGTTTGAATTCAATTTATTAAAACCGTGCCTAAAATTAATTTGTCGTTCGAAAAACTAATCGTGCCTAAATGTTACACTGCCTAGTTAAATAGCTTCGTTAATCCAATCCCTACAGGTAGGTATTTTTCTTAGACAGCAAGGTACTTTTATAATTACTTCTAGTTTACCTTATAACGAGCTGATAGTAGATCAAGTTAATGTTCATCACCCTTTAAAAAATAGTTTAAAGTGTTTGGTTTCCTTTGATACTAGAAATTAGTTTCTGTCTCACTATCCCAGAAGCTGTAAGAAAATAAGTGTTGCTAGTACTATTAGCAAAAATATTTGAACCCTAAAAAAGGCGGCGGGCACCAGGTCTTGGGTTCAAACCCCGGCTCGCACCTCTGGGTTTTTCGAAATCTATGTGAAAATCATAATTTCTATATGATTATCACTTGCTTAAGGTGAAGGAAAACATCATGAGGAAACCTGCGTGTCTTAGAAGATCCAACCAATTTTCGAAAGACATGTGAAATCCGCCAACCCGCACTGGGCCAGCGTGGTGGTTTATGGCCTGAATCCCCCTCGTGTTGACGGGAGGCCGGTGCCCAAGAGTGGGACGTCAAAAGGGCTAAATTATTATTATTATTAAGTATATTATCTACTAAAATATACGTTTTACCATATTTCTATAATTTAACTAAATATCTAATCAACTGTTTTCGCATGATTAGAGTCGCCGCTAAACATACTCTATAAATATTTATCGATATCATTTTCTGAATTACTCATGTGTAACACACAATAAATAAAACTGATACGCCGCTCACATTAAAACCAAACATATTATACTCGCGAAAAAATGAATTGCGAGATATTTTCTCAACCAAAACGGACTCCTAGACTAGGTCTTTGTATTAAAAGTCTGTGAAATATAAAAATAAATTTGCCAAAGCAACACGCACTATCTTGTTGTTCTGAAGGCAATGATTTATTCACAAATTGTACACAGACGAACGTTTCGAACGTGGCCGCAATACCAATATCATTCGTGCCCCTTTAATGAAGTAAATAAAACATGATTGGACAATAAATACCTACTGAATTAAATATTTTCAGAGATCTGTAGAGAGATGTTTTTAACTTAAATATCAAATTTAGAAGTTCTTTTTGTAGGGATGTTAATTTTGTTAATATTACATTATTTAATTAATCCATACCCTGTCTGTACTCAATGCTTCGAAAAATAATGGGAAAGTGGCAACAAAAATTCAAAATATAATATCTAGTTACAATATAGTTGTCTTCACTATAGGCATTAACATATCAGCTACCATATGTATTTTTCTAAATTTTTATTTCGGATTTTTGATGCGATTATAAAAAATAAGTAATATAACAAATTCGGAAAACGTTTACGACTCGCTTTATGTTAAGCAGTTACCGTAGACTTTAGATGCTAGCAATACCAAAAAGCATTCTCGCACAAAGACGAGAAAGTTAGTGGGGTAGAGGCCTCCCTCTACCCTCGTAACATCGTTATTAAACGCCGCTATAATCGTTACTTTACGCCGCCGATCATCTGTAAGAAGGTGGTAGGTTAGTACCTGTCGGGGTGGTCCCCGATCGCTTGTTGTTTTATTTTATTTTTTTATTTGTATTTATTCAGGACAACAAACAATTGCATAATAAAAGCTTATGTATAGATAATTTAGTAAAACATCAGGAGTGATTACGCAACCAGCACCGTTATCCACAAAATAAAAGTTGTTGGGTTGAAAGCTTGTATTGGTTACGAATACTTAATTTTACCGCCAAATAATCAAAAGATGCACAGATTTATGAGCTCACTTATTTTGATATGCCCTATAAACAAAAGAGACGTCTCAGACTGTTCAAACATTTGAAATCGCAGCGTTTCTCCCGCTTCTCTACACAGTCGCAAATGTGAAAAATAACGAATTCCCGAAATGCACGGCCGCGCCACGGGGCCGGCTTCCGACGGAAGCATCAGGGAGGATGTCCCTGCTATCTTGTCACACAACCACTCCTTTACTCTTGCACTTCTTATTTATGAGAACAACGCAACATACGAAAATAAATTCGCTATTTTAGACTGCATAGGTAATTTTATTTGATAAAATACATAGAAAAGTTAAAATAACAATTTTAAATTCGTTACAGATGCCAAGACAATTTGTCTTCTTTCTACATTATCATAAATCACAGTACCATATATCAAACACATACCTAGTAGTTTGTATGATAAACACGAAAGAATTTTATAAACACTCAATGGCTTAAAATACCCGACCGATATTCCATCACATCGTGAAACGTCAAAAATGATTCACGTTTATTTTGCTAGTGTTGGCCCGAAGGCGCTATGTGTTACCTCCCATTATGTTATTGTAGGGCGACTTACCCCGGATTTAATGGATTACCTACTGGTTGAGGCCGTCAGCCCGCCTCCCGGGAGGCAGAAGGCCGGCACAATGCACGTCAAAAATATATTCCGAATATTGAGTAGCTCCCGGTCCATATTGACGTTTTATTGCGGCTACGTGATTTTGTATATCAAATTAGGGATGATTAGGTAAGCTTGCCATGAATTTTGTTTGTTTTTGCATAATTATAAGTTGTACTTATATACGAAGTATTTAGTATGTACAGGTTTTTGTGCCTTAAACATAATTTTAAAGCAATATTTCAAATGAAAGGTATTATTAGTATTTAGTTATACGTATATTAGTATATTATTAGTAGAAATAAAAAAATATTTAGATTTAAACAATTATTAGGTATTATTAGTATAAATAAACAATTATTATTATAGTTATTTTTATTTGTTCAGTGTTTTTATTAACCTATGCAAATGGGTTCCTACCGGCTCAACATCCTCGTCTTCAAATCGATTTGACGTTTGCGAACTGTCAGTTTTGACACTCAATTTTATTAATTGTTATTTTGCTTTATCAATTTCTACGAAACAGTCATGCACGCGCTGCTTATAAAATAATTTAAACACAGCAAGAAAATATCGAGTTTTAATTTTGCTCCAGTGTTTGCTATCATCAATATTTACGGATCTTTCCCTTCAAACAACCCAGATAATTTTGCTCACCCTGGACTGACGTAGTTAGTAGTAGGAACTTCATGAATTCCCAAAATGTTCATTATTAAACACGATCAAACCCGTCAAAAGCTAGATGTACTATTAGGTACTGTAACATGGGGGTTTCAATTAATAACTCGTAGCATTTTATAATATTTATTACTTTTCATTATTATTATATTATTTAAATATTAATTTACATAAACACACGTCTTAACTCAATAGTTCCCCCATTGTCACTGCCAGCGCACCGCAGAGCTTTCAATTTCAAAAATAAATGTTTTTCTTATTTCAAACTTGACGGCCAGGAACGCTTATCGCCAGTGACCAGTGCGCCGACATGGACCTCCTTACATTCCTCACAACCTGGGGAAAAAAAAAATTTAAGGCAAAAAAATTTTTTTTCAAACCATACAATTTATGCACACCCTACCTATGGTTGGACGATGCATATACAATCAAGCATGGCTCAAATTAAATCCTGCTAGGATTTAGTTATTGGAAGAGTTATACATACTTCGAATAACTTGATAAGTGTAAAACCAACCGAAAATCACGTACCTAATTCAAGCCATACGAAAAACCATTAACTACACATGACTAGTAAACACCACCCTTCATCATTATTAACATTATCCATCAAAATCTTATTTAAATTAATATAAGTAACTTTTCAAACTATAGAAAGGTGTGACCGTCATCCTTAAAATGAAATATGACTACAAGACTCAAAGAAGATAATTTCAACTTTATTAATAGGAGAAATATTCAACACCATCATAATTAAAGCTCTCAAGTATTCAAGAGGCTCAAATATAAGGTCAAAAATATAATCCCAAAAATAGGTCAAAGTCCACTTTACGACTTGATGCCCACAGATACAATATTCCCGCATAATCCATAGAATTAGAGATTCATCGACTAATTTTTGGAAAATAAAGACGATTCTCAGCATCCCAGCAAATTATTTAGGTAAGATTTCTACCAAGAAATTCCGAATGTTTATGAGAATAGGCGCTCTATTCCACATCAGAAATTGCTTATCGTGAGAGAAATTTATTAACCTACTATTAAATACACTAAACCCACCTACTATAAAACCATCCTATACTAATTTCCACACAACCACTATGTGTCCAATAATCTACTACGCCTTCTACAATAACCCATAATACTTCTCCATATACTTTAACTATACTTTATCCACTACCAACTTCTAACCATAATAATAACATACCATTTACAATCCAGATACTATACCGTCCATATTCCATCCCTTAAATGCGTGAAACCTAAATCAGGAATCCATGATCAATAGCTTATTGCTTTATCATGTTACATCAAGAAATAGAACTAGCCGAATAGATCTATCCATCTAATTCTATCCAAACATTACAACTCATTAACCACTAAACTCCAACCTTTACCATTACTGAAACTACACTCCCCCTGTAATCATATAACCATTACTAACATGTTAATATACCTATCTCACGTTTTTCAACAAAACATTTATCATATAAAATTAAATAACATAACTTATTTTCATTTTCGCCCATCGCCTATGTGTTGAACGATTTCTTTTCGCCCATCGCCTATGTGTTGAACGATTTCTCATATTTCTTACGTCGCTCTGCGACATATTCAATTTTTCTCTCGTTCATTATGAAAAATAAAGACATATATTAATAAATTATAATATGAACATACACAACTTAAAACTAATCTATCATATCCACCTTCCCTCTATACATAAATATACAACAATGTATACAGACACATATCATCGTGACATAAAATGCTTTAGACGATTTGTATGGACAACAACCCCTCGAGAACGCGAATTTAATCTACGAATCACCACATTAGACCTTCCTATTCGTTCAATAATCTTATATGGTCCTTGAAAAAGACGTGCCAGTTTCGTACATCTGCCCGTAACTCGCCTTGGAACATACAATAAAACTAAATCATTCACATTAAACACTACCGACCTCATTTTCCTATCGTAATATCGTTTTTGGATAACCTGCGCCTTTGTGATATTACGTAACGCTTTCGTAAGTAAACCTCTCATACGATCTACACGCTCTGTCACACTGTCATTCAATCCTAATACATTTAAACCTAAAGCTCGATCTGTTATCGAACTTTGTTCTCTACCGAACAAAATATTATATGGAGACAATTTTGTGGAGGCCTGTACACTCGTATTATACGCATGTACAACTAGAGGTAAAATCGAACACCAATCCCGCTGACTATTATCCAGATATTTAGATAACATGGCTACCAAAGTCCTATTAAATCTCTCGACTAATCCATTTGTTTGCGGGTGTAGCGAACTCGTATGTATACACCTACCTCCGAAACGCTCTATCGTCTCTTTCACTATCCTTGCCGTAAAAACTGTACCTCGGTCCGAAATAATCTCCCTAATATTACCAAACCTACAAAATATTTCTTCTATTAGAAAATTCACAATATCCTCTGCTAAAACCCTAGGAACAGCTTTACAAATAACGAAACGCGACGCATACTCAACGGCAACAATTATAAAACGATTATTCCTCGAAGACCAAGGAAACGGACCTAAAACATCAATTCCTACTTTCTCAAAAATATTTGATACACAAATCGGTATCAATTCTGCGACATTTTTGACCATTTTTCTTTCTTGACTAGGCACACATGATCCTATATACCGCTCGACCTCTCTATCTGCATGCTGCATAAAATATCTAGAACGAAACCTTCTCAATGTCTTTGCGAGCCCTAAATGACCTCCAGTCCACGCTTCATCATGCAATTCACTCATTACATTTTGAAACAAATTTCTAGGTAATACTAATACTTCACATATCTCACCATTTCTACGTACACCTTTATAAAGAAGACCATTTCTCAATAAGAAACCACCATGAGCTATATCTGGTCGTCCACGTATCCGTGAAATCCAAGAAGAACAAAATATATCATTTGCCTGATCTTCCGCCAACGACTCTACATTTATACTAAATACCTCTAAACCATCATAAGATTCTAAGCCGGATTCCCTCTGTTGATCTGCGACTTCTATTAATGGATTCCTGCTCAAGAAATCCGCTATAACATTACTCTTTCCCGAACAATGAACAATTTCAAAATCCCATTCTTGAATTGCTAAAGCCCATCGCGCTAATCGACCACACATGTCTCTTTTTGACTGCAACCAACATAACGCTCGATGATCCGTAACCACCTGAAAGTGTAAACCCCACAAATAATGACGAAAATATCGCAATGCCCAAACTAATGACAAACATTCTTTTTCCGTCGTAGAATATTTTTTCTCAGCATCTGTCAACTTCCTTGAAGCGTAAGCAATCGGATACATTGTAATATTTCCTTGCATAAGCACGGCACCTATAGCCTCATTCGACGCATCGACATACAACCTCGTAGTAATCGATTTATCAGCCGAAAAATACGATAAAATTGGCGAACTGCACATTAACTTCTTCATACACTCAAATGCCTCTTGAAGCTCGCTATTCCAATAAAATTTCACACCTTTTTTTAATAATTTTGTGAGTGGCAATGTTATTCTTGCCAGATCTGGAACAAACTTCCTATAATACGAGAATAAACCAAGTAACTGTTTTACTTCTTTCGCTGATTTTGGAGCTCCTACATCACGCATCGCTTTGAGTTTCTGCTCGCTTGGCCTTATCCCTAAACTTGAAATCATATAACCTAACACTTCTATCTCTTGCAAACCAAATTTACACTTAGATGGTTTGAAAGTCAAATTGGCTTCCCTAAAACGCACAAAAACCTCATTTAAAATACCTATAAATTCCTCAAACGTTTTACCAAAGACAATTACGTTATCAACATAAACCATAACCCCTCTAAACTTCAAATTACCTAATACTTTATCCATCATACGTTGAAATACCGCCTGACTCGTAGCTAACCCAAACGGAACCACGTTGAATTCATACAACCCTGTTGAAGTAACAAACGCAGTCTTATGTCTTCCTTCTGTAATCTCTGTTTGCCAATATCCAGAATTAAGATCCAATTCCGCGAAATACTGCGCTCCAGCTAAATTATCGATTATATCGTCTATCCGTGGGATGGGATAATTGTCTCTACAAATTTTTTTATTTAACTTCCGATAATCAATACAAAAACGCCACGAATTGTCAGGTTTACTGACCAATACTACTGGTGCCGCATAGGAACTCGTTGATTCCCTAATCACCCCTAGCTTCAACATTTCCTCTACCTGTTTATCAATAATCTCACGTTTAATTGGTGAAACTCGATAAGGATGGCAATGTACCGGTTCATCATCACTAGTTTTGATGTCAACTGGAATTACCTTTGATCTCCCTAACTGTTCCTTTGAAAACGCAAACCTATCCCTATTTTCTTCTAGAACGGACATTAACACCTTTTTCTCCTCTATGGGTAAATCATCATTAATTATAAAATGGTTTTCCTCCATCTGCAAGGAAACTTCGCAACTATCTGGCAATCTAGAAAAATACACATAGTCATTTTTTCCTAGTTCTTGAAAATCAATAGTATCGACAATCGTTTGACATTTGACATCTGCCAACTCATCTATACTTCGCTTTTCAAATTCTGAATTCGAACGTTCTATATTTTGTTCTAAAACAAATGCAGGTTTATCTTTATTTTGTTCTAGAATTTTCGATTGAAAAAATGGAATTTTCTTCCCTTGGGAGAAAAATACACAATAATTATCAAAATCAACACACATTTTATTTCTTTGTAAGAAATCTTGACCTAAAATTATGTTACAATTTAAGTCAGATACAGTTACAAATTCCTGTTGAAATAAAAATTCGTTTAGGGAAAACATCACATTACATCTTCCCAACAATACTAACCTATTACCATTCACAGCTTTCAAACATCTATTCTCTACATCCATACATCTTACACCTATTTTGTCCGCGGCAGTCTGGCTAATGCAGGAAACCGTAGCCCCAGTATCAATAAGAGCTAAACCATTCATATTATTAGTGCATAAACTAACTAAAGGTCTAACCTGTTGATTATCCCTGTCCATCGCCCGCATATTTCTGTCCGATGCATGTGCCTGCAGAAGGCCTGACTCGAACTCCACATCACCATCATCACATTGGGCCTTCCTCAATGCTGGCGTGGTCGAAAATTTGGTTGCGATTGATTGGACCTAGAATTATATCTTAAATTATAATTATGTCCCGATGAATTTCGTGGCGGGGTTGAAGGTGCTGGTCCCGGTATCGGGCGGCGTACATCCTGCGATGGAGTCGACATTGGCGAACTAAAAGGCGTGGTCGTCTTATAGTCGCCCTGTGCTGCCTCAAAGTTTCCTTGAACCAATGCAGCCGGATTATGGGATAACTGCATTTGTTCGTCCCTGGTCCGTGGATACACTTTTTCTATTTGTAAAATTGTTTCTTGTAAATCTCTTTTAGAGGAATAATGCGAATTTACTAATTTTGATTTGAAATAAGGATTCAATCCTTTTAAATATTGAACTACGAATACAGCGTCTTTTTTAATATTTGCTTTATTCGCCAATTCCGATAAATGGTAGAAATATTCACTTAATCCTTTTTTATTTTGTCTGGCATTGTAAAACAATTCTGAGTAGTCGCAGACTTCAAATTCTTCAACTAATTTATTCGCGATCTCATCAAAGGTCTTGCAGGAATCTTTTATAGATCTAAAATAATATAAGGCACTGCCTTTTAGAAATGATGGCAATAAAAGAAGTTTATCTTCTTGTTTTGAGCATTTCTTAAAAACGGCGATGGCTTGAAATTGCTCAAGGAATTCTTCCACCGATTCGTCAAAATGGCCGGCGAAACTCGTTACCACTCGTTCCATTTTATTTTATTTCACTTAATTTTCACTTTATTAATAATTATGAGGGATACTAATACTCCCTGTTTGGGCGTCGTCTTCTTTGCTGCGAGAGGTACACTATCCCTCCAGTGTAACATGGGGGTTTCAATTAATAACTCGTAGCATTTTATAATATTTATTACTTTTCATTATTATTATATTATTTAAATATTAATTTACATAAACACACGTCTTAACTCAATAGTTCCCCCATTGTCACTGCCAGCGCACCGCAGAGCTTTCAATTTCAAAAATAAATGTTTTTCTTATTTCAAACTTGACGGCCAGGAACGCTTATCGCCAGTGACCAGTGCGCCGACATGGACCTCCTTACAGTACCTATGATCGCGAGTTAATTCCCGACTAATTGAATAACGATGACGTCTGACCACCTTGACAGGTCGGTAATTGAGATTGAGCGAATGATCTCTATACGATGAAATGCTGTTCCGAGGGTATTGAGCATTATAATGGCATGATAAAAAATATTTAAAGGCCTGTCTGATCTTTAATGTGACTTGCTACGTATTTTATTAGTTATCGCTTGAGCAATAAAATAAATAAATATCGCCAGACAGACACACCAACTGTACGGTCCCAAACTAAGCAAAGCTTGTACTATGGGTACCGTACAATGGACTGGGGGCGATCCCAGTGACACCCAGACCTGGGCAAATTACGAAAAGGCCATTTCTGAAATTTGCTCTGACGGGATTCGAACCCGCAACCACCATGTGCAGTGAGCCGAGCGGCCTACGCTCGAACCACTGCGCCAAGCGGTCGTCAATACTTACTTTTGATATCAATACTTGTTTACTTTTAATCGAAAATAGGATCAATTTATCGGATTAATATAGTCAGCTGGCAAGTTGAAGAATCTGTTAATTAATACGACACCTACGAGCTGTGAATACATTTTGATTGCAATTAAAATGATGTAGGTACCTGCGTAGTATCAATTAAAAATTCACTGATAATATACTACTATCAAAAATATTCTGATTCAAATGTTCCGTTAATTTTTTGCCTCAATCTAGTACAGTGGAACGCGCAAAATATGTTCCAATTATTTTGGTAAATAGCTAGATAATATTCAGGCAAATTGAATGCAAAATAATTTTGCTACAAAACAGACATTATTATAATAAACTAGCTGTGCCCCGCGACTCCGTCCGCGTTCTGTTGAAATTTTTCCTGAATTTTCTTTGTTATAAACCTCACGGAGCCCGAGACCTTTCCAACGAATGCAAAACCGTGTAAATCGGTTCGTGCGTTCTGGAGTTATAGCGTCAGGAAGGAAAACCCGACTTATTTTTATATAGTAGATGTCACGTACATCTAAATTAGCTGTCGAGTTTACCTATTTATAATTATGATATAATTCAATTTCGGTTTCAGTCGTATGCATGTATTGTTATAGAAATTATCGATGCCGGGATAACCGTGTGAAACACCGCTTACAGCTTAACCTGAAGTAGTGCCCTTTGTCCTAAAATTCCGTATTGTACCGGCTTTACTTGAAATAAGTACTTTGTAAAGCACTCCCAAGTTCTTACCGAGGTGCTTTCAACTTTAGACCATGTTTAATAGAAGTTTTTATGCAGTCTGGTCCGTTTTTTTTATTATGATTTATTGCTTAACTTTTAATGTACAAGGAAGAGCTTTCTATAACAATTAATACATTCTCGGTCTTAATTAGTCGCACATTGGTGCTAGTTTTGTTCGAACACAAATTAATCTTGACGTAGCCGAATGCACTGCTGTCCATCTCATGAAAGTATTAAATAAGCAAGGCAGCAACGTCTTCAAACATATAATTATTAGAGTAGTCTTCATTTTCTGGACACAAGTAATTACTGAGTAAAATAGTTCCAAAAGCGAATTAAAAAAATAACATGATTAAATATAAAACAAACATCTAACAAGATAATTGCATTATTCCATGAACATTAAAACGGTCCAAACAAAAATACGTTAAAAACTTTGCTTTTGAGACAATAGCCATTATTACTTTTATTATGGGTACTTTCTTTTCTATAAATAATAAAAAAGTATCTTGGAGAGAATTCACTGAAAACTTTGGAACTCTAAAGCCGCTCTTATCAATGAAAAAGAAAAGGATTAAAGTTGGTAAAGAAACATAAATAACTGAAAGTGGCGCCTTAGACGGATGAAGAAGTTTTTATCGAAAATAAACATTACTAAATAAATACCTTTATCTCGCGTTCTTTCTTATTTTGAAAGACGGCAAAGTTTGGCGAATTAGAGGAGAGGGAGATTAGGATGCGATGGCTACCGAAACTGAGGAGAGTTTGAGTGTGCCTATACCTACATGCTACGATTTCGAATTGTTTCTAAGTTTGTAACAGATAATTTCCCTTGCTTCATTAATATCTATACAAATAAATAAAATTGGAGTGTCTGTTTGTAATATCGAAATAACACCTTTTCACTAAATGCATATGAAAGTACATACGACACCTATAACAAAAACGCGATTTAAAAAAAAATTGTCTGTCTGTGTGTTTGTTCCGGGTAATCTCCGAAACGGCTGGACCGATTTTGACGGGACTTTCACTGGCAGATAGCTGATGTTTTAAGGAGTAACTTAGGCTACTTTAATTTTAGAAAAACAATTAGGGTTCCGCGTAAAAAAATAAAACACATTAAATCAAAGAGTATCTCCGAAACGGCTGGACCGATTTTGACGGGACTTTCACTGGTAGATAGCTGTTGTTATAAGCAGTAACTTGGGCTACTTTTAATTTAGAAAAACAAAATTAAAAAAATGGGTCCTGACGCGCGGGCTCAGAACGCGGGAGCGGGCTTTTTTGTTAAGTTAAATTCCACGCGGATGAAGTTGCGGGCTCAGCTAGTCAAGAATAAAATAACATTAACATCAAAATAATATTTTGAAACAATTACAAAATTGCTTTTTTATACTTATAGCAAGGTCGGCTAAGAATCGTACGACCCGCCTCATATTAAGCAATTACCGTGGGCTATGGGTACTTGCAACACCAAAGGCATTGCTTGTACATTTCTTTTTATCCGGGCCTCTACGGCCCGGCCGCGTTCAACCTCTGATGTGGGGGTCAGAGTCCTTAATTAGCACGTTATTAATACATTGTCATACAGTTTTTATTGCAACAGAAATCACAGTATTTAATTGACAATTTCTCAAAAAGCGAGTAAAATATGACACTATAAAAACTTATCAATTATATACAAAAGTTTGGACAACGGAATAAACAACAATAGTTATTAACGTGATATAAAATAAACAGGATTCCCTCCCATTGTATTGCACGAATACGTCAGCCGGCGTGATTAATAGCGCTTAGTTGCTTGTACATTTCCCACCTGAAGGGGGGTGAGTGACGCATTGATCGTACAAAACGCAGGCATAATAGCTACTGTACACCGATCTTCTATGAGAAGCCTAGGTGTCACTACAACGGTGGACCCAGCCCGTTTACGAGTTGCAGTCAATTGGACACTGCTTAGTTCTACTACCGTAGGTGTTTATTTTCCTAATAATAATCTAATCTAATTAATATAATTAAACCCAAAACCAAGTGAACCATTGCAATACCTCGAGACAATGTGAGCACTTTCTGCGTGGATCGGACCGCAAACAACAACTAAATATGAGGGTACCCAGTTACTAACTATGACATCAGGACGTCTAACACCTCAGTCCCCCCGTGACCATGGCTGCTGTAAAGCAACCGAAACGTCGGGAACATAAAGTTAATAAACGCGATAAAATCCGAAAAATAGTTTTATTTAAATAATAATCTATATTATGTATCACTACATAGTATAAAACAAAGTCGCTTCCCGCTGTCTGTATGTCCCTATGTATGCTTAGATCTTTAAAACTATGCAACGGATTTTGATGCGGTTTTTATTAATAGATATAGTGATTCAAGAGGTAGGTTTATATGTATAATACATGCATAATATAGTAGAGAAACACTGATAATTATAGAGCCGTGCAAAGCCGGGGCGGGTCGCTAGTAATATATAAAAATGAATCTCTATTTCCTGATTCTTCACATAACGCGTGAACGGATGGAACGGTTTCGCAAATTCTTTTTTTCTTGTGTTTATTATTGTCAGGAGAAGGTTGTTATGAAAGAAAAAAATAGGAAAATTGAGCGGAACAATTCGAATTCAATATTCAAAGTTAAGACAGAACAACGTCTGTCGGATCAGCTAGTATATTATAAAACAAAGAAGAAGAAATAAATGTAATGTTATTAAAGAGTTATAATTATAAGATAAATATCCGACTTCATTGTAACATTATAAATATAATAATCCAAATCAATTTGCCGCTATAATAGGCCCACAATCCAAAGCAAATATTGGTCTCAATCAATTTGATCCAATTCCTATCGAGATTACAACGAAATGAGGAATTTATATCCAATCAAATTAATTTAATATAAACATTTAAGTTTAGTGTTTGAGAATAAATAGTATTTGGTATCAATTTATCGCTGTTGTGATCCAGTTACCAACTTTACTAGAAACTTACTAGAAATAATCGTCGATATAAGTAAGGAAATAGTTTACGTAGTAAGTAAATACTCACTTCTTATTTTGATTAATTTACTTACATAATAATAATAATTTAGGCCTTTTGGCGTACCACTCCTGAGCACGTGCCTCCCCTCATTACGAGGGGGCTTTAGTCTGTAATCTACCATGTTGGCCCAGTGCGGTTGGCGGATTTCATATGCCTTTCGAAAATAGTTTAGATTTCTATGAAAACGGGTTTTCTCACGACTTTTTGCTTCACTGTAAGCAAGTGATATTCATATAGAAATTATGATTCGCACATAGATTTCGAAAAACCCAGAGGTGCGAACCGGGGTTTGAACCCCAGACCTGGTGTCCGCACGACGCCTGCTTAACCAATCGGCTATCAGTGCTACGAATTAACTTAATCGAAAAAACAGTGCTGTCTATGGACATCCGAAAGAAGCAAAAATGTATAGTATAAGTAAAGCGCGGGGCGCCGCAACTACCTCTCTGTATACCTATATATATGTATAGTGTAACGCTACTGATGCTTAGCATGGATAGAGTGGCCGCGCGGCGAGCGCCCCGAACGTCCATATAGAAGCTTCGCTTAAAAAAATGGTACTTATGGAATTTATGAAAGTAGGTTCCTTCACACTGGGCTACTTCCAACTAAACTCATTAAGGTGAAGGCGCCTGTCTAGCCCGCGAAATTCAAAATTTTCGAGTATTTTTATAGTTTATCCAAAATCTGAAAACATTTAAGACAACATTTTGTGATTTGCGAAAAACACAGTATGCAGTGCGTTTATTAATACATTTATTTTACTCTAAATATTATCACGGTGGATATGATACTAGTAAATCACTAAATATACAAAAAATGCCAGATTATCTGGATAGCTGTCGTTCTTGAAATGTTTTAGAGTAAGTTGGATATATTAATAAATGCACTGCACACGGTCTTTTTCGCGAATTACAAAATTTGTCTTTTATTATTGTCAGATTTTGAAAAATTTCTAAAAGAACTCAAAAAATTTGAACTTCGCGGGCTAGATGGGCGCTTTAGCCTTAATATTATAATTATAGGTGCTGTAATTTCCGGGCACCGTCCTCGCTGTTCGGATTTTGGTAAGGTCCACATTGTTTGTTACCGTCATCTTCGGTTTGTGAATAATTTATGTAGTTACTGGCCACGTGTTTGTTTAGGATGATATTTTGATGAAATACCCAATGTTACCGTCCACAAAACAATCTTGGTCGGCTTGATGAATAGGTGAGGATTAAACAGTAACGGTGTTTATAAATTATTCACCTGTTTGCCGTAGGTGGAGCTTATGGTTACCCGTATTGGTTATGAATGTGTTGTTGTGTTGTGATTTCAATATCTAGTTAATTATTCAAAAGGATTTTATCAAATATTTTAATATATATTTTTTTGTATTCCACATTTGACAGGTTTTTAATATTTTTTTTTTAATTTTTATTCTTTATGTGGTACTTCTCCAATTACTGAAGATTGGCTATCAGATGTGAGTACTTTGCTATAAAAAAAACTTGAGAGGTGGACACCCGGATGGAATGCAGTTGCAATATCTGGAACTTGTGCAGAAACACTGTCAGGATTCATTATTGTTACCTATTATTTTTTATTATGTCCAAAAATAATCGTCGCGACACCACACTGTTCAATGCGAAATAGAAAGACGAAACGAAAATAACTGGCTTGCTTTGTATAAGAGAGAGAGAGAGAGAGACAGACAGAGAAACACGCGCACGCCGCACGGCTTACAACTATAGCAAAAAGTGTCGTTACAACTTTTGGTCTTAATTTTTTCCGTCTAGCCCCCTTTCGCAACGCGCGATAAGGAACTTCGTTCCAAAAACGAATATTTATTAGCCCTGAGACAATTTACTTTCTCCTGCTGTGCACTGACAAAACACTTACACCGAAACTTTGTTGTTTCTAATAAACTCCGTAAAAATAAAAACTAGGGGTTATGCGGTCCTCCTAGATTTCGAGGCTCCCAAATCTTAGCGGTAATTTAAAAAAATATCGCTTCTTTCAACGGCAGCTGATAGGTAGGTACAACCAACAAAATGTAATCGTGTCCGACAAAACGCTGACTAAGTATATAAGTAGCAAATCGATTATCAGAAGGTCATAATATTTATTTTTCATGTTACCTTAGTATTCAACTTTATTTATAGCAAAGTTTCAAAGTATTTCTTTTACAATACAGATTTATCGATTTTATTATATTCCAGCGCTGTTGAAACAAACTATGTCACACCAGTTAAGTAGAGCTGTTAGTACAACAGATTTTATTCAAACGCGTACAGCATTGCAACAAAAACCAGGGCCACAGTACTTAAGTAAAAACATTTGGTTTTACCATGCACTAGGGAAATCAATGATCCAGATTCATTCGAAGCGAGCCGTCGTTGACCTAATAAAAGAATGCCGTGGTCCAGCGAAAATTAATAAGCTGGAAAGCTGGATCAAAATAAAATACGAGATGTTTTAAAAAGGTACTGATTAAATCTTTATTGAAGCTTGCCTACGATTTTAGGGTGGGTTACGTTCACGAATTTCAAGTAAAGTTTCCGAAGAAATAGAGTGATGCTTTTTGGATTTATGACTACGAGGCATTACTACTTATATGCTGTAATTACATTTTTTTAGTAAGGAATACTAAAAATAATAATAGGAACTACAAAAATAATTTGTTGTTTTAGTTTTTTTCTCAGTGTAGGAGACTAAAACCATTGCTTATCCATATTTTTTATTACAACTTCCGACTAGCAAACAAAAGGTGCAGCTTGAAGGAAATAATTTACCGATGTTTCATTCACTAAAACCCGTTGCAATATTTTTGAGTCAACACCTCGCCGTCGAGCAAACACAAACTAAAAGCAAAAAGACAACAATGACCGCTGCTGGTTTTTATTTTTATCGTAGGAGAAAAAATATGATGGAGAGTTCCAAAGCGGCAATGTCCAGCTGAGTTTACAAATAAATACATTGCACGGTATGTAGGTATTTTGCTTTTGCCTACAAAAGTAACTTAACACATTTTCGGTTTAAACTTTGTCGTCGGTGTAAAGTCGGGCTTATTATTTTTAAGGGTCAGATAGGGCAGCAATAATTTTCTTTCATATCATATTCAAAAAGTTATAATAAAAACAGTAGGATGAAAACCAAATTCATACAAAAGTCAATATAAATAAATAAATAGTCTGTGAGCGATAATTTTGGATTATACTAGTGAAAAATTAAGTAAAAAATTAGCGTGCACAAAAAACCATAACTAAGAGTCTAGATACCCTAAGATTACAAAAATGTTATATAAAACCTTTATATATTGTATCCCTAAAGGTTACGTAACGCCCTTATAAATTGATTTCTTTTTAAACGAATTCTCTCTCAAAGTTAATCAAGTTAAAAATGGGGAAAAACTCCTCGACATTTTCTATTAAAGAGAGTTATTTCGAAGATCGTACCTTTGACGGAGTCGATGGAATATTTATTTAAACTTTAACGTACGGGTTTAACTTAATATACGTACATTTTTTACTTACTAGGTTATTTCTTAAAGTCTTTTAATCACGTAGTTTGGTTTGTATGTTAGGGCCTGACGCTTTGAGACTCAAATCAAACTGACGGGTTCTCAGATTATTCTGTGACCACAATAATTATGTTGGGAAGTTCTATATGCCGGTAGCTAATGGTCTCAAGCCGCCAATGCGTCACTGCAGGGTACCCGAGGGCAGCGTAAAACACCTTTGCTAAGACCCAAACCCACCTGTGCCCAGATCCTATAAATAAGTAGGTATCTACGAACCGCAACCCCGCCGGGACAATTTATTCTATTTATTTATGAAGTGGGTTCCCGAAAAATATCGTCATTATTTTTATATTATGTTTTTGTACGTTAAAATTTGAGACAGCATTGCAAATTTACGAAGCTTGTATCATGGTCTCGATATTTTTTAATTTATTCAAAGGACGTAAATTTAAAGGATAAAATATTTTAGTACACTGAAAAACCTCAGAAAAACAAAGTAAATAGTCTTGTATGAATTCGGGTTTTACCGTAATAGTGACAGAAAAAGAAATGTGGTAATTTTACTAGATTATCTCGTGAAGAATCGCGGTGAATCTGTGGTCGGCACCGAGGTTTCTCTCGCTGGCCGAACTATTTTGGTGCGAAAAACGTTCTTAATATAACCCTCTTTGAATTACGAACGCTAGAAAAAACTCGAATCCTATATTACTCGAGAATAATGCCGGAGCACACGAGCCTCTCAAAAAAATACATCAGTGGAAATTGTTTTCCGCCCGGAGGTAGACTGTTTGCGAAGATTACTTTCGCTGATCGTCCACAGCGGACGATTTTCCTACTTTATGAGTCGAACGGGCGGAGCGAGGAGGTGAGAATAGTTCAGCTGGGTAATAGAGACCGTTCTTGAACCTAGGATTACTTTTTCTGAGTTTATTGCGTTTCTGCGATAGTCAATTGTCGTGGCGAAGTGTGATTACGTCAGCCGACTAGAGTATTTATTGGGACTATAAATGTCAAGCAGTGAGGTTTTTGCCCCAGTTACGGGATATGAGTGTTGGGTAAATAACGTAATTAGTCGCAAAGATTCAATATATTAGGTAGACTCAAATAAATTATTTTATGTAGAACCAATAATATACTGTTACTTATAAGATTTAGTTTTTGCTCCTTGAATAACTACTTATGATGACTATACCTAGTGGATATGTTATTTAGATAATATCCTCTTTCACCTATAAATACGATATAATATAAGTAATACCCCGTAATATCAAGGTGAGAAATTGATACCTAATGTATTTTTTTATATTATGGATGACAGACTTCGTCACGCATTACCGTCATGGACGAGCACTTTACGCCGATCTTCTGTAAGACAGGTATGGGTAGCCAGCCCGTATGAGCGGTAGTCAATTGGCTACAGCGTGGCTCCACCACATTGTAGTTTTATCACGCCACACCTCTATTTAAATAGCGCAGTGTGAAAAAAATCTTATCAGTCATTCATCTTTCTTAACAGTTTTCAATTTACCATTAACGAAAAAAATACCCTTTCGGTTACTCCAAGGTCTCAAAGTACCCTCATAAGCCGAATAGTTTCCAATTACGAAAAAATGTACAGTCAGCCGCTGAAAAACCTAACCCTTTTTGTGGTTCGATCGAAATAAAACGAGTCGGCCGCTTTGCCGCCAGATTCAGGCCATAGTTAGGACCCGACCGCCACGTCGCATTCAAGCACAAAATGGAAAACCCGGAAAGGTACCCCAAGGACCGAGTGAGCCTCTTTATGTAAATTCGCAGTGTACAAAGGTGGAGTAATGTAAAAGAGAGATTGGGATTCTTCGGCGTTTTCACGCTTCAACATGGCGTCGCACCCGATCGGCACAATTTAGAAATAAAAATTTACCGGCCTGAAATTGAACACAAACACGGTGAAATTCAAACATCCCATCTTTTTGTGGGCGTGGTCTACTCAATTTCCGTGGAATAATAACGAATTACTCATTTTACACGCTGTTCCAATATGTATAAAAGCTTAAAGCATTGTTGCACCTACCCCTGTACAGATAAAGGAAAGTTAATTAGGTTAATTATACATACGAAGTATTTATAATAAAGATTAAAAAAAATATCCTTGAAAGAAATAGAGGATTTAGGAAATATAATTGCAATAGACCGCCAAGCCACGTCATGGGACCGCAAGTTATGGTAGGGACCAGTAACTGCGCGTCGGTATCGAAATACCCCCAGGGGATTCTCATGGATAGTTCAATATATTGTTGTTCCGTAATATAATAATACAATAAACATGGTTTAACGGATATAGGAGGGACTGAAGTGGATTAAAACTTATTTCGTATTCCATGCGGACTGAAAAAAATCTGGGTATATTTTTTGCTCAAACTATAATAATACTAGCTGTGCCCGTGACTTCGTCCGCGTAGTATTTAACTTAATAAAAATTTCGGGACTATCGGGATAAAAAGTCCTATGTGTTAATCCCGTTTATAAACTATCTATGTTCAAAATTTCATCCAAATCCGTTCAGTAGTTTTTGCCTGAAAGAGTAACAAACATCCACACTCACAAACTTTCGCATTTATAATATTAGTAGGATGGTCGTATTTCAATTATTTCCCATTTAATTTATTTCAATTTTTATTCTGATCAAAGTTTTTTATATCATTGTGAGGATTTTAGAAAATCAACTCACCAAATTTTGCAAAATAATCTAAATGGGTGTTTTAAGGCATACCTAGTCGTTTCTAACTTTTTTAAATGTTGTTCAATGTTAATCGTAATAGTTTTATGCGTAACTTGACGGTCTCCCATCAAAAATAGTACGAAGTTTCAAAGCTAGACATCTTTCAGATTTACGATACGCAATGTTAATAATGCAAGGCTATTAAAATTAATGTCGCTACTAAATGTTTTTATGACTGACATTTTGACATTATAAACTCTGTAAATTCTATTCAGAATTTATGAGGTAACTGTACTTACCTAAAACTTTTTGAATATTTTGCACAATATTCAATTAAGCCAACTTTGATGCTTATTTGATTAGGATTTACAAAAGAATTTAAAAGAATTTCACTAGAACACCTTTGTACATTACTTACTCAAATACAACATTATTTTACTCAATTAACTAAAAAAAACAAGATAACTTACGCTTTTTAAAACGCAATGAGTTAAAATATTTTTCGCTCTCGAGGAACTCTTTGCAAATCACCTGACGGCTTAATAGCCAGTCTAATGACCAAAAATCCCGGAAGACACAAAATTATGATAAGTAAAAATAACATTCCTATAGACCTGATCTCTCGATTACAAAATAAAGCTACAATAACAGTCTATGCAGCTCTTTAGGACTGCATAGAAATCCTTTTCCCGCAGGAAATGTACTAAACTAGAGATATTTAATCGAATGAAATCCGCAATATAATATAATATAACAGCACACAGAAACTGTGCAAGGAACTAACTGTGGAACTTAAGCTAGTGGAGTTTCCCGTGGAGTAATGCGATTAGTACTACGATTATAATACATATTACATAAGACATAAGTACATATTCATATAATATATAGTGTAATTTCCTAACTTATGTCAATCCATATTTTATACATACCTATTTATAAATTCTTGTAGATATTGATATCACATTTTTATGTAAACATAGCTGTGCCCCGCGACTTCATCCGCGTAGGATTGGATTATTGGGTTAAAAAGTATCCTATATGTTAATCCCGGTTATAATCTATCTGTGTTCCAAATTTCATCCAAATCCGTTCAGTAGTTTTTGCGTGAAGGAGTAACAAACATACATACATACATACATACATACATACATACATGCATACATACATACATACATACATCCACACTCACAAACTTTCGCATTTATAATATTAGTAGGATTTGTCTTTCGTATTTACGTAGGTAAGACTGATTATTTAAAATATTTCCAATCAAGGTAATAGCGAGTAGCGGAAAAAATTATATGCAAAAAGTTTATCCAGTATAGTACTAGGTGAAACAGAAAGGGTATACTATCTTTTTGCAACTTAACTTTGAAAATCTAAAACTATCGGCTCTGCGGGACAGTTGAAGTACTGAAGGTTTTGTAGACTTATGAAATCTGTCAACAGCTGTATCCCTATAACACCTTTTGTTTTTCATGTTTCCTCCAAAGCTGATAGTTTTAGAATTACAAAGTTAAGTTTTGAAAAAAAAGTATACCCTTTATGTTTCAACCTGTATATTAAATAAATAATTATCATATAAATACTACCAGTTTTAATAGATTGACGTAGGTACATTTAAGCCCTAAATCTATAGAAATTCAAAAAATTAAAAATGTCTTGTAATTTCATTGTAACAAGTTTTTTTTATTGGGTTTAAGTCAATCCTATAATAAATTTTACTTGGCATCGAGAACTCATAGTACCACACTAGCTACCTTTGTTCCCAAAACTGAACAGTAGTTTCCATCTTGCTGATAGTTGAAGCGTCACATCAAGTTGGAATATTTGGCTAAATTGGACAACTGAAACTAAAATAGGTTACTATATGTGGTCTAATTTCAAATGGGTGAAGAGATAGACACGCTAGTAATGTTATAGGCGTATATTGGAGTGTTCAAAGTTATTACGATCAAGACGAAATCGGTCTTATTATCTTTTAAGTTCCAAAAGTTTTTTTAAAGTAGGTTTTGTTAAGTATACTCGACACACTAATGATGGGTCTCCGCATCACTGAAACGTTTGGTACATGATTTTGTAAATAAAGCTTAATTTCGCGTATGTGACGTTTCTGACGCTGACGTCACGGGAGAAACGACAGCTGACGGGCCTCAAGCGATATTCTGTCGACGCAAACGTCCTTTGCATGATAGAGTACGCATATTACGTTGTACCGTATAATTTTGATTGTGATAAATAAAGCTTATTATAATTTTGGTGACAAGATTCACAAGCGAATGTATTATTGATTTGTGTAGGTACCTTGTTTATATTGTCTTTGTTTTTTAAATAAACTAGGTATTATAGTTCCTAATTTCACTGCAGAACCCTAAAAACTACTTTCTAGTATTGACATTTATTTGCAAATTTAAAACAATAGTAGGTGGAATAGTAGGAAATATATTGTTGTGTGAGATCTAACAGGTCAAGTGTAAAATATATTAACACAGAAAATAATTTTGTTCAAAAAATGTAATCCATATCACGGTGGGAATTTGATATTATTTTTTCAAAGGATATTTTATTTTCACTGAAGACACTGCCGTCGAAATAAAGGGCGGCGCTTTCATTTGTACAATATCGTAATAATGGGTGCCTTCACCTGTCATCGGTGTCTGTTTCTGATTACTTTTGTTATATAGAAATCTTTTGTTTCGTATTGTTAAAACCTACGTTTCTAGGGATAATAAGTACGTAGGTACGTAAGTAGATACAAAGTGTGCAAGCTGTTAAAATTTTGTATTAAATTCATTTGAATAGGTTGCCGATCTGAATCAAGGTAGATAATGTAGCAGAGCGGCGCGGGCGCACGTTTGCGGGGGCCGTTGGAGGGACACAGACAGAAAAGAAGTCATAGATGGTTTTGATTTGAATCGTTAAATCGTTTTGAAATTAGTAGATCATATCGCTAAGCTGTATATCTATTCGGGCTCAGACAGGACCACCTAAGCTCAACGTAAAAAGATAAACGTTGTGAAAACGTCGATAGCATAGCACTCAGGTCGTTTGACGACCCGCATTTTGATACCGCTCATGTTTATTTTCGATTTCACTTCACTTAGTATAAGCGAAGCTTGGTTTGCAGATAAATTTCACAAAAAACAGATGAAAATAATTTAAAGATAATAATACATAAATTATTCTCTGAGTTGGTTACAAAAGATGGTGCTTATAAAGTTATGAAAACAGAAATACTTAGTATTGTAACGTTTTGGCGAAATTTAAAAAAATAAAATTATGATATTTATTTAATAACATCGTAGTATTTTATTTAACCTTTTAGACACAATACAGCACTATCATAAAAATTGAAAAAAGTACCTAAAATGTATCTCTTATTTTTAAATATACTATTCCGTGCACTATATCGACATAGGTTGGTATTTCCTAATAGAGAAACTGTATTCACATTCATTTGTGCAGACAAAATGGGTCTGAGCTGTCCCTGTACCCTTGCTTTAAATGTATTAATTTGCGGTATCGTGTTGTGTAAGTTTTATAATTATTAATCACAAAATGTTGACTCAATAATTAACATTAAAGTATCCTTTGACTAAGGTCGGGCCCAAAAAAGAACCTGATAATCAACGAAATTGAAGTGTTATATTTCTAGTGCTATGTTTGTGTAAAAAATAAACTGTGATTGTTTATGTTTAAGGTGCAAAAGAAAATAAAATAAGAAACGAAAAGCAAGCGCTCAAGCTTCTTGAATATTTACATGGACACAACATTGGACAGGATTACGTATTGCAGATGCCAGCCCTTATATTATCCCCTGTTGTAATTATATCCACGAAAAATGATGGGAACGACCTAAAAATTAACAATATGAGTAACAATGTAAGAGATAAAACAAGTAGCAATATGAAACGGGAAGTCATTTCGCTTAAACATATTTTGGATAGCACAAAGCCTCTTGAAGAAAATAATGATATAGAAATCAACTTCAGACAATCACTCAATAGAGGTAGTGTTAATAAGGACAACTTTAAAATTGACGGAGTATCGAATGAAATTTCTGATAATGAACTGAGTAATTATAAAAGCATCGAAAATATGACTAAAGGAGTTAACGCCTCTTCTTCAATAACCACTACGGAGGAAACTCAATTAGAAGAAAATACAACTGAAATACAGCCAACCCCTATATCTGAAGGTTATGTGAATGAAGTAAAAGATTATATGTTTCCAAATGATAACAAATTATCTGTAATGCTACAGGTACCTTCAGATTCAGATGAACGATGGAATAATTTTACTTTAAATGCAAATGTCACTGTTTCTGCAAACAATACGGAACAATATCCAAATAATTTAATAGAATTTCCATCAAAGAATGAAACGAGCACGATGAAAGGTCCCTATTCAGGCGCTCTGTATAACAATGCCTTCATCGATCAATTATCAATTACGACAAATTCTTATACAAACGAGGAATCACCTTTGCCGCCACCCCGAGATGATAGATGGAGGAGTTTCTCTTCATTAGGAGAAATGTTATCGATGCCAAGTGGATTTAGACCATTAGCCGGTTTGTATTACGACAGGTTTTTGGACAAACCGTTGATTAACATTCCCAGCTTGGTGCCTTTTAAGAAATTTTATCTGTTTTGATTCATTTAATTTCTTTTTTTGTAATCTTTGAATTTCTTAGTTACATAATTTTATCAATAGTTTCCAACAAAGTATAATTATGGTAGTTGATAATCTACTTTGTTAACGTATAGTGACTTAAATTAATATTTATAATAATATTATATTGATCTAAATACTATTTAAATATAGCACATCCCTACATAGGGCATGAGACATTTTAAAACGTTCTAAAAATTATTGATTCACAAACTCGATTACAGATTTTTAAAACTCTACTACTCGTAAAACACCTCTAACTATGTACGTATCAATGAGCTCAGCACGCCAGCGTCATAAAACCTGAACAATGCGAGTACTGCAGCTCGACAAGGCTCTAACATTTGTATTGTCAGAAAACACTCGTAAAGCAACCATCAGTTCTCGTGTTCCAACTCGTGTTTAACATTGTAACTACAGAATCGATGTTCAATGACTACTGCAATGTCGTCACTACACTGTTTACTGTATGCAATGCTTAAACATTGTAGACATTAAGAATCTTAAACCACAAAACAGCTAAATAAGTGGTAATTGTGTGAAAATTTTTTTTATAATCACACCGAATACTTACCTTATTATTTTTAATTAAGACTTTTGAGTAGGACCAAGATGTTTTCTTTTTAAATAAAGGTACTGACGTAAAAGCTTTGATTTTTTCTATAGAATTCTCTCCCCTCATTCCAATTATATCCGTATCTGCTCATTGCATTGACTCAAATTTCCAGTAGCCACCAGCGTTGTGAAATCTGAACAATACCAGTTCACTTCTATAGTTCAATTAAAATGAGCATTCTTATAATGTTGATCAACTCAATTTAATTAGTTGACTTATATAACACTTTGTTTTCCGATTCAACTAAAAGGGAGGTCTTATCAAACTCGTATATCTAATAACGTAGCTACAAAATGGATGAACATTGTTTGTTATCAGATATCGGGTAGATAGTTCATAGATATGTTTGATTGTAATTAGTCGATCGTGACGTTCCGATCTCATAATCGTAATAGCACAATCTGCTTCTTGCCGGGCAAAGAGATGCAAAATTTCATATCTGCCCTAGTCTTCAAGTAGTGCTGTACCCAATTTATTTTTTAATCTATTGTTTCTACGGAACAACGCTACGACAGCTGAGGTATGTTTGGCTGGCTCGGTTTGTAGCAAGAACACAAATAAAAGCACACAGTTACTTCCAGCACATTTATTATTTAACTGACACAGTCACTCGCCATTCCAAGCTCCTTGCAAAATGTACTAAGGCAGGAAGTAGATTTTCCTTTAAAGTGTTATTGTTACGATAAGAGAGGAAACAGCAAATCGATTTCCTGTGTTATGTGTTTATTCTGAGACAGATTAGAAATGAGAACAAAATGCATGTTTTTTTTTATTGCCTTAGTAGGCACCAAAGAATTCGTTTATTATTACAAATAATATGGTAGGCACACTGGAAGACTGTACACATGATGGTGTGGTAACTGTCGCCCAGAACATCTGCAACTTTAGGGAATCAGACGCGGGGCCAGCTTTTAAGGGACCTGTGAACTTGCCTTTTGAAGAATCTCTTATTGTACTGCACGTGCGTGGAAGGAAGGCTCACGATGCACCTTCATTAGTGATATGAATGATAATGGTATAAATGGTTGTACGATAAAATATAAAATAACATAATGTTAAACAATTAATAAGAAACTCTAAGAAACCCCCAGACAGACTAGCGAGGAGCGAACGATTCGCGCCGCACTAATTGTGCCTGCCAACACAACATGGAAATTGACGCGAGAGAATTATACGTACGTCCTATATTTTCATCTCTTATACCAATCCTTTCTCCTTAAAAAATAAGAGTCCAATTAACAAACCCTTCCTATTCATTGGATTAAGAAGGGAAAGCTTGATTATTTTTTTGGTTTTGTTATTAAAATGTTATCACAGGACTTAATTGTCTTTATAATGAGGTGCGCCATCAATATTCAAAGTAAGAACTTTGTCTCTCCAAACAGTACCCTCGACAAATCGTCGACCAGAATAAGATATTAGGGGATGGAACTTCACGCATTGACCCCTTTTTAAAGGTTAATGTCTTGCGCCTGCCTTCGCATCACCTGAATACTAATAACGCCTATAGATATGTGGTATGTGAATGTTTTGGAAGTTTCCGTAGCCACTCGATAAACGTAAATTGATTGAGGGATGTTTAATTAGATTATTAGGGTCCCATCTATCCAAAATTAGTAGGGTTACCTACATTTATGTCACAAACTGAATCATTATTAACCTTGAAAACTAAAGACGGAACACGGGGTGTATTAACAAAATGTAAATCAAGCAATCTTTTTTTATGGGTCTGAACTTGGAATTGTTTTTCCTTTCAAGCAGATGTAATTAAAATTATCTGTGATTTACAAACCATTCGTATTCTATTTGATGGGTCGTGAAACCACTTGAATCTGCAAAAATAAATGGTTTATAAGGAAATAAAACATGCTTACTCCCTATTATAACATTTACATATGAATTCAGTACCTACATATTATAACATTTAGATTAAAAGTCCATAACTCGCTAATTGGAATTCAAAGCCAAATAGGAAACGAATAAAAACATCGCAAGTACTTAATAGCTTAACGCAAAGCTTGTTAGGTACGCTAAATTTACAACAAAGTATGTTCTAATTTCCAACCGTGCGCAGTACAGAACGCATTCCAGCGACTGCAGTATGCGACGCGGGATATTCTAGACTCGTTTATTGTTGCCCGTACCTACGTTTTGGCTTAACTAACCTTTTAACGTTTTATTGGTATGTATGACTTTAATATGTTCAAAGTGACTGTGTAGACCAGCTGTTTTAATAGGATGGTTTACATTGTGATTTTTTTATTTGGTTACTGGAAAAAGGTATTTACTTTTTAGATGCTACAAGTAGCTATGTCGCAAAATAAATCACGTTTCAGGTAGAATTCGACATTGACCTTGATAAAAAGATACAGCTAAAACAGAGAAAATATTAGTAGATAGGAAGGGCAAATATAAGTTTGTACAGATAAAAACAGTGTGTACATTAAAATAAACAGACGACAGCTACAAGAAAAAAAAAGAATTAAGTAATCATAAACGTTCAACTCAAAGTCAATACATATCAGAAAACGAATTCATTATTATTTGGTGCACCTTTTTTAGCAGTCCTCGTATGATTACATTTTTCGAATATAGGTAAGTGGCAATCCATCAACATTCGTTTTACTATTAGGCAAAGCTAAAGAAAAAGACACGAATAAACTATCATTACATTTTTGTCAAAGAAAATATGATTCCACACGTCTCCTGACACAGACCTCATTACCGAATCGAGAGACGTTGAGGAAAACGAGCGGAGAAAATCAATAAAGTCGCTAAATCCTTATGCACATCAAAGGCAGCCGATACAAAACACCTCTTCGAATAATTCTCATATCTACATATCAGATGGTAATGAAATCTGAGCCGGAGACACGACACGTGGGGCTGGATTATTGAGGAAGGCGTCGCCGCGCGCCCTCAATGCGGTATTACATATGATTTATTTAGGGGTGCCGTAACACTCCACATGTTTCCTGAGATAACTTTTGCACACACTTCATGCGCACCTAGCTACAAATCTGGCGTATTTGATAAGAATATTTGTAGTGATTTATCGTTTAGGTAAGACAAATTCTCAATATTAGGGTGATTTTGAATATTTAGAGTATAGGCAAAACAGTTTTGGAATCAAGTGTAAATTGCTTGAAATTTTACTTTTATATTTTTTTTATTAACATTTTTTGAAAAGATTTGGGAGACAAACCCACTACTCACCTTCAGTTTGTCAACCCCTAAAATTAAGTATAAACCAAATAAATTGATCCATAAATAGAAGATACCAACACCGAAGACCGAACTTCTTTGGTCAAGAGTCTGTTCTCATTAATAACCTGAAATTTCTCGTGGAACTAAAAAGATAATTCGACAAGTGTTTCACCCCTAAACTCCCAAATCATTTTACTATGGATTTCTGCAAAGTTACCAAGTTTTTGAACAAAGCGTCACCATATTTATTTTAATATAGATACTTTTCTGAAAGTGATATAATTACTAGATCCTCATTAAAATCAAGACATTAATGTGAACAGGATTGAACGTTACTAAACTTAACAATAACTGTTCGCATTTAATAATATAATAATTTCGCATTTTAATTAACATTGCTAACCCTTATTCTGGGCATCTAAACAGAAGTTGGAGGGACTATATGTTATAACAACAGTCAGGCATGTTTCGCCTCATAGCTGACCATAACTTTAATAATGTTTCATAATCATTTTCTATCTGTGGTTAGTTGTGTGTTTGTTCACCAAAATAAGCGGTATAATTTCCTAAGGGCGTGTAGACAGAAATTAATTTTACATTGGTCCGGAACCGCCCCGGGGCCGGGTGCTGCTCAAGTAATTATAAAATTCGTTCGATTACCCCTTTTCGCCCTGTGAAAATATCGACTGTGCTTTACAATGTTCACGGGATTTTGAACTAAATCCCTATACCATTAGTTTCATACTCGTACACGAAGTTTTATCTCTTCTTTTTATCCTTTTTACAATCAGTATTTTATCTTCTTTTTATCCTTGTTTTAGTTATTAATAAAAAACTTTCGAGTGCCGAATACAATCAAGATGTATGTAAAAATCGTTGTCACCTCTGTCGTGTGAATGTAGCCTTAGAGGTCATTAACATGAAGAAGCTGACACCGTTCCGTCTACTTATAGGTATATTTTTGCCATGTAATGGCCGAATATTACAGTAAAATGTATAGGGATCATCGGTGCTGAGTTAACTGTGTGAATGACCGCTTACGGTTTTTATATGAAATAATTCCTAGATAATCCATTAGTAGTTTAGGTCCTCCCTTCAAGGCTTCCAAAGAGCAAACATTCCACTTATATTTATCAGGTACAATTCAGACGAATTAAATTAACCTCCGTCTACCCGGAACATTGTATCCTGTACTTCTGGGATTGTTCGGTAAACAAGTACAATTTGAGCGTAACAGACGAACTAAAAGCGAGAATGTTTGCGGTGTACCTGAGCTGTGACGCTTTGAGACTTCGTAATTAAAATGCCGGTTATATGCATTTATATTACATCTGCATACTGAAATTAAAAATTCTTTATATGGGGGAATGTTTTGTTATTCGGAATGTACAATTCAGAAGGAATGGTGCGCTTCGCGAACAAAAAACAAGTAGTTGGACCAAAATGGGTCACAGCTTCCTAAAAATTTGCCACTACAGACAGCAATTAAGGCAATATGTCAATTGAACTAGAAGCCTCTTAGACTCCAAACCAAGCCACCCACGGAATGCCCAAATTCAGTTGACCAATTGATGTTCCGTCGAAGCAATGTTGTTTGATTTTATTTCACGATAAAAATGTTTCAACTTTATTTTTAACCTAACCTTGTTCAACATAAGTATAATAAAAGTAATGGAAACACTAGGAATTGGAACTCACAATCAACTCTATGCTATGCAGCAGTAATATTTCTTGAAACATTCATTTAACTATGAAAGTAACAAGTATTTCAGCGCAGCTCGAGCTGGCATTTTTAACATTGTCAGACTGAATCGTTAGCGAGACTTTTATAACGGGCAATGTTGCCAACAAGACCGATTCTTGGAAACGTGTTGCGTGATGACTACGGTATTCTTTGAGACTTCAATTAGGTCAAATGGAAGGTTTATAATTGGAAATATTTTTTATTAATTGACTGTACTTAGTAGTTAACAATCCACATTGATGTTTACGCCTACTTATGGAATTTTGTAGCGAACTGGAGCGTCGGTTTTAGATGTTAATAAATAGCTATATAACATATTATAATAACAATTGCCCTATCCGTACGAAAGCATTCTAAAGGTCTACTACGTACCTATAGCCCGAGTGGTTTGAAGGGAAACATAATAATACGAAATAATCCTATTATCACGATAAATGTTCGGAGTAGTGAAAATATGGTGATAAATATACCTGTTCTTCTGAAAATATAGGTACAGGTATTATATTAAATAACTGGTAAAATTGAAATATTTATCCAAACAAACAAGTTACCAAGTTACGAGTGAGCTTTAGTTATACATTTCCGGATGATAAAATCTTCGCGGTGATAGGAGAGTTTCGACTAGTGATGTAACGAATGTTGGATTTTTGACATTCGCGAATGCGAATGCGAATGCGAATATTTGGCTTCAACATTCGCGAATGCGAATGCGAATGCGAATGTTGACTTTCAAATAAAAAACCCTAAATTGTAAATTAAAAAAAACCCCGATGCGAAGACTTTTTAAATTACAAGAGCTGATAATTTTTAAACGGTTGAATCGATTTTCGTGAATCATAGCTAAGAACACTCTCGATCAGAATACCTTTCTAAAAAAGAAACAAAATTCAAATCGGATCACCTGTTTGGGCGCTACGATGACACAGACAAACACACAAATACACATGTTTAACTTATAACACGCCTATTTCTCGGGGGTTCATAAAGAGCGCGCAAAATATCATATTGGATTGACATTTCGTGTCGGCCGAACATAGCCGAACCCATATAGGTTGAAAGAACGAAGTTAGTCACATAAAGTTAATTCGAAGAGATTTGTTTTGATTTGAGGGTAGTTTAGTATTATTTCACTAATCAAATTTATTTTATATTAAAATTTTATTGAGTTAATATTTTAATTAGACTAACAAAAGCAATAGAGAAATATCCTATTTATAATTTAGTTGTCTACTTACTCGAGACACTTTTTTTTAATTTCAAATATAAGTAAATTAAATAAGTGCACTTAAATAAGTGCATTATGTGCAAGTGAGCTAAGTAACGATCGAGGCTGGTTTGCAGCTAGAGACTTAACGCGAGGGCTGTGCTGTGATGGAGCCAAGTGTGTAATTAACAATGCTCACGCATTTCATACGACATTTTACAACTTAATTGCGAGTAAAAAATATTTAGAGTACAATCTTAATTGAAAAAAAATCACAATTCACGAATTTTTTTAAGACCTATAATTGCAGGATGAATGAAAAATAAAACAACATGGCGCGCCGTAAGTCTTTAGGGTTCCGTAGTCTAACTCGGAACCCTTATAGTTTTGGCACGTCCGCCTGCAATCACAGTAATTTTATTCAGAGACTAATTAGGGCTAAAATACTACAACCTAGCCAAAAAAAATGAGTTTATGTACCGCTAAAAAACTGTTTTTAAATTTTGAAAGCAAAGTTATTCCATTGTACCTACCCTACTTAAGAAGGGGGAACGAAAAAAAAATGTTTACACACCACCTCGATTGAGGTATTGTTCAGTAAGTATTTTAAAATTATTTGAAGGTTTTGTTGACAGCTTTTCAATATTAATTCCCGTTTACGAAATATTGAGCTTCATTGTGGCCTTTTTTACTAAAGTAGCAAGATTCATCCTTTAAATTAGCACTACATTATAAATGGTTTATTATAGGAAATAAATAGTTCTTTACTATTCAAAATTATAATTTTATTTTTTTAATCTTAAGTTTGGATTGAGTCTCAAACCACGCACCACTGATTCTGCACCCAGTCTAATCACAACTTCATTATTTGAATTAAAATCCTTGTAAAAATCTTCATCAGTCCAAAAAGAAAATAAAAGTATATGTCACTTTTACTGAAGATGTCTATGATGCCGGTTTAATAAATTTAGTAACAGAATTTCCTACTATTTTATTTAAAAAGGTGACCAATAGTTTATTTATTTCGCAGAAATTAATAGGTTACGTGAGCCGCCGTATTCTATGTTTCATATCAATAAAAAAAACATCACTTTTATTTTATGAGTTCCGTAGTATCGAAAAGTGGCAGGATATCTGCGGAACTCTAGAGTATGCGTAGTCCGACATGCATTAGGCTGGTTATATTTATCTATGGGTCTGGCAAAGCCGGTGACAATTATTATATTATTTGAAATACAATAAAACGAATGTTTATCATATGTTTTATCTACAATGAAATTGAATGTGAAAGAAATTTATTTAAATAATTAATGTAGGTATTTATGTATAATATTTAAATAAACATCGTTTATTTATTGTTTTAAATGTTTACTATTTTTAGGATAACTCTATACTAAGATTAAAAAATGTAGAGTCAATAGCACTGGTGCGTAATAAGCTGCTATATGAACCTAAAAGCGGTGCAATAAGGGCCACCCTGTGAGCAAGTTTGTTTAAATAACATATATTTCTTACTAGTTGTTATTATTCCATATCCATCTATAGATAATTTCCTTTTTGTTTTTCAAAAACATTCGCCAAACATTCGCACAGATTCTTGCGAATGCGAATGCGAATGCGAATGTCAAAAAATATGCGAATATTCGCGAATGCGAATGCGAATATTCGTTACATCACTAGTTTCGACCAATGAATCGTGTTTATCTGATAAAAACACTGCTATGATGTAATGTGGACGTGGTAACGTCAGATGCCCCAAACGGTAAACGGTAACAGGTAAATATATATATATTAAAAACGGTTCAGTTATTATAAATATTCGATATATTTCCAGCACTGAGATTACAACAAATAATAGTAAAAGTAACTTCAAGTTAATATTTACGAACCATAATTTATTTCCATCAGTCAGACGTGTCCTTTGTAGTCATTCAGTTAATAATTTATTGATCTACTCGAACGCATTGTAGGCACCTACTTTTACTAATTGGTTCCCGCTGAAAGGTTCCTTTAGCTGGGGCGGCACTTCGAGCCTGTCGACTGAATTGTTCGGAAATAATTAAACGTAAGTACTCCCTACTAAGTAATTATTTTTCTTCGGAACTCATCTATAATTCAATACTTGAGTAGGCTTTAATGTTTGGTTTCAGCGGCGTACTTTTTTTAAAACGATTTTATTGAACGACAATATATTCTATTGTAAAATGTGTAAGAGTCATGGCTTTTGTAGGTACTGATCGTTGAATATAAATAATGATATAGGTAGCTAAGCGCGTTGCTGTTGCTAGAGCTCCATTGCGCTCCAGTCATAATCAGTAATAATGCAGTATTCCTTCGTTCGGTAATGACATTACTTGAAGGAAATGTAATTATTACTGATAGTATCTCTGTCTGGACAGCTCGTGGTGCTGATTCAGTACACGGAATATTATTGCCACCTTTCTTATAATCACTTTAGAGGTCTTTGTCGAAATACAAGCTGTAAGTGAAAAACCGGTTGCCGATACAATTAGCTAGGAAGATAAATTTAAACTGTTACATAATTAAGGAAAATTACATAATGCATGATACTAAGTTAGAGCACTAAAGGCTTATTATTATTATCCTATAATCATTATTTAAGCGGAGGACAAAAATCCTACTAATATTATATATGCGAAAGTTTGTGAGTGTGGATGTATGTTTGTTACTCCTTCACGCAAAAACTACTGAACGGATTTGGATGAAATTTTAAACACAGATAGATCATAACCGGGATTAACATATAGGATACTTTTTAACCCAATAATCCAATACTACGCGGATGAAGTCGCGGGGCACAGCTAGTAGTTATATATATAAGAGTGATTTGCGACAACGACGCCATCAGATACAAAGAATTGGCATTACTATTATTTGCGGGCTTTACATGTTCTATTTTTAGTTAAAAGAAGAACGCCTTCAACTGCGTGTATTTCATATCTTTTGTCGGTTCATCCAATAAATATTTCGCACCTTATTTTCTCATTGATGTTACTGTATCCAGCCTATGTAACGCACGATAGCAAGATCGTAAAGATACACATAATCCAATTTCTCTTCAAGTGGCGGAAATTTCAACGGGAAAATATCTTGAGCGTCACGTAGCCTGTTCATAACGGCAGTGTGTGTTTATTTTTTGTTACAAGTCACGATGGAACGATGCGATTTTGGCAATATTTTTTAAATACTTAGATAGTCTCAAAAGGCAACACAGCAGCTATTTTATTTACATTAATATCTACTACCCTTTGTAATAACTAATTATATAAGCAAGTGGCGATTTAAAAAATTACAAAACTTAAAAGACATGCCCGCTGAGTTTCTTGCCGAATCTTCTCAGTCGGGGTCGCGTTCTGATCCGATTGTAGATATAAGAAAAAAATGTAAACATGTCAATTTGTAAGTGCCCCCGTAGGCCTAAATAAAATAAACTCTTTGACTTTGACGTTGAGTAACAAATCCTTTGTGGATAAAAACATGTACCTACCTAATGTATTTCAGTGATAGCCGATTGGTTGATCACGCGTCTTGGTGCATAAGGTTTAGGGTTCAAGCCCTGGCACCCATCTCTGGGTTTTTCATAATCTATGTTATTAATCTGGAAATCTGCATATCTTAGGAAATCTATTCAATTTCGAAACAGATGTGAAAACCGTCAACCCATACTGGGCCAGCGTGGTGGATTGTTAATGATAGACCCGTTCCCAGTGTTAATTGAATGTTTAAGAGCTACTATAATACTACTATAATTATTAAGTATTGTAAGGTTGCTATAGGTACATAAGGAATAAATCCTACTAATATTATAAATGCGAAAGTTTGTGAGTGTGGATGTATGTATGTATGTATGTATGTATGTATGTATGTATGTATGTATGTATGTATGTATGTTTGTTACTCCTTCACGCAAAAACTACTGAACGGATTAGGATGGAAATTGGAACACAGATAGATTATAACCGGGATTAACATATAGGATACTTTTTAACCCGATAATCCCGAAAATTTTGCTAAGTTAAAATACTACGCGGATGAAGTCGCGGGGCACAGCTAGTATTAGTTAAAATAGTTTATCGACTAAATAATAAGTAGGTAATACAGGTTTGTACGGGATGGTCCGATCGGGGTAGTACCACGCTCTCACAGAAGATCGGCGTAAGGTAGCTATTATAGCTGTGTTTCGTACGATGAATGAGAGAGCCGGAAGCCCAAGCTTATTATATAAAAAACTAGCTGTGCCCCGCGACTCCGTCCGCGTTCTGTTGAAATTTTTCCTGAATTTTCTTTGCTATAAACCTCACGGAGCCCGAGACCTTTCCAACGAATGCAAAACCGTGGAAATCGGTTCGTGCGTTCTGGAGTTATAGCGTCAGGAACGAAAACCCGACTTATTTTTATATAGTAGAATATAAAAAACTAGCTGTGCCCCGCGACTCCGTCCGCGTTCTGTTGAAATTTTTCCTGAATTTTCTTTGCTATAAACCTCACGGAGCCCGAGACCTTTCCAACGAATGCAAAACCGTGGAAATCGGTTCGTGCGTTCTGGAGTTATAGCGTCAGGAACGAAAACCCGACTTATTTTTATATAGTAGATAATATAGTAGGAGGATTGTCCTTATGCTAGCTGGATTCAAGAAAACTCTAAGTACATAACTACTATGACTGTATAGTTACTACTGTGTAGTGTGTACTATGTAGTTATGTACTTAGACTATTTTCTCAGAAACTGGCTAGTCGGATGTAGTACACACACACTAATATTACCTATATCAAGAATAAATATTTGTTTCAATTATTTACATTGTCTCGATGAAACTCTATTTACCAACTCTTAACAATATTTATTTCTTATACTCCTAGAGTTTATTAAATATATATTGAATATTCTCCATCACGATTGTCTGTTTGTCATACGCCAGCGGGATTGATAGAAAAGAAACAGAATATAAAGGGAAAGTTTCCCCGTCACTTGCGATACAATACATATTCAGAAGAGCGCGGCGAACCTGTGATTTTCTCACGTTTAATACAAGTTACCCACAGAAGACATTTCGTTTTAATTATGTTACCATAGTGGCGACTGTAAAAATTTACGATCTTATATTAATAATAACTAGCTGTGCCCGTGACTTCGTCCGGGTGGAATTGAATTGACAAAGTTTCATACAAACTTTCATTTCTTATTTTATCCCCTTGGGGGTAGAATTAATCAAAATCCTTTCTTAACGGATGCCTACGTCATAACATCTAATCATCTGCATGCCAAATTTCAGCCCGATCCGTCCAGTTTTTTGGGCTGTGCGTTGATAGATCACTATGTCAGTCAGTCAGTCACCTTTGAGTTATATATATAGATAGATAATTTAAGGTAACATACTGTAGTTGACAAGTAGATGCCTTGTGAAGACAGACTACTTATATACCTACGTAACTATAATATTTACTTAATATTTTCAAATTTACAACACGACATTAGAAGACATTCAATGTCCTAGAAAAGAGCGTAAGCATATATTTTTTTGCCAACAAGTATGTTAAAATATCCGTACCTAAGATGTGACGTTGTTTTTTTGAATTAGTGGGAAAGAATTAATTTAAAAATGTTCGAATTTCGATCGCTTTTTCATATAATTTAATGCTTAAGCCCCCACACAATACTCGTTTAACCCCCCAGTATTATTTCGAACTTTTGAAACAACTTGTATAATAAATGTTAATGGTTTGTAAGGTTCATTATGAATCATGTGCCTAAAGCGGTTGAACTATCTGAATGTAAATTGATACAGATAGGTGTGCTAATATAACACAATGCTACTTAATTAAGTACTTCAAAGTTTACGAGAATATTTTTTTTTGTTTCTCACTTTTAATTCAATTCTAATAAAGATAATAGTTAATATTTCTATTTGCCTTTATTTTGATTTCGGTGTTACAATAATAAACTGCCATTACTATTTATAGCTCTGAGATTTAAATTAAAATTCACGATATACTTACACATGAAGGGACTATGTAATTTACTTTAATTCTGAATTATTCTTTACAAGCACGTAAAAGAAGGAGATAAACATGACATAGTCGCAGACACGTAGGGGCGGGCGTCGTAAAACCAACCAGTTAGTGTACAGTTAAGTTCTACATTGTGAAATAATAAGGTAAGGTAATAACTTGGGATGACAAAGCACCGTGATATTTCCTACTCTGAGTAAATAAACTTGAATATTTTGTTGCGGAGGCTATATCTGTATAATATTTCAGTCCTGGATCCAACTCGATGTTTGCTAAACTTTATATTATACTAGCTGAGCCCGCGACTTCGTCCGCGTGGAATTTAACTTAACACAAAAGCCCGCTCCCGCGTTCAGAGCCCGCGCAACAGAACCCAATGTTTTTTTTTTTCTAAAATTAAAGTAGCCTAAGTTACTCCTTAAAACATCAGCTATCTGCCAGTGAAAGTCCCGTCAAAATCGGTCCAACCGTTTCGGAGATTACCCGGAACAAACACACAGACAGAGAGACAGAGAAAAAAAATTAAATCGCGTTTTTGTTATAGGTGTCGTATGTACTTTCATATGCATTTAGTGAAAAGGTGTTATTTTGATATTACAAACAGACACTCCAAATTGTATAGATAGCTTCATTTTACATCACTGCCATGGACCAATAATAATTATAAACAGAGACTAATCTGCATACTGAATACACACCAATTCATGGAATGCTACCGGACTCTAATCACCTTGAGGACTTTATGTTAAATACTAGTATAATGATGATAACTATAATAGGTTGCGTAACGACTTTGAAGTGAAACAATTTTACACAAATTAGGTACTTAAATACTGTGATGCATAAGTGGAACCAAGCAACCTTGTGAATGGCACTTTTAGCAAAATTTTACTTCCCCAAGGTGGCGTATTTGCGAAGTTTCATATAAACAGCTCTGTGGAAAGGTAAACAAGTTTAGCTTAACTCCTATTTCGACACTCTAAGGAGACGTGCTGTACATATAAAGTTCCCGCGTCGGCGTCTAATTAGTCTATAACTTGGAGCCATTCGTTTCAATTTGGTTTTGGGCCATTTCTGGTAGTTTGGGGACAGTTCAGCTAAACATATCATTGTTGTCTTTAGGCTGTGGATGTCTTTAATGTTTATAGGTACTTGTTGGTACATGTCACCATTTTAACCCCTAGAGTGTAACGAGCACCTACGTCGGTGTATAAGATTGGAATGCTCCAAGTGTCGCGTTCCCCTACGGGTGGTATAAGACGCGCGCGGCAATTGGTTGTTTATTAGCTACATCTAGGAACACGTCAACGATAATAGGGTTTCATAGATCGATTATGTGAAAGTCTATCTGTTTTAGTATCGATTCTTGTAAAAAAGTTACTTACTAAGTGGGACAGAAAAAAACAAAAAGTCGTATTTCCGAAATTTTGTAACACTTGGGACAGAGGGCGCTCGGAGGTGGGGATCATTGGAAAGGTTAATAATCATATTCGTAAAAACTGAAAACTTTTCAGTAGGTAATAATCTTTCTAAACTTTAAAAACGAAGTATGATCTTTTCACTTAAAAACTTTCACCATTGTACTTACTCCAAGTTATAAAACTATCATTGAAGTATCATAACTTTTAAATATAAAACTAAACTATATTCAGCAAAAAAACTTGTGACTTTCGATAAAATATGAAATAATATATTTTTATTGAGAAAGCAATATCGAAATCCGCTGAGTAATACGATATCGAAACTTTCAAAGTTTGAAGCGAGGCGTGGACTGAGTTAGAGGTACAATTTCAATCTCCAATTTCCCTTACAAGGGAAGATAAAACGGTAACTGAAAAATTGATATCGTGGCCTGCGATCTAATGCAATATGTATGTAGCTTTAGTAGACACTTTTAAAAATTACGTCCTGTTGTAGAAAAAACACTACTTATGTCTTTAATAAAGGACCTATACAAGGTCAGTGGACCCCTCAAGTCTTTTATTTTTTTAATGGGACTAGTTCCACCACTCTCTCCCACCATTGTGACTCCTGTCGACAATGGTGTCCAGTTACAACGAGGTTTGACCCTTAACGAATCCGGGGCAAAGCTAAATTGTCCTGAAATCCTCACGAATGTAATTTGGAAGTTAGAAGAAGATTATCTATTTCCCTCCGTTGTAAAGCGGGAGACAAAAATAACCATATAGGCAGATTGGCACCGAAGATTTTTTACAAATGTTCTGTTTTTCTAACCTAATTTTGAAATTATATCTAGACCTATATAATTCATAAAATAAATACATGTGCTCAACATTTCGCATCCGCCATCAAATCGTAATTGTTTTTGGCGAAAAAGTTTTCCGTTTCAAGAATTTCACGGTGCGATACAGACCGAGGGAGAAGTATAAATATTTATTGTACAGGTGGTATAAACCGCTGGAGGATATTGGAGGATAAATTGATTGTTCGGGGTCGGTTTTCCATTTAGATATGGAAATTTCCTGGATTGTGTACGAAAATCTTCGATTTTACCTTTTTTTTTTCAACAAATCACGCTGACCTGCCGCGGTTTTTTAGACGATTTCCAATCTTTGCAATTTAAGAGGTTACATTTTTGTAGAGAGCGGGTACCGATGTTGATAATAATTGTTGGTTTCAAATATCTAATTATAGACAGAGAGTATATTTTGTTGATATTGTATTGATGATTATTGACGAACAAGAAATAAAGGAGCATTTACAATATTATACTAATCGGCACTTCACTATCAACGAGAATTTACAACAAGGCCGAGAATTGTGTGGCTACATTTTTTATTATTCTTGCGTCATTCTACTATAAAAAAAAAACAAAATTTTACCGAGATTGCCAAATGTAACAAAGTTTATAAAGAAAAAACTGCTATAACGAAAACGGAACACTAAAACAAAATTAGAACAATGACATAACTCATACAACACAATACTAAGAGGTTAACTTTAATAATACTATACCTAAGGCCAGTTGAAGGCGCACAACAATTTCGTTTCACCGCGTCCATAAAAGAGATACAGCCGTCACAAATTTATTTATGTTCGGTTATTGTACGTCATGTCCTGTGATCGTAATAAAACATAGCGTTTACATCCGTCGGCCACAAGAGGCCTGCCATTCGGAGAAACGTGACCCTTTCACCATCACATTATTAGATTCTGAATGAATACCTATAAACATATAAACGTCGGCAAACGATCCGCCTCTATAACAAAGGAATCACCCATACGATATTAATTTGATAAAAGGGGTCAGTATTATGACAAATTTTTATTTGGCTCTACTTTTCTTTGACGAAATAACTTCGGATATCTCTCCGAAGTCCGTAATTTTTGGGGACATTTATATTTATTATTATATATAGTCCTTGATATGGAGTTGGGGTTCAGACAACACTATTATGGTAATACCATTCAAGTCCTTATCACAGCATACTTCAATGTTTCATGAAGAATGGTATTCAATAGTCTCCAGGCGGTGTCTACTCAGATTTATGATATCCCCTTCACTGCGTTGATATGTATCGCCAGACTGACACACCAACTGTATGGTCCTAACTAAACAAAGCTTGTACTATGGATATCGTACATTGGACTGGGGGGCGATCCCAGTGACACCCAGACCGGGGCAAACAACGAACAGGCCATTTCCGAAATTTTCCCCGGCGGGAATCGAACCCGCAACCACCATGTGCACTGAGCCGAGCGGCCTACGGTTATACCACTGCACCAAGGGTTCGTCAAAGCATAAATAGCAGGTCAATCATCAAGAAAAATCTGTTCCAAATACACAAAAAATGCGATTGTTGTACTGGAAACTCTACACTTACCTAAAATATAAATGAAATCCATGAATGAATAGGCTATTTTCTTTTGCCCAAGATGTGAATATTTAATGCTATGTAACGAACCTCTGTGCGGGTCATATTTCAATCTCATATTTTCTTTTCTTATCCCCCGTTGAAAACCAGTATCAAAACAGCCACCCAATTTCCTTTTTTGTTTCGAGTTTCGGGCCATAAGCTCTTCGCAGTCAATTTAACATCAGTTATTTATTACATCTTTACCGCACTTAAAACGTGTTTTATTTTTATTTCTCCGAAGGTATACCTGTGGCGGACCCCGCTTATAATAAATCTTTCCTTTATAGAACTCAAAGTGTGAAAACTAGGAGTTAATTTACGGGAAATAAAATAGTTTTTCAGTTTCACCGCAGCGACTATCAGGTTAAAGCGAAGGTAGAGAGAAATCGAAATTATTTTCTTTTCATAAAATAAATTAGATGGCTTTTGTGTGAGGTAACTCGCCTTTAAATCGAAGATCAAACGACTGGACCTTAACAGGTTATCGATTGTTCAGGAACGTAGGTAAAAATGGTTTCTATTGTAACAAAAATAAAGGTGCGACGAACTTGTTATTTCGTAACTTTTTTACTTATTATACTTGTATACTATCCAAAAACAAAGCAGCATTATAGATAAGTAACACACAGTAATACCTAAATACCTGCTTGGAAAGTAATGTCAGAAACCTCCTAAGAGGACAATAAAGGACAAGCCTTCATAGCCCTAGGTTTTCATTAACATGAATTAACAAGGCATAAAACGCCGTATAAACAAATCTTAGACAATCTAATTAACTGGTAATACGTTAATAATACACTCGCCTACTTGTAAAATGTTAATTACAACGTTTGTGTTTACACAACGCGACAGATTTACAATGTAAACCGGGGCGGGGAGGTGAGACCATTATTATTCATAGTAGCGCCCAAACAACTTCCGAAGACTGTGTAATTTTGAATTTCCAATAGGTATTCCAATCAAGAACGGCGCATTGTTGAAATTTCGCTTCGCCGTAGCAAACCGTAGCGAAAAGTGACGACATTGATGTTTATTACGCAATTAAGCGATGTTACTCATGTTCAATACTCGTTCAAATAATCGGCTAAATCAAAGCAGACTAGAAGCCAATTCAATAAGAATTTGGTAACATCATAAAAATAACTAAAGGGTAATTTAAATCATAAACCTTACGAAAAAACGACCCAGAGAAATAAGAGGCTGTACCTTTTTTTTAATTTCCTTATTTTAAACACTTATATGTCTAACCCAGCGTACGATTAACTTAACTCACGTCCAATATAACCCTACCTTTTTACCCAATAAACCAATGCAGAAGCATTTTAATAACTCATGACACAAGTACAGATAGCAGCAGGACCGAAATCTAATATCCTGTTCAATATCTACCCTCTCTAATCGTGGTGGGAGCTCGTGGCCCAAGAAATATAGATAAAGTGGGTCGCCGTTAACTACATTGTCTCCCGGGATTAATAGTATCATAGTTCCCCTAAATTACTCTACCTGACGCCACTTGCGGTGCTCATCGGCCGGGTTGAGGTAAACATAGGTAGCCGGAGGTATGGGTGTTTGCAAAGTTTCTATCAGATTGGTACGATAACATGCATAAATTAAGGGTGATGGGTTGTGATGAACTTTTGAGAATTTTACCGCTGGTTCGTTTGTTATAATTGTTGAGCCATGTTCTGTTGAACAATTACTCGACTTTAAAACGCAGCTATAAGAGCTAGTTTACGCCGATTCTTTGTAAATGTTTGGTACTATCCCAGTCAAGCAAGCCCGGTTATGAACTGAAGTTAAGTTTTGCTCTATCACTTTTAAGCTTTCAAAAATATAATCAATGTATTATTAATTACCAGAACCCTATATAAGTACAAAGTAAATACGATTGCTGGCTTCTAGGGATTTTATTCTTCATATCTATGTAGAATAACGATCCAGAAATCGTTCGTAGAACTTTGCACTAGTTGTTTGAGTTAGCGCTCGCTTCGTGCAAACCATGGAACTGTCTTAGCACGGGATTATACTGTTTCTCAGAAATTTGGAAGACTATTCTGTACGTCGGAACGAACGAATAAAATAAGAACAAAAAGCGGTTTATTTTTTATGATCTCTTGAGTTATAGAGATAAGAAAGCGTAAGCACGAGGAATTTCACAAATCATGTTTTGGGTGATTTTTCCGTTGAGAACAAATATTATCTACCATCAAAAAATGTTGATGGGTTTTAATCTAACAGCTGACCTTTGATTAAATCTCTCGCTATCAACCAGCTGTACCAACCAACAGAATATATCAATACCAACTGATGTTATTTAAATTCATTCCAACAGATATTTTTGTGCGGTAGGAACATCATCTTAAACATGCAAAATATGTTGGTATAAATAAGACCTTATATACATCAATAATCTTTGTGCACTACACGCAGTACCAATCCTGAAGCCTATCAGTTAAGAACAGTCAGAACTCGCTATCTAGGTACTGTAAGGTCCATGTCGGCGCACTGGCCACTAGCGATAGACGTTCCTGGCTGATGTTAAAATAATGAATTTAAGAAAAGAGAAATGTTTTGAAATTATAACAATTGCAGTGCGCAGCCGGGATACAGATGTAGAAACACGTATTTTTAAATTATATTAAATAAAATTATGTAATGCCTTAGCCAAATTATTTTTAAATACTTAGGCAAAGTCATAGATACTCAGATGAGACCTTATAAGTTTAATGCATAAATAAAATACAGAGTTAACTAAAGGTCTACAGTCTTATTCATAAAAAGTTATGAAACAGATAAAGTGTTCGATAAACTCGTTATAGGAAGATTGTCAAAAAGTCGTATTCATAATAGCATTTTAGCACTAATCAGTTCTATAAACCTGTTATAAAGTTATAGAAGGCAGAACCCTACTATAACAGCGCTATAAGGTACAAGATGGCCGACTCTAGACAGCTGATTATCAAGAAACTGACATTTGATGAGAATAGTTGTATCACTGGGTACCCAATGGGTACCTAGTAAGTTTCGTAAACAATTATTAGAATTTGCAGTAATTGAATTCTAATAAGAATATATTAAGTACACTAGTGTTTACTAATTTTATCATTATAATGCAAGCTTTACAAAGTTAGATACATGGAAACGATTGAACGCCTTGTAAACTATACGCATCGAATAAAAATATACAAATGCAGGAGTGATCCTTTTTCATTAATATTATGTTTCCTACGATGTACGCTTGCTATTGAGTAATGCGGTTATGGACTATAGACAATCAAATATAATTTTAGTCCGTAATATTGTCTATGCGCAGCCATATTAAGTAGGTGGACGCATAATATCTGCGGGCGATTCGTAACGTTGGCAACATATTTGCTTATAACATTATTTAGTTATAGTAGGTTTATAGAACGTTTATGAATAGACAATTTTATCGAATGCTTTAAATGCCTATAGAGCATTTTAACTAATGAACGTTTTAAACGTTCTATAAGCTTTTTTTATGAATAAGACTGGTAATATATAAACGACTTCGAACACGATCTCTGATTCGATAAAATGATTGAGAATGCTTTTCCGCTGCTCGTGTTGGCGACATAAAACTTATTTTATTGATATTCACCGTGTTTACTTTTACAATTTCAGCCGATACTTTGCCGCGAGCCGTAAGTTGTAAAGCAATACCGCCAGTGACCGAAGCTTTTTGTTAACCTTAGCTTTATCAAAAAATTACAAATTTCAGTGTCCTTTTAATAAGTACCTACTTCTCTTCCGCATCTATTTGGGACCAAGTATTAGGTAACTAAGTACTTATGTAACCTTTCATAGCTTACATTAAAAAATTTACCGGTTACGGTAAAGGTAGGGCCTTTGTTATTGCTCGGGAAACTTTTATCTCGCGGTCACATGAAAAAAATAATAATCTCGCAATCTGGGGCATTAGGGCAGCTCCCTTTTTCGCCATCTTTTGTTGGCCATTGTGATAAGGGCGCTTTGTTTTAAAGAAATTACACGATTCATCCGCGGAAATGTTTTACAGCTGTGTTTGCACGCGGCTTTATCTACTATCTATACCTACAACAAACAGACAGGCAGACAACGTTGTTTTATAAGTAAGTACCGTTTTATATACTTTATTTGCATTTAGTAAAAAGCTATTATTTTGACATTACAAACAGACACTTTAATTTAATTTACTTGTATAAATGTATATACAGAAAAATCATTGAATCATTCACAAAAAAAAATTTACTCGTCAATTGTCTTTTTAATTTCCGGTTCGAGCAAAGTTATTTGATTGCCTAGTGTTTTTTTTGAAATTTTAAGCAACAACTGACTGTGAAATTGTGCCCAGTATATTGTAAAGTCCAGTATATCTCAAAAGTGCAGTATAACAGACCCTCTGCGCACTTTGTGAAATACTACCGACTCTGTAGACCTTCTATGAGACTTTGCATTGAAAAAGCGTAAAAGAAATGAAATGGTTAGATAGAGACGCAGTGGACCTTTGCGTTAGAGTAAATGGGATGCATATAGAGTACTCTATACTATTACTCTATATATAGAGTAAATGGGACGCCTTATGTCTTGCCCAGCATATATTTTTTTAGTTCAAAAGCCACCGTTTGCAAGATGGCAATCAAAATTAGTTTGAGTGGTTGTCACTTATTTTTGTATAATAATAACCGGAACGAGATGTCTGTAACGTGGACATTTGATTGTGTGCTATAAAACTTATTGCACAATGGTTGGATTTGCTTTAATTGATATTTCTGTGTACAGTTGCTAATCCTTGCGTGTACGCAATACAAAGTTTCAATGGGATCCTTATTACATGGTAAAAATATCTTTAAATACGAGTATTATTATTGTCTATTCGCCGATTATTACCTCATATTTGTTAATCGTTATAGAAATCGAGTTCTAGCACGATAAGCGAATCGATGATTCAGCTAGTGTAAACAAACTATCTGTTTAATTAAACGCGAGCCCGAAGGCAATCGCACAGCAAATATAAAGCAGTTATTACACATCGGAGCTGAGATTAATGCTGTTTGCTAATGAAATTGATGTTCAGTATTTGCGATGTAAATTTTAACGAATTCAGCATTCATCGTGTTCCAATTATAATGTAGTTCCATGAAAAGTTGTTCGGCAATTAAATAATATAATTACGATTAAATAATTATTTCCGTATTTCCTGCAAAAGTAGTGAATTGTAGGTACTTACGATGAGATAATCTCTTGTACCTAACCGTGACGTGAAGTGACATCTTATGTTTAATTTCTATATTTTATAATATGACATGCTTTGTGCCTTTATTTTATTCATATCCTATAATAATTATTATTCTTATTTTTTTACATTTTAATACTTAGTGTAATTGTCCACTGTCCGCGACTTTTTTTTTAATTCTTAACAATGTAAAGATCCTATACTGCCCCGTTATCTTCTCCCTTTTAGTATTAAAGTAGGCAAATAAGCGTACGACCTGTCTAATGTTAAGCAGTTACCATAGCCTATAGATACTTGGAATACAAAGGCGTACGACCTGTCTAATGTTAAGCAGTTACCATAGCCTATAGATACTTGGAATACAAAGGCATTACTCGCACGTCATCAACCTGATGCGGAGGGGAAATGAGGGAGGAGAAAATAGGTGGGTTAAGTTTCTGGCTCATTCACTTTTTGTACGAAACACAGCTATAGAGGTAACTACCCCGATGGCGCTAGTCTGTATATGAGCTGTAGTCATTTTTACTGAAGTTATCTTGTATTTGTATTGATTTCAAACACTTCTTAATATTTATTACAGTCCAGTACAGAAATAAAAATAATTATTTTCAGACGAGGAGAACAGGATGCAATTCCGTGCTGGTGGTTCAAAAGCGTTGGAAATTTACTGTTGTGTGCTCGCGAGACGTCGACAAATCCTACTCGGATCCGATAACGAATTGGATACAGTCGCATTACCGCTGGGGACTACACTAGCGATCTCCTAGTTCAGAGCCGTTCCAGTTTTATCGATATTTAGCATTGCGATTATACTATTATGTGATATAGTTTGCAGATCGTTTGGGTAACCTGATTGAACAAGTCACTCACAACAATAATAATTCGTGTTACGTATTTGTTTATCTATTTTAAAATAAAAGTTGTTTACTAGCTACCTGTGGCCCAAGTTAGTTAACCGCCGCCATCTCGATCGACTCGCAATACGTCAAAAACGTATCGCGTATCTAAATGCTTCAGATTTGAAAGATTTTCTGACAAAACTGACGTATTCAGATACGCGATAGGTCAGCTTTGACGTATTGCGAGTCGATCGGTTAACAGAGTTGGAGCTGATCAGCGAGATCAATATGAAGACCATGAAAACATGATGCAATATAAATTCAAAATCCCATATTGCTCTGATCGATATTGGGGGCGACCCTATTTCCATTATTAGCACATTATCCCTTAAAGCGAGAGGAATTCGGATCATAAGTACACCACGCGGGACCAATGCAATATAAATGGATCATCTACCCTGTAGCCTATTAACTAAAATGCCTATACTTACGAGCCGGTTGGCCCTGAGTGGTACATACCACCCTTTTAATAGAGATCGGCGTAAAATAGCCTTACGTTTCTTCTGATAAAAAAACTTTAAAAATTCGAATTGGAGGCAGCGTGATTGTATCCATTAAAATTAATACATGTGACATAAGTTTGAGTGTGTCGATAAAATGAACCGCAAGGTGTGCATCACTAATGATCTCAGAGTGGCGATACAGCTGCCTCGCGACGTGTGCTGTTGCCCGACAAGTGGCGCCGCGCGATGCACACCCTCCTCGGACGATTGCCAAAGCAAAGGCGATACTCCATTGGATCCGCATGCAAGATAGACACATAAAGATTGACATATTACAATGTTAAACTGGTTTTTAAGTAAGTGGCTTATATACCTGTACTGTAGGTATTATTGATTAATGTGATTGTCTCAAAAAAGTGCTGGATTTAATAGCTGTAATTAATAACAGCGTTCCTTGATTAGAACTTTTCAAGATTTAAATACCCATTTATCTACATAAAATTACCGAAGATGCCAGTCAGTTTTAACATTCAAGTTGTTCCAGTACTTGCACCTATTAATGACTAACTGAATTAATTTTCAACTTATATATCTTGCATTTCATCTTGTATGTTTTTCAAGAAATCTTGCATCTTGCAAGTGGAGTCTCAGCATAACACCGCGAAGTGCTTGTAACAACACAATCACGGGTATCGCTATCCCACAGCTTTAATACGAGATGTTACTGAAGATTTATGAAAACAGGCTCCGATAATGTAAAGACGAATGGTTAAACACGGTTATTGGTAAAACACTAACAACGTCTCTAGACTAGGTACCTATACGACTAACATCATAAGTAATAACTTTGTGTAATGACTGTTAATTATTCAACAGATTTTAATTTAGCAAACGTTTATACAAAAAATAAACGCTCTAAATGTTATGAACTCAACGCCGGCGTGGCATTTACGTGTCTTAAAAGAAAAAATATCGCCAGACGAACAGACTAACCTGTATGGTCCCAAACTAAGCAACGCTTGTACTTTGGGTACCGTACAATGGACTGGGGGCGATCCCAGTGACACCCAGACCTGGGCAAATAACGATAGGCCATTTCCAAAATTTTCCCCGGCGGGAATCGAACCCGCAACCACTATGTGCAGTGAGCCGAGCGGCCTACGCTCGAACTGCGCCAAGCGGTCGTTTGTAGTGATATTCGGCCGTAAGGACGTAAATAATTGAAATGTGTTAGAAAGAACAACGAAATCTTGAAAGCTTGTTTTAAGTAAATATGTATTATATTCTGTAAAGTGTCATAGAACAAAACTGTCATGTAAGACGTTAGGAATTCAGTTCTGAATGCAAGGTTGTTAATGTTTTATCAATATCACCCTGTATTTGCTTATGAATTTAAATTGACATCTTAACCGTTTTTGAGATATCTAGAGGAACAGAACAGTAAGGGACATATGCTCGGGACATTTAAATTTACCCCCAATATCAAAAACACCATACCGTATAAGGTATATTCCGTTTTATTAACCTCCCATTATAATTGAAGGCATCAACAAAACGCCAACGTAACGAGCTCCGAAAACGCTTTCATGACGCAGTGAGGGTTGGAATTAATATCTAGAAACTGTGACACCCCACCACCCTGTAAAATGGCATAGAAATTGTGAGAACCGTCTGTCTAATAACAGTTACGCAGAAAACGGAAGTGGCTTCAAAGCTCCCTTACGTCATTGTGTTGGCGACTCGAAGTTAGGAAATAACTTTGTAACTAGGAGCTTGAATACGGAAAATGGAGGTTAAATGAATGTACTGGAACGTTTAACGTTGAAAGTTTTTGTCCGTTATAGTTTTAGGACAGAAAAGTATTTTTTTTAATTGCATAAATACATGATAAATAGACTAGTAGATAAATCATGTGTGTTCGACGACCGCTTGGCGTGGTGAATCGAGAGCAGGCCACTCATTACTACGCCGGGTGGTTGCGGGTTCGATTCTCATTGAGGGCAAATTGCAGAAATTGCCTTTTCGCTATTTTCTCCGGTCTGGGTGTCACTAGGATCGTTCCCGGTCCATTGTATGGTACCCAGAGTACAACCGTAGCTTAGTTTGGGATCATACATTTGATTTGTTAGTCTACAGATATTTATCTACCTATTTACTTTTTTATTTATCACGAATCGATTCTGAATTACTTGTAACCAAAATTATACCTCCACCAAAAATAGCATTCTAACAAGCTTTACCTTTGATATTTCAATTTGAACCCTTTAGTTGAACATGTAGCGTTGAAAATAATAATAAGTGATTACCCTATTTTCATCTCTCAAGTTCTTCATACATCAATGTACATCGCCCCTTCTACCGCAACGTAGGCATCTACATATCACACGTATTCAGAAGAGAAGTGCTAAGTACTTTGCGAAGTTTCACCCGCGGGAGTCTGTCTCAGTTGATAATCATAACGAATGTCTTAAAGGAATTACTCAATTAGCAGTCCGTGCTTCGTTCGCTTCGTACGTGGTTAAAACACTGTTGTTTGGTCGAGTCATCTATTTTGTATGTAAATGTTAATTTGGGGAATTTCTGTATAGGTATAGCTACTTACTTAATTGATCTGTAGCCGACTGCAGCTTATATACGGTTGCTCAACCGGGATAATACCACCCTCTCACAGAAGATCGGCATAAAGTGGTTATTATAGCTGGTTTTCGTACGATAAGTGAGAGTATTAAGCCCAACTCTTCTCCCCCTTTCTATGTCTCTGACCCACTCACCCTTCAGGTGGAATATGCCTTATATTGCAAGCATCTACAGGCTACGGTAACTGCTTAACATTAGGCGAGTCGTGCACTTGTTTGCCGACTTTTTTATATATAAAATGTAATAAAATTAAAATAAGAAAGAGTTTCTATGTTACACACATAATGCTTGTATTGTTTATGAAAACAGCCGTATTTAAAAACTAGCTGTGCCTGCGACTTCGTCCGCGTGGAATTTAATTGACCAACTTTCATCCCCTATTTTATCCCTTTGTGGATAGAATTAATCAAAATCGTTTCTTAGCGAATGCCTACGTCATAACATCTACCTGCATGCCAAATTTCAGCCCGATCTGTCCAGTGGTTTGGGCTGTGCGTTGATAGATCACTATGTCAGTCAGTCAGTCAGTCACCTTTGAGTTATATATATATAGATAAACTTTTTTTAATAGGGTTTGCATTTGTTGGTGTCCCTAATTAATTGTACCCTTAATTCGTTTAAATTAACTGGACATGAAGTTTTGATAGCGATTTTTTATAGGTACAAAACCGGTATTCGAACTCCAACATATAGCAGCAACACCCATAGGAAAAACTTGTTGCATTATTGGAAATTATAAAAAATCGAGATTGAAATTTGTATTTTCGAACTCGTGCTGAACCCAACTTGACCCTATTTGTTATGGTGTAACTATAAAAAACCGTTCGTGCAATCATAATCGTCTGGAAATTTCTCTTTGTGAGAATATCTTCCAACGTTTCACCCGGAACATTATCTATCACAGTATTTGTACACAGACCGAGCATAGAACCGGCCAAGTTAGTTCCGAATCGATCGCGCAACGTAGTTTAAAGTAGTGTGCGCTAGTTAAGTTGATTTGCGGCTCGCACTGAGAACTTAGTAAACTTAATCTTATACATACACACTTTATTTGACTTGTTAGCCTTTAATGTACGTTACCATTTGAAATACATGAAATACTAATCTTCGTAAATATAAAATTCCGGTGCGCATATTTCTCCTAAACGGTTTGACCAATGTTATTGTTTTATTTTTGTACTTATGTACGTACTTAGATGGTTCATAGCTATAGTTGGACGCTGTTGGCGCTGTTGTCGACCTCAAGAAAATACGCAGGCAAAGCTCCGGGCAAAAACTAGTATTACTATAACAACGGTAATTATAATATCGGGCTCAATAGTGAGCCTTGTGGGAGACCGCCGTTTGATACTTATGCGTACTACGTAGACGCTCAAAATTGCTTGTTAAGTATAATTAGTGACATTTTATAGATGAAACATGATTCAGTATATTCATAATTAAAAATTGGCACTTTTCGGTATCAAGAAGTCAAGTATCGTTTTCGATTTTAGATCTCGACTAGTTACGTTACTCCTGTAAGCGGATGCTATTTTAAGCAACAATAATCGATATATCGTGACATTCGTATTGTCGATCCTACTCTAATTCCATTCTTTTTTCCGTCGAATCGAAACAAAACGAAATTATCGTTCGTTCAGACGATATTCGACGATTGTATTCGACAAACCGAATGTCTTGATTATCGATTATCGTTGCTAAGAGTAGCAATCCAGGATCGACAATGGTGTGGAATGATAACGCCGAGGTTAAGCCTTCGAAAAAAAACGGGACCAAAAATATAACTGTATAGGCTAATCGCCACAGAAGCAAGACTATTACACCGGTTATTTGGTGCCAATGAACATTTCAACAACAAAGACAACTTATGTGTCAGCTACCTTCTATATTAATCTACTAGCTGTGCCCCGCGACTTCATCCGCGTAGTATTGGATTATTGGGTTAAAAAGTATCCTATATGTTAATCCCGGTTATAATCTATCTGTGTTCCAAATTTCATCCAAATCCGTTCAGTAGTTTTTGCGTGAAGGAGTAACAAACATACATACATACATACATACATACATACATACATACATACATCCACACTCACAAACTTTCGCATTTATAATATTAGTAGGATGGTGTCAGCTTGCTATATTCCCGACCATCCCAATCACACTACATACAGCTACTATTGTAAATCCACAAAGAAAGAATGTGCTTTGTGAATATTATTCGTATGAGTGTATGGTGTTGGATGCGACGGGATGCGAAGCGCGTATATCGCCATTTTGAATAAATATTTATTTCACCGAACAAGACTATGGAGCGTCTGTGTCACGTACAGTAACGCGTGAGGATTGGGCGCTATCGACGTCGATTAGAAATGTAAGTACCCAGAGGAAGGTGGTACAGTTGGTACAGTAGCTAAAGTAATAATTAAAATAATCTTAGGATTTTTGGTTTGATTAATGATGCTAATGTTGTTGTCGTCTAATCACACCTAAATTTGATACATCAAAAAGTACTTCCGTCTTGCTCATACAACTATAGAAAATATAGGAACATTTCATCAATATAATTGGCTCCAATTTTTTAAAATATGTTACCTGATAACAATTATAACACAAATAATACTCTATTAGGAATATTATAATGACGATAAAACATGAAGAATGGCAATAAAACTATGAGCTCAATATTAAAAACCGGTCAAGTACGTGTCGGGCCACGCACAGTGTAGGGTTCCGTAGCCATTTAAGTCACGAAAAGCGGTTTTTGAATTGATAGATTTTCTCGGTTATCATGAAAAACAAACCAAACTACATATTATTATAGGTACCTACTTATCTACTTGTACCGTGAATTCAAACCGCTAGGCCGAAGCCAGATTTATTATTAAGAAAAATACCTCTATCCCTAATGCTTATTATTTCTTAATAATTCCTTTAGTCCCGTAAATCATTGCTAATCCTCATCGCTACTGAGTTCTAACAGATTGGAATGAAGGCCTTGAAAGAAATGATTGTGGGGATTACAAACAACAGTAAAATTGAGTGAGTTTGTAATTTATGCCGAGGCCAATGCAAATTTTGAGATATTTCTTTGTTGTTTTGTGAACAAACAAATACATTTTGCGGCTCGAATATTACAACAATCATTTCAAATATTGATATAACTTTTGACCGAGTAAATTGGGAAATTAACTGCTATGCATAAATAAATAATGAATGCCGTCGTTATTTATCTAAGATAAATTTGTAAAAACAAAACTGTTTTCGTCAACCGAATAATAAGAACACGTAAAATTAGAAAAATTGCTAGATGATTTCTTTAGGACTTATGAATTTTGATTTCAATTTAATAATGTTGAAACCTAGAACTACTTTTATAGCTACAAACTAAGTTTGATGAAATCAAATCACCCACACTCCGACCAACACCTGCAATGGCTCGGCGATCGTTAAATTATGACTACTAACTTTTCACATTCATCTTATTGCAAATTAAGTCAATCTGTTTTAGTTTAAAATAAGTCTAATAAAGGCTTTGGAGCGTTAATTAGAATGATGTTTTTTTAAAAAAAGAAGATTACTAGCAATGTGAGTTTTTAACATGACTAGTATTCCCGTTAGCCCTTCTAGCTAAGCTAATGCTTGTATTTAGGAGTGGGCTCACGTTAATAGTTTAATGGCCAGAATGGGGATCGAACCCGGAACCTCTAAGCTACGGAGTTCGGCCCCTCTAACCACTAGGCTATTGACGCTTTAATGATTGTCATCATCTTAAGAATTTAACACTTATTGTTTTATAAAAAAACTCGGTAAACAAGCGTACGACTCACCCGATAGTAAGCAGTTACTATCCTGGACCTCAGATGCTTGCAAGGCATTGCTCAAAAGTTGCCGATGTGCAGAGGAGTGGAGCAGATAGAGGGGAAGGGAGAAGTGGTTGAACCGTCAGAATAGTTTTCTCTATAAAGCTTTGAAATAAAACTATTTTTACGGATTATATCGCGTTTATTTACTTTTTATGTTCCCGACGTTTCGGTTGCTTTACAGCAACCGTGGTCACGTGGTTGTGGTATAGTTTTATTTCAATGTATAGTATTCGCGTAAATATAAGAAAACATTCTATAAAGCTTGTTCTAAATATAACGATATGTTACGCAACTATGACCTGGATATGGCAGGAGTCAGTCTTGCTGGCTGAAAATCTAAATTAAACTCGATATTTTTTAGTACCTACCACTCAAAAGTCTAAAATATGTAACTTTTTGTATATTTTTACTTTTGGCCTCCGTTCGGCACTGCTCTTATATTCTTTGTATTGTTGTGTTCCTAATGTTCTATTTTCTTTGTATTCTTTTCTTCTTTATTTTTTTTTCTGTATGGTCTCTTATTGTATACTGTTATTGCTTTTTCTTTATTATCTATACTATATCTATTAGTGGAGATTTTTTATAGCTTTATGTTTTCCATATTAATTATGTATTTTAAGTAAAAATAGCTGCTAAGTTTTCCAAAAATGAAAAAAAAATGTACGAGTCTCTCACTTATCGTACGAAACGCAGATATATTAGCTACTAGCTGAGCCCGCGACTTCGTCCGCGTGAAATTTTGATCATTTCTTAGGGGATGTCTACGTCATAGTAGCTTTATGCATGCAAAGTCTCAGCCCGATCGGTTTAAAATTGACAAAGTTTTATACAAACTATCATCCCCTATTTTATCCCTTTGTGGGTAGAATTAATCAAAATCCTTTCTTAGCGGATGCCAACGTCATAACATCTACCTGCATGCCAAAATTCAGCCCGATCCGTCCAGTGGTTTGGGCTGTCTGTTGATAGATCACTATGTCTGTCAGTCAGTCAGTCAGTCAGTCAGTCAGTCACCTTTTAGTTATATATATTTAGATTTACGCCGATTTTCTTTGAGAGAGTAGTAGTACCTCGGTCGATCGCATCCGTAAGTATTATGAGTTGTAGTTCTAGAAGATGTCTTGGACATTTTTGCCAATAATGGTCCTAAAACAATGTGTAGTCATATTTTTTTAAGTATTGTAAACAAATTGAAGTCGCCCTGTTAAAAGATTTTCTTGAAAAACTATAAAGCGGCTGACTTATAAAATAACCAGAAGAGGTAGCTATGTAAGCACTAGGTATATCCCTTCAATGGACGACATGTTCTATGAAATTAGCTCATTGCTGGAAAAATAACATTTGTTTTCCGTTGTAAATCGAATCTATCAGCTACAACACTAGGATAATTTTATTAAATACTAGCGGCCCGCCCCGGCTTCGCACGGGTACATTACGGTTACATTATTGGGGTTTTAGTAAGGATCCCTAATTTAAAAAAAAATTGAATATAGCCTATGTCACCCGGGGATAGTGTAGCTTCCCAACAGTGAAAGAATTTTTCAAATCGGTTCAGTAGTTTCGGAGCCTATTCATTACAATCAAACAAACAAAGTTTTCCTCTTTATAATATTAGTATGATGAGAATCTAAACTATATATTATTATTATTATCTTTTTTATTTGAAAAAGTCATACAATTTCTGAGAAATTTGTGTAGAGGTAGTCTTTCTAACTATCGTAAATTATCTATCAATATCTTTGAATCGTAAAATCAAGTACTTACCTATAATATCGTATGTCGGACTAACAATATCATAGGTCTGTAGATAAGACATCGAGTAAACAAAAACATTTAATAATAATACAAATCCCCGGGAACCGGGCGGTGGATAAACCATAATTAGACTGAGTTGGAGTACTAGGCTGCTTTCTAATACACTGCTACATAATATACTGATAATAGTGGTCCATAAAACAAAAGTAAAGTATACCCTAATTGTAATGCTATAAATAAACAAGTAGGTGTGTGGGAAACGGCCGCATTGGCATGTACGTTGGTACATGTATATTGATGAATGTAGACTGTTCCCGAAGAAACCGAGAAGCTCTCATATTGATGAGCCGTTATTTATTAGGCAGCTTACTCGCGGAGACTCGGAATGCGAATGAACTTCACTTATGAGTTGCTATGGAAATACTTTTAATGCCCAACTTCACACAGTTGAAGATAGATACTATGTGTAAAGTAGAGTGTATTTTAAAGGATTTATTCAGAAAATATCTAAGAGAAATGCTGAACAAATATGTAGTTATACGTGTTGTATATACTGATATAAGAAACTGTTCTTGGGTTATACTCACGAGGAAGGCGACGCCGTTCTGCCTATACATATAATATGTATAGCATAATCTGTCCAAATCTAATATTAGACATCTGAATACGGTAAAATATATAGAAATATCGGTGTCGGGTTGGGAAGGCAACATAATAAATATGGTAAGTACCTACCAGTCTAAAGTAAAAGATTTCATACTTTCATTATCAGTACGATAAAATAAACATAATAGGAAATTGAAAAGGTAAAGTACCTAACTATTTGAGTTTTCGGAAAGCACAGTCCAAGTAAAATCGACCACGGCATACGATCTTGTAAAGCTTAAAATAATAAAACCCAATATCATTGCCACGAATATACCAGTACAAAATATTCATCATCATTAGTAGGAGCCGTATTCGACAGTCGTAAATGTAATTATCGCGCTAACAGCGGAGACGTACACTAAAGTAGCAATTTCACGCAACTATTTCCCGCCACTGGTATGTTGCGAAAAGAAATATGACGCAATTTTGGTAATGCTTAGTTGTCGAGCCACAAGGGAATGAAAAATTCAAGGGGCCGTCGCACATTACCGTACCACATTGCTAGGAGCATTTATTCCCTCCCGAATTTGAGCAGCGGAATATTTTCGAATAGAGCCTAAGTAATGGTGTTCACTTGTCCCTATTGTTAAGTGTCGTCGTCGACAATGGATCAGGTGTTCAGTTTTGCATTTGCGGGAGTTAGAATTGTTCATTGCGGTGATGCGAGGGCGCAACGTCAAATATAATGTATATTTCTCGTACTTTGTTATGATGTTGATGGAAATACACGACATAGGAATTTGTCGTGAACTAGGCAGGAAGAGACGTCTTAAAATAGTGTACGATGTCGTTCGGAACGGCTTTATTTATTGGTATTGTGAATACATAAACTACAAGTTCATGTTTAAGTACTGGAAATATAATTGCTTCTTGTTAATAACCTCTTCATTGAATATACTTCGTAAACTGTATTTTGGCCAGACACACATACGACAGCTCACATACGGGATGACATGATCAGGGTAGTAGGTATTATACCCTCTCACAGAAAATCGGCTTAAGCTGAAGGCGCCTGTCTAGCCCGCGAAATTCAAAATTTTCGAGTATTTTTATAGTTTATCCAAAATCTGAAAACATTTAAGACAACATTTTGTAATTTGCGACAAACACAGTATGCAGTGCGTTTTTTAATACATTTATTTTACTCTAAATATTATCACGGTGTATCCACCGTATCATATCTGATACTAGTAAATCACTAAATATACAAAAATCGCCAGATTATCTGGATAGCTGTCGTTCTTGAAATGTTTTAGAGTAAGTTGGATATATTAATAAATGCACTGCACACGGTCTTTTTCGCGAATTACAAAATGTGCCTTTTATTATTGTCAGATTTCGAAAAATTTCTAAAAAACCTCAAAAAATTTGAACTTTGCGGGCTAGATGGGCGCTTTAGCCTTAAAGAACATATTATAGCTGCCTTTATTACGATGAATTAAAGAGCCAGAACCTCAGCACCCACCCCTCTCCTCCCGTTCCCCACCCCCCTTCAAGTCCGCAACGTGCGTGCAATGCTTTTATTATTGCAAGCATCTATAGGCTACGGCTGCTGCTTAACATCATAACACCAGTCTGTACAGCCTTTCATAATTCCTAATGCCTGTCCCCTAAGATTGAATACAATGCGTATGGCAAATAAATTGCTATGGCAGCTATGCATGTAATCTTTTAGCAACCATTTGCTCGATTCTACAACTTTTGTACTCAAACAAATTGCTTCACACTCCGCGCTGGTGGTGTGCGTGCAGACACTTTATTATCGCGAAACATCTGGTCATTCCCTCTACAATACGCTAATACCCCACTAGTAAAGTGTTATTTATGGAACATCACAGTGGTGCTTCGATGCAGAACTAATACATTTAGCACTTCCCGAAATACAGAGGGGAGGCAAACGTCGGGAAATGTGACGTCACAAAGTGCATTATGCGAGCAAGAAAATCTGTCGAAACATGCATTATTAAATCTGCACACGGGTCTACGGAGGGGACTTTATTCGAGTGCCCTTTCCTCTTATACTGTCGTAGACGTTTTAGACCATTGATGTAATATTTATGAGATCGTAGCTGAGTTGGGCGAGTGTAAATTGTTCAATTTGCGTGATTGATCAATATTCAGACGTAAGTTTTATTGTAGAATAGTATTGCCAATGCCAGTAAGTAGGGGTAGGTAGGTACCTAAGAACCAACCGCAGAACCGACTCTAAATGAAAGAAATTATGAGCACCCTAGTTATTTCCAGCTTTTTAGTGCATCTAGTTTTTTTTTTATTAAAATTTTTGACAGCCCATTCAGCACTGGTATGACATAAGAATGACATACAAGATCACTCTCTGTCTTAATATCGATTTATGAATATGGGCCTTACTAATATAGGTACATAATTTTAATAGGTATTTGCTATTGATACAAAATGAAAACTATGAAAAACACCAACCATATAACAAAAACTACAAAAATCTCAACAAAAACTTTCATTGACAAACTGTCCATATCGAATTTAGTATTAGATTAGATAGGTACTTGTGTGGAATAAACAATAAAAAAAACATAGACGAACAGCCAAGATACACTGTGTCGGTTTTACGAGTAAAGGTGGGATTAGACACAGGAGTCCATAAATTACACGCGTTACACGCTTCAGTTCAAGCAATTTGTTTTACTGCCTGTGGTTGGGTCGCCTCAAGAACAATCGCTCAAGGGTCTCAACCAGTTGTCATATCTGTCATTTTAAAAGGATGCCATGCTAGTACGTAAATGCACTGTTGTATTATGACATTTTGCTGATAGTAATAGCAAAGAGAATATAATCACTACGGTAACAGGTCCCAATGTAACTGGAAGAAAGCCTATTTTGTTTATAACGAACACAATTAATTTCAAAACGAGGGGGATTCAAGCTCTAGTCCACCATGCTAGACCAGTATCAGTTAGCGTACTTCCTAGTCTTCCGTTCACAGCCTAGGAAGTGATAACTAATCATTCAAAGTCAAAGAGTTTATTTTGTTTAGGCCTACGGGGGCACTTACAAGTTGTCAATTTTCCATTTTTTTCTATATCTACAACCGGATCGCAAACCGACCTCGACTAAGAAGATCCGGCAAGAAACTCAGCGGGCTTGTCTTTTTACATTTTATTATATACCTTTTTTTAATCGCCAGTTGCTTATAATATGTTAAATAAATAACAAAGGGTAGTAGAGGGTACTTAATAATGTTAAAAGCGATGAGATATCTTGACGAGATAGTTTCGGTTACAATATTTTAAGTAAGCCCCATGCGCTGAATATTTATATTTGTTGTCAAAACTCACCCAGCAAACCAAGAGATACTTTACATCTCAATAAACCCAAAACTACATCTCTCGTAAGTTGAAAGCATCTACATCTACCGCACGTAAACCTAGACGACTGCCATAACTCTGTTCGGCAGTGTAAAGAACGCAAAGCAATCTCTATAAATCGAAGTTATCTTCATAAATATCCGTTGACCCGCCGCAGGAGTTCTTAAATTGATTGTACGTGATACGGAATACGAAAAGCATCTACTCGTATATTGATTCCGCTTCAAACCGCGGCTATTGGAGCGAATGGGGGTTTGTGCGGAAATGGTCTGGTTAACATTGGCACGCACTGCCTCGTCTACTACTTACAAGTAAGTAGGTACCTATTTTGAGACATGTGTTGATTTAATAATATTAAACATAAATTATTTGATTAAAAGGATTCATATCTGAGGGTCATATGAGTGCATCAAATAGCGTAAAACATATATGCAAGAGACACCTGTTACAAAAATTGCTAAATTTAAAAAAACCGCGATGCGACGACTTTTTAAATTACAAAAGAGCTGATAATATACAAACGGCAGAACCGATTTTCATGAAACTTAGCTAAGAACACTCTCGATCAGAATACCTATCTAACAAAAAAAAAAACAAAATTAATATCGGTTCATCCGCTTGGGTGCTACGATGCCGCAGACAGACACACAGATACACTGATACATATGTTAAACTTATAACACCCCTCTTTTCTTGGTCGGGGTTTAAACATGAATGTTACAGAAATAATGTTCCCTTGTGATGAAGTTTTCGGTGGGAGAGTCGAGCTGTAGCCAATTAACTATATCTCATACACGAGGTGGCTCGATCGTGGTAGGACCACGCTTATTATTATGACTGCGTTTATTTATATGTGTGAGAGAGCCTGAAACCCAACCAATCCTCCCTACCCCCTCCTTCTGCCCCACTCTCCTTCAGCTATTGCAAGCATCTACTAGGTGAAACAGAAAAGGTATACTATTTTTTTGCACCTTAACTTTGTAAATCTAAAACTATAGGCTTTGTGGGACAGTTGGAGTAATAAAGGTTTTGTAGCCTTATGAAATCTGCTAACAACTGTATCCCTATAACACCTTTTGTTTTTCAAGTTTCCTCCAAAGCTGATAGTTTTAGATTTACAAAGTTACGTTTTGAAAAAAAAAGCCCTTATACCCTTTCTGTTTCAACCTGTATAGGCTAACGGTAACTGCTTAACATCAGGCGGGCCTTATGCTAGTGTGCCGACTTTTTTATTTGACAAAGTGGTAAAATAGGATGGGTTACATATTACAAACAAGTTATATAACATGCTATCACATAATATAACTACTAAGTACAATAAGAATTAACTCTAACGCTAATCAAAATTGAGCTCTTTTATTGTTATTATAAGACTCTTCAATAAAGTATTACGATCCGCAACAGAAAAGATTACCTTATCTATAATAATAATGCGTAACGTTTCAACGAAACTTAATAAATCCTCAACTGAGCTTCAATTCCTCCATTGTACACGTGATATCGTTTTATCACGCCTACCCATTACTTTCGTGACAAATATTTTCAGCTCACCAGACTCTAGGAACAATGTCAAGGATTCCAATTCTCACTCAGATATTATCATTTTGTACCTACTATCGAATTCATATTTCCGTTCTCGGAACAAATCCACCTCGTGTTAACGATAAAACAGGATATTGTCTTCCATTTGCGCTAACGTTTTCAAAACTTCGACGGCCACGTGTTTTACTAACGGTAATAAAAATAAGCCGTTTCTATAACGTTAATCAAAACTTTAAGTACATATAAAACCTCGTAAACTCAAAATGAACAATATTGGACGTGATGTACGTTTTGAACGCGTAGTTTACTTAAAAAGGTTATTTATAGTATCATTTTACACATATGGTTATCTTTAAAACTTTTTATAGTTTTGGTATATGTTTGAATCATGATCCATGATTTAAAATAAAGATTATATTTTACTTTCTAAAATAATAATTAACAGACAATCCATTTGGAAGAAAACATCAACGGCTATGAATGCGAAAGTTTCATAAAGCGATCATCAAACTCATCATAAAGAAATCAATAACAACCTACCTACCTCCACAGCCTCCAAATAATCACACGCAAACGTAATCTGATTGCTCAAATCGAAATCATACCGACCCCACACACGAACCCGATGTACATCTACGTTTTCGGAATACGTATCAAAAGTACCTACCTCGATTCGGTCCTGCGAACCTCTCCGCGCTACGGCTGTGTGACGGGAATCGGAAATGGGATCGGAATGTTTTGTGGTTATTCCGTTTGAACCCTGAAGGGGTACTACAGTCGAAATTTCAAACCGATCAACCAGTTTTCTCGTTAAACATAAGGTATTCACATCGGTGAATTACTTCTTTCTTAATGAGTTCTGAAATTTTAGTTAGCGAGTTTTTATTTCTGATTTTATAATAAAAAAGGAAATACAATTTTGGGTGAAATAATAAACATTGGTATCTTTCTTCTGAAACGGGAACAAGGTTCACTGACAACCACTTTTACGACAGATGTGCATAATTATCCGCCAACTCATAAATTATACACAAAGACAGTCCAAGAATCTTTATTATTTAATTGTCCCATTGATATTCAGACCCGTAAAATCATTTATTATGCATAAAACAATCCACCCGGAGACGCGGCAAGTTATGACATCATGCCGCAATTGCCAAGGGTGTACCTAAATAAATAGCTACAAATACCATCAGTATAGCATGTTGTTGACACAACGCTGGCTGGGTATTATTGATGAGCATAATTTATCGCATTGGCCCCGTGTTCTAAGGGGAATGCGAATGAAATCACGAAAGTACCACCCCAAAATTTATGATCCCCTCTCTGAACCTTTGATGACTACTAATTTTTCAGCGGTACCAACCGAAAAAATTGACAGCCAAGAAGTTTTTTTACTGACTTCGCCGACGAGGTATAAATTATTAATTGTCCCGGATTTTATGTAGGGTGCCGTGATTGATGACGATCACGAAAATCGATGATAATAGCAGTGCGCTACCGGCGACATTCAAACCAATTAGGTTTACATTTACGTAGCCCGAACATTCGGACGGTGGTTATTTTCATACACGGATAAATAAAAAATATATTATCACCTTTAGGATATTGTGATGAAATCGAATACAAAATTATTAGAGGTAAGCACATACCATCACACCAATCAAAATAATTGTTACACTCATTTTAAGGAAAACAGGTGTGTTGAAATCTATGAAAAATAACAGTAGATGGCATGGAGCCAATTAGAAATTAGAGGTTTCATGGATATAAGTAAACATTATTAGTTTTGGTTATTGTGAGTATATCTAAAACAAAAAAAATGCAGAAGTAAGCCGTAGATTAGTTTCAAAATCATCGAAGAAAAAATGTAATAAGACATAGTAAACAAGAAAAAATATAAAAATCCTAACCTAACAACAAAATTATACGAATTAGATTGAGAACTGCAGATAGTAGTATTCATTAACGCTAAAATCTATATCTAAATATATATAACTCAAAGGTGACTGACTGACTGACTGACTGACATAGTGATCTATCAACGCACAGCTCAAACCACTGGACGGATCGGGCTGAAATTTGGCATGCAGGTAGATGTTATGACGTAGGCATCCGCTAAGAAAGGATTTTGATTAATTCTACCCCCAAGGGGATAAAATAGGGGATGAAAGTTTGTTAAGTTAAACTCCACGCGGACAAAGTCGCAGGCTCAGCTAGTGTAGTATAAAATTGTTTAGCTGTCGCTTCGTATATTTTGTATTATACCAAATTTTTTTATTAAGAAACAAAATTGACTGCCCTCAACTATTGCAGAAATTTAAGTTAAATGTGCCTTGTAGGTACCCGCGACACCATATCCGACTGTTGGCCCCACCATTCCGTAGAACAACCTTGGGCTCAAATTCACCGGTACCCCGGTTGTGTAGACTTTTAAATAACAATCCCAAACTTGACATATTTACTCAAACCTTGCCCATTTTCCGAAATTATTTTTTGGAGGCTGGCAGTTAATGTTAGTGTTTCTTAATTTATATAAGGTTGCCTTTTGCTAGAATGATGCCTCCTCTTTTCAATGTCGGTTTTTTTGAAATGCCTAACCTGAGTTCTATAATTTAATATATGTTTTTTTATTTTTTTATTATTTTATATACACACTTATAAGTTTTATTTTTTGTTATAATATACTCTGTAGTTGATATCATACCTACGACGTCACATCAAAATTACATGTTGTGTTTACCTGTAATTAGTTGTGCATTAGACATAAGACAAATAATTGTAGCAATAATACCTGTTAGTTTGTAACAACTGTTGGTGAACCTAATAAATTAAAATTAAAAATTAAAATTAATTAACTCACATTTTTTCTTCTTTTATTCAAACATCCCAATGGATACGATAGGAAAAAACTCAGGGACCTCTCACTTTTTTGCAGCATCCATCATATTGATTTTGTTTGTTTAATATGTAAGTTCCATATCACTCGGACCATTATAACGAATCAATTGACACCTCATTCATCAAAACCGGATAGGCAGTTTAGGCTCTACGGTAGAACATAAAAATGATACAAACATACATACTTAGACTGGCAAAAACATAAGCCGTCCTTTTGGCGTTGTCGTAGTCGGAAAAAATAGAACAATATTCCAGCTAAGCGAATAATCCGGCTAAATTCGTACGATCAAACGATTAGAATAATAAGATATTTCACGTCGTATTCTGAACCGGAAAAGCCTCGGCTGTCACACGCCAATCGTCCCTGCAACCAATGGACAAGCGGGATGTAGAAAGCAATTTTCCTACTGACTAGGTAAGTAGGTAAATACGTAATTTCAAGGCACATTAATTTCCAAGTAGATCATACAGTCCGACTCCCAATTTGCATTTGTTGTGTTCTCGTGTCGAAAGACAATTTCCTTGAATTTATTTTTGGATAAGGTTCGCTTAAGGGAACCTTTGAAAGAGCTAAACGCATTTAATCTGCATAGATAAATGTATAATAGAGATTCCCTTCGTTGATATAGAATTATGTTTTCGGGTAGGATTTTAGTTTTAGTCATTCAAATAGTTCGTTGTATAAAAGTAGATTACCTATATCGGACTTTTGTGTGCTCTGTATGTTCCGTGTTCTCAGTATATTCGATTGTAATCAATGGTATTATTATGACAAGGACTTTTTTTAAGAATGTTGTTTTAACATGTTTATGTTAGTTTGATATACCTGCTTAATATATCGGAACAGAAGCATATCAATCAAACCACCGCATATCATCAAATAAATAAATAATAATAAATATCGCCAGGCTGACACACCAACTGTATGGTAAACTAAGCAAAGCTTGTACTATGGGTACCGTACAATAGATTAGGGGTGGTCCCAGTGACACCCAGATATGGTCAAATTACGAAAAGTCCATTTCCGAAATTTGCCCCGGCGGGAGTCGAACCAAATTAAATAATAAAAGTCGGTCAATATCGAATGCTGGAACATATATAATTTATCTTTCATAAGAACACAAGCAAATTGCATACGTGTCGAATTAATTTGATTTCGCACCGCCCTGACACATGTCAGTGAGCTGAACAGAAGGCATATAGGATGTACGAAAAAAGTGACGGCTCCCTATTTTTTAGTAGCTTCGCTTGTTTTTCTTAGAAAAAACCTTTTCTTTTTCTATAGTATTGGTTGGTCTTTAATCAAAGGGTTTACCCACTTGAAGTGATTATTTATTTACTTTGGTATACAAAAACAGAAGCCTAATGGCTTCTGTTTGTCACCTTAATAGGAGTATACGAAAACAAAAACATGAGAAAAAAACTTCAAAGTAATCAATACGCAGAAACAGTATTTAGTGGGAAAATTTGAAACTAACTACGGTTTTTGAAATGTTCTTTCCAAGAATTCTAATCTCAACATTCGTTACTCCGATCCCTTCCAGGAAATTTCGGCAAATAAAAAAATAAGTTTCAGAAGATTGAAGAACATGCACGTTTTAAATTTGTATTTTTTTAGATTTTGTGTTGAATGAGTTACTAGGTTTGTATTTTAAGATCAGAACTTTCATCACAATTTTCTCCATATCTGGGGTCTTGGCATAATGTCATTTCCTTTAATTTGTCGCTTTTTTATCATTATTCATGTTTATTTCTGTTGAAACCATACATTAATAGATTTATTGGTTTTAGCGCCAAAAGTATAAATAATTATTAATAATAATAAATAATAATGTTCGTACCTTCACGTTCTATCATAGCCAAAAGCAAAAATATTAAACCCGTGAATTGTAAATGAAACGATCAGACACTGATCATGTGCAGCTCTCGGAGCAATCATTACACATTGTAACTGAACTGCAAACAATCTCGCACAATTTTGATACTTGTAGCTATGCATTTATAACTCAATTTACTACTTTGAACATATTTATACCTTTGTTTATATAATATTTCGACTACCCTAAGTTCAGCTTAATAGCTTATTATGCATGAGATTCAATAAAATGTAGAAATGTGACAATATTTTTTAATTTTTGTACTCCACGAAACATTCATACAAAATATGTGGTTGTCTTTGTTTCTCGTTGACATAAAATAGGGAAAACCATATGTTTTATGTGAATTTTTCGTCCAGTGTTAACAGAGGTTAACGAAATGTTAACCAAAGTTAACGAAAGTACGACTAAGCTCGCTGAAACCACGTGTAATACCTAAACACGTGATTTCATGCACTCATGAAATCACGTGTTACATAAACGTGAAACATAAGTTCCTGAGACATTGAAACTCTAGGCTAGTGAGCCAAGAGTTTCAATGTCAATGTCACTTATGTTTGACAATATACTTTCTGTACTTTTTTATACGCATAATGAAACCCTAATCACCAAATTGAAAAAAATATTTCAGTGATGAAAAATTGACACGTTCCAAAAGTTTTCGGAGCATCGGCAGTTCATTCACATTTCGCATCTCCGCGAGTTTGGTGCCTCATAAATAACGGCTCATCAATAAGTGAGACCTCTTCGGTTTCGCTGGGAACAGTCTGCATTCATCAATATCCATGTACCTACAGATACGGCTGTTTCTCACGCAGGTTAGGTTAGGTAGTGCGATAATTTACAGTCAATTTTATTATAGGTATCACATGCCTATCTATATCTACTTATTCGATCGAAAGTATCAACGTGCATGGTTAAAATCTGTTGCGATATCATCACCATAAAGTACATTAGATTTGAATATAACTATATTTACACGAGACGGAGTTGTGTGTGACGCTATTATAAGAAATATCTCTATTGTTAAGTGGATTAGGTACTACGTATATACGCCATAAACCAGAGATGAATGTTGCTGCGTTTGCGAATACTCGAGGGCCTCTAGACGTGAAATAATTGCTAGTGAAACAGCCACTCTGACGATTTTGTTTGCCCAATTTGGATTATCCCGTCTGACTGCTGATTGGGGAGTTTAGGCTTTGGATTTGAGAGTAAGCACAAACTTTGCTACTTTAGAGTAAAAGCCCTCGGGTATTGGTAATTGGGGGAAATATTGCCTATAATACTTGTCAATAGCTATAGTAGGCTACATTCCAGTAAGGAAATGCCTGACAAAATGTTGTGTTCTATAATTGGATTAAATCTAAAAATATATGAAAATCAACCTTATATACATTTTATATTTTGAAGAAATGTATCGTCCTTACTCAGGTGATATGTTACACCAATTGCCGGTAAATGATTGTTTATGAATTATAATGTTTATGTAATAATAAAATAGACCGTGTGATTATAAAACCGATTCCTAAAAACAGACAACTAGCCTATAGAATATACCCTATTAGAAGATGACTCTGATTTAAGAGGGCATCAAAATATATTTTAGGTCTCTATAATTATTTTCCTTGTGAACGATGAAACCTTAGATTTCACTGAAATTCACTAGGCACCAAAAGCCAAACGTTTTATTCAGTTGTACTTATATCATAAAAAAATAAGTTCTTAACAGCGATGCCTCTACCAAACAGAGAAATTCCACACTGGCAGAAATTGATGTAAGGAACGCCCGAGGCGACAGTACTGACGTAGTCGCGAGCTACGACAGGCTACGAGCTACGAGGCGCTACGAGGCGCTACGAGCCGTGAATACGAATGACTACATCGACAAACCATGTTTTACACTCGTGAAGTGAATTTAATCAATTATGAATTGTTGCAAACAAGTCCAGATTCGATTTGATTTAATTGGATCGATTGATTAAACATCTGAATTGGACCTAGTTTTTAGATTTCTTTATTTCTTTTTTTATTATTTTTAACTTGTCTACTTAATAATAGTCCATCGAGTAGGTAGGTATATGTATCTAACTATTGTAAATAAATAAATAAATATCGCTAGACTACAACTGTATGGTCCCAAACTAAGCAACGTTTGTACTATGGGTACCGTACAATGGACTGGGCGCGGTCTCAGTGACACCCAGATCAGGGAAAATTATATTTAAAAAGGTATTTATGAAAAAAATAGTTGAAAACTGAGATAATGACTGTACTCCTAGATTACTCTTATATCCATAGGTTTAGTGGTATCCTAATAGCAATATAGATCCCATAGCATTTATGAACAGTATAGACACCTATGCAAACCCACTACGTAGATAATCAGCTATCCCAGCAGATAAACAGTCCGCATTGCACTTGAGCGTCTAAACAAAAGCGTAGACCTGGGGCGACATCCAGAGATATTCATTATTCAGCCGAGCCCGCCACATATTTACTGTTTCTTTGTCTACGCTCGTAACCGCATGTCTGAAGTGTAAAGGTGGCACTCTACAAGCAACTATGCTAGGCGATATTATACATGATTTGAACAAAAAAAAAATATTAACTTATATTTTGATATAATACGAAATACGCGTATTTCTCTCTGTGACCGTGTCTATGTATTGTTTTCGAAATTCGACTTTAAACGCATAATAATTAAGGTACTGTCAATCTCACGTGTTCGTAATGCCGACGCGTATCTTAATCGCTTGTGTGAACATGTTGTGAATCGAATACACCTAGTAAATAATACTATCGATAAGAACATGAGCGATACGGGTACGATTCAATTGTAAAAATACATCTATACCACGTCTAACGAGAAGCGATAAGTAGCATAGCACTTAGCTGTGGCAAGTGGTCCTTAACCCAAGTGCGTATTTCAAGGCATCTGAAGCAGCTATTCTAAGCAAGCTGTTACAAGCTTTTCATTATATTTATGAGTTGCTTACACTTTATAAACTCGAATAAATAAGGGATATTTATGAATATGAACGAATACTTCAAATAATTAAAATAAACAGGACTGTGGTTTCTGGTGCAAGTTGGATTTAATTATGAATGTAAGTTAATTAATTTATTTGATACAGTATGTATTTGTTTCTCTGAAATTCTGAAACTTATGTCCTGCGGACTTGTACATCTTTCTGTACAGATTCCAAGAAAACATTCCAAAACATAGTTAATTAAGTGGTCATATGAAGTGGAAAACTAGCTTTGATAGTGCCCATTTCTATTCCCACACAAACGCTTCCTTAACGCCTAGCCCTCGCTCGGGACTGGCTCTATGAAATGAGCTCTCAGCGGGGTGAAAAACATTTTATTGCTTTATTACGAGTATGCAAATATAACCACGCTCGCGTGCTTCCTACGACCTGGAAAATAAAACGGCTACCGCCGCACCGCGGCGCTCAGTGCAACGGGAATCTGGGGCACAATCTAAACTATATCTCGCCACTTTTCGTCCTCTCGAAATCTGATCTTAGGTCTCATGCAATACCAAAAATGGACCACAGTAAAATACACTTAATAACTTGGTAAATTGAACACAATCAGGTACGTATATATTCTCTAAAGATTAAGGCTAGTGTCCTTTTAAACACTGATATTGAAGCGAAGCTTCTATATGAATGTTTTGGGCGCTCGCCGCGCGGCCACTCTATCCGTGCTAAGCGGCAGACGTCAGTAGCGTTACACAATATATATAGTTATACAGCTGCGGCACCTTACGCTTTATACTATAAAGCTTCGCTTCTTTCGGGCGTCCCTAGACGGTACTGTTTTTTTTTCTATTCTATTCTATTATATTATTATATTAGAGGAAGGGGAAGGGCGGCGGGTTTGTCTTCCCGACTCATCATACAAAACGCAGCTAAATCTTCTGTGAGAGGATGGAAGTACCACGGTTGAACCAGCCAGTATATAGGTTGTAGTCGATTGTCAACCGCTTGACTCTACCATCGTTAGTACCGCAGCAAGCCTCCAATTGGATAGTAATAACAAATAACACAGTGGAACAAGTTCAATTTTTTTGTCCAATAATAACTCTAAGATCTTATATTTTGTCTGATTTCTGATATTCAACACACGACGCGATTCTATCTTTTGTTGTTTTTACAGCGTCTTCAAATTTTATTTCTGCGCCGAAGCACAAGACTAGAATTTTTAGAAGTACGCAAGAAATACATTTCGCTCAAATTCCTACTTCATGAAAAAGGGATTTAAAATGATGCTGATTTTGTTGATAGACAAACTAAATGGTTTAAAGTAAACATATTGCTGTCCTTCTTATCCTTGTAAGGTATGAGTGAGCTACCAATATTCAGTTATGTCGAATTTCAATTCATCACAATTTGTGGAACAGAATTAGCACCATTATTACAGGAGCTGTACATTATTTTATACCGATTTCCGACCCATCAATATTCTCCATAATTGGATATAACTAAACCGCCGGTAATAAGATCTCACGTCATACTCAATAGCGTGCCAAGCCTATTGTGGGCCGAGGCTTTGTACTTCACCTAAACGTAACTACTATAATGAGTCCCAAACACGATCCAAGGAATTTCCTAAAACGTTACACACTGGCGTTTACATCATCCGATCTGTCCTATGAGCTTAAGTTTAAAATTAATTACAATAACATAATATGGTCTGTACGATCATAGATATACAGGGTGTTTACGTAATCCGGATGAGGTATTGAATTAAATCTGTATATATAAAAATGAATGTTTGTCTGTATGTCCTTTATCGAATCGCAAACTATGCATTTGATCGTGTCATGATCTTCAGCAAAGTGTTGTGCATGAGCCCACAAAGGTTTCTGAGTTGGTACGACGAATCTTTGACAGCGTAGCAACGCGCGCAGGGTACAGCTAGTAAAGTATAAAACTTTGATCAAGATCAAAATAAATAAATTTTCGAAACTATGATAGTTACGGGTAGCTTGTCTTCACGAGGCATCTACTCGTACATATCAACTACTGTGTAATATACATCAATTATTATTTCTGTCTTTTAAAACACCTGTATACTGTAGCTACGTACATAGACGGCCTGACGCATGAATTATGTAAAGGAAATAAAACCGATTTACGAGTTTATGCCAATATCTCAGACACCTGTAGGTATATGTTTAGTGTTTTGTGGGTATGTTTCACAGTACACAGGTAGATTACGGAAGTATTTGACCTTTGGATAAGGATATCCTTATAATAAAATCCCGGTGTGCGTGTGTTCGTAATTCTCTTCCTACTAAACTGCTTGACCGATTTTGATGTTTTTCTTTGTTCTTATGGTGTCACCTGGATGGTTTCAACATCTGGAAAATGAAATCTACGGTAACAAAGCTCTTAGTTAAAGCTATTTCCGATATAAAATATAAATGATGATGACAGGATCATTGGAAGTGTCGTTGAAAAGAATTATTAATTATTCGTCCGTCGCCCGACATTGATAATATCAACGGACGAGTTGGAGGGAAGGTTACACAGTGTATGGCAATCTTGATTTGAATTTGGAAACATTATTTAAATCATTAGACAATATTATACACGAAACAGGTCATTACGCTAAATTGATGTTTACCCAAAATATTTGAAGGCAATGTTTCTTAAGATCAAAAGGAGAAAAATGTTTTCCCATTTTCCACGGTGGCAGAAATAATTTGATTTCAGTGGAGGGATGTCGGCAGTTGATTTTAAATTTAACTTCTCTGAACTTGGCAAAGTGGAATGGATTTTTTATGTACCTCCAAACATTAACTGTTTATTTTTGTGATAATTTTCTTTTGCTTATTAAGTCGGTAAAGGTCACAGCCGGATTTCTCAGATTATTATTTTGTGCACGGCAAGATATCCGAGATTATAAATATTATAAATTTCTTACGTACTAGGTATTGTCAATATTCCTTTAGTAGGTACTTTTGTGATATTTTATAAATTCAAAGGGTATTTGGAAATGGAAGTCCTGGGGCTGTCAATTTGAAATGTCTATCAATATTACACATTCTATTTACCGTAGATAACTGTCCAATAATAATTTGGTAACAATCTCACCTGCAAAATTTGAAAAGAGAAGAAACATATTCAATAACTTAAGTACTGTACACGACTACACAGAATTTCACATTATAATTGTTTAAATTCCGAATTTTACAATCTCATATCGCATCATACCATCCCAGCCTAGTCATATGGAATATCGGCCGCCGCGAGCCGATACTTGCTCATCTAGATTACATCCTAGAGATAACAATAGCAAGGCACATAATTGACTGAATAGCCAGCTGCGCATAAAGAGATTACATTGATTTGATTTTATCGGTCCCAATGGGTTTGGCCAGAATAAGCCTGAGCTTGTTAACGGTTAAATTGATTTTTGGAGAACTTTAATCATTGTGAATCCGTTACTACGTATCTCTTTAGAACATTACGACTACTTAGCTGATAATTGTAATAGTTTCCTATTAATTGCAATGTTGATCACGTCCGTATGTAATTGAGAAAATATAAGTATTATTACAAGTAGGTAGGTAGGTACCTATGCTAGATTATAATATAAATATAATGAGCAAGAGAGAAGCAGTTGATTCAGTTATTATTACCTATAATGGGATTTTTTATTCCGTGGAATTCGGACAGCTATCATTTCTTGACATTTCAGATGTAATAAACTTTTTTTGTGGACTCTTATTTTTGAGTAGGTATGAAAATGGATTTTGATTTATTAAAGATTATGCAACCGTTATCATTATGCTCCATTGTTTTATTAACAAACTAGGAATTAAATGCCGGTCAAATTCACTGGCAAGCGGTGCATATTAGCGTCCTTTAACCAGATGTCCGGTCGAGTGGAATATTGCTGCCCCATCAGCCGGACACACAGACTGGCAATCGGTATTATTGTATAAAAGCTCATAGATTACACTCTTGATTTACATGGATTAAATATAATTATCCGACAAAACCTCTATTATCCTATCGAGACAAAGCCCCTTTATAATTTAAAATGAACTTTAAAAAATAAAACCGTCCAAACTTCGTTATAAGCGAAATATTCGTATTCCGCTTTTAAATCAACAAATTTAAAGTAAGCAGTATTAATATCGTAGGGAATATTTTTTACTTACGAAGCGTGAAATCAAGTCGTAATTTTTAATTTATTCGATATATCCGCGAGGCTTGTGGGCGGTAGATAGAAGCCCCGGCTGGTTTCCTCTTATTTATGATGATCTTTATATTTTATGGAGCATTGTCTCAAAATTGAAGTGAGAACCAACCAAACTTTTTAGAGCAGTGTGGGATAACGTAATCAAAATTTATTTATATTTTTGACACTTTAAAACAATGAATTAAGAAATTATTAGTGGCGGAAAATGTCACCACGACCTCACAACATGAATGTGCACAGCCTATTTATCCACTAAAGGCGCATAGGTATAGGTAATAGTACATTGTAACACGAGTGGTGAAAGAGACTTATTTTGTCACGAGACGGGGTTTGGCGCCCGAGCGTAGCGAGGGCGCTCATAGTTCGAGGGACAAAATAAGTCTTTCACCCGAGGTAAACACTGTGCTTTTCATTACGAATACAAGGAAAGTAAAAATAAAAACAGGAATTGGCTAAAGAAATAATACAAGGAAGTATGAACAATACTCTAAAACTCGAAAAAAGAAAAAGATCGGATTGCCGCCTATTTTGTTTTTTTTTTCGTTGGCCGGCCAACTTCATTATTTAGCCATTATTTTTCATTTTCATCTTTAAATATTTTGCCCAAATCTATGTTATTTTAAAGAAATTGTTGAAACTAAATTATAATTAAGTCATTTAAAAATATATATTCTTTAATTAATACTTAACTTTATGTTATTTCAATTTTACATCGTGCTGTAATTGAGTGACTGTAGAAAAAGTTTGAACATGGTTCCATAGAAATGTGAAAATGGAACTAGTTTTTTTTTTAATAATTTGACAGCTGTCAGTTGAAAGCAATTCTCCCGGGCCGGAAAAGTATTACTTTCAACCCGCTCCTCAGGCAACTTCAGACCTACTTTCAGAGTATGAGTAATTAAAATAAATTTTTCATTACTCATACTCTGAAAGTAGGTCTGAAGTTGCCTGAGGAGCGGGTTGAAAGTAATACTTTTCCGGCCCGGGAGAATCGCTTTAAACTGACAGCTGTGAAATTATTAAAAATAAACTAGTTCTATTTTGACATTTCTATTAATCCAGGCCGGCCTACTTCTAATTCTACTGCTACTTTTACTTTTACTTTTAGTGCTACTTTCACTGCTACTTTCACGGCTACTTTCACTGCTACTTTTATTTTTACTGCTTCTTTTACTGCTACTTTTACTGCTACTTTCACTGCTACTTTCACGGCTACTTTTACTTTTACTTTTAGTGCTACTTTCACTGCTACTTTCACGGCTACTTTCACTGCTACTTTTATTTTTACTGCTTCTTTTACTGCTACTTTTACTGCTACTTTCACTGCTACTTTCACGGCTACTTTTACTTTTACTTTAGGCTTTTAAAATAGGCGGCAATCCGATCTTCATTTGTTTTTTCTAGTTGTAGAGTATTGTTCATACTTCCTTGTATTATTTGTTTAGCTAAATCCAGTTTTTGTTTTTACTTTCCTTGTATTCGTAATGAAAAGCACAGTGTTTACCTCGAGTGAAAGACTTATTTTGTCCCTCGAACTCATTTTCAGCCCTTGTGTAACAATGTACTATTACTGTACTGTACTGTTATTGGAACGTGAGTGTGCGCGTGATTATTTTTCAATGAGTGCTATGTATGTGTGCGTTGCATTAGCGTTAATGACAAGCTGTAGCTCCACTGTGCTGGAAGGATAGTGCACATAGTGTTTAATGCCAGCATTTTTCGTAATCGAAATAAACTAACACATTAAGGAGATTTCTAAAAATGCGGCTAGCATTTTGGATACGATTCCGCATGGGCCGATTTTTTTAAATTTTTCGAAATAATTTGGTTAATTAAATATTAATAATTAATGGCGATACATCACACATTGCATAGGTAAACTGAGCACCAACATACTGCGTAAAAATATTTTAATTCATTCGAAATTGTCTGCGTTTTGCGAGCCGTAGATAGAAGTGGTACTCTTCTATTTATATTCACTCTTCACGATACCTACCGTTCGGTAATTCCCACACTTTATAGCGAGTGTTTGAGGCTTCGAGGCGTGTAAATAAAATAAAGCCGGGTAATGGCGCTATATACATCCGCAAATTGGTATTGCGTTTACGTACTTCCCCTGTTTATTATACGAGAAATGTTACCAAATGTAGAGGGTAGAGACTAGAGTTTATAGTCGGTAATTTTTAATTATACCTACAACTATGAACACTAATCATTTATACATTAAGGATTGGAATAGGGTTAAACTTTTATGAGAGATTTTCATTTTACATCCACTTGCGTCAAACAAAGAAAATTCCTGAAATTCATTGCGTGCCGTGCATACGCTCTGACAGGATGAAACATTATTTAATAAGACGTGTGCTGTATTACTGAAATTGAATATATATATGAAAGGAATTACATAATTATATTTCTAATTACAGTCCTTTTGTAATATGAATATGTATACCGAAATTGCAGCATCTTACCCAAATATAATTAGTAGCAGAATTACCAGCCTTATTTAACGGGAAAGTACCAGGATAGCTAATGAACTGGTTATACATAAATTAAATAAGAGTCCTGGGGAAAGCTGGTGATTATTATAATCTACTCGAAACTTATCGTCTGTAGTCTGTGTTTCAATTTAATTTTATATTCTCCTAAACGAAGCAGTGCTACTATTGTAGATAAGTACCTACATGTTCTAAGGTCACCCATCTAAGGCCCGTATTAATGAATTGATCTGAATTCTATAAGCGATTTTGTTAATGTCATTCTAATGTCACACCAGTACAAAATTACACGTCAAAGGCGCACTCAAGACCGCTTTAAGACTTGAGATCGGGGCCTAAATCCACCTTAAGTCTGAGAACGATCTTGGAAATGTCAATCCAGTACAAAATTACATGTGAAAAATTACATGTATTTTGTATAGGTACACTATAAAATTCCAGTGTGAGCGCGTTGATCATTCTTCTCCTGCGAAACGGCTTGACAGATTTTTATATTTTTTTTTGTACTACCTATAGGATAATCTGGATCATTCTTAGCTATAGTTGGACCCAGTAGGTGGCGCTATTGTTTACATCCAGAAAATAAAATGTACGCTAGCGAAGCAGCGGACAAAAAGCTAGTATTAAAATAATTTACTTAAATAATGATAAATAAAGGGGCAAGTCACTCCAATTATTTCAAAATCCTATCAAGACAAGGTACAAACGCACCACGAACTTACCTAATTGACATGAATCGAAGCCGAAATCTATTAACAAGGGGTTTCTGACGCCCCAGGCGTGTCATCATTATGCTGACCGTTCCAGACTCGTCCCCAGTTGGCGCCACGTCATAGAATAAATGCAATCAACGGGATCGAACGCCGAGCACGTTCGGACACGTCGTGTCACGGCCCACCGGTGGGCCTGCTTCGGGGTCGGCTCTGGGCACACATCGCCTATTACAGAGCATTGAGAGACGTATCGTGAATTGATTGGTCGTGGATATCGTGTGATATGAATCGGTTTGGGTTTAGTATAGACGTATTAAATGATTAGGGCATAAGACGAGTTTTATTACGACAGATGATGATGAAATGGTTTTGGTGAGATGGGTGATGATGATGAGATGGGTGATTCCAAAGATTTTTTTTTAAAGATTACTATCAATGTGAGTTTGTCACATTACTAGTATTCCCGTTAGCCCCTCTAGCTAAGCTTGTGTTAGGAGTGGGCTCACGTCAATAGCTTAATGGCCAGGATGAAATCAGCTACCAGGGCGGCTCCTCTAACCAATAGGCTATTGACTCCTACTACTCCTCCTACTACTTAAACATAATACTTAGAGGTTTTAATGAGTGTCGGGCATATAATAAAATGATATAAAAACCGGTTTAATGCGTACACACATATTACCACAGTGGCAAAAGAAGGCCGGGTTATTATACACCTATATGTAGCTTGAAATCTGTAGTGTTGCGGAGCCTGCCATTGAATCGGTGTTTTTTGTTCGCACCACAATTGTTTGCCATGTTTCCGGGAGGGGATATTTATGTTGCTGCACAACCATGACCGATGTACGTACATACAATCGGAAGTTATCTCTACGAAAATACAAAAGTTCGTTTGTCATCAGGTAAAAAAATATTCTGAGTGAGATTTGATTACTATTTACTAATTTAGTGACAATGGTGTTGCCTGCTCACATTTTGTTGCTGTTTCTGAGACTATACACCATCTTGTATTTATTGAAAAGAGTAACCCTTGAGTTACTTGCCGGTTCTTCTCAGTGTAAGCAGCATTCCGAACCGGTGGTAGTTTCTGACTATCCAGAAATGCTTTGTTGGCTTACATGAATAAAAACAATTTTGAGTTTGAGTTGAATATTATGGAAATGCGGATATACACTTAATATCTTTCTATATTTGTATTTTTTGTCTATAATAGATTCGTTATCCTATACAAGGTGACACATAATGGGTATACTTTTTTTTTCAAAACATGACTTTGTAATTCTAAAACCATCAGCTTTGGAGGGAACTTGAAAAAGAAAAGGTGTTATAGGAATACAGCTGTTGACCGATTTCACAAGTCTACAAAACCTTCAGTACTTCAACTGTTCCACAAAGCCGATAGTTTGAGATTTACAAAGATAAGTTGCAAAAAAAATAGTATACCCATTTTGTATCACCTAGTATAGGTAAGCAACGCAACCTACAATCTATGACACAATAATAGATAGGTACGTAATATTACTTTGGGTTGTAATATAACAATTAGGTGCCTACTTATCCATGGCCGCTATGAAATACTGCATAGCGGGCATGGATTTCCTTACCTAACGGGGTAAGGAAATGAATACCATTTAAAGTTAAGTCGCAAGTATATTTGAGAAAAGATATTGCTAATAGCTGTCGGCATCAGCTAAATCGTACTGCTTATACATTTCTCCATTCTACTGAAACGGTGAAAATCGAGTTGCAAGTGTTCCGCGCCGTACCGTCAGCATATTGCCCGGGCCACGTTCCACTTGTATTAGGTATGAAGTCCTATTTTGCAATGACATTTTTCGTTCAACAGTACACGATTGGATTTTTGAAACGTGTAAATTCGATAAAACAGAATGTGGAGAATGAGTTATGGTCGTTCCAGATTGGGGACCGCTCTGATCGCATAGGTAACTGAGTTGGGTTTGAATTTGGAGCGCTGAAATGGTCATAAACTGTGCTAGCATTATTTGTATCCTGTGCTAATACCATTATATTTTAAGGAGCTGTATAAGTACTCCTTTTTTGATAGGTTTTGTTATGCATCCATAATAATCAGACTCGATGTGCAATACGTTATACGAACTATCCATAAGACTTTTTTTATGAGTGCGTACCTAAGTATTTTATATTTTTACAAGTGAATTTTAACCTCATTGGCTATATCCATTAGGGGGCGTCACGCTTGCAACTTATGACTTGCATATTGCCAACTAATATTAATAATATTGTTCCCATTTATTACCAACATGATAAATCATTCGCACATGAAAGGTATTCATACCGCGAAATAATTAATCACTCACACTCTTAAAAAAATCTTCTTTAAAAATAAAGTTTAAAACTTTTTAATCTCGAAAATGTGAGTATCATTCCACGAGATAATCTATCACGCGGCGCGACAACCATATATTGCAGCAAAATATAAAATTGTGGAGGACGGTCCCGCCAGCGGGAGGTAATGGCGGCCGCGTCATCAGGTAACTGCAGCGAGGAAATTTCGCGGCGACACACGTGCCGGTCTGGCGCGGCTTTATAGCGCTGTGGATGCGCTTGTTATACCATAAATAACCTTATGAGGTGGCTAATTTCAAAACTCGCTAACACACGTTATATGATTTATTTGTCTTGTAACTTTTTATTTCGACATTAATAAAGTACGGGATTCCATAGACTTATAATTATGAGAAATTGCCCATAGGCCTAGTTCAGTGGGCTAATAACCTGCCTAACAATGATAGTAATTTATACAAATTAGAACTAGCGGAACGAAGTTGAAAAACGTTGGAGGTCATTCAATTCACAGACTAAATAGAATTGTGGCCCATAAAAGTCACATCAAAAAGCAATTTAAAAATTAAATCGAGTCTCCACCCCATTCCTTTTCTCAACAATGCAACGGTCTCGGTAATATATTTGAAATTTTCCAGCAGTATGAAAACGTTACGTGATCTCGGGTTACGTTTCATCTGTAAAATGGACCCTATTACCTCAATGGACACTTTTGATTTCATTGTGTATAATATAGAATCAGATGTTAAGTATAACTATTTTCCTCCATTGACTCAAAGTTACAATTTCCAAATATTTTTTCTTATATCTATAAAGAATTCATTATTTCTTCTTAAGTTTTGTTTTTCTTAACTACTTACTTATGTGATAACAACAATGGTCATGGTGAAGTGAATACGTTCCTTGTTTAGTGATTATTCGTTTTCAAAGGCTTTTAACTTTATCAAAACCATAGAAAAAAAGACTTGTATAATTACTTTTGTTTACTATTTCACTTACTTTACAGCTTCTTATCAGCTACCAGAAACGTGGGTAAATTAATATTTCGCTAAAGTACTTTTAAAACACCCTATTGATACGGGGGTATGACTGTTAATTGATGAATGGTCAGTCAGTCAGATTTTATATCTATGTTAGTAAATTACTTTTTCGATTTAAGAATCTGGAATTCAACTTACAAATCGACACATAACTTACTATAACCCAAGGACATTACGGCAGTGTACTATGTTCACATACACTTGTTTGCTTTTTCCAATTGCAAGTTACATCACTAGCACCACGTTATAAAGTAAAGTTTTGCGGTTCATAGAAACTAAGTTGAGTGCGTTCGTGTAAACATGGTACGCTAATTTCGCGAGTGTGTGCTCTTTTAATTAAACCACCTGGGGCCCAAGTCTGTTCACCGCTCGCATCTCGCTCGACTCGCACTCGAGTCGCAATATGTCAGTTTTGACACTTTTCCTATGAAATAACTGTCAAATCTGACGTATTTAGATATGCGACATTTTTTTATTGAAAACTGTCAAATCTGACGTGTTTATTTTGCGCGAGCGAAATTAGTGCGAGATTAATGCTTGAAGAGCCAATTGAAAAAAATAGTGTGCGCGCATATGTTCCTGTGTCCTGTACTACAGACCATATCGTAAACCCCACAAAAGAATAAAAAAAAATCTAGACCTTAACAACTCTGTTGTTGGATACAAGTTTATCAGTGGTACATTTAAAAGTTAAAATAAAACCGCACATATTAATTAAAATAACTATATAATGGTAGCCCTATTTCATACTAACTTTATGGATGAAGAAATATTAGCATGGCGGACCGTTGGGCTGCAAAATGAAAGTTCATTCCGACGTAGAGTAAAAAATGAAATAAAACCCTCACTCGTCAGTGGCTGTAAATAACGCTCATTTGCTAGCCAAGAAATATTAAACGAGACTAAGTATTCAAATAACCATTAATAAACACCCTTAGACGTTATTAAATAAACATAACAAATGTATAATCTGGCACAATACTCCGTGAAGTCGCATAAACTCTGTAATTCAGCTGATATATTAGACAATTTGAATTTAAATGACACTTCCACTTATAATAATGGTGGTTCTTTAAAACAATTTCAAATTTCACAGAACAAGAGATGGCAGCAAGTTGGTAATAATAATACCAACCTCGGTTTGAAGACATAAGACAAAGGTACGGGATCGTGTAGGTATTAGCTACTTTAGTTTTAGTACAGTTTATCATATTATAGTTACCATATGTTTGATGCTAAGCTTTACGCGTCCCAAGCAAATTCGACCTAGAAGTTATCTGACCTGACCTAGACAGCCACCTAAAGACAACCAAACCTGTATTAATTTACGCAACTTGAATTTATTAGGAAAAGTTGTTTATATCTATTCTGGTGTTGCTGTAGTTGTGTTAGTGGTTGTTGACACGGTTTGAAAATTTGAATGAATACATAACAATTTTTGTTTTTATCATACCTCTATCAAGAGTACTCTTCCTTGAAATAAAACTATTTTACGGATTTTATCGCGTTTATTTACTTTTTTATGTTCCCGACTCTAACTCTTAGTACTCGTAACTCGTAGTACTCTTCCTGCTTACGGACAAGATTTTGGACAAAGTGGCCAGTCCTTCGGCCCTGAATACCTAATATTTGCATAACAAACGAGTGTCGCGGACCTTTTGATGACAATATACAAAATAGTACAACCTCTGCCCTGTTTAAGCTAGCGAGCTTCTTCATCGCTGAAATGGGGCAAAATAATTTGTACGAGATGCAATATTATTAAAATAAATAAATAAATATCGCCAGACTAACACACCAAATGTACCTTTGGTCCGAAACTAAGCAACGCTTGTATGAATACTCCCAAAAGGGCATGTCATGATAATTTCAGATTAAATTTATTAAAGTCCAAATTATCCTAAGAGTTGGTTTTTATAATTGAACCGCATCCAATAAAATAAGGAACGTGAGTGAGAGAAAAAGTGGATCCATAACCAAGCTGAGGGAAATCAAATCGTCAGTAGGAAGACAGCAGACTAAAATCTAAAACACTTTTAAAAAAACAATCATTTAAAAAACACACAATTGAATGAACGTGATCAAGAACACTCTTGTTTATTAAGTGTGCCTTTTCACAATGCAAATAATGCCGTCCGCAGACACGTCGCTTTTATAATCTAAATTCACTACAGCTTATAACAAACACACAGCAGGTACATGAAAACGAATATTTGGTAAAAACAATTACGTCTCAGAAGACAGCCAGAGGTGCCTTTGAATGTCATTGTTAATTGAAATTCTACTAGAGTATTAAACTTTTAACAAGCGATACCGAATTTTCGAAGTCTATTGTATATTTGGCACAATAAGGTTGTATGCCACGACAACTTTTTGAAGTTTTGAATTCCTCAATTTCGTTGACCTCCTTGTCGTTTTAATAATATACTTGTATCAAAAATGCAGACCAAAAGATACCGATTCGTATTTTCTTCATAATGTTTCTTTTAGATGCCGTAAACCAAAAGCTGCATAAAATTCAACAGGAAGGTTTAAAATTTCGAATATAAGCAGGTATAGGTAGTTAAACTTTACTTAATTATATTCTACTGAGGAAAAAAGGTATAGCTACCAGATGTCACTTGATTAGACTGGGGTGCTATTGTCTGTCACTTCAACCACGTGTAACTACAAATAAGTACTAAAATCAAGCTCTATTTTAATTAAAATAAAGCCTTTTTTTCATTCTAAAAAACATGAACCTTTATACAAGGTAATCTTTGCAAAAGTCTGTTTGAACGGTCAAGTGTCATTGTCACCCTACTGCAACGACCACGCAACGACACGTGCAGTCATATCCTGGATGCCCCATTGTTATTTTTTTACACGAAATTCCGTAACGCTGATAAAATAAAAATTGAAAAATGCGTCGAGGGAGGCTTTTGCAAGGTAGTAAACAGGTTGTTCCACTCATTGTGGTCCATTCGCAACTACGCTGCTCTGCTCGCACCTAATTACTAAATAGCTTAATGGATGGAGCGGCCTCATTAGAGCGGAGTGGAGTGGCATTTAGAAAGACATTCTATAGCCATTGGCAGTGAATAAGCCCGCACGCTCGCAAAGTTGCCTCATCGGGAAATTACAGTTTAAAGGAAACTTTTTTAACCGAGCGATTCATACTTATATGCATATATATATATGGTACATATATATGGTCTTATTTTAATAATGCACAATATTTTTATAGCGCCCTAATCAATGCTAAAGATGATATACCTACCATCAAAAAGTAATTTGATGGTATGAATATTTTCTGTTGGTTGGTACACCTAGATTGTAGTAAGTGATTTGATGGTAGGCTACTTGTTACAAAGAAACCCTTCATTATTTTTTTTGTGATAGCTCATCTTTAGTATCTAAGGGACCATACAAAATATCGTGTATTATTAAAATAAGATTTGTAAATCAAAGTAAGATTGTATACCCAAAACAATTTTCACATTTGTTATAGTAATTATCTTTGGCTTTAAGAAACTGTTATTTAAAGTTACCTATTTCAAATTAGGTATAGTCGCTATAGTGCTTGAAACATTTTTTCGTTAGTTATGCTCTTATGGTTCCAATGCCTGTAAAAGATTTGTGTCCACTGCATACGGTAACTCGGTACACCCAGCCTGCAGATTTATGGGCCCGAAATTTCAGTTACAATGGATGTTGGCTGGGACTATTTTGCTTTCAACGCGGTCGTGTATGTAGGTACTGTTTTATGCAGAAATAAATATTGTAAATTCAACAATGCTCTTTTACATTTATTTGATTTGTTGTAAAGAGAGATGTTAATTATAAACTGTTTTATAAAAACTTCTAGTTAGTCTCAAAACATAAGCATGCGTACCTACTTCTACTTGTATCAATTGAAATAAGTAAAGAGCGAGTGCATTCATATTGAAACTCTTCAAATACTACCAAAGACAGATACAATTTATGAATAACTAGCTGTGCCCCGCGACTTCATCCGCGTAGTATTTTAACTTAGCGAAAATTTCGGGATTATCGGGTTAAAAGTATCTTATATGTTAATCCCGGTTATAATCTATCTGTGTTCCAAATTTCATCCAAATCCGTTCAGTAGTTTTTGCGTGAAGGAGTAACAAACATACATACCTACATACATACATACATACATACATCCACACTCACAAACTTTCGCATTTATAATATTAGTAGGATAATTTTCTACACAATTTTTTTTAATAATGCAAGATATTTTAAATGGTGACTCAGTAAATACAGCGGCTTTATAAAATGTAATAGTAAAAGTACTTTCTGTTGGTTGGTACAGCTGGTTTGTAGCGATCGAATAAATTAAAGGTCGAATGTTAGAAATAAACTCATTAGATATTTTGTTATTATGTACATCATCTTATAGTTTACTATGCCGTCATGCAGCATATCGTACATTATAACCATATGACCTTATGTTGTTACCAACTCCTGTATGCATTGTTAACTCGTTAACTGTCACCGTTTGTCAGTCAGACAGTCAGTCGGTGTGGAGGTTACAAATATGTGTGTGTCAATTCAGGGTAGTGTGTGTAATGTTTTATTTATTGATATATAGGTACTCTGTTTCAAATTTGAAATTGTTATTCCATTATCAAATAACTTCAAAGTGTCCGTTGGAGTTAAAGCCTCATTCTTGAAGAATGCCGATATCAAAGAAGTGTTTATACAAAATTTTCATCAACTCTCGTTGTCTCGACTTGTTTGTTTGTCCAGATTTGAATATCATAACGAAACCTTAGCTCACGCTGGTAATTGGTGATCCACTTTTTAATTTCGTCAACATACTTTGAATATGTTTTGGGGAACATCTGTAGGAGTGTGTTGATTTTAATAATGTCAAACATAAAATTGTTATACGAAAAGTAATTTGTTTTATTTTTGGAACGCTTGTTTTCTTATCATTTGTGTTTGAAATTGAATAGCGTTTATAAAGTTTATTTTAATTTATTTGTTTTTGCCTTCATATCAGTCTCAATAATTACTAAATGACTGGTGTTTTTATACAACAAAATATTATTCCACACGAGTTACAAAAGTCAGTTGAAAGATAATGCGACTGAAAACTTTTCCACCAGTCTTAATTAAGGTGAAGGCGCCTGTCTAGCCCGCGAAATTCAAAATTTTCGAGTATTTTTATAGTTTATCCAAAATCTGGAAACATTTAAGACAACATTTTGTGATTTGCGAAAAACACAGTATGCAGTGCGTTTATTAATACATTTATTTTACTCTAAATATTATCACGGTGGATATGATACTAGTAAATCACTAAATATACAAAATTTGCCAGATTATCTGGATAGCTGTCGTTCTTGAAATGTTTTAGAGTAAGTTGGATATATTAATAAATGCACTGCACACCGTCTTTTTCGCGAATTACAAAATGTGCCTTTTATTATTGTCAGATTTTGAAAAAATTCTAAAAAACCTCAAAAAATTTGAACTTGGCGGGCTAGATGGGCGCTTTAGCCTTAAGCCGAAGAAAACTAACGTGATATAAATATTAAATTATTCTGTTGCTACTTGTTAGCTACTTCACCTATGTGTCATTTCTGAATTATAATAAATATTCATTTTTAGGCTTTTAGCTCCACCTGCAATAAAATTTCATTATTTTATTTTTAGGTGATATTCACAAGAAGAAGCCGACGCCGGTTTACTTATACGTTAATAAGTTTTAGTAGATCTTTCTATAATTCTTTCGGAATAATTATTACCTTGCTACTATGTAATCAAAGACAACGGTAGAAGTGGTGTTTACCTTTAATTGTTTATTACATTTAGTTCTAAGTTTACGTGAATGTGTATTATGAATGTAGTAATAAGTATAAACGCTGGCAAACCAATAAATAAATAAAGTTTTGGGTAAGTTCTATCTGATTCGGTAAACCGTATGGAAATTATCCGTGGCCGGTTAGCCGTGTGAGTGACTGCTTGGTACCTGACAAGAAAACGGACGTTTCTTAAAAGTGTAGTTTCATTCATCTGTAGTTTTCTAGTTATATAAGTACCTACATGAAATTGAATAAGACATCAGAAAAACGTTCACCGAGGTACAGCTAAAGGGAAAAACAATAAAACGTAGGTATACAGTTCGGTACAGATAACATCAAAACTCCATCAAGTGTGAGGGTCGCGGTTGATCCGAATTCGATATGCGTGTTGTGTATAACACTGTGGTAGGTACCTACATATATTATGTACGGCGCATATGTGCGTACGACTCTATGTACGTATTCGAATATTTACCTCCTGAAAATGTATAAAACAATAATTGCTTCTATAAATTATATGAATTTGTATGGTACTCGTAGTATCGAAGGATAATTGCATGGTAGAGTCGGGAAATTTTATTGCTAAGTACTGATTATTTTTTTATGTTTATTCATAATGCAGCATTCAACAATATTTTATTACGGGTCGGCTACAAAGACAGAAAGAGAGACATATAGAGAAAGAGAGAAGCATGGCATATTTCGTATCACGCGAATACAAATTGCAGTTTAACCATAAATCTACGTATAAGTATTGAAACAGATGCTTAATATTCGAATCCAATTTCAAAATAGAGGTATTCGACGTTCAATTCGAAATCGTTACGTGAAAAGATTTACCGCTATCATCACAAAAGGCGGCGGATCGTTTGAATGTTGGTTAGTTAGTGCCCTCTCCGAGCGCCGGCGTCGAATTGTTGTGTAAATACAAGAGGAGTGTTCTCCGCGAACTCGATACAACTCCGAGACTACAGACGTTATTGCTTCCTAGAGCACTACATTCATTATCTACTTGTGAGCGCCCAGTTTAATGAAAACGACAGCGTTTTTACTATAAATTTGAACATTTCTACATCAAGAATTGAGCTTGGTTAGAGCTATATAAAAATAATATGTGTCTGAGGTCCATATTCAAGTCAAGTTTGCAATTCTGAGAGCGATCTTGGATGCCAAATTCCATGTCAAAAGCGTACTTTATGAAGAAAAAAATCGGAGAAATATTATATTTTGTGATTCTCCGTTATCGAACGCGAGCTCCGTCCATTTTATAAACCGAGCACCTAAGTACTGGGCATATTGTCTAATAACAAAAGACTCGGTTCAGTAAATAAAACATCGGACCACCAATATATCGCTGAAAAGGCATCGAAACAAGAAAGTTCTCAGAATACCCGAGGGAACAGCACACCATTCGCAAATTTCTAAAAAAGAAAAATAAAAATACTCGTCTCAGAAGTTGCCCTCAGTCATAACTTGTTGGTTGAAGCTTTTTTATAGAAACATGAACGAAACACAATAACTCGAGCGGTCCCTCACAGGCAAAGGGTAAAAAAACTCCACTTCCAGTTTATAAGAACCGCTCGCGTTTTCCCTATAACAAATATTTGATTAGGTCCGACGAGTTATGGATTAATATTTTACTGTAACTTATTTTTAAATTTGTCAGCTTTTTAATTAAGGTGGGGTTTGAAAATGTCGTACCAAATAGATCCAAATATCCCTTGTTCCCAAAAAAATATCTTAGTACATATGTATATAAAAACCCGTGTAAACCTTTTAGTATTCTAACAGCACATACGGCCTAAAATACTGTTGGCGATACGGGGGTCATAAGCATAAAGATGTCAAAATTAAACCAAAAATAACTACCTACTATAATAGGCATGATGAACTATATAAGCGAAGTTTCTATACGGACGTTCGGGGCGCTCGCCGCGCGGCCACTCGATCCGTGCTAAACGTCAGTCGTCAGTAGCGTTACACAATATGAATTGTAATACAGAGCAGCAGAGCCTACGCTTTATACTATAAAACTTCGCTTCTTTCGGCCATCCCTACACGGCACTGTTTTTTGTTTTATTGCATTACTACATACAAGTGAAATCATTTACAAAATGTGTAACTCATAATTACAGACGTTACAAGTTTCGAAAACTGTTTCAGCTAGTTTAATATGACGTCATAAGTGTTAACAAACTTTAATAGTAAATCTAATAATAGCAATCTTAGGATTCATTTAATATTTTTGAAAAAAAAGAGTCATACTTATAAAAATACACCAAATTTAATTATAAATCATCATACCCGTTATAACACTAGATAGTTCCAAATTACACGCTGGTAACCAATAAGGGGCAGGATACATGTGAAGCATGAGCTTTGTGGTTCATTTCTCAAAGCCCATATTAATAATTATGTACGGCGCAAGTTACACGCTAGCGTCGGTTCATAAATGAGAAACTAAATACACTGGAAGCTAAGATTAGGGGAGTCACAAGTAAATGAGTTTATAGCGTGCTTCTGCTGGTACACCTCCATTGTATCATTAGGGATCAAAGACTGGGTTTTCACGTTAAAATGTTTGTATAAGTAACGTTAAAAGTAGTTAGTGTTATTATAATGTAAGCTTTGTGCGGGTCGACGACTTCACGCAACGTCACGACGTTTTTGTTATACGCTACCATGTTCTTACCATTATTTTGTTATGAACGTTTTATTATTCGTGTAAAATAATAGCTGTTGTTTGAACAACACAAGTGCCCGCAAAATTGAATTTAATGACCTATATATTTTGATGCTATTTTCAAGGAGCACGGAAACCTGCATGTTTTTTGAAAGAGGGGTCATGTTCGAAATCCCGCCCTGGACCAATTATGACCCATATCCCACTTTTTTGTACATATAACAAAGTCGGCAAATATACGTATGGCCCGCCGGATCTTAAGCAGTTGCCGTACCTTTTAAATGCGTGCAATAACAAAGGCAGCTATTTTATCTTATGTGAGAGTTAGTGTTGCCTTACTATCGATTGCCTATCGATAGGTTGGCAATACTATCGTGACCTCGAAAAATAGTCAGAATATCGATAACCCTATCGATACTATTTAAATTTTACAATACTATCGATACTATCGATAGTATCTATCCAAGAAATTGAGCGATACTATAGATAAAGTGCAATACTATCGATAGTATCGATACTATTGGGTATAGATACTATCGATAGTTTTACTACATCGATATTTACCCAAATTTAAATAGTATTGCACCGGAATTTTAGTTCATTAGTATATTGAAAATAGTTGTATTATCTAGTAACTTCCCGTTATTGTATACTGGATTGTATACAAGAGTGCAGAGTAATTCCTAAGGTTTGAATCCAACACGATACTATTGAATTTTCGTAAAATATCGGTGTAGTAAAACTATCGATAGTATCGATACTATCGATAGTATCGACAGTGATTGCAGTAAAATACGCCATAATAGTGATAGTATCGATACTATCGATAGTATTGCACTTGATCAATAGTATTGCTCTATTTCTTGGATAGATACTATCGATAGTATTGTAAAATTTCAATAGTATCGATAGGGCTATCGATATTCTGACTATTTTTCGAGGTTAACTATCGATACATCAACTATCAATTTTTAGGCAACACTATGTGAGAGGGTTGTAATGTCCCGGTCCAGCCAGCCCGTAAAAGAACTGTAGTCAGTTGGCTTGGCTAGTTTGGCTATACCACCGTTGATTATATATTTTTAATTATAATTTAATCCCATAATTTCCTTGTTTGGCAGATTTATTTCTCGGAAAATCTCCATTAAACATTTTACCCTGGTTTAAGGAAGCACAAGATTATACTTTATAACGAAAAAAAAGAGTTTCCAAGTGTTATAACTTATAAGGGAAATTGTTTAAGGGAAAAGGGAAATTAATCTTTCTCTTAATTAGTAAAGTTGGTCAGACGCCGCGGCGGGGAATTCAAGGCCAATAAATCAAGGTGTTGCTCGACTTTCAAACGGGTACCTAATACCTATAGTAAGAACGTTTCTTTGCTTTTAACGGTTTCAATATTTCAGAGCTCCCTCATCGATATTTCAACCGTGCTTCGGTGACGAAGAGTTACGGCAATGGTTTTAGATGTTAGCTAACTTGACTTTGGTAACGTTAAGTAGCTATTATAGCTGCGTTTCGTACGATGAGTGAGAGAATTGGAAGCTCAACTCCCCTCCCCTCCCCTCCCCACTCCCCTTGCCGGTCGGCAACGTGCAGACAATGCCTTTTGTATTGTAATCATCTACAAGGTGACACATAATGGGTATACTTTTTTTTTTCAAAACTTAACTTTGTAATTCTAAAACCATCAGCTTTGGATGGAACTTGAAAAACAAAAGGTGTTATAGGAATACAGCTGTTGACCGATTTCACAAGTCTACAAAACCTTTAGTACTTCAACTGTCCCACAAAGCCGATAGTTTGAGATTTACAAAGTTAAGTTGCAAAAAAAATTGTATACCCATTTTGTATCACCTAGTATAGGTAGGCTACTGTAACTTACTGTACATAAACATATAATAACAGTAAGTATATATAGCAGTGATAGCCGATTGGTTAAAGCACGCGTCTTGCGGGCACCAGGTCTTGGGTTCAAATCCCGGCTCGCACCTCTAGATTTTTCGAAAACTGAAATCGAATGATAATTTCTATATGATTATCACTTGCTTACGGTGAAGGAAAACATCGTGAGGAAACCTGCATGTCTTAGAAGATCTAACCAATTTTCGAAAGACATGTAAAATCCGCCAACCCGCACTGGGCCAGCGTGGTGGATTATGGCCTGAATCCCCCTCATGTTGAGGGGAGGCCCGTGCCCAGAAGTGGGACGTCAAAAGGGCTAAATTATTATTATTTATATACGAGATGTAGATGAAACTTGTAATAAGTACACAAACCTAGCATTGTGATAAAATCTTTCAAATTGCCTTCGAGCGTCACGCGTGGTTAACGTGTAACTTTGTATGGAAACAATTTAGGAAATGCTTTTGTATTAAACATGCTGAGGTCAACGTCACGATAGTATAGAACAGAGGTTTAATATGAATACCCAGTAACAGTAGAGGATAGGTAGGTACTACTTACGAGGGCTGTAACACAAGTCAACACTTTAAAAAATGTCTCATACTCGGCTCGGAATAAGATTGGAAAAAAAATTGGTGTAACATGATTTTTCCGGTGCCCACTGATGTCTCGTAACTTGTCAGTATGTACCTATCCGTCACATTACTGATCGGCTTTCAGGGGTTGTTAGGCCTGTTTAATGCATAAATCTTGAAAATAAATTTAATATTTTATTTGACACTGGTTAAATGTAAAAAGCGTAGTTATGAAGAAAAAAACAAATATTGGAGTAGATTTTAAATACAAAATCTAATAGAATCAATACACTTCTGCAGTTTTTTCACGCAATCAGCGACATTTTCGTGACATTTGGAATAGCGCACATTGCGCTCGAGTAGACAATTATGTAATTGGAAAGTGACCCTTCGGTTTCAACGGATTACTGGTTAGGGCTGTCAAGGGGTCGAAGGAACCCTCTTAGGGTATTTGAGAACCTCTCTCTACGCGTTTGACATTTCGTTGGGGGACGTGAAACGAATTTCTCGCAATTGAGAACGCTTGTGAACATATTAAGTAGGTATTTTAAGTGATAATCTTTGGGTTGGGCGACTATTCGCCGTTCGATTTAGTAGTGGTAATAAACTTGAGTCTATGTACAGAGGAATGCCTGCTATGAATATTTGATGTCTGGTTTTATTGATTTTGATATTGCAGTGTGGTGAATTCTCACGATATAAAGTAAGCCATTTTTACTGAACGATTGCTTGTTCTAGTGACTCAAGCGAAGTCCGCTCAGCTCACTGCTCGGAAGGCCGCGGATTCGATTCCAGTCAGGGAAAATTTTGGAAATGGTATTTTCATAAATGCGGGTTGCGTGTTACTAGGATTCTCATTAGTTTTATGTCAGTCGATCTATCTAGACAGACTTGCTATTTATTACTCCATTCATGTCTACAACATGTTATCTTCACTTGAGTACTTACGTATACGCAAATCTGGTTGAAGGATCCTCCACATTATTATAAATTTGAAAGTTAGTATATGTTGGATGTTTGTTAACCAATTACGCAAAAACGGCTTAACGGATATGCATGAAATTTGGCACACAGATAGTTTATAACAAGTATTTATATGTCTATGCGAGGGAAATCACGGGCAGTAGCTAGTAAGAAATAAAAAAATATCCTAACAAAGTTTACACTTGAAATAGAATAAGGGATTTTGATGGGATAAATTAGTTGGTATACATAGTTGTGCATAATACAATTAATGTAACAGGCATTACCACGATTAGGAGTGAAAGGTTCGGGAAGAACCGATGGGGGATAGAATAGATAATTATAATTCCCTTTTGGGGTTCCATCCCCTTAACGCTGTGGAATTAATGTTAATGCCTAATTGAAATTGCAAAACCAGATGGATTTGTTATAAACACAGTGTTATTTTTCAAGAAGATAGTTGAATATGTAGTTTTATGTCTACGTTTAAGTGTAGCCTATAATAAATTATGTTGCAATAATCTTTTTTTTTATTCTGAATTATATCAGGTTTTTTCTTTTACGACGCCTAATCACAGGGGATTTGGATATTGAAAATGGTCACCGATACAAAATTATATTAAAAGATAATACTTAAGGTGTATATTCGAAGAAACCTTACCTATAGCTTGCCACGTTGCTTAGGTAGATCCATCCAACGCTTGGTAGCATAAAAAACATTATATTTAATATGTCCTATCTTCAAGATAATATCGGATTCCTTGTAGTAAGTAGGTATACTTAAAGGTGGTAGAGCCAAGACAGCTCCAATACTTACGGGCTGGCTAGATCAGGGTAGTACCAACCTTTCACAGAAGATCGGCGTAAAGTAAATATTATAGCTGCGTTTCGTACGATCAGTGATATGGAAGCCCAAACCGCCGCCGCCGCCCGCACGACGCCCGCACGACGCCCGCGTTGACGACCGCTTGGCGCAGTGGTTCAAGCGTAGGCCGCTCGGCTCACTGCACATGGTGGTTGCGGGTTCGATTCCCGCCGGGGCAAATTTCGGAAATAGCGTTTTCGTTATTTATCCAGGTCTGGGTGTCACTGGGATCGCCCCCAGTCCATTGTACGGTACCCATAGTACAAGCGTTGCTTAGTTTGGGACCATACAGTTGGTCTGTAAGTCTGGCGATATTATTATTATGATTAAACCCCCTTTCCTCCCCTTCCTCTGTCTCACTCCCCTTTAGATCGGCAACGAACGAGCAATGTATTTGGTACCCATTGAAAGCATCTATAGGCTATGTTAACTGCTTAATGTCAGGTGGGTCGTACGCTTTTTGCCTACTTTGTTATATAAGAGATATACTCAAAGTAAAGTTAAGGTTATGATTGATTGCCTGGCGGTGGTAGCGTGCTAGCGGGAACAATTTGTTTTACCTACACAATCTAAAGACCAATCAACTTGATTTCTAAAGGTCATTTCGTCCTTAACGTTGCACGTCAATAACTTCACGGCCCATTTAACATTGACCCCTAGCCGGCCCTATCGGAAATGACACAATCAAAGATCATTAAAAATATAAAGACATAGCGATGCCATTAGCCGACATTTATAAATCAGCAAGCTCCAATTCGTCGAGTCACGCAACCTTAAATATCTTATACTAAATACTAGGGATGGCAATATTACAAAAAAATATACTTATCTACTTATTAGAAGTTATATAAATTACTTTATCAGTTAGCGCTTATAATTTGATTTAATTTAAACTGCTTACTAGTTTGGAGTTTACTTTGTAATTAACTTAGATGCCACGAAGATCTGAAAATTGCTTTAGAACTCATTTATCGAACTACGTAAGTAGACTTTAATATTTCAAATCGATAATGAATCGATTAAGTAAATCGATATAAGATCGAGCCACGCCTAAACTATAGCACATTCATTAAAATTTCTTACAACGTGCGTGCGATAAACCCCAGTAGGTATAGGCTCCCTGCCGAAAACTTCGTCTTATCTCTCGCACGTAGAAGGTCGTTACGTTGAAATTATGGCTGTGGTTAAACACATGCTACATTTACTTGAAAGTTCATGTTACGCCCAAATAACTTCTCGTTTAGGAAGGGATCAGTTTGGCGAACGCAAAAACACCGCCGCCGTCGACCTCTGGACCTGTGTGGGCTTCGACACTGACTCTAGAGACTGACCTACTTGATTTCTGAAGAAAGAACTAGCCTGGCAAAGCCCTATAGACTCAAACTAAGAGTTAGTATTTTCAGAGTTCTATAACGCATTTGAAATTTTGGCATTAATTTTCTTATCAGTGTATTCTTATTAATAATATAAAATCTCAACCGTAATCAGTCAGTAAGAGATAACTAACATTTTTTATCAAGCTGTAGTAACTCTGAAATATGATCTTGTTATAAATTGGAAACGTTAGAAAAATAATCTATACAAATAAATAAAATTGGAGTGTCTGTTTGAAATATCAAAATAACACCTTTTCACTAAATGCATATGAAAGTACATAAGACACCTATAACAAAACCGCGATTTAAAAAAAAATTGTCTGTCTGTCTATCTGTCTGTCTGTCTGTCTGTCTGTCTGTCTGTCTGTCTGTCTGTGTGTTTGTTCCGGGTAATCTCCAAAACCGCTGGACCGATATTGACGGGACTCTCACTGGAAGATAGCTTTTGTTATATAAGCAGTAACTTATGCTACCTTTATTTAAAAAAAAACATAATTTTAAAAAATTGGTCCTGTCGCGCGGGCTAAGAACGCGGGAGCGGGCTTTTTTATTAAGTTAAATTCTACGCGGACGAAGTCGCGGGCTCAGCTAGTTAAGATATATAAGTACTCGTAACCTTACCTAAAACTTCGAATAAAAATCAGTCACCAAGGATAAAATGTTTTTAGGTATACTTTGTGATATGGTCGCATAAACTCATTTGTATTAATGCAGTCCTAATTTAATTTAATATAATACTTATATTATTTAATTTAAAAATACATTACGATTTAACAAGCATCAGAAACATCAAATATGCTTGCAACATCTACAAAATTACGAGTTGAACGGAAATGAAGCAGACCGCATTGCATTCCATAATGCGTGTAATTACCGAAATAATACGCAGCGTCGAAATAACTCGCGTTGTGCCTACATATTTATTGCAACAACAAAGAGAAATTGTACAACCGATTTTGTGGTAGAGGGTGGGGGGGGGGCTATTGCGTATGTGGGCTTAATATGATATTTGACAGCATCAGTTAAATTTGATACTAGCTTTAGCCCGCGATATTGCTAACAAGCTTCTACCCCCATTTTTACCAGGGTGGAATTTTTCAACATTCATCCTTAGTGGAGGTAGGTATACGGTATAAGTTGTACCTACATACTGTAAAAAACTAACTAAAGCGGTTCATGCCCTCGATTGATCAATCAGTCCGTCAGCCAGTTTCTCCTTTTATCAAATCATTAATTATTAAAAGCATCTTTGAATCATTATCAGCGCTTTTAAAGGAAATGTGCAGGTTTACTGGAAAATTTATGAAAAAACGACTGGACTTTAGTAATAAAAATGTATGCATAATTAAGTAGTTATAATTGACAAAATAGTATAGGAACCCATTAGCCATGAGGTCCGTGTTACAATAAAACCAAAAAAATTGAATTTATAATTAATTACACATCTATACAAATAAATAAAATTGGAGTGTCTGTTTGTAATATCAAAATAACACCTTTTCACTAAATGCATATGAAAGTACATATGACACCTATGACAAATCCGCGATTTATAAAATTTTTGTCTGTCTGTCTGTCTGTGTGTTTGTTCCGGGTAATCTCCGAAACGGGTGGACCGATTTTGACGGGACTTTCATTGGTAGATAGTTGATGTTATAAGCAGTAACTTAGGCTACTTTTATTTTAGAAAAACAAAATAAAAAAATGGGTCCTGTCGCGCGGGCTCAGAACGCGGTAGCAGGCTTTTTTTGTTAAGTTAAATTCCACGCGGACGAAGTCGCGGGCCCAGCTAGTTCTGTAATATAATACTTTGACAGGTAGGTACTTGGTTCGTGAAATAAGGTATAATTTATAAGTAATTATAATTTCCGACCCCAGCTTTATTAAAAGCGGAAAATATAACTAAGCTCCCCGATTTTATTATTCACAAAACATTTTTGAACGAAGCACAAGTCGGCGCAGAACGAAATTCTTTATTAAATTTTGACAAGTTAAAAGGAAATTTAATTAGGCAGCGTTAGAAAAAGAACGACTCTTAATGATTTCATTGTTTCTCTTGATTTCTTGAACTTCATAATGAAAAATAAAGGAAGCTATTCAAGTTTCGTAAAATACAGAGTAAATAATAGCGAGGCGTTGTTAAAAATTTACGACACCTTTTGTTTTCCATCAGTCCTACGATAACTTTACAAAAGTATCATAACTGAACTCATTCCCGTTTTCAACAGTATTCCAAAAAGTTAAGACAAATACCTACTTTGGAATATTATTAAAGTTGGAAAGTCCGTCTGAAATTTCCAATTTACTTGGTAACATAAAATTGTATTTTTGTTTCAAACCGATGTCCATAGCTTTTTCCGCTTGATCAAGCTTTCTCAATCAATAAATAATGAAATGAAAAAAGCCACTCAGCTGATTGGTATTCGATCCTATTCCTATGACTTCAATCAACTTATAAAATTGAAAAAATATAATGCAATGAAGTGGATGCCTTTCTACGAAATCAACACGGCCAATCTAGTGGCAAGTTGAGATCTAATTTTATTCGTTACTCGGTTTACTGGGCTTGATTTTATTTTATCGGATTTGGTTACGTTTTTGAATAATTAACTACCTGCTGAATTTAATTATAATTATCATGTGAATATACAAAATGCTAGCAGGCATATTGCTATTTTCAGATTTTATTTAGCTAGCAGAACCAATAAATTCATTAAATCAGTAGGTACTTATTTCACGCATGATTTTCATTTATGTTAAAAAAAAACAGGTACTTACCCCGCGAGAAATGCTGCAAATATGCTGCTTCCAAGACGATTTCCGAGATACGATGATCGCACTACACAAAGGCACTCACTCAACAATATGTTCTTAGTTATAGAAATAACAACATAAAGGAGACCACAGACACAAAACCACTTACACATAATGGCAGTGATACAGCACTTACGTGACAAAAGTGCGAACGAAAACACGCTCTCACTGCCCACATTTCAATGCTCAATTTCAAACAAAAATAAACAATCCATATTCTCAGCACAGGTGCACTTTTCAAATGGAATGTGGGAACAAAATTGATTGTATAGGGCCGTTTTCCATTTAGATATGGAAATTCCAACAGTGTGTATGACACCGCACCGAGCCCCGTTACTAAAAAATATTCAGACGACAATGTGTTCACTCGCGAGTTTTTGCTATCAACGAGAACGTATGGATGTGAATTATTATAGTGTATATTGCATTTAATGTAATGAAACCTTATTTATTGCGACAGGTGCAATGGAACTAACACTCACATTTTGTGGATTACCCGTTTAGGTCGCCGCGCCGCGGGTAGTTTTGATTTTTGTGATTTGTTACCTACCGTGTAATGTTGATGTCTACAAAAATATAATTTAGAAAAACCATGCAATACAATAATAAATTACAATATACGGAATCTGAATCCTCATTTTGTGAGCTATTATTAGAAGAGGAATATATATTTTTTTACTCAGTTTTGAATTTAAAAGGTTCTCAGTTGGTTCTTTTTTTTATTCAAAGACGGATTGTTTGTGACTAGTGAGTGCCATTGTAGAATACTTTTTTATCAAAATATTCATAAGATGCTACAATATAAATGGATTAACATAAACAAATGATTCCATCATACACTTAACTGTACAAGACGAAGCAATCAAGATTATGCTAATCACACGACGCGTAATAAGCAATTAATGCATTGTAGGTGCCTCATGTGTACTAACCTAGGTACTATGCGGTTCTGTTTCAGGTTGTTCATTGTTTATGTTGTGCTCAGTCCCCCTTATTAATAAACGTAGTTTAGTGGTGGTAAAGTTAATGCATGTTTTGTCTTCTTCCAAATTTAAAATGACTGATGAGAGAACGACATAATTTATTTATTTATTTAAACTCTATGCACAAGTAAAAACACAATGTACAAAGGCGGACTTAATGCCTTAGGCATTATCTACCAGTCGACCTTAGGGTGGTGCAGAAACAACATGGCGGGTGCAACTTAAACGAGAGAAATAGAGAGTAATTTATACCTATATACATATTATTGATAAATACATAGATACATACATACATATAAAACAAAATTGTTAAGAGAAAAAAAAAGTCCAACGAATTACCGCTGTGACGATTCTACCAACTTCTTGCGAATGTGCTCTCGTGCCTTCACCTTAAAAGACAACCGACTTTTTGCCGTCCTGATACTCAGAGGGAGCGCGTTCCAAAGGAAGATCGCCTGGACAAAGAAAGAGGAGTGGATAAACCCAGAGCGGTGTGAGGGACATCGTAGGAGTAGATTATTTGTCGAGCGCAGATTTTTACTGTGTGCAGAGCAAATTAATTGTATTTGTGAAGTTAGATAGGGGGGAGAAGAAGGATTGTTTAGAAAAGAAAACAGAGTAGTCAATGCCCTTAGTGCTCTGCGCTCACGAATGGGTAACCATTTTAATTGCGCTCGATGCGCAGAGACGTGATCATATTTACGGAGATTGAAGACAAATCGAATGCAGTTATTTAGAAGGCGGTCAAGTTTATTGAGGAGATCTGCATTCAGGTCGTAGTAGCACATATCACCATAGTCAATAATGGGGAAAATTAGGGACTGTACAAGCAATGCCTTTATGTGAGCTGGGAGAAGATTTTTCAGTCGATACAGCGATCGCAATGTTCCTGTTACTTTCTGACTAACGCTCGCGACCTGCTTATATAATTCGGTGTGTACATACTTATTCACCCGCTATACTCTGTTTATTAATAAGGGGGTTCAAGTAGGTATAATACTTTTTAGTTAGTGAAGGTGAAGGCGCCTGTCTAGCCCGCGAAATTCAAAATTTTCGAGTTTTTTGTAGTTTATCCAAAATCTGAAAACATTTAAGACAACATTTTGTGATTTGCGACAAACACAGTATGCAGTGCGTTTATTAATACATTTATTTTACTCTAAATATTATCACGGTGGATATGATACTAGTAAATCACTAAATATACAAAAATTGCCAGATTATCTGGATAGCTGTCGTTCTTGAAATGTTTTAGAGTAAGTTGGATATATTAATAAATGCACTGCACACGGTATTTTTCGCGAATTACAAAATGTGCCTTTTATTATTGTCAGATTTTGAAAAATTTCTAATAAACCTCAAAAAATTTGAACTTCGCGGGCTAGATGGGCGCTTTAGCCTTAAGTCATGGATGTAGGATGGTTGAATTTGGAATGTCTTTATGGAAGGGTCGAAACGTAACATCTATGAAACATATTTCATGTGGAACGGAACGTATGCATCAGGAAATGAAATGAAGAGTAAAAGGGATGAATGACTGAGTTACAGTGAGACGATGAACGAGGAGAGGATAGAGCTTTGAAATAAGAAGTGTAATTTCGATAACAATAATTTTCCAACGATAATAGCAAACAGGCTAAATACTATACAAGTGCCGCTCTCATTATTAATTGTAGTTGCACTATCCTGTCTCGTGGTTACCCCTTTGGTTTCGAATTCCCAAAAAGCGGTATTTAGCGAGCGCCTAGAACGTAAATTCGAAACATTCCTTAAATTCAAAATTCCTTGAATAACTGGGTAAGCTTGTGGATAACTGGACGGGTGCTGAAGGCCCGACCTCGAGAAACTTACGCAAAGTATTTTCATTTATCTTAGTTTAGTAGCGCAACATACTTCTCTCCCGTTGTAGTAGAAATATTGCAAAAAAATAATTAAATACTTCTAACAAATAAAATTGCTAAGTAGGTGCGAAAACTAACATATTTTATGATTTAGTAGAGATGAATAATATTGAATTGAGATAGTACCTAAATACACTACAGCAAGCGAATTGAACGAATACTTGATACTTACTCATCAATCAAATAGAGCAGCGAAATTTTGTATCAAGGCCTAAAAATATATTTTGTTTAAAAACGAATAATATATTAAGGTATAATATTAAGGTATTTTAACATTGTGCAACCGAGTCACTGTACCGGGTAGTTGTAGGTTTGATTCCCGCCGGGTCAAATTTCGGAAATGGCCTTTTCGTAATTTGCCCAGGTCTGGGTGTCACTGGGGTCGCCCCCAGTTCATTGTTCGGTACCCATAGTACAATCGTTGATTAGTTTGGGACCATACATGGGGGTGTGTCAGTCTGGCGACATTTGTTTATTATTTATTCATACTTTCAACAAAATAATGGCAAACAGTAACCCCCCTTATAAATCAACGTGGATTTGCGGTCGAATAGTCACACACCAGACTACATTTTCTGTTGAAATAAAACTATTTTTCGGATTTTATCGCGTTTATTAACTTTATGTTCCCGACGTTTCGGTTGGTTTACAGCAGCCATGGTCACGGGGGGACTGAGGTGTTAGACGTCCTGATGTCATAGTTAGTAACTGGGTACCCTCATATTTAGTTGTTGTTTGCGGTCCGATCCACGCAGAAAGTGCTCACAGTGTCTCGAGGTCTTGCAATGGTACACTTGGTTTTGGATTTAATTATATTAATTACTGGATCCCAAGTTGGTGGTAGCACCCAGCCATCTTCCTTATTGAAATTATGATGTTTTTTAATTTCAATGGCCTCACGTATCATTCTTGGTTGGAATCGGTGTTCTTTTGCGAGGATCTGTGGTTTATCAAATCTGATATAATGGCGGGTGCGGTCCTGTACATGTTCACAGATTGCAGACTTCGTGGAGCGCCGGTGTGAGCGCCGGTGAAGTCTGCAATCTGTGAACATCATAATTTCAATAGGGAAGATGGCTGGGTGCTACCACCTACTTGGGATCTAGTAATTAATATAATTAAATCCAAAACCAAGTGTACCATTGCAAGACCTCGAGACACTGTGAGCACTTTCTGCGTGGATCGGACCGCAAACAACAACTAAATATGAGGGTACCCAGTTACTAACTATGACATCAGGACGTCTAACACCTCAGTCCCCCCGTGACCATGGCTGCTGTAAAGCAACCGAAACGTCGGGAACATAAAGTTAATAAACGCGATAAAATCCGTAAAATAGTTTTATTTCAATGTGTAGTATTCGCGTAAATATAAGAAAACAATAACTTTTCTGTCATCAGTAATTTGATAGGTATTCGAAAGAAAATATACAAATATGGTGTCACTACACAACCACTACTACTACATTTTGCAAACGATGATGTAAACACGACATCGCCAATTCCTGGGACCTTACTTGTTGTTGAAGTACGTACTGTTTCCATCCGAGCTTTAATTAGTTCATCAGATAATTTAGTTTGCTCGGCGCTCGTTACGCCAGCGGAGTGGACGGGCTAATGCAGCCTGAGCCTATAATCTAATTAGTAGACGAGACAAATACAAATTAGTGATGAGGGGTACCTGCGCGCCCTGTCGGGATTTAAGCACCTAAAGATCTTAGTCAACTAGCTGTTAATTTATTTTAATTTTGAAGCTTAAATGAAAATTTAAATGTTTTTGACTACGGTATTTATAAGTACGGTGAGGTACATCTAATAAATTTTCGAAAGACATGTGAAATTCGCCAACCCGCACAGGCCAGCGTAGTAGATTATAGTGTAAATCCCCCTCGCATTAAGACGAGACCCGTGCCTAGGAGTGGGACATTAAAAGAGCGAATTATTCCATATCATCATTATTTGTGTTAAATGCAAGCCTAAGAAATGCTTTGTTAGGAAAACGCCATAATAATGTTAAAAGTAACTTTATTTCAAGTTGAACAAATTGGGTGTCTATCACTTACGACATTTACGACCTCTCTTTATGTAAAAACACTCCAATACCTTGCAAGATCGATCAGAAGTTACGATGAACAGATCGCTTTTGTCGCGATCAAAGAAACATCAAACAACGTTCTCCATTATGCCGCGAGGCCATTACGTGGAGTAATTTATACAGCTATAATTTACAAAAGAATTATAACGCGACAGAAATAAGAATGTAGGGAGCCCACCTTTACGTCTCGACCCCAATGAAGCGAAATGTGCCTCATTTTTTGTGTACCAAATAAAAATATTTCATCGTCGCAAAAAAGCGTCTTTGCGCATTTGTCTTATTTCTTTTGTTATGAAACGGGTGTTCATTATTGTCTTAGTACAGGGTTTCAAGTCGTTATGAGTATTTTTGTGTGTTGTGAAAAAAAAGTATGTTTTAGGTTTGTGAGCTCGCGTACCTACCTAATAAATCAAAGCCTCTTTTAATTTTTAGAAATGACTTTAATTTTCCCTTTACCTGGAAATAATTACAGACTTTAAAAATCTTAATCTATAATTTATGTACAATCGTTATCTAATTACAATCTTAATTTTATTTTTATACACAAGGAAAATTACTTTTCACTATTGAAGTTATACATATCGGTAAACGCTTATACTACTTTTTTACAACCTATATCACATTTTCATTTTATGTCTAGTTGTATTACAGTATAAAGATGAGTAAAAATTTCTATTGATCGCCGTGTAAATGAAAAAGAAGTTGATTATTTTATGAACCCCTTTTCAATAATACCTTCGACTTTAAAACCGATCAATAGCAACTTCTACTCAGTGCCTAATAAGATAGGATAGTCGTAGATTATCCACACACGATTTTATTGAGTAAATGTGAGTAACATAATTTGGTAAATTTTCAAAGTTAACGTAAAATAGCCAGAAAAAACATTAACCTATGAATAGAACACGGGAGGAGGATGATTGAAGCTCAATCAAATTTCAAAAGCTTTTGAAGATAAATGCCAAACCATACCACTGTAACAGTATGTACCTACACTTGTAGGCTGAATATAGACGTACCCAATTTCAACCTTTTAATCCTTTGTCGGACGTCGGATTTCTAAGGCTTAAAGTTGTCACAAATAGGTCATTTCACTAGACCTTTCGCATCAGATCTTATACTGGATATCTAGCTATAATATTCGCATTTTGAAAACGTAGTTGACCTAACCTAACTTAACCCTCACCAATTGAAAATCCAACTAGAAATTATGAAGTATAAATAAAGGATCCTTTGTTTTATTATATGATAAGGTTTTTTTAAAAAATATTTTGACGTGTCTATGTGTAAACTGTTATGGCAATAAAATCTATTTAGTAGGTAATATAGTCAGCAGTCACTAACCACTCACACTACAAACACTTTAAAATGATTTTATTTTGTATCTTACAATCGTATTGTCAAGCGTGTATGTACATTTAGATATGTTATTTGATGAGAATAAAAATACTGTGAGATTTTATGCAAAGAATACTTACAATGTATTTGTGATCAGCTGTGTTTGAGTCTTCAAGCGTTCTTATACCATCCAGTGGGAACATTTTCATATACCGGTATAAAAAAGTATAGCTGTATTCTGAATTATATAAAAATCTATACGACCGTATAGCATTATTCACGTGACAAATAAAAAAAAAAAAAAATATATTACCGAACTGATAACCTCCTCCTTTTTGAAGTCGGTTAAAATGCATTTTACCTCTATTAATGTCCCCACATTTTATTTCTTTCAATAATTATTTAATTTGCAGTCACGGCCCACACTATCCAATTTTATGAAGTCTAAATTAGGATTTAGCAACACGTAATCGAAGTTAGAATCCTAATTAGATTTCCTTAAAATCGAATAGTGTAATAAACACTTTACTATCGTATCTACATGTATACACTTTACCTATACAATTATTTACACTTTATTCTGTACACATTCAAAGGTAGTCTTTGCCTCATTACAAAACAAATTACCCATTGTAGCTAACAATAGCGCAATCTGTGTAGTTTCAAAAGCACAATTTTTGAATCTGAATTTCTATTGTTCAAAATGTTAAGGGTGGCACTTTCGCCAAATTCAGTCTTCAATCTAATACTTTCAAGGTAATAAATCGGATAAACGTCCTTTTACTGCTAGACTGTTGTTTCTATGATATCCGGGCAGGGTCAACAGAAATTGTCCTTTAGGTCTGGATAACCTAGATCAGGCATCGCTCTTCTGGAGCCATTGCCTCTCGAGTTCTCAACCCGCATGCCGCGCCCGGCTCTACCTAAACTAGCGTACCTTGTATCTGCAAGCTTGTCTCTTTGGGCCACTTCATCGTAGTAACGAGCATCGTTCAACCCTGCACTGTACTTTTGGCTTAAACTGTACTTGTCTATAGTGGCGTACTTTTGCACAGTGGCATATTGCCGCGCCGCTTCTGGTACTCCGTTTGCTTTAGCGCGATCAAACGGTCTTTCTTCGGGTGGTAAAGCTCCATCTAGTCTTGCTTTGAATTCTTTATCTTTTCTTCTACGTCGGCGACACGCGCAAAGTGCAACTATGATGGCACACAGAAGGAGGCCAGCTCCAGCAGCGGCTGCGACGTAGGGTGGTGGTAATGATATCCTGAATGAGCAATTGGAATCGTCCTCGTCGTAACCCGATGGGCAATGTGCACTTCCATCACACCATAAGGCATTGGGGATACAGGCGTTCAGCTCCGGACAGCTGTACAAATAGAAACAATAAAGGTATTACTAGTTAGGAGGAGGAATAATGTTTAACAAGTATCGTTAATAAAAATTACTGATATTGTATTATTCAGGGGTTAATTATTTAGAAAATAGTGATTGATAAAAGCGTTTGTGAAAAATGATCTTGAAAAAGTAATAAATTGGATTCTTGGAACACGAAATAAAACTTACTTGTGAACACATTCCATAGCAACAGGAGCAGGTATGATGTTTGATTCAGGATCATGTTCAAAATTCGGTTTCTTCATGAGTTCAATCCATTTGATAGAATAATCAGCCTGTTCGTGTTGCAGAAAATCAACTACATAACTTCTAGCATGAGGCTTTAGAGATGTTTCCAATGTCGTATGAGGCGATTTCCATCCGGGAGAAAATAGTTCAATGAAATTCGTGCCATCGGGACACACTTCTTTGATTCGCGAGGTATCACGGGCTTCGTAAATATACAATCGGTTTGGAGTACCACAGAAAGGAGATGATGGCGTCAATTCGTAACCGGGTATATTGACGTAGAGAAATCTTCCTTGCACCGGAGTAGCATCGTCACCTCCAGGCTCAATAAGCCAAGGTCTATGCACACAAGCTACTTCGGCCCTTACACTTTCCGATATGATGTGCCTGTCTCCAACAATTTCTGGTGCAACTGATATTTGTCTTTTATCAAAAAGTCTTATTTCGCCGCTGCTACCTCTCAAACGTCTCTCTCCCCAACCTGAAGAACACACAGTTTCATCGCCCGGTCCGGTCGGAACAAATTTGTACTCACCCTCAAAATTGAAATCGTCATAATCCTCGGTGATATTCATCATTGTTACAGTGAAATTTATTTCTACAACTGGTGCTGTCAATGTATGTATATTCAATGGTTCGGAGCGATTTGTACAAATGCAGTCCCTTTGTATCGGCACTCCGTCCCAAGGATATTCTGTTATAATGATCTGTGCGAGCCCTTCGCCGCCAATGGTTCTTTTCGCAGGCCTATCGCATTTCCAACGACTAGTTCGCGAATCCTTGTGCGTATTGCAATATTTATTTCCGAAATAAGTGCTTGTGAAGGTTATTTGTATTCGTTCTCCTTGTTTTGCTTCGAATCTGAAATATTCACGTGAGTCAATATCGAATAATAAAAACGTATCATATGGTACCCGCAAAAGTAATTCTTACCTTAAAATGCAGGTGAGATTTTGAGCACCGCCTCGTCCGTAATAGAATATAGCGCGGGGTGCTTGGAACCTTCCAGAGTAAGTTTGTGCGGACTTAAAAACTCGATCGCAGGCCGACTGGGAATCGGCTAAAGGTTGTCCTTGTTCGCTGACGTCCACAAACTCGTAGCGAAGAAGGAATGATACGGGATAAAGTGCTGATCCTTGTCGTAGTTCCTGAAACAAACCTATTGTAAGAACTAATCTCAAAGGTGATGATGAGTTGTGTACTCGTATGATACAGTGTTGGGTTAACACATCTATCGTTCGACTGTCGATCGATGATCGATCGAACGGTGCTCTATGCGGAAACAGTCGATGGACGAAGACTCTTCTAATTCTATGATAGTAAAATATGAATTTATCGCATTCAGGGGAGTTAGTATTATTCAAATTATTCAAATTCCGATCAAGTGATCGAATACCTCCATACATTCACAAGTAAACTAGATTCGTTCCCTTAATTTATATTTCATGCTGACATAACTTGTACTAGCCCCCAGAGTCACGAGCACATCTAATAATGTTAGTAAAGAGTTGTAAACGTAGCTCTAACAGTCTGTTAAACAAGGGACCAAGACTGTGTAGTATAGTATAACTTATAATATTTAGTTATAAACTTGCTTCAGTCCTGTCTCTGTTGAATTTAATATTGAATAATAAAGCAGCTCCCAACTAGTGACTTTAACAGACCAGGTTTCCTATATTAACTAGGGCGTATTCTACTTGCTCAATGGTAGCGTGGAATACTAATGTCAACGGGGAAGTTTTTTTGGAATTAATTTCCAGTGGTAGAGCCCAACTGTAGCCTTCAGATCATATACGAGCTGGCACGACCGGAGTAGAACCACCGTCTCACAGAAGATCGGCATAAAGAAGTAGCATCACGTATTCATTTGAATCTAATTAAACCCCACATCGGTGACCAATAATTATGTTGAATTATTTCAATAAACCATCTCATTATAAATATATAATGTTAAAATAATAACTTTTATGTTATGACGTTCTAACCCTCAAAGTTATGTTCAAAGTCCCCACGGGTACTGAAGTAGTGAGTGGTCTACTACTGGACAAATGCGTTACTGTAGTCTCGCGTGAAACGGTAGACATTATAAATAAGTCACAGTTCCTCGGTACGTGTTTTATCCCGCTCTTGAGCAACACTCGGCAATAACCCGGCAACACTGGGTCGTTCCATCACATGAGTGGAGCGGACTCGCACGTGCCCCTTGCATTATTCACTATGGCAAATGCAACGGGAACGCTGGCGGCGCGTGACTTATCTATCTTTCACGGTGTGAACAGTGTTGCCAGTTTACATTTTTTAGTACGTATTGTTTTACAAAGTACAATTTGTCATATAATATTATCATGTTGGTTGTTGACGTAAATTTTAGTTTGACTCCAATGTTTGTCTTTGTCAGAGTAACATTTGTATCTATGCTCAACAATTTTAAATAATTAATGAACTTTGCTTCGTGTTTTATTGATTTAGTTCTGGAATAATTCTTAACATTAAAATGACAACTAAGTATAATATAATTAAGTGTACCTTATATTATGCACATTGAATGGTAAACTTAACCATGGAACCTCGAAAAGGTAAAAAGGAGCCTCAACAAAATGTACGAGTTATAGATTCAACATTTTATATTCGCATAAACAGACCAACAAAGAAAGTAAACAAAAATCGTACTGTTTTTTTACACATTGGCAACACTTCCCATGAATGTTTCACAGAACAGAAAAGTTACAGCCGAGGGAATAGAACTGAAAGGGCAGTGGCGAGGGAACAAAATAAACAATTGATACTCCCTGGCGTTATCCCAAAAGAATAGCTGTTTTGAATGTCAGAGTACTCTACATCGACAAGTTGGAAGAGATTATTATGTATTGTATCTTGAAGTTTATTTTTTGCCATTTTTCCGTCGAAGTTTATTTATTTTTCCGCGGTAACCAAGCGATCATTCCCCTATGAAATCCGAGACACCGATAATTTCCACACATCTTACATTACAGGGTTTCAAATACGCCCATTATCCGACTAAATGTATATAAAAGCGATGTCATCTTAATCGTGACCGCTAACAAAACAACCATTTATTGTATGTGTGTATCACTATCAAGTATCTAACCTCGCTGATAGCAGTAGCATATAGGTATCACTTTACAAATAGCTTGCTAAATGTAATGTGGTACCTATATACTGATGTATAGGTAATTATTGGTGTTACTATGTTAAGGATAGGTATTATAATTTCTGAATAAATAAATAATTTCATTATACATGTTAACGATTCATTGAGCCAATAATATTCTATAAAAGCGAATGTACGATTTCACGAAGCCTCTCACTCGGCTAGCTGTATTCACATGACATGTTTCAGCTTGAACGCTACGAAATTCATGAAATTAAGGTGATTTGCTTTTTGATATAGTGGCAACCAAGTATCAAAGGTTATGCACGCATGAACCATTCATTTCGTACCATTCACTTGTAAAAGGAAAAAAAAACAAAATATACTCTCTAATGTAGAGTTAGAACTTTTTTAATTTGCAACTGCCTTTTAACATTTTTTTAAGAGAAACGTGTTTATTGTTTAACTAGACACATTTTTTTAAAGTAAACATAAACGTCACTATAGTACTTGGATCACTTAAACAGAAACATTATTAATCACACGTTACTTTGCGATCATAAAATCTTTGCGTATGCTTGCCCTAGCTAAATGTAAATTATGTAGGTTTACTGGTGATAATCTAAATTTCTGCCGCCATAGATTTGTGAAGTCGGTGAAGGAAAACATCGTGAGGAAACCTATGCAGGTTTCCTGACTTCCGAAAATTGGTTAGATCTTCTAAGACATGCGTCTTGGAAGATCTAACCAATTTTCGAAAGACATGTGAAATCCGCCAACCCGCACTGGGCCAGCGTGGTAGATTATGGCCTGAATGTCCCTCGTGTTGAGGGGAGACTCGTGCCCAGGAGTGGACGTCAAAAGGGCTAAATTATTGTTATATTATTATACGAGTATTAGATTTAATCCTTTGTTTGTTAGAGTGATCGTATATTTTATTTATATATTTCCATATATAAATAAATTAAAATTACCTGTAATATAGTGAGTGCCGATCCAGTAGTAATGTAGCTCTCGGAAGGCGCACAAGGCCGGGTGGCTCTGGTCGCATTCGAGAGTAGCGCGTGGTCGCATAGCCTCGGGGACTCTTCACGACAAAATGATCCGAGAAGGGACTTTTTGTCGCTCATGTCCAGCTGTTGGAAAACAAACATTTTACATCTATGGCCGAGTGATTGGATGGATTGACGACCGATTGGCGCAGTGGTTCGAGCGCAGGCCCCTCGGCTCACTGCACATGGTGGTTGCGGGTTCGATTCCCGTCGGGACAAATTTCGGAAATGGCCTTTTAGTAATTTGCCCAGGTCTGGGTGTCACTGGGATCGCCCCCAGTGCATTGTACGGTACCCATAGTACAAGCGTTGCTTAGTTTGGGACCATACAGTTGGTATGTCAGTCTGGCGATATTTATTTTTATTTCTTAGCCTTTTATAATAAGAACTTCAATTAAAAATAATGTGTAGAATTCATAGAGTTGTGGATTATAGAAAAGGCTTTTGTCATGCCATAGAAAATTAGTTTCGTACACAAGGAACACAATTGTGTAAAATAACGTGGACAGCGAAGAATAAATAATTTATTCCACTCAGGCTCACTATTTATATAGTTCATCTATCTGAGAGCGAACGGAAAAAGTTTTCTGATTAAAGTGCCAACAAAAAATTAACTGAACTCGACCGCTTATCCATTCTTAATGCAAACTGTGGACTCCGCGGATGAATGAAACGAAACACCGCACTGCAGGCGGTCGGGAACTCGGTAAAAGTGCTCAGACACATTAAAGAAAATTAATGTTCAGCTGCCGACGTCAAGTGGGGAGGTTGAGGTAGTTGGCAAAGTGAAATGGCACGAATAAAGGCAGTGTGAACGCCCAATTCTATATCGCTTCCTACTTGTATCATCGCATTAGTCTTGCGCACTGCGAAAGTTTCACTCCGCGGCTAGCTTGTTCCACATTTCATTACCGGTGCCGTTGGCTCCAAACCTTTTTACTATTTAAATTCATGTTGTATAAAATTTCATACGAAAGTGCCGGTATTCGGTATGCGATAACAATTTAAATATTTTATTTTTATTGCGGCGACGCCAAGCGCTGTTCTCGATAAGCAACGAAGTTAGACAATAACAGTTTTACTTTGAGATTTACTATTCTTATGTGGAGCTTCGAAGAATACATTACTCTAAAAACATCAAAATATTGTTTTATGGTATTTATAACTTAAAATGATGTAAATTTCTGTTGATTTTATATGTTTTATACGGCAGAGGAAATAAGAAAATGAATAGCTTTTAAAAATACTAAACATTTATAAACGTTATCTATGATTTTATGGCAAGTTGTCAACGAAATCTGTTTTATAAGTCTACCATTAATTTATTAATGAAAACAATGTGCCATAATATTTTACAGTAACATCAAAGTAAACACAAATCACGTAAATGTCTGCCACTATCCGAGATAGCCGCGCTCATAATCTGCGCGTTTTATATCATTTCAAATTAATCTCGATTATAAATCTAAGCCCGCGTTGCTCATTTACAAGATAAATATTCTACTCATTACGCAGAGAAGACCAAACAGCCTCGGAAATATCCTGAAATTGTTCAATTAGCGACCTAAAATATGATCCCCTTAAATTCCAAATGGAGGCAAATAAAACTTTTACCAGGAACCCACAATATAGTGATCAAATTTATATATTTCTTATACGTATTGACTATATATACTATCTCATATTTTCTTGCTGGTAGAGCCAAACTGTAGCCACTTGACTACAGGTCATGTACGGTCTGGATCAACCAGGGCAGTACCACCTTCTCACAGAAGATCGACGTAAAGTAACTATTATAACTGCGTTTCAAACAGTGAGTGTGAGAGCTAAAAGCCCAACTCGCTGGAAATGTCACTCTTACGTCATACCAGGGCCCTAACCACGCTAGCTACTCAAATCGTAATAGAAAAGCAAATGCTCGGGTTACGTTTCGAACGCTCCGCTTTTGACTTTTGCCGACACCATACCATATCAATGTCAGTAGAAATCGTGAACCTCGTGTCAGCAAAACGTCAAAAGCGGAGCGTTTGAAACGTAATCGCGAGCGTTTGCTTTTCTATTACGATTTGAGTAGCTAGCGTGGTAAGGGCCCTGTACAAAATTACATGTCAAAGGCGTACTCAATATCGCTCTGTGATTTGAGATAGAACAGAATTAGCGCCAATATGACCAAATGCCGCCAATATGTAGAATCACGATTAAAATAAGACTCGTATGAAAATTTCGTCTTCCTCATACGTTATGACTATGAGATGGATGAAAACACAGATAGTTGTCAAATTGAATTAGTGTATAGTCATTTCATTATTGCAATTTCATAAATTGACCCATGCTCTAGTGTCATAGGAGTTACAGCACGCGTCTTCGTGAAATGAACGGACTATACCAGGGGTTGGCAACCTGCAGCTCGCGAGCCACATTCGGCTCTTTGGATGTGAAGCTGCGGCTCTTTAGTTTTATATGCAAATATGACGTATTTAAAAAAAATACTTTAAAAATCGTTCTGAATCGATTAACGAGGGTTAGGCAGCATTTCTATCTCTCAGCTACTTTTTATAGATACTTTTCTTATGAATAAATTGATTTGTTTTTTATCAAAAACTTTATTTATGCAAATACTATTAATTGTTGGCAAGAAAAAAAAAATAAGCTCTTTAAAAACTTTAAAATTTTGTAAATTGTAATTTTTGACTCTTTCGACTCAAAAGGTTGCCGACCCCTGGACTATACCAATAATATCACACACAACAAATGGACCTACTTATGCAAAATGGAACCAACCCACATGCACTACTGTAGACCAAAACTAACCTTGTGTTAGTGGTTCTAGGTTGGTATCAGTTTGCAGAAGTATGTGTGGGTTGGTTCCATTTTGCATTAGTAGGTCCAAATAGCAATACCTACCTTTCTGTCCAAATCAGCGTCAGGCGCGGCGCCGTCCCATATAGTCAGTTGTGAGGAGCAGTCCTTTTGTTGATCGAAGCCGGCAGGCTCGGTCCCGGCCGAGTGGTACTTCACAAACGACACCCAAACAATCTCGTTGGCTCGACCCTGCAAATCGTAAATCGTTTTAACTACCAGTTACGGCAGTTTAGCTGCTTTATTTGACATAGTTGGATATCTGAAGAGTCGCCTCTGTTTTGGGGATTTGACCTAAAAACTAGTGTTACAATGTGGATTTTAAACAAGCTTTTTTATTTTAATTTTTAAGGTAATTCTACTGACCTACGACAATTATCTCTAGGATAGGTACAGATATTATATAATCTGGTAAGTAAATGGAAAATCTAAATGACTATTTTTCTTCTTCACTCAAATCGAAAGCTTATATCTGATACGAACAGTACATAAGGATAGTAATAAATAAAGATACGCTTCATTGGCTGAGACATGTTAATCTTTTGATGGATGAAACATCTATTAATGATGTAATATAACTGAAGAAACTCAGATTTATGGACGGGAATTCAATTAATAATGGGTAAGTCATTTAGTCAGAGAGTATAGGGAAAAGAAGTTAAACTGTCCGTAGGTACAATCGTCTCTAATCATTAGTGCTATCAGCACTTAGGTATAAATAAACTAAATTTTGCAGGTCGCCACATGGCAAAAAAATTATATTCTATTAGCATCAGCTGCCTAACAAACCGAACGAAGTAAAACAAAACTTGTGACCAATGCAGTGCTAATACCAATATTTACTGATAGTATACTGATAGTATTAAAGAGAGGGCCTTATAATACAATAGGTCCCAAACAATAGATAAAAGCGTACGATTAATTTTCTATTAAGAACGTCCTATTGTTACCCGATCATCTCGAATAACATAAGAATGTTCAAATAGTTGTATAGGTACCTGAAAATAATAGACGCAGGAAGTATTCGGCGGCAGTGAGTGTCTCGGATTTCTCAAAACCCCACTAGTTTTGTCCGAGGAGCGCAGTACAAAACGGCACCGGCCATCCGAACGCACGTATGAATGGGAATCTTTATCCACGTACAGTACCTGTATAGGGGAAATATATTCACTTGCAGTATCGACGACCACGCTTTGTTGAACACAACCTGAATGTACAGAGCAATACTGGGTTGTAATACCCACATTTATTTGGTAAATGTTACTTTGATTCACGTATTCGATATTGTACAATGTTTGCCTAAGGGTGACCATCAGCTTCGACCAATAGGATCGCTTCATTTCCGGTTAACATGAGCTAAGCTGGGGAAATGAAGTGATCCTAATGGTCGAAACAGTCGGCAATGTTTCACAGTTTTTATTTTAATGGCACTAGTCCCGCAGTCACTCTTATAAGCCGAGATCGACAATGGTGTCCAAAGATGACGTTAATTTTTGACCCTCGACGAGTCCTGGGGTCTTGTCTTGGAACCCGCCTAACACCTACGCATTTAATCAAAGGCAGGACTAGTAGAAGTTGGAAGAAAATTATTCACTTCCTTCTGTTGCAACTCCCCCTTTACAACAATAATTATATAAACTGATTGCCACAGAAGCAATAGTGTTACAGCTGATCAAAAATCAAAGACCAATTGAATGTTTTCATAGGTAATATATATTTTATCATGTATAGATCGGTTAATAATGAGTAGGTATGTGGTATAAATACAATCTTACCTGCACTTCAAGCTCAAATCCAGGCAGATAGCTCAACGGCACAGGATGGAAAGGATTATCGTACGGCGAGGTATGAAACTCCAACAACATATTGGGGCTGCGACTAACGATATCTGGCACCGCATCCCCTCCACAAAGACGAACCAAAACAGGGGAGTCGCGTGTGGGGCCGTCCCAAACTGTCAAGTAGTCCTGTACCACGTTGCACTGGTCCCATATTCTGGATAGATAAATTAGTTTTTAGAACTTTGACAAATAGGGGAGGATAGTTTCAAAATATGACTTTAGCCCCTAGTGGGGCATTTGGTGCTGCTGGACGGAAGAGTTTTGCGGTGAAGTTTTAATTTATGAGCTATTTTGATGACACAGTTTTACATAATCATTTTCATTCATAACAATAGTTGTTACATTTATAGATAGATAGGTACAAACCTACTTATTTAACATACTTGAGCAATACATTTATTTGTAGTGTAAGTATTCTCTCAGGTTTATGTACGTCATCTCCCTCACGTGATGCCTAATAATTCATAGGTAAGTGGCCCACAAATTATCTCGTTGATTCTCTTCTCGCGTAAACACAACCCCGTTTCTATCTGAGGCGCCGAAATTTGTCGTTGGAAGAACAAATACTTCCATTTATTATTCCATTTATTTCACGTAAAGACAAACTACGGGGACAAGTTCTAATCCATTAGTTCTCGTCCGCGCTACAATTGTAATTTCGGTTATTGTTCGACATGAATAATGATGCGTACTCATACATAATGTAGAATATAAGGGTCGTTTAAAATACACTCTGGTATAGTTTAGTTTTGGCTCAATTTTCATTGCATTAAATATTACTATTAGTATCAAATAAACCTGAGTCGACTCTAATTTAAAATATATTATAGGCTATGTTAAGTTGTCTCTACAATCTCTATAAATAGTTAACAATTCACTCACTTTAAAACTCTCTGGCTTCTATCATACTTCACTATTTGATCTTTGATATGTATTTTGTGACTGTTCGTCTGTCTTACTGCTAGCAGAACATGTTTGTCGGCTGGTATCTGGAAAAAATCAAGTATTATGGCAAATTGAACTTTATGCTACAAAACATATAACACCCTTTCGCTTCACACTCGAAAAAAACTTTTCACCCCTCCACATTTATTATGTACACTTCAGGTGCAACCGTTCCGCAGGCTGGTGTGAATTTTATATTAAATATTAACACAAACAGCCACACAAAACCCGTATTACACATCTCCTTACGATTTATTTTCCAAACAAAATCGTGAATAACCGCCGTTTGAATTACTTTGTTTCCAAATATTAGATGCCATTTGTAGCTGTTATAATAGGTCCATAATTTGAGTTTCTTGAAGCGTCCGTGACATAGTAAACCTATGTAAAGTAGGTGAAATAGTAAGGTTTAGTGTAGATACATTAGCAAAGTAGGTAACATCCGGACAGCGGCCTTCGTTTTATCGGCAAATGTACTACGAAACTAAATGCTACGGACGAGTGACTTGTTTTCCCTGAGCATGATATAGTAGTGAGTTTGATGTATCCTAAATAACATTTATTTTTCCTTTACATTCGGATTTAGTAAACAATCTGAGCATGTATTTTTAATATAATTAGTCTTTAAAAATTATTAAAAAACGTTCTCATAATAATTTTACGTAAGTATTAATACCATTCGGGAAACTAGTAATTCTTATTATAAACAGATATTTAAAAATGAACCATTAAAAGGCATGCCAAAAAAAAATACACTATAATTATACTTTGGTCAGTCATCAGCCCCAAGTATTATTTCGAACTTTTCAAACACCCTATAATTACCTTAGTGTGTTCAATGCGGTATGTACAAGTGGCGTTTCGCGGATACACGCCTGGGAAATTAGGAGACTGTATGCGACAAGCTCTGAGGTCGCAGTCACTCAGTATCCGGTCGCAGTAGGTCCCCGGGACTCGCTCGCCGCGCCAGGCGCCCACAGTGGCGTTCCCGTATCTCAGCCGCGCCTCACTACGCCTCAGGAACTTGTATGCCAGTTTGAAGTCGAAATTGTAGCCCACACCCTGTAATGAAATAGGGCTGTCACGCCTACCTTAATTACTTCCCTTACTAGGAAAGTATTGAAACACACCGCTTGGCGCTGTGGTTCGAGCGTAGGCCGCTCGGCTCACTGCACATGGTGGTTACGGGTTCGATTCCCGCCGGGGAAAATTTAGAACTTGGCCTTTTCGTAATTTGCCTTGGTCTGTGTGTCATTGGGTTCGCACAAGCCCATTGTACGGTATCCATAGTACAAGCATTGCATAGTTTGGGACCATACAGTTGGTGTGTCAGTCTAGCGAAATCTTATCTTACAATTTCAGCCAGTATTTACCTAATTTATTAAATACAGGTAGGAGCTATCCGTATTAGATATCTTATATACACATCGACGAAAACTACAGAAAATATGACTTAGACGATATTTTTAAAGCAACTTATGCAATATGGTATTATATAGATAATAATTAATTATTAAGATACGTCGATACGTATCTAATACGTAATTTATCTCACGAAATTCGTTTAAGATATTGTGAAATAATTATTTCAACAAAATAACGTTTCTCGTAATCACTATGTATCTGGTGGGAGAGACAGTACAGTTATTGTTTTCCATCTATTACATTCGTTATACATATATTCATCTGGAATTAAGTTGCCCAACGACATTAGACAAAATGAAAATTGAAATGGGCAAAAGCCATCAATCAATTAGAAACGTAATTATAGTCGGCTCAATGAGAAAATATAAGAAGAAAGATAAAAGCGTAGCACATTTACGAAATGTAGGGAGCCATTCTGAAATGTATTAAGCGGTACCAAATTCCCATTATTAAATTAAAGAATTAAGGCGTACCCAATAACATTATTGTAATGGCGGGGTATCCTTATCCTGCGGTCCCGAGAGGGTGTCCGTAATCGTCGCCTAATTAATTGATCGAAAGTTCAACCCTCGGTGCACATAATACGGCTGGTAACAGGAGATAAAGGAAGGCAGCGAACCGTTAAAAGCGGGGTGATGTGAAATATTAGTCAAGTCAGAGGCGAAAACATGTAGTTAGTTACGTGACGTCAGTAAAACACAAAGGGATGCTTAGTAAGTGACTCTTAATGAAGATAAATACTGTTGTTCATTTATACGGATTAACTTTGTTGAGAGCCAAAAACTCTAATTAAACGCGTCCGTCAGTTGTGTTAACAAGTCGTTCGTCAAACCTTCACAACGCTTTTTCAAAAATATGTAGAATTGTATCGTACAGACACAATCAAAAAGTACCGACACCGTTTTGAAAGTGGAAATGCTTGCAAACTCGTGTTCTTATTTTAATAGGGAACCATTACAATCAATAGTAGTTACGCTCTGTAGCGACTGCTTCAAAGTATCTTAAGAAAAAGTTCCTTAGCTGAGCATATTGGATTTAGCTAAAGAGAAAAGGTTAACAAAGAACACTGAAGTTAGTACAAAAACTTATTGAATTGAAATCGAGAACTGTTTAATTAATAGAGCGAGCGGAGCATGCAGCTGACTTTAATCATCTTAAGGCTTGGAACAAATCTTAGCAAAAGACACACAAAGATTGTTATTTACAGTTATTTTTTATTGGATAGCAGAGGCAACGCCAATATGATTGGTCAATATATAAAAAATAATGAACTATAAGTTCACTGACCTGTTGGCTCAGTCTGTCCAATCTTAAAGTCATGTTGATAGAGTCCGACTCGCTGAAGTACACTGTATAGCCCCACGCAGACCCACACCATTGCCCCGTGGGTGGCGAGGGACTGTGCTCTACAATAGTCATGTGGCCATCTGGACATCCATCCGATGTGAATGATACGAATTTACCCACAGTAAATGTATCAAATGTCAACTGCAACAAATATATAATAAAATAATACATACCTATATAATTTTAGTCGAAGGGTGTTTTGTTTAGATGCTTCAGAAGTCATCTGTAGGGCACCAAGAGCGACACGTCACCGGCTCTACGTGTCAATAGGTACCTACCCACCTAGTATAAGGTATTTATAATAAGAACCACTTGAATGTGGTATATTTATTAGGCAACCAAGCATGTAGTATCTTACGATGCCTAATAAAACAAATACAAACAATAAATAAATTGCCAAACGCCGGAAAAACGCGGTTTGACTGTAGAGGTTCTAATGAGCGTAGCGTAACTTACGCTATGCAGAAATTACTGTATACATATTTTGTCATTAAATATATTATGTTGTCTTTGGCTACATTTTACTGTATCTTAATCATTCTATAAAAGCTATTCCTGAAATTCGAACACATTTTTATCTTGTAACGAAAATAAATATGATTAATAAGTTAAATGTAAGTTTTGAACTAAAATTAAAACAATATGCGGTACCTATCTAAAACAGATGCATGAATAAAAATACGTTCATGGATAATTGAGACTTGTTAATAATTCAGAATATGAATACATATTTTAATCCTCTGTGCTGGAATAAGACAGTGAAACCAGTGGAGCGTAGGATTTTAATGATCTCGTTTGTCGTAAAGGTTTTCCTTTCAATTCCTGCCTCTTAATATAATATATACGTTAGGTATCATCAATTTATATTAAGATGAAATATCGGAGATTCAATCCACGAACCCCACAAATGAAACTCATCAAATATTTTTCTATGAATTATGATTTATGATAGGTACGTAGAATCCGTTTGGTTGCAATAATATCTACAATGTGATTGATATAACTTATTCTGCTTACATAAGCACTTATACTAACTTTACCTGGCTATACCCAATCATAACACTAATCATCTGCCTAATTTAAATAATTGGGTAGAAATATCGAATAACAATAATAAAACTTTAATCATTCCCTGTCAGAAATACAATCACATACATAATTCAGATGACCTATCGTGGCAAAGGCCGGGCTGCATCATAAATTGCCATCACGTAGCTATCTCTAAATACCTGTATAATGTCGCCATAGTTTCCCCCGGCCGCTGTGAAGTTCAGGTGACATACGAAGGGCAGATGCTCTTCTCGGGGCCGCCGGACTTCTAATTCGTATGTACGACCGACGTCACCCATGTAAGTCCTGTTGCACGCTACGAAAACAGAGATAAATATATTAAAAGAGGTGTTCAGAGACAAATTGAAATCGTTTATTTCGTATACGCCTACGCGGGCACAAAATAGGATTTCAACATTGTTTATTAACTCTACAATCGGATCGGAACGCAACGTCAACGGATAAGTACTTTGATAAAAGAAGTAATTATAAAAGGAACTAGCAGCTAGAGATTTTATCAACTGAATATGTTGGGTCTGTCAAAATGCAGAATAGGTTTGACTAAGTTTTATTGTAGCGCATACGACTATCTTTTGTTTTTTTTTATTACATAATTTTACGTACAATTGGATGAAACTTTTTTAAAGCCAATTTCGGCTATTATTGATCCTAACAAACGTTACATATTGTTAATACTTATTGGTCCATCTATTAATTACTTAATAGCTATGGTGTAATTTGAATGTAAATTCGATATTTCGTGACGTAAGCTTACCTAAAAACGTTGGATTAAATGTAGGTACACTATTGTGAAAGTGAGTGTTCTACATTTAGGAAATGTAGCTGTCGGCGTGGAACAAACAAAAGCAGTTTCTTACTTTTGCACAGTACAGCAAAGTCGTGAAGCAAACTTTTCCGTTTAAATACTTATGAAAAAATCTAACCATGCAGTCTGTACACGTCAGAAAAAAATAATTCTAAGTGAAATATGTTCCATCAAAGTGAAGTCTTGAAGATTATTCTTATGGTGGAGTCAATTATTGCATTCTAGACTAAGACAGCCTTAAAATATAAAATATTTAATCTATTTAGGAAAATAACATGTTTGAACAAAAAATATCGGGCATGCCTTCAACATACCACGTAAAATTTTAATTTAAAACTCCTTCAAATGAGTTATGCACGAGTATGTCCAAAAAAGCAGGTCATTATAAAATACACCGTGCCGTACCTGTACTATTGTTAATCCTTTCAACACAAAAATAGGGAAATGAGAAGGAAAAAGATCGCGAACAAAGCCGCTCACAATGGAGTGCGGACATATTTTTACGATCTTTTTAAAAAAATGCCTTGTGTCCGTCCTGACAGCGCATTACGTAGCATAAGACAAGTGTTCACTTCGCCCCCGAACATCATTGTTCCCTTAATGCGCTCTTTGTTTTTCGGAAAAACATGTAAAATCGAAATAACTACAGTATTTAAGTAAAATGAGATAACTTTAGTCGCTCGCTTTATTCATTAGAATGTAACTAAACCTGAAACAAACTTAGATTGTTTTTGAAAACTTTCAAGTGAAAGACGATCAGTCAAAACTGTTACGATGTTTTTGTTCTTGTTGTAATATTAATTAATCAACTCAAGGTAAGTGAAGTGGTAAAAGATTTTCTATCTGGTCTTGCCAAGGTTAATAATTAATTGGCTTCATCGAAATTTCGGCGGTAAAGTTTATCTGAGATCTTACTATAAAAATCGTTCCTACTAAAATTTATATATTATTTTTCGTCATTTTCTTGCAAATATATTATAATGGTATAGTTATCGAAATGTCTATTCTGGAGACGCTTTTCAAAGCGACCCAGTTACGCTTACGCTCCCATCTTTTAGGACTCATTCAGTCAGTCCGTTTACGCAAGCTGTATTGTTAATTTACCATCGTCTACGAGTCAACTTTATATTATCTACTATTCTATAGGTGGCGCTCTCTGAAGCGTATAATTGTGTTTTTAGCCTATTCACAGCAAATAATAGCCTAAACACTGAATTTGGGACGGACAAAGCGCGAGTGACGCGAACAGAAGTGTTTTCTTAGCGAACATAATGGAGACATTTTAGTGGGAAAACGTCGTATTCGGTAAAGTTTTCTCTGAATGTGAACGTAATTGTTCTTGCGAAACTCACTCGGTGGCACTGTTTGAAATAGTCTAACTACTAACGGTTTGCGAGACTTGGTCTAGATAAGACAAAAATCAGAAACTCGACCCATTATAAATAATTCATCTAACTTTAGTTTCGCCAATATTGTGCCGCTTAGAATGATTAATAATAGTTATGTGTAATTAGGTATTCTGTAAATTTCCGTTACGGGTGCCTATCACAATATAATCAGACATTAGGGGCATCATATTAGGGACAGTGACGTTCATAAGTCCAGTAGCAATTTCAAACAATGTGCCGTATTTTCACAGAAATTGAATCTTTAGCGTTCGTACCTCAGAATATTTCAAGTGCACGCAAATGGGTACATGTAAATTATATTTGAGTCTGTACAATACGCACCTAGTACTATTCTCTATTCTGAATTACAGCCCTGATTCCATCCGGCATCCGCTTGAGACGATAGAAATATAGTATATATGGTAGTATGTAACGAGAACAAATAGTTATTCCATCCCGGAATGTTACCCAACCCAGAGACACGTGTGCACTAATTATGTGCAAACTTGTCTCTATGTGACGCAGCGAACACGTTAGTTCCACGGGTAATTATTCTTTGTAGAGTTTAGCGAGCACGAAACTGTATTTTGTGACAGTATAATTATTTCTCTTGCTAAGTAGTTCTATATTTATTTATTTTAAGATTACTTTTCCTTAAAATATACATGAACCTTTCTTCATCTATATCGGTAATAGGGAACATTTCTATTAGGTAATTGTTCTGTACAATTAAAAATATTTTTTGACTTTAGTAAGAAATGAGCTAACCATTAAAAAAAGTTTGCAACCAAGCTAATTAAATTAAGTAAGCGGTCAGTGACCCTGCCGCGAGTTGATAAGCCGAGGGTGATCATAAAAATATTTCATAGTTAAAAAATAAAAACATGTTTCTTGAATTTAGTTTATATACTAGGTGATACAAAATGGGTATACTATTTTTTTTGCAACTTAACTTTGTAAATCTCAAACTATCGGATTTGTGGGACAGTTGAAGTACTAAAGGTTTTGTAGACTTGTGAAATCGGTCAACAGCTGTATTCTTATAACACCTTTTGTTTTTCAAGTTCCCTCCAAAGCTGATGGTTTAAGAATTACAAAGTTAAGTTTTGAAAAAAAAAGTATACCCATTATGTGTCACCTTGTATACCATATCCCAATTTGCCATCTGGTTTCAAAGCTATCCTGTATCCAACCATCCATCTTTCAATGCATACATTTATCTATTTAAATATGTACTAGGTAGGTACCTGATTCCTTAGATTACGTCAAATCGCAGTTGTTAATGTCCGCCAAGAACGGTTTTTCACTACCAGAATTATTTAGGTGCCTGCCAAATATAGCGATATTAGGTATCTGCTCTAACTACTTACTTATATAAAAGCTATGTATATATTTCCTTACCTATATGGATGGTATCAAGAATGAAATAGTTCCGCCGGTAATTTCCTTTTAGGTACTCATACTTTTAATACCTTTTAAAGTATTTTATGATATATATTTATCCAACGTTTGGTGCTCACTCCAACTCATTTCTCTCCAAAACCAATAGTTATGTTTACAGAATATAGTCGGTTCGAGAGCTCGCGACCCCATTTACCTCAGTGATCTAGATTCTTGAGGCTTTCGTCCTGTTTCGCATGATCGGATGTTTTTCTCCATTCGACCTCGTCTGACAATTTTGGGAGAACATTTTATTTATAGCTTCTAACTTAGTTATGTTTGATACATATAATGTCTAGTCAATACTCTAATAACATTTTTTACCTCATGCCTATTCAATATCCAATAAATAAAGCCAATCAATTGACTGTGGTAATGAAAATAATTGCATTGGTAACTTTATTATTAAATAATTTAGCCCTTTTGACGTCCCACTCCTGGGCACGGGCCTCCCCTCAACACGAGGGGGATCAGGCCATAATCCACCACGATGGCCCAGTGCGGGTTGGCGGATTTCACATGTCTTTCGAAAATTGGTTAGATCTTCTAGGACATGCAGGTTTCCTCACGATGTTTTCCTTCACCGTAAGCAAGTGATAATCATATAGAAATTATGATTCGCACATAGATTTCCAAAAATCCAGAGGTGCGAGCCGGGATTTGAACCCAAGACTTGGTGCCCGCAAGACGCGTGCTTTAACCAATCGGCTATCACTGCTATAATAACTTTATTATTATTTGAGTAAAAATATTTAAACCTTCATTGTAAAGTTCATTGATCTTTTGTTTCTTATAACATACTCCCTTAAAAAAAGTAAGGGGCAGGTATATGTGGAAGAACATTCAGCCCATTTTCACCAAACACAGTAATTATTCGTATGAATTTTGTAACACACCGGTGGCAACAAACACAGGAGTATCCCGGCAGGTTTCCGTGACTAATGACAGTCCATTTTGTAAACACCGCCGCGGTAAACTTAACACCTTATTAAATGGAACGTGGGTTTTTTTGTTAATTGTAGCTATATTTTGGCTTAATGACCACCTACGCTGGAGCGATAAAAGCGAAAGCTCGTTCCCGACGGCCGCCATAATTAAAGAAGGTTTATTGTTCTCCTCATTCTTCGAGCGGCCCCTGTTTAGAATTTTGCGATGTATGAATATTTCCTGGGGCTAATTAAGATTTTTTTGCGCTACCGCACATTTGCCTAATGGTGCGGAGTTTTAATGCTGCCGCAATACATTACTGTCAAAAGTACGTTAAATTTTACTGGTTTGGGGTATTTCACGTAAGTATTATATTTTTTAAATTTCAGGATCTTACAATTTTATTATTGATGCCTGTGTTTGACTTATTCTTGTCAATCTTGTCTGCTAGGCAAAATGCTAATACAGCTTGAATCTACGTCTATCAATGGTTGTATCATTGGTTTTAGAGACTTTTGTTCAGGCAGAGCCAAGTCACAAGACGTATCAAACGTCAGTAACAGATACTTACTGGCTTTTGGTTTTCCAAAGTGGACGGTCACATTTTTGTATTGTGATGTGTTTGTATTGCTATTTGTTACTTGACACCGGCAAAATACCTATTAAACTGGGTGGGCCGTATTTTTAAAGAAAGAAGAAGGAAAACTAATATTAAAAATCTCCGATATAGTTTTAAAATTCATAAAGTTTACTTTCAATCTGCTTCCCTGCATCTCGCTCCTATAATGTCCCTAGATATTCAGATTTCTTGATAAAAATGTAATCCGTAACCTCGTTACGTCTGCGGTCTCTGTCAGACTTGCATTGGCCTCCCAAGAGGGAAGGAACTAGAAACTCATTGTAATGTAGTTCTTTCAATTCCCTTTGTGAGTACATCTTGGAGATCTTTTGTGTAAGTCAATTATCGTTCCGGACGTTTTCAGTGCAATAACGTATTTTACGAGCTATTCCGGACAGACTATGTTATGTATCGCTTTGAGAATTTAATTTGTACGGGTTCCACAACAGTTTACCTTTACCCTGAAAATCGTCGAGGGCCAACATCTTGGCCTACAGGAGTAACAGTGGTGGGAGTGAGTGGCGGGATTATTCCCATTAAAAAATAATATTTTTATTTCTATTTTAAGTAGTAAACTAGATTTTAACATTGCAAATTTAAATTCAAATTCTAATCGTTTATTTTGTTTAGGCCTACGGGGATAATAAATACATTTATTCTACAATAATCTTTTTTCTTATCTACAACCGGATCGGAACGCGACTTCGACTGAGAAGATCCGCCAAGAAACTCAGCGGGCTTGTCTTTTTACATTTTGTAATATTTCTGTTTTTTAAATCGCCAGTTGCTTATTTATTTAATAATTACAAAGGGTAGTAGATATTAATGCTGTAATGACCTCTATATTTATGGATAAAAATGTCCACTGCCAAAATTTTCACCAAAAATATTTCATATTATACAAATCTATATACCAACATCCAATTACGAGGAGTTGTATTGTACACGTAACCACATCAATATTAATTTTCTCATCAAAATAATACACAATGTACTAAGTTCTCATAATACGAAACTGATACGCTCTATCTCCGAAGCTATTACGTAAATCCTCATACATCTTTGTGTAATGCTCCGGCAAAGTCTCTAGGTACAAAGCTCCCGATACACATAGAAGGAATGCCCCTATTACGGCTCTTATAGAATAAGCAAACAACGTGCTATTTTCAAAGAAATGTTGCTGAAATTGTGCATAAAATCTGCAAAATGCATTTATATTTATGAGACTTATTTTTAACTATATTGCGTTTAAAATTTTTCGTATCGGATTTTTTTTCAGCAATTAAGAGCCTTACGGAACAGACAACATCTATCGTGCGATTAAAAATTATTTGATCGTCTATACGTCATAAGGGCCCTGTATTTATGCGCATCATACTAGTGTTACTGGATAGAAAGAAAAAATCACCCATCGCACCCAGTGATGGGTTGAGATATTAATATTTTACTAAAACTACCTCCTTATTGAGGCGAAAAGGTGTTATGTGCTTCGATAATATTTACACAGACCGTAAGTAAATATTTCTAAACACCCTCGGTCCCAAACTGAGCGATTACAGAAATCCATAAACATTGTGTAAGTATAATATGTTTTGGCGAAGTCCGCGTATAACTCCCCGAGATGAATATTACATAAAAGGCGAAGGGAGCCAAGTCTGTCCATCGCTGACGCAGCCACTCGAGTGCCATGCGACGTCGCGGGTGGAGCCATGAAATTGGCGATTTTACAATTTAGTTTTGAATAAACTTAAACGATGAAGGTATACGACAGCTAGATTCACATTTAATTGATATAAATGTAGCTGTCTGGGCAATAAAAAAATAACAATAAATCCAATACGGGGTTGGCGGTGTTCCTTTATCGTGGAAAAGTATTTGTGTTATAGATTAAAACTAATATTAAACATGATGTTAACATTACCAATCTTTTTAAGTAATAACCACACAGAATAAAGTCATTTTAGTGATTCTTATTTAGTTTTATTGTTAAAATGCCCAATGCTTAATTAAATTATTAACTGACCCAAATATTAACTATAGTAATTAGCGTCACGAAATCGTAAAGGGCGCTGTGGAAAAAATATACCCACATAAAGAATACAAAGTTCTTGCCTATAAAATTTAAGTAGGTACCATTACCAAACCAAGGAGGAAGAAAATAAAATAAATTATAACGAATACGTGTTCCAGTAACTGCTACAGCATGCATCTGAAACTTGAAGGCCCGTTAATAAATCGATCTCAAGTTTGAAAGCAGTCTTGTGTACGCTTTTGACATCTCATTTTGTACTGGTATGACATAAGAATGACATTTTCAAGAACACTCTCAGACTTGAGGTCGATTTATTATTTCGGACTATATTTTACGGCGTGTGGAGATCCATTCGCGGTCGAGTAAGGTTAAAAACTAATTAACGGTTCACTGAAAAAAAAACAAATGATTTTTGAAGTTCCTAGTATCCCTTTTAATTTTTTTTTTACCAATAATGTTGTAATTACAGCAAATAATTTATTATCACTACATAAATCTGATCCGTCTCTGGAGTATTTTTCTATCTAGAATTGAAGTTGTACTTAGTTGTAATCGAGTCAAACGCTTGCTCAAACGATGGATGTTAAATTATTCTTATGTATGTCTCTCATTTCGTGGCCCCAGGTCCTCAACCTCCTTTACTACCTTTTCTTTTGTGACAGATGTCAGCAAACCGAAAAGGGGCGACATATTAAAAATGCGTTTGAATGACCAAAAATTCCTTTCAAAGGATTTATACCTTTGCATTCATTTTTAAAGGAATTGATGAAGTTTGCTGTTTTCAGCTTGTTTTAGAAATGTTTAAAATGAAGTCTCTTTGCTATCATGTGACCAATTCTGGTGTCGACGTTTACAGGCACACTGAAAAAGCTATTACGTTCAAATTTTGTAATTTCTAGTAGTATCTCTGAAACGGCTGGATCGATTGACCATATTGTATTCTCTTTGCGATTGACTGGCAGATAGCTGATGTTATGAGCAGTAACTTAGGCTTCTTTTGTTTTAGAAAAAACAAAACGCATAGATCACAAATGCTGTCTGTCGCGCGGGATTTTGCGATAGGTAGGTAACATCGACACGCAAAAAAGGAAATGAGATTAAACTGAGCATAGGTATTTGTTCACGACGCCTCCCACGCCACCTAGCGGCGAGCACCGGAAACAAGCGGTCCGGAGAAACTATATAAGGCGCCGGACCCGTCGGACCGACCCCTGTCCAAGCAAGACTCGCCTAACACAAATTTGTTAATTTGTAATAAGAAATATACTTGTTTTAAACGTTAAATAAAATAATTATTGAAGCCAGCCCTTACCACGTCAATCGATCCGAGCAAGACACGGAAGAAAGAAGCTATCGTTTCATCAACAAAACCAACATTTGGTCCTTCGAGCCGGATCAAGAATCAGCATTAAATCAACGTGGCAACAGAGGGTTTGGCCAATCAATCGTTCATTTTTATCCTATCCTTGTATTTGCATTTGTACTAATACCGTTCTCAATTATAGCGCCGGCCGGCACGCGAGCCCGAGCGTCCACCCACGCACGGAAAAATTGTGAGTACCCTTGTTTCACATAGACTGCCATAATGACTACCGAAAGTGAATTTAGTGAATGTTTATCCGAAAAATCTACCGGTTTAGCTCGTGAGTTAGTCAGAAAAAGAGGAACAGTTAAGGGTAGACTGACTTTGTTCTCAAAGTTTGTAAATTCTCTTGGGAAAACAGCTTTGTCAGATCCACGTAAATCGGAATTAAAAATACGTAAGCAGGCAGCCATGACATTACTAGTAGAATTTAACGAAATTCAAACTGCGATGGAAACATCTGCATCAGAAAGCGAATTCGAGCAACATCTGGCTGCTCGTGAATCATTCGAAGATTTGTATTTTAAAGTCATGGCTACAGCTGATTGTTTGGTAAATGAGAATGAATTAGAGAACGGATCCAAATGCAATGCTTCAAAATCGTACGTAAAATTGCCCACTATCACACTACCCACATTTGACGGTTCTTATGATCAGTGGCTAGAATTTAGGGATATTTATTCTTCGGTTATTCATGGGTCAAAAGAACTGGATAATATACAAAAATTCCACTATCTGCGTTCGTCACTTAAAGGAAGTGCTTCACAAGTGATTAAATCTCTCGAGTTTTCTTACGATAATTACGAAGTGGCATGGGAATTATTACAAAATAGATACAATAATAACAAATTACTAGTGCATAATCATGTTAAATCATTATTTTCCATGCCTTCAATAGGTAAAGAGACTCCAAGTACGATTAGGAAGTTAATCGACACAGTCTTGAAAAACTTACGAACGTTACAGTTATTAGGCGAGCCCACAGAGCAATGGGATACGTTCATCATTTATTTAATTGTCTCCAAGTTAGATGCAGCTATTGAGAAAGAGTGGGAAACACATAAAAATACCCTCATTTCCAATAAACCAGAATGGAAACTGCAATTGAGTGAATTGATAAAATTCTTGAGGGACAGGGCAGATACGCTAGAAATGATAAAAGTTAGTCATCCTAGTCAGAAACCCACACAAAATGAAACCAGTATAACAACTCGGAGTTGTGTTGCTACTCAAGCAAAAAAGGTACCTTCGAAAGCAAAGCGTACCTACACATGCACTTTGTGTAAAAATCATCATCCACTGTATGCTTGTCCCCAGTTTCTTAGTTTAACTAAAGAAGATAGGGCCAGCTTAGTGCAATCTAAAAACGTTTGTAGTAATTGTTTACGCGCAGGGCACACGGATAATGATTGTTATTCAGGACCGTGTAAACGATGCAATCAAAAACACAATAGCCTTCTATGCAAAGAGAACGAGTATGAAGTGAACGGCAAAAATGAGCCCACGGTTCAAGGTTCGATTCCGACCGAGAAGCTCGACGTCCACGCTAACTTCTCAACCTCACTACACGCCACGACATGCAACCCTACTATACACAGCGGTGAGATAGCGAGCCACACAAGCACACAATCATTAAATGATCAGGTTTTGTTATCCACAGCATTGGTAGAAATTGCAGATAGTGACAACAAATATCACACGGCTCGTGCACTACTCGACAATGGTAGCCAGCATTCATTTATAACACAATCATTATGTAATAAATTAAACACAAAAAGCTTACAGTCCACTTATCAAGTCATAGGTGTAGGTAAGTCAGTCACACAGACTACGCACTCATGTGTTATCAATCTTAAATCGCTAGCGAGCGATTATTCCGCACGTATTAATTGTTTAGTTCTACCTAACATATGTACGAACTTACCCTCTTTAAATATAAAACCACACAATATTAATTTACCGGGGAATATAGTTCTTGCAGACCCAGAATATTTTATATCTACTCAGATAGATATACTGATAGGGGCTGATCTGTTCTGGGACTTGTTGAAACGTGATAGGATTCATTTAGCTAGTGGACCTTATCTATACAATACACAACTAGGTTGGATAATATCCGGTCCTATCTACTCTAATAAGTTGCAGTCTAACAGTCAGACTCGTTGTAATTTTACACAATCATTAGACACACAGTTAAGAAAGTTTTGGGAGATCGAAGAAATCACGCAACATAAACCATATTTATCAGCTGACGAGCAAGCCTGTGAGGAACTTTTTATAAACACAACAGAGCGGGTAGATGGAAATCGTTTCTCCGTTAGGATTCCATTGACTGAGTCGGCCGAGGCGCTCGGCGATAGTTATAAAGTAGCAAAAAACAGGTTCTTGTCACTTGAACGTAGATTAGACAAATCACCACAGTATAAAGAAATGTACAGTAGTTTCATGCGCGAATATTTAGCCTTAGGGCACATGACGCGCATAGAAGATTACACAAGTCCTCATTATTTTCTTCCACACCATGGAGTCTTTCGTGAGGAAAGCACCACCACAAAATTACGCATAGTATTTAACGCTAGTGAGAAAACATCGTCAGGAAAATCTTTGAATGATATTCAGTCGCCCGGTCCAGTACTTTTAAATGATTTATTTTCAATTTCATTACGATTTAGGCAATATCGGTATGTCGTATGCGCTGACATTGAGAAAATGTTCAGGCAAATACTCATACAACCACATCAAAGAAATTTACAGTTAATTCTATGGCGCGAAAATAATACAGGGCCAATCGATATGTACCAGCTTAATACCGTAACCTACGGTACTGTTTCTGCACCATATTTAAGCATACGTTGTATTCGACAGTTAGGGTTGGAATGTAACGATAAACAAGTTTCGCGAACGATGTTAGAAGACATATACATGGACGACTTGATTTTTGGAAATGATGATGAAGTACACTTATCACACATTTGTAAAAGGTTATCGGATGAATGTTTGTCAGCCTGTTTTCCCTTACACAAGTGGATATCAAATTCACAAAATGTTCTACATTCTGTGGTGAAGGGTAATAGCACGTCAAAACATCTATCACTAGGCGATAACTGTCAAAGCAAAACGCTAGGGCTTGGTTGGTTAAATGGTAGTGATGAGTTTAACTTTACCTCAAAGGTAAATACGAATGCATCCAAGCTAACTAAACGGTTTATTTTATCCACGGTCTCACAAATCTATGACCCCCTGGGTCTGTTAGCTCCTATTGTTATTATAGCCAAGATATTATTACAAAGTTTATGGTTATGTAAAATAGGATGGGATGATATAGTGCCCCAAGATATAAAACAAAAATGGGAACTTTTCATTACCTCATTAAAAAATTTGCACGAAATTCGCGTACCTAGGCATGTTACATGTGTTAATCCTCACTTAATAGAACTTCACATATTTACGGACGCATGTCAGAAAGGTTTCGGTGCGTGCGCATACATAAAAACAATAAAAAATAACAATATCACAGTGAAGCTACTTTGTGCCAAGAGCAGAGTATCGCCGTTAAAACCGGTTAGTATTCCGCGGCTTGAGTTGTGTGGCGCATTAACGGGTGCTAGGTTATACGAGAAAATAATAAAATCACTTCGTTTGCGATTCCATAATATCGTATTTTGGACGGATTCCACTATTGTATTAGGATGGCTTAAAATGTCTCCTCATTTACTAAAGACATTTGTTCAGAATCGAGTGGTGGAAATAAACGATATAACAAGTGAATCATTGTGGTTACATGTGAGCACTAAGGATAATCCCGCAGATTTAGTTTCGCGTGGTATGTACCTAGATGAGCTCCGTTCATCCTCGTTATGGTGGACAGGACCCAGATTTTTACATGATAAGGTAAATAATTGGTCGCAAAATAATCATAACATCACGAACACTGATTTGCCAGAACTAAAAGCACATACACATATAGTTAGCACAGCGCACAGTGTTGTTTTGACAAACCAGAATGCACAAAGTAAAACTGTAGAATCACAACTATTTCCATTTAGCAGGTTTTCACAGTTTAATAGAATGCACCGTGCCTGTGCATATATGTTTAGATTTGTATACAATATTCATCCCAAAACAAAGGCTAACCGTCTTTCATGTCCATTAACAGTGGAAGAATTAAATAAAGCACTAACATGGCTTGTAAACATAGTACAACGCCAATCATTTTCGACAGAAATTCGCGCATTAATAAACAGAAAACCAATAAAAGGTAATCGTAATGTCTCCGGTCTGAACTTGTTTATGGATGAATGTAGTACTATTCGAGTAGGTGGGAGAATACAAAATTCGACAGATTTTTCATACTGTAAGAAACACCCTATTCTACTGTGTAGTAAACATTATTTTACTGTACTACTTTTCAGATATGAACATAGGCAGTTGCTACACGCTGGACCTCAGTTACTTCTGTCACACATCAAAGATAACTGGTGGCCACTAAGCGGTAGAAACTTGTCAAGAAGGGTTGTGCATCAGTGTGTCACCTGCAGCCGAGTGAGAGGAAAAACGGTACAACCTATAATGGGTAATTTACCAAGGGAAAGATTACAGATAGGTTTTCCTTTCACAAACGTTGGGGTTGACTATGCTGGGCCTATGTTTATATTAAATAAAAAGGGCCGCGGGTCTAGATTAGAGAAATGTTATCTCTGTATTTTTATTTGCTTTTCAACACGCGCATTGCATTTGGAGCTAGTTACTAGTCTCTCTTCGGAAGGGTATCTGTTGGCCTTAAAAAGGCTTATAGGTCGCAGAGGAAAACCTTACCAGATTTTTTCCGATCACGGAAGAAATTTTGTAGGTGCCCAAAAGGAATTTGCAGATTTTTTGAACAAAGAATCTCGGAATATTATTGACTGTATGTCTAACAATAATATTATTTTCAGATTTATTCCACCGTATGCACCTCACTTTGGTGGTCTATGGGAGGCAGGGGTAAAGTCGTGTAAATATCACATAAAACGCGTAGTCGGTAACGCCAACTTAACTTACGAGGAGTTCAGCACGGTATTGGTACAAATCGAAGCCGTCCTGAACTCCCGTCCCATGTGTCCAATGTCCACAGACCCTAACGACTTTAATCCGCTGACACCTTCACACTTCCTGATTGGCCGGCCTCTGACTTCTCCCGGCTGCGATGACGTCACCAAGAAAGCTGCACATCAGCTGTCACGCTACCAGCGTGTCGAGCAAATGCGGCAACACTTCTGGCAGCGCTGGTCCCGAGAGTACATAGCTGAGCTACAGACGCGGACCAAGTGGAAGACAAACCACGATGATCTGGCATTACACACACTTGTGCTGGTAAAGGATGATAACCTGCCTCCGTTAAAATGGCGGATGGGCAGGATTTTAAGTATTTTCACAGGAAAAGATGGCGTTTCCCGTGTGGCCAACATCAGCACGGCCACGGGAACGATTCAGCGGGCCTTTTCGAAGATCTGCCCGCTGCCCTCATCATCAGAGGACATCAATATCACAGATGGCTGAGCACAGATGGCTGAGCACTTTTACGTTGAAAGCTGAAGCTTTCAAGGCGGGCGGCATGTTCACGACGCCTCCCACGCCACCTAGCGGCGAGCACCGGAAACAAGCGGTCCGGAGAAACTATATAAGGCGCCGGACCCGTCGGACCGACCCCTGTCCAAGCAAGACTCGCCTAACACAAATTTGTTAATTTGTAATAAGAAATATACTTGTTTTAAACGTTAAATAAAATAATTATTGAAGCCAGCCCTTACCACGTCAATCGATCCGAGCAAGACACGGAAGAAAGAAGCTATCGTTTCATCAACAAAACCAACAGTATTTCTTTCTTCAGTCTTTATGAACATAATTTTGAACTTTCATAAACTCTGCGAACTGAACGAACATTTGTTGTGATTATTTTTTTTAGCTAATTTCCACGCAGACGAAGTTACGGGCACAGCTAGTAAATAAATATAATACTCACGTGTGCAGGCTTTAGGCTCGTCGCTCTTATCTCCACAGTCGTCATCTCCGTTACAGTACTTGTCCATCGATATGCACTGCCCCGTATCACACAACAACTCGCTCATCCTACACGGCGCGGACACACCAATGTTCCTTGTTACTTTCACTTTAACCGGCGTCACCATACTCAAGTCAGTTTCTACACTATCCTCGTTCACAAATTCCTCGTTCAGGTCCTGAGGACAGCAAAGTTTCAGAGAAAGAAGCACAATTATGAAGAGGAAAGTTCTATTGGTCGGCACATCTTGGATATTCTTTGGGTGACACATTTTCGTTAGTCCCCCTATTCGTATGTTGAACACAATTTTTGTCACAACATTTTGTTCGCGTGTTACTGCTCTATGTACCTGTAACAAGAAAATATTTGTCATTAAAGTGAATTGTTATTCACTGTTTCCATATTGTAAAAACTATACTTTAGTACCAACACAAAAGGTACCTAGTTTACCCACCTGCTGCCTGCTTTATTTTGTTAAACAATTTCAATTAATTATGATATGAAACATATATTGTTTACCTTATGATTCTACAGGCAAAATATTGCATAGGGTTATTTTCTTTTTAATTTCATTGACTTTTTCGATCAGTCATGTTGCAGACTCGTGAGTTCGTATAGAGCTAAATGTCAAGGCCTGACATGAAGTGGTTAAATTTAACATTATAATTAACTAACTGGGATATAAAATTATTAAAAGCTAATTGAGTACCATTAATTAACATAGGATCGATGGTAACCGAATACCCTGTAATTTATACGTACCTACTTAATTAAGTTTAATAAGGTCACTTATTTTAACGAAAAATTATTTAATTAAGTTGCGATTAAGTCATTTATTACATTTGTATTTTATTTCAAATTGTTGAATTAGGACTTAACGGAAAACATTTTAATATATACATATCATATGTTCGCAATTAAACTCGATATTCTGTTATAAATGCTCTACTTATAGCGAGCCACTTAACGTAGAAGCCTCTGAAGATAATATACGCACCTAGCACTTCAAATTTCATGAGCTGAAAATGATCTACTAAAATATGATTTACGCACAATATCATGTTACACTCATTTTACAACCCTCTTATAAAATATACACAGGTTCACACACTGCTCACTGAGTTGTATCAGATTCAAACGATGCCGGCCTTGATGATAGACCTCAAATCATTTTCAAAATATATTGCGGATTTTATTATTTTTTGTAGTAGGTAATTATTCGTCGACATCTTAAGTTCAATGGTAATTATGTAATAATTGTACATGATATGTGCTCTTAATTAATGAAACCCTTATCAATATCGGATTAATTAATAGCTTTTTTATGACAAAGTCGACATAAATGAGCATACGACTCGCCTGATGTTAAATTGTTTCTATAGTCTATCAGCATAGATGCTTGCAATAGGTACCAAAGGCATTGATCGCACGTTGCCAACCTTAAAGGTAGTAAACACAAAAAAAAAAAAAATAAGTTAGACAAAGGGAGAAGGGGCGGGTCTTCCGCCTCTCTTGATCATCTTATGAAACGCAGCTATAACAGCTGCTCTACGCCGATCTTCTGTGAGAGGGGGGTACATTACTACCCCATACGAGCCAGCCAGTCTATGAGCTTTAGTCAATTCGCTCAAGATTGGCTCTACCACCGTTATTAAAATAGGCTAAATATTTCATAGAAACAAATTACTATGAAGATTTTGAAATATATATGATTACTAGCTGTGCCCGCGACTTCGTCCGCGTGGAATTTAATTGACAAAGTTTCATACAACTTTCATCCCCTATTTTATCCCCTTGGGGGTAGAATTAATCAAAATCCTTTCTTAGCGGATGCCTACGTCATAACATCTACCTGCATGCCAAATTTCAGCCCGATCCGTCCAGTGGTTTGGGCTGTGCGTTGATAGATCACTATGTCAGTCAGTCAGTCAGTCACCTTTGAGTTATATATAAATATAGATAATTAATAGGTACTATTATCATTTTTTTATTTTAATAAATAAATATCACCAAACGAACACACCAACTATGGTCCCAAACTAAGCAACGCTTGTACTATAGATACCGTACAATGGACTGGGGGAAATCCAAGCCCAGGACAATTAACGAATAGGCCATTTACGAAATTTACCCTGACGGGAATTGAACCCGCAACCATATGGTATAGTGAGCCGAGCGGCCTACCCTCGAACCACGGCGCCAAGCGGTCGTCATATGTCGCATGACAATGAAACATTGCCGACTACAAATACTAATGAGCATTTGGGCCAAACGCATTTCATAATCCGATAGCAAAGTGCTTCAATCATTAATCCGATTACACGAGCACATGGTTCCATTTAATCCGATTGAACTTTTAAATACTAGGTTCATAATATGCTTCAGCAGGCTTTCTCATTTATTGTTACTTTCCAATGTTATATTCAAGATATCTAGCCTATTAGTTCGTTAATTCCTAGATGTGACTTCTCTTTTATCAGAGGTATTTTCAGGACTTCAGAAAAGATATATATCAGAAAACTCTTATTAAAAATAGGTACCTAAATCTCATTTAAAGTTCAACATTCATCACCATCTTGACTGCACTTAACTGCACTGAATTTATTGACGTCCCTCTCATAATCGTTGGGTATGAGCGAGACAGCAATATTATTTTTGCTATCAAGTTAGAAGTAGCATTTCAGCAAGGTGCACAACACTGCCTCCACGTCATGCAAAAATTATATTAATAACTTCACAGTATGCGTGTTATATTAAATTTCTATATCTAGACACGATCTAGCACTTACAGGTGCGCGGCCTAATTTATGGTCTCCGCACATGTTAGAAGGGTGGCAGAATGTATTGCCCCACTTACTGGGGTCGATCGTGCGCGCATTCGCTCCGCTACGTTTGTGTGATATGATTTGTTCCCCGCTCCCACTTCACTGGGAAGTGTAAATTGTATAGTCAGTTCATTTTAATAAGACGCGTGAATTATTGCAAATTGACCCATATCCCTGTGTCATAAGAGTCACAGCAAGCGTCTTTGTGAAATGAACGAAAAATACCTGATACTTTTTTAGTGGACTAGACCCGCTACACACTTCCATCATTGTTATGTACTCCTGTAAGCCATGATCGACAAAGGTGTTAAAAGCCGAGGTTCGACCCTAGACGAGTCCCGGGGAAAAGATACATTTTCTTAGAATACGCATGAATTTAAATAAAAGAAAGAAAAAGAAAAGTTAAAACAACCACTCATCTCCGTTGCAAAGCGATACAAGACAGTTACATGAAGACTATTTAGTGATGGGAAGAGGAGGCAGATGGGTTGTTTTGATAAAATTAAGCCTACAAATTAATGCACCAATAAATAAATTATTTATGTGTAATGTAATGTTTTAAGTGTACCAGAATGTCAAGCGTGCTTCGACGATCACTCTGTCACGAGTGTACTAAGGAAGAAGTTATATTCGGTAACAAGGATTAATTTGCTCTGGAAGGCCAAAAAATATACCACAATTGGAACGATGTGAATTCATTTATTTTAAGGATTTAGTTCGTTGATTATTTTCTGTTGTCTATCCATTCTTTACCAGTCCTTATTTCCCATTCGACTTGCAAAATATTATAATGTTAACTCTACGGGCTTTTTATTTAGGGTTCACCATTTTAAAACATATGTTGTGAAAATAATTGATTCACGTCCTACTTCTTGTTTATTCCCTAGCTGAATGTCGTAATTCTGATTCATGATTTCATCCCCGTTTCCTCAGTGTATTGTTGGAGTCTCAATAATAGAATTTATCCCGGAGTCGGACTCTGTGTTAGCAGTTTTATATTCTACGCCGTCGTAACGCGAATACAAATTTTCATAAGCGCTTGTAATCCTGGGCTCCCTTCGGCGTTCAAATGTAAATTTTCCTAAATTCCTTCAGTTCAATCCTTTAGCGAAATCAGGAATTCAAATCGCGGTTTTAATCTCGGAGTGGATTTTGTTCAAAACATACCTACTTAAGTATTATAATGAAGTTTGGTTGAAGTAAACACAAACATCTGGTTATGATGTTGTTGTAGGTGGTTATTAGTGCAAAATGCTATCGATGGTAGAGTCAACCAGTAGCCAAATTACTTCAGTTAATTGGTACATACGAGCTGGTTCGACCGGGTAGTACCACCTTCTCACAGAAAATGTATGTATAGTAGCTATTATAGCTGCGTTTTGTACGATCATTGACAGAGCTGGATCTCCAACCCCCCCTCTCTCAGTCCTACTCTCCTTAGGGGTCGGCAACTTGCGAGCAATGTAATTGGTATTGCAGCTTGCTCGGTACCTGCTTACCATCATACAGATTCTAAACTGGTTTACCTATCCAAATAAAAAAAAATGAATTGGGAACTATTTGTATACTAGCTGTGCCCTCCGACTTCGTCGGCGTAGTATTTAACGTAACACAAATTTCGGGATTATCGGGAAAAAAAGTATCCCATATGTTAATCCCGGTTATAAACTATCTGTGTTCCAAATTTCATCCAAATCCGTTCAGTAGTTTTTGCGTGAAGGAGTAACAAACATACATACATCCACACTCACAAACTTTCACATTTATAATATTAGTAGGATTTTACTTTATAATCACTATGTACATGGCAAAATACAGATGCATTAACATCTATTTCAATATTAATACCTACGTATTTCATTGCGCAAAACTAGGCGTTTCAGATGCCACCAAAACTGGCAGCAATGCAAATGAACGTAAAAGCGAATTTGTGTTCCCCGGTGCAGAGCGCTTATAAAGGGTTTAAATTTGCAATTCTATTATAAGGGCGATGCTGATAATACGTTGAAATGTAAAACCGGTTCAATAGTCCGACGGTCGAGTATGTGAGTGGGTTGATAACGTAACTAGAGTGTGTAACTATGGTAGATGCACTAACTTAATAATATTATTCATTTAGAGTGTAGTTCGTTTACTTGGTTGGTATTAAGTAAGTAATGTTCAACGCAAGAGAACCGAGTGTAAACACGTGTGATTTTTAGACATCACCGCTTTAAAATAAGCTTTCATTACCAAACATTTTTATGGCTTTATGTTATTAACTTACTCAGCCGTTAAATTATATTGATCAAAAGAAGATTACCATCGTAAAATGAAAAGAAATGTTACCTACTATAAAAATAACGCAAATTGGGTCATTGACCCCCTAAGACGAGATAATTTGGTGGACAGTGATAAATTAATGACTAAATAAGCGCTGATAATGATCGAAAGCAAAAAGTGGGGCCACGGAGCCCTGTCCACAGCCCACAGTGACAAATGAATGCTTACGTAAAGAAAATAATTGTACCATTTAAAAGCCACCTCGCTGCAAAGCCAAACAAATTGACCGTTGCTATTTATACTTTTTGCAGGAGCACGGAAAAATCCTCTCGAGGCGACCTATAGGTATAACAGTTTATCTTAATAATGCACAATATCTTGAATGGCGACTTAGTGAATGCTAAAGATTATGTAACTACCAACCACATAAAAATAGTGATGGTATAAATCTTTTCTGGTGGGTAATATAGCTGGTTAAAAACATTCGATTTAATAAAATAGGTAATAGGCAGGTAGCCTACTAATACGCTAGACAAAATATCGTGCAGTATTCAAATAAGCCATGCCATTAATATCTATCATATATTTTTAGTTCACGTAATTCTGTATGTCAATAGCGAAAAATAACCATGCGTCGTCTTATTCTCGTATACTTATGACTCGGAAAATGTTGCTTTAAATTTTCACCAACTGTATCTATAATATAAATCTCGTAGAATATAAATCTGTGTATATGCACCTACTATACATTTTCTGGCTATGCTTTGGCAGCAATGCGGCACAGTTTCACAAATATTTTTCATGTCACTAAACTTGAATAAATATAATTTAAAGTACTTAGTTCAGCAAAAACGATTTCGTGATTGTCGTTTTGTACTGTACAAAATCACGCGAATGCAGGTTTTTAAGTGGCTTTAGCACGTTACCTTGCCTTTTTATGGTTCCGCAGTCCCTACATGGAACCCTTATAATATCATCCAGCCCGTCCGTCTCAGTCTGTCACAGGAACATAACTTCAAGAGTTTTTGTTGGAAGTTAACGAAATTTGGTACAGATTAACCCTAAAAATAAATCTCACATCCGACACTTCTTACATTTATATTATAATCGCCAAAACAAGTTAGGCAAAAATATCATTTCGTTATTGAAATGTCTACGGAACCCTACATAGTGCGTGACACGACACGCGCTTGCCCAGTTTTTATTATTACATAAACACACGTGCTTGTAAAATTTGCAAGAAGCCATTGTGATCTTGCAATAGCATGACTGAAATACTGAAATAGCATTTAAAATTCTGAGCATAGCCCTATCGTCACTTCAAAAAGTGTCATCATTGGTCTTCCGAGGCAAACTTTTCTATCATTTGCATAAATTCAAGTTGCAAAGTAGCAGATTGGGAGCTATGAATTACTTAGGTCACTACCACCGCCGGGCATAGGAGGTCGGTGACGAAAAACGGCAAAACTTTTCTGGCACTGGCTCAAAACTGGTCGGTATTAAAAACAAAAACGGACCGCATGTGTTTTCTTCATTTAGGTATGTTGTACAGTTTCAGCACGTCCGTACTGTACCATGAGTTGCATTAATACATTTCATTTTGTTCCTAGAACAATAACAATTCTAAGGAAAGCTACTGCACATAAGGTGTAAACAAGAACTAATTTTAATTGCATGGGGCTGTGTAATGAAATTATTTCGTTAAAACGTACTCGTCTGGGAACAATATGAACCCTTTCTGTAGAAAATAACTGCGATTATATAAGTTTACGAACCAGTGATGATTTTGTGTTTCTATTCGTAAATGTATGGACTGTAATTTCCATACATTTTCTAGTTTCTAGGTGCCGAATACTGTCATTATTTGACAAAAATGTAAGGAAAATCATCAACATCGTGTAAATGATCGTTTAGCCGGAGGGGCGTTAGCCTGAGACTAACTAGTAACTATATACAGAAAACACACACAATTGTTTTTAACGCTCCTATTACCTTATAGTACATTTTCCTAAGTGTTTTGTCATTACAGTTAATCATTTGTGAATACTGGGCATCAAATCAACATATGTCGTAATTACAAAACATTGAGCAAAATATACCTACTAATAAATTATAAATAAATAACTTATAAGATTTGAATGTTCCAAGTGTCGCGTTCCTCTACGGGTGGTTATAGGACGCGCGCGGCCATTGGTTGTTTATTAGCTACTTTTATTAACACGTCAACGATAATAGGGTTTCATAGATCGATTATGTCAAAACTGATCTGTTTTTAGTATAGATTCTTGTAAAAAACGTTACTGATCGAAGCGAAAAAAAAACAAATTTCTGAAATATTGCGACATCTGGGGCAGAGGACGCTCGAAGGTTGGGATCATTGGAAGGGTTAAGCCATCCCCAAACATCATTTATATAGTAATATCGTGTGAACAATAAATTCAGTGTGAGTGTTCCTTCTGCCTGTCGCAATCCTACTCAATCCTAAGTGATAGTTCCTGTCGCACCCGACGTATATACCTAACTATGATACGCTATAATTAATTATACCTATCCTCTTATACGGTTACTTCAACTTTGCGGGAACCGTTCCTGTTTATTAATGCTCGTCCATTATTCAGAGGCACCCACAGATGAGACTCGGGACTTGAAACATTCTTGAAATATATTCATTTCGCCTCGTTAAAAGTAAGTCGACTCGAATGCTTGACTTTCATAGTTGTCGTTTATTTTGAAATGGTAGATACATTCAACTAGCTTGAGTTAAAGAAAGTTCTGCTTTAGTACCTACGTTTGTGACGTTTGGTTGTTGATTTATCAAACCATTTTGGCATTACCATTATTATGTTGAGTAGTTAAAGCTAGTTACCAAATATTTTCATTCTAATATGTTACTTTTTTATTGACACACCGTATATGCGTCGTTATACGGGTATTTTCGGATTCGAAATCATACTAGGGGGTCTGGATGAGTACCTAGGTATCGGTCTTAGAATTAAATGGTAAAGTCATCATCAGCCTATACAAGGTGACACATAATGGGTATACTTTTTTTTTCAAAACTTAACTTTGTAATTCTAAAACCAATAGCTTTGGAGGGAACTTAAAAAACAAAAGGTGTTATAGGAATACAGCTGTTGACCGATTTCACAAGTCTACAAAACCTTAAGTACTTCAACTGTCCCACAAAGCCGATAGTTTGAGATTTACAAAGTTAAGTTGCAAAAAAAATAGTATACCCATTTTGTATCACCTAGTACTTGTCCACTGCTGGACATAGGCCTCCCCTGTCTTCAGCTTGCCGCATCCAGCATCTGCCTGCAGTCTTTCGCAGATCGTCATCCTACCTGGTCGGAGAGCGTCCTACACTACGCTTGCCGAGTCGAGGTCGAGGAATGGTAAAGTAAATCATTGCAATTATATGTTCCTAAATTATTGTACCTGTATATTTGACGACCGTTTGGCGCTGTGGTTCGAGCAAAGAATTTGTAATTATTACAAATTATTTGGGTTCGAGCGAAGGCCGCTCGGCTCACTACACATGGTAGTTGCGGGTTCGATTTCCGCCGGGGGAAATGGTCTTTCCGTAATCTGCCCTGGTCTGGGTGTCACTGGGATCGCCCCCAGTCCATTGTAAGGTACCCATAGTACAAGCATTGCTTAGTTTGGGACCATACAGTTGGTGTGTCAGTCTGACGATATTTATTATTATGATTATTAATTATTTCGGACTTTGGGACATTTTGTATAAAATACATAAACGCACTAACACTAGCAAAGGTACAGTAGAGAGTGTTTAATTTTACATAACTCAAAGGATACCTCTAATAAACATAGTGTAACACAAAGGCTTACGTAAACTACATACAAGGGCTTAAGGTTCCTGAGCCTTTTTATTTAACAACCCAAACCTTAGGATATGATCTCCAAACTTTCCATGTAAGACGTCAAACCAGTTTTGACATAATAGATAACTACTAGAAACAATATTGATGATGTACTCAAAGCCCATCCACCAAACTAGGCATTTTGTCAGCCAGAATGTTAGCAGACAGAAAAGCGACTCACTGGAGCTTTTTTCTAAGAAAAGTAACTACGATATTGAATTCAAGCAATCGGCGATTTATAGAGTAGGTATATATAAGTATCTCGACGGATCTTTTAAGTCGAAGTCGCGAAAAAATAAACTACTTATTTGAATTTTAACATCTCGCTATTCAAGGAAAATTTAGAACAAATCAAATTGCGATGTGACACCGATTTCGTTAATACATATACCTGCGACTGTCGCTGTTGACACTCGACTGTCAACTGTCGAGTCGAGTGACAGTCGTTAACAGAGTGGGGTCCCTAAAAACATGAGGCGGTGACCGCATAACATAAGAAAGAAAAAAGAAAAAAGAAATCGCCAGACAAACACACCAACTGTATGGTCCCAAACTAAGCAACGCTTGTACTATGGGTACCGTACAATGGACTGGGGGCGATCCCAGTGACACCCAGACCAGGGCAAATTACGAAAAAGCCATTTCCGAAATTTACCCTGACGGGAATCGAACCCGCAACCACCCAGTATAGTGAGCCGAGCGGCCTACGCTCGAACCACTGCGTCGTTTACACTTGTTTGTAAAACGCCGTAACATCGTAATCGCCTTGCCAGTGCGTCTCTGACCTATTTTCATATTAGCATTGCCATCGAACAACTCGTGGATTAAGTATTTCTAGGTGCCTAGTAGTAATGCCTAGTCTAATCAGTGGGCAGACTATAAAAAGCCCGAGCTGTAAATAATTATCTACATACGAAAACAATTTCCCGTCCCGAAGTTACTTCGTTAGATTCGCATCCGATGGTATTGGCATGCAAATTTACTAAATGCTTTCGTGTTCCGACCCCGGGTACAAACTACATCTATATCAGATGCGGGCCGACCTCTACGTAAATCTATGCAGAAGCACCGGCTAAGATGAAAAAAGGAGGTACATTCCGTATCTTCCTTTCGAATAGCAATGCGTGAGGAATTCGCGGAATGTATTATCTAGTGAGATTTTAAGGTATATTTGGCAAAATTGCTGCAGTATTTTATAAAAGATCTTAATAATGCACGATATTTTGCATAGCGCCTTAGTGCTAAAGGTGAGAAATTATCATAATTACCATTAAGAAATTATCATACCCAATAGTATAAGGATAATAAGGAAATTCGTATATTTTCGTAAAATTACAACTGATTCACAACTAAACGGCTGGCCCTAAAAGTTGGTTCGTTAGATTAACTCCCGCAATACAAGCATTAAAATTAGTAAATGCTTCTGTCCCGACTCGACCCAAAAATCAATAGGTACCTACAACAGCAGCGGGATCGAACAAAGAGAATTCGTTGTTGAAAATTGGATTAAACTATTACGTTGGATTGTGCTGTTGTGCTGTGGAAACAAATTAATACATAATCACTGATTATTAACATGTTTGAAACTCATAGAGCTGCTACAAAATTGCTGTGTACAAGCACCTATTGTCGTATCTTGTGAGACATGATAAATCCATTTGGAAAATCCGCTCATATCTATACAAATAAATAAAATTGGAGTGTCTGTTTGTAATATCAAAATAACACCTATTCACTAAATGCATATGAAAGTACATACGACACCTATAGCAAAAACGCGATTTAAAAATTTTCTGTCTGTCTGTGTGTTTGTTCCGGGTAATCTCCGAAACGGCTGGACCGATTTTGACGGGACTTTCACTGGCAGATAGCTGATGTAATAGGGAGTAACTTAGGCTACTTTAATTTTTGAAAAACATTTAGGGTTCCGCGTAAAAAAATAAAAACACATGAAATCAAAGAGTATTTCCGAAACGGCTGGACCGATTTTGACGGCACTTTCACTGGTCGATAGCTGATGTTATAATTAGTAACTTAGGCTACTTTTATTTTAGAAAAACAAAATTAAAAACAATGGGTTCTATCGCGCGGGCTCAGAACGCGGAAGCGGGCTTTTTTGTTAAATGAAATTCCACGTGGACGAAGTCGCGGGCTCAGCTAGTAAGCTCATATAAGTAGACGGGGCCTATGCGGCAATTATCTAATAAATGTGGAAATATTGACGACCGCTTGGCGCAGTGGTTCGAGCGTAGGCCGTTCGACTCACTGCACATGGTGGTCGCGGTTTCGAATCCCGCCGGGGCAAATTTCTGAAATGGCCTTTTCGTAATTTGCCCAGGTCTGGGTGTCACTTGGATCGCCCCCAGTCCATTGTACGGTGCCCCTATGGGCACCGTACAATGGACCGTACAAGCGTTGCTTAGTTTGGGACCATACAGTTGGTGTGTTCGTCTGGCGATATTTATTTATTTATTATTTATATTTTAAAAACATAGTTGATTTAAACTACCAGTATCATTTCCACTATTGAACAGCCCACCCTTAACTACAACCAACTCGAATATTTTGAAATGTCGACACAAAAAAACTTGCTGAAAATAGATTTCTTACGAAATTTCGTTTCGAGATCTTGTCATTGAGATCGTTAGGACTCGCATTTTCTCCGTAACGAAGAGTTCCCCCTAAACTGTTATTCTCAATTCGCTACGGTATGTTAGGCAAAGTAGAAAGACGCCCCTTGGACTCATTTTCTCACTCTGAATTTAGGCCTTCTTCGTGTGGAAATAGATAGCCTTTATTAAATGCGACTTCTAAAAATTTAAGAATACCTCATAATTTTTGCTTAGTTTATTCCAGTGCCTAATAAAGAACTAAAACAATAATATTGCACTAACAAATTACCATTGTAGGTAGATCTTGCAAACACACATTAAGTACTAAATGTATTTCATACCTACCAAACCCGCTCAAACCTTCAGCGCTCACAAACACGTCCAAAGTATTTCCCGTCAAACTCTATATAGAAGATTGTGTGAAATTAATGACCCTTCAGACTGATCTAACTTTATTATAATCTCTTCGGTGCGCAATCGTGCATCCAGCCACATGATCCAAATTACACGGGCGACGGAGAAAAATAGATCTACATTTTTCATCGGCAAACTTTGGTTACCAAGTTCCGTAGACGCGTCGTCTTTATTAAGGCTGATATAAGATATATTGCATCTCATACCTATCGGCCGTATCGTATACCCGCTAACCCCCAAGGAAGTGAGATAGCATAATAATAGGCGTAGGTACCGTCCATAAAGATAAAGTCGTCCCGTTTCGTTTACTTCGCTGACCGTCGCAACGTTGACATTATACCTACTTGTGAACCGAGATAAAACTTGGAAGAAAATATTTTGTACGGAATCCCACGGGATGGTGCATTTTCCTCACTCCAAAATATACTTTGTGTTAAGGTGAAGGCGCCTGTCTAGCCCGCGAAGTACAAATTTTTTGAGTTCTTTTAGAAATTTTCAAAATCTGACAATAATAAAAGACATATTTTGTAATTCGCGAAAAAGACCGTGTGCAGTGCATTTATTAATACATTTATTTTACTCTAAATATTATCACGGTGGATATGATACTAGTAAATCACTAAATATACAAAAATTGCCAGATTATCTGGATAGCTGTCGTTCTTGAAATGTTTTAGAGTAAGTTGGATATATTAATAAATGCACTGCACACGGTCTTTTTCGCGAATTACAAAATTTGTCTTTTATTATTGTCAGATTTTGAAAAATTTCTAATAGAACTCAAAAAATTTGAACTTCGCGGGCTAGATGGGCGCTTTAGCCTTAACTTGATTCGACAGTATGCACGGAAACATTATGAAAGACAGAATTTTCTCACAAAATTATGGATAGCCGAAGAACGCTTCATCAATGCCTGGGAGATATATCGCTTACGTCTTATATTTTCGGAGGAAAACAACTTAGTCATGAAGTTAGTATCACAACTTTTTCACGTTGAATATGAAATCTACCTGTATTAACGATTTTTTTCTGACGATTTTTTTTTTCTGCAGTGAAGTATTATATTTTATGTTATCATACTAATATTATAAAGAGGAAAACTTTGTTTGTTTGATTGTAATGAATAGGCTCCGAAACTACAGAACCGATTTGAAAAATTCTTTCACTGTTGGGAAGCTACACTATCCCCGGGTGACATAGGCTATATTATATTTAAAAAACTATATATATGCTATATTATTTCATATATACTATGACATAGGCTATATTATTTTATAAATTCAGCTTGGCTTTACCACCATACAATAGGTACCTATTATCGTAACACTTGGGTACTCATATCATTCCAATTCAATTGCTTTTATCGGACCTACCTACACAATACCTTCATCCGAATAATAGGCCCATTATCTTTATGTTGTTTTGCTATATTCGTGACTTAAGAACACCAGTCTACGATAAACAAATAAAAGCCTTCATACGCTCTAGACTTTCCGGTCAATTAAATTCCGAAGAAAATAGTAGAAAAGCGATTACGGCGATTACCGAACAAACAACATTCGATAAGAGAGATACGAGAAAAACACGATTCCCACAATTTTTCCCAACAAACAGAATATGTTGGACACGCTTCACTTGTTCTGAGCAGTATTGTATTTTGTCGGCAGCCATCATTGTGTTTTCGAGCATTTGTATCCTTACGGAACGGCAGTTAGGAATATTTATTGGATGAACTTGCGGCGTGATGTCGCTTTTTAGCCAATTGTAGCCATTTTTGTATCTACCCCGCGAAGTTAGATGTACAGAGGGTAATAAAAGTTTCGATGGCAATTCCGATTTTATTGTAAAATCACATCAGTATTTTTTATCCTCCTTGTATCCACTTCGAACGATTGTGGAACCGTCAGTGTTCGTAATAGGCGAAAATTATTTACCATAAAGTGACAGGAACTACTAAACATATGGATTAATGATCGACAAACCTGCAAAGGTAACGTTGGTTTAAATTTCAGTTTTCTCCTCCAGTCCATACTTCCTATTACTATTACTTCATATGCATAAACCCTCTCCTGTGGTCTGGTCCAGTGCAGGACGTAGTAAAACAAAGAGTAAGAAATCATTTCGTTGGCATCTGCTCTAAACGACAGCTTGATACCTACCTACCTACGTGTCATTTCTACTTCTCTTTAATCTTAGGTATGCTAAACCATAATTGGCAGCAAGTAAGTACCTACAGTAGCTTTAAACAAACAGACTGGCTATGTTTTATTACCTTCGAGCAATATTACGATCTGTCGTATACTACGATAGTATCCCGGCTGAGTAAATAAAAGCCGGACTGGTCTCTTTGTGACCGTACTTATTTTGGTAAATAAAAATGATGTATGAATATTATTAAGCTGCCCATAATATTACGACAGACAGTAAAAAAATATATTGTAAACTTGGTATGGAAGCATTCAATATTGAACACAGATATAATGTTATTCTCTCGCATTAAAAGCGATAATCGTTGGAACACAAAGTTCGTGGGTTAGATAACTTTTTTGGTAGTTTGCCCGCAAAATGTCTACACATTACGTCTCTTATGGGTCAGGATTTCGGTATCAAAAGAAAAAAGGAAGTTTTGTCTCTCGCGCGTTAATAAATGACGCTTCTCTATCGTAGTTATATTCTCCCGATACACAATCAACTCTTCGCTACCCGTGTTAACTTAGACAATGGGGCGTGTAACAACAATATTCGACAATCCACGGCACACAATATCACTTTACATCATTATATTGCTACATCCCACTCTCAATCATATTCAATCATTATAATCCCCTATTTTCCCATGAAATCTGCGAGGGTTCCCATCAAAAAGTCTTATTAAAGTTTTACAACCCATCTTATGACGGACAGGACTTATGCAAATGAGTGAAGGGTATTCCGAACGGCTGCGTGTCCAGGATTAGGGGCTGGCCGACTCGGTGTGTTTTTACAACGCCACATGTTGCAGAGAGCTTTTAAACAACACAAGCAACCGAAAGGGAGGATAAGTAGGTAGATAAACGGCCACATCTACATTTTGAGTAGGTAGTAGAAATAAAGATAATGTATGTTTAATAGTGTATCCGAAAATTCTCGTGTTAGAAATTTTGTAATAATCATAGAGCAGGTCCTCTATTCTTATGTTAAATATTATTCTATGGTTTGCGACCTTTTCAGAAGAATGGGTCGAAAATGTTTTGTAATAAATCACCAAGAATGTTGCTAAGTAAATATGAATTCAGCGGTATCATTTATAAAGTAGGAATTCCAGACGTATCTTGATGTGAAGGAATAAAAATAGTAACAAAAAGCGTACAATATATTTTATCTCACTCAGACGGTTATCTAAGTTTCGCGGCGACGTCCGTTAAGACATTTTCCAGCTTACACCGCGCCTTGGTGAGAGGATATCGCTTCTAATCTTCCCTTGCTTTCAAGGCTTTGTTTTAGAAAACCTCCCTTGGGCTCACCGCCGACTCCCGTCTCCGTACCTCGAGAGTACATTATCTATGTCAATACTCTGAGATGGGCGAACCATTTTACGAAAACATTTTGGTATATAGCGTGTATCCTTAAAATAAAGACCCGTGTGGGAACCATTACGTTGAGATTTCTGTCCCACAAACAGGCCATAATATGGGTAACGTTGCGTAACCCACTCAGGGCGTATTTTTTCCGAATCGCAATTTATAGGATATGGTATTAAGGCTTATTTTTCACCGGAGCTAAGGTTGCGTCCAATCTTAGATTGGATTATCTATTGTGACGTATTGGCGTTGGGCTAGTGTGAGATTTTTTACTTGTATTTTCTGTCAACGTTTGTGTTTCGAATATAAGGTACTTACACAATCGAGATTGGACTCTCTTATTTACTAATTAAATTATTATCTACCAGATATCGTAGCCGTTATAGCAATTTAGTACGAAGCGTCTGCTCTTAAATCGCCATTCACTCTCTCGTTGCCGAGTCACAGATTAAGTGCCAATAAAATAGCACAGTTATAGCAATAGACCACAAGATTACCTCCTTATTCTGGACAATTTGGTCTGAAACGAATTTAGTGCAAACTTAGACCAGACCGGCTGCCAAACGATTGTTATTTCCGACTGAATACCGGCACAGAAGGCTACTTACAGTTAACGTAATCCGGTCTAATCCGGTACAAAGTGAGTGCTCCTAATACAGACACTATTTCACGTAGATAATTGCTTGGCGAGAGAACGGGTCTCCAGATTAAGGCCAGTCGCGAAAACGCAGCGCGAACACTGCTTTTAATACAAACATTTACTTTAATAACATTATTTAAGTTTTGATGCCGCTTGGCGCAGTGGTTCGAGCGTAGGCCGCTCGGCTCACTGCACATGGTGGTTGTGGGTTCGATTCCCGCCGAGGCAAAGTTCGGGAATGGTCTGTTCGTAATTTTCCCAGGTCTGGGTGTCACTGGGATGGCCCCCAGTTCATTGTACGGTACCCATAGTACAAGCTTTGCTTAGTTTGGGACCATACAGTTGGTGTGTCACTCTGGCGCTATTTATTTATTTATTATTTAATTCTGGAAGCATTCAAGAACCGTGGGATTGTAAAAAATATTCGAAAGTTAAATGACCGAGCTTGTATTCAGATTCCGCAATGTCTAATTACGGAGAGTACTATTTATCAGATCAGACAGGCAAATAAGAAATAATAAGTAGTAGGAATTAGTTTTTTTCACCTGTACTACTATTTAGTCTAATTTGATTTAATTAAGTACACGAAATACATTTCTATCCATAACGAAATGTCCTCCAAACTTAATAGTTACTCGCAAAATTATTAGAAATAATAAAATAGGAGTCACCTTGTATCACATTTTAATTTAAAGTTCTAACAAGCAATATTTATAGTTCATTAAATAAAATATTTCGTCTTTTCAGTCTGTGCCTGAGAAAATTTAATAATAAAACAATTAACACTAGAAAAATCTCGCTTATTGTAGGTATAAATTATTCAAATCGCCTTTGCAAATTAAACAACAGTTGGCTTAATAACTCGATTTCAATTCAAATAAAAATAGGATTAATTTTACGAATAGATTAACAAAGCATCCCCTTGCCACTAAACCCTAGTTGAACTAAAAATCAATACGCTATCTTTAGGGCGCTTCCATTCATATGTAGTGGGTGTGCTTAAAATTCAAATTTCAACTCTCGTTCGTCCAATTCATACCGTTTGATTACTGTTTTGATTACAAAGGGCGGCCTATTCGGCCCTCCGAGGGGTCCTAACACGGTCAGTTGATCGATAGCGATCGCCTCAGGGCCGTTTCCACAGTTTTTTGTGTATTTATGATCAAAGCTGATTTGAGTGGTATGAAAATCTATTTTGCTGATGCCTACTCGAATCCTTGGCTAATGGGTTTTATTTTGGGCCCGGTTTATTTATAAAAACTGAATTTGTTTACGGGTTTTGTAGAGCGCTTAATTATGGATGAAATTTTCCTCTTCAAGGCGTCTTAGCATAAAAATAATATTACCTACCGCAAAATAAATGTTAAGCCCAAAATTATAATTATGTTTGTAATAATAAAAATTGTGCATGCAAACTTAATTACCTGTGTCAACATTATAGATATACAATATTCACTTGAATAGATTAAAAATACATATTTTTTTTCTTTGAGACTCGAATGGCGCGTCTGCGTATAATAGAGCATTCTGCCGGTTGTTGTGGTCGTAAAGACCACCCAGAGTTTTAATTACGAGTAAATAACGGAAGGTTTGCTTTAATTTTTTGAAAATCAACTTGCCGCACTCCGCTTGCAAGTAAGTACCAGAGTTGAAGACCGTGCACCTTCTGCTTTTCATGTCGTCGTTTCTATAAAATCAACCTTGGGCTAAAGACCAAAGGATCGAATTAAAGTTCACGTTTCCAAAAAGGATATCGAATTGATTCGAAAGTGCGATCTCTTTCAAATGTAAAATTCATTTATTCACGTCCCATAGATAAAGAATCAAACGAGAACTCTCAAATCTCTCGTCACACCGCATTTCACACGATATTAGCCCATATAAGCCATTAAAGATATCTACAACCTTTGATAAAGGATGACCAGAATACTTTGAAGAAGCTTACAAGTTTGGCATATGTTTCGGGTATTCGTGTCAAGCATTTATCGGTTATCCCACAATTGTATACGATTACAATTAAGTAACGGTATCGTTACATAAAAACCTTAGCTAACTCGTTTCGAAAAAATCGTTTCCATGAAAACGCCTGGTGTGCTTACGCGAGTTTCCTGGAAATACTTCCGCTGTAGGCCGTTGTTGTACGAAATAATCGTTTAGTAAATACACATTGAAACGGCATTGTGTTTTAACTGAATCGATTTACTTGAATTACCTACTGAGAAGTAAGTAAGTACATATTGCGTGGTATGGAACGGGGTGGAGGATACACAGAGAGATACTTATTTGAAATAATACCTACAAAATATTGTAAAGAATACTTTAGGTCATAAAAAAAGGGCCAGGCTAAAACACCGACTGTATGGTCCCCTACTAAGCAACGCTTATACTATGGATACCGTACAATGGACTAGGGCGATCCCAGTGACACCCAGACTTGGGCAAATTACGAAAAGGCCATTTCCGAAATTTACCCTGGCGGGAATCGAACCTGCAACCACCATGTGCAGTAAGCCGAGCGGCTTACGCTCGAACCACTGCGCCAAGCGGTCGTCATGTATTTATAAAAAAGGTTCTACTGCTCTCACAAGAAATGAAATACCAAATTTAATATACGGTGTGTAGAACAGACATCTTCCAGTCAGTTAATAGGTCAACATGGTACAGACAGCAGCAGCCGTCAAGCAAGCTATTTCAGATTGCAGTGATGCCACGAAAGGAATCCGATAGGACAATTTAGGCGCCGGAGGAATTCTAACACAATTGTTCAAGATATCTTACTTCCAAGTACACGTACAATCGGCAACGAAATTTAATCTAGATTGACGAAATATACCTAGCATTTGCGTTTACATAAAGTGGAAACTTATATAAAAATCATTATATTGACGATTGTACAGTACCGCTCCGATACGGTCAAGTGAAACCTTTGGGCGCTTCGCTAAGGTAGGTAGGTATGAATAATTCCACAAGCCTGCAATATGAGTTTCCTCCTTTAGCGGAAAATTCCGCTTATTTTACCCAAGGTCGAAGGGCACTGTCGTACAGATTTCAAGCGTCTGAGCGACGCTACCTCACCCATTTTGCGATCGTAAGTAGTCAATGTGCTCGGTAATATTATTCGCCTGTATTTGCAAAAAGCCTTAACTTTTCATATTTTGGTAGAATCATTCATTTTGCTTCTGAATCTAGTAAAATACTGAGAAAATTTTCCACCTGGTAAAGTATAATAGGTAATCTAATGTTTTAGATACTTTAGCAGATTTTTAGTAATATAATATGTTTTTTTATGTAATCAAGTCCGCCTGATGTTAAGCAGTTACCATAGCCAAATGGATGCTTGTAATACCAATGGCATTTCTTACATATCGCCGACGTGAATGGGAGTGGGATGACGACCGCTTGGCGCAGTGGTCCGAGCGTAGGCTGCTCGGCTCACTGCACGTGACGGTTGCGGGTTCGATTCCCGCCGGGACATTTTTTTCGAAATGGCCTTCTCGTAATTTGCCTTAGTCTGGGTGTCACTGGGATCGCCTCCAGTCCATTGTACCGTACCCATAGTACAAGCGTTGCTTAGTTTAAGATCATACAGTAGGTGTGCCAGTCTGGCGATAATTATGATATGATATGATATTTACCGATTATTAGCTGTAGGCAGTTGACAAAAGCTTGGATCTACCACAAAAAATAAATAAATAGGGTGTAATAAAAAATATTCTATGAATTATAAAAATAGCTCGTTAGAATATTCAAGATACATAACCTTGTACCCTTTTTTCCGGATCGTATAGGGTTTCATAGCAATAAAATTCCGAACACCTATTTGAAACAGTAATCTTTTTTTTTCATTCTCGTTATATCCATAACACAAAGCCGTTTTGGACATAATCACATATCTGTATGCAAATCTCAATGGACACGGGACCGTTTCGTGTGGTTTAATTGCGCAACGGATGGCCATAACAGAAAGGGAAATTATATCTTTATTAATAACTGTGCCCGTTTTCCTACACCGGTAATTTTATTAGGCGGCTTATTTATTTATTTGATAGGATTTCTGTGTGACTGGAAGCACTGAGCGACCATATTTAAGGGTGTAAGGGTAAAAATATATGAGTTGGTCAACACTTTCGATTGATACTAACATTAGGAGAAAATGTCCTTAACCCTCTCTGATTATATTATTTATATCTCTAATTCAATTATAATTTGACTTATCACTTAGTAATTATCCAGAATACAACTCTTCACTGTATTCAAAACCGTCGCAATCCAGTTTACAACGAGGAGCTCACCTTTTGAAACCTTCGATACAACTATGACGTTTAGCTTATCGGTTCTCCAATGCCCGTATTAATAAAACAATCTCAAATCTGAGAGAGGTCTTAAGTACGCTTCTGACATGCCATTTTGTACTTGTATGCCATAAGAATGACATTTCCAAAATCGCTCTCATACTTGAAATAGATTATTACTACGGACCTTAAACAAGTAAGAATTTCGTGTATCTTATAAAATACATTTTCAAAAGTGGAACAGGTACTAGAGACTCAATTCAATTTCCTCGATCCACAGTGCGCTGTAGGAAGCAGTCGGAGGTGACATTCACCGACTATAACGATCGCATCGCATTCTCTGAAGCGTAACACGTAAAAGGCGCCTTTACCTGACCACGATGCGGAATTGAAGTGTTATATGTGATTTTATTTTGGTTTTAGGACATCTTGATCTTTTGCAAAAATGTTTCATGAGCGGAATGAAAAAACTTAGATACACGTACCTACCAGTTTCAACGCACATGACGATTAAATATATTTTTTTTAACCAATAAAAAATATATCGATACAAACTGCATGTATCGATTCATTCAGGCCTGTGAAACAATCGCCCAGTCAACTGTAGAGCATAAAATAGGCCACTTTGCAAACACTGGCGCTCAGTTCGAACAAATTTGCCGATGCTCGGGCCACTAGGTGAAAAGTATTTGACAAAATAGTTTAATTTGTATCGTTCCTTTTGATACAGTGCTTTTAAATATACAAATGTATATTATTAAATTATAAAAAAACTTAGAATGATGTAAAATTACGACGCAAAACAAACAGTAATCCGAAGTGGGTGCCGTGCCTCTCACATGACGAATTTCAAAATTAGAATGACAGTGACAGCACGCTTTCTCAATGAAGATACGATAACGCAAAGCGTACCTGCTGGGCATGCACACAGTCCAAATGCTTGACTGCGTAAGTCATAATGTCCAAAGTTCATATCGATAGGTGACACACCATTTCTTATGCTTTACCATAGACTTGCACGTCCAGTAATAAGATTTATATGCATAAGGTGGCTTGGTCACTGAGGACAGAGGCATCGATGGTACGTGTGACCGGGCGTGTGCGCACAAGGCACTTGCGTCAACCAGGATAATTAACGCGAGTTAATGTATTAGTTAGTACTCAGATAATACTAAAAAAAAACCTTATGAATGGTCAACATTATTTTCACTCATTAAATTTCAAGATTCTAGAAGATATTATGCTGTGTTCTATAATTAGAACACAGCATATTTGTAGAATATGCTGTGTTCTAATTGTTACCGTGTTATCATTCATGCGTATTCTATCAATATTTTTGCGTATTCCAATAACTTCTTATTTTGATTTGTGCCTCCTACGCCGCTACTATTTTTATTTATACAAGAATATGACTGGAGGCATCTTAATAAGCAATAGTGGTTTCTTAGCTTTCCGAACGACGATTTACTGGCAGCGAATTGGATTCTCTTCAATATTTTTATTGGTATCATGAATCGCGAATTGTTTTTGTTAGAGGCGCAGTGATTTATTCATTATAATAATTATCTATTATTATTGTATATGTAAGTAATCGATAGGTTTCTGGTTACGGTAGAAATATCTACCTAAGATTGTGTAACGCAATGATAATATTGTCTTGACACACACCCTGGATTCAATAGGTGAATAAATGACCATGGAAAGATCTGATCGCTATTGACTGTTTTACCTCTTAGAGCCAAACGCGAGTTATATTAAAGAATCATACAACTAAACTTGATGATATAATAAAAAAATATATATAGAAAATTTACAATTTTTAAGTGCCCCCGTAGGCCTAAACAAAATAAACGATTTGAATTTTAAATTTGTGACTAGTGTAAATGCACTTAAAATGTCATCAATGCATTTATATCGTAACGAATAGAAAAATATTCTGTAAACCCCATTTAAAAAAATATCACGGCTTTATAAAGCGCACAGGCCGAGCACAGTCTGCCTAACGTCGGGTATGACATTCTCCTCGACAATGGAGTTACGCTTGCCGCATCAAACAATGAAGCCAGTCAATCGCGATATCGCTGGCTCCACAAACAAGCGCCGCCCATCACAACAGGCAATTGTTGCAAGTGTGTAATGGACTTAAAGGTGAGTTTCGGTTGTCTCCATTGTGTACAGACGAAGTTTGATATTGATGCTGTCAATCTTCTGTTTCCCTGGTCCCTGGATTTTAAAGTATGCTACCAATATTTCACCTTTAATATTTATCTACCAGTCTCATCGTAAAAAGTATAAGATCACTTTGTAGTTTTCAAATAACTTTGATTCTTGGCGAGAGATCAGTTGCCTCTTGATATTTGAATCCCAAAGTTATTATAAATTTACTATTTATACGAATATCACAAAAAGTTACAGATCATTTACAAATTGCCGTAAGCATAAACTTGGTACGGGTTATCTACAAAAATATTTGTCTTTTATATAATTATGGTGATAATTATGGTTTTCAGATGCCGGACGACAGTATTTACGCTGAAATACGCAAATGGTTAAGGTGGCGGGCTACGTCCCGAATCCCCCTCACACTAAGGGGAAATGTACCCGGTATTAATATTAGCAATAGGTAGCAATAGGCTCGCCGCCTATGACATTTGGACACAGAACACAATGGCGAAATGTAGGTGAATTGCAATGAACCCCTGCCTACCCTTTCGAGGGGATACATGCGTAGTGGGATAGTGTTAAGAGTCAAGAAAGAATAAGTTGTGTATTTAAAAACCACTTGCTGTTAAAGTATTCCCAAGTCAGACCAAAGTGGGGAGGCACAAAGAGTCCGCAGTAAACTGATTAACGGGCACATGCTACGTATGCCAACAATTTACAAACCATTTCATTAATTTAGACATACTATATCTCTATCTTTTTACTTTCCAATCTATTTCGTGTATTGCCTTGACTACGCTGTGAGTAAAAAACGCGCGTAAAATACGTTTCACGTAAGTAGGTATGTAAGTATCTAAAAATATTTTTATGTTGTTCAAACACTGATAATAATAGGTACTTAATAAACAAATCATTTAGAATACTAAATGATATAGTTAATACAAAACAAATAAAATGAAGCAACATACACATATTTAAATAGTCACAAAATTAAAATGGAAAAATAATAATATAATTGGAAATTAATTTACCTTACATTTATATTTATGTGCGTAGGTACACAAACTCCACTTAGGACACTCGTACAGTTGCTTGTTATTAATTACTTCACACCAACACTAAAGCGTCACATGGATTACAGTATTACGCCAGAGCTGGCGTCTGCGACCTCAATTATTAATACACAAAGTCGCAAGTTGCGGCTTCTATATCCCGTTCAATCTGCCGCAACACGACCGAACTGTCCCAATTTAGCTATCATTTTGACAAATTAATGTTCAAAAATTACATAGTTCCGCCTTAATAACAGTCTCTTTTGAGGACAAAGGGCGTCCCTTCAGCATACTGTCTCCGCTTTTTACGTGAATATCACAAAGAGTCGCTTTTATTCACATCTAACAAAAAAATAACAAAACGCCACGAATCGTCGCCGGTCCTATTGTCCGATGCTGTGGGTAGGGGGGTTACAGATGCGGCCGCGATCGCTACGGCGTAGTGCGTCGTAGTCCCGCTACGGCCGGCTCGTCACTGGCGGGGGCTACGCGGGCCCGGACCGGTTACCTACACATCTACAACGAGCTCGAGCACCTATCGCGACAGGGCGGCTCGCGCACACTACAGCGCGGATTACAAGAGGCCCGCGAGAGGAAGCGGGAAAGTAACATTTTTGGGCTTGTAAGTGATGTACATAGTAATGATGATTTACTCACACACGAGCGCCGGCGGACGCACAACTTCTCATGCCCATACACATAGAAGCGATTTAAACTTGTAATCCCTAACGATAATTTGAATTCAAGGGATTCGGTATATAATACAACAAAAACTAATGAGTTTCATAATAATAATAAACTTTAAATGACTGGCCTGAAACACAACAAAACCGTATTATGTGAGTAATTCAGGGAAATGCGTTTACTCAGGAGTGGAATATACAAACACGACTTGTAAAACATACGATTGTATTTTATTGCTACAAAGCAATCGCATGTCCATAGATACAAACTTGACATTAATCGATAGAACTTCCTTCGATTTGTGAAAAGACAGACAGCTAATTTGTAGCACTGGAAAGGTCGATTAAAGTCTTACATTATTCTTTGACGACCGCTTGGCGCAGTGGTTCGAGCGTAGGCCGCTCGGCTCACTGCACATGGTGGTTGCGGGTTCGATTCCCGCCAGGGCAAATTTCGGAAATGGCCTTTTCGTAATTTGCCCAGGTCTGGGTGTCACTGGGATCGCCCCCAGTCCATTGTACGGTACCCATAGTACAAGCTTTGCTTAGTTTGGGACCGTACAGTTGGTGTGTCTGTCTGGCGATTTTTATATTTTTTTTTTTATTATTTTACGTGGAATCTAACCACGCGCCTATTTATAACTATTATTTAAAACCTGTTTTTGTGTACAGATAAAACGGTGTGTAGTGTGGAAACACTACGAAATCCTGATTTTTGAGTTCAGTTACCACAGCATTTCAATTGAACTCAAACGAGATGTCACTTCTTTCTATTTGTATCTTTTGACTCTTCGCTTCTCTTTTGGCGTTTGTTTCTGTTTCTGTAATTAGGCAAACCGTGTCATAGCCAAATTACATTATAAGCCATTTCCGACTGTATTGATTTGGTATAATTAAACTCTGCGCAGAACGAGACTGGCAACTTTCTTAATAATGTTTCCAGTATACAGTAGAACGGGTGATTGAAGAGAAAATTTGTTTAAGATTTACTTCTACGTAACAGCCACTCAGTCACCCTCCTCTCCGAGTTTCACGGTGGATACACTCTGTATTGTCAAAGTTTCCCCGATGGAAAATTTAGGTAGGTATCAAAGTTGAGTGAAAAGTTTTCAATGAAGATGTCGCAATTAATTTTCGATAAAATTTAACTCGTTAACGTCGGAAAATTACAGTCTTTGAAAGGATACTAATTGAAATGTACAAAAGTTTTTTCATTAAGATACGGCCGTGTCTCTGTGATGCGCATATTTTTGGGATAACTTTGTTTAATCTGCAGCTTAACAAATATAAGGGTTCCCGTCTACTTGAGCCGGACGGGCTGGCTGGGCAATTCCCAGCTCATTAAAATAAAGTGATCCTATTGGTCGAAGTGAGCGAGCTAGTTATGATTAGCTAGCCCGGTGTGCTCATGTGGGCGGGGATCCTTAAGATCTTACTGCGCAAGAGATTATATTTGAGATTACCCTCCTGCCGAACTTTGATGCTAGTCATGTGAACATTATACTGCATTATTTTTACACCATGGAAGTATTTGTTCATCCAACGCATACCCAATTTGATATAAAACACCTATGGTTTCTAAAGAGATTATCCGGTGGTCAATTCTGTTGAAAGGCTGCAATGAAATTGCATGGTCGTCCGGCTATTCACCATTTCGGGCGGGCATTAGCGAGCGATCGTTCTTCCTGCGTCGCACTCACGGAGCAATTCCGAGGCTCCTTACACAGACTACGGACAAATGGATGCGACAATCTAAGATCGGGACTCGGAAACTTCGGCAGAGAAAAATAAATTCTTCTTTAAACCAGGGGACTTAGTTCAAGTTTTGACGGCAACAAATACTAAACGAATGATCGAATATTTCAACATTTCACAGCAGTGCTCTTAGAGGAAATGTGCAGCTTTACTGGTTTTATTGTATGGAGACATTCAAAACTTGATCGGTTTTTGAATACGTTCGAAACTCGTACTAACCCCCCTGGTAGTTTTGGTTATTCAGTTCAAATAATACTATAATCTCTGCATCAACGGTAAGTATAGAAACGAGCCAGAACAGGAGTGACCGTGGACGACTGTTAAGATAGGAAGTGTGAAGTGTAACAGCTGAGTGACTGCTTCAATGGTAGGTGAGTTTAGTAGGTACCTTATTCTTTATATACCTAGTTACTTGCTAGGTTTATTTTTTCATGGCCGGTAGAAATAGATTATTCAAGCTGACTTCTATAATACACTGAGCTAGTGTTGAATTTTGAATAGTCTAACCTTTGATAAAGGAAGGAAGTCTAACAAACATTTATACTAAGAAGAGTTTTCATATTTTAGTATTCATTTTTTTTGTGCGTCCATTCAAATAAAATATTTCTGGACGAAACCCTTCAAATTCGAACACGGAAAGGTTCTCGAAACTCTTTATTTGTTTCATCCATCTCCACTGAAATACACGCAAAATTACGATCTTTTTGTCGATATATCGACAAAAACATGTAATTCGGCGTGTAAACTCACCCTAAGGCTACGAACTTACACGAAAAGCTAGACGAAAAGGCTCGCCATGTACGATGAAAGACAGCGATTGCCGGACTGCAAAGCTGCTTTCACAGCGCGTATGATAGTTTAGCGATGTACCTATATTTTTGCTTGTATCAGTAACACTCTGTTTCCATAACGTTTTTATGATTTTTCATGTCCTTTATTACTTTCTTTTGCTGGTTATATGTATACAAGGTCTTATTTTAATAGTGCACGATATTTGGCATGCCTGCTTAGTAAATGCTAGAGTCGATATACCACCCCTAAAAAAATTTCATGGTTTAAATATTTTCTGGTAAAGCTGATAGGTAGCCAGTGATTTAATAACAGATCTGTGCTACAGAAAAGCCCACCAGATTATTATTTTATGCATGCTATGCAAAATATCAATATAAAAATAAAACCTTGTATTGACAAATCAGTCGATAATAATAATAATATAATCAGATAATCAGCGCATCTTTAAGGGCAATACAGTTTCTTGGTATTCAATTTTCATGAGCAATAATAAATTAACGTAACTAATATTTGTCATCATGATTTAATTGACGCATAATGTAGTTACGACAAAAAATACTATAGTTCCTAGATATCATAGGCCGTGTGAAGCCTGCTTTATAGAGACGGCTTAAGATATTGCAGCTATCGGAAGGCCCTTTGAGACTTCCCACTGGCGGAAATTTAATTTAATCGCATTTTCTTCTTTGGTAAACGACCGCTTTATACCGCGGCAGACAGGTTTTAGAATTTCCCATTCAAAATTAGAAGGATTATTGGGATCTATTTTCACAGTATTATACTTACAGGCTAATAAAATAAAAGCAATATTTGTAACACTTATTTTGCTTCCCACTATCTAAGAACTGTATTTGCAAGAAAAAATATTCCGTATTTAGGCACATGTACCCATCGGATATGAGAGAGATTGATAGAATATTATTCAAGGTTGACTTAATTATGATTTGCCATTATTATGATTTGGCATTTTCAGGGTTGACATTATTCCTTTTTGGCCCGTATTAAGAAATCAGTCTCAAGTCTTAGAGCGATCTTGCGAATGTCATTCTTATACCAATACAAAATCACATGTCAAAATTGAACTCAATATCTCTCTCAGACTTGAGACCGATTTACATAAGTTGAGTAAATCGTTCATTATTTTTTATTAAAAACCTTCAAGGGGTCTCAGGGTTTGATGTGGAATATTTAAGGTTCTCCTGAAGTATATCCCCATAAACAATAATTGTGTTAAACTAATGTTTAATTTCAAAAAATCTTTGATTTATGACTTGGGTTCTAATTAAGACTTAAATGTTATTTATAACGGTCTCATTGGATCAAAATTACTTAAGTATATTTTATGATGTTAAAGGTTACGTGTAAACGTCTGAAAAAAATATAATAACTAATATGGAATGGTTAGTTAATTAATAGGTACGTAGTGTAGCTATTTTGTGTTTATCAATTTGTATATAATTCGAATTTACTCCGTAGAAGCATACTGTTTATTAATCTCTTTTTATTTTAAAATTCCAGTGTGCGTGTGTTCGTAATTCTTCTCCTAAACGACTTGACTGATTATGATGTTTTTTTTGTACTTTACACTATTTAGGTGACTCCATCACCAGGTTCTCAGCTATAGTTGGACCCGGTAGATGGCGTTATTGACGGCATCCAGTAACTAAAATCTACATTAGCGAATTTGCGAGAAAAAGCTAGAGTAAATTCTGTCTAAAATGAATTGGTAAAGGATTTGAATAAAGACTATTTTATTAGTATGCATAGATTAAAAAAGAAAACCTACTTATTTTTACATTTCCTCAGGTGCTTTAACTACATAGATGTGCTTCAATTCACCCCAAACCACTTGGCTGAAGCAGTTGACCTATGAAAGGACACAATAGGCACAATAATAGAGTGGGTACTAGCCGAGGAGTTCCCTTTTACGATAATTGCTTACTGCCTTTTGGTAGCTTGACATCCGAAATCGTCGAATTATGTTCATTAAAGTATTTCTGAAGATCTTTTATTTTGCCATTCATCAGATAAAAGCCTTTCAAGTAGTTACCAATTTCATAAATCATAATAATTTCATATGAATTTTCAAATAAAACAGTAGAAATATTATAAAGATTTGGAGTGACCTGTGATTTGACGACCGCTTGGCGCAGTGGTTTGAGCTTAGGCCGCTCGACTCACTGCACATGGTGGTTGCGGGTTCGATTCCCGCTGGGGTAAATTTAGGAAATGGCCTTTTCGTAATTGACCCTGGTCTGGGTGTCACTGGGATCGCCCCCAGTCCATTGTACGGTACCCATACAAGCTTTGCTTAGTTTGGGACCATATAGTTGGTGTGTCAGTCTGGCGATATTTATTTATTTTATTTAGAATACTGGCGTGAGTATAGTACCCATATACATATATATATAGCAAGTATAGTATATTTAAATATATAATATTACTAAGAGTTATAAACACTCGCAATGCAAAGTTATCGTTTACCCAACTGCAAGGAAACTTGATCCGGGCGTTTCTTGCGATACATAATAAATCTCTCTTACTGCCATTGATATTTAGCTCGCGCGAGGGATGCGCGCCACAATGGAAGCAGCATCCGATAAATCATTCACAAGGATTCTGTTTGGTTACGTAAGTGTTGTGCTAAGTACCTATACTAGTTTTCGTAAAACATAACAGTCAAATAAACTGTTTTGTAAAATAAAGTGCTTACAGCGTGCAATAAAACTATTGCCACCATAATTTATATTTTTCTTTAATCTGATATATGTGTGGGAGGTAAAGTTATTGTATGTAGATAATCTTTGTAAGGTGAGCTTCAGCGGTGCTTTTAATTAAAAGCACCGTTGAAAGCAGCAAAAGTGATAAGAAAAGCTAGCTTCCACAAGCAACTTTGAACAGTCTAGCACGAATCACCATAAGGTAATTAGCTCGCGCGGAACTTATCTAATGTACCTTTGTATATTATGAGAAGTTGTTCTAATACAACGCGACTATCGCCACCGAACTGTGGACCCTGCCCAACGCCAAGCCGCCCACTGCCCAGATGTGGACCGTGCGAGCCTCTGAGTTGCTGTACACCGCATAGCTACCCGCCTCATAGCTGTCCACAACCAGAATACTGACCACCGAGATGTGGCCCACCTTATACGGCCCCTGTGACCCCAGCGACCCATGCGGTCCGCCGTATTACAGTCCATGTGGGCCGCGCCCACTACCAAGCTACGGGCCTAGCCATAGAGTTTTTATTATTTATGTTATTGATGCACAAAACAAATCACAATCGGATTAAAATAATATAATACGAAACTTGATTTTATATAAGCTGGATTGTAATGTAAAATTGTGAAAAATTTAGAATGTTTAACACCATCGCGTGAACGAGTTCTATTAGGATGACGCCTGAACCCGCAATACGCTAATACATCAAGATCTTTACATTAAGGGTTACGCTTATATGCATCTCAAGTGGCATGTCGAGGCAAACAGGGCCCCAACTCTGTTAGCTACTGTAAACGCAATAGAAACGCAAACGCGAGCGTATCTTGTCGATTGCTTGAGCCAGTTTTAATTATCGTACAGCTTCATATTTTGGTTTCTCAACTCCATCCCCCCCCCCTTCCCCCCAGGATAAATGCAGAGCCTCAAAATTTACTTACTTCAAAAAACGTCAATAGCGGAGCATTTGCGTTTCTATTGCGTTTTAAGTAGCTAAGAGAGTTGCCCCCCAGCTTGTATTACACTGCAACCTATTGCTTGCACCCGCTTTGTGTTATCTTTGTAGAGTCTGGAATTATATTATAGCTAGAATACTAATGAGATCTCAGATTACCTAATATTATCTACCATAGTATTCAGTTATTTACATGGGTAGGTAATTAATAATATTATATTTAGTTAGGATGGTAATGAGGTTTTCACAAATAATAGTAAAGTTAAAGGAAGAAAAAGGATAACGAAATCTTTCTGTATAAACAAATAATACAATTAATGTTAGGTTCTCAGGTAAGTCAGGATCTGTTGACATGACGTCCTTCCGAGTCTTATTCAATGACCTTCCGGGAAAAAAATACATATTCTTAGAACTCATAGCGAATTTAATATTCATAATTTTATGTTGTGAACATTTAATTCACTGTAAAATGATGAAATCTTTTTAGTCGTAAGTACATAATATATAATGTTTGGCGCAGTGGTTCGAGCGTAGGCCGCTCGGTTCACTGCACATGAAGGTTGCGGGTTCGATTCCCGTAGGGGGAAATTTCGGTAACGGCCTTTTCTTAATTTGCCCTGGTCTAGGTGTCACTGGGATCGGCCCAGTCCATTGTACGGTACCCATAGTACAAGCCTTGCTTAGTTTGGGACCATATAGTTGGTGTGTCAGTCTGGCGATAATACACGAAGCACCCTTAATCCTCATTTAAGTACATACAAAGTTATTTTTACAGAGTAGGCAATATAGGCGAACAGTGTTTCTGAAACGTTATCTCCATTCGGTATTATTACGAGTATATCGGGATAAGTGGTAACTCATACCGATTAACAAGTTGTTAATTAACAAGGTATTGTAAATGTCAGTATTAATTTGTTTGGTAACTAATTAAAATATAAAAATTGAATGAACGATGTAATGAAGTAAAAAAATATAAATTACAATCGAAATAACTCAGTGTGGAAATGAAAACGTGTGTCTGGAGAGCGGCGTTTCAATATTTGCAATTACAATTTTGTTTTAATTCAGTAATTGCAACAGTCCAATATCTGTGCATAATTATGATCATTTTTCAGTACATATGCACAAGGGAAGCCCAGAAGGTAGGTAAGCTCCAAAGTAGTAACATTAATCCAATTTCAATAAGTTACCTATAAATACTGCTATAAATAAATATAAAATTAATAGGAAGATTAAGTTAATATACCTACGTGGCTAAGTCATTATTTAAAACAGTACATATCTATAAATAAATATGTAAAATAATATTAATTAAAAGCAACAGAAGAAATGAACCCAATAAAAAAGCCATGCTTTTGTATAAGTGAATATAGTCATTTGTAGAGGATGAAAAGGACACCCTGTAACGATTTCTATTAACCGCAATAGAGGAATGCGCCGACAGCCCGAGGCCTCGATAAATCAATCTATATAGAGATTCAGGACACTCCCAAATCGGTCTTAGAATACACAGTATTAAATTTTGCCGGCTGTGTTGCTAAGCCTGAAATGTGAAAGGCACGCTTGCACACAGTGGTCGGACAGTACCAGAAGTGTAACACACAACCCGTGTAGACAAGCCGTACGGTCGGGTTGCTTGTTCGTGGATGCTAGTATTGATAGTACACCAACATATCGGCCGTAAAATTATACGCTACACTCAAGCACTACAGGTATTTGAAAATGTCAATAAGTTTGGATATACCTATAAGTATATAGCAGCAATAGTCTTCAAGTTCAAACACGTTAAAAATAGTAGTAGATGGATATAGTGTTATTTATATCAAATACTTGGTTTGTTAAAACTGGTAAAGGTACGAGACCGGGGCGAATACGAGATTCAATTAAAATAGTTTACATGCACGAGATACCTAATCGTCTAAAAAACTGTCAAATATAATATAATAATAATTTAGCCCTTCTGACTCACACTTCCCACTCATGGGCACGGGCCTCACTTCACTACGAAGGAGATTTAGGCCGTAATCCACCACGCTGACCCAGTGGGGGTTGGCGAATTTCACATGTCTTTCGAAAATTGGTTAGATTTTCTAAGACATGCACCGTCTTTCACCGTAAGCAAGTGATACTCACATAAAAATTGTAATTCGCACATAGATTTTGAAAAAACCTAGAGGTGCGAGCCAGGGTTTGAACCCAAGACCGGGCAAGACTCGTTCTTAACCAATCGGCTATCACTGCTTTGAAATAAATATTGTAAAATCTTACAACCACGCAAACAAAGACTATGACAAAGCCCGAAAATATTTATATATTTCCACAATGCAAAGCCTTTCAAAAATTATTCGCAAGATCACCTATAGAGCAATTCTGGCAACACAATACCACTACGAAATTTGAAACAAGGTCTATTGTTATTCACAAGGACACAGGCGATAAAAGTTACTCTCCGAGTAATTCCGCGCTGTATCAATCACGTCGCAGTAGTAAAATCCGACGTAAAACTTACTTTAGAGTTACCAGACTTCTTAGAAAACAGAATCAAAAGGCTCAATGCCTTTAGGGATACGAGGTTTCGATGCCTTATAAATGCAGATATTTATTTCACGTGGCTATAATACTGGCAGATTAATAAAAGCAATTGCAATTATCAAAGCAAAAGTACTTCGCAATTCAATTGTAAATTAATCACCTAGATATAACTCTATATGAATTTGGTGTTAGTTATTTTCAGAGTTTTACCCGGGCTCTTTTACCATCGCGTAATGACGAGTTTTATTAAAAAATAACCCTTATGTACAAACCTTATTACTTAGTGCCTCCCCATTACAAGTACATAATCATGCGAAGTTACATTAAAAATTATTCAAGAATTTCCGAGTCACACGTTTTCAAAAGCATAGAATGTCTAGTAATACAATCTTCTTCTTATATAAAATCTCTCGTGTCACAATGTTAGTTACCATACTCCTCCGAAACAGCTTGACCGATTTTTATGGTTTTTTTTTATTCAGTAGGTCTGAGAATCGGCTACTATCTATTTTTCATACCCCTAAAACACAGGACAACGTCTGTCAGGTCAGCTAGTTGTATATAAAATTTCGTTATTCTTCACCTCCTTCCTATACGGCTTGACTGGCTTTAATGTTTTTTTTTCTAGTACTTATGGGGTCACCTGAATGGTTGTTACCTGTATTTGGATCCGATTGATGACTCTGTTGTCGACATCCAAAAAATAAAATCTAATCTACGCTAGCGAAACTCCGGACAAAAGTTATTTTCAAACGACTTCAAAAAGGAGGAGGTTATCAATTCGTGTGTATGTTTTTTTTTTATGTTTGTTACCGCATAACTCCGTCATTTATAAACCGATTCGAAAAATGTTTCGGTGCCTATTCAAGTAAGTAAGGGAAGGTAGGGACCTAGAAGTCCTAGTGTAAAGATAGTGGCACCGACTCCAAAATAAAGAAATTATGTGGTATCTAGTTATTTCTAGCTTTTTAGTGCCTAGTTTTTTTTGAAGTCGGTTCCATTTTTATATTAAAACAATTTTTATTTAAATATTGTGTTATGTTTAATGTGATATCCCGTTCAAGCCATAAAACGGAAACATAATCATACGATGTAGGTTATAGGAATATTTCAATTAAAGTGTGGGATCACGTCCAAAGATGCGCTTTATTACTGGCAACATTACTTTAAATTCAAGTACCTGAGTGTAGCCCGTTCCTAGCGCAATTTGCTCCCGAATCACGTAGGTAGACACTTGCAGTCCTGTTCGACCAATCACCGACAGAGTTTGAGGAGGGAATACGTTAAAGAATCCCCGATATTAAAGTTTTAACGATTTTCATCTGCGGAATAGGTAGAAAACTATTAAGTAGCAACCTGGTTATGTAGTAATCATAGTTATAGGCTTTACCTGAGACTCTGCCCGCATCGTACTGTAGCCTACGTCACTCAGGGATAGTAATATTTTCTCCCTGTAAAATAATTTTCAGAATCGGGTCAGTAGTTCCAGAGATTACCTCTTACGAATATACATACCTACTGACAAGCAAACAATTTAACAGTTTGTAATATAAGTAGTAATGGTAGTAGTATCCGCCAACCCGCAATGGGGCCATGGTGGTGGATTATGGCCTGAATCCCCCTCTCATGGAGGAGAGCCTGTGCTCAGGAGCGGGACATCAAAATGGCTACGTTTATGACATCACATACATTGCTCGTGATTGTACATTGAAATCATTTAAAACAATATTTTTTTTTATTACGAGATGGGCAAGTATTTAACCACGATCTCACCTGTTGGTAAATGACGATGTGGTCGACGGTGGGGCATACTTACCAAGAAAGTACCTGTTCACTCTCGACTTGAAAACATCTAGATTTTATATAAGTAGTACATAGTAGATATTACAAAATATTCTTAGTAAAAAATCGTCTATGCTTCACACAAAGCGCGTCATGAAAATCGAAAGACGGAAAGCGAAACGCCAAACAGATGTGAACAAAGATGAAAAAAGTTCCAGAAATTGGGATTGGGCGATGATTACAGTACAGAGAATGGAGTTGGCGCGTTATTATCCAGTTGCCTTTGTACTGATTCCGAATGTTTCCCTTTTACAACTTCCACCGAGTTTATGGGTGAGCCGAGGTTGGACCTATGAAAATAAGTTTAATTTACATCAACATTAAGACGGTGGTAATGCCAAACTGTAGCCAAATGGATACCTTCTCATACACGGGTCGGCTAGACCAGGGTAGTACCACCATCTCACAGAATTTTGGCGTATAGTATATAAAGAAGAGTGAGGGAGCCGGAAGCCCTTCCCCTCTCTCTATCCCAATTCCCACTTCCTTTCAGGGTGGCAACGTGGGACCAATGGCATTGGTGAGCCAGGGTTTGAACCCAAGATCTGGTGCCCGCAAGACGCATGCTTACCCAATCGGCTATCACTGCACCTATTCTTAATATGCAATATTCTGTGTTCAAGTTCATGAAAATGACAGCAACGACGATTTTCATTTCCGCATTGATTTCCTTTGCAACGCTTGCAATGAGTTTCATTGGCAGCCTTCATCTTTAGGTTCCTGCATTCTATTAATATGAAGAACCCGACATTTGGTAACCAGTTCTTCAGTCAATGAAACCCTCACAAAGACATTATAGGATTTCAGAAACACGTAAGGGGTAATTTGTATAACCCAGTTTCAATTAATTAGAACATTACGCAGGTAATATAATTCTTTAATTCAATTACCGTGCTCCTACGTCGTTTTAATCAGTTCAAACCCAAAGTCTACCGAAGAATGTTTAAGAGGTTTTATGAATATTCAAACCAGGTAATCATGTCGGGGTAAATACGATTAATTTGCGTCAGGTTGGCTACGCTGCTTTTTGTAGCAATTGGTACCTACTGTATTTATGTCTTTGTGTTTCTGGGTGGTACTATGTTTGAGTAAACAGTCATGTAACTTTGGCCCGTATTTATAAAACAAGCTCAAGTCTGAGAGCGTTCTTGGAAATGTCATTCAAACGTCATCTCGATACAAAATGACATGTCAAAAGCGTACTCAAGATCGCTCTCAGACTTGAGATAGATTTATTATTATTAATACAGGCCTATCACACTGTTGATGTGACATGGGTTTTCCATAAAATTATCGTATACGGGTGCCGAATGCGGTCTATCCGTCAAACTTTATAGAAAAACATTATCCTATTTATCGTGTGAATCTAAATATATATAACTCAAAGGTGACTGACTGAATGACTGACATAGTGATCTATCAACGCACAGCCCAAACCACTGGACGGATCGGGCTGAAATTTGGCATGCAGGTAGATGTTATGACGTAGGCTATGACATCCGCTAAGAAAGGATTTTGATTAATTCTACCCCCAAGGGGATAAAATAGGGGATGAAAGTTTGTGCGAAACTTTGTCAATTAAATTCCACGCGGACGAAGTCGCGGGCACAGCTAGTGTAACATAAAGTCTGACCACAAAAGACAAAGTAGAGAAACGACCTTATATCAGCTAGCAACCGAGACATGCAATTTGAAGTGATAAATAAATGAATTAAACTCTCTTAATAATAAATAATCCATGTAAGTACCTTTCGTATTGTAATGACGACCGCTTGGCGCAGTGGTTCGAGCGTAGGCCGCTCGGCTCACTGCATCGGGTGGTTGCGGGTTCGATTCCCGTCAGGGTCAATCTAAATTTGTTCCGTCTCTAAGTAATGCAAGTAAGAATTTGAACCAATTTACTCACCAAAATTAAATAAAAACAAATGTCTGTTAATAAGAACCTACGTACCTACGATTTTATTTATTGTAATAAATTTTATTTCTACCTCCAAAATCACACCGATTAAACATCTATAGCCGTAGGCGAATTCTTTTTAATGAGTCCCAAAAGTAATGAATTATGAAAAAAGCTCGGTGGAAGAAATATTCCTCGCTGGCTTATTATTAAAGAGCTATAAGGAGGCACACGACCGATAATTAACTCCTTAATAATTCTCGAGATAAGTGCCCACTAAGTTATAATATTTTAATACACATTTATAATTATGGATGTAAATTAATTGAAGATATTTTTAATTTGACTACGATTTGAATATGATATAGTTATTATCCTTTACAGTAAATATTTCTTCTAAATGTTTATCTTATAAGTGCAGATAAAGAGGACGTAATTGGATGGATGGATGGAAGGATGGATGTCGACAACAGCGCCACCTATCAGGTTCAAAGAAAAGTACAAAAGAAAATTCATCAAAATCAGTCAAACCGTTTAGGAGAAAAATAATTACGCACACACACACTCCGGAATGTATTAAGTATAATAATATTAATAATATGTCTCATCATTTGCAGCGATTGACCACAACACGGTTGACCGCAACATGTGCTTTACATGACAATAAACTTCTCACAAAGGGCCTCTACATGTTGGACCCATGTCCCCATGCAAGTATTCGAAAGAACCGGGCACAGCCCGTAATACAGAGAGACACAATAATATAAAGATAAGTACCTACGTAGGTACATCACACAAACTAGATTCAAACGCGTCTGGCATAGCCGTAAAATACTAAATCAAAGTCATTTGCAACTCATTTATAATCCTCGAGACACACGCAAACTAATTGTAAATGAAATAAAACTTTTACACGAGTCCATTCCCCATATTACCATGTTTAATAGGCGTAGTGAATAATTGAATGTTCCGAGCAGTTTTACTCATTTAAAAACCTACCGCCGCAATTGCCTCCATTAATTTGTGAGACCGAGGTGGGCCCGATAAAAGCCAGCTTAATAATATTGGGGTGTGACGCCGGGGGTGTGAGGGGTGAAGTACGGGGAGAGGGCGGATGCTGTCAAATTTCATGCACTAAAGCGCCAGGAATGGTCTTCAACCTAGTAGCTTAGGCAGGTACTGTTGTCGTCACCAGGCTTTCGTACTATTTACTAAACGTAATTGAATAAAATTTTACCCTATTTGTATTCATTTCAATCATTCAGAGGTGTATGTATAGTACTGGAAGTGAAAACACTTCAAACATAGTGCAGATTGAAAAAAAACTAGAGCAATTCATTTTGTTCTAGATATTGTTTTATTAAACACACTTTTTGCCAAATCCAAATTTTATAAAATGTCTTTAGTATTCATGCATGTCTTAATTTGTGTACGGAGGTAGGTACAGTTAAATACGATAAAACATAATATGATTATGATAATGTATTATAAGAAATATGCCATTAAATAAGTATATAACTTAAGAATAAAGAAAATTATGCTTTCAAGGTAAATAAGTCGACGAATAAACGATTAAGCTTGTTAATAACTAGCAATAACCTTCAAAATATATGGCGTAGTAATAAGTTATTAAACAGATGAACAATACAAAATGAAATCACTCTTGTACGCGATCACACAAAATGCATGTCGGCAGACAGCGGGCATCAGTGGTCCGCTTTATCTTTGCCATACACTGCTTGATAAGAAGCTTACCAGGCAAACCTAATAAGAGTTGACGTGGCCGGGCGGGCGGAAGAAAACACACCTTTTGTTCTTGAAAACACGGTTTAATTTAGATTATGGGCGGACTGGACGGGTCACTACGTAAGAGCAGTTTATGCATGATCTTGTTGGGTTTTTGGATATAAAGTGCACAATAGGGATGTAGTTAATGTTAATTAGTGTGTCGCTTTTGTTGTTTCATGAATATAATTACTAGTTTAACACAAAGCTGTACAGAAAATACTTGTATTTTCATTCATATCTGAACAAGGACGTTTTCTAACAATTAATATATCGACATAGACGAGACTGTTTATCTACATTCGGCTCTTGAATTAATAATATAAAAACTGGATTATTGTATTTTAGACGATCTCAATAGCATCCTTTATTAGGCGTTACTCCCACAGGTGTCGATTGGATTCCTACACTAAAGTTCAATTTTGATTGTACAATCTGTACCGCTCTATCTAGCATTGTCGAATTATATCGGATTACTTCAGTCTGTCCGCATTCGACCCTGTCGATATTTACACGGATCGATCATCGCCGCGTGACTGAGCCGAGCGGCAAAAATAGACCGTGTTGTGATAGTGTGAGCCGCTCGATAAATTGTATACTCAAACTCCGTACGAATGTACGGTCATTAAATACTAACCTCGATGTTCCCATTTAAATTGTTCGAAATAATATATTGACGGATACTAATAGATAACGAAGTAAAGGACTTATATAACTATGTATATATATATATACCTAAATCATCATTTTGTAGAGTTACATTGCGATAACTAATTGTGGGTAGGTAGTCTAGCCGTTCTGAGATGAAGACATAATGTTACCCAGTCGTCTCGCTATACAGAGCTACTACATAACTAATTGTGGCAACTTGATTCAGATATTTACTTAGACCATACATTTCGTAGCATTTGATAGCTGTCATATTCGTAAATATTTACTCCCTACGTTTAGACTCCAGTTTACTACGTTTGTACACTACGTTTGTGACTACGTTTGTACAGCCAGGTGCTTGGCGAATAGATGGCAGCTGCTATCTATTCGCCAAGCACCTATACGCAGCTGCTATCATTAAAACACCACACTTTGTGCCAATAACTGTACGGAGCTTATTCCGCGTCCAACGGTAAATAACTAAATTACTGGTTACGACCAGAGCTTATAAATTACTGCAAATTAAAACATAACAGGCGGCTCCATAATTTATCTAAACAACAGTAAAATTGCATTAATTTATTGACTACGTAATCATAGACTAAGAATATGTTTTAGGAAGAAATTAGTGGAAATGTTTATTTAGTGCAAGCAAGGTTTCAAATAGCTAAGTAGGGCTCAGGGCCAAGTTCACCAACACACTAACTAAACGTTCAAGCAGTAGTTACCGATTGGGAACAATTGTATACACGGCTGTCTAACGGTCCGTTAGTGTGTTGTTAAACTCGGCCCTCAAACGTTAAGCGGTTCATTATACGGCGGTTACACTGTTTCATAAAATGTTTAACTACATTATATTTTAGCCAGCCGGTGTAAACTTATCATTTCATAATTAGGAGCGACCGACGAGCAATTTAGCCTTATCCGGTGCCTATTAATAATAAGAAAATTGCGGCTTCAAAATGGGGCAGATGCAACAATGTTGCAGCATCAGATATTGCGGGTCTGCGACATAGTACACTTGCGGTAATTCAGTCGAGAGGTGAATGAGTTAGAGGTCATAAAATAAACTAAATTTGAACTATAATTAATGTTATGTTAATGTTAATGTTATGCTAATGTTATGGCTAGGGTGGTGTAGAGGAGCACAATGACGAATGAATTCAGTTGGTATCAAGAAAAACTAAACTTGTATTAGCTATAACTAAACTTGTTTTAGCTAACGGTTTAGCCATCTCTCACATATTTTTCTTGAGGTGCCTCTCCACTAAGGTTGGCTGTCAGCTCCACATATTCAACTCCATTTCTTACCACGCGCCACAGGTGTTCTACGCTGGCGATGCCGATCCATTCCCTAATGTTACGGAGCCAAGACTTCTTTCTTCTTCCAACGCGTCGCTTCACCTTGACCTTGCTCATCATAATAAGTTCGAGAAGATAGTAACGCACGTGCCTGTGGACATGTCCGAGGTATCCTTATTTTCTTCTCTGATGGTAGTCATGACGGGATTCTCTTTATTCTCTTAATTCGTTAATCTATGGGAGTTCTCTCTCATAATCATCATCACTACATAGTACTCGTATAAACAAAGTCGCCTCCCGCTGTCTGTCTGTCCCTATGTATCTTTAAAACTACGCAACAGATTTTGATGCGGTTTTTTTTCATAGATATAGTGATTCAAGATGAATGTTTATATGTATAATATATATGTACTATATAAAAATAAGTCGGGTTTTCCTTCCTGACGCTATAACTCCAGAACGCATGAACCGATTTCCACGGTTTTGCATTCGTTGGAAAGGTCTCGGGCTCCGTGAGGTTTATAGCAAAGAAAATTCAGGAAAAATTTCAACAGAACGCGGACGGAGTCGCGGGGCACAGCTAGTGCTTAATAAAGTAGATAAACACTAGTATCAGCATTGCACCCGTGCGAAGCCGGGGCGGGTCGCTAGTATTTAATAAGCAAGACATGGATATTTGTGTAGACGGCAGAATAGGTACCTATCTTCGTTAAAATAATTGTAACCGTAGTCATCAAATAATCTTGAACCTTGTCAATGGGCTAATAAGACAGTTTAGTTTAGAGTTTTCTTAAATCCCCATCTGCCATGTTTCAGCATACACAAAGCGAATAATTATTTTATCGATTATTTTGGCTGGATTATAAATCCAGTACTTACTCGACTTAAATCAGAACGCAAACTAGGCTACACCACGATTTATAACAGGACACGTGTGAGGCGCGCGGTTTTAATATCAGCTGTAAATTAGAGAATGCGCGGGAACTGCACAAATTGGTTCAGTAGATTTACGCTCTATTCCAGTTTATTGTTTTAGGAACGATTTTTGAAGTAGCGATATTATTTCGAGAATATAAAAGATTAAAAATGTTGAAAGTGATTTTAATACGGAATACAGTTTTGAAGGTCAAATTGCGTTTATGATTTAAAAAAGTTGTAAAAACTGTAACCCGCTAGGGAATTACACGGGTTATGATCTGGACCATAGAATTTGTAATAACATTACAAATTCTTTGACGAGGACTGACATTTATACCGCTAGTCCTACTAATATTATAAATTCGAAAGTTTGTGGGTGTGGATGTATGTATGTATGTATGTTTGTTACTCCTTCACGCAAAAACTACTGAACGGATTTGGATGAAATTTGGAACACAGATAGATTATTATGGATTACCATATAGGATACTTTTTAACCCAATAATGCAATACTACGCGGATGAAGTCGCGGGGCACAGCTAGTAGTATTCATAAATGCTTGAATCCTACTAATATTATAAATGCGAAAGTTTGTGAGTGTGGATGTATGTATGTATGTATGTATGTATGTATGTATGTATGTATGTATGTTTGTTACTCCTTCACGCAAAAACTACTGAACGGATTTGGATGAAATTTGGAAAACAGATAGATTATAACCGGGATTAACATATAGGATACTTTTTAACCCAATAATCCAATACTACGCGGATGAAGTCGCGGGGCACAGCTAGTATAGTATAACATTGCTTTTCAGTCGCTTGGTACATGTTCCGTTTTCAAATAACATTCAAATTTCGCGCCATTTTCTTACATACGCCCGATGCGGTAAATTCGTTGCCGTACGGCGAGTGAAAGAGAGCTCGCCCATCACAATGGGAGAAAGCGAGACGGAGCGCCCGCCGGCTGGCAGCGATTCGAATTTCAACCGCGCGCGAGAGCACATTTAAAAGCTCAATTTTTTTTATCAAATACATCAAAAAGATCAAATTATTCTTGGTATTTTATTGCTCGACTTACTCAGTTACCACTGTAGTTGCTGTGAAGTGTTTTAAGTGTTGTTCTTCAAAAAATGTCTCATCCAAGTTCAGAAGCTATGGCTCTGGTGGAACACAGCCTCGTGCAGGACTACTGGAAATCTACTATCGGAGACTCCCGCCTGGATATCCAGGTACGTGCATGCTTATAACTCGAATCCTATCGTTTCGGCGTATTTTGATGAATTTGTTAATGCGGACTTAAACCGTACCCAAATGTCACGAGAGTAAACGAAGTTTCATTACTGTACATTTTATGCACGAGTATTTATGAACACAGAATTGTCTCTTCCGTCATTAGACATCTGTCATATTGATTTTGTTTGTATTTAAAGTAGCCTATATAATATCAGATTGTAAGCTTTGTAAACAGGTAGTCCCCCCCCCCCCCCTATTCTTGTTTCTACTCGCTCTTTTTATTGTCCTATGTATTTTGTAATGTTATTGTACTTATATATTAACCATCTTATTGCAAACTCAATTTCCCTAAAATCAAGCTTCAGCCATAATTTTTTCTGCTTTCTCGGTCCATTTTTATACAATAACTAGCTGTGCCCCGCGACTTCATCCGAGTAGTATTGGATTATTGGGTTAAAAAGTATCCTATATGTTAATCCCGGTTATAATCTATCTGTGTTCCAAATTTCATCCAAATCCGTTCAGTAGTTTTTGCGTGAAGGAGTAACAAACATACATACATACATACATACAAACATACATCCACACTCACAAACTTTCGCATTTATAATATTAGTAGGATACTCATCGTACCTTACACATCCATGAAATGACTCATTATACATGAAAAAAAACCCTGAGTGAATGGCTCCTTCAATTATCTTATGAATATACAGAAAATTTACTTCACCCATTAATATAACACACTATTGTTATTACCCATTATCATTAATTTTATTGATTCATTTAATTATATAACTTAATTTATATTAGTTATCATTTCTTATAATATGAAACCTGTACTATATCTTGATGGAAGCCAGCACTCATAGCACAGTTAAATACTATTATGAGTGCTGGCTGCAACCTTTAGATACGGCTTATTGTTTGAAAAGTAAATAAATATTATTATTATATTGCTTTACGTTCCGTTTTCGTTTGTGCTACTTTAATAATTATTTGTTTTAGTAAACATATCATTATCATGTATCATATTTTTTCCTGTCTATCAAACTAAATTATGTATAATATTCAACCGTACAATCAAACTTCAAAATTTTTAGATTATCCTTTTAAAAAAAAAAAAATAGCCTCACCTAGACCTACCGACCATCAGTCACATAAAACTCTGTTGTTGGCAAAATCATCGACTACCTAACGTTGAAAGCCATATTTTAAAAAAAGAAGAAGGAGAAGAAGAAGTAGCCTATGTCACCTGGAGCATAATACTCGTAACGAATCGTTTGACACCTCAATCATCAAAACCGGATAGGTAGTTTAGGCTCTACGGTGAAATATAAAAATGATACATACATACATAGGCTGCCAAAACATAACCCTTCCTTTTGGTCTAGCTGTAGTAGAGTAACAATAAAGAGCACTCGGTGAGATGCAATATATATATACCGGATGAGATGTGTGTACCCTAATGAAGTGTATTTACTTGTTCAAGATAAGGTTAAGGAAAATTGCGTAGGGAAGTGTACTTACCAAGTGATATAAAAATGCTACCCTAATAATTATTTGATGTTATGTTATTTCTAACTACAGTTTCAAAATGTTATTTACACGAAGCTATATGTAATAAAATTAAATCATAAACTTCTGACGTTAATACAGGTATACAACCTTTTATTCAATCTAACTTTTGCGAACGAAATAGGGGGCGGTAATGCGGTGTTATTTCCTCATTAATGCGACTCTGGAAGTTCGGGGCCGGATTAAAAACTCCCGTGGGAACTCACGCCCGCACAATTACCTCTACGTGGCCCTAAGAGGCCATGTACATACGTCCGGTTAATTGTGATATATACAGGGCGTTATAAAAGTCCGCAATAATTGTTCATTAATATTTTTTTTTTCGAATAGTTCGACATGAGCAAACTCGAATGCAGAAATGTATATGAAACAAATGGCTGAACAGTTTAAATTAAATTTTCCTCCATAAACCATTACCTTTTGTATCCACAACAAACACACAACACGTTTCCAAAATTATAACATGAAAATATATTATCTCATTAAAACAATCCGTTTTCCGTTATATTCAAAGAGCCGTGTCAATATTCTCGGATAATGGAGGCACGAAGTGCAGCTGCAAATGAAAACAATCCCATACCAAACGGAATGTTCTGACTATAATATTGAGTCGGTATTGTAAAGCCACGGTTTCACTAGCGCTGTTTAGGTCATAACCCAAAAGACATGAACAAATATTCCAAAAATTTCCCATACTTGAGATGTTCTAACCGATAAACATACTACTTACTATTATCGCGCTAAAGTGGAATTTCGCTATTATCAAGTTAGGTATGCCTACACACTGAACAACACGTACAACACAAAACCATGTAGAAGCATAGCTGACGACTGTTTCACTGTGAAAACAGTTTGAGGCTTATAATAAGCTTTAACATTACATAAAGTTAACTTAACTTTATACTTACAATGACAATCCGATAAACAGGGTAAGTAGGTACTAAGGCCAGTATTAACAGCTTAAAAATGTCAATCTTGTATCCTTTTAAAACAAAGTCAAACAAGTCCAGTCTCAGAGTTGAGATTAAATTAATGAATACCACCCCAAATGTACACAATTTATAACCAGAGGAAAAGCTTGCGCGTAAACTTCACTTTTTATTAACCGTACTATGTATCTTCAAGCAGGAACCAATCACACTTTGGACTCCGCACTTTATCACAAAAGTGTCCGAAACACATACGCTTAGTAAGGTGATTAAAAATTACGGTCAACCATCACAGACCATTATTATTTTCGATAGACACAATGCGATGCCTCCGCTCCGGCCCTGCAATTTTTTTCGTAATTATTTAGATACATGTTATTCCTAGTTTGGAGTCCTAAGGGTGCTTAGTCACTGATCTCTGGCGCATACTGACTGACACTATTGTGTGACGGTCGGCAAATTGCAAGAATATTTTTCCGGTGAGACTATAGCCTTACGAGCGTTTAGAAGTAGAGCACAGCGCAGTTTTAGAGTAAGCGTATATCAACTGGAGTGTGACAAAGTCATTACATTGAGTACCTACTGCTAGAAAGTAGATTGAAAACGTGTGCTTCGATCTAACAGGTTGTCTTTATGCAATTCAAACTAGGACATCATTTATTTATAAAAGGTAAGAGTTTTCTACAATCTCTTGCTGGGTACACCATCCATTATGCACACATAGACAGATAGACATACGACTACAAATTGTTAGCATTGTACATAGACTTACGTACGTTTGTTTGGGAAGACTTGTTCAGGCATCGGACAATTTGGATTTTTTAAAACTTTTTTTTAAAACAAAGTTTCTATACTGATGTTCGGGGCGCTCGCCGCGCGACCATTCTATCGGTGGTAAGCGTCAGTAGCGTTACACGATGACGTCAGTAGCATTACATGATATATGTAGTAGGTATACATACAGAGTGGCAGCTGCGGCGTCCTACGCTGTAAGGCTTCGCTTCTTTCGGGTGTCCCTAGACGGCACTGTTTTTTTTCAACTGGCACTGTATTATTGTCATATTTGTCTATGCACACTCAAGCAGTGTGTAGGGTTAATGCACACCTGCGTCACAGTTGCGTGTGAAAGCGCAAGTATCAAGTAACACGTGTCGCGGCTCAGATAAGTAGCCGTAGCTAACAAGCGAGTAACTTTCACAATTAATACCTACCAACCGCATTAGGACGACGTTAGGCGTCTCACAAGCCGGCGAACAAATAGGGTATAAAATGTGCCATATAAGCAAATTATTATTTGGAGAGTGCTATTGTTTAATTTGTATGCTTGAGATAGTTCTGTTTTATTTTTGTTTGTGGCAATTAAGTAAATTTGTGAGTTTAAAACGTTATTTTAATTACTCTCTTCGGGCCACGAGCGCCAAACCCACCCTGAAGCCTACGTGGTTTAGATAAAAAAAATGGACTATATTATTTTTTAACACTCGTTGTCAATAATAAATCTCACTCAAATATGAATATGTATTAATTTAGTTATCTATAGACTTACTGAATGTTGCCTATAAATAATAATATATAATTTAGTCATATTTATTTTATTATTTTCAGTATATAGGACATCAAAGGAAAATTAAGCTACTCACAAACCTGTGCTACATGTGTGTGTAAACAGACTTATTCTTGAATTGATTTAATACTTTCGTGGGTATCAGCCAGCCCACGGTAAGGACTTATCAGATCTACAACTACGTAAAACATTAAAATTGCTTGTAATTCGATATTTACTTCTATATCAAACGTTTTCGATGATTGTCCACAACGTTAGATTTTTCATCTAAATCCTATTGCAATAGAGTAGACTAAGGGCCTATGCAGACCGCGTTTTTTTACACGCGCCGTCGACGGGCGTTTGTAGCAATACAGACGCGATGCTAACGCGCGTTTGTATCAATACAAACGCCAACAAACTGCTGAGTAGGATAAAAGCGCGCCGTCGACGGGCGTTTGTAGCGATACAGACGCGATGCTAACGCGCGTTTGTATCAATACAAACGCCAACAAACTGCTGAGTAGGATAAAAGCGCGCCGTCGACGCGCGTTTGTAGTGATACAGACGCGATGCTAACGCGCGTTTGTATCAATACAAACGCCAACAAACTGCTGAGTAGGATAAAAGCGCGCCGTTGACGGGCGTTTGTAGCGATACAGACGCGATGCTAAGGCGCGTTTGTATCAATACAAACGCCAACAAACTGCTGAGTAGGATAAAAGCGCGCCGTCGACGGGCGTTTGTAGCGATACAGACGCGATGCTAACGCGCGTTTGTATCAATACAAACGCCAACAAACTGCTGAGTAGAATAAAAGCGCGCCGTCGATGGGCGTTTGTAGCGATACAGACGCGATGCTAACGCGCGTATGTATCAATACAAAGGCCAACAAACTGCTGAGTAGGATAAAAGCGCGCGGTCGACGGGCGTTTGTAGCGATACAGACGCGATGCTAACGCGCGTTTATATCAATACAAACGCCAACACACTTCTGAGTAGGATAAAAGGCCTGTGCACACCGCGTTTAAAAAACGTGGTGTGCACAGGCCCCATGATCCACCCAAATCTCATAGGCAGGTGTTCATGTTCTCGTACATTGTAAGCTGACAATAAGTATAATACCCAAACTTTTCCCATCACCGTTTTGTACGAAAGCCGTGGGGCGAATATGAAGCTTATAGACTCGTACACTCAACGGCATGAAATCTAGGTCGCTTTATTAATTAAAAAGTCTTTGTTCTAGCTCCGCTCGGTTAAGATTAGAATAATTAACGTCATCTAGTCAAATAAAGTAGTTTCATTGAAGAGCATATTTTTATATTTTACCTTTTTGACAATAGGATAAATAAAGCCGGCACCAATTAGGTAATAAAAAATAGGAAGGGCCGGGCCTCAAGTCTAGCGAAACATAAAATAATATAACCACTCTTTGATACCTCATCGCTCATAAGTTTGTAATGAATCCTTTTTGTTACCCAATTATTCAATACCTTAATTTATGAAGGATATTTTTTTAACCAGTGCGCAAATTTTGATATGTTATAAACCTAAACAAAATTTGGTTAGTTATTTTGTAAACAATTTGTTCCTGTATGATGTTGTTCTTTTACGTATCCTACTAATATTATAAATGCGAAAATTTGTGAGTGTTTGTTACTCTTTCAGGCAAAAACTACTGAACGGATTTAGATGAAATTTGGAACACAGATAGTTTATAACCTGGATTAACACATAGGATACTTTTTATCCCGATAATCCCGCAATGTTTGTTAAGTTAAATACTACGCGGACGAAGTCGGCGGGCACAGCTAGTACTTTATACATTCATCAACCGCACCAGGCGATTTCGTTAAGCTAAAGCCTGCAATCTCAAGAGCAATTTACAGAAAAACGGAATGAAAAAATCGACGTATCATCACGGTTGTCAAATCAACGGAACGCCGGAGAAAATTGTATCAAGTCATCGGGTTGTTTAATTCACATCTTAACGCGCCATTAGGGTCAGATTGCGTGAGCGGAATACTGGTTATTTGCTTAATGTTGCCGACGAAAACCAATTTGGGACCCAAACGTGGGCGATGCGAAATTAAATAATAAGTAGTTTTAAAACGTTGTTTTTCCTGATTCTGTTTTCTTTGGAACTCTAGGATAGCTTTTATTGTAGCTACTTCCATAGCACCAGAATAAATGCAAACTGAAAAGCGTCAAACCAAAAAGGACTAATTAAACTTTAAAAAGATAATAATGAAGTAAAAACTCAATATTCTTATTTTATTTTATAGCTTTTGTCCACAGTTTCGCTACCGTAGATTTTATTTTCTAAATGTCGACAACAGCGCCCCCAGCCCGATCCAACTACTAATAGCTAAGAGACATGCCGGTGACTTTATAAGTATAAAAAAATCGTCGAATCGTTCAAGTCTTTTAGGAAGGGAAGAATTAGGTACACACTAACACTGGAATTGAGTAAACAAGAGCGGGTGGCTTATAAACATACATTACGTCATTAACAAAGTTCATAATTAAATGCAGGCAGTGTAAATAAATGAAGGAAACATAGGTTTGTATAATAAAAGTTACATAATTTAACCTGCTCGTGTCCGCTGTGGGGATTAAAACAACCCGCTACGCGAAACGTATTCGACGACACACATTGCAGGAAGCTTATGTCCAACAGGCACCGCTGACGAGCCACGAATCACACGATCTATAAATAAAAAGTACAGTTCAATAGACTTTATTGGGAACATTTAGGGTAGTAGTGGTCTGTTTTGATAGTTACACAAGTAATACGTATGAAACCTAAAAGCTTTCGTGTCTTTTCAACTTCAACAGTAGGCGTTGACGACCGCTTGGCGCAGTGGTTTAAACGTAGGCCGCTCAGGTCACTGCACCGAGTGCCGCCTGAGCAAATTTCGGAAATGGCATTTCGCAATTTGCCCATGTCTGGGTGTCACTGGGATCACCTGCAATCCATTGTACGGTACCCATAATAAGAGCGTTGCTTAATTTGCGACCATACAGTTGGTGTGTCGGTCTGGCGATATTTATTTATTTAGAAAGTGATCCAGGATTTTGTAGTTTAATTTGCAAACCATATAACTTAATCCTATTTTACAATGTCAAGTAATCCCAAGCTTAATCATAAACCTACCAAATAGGAGAACACCGTGGAATTACTCTTACCTTATATTTAAGGACTCCAAGTTCTGAAGTGCCAATCCAAAACGTCATTCTCTCCGGCAACAGTAATTTCCCTGCCATACGAGCCTCCAATATCTAAGCGAAGATTAATGTTCTCAGACCCTTCGCCGCTAACTTAGCGTGTTCACCTTCCAGACCGGCCATCCTGAGGCTTACGCGACTCAGCTTATCTCAGTACAGAATAGTATTATAAACGGAATTCCCGTTTGCTACAGGAGCCGGCCCGTTTGACCCGAGCCCGTGTCATTGACGCTCGTAAACTTTACGACCATCTCTTGAAACAGGCTTCGAAGAATAAGCGTGTTACGGAAGCGAAATTCCCTCGGATAAAATAATATTGGAACATGAAAAATATTGAGGTGTGTGACGCGTTCCGGCATAATCGTAAATATGAATGAGAACACTCAAATGTTTGTAGCGCAACTTAGTTTATTCAAATGACGTCATGCCAGTGGATTTGGCCAAATATATGTTTAATGCTGAATATTTGTGATCGATTTGGTACTCAAGCGTCCGATGGTAAGTAAAACCCACTTATTTTAACCAGAATCAGCGTCAGTTAATTAGTTACACATGAGAAATAGGCTGTTCAAGTAAAACCATTAAATTTATTGCGTTTTAATATCATCAGCATTTTAATTTACCAAATTCCTTTTGAATAATAAAGACTTCCTTATAATACTCCCGGGAAAAAACTGTTACTCCGGTAAGCCAGGATCGACAGTGATATCCAGTGATGACGCTGCCCTCGACAAGGCCCTGGCACAAGCTAAATTGTCTTGGAACCCGCACAAATTGAATCGCAAGAAAGAATAGCAGGAGTTGAAAGAAAATTATATGTTCGTGTTCTTAAAAAACTATGCTACCTACTGAATAATTTGCGATATTCTCCCGCCTATCACACATGGTTCAAATATGGTTCAAATCTATAGAGATATTATTAAACGGATCTTTTTCCTAACAAAACAGAGCGAACGTTGAACCAAGTGGCATCGCGTTAGTTTGTTCACCCTCGACACGAAGTACTCTAGGGGCGATCTCTTTCAATTAACTGAAGCGCCCTTAGCCTTCGGCTAGGCTTTAGGGTGATGGTAGGGACACCTTGCCACAACCCAATTATTTTAACGCTTGGTGCATTTGTCCAGCCAAGAACATACTGTGAGTGGCGTTAGATAGGTAAGTAAATAAAATAAATAAATATCGCCAGACTGACACACCAACTGCACGGTCCCAAACTAAGCAAAGCTTGTACTATGGGTTACCGTGCAATGGACTGGGGGTGATCCCAGTGACACCCAGACCCGGGCAAATTACGAAAAGGCTATTTCCGAAATTTGCCCCGGCGGGAATCGAACCCGCAACCACCATGTGCAGTGAGCCGAGCGGCCTACGCTCGAACCACTGCGCCAAGCGGTCGTCAAGTAGAAGCAAGTTTTGATTTCAACTTTAGGTTACCTATTGTAAAAGTTTTCACCTCGTGTAAGTGGTTTCGAATTGACCTAAGGCATTAATAACGTTTTTACTCGTATTCCTAAACCTGTGTGTTATGCAACAGTATTTTTTGTGATAGACCGTGACCTCTAGTCATCAGATGGTTATGTCGTTTATTGATTGAGTTACGTGAGTGCGTATAGTGTGGACAAATTATGTCATTCTTAATTATATATGAAACAAACGAGTTCGTTTATATTTCCAGAATAGTATTTGGCCAATCAGCAAATCCTAGATGGAGGAAAATAAATCACTATCTGGCCGAAGTTATCGTCACGGAAATAACGCGTCCGTAATCTAAATAACGTTTATTGCGTAGACATACAGAGCGTTCGGGAATTGGAACAAAAAATAACGGGGGAGCGAGCGTGAACCCGTTAACAGCGAATTAAGTCTTGCCTCGCGCACATATTATTTGTTCCCGTTCACATAAATTACAGAATGTAGCGTGCGGAGCAAATTATTACAAAAGGTATACCTTTGAACGTATTATATAAAGATTTTGTTCTAATATTATGTATGTTTGCTACTATAAACCCAGTGGCGGATTTACAAGCAGGCTGAGTAGCCTAGGGCGGCAGATTTTTGGGGCGGCAAATTTGGGGACCGATATTTATTTAATGCTACCTCATAGAAATCAAAAAGATTTCTGAATGACGGTTTTCTGATGTTTTACAGATAGAACTCTGCAACAAATTTTGCCGGTGACTATTCAACGTGCATTTTCAATAAAATTTTTGGATTGTAAAAATATTCTAGGAAATTACAATTGTAGAGGCAAGGGCGGCAAAAACTTTACAGCATATACCTTGGAAATTTGTAAATCCGCCACTGTATGAACCTTAACCTTAATGAATTCTGGAAAAGCAACCACACCAACGGAGATAGACCCCGCATAGTGAAGTACTTACTCGGTAAATCAAAAGACCCTATAGATGAAATTACCTACGTTTCCGAAATCCACCATGCACTCTATAAACGACCCTATAAAGGACATTTTTCTTAATACCTTTTCTATACAGGGTGTTTCCAAATTCCGAAAGATTACTTGGGGCTTTAGATAATTATCGGTATGGTATCAGATATAGAATTAAATGGTATAAAAATTATTGAAATTACAACACTTTTTATATTATGTTTTCCCGACAATTTTAAAAAATGGTCCTATCAAGTCAATTAGATACTTTAGTACTATTCAATATTTTTACATTGTTTTCTTGAATATTGGTGGCTACTTTTAAAAACTGTATTTACACCCACCTAAATTATAATTTCGCATTTTTGAAGCAACCTGTAAGTACCAATACGAGAGAAAAACGGAGCGCACAATCTATAAGTATAAATCTTTTTGACAGCAACACAATATCGTGGCTGAAAATTCAATTAGGCATTTGTCATCGCTTCGTTGGCTACCGACGGTTCGTGCGTGATGCCTGCCCGCCGATCACGTACGTACAAAGGGACCCCTTATTTTTACATTATGTACCCACTGGGGTGAATTTTGTTCGTATACTCCCGCGGCAGTTTAGTTAACAACTTGTCTGATTTATTGCCTAAATTATGGAATGCTGTTGGTTTTTAGGTAGACGTGTGGTTGTTGTAAGACCGTCTCTATATTTTTTTGTTCTAGGCGCAGTCTTATTAAATATCGCTAGATTGACACATAAACCGTATGGTCCCAAAATAAGCAACCCTTGTACTATGGGTAGCGTGAAATGGACTGGGGGCGATCCGAGTGACACCAAGACCTAGGAAAAGGCTATTTCTCCTGGCGTGAATCGAACCCGCAACCACCCGGTGCAGTGAGTCAAACGGCCTACGCTCGAACCACTGCGTTATGAAGTCGTCGAATAACTGCAATATATTCGTCCCATATTATGACTTTAATACCATCTGAGAAATGTGGATGCACTAAAATGCACCTCTGTCTACCTTGTCGGAAAAAATAGGCGAGGAACCGTATTTTTTTATTCCTTTTTTTTTAATGGCTTCTTGACGCCTCGTGCTATGAGCTCAGTTCCCTCGGCCCGTTCAATCTGGTGGAATTGGGACTACACAAAAACTACTCCAAAATCTGTAAACATGAATATATTCCGAAACATATTTTAGAATATACAATAGAATAGAAATCGTAATAGATTGTGCGCACGGTTCTGTTTGAGTGAGAAATCAATTTGTTCCACCGTTTTCATTTATGCGATCGGAGCGTTTCCATTTATTCGAACGCAAATTGGAAAGGGCCCGCCTCAGTTGTCAGCTGCGGCTTATGCAGTCGTCTCGACTTAGCGATAGACTACGATATGAGTGAGACAATCGACGAATAGATGTGGCAACGATTCTGAATTAGATACTTATTACTAATGGAAACGACTCCTGTTTTTTTAATCGACTGCACGACGTAAAGTAGGGTAGCTTAATAAACACATTTATCTTGGATGAAAACCTCGACACAGAAAATGAGAAAAATGTTATTATTTCATTTATGAGAAGTGACGAATCTAAATAAAAAATAAGCTTTTAATTATTTAAATAAGATTTTACGTAATGACCTTGGCTTTACATGGCTATTCATGAACGAAAAGTCCGAATTTAAGTACCCATACATAATCAAATAAGTAACGCATAGTATTATAGGTAGATAGTCATATGGAGGTCTTCCGGTGACCTGAAAACTCCGGCACCAAAGTATCGCAGCGTAGTATAGAGCCACTAAATCATACCAGAAACGCCCATTAAATAAGTACGTGGATCAAAAGGTTGAATTTATTAATAGACGCTAATTTAGATTTGGTGATAATTTGCCGTATATGTTATGTGTAGTCTTTGAAATCTGATAAAATCGTAGGCAGGTACCAGTAGGCTGTCTTTATTGCAAAAGTTATATATCCGATAAGTACCTAAAGGAACCCACTACAAACAAGTGTTTGATGGCCTGAACAAACTCTATTATTATGAGAAAATCTCCAGCATTTTCGGGCAGGTACCTACTCTTAGAACACAGTTTATTGTTATAAGTTCTGCGAAAACGAAAGAACGAATTCATAGTCAAGTGGATGTGAAGATTTGGTTTACGAAAAGTTTTCGGCATAACAAGTAATATATAAAAGGTAAATGAAGCAACAATATTTTCGATTCCAGATTCCAAACAGGTATTTGAAATGGAAATTAAATGATAACGTCAACTAATATAAGTAAATAAAAGAAAATTCGGATATATTTTGATTTATGAATTCGTAAAAGTATATTATTTAAATATTTTATAGAACGTGTCTTTAGCTCAAAATACCCACTAACGAATCCAACAACGTAGTACTAGAAATTTACAGTTTTTATTCCATCCTACTAATATTATAAATGCGAAAGTTTGTGAGTGTGGATCTATGTATGTTTGTTACTCCTTCACGCAAAAACTACTAAACGGATTTGGATGAAATTTGGAACACAGATAGGGTAAAAGCCGGATAGTTGCCTCGGACGGATACATGCCCCGGTTTTTAATACACTATTTTGGGAACATAAGTTGTGATTGCGCTTTACTACAATAAGTAGTGACCCCCCGCAGGCCTCAGTGCCGTCTATGCTATCAGAATAGGTGCAAGTGTTTTGTCCATGTGAGCAAAAACCTTCCGCGGCGAAACTTTGACGGGCGTTATAATTATATTGGTAAGTAATTACTATTGAATATTTTTATTACTGATCGTGGTTTCACTCAACTGTTTGTTTCTTTGCATGCATTAGAGTTTAAATTACATTGTTTATTATGTTTTATAGCTAAATATTTTGTATTTACTTCGTAAATAAAAAGGGCAAGTATCCGCATCAAAAAGGATAGTCGCCCTACTTACTTTCGCGGATAGTTGCCCCTAGAGTGACTAAATATTTTTTAACAATCAAAGACGGATTTTATTTTTTGTTGTTTTTTCCAATTTACTGTGACTCTAACTTGTTGTAAATAAAATAAATATCTGCTTAACTGTTTTATATATTTATTCCAGATAAGCAAAATGCCTCTCAAATATAAGCGAAAACCAAGCGTGGTGCCACGCAACATCAACTGGACAGAAGATAGCTCAGCACTTGTCTTGAAAGAGTTGAGACAAAAAAAAAATATCAATGAAATTTTTCGAACATGCATAATATCTTCTCGAACCTTAAGAAGATGCTCCGAAAAAAGTAACCAGCAACTGCTAACTCAAGGAAAATATCATGTTCTTGCCTTCGAGAGTGAAAAAAGAGTGGTAGCTCATATATTGAAGCTCGGAGACGCCGGTTTTCCTCCTGACAGAAGTAAATTGACAATTAAGATTACTGTAATTGATATAAATTTATTTAAATCCAAAATAAAAATCATACCTAGGTTACTATCCCCGCACGAGGCAAGTATCCCGCGAAGCATTTTCCACGCTAGGCTACTATCCGCCATAGTTGGCAACTATCCCTTTTCTAAGAGGTGTAATAAAACAGTATTTATTCAAAACCCTTGTTAATTATGTATACAAAAATAGGCTATTATGGAAGATAAAAGACCTATGTTTTGAGATATATACTGAATAATTTTCAGAAAGTTCATATTTTTTTTAAATAAAGCTTTTTCGAAAAGTGTGGCAACTATCCGGCTTTTACCCTAGATTATAACCGGGATTAACATATAGGAGACTTTTTAAACTGATAATCCCGAAATTTTTGCTAAGTTAAAATACTACGCGGATGAAGTCGCGGAGCACAGCTAGTTACATAATAAAACAGACTATTACGACGACAGTGCAGACACAAAAAGCTCGCAAACTTTTTTAAAACCAAACCAACGGCAGCTAATCGAAAACTGTAATGAATCAAAGGACTGTTGCGTAGTTGCGATAGCTTTTTCCTGCTCTGCACTTTTTTTCGTCACATTCTCGTTAGCCAGATCTGAATCGAAATTAACTTGTTATTTTTAGCTTTGAAAGTGGCGTTTTGCGCTAAACCAACCATCGTTACCAAGTTCAGGAACTATATATATGCTTTACCTATTGTAAACGTTTCTATTTTAGTTACATATTAGGTATAACTCATTGAAAGTAGTACTGCGTTAACACAGACATAACAATTATTTCTAAGTCATAGTGTTTAAACATTTCTTGGTCATCTTTCACAAAAATAAAATCTAAATCCAACCTATATCTCTGAGCCCAGTGACCAACTCGATCTTTTGAAATGATTGTTAAATGACGTAACTCGTACAGAACGTAACGAGTACAGAAAATTCGCTTGCCTTCAGGAACATCTACTAGGCTACTTAATCCGTCCACATGCAGCCCGTAGTGGAACTGAGTGGCTGTCAGCAGCTGAGAACCAACGACAAAAGACACCGAGCCCGCGTCGTCTCCTTTGCGTTCGACCTCCTTTGAATAGAGATGGCAGCTTGTAAATTAATCTCACTGAATTGAAATGTTTTCTGGATTTATTTAGAGCCGTATTAGACAATTCTCGCAACTTGGTCGCGTCAATGATAGCCAGATCGTCAATTTTTGATGAATATGTGTAGTTAACCTGTCACTTTTTAACCTATTAGCCCCTCGCAACTTAAATTAGATCTTGTGCAATGTAAAAGACGTTAGTGTATATAAATGATGCTTGAAATGCTTGAAACTAACTAACAGCCTGCTTACAATGTATGTTACTAAGTTAACAAAATATAACGCGAATTCATAATAACATCACTCCAATTGAACCGACTTGAGAATAATGACGTACTTATGTCGATACTAAGGTTTCTCCTTTGTTACACACATCTTGTTTCAGAACATAACTATTATCAATATAACCTCACTAACGCACTCGCTTGTTTCTGTGACAGAAATATATCTTCTTTCAATTTAACTTACAGTTAATTGCAAAGGTTCAGAATGAGGACCTAAATAGTTAATGATTGGCACCTTATAAATGTTGAAATATCTTACTTTTAAAATAGGACAAATAGAAAAAAACAAATGAACTGTGTGTGCATAAAAAAATATTCTAAAATCATTAACGGATTTAATGAAACGGCAGCAACAATCTCCGAGTACCAACGTTTGATGACCGTTACTGATGTTTCCAAGCTAACCATAAAGCCCGGACAGATCCCAGAAGTAAGTAAAAATATAAGAGAGACAACAGAACAAGTCTCAATGCAGCGTAAGTAGGCTCGATTAATATTTCAGTATAGATTTGATCATTGATACACGATCGATATACCCACGCTCATATTTATGTTAAAACTAGTAGTAGCGCGACTCCACCCGCGTGGTACTCCATATAACACCACTATCTTGCGGCGAAAGTCCCGTCATAATCGGTCCAGCCGTTTCGGAGAAGCTTGTAATATCAAGATTATGAACATATAATTTTACCAGCATTTTTCTATGCTATGTTACAAATTCATTTGCCTTTTCGACGTTGAGAAGGACTAAAGCAAGCACTTCACTTATACTTAACGTTTTAATGTTCCAATATGTCATATAAGTGCTAGAATCCTGTTTGTTACTGAACATTATATGTATAGGGAACAGCTTGATACGGCATCGGAAGTCTGATCGCAGGCACACTCAAAATTCAAACAGTCCAAACAAATTCCAAACGTGTGGCAAGCTTAAAACTCGCTAAGCTTTTATCGATATCGATTTTACAATCAAACTCGTGCCCCGCTTCCGTATTTCTTTTCGGCATTTAAACTCGAGAATTACCCGATTAATCCCTTGTGCGTGAGGCCTATTCTCTTCATGTTAAAACTGACGCTCTCGCTTTCAGAGGTTTTCCTCCTTTCACACTTTTTGTGAGCGTTCTGGTGACACTTCATTTATAATTCTGCTTAATCCAAGTGAGTGAGTTCTTACCGAATGAATTTGTAATGTAAAGATTAATGGTATGTGCTACGAGCTCTTTCAAACCGTTCCCCAAGTGCTGTTCCTTATCGTATTTATCAAGATACCGTCCTTTTGTACCGTTCACTGGTGGAGTATTTTTCATTCTAATAAATGCGGAGCTGGTTTTGAATGTTTGTCGTTCAGATTATGAAAAACTAGGTTCAGTAAATCACACATACTAATTCCCCACGTGTTTATATTGATAGATTATAGTAGTCATGTTAAGCAGTTATTGTAGCCTATACATGATTGCAATAAGCTAGAGGCATTGCTCGCACCTTCCTAGCCCAGCCTCCCTTAGCTGGGCTCTCACACATCGTGCGAAAAGCAGCTATAATCGCTATTTTACGCCGATCTTAGATATGAGCTACCATAAGTTTGTATTACCTAACTGGTATATATTTTACCCTTTTAACCACCTACATACTTATTATATTTGTATCTTATGGCTTAGAGGTACAGACGTCATAATTAATTTGATGTTAATAACACCTCCGCCATCGATTATTTGAACTGGTTAAAAATGTTAAGGATATTAGAAATACAAATAAGGCCTAACCGATTCGCGTCTCATATTGAAATGTTATGTTCAGACTTTGGAGTAAATTTAATTGTCGAAGTTCAGATTGAAAAAGTTACAGGCGGTGGCATAATTCTACAAAACGAGGCCCCGGGGCCCGCGGCGCAATTATTAGATATGTTTGTTTTGTACAATTTGGTTAATGTAGCTGTGCCGGAGTTTTATGATTCAAATTTTCGGGAACCTCTTTAAACGTAGGTGGAAAATTATTTCTTCAACTTGTATTACTTCCGTTTAATAGAAGCGTTTAAGCTGCGTTCGCATTAAATTAAAAACGGTGCGACGGGTTCGTGGCCGAAGTGATTACACATATATGCCGGATGTGGGTTGGCACATTTAAATTTTTATTTTGTTACTCGCCTGATTGCCTGACCTGACGTAACTAAGTGATCGATCGCGGTTTTCACGCTAGCATTCTAGCTAACAAATTACGATCGCGCGCGCAGCCTTCAAAGCCTGGCACGAGCGAATTGGTATCACGCTCAGTAACCCGCTCGCTCGGATTTATAACAATAAATAAATATCGCCAGACTGACACACCAACTGTCACCTACAGTCCCAAAATAAGCAACGCTTGTACTATGGGTACCCTATAATGGACTGGGGAAGGCCATTTCCAACATTTTCCCAAGCGGGAATCGAACGCGGAACCACCCGGTGCAGTGAGCCGAGCGGTCTACGCTCCAACCACTGCCCCAAGCGGTCGTCAACGAATTTCATTGATTCAGTTAAAATGGTTTTGGACTCATTCTTTCAAATCCGATTATCTTACAAGTAAGCAAAAACAAATTGAATAAACTAAACAAAATTCATAGGTACTTCAAAATGTTATTATGTCTAATAATTTATATTATATTGTTTCTGAACCAGTTTTCTTAAAGCCAACATAAAGTAAATGGTCCAATAACTTGTTCATGCAAAAGAAACTCTTTGTTTTGTGATTTATTACAACCACTTTCAATAATCCAGGGCCCATTGCCTTCGCTGGCGTTAAATTTCGTTGAAATTGGAAAAAAATAATATCGCGGGGCGATGTTAAGGTCGTCGGAAACTATTGTAAAATATATTTAATGTTTCTAGGCAAACGATTTATATATTACTGTACTTGAGAGTCATACATTATGTCATCACCACTTAAGTCTGCCTAGAGTGTACACTTTCAGTCGCTAGAATATAAAATTTCATTTATGTTGTAACCGGCTAAAATGAGTGCTTTTTATACAAATTAATAAATTACATAACTTTAAAACGGAGTCATAAAACATGTGGAGTATTCTATAAAACGATATAAATCTCTTCTACAATTTAAAAATTATTCATAGCGTCGAAGTGTCCAATAAATTTAGTCCAATAAAAAAACTGCTAAAACTCGGCAACAATAACAAGTTTGCACAACGGCCCCATGTACAGGGTGTCCATTACGCGAACAATCCGGCTGCGGCCGAATTTAATCCGTTTAACTGCATAACGCCAGCAAAGTTATCTCCCAACGAATATGTGTGTAAAATCAGACCCCGTTTAATGAGTCCCAAATAACGCAGCACTATGTGTGGTCTGGATTATTTGCATGCTGTGTTTTTTCGCAATTTACTAATTTCATAATTAATTTATCTCTTTGGGGCTCAAGTTCCCGTAATTTGGTTTGCACATATTACTATTTGTGTTCTGAAGGTTTCTGAAATAGGTAGTAAAGAATAATTTTAAGAGCGGGCACTTGATAAATAATAATAATAATAAATATCGCCAGACGAACACACCAACTATGTATAGTCCCAAACTAAACATCGCTTGTACTCTGGGTAAGTACCGTACAATGGGCTGGGGGCGATCCCAGTGACACCCAGACCAGAAAAAATTATGAAAAGGCCATTTCCGAAATTTACTCTTACGGGAATCGAACCCCTAACCACCCACGGCAGTGAGCCGAGTGGCCTACGCTTGAACCGCTACGCCAAGCGGTCGTCAGATACTAGATATACCTACTTAGATATTATGTTACGGCTACGTTTACAAAAATACGGAATAATTCCTAAATTATACTATCAACGTTGGCGGTGCCGGGCTGTGACAACAGCCTGACGTCACAGACAGACGTGACGTACCCTGAATATAAAAGAAAAAATATTTTAAGATGTCGAGTACAGTTTCCTATTATTCTTGATCCATAAATCTTACATTTATTCCGTCTGCGGTATTCTCGTTTTTCGAACGAATGTAGTATTCCGGGATCCAAGAAATTAATCTTTGATAACTTCTGCTTTTAGCTTAGCTCAAGAGTTTACTTAGATATAGCTGCATGCATTATTAATTTTTAATATCTTAGCATCTCTTTTGATGTACCTAGGTTCCTTTATTTATGTGAGCAATAATTACATAAAATATTATGATTGTTACAAGCTTTTTATCAATATCTATAACCTAACACCTATTATTTTATTATTAACTTTGTTGGTATGTGTGTACTTGAGTTATTTATAATGTAAAAGTAAAGTTTAACAAAAATTTGGACCTACAAAACCTTGATTTATAAAAAAAAAAATGCCATTGTCTTAGATTAAAAGGCCATTGTATATCAATGTATTCTTTAACATTATTATAAGGTCTTGCAAAATGTCATACTTTCTATAGAGTTCGTCCCTTACTTAGACAAGTATTGTTTGTGAATACGCCTCTACGGCCCATATAAATAAATCTATATTAAGTCTGAGCACGACCTTGGAAATGTCATTGTTATGTCATTCCAGTACACAATAACGTGTCAAAAGCGGACTCTAGACCATTCTCAGACTTTAGATTGGTTTATTAATACAGACCTAAGTCTGTTTGCAGGAGATGAACAGGTAAATTCTAGTCGTAGCATACTGGAAGCACTTCCCAAACCCCACCACACTGCAACACTGATCCTACTAATATTATAAATGTGAAAGTTTGTGAGTGTGGATGTATGTATGTATGTATGTTTGTTACTCCTTCACGCAAAAACTACTGAACGGATTTGGATGAAATTTGGAACACAGATAGATTATAACCGGGATTAACATATAGGATACTTTTTAACCCAATAATCCAATACTACGCGGATGAAGTCGCGGGGCACAGCTAGTATCTTATATATATATATAAAACTAGCTGTGCCCCGCGACTTCATCCGCGTAGTATTGGATTATTGGGTTAAAAAGTATCCTATATGTTAATCCCGGTTATAATCTATTTGTGTTCCAAATTTCATCCAAATCCGTTCAGTAGTTTTTGCGTGAAGGAGTAACAAACATACATACATACATACATACATACATACATACATACATACATACATACATACATACATCCACACTCACAAACTTTCGCATTTATAATATTAGTAGGATTCTTGTGTCAAAATGTAAGTTACCATACTCCTCCGAAACGGCTTGACCAATTTTTATGAAATTTTATATGCATATTCAGTAGGTCTGAGAATCGGCTACTACCTATTTTTCATACCCCTAAAAGACAGGACAACGTCTGTCGGGTCAGCTAATATAAATTATAACTAACGACCCGCCCCGGCTTCGCACGGCTCTAAAATTATCCATGTTTCTCTACTATATCCTACTAATATTATAAATGTGAAAGTTTGTGAGTGTGGATGTATGTATGTTTGTTACTCCTTCACGCAAAAACTACTGGACTGGATTTGGATGAAATTTGGAACACAGATCTGGGGGCACGGCAGTGCCCCCCCAAGTCGAGCACGGCACGTCGAGCGCGGCACGGCCGTACCATCTTTTCTCGAAGCAGTTCAGACCATTTTCGACCCCCTATAATAGTTTATAACCGGGATTAACATATAGGATACTTTTTATCCCGATAATCCCGAAATATGTGTTACGTTAAATACTACGCGGACGAAGTCGGGGGGCACAGCTAGTTATGCATAATTATAAACCTTCCTCTTGAATCACTCTATCTATTAAAAAAACCGCATCAAAAGCCGTTCCGTAGTTTTAAAGATCTGAGCATACATAGGGACAGACAGCGGGAAGAGACTTTGTTTTATACTATGTAGTGATAAAACTTATCAATTGAAAAGTACCAACTACTCTAATCCCAGATGTCGTGAGTGTTGCGAGGGAATGAAACTGGAAATGTCTAACGAGATTTTATTTTCAAAAGCAACACGAAAACGCTATTTATTGCGAGCTCTCTATTTGATTTACTACGGCACGGTTAGGTTTTGAAGTGTGCTAACGGATTAAAGCGGAGAAAAATATCTATTTAGTTCATTCTATTTTTTTATTTGTATGCTCTAAGCGCTTAGCAAATAAAAGCTTCCTTTCATCTATCTTTTGATGTTCCTTTTAGATCTTGTTTTGAAGCGAAGCTTCTATACGGACGTTCGGGTCGTTCGCGGACACTATCAATGCTAAGCGTCAGTAGCGTTACACGACATATAACTATATAGGTATACAGAGTGGCAGCTGCGGCGCGCACGCCGTAGCAATTTTTAACGCTTAGTTACTACGCTTTATACTATAAAGTTTCGCTTTGTTTTTTTTGTTATTTACTGGAAAGGACATAGACTGTTTATTGTAGAATTATAAAAGCAAAGAAGATGTATTCTAAGTTGTAACAAATATTCAAAGAACCGTAACTCAGAAAATATTAAAATTTCGTATAGTCTGTCTTCACATTGCATCTACATATCAGCGACGGTATTATGTGTATATGTACTGTATGGTACCTTAATTGTCACTTCGTACTTTTAAAATACCTGTATACGAGGCTATGCCTATAGCTTGAACAACCTTATTCTGATTGATCAAGTTGAATACTATGATATTAATGGCAGAAGTCTGAACTGGTAAGTGGGACTTTCACGTTCAAATTTCAATTTCCTACTAGTAACTACTATTCTGATTTAATGCTCTGACGTCATCATTCACCTATTCATTTTGTATGAAACAGTGTAGTTTTAGAATGATACAACTACCTTTTGTCAATGGTAATCAGGGCCCAATTTTTACAAGAGGCAAGCCTTCAACTACGTTAGTTAGATAAAGTATAATTTTGATCTGTAATATGAATAACTTACCAGCCAGCTTACCAGGCATAGGTTGTTTTAGTATGAAAGTATAATAATTATGAATATAAAAATATAGGTACCTTTTTTTACAGGAGCTATTATTGGTTGCTATCTAGATTGCTATGTATGGTGTAAAACCCAATAACTATTTGCAAGATACGAAAATATTCGATAGGTGCGCTTGGGGCCATTAGAAACGAGGTGAAAATATAATTTTTCATTACTCATACTCTGAAAGTAGGTCTGAAGTTGCCTGAGGAGCGGGTTGAAAGTAATACTTTTCTGGTCCGGGAGAATCACTTTCAACTGACAGCTGTCAAATTATAAAAAAAAAACTAGTTCCATTTCTATGGAACCATGTTCAAACTTTTTCTACAGTCACTCAATTACAGCACGATGTAAAATTGAAATAACATAAAGTTGAGTATTAAATAAAGAATATATACTTTTAAATGACTTAATTATAATTTAGTTTCAACAATTTCTTTAAAATAACATAGATTTGGTCAAAATATTTAAAAATGAAAATTAAAAATACTGGCTAAATAATGAAGTTGGCCGGCCAACGAAAAAAAACAAAATAGGCGGCAATCCGATCTTTTTTTTTTTCGAGTTGTAGAGTATTGTTCATGCTTCCTTGTATTATTTCTTTAGCCAATTCCTGTTTTTATTTTTATTTTCCTTGTATTCGTAATGAAAAGCACAGTGTTTACCTCGGGTGAAAGACTTATTTTGTCCCTCGAACTATTAGCGCCCTCGCTACGCTCGGGCGCCAAACCCCGTCTCGGGAAAAATAAGTCACTTTCACCACTCGTGTAAAAATGTACTATTGCATAAATATCGCTGTAAAAAATATGATTTCATTAATCTTAAAGTGGGTGTATATAAAGCTTATTGTTATTATTGCCTGTATAGTAATGTTTGAATTATCCCCCATTCGGTGTGTTTTTTTGAAAATTTATGTTTGCATTTTATTATCACTCGATGACTCCTAAATTTTGGAACGTTCGCAATAATATTATTATGGTGCGTATTTCTTTTGTTGATACATTTTTATCCATATAAAAAATATTGGTATTTCATTTATATTGCCATCTGGAATTGGTATTAATAATATTATGATGTTTACGTTATTATTACTTTAACATTATTATTACTTACTAGCTGTGCCCCGCGACTTCATCCGCGTAGTATTGGATTATTGGGTTAAAAAGTATCCTATATGTTAATCCCGGTTATAATCTATCTGTGTTCTAAATTTCATCCAAATCCGTTCAGTAGTTTTTGCGTGAAGGAGTAACAAACATACATACATACATACATACATCCACACTCACAAACTTTCGAATTTATAATATTAGTAGGATAATTACTTTAACATTTACATGCACTTATTTGCGAATATATTACAATCCGTAGATGTTGGTTGATCAGAGACCACATCATATAAAATACTTCTTTTAACATACCAGTTAAAACTTGGCAAAGCGTGCTCGTAGCAGATTCGCGAGATTACATGTAAAGTTATAGTACATTGTTACACGAGTGGTGAAAGTGACTTATTTAGTCCCGAGACTAATAGTTCGAGGGACCAAATAAGTCTTTCACCCGAGGTAAACACTGTGCTTTTCATTACGAATACAAGGAAAGTAAAACTAAAAACAGGAATTGGCTAAAGAAATTATATAAGGAGGTATGAACAATACACTACAACTCGAAAAAAAAAAGATCGGATTGCCGCCTATTGTGTTTTTTTTTCGTTGGCCGGCCAACTCCATTATTTAGCCCTTATTTTTCATTTTCATCTTTAAATATTTTGCCCAAATCTATGTTATTTTAAAGAAATTGTTGAAACTAAATTATAATTAAGTCATTTAAAAATATATATTCTTTATTAATACTTAACTTTATGTTATTTCCATTTTACATCGTGCTGTAATTAAGTGACTGTAGAAAAAGTTTGAACATGGTTCCATAGAAATGTGAAAATGGCACTAGTTTTTTTTTAATAATTTGACAGCTGTCAGTTGAAAGCGATTCTCCCGGGCCGGAAAAGTACTTTCAGAGTATGAATAATGAAAAACAATTTTATACAGTCTAAACTTATTGCCTAATTTTAATCAAAGGTTATTAGAAATTGCCAGTACCTATTATTGACGCTGAGAAAATTTTAAACTTTGTTTCCCTGTTTTGAAATTATTTGCAAAATAATAGGTAAATGCGCATCCCAATATGATTTACTCTTTGACTAAATATTTTTTTAAAAAAGATAATGTAATATTCGTTTCAGCTTAAAAAAAGAAAATTAAAATAACCTAATGGGTGCATAGGAGCATGGAAGTACCAAACACGTCAAAAGGTGCATAGCTTTCTACTGGATTTTTATATTAAAAAGTTTTTAAGAAAACAAAAGTTCCCTTTTTCATAATAGCACAGAGCATGCTAAGCGTATGCAAAGCAACGACCTATTTTCGTAGCTCCCGCGCGCCGCGTAGGGGAATGACAGAGTGGCCGCATTATGCGATAGTACCGCTCTTTGGCCGAAGTGGCGCGCTGAGGTACTGCGGCTGCCCACGTCGCGTCGCGTCGTCGTAAGCAGCCCGGGCCCGCTCTATTAAAAAAACCGGACAAGTGCGAGTAGAACTCGCGCCCTGAGGGTTCCGTCCAACATTTTATTATGATTTTAGATAGTTTTTCCATTCCTGGATTCCAATATCGATACCGGCAAGACATTTTAATAATAAATAGTTCCCAAAAATGCTTAAACAAATTCGGGAACCCAATACAAACTGCAACCAAACTGAATACAAACTACAATACAAACCCTTATTTTACACACTTAGGGTGGAATTTTACAAAACGCTGAAATTAATATTTTTTATTTGTAATAAGTAGCCTCAATACTTATTTTCATGTCTCTAGGTTCATTTAATTTTTTTACCCCATACAAACTTTCACCTCCTATTTTATGCACTTAGGGGTGGAATTTTCCAAAATCCTTTCTTAGTGGATACTTGCGGTATATAAGGTACTTACTGTCAAAATTTCATGATTCTAACACCAGCGGTTTGGGCTGTGCGTTGATTCCTTTGTATTGATAAGTGAATTTGCGAAAAGTATCAAAATATGTGACATAAATCACCGTATCTTTTGATTGCGTTGACTTAGAAGCCTATTTTTTTTACACCCACAAGGGACCATAGCATTTGATATTTGGTATTAATTTCAACTTGATAACTCTACCCGTTTCTGAGAAAAAAGGTCTTGACAGACAGACAGACAGACAGACAGACAGACGGACAACAAAGTGATCCTATAAGGGTTCCTGTTTTTCCTTTTAAGGTCCGGAACCCTAAAAATCTAAGAAATTCATGAAAAAGTCGAATCATATTCATTTTTATAGTATATTCACATAGTCCATTTTTATTTCATTATAATCATCTATTTGATTTCATTCTTAGCAGTGGCGGATTCAAGGTCTATACCTTGAAGAGAGTAGAGGCAAGGGCGGCAAAAACTTTACAGCCTATGCTGTAAAGCTTTTGCCGCCCTTGCCTCTATAATTTTTATGTCCTGGAATCGTAGTAATTGCACGTAAAATATTTTTTGGGTTTATATTGGAGCTAATCAAAACATCAGAAAACCGTCATGCAGAAATCTTTTTGATTTCTATGAGGTAGCTAATTTGCCGCCCCAAAAATCTGCCGCCCGAGGCTCCAGCCTACTCAGCCTACTGGTAAATCCGCCACTGATTCTTAGCTATCTTAAATTCTATTTCACTTGTGTAGTGGTTCGAGCGTAGGCCACTTGGCTAACCACTCCGAGTTGTTGCGGGTTCGATTCCCACCGGGGCAAATTTCGGGAATGGCTTTTTCGTGATTCGCTCTAGTCTGGGTGACACTAGGGGGGGGTTACGAAAGTTATGAAACTAGGTAGGTATGTAAATACAATTACACAATATTCGGTATATATAGTTTCGTATTACTTTAGATACCGTCGTAGTGAATTAGGCATGTTTTGATCTACAAAATCTCTGCCAGCGTTTTGAAGAAAAAACCCTCACAGTGATTACGTAGAACATAGCAGACCTTTTATATCCGTATCGATATTTGGCCATGGCTAGTAGGAAGCCTTAATCTATTATCTACGTAGCTAAACAGATCCGAGGCACTTAGTCACGTAGATGAAAGCATATATCAAGGGGCATCAAAGCATCTACAGGGGGTCCCTAATCAGGTGTATCGCTCACTAATGATCCGATCTCGGCGCTAATCCGGTTTTAGCCAGTTGGAGAGCACGGCCACTTTTTCTCCTTAATCCCTTCATTAACGCGTGTCTAGCTGGAGCTTACTGTGTATACGTATATGTACTGTAAACAGGGTGTTTCAAAAATCCGAAATAATACTAGGGGGTTGGGGAGACTATCGGGCGTAGAATTAAATGGTCTAAAATTTAGAACCAAATTAGAAACAGTTAATTTCAAAAACTTGCCTTTTGCAAAACAAAGTTTGTTCGTGTAAGGCCAACACGGTGTACGAACACACTACAAAGTTTGTAAGTGTAAAGTGTACAACCCCCCTAATGTTAAGCAACTGCTTAACATTAGGCAGGTCGTAGATAGATACATCTATGTGCTACGGTAACTACTGTAGCCCATACATGCTTGCAATACCAAAGACATGTCTTGTAGGTTGCTAACCTAAAGGAGAGTGGGACAGAGACAGAAAGGGAGGGAGGATTGGTCTTCCGACTCTTTCACTTATCGTACGAAATAATTACCTATAGGTATATGTATAACTAGCTGTGGCCGCGACTTCGTCCGCGTGGAATTTAATCGACAAAGTTTCATACAAACTTTCATCCCCTATTTTATCCCCTTGGGGGTAGAATTAATCAAAATCTTTTCTTAGCGGATGCCTACTTCATAACCTGCATGCCAAATTTCAGCCCGATCCGTCCAGTGGTTTGGGCTGTGCGTTGATAGATCACTATGTGAGTCAGTCAGTCAGTCAGTCAGTCACCTTTGAGTTATATATATATAGATATATATAGATAAGCACTGTGTTGGTATTTCCTTATGTAACAATGTATGTACCGCTTCAACTCACAGTGGTCCACAACGAACGCGGTATAAATAACGATACGGATTAGTTCCCTAAAGCGCTGGTTCCGTACGTTTTAGGAGAAAAGATTTTTAAAGTGGAGTCGCTATTAAATTCGAAACTGCTTTAACTTTATACCGGCATTAGAGCTTGCCTTTTAGTTTAAGATTCTAGAAAGTGGAAGAAGATAAAATAGTGCAACCTACGTACTCAGTAACGAAAATAATCTGTACATAATAAATATTAAAATAACAATAGGTAAGTCGAAAAAATTGAATCACATCTTAGATATATAAAAATATCCAGCCGATACGAAAAAACAAACCTTTATATATATAGTTTTCGGAATAATAAACATATATACAATAGAAGAAATTCATTGAACACGATACAATTTCGGAGTATCGTGGAATCCCCGTCTCTTAGCAAGGGTTAGCCCGTATCTTTTGTAGTAAACAATCATAGGTATGTTCATCCGAAACCTATCTGATAAAGCAGTATTGCGCTGTTACAATAAATGATTCAATTTCCTTTACGCAAGTATCGGATCCACTTAAGTATTATGAAAGTAATAGAGGAGAGGGAATAGTTTTCTTGCTGACGCTCCTTTTACGATAATGACAGAAAACGCGGTCCAATATCTATAAAATATTAGAGCGTTTGGACGGAACTGGACCGAGCGGTCGGAGCCGGACGAGACGCCCGTAGATTTGATTTTACGAATTATCGATAACTAAATGGATGAATAAGCTTTTTGAGTACCGTTCCTACAGACTGGTTTGCCGTATAGTATTACTAATGAATAGAAATATTTTTAGGGCTATGGCTATGGTCCATAAATTAGCATTACAGTGAAAGGTCGCATAGACTAAATGATTAGTTTTAATACAGACAAACTTCGAAGAAACACACATCAATCCAAACCCAAATTGTGGAACTGTCAAGTGGCCACAATGAATACGGCGAAATGAAAGTCACGTATTACCGTCCATCGCTTAATTTTTCGTCAATTCGAACTAAGCAGAGGAAATGTAGAGATCATATAGGCCAAAGCGGGTGGGCCCGCTACATAGCACAGCCAGGTGGACGGTCACCCTAAAATGGAACGCTGTTTACTGGGCCCAAAAGCATAAATTGGCGGTTTAACCCGACGCCTCCCACCCGTGAAAATCATAAAATCAAAACTACAAAACGGTTGGAACGCCAGGCGTCATGCGGTGTGCGTCACACATTAATCCACGTTCAGGGTTCGCCACCCGCAACTGAGGTTGCTGCGCGTTCGGCTTTCGTCAGGACTGTCTTGTCCGTACGATGTAGTGAGTCAAGTTTGAGATTTGCTTAGAAATACAAGTGTAGTAATAAATATACTATATCTACTCGTCACAAAGTGGCTTAAATATAACCAACCTCAAAGATCTCCACCACGGTACAAAACATCATCGGTGTGAGACGCTCCATAGGACGCCCCATTCTTGCACCAGCATAGTCTTAAGCTAGTATTAATAAATCGATAACAAGTCTGAGAACGATCTTGAGTACACTTTTGACACGCTATTTTGTACTGGTATGACATTTCCATGAACGCTCTCGGATCTGAGATCAATTTCTTAATACGGACCTTAAACAATGTAAGCAACAAAGCTTCCTGCGGTATAGACGATATTTATTTTTAACATTGATGACACTTTTTTGTTCTCTCGTAAGTATCTATTGTCCGCTTTTTTTCAAAACAAGTCTGGCAACACTGCATGCAACTGTCCAGGAAAATCCGCATGCAGTGCCCGACAGAGTAAAGCCCACAGAAAGCTGCTTTGAGTTTGTCCCTGAACGGATTAAAAGGCACAAAGTTTGTTGAATGCAATTTTAAAATGAAACTTTCGTAAGCAAACGTACTCTATTATGTAACGACTTCGTTCATTATGCAAGCAGTTGAATGGACAAAAGCAATATTGCGGGTATCTTACATATTTTATTGTTCAACCGTCATTGGAGATTCGCAGACGATTCCGAACTGAGCTGTCTAGAGTATTTTTATTTACGAATACAATTGAGATTCTAACTACAATTGGAAATGTTGTCTAGTCTGTTGTGTAAGAAAACTGTGATATTAGTTAATTCAAAAAGCTGAATGGAATCGTTTCACGATTATTACAAAACACATTCTACTTTATTCCACATCAAAATGATACCAAAGCTCTTCACATCCCAAATGATACAACATTACGTCAAGCATCCATCGATTTCGCATCCAACTCAAATAAAAACATGCATCAGACGATGACATCTCAAAATCAAAAAGCTTTTAATTTTCTTTTTATCGCGTTCGACAAAGTTTTTCCATTTGCTTCAATTCTTGTATCGGCGACATTTCCGCAGGCAACTTTTCATTTTCCCCTCCTAACGTTACTTTATACGAGAGCTCTTGCCATACAAAAAGTCCCCCTATTATACGATAAATATATTGACAACAACTTTTCACTGTGGTATTAAATATTGGCGCACACTCTACCTCGGCACTAACAAAAGTCTTAGAACAGTGACACCATATCATAATTATAATTATACCAACAGAGAATTAATTTTGTAAGTACAGTTTTCCTATGCGAATGCGAAACAGTCTTGAAAACGTCTTGACTAATATCACCACACATGTCTAGAGATAGTGGTAACTTGGAGAATATCTTTTTGGGAAGATAATATTTGGGACCGCCTACTCCTGGTGGTGCTTTTATTTATTTAATTTTTTTAAAGAACGATACATAAATATTCCCATTGATTATTCCGTTAATTTGCATCAACACCTCTGAGCTCTTTGTAGGCCGCGACTGATAACATTGTTAAAAATAAACCGTGCAAGAGCAGAAAATGTTTTACAAATAAAATAACAATATTATCTATTTTGATGTTTAATAAAATATGATCAAAGTGAAATACTTACGCACCAGGACATGGTACACAAAGGGAACCTGTTGCCAACAGCTATATTAAATAACTAGCTGTGCCCCGCGACTCCGTCCGCGTTCTGTTGAATTTTTTCCTGAATTCTCTTTGCTATAAACCTCACGGAGCCCGAGACCTTTCCAACGAATGCAAAACCGTGGAAATCGGTTCGTGCGTTCTGGAGTTATAGCGAAGGAAAACCCGACTTATTTTTATATAGTAGATTGGAACAATTGTAACTTCTAATTCGAAATCAAATTTGGGTTATTTGAATATGTAATTAAGTACAGGCAGGTGAGTATTGTGGTTTCCGGCCTTATTTTATAAAATGATCCGAGACCGCTTGTGAGGTAGGTACATGGCTGTGTCTATAACCCGATAGAAGCACATTTTTTCTAATGTCTTTCAAATCATCATAAGTTTGCAACTGTGCAGACACTGGTAAGTAATCCCTCAAGGTTTTTTAACAATATACATACCTACCTGCAACCTGGCATGATAGTACCTAGGGCGGCCATTTCATCAACTTTTAGAGCTGAGAATTCCCTATCCCACTTGGAAAACTTATCATTCAAGCGCACTCGAACTTCGCTTATTCTCGTAGGTATCTCTTCAAAGTTAGCACGTAGCGTTTTACACAAATGTGTACCTTAAGAACACAGAAATAAAGTCTAGCTAGAAGTTTTACGTTGTACTCTAGTATCTACTTAAACTTTTAAAATTCTTTAGATTTGTATACCTTAATCTCTAGGTACCTGTATTCTTTGGTTTACGAAGCTATATTGCTGTGAAATTCTAAAATGTGTTCTGATATGAAAACCTTTTTGGTATTACCCAAATCCTACTAATATTATAAATGCGAAAGTTTGTGAGTGTGGATGTATGTTTGTTACTCTTTCACGCAAAAACTACTGAACGGATTTGGATGAAATTTTGAACACAGATAGTTTAAAACCTGGATTAACACATAGAATACTTTACTTAAGTCTACACGGACGAAGTCGCGGGCAGCAACTAGTAAGAATATAAAGTTGGATAACACCAGAAAGTATTTAATTTTTTGAAAGTTAGAATGGTCATCGTGGCTAAGGCTCGGTCTACTTTATAGGCATAGCGCTTACCTGGCTAGGTTCAGTTAAGCGCTATTACTATAATTTAGACAAATTGATACAACTGATTTAATCAAATATGTATACCTATTTAGATAACACATAAGTCACACGGTCACAATTGGAAATAAGTTTGCTGTTGCTATCCAATTTTTGTACCAGAGATAAAGATCCTAACCCTTCCAGCGACCGCGTTTCCACACCTCGCATCCCGATTCGAATCGCGAAGTTGGAAGCACGTTGTAATTCCGATGCACTCCGAGATAACTTTCCAGATCGTGCGGGTGCCAAACGAGCTGACAAAGTCGGCGAACCACCTCGTCCTTCAGATTGTTACCTAGTACATTGTATTTAAGCGGCGAAATATTCCGGCCATCTTCGAAATGAAAGGTATCCCAGCTTTTGCTTTTACGGTAGACATTTTCGGATCGAAGAGCTGCGTGCCGGGGATGCCCTGGAACCTTCTCTGTAATTAATTCGTGAACCCTAATTTAAGTATGTCCTTCAAATCATCGAATTAAATATTTTCGATATTTAACGGTCTATAAATCTTTTGATTCGCGATTGAGCGCAAGCCTTTGAGATTTTTACTTGAGTGATTTTATTTCAACCTTGCCTTTTACCCACGTACAAAGGTAGGTTAACCCTTTTGATTTGAAGTATAAAATAGCTCAGGCAGAACTATTTTGCACAACATTGTTTAAATAGGAGCAATATTCAAAGTCTCTCATAAAGAAGATTAAAAAGTATTCTGAAAATGCAATAATTTGGTAAATTTTCACTCGACGTTTGTTTTGATAAAATATTATTTTCATCAATTCAACTCATGATCTAATCCTCCCCCTTGCGTCATGTATCGTCAATGCTGAGTGTCGTCACCCCTGTGAAGCACTCTTGTCTGTATAATACCGCGCCAGGCCATCTTATCCTCAGCGGTATGGATCACTTCGCATGGTAATGATCTAAAAAGTAAAAAAGAATTTTATTACTAACTGGCAAACAAGCCCTCATTCAACGCACTGAAGTGATTGTGATCATTGTGGATAAAGAGAAAAAAGGTACCTATGTTAGGAACAAAGCATTTCGCAATCAGTGGCCTTCGCCTAAACCCATGAGATACTGGGCAAAGTTAAAATAGCATTCAAAGAAAACAAAAAGTACCTAAGAACTCTAAACGCTAAAATTATTATTTCCGATCATTCCGCCATCGAAGTAATCCAGCCGTGACCGGCATGATGGTAGATTAAGATTAACGACGGTGCCGAAGATGCGGACGATATGTTCCTCCATTGTACGTCCTGATTGAATGACTTTTCATAAACAATGATACAACGTTTCTGTCGGGATTCGTATTGATCCCGCTCACCTATAAGGATAATAAAAGGGATATAACGTTTCAGGTAAACGTTATAGAAATTGGACCGTGATGGATTTTTGTGTATTGGTTAGTTTTGTAAGGGTCTTTATGTTATCCGTTTCACGTAGCGTCTGGTTGGCCTTAGGCGTAGCTTAGAATTTTTCAAGTGAACCAGTGCTGTTGTGAGATACTGAAAAAGGCATCTTAGGACATTAAACTAAGGTACTAAAAACTGGAACTCATTTCATTACTTAAAATATATTTATAACTGGTATGAAGAGGCCAGTAAAAGGTGGTATAAACTTTGAAAATAAAATAGCACAATAAATTTTATTTAGACACTGAGGTAGATACAGTAAATTTGTATTCCTAGAAAAGTAATACCCAACAAATTTGCCGGCGGCACCGCTGTTAGAAACTTGATATTAATCAAATATCCTAAGCTAACGAGACATTTTAATCATTTATTCAAGACTAACCTTAGAACTCTTAACAATCTTCGTTAATTTTATTAGCCGAATAAAAAAAAATGTTTTAGGTTTTCGGTATCCTTGATATTTTTTTCTACATTCTCATGTCTGGAGTAACAAAGTCAAGTTTGAAATAGAAGGAACGGCACTCAAGTGTGCCCTCGTGAGAACCTCATTATTCCAAAGCACGGGCCTTTGTATGAAGAAATAAGGTTCTTTAACGAAACCTCACATTCCTATGTTGGTGGTTGAAGCCTCCGTTTTTAAGAAGAAAAAAATGTTATTTTTATCGTATTGTATTAGAAAACGAAATTTTGTCTGTACATTGTGTAACCTTATCACTATATCACATTGTGTATATTACTTTTTCTTGTAATCGCTGAGCGATGTTTTGATCGAATGTCTATTTGTTCTTCGGCATATCTATTAATAAATCAATCTATAGAAAACTTTTGACATCCATATAAAGCTATCGGGTACCTAACAAATCACGAAACGTTTTGTTGCCTCAATAAATGACGTATAAATCTGGGTATAAGTGATTATTGTGTATTTCTGAGCTCCAAAAATTTTATTTTTTATATTAATGGCCACATACAATTGGGTCAAGCCCAATATGATTCTGCCCATTGTCAAGTAACGAATAGAAATAACAAACACAATTAATAATAATACAATACAAAAATGTGACCGTCCATTTTGGAAAACCAAAATGGAGCCAGCTCCAAAAATAGTCCGCAACATATTATACACCTTACAAGATTAGAACTGTCAAATTCAACAATCGAATATTCAATCTGTCCGTTAATCAATCTACAATCCGTGCAAAACTTATTTATGCCAGGGCCGCCAAGAAATCACGTGAATGCTATGTTATCTAACCACGTAAGAAGAACGTCGGTCGGGCTAACAGTTAAGCCCTGAAATTGTTATAAACATGCTTCAGATGTGCAGAACGCGACCAGCCATTTGTTTAAAAGGGTTTTTCCGCTTCGCACCCGCGAATAAACAAGGTTTGTTCTCGTAAACTGAGTTATGATTAATGACTTGTTTCGAAATTGATGACAGAAAACTTATCTGACACTATTTGATTTATTGAATCGAAGTTTGTAATCAATCAGCCTTTTTATGAGACGTAAAAAATATTCGCTACCTATTTTAACATGTTTACAGACAGGTATTAAAGAACTTCAACATTTCAATGATTTCCTTATAAATCTGGACATGACAAGACAAAATAGACTTTATAGAGTGTTATTATTTCTTCCATATTATCTATATAACCAGTTGTATATAAAAGAGGTAACGAAAGGTTATATATATAGATAAGTGGTAGGTAAATATCAGAGATATTAATAGTCTAAGGTAAATATACTTAACATAGCTCTACGTAGCGATGATAATAAAATAAAAATATAGCTACCTACTGTCTAGACTCAAGTAGAATGCACCACTGTCGTGCGTCTTGAGAATCGCGATGAGAAGAAACAATTGCACGAGGCGAGACGGGCGCAGTTACTAAATCATTTCCTTGCATGAAATCACTAAACGCGGCCTTAGCGGCCTTCCACACTCCGACTTACTGAGTAACAAGGAGCTGACTGCAAGAGATAATATCTTCATGAATTTGAAGTTTTCAAAGAATGAATTAATGAAATTATAAATTAATTAGACTTGATGGTAGAGCCAAGCTTTACCCAATCGACCACAGATCTTATATGGGCTGGCTAGACTAGGGTAGTACCACCCTCTCACGGAAGATCATCGTTAAGTAGTTATTATAGCTGCGTTTCGTATGATGAGTGACAGTGCCCGAATCCAACCCTTCCCCCTTCCCCTCCCTCTGTCCTACTCCCCTTCAGGTCAGCAACGTGCGAGCAATGCCTTTGGTATTGCAAGCATCTATAAGCTACGGTAACTGCTTAACATCGGGCAGGTCATAAAGTCATAGTGAAAGTCTAAGCGTTTATTTTGTTTAGGCCTACTGGGGACTTACAAATTGTCATCTATACATCTATACAAATAAATAAAATTGGAGTGTCTGTTTGTAATATCAAAATAACACCTTTTCACTAAGTGCATATCAAAGTACATACGACACCTATAGCAAAAACGCGATTTAATTTTTTTTTGTCTGTCTGTCTGTCTGTCTGTCTCTGTGTTTGTTCCGGGTAATCTCCGAAACGGCTGTACCGATTTTGACGGGACTTTCACTGGCAGATAGCTGATGATAAAATGAGTAACTTAGGCTACTTTTACTTTAGAAAAACAAAATAAAAAAATGAGTCCTGTCGCGCGGGCTCAGAACGCGGGAGCGGGCTTTTTTGTTAAGTTAAATTCCATGCGGACGAAGTCGCTGGCTCAGCTAGTTTTTACATATTTTTCTTATATGTACAACCGGATCGGAACGCGACCTCGACTGAGTAGAGCGGGCTTTCGGGTTTCTGTAAATGATAGGATTTTGGATTGAATTTGAGAATGCTTTACAATTCTAGCCAAACAATTATCTCGCCGTAATAACAACTATTGTCTGAACAATCACTTAGGATCGTGGAAATATAATTTTACCCCGTACAATTCCGCTCCGGCGAATATTTTGTCTTCAAAAGAATCCGAGTTAGCCGACAGTAAAGATTGTTTTGTATTCAAAGAATCTTACGAAATATAACAACAAAGAATTCGTTACAACCGAATGTTTTGAAGATATCCTTCGAAAGACTACCTCTTTCAAATTCGAGGCTTACAAAGTTGATTACGAATACTAAGCCTTTCGTTACTTTTAGATAAATCGTTGTTTAGAGAAATTATATTTTGCTAGCTCGTATCTTAATTCGATTTCCATCCAAAAAGCTATTAGAGAAGCGACAGAATAGATTAAATTAAACGATATGTATCAGTCGAAAACCACTAGTAACTCAGTCAAGTCTGAATCTCTATGTAAAACAAACTTACAACTGACTTTGCGGTAATTTCAGTTGCTACAACATTGCATTGCTGGCAAGTATGCTCATTTATAATCAGTGTTCACCTAATATGTTTACAGAATTATTTATAAACGCGGTTTATTTTTATCAATCAATTGGTAATAGCTTAGTTCTACCACAAATCCAAAAATACGCGAAAAATCACGTGAGATTAGTAGTAACCCTAAATCAATGTAACAAGGAAGTGTCTGAGTTTATTCCAAAAAGTCATAATCTATACAAATAAATAAAATTGGATTGTCTGTTTGTAATATCAAAATAACACCTTTTCACTAAATGCATATGAAAGTACATACGACACCTATAACAAAAACGCGATTTAAAATGTTTTTGTCTGTCTGTCTGTGTGTTTGTTCCAGGTAATCTCCGAAACGGCTGGACCGATTTTGATGGGACTTTTACTGGATGATAGCAGATGTTTTAAGGAGTAACTTAGGCTACTTTAATTTTAGAAAAACAAAATATAAAAATGTGTCCTGTCGCGCGGGCTCAGAACGTGGGAGCGGGCTTTTGTGTTAAGTTAAATTCCACGCGGACGAAGTCGCGGACTCAGCTAGTAATATATAAAATACCGCCAGACTGACACACCAACTGTATGGTCCCAAACTAAGCAACGCAACGCTTGTACTATGAGTACCGTGCAATGGACTGGTGGCGATCCCAGGTAAGACCCAAACCTGGGCAAATTACGAAAAGGCCATTGTGGAAATTTACCCCAGCGGGAATCGAACCCGCAACTACCATGTGCAGTGAGCCAAGCAGTCTACGCTCGAGCCGCTGCGCCACGCGGTCGTCAAGTGCATATGTACGAGTATACATACTGTTTGTTTACAGATAAAACAATTGTTGGCATATTGGGCGTGAACAAATATAATCCTACTAATATTATAAATGCGAAAGTTTGTGAGTGTGGATGTATGTATGTATGTATGTATGTATGTTTGTTTGTTACTCCTTCACGCAAAAACTACTGAACGGATTTGGATGAAATTTGGAACACAGATAGATTATAACCGGGATTAACATATAGGATAACTTTTTAACCCAATAATCCAATACTACGCGGATGAAGTCGCGGGGCACAGCTAGTACGGTATAAATTTTAAAGGCACATATTTCACAGCGGAGCTTACATTTCTAATTTTAACGTGCAGCACCGAATTTATGCGTGCTACACGTGTTGCCGTATAGAAGTGGCGTAATAACGTTAGGCGTTTGGTGGCGCGCACACATAAATATTTGTTTATTCAGTTATGGGTACATATGGCATTATAACTCTAACATAAGTGGTGATCTCGACGGCGAATGCAGCTAGATATAGCGGGTATATAACGCTGGTAAAGCACGCTTTATCTAATGAATTTCCTTTCATAACATTGCACTGGTCAGTGGTTCTTTTTTTTATAAAATAAATTTGTAACTACTTGTTACAAAAAACCCCTTCACTTAAAGTTTCAGCTAAGTCAAGTAGGTACCGACCATAGTATTGATATTTTCTAATAGAATAATGAAACAAAAAAAGTATTAATTTATTACTTTGGTCCGTTACCATAAACATTATGCTAAATGCGCTTATCGTTTCTGTCTGTACGACTGTCTCTAGACTTGACTAGTAATGGACTTATTATAGATAAATTTGACCGATACTATCAATGTCTGAAATTTGAAATGATTTCAATGGTAACCATTTTTATATATATATTTATTTTCGTTTTAACAAATATTCCCAACTCCTGAACAGCAGTGATAAAAGTCACAGACGCAGACGTTTAACCAAAGACCTTAGAAATGTTGGCTGCATTTAACAACTTCGCAGTCTGCGTCAGAAAATTGCCGCGGTCTAATGGGTCTGCAGTGGCTCATAGGGCTCGTCACATCAAAAGTGGCGCTGATAGGAAAAATACCTCTCCGCATTCCGCATGCCACACGCGCACGTGTGACAGCTGCACTATTAGCGTCGAACAGCGCACTTAGATTTATAGCCCAGTGCTGCGAAGCGCAATGCCACAAAACTACACTAGAAATTTATGCGCGCTCCTGACAAATTCGAATTTCCGACATGTTTTATAAATATATAGAATCCGTTTCCCCCTGTACACCCGACCAGATTCTGAGGGAGGGCAAATTAGAAATTACGCAACCTGAAGATTGATATTGGCTTTGTGAATAATAAATGGTAAAGTTTTAACTAAGAAGTTGAAACATTTCACGGGAAATATAAATCGGAAGGGAAGCTTAGTAAAGCTTGTGTCTCTTCTAATTGTAATCTATACAAAGAAATAAAATTGGAGTGTCTGTTTGTAATATCAAAATAACACCTTTTCACTAAATGCATATGACATACGACACCTATAGCAAAAACGCGATTTAAAAAATTTTTGTCTGTCTGTCCGTCTGTCTGTCTGTCTCTCTGTCTGTCTGTCTGTCTGTCTGTCTGTGTGTTTGTTCCGGGTAATCTCCGAAACGGCTGGACCGATTATGACGGGACTTTCACTGGCAGATAGCTCATCAGCTATCTGCCAGTGAAAGTTACTCAAAAGTTACTAAAGTTACTAAGTTACTCCCTATTACATCTAATAGGGAGTAACTTAGGCTACTTTAATTTTTTTAAAACCATTAGGGTTCCGCGTAAAAAAATAAAAACACATGAAATCAAAGAGTATCTCCGAAACGGGTGGACCGATTTTGACGGGACTTTCACTGGTAGATAGCTGATGTTATAAGCAGTATCTTATCTGTACTTTTATATTAGAAAAACTAAATTTAAAAAAAATGAAAAAATGGGTTCTGTCGTGCGGGCTCAGAACGCGGGAGCGGGCTTTTTTGTTAAGTTAAATTCCACGCGGACGAAGTCGCGGGCTCAGCTAGTTATTATTATAAATACTTAATAAACATTACTTTGAATGGGTGCTATAAGAAGTTGTGAGAACGGAAAACGGTAACTCAATTAAGTAAGTATTTTATAAGTATATAATAATACCATATAAACAAGATACCTCCTTGATTATTATAATAAGATCGAAAAATAAAATAGATGCTTTAAAACGTTAATCTTTGAGTTTATTTTGCATAAATCATAACACTTTACCCAGGAAACCTGTACCGCACGATCATAGGTACATGACTTGCAACGCATGCTCCATTCTATTATCAAAGATAATTTATATAGCAGCCGAGACCCATTGTTGTGGCGTGAGAACAATGCATTCCATCAACTAAGACCAGACCCATTTGCATAAATTCCTCTTCAGCGGGATCTTAGTTCCTGCGTTTAAGGCGAGCTACTTAGGCTGGTAATAAATTACGTTGAATAAATAAAGTTGGAAATGGTCCATAACCACTGAAAACGTAATGGTACTAAACATACCTGAGTTTTTAGATACATGATTTGATTTTCGTTAACGATAGAAAAGTATGTCTTTTTGATTTTATAAAAGTGCACATTGAATTTAAACTACTGCATTACGTAAACTGTAATAATAACAATAGAAAATAAAATTAAATAGGTTCATCCTCACCTTAAGTTTGTCACATTTCATTTGCGTTTTAGTTACGTAGTGAAACTTGGTAGGTATATCATTCGCCGTGCTAGATTTCGTGTGCATAGCAAAGCGTTGTTTTAGTGCCAAACGATGTTTCCAGCGTTATAACTGAATTGTTTTCGTGAATTGCAAGCGAAAAATATCCGTGTGATAAACACCAAATGAAGAGCGATAGACACATCGTACAAATATGAAACGCGAAATTGTAAATCTTTTTATTCATGCAGGACAACAAAGCACTTATGAATAGTATGGAAAAATAAATAGTAATGAAAATCTTTTTTTTCCTATCATAATGAGTAGATCTGGCAAGTATACCAGACAAATAAAAAAAGTATTAAAATTATATCTTAAGCTGGGCTTCCTTCAGGATTCAATTTGTTATTATAATATCGCGGATGCCGGCGCCGGGGGCGGGCCGTCTCGTCAAACTTAGTAAGCAACTGATGCCTTCGGAAACGGATACCAGACGTTTTGATTTCCATGGACACTAAACTACTATCCATATTTCAACAGTTCCATATTTTGTTTTGCAAACTCGTATGTGTATATTTTTTTTTAATCCAAGCTTCTTTACGGATGTTCGGGGCCCTCGCCGCGCGGCTAGTCTATCCGTGCTAAGCGTCAGTAGCGTTACACGATATATATAGGTATACCGAGTGGCAGCTCGGCGCTCTATGCTTCATACTATAAAGCTTCGCTTCCTTCGGGCGTCCGTTTTTTTTCATATAAGGTTGGCAAACAAGCCACCTGATGTTAAGCAGTTATCGCAGCCTATAAATGCTCACAATACGAAAGGCATTGCACGCACGTTGACAACCTGAAGGGAAGTGGGACTTAGGAAGGGATTGGGAGGGGAGGTTAAGCTACCGGTTCTCCCACTCATCGAACGAAAACTTTGAAATTTTTACAGTTGATATCTGCGTCAAACAACAGAAGGTATATTTGGCAAACATATTTTTTATCTCAGTGCAAAGTAAGTCCTGTATTTAGATCGCAAAGTTTAGTGACTCTACTCCAAGACGATACAAATTTGTCACCAGCAGCGGCCTTTTGTTTTGTAAAAGCAATATTGCGATTCAATTAATGATGCCAATATTTAACTGTCGGCTCTTTTCACCTGCCAAATCAGCTTTACAATCTGACATTTAACGAAACGCCTCCATAGTCCACCCATTTTACTAATAAAATAAAAATATAAATAATAAACCCCTTTTTGACGTCCCACAACTGCGCACGGGCCTCCCCTCATTACGAGGGGGATTCAGGCCCTAATCCACCACGCTGGCCCAGAGTGGGTTGGCGGAATTCACATGTCTTTCGAAAATTGGTTAGATTTTCTAAGACACGCAGGTTTCCTCACGATGATTTCCTTCAACGTAAGCAAGTGATAATCATATAGAAATTGTGATTCGCACATAGATATCAGAAAATCCAGAGGTGGTGCCCGCTAGACGCGTACTTAACCAATCGGCTGTCACTGTTACTGCCTTTGTAATACTGCGGAACAAAATTATTTGGCCGTTGTTGATGCTTCGCAATTTGCAGCTACTGACTCTATTTTGCATAACATCATCCCACTGCATGACAGAGATGTCCTCTACAACCTTACACATGTAGAGACATAAAAAGCAGTCTAGATTTTAGGTTATCTCTTGCCAGTCATTTCGAAATGTCGTCACTTCGACGTTTGGACCTGCCCTGACGACGACACCCATCTTCAAGCGTCCATTGCGTGATGACTCTACATCTGTTCCATTCGGGTTTCCATCTTTACAAAATCTTTCACTGTCATAGCGTTTAAAATTGTAAAACCACTCAGTGCTTAGGTTTCCACAATAATGTATTCAAACACAGAAAATGCTTTAGCTTACATAAATTCTAATAACCTAAACGTTATAAAGATGTCTGGAATGAAAAATTGCTACGTAAGGAGGTACATTTACATCATTTCGGTGTAACTAAAATTAAGGCAATTTCGTATTTGAAGGAGAAAAGAGATTTTATTTGGTTTTGTAAGGTTTCATAGTAATATTATCCGAGACTTCGTTAGGGATTTTATTCAAATAACTTTGTAATTCGGTATTAAATTATGTAATAAAATAATATTTGTAACAATATTTTATATCTTTGTACTTTCACGAAGGTATGTTGATAATAATCTAAGTTTAGTGAATATATATATTTATTGGAGCGGAGCTTATATACGGAAGTTTGGGGCGCTCGCCGCGCGGCCACTCTATCCGTGCTAAGCGTCAGAAGCGTTACACGATGACGTCATTACACGATTTATAGTTACACGACATATATAGGTATACAGAGTGGCAGCTGCGGCGCCCTACGCTTTATACCATAAAGCTGCGCTTCTTTTGGGCATCCCTAGAAGACACTGTTTTTTTTTATTTACTTTCTTTTTATAACTTCGAAGCGAAAAATATATCTGTCTATTACGTTATCATAGTTGAAGTAACATAAACATGATACAATACAAAATAAACACTTTGGTGGTACCTTACCTCCCAAACAGAAATGTTTCCCACGGTTTTTCAAATTGTTCGAAAGTCGTGACGTCAGTACGCCTGCTTAATTTGACTTGCGCTAAACTTGCACAATAAAATGGAGGCTTACAATCATATTTTTGTATTTTACGTTACTTTACAAAACTGTGTCTCGAGTGCCTACTTAGCTATAAGAAATACGAAGGTTTTATTTTCCTGTGTATTCTTTTAGTAATTGGCTTTATTCTCCTCTCCTGCTTAGCATTTTTCCAACTACGCCCTAGAGTCTAATTAACAGGGGATTAAGCTATGAGGCTGGCTAGGATGATTGGTTAAATCGTTCTAGGAGGCTGGTTATAATCATTTATTTTGACAAATTATTTTTTCTTGTTTAAAACTAATTAGTATGAGTATTTCGCAATATTTCTATAAAGCTCACTGCACCGAGTGGTTGCGGGTTCGATTCTTAACAGCGTAAATTTCGGAATTGGTATTTTCGTAATTTGACATTGTACTGTAGCCATAATACATTGCGTAGATTAGGATCATACAGTTGGTGTAAACTGACGGTATTTATTAATTCATTATTCTATTGTTGTTTTGATTTGTAATTTTTTCTAAATTTTTATTTAATGAACAAATCAAATACCACTATAATATTTTATAGAACGCTTTCATAAGCCAGCGAGTACTTAGTACCTACCGTTCAATTGCATATTAACATTTCACCCTGGAGGTACATAACACATAATACTACATAATATATACATAATACATAATATATGTACACAACAAACTAACGGAAGCATTCCCTATTTCGTCTAGTACGGAAAGTATCAGGAAAACATAAAGTGAACTTGTAAATCGATGGCCGAATTGGCGTAGGTCCAGACCTCGCTTACCAATACAGAACATTACAAAAATCTGTTGTTGAACCATTTGGCAGAGCCGCCGCTCCCGGGATCACGTACAAACTTTATTTAAAAGATTTTCTATGAACGTCCCTTCTGCGCCGTGACTATTAATTTAACGACAGCAACGCTCAGTGATTCGAATAACGGACGTGAGGGGATGGCGTGAAATTAAAATATTTACCGATTTATAAGACCGAAATATCAACGTGTGAATGCAGTGGATTGCGACTCTACCTGGTACTTCGACGAATACAAGATAAATGGTTTGTTCTTATAACATAATTAGGAAAGGATATCATCTAAGTTCTAGTTCGTGGCGTAGTGGTTCGAGAGCAGGCTGCTCGGCTGCCGGGGCAAATTTCGGTAATGGCTTTTTGAACATAAAAGTCGGTATGTTGGTCTAGTTAGTATTTTTTTTATAAATATCGCCAGTTTAACACAGCAACTGTATTGTTACACACTAAGCAACGCTTGTACTATGGATAAAGTACCATGGACTGGGGGAGATCCCAGTGACACCCCAGATAGGACAATTTAGGAAAAGGCCACTTCCGAAATTTGCGGCGGGGATCGAACCCGTAAGCACCCGGTGCAATGAGCTGAGTGGCTTACTCCCAAATCACTAATCCAAGCGGTAGTCCAATTATTATTTAATTAAATCTATGTTTTATTTATTTATTCCTACCTAGTATTTACATACAATTATGTTGGTCTAAACTTGTACGCTCAAATCCACTTATTATTAAACGTGGATTAGCGGGCGAATAGTTACACACCGAACTATCTCTTTCTGTCATCAGTAATTTGACATTCGAAAGAAGAAGACAAAGTATGGTGTAACTCCACAACCGCTAAACCCCGTTTATTACTAATGGGGAAAGAGTAAAAACAGTGCCGTCTAGGGATGCCCGAAAGAAGCGCAGCTTTTTCTTATAAAGCGTAGGGCGCCGCAGCTGCCACTCTGTATACCTATATATATCGTGTAACGCTACTGACGTCAACGTGTAACGATACTAACGCTTGCTTAGCATGGATAGAGTGGCCGCGCAGCGAGCGCACCGAACGTCCGTATACTCGTAGAAGCTTCGCTTCAAAACTATTGACTATGAAATATATAATTCAAAGTAGTTCGAGTACGTAAAAAGAAATCCTACTAATATTATAAATGCGAAAGTTTGTGAGTGTGGATGTATGTATGTTTGTTACTCCTTCACGCAAAAACTACTGAACAGATTTGGATGAAATTTTGAACACAGATAGATTATAACCGGGATTGACATATAGGATACTCTTTAACCCGATAATCTCGAAATTTTGCTAAGTTAAAATACTACGCGGATGAAGTCGCGGGGCACAGCTAGTACTACATAAACCTTCCGAGCGGGTTGACAAGGGCTCTGGAACTAAAAGTCAGGGTAAAGGCACTTGTACGTCAGTTACATAATTTTACGAGGTCGTAATGCTCCCCACTGCGGCCCATTCTGTTTTACTACTCACCACTCATTAATGGATGCGCGTTGAGTTTCGACATGCTGTAAACGGCACAACAAAAGTGGAACGCGGATGGCCATTAAGCTGTTTTTCTTCATAATAACCCAATGATCTGAATGATAAGTCATTTTAGGATTTTCCTACGTAACAGGTCAGTAGGTTTACATAAGTTTAGGCTACTTTAATTTTAGAAAATCAATTAGGGTTCCGCGTAAAAAAATAAAAACGCATGAAATCAAAGAGTATCTCCGAAACGGCTGGACCGATTTTGACGGGACTCTCACTGGTAGATAGCTGATGTTATAAGCAGTAACTTAAGCTACTTTTATTTTAGAAAAACTAAATTTAAAAAAATGGGTCCTGTCGCGCGGTTTCAGAACGCGGGAGCGGGCTTTTTTGTTAAGTTAAATTACACGCGGACGAAGTCGCGGGCTCAGCTAGTATAGAATATAATAATATCGCCAGACTGACACACCAACTCTATGGTCCCAAACTAAGTAACGCTTGTGCTATGGGTACCGTAGCGATCCCAGTGACACCCAGACCAGAGCAAATTACGAAAATGCCATCTCCGAAATTTACCCCACTGGGAATCGAACCCGCAACCACCATGCGCAGTCAGCCGAGCGGCCCAAGCTTGAACCACTGCGCCAAGCGGTCGTCACATTATCCGCATGTGTTTTATACATTTAAATCTCAGTCCTGAAGTAAGATCAAAAAGCAATTTTCAAAATATTCACACATAGTAAATCCAGTGCAGACACTGCAATAAGCGTTGAGTACTAAATTCCCCGTCTGGGGCTTGTGGCTAATGGTGCGTGCGGAGATTGCATAACTTATGGCAATTTTCCCATACTTACCCCAGCCGCGTAACGCGTCATTTGGCGGGCCACCGCGCCGCTGCATCTGAGCCAATTATGAAACTGTCCAGTCACATCCAACCTGCCGTAATTGATGATTTTCACAATGTATAATGTTTTGTATTTTTGTAAACGAGCTTTTGGGACCCGCGGCGCCATCTAGTGATGAAACTGGAAAGTCATGTTTTATCATAAATGATACCTACCTTACGTAAGTGTCTACATATTCTACATAGATTTAGAATTACTAATATCCTCAGAATCTTTGATACGCCTTCGAATATTTTTATTCCACTAAATTTTAATCGTACTTACCTAAAACAGTTTCATTTGACACAACTAAACTAACAACTTACAGGTTAATGATGCATTAATTTCCTTCGACGGTAACTGCTTAACATCAGGCGGGTTAGAAAAAAACTACTTGAGTTTTTATTAATCTACTACCTAATATCAGGTGTCGGCTCATGCATAATTAACGAGCTGCAATACAGAGCAGCGCAATTTACAATCGGGAATGTTTTTTACACCACCTATACAGATAAAGGAAGGTTCATGATTTATTTAACTTGTGTAAAACGAACAGCTATGTTAGACTAGACGGACAATGACAATAGATAGCATGAAGTCAAATAGTGATAAGTATTCAATTATCTCGGATGCATGGATGTAGATCGTAGAATCGGTCGGAAATGATGAATGATGTGATGAATGATGAATGATGAAATTTTAAAATGCTTTATCTATACATCTATATCTATACAAATAAATAAAATTGGAGTGTCTGTTTGTAATATCAAAATAACACCTTTTCACTAAATGTATATGAAAGTACATGCGACACCTATAACAAAAACGCGATTTAAAAATTGTTTGTCTGTCTGTCTGTCTGTGTGTTTGTTCCGGGTAATCTCCGAAACGGCTGGACCGATTTTGACGGGACTTTCACGGGCAGATAGCTGATGTTATAAGGAGTAACTTAGGCTACTTTTATTTTAGAAAAACAAAATTTTAAAAGATGGGTTCTGTCGCGCGGGCTCAGAACGCGGGAGCGGGCTTTTTTGTTAAGTTAAATTTCACGCGGACGAAATCGCGGGCTCAGCTAGTTAAATATAATATTGAAACATGACGCGTGCCACATTGACACGAAAAGAAAAACAATGTCGAACCACATTTATTCATTATGTTAATTAAAAAAATACCCTGAAATATTGAAAAAAAAAACATAAAAACCGAAGACGTCCAATTTAAACTATAGTCTGCCCAAAGTTATTGTAATTATGTCACAATTTATCTATCTGCTCTATATAACAGCTGAAATAAATTATTATTATTATTTACCAGGTATATCAATCGTGTAGTCGTACCTACTGTCGATCGAGCTCCCCACAATAGCCGATAGTTCTCCAACCTTTAAATATCCGAGCTCAACGAGGTACACTAGACGCACAGTTTGTGGAGCGCATAATATTTGCCTTCAGAGCGCACCGCGTTAGAGGTCGGTGCACAAACATTAATCTGCTGATCTATGGTAGCGCCGTACAAAGTTATCTATCCATTTTGTAGTGAACATCATGCGCTAGATACGTGGAGCCTTTTCAGCCCTGGCAAACAATGTAAATCCTGATTATCACGGGGTAGTGTAGGTCGCAGGTTTACGTTAACGTTTCAGCGCAAATAGGCACGGATTGTGAACCCTATTCTATATTGTAAGAAAAGTCAAAATTGCATGTTTTGCAATGCAATAACTACTCAGGGGCAATCAGTGACTAAGGGGCATAGTAGTATAGGTTAGGATCTATTGGATCATGATGGCAGGGATGTACTTATAGGGTGTCTTTACATTTTCATAATCGTAGGTATACCACATATTCCCCGTGTCCCGTGGGAGTTTGTATGAAAAAAAACGTAACAATACACCTATAACAATAAGAGTGATTAATGATGGCCGTGTTCCATCCAACAGCTGCGTGACATACGAAATTTTATGAATATTTATTGCGTGTTTTTTTTTAGGTAATTTTGTGAAAGTCTTTATATGGGTTGAATTATTTATGTTAGTATTAATAATTCCTTTTAAAATCTTTGGTTACTTATATTCCTGCAGCTATGCCCATGTCTTACTATATTATATATATTCCATAATTATATATGTATATACTTACCTACTTACTTTAAAATCATAAAATAAATAATCATCCATAAAATATGACAAAGAAATGCGGTACCGTCCACGTCAGACATGCAGAAAAGAATCAACAAAGCGTCATACGACGTGAAAGACTCTCATCAAAACCTGTTTAAAAATTTATATTTCCCGACAAAACACCCGACCGAGCCGAATTTGTGCCCGCACCCGCACATACCTCGCCAGAGGAAACTCACGTACCTATATCCCGACGACGACCGACCTCAGCCGAGCGCCAATAAAGAGCATCCCGTCCTCAACAGCAATTTAATCAGCTTTGTTCTTTATAAATAAGCTACGGTATTCGCCCGACAGAGGCATGGTATTAAGCTTTGCGTTTTATTTTTCTTTTCCCAGCCGGTTGGAACTTGGGCTTATTAAGTACAACACACTCTACTGAATGACAGAGCCGATTGAAATGTTACTTGGATAGTGATAATAGTTTTTGATGGGATTCCAAAATGAAAAACATTTTTTGCTTTTATTAGTAACCATCAATATCATACCACTAGTCTGCTCTAAAAACACGCAAATCGCTATTTCCCTGTTGACATTTGAGTACAGTGGAGAAACATTCTAGTCCCCAACAAGGTAGTAACTCTTCGCACTCAAACACAAGTCTTCGAAATACATACGCTTAATATGGTCTATAAGAATTTCGATCGACCTAGTACGGAGTCTAATGATCGGTAGTTATTATTAATACTTACCTAGAAGTTAGAAAAGATTTTCAAATTAAAATAAAGGTATTTTATTAAAATTCTTCCTCCATGTAGAGCCACGTAGGAAAAACATAAACAATAAATCGTACCACTAGAATGTACTAGGATAACATAGCCAGGCGAAGTTTGTTTTGGTTCAATGGGCACGCGAAAACTGTTCTACAAAATAATCAATCCGAAGTTTGACAGACGGAGTCAGACAGCACGTAGCGCCCGAACGCTTCGTTATCTCGTTCGAGCGCGCTAGAGCCACCCCCAAACCGTTCACCCCGCATACCATGAGCGTCCTGCGACGTGGAAATATGAACGTGTAGACCACACCAGATTGGAAGAACTAAGAATCACGAGACTTTTGCCATTAATTTTTACATTCAACCAAGTACTAAGATCGGTACTTAGATAACAATAAATCCATCTCAAGAGAGCACTCCAGTTTACTCTCAAAGTGCAGATTAATTTATTAACACCGAACTAAAAATCTCCGTCTTACGACCTAAGGACTTACAAGTCTAATGAAGGAATCCTGTGGGTTACCCATATACAGAGGAGAACACACAGAGAGTTTATGAGAAATCAAGTACATAGCACAAAATACGAAGGGTAGAACAAAATATCCCGAGGTTAAAGTGAGTTGGAGGAAAACCACCCTACAATAATCTGATAAAATAAGTATAGTCTATTAGTATCCACATTCAGTCAATATCGAAATTAGCTTAATATTTGAAATGTCTAAAAGAATCACATTGATAAACACATCATAATAGTATGACACCAGAAGATCTCTAAAGATGTAATCAATTTATTTGCGGAACATTTCAAATACCAAGCTACCTTAGATTTTGACTGTACACAACCGACCACATTAAAATACAATGTAAGAAAAATATTTAATATTATATAATAAAATAAAACATAGTGGGGATCATGGGAAAAAATATACACATAGCGCAAATATTATTTTAAAGCAACATTGACTCATACATACCCTTTATGATACGAAATCGAACCACAAAGGCGTATCCACTCATTTCTATGTGCATGACCCGTTCGTGAATATCAGGACGTATTCGATGCAGCACCTGTTCGCCGACAACTTGCTAACTTCGCTTTACAAGTTTGCTTAAAGTATTACGAAATTTGAAGCGGACGCCCGCGACGCCATCTTGTACCACATTATGTTTGTAAGCCTGATGAAATCGACGTCCCACAAAACTTTTCACCTGGTTATTCTTGCTTCCAAAAAATTATATTCCATTTTTGAGTGAGGGTACAATAGAAATTGGGAAATTCAAACTTGAGTTCTACCTTTGAGTTAAGGAAACTCGGGCCCCGTAGTTACTTTTGCAAATGTGGGATAGTATTTCGAAAGGTAGCGTCCGATAACCCGACAAAGCTCGAGAGTTGTTGCGGAATTTTGTTCTTTACCGACGATCTCTTACTTTATTTTCTCTCTTCTATTTAAATTTAAGCAGACTTGTTTTATGTTTTCCTTCACTTTGAAAAGCTCATTTGTTTGATTTTACATAACACAAAGCCAAAGGTCATACAATCATAAGAAGGTTTCCAACGATAGCCACACCAAAATCAAATATCAAACCTTTTTATAAAATCATAAAAATGCAGTGCTAATTTCAACTCATTTCTTTTTATAAAACGAGACCAATTTATTAAATCAATTACTTATTCCCGTATCACAACGTCCAATTTAAAATAACAAGGCGTCCGGACGGAACGCACATAGGCGTATTAAAATAGAGGCTTCACTACGTGTCATCGGCTTTTGTGAGCTAATCGCCGCGGACGCTTGATTGCATGCAGTGTTCTCTATTTTTTTTGAGACGCGTTCAGACTGGCTTCATTGAACAAAGCAACTATCGCTGAGCTCGGATTATTGAACCAATTTAATTTAAGCGGAATAAGCTTTTTGATGCAGCTCTAATGAAGAAAGAAAAGAGCTCTCTGTGAATTGGATAGTTATCTTCTTTTCTTTGCGCTGGTTAGTTAGACTTCAAATTAGGTCCAGATACTCAAGTATTTACAGTATCATAATAAGTATAATAAATAATAATAATAATTATCGCCAGACTGACACACCAACTGTATGGTCACAAACTAAGCAACGCTTGTACTATGGCTACCGTACAATGGACTGGGGCGATCCCAGTGCCTCTTAGACCTGGGCAAATTACGAAAAGGCCATTTCCGAAATTTGCCCTGGCGGGAATCGAACCCGCAACCACCATGTGCTGTGAGCCGAGCGGCCTACGCTCGAACCATTGCGCCAAGCGGTCGTCAATTGTTTATTCACGTTTACCGTTATAGAACGTACATCGTTATCGTCCGTTCGATAGTTTACAAAGGACTCTGGGACTATAAAGCATTATACAGTAAGGACTATTCCAGCAGCTGGTTATAACGATTCCTACCTTGAGTTCACTAAATGAAAACAAGCACTGACAACCCAACTAGGCTTTGGGTGATTTTGGTTATTCCAAACTTGCTACAACCTTCATTGAGGAAAATCTGTGGCCTGCAAATGACGTCCAAATTAAGTTAATACAGCTACAATATCTACATCTTGCTCATACATTACGACCATGAGTAAGATGGCCATACGTTCAGTTTAGTCAAGTTTTGTGTACCATCAAAATAAGCACCAGTTTCGATTATTAAAACAATTATTTCATTCATATATATGGAGATTGAAAAAATGAATACGAATAACCTAATATTTTCAGAGAGCTCTGCATGTAAATTAAATCGAGTCAAGTCCGCTCAAATCAAAATTCAACCAAAGTGAATGAACGAACAATTCTTGTAATGTTTTATTTATTATTCTGACTAATGTAATGATACCATCGTCTTTAACAAAAGTAATCGGAATAATGAAGTTGAAACAATTTGTTACTAACAAGGCGAAGTGTCTTGTTGGATCAACAGATGGATTGGCAGCCTCCCGACACCTTGCAATATGAGGTCGTTCATTAGTCTCTTGACCAATCATTGAACAATTTTGAAACAGTTGTAGGGTACACGTCACAAACATACATTTAAAATATAACTTTAAATAAATAAATAAAATAATTAAAAATAACTTGAACGATAAATTCGTACAAATTATGAATGTCGTGACGGACCCGTGTATTGGAGTCGCGCACTACGGGCTGTCGCCTATTGTTCTCGCGAGCTACGCGCGGACGACTCGAGTCCTACCGTTCGTGGCGCTCGCGGACCTGACTACCCTCGAATAACGCGCTAACCGTCATAACACAATCTTATTATTTTCGCCTGCTAAATTCTGTTTTTAAATAGTTACTTCACTCTGTACTCCTTCTACTCTTTAGACTTTTGTGTGGATTGTTTCGGACTATTGTGTTTTGTGCTGTGTACTGTGTTCGTGCATTAAACCGTGTGTACCCTACTCGGCTTTGTTTTCGTCCTGACCCGTACGGTACTCAGACTGAGCGACCGCAGTGAAGCACCACCTCCTCACTACAACCCGTACCACCACACCATCAACTAAACTGGTGACCCCGACGTGATAGTGCACGAAAATGAGTGATTCTAGCAGCAGCGAATCTGTAAAAACAGTCGGTTCAAACGATGGCAACGGTGTTACCACCCGACGAACAAAAAAAGTGAGTGTTTCCAATAGACCATCCGGGATTCGAAAAATTAAGCCAAAGGTCCCTCCGTTTTCTCCTGACGAGCCCGAAATTTGGTTTGCACTCTTGGAAGCGCAATTTGAGTTCCTCGACATCACGGAGGATGCCGAAAAATTTACAAGCGTGATCACTAACTTGGACTTGCTTCACGCGAAGGCCGTGAAAGATATCGTCGTAAACCCTCCAGCTAGGAATCGATACCAGAAGATCAAGAGCGAATTGATACGGCGACTCTCCGCTTCCCACGAGAAGAAGGTGAAGCAGTTGCTCACTCATGAGGAACTAGGCGATCGTAAGCCGTCGGAGTTTCTGCGACATCTTCAGGACCTAGCCGGACCCACCGTTCCCCAGGACTTCATCCGATCTATATGGAGCAGTCGATTGCCTAGCAACGTGCAGGCCGTGCTCGCGTCACAGCCGACCCAGTCACCGGAGCAACTCGCGGATCTTGCGGACCGTATACAGGAGATTTTTATTACCACTCCCCGTGAAGTCGTCGCAGCCACATCGGCCAGAGCCATGTCATCCAATCGCATAATGGCCAAGATAGAAATACCGTTTTTTCTTTGCTCCGCAGTTTTTTTTATCATAAAAATAGTTTAAAGTTATTGGTTTGATAAGTGAGTTATATCTGTGTAAAGCTGAAGAAATGGACTTTTGAACTCAAGTTATACCAACTTATAACTCCGCCTAGATCGTGAGTAATTAGACAATAATTTTCAAAATATTTGCATAACGCCTACAATCCCTGACCTACGCCAACTCGCGGCCGCCTCGCTGCTACGCACACAGACGCAGCGCTCACACGCACGTGCAGGAGGCGCGGGACGCCCGCAGGTGCGCGCACAGGTGTCTATCTGCATGCTTGCTGTTCTATCTCGTCATAAAAGCGGCAAAATGATTTGCTCTGCATGCAATATGGACTTAGAAGCGGGTGATGCTTTTCTTGAATGCGCGGTGGCAGAATGTGATAAAGTTTATCACTATCTATGTAATAGCCGGCAGCTTACGCTTGAGGAAAGAGCCACTTGGGTATGCCCTGAATGTTGCTGTGCAGCTAGAAAAGGCGTTCGTAACTATGAGTTGCCAATCCCCGTAACCACGCCAATAATACAGGAAAATGTATCCGTTCGGAACATAAGTCAACATTCTACTACGCTATCTTCAGGAGACTCGGCCTTTACTATGGGCTTAGAAATGCAGCAACTCCGCGAGCAAATAAATATCTTAACAGAGCAGCTCACCGATGCCGTCTCCACCATTGCACAGTATCATGTCGCACTCAAGGATTGCACGAAAAAGATTGAAGTTTGCAATGAAAAGCTGAATATATTGGAGCAAGCACCAGGATGCTGTCGCTGCCTTAACACTACAACAGATATAACTACTCAAACGGAGGCTGTTAATATAATGGAGTCTCAGTTGTATAGTGATATTACTAAAAACACTATAAAGAATAATCACCACAGCTCACTGCAGAGCCAGCAAGAGGCAGTACTTCCGACTAGTACCATCCCTATCCCATTAGACAGCCATTTGCCGCAAACATCCCCGCAACCCATTATTTCTGCACAGCCCATCGTATCTGCTGTTAAGACCGTACTACCGAATAAAGTGACCACAATGTTAGCTCCAACACCTGATAATAATGTTGCCCATGAAAAATGGGTTGAAGTACGTCATCGCAAGTCAAAGCGACATGATTCAGTTCGTGGTACCGCAGGACCTGAGATTACCGCACTTAAAGCTGTCGAGTGTCGTAAATACGTACACTTGTGGAACATGATGTCAGGAGCCGCCGATATTCAAGCGTACTTGCAAAAGTTATGTCCAGAGGGTAACTGCACTGTAGAAGAGCTTAAACCAAAAGGTGACTATAAGTCATTTAAGATCGGAGTCCCTGAAGAATTCTTTGGAAAAGCAACAGCAGCGGATACTTGGCCTACAAACGCTAGAGTTAAGGAATGGTTTTTTCGAAGATCGCCAAACAAATTCCGATCGTCCAGTGGGCAGCGAGAGACGCAACCAGCTCATTAGTTTAACCTATCAGAATGTTAGAGGCTTAAATACCAAACTCAATTTTTTCAAAAACAATCTCTTGGCCCTCGCCGGTGACATCGTAGCGGTGACGGAATCGTTCCTTACGAGTTCCGTACTTGATTCGGAAGTTACAAGTCACGGATGGAGTGTGTTACGTCGGGACCGCAGTACCGGTGTCGGCGGCGGCGTACTGCTCGTGGCTCGGCCCGGTATCACCATGACGCGCTGCTCTGATCTGGAGACTCCTGCTGGTGAAGACTTGTGGGCACATTTTACAATGGATTGTGTCACGTTCTATGTTTGTGTAGTGTACATACATCCCAGAGCTTCGGATGAAATATATATGAGTTGGTTTCTAAAAGTAGAATCTGTTATTTCGAACTTAAGAGGTGCTGTTATTATAGTTGGTGATTTAAACATAAATGCTAATCGTACTTCTAAAGATATCTTAAATTACTATTGTTATTTTCTTAATGTTTGTGGCCTGACCGAAAGGAATGAGGTGATGAATGCGTATGGAAGTAAGTTGGATGTGGTGTTGGTGTCAGACAGCATTAGCACTGTGGACGTGGCTGAAATTGACGCTGGGGGTCTTGTCCCGCGACGTGACGCTTACCATCCGCCACTAGAAGTATGTTTAACGCCTAGTGATACAATGTGTCGACTTGGCTCCGAAAAAGTAGATCCTAGTAATCTTAATTCGCAGAGGGATTGGAATTTCTCTAAAGGCAATTATGAGGCCATGTATAAATTAATTTCAGAAGCATCATGGCAAGAGGTATTATTTGCCACTGATGTTGATTCTGCTGTAGAATATTTCTACAATATTATATATGACATTTTTGATACATGTGTACCTAAAAAACACAGGCCTAAAAAGCCATCTCGGCGCTATCCAGTTTGGTTCACGGCAGAATTAATTAAAGACATTAAATGTAAGGCTGAACTACACAAGAAGTGGAAAGCTTCACAAAATTACGACTTTTACCATCAGTTCTCTCTTCTTAGGTCTAGTATTAAGAAGAGAGCTTCCCTTGCCTACGATGAATACATTAAACAAATTCAAACTAAACTTAGACGCGATCCTCGTGTATTCTGGCACTATTTCAATAGTTTTAAAGTTAGAGGTGGGTTTGAACCCAGAATAAAATATAATGGGGAGGAGTACGTCGGCATTGGTACGGCGCAGGCCTTTTCAAACTTTTTCGCAAGCGTTTTCTTGCCTGATGTTCCCCTTCTTGATTTTAAAAACAAAAATAATAACAGTCGGAACAATCACTCAAACTTAGTGCACATAGATAAAGTGGAATTTCATGATGTAGAATCGGCTATTAATAAACTAAAACCAAATTCAGCTGTAGGTCCTGATAATATTCCTTGTTACATCTTGAAGGGGTGCAAAGAACACATTTATACACCTCTACTTCATATATTTAATTTAGCGCTCACAACAGGCAAGTATCCAAAGCGCTGGAAACTTTCGCGAGTTCACCCGATTCCTAAAACTAAAGATACTTCTAATATAGAAAACTATCGACCAATTGCTATACTGTCATCACTTCCCAAATTATTTGAAACAATTTTACACAAATCAATTAGTTCACAAATCATACCATATCTTTGCGATTCTCAACACGGTTTTCGATTGAGCCGTTCTGTTGACACAAACCTCCTAACGCTTGTTGATCTGATTTCACAGCACTTGGACAAAGGCATACAAGTTGATGTTGTGTATTTTGATTTCAAAAAAGCTTTTGACCGTGTAGATAACGACGTGCTACTGGAGAAGCTTAGTAACATCGGCTTCTCACCGAAGCTGCTCAAATTTTTCGCGAGTTATATGCAGGACCGCCAGCAATACGTAAAACATGGTTGTTTTGTTTCCGAGCCATATCACACAAGATCCGGTGTTAGTCAAGGAACTATTTTAGGGCCACTATTTTTCGGAGTCATGGTTAATGATCTTGAGAAGGTTCTCAAACACGCCAGGTGCTTACTCTATGCTGATGACCTCAAGTTGATTTATGGCGTTGAGAAGATGACTGATACGCTAACTCTTCAAGAGGACATTAATGCAGTTGTCCGTTGGAGCGAGGAAAATAAGCTATTATTCAACACAGCTAAATGCAGTGTTATGTCCTTTAGTCGGGCACATGACCCTCTGCACATGCAATATTTTATAGGAGAGGAGCCGATTGCCCGTGTTAACTCGGTCAAAGATTTAGGAGTTTTATTTGATCAAAAGCTAACCTTTCACGAACATATGCGGGCCCTCGCTGCTGATTCTTACCGTAGGCTAGGTTTCACCATTAGGAACGTGCGTGAATTTGACGACCCCCTAGCGATTAAGTTAGTATATATGGCTTTAGTAAGGAGTAAACTAGAGTCTGCTTCTATAATTTGGAACCCCTATGAGAGCACTTACGCCTTGCTTCTTGAGAAGGTCCAAAAAACATTCCTGAGGTTTATGTATAAGAAACTGTTTGGGTTTTATCCATTCTTATACCCTACCAAATTTTTGCTTGGAATGCTAAAATTCAACTCCCTAGAAGTGAGGCGTAATTACTTTTTACTCATGTTCGCATGCCGAGTTCTTCGGGGTGAATCCGATTGCCCCGAATTGGTTGCACAGGTGGTCAGGCTGTTTGTTCCCCTCGTGCCTAAACAACAACTAAGGCCACGAACACACAGACTACTAGCTGTTCCTCCTTCACGCACAGTGTCACGGGCCAACTCGCCACTAGTGCGTGCACTATCTTTACTAAATGCTCTTCTGGCTTCAACACCGGAGTGTGATTTGTTTGCTGGGAGATGGATAGATGTGTGTCGTGCATGTCTAGGATTTTGTGAGAAGATGGATGAGAAATAAGCTATTTTTTTTTTTTTTGTTTACGTCTCTTTTAATTTTAATGTTTACATTTCTTTAGTTTCTACACATTTTACGACTTATTTTTGTATATAATTTCCATGTTTTTTTTATATTATTATTATTACTTTGCACTGTACAACGCCTTAGATTTATATCTGTAAAGTTGTTCAGGTACTTATAAATAATCCGATCCTGTGCCCACCAGCAGCTCATCTAGCGAGATCGCTGAGCTTAGGAAGATGGTTGAGCACCTCTCCGATAAACTCGAGCAATATCATCGCGACTCTCGACGCTCTGACGATCGCTCTCGACCACGCCAGCGCCGATCACCTTCGCGTCCAAGATCCAGATCGGAGTCGAGTTACCGCAAATTTCCCACCTGTTGGTATCATTCTAAGTTCGGATCGAAAGCCAATCACTGCGTAAAGCCGTGTGATTTTAAGAAGGCGGGAAACTCCATGGGCGGTCGCTAATGGCGGCTGACGATTGCCCAACTTTTTCGGGTCGCCTCTTCGTTTCCGACCGCAGCACGAACACCCAGTTCCTGGTGGATACTGGTAGTGACCTTTGTGTCTACCCACGTTCTGCGCTTCGCGAGCGACGGGCCAAGACGGACTTTCAGTTATGCGCAGCCAACGGAACTGCTATAGACACTTTTGGTTATGTACAACTAGATTTAAACTTAGGCTTAAGACGAAGTTTTCCTTGGCGTTTTACGGTAGCTAATGTAACCAAAGCGATCATAGGTGTTGATTTTTTAAGCTTTTATAACCTTATTGTCGACTGTCGTAACCAATTGCTTATTGACAACACCACAACTTTGTCTTCAAACGCATATGTTGCACGTACCAACGTTTATTCCGTCAAGGTCTCCACGGGCGACACGCGGTATCACGCGCTTTTGAATAAGTTCCCGGATATTACACGCCCTTCTGGCACGCCGTGGACTCCAAAACACGATACCGTTCATCACATTCGCACAATCCCCGGGCCTCCCGTTTTCTGCACACCCCGTAGACTTGCACCCGACAAACTTAAAATAGCCAAGAAGGAATTCGAACTCATGCTCAGCAACGGGACTACCCGCCCCTCTGAAAGCTCCTGGGCCTCACCACTTCATTTAGCGCCAAAAAAGGACAACGGTTGGCGTCCTTGCGGTGACTATAGGATGCTGAACGCTCGGACCATTCCAGATCGCTATCCTATAAGACATATTCACGACTTTGCCCATAGTATTGCTGGTTGCAAAGTATTTACCACGATAGACTTGGTAAAAGCCTATAACCAGATTCCGGTCTACGAGGGCGATATTGAGAAGACGGCCATCAGCACACCCTTCGGCTTGTACGAATTCCCATTTATGACGTTTGGTTTGAGGAATGCAGGCCAAACATTTCAGAGGTTTGTCGACGAGATGACGAGAGGGCTAGATTTCACTTATTGCTACTTGGACGATTTTTTGGTCTTTTCACAGAACGAGGAGCAGCACGAACTCCACCTTCAGCAGCTATTCAGCCGCATGAAGGAATACGGCGTCCTAGTGAATACGGCCAAATGCGTCTTCGGTGCTAGTGAAGTGACGTTTCTAGGCTATCGAATCTCCGAGTCCGGCACCAAACCTCTGGAATCTAAGGTCCAGGCCATCAAAGAGTTCCCAGCCCCAAAAACAGCCAAGCAGTTAAGACGCTTCTTGGGGATGGTTAACTTCTACAGGCGATTTTTACCAAACGCCGCCAAAATCCAAGCCCCACTAAACGCTTTACTTACAGGTACTAAGAAGGCGTCGCATCCCGTCGATATATCTGGTGATGCACTTCTTGCCTTTGACCAGTGTAAAGACAGTCTATCCAATGCCGCGTTGCTCGCACATCCGAATTGTCTTGCACAACTCGCTTTGGTAACGGACGCATCAGATGTGGCGATGGGCGCCGTTCTACAACAACTCAGCGAAGGACAGTGGCAGCCGCTCGCGTTCTTTTCGCGAAAGCTTTGCCCTACACAACAAAAATACTCACCATATGACCGAGAACTCCTGGCCATATACGAAAGTATTAAATATTTTCGGCATATGTTAGAAGCCATGCACTTTGTTGTGTACACGGATCATAAGCCACTCACCTTTGCCTTTCATGAACGTAAGGCCAATTGTTCGCCCCGACAGCACCGACACTTAGACTACATCTCACAGTTCACGACCGACATCCGACACATATCCGGCCAGGACAATGTCGTGGCCGATACCCTGTCCCGCGTCGATGAGCTGCAGAGGCCAGTTGACCTGAACCAGCTTGCCAGGTCGCAAGCCACTGACAGAGAACTTCTTCAGTTCCTCGGTGGTAGTGAGTTTTCACTACGCCTAAAGCAAATTAAGTTGCCAGAGAGCAGTGCAGACATCTTCTGCGACGTAAGCACGTCGTCACCAAGGCCTTTCGTGACAAAACCATTCCGAAAGCCACTATTCGACAGTCTACACAGTTTAAGCCATCCAGGCCCGAAGGCAACCACGAAACTGGTAGCCGAGCGGTTTGTGTGGCCCGGAATGCGCAAGGACTGTCGAGAGTGGACTCGAAAGTGCTTGGCCTGTCAACGTGCCAAGGTAATTCGACATGTGTCATCACCGTTGGGCAGCTTCGATTTGCCTCGCGCTAGATTTGCCTTTATTCATGTGGACATTGTTGGTCCTCTGCCACCGTCCCAAGGCTATCGTTACTGCCTCACGGTGGTGGACCGCTTCACCCGTTGGCCAGAGGTCACACCAATGACCGACATGACAGCCGAAACGGTGGGAAAAGCTCTGATATCGTGGATATCCAGATTTGGATGTCCAACGCATATCGTCACCGATCGCGGTCGGCAGTTTGAATCCACGCTTTTCCAGTTCCTTGGAAAAATGGTAGGATTTCAACACCGCCGCACGACCGCGTACCACCCTGCATGTAACGGCATGGTGGAACGGTTTCACCGTCAGCTTAAAGCCGCCATAATGTGTCACGCCGATTACGATTGGGTGAACACACTACCCCTGGTTCTCCTGGGAATAAGGTCTTCTTTTAAGGACGACCTGCAGGCGTCATCAGCCGAGTTAGTGTACGGGGAACCGTTACGGCTACCCGGAGAGTTCTTCCAACCGACTCTTCCAGGCTCCACCGACTTGTCCGATTTTACCACTCGTCTACGATATTTCGCAGCCAAACTTCGCCCATCGCCTGCTGCTCGACATGGTAAAAATAGAATCTTTGTCCATAAAGACTTGACATCCTCAAGTCACGTATTTTTAAGGGATGACACGGTACGTGGGTCTTTGCAACCCCCGTACTCTGGCCCCTATGAAGTACTCGAAAGAGGGGACAAGACTTTTAAAATACTGGTGAAAGGCAAGAGTGTTACAGTATCGATAGACCGTCTTAAGCCGGCCTATATACTCGTAGACCCATTCCCTACTACCAGTCCCAATCCTACCCATAATCCTATTCTTACCCCCCTTCCCACTACCACCCCCCCACCGTCATCTACCTCTATCCCAATTAAACCGAATGGTCCGGTTCAGACAGAATTTAGGACTCGTTCTAACCGCAGGGTTCGAATTCCTGATTACTATCGACCGTAGTGACGGCCTCTGGAGGGGAGCGATGTAGGGTACACGTCACAAACATACATTTAAAATATAACTTTAAATAAATAAATAAAATAATTAAAAATAACTTGAACGATAAATTCGTACAAATTATGAATGTCGTGACGGACCCGTGTATTGGAGTCGCGCACTACGGGCTGTCGCCTATTGTTCTCGCGAGCTACGCGCGGACGACTCGAGTCCTACCGTTCGTGGCGCTCGCGGACCTGACTACCCTCGAATAACGCGCTAACCGTCATAACACAATCTTATTATTTTCGCCTGCTAAATTCTGTTTTTAAATAGTTACTTCACTCTGTACTCCTTCTACTCTTTAGACTTTTGTGTGGATTGTTTCGGACTATTGTGTTTTGTGCTGTGTACTGTGTTCGTGCATTAAACCGTGTGTACCCTACTCGGCTTTGTTTTCGTCCTGACCCGTACGGTACTCAGACTGAGCGACCGCAGTGAAGCACCACCTCCTCACTACAACCCGTACCACCACACCATCAACTAAACAGTATTGGTGACAAATACCTACCAGGAAAATAATTTCGCTACACCCGAAAGCAAAAAATCTTTCCTATACAAACGTATACACCGCTTATCTTTAGACCGTCGATCGAAAAACGTTTAAGATAAACCGGGTTTTAAAAAATAACGGTTCGCCACTCGCTTAGGTGACGTCAATAAATCATGGCGGGCGGTCACGCCCCGCGGCCCTGTCAGCGCGAAAACGCGCAAAAACATCCCCAAATCTGTCTGGACCCACCCTTGTAATCGCCAGATAATGGGTGCGGATTGAAAAATCATCCCTGCTATATGTTAAGGGCATGCAGAACGAGTCTGTTGCGGCCGTCATTTGTCAAGCCACGGGATTCAGTTTTAGGTTAGGTATTATAAATGACTGTGATCAATTTGGCAATGAGGGTTAGGATGTGTGGGTTTCGCCATGTGTATGGTGTGAGTGGGTAGAATATGCACGGATGAAAGGGTATTTTCAATGTTGATGCCGGCAAAAATATTAGAATAAAATGACTGGAAATTTTACACCCAATTTAAAAAAATTATCGCATAACTTCTAATAATGATGACGATAGTAGGTACGTACTTGCATTCCTATTTTCTTATTGGTTTTATTTTTAACTTTTTATAAAATACCTACTCTTAATTTATTCAATTACTCAGCTTACCAAATGTGACTTATTTCTAATGTTTGCAACTATTATAGGTAGGCCTATTGAGTCCATTTTTAATTTTTACGTAATAGCTTTAGTTAATTCAGTGTATCTTTTGGATAACTGTAACTAGGCTTTATTATGAGAACTTTTTCGATATCAATTATGTACCATGAGATCCCGTTTTTATCCCGAAAATAAAATAACATAAATAAATAAAATAAAACAGATACTAATATACGTAATCTATAATTTTCTTTAAATAGTGTGCGAAGCCTGAGATTTGTAGAGAAACATATAGGTACTTTACTTATAATTGCCTATATAATAACCTACCTATAGCTCGTTCATTCCAAGAAGAGGCGTGCTGTGACTCATATGACACTGGCATATGAACTAATTTGCAATAACTCACTAGTATTCGTGAAATGAAATTACTATACACGTACACCTGTTTATGGAGATATTTTCAAATCTTAAAAACGTTATGAGTGTCTGTAATGCGAAATCGTAATCTAGAAACTGTATACATTAACGAGCTTCTCTATAGACAAACTTAATTTGTCGCGCCATAGCTCAGAGCCACAGAAATCAGCGATTCGCAGGAACATCTGACTAAGTGGCGGCATTAATTGGTGTCACCCAATCCTGTGTCGCATTTGACCACGAGCTTTACTACGAGTAAAGCGGACTACGGATAATCTAACTATTAGAATCTATTTAAGTCAAAGAAATATGGTTTAGTGCTTTCGGTGCAAAAAAAAAAATACAGTAAAAATATTATACTGTAGTGTATCGTAAAACATACATTATTATACGCATTATCATTATTATACGGTCTAGAATCTATATCAATAATTTCATTTGTACCTAGGCACCTACTCCATAATGCGTAGGTACCGAAATAATCCTTTGATAAACATATTATGTATTAACTTTATAAAATTACTAATAAGCATCCACCTTCTCAACCAAGTCATCATATCGCCAGTTACGGAACTTGTCTGAATTCGATTATAACTTTCCGAAGCGTGTATTAACTTACCTCGAAAACACGAAATCCGACGTACTCGCGCAGTGCAAATTAAATATTCTAAAGGCAGGTCACACCGCTAATTTCTAAAATTAGAGTTCATAGAAAATTACCGTATGTAAAGACCCCACAGAAGCCAAATGAAGGCACAAGCTGGAGCCCAAACAGGCTGGTCAAATATTAATTCAGGTCACATTTGCCGCTCCGAATGTCCGTGTTTGCAGAGATACAACTTTCGGGCCATCGAATTTAGAATGGTTTACTTTGGGCTTGTGTATTTGACTATTTATGTAAATTTAATCTGACTTAGTAACCGCCCAAAGGGGGCTGCATGTTGTTCGTGACAGGAACTTGAGCATAGTTGACACACGTATGGTCAGACCGACACGATTAGGTACGTTATTATCTCAGAACTTACTAAACAGTTTTAGTGGAAAAGGGAAAATCTTCCGGCCACCGTATCAAAAGGCGGGTGTTATGCTAGACGGGGCGGCCGCTATGCCCCGATGCCTGTTATCGTGGTCTTGTATATATAGGCACAATGCTTTATAAGCTTAATATCGTGAATCAGGTTTCAATAAAGATTTTTAGTAAATGTATTGAGATAGTGCATTCAACGCCATCTGTTGTCTGGCATCGTGGATGTGATTTTCACTGTAGCGAGATGTGCGGTCGCTAAATACTTGACATTTGCTAAAGTAGAGTTTTCAGAGCTTACCCCTTGCTGCAAGGGGTACCTACACCGTAAATCTGGTGTATTTAAAACCTTGTAAGTAAGTTAAGAATCGGGTGAGTTGAGAATCTTATGAATTGAGGATCTGCTGAACTGTAATGCAACTGCGGATTGTCTATTTTGTGGCGACTGGCGGTGCTCCATTAAATTGTATCTTCACTTCACAAAGACCGCGAAAATTATAACCCCTTGGTTTGAAAACATGCAAGCTTACTTTATAAATAAACAGGATAGTTCATGGGAGCGTCAGGAACATGGACGAAGCACTCAGCCGGGGTGGCATTAAATATTTCATTTTAGAGAAGTTTTTATTACAGTCGCCGAACGTGGCCGCGATAAACGTAGCGGACGTGACTAGAGAAGCTTGCTTAGATCGCGCCCAACACCGTACACCTATAGAACATGGAGTTAAAATCCTGCTAGAAATGAATTTATAAAATACTTAACTATTATTTTCCTTGTGTAAATTATTAAACCTGTCGAACGTCACAAAAAAATATAGTAAATTAACGTCCTAATGTCGTGTAACACTTACCAACAAAATTTTTCTGAAGATCTAGAATACCTGAAGGAATTTGAATATATCAGTCTCCACCTGCACCTACTCGTAAACAAGTGTCTAAGCTTACTTGTATAATTTATACATAAGTATGTCCTTTGATAAAGGAAGGATATCAAAGAGTATGTCTCATAATAGGTACTGTTATCCACATTATCGCTCGGAAAAAATCAACATATTCATGATGAAAACGTGAGGCGAGGGCGCCGAGACATCTCAGACGCGACGCGCGGGAGGCGACGGTATTTAGAATTTGTCTCATTTACTTACTCCCATCTTGTGTTAATTTATAAACAATTTTGATCGACTATATACTTGTATCAACTAACAACGTAAAAAATTTTGTGAAAATAATACTATAGCCGTCACTACCTATTCTTGTTTCAGCATCCGCGTTCGCCACTAGACAATAAACTCACGCTTGGCTGACATTTAATTTAGTCGATTCCAGTTAATTCACTCGTACGTGAACAGCGAACACCTATCGACCTGCTCGGGCCCGACACAACTTTGTCTAACACTTTGCAGTGTACATAATACCATCCACTAGCAGTTACGATAATTAAAATGTTCGCCGGCGATTGCGGCGCAGTAATGAAACTCGCGTTGTTGCAAACGTGTGATTTAAATTTTAATCTTGTTTTGTAAATTCCATAATTTGTAAAGAATTTCAATAGTATACATTTCATGGAGGCTTCAACCGACTACTGCGTAGATTACGCGCGTATAAAACGCGGTGGCCGGTACGTTTTCCAACGCGGACGCGGCGCGGTGGTAGGTACATTTTCCAACGCGGCAGCGAGTGGCATCACACGACCCGTTTCCTGAAGCAATTGTCATAAAGTTGAAGATGGTTCCTCATTTGTAAGTCCCTTGAGCCTGGACCAGAGCTTAATAACATTTAAAATTACTAATATAAAGTTGCAACAAAACGCTCTCATTTTTTAGCCACTGGTTCCGTGTATCCCGTGTGTAAACACTAGTCTGTGAAGAATAAACAAAACAACATTGATAACTTCATTTCCAAGAGCGACAAGGAAAATAAACTGTAAAATACAAAGACATAAAACAAATTTAACTTCTTATTACATAGTTCATGATTTTACTGGCATGAGCTGGCCCCGACAGGTTTACGATATGAAACCGTGGAAGAAATATCTCGGGCTGACTTAATACTCCATATTGAATCGGCGACGAGCGGGGCGCAGCAAAATTAAACTGTTTATTAAAATTTCAATTTCCTTGATTGTATCTCTGTAATCCCGTGTTTTAATAGAATAACAAATCGCCCGGGATAAGCCCCGAGATTACGCTATAGCAGCGCACCTATAAAGAATTATGAGTACCCCAAGTTGTTTGCAAATATATACGTTAGGTAACGAGGTTTTATTCTTGAAGTTATACATATATTTAGTGCTAAGCTAGATCCGATAAAGTGCTTATATATTTAGTACCCGCGACTCGGTGAACGTGAAACTATTTTCACACAGCTAGGATTTAAATCTCAAGACATAGACCGCTTAAATTACATGATAACATTTTAGTATAGTGATGTAAGCCTAAGAGATGAAAGTTGTCTGTAAACCGACCACACGGCCATTAGAATCAGTAACCAAAACACGATCCTCATTAATAGCTTGTATTTGTACAGGTGTTTAGCCGCACATTCGACAATAGTCGCCGCACTGACAATCCGCAGCTTTGGCTTGCAACGTAGAACCATCGTTACATAAATTGCGATCACCGCCCGCGGTACCGATTGTCAGCAGACTATTTAATTTACACAGCCTACGGTATCGATTTCCTGTCCACGATGTGTGAGCCTATCTTTAGGCAATTCGGAGTGGTGACTACATGATTTCATTTCCGCTTTTATAAACTAGGCTTAGCATCTCGTGATTCGTTGATGAGGATAAAGGTACTCACATGCGAAGACATAGGGCTAGTTACGTGGGTAATAAGACAAAACTTAAATAATAATAAAAATCGCCAGACTGACACACCAACTGTATGGTCCCAAACTAAGCAACGCTTGTACTATGGGTACCGTACAATGTACTGGGGGCGATCCCAGTGACACCCAGACCTGGGCAAATTACGAAAAGGCCATTTCCGAAATTTGTCCCGTCGGGAATCGAACCCGCAACCACCATGTACAGTGAGCCGAGCGGCATACGCTCCTACTGATTTCTAAATCATAACAGAGAATAACATAATACATTCAAAACTATTTTAAATTGATACAGACGCATACCTATATAATACAATTTATAAGCCTGTGATTCATAATTTTAGGGTCGCTGGTAGAGTATTATAATGAGTTATCATTAGCAAGGACCTTTATTATTATTATACAATGTTCAACGTTATTTGTTTGACCTAGGCCAATTACAATGTTAAATAAGGTTTAAATTTTTCAGTTAAATTATTCACACGTGATACACATTTGGCCGTCTGAGCCCCGGATTTAAAGTTGCGACTGTGAATTGAATTAAGCTACTAATGTCGCCCATTTAAGTGTCTGGCGTTCGCAAATCGTTGATAATACACAAAATAAATGACATCTGGCCAGTTCTGATACTCAGTTATTTTGAAAAAAATGTATACCTACAGGCTACACACACGTATTTATACAAGGTAATATTGATCGACTTGTCGGACAGTCTGTAAGTATAATACATATTATACGCACGAGAAGAATCATGAAACATTCACAAGTAATATAAAACTTGGGATTATAAATTGTGTGATTCCAAGCGATGAGTGACAGCCTAGGTCATAAAGTTGAATACGAGGTATATATGTACATAGCTGTAGTGTAATTTGTCTATCCGATTGAATGCGAAGAGGTAGTAAACAAACATGGCTAACTTAGTAAATATATTTCGTACGTGACAGTTTGTTCTATTAGTCACGCCTGGACGCCTTCATCTAAATATTATATAACTCAAAGGTGACTGACTGACATAGTGATCTATCAACGCACAGCCCAAACCACTGGACGGATCGGGCTGAAATATAATTCTACCCCCAAGGGGATAAAATGGGGGATGAATAATCCCGAAATTTTTGTTAATTTAAATTACACGCGGACGAAGTCGCGGGCACAGCTAGTGGATACATAAAGATACAAACACATTTGATTTTCGGAAAATAATTTACGTGGCAAAGCCAAGCTGCGGCCATTGACTACAGCTCATATATGGCTTGGCTCCACCGGGGTAATACCACCCTCTCACAGAAGTTCGGCGCAAAGATGGTATAATAGCTGCATTTCCTTCCATGAGTGAGGAAGCGGGAAAGCCAATACCTGCTTCCGCTCCCTTTATCCCAATTCCCACTCCCGTTCAGGGTGGCAACGTGCGAGCAATGCCACTGGTACTGCAAACGTATATAGGCTTCGGTAACTGCTTAACAGCAGATGAGTCGTACGCTTGTTTGCCAACTTTGTTATACTCGTAAGTATGAATAAAAAGTATAAGTTCTTATATTTCGTTACTACTTATATTTATATAATGATCCTAAGTCAAAAATAGTGTTATTAACTACATCCCACAGAATTGAATCTAAATAAAGATAAAATATTGAACGGTCCCAGCTCACAACCTCTACCTGCGCCTTTCCCGGCGCCAGCTTTCTCGGGTCTTACGTGTAACGGCACATTTCCGTGTTCCAATTTCACCCGCGTCGATACACAAATTTACCTCAAATAAGTGACCCGAGCGGTGTCGAAAATTTAACACCACACAAAAATTGGGCGAATGTTGTGTAAAATTGGTAACATTTTAGGGGAAAAGCTACACGAAGCATGTGTGCGCATTTTATAAATTCTTTCAATGCAGGACTGCATTGAAAGAATTTATAAAATGCGCACACGTGCTTCGTGTAGCTTTTAGCACACGCTAAAAAAACTTTCCAAATCAGTAAATATTTCGCTCTGGTAAATGTATATTATGAAATCTCAGTCGTCAAGATTGTTTTAATTACGTTTGTTTACGCGTAGGCCGCGCGGCTCACTACACATTGTGGATACAGGTTCGATTCCCTCCGGGGCAAATTTCGGAAATGCGCTCTTCATCATTTGCCCAGCTCTGGGTGTCACTGGGATCGCCCCCATTCCATAGTACGGTACCCATAGTACAAGCGTTACTTATCTTGGGACCATACAGTTGGTGTGTCAGTCTAGCGATATTAAAAAAATAATAATTTAAAGAGTATATCTAAATATTCTCTGGCATATATTTGGTGGATTCTATTAATCACTGTGACATGTCGGTGAGACGCTGACATCGCCGACATCGGTCGTTAGGCGCGTCACCAGCGCTGCCTGCCGATAACACACAAAAACAGGAAAACAGACCCGAAATAGCGCTTCAAATATAAATGAGACCGCGTATATGAAATAAAATTGAGTAAATGAGCTTCGAGTCAGGTCTGGATATCGCGAATATTATCATATTTACTTATAACAAGTGCTGAACTATGGAGACACTCCAATCCAATTCACCTTTAAAAAAAACAGTTAAAAAAATTCCATCAAAGTTACCAATCTTAGAACCAGCAATGAAACGGACCAAGTTCGAAGATGCCACAAACAGACAAAGTGAGTTAAGAGAAGAGATATTTCGAATACGGTACCAACACAGACCAATAAAACAATACACTTTAGCATAAAAGAAAATCGTCATACTAAACTACTTATCGGGTGAAGAATCTCCGTTGAATGAAAACTGGATGGGCAAATATTTGTCGATGGCTAAACGCGGCAAATCCTTTGAGATCCCACTGTCCCTCTGCGTTACAAATTAACCCCCTTCAAAAGTCCATCGTTTCAAGTTTACTACACATGAAATAGAATTGAAAGTACCTAAGCTGTATCAATTACAAATCCTAACCTTTCTGTAAGCCCATAAAATATGATTTTGACGCTGTTTCAAACAAATCTTGCTTTGATGGTCTGCAGACAATTGCCGGCTCTAAATTAGCCGTAATTTTATGTGAAATAAACAACTCTGCAAATATCTACACGTGTACATCATAATAATGAGTCTTAAAATAATTATTGCCCCACACTGAACCCTTATAATGTCAGAGGTAAGTAAGCCTGAGAAATACCCCTCAATTTTCCTGCAAAGATTTATATTTGGAACAAAGCTATACGTTTTTATCCACGTTGTGTTAAAAACTCTAAACGTTGTATGTCCATTGTTCTGAAGTGGAACTCGTATCGATATTTCAAAAATGTTCTACACGCCACAAGTTTCGTCGTAAAGAAACACTTGAGTGCGCCTTTCCGCAGTCGGTAGCCAACGAGATTCTTCAAAGTTAGGAGAACTCATAACTTCAGCCCGATTCATCATTCCTTATACAGAGGTAGCTTATAATATCTTCTGCGCCATTAAATCTAAATTATTCTCCGTGCCATGTTCAAAAGTACCTTAGTAATAGAATAACATAAAATATAAATTGCTGAAGACGAAGAGTGATGTATATTTTTTCTAGATGAGAATTGTACAAACAAACTAGCTTCAACAAATCAGCTTGGCTCGCGTATTTTTCTGGATGTGTACAACAGCGCCACCTAGTGGGTCTAACGATAACTAAGAAAAATCCAAGTGACACTAACAAATAACAAAATCATCAATATCGATCAAGCCGTTTAAGAGTAGAAGAAATAACACGCACCATGGAATTTTATATAACTATAAAAAGTAAAGATATATTTTCCTTCGTATAATGTTAATCAATTACATGTAGGTACCGAGGACTATCATATGGAACTACATTTATGTGGTTCATTGGCTTCTTCTGTGAAGGTTTTGTAGGTACATAGAAAAGCACAAAGAAAATCTCACGAAAAGGACCCTTGCTTTCAAGTAAACCCTCCCTTGCGGCATTTCTACCAAACCCTACAAGATACCCGAAGGTTTCCACTTCCCTTACACGTCACAACTATATCCCCGCGTAGTTGGGCAATGACGTAACACGAATGACAAATGTTTTGTTGCGTATTGAGCCACTACTGCGAAGGATGTGTAATGTTTATTTAGGGACACAAAATCCCCAGTTGGCGGAGAAGGGTTACTTCCATTATAGTGCATTTTTAACAAAATAAACAGACGACACTGGTTTGGTTATGAAATAAAAATCAAAAAATATTTATTCATTGGAAAATGTAAAACTGTAGGTAATGTCTACAGCTTATATACGACCTGGCTTGACCTGGGGAGTCCCCCCCTTTCTCTGTCCCATTCCCCCTCAGGTCGGCAACGTGCGAGCAATGCCTTTGGTACTGCAAGCATCTATAGGCTGCATGCCGTGCGAGTTTTACGCTTATCTGCCGACTTTTATAAAATAAACTGTTATCAAGTGATACACCAGTGATAAAGCAGTGATAGCCGATTGGTTAAGCACGCGTCTTGCGGGCTACCAGGTCTCGGGTTCAAACCCCGGCTCGCACCTCTGGATTTTTCGTAATCTATGTGCGAATCATAATTTCTATATGATTATCACTTGCTTACGGTGAAGGAAAACATCGTGATGAAACCTGCATGTCTTAGAAGATTTAACCAATTTTCGAAAGACATGTGAAATCCGCCAACCCGCACTGGACCAGCGTGGTGGATTATGGCCCGAATCCCCCTCGTGTTGAGGGGAGGCCCGTGCCCAGGAGTGGGACGTCAAAAGGGCTAAAATTATTATATTTATATATCAAGTACAACAAATGTATACAGATGCCCTTTCACTGGTAATCTATATATATAAAAAGGAATGTTTGTCTGTATGTCCTTTATAGAATCGTAAACTATGCATTTGATCATGTCATGATCTTCAGCAAAGTGTTGTCTTTGACAGCGTAGCAACGCGCGCAGGGTACAGCAAGTCCTATATAATATATAAATCATCAAAACAAAAATTGATGTATATCATTAAAGCTCTGTAGCCCAGTCCTACCTTTAATCTTCTAGTAAAACAACAGCGGATACTCAGAGGTCTCATTTAGAGTGGCGTGCCCTTTGTTCGTCGGCGGAAAATCAAGGAGGAAGCGACTTAAAGGGCGAGCCCTTTTCGAATCCGGCCAATACCTACCTGACCTCATCGAAAGCAATTACAGATATTTTCTTTGAGAATAGATTGTCATTCGCAAACGGTATATTGTTTGTTGTGCGTAATTAGCTCCCAACATTAATTATATTTTTGGCTTTTGTAATTAATAAAATTAAGCATTGTTAAATTGGAAGAGCTCTATCATTATTCTGAAAGAAGTGGAATTAATAAAGAATTATTATTAAGTCAATAATATTTTTACCCGATGAGGGAAGGGGAGATTTATCACCCCTCTATTACATTAAAACCTGAATACCATCGGCGAAATGTTTGCACAATGCAACCTCTACCTACCCCTTTCGGGAATACATGCATGACGGTGTAAGAATATAATATAATTTAATTTCCCCAAATCTCATTTATCTTTATATATAAAATTTCGGTGTGCGTGAGTTCGTAATTCTTCTTCTCCTAAACGGCTTGACTGATTTTGATGAAATTTTGTTTTGTACTTACGGCATGACTTGGTTGGTTATTAGCTATAGTCGAACCCGGCAGATGGCGCTGTTGTTGATAACTAGAAAATAAAATCTACATATTGTTTTCTTATATTTACGCGAATACTACACATTGAAAGAAAACTATTTTTACGGGAACATAAAAATTAAATAAACGCGATATAATCCGTAAAAATAGTTTTCTTTCAATAAAATCTACGTTAGCGAAGCTCCGATCAAAGGCTACTTGTTCTGGAATAAAATATGTAGCTACTTGGCTAGACATAAGTTTTTGAAGTAACCCTAAATACGATAAGCTTAAGTAGTTTTATTGGTACTCTTGACAGGTCATAATGGGTCCATTGTTGAATATCACGCTTCAACTGAAGCGAGGCCGTCTACATAGTCACCTCCATTATAAAAAGTTATGCATCTTATTCGTCTCATATAAGCCTTTAATAAAACGCTCTCTCACGTGTTCGCTGTGATAAATATTTATGGCAAAGGGGGCTAATATTGTGTGACAAATTGTTAATAATGATTTTAATGTCTTAAATTATTTACCGTCTTGTTAAATATGAGAGCAATTTGTAAAGTTATATTTAAAAAATACTATAGAATAACTACAGGTAGGTACCTACCCTTGCCACCAGACTAACGTCAAAGAAAATATCATAGTCTTCATAGGGCCTACATTTAGGTTTTCCAAAGTAGACGGTCACATTTTTGTTTTCTATTGTTATTAAATGTGTTTATTATTGCTATTTGTTACTAGACACTGGTGAAATACCTATTAAACTGGGTGGGCTATATTTTGGAACAAAAAAAAAGTTTTTATTTTTACAAATTCTTTGGTTGGGAAGTTCCCATTATCTTCAAACCTACTAACCAAAAAGAATAATATAAAATTCCCAAAACGAGTATCGAATTGCAAGGAAACATGGCTCCGTCATTTGACTCGTGTCAATTCCCTTGACGGGCATTCAGCCCTGTCTTGCTGTAGAATAAGGCGAGCAGACAGCCGCCTGAAAATTACAGCATAGAAAACTAATATTTTAGAGGCCGTTAAAACTTCTCTATTTTTAAAAGCATTTATTTAACTTGCAATGTATGTTTGTCCGGGTGGATTCTTGCAACTGAATTTTAAATCAGTTATCTTTAAGGCTAAAGCGCCCATCTAGCCCGCGAAGTTCAAATTTTTTGAGGTTTTTTAGAAATTTTTCAAAATCTTACAATAATATAAGACAAATTTTGTAATTCGCGAAAAAGACCGTGTGCAGTGCATTTATTAATATATCCAACTTACTCTAAAACATTTCAAGAACGACAGCTATCCAGATAAACTGGCAATTTTGGTATATTTAGTGATTTACTAGTATCACATCCACCGTGATAATATTTAGAGTAAAATAAATGTATTAATAAACGCACTGCATACTGTGTTTTTCGCAAATCACAAAATGTTGTCTTAAATGTTTTCAGATTTTGGATAAACTATAAAAATACTCGAAAATTTTGAATTTCGCGGGTTAGACAGGCGCCTTCACCTTAACCGATTGAGCTGAAATTTGGTATACACGCTTATCTTGGATGTCAATGCATGCTTAGCTTATGTGACGTCATTATAATTCCAATATGGCGGATCATCCAAGATGGCGAACTAGTTATTTTTTCTGCACTACCACAGCATGGGTATCAAATGAAAGGGCTTGCTGAGGAGAACACGAAAACTAAAAACAAAAATTGTGGTAAGAAAAACTTTTTAAAAGCTTGTTTTTAAAAAGTTTTTTAACCCTTAATTTATTAATTTTAATATAAGTAACACTTTGGCCCATTCAATAAATTAAGTCGTTTGAAAGCACTAGCGCGCATTTCATATTAGGTAAGAACTATGGATAGCTTGTGTTCACTAAAATTGAATTAAAATATATCTACTATAAGTATGCAGTTTTATATAAGCTTCTGAAACAAGTGCCCCGGCCAGCTGGTCGCCATTAGCATCGTGAGCACACATTAGAGGCAGGTGCGCGATATTGATATAATTTTAATACGCACTACGGCATAAACAGGGCAAACCAGAGGTGACACCGAATGTGTATAGGGTTGCCACTATCCTTATTATCGACCGGGCGTTTTCTTAACTTTGTACTTATACGTATCTATTACCTACTTCAGTAAATTTATCTATACTAGGTGAAACAAAAAGGGTATACTATTTTTTTTGCAACTTAAGTTTGTAAATCTCAAACTATCGGCTTTGTGGGACAGTTGAAGTACTACTAAAGGTTTTGTACACTTGTGAAGTCTGTCAACAGCTGTATTCCTATAACACCTTTTGTTTTTCAAGTTTCCTCCATAGCTGATAGTTTTAGATTTACAAAGTTAAGTTTTGAAAAAAAACGTATACCCATTATGTTTCACCTTGTATATAGTTCGGCATTGTTACAGGCACACTTCTTTTTCTTAGTAATTTTATGCTAGTGGCATGTATATAACCTATTTAACCGGCCAATGCTTTGGAAAGACAGTAATAACTGATATAGAATAAAGGCAAACCGATTAAGCAGTGAAAGGGTTAGTTTTATTTTCTTGTATTTCTTTAAACTCCTGAATAATTCATAAGCTTACGCTCGGTCGGCTGGCAGCCCTAGGCATGCACATGTTTACACGTCTAAAATTTGGCAGTAGTCCATAGCACTGCTACACATACACCATAAAATACCTTCCTCATTTTGTAGTAAATTTCCAATGGTAGTTGCTCGGAACCTCGTAGAATTTAACTAATTTGGCTTGAATTATATCACGTAACACCATTCAGATTCTACTCTATTGCGCGAGTTCTCCCTCTTGCAGTAAGTTGAGGCTAACTTGACTACGATGTCATAGTTATCTACTAATAGATTTTCAAATATACTACTTATATTAATAAGTACATTTTTACTACTGATCATTATCCCAATTCCTGCTCTCAGATAATCTAAACGACAGAACCTTAAGTTTGGACCCCTCGACTCCTAAAATTGAAATAGTCTTTGTAACTTTCGCAACACATTTAATAACAGCTATTTTATTAATAATATGGTTACATACATAGTACAAAACTTTTAAGCCTTAGGTGCAGCAACTTTTTCAACCAACTCCACACATTGTCGCATGAGAGAGATATAACCAGTCAGGATCGCACGCTCTGCAAACGAGAAGAAAATAAGACAAATTTGCACTCACTGGAGGAGAGAATTAAAATAATTTTGTCTATTAGATAACATTGCAATACGAGTATACACGAGACGCTCAATTGTTAAATGACTTATTACAGAAATTTTGGACAATACCAAACTTGTTTATTTTTTTTATATTTTTACCTTTTGTGTTGCGTTGTTTATCATCATATCAATCATAAACGGTGACATAAAAAAGGAACGCACAAGCGAAATTAGGCCGACACGGCCGCAAAATGGCCCCAAAACCTTTTTCTTTGCCTTACATACAATATTACCGGCATATCTATAGGTATGTAGACATATTCATATTCCAATAATAGTAGAGTTCTGTGCGAAAAACCGTGACATTTACGGATGTGGGTAAATCAATTCGGAGACGGGCGCAAACATTACCCGTGTCAGCGAAGCGCGAAGGTCTCCCGACACGGGATTGTTTCGCCTAAAAATTGATTTGAACCCTATTCGAACGACATAAATACTACGGTGGTGGCTTCAGCAGGATATTTCTGGGCGTACAACGCGACAAGCCCGAAGCAGACTGTTGTCATAGATAACAGAATGGGCAACCCGACGACTCAGGTAAACATTGGCTTTGTCAAATATTATGCGGATGAAATTTCAAGCATTCTTTGTTTCCACCTCATGACACGTCGCTTGGATCTTTGTTATTATATCCTTCGCTACATTTTTTCCTCCTATTATTTTTGATTGCATATTTCTGTTTACACGTATCACGTTTTATGAAATTCTTGCGTAACAAAACCATCAGACGTTCTTGTGATTCGGTCATATAACGACTCTCAAAAAAAAAGTTAGGCTTTGTGGCCATTTCTGCTAAAACATCTATAGGTATGTACCTACCAAGTATTATATTGGCTTCGACCAATCAACTTTTACATACTTACTTATCATATCTGCCGATTTGATGCCAATTATTTCAGTTGCATAAAATTATTTAAAACTACAACAAAATCAGTTATTTTTCAACCTCAACTCTAGTAAATATACATGAAACGACTGTAAACAATAAAATATTACCTTTATAAATGTTTATTAAACAATGAATAAGCGTTTTATTGCTACCCAACATGCGAGTCGAAAGTAGTAATTTCTCATAGCCTTGCTTTAATTTAAAACGTCTAGTGCTATGAAGCATACAGAAAAACCACCCCTTTGACATTTGGATTCTATCAAACCTAGAAGGAATTTAGTGGCATAATAATGAAATTATATCGTACCCGTACAACTATTAATTTCACTATTCACATCTAGATGATATAAGTCTTAGGTAATGACTCATTCATTAGGACTGTGAGCACTTGGTTTCCTAATTTAGTATTCCTATGATTTTGTCTGTGGAACTAGACCTGCGAGTCTTTCCCACCACTGTTACTCCTTCAAAGTAGGACCGACAATGGTATACCTATAGGATGACGCTGAGGTTTGACCCTCCGCGAGTCCCGAGGAAAGCTAAATTTAGCTTTTCCCCGGGGAATCCTTGGAAATAAAGAAAAGGAGGAGGAGTTCGGAGAAAATTATACGCTTTATAAAGCAGGAGAAAAAAAAATGGTTGTTTTCTGCTTATATATTATTGTATAGGCTGTTTGTCACAATAACAAGACTAATGGAAGACCAGTTGTAATGGACCACAGATCGTTATTAGAGTAATTGGACCTAAGCTCGAGAGCTTGATTCCAATCATAGGTTTAGCAAAAGCGCCTGAACACACGGAAATTGGAACTGGTTTCCACAAGATGTGTTATAAACTGCTCCAGACGCAAGCGACATCTCCATTTTCATCATAAATGATTATTACATAGACATTACGGACGTTACAGTATGACTTGTTACAATTATTATTCTGATAGTGATGGGAGAGGCAGAGTAATATATCATTAAATTATTAGCAATACGTTTAAAATGAATTTGCGAAGTGTCACATCAGTCCACTTACACGGGTCCGCGCTGGTCGCATTAACGGGGTATGAGATGTGTAGAGGGGGTGGAAGGGTGGCCGAGGGGGGTGTCCGTCAGTTGATCCGATCGCGCCGGGACGAGCTGATTGATGAGGCCGATTAGTGATGCCCAACCCGCCCACGAATAAATTGTCGTCCGATTTTTTGCTTCGTAAACTGCGGTGCTACCAGCCTTTTTATAAGTTGGTAAATTATAATGTGATTTAGCAGCTGTATTTCCTTTAAAATTTACGTTTACTGAACTGTTTTACCACTGGAATGAACTAATGATACCAACCACCGTCACTGCATCGCAAGGGCGGGCGGACATCATCGGCCGCGCCGCCCGCGCCGCCCGTGTCCGCCGGACGCGTCGCGTCACGGCGCGCGCTGTCTACATCCGCTGTGATGACAGGCACACAACGGAAATTTATTATGTGCGATAATTATTCAGTGATTCAGACATTGGACGTTAGGCGGGGGGTGAGGATAGTACAAGTTTGGCAGCATCAAATACCAAGTGTCGAGTGATCCAATCGAAACGAGCAGCTTTACTCGTGAATGTATACATTCAATAAAACTAATATGTATTTGAATACGCTCAAAACTCATACTAACCCTACTGTTCAGTGCTGAAGGCATATTTTCACGTTGCTGTTGTGTTTGTACCTCCCACCTTCCAATATCAAGTAACTGAATTGAGCTGTCCGTTTTCGGAATTTCCTTCTAAGTTGTTCTAAGTGAAGGTACTCACATGTACAGCCTTCAGTAAGATTCGGAACATACTGAAAAGTATTTCCAACCGGTTCGTTGTCACTCACATCAATACCTAATAGTCCATTGGAATCATCCATCCCCTGAATTGTTGCTTACAAATTAAATAGAACGTCCCTATTAGTTGTAATAATAAGATTTTTAAGATATCACGCGATGGTATCATGCTATGACATTACAATTCTATTACTTTTTTGACGTTTCCGTGACTTTTCCCTACTCTGTAGTCTTCATGGTCGTAGCACAGGGTCGTAGTACTGAGGCCCGTATTAATAATTCAATCGCAAGTCCTAAGCGGTCTTGAGTATGCTTATGACGTCATTTTGTACGGGTATGAATGACATTTCCAAGTTCGCTCTCCACCAATTAAAGCGAAGTCAACCATTTTAATGACTTGCAACACATAATCAAATATCGACGTTAGACATACTTACCCCTTACTAGTGATTATTATGCTAATAATCTTTCACAAGCATCTTAACAATTTTTTTTATTGGCACCAAAAAAATGGTGCCATTTGAACTAAAATCTAAGCAAGGCAATTAAAAGATGCTCCATACTTCTCATCCACTCTAATGCAAAGGCGATTCTCTCGTTTCCGAAGCTGTCAAAATTATCACAGCCACTCTTAAAAAAAAATGTATTAATAAATGCACTGCATACTGTGCTACTCGCAAATCACAAAATGTTGTCTTAAATGCTTTCAGATTTTGGATAAACTGTAAAAATACTCGAAAATTTTGAATATCACGGGATAGACAGGCGCCATCACCTCAACAAAAAAATATTTTCTTCCTCTATGCCTGTTATTCTCTTAGCGTTATGGTATTATCTCTGACTCTAATTCCCGATTTGCACGATTCAAGTTAGCAAGTGCCAAGAGAAGTAGCGGGTATGGTGAAACCTCAGAAGAATGATTTTCATCGCTATAAGTGCTCTAACAAATATTTTGTTCTGAACTTTTATTTATCCATGAGGTTGGTGCTTTATTTTCTATGAACGGTCGTTCGTATCTTCGTATGGGCCAGTGGCTATCTATAGTTTTGGAGTTATTCTAGCCGCCCGATAGCCTTCGACTTGGTTTAACGACTGCGATAACCCGGACCTATAGTTTAACATCTCCGTTTAATGAGCAGACTAACCTACTTTATAATACCGTTAAATGCTTCAGAGACCTTTCACATTTCCCATTCCTCTAAGCTTTAGAAGTCAAATGAACGAAATCCCTTTGATCTCGAAATCTTAATTGATTTTATCAAATGGACTTTGGCAATATTTCTCCGCTTACACCCGGTTTATTACCAAAATAATTAATTTGGATTTTAATGGATGCTTCGTAATTCGTAATTAATAAGACTAATTACACTAACTTGATAAGCTGAATAGCGTTCCGGGGTGCGTTGGTCCCCGGCCACCCTGAAGAGATACAATCGTAATTAAACTAATTAATGATGATAGTTAATGAGGGCAGTCATTATTATAAAAGGTTGAACAAACAAATAATACCCACAATTACAACTAGTAATGGTATGTGGTAAGTATACACACTGCTGAGCAATGAATTATGCAGTTAAGGCTCGAATCGACTGCCGCGGTAAATTCACTCAAACATTATTAATGAAATTGTATTCTGTGCAAATATAACCAACAAAATGTGACCTTTCATAAAGATTAAGTTAACCTTAAAAAATAACTGTTTTTCCATAGCAGTGCGTTGGACAATATTGTATTATTTTTAGAAAATGAGCCCTACTACTTAATGTAATAAAGTTTGTTTTTATTTGAGCAAACAGATATTTGCCGATATACCTGGTGAATATTTCGCGGCAGTCAGTTGCAGCCTTCATGCATTCAATACTTATTTAGTCTAAAGATAACACACAGAGATAGTGTGGAGACTAGCATTATAAATTGGTATATTAGGGCATGTTATCCTGGCCTGGCTGGATGGGTCCTACGTCAGGCGGAAAAAGTTCGATTACCTTTGAGCGTATCATAGGATAACCAACCTTATTTCCATGCGTGCCGCTGCGCGGCTCGATCGGCAACGACCGATCGTGTGGCTTTTTTTTACTTAGTTAGTATATTTTCTGCCTCCCTTAGGAACGAAGTATAATCAGTGAGTCTCTAAATCGTTAACAATCCAATCAAAACACACAAAAAACCTTAGAACATTCTCTGCAAAAACCACATCAAATAGAAAATTATTTTCAGAAGAAGCATTGGCTTCATTTTTTTACTGTGGAACGTAATTAAAAACGTTAACACGGGGCTTACTAGAATTGTGAAGAAAGGTATGTATCGACTAATCAGTAATTAAGAAGGCAAACGGCGTGAGGCGTCCTTGGCGCTTTCCAGCGGAACGCTAGAGGCGAGCGCTCATCCGGCACGGTGGACAAAACAATAGCAGTTTATTTATATTTGCACGCCAAGTCTTTCCGCGAGACCTCGTTAACGGGACAAAGCCGTTCTGTTTATTAGCTCTCACCTGCCCCTTTGTTGTTATTATAAACCTGACGAAGATTTTCAAAAGAACGACACCCGGTGAATGTAATTCCGTCCGTTTTCATTCAACATTAACGGTTTTACGTCCGCATACGTGAACAGTAAATTTTGAGTTTATGCTTAAATTTTATGGTCAACATTAAGCGAGGGAATGGTCAAAGTTCATATAATACGAATTCTACTTTCTTAAATTTATCTTTTAATAATTTATTTTCTCTAAATAATACTTCGAAGATACTTGTTGTAGTTTTCAGTTATTTATTAGTCACACTGCATTTGGCAGTCTTACGCCAAAACACCAACAAATTCGAGATTATCATTTAAATTTAAATACCTAAGAATAAGTATGCAAGTCTAATAATAAATTATTTTCAAGTTCGAGAGCGATCTAGAGTACGCTTTTGACGACCGCTTGGCGCAGTGGTTCGAGCGTAGGCCGCTCGGCTCACTGCACATGGTGGTTGCGGGTTCGATTCCCGCCGGGGCATATTTCGGAAATGGCCTTTTCGTAATTTGCCCAGGTCTGGGTGTCACTGGAATCGCCCCCAGTCCATTGTACGGTACCCATAGTACAAGCTCTGCTTAGTTTGGGACCGTACTGTTGGTTTGTCTGTCTGGCGATATTTATTAATTTATTTATTTTACAGCATTTTGTAACCGTATGACATAAGAACGACATTTCCAGAAATAGTATTGATATTGATATACTGTATTGATATACTTAGTATTGATTTATTAATATGACCCCATAGAAATACGAACCTATAATAATTCTCACGAAGTCAATAAAACTTAGGACTCCATTTTGGTTTTCCAAAATGGACGGTCACATTTTTGTATTGTACTGTTATTAATTGTGTTTGTTATTGCAATTCGTTACTCGACATCGGCAAAATCATATTGGGCTTGACCCAATTGTAAGAGGCCATTAATATTTAAAAAAAAAACTCGCGCTGAACGTGCTTGTCGCCGAGCAAAATGCGCGCATGTCAGAAGTACGTCATTCCAGCAGTTTGTCATAGGCCATCTCAAGAAGTGTTATGTATAAAGTTCTTGGGCCATCTCATATAAGGATGCGTGGTCCAATGGCCTCAACTTTCTCATCCACAACAAATTAAGAATGCGATACTACTTACTAGTGTAGTCTATTCAGTCCACCATTGTTTTGTCCATGAAATGAGGAAGAATTTACAGAAATGCTAAACACGCCTCGGCGTGACTGAGCGGCGTTTCATTAGGGGAGTAGTCAATTACACGAAAGCCGCTCGGAACATATGGTGGGTCATATTTCAACTCAAATAACGCTCATTTTGGCTGTACTGTTATTAATTGTGTTTGTTATTGCAATTCGTTACTCGTCATTGACAGAATCATATTGGGCTTGACCCAATTGTAAGAGGCCATTAATATATAAAAAAACTAAATGTACTTATGTAAAGTTAAGTCTTTTATTTTAAATTTATGAAACTAAAATAAATTGTTATAATCATCAATAATGCCTTGACAGACATCCCTTTCCTGTAACTCATACAACATAAAATGGCCTTTTTATTTATTTTTTCTCCCAATTAATAAGAATAATACAAGTACATTCTACCAGTTTTATTATTCATTTCGAACAATCTGGACCGTGTGATTTACGCATAAGGTCCACAAATTGTATTTAATTTCCAAACAAATTCACCGGTCCTCCCACCATCCCAACGAAAGCACACAGAATCCCGCACGTCCGTTATCATCGGTGACTAAAAGCGTCGGTAGATCGCACTTAAGCGCCAAAGCAGTACAGACAGGCTGGCCGTATCAGCGGACTCCACAGCCCTGGGGCTTACGTGCCACGTAATAGATATTCTGTGTACCCCGTATTATGCCGCTGTCACCCAGCGATAGCTCGCATGATCATGAAATGGGTCGCGTTTCGAAAGTATGACGATAAGTGAAATACCGAATTATTTTATCTTGAAAAAAATTTTTATGTAAAAATAAATCTAGGTACATATTTTTCGTAAATCGTGTGCACCTCTGAGTAAAGAATAATAAAAGCTACCAATTAAATCCAAATTGGTTATTCACGAATGAGTTATAACTTCTAATTTTGAATAAAGTCCTGCCAGTCTGTACGTAGTAATCTGAAGACGAATATTATCTTCATTTTAAATAAAATAGTAATGATCAAACAAACTTGTTCGGTTCCAAATATATTTACAGTTAGCATTCATAATTGCAGTAGCACGCGAATGATTATATGGCTGTAAACATGGGTCACAATTTTGATTAAGATAAGTTCAGCAGCAGCTGAACTTATGTACGCCACTGGACATCTCTATCCATAGAGATCAGGTCTACAAAGTTCCCATTAGAAATTCTTAGTACTATCATTATGTACCATTAGCAAAATGTTCTAAGAAGGCACGTGAGATGTGAGTAACCCAAGCTCTCTTGCATTATTAGCGAGTCAAGCACTTGTAAACATGAGTGGGAGCCCGTAACGGCATTATGAGCTGACTATCCGAGCAGCATGCATTAGGATTTAGGAACTGCTATCGTCCACACCGTGCGTCTCTCTCGCACTTATGCACAAACCAAGTTCAAAACATACCCGGATAAATAATTGCATTAAAAAAAAAAGCATTCAAGGTTATTGTATGTCATAATTACTCGTAATCTTCAAAAAACATTTTCACTTTAGCACAGTAGTTCAGTTGGTCTTCACTAATGAATCTGATTAACGTAAACCAACTTCTCACAATTTACTACATCGCATTTACACCAAGTATCGTATACGTGTGGATGGTATAGTTCCAGAGACATTAATTAAAGGCGCCTGCCAACACAAGAAGGCGCTTCTAGGAGATCAGACAAGCGACTGCACACGTCCAAAATACCAAGAGCCTTCACGTCGCATGCTTTCGTAGCAAACTAGGTGTTTTGTAACTATGAATGAGAGATCAAATTATGATGGAAAATATTGGTACACACGCGTTCAATAGATTAGTTTAATTATAACACGCTCCTAGTAAATGATACTATCTGTACTGAGCTTAGTTTCGAAATTGTCTAAGGAAGCGGTGTGGGACATAACTTAAAGAATTTGCGATCAACGTAAAGGTTAAAGCCGACTGTTGCCGTAATATGATCTGGTTTTTAATTACATCGAATACTTTAATGTAATCTTTATACAATACGTGAATATATATTTTGCTTATTTTTACTGCAAGGATATGTCCGTGACTATACCTCTGTATTGATTGCCGGCCTAAGATATTATGCATTCCTTAATGCATGCAACATTATCTGGGCATCAATACCAACATTATTAAGTTTAGACTTTTCGACACTACATAATACATTTAAAATGGGAAATAAGACGAACTGTGCATAAAGATTATAGAACCAGCGCTGTGTAGTAAGGCTGGAAACCATACAATACAAGAGCAAATACTCAATACACGATGGTATGCATATGTCATCATCAGTGCCGGATGAAGCAAGCGCGGGGCCCGTAGTCGGTTACCGAGTGCCTGACATGGATTGTCTTAGTAGGAAAAGTTGCAACGTTTCACGTTTTTGTGACATCAAGTAAATTCAATATACCACATCTTAATAAGTTTCACTCAAAAAATTACGCTCAGGCAGAGATGAGTGTGTTTAAATATGCGGGGCCCCCTTTCGCGCGGGGCCCGTAGCAATTGCTACTCTTGCTACATGGTTAATCCGGCACTGGTCATCATTACAACGTGGAATAACAACTGTTCCGTCACAATAAAAAACAAATCAAACACGATGATACTCAAAATGATATCCCCTCGACGCATGTAGACAGTAAAGTTTTAAACGTATTTTATACGTCGTGCCCTCGACAAATATCAGACTGGTGCCATCGATCACAGCCACTGAACGGGAACAGATAAATTGATGAAGCATTTTTCGGAATCGACTCTGACGAACGAGGAACGTGGAATGTCGATATCGCAACCAACATAATAGACACCGATGTATTACGCAGAGTCATGTTTATCTCCACATCAGTTTTCAGCAAGCATGAACGTAGCAAAATACCGTCTGGTGTTGTCAGCTAAACGGATGGGACTTTCTTCGTCTGGTTTTATATCATTTTCGCCACTAAATCTTTCGGTGCCAACAGTAGTTGTTGGTACGTTCAAATCGGTCCGTTTCAACGTCTTGAGGAGTGATACAATAATTTGGTAGTATTGAAGAATTACTTAAGTATTATTTTCTTGTAAATCTAGTGTCAATTATGTTGGCATTGCTATGTCTGCGAATATTTGTATATCAACTGTTTTCTATTGAAAAGAGTTGAGTTGAGTTTCTTGCCCGCTCTTTACAACAGTGGCAGCATTCTTAACAAATTCTTCGTTGGCCTATCTATGCTTATGCATAAACATAATTTTCATTTTTGTAGACGGTATAAACACATTAGAATTGGATCGGACATGCTAAAAACCAGACCCAAAATAGAAATGAGAATACTTTATCCCATCTTTTAAATGTACCATAACAATAGAGACTATATTCGCTATTATATGATTTTCACTTAAGGTGAAGGCGCCTGTCTAGCCCGCGAAGTTCAAATTTTTTGAGTTCTTTTAGAAAATTTTCAAAATCTGACAATAATAAAAGACAAATTTTGTAATTCGCGAAAAAGACCGTGTGCAGTGCATTTATTAATACATTTATTTTACTCTAAATATTATCACGGTGGATATGATACTAGTAAATCACTAAATATACAAAAATTGCCAGATTATCTGGATAGCTGTCGTTCTTGAAATGTTTTAGAATAAGTTGTATATATTAATAAATGTACTGCACACGGTCTTTTTCGCGAATTACAAAATTTGTCTTTTATTATTGTCAGATTTTGAAAAATTTCTAAAAGAACTCCAAAAATTTTAACTTCGCGGGCTTGATGGGCGCTTTAGCCTTAAATCAGAAATTTAACGAATACACTCCATTATATACAAGGTGACACATAATGGGTATACTTTTTTTTTTCAAAACTTAACTTTGTAATTCTAAAACCATCAGTTTTGGAGGGAACTTGAAAAACAAAAGGTGTTATAGGAATACAGCTGTTGACCGATTTCACAAGTCTACAAAACCTTTAGTACTTCAACTGTCCCACAAAGCCGATAGTTTGAGATTTACAAAGTTAAGTTGGAAAAATAAATAGTATACCCATTTTGTATCACCTAGTATATTACATCTGCCAAGGGCAAATCTGATTGATGGGTGACACGACATTACCTTGTACCGCCCTATGATACCGCCGAAAATATCAATCAAACTCGACCGAAGCTCCCACAAATATTGGCCAACCTATATCATAGTTTACATTTACACAGGTAAAAGAGAATATTGATGATATTTCGTAGACTAAACCTTCATGCACAATATGGAACTACGTACAGCGTACCCATCCGACTCTGTAATTAATAAAACAATACGTTTTGTTTTAAAGTTACATTGAATATAAACCTTGCGTTCCCTTGTGTAAGGGAAACAAAAGGTATGGAGCACATTATATGGAAATATCTTGAAAACGACACAATTTCGGGGAACATACAGGAGGGTCAGATTTGATACATTTTAGCTCCTCTTTCACATACTACAAGGAATACTTCGAATAACCAGTAACCCTGTATAGAAAGGCGTTCATAATACTAATTCTGGTCATCTTGGCTACTAAAACAAGTAAGAACGAAGCACGCCGGTGGAAACTTATTCATATCTCCGAAGTTAACTGAAAGTGCATTATAACTTCCACCTGCGGGGAGGGTGAAGTGAGCTCTCAAATGGGGCACGTCTGAAAGCTTTGAATCTTTTCACAGTTAACTAAACAATTATATGGAGATTGACTCGTAGGTAAAGTAGGTAAATATTCCAGCTTTAATTAAATATATCAAAAGTATTTTAATAATAAATAAGTAAGTTGTTGAAAGAAACGTTAGATTAGATTTTTTTAAGATAACTACTATAGTAATGACGATAGCTGTGCCAGCATTATCACCTATCACCCTAATCGCCATGTACTTACAATAGGGAAAAAACATTGACAAAATGTGGGTGCAGTCCATATCTGCCTACCCTTTCAGGTAATTCAAGCGTGATGGAGTATTCTTTAGCATAGTGAAGTTATTTATTACTAGCTGTGCCCCGCGACTTCATCCGCGTAGTATTGGATTATTGGGTTAAAAAGTATCCTATATGTTAATCCCGGTTATAATCTATGTGTGTTCCAAATTTCATCCAAATCCGTTCAGTAGTTTTTGCGTGAAGGAGTAACAAACATACATACATACATACATACATACATACATACATACATACATACATACATACATACATACATCCACACTCACAAACTTTCGCATTTATAATATTAGTAGGATAATGTTTGCGAGTCCAGTTCAACAGTTTTCCAACCCAAAACTTCTTGATTACGAGCCGCGGCCCTGCTAACCTGCGTTGTCCTGTCTTGACACATAATTTTCCTGACAACGGATATTAATTATATTATAGGAACCTAGTTTCTCATCTTAAGATACAGGACTAACAATATTCATAGTAACATTATGTACAGTATACGACAAAGTCATGTAATTTACTTTGTTTGGCCGCGCCAACCCAAACCAGTAATCGTGGCCTGGCTTCCTATTGTTCATGGGATAACAAAGCTTGATTATTATACCTTTTTGTGGTACAACCCTGAAGAAAAGTCTCGTTCATATTAGTCCCAAAGGACGAATACCTCTAGGCGTAAAAAGTGTATCGGGTGTCCGAAAAGGAACCCAAATATTTTATTGATTTCATTTTCTAAAGCTTTGCCTTGGTGTTTTTCTATACATTACAAACAATATGTGCCTTATAGGTACTGCAAAGTAGAACATGGATTGAAATAACGATAAAATTCGTTTTATCTGGAAAGTCGTGTTTTTTTCAGTTCTAACATCCGGACTAATCGTATAATAAGGCTGTGTGCACAATCGAGCACAAAACACCAATAAATCGAGTTCGTTGGCGATATATCACAACGGTTGGCAGCTGAGCTGACTCGGCGAGAGGTTGCAGATAATGACGTCATCGGGTCGCAGCGCCCTCCCTACAATGCCTTCATTATGTGCTAACAACTTGCTTACTATTGTGCAGACTGTCTGCAGGCTAATGGAAATGTAGGTACTATTGGAAGTTGGTGCTGACGTCGAGTTCTTTGGATTTTGTAAGCTTTGTATTGAATTCGTATTTTTTTACTCCCAACCCAAAGGAAGGAGAAGTGTTATATGTTTGACATTTTTGTAAAGTTGCATTGTGGGAACTAGACTCAATAAACTGACTTAAACGCGGTTTGTTTTGTATTGTATGAAATTGTATTGTTTTGTATGAAACCTGATAAAGATGATAAAGTTAATGATAAAGTTCATAGTTATGTTCAGGCGCGAGCTTCAAAGAGTGAGAGCGCTTGCTGAGAGCGCTTGCTGCCAGAGCTTCCAAAATTATGAGTTTTGATTTAAAAAGTTTATTTTATCAGGCAGATCACAATCGGAAATGTCCAAGAAGATTTCGAATGATAAAAATTCTCCTATCACAAGTCCAAATAGTGGGTCAAAATATTTACTTCACTTTGATAACTGATAGCTCATTAAAATTGTAAAAATTGACCTTCTAAGCTTTTCAACGTTGAAAATAACATAAAGAAAGATGACGAAGCCACAGCAAAGATAAGTAAGTACTCGAAACATCCGAAATTGTAATTCAAAGGTAGTACATTAATTCACTCACTTTCATATTAATAAAGATAATAAACACGTCTAATTAACAAACCAAATAGCCAATAAAATAGAGTAGACGAATGATCCTGTAATACTTTTGCCATGTTAACTGCGGGCGCGCGGAACGAAGTGGATGTCAGGCTTCCGAGATAAATCACTCCTATTACGATTTATTGGCACATGGGTAGACGCTGCGACATTTAATTTAACACAAGATGTCCTTTTAATGTTATTAAATTTAAATATGATATACTATAAATCTGTTGAATTTAATATTTGAGAATGAAAAGAGATTGTATCATTGATGTATGAGGATTAGATTTCACATTTCCTATAGAAGTTGTTTATAGGAAGCAACGGTTTGTTATTAAAATGCTGTCTTGATCTAGCTGACCCAGCGTTGGCATAGAATATTATCAACTATTTATATTGCTGTCTCTATTTGATTTTGACATAAAAAGAGTGGATCAAGAACATCATCTAAAGCAAATTAAAATTTCAATAGATTTTTAAATGAATATATTCAAGGCGTTGAGATAATATGACGGTTTCAAGGCATCAAGGGCGCAATTGTAAAAAACGTCCCATATTTCATAGAGGGATATTTTCTACGAATAACAAACTATGAATTTATAAGACGACCTTCGAATTGTTTTAGAGCAATTTTCACGTAAGTGCGTTATTACGGAACCTATAAAGCACTTATTGCTTCGGCAAGATTTTCATGACATTATCATAATGCTTCTGTAGTTTTCCCAGATCACCATCGAAGCGCGCGATCATCGATTCGATGTTGCTCACGAATTTGTCGGTGACTCTATTTTCGTGATCGTTCGCCTGTGCCACTGTTTCCATGAGGCGGGCTAACTTCACGGTTCTCTCATCATCAGTTCGCTCCAATGCTGCCCGAAAGACCTGGACTTTTTTCTGTCTTATCAATTGTTTAGTATTCCTAAATGGATTAAATGTTTCTAGTCTGCCACTGGAAGATTGGGTATCGATGTCTCGTATTGAGTTATTTCTTTTGTAAACAACACTGAATGATTTTTCATTGGCCTCGTCGGACATTGTAGATATCTAAAATACGTAAATCGATATTTACTTAGGTGCACATAGCAAGAGGGATCTTCTTATAAGAATTCCTTTGAGGGCGGATCTGAAATAAATAAATTTAATAAAATTAAAACATGAACTTTGATTATTGCTGAGATGACAAGTGATGACAGACAAAAAAATATAATATTTTTTTTATATTAATGGCCTCTTTCCATTGGGTCAATGATTCTGCCAATGTCAAGTAACTTAAGAGCGTTTTCACATTATCCGATCCGATATCGGTGTCGGACGACGCTAGCCGACATGCGATAGCCGACACCATGTGCTATTTTCACATTTTTCCGACAAAATCGTTCCGATACGGCCATTTGCTCCATAGCTTAGTGCGGGGAGGTCATCATGGCAGACTATAATAGAAAACTTTATTAGCTGTATCTATTATATTTGAGACGCAAAAAAAGATCTGTCCACAGACAGTACTGGATACATCCCATTGTGGAAGCTAGATATTCAGAGGGAGCATTTTATACTCTTTTTAGCAAGCTTAAACTTTATTTATATATTTATTTGAAGTTTCGATAGACTGATGACAACCAAACTATTTAGTAAACAAGCTCAAAATGGCCACCGCGCATCGGGCTCTACGCACACAGAGACAATTTAGATACACGTATAGCACACATACAAACATTATCGCCCGACGGCTCACGGGCGTCCGATGGTGCCGCCAGCATATCGGTGTCGGCTTCGATATCCGATATTGAGCCGGACAATATGAAAGATAGGTACATATTTCATACATTTTACTTACCCCGATATCGGATCGGCGTCCGACACCGATATCGGATCGGATAATGTGAAAACGCTCTAAGGAGTAACGAATAACAAACACAACACGCGTTTATCACGTGTTTAACTTACCATTAATAACATCGCAAGCATTTAAAACACTGCCATCTATATTTCCAAACTTGAACAAAGTAATAATAGTGAACAAAAATCCCTGAAACTCTCCGAACAAAACTCATTCCCGTTATTCCTGTTCCTCAGCATACGTATTGATACATACTCTGTTTAAGAGAGGGCGCTAGTTATAATATTTTCTTTGTAAGTACCAGCTTTGGCATTACCTGCTACTGTGTTACGGCAGTACGGTTCTGTACGGTTATATAGTATTTTAAGCACTTATAGCATAGCTGCCTAGTAGAAATAAGTTTATGACATGACAATATTCTGGGCTATTACTTAATTTTTTGTGATGCCTTATGCATTAACCTACATTGTCCTCACACCTCTAATTATACCTACTGTAACGCAACTATAATTAAAAAAAAAGAGAAAAGAAAAATGTATCCATGGAGTTTCTTGCATGTTCTTCTCCATAGGATTTTGTTATGAACATGCACCTAGATCTTGACTTTTTAAAAGTGCCAGTTAATCTGGCCTATTTGAAATAAAAATATTTGAATTTGAATTTAACTTTTGAGTAGCTATTCAACAGAAAAATCCCATAGGCAACCTATTTTTTTTTTATTATGGCTCTGTAGAACGATTTAAGCACCAGCAGCGGACGTAACAAGTGACCCATAAAAACTTTAGTCAAATTAACGCATAAAATGCGCTCTTTTTGTACAGTAGGTGATCACCTAAGGAATACTTTGAGCGAAGTGAAACAAACCCTCGTATCATTTGACACTGCTAAGGTCAAGGCTCCAATTCACTGCCGCGTTAAATTACGATCACGATTTACCCGTCAGCATTGCTCCACCTACTCGATCTAACGCACTAAGTCATCAAAATAATATTTTCGCAATAAACACGTGAAAGCATTCGTGGAACATAAACAAACTCATAGGTAAGTACTTTTAATACCGCCGTTGCAGTTTCTACTATAAACATTACAATTAATGCTCAGTCCGTGATACTTGTATTTCGTAGATACAGAGTGCTTGCTTTTCTCCACCATATCCTAATTTAACTTTAAGTCTGAAGTATACTTAAGTACCTAGAGCAGTGTTTCACAACATACTTAGCTATCATTATATTGGGGTCAATGGGCTTTGTTACATTAGTTGATAACGACACTGACACATTCGCGTCACGACGCTTCTGCTTCTGATACATAGCGCGCTAACGTATTCATGATACAGGCGCAGCAAAACGCTCACTCCTGCGGGACAAAGCTCTAACTATCAAGCTATCATACTGAGTGAGCGTCACAAAGCCCGATAGTCCATGAAGTCTTCAGACGATAGTGACCGCCAACATCTGCGTTAAGTGCCACGGTAGGCAAAGCTTCGTGAAGTTAGACGCAGATGTGGAAGTGGCTTTAGATTACTTCTCCGCCGCCGATCGGATCGGTGTTAACGGTCGATGTGAAAATGCTTTAGTTCACTCTGATTTGATTGTCTACCGATACTTACCTACACGAAGTGACGTGGGAATATTGTTGGATTGTATTATATTGATCTCGACATTTTGTGCTGTCTATTTCTGGCATAGTTTATAAGTGTTACCCTATTATGTGTAAATTGTACTGGGAATAAATTTATAGGTGCCTTTATTTATTAATAGGTACCATTATTATTAACTACTTACTGAACATTCGATGTCTCGCCGCCGAGTAATGGAACACCCAGTCAAGTTTAAGAGCAACATAACTTAAAAAAATAATCAGATAACGTAGTCTTATAAGTTTTAAGTGGGATTTAGTCAGTATTATGGTACAATAATATGCTACGCCAGGTATAAGATGATTGCTCAAGCCCACGTCACGATGAGTGTTATCATTGATTGAGCATTATTAGCCGCTTATAGTAACGGTTTACGACATAATATAATTCATAAGCAATTAGTCCACACTTGATTAAACTGGTACGTCTTGGGAATAACAAAAATAAATTGACAGCGGTACCAGGAAAGCAGCGAGCAGATTATATTTTCCTGAACCTACTATTACTTGCGTGGGAAAACGCTCAGCTGGTATTAACCGGCATATCTACGTATACTTAATCCGAAGCTAACACCCCCACACACTCCGTTTCATGATTACAATTACGGCCAGTTTTTTCCTTGCAAGTAACAGCCAAAGTAATGTCTTAAAAAAACCTTAATTGTATGTTAATTTCATAGGTAAAAGTAACGGTTAACTTGACTTCTTTCCTGCAAAATGTTTGCTGTTGATTTAACTTTACGTCTCCTTTTACTTAATGGTTTATGAAGAAACTAGCCGTCAGAGTATTTCGGTTTCAATAACTTAAGTATGTACCTACTAGTGATGTAACGAATATTCGCATTCGCATTCGCATTCGCGAATATTCGCATATTTTTTGACATTCTCATTCGCATTCGCATTCGCAAGAATCTGTGCGAATGTTTGGCGAATGTTTTTGAAAAACAAAAAGGAAATTTTGAATAGATGGAAATGGAATTTTAATACAACTAGTAAGAATAATATATTTTTACAACAAACTTGCTCGTGGGTTGCACTGCTTTTAGGTTCATAAAGCAGCGTATTACGCACTAGTGATTTTGACTTTACATTTTTTAAATCTGAGTAAAGAATCCTAAAAATAGTAAACATTTTTATAAAATAAATAAACAATGTTTATTAAATTATTATTATTTATCTTTGCCAGACCCATAGATAAATATAACTGGGCAAATGCATATCGGACTATGCATACTGTATGTATAGGGTTCAGTAGACATAGGCCACTTTTCGATAATACGGAACCCTAAAAATAAAAGTGATGTATTTTTTATTGATATGAAACATTGAATACGGCGGCTCTCATGACCTATTAATTTCTGTAAACTATTGGCTACCGTATAAATAAAATTGTAAGAAATTCTGAGACTAAATTTATTAAACCGGCATTCAAAGACATCTTAAGTAAAAGTGACATAAACCTTTATTTTCTTTTTGGACTGATGAAAAGTTCTTATTAAGAGTTTAAATTCAAATAATTAAGTCGTGATTAGGCTGGGTGCTCAAGCACTGGTGCGTGGGTTTGAGACTCAGTCCAAACTTTCGATTTTTTCAAAATTAATTATATTTATTTTAAAATGTAAATAACTATTTATTTCCTATAATAAACCATTTATAATGTTGTTCTAAGTCAAAGGATGAATGCTTGCTACTCCCGTAAAAACGGCCACTTTAAAACGTAATATTTCGTAAAAGGGAAATTTATATTGAAAAACTGTCAAAGAAACCTTCAAATTATTTTAAAATACCTACTGAACAATACCTCACTCAAGGGGCTAAGTAATTTTTTTTTTCACTCCCCTTTATTAAGTCTGGGAGGTATAATAGTATAACTTTGCTTTCAAAATACACAGTTTTGTAGCGGTACATAATCTCAATTTTTTTGCCAATTTGCAGTAGTTTATCCCTAATAGTCTCTAAATAACATTACTGTGATGTCAGAGAGACGAGCAGACGGACAGACGGACGCGGACGTGGCCAAACTATAAGGGTTCCGAGTTTGACTACGAAACCCTAAAAACGTACGGCGCGCCATCTTGTTTTATTTTTCATTCATCCTGCAATTCTCTAGGTCTTAAACAAATTCGTGAACTGTGATTTTTTTCCATTAAAATTGTAATATTTAAAACATTTTCTACTCGCAAGTGTGTTGTAAAATGTCGTATGAAACGCGTGAGCATTGTTCATTATACACCTTGCCTCTATCACATCCCTCGCATTAGTTTCGGGCTGCATACCAGCTTCGATCGTAATGTAATGATGAACTTAGCTTACTTGTACATAAAATTTCAATATTTAATACTAAACTACTCTCATATCAAAACAAATCTCTTTGAATATCAAAACAAAACTTTAAGTGGCTAACTTCGTTTTTTTAACCAGTATTGGTTCGGCTATGCTTGGCCGACATGAAATGTCAAACCAGTCTAACATTTTGCACGCTCTTAATTAACCCTCGACGAAAAAAGAGGGGTGTTATAAGATTAACATGTGTGTCTGTCTATGGGATCGTAGCGCCCAAGCAGATGACCCGAAAGGTATTCTGATCGAGAGTTTTCTTGGCTATGTTTCATGAAAATCGGTTCAGCCGTTTGAAAATTATCAGCTCTTTTGTAGTTTAAAAGTAATGACATCGGGGGTTTTTTTAATTTTCAATTTAGAGTTATTTCAAAGTCAACATTCGCATTCGCATTCGCATTCGCGAATGTTGGACCCAAATATTCGCATTCGCATTCGCGAATGTCAAAAATCTAACATTCGTTACATCACTATTATACCTACCATTCTAAAATAGAATAAATATTGTGTTAAAGGTTAAAATTCACACATAGCTAATGAAACAGCCATTATCACTTGAAAACTAGAAGTGGAAGATTAACTTCTCATATTGAACAAGTCTGTTTCGGAACGTCGGTATTCTCCAATATTGTAAGAAGTGAGCAGCGCCTTTGTAAGAAAACACGCGTCTACTATTACGAAGAATAATAAGGTGAACTACATTATAATACGTAACCAAACTAGTGTCAAGCCGAACATTCGGCTTCGGCCTCGATCACATTCGGGCAAAAAGCGCAACTTCGGCCATAGTTTCAGCTTCGGTCAAAAAGGCAAATATTGTATTCTAATGCCGAAAACAAATGGTTATTAATGGGTATACTCGTCCGGCCGCTTGGCGCAGTGGTTTGGGCGTAGGCCGCTCGGCTCACTGCACATGGTGGGTTTGATTCCCGCTGGGGTAAATTTAGGAAATGGCCTTTTCGTAATTTGCCCTGGTCTGGGTGTCACTGGGATCGCCCCCAGTCCATTGTACGGTACCCATAGTACAAGCGTTGCTTAGTTTGGGACCATACAGTTAGTGTGTCATTCTGGCGACATTTATTATTTATAGTAGTACGTACCATATTTGTCTCAGGAAATAGGTGTACCTATTTAAGTAATTGTAGGTAGTTACCTACATTCATTGATAGGAATAGTTATTTGAGAAGTGGCGTCTTTAAATTTGCCAAACAACAGAGGTCCACTGTACGGTGTTCGTAAATAATGTGATTGATTTGATCGGTTTGATTTGCTTTCAAGCTTTTTCGCGTGTAGCATGGATGTAAAAATTACTATAGTGATGTGTGGTCGTTAGTTCGGTCGAATGCGGATACCGAAATGAGAGAGTGCCGTCACCCAAATTTTCTGAACTTTTTTACGGATTAGGTGGCGCGCTATCATTGGTTGCCCTATTCGGGGCAGAGTGGGGTGGCCGGGCACTCGGACACGTGTTTTTGGGGTTAACACGTGTTTGTAATTGGAATCACAAAAACATGGCTGATCGCCCAGTGGGGGTGCAAAATTGTATTGTTTGGATGGAGTTAGTCGAGTCATTTTTGATCGCACATGTGTTTGTAATTATGTACATAACCGGACGCAACAAACTGGCACTCGTATTCGTGATTTTTAAGTTCTACCATTCCTGACTGCCAAAAAAAAGTAAGTATGCGGATATCAATATGCATACAACAACTTTGAGTCGCATTGTTCTGCAGCTCAAAGGACGTTTTTTCCACTGGGCCACTTATAGACTTGAACTGGAATTAAGTAATAAGAAACAAGAAAGTTTCAACAACATCCTGTATTTAAAGTAGGTACCTACTAAGTGCTGAGTCTTTAAACATGTATGATCCGATTAGTTTGTTTATATTTAAGTTACAATAAGATGCTTACCTAAGAAAAATTCCAATGAGTGCGCACGATCATTTTACACCTGTATACAGCATTATTCCGAACGTGAACAAAATCATAATGTATCTAGTATATGTGTGATGTACATTCCTTATGACTCAGTATAAACTCAGCTTGAGAGTAAACGCGTGAGAAAATGCATAACAATAATTAACTATTATTGACCTATATTGTTGACCTATTTTTTTACGGAATTCAGGAGCTTAGGTACTGGAAATCCGTAAAAAGTTTCGGATTCAAAATAAGATCCAATCTTTCGAAAAATATACTTAGTAGCAATAGGCTGGAACCTAGGATGATATAACCGTTCTAGGTTGGAACAGAAGGGCGATTTATGATTTTCATATGAAATAGGTATAGGTACTCAGTGCTTTTTTATACACCACACACAAGGTAAGTAAATATATTTACTTATTTTGGTTAGGATTTTAACAAACGCGAAATACTTTATTTTGTTGTGCATCAATCTAAGGTCAAAATAAAGCTTCAATTGTTATTTTTTACGAATACGTCAGTCAGAAATTAATAGGCATTGCGTACCTACTTCTACCGCCTACGAGTTCTCCAAGCAACCGAAACTAAGCGACCCTAATAGTAACGTCTGTCTGTCTGTTGTTTGCATTTTATTCGGAGATATTTTATTAGGCCTAAGTAATTACTAAACGCACACTTTTTAGATATTTTTATCGCCACAAAAATATTTTATCGCCACAAAAATATGTACTTTGAAAAAATATTTTCCGAGCTCCCTCCACCAAATGGACAGTTAAGACTTTTAAGGTAACCTATGTATTAAAAAAAACCGGACAAGTGCGAGTAGAACTCGCGCCCTGAGGGTTCCGTACAATATTTTATTATGATTTTAGATAGTTTTTCCATTCCTGGATTCCAATATCGATACCGGCAAGACATTTTAATAATAAATAGTTCCCAAAAATGCTTAAACAAATTCGGGAACCCAATACAAAGTGCAACCTAACTGAATACAAACCCTTATTTTACACACTTAGGGGTGGAATTTTACAAAACGCTGAAATTAATATTTTTTATTTGTAATAAGTAGCCTCAATACTTATTTTCATGTCTCTAGGTTCATTTAATTTTTTTACCCCATACAAACTTTCACCCCCTATTTTATGCACTTAGGGGTGGAATTTTCCAAAATCCTTTCTTAGAGGATACTTGCGGTATATAAGGTACTTACTGTCAAAATTTCATGATTCTAGCACCAGCGGTTTTGGCTGTGCGTTGATTCCTTTGTATTGATAAGTGAATTTGCGAAAAGTATCAAAATATGTGACATAAATCACCGTATCTTTTGATTGCGTTGACTTAGAAGCCTAATTTTTTTACACCCAGAAGGGACCATAGCATTTGATATTTGGTATTAATTTCAACTTGATAACTCTACCCGTTTCTGAGAAAAAAGGTCTTGACAGACAGACAGACAGACAGACAGACAGACAGACGGACAACAAAGTGATCCTATAAGGGTTCCGGATTTTCCTTTTAGGGTCCGGAACCCTAAAAACATTAACCCTTATAGTTTTGACAAGTCCTTCTGTCCGTCTACCGAGCTGACTAAGTTAAAGCGAAGTTGATGCCCCGTTTCTGAACAAACTCAAACGCAAACACAACTTTGTTTGAAATAAAACTATTTTACGGATTCTATCGCGTTTATTTACTTTTTTATGTTCCCGACGTTTCGGCTACTTTACAGCAATTCCATGGTCACGGGGGGACTGAGGTGTTAGACGTCCTGATGTCATAGTTAACAACTGGGTACCCTCATATTTAGTTGCTGTAAAGCAGCCGAAACGTCGGGAACATAAAAAAGTAAATAAACAACTTTGTTTTTTTTTATTCTACGACGTTAGTTTTTGATACGGTGAGTTTCCATCGTTATTAAAGTAACTACGGAACCCAACATTATGCGCGGTCCGACACGCACTTAGCCGGTTTATTCTTAATTCTTCCTAAACTTAAAATAAATACTTCATATTTTAGTAAGTACATTTTATTTAAGAACATTAACTACATCGTCCATTGCAGTAGCTTCAAGGTTCAAGGTAATATGGACGACAGCCACGGCAGCTTGCCGGTAGTTTTGAACGTTTGCCAGTCGTACAGAAACCTCCCAACCACCAGGAGTATTAACCCTAAAAGAACTAAATTAACAATATTTATGGGACTTATTGGCATTTCCGATTCGTCGCCCCCGCAGATGTTCCCCAGGGCTATCGTGCTGATCTGAAATGAAATTGAAAGAGAGTTATATCGATACATAATATTTGTAACGGATATAGGAAAATATTTTGGTGAGGTAAGACATTCACCTGTTATATTTCCGACAAAAAAGAGGGGTGTTATAAGTTTAACATGAGTATTTGTGTATCTGTGTGTCTGTCTGTGGCACCGTAGCGCCCAAGCGGATGAACTGATAATTTCTTTAGATAGGTATTCTGATCGAGAGTGTTCTTAGCTTTGTCTCATGAAAATCGGTTCGCCGTTTGAAAATTATCAGCTCTTGTACCTGTAGTTTAAAAAGTTATCGCATCGGGGTTTTCTAAATTTCCAATTTTAGTTATTAATCTAATAATTAGCTATTCGTAATTCATAAACTGGGTGCTGGGGTCCCGGGGAAAAGCTGAAATTGCACTGGAACCCACACGAATTTAATCAAAAGGAAGAATAAGAAAGGAAGTTAAAAGAAAATAATCAAATTCCCTCCGCAAGATAAAGTTCTCACAGAAAGTGGAATTAATTTAGTAACACCAGAAGTTGATGCTATTATCTTTCAAACCATGACTAAAACTCTTAAAAGGTCAGAATATTCGGAGAATAAACTTTATCTGAGGATTGAAAAATCAAATTAATACTGGTCAAAGATCAAAGACGAAAGTAGGAACATTGGAAAGAGATAAAGATTTAATTTAAAGGGTTTTTATGTTTCAATAAGTATGCTTAATACTTAATGGAATTATCTTGGGTGACTTTTTAGCTGTTTTATAATTTCTGCCTACATTCCTTGTAGACGAAAATAACAACGGAACCTAAATTTAATAAAATCTGTAAGTAATGCCGGTGTATTAATTTCGAAATTGTCAAAACAATCTCGAGTATCCGCTCGGCGCTGAACAAAACGGGCAATTTTATATCCAAAATATTATTACTTTCGTACAATTTTATTCCAAGAATTTGTCTTAGAACGATTAGGTAGGTACCTAAGATTACGGCGCAATTGACAACAATCGCTACGGGCCGAAATAAATGCGACTCATAATAATACAGACATTTTGAGAATTTCCCTCAAATAAAAGAATAGGTAGTATAAGAATATTTGTAATGTTCCGACCTAAGTAGTAATGAGTTTAATATTTACACTATAATGTTGTTGATAACATTTAAATCACAAAAACTTTGAGGAATCCCGTAAAATGTTGTATTGTCTTAAAAACGCAATGATTTTATTCCAAAGAAAGTAAACACGCCGTGATCGCTAAAAAGAAGAATGCGGTAAACAAAAACATTGAATACGGAAAAAAAAAAACATTTCTTAATTCCTTAAGGTAGTCATTTATTTATTTGTGGGCTGGCAAGCCCACGACAGGTATGTCGTCTACAGACCCAATACGGTTGAATAGATCCATTCTCTATTTTTGTCATTAGAGGGTGTTCGTTGCCATGACAATCATTAATAAATCGATCTCAAGTCTGAGAGCGAACTTGCAAATCTTATTCTTAAGTTACACTGTACAATATTACGTGCAATAGCGTACTCAAGATCGCACTCAGGCTTGAGATCGTCAAACGACGCGTCACGGGGTGAATTACCTCTTTACCTGTATGAGTGAAGTCTTCTTATCGCTTGATCTGGAACACCTTATGTCAGACAAGTCCTTTATGATTCTCTTGTACTTGAGCAGCAGGCTCTGGAAGCGGGGTATGTAGAGACAGTCGCAGCGCCAAGGGTTGTCACCGAGGAACACGTGCATTATGTCGTTGTTAGCCTGAAACGCCTTGTCGAAAGCGTAGACAGGGATCTTAAAGAAAATAGGAAATACAATTCCATATTGTTTTGCAGTATGGACAATTACCTTAGCATAGGGGTTTGAGCGTAGGCGGCTCGGCTCACTGCATCGGATGGTTGCGGGTAAGATTCCCGTCAGGGAAAATTTCGTAGATCACCTTCTCGTTATTTGCCCTAAACTGAGTGTACAGTACCCATAATACAAGCGTTGCTTAGTTTATATAAATAATAATAATTTAGCCCTTTTGACGTCCCACTCCTAGGCACGGGTCTCCCCTCAAAACAGTGCGGGTTGGCGGATTGCACATGTCTTTCGAAAATTGGTTAGATTCTAAGACATGCAAGTTTCCTCACGATGTTTTCCTTCACTTGCTTACGCAAGTGATAATCATATAGAAATTATGATTCGCACATAGATTTTGAAAAATCCAGAGGTGCGAGCCGGGGTTTGAACCCAAGACATGGTGCCCGCAAGACGTGTGCTCAACCAATCGGCTATCACTTCCAGTTTATATAAAAGTAAAAAAAACATTTCCACTTCTTATGTTTTGGTATACCGGAATTTTTCTTCAAACGAACCTGTTTAAGCATGTTCCCTCGAAGGCTTAGAACTCGAAAGTTGGAGAACCACTCAGTGCCCTCCAGTTCCTTCACGGCAGATATGCTGTTGTTGTCCAAGAACAAATCCGCGAGATTTTTGTACTGAGGATTATGTACTATGGCCCTTATTGTGCCCAGCTGTAAAGGAACATCACAAATATATTATAATTTGCGCAATATTAAGTAACATTTCCTGAAAGCTTGAGAGGAATATAATTTGAAATTAAATAATTGTAGTTTCAATCTCGTTTATTTAAGGTCGCTTTTGAGTTTAACAACTTCACAATATCGCATAGTACACGCACATAAAATTTTAATAATAGTCTGGCTTTGTTTTCTATACTATCCCTATGTCCATTTTTCCAAATCAGTCGATATAATCGAATTAACAATAAGTGTGTGTACGTGTTATGTACAAAGATTCCTATATATATTTTTGGAATATATTTAAATAAGGGAATTTTGTTCTCTTGTGAATTCATGTCTAGATTCACGAAAGAACCTATTGAATTATATAGACCTTATCGAACTTCACGAACAGCCATTAAGTAGGTACCTATAATAGTACGATCTCTGATTTGGTAGTTCGGTTTTTTACATTTCTTTCGATAGGTATTATACATGATGGTAACCTAAGCACCTATTCGTTTGTGACCATGATACCTATTTTCGGAAATGTTAAATAAGTACGCTTTTTTATTTAGGTATACCTAATATTATAAATTACGATGTACATATTTGATTTTCTAAGAAAAAAAAGCCTAGAGTAAATATTCAATTTGGGATTCTACTCAGTAGGTAATACACCTAATTGAGATTTGAAGATGTACAAAAAATAGCTCTCTCAGGCACAGGAATTCCTTTAAGTCAGACTTACGACCATTAATAATATTAATAATATTTTTATTTATACTTCTTTCTGTTAGAATAACTCGTGTTAATTAGTGTAATCATTGTGTTTTATTGAACAAAGGATCTTTGACTAATATTATTCAGAAATTCTCATATAGCAGGTTGTATGTTTACTTATCGACATACAGAATATGACCCGTATAATAACTGTTTCTCCCTCGACAACCCCGGTAACATCAAAAACAATGCCTCCTTTGTACCGAGAAATTCAAAGACTTCTTAGAATACCTTGAGATATAAATTGTAATCCATCGTATACCATACGATTGAGAGTACATGATATATAGTTTTGTCTCACTCCGACCAGACCCATAAGACAAAGACAAATAGCCCTACTGAAACAAATGCTGTCATCAAAAATGCTCCCCTAGTGTATCGGATATCAGAGAACCGTGAAATTGCATCGTAAAGTATAATTTACCCGATTCCAAGTACTTTTGAAGTACATAACTGTTTATAATTGCTCAGTAAGGGCCTAACGATATCTTCATATTTCATACAATATGTTACCTAACTGTCGCGCGCAAATAGGTTACTACAAGCATCGAATCCGCGTATTGAATTTATTGACTAGTCTCTGATTGAATTGAACATCAATGATCCCAGACTTTAAATGCAAATAAATAAAATTGAATTTCAAAATAACAGCTTTTAAAATTTCCAAGTTACGGTAAGTACATACATAACAAAAACCTATTTTTATTTTTTATTGTCTGTCCGTCTATCGGTCTGTTTGTTCCTGCTAATATCCGAAACGGCTGGACCAATTTTGAAGGGACTTGCACTCGCAGATAGCTAATGTTATAAGGAGTAACTTAGGCTACTTCTATTTTATCGAAATATTATCTAGTTAGCAATATATCTGACAGTGTCCTCCTTATTAACTTTGCAACACGAGTGACAGAGTCAGTGGCACACAGACAACTGTCTGAGAATGTGAAGGAGGCCGAGCCTGCTATACTTACATATCTGTAGTTGTATATAGCAAATGTCTTGAAATTCTCATAGCATTCGGTCACCAACTGATCCCACAGTAGTCAAAACCCGGCTTCACAGCGTGAAAGGTGGTCGTTGTGTTTAGTTATCTCTTTATTTAAGCGTATTATATCGAAACTTGCATCTTCCGTTACACTCATATCCTTAAGTCCTTGAGATTTTTGTGAATCAATAAGTGCTGTTAGCACTTCGATTCACTTCACTTGAAAAAATAAACACGGGCTTTCATCGTGTTTAGTCGAAGATTTTACCAGGAACAAAGTTTGAGTAGACGCTTGGTTGGTTTATTAATTGCTTTGCTGATAAGACGACCGGTCCTCGGCATTTTTAAATCTTGCGTCAAGTAGGTACTTATTGAATACGCCCAAGTTCTAGTTTAATCAAAGTTGATTTGAGATTTTTTTGTCTGGTTAAATTCAGTTTGAATTTCTAATCTATAAAATTGCGCTCCCTTGATAGAAAATTTGTTCCATTTTAACATACCTTAACAAATTGCCTGTTTGATTTTCCACTTTTTGGGACTTCAACCCTCAACGCTTGGTGGATTCAGGCCATAATTCATAACGCTGGCTCAATGCGAATTGGCGGCTTCACACATGTTTCGAGAATTGGTTAGATTTTTTAGACATGCAGGTTTCATCACGATGTTTTCCTTCACCGCGCGTAAGCAAGTAATAAGTACACTGAAATCATGATTCGCACATTTATATTGAATAACGCAGCGGTGCGACCCTCGTTATAGCCGGATCCTTAATCCTACCCGTTGTACGTTGGATGCTAGTAATATACAGCTATTTCTAAAATTTGATCTTGAAAGTTGAATAAAGTAGGAAGAAAGAACACTTCGCGAAGAAAGAAGCAAAACGTGAGTACATTTCTCGGTAACCAAACGGGAATGATAATTAATATTTGCTCATCTCTTCTCAGGCAATCTTATCGAAACGTATAGGTACTTATTGGGCCAACATTTACGACAAAGAGCAATTGTCAAACTGCGACCTCATTAATTTAATAGTTTAATAAATAACCTAGTTGGCTTCATGTTCGTATACGCGACCTGCTTGTAGCAGATGGTGTGTATCACGACTCATGTTATAGAAATAAAATGTATGTTCCATAAAATTCCAGTAAACAAAAACATTCTCGCCCCTTGTACCAAGATTTGGGAGGCAGGAGAACCTTGTTAAACATAGAAATGTTATTCATGAGACAATTATTCGTCACCAGATATAACATAAAATGACACAATAAATATATTTATACTAACTAGTATTTGAATGTATAATGGTCGAAATTCGACCATAATTCATTCAAATTTTAACTTTATATTTGATACTGGCACGCAGAATGCACTATGGAAGTCCCGCCCTCCAAAAACTATCACCGTTTGTCAGTCAGACAGTCTGTTGGTGTGGAGGTTACAAATGTGTGTGTCAATTCATGGTAGAGTGTGTAATGTTTTATTTATTGATTTTAGTGTATTCGTAAGTATTATAATATAAAAATATTAGCATTCTGCACTCCTTCTCTATGTCAACAATATAAGTGTGCCAAATTTTATACTCCTCCGTCCGCGCAATTTTCGTACTAAGCGGTTGAAAGTTTTTGCTTCACGTATTAATACATAGATAAGTATTAGGATAAGGTGCGAATGATGTGGGTTTTTAGCGGCTGGCGTGTGGGAGCGTTAATAAGCGTCGACAACAAAAAAAAATCGTCTAAGAATATAAATTACAGGGAAAATCTATTTGCGCTAAAGTGAGGCGAGGGCGCGACTTTTCCTCTTTTTTATGTAAAAAAAGCAAAATGGGTGTAAATGTTCCGGTAGCGCAAACGAGGGGGTAAGGATTGTCTTTAAAATCGCCAATTAAACAAATAGTTTAACACCCGTTTTCAAAAACATTATTATCTATGAGGTCTCATCAAAGAAATTGTTCACACGCTGCAAGTTTCGAAAGCTATGTTCCAGAACTATGTAGATGAGTATTTCTAACAACAAACGTAACCGAGCTTTCATCTGGCTAGAGTAACGGTCCCCAGTAATCTAAAGTCCCTCTGGAAATATTAATCATCAAACCACTCTGCCTCCCTTTCCATAGATAGTAGGTAGGTATAGGTATGTCCACATAAGCACTTATAGACTTATGCTTGAGTATGTAGTTCTCATGTAACAAGTAATGAAACTTGAAACTAATTGGGTCGAACATTTTCTGTGTAAACAGACCACTCCTAAATGATGTCATTTCGTAGAAGTAAAACATGAGTAGGTATCATAATTCTTGATTCATTAGGTAATATGAGTACAATTGTTACTGCAGGTAGTCAAATTACCTACCGGCAGAGTTCTTTTTGCACAAGCTTTGACCAAGAGAAAGCAATAATTATAATTTTATTTAATCTATTTATTTTTCTAAAAGCTGTTTCAATTCACTGACTGTTTTGTTGTTTCTTTCAGTTATTCGATAAAGTATAAACAATACCAATGGTTCATATTAAAAATAAGTAAAATGATAAATCTTTATTTGCACGCACACAGGAGGCATTACAATATGTTGTTATTATTAACCTATACAAGCAAATAAAATTGAAGTGTCTTATTTTAATGTCAAAATAACAGCTTTGAAAAATAAATATAATTTAATATAATAACATAGCAGGTTTTAGTTCATGTCTAACTTGTGTTTGTTTTTCGTCACTTTCTAATTTGCCCAACTGAAAGCAGCGCGTTCCATCTACCGTCTTACTATCGTTTCCTACCGTTTAAGGTGAAGGCGCCTGTCTAGCCCGCGAAATTCTAAATTTTCGAGTATTTTTATAGTTTATCCAAAATCTGAAAACATTTAAGACAACATTTTGTGATTTGCGACAAACACAGTATGCAGTGCGTTTATTAATACATTTATTTTACTCTAAATATTATCACGGTGGATATGATACTAGTAAATCACTAAATATACAAAAATTGCCAGATTATCTGGATAGCTGTCGTTCTTGAAATGTTTTAGAGTAAGTTGGATATATTCATAAATGCACTGCACACGGTCTTTTTCGCGAATTACAAAATTTGTCTTTTATTACTGTCTGATTTTGAAAAATTTCTAAAAGAACTCAAAAAATTTGAACTTCGCGGGCTAGATGGGCGCTTTAGCCTTAATAGTTTATCTGTATTAATAGTTTATCATGTCCCATAAACTTGTCGTTGGGAGAATCATCGGTAGACGATGGGGCCAACTTTAAATTAGAATTGGATAAATAAATGTATAAAAGTACGGTAAGTAAGTACTTATAATAAAAATAATGCTTGTCTGTCCCTGTGTCTGTCTCTGACTATCTGTCTGTTTGTTCCAGCTAATCTCCAATACGGCTGGACCAATTATGACAGGACTTCTACCGGCACATAATTAAAAATATAACTTAGATCAAATATTTATGTGAAAGAATTTACTTTCAGCCCTAGATGAGAAAGGTGACTAACTTCAGACATTAAAATGGTAGGTACATGGGGCCTATCCGTTCAGAAAAACCTCGTGATCAGCGTCTAGACGTATTGATGTAGGTACTCCTGTAAACACCCATAGTGTGAAGTCAGCAAATATAGGGTATAAATAAGACGCCCCGATCCGTAGCCAACATTTCTGACTCACCTTTGAATCAGTGAGCAAGCTTCGTCAAAAATTACTTTGCGAGTATCTTAAAAAGTGTTTTGATAAGTTCCCGACGTTGACTAGGTAAGTGGAAATCAGAAATAAGGAGATCATTTTGTATAATTCTTGAAGACGCTCATGATTTATAATAAAACCCAGTTTTCTGTTCCCACGACGGCCTAAGACTACGTCACGATCACAGACGTGTTCACGATCAATGTTGGCATTGATTGACATATTCAATACAAATAAGGATCATGATTAGCTGTACCACAGCCGAATAATGTTTAATACTATTTGACCACAGCCGATGGCATAGTCTTGGGTCAATCACGTAAACTAGCCGGCATGAGAAAAGAATACCTGGTAGGCACATAAAGTGGACCGACGACCTGATATCCAGCGACCTGAGTTTAAATCTAGGTATCAAAAAGCCAAAATCACGCGGTGTTCCCAAGCGGTCACCCATCTAAGTACTGACCGCGCCCGACGATGCTTAACTTCAGTTACCGGACGAGAACCGGTGTATTCAACGTGGTATGGACGTTGGCGAGCAATGAACCGAATTATTTGGCAGATAGTGGTAGAAATTATGATAATGATGAAGACGATGAAGTAGAGAAAACAAAATCTAAATATGTAAAGAGAACGTGCAGTTCATGAATTTAGATAGATTAAATGACATTGAAATCTGTTATAGGTATATGTATATAGGTAACGTCTAAACACTTAAATAAATATAAATAAATTAATTTGGTCGCATGTGGATTCCGTGTTATTTTTTCATATGAAATAATATACCCATGCAGGTATTTATTATTTTATGCCAGATATCTTCTGTCACAACAAAAACAACAATACGATACTTATAGTCCTAACCATCCACATACTATATTCCAAAGATTAGTAGATAAAATGCCAGACGCTGAAACGTAATTGAAGTGAACTTTATGAATGAAACACAAAACGTCGCTGAAATTTGACTTTCCGCACAGTCGAGCGAAAGTACACGATCAAAGACATCCGACTGTAGGTAAGTAAATGGTAAACCGCCTCTGATCTCACAAGAGATGACAAATGTTTATTCCAGTTTCGAGGCTGTTCTGCGAAACCCTGGAGTAGCATGCAATTTCAGTTAACATATAACATACCTAAAATATTATGATTACCCACATTTTGACGCGGGCTTCAATAGTACATTGTTACACGAGTGGTGAAAGTGACAAAATAAGTCTTTCACCCGAGGTAAACACTGTGCTTTTCATTACGAATACAAGGAAATTAAAAATAAAAACAGGAATTGGCTAAAGAAATAATACAAGGAAGTATGAACAATACTATACAACTCGAAAAAATAAATAAAGATCGGATCGCCGCCTATTTTGTTTTTTTTTTCGTTGGCCGGCCAACTTCATTATTTAGCCATTATTTTTCATTTTATCCTTAAAATATTTTGCCCCAATCTATGTTATTTTAGAGAAATTGTTGAAACTAAATTATAATTAATTCATTTAAAAATATATATTCTTTAATTAATACTTAACTTTATGTTATTTCAATTTTACATCGTGCTGTAATTGAGTGACTGTAGAAAAAGTTTGAACATGGTTCCATAGAAATGTGAAAATGGAACTAGTTTTTTTTTATAATTTGACAGCTGTCAGTTGATAGCGATTCTCCCGGGCCGGAAAAGTATTACTTTCAACCCGCTCCAACTTCAGACCTACTTTCAGAGTATGAGTAATGAAAAATCTTTTTATCCTTCCCAGTAAATAAACATTCGATGAATCGTCGTCAATCAAAATTAATTTCGATGTATTGGTTTCTGTCGAGGTACCCTTACGTTAAGTTATTAACCTAACATCTGTATTGAAAACAATGGATCCTTTACACTTCAATGGATTCTTAAATGAAAGACAACAACGACGCGTTCACAAACGTTCTGACACAATGGGCGTTCAAAGGTCAATCCGGTTTTTGATTGGAAAGAAACATAAAATATAATCAACTATATTTAAGGAATACCGAAAAATGAAATAAGTAATTAAAGTTTATTGCGTTTATAATGTTTACGTTCCCGACTTTTTGAGTGCTTTAGTGTACCCGTGATCATATAAATTACGAAGTTGAAACATACATTTTCGTCCGGATAACTTAATGACACTAAAGTTCTACTGTGACATGCTCAATAGTGTACATACTCAGACGAAAATAACAACATAGATGGAGCGCGTAGAACTAGAGATTAAAAGTATTAGCAATCGGTATCGGCCCGTATAATGCTCTGTAAGCAATTGGCTACAGCTTGTGCCCTACCACTATACAATTACTTGGTATTGCTGGCTAAATTCGCTAGTTCTACACGCTCAGTCTAATTTATTATTTTCGTCTGAGTATAGGTACCTAGTAGGTTATCGCGTAAATCATAATTACCAACCGAAGTATTTTGTTGTTCAAGACTTTTTGGTCTTAATTCAAACATCAAAAAATATCGTACCATGTTTTACCTTGTTCCCGTCAAGCCGGAGCGTGGTGGTTCCAGGTGGTAGTGACTCCGGGGGCTCTTCCAGCTGTCTGTAAGAGCAGTCGACCGTGATGATGGGGATCACATCAGCAGCGGAGCTCTGGCCTGGATGCGTTGGTTTCTGCACAACATGTGTCATCTTGCAAGCGCACGGCGTAGGGCAAGTCGCTCGCATAGTCTACAAAGAACAACAACAGAAATAATGAATAACCCTTTAATGTCCCACTAATGGACATCGGCCTCCCCTTAACATAAGGGGGATTCGGGACATATCGGCCCATTGCCAAACGGCAGGTTTTATCTGGGTCAGTTTCCTGAGCCGACCCAAGTGTTATTTCGATTGTCGGAAGTAAATAGTTCAGATATACTTACTTAGTCTTATTAATTAAATTGTGAGCTATTACTATCAGTGTTAAATGCTATTTCTCTACCTACTCTTTCCCTAGGTTTTATTAGAGAATAAAATATAATCAAATTTAGGTTATAGTTTACCTACTTTGAAAAGCCCAATTCTGTTGGCCCAACGTAATTGAATATGAAATCCATCTTGACATTTTACCCAGTATTTTATGAAAAGACAACTACAAAGGACAAAAATAAAAGTATCCAGTTTCATATTGTACTAGTTCATGCCCGCGACGTCGTCCGCGTAGTATTTAACTTAACAACAATTTCGGTATTATCGGGATAAAAAGTATCCTATGTGTTAATCCCGGTTATAAACTATCTGTGTTCCAAATTTCATCCAAATCCGTTTAGTAGTTTTTGCGTGAAGGAGTAACAAACATACATCCACACTTACAAACTTTCGCATTTATAATAATTATATATAGTAGGATTATGTGTGAAGCGATGCAATCCTCTGTCGTTGTCAGTCATCCGAATCTCCGAATTTCACATTCCATTGCATGTAATTGAAAGTCTTATCTCGTGGGCCTAAAAATACCCGTTCGACGATCGACATAACAACGCGAGAGATTAAACGATAAATGGATTATACTGCAACAAAGGATGCGCCTAATTACCTATGCCATATACCAATTAAAAACGAAATCTTCTGTAATTCGCTATTATGTGATCTGGATGTTGACGTTAGTAACATTTTGTGATACTCTATTAAAACCAAGTTTATGGATGAGATCAAAGTGGCGATAGCAATTCTATTTTTAGTTGGTTTAACTTCGAAACCGATACAACGAACATTCGTTTTGATCTACTTCATTTTCGCCACAACGATTCGAATCGAATTCTGAATTTCGTGAATGGATCAAAGACAATTTTCGGAAAATAGACTATTAGGTAACTTTCGTCATTCAATATTTAACAGTACCTAGCTAAATAGGTAAATCTTAAGAATCTTCATCATTAGCCCCGGCCGTTCTCTTCTGGATGTAGAAAGCCTTCAGTATACATCACTAGATTCTGTCGCTTTACGCAAGTGGTCACTCCACTAGCAAAGATACTTGCTATAATTACCACCAAGCTGCAGAGTTATCCACTGTTACCTAAACATGGTTACACTCAAGACCCTTCCTTAGAGCAGTCGACATAGCGCATAGCAACTTAAAGGGGCAGTAGACTGATGACATTTCACAAAGTAACGAAAATCGCTAGGGCAGACAGTTCTCAATGGGGAATAATGACTTACCCGGATAATTTCCATAACTTTATTCAAAGGTTTCCCAATGTATAGCTGGTGATGGCAAAGTAGCTTATCATAGTCGACTATCTTTTTCCTGATCGTGCCGTTTTCACCTTCCACCGCCAGCCAGTCAAGCCCTCCGTCGCTGCAGTCCCATGCATTGTCTAAGAACGATAAAGAACCATATCATTATAATAAATATTAGGTACCATACACAGTAATAACTCTTCGACGATTTCATAGTAATAAGGCTCAATCTAGAATATTTTCACGAGCTAGGACGGCACTAGATCACACACAGATGGTCAAGCACATTTTTTTATAGTTGCCAGACCGATCTAAATACTAGTATAACTGTCAATTTAGTACATATAACTTTAGTAGCACTAAACTTACAAAGTACATGTTTTGGATGTCACATTTTTTTTGGAATGACTGCACGACCATATTGAGACATTCATCGAACTTGGGTTAAAAGCCAGCAGCGACTTGAGCACGTTATTTAATGGATTATTAATTTTGCTAATTCGCTTGGAGAGACGTAAGGACATCGACTATTGGTATATACCCATAAAGTAAATTACTCGACAAAGACAACTCACTTAGGGAATCATCGAATATGTTATATGGTATGAATTTTAGTGATTTTTCTCCAGCATTTTATTAATGAAAGTACTTTGTTGATTTCCTTTTTAGTCCTGTTAACTTACCGCCTAGAAAGACGTGCTCCAAACGAATAGTCCCATTGAACAATTGAGGTTTCATATGCCTCAACTTGTTTCCCCGCAAATCCATCTCTCTCAATTCTCGCATCTCGGCCACAATGTCCGGTGGTATCTCCCATAATGTCGTCGTGCCTTGTATCTTCAACTTCTGTTGGAAGCAAGTGGTTACTTAATAACTTATCAGAGGTATTGATTACATATTTAACTAATTATATAAAAGGCCCTATATAAAGGGCTGGAACTGCGTCTGCTCCCCTTAAGTTGCTTGAGTTGCACTTACCACCAGGTGGACCTTCTATCAGTGTGCTAACGCAAGAATGAAAACAACTTTACATGAATATTATATTTTATCATTATAAGTTCGTCGTCGTGTCGTTGAGTTGTATTGTACTTCGGTCGGCTGAATTGAATCGGGACACGCAATAAATACCACGGCCAAAGATAACCAATAAGAATATGAATATATATTTTCATTTTTTTTATCTATCACTTTCATTTATTTTCAATCGAACGTTTAGAAGAGACACCTTTAGGCAGCCACTTAGTCTAGCGAGCTCTGCGGTGGCCTTATCGTCAAATAGAATTGACACGTCAAATTACATAATACTGTCTAGACATTAGTATTAATAACCTCGATTTTATTCCCTGTAGTGAAATGGCCTTTGAAACTCCTCAGGGTTGTAGAATTGATCAGTTCCAATACGACAAGTTCGGGAAAGTGATACTGAAGTTTCGCTAAGTTGACGCAGTCGCCATGCCAGTCTAATAGCCGCAGATATTTTATCTCGCGCCTGAAACAAATAAATTAATATAAATGACGTGAAAGAGTTGTAGTAAGAAGCTATATCCTTTGATGTTATATATTGAAACATTTTGATACATTAGTTGGCCAATGGCACGCTAAAGAAGTCGCCCACGTACGAGTTTACTACTAGTAAAATAGGTGCCGTGGGCAACTGGACTAAACCTGAATCTAAAGTATTTGGTAGTTCCTGAAGGCTTCAGGACTAAATCTTCCAATGCGCTGTGCGTAAGCGTGCACAGTAAGACCGAATACTTAATACATAACACCTTCTACGCATAGATATATGATCGCCTTCGACCGGTAACCTATTTTCCTAAATAACTTTTAGATGATCTATAAGGTAAATAACGGATATTTATCAACTGAGTATTTTTCTTTTGATCCCAAATCAACATCGGAAATACGAGAAACTTTTTATATACAGATTTTTATGGTGAAGGCGTATCATGCAAATTCTACAGCAAAGCCAAAAAAAAACTAAACAAAAAATACCTCGGTGTCTATTTGTACTTTTTATTATTACTTAACATTACGAGCACCAATGAAATATTTTTTGAAACGCACTCCTTTTGATTTGCCTAAATTTCGGCGAGTTTTCAAGTTCCGCTCTTTTAATGGAATCAACCACATTGGGAGGTCACGGAATATACGGCGGAACAAGGTTTTTGGGGTCGCCATAAATTAATTTGACACTTTTACGTGGATTTGTACGCCCCAAGCGTCATAGACACGCTCAGCGCGCACCGCCCGCCGGCGCGCCGCGCCGCCCCGCCCTCCGCCCGCCACGCCACACAAGAAAAAACAAAATACCCACAGTGCCCGCTTTTCGCCACTTTTATTACATTCTTTCTACTGTAAACTAATGGAGGAGATTCACTCCTTGAGTGTGGGTGTTCTGAACTAATATTCACACGAACATTCACTCACGACAAACATTGTTTATTTTAGGTTCTTTAAACAAGACCAAAAGTGGATCTATATTTTCGACGTTGTAACTGCCTCCTTTTCGCCAATATTAGTCAAAATACTGACTTTACTGACACATTGTTGTTTATTATGATTTCATGGCAAATGCGCTATCGACTACCAAGGACATTAAATTAATATCAGTATACCCACTATAGTGCCAGACGATATTAATTTAAATTTTAGATTGAATTCTAAACGATTAACAAACTGATGGAAACAATTATTATATATGTACCTACCTACAATAGTGTACCTACGTACATATCATATGTGGCGCAAAGCTTTGTATACCAAAACCTAACAGGTCTTACTACCTCGCTGCCAATATAACCAAAGAAACATTAGAATTCTACTAAATGTGGTTAAAGACAGCGTTAGAAAGCGAACTACGTTCACATTAGATACCTTCTGAGAAATAAACAACCTGCGACATATGCTTAGGTATATGACGCAGGTTTGTATTAGAGGAAATCTTAGGAGGACCTCAATAAAACTATTTTCTGTATCGCTGACCATAATGACATCGCTCATTTGAAAAACATTTATTGCTTAGATTGCAGGCTGGTGCTTTCTAAATAGCCTGTGTAGATCACGGTTTAGAGGCGGCACATATCAGGAGGCATTTAACTTTTAAATAGCTTGCTAACCTACGTACTCTTTATAATAAGTGAGTGATTACGATAGGCACCTACCAGAAAGAAAAAGAACAAAAGTGGGCTATTATGTTCTGGCGCATGTGACTGAATGTTTTTTGTACCGATACCTCTTTGCATGGTCGGGATAAGTGTTAGCGGCGCTGTCCCCCGTTGTGAACGAGATAATTTATTACGGATTGTAGGGTCACACGGAACACATAAATTCTTGTAGAATTTTTATTTAGGCGGGCTTAGAAATGTTAATTTTTCGTTAAAATCAGTACTTGAGATAAAGACTCTGGGGCCGGGTCATATTTGAGGAAAAAAAAAAAAGCTGTCAAAGACCCAGGCACTTGTAGTGTAATAAATTTGCAGTACCCATTAGAATGTAATACACTCTGGCTGTCCGTTTACAGAATATACGATTACAAGGAGAACAGGACGATGATAATGAATAACTATATAAGAGTGAATGAAACCGTGTGACAAAAACTTAGTGTCGTGATGCAGTCATCACAACACTAAGTTTTTGTCACTACGGACAGTTCCTTATACGACGGTTCCCTATTGGATAAACTCACCGAATCCCTCTTATCCAATAACTTGTGAACCCCTCTGTGCAGGTAAGCCGGTAATGTGACGACGCGCACTGACCCCTCGACATGAACCCCAGCGAACACGGCTGGCTCGCTGACTCATCAGTGACATTGCGCCTCCTGAACTGGAAGCCTGGTGCTACCACCGTCACCACACCCAATATGATCAGGGATTGAAGTACCACTGTGGACAAAATCATACTGATATACTAGTTCCATAAGTCAAGCGACATCTGACTCTATAGAACTTTTATGATCACTATTTTTTCATCATAAAATCTTTTGCCCTGAAAGTCAAATAATAAATAATAATAATAAATTTATTTTTCCAGAACAATAGTTTACATTAAAAGTTCTTATAAACTAAGTAATGGGAAATGACAAAAGCATAACTACAATTACTGATGGCATCCACACTAGGTAAAAACCTGTCTCGTGGAAGCCAGTTCTAAAAAAAATACCATAAATACATTATGTTGTCCGAGATCAAGAAACTATTTGTAAGTAGGAATCAAATAGTAGATAATGTGAGTGCAGCATACAATTAAATAATATAAAACCAAGACTATAAACTAAAACAACACTGTAAAAAATATACGTATAGGTACTTAAAAGGTAAGCCATAAATAGTTATGAAATATCGTCCGGCGGTTTGGTATTTGGGTGTTTAGGGAAGTGTAAATATGATGGTGTATGTATGGTGTATATATGATGTGCGGGTGAAAGATTGGGATATGTGTTAGTATTGGGTAAGAAGGGATTGATAACCATATAAAATTCACTTCAATATTATAATTAAATTCTCAGTTTCAGCATATGACTGAGTTTGTAACCATTTCTGCACAATAATTTTAGCTTGTTCTAATCGACTTGATTTGATATGACAATTTTTAAAAATTTTATTGTAAATAAATGGGAGCATGAAATCTTGCAAATGTTGAGCGAAGGATGTATTTACGACTTTCGGAGGACATTTAAATATACGTAGCTGTAGAAGTTTCCTGTAAATTGATGACTGGAGAACAGATTTGTGTTGTTTCAGCACAATTTTTAGAATATATAATTGCCGTACATTAAGAACCAAAGTATCAGAGTATAGGCGATCTGTAGGGTACCTGAATGGTTTTTTATGCATTATTTTCAACACCGAGCGTTGAGACCGCTCGATTTGTAGCATAGTTGTGATGCCCATTCCACCCCATACAGTTATGCAATAACTAATCACTGATTCACATAGTGCTACATATACAAGCTTTAATGTCTTGTTGTCAGCTGAGTTACGTAGAAGTTTCATAATATGTATTAGTTTCCGCGTACGATTAGCTACTTGATTAATGTGCGGTCGAAAACAGAGTCGTTGGTCAATAATAATCCCTAGATATTTGATTGTTTCAACCTTTTGAATTTCTTCGTAGGAACATAAAGATATTCTATTGCATGTGGATGTATGGATCTTGATACTTACTGGTACTGTTGTGGCAGATGCCTTAGTTTTGTGAAAACAAATGTAACTAGTTTTTTTAACGTTAAGGGAAAGGAGATTAAAATCAAGCCAACGTTTTATACAGGAGATACCATTTTGAGCTTTTTCTTGGACTGATTCCCAAGAATTGCCACGAAATAGAATTGCTGTGTCATCAGCATAGCATATAATTTCAGCTTTATGTGATATAGCACGGTGAATATCATTAATATAGATGATAAATAAAGTCGGCCCCAGAACACTGCCTTGCGGAACACCGAATGTTACGTTTTGATAACTACTAGTGCATTCCCCTACCTTTACACATTGCTTTCGATCTGTTAGGTAGGTTTCAAACCATTTGAGTGGAAGCCCTCTAATTCCAATTATCTGTATCTTTTTTAAGAGTATGGGGATTGCAACGGTGTCAAATGCTTTCGCGAGATCTAAAAAGACACTTATACATTTTTCGTTGTTATCCAAATAAGAAGTCACAAGACTACTAAGTTGGCTTACCGCATCTTCAGTGGACCTAGCTTGTCTGAATCCAAATTGGTGGTTGGAAATTAGATAATTGGAATGTAGATAGGATATGAGACATTTGTTTACTATTTTCTCGAGAATCTTAGAGAAAATATCCAAGAGAGAAATGGGCCTATAATTTATGGGACTCTGCTTTGACCCGTTCTTGTGGATGGGGATTACCATGGCTTCTTTCCATTTTGTAGGAAATACTCCTGAGCTTAAACTTAGGTTGACGATATATGTTAATGGGATCAATATTTCATGTTTTATTTCTTTAATTAGATATGGTGTAAAACCATCCCTTCCAGGGGCACTATTGCATTTTATTTTTGCGATTGTTTCACTTATTTCAAAATTGTCAGTCGGCTGCATAAAGAAACTTGTATTTGAGGATTTACCCAAGTTTATCTGCGATAGTAATGCGATTTGATTAAAATTTATCTCGGAGAGGATTTTATCGGCAAGGTTCTTACCAATTGTGGAGAAGTATTCATTACAGCTATCGACAGATTCTTGAGCTGAGTGTTTATGCGATAGGAGTTCTGTAGCATTATTTTTGTTGTTCGAAAATTCGCTGATATTTTTGATAGTCTTCCACAATTCTTTAGAATTGTGTCAATTCTTATTTAGTTGTTGGCTTTCATAGTCATGTTTCAATTTGTGTATGAGATTAGTTAGAAAATTTCTATATCTATTGTAAATAAGTTTTTTAGTTTCATTGTTAGGCTGTTTTCTCAGGTCCAGATGTAGTTTGTCTCTATTATTCATACACTTAACGAGGCCGGGTGTGATCCAGGGTTTCCATATATGTTTTGAACGGCTGAATTTTGTTTCAGTTGTGTTTTTTCTCACTGCAGTAGAAATAATTGTATTGAACTCGTCAGCTGCTGAGTTAACATCATTTTCACATAGCACCTTGGACCAATCTGTGTTTTTCAAATCTAATACAACTGCTGAATAATTAGTATGTTTTATAGTACGATTATGAATTTTCGAGCTCTTTGAGGAACTTATCTTGTGACCCATCATTATCATGCGATAATCGGAAATATCAACGTCACAGACAATGCCCATGGTAGACTGGTGATAAGATTTCAAAAATATGTGATCTAAGCAAGAATCGTTCCTAGTTGGTCTGGATATGACCTGCTGAAGTGCATGTTCTGCCATTAGACACAGATAGTCTACGCATGAGTTGTCAGTCGCACAAATATTAATGTTAATATCTCCAGTTACTATTAATGTTGGACAGTTACTAAATGAACTAAGTGTTTTGTCAAGAGAGGATAGAAAATTATCAAATTGCCTGTAAGATGGTGAACGATAAATAGCAATAAGTGTTACGCTATTAGACAGTTGAATAACCAAAGTTTCAGCGTCTTGAAAACTAGGTTCAGAAACAGTTGCATTCCAGGATTCATTGACGTATGTTACTACTCCACCACTCTGATTGAGGTTATTCTCCGTGTGATAAGACTTGTAACCGTGTATTTGTCCAATAATTGGATTTATTCCTAGCCAGCAATCTTTGTAGCGTCCCCTACGTTCGTACTTCGTAGCGATGCTATAGATGCTAGCAATACCAAAGGCATTGCTCGCACGTTACCGATCTGAAGGGGAGTGGGGCAATGGGAGGGAAAACCTGGTGGCTCTCTCACCCATCGTACTAAACGTAGGTATAATAGCTACTTTACGCCGTTCTTCTGTGAGAGGGTGATATCATAAACTAGATTCCATTTCTATTTCTCACACAAATTTAATTCAGAAGTCATAACAAATAGGTACATAAGTCGCTAACTACCTAAGTTACATGTAGGTTTAAGATACACAGTGGATATATTATTGTAGTGTTACCTTCTTGTTAGTAAACGGCTACAAATTAAGTCTGAAAATGATATACATCGTAAGTGTGCTATTTATGGAAAGTTAGCATATAGGTGAGACGTTTGAAACACTTCGGTGTGCTCGTGACAGATCAATTCACGGGAAATCAACTTACATTGCGACCTTCAGTAGGTACGTGTGCATTATTAGGTATATTTTAACAACAACTCGTAACATCTTTATTATAATACACACAAGTTATAGGTACTTAAATATGAAAACCAATAATCCCAGTTGTCTGATATGAAATGGAAATTCTTTTAGATACTATAATTTAGTATATTTTATAAATTTAACATATTATATACCTACTAAATGTAACTTTTTATAGCAGATCGGTGCCTATACCTATAAGGTATTGTTTTTAATAATGCACGATATTTTGCATTGCACTTAAGTAAATGCTATAGCATCAAAATCTATAAATAAATAAAATATGTATTAAAACAAACAATTACTTTTCATGGTAGGTACATCATCTTTACCTTTAAACATTGTTTGGTTTATTGATTCTTAGAATGTTCGCTTTCCTAGTTTTTGATAATGAAAAAGCACATTTTGGTCACTGATTGTTTGGCGTTACTAGATAAGTACAATTTATACATTTTCATCGCAGCTAAATCAGTCTAGTGGTGGATTACTTACCTTTCATTTTCTTTTTCTTTGATGTCCTTTGATTGTTTTGACTTTTTACGGAGGCTTGCAAATATAATTAGTAAAGCACAGGTACTCTAAAAAATTACTTAAAAATATTTATAAATACTTTCTAAAACGAATCATATCGTGGTTGTTATTAAAACAAAAACTTAATAAAATGATTTGCTACTTTAAGCTCTGAAACTTAAAATCGAAACAGTAGGTATCTAAATCTCAATAAAAATAAAGACTTCTTTCGCGGAAACTCGCGCGCCTTTCAGCGGAACCTCGTGGAAAACGTGAAACGCGCCCGCCGGTCCGATCGCGACTGAAAGCCTGAAACGATACATGAAAATTTCACACCTGTAAAGCCGTGTGAATGTTACTCTTGTGATTAGCGGAATTGTGTCGAATAAACGTTTTTCATTTAATTTCATGTTAATATAAGTATCGGATTGACGCCCTGGAAATGTGGTGTTGGAGACGCATGCTCCGAATCCCATGGACCGCGTACCGCACTAACGTTTCAATCCTAAAAGAACTCAACATCAAAGAGAGATTATCGTCGACTGTGCAAATACGAATCCTCAAGTTCTTTGGGCACATCACCCGCAACAAAAACTCAATGGAACGATTGGTGGTGCAAGGAAAAGTTGAAGGCAGGAGACCACGTGGGCGCTATCCAACACGGTGGACAGACCTCATAAAATCCGTGACACACTCAACCGTGAACGACTGCTCTCACTTAGCCAAACATAGACCCACATGGCGACATATCGTACGAGCAGCGGTGGCACAAGAACCGACCGAAACATGACCACGACCGCTCTGACAAGAGTGCTACGACTTAGAAGAAGATAAGTATCGAATAAATTGTAATCCCCATCCGTTTCACCCCCTTGTCCTAATCCTTTTCCGATTGGCAACGTGCGAGGAATGCGTTTGGTATTGCAAGCATCTATGGGCTACGGTACCCGCTTATAACGATTAATACAAAAGGCGAAATGTGGGCATAATGATAATAATTCATTAAGTAAAATAAAATACATAAAGAAAAATTTGCACATCCTACTAATATTATAAATGCGAAAGTTTGTGAGTGTGGATGTATGTATGTATGTATGTATGTATGTATGTATGTATGTATGTATGTTTGTTACTCCTTCACGCAAAAACTACTGAACGGATTTGGATGAAATTTGGAACACAGATAGATTATAACCGGGATTAACATATAGGATACTTTTTAACCTAATAATCAAATACTACGCGGATGAAGTCGCGGGGCACAGCTAGTATATTAATAACTCTAAATTGAAAATTTACCCCCCGATGCGAAAACACTTTGAGTAAATTTTTACTTTACCTATTTCTTCCTAACTACTAGTCATCCGTGGTCGAAATTCGACCATAATTAATTATTTTTTTTAGTTTGAAAGTTATTAAGGTTCTATTGTCAACCATTAAGTACAATAACCCAAACACGCAGATTGCACTATAGAAGTTCAACACTATAAAAGAAAAAAAAACTGTCACGGTTTGTCAGTCAGAGAGTCAGTCAGTTACTGAGTGGAAGTTACAAATGTGTATGTGTGTGTCAAACTCATGGAAGTGTGTGTAATTATGTAATTATTTGTTTAATGTATTTTTAAACAGAATATTTAATATTTATTTATTTTCTCAATACATACAAATACCTTTACAGGCTAGACCCAATGCGATATTGTTGCAAACTTAAAAATTAAAAATAATTTAACTGTTTTTATTTAACATAGTAAATTCTATATGTAGCTGTTCTTGTAAATTCACCCAAAGTGCAACAGAATAAGTCCAAGTCCTCAGCAATGAGGTATTGAGCAATATTATATAAAAATATTAGCTTTCTGCACTCCTTCTCCATATAAACTTTAACTGTGCCAAATTCCATACTCCACCATCCACGTAATTTTCGTAAAAAGGGATACAATGTTTTTGCTTCACGTATTAACATAATGATAATCAGACGAAATGTCTGTAAGGAAAGAAAATTAACTTAGCGCGAATTGTGTAGCTCCCGTAGCTCAACTCGAAAATTTTACTGGTATGACTAGTTTCGATACCAGATCATGAAAGCACCATTTACATTATTAGTTTTGGCTCCCTCATTTAGAATCTAAGATAACCAATGCAATGATTATAAATAATCAACGAAAAATCTAAATATTTGAAATTATCTTGTTATGATAACCGGCTGAACCGATTTTAATGAAACTTATCTAAGAACACTCTCGATCAGAATACCTATCTAACAAAGAAAACAAAATTAAAATCGGTTCACCCGCTTGGGCGCTACGATGCCACGCACAGACACACAGATAGACATGTTAAACTCCCGTCTTTTTCCGTCGGGGGTTAAAAAGAATGGACACCATGTGCTACAATAATAATAACCAATGTTAAAATAGTTCTTTGTTAACTTCAAAGAACTATTTAAGAATACTAATATTGATAACAAGCATTAAGAAAATCCGTACAGACCGGACTCCGATATGTATACATATTTGGCCGGCGAAGGTCCTAAAAAGCCGACTATACGCACTTCATGGCTCAAGATCGTCGAAGAGCTTAATAAAGTGGCGTACAAAGGGAAGCATGGTCATGTTTGTTGGTTTTGTTGCACAGTCGCGCCCGACTTGCGTCGGCATCAACACGTTCCGAATATTTACCAAAAATTTGGAAAAAAGTTTTGTTTGTCTCTGAAATCTGAATCGTACACTTACTTAAATGCAGGTCATTTTGTGTTAATTATTAGATATTTCGAGGTGAAGTTATAAAAAATTAGTTATTTGCATTTTTTTTAATTGTGCGGTGCATCGTAATAACTTTACCCTTGGCCCTCAGTCAAGATTTGTGTTTTGTTGTTGAATGTTGGTGTCATACAAGGTACTGGATACATATTGCAGAACATCGGCTATTTAATTAAAGGTGGGTAATTAGGTACTTACGTAGGTATATTTATTTGTGTAGGTACAGTTTGACCGCCTCTAAAACTCATTTCTAGTGGAATGCACTTAGGAATGAAAGGAAACAGCATGCAAATACCTACCTACATTATACATAAAAATAAATAATATCGTCGTCAGAAGATAGATCCCAGAATAAATTTAGATTAACAATAATTAAGTACCGAATGAATAGTACTCTATAATTATCATTTGCTTGCGGTAAAGGAAAACATCGTGAGGAAATCTGTACCTATGTATTACAAAATCTGACCAATTTTCGAAAGCGTGTGCTATCCGCCAAAATGCACTGGGCGAGGGTGGTGGATTTTGGCCTGAATCCCTCTCGTATCGAGGGGATTCAGGTCAAATCAGGGATTATGTGCCGTTAAAGTAATACGAAAATGGTTGACTTTGTTTTAATTGTTATTTCTGTGTAGGTACTGTTGTTGACTCTTAACGTGTATACGCCTAACTGCACTTCTTTGGCATTATTTTTTTAAAGTCAAAAACAGAGATAAGATAAGGTATTTATTTACTATTAGCTATTTAGTGGCAATGGTGTTGCCTGCTCATATTATTTTTTTATGCTGTTCCTGAGAATGTACACCATCTTTCATTCATTGAAAAGAGTAACCATTGAGTTTCTTGCCGGCTCTTCTCAGTGGAAGCAGCATTCCGAACCGGTGGTAGATTCTGACTATTCATAAATGCTTTGTTGGCTTACATGAATAAAAACAATTTTGAATTTTGAATTTGAATTTTGAATTTTGGTAATTAGGTATACGAATGCTCCCATCGAATGCTTCTAATTGTCTCATTGTTTTTTTTGTTACAGAAACTCTACTACGATCAATCACAAGTCCAAAAAATATAAACAAGAAGTTATAGAAAATGACAATGGAGCAAGGTAATTATTTTTATTTAATCTTTCCAGGAATAAAATTGCAAGTAAATAATTCAAAATGCTGAGCTTCGCTTTGATTTTTATAATGAAACCTACTATAAATGTACCTACTGCCCAGCAAAAACTGCTAACTTAATCTTATCGTTATCGAGCAATCATTTATGAAATCTATCATGTAAGCGGGACGGCACATGATTACATTAGCGTCATGCAAACTTTGACGAACTTTATATCGAAGTTTCTGCGAAGACATCGTAATAATACAATTTCTTTGGCTTAACGCTCCGATACATTTTTCATGCTCGAGTCTCTGAGTAGGAAACATTATCACGTCAGTTTTTAATAGGTACCTTTACCAAGTACCAACTATATAATTTACTTGTCATAGTTAAAATTAATAATGCAATAGAAAATATCAAATTAATCATGTGTGTATACCTACTAGACGACCGCTTGGCACAGTGGTTCGAGTGTAGGCCGCTCGGCTCACTACACCGGGTGGTTGCGGGTTCGATTCCCGTCAGGGTAAATTTTGGAAATGGCCTTTTCGTAATTTGCCCTGGTCTGGGTGTCACTGGGATCGCCCCCAGTCCATTGTACGGTGCCCATAGTACAAGCTTTGCTTAGTTTAGGATCATACAGTTGGTGTTTTCGTATGGCGATATTTATTTATTTTATTTATTTGAGGAGTAAATATTTACTATCATTATTTTCAGTTACTATTCTTAACAAGATGTCAGAGTATGACTTCAGCGCACCAATTAATGTAACTATGATTTTCGAGGATAGCGACGATGATTCCAAAAGTATTATTGATGTCAGTTCTTGTAAGAACACGCACCAAGTTGGTCTTCCCGAACTAGAACCTGTTACAACCATCCATGAAGCACAATGTTTGGAAGTCGCGCGAGATAAGAATAATATAGACAAAGAAAATAAAAGGGAAAAAAGACATATTAGTAATAATGATGAAGTCAATAATAACTTGCAACCCAATTCTTGTTTAAGTCGTGGGTCAAAGACACGAAAATTTAAAGACCCAGAGGATGATGTATATAGCGTGGAAGCAGTCGTTGATAAATGCGAAAATCTTACACATGCCCATCAACAAAAAAACATGGGAAAGGACACAGATTGCACTCAACATATTATACAGACGATTAACTCCGAGCAGCCAACCTATACGTGTCAACAAAAAAACCGATGTGAAGAAGTTGGTAATGTAAATAGTTCATTGGTAACATTGTCTGAAAATTTGATTCTAATAATGGATTCTTACTACCAAATGCAGAATCAATTACGCTCAATCAAAGATCCGGGCATTAGAACAAAATCTAAAAGTGCATTTATGTACATACAACGTTACTTTTTAAATTTATCATACGACTTATTGAACACTTTAATTTTACCTCAAGAAAATAATACTCTATTCATAAACAGTTTCTTGGACAACACCGTTAAAATGGCAACTCGTGAGAAAGGTATCAAATGCGAATGCCATCACGTATATGCATTTTATAAAAACATGGTGCAGTGGGCAAAAATGCAGAAAGAGCATAATATAAACCGATTACACCGACAAAATCCAATTTCAAATACACAAAATCTCATTCATGCAAATCAACAAATTTCCACTCAAGCAAATACCTGCCTTAGGCAGTATTTAAACAAGCCGCCGATGCAACTTAGTGTGCCACCACAAAGTAACGTACTGAACGCTAATCAGTGTACAGATAATTCATGTATATTTTCATCTGGACCGCCAGGGAGACAAATAATTATAAGACGTATCAACCCAGGCGATACTGTCCAAACTCGGACTTGCAATTCCATGCAAAAAGAAAATGAATATTATAATAATTCAACTCCAGTAAATAGAATACCAGCAACAAACAATAATTTCGAAACGTTTGAGTATAATCAACCGCCAAGACAGACAGTATCTGCAAATCGTTATCTACCAAGATCAAATTATTTATCACCAAATTACCACCGTCCACCTGAATCGAGCCGGCCACCGCCGCCGCCATATAACATGAGACAACAGAATTATTACCAAAGTACAAATTGTCTACAACCCATGACAACACAGTTACCGGCTCAGAACCGAATAGATACAACTAGATCAACAGAGTCTAACGAAAGCGGTTATGTGAGCCCGTCCTACGGTAGTCCAATCATGAATCAAATGGTAAGATAAAATGTTAATTTAGCCATAGCTATTTTTGTTCTTGTTATAACGAGCGTCTGAATTATTGCCGCAACGAAGTAGTCTTCCATTGCCAATCCTTTTCTTGACCATAAGTAACCATTATACTTACCTATGCCTCGAGTTTAAGATCTCGAACGTGCTCACAAAACAATATCTGCTTACCCGCGGTAAGTTTACTAAAGATCGGCTGGACTCACTGTTCAAATGCCCGCTTTGGAAAGAGCAACTTATGATGACATTTTATGTCCAGTATCGTGTTTGTTGGTCATCGTGTTAAATACGAGTATTATAAAGTGCATCTGAATGTATTATTTCGTGTATTTCTGGCTGAACAAAACTTTTTTTTTTCATTTGATTTCGCAGGATGGTTTTCGAACAGAAGAACAAACACCATTCACACCAGTTATATCGAATATCGTTTCCTTGAATCCCCGGATCCCGTACACAAGCGCGCATGGATGTCACTTGTGCGGAATAGTCACGGAACTTTGGTGTCCCGGATGTTATACATATTACTGCAGTATTTTTTGCGAGGTGTGTACTAAAACCGTTACTATATACTTACATCAAATCCATGTCTTATTCTCTAACAATTATAAGTAGGCAGCATTGAAACAGCATATCACACCCCTGAAAGCGACCGCCAAGCCCATTTTTACGCTCTTTTCTTTCTATAGCTTGTCCTACAATTATTGTTATGCGTAATGCCCATACTAAACTGTATTGATAAGGGTATGGACAATGTGGACCGTTGTTCTTATTGTTTATACTAGGATTACATATTGAACGATTTACACATAAGGGTTTAGTCAGACGAGCAGCATCCGGACTGCAAGCCGGGCTAGAATTGCAGTTTGGATGCGGTTTGGTCAACCGACTAGGTACGCGGGCCGCTTGCAGTCGTTTCGCAGTTTCGATGCAGTTATATTAACTACACCGAAACCGCAACCTGTAGCCAGTGGCGGATTTACAAATTTCCAAGGTATAGGCTGTAAATTTTTTGCCACCTTTGTCCGGCAAAATTTGTTGCAAAGTTCTATAAACTAAAACATCAGAAAACCGTCATGCAGAAATCTTTTTGATTGCTATGGGGTAGAAAAAAAAATAACATCGGTCCCCAAATTTGCCGCCCTAGGCTCCAGCCTACTCAGCCTGCTGGTAAATCCGCCACTGCCTGTAGCCGGCTTCCAATACGTATTCAGCTCGTCTGAATAACCCTAATGTAGATCCTAAGGTTGATCATAGCTCAATATTGTAAACGACTTGACGTGATCGACGTTTACGTTCGTGAAATACACGAACTCTATAACTAGTTAGGTACCTTAAGGTACTAACTAGTTAAGGTACCTAACCTCCCGGTGAGGAGGTTAGGTACCTTAAGGTACCTAACCTCCTCACCGGGAGCATTCGCGTGTAATGTAACGTTACAGATTCGAGCATTACATCAGTGAGGGAGAAAAACAGCGTCAGTCAGGGAGGTAGTATTGTAATGTAATGCTCAAAGTCGAATCTATAATGTTACATTACACGCGAATGCTCCCGGTGAGGGAGCACCTTTATGTAAAATAAATAATGTGTATTCGTTGGATTCGTCAGTGGCGGATTTACCAGCAGGCTGAGTAGGCTGGGCGGCCTAGGGCGGCAGATTTTTGGGGCGGCAAATTTGGGGACCGAATTTTTTTTTGCTACTTCATAGAAATCATAAAGATTTCTGCATGACGGGTTTCTGATGTTCTACAGATATAATTCTGCAACAAATTTTGCCGATGACTTTCCCCTCTCATCATTTAGGAAATGACAATTGAAGAAGCAAGGGCGGCAAAAACTTTACGGGCTATACCTTGGAAACTTGTAAATCCGCCACTGGGATTCGTACAATGTTTTTTTTTTTTTTTTTTATTGATTTGACTATATGTTGTTGGCCAGAGTGGCCATAACAACTTCACCCGGACAGAGGGCGAGCGCAAGTGCGCTCCAGCCAGAGGGGCAGGGGGGCAGCTAGCTCAAGGGCGCCACAAGGGACACGACCTCGGCTTGGGCCGCTGCCAGGAGAGGTGGCGAGGGTAAATCTACCACCGGATCGGAACGCATCGTACAATGTTACCCACCTTATATTTAAAATTATTTCTTACAGCAACTGGATTCACAATTCCACAAAGCTGTATGCAGAGAATGTAGCGGCTGGGCAAAACAAAATACAAAGTAAGAGTATGAGACTGAGAATCCCTGTGAATAAAATATTGTGCCTACATAAAACTACAAGTTTATTTAATTTGTTACCTTCTTACTACTTAGTAACCTTACAGTTATGGAACCCGTATCAATATAATAACATGGGCAATGCGAAATAATACTTACTTAAAATTATCAACGAACTTAATAGGTTTTTTGAAACAGTAATTAGATGATTTTAGCTGATTGCTCGCAAAAGTCTATGATAATTTTCTCAGTAAATACTCACTATCAGTGAAAGATGAGACCTTTGATGATTGACGATAAGAAAATTATTATAAAAGCTTCAGACAGACCCATGGTTAGGATTTGATACTCCCAAGAAGATTACTTATAATATAACTATACTAGCTGTGCCCCGCGACTTCATCCGCGTAGTATTGGATTATTGGGTTAAAAAGTATCCTATATGTTAATCCCGGTTATAATCTATCTGTGTTCCAAATTTCATCCAAATCCGTTCAGTAGTTTTTGCGTGAAGGAGTAACAAACATACATACATACATACATACATCCACAGTCACAAACTTTCGCATTTATAATATTATAGGATTATCAGCTTCTTGAATACTCCCAAGCACGAAGTCTGTGCTCCCAAAAGTAAAAAGGCCTTCCGGTTCTGCAATTGACACTGAATCAACGCACATAACGCGACACATTAAAAAATCGTCAATGCCTCGATAAACAGTAAATCAGATATAGCCAGAAGCCTTCATGTACGCAATGCATAAATAAAGTTTTATTTTGGAAAATATTGTATACACAGAGTGAAAATATTATTTTACTTGACAAACTGGCTAAATATGCGAAGTAAGCCATACAAAAAAAAGGTCAAAACTGTCAAATAAACATCAATTGGCTAGCTGTCAAAAATATTTCATGTGAAGCCCTTGTTTGTTTCGTTTCTGTTTCTCTTCGTGATGTCGAAATTAATTTTCATAACAGTAGGAAATTATTAGAAAATACAACAGTCGAGTGTAGGCATATTATTATATTATGTAAATTAAGATGGCATTGTTGAAGTTATCAATTTATGTTAATAATATTACGTTGTTGTTTTAGGTGGTATTGAATCAAAAATGTATTCGGAGAAAGTGTTACATTCCAAAGATACACACGCGTGAAAATGTTATATTTCGCTACATTTTCTGATAGTAGTTATTGGTGTTTTTATATGTTAAGCGTTAAAACTGAGTATAAAATGTGGTATGCCGCTTTAGTGCGATTTATACGACGGCGTTTAGTACTGGGAATCATATTTGCATCTTCGTTAACTTATTGTATCGTGAGTTTCATAAGAGAGGTTAGTGACAAAAATATTTAGCATTCGAGGCCTTTTAGTTTAAAGGCTAGCCTTAAAATATATGAAAGTTACAAACAATCTATGATGGCATTACATACAAAGCCCCTTCTTATAACAATTGCATCCTGATATAATATAGTTTTATATAACAAAGTCAGCTAATAAGAGTACCACCCTCCTAATGTTAAGCAGTTACTATAGCCTATAAATGTTTGCATTACCAAACTTAATTCCTGGGCTTGTCCACAATATTTAAGGTTTAAAGTTCAAGTCTAAAGTACTAACTCAACAAAGATTTACTTATAAGGAACAACTAGATGCTTAGCATTTGTCTCTTTTCTTGTTAGCTGTCTTTCTTAGCTTCTGACCTATAGAGTTGACTCAACTGTATAAAACCACATTTTTATCCTGTAAATTTCAGGGCAACAACAGAAACATGATATATCAAGATGTATCATTCGAAAAGAAACCATTTGTTTGGAGAACATTGCAAGAGCACAATGACACAAATGATAAAGTAAAATGCAGAAATTCTGTGCAAGGAAAAGAATTACTTGTTGATGATAGAGGTAAACAAACACGCATTGTTTTGAGTAAGTTATGTCTCTGAGCTGACATGAGTGCTAATTCTATTGGTATGGTACTTGCACAAACTACATTTCATTCACTAGATTACCTATTGCTGTCCCTTTCATAGTTCATGAGCAAGAAGGCACTATTTTTTGTTGTGTCAACTTGTTGATATTAAAAGTATTGTTTTGTCATCAAATCTCAACTAAACTACATTTCACATTAGGCCCACCACACACTCCCACCACTCTTTCTACTGTAAGCCAGGATCGAAAAAGGTGAACACCACTGATGTAGGAGCTATAAGTAAATAATCCATACCCCCTTTGTTACAAAGCGGGAATAAAAAATAACAGTATGGGTTTATTGCCACAGAACCCAGGCTGTTACAGGTTACAGCTCTAAATTTGATACATATTTCTGGCTAACTCCTACACTATATGACGTATGATGGCAATACAGTTATTTTAACCAAGTTTGGTTTATTTACCAACAAAGTTAGCAACTTGTCCAAAGAAGTAACACCATTGAAAATCAATAATAGTAATTCTCTCCAAAAATAATAAAAATACCCATCTGACAAAAAGTACCCATTGAATAGTGATACCTGACAAAGAAGGATGGTGTTATACAACAAACTTTTTGCCTGTCCCACTGTCTAAAATATTATTCATTTCATTCCAGGTTATGTATGCCAAAGGATGGATGTGCTGAAGAACGGCTGCTGTGATACTGAAGCTGATTTCACCGATAAATACAGTTGTGAAACATGCACACCAAACAATTGTTGTGTCATATACGAATACTGTGTGTCATGTTGCTTGGATCCCAGTAAGGTACATATCGCCTCCTATCATAGAACTGACACCCCTGACAAAGTTACACACACAAATAGTGCCATCAGTTTTCTCCTTGTGTGTACACTACCAAAAACTGGCTACAAGGTGAAGCAGAAAGGGTATTTTTGTAACATTATTTTATAAATCTAACATTATCTGCTCTAGGAGATAGTTGAAGAACTAAAGGTGTTTTATGTAGACTTATGAAATCTATCAACAACTTTATTCTTAAAACATATTGTTCTTCAACAATACTAGCTGATTGATGATTTAAGAACTACAAAGTGAAGTTCTGTTACACCATCTGTGTATATATGTATACAAGGTGAAACATAATGGGTATACTTTTTTTTTCAAAACTTAACTTTGTAATTCTTAAACCATCAGCTTTGGAGGGAACTTGAAAAACAAAAGGTGTTATAGGAATACAGCTGTTGACCGATTTCACAAGTCTACAAAACCTTTAGTACTTCTACTGTCCCACAAAGCCGATAGTTTGAGATTTACAAAGTTAAGTTGCAAAAAAAAATAGTATACCCATTATGTGTCACCTTGTATAGAACTCATGGGAAAACCATTGCTTACATTGAGTTTAGACTATTGTTATTCTAGTGATATTTACTTGTAGATATGTTTTCACAGAGACACATGCTGGAACTAGTTTTGTCCAAACTTTCGGCGGAAAAAAACGTGTTGTTCCGCTCATTGACGGATGACTACGAGCTATGTCTAACAAAGTGCCGCACGAGCTCGCACAGCGTCCTCCATGAAAACTCATACAAGGACCCTATACATAGACATTGCTTCGGCGACGAACCTACACGAACTAGAACTCCAGACTAGCGAAAACTTCCCTTACTAATGTCATTACCATAGTTTTTTTTTAACATTTCTGTTATCTAGAATGTAAGTGACTAAACAATGAAATAATTGCCTTAAATAATTAATATTTATCGTGCACTTGTAAGTCTTGAAAGCTGATAGAAGACATGCTCAGGGGTAATAGCTACGGAACCCTACATTGTGCGTGTACCGACACGCACTTGGCCAGTTTTTTATATAAACATGTATTGTATGGTAAATAATACAAATCTAAGGCGTAAGACGGCGCGGGAGACTCGTGCCGCAACTACCCTAGCTTGAATAATTAGCACGCTGGGGCACTATATTTTTATTTAAAGTATTTTTCCCAAATGTTTATAAACAGATATAAACGCAACTGTCTGAGAGCAGTAAGTTCCCGATTCACAACTCTTTCCTCGGTTTGCACTGGCCTAAACATTACACTGAAGCATGTTGTTGTCTTTATTTTTTACAGAAAAAGAAAACAATACACTTTTGTATGAATGTTTCATCAGTACTAACCAAGGGTCTACTTAAACAAGTCGCAAGCGTATCCTTGCAACTTGCATCATGAAATTGACCCCTCGCTTGAACTGGACAAAACATTCACCCAAAACATGTTGTTGTCTCTATTTGTTGTCATGAAATAAAGACATAACATGTTTCAGTATAATGTTTTGGTCTGTGCAAACTATTTGCATTGACCAAAACATGTGTGACGACCCCCTAATTTTATTAACAAATTCTAGTTACCATAATTCAAATTTATTGTAAATATTATTGTTAGCACTGAAATTATATTGTATCAATTCAGAACGGTCCTGAATTAATAAAATGTATTCTTTTACGTACCTATTTATTTAGAGGTTTTAATACTCTGCCTATAAACGTGAATAAATTGAGTATTAAACTACTAGGAAACTACAACTACAAGGTTTTTGCAAGCCATTATTATGTCCGTTTAAATGATATTAATAAAAAAAATAACATGTACTTCTAACGATTCAAATGGCATAAATAATTGTATAAAATAAAATAACGGAATAATTTTAAAAAATACATTTACCTACACTTTCCGTACATTGGGTCTGATTATAATTTAATAAATAATAAATATGTATGGTGCCAAACTAAGCCACGCTTGTACTATAGGTACCGTACGATGGACTGGGGGCTAACCCAGTGACACCCAGGCCTGGGTAAATTACGAAAAGGCCAGTCCGAAATTTGACCTGGCGGGAATCGAACCCACAACTACCCGGTGCAGTGAACCGAGCGGACTACGCTCATACCACTGCGCCAAGTGGTCGTAAATTTACATGTTGCTAACTGTGCCCCGCGTCTCCGTCCGCGTGGAATGTGGACCACCCTTAACATTTAGGGGTATGAAAAATAGATAGTAGCCGATTCACAGACCTACCGGATATGCACACAAAATTTCATGAAAATCGGTCGAGCCGTTACGGAGGAGTATGGTACCTAACATTGTGACACGAGAATTTTATTTATAAGATTTATATATAAGACTAGCTGTGCCCCGCGACTTCATCCGCGTAGTATTGGATTATTGGGTTAAAAAGTATCCTATATGTTAATCCCGGTTATAATCTATCTGTGTTCCAAATTTCATCCAAATCCGTTCAGTAGTTTTTGCGTGAAGGAGTAACAAACATACATACATACATACATCCACACTCACAAACTTTCGCATTTATAATATTAGTAGGATAAACCGTTATATAACCTAAAAGTTTTAAGTATACGTCGAGTCAGAGAAACTCAAACTTAACGATTAGGTAGGTACGTAAGCAAATAATAGAAAGCCGAGCTAAAGTCTCGAGTTCCATTATCATGATTCCCACCAACGATTACTAGGCGCCTATATTCACATAAACCTACTGACATTGGTACCTACGAATACTGTTCACTGTTCATTAGGTTGATATTCAGTGGCAATCTTTGAAAATAAAACACATTTATTAAGAACTGGTGACATGACCCTGAAGCAGAGAATTGTCATAGATAGTCTAAGCCCTGAAGCATCGATACAAAAACCCATTGACGGCTTATAGCGCGAAACGGACAGAACGCGTCCTTCCGCAATCAAATAGGGAGGTTTTTTTTATTTTGAATTGACTATATGTTGTTGGCCAGAGTGGCCATAACAACTTCACCCAGACAGAGGGCGAGCGCAAGTGCGCTCCAGCCAGAGGGGCAGGGGGGCAGCTAGCTCAAGGGCGCCACAAGGGACACGACCTCGGCTTGGGCCGCTGCCAGGAGAGGTGGCGAGGGTAAATCTACCACCGGATCGGAACGCGACCTCGACTGAGAAGATCCAAATAGGGAGGTGTATGATAAACATAAATACGACTTACCATGGACAACGAGAAGTACGGATGAGTGCGGAAGTGTTCCCGTGACCCCATCACAAGGCGAGAAGTACCATCATGGGGTTTTAGCCGGTAAGATAAGTAAGCCCGGTAGGATTTCCCCACGTTTAGGTAGGTACATAATCAGCCGAGTTGCTTACGATCAGAGAACCTGAAGCCTAGCTCCCTCCCTCCTTTGGTATAACAAGCATCTATAGGCTACGGTAACAGCTTAACTGCGTCGTAGTGTACGTGCGTTTGTTTTTCAACGTTGAAATTTTTTTTTTAAAGATAAAAAAGTGGTTTGGCCATGGGTAGCCGCTCGGATCACTGTATCGTATCGAGAGGTTATGAATTCAATACCGATTAGGATAAATTTGAAAGATATTGCTAAGTTTTTTTGTAATTAGTCCCTGGTTTGAGTGTCGTCCTGGGTGGAATCGCCCCAATCCATTGTACGATTCCATACCATACCTAAGTGTTCCTCAATTTAGAACCATAATACTGTTGTTGTATTAGCCTGCGATATCTATTTATTTGTAGCAACTAGGTGCATGTCATCTAAGTTCGATATCACAGATATCACTACTCAATCTCGTAATACACAGTGGAAGAGCGATTGACGAAAAAAAATGCACGAGAGCCCAGGCAGGCAGGCAGTTTGTGAGTGACTGTGGGCGCGGGCAGTCGGCAGCAATGGCGCTGAGGTGAGAAATATTATCAGTTATAATCAGTTAACTAACGCGCGAATCGAATCCTCAATATTTTTACTCTTATCTTCAATAAAAATAATCATCGTGCTATAAATTTGATATGTTAATTTACCTGTAGGAATATCACAATTCACTCGCTAATACCAGTTTTTCAATCAACTTATCTAATTTTAGACCGCATATAATTTAACAACGGTTCACTGCAAGCATCGGTTTAGGAAACATATCAGGCAGGTATGATAAGAAACCAAAATAGTAGCGTAAACACCTTATTTAGTATTCTGTTATGGTGTTTTAGTGTGGTGGACCTGGACTGTAGATTGAGTGATAGGTATTTCACTGATCTCGAAACTATAAAAGCCTTGAAATGATGTATCTCCTGTTTTCTAGCTTTCTAGAAGTCTTTTAAAAATATATTGTCGGCGCAGCTGACTTCTCGGTATTAATAAGTTTCTCAAATAGTTAGAAAAAAATATTGTGAAGAAATATTTGTCCCACCTAAGTACCTACTTATAACTTTAGGAATTTATTATAATTTTGAATTATTTTAGAGCTACGTACCTGCAATATCTCTACAGTAGGTACAATTATTTGTAAGTCATCATATATTTATGTTAAAAATATATTTAAATGTATAATCTCCCTATAAATCACAAGATTTTTAAGGTCAATGAGTAGGTAGATGCAAGTTCCTACCTATACGCCAGCAACGCCTGTCCCTTTCGCTCAAGGATATAAAGTTTTCCTTATAACCGGTAAACGGCGGTAAACCTAACACCTGACAAGACATTCATAATAAGTAGCTAGTACTTAATGAAATTTGAAACAAAATTTATCAGGTACTTTTAAAATCAATCACGTTCGAAGGCTTGATCTACCCTTGTAATTGGAGGAAACGGTACGTACGACACGATCAAAATAAAAGCGCTCCCTAGCCGGGACCATTCGCCGCTAATGTGAAATTTCAGATTCGAGAATTACACCAGTGTGTGAGCAAAACTTATAATCAAATCTTATACTCAAAATCAAATCTTGGATTTTTACATTACACACGAATGGTCCAGTGTGGGAGTGCCTTTATAGAACAAAATGTTGCATTAGCGACCGAAATTAAGCGGGTCAAGTAATATATTAAGTCTACGGGTCAAGGAATGACGTGACATCACAATAGCCAGTACCTACCTACTATAAACCAATTATATAACTGGTTTGTTTTGATCAAGGTAGGTACATCCTGAACTTGAATTTGACTATTGTTCATGTCTTTAGGGGCCATCCATAAATTACGTCACATGTTACGGGTAGGGAGGCGGTCGACGAAGTGTGACAAGGTGTGGGGAGGGGTCCCAAACTTTGTGACTTCACATTATTTCAAAATACAATATTTTATATCTAAGTAATAGCTGAGCCCGCGACTACGTCCGCGTGGAATTTAACTTAACAAAAAGCCCGCTCCCGCGTTCTGAGCGCGCGCGACAGGATTTAAAAAAGTTAAATTTTGTTTTTCTAAAATAAAAGTAGCCTAAGTTACTCCTTAAAACATCAGCTATCTGCCAGTGAAAGTCCCGTCAAAAACGGTCCAGCCGTTTCGGAGATTACCCGGAACAAACACACAGACAGACAGACAGATAGAAAGACAGACAAAAAAATTTTAAATTGCGATTTTGTTATAGGTGTCGTATGTACTTTCATATGCATTTAGTGAAAAGGTGTTATTTTGATATTACAAACAGACACTCCAATATTATTTATTTGTATAGTTTACAACACACAATTTAAACTACATACCCACTAAAGAATAACATAAAAATAGTAGCAACTCTCTCTGCATGACTATACATTTTTATTTTTTTATGTTTTGTTAAGTTTAATGCCTATGTTTGATTTGATGTTGATTTTATTGTAAAATAATTTAAATGGAAATCAACATAATTTCGGAACTGCTGATTTAATTTAATACATTTCTAAATGTAAAATTGCAAAATATGTGACATCACACTAGGTAGGGGGGGGCTCACAAATGTGACCAGCTGTCACAAGGACGGGGGAGGGGTCAAAAAATCATTAAATTCGTGTGACGTATTAATTTATGGATGGCCCCATAGGCATCTGTGAGACAACTACGTGAACTGAAACGAAATCCCTGTTATTACAACAAATTATTGCGTGTTTAACATTTTGTATTACCTATCATCGAATTAGTTTAGTCGCAGAAAACGTTAACAGCACCTACTTAATTGATTTCAAAACACTATGTTTATATAATAGCAGGAACAAAGCGAGCACGTCGCACGTGCTGTCATTAAAATTTATTTATCAAGGCTACCTAGGTACCTACATCAATTTAATCAAAATGTGAAACAATTTACTTATCAAAATTAGTCTGCATTATTGTTTTATCTCCATTATTGAAAGGAATTAAGTCGGTGACGTCTTTGCCTTGGGTGCTAGCGACTAGCGACGCTACCGTCATCGTGGAGGCTCCTCTCTATAGTACAGCTACTTTGCAGGTGATCGAACTACTAAAGGAATCGGACCTATACCTAATTACTAGGTATTTTATGCTTCTATTATCTTATGCGGCCTGTCATGTTACCCTGGCGCATGGATCTATACCTACTACTAACAGAATAGCATAGGTAGTTTTGCCAAAAACGCTAGCTGAGTGAAAGATGGTATTCCCTTTCTAAAAAGGTAGTGGATGGGATAGGGGGTGGATGGTATGGGTATTTAGACATGACAACCTACAATGTATGTGGGACTCACTCCAGCTATCACACCCTGAGCTCGTTCTTCTGTCTACAGAAGTGTTAACGTGAAATAGACCCTAACTTAAGCCAATTAAGTAGGTACAATAGGTTATTTACAAGTTCCAAAATATCAACAACTATCAGATGGTACGTTGGTGCAAAAAAGTCAACACGCCGACCTTCATATAATGCGGAGCAAGCCTCTTCAACCGAACACGACTAGCTGGTACAAAAAAACTCATTATCTATGCAAAAACATGTTCTTATATTTGTATACCATTAAGGTGAAGGCGCCTGTCAAGCCCGCGAAATTCAAAATTTTCGAGTATTTTTATAGTTTATCCAAAATCTGAAAACATTTAAGACAACATTTTGTGATTTGCGAAAAACACAGTATGCAGTGCGTTTATTAATACATTTATTTTACTCTAAATATTATCACGGTGGATATGATACTAGTAAATCACTAAATATACAAAAATTGCCAGATTATCTGGATAGCTGTCGTTCTTGAAATGTTTTAGAGTAAGTTGGATATATTAATAAATGCACTGCACACGGTCTTTTTCGCGAATTACAAAATTTGTCTTTTATTATTGTCAGATTTTGAAAAATTTCTAAAAGAACTCAAAAAATTTGAACTTCGCGGGCTAGATGGGCGCTTTAGCCTTAACATATTTATGAATTGCTGTTCTTAATGTTGGCTTCGGGCCGGGATTAGTCTACAGGATGTGAGTAATCAGCAAGAGGAAATGTTGCGCCGATAAGGACTGTTTTTTTTTGTACAAAGGTACTGACCAAACAAAAATCTACAAAATTATCGATACCTACCTACCTAGGTAATCAAACTACTTATTTATAAAGGAGTTACAAACTATAAAGTGGTAAATAGATTAGGTACAGTAAAAATAATTGAATTTATTTGTTTCTCTTTTAAAACTGTTATTCTGCTGGTTGAAGGAGTAACGGGACTTTTTTTAGAACGATAATATTTATTCGCAACGTCATCTTCACTATATTTGGAAACCTTGAGATAGTAACAAACGATTTTATAGGTACTCAACCAAAAATAGTTACATTAAGGCTAAAGCGCCCATCTAGCCCGCGAAGTTCAAATTTTTTGAGGTTTTTTAGAAATTTTTCAAAATCTGACAATAATAAAAGGCACATTTTGTAATTCGCGAAAAAGACCGTGTGCAGTGCATTTATTAATATATCCAACTTACTCTAAAACATTTCAAGAACGACAGCTATCCAGATAATCTGGCAATTTTTGTATATTTAGTGATTTACTAGTATCATATCCACCGTGATAATATTTAGAGTAAAATAAATGTATTAATAAACGCACTGCATACTGTGTGTGTCGCAAATCACAAAATGTTGTCATAAATGTTTTCAGATTTTGGATAAACTATGAAAATACTCGAAAATTTTGAATTTCGCGGGCTAGACAGGCGCCTTCACCTTAAGTACCTAAATTATTATTTCAAATTTTAAACACCAGCGGTCATAAACCAAAACTGGCCTGCCCGCACTAGAGGGTATTTCCCGTGAGGTGGGGGTACCTGGTTCGATTTTTGTATACCATATATCTACATTTTCAAACACAAGCCGAAAAGTACCTATATGTGTCATTGTTATACAACATCAATCGGTTTCCTTATCCTTAAGGTATCCTTACGAATACGTATGTACCTATTCGTAAGGGTGGGCTAGAAACCGAAGGAAAAAAGACGATTTTATCGGCTGCAGTGAGTTGAAGTAAGTAGCTCTACTAAATCGGGCCTAATGTGGGCGATCTGCAGTGAACATGTTAATCCAAAAATCAAGTGCCCGATCCAGTTACGAGTAGGATACAGATCCATGCCCTGGCCTTTTCTACCACTTGTCGGGACTAAATATTTCTGATAGCCCAAAAATGTCCTGTCCAAAACTCGGCTGTCATTTTGCTGCTGTCGAGACTTGATTCCCTATTCGCTCGTGCCGGGGTGGAAGCTGCCTTTGTTTATTGGCCAATCCAGCTCTGATAAGTGATATAGTCACAGAACTTCTAATGTCCTATGTATAGACATGTGAATCGGAGGGATACATGCAATACATAATAAAACTTACCTTACGTTTGAGTAATTAACAACATTAAAACCACTTAATTACAGGAAAAACTACATCTTTTCCGCACTGTGATTCTATTATTTATCACATTATCTCGTTCGTCGTAGATTTTACTACTTAAAGTAATAAAATTGACGTCCTCATTCACGATAAGAGCTGTTGTAACTATTTATTTTGCTTAACTATTATGTATCTACATTATTTTAAGTTTTTTTCTCCAAAATTGTGGTAGAAAATTAGTAAGTACATTTAGAAAGGGATAAAAATAACATCCAAACAATATATTACACTGATTGAGTTTAACGTTTCATAAGAGGTTAAATCCCCCCCAACTCATTCTAAAGGAAAGACTTTAGTCATGATTCAGCATACTTATAGCAATGGCAGCCTATACTATAGATATATAATATACAAATATATCTTGATTACAATATATTTGATTGCGCGTGTCACCTAATCTTCACAATCCATGCATATCAATGAGCTGTAACGTAGACGTGTCTGCATAAATTGAATGAATATTATTGACAACATTTCAACAGTTATAATCCTAGGTGGTATTATTGTCAATACAGATGCCGAAAACAGAATTTATCGAATTGAAATAAAACTATTTTTCGGATTTTATCGCGTTTATTAACTTTATGTTCCCGACGTTTCGGTTGCTTTACAGCAGCCATAATCACGGGGGGACTGAGGTGTTAGACGTCCTGATGTCATAGTTAGTAACTGGGTACCCTCATATTTAGTTGTTGTTTGCGGTCCGATCCACGCAGAAAGTGCTCACAGTGTCTCGAGGTCTTGCAATGGTACACTTGGTTTTGGATTTAATTATATTATTAAAGTTAAATTATATTAAAGTGTAGTATTCGCGTAAATATAAGCAAAAAAGATAGAATTTATCGAAATTTTCGAACATCAAATAAAATGTACTGGACGTATTTAGAAGAATGCGGATATAACTTATAATTCTACATCTAAGCAACATCCTGGCATTTTATAGCGAAAAATGAAATAGCTCCCAGGAATATACCTACAACAACGAATCCTATGGGTACTAAGAATGACTAAGGACGTACCTAGGATCTTTCAACCCTCCTGTAAGATACGAAGCTACAACACGCGTTCTCAGACCTAAAATACTTACCTACGTGCGTTGTCTGCTACGAACATTGAGATGAGGAGACCAGGGAAAAAAGTAACGGCGCGTCGAATGTAACAAACGCCCTTCCATCCTTAGCATCATCCAATGGGCGAAACGCTGCACTCGGCTGTTGGAAGTTAGCGAACAACTTGCATCTCGTTTGCGATGAGAAATCGCACGCATGGCCTGCTCTTAAATATATAAAGATCGCCAGACTGACACACCAACTATACGGTCCCAAACTAAGCAACGCTTATACTATGGTTACCGTACAATGGACACCCAGACCTGGGCAAATTACGAAAAGGCCATTTCCGAAATTTGCCCCGACGGGAATCGAACCCGGAAGCACCATGTTCAGTGAGCCGAGCGGCCTACGCTCGAACCACTGCGCTAACTAGTCGTCTTAGTATGTGATACAGGACAAAACGTGATTTTACGCACTAAAAGTACCTATGTTTTCTTATGTTTAATCTTTTAGTATTTACGGAGTATTACGGTACTTATATCAACATAGCCAAATCTCTAATAATTCTTGATTAGATGTAGAATATCATAATTTAGAATTATGCAGAGTAAGAACTTACTTACTCAGTTTTAAGATAATAATTAGGTATAATTTTTAAAACATCCTGGTTGGGTATAAAAGTAACACAACAAAACTGGTACAAAAGTAACTGAAAATATTACTGCAGTTAAAGCATCGGTAAAACATATAAAGTTTGCTTGTTAGATTTTACTTAGACACACAGCCATCTAATAGAAAGGAAAGAAGAAACACAATAGCTAATGAGGATAATTGGGATTAATAATTTGAATCTTTTTGGCAATAGCTTACCAATTTTTGTGAGTTGAATTTGTAATAACTTTTGTTTACCTACTTATGTACTTAGGTACCTATTGGTCATTATCTCTTATCAGAAATAACGTGTTGATTTTACTTTATAGGTCTTTACACAAAGTGTTACTCTTGTACCCGGTCTCCCAATTAATCAAATACATGTTTAACACACAAAAGTAATTAGGTAGGTATGACTTAATTAATTGCGACAATTTTCTTTGTCAAAGGTTCACGAGTTCATTTAACAAATGTCTGTGTCCACTAGACCTTGTGCTGAATATTTTTAAAGGTGCGTGTGCTCCTACGTTAATACAAACGCATGCATAGTTAAATGATAGGGTTGCCATTGTCTAAGCTGCACGCTAAGATTATTTTTATTAATCAACTCCAAAGCTGCAAAGTGGGAAAATAACTGATTACTAAAATGTGGCAAAAATCTTGTAGAGATACAAATAAACTTATTTATTATGAAGTTTTAAGTAAGTAATTATACGAATGAGTAGAGCTACGTATATAAGTACTTACCGTATCCTACTTTGCATGTTGGGAGGTTTTTCCAAAAATTTGGTTCCATTTCATAAGAGAAGCAAGTTTTTTTGGGACATTTTTTTAAACCGTCGGTGCTTAGGTCCGTATTAATCGATATCAAGTCTGATAGCGGTCTTAAGTACGCTTTTCATATCTCATCTTATACTTGAGATCGATTTATTAAAACCTACGGGCCTCATACTTTACCGGACAAACCCTATACGTAGTCATTATAAGTCTGTGGGACAAACAATAATGATAGCATTATAACACCATTATAACTTCCTTGATTAACTCACAGAAAATCTTTTTTATAATTATGATTCTGGCCATGATACGACCACAACCAAAATGAAATACATTAATGACAATCAACTGCCAGATGCCATATACACATTTCATATTTACACAAAAAATACTAAATTATTGGCAACAGCCTTAGACCTTGCAACAGCACTAGGAAAAATTTCAAATAAAAGAACAGAATATTATCAGCCATGCGAGATAGAGGTTAAATTGTTATTTTGTATAGAGTGTTTTCTGTGGTAGTGGTAAGTCGCGTCGACGGTGCTTGGTGGGCGGCGTGTTGGCGGCGCTGGTCGCGGGCGCGCTGGTGGCCGTGCTGGTGCTGCAGCCGTGGGCCGGGCCCGATCACCCGCGCTTCCCCCGCGCTGCCATCGCCGCCAATGGCTACGAATGTGCAACCATCGGACGGTAAGGAAAACAAGCTCTTAGGCCGGACGTGTCAGGTTTTAACGTCGGGTCGGGTCCCCGATGCGGTTATTTAATCAGGGCTCCCTAAAGGCGCCAATGCTAAACTATAGAACAGTGCACCGCACATGCATGGTTTTTCGAATGGTTAAAAAAAATTGCACGGTTGGTGTAGGAATCAGAAGGCACGCTCGCTATACAAAACTCTGTAGCGACGCATACATACGATTGGTCCGTTCAGTTTTGACTCCGGTCGAAGATCTCTGACCCTTCGCTATCCTACCTACTCATAAATTAAATGTAAAGACTCGTATTGTGGTGGAATGGCAGCACTTGATTCGGAGAATAAAATTGAAGTTTAAATCAGGCGGGTATAGAGTAATCTACGTTAGAAACTCAAGTTAATTCAAATATTTTGTTAATATTTTTAGAGAGATCCTGGAAAGGAATGGGTCCGCTGTAGACGCGGCGATAGCGACGCTGTTCTGTGAGGGCATCGCGTGCGCACAATGTATGGGGCTCGGAGGAGGCTTCCTCGCAACGGTGTACGACGCGACGACGAAGGAGGTGAATTGACACTCACCATTATAGTCATGAATGTGGTAAAGATGATTAACGCCGGAAGTTAACAATCAATCCTGATCCAATTGATATCTCGGATTGACACGCTGGTTAGAGATCGATCAATCGATCGATATGCAACAATCTATTATTGATTTTAATATTTGATACCTTCAGAAAGACTTAACACATCACAAACATTCAAATGATGATCACGCCCACAATCCTTGTTTTCTTTGGATTCTTCGTCGTACCCTTGCCTTATATCCTCTCCATTCTCAAACTCTCCGTTCTCCTAGTCTCGTGGTCGTCACTTATCTACCTAGTATCCAAATGCGTACGAATATCTTACTGAGATTTATTATGACCGGCAAAAGGTGCGCGTCATGAACGCTCGCGAGAGGGCGCCGGCGGCGACGGACGAGAACATGTTCGCGAACGCGTCGTCCACCGTCGGCGGTCTCGCTATCGCCGTACCGGGCGAATTGCGAGGGTACGGCGCGCTTTACCAGCAGTACGGGCGGCTGCCGTGGGGCGAGCTCGTGCGCCCCACGGCAGACCTGTGCCGCCGCGGCCACCGCGTCAACTCCTACATGGCGCGCGTGCTCAAGTCGTACAGCGACAGGATCAAAGCCGAGCCCTCTATGCGGTGAGAACATAATTATACTTTTGAAAGCTTCGCAAAACAGTAAACTGATTAAGTCCTTATGAACAAACTTAATTATGACGCCCTCGCTATACTCTTTTCAACAATGACTTTTCATAATAACAACGCACAATCTTCATTTGGTAAGTATATTCTAAGGAAGGTGCCAAGGTGCCAAGTTTTGTTGAAGTCCAGCTGGCCAGCACTTAAGCTTAGGAGTATGGCTTGTGAAATTTCGTGACCCAGACTTAGATTGACTTCAATCTATACTTATACATTATCTTCAGACTAAGTAATAAGAGAGATTTCCGTGTAGGAACCAAGCATCACACCACAAATTACGGACCAAGCAGTCGTCTATATTTAATTTACGTTATTTTTGTTGACAAAATATTCCTTTTGACCGGATGGTAAATCATAATACCTCCATTTTGTTATCTGCAGAGAGGTTTACGTGAATCCAGCGACGGGCGAGGTGTGGAACGAAGGCGACTTAATCGTAGAACCGACATTAGCTCGAACTCTGGATCTAATCGCCGAGGAGGGCCCGGAGGCGATGCACAACGGCACGCTCACGGCGCCGCTCGTACGAGATATCGATACTTTTGGAGGCCGTATTACAGAAGACGACCTCAGGAATTACAAGTAAGTTTAGTATTTATACACAATAAAGATTTTATTTCCCAATAGTGCATTGCTGTACCCACTTTTTGATCCCAATGTATCGGGATCCGAACCTATTGCCAGTATATCGGGTACATTCCTCCTCATTGCGAGGAGGATTTGGGTCATAGCCCACCACGCTAGGTAGGTAGCGAGGATTGCCCAACTTAATGTATGTTTCGAAAAACTAGCAGTAGATTTCTTCACTCACGGTGATTTATTTTGCCGCTGAGCCGGTGATAATCTTTTTGGAAATGAGATTCGCACAGGCCACTTGCTTGGTCCCTGTATCTGGACTAGCACCCCTTTTTCATTCAGCACACATATTTCTGAATTACTTACCTCGATTCTCCCCCTCTCAGGCCAAAAGCTGGGTACACCCAATACACCTGCACACCTTGTGTTCCTAAGCGTGGATTCATTGGCACTCTATAAAACGATCCCAAGCTATAACGCGATTGTTTTACGGAGCGCCAGGAGCTTGCCGATACATCTCTAACAATGCAATAATTGCAGGGTCGAGTGGCAAGACCCAATCGCGGTGCCGTTGACGGAAGATTACACGCTGTACTCGGTCCCGCTGCCCGGCTCCGGGTCGGTCCTCGCGTTTATCCTGAACATGCTGCGGGGGTGGGTCGGCGACGGAACGGCCGCGCCCGTCGACTCGGACCTATACTGGCACCGCACCGTCGAGACATTCAAGTACGCGTACGCCAAACGCACAGGCCTCGGTGATCCTGCGCGCTCTAATCTACCCTACGATATCAAAGTTGTATGTATCCTCGAGCTTATTTTGCTTTAAAACTTGGTCCGTCATACATTCTAACCACTGCTGCTTTTGTAAGCCAGGATCTAAGTTTGACCTTCGGCAAGTAACCAACCAAATATACGTGGTCTCGGAATCTACGACTAATTTAAATGACGGAAAAAATAGGACTTGCTTCATAAGTAGCGTCGCATTGCACAGTGTCTGTTATCTGCACTTCCCGACATTACAAAGTCCGCCACCCAACATTTAAAAATTCGAAAATAGATTTCATATTAACATAAATCCTATTGAACTACAATATAATATTTATGTGATAAACACATTCATTCATTCATATTCTATCTATTCAACGTCTGCATTTTCTTTATTGTATTGTTCTCTAATAATCTGTATTGTGTAAAAGGCTATACTTATTACAAAATGTAGATAGGTAAGTACCTACTTATTATATACTTGAGTGAATACATTGTTATTTACTGTGTGCCGACACGTTACAACACATCACCGTGTTTAACACGCGTGACATGAATATACTATAATAATATAAATTTGCTTACCTGTAACCTCATATGTATATGTCGCAGCCAAATAGCTTAATTCGCCGTTCAATTAACAGCCTAGGCACTTTATTAAACAGCGCCGTTCAACTAGCGGCCTAAATGATATTCAGCCGTATCGTCTGTTACAACATTTAATGAACTGGCCGGCTAATGCTTAGGCAACTGGTTGACATTTATGTACTACAAAACTTTTTCAAAATAAGTTGACTACAAAATAAGTTACTACGCAAGCAGAGCGACCCGGATGGGTTTAGGTTATGGTTTTATTTTTATGACCCCACAGAAATCCCACCCGTCAAGTAGATTCGGAAGATATAAACAATTTCGTAAAATACCTAATAAAATTATTCCATCAAAGTTATTTTTCGCCTGAGATATTGACAGTTTGGCAAGTTTCGGCGCTAGGTGGCAGAAAGTAGAACTAAATTGAAATGAACAGGCTAGGCAAGTAATTAAACGTCATCGATCCAAGTCATTTGCCTAGCTGTTTGATCAAATGGCTGAATATCATTCAGGCCACTAGTTGAACGGCGCTGTTTAATAAAGTGCCTAGGCTGTTAATTGAACGGCGAATTAAGCTAGTTGGCTGCGACATATACAATAGGTGCCGATCGTATTACAATATTTTATGGCTCGCCACACAAGAATCACGCAAAAATGATTACCGATTGGAATTTGATTGTAGGAATAACAATGTATAGTCACAGAATATATTATACGAGAAAAAGTATTTATAGGTACCTATCTCTCCTAGACCATTTTTATATTTTTGTATTATTCTTGTAATCGAATTCTTAGCGGATTTCCTTTTTATCTTTTCCCCTAGTTAATCGCAGCACCTGCATTAGATACTATTGTCTTGTCTTACAGGCGTAACAGGTGGTGGACCCCTCAATAGTCACTTTTTATTCTCAAAGTTTACTCGCTTGAGGTCGCTGGTAAATGCGAGTTCATTTGTGTTCCAGTTGGAGCGTAATCTGTCGGACCCGGCGTGGGCAGCGTCGTTCCGGGCGCTGGTGAACGACTCGAAGACATACTCGGACTGGCAGCACTACGGCGCGCTGTTTGAGGGCGCCGACGACCACGGTACCGCGCACGTCGTGGTGATGGCGCCCGACGGCAGTGTCGTCTCCGCAACCAGCACCATTAATTATATGTACTTAAGACAAACCCATTATTCTTCAACATCAGCCCCGATTTCCATTGTTGTGTACCTAATTGTCCCCCAAGGATTTGCGGCATTTCGCTACATCCGGCCTTCTATGATATGCATGAGGTTAAGACACCATTTTATTAAGGTCTCCCGAACCTACCCACAAAAAAGGCAAATTTCTGGAATATGTATATTTTTGCACATCGGTCTACTCACTTCAACACCTCTTTTCTTAACTTCCGTAATAAACCGTGATAAATCAATCCAAATTCACAAATAAAATCTGTTCAGTTATTTCAAAGATTAAGGTCACAGACACATAGTATTAGGTACGCCACCAAATATAATTATCCAACAAAAAATGACTAAACGTTCCGCTAACAGCTGGGGCTCCCAGAGGCGTTCGCAGTCCTTGGGTATTATGCTGAACAACGAGATGGATGATTTCGCGATACCCCACCGCGAGTCTGCCTATGGTCTACCGCCATCGCCTGCGAACATGCTGGCGCCTGGCCTGCAACCACTCAGCTCTATGGTCCCTAGCATAGTAATATCAAAAAATGGCAGAGTTGACTTAGTCCTTGGAGCGGCGGGAGGTACCAAGATCACTACACAAGTCGCATTGGTAAGCAAGCAGCTCACCTCGTCATCGTATGTAGGTAAATAAGTTAGGAGATGGCAGGGAGTACCCTGCCCACTTATAAAATGTTCTTAATAGGAGTGTGGCAATGACATTTGACCTTAAAGTTATCTCTATCCAGACAGTATTGGCCTTAGCAGACAGAGACTATTCAAAGTTAGCAGCTGTACATACATAGCTCGCTCAATTTTAGATTCGGTTGTTCGCTTTTCTCGTCAATTTGAGCAATGCTCGAATTGATATAGCGTTTCAGAATTCTACATAAGTTCTCTAATATCATCATCATCATCATCATCATCATCATCATCAGCCTATATCAGTCCACTGCTGGGCATAGGCCTAATATAAATGATATAATATAATAGCAGTTCTCTAATATATGCTGTATCAATTCTAGATTTCCAGACAACTGATGTTGGAGGGCCTCAGTTTACCAGATGCCATCAATAAGCCCCGGCTGCATCATCAGCTATTGCCCATGGAAGTGCAACACGAGGAGAACTTCGACCCGGTATGGTATACACACATAATTAGGCCATTGCACTTGCTATTACCCAAACTGCAATCAGACGTGTAGATTCTAAGAAATTTTGTAATAACCCATTGTTGTAACGATAGTTGAGCCAATAGCCTTAGCTTTTGTCATTAAATCAATTAATTGTATGAGGAAGATATTTTAGTTGTGTCGAATTTAGATTGGGTAATTTGTAGGTAATAGAATTGATTAGCACCATTGTTTCCTAAAATAATTTCAATTGGATCCAATGTTCACATGATGTGCGTGCCGCTAGTACCTACTATTAGGAGGTACGTTGATTTAATGGATTCGGGAACTAGGACCTAAAATGCTCAAGTTATTGCAAATAACTTAATTTCTCAATTGGTAGGTACATTCATTGGTTATATTTTGTCTACAGAGGGTCATAGCATCCCTCCAAGCAAGAGGTCACGCGACCACGGAGCTCGGACCAACAGCTGGTTTCGCAGCGATGGTGGCGGCGGCGCGGGACTCGGCTGGCTATTTGATACCTCAGACAGATCGCAGACGGGTTGGCAGCATTGATGGATTTTAAATTAAACTGTTGATGCCAATATCTAAAGCATTTATGCCTTCACATGGCCTTAAGATAGATTCAAGAGCTTTCATTTTGTTCAAGAAATAACTTGTTCTCTAGAAATCTACTTAGGTACTACTTAAATTAGTCGTATTTAATTAAAATACTTGTGTATTTATTTACCGTTTCTGTCGGTGTGCCGAGACATGACCTTGTCATTTTGACACGATCTGCACAAAGGTCATTATAAACGTAAGAATTTTTAAAATCTTATTGAAATATACCTACAAAAATAATCTTGCTTGAGGGAAATAAATACACGGCAAGGTCCTCTCGAGGTATCCTCGCATCTGTAATTTGCTGTATAAATAGCGAATTGCAATCAAACCATGTAAATCGTTAAATCGATGATGTATTTACTTACTTAGTTACCTACTTACAGGCACTTAGAAAAACTTAGTACTTAATTAAGACCTGGAGTTTGATAGTACCTTTAGGCCTCTTGCACGACACCGCCGCCGTGTGCGCCGTGCACGTCTACAAGCTTCCATAGTGATCCATACAACACTGACGACCGTGCCTAAACACGGCGAATTAACCGTAGATTTTCACGGCTAAAAACCGTGTGTGTACAAGAGGCCTTATAAATCCATTGTAACATTATGTTAGGTACCTTTCTATGTATGTATGTATTATTATGAACCGTCGTTATTAATATTCTGGTTGTAAGTATTATTTCGTTTATAAATACAAGTTAAAAGCTGTGATGTTAATAATATTTTTATTCGTGTATTAAATGGCTTTCATGGTTGTTACCTATGTTTTAATTAATTCTAATGCCTTTTCAAAAAACTAGTAATCTAACTCACTATAACACCAACTTTACACATTAAATTCAATAAAATACAAGTTTCATAAACTGGACAACTTCCCGCCAAAAATATTTAACGAATCATGAGTTTACCATAGAGTCTATTGGTTAAAGGGGGGGGGGGTGGTATATGGCATAGACCCTAAGTCCTATTAAATTCAGAAGTATAAGTTATTAGTCAAGAAGCTGTAATTAATCTCGCTGTGAGTTAACCATAGCCATGTGAGTAATACGAAACATTCGCACTATTTCACATAAAACATTTTAGTTGGTTCAACGTTGTTGGCTCCTAGATCTATCTGTGAATTGTTTGTATTTTTTGTTGTCATAAAAATCTTTTACGTAGTATTTCTAACTCTGTGGTATAAGATGGTCCTCTTATTGGTCTGTGGATGGCCCCAAGAAGCTGCTAATACAATAAGTGTTATATATAAAACTAACTGTGCCCGTGACTTCGTCCGCGTGGAATTTAATTGACAAAGTTTCATACAAACTTTCATCCCCCATTTTATCCCCTAGGGAGTAGAATTAATCAAATTCCTTTCTTAGCGGATGGCTACGTCATAACATCTACCTGCATGCCAAATTTCAGACCGATCCGTCCAGTGCTTTGGGCTGTGCGTTGATAGATCACTATGTCAGTCAGTCAGTCAGTCAGTCACCTTTGAGTTATATTATATTTATCGGCCCCATCGACTTAGTTAACACCTCTCTGACTACCGATGATGCTGCCAACGACAAGTTTTTGGGAAACGTTTCGAATGTCTCATCCTATGTCAGTGTCAGGATGTCAACAACAGCTGTCATGTTAAACTGTCAACAGCCTCGGACTTCCGGTAGCTTGGCGGTTTTCGCGCGCGCAATGCTGATCTGAAAGTGTTTTATTTAGTGGTTTATTGTGTAAATTCTTAATTTTCAGTCGTATTTGCTACAAGTAGTTTATCTTGATAAATAAATAGAGATATCTTCAATTATTAGCTACTTAATGTTCACATAATGGCGCATCAACTAACAGAAGGTTCTTTGGAGGTAAGATTGCAATTACCTACTTTGTAGAGTTCAAGTAAATGAAATATAGTAATTTTACTAGCTTTACTAAAGGTACAAAGCTAGATTTTAAAGAATTAACAACATTAAACAACCTAAACATTAAACCTGATAGAAGAAATGGCAACAAACAAAACGATGGCACGAGCAAATAGTTCTGGAATCATCGTCATCTAAGATTGTAATAAGTAATATAAAATTGTAAGAAATTATTAGAACTTACGTGCGCAATGCACAATTTACTTACTGAGGTACTAGTAGAGCTGTAGGTCATGTGGATGCAATAGCGACAGCGCCGGCGACATAGCCTCATAATTTGTGTTGAAATGCAACGTCGCTGAGTGATGTCAGCTCGGACCATACAAATAGTTCCTATGACTCTTTGACGCCACTATACCAATAGGGCCTATTAAATAAGTACTGATTTATATATCATCTCTAGGTACTACTAAAGCTAAGCTTGATAGGTTGACAAACAAACCATGTTTAGGGTTTTGATTGATTATCTACTTAATATTATCACCATTTGTTGGTTTTATGATAAAATTTTACTGGGAGTTTTCTGAAACATATATTGACCACTAAACAGGTATTTACTAACCCTAGGCTTGCACTGACCAAAACATTATACTGAAACGTCTTTTGGGTCTCTATGTTTTTAATAACAAAAATGATTTACTGATCTTATTTTGTACCCATTGTTTGTATGGTGTTTTAGGTAATAATGAATGGCGGTCAATATGATAAACCTGTGATGCAAGTACTAGGCAGTAAGAAGATTCAAGGCAGTGGTGCCAACGAGAGATTTAGGCTCCTTGTGTCCGACGGGAAGCATTCACATAGTTTTGCCATGCTAGCAACACAGCTAAATGACAAACTGATCACCGGGGAGCTGTCTGATTATTCCATTGTGCAGATAGATAGATTTGTCACATCCTTACTGAAAAACACTGGTAAAGGAGAAAAGTAAGTAAAACAAAAGTTATTATTAAACATACACATCTCAAACATGAGTAAAATCCCTCAGGGCTGTTTAATTTTGACACATACTTGAAATGAAAGATAAAAATTTCTTAAAGTAACTCAAAAAATTTAATATTATTTGTATAATATTATATGGCACTAGCGGGCCTGACAGACATAGTCCCATCTATAGTATTAACTTGGTCCCACTAATAAAACACAAATAATGCAACAGACAAAATAAAACAATATGAAATAAATAATAATATCTCAACATATCTTGTAGCTCTGTCGCACTCTCTCCGTCTCTTTCAATGTTGAGCTAATGATCTTCTATATAGAAGGAAGGGCTTTCATGAACATGCATTTACAGACGGGTTATGATCATCTTGGATATCACGATACTAGCGCCGGGTAGCCAGGTGGGGAAGAAGATAGGCAACCCGCAGACATGGACGGAGGAGTCTGGAAGCGCGCCGCCCGCTCCCCGGCCCGCGCCTACCCCCGCTCCTGCCCCTGCGCCCTCGCCCGCCCACGCCCACACCACGCCCGCGCATAACCTAGATACCAGCCTTTTCTCTTCACAAATGACACACCCAATAGCCAGTCTGAGCCCCTATCAGAACAAGTAAGTAGTTATATATTATTTAAACTTTTTTCATTTAAATGTATACAAACCGCTTCAGGTGGATTAACTGTATACCTTCGGTCTGAAAGGAGAACCGCAACTACCACTATACACTAAAAGCGAAGACAAAATTTTCGAATTTATAGTGTTTGTAGGGAAGTACCGATATATATATTTATTTGTGTTGAGTGATACTCTGCTCCACACAGTGATCTAATGATGATTTAATAGATTTAGACATTCAGGAAAATACAGGTAGATATCAATGCATTGCAATTCCTTGCATAGGTCCCTCATCAGTTGAGGCTGTTTACAGTGGGGGGCCATTAATGATAATTTCGTACTAAACCTGCATTCTTTTTATAATAGATGGGTGGTAAAGGCTCGCGTGATGAACAAGTCTCCCATCCGCACGTGGAGCAACAGTCGCGGCGAGGGGAAGCTGTTCAGCATGGACCTGTGCGACGAGAGCGGCGAGATCAGAGCCACCGCCTTTAAAAACGAATGCGACAAGTTTTATGATATGATACAGGTAGACATTCTTTTTTATACAGATTTATAGACAACTAGCGGCCCGCCCCGGCTTCGCACGGGTACATTGCGGTTACATTATTCGAGTTTTTGTAAGGATCCCTAATTTTTTGAAAATATATTATAGCCTATGTCACCCGGGGATAGTGTAGCTTCCCAACAGTGAAAGAATTTTTCAAATCGGTTCAGTAGTTTCGGAGCCTATTCATTACAATCAAACAAACAAAGTTTTCCTCTTTATAATATTAGTATGATACCTTATGACCAACTTTTGCCAGAGTTTCTACGCACGCATCGTTTTGATTTACAGCAGGGATATTCCTTAAATATTAATGATTACAAATGAACTTAAAGGAAACAGTTGTTATAGTTAAATAACTAAATATTGTCATAGTATAAAAATTTATACTTATAAACACATTCCAATATTTTTTCAAACTTTATTTCCTCAGCGGGGTTTGAAATTAAACCAATTGTAACTTTGTTTTTTTTTTTCTATTTCAGATCGATAAAGTGTATTATATTAGTCGGTGTCAGCTGAAAACGGCGAATAAGCAGTTTACAAGTTTAAAAAACGATTATGAAATGACATTCACTGCAAACACTGTTGTCGCCGAGTGTACTGAGGACATGTCGTGCGTTCCCACTGTCAAATACGACTTTGTGGCTATTAATGAGATCGCCGCTAAGAGCCCTGACTCTTTACTCGGTAAGACAAATTCATAAAGTAACTTTAAATGTTTGATATTTTATTGCTGAACAAGTATATATATATCGAGACTATAAATTTGACGACCACTTGGCTCAGTGGTTTGAGTGTAGGCTGCTCGGCTTACTGCATGTGGTGCCTGCGGGTTCGCAGGGCAAATTACGGAAATGGTCTTTTCGTAATTTGCCCAGATCACTGGATGTCACTGGGATCACCCCCAGTCCATTTTACGGTACCCATCGTACAAGCGATGCTTAGTTTGGGCGCATACAGTTAGTGTGTCAGTCTGGCGATATATTTTTTTATAAATATTTGATAATAGTTGATAGTATGGGTTATGTATTAATTTTCATTCCAAAATTCTAGATGTGATTGGAGTGTGCAAGCACGTGGCAGATCTTCAAGAGCTAACTGCCAAAAGTACTGGAAAATTACTGAAAAAGAGAGAAGTGACGTTGGTGGACTCCTCCGGAGGCGCGGTTAGTGTATTTTGTATTTACACTACTTATAAATAAAATACAAAATTGTGTTTTACGCTTGAGCTGTGACTAAATTTGTTTCAGGTGGTTTTAACGCTATGGGGAAATGAAGCAGAGACCTTTGACGGAAGCACAAATCCAGTCATAGTAGCCAAGGTAAGATACTAAACCACAGATTACTTATAATATGTGTATGTAGCTAATATTAAACCATAGAGCTTGTAAATAAATAGACACAGTAGGACACCAGTATTACAATTATTTTTTTTTAAACATAGTAGTTTACCAATGTTGGTTAATCACTCTCCTAGATAACTAGGAGTGCCGGTTCAAGCCCCGGCTCGCACCGAATTTATTTTATCCCAATCACATTTTCAACAAAGATGATCACTTGCTGAATAGTGAAGAAAAACATCGGAACCAGATTTAATCGTTTAGAGTCACAAACGAGAAATTACAGATATAAAATTGTCAAATGACGATATATAAAAATGTGGTACTATAAAGATTTCAGGATATAAAATGGTCTCAGTATCCGGCATAACTGCAAGAACCTAACTAGTTCTCGTTTCGGGTGTATTACCTGCATCCCTTCGTACTGACAGGAGAACAGTGAGCGACCAGTGCTGGGACATTACAAAGCTTATTTTTGTCACCATACAAGCAAATTGTCTGTCGCGTAGGGCGCGCGTCTGGCCGAGTTCAACAGCAGCAAGTCCCTGTCGTGCCTGGCCAGCACCATGCTGCGGCTGAACCCCGACGTGCCGGAAGCGCACAAGCTGCGCGGCTGGTACGACAACGGGGGCGCTGACATGGAAATCGTTAATATCTCAGCGAGGTACGTACCATGTACAATTCCCTATGGTACATAATTTGAACGCTCGGAGAGGATATGGGATCGCTTTGCGAATGTGAGACCTAAACCGACCTCTTCACATGACGTATTGTCACGAATATTTACGTCATTCGGCTTAAACCGAAAACAATCTCATGCGTGTTAAGAGTTATCTTGGCTTAGCATGAAATCGCGAATATTTATACAAATACCTCGGCTCTTTCCTATAAAAAGATACCACAATCAGATGTCTTATTAATTGAAAGAAACACTGCAACTACCATTGTCCTGCACATTTTCTAATATTTCTGACACTCTTAGAACTAATAAAGGTGTAAACTATACGGAAATCAACGCCGACGTTTTCGGCTTATCGTTCATAATAAATGCTTCACAGATCCGGAGTGTACACCGGCGGGAGCAACGAATGGATCACATTCTCGGACGCGGAGGAGCGGCAGCTCGGCTCCGGCGACAAGGGCGACTACTACACCCTCCTCGGAGTCGTCACGTTCACCTTCTCCGATAACGCTGTTTACAAAGCGTGCCCGCAAGAATCGTGCAACAAGAAACTGGTCGATCTAGAGAACGGTCTGTTCAGATGCGAGAAATGCAACAGGGAATATCCGAATTATAAATACAGACTCCTATTAGCGGTTAGTATTCATTAATTAGGCTCACGGTTAGACGAGTATCTTTTTTCGATACGAGAACTCGAGCCATAATTTAACACCAAATGTTTAGCGAGGGACTGGTGTTTTTTTATGGGACTACGCTCCTCACACACTTACTAATAGAAAAGCTAAATTTACTTGAACCCGCACGAATTAAAAGAAAAAAAAGCGAGTTCATAAGATCATGCTCTAATTAACGGTACTTTAGTTACCTAAATTAAACAAATGCTATTGTTATTGTTAGGCAAATGTATCGGATCCCACCGGTGACCAACGCATAACGGCGTTTAACGAAACCGCTGAGGCGATGCTGGGCAAGAGCTCCGCGGAGATCGGCCGCATGTTCGAGTACGACAAGACTGCGTACGCGCAAGCGTTCGAGGAATTGAAGTTCAAGACGTTCGTGTTCAAATTCCGCACCAAAATGGAGACTTATAATGTGAGTATGCTATGTTATCATTTTCTTCTTGATAAAATTCCGGTGTGATCAGTGGCGGATTTATCAGCAGGCTGAGTCTAGGGCGGCAAATTTGGGGACCGATTTTTTTTTTTTGCTACGTCATAGAAAGCTAGCGCAATAAAGATTATTTATTCACGTTTACCGAATGTACATTATTGTGTAAGTAATAGTACATTGTTACACGAGTGGTGAAAGTGACTTATTTAGTCCCGAGACGGGGTTTGGCGCCTGAGCGTAGCGAGGGCGCTAATAGTTCGAGGGACAAAATAAGTCTGTCACCCGAGGTAAACACTGTGCTTTTCATTACGAATACAAGGAAAGTAAAAATAAAAACAGGAATTGGCTAAAGAAATAATACAAGGAAGTATGAACAATACTCTACAACTCGAAAAAAAAAAGATCGGATTGCCGCCTATTTTGTTTTTTTTTCGTTGGCCGGCCAACTTAATTATTTAGCCATTATTTTTCATTTTCATCTTTAAATATTTTGCTTAAATCTATGTTATTTTAAAGAAATTGTTGAAACTAAATTATAATTAAGACATTTAAAAATATATATTCTTTAATTAATACTTAACTTTATGTTATTTCAATTTTACATCGTGCTGTAATTGAGTGACTGTAGAAAAAGTTTGAACATGGTTCCATAGAAATGTGAAAATGGAACTAGTTTTTTTTTATAATTTGACAGCTGTCAGTTGAAAGCGATTCTCCCGGGCCGGAAAAGTATTACTTTCAACCCGCTCCTCAGGCAACTTCAGACCTACTTTCAGAGTATGAGTAATGAAAAATACATTACCCGACCTTTATTAATCGTACATGATTGAGCTGTGTTTAGCTCAAAAATATACCTACCCAAATATACCGAGAGCCAGCGATAGCCAGACGTTCCATATTTTATAAAGGCTCTCAATTTCTCAGACCATGTCCCCAACACAGGTAAGAACGATCATCGAGTATGGAGTTTGGATTGTGGTTACTTGGGCAGTTAACAGGTAGTAAAGGTGTATAAAATAGTACCTCAAATTCGTTATAGTATAAAGCTTAATTTTTATATATTTCCTTCGGAATAACATTAGAAATCACGCCATCCATTGCCGGACACTTAGTGCGGTTTCAACCCCCTGCCAGACACCCCTAAACTTTAATAAATTATGAGTATACTTTCGTCACAGTATAAAAGCTGGGTTTTACATATGTTACTTGGGAACCCATAAAAAAATATTACTTCAACAGCCGGACAGTTTTAATGGTTTTAACATCTTGCCAGACACATTTAAATAGTTATTAAATCATCCAAGTATGAACGCAATAAAACTATTTTTCATTGGGTTTCTTGAACAATTTCGATACACTAAACTCCCTATCTTACTTACTGATAAGTCAATTTGCAAAATATCACCATAATATCTGACATAAAGGGCCGTATCTTTTGATTGCGTTGAATAGAAGCCTATTTTTTTACATCTCCAAGGGATCATAGCATTTGATAATTGATATTAATTTTTACTTGATAACTTTACCGTTTCCGAGAAAAAGGGTCCTGATAAACAGACAGACGGACAACAAAGTGATCTTATAAGGGTTCCGTGTTTTCCTTTTGAGGTGCGGAACCCTAAAACTATATCCTGTACTGTAACTACATCCTGTGGGAGTGCAGTCGCTGGCACAACGAACGGACTACTATGCTAAATAGCCTGTATTTCCTTCGGAATAACATTAGAAATCACGTCATCCATTGCCGGACACTTAGTGCGGTTTCAACCCCCTGCCAGACACCCCTAACTTTAATAAATTATGAGTATACTTTCGTAATAGTATAAAAGCTGGGTTTTACATATGTTACTTGGGGACCTCTAAAAAAATATTACTTCATCAGCCGGACAGTTTTAATGGCTTTTACATCTTGCCAGACACATTTAAAAGTCTGTAGGTGCCAGGTGACAACTGTTCAAGTGGATGTAAGTAAGATAGGGCGTTTGGTCTATGCCATCTATTACTGCGTATCATCTGACGGTATTATATTATGAGGCTCATCCTGTGCAACAAAGTCACAATTGCATTTTTTGCAATTTTAAGGTAATAATAGCAAAATGCCCCCAATGCGTAGATGTGTCTAGTTCACTTGTCAGAATTCTAACTAACGTATTTAAGCTAGACGGCGGCAATATCGTTGTTGCATTAGCGCCTTTTTTTCGCCGCCTAGTACCATCAATGACCAAATAGTCACTTGTGCCGCAGCTTAGGATCGTATCCAGGTATCACAACAACGTTAAAAGTAAGTTATGACATTAAATTGCTCTTGGTAACAAATTTTATATTGTGCGTCTGCTCGTACCTTCAATGACACAAATGTATTTTATTTGTTTTTTTTGTCCCATAACATTTAATTTTTAAAATCTTCCCTGAAGTATATATGCAGCTTAGTTGCTTACTTAAGCACAAATAAACTTAATTAAGATAAGATATTGCGTAGATCTATGTGAACCCTTACAACTTACTATAAAGCGTTTGAAAGCTAATTAGCGTTCAATCGCTTGCATTTGCTTTTCTATTGCAATTGAAGTAGCTTACGTAATAAGGGCCCAGTTGTAAGGCACCACGGATCGTAATATGACTAATTGGACCTAACCTTCTGAGCTGATTATACTTGATTCCAATAATAGGTATGGCTAAAGCGCTTGAACGCACGGAAATTGTCCCTGGTTTCCACAAGGTCTGTGTAATAAACTGCTCCAGATGTCACTTGCAGGCTATTTAGCATAGTAGTCCGTTCGTTGTGCCAGCGACTGCACTCTCACAGGATGTAGTTACAGTACAGGATATAGTTTTAGGGTTCCGCACCTCAAAAGGAAAACACGGAACCCTTATAAGATCACTTTGTTGTCCGTCTGTCTGTTTATCAAGACCCTTTTTCTCGGAAACGGATAAAGTTATCAAGTAAAAATTAATATCAATTATCAAATGCTATGATCCCTTGGAGATGTAAAAAAATAGGCTTCTATTCAACGCAATCAAAAGATACGGCCCTTTATGTCAGATATTATGGTGATATTTTGCAAATTAACTTATCAGTAAGTAAGATAGGGAGTTTAGTGTATCGAAATTGTTCAAGAAACCCAATGAAAAATAGTTTTATTGCGTTCATACTTGGATGATTTAATAACTATTTAAATGTGTCTGGCAAGATGTTATAACCATTAAAACTGTCCGGCTGTTGAAGTAATATTTTTTTATGGGTTCCCAAGTAACATATGTAAAACCCAGCTTTTATACTATGACGAAAGTATACTCATAATTTATTAAAGTTTAGGGGTGTCTGGCAGGGGGTTGAAACCGCACTAAGTGTCCGGCAATGGATGGCGTGATTTCTAATGTTATTCCGAAGGAAATATATAAAAATTAAGCTTTATACTATAACGAATTTGAGGTACTATTTTATACACCTTTACTACCTGTTAACTGCCCAAGTAACCACAATCCAAACTCCATACTCGATGATCGTTCTTACCTGTGTTGGGGCCATGCTCTGAGAAATTGAGAGCCTTTATAAAATATGGAACGTCTGGCTATCGCTGGCTCTTGCTCTAAAAGTATATTTTACGTGCAATTTCAGCGAAATTTTTGGATTGTAAAAATAATCTAGGACATGACAATTGTAGAGGCAAGGGCGGCAAAAACTTGACCCATACCTTGGAAATTTTGTTTTGTACTTACGGGGGGGCACCTGAATGGTTCTAAGCTTTAGTCGGGCACAGTAGGTGGCGCTGCTGTCGACATCCAAAAAATACGCTAGCGACCCTGCCGGCAAAATCTAATCCTTACTTACTATTATAAATGCGAAAGTAACTCTGTCTGTCTGACTGCCGCGCTTTCACGCAGAACTACTGAACCGATTTAAATTAAATTTGGTCCACAGATAGTCTAGAGCCTGAGAAAGGACACAGGCTACTTTTTAATGCGAAAAATTGGTTGAAAGGGGGGTAAGAAGGTGTATAGAAGTATCGTCATTTTTAGAGCTTGAAACTTATTGTTTAGCCTGTTGATTCGATATAAATAAATCTGACATTCAAAATTTATGTAATTAAAAATGCTACCCAAAGATACTATTCCACGCGGATGAAGTTATATATAACTGGCACAGCTATATATAACTTATGTTATATCTAAAATGTTTTCTGTTAGTTTTAGTCTAACTTTGTGACCTCACCATTAGTTTAGTATTTATTATTCTTTTGTGCAGGACGAAGCTCGTCTGAAAACCACGATAATGAACGCACAGCCCATCGACTACAAAGATGCTAACGCGAAACTGATAGCAAGTATAAAATCAATTACAGGTATCGAAGTTTAATATATTACGTCCTATTATTTACGCTGAAAACTAAAAATTGTGTTAATTTAAAATGTGATTACGTATTTGATTATGTTATAAGAACTTGATGTGGTGATGCTTATGATGTAATCATACAAGCAAGTGGAAACTCCCATGTTATCAATAAATATATTTTCAACAAAAAATACATTTTGGATTAGACCAATTAGTTAAGTATATACCTATTTGTATTTTTTATTTATTTAAATAAGTGTAATCATGCTTACGACCCGCCTGACGTTATGCAGTTACCATGGCCTATAGATACTTACAATACCAAAGGCATTGCTCGCACGTTGTCGACTTGAACTTGTGGCAAGGAGAGGGGGGAGGTTTGCCGATCTTCAGTGAGATGTTCTTCTTTGAGGTGATACTACCCTGTTCGAACCAACCAGTATACAAACAGTAATCGATCGGCTAGAGCTTGGCTCTACTGCCATTAATCAATTTAGTACTGAGCTTGTCCAGGCAGGTGGAGTAGGCCTAGCCACAGCATTCCACAGAGAACTTTGATGCATGGAAGCTCAATTTATAATAGTTTTCAATCTTAAGTGGAGACTATCTTCAATAAGCGATCACTTTACTTTTGAGAATAAAATCTCAGTGCTTCCATGGTTTTTACTCGATGACTGAGCCAACAATTGAGTTTGACAACAAGACACTTGGTCTGTAATAAGTTAGGCATTACTTTTAATAATATTCTTGGACATATCCCAAATTTTAAAAAGACTTGACATTTTAAATGAGTATGTGTACAGTTCAAACCAAAGACCTTGATTCTGAAAATATGGATAATTAATAGGCGGTATGGGTTATCTGTCATAATAAAACAATGTATACTAGTTATTTTATTTAATCTCATTTGATATGACTCATAATTTGGCTGAGGAAATGGAAATTTCATTACGGATGCATTTGGTCCACTGTAAACAGTTTTTGGGGTTAAACAGTGATAGATTGTATTTACGTCGGGGTTGTCTATTAATTCCTCTGAACAACTACAAACATGCCCTTAAAATACTTACTTTATAATGTATCAATCAATCAATCTATAAAATTATAACCATAGATCGCAGACCAACCACAGGACTCCGCACTCTAACACAAAAGTTTACGAACGAAACACATAGGTTTAATAAGGTGTATAAGATTTACGATCAACCAATCACAATACGTTGCCTCCGCTCCCTCTCCGCAACCTTTTTCGTAATTATTTCTATGCAAGTTATTCCTATTGCGGAGTTCCTATTCCAAGTTATTCCTATTCTAAATTGTGGGGTGTATAAGATTTACGATCAACCAATCACAATACGTTGCCTCCGCTCCCTCTCCGCAACCTTTTTCGTAATTATTTCTATGCAAGTTATTCCTATTGCGGAGTTCCTATTCCAAGTTATTCCTATTCTAAATTGTGGTCGGTCCGTGCTATATACAATAGCAGGGGGCCAAGTCTGTTAACACTCACTCGCAATACGTCGGTTTTCAGCTTTACGATAGAACGAAGTCCGCTAACGAACTGTTTTTCGAGTGGAGTGAGTCGAGTCGAATCCAGAATCGGTCAGCACGGGTGGGCGAGTGGTAAGTGGACTGTGGAGAACTTTCAAAACTTCGACATATTCCGAGTCTTGTGTAAGTCGAGCGTTATTAGAACGGTTAACAGACTCAAGCCCCTGTTCTTGCAATGTGATCAAATACTGTTTGGTGAAATAAATTAAGTAGTTAGTCACTCGTTACTAATTACAAAGGAGTTAATAATCCTTCTATTTAATGTACACTTATTTTAGGAAGATACAATAGTTTAACGTTACTGCTACAATCGAATAAAATAATTTGTAAAGGAAATGTTAATAGATACATGGCAGTGGTGTAATTTTACTTCATTGACTTTGTATATAGTTGCCTCTTAAAACTTAAAGATATCTACTAAAATAAAAATAAAAAATTCTTAACACAACTCTCAAGGTAAAGCTTATTAGAAACATAGTAATACATCAGTAGTTGACGAGATTTCAACATTTAGACCGTATTCATATGGCGAGGATAATTTAGTAAATATAGTATTTGAACTCTAATCTGGCATACAAGTAAAATTAATAACTGGTATTTAGCGCACTGCATTTCATAATACGAATACACGGCTTAAAGTAAGGCTTCCATGGCACCAGCCAGAAGCAGTAAAACATATCACAATAAATAAATAGATTAATAAAAGTTGCCAATTACAAATTACGTTGTTACTTAATATTAATACGTAATTAAATTATGAGTAGGTATATTTCTAAGACACAATTGTGTAAATAATGTTGGTTGGTGAAAAATATTACACTGCTCAATGAATGCTACCAATTCAGATCAACGTCATAACGAAACCATGATTGCAAAGTAAGTAGATGTAACATGAGTCCTTGAGGCACATAATATAATGAGTATCAGATTCGGACGAGCTTTGACAAACACAAAGCGTATTACACGAAGGTCGCCTTTTTTAAATATGTTAACGTAAGTTATAATTAGATATAAAACAAATAAGGTTCTAATTCACAGACCAGTGTCATTTCTAGCTTTTATTTTACTTGGTCTAATTTAAATGCTAATTTACTCATTGTTTAATCTTTTAATATGAGTATAAAGGTCTCTTACCACACATTCACAAAACATTGATGTGACACACAAGCAATGATTGTGGCCTGCCCTTCTGTACCCGCGCGGGGGAAAATGTGCTGCTGTTTATGTGTAGTGTGTACAGCAAAACACGAACTGGAGACGCGCCCTAATATCAGCATTTTTGTTCCCAATAACGCAAACAGTGCAAGTGAAACCCAGCTGACATTGTAAGACTGATGACTTCAAATTTATTTTTTTCGGCAGTGATGTTAGTATGTAAAACAAACTATACAGGTACCTCTACTTATAAAAAAATGCATGACAAGGTTTTCACACATATGAAATTAAAGCCATAACCAAGAACATTTTACAAATAATATCCTACATGCGATAGTCATTTACATCAGTAAAAATACTCAAATACGGAACATGCTGTATTCAAATAATTATGACAATGTTCTGTTCAAATATCTTACGCAATATTACATCTACGACATGTTACGCATATTTTTATGAATTACGAATTAATTTTATAGATAACCTTTTGTTACCTTTTACATAAATATTAATAAAATATGACTTTTAAACAAATATCAATTCAAAATCTTTAAAGAGATTCACAGATTTAAATAAAAGCAAGAGATTCTATGCATCACTCTGAAAATCAATAATTAATAATAATCTCAATTTGATTAAATTGTGCATATAGGCACGTATATCGCCCGTGTAGGTTTATATTAATAAAAATAGATTCTAATTATACATATGAAGTATACCATACTAAAGGGTAACTTTAATCAATACACACGTTTAATTCCTTTATATACGCCAGTAGTCATAGCCCGCTAAACTCACAGATACCGGTCGTAGCGGGCCGCTACACTGCAGCACGCCGAGCGCGGAAACGTCAGTCGGCGCCGGTAGGTGCGTTCGCGGCCCGCAATAAGTCCACATACACTAACACTAAAGAAACTGTTCGTATCGCTAAAGACGCAGGTTGCGCAGTACGCAATAGGGATGCAGTCCAGCGGTCGCCTGCCCGAGAGCGCCCTCCCGCCGCCACTCGCGCGCCTCACGCAGCCACGCCACGTCACGCCACGTCACGCCACGCCACACGCCACGCGCCACACACGCTCACACGCGCCACCGACGATGCAACATAATCACTAAACCGATATTTACACCCACCACTAGGGACGAATAAATTAAAGCGAATAAATAATAGTACATAACGCTCTTTGGAACGGATTACATTCGAGGTACGCCAGTACGGACAGCAGTCTGAATGCGTTCCGGGAGCGAGGCGCGCCGACCGAGATGTTCGGCCACCGAAACGTACTAAAAGTAGGTAAATAAACTTAAACATTAAAAGCTTTCAGATCACGAAACACATCACCAACAGAGGCGATTCTCACTTGTTATAGCCTATACAGATTGGACACTATATTTTTTCACACATACAAATAAAGTCCTTAAAATCGATACATTATCACGGAATAACTAATGAATATTACGATCAAAACGACTTCAGTAAATCAGAGTAATGTGTAAACGATACATGAAAAATCATAGCACTCACACTGAATGACCCAAACGTTATTCAAATATTAGAAAATATTATTTAGTTCGTCTATTATAATAAAATTTTAAATTTCGATCAGTCCGAGTACTATGATATTTTTAAATAATGGAAATGGACCCTCCCTAGGTCCTAAAACTGCATCGAGTTGGTTCCCCGGCAGCCGGTCCCACCGAGCCCGCGCCGCGCGCCGTGGCTCTATCGGCAGCGCGATACGTCTAATCCCAACATTACCGACAGATCCACGAGCCCACGACGCGAGCCCTATACCCCGCTACGAACGTTGACACCAAAAATGACCAATTCGAGACGCGATCGAAAAAAAACCACTGTTAACATTCTCTCCCAGGAGTTCAAACAAAACTGGAAATATGCATATCACATCGTGTTACGAAAACGAGCTAACAGTGGTCGAAAGATCAATAGTTCCGAGTGAAAATTACCATAACATAACTTTCAGCGCGGGATCGAACGACAGGATCCCGCCTCGAAGGGGATCATTTTTGAAGGTTCTAAGGGGACCGCGGTGTCGGGGAGGCGTCGGCGCGGGCACGCGGTTCGGGGTCGGCTAGAGCGACGTGACCGGCGCGACGTCAGGCGGGCGCGCGATCACACCCAGCGCGCGCGCGGCGCGGGCGCGGGCGCGGGGGCGGGGGCGGGCGCGGGTGCGGGCGCGCTAGCGGGCGCGCGCCCCTCACGGCACCAGGTCGGGCAGGCGCCCGCGGCCCTAGGGGCGCGCCCCGCCCTCCGCGCTCACCACCTGCACGCACACGCACACGCACCACGGTCAACACTTCCTCAATATTGATCGGTATACTCAACCTTCGAGCAGCGTTGTATTTACCTCCTCCATGTTGGTTGGTCCGTGGTTATCTACGGACCAACCAACGTGGAAGTAACGTAAATATACTGATTATTTATATAATGATGACGACCGCTTTTGGTGGTTGACGACCGCTTGGCGCAGTGGTTTTAGCATAGGCCGCTCGGCTTACTGCATCGGGTGGTTGTGGATTCGATTCCCGTCAGGGCAAATTTCGGAAATGGCCTTTTCGTAATTTGCCAAGGTCTGGGTGTCACTCGGATCGCCCCAAGTCCATTGTACGGTACCCATAGTATAATATAGTTGGTATGTTAGCCTGGCGATATTTATTGTATTTATACTCTGGATGAACTCACTTTTCGCTCCTTGTAGTACAGCTCCTCGCTCTCCTTGTCGCACAGCAGCAGCACCACCGCCCCGAAGAGGAATATCGCCGCGCCCCACCCCACGCCGTACGCCCATCCGAACTCCCACACTGACCTATTACCTGTAAACAACAACCACGGTTACGGAACGTGGAACATTTAGCGGTCGTTTCAAATTCTTCCGCTTGCGTGAAATGAACATTCTTACCTAGATTTAACTCCGCCGCGAAACAGACTGGATAGATGACTAACGCTATTAGAATGCACATAACTGAAACAAAATTAAAAAATATACAATTTTTTATTCATACTCTCGTATGAATTAGTGGCCACGCTAGTGTTGGACATTTCAGGCCGCGCCGACATATCGACTGTGATAGACGGGACCGACAGCTTAGCCCATTAAAACACGAAAGGAAATATTCAGTGTTGTAAATGCTACTATCATTGATAACCCATCCCAGTGTTCACCGCCGCTAGCGCTTCAGTTTCGGGAAGGTGGTATGCGCAACATAGTTTTATTTTCGTGAGAAAAGTCCGCTATCGGAATTTGAACACATAAGCCTCTACAACACCTTGCCGGCGTCTTTGTTCCCGGTTAACTATAACCTGGATGTTTTTAAGTCGAGAGTGAACAGGTACCTTCTAGGCAAGTATGCACCGCCGTAGACCACATCATCACCTACCATCAGGTGAGATTGTGGTCAAATAGTTGCCTATAAGGTAATAAAAAAAGACCCATTATAAAAGATGGTGCAAGGTTTATACGTACGTGCTAGCGACATGGCGAGCACGGCGAACCTGTAGTAGCGGAACTTGGTCCGGTGGTCGGTGGAACGCAGCCCCAGCCCCGTGAGCAGCGCGCCGCACACGTCCGCCGCCAGCGTCGCCACGCACAGCCCGGCGGCGGCTCTAGTCAACATCACAAGACAATAAGCGTGATCATGAAACATTACAACAATTTATTTGGGAATTCGAACTTTAACTGTTGTTTTTTAAAGTGCAAAATAATAATTTAGCCCTTTTGACGTCCCACTGCTGGGCACGGGCCTCCCCTCAACACGAGGGGGATTCAGGCCATAATCCACCACGCTGGCCCAGTGCGGGTTGGCGGATTTCACATGTCTTTCGAAAATTGGTTAGATCTAAGACATGCAGGTTTCCTCACGATGTTTTCCTTCACCGTAAGCAAGTAAAATTATTATGTATCGGTTAAATTAACATAAAGTCTATCATTTTACACCTAGGCGATTTAACGCAGGTGAATAAGTTAAACAAGTATAAATGAGCTTTGACTTTGATAGCTAAGTCGGTCATATCCCAGCCGGGCATCAGCACCGGAATTCATTATTATCTTCGGTCCTCTGACCTCTATGATATGGAATGATAAGTAAAGAAAATTAACGAGGACAATAGGTCTCTATCAATGGAACCTCATACCATAAGCGATGTGGATCTACTGCAGTTCACAAGTCCTTCGGGGAATACGTGTACGAATGAGTATATTTCTATCGCAGTAGGCGACATCTTGTCGCATAAGATTTATGAAAGCGTTTATTTATTTATCAATAAATAAAAATCGCCAGACGAAGACACCAACTGTAGGGTCCCAAACTAAGCAACGCTTTTATTATGGGTACCACACAATTAACTGAGAGCTATCCCAGTGATCCCCAGAAAAGGGAAAATTACGAAAAGGTCATTTCTGAAATTTGCCCTGATGGGAATCGAACCCGCAACCGGTGTAGTGTAGTGAGCCGAGCGGCTTACGCTCGAACAATTGCGCCAAGCGGTCGTCATTTATTAGATTTTACTCGCGACAGGCGCAATTTCTCGATCCTCAAAAATTCGGCACGAATTATAGATGTTATTTTGCAGCTCAATCCCTGATTATACCGCTAACAACAGTTATTCCAAATTCTTGGGTGAACACCAAAGTGTTGACTTACTTAATGTAAGGCGCCGGACGTGCAGCATAGCAGCCAGGCTGCGCGGTGATGTCGAAGGGCAGCGGGGTGGGGGCCTCAGGGTCTATGCAGTGCATGAAGAGCCCCTGCCGCCACCCCGCCGCCATCAGCCAGTCGGCGGACGCCAGCCCCAGCACCATCAGGATCACCACCAACAGGCCGCATATCAACGCGATCACCTACAATTTACTCGTTTATTACTTCTCACTCAAATTATTAACGTATGTAGTTAGTTAATCTCTTCTTATACCGACGACCGCTTGACGCAGTGGTTCGAGTGTAGGCCGCTCGGCTCAATGCAGATAGTGGTTGCGGGTTCGATTCCCGCCGGGGTAAATTTCGGAAATGGCCTTTTCGTAATTTGACCACGTCTGGGTGTCACTGGGATCGCCCCCAGTCCATTGTACGGTACCCATAGTACAAGCGTTGCTTAGTTTGGGACCATACAGTTGGTGTGTTCGTCTGGCGATATTTATAATTATTTGCAATTCCTATAATTATTTTAAACGTAGGCATAAGTCACAACCACAAGTCACTTGCTATTTAAAATCCGACATAACTTATCTGTTACCTTTTGCATAAAAACAAGATAAACTTATTTTAAGTTGAACAGTACATTCTGGAATAGTTAATATTGAACGTTTCACTAATTACTTAGCTAGCACCACCACCGGCACGTGAACACATTATCAAGGTGACAACGGGAAAAAATGTTCCATTGCGTAAAAATCGTGAATGCAGAGACTGCAGAGAGTAAAGAACTGACCTAGATTCTTTGATTCTTACGGTTGCAGTTATGATATAAAGATATTTCGTCAGGTAATAACCCACATAATAATTAGACTCATTCACTTTATCCTACTTAGTTAAATACAAATTTTAATAAATCCTTCCTGTTAAAGTCATAAGTCCCATTATTATTTTATTATAATCTTTTATAAACGCCACATAGGTCATAAAACAACATAGCTCATTCATACAAAAAAGAAGAAATTATGATAAAAAAAATAAATTAATCCAGCCCATCAATCATCACAGTGGAGTGGACAACAATGATACGCAATAAATATAAGTCAAAACAGCATGGGTGCGATAAGGTGGGATTTAAAATAAAAGCGAGAAAGTAAGAGGTGGGTGTCTAGAGGTGAGGCGTGGGGGGTGGCGCGCGGGGTGCGGTCATCGATCGCGGTCCCCGACGGCGGCGCTTGGGGCCGCGGGGACCGGCATCAGCTGGAGACGGCGTCGATCCGCCTCTCGGACTCTCTCCAAGCCCTCTTCACACGACAGTTCTTATAACTAGTCTGCCATTGCATCAGGCAAACATCCTACTAATATTATAAATGCGAAAGTTTACGAATGTGGATGTATGTTTGTTACTCTTTCACGCAAAAACTACTGAACAGATTTGAATGAAATTTGGAACACAGATAGTTTATAGCCTGGATTAACACATAGAATACTTTACTTAAGTCTACGCGGACGAAGTTTAATACCGCGGCAGAAACCAGTTTAATATAATTTCTAAATGCCATGTCATAATCTGTTTTTTTTTTTCGTTGAAGGCGTACCTAATACATGTATTCGTATAAGTAGAAATGTAACAAAATACCAGTAGGTGTCATGTTATAATACCTAATAATAGATGCTGAATTAATCAATTGTCCAACCGAGGCGGAAGCATCTGTCAGCGAAAGGGATTCCATTCATTACATTGTATAGCGACCGAGTTCACATGTGCGACCCCTCCGGTCATTTGGAAAGGGGATAAGGGCAAATGAATTGCATTAATCGGATCTATATGTATAATCTATGGCAGTAGGTCAGTACGCACGTAAATATTTCTCATATACCTAGTTACCTAGGTAGTAAGTAATAAATACATTATTGTAACTGTGGTATCGTTAAAATTGATTCTATGTAATAACTAGCTGTGCCCCGCGTCTCCATCCGCGTGGAATGTGGACCACCCTTAACATTTAGGGGTATGAAAAATAGATAGGAGCCGATTCTCAGACCCGATATGCACACAAAATTTCATAACAATCGGTCGAGCCGCTTCGGAGGAGTATGGTAACTAACATTGTGATACGAGAGTTTTATATACTAGGTGAAACAAAAAGGGTATACTATTTATTTTACAACTTTACTTTGTAAATCTAAAACTATCGGCTCTGTGGGACAGTTGAAGTACTATAGGTTTTCTAGACTTGTGAAATCTGTCAACAGCTGTATTCCTATGACATCTTTTTTTTCAAGTTTCCTCCAAAGTTGATAGTTTTAGAATTACAAAATTAAGTTTTGAAAAAAAGTATACCCTTTCTGTTTTAACCTGTATAATATTAACCAACAAAGCGAAATCATGTACTGATAAAATAATACGCGGTTTGACAAAATCCTTTGGAAACTTGTTACAGTTTTAAGAAATATTTGATAAAACAAGAAATTTATTTAAAAGTAACAAATAAGAACGGTAACGCTTAGTTAGGACATGGGTATCGGACAAGAGCTTATGGTTGCATTCCGCAAGGGTGCATTCTATGACCACTTCAATAAATACTTTATTACGAATCAAGTGTGCGTTATATTGTAAAAACTGTGAGAGACAATCTAATCTTCTCAAAGAATCCTTCGTGAAATTTGTTGCGAGATTTACCAGTATGAATCATAATTTCCTATACATATATGTATAGGCAACATGTCTGAAAGTGTTTGCAATGCTCCACACCTGAGCGATCTGATTGGCCGGCATCTCGTCTTGTTCGGTGGCAAACTGTGGCGGAGGCGGTAGCACAGGCGGCGGGAGGGCGCGCGGGTGTGAGCGGAGCCCGCCCGGGCCTGCGCCCGCGCGCCCCTGCATGCGCTCGCTACCGGCCCGCCACCACCACACGCGATGGTCCGATCAACTTAACACATCACACCACTGTTACCAAAGCTTTCTGCTTCTTGCGCAATGTTCGAAATACTAGTCCGATGTAGATCCACTCTCACAGACGTTGGAACCCCGGAATTGCTGGTATTGGTGTTAAAACTTTTCCAAGATATGTATCGGCTGACAAAGTTTTAACAATGGTTATGAATGTAACATCAAGAAGGGCGGTAAAGGAAATAGGCGCAAAATTAGTATTTTGACTATCTTTTTAATATGTATTTATTTGAATTATAATATGCTCATAATACATGAGTTATTTTCAGAATTAAGACAATATAATCTGTATAGTAATTAAGGGCATAATTTATTTTATTTCATTCCATATTTCGTGGGTTCGTGGTTAACTAAACCACTGATGGAGAGACAATGTATTGCCGACGACTAGGTAATAAAAGTGGCGAAGTCCAGGAAGCGTTGATAAACGATTTCCATCATCTGACTTAAGGATCACATTTATTTCATATTTGGATTACCAAAGACGACATGAACATTTTAAAGGATCAGATTTCTTTTACAACGGAATACATCACATAAATTAATTATTATGCTGAAATATTGAAGCCATTTTTTTAATGTAAAATAAAAATATTGACCCAAGAAACTGGCAAGAGAGCGCTTGCGATGTAAACACATTATGCTGATGATATTTTATGAGTCCACATGACTCCTGGCGTACACCGGCGCGTTATGTAGGTCACCCCTTCTACATGCCTGTAGGTTTTTTGTTTGGAAAGTGCGGCGAATGAGGTCGCCAACAGACGAGGCTGAAGTTAGACCATCATTTTCATGGAGGTATGTTTGGGTCATGTTTAGTTACATGGAACACGCAAGATACTAATCAGACGCAAGACGGACTTGAATATACATGCGCGTAAGTGGCAGAAGTATAATAGGAATCTGTCATTACGATCGACTAATAGTTATATATCAATGTATGCCAAATATCAGAAGTGAAGTGAGAAATATTGACGATTAATATTGTGTGAGCTTTCACCAAAGCGTAGCTTAATTATTATGATTTGTTGTATATGATGATAGATACGATTTGAGATTGGCATTTTAGATATTTTCTCCGATAAAGTCATCATTGGACAAGAATAGACTAAACAAGTGAAGCTCAAGTCGTTCGTTTATTTAGATTGAGATAAATATTCATTGTGTTATGAAATGTTTGCTTATGGATGATTCCCGAAGCTCAAGAAACATAAATAATTTGATGAATGGTTTGATTAGAACAGATATTTTCCGTCATAACATCATTGTGGGTGGGAATGATGAGTAACAGTCCTCATCTATACCTACTATAATAAAACGGTAAACTGAGCCTTGTCTGTACATCGGAGATAATTTAAATTATGGGTTGAATAGGATATTTGAAGGTCTACTCGGGTAACAGCTAGGCTTTGATAAGTATCGCAAAATGAAAACGGCTCTACTTGGAAGTCCAATCAACTTACTTTTTTTCGGAAACTTTACGTTGTAAAATACAAGTAGCTAAGGTTATCTGATGCCGTGTACCTAATATAACACAGCGGTAGAACCCTTAAGTACCTGTCCACGAAATACAGACCTAATACTTGTTTCAAATAAAAGTGTTCGTATCATCAAACTTATTTAATTGGAATAGGTATGTTCAGAGTGAAACTAAAACTCCACTATTGCCCTCTCCATCTAAACAATAATTTATTATACTTGAGACGTAAAACGTAAAACATCCCATCGTCCTAATTTTCGGAATCATTTTTGAGGTTTGCGCATTGGGTCGCGCCGGTTTTATACTTTCACACAAAACATCACCCTGTATTATATTGCGGCATACAATAACCAATAAGTAACACTATAATACTGTTTTTTTATTGTAAGTAGCGTGTGTATTACTTAAACCGCTTGTGTTGGCGTTATCACTATTGCTATGGGATACGCTGTGAGGGCGGGCGGCGGGAGCACTTGGGCGGTAAGACCGGGCGACGCGGCGCCTGTCGCGGTACTGCTGCCGCCCGCCCAGCTTTCCCCTCTCTACCCTCGCATCCACCCGCCCGTGCTCCAACAAAACACAGATTATGGAAACACATTTATTAGCTAAAGATTCTACTTAAAACCGACTGTTCTAAAACGTACACGATTATCGCTTAGCCTTCGACACTTTTGGTACACATAAAGATATCAGTACGATTTTTTTAGTACGGCACATCATACGCAATAGCATTACAATGGTTCTCCGATAAGGTACGAGTGATGGCTATCATCACACCTGAGTAACTTGCAGACGAGGCGGTTGCGGTTGCCGTCTTGGCGGGCGGCGCGGTCGGCGTCGCCGCCGGCACCACTCGCCGATAGCCTGCAAGCGTCTCGAGCATGCTGCCTGCGAAGGCAGCCTGGACCATCTCCGATTCTTCTCCTCAGCTCCAAACGTCGTCGCCATCCTATCCCCAGGCTTGGACATGTCATAAACTATTTTTGGGCTATCTAAAGTTTCAGAATCCGGTGCGATCCGATACTTCACTCCTGATATAGCCTTCTTAATTCCATTGTAAGCGCGCCGTGCCCGGTTTTCATCTTCTTTGATTTCAAAAGTGGTTTCTCTGGGGACAGCAGTTAGACGTCCTGTGGGCTGTTGGCTTGCGGATATAATCTTGTTGGGTTCTTCTTTCTGGCGTCTCATGAGAAATCTTAGCCTGCTGACGATCGTTGGGGGAGGATCCGTATTCGTTCCGACGGTACAAACTCTCGGGCTGGTACGTTCTTGCTCGTTAGTTGTGACGTAAGGTTGCAAAGGGAGTGTCGCGGCTCGCCTCGGTAACGGTTCATCTTGGAGATAAGCTATGTGTAGCGTACTAATACTTAACGGTTGGTGTGTCTTTGGCCAGAGATCCCTGGTCGGTGGTACGGGAGACGGCCGCTCCCCGAGCATTCGGCGGGCGAATTCGGCCGGCTGCCACAAATAGCTCGCCGTTAGGTTGCCGTGTGTTTGCATCACGACACCGATCTTCACTGGACGCTCGCTAACTTCGCTCGCTAATCCAATACTAGGCTTCGCGCACTTGACGGTGTTCACAGATACACATTCAGTAAAGGCTTTCTAAATTGGATCAAGGGTGATGAATAGTCCATTTACCACAGGTGTAAATAATCCATTTTGCTATTTGCTCATGCAATGATGTGTTACTTCTACAACAACACACACACACCAAACACTTCCAAGAACAGCATTGGTTTTCTAATATGCATTACATTAATAATTAATGAGTGATAACAATTAATTATAAAAAATTAAACCAAGGTCCAAAAACCTGGGTGCACTAAAAAGCTAGAAATAACTAGGGACCTTGCAATTTCTTTCATTTGGAGTAGGTGCCATTTCAAGTAGGGGTAGGTAGCTACCACAGAGCAACTTTGTTGTAGGTGCCTACCTTCCTAAGAAGTAGTAAAAGATGACAGTAACACCGAGTCCGCAAAAAGAAAACAAAAAAGTATGTCCTCCTTTTTTCCAAGTTGGTTTAAAGGTATTATAATGTGGTCATAGTTTAAAATTGAACAGTATGTTTGAGTAGTTTTATTTTAAGTTTGCATTTTTTATAACTAGATGTCGCTACCGTCGAGTTAAATCGCGATTATTTGTTTGCGTGTCATTTACGTAAGTACTATGTTTTATAAGGGTCATTGTTGAATAAACCTGGATTTCGATCAACCTATATACGTGTGTTATTTCCTAATACCGTATCAGGTTCTGCTTGATCCCCTCCCCAGGACCACTATTGGTATTTGTCGTTGTACAAATTGGTCCTGTCGAGTCGGATAAAGTCCGAAGTCTTTTTGATAAGTCCTGGGGGGTATTGGACTTGGTTCCGGGGAAGCGGTGGAAAATCGTTTGGAACCACCCACTATCAAAGGGGCAACCTGAACAGCACCAGGAGGGGCGCTGTTCAGCATCAGGCAGAGCTCCCGACAGCGGCAAAAGGGCAGCAGTCGGTTGGAGGTTGAATCAACCATACACGCGGCAGCAGGAGGGCTGCAGCTAGGCGACCTTTGCACCAGGCGGGGTGCGAGGTACGAGCAGCGGACAGGCGAGTCTACGTAGTCGGCTAAGTGCGAGTTTTTAGTGATGTCACCAAGTGGTGAAGTGTGTTCATCGAGTGTTCAAGTTTGATTTAAGTGAGTGGCCAAGGGGAAAAACTGTGAGTACATTTGAATATTATTTGTGCAGGAAATTGAACTATAAATTCTTTGGAAAAAATACTTTAAACTAAATTGTAATGGTTGTAATTGTTTCTAGTATTACTTTTAGGACTTAGAATAGTTTTAAGAATTTGGTTCAGACGGGGAACCTATGCCCGATTTTTAATTATATTGTAGAGTTTCAAACACTTAGAATTATTTTCATAAAAAAAAAAAAATACTTTAAAGTGTTGTTATTTCGACCTGTTTTAACAATTTGGTTAATTTGAACATTTTATTGTTTGGTTAATTTGAACGTTTTGTTGACAGTTTGTTGGTTATTATTAGCTTTATATTAAGTGAGTTGTGTGTAATATTACAAGATGGAATCTAAAATATTTTTGCAGTCTGATATTCAACAGCGAATTGAAAAAAACTTTGCAAATTTCAAAAAGTCTCCTAAAGAGAGGTTAACTAAAGATTATATTGAGAGTAAATTGGAGTCACTAGACACACTTTGGGCTCAATATTTGGATAATCATTCAAATATTATTAGTAATGCTGATGTTAAAATATTAAAAGCTACACTTTATTTGACGGAAGATTGGTTTAGTATTACGGAAGAGTGTTATATAGATTATAAATGCGCATTAAAATCTAAGCTTGCTATTATATGTTCAGCCATTTCTACAACACTCGCCCAAGATTTAGTAGATTTAGATAAGTCGAATAATTCTAAGAATAGTAATGTAAAGCTTCCCAAAATAGAAATTTCTAAGTTTTCAGGTAACTATAATGAGTGGACAACATTTCGGGATTTATTTGTATCTCTTGTGCATAAGTCTGATATAGACAAAGCGCAAAAAATGCAATATTTAAAAGGTCTTTTATCAGGAGAAGCAGAACAATTAGTGAGACACATTAATATAGCTACTGATAACTATGACAGATGTTGGTCTATGCTAGAGGAAAGGTACAATAATAAAAGATTTCTCACAAATTCCATTTTAAAGAGGTTAGTTAATCAAAAAGTTATAGGGTCAGAGTCATCAATGCTATTGAAAGATTTGGTGGATACGACTACAGAGTGTTTGGGTGCTTTAACTAATTTAGGGGTTGACGTCTCCACTTGGGATATTATTGTTATTTATTTGCTCGCGTTAAAGATGGATTCTGAGTCTCGAAAACAATGGGAGCTTCAAATATCGAGCAAATCTTCTCAAGATTTACCGACTTTGGAGCAGTTTAAGGAATTTGTCACAAGTAGATATCGTGCTTTAGAGTTGTTGGACTCAGAGTCGGAACCCAAATCTAACAAATCTAAGGCATTTCATGTCACCACTATAGTATGTAAGTTTTGTAATGAAAACCACAGTTTGTCCAATTGTGAACAGTTTGTCGGTGCAGAGGTACAAACTCGCCGCGTATTCGTAGAGAAAAACCGTTTGTGTTTCAATTGTTTGGCAAGTAACCATGCAGTCAAGTTCTGCAGAAGTAAAGTATCATGCAGAGTTTGCAATCGTAGACATCATTCGTTGCTCCATACAATTGGTTCCGGGGATTCAGTATTGACGACGAGTGGTGCATGCACCACAGGTTCTTGTACAGGTTCATCAACGAATGCTGTAGACGTCGTTCCAGCGGCGGAGAGTGGATCCTCAGAAACCGCTCCTGTGGTATGCTTTTCATCGAGTGAGGTGGCAGCTCGTCAGGTATTGCTAGCGACAGCACTCGTACGAGCTGAAACTCAAAATGGTGGTCGACATACAATCAGGGCGTTACTCGATCAAGGGGCCCAAGCATCTTTTATAACCGAAGCAACCGCTCAGTATTTGGGTCTTAAGAAGACACCAGTAAAGGGATGCATTTCTGGTCTAGAGGGGAATCAAAATGTTTCGACTAGGTGGATGAGCAATTTAATATTTAGTTCTATTTATGACGAGAGGGTTAAGATTGCGGTAAATGTGTATATTTTAAAATCTATAACTACTCTTCTTCCTAGCCGGGAGATGGCAGCTGCAGAATGGGTATGTGACTTACCGTTAGCGGATCCACATTATTACATACCTAGCAAAATTGATATTTTGCTAGGTGCCGAGGTATACGGCCAAGTGATTCAGGATGGCATTAGAAAAGGACCACTTGGCAAGTTAGTGGCGCAGAATACTTCGTTGGGGTGGATCTTATCGGGTGTGGTAGTGAACTCAAACCAACCCACAGCAAAGATAGTGGTTATGCATTCCTGTGTGGATGACAACGATATGCTGAAACGGTTTTGGGAGCTAGAGGCTGATCCCAAACCAAAGAGAAGAGATATACTTACAGAAGAGGAAATGCAGTGTGAGAAGTTCTTCACAGAGACGACTACAAGAGACACAGATGGTCGCTATGTAGTTAGGTTGCCATTTAGGACAGATGAGCCAGACCTGAGAATTAAAAATAGCAAGCGAATAGCAGAGAGGAGGTTAAAGTTTTTACTTACTAAATTAGAAAAGCAATCTAGTATGAAAACAAAATATGCAGAAGTTATTGATGAGTATTTACTGTTAGAACATTTAGAAAGGGTACCGGAAGATGAGGTGAATAATTCAAAAGGGGTATACTTACCACATTTTGCAGTTTTGAGACTTGACAAAGATACAACGCAAGTAAGGGTAGTCTTCGACGCTTCATGCAAAGGCGAAGATGGAGTGTCTCTCAATGATCTGCTGATGATCGGTCCAAGATTGCAGCCAGAGTTGAGACATCTCTTGATGAAATGGAGATCACATCGTATTTGTTTGTCTGCTGACATAATAAAGATGTATAGGCAGATACGGGTTGCACAGCAAGATGTCGATTTTCAAAGGATCCTGTGGAAAGAAAATTCGGAAACACAAATAAAAGACTATCGATTATTGCGGGTAACATTCGGTACAGCGTCGGCTCCGTATCTAGCGGTGAAGGCACTGCAACAAGTTGCTATCGATGAAGGGGCGATGTATCCTAAGGCGGCTGAAAGGGTAATAACAGATTATTACATGGATGATTTGCTTACTGGGTGTGATACAGTGGAAGAAGGAATAGAGATTTTCAATGAAATGAATGAGTTATTAAAAAAAGGTGGATTTCAACTACAAAAGTGGTCGAGCAACAGTGCTATTTTGTTGGAAAGGATCAAAGGGAGTAATGACAGGGTAGGTAAGGAGGAAGAAAAGCTGAAGCTGAAAATAGACGACGTAATGAAATTGCTGGGACTTACCTGGAACAGGATGATGGACGCCTTCCAATACACGGTGATATTGCCGCAACTGCAGGAACCTGTAACAAAGAGAATGGTTATTTCGGATATAGCACGTTTGTTCGATCCACTAGGTTGGGTGGCGCCATGTGTGGTAAAAGCGAAGATGATGATCCAAAAGCTGTGGTTGTCAGGCATAGCATGGGATGAGGCAGTTCCAAGAAAAATATTAGATGAATGGCTTACCTATCGCAGGGAACTAACACAGCTTTCCATGGTGCACATACCTCGTTGGATAAATATAATGAAAACGAATGCTCTTGTCGAACTTCATGGGTTTAGCGATGCCTCCAAGTTGGCATACGCTGCGGCTGTGTATGTTCGAGTGATCGATGAGGACGGGGTTACTCATGTGGCACTCGTCACAGCCAAATCAAAAGTAGCACCTATAAAACAAATTTCTATTCCGAGATTGGAGCTCTGTGGAGCTGTTCTAGTAACAAAGCTTTTAGTGGAGGTAGCAGAGGTGTTGAGAATTCCGAAAGAATTTATCCACGCATGGACGGACTCCATGGTGGTACTTGCATGGCTCAATAGCCATCCCAGCCGCTGGCAGACATTTGTGGCTAATCGGATTTCCGAAATCTTAATGATTTTGGAAGCGCATCAGTGGTCTCATGTCCAGTCAAAACTGAACCCAGCTGATGCCGCATCGAGAGGACTCACGCCCTCGGAATTAGTGGGTAATAAATTGTGGTTTGAAGGTCCAGAGTTTTTGCATGGCAAGGAAGTCACTTACAGTAAAATGAAAGATGCAGAGACAGACATAGATGAAATAAAAGTTCATTTGGTTACGAGTATTGAAAAGGATATCTTTTGGGGTAAATTTTCAACGTTAACAAAACTTATCAGAGTTATAGCGTACATGAGGCGGGTGTTATCATGGGGAAAGAAGACAAGTAGAAGCAACGGATTTTTAAAAGGAAAGGAATTGCAGGACGCCATGGATATATGCATAAGAAAATGTCAAAGGGAAAGTTTCAATGAAGAAATCAAGATTTTAACCGGAATTGTTACCCAAACAAAGTTGAAAGGTCCCTTAAAACCACTGAATCCTTTTATAGACAATAAAGGCAATTTAAGAGTTGGTGGTAGGTTGGAAAAAGCCCAATTGACTGAAGATAGGAAACATCCTATACTCCTACCTAAGAAGTCAAACCTGACTGAATTGATAATAGTCGATGCACATGCAAAAACACTGCACGGTGGTCCGCAATTAATGTTAGCGTATTTGAGATCCAGATATTGGATACTCGGGGTCAAAGAATTGGTCAAAGCCCATGTGCGTAGCTGTGTAAAATGTGTGCGATATTCTGCTACAACTACAACACAACTAATGGGGCAGTTGCCTTCTGCTAGAGTGACACCAACTCGACCTTTTAAGAGAAGTGGGGTGGATTATGCTGGTCCGATTAATGTAAGGACATCTAAAGGTCGCGGACACCATGCTTTTAAAGGCTATATTTGTCTGTTCGTATGTATGGCTACAAAAGCCATACATCTTGAAGTGGTCAGTGATTTGACCACGTCGGGTTTTTTAGCTGCGTTTAAGAGATTCGTATCTCGTAGGGGTTATTGTTCCGAAATATGGAGCGACAACGGCTCAAATTTTGTCGGGGCCGCTAGAGAGCTAGCTACATTATTTTCTGCTGAGAAATCGGGAATACATAGGGAGCTAGCAGAAGCTCTAGCTTCTAACGGAACAACTTGGCATTTCATTCCGCCGCATTCCCCTAACTTCGGTGGATTATGGGAAGCAGGCGTGAAGTCGGTAAAGTTCCATTTGCGAAGGGTTATTGGGGATACAACTTTAACCTACGAGGAGCTGTCGACGGTACTTACCCAGATTGAGGCTTGCCTTAACTCTAGGCCGCTTTCGCGTATTGAGAATGAGACTGACGGCTTTGATGTTCTTACTCCTGGGCACTTCCTCGTTGGTGAACCTTTACTTACCGTCCCGGACCACAACTTTGAGTCTTCCAATATAAATAGTCTTCGTAGATGGCAGTTGACTCAAAGGATGATGCAAAACTTTTGGCGACGTTGGTCGCAAGAATATCTGACCACCTTTCTGCATCGTTACAAGTGGGCTTCGCAGTCTCCGGAACCAAATGTTGGGGATTTAGTTTTGATAAAAGAGGACGATTTGCCTCCTTCACGTTGGTTGTTAGGCCGGGTTTTGATTAAGCATCCGGGTGCTGATGGTATAACGCGAGTTGTGTCACTGCGCACTAAGGCATCCATTATGAAAAGGCCCACCTCTAAAATTTGTGTATTGCCAGTTGCAAATGTCTAATGTTTTGATTTTATTGTTATTTGTATTGTATTTTTTCATATTCTTATTTTTATTGTATTTTAATTGGTAACCTTTCATGGTGGGCGGTATTCATAATTACTAGCATTGTATTGTCCAAATAGAAGTAAGAACAAATTTTTCAATTTGTCCTTGGTGGGCGGTATGTTTGAGTAGTTTTATTTTAAGTTTGCATTTTTTATAACTAGATGTCGCTACCGTCGAGTTAAATCGCGATTATTTGTTTGCGTGTCATTTACGTAAGTACTATGTTTTATAAGGGTCATTGTTGAATAAACCTGGATTTCGATCAACCTATATACGTGTGTTATTTCCTAATACCGTATCAGGTTCTGCTTGATCCCCTCCCCAGGACCACTATTGGTATTTGTCGTTGTACACAGTAGATCCTATTAAGTATTAAATAAAGTTACTTACCTTCAATGGTCTTGTGATTGTGACCGTCTCAATAACTGTAGTTGATGCCATTGCAAAGAATATTCTGAAACAATGGATTCAACAATTAATAAAACATAATCAAGTACATCATAATACCTACTTTAAAATATATTCAAACAATTAACATGTGAATAATAACAACCAAGAATGCACAGATATTGTGTACCTAATACCTATAGTTATGCATTCTATAAATTGAAAATCCATAAAATAACTTGTTATACTTTTTCTCCATTCAGTGATCATTTTGCTACCAAATGTGCCCAGCTTTTGGGAGGTAAATTAATAAGAAATATCCTCTATGAGTTCAGAATGTAAAAGGAGTAGCAGTCCAGGTCTAAGGGAGGCGGATGCCCCCCCTGCCCTGCCCTTGGTACTATCATGGTTATGTGCTGTTTTTAAAGTCAGAGTATCCATGGGGATATCTATACAGAATATTAGTTGTAGCTATCCAGTTCCATAATATCTACAGTGACTGTCTTTGGACTGGTTCAACACAAGGATGATCATTACAAGAGTTTATGCAGGTACCTACAGTATTTTATGGGATTGACGGGGCAAATAGTTACATAATTTATCCAATGTGTGCAGTAAGCTGCAAAGTTTAGAGGACAAATGGACATAGTTTTGCAAAAACAAACCAACCCAAACATCCTTCTGCAGACCAAAAACCAACCCCAGTGCAAGTAGGTTGGTTCCACATTGCAAAAGTATATGTAGGTTGGTTTCATTCTGCAAAACTATGACTAAATTATCATCTATGCATTATTATTGAGGTTTGGATTGGCTACGGTAGGTATAGGGCTTGTAGGCTAGATACCTATTCAATTGCATGTTGTAAACTCAATAAACTCTCAGTATTACGTAGCCAACAAATGAATGAGAATTCAATTCAATATATTGTAATCTGACCTTCATGATTCACCATTTAAACAAGTATAACAGTAGGTAGGTATATCTTCAGTGTGTGTTGGTATAAAGTACCTATATAGGCATTTTAGCCTATTGACTTACTCTGCATGTGTGTATACCTACTTATAAGCAAGGTACTTACCTACATTTGAATGTTATAATAAGTACTTTCAGCACATGAAAATTTGATATGTATAAAAATCGATTCAATTTTCAAAGCACCAAAATGCAAAATCTACATATAGTATTAGCAATAACACAAACGGTATACAGCAAATGCCTTTCAGCTTCAGACCATGGATTTCATCTGACACTCTTTGTGAACGAGTTTAGATATTTCTGGTGAAAATATGAGTTGGATCACAAAAACATATAATCCAGGAGTGAAAGAGTATATAACAGGAGTACTGTTACATTATACTACTACTTACATGGACAATTTAAGTAAGAATTCATAATAAAAACCACTTATACACCAACTGGAACCGAATATACGTACGTTAAATATATAACAAACTTACATAGATGGTACCTACAAACAAAAGGCGATGGACCAGCACTAGTGGCAGCAATTTCAAATTTTCTAGCAAACAAAGAACTAAGAAGAAAAACTGGGATTAATTAATTCTGTTTATGATTCACACAGCCACAACACACATTTTATTCGCTAAACAAAAATCTCGCTCGGTTTTGGCTCGGTTATAATGATAAAAGTACATAACTTTTGATTGAAGTCTCTGATAGTGATGTAACGAACAGGTTTTAAAACCGTTTTTCTAAATAAACCGGTGCGTACCGATGTTTATTGAAAAAACCGATTATTTATGCAATATACATCCGAATTTTGAAGAGTATTTAGCTCGCACGTTCTTAATAGTTCGTTTTGTCTTAATTGAAATGAATCGGAATGGAAACCCAATTGAAATGTGCCAAGATAACGTCATTCAGCCTCCAAATATATTATGTTATACCAGCTGGTATATCAAGTCATGCAGCTTGTCCGTTTTCAGGACTGCGTAGTGCGTAGTCATATAAGACAGCCCTTTTGTTTTGCCATGTCCGCCACGTAGACTTGACGTGCTAAAACCTGCCTTATGTTTGAACCGATATGGACTTGGCTGTGTATTGTTGGTTTTCATGAAGGTTTAATTTGGTAATGATTATTCCTAAGCTATAATAAAGTAAAAGGATATCCCTTGCTGTGAGACAAATTACATTCATTTCGGTATTTGCCAAAATAATCGGTTTTACACGGGTTTTCCGTCTCAACATTGAAATCAATTATATCGAGTGTTTGACTAACATGTTGAGTAAATTGAAGTCACGTACGTATTTTCGCCAAAATAATCGGTTTTACACGGGTTTTCCGTCTCAACATTGAAATCGATTATATCGAGTGTTTGACTAACATGTTGAGTAAATTTAAGTCACGTACGTATTTTATTATGGTTCTGTGGTGCATGAGGGAAAAAAAAATCGCCGCTTAGAAATATAATGCCAATAAAGTGGCTACTCACGATGCTATTTCATATTCAATTTATTGATTCATATTGATTTATTGATTGGACAAGTTGATTTGACAATTTATTGATTTGACAAGTTGCGCTGTGAGGAGGCAAGTTGACGTCTACTTTTAACTTGTTGAATGTCGAGTCGACCGTCCTACCAATCGACAAGTTAAAACAACAAATTGAATGGATGGTGAATAGAGACGTTCAGTCAAATTTGTGTAATTTACGCTGGTCCTTTGAGATCTATTCATGATGCTCTTGACGCATGCAATACTGCAGTTCAGTCACAGAGAGTTCAGTATATTTAAAAATGATATAGTGAGCTGAATTGATACGTGAGTAGAATATGGTTAATCACGACTTCAACAAATTGAATATGAAATTGCATCGTGGGTATTCACTTTCAACAAAAAAAAATGTCTGTCTCTATGGTTATAGTTTCGTACAAAGAGTGTTTCGTACTCTAGTTCCATGGTTATAGGATGTTCATTATCTATGGTTTGGTTTAGCGTGTTTGTCGGTGGCGGTCGTACGTTTGGTTGATTATTTATCTCATTGGCGCGAAAGAATTTTGTCATATTGCACGATCATAAATATGGCAGGGGTTAAATCATTGGTGGTTCGAGGTATTCGAAGTTTTGGTCCCGATGATCCAGACGAACAAGGCATAGCGTTTGAAAGTCCTTTGACACTGATTCTTGGACAAAATGGATGTGGTAAAACCACCATAATCGAGTGTTTACGCTATGCCATTACGGGCCAAATGCCGCCGGGCAGCCACAATGATTGCTTTGTGCACGACGTGAAAGTTAATAGGTCTACTGAAGTGTTAGGGCAAGTGAAACTCAAGGTATGTGGTGGTATCAATTTGTAACTTTAACATGGCTCCCGTTTCGCCGCCGCGCCGCCGGCTCGTATTTACATTATCCGCCTTGCTGCTTTTGATTGCTGAACATAGATCTCATTTCAATTGTGACCTAATGAATTAAATTCTAACATACTAAGCTACTCCTTTACAGACTTCGTTTTCTTTTAAAACCAAAGTAACCTTTAGGTAAACAAAGCTCTTTATTGATTTTAGTGGTCACAATTCACAGCTAGCTATAGTATGTTGGCATTTAATTTAGCATAAATACCCTATGATGATTTTCCTCATAATTGTTGCAGTTTATGAATGCAAAAGATAAGCCTATGGAGGTAATAAGATCCATGAGGGTGCAACTATTGAGAAAGAAGTCCAAGTTTGCAACTGTGGACTCATTGCTGGCTACAATCAATGATAAAGGGGAAAGGAAAGAGATATCCATGAAGTGTGCAGAGTTGGACTCCATTATTCAAGATCAACTCGGTAAAGTGCACAAATAAATATATTAATCACTATACCACAGCCAATAAAATAAGCAATATGAAAACAAAAAAGTATGCCTAATGTTATATTTCTATTGCAGGTGTGTCCAAAGCAATATTGAACTCTGTTATATTTTGCCATCAAGAAGATTCCAGTTGGCCGTTAGACGAAGGGAAAAAAGTTAAAGAACGCTTCGATGAAATATTTGATTCCGACAAATACAGCACATGTTTTGATCGCCTTAAGAAAATTAGAAAGGGGTATGCTACAGATATTAAAGTGCTAGGTAAGAAATTACAACTTTTTTTTAAATATAATATTAAACCCAAACTCTGTAAAGAGTGTTTATAAACAAACATATTTATGAATTTGATGGATTTTCTGCCTAATATTGTATTATTACCTAATATAGTACCATTTCCTATTAAAAGGAATAATATAATAAATATACTTTCACAGCATTTTATGGAAAATACATTTAACACCAAAACATATTAACATCTTGATTATACCAAAAATAACCATGAAAAGTATGGCAAAGCCATGTGCATGAGAGGAGTGAACATGTACTTTAATTGACGCTCACTCCTCCCAATAATAATTATTTTCATTAATAATAAATTATCAATATTTCTCATTTTAGAGACCCAAGTTGCATTTCTGACCGATCAAAAAAAGGATTTGGACAAAAAAAAATTAGATGTGATCAACACAGAAACAAGAATTGGAGAAACTGAGATCAAACTTGCAGAATTAATCTCAGAATTAAAGCCTGTTGAAGAGCAGTTGCAAACGATAAAAACATTAGAGAAAAATTTAGAACTTTATGATACTAAAATGGCGAAAATAAAAATGAGGTATGTAGTGTGTGCATGTCATTCAATGAATATGTCTGTGGAGGACTTCTGGATGTTGTATGGAAATATTTAAAGTATTGGTAGAGTAACTATGCCTCCTATAGCAACAGGTTTTGTATTAAAATACTAGTTGATACCCTAATTTAAGAATAGTCAAATTAGTCTCAACTAGGTATTTATTCTTATTTCCTTAAATAATAAATTATTTTCATGTGTAGCCACTTGGCTACTATAGTGGATACTTGTGTAGTGTGTAGTGATTGTCTCTATTTTTTGACGGCACAAAATAAACTTTAATCAGTGTAAATGAGGGTTTACACCTTATTTTTTAATTTATGTGTTCCACCGACTTAAACCCACTCATTTGAGTATTTTAAGGCCAATGGGACTACTAGTAGTAGTAGTAATAGTGTGAATTAACTCAGATTTAACCAATCTTATGTATGTTTATTTAACTACAATTTGATTAGTAAATTTTAATCTATGATTATAGATTAGAACATGCCTACACCCGTGAAAAGGTACTCAAGAGGGAAATTAAAAACACACTTGAAGGAACTTTAACAGAATTGAAGGAACGATTGAGTAAGTGCATTGTATTTTTATAAATTTAAAATTTCCTTTAAAGATGTAGTCTTTAAAGCAAAATTCATCATCAAGATGGTAGGCATCTTACATACTTATAAGGGTGAGCACAATAACTATTCTGTATTGGTACTTACCAGGTATCTATTGTGTAGTCCTGGCAATTTGTCATTAACACATTTTTGTTGTATTTTTTTCTTCACACTGCAATTGGATTCTGATACATAATGCAATCCAACAAACAAGAAATATTTTTTTTGTGTTATCTTATATCAATAAAGTTTTTGGATTTATTTATAAGTTATTAAATAAATAAGTTTATTACTTTTAGCCAACTATGAAGAGACAGCAATTGCGAAGCAGAAAGAACTTGATGAATCATACAAAAAGAATACCACATTCAATAAAGACGAGGAAAAGATCGCCAATGACATGGCGTCTAGTAACATGAAGCTGGAAAGACTGGCTTTATTGGAAAGTCAAAATGAGAAGAAAATTGTGAAGAGGAATGAGATGCTGGTTGATGTTGCGAAATTAGCTGGTAACTATACTCCTAGATTAAATATAGTTTAGTTTAGGTCATATATCATGCCATGTCTATGTCCTATGTCAGGCTGAGACTATTGATAGCCCTGTAGGAACTCATGGAATGGAACAATTGAAAACAAACGGTAACTTAGACAGTGAGTAAACTTGTAACTAAAGATAAAATGTTAGTGGCCCTATAACATTAAAATCCCATGTTACTAATTTCCTGCCTCACCCTCTTCGTATTTCCGAGAGGGTACTGGAGGACTTGACAGTCTTGACCATTATTCACGGCGCTGTCGTGAAAGTCATAAACTTGGTGATACTACACGGAAATATAGTCACTCATCATAAATTAAGAAATAAATAAATATCGTCAGACTGTTGGTGTGTCAGTGTACGGTCCCAAACTAAGCAACGCTTGTGCTATGGGTACCTTCCAATGGAATGGGCGCGATCCCAGTGGCACCCAGACCAAGGCAAATTACGAAAAGGCCATTTCCGAAATTTGCCCCCGCGGGGAGTGAACCGGCGAATTAGTCTGTAATGATTATTTTAATAATATAATATTACTAGTTGACCCGGCAAACATTGTTCTGCCATATAAAGTATTTCTAGGTATGAAATATACTTTACGACCTATTACATTATTATTATTTAAATACATAAAAAAAATCTTAAAAATCGGTCAAGCCGTTTCGGAGAAGTGCGACCCCAAACACCGTGACACGAGATTTATATATATATAGATGTGTATGTCCCCAAATATTAATTTATTTGACACAACCACACCTTAGTATGCTCAAGTCTTATTGGATAAGCAATTGCACTGTGCGATAAATGTCATGTCTAACAAGGAATCTCAAAACTTGCTACATTCGCTCGTACCAGGTACAATGACAGTTCATATAGAATAGAAAACAGCGTATAATGCAGGTACAGGCGGTGCAAGCATATTGGTCAATCCTTGTGTTATTTGTAGTTATCGAGGATATCGAGAAAGTAGAAAACAATGAGGAGGCACAAAAAGCAATGGATGCAATAGCGGAGAAAATCAAAAGTTTAAGGCAGGAACTTAACGAGCTGAAAGTATTGGCCGACAAGGAGGAAAAGGAGATGCAAGCGTTGGTTGACGAAAAACGTGATGCACTGGTATGTGTGAGATTATGTACTAGATATTTTTTTCTATACTTAAGCCGTTTCACAGTGGAATGAAGACTTAAAGTAGTATTCCCAACTCCTAAATTTGCATATCAATCGCTCATAACACGTAAAATTTCGCCTCTATGGCCGCACTTTATATGAAAACTAGCTGAGCCCGCGACTTCGTCCGCGTGGAATTTTGATCCTTTCTTAGGGGATGTCTACGTCATAGTAGCTTTATGCATGCAAAGTCTCAGCCCGCTCGGTTTAAAATTGACAAAGTTTCATACAAACTTTCATCCCCTATTTTATCCCCTTGGGGGTAGAATTAATCAAAATCCTTTCTTAGCGGATGCCTACGTCATAACATCTACCTGCATGCCAAATTTCAGCCCGATCCGTCCATTGGTTTGGGCTGTGTGTTGATAGATCACTATATCAGTCGGTCACCTTTGAGTTTTATATAGATACCCGCACATACAATTTACGTGCATGCTTGCCCGAGTATTGTCTTTGTCTTATTTCAATAATGCCCGATATATTGCGTGGCGGATTTACAAATGTCCAAGGTACAGGCTGTAAAGTTTTTCCCGCCCTTGCCTCTACTAGTCATGTCCTAGATTATTTTTACAACCAATCAATTTAAGCGTCAATAGCCTAGTGGTTAGAGGGGCCGTCCTCGTAGCTAAGAGGTTCCGGGTTCGATCCCCATCCTGGCCATTAAACTATTGACGTGAGCCCACTCCTAGCACAAGCATTAGCTTAGTTGGAGGGGCTAAAGGGAATATTAGTAATGTGATAAACACACATTGCTAGTAATCTCTTTAAAAAAAAAAAAAAATCGTTGAAATTGCACGTAAAATATCTTTTGGGTTTATTTTTGAGCCAATCAAAGGCCTGGGCGGATCCAAGGGGGGGCCCCTCCCTACTACCCTTCTTATTAACGTTGTGGACAAATAAGAAGTACAAATAACTTTAACATTTGCACAGACTCGTCAAAGTCAACAAATAACTAGTAAAGAAAAGGAGATACGTAAGAATAAAGATGACATCACGAAAATTGAGAAGGGAATTGTGGCAGCCAATGAATCTAAAGTACGCTTGGAGACTGCAGAGGCCAAGTTCAAGAATGCTGAAGAGTAAGTACTGACGTATTAGGGTGTAGGCAACTGAGCGTTATTTTCAACCGACTTCAAAAAGGAGGAGGTTATCAATTCGTGTGTGTGTGTTTTTTTTATATGTTTGTTACCTCCCGACTCCGACTCCAAATGAAATAAATTATAAGGTCCCTAGTTATTTCTAGCTTTATAGTGCATCCAGGTTTTTTGGAGTTGGTTCCATTTTTTTTATTAAAATTTTTGTAAGTTGTGAGTCGCATTATGTGTCTTCATATATTATAAAATTAACGTTTATAATTAAACTAGCGGAGCCCGCGACTTCGTCACGTACGCGTCGAATTTAACTTAACAAAAAAGCCCGTTCCAGCGTTCTGAGCCCGCGCGACAGCCGCCATATTTTTAATTTTGTTTTTCTAAAATAAAAGTTACTGCTTATAACATCAGCTATCTACCAGTGAAAGTCCCGTCAAAATCGGTCCAGCCGTTTCGGAGATTACCCGGAACAAACATACAGACAGACAGACAGCCAGCCAATTTTTTTTCAAATCGCGTTTTTTCTATAGGTGTCGTATGTACTTTCATATGCATTAAGTGAAAAGGTATTATTTTGATATTACAAACAGACACTCCAATTTTATTTATTTGTATAGATCAAGCGTGTAGGTATTATAAGTCTGATGATGTTGGTAAAAATATTTTAAATTATAGTGTCCTATAAATAAACTAATAACCAGTATAGCCTAAAATGTAATCACAGAATGTATTTTACGAAGACTTCAGTTTGGGGGGCATAGTGCAATATTATTGTAAAAACTGTTTCTTTATGAACAATTATTTTTTTCACATTGCAGACAATATGCACAAGTGGAGAAGGAAGTCAATATAGAAGAGTTGCAGCAACAAATTAATGATGACGATAAAGAATTCGACAAGTGTGAAAAAGAGCTAGATGAAATTGATGACAAGGTACAATAACAAAACTATCCATTGTGCTTCTCTACAACCTCCATGCAACCTCGCTAACAAAATATATTTCTAATTTCGTTCTGCAAATACTCACGAATGCAACATGCACAATTATTATTTTATTAGTGAAATTTGTATTTGGTGTGCCAAAAGATCTTACAAAAAAGTTTTTTTTTTCTTTGGGACTAGTCCCGCCACACACCTGTAACTCCTGTAAGCCAGGATCGACAATGGTGACCAAGAATAACGTCGAGGTTTGACCCTCTACGAGTCCCGGGGAAAAGTTAAATTGTCTTCGAACCCGCACGAATTTAATCGAAAGAAATAATAGGAGTGGCAAGAACAAAAACCACTTCAAAAGTATATGAACAATTTCTGATATTCCAGTTACTAATTGTGTCTAATCTTTGCATCTTGTCTACAGATTAAAAAGCTCCAAAAACAGAGTGCTAAAATAAAGGAACGTGATTTAGTTCAAGAGTCGTTGACTCAGAAGGAAAAGCAGTTAACGACGTTAAAGAACAAACATCGGTCAGCTTTAACTGAACTGCTGGGCAGTATGCCCGAGAAGGACTTCGCGATATCGTTAAAGAAACTTGAACATACTATAAATAGCGAAGTTAATACAATGGAAAAAGACCTAAAGGGGAAACAAACTGAGGTGAGTCATGCCTTCCGCGAATTTTCTTTCTTTTATTAACTGTAACTGCTTTTTTATGCGTTCTTCAAACTTAGAAACAATCATAGTTTTGGATTTCTAATACTATTTTTTTCCAAATTATAATGAACAATCAATGAATTTCTCAAAAAGAAAACTATTTGCTTAAGTGCAATCTTATATATTGTTTTTTCATTGATTATGTCGTCTATACCTATGTCGTCTGGAATTGGCGGTGGTTGATGATATTTATATACCCTGCGCGCGTTGCTACGCATCTGTCAAAGATTGGTCGTACCAACTCAGAAACCTTTGTGGGCTCATGCACAACTCTTTTCTGAAGATCATGACATGATCAAATGCATAGTTTACGTTTGTATAAAGGGCATACAGGCAAACATACATTTTTATATATAAAGATAGAAGCCCATCAAAAACATATGTAATATACATGTTTTACGCTTTAGGTCACCACATTAGAAGCTGACAGGAAACACGTGCGTGACGCGCTGAATGAGCGCCGCGCTGAGCTCACGAAGGCCGAGGATCAGATGTACAAGGCTTGCGGCACTCAGTCCTACGAGAGCACCCTCAATAAACTTAACGCTACCGTGAAGAAGCTGCAGGTACATGTACCTTTTAAACAGGAGCAAATTATAGCTCAAGATATTACGTTTGATTATCTAAGAGTAAAAGTTCAACATAATCTTGTCGTTTTATTGCAGGATGACCATAGTGATCTTCAAGCATCCTTGTTTCTTATCAGCAAATATGAGAAGCAATTGAAAGAAAACAGCTGTTGTCCGCTGTGTAGCCGTGGCTTCGAGCAGGAAACTGAGGTACACCATTATTCTGCAGTCCCAACAGGGTTATCAATTCGACTTACAAAATCTGCCATAACTAATAGATACTTGGATGGCTTTATATGGAGTCGTAATAACTTGTGTATAAAGTATTTTCGCCTTACATTAAAGTTACGCGAATGTAATAGATTTTTCATTACTCGGAAAGTAGGTCTGAAGTTGCCTCAGGAGAGGGTTGAAAGTAATACTTTTCCGCCCTAGGGAGAATCGCTTTCAACTGACATCTGTCAAGTTATTAAAAAAACGAGTTCCATTTTCACATTTCTATAGAACCATGTTCCAACTTTTTCTACAGTCACTCAATTACAGCACGATGTAAAATTTTAATAACATAAAGTTAAGTATTCATTGAAGAATATATATTTTTATATGACTTAATTATAATTTAGTTTCAACCATTTCTTTAAAATAATATAGATTTGGGCAAAATATTTAAAGATGAAAATGAAAAATAATGGCTAAATAATGAAGTTGGCCGGCCAACGAAAAAAACAAAATAAGCGGCAATCCGATCTTCATTTTTTTTTCGAGTTGTAGAGTATTGTTCATACTTGTATTATTTCTTTAGCCAATTCCTGTTTTTATTTTTACTTTCCTTGTATTCGTAATGAAAAGCACAGTGTTTACCTCGGATGAAAGACTTATTTTTTCTCTCGAACTATTGGCGCCCTCGCCCGTCTCGGGACTGAACAAGTTACCTTCACCCCTAGGGTAACAATGTACTATACATTTTAGGTCACTGATTTGATATCTCAACTGAACACCAAAGTCTTGACTGTTCCGTCACAACTGGAGAAGGTCACAGAGGAGTTGCAGAGAGCATCGGCGAAGAAAGACGAACTGCTTAGCATGAAATCCCTCAATGAGAAAATAACGTCCTTGAAAGAAAAAGATATACCTACACTAGAGAAGCGACTGGCTGATATTGATGAGGTAATTATTACATACATTATTTTATAATTACATTCTTGTATACTCATGACAAATGTAATGTTTAAATTGTTCGATAAAATTTTCAGAAAATCAAAACATTGACCGAGTCTGTTGAGGGATTGTCGATGTCTCTCATAGAACCAAAACAGAAGCTTGCGACTTCAAAACAGATACACGGGGATATGCCGATGATGGACCGTTACATTCAGGAAGTCAACACCGCCACCAAAAAAGTAAGAATTCCAATGCATCCAAACCTTTTTACTTAATACATTATAGTAAAATACATAATACTGTTGTTGACCATAAAACTACGCTCTGAAGAGAAATAATAAGGGACATTAAAAATTACAGCTTGATGATATTAAAGCCCAATGTTCCGGAGTGGAGTTTGATATGACGTTAGATGACGCAAATGCGAAGCAAAAGGAGTTGAAGCAAACGCTTGGATCGTTAAAAGCTAAAATTAAAGATGCCCAGAAGAGACGGGATGCGCATAACAAGAAATTGCAGAAGTTGGGTGAACAGAAGAATAAACTGAAAGAGGAATGCCTCAACCTACAGAAGAAGGTAAGTAAGTCTAGAATTTAGGACTTATTCATTGGAATTCATTCCAAATATGATTTCTAGTCTGACCAAATACGAATGGCGTATCTCAACAGGTACAAGAAATTTATAATCTCCAAGAAAAAAAGAAGCAGTTGGAAACAGACGGGGAAACCTTTTTGTTGGAGCTCAATGAGTTGAAAGAGTCCATTGAACCTCTTAAAGCTCAAGTGAAAGAAAAGGAGGATGCTAAGGCTGAAACAGTGAAAAAGAACAGGTATGTTTGCACATATACTATTGATATTTTTTAGGAATACAAGCTCCTTGTAATTACATGTATTACTAGCTGTGCCCCGCGACTTCATCCGCGTAGTATTGGATTATTGGGTTAAAAAGTATCCTATATGTTAATCCCGGTTATAATCTATCTGTGTTCCAAATTTCATCCGAATCCGTTCAGTAGTTTTTGCGTGAAGGAGTAACAAACATACATACATCCACACTCACAAACTTTCGCATTTATAATATTAGTAGGATAACAAACTGTTTTATACTTCATGCTGGGACAATGGTAACCTTTAACTTTATTTCTCAATTTATTGTCACAGGGGTTGCATAGATACTAAGAATAACTATATAGTAGAAGTTAACACCGCATTCAATAAGGTCAAGTCCATTGAGACGGAAATAAAACAGCATGAAGAGAAAAATATTCCACTTGAAAAAACCAAAACTGAAGAAGCTATCAAGAAATGTGAAGAGAAACTTAAACAAATAGTGAACGACAGGCAGGCGATCACGAAGAGGATAGAAATATTGAAAGACGAAATCAACAAGCACGAGGTAAAATTACCACTAATATAAATACTACCAATTAAGGTGAAGGCGCCTGTCTAGCCCGCGAAATTCAAAATTTTCGAGTATTTCTATAGTTTATCCAAAATCTGAAAACATTTAAGACAACATTTTGTGATTTGCGACAAACACAGTATGCAGTGCGTTTATTAATACATTTATTTGACTCTAAATATTATCACGGTGGATATGATACTAGTAAATCACCAAATATACAAAAATTGCCAGATTATCTGGATAGCTGTCGTTCTTGAAATGTTTTAGAGTAAGTTGGATATATTAATAAATGCACTGCACACGGTCTTTCTCGCGAATTACAAAATGTGCCTTTTATTATTGTTAGATTTTGAAAAAAATCTAAAAATCCTAAAAAAAATTTAACTTCGCGGGCTAGGTGGGCGCTTCAGCCTTAACGGGCGACTCCTTGGTGTAGCGGTTCGAGCGCAGGCCGTTCGATTCACAGCAAATTTCGAAAATGGCCTTATCGTAACTTGCCCTCGTCTGGGTGTCACTGATATTGTTCCCCTAGTCTATTGTATAACGATTATAACTATCCGAAAGTACCTTAATAAAAATACCTTATATTCCCAGATAAACAAACGTGAATTAGAAGATAACATAAGAATGAAAGATATTCAAAATGATATTGCTGATTGCCTAAAAGAAGAAGCCGAAATAAAGGTGAAGTTGAGCGAGATCAATCGAGACACGATCAAAGAAAAAGACGCATTGTTGGTTAAATACAGAAAGTTAAACAGTGAAAAATCCAAAACGGATGGTGTAGCGGATGAACTCAAGGTAACATTATATTAGACCACAAATATATGATTTTAAAGTTTGTTTGTTAATATTATTATTCATGTTATTTGTTATAAATTATAGAATACATTGAAGAAAAACAAATTAGACTTGAAAAACGCTCTTAGCAAGGACACTGAAAGAAAATATCGTGAGAAGTTTTATGAGCTACATGTCACAAAAATATTGGACAAGGATTTAAAAGACTACTCGGCTACCCTAGAAAAGTGCCTCCTGGAGTTCCATAAAAAAAAGATGGAAAGCATAAACCTCATCATAAGGTACATATTTTATTTAAAAAATCGTAACCATTATGTCAGTAACTTACAGATATAAGCGATAGTATCGCGAACCATTTATTTATGTCCACGAACCGATGTCGCATCGGTATGGCGTTTGCAACGGCCCGGCGATGTATAAACAGTATTCGCTTATCTGATGCCCCGCCGCCATAATTTTATATCGGTTTACTTTTAATTAAATTGTTGCATCGCAATCGCCTTACCGGTGCGGCCCGGACCTGACACACATAAATTGTTGGTAAGTGACATACAACCAATCAATTAACTAATTTAATCTTTTAGAGAATTATGGAGTAAGATATACAGCGGTAATGACATCGACTATATCGCAATAAAGGCCGAAGGTGGTATGAACATGGAGTCGGAACGCCGTAAATATGAATACAGGTAACATTAGCCCCACCCGTTTTGTAAATAATTATTTTTAATTTTATTATTTTTTTATAATGGATGGTTGTTATCTATTGTCTTGTCCAAATTAATAAATATATCGTTATTTTTTTAGGGTGGTTCAATGTAAAAATGGTGTTGAAATCGATATGCGTGGAAGATGCAGCGCCGGCCAAAAGGTTCTTGCGTGTCTTATCATAAGATTAGCTCTTGCAGAAACATTCAGTTCCAGGTAAGCTGTTTTTGTCCTTTGTTTCATCCCTAGCGCAAAGGAACTTTTAAAGCGACCAAATAGTCATTTATATTTTATTTATAGATTGCACAATTCAAGAATTAATAGGTTCCAATGAAACATTATTTTTAACCCCCGACATAAAAGAGGGGTGTTATAAGTTTAACATGTGTATTTGTGTATCTCTTTGATAAAATAAGTATCTGTGTGTCTGTGGCATCGTAGCGCCCAAGCGGATGAACCGATTTCAATTTTGTTTTTTTTGTTAGATAGGTATTCTGATCGAGAGTGTTCTTAGCTATGTTTCATGGAAATCGGTTCAGCCTTTTGAAAATTATCAGCTGTTTTGTAGTTTAAAAAGTCGTCGCATCAAGGGGTTTTCTAATTTCCATTTTTAGTTATTACTAGCTGAGCCCGCGACTTCGTCCGCGTGGAATTTAACTTAACAAAAAAGCCCGATCCCGCGTTCTGAGCCCGCACGACAGGACCCATTTTTTTTATTTTTTTTTTACTTTTTTTTCTAAAATAAAAGTCGCCTAAATTACTGATTATAACATCAGCCATCTACCAGTGAAAGTCCCGTCAAAATCGGTCCACCCGTTTCGGAGATACTCTTTGATTTCATGTTTTTATTTTTTTACGCGGAACCCTAATTGTTTTTCTAAAATTAAAGTAGTCCAGCCGTTTCAGAGATTACCCGGAACAAACACACAGACAGACAAAAAATTTTTTAATCGCGTTTTTGCTATAGGTGTCGTATGTACTTTCATATGCATTTAGTGAAAAGGTGTTATTTTGATATTACAAACAGACACTCCAATTTTATTTATTTGTATAGATTGTAGCTATAATATAGCTATTATATTATGTTTTGTTGTTCAGGTTTGGTATCTTGGCACTGGATGAACCAACAACCAACTTGGATCAAGAGAACATTAAAAGTCTCTGTTTGGCACTCGGAGAGATTGTACAAGAAAGGATGATGCAGAAAAACTTTATGTTCATTATAATCACCCACGACAGAGACTTCATCGAGTCCTTGGGACAGATTGATAAGGTCTCCCACTTTTACGAAGTCTCTAGAAATGACGACGGCAAATCTAGAATAAAGCGAGTTCGTTTCTCGTAGATTGCGATCACAATGCATACAAATATTTTTGATTATCAATTTTGGAATGTGTAGGTTAGAATAAACCTTTTACAGGATTGTCCTGTACATTGTTATATTTTTTCCATGAATACGAATAATTAATGTTAGTCATTCCTTGTAATTAATAAGCTTCAACTAGTTTTCATTGATTAGTTTATCTCAATAGGTTTAAAAAAGGCTGTGCCTTAAAATCTATTATGCTTACAATAATCATTATTCTTTTATAATAAATTTTATAATAAAAGTTATAAAACTTTAATATACTTTATATAGTTTTATTCATAAATACGTAAATTATCTGTTACGTACAGTGAAGTCAGTATTAGTTGATAACTAATCCCGTAATACAATTCAAAGGTTCACAAATTGCATTTTGATCTATGAATAGAATATTGCTCTCTTGTAAAACAGTCAGCGTGACCCCCAGGAGCTCCGCTATCAGAGTTGAGGGGAATGATTGCGAAAGGCACTTCGCCATGTAAGGAATCAAATCTTCCGTGAAACACACGCATAGAGACACAACATTCTGTCGTTCGACATCAGTAAAGCTCTGTTGCTCTCTGTAGTAGAACGCCAACAAGACTTGAACGGCTTTCGTGAATGATTCTCTAAAAGATTTGTATACTTCCGTCACAATATTTAATGGTGCGGTAACTCTCATAGAGTTTAGAACGGTCAGCATCCCATTGCAGTATTCAGCTAGCGGATAGTAATCCAATAAATTCTCAGGGGGTCCTGTTGCGATATTTTCACTGGTTGGTCTCGGCACATTTCTAATGGTGGGAACTTTGTACACGCGCATTTGGTTTTCAAATTGATTATCGGCCTTGTCCAGTCCATGGTGAAACTGTGTGAGAATATTGTTGCGGAACAGCGGTGTTAGCACGCATCTCATATCAGCGCCGACTCTCCCGAAAGATAAGCATAAATACATGCACTGATTCAATAAGGACTCGAAACTGGATTCATCTTCTTTTGGTAAGTCTTGGTTTAATATTTCTGCTAGTATTTCAATCTAAAAAAGTTAATATGTGAATTAAATGTTCTCGTCTACAAAATAAGACTAAATTTACTCTAATTCTAAACTAATGCTTAGTAATGCCTTTGTAAATTGTCTTGTAGATAGATATGCATGAAATACATACCCTTTGTTTTAACCAACACGACAAAGCACTTGTCCCATTCAAATCATCATCTTTCATTTTAGGTTCTTGTGCATCAGACAAAAATATAGATTTATGCTGGGTCAATACATTGAATAAGTGAATTCTATGTAGTTCTATAGTCCTTCTGAGCAGCCTTTCAGGCGCTGAAATAAAAGTAAATGAATTTGAATACAAATTATGTTTCTGTTTATAATAAAGAGGATAAATTTTAGAAACAGAAAAAGAAAAGCGATGAATTTTACCAAGCATTGTGATTTTAGTTTCGGGAAAGACAATATGTACATACTTATGAGAAATAAATGTAAAATATCAATATTATGAAGTCTATGATTATGTAGGTAAAACGTGAAAATAACTCGGAATAGTGCGTGTAAATATACACACTGCCAATGCGCCCACTGGTTCTCTGAACTTGGTCAAAAACCTATAAACTCGTCTCATCACAGCTTACCCTCAGTATTTCTCGCATCTTCTAACGCTTTCTCAAACCATGCATTTCTAGCTTTTAAAAAATGCAAATGTAGACCATCACTAGAAGAGGTACTACTGTTGATACCGCCAAAGTACTGCACATCACTTTCATCATCTGTCGATCTATATACTGTGTTGGCTCTTCGTAGATATCCTAGAATCTAGCAAATATAATAATTATGGTGGTAAGTGGAAGGTGTCGGTCCTAGTGGTTAAAGGGGCCACCCTCGCAGCTGAGAGGTTCCGGGATCAATCCCCATCTTGGCCATTAAAATATTGACGCCCTCTCCTAACACAAGCATGAGCTTAGCTGGAAGGGCTAATGGGAATCTTTAATAATCTTTAGTAATCTTTTTTTTTACTTCACCTTTCAATCACTTGGTTACAGTGGTGTGGAACATGAGATGTGGAAGTACTAGGTGCATTATTCAGCAGGCCAATTTTTTTTTTTTTTTCCAATGTTAGATGAACATCAATTAAATGATGCTTTTCAAGACACCTTGGAACTATTATCAAACCCCTTAATACATTTATATACTAGTTGTACAGACTTTATTCTTTTTTCAATAGGTACAGTACATTTTGCTAGCTTACTTGTAAACATTGAGGCAGAGGTAAATCATATCGCAGTTGATTGAAGAGATGATAAAGTGTCTCGAACCAAAGTGTCATAATTTCAGATGTTGTATTCTGAAAATAAAGATTGTTACTAAGTGGTTTTTTTTCATACAAATTTATTTCTGGAAATAGGCATGATTAAACTTACCAGGTTAATTTTGTTTATGGATTAATATGAGTGTTAAAACAATAATAAAACTAAATTAAAATCCGAACATCCATTTGAGAGCTAATGCCACAAACAGACACATAAATCCACATGTTAAGCTTCCTTGTTTTCTGATAAGGGTTAAAATGAAACATTGGACACCTATCCCTGGGCCTATGTAACACATTTTGCAATGTCTAGATGATGTTATATTAATAACCATAACAAGTATGGCAAAATACAGAGTGCCGCCATTAAAAAAAAAAAAAAAAACTATAACAAGTGTTTACTATACCTGAACAATGGGTATTTCTGAATATCTCTTTGATAGATTTCTAACAAATGTAAATATATCTAGAGCACTCTCGTAGTCCTCACTATTGAGAGCTTCTCGCATTAGAGATGGTAGCTCCAAAAGTTCCAACAGCTTGTCACTCTGATTACGGATAGTACTGTAACAACTGAAATTACAGCCATAGGTCATTAATAAATAATAATACTTCCAGTGCTAGAAGATTTTGAAAAAAAAACTTTCATATGCAATCTCAAAGTTATCGAAACAAAAAACACCTTTTCTCTTTAACAACGTTCCCAGCAATCTGTGAAAACTTCTCGCATTCCTGTAGAAAATTTGGTGTTGTTTCAAGGAATGTTGCTAAGGACTCCTTGGACTCGGCCAAGTCATTGATGATAGTGTGTGAAACTTCAGCTGTTTCCACAAATGTTTTGTAATTGGTAAACGCCAACTCTTGAGTCTGCTCTGTTAATTGTTTCATTTCTTCGCTCAACCTTTCCGGCTCTTTTTGGATGTATTCCCAATTTTGGGAGCCCAATTTCTTGATGTAATCAGTAATGTCACTGAAGTGCTCCGCATTCTCTGTAATAGAAATTGATACTAATTTATTATACTGTGTATATTGACCTTTACAAAAAAATTTACAAAATATATAAGAAGGCGACTTATAAGGTGTTTGATATACATAGTATAAAACAAAGTCGCTTCCCGCTGTCTGTCCCTATGTATGCTTAGATCTTTAAAACTACGCCACGGATTTTGATGCAGTTTTTTAATAGATAGAGTGACTCAAGAGGAAGATTTATATGTATAATAGCAATAGTAGAGAAGCACTGATAATTTTAAAGCCGTGCGAAGCCGGGGCGGGTCGCTAGTTTGATTATATTGGTTCGTGTCGGCGTACACCATAACACAGAGAAGAGAAAAGGTATGTAGAGGTTCTACACACAATCCTTCCTTCAAACCCGTCCGTTTCCCAATTCTCAAAACATAATTTACCTTCGGTAGAGTCAGCAAATAAAAGCTGACATAGTTCTTTTATTTCTTGAGCCATTATACACGTCACGGGATGTAAGTAAAGTCAAAATATTTACAAAAACTTTGTACCAATTTGCACCTTGAAGGAATACTGACATTATGTGTGACACTGACAGTGACCACAGATTAGAGATATGTAGCAAGCTACAGATGGGACAGCTCTTTTTCGACATAGTTCCAATAGTTCCGTTTTGGCGCGGCGGTCGCCAAAGTGCTCTGTGATGCAAAGTGCTCTGTGGTCGCCGGGTTTGACAGATAGGTGTATCACAAGGTACTCTGTGGGTGTATCTGTAGGTATAGTTATGAATATAATAGTGATGTAGAGGAAAAAATCTGAATACTAGTGCTGTTCTTATTTTGTCGATAAATGTGTAGGTAAAAATTGACGCATATGTAATTTTTAAATAAAATACATTAAAATCAGATACGAAAAACATGGACTTGCGAAATCTTCAGGCTCATCACACGTTAGTTTGGGTAGTTTTTTGTTTTATCATGGTAATATCAGATGAAGTGTGAGTGGGACAAACTGTGTACTTGAATGTGAAAAAACCTGTCTTCACTCCATAGTTCTACGTGCACTCTCCAGTGCTATTCTAAGCTTCTTGGCCGTTCCACATAACGACCGCGGTCGTTGTGGTCGCAGCGAAAACGTCACTTATGATATTGTTAGGTACTAGGGGTAGGTACAATTAATGCCGACTACGTGTATAAAGGGTTTATTCCGCTCTCCACAAACTTGACAAATACACAGTACTACACTAGTTCACTAACACTAGTTACACACAACAAACACTGTTCCAAATCACTTAGCAGACTCGCAGTATTCCAATATTATCGCTCAGGTCACTGGTATATCGCTCTTCGTTCGCTTACTTGAGTTCCGTACACTGTCGCTTCCAAGAAGTAACTAACTCGCTGCCCGTCGTCAACACCTTATATACGGAATAAAGATGCGAGCTGGTATTTTCCTGAACATTCTCGGTAGGTATGTAGGTAATAATAATCGGAATCGAACGATCTCGAGACCCATTGTCGGCTTCCCTTTGTATTCGTTCGCGAGTAGGTATTCGCAGCCGTCGCCGCGCCGATAACGCGTTCACTTTATACCTACATACCTACAGTCTCGAACATTCAACTTTTAGAGATCCTTCGTAATTATTCGATGGAGTACATCTAGACTAACAATGCGTTTTTGTATAAAGCTGATAAAATAAGGATCCTTCGAGATATTTGACCAAGTAGTTTCTAGGTCGCAACAATATCATAACTTACGCTCACGCGAAGGTCACGACGACCCATCTAAAAAGGTGGGTCGAAGTGATCGTTGAGAAAATTGGCGTCATTTTCAAAACTCAAAGCATCAAAGATGGCGGCCGTGAAACTTTTTCACAATCATAATTTTGTAAAATCGTTTTCCATTCTTCATCTGAACTGGATGAACTAGTACTTTCTGGTGCATTATTGCGACCTCTTATCAAATATACAAATGTCGCTTCAAAAGACATTTGAATTATATTTGAACGTAAATTAATTAAATACACGACTAATATTAAATACGTATAAAAAATTCAATTATATGTTTTTTTCAATATAAATCGATTTAAACAATAATTCTGTAAGTTTATTGTTAAGGCTCATAGATTATAACCTAACCTCTTAAATCTTTTGCTTTCTTTTTAATAGCTCGCTGTTTGTATTCTTCACCTCCACGCTCGAAACGCTCTATAATCCATTCCACTTGAGTTTACGACAATAACGCTCTCACATGCAAGTGGAACGGGAAAAACTGCGGTGGTGACCGAACGCACACGTAGCAAGCTACCATAGACTCCACAGATCACAGAGTACTTTGTTTACAGATACACCTATCTTGGCGGCTACAGAGTGCTTTGTGTCACAGAGTGTTTTGGCGACTGCGGCGCCAAAACGGAACCATTGGAACTAACGCTGTCACCCCCCTGACAGTGACTGTTTTTTATAGTTAATTGAACGACTCTGGGTACAAGCCCTTTTGGGCCAAACATTGCCAGTCTGTCAATGTGTTGCCTTGCCAACGCCCAACAAATCTTAACACCAATCTTTTTTTTTATTTATCAATGTCTATTATATTTTTGATGTGGCACCTAAGTAATTCCTAATTAAAGCGTTCATAAAGTAAATTCACACTATTATACCACATAACATAATTAAACAAAAGCAAGCAAGATAATACCTTTACCCAAAACATGAGGCAAACGCACAACCGTGGTAATTATATTCTCTTTGCGAAAATCGTAGATATGGGCGTTTTAAGGGCCGTATTCATAAATCGATCTACGCATTTGCCATGTAATTTTGTACTGGAATGACATTTTCAAGATCGCTCTTAAAATTGAGATCGATTTACTAATTTACAATAACGATACCAGGCATCGATGCCACTTGCAGATTCCGATGCCGTGTTATGTTGAAAGAAAATGGATGCTGATTCCATCAAGTAGATGTTGACAATGGATCCTTATGATATTTAATAACTGGCGCATAAGGTTCAAAACTTGCCTAATTTCAATATTTTAACATAAATATATTTTTTAATTAGTTACTTGAAATTGCAGTTGTTTCATTTTCAGTACCTAAACAATATTATAATATACTTGTAAATAGTTTCCCCCATCCTACTGTAATTCAAATCCTGCTGTTGTTCTAAAATCCTGTCCCAACAATTCCACTTTGGACTTATAAACTCCCTAAACTTAGGGACAAAGTCTTGGAGTTGTCACCACAGCCGCCTGTTAAAAAAAAACAGTCAAAACTAGGCTCAAAGGGGCTTGCACCCAGGGCCGTCGAACTAAAAATATTTTTAACAAAATCTGTCAACAACTTTTTCATCAAGTAATGATGGATGGATCCAAAAAATCTGTAAATACCGTTTTTCATTAAAAACCGAATTTACCGTATGTACCTGTATTAACTGTATTGTCTTGCTTCTAATGGTGTCGTAATGAATGAGGCAGCAGCAATTTATTTATATTCGACATAATTGGAGCCACCCGACCTGCTAGTAGGGCTGCCCACATATTTATAAGAAAATTATGAGGACTGTGTAATGTCTATGGCTGTGTTGGTTGGTCTATGGTAATAGATAAAAGAAAAATGGTCAATGGAAGAAAAGCCAGTTGTCTGATTACCAAATAATAAGTTTTTTTTGCCCTGAGAGTGTTCTTTTATGCATAAAATACTTCATTTATTGATGATTGACCATTTCCAGGTGAGTAGATGAAAACATTTTGAGATGACTTTGGTTATATTATTGTTTTCATTGGTGATGGAACTATCGATAAGTTCTATGATTGCGTCATGTAAACGTATAGATAGATGTAAAATACCTGATTTTTACATATTGAACGTACGATTCTTTTTATAAAAGTGTTCCATACGATTTTTATACTAATCATGTTATGTTATCAGTTTTGTGTTTCTTTACAGCTAACCTTTTAGTTTGACAGGATAACCTAAGCGTTTTTATATTAGCTTCGCTTTATACTCTCGACTTGACACCATTTTTGTTTCGGCTTTCAGTCTATAAGACTAGAACACCTTTTCATGTAATGATTGTATTACTAAAATAAATTAATATAGAAAATATATTTTTTCATAGTAAAATATATGGATCGCCAAAAGTTAAGGTTATGTTGATGTTTTTATTGAAGGGTGCAATCATGATGTAGATGATATATTTTCTGTCAAACCAACTGCCATAAAAAAATGTATAAAGGTGGGTTTAGACTAAACAGACGGGTGATTGTTCATTCTATCCCCGCTCTATCAAATAATATCATGTCATAATCTCATGTTATTGGAAAGTATGGCCTATGTGTAAATTGATAAATTGAAAATAAATCTGGACAGGCATAAATTTTGCATTCAGAGTACTATTACGAAAAAGCAAAAAGTGAATATTTGCAGAAACAAACATTCACTTTTTGCTTGACAGCCCATGCCCAACAGTCGGATAGAATAGGGATTTAATTACTGATTATATTTTTTTATTGAAAACCATTATAGTCGCAGGTCATAGTTATATGGGGTATGACTTTCAAAAGATCTTAAATCCATTTTGTTCTTATAACAAAAGTGAGTTATGAATAAGTAATTATTATTTTTCATAGAACGGAAAACCTGATGTCCTAATGAGGTATGAACAAGTCATGAATGAAGCCATAGACTAGTCAGCAATGGATGGGGAAACAGATTTCAATCTCCAATGGGAGGAGGTTGTTGTAAAGGTACCTTCAACATTATTACTTTGTAACATATTATCTGGCTGCACTGTGTTTTTCTAGCTTGTTTATTGATCAACTGGCCAGTGGCCTCTCTTTCTGGCCATGTTTTGCCCACAAAGCCAGGCCCACAATTGTACTTACTATTTTTTAAATTGCAAAAAATAAACTTGCGGCAGCATTGCCACATTGATTGGCAATCCTAATTCTATATTGAGTTTACTTATTTCTATATCTGTAAGTAAGTTTTGACTGAGTATAATAATAAAAATAATTGCTATAACTACAGGGCTAAGTTATATTTTGTTAAGATCCAAATGCTGAAGGCTTCCTTTAGAAGAGACTATGTACTTTTTAATTGTATATTGTTATAAAAAACAAACTTTCAGCAAAGCCCCAGAACTGTAAAAGAAGAAGACATTGGACTTGATAATATGCAAAGTGGATCTTATTCCAATATGGTATGTCTATTTTGAATCAAAATGTTTAGTTATACAATTAAATCCTGTCTTATGCCACATACCCAACTATATGTATAACTAGCTGACCCAGCAAACATTGTTCTGCCATATAAATTACACTATATTATGTATGTATTATACTATCCTCTTGAATCACTATCTATTAAAAAAAAACGCATCAAAATCTGTTGCATAGTTTTAATGATCTAAGCATACATAGGGACAGACAGACAGCGGAAAGTAACTTTGTTATATACTATGAAGTGATACTAAGCCAAACTCAATATGAAATGTTCATAAACAGATTTTGTTACTTTTTTATGGTTATATTGTGGTTATTTTTCAGAAATTTTGATTAGGTATTAATAGTAAATACCTATAAAAAATATTGTAATCTGATAGTTTATGTTTGTGTGTAATTTGTTTATTAAACATTTGATATAAAGGCTGGCTTTAGTATAATGAATACAACAGAAAATACACTTGACTCGTCACTCAATTTCTATACATGTTGTATGGTTTCATATTATTTCAACAGGCTTCGGAGATGATAAATGATACGGACCAAATGGCTGCGGAAAACCTAATGTATTTGGCTCAAGATATGATGGGATATACCGAGACTGCCGAACTTGCCGACGATCCCAATGTGGAGTGTGTCACTGAAGAGGTCATCACAGACGACTGGGTCATCTCTGGTGGACAGGAGAGGTATACTTGTAAAATTATTTAATACTAGCTGTGCCCGCAACTTCGTCCGCGTGAAATACACGCTTTGGGTGGCATTTTTAATTATTTAGGCTAATTATTTTACAAATAAGACACACACATATAAATAATTAAAGAGCTATTTGCAATGAAAAACTGCAAATAACTATATTTTTATTTTACACCCTTGAGGGTAAATCTTTTACAAACTTTTAATGTCATATTTATTTATATCGTAACAACAGCCTAAAACATAAGTTTCAAGCTTCTAGCTCTACAAATTACGATACTTCCATACAAATTTTCTACCCCCCTTTCAACCCCTTACAACCCTTTTTAGCATTAAAAAGTAGCCTCTGTACTTTCTAAGGCTCTAGACTATCTTTGTACCAAATTTCATTTAAATCGGTTCAGGAGTTTTGGCGTGAAAGCGCGACACATAGACAGACAGAGTTACTTTCGAATTTATAATATTAGTAAAGATTCAAATTGGAAAACTTAAAATACTCTAATCAAGTGCAAGCATGCTGATCATAACATAATGTGGTTGATTCTAGGTTAGCAACCCATCCATAGTCCAGCCAATAGACATTATTATTAGGGCTTGCTCACCCCTATTAAGTACAGAAGCCAAATAATTTTGTTTCAGGGTTGAAGTGCCATTGGAACATTTAGCACATCCCGCACCAGATTTAAAAGAAGAAAATGAAGTGGATGTTCCTTTACCAACCGATCAGGTCAGTATGGGTTTAAAAAACGCAATTGGTATAGTATAAAAAAACAGTGCCGTCTAGGGACGCCCGAAAGAAGCGAAGCTTTATAGTATAAAGCCTAGGGCGCCGCAGCTGGCACTCTGTATACCTATATATATCGTGTAACGCTACTGACGTCTCACGCCTAACTCGGATAGAGTGGGTGCGCGGCGAGCAACCAGAACGTCCGTATAGAAGCTACGCTTCAACAAGTCATTAATTAAAGTATAACTTGATAGTTCTCTCTTTGAGATACCAGGGGCTAGATGATCATATAAATAATAATTTAGCCCTTTTGACGTCCCACTCCTGGGCACGGGCCTCTCCTCAACACGAGGGGGATTCAGGCCATAGTCCACCACGCTGGCCGAGTGCGGGTTGGCGGATTTCACATGTCTTTCGAAAATTGGTTAGATCTTCTAAGACATGCAGGTTTTCTCACGATGTTTTCCTTCACCGTAAGCAGGTGATAATCATATAGAAATTATGATTCGCACATAGATTTCGAAAAATCCAGAGGTGCGAGCCGGGTTTGAACCCAAGACCCGCAAGACGCGTGCTTAACCAATCGGTTATCACTCCTTCATGATTATATAGATGATGTTTGTATAACAGGACGAGTACACGGCGATGCGTCCGTATCCGTGCGACTTCTGCTCGCGGCGGTTCCGCAAGAAGGCGGCGCTGATGAACCACATGGTCGCGCACCAGAACGACCGCCCGCACGCCTGCAACCTGTGCGGCGTGCGCTACGTGCGCAAGTGCGATCTCATGAACCACCTCAAGGTGCACGCGTTCGTGCCCGACGACGACCCCGATGCCATGGACTTTGGTAACTACACCGTCCACTATCAAACTTATCATGGTTACATAGGAACAGATATTTATTAAAGAAACTAGCGACTCGCTCCGGCTTCGCATTGCGCAAAAAAATGTGTTTATTTACGACATCACATTAGAAACCTCTAAAATTATCAGTGTATCTCTATTATATTATGCATATATTATACATAAACCTTCTTGAATCACTCTATCTATTAAAAAAAACCATCAAAATCCGTTGCGTAGTTTTAAAGATCTAAGCTGTCTGTATATCGCAAATATTTTAAGGACAACAATTAGTTATAAAGACCTCCAAATATACTAATCATAATAAACATGTTTATTTCAGACGATGTAATAGAGAATAACCAAATAGTAAAACCAAAGAAGAAACGAGGAAGACGGAAAAAAAATCCTGAGCCCGTCGAGGTGAGTTCTAATACTCACACAACAATAATAATAATAATTTGCCCTTGTTGTTCCACTTCTGGGTATGGACCTAATTAAACAATTTTTTTTTGTGTATGAGTGCGATAAGTAATTGTGTGTTGGGTCCACAGGACGGCATGTGGGAGAACATGACGTCAGCGCGCACGCAGCAGTGGTCGCGGCGCGCGCGTGGGCCGGCCGCCGCCCCCGCCCCCCCCGCCGCGCCGCTCGCCCCGCCCTCCCCGCCGCCGCCCGCCCCGCGCACGCCCTCCCCGCCGCCGCCGCCCGCCGACCCCTCGCGCCCCTTCGTCTGCAGGCACTGCGGCGTCGGCTTCGCCAGGGAGAAGGCACTGAAGTCGCATTCCAGGGTGAGTGGAGTTCCTATTGAATTGACGTAATATCACTTTCCGACGCGGAGGAATCGCCGATTTGCCCTTCCGGTTGATGACCAAAAACTCAGGAGAGCCAGAAAAAAAAAAACAGGTTTCCTGATAATAAGTAATAATAAATATCGCCAGACGAACACGCCCAACTGTATGGTCCCAAACTAAGCAAGGCTTGTACTATGGGTACCGTACAATGGATTGGGGGTGATCCCAGTGACACCCAGACCAGGGCAAATTACGAAAAGGCCATTTCCGAAATTTACCTTGAAATTACCTTAAATTTACCTTGTCAACTGTTTTCAATATCTTATGTAGGCAGCGGCGGTCCTAGTATAAAAGATATCCGTTGTGCAGGTGCACGGCGGCGACTCGCCGGTGGAGTGCGCGACGTGCGGCGAGCTGTGCTGGTCGCGCGACGCGCTGGCCTCGCACGCCGCGCAGCGCCACCCGCACGCGCCGCCCGCGCAGCACGCGCGCGACGCGCCCGACGCCGCCTACGACGAGTCCGACTCCGGTGAGACTCGCCACTCGGCTCGGGTGCACCCCGACTCGCGCCCCCTCGGCTCCGTCTAATGCGATCCGAACGGAAGAACGATCGCTATCGATTCGTGTTCGTGAGGTCTGACTCTGCCGAGTGTGGCCGAGTGCGTGGCGGGGCGGACCGCTTAGTCGAGGAGTCAAATTCAAATATTTTTATTCCAAATAGTCCAGATTAACTGGCACTTTTAAAAAGTCAAGAGCTAAATGCATTTTCCAAAACAAAATCCTATGGAGAAGAACATGCAAGAAACTCCATGGATACATTTTTTCTTTTCTCTCTTTTTTAATTAATGTTTGTTTAAATTATGTTGTATGAGTAGAGTGAAGAATGAGAAATATGATGAATGCGACCCCCCCCTTGCAGGTGACGACATGGAGTACCGGTTGTCGCCGGCGTCGGCGGGCGGCGAGCGCGAGCGCGGCGCGTACGAGTCGTCGCGCGGGCCCGAGCTGTTCTGCCAGGAGTGCGGCGTGGCCTTCCAGCGCGCCGACCTGCTGCGGCGCCACGTCGCCGCCGCGCACAGGTGCGAGCGGTGCCGATGCAGCGGCACCCATTTCTTACAATAGTACATTGTTACACGAGTGGTGAAAGTGACTTATTTAGTCCCGAGACGGGGTTTGGCGCCCGAGCGTAGCGAAGGCGCTAATAGTTCGAGGGACAAAATAAGTCTTTCACCCGAGGTAAACACTGTGCTTTTCATTACGAATACAAGGAAAGTAAAAATAAAAACAGGAATTGGCTAAAGAAATAATACAAGGAAGTATAAACAATACTCTACAACTCAAAAAAAAAGATCGGATTGCCGCCTATTTTTTTTTTCGTTGCCCGGCCAACTTCATTATTTAGCCATTATTTTTCATTTTCATCTTTAAATATTTTGCCCAAATCTATGTTATTTTAAAGAAATTCTTGAAACTAAATTATAATTAAGTCATTTAAAAATATATATTCTTTAATTAATACTTAACTTTATGTTATTTCAATTTTACATCGTGCTGTAATTGAGTGACTGTAGAAAAAGTTTGAACATGGTTCCATAGAAATGTGAAAATGGAACTAGTTTTTTTTTTATAATTTGACAGCTGTCAGTTGAAAGCGATTCTCCCGGGCCGGAAAAGTATTACTTTCAACCCGCTCCTCAGGGACTTCAGACCTACTTTCAGAGTATGAGTAATGAAAAATACTTTATTCCACCTGACGACCGCTTGGCTCAGTGGTTGCGGGTTCGATTCCCATCGAGGCAAATTTCGAAAATGGCCTTTTCGTATTGTACCCAGGTCTGCGTGTCACTGGGATCGCTCCCAGTCAATTGTACGGTACCCTTAGTACAAGCTTTGCTTAGTTTGGGACCTTAAACTACCAAACGAATTACGTTCCCGTTTTCATTTATTTGTAGTTTGAAAGTAATCGGGCAGATCGCTAGTAGTTAACTGCATTAGCACTCATTCATTTGGATTTGATGAAAATACCAAGCTGAAATTAAAATTCTATAAATATCACTATACCCTTGATTTTCCCACTCACCTATTAATGGTCAGTATGTTAAAATTGATTATTGAACCGGGCTAGTTTAATCAACTCTGTCGTCGACATGAGAGCAGCGTAAAGGTTGGGGGCTCGGGATAGGTGTCGGGCCGCTCGCGTGATCGGTTAGCGCGTAGCGTATACCTTCACTATAATTCTACTTCTTTTTCTGTTTTATCTACGTGTCTGAACTGAATGAATGTTAATTGTATGTTATCTCGCAGCTACAAGCGGCGCTCGAGCGGCGCGTGGGACGAGCAGGGGCTGGAGCACGCGTGCTCGGTGTGCGGGGAGTCGTTCGCGGACGCGCTGCAGCTGCTCGCGCACGCCGAGCGACACGCCGGCGCCGAGCGGCCCCAGCACAGGTATACACTACACAGACTACACTATACCACTATGCCCCTATGCAACCGTCGCGACGCCACTATAAGAGCGTTGCGACGCCTCGACACAAGCACCCCGACGCCACTATAAGAGCGTTGCGACGCCTCGACACAAGCACCGCGACGCCACTATAAGAGCGTTGCGACGCCTCGACACAAGCACCCCGACGCCACTATAAGAGCGTTGCGACGCCTCGACACAAGCACCGCGACGCCACTATAAGAGCGGCGCGATGCCACTACACAAGCGTCGCGACGCTACTATAAGAGCATTGCGACGCCTCTACACAAGCACCGCGACGCTACTATAAGAGCGGCGCGATGCCACTACACAAGCGTCGCGACGCTACTATAAGAGCATTGCGACGCCTCTACACAAGCACCGCGACGCTACTATAAGAGCGGCGCGATGCCACTACACAAGCACCGCGACGCCACTATAAGAGCGGCGCGATGCCACTACACAATCGTCGCGATGCCGCTATGTAAGCGTCGGGATTATACTATAAGAGAGCCGTGACACTATGAGAGTCAATTATATAAATTCGTAGGTCAAGATCGACACATCATCGATTTCTAGGCCTACTTATCTTCCGAAATTAATGTTAATACTAATTGTGTATAAATTTAAATGGTTGGATACGTTTACTCAGCTAATGATTGAATAACTTTAACCTTCCAAAGATTAATATTACAGTATCCATTGTTAAGTATTTTTTTCATTGATGAATGAATTAATAAATAAAGTTATTATTTATTTCAGATTAAAAAGATCGGCCAGGGGTCGTGCTGCTTCAATAGCTGCGAACAGTTCGCGACAGTTCCCGTGTAGAGTGTGTGGTGAGTTGCGGTTTTAATGTGTCTGTAGATCCGAACGTAGTGTTGATTAGTTAGTGCAGCTCTAACTCTCAATGATCGACACACAGAAATAGTGCGTATCTACTTCTTGTTCTATGAAAATCCCTAAGTATTTATTTCGCATCGGTCCCTAAGCTCAATGTTTAGACTCAAAGCTGTCGTTATTTCGCGCGACAACAAAGAATACTCACTACATATACACTACATACATGTGGGTAGGTAAAAGATACGCGGCGGTTCAAATTATTTTTACTAAATTTTTCTTACAGCAATCGTACCACCCATTTTAAATCACAAACTCAAGAGGGTGAAGCATACAACAGAAAATATATAAAAAATAGACTGCCTATTCTATATTGAGGTTGAGATGATCATTCCCACATGCCACATACATGTATTTACAAATGTGTATTGATTGCAGTAAAAGTAATAGAACAACAGCTGTTGTTTATGATGCGAGTGTTTTCCCAATAGCCTTGTATTTATTACTTCAGGAACTAACGTTGATGTTGTTTGTGCAGGCAAAGTGTTTGGATCGCGGAGCTCGCAGCAGATCCACGTCCGGATCCACACGGGCGAGCGGCCCTACGCCTGCCGGTTCTGTTGGAAGGCGTTCGCTGACGGCGGCACGCTCCGGAAGCACGAGAGGATACACACAGGTCTGTGGAACCTAAAATTAACAAATTTCTGTAAACTGTCAATGACATGTTCTTGCCACAAACTTGGATCGGTATGTTCTACAGGGTAACTGGCAATTCGACGTATTCCTTTAAATGCTATAAAGGAGCTATTGCATATTTTAAAATTGACAATAATATAGATGTAAGAAGTTTCGAAAACAATACTATAATAGTGAAGTATGAAGTCATGACTGAGTCGTTCTGGAATACCGTAATTGCTAAGCATCTTTGCATTTATATATGTATGTAATTTTTTTTGGTTCATATGTAAAAAATGGTACCGACATATGATAAGATTTTAATTATAAAAATATTTTAAATGAAATATTGGTAATCATCCCCATTACCAGTAGTAGCCGTATGTATGTATTTGAAGAGCATGTGTATGTGTGCAGGGGAGAAGCCGTACGCTTGTGCGGTGTGTCCGCGCGCGTTCAACCAGCGCGTGGTGCTGCGCGAGCACGTGCGCTCGCACCACTCCGCGCCCGACCGCCGCGCCAACGGTCAGTACACCCCCCGCCCCGCACTCCTTACCGCGCCTGACCAAATGCCACAAATCTGCTGAATATATTTTTTTTTTAAATAATTCAGTTGTGATGACTTTGTTGCAAACGTACAGGTGGCCCCGCCTACTGCTGCGTAGTCTGCGGCCGAACGTTGCACTCGAGCGCCGAACTGGTGCAGCATCTGATACAGCACTGCGACGCGAATACTGCATTAAAAAGACAACCTCAGGTTAGTGTTTTATTCACAAATTTCTTTTTACCTGCGTTTGGAACGGCCGACTTTCGCCGCGGCGACTACGGTTACGAAAAGTGAGGAAAAAAAACAATTTACTTAAATGGTGTTAAACGTTTCAGACCGGACCCCGGAAATACAAGCGACGGCGAAAAATAAAGACCGAGCGCTCTCCCTCGCCACGCGAATGGGAGCGCGCGTCGCCGTCGCGGTCCGCCTCTCCGGCCTCGCCTCGCTCGCCCGCCTCTCCCGCCTCGCCCGCCTCGCCCCGCTCGCCCCGCTCGCCCCGCTCGCCTCCCTCGGCGGCCTCGGGCTCGGGCGCGTCCCCCCTGCCGGGCGGGCGGGCGCGGCGGCGGCGGCGGCGCGCGTCGACCCCGCCGCCGGCGCGGCCGCGCATGATCCACACGGCGGCCGCGGCCGGGCCCAGCGGGCGCGCGCGGCGCGTGACGCGGCTGACGCGGCGGCCGGCCGACGACCTGCGCGCCATCCGGCCGTCGCCCGAGCCGGTGGCGGCGGCGGCGGCGGCGCGCGAGGCGGGCGCGCCCTTCAAGTGCGAGATGTGCGCGCTGGAGTTCCCGCGGCGCGACGCGCTGCTGCTGCACGTGCCGGTGCACATCTGACGGCCGGCGCGGCGGCCCGCCGGGGACCTCGCGAGCGCGAGCCCGCACCGGATATCACGACGGCGAGCTCGCGACTCTCTTGCGGAGTGAGAGAGTGGGAGAAATCGAGCTTCACCGGTGACGTCGTCCAGTGGCGAGATAGATCGCGATGGGAATCGCCTGTTTAAAATTATATTTTTGTATAATAATATTTTATTATTTTCATGACTAAAAATGTATAAGCGAATATGTAGATACTCTGGCACTCGCTCTCTGAAATCTTATTTTAATATACAAAAACATAATTTTTAATAAGCTTAAATTATTTCCTACCTTAAATATTAAATCTTATCAAACGAACTTCGATCGTATTATACCTACGCGTCACAGACAGTATGATTCGATCGGATTTTCTACCAGCAAGCCGTGAAAATATATTGTATTTATTAAATCTGATAAGGAATTAAAATTCGACTGCGGAATATTATTTTATGAAATGAATGTTGGTTGTACTCTATTGTTTGATAATAAGCTGTTTTTGAATATGTGGCAGATGTGTTACGTTCAGTTCAATTTTTAAATTTTACTACCGTTCACAGAGATATAAGTTATTACCGTTATACTTTCCTAAATTTACTATAGGTGAACTTAGTATCCAAACTGAATACTCTTCCATCATTCGAGGCTACTGAAATTAAAGATTATAAAGTGGTTTTTGTTATGGTACATAGATACTAATTGCTATTATTATTATTATATAATGATCACGCAAATAATGTCAAGGGATGTTTGTGCATATCTCTATATAACAGACTGCGAATTAACGAGACTTAAGATTGGACGCGCTTGAATAAAAATGGGTCAGTGACCTTAATTAAACCTTTAATTTAAAAATTTAAACCTGCACACTATGGTATGCACGAGTAAATCGTTCAAACGAATATAACAAAAGTCATGTTGCAAGAATTAAATTTAAATATTGTACCTTAACATTTCAAGGTAATTTCCAAATTTCTCCGCTAAATTAAAGATTGTCGCGCTGTCATGACTAAATAGTAAATTACGTGAAACAGCAATTGAATCTCGCGTGGCTACACGGCCTTCAAGCCGCAGCTACTAGATGGGAATCCGAGTCCAGCATTGTCTCATACACCATACGAGGAGGATCGATAATGAGAGAAAAACATTTTTAGCTCGGCAGATGTCGCTTAATTCGACTGGGTTTATGTATCCGCCAGTGTCTTTACAATTACAATTTTATGACTACACATACACACCCCAACATGTGTATATACTTTAGTGACGATGGTCACCCACTTCACCCTTCTTCATCGTGGTGGCAAAAAACCTGGATACCCTCATTCACTAGCGCGTTAATATTTTATGTTTGGTGTTTTGGACATCAAGTGTATTGTTATATTATTATATTACTTAATTGACTGATTTTTTGATTAGTTCAATGTAAACCTATTATGGTATAATGTAAATTTATCATGTATCATGTACATAATTATGTGTATGTTGTTGAAAACATTTGTACAGTTTTAATGTTTTCATTATTTAGTACAAGTACTGTATGTTTTGGGGCTTATTTACAGTTTTGTATACTTTATGTATTTAAACATATATCATACTTAATTCATGTATTATAAAAGTATTTGTGCCATGTGATGGTGATGATTATCTTCACGCCTCATCTATGAACTGTGAAGGCAAGGATCCTTGTTTGTGTTAGTCAGTGTTGGCATAGTAGTATTGCATGTTAGGGTTGCTTACATTATTCCATCTTCAATTATATTTTTTCCTGAATCACAGTGTATTTTAGGCGTAAAGCGTAAAGTTAAATTTGTATTACTTAGTAAGTACTTATAAAAAAATATATTGTGCAATACATTCCCCAACATGCATGGTATAGTATATGTTTCAGAAGTGTATGTAAGGACATTTTTCTGATTGTTTAAAATTGAACTCATTAAAACATTGTATATAATTATAATATGGAAATAAAGAACATTTACGTATTTTATTGGTTCTTCCTTTTTGCATTTAGCCTCAAGTAATGCACATTTTCAAATCAAGTTTTGGTCTAATCTTCTGTGTCTACGATGCTAGCGGATCATGTACCTATTGGCTGTGGTAGGGGTATTAAACTTAAAGTGGCTACTGATAATTCAAGTAGTTGAAGTCGAGATTGATCGTACTCTATTCACTTATCAATTCAGCTCACAATTTTATATTGATTTGTACTGAGCTGCAGTGCAAGCACGTGCCGTGAGCACCATTATATATTCAAAGTACCAGCTCAAATTACACCAAATTGACTCAACCGCTTTATTCTCCACTCAATTGGTTGATTCAACTTGTTGGTTGCTAGTGCAGTCGACTCGACATTCAACTAGTTGAAAGTAGGCGTCAACTTACCTCCTCACAGCGCAATTTTTGAAATCAACTCAAGTTGAATCAACAAATTGAATAGGTATACTTATAACTAAAATTGAAAATTTAGAAAACCCCCGATGCGACGACTTTTTAAACTATAAAAGATCTGACAATTTTCAAACGTTTGAACCGATTTTCATGAAACATCTAAGAACACTCTCGATCAGAATACCTATCTAACAAAATTGAAATCGGTTCATCCGCTTGGGCGCTACGATGCCAAAGCAGACACACAGATACACAAATGTACATGTTAAACTTATCAGTTATAACACCCCTCTTTTTTATCGGGGGTTAAAAATTGCTTCGTGAATAGCCACTATTAGGAATGACGACTTAAAGTGAGATGACGATCACAATCACCAGAGCAATCTCCCTCAGCAAATTTTTATGTTTACAGAAGTGTTAAAGTCGAAACGATTTATACTATAGAGGTCAATAAATTACAATCATATTCACCAAAAAACGTGCACGATCCAGTTATGCAGTTAAGACATCCATGAGGTGGATATATTGTTCTGACAACCCGACAGGTCCATTAGCCTTTGAATAATAAAAGTGCATAAATATATTCCATGATAATAATACGATAATACCAAGAATACCAATGTCTTCACAGGTCTTTGCCATATTGCTTCATGAACTTCTTTACCCCAAGGTGCTTGTCTGATAAAAAAATATTCGTCTATGGTCTCCGCTTATAACAGAAAGTGATGATTTGTCAACAGCCCGTCAGTGTCATACAGCTATGGTTTATTTAGCCTGTTTTACGAGATTAGAAAATAAAATTGTAATTGTTTGAATTGGTATTTATAATAACAATTTATTTCATTCAGTTACAGCAGACATAATATAACGACTGTATATTATATTATCTGTTGTGTATGTACTAAACAGTAATTATTACGATTTATTTGAACCACCATAAAGTAGGTACATTATACATTTCTACCTGAAACTTCGTTTGTTTACCTAATATTCCGGGGAATAATAACAAACACCAAAACGGCGGGACGGAGCAGCATGCGGCGCACCCGGGACGGGTATGGCTACCAGCCAGTGCCCAGAGCACCTACCGACGATGCACTCGAATTTGATAACGAAAGGATGGCAGAGGAACTCAGTGGAAAAATTACGTCGCTAAAGCACATATCCATAGAGTTGGGCAATGAAGTCAGGGACCAAGATAAGTTTTTACGTGGACTTGATGATGATGTCGACAGAAGTTCAGGTTTCCTTGGCAAAACCATGGGTCGTGTTCTCAGACTAGGCAAAGGAAATCACAATTATTACATATTTTACTTATTCCTTTTCTCAATATTTGTATTCTTTGTGTTGTACATTGTACTCAAATTTAGGTGATGCAATCATTTGTACCAGCCTCATTCATTCCTGTTATTTATGAAAAATGTTTAATGTTATCTGTAAATAAAGATCTTGTACTACAAAAGAGTATTCTTTATCGTTAATAAACAACAATAAAACCACTTGTACATCATACATATTTAATAGATCCTATTCTATACCATATAATTCCTCCAATGTATTACAATATTGTAAACTAGCATCGCTACCCACAGATACACATAACCTGCATGGTGTGTGTAGAGACCTAGAACAATTTTGAATGGTGTCCAGAAGAAAAGCAACAACACCACACGCATTCTGTAATTTATTTTCTCCACAATATACATATAAATCATCTATAATTAATGTTGACGGTACATTTTGCCATTCAGGCAATGTAGAGATGCCTTCTAATAATGAGTCCAGACTCTTCACATACATAAAACTAATCATTTTCATATAATGTTTGTTGAGAGTATGCAATTCTTGTGACAGTTCTGGTAGTTCATCAAGTTCTTCGTTCATTATGTAAAGTACTTTACCATGTTTTGAGAATGACAATGCTTCTTCAAATAGTTTCTTACGATTAATATGGGATTGTCCAAAATAAAAATTACAAATCGTCCTACTCATTATTTGAGGCAAGGTACAGGTTGTATTTACTATGTTGATAAAATAGTAATAGTAGGAGTAGTTAATACCTACAGATTCCACCTGAAAGATTTATGTTTATTATTATTTACGTTATATGAATTATTGATATACATACAAAATAGCTATTTATTTTGAAGGCACAAGTACCCATTAGGCAAGCGGGGATAGAGGAACTCAAATGATGTTTTAGGGACTCCTATATCCATAGAGTATTCATAAAAGTAATATATACTGTATACATGCACTTTGCGTAACCCAAAGAAGTTTTCCATATTCCGAGAACAACAGTGGAGTAAATATACTTACCTAATTTGGTAGCTATTTATGTTTTATATGTATTTATTTTAATTTATTATTTTCTTGGTTTTCGTCATTATCTCCGCTAAGAGAAAAGTAGAAATTTTCGCTGCGCGAATATTTTTCTTATTGTATTCGCCGTTGGGTCCACAGATTAGAGATATGTAGCAAGCTAGTTGGGTCGGTCGTAGTCTCCGTAGACTTTATTCTCTTTGGTCACAGTAATTCACAGATTACTAATGTAACCGATTCCTTAATTACTTCTTTTATCAAAGCAACCGTTAACTACTTGTTTTTATTTTTTAAGCCGGCTAATTTTATTCATTACATCTATACAAATAAATAAAATTTAATTAAAAAAACCAGAGAAATCAAAGGTTGTATACTATTATACAATTGATTATACAGCACAAATATATTTTTAAAATCTTGTTTGTTAATACTTTGATGTGTTTTCCCCGTAAAAGTGCTCTATTAGTGCACTCGAAAGATAAACCAGTTTCATCGGTGTGCGGGGGGCTTCTTAGTCTTCAAAATCAGCTGTTTTTCACCAAGTCAGAGCCCTATATTTTTTTGACAACTGTGGGACGCCACGGTTTCCTAGCAACCGGATCACGTGTACCACGAAGTACGCAACAACAACTTCGTAACCAATCAACGAAGTCCACTCTTAACTTTAATACGAAAATCGACCAATGATGTTAGAGTTTTTGACAGAACCTCCAGTGCCTTCAACTTCATCAATTTATTTAACAACTAGCTGTGCCCCGCGACTTCATCCGCGTAGTATTGGATTATTGGGTTAAAAAGTATCCTATATGTTAATCCCGGTTATAATCTATCTGTGTTCCAAATATCATCCAAATCCGTTCAGTAGTTTTTGCGTGAAGGAGTAACAAACATACATACATACATACATACATACATACATACATACATACATCCACACTCACAAACTTTCGCATTTATAATATTAGTAGGATAATTCTCGTCGTGCAATGATATTCCAGATGTTTTGTATTTCAATGAATTGTGTATGGTATTGTATATTAAGTAGGTAGTTTAGCGTAAAATATAGGTATATTTTTATATATATTCTTTAGGTATTTATGTCGGACGGAGATGGTGGGCCTAGCGTCGCCGGAGGCAGTCGTTATCAGCCCAGCACATCTCGGAGCAATCTCGTGCCTTGTCCTCTTTGTTCCCAGGCACGTTTTTTCAAAGGTGAGCGGGGCTTGAAGGTCCATCTTGGTAGAGTTCACAAACGCCAAGATGCTCCGTCTAGCCTCGACTCCACACCTTCTACATTAGGCCTCCAGAACCCCTCTCCCTCAGATTTATATCAAAAGTTGTCCGCCTTAAAAAAAACGGAGCCCATTTTAAAGAGAATTCCCCGTGGGGCCCGTCCTACTGTAGCTGACCACCTAGCAAAAACCATTCACACAACTGTTATTCAAAATTCTATAAGTGCCTGGGGAAATCTGCTGAGCTTCCCATACACCGTTTTGCACGCTCACAATAAAAATAAATCCCTCACAGCCCTAATAAAAGAAAATTGCAACACGGCTTTTCGTCCACCGAGTCCAAATTTTTCCACAGCTACTAGCAGCCATAGACCTTACCCCATTTTCCACCACGTTGAGTCCAAATTAGGTGACGGTGACATTGGGGGTGCCGCTAGACTTCTTTTTAGTAGTGACGAGATTGCTCCGTTTTGTGCTGAAACAAGACAAGCGCTGGAGGAGAAACACCCACCTCCAGCGGCTAACCTCTCTTTCCCTGATCCACCTGATGTCTCAAGCGTAAACGTTCTGCGTGTCACGACCCGTGAAGTGGCCGCGGCAGTGAGTTCTTTTCGGAGTGGCTCCGCGGGTGGCCTCGACGGATTAACTCCACAACACCTAAAAGACCTATTAGGTGCGAGCGCTGCAGGTGAGAAACTTTTAAAGGAGCTGACTGCCTTGGCCAATCTAATGTTGTCCGGAAATGTTTGCGACTCCATAACCTCCACCTTATATGGAGCCAACCTCTGTGCCCTGCGTAAAAAGGAGGGAGGTATTCGCCCAATTGCTGTCGGCTGTACATACCGGCGTATGGTTGCCAAAGTCTGTTGCCACTTTTATTCTGATAAAATATCATCCGTGTTTCAGCCGACGCAATTGGGTTTCGGCTCCAAGGGTGGTTGTGAGGCCGCTATCCACGCCCTATCTACGTACTTGAGCTCAGGTGTTGGAGAGGTTATATTAAAGGTAGACATCAGGAATGCCTTTAATTCTGTGAATAGGGACACCTTGTTAGGCGAAATCAAAAAGGAAACACCTGAAATTTACAATTTTCTTTGGCAATGCTATCGCACACCTTCCAAATTACTTTATCAAAATCATGTTATAGATTCGGCCGTCGGATGTCAGCAAGGTGACCCTCTCGGGCCAGTTATTTTCAGTCTCGCGATTCATCCTATTATTAAAAAGCTAAATTCCAAATTTAATGTATGGTACTTAGACGACGGTACTTTGGGAGGTGATGTACATACAGTACTAAAAGACTTGATATTTTTAAAACAGCATTTTGAAAATATACGCCTACAGTTAAACACCACCAAGTGCGAACTGTTTGTAGATCCATCTAAACAAGTGTTGGACCAAATAGGCATCATACAAAAATTTCAAGCTGAAGCCCCCAATTTAAGAATAATCGACAGATCCTGTTTTCACCTCCTCGGGTCTCCTGTCCTAAGTGAATCTTTTGCTTCCTTCGTTGAAGAAAAGATACAAAATTTTAGTGCAATTTTTGACAGACTTGTCAAAATTAATATGCATTCGGCATTTACCATTATTAGATACTGTTTATTTGTGCCTAAATTTACATATGTTCTCCGGTCTTCTCACCTCTGGAAATACCCAGCTCTTTTGGAAAAATTGGATAACACTATACTCCAAACCTTAATCAAAATTCTCAATATTCCTTTGGATGACCGAGCTTGGCTGCAAGCCTCTCTACCGATCCGGTTCGGTGGCCTCGGTATTCGCAAAATTTCAAGTGTCAGTTTACTTGCGTTCCTCTCCTCGGTCTACAGTACTGAAGTTTTGACCAGGAAGATCTTAGCGCCTTCCATGGTTAATTACGTCATGCCGTATCTGTCCGATGCAGTGGACGCATGGACTTTAGCTTGCCCGAGCTCAGATTTGCCTAATACCCTATCCTCTCAGGGCCAGTGGGACGCGCCGCTCTGCACTTCCGCACGGAATGAACTCCTTGATACGTGCAGGAATGCTGCAGAGCGTGCGCGCCTGTTGGCTGTGGGAGATTGGGAGTCCGGTCTCTGGCTGCAGGCACTGCCTTCGCCTAACATCGGCACACTTTTAGACGACACGACGTTTCGTCTTGCCACCTCCCTCCGATTAGGTGCCTCTTGTAATGCTCCACATCGCTGTCGATGCGGTGAGGCGGTGGACAGCTTGGGCCACCATGGGTTATCCTGCGGCAGGAGCGCGGGCCGCTTGTCGCGTCATGCTAGCATCAATGACATAATTCGTCGGGCCCTTGTCTCCGCCAACGTGCCGGCCGTATTGGAACCCAATGGTTTGGCGCGTGACGACGGCAAGAGGCCCGATGGTATGTCTCTGGTGCCTTGGAGGATGGGACGGCCCCTGGTATGGGATGCTACTTGTGTTGATACCCTGGCACCGTCACATCTTCCAAGCACGTCAATGCGTTCTGGCGCTGCTGCTGCAGAGGCTGAAAACCTCAAGAGGCGCAAATATAGTGGCCTTCCTGGAGGCTATTTGTTTGAGCCTTTTGGGGTCGAAACTTTAGGCTCATGGGGCCCTAACGCGCGTCTCCTCTACAAGGAGATAGCAGCGCGTCTGTTCGCCGCATCACGTGACCGGCGGGCTGGTCTGTTTTTCGCGCAAAGAATAAGCCTCGCAATTCAGCGCGGAAATGCGGCCAGCCTGCTGGGCACTTTTGGCATCGACGACGATGTGGAAGCTCTTTTGTACATATAATTGTATGTTGTTTATTTATTTTGTATTAAAATTTACTGAAAGTTAGTTTATAAGTAGTTGTTATACTGTAAATATTAGTTGTATTCTTTGTTGATTAATAAATATCTTATTAAGTATATCGAAATAATAGCTTTTTATGTAAATGAATATGAAAGTTACCAATAACAAAAACAATACCTATTTATTATTTTATGTATCGGTTCCGTCAGACATATTCGAAACGGCTGGACCGATTTTGACGGGACTTTTACTGGCTGATGTTATATTATAAGGAATAACTTAGGCTACCTACATATATTTTATCGAAGTTCGACGCAGGCGGAGCACGGTGGTTCAGAAATTGAGGTCCCTAACTATAGGAATCGAAAGTCAGAATACCAAAAAAATTGAATGGGAATACTTTAAGCCTACTAATATATATAACATATTATGATATGGGTGCCATAGAACGCTGTATGTGCGAGATAATTAATATTTCGTTTTTTTTTGTATGGAGAAAAACAGAAAATGTGATTTTTCTCGCGACTGTTTCCAACTGTAAGCTTGCCACTTATATGGCTTATTAGGGCCCTTACAGCGATTCAAATGACATATAGAACGTACGCCTATCGTTGCCGCTTCACGAGTTAGAGCATCATGATTTTCGGAAAATTCGGTTGCTCTATGTTGGTAACGTATATTGATAAAAAATGCAATTATATGGATAAATTTGGTCATAATTAACTTGTTTGGAGTCAATAAACCCCAATGACCCCTTTTAGAGTGGTCCAAAAGAAATTTCTCAAAGAAATTACTCAAAGTAATGTTAATATACTTATTAAAGGTCAGTATATTTGTACTCGTGTAATAACAAGAAATAAGCCAACACCGATATTAGTGTTGTCAGTAATCATTAAACAAAACAACAGGTAGTACTAATTACCTGGAAAATGACGATAATAAATAACAATAGGACACGTGTTATAACAAAAGAGGAGTCATTAGTCAGATAACAATGATAATAGTTAATAATAGTAATAGACCGCCTAATTACATAGTGATATATTGAAGATAATTTTAAATAAATAGGGGAAATTATTCTGCACCAAGTTATTCTGCATTTGCACTTGTGCGTGCTCACTTTGAACTTACAAGTGTTTCGTAATGGAGGGTTTTGTTACCAATTTGGACATCTTTATGTTTGTGAAAACTAATAAGTGTTTTTCGAGTCCTGATGTGTTATTCCAGATGTTTCGGAATATCATTGATTTGTCTGAGGAAGATCAGGAACAATTGAAGCTGTTTTGTCAAACTTTTATTTGCAACTTGCGAGTCAAATGGACGAAATGTATTCGTACTGCTCATACTTTTATAAAAAAATATGAGACTTGGCTGCAAGAGGAAATAAATTGGCCGGAGTTATTCAAACGCAAATTGGAATGTGTAAGTCTTGTGTGGGAAGAGCAACCATCAACTTCAAGTTCTACCTGTGAAGTTGCTTCTAAGTCAAAATGTTCTGTTGCAACTTCAACAATACATTTCAGTCCAAGAAAACCTTTTGTTGAGCTAAGCCCAGCACAAAAGAGAAGAAGAGTTGAACAGCTTCTCAGTTACGAGAAAGAAGCTCTCGTACATGCGTTTGGAATTAGCTCTAGCAATAATGAAGTGGCAAATCTACTAAAGTTTATAACAGAACATCCTGAAAAGATAACAGAAATTAATGACTTTTTAAAGCACAAGAAACTTGTTCCTAAGTTTTCAGCAGAAAAAGCTTTAGCAATATTTGTATCTCTAAAGCTATCGAAGTGGCAATATTGTACACTTAGAGCTTGTGCCAAAGAAGAAAATGTGGAATTGTATCCTTCATATTCTTCAGTTCTCGAAGCTAAAAGAGAATGTTATCCCCCAAAAGACACGATAGAAGTTACTGAGCGAGGAGTAAAAGTAAAGCTACAGGCCATTTTAGATAAAACGGTATCACGGCTGGGAAAAGTGATTACCGTTAACTCTGATAGCATCAAGGAGCTTACGCTTGTTTACAAATGGGGCTTTGATGGAGCTTCAGGCCAGAGCACCTACAAACAAGCCATGGCTGGTGAAGATGACTCAAGTGTTTTTATGTGCTCGTTTGTGCCTCTGCGATTGACCTGTGAAGATCAGATAATCTGGGAAAATCTAAAGCCTTCCTCAACACTATTGTGCAGGCCATTTTTTTTTAAATTCGCTCATGAAAATAAGCTGGGTATCAAAGAAGAGAAGGCAAATATTGACGCTGAAATAGAAAAACTAGAACCATCTTTAATGGGAAATAACATTCGCGTAAAGCATTCGATGCTTATGACCATGATAGATGGTAAAATAGCATCACAGTTATCTGGAACGTCAACGCAAAAATGTGACATTTGCAAAGCTGTTCCTTCCGAAATGAATAAGTTGAAGATAATATCAAAGTGAGTCCTATAATTTTACACGAGATAGTTTAACAGTATTTTTGTTGTATATTTCATTAATTACAATTTTTATTTTCCAGAAAACCTATTTCAACCGAATTTTATCAATATGGTTTGTCTTCTCTTCATGCATGGATTAGAAGTATGGAATGCCTTCTGCATATTGCATACCGTCTAGACTTCCAGAAATGGCAAGCGAAGGATGAAATTTGTAAGGAGGCACTGAAGAATAGAAAAAAAACCATACAACAGAAGTTTCGTGAAGAAATGGATCTCTTAGTCGATATTGTAAGTTCAAAGTGAGCACGCACAAGTGCAAATGCAGAATAACTTGGTGCAGAATAATTGCCCCTATTTATTTAAAATTATCTTCAATATATCACTATGTAATTAGGCGGTCTATTACTATTATTAACTATTATCATTGTTATCTGACTAATGACTCCTCATTTGTTATAACACGCGTCCTATTGTTATTTATTATCGTCATTTTCCAGGTAATTAGTACTACCTGTTGTTTTGTTTAATGATTACTGACAACACTAATATCGGTGTTGGCTTATTTCTTGTTATTACACGTGTACAAATATACTGACCTTTAATAAGTATATTAACATTACTTTGAGTAATTTCTTTGAGAAATTTCTTTTGGACCACTCTAAAAGGGGTCATTGGGGTTTATTGACTCCAAACAAGTTAATTATGACCAAATTTATCCATATAATTGCATTTTTTATCAATATACGTTACCAACATAGAGCAACCGAATTTTCCGAAAATCATGATGCTCTAACTCGTGAAGCGGCAACGATAGGCGTACGTTCTATATGTCATTTGAATCGCTGTAAGGGCCCTAATAAGCCATATAAGCGGCAAGCTTACAGTTGGAAACAGTCGCGAGAAAAATCAAATTTTCTCCATACAAAAAAAAACGGAATATTAATTATCTCGCACATACAGCGTTCTATGGCACCCATATCATAATATGTTATATATATTAGTAGGCTTAAAGTATTCCCATTCAATTTTTTTTGGTATTCTGACTTTCGATTCCTATAGTTAGTGACCTCAATTTCTGAACCACCGTGCGGAGCCGCGGTCAACAGCTAGTTCTTTTAATATTCGAAAGTATTCGAACAGCGGGTGCGTTCCAAATAATTATTTCTATGGCGGGGAATAAATATTTCGAAGAAGGGAACACAACGAGCTACGTTTGATATAAATAGTTCCGATACTATATTCCTAGAGTCTGGCACACGAAAGTTGAACCTGAAAAAGCGCGGCAAATTTAAAAAATCTGCGTGTGGTATCACTAGGTATATGAGAAATAAATGGTCTTGATACTTTACAAAAAAATTAATAAATATTTAGTTTAGGTTCGATTTTCCTAAATAAAATACGCATATAAATGAGGTAAAATTTTACCTAATCTTGTTATTCTAGTATTAGTTTTATGTATAATGCTTTTAATCCACATTACTCTGGAATTTTAACTTGAAAGCAAAGAATAGTAAGATGCCGCAGAATGCAGAACATTCTAGATAATAAAATAAAATGTTAATTATTTAAATATCATTTTATTTTAGGAGTCATAATCAAAATCAGAATATAAAATTCAATTTCTAGTGAGCCATCCGAATCACTGCTATCGTCACATACATTTATGATGAACCGCTATATAGATATTATTTAAGTATCAAGACTAGTTCTAGTAACTATTTATGCCGGGTGACATTTATAAAGTTTTAATAAATCTCAGGTTCAACTTTCGTGTGTCAGACTCTATATTTTCATATATATACAGAGAGGTGTTAACTAAAGGAGGCGTGACGTGCTTCATTTTACTAATAAAAAATTCTGTCAGATTTTGGGGGGGACGAGGTAACCACTACAAAGAAATGATGCAAATTACTAAAAAAAAAATTGTGTCATTATGAATGCACACTTAAATAAATATTCAACACTAGTAACTTTTACGCACACTAATCGGTCAAATACGTCAACATGCAAGAATTTACGAGTGTAAGACACTAAGTGCAATAGGGAGATACCAATATCGATATTTCTAATTAGATATATCGATAGTTTCACTTGCTCATCATCACAAAAGTATTGCATAGATGTGTGCATTTCTTCATCTAATACAAAATATGAATTATTTTGTATATGATGGTATTTTATACAGTACGATGATCTATCGTTTATGCATTACTTTAAAAAAAAATCCCCTCGCTGTGGGAATGAAACGTTTAAAATAAATAATATTTTACAACAATATACAAGGTGAAACTACTACTACATAGTCTAGTCACAAATATTTCTACACAAAATATTACACACACCACAAACACTTCACGTATATATTATTTCAGTGAAATATTTTTTTAGAATCATGTCAGTAGAAGTATAAATAAAATACTTACGGCATCAGCTAAAAAATAATATTGGTACGGCATTATCTACTAATTTTCGTCGTTTATTAGATAAACATTGGAATTGCGACGAAGCAAAGTGTACCGAACAAATAATACTTGTGCGAGTAGGTTCCCAACCCCTCTTTCTATTGCAAGATTTTCCCATTTGGTTTTAATTGAGGATCTTTGGGAAATCAGGAAAAATAGTGGAATAATGATAAGTTAAAAAATAACAATAAGTAATTATATTTTTACTATATATAATTTAAAACAAATATATAATAAAACTCTAAAAAATATAATTTTATCGATACCCGTCCGCAATCATAAATTATCCCTGCCACAGCACTATTCAAAATGGCGAACTCGAGATACCATACTACACTTTTCTATTATTTCGTACTCGATTGTTTAATCGATAATGTTTTCGATTTTTATCACATTTTATATTTTAATTATTTTATTAGAAAAAAGGGATTAATTACACCAAAAACACTTACATATGAAACGTTACTGTGTCTTTTTGTAGATAATAGGTGTTTGACCTTTTCTTGCACAGGTTAACAGCACGGATCGGCATTTTTTACGGAGCTCCTTACACCGCGAAAACGATGTTGACTTTGATAAAATCGATTCCGTAAACAGTTTTTATAAACGTGTTAGACCTTCTTGGTCTTATACCTTGGCAGAGGGGAATGATCATGTGAAACTCGTCCATAGTTAAAAGGTCTAAGTATATATACAAAGTACTCTGTGCTCTATATTCGAAGTCGAAAGATATGGCCAGTGGCGGATTAAAGGAGGGGCTAGGGGGGGCTATAGCCCCGGGCCCCACCTTGGGAGAGGGGGCCCGCAGTCTCGAATCAAAAATATTTTTTTTAAATCTGTTTCAAAGAATTTTGAACAAAAGTAAAATGGTTTCCAAAGAAAATAAGTTAATAAATAATTTATAATACATTAATAAATGTTTTTTTTTTTAATATTTGATAAATAGCCTTTTTCGCTGTCCTTAAGTGGACAGCAGCAGTGAAGGGGCCCCTTCTCAATTTTAGCCCCGGGCCCCATAAAGTTCAAATCCGCCCCTGGATATGGTAACACTATTTAACGCTCCTAAAATTATCAATGCTTATAATAATATATAAATTAAAGATCTATTTGAAGTGTATAAATCATATTTTATTAATCTACAAAATTATTATAAACGAAGTTAACAGACACATGTATAGAATTTGTCGCATTCACATGTTAGGTCAGTCTATCTAGGGCAATTTTCACCAACACATTAACGGGCAGTTAGACCACATTTTTTTCCATTTATACTATAACCGTTAACAAGTGTTTACTGCTCTGACGATCCGTTAGTGTTTTGGTGAACTCGTCCCTTAGTCAACCATGGAGCAGCGTCAATACGTGATTGAACACCCAGCTCGTCTCGGCTGAGCGCGCTAGGGACAGTGCTGTGCTGTCGCAACTGCCTATAAACACATAGTTCATAACATAGTTTATGTTTTTGGTTGGTGCCACTGTCGAAGGGCGTGTTGACCCAGACTGGCCTAACATGTAGATAGCATTACACAGGTCCAATATATAGAGCAAGGCTGCTCAACCCTATGCCCGTGGGCCACGACCTGGCCCCCGGGGACGAACTTTAAATGGCCTGCGTAAGCAAGTTCCAAAATTCCCGCCAAGTCGAAAAAGTATTGCGTGCCAACAATTCCCAGTCAGTTGCCTGCCAAAAATGTCTAAATCGTTCGTTTGGCGCGACTGTGAAACAAGTTGAGCAGCCTTCTAGAGGGTAGTAACGGGACTTCATTTCACTTGACCCCTAACTAGATAACAGATAGTTAAATTTCATTTTTCGGGTTAACAAGTGGTCAAATTGGGTAGATAATGATTTGTAATGCCTAGGAGGTCTACGGAGACAAACTATTAGCCGTATACCCACCCCCCGGGGCCTCTCGTTCAAATGTAATAGCGAGTATCTATCGACCCCTTAGATAGGGGATTCAAATGGGTTTTCTAACTGCATCAAACTGTTTTCACAAAATTTATAAAATTACATAATTTTATTGAAAATTAACCATAACTTCTATCTACATACCAACTAAAAGCGGTAACCGTTGACGCCCCGCGGCAGAGCAATATGCAACATGGCATACTCTGCTGCGGATGTCTGAACAGGACGTAGTCTATAAAATTCGTATGACGATTAAAATAAATCAATTTGAAGAAAGTCGATAGTTTTAAGAAAGAAAAAATCTATTTACATAATGTTTTATAATATACACATACCTAAGCCAGTGGCAATGAGCTTATATTAAATTATTTCTTATAAAAATGAATTTATTCTAGATAATTATAAAAAAAAATGCTTGGATTAATGCGTAAAGGTGTCTTAGGCCGAGTAATGACTGCGAGAGCATCGCGCACGTACCAAATCCTCGATATGTGAATCCTCCTCAATACTATTACATGCGCAATGCGCCGTCAATCAGAGCTCGGCCTAAGTTAGAAATAATACTTATACAGTGGCATTTTTTATGCTAAGTATTTGATATACTTCTTTAGCCCATTATTAAATCAACAAATAGCCCGATGCACACGGTATTTACATATTGTCCACAGTCACACACCAATTATGATTCCAGAGTTAAACATTCCATAAATACTTATTGTTACTGCATCTAGGTTTTGGTAAGACGAATCGTGAGAAAGAGTAATGATCATATTACATCTGAAAGTGATCCTAATTCAACAATGTGAAACAGTCTAATGGTCAAAATCAAATCTGATCTGCAATGTGGTTGGTTAGTTAGACCAACAGAGAATCAGTCCAGTCTTTATTCTAGAACTGTTCACTCCTGGGCCTTGCCGGCCTCTGTAATCGACTCGTATTGCTCCTTGTCCAGTTCCGTCATCGTCAAGCTACCGTCGGGCAGCATAAGAACAACTCTTCTCGTACCGCCTGCGGAAACAATAAACATACATGTAATGGGTGAAAATTCGTACAGGGTATTTAGAAAAATCGTTTTTGTAAGCATTCCTCTAAAAATATATCGATGTAGACTGATAATTATATACGGTATCTCTTACGATTACACACATTGAAATAATTTAAAACTTTGAAGAATACTTTAAAACTTAGTAAGTATGTTTGTAGGAGGTAATATTTGGAACTAATAATACGATTCTGAAAATTCTTGCTCTGATAGAGCGGTGACATAGGATATTCAAAATTAACGCGGAATGAAACCTTGGGCCGTAGCTGGTATATTAAAAGGATGTGTACAACAATCTTCCGCCTACCACTCGGCGGAATAGAGAACAATGGCGAGTGGACTTGCCTGGCGAGGGCAGGTCGGCCTGCAGCAGCTGCGCGATGACCTGCGTGGCGTCCTCGCCGGGCTCGCCCTCCACCTGCACGGCCACCTGCTGCAGCGCGCCCGCCTCGCCGCCCGGCAGCAGCGCGGCCAGCTGCGACGGGTCGATCGCCAGCACGTCCTGCTGAACACGCAGACCACAAAATGCAGGAACAACCACATAAGTGGGTCATTTTCTCCCAACTCCTCCTATTCTTTCTTTCTTCGATTAAATTTGTTTGGGTTGCAAGACAATTTCACTTTTGTGAACACATGTGAACACTTTTTGATTAGTGCAAGTAATTTGAATTACATACTTGGCACTTGCGCAAGGTTTTACGCATTTTCTTCACCAGACATAAATAACTTTTGTGTGAATTTATTCAGCCATTTCTAACACATCCATAAACCTAATCTGTCTCAGTGCCTATTTTTTTAAAGATTTATTGGTATTACCGATAGTGAAATAAATCAGTCTGAAAATTATTAAAATACAGATGTCTAACCTGTCCATCCTCCCTGGTGACGTAGACGACGTCTCCCTCCCCGTCGCCGCCCTCCACGCCCTCTACAGCACCCTCTACACCTTCCGCCGCCACGAGCAACGTTTGACCCGCTTCATTCTCACCGGCCACCTGTATTCAATCAATTCATAATTTTACAAATCATGCACAGAGTGAAGTCGTAGTTTTCAAAACCGCCGCAAGACAATGTGTCGAGGCGGGACGGCCAATACGATAGAGGATATGAAATGTAGGGAAAATGAATGGAATTTTAAAAGGTATTTTAAAATTCAATTTACTACAAGACAAAAAGTAATCTTTTCAATTTATTAAAATCTGGATTTGCGAGTCCTGGGGGTGTGGGGTCGTGTCCCCTGCGATTAATTCAAAACCCAGACCACAGTAATTTCGATTTATGCCATAAATTTAAATATACTATAGTATTAGTAAATTGTAAAAAAAAAGCAAGAAATATTAACCTGATAAAGCACGCCGTCCTCCCCTCTGATCATAATAGGCGCGTGTCCCGAATGCAACAGTCCGACCTCCTCCCCTTCGTCGACTCCTTCTTCGAGCAGCTGCTTCACTGCACTGGCTTCCACTTTCACCTCAGTCTGACAAACATAACCAGGAGCATTAGATTGGCATCGATCGATTAGTATTATAATGTGGACACGTCCAGTACACTCACGCCATCCTCGTCGGTGAGTATCGGCAGAGAAGGCTGCGCGCCGTCACCCTGCACCAGCATACCCGTGGTGCCGCCCGGCGACATTTCCACCTGGCACACAAATCAATAACAACGTAAGGGAATGTACTCATATGTGACAAGTTCAAGGGGGGGGGGGGAGGGGGGAAGTATTCAAAATACCGCGCTTGGTCCCAGAGGCGGGGGTTCTTAGGTTTTTGTCACGTAGTCAAATCCTGTAGGGAAATCTCGCGCTTTCTCGAGCTATATTTACATATAACGCCAGCGTTTGCAGAAAATGATTAAACACCGTATTTATGAAACACTACGTGAAAACTAGAGGGCATATACTACGGTTAGTCACCAAAGGGGGAGGGAGATAAGAGTTGGAGTATGGGTACGTTCCCTGAGGAGCAGAGAAATCTACAAGTGATCAATGAGCGGTTCGGGTGTCCGGTGTCGCTCACCTTCATGAGCATGGTGGGCGTGGCTTGCGGCGGCGGCGTGCGGTCGCGCGGCGGCTCGGGCGGCGGCTCGGGCGTGGGCGGCGGCGTGGGCTCGCCCTCGGCGCGCGCCAGGCGCCGGCCGCTGCGCGGACACAGCGTCAGCTCGCGCTCCGGGCTGGGCTGCGGCGGCGCGCCCGGCGACGTGGGGAACGGGTCCGAGATGCCGTCCGACGTGTCCGACGACGCGTCCGACTGTCCATCAAAGTGTACGGTGTCAAATAAAATTTAATTTCAGACTTTTCTACCAGGTCGCTAAAAGAGATCTCGTCCCACCTCTCCCGAGACCCATTTTGCTTTTCTGACAGCCTCCTGATTTTAATCGGGGTTCGATGTGCTAACAATATAAAAGCGTGCCGATAAAAAAAAATTACGAGGTGCGACGATCACGAACCTGTTCGAAGTCGAAGTGCACGGGCGCGCGTTCGCGAATGCGCAGCAGAGCGGCGGGAGCCGCGGAGCCGCGGCCGCGGCCGCGCGAGCCGCCGCGCCGCAGCAGACTGTCGCCCTGCACACCATACGACGCCATCAACACAGAACAACCCAATCGTTCTAAAAACTCCAAGACTCGATTATACAGCGACCCGGAACCCGTAAATGCACCACAAGAAACCCGCTGATGGCGCGACTCACGACGCGTGACAGTAAAAAGGGAGTATATACTAGATCAATTTGCGACCGCGCCGCGTACTGTTGACTGTTTCCATAAAATATAGACTAACACGGCAGTAGGCCCAGTACATTCTATTTCGTCACTTTCAGCGATGAAGCAAACAACTGAGTAGGACTGGGGTAAATAATGAGAATTTAACGAATATAAATATATGTGAAGATGTACCATAACGGCTAAAAATACCGAATGTTATGTATCAATAACGATACAATACAATATATAAGTAATACTAACCTGTGCTGGCTGTGTGGTGTCGGTGGCTGTGTGGTGTCGGCCTAAAATAGAATAGCACCAACCCAACTCTTCCCGTGGGTGTCGTACGAGGCGACTAAGGGAAATACACCGGGGGGCGGGCAGCAGCGCCCCTCGCAGAACAACTCCACAACTGAACTGCGATCCCCAACCCGCATGCCCAGCGTGGGGATTACGGGCATAACCCACTAATGAAGACTAAAGCCAAAAAATGGCCCCTAGTTCCCGGCCGCCTCGCTATCCCTGGCCATGGTAGCGGCCACGGTAACGGCGGGGCAGGGGGTGCTAAGAATCTCCGGGCTACCTCAGGCTACCATTCATTACAAAAATTGACCCTGGCTACGTTTAACGGACGCACTCTGAGGCTTGACCATCATCTAGCGCAGTTGGAAGTGGAGTTAGAGAACATTAAATGGCATGTTCTGGGGTTATGTGAAGTCCGTAGAGAGGGGGAGGACACCATAACCCTAGACTCGGGCCATCTTCTCTACTTTCGCGAGGGTGATAAAACATCCCAGGGTGGCGTAGGTTTCCTCGTCAATAAGGCCCTCTCTAACAACGTCCAAGAAATCTCCAGTGTGTCGACCAGGGTAGCGTACCTGATCCTTCGGCTATCCAAACGGTATAGCATGAAGGTCATTCAGGTTTACGCACCGACCTCGACACACTCGGATGATGAAGTGGAGGATATGTATGAAGACATATCCAAAGCCTTACACAACACCACTAAGGCTCACTTCAACGTTGTTATGGGGGACTTTAACGGCAAGGTGGGAACCCAGAGTGGCAACGAATCCCGAATAGGCCCGCATGGTTATGGAGTCCGAAATCACAGGGGGCAAATGCTTGTCAACTTCCTTGAGAAAGAGGAGCTGTTCTTAATGAATTCTTTCTTTAAGAAACAGCCTCAAAGGAAGTGGACATGGCAAAGCCCCGACACTGTGACAAAAAATGAGATTGACTTCATCATGACAGATAGCAAGCACATATTCAGAGATGTCTCAGTGATCAACAGGTTCAATACCGGATCCGATCACCGACTACTCCGAGGCTCTCTGAATATCAACTTGAAGCTTGAGAGAAACTGTCTGATGAAGTCCACGCTCCGGCCTAACCCAATTCAAATCATGGCGGGCACTGAGAAGTTTCAGCAGCTTCTCGGGGATAGATTTGTTGCCTTGGAACCCACGGATGACACTGACGAGACTCTACATAATCTGGTCGAAGCGCTGAGGGACGAAGGCATCAAGTTCTGCCAACAGCAGCGTACGGGCAAGAAGTCTAAACTCTCGGATAAGACTCTCGGGCTGATGACAAAAAGACGGGAAACCACCCAAGCGACTTCGTCAGAGAGGTCAGACCTGAATAAGCAAATTGCGAAGATGGTACGGCGCGACCTTCGGAGCTCCAACACTCGCCTCATTGAAGAGGCGATAGAGCGAAACCGAGGGTCCAAAGTATTCACTCAGCAGCTTGGCAGGAGCCACCTGACGAAGCTTAGAACGCACGACGGGAGGACCGTATTGTCGAAGCCGGAGATCTCTGCCGAGATAGAGAACTTCTACGGCCGTTTGTACGCTGCACATGCCCCTCATACTCGACGGGACGACCATGATTCCAGAGCCACCCTGACACGCCACTATACCAACGAACTGCCGGACATCAGTCAAGACGAGATCGTGTTAGCTCTGAGGCAGCTTAAAAATGGAAAAGCCCCCGGTGAGGACGGAATTACTTCAGAGCTTCTGAAGGCAGGAGGAGCCCCTATTATACAGGAGCTACGGAACCTGTTTAACACCGTCCTTCACAGTGGGAGAACTCCAAAGGCGTGGAGCGGGAGTTTGGTTGTGCTCTTTTTTAAGAAGGGAGATAAAACCCTTCTTAAAAACTACAGACCCATCACACTCCTGAGCCACGTCTATAAGCTGTTCTCACGAGTGGTCACGAATCGTCTCGCCAGGAGACTCGACGAGTTCCAGCCACCGGAGCAGGCCGGGTTCCGCGGAGGATATGGCACCATAGACCACATTCACACAGTGAGGCGAATATACAGAAGTCCGAAGAGTATAATCAGCCTCTGTGTCTGGCCTTTGTGGACTATGAGAAGGCCTTTGACTCTGTCGAAACCTGGGCTGTTCTGGAATCCTTACAGCGATGCCAAGTAGACTATCGTTACATCAGGGTGTTGAGATGTCTCTATGACGCCGCTACCATGAGTGTCCAAGTACAGGGCCAGCAGTCTAAACCCATCCAACTGCGCAGGGGAGTGAGACAGGGGGATGTGATATCCCCGAAACTGTTCACAAGCGCGCTGGAAGATGTGTTTAAGACGTTGGACTGGAAAGGTAAGGGCATTAACATAAACGGTGAGTACATCTCACACCTGCGATTCGCTGATGACATAGTCTTAATGGCAGAGACGCTGGAGGAGCTAAACCGGATGCTGGACGACCTAGCTTCAGCCTCGCGACGCATCGGTCTTGGCATGAATTTGGATAAAACCAAAGTCATGATCAATGGCCACATTGATCCGGGACCGGTGGTCGTACATGGCCACCTTCTTGAAATTGTTTCCGAGTACACGTACCTTGGGCAGATTCTGCAGTTAGGTAAAAACAATTTTGAGAAGGAGGCCAAGAGGAGGATCCAGCTAGGCTGGGCAGCGTTTGGGAAACTACGTCGAGTCTTCTCGTCGTCCATACCGCAATGCTTGAAAACGAAAGTTTTCAATCAGTGCGTCCTACCCGTCATGACCTACGGAGCCGAGACGTGGACACTCACGGTAGGGCTGGTCCACCAGTTTAAGGTCGCTCAGCGAGCTATGGAGAGAGCTATGCTCGGAGTTTCTCTGAAGGATAGGATTCGCAATGAATACATCCGACAGAGAACCAAAGTTATCGACATAGCTCAAAGAATTAGCAAGCTGAAGTGGCAGTGGGCTGGCCATATCTCGCGAAGAACCGACAACCGCTGGGGTAAACGTGTTCTTGAGTGGAGACCTCGACTCGGCAAGCGTAGTGTAGGACGCCCTCCAACCAGGTGGGATGACGACCTGCGAAAGACTGCAGGCAGATGCTGGATGCGGCAAGCTGAGGACAGGGCGCTATGGCGCTCATTAGGGGAGGCCTATGTCCAGCAGTGGACAATTATAGGCTGATGATGATGATGATGATGACTAACCTGTGCTAGTTTTTTATTCAGTATGGTGACTGGCGATTTCCCTTCGCCTATATTGCTGGGCCGCTGTATCGTGCGCTGAATTATCTTCTGTCCTGACGGAGTTATGATGGTCTTCTCTGTCACCTGCTGTCCTCCTGATCCGTATGTTTTCCTTATCTAAAATACATTTATTTTCTCAGTTGGTTTTGTTTTAGAATGTGTGAATCAATGACAGAGGATCTTAAACGTTTTGTCCCATAGACCACTTGCCGTTTTCGTTTTGGTAGACCTTTACTTGGTTTTCTAGTTTTTGTTTTCAGAAATTTCCACCTTTCAATATGTACTGTGGTATCAGCTGTGCAAGTATATACAAGTTATTGCAGCAACAGCATATAGCCTACTTTTAGACATTAAAAAATACATTTCAAAAATAGAAAATTCATGCCTATTATAAGAAAGTATTGCGTCAGTACCTACAAAGGCAGAAAATGATTGTGTTAAGTGGATTATTTTATTTATTACGCTTATGGGGAGCTATTCTAGTGGACTGTCTTATTATTTTCACAGACATGGACTCCTCGCAGCACGACATCGACGCCCCTAGGGGTCGACATAAACTCACTTTGGGAATCACTGCTCTATGATAATGATAAATTAACATACCTGTGACGAATTTGGTGTACGCCCTGGAGAAGTTTTCTTTGTTTCTTCCAACTTTTTCTACAAAGAAAATATAGCGATAAATAATAGGTATTTTTACGAATATTGCGTATTTAACAGAAAAAAATAATATAATATGGTACCTGTTTGGCAGCTAATATCTGTTTCCGTATAACATCCTGGTCTATGTTCAGACCGGGTCCCAGTTTGCCGGGCGAATCAATCTTCATAATTCCCGAACTCTTCGACATTATGTACACACCTGAATGAAGGAAACAGCACTCAATGTAAAATAAATTATCAATGAACAATTTGAGAATAGATTCTAAAAAGCGCCTTCAGGTTGTGATAAGTACATCGGCAGCAAACAAGCTACCATCAAATGATATAATTGAGCTATATAGTAAGGAGGTAAGGAGTCTTCATAGGAAATTTCGTATTACGTCGCAGCAAGATCGCTCACCGAAGTTTGCTTAGCTTCGAACACTTCTATGAAAGCAACATACTGCAAATTATTTATTGTGCCATCCTCTTTTTAATTGAATTAAATTCCGCCATGCTCGTCGCTGCGAAATGTACCGCCGTCACAAACTAAGGGCTCGATCAGCAATCTAAATACCTGTTGTAAGATTAGGCATATGCTTAGGGTCGACTTTGATGACGCCCTTAATATTCGGCATGCCCTTCCCACCGAGGCCGAGTGATTTCACCAGCTCAGGGTCGAGGGTGGACTTTGGAGACGATTGACCGTTCAGCACTTTCTTCTCGGCTGAAATTTTTACTATACTTGAATTCAGTTTTTAATGATTTTCGAGTAGTTATACAGGTTGAAACAGAAAGGGTATACTTTTTTTTCAAAACTTAACTTTGTAATTCTAAAACTATCATCTTTGGAGGAAACTTGAAAAACCAAAGCTGTTATAGGAATACAGCTGTTGACATATTTCACAAGTCTACAAAGCCGATAGTTTCAGATTTACAAAGTTAAGTTGCAAAAAATGTATACCCTTTTTGTTTCACCTAGTATAAAGAAACTAATATAGCAATACTTGTAATGTTTGGCTTGTCTGTGGAACATATTTGTTTACCTCTAGGCGAGTCGGGGTCAGAGTAATCGTCGTCTTCGCTGGAAATCTCCTTTTTGACCTTCTTGGAGGCAGGCTCGCCGTCGTCGGCGCCGCACCACGCCTTCACCTGGTCCAGCGCGCGAACCTTGCTCGACCGCTGCAGGCGGCTAAGAACACAAACACACAACATCTATATATCTACACTATTCTAAAGTTGTAACAACCCTGTGTACCTCTCTACATTTATTTTTTTCTTACATGTTGTATTGAGTAAAGTCTCGGCATGTTTTTTTTAATGTAATTCGTCATTCAAAATTATTAAAATAATTGTGTTAACAACTTTACGTATTAATTTTAAAAAATAATACCTTGCAATTTGTAGTCTGAACAGTAATTTCAAAATCAATACACAATAAATATAAAATGGTAAACGATGGTAATTAAAATATAACATGTAAGGAAAAATAAACTGTATCTACACCACTGTAAAGTCATTATGTTATTCACGACATTTGTTTGTTAGAGTACTACACATAAATTACCATCTGTGCACAATCTATTTATATAGGGTCGTGTTTACTTACTTAAGGACTTATTGCTACAGGTATAGATGCGTTTTTTTTTATAACTCACCCTGTGGGTGTCATCGCAGGACTCTCAGATTTCTTCACAACTTGTTTGACGATCTGTGGCAATGGTGTGTTTATTTGTTTCACCTGAGAAAACACACAAAGATATTACTAATACCAACCTTTTTATTACATTACATTCATTTATATATGTATAACTAATCTGCCAACCCTTCGTTTACAGTTAGGCAATACTTGTAATTATTAATGTAGCTAAGAGAACTGCATAAATCAATGCAATTATCGCGCAAACGAAGGCTATGATTTGTTTTATTATAAGACAAAAGTTATATGCAACTCGTTTCTTTTTAATTTATGTTGCGAATATGAAGTATTACCTGAACAGGATGCTGCTGTTGCTGCTGCTGTGCCCTGAGCGCCTTCAGTTCCTTCTGCCGAGCGAGTTGCTTCTCAAACGCTTCTAGAAGATGTTTACACGTCTCCATATTTTCCACTGGCTCCCACGTGTTTTGGTCACTGTAAACAAATTAATTACTTATTGAAATGTGGTCTAAAGTGGACATAGAAATGGTCAATAGTTAAATGGCAAGGATATGGATCGAACCCGGGACTTCTTAGTAACAAGGGCAGCTCCTCTAATCACTTAGCTATTGACGCTTAGTTTGGTTTAGTAGGATAAGTATGTAAACAAATACTGACTGCGGATAGCCCTCCCATTTGAGCAGGTACTCGTACTGCTTGCGGCGCGGGTTGAACCGCTTGGCCAGGATCTTCTCGACGACGTACTCCCCGGGCGCGTCGGCCCCCGCCCCCCCCGCGCCGCCGCCCGCGCCGCCCGCGCCGCCCCGCTCCGTGCGCCGCGCGATGCGCTCCTCCGGCGGGACGCGCTCTTGCGCGTTGCGAACAGACTCGTTCAGCTCCTGCTGAAGGGGCGACCACCATAATAATATAATGTTACCATTTCATGCGACTGTACACTCGAGTTACAGTTCAATATTAATGTTCATTCGTTCTTTAGCTCTAATAAGTAATATGGTCGTCGAACGAAGTTTAGCGCCGTCCGCTACGACACGCTTGGCGAAATGGCCGAGCGCGAGTTAACTTTTCAGTCTGAATCAGATGTTCAATTAGATTTATTTTGTGTACAGAGCCACAGACGCGATATAATTACCATAGCGTGACACTTATGTAAGCGTATGCCGCCCTTAGCCGGCAGGAGACATAAAACGAACTTTATTCATTTCTGAACTGGATACACTTTTTAAAAATACGCAAGACTGTCCACACACAAGTATATTTTATAGGAAATGTTCCCAGTGACGAAGCAAATTAAAATTGTATTTACTAGGATTGGAGTCTTATGGTTCATGGAATTAAGGAAGAGGGTGACTTGATGCAACATAAGACATTGTCTTAACCAGTGTTAGCCTTGCTGATGCGACCAAGCAGATGGTGGGTTAAATCAGCATTTCAAACAATGTTTAAAAGCAGTGATACAGTTATACAAATATAGAATCTATAAGATATCATGGTAATGCATGCATTAATTTAATGAAAGCCATTCAAAATTAATTAATGTATTCTGTTGCATGTCCATTATCAAATGAAGTACCTGAGCCTTAATAATATTTTGTGTTACCGGTACTTTTGTGATATTCTTCAGGCCAGGGCTAGCTTTAAAACCATCACTTTCCTCTCCCGAAGGCTGTGTCTCAGAATCCTCCTGCAATATTGAGTTAGTAGTGAGATCAAGTGTTAAAATGATTATTTTATAAATGCTTATACATGCAATATTTTTATATTACAACTACTAGATGATAGCCTTTAATCTAGAAGTACAGAGACAGAAATGAAATATATTTACCATACAAGTTATGATCTAAAATCGTTGTTGGTTTTGAATCAGTAACTGTAACCTCTCCTAGCTTGTCCTGAGACAAAGGTCTCCTCCAGAGTCCTCCATTGTGCCCTATCTTTAGCTAGTCTGTTTTAGAATGATACATTTAATTTTAAGGCAGCATTTTTGATTACTGTCTGTATAGTTTCAAGTATTTTAGTAGCATGGTGTTCAAAAGTAGTTTTTACTCTCTAAGAATATATATGCAGTTTTAAATTGAATAAACATACTGGTTTTGGGGTCTTCCTTGGTCTGCCACGTCTTTTAATTTCTTGTTGTGTCGGTATTTGAACAGGTACCAGTTGGTCTTCAGTCTTTAACTCCATCTAAATGAAAAAATATCCTTTAGGTATTTTTATAGCCTGTTAAGCTGTGTAGTATTGTGTAGCTATAATCATACTAATATTATAAAGAGGAAAACTTTGTTTGTTTGATTGTAATGAATAGGCTCCGAAACTACTGAACCAATTTGAAAAATTCTTTCACTGTTGGGAAGCTACACTATCCCCGGGTGACATAGGCTATATTATATATAAAAAAAAAAAAACTTACGGATCCTTACTAAAACTCGAATAATGTAACCGTAATGTACCCGTGCGAAGCCGGCTTGTACCCCTTTATACCGAATTACATACTTAAACATTTTTGAACATATGGAAAAGCTTATACCTTGTTTAATCACTATTAATGAAGCTTACCTCCACCAGTGATTTATTACCTAAGCTGAATAATAGTATTAATAATTTGATTCTTAGCGAGTTCCAAGAAAAATCTTAATAGTTTAAAACACTTTTACTTGTAATGGAATGTAATGAAAATAATGCTTACGACTTTAGCATGTGCAAACTTAGACAGAGACTGTACATTGGACCCGGCTGTGATCCAGGCCGTGCGCTGGGGCTCGGCCATGCGGCACCACTGCTGATACAGCTTCCAGCTGTTGTCTGTGTTCCCGGTGGACCCATCTCGCACTGATGAACATTTCCACAGTAAAAATGCCCAAACTTGTGCTTTACTCTCATTCTGTGAAAAAAAAACTATATTTTTTATCTAAATAAATAAGCACTGTCACCCTTGTATACCTTACAGGGGTAGACAGAGGTGCTCACAAACAATATTATTTTTTTAGTATAGTATCAAGTTCAAAACTAAACAAGGTTGTCTAAGCGGTTGTCAAGTAGTTTTGATGGCCGCTTAGATCACTGCACATGGTGGTTGCGGGTTTGATTCCTGCCAGGACAAATTTTGAAAATGGCCCTATCGTAATTTGCCCAGGTCTGGGTGTCACTGGTATCACCCCCAGGCCATTTTATGGTACCCATAGTACAAGTGCTGCTTAGTTTGGGACCATACAGTTGGTGTCAGTCTATTTATATTTATTATTAAATTAACCTACTTAGATAACCACTTACACTGTCTCGAACCGGTGATTTTCCCATACAATTATTAGCATCTTTATGCTCTTTGAATTCTTCAACAAAATGGAATGCAGAGTGGCACTGACCACATACAAGAACATCCAAAGTAGCCATTTGCTCATGAGCCTCTGTGAAAAGAACAAACACAATGTTACCTATCAGGGCGTAGTAAACCATAATTACGGTCAGGGGTCGAAACTGATTGCCATGGTAAAAATACTGACTTTACTGACTTGAAGAGTCGAAAATACTGACCTTTTACTGACTTTCAAAGTCAAAGGGTGTTACAGACAATGTTAATAAGTAAAAAGTACCTACACCGTTTTTAGAGGTTATTAATTTTTTTTAAAGGATATGCAGACAAGCTTTCTTGCATTTACTTGAGCTTAAACACTAGCTTTGCCCACAAGTTGGTCCGCGTTGATAAGATCCGCCACATTGTATTATTATCCTTTAATAGGCGGCCCTTTAATTATAAAATCCGGCTAAGTGCGTGTCGGACCACGCATACTATAGGTTCCCGTAGGCATTCCGCCTGTTTTCAATAATATGGAACCCTAATAATGAGCATGATGCTTCATTTTGATGTGTGACATGTAATGCGGCGCGTAATAATTTCGCCATGTTTTACGTACGTTCAGTGGCGTGTGGGTTCGAAAGACAATTAAGTTTTTTTTTCAAATTGACGACCACTTGGCTCCGTGGTTTGAGCGTAAACTGCTCGGCTCACTGCACCGGGTGGTAGCTGTTAGATTCCGGTGGGGCAAAGTCAATAAATCGGGCGATACACCGATCGCCAGACTGACACACCAACTGTATGGTCCCAAACTAAGCAACACTAGTAATAGTACTATCGCCCTATTCGCGTCTATTTATACTGACAAAGGACTGGGGGCGATTCCAGTGACACCTAGACTAGGGGAAATTACGAAAAGCCATTTCCAAAATTTGCCCCGTTGGGAATCGAACCCGCACCCACCACGTGCAGTGAGCCAAGCAGCCTACGCTCAAACTACTGCACCAAGCGGTCGGAATTTATAAAATATTATATAGAATATTTAATTTATTAAATTATTGTTTTTTTTTAATAAGAAATAATTAATTAACTTTAATAAACCATCTATAATGTAGTTCAAGAGTTAGAGGAACTGAATCTTACAACTCACATAATAAAGGCCACTTTGAAGCTCAATAATTTCGTAAACGAAAATTAATTTTGAAAAACTTTCAAAGAAACCTAAATTGGCGAAAAAGACCGTATGCAATGCATTTATTAATATAGACAACTTACTCTAAAACATTTCAAGAACGACAGATAACCAGAAAAACTGCCAATTTTTGTATATTTAGTCATTTACTAGTATCACGTAGTAGTAGTAATAAACGCACTGCATACTGTGTTTGTCGCAAATCACAAAATAGATTTTGGATAAACTATAAAAATACTCGAAAATTTTGAATTTCGCAGGCGAGACAGGCGCCTTCACCTTAAATATAATCTAGAAAGAAACAGCCGGGATATAGCACTAGGAATTAAACGTGTGCCAAAAAAAAGTTTGTGCGCGCAAAACAAAAAAAAACGGAATATATCCGTTTTTGTTATACTGTAAATACATATCTATTATATATAACTCAAAGGTGACTGACTGACTGACATAGTGATCTATCAACGCACAGCCCAAACCACTGGACGGATCGGGCTGAAATTTGGCATGCAGGTAGATGTTATGACGTAGGCATCTGCTAAGAAAGGATTTTGATTAATTCTACCCCCAAAGGGATAAAATAGGGGATGAAAGTTTGTATGAAACTTTGTCAATTAAATTCCACGCGGACGAAGTCGCGGGCACAGCTAGTTAGTTATATTTTAAATACTGAATTGATTTTGATGCGGTCTTCACCATTTGGTAGCTTGGGGTCAAATTCGAAATCTAAGCCACATTTCATCTAATTCCGGTGGGATGAACTAAAGATACAAATTTCAATACAATTTAGCCTTTCCGTACTACTAGTATTACAAGCCACACTACAATTAGGAAGTCATTTTGCTGTTCATTATGGAGCATTGTTGAATGGGCATTTTGACATTATTGTGGTTGCTTTGTCAGTTTTTCAAAATTATATCCAGTTTACGAAATATTCAGCTTCAAAGTTGTAGCCTTTTTACTTTAGTGTGCAATAAAGAGTTTTTCTATTATATCCTATAACTAGTGAACCACATTAAAAACAAATACATATTTTCATTACTCATACTCTGAAAGTAGGTCTGAAGTTGCCTGAGGAGCGGGTTGAAAGTAATACTTTTCCGGCCCGGGAGAATCGCTTTCAACTGACAGCTGTCAAATTATAAAAAAAACTAGTTTCATTTTCACATTTCTATGGAACCATGTTCAAACTTTTTCTACAGTCACTCAATTACAGCACGATGTAAAATTGAAATAACATAAAGTTGAGTATTAATTAAAGAATATATACTTTTAAATGACTTAATTATAATTTAGTTTCAACAATCTCTTTAAAATAACATAGATTTGGTCAAAATATTTAAAAATGAAAATTAAAAATACTGGCTAAATAATGAAGTTGGCCGGCCAACGAAAAAAAAACAAAATAGGCGGCAATCCGATCTTTTTTTTTTCGAGTTGTAGAGTATTGTTCATGCTTCCTTGTATTATTTCTTTAGCCAATTCCTGTTTTTATTTTTACTTTCCTTGTATTCGTAATGAAAAGCACAGTGTTTACCTCGGGTGAAAGACTTATTTTGTACCGCGAACTATTAGCGCCCTCGCTACGCTCGGGCGCCAAACCCCGTCTCGGGAAAAATAAGTCACTTTCACCACTCGTGTAACAATGTATTAATATATTAATATGAACCATCACATATAGTATTATTGTAAAGCGGTGTTATGTCTAGGGACCCCATAGTATGCGTGGACCGAACGCACTTAGCCGTTTTATTAGGGTTTTATTATAGTATAGATTCTATAGGTATCCTTAGTGAAAGTAGCGTAGATTTGGTAAGTATCCATAATACAAAAAAAACCTTTCCTTGAAGTCGAAAATACTGACTTTACTGACCATTTTTCAGAAAAACTGACTATTACTGACCAATGTTAAAAATACTGACTTTTACTGACTTTACTGACCAGTTTCGACCCCTGTACGGTAGATACAATTTTGTAAACAACTGTATAAGTAGTATGGAAGTGCTTGCACAATATCCGCAGTTAAGACATGGACTATTAATTCATTTAAGAAATAAATACTCTCATATCTATACTATACTCTAGTACCAAGAAGATAGTGACTTCACATAAAGAAATAAATAGGTAAGTACATAATAGTGAGAAAAAATATTATACCTTTTAATGCAGTTGGGTTTTTCGCTAATTCATCTGGGTTTCCTGCGGGCACGTCTTCCGACGGCGTCTCACCTTCCTCCACGGCCACGGATGTCATTGTTACAGTCTTTTGAGAGTCTACAAACAACGCAAGCGAGCACAGTTGCGATTAGTTCGCAGTCAAGTATTATAATTTCTACCTCAGTGAAAAACCCATCAGATAACCTAACCGGTTCATTCCCGCCAACTCAAAAATCACAAAAAGTGCAATAGGTAAAATTAGTAATACTTTAGGTAATTCTTCTCCAATCAATAAATACAATGTTTCATTGATACTATCAATTATATCTATGTAAATAATAAAATTTGTCTGTAAGTAATAACAAAATAATCAAAGACGCGTTCCTTGAAATTTTACCGCCTGCCTAGTGCCTACCTGTCGTCGATCCGACGCCACCTCGTAGAATTAAATTTAGATGCTTTCCTTTTATTCCGCACGAGTTTATACACCTGTGTACATTCTTCTAGTTTTAAAATTACAGTCAAAACAATGTCACTAATCACTTACCAAAACAATATTTTTTTCTAAAATCTGAAACTTGCTGAGAATACCACGCAAAACGGAACAAATCACATCAAGAATCGAAATTATAATGAGGGCAAAAAACCTTCCACCGACACGCTAGAACTGCCACCTAGTGATCGCCGACATCGTTCTGTTTTCATTGTGTGATGTAAAATAGGCGACCAATAAGAATGCAGCATCATCTTATTTCTAGCGAATCAGAAATATGTTTAAATAGTGACATAACATAACATACCTGCTGTCGCATTGTCGCCCCCCGTTTACACCGACATTTTTGTTTTGCCGTCATCTTACACCGAAATTTCCCAAATCTAAACCACGATCCCATCTTCTTCTATTTTATTCAATTTCATATATATATTTCGTGTAATCCCCTTAATTTCCATACCCTAGATGTCATAGATAGAATAGAACATAATAATATAGGACAATAGCTAACATTCTTTTACTTTGAGTAGTCGCATTTTTTTACATAAAAGCTTAAGTAAGTACATAAAAGTAAAATAATAATAACTACTTATTTATGAAAATAAAAATGGATAGATCTAGATAGGCAAAGAGATTATAGCTACTTAGGTAACCTGAACCAGATGTTAGATAGGTCACAGAGTTACCACTATGTTATTTTTGGTTGTTTACTCCACAGGGTTACTCCTAGTAATTACTAGGAGTAACCCAATAGGTACCTATTGCACGGCAATTATTTGTTTTTACTTCTTTGTTCCAAAAAATGTGATATCAAATATGTAAGTATAACACTTACCTATCGCCTATAAAAGAAATATATATAAAAATAAGTATGGCCCTAAAAGTACCTATTTATTTACCCTAGATGCTTGGCTTTGGCTCTAGCTAATGTAGTCTCTACACTCCTTAAAACCTAGCGTATTAGAGCAGCCATGAATGTGTGCGAAGCAAGAAAGTTCCTGTGGGTGGAGTGTGGACTTATCACAAGGCGGGAGAAGGTCCACTGTGAGGTTTTAGCCGCGGGTCGTGAGAGGATTTCCCAACAAGAGAAATACATTCACTTTAACGCCAAAGTATGGTCAATTCATTTCACCAAGACGCGTGAATAATTGCAATTTGACCCTTATGCCACTCTATTAAGAGTCTTTGTGAAATGAACGAAATATGCAATATGCGTGTATCTTATTTCCATGGCATCCTCATATTATAGTTCCATGCATTTGGGTCTCCAAACCTTCGTTGTCAAGGAGTTTATTTTTAAATAGTGCTGCCTGAGCTGAATAAATTATTTTGGTAATCGATTATTAAAAATGTTTGTATAATAACGAAGTGTTACGTAATATTGAATTTTTAGCCGATATAATGTTCTCTTGCATGCTTGTCAATACCATTGGAAAGTAAGAATTGGGCATCTAGCACCCGCTTAAAAATATTGTTGAGACAAGATTTTTGAATTTTTGATAGCATTTGTTAGAACTTGTGATCAACATATTAAGTACTACGGGTTATCTTTTTGAGATCAAGCGACCTAGGTCCGTATCAATAAATATATGTATCTCAAGATCACTCATCTTGGAATGTCATTCTTATGTCATTTAAGTACAAACAAAACTACATGTCAAAAGCGTACTCAAGATCGCTCTCAGACTTGAGGTCGATTTATTAATATCGATTATAACAGATGCTATCGTACCGATAGAATAAATTACGTTGATAATCGATTGGATACACCACTGTTTTCAATATCTTCGTGAGACGCTTCGCGCCGTATAATTTTATTTTTTCGTAGTTTCTTTCTATTTATCGCTAAAAGGTAAGGGACGCATCTACATTATCAAAATATTGTGGATAAAAACAGTAATCAAATGCATCACGTGTCGTTTTCTTAGTTTTAGGCAATGTCGGGTATAGCAAGTGCACGTTTGGCTGAAGAAAGGAAAGCTTGGCGCAAGGACCATCCCTTTGTGAGTTGCACTGATTACCTTTTTGTTGTGGTTGTCTTGTTTTAATATGTCATTCATAAAATTTTAATTTTCAGGGTTTTGTTGCCAGACCCATGAAAAATCCCGACGGGTCACTGAATCTCATGACATGGGAATGTGCGATTCCTGGAAAAAAAGGGGTTAGTACTTTGTCAAATACCTACCGTTATAGTTCCACCCGCTCCACGTCCTATACAGAGGGTCTGACGTTCCTCTTAGAGCTTAAAAATTACAATTTGATGACAGTGCATCACATCTCTTGTGCATAGCTCTAACAGCCGGCAGATAAGGCCGTGAATTTATGATGTCAATTTGTGATTACAGACACCATGGGAAGGAGGATTGTACAAATTGCGAATGATTTTCAAAGATGATTATCCATCAAGTCCACCAAAGTGCAAGTTCGAACCACCTCTGTTCCACCCTAACGTCTATCCGTCAGGGACAGTCTGCCTCTCACTGCTAGATGAAGAGAAAGATTGGCGTCCAGCAATCACAATCAAACAGATTCTCCTCGGCATTCAGGATCTCCTTAATGAACCCAATGTGAAAGATCCCGCACAGGCTGAAGCATATACAATCTACTGGTTGGTTATTCTTTATGCTTTTAATATCTACTTTTTATTTCCTTATGCAGAATTATGTGTGGTTTGGTTCCATTATATGAAACAGCATCCAATTTTACATAGGACTTGTGTCTTGATAGTACTCTTAATAATTGTCATGTGCTGATAGCCATTATTTTATTTTCAGCCAAAACCGACTAGAATATGACAAGCGAGTTCGAGCGCAGGCCCGCGCCATGGCTGCAACAGAATGAATGCTGTGTAACAACACAATTTTATAATGAATCAGGCTGCACCTTTCTATGTGTCTGGAGCCTGTTAAACTTTGTTCAGGCCAACTTCTGTCAGTATTTGCATCTGGAAGCTGTTCTGTCGTCTGTAAATAAGAAGTGTAGACAATCCACATGGCTCCTCTCACATAGCCAAGTCTGTTCACAACACTAGTAATAAGTATATATTGTTGAAATATTCGTCATTAACTTTGGATTGATATGTATTGCGAGAATAATTCAACGATATACTTCACTTTATTATGTAATAATAATTTATAGTAATTCCTTAAACAAAACCATCTCTCCTAGTACTGTTCACATTCTAGAATTTATGTAAGGCTCATTTATATTTATTTGTAAAATATCAGCATTTGTGATGAATAAATAAATGGTAAATATGTGTACTGTATCATCTCGACGTGCTGTATGATGTGCTGTCATTATCATATTATGTAAAAATCTCATTTATGCAAACGGAAGTTATCGTGAATTCGTGAGGATCTAGTATATGTTATTATTTTAATCTATTTTTGTATCTTATGTTAGTCGTATCGTATCAACAAATAAACTTTAAAAATATCTATTAGTGTGTTTTGAATAAAGATAAATTTTGACGAGCGACTGCAGAGTAATTGCATAGGCACTCGGTCAGCGAGCAATATGCTTGCGATTTGATCCGGGGGTATTCACAGTTGATGGAGAGTTCCGATGTCGGAAACAGCCGCTTCTATGCTTCTTTTACAAGTGAATTAGAAGAAGTATAGAAGCTGTTATTTCCGACACGAAAACTTCGTCGATTGTGAATACCCCTTCTGGAATCAATTTTTATTGGTTTAAACAGAGGCTCTAAAGTGCCTGTACCCAGGGCTGTCAAACGAATTAAAAACAAACACATTTTGTTATTGTATTGTCTTTGGTTTGGTACTTGGAAGCAAAGTTGTTTAGTTTTTGTTGATTATTTTGAATCCTAAATCCTACAAATCCGCGGGACAAAAGTACCTACCTACACCTATTGTCTAGTATTGAATTATCTGCAATGATTCTCTGTGTTTATTAACAGGTTATATGAATTAACTTATATTTCCTTTTTTTGGTTACACGCAAGGTGTAACCATATGATAATACTTAATCAAAACATTTGTTGCGAATTGTAAAATATAATGGCTGACGACGAGCAGGACCCTAAGGAATATCGATGGGAGACAGGTTATGAGAAGACTTGGTAAGTTCAGTTTACAATGGTTTAATGGTTTATCTTCCAAATACGGTACAGTAATATACAATTATTGTTGTATAGGGAAGCTATTAAAGAAGATCAGGATGGCTTGGTTGAGGGTCTGGTGGCGGAGTTCGCGCAGAAAGCGGCGCGGAAGGCCTTGGTGCCGCGGCGCGGGCCAGTCAGGCTCGGTATGATGAGGCACTTACTTGTGGCGCTGGATTGCTCTGAAGCAATGAACTCGCAAGACCTCAAGCCTTCCAGGTTTCTGTGCACACTCAAGGTAGATGACAATTTACTAAACATCTTCATACTTGATAATTTAATGTAAGTAATTTATTTCAGTGAAATACAGTGTTATAGCAAAAATAAACACATAAACCTGAGTTATGTCAAATTGTATTTTTAACTTTGTGTACAGTAGGTTAGGGTATTTTTTGTGACGACCCATTGGGAGATTATGCAGACAAAGCCCATGGTGACAGTTAACTGCCAATGATAATCAAGTTAGTGTACAAATAAATTATTTATTAATAGTCAGTTTAAGGGACGGCTAGCAACAGCCCATAAATTAAGTCTGATTGTGCTGTTTATTGTGTAACAGTATTTTTTTAGAAATATTCTACACTCTTTTCAGTTACTTGAAAAATTTGTGGAAGAGTTTTTCGACCAGAATCCTTTAAGTCAACTTGGTCTGGTATTGATGAAGAATAAAAGAGCTGAAAAAATCACTGAGCTGTCTGGAAATGTGAGAAAACATATCAAGGCAGTACAAGGGTATATTATATTCAATTGAATCAAGGTATTTATTCCCTGTTGAACATTCATATCTTCATATGGAACTTTGTTATTAGGTTAACAGACATGGTATTGACAGGGGAGCCATCATTACAAAACACATTAGAGTTTGCGGGCCGAGTGCTGCGGCCTCTACCAGCACATGCAACCAGGGAGCTGCTAGTGCTGTTCGCGTCACTCACCACATGTGACCCCGGTGATATCAACACTACTATTCAAGTGAGGATGGAAAATTGAAATATTGATATGTAGTTCTCCATGTCATTTTTTTATACCTTTATCTAGCTACCATTGCTAGCCAGTATACTGAACTTATAACAATCCATATCCTACATAGCATACAAGGCAGTTAGAGCTGATGGTCCTTATAAAATTAATTAAACTTTACATATTACCAGAGGCCATTTTCAACGTTTGATTTCACATTTTTGGTTCATAGGCACTGAAAACTGACGGGATCAGGTGTTCAGTGATTGGCTTGGCGGCGGAGGTTAGGATTTGCAAGAAATTGTGTCAAGACACAGGTGGGGACTATGGTGTAAGTATATGTATTCTTTTGCTCGTTTTGATGGTTTCATTCCATTGCGATTGTTATTTTCGAGACTGACTATATTGTGTAAAAATAAAGTTCTCCTGTATCTCATATTGTTTAAGAGTTACATGAAAGACACTTAAGTAAATAGATGGCTGTATCAAACTCGAGTCACTTCTACTCAAAATATTATATTGAAATGCACACCATATGCGGTTGTTATTTGGATACATTATTGTGTGGCGACTGGCCCCTGCGCTTGTATTGCAGGTGGTGCTGGACGACGTGCACTACCGCGCGCTGCTGCTGGAGAGCACGGCGCCGCCGGCGCGGGCGCGCGCGCTGGACGCGGGGCTGGTGAAGATGGGCTTCCCGCACGCCGTGCCGCCGCACGCGCCCCACGACCCCGCCGCCGCCAACGCCGACCCGCCCATCACCGTCTGCATGTGGTCAGTGCCTTCCATAGCTTACAACTTACTACTCATACCGTATAAAAATCTACTGTACTGATACGGAATATGATTGCATTACGCATAGCACGGCCGACTAGAAGCGATACGAATATGAATAGGTTATTTTATTAAACTTGTTATTTACAATGTTTCGCTTTCAATCAGAAGTAAAAAAATATTGTTTTTAGTTGTTAGAGAAATAATAACCCCATTGAAAATAATCGATGATTGTAGATGTGCTGCTCGATTTACGTGCGAGAATATTCGCCGGGTCCGGGGTAATGGCATCGGTTTTTTGCAGCCACCTTGAGGAGGGCGGGGTCGGGGGCGTGTGCGGGGAAGGCGAGGGTCACCTGTGTCCGCAGTGCCGCAGCAAGTACTGCTCGCTGCCGGCGCAGTGCCGCACCTGCGGCCTCACGCTCGCCTCCGCGCCGCATCTCGCCAGGTCAGTACTGCTCGCTGCCGGCGCAGTGCCGCACCTGCGGCCTCACGCTCGCCTCCGCGCCGCATCTCGCCAGGTCAGTACTGCTCGCTGCCGGCGCAGTGCCGCACCTGCGGCCTCACGCTCGCCTCCGCGCCGCATCTCGCCAGGTCAGTACTGCTCGCTGCCGGCGCAGTGCCGCACCTGCGGCCTCACGCTCGCCTCCGCGCCGCATCTCGCCAGGTCAGTACTGCTCGCTGCCGGCGCAGTGCCGCACCTGCGGCCTCACGCTCGCCTCCGCGCCGCATCTCGCCAGGTCAGTACTGCTCGCTGCCGGCGCAGTGCCGCACCTGCGGCCTCACGCTCGCCTCCGCGCCGCATCTCGCCAGGTCAGTACTGCTCGCTGCCGGCGCAGTGCCGCACCTGCGGCCTCACGCTCGCCTCCGCGCCGCATCTCGCCAGGTCAGTACTGCTCGCTGCCGGCGCAGTGCCGCACCTGCGGCCTCACGCTCGCCTCCGCGCCGCATCTCGCCAGGTCAGTACTGCTCGCTGCCGGCGCAGTGCCGCACCTGCGGCCTCACGCTCGCCTCCGCGCCGCATCTCGCCAGGTCAGTACTGCTCGCTGCCGGCGCAGTGCCGCACCTGCGGCCTCACGCTCGCCTCCGCGCCGCATCTCGCCAGGTCAGTACTGCTCGCTGCCGGCGCAGTGCCGCACCTGCGGCCTCACGCTCGCCTCCGCGCCGCATCTCGCCAGGTCAGTACTGCTCGCTGCCGGCGCAGTGCCGCACCTGCGGCCTCACGCTCGCCTCCGCGCCGCATCTCGCCAGGTCAGTACTGCTCGCTGCCGGCGCAGTGCCGCACCTGCGGCCTCACGCTCGCCTCCGCGCCGCATCTCGCCAGGTCAGTACTGCTCGCTGCCGGCGCAGTGCCGCACCTGCGGCCTCACGCTCGCCTCCGCGCCGCATCTCGCCAGGTCAGTACTGCTCGCTGCCGGCGCAGTGCCGCACCTGCGGCCTCACGCTCGCCTCCGCGCCGCATCTCGCCAGGTCAGTACTGCTCGCTGCCGGCGCAGTGCCGCACCTGCGGCCTCACGCTCGCCTCCGCGCCGCATCTCGCCAGGTCAGTACTGCTCGCTGCCGGCGCAGTGCCGCACCTGCGGCCTCACGCTCGCCTCCGCGCCGCATCTCGCCAGGTCAGTACTGCTCGCTGCCGGCGCAGTGCCGCACCTGCGGCCTCACGCTCGCCTCCGCGCCGCATCTCGCCAGGTCAGTACTGCTCGCTGCCGGCGCAGTGCCGCACCTGCGGCCTCACGCTCGCCTCCGCGCCGCATCTCGCCAGGTCAGTACTGCTCGCTGCCGGCGCAGTGCCGCACCTGCGGCCTCACGCTCGCCTCCGCGCCGCATCTCGCCAAGATTGCTATTAGACTTGGAGATCGAGTTTGTTAATGCCCGCAATACTTTTTGGAGTTCTTCCTCCCCATCAAATCTCCCCATACGATAAAATGTGTGAATGTCTTTTTTTCAGCTCATTTGACTTCTTGTATTACGTTCGAAATTGCCACTCGGTTAAATAGCTGAAAATAATATTGTTACAGATCGTATCATCATCTTTTCCCTGTGGAACCATACGAGGAGTTGCCTAACGACGGACAAGCGCAATGCTGCTTTGCGTGTTTGAGATCATTTACAGATCTAGATAAACAGGTAGATTCTCAGAAAAAAAAACTTTTTTATTTCACTCTTAATCCATCGAATGGCTATAATATCCACCGGTGAACCATAGGGCTGGTCGATGAAGCTTTGACATCGTCGATGGTGAGGTGTTTGCAAAAAAAAAAACAAAAATGCCTTCGTATGTTCATGAGATTCCGAACAAATTACGTAAGAAATTTTTCAAAGTCAAGGGATCACATATCATTCGATAGTACCACTATGTCCATAATTTAACTATTATATAAAAATTGAAATATTGTCACAAATACTTGATTTTAATAAAAATGTGGCTTCATCTGCCGGTACTTTTTCATTGTTGACAGGTGTTTAGGCAACCGCATTTTGAACGTGAACGCTTTAGTATTCAAGTAGCCCGTCTAGGGTAATTTTTATTGTCGTTGGCCACCGGTAATAGGGTATCGATTGCGTATCCCAGATATTCCAGTGCAGGCGGTGCCGCGAGTGGTACTGCTGGGAGTGCGAGGGCGTGGTGTCGACCACGCTGCACGTGTGCCCCGGCTGCGCGGCGCGCCCGCATCTCTACCAGCGGCTGCCGGACACGTCCTGAACGATCTGCCATTCTATTAACATCAGCTATGTGACAGTGAAAGTACCGTCAAAATCGGTCCAGCCGTTTCGGAGATTAGCCGGAACAAACAGACGTACAGACAACAAATTTAAAAATTGTCTTTGGTTATGTACCGCATATACTTTCATATGCATTTGCTCAAAAGCTATTATTTTGATATTACAAACAGACACTTCAATTTTATTTATTTGTATAGATTGTTAAGCCCCTTTCATGTCTCACTACGGGGCCCGGAACTCCCCTTAGTGTAAGGAAAATTCAGGCCATAATCCACGACGAGGGCCCAGTATGGGTTGGCGGAAAATTTGGTTAGATTTTGCCAGTTGTATCATTGCCAAGATTATACCAAGTTTATACAATTAGGTCCTCGCATCAAACCATGTAGCTGTAATCCAGCAATCCATTTTGTCTCGTCATAGAACACTACTGTGCTGGTGACCAGTGCGGTATTTATCTGGGGGCCTTCCCTAAGAATATTCTTATAATAGTAATAATAATGAATAGTGTTGTGTGTAAATATGCTCGAATCGGTCAACTTATGCCATGTAAAAGTGTAAATATTATAATGTATTTAAGTAAATTTCTACCTGACAAATTGTGTTAATTATTTTACCTTTCATCACCAATGCACCAAAATCAGTACCTAATGGTTATGTTAAACTGGCCAGTAAGGGAAAATAAATAATACATAAGTTCGAATCCTTTATTCATATCACAATTTGGAACTTTTCTTAATAGAAAAATAACTGATCTTAAACTAAATTAACTATGGTCAGTTCATTTCACAAAGACGCGTGAATTATTGCGAATTGACCCATATGCCAACCTCATAAGAGTCAATGTACGCTCCTTTAAGGAATGAACTCACTATACCTTTTTAAATTATCTTAGTACTATAATAATGTATCTCACAGACGTTTGACAACATTTATGATTATAGAAATGTAACTGAACCTCATGGGGTTGGTGCCATTTAAATAATCTATTGGATTATTGGAGAGAAGTTAAGATATAATATGGCGCTTTATAAATGTGGCCATGAAATTATTAATTACCCACCATAGCCTAACTAAACGTCTGTGACATTCATATTATCGGTCATTTTTATAAATCACAGATATAAATCTCTCACAGCGATTTTAGTGGTATTTTATACCAAAACGCTATTTGGTTTTTGGTTTGTTAGTGTAATGTTGCTAAGAATAAGATAATGATACCCTCCCTAGGTAGTACCATAGATCTACTACCTGCTAGTACTGTAGTTTATATGCGTATACGTAATGTTGTTAGGACATATACTATGCTATGACCATCTTATAGGTATAGGTCTACCAGAATCTCATGGCAAATGGGGAAATAAAAATTTGTTGTGTGCAATACTGGGGAAATTGGATTAAACGATCTTGATACTGTTTAATTTTTATTTATATATTTAGTCATTAATTAACATAAAGTATACTAGGTATGTGTATGAAATTGTTGTTATGCATCGGGTTCTTAACATAGGAAAATATGACAAAAAAAATAAATCCAATCATATATTACTTTATGTACTAATTTATTATAATGTTACGTACACGTACAGGGGTAGGTACAATTAATGCCGTTAAACGTGTAAAAAGGGTTTATTTCGCTCTCCACAAACTCGTCAAATACACAGTACTAGTTCACTACTAGTACACTAGTTCACTAAGACTAGTTACACACAACAAGCACCGTTCCGAATCACTTAGCAGACTCGCAGTATTCCAATATTATCGCTCAGGTCACTGGTATAATTGCTTTTCGTTCGCTTACTTGAGTTCCGTACACAAAATGATCAAAATGATCCTTTTTGATTGGCATTTAAAATATTCAAAACCTGTCTCCTTAAGTATAAGTCTGTAAAAAATAATAAAATTTATCATGTTACTGAAACGATAGCTTAGTCAATCATCAACATCAACATCAGTCTAAATACTCGTACGTCCCACTGCAGGGCACAGGCCTCGTCTTACGAGTGAGAAGGATTATTACTTAATATTTTTCTTACCTCAGAGATTCTCTCCCTCCGTTGAAATCAATTTCTTGTCGAAGAATTTTTAACAGTTTTATTTCTGTTGGAATTTCCTTCCGAACTGTATAAAATTCATTTACTTTATTCCTTATCAACTGTAAATCGAAACTGTCCAAGTTGATTTTCTTCTTCCCCGCTCTCCTCTTTTTACCAGGCGTGGAAAATACACCATCGTTCGATGTGCACTCACCTATGATTCGCCGTATAGTAGTACTGAAAACCCCTATAAAGAAGCTATAATTAAGTAAGATAAATATAAAATAAACTAAAAGTATCAAAACAACTCAGTCCAACTTACCGGTCAACTCTACGACGCGCTTTAAAATCAAAGATTGAGTTTGATTTACGCCTTCTTCTTCCCTTATTTTACGATACACATTGAAAACAATATTTCTCGCTTGAGATCGAAGTGGCTTTTTCGACATTTTCACAAAAACAATAAATTGCCAAGAAGATATCACAAAATCTCAACAGCGGTTGACAAACCTTGTACTTTGATTTGGCAGGTGACAATTGACATTGCCATATGAAAATCACATTTTTTTATATTTTTTTAATGCCATGAGATTCTGGTAGACCTATAGTAGATACATGAAGCACAGGGGCCCAACTCTGTTAATAGCAGTTTTGACAGATTTTCTATAGAAAAAAAAGAAAAACTGACAAAACTGACGTATTGCGAGTCGATCAAGATACCAGCGGTTAACAGAATTGAGCCCCTGGCTTTTTGATCTACTTGCTTATGATAACTTGAAATATCTACGTATCAAGAGTTAATATTTATCTATTAAAATATAATACCTTGCGTTTTTATTCGCCTATGATGCCTTGTGCATAAATACATTAATTACACATTTGGTACCGTTTAAATACGTAGGCAGGTAAAAGCAGGCATGATATTTACTATCCATGACCATGTCCATAATATTAGCCATGTCAAGCTTTGTTTTCGACAGTATATAATTGTATATATTGTATATAAATACATGTAAAACAATAATTCCATATAAACGTCCTTATATCATTGGGCATTAACGAGGTATCGAGTGGATTTTATCACATTCATATTCCGGTACAGGCACCTAACCATAGATTGTCTTACCTCGGTCGAAAGTCTTAAGTACATCAACATACTAAATTACAAGAGATCATTCAAACGCGCTGACTGTCCGTCAACATTTTCTTGCGCGTTTGCCACAGAATGTTAGACTTTTGGTAATACTGTTCTATTTGTAGAAGTGACTTGCCTTTAGTCTCCGGAAGTAATAGGAACAAGACAATAGTGGCAAGAGCGGAGGACGCGCCGAAAAGTCCGAACACGCCGGCGATGCCTATGCTCTTTCTCATGATGGGGTAAAGTTTGGTGAAGCCGAACAGTACGGCGTTGAAGAGACAGAATATGTAGCCTCCGCAGAGGCCGCGCACTTTGGTGGGCAGGAGCTCGCCTATCATGAGTCCGGGCAGTAGGAAGAAGCCGAGCGTGTTGAAGGCGACGTAGCCGAGTATGAGCAGCGGCGGCGTGACGCCTGAGCCGGGCCCGCGCGCCAGCACGCCGGCCAGCGCCAGCGTGCACAGCGCCGTGCCCGCGCCCGACACCAGCACCAGCGCGCGCCGCGTCACGCGCAGCAGCAGCACGCATGCCAGCACCGTCACGCCCAGCCGCACCAGGGCCGTCGCGTTTGCAGCTTGCTGTAAACACATCTCGTGGTTCATTCTCTTGCTACATTGCCCCACCAACCCGGACGATACAAAAACATTAACGAATTTAGGTGTATCAAAACGTATTACCTAATAACTAAGTGGGGTAGGCAGGTGATATCAAGTACTGAGGGAGGTGTAAGGGGGCGGGCAGGTGCGAGGCACTCTAGTCTTTAGGCCAAACCTCTGATTGGCCCCTCCTAAGTCCAACTATATGCCCGTGTCATGTCATCAAGTATGGAAAAGAAAACGACAAAACTCGCAGGTCAAGACAAGACTTATCACAGATTATGTCACTCCCGTTGATTTCTCTTTTTTAAATTGACTGAATTATAAATTCAAGACAAATTACTTAATTCACGGATGAGTATGAGACAAAATTGACATTTCTCACATCTTGTCATATCACTGATCCCGAGGGCTGAAATTAAAGGATACTAACAGTTGGTTCGAGGGCACCACCGGAGTCTTTGACGATATCGAACGCGTAGAAGATGACGATGTAGCTGCCGGAGAGGATCTGCAGCATGTTGAACGCGTTGATGAGCAGCAGCGGCTTGAGCACCGGCGGCCGGCTCACCGTCGTCAGGAACCGCACCTTGCCCTCCCCACGCGCCTTCTCCTTCTCCCGAGCCGATATCAGCTCGTGGAGCTCGCGTTGAGCCTGTGCAATGATGGTTATTCACAAAATAAATAGGACTGTTTGAAGAAGGATGATATGAACCTAATTTGAGTCTGCAGGGGCGTACCGAAGGGTAACGGGGGGGGGGCAGCCAAGTATTTCAACATTTACATACAGAACTCAAATATGAGTACCATTTATCTTGTCCATTATTACCTACAGAAGAGTTCTGATTGCTGCACCACGTAAGTCGCAAAAGCGGGGTCTGGCCATGAGAGCTAGTTTCCTTAATTTGCTTGTCCCGAGAAATAATAGGTAGCATTAAACTGAATGGACTGACCGACCAGACAAAGTTGTCAGCGTCAAAATACGTATACAGCAGTGCATCTCATATCATCGCAAACCTAGCTCGACGACGGGCATGAAATAAGATCGTGACCGACATGCGTTCTAAAACATAATTTTGTCGGATGTATATCGCATGATGCAACGTTAAACTTATCGGAGGGCCTAGTGCGAGTTTCTTTTCACAATCGTAAATTTAACGTGTTCGACGCGTTATCCCAGGCGCTTCGATTGTTAGAAAAAAACTTTGTGAGGTAACTAATTGAATAAAAATTATATGTCAAGTTTCGTATCCTCATTTTAAAGGTATACCTGCCTTAATTAGCAAATCCATAATGTAAAGCTCCAGGTAGTTTAAGCTATAGGTAAATCTGTATCTGTTGTTGTTTTCCTTAACATACGACATCTGCTTACGTAGCAGACATGTCCTTCGCTTATATCCTGATCGTGGTCAAGTACGTAACTTAACCCGAGAGTCATAAGTTTATTTACCTTGCCAAGGACCATTGACCAATACTATGAGGTACCTACCTATTAAGATTTTTATCAAAATGGAAGAGTAAACTACTAAAGTATGATTAATGTAGCTGCATGATATTCTTAGTAAATTCGACCTTGATGATTATAATTTACTAAAAGTGCCCTTGAATTATAATAAGTACGGGATCATCATATATAGGTAAGTGCTTTCGTGGTAACTGGCATACGGTCGTTCAACTAAATACCTACCTAGTTAAATAAATCGGTATACCAATAAATAATAAGTACATTTGCTTTAAACCTCAGTCGGAAGATAAATAAATAACACTAATTACTTACATTCCACTTTCCAAATGCAATAGTGGCACAATTTATAAATTATGTCATAGGTAGTTGTAGGTAAGTAGTAATATGCACCGAAAATATACGATAAACTCCCAACCCTCTATCAAAATATACTTGCATAAGTATATTTTGATAGAGGGTTGGGAGTTTATCGTATATTTTCGGTGCATATTACTACTAGTAGGTAAGTAATTGTGATAGATCTTTATTTTTAATTGGAAGTGGGTATTCAATTGCTGGAATTATTTCTAAACAGAATGCACTGTTTAGAAATAATTCCAGCAATTAAATACCCACTTCCAATTAAAAATAAAGATCTATCACAATTACTTACCTACTGTGTCATTTGCATCGGACGGCAGCGTGATAATTAACTGCTTTTTAACTTTTGTTCGACGTTCATTGTTTGTAATTGTTTGTTGTGGCACATGTTCGAGAAAATGACATATCAATTGCCATGGGCACCTTCCTTGTTGAGCTCATTAAGAGGCAATTTTACAAGAGTAGAGCCACATGAGCGAGCGCGGCGATTCGTGACAAACAAGTAGGTAGGAACCCATACATTACCTATTGTACAAATACCACTTTAAGAATAAAAAAATTGCTGTAGACACTAGATTTTAGACATGCTGTATGTAGATTGTTTGTAGGGCTGTTTTGTGTTCGAATAAGAAGACATGACTAGTTCAACCTTTGGTCCGTTGAACTGCGACGGGATCTGTTTGCGATGGATATGTTCGCGAAAACGATAACCTGGTATACGTAGGTGCTAAGATCTCTCGAAACAAATGCCAAGGTTAATTCGATGCCAAAGCCAAATGACTGTTTAAATTACATTTAAAACGAACAGATACGTCTCCTAGGTACCTATGTACTAATATTAACTCGCACACATCCTTATACAACTCTCAGCACACAGTACACACTCATATAAAACTCACACAACTCCTTCACTCCCAAGTACCACTTCAAAACATGCTCCTCTCCCATAGGTAATTTACTTAACAGACGGGTTCCAACCATTGTCCCAACCCATAATATACAACGTGTTCTATAGACGTGTATACAAATAAATAATTTTGTATTTGTATAACTGTTAGCTTTAGATAGCTTTACGTAATGCACAGTGGCGGATTTACAAATTTCCAAGCTATAGGCTGTAAAGTTTTTACCGCCTTTGCCTCTACAATTGTCATGTCCTAGATTAGGCCGATTACTGGTCGGGGGGCGGCGAACTAGCTGATTTACTCTAGATTTGAAGTTTGCTACCGAATGTACAATGACAAGTGAGAGGGGAAAGTCATCGGCAAAATTTGTTGCAGAGTTCTATCGGTCCCCAAATTTGCCGCCCCAAAAATCTGCCGCCCTAGGCTGCAGCCTACTCAGCCTGCTGGTAAATCCGCCACTGGTAATGTAAATGCTACAATTTTACGCCAATGACGTAACGCACTAACCGATTGTCGTTGGGGTTAGTTAAAATATGTGTATGGCAATTTATTAGTTCCACTATATTTATTTTAATGTGGAACGTGTGGAACGTCTTTTTCAATAACGAAGGCACAAGCAATTGAACGAGACTCAGTCATGACCATTTGCACAACACAAGTATCACAAAATTTCGTTCTTGTTTAAATGCAAAATGTTAATACAGAATATGCAAATTTTTTTGAACGTAATTCTTACTTATCCATAAAGTATAAAAAACCATGTTCAGTATAAAAACTGACGAAGATTTATGTTTTGCAACTACAAAATAATCAATAAAGACTATTCTGTGTTTACAACGCTATAGTTTTTGGTTTCAGCTCTGAAAGAAGCCGTTTGAAGCTAATCAAAATGTACCTACCTGCAACCTGTACCTGGTTTGTTGGGTCTTTTAAGTACAGGCAAAATAATAAAATTATCATTATTTAGTCCGATATAAGTACTTAAAATCGTAATCTTATTATATCGACCTATTAGTGATGTAACGAATATTCGCATTCGCATTCGCATTCGCGAATATTCGCATATTTTTTGACATTCGCATTCGCATTCGCATTCGCAAGAATCTATGCGAATGTTTGGCGAATGTTTTTTTAAAAACAAAAAGGAAATTATGTATAGATGGATATGGTTTTAATACAACTAGTAAGAATTATATATTTTTTCAACAAACTTGCTTGTAGAGTGGCCCTTGTTGCACCGCTTTTAGGTTCAAAAAGCAGTTTATTACGCACTAGTGATTTTGAATTAACATGTTTTTAATCTTAGTAAAGAGTTATCCTAAAAATAGTAAGCATGTTTATAAAATAAATAAACAATGTTTATTAAAATATTATACATAGATACATTAATTATTTAAATACATTTATTTCTTAATTTTATTATTATAAACATTCGATTTATTATATTTCAAATAATATAATAATTGTTAGGGGCCTTGCCAGACCCATAGATAAATATTACTGGCCAAATGCAAGTCAGACTACGCATACTATAGGGTTCCGTAGACATCCCGCCACTTTTCGATAATATGGAACCCTAAAAATAAAGTAATGTCTTTTTTATTGATATGAAACATCTCAACCGATTAATTTCTGCGAAATAAATAAACTATTGGCAACCGTATGAATAAAATAGTAAGAAATTCTGTTACTTGATTTATTAAACCGGCATTCAAAGACATCTTATGCAAAGTGACATAAACCTTTATTTTCTTTTTTGACTGATGTAAAGTTCTTATAAGGAGTTTTAATTCAAATAATTAAGTTGTGATTAGACTAGTTGCACAATCAGTGGCGCGTGGGTTTGAGACTCAGTCCAAACTATCGATATTTTTTTTAATAAAATTAGGTATATTCTTTTTAAAAGAATATAACTATTTATTTCCTATAATGAACCATTTATAATGTGGTTCTAAGTTAAACGATGAATCTCGCTAGTCACGAAAAAAAACCACCTTGGAGCTAAATATTTCATAAACGGGAATTAATATTTAAAAAACTGTCAAAGAAGCCTTCAAATTATTTTAAAATACCTACTGAACAATACCTCACTCGAGAGAATGAGTAAACATTTTTTCACTCCCCTTTCTTATGTACGTGAGGTAGAATGAAATAACTTTGCTTTCAAAATTGAAATACACAGTTTTGTAGCGGTACAGAAACACTATTTTTTTGCCAACTTGCAGTATAACAGTCTCTGAATAAAATTACTGCGATGTCAGAGGGACGGGTAGACGGACAGACGGACGTGGCTAAACAATAAGGGTTCCGAGTTTGACTACGGAACTCTAAAAACTTACGGCGCGCCATTTTCTTTGAATTTTCATTCATCCTGCAATTCTCTAGGTCTTAAACAAATTCGTGAACTGTGTTTTTTTTTCAATTAAGATTGTAATATTTTAAATATTTTTTACTCGCGTGTTGTAAAATGTCATATGAAACGCGTGAGCATTGTTCATTACACACTTTGGCTCCATCACAGGCCTGGCGTTAGTCTCGGGCTGCAAACTAGCTTCGATCATAATGTGATTATCAACTTAGCTCACTTGTACATAATGCACTTATTCACTTATTTACTTATATTTGAATAAAAAAAAATATGGAACTGTCTTGAGGTAGGCAACTAAATTATGAATAGGATCTTTATCTATGGTTCTTGTTAGTCTAATTTAAATATTAACAAACTCAATAAAATTTTAATATCAATTAAATTTGATTTATGCAATAATACTAAGCTACCCTGAAATCAAAAAAAATCTCTTCATATTAACTTTATGTGACTAACTTCGTTCTTTCAACCTATATGGGTTTGGCTATGATCGGCCGACACGAAATGTCAAACCATTCTAACATTTTGCACGCTCTTTATTAACCCCGACGAAAAAAGAGGGGTGTTAGAAATTTAACATGTGTATCTGTGTGTCTGTGGCATCGTTGCGCTCAAGCGGATGATCCGATATATTTTTTTTTTGTTAGAAAAGTTTTCTGATCGAGAATGTTCTTAGCATAGTTCATGAAAATCGGTTCAGCCGTTTAAAAATTATGAGTTTTTTTTAGTTTAAGAAGTCGTCGCATCGGGATTTCTTTAAATTTTCAGTTTTAGTTATTTGAAAGTCAACATTCGCATTCGCATTCGCATTCACGAATGTTGAAGCCAAATATTCGCATTCGCATTCGCGAATGTCAAAAATCCAACATTCGTTACATCACTACTACCTATGACATAATTGGTACATAGCCATACGCTACATTGTTTTGCAATTAGTTGATAGTAGGTAGGTACCTATATAGATTTATGTAAATTGGTGGTAGGTACGTACAAATACAGGTAATGAGTGTGACTTTATCTATCAAAAGCTAATAGACTCTAATAGATCTTACTTTAAGCAAATAGACTTTGATCATTAATAGAGATCGTGGGATTGGATTGACTAAAGTGCGGTCGCGGAGCAGGAGAATTTCGTACATTAACCTGTTATTACCTGTCACTACGTCTCGCTCACACAGTTGCCGTGACCACCGTCCTTGGGGATTGTAAACCTTTTACCTGAGTGCTAGCTATAAGCTAGTATATTTTTTTACCACTTGAAATATTTCATATAAACCGCACTTGATGCAAAAATGTTTGTGACCACTGTCAGTAGGCAAAGAGGTCATTATACGAAATTCTTCCTGCTCCGCGACCGCACTTTACCTGACAGAGAGATACCTTATTGACCACCTAAACAAGAAGCAGGCAGGCGCCAATGCGTCTTCAATAAATGAATATTATCGAACATTTTAGAAGGCTTGTACTTATTGACTATATTGGGGTGACATCATCGGTCCAAAACGTAGAAATGTTTTGCGAGAATCTTGATGTTATATGAGGCATGTGTGTAGTCAACTGATATATAGTAGACAGCTGATTGATCTCAGTAGGTGCAGCAACTATTGCAGTCTACATAAAAACTGGGTCTATTGTAATGAAGTTTGGATGGATGGGGAATACGGCCATTGGGAAATGTGGGGATACCTGCAATCAATATGTATATGTACTTACCTAGTAAGTATGACTTATTCTGTTTATAGCGTCATATCATTGTAGTTAGTGTTCTCACATATCTTCTGAGATTTTATCCTACTAATATTATAAATGCGAAAGTTTGTGAGTGTGGATGTATGTATGTATGTATGTATGTATGTTTGTTACTCCTTCATGCAAAAACTACTGAACGGATTTGGATGAAATTTGGAACACAGAAAGATTATAACCGGGATTAACATATAGGATACTTTTTAACCCAATAATCCAATACTACGCGGATGAAGTCGCGGGGCACAGCTAGTATATAATAATTTCTTGTTGCACTTCAGATCAATCCAGGCAAATAATGTAAAATTCCTTACCGTGTCCGAATCCCCTCGCAGTCTCGACATAGCTGCCATTGCTTCGTGGAAGCGGCCGCGCCGCGCCAGCCACGTGGGGCTCTCGGGCGATAGACACAACGCCAAGAACGCCAGCACCGGCAGCACTATAGACAGGTATGCCACCAACCGCCACGGCAACACGCTCCCTAGCGCGTACACGTACAGTACACCCAGCGAGTACGCCACGAATGGCGTGCCTATTAATAAACCCCTCAGTCTTGGTTCTGATATTTCTCCTAAGTACACCTAGAACAAAATGTATCAGTAAACAAGGCGTCAATAGCGTAGTGGTTAGAGGGGCCGCCCTCGTAGCGGAGAGATACCGGGTTCGATCCCCATCCAGACCATTAAACTATTGACGTGAGCTCATTCCTAAAACAAGCTTTTGCGTTGGTGGAGGGGCTAACGGGAATACTAAAAAAAAGGGGACGTAGGTAGAACAGGTTAAATTTAGACCAAGTTCGCTACAAACCTACCTAACTAATCTTTGCAAATGATGACGAATACTTCTTCTTCTTTTTTTAAAATATGGCTTTCATCGTTAGGTAGTCGATGATTTTGCCAACAACAGAGTTTTATGTGACATGACGAATACTTAAACGAGGTACTTAATGTTGACGTGCCATACAAAGAATGACAAATAACGACACGGCGACTCAAACAGAAGACAGGGTTTCAGTTTAGGTCGTAAATGTATCTACCTACTCACACATTTGCCAGCGAGCCTGGGCCGCCTGGATGCAACATGAGAGCTAATTGATCAAGGTTAAAGTTCCAGCATAGAAACCTGTTTGCATGTAAGTAATTTATATCAAACTTGCGAGACGCTCGGCTTAGAACATTTTTTATTTTCTATCCATTTATACATTTGAAAAAAACCTCGTAAGTTACCCATAGGTAGTGAAAACCGTACCAAAATCCGTGTTGTAGTTTAGAACAACTATGCGGGAAAACAGACAGACGCTGATAGCGACTTTGTTTTATACTATGAGATAAGATAACATTTGTAAGTACATAAATAGGTACCTGCAAAGGAGCCGCCATGATGCCCACAGCGAAGCCGCAGACGATCCTGCCGAGCAGCAGCAGCGCGTGGTTGATGGAGGTGCCGATGATGATCCAGCCCAGCACGAGCGGCAGCGTGCACACCTGCAGCGTCCGCCGCCGCCCGATCGCCTCCATGATCGGCCCCGACAGCATCGACCCGACCGGCGTCGCGGCTGAGTGAATGCTGGCTGTAGAAATGTATAATAATAATGATAATTTAGCCCTTTTGACGTCCCACTCCTGGGCACGCGCCTCCCCTCAACACGAGGGGGATACAGGCCATAGAAATGTACATTATTGCTCCCTCAGATAAGTAGGCAGGTAAGGATATAAATCTCTCTTCTCAGTTGGCAAGTCTTGGCAAAGTGGTCGTGTTCGTGGGTTCCCCTTTTCGATGGCCGCTACTTTTGAAATTTTACCGGTTTTGTTGGTTCAGGAATATTCAACTATGGGGCATTTCGAGACAGCTTTTATAAGATCAACCTATCTGTTAAACACCGAAGCTTCTTGGACACCGACCACATGGAATCTAGACCGGCTCAAATCTTCCCAATAATGGGTCCCGTCCTATGTTCTGCATTAGAATTTATAATTTGTTTTATTTATGTGCGTGTCGATCATGAAACCAATTCAATGATGTAGTTATTTCATATTACCGATAATATTACCTAAAAGAATTCTTGATTTAATTCACACTTGTGTAAGGTCTTATTTTAATAATGCACGATATTTTGGTTAATGTTGTATTTACCTACTTATCGTTATAAATCTTTCTGATGACATAAGTCTCTTCTTTTAGTTGGATCAGTTGGTGGCATCAAAAGGCAGCTATCATTATAAATATACCTGTCGGATTGTTTTTTGTGATAGGTGTGTAACGTGTACTTAAGGCGTGCCATGCAAAATATCGTGCACCATTATATAAAGACCGTTACACGTTTCTGTACTTAACGTAGATAGCTGCTATTATGTAGATACCTGCTATACATACAATGACAAACCGTATGTGGAAACATTAAAATCAGCTGTACTGACAACCACGCTACTTTTATATGCAAACGCGACCAACACTTATTACCTGTCTCCATACCTATTCAATATCGCGTGGCTTACTATTATACGCTGAGTAGGTTTGTGAATTATTTGAGATCTTTTATGTATCCCCAGCACGGCCAATCTGTAGCTCTAACACGAGTTTTTGCTAGTCGCAAATCGCTTGAGTGACGTAATATTTGATGAGTATTTGCTTAGTTCCTCTCCTAGTTAAGCTTCAAATAATCTTCTAATAATTGTTGTGTTATGTGTTCAACTCATAGGTAGACATCCTAGACGCATAGATACTTATAGAAAAAAATCAAAGTTTCAATCTCAGAACTCTGAAGTTGCTAGTCTTCGATATCGAGGGAAAGGAAAGAGGATTACCAATGATTGAGAAGTTAAAATATTCACACGGAAACTGTGAATGTAAATGTTTGCGTAAATGGTCATTGTTTGCGGATGATTGGACATTGATTGCACAGAGTTTTTCTCAAGTGTCCGATGAGAACACTAAAACAATCGTAACTATTATCGTTAGGATTTAAGTACCTAACTATCTATTTTAGTTCTAATATAATTTATTAGGTTATGCCCTAGACTTCGTTCGCGTGGATCTTGGAACGGAATTAACATACAGACTTTCATCCCCTAGTTTAGTGTGTTGTGTGTTGATGAATCGGAGCGTGAGTCGGGCAGTTTATCGTAAATAACCACATCTAGATGATTTATGGTCAAACTTAGGTGAAATAAAATAAACCACTTGCTCATTAATGTTAATTTATAAACCAAATATCTGTTAGTGTACCAATCTAAATAGATGGATGTTCATACTGCGCATAAAACGTTATGTGGTATATTGCGGCGCTTATTTATTATTTGCAATATATAATTTTTTAACAAACATTTAAAAAAATGTAGTTAGCTTTTATGACTCTTTTAATTGGCATTGGTTGAATGTGCAATATTTTAAATGCCGTGGCGACTGTATATCGTTTTAAGTCTTGAAAAGATTACGGCCAACGACTTCGATAATGTCAGTTGATGATGGCATGGCCTTGGGCCATGAATCAATATAAATCTATTTATCTTTTCGGAATAAGCGTTGCGTACTGTAGTTTAAACTGATTAACAATACTTATGTACGTACAAACTAGCTAATTATATAATTACGCAACCAGCACTGTTACGCACAAAATAAACTATGGGTCAGAGCCAAGAAAATGGTATAAGAAATTCCGTAGACACGCTAGAGGCCTGCCGAGATCGCAAGGAGAACACCAGCACAGGCTATAGGAGAACGGACTTTAAAAAGAAATCATAAAACTTGTTTTATGTTGTGTACATTATGTGATTTCATCAAAAACAATGGGCATGATTGACTACGTTTTTATTGCATAATATGTGCTATTTATTACTTATTATTTTTAATGTCTTACGGTGAAAATCCCAAAGCTATGCGATCTAATGGAGCCAAATCAAACTGTCTTACAGAAGCATTATACATAGGTTTCAAGGAAGAGTCGTTCTTACTTTCTACTAAGTAGGTATTTCCAAAGGATTCGCTGACTTTCTATGATTGTATCACAAAGTTGCACATTAGAAACATTTAAAATCTACATTATGTACAGGGAAAACCACAAAGAATAATTTAACGAGGAAAACGGAACAAATATATTTGTTTATAGAGGTAAACCGTTGTAAATATAAAAATCTTCACAGGCAAATGATGAGAAAATAACTATCAATTGAAAAATATTATTAACTAGCTGAGCCCGCGACTTCGTCCGCGTGGAATTTAACTTAACAAAAAAGCCCGCTCCCGCGCGACAGGACTGATTTTTTTAATTTTGTTTTTCTAAAATAAAAGTATCCTAAGTTACTGCTTATAACATCAGCTATCTACCAGTGAAAGTCCCGTCAAAATCGGTCCAGCCGTTTCGGAGATTACCCGGAACAAACACACAGACAGACAGACAGACAGACAGACAATTTTTTTTTAAATCGCTTTTTTGCTATAGATGTCGTATGTACTTTCATATGCATTTAGTGAAAAGGTGTTATTTTGATATTACAAACAGACACTCCAATTTTATTTATTTGTATAGATTCATGAGTAAGGTGTTTATTATAAGTAACTAGCGACCCGCCACGGCTTCGCACGGGAATTTTTATCAGTGTTTCTCTACTATTTGATGCAGGTATTATACATATAAACCATCCTCTTGAACCACTCTATCTATTAAAAACCGCATCGAAATCCGTTGCGTAGTTTTTAAGATCTAAGCATACATAGGGACAGACAGACAGCGGGAAGTGACTTTGTATTATCACATGAGTAGATAAACGGAATGGTATTATACTATGTAGTGATACGTAACTTTAATATCGTAAGTGTTAGTTTAGGTAGTCAACGATTGTGATAACGATGTAGAGGTATTTTATGTGAGTAAATAAGCTCTGTAAAATTATAGCTAATACAAGTTTCTTTTTTTGGTAGGTATGTACATCATCTTTGGCATGTAGGTACTAAGGTAACTTGCGTAATATCTTACAATAAAATAAGATCTCACATATATGTTGCAGAAGGATTTCTTACTTAGTTAGCTGTTTACATAACCGCTAGCTGTTTTACAATACAACTCCGTTATGTAAAACATCTGAACAACGTTCAGCTGGATTGCTATTTTCCCTAACCTAAATAACAGGTTGCTTTGCCCTGCTAGGCTTTCTGCAATCCAGCTGAACGTCGTTCAACAGTTTTTCATACGAAAGCTGTTTTGTAAACCATCTATTTAAGCAATCTATCTGCGACATATAAGTTTTACTTATATTTGAGTGAGTTAAACATGGGTTCAATCGACTATTTTTACATCCCTGAGTCCGAATCAAGTGTTTTCGGTCTGTAGGTAGTAGGTATCTATGAATGAAGAATATGTTGTTGTTATTTTAAGAGATCCAGTCCTAACTCCGTCATTTTTCTGATGACTAACGGCATTAAGAATTAGCTTGTTGCTAGGCTTGTTATTAAAACAATGAATCGATAATTACTTCGTATTTTTTGTGGTTTTGTTATAAATACTTGCGGAATAGCGAGACTGCCTTGAGGAAGGAAAGAAGCATCGAAACGGTTGTGACTTTTTGTCAAACATAGGCCTTGTAGGTTTGTTTCTTGCTCGGCCTTGCGTTCATTGACTGCAGTATCTACTGGCGAAGCTGTTATAGTGAATAGGTATAATTGTCTAGTTTTTATTGTCTCTAAAAGAGTTGCTGCAATTCGATATGGCCCTCATAAATGGCGCATTTGCGTTGCATTAATATTTTGATGGTGTCAGGCCAACAAACGTCCAATAGTCTAGGCAGCTAGATTGCTACTGTAAATTATATTTACCGGCTTCCCGTATACCTACTACAACATACAATTTTGACCAGACAATATTTATATATTTCTTGCTCGACTGTATATATGCATCTCTTTTACCCTCGCTTTTTGCTTAGATCTATAATAGCCAGTGTTGCTCCATGTATATACGAACTGAATTGCTCGGTAATGTAGTTGCAGCAACCTTACTGGAATATACTCGGCAATGAGTTGCACTATTGAATTGCAACATGAGTATCGCCATAAATATTATTATTATTTTGTTGTCAGCGAGATTGCCAGCAAGAGGCAATTTTTGTAGCCCATACACGGGCTCTGTTGGTTACCAATTTCCACTTCCTTAGCATTACGGGACTAGTCCACACACGGGCAACAATAATTGCATCGTGCTGGAAATCTTAGTCGAACACTGTTCAAAGGTCTCGTAAAGGTCTACTTACAAAAAGCATCTTGCTGGAAATTTTGCTGAAAGCTACAGCTTAATAAGTCACAATTTGGCTGCAACACAGTTACAGATAGAAATTGCCTCACAAAAACGAGAATAACAAAAGAGAGGACAAACAAAAACATCGTGTTGTCTTCATAGTTTACATTCGTAGGTACGGGCGCTACAATAGAGACAGATGTACTACTCTTCTTTGTATTGATTTGGGTAACAGGGTCGTTACTCACCGATCCACGATCCCATTTCGTCGTCTATCCTCATGGAACTGTTCTCAAGTCTGAGTTTTGGTAGTGCGACGGCCGAGAAGCCGATGGGGTGGCCCGCGCCCGCGGCCAGGATCAGCACAGCGCAGGTTATTAGACACTAGGACAAATGTTACTATATTTATAATATTACTTCTATTTCACTGGTAGAGGTAGATTGTCGGAAGACGTCCTTTGCTGGGCATGCCTCATCCCTACGCGGCTTTCCATGACGCGTGTGATGCATGAGTCATTGAGAAAGTGCACGTCTTTGCAATCAGACGTCAAGACAAAATTACTTACATGATAAACCACTGATATAACTCTGATTTGGTACTTACCTATTAGGCATACATAATAAGTACAAAGTCATCATTATGTAATGCTAGCCATAATTTTCGACTAAGTGGTAGGTACACTACCTAACTATATAATATTATATGTTCTTAGTTATGTCGCAAGTAAATTACGGGGATTTGTTTTAGGAAGTTCAGTTCCACGAAACGATAAAATTCTACACGCAAGCGGGCACCTACCAATATTGTTTAAGTGCTTGTCATCAGTCACGCGAGCTGGCACTGACAGCGTAGCTCTCAGCAAAGTAATCAATTTAATTGGGTCTAACTGGTGTTTGCCAAGCTGGTAAAAGGTCGGTCAAAGTAATCTTCCCCTACAGGAAAGATCACTACAGGAAGGATATTATTAGGAAAGTAAAAATTTTGCCCAATAATCGGGACCTAATACCATTTACTACATCTGAAATAAGTAGGACATGGGAAAATGTGTTGTGCTGATTCTCTATACCCCTCCCTACCTACCTACCTACCTACTATAGCAAGAAGTTATGTAGAGTGATATGCCACAATGTAGAGGTATTTTTACTTGGCTGTAACACCAGTAGGAAAGAATTAATAAGAACTAATACAGAAAGCGATGGGAATGACATTTTGAACAGCTTTTATTTGAATGTAGAGTTCAACAAAATTTAAGAGACATACCTGACAGTTATAAAACTGGTACTTGCAACACTGGTCCGTCGACATACAAATATCTATAGCTGTAACCCGTATGGAGTTTGCGTTACTCATGTGCCTACCTTCATAATGCATGTAGTAGGTATGGTACACGGTATTGTTAGCACATGTTTGGGTTATGCATTATACCTATGGGTGACTTTATCTCGGCTCCCATGACGCGTACTATAACTACCGATGATAATCATCCGTTATCGTAAGTAGCTACACTAAATATTACAACTTACATTCTATATACATAATTACTTATTCCAATATTGGAATTAGGTACCTGTTTCAAATTATGTTTACCATTTGTCTTTAATTGTTAGAATTGGAACCTTAGAAGCGACACTTATTTTTTTTAAAGTTAATTAGACGGATTCCGACTAGAAAGTTTATTTTTCAAAAATCTAATTAAGTACTTAAATTTGATTTTCATTAAAAAATCGGCTCCGAGATTCCTTTGAGCGTATCTCGCTATTCCCTATAGTTTCGCATTCGACCGTCCACACACACTTGAAATATTTATCCTGTATAATTCAAGAGACTGATTATCTTACTTACTTGGTTTAATACACCGCGTATTGACGAGTAGGTCTCTCCTTTGACGTATGGGGGCAATGTGGCGGTGGAGCTGATGCTGCGAAGGAAACTCTGAAGAGCTTCATACTCGTCGTCCTTCTTGACCTCTTTGGTTTCTTTGGTGATGATCTTCGGCACCTGGCCAGCGCCGAGCATAGCCTCGTGAGCGCCATCACTGCAACAACATCAAGTTATAAAATCAGGCAATGAGTAGGTATCTCCACAAATGTTACTAACTACACCACACATCAATCGTACCTATAGTAACTATACCTACCAAACTAACTAGTTTAAAATAAACGATGTTGAACTATTTTTGTGTAACTACCCTTTTTTATATTCTTATGTATTTTTTCTTTATTAAGCTATCTTGTATTTTTCACGCGTCTTGCGTGTGCAAGGTTCTGCCTTCAAACCCCGGCTCGCACCTTTAGCTCTAGGTTTTTGGAATTCTAAGTGCAAATCATAATTTCAATATGATTATCACTTGCTTACGCACTAATTTAGAAATGAATATGATAGCCATTTTTTTTGTGATACACTAATCCATTTCTACCATAACATGGATTCATGCATTCTTAGACGTGGCAAAAACATTTAGTTGAATGTTTGTGTTGTTCTTTCGATAAGCTATTACTATTTCACATTGCAATGTCGTAAGTACGATTATCTATTTTCAACAAGAGCGATATGTGTCCCACTGTATGTTAGTACGACCTAGGCCCGTATGTTAATAAACTAGCTGTGCCCCCCGACTTCATCCGCGTAGTATTTAACGTAACACAAATTTCGGGATTATCGGGATAAAAAGTATCCTATATGTTAATCCCGGTTATAAACTATCTGTGTTCCAAATTTCATCCAAATCCGTTCAGTAGTTTTTGCGTGAAGGAGTAACAAACATACATACATCCACACTCACAAACTTTCACATTTATAATACGAGTATTAGTAGGATCTATCTGAAGTCTGAGAGTGATATTGGAAATGTCATTCCAGTACAAAATGACATGTCTAAAGCGTACTTAAGATCGCCCTCAGGCTTGAGATCGATTTATGAATACGGCCTCTAGGTATCTACCTATTATAGCAGCCAAAAACACGCCATCCTGACCTTGACAATGAAAGTGTAAAAGCTGCCAAATATTAGAAAACATTCGTAAGATAAAAATAGTTCTTACCAACAACTATACGAGTATTATTATCGTGTAAAATACCTATCATTGGCGGTAAGTATATTTGATACCATTTCTCGTGAACTATTAAGTAAACAACCAATTCAATTCACCGCACACTAAACAAATTGTATAGTAGGTATTATAGTGGTCATATGTAATTCGTTAGGTATTCACAAAGAATTTGTAGAAAAATAACTTGTACACTTACACAATACAACTTTTAGTATTTTGCTCGATTATGCATATAAATAGGTAACTACACATGCACTAGCGAAAGTGACTAAATTTATGGTATTTTTTAAAATAATTATTAAGTACATAAATAATACCTAATAAAGCTACCATTTAATAAACAATATGACCAGAGAAGAGCAGGATATCATTATTTATTCTTAAGAACTAGCGCTTGAAAACAGATTTGTCCTTTTGTAGAGCGCACACTTAAACCTGTCGGTAGCGGGGTCGCCGCACTATGTGAGTATACTGTTATTTATACTTATTACAGATTATACTAGCTGTGCCCGAGACTTCGTCCGCGTGGAATTTAATTGACAAAGTTTCATACAAACTTTCATCCCCTATTTTATCCCTTTGGGGGTAGAATTTATCAAAATCCTTTCTTGGCGGATGCTTACGTCATAATATCTACCTGCATGCCAAATTTCAGCCCGATCCGTCCAGTGGTTTGGGCTGTGCGTTGATATATCACTATGTCAGTCAGTCAGTCACCTTTGAGTTTTATGTATATAGATTACATATTATATGTACTGGCGCGCGATTGTAAGTCATAACGAAGCTAGAATCAACATAAATTCATACAATCAACACTAATTTCAATTAATATTGTGCGTCTAAAGGTCAATCGTTACGTCTAACATTAATGTAGAGTCATTAGTGCATCGGCATCGTAACAAAATATCAAATAACATGGTAATTTATGTCCATTTCAATCAATGAGTCTTTTGACGTGAATTGCGAACGAACGTCTTTGATGGCAACAATAAAATCAGACTTGTTGGTCTCTGTTGTTTACAACGAATTTATCAATGTTTTGCTTTGTATTCGGAAGGCAATAGGATCTCTATGTAGAGAAAATGTTTCGGGAGAATTATGTACATACGCAGTTCCTATTTTGCTTTTGGATATATCATGTTCATAAATTCATATTTTGTATATAGAATCAGGAGATATATATTCTAGATGCAACAAGGAATAAACATTATTTAAGTAATTATTTATCACTCGAGGAAGCAACAATTTATCATAATTATAAATATTTTACGTATCTAGACGCTACTACTGACCGTGACTCTAGCAAACGCAAGTATATAGTAAAGCTAAACTTACCTCTGTATTTTTACAATCCTAAAATTCCTGTGGCAATGCACAAGGTAGCCACACAGCTCTACCATTTTGTTTTATATCGCAAGCCTTAAATCTCACGTCCTGTTCCAAGGAGTATGACGTACTACTGACGAGAGGCAAACAAAACTATTGTGATCAGCATAACCCTTAACCTTGCTGTACTTAATTGCATTTAATTATATCGAGTCAGTATACAGGGCTGACTTCAAAACCATTGGCGATATTGGAAACCAGACTTTATATTATGATTCTTAACACATTTTAAAAAAGGAGGAGGTTCTTAATTACAATAATGCACTTTGCTCAATGCATGGTAATGCTAATGAGTTAGGACGTCCATTGTAGGTATTTAGTTATTTATTGGGTTCACCAACAATAGTTACATTCTGACGTGCTAGTAGGACATTTCAAAATATTGAAACTAAGTGTACAGTTAGGTACTTAACTTACTGCTTACGTAAAAATAAGGTTAAAAAATTACATATTATCATTAACTATATAAAGTACCTATACATAAATATTATCAATAGATCGCAGGATGTGCTTTTTTGAATTTACGAAAATTTAAATTTGTTGGCATGTGTCAATTTGCAATTGCCTTTGTGTTATTTAGTAGACTTTGTAACTGTTTTTTTTAATTGAACTACTTTAACTCGACTGCGCGCAAATGGAAATAGTAGACTTGATGCCCAGATTGATGATTGATTGATTGACCTAATGGGTGCATAAAAAAATTGCTTTGGAGTGAGAAAAACAGTAAGCGAGGTCATTAATAACTATATTTAACAGGACAGGTCCCAAATGCGACCCCTGAAGTATCCCCGATGTGAAACTTTTGTAGAATGTAGTTATATAACCATAGCTGCAACATACAAATGGAGGCCTTTGAGGTAAGATTTGAACCATTTAAGGACAGAACCACAGATACCACCGATTATTTTTCTACGAAGAAAAGCATGAGAGGTCCTATCAAACGCTTTACAGAAATCAGTACCTATACTTTGATTATGTTGTTGTTTGCGTGTATCGACATATTATTTGATAAGCATTTCAGTGTAGCTGACAGATTAGTGCAGGTAGATGCCCCGCGTTAAAAAACAAGGTAGATTGTTGATGAGGGAGTTGTATGGATTTATAATTATTTGAAACTATCGAGATGGCTTCCCAAAAAAATTGGTTATTGACAGCTGTCACGACCTCCAAGCCCAAGTTTTCAACTTTCCTGAGTAGTCACAAGTATTTGTTTTTCTATGATGTTAGTTACTACAAATTTCCAGCATTTATGAACCGATTTTAAACTTATTTTTTGAAGCGTTTATCGTTAAGTGAGACTATCTCTGGTTGGCACAGTTGGGTGAAACCGTTCTGTTACACTTCGAATTTCAATTGTAATGGCTGCATTCGTGTACTGAATGACAATTACGTTCAATGTAGTTTTTTTTATTTCTATCTTTAACATTTTTACCTAAGTATCGTAACTTCTTTATACTCGTATAGGTTGTAGATCCTACTAATATTATAAATGCGAAAGTTTGTGAGTGTGGATGTATGTATGTATGTATGTATGTATGTTTGTTACTCGTTCACGCAAAAACTACTGAACGGATTTGGATGAAATTTGGAACACAGGTAGATTATAACCGGGATTAACATATAGGATACTTTTTAACCCAATAATCCAATACTACGCGGATGAAGTCGCGGGGCACAGCTAGTTTTAAAATAATATGTAAAAATGACAATTGTAAGTGCCCCCGTAGGGCTAAACGATATAAACGCTTTGACTTTGCTTGTAGTCTTATCCGACAGGGTCAGTTTTAACAAGCCCTCTTAATATCGAACACGATGTGATTTTGCAGTAAAATGAATCCAATGCCATATTGTTCGGTGACTTGCCTGTTTAGGCAAGGTCACGTTATAAGCGAAAAGTAACCAGTTCATTGTGGCTTCTACCGATGAGTATGACCTATTGTTCTGTGCTGTGGTTTATTTCAACGTCCACCGATGAATGCAAATCTTTATTTTAAATGTGTGACTTATAAATCAGCATCATTTTGTATACTTAGGTACCTACTGCGGTTATTTTATACAAGTATATATTTAGCTATACCTTGCGTGGGCATTTTTTTTAACGACACGGCGCGGCGCTGTTAACTATAATAATAATACCGAATGTACCGCACATTTATCACCCGGAGAGCATACGATTTTATATTTGCGACTATTGGATGACCTATAAACATATACTCGTATACCAACTATAGTACTGCCCACTACTACAATTCCTTTAGACCACAATGAACATGCGAAATGTATTTAAAAATTGTTACCCATGTCAAGTTATTGTGAATTAATATTGATACTTCAGCTAAAGGAGCTTGCTTTAAATGTGTAAAACGTCTTGCGCAGGCTTAAAATCTGCAAAGACATGGAAATTATCATCTATACAAATAAATAAAATTGGAGTGTCTGTTTGTAATATTAAAATAGCACCTTTTCACTAAATGCATATGAAAGTACATACGACACCTATAGCAAAAATGCGATTTAAAAATTTTTTGTCTGTCTGTCTGTCTGTGTGTTTGTTCCGGGTAATCTCCGAAACGGCTGGACCGATTTTGACGGGACTTTCACTGGCAGATAGCTGATGTAATAGGGAGTAACTTAGGCTACTTTAATTAAAAAAAAAACAATTAGGGTTCCGCGTAAAAAAATAAAAACACATGAAATCAAAGAGTATCTCCGAAACGGCTGGACCGATTTTGACGGGACTTTCACTGGTAGATAGCTGATGTTAGAAGCAGTAATTTAGGCTACTTTTATTTTAGAAAACTAAATTTAAAAAAATGGGTCCTGTCGCGCGGGCTTTTTTGTTAAGTTAAATTCCACGCGGACGAAGTCGCGGGCTCAGCTAGTTTATCATAAAACTGTAAACAGTTAAAAAAGTGACACCACATATTTATCTTTACTTAATACTATTATAATAATTGACCGCTGCCAGATATGTGTAGATTTACAAACTAACGAATTGCGAATCTTATTCAGATGGGACAGATGGACTCGAATTACGTTATAGGTACTGTATCCATTCACCTACTCCATATTTATATGTATAAGTACCTACTTCATGTTCTTAATTAATCTATACGTTGGGTATGTTAATAAAATTATCTGAATGAAAAGTAATAAGGTCTTCTTCCTAAAAATGCACGATATTTGAAATGGTGCTTTTTAGTAAACGCCCAAGATAATGTTAAAAGCGGAAAAAGGTTTTCTTTTATGGAACAAATAAAAACGTTTAAAAACCTGTAAAACGACTATGAAATAATCCGCGCAAGATATTGCTGTTTTCATTTTCAGAACAATGTTGTAGTATGTAACGCATGTATGTACAAGTATTTGGATGCCAATGTCAATATTTTTTATATGTAGGAGTTGTTAAATATCAATAAAAACAATTGAGTAATCAGTTTACGAAGTCACATTGTTGCAGTCGTATTGTTTGATCGGTGTGTTGGTGCTGGTATTCAAAGCTAAATGCCAATGAAGTTTGTAGTAGGTACCACTAATGAATGAAAATTGAATTGAATTTACTTCCGTACAGTTTGGAACCGCAGTAACGTTATGTCCAAACGACTTTCAGGAGAATTTCTCAGGGTTGTTTCCTAGGCCCAATTTTATTATTAGACTACGCGTCTTTCAAATTATTGGCAATATTGTAACCTTCGACTCTACGTAAGTAAATAATATTATATTAAGAACAATGATAATTAGCAATATTATTACTTACTTATCTATGTAAAATTTGCTTTACTTGTAGGTATGTAGCTAAATAATTTTTAATATTACAAATTATTTGTTTGTAGCTTACAGAATTAGCATCATTACAGGTATAGGTCGACGGAATATAGTTTTTTAGTCAATAAAAACAGAATCACAAAAAGCTGTCCCGCGACGCCCCATACACTTGCTTACCTGAGCCAAACGGTGGATATACTTACCTACCTACATGTAGCGAGCAGAGCGGACTTTTCGACAAGAACCCAAAAAAGTGGATGTCATCATTCTCAATACAATATTCGAAACGTGCAATTTAAGATCGCTACCGGTTGTCTTTGTTTGGATTCCTGTTTCGAAAGCACTATTGGTAACTTTAGGAAGCAAGTTACATTGCTGGGTTACAGTGATAGTGAGTTATTCTTGTTTACTTTCTTGAGTGAGTTATACTTGTTTACTTTGTTATTGTCGTTTAGGTTTCCACTGACATAGAAATGCAAACATAATGATGCAATGCTGTGTGTGCAGCCCATAGATGAAGGAATGTAGCGAAAATTTCTAAAAGGTCTTTGGTGCAGCCAAACAAATCTTTAATCTGCGATTCCTATATTATAGTCTAATTACTTTCATGTGAAATAAAATTATGTAATACCTAACATGTAGTATATATTTTTTATTAACTCCGATAAAATAATGTAAAATAGAATAACTCTTTATTGCACACTAAAGTTCGCAATATATCTAATAACATAAAAAAACAATAGTGTACATTGGGCGGTCTTATCGCAGACTGCGATCTCTTCCAGACAACCTTTGGATGGAGAGAGTTATGTCATGTTGTCAAGGTACCTAGTAGTCTACAGTGTATTCATTATTCAAACATTAACCTATACCATATATACCTACTATATAAATACATGCATAATGTAAGTTTTATCAAATCTGATTGGTTGCTTAGGTAGGCACCTACCTACCTTTATAAAGTACTAGCTGTGCCCCGCGACTTCATCCGCGTAGTATTGGATTATTGGGTTAAAAAGTATCCTATCTGTTAATCCCGGTTATAATCTATCTGTGTTCCAAATTTCATCCCAATCCGTTCAGTAGTTTTTGCGTGAAGGAGTAATAAACATACATACATACATACATCCACACTCACAAACTTTCGCATTTATAATATTAGTAGGATATGGACCTGGCGGTTGTTCTAGTTCGGTCGAGCACAGCTTTTGCATGTTAAATAGGAAGCAGTCCCTAGCAACACCAATATTATGCGCCTATACTTACCTACCGAATGAAAGCCATACCAGGCTTCTTGAATCAGTTTGGTTACATTTATAGCTACTTATGTTAATTTACATAGCCACATGTTGCTTTCTAGTCATTTCAGCGTTTTTGTAAAATAGGTCAATAATTTTATGAAATAATGTGAATCGGGTGAATAGGTATGTCGATTTTTTGTAAGGAGGTATCTATTTTCGATGCAGGCTGGCTTTCTATGAACATAATTTGTTTAAAATTTGGGTAGGTATAATACCTATGTTATTTGCACGAATATAAAAAAAACACGGATGGATCTACCAATGAACACGTAAGTAACACGACCACAGCGTAAAACTTACCATTTCTTCTTGTCCTTCATTGTGGAATTTTAATCACTTACTATCGTAAAACTCTCATAAAATCGTATACTTTCAAAATGTTCATAAAATGTTCACTAATAACAAGAGAATTTGCCGCTAAAGTCTTTTAATGTTTCGTAAAAATGATCAATTGTAAGTAGCACCAAAAGGCCGGTTTGTTTTGCGATTTCCTGTGGATACTTCAAAACATTGTGAATGAAAGCGAGGCGATCGATAATGTGTTTGCTGGGGGCGACTACAGGGAGCGGGCGAAGCGCCGAGCGCGGACAGACTGCGAGCGAGGGTCGCCGTCAGCGCCGAGGCAGAATCGCAACACCGCCGCTCGCCGCCGCCTCCGCTGATGACGTCAACATCAATCAATGGACTTCGGAGACCTTGACTATGGCAATCAACGGGAGTGGATAAGCTCTCCTATGTCATTATTAAGTACATAGTTTCTTTTACTAAAGCGTGCGATGACTAGGTAATAGTTTATATGTAGAGGTCTACCATATTCAGTCTCCATAGCTGTATCTATAGGTACCTAACTACCCTTATTCATCCAGAATGTATCAAGAATCAAGAATGTGTGCTCATATATTCTGGATAAACAATTACGGACGGAACGTTAATGGACGGAATGTTAGATTATTTCAAACTAATAATTTAGTTAGATCTAATTATTATTGCACAAAACTGCATAGTTGATTAGGTACCTATCTAATGCACATTCGGTGATGGTGCGGTGACCCTGGTTTCATTCTAGGTATCGATCTATTGCAAGACTAGCGAAAGGTAGGTGTCACAGTAGTTAAGAGCTCATTAATTAATAATTATGATCTCTATGTACTTACTTTTCATTTTATTTCTAAATCTTCTTATACTATTTGATGGGTTTCCTTCTTGGTCGAAAGCTGAATTGAACAGATTTGATAGAATTTGGTTTCCGGCAATCACTGTGCTTGAACTGATTAGATAACAGTAATCTTCTAGCAATGTTTACATAAATTGTATGCAATAGGCACCTAAGTAGATATATAGGTATATTAAAGAAATCTCTGGGTCAGTTTATTTCCTGCGAAATTCCTGAACCTGGTTGTTTTATATTTGTGTTAATAGGTATTCTACAAGTTAAATGTTTTATTTATAAGTCAAGAGTTATTTCAATGAATTATGGGTGCACCTGGATTGTTAGGTATAATGAGGAAATGTTAGAGTAGTAGATAAACATTTAACTAAAGTATCTAGGTTCAAGTTGTTTCCGCATCTTATGGTCAAATCTGTCAAGTTCGTCGAGATGCAACTCAAAGATTATGCTATAAAAGTACATTTTACAATCTCAGCTCTTCGCTTCCTTAAGAGCTATATCGCGCACTGATATGCTGGTCTGTGATTAAATGTATTTACCACGGAATTACCTGCTATGTTTTTTCTCTAGGTCAATGCGAAGAAAAGATATAGGTAAAGTATGAAACTATAGAGTTTTTTCCTATATCTACGAGCATTGTTCGTTAGTACATACTTTAGATAAGCTAAGAACGAATGATTGTTTGCTAAGTAACTGGACACCTTTTGGTGTAAGCGTGAGACACATAACATAAGAATATAACGGGCATATCTACTCGTACCTTGTAACATTTACTACTGTGTCGTATATTCTTGTACTCAATAAACGTTTTTTCTTTCAAGTATTATTTTTTTTCATGTAACAGATAAAATTATGAAGATAATAAATTTTACTTCGGCTGTTACTTAAAATGAAGAAACTTAGAGTTAGTCTCTAAAATCGTTGAACTCTACGTACAAAGCGATCCCGATGCACGCATTGTACACTACACTACTTATTAGTACTACACCATGGACTTACTGATACACTATGGACTGCATTATCAGTATCGGCAGCATTGTTGCTGCAAAATATCTACGAATTTGTCCGCTGAATATTACAAACTTGAGAAAGTATGGGTTGATAAAACCAAAAATGATCGTCAGGATAGACTTAGTCGAACAAGCAACACTCTATATTGTTCTCTACAATTTCTAAATGTGTTCTCGTAAAGTGAAGAAAAAGCAATTACCCTGAATCGCAACGCCGCGTGATCAGAATTGACACGTGCCCTCTCAAACTGCAGTTTTCTTTGGTCATATTGATAACCAACGGCGTGCGATAACATTTTCTTACTCGCCTCTCAATTTCAGCAGGTATATTCAGGTCGGATTATTGTTTACCTAATAGGTCTGTTTGCAATTATAAATTAATATTGCTTATTGCTTGATGTCCTTAGTAAAGGAGATACCTAGTTTTAGGAATGTAATTATACATATTGATAGGTAGGTACCTACCTTTTATTTATTACATTGTGTGTGTATTTTAATGAGTTACTTACGTGAAATGCCATTGTAAAATGAATCATGGACCTATAGGTGTCAATTTCGCAATGACACAAAGCAAAGTACCTACATATAGCACAAACTGCACAAAGTAAAGTAATAGCAGTGCAGTGTAAATGGCTATCGAGATGAATGAATTGCGTGACGGACTATAGGTATTTTAGGGAGGGGCATAACGACATTAGGTTACTGTGGGTACCTACATGATTAAATATATTCTGCCCTTTGATTGGAGATAGGTAGGTACTTACTAATTTTAATCCTAATCGAAATTTATTTCGTGTATTAAATATGTTTTTGATATACCCATTTAATTGATCTATTTGGAGTAGGTAGGTAGATAGCATAGAATACCTACATACCACAAGCTGGACTATTGACCTACTTGTCTATAAGTAGGTATCTATCTAATTCATAATAAGATTACATTGTTCGTTGTGCAGAAAAAGTAGAGTTGAATAGAGTTGTTTAAATAATTTTATGGGGCTTTTATCGTTATTTCAGCGAAGTGGGTGTTTGCTTTGGTTTCTCAGCGTATGAGAGTTGTTTAGCCGTCGATATCTCTGTTGAGTCACCGACACATTGACACCGAGACTGACAAACCTTCGCGAGAATCGCATTCAAATTCATAGTTCAAAACAACGGATACATTTAGCTGGAACAAGGAACCTGACGAAATCCTACCAACGAGTGCATGACACCAGTATACGTATTTGTAGAACTCGTCAATCTTTTGAAACCAAGAGGATTGTGGTCGCAAGCCGCGTCGAAATTTCGGCCGATTCTGGGGTTCTACTCTTAGCAACGATAATCGATGTATCGTGTCATGCGTGTTGTATCCTACTCTAAATTCTATATTTTTGCCGTCGTATCGATTACTGAACGAACAGTACAAAATTATCGTTAAAATTCAGTAATCGATACGACGGAAAAATATAGAATTTAGAGTAGGATTCGAAAATAAGAATGCCACGATATACATATCGATTACCTATCGTTGCTAAGAGTAGCACCCCAGAATGGTATATGAGAATCGACAGACGACGACAAATTTTAATATTCACACAACCATTGTTTTACACCTGAACAGCTGGCGCCCTAGTTCCACAGACCTAGTAATTCCGTTACGACAAATTTAGGTCTCACCGTTTGCCTTCCTTCACTATGGATATGAGCGGAGGACGTGTTAATTTGAAACGGCCGTATGATCCGTTACAATTCTTACAAAAACCTCTGTAAACAGATGCACCAGATGTGTGTCATACAACGCTATTAGCATCCCTATAAAACCTGAGCGCTCACTCGGACTGCGATTAATAGGGATTAGCTGTTGGAAAGGTTAGGCTCCGTACGACTTTACAAAGGAAAATGTTGTTCAGTTGCAAGTTATTCTGTGTTATTTTCCTTATTTTTATTATTGCTGTTCAAACAAAACCTTTGGACGGCTCCAAGTCATCTGTTGCACAAAAAGATAATACCGAAGAAATTATGGAAGGGGCAGAGTCACAGAACCCGTTTCTGCCGCGCTTCGCTATGAAGAAACTGCGAGAGAGGAACGAGAAGGCTCGAGCTCAGAGGAGGAACTATTTGCCACATAGGAGAACGAATACACCAGCGCGGGCACCGTGCCCCCAGCGGTATTATGTAAGTAGCTTTTACCAAAATAATCCTTAACATAGGTGCCAATGCTATAAAATTCTGTTAAATGATCTTAATTAGGTAGGTAACATTTCTTCATTTTAGTGTGTGACTAGTTTTACGTGTATCTTACTATGCAAAGTATCTGAAACGTAAACACATAATAAACAATAATGGATCTTAATCTCATACTATCAATAGTATTAAGCTTTCCAATACTAACATATTCACTTGCCTACATTATATGTAGGAGTGCCTAAAATGACAATATACCGACTTTTTATAAACTTCGTAGAAGACGTCTAATAGATTTGTTTATTTGTTTAAATAATTTGTTGAAACCGGACACCTTTCTTCGACCTAGATTGGTCATGATATAAACCCATGTTACTTACAAAGACCTCACATTACCTCTAAGTTTACCAAGTTATCTACGTTTTTCAGAAGAAATGAAGGCGCTTATCATTTTCTATATTGCAATGGGGCTGGCTGGTGTGTTCGCTAGTCCCGTTTTACAACAAACAAGCGATGACGAGAAGACAATATCAGAAAACCCAGTAAGCAACGAAACAGGGCCAAAACTTGTAAAAGATACAGCGTTGGACAAAACCGTACCGGACCAAATGAAGACAGTGACCAACGAAAACCCGGATTCCTCTAAAGGCTCCGACGAAAAGAATGACGGCGGGGAAATAGAGATTGTCATTCAGGAACACATCATTGAAGACGAAGATGATGTTACTACACAAACACAGAGTGATATCAACGAAGACGTTCCTTTCGATAGCAATCTCTTACCGATGAATATTGAGGAGGAAATAATGGAAACCGCCAAAGGGTTTGTCCCGATTAGAATTTTCAAAAGGAAGCAAATACCACGTCGGAGGTTCTCAACACGTAGATATTTCCAAAGGTATCCCTACAAGAAATTCCACTACTACCCTTACGCAGCATTTTATCATCCGAGCTCTCTAAGATTTTATTAGACTTCATAATTATGTGTAGAGTAATTTATTGTAACTTATTCCTATTATACTTATTTTTATATTCTATGCATACTGCATGTGTGACTATAACGTATATCGCATAAATGAAAAATAAAATGATTTTCCATGTAATTTATTGTTTCATGTCTATAAAACTAACTATACGCATAAATGCCTTAATAATTAATTATATCGATTCAAATTATATTTAATTTAATATTTACAAAGATCATAATAAAATGTATATTTCTGCATTCTATAATTGCAACTCCTAAAGTAAGGAAAATGTTGTACACTTATGTTTTATTACACTCATGGCAGTTGTTTTAGGTAAGCGGTTCCCTCCCACCGCTGCGTCGATTCACGCCCTCTATACACACATTATGACACGAAAATGTTATTCGATTACAAAAATTTTGTTAAATCAAATTATAATAATATCCCTGCTCGTCAATACACGAAACACAATATATAAATAAACACTACCCTCACTCATAGAGAATTAAAAGCAAATAAATTACGATTATAACTTAAATAATGAATACCATCTTAAAATGACACGAGGAAGGGTCGTCGGTGTCGTGCTCCGAGTAGGGGCCGGTGCCGGGGCGCAGAGTCCGCGCGCGAGGCGCTCGCACTCATTTGCCGGGCCCCACGAGCGCCTCGTCCATGAGCTCGTCGTCGGTGATGCAGGGCGAGTTGGAGTGCGGCGAGGGCGCCACCAGCGGCGACGGCGCCGGGCTCTTGGCCAGCTGCAGCGCCAGCGCCGGCGACGCGGGGTACACGGGCCGCACCGCCACCAGCCCCGACACCTTGCTGCCCGACGACGACGAGAAGTCCAGCAGCATCTCGGCCGCCTCCTGCGGCGTGGTGGCGCCGCTGCGGGCCACCGCGCCGCTCGCCGGCGGCTTCATGCATGAGTCGGCGCCCTTGCGGTCCTCCGAGCTGCCTTTGGGGGCCGGAAACCCCTTCGCCATGTCCGTTTTGAAGTCCAGCGGCAGCATGGGAAAGGATCCCGGGTAGCTGTCCTTAGGGTCGTCTTTCCCTCTTTGCGGACTCTCCCCTTTCGCGATAACGTCCGCAGCGGCCTTCGTGAACTCCAGGGGCCTATCGGAGGGGTCGCCCTTGCCCGGCTGGACCGTCTTCGGGCTCACGCCGCCCACGTTGAGCAACGGTTTCGGTACGTTTAAAGGGTACGCTGATTTCTGTAATGAATCCGTGTTTCTGGCATTCGGGTTGTCGAAGTGCGGAAACGGATATTTATTTTGGTCTAGAGTGCGAGCGAAATCGTTGACCAGCGATCGGCTGTCGAACTGAGACGCTGGCGTATTCTTATCCGGCGTGTTCTGTTTGGGCAATTTGGGTATTTGAAACTTACTCGTATCTAGGGGCTTTATTAAATTTTCGACTATAAAATTTGCATCCTTGGACGATTTGAACCTGTCGCCGTCTATTTCGTCCCTGGAACTGCTCGGGCTAGAGTGTCGGTCGGATTTGGAGGAAAATATTGACTTATCTGAATTGCTCATAAGCTTAGTTCGGGCTTTCTCTCGTTCTCTATCTCTCATTATTTTCGCTAAATCGTTACTGCTACTCTTAGGTGAACCGGAACTAGATTTCGATGCGGATTTCGACAAATTAATACCCGCGTTACTAGCGCTTGATGATTTTGAATAAGGCACTTTGGGCATACCGGCGTTACTCGTTCCGGACGAGTCGGAGGGGCTCATGTTCGCTTTAGGCGGCGTTGAGCCCGGCGTGACGCCGCCCGACTTGGAGGATTGCATCACTTGAGTTTTCTTAGACGCCGGGCCACTGATCACTCCCGGTTTGAGCCCCGTGTGGGTTTTAGGGGACCCTTGACTGGGCGGAGTGAGCTGCGGCGATGACTGTTTACTAGAGCTCGAACTGTAATTCAATTTGGAGCTACTGCTCGAAGAATCTTTTGACCTAGTCTTATTGATTGTTATTTTCATCCCATCAGAACTGGGCTTCACCATATATTCTTGATTTTTGCTTTCATTAAGTTTGCTGCTTCCCGTCATACTTTTTGGATCAGAAAATTTATTCGAACTACTCGAGGAGCTAGATTTGGCGCCTACCTCCGAGTCCGTGCCGCAATGCTGGGCTGACTTCAGCTTGTCTATGACGGCGCTGAGAGAGCCCTTTCTGTTGCGAGCCTGGCTCGGTGCGTTGGACTTGTTGACTTCCACGTTAGGCGGGGAAATCAACGGCTCCGAAACCGGGCTATCACAGGACACGGCGGTTATTTCTAATTGTTTCAACTTCATTGGGTTTTTTAATTTGGGACTGCTCCTACCAGAACTGGAAAAAGACAAACCGGAATGTTTCTTTTCTTTGTCCCTCGATGTTAACGAGCCGGATCCGTAGCTGTCTTTGGATATTTTTTTCGTGAGGTCATATCCGGTCGTGCCGGATTTTCCAGACGGGGAGCCGCTCGTCGCCGACTTAAGTGCTGACATACTCGGCTTGCCCGAGCCCGAGGAGCTGTGTTTAGGCGAGGAGATGTTATGGTTTTTTGGACTCGAGTAGCCGGGTAAATGTTTGGGGCTGTTCTGCACCGGGGAATGTCGCGGGCTGCTGTGGTGGCTCGACGTCCCCGACGGCTTCCCCATACCCTTCACGGTACTGGGACTGGGCGACTTAGTTATCGATACGGACCTGCCGTGTGTTGGACTGGGACTAAATTTTCTTATGAGCGAGTTTGGGGACGTCGGCCGTAAAGGGGACCCGTCCGTGGGTTTGATGCTGACGGAAACCGGTTTAGTCAGTGGATCTTGTTTGGGGGGTACTTTTTCTGGGGGCCCCATGGAGTCATCCCTCCTCCGTTTCTTTTTCTTTTCCTTGCTGCGTTCCTCCGATTTGCTCGATTTCTTTTCGGATCGGATTCGGTCATCGAGAGACTTCATTTGCGAGGAGGTGATCGGTGTGATTGTTATAGAACTGGGTAGCGCGGCGGGCGCGGCCGCCGTGATAGGTATTATCTCAATCCCCGGCCGCCTGTCGAGGCAGAGCATCGTGGACAAACTCGACCCTGACCCGGCGCTCGCTGTGTTCGACGAACTAGAGCCTATAGGAGTGATGCTCACAGACGAAGGCATAAAAGATTTACCTTCAGTCAAATCCAAGAGCAGAGACGACGAACTCCTGCCGCTCCTTATTTCTGAATCTTTACTTTTAAGCTTTTGCCTTTTGTGATCAGACTTGTGAAAAGAATTCCTGTAACAAGGGAAAGGTACTGATGAATTTGAATGTAGCAAATGCCGGATGAGTTGAACGACTTAAATCATTTAAGGTGAACGCACATTTGGCGGCGCCGGACGAGCCGAATTTTCGATTCTTTATTAAATCCCATGCAACCTCGCACATCTAGCCGCGCTGCACACGCCGCAATTTGCGGGCATTAGCGCGTTCGGCGAGTGCGGCGCGGCCAAATGTGCGGTCAGCTTTTTCTTTTTCGTGACAATTTGATAGCACGTCGTTGACGATGTGCTTCTAGCTAGGAGAAAAGAAACGGTTTCAATATTTTACAGAGAGTAAAAGAAAACATTATTATATTCAATCATTCAATTCAAACGTACAATGTGTAGGTGAGTAGTTCTTGTAGAAGCAAAAGGCTCACCTCCTATTACTTAGGTGGCAACTAATACCATTGAAAAAATATCGGTTCAAAAAATAGTACATCGGCTTACATTTAAGTGGAAAAACCAGCGAATCCTACTATATTCCTAGAAGACAAAGAAGCTGAATGACAAACCTGATAATATCTTCGACGTCTCCATCGTTCGAGTTGTCCATGTCGGAGGAGGGTCTGTGGTCGAGCGGCGCGAGCGTGTCGGCCGCGTCCATGGCCGACAGCTCCATGTCCGACGCGAACTCGTTCTGCGAAACCGACGACTCCCGACCTTCCATATCCTCATTAGTAGAATTACTATTCACAGTGTTGTCATCTTCGTTCACGTAATCCTCAGAATTGTCGCTGTCGCTGTCAGAGTCCATCATTTCGGTGATAGCTTGTTTGCCCTTCTTCTGGCTCGAAGACCAGAGGTCGTCGGATTTCCTCTTTTTGGACTTGCGTTCTTCTTGTTTGGTGTCGCTTGTTGAGTCTTGACACATGACTGATAGCTGGTGCTGCTGCTCGGAAAGGTAGTTGCCTGGGTAGAAACATTCATAATAATAAATATCGCCAGACTGACACACCAACTGTATGATCCCAAACTAAGCAACGCTTGTACTATGGGCACTTTGCAATGGACTGGGGGGAACCCAGTGACACCCAGACCTGGGCAAATTACGAAAAGGCCATTTCGGAAATTTGCCCTGGTGGGAATCGAACTCGCAACCATCATGTGCAGTGCGTTGAGGGCCGTACGCTCGAACCACTGCGCCAAGCGGTCGTCGTTTGTAGCGCTATCTGGTGGTAAACGGCGTAAACAATAGCGTTGATGTTTAATACGAGCGTAGTCGTCGCGTCCGTATACAATGCTACCCAAACTCGACTCTATTTCCGAGTTCATAGAGTAGCATATCAATTGGCGAATGGAAGATAATACAATCGCTTACCGCCCTGATGCGGGTGGCCGACGTTGGTGGGGTACAGCGGGCGCGAGTGCGCGCCGGGCTCGTGCTTGACGTCGCCGCCCGGGTCGAGCCCGCCCAGGCCGCAGCTAAAATTTGGCTCCAACGCAGAGTACCCGCCGTTTACCTGCTTGCTGGCCGCTTCACCCTCCCATACTTTCATCAGGGACCTGGGTACAATGTTACGAAATACCATCAAAATCGGTGCTTACAATATTTAAGGAAAAGTCATGTGAAAAAAACATTTGAACAACATTTGAAAAAAAAATCGTCCAACTTCTTTTTCACAAAAGTTTTTAAGGTGATGGGGGCGGTCGTGTTCTCCATACATATTTCATTCCGAATTTATACGAGACACACAAAGTTTTTCCTTAAAACAATGGATTTTATCACTTCTAAATAAATTATTGTATTCGCATCTAATGATTTCAGGCATTTAAAAATAGATTAACATAATCAAAATCGATCGTAAAATTTGTTAAATTTTACGCCTGTGTGTGTGAACTTGTCAGCGCCATCTGACTAAATTAGGCCATTATTAACATAAAATTTGTACTTTGAGTAAACTGCGTGCTAATAGTGTACTAGTTGAAATGACAGATGGTGGTGACCAAATTTTTATTGCAAATATGTATATCCCTATATTGCGCCATCTATATTAATAATTCCGTCAAGGGGTACGGTAGACTCGATTGAAACGTTACCAGAATAATAAAACTTAAAAAAATAATGATTTTGAGTCGACAACATATATCCGCAAAATTCGGATTGTCGTGATAAACAATGTTATAATTATAATATTCGGCACAGTACCGCCATATTTTCTATGGACGCATGTCAGTCAGTGTCAGTGATGACAGTGCCAGTGTTCTTAGTTGGTGGGCCATATTTTTAAAGAAAGAAGAAGAAGTGCATTTATTGATTGAGCTGTCAGAACAAACAAATTCAGTGTTCAATGTTCATGATGTTTCCGTACGAGTATTCATTTCATTTAGTTTTGCTTTGCATAGTGATTAACTTTCATCATCATCATCATCAGCCTATGCTTGTCCACTGCTGGACATAGGCCTCCCCTAATGAGCGCCATAGCGCCCTGTCTTCAGCTTGCCGCATCCAGCATCTGCCTTCAGTTTTTCGCAAATCGTCATCCCACCTGGTCGGAGGGCGTCCTACACTACGCTTGCCGAGTCGAGGTTTCCACTCAAGAACACGTTTAACCCAGCGGTTGTCGGTTCTTCGCGAGATATAGCCAGCCCACTGCCACTTCAGCTTGCTAATTCTTTGAGCTATGTCGATAACTTTGGTTCTCTGTCGGATGTATTTGTATTTCTATTAACTTTGTTTGGATGTAAACACATCATGCCGAAAATTGTAATGAGTCACATTTCACCCGAGCGAAGCCGGGTTTTCATCTTTTATTATCATAATAATAACATTCAATAAAAAAATGAAGTAACGAGCTAAGTATTTTTAATATTTTCCGGACATAATACAATACTAAGTTTCTAATAAATAAATTAATGTATCGCTGACATGATAGGTATCAGATAAATAAATAAATATCGCCAGACTTACTCATCAACTATATGGTGCCAAACTAAGCAACGCTTGTACTATGGCTACCATACATTAAACTGGTGGCGATCCCAGTGACACCCAGACCTGGGCAAATTACGAAAAGGCCGTTTCAGAAAATTTCCTTTGTCGGGAATCGAACCCGCAACCATCCGATGTTGTGAGCCGAGCGGCCAACGCTCAAACTACAGCGCCAAGCGGTCGTCAATTCGCCACACGAGGTACTACGTTGTTGCAGACGCGACGTTGTCAATTGGTAGAGAGCGGCGACTTGACAACGTCGGATGTCTATTATAAAAGCGTTTGTTGTCGGAAATATTTTTTTCGTTTAGTGTATTATAGGTAGGATCACAGATATAGATTTACATAGATAACGCAAGTATCACGATTTGTATTGAAACCAAGCGTGCCAAATTTTTAACACTTACTGTGACGTCATAGATGGCGGGAAATCCAAACCGATTCAAAGACACCGATGCCGCTGATGCCCCTCCGCCCGCTACGATTCTCTCGAGTGATTATCTCGCTCATACTCATATTTTTATATCTGTAGTCGTGAAGGACTGTAAGTTATAGGCGACCAACCTTGACGCTTGGTCGGGGTTTTCCGACACGCTAAGTACATACATTTGCGTTATCTATGTAAATCCATATATGTGGGTAGGATAGTGTTGCCGCTGGCTTAGGATTACCGTATAGGTACATAAAAATGAAAATTTACTATATTTGCCAAATAAATACCGAACCTGGTATATACAAACCATAGATACTACTGTACTATCTATACAAATAAATAAAATTGGAGTGTCTGTTTGTAATATCAAAATAACACCTTTTCACTAAGTGCATATCAAAGTACATACGACACCTATAGCAAAAACGCGATTAAAATTTTTTTGTCTGTCTGTCTGTGTGTTTGTTCCGGGTAATCTCCGAAATGGCTGGACCGATTTTGACGGGACTTTCACTGGCAGATAGCTGATGATAAAAGGAGTAATTTAGGCTACTTTAATTTCGGAAAAACAATTAGGGTACCGCGTAAAAAAATAAAAACACATGAAATCAAAGAGTATCTCCGAAACGGGTGGACCGATTTTGACGGGACTTTCACTGGTAGATAGCTGATGTTATAAGCAGTAACTTAGGCTACTTTTATTTTAGAAAAACGAAATTTAAAAAAATGAGTCTTGTCGCGCGGGCTCAGAACGCGGGAGCGGGCTTTAGTTAAATTCCACGCGGACGAAGTCGCGGGCTCAGCTAGTATTATATATGTACACATGTACTAGGTAAGTCCTACTAATATTATAAATGCGAAAGTTTGTGAGTGTGGATGTATGTATGTATGTATGTATGTTTGTTACTCCTTCACGCAAAAACTACTGAACGGATTTGGATGAAATTTGGAACACAGATAGATTATAACCGGGATTAACATATAGGATACTTTTTAACCCAATAATCCAATACTACGCCGATGAAGTCGCGGGGCACAGCTAGTGTATGTATGTATGTATGTATGTTTGTTACTCTTTCACGCAAAAACTACTGAACGGATTTAGATGAAATTTGGAACACAGATAGATTATAACCAGGATTAACATATAGGATACTTTTTAACCCAATAATCCAATACTACGCGGATGAAGTCGCGGGGCACAGCTAGTATGTAATAAATATTGGAATGAAGTTCCTTATCGCGCGTTGCGAAAGGGGGCTAGACGGAAAAAATTAAGACCAAAAAATGTGTAACGACACTTTTTTCGCTATATGTACGGCGTGCGCGTGTTTCTCTGTATGTCTCTCTCTCTCCCTTATAGAAAGCAAGCCAGTTATTATTTTTTTCGTATCGTCTTTCTATTTCGCATTGAACAGTGTGGTGTCGCGACTAACTTTTCCTTTTCCTGTTCCTTTTCCTTTTCCTTTTCCTTTTCCTTTTCCTTTTCCTTTTACTTTTACTTTTACCTTTACCTTTACCTTTACTTTTACTTTTACTTTTACTACCATCGACGATTGACGACCGCTTGGCGCAGTGGTTTGAGCGTAGGCCGCTCGGCTCACTACACCGGGTGGTGGCGGGTTTGATTCCCTTCACGGTAAATTTCGGAATTGGCCTTTCCGTAATTTGCCCTGGTCTTGGTGTCACTGGCATCGCCCCCAGTCCATTGTACGGTATCCATTGTCCAAGCCTTGCTTAGTTTGGGACCATACAGTTGGTATGTTTGTCTGGCGATATTTGTTTATTTATTAGTATTATTTTGATTGAGCTGAAGCTGTGATAGCCGATTGCTTAAAGCACGCGTCTTGCGGGCACCAGGTATTGGGTTCAAACCCCGGCTCGCACATCTGGATTTTTCGAAATCTATGTGTGACTCATAATTTCTATATGATTATCACTAGCTTACGGTGAAGGAAAACATCGTGAGGAAACCTGTATGTCTTAGAAGATCTAACCAATTTTCGTAAGACATGTGAAATCCGCCAACCCACACTGGGCCAGCGTGGTGGATTATGGCCTGAATCCTCCTCATGTTGAGGGGAGGCCCGTGCCCAGGAGTGGGACGTCAAAAGGGCTAAATTAATATAGTTATTACTAGCTGTGCCCCGCGACTCCGTCCGCGTTCTGCTGAAATTTTTCCTGAATTTTCTTTGCTATAAACCTCACGGAGCCCGAGACCTTTCCAACGAATGCAAAACCGTGGAAATCGGTTCGTGCGTTCTGGAGTTATAGCGTCAGGAAGGAAAACCCAACTTATTTTTATATAGTAGAAGACTAGCTGTGCCCCGCGCCTCCGCCCGCGTTCTGTTGAAATTTTTCCTGAATTTTCTTTGCTATAAACCTCACGGAGCCCGAGACCTTTCCAACGAATGCAAAACCGTGGAAATCGGTTCGTGCGTTCTGGAGTTATAGCGTCAGGAAGGAAAACCCGACTTATTTTTATATAGTAGATTATCTTTGTTGCAACCTACGTAGTGGAAATCATCAAAGAACTGGCCTGTTAATAATTAGTTTTTAAATTCCGTGTAATTTATATTGACATTTGTTTTTACATAGAATGTATTCTCTTTGCATAGAATTCTATTCTGTCTGTCAAAATACGCTGTACATTAAATATCTTGTCTGGCCTCCGTATATGTTTTTATTTAATCTGCTACTCAGAACAGTCGTCGTCAAAGGTACAACCACAGCAAACTGTCTTTAGTAGCTCTTCAACAGCAGCGGGTGCCAACACAACGTTGAGCTTCGCAAAATTAAAGGGAAGCGTCAACTACGCGGCTTGGAGCTTCGCCATGAAGATGTACTTGATCGACAGCGAACTATGGGACTGCGTCATGAAGCCTGCGGAGGAAGTTGACGACTTTCAACGCAAAGATGCCAAAGATCCAAGATTTGCTTGAGTCTAAGCGAACATCTATATCTCATCGTCATGACAGCTGAAACTTCGAAGGAAACATGGAAGCGACTTCGGGAAGCCTACGCTGGCAGCGGGCTTGCTCGACGCTTACAACTTATGAAGAAATAGCTTGGTACTAAACTTGTATTGTACTCGAACATAGAAGCCTATGTGAATGACATGCGTGCAACAACAACTGATTGCCAATCAAGCTGGTCTGGAAGATGAACTTGTTGGTGTGATTATGCTGGCAGGACTCAAGGACAGCTACAGCCAATGGTGATGGCAATAGAGCATTCCGGCACCTCGATATCTACAGACTCGGTTGCATCGATCCTGCTGAAGGAAGAACGCCGAGATGCCTCTGCTACATCTAGTGCCTTTTCGTCGTCTAGTGTAAATAGTGTGCCTAAGGTGTCGTGTACATATTGCAAAAAAGTAGGCCATGTAGTGTCTCAATGTAGGAAACACTACTAACGCTACTCTGTATAGGACTCTAGGTCCTTTAATTTTGATAGAGACACGATTTTTATGTTGATTTCTTGTAATTATTGTTGTTGTTATAAATAAAAATATGTTCACATGGAAAACCACATCTATTTCTCAGTAATGTATCTCATATGTTAGAAAATACACCAACAAGTGTATTACAGTTATATTTTCACTATATTTAGTAACATCTAAATATATTACTCAAAGGTGACTGACTGACTGACTGACATACTGATCTATCAACGCACAGCCCAAACCTCTGGACGGATCGGGCTGAAATTTGGCATGCAGATGTTATGACGTAGGCATCCGCTAAGAAAGGATTTTGATTAATTTTACCCCAAAGGGATAAAAGAGGGGATGAATAATCCCGAAATTTTTGTTAAGTTAAATTACACGAGGACTAAGTCGCGGGCACAGCTAGTCAGACAATAAAATTATTCTATAACAGATGTATATTTTTTATCGTTTTTTTAGAATGATGAATACGCATACAATAATGAATTTTACAATAGCAAAAATATAATATATTCGCTATTTATTATAAAATAAAAAGGCCGCAATAAATATAAAAGTACGCCCTCTAGTGGCTAGTGGCTAAAATACACCTTTTGTCAATGTGTGCGTGTATGTATTACAATAAAAAGTGACAGAAGTTTTTCATCGGAAAACGCTTAGATTATGAATTATTTTAGGTTGATATTATTGCGTATGTCAATGCAGTATAATAAGTCTTAATCGCAAACAATAGTATTATATCTTAGAAATGCTCAAATTTTGCGTAAAAAATAAATAAGTAGAATCTGTTGACTACAGCGTCATCTTGGGAGAAACTGCAATAAACCCGACCGACGCTTCAACCTTAAAGGCGTTCTCTTAGATATATTCACTTAAGGTTGAAGCGTCGGTCGGGTTTATTGCAGTTTCTCTCAAGATGACGCTGTAGTCAACAGATTCTACTTATTTATTTTTTACGCAAAATTTGAGCATTTCTAAGATATAATACTATTGTTTGCGATTAAGACTTATTATACTGCATTGACATACGCAATAATATCAACCTAAAATAATTCATAATCTAAGCGTTTTCCGATGAAAAACTTCTGTCACTTTTTATTGTAATACATACACGCACACATTGACAAAAGGTGTATTTTAGCCACTAGCCACTAGAGGGCGTACTTTTATATTTATTGCGGCCTTTTTATTTTATAATAAATAGCGAATATATTATATTTTTGCTATTGTAAAATTCATTATTGTATGCGTATTCATCACTCTAAAAAAACGATAAAAAATATAAATCTGTTATAGAATAATTTTATTGTCTGACTAGCTGTGCCCGCGACTTAGTCCGCGTGTAATTTAACTTAACTAAAATTTCGGGATTATTCATCCCCTCTTTTATCCCTTTGGGGTAAAAGAGGCTTAGCGGATGCCTACGTCATAACATCTGCATGCCAAATTTCAGCCCGATCCGTCCAGAGGTTTGGGCTGTGCGTTGATAGATCAGTATGTCAGTCAGTCAGTCAGTCACCTTTGAGTAATATATTTAGATGTTACTAAATATAGTGAAAATATAACTGTAATACACTTGTTGGTGTATTTTCTAACATATGAGATACATTACTGAGAAATAGATGTGGTTTTCCATGTGAACATATTTTTATTTATAACAACAACAATAATTACAAGAAATCAACATAAAAATCGTGTCTCTATCAAAATTAAAGGACCTAGAGTCCTATACAGAGTAGCGTTAGTAGTGTTTCCTACATTGAGACACTACATGGCCTACTTTTTTGCAATATGTACACGACACCTTAGGCACACTATTTACACTAGACGACGAAAAGGCACTAGATGTAGCAGAGGCATCTCGGCGTTCTTCCTTCAGCAGGATCGATGCAACCGAGTCTGTAGATATCGAGGTGCCGGAATGCTCTATTGCCATCACCATTGGCTGTAGCTGTCCTTGAGTCCTGCCAGCATAATCACACCAACAAGTTCATCTTCCAGACCAGCTTGATTGGCAATCAGTTGTTGTTGCACGCATGTCATTCACATAGGCTTCTATGTTCGAGTACAATACAAGTTTAGTACCAAGCTATTTCTTCATAAGTTGTAAGCGTCGAGCAAGCCCGCTGTCAGCGTAGGCTTCCCGAAGTCGCTTCCATGTTTCCTTCGAAGTTTCAGCTGTCATGACGATGAGATATAGATGTTCGCTTAGACTCAAGCAAATCTTGGATCTTTGGCATCTTTGCGTTGAAAGTCGTCAACTTCCTCCGCAGGCTTCATGACGCAGTCCCATAGTTCGCTGTCGATCAAGTACATCTTCATGGCGAAGCTCCAAGCCGCGTAGTTGACGCTTCCCTTTAATTTTGCGAAGCTCAACGTTGTGTTGGCACCCACTGCTGTTGAAGAGCTACTAAAGACAGTTTGCTGTGGTTGTACCTTTGACGACGACTGTTCTGAGTAGCAGATTAAATAAAAACATATACGGAGGCCAGACAAGATATTTAATGTACAGCGTATTTTGACAGACAGAATAGAATTCTATGCAAAGAGAATACATTCTATGTAAAAACAAATGTCAATATAAATTACACGGAATTTAAAAACTAATTATTAACAGGCCAGTTCTTTGATGATTTCCACTACGTAGGTTGCAACAAAGATAATCTACTATATAAAAATAAGTCGGGTTTTCCTTCCTGACGCTATAACTACAGAACGCACGAACCGATTTCCACGTTTTTGCATTCGTTGGAAAGGTCTCGGGCTCCGTGAGGTTTATAGCAAAGAAAATTCAGAAAAAATTTCAACAGAACGCGGACGGAGTCGCGGGGCACAGCTAGTCTACTATATAAAAATAAGTCGGGTTTTCCTTCCTGACGCTATAACTCCAGAACGCACGAACCGATTTCCACGGTTTTGCATTCGTTGGAAAGGTTTCGGGCTCCGTGAGGTTTACAGCAAAGAAAATTCAGGAAAAATTTCAACAGAACGCGGACGGAGTCGCGGGGCACAGCTAGTCTTCTACTATATAAAAATAAGTCGGGTTTTCCTTCCTGACGCTATAACTCCAGAACGCACGAACCGATTTCCACGGTTTTGCATTCGTTGGAAAGCCGGGGTTTGAACCCAATACCTGGTGCCCGCAAGACGCGTGCTTTAAGCAATCGGCTATCACAGCTTCAGCTCAATCAAAATAATACTAATAAATAAACAAATATCGCCAGACAAACATACCAACTGTATGGTCCCAAACTAAGCAAGGCTTGGACAATGGATACCGTACAATGGACTGGAGGCGATGCCAGTGACACCAAGACCAGGGCAAATTACGGAAAGGCCAATTCCGAAATTTACCGTGAAGGGAATCAAACCCGCCACCACCCGGTGTAGTGAGCCGAGCGGCCTACGCTCAAACCACTGCGCCAAGCGGTCGTCAATCGTCGATGGTAGTAAAAGTAAAAGTAAAAGTAAAGGTAAAGGTAAAGGTAAAAGGAAAAGGAAAAGGAAAAGGAAAAGGAACAGGAAAAGGAAAAGTTAGTCGCGACACCACACTGTTCAATGCGAAATAGAAAGACGATACGAAAAAAATAATAACTGGCTTGCTTTCTATAAGGGAGAGAGAGAGACATACAGAGAAACACGCGCACGCCGCACATATAGCGAAAAAAGTGTCGTTACACATTTTTTGGTCTTAATTTTTTCCGTCTAGCCCCCTTTCGCAACGCGCGATAAGGAACTTCATTCCAATATTTATTACATACTAGCTGTGCCCCGCGACTTCATCCGCGTAGTATTGGATTATTGGGTTAAAAAGTATCCTATATGTTAATCCCGGTTATAATCTATCTGTGTTCCAAATTTCATCTAAATCCGTTCAGTAGTTTTTGCGTGAAAGAGTAACAAACATACATACATACATCCACACTCACAAACTTTCGCATTTATAATATTAGTAGGACTTACCTAGTACATGTGTACATATATAATACTAGCTGAGCCCGCGACTTCGTCCGCGTGGAATTTAACTAAAGCCCGCTCCCGCGTTCTGAGCCCGCGCGACAAGACTCATTTTTTTAAATTTCGTTTTTCTAAAATAAAAGTAGCCTAAGTTACTGCTTATAACATCAGCTATCTACCAGTGAAAGTCCCGTCAAAATCGGTCCACCCGTTTCGGAGATACTCTTTGATTTCATGTGTTTTTATTTTTTTACGCGGAACCCTAATTGTTTTTCCGAAATTAAAGTAGCCTAAATTACTCCTTTTATCATCAGCTATCTGCCAGTGAAAGTCCCGTCAAAATCGGTCCAGCCATTTCGGAGATTACCCGGAACAAACACACAGACAGACAGACAAAAAAAATTTTTATCGCGTTTTTGCTATAGGTGTCGTATGTACTTTGATATGCACTTAGTGAAAAGGTGTTATTTTGATATTACAAACAGACACTCCAATTTTATTTATTTGTATAGATAGTACAGTAGTATCTATGGTTTGTATATACCAGGTTCGGTATTTATTTGGCAAATACAGTAAATTTTCATTTTTATGTACCTACTAGCTGTGCCCCGCGACTTCATCCGCGTAGTATTGGATTATTGGGTTAAAAAGTATCCTATATGTTAATCCCGGTTATAATCTATCTGTATTTCAAATTTCATCCAAATCCGTTCAGTAGTTTTTGCGTGAAGGAGTAACAAACATACATACATACATACATACATACATACATACATACATACATACATACATACATACATACATACATACATCCACACTCACAAACTTTCGCATTTATAATATTAGTAGGATACGGTAATCCTAAGCCAGCGGCAACACTATCCTACCCACATATATGGATTTACATAGATAACGCAAATGTATGTACTTAGCGTGTCGGAAAGCCCCGACCAACCGTCAAGGTTGGTCGCCTATAACTTACAGTCCTTCACGACTACAGATATAAAAATATGAGTATGAGCGAGATAATCACTCGAGAGAATCGTAGCGGGCGGAGGGGCATCGGTGTCTTTGAATCGGTTTGGATTTCCCGCCATCTATGACGTCACAGTAAGTGTTAAAAATTTGGCACGCTTGGTTTCAATACAAATCGTGATACTTGCGTTATCTATGTAAATCTATATCTGTGATCCTACCTATAATACACTAAACGAAAAAAATATTTCCGACAACAAACGCTTTTATAATAGACATCCGACGTTGTCAAGTCGCCGCTCTCTACCAATTGACAACGTCGCGTCTGCAACAACGTAGTACCTCGTGTGGCAAATTGACGACCGCTTGGCGCTGTAGTTTGAGCGTTGGCCGCTCGGCTCACAACATCGGATGGTTGCGGGTTCGATTCCCGACAAAGGAAATTTTCTGAAACGGCCTTTTCGTAATTTGCCCAGTTCTGGGTGTCACTGGGATCGCCACCAGTTTAATGTATGGTAGCCATAGTACAAGCGTTGCTTAGTTTGGCACCATATAGTTGATGAGTAAGTCTGGCGATATTTATTTATTTATCTGATACCTATCATGTCAGCGATACATTAATTTATTTATTAGAAACTTAGTATTGTATTATGTCCGGAAAATATTAAAAATACTAAGCTCGTTACTTCATTTTTTTATTGAATGTTATTATTATGATAATAAAATATGAAAACCCGGCTTCGCTCCGGTGAAATGTGACTCATTACAATTTTCGGCATGATGTGTTTACATCCAAACAAAGTTAATAGAAATACAAATACATCCGACAGAGAACCAAAGTTATCGACATAGCTCAAAGAATTAGCAAGCTGAAGTGGCAGTGGGCTGGCTATATCTCGCGAAGAACCGACAACCGCTGGGTTAAACGTGTTCTTGAGTGGAGACCTCGACTCGGCAAGCGTAGTGTAGGACGCCCTCCGACCAGGTGGGATGACGATTTGCGAAAGACTGCAGGCAGATGCTGGATGCGGCAAGCTGAAGACAGGGCGCTATGGCGCTCATTAGGGGAGGCCTATGTCCAGCAGTGGACAAGCATAGGCTGATGATGATGATGATGAAAGTTAATCACTATGCAAAGCAAAACTAAATGAAATGAATACTCGTACGGAAACATCATGAACATTGAACACTGAATTTGTTTGTTCTGACAGCTCAATCAATAAATGCACTTCTTCTTCTTTCTTTAAAAATATGGCCCACCAACTAAGAACACTGGCACTGTCATCACTGACACTAACTGACATGCGTCCATAGAAAATATGGCGGTACTGTGCCGAATATTATAATTATAACATTGTTTATCACGACAATCCGAATTTTGCGGATATATGTTGTCGACTCACAATCATTATTTTTTTAAGTTTTATTATTCTGGTAACGTTTCAATCGAGTCTACCGTACCCTTTGACGGAATTATTAATATAGATGGCGCAATATAGGGATATACATATTTGCAATAAAAATTTGGTCACCACCATCTGTCATTTCAACTAGTACACTATTAGCACGCAGTTTACTCAAAGTACAAATTTTATGTTAATAATGGCCTAATTTAGTCAGATGGCGCTGACAAATTCACACACACAGGCGTAAAATTTAACAAATTTTACGATCGATTTTGATTATGTTAATCTATTTTTAAATGCCTGAAATCATTAGATGCGAATACAATAATTTATTTAGAAGTGATAAAATCCATTGTTTTAAGGAAAAACTTTGTGTGTCTCGTATAAATTCGGAATGAAATATGTATGGAGAACACGACCGCCCCCATCACCTTAAGCAAATGTATTGTTTTATTAAGTGGTATGCACGTCTTAAGCTGCTGTTCTGTGTTGCTATAGGTGAAGAACTGCAATAGGTTTTCTGTCATCTGTACATTATTTTATGGAAGTTTTACAGTCGCCTGTATCTCTCAGGGAAGTTTTCCAGCATAAGCTGAGCTTTCCTTATTAGCGATTTCAATAATAATGAGATCTCAGCTTATGCTGGAAACTTTATCTCTTCCGTGCTGGATATTCACAGTTATTAAGTTTTTACTCATGGGTAATTTGTATCGTCGGACTCTTTTTCTAAGCTCGAGCTCATTTTGATGTATACATTTCAAAAGTAAAAAACAATAATTATTTCTTGAAATGACGACGGCCTGGCGCAGTGGTTCGAGCGCGTAGGCCGCTCGGTTAATTGCACATGGTGGTTGCGGGTTCGATTCCCGCCAGGGAAAATTTCGGAAATGGCCTTTTCGTAATTTCCTCTGGTCTGGGTGTCACTGGGATCGCCCCCAGTCCATTGTACGGTTTGCTTAGTTTGGGACCGTACAGTTGGTGTTTCAGTCTAGTGATATTTATTTATTTATGATATAATGACTGGATTTTCAATCACGTTTGATAAAATAAATGGCAAGAGCATGAATCAAAACCAACCCAAGAGTGGTTGTACCTGAGCGTGATGGGTATGGAGAGCGTGTGCTGCAGCACTTGCGTGACGTACTCGTCGAGGCGGTCGGGCTGGCGCGCCGGGCTGCACAGGCGCGCGCGCGGCGCGGCCGGCTCGGCCAGCTCCAGCTCCAGCGCCGCCAGGCTGCCGTCGCACGGGTGCTCCAGCGCCACGGAGATGTGCTGCCACGACAGCGCCGACACCTCCGCCATCACCGCCGCCTCCACGTCGCCGCCTGGGACAAACACCGACCACCGTAAAGGTCACACTTTACGCCGCCATTTTAACCTTTCGCCCGCCACCGTCGTCGTATCTATCGCGTCGACAACCGACAAGGTCACTCTTTACGCCGCCCTTTTATCCTCTCGCCCGCCACGGTCGTATCTATGCATGGACTCCGCACTAGGATAGACTTGCATCAGAATATGAAAAAATAAACTGGGGCCGGAGCGGACGCGCCGCTATTGTGATTGGTCGAGCGTAAATGTTATATACCGTTATGAAGCGTATGTGTTTCGGAACCTTTTCTTTCCTTTTCTTATGTCCCCGAGTGCGGAATCCAAAGGTTGGTTGGCCCGTGGATAAATGCGACCGCGGAGGTCAAAAGATTAAAAAAAGAATTTTCCCTTCTCTTCCAAATGAAAAGCCGAAATTTTACGGACCCGTTATGGAAATCTGGCTGGCCACAACAGATATTATGTCACAGGCATTAAAATATTATAATGGCTCCGTGCAGTGATAGCCGATTGGTTAAAGCACGCGTCTTGCGGGCACCAGGTCTTGGGTTCAAATCCCGGCTCGCACCTCTGGTTTTTACGAAATCTATGTGCGATTCATAATTTATATATGATTATCACTTGCTTACGGTGAAGGAAAACATCGTGAGGAAACCTGCATGTCTTAGAAGGTCTAACTGGGGGACCAATTTTCGAAAGACATGTGAAATCCGCCAACCCGCACTGGGCCAGCGTGGTGGATTATGGCCTGAATCCCCCTCATGTTGAGGGGAGGCCCGTGCCCAGCAGTGGGACGTCAAAAGGGCTAAATTATTATTTATTATTTAATGGCTCCGTGGCGAATATAACAAAATGTTTGGGATATCTATATATTAATACGCAAAGCAAAAACTTAGTACCGCTTTTTACGAAAAATGCGCGGACGGAGGAGTATGAAATTTGTCACACTTATAGTTTATAGAGGAAGAGTGCTGAATGCTAATTTTTTTTTTAATTATGCATAAAAATACATTAGGGCTAAAGCGCCCATCTAGCCCGCGAAGTTCAAATTTTTTGAGTTCTTTTAGAAATTTTTCAACATCTGACAATAATAAAATACAAATTTTGTAATTCGCGAAAAAGACCGTGTGCAGTGCATTTATTAATATATCCAACTTACTCTAAAACATTTCAAGAACGACAGCTATCCAGATAATCTGGCAATTTTTGTATATTTAGTGATTTACTAGTATCATATCCACCATGATAATATTTAGAGTAAAATAAATGTATTAATAAATGCACTGCACGCGGTCTTTTTCGCGAATTACAAAATTTGTCTTTTATTATTGTCAGATTTTGAAAAATTTCTAAAAGAACTCAAAAAATTTGAACTTCGCGGGCTAGACAGGCGCCTTCACCTTAAATCAATAAATAAACCATTACACACACTACCATGCGTTTGACACACACACACATTTGTAAATTCTACTTGGTAACTGACTGTCTGACTGACAAACGATGACAGTTTTTTCTTTATTTCGGAGGGCGGGACTTCCATAGTGTATTCTGCATGCCAGTAACAAATAGTCTTCGACAATAGAACCTTAATTGACGTTTAAAATGCAAATTTAAATGAATTATGGTCGAATTTCGACAACTGGCGACTACTAGTAAATATAAATACTTGGTAATTGTAATGTGTGTGACCTTGCTTGCTCTGCGGGCGCACGCAGCTGGCGATGAGCGTGTTGAAGAGCTGCTGCTGGCGCAGCGCGGCCAGCAGCGGCGGCGCGTGCGCGGGGTGCGTGAAGGGCACGCTCGACACCACGCAGCCCTCCAGCCCGCGCCGCTCGCATACGAAGTAGCACTGCGTTTGCTCTGGCAAGTTCTACGGAACGCACCCATACTACGTAACTCATTTTTTTTTACCTCCCTTGGTGACCACCCGCAGTATATGCCAAGACCCACCAACCCTTCTATTTTTAATGTAGTCATTCATAAATACGGTTTTCAATCTATTTTTGCAAACGCTTCGCGCCATATTTGAATATAGCTCGAAAAAGCGCGTGATTTCTGCGCCTAGAGGCTATTGACTACGTGACAAAAACATAAGAAACCCCCCCCGCCCCTTTGACCAAGCGTGGTATTTTGAAGACCTCCCTCCCCCCCTGGACGGGTCACGTAGTATGGGTACGTTCCCCTAGTAGTTCATCGGTGTATCGTTACAACTAGCGTTGCCTAGCTATCGATAGTTGACCTCGAAAACTAGTCATTATATCGATGGGGCTATCGATAGTATTGTTACATGACAAAACTACCTATCGAAAATCATGATTAATACTATTGATTACTAGCAATAATATCGATAGTATCGATACTATTGAGTAGCGATTCTATCGATAGTTTTCTATAGATAGAATCACTAAACTATGCCAGGTATTCTCTTTCTACAATCAGTATTGTCAATGATTGACATCTTTAATACAAATAAGTTTCATTATTCGCCTATATCGAGTCTTGGGCCTAATCACGTGACCTAAAGCTGACAAGAAATGAAACAGTAAAATACGTACCACGAAGAGGCCTTTATTGAGATTCAACTCGATGTTTTTCCCTGGAGCTAGTTTGTGATACGCCTGTTGAGCGATTAGACCCAACATTGGCTTCGCGTTGGCCCAGTCTCCGGCGACCTCCACCTGACGCACAGGAGTTATCGAGAAGGTTTAGCTTCTGATATATAGATGGCAGTCTCTTTATAAATAAATGTCGCCAGACTCACACACCAACAGCATGACCCCAAACTAAGCAACGCTTGTACTATGGGTACCGTACAATGGCCTGGGAGCGGTCCCAGTGACACCCAGACCAGGGCAAATTACGAAAAGGCCATTTCCGCAATTTGCCCCGGCGGTGATCGAACCCGCAACCACCATGTGCAGTAAGCTGAGCGGCCTACGCTCAAACCACTGCGCCAAGCGGTCGTCGTCATTAATTATTCAGGGGGCATACCAGATTATTGGGATTCGTTTGGATTCTTCCGAAACTTTATATTAAGTCAGCCAGTCTCTCGAAATTATACAAACCTAGCTGTGCCCCGCGACTTCATCCGCGTAGTATTTTAACTTAGCAAAAAATTCGGGATTATCGGGATAAAAAGTATCCTATATGTTAATCCCGGTTATAAACTATCTGTGTTCAAAATTTCATCCAAATCCGTTCAGTAGTTTTTGCGTGAAGGAGTAACACACATACACCCACACTCACAAACTTTCGCATTTATAATATTAAGTAGGATTACCCTAATCGTAAAGTTACATGTACAAGTATGTACCTCGGTAGTGGCGTATATAAGCTTGGCGAGTCCGGCACAGAGTGGCGTCGGTTGGGACAGCTTCAGCGTGAAGCAGGCCGGCAACATCGCGCTGTTCTGCGGGACCAGCTGCGCGTACACAGGGCCGTTACTGGAAACAAAGTAATGCCTATAAACACTATTGGGGGATGAGGGTAGAGGAGTACACAGTGAGTAATAGCACGCGATATTTGTGTGTACGATCCATATCACACAAAAATGTACGATATAAAAACCTTTGGACCGTGATACAGATTGATAGTGTGATTCAGTTCATACCTGTATGTGTGCTTTTTCATTATAATTTTTCACTGAGACAGCAAATAAATGTGAAGAAAGTTAGATATGTGCAGAAACGCCTTTACAGGGTGTCAGGTTAGGGACGGAAATGGGACAAACTTTTGTGACTCATATGTATAGTTCATATCTTTAAGCATCGATTGATTGTCTTTGAAAGAACTTGAGTCAAGACTTTAGGATTACATTCCGGACACTATAGTCTATTTGACGACCGCTTGGCGCAGTGGTTCGAGCGTAGGCCGCTCGGCTCACTGCACATGGTGGTTGCGGGTTCGATTCCCGCCGGGGTAAATTTTAAAAATGGCCTTTTCGTAATTTGCCCTGGTCTGGGTGTCACTGGGATCGCCCCCAGTCCATTGTACGGTACCCATAGTACAAGCGTTGCTAAGTTTGGGACCATACAGTTGGTGTGTTCGTCTGGCGATATTTGATATTTATTTATTTAATGAAGGGCGGTGAGTTTTTGGGTGGGAGGGTAGGTAGATGAAGATATAGAGGGGAATGTGATGTAGTAATTATATCTATTATGTTGTGTTAACATGTGGTATCATTAAAATTTTAATGTTGTTTACAAAAAAATCTTACCCTTTTCCAGTACGCTGACCGTTCGAGATTATAGGCGATAACTGCAGTTTATTAGGTGCGGAGCCCTCCAATAGTACCGTCGCTGAATGCCCCACGGGCGTGTGGGAGGGCGCCACCAGCGACGCGAGACCGCTCGACGCCGAGGGCTTGCCTACTGTCAGGAGCTCTGCCGTTAGTGGCTGGAGGCCTTTCTCCTTGTCTAGCAATTCGTACGGCGATACGAAGTAGGTAAGTCGCATCGCGTGACCTAGGGACAATTCATAAGGCGGGGTTTATTTTATAGTCACACTGATTTATGTGAACTGAATAAGCTACATGATGAATGTTGAATAATAAATATATATAGGGAAATAAAATTGAAAATTTAAGAAACCCTCGATGCGACGACTTTTCATACTACAAAAGAGCTGATAATTTTCAAACAGCTGAACCGATTTTCACAAAACATAGCTAAGAACACTCTCGATCTGAATAGATTTCTAACAAAAAAACAAAATTAAAACCGGATCATCCGCTTGGGCGCTACGATGCCACAGACAGACACACAGATACACATGTTAAACTTATAAGACCACTTTTTTAATTGGGGATTAAAAAGTAACAAATTAAATTACAAGTGTTCTTTATGATGTAAAATGTTTTCTTACCCCCTCTCCGTCTTTGCAGGAAGCCAATAGGGCTCTTGTGGACCTGCGCCCACGGGTCTTTGATGAAACTCTGCAGATGCCGCAATGTACACAAGTCTTCTTCTAGGCTTTGGAGTGCACTGAACGCCTTACATTTTACCTAAAAAAATATAATTCAATTATTTGCATCATTGGACATAATAAGGAGCACCGAATTTAACGCACTAAACATTATCCAAATATACTACTATCTTTCAAACTTAACTAAAAGATTAGGCAAACTTTTTATTTGAGTGACTTCGTCATGCCAACTTGCAAGTTGTTCTATTTCCACGCAATGCAGGCTGGTACAATTAACACTGGGGTACAGTATAATGGACTGGCGGCGATCCAAGTAAAATTAAGACACCAGGGTAGCCACTTTCCGGCCAAGGTACCTGGGCAAACCAGGCAGCTTCCAGCTGGGGAACTTCCTGGCTGAACTGGGATGGCTGAAATGACCGGCTCACCACCCTCTAACACACAAAACAGGCGCAACAGACGTCGATTTGTGGAAACCGCCCCCAGAAGAAGAAGAAGACGCCAGGGTGCTGAAGATTTCTTCTACACTTACCTTCTTTTCTGCATTCAGCTGATAAACAGCCGTGAGCCCCTCCAACTGTGCTGTGAAGTCGGCGAAATCCCCGCGCGATATGCACGCCACCAGCTCTTCACAACTTTGCTGCTCAATCTAGGAAACAAAGGACATACTTTATTATGGAACAACGTGTTAATGTTACTGCCCCACCCATCATGTTAAATGTATGAAATAATATAACAATGTATGAGTAATCTGATACTCAAGCCCCTTCCGTACGGCCACCATCTGATAACAACCTTCTAAATTGAAAATGTCCTAACATGCTAGGATCTGTTACAACATAATTACATAATACTCATTAGAATGCTTATTTATTTATTTCGGTAAAATTCGTGCAGGTTCCAAGACAATTAAACTTTTGATTGCGCAAACCTCGGCATTATCATTTGGCTTAAAGGAGTAACAGTGGTAGGAGTGTGTGGTGGGACTAGTCTCATAGAAATGCTTATTGGACGGACAAGGACAAGCATTATAATTAGCCTACTTAGGGAAGGGTTGGGGGTTCAGTGGTATGATAATATAGAATACAAAAGTCTTACTTTTCCTTCATGATGAATTTTGACATCTTTGACTGCTCCTGAAGACTCCACCAGTATTTCCAAGTAGAACATGTCAGATGATATAAAGAGATTCACGCCTGATGTTCCCACTACAAATTTCAGTCTGAAAGGAATAGTGACAAATGAGTTTATTCATCAAATACATACCAAATTTTATAGAAATATTATAGTCTTCAATTTTTTTATGTTAAATGTGTATTTTGAAACCCATATTAAAAAGGTGTGTTTCATAGATATTTGAGCTTTTGTCTCTCTGACTGCTCTGTTAATTCCAGAATGGAAAAAGTAACTTCAGATAGTATCTATGTTTGTGAGATTGTTCTTACATAAGAAACAGGCTAAAGCCTAAACAATGAAAAGTCATTTGTGTGGATAGTACCAACCCAAGTTGTCTGGATAAACATTCAAGCCGCTCGATGAGGCTCTGTAGGGAGCTAACTTTGATGCAGTGCTGTAGGCTGTCGAGGCACTTCTGTAATATCATGCGGTCCGTACTGTCCACTCCCCATCTTTTGTCCTATACATCGCAATTACATAAACATTAATATCACATTGAATAGGGTTTTATTTTGGGCATATTTAAAATGTACAGACATTTTAATTAATACAGTGGCGTGGTAGATTATACCATTTGGAGATTTTTTGTCTTTAAATGCATATCATGTGGAGACTACTGGACATATTTCGATTAAAATTGACATAATTGCTTGCTTGGGTCACTTTTTATTACGGGGAATGGAAGGGTACCCCAGCATTGCAGAAAACGAAATGCATGTTAATGTGTTTACAGGCACATCTACATGTGAGTGAATCTTGGGTATAAGGTAAATCCTGATAGTGCATTAAATTTTCTTTGGTAAAGCCACTCTAGTGTCATAATAGTGTTAAATAATATCACACGGCAAACTTACTAGTAAAGCCATTCGTACGCCTTTAGATGTCTCAGTTAAGTTTTTGAACTGTGAATTTTTGGATCTGAGTTTCTCCATAAGAATCTCCTTCTGGAGTTCTTTGGATTTGTCTATCAAGCCATTTGCGGACGCCATAGCTAGAGCGTTGGTGTCCATCATTTTTAACTAATTTTACTGTAGCAATTACCACAACATACACAAAATAATGATAACACAAGAGTAATCACAGAACGAACATCTGATATCTATTACTTGAAATATATTTTTGCCTTGAACACCAATTTACATATACGTTTGTCCGAGATTAGTTGAGCAATTTTACTATCTTATTAATATAAAAATATCTAACGCTGATTTTGTTTTAATTTGCTAGAATAATTAATTTGTTCACGGAGCAAACTGTCAACTTCACGCGATGCCATTTGCTATAACACTAACAAATTCTGTGTGTATGATAAAGTCACAGATAAGGTAAGGTAGGATGATAAAGTTGCTGTTTCGCTATTCAGCAAACCTATTACGGCGTGTGTCAAAAAGAGACAGAAACATTTTTAATGTCATGATTCGATAGTTGCGAGTGATTTAACTTAAGCGGTTAACATATAGAAATGCCAATGCCAACTATGAATGCGTTCATTCTGAATAGTACTTTTTATATGAATAATAATTCATTCATAAAATTATATTGTTCAAGGTTTGCCCATGGGGTTTGCCTAGGTTTTCCCTGGTCCAGAGAAATGACGATAGGACTTGAGGGGCTGAATGAAAGCAATTTTATTGCCACAAAATGGTCTCAATATATGCCTCAAACATGCTTCAAACTTAGCAACGTATACATCTTACGCATCGGATTACAAGTGTTTCGAAAAATGCACTGAGCCATAACAGTCGTAAAGTAGTAGACAATCTCCCTACACGAGCTCAATCGTTTAAGAAATTTCAAGGGAGACTTCTCAACAAAGAAAAAATACGTGCAAATAGTGCACGGTAACTATCTCTTTTTACCTTTTTACAGATTTATAAACAAACAACTAAAAGCTGACACAAAACCTCCAACCAGAAGCGAAAAGTTCTAAAAGCTAAAAGGTCTTAGATAATATCCATAGCCGGGCACCGTTAATCAAATAGTTAACTTCGTTAATCGTTAATCCGCTACAAAAAAAGTTAGCTTCGTTAAACGTTAAAGCGTTACACTTCGGAAGAATAAACGCAAGTTAACGTTAATCCGTTAATATGTGTAAAACTGCATCTTTATATCGTTGCGTTAGTGAACTTATAAAACCCGTTGGTTTAGGTTCAGGAAGTTAACAGCTTAGGAACAAAACAAAATACTTGTATAATTCAAATGAGTAATTTAATCGTAGGGCATAAGGTGCATATTCCCCTTCATGAACATTGACATGTTGGAGTTCTCGTCTGAAAGCGAGACTCGTTTTGGTGTTAAAATGTCTTTACCCGTAGAAAAAAGACGTTCAATTAACGAATAACGGACTTTTGCATATTAACGGAAGTTAACGTGTCCGTATAATTTTTAAAAGTTAACTTAAAAGTTAATCCGTTAATCAAAATGTTAACTTAATTAATTAACGATTAACGAGTTAATGCCCACCTATGATAATATCTTTACCACTAAATAGGGTCAATTTCGAGCCAGTCTTCGACTCATCCACCTAACTGATCATATTGTTAAACCTACCTACAGATTTGAGCCCTTTTGATGTCTCACTTCTTGGCAAAGGCCTCCGCTCTCTATGAGGGGATTTAGGCCGTAGGTAATACACCACCAAAGAATTTGTAATAATTGCAAATTCTTTGTACACCACGCTGGCCCGGTGTGGGTTGGCGGATTTCACATGTCTTTCGTAAATTGGTTAGATTTTTCTAAGACATGCAGGTTTCCACTATGTTTTCCTTCACCGTATGCAAGTGACAATCATATAGAAATTATGATCCGCATATAGATTTCCAAAAACCCAGAGGTGCGAGCCGGGGTTTGAACCCAGGACCAGGTGCCCGCAAGACGCGTGCTTAACCAATCAGCTATCACTACTCGTTTATATACTTACTATTAGGTATTGTTAATTTAAAAACGTTTGTTCATTTTGAATTTTATATTACGATTCCATTGCTGTATATATTCGCTTTATTGGTCAATATCACTATTTATGGGAGGTTGGGTGCGGTGCGGTCGTTACGATTTCAATTGGTGACATTTATGTGATTCTCTTATTGAGATTTCAGGTTATTATTTACCTACCTTGACTTAATTTTGGGGTCTAGGTTAGATAATAGAATAACTCATCACAATTTGGAACTTGGCAAGGGAATCTTGCTAGTTACTTTCTTTAATTAAAACCCTTAAATAAATTAACGAAATAACAATTAACAAATCTAGTTTTAGGTGGCTATTTAAGCTAGGTGGTGTCGTAAGCGACGAAACGAAATAATGTTTTGGTTTATCTTATTAAGTAGTTGTAAAAATTATAAGGATTCAATAACAAAACACTATATAAAACGCAATATAAATATACTATGAAAAATGTTATTTCTTCTATAAGACTTTATAATTTTATTAACGAGTAACAAACGGCTCACTTTCTATGGCTCCGTCCCCCTACATTGCGATATTAAGACAAAAATATCTTTGAAATGTGGCTTTACAACAGTGCACCTTTGTCTACATCTAGAATCTATTCCCTTTTTTCTTAAATACCTACAACTGCTGTTGCGTGACGGCAATGATTTAAGGTACGTCTTATCATGTTCTATTTTTAATAGGTTCGATGAGATGGAAATAAAATTTGTAAAAAATAGAATTCGTCCAGTGGTGGCCAGTGCACGAGCGTGTTCTTTTCACAGGCCTGCTCTCGTCCGGAATAACAGTAACAAGTGGTTGAATCCTTCAAGGGTCGTATAGATTCTAGAAGAGATTGTCTAGTAATGTACTTTTATAAATAAAATGGGTTAATAAATATCGCCAGACCAACACGTTAAACCTATTTTATGGACTTCAATTAAGCAATACTTATATAGTAGGTACCTATTATGAGTATCGTACAATTATAGCCCCATTGTTTGTGGTGCAAAATGGTCTGGCAACTGGCAGTGATCCGAGTGACCCCCAAATATTGACCTGAAATATACCTCACTTAAAAATTGTTAGTAATGATATAGCCAGACCATGGGCTCAATTCTAATATTTTAAATGACAACGTATTGCAATATAATCACAGCTAAATGACAAAGCAAATTACGCAATGACCCATTTCCGAAATTTTCCCCGAAGGGAATCGAACCCGTAACCAGTGCAGTGAGCTGAACGGCCTACACTTGAACCACTAGGCCATCAATTTATTTCAGTATTTACTTAGGTAAAGTAAAATATTATTTGTAGAGGTACACAGTTTCTTCGTAAGCTCGTTGTGTAAATAAATATTGGTAAGCGTTGAGATTTTCTTTTTACTTGATAAGAAATAAGTAGGCTCTCAAATATTAAATACCTGCCTATCTACTGAGGTATCACAGTAGTAAGTAGAAAACAAACTTTCCTAACGTTATTCGTTCGAGCTCGTCTCTGGTATCCACAATTATGACAATCTTTCAACATAACTTTTCGGTATATAATATAACTATAAAACTCACTTATCACTACACACATTTTAGATTTATTTCTACACATTCCGGACAGGCTGTTTAGCGACATTCATTGACGCGTAAGACAAAGGTATTCTATGGCTAGTTTAAGATCCAGAGTTCACTCCTTTTCTTGCTCTAGCTTTTTATAATTTTAAAGTGTCAACATTAGATAAATGAGTTTTTGTGAATTTGTATTTTTAATAAGGCTTTCTTTTTAAGAAAAAAAAAACTTATTCTTTCATCTATTGACAGTTATGTCTAGATGTCTGTATTCTAGGTTGCCTGTTTTGAGGACTTCAATAAAGATATACCTATCCAGTTTATTTGTATCTGTTCATTGTGCCATGTTCGTAACAAGGTAGCAAGCCTTGCCTGCAGTTGACGCGTTTCAAAATGCATTTATTTTGCTTTGCAGCAGTGTGCAGTGCATCTGTCCTTCGCTACTCTGGCCGAGATATTGCCCATTTGCGTTAGACCTATACTAAAAAAAAATATAATTTTCGTCCGTTTCCTGCGTAAAACATCCTACTAATATTATAAATGCGAAAGTTTGTGAGTGTGGATGTATGTATGTTTGTTACTCCTTCACGCAAAAACTACTGAACGGATTTGGATGAAATTTGGATCACAGATAGATTATAACCGGGATTAACATATAGGATACTTTTTAACCCGATAATCCCGAATTTTTTGCTAAGTTAAAATACTACGCGGATGAAGTCGAGGGCCCAGATAGTGATATATATATTCGGAACACGAGGCACTTGCGTATTCATGCGTTAGGTATTTTATTTATTTTATTTTATGTCAACCCGTTTTTTGTTACTTCCTAATCGCGGTCTTCAGTGGACCTTTGAGTGCGAAGTTAATACAGAAAATAAAAATAGGAAATTTTGCTCTTGTTTTATTGTTCTTTAGCGATTTTGTTCACTGTTTAATCTTTTTTTTATACACCAAGATATTATAGGGTAAACGTTGTTAGGAGAATTAATAAAATTTTGTTGGGACAAAGGCAACAGTTTGAAGGTGTATAACCCCTTTTGAATTACATTGAATGGGAACAAACTTAGAAGATTAATTTATAATTTGTCTGTTGTCTTTAGCATTGATACTGCTCTACCACTCATTGTTGAGTAGACTTATCTAAATAGGTAATGTTCATTTTATATTTACTTAAAAATAAAATACAACCGACCAACAGACAACTCATAGCCTAAACCGGTGGGTCTAGCAGAATCAAATTTTGCACAGGAGTTCCTTAATTTCCTATCCTTCGTAAGTGGGCACTGTGAAATATTCTTAGAAAATTCATCCTCTAATTGGGTTAAATAGGGAATGAAAGCTTGTTTGAACATCATACACACACACAGCTCGTTAGTTTAAGCTGTATCGAGACATGCCGTCCGGGGATTGATGTATATTTTCTAAATATCTATGCTATTTTCCACGCAACTCCGCGTGCACTACACTAAGATATATCTCTCAGACAGCAGAATCAATAGTGATCTTCAAATAAAACCCGAGGTTCTGCCCCCGGCGATATTCGGGAAACAATAAATTGCGTCCGACCTCAAACAATATTTTTAAGAAATGCTTAGACAAAAGGTAAAATAACAATAGGGCAGTCGACCAGAGAAAACATACATTTTACGTGTAACGAGATAAGACGCTACGTAAGAAACATTTCCTTATAAATGCAGTATGGATTGATTTTTATATATTTCAGCACGTACGGACTTACTTAGTAATTGTTAAACCAGCTACATAGCTGGTTTAACAATTACTAAGTCTCTACTCTTAATAAATAATAATAATAATAAATATCGCCAGACGAACACACCAACTGTATGGTCCCAAACTAAGCAACGCTTGTACTATGGATACCGTACAACGGCCTGGGGGCGATCCCAGTGACACCCAGACCAGGGAAAATTACGAAAAGGCCATTTCCGAAATTTACCCTGACGGAAATCGAACCCGCAATTACCCGATGCAGTGAGCCGAGCGGCCTACGCTCGAACCACTGCGCCAAGCGGTCGTCGGGTCGTCTTAACAACTTAACTCTTTCCAACATGTCCCAAGACTAAGTCACGATCAGTGTAGTCACCTTGGAACCATTAACTACTGTAGTTTTTTATAGAGTTTTCGTTACCCCTTGTTTGCGTTAGAACATTTTAATTTTAACAAATGATGAGGCTGTACTTTTCTAATATGAATGTAACTTTGTTCCTGAAGCACGTAGAAATAGAATCTGGCATAATGATAGCTTTATGTCCTGCGGCTTATATTATGGCTATGATAGATTAATCCTCAAAGATTCAAGGGGTCCCTTACGATGGGGAAATACTAACGAAGTCTGGGGCTACAGTAATCTACGTTATAATGTGTGTTTCATTAGTGTTATCTGAAAAGTGGGTAAATGCGGCTTGCGGTGCGCTCCCAAATGATAACGTAAATACATTATAATATGTAGGTATACCGCCTTAAATGGACCGCTCCATTTACGGTAGCTAAAAACATAAGAAAACATTAAAACATTTGGGAGCCGTTAAAGTAACTTTGCTTCGCGAGGTGAGACTGTAGGTGAAGGTAGTTAGGTGTAAAGTTGTAAGAAACAATCATGAAGTTGAATAATTATTCACTGTGCGCATTAAAACAATGAAAGTCTAGCATCCTAATGTATAAACAGTACCACTGCCAGTAAATAAGCTATGCATGAAAAAAATTACACTGGAGATCCGTGCTCATGGTTGGACCAATCCCGAAGTACCTACTTATACCGGGTGATTTAAAGGTTTGAGATTGGCCAATAGTTAAGTTAGGCACATTGATATCTTGATTTATTTCTAAAATATTGTAAAATATAAGTAAGTAGGCAAGTATGCGACTTACATTCGCTGGTTTTTAATCACTGATTTAATAAAAACGTTCTTACATTCATAAATATAAAGTAAATTTGCTAAAATACAACGCTGAATAGCTGGCAAAGGACACGTAGCTTGTAGTCTAGACATATACGAGATTGATATATGAATGATTACGCCCTACAGTGCTGGATTGTGTGACTAATGATCAGTTAGATGACAATGCAGCGGCATGCATGACTAGCTTTGTCACGGATACGTTCTACACTGTAGGTACTATACCGCTACTAACTCAAAACAATAGTATGTTCAATTGAATCCGTCGGAGACCATTGAAGCTTGTTGTTCCACCAATTAACAATACGCTGAAGGCTAGAATATGGATTTAGATCAAAGAGAACTAACTCAATTATGGTAACTAAGTTCATAGGTAGATTTAGGATCTGGATAAATTATTTTTATTTTAAGATCTCGTTTTTGGGTTTAGAGTTGACACATAACTGTGTCACTCCTATAAGCCAATATCAACAATGGTGTCTAACGATCAACAATATTTAGGGATCTATAACTTTTTTTGTTATATAACAAAGTCAGCAAACAAGCGTACGATGTTAAGGCGCCGTTAAGCAGTTACCGTAACCTATATATAATAATAATTTAGCCCTTTTGACGTCCCACTCCTGGGCACGGGCCTCCCCACAACATGAGGGGCATTCAGGCCATAATCCACCACGCTGGCCCAGTGCGGGTTGGCGGATTTCACATATATATAATAATTTAGCCCTTTTGACGTCCTAATGCTGGGCACAGGCCTCCCCTCAACATGAGGGGCATTCAGGCCATAATCCACCACGCTGGCCCAGTGCGGGTTGGCGGATTTCACATATATATAATAATTTAGCCCTTTTGACGTCCTAATGCTGGGCACAGGCCTCCCCTCAACATGAGGGGCATTCAGGCCATAATCCACCAAGCTGGCCCAGTGCGGGTTGGCGGATTTCACATATATATAATAATTTAGCCCTTTTGACGTCCCACTGCTGGGCACAGGCCTCCCCTCAACATGAGGGGGATTCAGGCCATAATCCACCACGCTGGCCCAGTGCGGGTTGGCGAATTTCACATATATATAATAATTTAGCCCTTTTGACGTCCCACTGCTGGGCACAGGCCTCCCCTCAACATGAGGGGGATTCAGGCCATAATCCACCAAGCTGGCCCAGTGCGGGTTGGCGGATTTCACATATATATAATAATTTAGCCCTTTTGACGTCCCACTGCTGGGCACAGGCCTCCCCTCAACATGAGGGGGATTCAGGCCATAATCCACCACGCTGGCCCAGTGCGGGTTGGCGGATTTCACATGTCTTTCGAAAATTGGTTAGATCTTCTAAGACATGCAGGTTTCCTCATGATGTTTTCCTTCACCGTAAAAAAAGCAAGAGATAATCCTACTAATATTATAAATGCGAAAGTTTGTAAGTGTGCATGTATGTTTGTTACTCCTTCACGCAAAAACTACTGAACGGATTTGGATGAAATTTGGAACTCAGATAGATTATAACCGGGATTAACATATAGGATACTTTTTAACCCGATAAACCCGAAATTTTTGCTAAGTTAAAATACTACGCGGATGAAGTCGCGGGGCACAGCTAGTCATATATAAATTATGATTCGCACATAGATTTCGAAAAATCCACTTATAGATAGTTGAAATACCAATGGTATTTCTGGCACGTTGCGACCTTCCGGCTTCTCAGTCATCGTACGGGGCTATAATATGTGAGCCGCACCCCGTATATGAGCTCTACAATTCGGCTCTACCACCGTACTGAAATTATTTTCCTCACACACTGTCCTATACCCATGAATTAATATTTTATTTTCTTTCTCACCTGATTTGTTGTACCTACTTACGTAGTATCCTACTAATATTATAAATGCGAAAGTTTGTGAGTGTGGATGTATGTATGTTTGTTACTCCTTCACGCAAAAACTACTGAACGGATTTGGATGAAATTTGGAACACAGATAGATTATAACCGGGATTAACATATAGGATACTTTTTAACCCGATAATCCAATGCTACGCGGATGAAGTCGCGGGGCACAGCTAGTTACTTATATATCAAATGATTGTAGTGATGAAAAAATATCGACCACTGAATTACTTGCACTGGGATTAAAATATCATCGTATAATAGTACCTACGTTAGTCTGAAAACTTACTGAGTGCCGACTACGCTTACAAAGTTTCTTCAGGATGTGCAACATTACATTTGCTTTAAAGAGTCGTAAAGGAAAACCACATAAAATATTTAGGTGAATAATATATCAAAATGTACACGAGCGTAACAGAAACAGTTTGAAGGAGACATCTGAATTGAAAGGTTACTTTGAGCAAATCAAGAAGAGAACCGATTTTTCTATGTGAAAATCAAGATTTGACGGACTTGTTGGAAGTTAAGCTAAAGCTATTTATATCATAAAATATCTAATAAGAGAACATTTGCTTAGTTACGTCAAATAATTATGTAGATTTTAATTATAGAACTATGAGGTATCTTTAAATTTATTGTGATGAGTGTAGGTAAGTTTATCGTTTACGTGAAACGGAAATGAATAGATTGCCTTTTTTATTAGGTAGATACGTTTCGCCTTCATTTTCTTTTACTAAACATTACGGTTTCCGAAACAGCATGGAACCACAAATAGGTAAATAAAATTGCCGCGTGGCGAGCACGGCGGTGAGCGACATGAACTCTAAACATTATTACCATTTCGGATCACATCTCGTTGGCCGTGGTATAGTCGATTTTAATGTGAACAAATCATGCATCGTAAGTCCCAGTTAGCTGCTCACGCCCGATCTTCCGCGATTATGTATTCAACGTTTAGATTGGATTTGGGGCCGCATAAACCCAGTCTACAAATTGCCTCAAACACTTCACTCAACTTCTTACAATACGCCTAGAGCCATCGACTTTGAATGGAAATGCAAACTTGATAATTAGCCCGATGATGACAATTACGAGATGATTTTCAGTCATATTCAGATAAACAGGCAAACGAAAATAGTTTTCCAATTTGTTGAGTTTCAAAAGTTTATGTTTATGACTTATTAAGAGGAGGCCAGACTGGCGTGAATGGTGAGTCGCTATGATCGTTACTTAGTTTCAATTAAATCTTAATATTGAGATGAGTGCCAATATTAAAAATATTCACGGCGCGGCGCAATGTTTTTACTATATTGGTACTATAGCAAAATGTAGGGCTTAGTGCGTAGTATGCCAGTCTACGCTACACTCTATATCGTGCTACGCGTAATCACTACGCCCCGCTACGCCCTACTACGCCACGCTACAATACGCCCTTCGCCGCGCTACGCATCAATAAACTGTCCTTTTCCGCTTCTGTCCGCTTTATCACTTTCATTTTAGGCTTTAAATCAATAATACTTATTTATTAATAGTTAAATACTTTAGTTAATAAATAACTTATTAAGTATGACTTGGCTTTTTCATAAATTACCATATATTCATCTATCCGGGATAAAAATAGCGGAAGTATTTATTTTAGGCTTGCGCGTAATGGAAATTCATATATTAGTAGGCTTAAAGTTATACAAAATGGCACATCACGAATGCTTTGAGTCGAAAAGCCGGTATCAATTAACATCCATCCGGCAATTGGAGTGACGTCATATTAATAAAATGCAAAGTGCGGAGCGAGGCAAGTGGTGCTTTTAATACAAATTGAAACAGGTCTCCGATACAAAAGCATTTAAAACTGTTTAATTTGTTTTAATACAATTTTATGTTGGCACTTGACCTACTCATGGTCAGGACTTCAATATAAATTGGTTATAAATCCCTTCTTGTTATACTTACAATTGCAACGAATAAACTTGTGAACTTAACGCTCTCCAAACTCCACATTTAAGTAAGTGTTTAAAATATGTGAATTTTGAGTTAGATTATCATGGTAATTTTATTTCTAATAGGCCCCGACTATTTTGACAATCTACAAAAATCCTTAAATAGGCATCTATTTTTCTTATTTTTCCAACTTTAATAAATCCCCTAAAGTCCGCTGATCGCGTTAAAGACGTCCCAATAAAGTTGAAAACAGTATTATCATAATCTTCGCACTGTTTTGATCTTTAAACAGAGCTTCTAATAAGACTACCGTCGATATCACGAGGTTTAATGAAATATTTGAAATGTATTATGATTATCGCTCTACTTTTCTCATAATGTGTGAGAGAGCCGGAACCCAAACCGCCCAAAACGTGCGAGCAATGCCATTGGTATTGCAAGCATCTAGGCTACCGTAACTACTTAGCATCAGGCTGGTATGCTCGTTTGCTGACTGTGCTTTCAGTTAAAAAATACTATTGGGACCACAAATACTATCAGGAATTAGTTACCAATCTCTAATAATTTTAAGAAGTAGGTAAATTGAAGTAAAGCTTTCAGCTAGGTACTCTTGGGAACACCTCGGCTCAGCTATGTAATAGGTAAGTTTAAATTATACATAACATACATTATACCTATGTATACTACACTATCAAATTTCCTTATTTGTAAATTAATTATTCATAAACTTTCGGTGCCGTGAGAGTTCTGCTTAACCTACAAGTAAAATATAGACAAAGATAGGCCTAAAATTCTAATAAACTTTACCTATAACGGGCGATAGGTAGGTTATTTTATTTCATTTAATTTGAAGGCTCTGAGACCAATATAAAATGATCTAAGCTGCAAATTGATTGATCAATTATGATATATTACCAAGACTCGTTCACCTAAAAACGTCCCCTCTATCATTTAAGCCTGTCACGAAGGATACCTACTAAATTTTATCAACCAACTATGTATCTTAAAGAATTGAAGTAGATATATATTATTCTTATTGCTAATACTTGCCTACAGTTGGTAAATATGGCTGGCTGTGCGAGCCGGAGTTAGAACGTGCATCTTTGTTTCCAAAGCGAGACTTTTACCAACCTGGCTATCACTGCTTTTAGTTAAGGCCGGTTAGATAATTTGAATGTGTATTTTTTTGAATTCGCAAAGTTTAAATCGAATGCGGCTCTACGGTGGCTATTTGTCACAGTTAGATTGTAGTTAGATTGCGTTCCGACACAACGCAAACTTTAATTACTTAGAAACATTAGTCATCGCTATTTGTCGCCGCACCTCGCTTTTATGAGCCGTTTCGTGGGCTGTGATTCACTTAAGTACGTATTATACCACTTTAGGTTGGCTAGGTAGCAATAGGGGTGCTTTCACTGTTTTAGAGATTATGAGAATTGATAGGGATTTCTAACAGCGGTTTGATTGACTTTGGTTCTAGGAAATCACCATTCATGGCATCATAGCTCTATGTTGCTAAGATGTTCTACTGAGAAATGACTTATGCAAATATTTGTGATTCCCTTCAGACTCATATGAGTCATATCACTGTGAATTTACAGACTGTTGTAGTGTCTGAGTATCAATTTTTGACACCGTAACCATCTGGTTATGGTTGTTTTTCTTCACCGTTTTTCTTTGTACGAATCCTCGTACAAAGAAAAACAATTCCTCCATTATCACATTTATTTATATTTAATTAGCTTTGATATATTAATTCAACAACGTTGATATGAAGATATTAACTTGTTCCAGATAGTGTGTTCTGCTAGTTTACGATTTGCTTGCCAAATTGTGTGTTAGTAGTCCTCTGAGAGTCATATATCAAATGTCTGCGCTTTCTTGTCTAAACCTCACTTAGATTACGCAAGAGTACGCAAGTACTTACATCGCCTAATCCAAACAATCTAACTAACCCTAAACAAACTCTAGTATTAATTATTTGTGTTTGTCTTAAATGTATATTTTCTTTGAAGTATCGTTCCTGCGGAAAGATGAAATTTGAAAGAAAATATTAACATTCATAATCATTTATTTCATAGTGATTTAATCAAAATGGATTGAAACAATTTTATTTAATACATAATACATCTAGAGTTATATAAGGAACGTAATTTTACAGGTACGGTACAATACTTATTTAGATTTAGCATAAGGTATTCCGATAATACTGATTAACATTTACATAAGAATCTGAACGTCTCTCTCCTTAAAGACTTACTTCAACGCCTACTACCAGATTTCGGGACGATGTAGCCTCCAGTTTAAAAGAATAATCACCTACCAATTTTTTGAATCGAACTGATCAAATAGATTGTTTGTAGAATGTACATATAAGAGCACAATTAAAACAGTAAATTATGTAGGGTCATATTATAAAAATGGCAAGAAGTATAGGCGTTTGAAGTAATATGCCTAGTAAACTGAGTATTTTATAATAGGTATACTATATTTTACATTACTAATTTCTTACGATAGTTTTAATACAAACAGATGAAGGAGTATAACAAATTTAATTCTAAAAAAACTTTGCTAAGGTCGTCTTTGAGATCCATGAAAATTTTCGTTTAAATGACTAGAATATTTTTAATTATAAATAAAGTCAATAAACGGAATAATAATATCATACATTATTATTAATTAAAGGGCGGTAGCATGGTTATGCGGTTTTAAAGTAGGACATGTTGCACCATGGGGTACCCCATAGACCGTTGGGAGCCGATGGGGAACAGGGAGAGGTCAATCTCGTCCATGGGGTGCTCGGCTACGTTTCGCTTCTTGGCGTAGATTGAACTGAAACAAACGTACCTATGTCATAATAATTGCCTCCCTCCGACGACGAAAAGTCGACGTTTCAGCTTTTATTTACCTATTAACATATTATAGAAGCTAAATCTATACTAATATTATAAAGAGGAAATATTTGATTGTTTGTTTGCATTGAATAGGCTCCGAAACTACTAGATCGATTTGTAAAATGATTTCACTATTGGGAAGCTACACTATCCTCGGGTGACGTAGGCTATATTATATTTTCAAAAATTAGGGATCCTTACTAAAACTCCAATAATGTAACCGTAATGTACCCGTGCGAAGCCGGGGCGGGCTGCTAGTATATTATAACAAGAATAAGGTATACTCGTATTACAGTTTAAGTAGCATCATGTATGCTGTACATGATTATCTTGACTTTTGTGTTGCTGAAAAACAACCTCTGATATTCCTTCAAATGATGCTTGCCGTGTGAAAGAGGATTGACTGTTTGAAAATGGGTATGGCACATTGTAGGTAGTGTATCACGTCACTGGGATAGGAAATCTCACCTGGAGGAGTCTCTGTCTGGGTAGCCGGACCTGTTCAGAATGTTGAAGCGTTTGGTGGCGTACGGGAAAGGCATTGAAGAACGATCGATCTCATCAAAGTTCCTCTTTACGAATGTGTCCAGTCCAGACCTGTGGGATTAAATGTTTTAAAAACCCGTCGCCAAGATAGAATAAGTATATAAACATAAGCACGTAAAATACAAAAATCTTACATGGAAGCATTGATACAAATATACCTACCTTACTAGAAGATATATAGTTTAATAAACCTAGCTCAAAAAACAGTTTAGACATTCATAAGAAACACAAGATAGAACTGTATCTGTGTCTGTAATCAATTGAAAACCGAAATTGACTCTACCAAGGTTAATCTAAATTAGTTTTCAGCAAATAAGTTATCACAAAAAGGCTCATAAAAAACGCAAAAGGACATTAGAACTATTTCAATTATACTGTTGAACTCCACCTTAGTTAAGTTATAATTTATTAAGTAGGACGTAGTACGACCAAAAGTTGTCGTCCCCTGGCTGGAGTTGACAAATATTCAGCGTGGATGTTGAAACTATGTTCGTTAGCAAACATACCTAAAATCCTTATGTTATAATGTGATACGTGATATGAAATACAAACACTATTCGCTAAGTATATTCCCTGGAATTATGGGACAAAAAAGAAAAAAAAAATTCATCAGTGTAAACCTAAAGGTAGCCACTAAAACTATAAAATAAATTGGTATCTCTGCATCGTGGATTGAAACATATGTTTCGTTGAGTTTAAATAGGAACGAAGCCATTAAATTCACGCAACCACCTAATACCTAGCAGAATTATAGTCATGGCCCGACCCCGTATCCAATATGCGTTAAAAGAATCGATTCAATAATGCCACCGTAAACGTTCACATTAAATTCAATAAGATCCAATGCGATGGTTACGTTGAACTATAAAACTCTTTATAATTTAATATACGCGGAAGCCATTTTTTATATTGATGCATTAGGTCTGTATAAAAGTTACTACCTACTCTCTTAAGTATCTGAGGCCGAATCAATATAATAGAATATAATGGCCGCATATAGCATCTCAAATCAAAGCCAAATAAAAATGTAATGAGCAAAAATAGCAATGTCCGCCTTACCTGTCGATTTCGTCGAAATTGCGCTTGGGAAGTCCATCTCCGTAATATCCGACGTACTCGACGGGCGCGAGCGACCACGGCTCGCGCTTGCCTCCGTAAGGACTGAGGTCAAACACTCATTTCAGATTAATGTAGGTACCAATATGTGCTTTGGTAGTAACACCTAGATATATTATACGAAAATTGACGACCGCTTGGCGCAGTGGTTTGAGCGTAGGCCGCTCGACTCACTGCACATGGTGGTTGCGGGTTCGATTCCCGCCGGGGCAAATTTCGGAAATGGCCTTTTCATAATTTGCCCTGGTCTGGGTGTCACTGGGATCGCCCCCAGTCCATTGTAAGGTACCCATAGTACAAGCGTTGCTTAGTTTGGGACCATACAGTTGGTGTGTCAGTCTGGCGATATTTAAAAAATTGACTACTGTTTTCAAGCAATACACTCATATTATAAACTCTACAGGGTAAGAGCCAGTTCATAAACGGACTGGCTCCACCAGGATAGTACCACCTTCTCACTGAAGATCGGAGTAGAGTAGCTATTGTAGCTGCATTTCGTGCGGTCAGTGAGAGAGCCGAGAGCCCAATTCCTCTCTCTTCCCCCTCCCTCCACCCCACTCCCTTTGAGGTCCCTTTGAGGTCGCTAACGTGCCATTGATATTGCAAGTATCTTTATATAACGTACGAACGTCATACGCCTCGCCACGGGACATCGGCAATTTACTAAAAAACTCCCAAATTGATTGTTGATTCATGTCACAATAACATTTGATTACCAATTGTATGTTATGTTTAAGAGACCAATGCAACTTATTATTTACTAGCGACCCGCCCCGGCTTCGCACGGCTCTATAATTATCAGTGTTTCTCCACTATATTATGCATGTATTATACATGTAAACCTTCCTCTTGAATCACTCTATCTATTAAAAAAAAACACATCAAAATCCGTTGCGTAGTTTTAAAGATCTAAGCATACATAGGGACACACAGACAGCGGGAAGCGACTTTGTTTTATACTATGTAGTGATCAGACTCGTTTACTAACCTGGCAAGATCGAATCGCCTGGAGATGAGGTACGGCACATAACTGGAGCGTCTGATGTCACGCACCTCCCGCACCAAGTTGCCGCCGACCGCAGCCTCCAGGTTTCTAGTTTTGTGACCTATTTGTGATGTTATAATGAATACACCGAACATCCTCTATAGTAATTATATTCACTTATGAAAATAAGATCGGCTTACCTGTTTAAAAATAAGATTAACGGTTAACTATTAACGGTTAGTTAAAGTTCAGGGTATAAATAGGCGCTTTCATGGGTTGCAAGTATTTATTTTAAAACATTAACACTGAATGATAAACAATGACACATTCAATAAATAAAACTTCTATTAATAGAGGTATCACATTTTACGCGTTGTACATTTGTGAAAATGTTAGCAAGGGCATAATTATTAAAATTGTGTTTCAGGTTTGTTCAAACAAAGTTACCACCGCCGATAGAGTCCAGATTGCGTACGAAATTACCCCCGCCTAATGAATCCAAATTTCTTTTGATGAGGTTGGGTCCACCGATCTCATCGAGGTTTTTCTTGACAAAGTTGCTTCCGCCGATGGAGTCCAGGTTCCTCACAAAATTCCCTCCACCAAGAGAGTCCAAGTTACGAACAAAGTTGCCGCCCCCAAGCGAATCAATGAACCTAGAATGCAGCCTCTTGCCGCCTTCGACCTCTCGTCCGAGAAGAGTTGAACCGCCGATACCATTTAAGTTCCTTCCAAGTAGACCGGAGCCTCCGAGGCCATTGTTCAAATTTCTTCCAAGGAGAGACGAACCTCCGAGGCCGTGACTGTTTCTACCTTCATAATATAAGTCTCTGCCGAGAAGAGTGCTGCCACCGATTCCGCCTAGGTTCCTGCCCAATAGAGAGCTACCACCAAGCCCGTTGGTGTTTCTTCCGAGGAGGGTGCTACCACCGATCCCGTTTAAGTTACGATCCTCGTTCCTATTCTCATATTGGACAAGAAAGCGTAGGAAATCTTCGAGCTCTTCCCTTTGTTTATATTCTGCAACAATTTAGGATAGGATTCCTGTTATTTAATTTTCTTAACTTGAATATGATTTAAGTAATATTCAAGTGCATATACAGAAAACGTGTACTCACCTTCTACTGTGAAAACATGTAAACACAGTGAACAAAAGCTTCGTGTTTTACTTTTGTGCATGGACGTACTCGTGACTGTGCATTACTCCAATACCTGACCCGTGTTGGTGCACAAAATATGGTTAATTATCAAACTAAGTGCAAGTTCCGACTTATACCTACTTATTACAAGTAAAGTGCGTAAATTGGTGTAAAAATAATCCATTTTATTTAAGTTTATTATATGTACCTACGTGATGTGCAATGTGAAATATTTGTATCTGAGTGCCAATACGTTTTAAAATATTGTGTTAAAATATATACTTATTTTGTTCGTAAATAGGTGAACATAACAGAACAGTGCAGAATAATGTAATACGAGTATCGTGATGTTCGATCAGTACCTACTGTTAAAACACGATTAATAATTACATTAGGTATAATGTTATGTTGCATGAGGTTCTTCTCGTGTGTTGATGATTTTGAGTGATATTTGTTCGCCGACAGTGTAAAACAATCCTAATCGAATATTGATCGTGTTTTTACGGTTTTGAATCTTTAAGTTGTACCAGGATGATTATCATGTTAACTTTCTAAGTGCGTACAAATTTAATATTGAATAATGGTGGAAGTTGTATGTGCATCTCAGTGAAAGGGAGGGATTGACTTACCGGCGTCATAGTGCTCTGCCGAGCTGTGTTCGCTCCCAGCCACGTCATGTTCCTGATAAAATTATTATGAGATTATGAGTTGATGCTACTCAAGATATACCGAAAAATTGACCTTAGGGCAAAGCAAAATAAAAATGAATTATGTAATGGAAAAGAGATGCTATCAAATCATCGAAAAGAAGGGACGTAATATCTTATTGTTTATGTTGGAAATGGGGAAATTTCAATTAACTAGGACAGGTTGCCCTGCGCTTGCAAAAAGGTCGTTTATACGCGGCCAAGGGCGGTCCGTTTGTGCGTTGACTACTCGCTGTTTTATTTAAAATTTCTCATTACACCCATAAATTTGTTTCTAATCCCGCAATTATTAGTGCCTGATTGGAGGCTTAAATTGTTATTATGTTCCTCTTGACGAATCTATCACCCAGAATTTTGTTGTGCCAATTAATATTCTGTCGGCGGTGTAATTGTGGGATATACGTCCGACTCCGGTGTCGCGTTAAACGAAACGAAGTTAGGTAAAATTCAATTTTGTTTTATCAAATTGGCAAAATTTCAACGTCGGCTTTTTAAGAATTGAGGCGTTTTAACGGACCATTTGGTCCACTAAGGACTTTAGAAGCATCAAGAGGCTAGTTAGACACTTATCTTTGTTTCGATCTCCACTGTCAGTGAACATTTCAGACCATTATTGTTGAGTGGTCATTTAAATAAACGGTTCGTTTTTTATTTACTTCATAATTTTCCTAAACATATTTTGTAAGTTGATAACATTCGTTACTTTTGAAAAGGTAAGAATGTAAAATAAGCGGTATATTCTCTATAAATACAAAAGCTAGGCATGCTTTCATGTTTATTACTATAATTGGGTCTTGTTATTCTATTAATTAATAAACTGAGACAAACAAAATATGGTAAACTACGTAATGTAGATGGGAGCAAAATAAATGTAAATTTGAAACAGAATTAATAAAACCTTGATAACCGTTGGTTTTAACAAAAGAAACCTGTAAAAACAAAATATATAAAAAAGTTATCTTTTATTCAGCGAAGATTTGTTTCAGCAAAAGTTAGAAAACATTATGAAAGAACTATTAACACAATACGCTCTAGGGGGAAATATAAATACGATTTGGTTTATCTTTGTAGTTTTGGTATGGCTCATTTTCTGAAAGTAACTTTGGTATAAGTCACTTTTGGGGTATTTTAATGTCAACGATTTTTATTTTAGATAAATAATTATGTGACTTATAAGCTTCTTACAAGTAGATACTTACTTAACGTGAAACTGTTTTTTGAATTTCTTTATTCTTTTAAACAAATACATGAACGACGAAAACGAGGACTATTTACTTAGAACGAAGAATAAATCTTCAAATTAAAGACATATAGTCTTATTTATCTCACGCCGCCGGGCCCATAGGCAGTTGCCTGCATTGCCTATAAGGATAATCCGGCCCTGTATTACCTGATGCGGATCAGCGCTGCAGCACACGAGAAGAGCGGTCACGGCCACGGCCAGCGCTCCGCCAGCACTACGCATCATTGCACCTAAACATACTATTTTATTACACAAGGTATAACGTTAAGTACTGATTGAAAACTGCCCAAAACCGTGAAAGACATTTACTAAATTCAATCCAACACCATTTACTTTAAACTACTTCATAAGTATCCACATATTTAATGATCTCTATTAAATTAGGTAATTAGGACATTACCATTAATTCCCTAAATAATAAATAAGTAGGTAACATTATAACACACATAAATAAGTAAGTACGTAATATTGTTCACACTGCAAACAAAAACACAGGTATGTAATTAAGATATGTAGTTGCCCAGAGGAGATGTTAATTACCTACTAAGCATTACCTCGGGCACGTATTCACGTGATGCTGGCTACATAAATTAGAAACCGTGACGCGATATCATATTTAGTAATAATATACTTTTTATCAAGTTCCCGGTATAATGTCAGGTCAAAATAGGATCATTCTAATTCCTAGTCTGACTTTAAATGTGCTTATACGTTTAAAATCAATAAGAGGTATATAATACTATTTTCTTTATAGAAACCGTTTGTTTGGAACGAGGCGATTAGTCCCCGTCGCATTTAGTAAAATATACAGGGTTATTGATGACACACTAACAACCTTGCAGGACTATATTACAAACATAATAAACAATAACTTTAGTTCTATTACTTTTTACAAAACATAATACATGTACTAGAACATTTTGGAAGATTTAGTTCTATTTTAATTCTTAACGTCCGCACTACCGAATATCCCTCCAAGGAGGGACAACAACATGTATTGTGTTGAATATCAATATTTCAACTATAGCATGAAAGTGAGATTAATTAAAATCTGAAAAAATATTTTTTACATTATAAAAACAAAAGCTGTTGTTTATGATTTATGTAATATACAGGTGATGCTGTTAGTGTTTTTCCAATAACCTAGTATACCTATTATAAAAGTGGATGTTCGAAATCTGTTCAATTGTTATGTTTCACATTTATTTTCGACGTGTTTCCTACTAACGAACTCTACCACAGCTGCAAGTTCACAACTCTACAAAAACCGGATACGTCCGCCACATGCAGGCTTCACAATGTTTCATAGTAACTAACATTAGATATGAACGGCAATGAAATCAATCTCCCATGTTCCCATACGTTCCTAGATATAATAAATACGCAACCCAGTTGCATGAAATGCAATAATGTAATATTGCATTGATGCGTTACTGTGATCTATGAACGCGACGTGCTTCAAAAGTAGGTATGCTAACGTTTCATTAAATGTGGAATTCTAATATATTTTTATGTTTGACTTCACAGAACTAGATTTGTTGGAAATGACATTGCTGAAGTAATATTCTCGGTATAAAAATGCAGGAAAATACTGAACAAAAATAATTACTTAAAAAGACATCAACGCAAAACAAGTGACCTGGATTGTACCTACCCTGCATTTTAGATAGGTAAGAACCATTAACGGACCAATAACATATTGTTCTTTTACTAGAAACCAAAGATCAAAACAAGTGTTTTGCGAACACAACTTCAGTAATAAAACCCCATATAGCTTTTAATCGGGTTTGCCTTATAACTGGGTTGTTGGAAATGATACACGTGCAAGCAATCAAGCCTCCGATTTCTTTGAAGCAATCTAAATATCTAAATATAGATATAGTCCAATCATACCCGCATTATAATAGTGGAATATTGGTTATGCTATTTGTAAAGAATCTATTTATAGATAACAAGAAGTATTGTGTGACTTCAGTCGTTATTTTATTTTTGTTTTTTTTATGAAGGAATACCTAATCACCACCGATTGTCGAGAGATCGGTTCGTGTTTAGAGAATAAAAAGTGGTCAAACTATCGAACCAAAAGCATCCTAAAATCGAGTACAAGTACAATTAGTCTGTATTTTATTCTAACTATCACACTGTGTACGCGTTAATTATGTAACAAGAAGTACTTAATTACAAGAAGACACACCAACCGATTAACTTACAAGAACTAGTATCATGCCATTAGATGTAATCCTTTGATAGTATTACAAGTAATTAGTAAACCTTTAATCAAACTTACTATAAGGTAAATACTTCATACAAAGGTATCGTACATAATGTAAGTATAATGTCGTTCGTTATGTACCTTACCAGGAAGTTATTATCTAATTATAGGTACTTGTTGGTATAGAAGAAAACATTGCTCCGTCAAAAGAAAAATGTAACTTGTACCATTTCTTTGGGAATTTTATTTACTAGGGTGTCATAAAATTGTGGTAAATTTTATTCGTAAATCTTTTACGACTTTAAGAACTGAAATTTTCAACTGCTTACAGTTACTATTCATTTTAAATTTCTAAAGTATTGTAGGTAAGTAGGTACCTATACTGTATAATTTACGAAAGTAACAGTAATATAAATATAAGTAAGTTGTAGACCCGTATATAAACATGTGCATTATTAATAAAATATTTAAAAAATCGTAAATGAATAAATATAAAAACAAAGTATTTTTACGAACCTGTGATGATCGGATGAACGGATGGGAACGGTTGTCGGTGGCGGTGGTTGTGGTGCGTTGTGCCGCTGGAAGCGAAGCCTCCCGCTTATATATTGGTGGGCGCCGAAGCGAGGGCGGGCCGGCAACTGGGCGGGCGGCAGGCGGCAGGCGGCTCAGTGCAACAGATACGCGATCACATTCATTTGGATGACTTCATTAGAAATATGTAGATTGTCATACTACTTCATTTTATTAAATATAATATATTTTCCAGTTTAAAATTAGTTTATACAGACAAAAAGCGAATATTATGGTATTGTAATTTTAAATAAGTAGAGTTCATAACTTATTTGACAAGGTAAATATTTATACAGTCTTGCAGATTAAAGATAGCGCAGATATAAATATTAATCTGGAATCTGGAATAGATATAAATCTGGGGTATCTTTAATCTATAAGGATAAACATCATTTTGTTAGAAATTATCTAGAGTAGGTATATTGAAACTATAAGATTTAATTGTTATTACATATTAATAGGCACTAAGTTTATTGCAGGTAGCATGTATTTACGGAGATCAGCTAGCAAGGTAGTTCGTTTTAAAAGTTCGTCGAAGAACTGAGAAAGTTCAAAAGGGACGGAATTGAATTTACTCATGTGAAAACATTTGTAAAGGGTTACTTTAGAACTAAACGTAACACCGTTAAAGAGTTACACTCTTGAACGTAGCTTTACGTATATGGGCTTGGTCAGGTTCAAATGATACATTATGATAGATTGTGAAGTCTTCCACAAATTCATTCTTTTGACTAATACTTGAAAAACTCACAAGAAAAAAGAGGAAATCTGACCAATATTAAAAAAAAACGACAGAAATAAATACACCAAATCTCACTCTCCATAGGAAACCATTAAAAGTTGTTTTGGTAATAAAAATTGAATTAACTTAGTTAAAACAACTTCGGAAATAATGATTTCTGTCCAATGTCCATCCATATCATGGTAGGTATGAAAAAGTCTTAGGCTGTTGACCGAATGAAGCAAAGTCATAGGCAAAAGTTGATTGCTCGAGGTATTTGTTTGACATTACTTAAAAGAAATGTAATTTTGACCCGATTTACCTTACATTTATGGTTACATTTTAAGTATATTTTTAGAGATTAAGGTTGGAGTGTAATTACGGATATTTACATTTAATTATCTCCGACGACCGCTTGGCGCTGTGGTTTGAGCGTAGGCTGCTCGGCTCATTGCACCAGATGGCTGCGGGTTCGATTCCCGTCAAATCAAAGTTGCTAATTTCGGAAAAGGAACTTTTCGTAATTTGCCTAGGTTTGGGTGTCACTGGGATCGCCCGCAGTCCATAGTAAAAGCCTTGCTTAGTTTGGGACCATACCGTTGGTGATTCAGTCTGGCGATATTTTATTTATCTGTGGTGGAGGAATAACATCGTGACGAACATACACACTTCGAAATGCAATAAAACTATTTAGAGCTTTTCCTTACCTATTTAAGTACTAGAGCCTAATTTCCCCTTGCCTAGAGTTATATGATGAATATACCAACTATAAAATTAGAAGCAGCGTCAACAGAAGCACTAAAACTGTTGCGTCTCATGTATTATATATCCGTAAAATGATATTAATATGAGGGGCATTGAATACCGCAGTTCAACAATGTTTCAGGTAACTTTGCCGAGATGCGGTGTGGTTATAATATGTTACATAATAATAATATCAGTAGTACTATGTTTCGCGCTTAGCATTAATTATGTCGACCTGACTATATTAAAGATGAGAAGGATCGTTTGGAGATACATCAGATTCCCAAGGACTCGTGACCAAAAAGTATCATAAGACTAGCTGTGCCCCGCGACTTCATCCGCGTAGTATTGGATTATTGGGTTAAAAAGTATCCTATATGTTAATCCCGGTTATAATCTATCTGTGTTCCAAATTTCATCCAAATCCGTTCAGTAGTTTTTGCGTGAAGGAGTAACAAACATACATACATACATACATACATACATCCACACTCACAAACTTTCGCATTTATAATATTAGTATTAGTAGGATAAAACATGGTAAAAATCCTCCTTTATACCTTTCTTAGTCCGGAAATAGTGCATGGTATCTTATTATGGCGTACTTAGCTTTTTATATTTTTTTATAAAAGGTCTGCAAACTGTTTACGACCCGACTTCGTTAAGTAGTTACCATGCCCTATGGATGCTTGCTATACCAAAGGCATAGCTCGTACGTTCCTGACCTGAAGGGGAGTGGGATAGAGGTAGTGAGGAGTGCAGGGCCTTTCTTCTGCCTCTCTCACTCATCGTACAAAACACAGCTTTAATGGCTACTTTACACCGATCTTCTGTGAAAGGGTTGTACTACCCAGGTCCAGCCAGCGTGTATATGAGTTAGAGTAAACTAGCAACAGTTTGGCTCTACCTCCGTAATCCATCTGTATCTATTGTCTGGAATCTGGAATTAATGGAATACCATAAAAATATAGCGGTGTTTAGTCCCCTGCTAGGAAAAGTATCTACTTGCGGGTATCACAATTTTATAAATTATATACCTACCTAGCAGCAATGATAGCTGATTGGTTAAGCAAGTGTCTTGCGGGCACCAGGCCCCGAGTTCAAACCCCGGTTCGCATCTCTGGGTTTTTCGTAATCTATGTGCGAATCATAGTTTCTATATGATTACTACTTGCTTACGGTGAAGGAAAACATAGTGAGGAAACCTGCATGTCTTAGAAAATCTAATAAATTTTCGAAAGACATGTGAATTCTGCCAACCCGCACTGGGCCAGTCTGGTGGATTACAGCCTAACTCCCCCTCGTAGTGAGAGGAGGCTCGTGCCCAGGAGTGAGACCACCAACAGGGCTAAATTATTATTTATTATTGTATATACCTACCTATCTATAACACGGAGCGTAGGCGCGACCCTTGTTTTTATTTCACAGCTTCCTAATCTGTCACGTATAAAATTAAGTGTGACTTCGTGTGTAATTTCCATACTTCGGCCCGTCGTGTCGGTCAGTCGCGGTTATTTCGTCATCATTAGCAAGTCTTTGAGTGTCCGCGCGTATGCCGCGCACGGACTCCTCATCTTTATTAACAGTGGGATAATTTTCTTTAATATTTACATCGCGGTGTGACCGGCCTTTTAATTGATGGTATAGCTGTTGATGAGCGCTCTCTTAATTATACTGTGTTGGGCACGATGTCGCCTTGTAGGCATGCTTGAGACGTTTCAAGAATTCACGCATTATCCCGACTATTTTGATATATCACACACGCAAACACACGTGTCATCATGTCTGTTAATTTGTCAAAAGCTAATCGGTTGGATGAAGTCCCTTTTTATTATCATGACCATTTGCCGCCCTAGTGAAACATTCCGCCCAAGTAGGTATATCAACTCGCTTACAATGTTGAAAATCAAATATTTCTTGTGTAGATTAATATATTTATGGTAACATAAAAATTGCATGTTCTTATTACTTGCAACGCCTATTTTGACGGTCTCGCATAACATACATTATTATATCGTAGGAATCGGCAATAAATCAGTGTTTTTTCGCTTTAATTATTTTGTGAAGGCATTCGATACTGTAATTTTTGTGATTTATAATCGGATGGTGTAAAGGTGGAGACAGACTGGAGCTGGGAGTAAAAACAGAAATGTGAACATTCTCCGTTGTGCACATAATATTTCTTGTTCTGCTCGTAAGTAAGTAGTTCGACTCCGGCTTGGGTGGCGGGTAACTGAATGTTTCCCCTTTTTAACCGACTTCAAAAAAAGGAGGAGGTTATATTTTCGTCTGTATGTATTTTTATGTTTCTGTTTCTTAGCTAAGCTCTCTTTGAGCTATAGCTAAGTATCATTTAGTATTTTGCTTCTTAGAAAAACATTGTGACAATGTTTATTTTTATGAGTATGAAACGCATCTACCTCGATGGAACCTTGAGAAAAAATATATTCTTAAGTAAATCTAGAAAGTCAAGTCAGTGAAGTCAGACCTAGTCACATTGCCTGTATTGTTGATTTTGGGAAATGGCCATCGATAATTACAAGAAGGTCAGCGAATGTATTCCAGGTTATAGTCACGTCACGACGAATGGCATGGTGTATGCGATTGTGGCAATTCCATTATCTAGAGTGCTCTTGAGAGCTAATAACCACTCGAAGCTGAATGAAGTGCGTGGACGGTAGGCATCTCTACTCGCGCTTCATAACGCTACCGTGTGACGTCACGAGCGATATGCCAGCACCATATCGATAGCTTTTATATTATTCCCAGTGGGGATGTTATCTAAATGTAAGTGAAAACATAATGATGATACATTTTTGCGTATAAACGCCAACGTGCAGGACGATAGCGCGTAAAATGGTTGTAGAGTCAAGGAGTAGTCAAGTGTCAACAGCTCATACACAGGCTGGCTAGGTCAAGGTAGTGCCATCCGCTCACAGATGATCGGCGTAAAGTAGCGAGTAGTAGAACCCAATCCCCTCCCTTCCCCTCCCTCCACCCCACTCCCTTTCAAGACGGCAACGAGCAATGATTTTGGCATTGCAATAATCTATATAGGCTACGGTAATTGCTTAACATCAGCCGGGTCGTACTGTAACCACCCAATCTCTTTCGTCTCTCTCTAATTAAATATATGAATATAAATATGCTAAATATAATAATATAAATATATAGAAGTAATGAAATTATAATTAACTATAAATAAACCTATGAATATAACTATAAACCCTAACCAAATTAAGCATCTAATAATTCACTATGTGAATAGTTATCTATAACTAGTTTGGTTGTGATCTGGGTTTGAATATTGATATGGCCATGTGATCCGTATTGTCTAGTGGTTATAGGACCTAACGTAGTGAAACCCTGGATAGTAACCTAAATTCTTTTAGTGAAAGATTGGTATTCTTATGACGTATGTAGTTACAGTACCTACTTAAAATACCCTGATTAATTAAACCTAAATCTTCAATACTGTACCTACTTAACTAAACGAGTTTCATTGTTAAATAAGTAATTAATGAAGCTATGGATGTAACAAGCTGGTTGTTCTGAGAGTTAAATATAATAATTTCTCTGTAGCGATAAGATCAATTCTACATGACATTTCAATAGTTAAAAGATTATGAATACAACAATTATTTGTTTATGACAAGGTACAGGGCCCCTCCCCGCCCTGTACTGTGGGATAACGTCTCATATCTGTATTCCCTCCTTGACTTGTCTTATTTATTATGAGTGAATATTTTGATATATCATTAATGACAATTATTTGTTATAATAAGAGTACACATTGAATAACTGTATCATCAATAGTATCATTGTAGTAAATCCATTAACTCAACAAATAAGAATCGAATCATCTGGACAGCAAGAGATCTTCAGGATATCACTGAGTCAAAGTCAAACGAAGTAAGTTTGATTTCTGTTGTGAAGATTAGCATCTCAGTCATCTACTGTGATGAGAATACTAAAAGGCTACTGCCTAGGCGAAATCAAACTAATGAGTTCCGGTCAATGTGTTAGCCATTAAGTCTAGTCAGTGACTGCAGGTTAGCAACTCTATCATCTACTGTTTAGTGATTGCCAACAGGGTCTACCGCCCCCAGTGTAACCAAAACTATCAAGCTTTACATGAGGAAAACATTACATTAAAATATATAGACTTATCAGTCAGTATCCATCCATCCAGAATCTCATTACTGAACAAACGATATGGTCACATTATTCAAAAGTACAGGATTCAATGAAATATTGATTAAATACTACAATTCAATGAAGTAAATATATTTATCAGCAATGTGAATTTCAAAACTTCAAGAATTTACCACCCATTCACAAAATTAATCTCATGGAGAAGAACGGGCAAGAAACTCCATGGATGAAGCAAAGGCCCTGCCTATATTTAAATTGAAGCTTAAATATATTCCGACCTATCTATCTATCCACCTTCCTAACACCTAAGTATATTCCTATTCTGTTCTACATACCGCGTCTTTATACTTAAGGCTTTACCTACCTACATAAATTATAAATACCTATTAATCCGTGTACAATACTAGCGTAATAAAACTACATTAGGTTTACCTAATCACCTATTCATAAAGTCCGATGCATCGTCCCTTTCCTAATGGAATTCCCTAATAATAGCACCTAACCAAGAAACCTAACTTTGATCTTTGTGTGTAATTTAAGCAGGTCTAGAGCTCGGAGCTCACATTTACTTTTAATTGTGCTTGCTGTCCATCACGGTGTAATGAAGGACACCTAACTAACAGCTACTGGGAATTGAGGTGGTTAGGCTCGATGGGAAACTATAACCTCTAACCAAGACATCTAACTACCTTCGATCTTTGTGTGTAAATCAAGCAACACTAGAGTTCGCGACTCACATTTACATTTACTTGAGCTGTCCAACACGGTGCAATGATGGACACCTAACTAACAGCTTCTGAGGGGTTGAGGTGGTTAGGCTCGAGGGGAATTCTATAACCTCTAACGTTCCCTACGTGTCGGTTATCCACGTGGCCGAAGCCGGGCTGACTGGGGTGTGGACTTCCAACGGACCAGGGACAATAATTGTGTATAAATATAAATATATATAGATAGACCGAACGGATGACTCTAAGTACAGGTAGTGAGTTGCCTAAGCCTGCTCCCACTTCGACGGGAACCTCACCCCACGTACATAGAATACACCAGAACGGGGTGCTTAGCCGAGCCCAATGCAAGGGAAAAACGACTTCTGGAGCGCACCAACTGACCCAGACCTAACCAATGAGAGGACGATGCAATGAACACCAGCGTACCAGCGCCATTACACCCCATGGAACCATGACCATGGATCAAAGTAAGCCGCACACAAGTATCAAATTACCGAACGCGAATCCCCGTATATCTACATTATACCACCAGAAAACACACCTACAACATTCAATAAAACGAGCCCATGAAGACCTGCTTTATCAAACATTGAGCACTTCCGGATGGTATTTTATTATATAAAAATGGCTAGAATAAACACTATGACCGACCGAGATTCCCCGTTTAACTACAACGATACCATTAGAAAATACACCTACAATATTCAACAAAACCAGCCCATAAGGCTTGCTTTATTAAACATTGAGTACATTCAGATGGTATATATTAATATAAATTAAATCTATGAACGCGACTGACTATAAACTTGATACTTGTGTTTAGCTTGGGAGCTCTAAATGAATGACCACGAAATTAGCTGTGCAAGGCCTTTTATAATCTCGCCACCTGACGCTATCATGTATATTTCCTACCTTCAATATTTTTATAAACTAGAGACGCGCAAAGTCAGAATTTCTACGAATTCAATCTCACAATACCGAACGTAATTCGATCAATCTTTATATAGGAAGGTATAGTCAAATAATAAGGTATTCTTACTGGTAGTGTTTCCTCAGACTTTGGCTAATATCCTGGATATAAACAATATTCTAATTATCAAAACTAGTGTGCCGAATTGTGCCTAAAATATATAGACTATTTCTAACTCCTCCACTAGGATGAATCTGTTTATCGAACTGCTTCTAGTTTGTTTTAGATCCTACCTGTATGGAATTAATTTCCATCGATTATAATATGAATGTCCGATCGTTTACCGAATCTCAATATCGAAAACGTAAATTAGCGGCTAACGTCATCTCTAGCTTGTTCCTGCATTCTTCTCAAACTACCCTCAAATATATTTAATTATCGTCCGACGAGAGCTAAAAATAGACGCCGACACCGTGGCGCCGAACCAAATATGGTAATGCTTGAGCTCTCTTGGACAAGTTTCGACCTGCTCCAAGCCTAACATTATACCTAATTTCGTACGCATTTTTGCATAGTATCACGCAGAATGCAATTCTTTAAACTTAACAATGAGAAGTACGCCACGCTCAATACTTCCAAAGGGGAGTTTTACGCTATCAATTAATATGTCAGTCTAACTAGTTGTTTCAGAATAATAAAATTAATTAACAGATTATTTGCTTAAATTTAAAGTAATATTTAATTATTTCCTTTATTTATTTAAAAGCCTATATAAATGTATAGTTATATTTATATTTGTGCATGAGACGGAACCACGGGCAAGTCTGTTCCGTTACAGTACGCTTTTTGGCCAACTTTGTTATGTAAAAAATAATAATAACAGCATAGCAAAGAAATTTATATTATCGTTTCTACTTTGGTTGATGCATTATTTTGGTAAATAAAAATTAAAAAAAATTGTACTGCAGAATACCTATGTAACTGCAGTTAAAAGATTAGTCAGAGTTTTTAAAGCAATCAACTCTACCTAACAATAGAGCCTGCAATACCTGCAAATGGCGCGGGGCCGGATCAATAAAACTCTCAACTCAATTAATGAATGCATACATTCAATCAAATCTGGATTCAATAGATAGGGTAACTGGAACAATTGTGAATTTCGTGACTCCGTATTCTGGTGTATTCGGATAGCTAAAGCAAAAAGTGGATTTATGACTTACAAAAACAACTACAAAATATTTTTAGATTCCATTCGGATATTGATTTGGTATATATCTACCTTCTTACAATTTATTTGTTTGTTTTGTTTTTTGTTTCAAAATTTATTTATTAATAAATATAATTTATTTACAGCCCAGCGCTTAAAACTTAGGTTAAACATTCAAAGAATTAAGGGGGTTGTCAGACTAATAGTACCTTGACAAACTTTTATGCAAATACAATTTATTTATTCCAACGTATACCTAAATTATTACCTATAATATCTGATACCTGATGCCGGCTTAATATTTAAGTACTCACCTATGAAAACAACTATTTCCTCCGTAAGTAGCTCCCTAATGTTTTCAAAATAAGTGACACGCCGCGACATGTTTGACAAACTGAGATACTTAAGTCGGGATATGTGCTCGTCTCAGATACCTCTAGACGTATTGACATTCTCATGGGAATTAAATATAAATCAGGTTACCTACGTTTTCTTTTGTTTTATTGAATTAAAATCAGATAATTGCGGTAATAACATACAAACGATGACCAATAATCTTAAATTACTTGAAATATTTATTTTATGCCATAATTTTATTTTTGAGTGTGTAGAGTGTTTTTCGATGCATACGAGTATATTGACACGAATAAGCCTAGTATAGTACATACCGAGCTCCATTCAATTAATAAATTGATATTTTTTATAGTGCACACTGTAAATCGGCTTTCGATTAAATGTTGATATATCGAATAGGTACCTACGTATCTCTGGATAGGATAAAGAATTATAACAATCATCGGGAATAACCTACCCTATTAATATTTAGGTTGATGATGAAATTATTATATTAAAATCATTTAACGATAGGCGACGCTTAATTGATCCGATAAAAAAACAGATTATTAAGATATTACAGTTATTTCCATAATCTGATTTGACCAGTTAATCTTGCATTAGTTACGCAAAGTGCTTATGACACTTGAGCAGTTATCAACATAAGAATACGATAGGAATCGGGGGCCCTCGCTAAACTTGGTGACAAGAGTGCTAGGTTCGTTGGAAATTGGAAAAGTTGATTAATGAATCCCCATTCAGGCTGTCACAACATCTGCGGATTGATTGCGGCCCAGCACCGGCCCCCTTCGACGGACTGATCACATCTATACGCTTAATACTCTGCGAATGCCGATGAGACGTCTCATAAGGTCTCTACTCATAAGGTCGCATCACGTTTTCAAGCTCGAAGTAATTTCACAAACTGTCGTTTTTCGTGTTTCGAATGAATAATTTGTTAATACTTAAGGCCCAGTTCACCAACTAGAGTAGTAACCGATTGTTTGATATCGTTGTAAAAATCGTTTACTGCTCGAAGGGTCCGTTAGGATGTTGGTGAACTTGGCCCTAAGTGGTTTGTAATGATGTCTAGTCTCGTTATATCTATCTGTCTAAGGCAGAGTAATAAGATGTAGGTACATCCACCCTTAGAACCCCAGCTTATTACTCGGGTTCTAAGGATGTAGGTACATGATGAGCTGTGTTAATCGAAGCTTCGAGGAGTCTTAGATAAATGTTAGGTTTTAAAAATAGTTACTACCTAAATACCTCATTATAAAAAAACAAAGCGTGTAAGAAGCTTATTGGCATTTCAATAGTACCCGCACGTAACATTATTATAAAAAATATACAAATTAAAATTATAGACTCATTTAAAAAATTAAAGCCTAATTCAAATGTCATCGAAAACTTTATTTTCTATTTTCCAAAAACGATTGCTGTACAGTTACATAATGTAAGATGTGATTAAATTTTATGTAGCGCCATTTTGTGGATCTTTCGGCAATGAGATCTTGAACTGCAGGAGTACAATTAAATATATCGCTATCATGCTTATTGCCTGTGAACAAGGTAATAATATAAGCCATCAGTATTAGATAGGTCTGTACTCTTGGTCTGCACTGGACCACTCGTACACACAAAACATATTATTGTCTTTATTTTTTGTGGTCATAAAATAAAAACATCAACAAGTTTCAGTAGGTATAATGTTTTGATCGGCAACCTAGGGTTATAATAATAATATCAAAAACATATGTTCAGCGAAGCTACGTCCAAAAACTAGTTTCATATAACACTAACCGACAAAATGCTGACCCAAATATCATTTTCTTACTAACACTTGGGAGCCTTTGTCGGAAATTTAAGTAAGATAAGGCAAGTAGGAACCTCATGTAGCGCTCCACCGTCCCATTACTGTCATACCCTCGCTTTCGCTGAAGCCTGTCAGACTCGGAATATCAATGAACACATTTTTCGAGTTGTAAATGACGTGCCCTTAGCCTCATGAGTTTAAGTTTATGTGGGAGGGACTTATGTTTCCTTTATTCTCGTATGCATGCCTCACAACTGGTCTTCAATCAGCTGTAACAGCCTTGCTGCTGTAGTAACCAGGCTATACAGTTATTTTTGTCTCCCGCTTTGCAACTGAGGGAAGTGGATAATTTTATTCCAACTCCTTCCATTATTTCCTTGGATTTAATTCGTGCGGGTTCCATGGCAATTTAGCTTTTCTCTGGGACTCGTCGAGGGTCAAACCTCGGCGTCATCATTGGATACCGTTGTCTGTCCTGGCTTAGGACTAATGGTGGTGGGAGTGTAGCGCGACTAATCCCATTAAAAGTATACGCAGACTAGGAAATCATTTTCATTGGATACTATGACTAGTGAGGTATACGATCTGTGCAACCACACTAGTAGTTTAATAATGACTCAATCGAGTGAATCCGATTTAATTACTAACAGCGTCTTAAGTCAACAATCATAGGAACCTACCGTTTGCTTTTTAAGGTACTTTTAAACTTCCAATCCAATTAGTTGAGATCAATCACAAACTCCATTCATTGAAGTTAGTTTTAGTTTCAAGATCCAATTATTAGTTAGATATTATTATTAACTACAATAATGTAGATATATGTATGTGTGTGTCCACATGTGAGTGAATCGATACTAACCGAAGTAAGCAACTCTCTATTGACATGGGCGTATCCCTTTAGACTGACGACGGCCGGGTTCATCTCTATGGCTTGGATGAAATGGTCGATCTGTTTAACGGTAAAGGTAACATTAAGCAACTTGTAAATTAAAAATTAGACTGACTTGCATTTTTTTTAACAAAGTCGGTAAAAACTCGCCTGATGATAAGCAGTTTTCATGGCCAATGCTTTTATACTCGCATCCGCAAGTTCCGTACTATTAAATTAAGACGGCCGCTCTACACGGAAGCGAATCTAATTCGAATTGTATTTATAGCTACATCTCTATAAATCGGGCTTCGTCCAGATCGCGTGCAGTGGGTGCAAAAGCTACACTATGACGACAAAAGAAGAGAACTAGGTAGGGGTCATGTTTTGCCATTCTTGCAGATTTATTTACATACTGAGAAAGAAACCGTTCTCGTCAAGATTCCTAGCAAGATTTAACATCACTAGTATAAAGCCTGCACGATGGTCATCCGAGGAAAACATATTATAACAGCTCGTAATTGACTTCACATAGCATATAAGAATATAGTACTTAATATATATAATGAGAAGCAAGGGATATTTAACTGAAAATAATAATTTAAAGGACTGATGCCACTTGCCTCTTTTTGTGTTGGCCTATCAACCGCCAGAACATCGATAGATAATAATGTGTCTTGAACTCCAGCAGCAACCTGTTAGAATTTTAGTATGTATTGTTGGTAGCTCTCAAGAGAATTTGAGCTCTATGAATCAGGATCTATACAGTGTCTACGACCTATTTACAAATACAGTACTGAATGTACATAAATAAAGTCTTATTTTAACACACGATATTTTGCATAGCGCCTTAGTAAATGCTTAACATTATTATTATTAGCCTACCACAAAAAATAAATCTAATGAGTTTATTTCTAAAGCTGTCCATTTAAATCACGCGCTACCAACAAGCTATAATCAATAAAAAAAAAATATTTATACCTACCAACAGATTATTTTTTGTGGCATGTACATCATCTTCACCGTTTAGCATTTACTAAGGCGCTATGCAAAATATCGTGCATTCTTAAAATAAGACCTAATAAAAAGCACTCTGTTAAGAATGCGATTCTAAAATTAGTCAAAATTATACTTGAAAAAAAAAAAAAATTATTCTCTCAAATCTATTACGATTGGGGCTTCAAAGATGGAAATCGATTTGCGCTAAGTGCAAAGTGATACTTTTCAAAACTTTGTTTGACAAATGATTCACCGAAAGGGCTTCAAAGCATTCATGAACTAGGTACGTAATGAACTCTGTGGTAATTCCGCACAGATGTGAAACATTTAAACCACGAATTGTTGAAATAATAATGGCGATGTTTTTCAAGTACCTACATGTCCAATATAATGCCCGCGTTTGCATTGGACGAAACATTCACACAAAACATTGTTGTCTCCATTTTATGACAGCAAAAAATAAAGACCGCAACATTGTGTGAATATTTCGTCCAGTGCAAACGTAGGGTAATAATAATGTATAAGTAATCAAGCTAGATATATTTTACAAACTATAGGAGTAGGTAAACTAATTAATATAATAGTTAATGTAGTAAATAGTAATATAAATAAAAACTATGTGCGCATACCACGTTTTACGAAATAGGAGGGCTCACGGCGGTAAACACTAGATGACCGCTAGTAGCGTTTACAATTGGGCGCTTCCGTTCGTGATTCGGAGAGTAAGATAGCTTGATTGCTATCTATGACTGTGACCAGACGTTAAGCCATGTTGGAGGCCTTAATTTCTGTTGGCCAAAGAGAATATAATAGGCTGTTGGCTACTAAATACGAGAAGAATAAATATGAACTTAAGGATAACTCTGGCATCAGTTTTCAGTTCGCCCGACGTCGTACGCAAATTAATAAAATCGACTACGGTCAATAAAATACCGTTAGTGTAGATTTATGGGAGCAGTCAGCGAATATGAACAGCAGGGTGGAACAGTACGCGGCGTCCACGAATAGGCCCATCTCCTTGAAGCTGAACCCGAACCCGTGGTCCACGATCTCTGACAGAGCGCCGTACACCGCTATCGTTATGTTGGCGAACCTGAGGATACAATAGAGGCATGACGCTTTATACTAACGAGAGGGATTACTGTTGCACAAGAAACAAGCCGTGCGAGAGGCTTCTGGTGGGACTGTGTCCCTTTCTTCAGGGTGTCTACGTGGGGACGGTAGGGGTAGTTAGACATAGCCACTAGGAACGAGAGGGACAAAGTGCCATCAGGGATCATCTTCCTTAGCTCGTTTTTCCTGTGTTCAGTATTGTTAAATTAAATAGACCTTAAAAATATTACATTGAACACATAATGCGTTTTTAGTATGAACATATTTTTAAGAGGTTGTAGAATGTATGGCTATCAGGATACACATAGTGCACGAAGAAATATAAGGACGCAGCAAGGAACCTGTACATTAATTTTGTATAACTTACATGAAGAGGCAGTACGTGGAATAGGTCCGTGCGTACGCATTTCCCAATGATTGCAGCAACTCCGACAGATTAAGCCACAGGTAGCGGTAGCGGGATATTAGTTTAGCCGAGCATTCTATTTCTACGTCCTGCACATGGAACGAAATCATAGACTATATTTTAAGAGGAAAAACTTTACAGAAGTTCTTCGATCAATTCGGTTTAAACATTATTAGTTTTTTTTAATCGAATAAAAATAACTGGCCAAAACTCGCGAAAAAGACTTTAATGCCATTAGATATTTTAAATAAAAAAACAAATACTTTTTAAACCTAAGGAAACGGCTTTCGCAGTTTTTTTAGGACAAAAATGGCCAGTGTTTACAATTACTTTATTTTTTTAAATGCAAATGTTGTGTTGTAGGCACTCCTTTAAGGCTAAAGCGCCCATCTAGCCCGCGAAGTTCAAATTTTTTGAGTTCTTTTAGAAATTTTTCAAAATCTGACAATAATTAAAGATAAATTTTGTAATTCGCGAAAAAGACCGTGTGCAGTGCATTTATTAATATATCCAACTTACTCTAAAACATTTCAAGAACGACAGCTATCCAGATAATCTGGCAATTTTTGTATATTTAGTGATTTACTAGTATCATATCCACCGTGATAATATTTAGAGTAAAATAAATGTATTAATAAATGCACTGCACACGGTCTTTTTCGCGAATTACAAAATTTGTCTTTTATTATTGTCAGATTTTGATAAAATTCTAAAAGAACTCAAAAAATTTGAACTTCGCGGGCTAGACAGGCGCCTTCACCTTAATACAAAGCCCTACCTTACCTATATGTATATTGTATACCATGAACCTTAAACCTTTCTTGATGTTGAACCTGTAAGTTATGTGTGGGTTTATGTAAAACTGAAATTTTAATGTTGCATCTATTTTTTTTTATCATTATCTATTATTAAATTTATCTGTTGGCACGGTGCGCGGTGTCGTTGACAAAGAATGTAACTACTACTGTGTACTGTGACATATATTTTTACATCAACAATTATAAATTACCCTGCGAAAACATTCAGAAAGGCTCTGCGATGCGATTTTAATGGCTTTGCAATTGATGTACCAGAGGGCACAATTCATGTTGATCATTGTAATAATGTGGTAGTAGGCTGTAGTGTGCCTTAGTAGGAAGCCGTCCAGTAATGCGCAGAGGCTGAGCAGGAAGCACACGGCTAGCAGCAAGCAGCCCACGCTTATGATGACGATGGAAGTCTTCAAGTTGGGAAACTGGAGATTTTCACCAGTCACACGGTAATACCTAACCTGTGAAAGGAGGCAATAATTTATAAATAAAATTAACTTGATACTTTGGGTGTACGTAGCTAGCTTTGGCCTGGGGAGGAGAGGAGAAAAATCAGAGATGTTGGCCTAAGGAAGGTTGGGATCAGGAATAGAATCGCCAGACTGTTACACTAACTATATGGTCCCAAACTAAGGAACGCTTGTACTATGGGTACCGTACAATGGACTGGGGGCGATCCCAGTGACATCCAGACCAGGGCAAATTACGAAAAGGACATCTATTTCCGAAATTTACCCCAGTGGGATCGAACCCGCAACCACCATGTGCAGTGAGCCAAGCGGCCTACGCTCGAACCACTGCGCCAAGCGGTCGTCAAGGAAACAATAATTTTCTGTAGGTGAAGAACGAGGTACTTAATTAGGACTTTAATTTGAATTTAAAGTAGTCGGCTGGTACCGCCCCTCCCCCTTGACCCCACTCTCAATACGCCTATGTTGTCACTGTTATAATACATAAGTATATCAGTGAGAGAGGCAATCGATCGACCTAAACTATTCCATTGTCCAATAGACAGCAGGGTTACGGCATCATGGCATTATCGCTTTTAACTGTAACCCTCTTTTTGATAAACGTGATATAGCTGGTGAATAGTTATACACCAAAGTTATACACCGAATTATCTCTTTCTGTCATCAGTAATTTGTCATTCGAAAGAAGAATACAAAGCATGGTGTAACTTCCTTTACAACCGCTAAACCGAAACAAAAAGGACTTTATAATCAACTCACTTGAAATTTGCCCCAATTCGTCTTATAAATAGCGACTTGGTGAGCCACTCCCCAACCTACGAACGGGATCCAGAAATGTGGGACGAGGAATACCACGAAAAGAATCGCATAAATGTAGTCGTCGAATCGTCGGATGGAGCGCAGTATCATGACTCGCTCGTAGCCGACCACCAGAACTACGACCGTAGCCGCTATGTAGAAGCACACGGCGTATATCGTAGCTGATGATGTCCAGCTGAACGTTATAGCTCCTGAAATAATAACTGGTGGTATTAGATAAACCATGGTTATGACCTCTACTCTAAACTAGACAAAGACGGCTTCGAAACTAGGCAAATTAAGTTAGCTTTGTTGCAAAAACGTGGCTCATTTCATGTTCCACCCATAGACTTAAAATTGTTATCCGACATTAGTCCACATTTAACACTACCTACCTATATCTTGACTTTAAGATTAAAGTTAATTAATCGATCTTCTCGTGTGCAATGAAAACGAATCCTATGATTACTTATGGCTAGCTCACCCAAGAATGAATTGTAACATCAACCTTACGAAAAACAGGATTGATTTATTAATTTGTGGCATTAAAAAGAACTTCCTAGGTATCTTCTTAATAATACAAACTAAAGAGTCAAACCGACTTCAAATAATAGAGTGGAGGGGTTATTTAACATTCTAGGACTACTTTGGAGTCTGTTTAGAATTGTTTTCACTAAAAGTTCAACCATATCGTAGACGATGTCTTTACCCAAGCATAAGCCTCGAATAATGAAAGAAAAGGAGTTCGTTGTGAGCCATAGGACATAGCTAATATACCGAAACCCCTTACCTAGTTGTCTCCAGAGAACTTACCAGGTCGCGAGCGCGTTATAGGCATGACGGCGAGCGCTCGGAACAGCACTAACAAAAGCTTGTGGTCCCTGTAGAACTGGTCATGCGTCTCGCATGTATCTCCGTCCTGAGACGACAACAGATCGCGCTGCTCTTGCTCCTAAGAAGGGAATTCCTTGAAGTCCTCAGCCAAACAAGCTGTAGCTTATATACTGCAGCTAATGTACGGGCTGGCTCGCTGGCTAGTACCACCCTCTAGATCGGCGTAAAGTATCTTATAGCTGCGATTCGTACGATGCGTGAAAGCCGAAAGCCCAACTCCCATGTCACCATGTCCCACTTCGCTTCAGGTCGGCAACGTGCGAGCAATTAGCAATTATTGCAAGCATCTATAGATCACGATAACTGCTTAACATCAGGCGGATCGATCGCTTATTTGCCGACTTTGTAATATAAAAAGCCTTCTAGCTTGATTATACAGGTTGAAACAGAAAGGGTATACTTTTTTATCGAAACTTAACTTTGTAATTCTAAAACTATCAGCTTTGGAGGTAACTTGAAAAACAAAAGGTGTTACAGGGATACAGCTGTTGACAGATTTCATAAGTTTACAAAACTAGTTAGTACTTCAACTGTCCCACAAAGCCGATAGTTTTAGATTTACAAAGTAAAGTTGAAAAAAAATTGTATACTCTTTCTGTTTCACGTAGTATATACGTGATACAGAAGCTTAACCACCCCAGGATGTTTAGACAAGGGATACAAGAAATGCCTTGAACCTCTATACAGAAGGGATCTAAATAGAATTTGGATAAGAACTTACATAATCTCTTTGGGTCTTTTCATACATTGTCTTATTGATTTGCACGTACTTCATATCATCTTGAAGCAGAGAATTGTTGATACCATCGTCAAAGAGATGGTCCGGTATCATCATCATCTTTTCGTATCGGAGTGAAAACTGGGCAGTTTAATAAACTTGTGTTAGAATGCAAACGCCCTCTGGCTAGTACATTCCACGCCGAAATGCGATGTCGTGAAGTATGATGGATGAACGGTAAGTTTAACACCGGCCCATTATCGAACAGTCAACAAGCCGCGTAAATTTCATTAAATTTTAAAGCAAACGACAATGTCGCTCTTTGCATACCAATGACACGGCTACTCTACTGCGACATTTCGTAAATTATTCCGATTGACCGACCGACTTCAGTCAGCGTAGGTTATCTTTAGTATAAATAAAAATTCGGTGTAAGATTATGAACAGACGTACGTGATTCCTCTCCTCCTAAACGACTGGACCGTTTTAGATGCTTTTTGTGTACCTATGGGGTCACCCGGATGGTTTTTAGCTGTAGATAAACCCGGCAAGTGGCAATGTTGAGAGTGCGCTAATAGTGCGAAGGGTGTGGTGTTCAGGCGCTTTCGGGGGAGATTGCCGCCGTTACCACGCACAGTTTAGTTTTTATTTGTTTTATTAATATGTATGTTAGTTTATAAGGCATTTATCTATGGGCCTGCGATGCCTGAAAATAAATAAATAAATAATAGATATATAAAATAAATGGAATTACTCTTATTAAAAGTCGCTTATAATTTTCGGAGCGGCTGGATCGACCAGTCAAATAGAGACCGGCAAGGCTTCAGAAATTGCATATTTCCAGATTATTTGTTAGGGGCGAACTGAATAATAAATAAATAAATATCGCCAGACGAACACACTAACTGTATGGTCCCAAACTAAGCAACGTTTGTACTATGGGTACCGTACATTGGACTGGGGGCGATCCCAGTGACACCCAGACCAGGGAAAATTACGAAAAGGCCATTTCCGAAATTTACCTTGACGGGAATCGAACTCGCAACAACGCGATGCAGTGAGCCGAGCGGCCTACGCTCGAACCACTGCGCCAAGCGGTCGTCAATAATGCACTGGACATAATGCGGGTTTTAATGTTGTGTTCGACGAACTGTCGTGAACATAATTAAACAATCAAAGTGAAACACTAGACTTCTCCCCGTAGCGTATAATATAAAAATATCACAGATATTTATTTTCACATTATAGTTACGTAAGATAACAAAGTGTTAACATTTCATAAAATAATATATACTGGACGGTATTGTAATGTATGATACTAATTTCATCGCCAGTTTGAATAAAAAACACGTAACCACGTACCATGTACCATTAATATAAGTTAGGTACCCACTGAAAATTTGGTTCCAAACGTTAATTAATTTAAACGATTCAGTATGACATTATCAATAGCTTTCTGAATAGTATGTTTACACATACCTATCGCGATTAAGGCAATTTAAACACGAATAAACAAACCATACCAAAAATTATTCAATAAATGATCCCAACCTTATAGTAAATGTGAATAACTATTAATACAATAATAACTGTACATTAATAAATATAAATTATTTACGCGACAATTTATAAAAAAACTTGTTCACTTTGGGGAAAATTATGATTTTTTCTATGATTTGAGCTTAGCTAGTTGTGCCATAAGATCTTTGTCAGCGTCTGTAGTCGATGCTCCGACTTTGTTGCGCGCCACCGATGGTGCGCCCGCCATCTGAAAATAAAGAATAAGCACATTAGCTATTTCATATCATGTTTTGAAGAATTTTGAGGCAACCTCAGGTAGCTACTGACTTAAATAGAAAAGTAACGAAATGCATTCAATAGAACACCTAATTAGAATACCTATATATCAAAAAAAAGAAAATAAGTTCAATTCCGAAGACGCGTAAATTACTGGAAATTGAGCCATATGACAGTATGATAAGAGCCACAGCACGCGTCTTCGTGAAATCAACGTACGATCGCTGATTTTTGTTTTAATTAAGAGTAACATTAAACAAATGCGAGATTTACCTTTCCACTTATTTCGATGCCAATTTCGTCAAGCACTTGGTTGACAATTCCTTCAGTTTCTTCCTCATCACCGGACTCGTCCATGATGTCATCCAGAGTGTCTGAAACTGCATAAAAAACAAAGCTGTAACAAGTGTCTGTACAAATCAGTATCACATAAGAATTTCAAAACAAAAACCAATACCGGTTTTATCTTTGCAGGCCTGTCGCACTTCAAACTTTAGGTTCGAAGCTACAAGTACATTGGCGGTTTCGCCTTGGTGAAGCTATTCAATGCACACGTCAGAAAAGAAAGGAATTATGTGATAGACAGTGAGACCCTTGTAGGTAAATACAATATTAGGCATGCAGTGCCGTGCAAGCTTAATTACACTTAATTGCTCTATGGAAAGAGTCACTATTTCTTTGATTGTCTTTTTGAAGATAAATATCTGTTTCTATGTAATCTGTAACCTTAGCAACACTTTTAGGTACACATGCTTTTTCTATAGCTGTTAAATTCGTGATTAGGACTTACTCATTTCATCAGTCATGTCCATCTTAGCGTTGGCCTGTTTGAAAGCCTCCATGTCCTTGGCTATCTGGTGTGGGTTCATAACTTTGTTCATGTTGCCCAATGTCTTAGCGGTGGTGCCCATCGCCCCGGCTATTGCGATATTCGCGCCCATCGCTTTGTTCTGTATCTGTACACTTTGTATCTGTAAATTAAAAAGTATAAACTTTATAATTAAACGGTAACTCCTTGCTTGAGTAGGGATTGTAACTCCTTGCTTATATTGTATTGTGTCTGTCACACAATACTTTTATTGATTTATGCTATTGTCTCTTATTTTAAACAGTCATAAAATTGTGGTCTATAACAAAAAGGTTGCCTAGGTTTCTTCCTTTATCAAAGCCCATGGTACAACAAATAAAAATTGAAGTACATAGACTTCCATTTTTTTATTGTTACATCTATTGTAACTACCTTGGTTACATCACATTTCAGTATTTTTTACTTGAAGTTATAAGTTAAATATGGACATTACCTTACTGTTAGCTGCATAAAACCTATTCTTCTGCTTTCTGAGCTGCACCAACTGTTTTGCCAATATTTTACACCCATCATTGTTGCCTTCTTTTGCCATCTTTTTTATTTCCATTTCCTGGAGAACAATCATAGGAATTAGTTATTAAATTTCTTACACTGAAGGACAGGCAACATACAGCCTAAACTATTTTGTATAGAATCAAGAAATTTTATACGAGAGTTCTGTATACATACTATATTATGTATGTCCACATAAATAGAATAGGCTCCCCAGCACTAAGAAATTTTATCTGAAATGAAATAATTAAGTAAGTAGATACTCTTCACAAAACTTACTAATTTCTTCTCTTCTCTTTCTAGAGCTGCCTTGTCTTTGTCCAAATCTCTTGAGGCCTTGCGAAGCTCGCGATCATTTTGCCTTTGTTGTTCTAAATGATAAAAAAAAATGCTTCAACCAGTTGCCTACCCATCATAACTCTATAATGAAGTTGTACTCTTGGTTCTATGTCTTGTCTTATCCATCTTAGTCTTGTCTAAGGTCCATATGTATAGCCTCTCACTTGACTCACGTCGCAATAGTAAGGCAGGATACATCATTACATGGAGAGTACAATAGTAACTAGTGGCATTGATGAATTACTTTATAGTGATTAAAAAGATCATTGAGGTAATTGCATTATTACACATTTGACAACAGTACCTAAGTTATTGAGTATTCCTTTTGAACATTTAATCTAAAGTTCCTACGTTTACTGTGGTGTAACAAGCTTATTTAGCTAAATGTTACGGAATATAGATTTTGATCATAAATCAGATCAGTTTAACTTACCCTTAACGGTTGGTGGTTTTCCGAAAAAGAAATCCATGATGGAGATGCGTAAATTAGTCTTTAAAGTATAATTTGTTTCGTTACACAGTTTATTAATCTTTTAAGACAAATTGAAATCTGAATCACTAAATAATTATTTTGTTGTTGACATCATAATTTATCAAAATGACGCAAAGCTAGTACTCTGTGATAATGACAGACGGACAGCTGACTCATTCGACATCACATTGACATGCGCATAGCTTGGTCTACTTAGTCTATGAAATAAATGGTTCGTATTACCGTTTTGCTTCGCTTTTTGCGTTTAGCCAGTGTCAAGTAAAATGTTTTCTAGTTTTATTTATGCACCGAGGAAGCATAAAGGAAGGCCCTTGACAAAGTCTAACATTAAAACCCTATCAGTATAAAGGCGGCGGATACTTTAGTTATAAGTTACCAGACTTTTAGGCGGTACCCGATAAATCATGATTGACCACGATCATTGTTTCAATTATCTACTAACTTAAATTTTTGAACATAATATATAATGTTTTAAATCCACCTACATAACACATTATAACTCAAAGAAAGACAAGATTCAGAAAAACTTTTTTACTATCTGCAAAAACGTACGAATTAATGTAATGTTGAATTGGATGTATGGAAGCAAATAGCTTAGATCCGCTAAGTATCCTATCTTCTTCCTACCTACAACTATTGAGCTATATTTGATGATGCAAGGAAAAAATTAACCTAAATTATTAACGAGTACTTAGTAGAGGTGAGTAGTAAGCAGATAAATTTATACCTTTTGAAAATTCTTTGTTGCACATTGCTGGAATTAAAAAAGATAAATCGACATTATCTTTGCACTAAATAAACATGAATTTAGATATAGCTACAAATTTTTGATGACAATGTATTTTGACTTTATACTCAAGTATCTTGACAGCATCAAACAGACAAACGGGCAGACAGTGAAAATATAACTTCTTGGTGAAAATCAAGGAAGTTTTAGTACCTATACTCATGGTATAAAGAAAATATCTAGGTTGGAGAACACAGAGGTTTAGAGGACACTTATCAAGAGCAGGTTTCCGGTTGGGTTTGCCTCCGATAAATTGTTTGCAAAAAGTATTTACGAGTTTCCAATTCGAATTGAGCCATTTAACTTTATATAGGTTTCAAATTAAAATTCTATAAGTAAGTGAGTAGGTACTGTACCTACGTTTGGGTAAAAGATCCTTGATACCTACCTACATAAAGTGCATGTACCTACCTACAGTAAAGATTGGGTTGAAATAAATAATTGGGAATTAAAAATCACAGGTACACCATTATTGCAGTACTTATGTATTTATTTTCGAGAGTAAAATCGAATACTTAAATGTCACTTCATTTTTATTAAAACACTCAAATATTACCTACCGATAGATGGGTAGCTACCAATACATAGAGTAAGTAGATGTTGTAAATAAAATAATTAAAACATTTATGTAAGTACCGTGTAAGTAAGTACATAAATACACAGACAATTCCGTTGGTTCGCATTCAAATTAAAATGTATGAATTTCATAGTAAGTAGGTAATGTTTCAGTACGTAGGTATAGTTCTTAAAAATCTACTTCCGACACAGAAGCCGCTAGGAAACAACAGTTAACTAAATTGGCTAAAAACACATAACTACCTAGTATACAAACAAGAATAAACGGGACAAACATTAATCCAATAAATAATCTTAAAATGTAAAAAACACTGAATTAAAATTATTGTAGGTAAGAGGTAAGGTACTAATTGGATGCGGTCTGAATTACCGAACATTTATTTGAGACTTGATGCTCGATAGTTAAATCCACAAATGCGTACGAAAACTAAAACATTCAACAGTTGCAGGGTAGGTATCTATAATATTTTTGTTGTTCCCTATTAACGCCATTTGGAGGTGATGAATCACAGCTTAAAATTAAATTAACACAAATTATTATGATAAAAATACGTTGACTGAGAGATTCACCACGACCACTTCGGCGCGAACGGCCCAAACGCCCATTTGTCTGGAAGGCCACCGTGTGTAGTGTGCTTGAATGGACTCACAGACCATTCGAACGGCTTAATAGCGTCTTTGTAAAGCAACTCCATCTTTTCCTCTTCGGCTTCCTCTTGCTGTTGTATCACGAGGTCTCTGATCTCGAGACTGTTCATCTCGGGTTTGTCGTTAAGCATATTAGTGTAAATAGGAACTAAGTTTCCCTTGTTAATGGATGCTTTAGTGGTGTTCTGTATTTCTGTGTATGGTGGGCTGGATATCGCCACGAATTCTAAAGCTGACTCGTTAAGAATGCCTGATAAAAAGGAGAAATTTAAAAATTTACAAGATGTATCAAAACTAGGAAATAATAATGTAGGTGTGGCCTACCAGGCCTACCAGTTGGTAGGCCTGCTGTCGATAATACTTAAGCAAAAATATGGCCATAATAGTAATCTTGACACACACTTACCACTGACAACCTTGGTATCAATGATTCCATAAGCTTCCTTACGCTGGTTGACGATATCGCCACGCACTCCTACAACGGACCAATATCCTCTTTCACCGAGTATACAGTCCAGCTCTGAGGCGCACGGACTCGTTTTAACGCCTGTTTCCATTACTGTTACATTGTTCTGCCTCATCAGCTTTATAATGCTGTCCAGTGAGGTTGCGTTCTTATATCCTCGCTTGAAGATCACCGCTCGTGGCGAATCAGACTCTGAGAATATTGCACCATGCTGTTCTTGCATTTTATTCACTTGGGTAATTTCACTAACATCCTGAAACGACAAACAAATTATATTACGTAGGAATCAATGAGAATGGATCAAAGTTAACTTAGGGAGAAAAATGAAAAGTTGATTCAACTGTAGTTTATTAAAAAAATGGTAAACGTAGCAATGCAAGGAAAATAATAAGGCCGTCGTTTTTGGCATGTAGGTAAGAGCCAATATTGGCATTGCAATTGATTATGATTAAATGGAAGCGAGTAATTGGTACACTCAAGCTTACCTTGAAGAACGGTAACCCATATGTGGCCCAGTAGCCCTGCTCCAGGAACATATCAGACAAGTCTTTGAAGTGCGTGAGGCCAGGGACCTGCTCGATCAGGGCCACCAGGCCTTTCGCGTGGCTTTTGTTGTTGCGGTACATCACGGTATGCTTCATGTCTCTGTTGCTAGAAAAAAAAATACAATAAAAACCTCCTTCTTTGAAGCTCCTCCTTTTTGAATTCGGTTAAATATAAAGTCAAAGCGTTTATTTTGTTTAGGCCTACGGGGGCACTTACAAATTGTTAATTTTACATTTTATTCTTATAAAAAAGGGAAATTGACAATTTGTAATAATATCTCTCATATCTCCCATACCCTAGAGTGGAACGTAAGCGATATATCAAGATAATGGTAGGACTTTTGGGTAAGTTGTTTTAAGTAGATACTTACTTGTTCACAATTATCTCGGTGACGATTTCATTTTTAACTGGTTTCTGTTTCCTCTGCGCCAGAGTGTGCAGATTATCGAACTTGTTGAAGTCCACCGCCAGCCACTGCTTGCTCGCTGTACCGGAGTTGTTTCGCGCTATGATATGGCCCCAGGAGCTCACATTCGATGCAAGATGGTTCGCGGCTGTCACTCGGGGAGCTAAGGGCACCTGAAAAGTAAGAAATTAAAAATTAGATGTGTGTGGTTGGTAATTGTGTTTATTATAGTTGATTATATAAAATAAATAGTTAATATCGCCTGACTAACACCAAACTGTATGGTCCCAAACTAAGCAACGCTTGTACTTCGGGTACCTTACAGACTGGGGCGATCCCAGTGATGGTTATGTTTTACTTCTTGTAACTGTTCAACCTTTTCCTCCCTACTCTAAAGACTAACCCACTTCTTCTTTAATCAGATTTGTTTATTTATGTAACTCAATAAAAATAAATACAAAGTAAGAACTCTATCACCCGCTTTAAATGTTGTTTCTAATTCCTATAGATACAAAGGCAAGAAACTTCGTAGTTATTCTCCATGCAGTTCATTCTGTATTTTGTGCATATACCTTTTACGTAGTATTTTAAAGTCTGTGGCATACACCTATATTTTAGGTGGTATATTATATGCCTACGTGGAAAACTAGAGATACTTACTGCTTCCATGATGTCTACTTGCTTCCAAGCTTTGGTGTTGTAATTCCTTAAAGCAGTGCCAGTGATAGCCAGCCTATGGTTCTCGCCTTTTACTATATAGAACTCGTCCTGGCTGGTGATTGAGCCAGGGTATCCAGAGAATTCCACTGATGTTCCAGGAACCAATTTGGAGTCTTTTGACGTGAGGTGATAATTAAATTTGTATTTCTTCAAGATTCGGGTCATTGAAGTGTATCTGAAACAGAATTTCCGGTAAGTCAATTAATTAAATTATCTCTAATTCGTATTTGGTTAGTACTAACTAACTTTCTTCTTCTTAGTCCGTATAGAAGCGAAGCTTCTATACGGACTTTCGGGGCGCTCGCCGCGCGGCCACTCTGTCCGTGCTAAGCGTCAGTAGCGTTACACGATATATAGTACAGGTATATTATAAAATAACGTCTCTCCGCTATAAGTGAGTATAAACGGTGCGTGTATCCAGGCTTGGAACTCGTCGCATTCATGTGTAAGCGTATACCTACGCTAATAATTATTCTAATATCAATTCAACAATTATTTTCTTACCTTCCAGCAGCATTTTGAGCGACATACAGCTTCTTTGTGGGCGTGCCATCTTTCGCGGTTTCATTGACAACTCTCAAAAAGGCACTGGACAAATCTGGGAGTGTCTCCAATGCGCCGTCGCCAAGTGAGATGTTCAGTTTGCGTTGGATCTCAGTCACTTCCGCAATGGAATTCAGCCAGTACAAGTCCGAGATGTCAGTCTCGTATTCCTTCATGCTGCGTTCGCCACCGTGCTTCCAACCAGTCAAAATTCCACTAATTTGAGTGTAATGTAGCGATACCTGCAAAAAGGGAATGGTATTATTAACCAATTATATTTCCATCAATCCAGTGACAACAACAAATAAATAAGTAAATAAAAAAACAAGCTCTTCAAATAATTCGTATTACATTCAATGAATTTGCTTCTTACATGATGCCAGAACGGATCCACACCAACACGCTCAGCTGCGTGGGACTTCCATTTATCAACTGACTTGTCCAGGGCATCCCCGAGTTTGTTGCATTGTTTCTCCACAGGCTGGCCGTCGCACTTCGCTCTGATGGTGTTATCTAGATGCGTGTGTATCAGCGACCAGGTCAGCGCACCCTCGACGATTCCCGCGGCGTATGCTTGTATCTCATCAGAGTACAAACCGTCGGTTTCAACTTCTAGGACTGACCAACTAAAAAAAACCTAAGATGTAAGGCACTCTCAACTAGAGAAGATTTGTACTTATTTCATATTTAGCAGATATGGATAATAGTTCGACATTCTTCAAGTTATAAAAATTTGTTTGTAATTTAAACGGATGGTGAATCTAAATTGTGGCCAACAGCAAAACAACTCTTAACGTTCTCAATATGTATGTTATTACTTATAAATAATAATATAGATAAGATGAGGTCTAGGATGATATATATACATTTATTTTCGATCAGAAACAAGAAAAGACTTACCCTATAGTATCCATGTCCATTCTGAAATAAGCGCGGGCTACTCCTTTAGGAATGTCAGCAAGATCGTTGCTCTGACCCCAGTATTCTATGCGATACCCAGTTTTGACTGAATAAAATACGGTGGCTGCATAAGTTCCATCCTCTTGAATTCTGAAACCAAAATAAGATACATTGTAGCTGATCCAACCGCTATAGATATAAATTTAAACCAGGACGTGTCCCTCTTAAACTAAATTTAGGCGTACTGAATCATCTCTAAGTAGTTAAGATTTATCTCAAGGCGCAAGCAATTCTGCCATCACATTTTCCGATCTGATAACAATGAGGTACCTATGTAATTATGGCGTGAAGACACGTCGCTTTACCGGATTTGTAACGCAATTTGCAACCGCTATTATCGTGAACTAATGGTAGGTAGGTACCAAGAAGGATTTTTCCATCGTTGCAAAACCATTGAGATTAATGTACTCGTATTTTTCCGATAACCGGCACTCTGTGTTAATATACTTTATCCTCTTTATCCCTACTTAGGTAAAGGCATATAGACAACTTTTTTTTGTATCACTGAGGTCCTAAACAATCTTCCATTTGAGTAGGGGCTTAACCTTAGATTAGAATAAAAGCAGTAAAACACGAACCTTTCAATTTGCCCAACAAATAGCGCCAGTATTGCCAAAATCCCAAGAATTCCAAGCACGTAGGAGCTTATTTTCGTCTGCAGCCAGGAGGCGCCGACGACCTTCAGTATCTTGCTCATTTTCAAACAAATAAATTTAAATAAACATATAAATGAAGCTATAAAATGAAGAAGATGTTGAGAAACTTAATAACAATGAAGTGACAGGGCGAGTAGATGACTTTCTCCAGAAGGAGGTTCACCATCAAAGATATGATGGTGATGCCAGGTGTTCACGGTTCCACAGGTGCTCCGATGGTTGGTCGCGGAGTCGGCATTGGATACAGCTCGTCTGTCTGTTATAGTTGCGGCGATATATCACCGGCTTCTGACTTTCCTTTTTACCCTGAAACAAAGAACAACATTCTGTTAACTGTACATTGTCGGTATGATCTACTTTTATCGTCACCTCGATAGTCTATTCTTAATTTATAGGCGTAATGTTCATGCTAATGTTGGATTAATTCATGTAGACATAGTATTCCCAAAATATTTTTTGCAAGTGATCCCTATCAACGAATATTACACAAGCTCAATATTATTCTAATTTCTTTGTACACAATAGTTTTTTTTAATTACAAAGTCGGCAAACAAGCGTATACCAGCCTGATGTTAATCAGTTACCGTAGCCTATAGATGCTTGCAATACCAATGGCATTGCTCGCTCGTTGCCAACCTGAGGGGGAGTGGAATAGGGGGGGAGGGGGAACGAGGGGGGATTGCGCTTCCGGCTCTCCCACTCATCGTACGAAACACAACTATAATAATAAATAAATAAATATAAATATCGCCAGACAGACACACCAACTGTACGGTCCCAAACTAAGCAAAGCTTGTAATATGGGTAACCGTACAATGGACTGGGGGTGATCCCAGTGACACCCAGACCTGGGAAAATTACGAAAAGGCCATTTCAGAAATTTGCCCCGGGCGGGAATCGAACCCGCAACCACCATGTGCAGTGAGCCGAGCGGCCTACGCTCGAACCACTGCGCCAAGCGGTCGTCAATAACTACTGTACTTTACGTTAAACGTAACTTCTGATACTAATACAATAAATAGTATGTAATATTATTTAGGTATGCAGTTAATATCTTCAACCTTATGTGTAGGTGGGTAAGAAACAGACAGGCTTAAATAATACAGTGAATGTCTAAAGGTTATCATAGCCCAATGCCCCTTTAACTGTAGACACCGAAGAACTTGTAATAATAATCTCTTATTACCTAATATAATTTATATGAGAGAATCTGTAATGAGACTGATACATCACTTATTAGTTTAGCGCAATGCTGAACTATTAAGGAATACCGTACATAACAGTTTCCTATACGGCTTAAGGTCAAAGATCGCTGCACGCGATGAAGCCAGTGCATCTTGCAAACAGATAAAGGAAATCGTGTTCATCTCGTAATCGTTAAATGCCATTTAATGAAGTTAATTATGCACGAACAAAGGCTGAACGGAGCATAATAAACTGCATTATATTATCTGAAGTGGGATGGTTACATATCAAAATTTGTCTCAAATGAAACGCCATAAAATAATATTTACAGTGAGATGGACCCACTGGCAAATATTCTCGAAAGCTTTAATCATCTCCACTTTAGTCGCCTGGTACCTCACCTAATTGATTTAAAAATAAAAATAAAAAATACCACAGCACGTCACTAGCGAACAATAAACATACCTAATAATTCAATGTTGATGATACTCGAGTATCGAGAGGTTTCTGAGCCGAAGAATCACTGATAAAATCTAAACACTAGAATTATTATTAGAATTTAGACAAATCTTGGTTAATACAAAACAGCTATTAGTAATCACATCGGTTAACAAAAGGTTCACAGTACCATTCGTTATTTATGTGTTCTACAGTGTATTCTCTCTATTACGACTGAAGTGTGAGCAACAGTAGTCAGTCAGGTAACGACGTTATCATTATATCAATAATAGATACTTTAATGTTAAAAGATTGCGCTCTCTCCTTATCTATGACAGTATGTAATTACCCTAACTAAAAATGGAATAGTTTATAAATAAAATTAAAAATGATGATTTATTTAGAATAACATATATATATATCGAACGCCCAATTAGTTGGACATGATTATGTATTCGGGTTATATTTGAATTAACACACCTATCTACTTTGATATCGTAACAGAAAACCCATCATATATCACATATAAGTACCCATCATATATGTATATTAATAGGTACATCTGAAATATATTATATATTCTTAAAAATACTTACTCAGTGTTATAGGAGCACATTAATCAAAGTTATTATGTCATTATGTGGCAAATTACTCTTGATTTTTACACAATTATTCTGCAATTAACACACTGCAGTCTATTACAATAATAATTTATTTACCTATGCATTTACTTATACGATATAGAATACCTCATTACTTTTATGCTGTTGAAATTCGAGTAACATATTTATGAACGCATCACGAATTTTAGAAAAGGCAATTTGTAAATGAAGCTAGGCACGAATTCAGCATGACCTGTGTTAGCAAACGTGAATTTGCAACAATCGACTGAACCTGAAATCATACACTACCTACCACTTACACGTGGAGTTAGACATACGCCTAATAATAACTCCACTAACCACATACGTATCTAAATAAACTGGACACGCTACTAATTACATAGGTATTGCAAACTAATCGATTCCAGATACCTTAATTTGTTGAAGACTAAATTAAAATCCTCAATCCATATCGATATAGAATGTTTATCAACTAACCATAATTTTACTACTACTTAAATTGTAATATTTAATCCTACTAATATTATAAATGCGAAAGTTTGTGAGTGTGGATGTATGTATGTATGTATGTTTGTTACTCCTTCACGCAAAAACTACTGAACGGATTTGGATGAAATTTGGAACACAGATAGATTATAACCGGGATTAACATATAGGATACTTTTTAACCCAATAATCCAATATTACGCGGATGAAGTCGCGGGGCACAGCTAGTATTAATTATTGCTACCATTTCCTAGTTATACGTAAAATGTTACTTTCGCAGGGTGTTCTGGAACGTACATTAACAAATAAACATACATTAAATAAGAAATACCTTAAAACAAAACAAGGTTTGTTGACAAACATTCTATATCGAGGTATGATCGTGGTAGGATATACGTCCGTTACAGCTATATTTGGTACATAGTGTGGTCTAACTATCGATAGTTGACCTCTAAAACTAGCCATAATATCGATAGGGCTATCGATGCCATATGACAATACTATCGATGGTATCGATAGCATTACTACTACTATCGATAGTATTGTCACATGCCAATACTATTGATAGCCCTATCGATAGACTACTATAGATAGACAATCGATATTTAGGCAACACTAATATTACAACTGTTCAAGTGATCTCAGTCCAATCTTTTGTGACCATATTCTAAATAATGAAAAATGTTTTAATAGCTTGTTTTCTTTCGTGTTCCATTTATGTATCCTTCTACAGCGTCACAGAGCGATTGGCGCAGTATGCGAAAACAAATTATTATAATTTCAATATTGACGCAAGTTCTACGGTTTTTGTGTACATACGTTTATTTCTCTTTGAATTCGATGCATAATATTCGACTGGGTTTTATTTTTAGTTCTAGTTTACATTAACACAAATTAAAATATGTACTTATTTGAGCAAAATTAGGAATTCATGAATTAACTTTTTCACTTCTAGCAAAAAGACAAGAGCACACAAATTTTCTGTTTGATTTAGAATCATCAAAAGCTCATCACGCGTCATATCACTGTTTGATGGGATCAACAGATTATTAAACTGAAAGGCTGTCTAATATTTATGTATAATTCCATACAGTAGAAAAATAAAACACATAATCATACGAGGTAGTCACCGGTTGAAAAATACAAGTTCTGCTCAAAAGGTATATTTTTCTATTAGTCATATTGTCCTAAGTATAATTTCATACTATCAATAACCTAGTGGGGCTCGCGTAGATGAGTGGTCCTGAGCGGTTCGACCACCATCCTGGCCATTCATAATAATTTAATAATAATAATTTATTTATTGGACCAAAATTAAGTTTACATAAAACATGCAGAATCCCGCCTCCTAGATTAGCGCAAGCTGTGGCCTAGGAGCCATTAAACTATTGACGTGAGCCCACTCCTGAGACAAGAGTAGCATAGCTGGAGGAGCTAACGTGAATACTAGCAATGTGGCAAGCTCACATTGATAGTAATCTATTTTTTTAAAATTAGCATTAGCAGAAAGTTGTAGTTGCTTGGCGTAGTCCCATTTTTAATCAAACCAATCTACCCAGAGTGACATAACAGTATTTCAATTTAGGTACCGATTACCGGCGGACCGATAATAATGATGACCTACTAACTATAATGAGAAAAATATTGTTATCCTATACTAGGTGAAACAAAAAAGGTACACTTTTTTTGCAACTTTACTTTGTAAATCTAAAACTATCGGCTATGTGGGACAGTTGAAGTACCAAAGGTTTCGTAGACTTGTAAAATCTGTCAACAGCTGTATTCCTATAACACCTTTTGTTTTTTAAGTTTCCAGAGTTACAAAGTTGGGGTTTGAAAAAAAAAGTATACCCTTTCTGTTTCAAACTGTTATCCTATACATCTTCAAAGACCTACATAATGTTTACTAATTTATATAAAAAAGGCACGCTTTATATTACGGTTGTCAAGCAAACTACGCGGATGCGCAACGCTTCCGTACTTTGTCCTTACTCTGCAACACGATCGCCGCACCTGACTCGACTCCGCAAGCCGCCTAGCGCCATGGCAACTAGACCACGGGTCCTATTCCATCGCACTTCCTATTACACTATAAGATAACAATCCAAGCAAACTACACGGTATAGGGTATTGTAAGCGTAGATACTAAACGATTTCTAAACAATTTGGTACTATGTCACTTACCGGAGACCCGTGAGAGGACGGGAACGATCCCACGTTACACGACGCTCACGGCCTAGGAAATAGGCGTCCTTACTTTCCTTAGCGGCAAATAAAACTGCAAGCTCCGTTTAACGGTAAAGATGGTACAGAAATAAGAGCAACGCCTAATCGTAAGCGAGTTATTCTGGTAGCACTCGGTGAATTTGTTACTTTATTATAAATAAATATTAGAACTGAATTTGCAAAAGTAACAACGTTCGGCGAATACGTAAACATATTGGAAGTAAATCAATACGGTCTGGAGGAACGGTATATATGTTCGGTTTTATGATTTTTATGATGATGCTCCACCGAGATATATTTGCGCTCGAACGTTCCTCGTCCATTTCGAAGGTTCGTGTAATTCCCATAACTCCATCTATTTAAGTAGGTACGCAGTAAAGTCCTTAGGTTACTGTTTCAGGGTTAACTAAGGGTGTGCAATAATTTAATGCTAAGTACAAATAAATTGGAATGCAATTGAACTTGTGTCCTCGCGCCTTATAATAGGCGCTATTGTTGTTTACTGTATTTGCGTATAGTATTGTGGTCTTCAACATCATCGACTAACAAAAATAATCATAAAATAATAATGGAGAAGGTACCTACCACATCTGACAATTTAATTTCGTTTATGCTCATAAATAACGTGATAATATTGTGTATCTAGAATTATTTATAGTGACGTCGAAGCTTACATTTGGCTCAAAATAAAAAGTATACGGCTCTACACCTATCATCAACACTCATTACATAATTAGCATGTTTAAGTATCCCTCAATAAATCGCCATAATTTTAAAAAGTGTCCATATTTGCTGACTGTGAAGCTAAAGTTGCAATACCGTTGAAATAGGTAGGTACCATTTGCGTGCGTCACACTCAGTATTCTCGGACTCAATCCGATCATGAAATATGGTGATCAATGGTATTGATAAATGTATATCGGTAATCGTTTCGCGGTACTTGCCTAAAGCTATCGCGCTATTTCTGACAGCAAAAATACCTCTGTATAGGAAATTCAAATGTAACAAGCGCTACTGCATGCGTAGTTTATGAACAAAAATACAATTATTTAAAATCTAGTTTAATATTGATATCCGACGTCTACACCATCGATAAATAATAACCGCATCGTTTACTATGGTTTAACCTCATTCGACCCCAAAGCGGATTCGCACACGCCCGGAAATTCCAGTCTGGATGAAAAAAGTCCCGCCTATAGTCAAGCGGTATTGCCAGTGCCACATGCGCGCGATCGGTGTGATTTGGTCTTAATAATCAAAATCACTATTATTATTATCTTTGATTATATAAAGGTTGCCTCAAAAGTCCGAAGTAATACTTGGAATATGGATGAGAATCTAGCATAAAAAATAGGTAGATAGGTAATTCCAGAGCATTACCTACCCTTAAACTGAATGTCATTAAAATCATGAATTTTAACACACTTAAATTATTCTAGAAGTAGGTAGGCGGTAGGTACCTACCTATTAATTAAGTATTTTAATCATTATGTTTGGGTACTTTCTCTGCCACTCCATCACCTCTAATTGCACTGTATGTATGTAATGTAGAACGGCTAAGATAATGCGAGTACCAGTTTACCACGATACCGCAAACTGATAATTAATTAAATATTATTTCACTTTCGACGATCAATATAGCAAAAAAAAATGTTCTATTGACCCAAATTTCTCTACGTAAAGTGTTTTTATGGACGTATTTATAAAGTGAACGCGATGAAATCAAATAGCTGCTGATTTCTATACTTAATATTATATTACCCATAAATAGGTAGGTTATTGTTGTGTGTTTGGATGTTAATAGTATTCTTATTAGTTCACTGCTATAGAAAAATAAATAATATAATGCAGAAACACCGAAATATATCATTTTGAGTATCTGCTTAATAAATCTAAAGTAGAGTCGTTAGACAGCGATTATTTTTGTATAACAACAATATTGTATTATTACTTAGGTGTTCTTAAATCGCTATGTTATCCTTGAGTACATGTGTAAGTAAATGCTATACATCTTATTTACCTCTCGTTTATTTTAACTCATTATGAAATTATTATACTTAAGAATAAGGCTTGAATAAGATGTCTACATGCCTCATATAAAGAAATAGAATATTCCTTGATATAATTTTAATTTTAACAGATAATTAAATATCGGAAGAAATAGCTGTCAGATAAGATTGCTAGCTTCTTTTTTTTCGTATAAACCGGCCGGTGAGTGCACTTTTCTTGGCGGCTTCTAGAGCAGTGAATGCACCAGCAACTTTGAATGGACACCCATTGGGGAGCAATGACCTCGCCTGCGTCGCTGTGCGAGTTCCTACGCATGCCATGCCATATCATATTAACGACTAGCTGAGCCCGCAACTTCGTCCGCGTGGAATTTAATTTAACAAAAAAGCCCGCTCCCGCGTTCTGAGCCCGCGACAGAACCCATTATTTAAAATTTAGATTTTATATAATAAAAGTAGCCTAAGTTACTGCTTATAAGCTATCTACCAGTGAAAGTCCCGTCAAAATCGGTCCAGCCGTTTCCGAAATACTCTTTGATTTCATGTGTTTTTATTATTTTACGCGGAACCCTTATTGTTTTTCAAAAATAAAAGTAGCCTAAGTTACTCCCTATTACATCAGCTATCTGCCAGCGAAAGTCCCGTCAAAATCGGTCCAGCCGTTTCGGAAATACTCTTTGATTTCATGTGTTTTTATTATTTTACGCGGAACCCTAATTGTTTTTCAAAAATTAAAGTAGCCTAAGTTACTCCCTATTACATCAGCTATCTGCCAGTGAAAGTCCCGTCAAAATCGGTCCAGCCGTTTCTGAGATTACCCGGAACAAACACACAGACAGGCAGACAGACAAAAAAATTTTAAATCGCGTTTTTGCTATAGGTGTCGTATGTACTTTCATATGCATTTAGTGAAAAGGTGCTATTTTGATATTACAAACAGACACTCCAATTTTATTTATTTGTATAGATATATTTATATTTATCGATCACTAAAAGCATCGAATGCATTAACAGATCGATTTGTATTGAGCTGTAAAATATCAATGTATCAATCACGTTTATTGCAAGATCCTCCCTATGTAGATATCAGTTTACTTGTTAGGTAAGTGCATCGATTTTACACCGAAATAAGATATTCAATGATTAAATATAGTTTTAATTGGGTTTTCTATGAGAAATATTCTAATTATATTTAGTCAGTGCACCAACTTAATTTTACTTCAGTGTATCTTCTCGGAGTTAATGACTCCAATTAATTGTTTCAATAAAGTGTTACAAGTTCCAACACGGAAATCTTGTCAATTGCGTTAACCAGTTCTTGCAGGTCATAAATACTTGGGCACATATCAATTTTTGTGCATTACATAATAGAAACATATCATTTCTAAATAGTTGATTCATATAAATAATTCCTGGGGCATCAAACGTGGTGTTATTGAACATTTTCCAATAGCAATGTTCAGGAAACAATGGCCACTTTGCTTCCGTGTGAATTAACTCACGAACGTAGGTATAACAAACATCCCACGACGTAGTGTGTTGAATAATATGTACAATTGAAGACTATTTCCAACCCACTATACCCTGTTATATGAAAAGTTGCTAACATATTTACAGACAGCGAAATACTTATTTACCTACTGCAAATAAGCAGTATTTTAGCAACAATATGGTTTAAGTAATTTTATCAAATTTATATTTTTATGTAGCTGTTCCATGACCAGGAGTGGGACGTTAATAAGCCAAAATTAATATTATATTATTTTGATATAGCTGTAAAATTAATCAGCATATTTGAAAATCAAAGTTGGATAGGAATATATTTGGTCAGGTACACCTACTACCGGTAGTACCGTTGTAGGTGGCTACACGGTACACAACATGTTGCAAAAGTCCGAAATATTAATTTTGGGAATATCCTATACCTGATATACCTATTAGATGCCTAGGGTAGACAGACTATTAGTACGTAACCATCATATTTTCCGAGTTACCGGACTTTGAATATTTATAATAAATTTTGTGTTGCGGTCTTAGAACACACCCAATGGGTTTGACAACAGCATTTACTGAACAACAAGTGTTCGAATATCGATCCAATTTGTATACCATTTAATTGTAGTCCCTATTTGATGAAAATGGTTACTAAAGAGGCAATAAATGATGATGTTTACTTACAGCGTGAGTGGTGTGACCACAAACACAAAATGTCGGCGTACTCAACCCATCGGGATAGGACACTTTTGGGGACGGTGGCGGACGGTAGACCTCTGATCTAGACCGCGACTGATCTGTAACAAAACAAATTGATGTTATTTCATCATCTATACAAATAAATAAAATTGGAGTGTCTGTTTGTAATATCAAAATAACACCTTTTCACTAAATGCATATGAAAGTACATACGACACCTATAACAAAAACGCGATTTAAAAAAATTTTGTCTGTCTGTCTGTCTGTCTGTCTGTCTGTCTGTCTGTCTGTCTGTCTGTCTGTCTGTCTGTCTGTCTGTCTGTCTGTCTGTCTGTGTGTTTGTTCCGGGTAATCTCCGAAACGGCTGGACTGATTTTGACGGGACTTTCACTGGCAGATAGCTGATGTAATAGAGAGTAACTTAGGCTACTTTAATTTTTGAAAAACAATTAGGGTTCCGTGTAAAAAAATAAAAACACATGAAATCAAAGAGTATTTCCGAAACGGCTTGACCGATTTTGACGGGACTTTCACTGGTAGATAGCTGATGTTATAAGCAGTAACTTAGGCTACTTTTATTTTAGAAAAACAAAATTAAAAAAATGGGTTCTGGCGCGCGTGCTCAGAACGCGGGATAGGGCTTTTTTGTTAAATTAAATTCCACGCGGACGAAGTCGCGGGCTCAGCTAGTCATACAATATAAATGTAGGTACCCTAATGCAGGCGCGCAAACCCTTAACTACGATCATCCTACTAATATTATAAATGCGAAAGATTGTGAGTGTGGATGTTTGTTACTCTTTCAGGCAAAAACTACTGAACGGATTTGGATGAAATTTGGAACACAGATAGTTTATAACCGGGATTAACACATAGGATACTTTTTATCCCGATAATCCCGAAATTTTGTTAAGTTAAATACTACGCGGACGAAGTCGCCGGCACAGCTAGTATTTAATAAAATCATGCAAGTACATATGTCATTAAATATAACACCTTGAATAGACCCGACGGAAACGACAAGTTCTATCCCTCTTTTACAAATGGATTAGAAGAAGGATTGACACTGTAGTGTCCGAAACGGAAATCTGGGACGGCAGTCGACGGACAGTTTCTTTGAGTGTTGCGTCTAAATATTTTAAGTCATATATAAAAAAGTGAGCGAGAATATCGTGAAGGCGTGAGAACATTCCTACACCATCTCATTCCAACGCCCCGACTTTTTTGTTGCACAGGTAGTTGACCTGAGCCCTATAAAAGTGTGGCATAAATATGATACACCTTTTATACTTGACGACCGCTTGGTTCACTGGTTCGAGGGTAGGCCGCTCGGCTCAATGCACATGGTCGTTGCGGGTTTGATTCCAGCCGAGGCAAATTTTGGATATGGCCATTTCGACCCATCACTGGTCACTGAGATCGCCCCAGTCAATTGTACAGCACCCATAGCTTAGTTTGGGACCATACAGTTGGTGAGTTCGTCTGGCGATATTTATTTATTTACATTATGGTACGATACGGAAACTCTAAAATGTGACTCTACTTCCTCCCTGTAACTTTGTATTTATACATTTATTACGTTATTAAATGGTTTTCCTAAGTCAGTTTTCATATTAATTAGTAACCCACGTATTATGTCTAAACTAGAAACTCTAAATAAGTATAGTAGAGTTCTGTTGAAGATATACAGTAAAGTCAACAATATAGTCTTTCTGTCGGTATTTCCATTTTGATCAGTCCAAACTCCAACCAAGCAAGCTAGGTAAGTTAGATGGTATCTTGAATACCAAATGGGAAATATCGAATCCAGATGGCAACTGGTTCAAGCACAATGACAACTCACAACACTATAAAGTCTATTGTATTATCAATGAAACCTGTCTGACTTTTATTGTCTTGATGATCGCTTAGTAATAAACGGCCGGGTGTCGGCGGCGGTCAACTGACACTGGAGTAGGTAATAACTGAAGATAATCACCTGTTACTGTAAACAAAGGTGTGAGACGCGAGCCGAGATTAATGGTTACCGGCGCGCGGGTGCTTCTAGGTGGCCAATTCGTGGTTAAGCAAGACTGTTGTAGCATATTAATTAGCAAAATATCTTACCTACGTCTAGCTTTTCCTCAATCTGTCTTCTTTCTATTTACTGTAAAATTTGTTGAAATACAATACACGCGAATGTAAAACGGTTCTCGTTACATCGTTCTGCGAGATGCTAAATAGCTTTTTTTCAATGACACCCGCCGAAACAATTTGGCTGGCTAGACAGACATATAGTGAATGTATTATTATAAATTGTTACGTGTCAACTCCAGAACACTTTTCTCTATTCTACGCGTGTGATACTAATATTCTAACCGTAGAGCCTCGGGTTGGGCAATAGAATTGGAAATTTTAACTACTTAATATCGATGAAAGTATAGCTAGATGTAAGTATGACTTAATGTTTGCCTAGATGGCTGCTTGATATAAGGGGCATATTTTAATAATATCGTCTGGCGAACTACTACTGGCCGCAAAAGGAAAAGCCCGACCCGCTCCGATTTCTATTTAAAATAAGTTATAATTTAATAGTTGTGGTCGTGGTTGGACACTAATTTGGTTAGTAGCTTAATTAAGTTAAAAATACACTTTGGCGTAGTCTGGCAAACGTCGCGGTTCGCCCCCGCACCGCGAGACCATAGCAGGTACTTTGTCACAAGATTCGATGACATATATTTTCCGAACGGATGATAACAGCGTTTAACGTAAGTACGACAAATATACTAAAACATACTTCGGTCGTGGTGTGACAAACTAGTTAACCAATAACCGGAAACAAGAACAAGACGTAGTCATACTAATATTATAAAGAGGAAAACTTTGTTTGTTTGATTGTAATGAACAGGCTCCGAAACTACTGAGCCGATTTGAAAAATTCTTTCACTGTTGGGAAGCTACACTATCCCCGGGTGACATAGGCTGTAATATATTTTCAAAAAAATTAGTGATCCTTACTAAAATACGAATAATGTAACCGCAATGTACCCGTGCGAAGCCGGGGCGGGCCGCTAGTATGTAATAAGTATGTAAAATATTAAAAAAATACCCGATAGTATTTGAATAGACGTTTACTATTTACAGAAAATAGGCAATTTATAAATACGAGGCATTACATTAATCTTTGCTGTAACAAATACTTCAACATTTATTAAAAAAATTACTAAGAAACACACTCGAAACTAAAAAAATATTTGCAGTCGTATTTTTTTCCTATGAAATAAATTAAAAACTATAATATATATTGTGAGACCTAACAACAGTCCAGCAATTTTATTTAATAAGCACTGTCACTCACATTATTTAATATAACTTCTGGATTGCCGTGTATAAAAAATGTAGACGCTCGCCGTAGGTAATATAGCTTAAATAAATGAGTCGATAATAAACTGCCTGAATATTTCCAAGGCGATACAGTTTTAACACCTGCACATAATAGAGCTATAAAGGTTTATCATCTCTCGCTTTTGCCGATGATTAGAATGAGACAAAAGAATGAACGTCACGTACAAACGTAAGGGTCTCTCTCGTAGAGCATAATAAAGTAGGTATACCACGCTACGTCATGCTCTTAGTACGATATTGATAGTGGAAACTTCAGAGTGGAAGTTTATTTTCGTGTAGTCAATTTTATTTTAGTAGTCGGTTCGTATGTATTATTTTTTAGCCGTAGCAGTATTAATTAGTAACCCGAATACATATACAGCGTACTATACATTAGTGCGTAGCGAACTGCAGAACTAAAGTACTAACTAACCTACTTATACCCACATATGAGAAAGTTATAGTTTTCTGCGCGGCTTGATAACACTCTCTGAATAACTAAGATATTTGGAAATTAGTTTGATCCAGAAAACATACCAATTAACAAAGCAAGACCACGGCCCCAAGTCTGATAATTTCAATCAATAGTACATAATGTAAAACAAATGAATTAATAATACCTAGCTTTATTTATATAGGTACTCAGGCATATACCTATGTGTGTAGATAAGTAAACACATAAAATATACACGTGCCACTTTCAGCTAGTTCTTATCAATCAAATTGTGTGGACGCGGAAATCAGTGCTGGCAACTATAACGTTTTCCTCCTTGTACAAACATGTATAGTTTATGTTGTGAATTATTACATGTAAATTAAAGGTCGCACCAAAACAGCAAGGTATCCCTATAGGGATCCTCCATATAAATTTCGGGTTCGATGACGTCGGCAGTATGACAATAAACAATTTTATCTACCGTAGACCTTTGATAAAAGAAGTAATTTATCAAAGCCGTAGACTCATAATGTACCATAGTATTTTATTATTGAAATGCCTATATCGTGCAAAATAACTCCAGTAATGTGTGCCTATAGGGTGACATAAATAATGATGTAAAAGTTCTTCTTATAAAATCGGAATGAGTCCAAGTCTTATCACTACATTGACTCTACAATGGAGAGGGTTATGATATACAAATATACAATAGATGATCTTAAAATTGGCAATTGTATCAAATATCCATGGAACGCTCGTCCTGCCGTCGTCGATATTCGTATTGTTCAAATAACCTTGATAGCAAAAATGTTCATCATGTGATAATGAACATTGATAAACGATTTTGGCGAGCCAAGGTAGCCTTGGGAGAGGCTATCCATCTTCATGGAGGCCATCGTCTTTCTATGAAATGATTTTGTATGAACCAGAACATTATGACGGACGTAAGCTATTAGGTACTTGGTGTATTAACATGGAATGATATCATACTCTACTATCTCAAACTAGGATGAATCGTGGTTTTCTATGCAACTCTGTGATGTTTTAACTATTTCCCAGAACAGGGTCAATCAACCACATCTGATTTCACCTAGTATTTATATTGGATGCGTCACTTTGCATTGAACTGAAAAGCTTTAAATAGGTTTATAAGTATCCTAGGCCTGATTAATAAATCTATCTCAAGTTTGAGGGCGCCGTTTGAGTTTCCAAGACCGCTGTCGTGCTATACTCGTAAATCGATTTATAATTACGGGCCCTAGAAGACCACCATTCTTGTCAGATCTAGACAGACCTGACAAGAATGTAGGAACCATGTACTGAGTAATACCTAGTAATAATCCTTTACAATTTACAAGCTCTATGAATACCTATTCAATACCCATGAATGAGTATGCCAACTCTACGTTATATTTACCAGAATAGCTAATCTTATCACTTAGCAACCAAACCGATAGTAATATACCTATGGAATTCATTTTAGCATGCCAATCGACCTCTCTTTACCAAAAAAACACCAATATAATTTCATTTCAAGGCAGGCATATAATATTTCCTGCATACATTCGGATGTACCTGTTTTTTTTTTATCTACGGCCTTAAACATAGAGTTTGAAGTTACCATCGCCATGTGTCGTTTAGCACCGCTGACTTCAGATGCCGGGTGTCTGGCAACATGGTCTAAATATAACCACCACGTGCCCGTTTTAGGGGCATTGTTCAGAAGTTATTCCGTTCACAAACCGATTTGGGGTCAAATGCTGAACGTCTAGACTACAATGGGTAACCACGAGACGACGAGACACATAATCGCAGTTGTAGTTGGACATCTCATTTGTGAACGGCTAAACATACCGAAGACATTAACATTTATACATTTTAAGAGTTATTTAAAAGGAATATTCTCGTTCACTTGCGATCATAAAGGTCGAGAGCGAACCCGCGTTTGGTGAAGAGAAAGTTAATGTTTTATACTGAATCTTGCAGGCATTAACGCACAATGAACTAGTTGGTATTATTATCATAAATATTCTCGGAAAAGTGTTAACTATGTGAAAACCGTGAAAATACCCAGAGCATTGTGCAATATGCTTCCAATGACTAATAGTAATAAGGAGGATAGAATGGTTATTATTACTTACGATTTCATCGATTTTCCTCTCGAAATTCAGAAATTAACCTTTGTAGTGGTTTAGAACTAAAGGGACTACATTTGAAAAGGCACTATTTAAGGGCTTTCGTGCGAACTACAATGAGCCCTGTAGCAACACGACCGCTCGTTATTACATCGAAATGACGAGTGTGGCTGGCTGGGGCGAGTTGGCGGTGCTGCCCGCGGAGCGCCGCGCCGCCGCAAGCGACAAGCGCAAGCGCCGCTGTAGGGGAAGAAAGACACGCCAGCGTTACATACTCGTACCACAGAGTACCTCTACCTACACCCTTAGTAAACATAATCATCTATGGCTATTGCTTTCAGATGGGGCGCCACTTCTAGTATATACAAGGTACTCTGTGGGCGCCACGTCACAAAAAAGGCAGAGCTCGAGAGGAAATGAAACATCATCCCTAGTACACGTTTTTGCCGAGGCTAAGACTGGTCCGGACACTCTAATCCCTAATATACCTATATGCTTGAAAATAGCTATCATAGCGCTTTTCCTTTATCAAAGGATAGCGTACGTATGTTTTTCAATAAAATCGGCGATTATTGCAGCAGTGCAGCGCAGTTGGCTATGCTTGCACCAAACTATCAATATTTATTCTCCATGCCAATTTTCACAAACATTCCGACTTGGCATCATTTTATGAAAAAGGAAATATAAATTAAATTATTAGGTTTTGGCCGCAACTAGCGCCATCTTTGAGATACATGTAATATTAAGTACCTACCTATGCGATACTTTGTACCCGTTAGGCGTACGGATATCTTATTCGATGTACGTTGTTAGTACTTAAAATATGTAATAGATGACGTTACGTGTGTTGTCAGATTGCTTTTATCAGAGTAACCAAATATCTAGGTAGGTATCTACCGAGCTAACTAAATAGTTTATAAGTGACCAGCAGGCGGAAATCCAAACACCAGTAGATAGGTAAATATTAGCAACGATTCACTGCATCGCATCAGTATACTGTATAGGTAAGTAAATATAAGATAAAATTGAGCCTATGGCCTTTTATAACATTTAATAGAATTGGTAGGTTATAAAATAACTTCTTCCGCAATATTTAGCGCTACTAGGTAAGTAGGTAGGTATGTTCCATGAGACCTCTATTTGATTAACTCGACGACCGTGAACACCACTTTAATTAGCAATATCTAAATTAATTTAAATTTTATATAGGTATTAAACGGGTACCTAGGTAGATAGGTACCAATATGAATAACTTCTTGCTTGAATGTTTAAGTATTTAGTTAATTGTGATATTTGAAATGATGTCAGTAATATGTATTATGTTATTAGGTACCTATCTATTACTTAATTAAATTGGAATCTACCTGAAATAAGGAGAAGCAATTTAAAAAGATTGCATAGAATTTGAAAAATCACCTTTCTCTGATTTCGCTGACTCTGCAAAAAGTATTTATTTGTCTCTGAGACTATTAAGCGTAAGTATATCTCTGATTTGTATAATTAAAGCCCGTATTGATTAATCTATCTCTAATCTGAGAGCGATGCCGTTTTGTACAGGTATGACATAGGTAAGAATGACATTTCCAATTGGTATCTGTTTCAGACTTGCAATCGATTTGCCTATTAATACGGGGCTAGGTAATTTGTTTTAGGTACCAATCCCTATGTGCCTTGTCTACCAATGTTTATATTGAATCAGAAAAAGATTTTGCAGTAGGTAAACAGAACCAATACCTATAAATCCACTGCACACCTGTACCGCCTATTCGTACCTATTGGGATAAAAATAATAAGGTAGGTACATACATCGATATCGGATGATAGAAATTCAGGCAACAATTCGTGTGCCTAGACATTGTATTGTGAGTTGAGAGACCTTGGGGTGTTACGCAGTGTTATGTCGAGTGTTTCCCGTCCGCGACCTGCCCCAAAGCTTGCGGTGTGATGGCACATCGTCGCAGCTGTGCGGGTCGATGAACTCCCGCTATACCTATTTACCTAATAGCTGCCTGTGTGCTCGCTATCTTGCCGCCTACCGAACTTTTATCACCGAACCTATAGTAGTTTACATACCAAACAGAGATAAGCAGGTAAGTAACTTCGCACATATTTTTCCATTCGCGTTAGTTATAAAGCCGGCCATAAATGATGTATAATGTTCCACTTATCATCTGTTGCACTGTTAGGTTATAGGTAAGTACCTAACTGCCTACGTTAGTTAACACGATAATTATTTTATTATTTCTGAGTAAGTAGGTGGGTAGGTATCTAAATTACGTAAATACAATCCCGGTACCTACCTACGTGATGCTATACTGAAAGGTACATAATATGTTTTAATTACTTATTCAAATGTAAGATGATTAATTCAGTGGTATGTTTAGAATAGTAACTATAATCACTCGTTAGGGTTACCGGACTGAAGGGAGGGGTATTCACAATTGTCGGAAAGTTTCCGTGTCCGACACAGCTTCGGAAACAGCTATTCACAAATGACGGCAACGCAGCTTCCAACCTTCTTATAGGTAACTAATTCATTTGTAAAAGACGGATGGAAGCTGTCGAAAAGGCAACACACTGGAGCTATTTATATTAATACATATCTACTATGTAATTATTAACTACTAGCGGCCCGCCCCGGCTTCGCACGGGTACATTGCGGTTACATTATTCGAGTTTTAGTAAGGATCCCTATTTTTTTTGAAAATACATTATAGACTATGTCACCCGGGGATAGTGTAGCTTCGCAACAGTGAAAGAATTTTTCAAATCGGTTCAGTAGTTTCGGAGCCTATTCATTACAATCAAACAAACAAAGTTTTCCTCTTTATAATATTAGTATCCTACTAATATTATAAATGCGAAAGTTTGTGAGTGTGGATGTATGTATGTATGTATGTATGTTTGTTACTCCTTCACGCAAAAACTACTGAACGGATTTGGATGAAATTTGGAACACAGATAGATTATAACCGGGATTAACATATAGGATACTTTTTAACCCAATAATCCAATACTACGCGGATGAAGTCGCGGGGCACAGCTAGTGATAACTATATAGGTAAGCAACTGGCGATTTAAAAAAACAAGACTACAAAATGTAAAAAGACAAGCCCGCTGAGTTTCTTGCCGGATCTTCTAAGTCGAGGTCGCGTAACGCGTTCTGATCCTGTTGTAGATATAAGAAAAAAAAAAGTAAAATTGTCAATTTGTAAATGCCCCCGTAGGCCTAAACAAAATACAAGATTTGAATTTGAATTTGTCGTTTCCGACTTCGGCGAAATCTTATCACTACGGGGGTTAGTTTGACCCCTGAAAGGCCGCTAAACCTAACCATAGATTTTGAATTTTTTTCTTAGTCAGGTATTATAATTCTGTGCACTAAAGCAGTGTTTTTCAACGTGTAGATCGCATCGCGACTTTTTAAAGGGGTCGCGAAGCTTATATAGGAGATTTGCAAAAGGTTGTGAAAGCTACTGCAGTAAAAAAAAACAATAAAGTTTTTAAAGATTTATTAAGAAAAATGTTAACTAAAAAATTGCAAGGACACAGAAGTACTTTCGTTTATTTTTTCAATGACTTATGTATTTACCCGAACCCTAATTATGAAAATGAATTTGTCACAAAATAAAACACCTAGGTACATGAAAAAAAGCAACGGGTAGGTCGCGAAATATTTCTTCATACTAAAGGGGCCGTGTCATGGTCCGATCCGGTGGTAGATTTACCCTCACCACCTCTTCTGGCAGCGGCCCAAGCCGAGGTCGTGTCCCTTGTGGCGCCCTTGAGCTAGCTGCCCCCCTGCCCCTCTGGCTGGAGCGCACTCGCGCTCGCCCTCTGTCCGGGTGAAGTTGTTATGGGCACTCTGGCCAACAAAATATAGTCAATTCAAAAAAAAATATATATAAAAAGGTTGAAAAACACTGGATAAAGGATCGTAGCATTCGTAGCATAGGTTTACATGTTTAGATTATATCTAGGTAGGTATAGGTAACCTATAAGTATCATGGTAGTGAGTGGTTACTTATATTCTATTTGAGTAGGTAGGTAGGTATCATACTCTCGGTGGGGTGGAGAGATAATGTTCTAAAAGACCCATACCCATTGGTGTAGTTTCTGAGATGACTATGTTCCGACTTCGAGCGCGAATGCTGTCTAGTCCTCCATCAAGTTTAGCCTTATCTATAAAATGCAGTTATCATAATAGGTATGTATGAGTAATGATACCTAGGTGCTACCTACCTATTATACCTTACATAGCAAGCCTTTGTTAAGAGAGTTGGTAGATACACTAATCTTTACAAATAAATAAAATTGGAGTGTCTGTTTGTAATATCAAAATAATACCTTTTCACTAAATGCATATGAAAGTACATACGACACCTATAGCAAAAACGCGATTTAAAAAATGTTTGTCTGTCTGTCTGTCTGTCTGTGTGTTTGTTCCGGGTAATCTCCGAAACGGCTGGACCGATTTTGACGGGACTTTCACTGGCAGATAGCTGATGTAATAGGGAGTAACTTAGGCTACTTTTATTTTAGAAAAACAAAATAAAAAAATGGGTTCTGCCGCGCGGGCACAGAACGCGCGAGCGGGCTTTTTTTCTTAAATTAAATTCCACGCGGACGAAGTCGCGGGCTCAGCTAGTAATAAAATATAATAATAAAATCCGTTTACCCATTTACGTAATTAATGAGCAGTTTACTCGATGAATGAACGACAGTCCGTCGGGGTGGGGGGTTTAAGAAAGCTTAAATAAATATATTTCTTACTGCATTCTTTCTTGATATTTTAAGGGTCCCACATTTATGCCTACAAAGCGAATTTAATTAGGTACCTACACCACTCTATGTAGGTATAACCCCTCAATAGAAAATTGGTCTTGGACGTAGGTACATACTAGCCAGTAATTCATTACTACCTTGCTGTTGCCTGCGTATCCGCCCTCGTGGTAGTTAACTCGGTAAAATAAAAATACCTACCTAGCCTATAACATCAGCTATCTGCCTGTGTAAGTTCCGTCAAAATCAGTCTAGCCGTTTCGGAGATTAGTCAGACAGAACAAACAGACAGACAGACAACATTTTAAAACTTTTTAGTTTTGTTATATAAGTAGGTACCTACTGTACAGTAGGTTACTTTAAAACTCTCATATGCATTTCGTAAAAAACTGTTATTTTGACATTACAAACAGACACTTATTTGTATGTACCTATGTATAGAGTATTATAGATAGATAATACACAGCTAGTCATCAACATAACAAATTATATTTAGGAAGTAACGATAGCTCTTAGGTTATTGGCTACCTACCTATTAGGTATAGCTACAGTTATTAGCTAAGTATAAGCTCGCCCTATTAGGTTGATGTTTATGACCTGCCTACAATATCGGCAAAACGCGGTGACCAGAATTCACGACTGTCTGCCCTTTCTTGGATGGCAATTGGCATACAAGCGGGGCATGCAAGTCGGTATTTATTTTAGATTGACGTTTAGGTCTTCTATTTTATCGGTGGGTAATCTCATACGACATAATATACCTTTCATAGTAGGTGCTTATTACTTACTGGGAAAGGACCTACTTACTTACTTTTTATAAAAGTAACGAGCTACCGGTTATAGCACGTGTAAGTCGGCCAGTCATTGATTCTTCTTACGCATGCCACAGTTCTAATTTCAGAGAAGCTATTTTGAGGATGTTTTTAGAATCGCGAAATTGGTCCAATTTGCTCGTATTGTGTGCTGAGGAGAGCTCCCGTTATGAAGGCGACTAGATAGGTATATTTTTTCAGGTGTTTTACTAGTTTGTGTCTACGGTTTCGGTCATCTGAATAAGTGTAGTACGCGAGCGGAATATATTCATGAACCCACATCATTATTACCCTTCTTGGAGTGACCAAACCATAGGTATGTTATTACAACGACGAGTCTAACCTAAAGAAGTTTACACCCGATCATAGCTTAACGTACAATGTTTACGCTCTATCTACGATTAACATTTCGTTATGGTGATTTCTTTTAGGTAGAGACAAATAAAAGATTCTATGAATATTTTAAAATGCTTTTATCATTTATTTATGATAATAAAGTAAATAATAATCCAACTGAAACCTTCAAGAGGTGCTGCTTCGAGCGTCTGAAACAAAAATATTAAAAAGATTTGATGTCTCTGAAGTCTGTCAACATCAAGTTAACATTATGTAGGACTGGCGTTTGGCGAGTTTTATTTATACAGTCCCCAGTTTATTATTCTATTTGGTAACCTTCAGAATTATTTAAAAGGTCTTGCGTGAATACTCTGTCAACTGCTAATAACAATTTGTTTTATTTCCTGAAATAGGTCGATTCCTTGTCAAATCCATATCGAAATCACAAATAAAAAAATTGGTTTCGAAACATGTCTACATCAGTAGATTTGATTTGAATAAATTAGGTACCTATGTATGGATATAGTTTTTTTTCTTGAATTTTCTGTCATTTGTGAAACAAAGTTTTGAACAATTTGAATCACATGTGACGTCGTACCTATGAAAAAATAAACTTGATATCGGAAACAGATAGGAAACTTTAAACTTCTGTATTTTTACCTATTTAAGTAGTTAATACCTATTTATACGGCAAAATTCGATTTTATAACCTAAGACCTTTTAGAACTTTTCGCTTCGCATAACAGTGTAATAGGTATATTAAAAGCTAAAATTTTCCAAATTTGTTCCGAATAGAATATCGATTCGAATGATTTAAAATACTCCCTAGAAGTCTGAAGAAATATTCTTTTGAATATTGTACTTACTTACTTAATATCAATAAACTACTAATTAGGTTAAGTATCATACCTATTTCAAGCAATGCTTTTCATTTCTTCTTACATTTATATTTTTTTGATGTTTTGATAATGTTTGCGCCATAATTATTTGCGGATTGAGGCGACACGTGTCTTCTTCGTGTGTTCGCTCTTATCTACCTACTGAAATGAACAGCTGACACGTGCGTTACACGTGTGTGGGTTGAGAAGCCTTCTTACATTGCAGAACTATTCTAATTGTCTTTGTCAAAGTCCCGACCCCTGCTTGCGCCCTAGTTTACCAGATTGAGGCTTGATTGATTATCCAGCTTTAGGTAGCCCTACCTGTGTCGGTCTCCGGGCAGTACTTGATGGTGTGCGCGCGGTCGCCGGTGGCGCCGCAACGCGGGCAGCGCAACGACCGCAACACAGGGCATTGCACCCGCCCGCGGCCGTCCCTTAGTGTGTGGGATGTGTACCAGTACAAGGACTTTCCATTGTTCTTACAGAACACACATTCCTGGGATTCAAATATAATAGTATGAAATAAGGATGAATAAAAGGAGGTAAGTAGGTATATTTCTGCATACCTACATATAGCTGCATAGTGGTGTCATGTGATGTAGATATTGCAGCCTAGGTTAGGTACCTACCTAACCTAGGCTGCAATATCTACGCGGACCTCCGCGCAACCTTACTTACGGAAGGGTAGGCATGTTATGGTAATCAGCCTGCGGTCTTGCATAAGTTAAGAAGTATTATTTTTCAAATAATATACCTACCTATTTCATTATAATTAAACAACATTGACAGTAATATCATTAGAAATTTCGCTTAGATATTAAGTAGTAGGTAACAACCTTTTTGATGAACTTCCATATTGTTACCTACCTATCTATGCTACCTATTATACTCAAATTAATGAGGAAGACTAATATTGAATTTAGTAGGTCTGTATTTTATACATTGTTAAATAATTCAAACATAACGCGCTATTAAAGTTTGCTAAAACTACCAAGTTAAGACGTCATAGTTACTATAATTATGTAATTAAAAAATTGACACTATCCCTATTGCTAAAACTGTGGCGACGAGGTACATACCTTTTATGAGTCTTATCCGTCTATGAATGCATTGTAAATATATGTACCTACCGTGGACTTCCGCGTGACCATCCTCTGCCTCCGGAGCATGTCCGCATAAGCCATGAACAGCTCCAGTTGGTCCGGCGTCAGCGACTGCAGCGCCGCCTCGTGCTGCGATACCATGGCTTCGAATCCCCCAAACGAAGACGATGGGGCAGCCTCTGAAAACGAATACGTATATTAAACGTACTTCTTTGTACGGTTGGATTTGAGCGATTGCTAATGCGACCTTCGAGACTTAACTAAATAGTAGCTAGTCCATGAGTTAGCCCGTTAACCGGACTGCCCGTGCATTTTTATTAATTGCCTATCCGTCAGTAGCTGCGTATACTATGTGTCATTTTGGTGCCCGTGCATTTTTATTAATTGCCTATCCGTCAGTAGCTGCGTATACTATGTGTCATTTTGGTGCCAGTGCATTTTTATTAATTGCCTATCCGTCAGTAGCTGCGTATACTATGTGTCATTTTGGTGTCCGTGCATTTTTATTAATTGCCTATCCGTCAGTAGCTGCGTATACTATGTGTCATTTTGGTGTCCGTGCATTTTTATTAATTGCCTATCCGTCAGTAGCTGCGTATACTATGTGTCATTTTGGTGTCCGTGCATTTTTATTAATTGCCTATCCGTCAGTAGCTGCGTATACTATGTGTCATTTTGGTCGATTTCAAGACCATGTCAATCGCGTACTCAAGATCATTCCCAGGATCTAGAGTACGCGTTTGACATGTCATTTTGCACGGGATGACGTTAGGATGATATTTCCAAGATCGCTCTCAGACTTGAGATCGATTTATTAATACGGGCCTTAACTTCCAACCAGAAGTCTTATCAATGTTCTAGCCGGTTCGAAGATGTTCTACCCGGAACAAACAGACAGACAAAAATGTTTTAAATAGCGCTTTTGTTATAAGTACCCTATGAACTTTTATTATGCATTTAGTGAAAAGGTGTTATTTTAATATTACAAACAGTCACTCCAATTTAATTTTTTTTGACTATTTAATGTAAGTACTAAATTTCACGGAACATACAGCGGAGACAGATTAGTCGCAGTTTAACACCCTGCTCGCACGGAATATCTCGAATTACAAGTAGCCATGTATGTTGTTGTGAATTTCAACATTACACCTTGTGATGTTGTTAACAGTATCACTGGGCCCGGCCCGGGCCGGCCCGGCCTGACTGACGCGCGATCGATCGAGCAGTAGCCCGATTCACGTAAATACACACTATCTAAAAATCGTTGGCGTTCAGAAGTCGTTCGGTTATCGTCCTATCCAAGTTAGCTATTCACGTCTTCCTTGATCGTCGATCAATAGGACGACAACTCAATAGGATCGGAGCTGAACGATTTCTCAACGACTTGAACGACTTCATTGCCATTATCATATTTATGTATTCTACCAAGTTATCAAAACACTTTTTTTACTGAAATTGCAGTGATATGGGTCTTATAACTCAAGTTAATTTGATTATAAACATATAAATAGCCATTATCACGCAAATATCAATAGAAATTATGTTTTTTTTCATACACGGCAAAATATACTGTGTCCAAGGCAAAAAAAATATGAAAAAAAAGAGAACTGTCTTTGAGAACTGTCAAATGAAGTGTCAGTTAGAGATGCGCAAACAGTATCACTGAGCTGAACCGATATATATATATCTTTTCAACTCAGTGATATATATCACTCTTGTATATCAGAAGCTCACTAGGGATATCAAGTTTGTTTGAAGACTGAGCGAACTAGCGATGTGTTTTTTACAACGCTATAGCTCAGAATACTACTTGTAGGTAAAAACCAATACTGTCTATGCTAGTAATATGTTTAATAAAACGCGAAAGCGTGTTTATTGGTTTGCCTTTCTTTTACGCAGCAACAGATCACGTATATATTACTAACAGTATTTATCTACACAAAATATATGACAATCCGATACACTACATACCAAAACAAAATTACTATTACTCAGTTCAGTCATAACTAGGCGTAATCCGTAAGTAAAGTAACTAAATCAAAACGGTTTGAAATAATACAAGCTGTTCGGTACGGGAACACAAGGAAAAAAAAGGCGACTCAAACACACTAGATTTTTCGACCAATTTATTATTTATTGTAAATTTGGTAAATGGGTCTTAACTTGGAGGCAATCTAATGGCGAGTGCGCCTCGCATGGCGGGGTTAATCCAGCTGCGTGCGTGGAAGGGGTAGGTTAGGTAGGGTCGTGTAGGATGACAGTATGTATTCATTGAATTTAACTTAACAAAAAAGCCCGCTCCCGCGTTCGGAGCCCGCACGACTAAAAAATAAAGTCTCATAATTTGTACTCTATTCATTTGACTTAAAGGGCGATTTTCTTTTTACGTCGTGTGCTTTCTATCTCATCTGAGCCAAAGAGCTAGTGAGCTATTTCACCTGTCTAGTTGTCTACTACATGTCAATCACTTAGTTCAGTAACTCAAATTGAAACCATATCCGTAAAGATATAGAGATATAATTCGAAATCATGTGAGCTAAAGAGATTAGCTCTTTGGTACCGATATATATCTTTTTTGTCATTAGCTCGCGAGCTACACAACTCTAGTGTCAGTCAATGGTAAACAAATTGAAAATTTGTATTGTATTGTTATTTTTAATGTAATTGCTATTTGTTGACACGCGAAATACCTATTAAACTGGATGGACCATATTTTTAACGCAAGAAGAAGAAACAGTTTTTCTTTCGGCAACAAGAGTTGCTGGTGGAGTTCATGGGCAGGTACAGGGACCTAGCCTCATAAAAATAAGTCAGTTTGGGCCCTAGTTGACTTGTTAAAACCGAAAGAAGAGTTAACAAAGTAAGTAATCTGAAATTCACTACATAGTATAAAACAAAGTCGCCTCCCGCTGTCTGTCCGTATGTATGCTTAGATCTTTAAAACTACACAACGGATCTTGATGCTGTTTTTTTTAATAGATAGAGTGATTCATGAGGAAGGTTTATAATACATGCATAATGTAGTAGAGAAACACTGATTATTTATTGCACCAGTGCGAAGCCGGGGCGGGTCGCTAGTATAATATTATAAAAAAATCTAATCAATGCAAGTTATAAGGTTATTAGTAGTTAAACAGAAGCAGTAAATTATCAATATTTTATCTTTATATTAAAATTTATTTACTGTATTTATTACATTATTGTTACAGAAATGAAAGTATGCACAAATTCCCAGCAGCAGTGATGAGGATTAGTTTGTGCGGCGAGCAAGGCGATTCAGCCACAGTGTCCGGAAAACTGAAACAAAACAAGAAGTTGTTAACACACTAAAGACTGATGCTATACTTCGCTGTGTGATCTCGATTATATAATTTAAAAGGCTACAATGCTAGAATGTTTTTGTCTGTTATTTACATTGTTGTTATGAGTCTAAGTTGTTTATGTTATATTATAAAGTATAATATTATTAAATACCTCAAAACGACAAAAATGCAATTTTTATTACTTTAGTTAATTATGTTTATAGCAGTGATAGCCGATTGATTAAGCACGCGTCTTGCGGGCACCAGTTCCTAGGTTCAAACCCTGGCTCGCACCTCTGGGTTCTCGAAATCTATAATGCAAATCATAATTTATATATGGTTATCACTTGCTTACGGTGAAGGAAAACATTGTGAGGAAACCTGCATAACTTAGAAAATCTAACCAATACTCGAAAGATATGTGAAAGCCGCCAACCCACAATGGGCCAGCGTGGTGGATTACAGCCTGAATCCCCCTCGTAGTGAGGGGAGGCCCGTGCCGTTAAAAGGGCTAAATTATTATTATTATAGTAATGTTAGTCCACTTGTCATGTTTAGTATATTCAATAAAAAAAAATACCTTTCCCTATTTGATTATTAAATATGTAAGTTCCTACCTTTTGATGGGTTTGTCAGTGGTCCACAGCCTTTAAATGAGTGCTTGCTGGGCCAGTCTGTCTTGCTGCAACTCTATATTGCGTCCTTGAGTACCCCTAGCAGATACAACATTCATTGTTTCATCTCTGAAACTCTTCTTCATTGGTACCAGGCAGTAATGCCGATGGCAAAGATATCGTCAAGGAGACTCTGTGCAAGCACTTCAGAGAGTCAAATAGTCTTTATGAAGTCCCTTTCTAGCATTTTAAAAGCGTCCCACCGTGCACACTTCAATATATTATCCTTATCCGCTCCCTTCGACGATCTTCTCTCTCGGCTGCATCATTATTACAAATTCTTTGGCTGCATCTAACAAATATGCAAGCCCGAGACTTATTTCGAACTTTCAATCACCACACAAACAGTCTAAACACTCCCGTCATAGAAAAAAGCACCGAAATGTTCTCAAAAGCGTCGCAATTTTGTAACGTTTGCTCAACGATACTTGAATTGTGAAATTTGACATTAAGTCGTTGGCGGCCTACCTATCGGAAAATCGTTTTGTTATGTGAATATCGTTTAGCCGACGTTTTGGAACGATTCTCACCCAATGATCGTATGTGAATACGGTTCAACGATTTTTCAATAGGACGACTTCTAAATCGTTCCGATTGACAGATGTGAATACGAAAACGGTTTCAACGACTAAGTCGCAGCGACATCGCTACGGTTTTGATTACGTGAATCGGGCTACAGGCCCCGCCGCCGCCGCCGTTCTCACTGGGGAAATTAATAAACGATATCAGCTAAAATGAAGTTAAGTTTATTTCAATGGAATTTCAACTCAGGATGATGAAACGGGGCTCAAGTGCCTAACGATGTATAACGGACCTATACTTACTTACAATGTATCATTACAAATATTAATTATTTTAAAAATGTACAAAATTTGGCCAATGCGGAAGCGTCGTACCCAAGATGCTAGCCGCATTCCCCCGCTGGATGGCTAGAGCCACTCGCTGAGCGAGGAAATGCCCAGCCCCTGGGTCGCCGGTTGCGTCGACCGAACTTTTTGAGATCTCTTGAATGAGATTATGATAATTACACGTACTTAACCAATTATATTTTTGCTATAGTTAATTAATTGATTGTGCAAAAACAATTGTCGACAGACGCTCACCTCCTCCCACCAATCAAAACAGTATCGTTCATCATGCCCCGTCAATAGATTATTTTTAAAATCCCCGTACGACATACAAGCCTTAAGATGTGTCACCTTCTGTTTCTGGAACGGCATCTTCTTGACGGTTTTTAGGTTCCGTAGCATTTTGCTTGGTGTCCACGGTAACCTGCGCTTCCAACACGGCTGGATCTAACTTCACAGCTTCCAATGCATCTGAATTATAAGTAATACCATTAGTCTAAATAAGAAAGCAGAGGCATTCAATATTCAAGATTCACTACCTAGGTACTTATTAAGGAACCTTAGGCTATTATAGTAACATCTCTCTGTAAGGAACAGAAATAAAAAGTACGATTGGTACACGAAAAAATCCTTATTGCCAACTAATAGCGCACCTGCTACCTACCTAGCTATTTAGATAAATAACTCATCCGTTACGTGGTCCTTCAAACGGTTGACCCCGCACCAATATGTTATATACATTTTATTGTATCCAAATGTCAAATACGGACATTATCTGTCAAAAATGTATGTACTGAACGGTGTATTTTTGAAAGGAATCGACGAGTGATCTGGGAAATGTCATTGCAGTACAAAATGTCATTTCAAAAGCTTACTCAATACCGCTCTCAGACTTGAGATTGATTCATTAATACGAGTCTTAGAGAGATGAGTGGTGCTATTGCGGCACTACACGGCAGGCCGATTTAGACTGTCAACCAACCAGACATTGCTTTTCATTATAACTATGCACCCACTAGCTGATGATACCTATCAACCTTAGATTACCAATACAAAGAACTCAAAAAAATATCGAAGATTTTGAATCGCTTCGGAGACCTTGGGATCAGGTTTGGTAAGTTAACTAGATTATTATTACCTACTTATAACACTAGGCATAACACATATCAACAATTATCGTCACAAATATAAACAAATTCAATTATTGCGTACGCGCTTCTATACCCACGTAGGAGGGCAACAGTTCAATGTTATGGTGACGTTGCGGTTCGGGTGACCTTCCCAATTACTTGCCAGTTGCAAAATTAGTTAAATAATGTACAAACAAGTTCCATTATTTTTAAAATAAACTAAAAAACTGGTCAAAAAACTCTTTGGTTTACTATTTAGGAGGCCTTCCCCTCATAGAGGGGTCAATGAAATAATAAAATAGGTATAAGTATATTAGATTTTTTCTATTACTTACCTATATAAATTTAATATTATAACTTTTTCTAAACTCAATTGGTAGATATAACCTAATAATTACTAATACTTTACTTTTTCCCAGGAATCGAGCTGCGTTTACATACAATTTAGAAATAACACTTAGAACTCTAAAAAAGGTTTACAGTTTACACTATTAATAGATACCTACGTACAACTTTATAATTGAAAATATGGATGCAAGCAATACGGTGAACCTCTGACTATCCTGACGATAAAATCAGGCGAGGGTGTGGTGTATAATTTATATTCATTTAAGTAATTTAAACCGCCATATTAAAATAGTTACATAAAAAAACCGTATCTTTATTTCCTGTATAATATTATTATGCAAAATTACTTTTAAAACAATAATAATCTGGCATTTCATGACGCTTTGTGCGAAGTTCAAGTTGAGTAAGAAATATAAAATAACATTTTTACTTACCTATGTACATATAATGTGCTTACCGGTTTTACCAAAAATCCGACCTTGACTAGTCTTTAATGGATTCTGTAAAGAAATGGAGCCAATATTAAAATGGTGTTGCATGAACGATTGTTGCTCTTACATGTGTCTGTAAAGTGTTTTGGCCGCAAAAACAATCATATAGGATCCCAGCAACACAAAAATGTAGGCATGGTGTAAGAAGTGTACAAAACCGAAAATTTAAATCATGATGTAACATTCTGGGTTCATGTGTACCCTAAGAAACGAATAAGGAACATTTATTTGTCAATAACCTTTCTTACCGTCGTCGTCTAGTTATCACTTACTTTCGTTAAAGTTGAAGTACACGGAATCGTTTCTGTGTATGTGTCTACTGTATGGGATGAACCACAAACCGCTGATGATTTCAAATCCATGATCTTAGGAAAAATATGAGAATAAAATGAATACAAAATGTATTATAATTAGCATGAGATAACTAAACTGAATGACATTTAAAATGTCGACCCGATGCAACGTGAGCAAATGTTTCTAAATTTAAAAGTGGGTAGATGTAAATTTAACGAATAATGTTCTATGTTATGATCAACGGTTCATACAAAGAGACGACCTTAGTTTAAGAATATAAAAATTAAACAGCGTTAATTTATTTATAAAAACTTTATGTACTCGTAAATTATCTATGGTTACACTTTGTCATCATGAGTAACTTTTAAATTAATTTCTACGTAGGTATCCATAGGATAGATCACTAATTTGGTAGTTTACAGTCTAGGTTATTCCGTTGCCCAGTGTTTTGCCTAGACAAAAAACAATTGAAACGCTTAATTGTATGTAAAAATCGCAAGGAAGTTTTAAATATAAAATCGAATCTGCATAAGCGTGTTAAATCCACACGTCATGTTATTAATATTCGGCATTTGCCGTAATTATTGTCCTTGCCGAGTTTCCGGTTAGACAAGTCGACACGGACGATATTCGGTCGCAACCAACCGTCTTTATATTTCGTAAGTAGGGTAATATAATTTCGAACCGAATAGTTTGCCAACAAGGTTTAGTTTGTGTGTTATCTCCTATGTATGTCTGACTTTAAAGTGGTTTTCAACTTTCAAGATTGTCAAATTGCGGAAACATATACACTACACCGATTTATAATGTTGCCCCCCCTATTTTGTGCTGTAAAAAATAGAGGCAAAAACATATGTAAATGTTTCGCCAGTCCAAACTCACGGTTATAAATTTAAGGAAGCTGAGGACAGGATGCAAAATCTAAACGCAAATAAGTAAGCTTATTATGTATACGGTTATGATATTCAAAATATAGTATGGGTACACGTCATCGGGTCGATAAGTCATTGGTGATGATGGTGATCGCGGTACCGCGAACGTAATTTTTGCCCTACTACGGCAAAGCCAAAAGGAAGGGCTATTTTGTATGTTCCACCGTAGTACTACAATACGTACTACAATCAACCGATTTTGAAGAATAAGGTGTCAATCGATTCATTATTATGGTCCGATTGACATAGGCTACATTTTATACGACCAAATGAAAATGACGGATGTTACATCTAAAAAGTGGGGAACCCTGTTGTGTTTTGGCTATCGTATCGAGTGGGATGTCTAATGAGAAAAAGAAAATTATGAGTTCATAAATATAAAAACAGTACAATATAAAATACACCAAGCGACAGAAAATAAATTGTATACTATATTTAAGCGTTTAAGAATATTACTGGCACTATCTATTGGCAGACTTTCCATAGTGGTAGATTACAGTTTTTTAAACTATTTTTATTACTTGTGTTTAACCTACTATAATAAAGTGCGCCGGTCTATAACGAGATCCTACGATCTCGATATTGAACAGCTTGCACTAACCCTGAAAATGTGAAGTGGAAGGTAATAACGACTTCACGAAGCAATGCTATTAGAAATAATACGAAGTCACCTTGTTGTTCAACTTGACATTTCTAACTCTACCTACTTCAAGAGTCGAATATTTTTTATTAACTATTAGATTATCTATCAAATTAATTAAAATGTAGACACAATAATTAAAGCGTTAATGTCCTGAATATTAATTTAAATTATAATAATTCATATTCAGAATACCATTACATTACCATGTATTTACCGTGCTTTAGATGTATGTTGCAAATGGATTGCAAAAAAATCTGTTTGAGAAAATCGCTAGTGCTTTTGCAAAATAACTTGAAACATTCCGCTGGATTTCCCTTCCTAGATTGTTTGGCGCAGGATATCTGGGTAGTTATAAATAAATAACACTAACCTAAACCAAAAAAATAATACCTTTAAAATCTTTAATCTTAGAATATAGGGCAGGGGTGGCCTACTTAATTAGACCCAAGATCTACTGTTTACTGACGAAACCCTGTGCGATCTACCAATTACATAAGAGAGGACAAATGACGTGACGGAACGGCCATTGAAAAATGATACAAGATGATGCGTGCTGGTGATGATGGTGTTGGTAATTACGTTGCACCGTCTGTTCTACGTATTTATATTTTTTGCCTTGCCACCATCGACTAGACTATAAGTCGCGATCGACCGGTTGGCCACCCCTGATATAGGGTATACCTACAATGCAATGGCAATGCAGCTGAACATTGATTAGCTGCTTTACAAAACCGAGCTGTTTTGTAAAGCAGCTAATAAAGTATTTATCTTCGAAATCTACAGCGAATGATAATGATACCTGCATTGGTAAGTAGGTAGTCAAAGCGATTTTTTGCGCTCAGTAACAGTTATTACCTATGTTGAAAAAGCTTTCCAGTATTTTTTATCAGAGGCTGAAACAACATGGGACGGACGTGACACCTTTTTACACGGCTGCAGAAAAAAGGAGTATAATGTATTCAGGGTTCTTATATGTAACTAAGCAAGTCTGTTTCATTATAAGACTTGAAACGGCAATTTTGTACAGGCCACGTGGAAATATCAGAAATACGACTTATTTCGTTCCGTTTGTATTAATAACATACACAAAATACATGCTTATGTAATATAGGTATAAGCACTCACTTACAAAATATAAGGTAAGTACTTACCTGCTTGAAGTGTTTCTCTCGTTAGGTATTAATAAAATTGTTAGAAAGGCTATGGAAGCCTTAACACCTACCTTCTTAAGACCATACCTACCTACATATAAATAAATACTTAAATAAATATCGCCAGACTGACACACCAACTGTATGGTCCCAAACAAAGCAACGCTTGTACTATGGGTACCGTACAATGGACTGGGGGCGATCCCAGTGACACCCAGACCAAGGCAAATTACGAAAAGACCATTTCCGAAATTTACCCCGGCGGGAATCGAACCCGCAACCACCAGTGAGCCGAGCGGCCTACGCTCGAACCACTGCGCCAAACGGTCATCAATATCTTTCCATAGTTGTAAAACTTGTAAAGATTATTATGTAATGTGGCATGTTCGTACCTAGGTTGAAATACTACAATACACTGACGTTTCAATTCCATAAAAACCGTTTTTAGTTTAGTTAGTGACGCAGGCGGAGGATTTTACGCAATAGGTACCTAGGTATGTTATAATAGATTTTCCACGTCCTTCCATGACCGATAACACTGCTTGGAGCTATCGTTACGATTCATTATGAAATCCGAGAAAGAACATACCTATTCCGAGACGTGCATAATAAAGTCATATGGCATAGGTAGGTAGATACAATATGCACGTACCTGAGTAGGTATTCCTATCCTGGGTTTACCGTATACCTACTCAGGTGCGTGCATATTGTAAAGAAGGAGAAGAAGTTACTTACCTAAGTAAGTAACTTCTGTGCCTACCTTTGTAGTTAGGTAGGTGCCTATAAGCTCAGTCAGTTTGCATTCATGATTGACTTCTGGGGGGTATTCACCACAAATGCCGGAAACGACTGCATTCATTCTTCTTCTAATCAGAAACCTTTTAGAACCTTGCATTGCCCAATTATTTTTTAATAGAAGGATGAAAGCTGTCGTTTGTGACATCGGAAATTTTCCGTCTACTGTGAATAGGTACCCCTCCCCTAGGTCCTGCGACATTCAGTTTGGGGATCCCGGAGGACCACGAATCTTACGTGCTGAAAGCGGCTGGCTACTGAGTCGGGTCACGGAGGTCACGGTAATATTACCGTGGTCGGGTTTAAATGGATGGAAATCCCATATACCTAGCTACATACAACATCTAGACCTTCCCAACGAGGACTGTGTAGACCACATATGTAGATCTACTCATGTGGTGTAGACTGTGTGCCCTTCTCACTGGCAAACAGGGCCAAGTCGTTAATTTCGTTGACGTTGGACCAAATTAAAAACCAATGATCATTAATATTAAGTAAGTAAGTAGGTAATATTCGTGATTTCTTATTATTAATTAAATCGTAAAATGTAAAAATTTTCATAATTTTTAGGGTTCTGTAGTTCCTACGAGGAACCCTTATAAGATCATCCAGTCCAACCGTCCGTCCGTCCGTCCGTCCGTCCGTCCTTCCGTCCGTCAGTCCGTCCTTTTGTCTGTCCCGGCTTGTCACAGGGTCATAACTTCTACAGTTTCTGACGGAAGTTGATGTAATGTGGTACAAACATACTTTAAGAGTAGATCTCACTTTCCAAAATATATAATGTAGCAAAATTACTTTTTTTGAGGTACATCCCCGAACATCGAAAGAGGGGATACATTTTTTTTAGTTACCCCATCATGTGGGGTATCGTGGAAAAGGTCTTTTAAAATAAAATTGTGTTTTCATACAACATTTTATCATCAAAAATTCCGTTTGCGAGATTTTTTACTTTTAAAGATTTAATCAAAATTTACGTAAGTACCTAAGTAATTAATTCCGACACTTCTTACATTTTTCTATTGCAAATCATAAATAGGATTATGCAGTCGAAAATGGATACATTGTTCACCAATTCCAATTAAATAACAGCAATAAATTTATGTTTTATGTTCATTAGTGTATTTCTGATTATGTAAAGGTGTCGATAGATGTCGGTAGTAGTATGGAAACAACTTTAGTATTTCAACCTGGGGTGAAATTTTAAAGAGATTCCCTTCAATAACCCGGAACCCTTCATTGTGCTTGGCTCGACAAGCATTTGGCGAATTTTTATTAAATTTATTTTAGCATAAGTCTTAATTGACATTGCAGTTTAAATGTCTAAAATAGTCACTTATTATTGATTTATTTATGTCCTACTAATATTATAAATGCGAAAGTTTGTGAGTATGGATGTATGTATGTATGTTTGTTACTCCTTCACGCAAAAACTACTGAACGGATTTGGATGAAATTTGGAACACAGATAGATTATAACCGGGATTAACATATAGGATACTTTATAACCCAATAATTCAATACTACGCGGATGAAGTCGCGGGGCACAGCTAGTATAAAATAAAATCACTTGAGATGGATTTGTATAATGATTTCATGCTATAATTAATTTAAAAATGCCTACAATAATTAGCGAAATTCATGAAAATAACGACGAAAAATTCCAACACTGGGGGGTCCAGAATCATGAATTCAATCTATGGTAAGTACCTATCAGTTTTCGTTACGATGCACCTTACACCCTGTATAGGTATTATTTCATACGATGATGTAATTAGGTAGGTAAGTAGTTTTTACGGTCGACCGCTGCATCGAATCCGTTATCGCAGGAAACTAACGCGTAATCAACTTTCGTCATTGATGATAACGTACGCCACAACAATATGCAATTATTCAAGGCTGTTATGCACATTTATTATTACATTAAGTAGGTAGGCAGGGACAATCACAATGCTTATTTTTTAAACGACATTCAAAAAGGAGGAGGTTACTATGTTCGTCTTGTTATCTATCTACCTAAGTAGGTACCTATTTGCTTTTGCATTTTTACGTAGTAGGTTCCACCAACGCATCTCAGAGGTTAAACTAGGTGGTACTAGGTGGGGGTGCGTGCTCGACAACCTCCACGTGGTGCATCCTGGGCACCGTCGGCCATCCTTCCAGCTAGCTGGGGGGATGGCCGGCGGTGGCGGATAGTCTGGCTAGGGCGTCGCGTTTTGTCTGCCCCTGGCAATCTCCGGCTTTCGGAGAGGGTCAGGAGCAGACCGGCGACTGGGGGGGGTAAGGGGTTGGGGTGGGTAAAGGCGATGGATGAATGAGATGTATGCAAGTTGTTTGTTAAGTCCGCGAAGACAGGTACCGCGGCCTGCCCAATGCAGGGGGTCTAGCGTGCCTGAATGCTGAAAGGCGGGGGGGCGAAACCCCGTCGCTAGCGCTGGGGGGAAAGGGTTTACAGGGACCGCACCCTTAAAAAGGAAAACTATACATGAAATGGCGAGCTCGATGAATAATCTACCCCAGGGTGGTCCCGACCAAGTCGGGGAATCCACCACGCGTTCAGGACGCGTTCAAAGCCCCCGTCGTATTCTGGGGGGGGGCAACGACCGCCTTGCGTCTCCGGACGCCGAAATAAAAAAAGTGGAAGAAGTTGAAGTCGGGGAGGGAGAGGAAGTAGTTGTCGTGGTTGTTGAAGAAGTAGTTCAAGGAGGAATGGAGCACGAGCTCCGTTCCCGAAGTGGGGAACTGGGGGCGCCGGTCGGCATCAGTTCTCCATCTGGGGCCAAGGTAGAGGTCGGCGATTGTGACCGGTCCTCGAAGTTTTTCGAGACCGGTCGCAAGCGGCGTCGTAAAAAGGGCTCCAAATCGCAGTCCTCTAGTGGAGATGACGAATTTGACTTTTCGGTTCCTAAGGTAGCCACTTCGCGGCGAGGCCGTAAGGTTTCAGGAACCGTGGTATCGCAGTCTAGGGTAACGAAAGGTCGATTTCTAAAAACAAGTTCAGGTAAACCTCCAGTTGCGCCAAGCTCGGCTAGAACAAGTGACGGGGGTGATACCGACGTATCGTTACGATCGGAGACGTCGAAAAACGCCGATGTTGAAGAGCGGTCGACTGCACTTCAATGCGAACAGATTGAGCGTCGTGCGGAAGTGCAGCTGACTGGAGTCGTTGCAAGGGAGGAGGAACTACAGGGTCTGTCGACGGCAATGCTATGCCACCAGCTCCAGGTAGACGCGGCTGAGGTTTTGAGGATTGTGGCTAGGTCGGGGAACCTAAAAGGTACCTTCGTACGCGACCTCAAAAGCTCAGCCAATAGAGTGAAAATGGCGGGCAAGTTGCTTCGGAACCGAACAGTTGCTCAGGAGACTGCTATCTTGCAGGCTCAGAATGCCAGTCTGCAAACGGAAGTTGTGGAGCTACGAAAGGAGCTGGCGGAGCTGCGGGCCGAAATCGGTAAACCGCAGCCACCACCGCCCCAACAAGTGGAGCAGCAGGAGGAGCTAGCACGCACCATTATGAGACAGGTTGGTAGCATGATGGATGCTCGGTTTGAGGGAATTCGAGATCGGCTTCTGCCAGAAAAGCGTCTCCGACCTCCTCTTGCTGCAGACAAGCCAAGCACGTCAGCGGATTCAAACGACACCCAAAAGGTGGCGCCCAAGCAATACCAGTCTGTTAAGGCTGCATTGAAGAAAGCCCAGCCTGTCAAGGCCTCAACAACGAAGGCCCAGCCTGACAAGGCTCTACCGGAAAAAGTCTTGCCTCACAAGGTGAAGCCTGCAAAAGCTCGACCTGTCAAAACTCCACCTGCTAAAGGTCAGCTTAGGGCAATTGGTGGCGGCTCCAATCAAGTCCAGGCACAGGAGAAACCTGTAGAGCCGATTGACGATGGTTGGACTACAGTCTCCAAAAGGCGGAAGAGGCGCAAGCCCCAGAAAAAGAAGTCAGTAGCTAGAACGCCCAAACTCCGCTCCCCTCGCTCTGCTGCGGTGGTAATTACACTGCAGCCTGGAGCCGAGGAAAAGGGGATGAGTTACGCAACGGTGCTGGCCGTAGCTAAGTCAAAGATAGACTTGGCTGGCTTAGGAATTACGGCTCTTCGGTGTAGGACAGCGGCAACAGGGGCTAGAATCCTAGAGGTCCCTGGTGTCTCAAGTGGTGATAAAGCTGACACTCTTGCGGACAAACTTCGACAGTCATTGAACAGCGAGGACATCCGCATCTCCAGACCTACAAAGCGCGCGGATCTGCGTCTGTCTGGTCTAGATGATTCAGTGACGGTCGAAGAAGTGGTGTCGGCTATAGCGCGGGCTGCTGAATGTTCTGTGGATGAGCTAAAAGCGGGAACAATTCGCCTGGGCCCTTCAGGCCTCGGCACGATTGTTGTTAGTTGCCCAGTGGCGGTGGCCAAGAAGTTGGATGGCAGTGGTAAGGTCTTGGTAGGCTGGGTGGCAGCCAGCATTAAACTGCTTCCGCCTAGGGCGCTTCGCTGCTTCCGCTGCCTGCAAACAGGGCACCTGGGAGCAAATTGTGTATCGGAAATTGACCGAAGCAAGGATTGCTATCGTTGTGGTCGTCCTGGCCACAAAGCTAATCAGTGTACAGCCGATCCGCACTGTTCCATCTGTGCGGCAGCTAAGAAACCGGCAAGACACGTAGTAGGAAGTGTAGCGTGTAACGCTCCGTCCGTCAAGAGTAAGAAGACCACCCAAAAGGTGACTAACAAGACTGGGGTAGCCAATGCGGTTGATCCGGCTCTTGTCCGGGAGGAGGAGATGGTGACTGAACCCAATGGACCATAGTCGCTCACACAGGATACTCCAGGGTAACCTTAACCACTCCGCTGGCGCTCAAGATCTCTTGCTGCAGTCCATGCTGGAGTGGTTAATCGATATCGCGGTGGTTGCGGAGCCGTATTTTGTCCCTGACCGGTTCAACTGGGCAGGTGACACGGCAGGCTCTGTGGCAATTGTAGGGTCTGCGGCGTTCAGCATCTTAGAGCGAGGGCAAGGCTACGTCGTGGTAAAATGGGGTGAAACTGCCCTAATAGGTGTATATTTCTCTCCTAACAGGGTCCTCGCGGAATTCGAAGCCTTCCTCGACGAACTTGGGGCGGCGGTAAGAAGAGCGTCACCTCTACCGGTGATCTTGCTCGGTGACCTTAATGCTAAGTCAACGGCGTGGGGTGGGCCGGCCACTGATGCGCGTGGTGAAACCCTAGAGGAGTGGTTGGTGATAGTTGGTTTGTCTGTCCTGAACCGAGGGTCTGCCCTCACCTGCGTGCGGCATAATGGGGGTTCCATAGTGGATATTTCGTTGGCTTCCCCGGCTGTTGGAGCGCGAATCAGGGAGTGGAGGGTTCTCGAGGAGGTAGAGACGTTGTCAGACCATCGGTACATCCGATTCGATGTCTCCCCTCTACGAAGCAGGGACAATACCCATCGCTCCAGAAACGGTCGGTCACCATTTCCCAGGTGGGCAACAACCCGGCTAGATTCTGACGCCCTGAAAGAGGCGGCCATAGTGCAGGCGTGGCTCACGCAACCGCAAGTGCCGGTCGATGTAGAGTTGGAATCGCTGTGGTTCTGCGATGCAATGACCGGCATTTGCGACGCGGCCATGCAACGTGTCCAACGCAAACCGCCGAATAGACAGGTGTATTGGTGGAATGCGACTATTGCAGATCTGCGTCGAGCCTGCGTGGCGGCACGCCGTATCTACAGTCGGCAGCGAAGGACACGCGTTCGAGGCGTTCGAGACGAAGCAGCAGAGGCCCTGTTCTACCAGGCCTACAAGGAGCGGAAAGAAGCACTAAAACTGGCCATTCTGATGTCTAAAACCCAGGCTCGGGAGGAGATGCTGGAGGGTTTGGATAGGGACCCTTGGGGACGCCCATATCGAGCCGCTCGCGCTATGCTGCGTGGCCAGGCACCCCCACTAACCGAGACCCTTGAGCCGACACTGCTAGAGGGTGTGATATCTGCTCTCTTTCCCAGCAGAACAGAACACCGGCCTCCTGCGATGGCCCCACTATACATAGACACTGAAGAGGACGTACCGGCCATAACGTCGGATGAGATCGCTACGGCTGTGGATAGACTTCGTGCTAAAAACAAGGCCCCGGGGCCCGACGGTATTCCTGGCCGTGCCTGGGTTCTGGCCCTAGACGAGCTGGAAGATCGTTTCCGGGCCCTGTTGAACTCGTGCTTGGTGACGGGGCGCTTCCCGACCATTTGGAAGCGAGGGAGGCTAGTACTCCTTAGGAAGGAGGGGCGGCCTCTCGACTCGCCGTCAGCCTACCGACCGATCGTGTTGCTGGATGAAGCGGGCAAGCTCTTCGAGCGGGTGCTCGCTGCCCGAATTATCCAGCATCTACGTACGGTTGGCCCAGACTTATCCAACGCACAATTTGGTTTCCGAGGGGGACGGTCAACCATCGACGCGATATTACGCGTCAAGGCACTTTCGGAGGAAGCGGTGTCGCAGGGTGGGGTGATGTTGGCGGTGTCTTTAGACATCGCCAACGCCTTTAACTCCCTGCCTTTCTCCTGCGTAATGGAGGCACTCAATTACCATCGAGTGCCGCTGTACATAATGCGAGTCATTAATGACTATTTCCGCGATAGGTGTGTCGTCTGCGTGACTGGCGACGGACGTCTCTTGCGTCGGGAAGTTGGGTGCGGTGTTCCACAGGGGTCGGTCCTAGGACCTCTCCTGTGGAACATCGGATACGACTGGGTGCTCCGCGGCCATTTACACCGTGGACTCCATGTCGTTTGCTATGCGGACGACACACTTGTTTGCGCCCAGGCGGGCGACTTTAATGAGGTGATGGGGCTGGCCACTGAAGGTGTCACAGAGGTTATTGCCAGGATTGCGCAGCTCGGTCTTAGGGTGGCTCTTAATAAAACTGAGGCACTGTGCTTTCACAGGCCTCGGAAGAAGCCGCCCTCTGGAGCGCGAATCACCATCGGCGGAACAGCGATCGAGGTGGGGACCTAGATGCGGTATTTGGGTCTCATTCTGGACGGAAGGTGGACTTTCAAGGAACACTTCAAGTGGCTTTCCCCCAAACTAATAAGGACAGCTGGAGCACTTAGCCGTCTCCTGCCAAATATGGGAGGCCCAGGTGCGAGTTGTCGTAGACTGTACACCGGGGTGGTGCGGTCCATGGCTCTTTATGGCGCACCTGTGTGGGCGGATGCCCTGATCGCCCATAATAAGACCTTGCTGCGAAGGGCGCAGAGGGTCATGGCAGTCAGGGTAATACGTGGGTACCGCACGGTGTCGTATGAGGCTGCCTGTGTGTTAGCGGGGACCCCACCCTGGGACTTGGAGGCGGAAGTCTTAGCCTCAGTCTACCGGCGAATGGTGCAATCGCGGAGCCAAAGCGACGCTCCGCCGATAGACCTAATGAGATGGCGAACACAAGAACAGGTGGCTGTTCTTAGCAGATGGCAGGAGCGACTTGCGGAGCCGAGTGCCGGCCACTCAACAATAGAGGCAGTGCGCCCAATCCTCAAGGAGTGGGTACACCGTAAGCAGGGAACGCTTACCTTCCGGCTTGTGCAGATCTTGTCTGGGCATGGCTGCTTCGGCAAGTATCTGCATAAAATAGCCGGGAGGGAGGCGAATCCGTCGTGTCATGAGTGCGGATGCGACGTAGACACGGCACAGCACACCCTTGAGGTCTGTCCAGCGTGGGCGCAGGAGCGCAGCGAACTTACCACAATAGTGGGGGGGGGCTTGTCCTTGCCGAATGTTGCTGGAGCCATGATTGGAAGTGAAAGAGCGTGGGAGGCAATGATCGCCTTCAGCGAACAAGTAATGTCGAGGAAGGAGTCGCTGGAGAGGGCCCGGGAGAGTGATCCCCTGGCGCATCCAAATCGGCGCAAGAGGCCTGGACGGAGGAGACGGGCGGCAGCCGATTTAATGCCACCATAAAATGGGCGTGCGCGTGACAGGATAGGGTGGCTGTCGCCTGCGCACATCAACGCCCGCAAGGAGGAGATAATTGCAGTAGCAAATGCTACGCACGAAGCAATTCCCTTCGTCACACCATCTGGCGGGGGACCTTTTGGGGTTGTGGACACAAAGAGCGGGGGCCCTGCGTGTCAGTCAAGCAACCCCGAGGAGGACGGCGGCGTGGTGTGGCCCACGCCACCGTGAGGAGAAGGTGTCCGTTCGCGCGGGCAACCGCTGATAGGGTCACAGATGTGTGCGAAAGCTTGCCTGTGGCCCTATCGCAAGGCGGGAGTAAGTCCATGTGGGGTTTTAGCCGGTAGGAGTCCGGCATAACCCGCACGTCTCCCCCGGGGCGTGCGGGTATCCATGAGGATTTCCACACGATAAAAAAAAAAAAAAAAAAAAAAAAGGTGGTACTAGGTGCTTTCGAGGAAGGAGTCGCTGGAGAGGGCCAGGGAGAGTGATCCCCTGGCGCATCCGAATCGGCGCAGGAGGCCTGGACGGAGGAGACGGGCGGCAGCCGATTTAATGCCACCATAAAATGGGCGTGCGGGTGACAGGATAGGGTGGCTGTCGCCTGTGCATATCAACGCCCTCAAGGAGGAGATAATTGCAGTAGCAAATGCTACGCACGAAGCAATTCCCTTCGTCACACCATCTGGAGGGGGACCTTTTGGGGTTGTGGACACAAAGAGCGGGGGCCCTGCGTGTCAGTCAAGCAACCCCGAGGAGGACGGCGGCGTTGTGTGGCTCACGCCACCGTGAGGAGGAGGTGTCCGTTCGCGCGGGCAACCGCTGATGGGGTCACAGATGTGTGCGTAAGCTTGCCTGCGGCCCTATCGCAAGGCGGGAGTAAGTCCACGTGGGGTTTTAGCCGGTAGGAGTCCGGCATAACCCGCACGTCTCCCCCGGGGCGTGCGGGTATCCATGAGGATTTCCCCACGATAAAAAACAAATAAAGGTGGTACTAGGTGCTGCGGAAGCATGTCTCCATGAGTCGGTAGGATTCCCAGATAGGTACCCAGTCTGCCTGACCGTGATAGACTGGGTAAAGCTATTATGGGTAAGTAATAGATTTTTCTGACGTAAAAAAGGTGGTAAGTAGGTAGGTACCTACTAGGTGCGTCGCTGTCGCGTATGAGTTCCAATGCGTTCCTGTAACTCCACCACAAAATTGGGGGTCTGACCGCCGCCGCGCCCGCCCGTGGGGTATTAGTCGGTAGGCCGCAAGGAGTCTGACATAACCCTGCTTCCCATGGAGCTTGCAGGTTTCCATGAGGAGTACCTACAACTAGGTATATTCTTTAAGGAGCAAACCACGATCAAATCCCTCCATTAAAAAACTATCGATTTGACCTAAAATTAAACTGCAATACCTACTTATAGTACTTATCAACTCACTGTTCTACAATTAAAGTTTAACAAAAACTTAAATAATTTATTATTATTGATGTAAGTACTTTTATAATTAAAATATTTGAGCATACCTACAATATACCTAAGTACTAAGTACCTTATCACAATCCACACACAACCCACAACACAATATTATTGAATAGAAAAGACATGTTTACTTACCTACTTATTACCTAAGTTGTGAGTAATTCGATACGAAATGATGTCGGGGTTGAACAGAATATTACCTATATTACCTACTAGTAAATAAATTAAATTATTTCTCTATCTGGCGGCACGTGTATCCAAACTGATAGGTATTTTAAATGCGAAAGTTACTCTGTATGTCTGTTTGTTACGTGTTCACGCCTAAACTGCTGAACCAATTTCGAAGAATTTTGGTACAAAGATTGAACCTTGGAAATGGACATAGGCATGAAAGTTTGTTTGTAAATTCCGTTCCAAAATCCAAGCAGACGAAGTCACGGGCAAAAGCTATCTTTATAAATGAATAAAATTACTGTGATGTCAGAGGGACGGCCAGACAGACGTGGCGAAACTATAAGGGTTCCGATTTTGACTACGGAACCCTAAAAACTTACGGCGCGCCATCTTGTTTTATTTTTCATTAATTCTCTAATTCTTTAGGTCTTAAATAAATTCGTGAATTGTTTTTTTTCCATTAAGATTGTAATATTATAACTATTTTTACGCGCAAGTGTGTTGTAAAATGTCGTAGGAAACGCGTGAGCATTGTTCATTACACACCTTGGCTCCATCACAGCCCTCGTGTTAGTCTCGGGCTGCAAACCAGCCTCGATCGCTATGTAATTATCAACTTTGCTCACTTGTACATAATGCACTTATTTACTTATATTTGAATTAAATAAATATGGAACTGTCTTGAGGTAGGCAACTAAATTATAAATATGATCTTTCTCTATTATTATTGTTAGTCTAATTAAAATATTAACAAAAACAATAAATTTGAATATCAATTAAATTTGATTAATGCAATAATACAAAACTACCTTAAAATCAAAACAAATATCTTCGAATTAACTTTATATGACTAACTTCGTTCTTTCAACTTGTATGGGTTCCGCTATGTTCGGCTGACATGAAATGTCAAACCAGACTAACATTTTGCGCGCTCTTTATTAACCCCCGACGAAAAAGAGGGGTGTTGTATGTTTAGGATGTGTATTTGTGTGTCTGTCTGTGGCGTCGCAGCACCCAAGCGGATGATCCGATTTTAATTTTGTTTTTTTTTTGCTAGAAAAGTATCCTGATCGAGCGTGTTCTTAGCTATGTTTCATGAAAATCGGTTCAGCCGTTTGAAAATTATCAGCTCTTTTGTAGTTTAAAAAGTCGTCACATCAGGGGTTTTTAAATTTTCAATTTAGAGTTACTTGAAAGTCAACATTCGCATTCGCATACGCATCCGCGAATGTTGGAGCCAAATATTCGCATTCGCATTCGCGAATGTAATCACTAGTACCTACCTGTTGCGCTACCCGGAAGCTACTCCCAGTGTTGCCAGTATATAATACAGATTTGCCTGTACGGTTACAGAGTTTCAATGTCTGATTCTGAAGACAAATTTCACTCAAGCTTTATAAGTACTTACTTATGGATATCTCATAATTTTTCAGTTTTGTTCTTTGCATGAAATTCGCGCTCGAGTGTAAGTATTGCTTTTTACATTGCAGTTTATGTCTAAAATACCTAGTAAATGATGGATTTATTCATGTAACATCACTTAAGATCGTTTTGTATAATGATTACCTACCTATATGCTAAAAAAAATAAAAATGCTGAACAATTTGAGCATAAGTAATTCATGAAAATATCGACGGAAAATTCCAACTCTGGGGTGTCCAGAATCATGAGCTTAATCCATGGTACCTATCAGTTTTTGTTACGATGCCCCTTACACCTTGAACAGGTACATGCATAAGTTTTTAGATTTTAGTTCCGGCATATGGCAATACTGGCTACTCTGAGTGTTTTGCCATTAATAGAATGCACAACGTAATGTTTTATGCATGTGACCGCGGGCGCGTCGGCGGCGCGCGGCGGCGTCTCGGCGACATTTGCATTCTGATATATTACCTACCTACCTACTTATGTAATACCTACATTGGCAACAAGCAACTTGCACCGATCTCCAACCTAGATCTACCAAAATAGTCTATTATTACTATAGTCTATAGTCCACTATTATTACTAACCTAACTATTTAATTAAGGTCAACTCGGCGAAGACATACTTTATTTAAAAAAATATTCATTCGCAAAATTTGGCTATCTCTACATATAGTATTTTAGGCAAGTATTATTAAATAAGGTGATCAAATATGTTTTCGATCGTTAAAAAAAGCTGTCAAATTAACTTTTAGGTCATAGATTTATAAAATAAACACTAGTTTTGAAAAAATGGCGAAATTGACGATTTCACTGCCACGTCGGATAAGACCGTCTAATCAGAAAATAACCTATAAATAGACGGTTTACACGAATATGGGCATTGTATATACGTATGTATTTCAACAGCATTTCAATGTGTGCTCCCGATTTTCTTATTCAATGCTCCAATCGGCATATATTGCAAAAAGAAGCGGTCGTCAGGTAAGTCCGGTATACCTCGCCATTCAGGGGTATAAAAAAATAATCATCACTTTTTAAAAATACATGTTTTTTAGTAAATCTGTTTTTACTCATTCATTAGAAAAAATAAACGAAAGTTTACATACCGGTAAGTCTCGGGCTACCTGAATCGCCTCGGGTCTACTATTTTAGAGATCAAAAACCAAAATGTTTCATCATGCCCAAAAAAAATGTCTCGTCTTTGCTCACGTATAAGTCGGAAACCAATGAGTTTACAAACACAAAAAAATCAGGGCTAAACTACGTATATTCGTTAACAATTAGCACCGTGTTTGAATATTCTGACGTATATAGAAGTTGAGAAAAAAAATAATCTAGTCAGGTTCCCTCAAATTCTCAAATGTTAGTCCGATCTTCCCTGAGCGCACCTTAATATCTAAATATATATATGCCTACTTAACTCAAAGGTGACTGACTGACTGACTGACTGACATAGTGATCTATCAACGCACAGCCCAAACCACTGGACGGATCGGGCTGAAATTTGGCAAGCAGGTAGATGTTATGACGTAGGCATCCGCTAAGAAAGGATTTTGATTAATTCTTCCCCCAAGGGGATAAAATAGGACAGGAAAGTTTGTATGAAACTTTGTCAATTAAATTCCACGCGGACGAAGTCGCGTCACAGCTAGTTGCCATATAATTTTTTGACAACAGAATATAGGAACATCATAAATCGGTGTAGGTAGATATACATATGTATGTTTCGTGAGTGCAAAGCAAGGGTTATAAACAACATTGTAATACGTACAAGAGCTTATTTACAAAATATGAACATTTAGGTACCTAAGTATGCTGATTGCTGACGAAGTTGCTAAAATAACTCGCCAAGGTGTCTCCGTTCACCGTTCTAGATAACCGCGGCTAAGTTACGCAAACTGAGCTCTAAAAATTAATCTTTAAATCATGCAGAATATGAGGACTGTTGCGTAAATGTTTTGTATGTAACAGCCAATCAAGCCATACAATACAACTAACTAGTTATCTATTACATAGTGCTTTTACGCTGCAGGTGGGAATAGCTGGGCACCTATTTCATCTAACTAGAGACACAAGATCTAACTCTCTACATAAATTAAATATTGAGCAGGTAACTGGTTTGATACCTACGCAATTTTATTTGGTAGTTATTCAAATGAATTAGGTATATTATTATGGTCTTGTGGATTATAATGAACGTAGTTTTATTTGAGGTCACAAGATTTGTCTAGGTCACAACACATAATATGGAATAATTTGCCACCACACTTGTAGCAAGGCACCCCACAATATAATACTTACCTATTAATTTAGGAACCTACTTATTTGCTAATGGATATATGTATAGACTAGCTGTGCCCCGCGACTCCATCCGCGTAGTATTGGATTATTGGGTTAAAAGTATTCTATATGTTAATCCCGGTTATAATCTATCTGTGTTCCAAATTTCATCCAAATCCGTTCAGTAGTTTTTGCGTGAAGGAGTAACAAACATACATACATACATACATACATACATACATACATACATACATACATACATACATCCACACTCACAAACTTTCGCATTTATAATATTAATAGGATTAGGTAGGTATATTATAACCGTCATTACAACTACAGCCACAGTTTTAATTCCTCATAATTCCACAGATTTAACAATTAAATCTGTGCATATTTAGTTTTACTTAATAGGCTGAAACTCCGAAAGGTGTCGGATAAATGGGTGAACATTATATAAAACAATACATACTTACTTACAGACGACCACACAAACCTTCTTTTTGATATCGTTTAAATTGTACATTGTTGCACAAGGGGTGAATGTAATGTTTTTCACCCGAGGTAAACACTGTGCTTTTCATTACGAATACAAGGAAAGTAAAAATATCGATTCTCCCATGGGCGGAAAAGTATTACTTTCAACCCGCTCCTCAGGCAACTTCAGACCTACTTTCCGAGTATGAAAAATAACATTCATCACCCTCATTACGAGTTTGAAAAATAACATTCATCACCCTCATTAGTTATCATTACAAACTCTATTTATGTGTGTTTACATACAATATGGCATGTTTATGTGACCAACCTACCACTACAATGTAGATATAGCAAGTACGGGACGAGCGCGCATGCGTTCGCGTGCAATGCAACGTGACCAGTGATTTCACACCAAACAAATGTGTTTCACACCGTCTCGAACCAGTTACTACTAATAACCAGACACAACTAATAACACAGTGATCACGTCATAATAATATAACCGTAATGTTATTATAGATACTTATTAAGTAAAGCCAAACTCGATAGGTATATTAGGATTAGGTTAGGATGTCTCAAACACACAGAGTCATCTGTTCTTAATCAAAACTCCGAAATAATACCTACTTGAGAGTCCGAAGAGTAGGTAAGTACTTATAGGACATAGTAATGGAATAAAATGGTTATTAAGTTAGTATTAGATATTTATTTGAAATTGACAAACTTTATTTTAAATACCTATATTATTATTATTCCTGCTTTTAAAAAAAACATAGGTATTAAATTAACATACCATATTAACATTCTTTTTTGTTTTTGCTTAGGGTGCAGACCGATACTACTAAATGCAATTATCACCAGTTCTTGAGTCTAGAAGTGATTGTATAATGGTCACGAATCTAGCTAGGCCATTGATTGTGTATACTATAATACCTATATCTAGATAAGGCAGAGAGTCGCGTATGTCGAGAGTCGAGACAAATATTCAACGGCCCGCAACTCAGAAAATATGATAATTACGTTTGCATCATCTTTGCATTGATACATAATGCATTTCCTGGAACGGAACGTTATATACCTGCCTAGATAATTACTTATTAAATATGTAAAAAAAAACAAGGTTTGATTAAAAACATTCCATAAATATCGATAAATTAACACTTGACAAAATAACTTTTACAGTGTTCTTGAAATTGCTGTAGATCTTATGGAAATTTACGGAATCACAGTACCCGACCTACCTACCTACCTCAAGATAAAAAGTTAATTACCATTCACTGCGTCACTGATTCAGCCGATTGCTTTCCTATTGTTATTTAACGAATTATTAACATGCCTTTAATATACAACGTGTTATTAAAATACCTTACTCAAAATCAGACACCCTAACAATTTTTTATAGAGATAGTTTTTTAACCGACTTCCAACAAAGGATGAGGTTCTATGTTCCTCTGTCGTTATCTACTATATAAAAATAAGTCGGGTTTTCCTTCCTGACGCTATAACTCCAGAACGCACGAACCGATTTCCACGGTTTTGCATTCGTTGGAAAGGTCTCGGGCTCCGTGAGGTTTATAGCAAAGAAAATTCAGGAAAAATTTCAACAGAGTGCGGACGGAGTCGCGGGGCACAGCTATTTTTTATAAGTTTAAATGTTTTTTATTGCGACTAAAGCGAAATTCTTGTCCTTGTATATCAATTCAAATATTGAAAGGAAAAATAAACGTGATAACAACCGTCATACATAAGTAATATAATTTAAATTTTATGCACCCGGTCGCTGAGGGGCCACCCTCATTGGCCCCAGATTGTGCAGTGAACTATAGGTACCTAGACCTACCCTCTAGGGTTGCCCCTTTATTCTAGTGCTTATACGTAATTATAGAGGTTTCAAGCTCGGGCGCATACGGGATACGCATATATGGGATCCGTAAAATAGTTTTATTTCAATGTATACATAGTATTCGCGTAAATATAAGAAAACATTATATGGGATAGTTTAACCAGTGCCTTTCCCTGACTAACTTAGCCGAGGATATGCCCATAAAATAGTGAAATCATCAAAATATATTTATATTTAATATTCGGTGTCTCAAAAGTAGTACTTAAATAATAGGTGGCAACCCTAGTACCTACTTCCGTGTAATGTATGACATTATTATAGGTAGAGAATAGACACTGCAAGTAGGTACGCACTTGGTACGTACATGCAATGTGTTTTCCCGACTTACTTACTCAGCGCAGCGCCGGCGCCGATTTACTGACTTCATACGATTCATAACTACGTCGGATAACCTACCACACAGAACTACCACTAGAAATTGTCGCGGAAAATTGCGAGGTTATAAAAATATCAAGAACATGATAACGTATTCATTTATGAAAACAATTGTTTATCGAAGCCAAGACCCTAAAAATGAAGCCTTTATTATGATTTTTCGTCATTCACACAATGAAGACGACACTTTTTTTATATATTTTTTTACAGATAATGCCCAAATTTCGTTTACCAATACAGTTAAATTAATTAAGTGTGGTAATGACCGCTAAATGTCATGAAAAGCAATAGAATACAGAAGCAATAGAATATTTATACCCATTTAATTTAATAAGTAAATGTCACGCAACCCCACTTTAAAATATAAATAATTAAATATGGATATGCAAGAATCCTCACGAAATATTATGAGTAGCCTACTAAAAGATCATCCCCAGATACCATGGTAAATAAATTAATAGGAGGAGGGAAGGCGGGCCTTCTCCCAGCCGGGGCCAACAATACAAACAAGAAATAGTAATATCTCTATTAGCTACTTTATTAACTCAGTAGGTAAGTACTTCAAAATAAATAAGTCCCGAAAAACACGCACGATTCATACAGCTATGTTTTTTTATTAACAAAGTCGGCCAACATGCGTATGACCCGCCCGATGTTAAGCATTTACCGCAGCCTTTAGATGCTTGCAATACGAATGGCATTGCTCGCACGATGCTAATCGAAGCGGATTAGAGTGGGAGATAGGGAGGTGAGGGGATGGGCTTGGGATCTAGCTGGTAGGGATTCACTGTGTTCCTTATATAATAACCCATAATTTACAAGACTATCAGAAATAGGAAGTCCGATCCCAGTGCCTATTGACGAGGAATCTTGAAACATAGATAAGTAGATAAACGATCTGGAATTACTGAATGTTTATATTAGTAAACTGGCAACATTATTCCGACATTTATAAACAGGTACTAGTTTATGCCCGCGACTTCGTCCGCGTAGTATTAAACTTAACAAAAATTTCGGGATTATCGGGATAAAAAGTACCCTATGTGTTAATCCCGGTTATAAACTATCTGTGTTCCAAATTTCATCCAAATCCGTTAAGTAGTTTTTGCATGAAAGAGTAACAAACATACATCCACACTCACAAACTTTCGCATTTATAATAGGTATTAGTAGGATTTAACCACTAGAGCTATAGGGAACACGACACGCTCTGGCAACATTATTGCCTCGTCAAATTATGAATGACGCAATGCACAACTACATAAGTGCCTGTTTTATTTATATAAACCTCTTGGTGTATATCAATACTCTATTACCACCTTGATTACCACCATCACTACCACAGTGATCCATAACAAATCGAAAAAATTATGATGATAGACAAGTTTCGAATATTTTATACGTAAGTAGTCCACTACTCCTTAGTTGCGACGCAGATCGCACGAGTAACAAAGAGTGTGTATGTACAAGCCACAAGGGGGTAAAAAATGGGATCCCGCCTAGCAACCGTTCGACGGTTTCTGATTTATTTTTCTAAATTAGGAATATTCTCGGAGCGCCCAGCGACGATAAACAAATGTAGCTAAATGTAGCCCAAGGCGAGCGGGCCATGGGGGTGCTTGCGCATGCCAATCTTTTTTTTTTTTACTTTGGAAAACCTGAAAAAATTATGTGTGAGTCCCTGCACCTCTAAGACGCAGGTTGGTATACCCACAAAAAAACAAAGGATTACCATCCACCGCCATGAGCGGGGCGCTACGGGATAATGTGACCATACACCGCGCGCGACTATTTTATTTTTATTTTTTTTATTTATTTATTTGGTTTACCAGCGTTTATATACATTATTACATTCAAAATACACATTCAGATAAGCTTAGAACTAAATGTAATAAACAATTAAAGGTAAACACCACTTGTACCACTAGCTTTGATTACATAGTATCAAGGTTATAAATATGCAGAAAGAAACATGAAGTGATATGATATAAAGGAGCAATACTACAAAAAACTAAATAATAGAAAGTCTACTAAAAACTAAAAGATAAACAAAAACAAATTCAAATACAGAAACTAGTTACTATGTACTAATGCATTACATATTATATAACGGAGCTTATCGGGTGAGTCGAAATGTATGTCTACCAGGTCACTATATTGGTTAACTAATTTACATAGCCTTGAAACAGGAGAATTAGAGCCGAAAACCGTTTTACGAAGAGGTGGACTGAAAGGAGTTATTCTATTTCGAGGGTATCTACCAGGAACGCGCAAGTTAAACATTCCCAATAATTGAGAACAGTCAATTTTTGTATTAAAAATATTAGATACAAAAGCGAGGTCCAATATTGTTCTGCGATTAGCCAATGTGCTCATGCTAAAATATGCTAATTGTTTATGATACGAATTTAGTTGCTTTTTTGAGATGCCTTGCTTAGAATATACTAAATGCCACATAAATCGCTTTTGTATCCGTTCTAGGCGGAGAGAATGAGTAGCATAGTGAGGTCTCCATACCACTGAGCCATATTCCAAGATACTACGTACAAGACTATTGTAAAGTATAATTTTTGTTTTACTGTCAAAGAACCCTTTAGAATTTCTTAGAACAAATCCCAGCATTTTAGACGCGCGCTTGGTAATACTTTCTATATGTGGTATAAAAGTCAGTTTCTTATCAAATACAATACCCAAATCTCTGATCTGTTCTACCTCTTTAATGTTGGTATCAGCAATATGATAATTGTGATATACTAACTTTCGTTTCCTGGCAAACCTGATATAAAAACACTTTTCAGAGTTTAATTCCATTTTATTAAGACTACACCACCGGGTCAATTTATCAATATCCATTTGAAGCAATAGCGCATCATCTGATGTGTCTATAATTCTACTGAACTTTAGATCATCAGCATATAAGTACGGTTTTGAGTTAGTCATGAGATTTGGTAGGTCATTCACAAATATATTAAATAAAACTGGACCCAAATGGGACCCCTGAGGGACACCAGATTTTATAATGTGTAAGCCAGATCTGTAACCATTAACAACTACAAAGAAAGTACGATCACTCAAGTACGACTTTACCCAATCTGCTAATAAGCCTGAGACACCGTAGGCAGACAGCTTACGCAGCAAAATACTATGAGAAACACGATCGAAAGCTTTGCTGAAGTCCGTATATACAACGTCTACTTGCTTACCGTCGTCAAGGGCCTCTATAATGGTTTCAGAGAGAGCTATCAAGTTAGTACTTGTTGATCTGGATTTAACGAAACCGTGTTGATTTCCAGATAGGAATTGTTTAAAGTGATGTTGCAAATGCGGACATACTAAAGACTCTAACACCTTTGCGAATACAGATAAAATAGAGATGGGTCTGTAATTTTTAACTAAATCTTCACTATTTGATTTGTGAATGGGAACGACTTTAGCCAACTTCCATTCCTTTGGGAAAACGCCTGTTCTCAGTGACTTATTATAAATGATTAAAAGTGGGGTTACTAGGATCTTCGCACATGATACTATAAATATAGGTGGAATACCGTCAGGACCTGCCCCCTTATTAGTGTCCAAGCCCTCTAATTTCGCCAGAAGTGTATCATGATCTATCAAGGGAGGTAATAGCTGTGAACTGCAATCCTCAAAACCCTTTAATTCATCTGGCAAAATGTACTTTTCCGACGACGTATTATCCAAATAAGCCGAAGCAAAAAATGAGGAGAATAGATCACAAATTTTCCCACCATCAGAAGTTGCTATCGATCCATCCGTCATTGAGACAGGGTAGCTACTAGTGCCACCTCTTTTAGCCACTATGATTCATCCAACCTTTTTTTTGCTTCAGGCAAACCCATCATGGGTCCAATTCTAGCACGGGGAGGCAGACTGGGTATGTGAAGCTCTTACTCATTTAAAACCTGACGGTGTTCCATCGCTCTTCTAGTTGGTGGACCACGGGGGCGCGGTAACATTCTTCCGCAGCCCACTAGTGGCTGTCCACTTTAGATGATGTAGCCAACATATTTTTTTTTTGCGCTGGGAAACGCATTTACGCAAACCGTCCGAGACCGGGGGGAACTCGGACGGTTATGTGGGGCTCCTGAACTTTTATTCATAGTACCCACTAAAACCCAGCGGCCACAGGATCGTCAGCATTCACTGTGACGCCGCGGTGGCTGGTCTGGTCCCATCACCAGGCCGCAGACATCGAGACGGGACGCAACTCCCCCATCCAGGGATTTATTTAGGCAGGGGGTCCCCCGGCCCCCAACCCAACATCCCGTCAATTCCCGTCCCTCCATAACGGCGGAGGCATGATATTCGCATAGGGCCTTCTCCTTCTGCCCCGCCGTGCACCGGATCCGGATCGGGCCAGCAGAGGCTTCCATCTTTCTAACCCTCTCCGCGGTCTCCTTCTGGGACACAACTGATTCACAGGAGACCTAGTCAACCTAACCTAACTGAACCCTGCGCATACAGTTTCATTCATAACGCAAAGTTTTCATAGATTTAAAATTACGTCATGATGATGTTATTATCATACTTATGTTACCTATGTAGGTATGATGTAAGTATAAATTTAAATATGGATCTAGAATAACAAAATAATTATATTTTATTGATGAAAATAACCATCTTATGGACTCTTTAGGATAATTTTTTTATTTAGAGTATCCTTTCCGAGATACTGGTACATAACCTAATAATGTACAATTATCTACGGTTCATTTGAAATGTGAGAAGATCCTAGTATGAGCGTTAATTATCACGTTAAGTGTACCGCACTAACCGGAGAGCGCGATGAACCCTCGCACTGGCCAGTAAGCTATCATAAAAATGCTTACTAATCCTACTAATATTATAAATGCGAAAGTTTGTGAGTGTGGATGTATGTTTGTTACTCTTTCACGCAAAAACTACTGAACGGATTCGGATGAAATTAGGAACACATATAGTTTATAACCTGGATTAACACATAGAATACGTTACTTAAGTCTACGCGGACGAAGTCGCGGGCAGAAACTAGTATTTCTATATTACCCTGGACAAACACACTGAAGTATTTTCAGATTTGATTGCAAGCGCTACGTCAATCAGTATACCTACCTTAGTACTAGGGCCGTATGCTTAAATAAATCGATCTCAAGTTTGAGAGCGATCTTTTGACATGTCATTTTGTTATGGTTTGACAAAAGAATGACATTTCTAAGATCATCGGTCTCAGACTTGGGATGGATTGGACCTACCGTCTACCACATAATTATAATTCAGCCTTTGTTTTATACCTAGCCTAGATACCTACCTACCTACTTAAACTTTTTATTCTGCATCTGCCAGGAAAGATCTGCCTGCGCGAGTACATTAGGCAAGTAGATCTCAGAAGGTTGGATCCGCTTAACGTACGAATTTATACCCTTAAATGTTTGATCTAGTATGAAAATGGTTGTAGAATTGCGAAAAGTCGTCACAAGGTCACAGACTCGCCGTCACCCGGGCGACCGGGCGCGCGTGCCAACTGCCAAGGGCGCTAGAATAGCTCCGAGCCTTCCGTTACCATGAAACACTCGCTCGGTACTCGCTTATTGAAATTTGATGATATTATTGCTTATTTAGGTAAGTACTAGTGATGTAACGAATGTTAGATTTTTGACATATGCGAATGCGAATGTTTTAAAATGGAGGGCGCGCAAAATGTTGGTACTCGAAACATGTTGTTGTCTCTATTTTTTGCTGTCATAAAATAGGGGCAACATTTTTTTTCGTGAACATGTTTCGTCCAGTGCGAACTCACGGTATCATTTTGCGCGCCATGTTAAAACTGTCAAACATGTCAAACCTAGGTTTGACATTTCGTGTCAGCCATGTTTAAACCGAACATAGCCGAGCCCATACAGGTTCAAAGAATGAAGTTAGTCACATAAAGTTCATTCGAAGAGATTTGTTTTGATTTGAGGGTAGTTTAGTATAATTGCATTAATCTAATTTAATTGATATTGAAATACAACCAAAATAATAGTTTTATGATACAAGTAGCACACATACAAGGCTGGTTTGCAACCCGGGACTATTGTGAGGGCTGTGATGGAGTCAAGGTGTCTAATAAACAGTACTCACGAGTTTCACACGACGTTCGACAACACGCCTGCGCGTATTAAAAATATATATTGAAAAATAAAACACAAATCACGAATTTGAAAGACTAGCTATAGAATTGCAGGATTAATGAAAATAAAACAAGATGGCGTGCCATAAGTTTTTAGGGTTCCATAGTAAAACTCGGAACCCTTATAGTTTCGCCACGTCTGTCTGGCTATATGCCCGTCCGTCAGACGTCACAGTCAATTTATTCAGAGACTATAAGGGCTAAAATACTGCAAATAGGCACAGAAATAGAGTTTATGAACCGCTACAAAACTCTGCTTAGGGGGGAGGGGGGATGTGGATTTTTTTACATGAGTTGCTTGATTCATCCTCTACTCTAGGACCACATTATAAATGATTTAATATAAGGAAAAACAATTTCTTTATTTTTCAAAATAAATATAATTCATTTAAAACAAAAAACGAATGTTCGGACTGAGTCTAAAACACACGTACACCACTGATTGTGCACCTAGTCTAATCGCAAGTTATTGTTTGAATTAAAACTCCTCATAAGAACTTTTATCGGAAGAAAATAAAGGTTTGTGTCACTTTTGCTTAAGACGTCTATGAATATCGGCAATAGTTTATTAATTTCGCAGAAATTAATAGGTTACGAGAGCCGCCGCATTCGATGTTTCACATTTATAAAATAAGCTATCACGTTTATTTCTAGGGTACCGTACTATCGAAAATCGGCAGGATGTCTAGTCTACCTATGGATCGGCGATGGTCTGCCGCTGAACATTTTAATATTTGAAATTTTATCAATCGACTATTTATATATAATACTAGCTGAGCCCGCGACTTCGTCCGCGTGGAATTTAACTTAACAAAAAAGCTCGCTCCCGCGTTCTGAGCCCTCGCGACAGGACCCATTTTTTTTTAATTTTGTTTTTCTAAAATAAAAGTAGCCTAAGTTACTGCTTATCACAACAGTGAAAGTCCCGTCAAAATCGGTCCAGCCGTTTAGGAGATACTCTTTGATTTTATGTGTTTTTATTTTATTACGCGGAACCCTAATTGTTTTTCTAAAATCAAAGTAGCCTAAGTTACTCCTTAAAACATCAGCTATCTGCCAGTGAAAGTCCCGTCAAAATCGGTCTAGCCGTTTCGGAGATTACCCGGAACAAACACACAGACAGACAGACAGACAGACAGACAGACAATTTTTTTTTAAATCGCGTTTTTGTTATAGGTGTCGTATGTACTTTCATATGCATTTAGTGAAAAGGTGTTATTTTGATATTACAAACAGACACTCCAATTTTATTTATTTGTATTATTTTATATTTACTATGAAATTTTATGTCAAATAAATTTACTTAAATCATTAATGTATTTGTTTATAATATTTTCATAGACATTGTTCATTAATTTTTAAAAAATGGTTACTATTTTTAGGGCTTAAAACTCTTTGTTAATATAAAAACAAACTGTTTAGTCTAAAGCACTAGTGCGTTATAAGCTGCTTTATGAACCTAAAAGCGCTGCAATAAGAGCCACATTACGAGCAAGTGTGTTCAAAAAATATAATTATAATTCTTATGAGTTCTATTAACATTCCATATCCATCTATACAATTTCCTTTTTGTTTGTCAAAACATTCGCATAGTTTCTTGCGAATGCGAATGCGAATGTCAAAAAATATGCGAATATTCGCGAATGCGAATGCGAATATTCGTAACATCACTAGTAAGTACTTATATGAATATCACTGTTAGTTCTCTGACCTTTCATTCAGATTCATATACTGACATAGGTATTTTGTATTGGATGCAACCTTTAATTTAAGAGTCTCTACCTAACTACTTACCTCTCTCTCGATCTGAAATCTGTAACTTCTAAGTACCTGTGATACCTAACCTACTTATTACTAAAACCATAAAACAAAATAAATAGAGGCACGTTATGTTGTTATTTATGATGACTTAGGCCCGTATTAATAGATCGATCTCAAGTCTGAGAGCGATCTTGGAAATATCATTCTTATGTCATTCCAGTACAAAATTGACATGTCAAAAGCATACTCAAGACCGCTCTCAGACTTGATATCGATTTATTAAGTACGGGCCTTATTTTATGAATGGATAAGAAAAGGATATGATGAAAAATGTGTGTAGGTAAGTACTGGCACTGGCACTTTAAACTTAAAATATTTAATTTACTTACATTACTTCTTACCCGCTTAATTGCAGTTAGTCAGTTACTGAACTCCTTACATAAAATTGGCCAATGCATTCGATTTCACCCTATATACCTATTAGGAAAGTAAATTTACCTAGTTAACTATTCTAAACCGAGTTAGAAATAAAACGAGTTCATATAGTAGGTACTTACTAAGTTGAACACGCGCCCTGCGTCTCGCTCTCCGCGCCCGCTAGTTGCTAGGCAACAGCACGCAGACCCTTCCAGCCAGCTCCAACCCTCCCAGAGCCAGACGGCTGCAAATATCAATCTCAATACGTAACAGCCCACGTATAAAACTCAAGCATACACATTTTAAGCCTTATGGCCATAAAAATACGACCTATTTCTCAAACTATGTATTCTCATTTTAATAAGATAATTAGGGCCTTCGCATTTTGTTACAGAAAACTCGTCCGTCTCCTGTTTTAAATTGTGATCCTTTTTTTTAACAATATTATGAAAGATTCAACACGCCAACACAATAATCTCATTTAAGTACCTATTTTATGTAATGAATTTAGAATTGTACCTAGCCTAGGTTCTACTGACAATGTTGTAAGTGAATTAAGCAGAAGCCTGGCTAGGTAGGTATGTAGCTACGGATGGCAACGCGCAAATGAAAATAATATTCATCAGGTCACAGAAAATAAACATACCTAAGTACCTAATTCATCAGAATACCTAATTTAGGTTGTATTAAAAAAATCTAAATAATCAGGCTAGGCCGCTAGTAAAAACAGACGATACAGGTACCTACGAAATACCTATCCACCTACTAGTGTTACGTAGGTATTATCATACTAAATATCATAAAAAGGAAAACTTTGTTTGTTTGATTGTAATGAATAGGCTCCGAAACTACTGAACTGATTTGAAAAATTATTTCACTGTCGGGAAGCTACACTATCCCCGGGTGACATAGGCTATATTATATTTATAAAAAAAATAGGGATCCTTACTAAAACTCCAATAATGTAACCGTAATGTACCCGTGCGAAGCCGAGGCCCAGCCGGGCAGGCCGCTAGTCTTTGATAAAATAAACTTTTCCTGGGCACGGGCAACCCCTTAATATTGGTTTTAAAAAGTATTTTATTATTAGAATAAAGGTAGGTACCTACCTAGTTCATTAATCAGGTAGACTCTTGGGTAGGTACTTTATTCCTTCTTTATCTTACACTAGCGGCCCGCCCCGGCTTCGCACGGGTACATTGCGGTTACATTATTCGAGTTTTAGTAAGGATCGCAATTTTTTTTGAAAATATATTATAGCCTATGTCACCCGGGCATAGTGTAGCTTCCCAACAGTGAAAGAATTTTTCAAATCGGTTCAGTAGTTTCGGAGCCTATTCATTACAATCAAACAAACAAAGTTTTCCTCTTTATAATATTAGTATGATTATAGTATGACAAAAAACGTGGCATTGGTTCATGGATTGGTTCTTCCTTTAATTTGAGATACCTACTAGGTCTAGGTACCTATGTTATTCAAATAAAAATCATTAAAAGAAAATAATCCTTATTATGGACCCTTTTTCCGACCTACTGTGCCCAAAACTAGTGGGTACCACTACCGCTCTACCTCAATGGTACCGACCGTCTGCCTGCTGGTTTGTCGTGAATCGTGACTATCAAACATAATAAATATAATAATAATAATGCATCATGCATACCTACCCGCATTTAGAACGCAAACGGCTCCAACCGCAACAGACACGCCAAGCCCGGCTCTTTTCAGGTCGATGACCGAGCAATGTCACCTTAGCACCCAATGACAAGATAAACCGCGCGCCCCGCTTCCTCTCCCACCACGGGCGACAAGACTGCCCTACCGCGCTCCCATCTTATCAACGTCATAGTCTTAGGTACAATTATTATTTATTATGTCGCTCGCTACTGTTTTCTTTTCACTTCACCACACTTATCTTTAATGTATAATAAGTTACCTATTGACAAGTAGGTAGTTGGGTATGTATTTACTTAACCTATGTCACCTACTTATGTATTACTAATGAAATCAACGCTCCGCTCCATGTTTACATGGCACACAAGTCATAACCTAATTAGTGGTGTTGCCGGAACAACGCCAGGTTTTAGTGATATGTAAGAAAATTGTCGCAAGCATTTTTCGGTATTCTCTAACATAGGTACTTACCTAGTTTCAGATGTGGTCATTGACGCCCACTTAAAAAAATCACCCTGTATGTTTAAAATGTCACCGCTCTTTATCTAGGTTCCTACCGTAACATAGAGACATAAACACCGAAAAGTATTACCTACCTACCGTGAGTTTGCATTGACGTAACATTTACACTATACCTAACTTATGTTGTTGTCTCACAGACTTATAATGTTGTCTCTATTTTTAACAGCACAAAGGGGTTAGGTTCAATTAGGTTAGTAGATATTTAACTTACTTACTTACTTATTACATAACAAACAACAGTGAAGCTATAAGGAAGCTATCTGTACACGATCAACTATGTACATCGGAGTGACCGTGATAGGTATTTAGGCGTCTATGATGAATGGAATAAAGTCCTCGGTTACATGGCAACAAGACAAGCGGCGTAGCTATTACGTACGTATAAGTATGTATGAATGTACCGGGGCATTGTGTTCTGCTTGTGTGCGTGACTGTTTCGGAGGGCACCTTCAAACGATGCCGTTGACCGTGGTCAGGGACGCGCGGGCCCTGACCGTGCCGCGCCATTCGCCGGAACATTCCGAGCTTGGCCCAAATCGCGCTGACGTAATGTTCCCGCCGCGCCGGCCGCGCCGCCGCCGCCGCCGTCGATGACGAGTTTAAAATGGGCGACCGCATGCATGCCGCTATTTGGTGAATGAGTGATGGTATTGATCGTTAAATTAACTCGATGGTGAGGCTGACTTATTCCTAAATATTGCAAAGCAAATAGATACCTACTTATTAGATAAGTACTTAAGTATTGGTAAGTAGGTAGGTACAATTGGTTACCGCATTAAATCACACACGAATCACGATGCAACGAGATAATGATACCAACCAATCTTTTTAATTTATCACCTTGCTACCTTGCCTCGGTGGTAATTATGAAATAAAAACTCAAGTTGATTAAGTAACTACCTACCTAGGCAGTAAACTAACAATTTAGCGACCGGTTAGTGCCGTTTTTAACCCCCGACGAAAAAAGAGGGGTGTTATAAGTTTAACATGTGTATCTGTGTATCTGTGTATCTGTGTGTCTGTGTATCTGTGTATCTGTGTATCTGTGTGTCTGTCTGTGGCAACGTAGCGCCCAAGCTGATGAACCGATTTCAATTGTGTTTATTTTGTTAGATAGGTATTCTGATCGAGAGTGTTCTTAGCTATGTTTCATGAAAATCGGTTCAGCCGTTTGAAGATCATCAGCTCTTTTGTAGGTTAAAAAGCCACATTCACAGCCAAAACCAACTTCCACGGCTCGAATCCAATCGAAATTTGAGATTATTGGATTTAGATTTATTATATTTTTAAATGATCGTAATAGTCTGAACTGGCTTTTTACAATATTATAAATATGAAAAGTTTCCCTGATTCTGGATAAAAATTATATTTTATCAATTTTTATATGAGATTTGTGTATGAACTAAAGACGTTCCATAAGTCACGTGTCAAATGAGGGATACGCGCATGCGTTAAACTTTGTTTTGGTAATGGTCATGGAATATTACGTTATAACAATTCTAGAGGGCGCTGCTCCGCCATTGAGAAAAAATATAAAAAAACAAATCTAATTTTCAAATAATTTTAGCGTTATTGAAAATTCTTCCCCTGGGCTGCTCCCGTCCACCTCAACTAGAGTTATTACATGAAATTGAATCATAATTGATAATATTTTACAAGGAATTAAACCTCCGTGGCATCAATATTTAGATTCGTTGTCTATTATAATGTCATAACAAAATAATGACTCATACTTATCCGCAGATTTTCTGTTGATAAGTTGATAATACGCAGATTATTGTATACATTTGATGAAAAAGTCGTCGCATCGGGGGTTTTTAAATTTTCAATTTAGAGTTATAGTATATTGTTATCTACATTGTTTCTATGTTGTTGGCGTGATTCGAATACCTACTTCCCATGGATGCGCATTTGCACATTTATCTATACTAGGTGAAACAAAAAGGGTACCTATACCTACTATTTTTTTTGCAACTTTACTTTGTAAATCTAAAACTATCGGCTTTGTGGAACAGTTGAAGTACTAAAGGTTATGTAGACTTGTGAAATCTGTCAACAGCTGTATTCCTATAACACCTTTTGTTCTTCAAGTTTCCTCGAAAGCTGATAATATTAGAATTACAAAGTTAAGTTTTGAAAAAAAAGTACCCTCTCTGTTTCAACCTGTAGATACAATCTGGAATAATGTAGATATTCTGTGCCAAATTTTCCGCTATTCGTAGGTACATCGATGCTCGCCGCCTACGCATTGCACTGATTTCATTTGCTTTTGCGTGGCTCTCATAATAATACCTATTTACCAATGGTTTTTCGATGGAATGGAAACAGTGGCGGATTTACAAATGTCCAAGGTATAGGCTGTAAAGTTTTTGCCGCCCTTGCCTCTACAATTGTCATTTCCTAGATTACTTTTACAATCCAAAAATTTCGTTGCAATTGCACGTAAGATAGTCATCGGCAAAATTTGTTGCAGAGTTCTATCTGTAAAACATCAGAAAACCGTCATGCAGAAATATTTTTGATTTCTATGAGGTAAGTCTCTTACCTAGAAAAAAAAAATGGTTCCCCAATTTGCCGCCCTAGGCTCCAGCCTACTGGTAAATCCGCCACTAAATGGAAATAATATAGGTATGAAATTTGCAGACGTCGTGTCCAGGAAGGTAAGTACTTACTCAATTATAAGCTGGGTAATTCCATGAAATGAAGATTTTAGAAGGAAATTTTTATTTTATTATTAGGTACATCAAGTAATATCAATGCAACATCTTTTTATTTTTCACAAACAATATTTATAAGTTGTAGGTACTTAACACAGTAACTATCTATCCATATACTTACAATTAATGAATAGCAAAAAGTATGTAGGCAATTACTTTTTGAAAATAAAAAACAAGTGGGATGTTTCCCTTCAGATCATAGCACAAGCAATTTTCATCTTCCACTTATGATTCTAAATAATTCGTTTTTTCAATTTGACTTTGATCCAAATTTCCATATTCCAAAATTTATGCTCTATCTATTATTTCACAACCCTTATAACCTTTCGTTATCAATAAACAACTAATGCCTATCAATCAATCAATGAACCTCTAATAACTCCTGCAGGACAGCACAAACATAAAGCAAAGAAATCGCAGTAACCACTTTCCTTAGCTGCTTTCAAGTAGGTACCCAATTTATCTGATGACCATTCGCAACATCACATTAACTGTATCAGCGCTATGCCTAATAGGTCACAAATAGTTTTAAATCACTTTGCTAAGTAAACGGCAAACGTTTGAATACTTGCCCTGTTAAATTTGCTTAATAAACCAAGCTAACCATCTAGCCTAACGGTGGTTATCAGAAGCAACTCCCACCCTTACAAAATTATAATTTGTGTCGGCAAGAGTTATAGCTTAATCGCTTGCTTCTCGTATGGAGCAAGGTAATTTACGGAAGTGGCTAAGCGTTGGCCAAAGTGTAATTGACTAATCGGCCGTGAATTGAACGTCGTAACAAAATTATTTTGGTAAAGACAGTTTCATTCCTATTGCACACACACCTACCGGCATTGATCTACACGCTTCCTTTTGACGTTTACAAAATGGTTTCAACGGATTCGCGCGTATAATACGCGCTCAACGCACTGCCCCGTATAATAGAATATGTACTCTGTGTAAAATTAAATAGAGATCAGTTATTTCTGGCAAAAACCAACGTACCTATTTGCATTTTTACGCGGCAGTGCGTTGAACATCATTGCGTATTTTTTTAAAATATGCTCAATGCCGAGGTGATTAATTTTTGATTTTACTTTGTCAATAGGCCACCTCGTATCATACGCGCTTGCGTATATTAAGCGCGTGTCGGTGGAAGCTTTTATGTTTGATTTATATCGATCCCTAAAAAGTACATAATGATGTGTAAATATAGTATATACCTGATTAAGAACATTCAGTACCTGTGATATTGATAAATATATAGATACACACATTAAATACTAACAATCATCGGCGTCAGTAGCTTATGTAATAAATATACGAGTATATCTAAGATTACTCTCGTCAAATACAGACTTTATCTTTTCTGGCCCAACAAGTTGTGCATTCAATAGAAAGATAATAGGATTAAAGTATAAGTAGTATGTGAATGTGATGTGCGACAATAGGTTATTGTTTAGAGTTGCAATTTAATTGCAACTAGTTCTAAGAAGGTAAGTATAATATTATTGTGCTTTCATAGGGCTGACAGAGTTGATTCTTAAGATGGTTCCTTAACATAGTGTTCAATTTATATTCTCTACTGTGCATTTATATAATACTAGCTGTGCCCGCGACTTCGTCCGCGTGGAATTTAATTGACAAAGTTTCATACAAACTTTCATCCCCTTGGGGGTAGAATTAATCAAAATCCTTTCTTAGCGGATGCCTACGTCATAACATCTACCTGCATGCCAAATTTCAGCCCGATCCGTCCAGTGGTTTGGGCTGTGCGTTGATAGATCACTATGTCAGTCAGTCAGTCAGTCACCTTTGAGTTATATATATTTAGATTACTGTCTGCCAATGCATTTTTTTAATTACACTCTGTACTAGCTGAGCCCGCGACTTCGTCCGCGTGGAATTTAACTTAGCAAAAAAGCCCGCTCCCGCGTTCTGAGCCCGAGCGACAGGACCCATTTTTTTAATTTTGTTTTTCTAAAATAAAAGCAGCCCCAGGTTACTGTTTATAACAACAGCTATCTACCAGTGAAAGTCCCGTCAAAATCGGTCCAGCCGTTTCGGAGTTTACCCGGAACAAACACACAGACAGACAGACAGACATACAAAAAATTTTTAAATCGCGTTTTTGTTAAAGGTGTCGTATGTACTTTCATATGCATTTAGTGAAAAGGTGTTATTTTGATATTACAAACAGACACTCCAATTTTATTTATTTGTATAGATTAACGTACCTATAGGCAGCACCGTTATAAAATGAAGTACCTACTTTCCGCTTATTAAATTAAAGGTATGAACTTATTTATCGATTAAACTAAATGGGTTCTGCTCTTTTAATTCTATGATTAATGGATTAAAATGTGTATTATTTTACAACTAGTCAAGGAACCAACGCAATTCGATCGATAGTAGGTACAATTGGACTCCATCGATCAAGCTCTTAGCTATCTGTTACATAAGTATCATAACATCGTTAACGTGTATTTGCGTTCGATTGCCTGGGCGCAGCCCTCAATACTTTGTCATTTTTATCCACACATACATAGGCATTTGTTCAACAAATAACACTTTACAGCCTACATTGAAAAACTATGAAAATATGAATACAAACATTATCACACAACATTATTACATTATCTATCTAGTAACTTATATTACGTCATATTTCAAATTATTTCAGTAGCATATACCTACTACATTAGCATATACATTACTATGTATATTATGTACAATTTAATTGGTAACAAATAGAGTATAGGTACTGTTATCAGCAAACATTTATATACTTAATTCATTCACTAAATCGTAAACTTGAAAATAGAGACACATAGTAATTACAAACCTTTGATTTTCTTCATTTATCAAAGTTTCAAACAGCGTTAAATTTTATGAGGAGTCACTCTAAATGACGAATGCTGTCTACAAGCATTTCTACAAATCATAACGCTAAAATATACCTAGTTAGTGGACAGCCATAATCCTTACTAATATTATAAATGCGAAAGTAACTCTGTCGATCGCGCTTTCACGCGAAAACTACTGAACCGATTTAAATGAAATTTGGTACACAGATAGTCTAGAGCCTGAGAAAGGACTTGGCTTGTATTGAGGTATGGGGCCATCCATAAATTACGTCTCACGTTAAGGGGGAGGGAGGGGGTCGACGAAGTGTGACAAGTGGTGGGGAGGGGTCCCAAATTTTGTGACATCACATTTTTTTGACGTCATTTTATTGAAAAATAATTTAAATGGAAATAAAAATAATTTCGGAACTGCTGTTTTAATAATGCTAGGTATGGGGGGGTCTCACAAATGTGACCAGCTGTGACAAGGACGGGGAAGGGGTCAAAAAATCATGAAATTCGTGTGACGTAATTTATGGATGGTCCCTAAGTTGTATGGAAGTATCGTAATTTTTAGAGCTAGAAGCTTGAAACATATTTTTAGGCTGTTGATTCTATATAAATAAATACGAAATTTAAAGTTTGTAAAAGTTTTACCCTCAAGGATGTAAAATAACAAAAGGGAATAGGGGATGAAAGTTTGTATGGAAATATCTAAGGTTTATGTGAATTTTTTATAAGTTTGCGACAAGAGATAAAATATTAGAGCTATACTGATGTGCGACGTGGTGTAGGTGGGGAAAAGACACTACTCCACGACGCGGACGAAGTCGCGGGCACAGTTAGTTACCATATACAATTTAGGGGATGACAACGACCTGGGGCCCCCACTCTCTTAGCTACTGGCATCTCCATCGACTCATAATACGTCAAAACAGACCAGCGTTTCTGAAGACGTCAGTTTTGACAGTTTTCTTCAGTGGTTTCTGTCTGGTGGTGTCTTCAGTGGTTAAAAATAATATGAAAAATCATCAGCCTACAAAAAAGGTTTCTTGCAACGGCTACATCCCGTATGGTAAACATCTTGATTTGACACCCACCCTCATAAAATACCTACCTCCTGCAACAAGATAGTATTACGCCAGTCAAATAAAATGTAAGTACCTATTTTATTTACACATTTTTCTTAATTACTTAATTTTAAAGTAATGTTGACTATTGCAAGTTCGTATGTTGCGTTTCGACTTGTTTCTGTAAATTGATGTTTATACAGCTGCGCCATGATAATTCGTATTAATATTTTCTCCTCATTATTTACAACTAGAATGTGTTCCTAAATTTGATCTTATGAACAACATAAAAAATAAGGAAAGTATAACTAATATGTATTTCGGATTAGATGTTGAAAAGCGTTTGGCACGTTACCTACAACTGCCTAGAGTCTAGGTCCTAGAGGCATTGTTTAGTAGCCCAGCCTTTCGATTTAGAAATGAAGTACAAAAGTACCGAAGTAGATCCATCACAAAGTGAATGTTCAAATCGAATTTTACATGTGTCGATCGATCCATCGGCATTCTACTTTTTGGGAATTATACTTATGTATGTATGTAGACAGGTATGTAGGTACATTTTAAGTAATCATGAGTCTAAATATCACTTTTGATAATAAATTAATATTACATATTCCCAATCATCCTAGCCGTCTTTTTATTTAAGAAACAAGACGGTATTTGGTTTATTGGTTGATTGTTTTTACAAGGTTAAATACAAACAGTGTAAAAAAAAACCTGAAAAAATAAATTTTAAATGAAGTAGGCTTCAGTTTCATACGAAACCCCCAAATGGGATTACAGTTTACACCCCAAATGAGATACAAAAATGCGTTGTAGAGAATGGATTACTTGAGCCGCGTAATAAAGGACGGACTTAGTGCGCGAATTCGGACTACTTTTATTTAGACAAGGTTATTGATAATCTGATTCTAATTTACTCATAGGATTTACCTGTATTTTAAAACAACTGTGGTATTCTTTCTCACCCTTCGTTTGGTACTCGTTTCCCCCGGATCCGTTAGTAATAGAAAAAAAAAGTAAAATAAAAATTAAAAACAAAATAATATTTCATTATTTTTTAATTTAATTACTAATGAACTAACCCATTTATGGAATGGATCAGTTTGTGTCGCGAGTTGAATAGTTGCATTGTTTAGTAAGTAGGTAGGTACAGACATAATAAGTGAAGATTGTTAAATAAGTACCTAACTTTATATTCCATTTCCACTTTACATATTAGGTAGGTACATTTAATTTTTCCTCACTTTTCGTATTTAGTAAACAATAATTCCATGTCTCATTAATGTAAGTAATTCATCAAAATTATTAAAATACGTTATATCAACAATTTTATATTATGTTAATATTGTTTTTTTACCCCAATAACGTATGGGGAATCAGTAATTATAATTAAAAAAGTCATATCAAAAATTTACATTAAAAAGACATGTAAGATTAGGACTGGTAAGGAAAAATACACATTTATTATATAATATATATTATATAATATATAATATTTCGATAAAATGTTTAATTGCTAATTCAATTGGTACGCAATTTTGTATATTTATTTATGGCCAGTTTCTTCATTGCAAGCAGCGGTGTATTCAGTCTTACTCCGTGGGGTCCATGGCCCGGGGCGGGCAGGCTGCAAAGAGCGGTCTCGTGCTCGACTTTGGACGCCTTTCAAAAAAATGTCCGTAAAGTATAAGGGATCACTATTAAAAAATCGCGCTCCCTCCGCTCGTTTTCGTTGTGCAGAAGAGCGGCGAAAGACACCCCTCGTGCTCGTCTTTCATAATCATAACCGAATAAATATGTATACCTTAAAACCTTAAAAGTCGAAACTTCACTCTCGCTCTGTTCGCACCTTTCATTTGTAGCTGGGTATATAACCCAACTTGATCATGAACTATCTGACAATGTGAGTTTTGTTTTAAATGGGAACGTGATCGCTTATTGCAGTCTTTTAATAAGTTTTTCTAATAATCTTATTTTTATGTGATCAATTTTTTTTTGTTGATTAAAAAAAAAACATTTTTGAGTTCACCACTGAATTAGGGGCCATGTATAAAATACGTCACACGAATTTCATGATTTTTGACCCCTCCCCTGTCCTTGTCACAGCTGGTCACATTTGTGAGACCCCCCCTACCTAGTGTAATGTCACATATTTTGCAATTTTACGTTTAATTTAGTGTTGTACTTAATACTTAGATATAAAATATTATATTTTTAATAAATGTGATGTCACAAAATTTGGGACCCCTCCCCACCCTTTGTCACACTTCGTCGACCCCCCTCCCTCCCCCTTAACGTGTGACGTAATTTATGGATGGCCCCTTAATGATATTTATTCTTTTATGTAACCTTTTATCATTATTATTTATTAATTTTTGCGTTCATTCATGGAAAGGCAAATCTTAAAATACCTACGCCACTGATTGCAAGTGACACTCAAAGTAATGTCTTAAAGTAAAAATAACGGCCACATTTACTTCTATTCTTCTAACTGTTTGTTGTTCTTTTTACTTTAGTTATGCATGAAGAAACTGGCGGTAAATAATGCAACATTTACGAGTTATATGTAATAATATTTTCAATAAATTTTCATCAAAAGTTTATTAAATTGTTTACATTTAAGTATATTTTATTTCTGAAACAACCATCTATAACAAGAACATACTTGACAGATACCTACCTAATTTTACTTCCTAAAAAGCCGCATATCCAGGTAGATACAATTATAATTTATGATATTATGTTAGGTAGCTGCTCACTTGGGTACTTATTAATTTATTGGTCGGTTTACCTACACTATATTACAGTTCAAGACTTGTAATTTAAGTACCTACCTATAACAAATAGGTTTGTATTACCTATTTAATGCTCCAGAAAACTGTTACGACCATTTTATTTACTGGCATTACTTTTGCATGTTTTTTATAAATTATTTTAATAACTGAACAGAATTTATACACTTCCCATCTGAGGATTAAAATATTATTGCAAACTTATGACCACTAAATTATGAGTGACAGACCATATTTTAAAACTTTTATGTTGATATTCTATGGTGTATAACACTGGCAAATGTTGGGTACATACTCGTATATATGTACATGTACCCAATAAGTATTCATTAAGATGATAAATTCAATGTCCCTATGAAATAATCAACCCACTGAATCATAGTTCACTAGGAATTGTAGTCATCTAATAGAAATGTTATGCATTCACAGCAAAGTTACTGTTTGTAGAGCAACAATTTGCAACATTATCATTGACTGTAATGTAACATTGTGTATTCTTGTTGTCCACAATGTTGCTCCACTAAAAGTGACTTTGTGGATGAACAAATTCTGCAAGGTATGGTCTCATAAAATATCTTCAATGTATGAGAAAACAATTATTTTTCAGAACATAGCAAACAATCTTAGGAACAGAAATCACAATTCATATTTACAGATCAATTTCTTGCAGACCACTGTGTCTTTTCAAACATTCACTATTGCCATCACAGTCTATTATTCTCCTTTTCCTAGAGTCAAATCTAACACCTGTATCCTGAACCACTTTTTCACTACTTTGAATTGCTGAAATTATGTTTTCTTTAGATGGTGGCACTAGTTTTAGCTCATCAATATTTTCACTAACTGAGGGGGGTTCAACAAGATGCATAACAATACGCTCCAAGCGCTTGGGATGCTCCACTAGTGCCTCATCAGCATTAGCCAGCTCGGTCTGATGCTTGTCTACATCTACAATGACTGAATATTTTCGTTTCATTTCCTCCATCATTTTTCGTCCATAGTCCTCTGCAATAACACTATTGACACACACAAAACTTTGAACCTTTTTAGTTTCTCTATCAATTTCAAGGAATCCACGGGTTCTCATGTATATGAAATGACCTGAACGTGACATCAATCTGTAGTAAGATTCTCCAAATTCCCTGCTCTCATCATACATTTGCCTCAACACACAAATTACCCAGCGAACATCTTCTTTATGCATGAACACAAATGCTGATGTACCTGTTACTTCATCGATCATGTAGCCGATTGCCAATGATATACTCTGATCACACTGGACAATACGGCCATCTATTAAGTGCCTCGTCCAGTATTCGGAATATGCAGTAGGAGGCAAGATTCGAGGTGGCATAGCACTAGAAAGCACATGAATCATACCAATGAATGCAAAGTCATTTCCACTTGATGAAAAGGTTCTGTTAGTTCTTACTCTCTGCCTTCTTATTATTTGTTCATCTTGGACTCCATTAGCTGTTGCTTTGTCAGACCGTCTTAGGACACCATCCAAACGGCAGCGTTCATATCTGGCGGGGTCTGATCTTGCACCAGCTCTCATTATACGTATATTGAAGTTGTGATGTTGTTCAAATAGTCTGGGGTCACAAGTTGTCTGCAGTTCTGGAGGATAAATATGTTTACGTAGAACGTCTTTGTCTTCCGGATGGACATAGTTATAGAAATCTTGTCCAAGTAGGTCCACATGGCAATATCCTAATTTATCCTGCACGTTGGGAGAGATAATAAATATGCGCCCGCGGCACGTAATGCCGAACATGATGCCGCCTATTAGGTCAAAAAATTTCAAGAATGCCGGAGACCATGTCTCAAGGTGATTGCATTTTATTGTATCACCAAACACGTGCTCATTCCGCAACTTGTTAGCTGCTAGTCTCAGCACACTTGTCTTATCAACTTTACGCTGCGAGTGCATTATATCAGACAAAAGCGACATCATGAGACTAATTTGGGAGTTGTACTGACTTCGCCGTTGCTTCTCAGCTATGATACGCGATTCTCGATCGCTGGCTTTGGCAGAGGACATTTCTGGTGACCGTGATTCGGAGGAAGAGTCACTGCAGGTGGACGGTGGCATGGTGTAGCTCATAGCCGGCGCTGGCACGCCCGCAGCCAACCCGAAGTCGGCCGGTTGATCCGCAAGTCCTATCTGGCCGCCAGTTATCGCCGTGTGTATTCCAAGCTGTGCACTCGCTCCGCCCGGAGACGTCATTGTGACGACCGATATTGCTGTTCACAAAGTATGTCCTTGTTTGATATCATTACAATCCAATAACCTACGGAGATAGTGACCACCGAGTCATAAATATGTCATAGAGAACATTTTTTTATTTACAATGTTTTATATCACCATATTAGCATCTAAAATGTAGAGATCACAAATATATTTAACGTTTTTATCACAAAAATGCTGGCGCGTTGAACATAAAATCAAAGCTCACTCAACTCACTCGCGCAACGCAACGCGCTCGCCACTGACTGACAGTATTTTGCTGGCTGACAACGACATTGACGTTCGAACGTGACGGTTGGTGACGTTAGTCGTGCGGTCAACTGTTTCCACTTCCACTTCCATAGACAATATAGACGTTAACGACGGATATCACGTTATAGCTCGACAATGCAATGATTTAATTTTAAGTTAATTTACCATCGAAGTAATTTAATGCATTTTGTTGTAACAAGCATTATTTTAGATATTTCGATCTTTATCAGTTAACCTTTAGAGGTTATGAAAATGTCTTGATGTAATTATAGTGTTGCGCATTTTTTATCGATGTACACAATTCATCATGATAATAATTACTGTCGATATTTTTGGCGTCGCTGTACTGTAGAGTAAATATATAAAATTTTAATTGCTCATTCCGTTCGGTTAAGTATTCCAAAACAGTTCAGTCTAAAATTATTTTACTATAATTTCCCATAATTACCCTATTATTGTTATTTTTACTTATTACAGAATACCTGAGAATAAGATTTTGGATTGGCAGAATATTAATATTTCTTTGTTTATTATGCCTGCCTTTATTATGTGTGCCTTTATTTATAGTATTAAGGGTAAACATCGAATGTAGGTTACTTATACTCAGAGTTACATAGCACGTTATGGGACCCATGTTAAATAAATATCGCCAGACTTATACACCAACTGTATGGTCCCAAACTAAACAACGCTTGTACTATGGGTACCATACAATGGACTAGCGGCGATCCCAGTGACACCCAGACCTGGGAAAATGACGAAAAGGCCATTTCTGAAATTAGCCCCGGCGGCGGGAATCGAACCCGCTACCACTACCACTCGGTGTAGTGAGCCGAGCAGCCTACGCTCGAACCACTGCGCCAAGCGGTCGTCAAATCATTCAAAGTTCATGCATGTACGACATTCACTTGGACATTGACTTTTTTGTATTGTTTAATTTTTCTTTATTTGCCCGTCACTTATATCAGAAACAAGAGAAATACACGATAAGCTGACGATAACATTGAAAATATTTATTATTACCTACTGCTATAAAAGATGTTAACTGATTTCCTGTATGTAATCTGTGATTATCTTTGTTTTTATTTGTTTTACATCAAACCCTGTCCTGATAATAATCATTGAGGGTTGGAGATTAATATCTCTTAGCGTTTCGTTATACTTTTTATTTTTTGAACGTCATAGACAAAATATCGATAAATAATGTATGCCTGTATGGACAACACTAAAATTGCCTATGGTTTAGCGAACAGGCTACAACCTTCCAAATGAACGAGTTGTGAACTATACAGGCGTCCTTTTTTACTTGAGACGCGTTCTTATATGAGTAAAGAGTCTAGATTGATAAAGATTTGTTTTGATTTCTATCGCTCTCGCTATTCTTCTTCTTTCTCTTAGGTTTAATTCGTCTTCGTGTTGTCAAAGAAAATATAGCCGCTGTGTTGTTCAGGGGGGTGACAGCTTTAGTTCCAATGGTTCCGTTTTGGCACTGCAGTCGCTAAAATACTCTGTGATACAAAATACTCTGTGGTCGCCAGATAGGTGTCTCTTTAGACAAAGCACTCTGTGATTTGTAGAGTCTATGGTGGCTTGGTACTAGAGATGCGCAAAATGTATGACTGAGCTGAACCGATATACATATATATTTTCAGCTCAGTGATATATATCACTCTTGTATATCAGTAGCTCACTAGTGATATAAAGATTTGTTTGAAGACTGAGCGAACTAGCGATGTGTTTTTTATAACGCTATAGCTCAGAAGACCTACTTGTAGGTAAAAATCAATACCGTCTATGCTAGTAATATATTTAGTTGGTAATAAAACGCGAAAGCGTGTTTGTTGGTTTGCCCTTCTTTTACGCAGCAACAGATCACGTATTTATTACTAACAGTCTTTATCTACACAAAATATATTACAATCCGATACACTACATACCAAAAACAAAATTACTATTACTCAGCTCAGTCATACCTAGGCGTAATTCGTAAGTAAAGTAACTTAAACAAAACGGTTTGAAATAATACAAGCAACTTTGAATGTTTACAAAAACAAAGTCTCATAATTTGTACTCTATTCATTTGACTTAAAGGTCGATTTTCCTACGATATATTATCCAATAACGGACGGCCAGCCAACGCTCATGCGCAGTGCTTCGTATCGCTAGTCTCTTTCTTTTTTACGTCGTTTGCAATTTCTATCTCATCTGAGCCAAAGAGCTAGTGAGCTATGTTACCTGTCTACTACATGTCAATCACTTAGTTCAGTAACTCAAATTGAAACCTTATCCGTCGAGATATAATTTGAAATCATATGAGGTAAAGAGAGAATAGCTCTTTGGTAACGATATATATCATTTTTGTCATTAGCTCGCGAGCTACACAGCTCTACTTGCTACATATCTATAATCTGTGGTCAAGATTTACATTATCTTTGGACTTGTCTGTCAACAACAAAGAATCAGTGTTGCCGTTCTAGAGACTTTGTCGCTAGATCAAGCGGAATTCATGAGTGGTTAGTGGCAAAAAAATTGAGTTAGCGACAAAAATATATTTAGAGACTTCTAGCGGATTTTGAGCCGTCGCATATGCGACTTTATTTTTCGAAAATCTTTGAAGAATAATGTGTTTTTTAAGACCACCACTACACCTGAACAACCATAAACATGCGTTCTGGCACAAAATATAGACTTGAGCGTCAGCGATACGATTTAGCGACTTCTAGCGGATTTTTTAAAAATATATATACGACTTGCTGTGCCCACCGACTTCGTCCGCGTAGCATTTAACTAAACCAAAATTTCGGGATTATCGGGATAAAAAGTATCCTATATGTTAATCCCGGTTATAAACTATCTTTGTTTCAAATTTCATCCATATCCCTTCAGTAGGTTTTGCGTGAAGGAGTAACAAACATACATCCACACTCACAAACTTTCGCATTTATAATATTAGTAGGATATCTAGCGGAATTTTTCATATTACTAGGGACTTTTAATTTTGTAGAACGGCAACACTGCAATCGACCATTTTGGTTTTTCAAAATGGACGGTCACGTTTTAATATTGTTTTATATCCCTAATAACGATCAAATTAAGAATTTGTGTGTGTGAAAATGTGTGTTCTTGTTGCCAAATAATTCCCATCTTAATAATCTCTTTCATGTGCAACTGTTAAAGAACGTGTTTGTGTAAAACACTTTTATAAAATACAGTTTGACCATGACGGCTTCGGTACTCCTATCTGTGCTTGTTTACTTCTCATAAAATAGCTCACGGGCGCTCACGGGCGCTCACGGTGTGCCTCTTGCTTCATCAGGTAAGGTAATTATATTATATTACTATTACTATTGCCTTATGTAACTTATTCATACTATCATTATCAAACAATATATAACCTACAAAACTAAGCTAATACATAGCTCATTTTATTTCAGATATGTCTCCTACGGGTGAACAGAGTTATACCAAATCTGAAGCACATTGAATATGAACATAACATTGATTATTACAAAAGCAAGCAGGAAGCAGTCATGATAAAAAAACAAGTAGCAAGCAGTAGCAAGGAAATTGTGGAAGATATCACAGATACATCGACGGTAGTGATTGGGAGTATGTATGAATTTTGTTACACTGCAATATTTTTATCACTAGGTCTTACTAATATCTATATTGATACATTTAATAAAGACGAAAAGTCCTTCTGCTTTCTGTCAATGTTCGACGCCGCAAAACAATAACGAACAATCTGCACATCACATCCTGTGGGAGTGCAGTCTCTGGCACAACAAACTGACTACTATTTTTAATAGCCTGCAAGTGACATCTGGAGCAGTTTATTACATGGACCTCGTGGAAACCAGGGACAATTTCCGTGCGTTCAAGCGCTTTTGCCATACCTATTATTGGAATCAAGTATAATCAGTTCACGAGTTTACGTCCAATTAGGCAAATTACGATCCATGGTGCCATACAACTGGTCTTCAATCAGCTGTAACAGTCTTGTTTCTATGGCTACCAGCCCATACCAGCTATTTTGGCCTCCCGCTTTGCACTGGAGGGAAGTGGATTTTTTTTCTTTCAAATACTTTTAATTCTTTCGATTAAATTTGTGCGGGTTCTAAAACAATTTAACTTTTCCCTGGGACTCGTTGAGGGTCAAATCTCGACGTCATTATTGGTCACCATTGTCGATCCTGGCTTACAGGACTTACAGTGGTGGGAGGGTGTGGCGGGACTAGTCCCATTTAAAAAAATACGAAAAGTTGTTTGTTAGCTAGTTGGTAATCCTTAGAACTAATGATCTGATTCATAAAATTACTTCTCTATGAGGATGCTACATTCGCCCTGACTAAATGAACCAGCCTCCCAAACAAAACTAAGAGTGAGCTTAAGATAATTCATTTTACATGTATTGTGGTGTTTATTTTTACAGCAACTGCGTTGTATTGTAATGATGAAGTGGCGAGCCAAATGATAATGCAGAAAATGAAAATAATAAAGAAAACCAAAACATCAATAATTCATCTCTCCCATCCTTTTCACTGGAATGCCCAAGAGAAGAGTTGCTAGTGGATCAGATAGTGATGGAAAAAAAATTTAGTCCAGCGGTCGGGATTCACTGCCGGATATATTTGTAGGACAATGTAAGAAAACTAATTATAACTGAATAAAATATTAAAATCACATCAATTTTGTTATTTGCCTCAAAAGAAAAGGAAAATATCTACCCAAGTACCTACACATTTATCGACAAAATAAGAACAGCACTAGTATCGATATTCAGATTTTTTCCTCCACAGCACTATTATATTCATAACTATACCTACAGATACACCCACAGAGTACCTTGTGATACACCTATCTGTCAAACCCGGCGACCACAGAGCACTTTGCATCACAGAGCACTTTGGCGACCGCCGCGCCAAAACGGAACTAATGGAACTATGTCGAAAAAGAGCTGTCCCATCTGTAGCTTGCTACAGTTGCTACATATCTCTAATCTGTGGTGTTGTTGTTGTGTTGTGTTGGTTGCACCTGAACGTTTTTTTGGTTCACGACGATTATTTTTCGTTTTGCACTGCACCCAATGTGCACCGACTACTAGCCTTTCATCTACTAGCCACTTACCGACTGACGAAAGAATTTAAATCCAAACCGCGACCCTATTAAACTTTTTTTATTTTACCAGCGTCTTCTTTATAACTGAATTTAAATTAATACCGGTTTGTATCGGACGCAAAGTGTTTGAACCTTTTTTGGGAGTTTCTATATTCCAGTCCGAGATGTGCTTCAAACTATTATTTATAATCAGTTTTTGTGTTAATTTTGTGTTATCTCAAGATGGTGAGTTTTATAAATACCTATTATGTAGTATTGAAATTACATCCTTTAGGTACCTACCTACATTCCTGGGTTCTGTCTGGGTAGGAATTATCTACACATTGTTTAACTCTTTAAAACCTTACAGTCAACAAGATAATAAAATGATGTATGAAAACACTATTCTATTTAAAAATACCTTTTCAATGATATGACGTGATGGGGTGCCTAAATACCTAATTATTTTCCCAACTTTGCATATGGGTGAGTACAAGGTACTTAAAAAAAATGTTTACTAAACAGGGTAATGTGTTTATTATTACATTTTATAATTGGACCTACTTTTGCAAAATGGAACCAACCCACACACACTTTTGCAAACTGAAAACAACCTAGAACCACTAACACAAGGTTGGTTTTGATCTACAGTAGTGCATGTGGGTTGGTTCCATTTTGCAAAAGTAGGTCCAATCGGAATTGAGAACTGGTTACTGTGGAATTGGTACCTCTGTACCCAACAAATCAGTCAAAAACTAAAAACTTATAGCACTGCTGTGGCAGACTGAATTAAACTAAACTAAACCAATACCCATATTAGGTAATAAATTGATCTCAAGTTTGAGAGTGAGCTTGAAAATGTCATTCTTATGTTGTATCAGTACAAAATTACATGTCAAAGGTGTACTCTAGACAGCTCTCAGACTTGAGATGGATAATGTATTAATATGGGCCTAAAACAAGGAAATCAATGCATTTGAACATAGGTCACTCGTGAAGGCCGCTGCCTTAATTATCATGATCTTGAAAATAACTAAACCACTCTGTTGGTTTGTTTTCGCAAACACTAATGATATGAATCATATCACTCCCTATATCTGTGTTTTTTTTTTTTTTTTTTGTGTTAATGGCCTCTTTCCATTGAGTCAGGCCTATATCTGTGTATCACTCTATACAATTTTGTTTGCCGTTGAGATATCAGCTGTGTATAAATAGACCTTGCCCTATGACTTAGATCATAGGTATTAATAAGTAAGTAGGTATATACCTATAATTTTGCATATAGAAATAGGTATATAATATTATAAGATTGAGGTACATGTTTACCTATTTACCGACATTACTTGGTTTTGATGTTGAGAAATGAGAATGCACATTATATTATTTTGAGTACTTTGGTATTCCAAATAATGTTTTTTTTTTACAAGTATGTACTACTTCTATTTATCACAGGAGGTCACGCATGCATACAGAGTTACAGACAGATTCCTACCCATATTATCTAATATTCACATTTGTCCTCTAAATGATACCTACTTACAAAATAAAGTTCTTGACACTGTTTAGCATAATAAAAACAAAAATTGCATCCATTCCCCCGCTGTCTGGGCTTGAGAGACTATATTGAAATTTAAACAATAATCAATAATTTGAAATGTATACCATCTCTTTAGTTAGACCATCTTTTCAACAGATTGAACATTTTAATCTACTATTTTATTGATGAATGTGGCCCACATATAACTGTGCTTACTGTTTCACTTATAGTCGGCCAGAGGTGCACCACCAAGGACCCAGCAATAGAAGGAAAATGCATGGTGGTCTCAAGATGTGAAGCTGCTGTTGTGTAAGCCTTTATTTTTTACTAACCCTAAGAATAACTATTCTATAGAACTACTTACTTACCTCTGTTTGTGACTTTGAGGAGTCTGTGTGTCAGTCATTACAGAGTATGTTGTTTAATACAGGTTTATATGCACTCTCAGAGAAATTACTTTGAAAAACAAGTTAGGTTCCCTTAGATATCCATGTTTCGTCAAGATGTTCAAATTCATGGTTTTGGCAGGAGGATTTAAAAAAATCAAGAAAATAATATTCGTCTGACATAAAATCACATAGGCCCGTATTAATAAATCGATCTCAAATCTGAGAGTGATCTTGGAAATGTCATTCTTATGTCATACCAGTACAAAATTACACTTCAAAAGTGTACACAAGATCGTTCTCAGACTTGAGATCGATTTATTAATACGGGCCAAAGGGTACTTTTGAATGACGCATCATTAAATTCAAGCTTATTTGAAATGACTAAAGTAAGGCAAATAATAAATAAAGTAACCTAACAGGATTGGAATACTAATTAAATAACAATAATAATTCCATTAGGACCATATATCAATAGCGATTTGCTCGGTCGCAAATCAACCTTAAAATATCACCTGATACCTTAGCTAGATTTTTGTTTTTAGAGCTATAAGAAATAAGAAATACAACGAATTCAATAGATGTGGCTTCAGTGAGTTCGATGAAGTTGTGTGCTGTCCTCAGGCTGATAACAAATTTGGTAAGTAAGTAGGTATATTATCGTTAAAAAGTATTTACCCATTTGATGTTTTTGATATACCTACCTTTGATATACGTACTTACGCATGCTACACATTTGCTCCTGACGGATGTGGCGACCACGTTTACTATTCTTTTCATAAATGTTGCTATGTCGATAGAGAATGCTGCGGACTGAGTTGATTAATGGAGAAGGCAATTAGTTAGTTGGTCGTGATTTTCCGAACCTTATATCGAACTCATAATGTATATCGAGCGATAAGTTGATCATCATACTCATCTCGAATTCAGTATCCGCTTGGCTTAAACGTCTCAGCGTAACTCTATCAGTGTTATCTGGCGTCTTCACTTGTGTGACTTATTAATAAATCGATCTCACGTGGGAGAGCGATCTTAAGTACGGTTTTGACGTGTCATTTTGTACTGGTATCACATAAGAATGACATTTCCAAGATTGATCTCAGATTTGAGATCGATTTATTAATACGGGCCTAAGCCCAGATCAAGACCTCTTCACGCGATATCGTCGTCTATGACTCAAGTCAAAAGGACCTCAGAAAGAAGTTCCAAAGGTTGAAGTAACCGAAATAACAGCATATTTAGGTATTTTGTTAATTGGATAGAAAATAACAATCTTTTTTTAATCTGATCCTTTTCACTTATCACACATCATCTGTCTACAAGGGTGGTCTTTATCACGTATTATGTATCTTGTGTATCAACTTGTACCTTATTATATTTTTTTTGTTTTAGGCTCTACAGATCCTAAAATTAGTCAAAGGATTTCAGAAGAAGGTCAGTTCCATACCAACATTTAGCAAAAGGATTTGCTTAAGCCTATAAGTAACTTAGGTTTTATTCAGAAAAAATATAAAGCCGTATTCAAACTCCGTCGAAGTTTGATCGCAATTCCTTGATTTTATCATTCCTACCTATGTATTTGGCTAGTATGTTTTTTTTTGGTAATGAATGTTAGTTGTTTTTTTATTTTATACTAGCGGCCCACCCCGGCTTCGCACGGGTACATTGCGGTTACATTGTTCGAGTTTTAGTAAGGATCCCTAATTTTTTTGATAATATATTATAGCCTATGTCACCCGGGGATAGTGTAGCTTCCCAACAGTGAAATAATTTTTCAAATCGGTTCAGTAGTTTCGGGAATCAAACAAACAAAGTTTTCCTCTTTATAATATTAGTAGGTATGATAAGTAACAAAGTAACAAGCCGACCCTCCTGATGTTAAGCAGTTTCCGTAGCGTACAGATGCTTGCAACACCAATGGCATTGCTCGCACGTTGCCGACCTGAAGCGGAGTGGGATAGAGAGGGGGGAAGGGTGGGGGATTGGTCTCCCGGCTCTCTCGCTCATCGTAAGATGTAAGCTATTTTACGCCGATCTGTGAGAGGGTGGTACTACCCTGGTCGAGCTGACGTATATGAGCGATAGTTAGAGCGGTTTCGCAATACGTCCGATCCGAATCCGATCCGAACCCGTGAAGATATGGTCCGTAGTAGCCGTAGAACTATTGCGGCCTATCCGGCCGTATTAAATATTTTCACGGGTTCGGATCGGATTCGGATCGGACGTAGTGCGAAAACGCTCTTACAGTGCTATAGCTACAGAGTACCTACAGACTACAGTTCGGCTCTTATTTTCATGATCTTCTCAGTCGAGGTCGCGTTCCGATCCGGTGGTAGATTTACCCTCGCCACCTCTCCTGGCAGCGGCCCAAGCCGAGGTCGTGTCCCTTGTGGCGCCCTTGAGCTAGCTGCCCCCCTGCCCCTCTGGCTGGAGCGCACTTGCGCTCGCCCTCTGTCCGGGTGAAGTTGTTATGGCCACTCTGGCCAACAACATATAGTCATATAAAAAAATGGTATTTTCATTTAGTAAGTTTTAATTATTATTGTTTAGAATGCCGCAAAATCATCAACTCAAGTATACCTGCTTTGGATCTGCATATATTGGGCGGTGAATTAGCATCGCTCGGGGAATTTCCGCACATGGTAATAATCTTTACTATTTTCCTTGCTCTTGCAATTATGTTTGATATAATGTACCTAGTCATTATTCTAATGGGGAATTCTGAAGGCCATAATTCCTACGTCTACACAACACACACGAGGATTTCATGATATGAAAATGAATGATGAAGTCCCGTTAAAATCGGTCCAGCCATTTCGGAGATTAGCCGAAACCAACAACCAGACAAAAATTTAATAAATTGTGTTTTTTGTAATAAGTAGCGTATAAGTATACTTTCATATGAATTTAGTAAAAAGCTGTAATACTACTTATTACTACTACTTATTTGTATAGAATACCTGCCCGGCAAAAACAAAAAAAAACTCGTTTACATTTTGAGACAGTGGTTATAGAGTGGTTCATCCTGTTAAATGTTGAAACCCTACAAATCTGGTAGGTATGTTAAACTGTAAATTCGTCAGCAACACTTGTAAAGCGTATTGTAGTGCCAAGGTGTGAGTAAGGGTATAATTCAAAAACACAAGGCTTGTGTACATTTGTTTCATGGGTTGAGCATTTAGTCCAACAGTGCTTACCTCATCCCCAATGGCGATAATGAATATTTTTTCATCACATATAAATATTAGGTCTTGTTTAAATAAGACAATTAATGTAAGTAGCAACTTACCACAAATAAAAAATCCAACGGTACAAGTATTTTCTGTCGGTTGGTAACTACTAGGTGAAACAAAAAGGGTATACTATTTTTTTTGCAACTTAACTTTGTAAATCTCAAACTATCGGCTTTGTGGGACAGTTGAAGTACTAAAGGTTTTGTAGACTTGTGAAATCGGTCAACAGCTGTATTCCTATAACACTTTTTGTTTTTCAAGTTCCCTCTAAAGCTGATGGTTTTAGAATTACAAAGTTAAGTTTTGAAAAAAAAGTATACCCATTTTGTTTCACCTTGTATAGCACGTTTATAGCGTGAGATTAAAAAGGTCGGCTGTTAGAATCAAAGCCGTCATTTTTTTTTGCGCCTTGCAAAGATCGTGCATTATTGAAATATCGAATCACTACCTACTACGATACCACTAATAATTTACCTCAAATCGTTATTATTCGTTGCTTGAACAGGTTTCGCTTAGAATTTTATATTTAAGATGTTTTCCTCATGTACGTTGAAGACTTACATATGTACCTACTACCTACTTAAAATACATGATAATAATATAGACTTTAGCTAGATTCGACGACCGCTTGGCGCAGTGGTTGCGGGTTCGATTCCCGCCGGGGCAAATTTCAGAAATGGCCTTTTCGTAATTTGCCCAAATCTGGGTGTCGCTGGGATCGCCCCCGGTCCATTGTACGGTACCCATAGTACAAGCGTTGCTTAGTTTGGGACCACACAGTTGGTGTGACAGTCTGGAGATATTTATTTATTTCTTTATTACGTGTATTTAGCTAGACCATGGATTTCTGTTGCTATAGACGCATTGCGTTCGTGCAATTTATTTGGATTTAATGGTCTCGATTCTAGACCATTAAATCCAAATAAATTGCACTTCAGATATTGTTTTCATACCTACACGCACAAACCAGTGTTATCGTGTAAATAAACTTGAAATAATAATATGAGTATATACCTACTTATTACGCGCAAACTTATGAGAGTCTTGAGATTGTAGCATACAGTTGGAATTCGTTTGTGTTCAATTAATTGATCTTGAAGTCATAATAAGTCATGTTCAAATTAAGGTGAATGATAATGACGCTATTAGGTAAAACAACGAATTGATGTCATGTCATATATGCGCATGAGTCCGCGTGACAATTTATCAGGCAAAAACCTCATGTAGGTTTGTTTTTGCGTGGCCTTTCTAGTACTTTCATCTGAAGCTCTTATTAGGTTAAATATTATGATTACATTTTGTGAAACCGTCCAGACTCCAGAGGCAGTGATTAATAATTTCCATTACAAATATTATTTTTAATAACTTTTTCACTTCGATTAAAATAAACCATAGGTATTAGGTAGGTATAGACTTTGATAAAAGAACTTCTTTTATCAAAGGGTATAGATACCTACCTAATCTATATTAATAATTCCGTTCAGGGGTACGGTAGACTCGATTGAAACCTTACCAGAATAATAAAACATAAAAAAATTATGATTTCGAGTCGACAACATATATCCGCAAAATTCGGATTGTCGAGTATTTTGTTAAATTCTAACGGTGCAAAAGGCGATTTTTTTTTTTAATTATATGGCCCTGTCCTTTTGGACAATTCTGCCAATGTCAAGTGAGGTCAATACACGGTATTCACTGAAGTTTGGCCAGTGTGAAGCGAAATAAAAACCAAAATAACGAATTGATGTTGAAAAATCACCACACACAACAAACACAAAAGGCGATCTTTCGCCATATTGGCAGTTCCGTCAAGTTTGGCACAGTACCGCTATATTTTCTATGAACGAATCCCTGTCAGTTAGTGTCAGTGTTCTCAGTGTGTAAATGAGTCTTTATTCGAAATATCTATTAAACTGGGTGGGCCATATTTTTAAGGAAAGAAGAAGAAAATTGAGCTTTCAGAACAAACAAATTCAGTCATAAGATCATCCAGTCCGTCCGTCCGTCCGTCCCGACCTATCACAGGGTCATAACTTCTACAGTTTCTGACGGATGTTGATGTAATTTGGTACAAAAATACTTTAAGAGTAGATCTCACTTTAAAAATATAAAATGTAGCAAAATTACTTTTTTTGCCTGGTACCTCCCCGAACATCGAAAGAAGGGATATTTTTTTTTGTTTTAGTTACCCAATCATCTGGGGTATCGTTGAAAAGGTCTTTTAAATAAAATGGTGTTTTCTTCCATATTTTATAATCAATAATTCCGTTTGCGAGAATTTTAACTTTTAAGATTAAATCAAAATTTACGTGATTAATTCCGACACTTTTTCCAGTTTTCTATTGCTAAAACATGAATAAGATTATGCAGTGGATACATTGTTTACCAATTTCAATGAAATCACAGCAATAAATCCATATTTGATGTTAATACGTGTATTTCTGAATTGTTAATGCACGTGGATAGATGTCGGTAGTAGTATGTAAACAATATTTTTGTTTTTTTACGTAATAAATATCGACACTTCTTACATTTTTATGTTGCAGAAAGATGAATAAGAATTATGCAGACGAAATTGGATAAATTGTTAATAAATTCCAATTAAATAACAGCAATAAATGTATATTTTATGTTCATTAGTCTATTTCTTAATATTTAATGGGGTCGATAGATGTCGGTAGCAGTATGTATTCAACTTTAGTATCTATTTCAACCTGGGGTGAAATGTTAAACAGATTACCTTCAATGACTCGGAATCCTTCATTGTGCATGGCTCGACATGGCACTTGGCGATTTTTTTCGTATTAATTTCAATGGACAATGCTATACGAATCTATGCCTTGCCTAATATTCCTTGAAAACCGATAACTACAAAAATATATGCCTACGTTTTGTAAAAGATTATGTATTATGATTCACATTTCACCCGAGCGAAGCCGGGTTTTCATCTAGTCTATATTAATAATTCCGTTCAGGGGTACGGTAGACTCGATTGAAACCTTACCAGAATAATAAAACATAAAAAATTAAGGATTTCGAGTCGACAACATATATCCGCAAAATTCGGATTGTCGAGTATTTTGTTAAATTCTAACAGTGCAAAAGACAATCTTTCGCCATATTGGCAGTTCCGTCAAGTTTGGCACAGTGCCGCTATATTTTCTATGAACGAATCCCTGTCAGTGAGTGTCAGTGTTCTCAGTGTGTAAATGAGTATTTATTCGAAATATCTATTAAACTGGGTGGGCCATATTTTTAAAGAAAGAAGAAGATGTTTGAGCTTTCAGTACAAACAAATTCAGTCTTCATTTTTTAGGGATCCGTAGTCCCTACGAGGAACCCTTATAAGATCATCCAGTCCGTCCGTATGTCCGTCCGTCCGTCCCGACCCATCAAAGGGTCATAACTTCTACAGTTTCTGACGGATGTTGATGTAATTTTGTACAAAAATACTTTAAGAGTAGATCTCACTTTCAAAAATATAAAATGTAGCAAAATTACTTTTTTGATGTACCTCCCCGAACATCGAAAGAGGGGATATTTTTTTTTGTTTTAGTTACCCAATCATGTGGGGTATCGTTGAAAAGGTCTTTTAAATAAAATGGTGTTTTCTTCCATATTTTATAATCAATAATTCCGTTTGCGAGAATTTAAACTTTTAAGATTAAATCAAAATTTACGTGATTAATTCCGACACTTTTTCCAGTTTTCTATTGCTAAAACATGAATAAGATTATGCAGTGGATACATTGTTTACCAATTTCAATGAAATAACAGCAATAAATCTATATTTGATGTTAATACGTGTATTTCTGAATTGTTAATGCACGTGGATAGATGTCGGTAGTAGTATGTAAACAATATTTTTGATGTTTTACGTAATAAATATCGACACTTCTTACATTTTTATGTCGCAGAAAGATGAATAAGAATTATCCAGACGAAATTGGATAAATTGTTAATAAATTCCAATTAAATAACAGCAATAAATGTATGTTTTATGTTCATTAGTCTATTTCTTAATAGATGTCGATGGTGTCGATAGATGTCGGTAGCAGTATGTATACAACTTTAGTATCTATTTCAACCTTGGGTGGAAATGTTAAACAGATTACCTTCAATGACTCGGAATCCTTCATTGTGCATGGCTCGACATGGCACTTGGCGATTTTTTTCGTATTAATTTCAATGGACAATGCTATACGAATCTATGCCTTGCCTAATATTCCTTGAAAACCGATAACTACAAAAATATATACCTAGGTTTTGTAAAAGATTATGTATAATGATTCACATTTCACCCGAGCGAAGCCGGGTTTTCATCTAGTAGTAATATAATATAAATTACTATCACGGGCCGATCCGCACACTAGCATTTGTTGGGTATTATAAATGTGTATATAAAAACTGTGAGTATAAAATACCTACTTAACTGTTCCTTTGAAGAGGTTCAACTAACTGTTCCTCGATCCAAAGGTAGGTAAGTAGGCACATACCATGTATTACTTATACACAGACAGTTTAATATACAATCGGATTAACATTTGTAGGATATGAATAAAAGTAACTGTTCTTTTTGAAATGAATGGTCCAATCCAAATTATCTGACTTCATCTGTCTATAGTGATGAATTATCAGATGAAGTATTTGTAATTTACAGACCGAATAAAAAACAGAGTTAAGTATTTATCGTATGTACTATCCAAACTTAGCAACACGATACACGCGTTCATATACACGTAAATTCATCAAAGGTGCATGTACGGCAAAATTCCCATACTACGATCCCAGTGTTCAGGGCAAATTATAAAAAAAATCATTTGCGAAATTTGCTCCGGCGGGAATAGAACCCGCAACCACCCGGTCCACTGCGTCAAGCGGTCGTCATATTAATCCTCTTGTGGGTAACTTTGCATTGCAGGTGGCATTAGGGTTTGACCGCGGGAACGGATACGACTTCGATTGCGGTGGGTCGGTACTATCGCGTACCTACGTCCTCACCGCGGCGCACTGTGTCGACAACCTGGACAGGTAACGTATCACAATTTGATCAAGTTCCAAACTATGACGTCATAGCTCTAGCATTTACCGTCTATGTCTTGTCTACGCGGCGCTGTAGTCGCATATCGGCAATACAATTTACTCTGTGTACAATTTAGTTCCGTATTTTTTCGCGGGATTTTCTATAATGAAATAGATTGTAGGCGAAGTCTACAGTGAGCGCTCCCGCACACTTCTCCCCCCCCCCCCCCCCCTTTAATAAACGTTTAGCGGTTGTATAGTTACACCATGCTTTGTCCTCTTCTTTCGAATGACAAATTACTGATTACAGAAAGAGATAATTGGGTGGGTAATAAGGGGTTTATAGTGGTAAATCCGGGAACTAGAAGATTATGTGTTGGGCCAAAGTGTGTTAACACGAAATCTAAAGGAAAAAAAACAATCGAATATTTTATATTTGGCCGGGGTTACTAACGCATTTAACTTCAAAACTACTTTATCAAATTGGATGAAACAAAAACGTATGTATTTCTAGTCATTAAAACTCAATTGTTGAAAAGTTTCAAGGTATAATCACTGTGTATCTTATTCAAGGATAGAGCCCACCATAGTACGCGCAGGCGTCGTTGAGCTCGGCAGCAAAGATTGGAACCCGAACACCGATGTCAGGATAGCTGAAATCAAAATGAATCCAAGATATACCAGAAAGGAGAAGTACCACGATCTAGCTTTACTGAGGTGAGAGAATAATATTGTACCTTAATGCGGTGTTAATATGTACCAAATTAATTTGTTTCTTTTTTTTTTCAAGAAAAAAATATTATTATTTTTTGTCCTCATAAGAATCTTAAAGTAGTGGTTTTAAACACGTTTTGCCGTACCTTACATATTTTTATTGTGTAAAATCCATGTTTTATGTTTGTTTATATTCCGATCTGCACGAATATCTACAATATACACACTTACGTATGTATTTTTTATGATAGTATTTTAAATAACTGTTTAGACCATACGTAACTATATAGGTTCAAAAATGTTAATTGATAGGTAAAATTGTTATAACAACGTCATTCTATAATTTTGAATGGCGCATTTACTCCCTATTAAAAGACATGAGCAGATGATTGTTTACTAAATAAGGAAAAATGAAGTGTAATATAAAATACTGTATAACACGTTTGCGGTTAGGTACCTACTTATTGGCTGATACCAATAATGAATTAACATATTATTGGAGCGATAAGAGTGTAACATCCTCTTATAAAGATAAGTCGCTGTTTCGTGTCCCTCACCCCTCCCTCACCGCAACCACGGCCCTGAAACTCAGAAGGCGGTAGGCTTGGGTTAGTCTACCTATATGTCACGGATGTGTGCGAAAGCTTGCCTGTGGCCCTATCGCAAGGCGGGAGTAAGTCCACGTAGGGTTTAGCCGGTCTGAGTCCGGCACAACCCGCACGCCTCCCCTGTGGCGTGCGGGTATCCATGAGGATATCCCCACAATAAAAAAAATATAAAAAAGTACCTATATGTGTTTGAGCATGACCAGTGTAAATAAGCCTTATTTTTTCCTCAAGGTTGGCGACCCCCCTGTCCTTCTCGAGCAAGTTGAACGCCATCTGCCTCGAGACGAACGAAGAGGACCCGAAAGTACCACTGACTGTAACTGGATGGGGGAAAACAAGCAATACAAGTATGTTTGTTTAAATACGATATGCTAAATGTATGTTTTTGATATACGATTCATGCCAAAAGTTGTAACTTATTTTTTTACTACAATGTATTGTTTTCACATGATTGTAACCAGTGCCGTAGTATGTTAACAAGGGCCCCGGGGCAAAAATGAAATTGGGGCCATATTTAAACTAAAGTAAATACTTTTTCATACCCCTGTCTCGGAAAGTGTATTTTTGCTCTTCGATATCTGAGTGCAAAAGCCGTTTTTGTCCTCTTGAGGATAAAGTAAAATATTTAAATTGAAAGTAGCAATTTCCACGCCTACAGGGGACACAAAGAGCAGTATGCTGCTGAAGGCGAACGTGACGGCGGTGGCGCGCGACAAGTGCGACGAGTCGTACACGCAGTGGCGCAAGCTGCCCGCCGGCATCTCGCGCGACCAGCTCTGCGCCGGCGACCCCGCGGGCTTGCGGGACACTTGCCAGGTCACTATATTTTTTATTTTTTAAATGGGTCTTTTCCCGCCACACACTCCCACCACTGTAACTCCTGTAAGTCAGGATCGACAATGGTGACCAATAATGAGGTTTTTTTTTTTTTTTTTTTTTTTAATCCGGGCCTTTATGGCCCGGCCGCGTTCACCTCTGATATGGGGGTCAGAGTCCTTAATTAGCACGGTTATAAATAAAGTTTCAGTCCATTTTTATTATGGTAAAAGCACAGTGTTTAAAATACATTTTCTCAATAGGCGAGTAAAAGTAGCAATAAAAGATATTTCTCAAAAGGAGTAAATATAAAAACTTATCAGTATATACAAAAAATGGGACAGCGGAATAAATAACAATAGTTATAAACGTGATAAAATAAACAGGATTCCATCCCATTCTATTGCACGAATATGTCAGCCGGCGCGATTAATAGCGCAGTGTTGTCTAAGTTGCTGTGGTGGCTTATTGACACAATAAGTGGACAGCTGGCCTCTTTCTGCTTAGGTCTTATTTCTATTAATCACGCTGGTCGCTACCTTCGTGCAATAGCTTAGGAAGGTATCACGTTTCTCGCTGTCCATGACAAGTTTACAAACACTGTGTAAATCTAAAACTGTGTCTAAAGACATCTGTACATCGTGCCTAAGGCTTGCATACACAGGGCAATGCAGTAAGACATGCTCAATAATGAGGTTTGACCCTCGATGAGTCCCGGGGAAAAGTTAGATTGGTAGGTTGTATTGACAGGTACCTATTATACAGGGCGAATAATTCAAGCGAAATCCAAGCAAGCCAACTCCGAAACTATGAGGAATAGCGAATAATACTCCCAGGCCCGATGTTGATGAAAACTAAATCTGCATCATTGAATGTTTGCAAAATCTATATTTCAAGATTTTGAAAGAAAAAACACTAGTTTGCCATTATGTGATTACTTCCCAGAATTTTATCCTTTTTAGCTACATTATCGAATGGTGTAATAATACAGTGTGTGGATTTCTTTTCAAACATCATATTATTATGTATGCTGTTTTATTTTTTTATATAAACTGGGCCCGAACATTCATTGAGTATTTTCTTCGTTCGTCCGATCGATCATGCGTCGACAGTCGTCGGTAACACCCCTAACCTAGGCTAGTGACTGGAACACAGAACGTCTCCATTGCTAACGAGCACCTGCCTAGATTATTGATTCATAATGATGTTAGGGATGTCGAGAAAATTGTGGTAACATTAAACATTATTGTAGGGCGACTCGGGCGGCCCGCTGGTGGCCACTGCGCGGAACGGGCTGAACTCTCTCGTCGGTGTGACGTCATTCGGCCGCGGGTGCGGGTCTCCCATCCCGGGAGTGTACACTCGCGTCAGCAACTACCTCGACTGGATTCAGAGCGTCGTGTGGCCGAATTAAACACATTTTTGACGAACTAAGGATCACCGGTGTAATACAAAAAACTTTTAAAACTTGTTGAACCCGTCCCTCACAAAATTTCACTTGTGAATTTTGTTAGACACGAGTTATAACACCATACTAGTTTAATGATGTCACTCGGTAATGCCTGTTGCAGACGATGCAAAGTAGCATGCGCTAGTAATTAAGATTATTAGTATACTAGCTGTGCCCGCGACTTCGTCCGCGTGGAATATTGTCTCGTTAACATCAGTTTCACATTTTGTAATGACTCCGTAAATGTTACATTAAAATAGCTCTAATATTTTGTCTCTTGTCGCAAACTTATAAAACATTCACATAAATTACATATTTCCATACAAACTTTCATCCCCTATTCCCTATTGTTATTTTACACCCTTGATGGTAAAACTTTTACAAACTTTGACTGTCTTATTTATTTATATCGAATCAACAGCCTAAAAATAAGTTACAAGCTTCTAGCTCTAAAAATGACGATACTTGCATACAACTTTTCAACCCTTTTTTCGCATTAAAAAGTAGCCTATGCTCTTTCTCAGGCTCTAGACTGTCTGTGGCGTGAAAACGCGACAGACAGACAGACAGAGTTACTTTCGCATTTATAAAATTAGTAAGGATATGTATAGTTATGCCAGGGTTCAAATGTACTTATAATACAAACCAATCGCCTTAAGCAAAAAGTGTTCACATGACGAAATTTGATATACAACAGTAGTAGTACTTGCGTAAGCTTCTGCGCATCATTTGCTTGCAACGGGCTTAACACACTGTTGCTGATTCTGTTGACACACAAATGAAACTAAACGAATTGACTAACTACTTTGCCATCCTACTCATCATGAGTTTAGTTTAGCTTGTGTGTCCACAGAATTACCCCCATTAGACGCCTGTCAACTTAGGCTGGATAGTTAAGAGACCATATTTCTGGTAAAAGATAAACAATCCAGCAGAGTGAAAATTCATTTAAGCCAATGGGTAGTTGCAGGCAGGTGGTTATTGGGTGCAAATGCCTTGTATGTTTATGTTTTGTTTATTTTTAATGGAATATTAGGTGCCACAAGGGGTTGCCTCAAATCAAAAAATAATATGGTGTTGTTGACTATGTGACGTCACAGGCGTGTCATTAATTTATGGTATATGCCTTGTTCCCACCAAACGAGTTGGCAAATAGCAAGACAATTTTTAATTATAAATACTTGCGGCAATATTGATTTTACACGAGGCGGGTCTGTTGACTCGCTTGTCTAGCTGTCCAACTTCGTGTGAACCTGGCATTAAGAATAAAATGTTGAGTACGCTATAGGTGATAAATATGGAAAAATAGGTACTTATGGTAAGAGTAACAAATCGAATTTATTTAACGGAATTTACACGTATATGTGAAAATTGTTTTATGTAAGTAAGTAGGTATAGTTGTGAGTATTCTATTCACATATGCATTTTGAATGATTAATATAAGTGCCATTACTTATTTTAAGTGAGACACCGATGTGATTGTTAGTTTTTTTATATAATCATCAATTTAATAAATTGTTGACAAAATATATATAGTTAACTAATCGCCAGAGGATTTCCTATGTTTCATAATTATGACTAACTACCTAGTTGTACCAAACCGACACATTTTTTACACTGCTTCAAGCTTTATTCGTTCAAGAGACGTCACTAGCATTAAACGTAAGTGGACACAAATTCTACGTAAGTAGGTACACTTTATTATTCCTTACTTGTCGTATTCAATAAACAATCTTGACACTTGTATTATTAATATTTTTCATTTAAAATTATTAAAAGACGTGATATAAACAATTTTACACATAAATTACGTACCAATTTTTATTTGTAAAAGATATTTAAAAATTAAACACAATACAATGCCAATATTATTTAACAGGTGCGACAGGTAAAGAAAAATACAGATTTCATATATTCTTATATTAGACCGTGATCGCTTGGTGCAATTATTATTTTGTCGAATATTTTGTTTATTTTCATAAGTTTACTAGTCAAATAAGAACATGCTCTCTTATCTTGTGACTACTAGGTATATTTACAATAATTATATATTATACAAGGATTTATCTGAAATGTTGTTTTATTCTCTGGTTCGGACTGTGTTCGAAACGAGTATCCTCCGCTAAACTGCCCCCACTTTGGGGCGGCAGGGTGAATTCCTGTTGACAACTACTCAGCCCCAAGGAGATATCGCCTATTCACGAAGTGGAAAACCTCTATATCACAACATCTAAAGAAACAAAATAGTCACTCGTCAAGTCCTCATTGATCAGACCACTGTGTGCTGCATCAAAGACGCCACGTCGCTGTTCAAAGCCGGACGCATGATAATATTAATAGATGTATTCCCAGCTAGGTAAGTACCTACCTACGTTTATACTTTAATAATGTTATGATTACATTAATGGGCCTCTTGTTTAGTGATACCTACTTATGTTACTTACATAAACAAAGGAGTTCTATGTTCTATCGAAATAATGCATTGTTCTGCCGCACAGTGCGATCATTTTCCAAAAGTTCAACGATATGCAAACAAGTTTGTACCTAAAGGATCGTTTATAAGTGTAAATAAATAACATAATGGTATGGGGGCATGATATTGTAACTACAAAACGAAATGAATCATTCGCACATTGACCACTTTGTATCAATTCGAATTGAAAGTACCTACTCATGTCATGTTTAAAGAATGGCGTCCACAATTTAATTTGAACTTTATATATGTAGGGATACGGTAGTATTTTTATAATAAACACGGCGCACAACGTCGTCAGGCGTTTGGGGGAATCCTGATAAAACAGCACTGTGTTGCCACTTTATGATTACTTATCCCCTTCACGGTAAAATTAGTATCATGTCACAGCTAGTATTTAGAAGTCTGTGTATCATGCATAGTTATACTCACCAGTATTAGGCATCACTTTAAATAGTAAATTCTCAAGCCTATAGTTATCCCACGGGCGTAATTAGTGTTATTATTCTGAATCCGGTCATTTCAAATGCACGAGTTTTGTCTTGTTTTTTAATAACTATTGATTTTTAGTTTTTTTGTTAAATTATTATAATTTTTTTAGTACCTCGTAATATGCTATTATCGGTGTAAAAAAAAACGTCATATTATTGACATACTTATAGATTATGAGTTTTTACAAGTGATTTTCATTAATCTAACAAAAAATAATGATTGACAAACTCTGTTTTTAGCTGACTCCACGTTTACCTAAACTGTATGCACATGTCTGAAGTCTGCAGTTATTGATTGCCGTTTCTTGGCGTTCCTTGGACGATGCGATTTTACTTATTTACTGTGTCCTCCTGTGTCCTCACACTGGTGAGGTAACTAAATCCAGTGAGGACACTATATTGCTTAAGATAGCGTTTTGGCGACTTATTTAAATACCCACCCACATTTATTTTATAGAAATACATGAAAAGCTTAATTAAAAGTAGGCAAACTTCTTGTTTCAATTCGAGGTACCAATCGTTTATCACATTTCCCCAATTTAATCGGCCAGGAGATTATGAAGTGGCAACGTGGCAACCCTAAATACTAACCGCGTCCGCCACTCCCTAGCTGTCACGACCGCAGTTATTTCTGGAGTTCCTTTGCGTTAGGTTCTTAGGTTCTTGCTTGCTGTTCATATTATTCTAGTCTGGTTCAGTGTTCCTACTTTGAAGAAGAAATTCGTAAGTACAAATAGCTGTATTACCTAGATCTAGGAAAGTAATGTGCCTATGAAGATTATAATTTATGTTCTGCATTCTGACGTAATATTATCCCTTATAGTACCTATACTACCTATGGTTGTTCGTGCGGCGTAATAATAATAGAACTAACTTGGGACCCGCCCCGACTTCGAAAGAGAAAAGCGTCAGTTATTTTTATAAATAAACAAAAGTACCTACAGACCTATTTATTTTTTTCAGGTTAAAATGGAGGAAGATGACCCTATGCCAGGTAAGTAATGATAGTTTAGTAACGATTTCTATAATATAATACTTACATGGAAGCATAGTATATGTATCTAATACGTAATATGTGGTAAGTAGGAAATATAGCTAGGTGACCTACAACAATTCAATTAGAGGTAGATATAGGTAGGTTACTGCTTATTCATCATAATAGGAAACCTAATTAGGTACTTACTATTCTGCTACCTTATAGGTAGTTACTGTAACATTTGAAAGAAGGACACGCACAGTGTACACAATTCCCATGTGCAAGACTTGTTAATTTATTTTATAACGTATTTTGCTGTTTTCAACCGACTTCAAAAAGGAGGAGGTTATCAATTCGTGTGTATGTTTTTTTATTTTAGTACTAAAGAAGTTTACCACTAGCTAGCTTTAAAACTAACTACTTAACCGCGTAACATTGCATCTGTTTTGCGTACATAGGTATAGGTACCTATGTACCTAGTACGTTAGCATGTTTACTTTCATTTTCAACTCCTCGAGCGGATACAATACAATACAATGCATTCTCATCGATTGGTTGTGGATCTATGCAATTAAGTGGAATGCACACAAAAATGATCTGCATTTGCATGAAACGGGGATCACTACCTTCCCACTGTAACACAGTTTTATAACTAGCACAGGGTGTAATGATTCTGAATTTGTACATAAATATAACTACCGTCATTTCTTTTTCGTGGTATTTTCTACATACTCATCACCGCCTATCTGTTACTACTTATCACACAATTCTAATTTTAATATACAAATTTGTTGTAAGTAAGTAGGACCTATTATGTTTTGTTTAATTAATTCATTCATTGACGACCGCTTGGCGCAGTGGTTCGAACGTAGGCCGCTCGGCTCACTGCACATGGTGGTTGCGGGTTCGATTCCCGCCAGGGCAAATTTCGGAAGTGGCCTTTTCTCTAATTTGCCCAGGTCTGGGTGTCACTGGGATCGCCCCCAGTACATTGTACGGTACCCATAGTACAAGCTTTGCTTACTTTGGGACCGTACAGTTGGTGTGTCTGTCTGGCGATATTTATTTATTATTATTATTTATATTCTTAAAACAAAGCACTTTTTTCAATAAACAGCTGCGCTAAGCCATTGTAAACCGATAAAAAAAACTAAGTAGGTAGGTATTTTGGTGCAGTTTCATGTTATTCTCTTTGAAAGCTTACTCATTAGCACACCAGTTTAATTTTTGTTAGTAATTCAAGGATAAAGAAGTCGGTTGCACTTTTACAAACTTTAGTACAGGATAATAGTGTAGAGTATTACCTACTTATTAATACAGGGTTGCAGGTAATTCGTCGCATTCCATGGTGCGATAGAGGGCCTAAAGTGAAACAAGTCTGACCCCTCCACCCAATATTTTCCGCAAAAGTAACCTAGTCATAACTTACAATAATTATATGTAATTATACTTATAATTATACTTGTACCTACTTATATGAAATTATAACTAGTATCAATAGGTATTACTAGTACTTAATTAATCATATTGTCATCTATACATCTATACAAATAAATAAAATTGGAGTGTCTGTTTGTAATATCAAAATAACACCTTTTCACTAAATGCATATGAAAGTACATACGACACCTATAGCAAAAACGCGATTTAAAAATTTTATGTCTGTCTGTCTGTCTGTCTGTCTGTGTGTTTGTTCCGGGTAATCTCCGAAACGGCTGGACCGATTTTGACGGGACTTTCACTGGCAGATAGCTGATGTAATAGGGAGTAACTTAGGCTACTTTAAATTTTGAAAAACAATTAGGGTTCCGCGTAAAAAATAAAAACACATGAAATCAAAGAGTATCTCCGAAACGGGTGGACCGATTTTCATTGGTCTTTCACTGGTAGATAGCTGATGTTATAAGCAGTAACTTAGGCTACTTTTATTTTAGAAAAACTAAATAAAAAAAAAATGAAAAAATGGGTCCTGTCGCGCGGGCTCACAACGCGGGAGCGGGCTTTTTTGTTAAGTTAAATTCCACGCGGACGAAGTCGCGTGCTCAGCTAGTGTATGAATAAAAATTAATATGTCTTCTTAACATCAAAAGTTCACCATATGGAAAACAACTCATGTTTCAGGGCCTTCTAGAAGGGACAGAAGTCATCAACGAAGACCCTATTTGAGTGCCGAAAACTCATGGCGCGGTGACCCTCGTACCCATAGCCAGATACGAAGGTCTGACCACCAACCAAGAAATATTGGATATCAGCAAGAGTTACACCATCTGCAGAATAACAACCAAACAGGTAATGTTCATGGTTTCCCCCCACAGCAGGCCCCACTTGTTAAGATTGTATGGGAACAGTGCCCTCTCTCTAGTAAAGACACCGAGAGATTTGCCCTCGGCTGCTTATATGTGTATCTGGCTTTAGAACATAGACACAGAGTTCATTAGTGGTGATGATTAGGTACTTACTATGTTGAAGGTGAATTTTAGGATAACGAGTGAGAGTAGGTACCTACCTACATTATTCCTGGCGCAACTTGGCGATTTTGTTTTAGTAGCGGAGAGAGATTTAATCTAATTTTGGTCCACGCAAGCAAAGCGCGAAACAACTGGAACTACCTTTATCAATGGCTTTGTGTGTGACATTAGAAGGGTGGCCAAATTTATAGAATAAGTAGGTAGGTAGTTACCTGGTGCTCCATTTTGTTTTCCAAAGTGGACGGTCACATTTTAGTATCGTTTATAATGTGTTTGTACCTATTGCTATTTACATTATATATACCATTATAATACATATTAAACTGGGTAGGCCATATTTTTAAAGAAAGAAGAAGAGTTACTTACTTGTATAGGTACTTATCTAGTAAATTTAAGGCTTTTTCATTTATAATTTTTAGGTTCACATTTTGGGCCCCATTTTGGAAATAATAGACGCAATCAAAGCCCTGCAAATGAGTTCCAAGCTCCAGCATCTCACGGTCTCAGCCGCGGCCGCGGCCGTGGCCGTGCTGACAGTCAACGTGGAGGATATCATGATTCCGGAGTGAGGCCGATTGGATTTAGAGCAATCGAAGAAATGGCACACTCAGATATCGAAGACATTATAATAGCAGTAAATCGGAGAAAAGAGGCACTGTTAAACTTCCTTCAAGAAGAAATACGAAGTCCCGACATATTTGTACTAATTATGGAAATACTATCAAAAGTGTCTCAATCTAGATTCACAGAATTAAAATGTAACTTGATGCTAGAAGTTTGCAAGTCCAACATTATTAACAGTTTGAGGAGTTATCTGATGGATTTGCCGTATGCGGAAAATAAATCCTTAAACAGTTTGTACTGGAATAATCAATTGGAATTTTGGAAAAATTATGTAATGTTTTGTGAATGTATTGTTGCCACGTCACCGTCTACGGCCCTTAAAAAGTGCAGGTCATTAATAGAAAATGTACCTAAAGTGTGCTTAGATGGATTATCTCAAAGGCATGATTTCACTTTACCTGAAGAATATGTCACGAAAATGAACGAGTTAAGAGAAAAGTTGACAACATATGAAAATGAGGTAAGAATTTTAGGCTGAAGTTGCTAGGTGCAGAGATAAAAACTTTTGTGAAATATCGCGGTACAATAGGTGAATTATTACCTAGCTAAGGTCTCCTGTTGTTACCTATGGGTACTATATTAAGTACGTATACTACATTAGGTTCAAACTACATGAAATTAGCCAGGGCCCCTTATTTATAGGCAAGTGTATATGTATACTAGGTGAACCAGAAAGGGTATACTTTTTTTTTTTGCAACTTTACTTTGTAAATTTAAAACTATCGGCTTTGTGGGACAGTTGAAGTACTAAAGGTTTCGTAGACTTATGAAATCTATCAACAGCTGTATCCCTGTAACACCTTCTGTTTTTCACGTTTCCTCCAAAACTGATAGTTTTAGAATTACAAAGTTAAGTCTTGGAAAAAAAGTATACTCGTTCTGTTTCAACCTGCATAGGACCTAAAAAAAGCTTCTTATGATCTAGCCGTCAATTAAAAGACTCAAGCAAATTGACGACGAGAAGCCTCCCAACGACTTCCGAGAGCTGAGTTTAGTGCCGACTCGGGAAGACTTGCTGGAAACGAGACCATTCTTGCGGCCCAATATTGTCGATGGCGGGTACCAGGATGTGGAACACTACCTGGACGTTCAGTTCCGGCTGCTGAGGGAAGACTGCTTCGGACCGGTCAGAGATGGAATAAGTGAGCTCTATCATTATTATCAATATCATGTGTATCAGAAATTTCTTTGGAAACGTATTTTGTAAACAAATACTAAGTAAATGGGCACCTACCTAAGTCATTGTGTTTTGTTTACCTCACAGATCAATACATGGCGGATCCTAATAAGAAGAAATACGATAATATCCGGTGAGTTCCGTTAATCATTATTAGCTGGTTTTATATAAGTACTTATTATGTTGTAGTTACCTTCAAATTATTAAAATATTGCACAGTGAATAGAACCAGAAAGGACATTTATACATTACGATAAAAAAGAAACATTAGATAATGTTTCTTTTGGGCTTGTATTGTTGTGAGGTACATCATCATCATCATACATAGGTAGGTACCATATCATACGACTGGGGGCGATCCCAGTAACACCCGAAGGACGGAAACATTATAATTCTTCCCATTTACGGACGAGCACGCGCCTTACGGGTTCAACAGTGGGGTAAATTCAAAGGTAGACTTCAAATTCTAACAAATGTTCATTATTTCCAGCGTTTTCCGTAACGTGAAATTTGTTGAGCCGTATATTGCTCAATCAAGGGTCGGTTCCGTGGTGCAAATCGACTTGAATACTAACAGAAACTTTAGGCGCATCAATTGGGCACACAGCAAGAGGTTCCTGTTCGGTGCATTGGTGCTGTTCACTAAAGACAATTGCGCCAGCTTCTTGGCTGCCACGATTCTTGATCGTGATGTTAAGGCTTTATCTGAAGGCAAGGTGAGTAATCGAAAAGAATATTAAAGTATTAGTGTTTCGCAAAACTTATTCCATAGTGAACTATAGAGAACAAAATTGACCGTAAAAAACAAGACCACTGCCCGGTCTGACCTTTGCTGCTTGACTCCCCGTGGTCGCAGGGTCGATTCCCCAAGGCTTGCAAATAATGTCTAGTAGTTTTTATAGCAGGTACCTACTTAGTCATAGACTTATATAATTGTAATGTTTTTGGTATTATTTTTAGATTTTTTTCTATTAAACTTTTTGTATCTTAACCAAGGATTTATGTAAGTCATACCTCGTAGTCATAAATTATTTACTGTAATTGCAAAAGAAAAATACTTAAAAGGAATACTAAAAAAAAAATATCTCGTTATTTTTATTTGTATTATTATACCCAATCGTTGCTTGGTGTGGGACCACATATCTACAATTTTATTTGTTTGGTAACATTTATGATCATTTCAATACCTCTCGTCTTCACCTAATAACTGCACCTATACTTACAGATAGTTATTGGAATTATTGACAAAGCATATGACGACACAATTTACAACGACGATGCATACACTATGATAGAGAGTGAAGTTTACTTCGAGCCCTATCTCCACGCAATGAAGGTGTTACAGGATCCTTCATTTCCGGAAGATTTGGCTATGCAAAAATACATTGTTAAAGTTGATGTGAGTTAAATGTATAGTACCTACTTATATTATCTTGAAAAATATTAATTTCATGGTTAAGTAAGTAAGTATTTTATTTATTAGAAACAGTAAGAAACATTTATGCTAAGCAACGGTACCTAACCTACTTATGACTTAAAATAGGGCATTGATTAGACAATTAAATAATATTGATCTACTTTATTAACTAAAATATTTCAGCCCATCCCACGTCACCCTGCATATTTAACTGAAAACAAAGAATTTGTAGTTAAGGAGACTACAAAGACTATAGAACAAGAAGAGAAAGATATATTAAGAGAACTTGAAAGATTAGATATGGGAGCAGACATTGATTTATCTATAAAAGAGTTAAATGACGAGGCAGTACACATTAAAGAAGAAAATCATGTCCCTACATTAAAATTTATAGTTTTACGTAACGAAACGTGGCCCACTCGAGAAGAAATGAATTTTAATGAAAGTCAATATGAGGCTTATCGTTTGGCACTTACACATGAGTTTGCTGTTATTCAAGGTCCGCCAGGCACGGGAAAAACTTATCTTGGAATTAACATAGCAAAAACTTTGTTGAGAAACATTGAGACGGACAGTAATTGCCTTATGCTAGTAATTTGCTACACAAATCACGCGTTGGACCAATTTCTTGAATCGATTCTAAAAATTACCTCGTGTGTGACTCGCATCGGTGGCCAATCTCGCAACAAAGCTATGGAACAAATTAATTTGAATAACCTACGACGAAATTTAAAGCATCATCCTGCTCAAAGGTTATGTAATGAGCAAAGGTACACTTTAAGGGACTCAATTAGCAACTTCCGAAAAACTCTGATATTGTTGGATGTTCTTAACAATGGAGTTATCAGTTACAATAGCATTAAAGATGATGTCAGAGAGATAAGAGCACTTGGAGAATATTACAATGATAAATTAGATATTTCTAGAACTGATCCTTTGAACTACTGGTTATTTGAAAACAGATCTGCATATGTTTCTGATTTCAACGCTTGTTTGTTAGAATATGGGACAGTCGAAAAGCATGATAATGATGATACTGACGAATATCTACTTAGGGTTAGAACAGAAATGGTTTTGGACAATATAAATATATTTGAAGACGAACATGAACGTCCAAATTCTCCAACAGAATTGACAGCTTCTTTTTCATTAGATGATGCAAAATCTAAATTAAAACATCTCGTTTTGAAATATAAAGCATGTGAAGTTTACAACGAAAGATACATGTTATTTCAAGAAATACAAGACCTTAACTCCAAAATAAATTTATTTACTGTAAGTATCTCTATGGGTCTTGGGTAAGCGATGGTAAGCGCAATTTCTATAGGTTTGACTTTAATCTTCTTGTTGCAGGACATGTTGACCCATCGTGACCGGGAAGTCCGATTTCATATAACACATAGAACTAATTTCGCCTCAATCTCGCCACAGAACCGCTGGTGTTTGTATTTCACGTGGGTTAAAAACAAACTAAACGAAGTGAAAACTGAGCTGGGCCATTTGCAGGTCAGTTGATTGCTTCTATTTCATTACACTAATAAGATTATATTTAATAACTCCCTATACCTACTGTTGGCAATCCCAGCGGCCCAGCAACGATGTATTCAATGTGGCGGGGTGCGTAAATCGGTCTTTAATTCCGACCAAACTCGATCCAAACATTAATGTTACGATAAAACAATAACAAAATTATATGTAACTGCTTTACAGGCAACAGTCTCAAACCACGTTTCTGCCTATGAAGAGGCTAGGATGTTGATGGATGTGAAATTACTTAAAGGCACTAAAGTCATAGGAATGACTACAAGTGGCGCAGCGAGAATGCGGAAGCTACTGCAAACAATATCGCCGTCCATAGGTAATTTAGAAAATCATTTCGCTATCATCCCAACGTTTAAAACGTGAAATACGAGTTTCCATTTTGAATTTTACCTATACCAGAGAAAAGGACCCCAAGACTGAAAATTGTATGCATTTCCATTACATTTTGTGAAATCATTGTTCATTTATATTTATCTTCGTGTCAAAAATCGGTATGTGCTATGTGGACCCATAACTCCTTGACAGTTGTCATTTTGTCGGCCAATGAACTGCTGGGTGACAGACTTTTTTAGACTTATTCAGAGCAACAAAAACCGGTATATTTTAATTAAATTACCGCTATTTAATTATACTTGCTTATACCTACTCACAAGATGTTTTTTTCATTGGCAGTAATCGTGGAGGAAGCAGCGGAAGTGTTGGAGCAACACATTATCACCTCGCTCACAAAGTCCTGCGAACATCTTATCTTGATTGGTATGTCATCAATTACTACTTAACAACTTCCATTCCCCAAAATGGCGCCTACGGTGAGCATTTGATTTTGATATTTATTTATTCAAGGTGACCACCAACAACTGAGACCATCGGCGTCACATATGCGACTAGCGAAGAAATTCAACATGGAGGTCTCGCTTTTTGAGCGCATGATCACCAACGGGATCCACAGCCGGCGGCTCAACGTGCAGCATCGCATGCGCCCGGAGATCGCGCAGCTCATCTCACCGCACATATACCCAGATTTAGATAATCACCCATCTGTGGACAACTTCGAAGACGTACGCGGAATGACGAGCAATGTTTTCTTCCTCACACATAATTATCGAGAAGAGGTCAGTTTACGTCACACACATATTACTTAATTGTTTCGTTTCGGGTTATAAAGAGAGATTTTAGGTGGGTTCATTATTATTAGCACTTAATATATACAATTCAGATCTAATCATTGTTAAGGTACCGATCTAATTCTTGCTCCGCATCATGTAGACACGCGGCAGCGTGCCAAGCCAAGTTCAAGCAAACATAATTATTTTTACGTATCAGTGTTTATTTCTTTCATAAACTAATAAACTATCAATGTATTCGATGGTTTCATGTGATGGCATTCAAATGTCGTTAGACTGATTACTGTCACGCTTTTCAGGAAATCAACGAAAACATGAGTCGAGCAAACCACAAAGAAGCAGATTATGTGCTTGGGTTGGCAAATTACATTGTACAACAGGGATACAATGCCGAGGATGTCACGATACTCGCTGCCTATTCGGGCCAAATGTTTTACTTGAAAAAAGTGGGTACTTCCTTACCTTACTCTACCCTACCTCTATTTCATCCCTCTATAAAGCCACGTTATACCTAACTAGCTGTGCCCCGCGACTTCATCCGCGTGGTATTGGATTATTGGGTTAAAAAGTATCCTATATGTTAATCCCGGTTATAATGTATCTGTGTTCCAAGTTTCATCCAAATCCGTTCAGTAGTTTTTGCGTGAAGGAGTAACAAACATACATACATACATACATACATACATACATACATCCACACTCACAAACTTTCGCATTTATAATATTAGTAGGATATAGGCAGACACTATGCGTTTTTTACGTGGTGAGATCCTCATGGTTACTCGGACGTCGTGGGGGAGGCGTGCGGGTTATACTGGACTCCTAGTGGACTTTCTCTAGTGCCGGATTAAGCAAGCGCGGGGCCCGTAGTCGGTTACCGAGTGCCTGACATGGATTGTCTTAGTAGGAAAAGTTGTAACGTTTCACGTTTTTGTGACATCAAGTAAATTCAATATACCACATCTTAATAAGTTTCACTCAAAAAATTACGCTCAGGCAGAGATGAGTGGGTTTAAATACGAGTATGCGGGGCCCCATTTCGCGCGGCCTATGGTCAATCCGGCACTGACTTTCTCCCGCCTTGCGATGAGACCACGGGAACGCTTTCACACACATCCGTGAAGTCCTCTTTTCCATACTCAACATTGTGGGTACCTATACGCAAGTTGAAAGCGCACTTATTGCACTTTACACCAATTCAGATGGCACCATTAATATAGTATGTAGGTACTTACTTAGATTTTGATTACAAAATACTAGATATTTTATTTTTTCAGGAACGCGAATCGTACGCCTACCTTTCTGGTGTTAAAATAACTGTAGTCGACAATTACCAAGGCGAGGAATCAAAAATAATTCTGCTGTCTCTTGTGAGGAACAACGATGAGAATAAGATTGGATTTTTGGGAACAGAAAACAGAGTTTGTGTAGCGTTATCAAGAGCAAGAGAAGGTCTGGAGAATATCATTTTACGAAAAGCTAATCATTTACGTGTTACAAATACGCTAGTCGCTACTACCAAAGAGCATGTACAGATTAATAGAGTAAATAAAATAAATGGATATCCCCAGACGAACACACCAACTGTATGGTCCCAAACTAATCAACGCATGTAATGGGTTCAATGTGCTGGGGGCGATGCCAGAGACACCCGACCAGGGCATATTTCAACTTTTCTAAACGGTCGTCTAGCTGACAGATCTACAGTAACTAAGTTACACGGAAAATGAATAATCAATTTAACAAAAATCGCCAGACTGACGACGCACCAAGTGTTTCCCCAAACTAAGCAACGCTTGTGCTATGGGTACCGTACAACGGACCGGGGGCGATCTCAGTGAAACCCAGAGAACCCACCAACCACCACGTGCCGAGCGGCCTACGCTCGAACCACTGCGCCAAGCGGTCGTCTAACCCAAATCAAATACCATCTAAAACTTAATAAATTAACTTACGAGCAAATTATTTCACAATTACAGGTTTTTATATGTTCGGGAATATCAATATGCTTAGGCAAAACTCACCGCTGTGGCAGAAAATATCCACTACTTTGGAAAACAATAATTCGCTAGGATCGAGTTTGAAAGTGACATGTCAAAATCATCCTGAACAGATAACTGACGTAAGTTACATTTTATAAATTCGGGATATTTTAGGATTCAATAAACAAATTCATACACTTAGAACCAAACCTAGAACTATCAAGGTTTTATCCCGCACATCAAAGTAATGGATACGATACGACAGCGAGGAGGGCAAGAGAATCGAACTCTAATATAATTATTTACTAAAGTTATCTTAGACAATCATCACAGGATTTATATTTCAAAAAGACGAGAATTTGGGCTTTTTTCGGTTTTCAGATTTGTCTTGGAGAACAAAACCGCGGCTGGCCTCAAACAGCGGAAATGCCAAAGACGGAATTAATTATGAATGTTTAGCTCAAATACGATTTTTTACAGATTTCCTCTCCGGAAGAGTTCTCTAAAGTACCCGAGGGAGGCTGCCTTCTGCCGTGCAACTTCCAGTACCATTGTGGACACAAATGCCAACTATTTTGCCACGGATATGATCGTGAACACGTAATCACAAAATGTGCATTCAAGTGCGAAAGGTAAGGGTTTATTAATATATCTCCTATTATATACAGGGTTATGGTAAAACACTAACACCCACTCAAGACTATAATACTAACATTCAATCACCACTCATATCTGACTGACCACCTTTTCAACTAGGTAGGATATAACCAAATTTTAGTTAATCTTTTATTTTAAGAATACTCTGCGATCTTCAACACGTGTGCCCATTAAAATGTCGGGAAACTTGCGAGCCGTGCAAAGTTCTTATGCCGAAGATTTTGCCGTGTGGCCACGAAATGAACGTGTACTGCCATCGGGAGCCCGACGACCCCGCTAACAAGTGTTCCACCATGATAGACGTCACACTTCCTGCCTGCGGACACGCGGTATGTTAAAGACCATTTGTATTCCCCGAAAATAGGTTAGGTAAAGGTACTTAAACTACTTACACTGCTTTACCGTGGTAATTGAGAAGGCTGTTTGTCATTTCGCTGATGATAATAGTCCCCAAGCAATGTCGGATGTATACGAACCTCCTAGCGAGGTACTCATGTCCTTAGCACGTGATTACCTATAACATCAATTCCACAAGTCATCGGTCTTGGTTTGCACACTACTTTAATAATTGATCATGCCATTCAGTTTTATAGATATTTATGTTTTACAGACCCAGAAAGCTTGTTTCGTGAATATAAAAGACGTGAGATGTGTGGAACGCTGCGTTAAACGATTAGAAAAATGTGGACACGTCTGCTCCCGTCGGTGCCATGCCACCGACGACCCAGACCACGAAAGGGTAAAATAGATATAATCATTATTTACTATCTTTGTGTTTTTTTTTTCAAATTGGATAAGGTTCTGGTAGCACATTTATCTATAGCTATAGGTACCATACATAAATACAGTATGTATCAATAGTCCAAAATAACACTCGGGGAGTGTTACACATTTTGGACTATTGGGTATCCTACTTGGTTTAGCATCGGGTATAGAATTAATTGGATGGTATACATATTTTTCCGATATTCGAACTCCTTTATTCTATTTTTTTCCCACCACTTTAAAAAAACATCCTCAATCATTTATACAAAGTTTCCTTTAATATTCGTGGCTGATATTCGTTATTAATGCAGATAGATAAATCTATTTCTTAGGCCTTTAGGTGTGTTCTAAGGCCACAACACGAAGTTGTGACCAATATTCAAAGACCCGGAACTCCGAAAATATGTTGACTACGTATAGTCTTGTTTTCACTAGGTATCTAGCTAGGTAGTTACCGTATAGTATGTAACTAAATTATTATTTCGGCCTTTTCAAACATCCTGTGGACTGGATACTAGGATGATAATAAGGTTTAATAGGTAAATTCGACGGCTCATTCTGACTGGCTCAGTCAACCACCTAAGCTGGGCTAAGCTAGGACCTTCTAACTAATTAACTTAAACCGTTCTGTAATATTAGATTGTACTATTTATATTGCAGTACCAATGTGGGAAAGCATGTGCTCGAGCCAAAAATGGATGCCAAGCTGATTTGATAGGAGAGCGTGGTGACCACCAGTGTCAGAGGAAATGCTACGAAGATTGCGATAACTGCAATGTGCAGGTAACTATTTACTTTTACTGATGCTGATAGCTTGATAATGCACCCTTTTGTGCCTACCTTGCATTCCCCACCTTTTCCAGCTTAGTCAGCATTCCCGTCAGCCTGTCATCCCATCCATCAAAGTTAGTCAGTCCGCTTCCAACATCCCAGCTAGACGGTTGTCTCAAATTAAATATCTATTTTTCATTTTTTAAAAACCTAAGCCCATTAAGCCCATATAGCTACTTTTGTTATACATATTTATATTTTTCATATACCTACCATTCACTGTCTACGTTTAGTATGGTTCATTGCCGTAATTTCTAAATGAGAAGGTCGGTGGCTCCTTCCAGTATTATAATTTAGTAAAGTAATATTTTTGGACACTAAGATGAATCATCGCAACGCGCAAGTAGAAAAGCTAGTGTGGAGATTCCCTACACGATAGCATCGAGGTGAAATGAAGTCCTCAGACAAAGTGAAATCACCAATACAATTACTTATTACCTAGTCATAGCAAGTAACTAAAAATAAATTAGTATGGTCAGACAGACACCAACTGTTAAATTGTGATAGTACTTGAAAAAAAAATATTTATTCAGGTTTTAAAGAAAAGATCGAACTGCAAACACGTGGAGCGTGTGGCTTGCTGTATGAAGGTGGACGAGTTACCGTGCAAAATGAAATGCGCTCGCACCATGCCTTGTGGACACTTCTGTACAAAGAAATGTTTCGAAAACTGTGGCAACTGCACTCAAATGGTAAGCTTATATACTTAATTATATATACCGTGGACCCCGGTAATCCGGCCCCTGTTTAATCCGGCACCCGCTGTAATCCGACATGCAACATGTACGCGCCAGCACTATTGTACTCGACGCGTAGGTTAGGTAGGTATTGTTTTGATTTAGATTGCTTAGTTTGAGAAAATTCGACATACCTACATAATGAAGTATTATTTATATTTCAGAGTATAACATAATAGAATCTTATGATTGGATCTGTAATTTGTCGAATTACCTTTCTTTTGTAAAAAAATCCGGAGTATAATAATACGACAATTCGATAGTTCGACACTGTCCTGCAAAACGTTTATCGCATTACGCAACTAAGTTATATACTTCTTTATATAATTGTTTTTAATTAGCAACCTATAAAAAATGGGATCACTATTTTATCCGATTGTAGAAAAGGATTCGCCTGATTCTAAGCAGTTTTTTTTTTTTTTTTTTGGGCCCTTTGACCTTTGTCAAAGGGTTAATAATTTATATGTTTAGGTACGAGTATATGTATTTCGTCTCGATTCTAAGCAGTTATCGTAGCCTATAGTATAGACGCTTGTAGAATCTATAGTATAGACGCTTACAACACAGAATACCAAAGGCATTGCTCGCAGGTTGCCGACCTTAGGGGGAGTGGGACAGGGTGAGAGGAAGGTCAGATTTCCTGCTCTCAAACTCCTAGTACGAAACGCAGCTATAATTTGTATTTATTTATTTCATGCCTAGAAATAATTTATACTAGCTGTGCCCCGCGACTTCATCCGCGTAGTATTAGATTATTGGGTTAAAAAGTATCCTATATGTTAATCCCGGTTATAATCTATCTGTGTTCCAAATTTCATCCAAATCCGTTCAGTAGTTTTTGCGTGAAGGAGTAACAAACATACATACATATACATACATACATACATACATACATCCATCCACACTCACAAACTTTCGCATTTATAATATTAGTAGGATGGCAGAACAACGTTTGCTGGGTCAGCTAGTTACTTAATAAAATCCAAATAACTGCATGCGGTTAATAAAGTTATCAATATTCGCTCACTAGGTCACAAAAGTAATACCGAATTGCGAGCACAAAATCAAGATTGAATGTTCAAAAGAGCCAGCTCAGGACCTCTGCACAGCAAAATGTAAACGAATACTTAATTGCGGACATCCCTGCACTGGTGTATGTGGAAAGCCTTGCGACGCCAGCAAATGCAAGAATCTGTCGAACCAAGAACTCGAATCTCCTTGTGGGCATAAAGTTAAGCTTCCATGCAATATTCTATCGTCATTTGCTCAAGGTAAGTCGCTCATTTAAAAAAACAAAATACCATATATTATTAATTAAGTTCCGAAAAAAAGTTAAACTGGTAAGGACCTAATAATAAGAATACTATACCCGAACCTTGCAGTGTATCAAAATTCCAAAATAATATTAACGACTTAGGACTGTCTCCACCGCATTTGCAAGCGGAGGCGGGCGTTCACAACCTTTGATGGAATTCACAGCTTACTCATGCACAATGGGCATGATGCGTAAAACAATTTGATTGCATAATTGGTACACTACTATTTTTTATTCAACAAGTAAATTAACTGGGTAATAAGAATCCGACACCGATAAGAACATATAACTAGGTAGGTACCTACCATTTGCACACGCGCTGAGAATCCATGAACCGCACGATTATATTGTCAGTTTTGTCTCTCGTCCTTTCCCTTCGGTAGGTACTAGGGAGGCTATACATTGTTGTCATGAATTACTCTTTTAAACTTCCATCAACACCATTGCACCCGTATTCCCCGAAAGGGTGGGTAGAGGTGTCATGTTCTTGTAAATGATTTGTGGCCTTTTGGGCTAGAGTTGGATTTTGAGGTTTTTTTTTTTGGGTACCTATATTATTTTGTGCTAAGGTGTCAGGAGCCATGCAATCAGCTGAGTCCTCCGTGCGAGAAGCTCTGCGAAGTGAAATGTGCTCACTCGCATTGCAGCAAGCTGTGTGGTGTCATGAATTACTATTTTAAACTTCATTAAAATGAAAAACAAATTGCACGGTTAAAATAAGGAACCTCTTCTCTACCTGCCCTTAAAATGAGTATGGTGAATACATTTTATTGGTAAAGTAGGTACCTATGTTTTACATACTGTTAGATACCTACTAGTAGTGAAAATAATTTTCAAAGTAACTTCAACATTGTCAGAAAATATAGACGTTTAAAGTTTCGAAAACGGTAAGTACTAGCTAAGCTAGTGTATCCAGACGTCATAACGGAGTAGTCTTAGCAAAATTTAAATTATCTTCGTATTTGTTTTATATTTAACTAGCCGTGCCCGCGACTTCGTCCGCGTGGAATTTAATTGACAAAGTTTCATACAAACTTTCATCCCCTATTTTATACCCTCGGGGGTAGAATTAATCAAAATCCTTTCTTAGCGGATGCCTACGTCATAACATCTACCTGCATGCCAAATTTCAACCGGATCCGTCCAGTGGTTTGGGCTGTGCGTTGATAGATCACTATTTCAGTCAGTCGGTCACCTTTGAGTTATATATATACTAGTTGCTGCCCACGACTTCGTCCGTGTAGTATTTAACTTAACAAAAATTTCGGTATTATCGGGATAAAAAGGATCCTATGTGTTAATCCCGGTTATAAACTATCTGTGTTCCAAATTTCATCCAAATCCGTTCTGTAGTTTTTGCGTGAAGGAGTAACAAACATACATCCACACTCACAAACTTTCGCATTTATAATATTAGTAGGATATTAATATGAAAAAATATTTCATAATATATCTGAAAATAATTGGTACTTATGAGTTGATATAAAAAATATACTAAATTAAATATTAGTCTTCATGGCCATTTAATTATTGACAGGTGTAATAAAACCGGAAGTGTTACTGGCCCACTGCAAGGCGCCGTGCGGCGCGGAGCTCGCGTGCAAGCACTTGTGCGGCGGCTCGTGCGCAGGCTGCCACCAGGGCCGGCTGCACGCGCCCTGCAAGCAGCCCTGCAACCAGGACAACATCTGTGGACATCAGTAAGATATTAGGCCTTCAATTAGGGCTCTTCTTCTTTCTTTAAAGAGAAATGAAAGAAATTATAAGGTCCCTAGTTATTTCTGGCTTTTTTGTGCACCCAGGTTTTTGAAGTCGGTTCCAATTTTTTAATATTTTTTTTTTACTTGACACTGGCGAGTAAGAACAAGATATTATCTGCCATAGTTATTTGAAATGGTATTTATGGCCAAATTCAAAATCAGAAAGGTCACTAAAATACACCATCGCACCCGTATTCCCCGAAAGGGTGTGAAGAGGTGTCATGTTCTTGTAAATTATTTGTGGCCTTTTGGGCTAGAGTTGGATTTTGAGTTTTTTTTTGGGTACCTATATTATTTTGTGCTAAGGTGTCAGGAGCCATGCAATCAGCTGTGTCCTCCGTGCGAGAAGCTCTGCGAAGTGAAATGTGCTCACTCGCATTGCAGCAAGCTGTGCGGCGCCCCGTGCGTGCCCTGTATGGTGAGTCTCACAGTTCGTACATGTCACGGTTCTTTGTCGTACCAATGTTATAACATAAGCTGTTGTAGGACTTTCGTGTGTAATAGTACCTACTTATCAATCTGAGTTCTATAGGTACATAGATTCTCACCAGGATCGACTTAGGCTATACTTGGGCACACACAGAGTGTAAGAAAGTTATAAAGACTGTTTTTTTTTACCCTACCTATGTAATTTGACAAGAATTTTAGCAATAAGAATATTTAAAAAAATTTAATTGTATAGAAAATTATGATCAGAAATGTCATCTCTCATTTAAATTTAGAAACTATAATGGTAACGCTCAGTAAAAATAAGCAAGGAAAAGTCTCAGTTCAAATTACAAATTGAACTCCAATGATATGAACTAAAAAAGATGTTTTATGATTTACCTACCTAGGTATAGATACTAGGGCGTTTTGAGTCCCCCAACCCTCAATAATTCAAGCTAGGGGCCGAGAGTTAGTGCCCCAAGGTCCCTTATGGAAAGACGGCACTGATCCTCACCTTTATGGATTTGTCAGGAGAAGTGCGGCCGGCGCTGCATTCACGGCGCGTGCCCGCGGCGCTGCGGCGAGGAGTGCGCGCGCGCGGCGTGCGACGCGCGCTGCCCGCGGCGCCTGGCGTGCGGCCACGCGTGCCGCGGCCTGTGCGGCGAGCCCTGCCCCGCCGTCTGCAAGCCGTGCCGCCCGGAGCAGTTCCCGAGGGACTTCCTCGGCGAGGAGTACGGAGACGACGACAAGTACGTCACCCTTCCGATTTGGAGAGAACCGCATGGAGTTTTGCACGAGCCATGGGCCCCAAATTTGCTAATTTCATACAGTTCCTTTCGATCGGAAAATCATTGGTCATTAATATTATTCAAGGTTATTGGTAAACACTAACAACATGTCAGGTTTATAATTACTGATAAACTATTTAACCAGGGAATTCACGCGTGAGATGTAAATTTGTCGTTACAGATAAAATGATCATGGATCTTTACAGACTGCCAGTTCGCCCTAAATATTTATTTCTTTTGTAAACTCGTCATACACCATAGCTGCACAAACTATATTCGATAGTATACATTCACGAATTATTCCTGTTCCCTTAGATTCATTCTGCTCCAAGATTGCGGCCATATTCTGGAATTCGATGATATGGAAAACCTGATGAAAGGCGACCAGGAGAATATACAGATCCGTAAATGCCCCTTCTGCCGCGCGCCCATCATTAACACGAACAGATACAAGGACCAAGTGAATGCCATGTTTAAAAATGAGATAAATCCAATCAAAGAACGAGTGTACGGCACAAAAGACCAAATATTAAAGAAAAGCAAGGAGCTAGTACTTAAATTTAACTCAGCCGTTGTGAAATATAGGACAACAGTTCAGAAATACGGTAAGTAAAGGCCGACACTCATTTGGCGGCACAGCAAAGGCTTTTTAAGCGCTTATAATTTTGAATCTCATGAACCATCACTCACATTTCGTAAGCAGCTTGCTCGAAAACCTTTGCCGTGCCATGCCGCCTAGTGAGCGCCGGGTTAAGTATGTACTACTAATTAAATATAATAATCAAACCAGAGAAAATAAAGAGCGGAAGGTTAGCGTGGTATGGACATGTTATGCGAAGAGAGGATGATCATGTGGTCAAAAGGACGATGAGTATGAGAGTGAGCGGTAGTCGGGGTAGGGGACGTCCTAAAAAGACGTGGATGAACTGCGTGGAAGAGGGTATGACCGAAAAGGGAGTGAGTGCAGAGATGACGGATGATAGGCTTGAATGGAAGAAGAGAACGTGCTGCGCCGACCCCACCTAGTGTGGGATAAGGGCAAGGTGATGATGATGAATCAAACCATTTCTAATACCACCTACTACTACTACTACTGCTGTTCTAGCTCTTTTGTAGAGTAATTACCCACCTACAGTTGGAAAGGGGTTTTCAAATCAAACAAGTAGAGTAGTGAATTAAACTAATAATTTTATAATACTGTTCAACGTGTGTTTCTTGCAGACGAATTTGCTGCAGCGTTTCGTAGCTTTACTTCAGTATTAAAATTACGTCAGAAGGGTTCCCTGTTGCAACTGGAAATGATGTCTTTATACTTGAACATATTAGAAATGATCGCGGAATGTTGCAATAATTATCTAGCACTGAAAATCACAGAATTGGAAGACGAATTTAAGCAACAAGTCAAAATGATATGTAAAACGCTGGTCACTAATGAAAAGAAAATTTCTACGCTTAAGATTAGCCAACAGCAGCAAAAAGATATCGGGAACGAGATGAAACGGATGAACACTATTGTACAACTTGCTAAAATACTTAACCTTTCGAAACCCATAACAAAAGGACCTGAATTATTAGAATGTATCAATACAGCGAAATCAACGGTATTTTCTTTCTCAGTATTCCAAGAAGATAAAGCTATAGAAGCTCTTAAGTCATTACAGACGCTGGTGAAAGCGAGTGGCATCGTGTCTAAGCTGGAACGAGAGTTAATCGTAAAGGCCATAGGTATGAAGGCTGGGCACTGGTATAAATGTCCCAATGGACATTTTTATGTGATTGCCGACTGTGGAGGGGCTAACCAAGTGAGCAAGTGCGCCGATTGCGGCGCGGCGGTGGGCGGCTCCAACCACAGACTCCTCGATAGCAACGCCCACGCACCGGAAATGGACGGCTCACGATTCGCCGCATGGTCGGAGGAATATAACAACATGGCAAACTTTAATCTAGACTAATACATTTTAATAATGCCTGAAATAGGCATAGAGGTACCTACTGCACATCACATTCATACAAGATTATCACACGATAGATTTACGAAGTAAAATGTATGCATCACATAGGTACTTATTGTTTGTAACTTCCTTGCCGAAACAAATACCTAATGTAAACATGCTCAGCTCATGCATTTATATCAAATTATAGGGGAAAAAAATGTGCCTAAGACCATGGCAAACATAACGGCCAACGAGAAGCGATACGAAAAAGAATGAGTAGGTAGATAATTTTATTAAATTTTAAATTAAACTTATGGTTTCTGACACTAAACGTACAATGAATTTATAAAATGACCGCTTGCATGTTGGTAAACCCTGCAGTGCAGTGACCGACTTGACATTACCGTTGAGTTGCTTCTAGTTGGCTGTCGTGGTATGATTAATATGTACGTGTTAACAAATTGTGAAACTAACAAACTTTTATTGACACTCTCGCGATAGATTTTCAATAGATTTCGACCTACGACCTACACATAATAGGTTCAGGATGCATCAGTGCCTTAGGATTATGGTTTAGGGTAGGATGGTAGGTAGGTAAGTACAGCTCTGTCAAGACAGCGAATCAGTAGGTGCCTATAGAGTATAGGATAGGTCATCGGAGCGAAAATTTATAAAAGGTTTTTAGGATAGACACTGCGGAAGCAGCAGGCCTGTGTGAGTAACATAAGGTGGAGGCGCCTGTCAAGCCCGCGAAATTCAAAATTTTCGAGTATTTTTATAGTTTATCCAAAATCTGAAAACATTTAAGACAACATTTTGTGATTTGCGACAAACACAGTATGCAGTGCGTTTATTAATACATTTATTTTACTCTAAATATTATCACGGTGGATATGATGCTAGTAAATCACTAAATATACAAAAATTGCCAGATTATCTGGATAGCTGTCGTTCTTGAAATGTTTTGGAGTAAGTTGGATATATTAATAAATGCACTGCACACGGTCTTCTTCGCGAATTACAAAATGTGCCTTTTATTATTATCAGAATTTGAATAATTTCTAAAAAACCTCAAAAAATTGAACTACGCGGGCTAGATGGGCGCTTTAGCCATAATTCACATGTTACTTGTCAGTGTCAGATGTTGGTCTACCTCCCTATTTAATGCGTTTAGTTAACTACTTATTACTAAGAAATGTATGTGTTTCTTTAATGTGAATCTATTGAATACAATTTTAAAGTTCCTTTGTATGTTTTTTTTACATCCACTTCCCCCACATACTAGGTAGAGGTACCTATTACATGGAATTATGATTTGAATATGAGTTATTTTGACAACCCATTATTAATATTATAAGTAAATTATCTGAATACAACTACACTGGTCGAAGACTGAACCTTTGGATGTGTTTTTATGGAGCCAGCCAACACCAAAGATGTGATGGATGTTTTCGTAGCGCTGTAACCCGTAACAGAACGTAAAGGTGGAAACGTAGTAGGTAGGTACGGTACGTGACTAGGGTTGTCACATGCCCGGTATTTTTCGGGCTGCCCTGTTTGTAGGCTATGAAATTATAAGAACCCGTAATTAGCAAAATAGTTGTGGTGGCATATACATCCTACACCACTACATAGGATTATACATACAAACTAAGAAGCGGCGCTTCTTAGGTTAGTTCTTAGTTTAGGCAAATAGGAACGCAGGACGCATCCGTTTTACGGGACTATTTCACTATGTTTTTGCACAGCGGTATTAAATCTGGCATTACGGGTTGACCGGTTTGGCCGCCTTTCAACTCATAGATTACTTGTATTATGATTCAACTTGTTGATTGCTAAACAATCAACTCGACATTCAAAAAATTGAAAATAGTCGTGTACGTGAACACAGCGTCACAGCGCAATTTGTAAAATCAAGTAGAAATTGAATCAATAAATTGAAACGTGAGTAGTAGCAAAATTCTTGGTAGTAGTCATGAACAATATAAACCTTAACTACCTTGACATACGGTATGTGATCTTCTCAGTAGAGGTCGCGTTCCGATCCGGTGGTAGACTTATCCTCGCCACCTCTTCTGGCAGCGGCCCAAGCCGAGGTCGTGTCCCTTGTGGCGCCCTTGAGCTAGCTGCCCCCCTGCCCCTCTGGCTGGAGCGCACTTGCGCTCGCCCTCTGTCCGGGTGAAGTTGTTATGGCCACTCTGGCCAACAATATATAGTCAATTAAAAAAAAAAAAAAACATACAATATGTATGAGCAGTCGCGCGTATGCTCTTGTGGTAGCTTTAGGGCGCTCCAAGCAAATTTATTCAAGCGATCGTATGTCAAGGTAGTTGAGGTTTAATTAAATTGTGGTCTTCAATTGCGCTCCGCCGCGCTTCCAGCGGTGTGCGCTGGGCCCAAGAAGCTTAGAAATGTATAAAGTTCTTGGCTGGGCCTCACGTAGTATTGTATTCTCTGTGGTAGTCACTTTGTATCTACTTTTTTTATGGCTCTGTCCTTTTGGACAATTCTGCCCATTCTGCCAATGACAAGTGAGGCCACAGAAATACGACGCTATGAGTGAGGCAATACACGATATTTATACACTAGAGAGTGTATGACTTTGTCCAAGAAGCATATAAAATTCTTGGCTCAGTTCTTTTGGACAATTCGATGGATACAGCCTGTTCTGCTGTCAATGGTGAGTGTAAGGTCAGTTATGTCAAACAAAACAGCTGTCATTCAACGGAGTTTATGGCGTATGTCTATGTGCTTACCAAACCAACCTACAGAAGATTATAACTGGTTCTGGTTACCTATTATTACAATTGATTTCAAAGCCGCTTACCATGCAGGATCAAGATAATGAGGAAGAAAACCAGCAAGTAGGGCCTGTCGACAATGCTTGGGCAATGAAAATACCGAAATTTACTCCTGACGACAACCCACATGGTCTGCTGGAAGAAAGCAAATTTGCGACGTTATTTCCGAAATACAGAGAACAATATTTAAAAGAATGTTGGCCACTCGTTCAGAAAGTGTTAAAAGAACATCACATAGTGGCTGAACTAGATCTTATAGAAGGTAGCATAACCGTTAAAACAACTAGAAAAACATGGGATCCCTATATAATAATTAAGGCTAGGGATTTGATGAAGCTTTTGTCGAGAAGTGTACCATTTGAACAAGCTGTAAGAGTACTGGAAGACGAGATTGGTTGTGATATAATAAAAATTAACTCCTTTGTTAGCAAGAAGGAAACATTTTTGAAAAGGCGCCAGCGGCTCATCGGTCCCAATGGCGTGACTCTGAAGTCCATAGAACTGTTGACAGAGTGCTATATGCTTGTGCAAGGAAATACAGTATCCGCAGTGGGCCCATACAAAGGTTTACTTCAAGTTAGGCGTATAGTAGAAGACACAATGAAGAATATACACCCAATGTATAATATAAAAAGTTTAATGATCAAAAGGGAGTTAATGAAAGATCCAAAATTAAAAAACGAGAGCTGGGATCGTTTTTTACCGAAATTCAAGAGTAAAAATGTGCCTAGAAAACAACCTAAAAAGAAAGTTAAGAAGAAGCCTTACACTCCATTCCCACCGGCACAAACTGAAAGTAAAGTTGATCAACAACTTGCTACTGGAGAATACTTCCTCAAAGATGAACAGAAGAAAGCTAAACGTCATCATGAGAAAGAAGAAAAACAAGCTCAAGCTAAGCGTGCTAGAGAGGAACAGCGGCAGAAAGATTATATACCACCAGAAGAAAAGAATGACAACATTGAGCCAACACATGCAGAAACAGCAATAGATATTAGCCAATTGAAATCTAAAATGAAAATGTTTTCTAAGCAGCAAAAAGGTTTCAAAAAGAAAAACTGAATTCCAATCTGTTTCTGTCTATGTTTATCATAAACAGGTTTCATTGTAACAGGGTTAGTTGTAATTTGATGTATTCCTTGCACTGTGTTTTAGAGGAGCTACAATACAACAAATTTTAGCCACTTTATTACATGAAATTCAGCATTGTTTTTGTTATATATTCAAATGTTACCCAATTGATGACTGAACGGCTTTTTGATTTATGATTAATACCACCACTTACCAATAGTATCAACAATAAATTCCTAATGAAATACAACTCATTCTTATAAAAAAATATTTGCTACACATAGAATATAATAAATCTTTATTGTACACCATAGTTCGAAATACATTAGTGTAATACAAGGGGGTAAGATTTGTAGCATTTTAGCTCTTCAATCACACCCTGCAAGGAACTGAGACATTACTGCATTTGGAAATTAATTATTAAAATATGGATGTGTGTGTGAATTGTACAAAATAAATATTCAACAATAATAATCTCTTATCTCTTTATTTTCATTAATTTCAGTTCTGGTATTAAAATGTTCTTATTAATATATTCTTTTCCACTCATATAAGGTTGCAATGCTTTTGGTATGTAAATTTTTCCTTTGGGATCTTGATGTGTTTCTATCAAGGCTATTAGCATCCTTGGTATAGCACAGGCAGTGCCATTCAATGTGTGTACATACATTTCATCATCGCCTTGTTGGTATTTAATGTTCAATCGTCTGGATTGATAGTCAGTGCAGTTACTACAGCTTGATACTTCGCCATAGTTTTTACGTCCTGGCATCCATGCTTCTATATCATATTTTCTGTAAATAATAATAGAAACAGGTAGATCATTTTATTTATATAATACAAAGTCTGTCAATATTTGGTACTAACATTTGCTAAGCACTAGCTGTAGCCTGCAGCTCTGCCCAAATGGTACTTTAATAAAATAAAAGTAGCCAAAGATATTTCTTTTAACATCAGCTATCTGCCTGTGATAGTCCTGTCCTTTCAGTCTAGCAGTTTCGGAGATTAAACAAGAAAACAGAGAGCCAGACTAACAATTTTTATTTGTTGTAACATAGTGATAAGAAGCTGTTATTTTGACATTAAAAACAGACACTTCAATTTTATATATTTGTATAGATACTAATAATTATTCCTACATATTCTGATTCTTTTAATATTGTGTTAGTATCTCCATTTGACATACCTAGCCTTTGTTTTTTGAAGCTTTGTAGTATACAAAACACTGTCTTTATGTATAAAATTTCATATTCACTAAATGGCTGTTCTAGTTTTAATAATTATGTAATGTCACTAGTAGGTTAGTGTACAAACCTATTCTTATTATGGTAAATCAACAGAGTGGGTCACAGAGAATAACTGTTGTCACTGAGGGAGATTCAAAAAGCGATGGTGGGATGACCTTGGCATTCATCTGGACAGGTGGAAGAAGACGAGACCTTTTCCCAGCAGATCCAATAGGATCCAGTAGGTTAAGAAATAATCTAGATTTATACCTATATGCCGGCGCTCCTAGTTCATGGGGTGGCATGTCCAGTACTCTCATATGGAACCCCAGTGGTGTGAACAGTTCCTCCTGGGTACTTCTCAAGGACTCCAGCATGCTATCTGATTGTTCAGGAGTAGTGACTGCAAACATTTCCACCTTTGTAAATTGATGCACCCTATAAAATATATAATTGATAAAGACTCATAGCTGTGTTTTCAAATACATACAAAAATACAGAGGGGTGTGTGTGCCACAAACAATTATATATTAACGAAAAAGATCATTGAACAACTAACTATTATAAGTAACCAAAAAGTATGTTAATCAGATTAATGAGTAGGTACCTATTTCTACTTGTAATAATTATTCTCCTCTAGTTAGTTTTCAAGAGCATAAAAATAATTAATTGTAGTTTTATTCCCTAATTTTTAAAAAGAAAAGTCCACATGCTAATCCTATCTCCTCCCTCTGAGATGACACCACCCTAGATCAGCCACATCACTCTTATCAATAGCTTTACCTGTAAATACCCCTCTCCTCCACCACATTTGAAGTTTCAGCTCTGTAACATCTACTAACAGCTGCTAATTTCATAGGTAGATCTTTTGCCAGGTGTTTTGAATTCATTAAGAGACCAGCTAAAGACATTTCAGCTGTCCCAGACAGGTAAAGATCAGATCCATAGTGGTGTGGGTCCAAGGAATATATCTGTAAATAATATGCTTGTTCAACACAACTATTAAGATTATGGTTATTCTAGGTGCAGTGAAGCAATAGCAAGTTAATTGGCAACTAGAGGGGGCTCATAATTCAGGCAAATACCTTAAACTGCTAATATAATTTACACAGTAAAATAATAAAGATATGCCTCATTTTTAGTATGTCATATGACACATAGGAGCATGTATTCTGTCTTTGAGCCACCTCCATTCTATGGTTAATTTATTTTGAACAGCATGTTTACCTGTGTGCGATCACTGTTTACAGTCATACCACAACTCTCCAATATAGTCCTAGGTAAAATATCTGGTACAGACACCAATTGGTATTTCTTCTCCAATAATTTGCTGACAGTATATTTTATCAATGCTTCTTCCAACTCTGCCAGTTCTCCCAAGAAATAGTAACTTTTGTGGCCGCATGTGTGCCCTAACTTGTCTGTACGCATCAAATTCAAACGTCTTGTTATATCACTGAACTCCAAGGGGTCATGGCTACCAAAATCCCTTTTCTCATTTACCTCGTGAAGCACTTCTGGTTCAGTATTCCCCGCGACTGAAGGGTGAGTTTTATTAGGAAGAAGACTGAGTTCTTTGTATAAATTCTCTTTTATTTTGTTGTATGAAGCATCTGTGGTATGTAATGACTTTAAATTGTCGTAAACGAGTAAGACACGATTTAAATCACCTACACCTTTTCTGTTATTGATATTGCGAGTGATTTCAGCGGCATTTTTAGGATCGCAATAATAATTTATGTCGATATTCGGCAAATATACTGACGAATACAACCTAAAATGTGTTATTTTTCCTACATTACATAATTTTAGTAAATTGAATAACATTGTTCAGAGGTAGCTGTGGTAACTTTGAAGTAAATGACTTTATTTCATCAAAATAATAACTTTAAAACTCCAATGCAATGCAATATAAATTGTTTTTTTATGGCTTGCTCTTTGCTCAATAGCACAGATATTTAATAAATCAAAGAGATTACAATACTTAGTTCATTTTTATGGCACAGTGTGTATTGTGCCAATTTCAAGATCCTACTAATATTATAAATGCGAAAGTTTGTGAGTGTGGATGTATGTATGTATGTATGTATGTATGTATGTTTGTTACTCCTTCACGCAAAAACTACAGCACGGATTTGGATGAAATTTGGAACACAGATAGATTATAACCGGGATTAACATATAGGATACTTTTTAACCCAATAATCCAACATTACGCGGATGAAGTCGCGGGGCACAGCTAGTTAATAATAAATGCATTGCATACGGTCTTTTACAAATGTCGCCAATTACAAAATGTTGTCTTAAATGTTTTCAGATTTTGGATAAACTATAAATTAACTCGAAAATTTTGAATTTCGCAGCCTATATGGGCGCTTTAGCCTTAAGGGCCTTATAATAGTTTCATCATACACTTAGTCCAATGATGTTCCAAGCTCTGCCCAATGCGTGGTCGCTATTCAGGAACCTTTCCAAGTTCCCACTCCAACGGCCATCGGCACGCCATTGGTTTTGAATATTTTCTTTAATCAAGGTTTCAGTTTTCCAATAAAAACCGGTATATAAGTACCGGGGTTTAAAAAACAACGGTTTTATGGAACAGGTACATCACTACAGTGGTTGGATCATGTACCCAAGAATTTCAGCTTCTTGCATGAACCTATACTTTTAATTATGGTTTGGCTCTTGACTATGTTTCAGCGGCCAGATGGCTAGATACAAGAAAAGCCTATTATTGGCTAGATACCACAGAGTACCTGTATATACTAGAAACTAGATACCTATTTGACAGAAAAAGTTCTGACGTTCGCTTAACGCTTTGGCGCCTTTTTTACAAAACTGACTGTCTGACACTGACAGTAGGGAAGAAAAGTTATAAATTTTATTAGGGAATTATATTTTAATTAAAGGGACTTTCATGAATTAAATATGTGCTAACTACAAAATATCACAAACTTTGACAAATATTGTTAATGTAACCATTTATTTGACTGCAAACGAAAACAATTACTATGCCCGTGAAGAAGCGTAGCGTTTGTAGCCCCAAGCTAAAAGATGCTGAAAGTAGGGTTGGTAAAAGTAAATCGAATTCACCTCCTGAAACGTAAGTTCTGTTCTCTATTGTATCCTAATAATAAACTTCTCGGGATGTCTACATCGACTATGTTGGTACATGTATTATGAATAAGTAATTGCTCAGGCAATTTACTTTACTACCCAAACACACTACCCTAACAATGAATACATTGATAGGAGTGGTAAGCTATGCTGCGCAGTCAATTTATGGTCAGTGTGTAGCCTTAGGGGCGCTATGAAAAATAGGACTTAGAAAATTTCACCCAAAAACAACGCCTATTCACACCTTCGGGATCCGGTGGGATGTGGGAGTATCAGGGTGGGGAAAAGGACGCGGGTGGACTGTGACCTTGGGTGACCTCGACCTTGAATGACCTTTGACCTTGGGTGAGCTTGAATGCATTCGGTCGCGACCTTGGGTGACCTTTGACCTTGATCTCGGGTGACCTTGAATGCGCTTCGGTAGCGACCTTGGGTGACCTTGACCGTGGGTGACCTTTGACCTTGACATTGGATGACCTTTGAAACTGCCCTTGGGTGATCTGAACTTGAATGACCTTTGACCTTGAATGAAAATTTACCGCGAGTAACGCCCTACCATGACCTTGCGTGACATTTGACCTTGACCGTAAGCAACCTTTGACCTTGAATGAAAATTGATCGCGAGTAACCCCCTACCTTGACCTCGAATAATATTTGACATTGACCTTGAGTTACCTTTGAGCTTGACCTTGAATGACCTTTAGCATTAAATTGTCCGCAATAACCTAACCAAACATGTCGAGACGTTATAATTAGTTGAAATAGGTACTATTTAGTTCTGGCGCTTCGCCGGCCGCTGCCGCGGCACGCTCGCTTCGCTCGCTCGGCTCGCGCGTTATGGTCACAGTTCTAACCAAACCTAACCAACCGCACTGGCCGCTGAACCGTCGGTCGGAGATAAAACCTACCCTGAGTAAAAACCTTTTGTTTTTGACCGTTGTACACGATACAATGTGAACATAATGGAAATTCAGAAAAAAAAATGCTCGCAAAAATATTCTAAGTGTCCGCCCCTAAGGCTACTATAGAACGCTGTAAACGGAACATTGAAAATATTCTAAGTCCCAGACACCTTCGTAAGGCATTCACGGCTAACCCGTTGGTCCTAGACAATAATGACCCTGAATAAAAACCTTTTATTATTGATCGTTGTACACGATAAAGAAGTAAAAATAAATAAATTCATGAAAAAAAATGTTCATCCAAAATTTGTCAGAGTCCTGGAAACATTTGAACCGCGCTGGCCGCTGAACCGTCGGTTGGAGATAAAACCTACCCTGAGTAAAAACCTTTTATTTTTGACCGTTGTACACGATACAATGTGAACATAATGGAAATTCAGAAAAAAAAAATTCTCGCAAAAATATTCTAAGTGTCCGCCCCTAAGGCTACTATAGAACGCTGTAAACGGAACATTGAAAATATTCTAAGTCCCAGACACCTTCGTGAGGCATTCACGGCTAACCCGTTGGTCCTAGACAATAATGACCCTGAATAAAAACCTTTTATTATTGATCGTTGTACACGATAAAGAAGTAAAAATAAATAAATTCATGAAAAAAAATTTTCATCCAAAATTTGTCAGAGTCCTGGAAACATTTGAACCGCGCTGGCTGCTGAACCGTCGGTCGGAGATAAAACCTACCCTGAGTAAAAACCTTTTATTTTTGGCCGTTCTATAGGATGGTTTAATAAAAAAGAAGATACAATGAAAAAAAAATTTTTCTCGAAAATTCGTCTAAGTCCTGGCTCCATAGCGCCCCTAAGGCTACACTCCAACCCAATTTATTGTAGGGAAGTAGAGTTGTTCGGTAACCCTAGCCAAAGTTTATTGGGTGGAACCACAGATTAGACCAATTGGTTGAATCAGTGGTAAATAAAAGATTTAAAGAGATAGATAGAAGATCTAAATAGAGTAATGTTCCGTTGATCATCAATGAATTCATTGATGATCAATGGAACATTACTCTATTTAGAAACTGTTGATCATCTTGCGAGTCATACATCAACTGTTGAGCTATCGTGTGTATACTTACAGCCTTAGGTACACTAGACTTAGAACAATTTATCATTACATGATTGGTTTCAGTCAGAATGCCTTTCTTGGACACTTGAATGTTACTAATGTGAACAAACAAAGCAAGTTAACATTTTTATAGCAATCCATTTCTTGTAAGTTATAAAATTACTTTGTATTTCTTAATTTCAGATCCAATCGCAGGTCACCGCGAAACAGCCATCAGCTGAAAATTACTAATATGTTTTCATTAAAAAGAGAAAGAACTCTTACTGATGAGAAAATTCAACCTGTAAGTTCCAACTAGACTTATCCTACTAATATTATAAATGCGAAAGTTTGTGAGTGTGGATGGATGTATGTATGTATGTTTGTTACTCCTTCACGCAAAAACTACTGAACGGATTTGGATGAAATTTGGAACACAGATAGATTATAACCGAGATTAACATATAGGATACTTTTTAACCCAATAATCCAATACTACGCGGATGAAGTCGCGGGGCACAGCTAGTAAGCTATACACGGCCAACTAGAAGTGTTATGTATGTGTAATTTAATGTTTGAGTTCAAGTCAGGCACTGCCGGGGTTGCCAACATTTGGTGGCCAATTTATAAATTCATGGTTGACACTCAGTCGAAAACATTTGTTATGTAAAAATAACATTAAAGCAAACATTAAAATCTATGAATTTTGATATTGCTTCTAGTTGGCCATTGTAAATGTCAATTTACAGTTGAAACTGTTTTTAATTTTTACATGTTTAGCTTTAGCTTCTATTTATGACTAATCCCATAAAATATATAATGTTTTCTAAGTTTCATATAGTGTCAAATAACTTTAAGAATTTAGGAATTAATATCCCTATTATCCATACTTACACTCAAAACTAACAAAAAATTAAATTGAAGTTGTTGTTTATAATATCATAAAATAGCTTTTTAGTATGCATATGAAAGTATTTATGATACTTACAACAGAAATAAGAAAAATACCCGGCTGCTATCTGCTTTTGAGGCACAAGTTTGAGAAATTAAGGGGGTGATATGCTGGTGTTGTACCTGGTGTATATAACTGGTATAAATAACTCTGACCACCACCACCCTTTGAAAGATTTTGATGATCTACGTTGACATATAATAAAATTTACTTACAGAAAAAATTGAAATTAGATGACAATGAAAGTGAAAGTAATTTTACAAGTCACAATGCTGAAAATGGAATTGATTCTAGAGTGGACAATAAAACTGATTCTAGCATGGCTAGTGAAAATGGAACAGTATGTGAAGAAATTAGCAAAACCTCTGAAGAAGAAGACCGTTGTAATAGTGAGGAAGTCCATGATGCTCCTGATACTATTGATAACACCAATAATAGTGACCTACAGAATAATAATGGAAACAGTAATCTCAAAGTTTCTTTGGACACAGAAAAATGTGATATATGTGGCCAATTTTTGAATCATTCAGACTTAATATATTACCAAGGACACCCACAGGATGCTGTGGAAGAATATGTAGCGTTGACCAATGAGAAGTTAGTTTTAGCATCAGGTGATTATTTTCTTTTTGTGTGTATAAAACAAGGGTTTTGTGTGTAACAGTCTGCATCGCGGCCAACGAGAAGTGATACAAATATTAATAGAGTATTTTATTAAATTATTAGTTTTTACTTTCATTTATTCATAATTAACACCAAGGTGTCCAACCCAGCATTAACTATGAATTTATAAACTTGGCACTAGAAAGTTGTTGAGCCCAGTTGTGATTGACTTGAACTCGAACATTACTGCCATTTAATATCACTTCTGGTTGGCTGTGGTAAAGCCACCTGAATAAGGTATAACTTATGTAGAAATGTCAAATTTGTTGACTGACCTACCCACAAACATAATACCTATGCAATGGCCCTGTAGATGCAACATTTTCACATACACATTAATTTGTTACTACTAATAATTTAAGCGTCAATAGCCTAGTGTTAGAGGGGCCGTCCTCGTAGCTGAGAGGTTCCGGGTTCGATCCCCATCCTGACCATTAAACTATTGACGTGAGCCCACTCCTAGCACAAGCATTAGCTTAGTTGGAGGGGCTAAATGGGAATACTAGTAATGTGATAAACACATTGCTAGTAATCTCAAAAAAAAAAATATTCCCTATTTCAGATACAAAGTCCCAAATGACATGTCTATCAAACATAATTTAGCGTGTTTTAGTTTTGGCGCTAACATCAAATAACTTTTTAAAAATCTTGAAGGAATACAAATCCTACTAATATTATAAATGCGAAAGTTTGTGAGTGTGGATGTATGTATGTTTGTTACTCCTTCACGCAAAAACTACTGAACGGATTAGGATGAAATTTGGAACACAGATAGATTATAACCGGGATTAACATATAGGATACTTTTTAATCCGATAATCCTGAAATTTTTGCTAAGTTGAAATACTACGCGGATGAAGTCGCGGGGCACAGCTAGTTACATAATATTAATTTCATAATATATTTTTTTTTAAATAATAACATTGTTATATATTCAGGTGATGATGGCGATATCATGGAGAGGCCGCAAACGAACATTACATGTTTTTCAATTTTCGACGAGCAGGGCCACCTCTGCCCCATAGATGGTGGTCTCATAGAAAACGACGTTCGCATATATATGTCCGGCTATTTGAAATCAGTATGCACTGAATCATCGGATATCGATGAGGAGTCGGTCCCTGTGAAAGATGTAGGACCTATTATTGAGTGGTAAATATTTAACTTTAAAGAGCTATCTATACAAATAAATAAAATTGGAGTGTCTGTTTGTAATATCAAAATAACACCTTTTCACTAACTGCATATGAAAGTACATACGACACCTATAGCAAAATCGCGATTTTTTTTTTTGTCTGTGTCTGTCTGTCTGTCTGTGTGTTTGTTCCGGGTAATCTCCGAAACGGATGGACCGATTTTGACGGGACTTTCACTGGCAGATAGCTGATGTTTTAAGGAGTAACTTAGGCTAATTTAATGTTAGAAAAACAATTGGGGTTCCGCGTAAAAAAATGAAAACACATGAAATCAAGGAGTATCTCCAAAATGGCTGGACCGATTTTGACGGGACTTTCACCGGTAGATAGTTGATGTTATAAGCAGTAACTTAGGCTACTTTCATTTAAAAAAACAAAAAAAAAAATGGGTACTGTCGCGCGGGCTCAGAACGCGGGAGCGGGCTTTTTTGTTAAGTTAAATTCCACGCGGACGAAGTCGCGGGCTCAGCTAGTATATTAAAAACTAGTTGGCTGCTAGGTCTAGTGAGATGTATTATGAACTTAAGCCTCTTGGCAAATGCTATTTTCGTCTTTTACCCTGGTCAGGTGTTACTACAATCCTAATTGTCTGTTTCATTCCATGCGCCTAAACCATTGTAGTGGAGTACATAATATACAAATAAGCTTGTATTAGTTTGGGACCATAATATGATTGGGTTACTTCTCTGTCGATAATAAGTACCGACGATCTCGTTAATTAAGAATAATATTATGGATATGGTCTTTTCGTAAATTGTCTGGTTCAATTGTTATAACAATCTATACAAATAAATAAAATTGGAGTGTCTGTTTGTAATATCAAAATAACACCTTTTCACTAATTGCATATGAAAGTACATACGACTCCCATAACAAAAACGCGATTTAAATTTTTTATGTCTGTCTGTGTGTTTGTTCCGGGTAATCTCCGAAACGGCTGGACCGATTTTGACGAGACTTTCACTGGCAGATAGCTGATGTTTTAAGGCGTAACGTAGGCTACTTTTATTTTAGAATAACAAAAATAAAAAAATGGGTCCTGTCGCGCGGGCTCAGAACGCGGGAGCGGGCTTTTTTGTTAAGTTAAATTCCACGCGGACGAAGCCGCGGGCTCAGCTAGTCCGCTAGTCAGCTAGTATAATAGGTACCTACTCAGAGAAGTGTAGTTCAATTTGAGGATGTGGATATCAATACAAGGATTAGTGGATATTTTCCAGGTTCATCCATGGCTTTGATGGTGGGAACAGGAATTGCATCACATTGTCAACAGAATTTGGGGAATATAATTTAATGAAGCCTAGCGAAGCATACACACCTCTCATGAACAACTTGTATGAAAAGATATGGTTGAGCAAAGTTGTTGTTGAATATTTGGAAGAGTACCATTATCTTCAACCCTCATATGAAGAGCTGCTAGGCATAATAAGGGAGTCCTCTATCCCGGAACTAAATGATAAGAAAATGACGGAAGAAATGCTCCACAAGCATGCCCAATTTGTGTGTGACCAGGTGATTAGTTTAGAAGCAGACGAGGATGATGAACCCCTGATAACTTTGCCGTGTATCAGGGAACTGATAAAATTAATGGGTATTAAATTTGGTAAACGCAAAATCCGCGCCAAAATAGATTACAAGAAGGTAGACAAGAAGTCTTGGACGAAAGCTACTACTACTCCATTAGTGAGGAAAACGTTTGAAAGTTTCTTCACAAATCAACTAGACAAAACGAATCACGAGCTCGTGCTGAGACGAAAACGTTGTGGTGTTTGCGAAGCGTGCCAATTGCCTGATTGCGGCGAATGTAACGCGTGTCAGGCCATGGCTAAATTTGGTGGTCACGGGCGCACGAAAAAAGCATGCGTGAGAAGGTTCTGCCCTAATATGGCGGTGGAACAGGCGGAGGATTCGGAGCCAGAGGACGAAGATGAATATCAACAAATGGCGGAGAAAAAACAGCAAGATAAGATCGACGATGCGGTCCCTGTAAAATTAACAGGCTCTAACAGTCGAAAAATAAAATGGATAGGTGAGCCAGTGAAAGCAGATGCTACAAAAATTTATTATGATAAAGTCGAAATTGACGGGTCAGAACTATGTAACGGAGAGTTTGTGATGGTAGAGACGTCACAAGCTAACATTCCGGCGTTAGTCGCCCGAGTAGTGTACATGTGGAAGGAAATCAACAATCCCAACCTAGGTTATTTTCATGCAGAAGTATTCATCAGGTCATCAGATACAGTATTGGGGGAAGTAAGTGATCCACAAGAAGTGTTTCTTGGTGATAGGTGTTGCCATGGTGCTCCCCTGTCTTCTATACTGAGAAAAGCTTATGTAGAAAAGAAAGATATACCTCAAGATTGGTTCAAGCTAGGTGGGAAAGAAGTGGATGAGAAACATTCCGAAGACGATGGTAAAACATATTTTTATAACAAGTACTATGAAAGATTCACTGCACGCTTTGAAGACTTGCCTGTCGATCCAGTCTGCCCTAATGAATTAAGAAAACATAGATTTTGCCCGTCCTGCGAACGTAAAACGAAGAGAGATGCGAAAAATATACCAAAAGTGGTTGGAAAATTATTAGAAAAAACAGTTGCGGTACCAGAATCGAATAGAACAGAATGGACTCTAGTAAAATGGCAAGATTATGATTACAAGAAAGGTTGTGGAGTTTTCCTAAAACCCGGTACATTTAAACTTAAAAATAACCTCTCAATTCTGGATAATAATATGAAACAAAAATTAGAAAAGGTCGATGAAGATATATACCCTGAATATTATAGGAAGAGTGATAACAATTTGAGGGGATCTAATATAGACACCGAAGAACCATTTTGTGTAGGGTACATAGCAGCAGTGACGGCTGCGGGAAGTGGACCGCTTATCATACCTCAAGACATCTATTTGAAAGTAAATGTATTATACAGACCTGAGAATACGACCAGCAGGTTCCCGCAACACGAAGACATCAACGTTGTTTATTGGAGTGACGAAGTCCGCGAAGTTTCATTCTCCGCGGTAGTGGGACCGTGTCATTTAATTTATGAACAGAATGTCCCACAGCATGATTCACTGACAGAGTGGTTGGAAAGAGACCCAAGCAGATTTTATTTCAGAATGGCTTTCGATAAAGCATCAGGTCGGTTTGTCGATGTACCGCAACATGCTATGAATGTCGGACGGTCTGATAAAAGCAAAGATAAGGGTAAAGGTAAAGGCAAATCGAGTAAGCCTGTTGAAGTGAACTGTGCTAAATTAGAAGAGGTTAAAATAAGACCGCTAAGGACTCTGGATGTGTTTGCTGGGTGCGGCGGATTGTCGGACGGGCTACATCAGTCTGGTGTCGCGGACTGCAAATGGGCCATTGAAAATCTGGAAGCCGCCGCCCACGCTTATGCTCTAAATAATAAGAATTGCACTGTGTTCAATGAAGACTGTAATGCTTTATTAAGGGAAGTAATGTCTGGTGCTACACATAGCGCTAGCGGATTGCGTCTCCCGATGCAGGGGGAAGTGGAACTGCTCTGCGGGGGGCCTCCTTGTCAAGGCTTCTCGGGAATGAACAGATTCAATTCTAGAGAGTATTCCAATTTTAAGAATTCTTTAGTAGCATCGTATCTATCGTACTGCGACTTTTACAGACCTAAATACTTTATTTTAGAGAACGTCCGTAATTTTGTTGCTTTCAAAAAGGGTATGGTTTTAAAACTGACGTTACGGTCGCTACTGGACATGGGGTACCAGTGCACGTTCGGTATTCTACAGGCGGGTAACTATGGAGTGCCACAAACTCGCAGGAGGTTGATCATATTGGCGGCCGCGCCCGGGTACCGGCTGCCGCAGTACCCGGAGCCCACGCACGTGTTCAGCAGGCGCGCCTGCTCCTTGACCACGACCATAGACGGCAAACGATTTGCGACTAACATACACTGGGATGAATCGGCACCGCGGAGAACGTGCACCATACGAGACGCCATGAGCGACCTACCGCAGATATGTAACGGCGCTAGCAAAATCGAAATAGACTACGGATCCATGGCCGAGAGTCACTTCCAGCGGTTGGTGCGAAGCAAGGACGAGAACACCAAACTGCGCGACCACATCTGCAAGAATATGGCTCCGCTAATCCAGGCTAGAATATCGAGGATACCCACTACGCCTGGATCCGATTGGAGAGATCTCCCGAATATATCTGTTACCCTATCCGATGGAACTAAATGCAAGGTAAGAAGTTACTTTCTATTGAATTATAAATTATCTACTTCCATCATACTGCTAAGTCATCCTACTGTATGAGATTTGCGTTGTCTGTTCAATGGAAACATTTAGCGAGCCAGATATTCGTCAGACGTCTGTACTATCAACTCTCAACGCCACGTCCACTTTTTATTGTTGATAGTTTACACGCTATTTGTGTTGGTGTCTCTTTCCGCTCACTTAGATCATTAAAACTGTGCAACGGATTTTGATGTGCTTTTTTTAAATAGAGAGAGTGATTCAAGAGAAAGGTTTATATGTATAATACATGCATAATATAGTAGAGAAACACTGATAAAAAACCCGTGCTACGCCGGGGTTGGTCGCTAGTTTAATATAAATGATGGCATAACGCTGCCACGGTACGTTACTGGGCAGGTGCTGCAGTACCGGCACGACGACCGGCGCGGCGGCGCGCTGCGCGGCGTGTGCGCCTGCGCGGGCGGCGGCGCCTGCTCGCCCGCCGACAAGCAGGAGAACACGCTCATCCCCTGGTGCCTGCCGCACACCGGCAACCGACACAACAACTGGGCAGGACTCTATGGTACGTGTCTATGTCTAAGATGGAGAAGTTCCATAGAAATGCGAGCTTTTATTGCCATTCAATTCCGGCGGACGCGCTGCGCTGCACTGTGGCTGCGCTCATTTCCGTTGGATGTGAATCATATTTAAATTATGTCTCGCAGAACGGACGTCGAAAGGAATCGCCGACATTGTTCTAAGTTTAAACCTCGCGTATTTTTCTACAAATCTTTCATTTTATAACCTAATCTTTCGTACTTTCATTACAACCGAGGTATTTTAGGCACGTGTGAATAGTAGACTATTGTTTCTAAGAAACTTTATCGGCAGTTTATTTATTCGATAGTTTATTTTTTCCTATGAAATTCGAAACTAATGAATACATTTTAAAAAATATACAGAAATCTTCATATCTCGTAGGTTCATGACTGATGGCACTCGACAGAGACAAGTCATGTATTATTTCATCTTTGAGTCGTCCAATTAACCAACCCACACACTCCTGAAGATTAAAATCAACCCCAGTCGAACCGGTTGTAGGTTTGTTTCAGTTTGCAGAAGTATGGGTGGATCCATTTTACAGGTTGAAACAGAAAGGGTATACTTTTTTTTTTAAAAACTTAACTTTGTAATTCTAATACAGCTGTTGACAGATTACACAAGTCTACTAAACCTTTAGTACTTCAACTGTCCCACAAAGCCGATAGTTTTAGATTTCAAAGTAAAGTTGCAAAAAAAATAGTAGACGACCGCTTGGCGCAGTGGGTAAAGCGAAGGCCGCTCGGCTCACTGCACATGTTGGTCGCGGGTTAAATTCCCGCCGGGGCAAATTTCGTAATTGGCCCTGGTCTGGGTGTCACTGGGATCGCCCCCAGTCCATTGTACGGTACCCATAGTATTGTATATGGAAAGAAACGCTCCGTTTCGTAGCCATTACTTTATTGCACACCACATTCGACAATCGCCTACCATAGACAATAAGCCTCAACGACAATACAAACATAACACCTTCACCCTTAATTAATACAATTTTCTCTACACACTACCTTAACAATAACACATGAATAAGAAAAGATAAGCAACTATAACAAATGGAATTAAACTACCTACAAAATTTGATGACTTAATCTACTCATCAAACCCATATCTTTTGGGAGGTCTACGAGATCTCTTGGGCAAATCATTGGAATTCCCGTTTAAAACACTGCCACCCATTGACGTCTGAGGTTCGCTACCGCAAGTTGTCGGTGGAACTTGAGGCTCCGTCTCCCCTGCTCTTCCTTCCTTCTGTGGCGATGAGCCGGTTGACACCTCCGAACTAGCCACTACGTCTGCCGTCGGAAAAGACAACGAACTGCGGACATTGCTACGATACCCGTTATCATCCCCGACCACATCTACCCCCGCTGACGGACTGTCAACCCCCAAATCGACCCTCTTCCGTAACTGATCGACATGTCTATGCATGTCAGTTCCGAGAGAAGACCTTACTCTATAATCAGTCTCACCAAGCCTTTCTACGATTTGACCAGCCGACCACTTCCTAGTCCTACCGCGATAGTCCCGTAACCATACGTTATCCCCAGGTACCAGTGTCCTAAAGGTACCCCCTGCCGCCTTTTCGCTTGCTCTCTGGCGCTGAGCTACCCGTTCTTCGCGCTCAGGTCTTAAACAGTCCAGCCGCATTCGAAGATTGCGCCCTTGAAGAATATTTGCCGGACTATCTCCTGTAGTCGCATGTTCCACATTGCGGTAAGCTAGTAAAAACCTACATAGGGCTACGTCTACATTCAAATTCTGTCGCAGAGCTTTCTTAATAGTCCGCTTACAAATTTTGACCGCACTCTCTGCCGCCCCGTTTGATGACGGATGATAAGGTGCCGTCAACATTTGTTCAATTCTATTCCTACTGAGAAAAGACTTAAAGTCATCGCTCGTAAATGGAGGACCGTTGTCACTCACTAACTGTTTTGGTATTCCGAACCTAGCAAACAAATCTCTTAATACCGCAATGACAGCCTGCGCTGTTGTACGGGTCATTTTAATAGCTTCAATCCATTTAGAACAAGAGTCAACAAGAACTAGATAAGTCAGATTCTCTATTGGTCCCAAAAAATCTATGTGTACCCTAGACCAGGGTCGATTAGGCCACGGCCACGATTGTGGCGCGTGCACCGGCGGAGCGTCTGCCAGTGATGCACACACTTCGCAAGCGCGGCACCGCGACTCGACGGCCTCATCGATCCCAGGCCACCAAACATAACACCTAGCTAAAGATTTCGTCTTAACTATTCCCATATGCGACTCATGTAATTCTGACAGAACCCGTTCCCGGCAAGTACTGGGTATAACGACTCGACGGCCCCACATTATACACCCTAACTCTGCATATAACTCCTGTTTCCTATTCATAAAAGGTTTTAATTCTCTTATTTCTGTATCGGGTGGCCACCCGTCATTGATGTAGCTGAGAACACGACTAAGAATAGGATCTGAAGCCGTTTTAATTTTAAGCATATTATAGTCTAATAATAATGCTTCGGTCGCAAAATGTAAGTAAGTTTGCTCTGGTAACTCTTCTTCTTCCGCCTGCGTTTCATACTTATGCGACTTAATCAACCTCGACAGAGCGTCCGCTGTATTGTTATCAGTCTTGACATACTCAATCCTAAAATCATAAGCCGAAAGTTTCACTGCCCATCGCTGTAAGCGATTAGCTGCAGTGCTTGGTATACCCATATCGGGTCCAAAAATGCTAACTAGAGGCTTGTGATCAGTCCGTAGTACAAACTTTTGGCCAAAGAGATATTGGTGGAATTTATCAACAGCAAAAATAATCGCTAGCGCCTCCTTATGTATTTGACTGTACCGTATCTCTGCCTGAGTCAGTGATCTTGACGCGTAGGCCAACACTCGTTCGCGCGACCCGCCGTTGCTCTCACGTTGCGCTAACACAGCCCCTAGGCCGTACGCCGACGCGTCTACCGTCAGTACACATTCTAATTCCCTATCATAGTGAGCTAAAACTTCTGTACTACACAGTAATTGCTTAATTTTGCAAAATGCTTCACCATGTTGCTTTTGCCAACTCCATACTCTATTCTTTTTTAACAATAAATAAAGAGGTGATAAAAGAGTGCTTAAATTAGGTATAAACTTCCCATAAAAATTAACCATCCCCAAAAACGATTTCAGCTCTGAAACGCTTTTGGGTTCAATCATATTCAATATAGGTTTAATTTTTTCTGGGTCCACTCTGACTCCGTCTTTACCAATAATGAAGCCTAAATACCTAACTTCTTCTGCTAAAAATTCACATTTACTTTTTTTAATTTTTAAACCATTTTTACCTAATATCTCAAACACAGCCTCTATCGCTTTTAAATGACTATTCACATCTTTGTTTTTAATTAAAATATCATCATAAAATACTACTACGTCCTTGTTGCCCTTAAACAGATTAGACATACATTTTTGGAATATTCCTGGACTAGACGATAGACCAAAAACGAGACGCTTATATTTATACAGTCCTTTATGCGTATTGATGACTGTATACTGTTGAGAACTCTCTGCGAGTACAATCTGATTATAGGCCTGCGAGAGATCTATCTTCGTAAACAAAGTGTTACCGCTAAGAGTGCTAAATAGCTCATCGACTCTCGGAACTGGATGACGGTCGACCATAAGAGCTCGATTGAGGGTTACCTTGTAATCTGCACAAATCCTTAAGCCTCCATCGGGCTTATGTACCAAAACTAACGGCGTCGCCCAATCGGAGTGGTCAACCGGTTCAATGATGCCGGAGCGCAGCATGGTGTTGAGCTCCGCATCAAGGCGCTCGCGCAGCGCATACGGCACTGGCCGTGCGCGGCAGAACACCGGCACCGCATCTGCACGTACCACAAGTTCCACCGGCTCACCCCGGTAGCGACCCAATGTTCCGTCAAACAAACTTTTATGTCTGGAAATCAAATTATCAATTTCTGTATTTCTACCTAAAGAATTACTTTCGGTAACATGATACACCTTAGGTATAACCATATCTAACTCCGATAACCACTGACGGCCCAACAGATTTGTAGTTCCATTATCAATCACATACAGATCTAGCTGCTTTTTATTCCCACAATACTCTACCTCTACAGGTAAGTACCCTAACGGATACACAATAGACCCATCATAAAACTTAAGCTTTAAATTACAATTTTGCAACACATAGTCGTTAAAATTCCGTTGATACACCTGCTTGCTAATGCAAGATAGAGCTGAACCTGTGTCTATTTCCATATTTAATATTTGATTTTGAACCTTAACTTTAACACATACCGGTTTATATTTGCTTAATGACATTTGATACATTGGCTGCTCATCATTGTCTTCCTCACAGTCCTCAACACCTTCCATGTCCTCTTCTTCCAACAAGTGCACTGGTCGCAAGCCCTCCCGGCTGCCACCCGCCACGCCGCGCCCGCGCTGCCAACCACGCTGTGCCACCGGGGTCCATCCACCCCGCACTCCGCGCCCACGAGCTGTGTGATATGAGTTATAACCCCCAATGTTGGGAAATGAATGACTGTTCTCAATCTTTTGCTCATATTGCGCCGCGCTTCTTGTTTTTTGCTGAGGACACACCCGTCGTAGATGGCCCATTTCTTGACAAAGGCTGCAGATATAATCTTTGAATCTACATTGATTCGATTGATGATTCGCGCTTCCACAATTTCTACAAATATCAAACTGTAATTTGTTTAAATTTTCTGACAGCGGTTGACTGTCATTTTCTTTGCGTTCAACTGCACCGGCGTCTCTTTCCGCCGCCTCCAAAGTTGCCGCTAGTCTGACTGCTTTGCTATAGTCTAGACTATCCTCCGCGAACAACCTCTGACGCGTGAGTTCACCCCTTAAGCCACATACGAATTGATCCCGGATGTTCTCCTCTAAATTTGCCTTAAAATCGCAATGTCTCGCTAACTTCTTTAATTCCGCCAGATAATTGGCAATGTTTTCCCCTGTCAACTGACGCCTCTGCCGGAATTTGTATCGCTCCGCCATCGCTGACGGCTTCGGCTGTAAATGTTTCGTAAGCAACTCCACCGCATCCTTAAAACCTATAGACGATGGTTTCTTCGGGCTCGCCAGATTCGATAATAACTCGTACACCTCTTCGCCCATTACCGCTATTAATGTCGCCAGCTTCATCTCTTCAGTAATCTTGTTGGCCACCAGGTACATCTCGATACGCTCCACGTAAGCCGTCCAGTTACCATTTTTTATGTCGAATTCCCGGATTTTCCCGATCGACATTGTAATTTCGTATATTTTTGCACGCTATTTTCTTTACCGCTGCTTAATTCCAGCTATTTACCGCGTCGCCACTATTGTATATGGAAAGAAACGCTCCGTTTCGTAGCCATTACTTTATTGCACACCACATTCGACAATCGCCTACCATAGACAATAAGCCTCAACGACAATACAAACATAACACATAGTACAAGAGTTGCTTAGTTTGGGACCATGCTGTTAGTGTGTCAGTCTGGCGATATTTATTATTATTATTATATCTCTCTGTAACACGGGCTCTGCCCAGTCCTTTGGAAGGCTTGCATATGGGGACATGGGTCCAACATGTAGAGGTCCTTTGTGAGAATTTTATTGTCATGTAAGGTACATGTTGAGGTCAACCGCTGCAAATGATGGGACATATAGAGCGACTTGACCCCAACAGGTGCAGGAACTATTGCAAATATGGAAAGAGGAAAAGGTTCTATTGATGGAGTTGGGATGGACTGGGGATTGAGATATTGCAAAGGAATCGGACACCTGCCCTAATCAGTATAATCTAACTATTATTATTATCGGTTGGTGTGCAGGGCGCGTGTGCTGGGACGGGTACTTCAGCACGACGGTGACGGACCCCGAGCCGATGGGCAAGCAGGGGCGCGTGCTGCACCCGGCGCAGCACCGCGTGGTGTCGGTGCGCGAGTGCGCGCGCTCGCAGGGCTTCCGCGACGCGTACGTGTTCGCCGGCTCCGTGCAGGACAAGCACAGACAGGTAACCATAAAGCTGCGTTGACACGGTAGGAACACACATGACAAAATACTCTCGGGTAACTTGCGTCGTGACTCGTGGTAATCCTAGAACATTGATCGATGCGAAAACGGACCGAGCCTAACAGAAAAATCCCTGTTGTGGAGAAAGAGGTCGTTTCACGGACCTGATTCACGTTACAATAGTGTGTTTAAGGTGAAGGCGCCTGTCTAGCCAGCGAAATTCAAAATTTTCGAGTATTTTTATAGTTTATCCAAAATCTGAAAACATTTAAGACAACATTTTGTGATTTGCGAAAAACACAGTATGCAGTGCGTTTATTAATACATTTATTTTACTCTAAATATTATCACGGTGGATATGATACTAGTAAATCACTAAATATACAAAAATTGCCAGATTATCTGGATAGCTGTCGTTCTTGAAATGTTTTAGAGTAAGTTGGATATATTAATAAATGCACTGCACACGGTCTATTTCGCGAATTACAAAATTTGTCTTTTCTTATTGTCAGATTTTGAAAAATTTCTAAAAGTACTCAAAAAATTTGAACTTCGCGGGCTAGATGGGCGCTTTAGCCTTAATGTCATTAATTTTTCCAGGTCGGAAACGCTGTGCCGCCTCCGCTAGGTGCGGCGTTGGGCAGGGAAATAAAAAAAGCATTAACTGTGAGCCTCACGTGATAAGTTGCAAAATAAACTATTTAGAAATTAAGCCAAGGTAGTATCATATTTTTTATAATATTTGTAATTATTTAAAATTGTTACATACCCATATTGGTGAACAGCTAAATCGTGTTTTGAAAAACAATTTATTTTTTATATAGATATTCAATAAAATGTGGGTTATTGCTATTGAAAATTATCGTTTTATTTTCTCAAAGCGTCTTTAGTTTTACGTTTCACATTTTTCACTAACATACTTAATTCAGCATCCTCTTTAGATTTCTTAGGGCAGTGGTCCTCAACTGGAGTGTCAGCTGGCCTTCGTTTCAGTTTTTCTTGTATAAGCTTTTCCATGTTCTTAGTTTTCTTGAAATTAGGGTCACTTGGATCAATATTAAATAGATGCGAATTGTATAGTGCGGCAAATCGATCATCATTAACATTTATCTCGAAATCTGGTAATGATTGTTTTTGGTCATTCATTTTCTGATTCAGTTTCTTTTTCCTTTTAGATTTCTTAGTACTCTCGGCCTCTTGAATCTTTTTAAGGCTGAAATGCGCTTTTCCGTCATCTTCATCCAAAAGTAATTCTAATTCGTCTTGTTTCTTTTGATCCTCCTTTTCGTTTTCATCGTCGGCGGTATCTTTATTCTTATTAATTTTTTTAGCTTTCTTGAATTCTGGTTTATTGAATTCCTCTGCAAAATAAGGATCATTCATATCGATATCAGATGGCACATCATCTGGCACACTGGCCTCTGAATTAGATGCCTCATCCTCATGATCTTCCTTTTCTTTATTTTTCAATTTTCTTTGTTTTTTATTTTCCTTTCTTTTCTTCATTAGCTTCTCAAATGGTGTTAAATTTTTGTCATCTGTAAAGAAATAATGTGTTTCATAAGATTTTTTTATTTATTTATAGTTCAGAACAGTGTTGGGGACCAACCCAAATCAATGTCTAAAGTTAATTTTTTTAACTAACCTTCATTTAATTTCTTCTTGACTAATTCTTCGGCTTTGTCTTTAATTCCCAATCCCCAAGTTATTTCCATTTCCATATCTTTATTTTTTTTCGTGTCCTCTTTTTTCTCAATATCTTCAAGCAGTTTCTTATATTTTTGTATTGGATCTTCATCCTCATTCTCTGATAGTGATGCATCCTCTTCAGGTTCCTTTTCATCTGAAAAAGATATAGTAATCAAAAGACTGTTTCAATTTACAATCAATTTCACTAGCTTCTAACGAAAACTATTCCGGATACCTTCGCTTTCACTGCTTGATGCCAGATATTCCTTAAGATCTAAATCATCAATTTTGCCATCTACTGCACTTTTAATAGTTTCTGCACGATTTGGATTGGTAGCGTCCCAGGTGAGCTCCACCTTAGCTTGCTGCAGCGCCGTTGTTGTAAATAATCGTGGTTTATATTTCCTCAAATCTGGTAGCTTAGTACACATTTCACGCGGTTCCTGCAATTTTGAAATAATTATCGACTCTGAAGGCAGTAAAATTTTCTTTATCGAACCATTTTTTAGTATTAAATAACTCAGGGTTTTGCATTTTTCCCTAGGGCTTTAAAGGTCTAAGGATGGGGCTGCACCGGTTAGGTGAATGCGATGCGACAGCGATTTCGATACAAATTTTCCCTTGTGACGGGGCCACCGTTATTCGTTTATAGGGGGTCGCTTTCGCATCTCAATATCGCTATAACAGTGTGTCCCCACCCTAAGGCTCTAAAGCGTGCAGAAAACAGACAGATATGGTCAAGGTTTTAGTCGGCTGTGTAGGTTGAAAATCAAATATACGCCAGTAAGTATGGTTGAGTGACAGCAGCCCGCAGCAGCAGTATAGTCCTCAAATAATGATCAGGTAGACGACCGCTTGTCGCAGTGGTTCGAGCGTAGGGCGCTTGGTTTAATGCACGTGGTGGTTGCGGGTTCGATTCCCGCCGGGGCAAATTTCGTAAATGGCCTTTTCGTAATTTACCCGGGTCTGGGTGTCACTGGGATCGCCCCCAGTTCATTGTACGGTACCCATAGTACAAGCTTTGCTTATATTGCGCCCATGCAGTTGGTGTGTCAGTCGGGTGATATTTATTTATAGTTATAAATAAATATCGCCAGACAGACACACCAACTGTACGGTCCCAAACTAAGCAAAGCTAACAAAATCCAAAGCTAACAATTTATGGTAACAAAATCCTTTAGGGTACATTTCCCGAAGAACTAAAAATAACTGAGGTTGGTCTACCTGGTCAAAGGTTACATCGTCAGGAATGAACCTCATGTCGAGTTTCGTAGCGCTGCTTTCGTACTCCATGCCATCGCACTCGCTGTACAGCTTGTCCGCGGTTGCTACGGAATCGCATTCAACCACCGCGTAGAAATATTTCAGCCTGTTCAATTGGTATCGACGCAGTTTTTCCATGTGGTATGACGAGCCTGGCAAAATAAAATAGGCATAAAAAGTTTGAAATTATTGTGACAAGAGTGTTTGCTTTGTCACTGTGGCCAGTACCCATTCGGCATGGCTATGCCAGAGGCCCCCTCTTTATTTATACTATTTTTCATGGCTTTTGTGTTGTCACAAAACACTTCTTACATCCTTTCATGTTATTAGGGCATACTTACGTACTATTTAGCTATTTGACTTGTTTTGCTGCAAGTGGTTGTGGGGAAATTTTTCATCCTTTTTCCTAAGGTGAGACTGGCTAACTAGACTTTATATATATATATGCAATCACAATAACATGGAGTGGAATATAAAATTGAGATCATACCTTCCTCATTGCTTTCTTTGTCAGACAAATCTTCAAGCTTCTGTTCCGTTAATTCTATTGGTCCACGCACTTCCTCCTCCTTCATTCTCTTCAATCCATATTCAGAGGGATAAATCTATAAGTAAGGTAAAATAAATAATAAAAACAATATGATACAGCTTGATTATTCACCAGCACACTTCTCAGGGTAAGCAGTTTCACTGATTTTGGTCATTATACTGGGTACATTCCCATAAATTTACCCTCACATGCCCAAGATTCCAGTTTGGAGGCTGTTGTAAATATAAAAATATGGTGATACAAATAGTTTTTATGGATCTACTATAATGCAGATGTAATAATTACAGAGGTATATCATATATTTTATGTGTTTAATATACTAACTGTTATATTGTGTATAATTCCACCGGCAGGCAGAAATGAGTTCAGTAAAACCATAAGATCAGCAGCTTTCATGTTGTCCCAATCCATATTACATATTGCAATCCTGTGGACAAAGTATTTACACTGATTTGTAGTGGTTTCTCTGTTGTAATGTTTTTTTCACAAATAGGTTAAAGTGTTTTATCAGTAGATTAAAATGTAAAATTACAAAATGCCCCTCTTAGGCCTAAATAAAAAATATACTGTATATATTATTGGCGGTTACACAGCATTATTAGTATTTTATATTGACAACTTTTTATAGCAGGAAATATCGAAAGTAATAACACTGAAATCCTAGAATCAACATAACAAAAATTATTATTGTCAGATGCCATACTTGTAGCCCTGAAACTAAGAAAATATTAATAAGGAAATAGACATATATGCACCAATACCATATCATAGCATATATGCCCATTTACCACCAACTGCAACACTACATAAGGCCAATGGCCAATTCTAAAATTGAATTAAGTCGAAGGGTCTAAGGGCCTATGCACACCGCGTTTTTTAAACGCGCTGTCGACGCGCATTTGAGAAACGCGCGTCGACGGCGCGTTTAAAAAACGTGGACAGGTATGCAATGGTGTAGAGGCTGCGTCTGTATCGCTACAAACACGCGTCGACGGCGCGTTTAAAAAACGTGGTGTGCATAGGCCCTTACATAAACCTCACATATCATATTAGTTTTTCTTGAGATTTAAGAAATTTCACTACCTTCTGGTGGACTCCTCCGTGGTTGCAGCATCTGCATCAAGTTCTCCCCATTCATGTTCTAGCTCACTGTCATCTTCACCTTCACTACTATCCTCTTCTGATGAACTATCAGTCAGCAAAACACCTAAAAATCGATAACATAATGTATACCATTGGCTTATTATTGTTGAAAACTGTATTCAATATGAAAACTTTTTCATGTTCACATATTTCATCTATACATCTATACAAATAAATAAAATTGTAGTGTATGTTTGTAATATCAAAATAACACCTTTTCACTAAATGCACATGAAAGTACACTCGACAGCTATAGCAAAAACGTGATTTCAAAATTTTTTGTCTGTCTGTGTGTTTGTTCCGGGTAATCTCCGAAACGGCTGGACCGATTTTGACGGGACTTTCACTGGTAGATAGCTGATGTTATAAGCAGTAACTTAGGCTACTTTTATTTTTTAAACAAAAAAATGGGTCCTGTCGCGCGGGCTCAGAACGCGGGAGCGGGCTTTTTTGTTAAGTTAAATTCCACACGGACGAAGTTGCGGGCTCAGCTATTTGGTATAATATAGTAGGTGGTAGACATATACATATAGGAGAAGATGGAGTTACCAACAGTGGATAATAAAAGTAAAAACATTATTTAATTTCTAGCACAATAAAACCAAGTAAGCTCTTCCCGTGACAACTAGACCATGTGATTGGGTCCACAATCATGACAACAGTGAACAATGAACCTTATTACTATAGAATATATCAAACAATGACAACACTGATTGTGACGTAATCTTGGCCCATCAAGAGAACAGAATACCTGGCATAGCATATAAACATTATGTTATTACTAGAATTGCACATAAAGCATTGAGTTTATAAACAACTTAACAGCACCCACCTTCGCCACGGGCGTAATCTATTTCTAAATCTAATAACCGCTTCTTAACTTTTTTTTTCAAGTCTCCCCGAACCAATTTGTCATTCTCGGACTTGGGTTTTTCTTTTTCGGTATCATCGTCACTCGGTAAACGCCTCACAAATCGTCCTGATGTATCACCCTTTTTGTCATCATCATCAGGGGGAACATTGTCAGCAGGCTCCTCGTCTGAACTGCTGCTTTCCTCAGATTCATCCAACTCGTAATACTTCCTCAAATTCTCAGTCGAAGTCTCATTGACCGGCCTTCCACGTTTATCCACTGTATATTTCACTTTAAATTTCTCATCATTAAACATGGACTGAAACCTTTTATCAATTTTAACTTTCTTCTCATGTTTTGGTATTTGCCTGTATCGAGGATCATTTAAGTATTTTGTGAAGCGGCTATCTTTTAATATATCCATTTTCTTCTACAATATCGTAATGTTCTCTTTGCTAATTAACTTTAAAACACGACAACACCAAAGAGAATATGACAACACAACCTATAAAATGTTTTTTTAGGTTATAATACAGATTAAACAAAAGAAAGTAAATTTATTTTTTGTCTTTAAAAATACGGCCCACTAAGTTAATAGGTATTTCGCCAATGTCAAGTAACAAATAACAATTAACAATACAATACAAAAATGTTACCGACCACTTTGGAAAACCACAATAATATATGTGCAAATAAAGTAAATAAATATCTTAGAAAAATAATGTCAATAGAACAGCCAAACGCATGCATAAATCCGGAATAGATAGAAACAGCGTAGAACCTGTAGTCTGTACACAGAAATACCAAAATCAAATAGTAGTGGTTATATTATTTTTGCAATGGTATCGGTTTTTAACCTTTTATAACCGGTGCGTCACTATCAACTTTCATAGACTAATATTTTATTCTATCAATTTTGTAAACGCCGAATCTTAAGGCCCCCTTATACGGTGCGATCCGTCGTTTGAAACTGACCAAAACGACGAATCGATAGTGTGTGTCAATATCGTTAACGATTTACTTAATCGAAGACGACATCGGAGGTCGCAACAAATCCATGCAATCTTGAATATCGCCAATTTGTATCTGACTGCGTATGTACCTACACGTATCAAACGCACATGCTGTTGGCAAGCGTATCATTATACAGAAAATGGTAACGATAGCTCGCTTCGTGTAAGAGTAGCAAAAATAAAGCAAAGCAATTGATCGTTACGATTTTCTTTGGACCCATAAAAGCGACGGATCGCACAGTATATGGGGTCCTTTACGTAGTATGTATTATCTTTGAACATTGCGCACAGAGAAGAAAAGCCCACCCGCTGCGCCTGGCCGTGCTGTCCGTAGCCGTAGAGGAACCGGAGGAACACTCCAAGGGGAATTCAGAGAATATAACTACGGGGAATTAAAAACCATGAATAGTATTGGAGAAGAGTGTACAGAATTGAAGAAAAAATATGACGACTGCTTTAACAGTTGGTTCTCCGACCGATTTTTAAAAGGTGACCACGATGATTCTATATGCGCTGGAATCTTCAAAGTTTACCAGGATTGTGTAAAGGTATATCTTAAACCTAGTTTAAATTAGTTTAGGCCGTGGAGCGACAGTTATTAATTAAATAAATATATATAAGACGGTACTTCGTGGGTCCTAACCTATTATAATTTATCATATCAGTTTGATAAGGCTCTTAGATCACCAGATACATATTTTTACAAAATTGTATATTCGCTATAACTTATAATCGAATCCGATTTAATTATTCTATATTCTTTTCAGAATGCCATGAAACAGCAGAATATTGATTTTAAGGAAGTTGACAAGGATGTGTTAGGCACAGAGAATGAATTTAAAGCTCCACCATCTGGGAACAGCAGTTGACAGAGCTACATAGCATTGTGTGCATTTCCATTAGCTACATGCTGGAATAAACAATGGAACAGTCGGCAGAGATCATTAGAATATCAAGAAGAGAGAGACCTCACTAAGTGTCATGAAATAAATTAATTGTAAATGAATGTGCACAACTTGTTGCTAAGAGCCATATCTCACAGTACCATACTTAGTCGGTAACATAACCAAACAAATTATAATAATACACAATATTACCAATTGATGAAGGCTGGGTACTTGCCCCATACCATGTTATGTTCTGCTGGAGTCCATGTGAGATATGGCCCTTAGGCTCAATAATATTTCTACATATGATCAATGCTTAGGCTTTTGTTGATATTAATGTATTTAGTAACTAATATGTGCAATCTACTTCACACACTGACTATAATTACATTTGTTTTTACCATTAACATGAATGAATCAAAACAATATAGGTATTTACATATTCATTATGTATTTTTTAGTACCTACACCATATAAATCTGTTAAGATTTATGTGATGTTCTATACATATAAAATGATTATTCTGCATGAGTACATGATAGAATTTAAGACTCCACCTGGGTACTATATGTATACCTATTATTTATTTTATGTATGTAGTTAAGTAATGTTGATTTTCAATGCAAAATCTATTGTTTGCAAAGATAAACTGTTTGTATTTAATTAAATGACCCTGTACAAAGCTTTTCATAGGTAGTTTAGTTAGGTTTATGCTTTTTAATAAAAAAAGTTGTGATATTATAGATTTTGTTTTATTGTGATTATGTTGACTTATTGAAACACTAGCAGCTTGCATTATAGGGACTTTATTTAATTACACTAGGTAATAAAATTAATGAGATTATTTTAGATTATCATTTTATCTTTGGCTCGTATCCCTAGGTCTGTAGACAAGTCCTCGACTCTTCATCTCTCTTATGACACCAGCAGGTAACCGTCCAGACACTGATATTGCATACACTCCTTTACAGAACCTACCTGTAAATATAATAATAAAGTTTAATTAATGTTGACTTCTCCATGTCCTTTGTACTATTATATCACAAACTTTAAAAGTAATACACAAACTTTTCTGATGTCCTCCAGTGTAGACAGGGAAGCAGTGGACATGAGGAATAAGGCCCATATTAATAAATCAATCTCACTCCCAAGAGCATTCTTGAATATGTAATTCTTATGTCATACCGATACAAAATGGCATGTCAAAAGTGTACTCAAGATTACTCTGACTTTTTTTTTTTTTTTTCATTGCAATCTGTCTCTGCGGACATTCAAAATTTTTTTTGGTTTTAATTTAGAAGGACATGCAGGTCAGTGTTCAGTAACACCGCCCTATTATTATTTCTAGGGTAGACAGTCTTTGCGCCTGCCCAATTCTTAGCTAATTAATCAAATCGATTGGAGCTTTTCTCTTTAGTCTTGTAAATTTTAGGTCTTCGTTCATGAGCTCTGTAGCTAAAATATTTGGGTGGTTCTCAATCCTCTTTTTGTACTTTTGAAATCTCTCTTTTATTTCTTCCTTTACCGTCTGGATTTTAAGATCTTTGTGTATTCGGTCATTTGTGAGGAACCATGGCGCGTTAACAATCATACGGAGTGTTTTTGACTGGAATCTCTGCAGAATTTCTATGTTTGAGTTGGCTGCAGTACCCCACAGCTGGATACCATAAGTCCATATAGGCCTTAATATGCATTTATACAATAAGAGTCTGTTTTCCATTGATAGTTTTGATTTTCTGTTAAGTAACCAATACATTTTTCTCAGTTGGAGACTGAGAGCCTTGCGTTTGGTAAAAATGTGTTTTTTCCAAGTTAAACGTCGGTCTAAATACATTCCCTAGGTACTTAGCGTCTTCTGCCTGTGGGATCTGGATGTTGTTGAGATACACTGGTGTACAAGTTCTTTTTCTAGTTGTGAATGTTACATGTACTGATTTAGTTTCATTAGCTTTTATGCGCCATTTTTTTAGCCAATGGTCTATTTTAGAAAGGTTTCTTTGTAACTTTCTGGATGCTTCAACCGGGTCATCGTGGGTGGCACTCTCAGACTTGAGATTGATTTATTATTATGGGCCTTAGTCAACTATATGGTCCAAAACTAAGCAACACTAGCACTATACATACAATGAATTGGGAGCAATTCCAGTGCCACCCAAATTTCAAACAATGTATATGTACTTATTATTTGAAAAAATAAAGTATCTACTCATATTCATCTGCATAGAGATATGTTTAAGATCCACTAGACATCAGAATCTGAAGTATACAAGGTAAATTATGAAGTTTGACTAACTTATGCGCTGCCATTTGCACACCCAGCTGTCCTCGGGGCTCATAACAGCAATCATCCTGAAAAATTTACATCTGATTTTATGTGAAGCCCTAAATTAACTGGATTAAATACAATGTTTCAGTAGCAATATGACTTTGTTTAATTCTCCTCATCTGTGAATTAAAAATGAGAGACGAATAATAACTCCTTAGTTAAACTGGGTGGGCCATAGTTTTAAAGAAAGAAAGAAGAAGAAAGTAAATTAATATCTTATAAAAATAATGTTAATAGAACTGCCACATGCATGGCATACATCCGTAAGGGATAGAAACAGAGTAGAACCTATACACAGAAATACCAATACAGTAAACCCGTTTAAGACTATTTCACAGGGACCCAACCAAAAACGCGTGTTAAGCGGGATAGGGAAAATCTCGAAAAAAAGCTCGAGATTGTGCATCATAATATGATACATTTTTGAAACATCGTGGATTTTTTCACTTTAGCAACCACTAGCAAACGTAACTTTTCTGACCCATCAGCATTGGCACAGGCCAGGACAGTCAATCTCACTTTATTTGCTTTACCACTATGACAAGTTTCTCCCTTGAAAACATAGGATTTATCTGGCTTCAATTTAAAAAATAAACCGAATTCATCTGCGTTAAAAATGTCTCGCGTTTCGTAATTTTGCAAGAATTCGGGAAGTGTTGTCATCCATGTATCAACATCTTGTTGTGCCACTGTCTCCCGCGACGTCCCATGACCCGCTGCCACAAGAGACAAATAGGTACACATAATAGGCGTATTAAACGGGATGACGAATCGTATTAAGCATTAAGAAATGTATGAAAACATGTCTCAAGTTGCAGGGACCGGCGTAAAATGGCGTATTATGCGCGAAATCGTATTAAGCGTGATCATATTAAGCGGGTTCTACTGTATTTCAATTATTTATTGCATTTAAAGCACAACCACTAGTGAGTGGGCCAGAAGAAACAATAAAAGTATGTGTGGACTAACATGGACACCAGGAAGCTTGTTCTGGTACTGTTTCAGTTTACATTTTTCATAAAAGACATCTATTGCAATGCTGATAAAACTTAACTATCTTGTAGTAGTATATTACATACATACTTAGTGGTTGGCAATAAATAATTGAAATATTAGTACCTTTGGTTTGTTTATGAAAACTGGCACTACTTGTTTCATGAAATATTTATAATGTACCCATTAGATGTGTTACTTACCCATCAAAATTATTACTAGTGCAATCATACACATTGTCTTTATTGTTCTTCATGCGAAGGAACTCGTCACAGTTGTCGCAGCCATCATATTCAAACTGCTCAAATGTCTGGAAAGTAATTGATTATTGAGAGATTTAATACATTTATAGCCATGTAGGTTTAAGAAAACACTTGAATACAAATGTCGTACATTCGAATCTCAGAGATTTCAAAGACTAATAATTACATTTTGTTTTATAAACAGTGTAGGAAAATATTGTGAAGAAATTTAATTAAAACAGTGTCCAAAAGGCTCTAATTGTCCGACAAGCCACATGGGTTGGTGAACTCTATCTGGTCAAAGTTCCCCTCGCGCCTCGCATTCAAGGTGGACCCGTGAACCATCAGAACACAATATTTTTTTATATGTATGAAATATACTTTACGACCTATTCTCAGACCTACCGAATATACACAAAAACATCGGTCAAGCCGTTTCGGAGGAGTTTGGTTACAAACAATGTGACACGAGAATTTTATATATATGAATGTAGATTAGTGGTACGTTTTTTTCAAAGAAATCAACTCACCTTTATAAGTGAGCATACTAAACATGCCCGCAAACCTCTTAGGTCTTTAGGCACAGTCTCCAATGACATATTAGGAATCTACTCGAACAGTTTTATTTATTTACTGTAACCTACGAAAACACTGATTATGAGGAGGTACATACGCGCACTTCTTTGATTGAACAAAAACAATGCTTCACTACACTGCTTGTTAATAAATTATTCGTTTAATTTAGTTTAGTGTTCTAGTATATACAATATTATACAAGGTACTTTGTGGTATAGTGCTACTGCTAACTTCCTTGCTTGTTTTTTTTAATGGAGTCAAATCAAAGTTTCAAGTTTTTTTGCTTGATCACAGATTAGAGCAAGCTTGATATGATAGACTGTTTTTTTTAATTAGTGATGAACCTTCCGTAAAAAAACCGATTACTTTTAATTTAATTAAAGTAAATGCAATATGCATCCGAATTTAGAAGACGTGTAATTTGAAATGCTCAAATATTACTTCGTTCATCCAGTTCATCCACCAAATATCTGATTGCGAATAGACTAGCTGATATTAAGTCATGCAGCTTGCCTGTTTTTAGGCTTCCGTTGTCAAGTCTAAGTAACTCTTTTGTTTAGCCATGTCCATCACGTGGCTACGACGTGCTAGTGCAGGGTTCAAAGACACGGCTTACACCTCTGGGCTTTCCGAAATCTATGTGCGAATCATAATTTTAATATTATGATTATCACTTGCTTACCGTGAAGGAAAACAACGTGAGGTGAGACATGCAGGTTTTTTTGGAAATATCAACCAATTTTCGAAAGACACTTATGAAATCTACATACCCACACTCTAAGCTAGTATGGTAGATCATGACCAGAAACCCCACGCATTGAGGGTAGGCCGGTGTGCAGGAGTGGTGCATTAAAATTTGTTATTTGATGGTTACGAAACCATGCCTTGTGCGTGCCTAGACTTGCATTTGATCGTTTTTGTTGGTGATTTAAAAATAAATAAATTATTATGGTTATTCCTAAGAGATGTTAAAGTAAAATAAAGATTTGGCTTTCTGTTATATATAGACATATTTTACCTTTATTTCAAAAACCTTGGAAAAAGGTAATACCCGGTTTTTTGCCAAAATAATCGGTATAGACCTGGTTTCAAAATTGGTTACATCACTAGTTTCAATTGCTGCCATATGACATTGACATCGGTGTACATGTCAACCAAAGATAAAATATGCATCTTTTATTTAGACTGTGATCTTAGAAAAATAATGCCAATAGTAGTAGTAGTAGCAAAGAGTATTATAATATAGTAGTAGTCATTCATAGTAGCACAGACCATTAAGAGAACAAGTTCATAGTAGTCATGACACACCCGCATACGCATCGCGTACACCCGTAAGAGACAACAGCACTTATCAGTGAACTGCATATAAATACCCATAAAAGCACATGATTACATATACAAGTTAGGCATACTTGCAAAACCACTGAACCAAATTTTAATTTGAACAAAAAATTGGTGTTAAATGCTCGGAGTGGCACATAGGCCACTCCTGAGCGAAGGCCTTTGTTCCCGGAAAATTTGGTCCTTTGTTCCCGGCTCCGTATTTCATACAAAGATCGCGAAATCGTCCCGTCAACTGCTTTGGCTCCGGCAGCGGCGGCTGTCGTCGCCTGGTACCTTTCATCTGTGTGATGGCGTTTTAACATCTCTCTGCGTTTACCTTATTCATATTCGAAACTCAATAAATACCTACTTACCTATGTTATGTATTTACTACACTAGTACTTACCTACTTTACTTTCAGATAATTTTGTTTTGTTTCCTACGTAAGTACTAAGTAAGTTACACGTATTGATTAAAAACATTGTTCAAGCAAGAGTATTAATCGATTAGTGTAGTATAGATCTGTGAATGAAGGGTGATAGGTCAGAGAGCCCTCGATCGCTGACGTCATCGAGCAGCTGCGGCGCCGCGCCGCGTATCGCCCTGTGGAAATACGCTTAGTCGTTAACTGCGTAGTAATACAACTCAATTCCTTTTAAACATTTAAAATTTTAATTAGCGTTATGCGCAGTTTATCGTAAGTAGATTTTGTTTACATTTTAAATAATTAACATACTTAGTCTATGAATTTACCCATACGATTAACCACCAACCAACCAACAAAATACCTACCACTACGATTCTGGTAAGGGATTGTAGTCTTTGATTCTGGTCGTAATGATATCCGAAATAACATTATAGGTATCCATGTACTTATTTTACATGTAATATAACTTATCTGACTATGTTCATGAGTTAGATGCTTACTGAAGTAAATACAGTTATTATCAACTACTACTTACTGAAAGGCCTTTGAATATTGTCATCACTCGTGTTGCTTCTTTCGAAAGACGTGTTTTGTTCGCCAATCCGCACCAGAATAGCCAGAGCTTAGTGACTGGATTATGGCCCAAAACCCCCTCGTCATGAGGGGGGACGTGGCGGGTATAATGGCATACACTTAAAATACGCCCCTATTACATTGGTATCAAAATAAAATCGGCGTTTGGGTGCACTGGATGTGTGGTGGATCGCTGCTTACCACTCTGAAATACAAACATGATATAGGTACCTATGACTAGTTTATTATAGGATCAATAATTTGTATGAAAGCGAATAAGTTAACAAATTCTTTACTTATTTACCTATATCATTTAAAATTCCCTATTTCTCTTCTTCTTCTTTTTTTTAAATATGGCTTTCATCGTTAGGTAGTCGATGATTTTGCCAACAACAGAGTTTTATGTGACCCTATTTCTCTTGTTTTTGTAAGTAGCAAAAGACTCAGAGTACATCTAAGTCTTAGGCAAAAGACTTGGCATACGTCGTTTTGACAAGTCAACAGGTGTTCTCTTAGTCTTAGGCAAAAGACTTGGCATACGTCGTTTTGACAAGTCAACAGGTGTTTCAATGGTCCAAAATAATATTTGGGGCTTTGGATGAGTCTCGGGAAAAGAATTATAGTGTTGTTAAATCTTGTTCGAAATTCAAACACTTTTTTCAAATATGTATAATTTCCTGCCAATTTGAAATAAAAGAATATTGGGCTTTCTATGCCATTGAATGAAGGCCGCAAGGCGAAATTCTAAGAAATATTTAAAGGTCCATATCTTATCAGGAAATATAATCGTTATACGTATAGCCCGGTTTCACTAGGCATCTTCATAATATTAACTAAGTAAGTAACTACCGCATATATAAGTACCATTATTATTATTTCGGACTTTTGAAGTTACATGTTCAATTATATGATAATTACTATTTGTAATTTAGCCCTTTTTGACGTCCCACTCCTGGGCACGGGCCTCCCCTCAACACGAGGGGGATTCAGGCCATAATCCACCACGCTGGCCCAGTGCGGGTTGGCGGATTTCACATGTCTTTCGAAAATTGGTTAGGTAGATGTTTTCCTTCACCGTAAGCAAGTGATAATCATATAGAAACTATGATTCGCACATAGATTTCGAAAAATCCTGAGGTGCGAGCCGGGGTTTGAACCCAAGACCACGCCAGCCCGCAAGACGCGTGCTTTAACCAATCGGCTACCACAGTTTATTGATTAATTAATAATGACTTAATTATTACTATTTGTACACCATACTGAGTAAAAAAAGGACAGCGCACTCATTAATTTATGGTCAAGTCTATGTTGTCAATAAATAGATTATGTAAGGTACCTACCTACCTATTTACCTGGTCAGTAAAATCAATTTTGTTTTGTAAGTAAGTAAGTACCTACATTTGTTTACGACCCCGACCGCAGATTTTAATGTTTTCCGGCAAAACCACATTAAGTTGATCCGTAGAATCATCAATTTGAAAATGAGCATCTGGTCATCGCCTAAATTATGTTCCCATGTAAATTATACCTTTTGAAATTTCAGAAAAAAATTGCCTGCCGATTGAAATTCAAATTTCATGTTGAACTTTTAGAAATATTCTTGTTTACCGTAAGTCAAAACAGAAGTTAAATCTTTTAGATACGCCATTTTAAATCAATTTTTTTTTAACAGTTGTAATATTTACTAGTCAGGTATTACCTAGGATTGATTAAGTCATTCTAGGTATGTACTATTTGAATACCTAAGTAGGCGGGGGTGGGTACCTACCTACCTGCGTATAAATGTGGGTGAAGCTAAAAGTATATAGGTAATAGATGCATTATTCATGTTTTTTGTCATTGTCACACCTAGTTAAGTGGGTAACTACTCGTATCTATCGTAATCTATCATATCCAATAATATTTTGAACTATTTAACTACATACTTTACATACCTAGTTTTATTAAAGTTTTGCATCCATGGTAATTGAATAATGCATGTGAAAATAAGCGAATAATGATAAGACTCCGTGGGCGGCGTTTATACTTGGATCCAGGTGGCGCCAAGCGCGGGCTCGAGCAATTCGCATCATGTTATATTTATGTGAATTAATTAACTTAAATATATGTGTATTTATAAAACACTATTATTTATTTACTGATTCAAATAAATAAAAAAACTGAGCCGTCGCGCGTCGCGGGACGCCTGGCAGATGAAATCTAAACTATTTTTAACCGACTTCCATAAAAGGAGGAGGTGCTATGTTCGTTTTTTATGTATGTTCACCGATTACTCCTTGAACTGTGGACTGATTTCAATATTTTGTTTGTTTGTAAGGGTATACTCTCCAGGCAGTCCCATATAAATTATCAAAATTGGTCCAGTAGTTTGAAAGATATGGACGATTTACAGTCACCAGGAATTCTATATGTACCTAGTTTACAAAAAAAAACATGAAAAAAATATTTTAAGAAAAATTTAACCGACTTTAAAAATCCTGGGTGCACTAAAAAACTATAAATAACTAAGGACCTTGTAATTGACTATATTTGAAGTCGGTGTCACTATCTTTACACTACGTAAGGACTAAGTATTTCGTTCTTAGGTACCTACCCCTAGTTACTTGAATGGGCACCGACGCCAAATTAAAGAAATTACAAGGTCCATAGTTATTTTTAGCTTGTTAGTGCACCCAGGTTTTTTGAAGTCGGTAAAATATTTGTATTGATAATTTCCCGTGCCGACGCGTCGTCCGGTAGATCTAGGCAATAAAACATAATAAGTTTTTGGCCGTAAACCCAGGTTCATTATTGATGAAAATAAACTTGAGATTAAAGGTTATTGCAAGGAGAATGCTGATCACACATGCTTTCATCCTTCAGGCAACCTCGACGAACGGTAGACGAGGTCACATTGGTTTGGTATGGATTTTAATGCAGTTGAGAAATATTATTTTTAGAAGGTAAGTACTAACTGAAGTAGTTTCATTAAAGGTTTCTGCGTGACATAATGTTTGCCCCATTGAGTTATTACATCAGTGGTTTACATTAGATCCCCAGCCACTGAGTTATAAGTCCCCAACTAAGTTTATATCTAGGTCATGATGCTTGGCTTTAAGGGTATACACACCATTAAGTCGACCGTCATTAATTTATGTATGTCACAGATGGATTGTAATATTAGTTGTTTTACAAAAATGCTCGGTATTGTAAAACAGCTTAAAAAGTTGAGCTGGATTGCCCAAACTTGATTGTTCAGCGCAGGATTTCTGGGTTGCAATAAAAAATAATAATCCTAATCTAAACCAAATATATAATCCATCTTGTAATTGTGCATATTTTACAAAAAATTGTATAGGTGCCGAACATGACACTTATCATTATGGTTTTAAATTAAGTAGGCAACTCTGCTATTATGGACTGCGATAGTCCTGGACTAAGGCCTAGTACCTATTCCCAAATTGCTAATGCTTTCTTCGCTGATGCCATTTTAAAGGTAGAAAGATATTACTGAGTTAAAAGTAAGTATAGTTATCAAAAATAAAATGCGCAATCGGTTAAACGTATGTTTCATCGGATATCCGGCGACCGGATATTCCGCACTTCAGCCAAGAACATGGCGGATATCCGGTGACCGGTATCTAGCCAATTCACTATCCGTTGCATCTCTAATAGGTAGGTACCTAAAATGTCTGTTAGGTGTGTAAATATTTACTACCATTGGGGAGACCCGTGACCGAGGGGAGGGGCTAAATTATTATATTATTATTATTATGTGGGGAAATCTTCCTGGTATGGCCCAGCACAATTCAGTGCAGCCTACGAATATCAGTATTGCGGTTGCGGTGACAGGCAGCCGGCCCGCCCGCCGCCGCCGCCGCTCGCCGCCCTGCAGTCTGCGATCGTTTTACAATGAACACGTGAAATCTATTTTGATAACTAGAACTAGCGCGATTGCTCTAGGCTAAACTCAACCAACTTGATCATCGGGCATATAGTAATCGAAAGGTAGTTAAAGATGTAACGTTTATGTTGCGCGTCCATATTAAAATTCCACCGATGGTATTAGATCCCAAGCTGCCAAGTACCTAATCCCATATAAAATAGATGACGCTGAGTACCTATTGCCATTAGTTACCTATACCTAGCAGACGCCTTAAATACTCGCCTTAGAGCCTATGCACACCACGCTTTTTAAACGCAGTGGCGCGTTTTTATCCTTCAGAGCAGTTTGTTGGCGTTTGTATCGATACACACGCGCGTCGATGGCGCGTTTTATAAACGCGGACAGGTGTGCAAAGGTCTACAGGCTGCGTCTGACTCGCATGTGTATCGCGTCTGTATCGCTACAAACGCGCGTCGACGGCGCGTTTAAAAAACGTGGTGTGCATAGGCCCTCAATGTGCGCAATTATTGAAAATTGTAGAAACTGCCGATCGACGCCGACTCATTTCATCGCTCGATTAGTGTGGTACTTCCGGCTCTTTCATTCATCGTGCGAACCGCAGCAATAAAAGTTACTTTACGCCGATCTTCTGTGACAAGCTCGGTCTATTCATAGAATGAACAAACCCTGGTCGAGCCAGCCCGTATATGAGCTGTAGTCACTTGACTACAGGTTGGGTCAACCACCGTGATGTAATTCTTGTACCTATGGTTTTTATGTTACATCGGTCTACCTTAATAATCTGTAAACGCTTATAATTGGTCTTACCCCTTGCTCTTTTTCTTCAACTAACTACCTACGTGTTATACAAAAAAATTGCCGGCAAATGAATGTTACAACCGCGGAGGCTTAAGTGCTTAGGTAGTATTGTAATTTTAGGCACGCCTCAAGCTCATCGCCTGGCTAGACTCGCACTCTCGCACACCTAAATAATTATATTGGTAAGCAGTAATTAAACGGTATTTTGATAGAGCGTTGAACCCGGCCAGCTCTCCACGACCACTGCCAAAACGTCTTGGTTCTGGGTCGACACCGTGTCTCGCTTGCCAGACAGTTTTGTACAGCTGAAATCTTTTTTCATCAATGATTGTTTCATCATGACAACCACGTGGTATAAGCGTAGGCCACTCGGCTTATTTCGGAAATGTTAATTACGTAATTTTGCCTTGAGAACGCTTTTGTCAAACCGCAGCCGCACGTACCGGATCTGAGTGAATCTAGAAGCGCCCCAATCAGTAGTTGTCTGGTAAATACTGCAAAAAAAAAATACTGCAAAATACTCCAAAAAAACTTGAGAATTTGATGCCCGGTGTTTCGGGCACATAACTTTAAACCACGGCATTGTGTGGCTTTATGGCATTCGCAGACATTTTATGACCGTAACTGACTTTAGTGCCCGCACTTCGGTGCTCCTGCTTGTTACTGGGCAAAACTGAATATTGAGCAAAACGTTATCGTTTTACTGCAACATGTTATATGACATAGAGAATTTTTAAATTCTGGTACCTGATTATAATCATTATTTCTGATTCAAGTATCAAATTAAAATTAGTGAGAAACTGATTGGCCGTTCATTTTACTACCGAATAAATGATGTCGATTCAAGACTTTTCAACAATTTCGTCACCTCTTTTCCCTAGTTAAAAAATATACTTAACAAATACAGTAGGTATAGTTATTTGCACTCGGAGCGGACTTACAAGTCCCAATGATCGCAGACTAGCAGACGGACACGTAAATTATCAAGTTTACAGTCTTACTGTTGTTTGTGAAACCGGTCGTCTGGCGTCGTAAAGTTTTGTTTTTTGTCGAACCAATCTTAAATTGGGATTTGTTTGGGTGCGTTTTTGAAGGAGTGTGGTGATTACCGCGAGACCTGGCAGCGGGCCAGGCCCTGCAGACACGCGGGGAGCGCGAGCCCCGCCATGTGACGGCGGCGCGGGCGCCCTCGCCACCTGTCCAATTGCGCACACGCAATAGTCTAACATCTAACATCAACGCTGTGGTGTAAATTAATATATCTGTTTGTAACCTTAGTCATATAATCTCTAAATATTACCGACATATAAGTATCACAAAGTCGTTATCCGCGTCTGTCTATTTGTCCGCTTAGTTCTTTTAAACCACACAACAGATAGGTAGGATACATACTATTGGTTGATACTATTATCAGTTAAGAGTTTTCTTTCCGAAAGGCTACCTTCTTACTTTTCTACTTCGTAGTTATTAATGTTATTATCTTCTTAATATATATAACTCAAAGGTGACTGACTGACTGACATAGTGATCTATGAACGCACAGCCCAAACCACTGGACGGATCGGGCTGAAATTTGGCATGCAGGTAGATGTTATGACGTAGGCATGCGCTAAGAAAGGATTTTGATTAATTCTACCCCCAAGGGGATAAAATAGGGGATGAAAGTTAGTATGAAACTTTGACAATTAAATTCCACGCGGACGAAGTCGCGGGCACAGCTAGTTCTTATATAAAACTAGCTGAGCCCGCGACTTCGTCCGCGTGGAATTTAACTTAACAAAAAAGCCCGCTCCCGCGTTGTGAGCCCGCGCGACAGGACCCATTTTTTCATTTTTTTTAATGTTGTTTTTCTATAATAAAAGTAGCCTTAGTTACTGCTTATAACATCAGCTATCTACCAGTGAAAGTCCCGTCAAAATCGGTCCACCCGTTTCGGAGATACTCTTTGATTTCATGTGTTTTTATTTTTTTACGCGGAACCCTAATTGTTATTCAAAAATTAAAGTAGCCTATTTTACTCCCTATTACATCAGCTATCTGCCAGTGAAAGTCCCGTCAAAATCGGTCCACCCGTTTCGGAGATTACCCGGAACAAACACACAGACAGACAGACAAAAATGTTTTAAATCGCGTTTTTGCTATTGGTGTCGTATGTACTTTCATAGGCATTTAGTGAAAAGGTGTTATTTTGATATTACAAACAGACACTCCAATTTTATTTATTTGTATTGTTCTTATATAAAACTAGCTGAGCCCGCGACTTCGTCCGCGTGGAATTTAACTTAACAAAAAAGCCCGCTCCCGCGTTGTCAGCCCGCGCGACAGGTCCCATTATTTAATTTTTTTAAATTTTGTTTTTCTAAAATAAAAGTAGCCTTAGTTACTGCTTATAACATCAGCTATCTGTGAAAGTCCCGTCAAAATCGGTCCACCCGTTCCACTTTCCACTTTCATATGCATTTAGTGAAAAGGTGTTATTTTGATATTACAAACAGACACTCCAATTTTATTTATTTGTATTGATAACACCAAAATAAAGACTGCGGTACAAACGGTAAACCACACAGACTGTGGTACAAAATATACCTAGAGAGTGATCTAGAGCACAACAGTATGTTTCTGAGAAAACTAAGAAAACAGAAGTCCATGGGGTTTTTGTTATTATTTCTTAGTTAAGTAAATGAAATTCTGATAATTGTTGTTAATTATGCCATTCTGTAATAAGCTCATTATTGGTAAAAAATACTCTTAGATCACTCTGGTTCAAACGTCGTCAATTAGGGGTAGGTAGTTACTTACCCACTAAACACTCTTCCATCATCGTTGGTAGTACTAGTACCTAGACGAGACGCGGTGGCACCGCGCACGTACACTCGTGCGCAATGTACATTTGCCCTATACTAATGATCTCGACATCCACATATAACCGATCCATCTATTTCTAGTTTTGGCCAGTATCATTTCTCGACTGCGTCGTAAGATAGCGGTAAATCAGAGCAGCTCAGTTTTATACATAATTTATGATTAGGAATTTATTGTGTTGATGACCCCCTTTTTCAGGAGCGGGACGAAAATTTAACAGGAAAATGGCGAACAAAAACATCGACTTCATAGGAAATTTTTACATATATTTATTTTATTGCCGTCCTTAGAATCAAGTACCTGAGTGAGAAGGAATATAGTTCGAAGTCGCGAGCAGTCAAAATCACTGTTTTTACAGTAAAATAAGGTTGATAAGGTAGATAGGTACCTAGTCAATATTCAAGATGTTTCAAAAGTTGGAAATATCGCTTCCCGTTGTCGGTGGTAGGTATGTTTTCTGGGAAATCCTAGTAGCGAGCAGTGGCACTCTGATAATATACATTGAATTACGTTTATAATCTTTGCGGTAAGTACTTACTTATATTATCCCACTAAATATGATTATATGATAATATATGATTGTTGAAAGGGGGCCGGTACCTACGCAGTAGCTATAATAACGAAATGATTCAAGAAAAATTAATTAAATAATAATTGCTTAGAATGTTATTTGGTGTAAGTCGGTGAGATTAAACTCAAAAGATTACGTAGGTACTTATAGGGTACTTACTTAGTTATGTTCCTGTGTCCCCTAGCTGGGGCAGAGGGCTTCCACAATGCTTTAATTCTCTCCAAGTCTTCCCTATGTTCTTCGCATCTGCGATGATCGTCCGCCGCCAGGTTTGCTTTGGGCGGCCACGCTTACGCTTTCCTTGGGGATTCCAGTCTAGAGCTTGTCTCGGTATGTGATTAGGGTCCCTTCGGAGCGTGTGGCCGATCCAGTTCCACTTGCGGCGTTTGATCTGCTGGTCGATCGGGGTCTCATCGCAGCGTTCCCACAGTTCTATATTGGACATTTCCTCGGGCCAGTAAACACCAAGAATACGGCGAAGACAACGGTTGGTGAAGACCTGGAGCCGGTGCGAGATGTCCTTAGTAACCTTCCACGACTCACATCCGTACAGCAACACGGTTTTCACGTTGGACCGGAATATCTTGAGCTTAACTCTCCTAGTCAGCTTCCGTGATTGCCATACAGAGCGCAGCTGTGCGAAGGTTGCTTTCGCCTTGGCGATTCTCGAAGCGATGTCCTCTTCGGTCCCTCCAGTTTCCGACACCACGCTACCGAGGTAAGTGAATTTGTGGACCCTTTCCACAGCCTCTGTACCAATGAGCAACTGCAAAGAGCTTGTCGCCCCGCACCTCATTTCCTGGGTTTTCCGGGTGTTGATTTTCAGTCCCATCTCCTTTGCCTCTCGTTGTAGGTCGTCCAGCTTGTAGCCTAGGGTACCTAACTATAAATAAATAGAGAATATTTTTTATTAATACTCTAAAAGGTAATTAATTTTTATGCGTCTAGGCCCCCATACAATCCAATGTCCAATGATGTTGCCGTTCGTCTAATGATCGATCCCTCATGATCAACGATTTCACTAAATGTGCTTTTAATCAGCAGTACCTATGGAATGACCAACCGTTTTTTTCTTGCTTATTAATATTGCAAGCATACCTAAATATTAGGTTACCTTGTACATTCAACGCACATAGATGAGAGATAAAGTCCGTGATTCAACGTAAGTTTAAATGACAAACTCTAGTTTACCCCTGTGCGGCCCCTGCCTGCCCGCCCAAATGTTTCACGTGTGACGCCAATTGTTAGCGGCGTCTGAATCATCATCCCGATAAGAAAGCGTATGGCGTGATTAGAATTGTACGCGAAGTCATAGGGTCGAAATTATGCGTAATTGTTTACCGACTTATTTCATCATATTTTTCTATCTCTGTTATTTTCTATATTTCCTTCGGTCTGATAGAAGCGGTTGCGAAAGTGTTTTGGTTGCTCCCATGCCACGCATGGGTTGTATATTGCGTAGCATATGCATACAAGACGCGCCCCGGTCTGCATAAAATACGCACAGGTGTGGCTCAGACAACAAAAAACAGCAAACAATTTTTTTTTTTACTCTGCATCTACCTTCCGTTTTATAACTCCGACGGAAAAGAGGGGTGTTAACATATGTAACTGTGTGTATGACCGGTTTTAATTTAGTTTTTTGTTTGAAAGGTATCTTAATCGAGAGTGTCCTTAGTTATGATTCAAGAAAATCTGTTCAGCCGTATGAAGATTTTCAGCTCTTTTCTAGTTGACGAAGGGATAGAAGAAACTTCCAATGGTCTGATCGATTCAAAATGTTGTATCCTGTTACTTTAATAATATTGCCGGACACGGACTACTTAGGTATCCAACTCCTCACCACCTTACGGCAGAGGTATAGTGCAGTAGTATATAGGTGGTGTTCAGGGTCTTTAATCGTTCAATCGATATTAAATTTTAGTATACGATGTAGTAATTCTTCTCTATCTTACTGTCATAAAATTTGTTGTCGTTGTTCCTGTGGTGTGTGCATTCGACAAAGAGCAGAGCTAGAAGTATAAACCATCAATTTAAGATTAACACGGTAGGCAGGTAGGTACATGGCGTATGATGCAACTGTGCGTATATTTGTCGTCAGGGCAAGGGCGCGCGTGCCCTGACCGCGGGGCGGCGCGGCGCGGGCGGATGCATAGCCGCCCGCTCTCTGGGGCACCGACTATCCGACAGAGTGACTTGGTCTATCCCTGTTGCTACTCCTTCATAATTTCATATTAATTTATACGGTATTTCACGCTCTATCTACCAAGGAAGTAATTATGTAAATCGTGTCGAAGAGAATAAGTCTGAACGACATGGTGTCGTTTACTTAATTAATCACTAAACATGTAGGTATATTTGCTACTAAATACGTAAAAACAAAACAAGGTTTATTGACAAACATCCTAATCGAGTTTGATTTTAATATAGGCAGGCAAGGACCCATCATTTCATTTAAACTTTTTAAATAATGCGTAATTCGGTCTAGATGGTGATATTGGTACGAGTTCTACCATATTTCTGGGACCAGGGCAGGGAGAAATTAAAAAGTGTCAATAATATTACAAAAAAATTACACGTCAGTTCATCCCAGGGCTATTAACTAGTAGATGCCGTCAATTTTATGGTTGATACGAAGGAATTTGACTTGGGTATTATAATTTAAATACTCCCATAATAAGCACAGGTTTACAATACCTACAGTAGCTATAAATTAATTTCCAGGAATGCACTATTCATTCATTATTCTTGGTAGTCCGTTACAAAATGAGCGCAATGTTTATCTAGGTAGCGCGTGCGGATCTGTTATCGACTCCATTCATGTTAGTTTAACCACAAACAATGATAATACGAATGAATCGTCGTATCGTAGCGATAAGTGATTCGGTTGGGGAAAATCTCCATCGAGGTGGTGTGCCGAGGCGGTCCCGGCCGCAGCGGGGCCTCTATTCCACTCGCCGATGTAGTACATATAAAGGCGCGCCTGCCCGCCGACGCCACTCCGCCACGTACAGTCACTGCGCGAACAAACACACACTTTTTTTCTAAAGGTATACGTCGATTCTTCGAGTGACCCTCGACCACCATGAAGCCAGGGCTGTTAGTACTGCTCTCTATGTGCGTTCTCGCCGCCGCGTTAGTCCCTAGACATAGGGTGAGTAGACTTTTCACAGTTCCTTAAGTTAGCATGAATTTCAGTGTATTTATGTGCAACTTTCAAGTTAACGATTTGTTTAAGTTTCTATAAGACGTTGCGCTCGTAAAATTTTAGTGATGTAGTTTGAAACGTGTAGTTGGTGGTGGTTTATTTTAAATATTGATAGCTTAGTAGGTAGGTATTACAATTATATTATTATTGATATTTATTATATTGGGATGTAAACTGTTATTTCAACTTATTCGCAGTTGTTCTGAATGTTGATTGAAAATTGTGACATTAACAGAGAGTGTAATCTTAAGTACTTAATTTATTGATTGCGTAGGTTTACATCCAATGTGTAGTAGGCGTTTTGAAAACCATAATTTACTACCTATAGAAGTAAATTATGGCCTGAATTATTTTGCATTATGGGGAGCCTTGATACCAAGGGCTAAGTGGATTATGGGTAAAAACCACTAAATATACCTACTAGATAGATTTATTTACAAAACTAAATTACACGATTTACGAGTATCTGGTTTTGAAAATAATAATAACAAACGTATTTAAATTAACTGGACGGGTAAAGTTAGCGTATATGAAGGAAGGGAAGACCCTTGGTACATTTCTTCATTAGGCTCTTGCCTCATGAACAAAATGTACCTACCATTCCGTGAAAAATAGTATTACTTATTCGAAGTTTATTATTTTATTTAAGCTTTAGTACCTACGAGTAAAAATAACACCGACACGTGTAAGCGGAGGCAACACCTTAGGCTAAGTATACGGCTGACAGACAGGCGACGCGCGACGCAGTTCAGCGCAGACATATCACGAGCGTACGTTACACAGATAACCCGATTTTCTCAACTAGACAAAATATGTCAGTGCCACTTTTCTTAAAAAAAATGTCTCCACGTGCACGCGTTGCGCAGAATCTTTGCAGTCACTGTCACTACAACGAGCTACAGAGCAAGGGTGCAACGATAATCGATATATCGTGTCGAATCTTAGTCGAAGCCTACTCTAAATTTCATCATTTTTGCCGTCGTAAATCGTCCGAACGAACGATAGTTTTCTATCGTTCGTTCAGTAATCGATACGATGGCAAAAAAGATGGAATTTAGACTAGGATTCAACACTACATATGAATGTAACGATATATCGATTATCGTTGCTAAGGTTTATATTAATAAATCGATTTCAAGTCTGAGAGTGGTATTGAGTGTACTTTTGACATGTCATTTTGTACTGGAATGTCATTTCCAAGATTGCTATCAGGCTTGAGATCGATCTATTAATACTGGCCAAAGAGTAGCACCCATGTCACAGGTTTCTCCGTACGCAGCAGCGTACGCAGCTGTGTGCTTGTACAAAATCTGCTCTGTCCTGCGCTGCGTGAACTGCATCGCCTCGTGTTAGTGCGGGTCTCCGCGGACGCAAAAGTTCATATCGTGCGGTCTCGTGGTCATGATAAATTATTATTAATAGTACTTATTATGATTTGAGTAATGATAATGCATCCTCACTGTTTGCGCTGGCTCCTGATCGGTTCACTGGTTCCGCTGTAAACATTGCGATCGATTACTCGTACGCGCATTAAAAACAACATTCACTGCATCTTTTAAATCAATAATATAATTTCATATGAAAAATATTAATTATCTTCTAGTTACTTGCTTACTTACTTTCCTACTTTTCGTATAGGTCGGCTCTAAGCGTTTTTCATTTTGTTTTCATTATTTTCATAAAATGTCTCTAATTGTCTAATCTTGTAGTAAATATTTCAATGGTACTTCAATGAAATACATTATTATCTATTTTGAAACATAAGTGCAGTTACAGTCTTACAAAATTTAGATCTTAGCGTATAGGTAATAAACCCATAAAATATCTATAGAAGACTAGCTGAGCCCGCGACTTCGTCCGCGTGGAATTTAACTTAACAAAAAAGCCCGCTCCCGCGTTCTGAACACGCGCGACAGGACCCATTTAAAAAAAAAATGTTTTTCTAAAATAAAAGTAGCTTAAATTACTGCTTATAACATCAGCTATCTACCACTGAAAGTCCCATCAAAATCGGTCAAGCCGTTTCGGAGATACTCTTTGATATCATGTGTTTTTATTTTTTTATGCGGAACCTTAATTGTTTTTTTAAATTAAAGTAGTCTAAGTTACTCCTTAAAACATCAGCTATGTGCCAGTGAAAGTCCCGTCAAAATCGGTCCAGCCGTTTCGGAGATTACCCGGAACAAACACACAGACAGACAGACAGACAAATTTTGTTTAAATCGCGTTTTTGTTATAGGTGTCGTACTTATGTACTTTCATATGCATTTAGTGAAAAGGTGTTATTTTGATATTACAAACAGACACTCAAATTTTATTTATTTGTATAGATTATCTAGCTGAGAACTGAGAAAAAAATAACGATAACCATTTTTATAGTTCCTAGAACTATTTTCAGTTTTTTTCAAAATATTTGAATACGTGGCGTTACATAAATATTTTCTGTACTTAATTACAAAACATATTGTAATTTTTCTCAGGGCGGTCCTAATCCTAGGCACGCTTGTTGCGAGGATAAAATCTTAGTTTAAAGGCCATTTTAGTTTATATAAGCAAGTAAAAAATTATATGTTATGGACGGATAATGTACCACCGCTAGGAGTATTTTTGTTCTGTGGAAGTAACTTGAGGTATTGCCATGTTCTATCAAGCTACGCTAGAATGATTTCACAACCGTTCTAGACATTATGGAATATAGGTAGGTATATAATCGTTCAAACATTTTAAGTAAAGTATGCTAATATGCGTATACTATAATACAAGCAAGTAGTACCCAATACGTAGTATATGATCATTCATAATGATGATCGTATTCTCGGAAAAGTTGTTTTTTTTGTTTTACAAACATGTGTCACAGTCACAGTCACGCGGTCACGCGCCGCGCCTCCGCTTCTGCGTAAATAAACAGTTGTTTTGACTAATAGTAATTTTACAGACGAAATGTTTTGATAGTTAAAAATAACGGGAACGTGAGTAAATTTTATAGACTCACTTTACGAGGATAGTGATATGCACTTTCTTTTTGAAAAGATTTATCAAAATTACAAATGATAGATCATCCACAGTTTAGGAAAATTGTCTAATACGGAAACAAAAAAAAATGAGTTCAAAACTAAAAGCGCTTAAAAGTGTAAAATAAGAAAATAATCACATCTAAAATTTTTAATACAAACAAGCTAGCAAAGTTACCGTTGTCGTATGCCACCTACCTTAACAAAACATTACATTATAAGTAAATATCTACTCTTGTAAGCAATCATAAACTGTAGGGCAAAGTAGCATACGGCCACTGGTATTTTGCTAGTTTATTCATAACAATTTCAGACCAGAATATGTTCTTGTTTCATACTTTAAAGAGCGTGATTTTTGACCTCGAACTCCCTGTCTAGTTATAGAAATTCGAAACTCTTGCTGATTATATTGTCTGGGGTAGTTAAATTAATTTTAGTTGACTATACAATAAACGGCAGACATTTTTTTCTGGTTTTATGTAATGCTCACATTGTAACACAGTTTTAGTGGGTGGGTACGGTCGACGTATGGAGATAAAATTCCGCTAATAAAATTTACGCATGTCCAACGAATTTTAACTCCGTAACCTATTTGACTTTCGGCGGGGCTTATGTAAACAATACAATACCAAAGTCAACGACCGCATACCAAAGGCCGCATGTAGTTTCCCGTTTATGTATGAAATACGAGCGGCGATCCACGTGATAGTTTCGGTCTGTTCATTCATGGTAGTGGCGCATGGTGCGCGCGCGCCGACCCCGAACATCGAATCGGATACGCTCAAGGGCGCACGCACGAATCGTACGATGGGTACGACGACGTCAACTGAGTGGCGATAGGGAATTCTGATTACGTCAAAGGTACATATCATTCCATATCATTGATGACCGTTTAATTCTTTTCTTCTATCAACTAGGTAGGTAGGTACCTACTCAATAATATAATATTAATTTATGAGCGATATTGCTGCGTGCGTACGTTATCGAAACCTTGAAGTAAATTAATTATCGAAATGACGCATTTCTTTGCGAGACATTGTTTTGAGATTGCATATTGGGTATACTTACATGACGGCAATCGAGATTCAAAGGACAATTAAGCGGCTATCATTATGGATGGATTGCTCGTCTTGGCTCGTGCTCGTGTCCTCTCGGTAGTTCTGTGTACTTCATTACAAAATGCCCGAGTCTGTTTGCCATAGCTCCAAAATCACATACAACTCCATTGACCCTCGCAGACAACGCTAACGTCACGAAACAACGTGATACAATGCACATTGACGCAGTAGGTAGGTATTCGATAACTTAATTGCCCTTTGAGACAATGTTATCTATCACTTGGCTCGATAAAAAATAATGTTGTGTGTGTTAGAGGACTACTTTTATTTCTCTTTACTAACAATTTAATTTATTTAATTTTATGACTCGCCCGTAGTACCTACCTACCCATCAATGAAACTCAAATTGCTGGGCGTTTAGTTATTTAATTATCTTAGTAGGACGATTAGGTAGGTTACTATGATTTGTGCCACCACCTCTATTGAATTGTCTCTCGTGCGTGTGCTTTTTTCGCACGTATTTAGAAATAAGTAAGCGTAATAAGTACTTAGGTATTTTATGAAATTGTTTAGATCCACCGAACCTACTTGCCAGATGGGATTTCTGTGGGGTCATAAAAAAATAACCCTATTCTAAATCCATCCGGGTTGCTCTGCGTGGGTAGTATTTTGAAAACGTTTTGTAGTACTTAAGGCTAAAGCGCCCATCTAGCCCGCGACGTTCAAATTTTTTGAGGTTTTTTAGAAATATTTCAAAATCTGACAAAAATAAAAGGCAGATTTTGTAATTCGCGAGAAAGACCGTGTGCAGTGCATTTATTAATATATCCAACTTACTCTAAAACATTTCAAGAACGACAGCTATCCAGATAATCTGGTATTTTTTGTATATTTAGTGATTTACTAGTATCATATCCACCGTGATAATATTTAGAGTAAAATAAATGTATTAATAAACGCACTGCATACTGTGTTTTTCGCAAATCACACAATGTTGTCTTAAATGTTTTCAGATTTTGGACAAACTATAAAAATACTCGAAAATTTTGAATTTCGCGGGCTAGACAGGCGCCTTCACCTTAAATGTCAACCAGTTGCCTAAGCATTAGCCAGCCAGTTCATTAAATGTTGTAACAGACGATACTGGCCGGCCATCATTTAGGCCGCTAGTTGAACGGCGCTGTTTAGTAAAGTGGCTAGGCTGTTGATTGAACGGCGAATTAAGCTAGTTAGTACCCTAAATAATAGTGTCAGACATAGCGGACTTCCCTAACCACTAACGTTGCTAACTAACACATATTTTTAATGATTTCAGCGAGACCTGGACGACACGATATGCGCGTCCGCCACCCCTTGTGCCTGGACAACATACAGACCTGGATCAAACATAGTAGAAGAGACAATTAATAATTCTTAGTACGTATCATTCATTGGAATCCGTTCTTTTTCTAAACCTTTATCCATTTCTTTTTGTATTTGGCTCGGCTTTCTCTGTGCTCATCTGTGCTCCAAGAGTGAGACTCAACTTATGTGAATAATATCCAATATTTTTAAGGGTTCTGATGGTCCGTAGCGACTGTCGAAATACACACTTCGTATGTGAAGGTAGTCTGTTTGGTATGGAAGTAGCTACACTCTTCCAGTGAAAGTTGTGAACGCGAGGATTTTGCACTATAGACTCTCAAATGGCAAGTGCGGAGCTCGTCTACGGCGGACCTTTTTTTTTTTTGTTTTCGCTGGGAAATGCATTTACGCATACCGCTCGAGACCGGGGGGAACTCGGGCGGTTATGTGGGGCTCCTGAACTGTTGTCCAGACTACCCACTAAAACCCAGCGGTCTGCCCTCGCCGCCGTTACTACGGAGCGCCACAGGATCGATATGCACTGTGACGCCCCGGCGGCAGGCCTGGCATTGGTGCCAGGCCGCAGACTTCAAGGTGGGACTAGGATCCTCCCTCTGGGGATTAATTTGAGCAGGAGGTCCCCCGAACCCCTCGTCCCTCCACTACGGCGGAGGCAGGAGATGCGCATAGCGCCTCCTCCTTCTGCCTCTCCGTACTCTTCGGATCGGGTCAGCAAAGGCATCTTCCTCTCTGACCCTCTCCGCGGCCTCCTTCTGCGACATTAATGTTTCGCAGAAGGAGATCATTGCCTCCCAACACCTCTTGTTGCCGAGCACGGCCTCAACCACGCTCGGCAACGAGAGGTCCCCTCCGACGACACTCGTCAGGTCGTTTCGTTGTGACCCCCGTCTACGGCAGACCTGCCTCAACGATCGTGACGGTTTGATGTTGCGAGAGTTGTATGTTTGAGTATTCGGTAATTAACCGCCATTTTTTACAGCTGCCGGTGCGACCAGAACATGGAGTGTCAGATTACCGAGGTCGATATGTCGACTGGTGCGTCCACACATCGGTGCCGCGCACCCCAAGAGGACTCTGAGAGCTAGCGCGCCGCCCGCCCCTAACACAACCTCGCCACACGATTGTTTCCACCCCACGGGAAGCAGCACATATTCCCGTTAATTCTCTTCGCACATAAATTAAACTTGATTAAACTATACTTAACTGTATTGCCCGCCGTCTCATGGTAGTAATGTGTGAGCAAGAAAACAATACTGTAACTTCCATTATTCCCTCGAAGCTCGCACCATTCTCGCCATGAATGTACGAGATGATCAACAACGAAAATTTAGAGAAGCTCATTTATTCATTTATTTTTCTTGCTACAGACTGACACAGTAACAAAGACCGTTTTCGAATTCTCGCCAAGTATTCTTGCCGGTGATTTTTGGCATGAGTATTGTGCAAGCTTTACGAATTTGTACAATTATCCAATATCAATGAAGTCATCCCAAGCCTGAGTATTCCGATAATAGTTTTCCGAAATCTAAAATGTAAGTTTCGTAAGTAGGTACTTATGTGCATCCTTGAAAAACAAATCTCTTTAATCTGTCTGAGACCGATTCTAGTAATTTTTTGAAAACACCGTTTTCTCTTACTGAAGGTAAGTAATAGTACAACAGCCCTCCTTACTACTCTCTTTGTTTGCCCAATGTATTGTTGTACCAGCAATAACGCACATCGTTGTTTTTTTTGGCTTTTATTCGTATAAAGTTAAATACTTATTTCAATACAGATCTGATCAAAGTACCTACCTTTCTATACGAATCAAGAACAAACATCATGAACACTGAAGTCCGCCTCAAAATCAATTATTATGTACTTAGTATTTATTCCGACTGTATCCCGAAATTATAAAAAAAGGGCAATTTTAAAGTGTCCCCGCTTTCTTCATTGATGTTATACCTATGTCCATATAATGTTAAAAAGTACTTATTATGGGTGCTTACCTACTTATTTTACTTTTTTTATTAGAAGTACTTACTAGTACTGTAAGTAGGTACTTACAGGTTATCTATCATTAATTATTTAGAACGTTTTTTTAAAGTTCCTATTTTTTATTATCTTATAATGTAATTAACGTTATTTTTAAATGAATATGTAGGTTCTAGTTTTAATAAGTAACACCTATAGTTCATGATATGACATAATAAAGTTGAATTAGGCGTAGAATATTTTTTTTATACTTAATAGTGATTTGATTATATAAATGGTTAATAAATGCCTCATAAACATAAAATATTGATTTATTAGAGATGGGTACTTAACTACTTACAAGTATTTTATGATTGAGTTTCTTTGCCGGATCTTATCAGTGGAAGCAGCATTTCTAACCGGTGGTAGATTCTGACTATTCATAAATGCTTTGTTGGCTTAGGTACATGAATAAAAATAATTTTGAGTTGAGTTTTGAGTACCTACTTACATATATCTACGAAATACCCATCCCATAGTCCTCATGTCATCTAAGGACCTCAACATTAAGTATCTATATGTATATATATTATCTATGTACACCATCTTTATAACTTACTAAGGTGCCATACAAAATATCCTGGATCATCCTACTGGCCCAGTGCAGGTTGGCGGATTACACAAGTCTTTCGCAAATTGGTTAGCTTTTCATGCAGGTTTCCTAAAGATGTTTTCCTTCACCGTAAGCAAGTGATACCCGTAATCATATTGAAATTATGATTCGCACATAGATTTCGAAAAACCCAGATGTGTGAGCCGGGGTTTGAACCCAAGACTTCGTGCACGCAAGACGCGTGCACGAAGGGCTATCACTGATTCACGCTTCCGTTCAATAAATTTTGATTTTAAAAATGAACCCCTGGTCGCCCGTAAATTAAGTTCTATAACGACAAATTAATGGCGATTGTGGATGCTGATGATACTCAATCTACAGTTAAGTAAGCAGCAGTTCTTGACGTTGGCACTGAAACAATAAATATCGCCAGACGAACACACCAACTGTACGGTCCCAAACTAAGCAACGCTTGTACTATGGGTAACGTACAATGGACTGGGGGTGATCCCAGTGACACCCAGACGTGGGAAAATTACAAAAAGGCCATTTCCGAAATTTACCCTGACGAGAATCGAACCCGCAACCACCCGATGCAGTGAGCCGAGCGGCCTACGCTCGAACCACTGCGCCAAGCGGTCGTCAAACAATATTGGTTTATTTGCGTCAAATTGGCAAGGAAGTGTATGTTCACCAGCGCGAGGTAAGCGTCGAGCCATACTATGCGTAACAGACACAGAAGTAAGGGACTTTGAAGCGCATTGTTACTTACGACGAAAAATTGATTCTTTATGACAACGGTAAGCGCTCATAATGATGGCTAGACCCTGGTTCAGCACCTAAACCCACTCCCTAAACGAAAACCTCCCCCAAAAAAGTAATTGGTTACTAATTTGTAGTCTGTACCGGTATGATTCAATATAGCGTCTTACCAAACGGCACGAACATTATTACTTTTGGATGTGAACAACTGCAGAATACAATGATAGAAAAGCTCGCATATATACATGACTAGAGTAGTCAGCTTTAGTCAATCATCCAACGTACTCACCAGGCCTTGCGCGCACAGGCTTCTACTATGTCCGGAATTTGGACAATTTCTTGGCAGGAAAAAATAAATATGCGCGAGAGGTGTTGTATGAAATGCCTTTGAAGAGATTGATGCCTCTCGTCCAGCTCACTTCTTCAAGAAGGGCATCGATAAATTGCCACTGCGCTGGCAGACGCATCGACAGCATGGGTGAATATAGCCTGCAGAATAGCAGCTCAGTTCCTAATCAGCTGTACATTCTTACATTTCACAGAAAAGCTTCGAGAACAACACATTCCACAGATCGGAATGCGATAAGAAACTGGGTAACATTTTTAAAACTACCTCCAATCAAATTTGTTTTTGACGCCAAGTATCGGTGATTGTGAAATTATTCAGCGGGATTCAGCAAATCATACCGTATTCAACTTTGGTTGCATTGAATAAACATAATTCACGTCTCGTACATCGCTTTAAATAACATTTTCTGGGAATGTATTAATTTAAAATGAGGGTAGATTTTTTTCGTTCCTTAGTGGAACGAGTTTATGGACATCGCTTGACATTTTGTAGTTGTACGTATATGCAACGCAAGGCAATTAGTATAAATTGCGCACCTGCAGCTCATCAGGCCCTTTCTATCATCGTCGGCGGGAACATAAGACATTTCATTAGGTACCGATACTGTCGATATTTGTGTTTTTTCTTCTAAAGTAATATTCGTTATGGAATCAGTGGCGGCCAATAGTGTGGAAGAACAGAAAACAATTTTTACTTTAGCCGGTGAGACGAACCTCACTACGACTACTGTGAGTATCGATTATAGTTATATTTAAGGTGATAGGTACCTTAATTTGTAGTTATTATTTGCACTAGTGAGGGATTTGGACAATACCTATCAAACTTCATATTATCTATCTATTCCTCCCTATGTACCTAAAGGTTCATAAAGTGGTTTTTCTCTTCCAACTCCTCCCATTATTTCTTTCGATTAAATTCTTGCGAGTACCTAGACAATTTAACTTTTCCCCGGGACTCCTCAAGAGTCAAACCTCGACATCATTGTTGGTCACTATTGTCGATCCTGGCTTACAGTAGTAAAAGTGGTTTGAGTGTGTGGTAGGACCAGTCCCAATAACAAAGGTTGATACACTATAATCGGTGAAAATATTTGCATCGACGCAAAACTTGTATTTAGCCACATCAACATTTTTCAAAAAATATAATTGTTACTCGGATTGTATTTTTTGACGATGAATATAGGTATCTAAAGGATTTTTCTCAAGACTTTCCTGGGCGGTTGTCACTTGTACAGTGCGGCGTACTGTCCACATAGGTACCCACGTAATATTCTAAATGTAGAACTGGTTTACAGGATAGCTACGGTTTAAGCGACAAGACTGGTGGCCCTCAGGAGGGAACAACGTTGTCCCCGTTATCGTCTATCCTATCAGGAGCCGGTGGAAACGAGATGCTGAACAGGGGATCACAGCAAGAGCCCAGAGTGGCCGACTGTGGTAAGAGTCTTGGTCTTGGAACTTATAAGGGAGTGTGGAATTACTTAAAGCGGCTTCGTAAGTAGGCACGCAGAAAACTCGAGGTTTGCAAGCGGTGCTTCGGAGATCCTATATAATATACCTAAGTAATGCAGTATAACTACGGTGATACCGCTCTGTCCATGTATCACTTGTTGCCGGAATATTCATTAGGCAGCGTCGGCAATTGCCTAGGAGCCCCGCCTTTCGTGAAAAACGCATATTAACTTTATTTCAGTATTTTTTAAGGTTCCTTAATCCGAGGAACGAGGAACCCTAATATTATTTTATTGAATTTACCTTTGTAATGTAGGTAAAAATAACGTACTAATCAAAAATAACGCACTAATGAACAATATTGCATTGCAATGCGGCCACGCCCAGCGAGGAATATGATTGAATGCGACTCCGGAACCCTAAATGTAACAGTTTTATCATTTTTCAGCACCTTCTGTTGCCGATATGGAGGAGCTGCTCACGAATATTCGTTTGAGCAACAGCGATATGTTCAGCGACGATTCGAGCCTGAATAATTATTTCACAGGTATGTATACCTACATACCTACCGTATTCATATTTCACTAAAGCTTCAGTCAATAGATACCTGTCTACAGTAGGCAAAATCAGCTGGTTTTATATCTCTAGTTATTTACGTACTATGTGATTGCAGGATACTCGCGACCTGAGTCTGCGTCGACCAACTCGGCCGGCGCCTGGCCAGATAATTCTTTGAATAATCCCAGAAACGCTGAAACAATGGACACTTTTGATTTCCTTGTAAAAAGTAAGCTACGGACACTTTACACTGCATATTTTAGTTTTCATTTTACAAAATATATTTATCTACAAAGTATTTATTTACCTACGCTATTCAAAGCCATTGGCATCCTAATGCTGGCTTACGCACATTGAGGACCGGCCAGACGAATCTTCACTGAATACTCCGTCTGATTTGGCCGGAGGTGTAGACGCGACTATCAAACCTGTCTTCACGGCCTCAACAGGACAACCTGCCGTCAAATAAAATTTCATTTGATGATGATCTAGTTCAACGAACTTTTACTACGACTGGTTTGGCCGGACCAATTTGGCTGGACAGTTCAGATCTCTTCGGATGGCCACATGTGTAGCTCTCTTTGCTGGTTAGGCGACTCTATACCTCATGTTTCCAGGTTTATGGTCGGCTAACAAGTACGTGTCCATGTTGACCGGCGAGCAGCTTAGCATGCTGCGCTCGATTCGCCCCAGCCTGCTGTATACGTTCCTGCAAGAGGTGGCCAAAGCTCGCAGCGACAGGCGTTCCCGTCGGACTTTACCGAATGTAAGCTGGTAGTTCACTTTTAAGTATGCTCCGCGCTTACAGCGACCTGAGTCGAGGGACGAATTCAAAATGAGTGTTTTTTTATCCTACCGTTGGACATAGGTCTCCCCATTTTACGAGTATTTATCGAATATGTTTATATTGTTAGTCGAACGCTATCAGCAGTTTTTTCGTGGCCATTTAGAAGGATGTATCTATTCATATTATATTTCTTTTAACGCTCGCCTTCTGGCTGCTCGGGAGCTACGATTTCTTTTTGGTGTCGTTACGTATAAGTTTTATTTCTCAGGAGTGTGCATTCTGCAAGAACAACGGCGAGAATGAGGAGTGCTACTCTACTCACGCTCTGAAAGATTGGCGCGGGCGCGTGCTGTGCCCCGTGCTGCGTGCCTTCTGCTGCCCGCGCTGCGGCGCCACCGGCGACCGCGCGCACACCATCAAGTACTGCCCGGAGCCCGCCGGCGCTGACTCAGGTACGCTACCATTTTCATGAAGTTAATTCTGCCGTTTTTATCGCCTCTCTAACCCCTAGTCGGGATCTTTGTCTGGATACAGGTTACCAGCCTAAATCTGTGGTAGGTATAATACTTTCTAGTCTTGGCATCTGTTTTGGTAGGTAATATTGAATTCAACAATGAAAGCGGCCTCGACGAATTTACAGGAAAATCTTCACTATTCTAAGTAGGTACCTAAAATTTAATCATCCAATTAAAAATTCTTCCTTTCTTGTCTGGTACAAAAAACAGTGAAAAGCTGCGTGACACGTCTTAATTACATGACTGAAAACTAAAGGCATCAGTTATGTATGTGGTAATTTTTCATTGGTGTGCCCAGGTCTGTCATCCCGCCGCCGGGTGCCGCCGTCGACGTCGCTGTTGATGGGCGGCGGCGCGGGCGGCGCCGGCTCGCGGCCGCACGCCGCCTCGCCGGCCACCACGCCCAACAACACGTTCTCCTACTCTGCCCTCTGGTCCAACTTCAACATGAACTAAACCTTATGCAATACGTCTAACATGCTGTTATTCGTTGGCCAATTTATCGCTTTGGCGACAATATCTAGAGAAAACTAATGAATAACAGCGTTGCTTTCAGGTGTACATGCGGCCAAGCATTTTCAGACATCAGTCCATGTCGTTATTATTGGTTGTCATTATTAATATTGGATATCTAACGCTCGCAGAAGGTCATAACTATGGTTAGGCTTTTTTGAGATACATCATTCGTTTACTCGTTAACAATGGATATCGTTTTCTGTTACGAATTATCAGTTTGAATATTTCGCAATAGGAAGACGGTATTCTCTCTAAGGTAGGTAACGTTCATTTTACTATTTATTTAGAAATTTGAACAAGTGTTTATTTTTGTGTACGCGGGACGTGCTTCATTTAACATCTAAACGAATGGTGTAAATAAATTACTATTTATTTTTAATTAATTTTTCATTGGTGTTTACAATTCCTTTGCCTATTGTTATCAAATCAAAAAGATGATGAATTTTTTATCGATATTATTATCTACGCCATATTTCTTCACTTGCAACATTGTAATTTTAATGAAATATATGATAATATTTACTGTTTCATTATAATAATCAATTGTATTGCAATTATGTACACTGACGATCTTCGACACTGTTAACGTTGGCAAAATATTTAATGTATTGCGTAATATAGTGTACCAATGAAAAAATTAAGTTTCCACAATCTAAGTAATATGTGTATCGTAGTTATAACTAAGTGTGTTACCTATTTACTTTCAAATATATTCTTTGAGCATCTAAATAATATATTTTTTATTATTACACTACCGACCCGCCCCGGCTTCGCACGGCTTTTCTGTACTGCTTATCTATAAAGTAATTAGAATTTATTAAACATATAAACCTTCCGGAAGAAATTATTTGCATGATGGTAAATACCGCATCAAAATCGGTGACGCAGTCAGGGAGAACTAAGCGGACAAAAGATAGACATGGATAGCGATATATTTTATCTGATGTTAAGCTGTTACCGTAGCGTAGGTACTTCATCTTGCATTGGGACGAGGCCTGTGCCAGAAGGACGATAGGTTCTGTTATTGATTAAAACTGCATAATTATTTCGATATTTTAGTATAATGCAACTATTAGGTGATACATTAACAGTATTAACAGAGTATTGTTTTATCATATAATTAAAAAGTACATATTTTCTTTCTAACAATGAATACAGCGCAGTTCATTAACAACGTGCCTTGCAGGCGATGGCACTTGAGTGTCAATTTGGTCTGTGCTAGGCCCGTATTAATAAATCGATCTCAAGTCTGAGAGCGATCTTGAGTACGCTTTTGTCATGTCACTTTGTACTGGTATGAATGACATTTCCAAGACCTCTCTCAGATTTGAGATCGATTTATTAATACGGGGCCTAGTCTCCCTAGACGCACCCTTACAAAAAATGTATGAGACATGTCACAAGACTATCTAAGTCTTGTTTAGTTTCACTCATGTTTTGCAAATCTTGGCTCCCTTGGAAATATTTATTTATGTATGTTTAAAATGTATTAGTTACCAATGGTTAGGTTACGGCCACTGCCAAAGAGAAGCAATATGAAAATGAATAAGTAAATTATTCTTAATAAACATTACGGTTTCTGACACATAATGAACTACTTACGAATTTATAAAAAAAGCCGACCAAATGTTAATTTATCATTTCGTATGGCTTCTCGTTGCCCGTAGCATACATCATATTTCGTCGGTTTAAAAATATAAATTTAAAATAAACATTAGTGTGGTGAAACATTAACATATCCAATATAATAGAATAAATTCGTTCCCATGTCAAACTTTAAACCTTCGTATAGGCATTATTTTTATAAGGAATATGCAACATCGGTCCTTTAAAACTTTTTCTATAGTTTATGGGTAATGGGTATAAAACATATGACGTCCCTAATTACAATAACATCTAACAAGCATTAACAGTATAATAAAGGACTTAGAACTATTTAGGTAAATTCATCAAAATGGTACTGGGAAACTTTATAGGGGAAGAGACAGTGCTGGCTGGAAGAGGGCTAAACAACACGATGTAAATATACCGAAATATCTTCTCAGTAAAGTCAACAACATAAAGTACACTACATTTTACGAATTTAAAATGCACCATTGCAAATAGCACACGGAACCTGTTTTATGACTGGATATAGTTTTGCAGAATATAATCAATCCACTTGTACTGCTGTAGACCAAAACCAACCTTGTGTGAGTGATTCTAGGTTGGTTTTAGTTTGCAGACGTGTTTGTGGGTTGGTTCCATTTTGCAAAACTCCGTCCAATTGTCCTGTCGAGTTTATTCTCCAAATAAATGTTACGTTCTTATTCTCAGATATACTATGGAAAAACTGGGAAATCTTCATAATATTTATTTAGAAGATAAACTTGGTACCTATCTTATAGATGTGAAACAAGCCCGTACTTCGGAAATGTCAAGGAATTGAAGTATAGGCCGACTTGACCATCAAATAACTAGGCCTCCATTTTGGTTTTCCAAAGTGGACGGTCACATTTTTTTTTGTATTGTTATTAGAGTGTTTGTTAAAGAAGAAGAAGATCAAGTAAATGTTCATTATATACTTCTGCTATGTGGGTTTTGAACCTCTTACCAGTGTAAATACGTTTTTGCCTTTGAGTGTACCTATTATAACATTGGTTTGAAGGGTAACTTAAGGCTAAAGCGTCCATCTAGCCCGCGAGGTTCAAATTTTTTGAGGTTTTTTAGAATTTTTTTCAAAATCTGACAATAATTAAGGCACATTTTGTAATTCGCGAAAAAGACCGTGTGCAGTGCATTTATTAATATATCCAACTTACTCTAAAACATTTCAAGAACGACAGCTAGCCAGATAATCTGGCAATTTTTGTATATTTAGTGATTTACTAGTATCATATCCACCGTGATAATATTTAGAGTAAAATAAATGTATGAATAAACGCACTGCATCCTGTGTTTTTCGCAAATCATAAAATGTTGTCTTAAATGTTTTCAGATTTGGATAAACTATAAAAACACTCGAAAAATTTGAATTTCGCGGGCTAGACAGGCGCCTTCACCTTAAGGCTAAAGCGCCCATCTAGCCCGCGAAGTTAATATTTTTTGAGGTTTTTCAGAAATATTTCAAAATCTGACAATAATAAAAGGCACATTATGTAATTCGCGAAAAAGACCGTGTGCAGTACATTTATTAATATATCCAACTTACTCTAAAACATTTCAAGAACGACAGCTATCCAGATAATCTGGCAATTTTTGTATATTTAGTGATTTACTAGTATCATATCCACCGTGATAATATTTAGAGTAAAATAAATGTATTAATAAACGCACTGCATACTGTGCTTTTCGCAAATCACAAAATGAGGTCTTAAATGTTTTCAGATTTTGGATAAACTATAAAAATACTCGAAAATTTTGAATTTCGCGGGCTAGACAGGCGCCTTCACCTTAAAGCATAAAATATTGTAATGTCAAGAGCTTAGCCAGAACGCTTAGCTATGTGTATTATGTGTGTTTAATACATTGCTAAAATTAACCACGAAACGATTGAAACAGGTTTGCAACAGTTAAGTAATACCCCCACAGCAAGCCTTCCAATCAACACTGCTACAATTATACCCAAAAATATAATTGAATTTATATTGCCTCTGTTCACTGAAAATGCTGCTTCTGCGTCAAATATGTACAACTCTCAATATGGGAGTACATCGCTTACATATCTGCTGATTCTTATGAAAAATTTTAACAAGGAAATTCAAAGGATGCCGGCCTGAATTTCAGGGAACAAATCCAATACAATTTCATGCTGTCTTTATAGACGGAGGCAAGTCGAGAATATCGCAATAATTGGCAAGTGACAATATTTCGTTAGGTACTTATAATAAAAATAAATTTGTATAAATATTAATAATTAATATACGCTTCGTTTGAGATTCTTATCTGAGCCGAATTCATTAAACACATAAATAAAACGTAAGTATAGGTATTAAATGCGAAATGTTTTGGAATGATTTGTTAGTAATTTTTATTTCAGGAATGTTATTAATTCGCATTTCAAAGATACAATATAGAAGTGATACTACCTCTTTCTTAGGCCAGCAATTTTCATACATCTCAAGTAACATCGAATTATCCTACTGTTATCAATATAAAAACCAATACTTAAAATCTTTGGTTTACTAAAAATTAAATCACACCACCCTTTGTAATATGGCCCTTAATAATATTTGATACTTGCAATAATAAAAAAGTTCATTGGAAAATTTGAGGAAGATAGAATAATACCTCAAAGCTGAGTGTCCACTAAAGCTGTACGAGTGAGTAGTGCAATTACTGAAAAAAAACAAAACAGTGACGTCTAGGGACGCCCGAAAGAAGCGAAGCTTTATAGTATAAAGCGTAGGAACTAAGCGTTAAAAACACAACTGCCACTCTGTATACCTATATAGGTAGATGTCGTGTAACGCTACTGACGCTCAGCACGGATAGAGTGGCCGCGCGGCGAGCGTCGCGAACATCCGTATATAGGCATCGCTTCAAAAAAACAAGCTTACCACAAAGGAATATAACGATATTTTCGCTCGCTTAGGTTACACAAGGCTGTTTTAACCAAGGTATCGATTCCTAACTTTTTTTTATAGTTACCGAATCGATTCGATACTCGTATCGTAGATCTCATTCGTGGCGCCCACGTAGATTCAATACAACATAACGGTTCGACTCGAAAACTGTCATAATGTAAGTTTATAGTGAATGGTCGGTTGATATAGGACTTGGAGTAAGCTTTTGAATCGGAGGGCAAGCACTAACTTTGTAACGATTACTGTATTGTAACCGTTACGCAGTTTCAACACTAATATTGAACAATCGGTATTTTATTTGCGTTCAGTAACCCGATGTGCGATATATTTAAATACTTATAGGTACTGTAACTGAGGCATCTGGGTGGAAACCCTTTATGATAAACCACGCTATTCAAATAACGTCGTATGTAATAGACTTACTCGCACATATTCAGTGGATATTTAGCTCGAGATATGATTACCAAATTGTTACCTTTATTTTCTATATAAAGCTAATTAGTTTTTTTTTTGTTGCGAAGATCACACAATTTCCTTTTGATATTTTCAGATTGTCGTTAACAATATTATTATTTATTTCCTTTCCAGTCCACAATAACTATGCTAATTTATTTTAATTATTATTATGCCCTATAATAACGTAACATACGATATAACAAAATGGAAGAGACCTATAAAGCGTAAGATTTGTCACTGTTTTCATTCCACAATGGTCGTTGGATATAATAAATTGATTATGTGTATTTGGCAGCAAACTTTTAGTGAGTAAGCCTCATATTAATTTACAGAGATCATTATTTTTGTATAAGTCGCCGGAGGAACAGTGAGGCAACATTCTTGGATTAGTCTCAATAATTATCATAATTTTATACTAAAATTATAAATTTAGAATAACATTATAAAAAGGAAAAAAGCGACGTTCATAACATAAGCACATTTACTTATATCGCATATTATAAAAAATATGAGAAATAAATGAAAATTAAGATTCGAAACACCTTCATGAGACTTTCGGGGGTGATCGATCGGCCCTACCAATCGGTTTGTCAATAGGCAAGCAGGGTTCCCCGACTTAAACATACCAAGATCGACCCTACCGATAAGCGAAATGGTGCCGTCTGTTACACGCTTTAATGCCTGGTTGCTATAACCCACAAAAATAAGTTTTATCGATGGGATAAAAATGACGACTCGATACGACAATGTTCTCAAATAGCCGTGTACTCACTGAACGAGCAACCTTGCGAGGCTCAGTAGTAAACGCCCGCGCTATCATTTGTAAACAATCTCGCTGTCAACCAGACTGTTTGTTACGATGTTAAAATCGCGCGGCACGCGCCCGAGGCAGCTGGGAGAGGCATCGCACTCAGTCAGTACACTGGTAAAAAGAATACCATAGCTAAGTTGTACCGATGACGGATAGTAAAGCATTGGATCCGGGCCTAAGTCGTGACGTACGTACGCATGTAACGGCGGGCCGGCGTACTACTTACCACAGCCATCGGCGGCGACCGACGGACTCGCTACGTCATTCACTCGGTTGTTCACCTGAACAGAAATAATATACTATTACACTATTTTAAGTATTCTCCGAAAGGGTAGGGAGAGGCCACTGTTATATGTCACCTAATGTCACCGTAGTGATGTGACATAATGTAAAAATTCACCCCCTATAATTGAAAGGGCATACTTTATGTTCCTTCAGTTATATGGAATGGGTTTTTGTAACTGGTTGTTGCTGGATACAATCCAAACAATGAGTAATACCAATAGGTAATAATTAAAATTCGATCATTCGCTTTGTGAAGTATTCAGTTTCCTCGCCCGAATGGAACCCGTTGATTAAAAACTTACAACACTTACACCTGTAGACCAAAATCAACCCCAGTTGGTAGTGATTGTAGGTCGGTTTCAGTATGCAGAAGTATTGGTGGTTGGATCCATTCTGCATTATCTATGTCCAATTATACGGGGTGAAAAAGTGAACCCCGTATAATGTACCTTCGTTGTTGTTGTGTCGCGCGCGCACGAGCCGCTCGGGGTGCGAGTGCGCGAGCTGCGTGTAGTCGCGGAACACCTCGTTGTACGTGTCGTCCGACGACATCTCGCTCGACCGCATCTCCTCGTTCAACTTCGTCAAGCGCAATCTGGCGAAACAACGCTCGTGGTTTGGAAGTTCTTGCGGATTGTTTGGAAAATGTGCCGAGTGCAAAAGTAGATAGAGTTCGTTTCCACTTTGGCAAATTAATATGTGCGCGCATTTTACGCGGCAGTCCGTCGGAACCTCAATGGAATACTATACATTCCCAAAAATATAATAATTATCAACAAAAAAACTCAACAAATATTTTCAAACTCCATTGTGGTGAGCTGAGATGTCTACGACCAAACCATTAAACTAGGTATAGTTTTTTTGTTTTTAAATAAGTATAAAGCTTTATGTTTATTTTTTAAGGTGGTTGCGGGTTCGATTCCCACCGGAGCAAATTTCGGAAATTGCCTTTTCGTAATTTACCCAGATCCGGGTGCCACTGGCATCGCCCCCAGTCCATTGTTCAGTACCCATGGTACAAGCAATGCTTAGTTTAGTACCGTACAGTTGGTGTGTCAGTCTGGCGATATTTATTATTATTATTTCTTAACGAATAACAAAAATTTAAGGGAAGAAGTTATTGAGATTTTACTTTCCGTGTGTACTTACAGAGTGACTATGTCCGCGTTGGCATGGTTCACGGCGATGTCGAGCGGCGTCTGTCCGTCCTTGTCCACTATCGACTGGTCGGCGCGGTACCGGAGTAGCAGGCAAACCTATGGCGAGGTGGGCAACACAGATATGTTAAAATATACTCTATTTCTGTTGCAAGTTAAATAAATAAGTTTTTTTTTTGTGATCAGGACATCATCTTTGGCATTTACTATGACGCTACGCAAAATATAGTGCATTATTAAAATAATAACTTTTATATCTTAGTGATTAGTGAGTATGTGACGTTACTAGGCCCAAATTTATAAATCGATCTCAAATCTGAAAGCGGTCTTGAGTACGCTTATGACATGTTTTTTTGAACTAGAATGACATTGCCAAGATCGCTCTTAGACTAATGGCCGATTTGTTAATTTTACTCGAAATAGATATTTATCTTGCCTGTCCAGTATGGCCTGCTTCAGTGGCGAGATGCAGCGGCGTCTTGCCGTCTTCGTCCTGCACGTTCATCTTGCAGCCGTTTACCAGAAGGAAGGAGCACGCCATCACCGACCCCTGGTGTATAAAAAAAGTATTGACTAATTTTATGACTAAGCTCAATTGAGCTACCAAGAATGTTTGTCTTGTTCCCGTTGTCCGAATCGCCTTCTAAATGTTTTAAAATGAACGGAACCGGTCCTGGTTCCGCATCACACACGGCCATCAAGTAACATCCAGAGTGGCTCATAGTTACGTGGGAAGCGTTGTGTATGAGTGTACTCACGCTGAGTACAGCGGCGTGCAGCGGCGCGCGGCCGCGCTGCAGCGGCTGGGCGGGGTCGGCGCCGGCCGCCATCGCCGCGCGCATCACGGCCACGTTGTGTATGAGTGTACTCACGCTGAGTACAGCGGCGTGCAGCGGCGCGCGGCCGCGCTGCAGCGGCTGGGCGGGGTCGGCGCCGGCCGCCATCGCCGCGCGCATCACGGCCACGTTGTGTATGAGTGTACTCACGCTGAGTACAGCGGCGTGCAGCGGCGCGCGGCCGCGCTGCAGCGGCTGGGCGGGGTCGGCGCCGGCCGCCATCGCCGCGCGCATCACGGCCACGTTGTGTATGAGTGTACTCACGCTGAGTACAGCGGCGTGCAGCGGCGCGCGGCCGCGCTGCAGCGGCTGGGCGGGGTCGGCGCCGGCCGCCATCGCCGCGCGCATCACGGCCACGTTGTGTATGAGTGTACTCACGCTGAGTACAGCGGCGTGCAGCGGCGCGCGGCCGCGCTGCAGCGGCTGGGCGGGGTCGGCGCCGGCCGCCATCGCCGCGCGCATCACGGCCACGTTGTGTATGAGTGTACTCACGCTGAGTACAGCGGCGTGCAGCGGCGCGCGGCCGCGCTGCAGCGGCTGGGCGGGGTCGGCGCCGGCCGCCATCGCCGCGCGCATCACGGCCACGTTGTGTATGAGTGTACTCACGCTGAGTACAGCGGCGTGCAGCGGCGCGCGGCCGCGCTGCAGCGGCTGGGCGGGGTCGGCGCCGGCCGCCATCGCCGCGCGCATCACGGCCACGTTGTGCGCGCGTGCCGCCAGGTGCAGAACCGCTATCGGCGACAGTCGGGATATGTCTTCCGCCGCTGTAATGGAACACATTATTGAACCGGATCACCATACTGGTACCGCGGGATATCTACGATTTTGCCGCATCTGCTCTCTCATATTTGGGAAACGGTGAGAGCGAACTTGACTCCTTTAATATCGCCATGTGAAAACCAAATTACAGGGGCGCACTCTGATTTATTCACATCATGAATATTAAGTTGAATATGGGCCTTACTTGCATAGAATTTAACCCTAGTATGAATTATGTCCAGCATGAAAAAATTAGTGTACCGACCTAAATCGTCGCTGTCCTCGCCCTCGGTGGAGTCGTGGTCGGAGGGCAAGCCCAGCTCCACGCTGGGCTCGCCCGCCAGCTCCGCGCCGATCACCAACACCGGGCTGCCGGACGACTTGCTCGAACCCTCCGACACTGCCACAGAATAGGCGACACCGATAATTGTAAATAAAAACTAAAATTAATAATTTTTAAAACCCCCGCTGATAAATTTCAAACGGCTGAACCGATTTTTATGAAACATAGCTAAGAACACTTTGGATCAGAATAGCTTTCTAACAAAAAAAAAACGGTTCATCCGCTTGGGCGCAACGATGCCACAGGCAGACACACAGATACACATGTTTAATACATTAAACTTATAACACCCCACTTTTTTCGTCGGGGGTTAATAACCGGAAATAGCACATTGTTATCCTAGGGGTGAAAGTAACTTATTTAGGGCCGAAACGGGGTTTGAGTACCAATAGTTCGAGGGACCAAATAAGTCTTTCACCCGAGGTAAACATTGTACTTTTCATTACGAATACAAGGAAAGTAAAAATAAAAACAGGAATTAGCTAAAGAAATAATACAAGGAAGTATGAACAATACTCTACAACTCGAAAAAACGAATGAAGGTCGGATTGCCATTTGCCGCCTATTTTGTTTTTTTCCGTTGGCCTGGTTCAATAGAAATGTCAAAATAGAACTCATTTCTTTTTCATAATTTGACAGCTGTCAGTTGAAAGCGATTCTCCCTAGGGCGGAAAACTATTACTTTCAACCCGCTCCTCAGGCAACTTCAGACCTTCTTTCCGAGTATGAGTAATGAAAAAAAACAAACAGCAGTTCTGTGAACTGACAAACAAAAAATCTTACCGCTCGTATTGCTATTGGCATCGCTCTTTTCGTCGTTGATAGTTTCTGGCACTGCGGGCGGAGCGCGCACCCTGTCAAATGTAAACCGTTGATAGAGCCAAGCTATAACCCATTGACTACAGCTCATTCACGGGCTGGATCGACAGGTAGTACCACCCTCTCACAGAAGATCGGCGTAAAGTAGACAGTGTGGAAAGCCAGAAGCCCAAACCCCCTTCCCATCCCTCAATACCCATTCCGACTCCCCTTCAGGTCGGTAACGTGCGAGCAATGCCATTGATATTGCAAGCATCTATAGGCTACGGTAACTGCTGAACGCTTGTTTGCCAACTTTTTATATGAAAAACAAAAGAATTTTATTTGGAACGCTTGAAGAACATGAAGTCAGTATGTCCTTCTGCCAAAACAGCGGCTCGTACCTGCGGCGGGCGCGGCGCACGGACCAGCGGCGGCTGCCGCGCTGCGGGGGGGCGGCCGCGGCGGGGGGGGGAGGCGGGGCGCGCGCCGGGGGGGCCCCCCGCCGCGCTCACCATGTCCTTCACAAATGACAGCGACACGTACTTCGCGCGAATCCAAGCTTCGCGCACGGATCTGCACCAATTAAACCAAGCTACACTTTTTTTACCGTCTAATTGGAAGCGTCAATAGCCTAGCGGTTAGAGCGGCCACCTTCGTAGTTGAGAGGTTCCGGGTTCGATCCCCATCCTGGCCATTAAACTATTGACGTGAGCCCGCTCCTAACACAGGCATAAGCATTGCTTAAGGGGCTATGGGGATTACTGGTAATGTAATAAACTCACATTGTTGGTAATCTTTAAAAAAAAAAAAAAAAAGAGATCTCATAAAAATTTAAACAATAATAGGTGCATAATTCACAGTTGACGGAAAAATTCCGATTGCTTCTATTAATATCCTTATTTTACCAATGAATTAGAAATATGATGGAAGCTGTCGATTCCGACACGGAAAATTTCCGTCCATTGTAAATCGACCCTCCCCCCCCTCATGTAAATTGGTGTAGTACATACGTTTCACAGTCCGGAGTGGCCCTCGTAACAGTAGTGCCCTCGGTATTGGCTTCATAGATTTGGTTCACGGTTTTATTACCCAGCTCTGCCATCACCTGTCACGAAGTCCTAATTATTAATGGCAACGGTAGGGAAAGGAAAAAAATAACCTCCAACATTAAAAAGCAATATGACGCACTAGCGACCCGTCCCGGGTTCGCATGGCTTTTCTCTACTAGTAACAAATTTATTTAGAATGTATTATACATTAAACCTTCCAGAGTAAATTCTCTAAATTACAGTGAAACCCGCATCAAAGCCGTTGCGTAGTTAAGAAGAAATAAGCGAACACACAGACAGACACGGACAGCAACATAACTTTATATACTACTAGCTGAGCCCGCGACTTCGTCCGCGTGGAATTTAATTTAACAAAAAAGCCCGCTCCCGCGTTCTGAGCCGGCTCGCCAGAACCCATTCTCTAATTTTGTTTTTCTAAAATAAAAGTAGCCAAAGTGACTCCCTATTACATCAGCTATCTACCAGTGAAAATCGGTCCAGCCGTTTCGGAGATTACCCGGAACAAACACACAGACAGACAGACAGACAGACAAAATTTTTTTAAATCGCGTTTTTGCTATAGGTGTCGTATGTACTTTCATATGCATTTAGTGAAAAGGTGTTATTTTGATATTACAAACAGACACTCCAATTTTATTTATTTGTATAGATTTTAGAGATAGATATTTTATTAAAGAAACATTGAACCATATCAAATTGTGAAGGAGATTTATGTATTACCTTTATAATGTCTGGTTCCCAGTCATCTAAAGTAAGGGATCTGACTTTGCTCACGTGCACACCGAGGGAACGGTGTATTCCGGAACATTCTAGAAGAAAAAAAAAACAATAAATAGGTAGTAACAAAGAAATTAGGGAAGAGACATACCGTCAATGTCTTGGATTTCGTTTTGGCTTAAGATCAACTGTAATAGCCGAGTTTTATACTACACTTAAGTAGATCATAAGACATGTATGTTCTCAAGAAAAAAGCTGTTGAAATCCTACTAATATTATAAATGCGAAAGTTTGTGAGTGTGGATGTATGTATGTATGTATGTACGTATGTATGTATGTATGTATGTATGTATGTATGTTTGTTACTCCTTCACGCAAAAACTACTGAACGGATTTGGATGAAATTTGGAACACAGATAGATCATAACCGGGATTAACATATAGGATACTTTTTAACCCAATAATCCAATACTACGCGGATGAAGTCGCGGGGCACAGCTAGTACCTTATAAATAAATAAATACATTATTTAAAAAAAAGAACTTACCTATACACAGGGTTATACCGAGGTTGATGCTCGCCCACCGAGGGTTAGGGCTGCCGCAGTCACAGCAGTAATTATTACCAGGAATGCTTAGAAGTTGTTCCCATATTCTGTAAAGTTTTTAATAGTTACAAACAAATGGAACAATACAGAAGCGGCATATTAAGCAATGATATGGAAGTAAACGCAATATAACAAACATGCCTTATGGAGTAATCACATATGGAAAAGTTTTAATATATTAGGAATTATTTAATATATTGATGATTTTTTATCTTATATTCCACAACCAGCCAGATGGCGAAATCAAATTGTAAGACACTACTTCCCGGCTTACACTTGGTTCGATAAACCGGCATAGCCGAGACAAAAAATATAACACAACTAGCTGAGCCCGCGACTTCGTCCGCGTGGAATTTAACTTAACAAAAAAGCCCGATCCCGCGTTCTGAGCCCGCACGACAAAATTTTGTTTTTCTAAAATAAAAGTATCTTGAATTACTGCATATAATATCAGCTATCTACCAGTGAAAGTCCCGTCAAAATCGGTCCACCCGTTTCGGAGATACTCTTTGATTTCAAGTGTTTTTATTTTTTTACGCGGAACCCTAATTGTTTTTCTAAAATTAAAGTAGCCTAAGTTACTCCCTATAACATCAGCTATCTGCCAGTGAAAGTCCCGTCCAAATCGGTCCAGCCGTTTCGAAGATTACCAGGAACAAACACACAGACAGACAGACAGACAGACAGACAGACAGACAGACAGACAGACAGACAGACAATTTTTTTTTTAAATCGCGTTTTTGCTGTATGTGTCGTATGTACTTTCATATGCATTTAGTGAAAAGGTGTTATTTTGATATTACAAACAGACACTCCAATTTTATTTATTTGTATAGATAAGTTTTTACTTATCAATAAATAATTCACTTTACGTTTTTGGGTCTTTTTCCATCTTACGGACCACGAAAAACGGTCAAAAATCAAGTAAGAGTCAAGTGCAAGTCGAGCGTGCTACTGTGTACCTGTGGGGCTGCGTCACCCACTGACCTGATTTTCCTCATGCCGGCGTGGGCGACACTGCGCCTGTCGGCGGGCCGGTCGTCGGGCACCAGCACGAGCTGCGACTCCGGGTGCTCGCGGCTCTGGCCCTGCTGGATAGCGGAGCGGATGCCGTTCTGCAGCGCTACTATCCAGCTGTTCAGCATCTCTTCCGAGTCCGCTTGGAGCATGTGACTCCTGAGACGACAATCTTTACTAGGTATATCATCTACTAGCTTCTGTCTGCGACTTCATCCGCGTGGTCTTAGGTGAAGTATTCTATGTGTTCATCCAGAACAGACATTACAGACTATCTGTGTGCCAAATTTCTTACAAATCCGTTCAACCGTTTTTGCGTGATTGAGTAGCAACCATCCAGCCTAACATACAAACTTTCGCATTTATAATATTAGTACTCGTAGGAAGTGATCACCTGCCTCTTTGAGCTACTATTTGTAGGAAAAAAAAATATGTTTGGTTATAAGAACCGTATTTACTTTCATTTATGCATTTAGTTAAAAGCTGCTATTTTTACATTACGAATAGATACTTTTTAATACCGGATCATGTGATTAAATGTGTTAAAACTAGTGTTGCACTCACTTGCACGGCGACAGCACTTCAAAACAGTATCGTCGCTCGCCATCGTGCACTGGTTTGACAGTGCACAGCCTGAGGTCCTCCTCCATCACGGTCACGTTCAACTCCCCGGTCCTCTTCCTGAGGCGCAAATGATACAGATCAACCAATCACCATCATCATCATCATCATCAATTCACAAAATTCATTCATTTGACAAAATTCTCTTGATCCAAAGGTTGTCTGGAAGAGATCGCAGCCTGCGATAGGACCCCCAAATGTGCAGTACTGTTTTATTATGTTACTTTAAATCAAATTCGAACTCTGGTGTACAATACAATAAAGAGTTTTCTATCATTTCAGCCGAAAGACGTCCACTGCTGGACATAGGCTTCCCCAAAGATAAAAAACAAGTATATAAAGTGAAAAGTATATTCAGAGAGGTTATATTTTTTTGAAAATAAGCGCGGTTACGGATGTCCAACGCACTGCCGCATACAACAACGCAAATACACAGGATTTTCTGCCAGCAATTACATTCTCCCTTATACGCGCGTTCTATACGCGGCAGTGCGTTGGACGCGTATTTTACGCGGCAGACCGTAGAAGCGTAAATTTAACACCTTTGCGGTTTCGTATTATGCACTGAATAGGTGCAAACGCGTGTTGCACGTGTTGCGCGTGATGCAAACTTTGATTCAAAATGACGACATAGGTCAAAATGACAAGATAGAGGCAAATTACTTAAGTGTAAGCAGTACATCATAAATATATGAGATAGGATTTATTATACGCACCCTGTTCGTTGACGATATTAACCATTATTATCACTACGAAGTTAAGTAAATATTGTTGTTTTACACATGCCACACATTTATTTATTTTTTCACTCAAACACGAACAAAAAACCATCAATTAACAATTCCGCATTTATTCTATCTCAATAGCGTACTAATTAGTAAACAAACAAACTATAATAAATAAAAATATTGCGGTTCATGAAGCTGTGAGTGCTGTGACGTTATATGACCTACATTATATTCAGCCTTCGATCACAAACGCCGCGATTTGAATAAACACTCACCTATACACGAGACGATTGTCGTACAGATAGAACCATCTCCTGTTCCAAGTTTTGAACGCGTTCGATGTCCTTTTGAACAAGTAGCCTTGCATTCGAGGCATGTTCTTTAGACAGGGTGTGCTCAAAAGGCCATCTTTAGAGTCCCCCTCGGCGTCGTTGGCCTTACAGCTGGGCAACACTGTGTCTTTGCTGTTAACTATTGTGTGACGGTTCTCCATCTCTTTGTCAAGTATTCTTGTGTCACTACGCATTGTTATTATCTGCAATCGCGGTAAACTGTTAAATGCATTATATTTTTGAATGTGTTCATAAAATAAACATTCCAAATAAACATGTCGTCTTATAATGTTATTAAATGATGTAAGTAATCCTGACTGAATTGAAATTTATGAGTTTATATCTAAATGCTTCCCCTTTATGTCGAAATACGTCCATGACCAAATGGGGACGATAACTATTTTTTTTCCATATTTATATTGAAGCACTTACCTACCTATGTTTTACGATTACAACCCAAGAAATAATACTTGATAAATAACTTTAAAATTGACAAAAATAAAGATGTTTAAAGTTTCAAATACATCACTGGTTAAATTAGTGAAGTATGATGTCATAAATTAATACTTTTAGCAAAATCAACATCTAATATATTTGTATTTATCCAATATCTTTGAAATTCTTCCACAGTGTGAAAAAAAAATTGGTACCAGTATTCGTTAGTTGATATAAAAATATACAAAATTGTATATTAGTCATCATCCCTATTGTCACACCGTCTTTCCATGGTCTGCCACAAAAATAAAGTTTTACGGCCACGCGATAAGTTTTATAACTGAACTAAGTTTTATAAGTGATCGAGTATTCGTACCTCATCCGCCGTTGTCTTCAGAAATGGTTCCAAATCTTCGGACAAGTCAGCGCCTTGATGGTAGTATGTGCAGCATGCTTGCAAGTATGACAGAAACTGGAGCAAGATGGAAAATAAGAAGTTTTATAGATTACATATTTTAATAGAATTCTATGGAGTATTGCATAAGTAACAAGAACATGGTTGGTTCGTGTTTACAGCCATTGAATAAAGATCATCGTCATCAAGCAGTACCTATGGTATATTCGTCTCACGTCTGGCTCATTATTTTAGTAGAGCCCTATTGAGTTTTTTTTTTAAGATTGCTAGCAATGTGTGTTTTTTTCACATTACTAGTACCTATGCCGTTTAGCGCCTCCAGCTAAGCTAATGCTTGTGTTAGTTGTGGGCTCACGTCAATAGTTGAATGGCCAGGATGGGGATCGAACCCGGAACCTCTCAGCCACGAGGACGGCCCCTCTAATCACCAGGCTATTCACGCTTAATAATCACAGATATTCACATTTTTACTAATATTATACTACAATACCGTAATAAGGAAAAAGAAATAACGAGCATAAGTAGGTACCTACTTGTTTAACTAAAAATAAGACAAGCTTTTATGTATTTAAGCATCAAAAGGTATCTGACTATAGTCAGTCAAATTATTGCAAATCCACCCATATACCAAGTTCTATAAGAGTCACAGCACGCGTCTTCATGAAATGAACGAACTGGGTACCTATACCAAACAAACCTTTTCCTTTTCGTTAAACCCAGCTATTAACGGCGCTGGCAAGACATTACAACGCACGTTACTATTAAAACGTTCCAGTATATATCACGCGAGCTGAGACGCGAGTATGTAATTCGTATTCGTACTACTATTTGAGCGCGCCATATCGATCACACCAGAAAATTTGTAACTATTATAAAAAAATATTTTAAAGAAAAAATTAAATCGACTTCAAAATAACCTGGGTAAGCACTAAAAAGCTGTAGAAATAATTAAGGTCCTCATATAGGTACCCATTTTTGAAGCGAAGCTTCTTTACGGACGTGGGGGGCGCTCGTTGCCCGGGCACTAGAACGGTGAAAAGCGTTACGCGTTACACGATGACGTCAGAGCTGCGGCGCCCTAAGCTTTATACTTACATTGGTAATAATTTAAATATATCAAAAAATTAAGAATACTTCACAATTTCGCGTGTCATCAAGCGTTCACCCATCTTAGTACTGACCGCGCCCGACGTTGCTTAACTTCGGTGATCGGACGAGAACCGATGCATCCAACGTTCTATGGACTATGTTGATAAAGGTTCCGAATAAAGTAACCGATATCTACAATTACATACGATATTTTAGATGACTCAGTTGGTAATAGGTCTGGCCTAAATAGTAACAGACGTGGGTTCAAACCTTCACACAAGCAATTTAATTTTTGTTTGATATGAGATTTAAATATTTTTTTCCCTTAGAAATTTTTCAATTTATATTTTATTTATATTATTTTTAATTGAATATTTGTTATATAAAAGTTTTAAATATTTTTCCTTAGAAATTTTGCATTAAACGGTAACAGACGTGGGTTCAAACCTTCACACAAGCAATTGAATTTTTGTTTTATATAAGATTTAAATATTTTTTTGCCTTAGAAATTTTGCTATTTATATCTTATTTATATTATTTTATTTAAATTGAATATTTGTTTTATATAAGATTTCAATATTTTCCCTTAGAAATTTTACAATTTATATTATTTATATTTGCAATTTATATTAAATTTTAATATAAGTAATTGAACACCAACGTATAATGGTTTAATTTACCATAGAAAAGGACGAAAAAAAGGTACAACGATATACAACTGCAGATAGGTACATCAACCAATCACTTTAGAAGTCTGATATGGCTAAATAGGTACTTACTTACTAACAACAAAAGATGTCCCATTTCGTTCAATAGGTACGATAGCCTAAATGAAAATCTGGAATAAGCTAGCGAGACATAATTCAAGGTACCTACCCAGGTAGGTGGGTACCTATGCCTTATTTCATTTATTTTATGTTACACTTTGCCTACCCTGTTTCAAAACTTTATGCACGCCACTAATAATATACCTAATATCTTCTGTAAAGCTTCGCTTCTTTCGGGCGTCCCTTGACGGCACTGATTTTTTTCATTTAGAATCGTTTAATTAACGACGCTTGGCGCAGTGGTTCGAGCTTTGGCCGCTCCGCTCACTGCATCGGGTAGTTGCGGGTTTGATTCCCGCTAGGGCAAATTTCGGAAATGGCCTTTTCGTAATTTGCCCTGGTCTGGGTGTCACTGGGATCGCCCCCAGTCCATCCATAGTACAAGCGTTGCTTAGTTTGTGACCATACAGTTAGTGTGTCAGTCTGGCGATATTTATTTATTTGTTTATTATTTCCGATCATAAACATGGTAGTTATTGTAGGTACGTTACAGTTATAATAGTTCGGTATATCGAACAGTGAAAGTGCGTCGATTTTGGAGAAGTCTCTTCATGTTATGTAAACTGTAAGAACAAACTAAAATGACCCAGTTTAATATTAGAGAGCCACTGCATTTACATTATTGTCAAACTCGATACAGAATGTTTGGCAATAAGCTTTATTTCCACTTTTATTCAGTATTTCTTAGTAAATACATGTCTGATGAATTATGTAGGTATATGCTAAAAAAACGCTGAGTAATTAAAACGTTAATATATAAGTAAGAAATCAATAAAAAACCCTAAACATGGTGTTATAATAAACATTACCTACAAACCTATCGAGTTTGGCTTTAATATGATACTTACAGCTCTTCATACTTATAAATGCGGTTATTCCCTTATCGATTATCTTTACGAGTTTTAACGACAGCACATATCTACGATTTGTACGTGTTTATGGGCAGTACTGGGTGAGAGGAGTAATATTTTGTTCTTAGTTGTTTTGTTTTTACCTATCCATTAAGTGTCGTACCCTTGAAACTCTTGTAAACAATATTAAGTTAGTTAGTTTCTTCTTTTGATGGTCACTTATTTTCTTTTAAATATTGTATAGATCGTAAGCAAATATGAAACACTTTTTGTTGTATGAATTATATGATAAACCCTAATCTTTGTTAAACAATTAGTCATCTAGGTGTTTTATCAAGGTTCGATACGATTGTTGGTTTTAATTTTCAAATGATTCTACAATGTATGAATCAGTGAGTATAATTAGCAGTTTTCTTAGAAGCATGTGATTCCAAACGCACGTAAGTAGGTGCATACATACTTATGTCCGATTACATTATAGTATTTGTGCGTTGTAGATATCTACATATGTACATATACATTAACTTTATAATATCTAATGTTGGTCATTAAATAAATGATATAAAATATTCATTTATATTACCTAAAAATAATCCTAAAAATATCGAAGTCTATTAAATAATCTGTATTCAATCCACTCAATGTCAGTTGGAAATTAATCTGTACTTAAAAAAAAAACATAATCACCTGCAAGACAACGTACCGGCCGTGCTTACGGCAACAACAAACACCACAAATCGCCCAATTTGTCACGGAACCAATCGAATAGGAACACTGTTATTTTTATAACGAAAAACACTTGGACACCTTCCGAAACACAATACGTAACTGTCGTCTGAAGACGCCACCGCACAGTGGACGGAAAAACAAGGTTCCCTTTCATAGGATTTTTGAAAAATAAAATATTTTATTTGATAGTTTCAAGTATACAGTTTTGTCGAGTACATTAAAACATTGAATAAATTAGTAGTTACCGGCATTTTTTTCGAGTCTATACCATAAAAGAATGACTTTATATATTTCAAATGTATGAAAATAGAATTAGTTTTCCTCATAACTTTTTTCTGTCTTGGATTGTAAAGCTGAAACTTTTAGGTATTGTTGCCGAGCCTATAAAAAAGCCATCTGACCTTTGACCTTGACCCCGAACTTCCCCGTTCAAAAGATATGAATCAATTAATAATGCATGTTTGGACGATGTTTTAACACGCGGTAATGTACTTCAAAAATAAGTTTATTTTTATTTTTTTACCCACCATTGATCCCTGATAGACAACAAACTTATGTGGCTATTGATCTGGACGAAAAACGCCCTTATTCAAAACGTATGAATTAATTAGAAATGTATATTTTGAAGATTTGGTCGTGGTATAGTAAATGGTTGTTAAAGTCGCAACATTGTATTCAGTTACTAAGAATTCCTTAATTACCTACCTATATATTTGTCAAATTAGACTGCGTCACTTAACAATTGTCACCACCTACCCTCAATTCCCATAGTTATTACGCAGGTGTGACCAAACATTTCGGTTTTAGTAATTAGGGATTAGATTCATTGTTTATCAAATAATGGGAACATATGTTGTATGTGTGTAGGTACTTAAGTGCACTTAAGGTTAGACAATCATTTCCAGAAATGGATTAGAGTTCTATTCTAAATGAAAGCAGAATAAATACTGAGAGTACCTTTACTTAATTTCACTTATCATTACGGATTCGTACCCTAACGTTCTACTTGCGCTAATTTGTTGTTTGAGTTGCTCAGTATGGAGGGAATTAAGTCAAATCTCGATGTATTTGTATTCATGAAGCAAAATTATTTTAATGTGGACATGTTGATACAAAAAGTGTTAACTTCCGTGAACATTTCTCTATCTGAAGAGGAAAATACAAAGCTTAAATCATTTTGTGCTACATATACGAGTAACCTTAAGCGAAAATGGAAATCAGCTCATACTACAACAGATAATTGTTTAAAAAGTTTGCGAATTGGTTAGACTCAGAAGTTAAATGGCCAGACTTTCTCCAAGTAAACATTGATCAATTTAGAACTGAAGATCCATCGTGTATTGAGATGGCATATGAAGATTCCTCAATAAGTGTTTCTACAGTAACAGCACCTAGTACATCAACAGAGTTCGCTGTGTCCTGTAGTACTTTGTCTGTGTCGATGTTAACCACTACAATTACTCCTCGGAAAGAATTTGCTGACCTAAGTCCACCTCAAAAAAGAAGACGAACTGAAGATCTTCCAGCTAAAAATGATTTTGATACACTAGCTTATGCTTTTGTAATGAAAGCTGGTGAAAATAAAAATCTGAGGGACTTTGCAGAATTAGTGAAGCATTTAATTAAACATCCAGAATATGCATCGATGCTTCGAGCCTGTCTGAATTCAACGAAACGAATTTTGCCTTCTGATAAGGCACTGGGTATGTCAACAACACTAAGTTGTCAAAATGGCAGTATATTACATTGAGGCAGACAACAAAATATATGGGATGTGATATTTTTCCATCATATATGATGTTAAGTTTATTCATACGTTATGAATAAGTACGCTTTTCGTCAAGATCGATAGTTATATAGGTTTGTTGTCTATCAGGGATCAATACTGGGTAAAAAAAATATAAAAAAACTTATTTTTGAGGTACATTACCGCGTGTTAAAACATCGTCCAAATATGCATTTTTAATTTATTCATATCTTTTGAACGGGGAAGTTCGGGGTCAAGGTCAAAGGTCAGGTGGCTTTTTTATAGGCTCGGCAACAATACCTAAAAGTTTCAGCTTTACAATCCAAGACAGAAAAAAGTTATGAGGAAAACTAATTCCATTTTCATACATTTGAAATATATAAAGTCATTATTTTATGGTATAGACTCGAAAAAAAATCCGGTAACTACAAATTTATTCAATGCTTTAGTGTACTCGACGAAACTGTATACTTGAAACTATCAAATAAAATATTTTATTTTTCAAAAATCCTATGAAAGGGAACCTTGTTTTTCCGTCCACTGTGCACCGTCGGATTGGGTCGACCACTTAGTCAGACAGCCTTGCGATCTGTGTAGGCGTGTTGCAAAACGAACGGTTGATATTGATAACATTGTCAATTGGTGCTAATGAGTAACCACCTTTTTGAGATATTGAATCAATTTTTTTAAAGGAAGTGCGATAAGCGATATCGCTTATCTAGTAATTCACAGTAGGTACCTATTATATCTAATAAATTAACAAAAAATCTACCGCACTTGCACTCCGAGGAAAGAGGGCGCGGTGCACTTTTATACTATACCCATATTTCGCGGATGGCGTACAATTAAGTTTTAAATCTGGCATAGCCTTTGAGTATACGCGACCAGAGTCGAAACCAGAATCTCAACATTGCAGCCGCGCTTGCGACTGCTTTCACGCAAATAGAGAACCTAAGCTCGTTCGTAATTGATAAAACTAAAGAACCAACGAAAAAACTAGCAATATAAAAAAAACATAGTAATTTTTTTTTGATTAACCGACTTCCAAAAAGGAGGACGTTACTATGTATTTTTTTGTGTATGTTCATCGATATTTTCGCCAATTGTGAACTGATTTAAAAAATATTTTATATTTCGAAAGGGTCCCGAGGTGGTCCCATTATTAATTAGGTATACGTAATTTCGTTTTCTAAACGTGATCGTGCAAGGTAGTATAGGTCTACCAGAATCTCATGGCATTAAAAAAATATAAAAAAATATGATTTTCATATGGCAATGTCAATTGTCACCTGCCAAATCAAAGTACAAGGTTTGTCAACCGCTGTTGAGATTTTGTGATATCTTCTTGGCAATTCATTGTTTTTGTGAAAATGTCGAAAAAGCCACTTCGATCTCAAGCGAGAAATATTGTTTTCAATGTGTATCGTAAAATAAGGGAAGAAGAAGGCGTAAATCAAACTAAATCTTGGATTTTAAAGCGCGTCGTAGAGTTGACCGGTAAGTTGGACTGAGTTGTTTTGATACTTCTAGTATATTTTATATTTTTCTTACTTAATTATAGCTTCTTTATAGGGGTTTCCAGTACTACTATACGGCGAATCATAGGTGAGGGCACATCGAACGATGGTGTATTTTCCACGCCTGGTAAAAAGAGGAGAGGGGGGAAGAAGAAAATCAACTTGGACAGTTTCGATTTACAGTTGATTCCAAATTTGACAAGACCTTCACTAATCGTTATGGACAATGCTAGTTATCATTCCGTACGTTTGAACAAACCGCCCACACAATCCAATCGTATCCCTGATATAAAAGAATGGCTTCGTGCGAATGATGTACATTATGATGATCTTTGGCGTAAATGTCAACTACTTGAAGTAGTGAAACAAAACATGCCCTTATATGAGATAGATAAAGTATTAAAATCGCACGGTCACGAAGTTTTAAGGCTCCCACCTTATCATTGCACATTGAATCCTATAGAAATGATTTGGGGTATAATGAAGCAAAAAGTTGTCGATAAAAATGTTAATAGGCCTGCAAGTGACATTAAATTATTAACAGAAGAAGCTTTCTCACAAATTGGTGCAGAGGATTGGCGAAAATGTTGTGAACATGTAAAGAAAATTGAAAACGATTTCTTCGAGCAAGATAAAATAATTAAAATGCTGGAAGAGCAATTTATAATAAATACCTCTTTATCTTCATCATCTGATGAAGAACAAGAAATGCAAGTGGAGTTCTTGGAATCATTTTCTAGCTCTGAATGAGTTATTAACTTTTAAACGATATTATAATAAATTAGTACATAAAGTAATATATGATTGGCTTTATTTTTTTTGTCATATTTTCCTATGTTAAGAACCCGATGTATAACAACATTCTTCATACACATACCTAGTATACTTCATATTAATTAATGACTAAAGATATAAATAAAAATTAAACAGTATCAAGATCGTTTAATCCAATTTCCCCAGTATTGCACACAACAAATTTTTATTTCCCCATTTGCCATGAGATTCTGGTAGACCTATAGCACGTTGTATGATGTAAACAAAACGTATGAGTCATACCTAATATTTTTTAATTAATATGCGCCACGAGGTAGGCACAGATCGGCAAGCACGGAGTTCCCACGAACGGTGATCACGGATTATTGTTCAACTGCGATGGCGCGAGCACAGAGGTAGGTAACGTAACTAATAATTACCTCGAGAATCTTGATAGTTATTAAAGAATCCTCGGTATAATCTAAGTGGTATTACGTTGCACCTACCGACATAGCTATGTTTATAAGTTTATTTTTATGGCTCTACGTAACTAAACCTTACATATTTCCAATAAGGACAATTCTATCCAAAACGTGTCTTGCTCTAAATCACAATAGGGTCAACATATCCTAGTTATAACCAGAATGTTACCCAGAAAAATAGTCAAATATAATATCTTAAAGCGTCAATAGTTATCTAGATCTAGAAAGTGTAAACATTACAGGCAGACACCAACACAGAATGAGGATACGAGGGCAATCTCGAGCGACACCGTGTTTTCCACATTTTTGCATAATGACCCCTAGACAGACACAGTTAGATAAAAATCCATACTACATGCCTGACCCCCACAAATCAATTTTAAAATATCGTCACAAAATAATAAAATAAAAAAGAGAAATAATTTAGAAAATGAAAGTAGGTGCACCTTGTAGATGGATATTTAAGGACAGTACGACGAGGCGTTGACCGTGTCGTTGTTAGCGGAATTGGGCATTGGGGGCAGGTGCTATGAATAGACGCGCGCAAAACTCGCGACTTACGGTTATTAACCCATTGTCCGAGAGTGGCACATGATTATTGTCTCCCTATTGTTTTTACACTGCGTTGTGCAGCTAATAGTGATTTGTTTATAAGAGCACCCAACAATAAGAAATTATACGATACTGCGAATAAGTTTTATTTTCAAACTATTTGTATTTTATAAATTACCTTGATAAATATTAAAATAAATATATTTGGAATGTCATTATAATGTGAAAACATACTTAAGATTATTTATAATACAAAGGTTAAATAGGTATATCCCATAAAAAGGGATCTGTTGGAGCAACACTATCTCTCAGATGTCACGTCACTACTGTCAAAAGAAAAAAGTTGGCTTCCGGCGGCCATTACGATCCAGACTTCTGACAGCACACATTACGCCTTTTGTATTTGATTATATAATTGATTTTTTAAAATTATCACGCAATGTTTGGGAAGAAAAATATGTAAATTAAAACTTTGAACGAGAAAGCAGCGTTTAATTCTCAACATCGTGAGTTTGGCGACACGGCGACAGGACCAGCTACGCGGACGCGTGGCGGCCATGAAGAATAAATCGAAGCATCGTGATGACAACGCGGATCCAGGCGAGGCAGCAAGTCAACTCCACCCATTAGGACATAAATCCAGGGGAGTGCCGGTCCTTTCATTGCCCTATTCCTATTACCTTCTCTTCTTTGTTCCGAGACCTGTGTGAGCACGTGTTTGCGCATCTTTAAATTGCATCTTGACATCTTTTTTGCTATTTACAAGAATATACAAAGCTAAGGGTTGGGTGTTCATGCGCTACTTATAAATATCGCAATTGACTACATTGTCAGCTACAATTCGTTGATATCAATTTCATACAAACATCGCACAAGTAAGACAGCTTGCGGTTCATAACCTAACATTTCTTCTCTATTGTTGTTTCATTAATTGTGGCATTTAATAACAAAATTGCATACAGGGCCCCCATTTAAGTACGATATCGCGAGTAGGAAGGTGCTTAGGTACCTACTCATCGCAGTGTCAGATAGGTACTTAGTAGCCTGCCGAATATTTCAGGAAAGCACTCGCCCATTGAGCCGGTCTGCAGTGCTCACTTTACTCGTCCTTGGAGCGAGCACCTGCCTACCTACGAGACAAGCACTGCGTGCATCCGGTGACAACAAGCAATCTTCAGCTGGGAAGTCTGTTCAGGTGTGCCCATTCTGGTTATAATGTCTGACACGGAATTAAAAGAATTACTTCGTAAAAGAAGTTCCATTAAGGGGCGGGTTACATTATTCAAGAATTATGTAAATGATTTTCAAGTTTTAAAGGAGGTCACTCCGAAACACTTCAAGGAACTAACATTAAGATTATTTAAGTTTGAAAACTTATTTAATGACTTTGACTGCATTCAAAATAAAATAGAATTATTTTCTGATGATAGTGAGGCTCAACTTTTGGAACGATCAGATATCGAAAACCAATTTTTTTCACTAATAACAGTATCACAGGAAATCATTCAAAAGTACGACAATCTCTCTATTCCGAAGGAGAGTTCAAGCTGTCATGAAAAAATAAAGGTGAAGTTGCCTTTAATTCAGTTACCAGAGTTTGATGGAAGTTATGATAAGTGGATAGAGTTTCGAGATACATTCAAATCATTAATACATGAGAATTCATCTTTAAGTAACATTAATAAATTTCATTATTTGCGTTCATCATTGCAAGGAAGTGCATCCATTGTTATAAAATGTCTTGAAATTTCTAATGATAATTATGATACAGCTTGGAAGCTTATATGTGAAAGGTTCGACAACAAAAGACAACTAATTACAAACCATTTAAAATCATTATTAAATTTTGAAGGAACGGTGAAGGAGTCTGATACATTTTTAAGAAATTTAATTGACCATATATCTAAGCATTTAAGAGCTCTTAATAGCTTAGGTGAGCCCACAGACAAATGGGACACCCTAATAATATTTCTATTTACGTCTAAATTAGATCCCATAACTTTGCAAAAATGGGAGGAAGGTAAAAATGAGGTTAGTTGTACATTAAGTAATTTTCTTGAATTCTTGAAAAACAGAGCTGATGTTCTAGAATCTTCATTACCTACAAGTGATTATAAACAAAACAATGAAGCTAATACACGATTAAATAAACAGCAAAAGACCTTTGTAGCAACTTCCTCTGGAACAGGTGATGTGACAACATCCTGCTTAATATGTAAGGGTGAGCATCGTATATATGCATGTGAAAAGTTTCTAAACATGACACCGGAAGTGCGTAATATAGAAATCCGTAAGCTAAAGGTATGTTTAAATTGTTTCCGCAATGGTCATTATTCAAATCAATGTAGGTTAGGTCCATGTAGGGTTTGTTCTCGTAAACACAACACCTTGCTTCACCAGACTATGAATACAGTAGATACAAATAATACAGAAAATGCCCAAACCACCAGCGAGACTAATAATGCACATTCAATTTCATTATCTGCCTGTGTTGCGAGTCAAGTCTTACTATCAACAGCTGTAGTACAACTACTTGACGAGAATACACAACAATCATATCCAGTGCGTGCATTGTTAGACTCAGGAAGTCAGTCGTCTTTTATTACTAATTCATTAAAAAATAAGTTAAGACTTCCTGCTACAAAATCACCTATTAAGGTTACAGGAATAAATAACATGTCATTTAGTGCTATAGAAATATGCAAATTAACTATCCTAACTAACAAAGGTTCTAATAAAATACAAGTAAACTGTCTGTCTATTGACCAAATATCTGGTAATTTACCAGCCAAAGAAATTGACATCTCTAATATTGATATCCCACATAATGTAACGTTAGCAGATCCAACATTCTATCGTCCCTCACAAGTAGATTTATTACTAGGGGCAGACGTTTTTTGGGATCTTATAGTAGTGGGACGAATTAGGCTTGGGCCTAACAAACCTATTTTACAAAATTCACACTTTGGATGGCTAGTTGTAGGTCCCATGCCATGCTTGGATTATCACAACAACACAGTAAACTGCAATTTTAGCCAAGATATAAGTAAACAATTGCAGAAGTTTTGGGAACTTGAAGAGTTGCCACCAACAGTGACCTTTACGCTAGAAGAGGAAGAGTGTGAGAAACATTTTCAACAACATACACGCAGGTTAGACAATGGTCGATTCTGTGTAAGCTTGCCACTCAAAGGCGACCCTGGAACATTGGGTGATTCATTTAATATGTCAGTAAAAAGATTAAAACATCTAGAAGGACGCTTTCGACGGCAACCTCACATCAAGAACCAATATTGTGAATTCATCAATGAATACAAAGAGCTGGGTCACTTGACGGAAATTGAGAAACCCCCCGTAGCTAACTTTTTACCTCATCATCCAGTGCTACGTGAAAAGAGCGAAACAACTAAGTGTCGTGTTGTTTTCGATGCTTCAGCTAAAACATCATCGGGGCTTTCATTGAACGACATCCTCATGGTAGGGCCTACAATACAAGATGATCTATTTTCAATTCTTATTAGATTCAGGCAACATGAATTTGTGGTGATAGGAGACATTGAGAAGATGTATCGCCAGATATTAGTGGACCAAAATCAAAGAAACTTGCAAGTGATACTATGGAGAGAAAATGAAAATGAACCATTAAAATACTTACGTTTGAATACAGTCACGTATGGAACATCTTCTGCACCGTTTCTAAGTGTTAGGTGCTTATTTGAGTTAGCAAACTCATGTGAGGATGAGCTAGTTTGTACTACTATAAAGCAAGACTATTATATTGATGATCTTTGTACCGGGCATCACAATCTAGACACTTTAAAATACATTTTACAGTCAATAAAGAAATTACTGGCATCGGCTCAAATGAATCTAAGGAAAATTAAATCTAATAGTATTCAACTATTTAATGATGACACAACTAATTTTGTTGATCAGAAACCTGTGGAGTTTAACAAAGAATGTAGTACATTAGGATTAATATGGAACCCTTCTTCAGATAAATTAAGCATAAGTTCTTCAAATTCCATAACTTTAAATAGCATATCAACTTGCACCAAGCGTACTATTTTGTCCACTGTGGCCAGTATCTTTGATCCCTTAGGGGTCCTTAGTATTTTTACCATTAAATTAAAGATATTGTTGCAGCAACTGTGGTCTTTAAAATTAAACTGGGATGATCCAGTCCCTAATGATGTTCTACAGGTTTGGTTAGAATGTGTTAAGGGTTTTGATATTCTATGTGCATTCAAAATTAATCGTTATGTTATGTGTATAAATCCAATTAAAATAGAAATTCATGCATTTTCAGATGCTTCACAAAAGGCCTATGCTGCCTGTGTTTATGTTCGTACACATGATCATAATAATTCTGTAATGGTTCAACTTCTTTGTGCCAAGTCTAAGGTGGCCCCTCTCAAGCCAACCACAATTCCAAGGCTGGAGTTGTGTGGGGCATTATTAGCCAGCCGCTTAGCTGACAAGGTTATTAAGGCATTAAGATGTAATATTGATCAGGTCACCTATTGGACAGACTCTAAAATAGTTTTGGCTTGGCAAAAAACTCATTCTACTAAATTAAAACCTTTTGTGATGCATCGTATATCCGAAATTAATGATTTGACTAAAAGGGGGACATGGAAATACGTCCCCTCGTCATTTAATCCAGCAGATATAGCCTCTCGAGGTGTGTTCCCTGAACAACTAACTCAAGCGGAGCTATGGTGGCAAGGGCCCTCCTTTCTACTTTATGATGAGACACATTGGCCGTCTCAAACGAATACTTCTGATTTTCATATTGATTTACCAGAAACTAAGGTTGCTACGATGACTATAGAACAAAACATTAACTTTGACATTATTAACATTAAAAGATTTTCCAAGTTTACTAAATTAAGAAGGATGTTTGCTTATGTTTTAAGATTTTTGAATAATTGTAGAAACTCGAATAATAAATTACAAGGGCCATTAACTGTAACTGAATTACAGGCTTCAGAAACAAAATTAGCTTCTTTTTCACAGTCAAATTCATTCAAAGGTGAAATTAATTCATTAAAAAATAATATTTGTTTGAATAACAAATCTAAACTTCTTAGTTTAAATCCTTTTATTGATGAGAATGGTGTTATGCGCGTGGGAGGCAGATTGGATAATTCTTCTTATGATTATTATAAAAAACATCCTATTATTGTAGATTCTAAGGATTATTTCACTAAGCTTTTGTTTGAATATTATCATTCACAATTGATGCATGCCGGGCCGCAACTGCTTCTCTCAAGTATTCGCGAGCAATATTGGCCAATCGGTGGCAGAAATCTAGCCAGACAAGTATTCAAAAAATGCATTAAATGTCAACGTGTGAAAGGAGAAGTTGCTGGCCAGATCATGGGAAACCTTCCTGCCCAACGTATAACACCAGGCTTTCCTTTTCAAGTAGTAGGAACAGACTATGCAGGTCCATTTCATATTCTAAGCAAGAGAGGTCGTGGCGCTAAATTGAATAAGGCTTACTTGTGTATTTTCGTATGTTTTAAAACTAAGGCAGTTCATCTAGAAATTGCAAGTGATTTATCCACTCAATGTTTTATTCTATCCTTCAGGCGTTTCATTTCTCGAAGGGGTAAACCTCTGGAGATATTTTCCGACAATGGGAAAAATTTTGTAGGAGCCAGCAAGGAATTGGGAAAATTTATAATTGAAAACAATAATTCAGTGTCAGAACATTTTACCGATGAGGGTATCCAGTTCAGATTCTCACCAGCTTATTCTCCTAATTTTGGCGGATTATACGAAGCCGCAATTAAATCGGCCAAATTTCATTTAAAACGAATCTTAGGAAATCAGCATTTTACATTTGAGGAATTAGCAACAGTGTTTACACAGGTCGAGGCAATTTTGAACTCTCGTCCCCTGTGTCCTTTAACATCCAATCCTCATGACCTTTCCCCTCTCTCCCCAGGGCACTTCCTGGTAGGAAGACCGCTAACTTCGCTGCCAGCTCCTGACCTTCAGGAAGCTTCACCAAACCGTCTTCACCACTACGCCAAGATCGAACAGGCACGTCAGCACTTCTGGGCCAGATGGAGCCAAGAGTACATCTGTGAATTGCAGCAGCGCACAAAATGGAGGACGGGTCAACCCAATTTGGAACTAGGGCAAATGGTACTCATCAAGGACGATCATAGCCCACCATTAAAATGGCCCCTTGGAAGAATCAAGCGGCTTTATTCAGGGCCCGACGGAGCTGTCCGGGTCGCAGATGTCCAGACCTTGAAAGGAGATCTTCGCCGTGCCATCACTCGACTCAGCCCCCTTATAAACCAGGAGGACAACCAGACATCCCGTTGAAATCCTTACGTATTTCAAGGCCCGGGAGGATGTTGGAGCAACACTATCTCTCAGATGTCACGTCACTACTGTCAAAAGAAAAAAGTTGGCTTCCGGCGGCCATTACGATCCAGACTTCTGACAGCACACATTACGCCTTTTGTATTTGATTATATAATTGATTTTTTAAAATTATCACGCAATGTTTGGGAAGAAAAATATGTAAATTAAAACTTTGAACGAGAAAGCAGCGTTTAATTCTCAACAGGATCAATAGTTTGGTATTATTATAAATCCAACTTTATCTCATTCAAAGAATGTGTGAGCTCGTATTATTACAAATTATTTGAACTCAATGTATGTTTATAAAAGGATCGTTGGTTTGACACGTTTGCTACAGCTGAGCGCATCTATCGACGTCACAAGAGAATAATTTCAAGGACCTCAAATCGTTTCCTTTAACAAAAACAATTGGTACTGCAAGCAGATATAACAAGCAATTAACGAGCCATACATATTCATTGTTTCTATAAACAATCACTAAATTCAACCTTAGGTATACTAGGTGAAACAAAAAGGGTATACTATTTTTTTTGCAACTTTACTTTGTAAATCATAAACTGTCGGCTTTGTGGGAAAGTTGAAGTACTAAAAGTTTTGTAGACTTATGAAATCTGTCAACAGCTGTATCCCTGTAACACCTTTTGTTTTTCAAGTTTCCTCAAAAGCTGATAGTTTTTGAATTACAAAGTTAAGTTTTGAAAAAAAATGTATATCCTTTCTGTTTCAACCTGTATAGGTACACAGGAGATACTTTTCGTAATTTTATTCAGATTCAACAATGCTGTTTTCTGCAGCTGGCTATCATGACTACACCGTAAATGAAGAAATGACGAACTAGTACACTCCATATTGTCTTAATAGAGTTGCCGATTTGAAATAGACTTCTATAATTAACCCTTAACTGGTATCGTAAAATTGACTAACGTAACTGGTTTTGTGGGGGTCGCGCGGCCCCCATTACAAAATAGCTTCTAGGATCGAAATGTGCGCAATTTTAGATTAGTTTTATATAACAATAATAAATAACAACCTTGTTATATTGATACAATATTTTTTTATTAATGTAATTCTTTTTACCTAATTACTACAAGAGATCGCATAAAAATTGCATCTTTTTGGTTTTTTTTTCTTACATTAAAAAAACTATTACTTTGGTAGTCTTAAGCTGAGATATAATTATGTTTTCTTATTTCTAATACAGTAAACGTTTTAAAAAAAAATCAATAGAAATATACTCCTAACTAAAATCTTACGTAACTGGTATTGTGGGGGCCGTGCGGACCCCAAAACGCACGTACCTCCGCTCTGGTAAAAGCTGCAATGCCGAAAGTCTGGTACCCGCCGCGAGTCGCGACGTAATGAGATTACACAAAATGGCACCCACGCACGGTGCAAAGTTTTAAAGGAATTCAAAAAAATATCACGCGTGGGGGCCGCGTGACCCCCACGAAACCAGTTAAGGGTTAAAATTAACCATATACTACCCTAGATATTACCTCAAGAGTTATTTTTTGGGGAATCAAGAATACACAAGAACATTTCACATTCATTCAGGATAATAAACAAAATATAAAAGTACTCACAGTGGCAAGTATTTCGTGGCGTTTCCTCGCCTGCAGCATCGTGATCTTCTGCACATGGTCGAGGGCCGTGTGACGGAAGCAGGAGCGTGTGGCCAGCAAGAGATTCATGACCTCTTCTACTTCCATCAATTTGTGACGTGACACCTGATCATATTATGTTACATTGAACATCTTGCTTATCAACCCCTGTACTGTTACATGCTGAACTTAATTACTAACACACAGGGGGACGAAAACATCAATTTTATATACAGCTAGTAATTATAAGAAAACTATAATAGGATTGCTTGCAAGTTGTAAATAGATAGATATATAGATATCGCCAGACAAACACACCAACTGTATGGTCCCAAACTAAGGAAACCTTGTACTATGGGTACCGTACAATGGACAGGGGGGGATCCCAGTGACACCCAGACCAGGGAAAATTACGAAAAGGCCATTTCCGAAATTTACCCTGACGGGAATCGAACCCTCAACCACCCGGTGCTGTGAGCCGAGCGGCCTACGCTCGAACCACTGCACCAAGCGGTCGTCAATAAAATAAAAGTATATATAGACAAGGCATATTGCTTAATTGAGTAGGTTTCTTCGGTAGTATAGTGGTGCGGGAGGGGTAGGGGCTCTGAAGTCACGCGTCATTTGACATAATGGAAACACACCCCTCCTGCAACGCTCTATTACAGCAGGAACTTACTCAGTTAAGCACTATGCCTAGTAGACTTTATTATTAACACAGAAGTCGATATAAATAATAGAATTTTGGACTGTGTATAAAATAAAGGTATAACAAAATCTAATGGAGATAAATGAAAGGGACCATTTTTAATGCCCAGGCAGACATATGGACAGACATGGCGAGAGTTCCTTAGTTTAACCATGGAAAATTTAAAAGATCTATGCTATTCACTTACCTGTGAATTTCTATTTAAAGCTGTGTCCAGATCATTTGAGATTTTTTCAAAATGACTTTTGCTTTCCTTAACTCCTTTGATATCTCTGCAACAATATAATTGAATTGAGATAATTGAATGTGTGTAAAGGATGTGGGGTGTCTGCATTGTCCCCACTCTGCTATCAACATTTTGTATGAGTCAATCAAAGTGACATAACAATACTATATTACAGGGCTGTGCTTGGTGCTGTGCACAATTGCATAGAAACTCCAGTAAGGTCACACTCAATTGTATAAGAACTATGCTGGATTGCATTCTATGTGCTCCTTAGAACTGGTATTCTAAGTATATTCAGTCTTCCAGTGGATATTGTATGAGTTGTCTATAGAAATAATCACTATAACCTATTTGATGGAAACTGAATGCTTGTTGGATGGGCACACAGCTTGACACATTGTGTATGTATGGGTATAAAATAGGTGTTAAATTTTAATATGCTCAGATTGGATGGAATGTTTTTGACCATCCTCATTGTTATTTCTGGAGAACAGATTTCTGCAATTATATTTTTAATGTCTATCTTGTTGGTCTCTAATAAAAAAAAATATAACTCACACTTTAATAAAAGCAGTGAGATTCTTCAGTACAGTTCTGGAGACCTGGTCCAGGAGTATGGAGTGGAACTTGCTCATCTCATGAAGAGAGTGGATCATTCGGTTGAGGGCAGCCATCACTGGCGGGTCCTCGGAGAAGCTCCCAGTTAGATCCCATAATGCATTAGTAAATGTGCTATAACCAATACAGATAACATATCATACTTAATAATTACAAATTATAAAGTATGACATAAAAAAAAATAATTAATTATTACAAATAATTTTAAGGTGGACTTCATATTATATATTTTAATTTAGTAGATATGGGTACTTTGCCATCATAAAATAGAATTACACACCTATTTTGCATTATCTATGTATTATATATTATTGTTAAATTAAAGTATTTAATTTTTAAGCCTTATCAATCTATAAATTATGTTATCAAAACACCAAATTGATAAAAATAATGTACTTGTTATGTTTGATCATTAATTTTGACCAGTTGATTGTTTCTATTTTGTCAAACTACATAAATCAGTACATGTTAAGATATAAACATGCATGCTAATAACTCAAAGTAAGATTAGTTAAAAAAACATCAGAAATCAGCGCAATTCTTACCCTCTATGAGTCATGTATGTTTTTCCTGAGTCTATCATAACAGAGCATGCTTTGAGAACCTTATCTAGTTTTTGTTCCAATGCATCGATGCTGGCTTCCTCCGTTTCCAGCTGCTCTCTACAACAAATAGAATAACTTGGAATAACAATCATTAACACGCACAACACGAACAAATTTTCACTTTCTATAAGTAACTTTCAATAATACATTTAATTAGGTACCTAAATTTAGGAGAATCTCTGAGACATTCATCGAAATCAATTAACGGCTTCATAATTTCAACAGTAACTTATATGTAGCGCTCGTTTTTAGACAAATTTTATTTCATTTCCACCATAAAACAGGTATAAAACAAAAAAGTATCCTGATTCTATCGACTCAGCACTAAACAAAGTACATGACTCTGTGACAGATAGATACTTCCGTCCACGAAAAATGACACTGACAGTGACAGACAGTAGTGAGGCCTGAGGAGGAAAGAATGTAATGATGTTCAGTTTCAATTATTATTCATAATTAGTATTATTGGCTCTCACTGAGCCATTTGCTTCGTTATTGAACCTGCGTGCACTGGTGTAGTTGAGCCGAGCGGTCTACCGTCAACCTATTGGACCAAGCAGCCATCATTTTACATGTCGTAAAACTTAAAAAAACGAGATATTGGTATAATTTGGTATTAATGCTTGTTTATAAAAACAATTGAATGAATGGAACAATGTAACAGCTGTTCTAGTAATACAGATACCTACACCTCAACATTAAAAATTACCATTTTTCATTTATTAATACCGAATCAATTTATTGATCGATTAAAATAATAATAATATACACCGCAGACAGAAATGTCATGACTCCAACGGTCAAAGTCAATTAAAGTGACAAAAGTCAAGCAAGCGAGTATCAAGTGTCAAATATCATTCCTTTGAGCAGTGAGCGCATTTTTGTTTTGAAATTATAAATAATCAGTGAAATTTAATTTATTGGAAATAGTCGAAGGAAAAAGCTATTACTTTTAAGGCAAATTGCATTAATTAGCTGAATATCAGAATGGCAGAAACTGAGAAGACTGATTCAAATAATGGCCACTTAATAACTGTAATTTTATGCACTCTAGCGATACCTTTATCGATGTCTTTTTGGATTATGAATCTGATTTCTACAAAATTTATATCAAACCATGAAGGTTTCGATGGTAGGTAATCTATACTATTATAAAACTGAAATTGAGTTATCTTTTCACTGTTAGACAGCCTATAGTTTGGGAAGATATTATAAGGTGTCGAGCTGCGGAACAAAATCTTAAACTTGCGGTAGTGAAATTGCAAGTGAAAGCTTTTTTATTCATTCACCCTTTCTTTATCAATGTACTGTTTAAATTTGTAGAAAGGTTAATTTTTGGATGTAAGGGCTATAATATCGATCCTATTATTACTGACATAAAGCTTAAGTATATTTTGATTTCAATATTTCAGAGCCAGTGGTGATATCTCCAACTAGATGGCTGACGTCTTGCCTTCTGCCACTAGTACTGGCGGTGCATGGATACAAAAGAAAAAAGGTCTCTTTAAGTGGAGCCATAGTTGGCAGCGCTATTGCATTCATTCTGACACTGAGCAACTACTCATTTGTAGCATGTCTGATTGCATTTTTTGTATCTGCATCAAAGGCAACAAATGTCCGGGCTCATTTAAAGAGAAAATTTGAACCTGACTTCAAAGAAGGTGTGTATGTTGGTTCAGTATGAGCACTGTAAGTTGGCCGGCTTGAAGTTGGTTCAAATGGCATTGCTGAAAATGTTTTTCATACTAAATATATATTGGGATGCCACTAGGACTCTCGTCAAACTTTTTAAATCTGAAAACTGCTAGATTTATTGAAACAAATTTATTTACTACTATAAAGTCAAGTAACAACCATGTACAAAATATTTAAAAGAAAGATCTATAAACTACTTGCCTACCTGCTTATATAAATGTTGACCCCAAAATTGCTTACTGATATTTATGGAGTTGGCTCATTAATACCAATTTATTTAATAGTATCTATTTCATATGTTTTTAACTCTGTATTATAAAATAAGTGGGTATAAGATCAGTATGGGCATAACTGTAATTACAATTAATCACTTTCTCATATTTTTTATTATTCAGGAGGCCAGAGGAATTGGGTCCAAGCTGTATGCAATGCTGGCATGGCTACACAATTAGCTTTGTTGTATCTACTTGATGTGGGTGCATCAGAGAGACCTATAGACTTCATCAAAGATTACCGAGCTTCTTGGCTCTCTGTTGGTGTACTAGGTAAGTGATAAGAAAAAACTCCCTCTTCTATACAAATAAATAAAATTGGAGTGTCTGTTTGTAATATCAAAATAACAAATTTTCACTAAATGCATATGAAAGTACATACAACACCTATAACAAAAACGCGATTTAAAAATTTTTTGTCTGTCTGTCTGTCTGTCGGTCTGTCTGTCTGTCTGTCTGTCTGTCTGTCTGTCTATTTGTTCCGGGTAATCTCCGAAACGGCTGGACCGATTTTGACGGAACTTTCACTGGCAGATAGCTGATGTTATAAGGAGTAACTTAGGCTACTTTAATTTTAGAAAAACAATTAGGGTTACGCATATAAAAATAAAAACACATGAAATCAAAGAGTATCTCCGAAACGGCTGCACCGATTTTGACGGGACTTTCACTGGTAGATAGCTGATATTATAAGCAGTAACTTTGGCTACTTTTATTTAAAAAAAAAACTAAATTAAAAAAATGGTCGCGCGAGCTCAGAACGCGGGAGCGTGCTTTTTTGTTAAGTTAAATTCCACGCGGACGAAGTCGCGGGCTCAGCTAGTCAAGAATAAATCTACAACTGCACAACATGTATTATGTATGTTTGGCAGGACAACAACCACACAGAAACATTTTTTATGGAAAACTAAAGGAGAACTCTTACTTTACCATAAAAAACAAAATTACATACCATATTATTACATAAACATTAAACATAGGTATTGTAAACTTGTTTTTATAATGTGTTTGATAGTCTTGTAATAATGCCAATAGTGTCTGGATTAGGTACCCATGTAACTTAATTTGGCATGACAGGTAATTTGATATTTTATATGCAAGATGTTTTATCGTTTGATGGATCTTTTTGGCACAGTTAGTTTAATTTTACGGTAATTAAATATATCTCATACATACATATACTCACGCTTGTCTGCCACGAGGGTAGGCATAGAACAGAAAAGTTTAAATTTAACTTACTTATTTCTTTACAGCTGTATTTTCATGCGCCAATGGCGACACCTGGGCATCAGAGTTGGGAACTGTTTATTCAGATTCTGATCCTGTTCTAGTCACTTCATTTAAAAGAGTGCCTAAGGGAACTAATGGAGGAATCAGTTTTATGGGTATAGTGTTCAGTGTGTTGGGAGGGATGTTTGTTGGTGTGATACAATATTTAACTCTCTTCTATTTCTCTGATAAATCCATATGGTCGTATGCTCCACCACAATGGCCCTTGATATTGTTCGGCGCCTTCGGCGGGTTTTTTGGTAGTCTCATAGATTCCATAATTGGAGCGACAATGCAATACTCAGGTAAGTTCAGTATTTACACAAATAAAACACAAAAAGTAACAATTTGTATCTAAGAAATCTAATAGTAATATGTTATTATTTATTTTGAAGCTAATACAGAATGCGTGATGTATGTTGGTCGTCCTGAATTGAGGTTTAGCCATGATCCTACTACCCTTTGGACACCATGCTCTAGGATGATATTTTCCGTAACATATTTGACAACCGCTTGGCGCAGTGGTTCGAGCGTAGGCCGCTCGGGTCACTGCACATGGTGGTTGCGGGTTCGATTCCCGCCCGGGGCAAATTTCGGAAATGGCCTTTTCGTAATTTGCCCAGGTTTGGGTGTCACTGGGATCGCCCTCAGTCCATTGTACGGTTACCCATAGTACAAGCTTTGCTTAGTTTGGGACCGTACAGTTGGTGTGTCTGTCTGGCGATATTTATTTATATTTAAGGGTTGGGCTTCCGGTTCTCTCATTCATCGTACGAATCGCAGCTATAAGAGTTACTTTACGCTGATATTGTCATAGAGCGTGGTACCCTGGTCGAACCACCCTGTATATGAGAGAGCCGTAATATAAAACTTAAAAATAACCCAGAATCAACTTATTATAATGATCTACAATTGGTTTAAAAATATTAATTTAATACCAAATATAAAAAAACAGTGTTTTTTTTTTGCCGAGCGCTTGTGTGCTCGGCCTCGTGTGACCCCTAACATAATCAGGGACTTTATTTGCTGTATTTATTTATTTTCTTAATTATTTATTGTTTAACTATTTACTTTTACATAGTGCAATTTTACTTTTTATTTATTTTAATGTGATCTTTGCTATCTCAGTGCAATATTTTAGGAATGTTTCCCTGGTTTCGTCATTTGGAACCTAGGCACTGCTGAATGTCCGTGCGGTCTATTTAAAATAATTTTAACAACTAATGTTTTACTATTCTATGTTTTCAGGCTTGGATAAAGATGGAAAAATAACGCCGAATTCCGCTCAAGCAACAAAACATATCAGCGGAAGAAATATTCTGGACAATCACAGCGTCAATCTTCTGGCGACAGTACTCACGGGACTGCTGCTACCAACACTCTCTAACAGTTTATGGCCCTCCTTCTGATTATTTTATTACTATAAAATAAAGTAAATACTACGACGCTTTATTAAACAGAGGGTTCAATATCGCACTAAAAACGAGCCTAGTAATAGGCTCCCGGTAGGATTGCGTCCCTGTCCTCATCAGATACCTACGGTGTGGTATTTAGGTATGGCCGCTAGAAGTGAGCGGGACACAGTTCCACCAGGTCCCTATCTCTCGCGGCTCGTTTTTCTGTCTACAAAAGTAAAGTAAAATAGACTTTAAATTAAGCGAATAAAGTACAATATCATGTTAACCAAAAAAACAAATGCGCGCGAGTCAGTTACAATCTACAAATCCATGGTAATTAGCTTGCTACATATCTCTAATCTGTGGTAATTACACTAATTAGTCATGTAAATACATGGTTTGTCGATGATCTTCCTATCCGCCCATTTCCTGTCGCCTCAGAAATACCAAATTGCTCATTGATTTATTGAAACATCAATAAAATTAAGTACCATTTTGCCCGTTTTAGTATGATGATTTGTTTGTGATATAATATACCTATTTAATATTACCAACTACTTGTGTGTTAACAAAATTAATAGTACACAATACTGTACATGGAATATAGATACTTAATTTATAGGGGGCTGGGGTTTATACAATATATTTTTACCTCGTTTTATATGCAATATACCTAGGTATTTACTTACCTACATAATATAACATCTATACTCTTTGATTTTTATCTCCTTTTACTATAGCTACAATTTTATTATCACAAAAATCAAGGCAGGTTACCAAAACAGCATTTCCGAAATTGCCCCGACGGGAATTGAATTCGCCAACAGGTAGGTACATAACTAAGGAAATACGTGATTATGTATTTGAGAAAATCATAAAATTTCCAAACTGGCGCTATTATAATTTACAGTTTCATAGTATTATAATTCACAATAGGTAGGACTAAAGTAGGGCCTGGGCCCTCATGAGCAAGTATGCAGATGCAAGCATTGCACGCATGCACAACCGACCAAAGAAAGACCTCATACAATTTTTTTCTTGACCGACTTTAAAGCCATAGACAGAGAAAAGTATAGATTAAAATGATTTCATGTTATTTAACAGAGTTATAAGGATTCTGTGAATTATTTTTATTTTCAATCCTTAGTTCACTCCAAAGCGTATAAGAAAATAAACGACCAAGGTTCTTCTTATTATAAGTCTAGAAACATGAAACGAAACGTTGCCCCTGAAATTTGGCACAAACCAGTGTTGTCAGAGCTTATGATAATTAATGGGGGCGTACGATAATTTGTCACTCGCATCGATCGGTAGGTACGATGTAAGATAGTGGATAGCTAAATTATGTAAAATGTACAATAATTTTGAGCAACGCTTAAAGCAAAATGTCATTTTTCTTAACGAATATTTTATTATTTTTCCTTTATCCAAGTAAAGGGGGCGGCTGATGCTGAATCGAGCTGAGAAGCCAAAATATCACGTTGTACGTGCTTTGTACGAGAATTTTCGATAGATAATTAAATTAAAATTGAGATAATTAAAACTTTTTACCTGGCAACACAGGCGTAAACTGTCAAAGTCAAATGGAGGCTAGCTAGATACGATCTGTGTTATGATTTGTTCTGGTTTCCTTTGTTTACGAGAAAATTAAATATTTTTGTTCACTGACTGACTCATACGAAAAGTGCCGTGTTAGGTACATACAGTTTGATGTAATCTCATTGATACTACTTTTTCATTTATCGATAACGCGTTCAAATAGTGCGTGATACTGTATTCGTGCTATATCACCGTTATTGTTCAGGAATGGTGTTATTCTAAACAATGTCATCACCAATAGAAGAAAGTCCAATCATCAACTCTGACATTGAACATGATATCACGAGTAGTCATCGTAATCTTATTGTAACAGATCGAGGTAAGTTAAATTATTACATATGTGCCTATTTATCTATATTGACATCCGGATCATGTCATGAGTAAAGTAAATATAAGCTATTTTCGTAAATATGTAATTACGTTCATCTAGTTCTTAACCATCGATATTATAACATTCATATTATAATGATATAATAGTTATGTATCCTCATATACTTACTACCTATCTATTAAGTAAGGTTGTTACAAAACAGATGTTTAACCAATCCAAATCAAACTGACACTTCATATTGTGTTTACATCTTCCGTGAGTTCGCACTGGACGAAACATATTGTCTCTATTTTATTATTAGTAGTTACCCCCTTATTAGGTACTTATAAAACATTGTTTAGCAGTTTTATAGTTACACCATGCTTTGTCTTATTCTTTTAAATGGGAAATTACTGATGACTTGAAGAGAGAATTTGGTGTATAACTTTGCACACACTATACAATGTTTATAAGTAAGGTGACAATAGTTTAAAGACTTTTAATGTCAACGGCTTGCCATGGGCTTCCTCTTACAATAAAAAAGGATGCTAGTGAACCACTATGTTTGCAATGAACTAAACATGGTTACATGAAATTTTGTAGGCTCTATTATTTACCCGTCAAACGTAGAGATAACAATATAATTATGTTGTGTTTGAATGTTTCAAACAGTGCAAACAAGGGGTACCACTCAGACAAACACCTAATTCCTCTGAGACTGCTACAAAAAAAAAACACGGATTTCTTTATATTCATGTTTTTATTGGTAAGTCATTGTTTGTTTTTCATGTTGTTTTTGTAGTTGAAGAAACAACAGGATGGATCAAATGTCGGACGGTACTCGGTATCATGGGCTTCCTGGGCTTTGCCACTGTGTATGCCATGAGGGTCAATCTTTCCGTGGCCATTGTTGCCATGGTAAACGCTACAAAACCCCTCCCATCTAATAACACTCTAGATGTCTGCCCGGCTACATTGCCTGACAACAGTACAGAACCACAGGTATGTTCTATTTACTGATATATGGAGCCTTAATTACTGTTTTTTAATTAAATTGAGGTAAGAGTTTATTTTAAAAGTGAAACATAAAAAAGGTAAACAAAGAAAATGGCAAAATTACATAACATTTCAAGACTGGTGCTGATTTGTTTTCAATTTTTACTAGATCTGTATATCTGAGTCCAGTGTAGGGACCTCTGTTATGTTCAACAAAAACATCCTGTTGCTGTTTTCGTAATATTCCTTGGTTGGGGTGTCACCAGGATTGCCCCCTTGTCCATTGTATGTTACCTATAGTACAAGTGTTCCTTTGTTGGGTTGGGACCATACAGTTTATGTGTTAGTCTGGCAATATTTATTATTATTATTTTTTTAATTGAACATCCTTTACTTACAGAGACCTGGTGAATTTAATTGGACGGTACAGCAGCAGGCTATAGTATTAGGTTCATTTTTCTATGGATATGTACTTACTCAGGTAAAATTATTTTATATTTCATTCCAGAGAAAATATAACCTTAATGTAAATAGATAAGTTACAGATTTCATTAATTTCAGGTGCCAGGTGGGAGAATAGCAGAAATGTATGGAGGAAAACTAGTATATGGTTTAGGAATATTGTTCACAGCAATATTCACGATACTTAGCCCCATTGCAGCATATGTTGATATAAAATTTTTCATTGCTGTCCGGGCACTGGCGGGCTTGTCTGAGGGTGTTACATACCCAGCAATGCATGCTATGTTAGCTAGGTGGATCCCACCTTTAGAGAGATCCAAGTTTGCGGCGTATGTTTATGCTGGTAAGTAAAAGATAAATGAATTCATAGAATTGTCTTAAAATTTTTAGTTCACATTAAAATTAAATGCTGAATATAGGTTCCATCTGACTGGCGCGTAAAAACGTGTGTATAAAAATAAAAGCAGGCCTTATTGACTTCTGCACTTCCTGAAAAATATATGAGAATATCCAATACCCGTAGGGTTTTATTTAGGTAATATGCCCAGTACTTGGTTTTTCTTTGGCGAAATAATTATTCAGCTTCATTGGTATTAACTTGAAGACTTGTTTTGTTAATGCAACATAATACTTAGCTTCCTTCCTATATGATACATTTTGGTTCAATAAAATCGTCTTTCAAAAGAGAATTTAATTGACATAATTTATAACTCAAAATTTGTTTCTATCACAATACTAATAGGTCCGTTAGCCTGTCCAGCTAAGTTTATATTTTAATTCTAATATGAGTCCAAAAAATTTCAGGTTCCAACATAGGTACAGTGATCACTTTGCCTATATCAGGGTGGCTGTGTACTCTAGAGTTTGGCGGCGGATGGCCTCTCTGTTTCTACATATTCGGTGGGCTCGGGGTGGTGTGGTTCGTGTTGTGGTTGTTTTTGGTGTACGACACACCACAGAGACACCCGAGGATATGTCCCAAAGAGATTGAATATATTTTGGGGTCTATTGGCCCTCAGGTAAATTTTGATATTGTTTATATTTGATTTAGAAGTCCTATTTGAACGATTCTAAATGAGATTATCACTTGCTGAAAGGTCAAGGACAGGAACATCGTGAGGGAACCTGCACACCTTTCGGAAGACGTGTGAATGTCGTCAACCCGCACTGACCCAGCGTGGTGGACTATGGTTTAAATCCCGTTTTTATTTTGGGACCGAATAACACTATTGCCAATGTATGCGAACACTGCAGTGAATATCTGCCTACCCCTTTGTAGGGTACAGGGAGATGTTGGTGTCCTACTTAAATTAACATTTCAAACCGCCTATTTATTTCAGTCCAAATAATATTCCATTACATCATATAAACACGACATGACAGTGTAATAAGGATCATAGAAATAAAGTATCGGTTTGCACAGTTATCAATATGTGGGACGCAAACATGACTCACTCTGTGACCTCACAGATGTTCCAACTCATTTTGTTTGCAGTTTATAATACACTTGTATAATGTTTTGAATTTGGCAACAGAAGGAAACAATAATTTATATTTTAATTATTTTTACTAGCATTTTCCGGCGTATTCAACCACATCAATAGCATGGTACTTCAAGATAATATAGCCTATGTCAACTAGGGATAGTGTAGCTTTCTATCAGTTAAATCATACTTCATTATCGGATTACAAACATTCTTATATCTCAGTCATTTAGGTTTCCTCACGATGTTTGTTTCGGGCCGCGCTAATAAAGAAGACAACCTGCCTGTGACCTCGATTTTCTCCGGCGCGTGCCGTTCGAACTAGAAATCCAGTGTAAAAACGAATTTTAGCACTTAATATGATTTCAAATTAAATTGCAATTTCAAAACGCCTAGTTTGAGGACCTCCGAAAACTTCATGTATGTGTGACATTACTATGAAAAAAAATATTTATATCACTACATAGTATAAAACAAAGTCGCTTCCCGCTCTCTGTTTGTCCCTATGTATGCTTAGATCTTTAAAACTACGCAACGGCTTTCGATGCGGCTTTTTTAATAGATAGAGTGATTCAAGAGGAATTTTTATATGTATAATAAATGCATAATATACTAGAGAAATACTGATAATTTTAGAGGTTTCTAATGTGATGTCGTAAATAAACACAATTTTTTGCGCTTACATTGCAAACGCTGGCTGAACCGTACAATATAGATCTAAATAATGTACTACTGTATTGTACACCTTAAAAAGTATCTGGTCTACAAAAAAGTCCGAGATGGTATATGTCTATCTCTTAGGGATAACCCACAATAACCATAACGCGTGCCTATAAAATTTTATATCAGCATTGCACCCGTGCGAAGCCGGGGCGGGTCGCTAGTATTTTATAAATGGAATAAATTTAGTTTAAGCGACCCATAAACAGATGTGGTTGATTACTTGAACTTAATTATGTATATTTTATTTATTGTGGTGAACACAACAGCAGGAGGAAAAGTCTACGATGTCGATACCGTGGTTAAAGTTCCTGAAGTGCATCCCCTTGTGGGCGATTCTCATAGCTCAGTGCGGCCAGGCGTGGGTGTTCTACACTCAGTTCACAGAATTACCCACATATATGAACAATATATTGCATTTTGATATTGTTTCTGTAAGTATTTTGATTATTTTGTACATTCGACTTTTATCCTACCACTCAGTCGAGGTCCGTTCTGCGGCGGTATTCATTTTATTCCAATTAGTAAATCATTCGATTTAACGATATTTTGAATTTTATTTCACTCTTTTTAATCGTCAGAGATAATTTTATAACATCCCGTGAAAAAAATATTAAAACAGCTTTGAATTCGCAAAAATACAGATGTTAAAGTTTCCGAATCCATTTCCGAAATCGTTTCGAATGTTTTAAAGTACTACGGCTGGTATACCACTTGTAGAAGTTAAGTAAAAATGAAAATTTATGAGTGCTCGCGCAGGCTTAAAGTAAATAAACGAGTGGACATTGAGTGTGGTGTTTCGTTAGGTTGGCAAATAATAGGTCTGGTGAACCCATGTTTTATAAAATGCTACTTATTTCAGAACTCAAGGCTGAGTGCCCTCCCGTATCTAACGGCATGGTTCGGAGGTATAGTGCTGTGTATATTCGCTGACTGGCTGCTGGCTAAAGGGTGGATTACAAGACTCAACAGCATGAAGTTATGGAACACAGTGTGTGAGTTATAGGGAAATATTATCTCTGAATCAATGGTGAAAGGTGGCTATGACAGGTCCATGCCGCAGAGAAATAATGGAACCAGAGATTTAGCAATCCTTATAAATAAAATAGTAAGAATAATAAAACCTTCTTACCTACTTTGTGATGAGCGAAGACTCAATCGAACTTCTTTATTATTGTACTGTATTTTTTTCCCCGGGTATTGATTTGCATCTCTGCTTTCCTCATGTGGGAATATAACATGCTTGATGATGGTATATTTGTTCAACAGCCGCGTTCGGCCCTGCGTTCGGTTTGCTCGGCATCGCGTGGGCGGGTTGCGACCGCATTGCCGTCATGTTGCTGCTCAGCATCACTTCGGCGTTCGGCGGCGCCGCGTACGCCGGTTAGTACTCTCATTTGGACATAGTTTTGCAAAAACGAACCAACCCACACATCCGTCTGCAGACCAAAACCAACCCCAGTGCAAGTGTAAGTAGTTCGGTTTCACATTGCAAAAGTATATGTGGGTTGGTTCCATTCTGCAGAACTATGCCCATTTATAACCCCATACCACAGACCAGTAAGACAAGACATCGTTTACGTCCACTATTGTATGAGAATGCAATATGGTCAGAGGTTGACGGGGTATCGGGGAAGATGGCAAATTTTGATTGGTCCGTTCAATGTCGAGCCGCGAATGGACCAATCAAGTCATGTGTGGTCATACATAATATGCAGTGGCTATGCGGTATCTATGGCTTATTTGTCCGCGCCTCATGCCAATCAAACCACACTCTAGAACCCTTTTTTTTAAAACTGGAAAGCCTTTGTGTACCCTTCCGCCTTGGGAAAGGTTGGAGAGGCCAGAATCTAGTCTAGTTCTAGTCTAGAGAGGCTCGTATTAATATTTCTATGTCAAGTCTGGGAGCGATCTTATGTAGGCTTTTGAGAAGTCATTTTGGACTGGTTTGACATAAGGATGACATTTCCAAGATCGGTCTTAGACTTGTGATCGATTTATTCGACTAGTATTCCTGTTGTAATGGTCGAAATTCGACCATAACTCATTGAAATTTTAATTTTAAACGTCAATAAGGCTTTATTGTCAAATACTATTTGATACTGGCACGCAGAATGCTCTATGGTCCCGCCCTCCAAAAACAGTCACCGTTTGTCAGTCAGTCAGTCAGTCGGTATAGAGGTTACAAATATGCGTGTCAATTCATGGTAGTGTGTGTAATGTTTTATTTATTGATATTTTATTTATTGTAATTTATAGTTTAATGTATTTCAAAGTATTATAATATAAAAATATTAGCATTCTGCACTCCGTCTCTATATAAACTAGAAGTGTGCCAAATTTCATACTCCGTCCTCGCAATTTTCGTTTTAAGCGTTTGAAAGTTTTTCCTTCACGTATTAATATATAGATGAGCCTAAGCACAGATATAGATTTACATATATAACGCAAATGCATGTACTTCGCGTGTCCGAACCCCGACCAAGCGTCAAGGTTTGGTCGCTGCTAACTTGTGAGCCGAGCGGGATCACAGATATAAAATATATGAGTATGAGCGAGATAATCACTCGAGAGAATCGTAGCGGGCGGAGGGGCATCGACGGCATCGGTGTCTTTGAATCGGTTTGCATTTCTCGTCACTAAATTTCGGCTGTGACGTCACAGTAGGTGTTAAAAATTCATTAAAAAATCGGCACGCTTGGTTTCAATACAAATCGTGATACTTGCGTTATCTTTGTAAATCTATATTTGTGGGCCTGAGTGTCAATCATTTTTCCTTAGGTAATCAAATGAACCACATCGACCTGTCGCCGCAGTTCGCGGGCACCATGTACGGTATAACGAACGCGGCTAGCAACATCTGCGGGTTCATGGCGCCGTACGTCGTCGGGCTTATCATCGAACCCGACCAGGTAACTATAAATAAATAAATATCGCCAGACGAACACACCAACTGTATGGTCCAATACTAAGCAGCGCTTGAACTATGGGTACCGTACAATGGACTGGGGGCAATCCCAGTGACACCCAGACCTGGGCAAATTACGAATCGGGAATCAAACCCGCAACCACCATGTGCCACTGCACTGAGTCGAGCGTAGGCCGCTCGACTCACTAGTCGAGCGGCCTACGCTCGAACCACTGCGCCAAATAAATCGAATCATAAAAACAAAACAAGGTTTGTTGTCAAACATTCTATATCGAGTTTGGCTTTAATATAGCTGCAGGAAGGATGGAGGCTCCCGGGACAACTAGGGATGTAACTTTAGAGTTTTTTTCATTATGTTAGCCAGCTTAAAAGCTGCTTTAACTACCTTTAACTTAGTGGTTATATTCGAAATTCATGGCATCCCATTTTGCAGGATACTCTGGGGCAGTGGCGCGAGGTATTCTACTTGGCCGCGGCGATCGACCTCGGCGCTAATCTCTTCTATTTGTTCTTTTCGAGCACAGAGGAACAGGTAATAAAGCAATTGGATTTACTTAAGTTTTTTCTCGGATTTCTGAGAAAAAACTCAACTTTCCGTTCCCTTTTAATCATAATCTCAATATGATTATTATTTGCTTACGGTGAAGGATATATTCGTGAGGGAACCAGCATGTCGAATTTCCGAAAGAGTTGTGAAATTCGCCAACCCTCACTGGGTCAGTGTGGTGGATCATGATGTAAATCCCCGTCGCATTAAGGGAAGGCCCGTGTCCGTAGATGAGTAGGACATTATATCGGCTGGTTATTATTATTATTTATACTAAATGGTGCGTGTGTTTAGGACTGGTCCCAACCCGACGACGACGACTTGACTGCGGATGCGCCGGTGGAGAGCATCCTGTTCCCCGAGTCGTAGAGCATGCCGCGCGGGACACCACCCTGTAGCTGATAGAACACCGCACATAGACAGGTGTCAACTAAGCTCAATAAACGGCGCCTTGCACTGCCTCCGATCCAAAACCAAAGAAATATGGGCTGGGAAAACACAGACAGAACCATAGCTTTTAAGAACTACTTGCGTCATATATTATCTATGGTATCGAACCGACGAAAGCTTCATCACAGATCTTGGTTCTTATATCCTCGACGACGTCTATCTCGCTTAATGAACCGAGAAGCAATGGCTTTAAGTCAGACAGGTAGATTGATGGTTGGCTAATATGTGGGCAGACGACACGCCGTTCCTGACAACTGGTCTAACATCATCAGATTCCGCGCTGGTCCAGCATGTGGATGCCCGGTAATGAACAACACCTCATACAGAAAGACAAATATTGTGAGCTTGGTTACTTCACATCGAATCGAATGCATTGCATAAGCGTTCTTAGTATTTAGTTTAAAATAAAAGTTGTAAAAGTAATTTCTCAGGGAGTGGCTGTACATTGCCTGTGGACTTACATTTATAAGTTTTATGCCCTCTAGCGTTTTGTAACACTAAATTGCGTCAATTATTGTTAACTCCTATTGTGGACATTTGCCCATTTATCATTGGTACTTTGACGACACATGTCGGCAATGGTAATTAGGTAACTTTACACTACCTAAAATTACTCTTAAGCATTACTTACTTGATAAATAAATTAACTTATAAATAATTTTATGAATCGGCATTTATGAAAATTATCGTGAAATATCATTTGTACACGAAAATAAAAACGTTAAGCAGCTCAAGGTATTTTTACAACTTTTGTACAGTTTTCATATTACACTGCTCTCTACAGGCAGAATGGGGGGTTCCAAGTATCTTTTCGCCACAAGGGCGGCGCCACGTGGCTTTGGGGTGACATTGATACTTTCACTATTCAGACGTTTCTCTCTTTCCGACACTGACAGAAGTCAAGTGACAGATCACGTCACCCCAGTCTAACCAACATAGAGGTATAAGGATACAGAAGGGAAGACGGCGCCGAGAGTGTCGTCGTAGTAGAAAGAGACAGGAGATGAATGCCGCGCGCTTTGCTTTAAATGAAACTACGCGTCCTTTATAGTAGAAAGCATGACTATTTTATCATTGAAAACAATCAGCAGATAAAAAATATGCATATTTTTTCAACGAGAACGTAGAATAAAAATAAAGTACAACAGACGCTCTTCCCCTACTCTTGCAATGCACGCGACTGCGCATGCGCCAATAGAGAGAGAAAGGTACCCGGCTTTCATCTCCTCTCTCTTTCTAGCGGGGCGACATTTCCAGTTGTATGAGAGCCTGGGCTCCCCTCCTCTATCCTTATACCTCTATGCTTACCAAGCGATATCTCGTGAGCTAAAAGGTTATTGCCCCCATTGATAAAAACATTGTCCCCACTATTTGATTTAAGGTGAAGGCGCCTGTCTAGCCCGCGAAATTCAAAATTTTCGAGTATTTTTATAGTTTATCCAAAACCTGAAACATTTAAGACAACATTTTGTGATTTGCGAAAAACACAGTATGCAGTGCGTTTATTAATACATTTATTTTACTCTAAATATTATCATGGTGGATATGATACTAGTAAATCATTAAATATACAAAAATTGCCAGATTATCTGGATAGCTGTCGTTCTTGAAATGTTTTAGAGTAAGTTGGATATATTAATAAATGCACTGCACACGGTCTTTTTCGCGAATTACAAAATGTGCCTTTTATTATTGTCAGATTTTGAATAATTTCTAAAAAACCTCAAAAAATTTGAACTTCGCGGGCAAGATGGGCGCTTTAGCCTTAAATACGAGTAAATTAATTAATGTTCTTATTCTAAACATGTTCTTTGAAACTCGTCTACTAGGACTTGATGCATATAAGAATAGTTCGTTCACTTCACGAATACGCGTGCTGTGACTCTTATTACACTGGTATATGATTCAATTTGCAATAATTCACGCGACTTTGTTAAATGAACTGACTATATCTACTACATCTTAGCCGATGTCGTTTTTCATAAGCATTTTAATTGTTAGGTAGCTTACATTCAACTTAGGCTCGTATTTATAAATCCATCTCAAGTCTGAGAGTGATCTTGAGTACTCTTATGACATGTCATTTTGTAGTGGTATGATATTAGTATAGACTAGCTGAGCCCGCGACTTCGTCCGCGTGGAATTTAACTTAACAAAAAAGCCCGCTCCCGCGTTCTGAGCCCGCGCGACAAGACCCATTTTTTTAAATTTTGTTTTTCTAAAATAAAAGTAGCGCATGTTACTGCTTATAACAACAGCTATCTACCAGTGAAAGTCCCGTCAAAATCGGTCCATCCGTTTCGGAGATTACCCGGAACAAACATACAGACAGACAGACAGACAGATAGACAGACAGATAGACAGACAGACAGACAGACAATTTTTTTTTAAATCGCGTTTTTGTTATAGATGTCGTATGTTTCATATGCATCTAGTGAAAAATCTTATTTTGATATTACAAACAGACACTCAAATTTTATTTATCCTACTAATATTATAAATGCGAAAGTTTGTGAGTGTGGATGTATGTATGTATGTACATACATACCGTACCGTACCGTACATATGTATGTATGTATGTATGTATGTATGTATGTTTGTTACTCCTTCACGCAAAAACTACTGAACGGATTTGGATGAAATTTGGAACACAGATAGATTATAACCGGGATTAACATATAGGATAACATTTTTAACCCAATAATCCAATACTACGCGGATGAAGTCGCGGGGCACAGCTAGTTTGTATATATATTCCAACATCGCTCTCAGACTTGAGATCGATTTATTACTACGGGCCTTAGATAAGTAAACAGTGAGAATGGTGCTTTTTTTAAAACAAAAATGCTTACCTACCATATTTGTATTAAACAACCAAAGGTAAACAGTTTTAGAATTGGGTTAAAAATAAAGTAAAAACACATATAGGTTAAAATATAATATAATCCTAGCCAATAATTGTCATGAATAGCAAAATACTTTGCTAAATTAGTTCAATTTTATATGGCCGTCGAACAAAGTTCGAAAACGAGCCCAAAAGGTATGATTAGTTTTCAATTCGCGTGGTGATTTAGTTACTTATAGGTAGCCCTAATTCAATGGCAAGTTAAATATTGCGGGGTTCAAAATCTAAACTTCTTATAATAATAATAATTTAATTTTTGCTCAAAACAATCGTATAAAAGGTCTTATGAATTTTCTTCTCAAATCTGGCATCTTTATTTGTATCCTCGTTTGTTTTATTTAGGTAAAATGCTACCAGCGATTTATGCTGGTTACGTAAGCAAAACCAGACATGAATACTAAACTTTGGTGTTATTCCTATTGTATCGACAATCGTGTTATAAAATAATTCGCCTTCTTTATATATACAAGTTCCAGTGTGCGTGTTTTCGTAATTCTTCGCCTAAACGGCTTGACCGATTTTGATGATTTTTTCGTACTTATACAGGCGACCCCTGAATGGTTCTTAACTATAGATTGACCCGCTAGATGGTGTAGTTGCGTTTACACCCAGTAAATGATATTTTATCTAAGGAAACTGAGGGCAAAGCTATTATTAATGTAATCAGTCTTTGACTGGTTGTTTTAAGTTCGTACGCTTTTAATCATTCCATAATATCTAATTTGCCTTGGTCTACAATTTATACAAAGCTTATGAAGTATCCATAATTAGCAGTATTCTTTTATGTGATTATTTTGTTTCCGATAAGTGAACATATTTTATTGCGATGTTATTTTCGTGTTTAATATACTTACATACAATTATTAACGCACATACTTATGTTTTTATTTTAGTAATGTTTTAATTTATAATTAATTTTGGTGGTGAATCTGTTGGTCTATTGGTACTAAACTAAACTTAATAACTTGTGTGTATATACAGCTTGATTTTTTGTATCGTATTATGTGTGTAGTGGTTAAACCTTATAGCAATATTTTTAGTTGTGCCGAAGGTTTAGTTTAGTTGTAATTTGTAGCTAACAGAGTTAGCACTATATAGCGTATTAGAATCTCATGATTGCACATTTCATTCCCAGTTACTAAGACATGCGGTGACTAATTAAATATAAAATAACATCAACATAATTTTTCACATGAAGAGAGCATTAGGCTCACTTGCTGTGATTTTGTCCAAGTTATAATTATGAATTGCAATATGAATGTAAATATAATGAACTATATTATGTAAATTTAGTCTATATGACGTATTTTTGTAGAAATGTCAAATAAATTTTACAAAAATATTCTTCGTTTTATTTTTTACTTGCCTCTAAAATTTCAATTTAAAAGCACTGCGTTCGTTGTTTTGCAGGACCATAATTGTTTCACATCGATAGCGAAAAAAATTATAACTTGCGGGCAAAATGCTAAGGGACCTGCGAGCTGTGCGAGATGAGTAACATTATGTTTGATTATTTTTTAATTCCATTGCGTTTTTGTGCCCGACGCTCCTTAAATTGTTGTGTAAAAACGGGCGGTGGTTTGGGCAATCGAAAAAAGTATCTTTGATTTTTGGATTGTAGTAATAATGGGTATAGGTGGTGGTGAAATTTCATCAGTAATTTTGACACTACGTCGTCGTGTCCGCCCGTGGCACGACGCACGTAATAACAGTTTGTGGAGGCTCGCACGTCAATACTAATATTTGTTTGCGCCCCGACGTGAGGTTTCGGTCGGGATGTAACCGTTTATCTTATAACGAGGTGTGGTTCACGTATAATTATGACAGTCGTCAGTTCTCGGCTGATTGCTGCACACACGGCAGGTGTTGGCTCCTACTGCGTAGGTATGATTAGTGGCCAACGATAATAATAATAATAATTTAGCCCTTTTGACCTCCCACTCTTGGGCACGGGCCTCCCCTCAACATGAGGGGGATTTAGGCCATAATCCACCACCCTGGCCCAGTGCGGGTTGGCGGATTTCACATGTCTTTCGAAAATTGGTTAGATCTTCTAAGACATGCAGGTTTCCTCACGATGTTTTCCTTCACCGTAAGCAAGTGATAATCATATAGAAATTATGATTCGCACATAGATTTTGAAAAATCCAGAGGTGCGAGCCAGACGCGTGCTTAAACCAATCGGCTATCACAGCTTACTACACAGCATTAAGTACTTACCTATGTCTATTTGTATTTGCTTCAGCGGATTACAACGCTACGTTCTTCTCTATCAGCTCTATTGCATCATTGCGTTTAATTACCGGTCGCTAGGCCCTTTCAGCTTTCTAAACTTTCTTCATGGTTTGAAAATTTAACAGTTTCGCGTAAAAAACAGCGAACAACCGTTAAAGATAGTTATTTTAACATTCAAACCTTTCAGCGACGTCGTAAACGTCGCGTAAATAAAAGAGTTCCCGACAATGGCGAGTTTATTGGCAAACCCTTGCAATTACTGTTAACAAAGTAACATTGTCGTGTTCGACGCGTGTTTGCCAACATTTCGGCCGGCATTGTCCTTTTGTCGATTTCGCCTCAACCCGTCAATTTGTGCGCGAAGCCCCGAAGGACGATCAGCGATAAACTTGGAGAAAAACTTTACGAGCCGCCAAAGGCATTGAGGGTGCAGAACAAAACTTAACGGCCGATATTTATGGCGGTGCGGGCTGTTTAAAAAAAATTTTTTTTGTCGTAAAACAATCGATAGTTGTGTTGCGTTTTGCTGCGGGTGAAAGGAATATAACGGTGCTCGTTTTGTGGACATTCACGATGTGATTACCTATACTTAGGTACTTACTTTTCGTAAGACCTAGTACCTAGTAGATCTAGACCTAGTACCTATCTCGGTAGTAAGTCAAAAACTAAGTTATAAGTTAACTATTGAAAGGTACCGTCGACAATGTCCTGACGATGTTCTTATGTAGAAGAAATAAGGCAATAAGGACAACAGTCAGAAGTACATTACCTATAACATTAACTAATCTCTAATGCTCAGGCGCAAACACCGTCAAGTAGTTTTTAATGATTTATCCTTTCGAATGAACTCTACCTACATTATTATGCAAATTTGAAAGCGTACCTACACGGTATTACGACTGCAAACTCTTCACCAATAGATTTGTTACGCTGGTATGTTAAAGCGTAGGAAGCGAGACTTTCTTAAGAAAAGTAATTATAGAGCAGTTCCGAAAAATCGTTTCGGTAGCAATAAAACTTGCGTTGTCCGCGACAAAGGGGTTTGTTTTCGGGCTCTACGGGTAACCTTCCTCGAACCGCGGGAGCTGTGAACAAATAAACGGGCCGGCGAACGTACGCGTCGCTAACCGGAGCGAATCACGTGTCGCCCGATATAATGGGCGGGAGAACGAAACGCGAAGCTCATAATGAGCTCGGACGCAGCTTTGTTCTGCACAGAATGGGCTTCAAATGTCACCGAGATAGGTGTATTAACATCAGAAAGTTATACGTCATTAAGTATTGTGTGTAAAGTCGCACCGTACCAAATTGGCTTTATGATTCTCGGGCGTACCTTTTTCAATTCAGCACTTGAAGAAAATGTGGGCGATTGTTAACCAAAATAACATGGCAGTGAATGTTTACTGTTGTTGCTAACCAAATAGATTAATTTAACGTGTTTATCTTAACTCATATTATTAATTTGAACTTTCTCGCGAAAATACATTTCAGAGGTTGTGGGTTTCCTGTGTGGGTTTTTGATATTTATTACATACATAATTATATAGAAGATATGTATTCGAGATACAGGGCGGCTTACTCAGTCATACCAAAAATAGTGAAATATAGCTAATTATGTAGATGCGACATTTGATATCTCAGGACAATATAAACCTTTCAATATTACGCAATTAGCCAAAAAGTTAGATGTCATAACTCATAATGTCCCCACAAGGCTCCATCCTAGGATTGGAATATCAAAGTTAGTGTTGAGAGCACATGTGAAAGTATGTCGTGAATGCACATCAAGTGCATCGCGAGGTCTGCGACAGCTCTAAACGATGAAATGCCTAAGGTGTGGTCGATCATTAAGTACCTACTGGGAAATATTTCGAATAACTACAAAATGAAAGCAAAAATGAAATAACGGTTTTTAACACCAACAATAAAACACTGTTAACAAAGTCCAAACAAAAAACATATTTTACAACATATTTTTGCTCTATTTTTGAACCATACAATTAGTAAAATAGATCAACCTTTTGTCTGCGGAGGTTTTATGGAGACGGTCAGTAGACCACTGTTTTAGTAAAAAGATTTTTTTTATAAAAAAAAAATTGGGCCGTTAATTGTAACAGTTAATTTTTGTACAAACCATTTTATTTTCTACGATGTTTTTTAAATAATAAGAACTGTAACAGTATACTTATTTGAGGCGTTGGAAAATACTGTTCTTGTATTGTTGTGTTTGAGAGCGGCCCTTGCATATATTTTTTCAAGCAAAAAGAGGACGCCTTATACTTTTGGTACATGTTATTATACAAGTTTATATAATTTAACAAGTGACATATTTTCAAAGAATGTCTTAAAATATTAAATTAAATTTCGCGCATACAAATTGCGAAAGCGAAACCATTCGTGCAAATAAGGCAGCCTGATTTAGCACGGATATCGGCGGATTTACAAGTTCCTTGGAAGTTCCTACCTGAGAACGGACAGACCTAATGCTTGTGTGGAACTGGATTTGCTTAGAACTGCATTGATGTACTAATACCGAAGTCGTTCACCTATCCTTTATAGGGGTTTTATCATTATTTCCTCTTTCAATGTAATTTCAAAATAACTGATGTCTGTCTTCCTTTAAACTTCGAAAGTTTTGACTTATCAGCGTCCATGTTAATTTCAGACGAATATTTAACGTTTAGACGAAAAGCTAACACAATTTAGCTATTCCTCAAAACGCTTCAAGGGTACAACTCTCGGTGTCTTCGTTGAACCACTAGATCTGCGCATAAATACTTAGGTGGGGAGTGTGGTTGTCTAGTCCAACAAAAATACCTAGATCAAACGCCATAGAAAAGACAATAATTTAGCCTTCATTAGTGTTGTCTCAACATAGATACAATGGTGGCGGTGGAATACCACTAAACCCAATTATTTTTATTATTTCAATAGGATGTTCTATCAGTTACGCTCAACGCGGCGACATTTCTTAGACACTAATTAGTTCTGTGCGTTGCCGGCAACGATATACAATAGTGCATTTGAATAAAGATCTCAAGCATGTGGGACAATGAAGGCGGGTGGGCCAACCTTTGCATATGCAAAACAGAGGTTGAGCGAGGCTCGGCGGCGTCGGCTCGGCGCTTTGATGCCGCGACCGGTAGACGCGGGCAAATTTATGCTCCGTGTCAATACATTAGAGGAGTGCGGCGTCTCGACTGATGTCAGCATCGCTGTGTTTGAATAATAAGCGCGCGTCTCCGTTATACCGTGACGTGAGTGAGAGACGGAATTCATTAGAATATCTGTAAAAGCCTTTTTAGCGCTCACGTAATCTAGCCAATGGTATTAAATATGAAGCATCGAACGTGTCAAGATGAGTAAGGTGAATGCATTCAGAAAAAATGGTTTTAAGGATGGTGCACGCGTCAAATCTGGTTACTGATCAGCTACTATCTTTTGAAGAGTTCTGACAGTCGGTTGGGACCTCTAAAGATGAACATATTCAGGCATGATATAAATGAAGAAACAAACTGTTCACATAGACGGAAACAATGTCTATGAAAGCAGAATGATAAGTATTGATGAGCCATGATTATTGTTTTGTGGGGTCAGCGCCACTATCCTTTCGATTACTGGTAGACAATGGACAAATGTCCTCATAATGCGGAGGCACGCGAGAGGCCGCCGCCGTGCGGTCGCGTGCCCGCGCCGCCGCGCGCCGCAGCGTGCAGCCCCCAGCGCGTGGACCACGGTACACGAGCGCGGCGCGGCTCACGCACGACAGTCGCGCGCCGACTACGCTCCTACACGGACGTATTATACATTGCTCAGTAAACACGCGATGCAGTGACTGTTTTGTGAAGTTCAGTGTAATAACAATATGGTGACGGGTATCGCGGGCAGCCCGCAACAGGCAGCCAACACAGCGGTGGCTGTGAACGGCAACATGAGCCCGCCGGGGGCGCAGACCGAGCAGAAGAAGTCGGGTGATAATAGGAGGGTAAGTTTATTGTTATTTTTAATTTATGGTACTTTAAAAATTATAATCATATTTTGTTTCATAGTTAATTTATTATTCGAATACAGATTAGATTGGCAGGCAAGTAAATTATAATTATACTATAGCAAAAATATTATTATCAGGTATGAAAAAATATTCTTAAAAAAGACATCAACGCGCACGGTCTTTGAATGTCAAAAAATTGTTGTTTTTATTTGTTTTTTTTTATTTTTATTGTATAATTTCAGAACAACGTAACTACTATTTTCATTAAGTACTTACATACGATACCTATAATCATAGTTCCGTGGACACTTTGTTTTGGTAGAGTTTTGATATTTAAATATATTTTTTCTTAGAGTTTTTGTATATTTCATGAAGTCATTAGGTGCCTATATGTTGCCCTGTAAATCCTGTTTCTACCTCACCTTACCTATAATAAATATAATCAATCCCATTAAACTCTTAGCACAGTGGCCATAAATTCGTGCAGAAAGAGTTAGGTACCCATCTATGTTTGCTTGCTCGGAGCCGGCGCATCGCGGCCGTGTTTAGCGGCTTGTCGCGAATTCTGCCAAGTGATGTGTCACGAATCCAAGATACTGAGGTGCAAACAATCACTATGTACACTACTTAGTGCATAGAGTAGACATTGCAATACTTTAGGAATACACTCAATGATGTAGAGACTCGGCAGAAGACACTTTTTCTGGGGAATGGAGAATATGGCCTGTTTTACCGTTTACCTGCGAAAAGATCATCATCATTTTACTCGCTGGTCTATAGAGGAAGAAGTAACGCTACCGCTGATACATGAATCTTGGTGTGCTATCCTGTCCTAGTATTGCCCCAAAACATTACAAATACTGTGAATGATTACGTGTCATCCTGTGAATCAATGAGCAAACGTAGAGTCTCATCTATGTCCTATTTATGATTGATCTTATGGCTCTACCACACGAAATACTCGCCAAATTAATGCCATTCATATCAAAATACGTATGAAATTATCAGAGCTGTGTGGCGGAAATATTTCCCACACACTAGCTGGACCATTGCATTGTTTAGCCTACGTAGTGACTTAACAACAAATAATGCAGCCATGGAAGCCACCCACATCATATCCCTGTTATCAACCTCGCTGCGAATATGTACTCGCTTGAAACATAACAAAACAGCAGGGATGCCTCCGTTATTATGTTATTCCTAAAAGTTTACTTTTACATACTTAGGCAATGAACATGATTTGTTCATTTACTTATGTTTCCAACTAAACAAGGGCCTTTACGGTGTCCAAAATACACTAATAATAATATAATTATATAAAATTTGACTATAAACATCTTATGAATTTTATAACATAGTGTATCTAATCAATAATAAACTCTTTAATTATTCGTACTTCTAGGTACCTACCTACACTGTATTTAATTCGAGTCTTACGTTTGAAAAAACAAGCTCTACTAGCTTGTTTTTTCAAAGAAAGTGTGTGAAGTACAAATGTGTACCATTTCGTACAAGTTCAGCTGCTTTTTACTACCATAGGAAAAAACAATTACACATTAGTGTTTTCGCGTCAACCCTAATGGACAGTGCAGACAGTAGGAGCTCGCGGCGTGAGTCAGGGCGGCGCGGGCGCGGCGCGGCGGCGCGGCGGGCGGCGAGTGGGCCGCACGGCGTCGTGTCGCGCCGCGTGGGCGACGCCCGCGACGCGCCGCCGTGGGCTAATTGCCGTGGGAACGAGCCTTGCCCGTCTCCCACCTACCCACTGGCGAGCCCACACTGAAGTCAGATTGATATGCCTATCTACAATCTTTTGTACCATACCCTAACTAGTATTCTGACCTATCGTTTGCATTGGATGAAACATACAAACAAATTGTATTGTTGCCTATATGTTATGACAGCAAAAGATGGAGACAAGAGCATGTTTAATGTGAATGTTTCGCCCTGTGCAAAGATAGACAATTACTATAGACAATTATTAAGTTTTTGAGATTTGCCTCAGAGCTTGTAGCAGTTTTCTCTTAGGTGTACATAATTATTTACTTATAAGAGTAAAATATGATTTAGTGTGAGTGTAGCTGAATTTAATTTAAGCTGACATTAAGTTACCAAATATGTTCCCCGGGAATTCTGCGTTTTACGCAAGTGCGCCAAGCGATAACGGTAATATTTTTAAATTTTGTGTAAATTGAAAATACCACAAATTCCCAGAAGTCTGTGGACACTAGTTGCACCCCACTCGCCGCCCACGGCTTTGATGCGCCCGCCGCCGCTCCGCGCGCCGCCGCGCCGCCGCGCCGGACGCGTCTGTGGCAATATGAATCATAGAATACTACAATGATTAGTCGTAACTGCAGCCAACTTCAATAAAATTACTACCAATTTCAAACTATTCTAGGCCTATGGTAATAATGAATATTGGTTTAAAGACTTGCTAGTAATTAAAAAAAAATCTGTTGTTATATCGGGTGCTACTCAACGAAATTTGGTTTTGTTACTAGAGCCATATTATAAATTAGGAACCTATTGATAGGGCAACAGAAAATTGGGTACTTCCATATTGACGAATATATTATAAACAAAGTAACACTCCATTAGAATAGGTAGGTATATACTACGAATAACAAATTACCCTATAACCATTATTCATCATATTCTTTACAAGACACTTACATGAACCATGTAGTGGATGGATGCTGAAGTGTAATTACACGCCATGTCTACCCGTCAACGGACGCGTCTACGATTAGAGGAAGCTATACCATATCACATAAATATAACAGCTCAACATTTACCAAACGACGGAATGATTCAAAATCTATTACGTGGAAATAATAAAGTCGTGTTTCCCAATTGTTCTCTACTGACTTTCGATCTTATGATTCTGGTGTGGTGCTATTAAGGAACAAGCGATCCATCATAGAACGATAAACATCATCGTTGGCGTGAGATAAGTCGGCGGCTCGCGTGAGACCGGCGCGCGGCGGCACCCACGCGCCGCGCCACCGCACCGTACACGCCCACCGTCTGCTAGATAAGGCTTAATGATTTTATCGCATACAGAAAACTCAGTGGGCACGAGCCTTGAGAAAAAAACAAAAATAAAATATAAGTCCATGACAAATCATACAGGTACATAAATGACTAATCGTACTTTCTCAACACTGGTATTATTTTCTTCGAGTGGCAATTCCAAAAAGACATTAATTGTTTATAGCTTCTAGTTTACTACCTTCGGACGGACTGAAGATCCTCTACCTACAGAATTAATAATAGTTTGAATAGGTCGCTATAATTAAAGTTAAACATTTAATGTGTGCCTTGGATAATGTTCTTAGAATCAACATTTAAAAATTGTGTGATCTACGTTTGTAGACGTGCCAAGCCTTAATCATTAAAAAATGTTTGATCTATCTTCACAAGTATATTGGCACTTGTACTTGTTGTTTTATGAGACATAACAGTCGTTGTCAGACACAACAGTCGTAAAAAAATGAACGGGACGACGCATCTAGACTAGTTAACTCTCGATGATTAGGTACAGAGAGCGCGCGTGCCGGAAGTTCTCCGTTCGCTCCCACGCTTTGGCACGCGTCTCGCGCCGCCCGGCGCATGCCAACATCGACCCACTGGCGGTAGCCAACCATTTGCCAGCCATTGCTAACTGCCAAGTACCCACAGAACGTGACGCCGCGCGCCGCCGCCGCCGCGCCGGTCCCGCTGCCCGAGCTATGAGCATTCCGTTAGGGATATTTTGAGAATTCCGCGAATAATGCGTTGATTAGTGGCGCGATAACGATATCTCTAAAATTCAGACTGCGTGTGTCCGGTCTTGGATATAATCACATGGGTAACTGATTTATGCGTAGGTAGATCCTTAGCAGAATATCTTTAAGAAACTGAAAAAGTTACAAAGTAAAAAAGTTGCCTAGTTTTCAAACAGCCCATGAACAATTTGGAGAACAGAAAATTTTCTAATTATGCTAAGGCTGGTGGATTTAAAAATATGTTGTAATACCCCACAATAAACCTTAAATTAAGTACCTCATTGATCGCATAAATTAGAGGCGGTCAGGCGACAGCTAATCTAGCAACCATCATTTTGATGATAAAGGCGGCGGCATAATCAATCAGTAGCCAGTAGATAATAAAGAATACAAATTCCATGAATATGTGCTTTATCTGGCTCGAAATACTCTCAAATTAATTGCGGAGATCCCTCTACTGCACATACCTATGAGCCTAGGCAGGCATTTGATAACCTGTTCTATATTCTAGTTACATCAATATTAATTACCTACCTAGATTTACCTGTACTATTCACGTCCATATAAATAACACGTTTGGAAACCACAGCCAAAGTTCTGTAATAGAACATTCAACATATCCATCTTGAATTGTAAACCGACTTTGAAGGTCAACGAGGACATGTAATGGTAACGCGTCCGTTCGCTATTTATCGCTTGCATTTGCGTTGCATCGGCGCGCGACCGAGGCGGCTCTGTCAAACGTCGAGATTTAGCCGATACGAATGTGTAATGAACACTGGGCGAATGCCAGACACTGTTAAATAGCTGTCCGTCGGACTAATGGTTCAAACATATTGATAAAGCACTTACAACGGGTTTTCCAGATAGATTAATATTAATCCGGCGCCGATTTGTATGGCATTTATTTGATGTAACATCCGGAATAACTTAAAAAGGCTAAGTGTAAGGACTGTAAGGCCAAACATATAATAAGTATGAAATTAGGTACATATTTTCTTACAAGGGCGTTGATTGTAAAAAACTAAATTCAACCTGAAACATATTTCGGTAATAGTAGACTTCTGATGTGTTTCAAATGCAGGTCTTACCTCCATTGTTATGACGAATAGTCAGTGTAAATACGCCACTATTTCGTTCCAGACCGCTCCGTGAGTCACGCGCCTTTTATCTAGTGAATAGAAATTGATGTCTTGATCATGTGGGTCGTTTATCACTATTCGCCTTCAGTTAATTTCAATCAATTGTCGTTGAACGCGCTAAAGTGAGTGAGACACGCGGATACATTTTGTCTATTCTACCATAACTTTAGATCCAAAATGTCATAACTATTTTTTTTTGTTTCGGATTTTGTAGATTACACGGAAGCATACCTAATATAACTTCAGTATGAATAGGTACCTCTTGCTGTCATAGTTCCATATGGAAATGTGACGACTATTGTTAATTACATGTATAAACTTATTACGACTACCTTTCGTCATAATTTTGTCGACAATATTGCCGCCTAATTCTGACTCGTCGCTAACAGAAGCAATTCATTATGTTTCGTGTGTTGTGAGCAGTTATTCCGTGTCGAGTGTGAATTTTGTGAATAATATAAATTACAAATACCAGACAAGCCGGATGGCTCGTCTCATCTCATCTCACTCAGGGTTGTCACTTATCCTATTATTATTTTGATAAAATTTTACGTTTTATGACGCTGTTATTTTGCAAAAAGCCAACGGGCATCCATTCCAATACTTTTAAATTCACTTTTCTATTCCAATACTTTTAAATTATATATTTAAGCAGCATCTCCTGATGGCTCTTACAATATCATTCTCCATGGAGTACCTGCATACTAAAAATACGAAGGTACTATGTATTACAGCCGACATGAAATGTGTTTTTTAAATTGAATCTGATCCACCACGTACTCGCCTCTGTTACACTCAATACTGCCAGGTCCTACAGTGAAGTGGTACAAACGCGGACGCCGAGAGTTTTGGCCCCTCTGTCCTGGAGAAATGCTAAATTGTTTAAGCTTACATAAATAGTAGAGCGTAGCTTTTTCCGTGTTGTGGCAACCCTATGTCTAGCAGACAGCCGATATCCCTGGCGTCGCGTGTCGCGCCCGCTCCCGGGGCGGCGGCGGCGGCGCCTCGAACTAAATCCACTTCGCACGCGTTGCCAAACGTTACGTAAACTGACATGTCTCGTGTAGTATAATATTCTACCTATGAGTATGTTACGTTGCAAATTAGGTGCCGCGATGCCGAGTATTCTAATATTGTAAATAGACTTTTTGAAGTGATAACTTTTTATGGGAGGGTAAACTGCTTCGTAACGTAACGCGTTACGGCGCCAATCTGTCAGTTTAAGTTATCACTTCTATCCAGCATCCCGAGACGCACACGTTTTTTTAAATAAATAATAAATAAAATATTAAGGACCTTGTCTCGGTTCTAGAAGAGCCCAATGTGTCTGAATTACTATAGTATGCATAGGACCTCTGTACACTGTAGCTTAAATTTGAATTTAGAATTGCCGAATTTAAATTGAAAATCTGGACTGATAAATGTTGCCTATTCCGCTTTACAATCAGTAACTATCTCAACTTAAGAGTGATATTTTGTATGGTCGCATTTTATGGTAATTGGGAATCGAAAATGTTTAGTGTTATTGTATCACACAACTCTACGTTGCTCGATAGGTAAATGTACATTTTACACCTGTTCGACCATATTGCGGCCTCACGGCTTATCAGTCATCGCATTTGACGGCAAACGTCATATCAGTGTCAATATTATAACAGATACGCTGACGGGTTAATATATATTGCTTTGTGTTCGGTCATTGGCTTGTATTCGTTGTAAAAACCACATATCGCTTGATTACCCACTTACCGATACTAAGCGTAGAGTAGGTATCTGTTTGTTGATGGACTTTTCTTTTAACTATTAACAAGACTTAAGAAGATCCTTAAAGGAGACATACTTATAAATCAAGACTTTGACCAGTAAGCAATCCTTTTGATCGTTAATAATTAATATGATTAAGACTCCAGCCCCTTATTAATAAACGAAGTTTAGCCGTTGTATAGTTATGCCAAGCTTTGACTTCTTCTTTAGAATGTCTAACTACTGATCGGTGTGTAACAATTCGCCCGCATTACTACATTTATTAATAATGGGGCATATGGTTTTTTATTTCAGTATATTTCGCTTGCTTAATAGCCCAATTTCACATTGGGTTTAAGTTCTGTACACTAGAACATAATTAGCTAGTTTTTGTTCATAATTAATACATAGGTAGGTACAATTCCTATTAGTAGATTTCTTCAAATGCAAAACAGTGCATTCAAAGCTACACGTGTTGAATTGCAGTTCATAAACGCGCCAACAGTTTTAAAATGGAAAACAACGTCGAGTGTCTATCAGCCGCTGAATCTATCGTCACTGCGAGGTGTGGTAAATGCGCCTGTGGCCTGCCGTCGACCGGCGTCTATATCGGGGCGCCAGACGACACGCGCGACTATTTTCCGCGGCACGTGCCACCTCCACACAAATGTCGCAGTTAAAATTACGTTGCAGTTTTTTTTTAATTATTTCATATTATTATTTAAAACTTTCATTCACAGTTAGGCTATATCGATTTTGTGATTTTATTATAACTTTACGGTATTGACACCTACATAATTCTTTAATGTTCAACCGGTACCGTCTTTTCAAATGATTTTACCTGGTAGTACTAGAGCCAAAGAGCTAAATAACAAAATGTTAATATAACCCAGTCTAACAACCATGAAATAAATAATCGACTATATCTTTTGTAACTTCTTTATTTATAATAACAAATCATCAATGTACACTATATACATTCACAGTTTGCTTTGAACTAGCGGCGGCCCGGACGTGGGGTTGCGTGCCGGAAGGCGCCAACCATTTCCCGCCCTCGTTGCAAACGCCTATCGACTAATTTTCTGCTTTACTAGCTATGCCCCGTGTTTCCACTTAACCCACGTAGGAACTCACGAATTTTCTTAATCGGATAGATTCAACAGATGTGAAACTTTTTGCTAGTTCAACAAACCTACCATCAATGTGTTCGTTGTTATAAATACATGTAATTTTACTAAAATCCTGAATGAGTATATACCGTCGTTGTCGCTTCATTGAGGCGTTTTTATTCGTTGAAACCTTTACGTAAGTTATACGCAAAGACATCAGCGTCGATGGCGCCTCGTTCAGGGTTGTCGGGCAGACAAATTAATAGTCTAAACCATAATAATTTTCAGAACAAGTAGGTAATTTATTTAATCATAGGATTGTAGGTATTAAGTTTACCTACAAGTCTGGCAGATAATATTGTCTGATTGCGGTGAGACAAAATCTGTTTCAATCTCACCTATAAATTAAGAAAGTAGGGACTGTGAGACAGCGATCCTGTACAACGTAATCCGTAACATATTATCGTTTTGCCATGGCCATCGCCCTAATCCTGCTGACCGTATGACAACCCTAATCCGTGCGCACATCGCGTCGTCGGTCACGTGGTCGGGGCACGCGTGACGCGGGGCGTCACGACACGCACGACGCGCCGCCAACAGCGACCTTCACCTTGAGTTGCGCGCGCGCGCCCCGACAGCGTGTAACGCGAGATTAATGGCGGCTCTTGTCACGCGCCTTACTTGGTATCACCCGAAGATAAGCGTCTAACAATGTTGTTTATACTCGTGCGGACAATGTGTGCAACCTGCCCGTCTGATAACATTATGATTTTTAAGTATGTCGGAGTGGATATAGTCATGATTGGTACACAAATGTGTGTACCGGTGGTCGAACCTAAAGGAAAACGGAAAAATCTCAATCATCCACGCAAAAATATATAAAAATTTAATGTATTTCTTATCCCGTGTAACAATTATACGCCTCACGGCAGCCTTAAAAATCCAACTAGTGTCACTATTGGTTAGTGCAATGCAAACGCCTCTAACCATCTTGTTATGTCTAACTCTACAAATAAAATAATGGTTTTTACTGAGAGGAATTCATAGGTTTCATCGCAATAAGTAACGTAATATTTGAGCATTTTCTATGAATTGTAGAATTATAGAGCGAACGTTGTCCTCTTTTAGTTTACGGTAGAGCCAAAGTTGAGCTTAAGGTTCTCAGGCGTACCATTCGTCGTTGTTAATGTCTTATCGTACAAATCCTTTACTTACACTGAATCATCGTAAAATGCTATACGTTTTATTGTGGAATAAAATGCATCGGTAGCAATTGGTCCAAGCGTCAGCCGCCACCTCGTAATAAACATTTAGTTCCTACACGTGTAAATAAATGCAAATGTTTCTGTATCTAACGGCCCAAGGATATCTGCTTATAAACACCTACTAGGCGTATCCATTTAACACGCGTGAACTACTTTTAGTCATGTTTAGCGATGTATTATCAGTTCCTTGCTGTGAAACTTGCACGTCTTTCGAAACACGACTGAAGTTCGCCAACCTGCACTTGGTTAGTGTGGTGGTCCGAATCCCCTTCGTGTTTAGGGGAATTTGCCCAGTCCAATGGCAATAGGATCACCCTCTGCTGTTACAATGGGACCGATACCACCATTGAAAAAAAGATGAGTGCGCCTTTCGGCTGTCGGAGTTGGTGACGAGATTCTTCAAAGTTAGGAGATCTCATAGCTTTAGCACGATTCATAATAACTCTGCCTACCCTTAAGGGAATGTAGGTATGATGGAGCAGCTTCTGCCCATGATATGGTTCCCTCCGGTTTCAGATGCGTATTTAAAGTTGGACTGCACGTAGAAAGCTTTTTATTAGAAAGAGAGCAAAGTAATTTGAATGTTGTAATTTGTATTGTTACAGAGCAATAAGCCTATAATGGAAAAAAGGCGTCGAGCGCGGATAAACAACTGCCTGAACGAGCTCAAAGCGCTCATCCTGGACGCAATGAAGAAGGATGTAAGTGTTAGCATTATTAACGCTTTAGGCCCGTATTAATAAATCTATCTCAAGTCTGAGAGCGATCTTGAGTCCGCTTTTCACTTGTATGACGTTAGAATGAAATTTCGATGGTCGCTCTCAAACTGGCGATCAATTTTAATGCGGGTTTAAAACACATATCAGTTACGTATCTTCTTACTTATCGGTCCTTTGTTTTGTTTATTTAGTTCAGTGTGATTTGAAAGTATTCCAAAATCGCCAGTCGTTCTGGCTTCCTCACCGATATATACAACAAAGATCGTCTCGTAAAATCTTTATTAATTCTTACTTACTCAAGGAGTCCACTTATAATAACGCCGTTTTCATTGTGTCAAGGCTTAAGAGGTTATTTGCCCGGCAGTAAATAGGTAATTGACATAGTTTTACACAAAATTGAAAAAAAAATACAATTTACTTACCAACGCTTCGTTTGTTACAGCCAGCGAGGCACTCGAAGTTAGAAAAAGCTGATATTTTGGAGATGACGGTTAAGCATCTAGAGGGGCTTCGTTCTGAAGGTGCTGGCTCCCCTGACCGTTTCCGGGCAGGGTACAGGCACTGCGTGTCCGAAGTGGCGCAGTTCCAAGGTCTGGGGCCGACGCTGAGGAGGCGGCTAGTGCGGCACTTGGAAGGCTGCGTGAACACTCCTGGGGCCAGGCCCGCGGGGGCCCCGACGCCGCCGTCAGATTCTGAGGACGTATCTTCAGCTAATCATTCGACTATTTTTATTTCTGGTGAGTAAATCTTTGTATATAATCACTAGTAGATTGATATAGCGTGTTTCTATTTTGGTCAGTCATTATCGCAGTGCTCGGAAAACATCTCACTTTTCTTCTCCCACTCTTGATGGTTCAGCTTCATGTCCAACCCGTCCCGCGATTTTTGGAGATTCCTCTACGTTTTTTTGTTCTGTTCTTAGTTATTTTACTGAGATGGAACATTTCATTTCTCCGGTCTCCTAACAAAAATGTATATTTGCAGCTGGCCCCGGCTCAGGCGTCCGCCTAGTACCAACAAGGCTGCCGAACGGTGACCTCGCGCTCGTCCTGCCAGCGGGGGTCAACACGAACACCCTCGGCACTGTCCCCACACTTGTACCACTGTCACCGCGAGACGCCTCGTCTTCCACGTCCTCAGAACCCCGGTGTTACTCACCAGCGAGCTCCGGTTGGGGCAGCCCCCCGCCCCCCACGGAAGACCCCGCTCCTCTGGCCCTTGTCACAAGGAAGCAACCGCCCGAAGACAAACCCTGGAGGCCGTGGTGACGTCATCGCCCATTCCTTTCGTGTTACTGTGATATTGTACATATTAGTACGTCAAGTTTGACAGAATATAGTTCCTAGAATAGTATATTATGTCACCAGGCATGAGAATTATGAATTAATATGGTCAGTTTTGTATGCGTATGTATGTTATGTTATGTTATGTATGTTTGAAAGTGTGTTGTATAGAGTTATAGCTAGAGTGCAGGCAACTTAGATGCGATGCAAGATATATTTGTCGTTTCTTTTCAAAGGACGATTTCATAAAGCTGGGCAGATTATTCAAATCTTTTCTAATTAAGTCAAATTCTTATCGTCCATAATTCGCTTCGTAAAGTGATGAACGACGCAGGGGGGAGACTGCGTCCAGCAGTAGACGTCTGCCAGAAAATGATGGTGATGCCTGTCGTGTGGGTACCAACCTTTGAAAAAAATGGATTTTTAGTTTTATATATCTAGGATACTTTGTAAATTTGTGAATGACATCTGAGGCAGTATTTCATTTAGAACATAATATTACTTATATAGTAATATCATTACACAATTTAGTACATAGTGCCATTTAATCGTTCATTTTATAATAAGTCTGCTTAAAGCTTTTGTAAATATGTGAGTTTTTATATAAATATTGAGCGCTTCGAATATAATATTTGCGTTTTAACCGATAAGAAAGAATTCTGTGTGCCTTATACAGCAAAATCGTATTTGTCTTCCATATATAGGCATAAGCTATTATGTTGTAAGTGGTTAAAAACAGATTGTATTGTTGAATTTACTGCAAAAAGTACATCGCTGATGTTAACAACTTGCATTTCTATGTACATATTTCTAATAAGTTATCTCGAACAGTAGCTCTACCGTGATTCAACGCTCGCTAGTCGCTAGTAAATTATTTGCATGGTTATTTGTAGAGCGCCTAACGGACACTTGAAGAACTAATCATTTGCCTTAAAAATATACGTAGACGCTAGGCGACTAGCGACTCTAGCCAAAATGGTAGAGCTCAAGTACTCTACACCGTATTTTCACATTGAAAGCAAAAGTTATCGAGTGCTACAGGACGGATTGAAAATGTACCTTCAAATAAATAAAGGTAGATCGAAAAAAATATAGTAAAATAATGCTATACTGTCCATAATTTAATGAATGATACCCTAGGTGATCCCTACTCTACATTTTTTTAAATAACAAGCTATTTTTGAGAAATATTTAAACTCGTAGGTCACTTTAATAGCGATTGAAATCTTTCAATGTGAAAACACGTGCATATTATATATGTTACCGAAACAAACCAGTACTTAGTTATATTGTGTTAGTTATGGTCTTCCTTCCCAGTTACCGTATATGGACAGTATCCACTACTTTACATTATGTATACTTTAAATAGGTAGTCCTATTTTAATCACGCTAATTAATTTAATAAATTTTGAAGATTATCGTTAAATAGGCTATTGTTTCATAACATAAGATTGTCATTACCTACATGAATATGGTATAAATGAGTTACATTTAGTTTCATTTCATATTAAACTGTAAAGTTGCCGTCTCATTGTAAATGATTAAGAAAATAACGTGATATTATTTAAGATTGTATTTTAAGAAGATGTACCTAAAAGAAATATGCCATTAATTGAGAAATAAAACATTAAAATATATGTTTTTGTTTTCTTGTTTCAATATTGTAGACCTGTTCATAATTATACTGCGACTAACGAGATGCGACACGAAATGATAATAACGTTCGGGTTCAAGTCAGTCACTGCCGGGGTCTTCAACATTCGGGCGGCCGTTTTATTAATTCGCAGTTCATCCTGTGTACGATAGCATAATGTTAATTAAAATAAATAAAGGCGAAAAAACAAATTCAATAAAATAATCTATTCGTTTTCGTATCGCTTCTCGTTGACCGTGGTATAGGAGCTGTTATACGAATCCCACGAATCAGAACAAGAAGTGTGAAGATAGTACGTAGATTTCTATTTATTTAATTTGTCAAGGAGTTAATACGTAAATACATTTGCATGATGTCACTATTTAGCAATCTGTTAGCAATAATGCGTCGCAATTGCTTACAATATCTACCATGTACTGGCATGTCACGTTTTAGGTACTCTAAAGCGTTCATGATACCAGCGGATACATTAAAATTGTTAGTAATGTCGGCAAAACAAGCGTACGACCTGCCTGATTTTCGCGGCTAACGTAACCTATACTTAGACGCTTGCTTAGATGTTTGAAAGGGAGTGGGACAGAGCGAGGGGTATGGGGTTAAGCTTCCGGCTCTCTCACATATCGTACGAAACGCAGCTATAGTACCTACTTTACGCCGATCTTCCGTAAGAGGGTGATAATGTCCAGGTGAGGGTGTAATGCCAGCCAGTAGGTACTATATGGTCTGTAGTTAATTGGCTACAGGGTGGCTCTACCAACTATAAAATTAAACTTAAACCAACAAAATTCCCAATGGCCTAAGGAGCTCAGTGTTTTTGGCACATATTTTTAATAAATATGGACTGTAGAGTCCTAGGTAGAGTCTTAGGATAATCTATATATATATATAACTCAAAGGTGACCGAATGACTGAGTGACATAGTGATCTATCAACGCACAGCTCAAACCACTGGACGGATCGGGCTGAAATTTGGCATGCAGGTAGATGTTATGACGTAGGCATCCGCTAAGAAAGGATTTTGATTAATTCTACCCCCAAGGGGATAAAATAGGGGATGAAAGTTTGTATGAAACTTTATGAATTAAATTCCACGCGGACGAAGTCGCGGGCACAGCTAGTTGTGTATATAAACATCTATGACAGTACCCATATATTGTATCGCCCCAGCGGAACGATTAGCCAACAATACTGGTAATCTATAAACACTGATTCAGTAAATTCCATATCACCTTTCTGAGAAGTACACCGGCGGCGGCGGCTTCCTGGGTGGCCAGGCTAATTCATCAATGCGGGTTTAATTACATGTTTACAACCGCTGTGTATCTTAGCCGACACCAGCAGCAAAGAAAATTATAGATTAGGTACCAATATTTAGGTATAATTGGAGCGTCCACACATACCGAGCAGCCGTGCGAGGTAATGCGCTTGTCACAGTAATGGGACATACTGTGTGTTCTTAAGTTGATTGGTTCTCAATATACTCTATAGCAGGGCTTTTCACTGGTGAAATAATAAAAAAATGCGTCAAATGGAAAAGGCCCATCAACCTCATCATCCGACGTATTATTTTATTTTCTCCACATAAATTAGAGCTTTCATAATTTGTATAATAACGAAATATGGATATTTAGGCAGTCATTACGTATAAATTAATTTACGTGTCGGTTTTGGGCTAAAATTACAAGGCACGGCACCACGCCGGGTGGTCGAACTAATTCGTCAAAGCTGCTTCAATTACCCCCGTGTGTTTGCACTGTCCCGACACTAATAGCGGGCACCGCAGGAGTTATTGCGCAGGCGCCTGGCAGCCGCAATTTGCCACAATCACGCCACAGCTTAATTGTTAAGACACAGATTTCATGTGTACGGCGAGTCTTAAGTTCGGTTTTATGTTCATAAAACATGGGTAAGTAATGACAATTAAGAAGCAGAGTTATCTAATGGTGTTAGTGTAATTGATAAACATCATGAGCAAGATCATAATTTTATAATATAAGACTAGTCTGCCCGCAACTTCGCTAATGTAGATTTTATTTTCTAGACAGCTACCGATTCCAGCTATAGTTAAGAGTCATCCAGGTGACCTCATAAGTACATAAAAAATCATCAACATCAGTCAAGCCGATTAGGAGGAAAAGCATTACGAGCACGCAAACCGATGTGATGGTTATCCTAGTTCGGCACTTTTCAGTAGAATTATACTGAAAAAGCTGTAAGTTATCCAAATATGTTTTAATAATAATAGGTAGAAATTATGTTGACGTATCATTTCTCAGGGAACCAGCTATCTGCCTGCGAAAGTTCCGTCAAAATCGATCAAGCTGTTTCGGAGATTAGCCGGAACAAACAAACAAACGGACAGGCAAAACAAAATAAAAGTGTTTATTGTTGTAAATACAGTAGGTAAATACTATTAATTTAGGATATTTTCTTATATATTAATTTAGGAAAAAGCTGTTATTTTGACATTAGAAACAGATACTTCAATTTGATTTTATTGTAATACCGATACCGTTTTATTGATTACCTTATTTGAGAATGCCTTATATATTTGCTAAAGATATTTCCAACACAAACGCGAACGGAGACTGCGCTCATCAGATTATGTTTATTACGTAGCTCATTAAAATTCATATCACGATGGCCGTACATGTAATGTTCGTGATATCGAGGTCTAACGACGAAAGTAATTGAAAATGTGATTTTAATATTAATTTCGCCGATATCTGCAAGCCACCCAAGTGGCCTGTCGAACTCAGGGATCGTAATTTTGTATCCCTTCAACTTAACTGTGATATACCTACACATAATTCTCATTCAATGCCGGTCGATTTCGAATATTACATTAATTGAGCTGGTCGGATGCTGGTTAACCAGAATGTGATATGAAATCGCATTAATATTCTCGAGCGGACGATAATATATTATCGATTAAAAATCAAGTTGTCTTTTTATAAATATACTAATAATAATTTAGCCCTTTTTTCGTCCAACTCCTGTGCAAGAGCCTCCGCTCACTACAAGGGGTATTCAGGCCATAAATCACCACGCTAGCCCAGTGAGGGTTTGAGGATTCCACATAGTTTTCATGTTTTATATTCACCGTAAGCAAGTGATAATCATATTGAAATTATGTTTCGCACATAGATATAAAAAAAAATTGAGGTGCGAGCCAGGGTTTGAACCCAGGACCTAGCCCCGCAAGACGCTTAACCAAACGACTATCACCGCTGTCTTTTAAATCTTCGATCATTTCGAGAGCTATTAGTAGGTACCACGAGTTTATTACCTATCATTCAAACCGAACGAGTGTAGGCACCGAGTTGTATATAAATTGGAATTGTCAAGGGGATAGTCTCCGGCCGCTGACTGACGGCTCCTCGTTACCGAAAGGTCGTTGCTTGCCCGATGCCATTGTTTTTTACATCTCTTTGTATTTGTCTCGGCACGTCGGGTTGTCCGAGGCTAATTAATCAGTGTTATGACGGGTGACACGACCTAATGAGCGCGCGAGGATGGCGTCTGCATGCAAATTGCGCTATTATCAGCCATGGTCGTGTTCTGTGAGCGTTAATTGATATGGCCAATTTACAGGTTCGTGGTGATATTGTTATGGAATTTATTGGGAATTGAGATGTTAACATTATCTATAACTACGGTTTGCTCTTACGTTGACATCATATTTTATGATGCAACTATGAAAAGCATTGAAACGCGATATGCATTCGAAATATCAAGAGGTTATTCAAGTATCCAATACTTTAGTGATACGACAGCGTCCCTTAGCACACGTAAAACTTTTAAAAAAGATAAGTAAAAATAATGCTATTAATATTTTTGCAGGTACCCTCCCTAAATTCAAAAACAGTATAGTTCTAAATTACTTAAATTCCTTTGAGACCCCCTTTCAAAATTAATCCTATTTTAGTACTAATTTTGTTTTATTTTATAAGTGTAAGTAGTTTGTTTTGATTTATTTTTTTGGCGCAGGCTGTAGCTCCTTGTCATTAAGGTTACTTTTAGAATGTTTATTTTGTTTGTATATATCTTTCCGATGTTATATTGTATATCCACGTGGGATTCCTTAAAAGTAAATAAATCAGAACACTTACCTGAGTAGGTATTATTTTTTGAAGCAGCATCGTTACAATTCTTACTTCCGAGAAGTCTTCGGAGAATGTTAGTATATGTTCGCAAATGGCTGCACGCTCGAGGATTTGTCTGAATCTACATTATTAGGGGTTTTTCAAGTTGATCCGGCGGTGGTCGCGATTATAGCCCTTTTTGTTGAAGACCGCCTCGGTCAGTAGGTATGTGGTCTGCGAATCTATGTCGGTGGTCGAATTCTGCACAATGTCAACACTGATAGCTACATAAATTCAGTCATTAACTACATAAAGGGATCCATCAATTCAGAGAAGCAACTACCAACTTTATTGTTATAAGTATTTTTCCTAAAAACCGCAGGTGCGCTTATATAATGATGATTTTAGGTTTAGCTTATTAAAACGTTTTATTTTCTCTTTTAGCTTTTTAATAAAGCAATTCGGTTAAATAATACAGCTTTAAGCTAGCTGGGTGGCCTGATTTGGGCGCTTTTAATGATAGCAATTTGTACAAAGTCAATTGACCACCTCCGGCCCGACTGGTAATTTTTGAAAATATGAGATTATGAAGGTAAATACTGGAACATGATAACGGGTTCTTTAAGATTTAAATGTTAATATATTCCGATGATTTTTAAATAAAAGTAAAAAACTTAATTTTTAATTTAGTTAGTAGTAACTGGTAACTTTATTTTAATTGTCCAAAGTTTGAATAAATGTATTAAATAAAACAAATTTTCTGAAAATAAAGTTCAGTTTCAGTACACATACATTCATATCTTAGTATTTAAACTAGACATAGATAATAAATATATTTAAACGTACAATATTATTATAAGACTGATAAGGCACATATCTCACATTTCAAACCTTAGGCAAAATAAACGTGGAAACGTGGCATTTGTTTTTATTTCTAATGCGTTTCAAATAAAAAAATATGCCACTCGGTGGTCTGCCTCTGGCTATTTACATGGTGATCACGTGTCCACAGTAGAAAAAAAATAAAAAAATCAAAGGTTTCACCTTCACCACCCACGGCGGGAGCGCGTCGCACGTGCGGTCACGTTGATTTGACAAGAGGAGAGCCTCTAAGCTTTCGTGTCAAATGCTAAGTTGAAATTCCTAAATGACGTCATTAGGGGTGCATTTCAGGTTAAACTCGACTGAGGGCGAATCGAAACGGAATCCAATGAAAGTTACAAAATTCAATCAAACGAGCACTGAGATTAAAAATACGACAATAATGTTGTTTGATGTTCCTTATAACCTTTTTAGTAAGTATGTTTTTTAAGCGTTTTGTTATTACAGCGAAGATGTCTCCTACCTACTCATGATTTTTTTAGTGCAATTACAATACAAAACGTTTAGTTTAGCATTAATTTTTGGTGTAATACTCGTTAAACTGCTATCAATATCTACCAACCACCTTCCTACAATAGATACACAACATATAGAAGATTCATAGAGTATATGATAAAAAACAGTTGACAATCGTAAAGGCACTTATGCAACAAAAGAAAGACACAAAATCTAGTTTAGAACACTATAGAAACAAGGTCGGTTAATTAAACTGCACACTGGTACCTGTAGATATTATCACGGGTGCACAAAGCGTGGGCGGTTGCTTTTCAGATCGATTCGTTCCGAGCATGCCTTCAATATGTCCGATCTCGATTGTAAAGAAAGAATGGCTCATTCGGAGCGTACATTAATCGTTCCAATTACAGCGACCGATCGGACGGTAGCTATCCGTTCAAATTAATTGAATTGATCAACCAATTGAATTTAGCGCGATTCAATTTTTGTTCGCATTGCCGCGTGCGACAAGCGGTTACATACCGGTATGCCAGTGAAGAAGGCTTGTCGGTTGACAAATAATTGTTTTAATTATACTTACGTTTATATACAATGTTAAAGCTTGCTAATAATAAAATAGATAAACTGCCATTGTTATAAATACTCCTACAGGGCCGTACATACATAATGAATATGTGTTATAGCGTAATTTTTTAACAATTATCAATAGGTAATTTTAGAAAACTTTAATAGGGAATATTGTATTGAATATTTTTATACCTACTCCTTGAATATATTTTGCATTAAGTATTTATCTCGAAAAATATTTGGTACCTAGCACCTACGTATTAGTAGGTAATTATAAAAATATACTTAATTCAATAAAAGTCATCATGCCCATTAAGGTATCAAAAATATAGAATACAAATTTAGTGGACCGGCTCTTAATCGTTGTAATTAGACAAATGGCAGAACATAGAACGAGCGACACCTCGCAATAAAGTAGGCTTTTACCTTTAATTAATCGGCTTCTCTGCTAATTAGACGGGCGAGACGGTATTTAATCGAGTCGCCATACAGCTTTAATTATTGGCACAGCATATAAAACAAAAACTTGTCGAGTAAAAACAATGTATACCTATTTAGGAAAACGCTGGATGTCAATAGAAATAAGAAGGGAAAGAACGTAGTAGGGAATTTTCCTAATGTTTTTTTAAAGTTACAAGTATGCAGCCACTAATAAATTGCGTTGTGTAATTAACAATCGATGTTCAATTATACATTTGATAGCAATAGCAGGTTACTTTCTATCATAGTGGGTGTCACCATTGTATTTCAAGTAAAGTCAATTTTTGTAAAAAAAATTCTTGTAATAAGCAAATAAAGTCGTAAACGCAATCAAAATAGACCATGGTGTTCAATGTCAGACACATTATCAAGACTTGGCCAATAAAATCTGGATTACTTAGTAGTTTATTACTAGTTTTATTACTTAATAAATTATCTAGATATAGGTTCGCCCATTATATTTTTATGGTGGGCCCAAATAGCGTTAATTGCACGATATCAAACTGAAATGTTTTAATTACACAAAAACTTAATTATATATACAATGTTTTTAATCATTAAGTTTATTATACAATGTAAACTAAGCATCCGTTTTTTTATGGTGATATATGTAATAAAATTGTTGGCTACTTTAATACAATATAACTATAGATAGTACTGAAAGTAGATTCATTTATTTATAACGTCTACATCATGTTATATTGTGGAAAACAAAAAGCATTTTTGTTTCCCAAAAACACTTTGTAAAGGTATTGTCAAGAAACTTGAAATTCCCGTAAAAGGAAACTCTGCTTAATGATCTAATATTAAAAATTAAAGTAAACAGTTTTCATTCCGGATTTCACCTATACGTCGGTGATTTTCACAGACAATCCAAGCTTATATATAGATAGCCATAGACTTAATATTTAACTTCTAAGTATCCGATCCGTAACTAGCATTTACGGATCTGCAGGTACAGTATTGACCTTAATAATTTTCGCGTGGCTGGCTGCGCGTGCGGCGGCCGCCGGAGGACGGGCTTGTCACGAACTACGGTTCAAATAATTGTACGAACGTACCAACATGAGCCAACTCTGTCTCGCACAGCCTTCATGCAGCTCATGTAGCACTTATTTTCTGGTGACCCTAAACTGGAATTAGCGTTGCGATGCCGGGAATTTTATTGTTTCTGTTAGTTTTGTAAAGACCAACACCGACATAGGTATAACTAAGCCAGCGCAATGCAACTAACTTTGGTACTTATTACAGTGGTATACGTGTGAAAGTATGTGTTGGAAAATTACACAAATATAGCGTTTGAATGCAAAAACAAATCACAGACCAATCACGACCATAATGGACAAATGCCCAAAGTTAGTAGAGTTTTATTAAAATAATGTTTATGTTTGACGATTGTTAAAATGAAATGAAAATGTAGCTATTAAAATGTAATATTAAAGTTCGTTTACCGTTTATACTTATTTAAGCATTAGATAGTCTAGGACCAAGGACAAAGTTTAAACTTAAGGCGTAGAAAAAAAAGACACAAGAATTATAAAAGATAAATTCGCAACAATTTTGCCGATACCCAGTAACAGGTACAGTAAGTACCGATCTATTTTCAGTGTGCAAAAATAAGCGATGCGTTATCCGTGGTTGGTGCACGTAGGTGCTATTTAGCCCTCAAGGTGGTGCGGCCGACTTCGTGACTTACCGCCGCGCGCGCGCCGCCAATAAGAAATAAAACGCCCACGCTGACCGCCTTAAAAATGTTAAAATAAATAAAATGCACACGTCCCAGGCTTATCTGCGTGAGCGCATAGCCGAGGACAGGAAAGGGTGCGCGCGCACTGAGCTTCGATATTAAAACTTCAGAACATGACTTCGTTGACTGCCTCATTTTGGTCTGTGAAAAAATAAGCGTGTTACAAAAAAGTAACCCGTCATGCAACTAATTAGTTTCATCAGTTATGGTGTAGTTTTGATTTGTCACCAGACAGAAGCGTTATATTTATTTCTAGAGCTAATGAAGCCAAGGCCGCAAAGGAGATAAGGTCACCCATGCGACGGATCGACCAGATCTAATTTTGTGTGAGCGGACCCCTGTATTTATGCACCGGAGCCAGCACTAATAGAGACAAATGGCGAGATATGACGATCACGAACGCTCTACCAAGAGCGGAACAAGAAATACCTTAAATATGATGAAAAGTTTGTAGTTGTATGTTCAAAGATGTTCATCTAAATAGTTCTATTCGTAGTACTTATGTATAAATTGTCAGCAACATGTGTTAAAAATAATAAAATTTGCGTAATGATAGCGCTTGGCTAGGACGCTAGTTCCAGTTTTGGCCAGGCACACTTAACTCTATTTATTTTTATTCGTGATCTCAAGACATCGCAATGAAAAATGTATACAATATAAATGAAATGTAATATAATGATGAAATATATACAAACATGGTAGATAATTGTCTCTATGTTACGTGCGTGTGTGCGTCGCGGCTGCGTGGCGTGTGCCCACGGCAGGTGCGCCCGCGCACGACCGGTCCGCACTCACTGTAGTACTGCACACACCGCGTACACTACCTACTGCATTGTCATTACCAACTACAGTATATTTATGAATATATATGTAGGTATATATGTTAACTTTGTGGTTCTATATCAGCGTATAACCACTAGTTGGTCGATGTTTTGATAGGTACATAAAATTCTGTTTAAGAGATCAGAAAAATATTCTGATTTCAAATATAATGCTTCTTAAAACACATCTTTATCGAAAGTTGATGTCTAAAATCATTAAGTGTGAAAGTCCGATTGGAGTGGTAAAAGCGGGTTTCGGGTGATAATCTAATTGAAATTATAATTCGAACGCACGTGTATTTAAAACATGAGCCGGGTATCAAACCTAGATCTCTTTGTCCTTTCCAACTGGTCCACGTAAGAATAAAATAAAGAGTTTTTTAATACCATTACTACCCACACCGCCAGTCACATTCCGTCATTAAGTGTGTGTAATTATGTTGTTCCACGATCATATAAATTGCGACTAAAGCATTTTATATAGAGTCGGTGCGGTTGTCTTTCATCGCTCACTGGCTCGCGAATCAATTGTGCGAAGTAACGTGGGGTGGGAGAGTGACTTGCGGGTTCTTTGAAAGCTCTATATGCGAAAGGATGGTCCCTTGCGCATTTTAACCATTTCTTTTTATAAATAAAGTGATGTAAAATTTGATAGAGAAGAGAGAAACATAGGTAGAGATCGATCAGTAGTGACTTTATTTGTTCGGTAGAGTCGCTAGTCATTTTTAGTTTTGTACAATCTGCTATACAATATACCATGCAGAGCTACAGGATTAGAAAGTTAAAGAGCCCTACATCATAAAATTTGTGGTTAATTTAGGACCATGTTCGTAGTAGTTCCCATATTTTCCAGTAATTTATTATGATAAGATATTTTTATACGTTCGTGTAGAATATGCCGTAGGCGAAATAGCTTTTTTGTTCACGGGATATGAAAAAAATAAATAGCAGAGTAATATCACGTATGATGATAAAAAATATTAATGTAAGTATCTAAATATTAACCTACTCTGAAGTGATCATTTTTATATTAACTGCAAATATTCGAAGCGTCCACTTCAAAGAGCTCGGCGGCTGTCTAATAATTACTGTACGGTTAAATTAATTTCCACAACGATTATTACTGTCACTGTAAAAACCCTCATTAAAAATAAAAAGTGACAATGTGTGGCCCTAAGACGATGCTCACGCCCGAAGGCCCTTTGTACACTATACATTTATAATTTTCGGCAGAGATCTCACTGTTGCAGATTTTACTGTAGCTCCCACTATATTTCGCCTCGTTCTATTTTCTTTATTTTGTCTGTTGTTACTTAGTGTCCAATAAATGTTTTTCATTAATTTCATTTCAAATAAATGTAGGTAGATTTTCGTAAGCATTCATTATTAAACGAACTACATATTTATGCTTATTATTGCTCTCAAGTACTTATTTATTTCAGTTATAATCCTGATAACCTAGTGGTTATTTTATTTTATTTTACTGAGGGAGCTGACGGCTAATTTTACAAAAATATTGAAAAAACGTATGTGTTTCGTCAGTGCGGAACGCACATACGCCCGGTTTAGTTAATCGAGCACCTATTATAATAAAAGCTCAACCCAAATAATAAATATTTGTATTTATCTCCACACAATTAACTGTCTATAATTTTACGGTTTCGGATAATATCGGAGTAGTGCACAAAGGCCCTAAATCCACCAATCCGGTTTCAGAAGCGTCGACCTCTCGGCCCCGTTTGTTTTTTCCTTCGCAAAACTGTCTTATTTACGCTAATTAAGTGAAGTATAAGTTCGTGACTAGTAGTGGGTAGTGAGGGACGAATCGTGACGGCCCCAGCTTGCTCTTTGTCATAAGAGCCTTTTATTTTATCTCAGAAGTTGTTCGATCCGAAGCCGAGGGTATTAAATTACTTGTAATACCTTCTCCGTCGATAATGGAGCTGTTAAGTTTTACATTTCATTTCTTTTTTTTATTTCATCTACTAACTTACCTACCTACTTTTCAAAATTACCAATTCCTTATAGAAACTTTACCTTAAAAATACGTGCTCTATATTTTCATTGTATGATGTGCGGCGAATGCTCAATATTATTAAACATTTTTTTTTCAATAACAATGTCGGCAAATCCGCCTGATGTTAAACAGTTACCTTAACATGTAAATGCTGGGGACAAAAGGGAGAGGAACGGAATAAGAGGGGATAGGCTTCCGGCTCTTTCACTAATAGCTACTCAACGCCGATCTTCTGTGAGAGGGTACTACCCTAGTCAAGGCAGCCCGTATATGACCTGTAGTCAATTGACTAGAGCTTGGCTCTACCACTCTACCATTTTGGCTCTACCACCGTCAACTACTACAATCCGGGGTGATTTATGGATGGTGACCGTGGTGTGCCTTAAAACAGTTATTATCAGCCCCGGGCGCACACGAATTATAGAATAACAGGCCCCTGTAATGAGCCATTCGTTTTTCCATATCGACATCGCATTACCCCGGGGGAAGTAACATATATCACGGCATATTCACGGTGAAGCACGGGGTAAATAATGAGAGTGTTTTAACATTGTTACATGCAGTTCATGAGAGAAACAATTATATGAGTTAATTTTTTAGTGTTCCTTATTGGTGGTGTTCCATTTATCTTTAGTAGAGTTCCATTTAACGCATGGTTGATGTGGAACGGGTGTGCGATAAAATGTGAAGACACTAGTGAACATTATTTCCTAATAGCACTTGAACTTTCTTACTTAAAGAGTTTATTGATTGAACTTGAGGGACCACAAAGCTTAGATTTTGTAAGGTTTTTTGGCACCAGGCGGCGCAACGATGCAGTGGGGACTATGAACCTGTTGAACGTAGTACTTATTATTTCGATAATGGGGACATATTGACACAATAGTTTAGACAGTCTCGCTCTTTCCAAACTCGCGATAATTAGTATTAGTAGTGCCACTGACAGAAGTAAAGGGACAAATAACCTCACCCAATTCCATAATTTGTTAAGTCAGCATTAAAACAGCGTTGGCAGAATCATCCGTAGCCACAAATCAGGTATATAGGTATCAGGATACATCATTTTCTTTTTTCCCATACTTCGATAAAATTTTGAATTTTCATATTGGCCATTTATTCACTCGAATCGCCTTCTTTCATAAATATACGGTGTTATTTTAATAATGCACGATTTCTTATACATAATTGCATCATTTCTTAGTAAATACAAAGATGAAGTACTTATACCGCATAATAAATAATCTGATGGGTTTGCTTCTAATAGCTGACCTTTTGATTAAATCACTCGTTACCTACCTGTTGTAAAAATAAGACCTTATGATACAGGTAGATAAGGTAGGTTATTTATTTGACAAAACCGTATCACTTTCTTAACCGTCGAATATTAAGTTACGAAGCGTTTTCCAATGTAACTCTCTGCATTAACGCGAGGTTTTACGACCATGGCGATGTTTGTAATGAGGAAACGGTCTGTGAAAGTCATAATAAAATTGTTAGGAGGAAGTTCAATATGTTTAGGTTGTTTCATTCTGTTGATCATCAAGTTCGATCAATGAATTAAATTTTTTTTTGAGTAAGAATGGAACTACTTAGCAACTCTGTTCCTTGTGAATTAAATAAATTAAGTACTTAATATTATAATAATAATAATTTAGCCCTTTTGACGTCCCACTCCTGGGCACGGGCCTCCCCTCAACACGAGGGGGATCAGGCCATAATCCACCACGCTGGCCCAGTGCGGGTTGGCGGATTTCACATGTCTTTCGAAAATTGGTTAGATCTTCTAAGACATGCAGGTTACCTCACGATGTTTTCCTTCACCGTAAGCAAGTGATAATCATATAGAAATTATGATTCGCACATAGATTTCGAAAAATCCAGAGGTGCGAGCCGGGATTTGAACCCAAGACCTGGTGCCCGCAAAACGCGTGCTTTAACCAATCGGCTATCACTGCTAATATTATATTATTAGTAAAATGAAATTAAAATGCAAAAATGAATCTCTATTTCTTTGGTCATCGCATCACGCGTGAACGGATGGAACGATTTCACCAATTCTTTTTTGCTGTGTTTCGTGTGTTGAGAAGGTTCTTATGAAAGAAAAAAATAAGAAAGTTGAGCGGTACAATTCGAATTCAATATTCAAAGTTAAGACAAGACGACGTCTGTCAGGTCAGCTAGTACGAAATATAATAATGATCAATTTTAATCACTCCTTTAGAGGCACGTACAATATGAAATCAACGAATTTAATATCCACAAACAATACAGCTAAATGCTATATTATTTGTGGTGTGAAACCAGGTGTGTGTGTGTGTTTGTGTGTGTAACCAGGAGACCGACATAAACTTGTACACGTTTTGTGCTATGAATAGTATCTGTAATTTAATACCTTGATAGTTTAGTTTTAAAGATGGAGTAATCTTGTTGCATTTGATTTTGAATTACATTTCGTAACATCGTAAGCGTTTCTTGGATTAATTTGCGTTTTATTAGTAGTTAGGGCTAGATATATACCTATGTGGTCAAATGTTATAGGTATACATTATCTATCAGGATGGACATTATCATTATCTTAAAGTACTTCCTTTAAATTCTTAATTAAGTATTTTCGGTATTCCTTATCTAACATTCTCTTAATTTCATAATTTAAAAACATACATTACTTGGAAATTAAATTACTTCAGTGGCACATATATATATGTGCCAATAATGTGCAAAGAATATGTAATAATAATAGTATTTTAACTTCTTTTATGAGGTGGAAACAATTAACTCACTGTTTAATAAGTGCCCCGTGATAAATTTTTAATAAACCACGGATTTCATAAATATACTGTGAAATATTTTGGAAGCCAAAAAGCTTAGTTGAAAAAGTTATATCACTGTATAAAGCAAGTGTTTGATGGTGTTGTTTTTATCTCGATGTAGCCAATCTCATCTTACTTAATACTTAGTACTTACTGATGTAATAATGGGTGCTCGCTTTGTAGAGTTTAGTATTTTCGAATCTTGTTGATAGGAATTCAAAAGTCTTATTCTACTCTCTATACAGAAAATTCTGACTGGTGGTATCTTGTGTCATAAGCCTAGACGTATAAGTTAAATGAAGTCAAAAATACTCTTGGCTTTTTATTTTCATAAAAACATAGTAGAGTCACCTATACAAAAATAAATACGCTATGTGTACTATTATGTTATGCTGTGTACTGTACACAGAAGTAAATCATTCTCTACTTCATACTTTTTTGTATTATAAATGATTATAAATAATATTGTACTCTACATACTAATGGGAGAGTTTGGTTTATGGGAACAATGCACAGCTACTGGTATTACGCCGCATAATTATGTAGCAAGCCATAAGTCCACTACAGTCAACATCTAATTGAACCCTGATATAAACCTACTCTTTAGTTATTGTTAGTTGCAATTTGTTGTTACGGAAATTGGTATAGCTGCTTTCAGCTCAGAAAATACTCGTAGACAACCCACCATTTTCATTTAACTATTTAAATGAAAATGGTGGGTTGTCTACGAGTATTTTCTTTTCTTCACAAAATATTGCTTGCGTTATAGTGTTCCGGTTATAACTAGAACTCACTGGCATGGGATCATAGAGTAAACAAAAAAATATAAGAACAATTCTAGGGCTCTCTACTCGAGTAGCACAAACTAACTTTATAACAACTGATTAATAGTTTTTACGGAGTCTTTACGCTTACGTAAAGGTTGTTTAAATTACTCATAAAGCGCGTTTACAGGTCTTATAAGTGCGATTTGGGCACAAATTCTACAGCCTCTTCTTTAGTAGATCTGTAAAAGAGCTGTGTTACCGCTAAAGAATGACTAGTTTAAGATCAATTGATCTAGTAAAATATACATTTAGCATAAGTCATTTTGAATTTTCTAGTCCTGCGAAGTAGCATCACCAAGGAAACTAAAATTAATTTAAAGCCAGCTCTAAATTCATGCCATATGTGTGGTAGATAACTACGTGGATGCTCCTATAAAATCCTTTCACGTAGACTGCAAACACTTCCTATGAAGAATGTCTACTCAAACATATCAATCAACGAACTAGTGTCAGCTAATACCGGTACAAAGTAGTTTAAACGGGGCGGCGTGACTGAAGAGTCCTCACGCATCGCCACACGTGCGATGATCTTTGTAGTGCCGACCAGTTTACGAAGATCTAGAACGTTATGGAGGTTCCAATTGGTGACATGTCTTGTTAAAATTGTTGGTATGAGGGTTTAAGAGGCGGTAGGATCTAATTCTCGGTGCGCGCAGCACGTCACGATTCATCAGCTGCGCGTGCGCCGCGCCGACGGACGCGAGCGGTAGGCGAGCTGTGCACGACCGTGCATAAATTAGAAATGATGTCCGCCGTGGACAGTGTTGCCAAATGAAAGGGAGCAAAATTAGAGACTCACATGCTACAAGGCTTTAACTTAAGATGTATTCGCAAGCCATCAGCTCTTGTTCCTTATTAAACCTAGTTTCATTCTATTTTTATTACTTTAACTAGCTGAGCCCGCGACTTCGTCCGCGTGGAATTTAACTTAACAAAAAAGCCCGCTAACGCGTTCTGAGCCCGCGCGACAGGAACCATTTTTTTAAATTTTGTTTTTCTAAAAGTAGCCTAAGTTACTGCTTATAACATCAGCTATCTACCAGTGAAAGTCCCTTCAAAATCGGTGCAGCCGTTTCGGAGATTACCCGGAATAAACACACAGACAGACAGACAGACAGACAGACAGACAGACAAAAATTTTTTAAATCGCGTTTTTGCTATAGGTGTCATATGTACTATCATATGCATTTAGTGAAAAGGTGTTATTTTGATATTACAAACAGACACTCCAATTTTATTTATTTGTATAGATATAGATATAATGTTTTACCTACGCATTAGATACCTCGAAGTTGTAGTACTTAAGTGATTGAGGTTTAATTGCTAGAAAAGAACCCTCGCATAGAAGATTGGCGTAAAGTAGGTAAAGTAACTAAAGCTGCCTTTCATACGATGAGGGAGAGAGCCGGAAGTAGAACCCTGTCCCGTGCCCTTCAGGTCACCAACGTCTGAGAAATGCCGTTGGTATTGCATGGGTCGTACGCTTGTTTGTCGACTTTGTTATAACTATATAAAAAATATTAGTAGACTATAGGTCTGAAAGGTAGACTTCGGATTAAATCAGTAACTAGAATGTACTTAGCACTATTCAAATCTTAGGAATATTTTAAAAATATTGTGGCGCTTTCGAGGCCCTCCATCATTTACCAAAACAACATTGAATTTCATACCATTTTTATTAGGAAATTTGAGACAGTCCACCAAAAATTGTAAGTTATGGCAGCACCACTCACCATCGCCACGGATGAATACATGACTGAGTGATGTTAAGCAATGCCAATCCGAGACGATACATGCTCTGCGAATCGTGAATTTAAACGGTAACCAAATTGATACGGTTCATTTCGTTAGTTGCGCAGACTATTGGGAATTTGACGGATGATAGTGCATTTTTAATTGTAAGGTAGAGACACTTGAAAATAAGGATTGGCCCACGGAAAATGATGTCTTAACATAGAGTCTATATTGAAGTTGCACTTTACCGTTTCTATATAGTCTTAAAGCTGATGTGTACACGTAGAGCGTATCTCTACAATAAAGAGCAAGTCCCACGGAGGCGGAGGGCGCGGCGCGACCGCGACGACCTCTCGGGGCAGACGGGCTGCTCCTCTCACACACTTGAACGATGTTATGTATTTATTATTACCCTTATTTATACCTTTTTAAAACCCCATTGAAACCCATGCAGTTGCTGTAGAAAGAGGAATCAAAACAATAGCCTAGATTTTGTATACAGGACATTTTGAATATGGAAGATCTCAGCACCTTCGTATTTACAATTACAACCATATAGTGAAATGGTTATCTACTAGTATAGCATTTAAAAAAAAACATTATGTAATCAAACAAATTGTATCAATGACACACTCCTACAAACATGTCCAACAGTCCACTGATCTCACATCATAACTCAAAGATACAATCTTGTCATACGACCAGTTTCAACAGCACGCGTGCGCGCCCCGGCGCGCGCAAGTCGCGGGCGGCGCGTGCCTGGGAACCGGCGGCGCGCGCGCGTTCACACGGCCCCGATGACCCGCGCAGCCTTACCGTGTAACCCCCCCCTTGCCCCCTACCCCGCCCACCTTCCTACCAAACCCCAAGCCGGCTAAGTCGTGCCACACCGAAACTGCTTTTCCTTGCGCTTACGTTTGTGAGTGTAGTCTAATGCCGAACGCTTGCGGGCGTTGATTTATTAATGTGTATGCATAGTAATGATATCGTAAAGTGATAGGTGAATCAATTTGGAAGTTGTTTTTTTTACAAGCGTATTTGAGCGGTAACTATTAATTTGTTCTTACATCAAACCTTACTAAATGATGTTGGTATTCCGTCTTTGTCATGCGTTGTTATTACCTATATGAAATGTTATTTCTTGCTCTTTAATTAATTTAGTTTTTTTTAAGCAGTACGTTCGCGTTGCTTATTTCTATAATATTTCAACTACAACATGATAGACGATAGTGGGTTGAGATGTCCATTAGTCACCTCTTAGCACGCAACCGGCGGCGGGGGCCGGAGCATGTGACTTGGTGCAAGCAAATGATGATACGAACGCTTTCTACATCCAGAGGCCATTTACTTGTAATGAATGTTTAAAGTTTACAGAACACTTTAACACTACAGACGTGTATAGCGTATACCATATCGCATCTTAAAAGAAATCCCGTGTACGAAGATAATGTGTCTCATAATGAACCCCTATCAAGAGAACACGCTTTGTCTTGTACTTTTGTTATACCTCTGCGGCGATAGTTTATTTTTCGAAGGATTTACCTATAGGTAAATCCTTGTTGAACACTATAGTGTTCGACCAGATTTAGGTTTCGATTTCTAGAATAGACGAAAGAAAAAGGCTGTATCGGAGCTGGTTTCATTTGAATGCAAATCTCATGGGTAATGTGGACTGAATATGTAATTAGTAGAATTACCGACACTATCACCCTCGTGTTCTTAAAGGGGTAGGCGAGGGCACTGTTATCCTAACTAAATCAACCGGGCTATTATTAGTATTACTGTCTTACATAATATCAACGGCTGTAGCTGGCCCTATTTTTAGAGCCCTTAGTACTTATCCACTGTCAACGCAACGCCTGTGAATATTGCAGTACCTAGGCGGTGACCGTATCCGATTTAATATCGGTTTGGAAAAAACGTTATCTGTGGAAGGCTGAGATTCCGAAAAGAATGCAACACAAGTTCCCACGAGAGCGTGGAGTGTGTATTACCGGCTAATAACTGCACGGCACGGCGCCCCCAAGCTTTTTGTATTACGTAATAAGCACCAACATTTTCTACCATTAAACCTTATGGTTCGACTAAAATGCTGCTAAATAGTCCAGAAGAAGAATTGTTCATTTCTTTATTCATATACCTATTCTAGATTCTTATCTTATCTAGTGATCTTTCACGAGATACCGCATCGTCAGCCTGTCGACACTGTTTTTCATAACTTTAGCGAAAGTGGAGATTAGAGTGCCTTATATTTCTTTCTAGAGACTTAATTTGTGCCTATTATTTTATAAAGAATTTGCAATACAACAAGAGCACAGTTCAATAGGTAGATAGATACAATTTACCTATTGTTTGTTCCATTCAGTGATACCTATGCCGTCAAAATTTCAAAATACTTAATCAGGCTTTGTCTGTTTTCCAGCCCATCAAAGTTGAAGATGATATTTAAATAATAATGTCCGTTGGCGGATATTATAATACCTTGTACTTGCGTCAAACCTTTGCATAAAAACCCAAGTGATGAATAATCATGCAACAAAACAAAAGCCGGCGTCATGGAGCATCCAAGCTGACGGCAACACACATTCGTGCGGTAATCCAGGGCCATCGCGCACTTATCTCGGCGAAGGTACGTTAGGCGCGGGCGCAGCCGACGTGACTCCGCGCATCTTATTCAGGTAAGGTCACCATAAATAGCGGGGCCCTTGGACAACCTTCATTTGGAATTGTATAAGTGCTAACGAGGTCCAACCATCTGATTACCTATTATGAAAAATACCATTACAAAAGCATGTCGTGATTGCTTAATGGTATATCAAGTAATAAGGGGTTTAATCTTTTGAAGAAGCCAAAATGAGGCCCATCATTACCAGTGGGTACTCTTCATATTTAAATAAAAACATTTTGTTCTTATCACTTCCCATATCATAAGGTTTATAGTAGACAAATCAGTACTATATGAGCTGAAGGTTCTGTTATCGTACTACAATATAGTCGTCAATGCGTTTAATGTGTGCTAACCTCTTCATTGAAAAAGGTAACTTATGACGACGCGTGCTGGTTGAGATAAAAAGCTGGCGTTTTTATAGTCCGGTTTGAATGATTTGAAATGGCGGGCCTACCAGACGGCGTTGGTCCCGCGCGGCACGTAGTACGTACCGCGACAGAATTCAGATGCAATCTGTTTGTTTTATGACTTGAAACCGACCAAGGCAGCTTCAAGCCCTTGCCGACTTTGATTATATTATGGAACCACGCGGTGCTAGACAATCAACGATATAAATATGAGGTATGTAAGATAATACTTATTATTTACTACGCGCGAATTAGTTCAATTGTTTTAATTATCCCTGGTCTACACTAAACATCATTAAAAAATATTTTGATTTCTGTGTATGAATATACTTTCGTTATTAATTGAACACGGGTGGGATTGACACAGAAAAAAAATGGGTCTGCTATGTCTTGGATACAAGTGGGCAGAAAAAAAATAGTATTATTTTTTAAAAGTGATAGTTCGGCCCGCGTGTCCAATTGCCTGCAGGCCCAAATAACCCTTACTAACAAGCGAGTGAACGAGATAGATGCTTGTCTTTATGTAGTAATCAAATTCTGCGTAGCAAAGATTTTATTCGAATACTTGTTCTAATTTATTAATTAAATCAAATAATAATAATGTTATTAATGTAGGCCAATAAATACTTATGAATAGTTAGAATCTGCCACTGATTCGGAATGCTGCTTTCACTGAAAAGAGCTGGCAACATCATTATAATTAAAACATACTAGATAATAATACGGTATTAAATCAATATGACCAAACCAATTAGTGTCGTTCACGTTAGAACATATTTATAATTGGAATAAGGCACTGTGTATAGTGTCGGTATATTATAACTATAACAGCGAATCAGAATAGTCTATCGTGGTGGATATGTCGTGATTTAAGGTGGAGGCGCCTGTCTAGCACGCGAATAAATGCATTGCATACGGTCTTTGTCGCCAATTACAAAATGTTGTCTTAAATGTTTTCAGATTTTGGATAAACTATAAATATACTCAAAAATTTTGAATTTCGCGGGCTAGACAGAGCTTGTTTTCCGAGGAACACCAAAGAGGTCGATATCATTCGATATTCAGCCAATATCACATAAACCTCTTCGAATTTTATTACAAGTATTGCAAATGAACATTCACGTCAATCAGGGATTTACATAAACAGCATTCGTGACGCGTCGAGACGCAACAGTTTGCATGAAGGACCATCAACAGGCGGCTCACGTACATCATGTCTTCATCTGCATCGTATGAACCGTCCTCGCGTTTAATTCACTTGAGATCATGAACGTGATGCATAATGCCGTCCTGGAGATCAATTCCTATAATAAATTCACCTTCACGTATAAAGGCAACTTGGTTTTTTATTGTGAGAGAAGTTCTTGGAGAATTTTACTGTGAAGTTAAAATTGAATGAGGTCATAAATGCCGCAAGGCTGCACTTCGGCGTGGGTGTGTGCACTGACAGAAGTGAAGTGACCGATAACAGCAGGCAAGTCCCAGTAAGCGGTACCTGGTGAACTTAATTTTTTTTACCTCAATGTAGTGAAAGAAAACGCGAGGCCTCTATTTAAAATATTTGTTCTTTATTCTTTGTTATTATTATGTTATTCTTATTCTTTCATCATATTCTTTATTTAAATAAGTAATTACTTACTTAAAAGACAAAAAAAATGGTAAGTATGTAGCATAAATTTTTGGTGCAAGGCTGGTAAGTCAGACTAAATACATAGACGAAGGAAAGCTTCAAAGCAAATATTGTCGTATCTAGAATCACTGTTCTGTTGAGTCACGTGGCGAAGTCGTGTGCACGAGGTCAAAATATAAACAAAAAAAATAACTCCCAGGCGAGATTAAGCGGGAGGGACCTGCAAAAACCAGCTACCTGCGCCGCGCGTCATTTTGGAACCTTATTATAAGGATGCCGCCTTGTCCGCGTCTAAAATGATGAAGCCTCTGCAGAAAGAGATAAAGAATACCAAAATATTGAAGAAGGAAAGAAATACTGCGCCCTTCTAATGTAAGGGTTATGTCAAAAGCGGTCGGTAGCCGAAACAAGTTATTTAAATTCGGTTGTTGTCTGGAGGCCGCTACGCCTACACTTCCCGCGGGCGGGCTGAGTGTAATTCCTTTTTTAAGAAGACTGATAGGAATAAATTACTCACATAAGCTTCACGAGATCGTAGGGCATGCGTGTGACCAATAAAGTAATCATTCGGACGGTCGGACCAATTACGGCGATGCAGACTTATTTCTTGGCGATCTAAATTAAAAATTAATTGATGGCACTTCGTGCATCGTTTACTCGCGTCTCGAGGGGTGTACCATGAACGAAAACGAGCATTTTTGGTCGCCCTTATAGAAACCATAGGATTATATATCATAAGGCGTCAGTCAGTAGCTTAATAGTGGTTAGAGGGGCCGCTCATGTAATTGAAAGGTTCCGGGTTCGGTCCCAATCCTCGCAACTATACTATTGACGTGAGCCCACTCTTAACACAAGCCTTAGCTTAGCTGTAGGGGTTAACGGGAATACTAGTAATTTGATAAAATCAGATTACTAGTAAAAGTTAAAAGAAAAACTTTTTTTGGTAACATTTATTTCTGTAGATACGTGCTAGTCCTGTATAAAGTAACTTAAATACATTAGTCGTATTCTGTATTCCGATCTTGTATTCAAAATGAGATGGTAATTTGGCTCTAACTGCGTTGGATCTTACTTCGCGGACTGGACAATCGTCGTTTGTTTCGGACTAAGGATTCCCATATAACGACAACTTAAGTGGCCCAAGTCGTGGTTATCCTATAAATGGATATGCAAATGAAACATTTCGAGCGAGCTATTTTCGCGACAATGATTGACTTTTAAATGGATGGATATAAGGGCCCGCAGTCTCGGCGTGTGTGCCGGCGCGCGTCGGGTACACTCGGAGACGGTCACGTAGCGGCCGGACTCGTCCCCAATTACTCATATAGCCGACTCAGAAAACGTGCGACACGTCGGTTTTTTACCGAAAAAGGATCGCCGCGTTCCATTTTCTCAAAGAGAAGCCTCCGGTTAAGGCAATTTGTTTTGGATTGTGTGCGGCGCGGATGAATGGGTCCGGCGGCGGTGGCATGCGGGGAGGCCGCTTCGCGCATACTGATGAGCCGTGCCGCCGCCGCCGCCGCCGCCGCGTCGGCCTTCGAGCCTCTAAGATACGGGGGTCCCAATTATTTTTGTCCTCCCTCATCTATTGTTGACGCCGGCCCATTTGTACCGGGTACTGTCAACACAAAATTGCTTTAGTTAGCAGGTTTTTATAGTAAATAGCGAATTTTTTTTTTTATTTAAAAAACAACTCAAGAACTGTTCGTTAATAACATTTTAATTGCTTTCTGAAGTTCGCACTCAATATGTGAGATTAAACCGTATATACAATTTAGTCTCATTGTGCGTCAAGATTATTTAATACGACCGGTTGTTCGAGGTGAAAAATAAGAACCGAGTTTCAAAAATCGATTAAGAGAGACATGATTAAGCACCCGAGTTTTTGTGTCGGTGCGTTCCTCTGCTGGCGCTATTGTGCGCCGCGTTCGGTTAAAATGTTTGCATACGCCGCAATAAAGCAATCCTCGGTAAATAATTACGTTAGCGCGCCACCTTTTTGTTGGTGACCGTAACGCCATAATTATTTCCATTCAACCCCGCTGTCAAGCAATGCATAATACGAGTTATCTCTCGCATTATGGTGCGCTTCGGCTTCGGCGCGCGAGATTAATGTGTCGAGCGAGTTGCGCATCGAGATAACCTTTAAAGTGTACTCCTCCGTAATGGCTTAATTGAAAAAGTCAACAAACATCAGTAAAAATTCGCTATAAAGATTATTCATACGTGCTCGGCCGCGACACGCCCACCGACGCGATTTAATTACAAAATCAATAATCGAATTGCGGAGGCGAGTTAATTGATTGTCTCTCGATACGACGACGCCGCTATCGATGTGCGTGCATCGGCGGCTTCCAATAAAAATAACGTAACATCACTGATACCTACAATGAGGCTAGACAGCGGGAGGGAGGCGCATCATTTATTACATCTTATGGTCGAATAAGGCTCGTATAATACTCTATAGAAGTAATTACGTTCGAATAAAACTGAAACTGCAGGTTAAATATTTCATTCGGTCCAAATTATAATAAAGAAATGGTTTTGATCGTAGTAATAGGTATTACTTTAACGAAGTTAATTTTCTTTCATCGTTTCGTAGTTTTCTAAATTTATTTTGTCTCAAAAATAAATAATAATGCTCAGACTGCCAAGTGACAAAAACACGTTCGCGGATCCTCACGCGCCCTCTCGCGGTCATTAAAAACTCATCAGCGTCACATAAATTATTTTATTAAATGTCAATTCACACCTCTTGCGCCCCTGGCCCAGCGTGTGTAATCGCAGAGGACCTTGCTCGCCGGACATTTTAGGATTAAAAACTCTACTTATAAAATAATTAAAAGTTGTTAATTTATTGCAGCTAATGTACCTTGTGTTGGCACAAATCTGCAGAACAGGGCTTTTATATGCGATTTTTTTACGCGGTTCTTGTATTTTAAGCAATCTTTATTCTTAGATTGAAACATTTTGCATTTACCTGTATCTAGCAGTACAAGCTCGTAGCTATCGGTTTTTAAGTACATAGATGGGATAGGTTTAGTCAATGATTCGTCCTGCGTATGTAAGCCATTTGTTTGCGGATGGGCGAATGGGCGAAGGTTTTGTTGGTATGTTTGAGGTTTTGTGAGAAAGATGAATGATTTTTATAACATATATATGTCGCCGCCAACTGGCTTAATCCGCCGTTCAATTAACAGCCTAGGCACTTTACTAAACAGCGCCGTTCAACTAACGGCCTAAATGATATTCAGCCGTATAGTCTATTACAACATTTAATAAATTGGCTGGCTAATGCTTAGGCAACTGGTTTAAATTTAAGTACTACAAAACTTTTTCAAAATACTACCCAAGCAGAACGACATGGATGGGTTTAGGTTAGGGTTATTTTTTTTATGACCCCACAGAAACCCCACCCGGCAAATAGATTCGGTGGATCTAAAAAAAATCTTAAAAAACCTAAGTACCTAATAAAATTATACCATCAAAGTTGTTGTTTTCCGACGCCATATTGACCAAAGAGAATATGGAATATAGAGATATTGACAGTTTGGTGAGTTTCGGCGCTAGGTGGCAGAAAGTTGAACTAAATTGAAATGAACAGGCTAGGCAGGTAATTAAACGGCTAGGCAAGTAGTTAAACGTCATCGATCCAAGTCATTTGCCTAGCTGTTTGATCAAATGGCTGAATATCATTCAGGCCGTTAGTTGAACGGCGCTGTTTAGTTAAATGCCTAGGCTGTTAATTGAACGGCGAATTAAGCTATTTGGCTGCGACATATATATTATATCTATAGTTAGCCTCTGGCCGTTCTATTTTGGCGACAACGTTTTTTCCATACTTTTTACCGTACCTATACGGGTTACGAATACGGTCATTATTTGTCAAAATGTATAGATAAAACGTTGTCGTTATCAGCGTGTGAATGTAGCGAACTGCTATCATGCTAAATCAAAGGGAACTGAGTTACCTACATGTATACCAGTGATGGGACTATCTGATACGATATTCCAGTCTAACGCCTACCGATTAATTTCTTTAGTAATAAATCTTAAAACTCCGTGTCCTACAAAAATATAAGCATGTAGAAACTAATGAACGGCAATTACAAGACCATTATTAAACGTTTTATCGTCCGTTTAATTAGTAGATAGTGTAAGGTAAGTTAAGGCATGGGTTTACCAACAGGTCTCTCAAATAAAAAAGTCAGACTCCGAGTGAGTTGTCCACATTCTTTGAAGATTGTTTTGAGAAAATTGAGAGCAAACGCATTTCAGTCTTCTGTGCAAAAACCTATCTTATAACAATACTATTTTGTTATTTAATCAAGTCGGCAAACAAGCGTGCGATTCTTAACAGCTCTTTGCAGATCTTAAGCAGTTATCATAGCCTGTAGATGCTTGCAATACCAAAAGGCATTGTTCGAGGAGGGAGGGGAGCAGGAAAGTGTACTTCGGGATTGTATTATTACGATATTTTACGGGGCAGTACTACTACGGGTACCTGACTCTTTGTCATCCATTTCATATTGAAAGCTTGGCGGTTAGATGGATACTTTTGAAAACTACTAGGCGTTAGTGGTATGTACATTTAGGGAGGAGATACTTTTTTTAAATAATGACGCTTAACATTTTTGAAACCACGTTACCCTGCTAGGTATCTACCTAATTAAAATTGAATTTATTATTTATAAATTCAGTTTTTATTAACGACGGAAGCTACTGCATTTACACAAAATATTCGGAATGTATGTAACTCTAATCATTAAAATCACTTTATTGGATTTGTTTTCGTATTTCCGAATACGAGAGGGTTTCATCTATAAGCTTACACTGGTTCGGAACTTTACCTATCTATCCTATCTTTGCCTCTATGCAGAATCTTCAAATATCTGGACATATTTAACACATTTAGAAAATACATAGAAAGTCAAAATTAATAACTTAGTTGTAACATTTCGACATAAAACTGATCGCATGTTATTTGAAATGCTAAAACGCGCTATACTTCGACGAGCAGTAACTACTACAATTTGCGGTACCAGTGTTGGGACATCTCGCTGGTAGGTAGGTAATTCTAGTACTTTGTGATGGTAATAGGTCTGTCGGCTGTGGTGACATTGACGGTATATTTTCTGTTGTGAAATATGAGTGACTGAAATTCGAAAATGCCCTTAGTTCTTGCACTTCACTAGTTAGATAAGTAATTAGGTGCCTATAATTTATAAATGTTTCCTTTATTAATTGTGGATATAGGTACTAATAAACCTTGGGAAACACTGGAATAGAAAGTCTTCGTAATAAACGGACCCTATTCGAACATTAACAATTATAACATATTACACTCATTGCAGCGAGCAGTTAATAAAATGTAATTACACATTACATATAATAGGATTTCTTAATCAATGCATTTGCCTTCACGCAAATTAAGACTTTGTGTCCAATGATCTGTACACAGACGAACAAACTGTTAATTATAGATGTAATTACGTTTGGAAATAATGTTATTAACGGGTAATGAACAGGCGAGGCTGCGAGGCAGCGGTGCACAAAGCGAATGAAATTAAAGGTGATAACTTGAACTGCGAGGCTACATGAAGGCATGAAGGCTAGTTCATGGAACAATGGCGTCGCTTGCTGCCTCGTCTTCGATTAAAAGAGCTGTAAATTTTATCAAGTATTGGGCATTATTAGTAATTATGTATTAATATTGCTTAATTGTATGCTGCTCTATACGATTGTGAACAAATCGATAAATTGAGAAGTACCTCTGATCTTAAGCTCTTTCATTCTTCAAATCAATCTTAAATCACCTCTCAGATTTATTCAATAGATTATACTCGTATTATAGTGAGACTTTTACATTCTTTATCTAAAACGCTCACCCGCCCTACACCCACCTGTCAAATTTTGTACAGATTACTCTACCTAGTACACAATGTTAGTATCCCATGAAAGGCAGACTCTTGACGGACGGAGTTCGGTCTTATAAGCCTCTTCTATTATCGATCAACTTGTTTGGTTTGTAATTTTGGATGTAAATAGCAAAGATAACTACTACGATGAATGGCCGAGGGCCAGTGTTAGAGTAATTTCCCCAAATCATTTTAAAACAGTTCTCTCGTCGCAGCAATATGTAGTGAGAATTTAGTTCTGTCATGTCAAATTTCATGATCTACTTCATAGAATCATGATTATCTTTGCTGAATTGCATAAAAACAATTGTCTCTATTTTTTGTTCGGTGTTAATAGACTTGCTATCGGGCCGTTTCCATCTATGAATAATAGGGTTACCTACCACTTGCAAGTTATGGGATGTGACAGTGAAATGACCAATTTTAAACCAGGCACGAAGTTGGCTTCATTTTCCTTTCGGTACTATCATCATCCATAATTTATACAACATTATCAATGCTTACCCTTTAAAAATTGTGAGACTTTGTTTAAGTATCAGCCTTAGTTGCAGCCACATTGCAGTGTACACATACAGTATGATGCTGCACACACTTGTTTAAATGCTACAAGTTTTGGAATAAAATTACGTGGGTTGGGTTGGGTTATTTCACCCAATCCAACCTTATACTAAGGTGACAACCCTAATCAGATTATCTGTAATCTCTGCGCGGGAGGGCAGCGGTGCGCGGGCGCTACTCGCCGTGACAGAATCGATTTGTTCATTGTCCAGTAGCGCTAACGATTCGTTACGGGAACCATCAGTGCCACTGTTAACCATAGTTTAAACAATGATTTGATTTTTGTTATTGTACACAATGGTAGAGGAAGAAGTAATGTGTTTTGAAACTTCCCCAAGTAGAACATCTTTTGAAATAGTCGATAAATAATTGATGCCATAAACACGAAGTGTGGGGATAATAATAAAAGCTCTAAGAAGTTTTAACGCTATTTCGTTAACTTCCTTATTATAGCCATTTTTACGAGTTATGTAGGTATCAGTCATGTTAAGTTAAATTTATTAACTAGCCTTAAATACTTCCTTGATTGTCGAGTTTTAACCATAGCTTAGTTAGGTAAGAGGAACCTTTTGTTGGTATGATGCTACCGTGCCGTCGCGCCGCACAATCTATCACTGGCATCGATTCAATTAGCGGCAGAACAATGGGAGCCGGAGCCCCGGGCCGCGACACCGGCCGCCCGTGACCGTGCCAATCCGCTGCCTAATGTAATGCCACAGCCAAATTGTCATGTTCCGGAATCAATTGCCTTTGATATAAGATCTTATTCATTTTCTGTGAATAGGCTGCACTATTTCATTGCTGTATTTCATGGGTGGAATAATATTACTGTATATTAAGTACATAATGGTTATCTATTATATAAGGCTTGACGTGCCTAACGTAAAATGAAATAAATAAATAAATATCGTCAGACTGACACACCAACTGTATGGTCCCAAACTAAACAATGCTTGTACTACGGCTACCGTACAATGGACTGGGGACGATACCAGTGACACCCAGACCAGATCAAATTACGAAAAGGCCATTTCCGAAATTTTCCCCGCCGGGAATCAAACCCGCAACCACCATGTGCAGTGAGCCACACAGCCTGCGCTCGAACCACTGCATCAAGCGGTCGTCAATTATGCCTAATTACATTTGAGATTCAAATGTGGAAATGAAAATTCAAAATAGTCAGCAACATCGATCAAGTTTAACAACTTGAAATGAATATTGCAACATTTTGTTGTAACACAAACAACCAACGTCACAGTGATGTGGCAATGTCCTTGAACCCCTCAAATCCCGTATAAATGAAAATAATGATACAATTTCACGCGCAGACAGAAAGAACGCCGCGCCCGTAAATCGGTGGAAGAGGGTCTTATTTCAAAGGTCGGTGCAAGCAAACACGGCCATCAATACGGCTCGTCCGCCAGAATGTATAGCCGCACCGCAGCCGGCTCGCAAAGATCGCTAGGATGGTTTAATCCCGGTGCTCGGCGCGTGGGCGACACGCTTTAAAAGCAATGAAAGTAATATTAAGGGGATGATAACTGTAAAAAAGTTTAACTTAATGTTGATTCGCTTGTGATAGAATAGAATTGAATAGATAACGGCCGTGACGACCGCTTGGCTCAATGGTTCGATGGTAGGTTGCACGGCTCACTGCACATGGTGGTTACGGGTTCGATTCCCGCAGGTCTGGGTATCACTAGGATCGCCCTCAGTCCATTGTACGGTACCCATAGTACAAGCTTTGCTTAGTTTGAGCCTATACAGTTGGTGTATCTGTCTGGCGATGTTTATTTATTTTTATAACTCTTTATACATATACCCGATTGAAACGGCATAGTGTCCCTACACTTACCCTGAGATTTGGTGACAGGAGATGAAAGGAATTTATAGGATCTCCTTCTGCTTACAAGACATAGTTCGAGATACCCCATCTGAATGGCTTATTGTGTAAACACAGATCGCCAAGTTACAGAATTTAATTGAAAAAAAAAAAAAAAAAAAAAACTCTTTATTGCACACCAATATCATAACACGGATAAAATACGAACTAGAGTAGTAGATTGGGCGGTCTTATCGCAGGCTACGATCTCTGCCCGTCAACCTTTGAATAGACAGGATACCGCTAGACTCAAAGCATGATGAAGCTCCTGAGGGCTTCAAATTGATAAAAAATAAGTATTGAATACAATAATCTATAATACGAATATATTGCCCTCGTATATAGGTATATATTGTGTATGAAATTATAAAGCATATCTAGAACATTGATGCACGGCAGAGTTAACAACAAAAATGTTTTTGGGCTCCAAAACAAGCCAGTGTTTCCCGAAAAACAATGAAAATTAACTTTTAGTGTTATTATTCGCAATAAAAACGATCTTACGTAGCATACTCATGAAAACAGTACCTTAACTGCACATAAGCTCGCATTAAGCTCTGTCGAGTATTTTGTGTTACCCTTGCCATGTATTTTGTTACCACTTACATTCGAGGACAACCCATAAAGAATATTTTTCATTACTCATACTCGGAAAGTAGGTCTGAAGTTGCCTGAGGAGCGGGTTTGAAAGTAATACTTTTCAGCCCTAGGGAGAATCGCTTTCTTCTGACAGTTGTCAAATTATAAAAAAAAACTAGTTCTACTTTCACATTTCTATTAAAAAAAACCTCAACGTAAAAAAAAACTCTCAACCTAGAGCCATAAGTAGTTACCGTAAGGGTATTGCTGACATGTTACACCTAGTGTGTTCTCACGTATTACGAACTATATGGACGAGATTGCTTCAAAATGTTTAATTGTTCATCTGTCAAACGGAACTCATTGGTTGATTTTTATAATGGTTTCAAAATACCTCCACACGAGAAACCTTCGACAGTGAAGCTTTCAATGCTTTAACATTTTGCTAAATCATTCGTAATGTGTCATTATGCTCATTAAGGTACCAACCGATGTTGTCAGAAAGGAAGATAAGCTAAGACATAATCGGACGTGAACATTAAGGTGCGTCGCGTTATCTTCGAGCGGCTTAACATTTCAATTAAGGGTACGATTAAGAAATTAAAGGTAATGAGTGGTAAGACGCCGCGTACGACCGCTCCGGGATTAACGATTCAAAAGAGTGTGTAATTATCACCGTTTGGAGCGAGAACAAATCGTTCGCTTGGAATATAAGGGTGAAGCGGCGTTTTGAATTATTTCATTCGGTTGGTAAATGATAGCTGGTTTTATAGTGATTGCAAATGACTCCGAGATATTAATTAAGTTCTTTTTCTAGTGTTTTATAACTGTTGAACCACCACTTGGTATAGTCGTTCAGTGTATGGTAGGAGTCGAAGATTCTAGTTAAATAAAACACTTTCTGTTGGTTGATGAATTTAATGTTTTTTTTTGTGAAGGACTAAATTTTGTTGGCCGGGGTGGCCATAACAACTTCACCCGGACAGAGGGCGAGCGCAAGTGCGCTCCAGCCAGAGGGGCAGGGGGGCAGCTAGCTCAAGGGTGCCACAAAAGACACGACCTCGGCTTGAGCCGCTGCCAAGAGAGGTGGCGAGGGTAAAACTACCACCGGATCGGAACGCGACCTCGACTGAGAAGATCCGGCAATTGAATGGTAAATTTTAAACCCTCTTTTATATATGAAAGCCACAAGAACACAATGCTTGTGAGAACAAAATCGTCTTAGCGACATCTATTGCATCAACGATAAGCTATAAGTTCTCAGTTCAAATATTTGAAACAGAAACCATTCTAAACATAGTGAAACCTACGTTGCACAATAACAAAGCCAGCAAACAAGCGTACAATCCGCAAATGTTATTAGTAGTTGGTGTTGGTTAGTGTTACTTACTGAAGTGAGAAGTGAAATAGAGGAAGGGAAAGAGGGAGTACGTTGGGCTTCCCACTCTCTCACTCATAGTATGAAACTACTAACTACTTTACGCTGGTAGTCTGTGAAATGGTGGCCCTGGTAGAGCGGTCCCTTATATTATATGGTAATAAACACAGATATAGATTTACATAGATAACGCAAGTAACACGATTTGTATTGATACCAAGCGTGCCGAATTTTTAATGAATTTTTAACACCTACTGTGACGTCACAGGTGAAATTTAGTGACGGGAAATCCAAACCGATTCAAAGACACCGATACCGCCGATGCCCCTCCGCCCGCTACGATTCTCTCGAGTGATTATTTCGCTCATACTCATATTTTTTTATATCTGTGGTCCCGCTCGCTCACAAGTTAGCGGACGACCAACTTTGACGCTTGGTCGGGGTTCGGACACGCGAAGTACATGCATTTGCGTTATCTTAAGTGCGCTTTGACATGTAATTTTCTACTGGAAAAACATTTCCAAGATCGCTCTCAGACTTGAGATCGATTTAACGGGCTTAACTATATCGTGTAGTCGAAACTAGTGAATTCTAGTTACATACCATGCAGACTGCAAGAAAACTAACTATAGTACCGATTAAAATACTGCAAATTGTCTGCATGTTGGCTATTTTATGCGGTGTTCGACATCGCTGCGACCCACCCTCCTTACGGAGCGACACTACATGTAATTGGCACTGGCTACTGGCCATTTTTCGTATCTCTATCGATATCGATATACGTAGTACGATAGGTAGAGATGTCGTTAGTTTGACATCTATAAAAACTTGTTAGTTAGGTACAATAAATAAAAACGTACTACACCCCTAAATCCCGACTTATACAGAAGTCAATCTACAATCCAACATTCAGTGATATCACTACGGAAATGAGTACCCCTCTCCATAGATCTCGACACACAAGTAGATTTATCAGTCATGCTAATCTTGTAAACAAATATGTGGCAATGCAGATTAAGAGGGGTTTTTTTATCAAATGTCTTCGTCTTCGCTACCATAATATTAAGTATAGAGTACCCATATACACCCAACTCTACGAATTCAATAACTCTATCTACAGGATTAAAACGAATCGTTCTTTATCGATCCCCTAACAGCCCTCACACCGGCTTCCGTATATGGATATTCGCCAAAAACCGTTGCAAAAAGCCCCCACAAGTGCGCTTACCATACAGGACGACAGTACGCTTGCGTCGAACAAAGAACGATACAAGAAATAATTACGCCCATTGATCGCAGCTCATTAAAATGGACCAATGGGCGTAGGCGGCGCGCGCGCACCACTATAAGTACAAAAGAAATATGGCGCGAGTAGGCGCAATTTGCCTCGGCGCCGCCGATCGTATTCGTTTATCGGTATTCCAATTTCGCTACCGATGTATTCAATTAGAATTAACGAAACGGCTGCTATGCTAACGAAATAAATAAGACTGTAGCGATGAATTTCTTGGGATGTTTACTTTGGTTTCCTCCAAGATAAACTGTGTTAAGCACTTTGTATCATGTTTGGCTTAGAATAAAGGCTAGCAGTAAATGTGATAGAAGTAAATAGTGTGTTGTACATTGTAAATAAGTATATTTAATAGAAAAGATTATAAAAATAATTAGTGATTATATTTAGGTTCTCCATGCGCTCGTTGATGTCTTTTGTTTTGACATGCAAGTAAGAAACATTCTTGTTACACAGTTTTGTTATTTAGGCTACCCGTAAAAGATCTACTGTTCTACTTCTCAATTAAATCAACATTTTATAGAGAACTATACTCCCAAATTCACGATTCCGTTGTAAAAAGGTAAAAATTATTACTTTCTCATAAAAAAATCTGATAAAATTCTTTGCATCGTTATATTTTTTTTAAATACATAAGTTAAAAGTATTTCGGCGGGAGCAGGCTCGCGACAGGCAACTTCAGGCATGTCTCATTAACTCGGTCGTTATTCACGGCCCGCCATCTTGATTCGCGTCAATTTGCGGGTCGCGTGTGACACAAGAGCGACGAAACGTGCGCACGCGCCGCCACACGCCGTATGTTGTCAACGGTATTTACTTACTAAACATATTGAAACAACGATTTTAAGCAAATCCCAACGCAACTACATGAAACGAGTAGGAATCGAAGAATCCGTAACAGCCATGTAATTTATTGCAGACTCAACTGTAAACTTCATGCATCACTCTATCTGGGAGAGTGTTGCTCGAATGAATATGTGACTCTATCCTAGACATAATCTTTCAGTGTAAGGCTTCTAGTCGATCAGTGTAATTTCTAAAGAAAAAACTGATTCATTCAAATCCTTTTACTTGTTATTATGTCGTAGGTACCTACTTAAAAGGTTCCATGTTTTTCTTTCAATTGTAGAGCATCCTATCGAGCATCGTATCGATCTATTAAATATTGCTAATGTACACTTCTGTAAAGATTATTAGATAAGTGAGTACAGAAAGTGCACAAAACTTTTATTTACAACTATTTATGGTAGAGTTCTAGCTCTATAACGTAAGAACGGTGGTCCTATTCAGCTCGGAGCTCGTTGAAGTCTAAATCACTGTACTACAGTCGTGTAATATAACTCTATATTACCTATATAGGTATTCAACAGCTTCCAGGTTTCCAATTAGTCGAAATTTATATAACTCTATATTAGTCTGTAGTCGTAAATGTTAAACGTATTTTATTGCACTCAATTCGACCCAAATGGCAACCTTCCGTCCTCTTTTTATGATCCATATAAACTAAGTCCAGATAAAATATGTCCTAATTAAGATCACACGGTAGCTAGCTTTATCTCCTGACTTTTCATTTCTATATTTCTTGTACTATATAAAAATATTTCTAAATAAATTTGTATAAATATAATGTTACTTATATAAATATATATATCTGTAGTGTGATATTTCATGAATTAATATATTATAATAATAATGCATCCTCCTATTCGAAGGTGCATTAAATCATGAAAAAAAGAGCACACATACTTCTGTTTTGTTAATAAACTATAAATAAACTCATATTAAGTATTTAGATATACTTCGTGGATATACTGACTTTGTTAGGTCATCTACCTACTTAAATTTTATTTGATCTTTTCCACGAAATTGCAATAAAAAGTTTTTTTTTTGGTACCATTATTTTATATGGCATATAAAAGGTATTAACGAGGTGATATAAAAGCACATCGTTTATTTTATCGTTATTTCATTATTGTCCATAAAGGACATAAGAGAACAGCGAATAAGTACCGAAATTAATAAGAATAAGAATAAATCTATACAAATAAATAAAATTGGAGTGTCTGTTTGTAATATCAAAATATCACCTTTTCACTAAATGCATATGAAAGTACAAACGACACCTATAGCAAAAACGCGATTTAAAATTTTTTTGTCTGTCTGTCTGTCTGTGTGTTTGTTCTGGGTAATCTCCGAAACGGTTTTGACGGGACTTTCACTGGCAGATAGCTGTTGTAATAGGGAGTAACTTAGGCTACTTTAATTTTTGAAAAACAATTAGGGTTCCGCGTAAAAAAATAAAAACACATGAAATCAAAGAGTATCTCCGAAACGGGTGGACCGATTTTGATGGGACTTTCATGGTAGATAGCTGATGTTATAAGCAGTAACTTAGGCTACTTTTATTTTAGAAAATAAATAAATAAAAAATGGGTTCTGTCGTGCGGGCTCAGAACGCGGGAGCGGGCTTTTTTGTTAAGTTAAATTCCACGCGGACGAAGTCGCGGGCTCAGCTAGTTTATTATAAAACAACAGTTACACGTACAAAATTTAAATAGTAGGTACAAGAGGTATATTGCTAGTAAGTAACTAAATCACAATTATGTACGTATTACTGTGGATCCCAAACTAAGCAAATGCTTGTATCTTGGGAACCAGAGTAGTGGCATAATTATGCTACACAATTTAAATTTAAGGGAGATGATTACAATTATTAATAAATTTTCATAGGTTAGATGAGGTTAGGTAATCTGATATTGTTTTCTTATATTTACGCGAATACTACACATTGAAATGAACGCGATAAAATCCGTAAAATAGTTTTATTTTAATTAGGTAATCTGAATTTATTGATTGTCTCATAATCTATAAAACAATATTTTAGTTCAAAGAAATAAACCGACTTCAGAAAAACCAGGGTGCACTTAATGGCTAGAAATAACTAGGGAAATTATAATTTCTTTTATTTGGATGTAAATTATGTAAGATGTACCTAAGAAGTAGTCCTAAAGTAGTGTAAAGATAGTGGCACCGACTCATATCAACCGAAATATTAACAAAGTAATAATGTTAATATGGCAATGGTATATGTTAGAGTTATGTGTATTGTCAATATATATGTTAGTTTATAAGGTATATATCTATCGGCCTTCGACGCCTGAATATAAATAAATAAATAAAAAGGATCTTTGGTACAACAAATAACATTCGATTTTACAGTGCCCCAGAGTACTCCCCTATAAATTATCTTCGCATGAAACGCTTTCCGATGCCAATTATTGCTCCTAGGTAGGTACCTATATAGTGAACATTCCCGTCAATCAGCCCAAACAAATACACATCACGTCCTTGTGGAAGCCAGTCACAGTAAAAACCAGCAACGTGAGTCGTTTTCACGTAGATACAAGCCCGATGACCAGTTTTTGTTTGGCCAGTATCAATGGAGAGCTGAATGGGGGAGCGAAATCACAAAAAGAAGCGCGCCTCGTGTCGCCATTAGTATTGCGGTGGCGTCCGTACGTGAGCATTTATTTATCGATAATATTGTATCGGATCACATGGTTTTTCTTGCAGTTTCGCTTGCGTTTAAAAGCATTTTTCAGTAAAGTGTGTCATTTTTATTTTTTTATTCTACATCACCCCTACTGTGCATTTCAGCGCTTTGTTACAGTCAGCAACAATTTATCAGTCAATGAATAATAAATTTAATTTCTAATTGATAAATTTTTATTTCAGATAGAGATGTTAATAATGCCAGTATTATATCGACCCCTTTCTTCTGTCATTTTTATTCATCACAATTTTCGTGGCACAGAATGACATAATAATTTAATATATAAGACCATTGAATTTCCTAACAGACACTACTTATATCAGTAAACGTATATACTGATCAACGAATTACTGATAAACATATCAGTAGGTACGTTTCGGATCGCAGCTCGTCGTATTGAACACGCGTTATTTCCTGTGAAGAGATTTCAGTAGCGGTACATTACGAGTGCGGGTTTATATTAGCACACATTAAACACACAATGGTCGTCTGGTTTCCTGGTGTTTTCACTTTTTACTTGATGCATTTATTTATTTTCGCGTTAAGGTAATTTTGGCAATGATGAATTAATTGTTATGTATACAACTATACAAAGAAATACAATTGAAGGGTCATTTGCAATATCAAAATAATTGCTTTTTAAAACAATTTAGGATAAGGACCCACCACTCACCCTTGGCTTGTTAACCTCCAAAATTATAAATCAAATAGGTTGATCGATAATGGAAGAGGTTAACAAAACTTAACTTCGTCGGTCGAGTTTGTCAGTCATGAGTGTCAGGGACCTTAATAATGTGCAATTTTCCGCGGAAAATAGGTACCTTCGGTACTTAAAACAAATTAATAACATATTTTTGTCTCGGCTAATATCCGCAATGGCTGGACCCATTTCGACAGGACTTTCACTGGCAGATGTTTTAAGGTCTAACTTAGGCTACTTTTATTTTATCAAAGTACCACGTGGGTGGATCCGCCAGCAATGTCAACTACTTCTTTACACGTTGTACCTAACTTTTGAAAAAGCTCCCTACACAAAAACCGTATACCGAATTTTATATTTAAAATTCGTATTCTTTACAAGTTTCTACAGGGCATAAATTCGTCACTGTAAGTCGAGCTGTTTATCTCGTTATTTTAAATTTTAAACAATACAAAGGCCCGCTTAAAAACTTCACAATATGCCGCCGCAGCTCCAGAAAACTTTAATCAGCAAAATTTATTGAAAATTTATGTGTTCCCGGTGTGGCATTAATTAAAATACTTGCCGGCCATTGCGCGGACAGAGCGCATACCGCAATATGTCTTGCACATTTGTTAAAGAGCCGAGTTTTGATAAAAACACCGATTGCGCGACCGATTTTCCATATAAACCGAATGTTCGGAAAAAATAAAAGTATTATAAGTAACCAATAAATCTTTGTCCACGTTTTTGTGGATGGTGTTGAACATAAAGTCGTATTATCGTTTTTATTGGTGCTTTTAAATAATAATTTAAACACTGGACTTTAAAATATAGGTAGGTTGCTTTCAATGCATACGCGTTTGATACATACGAGTATATATAAAAAAATATTACCTGTTATGTTTATGCCGTTTATTAATTAATAATTTAATTTTCTACATCTTAATAACATAGTAAATTATAAAAGGGTATAAAACAAAAAATAAAAGTAAAATCCCGGTTGGAATCGCGTGGTTTTGGATCCGAGCATGCGCCAGCGGCGGCGGCGGCGACGCGACGCAGAAGGCTCCAATACGAAGCCCGTACATTACCCATCAACCCTACAGATTTTAAACCGATTATAAAATTCATAAGCTTGTAGTACACACACAGTGCATTAGAACCAATGTTTATGTTTAATAACAACAATAGAACAAAAATACATCTAAAACCTGACAATTTCGATACAAAGAATACGAATCAACCGGTACAATCCATCAATCGAGAACAGTCATATACATATTACCGCAACACCATTTGAGTGACCAAATGAGTCTGAACAGAAGAGGTCTACCTTTGTCACGCGAGATATTTTCAATATAATGCACTTTACACATATTATATATCTCAAAAGGGACTCTGTTTTCAGCCTATAAATTACGGGTCATATTATAATTATAACGCCTGTTGGTGTAGCAGTACAAACATCGATTGTCGAAAAAAAATTGCGAAGAGGGATTAATAGGTTCGAATTACGTTATAAGTCATATTTTTTTATTTGGCAATTTTTTTTTTATCAATTATTTATATTATTCTGGCCGCAATTACTGTTTTTATGTAACATAATTATATAACATCAAATGAAACTTCTGGCTTTTTTCATTGGAAACAAATACCATCGATAGACCTCCATATTACGCACAGTGTGTCTGGAATCTGGTTGATATGACAATGATTTATACATTGTCAAGCGAGAAACAGCCTCGACGGGCGTTACTTTCTACAATGTAATGACTGACGCGTATCCCGACACCAGCTCGATTAATAACTGTCGGTAACACAGCTTGCAGTGCGCCGGAGGAGCATAACTTCATTAGAATACCTTTTTAGCATCGTTTGTTCGCTCGGTTACGATACAAGATTGATATGCTTCAGCTGTAAGGTAGAATTCGATGTCAATGGATGTCGAGCAAAATGGGAATACCTAAGATGACTTTCTTAGGAAAATGGTACTTACGACTTATAGAGGAAATGCCTTATGGTAGTTTTAAAATTACTAAATTACCAATTAATTAAAGAAGATAATATTATGTATTTATAAAATGTAATTTATATTAGGTACAGAGGTATCTAGATATAAATAACCACTACCTATATATATATATAAAGAAATACATTAATATCGTCCTAGGAATCCACGACAATGAACATACAGCTACGGTCTCTCCGCAACGCACTTTCTTGCGCTCATTGGGGACAATTACACGAGATCGGAATACCGACAGCATCCTCTTATGTTTATTCAGGCACTAAGCGGCGGAGCCGGCATCCGCGGCATCGCCGCTCCCAACTTGCCGCCGCAAAAACCCGACTCCACACAACCCTGGCCAGTTATTTGTCAAAAATAAAATTATGTTCTGATTATTATTTCAAGAGGGCGAGGCGCGCCGGCGCGGCATCCGCCGTGTGTCCGCCGGCTCGGGGGCGCGCGATGCAGGCGATAAAGCGACAATAAAATACATAAATAATTCATATCGGGAACACGGGTATTGATTCGCAAGAACGTGTTTCAAATGTTTTATTATCGGTGGTATTAATAAATGGGGCAGATGTATGGGCCGTTGTTCTTGCGGCCGACGCATGATTGCTCTGCTTGGCAGTTCAATTAATAAAAATCAAATTTGTTATTTCTGCTATGCGTTCTTTAAATGTATTCTAATAATACTTTGCTGTGGACGTGTTCAACAAGATTATAAGACATTCTAGTTGTGGCAACTTTTGTTCTTAACTCAGTCAGTAAGTAATAAGTCGTATTGTTGTTTTATTTTTGTCGACCTTAAAAGATACTTATCTATAATTATGTAAGTATTATTTTCAATGCAGTAATGTTAAAAGATAAGGATTCATTTACAAACCTAAAATAATACTCAGAATGTTTTAGAGTAGAGAATTTTAATTCATGTTATTTGCAAGGTTCCCTATTTCAAAGTTAACAAAATATTAAAGTACAGTTTTAATGTAGTAGGCCCCATAATAGCTCATACCATCGTATCACTCTCTAAATGTTAAAAAGTAATTTCTGTATTTATGAATAACTAATTAAAAATATCAAGGTCGTCCACATTTATTCAGACCACATCCAAAGGCAACATTACTGTACTTAACGAGATTCTACTCACTTAAAACTTGTAAAAAACATTGCCATTAAGTATATTTATCAAGTTTTGACCAATGGGCAGATGAGAAATGGCCAAGAGGGTGGGTAGGCGGATCTAGAGCTGGCACTTCAAGGTTCACAACTCATTTCTTATAGCTGCAGTCAATTACCCATTCTGTGCTGTGCCGGAGCCAAGACAATTCTCATAACTACACAGTATTTTATACACAGTTACCTAAATAAAGGTGCTTGGATTTGGATTAATTGGATTTGGATTAATTGGATTGGATTCAAATGATTTGATGAAAAAAAAGAAAATACGTTTAGTTGTAGCTGTAAATTAAAAGTGCATTAGGTAGGTAAATGTAGAGTTTAGGAATAATAACTGTGCTTAGAGAGACGACATCACAAATCACAATTGTTTCGTCAGACAAACAATGTGTAAGATTTATCATACTAATATTATAAAGAGGAAAACTTTGTTACTTTGATTGTAATGAATAGGCTCCGAAACTACTGAACCGATTTGAAAAATTCTTTCACTGTTGGGAAGCTACACTATCCAGGGGTGACATAGGCTATAATATATTTTCAATAAATTAGGGATCCTTACTAAAACTCGAATAATGTAACCGCAATGTACCCGTGCGAAGCCGGGGCGGGCCGCTAGTACTTAATAAATAAGTTTTGTTGAAACTACTTATAGGTAATTTTTAACAATGTGGGTATTCACTAAAATACTTTACGTTTTATTCTTATGAGTTTTTGAAGTCAAGCACAGATATTTTAAAAACACTTTAAATAGGCCAATTACATTATTTATAGAACGCACGGGAGAGGCGTAGTACATCAAGCAAAATTAAATAATACGGTGGTTCGGCGGGATCAAAGGGGCCGCGGTATGATGATTTGCCCCACAAAATGTCAACAAGCCACAATACGCCGACAAAAGGCCGAAGCAAGTGAACAAGATTGCCAGGTGTATTTAATAAATTTGGATTTTCTTAGCCTTGCGTATTTTAAACTCTCAACGACAGTATACTTAAAAGGAGTGATAAAAGTTTGACGCTTTGTTTGACTCCGCGGAATCGAATGAACCAATTTCAACGCGGTTTTTTTATAAGATGATGATGGATATCGGTTAATGTAATAACGATAATTATCGGTTAATTGTGCACCCTGGGTCCGCCCGTAGCGCTTTGACTTTGACCAAATTTGAGAGGCATATCTACTTCGGATAAGAGGCACCGGTGCGTTCCGTCAGCAGACACCAGAGGCCCTCTACGTCTGAAGGCGGCTACCGGGGAGAATTTAGTGGATGTGGACTCTCACATAGCCCACCTTTTTCACAAGAGGTCGCGGGATCCTTGGAAGAGTTTCAGAAAAAAATACCTACTTTGGATTTGTTTTGTTATTGTTCTTCCCTTTTGAACAATTCGGAATCTATGATAGGTATGTAAATACATTCGCTGTGTGGAGGGTAATTTCATCCATGGCATTATTTAGGCGCTGTCTTGTCTCCCCTATGTGTTAGTTAATATGTAGGTATTTACTAGTACCTGCCTAGTATTATAACCTATAACGAGTATTAAAATTGAGTCTGAGGCAGATATGATCAGCGAAAAAACGTATAGCTCGGATGTAAGGCGGATTAAGTAATGCACCCGTTATCGTAATTAAGCTTATGCTGTTTACAACCATGAGCGTTTTACTAAGCTCGGCCAATATACCCATAAAATATCAGTAAACTTATCCACGTAAACTTTCGCGACTTTCCGCAATAAGTCGACCCATTACATACAATATCTACAATGTAGCCGGTAGTAGGTACCAACCTATCTGAAATGTAAATCTGTTCTAAATTCAATAACTTCCACTTATTAATTTTGCATACCGCATATCTGAGTGGCGCAACGAGTCCGCATTTGTTGATAAATATTGAAATTCGCGTTGATTTCCATTACGGACCACACACGGAGCGGCGTATTTGTAATCGCATAAGACCGCGATATTTTAACGGTTTAGTGATCGTATTACTGCAGATGACAAGCGACGACAGCGCACCATCTCCTTTATCTCCTTAGTAACGAAGAATTCGATTAATCTTTGATTAACAATAATTAGCCATTCGCTACGGATCTCGGCAGCGCGGTGCGGCCGCTATTCGCCCGCGCCGTCGACCGCTGCGGCGGGCGGCGCGCCCACTGCACGCGGTACAAAGATAGAAAATGAATAAGTTAAAAATTACTTGAAAATTAGGCATGCTGACTGAAACGCTCAATTAATTCATGCTTATGAACTTTATTATATTATTAATTGTGACCGCGACTCAGTTCGCGTAGATTATTTTTTTGTCTACCTAAGGCTGACGAATGGATGGCCGAGATAGAAAGTTCTAGTATTACGCAAACAGTCAAGAGAAAATCAGAAACATACCTACCATTTTAAGGGTTAGGTACCTATGCAGATAATCTATAACTTATGATTTTAGCATGACCGTCGGTTATTCAGAATCTACTTACCTATAAGTATAAAACTGAAATCTGGCACCTCTATAGATAATACTTATTTATTACAAAGATACTGTTTATAAAGGACCCACAATACTGACTTATGCGGCACGACATGCGACATGTCCGAAACTATGAGATCAATCAACCGTCTTGAAAATTTGGTGTACATTTTGATAAAAGTCGCGGGATGGAGCTGGTGTTATATATAACAAAATTACCTATTATGTTGGTGCCCAGTGCTAGTGTGGACACGGCCGGCGGCAATAAAATGCACAAGATCGCCATACTTTACATAAATACATATCGATATCGCAACTACACGCGGGCTGAGGCACGAGCTCACTACATTAACTGCAGATTCAATCCTAGGGATTAAAATAATGCAAATAATGCTGAATATGAGTATCGAACGAAGGAGGTTTTCATGACCAGGGAATTGAAGAAGTATTTATACCTAAACGACAGGCCTTGGTGGCATTGACTGGACTAACGAGAATACCTAAAAGATTAAAGGCAATAGAGAAATCAGTGATCATAAAATCTCATAATGACGAAATATTATTTGGGCTGGATCGACCGGGGATACCTACCACCCTCTTACAGAAAATCGGCGTAAAATAGCCCCATTCCGAACGATGCTTGAGAGCCGTAAGCACCCCCCTTACCCTAGTTTTATCCCACTCCCCTTCAGGTCATTCTACGGTAAACGCTTAACAGCAGGCCGGTCGTACACTTGTTTGCCGACTTTGTTACATAAAAATACCTACGCGTAAGGTTAAGCCATATCATCTGCACGTTTTTTTTTCAAACCCTATTCGGCAAAACTGCAATGTAACCGAAAATTACCGGGACAGAGTTATAATAATACCTGCCAAGGTGTCTAGTAGTTTCATTCCCACGAACACAGGTACAGGTGGTTACGGTTCTCCCAATATTCCCATGCTTTCCTATCATTAAGGGGAAGATATTTCTGATGATTCGCGAAGTTGCGATGCTTGGTAAATTCAAGTACCTACCTATTACGTAAGTATTATCCACTATACCTCCTTATCTTTATAATGCGACTTAAGTACTTGATACTGATTTAAGTACTATATTGGATAACATGAAGTAATATTGATACGCAACGATAGTCACATCACAAATTAGGCAGGACTGTCGTCGTCTCTATTTATTCTGATGAAAAAATATTTTATTTCTTTCATGTTAAAATATTCAAATCTCTATAAAAATATCCGATAAATTTCCACAGGAGCCATGTAATAGGTAAAATTAAGATCTGAGGAAGAAAGATAAAAGGAAACCACTAGCCAACTTATTTACATTTTCCTTAAATTGTATAATTGAAATAGTAAGTATAACTTTTTTCATAAATAATTTCTTCCACTCGATTGGAAGTAACCAATATTTAACATCCCCTTATCACCATTAAAATTTCATTGAATGAGAGCCACAAAAAGGTTCATTGGTTGATCCTTTCACTAAATTTGTCATGGTTTTATAAAGATTTAACAAAAAGATCGCCTTTGTAAAAATGCTGTAATATTTTTATAAGTAGGTACAGGTAATAGGTACCTACAAAATGAATGGTCAGCAGTAGGTATAGCTCCCGTAGACTAGGTAGCTATCTACTAACAGAGTTTTTAAAATAGGGACTTAAACAAGTATATTAATCGCAACATAGTAATAAGATCTAAAATATAATTTAACTTTGTTAAAACATATAATCTTTATTGGGCCTACACATTATACGTTTCATATTATATTAGGTACTACGACTAGTAGGAAATGATAATTTCGATTTAAGCCATTATCTCAATGATCCTGATTGATTAGTAATCACCTATGTTAAAAAGCGGGAATACTACTTCAGAATCAAAACTTTAAAGCCATATTTAGTGACCCACGTATTGTATAAAACCTTTACTATTCGCATCCTTTTGTTGCGTAGTTACAAAATATAGAATGACTGACGGGACGGGAGTCCAGCTTGCGGCGGGTGGCCGTGGGAGGCACCCCGCAAGCCTTCCGCCGCGCGGGAACTTCGCGCATAAATGGGTTTTTGTCATGTACAAATGAAACAGGTACGTAGGTACCTATTCTCATCCCATAACAGCTTGTTCACGTGATTAGGCCCAAATCTACGTCACCGGCTTATAATAAACCTTATTTGTACCTATTGAAGCTGTCGCTAAAATAAAAATAAAATGTTTCTTAATTAAAGGTGGAATTTTTAAAAGTAATTAGGATTTAGATCTCTATTTTCCACCATTAACGTATACGTTAGGAAATCCTAAAAATCGAAAAAAATTGAAACATTATAAACACGTAGGTAACTGGCATTACATGACGAAAAACGCCTACTTTCGAGCTTAATATTTCGTAAAAGGAGTCAGGAATTTTGGCGTCAATAGCCTAGTAGTCCGCCAGGCCGGCTTCCGTAATAAACAAGTTCCTGGTCCGATCCCTACACTGTCCATTATATACCTACTTACTAGCTGTGATACCAATAAAGCATTTAGCTTTGAATTAAATTCCCGTAAGCAAACGAGAATCGATTTCACCGCATCAGTGGCGTTTAGTGCTAAGTAAGTTTACGCTTTATGGAGGCACTTTAATCACTTCAAAATACACACTTTTATTGGCTTCTTGATAATGCTATTAATGCTGCTGATGTCCAGTAATCATAATTTAACTTAATAGCATAGCATCGACGCCATCGACTACTTTATTTTCGTAAAGCGAATAGGTACTTATGCGGATGAATTACGCAGTAATAAGCAGCGTCGGCATTAAGTGCTTATGTGTAAAGAGTGTTTGCAAGAATATATTAGGTAGGCAGGAGACGAAGCTAGTGAGATATTTTATGGTAGCCTGAAGGCTTGATAGACATATCTATCTCTAGTTAGGTACTTCCTTAAATATGCAATACAGAAAACGAACGAGGCTACTGCGACCACTGTATTTTGTTCCGTAAACCTTTAAACACAAAAATATACTGGATACCTTATATTAATTATTGAAAAGTTCTGATCGCAATGTATCTAATCTACCTAGTGATATCATAAATTATATTTTTTTCTTCTCAATGAACGACACATTAGAGATTTCAATGGGAGATCATAGATATAGGAAGCGAAGCGAAAAGTTCTAAAAGGTCTTTGGGGTAGATATAGTTTCTATACAATATTGGTAATTTATGATAAGGTCATGAATATGCATATCAAGCTTAGGTACGTGTGCCATTTTAATGATTTTAAAGTTACAAGCAAAAAAAAACCTATTGAAAAAGATTATTCTTAACCCCTCAACCCTTTGCGTGAATAAACAAAAGATATCGAATCCTGTCAATAGCCATTTCACCCGTCATGAATATGCAAAAATAACAATTAAATATCCAATATTGGCTTTGATTTTTAAACTTAGTTGAGTCATGGCGTGATCATTAATCGATCCTACAATAATCGAACTCAATCGATTTTGGTATCGAAACGAAAGGGGTTGCATTTTTTATAGCACCTGCCACAGAATAAAAAAACTGGCCTAGCGCATATCGGCTATGATGCACAATTAAGGGTTCCTTAGCCATATCTATAGCGAACATTTATCGCACTTAAGGTGAAGGCGCCTGTCTAGCCCGCGAAGTACAAATTTTTTGAGTTCTTTTAGAAATTTTTCAAAATTTGACCATAATAAAAGACAAATTTTGTAATTATTAATACATTTATTTTACTCTAAATATTATCACGGTGGATATGATACTAGTAAATCACTAAATATACAAAAATTGCCAGATTATCTGGATAGCTGTCGTTCTTGAAATGTTTTAGAGTAAGTTTGATATATTAATAAATGCACTGCACACGGTCTTTTTCGCGAATTACAAAATTTGTCTTTTATTATTGTCAGATTTTGAAAAATTTCTAAAAGAACTCAAAAAATTTGAACTTCGCGGGCTAGATGGGCGCTTTAGCCTTAACCAAAGTAATGAAAGCAGTTTTTTTACCCCATACAAACTTTCACCCCCTATTTTAGTAGAAGTAGTGGTAATAGGCTCTTTGCCGGAAGCGGTAGATATAAAGTGACGTACCTTCCCATTTCCTAGGTAACAAGGTTTATATAACTCAGGCAGTTAATAAAAATAATATATTTTTAGAAAATCGGTCAAGTTTATTATAAAATACATCTTGACTATGATGGAAGTAATAATGATACAATAAAAAATGCACATATTTTTGAGAATCTTTTGGACGTTTTACAAAATACATTTATACCTAGTTTAATATGTTCAGCTAGATACTTACATGGGTATTTTATTTCGAACAACGTATCTATCCATCCTATCCGAAATCAAATCAATTTGTTTTATTGCATAATGGAGTTAATTCATTTTAAAGTGGCCAAATATTTCAAATTTTGGTCATACACATAATAGTCAAAGCACTTGTTTATGCTTCAAGAAAAAAATATTAAAAAGTACTTAAGCCTCGAAAGTGGAATAGCTGCGTAACATCTAAAGCTTTGAGATCCATTCCTGCATTGTCTTGATGTCGGCAGGCGTGTCGTCGTCGCCGGTGTTGGCGGAACACTCGACCACGTCCACGCGACAACCGAGGTGCGAGAACTCAAAATCCTTGCCAGCCTTCCCGAGGTATGTGGTGTTGTTCCCTTGAGACGGGTCCACCGACTGTAGTTGACTGGATTTTGTAACGCGGACGAGGTTACTGGAACAAAATAATTAAGTACTTAGGTACTTACTAACTTTTATCCGTTTTGTCTTATTTTCAACACAACTTTTTATGAATTTGTTCTGAAGCTCGATCCCCAATGGTTATAGCGTGATAATATGTACCCTATTATCGTTTATTGGAAACCCTATCTAGAAATCGGTACAGCCATTTTCCTTCGTAATACTCGCACAACAGACAACAATTCTAAATATGCTCTGGCATTGTCAATTATTTTAAAGATATCTTCAATATACCCAGCTCAGTTACACCTTTATAACAATATAGATTTATTTTTAAATATGAGTAAGTCCACTATGCAAGGCTTCATGAATAGCAATATTGCAACTAGTCTAGCTTAATATAAATAGGAAGATTGTTCTAAACTTTTAACTAGCTAGCCAGACTGATAAATTATTTTATGGTGGTGACAGATATGAGCGGAACCTCAAGCAAAACAACATTTTTTATAAAACATTGGATACAATGGAAACAAAATTTTTGGATCATTCATTGTTCTGCTTGTGATTCCCATCATGTCTGTCACTGCCATTAGAAATTTAAATTAAGTGTATAGATTATGTCTTACATTTCCTTCTCCAATAAGCTCTTGATGACTTGACTGCCCTTGGCCAAGGGCTGGTCCTGCTTGTTGCATAAGATCAATAGCGGTGGACTGTTGCTTTGGACCACTGGATCCGATAGGACAGTGTATAAATACCTGTTGTAAAAAAATAATAATTTTAATAACTTTTTCTGTTGTTATACAAAACTAGATCTAACTTAATGTATTTCCTTCCTCATAGCAATTATATATACAAGTGATAATTTTAAAGAATAATAACACTGAAAGTATGGAAGTATAAAAACAAAGTTATCTATAGTGAAAAATATCTTACATACAACTGCCAAATTTTTACATTTTCACTTGTATGCACTGACAGGACATTCACACTGATTTATAAGTTGTTTTTTTAAATGACTTCAAAAACAGGAAGAGGTTCTCAATTTGGTTGTGTTTTGTTTATTAAAGAAACCAAAAAAATAGAGGCAACAACAAAATGTTGGGGATATTTTAGTCAGAGCAAAGCAAACCAAAACACTCTTTTGTTATTAATCAATTTGTTACATTTTGTCTTTGTTACACTTACTCAGCCACATCCCTGATCTCCTTCTGAATGGTGACAGAATCAACAACATACACAATAGCTTTAGCACTGCTTTTGTACTGATCAAAGAATTTGTTGCGCAGTCTCTCTTGTCCCGGCAGATCCACCAGCTTCAGAGTGTTCTGAAACATGATCATGTATTGGTTACTTTTGTAGTATGAATATTTTTTTGGAATTTATCATGTTAGTTTGTAGTAGTCTGTAGTTGAATTGATGTAAGTTAAATTGAATACATGTTGATATAAAAGCAACAAATTGACATACACCAGATGTTATATATTCTTCAACATTTTCCTTCATAGATGTGAATGTCTGCCTGTACTGTGAATATGCCAAGCGCACAAACAACAAAGTCTTGCCCGAGTCTGACAGACCCATCAACAGCACAGATTTACGGAGGCTGCGTCGCCTCGAGAAACACCACCAGAACACTGGAAAAATTTAATATTAAATTGCATTTCTTTAAAGGCAACCTCTGTAAATTTACAACAAAATCAAAGCTAGCTGTCAAGTAATGATTAACAAATAATTAGTTATCTGGTTTAGTGGGCTTTATCTGCAGAAGCCACCAATGGGAGGTTATAAAAAAAAACATACAATTAGCAGAGAACTAGACATAAAACTAGACTCCATAAAAATGCAACCTTCAATATACACATACCTATTTCTGAGAATATGGTCAGTATGTCACATTTGTCGACAATATTATTTGAGCAAGCTGAACCTACAGCGCAAGAACATATAGCTAAGCAATTACCCTATGTTTACATTAGACCAAACATTCACCCAAAACATGTTGTTGTCTTTATTTTATCAGAGGACAATATGTTTTGAGTGAATGTTTCATCCGGTGCAAACGAGGGTTTATGCTTGCGTGTAAGACAGAAGGTAGTCCTCGATCAACATAACGGTAATAATGATAGCACGTGCATTATTTGCACATTTGCAATTGTTGAATTATATAAAAAACTTTTCTGTCTATTAGCGTCTGAATAAACATTTATGGAAAAATCTGTGAATCAATTAAAGCATGTAATAACTTACCAAAAGTAGAAAGAAGTATTATTATACTGAGTAAGGTTATATACCGGGGATCATTGAGCAAAGGCTCCGTGTGGATCTTCTCCTTCATTACTTCTGGTTCCATGGCTATTTATTGATGTGTTTCAGTAATGGTTAGGTTAATTTTAAAACAAGTACGGACGAATTTCAACTAATCCAAATAAACTCCAACACAGCTTTACACATCGGAAAGAATTGTCAATGTCAATCGCAGATTAGAGATATGTAGCAATATGTCAATCAGTCACAGTCTGCCGAATCGGACAGTCAGTCAATCTTTTGATATTTTTTCTTTTGCGGGTATCGCTTCTCGTAATTAGCCAGTGTCAAGTAAAATAATTTAACCATACCTACGAAAGGTTCATTTAATTTACTGATAAGGTTTAGGGTGAGGGGACACATAAGGTCTATATAGCCAGTCAAAGGCCGTCATGTTCTCAGTGAATAAATAAAATAAAAAAATGGTATATATTTTTCACACTGACTAAATGCGATAAGTGAGCAACGAAAAAATAAAATCTAGCTTAGTTCGTGTATTCGCCTTGCTTCATGTTCATATCTCTAATCTGTGATTCGCGCACATGTTTTTTTAGAGTTTGGAGAGTTTTCGTTTGTTATTTGTTTATAAATTAATAATATTTAATACGGCAAGAGAATATAATAGTATAAGTCTATGGTGTGATATTGGCAATGTCGACATTTAGATTCAATTTTTTAGGCACAGATGAAAACGATGCAGAGTCAGGTTGGCTATTTTTTATAATTGCGTGTTTTCGTTATGTCGGGCTTTCATAGATTCCACTTAGGGCTTTATTAAAAGGTCACAGATTCTTGTATTACCTATGTCATCATTCCCTAATATGTGATATGACTGACTCTAGCTGTTATGGATGCAGTTATGCAAAATGGAACTAACCAATTAGCTATTTGGATTTATATTCCTTAGGAGGTATGCCATAAAATGTATTTCTTGCAGAATATAAAGAAGAGATTCTGTGGCTGGAGAGCAAAGAAATCATCCCAGATAAAATAAGAGAAATGGAGGAGAAGGTAACACATGCCAAAATGTTTACTTGTGGTGATACTGAGATAGGGCATGTTATAGTCAATGATGCATTGGCTAGCATTAAAGACGATGTGTTTAAAAATGTAGTCCAACTGGCTGAGAAAGATCATAGTGATCTGGTCGCTGGCTCATATGAAGGTAGGTAGGTATGCATTAAACAAATTCATTTTTATACACAAGGAACATCATTTTATTATCAGTTTGAGTGAACTAAAAAACATTTTATTTCAGGTGGACTAAAAATTTGGGAATGCACAAATGACCTGATGCTATATTTGACAGAAAACCTAGATGGCATTAATTTTGATAAATTGAATGTCCTGGACCTGGGCTGCGGCGCAGGGATATTAGGGATTTATGCATTTAAAAATGGGTCAACAGTAACATTTCAAGATTATGTAAGTCATCTTTCATATAAATAACACTGAATATTTGTAAGTACTTATTATTGACTTTGAATATTATAATGATTGTACTAATATTAGAAACTCATTATTTTTTATATCTTTCAGAACAAAGAAGTTATCGAAAATGTGACAATACCAAATGTTTTGTTAAACATTGATGATGAAGAAAAAGAAATCAAAATTAAAATGTGCAAATTTTACACAGGAGATTGGAGCTCATTCCATAAGATACTACCTAATACAGAGTTGTATGATGTAATTCTAACATCAGAAACAATTTATAATGAATCCAATTATGATAAGCTCATTAATCTGTTTGTGGAAAGACTGAGAAAAGACGGTGTGATCTATGTAGCAGCTAAAACATACTACTTTGGTGTAGGAGGTGGTACAAGGCAGTTTGAGGAAAAGATTAAAGAGCATGGATCTTTGGAAAGTGAAGTGTGCTGGTTAAGTGTAGGTGGTATTCAGAGAGAAATATTAAAAATAACACACATAAAACCAACATAAATCAATAATATATTATTCACATAGTTTATTTATTTGATCTTTTTTACAATATAGGCTTCTGAAGTCCTTAATTTACTGTTCTATTTTATGGAGATAATCTTTCGAAAACCCATCCATCCTCTCCTTCATGCAGAAGTTTTCCATCAGGTACTTCTCTTTCCTTTGGTTTCCTGAATTTTATTCGATCATGGAGACGGTCACGCTGACCTTGCCAGAATTCAACAGTCCTTGGCCGAATTATGTATCCTCCCCTGAAATAATATTTAACTAACTGAAGTAGGGACTCTGTATTATGTATGTGTAGACAGAATCTAACACAATTACTTACCAATAGCTAGGCTTCGGGACTTCTTTATTAGGAATCATGTACTCAGCTTCCAGAACCTTTTCTCTCGAGCACAAAACATCTCTAGACTCTATTGGAGTACTCTGGTAACTAGCACAGGCAGCAATCTGACTCGGCACTGGCCTTGAGTGGAAATAATTAGTTGATTCCTCATCAGACAGCTTCTCTACCTGACCTTCAATTCTCACTGATCTATTGAGAATTTCCCAGTAGAAAGTAGCTGCAACATTTGGATTAGCTTCCTGAAATTACCAATAAATGATGTCAAATAAAGTTCCTGATTATGTTGCAAAATTAAGTTACAGCTATACAATACAAAGAGAACCACTATATTACCATACACATCATACAATAAATAATTACAGAATCTCTCTTTTCAAACACAAACAGGCAATATGAAAGGCAGGCTGATGAAAATAAAAAAATAGTTAACAATCATGAACATTGGTAGCATAGATTACTTAACAGAATGATAGGAAATGCCTTTAGTAGGTAGGAGGCACTTTAAATAATCATTTATATTATAGGTACATAATATAAACAATTATTTTTTCCAAATAGGTAGGTAGATCTTACTGCAGTAATAAGTTGATTCTAAATCAAGTAAGTACTTACCTACCTACTTTTAGATAAGTATTCTGACTAAACTAACCATTTCTTTTGCTTTCCTGCTCCCGTAGTTGGTGAAAAACTTAAAACCATCTTTACCATACCCTTTGCATAGAACAAATCTAGCAGATGGATATCCTTCCCTGAAAACAATGTTTGGACTTTTAAAAGAATCCATACAGTAAGATATATCATACAGATTATTACCTATTGTACTTATAAAATTACAATAACAAGCAGGAAAAATAATTTATTACTTGGACACAGTGGCTAAGCACATGGCATTCGGTTCTAGAATTTCCTTTTTATTGCAGGCCTCTTCAAACCATGCTTTAAACTGTCCAAACGGTTCTTTCGAAGCTAAGTGTTTCTCCAAGAATGTTTCATCTTTGTCTTTGTATCTAATTCTCATACCTATAAAAAAATGGATTCGTAAATTAGGTAGGTGCCTATTTATTTAAGTACATAAACATACGTAAGGTAGGTACATACATTTTATTACAAAAAAATTATGATAAATATATAAAGTACCTAATAAGTACACACTAAGTAGGTAGGCATTTTGTTTTGACTAAGTACTTAAATAAGTATAATATGGTTAGTTGTTAAGTTTATTTCATATTAGACTGAAATAATCAATGACATTAAAATGACCTTGAGTTTCAAATAAATAAAAACGAGTAAGAGTCAATTAGGTACACTACTTACTTAGGTACCTAAAAATTATCAATGTAAGTATGTAAAATAACTTACCTCCTATATCAATACTCATGTTTCTAAAATGTTTATTCACTACTACACAAGAATACGAAAAGTTAATAAAACGTTTGAAATTCATACAACCTACTTATTAGCCCCTTACTAGGGTACTGTGAAAAAAAATTACTTACTGTTAGTACTGTTATGCCAAGCCAACACAATGGTTGGTAGGCATGGGCAAAGACAGGCAAAGAGTACAAAAATATTGAATATTATCATTATTTAAAGGGCGCTTTTACAATATCGATACCGTCGACCGATGTCACTTGTCGATACGGCAGATACTGATATCCGATACAGTGGTGTTATGTTGACAACGGATGTCGATGTCATCTAATAGGTAGTAGATGTTACACCGGATGCTTATGATAATATATATGTTAAAACACCGGCGCCGGCGTATAAAGTTGAATAAAAACCAAAAACTTGCAGCAAAAACTTGTATTTTAATATGAATAGTAAGTATTGGAATATTTACAATACTATCGTTATTAAAAGATCTATAATAGCGTGTTTTACTGAAATCAAAATCACTGTTGATACTATCGACAGTGATTGCAGTAAAATACGCCATAATAGTGATAGTATCGATAGTTTTACTACATCGATATTTACCCAAAGTTCAATAGTATTGCACCGGTATTTTAGTTCATTAATAATAATAAAAATAATAATTTAGCCCTCTTGAAGTCCCGCTCCTGGGCACGGGCCTCCGCTCAACATGAGGGGGATTCAGGCCATAATCCACCACGCTGGCCCAGTGTGGGTTGGCGGATTTCACATGTCTTTCGAAAATTTATTAGATCTTCTAAGACATGCAGGTTTCCTCACTATGGTTTCCTTCACCGTAAGCAAGTGATCATCATATAGAAATTATGATTCGCACATAGATTTCGAAAAATCCAGAGGTGCGAGCCAGGGTTTGAACCCAAGACCTGATGCCCGCAAGACGCGTGCTTTAACCAATCGGCTATCACTGCTTTAGTTAGTTTAGTTCATTAGTATATTGAAAATAGTTGTATTATCTAGTAACTTCCCGTTATTGTACTTATACTTACTGTAGATTTAATAATACGTACCTACTCACAATTTATGCGACTGCGATTAGTTTGACCAAGAGTGCAGAGTAATTCCTAAGGTTTGAATCCAACACGATACTATTGAATTTTGGTAAAATATCGATATAGTAAAACTATCGATAGTATCGACAGTGATTGCAGTAAAATACGCCATAATAGTGATAGTATCGATGCTATTGATAGTATCTATACCCAATAGTATCGATACTTTCGATAGTATTGCACTTTATCAATAGTATTGGTCAATTTCTTGGATAGATACTATCGATAGTATTGTAAAATTTCAATAGTATCGATAGGGCTATCGATATTGACTATTTTTCAAGGTCAACTATCGATTTTTAGGCAACACTACTACGAACGAAGTGCCTTTCAGTGTTGTACATAGTATGGAAGTATATAGGTACATGGTATTTTACTTCTTATATCTATGATAGGTAGTATAGGTACTTAATAATTGCATGCTTGAAGCGAGCCTCTCACAAGTTTAGACCATAAATCAAACAGGACTTTCAAGGCGCAAAGGAAGAGCGCGAAGTGAAAAAGTGACGTTGGATTTTAATTTCCAAAACTTATGTTTACTTCAAGATGATTATAATATACTAGCTGTGCCCGCGACCAAAGACTACTATTGTATACTGGACCCGCGATTTCGTCCGCGTGGAATTTAATTGACACAGTTTCATACAAACTTTCATCCCCTATTTTATCCCCTTGGGGGTAGAATTAATCAAAATCCTTTCTTAGCGGATGCCTACATCATAACATCTAACTGCATGCCAAATTTCAGCCCTATCCGTCCAGTGGTTTGGGCTGTGCGTTGATAGATCATTATGTCAGTCAGTCAGTCAGTCACCTTTGAGTTATATATATTTAGATTTATATTCTTCTTGGTTTACTTGGATTATAATATTCATTATATTTTATAACCATTAATATTTTTATAAATTTGCGTGAGTGTGGGCAATTGATTGAAACAAAAGTTGTAAAACATTCCGGGTATAGGCCTAGTGAAAGGCCTTCGATACATGAAAATTAAAACCACAGATTAGAGATATGTAGCAAGCTACAGATGGGTCAGCTCTTTTTCGACATAGTTCCAATTGTTCCGTTTTGGCGCTACAGTCCTACAGTCTACAATATACTCTGTGATCGCACAGTTTGACAGATAGGTGTATCACAAGGTACTCTGTGGGTGTATATGTAGGTATAGTTATGTATATAATAGTGATGTGGAGGAAAAAATCTGAATATCGATACTAGTGCTGTTCTTATTTTGTCGATAAATGTGTAGGTACTTGGGAAGATCTTTTCGTTATTTTTCGAGGCAAATAACAAAATTCATGTGATTTCAATATTTTATTCAGTTATAATTTGTTTTCTTACATTGTCCTACAAATATCCATCACTATCTGATCCACTAGCAATTCTTTTCTTGGGTATTCCAGTGAAAAGGATGGGAGAGATAAATATTGATGTTTTGGTTTTCATTATTATTTTCATTTTTTGCATTATCATTTGGCTCGCCACTTCATCATTATAATACAACGCAGTTTCTGTAAAAATAAACATCACAATACATGTAAAATGAATTCTATCTTAAGCTCACTCTTAGTTTTGTTTGGGAGGCTGGTTCATTTAGTCAGGGAGAATGTAGCATCCTCATAGTGAAGTAATTTTATGAATCAGATCATTAGTTCCAAGGATTATACTTGAATCCAATAATAGGCAAAAGCGGCAAAAGCGCTTGGCAAAAGCGCTTGAATGCACGGAAATTGACCCTGGTTTCCACGAGGTCCATGTAATAAACTGCTCCAGATGTCACTTGCAGGCTATTAAAAATAGTAGTCCGTTTGTTGTGCCAGAGACTGCACTCCCACAGGATGTGATGTGCAGATTGTTCGTTATTGTCTTGCGGCATCGAACATTGACAGAAAGCAGAAGGACTTTTCGTCTTTATTAAATCTATACAAATAAATAAAATTGGAGTGTCTGTTTGTAATACCAAAATAACACCTTTTCACTAAATGCATATAAAAGTACCTACGACACCTATAGCAAAAACGTGATTTAATATGTTTTTGTCTGTCTGTATTGTTCCGGGTAATCAAAACTGCTGGACCAATTTTGACGAGACTTTCACTGACAGATAGCTGATATTTTAAGGCGTAACTTAGGCTACTTTAATTTTAGTAAAACAATTAGGGTTCTGCGTAAAACAATTAAAACACTTGAAATCAAAGAGTATCTCCGAAACGGCTGGACCGATTTTGACGGGACTTTCACTGGTAGATAGCTGATGCTATAAGCAGTAACTTAGGCTTAATTTATTTTAGAAAAACAAAAAAATGGGTCCTGTCGCGCGGGCTCAGAACGCGGGAACGGGTATTTTTGTTAAGTATAATTCCACGCGGCCGAAGTCGCGGGCTCAGCTAGTGTATCAATATAGATATTAGTTCGCCTAGTGGTAAAATTATTGCAGGGTAACAAAATTCATACATACTCCCAATCACTACCGTTGATGTATCTGTGTTATCTTCCACAATTTCCTTGCTACTGCTTGCTACTTGTTTTTTTATCATGACTGCTTCCTGCTTGCTTTTGTAATAATTATGTTCATATTCAATGTGCTTCAGATTTGGTATAACTATGTTCACCCGTAGGAGACATATCTGAAATAAAATGAGCTATGTATTAGCTTAGTTTTGTAGGTTATATTTTGTTTGATAATCATAGTATGAATAAGTTACATAAGGCAATATATAGATAGTAATATAATTACCTTACCTGATGAAGCAAGAGGTACACCGTGAGCACCCGTGTTATTATATACATACACTAATTCCTAAGTTATTAGGGATATAAAACAATATTAAAACGTAGCAAAAACGTGACCGTCCATTTTGAAAAACTAAAATGGCGGATTGCAGTGTTGCCGTTCTACAAAATTAATAGTCCCTAGTAATATGAAAAATTCCACTAAGTCTGCAATCTGTGAACATGTACAGGACCGCACCCGCCATTATATCAGATTTGATAAACCACAGATCCTCGCAAAAGAACACCGATTCCGACCAAGGATGATACGTGCATTTAAATTAAAAAACATCCTAATTTCAATAGGGAAGATGGCTGGGTGCTACCACCAACTTGGGATCTAGTAATTAATATAATTAAATCCAAAACCAAGCGTACCATTGCAAGACCTCGAGACACAGTGAGCACTTTCTGCGTGGATCAGACCGCAAAAACCAACTAAATTTTGAGGGTACCCAGTTTTTAACTATGACATCTGGACGTCTAACACCTCAGTCCCCCCGTGACCACGGTTGCTGTAAAGCAACCGAAACGTCGGGAACATAAAAAGTAAAAATAAACGCGATATAATCCGTAAAAATAGTTTTATTTCAATGAAAAATTCCGCTAGATATCATATATATATTTTTTAAATCTCATAACTTGGGGTTTTTAGAGGGCGCTTATCGCTTAATGTTGGCAAATATTTACATTTTTCGCAAAAATAGCAAAAAACAAATCAATATCCCAACAAATGTGCTGGATAGTAAAAATCTGAAACTGTTACGTTCTAACTAGTCTAAGAATTACATAGTGAACGAGACACACTTGAGGTTGGGGCTATATTTTGTGCCAGAACGCATGTTTATTTATTTATTTATTATAGAATGCTTGTTGTGCTTACAGCAATGCCAAGACGCACAACAAGCTAATAAGGTACAGTGGCTTATATTTAGGTACTTAAAAATCTAATGCAGTCAATTAAAAACATGTGTAATTTCATTTTGAATATATCAACGTCTGGTTGGTTCGCAATCAAAGCGTTGAGTAGATGTACGGCCTGGGCTGTCGGGGCATACTGCGCCGTGCGCGTGCGCACCGGCGGGGCCGCGAGCAGGCGCCGCGTGTGCGCCCGCCGCAACCGCTACGGAGTGATCAGTGAACAGCGCGACAGAGTGGTGGGGTTATCTATTGCATTATATATGTTATTATATTTATGGTTGTTCAGGTGTAGTGGCGGTCTTAAAAAACACATTATTCTTCAAACATATTCGAAAAAAAAGTCGCATTAGTCGCTCAAAATCAGCTAGAAGTCTCGCAATATTTTTTTGTCGCTAACTCATTTTTTTTTTGCCAATAACCACTCATGAATTCCGCTTTATCTAGCAACAAAGTCTCTAGAACGGCAACACTGATTCTTTGTTGTTGACAGACAAGTCCAAAGACAATGTAAATCTTGACCACAGATTAGAGATATGTAGCAAGCAAGAAGCTTGTATTAAAACACTGGAGATAGCACGTAGAACTATGGAGTGAAGACAGGTTTTTTTTACATACATACATACATATTGTACCTCTCACACTTTATCTGAAATTGTCATGATAAAAACAAAAAAATACCCAAACTAACGTGTGATAAGCCAAGATTTCGCCAGTCCATGGTTGATATTTTATGGATTTTATTTACATCTATACAAATAAATAAAATTGGAGTGTCTGTTTGCAATATCAAAATAACACCTTTTCACTAAATGCATATGAAAGTACATACGATACCTATAGCAAAAACGCGAAATAATTTTTTTTTGCCTTTTTAAATTAGTTACTTTGCATTTTTAAATTAATTAAATGCTTAATTAAAAGTGTATTCTTGTAATTTTAACGATGTATTGTGTTGTGCAAAATTGCGGAAGTGTATGGATACCAAACTCAAACATATTTTTAATGGGAGAATTAATAAAACATCAATAAATTATTATGTTTAGTATTTTGTAGCTATTGATTAATGATATAACAGTTTATGTTGTACATTTCGTACTATATTCATATAGTTTACATGAACAATTTACCTAAGAAGGGTGACCATCATCTCACTGTATTTCAGATTTTCTGAGTAAGGAAGGATACAAAAGTATTATACTAATCATATGTTCCAAAGTCAAAAATATCATCTTATTGCACTTATATGAGTACCCACCATATATTGTGATTGTGCTAAGTTTATAAGTAGCACAATCACAATAAGTACCTATTTTATGACGGGTGTGTATACCTACCTTTGCCCCCGGCACGCTTCCACCAACGGAGCCGAGCCGGCGCGGCGTTCGGCTTGCATACGTGATCGCGCTGTAAGTAAGTGACAGTTAGACCGTCACACAGAGAACGCGCGTAAGCTCGAATGCCGGTTCGGTTATTTATACAAATAAATAAAATTGGAGTGGCTGTTTGTAATATAAAAGTAACACATTTTCCCTAAATGCATAATGCAAGTACTTACTCGTACAGTACATATACCGCGGGTTAAAGCGTAAAGTTTGTTCAGGGTAATCTCCGAAACGGCTGGACCGATTTTGACGGGACTTTCACAGATAGCTGAAATATATCAGCTGATATATACCGCACATTTATATTTTTAAAATTTAAGTAATTTTGGAAATTGTTTTACTGGCTTGTTTCATTTTTTATATTTGTTTATGATGAGTGAGTTTGTAACGTTGTATCGACATATGTGATGTGACTTAAACGATTGTATCTTTTGATTGCGGTGACTCAGAAGCTTTATAAATTATTGATTCTTCTTTTTTCTTTAAAAATATGGCCCACTTAGTTTAATAGGTATTTCGCCAGGGTCGAGTTACAAATAGCAATAACAAACACATTTAATAACAATACAATATAAGAAATGTGTATGATGTGATTAAGATTTAAAAAGTAATGATGACATGAATATTCATAATTATCAAACATCATCATCTGCCTTACCTTTTCCCATTATCTGGGGTCGGCGCTGTATGTGTTTTCCTTCCATTCATCGCGCTTTCCTGTCATACTCACATCCACTCCAACCTCGTTCATATCACTCTTGATACAATCCATCCATCTTTTCTTTGGCCTTCCTCTCGCACTGTATCCATCCACATTCATATTCATCACTCTTTTAGTCACGTTTCTCATCCCTCCTCATCACGTGTCCAAACCATTCCAGCCTCCTACCTCTTACTTTATCGGTTATTGGCGCTACCTTGACACTGCCCCTTATGTACACATTCTTCACCTTATCCATTCGCGTCACTCCACACATCCATCTCAACATTCGCATCTCGGTAGAGTGGAGACGTTTCTCTTTCCGCACTTTTGCCGCCCAGCATTCCGAGCCGTACATAATCACCGGTCTTATAATTGATTTGTAAATTTTCCCTTTAATTTTACTTGGCATTCTTGGGTTGCATGTAGTGCTGGTAACTTGTCTCCACTTCTGCCATCCTGCATTGATTCGCCGTTTTATGTCACGGTCAACTTCCAGTGTTATGTATAAAGTTCTTGGTAGCAAGCCACCATAGACTCTACAAATCACAGAGTATTTTGTCTAAAGAGACAACTATCTGGCGACCACAGAGTATTCTGTATCACAAAGTATTTTTGGCGACTGCAGCGCCAAAACGGAATTAATGGAACTAAGGCTGTCACCCCCCTGATTAAAACTTGAAAAGATTATTTACTTCAGACTAGCCAGCCAAATGCGAAAACTAAAAGTGAAAAACCATTCACTCTCACATCCGGTTGGCACATAGACAATAAGTTTTTTTTAATCAGCGCGATGGGATGATGGGATCAAGAAGTTTATGATGTAATTATTAGATAGATTGTAGGGCTGACAATTTGGCAAGATGATATCCTTTATCAACATGGACCAAATTTTCAAGAATATTAGAAGGGAGAAAAAAACCCGTCCATGTTACAGAGCCAAGTGAGTACAGGCTCTGCACATAATAGGGTTCTGCATCCATGTCAACGACTTTAACTTTGTATTTGACATTTTTCCGGATTTTCTAAACAGGTGTTGGAGGAAAATATTATAGTAGACGGACGGACATTATAGAAGCACATCCGCACAGATAGCTCTCAGACTCTCAGACACGGTCAGTCTTTATTTATTTTGAAAGCTTTATTCCTTTCTGTTAGAAATCCAATCGTGTACAGCCTTAAGGCTAAAGCGCCCATCTAGCCCGCGAAGTTCAAATTTTTTGAGTTCTTTTAGAAATTTTTCAAAATCTGACAATAATAAAAGACAAATTTTGTAATTCGCGAAAAAGACCGTGTGCATTGCATTTATTCATATATCAAACTTACTCTAAAACATTTCAAGAACGACAGCTATCCAGATAATCTGGCAATTTTTGTATATTTAGTGATTTACTAGTATCATATCCACCGTGATAATATTTAGAGTAAAATAAATGTATTAATAAATGCACTGCACACGGTCTTTTTCGCGAATTACAAAATTTGTCTTTTATTATTGTAAAATTTTGAAAAATTTCTAAAAGAACTCAAAAAATTTGAACTTCGCGGGCTAGACAGGCGCCTTCACCTTAAGGGTTCCTGGTTTGACTACGTAGCTCCGAAATACATAATAATATTTTATAGAAACGTGAAAAGTTACAGTGCCATAATGAAAAGCCATTCTTTCAAAAAAAATAAAAAATTATCTGTCACGTTGGCACCTATCCAAATTAACAAAAAAATGGAAATCACATTAGAAATGGATTCTATTGAAATCGAAAGGAAAATGAAATTGGTAAATTACCTGCCTCTATTTTTCAGTTATCGGTATGCTATAGAATGAACGCACCAAAATAAGAAACAAAACGTAATTTATATTCATTCATTTCATTCATATAAATGAATGGTACACACACGAGTTGTAGCATATAAGTTATTGAGTGGATTTTTACAGTATTTTGTACTACAAGAGGCATATAATACACATAAAATCCCTGTAAAAATAATATTTAGACAATGACAGACGTAGCTAAAAAGGTAAACCGCAATAACAATAAATAATACACCTTCATCAGTGCCCTGTTTGACACGGCTCACGAGTAACGTACTTTGATCGTTGCGAGCTCAAACATTTTAGTTTCCTATTGAATTACCTATAAATTAACTTTGTTTGTGCTATATACGTGTACCGGATAACTCTATAAGCCGTACGCAAGTAGTGGTTTGTGACTAAAATCATGGGAGCGGTAAGTATTTCGTTAAAAGATAACATAACCTCAACATATCCGTAGGGTGTCAACTATATAGCCATAGCCATTAGCCATGCCAGTTGTTACACGTTTGACTTATTCCGCCTTTGTTTGACTTCAGGTACAGGACTACAAGGATTCCCTCAAGAAGAAGGCTGAACACTTAATAATAAAAGGATTTCCCGAGAAGATAGTGAAACTGAATGAACTTCTAGAAACGTCAAATTTCCAAAACCGAGATTTGTCCGATGTTCATCAGGTACTTACATACCTAGCTCTTTAATATATTATGAGGAAAGCAAATTCCTTAATTATGACTATAACTTTGTCATACTGTGACTCAGCTTTTACTATGGGTTATGCAGAGTATAGGAATATTGAAGTATCATAGATCATATTGAAAGAACAACCATTACAAAAAGTTAAGAATTATGCTGCTTGATATTGATTGGAGTCTAATAGGTAATAATTAAGAAAAATTACTGAAGCAACCAGTGCAAGCCAGTAATTTGGCTTAACTTGTTTAACAGTTTTAAATACCTATCAGACGAATAGGTATTATTCAGTGCTGGACTGTTGATGAAAAGTAGGTAAAAGCAGCATTGACCAATTATAATAATAAAAATAATCTGGCAATATCCTGGGTTACTATTATAAAAACCTGGTTGTTACTATTAAAATAACAAGATAGTATTATTATTATGTTTCAGGATTTAAACATTCCAGTGCCCCCACCAGTGACCAGTAATAATGAACCAAATTCCAAACGCCAGCGGCTGGCGGACTCGTCAGAGATGTCAAGCAACTCCTCTATAGAGGGCACGAAGGTGTATTCCCTGCCCAATGGCACTGTGCCATGCAACAAGCCTCTCAGTGACCTCATACATCTTGTCAAACCACATATAAGAGAACTTGTTGAGGATTCCAATTTAGTAAGTACTCTATTTATAGGAACCGATTACTTTTTGAAAAAACTGCACTTTTGCATATTAGTTTTACATAGCTATACCACTGCCAATTCGAAGAGATATGAGAATGAATAGATTTTATATTAAATTTGGTTATATAAGGTGTAGCCAATTGAAAATAATATATATATGCATTTGGTATTTGCAAGTAAGGCCTAACTCCAACAATTGTTATAGGTTTACCATGTTCCCAAATAAGCTGAAATTATAATGTACTTATGTGTGCCCGATTCCCCTTAAATTGAGGGGAGGCTCAAGTCTAACAGTAGTATATATAAAGGGAATATTAATGTTTAAAAAGTATGTGGCCTCAAAATAACGACAAATTTGTAAAAAAAAATTATTGTAATTTCCCCACAGCTGAAAATGTGGATCTCTTTTATGATCCCCAAAATCGAGGATGGCAACAACTTCGGGGTATCAATACAAGAGGACACGCTCGCCGAGGTCCAGTCGGTGGAGTCCGAGGCGGCGGCGTTCTTTGACCAGATCTCGCGGTATTTCATCTCGCGGGCCAAGATTGTCTCCAAGGTCGCCAAGTATCCACACATTGACGACTACAGGAGAGCTGTTAGGGTGAGTTGTGATTTTTATGTTTTTTACTTGCTTTTATCCGCGACATGCACAGAGATAAAGAGGGAGAGTGTATGTGTTTCGGAAACTTTTTTCCTAGAGTGTGGAGTCCAAAAAGTGCTTGGTCTGGGGTGCAACCGCAAGTGGAGTATTTATTTCTTATAGCCATACATTTCGTCACACAGGAACTTGACGAGAAAGAATACCTGTCGCTGTGGCTGGTGATGTGCGAGATTCGCAACCGCTACTGCTCGCTCCACGACATCGTCATCAAGAACCTCGAGAAGATCAAGAAGCCGCGCTCCTCGAACGCGGAGTCCCTATACTAGCCGCCCCGATAATCTCAATTAGCATTTCTTTACTCAGATGCATTGTAAGAATATAATTTTCAATTGAACACTGACTAATCTCATTTTTTATTCACTGGAATGTTTCTGTAAATAATTTTAACGTTAAAACAATTGTTGTTTGTCGCAATTCGTAAACCTGTTTTAAACTATAATATTATAATGCTGGCGGTTTGACGAGGCATGAAAATGCATATTTTTTTAAAATACACCATGTCATTTCACACCTGTGACGTGGCGCCATGAAAAATAACCTTACAGTTGCAGGCCCGTATTAATAAATCAATCTCATATCTGAGAGCGGTCTTGAGTAAGATTTTGACATGTCATCTTGTACGGAATGACATTAGAATGACATTTCCAAGATCGCCCTCAGACTTGAGATTGATTCATTAATATGGGCATTAGGTGCTGATTTTTTATCTAGTGAGTAAAAAATAGATTTTGTATTCATATTGTGGTCTTATAGCAAAACGGAGTGATTGAGAATTCGTATGAGAATAATTGGAATAAATGAAAAATTAAATAGAATAATTCAATACCGACATTATGAATAAGTAACTTTAACCGACTTCAAAAAGGATGTCATCAATTCGGTTGTATTTTTTTTACAGGTTGACCGCTTAATTAAGTTCCCTGGGTTGTCTATGCGGTGTCGCAGAGGAGTTTGTTTAGTGTCATCCAAATTGGTAGACTTAAAGCTCGTCCAGCCGGATAGTATAACCTTTATGTCCAGGAGTTAAAGGGCATAATCGTGCGGCGAGTCGATATCCCGCCTCTACTGTGTCGACGACGCAACGTTTTAAGCTTTTATCCCCTTGATATAAAGATTTTTGCGTCAATCAATGTGAGGTGACCTTTATAATTCTTCACGCGTGCAGTGTTATGGTAAAAAAAAACCCAGATTTCGTCTTGCTATGACACCACACAGTGTGATTGTATTAAGATGCCAGTGGTTCTAAATCTGTTCATAATAGGTTTATTTAAGCTAAAATAAGTTTTTAAGAATCAATAAAACAATAGTACCTTCCCAGTTTCAATGAAGTAAAAATTTCAGTTAACAATGAATGGTTGACGTTTTCCTACAAAGTGATAATATTATGATTGGCTCCATGGTCATCATGTAATTAATTGTATCCAATGTCGATAAAAATAAATACATTTCTATAAATGTGATATAATTGTTTTCTTTCCGTTACTCTGAAACTTTCGATTTTTTTTTTTTGTATCAGCCGCTTTGAGGATAGTTGGTTTCAAGTGCACAGGTAAGTATTTCCGAATTCTACAAAGTAGCGGTAGATTGGCCCTTAGGACGCAGACGCTTACTTGAAGAGAAAATGGTGTAGGTATCTATCTTATATTGCATTTTATGCGGTATGATGCTCGTCAATACCGCAGTGTATCGGAGCGCATTTCACTGTACGATATAGGAAGTTCAAGTGTATTTATACTACGTACCCAATTAAAGTAAGTAGGTATATGCGCCTCCTTGACGCTAGTCTTCAAGAGATGCAATCTCCGGTTATTACAAGTAATTATAACTCTGGATTATTAGCCAAATGCAAAGTTAGCTGTTGATGGTCCCCTTGCACAAAAATGTTTAGCCTCATGCATAGTTCGTAAACAAATAGTTTTTAATGTTACTTATAACAAATGCTATTGGCCACCACCACTGTCAAATGAGTTCGTTTTAAGAACTTTACACCTTTTGACGTGCCGTTCTTTTGGGGTAAGATATTTTGACAATCATTCTATTTATAGGACGTATATTTTTATATTTCTTTTGCTTACTCTTGATTTTTATTTGAGAATTATTGCTTTAGGTATATTAATTATGGTATCGATTGTTTGAAGGAACTTGAGATAATGGCGAGCGACATCGACAAGGGCAACTTTGGCGACAGCGCCGGAAACAGATCGCATGTCGATATGAAATGTAAAAATTCTAACCATATATTTGACGGAGCTGGCGAGAATATTCTATACCACAGTGACTCGGAGTCGGTCGCTTCGAGGAAGAGCAAGACACGTTACATCAACCCCGCTATTTATATCGAGCCGGTGGAGGCGACGCATTCCGTGACGTCACTTCTCGACGACTCTTACATCGATGACGTCACTCCTCACCCGCACAGTACCTACAGAAGCAATTCTACGCCCTTTTTAAGTGGTCGTTGCTCGACCGCGTCATCGGGCAGCGTGAAAAGGAAATCGTGTCGGTTGAATAATGTGACGAAAGCGCCTCACGAAGACCTGGAGGAAGAAACCCCACGATGTGACCGCACGTACCGCGAGGATGGCCCGGACACGTTCAGACTATCAGTGGTGTCTGTGTCGACCACCACGACAGCTAAAGAGGAACGGGAGCGCAATGAAAAGAAGAAGCAAGAAGCGTTTAAACAGTGGTGTGCTCGGAAAGATCAAGAGGTAAGTACCATTTAGGCACCAAGTCTATATGATAGTATTGTTTTTGTTAAGTAAGTAGGTAGGTACCTACTTTGCTTACAGTACCTAATTCTAATACGAAGATTTATTCTTGGTAGCTAGGTATACCATGTCTTTATTCAGTAGCCTAGATTTGGTTCCATTTACTTTTTTGAATTGAGAACACAGGCCTACCTATATCGTAATAAATATCGAAGTAAAGTTATCACTTTCAAACTGAACAACCCTGCTAGTGGAAGATATTTTAAACATATATCTCATACGACTAATTAGCATAGTGGTTCAGGATCAGGCAGCTTGGCTCACTGCTCCGGGTGGTTTCGAGTTAGATTCCCGTCAGGAAAAATATCGGAAATGACCTTTTCGTAATGTACCCCAGTCTGGGTGTCATTGGGAACGCCCTCAGTTCATTGCAAAGTGCTCATAGTACGATACGGCCGTGTGTTAGTCTGACGATTATTTAATGAATACAAAGTGGAAAAATACGAATAATAAAAGATAAGTATTTTGTAAACGAAATCTTGCCACCATTCGGGTACAGAAACGGGAAAAAGCCCGTACCCAGACGGTGCAACGACAAGCCGCGGCGACGACTTCCGCCCAACAGCGCGAGGAGTCGTACCGGCGCTGGCTGGAGCGCAAGCGCACGCAGGTGGAGCGGCAGCGCGCCGAGGAGATCATACACAACTATAGACACAACGAGCGGCTCGAGATGGAACGCAACAAGCGGGAGAGAGCCAAGGAGGAGAAACTCGCGGAATGGGTTAGGAAAAAGGAAGAAGAAATGAAAGGTAAGACACAATTAATATTAATTTCCTGTCCAAGGCAACTTCCGAGGGGGGGGAGGGGGCGTTGCGCTTAGGTCTGCCTTATTCTCTAATAAAACTTATATTCGCCGAATATGAGTGTCGCCGCAATTGAAATTGAGTGTGATAGGGATGATGTTTATTTAAGTACTTATAAGTATTTCAATTCATTGATGTTATTGGCCGTTTTATGGCGTGCGTCATGTGTAAGCTATAGCTACGTTCATGATCCAAGCGATGAAGACAAAAGAAGAGCGGCGTGCAGCGCGCGCCGCCATCGACGAGGAGCGGCGGCGCGCGAACGGCGAGCGCGCGTACCGCGACTGGCTGCGGACCAGCAAGAACAAGCCGCTGCCCGTGCCGCTCAACCAGGGAGAACTTAGTATGTCACTACTCACTATCCACAGGGCCTCTTATACGGTGCGATCCGTCGTTTCAAACTAATCGAAACGACGAATCGATAGTTTGTCTACTGTTCTGATTTACTTATCGATGACGGCATCGGAGGTCCCAATAAACCCAAGAAATCTTGAATATCGTAACGTTAAATCGACACGCGCTGCACGCGCGTTCTGTTGGCTCGCGCATTATGATCGCAACGATCCATCGCTACGTGTGTGAGCGGCAAAGTTGAAGCGATCAATCGTTACGATTTTCTTTAGATCGATAGGAGCAACGGATCGTATCCTATATGGGGCTCTTTCGCCGCCGTTACTTCGGCAACATTGATGCATGGTAATTGCCTGATATTCACTTAGTCATCCAGTTTCGTGTTTCGCTACACACAACCCAGCAATATTTCATCCCTTGCTATCAACTGGTCTGGGATATGTTGCTCTATATTAATTGGTATGTAGGTATACTCTAAATTGCTGCTTTATGCGTATGACGACGTCTACATTTATTACGATTTCTTATTCGCATGGAATTGTGGGTAGGTAGGTGCATACTCAGTAATTTCGGCACTGTACCAATGCATCCTAGCCTAGCTGATGACATGGACGCACCAAATCATTATAGGACAAAAATTTGAATTATTCATTGTTCATTATTGTTATGGTCATAAGTTTTCGTCGTGTTTTTCTAATTATGATTTCCTTCGTAGGTATGCGTGGTTCCGTGTCACAGATGTATATAAATCCGAAGCCTTGGCAATATCCCACATGAGGACCATTGAGGACGCAGTTGTAAATTTACATTAATTATTGTAGGTGCTTCTAAAATTATCTTATATCGGCCGTTGCTAACTTGTGCACGTCAAAAATCAAGGTCTACATAATGTAACATTATAATTTACTAATATATGTACTTCATTTTAGAATAAATTTTCGATTTTTAGATTAACATTTTGTTGTACTAGTAAAGTTGTTATCAGATTATATTGAGATAAATGTAAAGCAAGTTGAAAGCTTAAATAAAACAAAATTGTTTAGACATTATAAAGTTTTATTATTATAATTGTAAGTATAATAATTGATTATAAGGGTCCCGTTAATAATAATTACGAAGATAATACTTACTCATAGAAAATTCTTGAATATCGACTATTCGGCACGCAACATTTTCGTCCTACAGTATAAACTATTTAAAAATAAACATGTTGGTCGTTACGATAATGTGCAAGATTCAAAGCTCAAACTAATTCTACCCTACACTACCAAACAGCCCGTTTAGAAAAGTTTTTATACAAGCCACAGCCAACTTTGACGCTTACTAAATCTAACGTTATGTACCTAATTAGGTACTTTATTTTGAACTATTACCAGGGTTGCGTGAAATCCATGTGTGTTGCGGCTATCAGTAAACATCTTCCTCTTCTTTGAGCCGCAGTATGTCGGATTTGTTCATAAAGTAGTAGGTTGGCTGGCGGCCCTTGAGGTCTTTGAGAACCCGTTTGGCCCCAGCCCGTATCAGAATTCTGCTGAGGGATTCCATTTTGTCGACACCCATCGCGTAGTGCAGCGGTGTGCGTTCCAACTGTTGAACAATTGTTAGATTAGGTTTATGATTATTTCGACTTATCCATCATCATACCAGTGACTTTTAGTCTTTGATAACTTCCTTTATCAAAGCTATATTATCAGGATAATTTGTTGTCAAAAAAAATTGTTTGTCATCTGGATAAGCAGAATGCACAACGACTGCATATCAAATATTATTATTTTTTTCTTTGCCTATGATCAGTTTCTTAGGTTTTACCGTTACTCTTATGAAAGTCCCGTAAATTACGAAAATAACAAACTAACCAACCATGCTTTTGTCAAACTTACATTATCTCCAACGCGCAACAACTCTGGGTAGTTCTGCGCCAAATAGGCGACAATATCCTCGTGTTGCGCCAGCACCGCGATGTGGAGAGCGGTTCTGCCGAAGGAGTTCTGACTGCGGGCGAGAGTGCGACCACCTTCGCCCGACAAAGCAGCTTCCACTGCCGCCAGGTCGCCCTGTCTTACGGCCACGTGCAGAGTCTCTCGAGATTCCTTAAAATATAATTCCTTGCTGTTTCTCAAAGTTCACCTCAACGATCGTTAATAGATGACTTCGGCGTCATCGTTGTAGATGTTGTCGATCCAGGCTTACAGGAGTACCTAACAGTGACGGGAGTGTGTGGCGGGTTTGGTCTCGTATGTATTTCATGTTTGTCTTTACCTCAAAAGCTGGTATGGAAGCGAGTAGATTACTCATGTCGCTGTTGCCCCTCTTGGCGATCACTTCGGTTACCGACACTCCTTCTTCATCCACCACATCTAGTATGTGGTCATATCCTCCCATTAGTAATTCCATGATTTTTTCTGTATTACCTGCAAATATTGAAAATTGTTGGTGGATTTTATATTTTTTGATGCTGTATCAAAAATATCAAGCTCCATTTGTGCACCTGACATTGCAGTTAGTAATAAAATTATACTTATGTGTAAAGCTTGAAGCTAACATATTATGTAAGTAGGTACCAAAAGTCATGTGTTACCTCTTGCGGCTAGATGTAACACCCATCTGTCTATCTCGCTCGTGTTCTCAGGAACATTAGCTTGAATGGAAACATCCCGAGCAGTTCTATACAGTTCATCTCTAAAACCTAAACTGATGTCTGATTCTTGAAGCAGTTGGAATAAGGCGTTCCGTGCGTGCGTGCGTGCGGCGGCGAAGTGTAGCATAGACTGACCGTGTTCATCCTAGAATAGCGGTTTAAACTGTGTCATACAGTAATTACTTCTAGAGGGAAGGATATTAGTATCATAAAGGACTGCATAGATTTGTGAATGTAGGAAATCCTTCTTCTCAACAGTTCTTTTCGCAAACATTGCTTTCATTTGTTGCAGAGACTTGTCATAAAGTCAAAGATATGTTGTATAATAATAGGAAAAAAATAAGTTTTAAAGAATTCATCAAGTACCTCGGGCTACGATAAATTAAAAGATTCAGTGTTATTACTCACCCTGCTTGTGCTACTGAAAGCTGTCTCCGGCGCGTCGGGGCTGGCGACTGACTGCGGATCAACGGTGACTACGTCTATAGGCCGGTGTGGCTTTGTGGCCGTTCGTGTGCCACTGCGAGCCTCTGTTGATGGAGCTGGTGGTGCTATGGGCGGCAGGGGTTGCTCGCTCTCGAGCTCGGCCGCCTCTTGCGCCGCCGCCACGTTGGACGCTAGCTGCTAGTAACACGAGATTGCTTAAAATATTTATCCTTTTCAATTTGCCCGGAAAATGATCGTACCTACCTATCAAAAACACAGCGCCGTTTAGGGAAGCCCGAAAGAAGCGAAGCTTTATAGTATAAAGTGTAGGGCGCCCAGCTGCCACTCTGTATACCTATTTATCGTGTAACGCTACTGACGCTTAGCACGGATAGAGTGACCGCGCAGTGAGCGCCCCGAACGTCCGTATAGAAGCTTCGCTTCAAAAATGTTACAAACAATTCAGTAGTCTCCATCTTTATGGACTTAAGATGCCTCTATAAATTTAATTTGATGTGGAGAAAAACAAGCAAAAATTATGTTAATCATCAAATACAAAATCAAATATGAGATAATGTAGGTGTTTGAACTAAGATCGAAAAAGCGTTATCCTGAAAGTCATCCTCAGCCAGTGAAAGAAATATGAGAATGATTGTGGCTCACCTGCGTACCTATTTTTGGTTTTTCTTTCTCTGGAAAATTGTGAAGAAAACTTGCGAGGAACGCGACCGGATCTTTCGGCTTTAAGTTAGCCACCTCGGTTAGACCTTTGATCAAAGGATCGCCGAGAGCTGTGAACACATTGTCTACATAAACGTCCTTGTCCTCTTTTATGTCCATTTTAACATTTATTCGAATATAAAGCGGGCTTACACTTAGCGAGGTATCTGCCTTCGTCGGTGTTAAACATTGGAGTGTCCACGTGACCGTTGTCGGCTTGGCTCGGGCCTGAAAGCGATCAATTATTCATTATTAACGTCCTTCGCAGTGTGGGTGGAGAAGGGGTTCTTGGAATGTAGAACACATGTGGTTTGTACACGAAAACGAACACCTGATGGGGTGTGGGGTGGTTGGTCGGACTATTAATGTTGCCGTCGTTGGCGGAAACTGGTCAGAAAGGCACTATTAACACACAGCACACATAGGTAATAGATATAGGCCATGATTATCGATTGAATCGTAACTGTGAATGTCAACTTATTATTGATGTGTCTTTTATGGTCTCAAAGTTCGCTATCGAGTTTTTGAAACATTTATTTTTCATCTTGACTAAAACCTAGACCAAATGTAGACCACATTTGGTCTACATTGTCTACACAGTCTACATTGGTCATCTTGTTTTGTTATTCAAGTTCATTTGATATTGGACCCGTGGATCTACTTTGCTACTGTTGGGACCGCGCAATGCTATCACAGTTCTATATATAATTATTAAAAGCAGACAACGATTACCTAACTTTACCGCAACGGAACGAGGTATTAGATTTTTTATTACAGGTATACGAGTATACGAGACATCTAATGTTGGAAAGACAGGAATGGTTGATGATGAGCGTGCATTCAAATATAAAGCGATAACATTTTTTCAGTGTAGAAGCGTGAATGTTTGCAATGAACTATTAATATTTGTGTAAGACTCACACGAACACGGCACCTCACAAAAATATAAAAAAACTTTATTAAGTACTGACCTAAAACTCTACAGTCGCTAATCATTGAAGTAATGTAATTAAGTCAAAGGTACTAATGTTAAATCTATATAAATGCTCAGCAGCAACCATAGGTGTTCAGCACCTACAATCTTTCCAACATTCGATTATAATAACAGTGGAGTGTGAAGATTTATGTGAAAATTACTGCTAATAAATATATTATAAAATGTTGATTGTGATATTTATAGCTTTTCCTTTTTCTCCGGACTTTCGTGTCCGGTCAAGCTACTCCTCTTTCTACGAAAAATGTTCGATAACATCGTTGCAATGTGTGCAGAATTTTGCATTGATAAATCTTTCTCGAGATGAAGCAGATTAGATGCTGCTGTTGCGAAATCGTTGAAACAATTCGTCTCGGTTATACTCAAACTCTGGTAGTTGCTGATTCTGGCAATATCAGGACTTAACGTTTCCCGATACTGTAGTCCTCTCATATCGCACAGGTGTTTCATGTTTTCAGGGTCTTTTGACAGTCCAGGAAAATTGACAATAAGACTGAAACGAATACCAGCGCCTAGGAATGTTGGTCTGCTGGACAAATGCCCGAGTTTGGAATCCCACACAAAGTCAAGTTTCTCATGTAGATAAGTCATGATGTAGGACATTTGGCTGAACGGAAGGCCGATCTCTCCCGGTGAATCTTGTAATGTAGACACCACCACACGGACATGATCGTGTATGTTGATCCATATTGCTACACTCTTATTATCACTTACAAAGACTCCGCGACCGTAAGGCCAATGTCTTCCGTGTAGTCGAGTACAATCGTCAATTTCTTCTCTATCGCAAAGAGCTATCAATAATCCATTCGAGGCCAATGTGGCACATATCTCAGACGGCTTCTCTAAAACTTCATTTAAAGTATAATAAGTGCCACCTTTTTGATCCGATTCAGGATTAGACTGTTCGCTTAATTTAGAGAAATCCTCATGCGTCAATATTGTCGTTACAATTCTTTCTATCGTCTCTAGTTTACCGACTTTTAAGTTCAAAGGCAATTCGAAGCCTTCTAAATTCCTGGAACATTCTATAGTTCCAGAAAGCACAAATTCATCATTAGGATCGATATTAAATTCAACGAAGGGCTCGGAGGATAGCTTTGCTGAAGATGTTTTGACAAAGTCAGATTTAGGGTGTATTGGTAATTCAGAGTTTACACCTATATTGTGCAGGTCTTTTATAAGTGGTAACAGAAACTCATGAAATACTTCGTAAACATAATAGTCAGGTGCCGTTATTCCTCCGGGAAAATCTTCTTCTACTGTTTGAATAACATTTCTGTTGTCGGGTAATTTTTTTACAGCAGGCCATATTACATCGAATAAATCGTGGTCTAATTTTGTAACTCTATATTTGATGGTATCAAATATTGATCTTTTGAGGAATCTTCCCAAAACAATTGGCGGTGTAGCTCTATTTGATGAAGCTGATAGAGGAGTGCGGGCTGGTCTAGCAGACGCCAGGAGACGATAGCATCGCTCTAACGTATCCAATGCTTCAGGGGTATCCAATACTCGACGAGATGATACGTGATCTTCAGGAACTAGACATACTCAAATTAAAATGTTTATAGTACATAGCAATAGTTTGTTATAAATACTGAAGTATGTAACTACGAGTAACATAAGATTTTCTTATTCTTTTATAATTTACATACCTTTGTCGGAGAACATTGTTTTTGCTGCATCTTCACTGATACCGAAATCTGATAGTAAGTGATCAAATGGCAGTAAAGATAGATTTTTGTGGTATTCCTCAGCCGATTTGCCATTCTGTAAAAAAATAATAGGTACAGTAAGAAATTATATTTATCTGCAGTAGCCGGTTTGCATAATCCTCCATTTCACATTATAAACCGTATATATACTATAATAGCCGTCTTACATCATCCAAGTCCTTTGAGTTGGCACCGAGTTGTTGAAGCAAGTTATAATAGTGCCCATTATCTGGTAGAACTGCTGCGTAATGTAATGCAGTCCGTCCTTCAAAGTCTACCGCTGATAGAGTTTCCGGGAACCTGCGTTAAATTAATTACCACAAGGTTATGAATAAGTCAATATGGTATAATAGGTTATGAATTTGCCAAAGATAGGAACAAGTGGCGGAGCAGCGTGAGGCGGTGAATATTTCCACAGGGGAATCACGACCCTCTGCAATGAGGAACACGACGCGAGGAGGGGAGAGAATAAATATGCAGTCAAACCTTCCGCCAAGATATTTCATGATGTTTGTCTTTCCAAATATAGTAGCCACATGTAAGGGAGTTGCGCCATTTGGCGATATCGGATCCCTGGCAATTGCAAATTTCCGTCTATCTAACGCAGCTTGAAGGTCCCTTAAATTTCCTTCCCTTGCAGCCAAGTGGATTTTGTGTATTTTTTGCTAGAAATTAAAATAAATATTGTAACCTGGAACGGTCGGTACCGGAACGGTCGTAAGTATATCATGATTAAAATAATGTGCATTTTTTTTAAGTTACCATGTACGTTGGAACATTATCTAAGAACGCTTGTAGTTCAGAATTTCTTGAACGTCTGCCTATGAGTCGTGTTCCTTCTCCGTTAAGAACTAATGTAGCTAGCATCTCCATGTTTGCATTGTTTATTAAATCCGTTACTTCTGGATCTATTTCATTGTCCTGTCAAATTACAATACATACATTATGACTATCGCCGTGTCGTGATGATAACAGACAATCGCGGTCTAAATTTTCGTAATTACTTGTTGTAATAACTAAGAAGCCGGCAAATCAATCTATGACGGTGGTGTTAGGTGGTGTCTGTGAGAAGTACCCAGTGCTACAATGATGCTTCTATTCTAATGAACACCACAATCAGCTAATTAATTTACGAATTACCTTCATTAGTCGGTCGACTGACTTACTTCATGGTATAATTTATGATTATACTTACAAGTATGAGTACTTCTCCGTGAATTGATCCCTCTCTTTGCGTCATACTTGCATCTTGTGAGTCCTGTTCGGCCTCACCATTTATAACCCCTTCTATAAGACTTTCTTGTGTACTACGGCCGTTGGTCACGTTTCCTTAATTAGCAAAATAATCAAAAATGTTGAAGTTGCCTGGGACCCTTTTATAATTGATTAAGTATAACGAGAATTAGATTTTGATTGTTTCGAGTATAGTGCCAGAAGAGATTTCGGCTTTACCTCTCTTGGCACTTCCCATATCAGATACATCCGCTGTACTTATTAGATGTGAATCGCTATATTCAGAATGAGTTTCTCCTTGTACTTTCACATCATCATCATCTTCACTGTGGTCATCATTGGTATTACCTTCATTTTCTGTAGCACCAGATCCAGCAGCAACTAGACCATTACCATGAATATTATTTTCTTCATCTTTATTCTCTTTTTTACTATGTTCATGAAGTTTCTCGTCCAATTTATTTTCATCGTGTTCATAAGCATTGTCTTCCTGGTCAACCTTTGATTTCTCCTCCGATTTGTTTACATAACTGTGCTCATTATCAACATTTTGATGTTCATTTACGTGGTATTTGGACTCATATTGTGTTTCTTCATCATCCTCTTGATTATTAGTATTCTGATCCGGCAGATCAGTGTGACTGTTGTCAGCTTGGTCTTTTCCTGCTTCAAGCTCTTTTATATCAAATTCACCTGTTTTTAATGCTTCATCTTGAGTATTTTCAGTTTCTGTTTCAGTTTTTTCTATAGATTTTTCAGTATGCTCTAAGATATCTTGAGAGTTAGCAGTTTCATGCTCAAGTGACGCTACTGCGCTTGTATTTTCTTTATTATCAACTTCTGTGTTATGAGCATCTTCTGTTTCTTCTTCATGAGTATTTTCTTCAGCATCAGTATTATTTTCTTTAACATCTAGTGTATCTTCTTCTCTTTCCTTGTCTTTCTCAGCATCCTCTGGGTCTTTTTCGTCATGATCAGCATTGTCTTCCTCAATATCTTGTGTGTATTCTTCGTCATGAGCTTGCTCTTCCTCAGCATCTAGTGTGTCGTGAGCAACTTCTGTTGTTTTATTTTCATGATTATCATCATTTTCTATAGATGTTTCACCCTCTTCTTCTTTTTCCTTATTTTCTGCTTCATCCTCTTTACCGTTTTCTTCAGATTCCTAAAATTCATAAAATAAATGTTCATGCAGATGTTTATTGAAAAGCGTCGCAAAATAACCATAATCGCATTCCGTGATTGTGTTACATGCAATTCTCACCTTATTGATTTCTACCTCGTCTTTATCCTGTTTAATATCATCTAAATCAGGTAAATTATTGATCAGTTCATGCGTGCTACTACCCTTCATTGCTCTCGTGCGATAATTGTCTGTACTCTCAGATGTAGTGTTAGTATTCGTATCTTTCGACGAAACATTTTCGTTGGATGCCTTCAAGTGCTTTCTTCTAGATTTTTTATTTAATTCAACTATGACTTCAGTATCTAACAGCTTCCAGTCCCAATGAGATGGGTAAGCACTTGAAGGAGTTCTGGGTGCTTCAGGCAATGTTTTGAAAATATTTTTATCTATCTCTTGTGGTCTGCTTATGTAATAACCTGGTGTTTTGTTTTTCTAAAAGTTAAAGTATTGTTTAATGTATTTAATGTTCAAAACTTCTGAAAATTCCCACTTCTTGTGCGAGATACTTACGTTATCAACGGCACTCTCATCAGCGCCAAGGCTGACGAGCGTGTTGTACGTGTGCTGGTCATCTCTGACGGCTGCTGCGTAGTGCAGGGGTGTCCGACCATCGTTGTCGACATCGTTTATGCCTTGTGGATACCTGTTAGCGATGTATTTGAGGATGCCGCCGTGACCTAGCCCTGCAGCCTGTCCATTCATTATTAGATTAGTTAACATTTTAATTTCAACTTTACTATCAGCGTGAGTTTCCGCTAGCCCCTCCATTAAAGCTAAGCTTAACTTTGTGTAAATAGTGGATTCAGTTTAATAGTTCCGTATGTGGAGTGAATAAAAAAATCATTAAGGATACTTTTGTCAAGGGAATTTAAATTATTTCCGTGGGAGCACTAAATAGAAAAACTGTATCGCTAAATCCACCGTACTGATGAAGTGAAACTTGAAGTGAACTTGAGTTTATAACCCAGAACAAAATTAAGGTTAATTTTTATTTCCGGAAATAGAGATGTCCTCGGGATGTACCAACTAGACCAATGCGAACGCAGTAGGGGGTAAAGTCTTCACTTACTTTGTGCAGAGCAGTCAAGTTGTTGGGGTCCCTGCTAGACAGAGCTTGTGGTGGCACGGGGTCACCAGAGTGCTTCATCAGACCCTCCAAATCATTCTGGATTACTGACGTGTGAATGTCGCGGATCGTGTTCTAAAATATTTTTATAATTAATTTAATTGTCCCTTTTTCCGTTTCAAAAATCTATTCTAATTCAATCTACTTATTAAAAGGAATTATTAGACCATTTAAACAGTTGGATTATGTGTGTGTTTTTATAAGCCATTAACAGTCAAGCAGTTGGAGTAAATAATAGTTTGTGGAAGTCTTAGTTTATGTAAATTATTAATCATGTCCGTATACTTAATCATTTTAAATATTGTTTTATATACTTTAATAACGTGGGAAAGGACCAAAGGACCTACAACCTACTCTCGACTATAACCAAAAATAATTCTATATTGTTAGCCTCTTTCATTATCAATCGACCTGTTAGATTTTCCTATATTAGGGGTGATTGGCAAGGTGTTAGTGATGGGTATTTCTCGTTCTTATTATTTTTTTCGGTGAGAGAACACTCACCATGATATAAGGCACGGCCTCTAAGAAGCGTTTGACGACCGGCTGGTTGGAGACCTCGCTGAGCAGCCGCGAGCCGTGCCCCTCCCACACCAGGCATTGCAGCCGCGCCATGTCGCAGTCGTGGCACCATATTCGTATGTTATGGCGCTTAATCACCAGCCCTGAGTCACATATAAACAAAATATATACGTATCCTACTTTTATAACATTATAAATGCGAAAGTTTGTGAGTATGGATGTATGTTTGTTACTCTTTCACGCAAAAACTATTGAACGCATTTGGATGAAATTTGGAACACAGTTTATAACCTGGATTAACGCATATAATACTTTACTTAAGTCTACGCTGACGAAGTCACGGGCAGAAACTAGTCCTACTAATATTATAAATGCGAAAGTTTGTGAGTGTGGATGTATGTATGTTTGTTACTCCTTCACGCAAAAACTACTGAACGGATTTGGATGAAATTTGGAACACAGATAGATTATATCCGAAATTAACATATAGGATACTTTTTAACCCAATCATCCAATACTACGCGGATGAAGTCGCGGGGCACAGCTAGTTATATATATAACAAATTCGGCAAGCATAACATCCGGCGGGTGGTACGCTACCCGCCGGATGTTAAGAGTTACATAGCCTATAGATGCTTGCAAAACCAATGTCATAACTCGCACATTGCCGACTTGAAGGGGAGTGGGATAGATGTAGACATCCGGCTCTCTCACTCATCGTACGAAACACAGTTATAATGGCTATTTTCCGCCTACTTTCTGTGAGAAAGTCGTACTACACTGGTAGAGCTAGTCCGTATAAGAGTTGTATTCAATCGGCTAGAGCGGCTCTACCACCGTTAAAACACCTAAATAATATGAAACTCAATTCAATGGCCAAACTACGTTGCTTTCTCGTTGCTTCTTGACAGTAAGTTAATATCACAAATGTGTCATATCACGGTCTACCTCATTTGAATGGCACGTCGAACATGGCACTGCTTGTACGCGGAATTGAAATCGATGGGAAAGTTCAAGGCGAACACCATACACAAGAAAAATGGTTGAAACTGGCATTTTGAATAGACTGAATTAATTAGCTACCTTTATTAGTTTCCCTTTCACGAAAGTAATGCGTGGCGGTCGCTGAAGTGAGGGTAGTAAAACAAATGATTTGATATGTAACATAAGTTAGGTAGTTTATGTGGTCAGTGGAAATGAGAAAGCGTTCGGAGAATTTAAGCTACGAAGGTTATTATTTATTTATTTATTATATTATCTTTGTAGATCGTTGAATTGTTCTCACATCGAGTCTAGAAACGTAAATGATAACATTTAATAGAAAATAAATAGTACATTGTTACACAAGGGGTGAATGTAACTCGTGGGCCGAGACGTGGTTTGGCGCCTGAGCGTAGCGAGGGCGCCAATAGTTCGAGGGATAAAATAAGTCTTTCACCCGAGGTAAACACTGTGCTTTTCATTACGAATACAAGGAAAGTAAAAATAAAAACAGGAATTGGCTAAAGAAATAATACAAGGAAGTATGAACAATACTCTACGAAAAAACAAATGAAGATCGGATTGCCGTCAATTTGGTTTTTTGTTTCGTTGGCCGGCCAACTTCATTATTTAGCCATTATTTTTCGTTTTCATCTTTTTAATATTTTTCCCAAATCTATGTTATTTTAAAGAAATTGTTGAAACTAAATTATAATTAAGTCATTTAAAAATATATATTCTTTAATTAAGCAATACTTAACTTTATGTTATTTCAATTTTACATCGCGCTGTAATTGAGTGACTGTAGAAAAAGTTGAAACACGGTTCCATAGAAATGTGAAAATGGAACTAGTTTTTTTGTAGTAATTTGACAGCGGTCAGTTGAAAGGTGATTCTCCCTAGGGCGGAAAAGTATTACTTTCAACCCGCTCCTCAGGCAACTTCAGACCTACTTTCCGAGTATGAGTAATGAAAAAATATAAAATGGTTCATTTATTAATAATGATTTTTAGATTTATGATTTTTTTATGAAATGTGATATTTACCAATAAGTAGTTATACAGTAAGGTAAGGTTCTAACTTAAACCTCTTGAAAATAGTTTTGAGGAATTAATTTTCCACCGCTAAACACCGGTCTGCAACTTTACGTCAATTGATACTTATCATTTAAGTGTTTGCAGGTATTGGAAACCAATATAAAAAATGAAGTTTCAGAGATAACCACCTTAACGACTTGCAGTGCGTGTCAATCAATATCGATTCTAATCGATAGGAAGGCGATGACTAGGAATCAAATAGATGCTAGATGGTCAGCATTATTTTTATAAAAATGTTTTTTTTTATTAATGTAAGCCAAAACACGTCAGAATCTACCACCGATTCGGAATGCTGCTTCCATTGAGAAGATCCGACAAGAAACTCAATGGTTCCGTTTTTAATTGAATTAAAGATGGTGTACATTCTCAGGAACAGCAACACCATATAAATCAAACAAAATATTGATTTTACGAGTACATAAGTATAAATTTATTTTCAACAGGTATTCTTTGATTCGTATTTCAAACACTATTCGTATTTAAATCATGTGTAAACGTTTTGATATTTTTATTTTATGGTAACCATGATGGTCAGTACTAGATGTCCGACTGTCAAGGACGGCCTTATTATCAGGCCTTCAGACAGACAGGTTTTAATGTTTAATGAGTTGGCCGACGATCGATCGGGTAGGTACTTCACCTGGTGTTATACATCGGAATGTCAGTATGTTTCGAATGTAGGTTAACACACTGGTGCTGTTTGGTAACAGTCTAGGCCTCCGAAAAGGCATCTATAATAATTTAGGGTCATCAGAAGTTGGGTCTTCTGCTATTTTTTTTCATGTCAGGGAAGTGTTAGATGACTCTGATGAATAAATCTATTCATCCGTCCATAGCTAAAGATGAACAATTTAGCAACACATAAATAAAATAAGATGTATTTGCCTCAAATTCCGTTAATAAGTAACATGAATTCATAAAGAAATGAAATATTTAAGAAATAATCATATATTATTTATATATATATTGTTGGTGTAGATTGTCTCATTTAAATTTCCGGTCACTTTATTAGGTAAGTATCTGCTGAGCTACAATCCTCAGCATTTCATTTTCAATACCATCGTTAATAAAGACGGTTAAATTGGCGACGCAACAAGTTCGCGTGTTTGGCAAATACGTAAGCGCCGAGATTACCATAATAGCCACCGAAACACTCCGAAAACAAACGAGATCCAACGCGCGATATATTCCTTTTCGTAGGGTTGCCCATTGTAATTGTTTTTTTTTCACAATTAGGGCTAAAATTGAGTAATTTTTGGGAACTCCTTAAAAGTTCGTACATATTTAAGGGTTCCCTAGATAAGAATAAGAAAGTAGTTTACTGTACATCAAACAAATTCTGAACATTTTGTTTGGAAAATTGCTTTAGGTAAAAGCTCTTCCAACATTGTTTTAGAATAGCGGGACGTATTAGCATTTCAAGTTTTCTTATGACGCAGATTACTACGAAGTATGTACTACGAAGGCTACGTCGTAGTATTACGTATACTACGGCGTAGCACTCGTAGTAGGATTTTGTTCACATTTTGACTTACAATAATATAACGCCAACCCTATCGGCATTAAAATTTAAAATATCACGAAGTTTTCGTATAGTTAAGATTTGTTTTAAATGTATTCGATATGCTGGTCAACCGTTACTAATTAGTGTAATCTATGACGTTAGTATAGCGGCGCGGCACGGCGCTTTAATGGTTACGGTGGAATAAATGGGGCATATTATTGATTGTTCAAGCTTCAAATACCTTGTAAATTTTTATAATATAATTCTTGCTAACTTTTAAAATCTATGATAACTTCTCCGTAAATCTGTAATAGTTTGATTATTTTAATATGTACTTGCATATTATTTTTGGATTAGTTAAAAATTAAATCGAAGGAAATATTGTTTTCAACTGTATCTATATTTCTTATACGTAGATACTGACCTCGAATATACCTATTCATTATGTCGCTGTCCATGAACGAAGGTCATCATAATATCGATTAAGTGAATAAATAAATATCTAGGTATTCATTTTAATTGTAGGAATAGTCAGTTGCAAATAATAAAATACATGGAATCTTTAGTGGTATTGTATCTAAAACGGTATAGTTTCCAACTAGTTACCATAATCCACCACCCTGGCTTAGTGCGGACTGGCGGATTTCACATGTCTGAAAATTGGTTAGATTTTCTAAGACATGCAGTTTTCCAAGCGATGTTTTCCTTCACCGTAAACAATTAAGTGACGCTCATATTGAAATTATTGCATCATACAAAGATTTCGAAAAACCCAGGGGTGTGAGCCGGGACCGAACCTAAAAACATTGTGGATGCAAGACCTGTGCTTAACCAATCGGCTATCACTATTGTTGTAGAAATAGCCATTCCCAAAAACCTATTTTCTCATTTATTGTTAATAATACATCAAGTAGAGTAATCCAATTGGAAAAAACCCCCTCAACTAACAACGAGTTAAAAATAAATTGATGGCCGTCAAAGATAAGTTTGAAAGTGACCAATCGTTTTCAGTGGATAGAAATAAAACGTTATAAAGGGGTGTGCCGCTTGCGGAGCAGAGGTTTTCACGAAAATAAATATTCATGACCACGCAACTACGAAGCCTCGACATAGAGCCAAGCCCTCGGCACGCTAATGAAATTAACTTATGAGGGTACATGCAATATTGGAAAGAAGGGTCAACTCGATGACAGACTGACAAAGTGGAACATTACAGTACCTACCCACGCTGTAAGTTGGCCACCAGTTGAAGTTAGTTCTAGCAGCATGGCAGTAAATGTTTAGCATACAAATCATCTATTGTAACACCGTTCGAATCAATTTAAGGGCGGTCGATTTACTATTATCTGGAGCCTTTATTAAATTATTTGAAATAACTTTATGGAAATTGATTCTGAATTTGAATAAACAGATAAATAATACTGGTGATGTTGGCGCGGTAAATTCATTAAATTAGCGAATCTAATCCAAGATTGTAAGATACGTAAGAAATCAGTTACATTCTCACAATAGCAAAGCAAAACTGTAATGATCTTTTGTAAGAAGAAAATGTAGGTTTTACGAGCCGCGACTTTTGTTGTTTAAAGCAGAATATCAAAGTCAAGATTTGTTTTAATGTATTTCATCGCAGGCACTTACACAAATGGGTCTGTATGGACATTATTGCCAGCGTTATGGCCGTTTCACGAATCTAGTCCTGGTTTCAATGTATCATACATTATGGATTCACAGCGATGTTATCAGATTGCTTTAATATTTTCGGATGGACAGTCACTTATCTAGCTTCCACCTAAGTGTACAAAAAAATTGTCACGGGGTCTGTACCTACATTGAAATGCTTCGGCGAATGAACCATGGAGATTATTGTTAATATAGAAACCAAAACGACAAATTTTGGGTTTTTTTAATTTGTACTTTCATGTCAGGTTTTGTCCCGTGTACCGTCATCTTAAACACAGTAAATAAAGAGTACTAGCCAAATAATTAAACTCCACGCTTACCAACAAATTGAAAACGAAACAGCTTAGAAAAAAATTACTGCCAGTTCTTGTAACTACTTCCATAGTATTCTTTTTAGTATTTTTTAGTAAATGTACAAATTCATTAAAGCAATGACTTATTTAAAATAAAAAATGGCCCCGTATTCATAAATTAGGCCAAAGGAAAAGACTATTAACGAAATTTTCCCCAGTGGGAATCGAACGCGCAACCCATATCATATCAACCCATTTTATTTTCAATACACCCAATTGATCAATACAACCGATATTTCAATCCGTTTTATATCAATTCACCCTTAATTTGTATGGGGCCGTATTGGTATTGTTGGCTTTATTGTGTGCGTGTACCTGCCAATAATTACGGGCACGTGGGGACACCTATGCGGTGGCACCGTATAAACTTGTAATATGTGATCAATATGATACTATCTGCTGCAATTAAAGTACTAAAAATATAAGTTATATCACATGCTATTTTTAACGAAAAAAGAGGGGTATTATAAGTTTAACATGTGTATCTGTGTGTCTGTCTGTGGCATAGTAGCGCCCAAGCGGATGAACAGATTTAAATTTTGTTTTTTTTGTTAGAATTATTCTGATCAAGAGTGTTCTTAGCTATGTTTCATGAAAATCGGTACATCCATTTGAAAATTACCAGCTCATTTGTAGTTTATGAAGCCGTCGTATCGGGGATTTTTAATTTTAATTTTTTACTTACATTTAATTTACCGTACATTATTTTACTCTCTTTGAACTAACATTGATACTTTAACTCAGGTGTTTTCGTTGCGTGGACATTATAGATACCTGTTTATTAAAGGAGGCGGTCTGAAATATGCTTAGCCCAATTCAATTGAAATGTACCGATCCCAGATTGTTTAGATTCTGTTTTTCGTGAAAATATTTCGTAATGGGTATTTTATTTACTTACTAGCTGAGCCCGCGACTTCGTCCGCGTGGAATTTCGTTTAACAAAAAAGCCCGCTCCCGCGTTCTTAGCCCGCGCGCCAGAACCCATTTTTTTAATTTTGTTTTTCTAAAATAAAAGTAGCCTAAGTTACTCCCTATTACATCAGCTATCTGCCAGTGAAAGTCCCGTCAAAATCGGTCCAGCCGTTTCAGAGATTACCCGGAACAAACACACAGACAGACAGACAGACAGACAGACAAAAAAATTTTAAATCGCGTTTTTGCTATAGGTATGTACTTTCATATGCATTTAGTGAAAAGGTGTTATTTTGATATTACAAACAGACACTCCAATTTTATTTATTTGTATAGATGATCAACAACCGCTGAATTTAGTGATGGGGACAATTAACAATAATTGTATTCTATTTACTCTTTAGAGTAATTTTCGATGGAATTGCTCTTTTTCAGACGGGCAGTAATACAAAATGTTACGTTATTTAATTTAACAAGTAGTTGTGCGTTTCCAGCGTCAACACTTATTGTAATTAATTAGAAGCCAGGTAAGCGTGTAATTAAAAAATAAGTCACGTGACGTCTGACACGGAATTCGTTGTTTAGTTAGGAAATATGCTTCGAAATATAAAGGATTTTCTTCCCAATTAAGTTTATAACTCCTACGCTGCGAGAAGGTACGGTAACTATATGGGAAACTGTTCGCTGTGGTTGACAATGCGGAGACGTATTTCAGGAAGCCTCCAAGCTACTTGTTGTATAAAAAAATAATACTAGACTATAAAAAGAGTCATAAGTCATCGAAAAATCAAATTGTAAGTAAGTAAATATATGGGTAAGCAAGTACATAGGTAGTATTTAACGACGTACTGAACATTTTGAAATAATAAAAACCTTTCGTTATTCCAATTGATTGTTTCTTTAACTGTCTTCGTATAATTGCTATCGTTTTAACGTAGATAATGAAATATTAAAAAACAAATTGTCAAATTATTTGTAACAAGTACGAGAAAATAATAATAAATTGTACCTTTTTAAAATTCGAAATCGCATATAGACTCCATTGCATGGTACCCAAGGTACCATTGTAAAGTTTGGGATCATACGAAGTTTGTTTTATATTTTGTATTTAAACAAAATATAAAGCTGTCTATCTACTGACCTGGTGTGTTCTTGTTCTCTCGCGCCATATCTGCTGTGTCCGGCAGCGCGAGCAGACTGCGCCCTGCCCCGCGGTAGTGTGCCGGCGTGCGGCCGGCGGCGTCCCGCGCGCCGCGCGCCGCGCCCGCGCCCTCCACCAGCGCCGCCGCGGCCGCCGCGTCGCGACACACAGCCGTGTAGTGCAGGGGAGTCCGACCCTCCTGATGATCAAGTATAACTGTATAATGCTTCTACTTTCATCGTACGAACAGCCAAGGAGTGGAACACGTTGTCTTTGTTACTCCCTGGCTACAATCTGGGTGATTTCAAGTCGAGAGTGAACGGGTACCTTCTAGGCAAGTATGCTCCAACGTAGATTGCATCGTCACTTACCATCAGATGAGTGATCAAATTCTTGCCTATAACGAATAAAAAAAAATATATATTCAAGAGTTGAGAAACTACCGATATGATCATGTGTCACTATCCAAATATCTGTCTACCATAGATGTCTACTTACGTTCTACTGGTACTTTATCTTAAAGGTTATTGATAACCATAATATATAAGTATAATAAATGGCCAGCTAAATTCTTAGTTCAATAACGCAACAGTAAAAAAATAAGAAAAGTAAAGACTCCAACATACTGAGTCCTTCTGATGCACTAGCTGTGGGTAGTTCTTGACGAGATACTCGGTGATGTCCATGTAGTCGTAGAACACCGCTTTGTGTAGCAGCCCTACGCCGGCCTCGTCGCGGCACATCACATACTTGCGACGGTTGTGGTCAGACTCTAGTAACTCCTGGATGTGGAAAATAGATTTTAAGATTAAATTAAATTTGTTTGGAACGGAATAAATTTGTTAATCTTAAACTTTTCTTCAGGTTAGTACGGTAGAGATATTGATTCTGTCTGTCAACTACTCATTAATGATCATGTTACTCTTCAGGAATTCTTATCGTCATAAAAGCGAATGGACATTCCTGAATGGAGGTATGTACCTGACGATCAGGAATCTCCGTTGTTTTACATAAAATAACATTATATTTTGTACGTAATAAACACAGATGGCAGCGTAGCACTACGCCGTAGGTGCTGGCTACGTTGCATTTGCTACGAGCTACGGTAAGCTATATTAATGGTCGCTACGGTATTTTACATATTTTATTCTATCACAGTTAGATATTACATTTGTATGGTAGTATTTTTATTACCTATTATTTTGATATCTATGTATTGTTATTTATTTTGATATTTATTCTAAGTACTGTAATTTTACAAAGTACGTTGTTCATATTAACACACCCATATCAGTGCTGTTAAACCTTCATGCTCTATCGACACTGCTTACACCACAATGTCACATTACCAGTAATACCTGCAGCTCCAGCAGGGACCCCCTTTCAACGGCCGCGTGTAAGGCTGCACACTTAGCCACCAGGCCTGGCAGGTTGCTGTGGTTCGACAGGGGAAGGGACTCGGCCTCGGCGAGCAGCCGCCGGCCCTGGCCCGCGAGCACCGCGCGCTCCAGCCTGCTCTCCGCCCCTCTACGAGCCCACTGACGCAGCTGAGCTGATGTCACCACGCCTACTACTACAATATAAATTCACTCAAAATGTTTACAACAATAAAGGTTGGTTTTGTTTGACAATAATTTATGAATGGGTACTAGCTTACTGGTCTGCTTACCAGAGACGTCTTACAATTGAGCACTTACGTCTTAAGTTGTTATATACTTCAGCTGTGCCAAATTTTAAAATAGCGACGGGAGCAGCATAGTTTAACCTAACCATAGATATACAATTAAACGTAAAAACAATATTTCGTACTTGGAATAAAACGAGCGAGACTCAGTGAGACTGAAGGTGATATGGCCGTCGTTGTGGTGCCAGTTATCGTCTTTTACGACATTGCGAGCCGTGGATTACTGATTAACTTTGTACAGAGTGATTTTATTACTAATACTAAATAATATTTTTACAAGCTTTTAAGACGCTATGTATACTACTGTGGGGTGGTTCGAAATAGCTGAGATATTACTTTGAATAACAACAAAATTGCATTTTTAATTGCGTTTTATGTATTTAAATAAGGTTGGGTATTTGCAATCTGGTTTTAGAGAATTTTAGACCAGTTTAAAATTAGATATTTAGCAACTTATCATTGTTGTGAGAAGAGAATAGTTTTAAAAAACTCAGTGCGCAAATTCACTTTAAAGCCCGACCTCCATATTGCAAAACATAACACATTTATTACATTCTAGATAATAGAGATAAACAGAAGAATGAATACCAAAGATAGTAGGTAGTAGAAAGGCTGGCATTATTATGTAGCACCCTGTTTGCAAGCGGTTGTATCTCGCTGTTAGATTACAAGATTTATTTGCTAACAGCCGGCTGTTGGCGAGTTATCGCGACATCTGCTGACCGTACGCTCTTAAGGTGAAGGCGCCTGTCTAGCCCGCGAAGTTCAAATTTTTTGAGTTCTTTTAGAAATTTTTCAAAATCTGACAATAATAAAAGACAAATTTTGTAATTCGCGAAAAAGACCGTATGCAGTGCATTTATTAATACATTTATTTTACTCTAAATATTATCACGGTGGATATGATACTAGTAAATCACCAAATATACAAAAATTGCCAGATTATCTGGATAGCTGTCGTTCTTGAAATGTTTTAGAGTAAGTTGGATATATTAATAAATGCACTGCACACGGTCTTTTTCGCGAATTGCAAAATTCGTCTTTTATTATAGTCAGATTTTGAAAAATTTCTAAAAGAAACTCAAAAAATTTGAACTTCGCGGGCTAGATGGGCGCTTCAGCCTTAAGGCGAAAACACAGGAGACATATCAAACAGATAAGATAATTAATTACAAAAGTTTATTGACCTGTCTGGTATAATGGATAGATAAAAAGAATTGCTTGTTTATTTCATGTTAATGTACATAATCCAAACCACTCACTTCAAACGTGGAAGAAATAAATAATAGATATCTACCTAGTTTAATTAGTTTTGTAATTCTGTATGTATGGAGAGGAAAAAAATAATCTTAGGTTTTTGAACTTGTTTATACTTGTCAATACTTCTCCTATGTTTAAATGGTTACTCCCGCATAATGGAATAAAAATATAATCATATAACAAAACAGTTTATAATGTATGTGTTTTAATAGTAGCCAGGCTAATCTTAATACCTGAAGGACATTATAACAAGGTACGCTTATCCAGTAATACCTATTTCTCCACGGGTCGAGTGATTTGTAGGAATACCATACCAAATGTCGCGTGTCGTTTACATAAATTGAGTTTTGCTACGCTCTTGAAGTTGTTGAAGTATTTTAATTTAACTGGTCGACGAGATTGTTCGTACACGAACCGATGTATTTGAATTTTAACCCATAGTTAGATAGTGTTGGTTAGTGTAGAGGTATTTGTGTTTATTCTTCAGCTACGTAGGTACGATGAGTTTATTCGTCAACATCGCTCTTTACGTAAAATATTTGTATTGTGAGTTCCTCAATTGGCCACACAAAAAAATTGTTAACACACGCCTAAAACGCATTGTAAGGCTACTGTTAGCAGACAAAAATCACGAAGCCGCGACTCCTTTTTGACGCTTAGTAGCGTATTAATAAATCTATTTCAAGTTTGAGAGAGATCTTAATCACGCTTTTGACAAGTAATTTTTAACCCCCGACGAAAAAAGAGGGGTATTATAAGTTTAACATGTGTATCTGTGTATCTGTGTGTCTGTCTGTGGCAACGTAGCGGCCAAGCTGATGGACCGATTTCAATTTTGTTTCTTTTGTTAGATAGGTATTCTGATCGAGAGTGTTCTTAGCTATGTTTCATGAAAATCGGTTCAGCCGTTTGAAGATCATCAGCTCTTTTGTAGGTTAAATAAGCCACATTCACGGCCAAAACCAATTTCCACGGCTCGAATCCATTCGAAATTTGAGATTATTGAATTCAGATTTATTATATTTTTAAATGATCGTAATAGTCTGAACTGGCTTTTTACAATATTATAAATTTGAAAAGTTTCCTTGATTCTGGAAAAATTGTATATGTTATCAATTTTTATATGAGATTTGTGTATGAACTAAAGACGTTCCATAAGTGACGTTTCAAATGATGGATACGCGCATTCGTAAAATTTTGTTTGTTTTGTTAATGGTCATGGAATATTACGCTATAATAATTCTAGAGGGCGCTGCTCCACCATTGAGAAAATAGTATAAAAAAATAAATCTAATTTAAAATAATTTTAGCGTTATTGAAAATTCTTCCCCTGGGCTGCTCCCGTCCACCTCAACCAGAGTTATTACATCAAATTGAATCATAATTGATAATCTTTTACTAGGAATTAAACCTCCGTGGCATCAATATTTAGATTCGTTGTCTATTCTAATGTCATTACAAAATAATGTCTCATACTTTTACATAGATTTTCTGTTGATTATTGTACCTATACATTTGATGAAAAGGTCGTCGCATCGGGGGTTTTTAAATTTTCAATTTAGAGTTATGTACTTTAATGACATAAGAGTAACATTTCCAAGATCGGTCTCAGACTTGAGATCGATTTATTAATGCAGGCGTAAAAGGCGTCGCGACCTTTTAGTAGCAAAAATTTGCTCTTCCTTTAGTTTGATGTATATCATTACTTCTAGAATTTAATCCTTATTAGCGACACTATCGAATAGTGGTAATAGTGTATTCTATTCCAAAATCAACGGTTTCGATTCCTGGATAGGAAAAAATCCAATGATGCAGTTTTAGTCTTCTTGCAGATTTGGCAATCGACACTTACCTACTTGAAAAAATCACGTTGTATATTCACACTTAAAAGGGTACAACCCTAGCTATAATTACTTACAAAAATAAAATAATTATCGAGTTCTATTTATTTCACCAGTTTTGCCATGTTTTGGGACGAAAGCTGCTAGGTAATTAGAATAGAAAATTCAAACAGCACCATGCCACCACTGTAGCAAACAATGCTGACCAAATGTATCCCGAAAACACGATAGTTTGTCATTCAAATATAATTCTACATTAAGTAATATTTGCTCACATGGTATACAGTAATGCTTATGACATTTAATGCAAAAATCCTATTCTCACGGCAACACGCTAAGGTCGCGTAGGCACATGTTAAAATTAATTTATTGGAGCCGTTTTTATTTTATACTCCATGTGTTCTAGGCATTACTATGACCTACTTTTGGACCTACTATGTGGATTATATAATGTCTGAACTTGCCTAATAAGTTAATAACATATTTAGGTGAACATAAATAAAAATATGTACGGTTCAGGGCATCGTTGTTGTCTCAACCTTAAATACTGATTGACAAAGGATTTTCGATTACAACATCCTACTAATATTATAAATGCGAAAGTTTGTGAGTGTGGATGTATGTATGTATGTATGTATGTATGTATGTATGTATGTATGTTTGTTACTCCTTCACGCAAAAACTACTGAACGGATTTGGATGAAATTTGGTACACAGATAGATTATAACCGGGATTAACATATAGGATACTTTTTAACCCAATAATCCAATACTACGCGGATGAAGTCGCGGGGCACAGCTAGTAAATTATAATATCTATCCCTTTCTTCCTCAAACAATCAAATACAGATAAAGTGTGATGTTGTAGTTTCTAAAGTCTTGTGTTGTAGTAAAAAAATAATTCACTTATCTTTTATTTGTATTATTACCTACTGTATAGATGTATACATAGGGCATATAAAATCGTATTCATTGGTGTCTACGCCAATTTTATAGAGCGTGTTTGATAGTGCCATCGGAGGGATATTTCCCCGGACACGCGAGCTCCCGTACATTATCCAGACAGCACGTTTCAACCTGGAACTGTTTGCACAATGTTTTCAAGCAGATAGTTTGTTCCACCTCGATTTCTTTTATAATTTCAATGTCCATTTCTATGCCTGCCTAATATAAGAATTTGTCGTGCTATGTAAAAGTAATTTGACTAAGTCATTTATTTACTTAAAAGCACAATGTTATTTTAGCCCCAATGACCGTACGTAATGTAAAACATCTGGGAGCAAAACGACCATAATATAAAAGGTACCTACCCTACAAAACATAATGACCACATAATGTTTTACGATACCACTGCATGCATGACTTGTCTAGTAAATCTTATAACTAGTGGACTGGACATGATCATGCAAACCATAGATAAACATACAAGTTGACTCCTTGTATGTCTGTATTATCGCAGCCTCTGTACTATCACTTCTATGGTTCTAGATCAAACAACTGATTCCGTGCGGGTTTCTCGTGTGGTAGCTAGTAACAATGAGATCAATTGTAGCTGTGATTGATAGAAATATAAAAGACTACAACTTTTTTAATAAATTGAACTTTAGTCCCTAAGTCATAAAGCTTAAATGAGAACGTAGGGTAGATGGCGTTATTTTTCAAAGGTTGACACTTGATAGCTTATACTTATGTATAATAACATTATAGAAAGCAAATATGTGACCTATGTTCCTTTAAAAGCGTGATGAGGGCAGCGAAACATATTAAAAAGTCTACTAGGACAGAAGGAATTACTTAGACGAGCTGCTTAAAAGTCTACCATAATGTTCATTATGCAGTCGGGTTTTTCATTCGTCAACGTCACGCAAGATTATGATTCAATTATGTAAAGGTTTGTAAAGACTGTAGTGTACCTAGGGTTTTAGGTCGCTGGGATTTTAATTAAAACACAGAGCGTGGTGGTTACGATGGCGGTCCAAGACGGAAGAGAGTTTATTTTTTAATATAATGTTGCAAGTTACAAAATTAAAATGTGCACAAAAAAAGTAATGTTGGGATTGCCAACAAATTATCGCATCAGTGTGCTTTAGTGTCTTATATATACTCACGTTTAGGTGGGCTGTAGTGCACATACATCCCATTTTTCTTGACGGCACGCTCATTCAGCCATTTCTTTACGCTCTCCATTGCAGACTGGACACCTGCAAAGTCTCCCAGTATTTCAATGATCATGTACAATATTAATATGTATTCAGACCTCTAGGTTCAAAGGTGAAACGTTATGGTGAATGTAAAAAAACGGCGAGCCGTGTTATAAGCCTTATTAGAATTATCATCAGGTTCCTTGTAGGTAGATGAGGAACCATCTCACAAAAGAAAATTTCTGTATTTGCTTATATTGGCTGATTTCATAGCCGGTAAATTTTATAGTAAACTTTGAGGTAGTTATAATGGTGTGTTTCACGGATGCGAATATAATGTGTATTTTTTCTGAAACTAGCTTACGACCCGCCTGTGTTAAGCAGTTACCGTGGCTTATAGATGCTCACAATACCAGAGGCATTTCTCGCACGTTGCCAACCTGAAGGGAAGAGCGGCAGAGGGAGCCTAGGGGATTGGAGGTTGATCTCCTAATTTCCTACAGCCCACGTATTTAATAATTATAATTACTTAGTTTAAGTAAAATATATCGATTTTGCTTACGTATTTAAACAAGCGGATATCAAAGTACCTACCGAAGAAGTTAGTAGAATAATAACACAGAGTTGTAGGGTATCGATTGGGCGTCCGGTCCGAGCGGCGCGATCGAAAACTCTTCCTATTAAATATTTACCCGCTCAGTCCGACTGACATCATTCAGTCTATCGGAAATTACCATCAAAACGGTTTACATAATATCTAGGATTATAGGTTACTGTATCCACATAAAAATGTAATTATTAACAGATATGTTTGGTATGACTCAGTTTAAAGTCATTGTTGGTTTAATCGTTCTAGTTGTCCGGCTTGAATATAGATAGGCAACATTACATTGTGGGGGCAAAAACCTCCAATTAAGGTGTATAGGTCAATGCAATGTATTGAATTTTTTATATCATGACGTGACAGTGGTTCAGTAAATTCAGGTTACACCATCCTTCTAATATTATAAATGCGAAAGTTTGTGAGTGTGGATGTATGTATGTATGTATGTATGTTTGTTGCTCCTTCACGCAAAAACTACTGAACGGATTTGGATGAAATTTGGAACACAGATAGATTATAACCCGGATTAACATATAGGATACTTTATAACCCAATAATCCAATACTACGCGGATGAAGTCGCGGGGCACAGCTAGTGAATATATAAATATGTATAACTAGCTGTGCCCCGCGACTTCATCCGCGTAGTATTGGATTATTGGGTTAAAAAGTATCATATATGTTAATCCCGGTTATAATCTATCTGTGTTCCAAATTTCATCCAAATCCGTTCAGTAGTTTTTGCGTGAAGGAGTAACAAACATACATACATACATACATACATCCACACTCACAAACTTTCGCATTTATAATATTAGTAGGATTAGTATAGCATGGGGTGCATAGACAACTGAAAATTTTTACGTGTTTTATTGGTGCGAAAAACTTCAGAAATATGGAAAAAAGTTGTTTTTTTAACCGACTTCAAAAAGGAGGTTTTTAATTCAGTTGTATTTTTTTTATATATGTACTTAGGTGGTAAAGCCAGTTAGAACTATACTTAACTACTGTACTAACTTAAGACTATAGCTCATATACGGGCTGGCTCGATCGGGGTGCTACCATCCTGCCACAGAAATTCAGCGTAAAGAAGCTATAGGTAATATCTACTTTCCTTCCAAAGAGTGACGGAGTCGGAAGCCCTCCCTTCCCCTGTCTGTCCTACTCCCCTTCAGGTCACTGCTTAACATCATGCGGGTCACCGGCTTGTTTGCCGGCTTTTTTATATTGTTAACAAAAAACGTACCGTAGGTTATCCTCTCTATGCAACTTAATCACAACTGTGAAAAAATATAACCTACAAAACAATATTACTCCAACTATTTCACTCAATATACTAAACACTAAGGTACCAACGTCTACAAGTTACCGGTTAATCAATTGTTAACTACTGTCACTTAAAGACTAAACTAAACACAACTTTGGTTACACGCGTTTGAAGTGTGTCTAAAATTAGTATCACTATAAAATGATTGTAAGGACATGGGTACGTCAGCAGCTGGCCCTTGAAGTGGTGTGGTCTGCGCGTTCACACGAGACAACCGTCCTGGCAATGCAACAATAGGTACACTCTTCGACACAAGTTACTTGGCTGCGTTTCTTTTAAGGTAAGTACTTTCACCTACTTTAGAGTTTATGCGGAACTATGCGGTTTAAGTTCTATAGGGTGTTATTCTCATAATGTGCGATATTATGCATGGCGACTTGTGATATTATACTTACCACAAAAATATCTCACGAGTTTATTTCTAACAGCTGCCTTTTGATTAAATCACTCGCTAGCAACCGACTGTACCAACTTACAGAAAATATTTATACCATCGTAATATTATTTGGTGCTTGCTCATAAAAAAGGAATTAAATTGCGCGCACACAGTCATGAGTAACAGCTAGTCTAATCAAATGCTATCAGTGCTTTCGCTCGCATGGATTTTGAGCTTTATTTCCTAGCCCGTAGGATATCGTTAATTTCAGGAAATAAAAAGTAGATTAATCCTAGTATATACCTAAGCTATTATCTTGTACTGTATCTAATTATAATCCAACCTAAAACAATTGTTACAGACTTAATATTTATTTTAAGTATTTAATGTGAAGGAAGTGTTAAGAGATGGATTGAACTTTAGTGTGTCACTGTACCTACTGATTCAGCGAAAAAAAACTAATGTAAAACGGTATCGATACAAAAGCACGCTGACATCGTTATTAATGGTAACACGATGCGGTACGCGCTTCCTCCGGCTAATCCTAATCAAGCTGCTTCACGTAAGAAATAGGCGTATTTTTATAACGAATCTGTGTCACCCACGGAACAAGGATGCCATAGAAACGTAATACGTATACCTGTAGGGGACAGCTAGTGTATACGGAACACACGCGGAAATACAAATTAAAGCAATTTTTTAAGAGTTTCACAACACTGTGTCTAATATGGATGTGATGCACACTTCATTTAAGTTATCATTGCGCAAATACAACCACTGAAACTAATTTTCTGTGGGGCCAAAAACTTGGTGCTGGTTGAATTAAAATAACCGATACACTAAGCTACATAAAAGATGTCCAGCGCATTAACTCTAAGGTAAATGCGGCCTTTGTTGCATCGAGAGTCCGTAAGAACGGCCCACATAGGGCGCAACCTAAGCAAAATCATTTTTTTCTTCCTATATGCCGGGGGCATATGTCAGGTTTTCTCTTCGCGTTCTCAATCGGGTTGATTATTTATACATCTACTATAGAACATCGCACAGGCACGCTTCCAACCGGTCAGAGTGCACGGGGGTTGAGCCGAGTCAACCCGAATGGTGAAGCTACCGAATCGGATACCTGAAGGCACGCCCGCTCTAGATTTACTTGTACTATACAATATGTTACGGTGCCCACGTTCGGCGCACCCGTTCGGTTTAGACTCAGATCACTATGTTCCAAGCCCTGGCGCACGACTACTTCGACCCGTATTAATGAATCGACCTCAAGTCTAAGGCCTGTTTTAATAAATCGATCTCAAGTCAGGGGCCCGTATTTATAAATCGTTCTCAAGTATCAGAGTGATCTTGGAAATGTCATTCTTTTCAAACCAGTACAAAATGACATTTCAATAGGGTACTTGACCGCCCTCAGCCCTGATCGATTTACGGACCGTAGAAACGTAATGTTATCTACCGTTTATATATGCGAGGCTAACCAAATCGGAGAATCGGATACTGATACCTATGTGCGCGCATCCTTAATATTTAGTTAGTGCCAACAAGGGTTACAGTAACTCTCTATAGTTATACAAATATACGGTTATAAAGATATTATATTTGTGTAAAATATTTAAATTACAATTAGAAAATTTGTATAAAATATAATTTGGCGTAACACGTGTAACGGTCATTTCAACGTTCCATTTTCTCTGAACTGTTGGATAGGGTGATATTGACGTTAAGACCTATGTTTTTCTTGTTCGGGTTTGGCGACACTGTTATGTCTATATTTTCAGAAGTACCTGTATTTTGTGCTGAAATAAAAAATATATTAGTAATCCTACTAATATTATAAATGCGAAAGTTTGTGAGTGTGGATGTATGTATGTATGTATGTATGTATGTTTGTTACTCCTTCACGCAAAAACTACTGAACGGATTTGGATGAAATTTGGAACACAGATATATTATAACCGGGATTAACATATAGGATACTTTTTAACCCAATAATCCAATACTACGCGGATGAAATCGCGAGGCACAGCTAGTGTAATATAAATAACTAGCTGTGCCCCGCGACTTCATCCGCGTAGTATTTTAACTTAGCAAAAATTTCGGGATTATCGGGTTAAAAAGTATCCTATATGTTAATCCCGGTTATAATCTATCTGTGTTCCAAATTTCATCCAAATCCGTTCACTAGTTTTTGCGTGAAGGAGTAACAAACATACATACATACATACATCCACACTCACAAACTTTCGCATTTATAATATTAGTAGGATAATAATAAATAAATAAATATCGCCAGACTGACACACCAACTGTATGGTCCCAAACTAAGCAACGCTTGTACTATGGGTACCGTACAATGGACTGGGGGCGATCCCAGTGACACCCAGACCAGGGCAAATTACGAAAAGGCCATTTCCGAAATTTTCCCCGGCGGGAATCGAACCCGAAACTACCATGTGCAGTGAGCCGAGGGACCTACGCTCGAACCACTGCACCAAGCGGTCGTCTATATATATATATAAGAAGTATATTGAATATATGTATTTGGCGTCATTTAGAAGTGATTATAGATACACACCATTTTTTAATTGAGTGTTCAGGATTCGATGATAAAGTTCATTAAATTTCTTTTGTCTCTTCATATTAGATGGCGATTTCACAACTAGAGTGGGCAACAGTATGTAATGCTCCATGTTCGGCTCTTCTCTAGTGTTATACTTGCGACGAGACGTATCTTTCTTCACCACTAGCCGTGGGTTCTTCGGTTTGCAAAAAGAACTACTGCCGCTTGTCAGTTCGCGGCTCCCGTCACACCTCATCTTCGGACCTTCAGTATTCTTATTAGGTTTTATTGAACTGGTGGCTTGATAACAACAAGTTGACTCCCTGCCCCGCTGAGACCTGGTCACCGCGTAGCTCGGTCCGGGAGTACAGTCCTCGTCACCCAGCCTACGTTCCAGAGAATTGCGGTTCTGTCGAAACTCCATCGAAAACCGATCGTGGCTCTTCGGACTTCTTCGCGAGCCTTCTTCCCATCTTTTGTCCGATATGGTACTCGCAGCGTTGTGATCACTAACAGCGACCTCGTCTCCTTGTTTATTTTTGTGACTAGCCACTATAATATCACCGGTTTTACCAACCGGTCTACAGCTTTCATGCCTATGGTTTAACTTTACTATCCTATAGTGGCGTCGTCTTCTTCGCTCCACATGCGCTACTCTCTCCCTTAATAGGCTGTCAATCAGCCTCTGCAACTCACATCTCGTGCTGCATCTCTCCGAGTGAGCCACTCGGCGACTGAGCCGTGTGTTTGGCCAGTGCGTGCGACAAACATCTTCCCAAATAATATCACTCAAAACAGCTTCTCTTGACGGTGTCAGTTTGATACCATCGTCGCGTGGAGCAAATTCCCCTTGAGCCAAATAATGAACTGTATCCATGAGACGATAATCGCGAACCGGATTGAGTTTATGTCGAATCTTATGCACTCTTTCAGCAGCTAATTTAGGGGCATCGTCTCGCTTGCACGGGACGGAGGCGCACTGTCGTCTGCCACGCGCCGTGATACCATCATAAGCAGTGAAATCTCTACCATACTGCTCGGAATTATGTTCTTTCTCTAAATTGGTAGCCTTACTCGGTGATAAAGACGCAGTTTGTTGCGTGTATCGCTGGAACGCCGATGTTTTAGGCACGTGGCTGTACTGCTGAATATAGCTACATCCGGGCGGTCCGGTTCCAGACGAAGTCATCATTATATTATTATTATCTTTGATTTCTTCATCTGACGAAGACAGAGGAATATTAGGGTCAATAGAACGAAAAACCATCTCTTGTTTCAAAATTTTACGCTCTAACTTTTCTATTCTTTTCTGCAACTGATCAATTGTAGTAACAGGCGGACCTGTAGCTTCGGAGGATGTATTAGTCACTATTAACGTAGCGATGTCTACTTTTTTGGAGCTTAATATATGTTTCTCAGTTTTTGTATCAACTCTAGGAAGGTTCATGTTTAATTGCTGCTGCGTATAAACATAGCATTTCTCCACAGGCCTTTGCTTTGCATAGTAGACGTCGACCCTGTGGGGTACTTCGTCAGAGTGCGAGCATTCCGAAACAAATGCAGAACTCTCTACCTGAATAAACACCGATGAAGCTCTCTCTGATTCGGTTTCACCGTTCCTATATTGCAGTTCCGTGCCACATGCAATCGAGTTTACAACATTGGAAACATTATCACTGAAATCTAAAACAATCGTATAATTTTTAATCAAGTAATACTTATTGCTACCAAATAAAAAGACATGTGGGAACTTACGCGTTGTAAAAGATGAGTGGTCGCCAATAGCAAGCCGTGAACCAGATTTTTCGGAACCCTAAAAATACATGAACCAGTGAACCAATGAAAAAGCAACTAACAATAATTGGTACAGGAGAAATATTATAGTGCACCTTTGTAGTGTTTAATCGGCTCTTTTCGGCAATGTATAAGGTTTTAACGGCGGGCACTTTGTGTTTTATTGAAACTAATACTCTTTGTGAACTCGGATGGTGCGCTGAACTCTTCTGCAGTATCTCTAAATCTAATGGGAAATGAAAATAATTATTACTATTAAATCTTTGACTCGTTTTATCTGCATTAAATGCTTCACGTTACCGAGAAGGATTTTTTTTTTGGGGAAGCGATTATACCCTCCTACGAGGGAATCGTAATCGACTTCGCGTATCAATTTTTCTTCTTGGATGGATATTAACTTCTTCCTGGATGGAGACTGTTTATTTTCCATCACATTTTGTTTTCCTCTTTCCATGCATAGTTATACACACACCCGCCTGAACTATTTGATAGAATGTGGCGAAAACTATAATTTAGATTTATAGACAAAAGGAAAATTTTACATTATTCTGACAATTGCTTTGACTCGAAATGTTTTTCTTCTTTATGTGCTTTCAGTATTTATGGTAATTATTTGAAATTAATATTTTAAGTTTTTATACTCGAGGCTCGAGCCTATTCATCGGTTTGAAACATGGCAAGCTCATTTAGTTTCTTAGTTTTATATTTTCATGAAGTTACATCTATGAGTCACGTCCGTCCATCATTTGTTTATGTTATTAGTTTTTATTTCATTATAAATGATTAGACCTTTCCTTAGGGTAAATTTAAGAAACATTTGACATGCAGTGGTTTTATTTTTACCATCACACCTAATGTCGTTAATCACGTGAATGCACCCACTTCAGAGCGTTTTCACATTATCCGATCCGATATCGGTGTCGGACGACGATAGCCAACATCCGATAGCCAGACTCCATGTGCTATTTTCACAGTTTTTCGACAAAATCGTTCCGATACGGCCATTTGCTCGATAGCTTAGTGCGGGCAGGTCATCATGGCAGACTATAATAGAAAACTTTATTTGCTGTATCTATTATATTTGAGACGCAAAAAAAGATCTGTCCACAGACAGTACTGGATACATCCCATTGTGGAAGCTAGATATTCAGAGGGAGCATTTTATACTCTTTTTAGCAAGCTACAAAACGCACCTAGAAAGTTTTAATTCAATTATTTGCTATAATATATATATTGCCTGTAAAAGTAAAGAGTGGCTGTATAATTTGTATTTATTTGAAGTTACGATAGACTGATGACAACCAAACTAGTAAACAAGCTCAAAATGGCCACCGCGCATCGGGCTCTACGCACACAGAGACAATTTAGATACACGTATAGCACACATACAAACATTATCGCCCGACGGCTCACGGGCGTCCGATGGTGCCGCCAGCATATCGGTGTCGGCTCCGATATCCGATATCGGGCCGGACAATATGAAAGACAGGTACATATTTCATACATTTTACTTACCCCGATATCGGATCGGATAATGTGAAAACGCTCTCAGTCGATATCAAAAACATACCCAATATCTAACCTTCAAACTCCTGCAATACTTTTTCATGTAGACACATTTCGAAAATGGAAGATACAGAAAAACAAGAAAGTTAGCTGTCAAAATTTACAAAGCGTGACGTTTGATCCATTTGTGCTTTTCTAAAAATTGTTAGCCAATTTTCTGGTGACAAATTAGTTAGGTTTTAGGGTACATATAACGTATGGATGCTTGAGTTGTTGTGAAGGATGTCGGAGCAAGAGAAAAAAAGTGGCGGCTCGGTCGCCGGGGGCTCGTCGGTGGTGATGGTGGAGCAGTCTGCGGCGAGCAGACACAAGCAACCATACCGCCCCACGGATTTGCAGGAGGATGCGCCGGAACTGCATCATAAACGATCCAGAGCACCTGCTGTACCATGTATGACTTTACATTTTAACCTTGTCTGTCATTTGCGGTGTTTAGATTGACGATTCTAATCGTCAGTTAGGTAACTCCCATTGTGAACACTGTACCTATAACTACGTGCAAGCAAGCGTTTGATTCAAAGCAAGTGTTTTGAATCAATCAAATGTAATAACAGTAATTATATATTTACTGTTATATTAGGTTTAATAAGTTTAGACGTGATAGATTGCTTTCTAAATAGGTATGGCGTAAATTCACCATTATTTTACAGCTGTGACTGAGGAATTGAAAGATTCAACTGCAACACCTGAGACCAAAGAACGAAAGGAAAGCGAGAACGGTGAGGCAGTACTAACTTATAACCTATTAATAAATTAACTAACTAAATCACACTTAAATGCAGAAAACTTATAATTTAAAGCACTTTCTCGTTGTACAGCTGTGTCTTCCGACAAACATAAGCATAATGCAGCGAAGAAATTATCTTCAAATACCAACCGGCGAGACTCGTCACCAGAGACAATCGCACTGGCACCTGTGGAGGTGGAAACAAAGGTGGGGTCAATGCATTTGATATTCCGTCGTCCCGTACATGCTAGTTGGTACAAATGTTTGTTTATCACGCCACTTTCGCACGATAGCCAATCCGTATCTAGGATTATTTTGGAATGCATCGTTTGTAATTATAATTCCACACCATGTCGTGGAGCGAATGGCTCTTTTTATTGGATTTTTTTTATAAAGTCTGACATGGTGTTGGTTTACAGAAAAGTACGTCTTCGCCACAGCCCATACCAGCCCTGGGGCCCATGGCATCCACAGCCATCAAAGTGGCTGAAAAAGAGAAAGTAGAGGCGGAAAAGAAAAGTGATGACGACAGCATAACGGAGGAGATCGCCGAGTTGCGGACCCCTGAAGTGGCTAAGAAAGAATCTGAATGGGTAAGACTTTAAAATATAAAACCATAGGCTGTTTATTTTAGTTAAGCAGCCCATATTGACACCAATTATGTTGATGTCAAATATCGACTAAACAAAATTTGACACATCTAAAAATAATTGAGTCCTGCTCATACGTTACTAGCATGAAAAGGATGACAATACTAAACAATAGTTTGGTCAAGTTTAGTTGTGTGCCAACAAAATCGGCACCATTGTATTTTGTCTTTTAGGTACCGATACCTTGGAGTATCTAGAAAATTCGTTTCACGGTTCAATAAAAATATTCATTTCGGTCCCGGTAAGATTCCTTAGCATTGAGCCAAAAGCTTCACACGTAAACACTTTGGTTAAGCGCGGCAGCCCGCACGCTACGTAAACGATAATTCTGAGAGTATTTCTATAAACATTTGACTAAGGTTTTTTTTAAAAAAAAATATATTAAATGCAATGAGAAAACAGAATAAACAACAACTTTAGTAGTTTCTAGTCTCCTTTTTACTCTATTATCTAAAAGTTTCGTAATTATAGCAAATAATTTATGAATACGAGCCATCACATAAGTCTTTGCTGTAATTACAAAACTTTTTGTAATAATTACCTACTAAAAGGGATACTAGGAACTGGAAAAAATATTAGTTGTCGTTATATTTTTTCTGTGTCGCGTGGCACCCTCACAGTAACCTGTTTGTTGGTTTTGTAGTCTGATGTTGAGGAGGCGGGCGGGCTGCCGCGCAGCGACTCCCGCGCGTCTCGCGTCTCCCGCGTCGTGCGTCAGTTCTTCTGCTGCGGCGCCGCCTACGGGGCCCCCTCCGAGGACGACATCTCTTCGCCCCGCGCCTATGCCGACGGCATTTAAACCCGCTGCATTCGCCCCCCACCGCGCACGAGCTGTGTGCCTGCGTTCCCAAATGTTATCCTAGCTGGCCATCTTCAACCATTGCACCCCCGTCTTAGATAGTTACGTTTAGAGATTAAGCTATAAATGTTTACCCATTTAAGTGATACACCATCGTTAATAACGGCTGCGTAGATTATAAGTGTCCATCTTGAGGCGTGCTCCTAAGATCCCTGCGGCGGTTGGGGATGGCCAGCTAGACGACCGGAAAACTTGCATGAGAGCACTGCGTGTGTACTAAGCTTGTATATAAAATTACTAACAATAAACGATTTTCATTGCTCATAAAAACTTGCGCACCTATTTGATTACGGATGCCCAATGCTGGTGATAGGTGAACGTTTACAAAACTATTTTTATTCGTGTTGTGTGATTGGTTGTTGAGTTCATTATGATAATTATAAACTTTGTTAATTTCACAAAAACTCTTAAAAAGTGCAATATTATCTAAGAATAACATACATACAATACTTCTATTTATAAAATATTTATGTACGATGGATACAAATTAAAGTTGCTATTCCCAGACAAATAGGTCTTTTACTTATTAGGAGAGCTGGTTTAAAATTTCTGATTAGACACAAAGCAATCACACGAGCAGCATACATGGGACTCCTGTCATATTATCTTCCCATGGTTTACAGATTCGATTGTAGATGAACTGAAATCATGTAGAGATCTAACATTTTGTTATATGTAGGTCAGTGATAAAAATACCAAATCTCAAGATATAACAAACGATGTTGCTACTCAAAGTAAATCAACAAATGAAAGCTTGAAGGATAATGTAAGTATAGTTATAACCATCACTATTTCTAGGGTAATTTGCTCAATTCCTTTCTATTGAATATAACCGATAACTTCCACTCTCCTCACTGTGTTCGCTGATTGATTACCATCTTTGTTATCTGCGTCTTAAACCAGAAGAAAGCGGGACAGTGGAGAATAATAGGGGACCATCAACAAACCCGCGCAGATGTTAGACTTTGATTGTATCAACTTTTTCAGATCACTGATTCTCAATTGTTAAAGAAAAAAGAAATCACGTGGTACGATGGATCCTATCTACCGAAAGAACATGATATCCAGGTATGACCATTGGTTGGGTATCTATATATAGATACCCAACCAATACACTGAAAAAGTAAAATACAACAGCAAATGATTTTTGTTTTTCCTATTGTATAGGTATCTACTTTTTTGTATTTTTTTACCAAAAGTTTTGTAATTGTAATTGATTTATGGAATGCCTCATATTAATTAATTATTAGCTGAGGAATAACAATTTGTTTAGTAATAGTCGAGCGTTATTGGAACGGTTAACAGACTTCAGGGGCCCACCCAACTCTGTTAACGACTGTCGCTCGATTCGACTCACATTCGACCTGCAACAAGTTAAAGCTGACGTATCACGTAAATGAATGGGTCAGTGTTGACAGTCTTTCTACTGGACAACCGTCAAAGTTTTGACGAATTGCAAGTCGAATGTAAGTTAAAATGAGTATACTTGCACATGTCAGAAATGAGAATTGTTCCTATTTCCAGGAGTTAGGTTCTCGGAGCAGGGCTTGGATGCTGGAACGTAAAGTATCCGTGGGCCCTTGCCTTGGCACAAGAACACCTTTTAACGAGCCCTCTGGAATCACCATTTGTATACCCAAGGTGAGTAAGATATGCAAGAATTCTCTTTACTAAAACAAAACCCACAGTGTAAATTAACTTTTTAATTTTTTATGTATGTTTGTTACTCCTTCACGCAAAAACTACTGAACGGATTTGGATGAAATTAGGAACACAGATAGATTATAACCGGGATTAACATATAGGATACTTTTTAACCCAATAATCCAATACTACGCGGATGAAGTCGCGGGGCACAGCTAGTTTTATTATATGAATGTTGACATCAGTGTCACCTACCGGGTCCGACTATAGATGAGAACCATCTAAATCAACCAAAAAATCAAAATCAGTCAAGCCGTTTAGGAGGGGAAGAATTACAAACACACGAACACTGGAAGTTTACATAAACACAAAGATGAATTTCAGAAATCTATCAGAAGCATGAATGATGGCAAGCCATCACAATCTGGGATTTGCATCACAGTTTCAAGGGTAAGTGTCTATTACGAATTGTCTAAGTTGTAACTAGTTAGTCTATGTTAAGCCATTTCCTATTTCAGCTACAGATTAATATACTTGTACATGAGAAAAATATTGCCAATTTAGTAGCAACTCAAAGTAGTGTAACTTTATGATTACCCATGTGAATTTTCGCTTACAGAAATGTTTAGAAAAACCAACGAAATCTGGAATCGATTTTGTTCTGAAAAACTGTGGAGATCGAGTTAAAACAACTACGAAAGAGAAAAATGTAGAATTAAAGGTAGAATCAACCTAAAATCATAACACCTTGTAAATTGAAAAGCAGTGAGCTCAGTAAGTCAAAAGTGAACAGCAAGTATGGGAAATAGAGTAAAAAAGTGCGATAATTTGAGTTACATGCTTATTATTTAGGTGTACTAGTTTACATGCTAATTGGTTGTTTGATTCACTCTACAGCATCAAACTACAGTGTTTCACAAACCCAAATTTGCTCATTTTTCAGATCGAAGAAATGCCTGTAACATTTTTGGACAATCTCAAGGGGAAGCTTGACAACATGTGCGGGAAAATAAAAAGCGTTTTGCACATCTCATAACCTCATGCAACAAACATTTGTAACCTATTTAATTTGGTATAATATATATTTTTTAGATAAACATGAAATAAAACTTTTTTTATTATTATTATCGTTTTTATTTAAATACTTACTCAAACTTTGATTTAAACAGGTGACCACAAATTTTACATCAAACTCAAATGCATACATAATAATTTAACGGCCCAATTTGGGTACTAAAAACATTTAGAACCGAGTTTCTACCTAGGTTATCTATCGTAAATAATAAACCTTGATTATATTATAGTTTTAGATAGGTTCGTTTTAGATATAGTAGGTATTCCTCAAAGATATACAATTTAGAAGTAAGTAGTGCTCAATCCAGACGCCACTCAAATCTAAAAATTCATTGCTCAAGGCGATGAGCCTTTAAATTAAACTTCATTTCTCATTTTGTAAAATTAATTAGAACGGTATAGGTATCTATATAAGGCGGGTACAAGAACGGCTAAGTAAATGTCTACATGTTAGTGAACAGCAGGTTTGTCGTAAATGTCTACATGTTAGTGAGCAGCGGGTGTGTCGTAAATGTCTACATGTTAGTGAGCAGTGGGTTTGTCGTAAATGTCTACATGTTAGTGAGTTGCGGGTGTCGTAAATGTCTACATGTGAGTGAGCAGCGGGTTTGACGTAAATTTCTACATGTTAGTGAGTAGCGGGATTATAGCACATGTCTACATGTTAGTGAGGAGCGGATTTGTCGTAAATGTCTACATGTTAGTGAGCAGCGGGTCCCGCGCCTTATCCCTGATCTCCTGCTCGATGCGCACGCTGCGCGGCACGTGACAGATGGCGCACGCGGCGCCCTTGAGCGGCATCTGGTGCGTGAGGTTGGCGGCGCGCGCCGCGTCGTAGTCCGCGACGCGAGGCCGCCAGCACAGGTCCGTGCCGCCGCACCGGCACGTCATCTCACGACATATCTGCCGGGAACGGGGTTGACGTGCTACCATCTTCACCACTCTATTCCGGCTCCGAGACCAACCTACCCTCGTTTGCAGACCCACATTTTGCTAAAATAATAAGCAGCAAACCCTACACGCTCCCAGGCTGCCTTTCACTCCTTGTGCCTTAGTGAAAAGCCGTATAACCAGGACAACATGATCACGGGAGTCGTTCTTACATGACAAAAGAAACAGACCAGTCTAGGCAAACAGCGCGTTATACTTTTGTCGCTCATCTTTCCTAGCCTGGAATGTTCCTATAGCTTGGACAGAGCGTATCACGTATTACGTATTCGGAAGTGATATCACCACACTTACCACAATATTAAAACGCAACTATTAGTCATTGAGTAGGCATGTTATTAACGACATCTGTGAAGTAAGCTAGATGGAAAGCCGTTGTTAATACGTAGTTCGTAGTATCTGCTGGAGGATTTGCAAATTTTTCAGATGCCTGATTTGAGACATGGGAACCTACATTGTGAAGTAGAACACGAAAAGGATGTGACTCGCCGACGACGCCAAAAAAGGGTTTGTAAATTTGGGGATGCCCGATTTGAGGGGGAACCTAGATTAGTGTAAAAACAAAACAAGATAGAGTGCAACTCACCGACGCCAAATACTCGTCCCTGCACTTGTCGGGGCAGTCACAGGTCCAGTTGGTGGGCGGCACGCACGGCGTGGTGGGCGGTGTGAAGCACGTGCTGGGGTGCGCGTAGCACGTCGCGCAACAGCACTGCTGACACATCGTGTACACCTGCCGCGCGCAATGTACACCAAAATGGTTATCAACAGCTATTTATTCGGCAGTAGTAATAAACGATTGCTCACAGACCAACCACCCTTTGGACACCTTATTATCCCTAATTGCACTTGCATCAAAATTCCGATAAATTGGGAGTGGAAGTAACGCCATTGTGATTGGTCAGGAGCGGTGGCATCGAATTGTGATTAGTCTATTGAAAATAATAATGGATTGTGATTGGGCGATCGTGAATCTTGTACACCATATTAGGCGTATGTGTTTCGGAAACTTTAGAGTGCGGTGTCCGAAGAGTGTTTGGTATAACCAATTGTTATTGCTTGTACATATTTTAGTTCCTTTCCTTTATGTCATCATATTGTGTATTTCGCCAGTGTCAAGTATAATACTTGTAAAGTTCGGTATAAAGAATAACTATATAAGCTTTTGGATAGGCCTGTACATCCCCCAAATCCCATCAGTAAAGTAGTGGATACTTTACTGACAAATTACCTACAAGATTCCTTAAGGGAATCCAATTCCAATTGTTCACGCACATTTTTGAACATGAAATGGTTAATTTCCCACTTTCCACTGCCTTCGCAATTTTCAAGGGAGTACTTTACAGATAAGTCAAAGTCGCGATCCTAGTAGTGAGGAAATCGAGGAGAAAGAAGAATGAGAAGCATAATAATCGGAACATACCAGCCACACCGCTCGTGCTATCTCGTTGCGTACGTAAGGCAAACAGTTGCATAGCAGACAATTTTCGAACTTAGAGAGTTCCGGTATACCCAAGTTCTTCTCAACACCGGATGGTCCGAGCACTATCTGTTGATATAAAAAAAAAACATTTGATATGGTTTAATTGAAAATGAAATAACTATGAAAGTAAATACAACGTAAGACCAAACTTTTCTCCGCTAAATGGAAAGCACAAGTCCATTGTAACATCTATTATTCGTCTATTAGGGTAACCGGATGTATTTTCAATTGATTCACTTACATAAGGACAAAGTAAAACATCGAAAAATATGACAAAATTTCGAAGGAACGCCAATCCGCACTGGCCCAGTGCCGTGGTGGATTGTGGCCTTAATCCCTCCCATATTGAGGGGAAGCCCGTGCCCAGGAGTGGAACATTAAAAGGGTTATTAATATTTTGTATAGGGTGACCGGAACAGTATTTTTCACTACACCTACTTTTTCTTGAGTGACCTGCGTCCCCAAAACGCCTAACTCTATGTAGAGACATCAAGGTAATATCAAATAACATGAAAACTGTAGCTCCACTATAGTATAAATATTTGCATGATAAATTTTTAGTTCTTGGGTTCGCCGAAAGGGCCGTACAATTTGCCACCCTAATAATTATCATAGTCGCTAGTGTCTAGCGAGCGTGAAACTCATGGTAGAGGTGTTGATTTACTCACTTCACTTGCGAAAAATTGGCAATCAGGTGCGCAAGTTCCGAGGCTGTCAACATACGCGCACTGCACTATGTTTTTGCGGCCCTGGAGGCCTTTCACCACGTTCACTGCGGTGCGCGCGATAGAGTACGCGCCCGCCAAGCACGCGGTCTCTCCGCTGCGACCCTTGGCGGCGCACACTGCCTCGTTACCGCTCATTATACATGACGTCACACATTCAATCTGCAATCACGTCAACATTGATCATCTGCAATTATTATTTTTGCCCATGTAACTATACGCATCAAGAAACTCACGTGTCGGCAGTTAAGCCGAATGATAATGTGCTTAAATGGTGCTTATTATGCTAACGTAAGGCATGTTTTGGTAAGATATGAAGTTGTTACTGTTCAGAAGGTATTTTATAACTATTTTTGATTACTAAAAAAGTTCATAGGAAGAAGAAATACCAACTTTACTAAAATAAGAATTAATAAACACTTGTTTACCACAACATGGAAATGTCGGGATAAAAAAGTGGAACTTGGAGCTTATCCACCTGTAACTGTAATGACCTTTCTTCACTTTATGACCGTTTCGCACGAATGCACAAATTCTATTGCACAAAAACAACCTAAGTGAATGTCAAGTAGTCTGAAAACGGTATTAAATAGGTCCTTTCTGAAGTCAGTGTTCGCCCAAAGTTTTCATACAGGTTTTCACACATAGACAAAATGTTTGTTGCTAACTAACTTTTGTTTAAATACGACAAAGCCCCCTTGAAAAACGTTAGCTTCGATCTCTTTCACAGTAGATAATAGAGACACAAATTGCGTACCCACCTATAAGACTCAAAGTGTGGCGGTCAACGGGTCAACCCCAATAGCGGGTAACATTTCTGACTGACGAGCTATTGAGTAGAAATACCTGTTCCTGGGACATAATGCAAGGGTGTACAGCGGCGGACAACACGGGCACCATGGTGGACGGAGTGGCGCCGCCGATGACTGGCACGCGCACAGCCTCCGGCGGCATCTTGAGGAAGTCCGCCAGCACCGTGTTTGCGCGCACGCAGTTAAGCTCAACGCAGCCAAGCAGCGCGCGAGGGTTGTACACGCCCCGGAGCCGCTGAATCTCGCTCACTAGTGGCACCATACTCTCAACTGGCTCCGTTGCTACTATTGTAAATGCCTGCGAAGAGGAGAACACGAACAAAAAATAACGGACTGGTCTTAGAACTCATTCGTAAAACTCAGATGCTCAGAAATCGTAAATAATGCCTCATGTGGCAATTTTTACGAGCTGTTATCATTTGGGAGGAGATAAGCTATAGTTGCGATCCTTAGAATTCAGAAAACGAGTAAGAGCAACAAGAGGAGTGCTGCTTTTTAATGCTCTTCTACTGAATCATCATCATCATCTTGAATTTCGGATTGAATTTTTGAGAATTCTTTGTCCTTTGGTAGGGTCGATAATACAAGCCTTCCTTAACTTTAACACCCTACGGACTAGTACTTTTGTCTGGCGCTATGCTTTATTTCTGTGCATGCCAATGTTGACACTATTTTATAAATCAGATATGTACAAAATTTTCCAGCTTGCTAAATCTGAAATCACAATGTCAAACATCAAAGAGAAGGAAGGAGACTAACCGATGGGCATGTGTTGCAAATTTGCAAGGATATCTCTGTAAGTACCGGTGCACTGTACTCAAACGTGTCGCATTGGTTACGAGCCACGATTATTACAACTTTTGCGCCCTGAAATTGTTAACAGATCTGTTAGAACAGATATAAAATGTAACATTTAAGAGTTTGTATTTTTTCTCTAATGGTGGCTACCTGCCAACCTCACCCAATAACATTTACTTGGTCGAGTATTAATAAAGAAGTCACTAGATGTGGCTATACTTATGAATTCATATTTAGATACTTATAGTACCTGGATGCATTGAAACGACATATCCTTAAAATTGCCACAAAACTCAATCTTCAGTTCCACTCATTTAGTTACTACTCGTATTAGCCATTCTAAGTTGCTTTTATCTAGCATAGCTTATATTAACATAGCAGTTAGGTTGACGATAATGACCTTCGTCACATCAGGATCTCGCTATCCCAAATATCTACTTTGAGGGAATCATACATACATTGAGAGCATCGCATAACATGTGTTTCCCTGAGTAAGATGAGACCTTGCACTTAGTGTCTACATGGCTAAGCTCCATTCCGTAGCCACATGTAGGGCACATGTCGTATAGTGCTATCTCGTCCAAAAGTGGACACTGCTTCAGTAGCAACGCGAGAGGCTGGCCTGCGGAAGAATTTCCCCTTAAAATGATCTTAATTGAGTTGGTGGGTACCCTGTTCGGGTTTTAGAATGGCAATAACTAGCTGAGAGAAGTTGAGGAAAGGTCCCTTTATGCTTGACCAAATACCTGAGAAATGGTGAAGGACGGTAGGAGTAGTCTGTTGATAGAAGAATATATAACAATACATAATGGAGTTGAGCAAAATATAACTGATGTCTATGTTTATCTATTAGTAATAAATTATGAATATGAACGAGTACCTACCTAAGGAAAAGGAGTACCTTATAATTTTCTTCACTCTCAAGATGTGACAGTGGTCAGCAATATAACCTTTTGACTAATTAGCTAGTAATAGGCTGTTTAGGAGTAACCATACAACGCACCTGTGCAACCAGCGGCTCCACAAATAGTGACCTTCATACCAGCTGGACAAGTACTGTAGGGTTTTTTGACATATCGGTCGTCGACCCCGCAATCCAGCGTACTCCATGATAACCTCAACAGTTTCTGCCTAGAGTTACGGCAAGCATGCAAGACAGTTCTCAAAATTTGCATATTTTTTTTTAATTTTTCTGTTATAAATTTTTATACATTTATATAATATTTACATGACTTGAATTTTGAAGTAACTTCCTGATATTATTTTTTTTCTTTTTTGGTACTTATCTTTCATATTTGTCTTTAGATAAAATATTTTGATAGAAACAAAAAGTATTTAATTGGTAGAACTTCCAAAAAGAGCGGAGAATAAATAAATAATTCCCAAATAGAGCAAGTTCAATGATTTAAAGCAGCTAAGGATCTATGTAGAGTCCGACAGTTAGGTACCTACCTGTCTCTCCATATAATCACCGCTCTTTACTTATTCAAAGCTGAAGGTACTTATGTAACATACGCATGCTTATCTACTGTACAACAGATTTGTAATTACACCGCCAACTGAAAGGATTGCCCCACTGATATACATTTAATTATCACGTTGTGCATTTAGACACGAGCATTTGCTGAATAAGTAATCATAAAAATATATTATCACCACCCTTCTGATGTTAATTGTTCTACAGCAACGTGTTTGCAATATACAGTAGCACCTACGGCTTCGAGCAGTGACGCTTTGTGACTATTCTGAAATAGTGTACCTAATACCAACTTGATAAAAATGATAACGAGCTTAAAAAAATATATTAGCCTCAATACTGAAGAAGACTTGAAAATTGCGAATATTTTCAAGCCACTATACATTGTGCTATCAGTTCTCGGATTATTTCCATACAGCATTAAGTTTCACAAGAATAAAAGAGGCTTGACGATCATACAAAAGTCGATATACCTTAACTCGGTATGGGCTGTATCCGTTGTACTATTTATATGTTCATTTTTAGCCCTCCATGTTCGCTATGTGTATCACTCAATTGGCGACACCTCAATGACGAGAGAAATAATGACGCAAATGAACTATATATTGGAGTTAGTAAACTTCACTGTATTTTGCATTGTTGCATATATCAGCGCTTTTCATAACAGATGGATATACGTGAAAATAATAAACAGAATTGCCAATTCGATTGAACCGACTAACAGGAATATAGAAGACATACTCAAGCGCTTTCGATTTGAAGTAAACGTGGTGGTCGTGGGATCACTATCGCTCCTGTTGGTACTACAGATATGTATAAATTTCTCAAGAGATTCAACTTTTTGGAAGACGATATTGGTTACAGTATCTTTTCTGATACCTCAGATGATTCAGTTCGCTACGATAGCTTTCTACTACGTGTTGGTGTTGATGTTGGTTGTGCTACTACAAAGCATTAGGGAGCATATCTCCACTCTTCTAAATGAGAATAATTATTTTATGGAGTGCTTTGTAAAGGTAGAAACAAAGATACTGACATTGAAACATGCAGAAATGTTGTATATTAAGGCTTCTGAACTAAAGAGAGATATAAACGGAGCATTTCAGGCACCTTTACTGGTCACTACTTTGCAAAGTTTCCATTCTATAGTGAGCGAAGCTCATATTATATACCACGGTATCGTAATTGAGAGAGCTTTGAGCGCACATTCTATTATTAATTGCTCATTTTGGATCATTTATCAGTTTTTGAAAATCTATGTTCTAGCACGATCAGGAAGCTTGATAAAATTAGAGGTAACAATGTTTACATTACTTATGAAAATTCTGTTTGTTTCTACGTGATTTTAAAATAAAATTAGAATCAATGATTACTGACTTAAGTTATTAAATAAATAAATATGTATATACATTATGTAAATTTGATATTACTTTCAGGTTTCAAATATTGGTCAAGTTTTGCACAGCATTCCTACGGAAAAATACGATTTGAGATTACTTTTGGAGGTAAATCTTAGTTTATGGTATATCTGACCGTATCAAGTACCTAACTAGCTACATTGTTTGTAATATAGTGAAGCATAGTCAGTAAATTACTTTGGTACTTATCTGCTTACTTAGGCAAGTAAGGTACCAACGAAATAAATAAAATTCCTTTTACCATTATCATTTGCTGAACGGTGAAGGAAACACATCGTGAGGATACCTGCACGCATTACGAAATACCTTTGAAGGAAGTCAAACCGCACTGGGTCAACGTGATAGTCGAGTGTCGTTTTGACTGAGTCTATCGCGGAGTAGACTACGGCGATGCCGCGACGAAAGCGACGAACGTGACGCGCGTTGACGCGTAGCTGCGGCTCAAGAGAGGGAGGGTCAAAACCATTTCAGAGAGGATGATGGGAGAGGGATGTGCTCGATTAAATAGCAAAAGATTCTTCCCCTATTGCATTCGGTGAAATCGAAGTGAACTGCCGTGTACCATTGCCGACGCTTTCAGGGAATACTCAACGACGATTTTATTTTTATCTAATCCATTAATCTCCAGATACAACATTTTTCAACGTCGATATTCCATCATGGTGATGAAATAACAGCTTATGGTTTTTTTTCTCTCGACGCTACCCTGCTGTCTAAGGTAAGAAGAATGAACTGAGCGCGTAACTAAAGACTTGCCGATATCTATACTATAATCATACTAATATTATAAAGAGTAATAATTTGATTGTTTGTTTGCATTGAATAGGCTCCGAAACTACTGAACTGATTTTAAAAATTATTTCACTTTTGGGAAGCTATACTATCCCCGGGAGACATAGGCTATATTATATTTAAAAAAAAATGGGATCCTTACTAATAAAACTCCAATAATGTTGCCGTAATGTACTCGTGCGAAGCCAGGCCGGGTGGGCCGCTAGTTTGAAATATAATAAAATTCTCATAATTCACAGGTAATCGCATCAGCAGCAATGTACTTAATAATTCTAGTGCAGTTTGACAAAAAATAAAATAAAATATACTAACTCATTATGTACCACTCTGTGTACCTACATCTTCAAACACACGGCCGTGAAGGAAACGTCGAACCATCTGTATTTTATAATTAATAAAAAGAGTTTTAATGATATTACCGTATTTATTCAACAAATCAGGAAAATAATCCGCGTAGATATTTTCAAATCAAATCAAGCAGAACCCTACTAGGCTTATTAAATAACTAGCTGTGCCCGCGACTTCGTTCGCGTGGAAGTGTCCCTAACCCTTACACTCTTACCAATAGGTGGATTAAAAATAAGGTTCTCCACTTTGTGGAACACAATGTCACAAGTTTTGTTAAATATATAAGCATCATGTTTGCCTGTAGGTACTTTTATATAATCAAATTTAAATTCAATTAGTATGTGTATGACTTATTACTTCTTTAATTTCATCAAGTTCCCGCCGAGAAAATCTGAAAAGGTATTTATTTTTTTATTTTCCCGCCAAGAAACCGGATAGAATGGTGAATGTTAGATACTGGCAATGTGATAAAAAAGTGTTGTAAGCAAGAAAATATTTTATTTTATTTTAAATAATTTGAATAGTATTGCACCAAAGTTCGGAATAGGTCTAATAATATCTTTAATAAAAGAAGTAAAGGATACCGCATGTTAGTACACGCAATGTTCCACCAAAAAATACGCATGATTCAAAATTCGCGCAGTCGCCCGCTAGTCTACAATCGACCATTGACACAAGAGCTGTCAAAACCGCGGCGTAAAATATTGAAAAAATACCGTTTTGCATCATTAAAACATGTAAAAGTGAGAATTGGAAGCATAAGAAATCGAATGGCATTTCATTTTATCAGTGAGTCCCCCTTAAAATACAATATTTTACAAGAAAAAGTAAAATTTATATTTTCATACATTCTATGTAGTTGGATAATGTGGATACGACTTCTATAAAATTATATTGCTTCGTATTAAAATGCCGTTTTTGTAGAAAACGGTTTATTGCGCTCTCCACAAACTTAACTTATACGCATTAGTAGGTACAGTAATATTTGTTACACACAAAACTTCCAAATCACATAGCAGTCGCATAGTCGTCCAATATAGTCGCTTACCTAAGGGTCGTCGTATATTCCTCTATCATTGCTTTCTTAACACATGTTCAATGTCGCTTCCGATGACAATATATTTTTTTGGGTACTTTTCTCGACAGTTTAAACCCGAAAAGTTTTTTTATTATCAGGGCAATTTAAGACATTTAATTTGAGATACGACAGTGAATTCAAAATTTTCCCATAGATTTAATCAATCTATAGAGAGGCGTGAAAAATGGACTAATGCCATACTTTTTACGAGAGCACCCGATTGGATACCAACAAAACGTACCTGTTTTTGTTCATTATATTTTGATGAATCGGATTTTTACACAAGTAACAAAGGCCACCGGATGTTAAAGAAAACTGGTTTAATATATTGGTTTATATTTGAGTAATCTGCGGTTATGCTCAATACCGCACCTGCTATAATATCGCCAGACTGACATACCAACTATGGTCCCAAACTAAGCAACGCGTGTACTATGTACCGATATCATACTTGGTACCGTACAATGGACTGGGGGCAATCCCGGTGACAAACAGACCAGGTCGAATTACAGAAAGGCCATTTCCGAAATTTCCTGGGACGCAAATCGAACTCGCAACCACCCGGTACAGTGAGCCCAGTGGTATACGTGCAAACCACTGTGCCAAACAGTCGTCACGATACCAAGCCAAGCGATACTGCGCCAAGCAATATAATGAACACTTCCATCACTTGTCTTTGCTTGTGTATAACTTCTTACATTTTTTACCAGGCTGCTTCTCTAATACTGTTTAACTTAACACTGTACACATCATAAGGACGTCGTGCCGCTTATAATTAAATGTCACATTTTATTTTTAAAGTCCCAGTTTTTTTTTAACTCTCATGTATTTATTATTTAAGGTATTTGTGGACCGATAAAATAAAAAGTATTACCATATTTGCTTAATACTTTTTCTCTTACGAAAACGGTATTTTGAATATAACCCGCCACGTTATAATATTCTTATGTAATTGACTTGAAATCGTGAGGCGTATCCATAGTTTTGACGTCGTTTTGCACAGTTTTGACACTGGGCCCCGCGCGCCGGCGCGCTTTACACACACTGTCATTGCCGCGAGATCGCATTTGAATAATAAAGAAGTATGAAGTACTGTATCCATTCCTTCCTTTATCAAAGAATAATATATTAAAACAATAGTGTACATTGGATAGGTAATATGTAATTACATAAAAACCAAAGTCAAAGCTAGGTATATAGAAATGAAATGGCGAAAGTGACGAGTGGAAATCATACCAAAAATATATATATAAACACATCAACACGGTATAGGGATATTTTTAATAACATTGACCAACTAAAAAGTACTGGCCACTTTGAAATGTTTTTAATATCAGATTGTTCATCATTTATTCCAGATTGATTCTAAATTTAAATAAAAGAAAAAATAAAATGTGTTGGCGGTAAAAATCGAGTTGAGCTAGAGGGAGAGAATTTTGTACTCAGAATGATTGTTACTTTTTTGTTATAAACCGTAACTTAAATTTTTTTTTTAATTCACATTGGGTTGATTAGTATAATTTGATATTTTATTGCAATGCAACGTCGACATTTAACCAGAGAAGAGATGTTAAGAGCAGTGGGAATGCTGCAGGCTGGTGCTTATCAACGTGACGTCGCTGAGGCAATGGGCACTAGGCAAAATGTAATTTCGAGGTTGTGGTCACGCTATCGTGACACGGGGCAGGTGGCGGAGAGACATCCAGGACCAAGCCGCATTACTACACCCAGACAGGACCGATTTTTACAAATTGCTGCGAGAAGGCAACCAGATGTTACCGCAATGCAATTAGTCCAAAGGCTACAGTCTGAACACCAGGGGCTTGTGAGTGACCAAACTGTCAGGAGAAGACTGCACGAAGCCAACCTTCATGCTCGTAGACCACTACGAGTTCTAGCTCTAAGAAGAGGAAATCGTGGACGAAGACTGCAATGGGCTAGAGAACATTTAAACTGGGAACCTCATCAATGGTCGTTTGTGCTTTTCACCGATGAATCCCGATTTGGTTTCCATCCTGATTCAAGAAGAGTACGTATCTGGAGAGTTCCTGGTCGTACAAGCCGGCTTCAACACCCTCAGGAAGTTCATCCGTACCAAGGTGGTACAATTATTGTGTGGGCAGGAATTCGTTTTGGTGGAAGAACGGACCTCGTTTGGATACAGGGCACTATGACGGCTGCAAAATACCGTACCGAGGTCCTAGAACCCATAGTCTTGCCACATAAAACACAAATAGGCCAAAATTTCCTGCTCATGCACGACAATGCCCGTTCACATACGGCTAGGGTGGTAACAGCCTGGTTGTACGAACATGATGTCACGGCCCTAGAATGGCCAGCGCAATCCCCAGATTTAAATCCCATTGAGCATGCATGGGATATGCTCCAAAGAGGAGCTATGAGGTATTTTCCTGAAAATTTGGTCACAGAAGAACAACTTTTTATGCATCTGAGTAGAAACTGGGACAATATTCCTCAACAGGGTATTGACAACCTTAATCTGAGTATGCCCAACCGGTGCAGATGCGTTATGAACGTCATGGGTGCTTTTACTGATTATTAACTCTTAATTAATAGCCACCCTTAAAATATTTTTACTTTATTTTATTATTTAATTTAAAATTAAAATTTTGTTATTTACTGCTTTCACACTTGCCTTTCATTTTCTCTGGATAAAAATCTGAAATCTGATTCAAAATCAACGTTTATAAAAAATAATGATAGATTATTAAATAAAGTTTTCTTAGATATATACGTCTTATTTGGAATTCATGTGTTGTTAAAATATCCCTATACCGTGTTGATGTGTGTATATATGTATGCGGATACAAGGCTGCTTGCATAACGATCCTGACCCCTGAAGTACATTATGGCAGAACTAATCACGTTTAGCTTTTTGCACAACAAAACGTATGCTCATAAACGTGCTTAGCAAGCTGTCAATATGGGCGTTTTTACAACAACGAGATACCAGGCATCGATGTATTTGCAGCTATATTGATATCCGAAACCGTGTTATAATAATAATAATAAAACATTTATTTCGGATCGGAAAATCCATATTTCATATGTAAAAAAAAAAACAAACACCAAAATTACACAAACATTTGGTATCAATACTGAGGCCTGTTGGCACTGTCAACAACATGAGCTCTTCTCCAATGGTTCATGAGGGTGCAGTCAGAGTCCAGGTTTTCATAAAAAGTGTTCAAGAGACTGTTAGAGCTTCCCCGTATTCTAGAGATGAGGGACGAAATGCGTTTTCGCATAATCGCGTGGAAGTCATCCGTACGCGTCTCAGTAAACATACCAGACGCGCTACAGTAACGGGGCAGCCCTAACAGTATCCTGAACGCATTGTTGTATTGGACACGCAGAGCATTGTATGTCCTTTGCGTGTTATTAACCCATAGGCTGCACGTGTAAAAGAACAGGCAAAAGGCCTTAAATAGAGGTATCTTTACCTCACTGTTACATCGCGCAAACCTACGAGACAACATATTCGCCCTAACAGCCAGTGCCCTGCGTTCCCTTTCAATATCTACCTCATCAGATAGAGTATCCTTTCCCCGGTGCCCTAGATATTTGAACTGGCTGACTCTTTTGAGAGGTGTTCCGGCTAGTAACACCTCTGGAACTGTGTCATAGATTTTACTACCAGCTTTAAACACTAGCAGTTCACTTTTGCTAGCATTATATCTAAGGCCATGAGTCTCAGCATATTGCTCACATATGTTGAGCGGTTTTCTAAGTGCTCCGATCGATGGGCTCAGCAACACCATGTCATCTGCGTAACTAATGTTGTTGACCATGTGACCGCCAATAGAGCAACCAAAGTGTTATGTTGACAACGGATTCCGATGTTATAGTAGTAGATGTTGACGACAGATGCTTATGATATTTAATGACGGCATACAAGGTTGAAAACCGAATACCTGCAATAACTTGTATTTTTAAATTGTAATATTTAAAGATACATACTATATTTTTTTAAATTAGTTATTTGAAATCATAGTCGATTCATTTCTAGTACTTATTAAAACAATCTTTTAAATAACACAAATTCTCATAGGTAGGAATTCAACTAGATGCGTAATATTAACAATCGTATCGTACCGGGAGTCAGTAACGCTACGAACATTAGGTACACATACTGGTAGACATCGATGTCAAAAATAACGATACCCAAGTATATCGGATATCACATTTTTGTTATCGATTCGCATTGATGCCAAAAATATCCAAAAACGCCAATGATCGATCAGCTGCAGAATTTCCAAATATCACCTGAGTATTTTGATATTGACAAGCCAATAGTCCCATAACTTTTAACTAAATTTTCGTATATTTTAACATGATTGACGAAGGTTTCGGTCAAACGGAAGCTGTTTCACAGAAGCACTAATTTAATTCAATAAAATTGTCGTGTCTAAGGCCTACATGCAGTTACACCTAAATTTATAAAAAAAATATTATAATGGACTTTGGTACAAATTAAAATAGCCAAAGAAAATCACGACTACCACCAGTTTTATATTTTTTACTCTGATAACACTAGTAGTTAGGTTGGTCATGATTGAGTGAACTGAGGGAACGAGTGAATGAAATAATAAGCAAAAAATTGCGAATTTGAGTTTTGTGTGATTTCTGTCTTACGTAGTATTGTATTCTCTTTGGATTTCTGATGAGCTAGGAAGCGGATTTTGGACTATTATTTATTCCGTGGTAATTCAGATTCCCAATTCTAAATAGTAGTTGGTAACGCAATTTAGGGTATCTTTAACGGTGCATTTAATCTTGCAGTTTTAATTGTGGCTATTTGTTGCTGTTCACGGAATCAAGAAAAATGGTAAGAGCATAATTCAAAACACACTTAAATTGGTCACTATTGAAACGGCAGAATTTACATAAATATTTAAATGGAACTCTATAAATAGGAACTAGTTTGTTTTGAACGAATGCCGGCATGCGGTGTAGCCATTTTGATTCACATAATGGCCGGCGGGCGGCCGCCATGTCAAAACGCACACAAGATTCTCTAATCACATGTTCGTAAATTCATGGTCGGCTTCAGAAATAATCGAAACACATTCAGCGTCCTTGGCCTAGCTCTTCGAAACTAAGGTGTCGAACACTGCCTTCACGTGAATTTTCTAGATTTTGCCTTGATATTTAGCGTTTCCTATTCCTTACTATTTGTGAAAGTTCCGGATTATGTACGTTCAGATAAGAACCCAGGTATGTAGCCCATTGTATAACAGTGATAACCTATTCCATCACATGTGAACGCAATTAACCTACCTACGTTACGAAATGTTACAATTACATCCTTGTTTGGAAGACCCTATAGGTGTACCTGCCTGTTCACTGATCATTCACTAGTACCTATCTAATAGATATTTATATTTTCTGTGGTTTGTCCACAGATGGACGGTAACGTAGTGCACCCGCACCCGGGCGTTGTCCCCGGAGGCATGCCGGGCGTGGTGCACGGCATGCCGGTGCACGGCGCTGGCCCGGACGGCGAGCACGCCCCCCACGGGCCGCGGCGCCGCTACCAGAACAGACCCAAGCCCACTAATAATTTGGAACGCTTGCCGCTGGATGAAGCTGCTAAGAGGGTAGGTGTAGTTAAAGTCCATTTTCCCATGTCACTGTTTCAAGAATTTGAAACTATTTAACTTAACACAAATAAAATTATAAAGATATAGGTATCTGACTACATATCTATTTTTTGTAGTAAACAAACCTGTTGCTGTGGTTCTTTAATATTTACCTACCTACAGAAAAAAAAGAGTTTTTTCAAGTACTCAGAGTCAGTCAACCACAGTCCACAAGTCAAAGGGTCTATATTGGGTTGGAGTGTATCCTTAGGGGAGCTATGGAGCTAGGACTTGGACAAATTTTCCGAGAAAAAAAAATTTTTCATTGTATTATCCTTTTTATTAAACCATCCTATAGAATAGCCAAAAATAAAATGTTTTTACTCAGGGTAGGTTTTATCTCCGACCGACGGTTCAGCGGCCAGCGCGGTTCAAATGTTTCCAGGACTCTGATAAATTTTTGGTGAATTTTTTTTTACACGAATTTATTTATTTTTACTTATTTATTGTGTACAACGATCAAAAATAAAAGGTTTTTACTCAGGGTCATTATTGTCTAGGACTAACGGTTTAGCCGTGAATGCCTCACGAAGTTGTCTGGGACTTAGAATATTTTCATGTTACGTTTACAGTGTTCTATTGTAGCCTTAGGGGCGGACACTTAGAATATTTTTACGAGTTTTTTTTTCCTAATTTCCATTATATTCACATTGCATCGTGTACAACGGTAAAAAATAAAAGGTTTTTACTCAGGGTAGGTTTTATCTCCGACCGACGGTTCAGCGGCCAGCGCGGTTCAAATATTAATAGGACTCTGACAAATTTAATGTTTGGTTAGGTTTGGTTAGAACTGTGACCATAACTAAATAGTACCTATTTCAACTAATTATAACGTCTCGACATGTTTGGTTTGGTTATTGCGGACAATTTAATTTATTCAAGGTCAAGGTCAATGGTAACTCAAGGGCGGTTAAAGGTCAAGGTCAAATATTATTCGAGGTCAAGGTGGGGGTTACTCGCGATCAATTTTCATTCAAGGTCAAAGGTTGGTTATTAAGGTCAAGGTCAAATGTCACGCAAGGTCATGGTAGGACGTTACTCGCGATAAATTTTCATTCAAGGTCAAAGGTCATTCAAGGGCAGATCACCCAAGGTCAGTGTCAAAGGTCATCCAATGTCAAGGTCAAAGGTCACTCAAGGTCACAGTCCACCCGCGTCCTTTCCCCCACCCTGATACTCCCACATCCCACCGGATCCCGAAGGTGTGATTAGGCGTTGTTTTTGGGTGAAATTTTTCTAAGTCCTATTTTTCATAGCGCCCCTAATGATACACATTGACCCCAACTAAATTTTGAGGGTACCCAGTTTTTAACTATGACATCAGGACGTCTAACACCTCAGTCCCCCCGTGACCACGGTTGCTGTAAAGCAACCGAAACGTCGGGTACATAAAAAGTAAATAAACGCGATATAATCCGTAAAAATAGTTTTATTTCAATATTGTTGTGACTACTTTAGACATCATCATAAATTGGTGTAAATGTTTACATAGTGCTAATGATGGGTTAGGAACTATTGATCAAGTATCAATCTCGTTTTTTAATTGACATGTTAGGTAAACCCTTGGATTTGTTTACTAGTACAAAGTTAGTTGTTCACCCATTAATAACAGTTCAAAAACGATTATTTCAGGAAATGGAATCTCTCCCGCTTAAAACTCCTGTCTCTGTGCTTCAAGAGCTATTGGCTCGACGTGGAACTGTTCCCAAGTATGAGTTGGTGCAGATAGAAGGCATGATTCACGAGCCGACGTTCCGCTACCGCGTTACTGTGGCCGACCTTGTTGGTAAGTGTCAGGTAGTAAACAGAACACGTATAAGTGAAGTTTACGACAATTAAATACAGATGTTTTTACAGCAATGGGCACGGGCAGGTCTAAGAAGGAGGCGAAGCACTCTGCGGCGAAGGCTCTGCTCGATAAACTGACCGGTGCTGTCCCAGCCGATCAGTCCACCAATGGGAATGTGCCTGAGACGTGAGTGTTCTTTTAATATAATTATTGTAATGTTTATGTTAAAAGGGTGTATGTATGTTATTTGTCTTTTTTTGCAGTGGAACTGTGGTTTCATCATTTGAGGATAAGCTGATGGGCAACCCTGTTGGGTGGTTGCAAGAGCTGTGCATGTCACGATTTTGGCCACCCCCGTCTTACCATGCTGAAAACGATGATAGTGTTAACAGACGTAAGTATTCATTAATGCAGAATTTGTTTCTAATTTAAACTATACTAGTTATCCACCGGGGTCAGGAATCACAAGTGTACAGAAATAATTTCGCTAATCTACAACTCAAGAAATAATAAAACTCATTTTTATATTATCATTATATGTTAATTTTTTTTGTGTCTGATGACATTATAGAACTCATTAAAATATTATATCCTTTTTGTGACCACAGGTTTGCCACATGAGCGTCAATTTACTATTATATGCACGCTGCTGAAGCGCCGCGAGGTCGGGACTGGCAAGTCCAAGAAGCTTGCCAAGCGCCAGGCAGCTTACAAGATGTGGCAAGCTCTGCAGGATAATCCCCCGGAGTCCTTCCAGCCGGAGGAAGAGGTAAGAACGACTAATAAAGATAAAAGAGATTGAACAAAAGTACTAATTTTACAAATACATTTATTCTGATGATAATATCACTCATAGTAATTGGATTTTTTATCTACATATATTTACTCATTTTCCTTTTGATCACAACAAGCCCAAGAACAAATCATAATGTCAGCTTTATTTGCAATGTGATTACTAATAATGTGATACAAGTTACCAGGTTTTTTTCTCTAAAATATTTTTTTTCTAACTTGTATTTGACCTCTAACTAATCATACAAATTTTTCTTCCAATATGTATCAACAGATCACATACAGCCATGAGTGGCTCTTTTGTGTCATTCCCCTGAAAGGGTTGCTCGCACTTGGCCAGGTGTTTTACTATCTTTCGGTTGGCTCTTGCAAGCTTGAATGGACAGAAGGGTCACTCGCGTTTACTTGAATTGGTATTATAATCCGTGTTGTTTTCTAGGGCGGAGTTGCGGCCCGATATGCCGACTTGAAAGATAGTAAAATCTCCACTCTGACTACCAGTCACAGCCACAAGGTGTCGCAGTTTCACAAACATCTCAAACAGTCCGTCGGGCCCAACCTGGCCAAGTTGCAGGTATGATGTGTTTCATTACTATGCATGGATGTTATGTCAATGTCTGGAATGAATTAACTTCAAAATAAAAATGCATGACAATCGATTGTGTCTTATGTTCAATATTATGTATAACTAGCTGTGCCCCGCGACTTCATCCGCGTAGTATTGGATTATTGGGTTAAAAAGCATCCTATATGTTAATCCCGGTTATAATCTATCTGTGTTCCAAATTTCATCCAAATCCGTTCAGTAGTTTTTGCGTGAAGGAGTAACAAACATACATACATACATACATACATACATCCACACTCACAAACTTTCGCATTTATATTATTAGTAGGATATAATCATATTAGATTTAGTAACATAAACACATTTCAATTTTTGTAACAGATAACTCCCCTGAACAACAAGGACTTCAACTTTGTCCAATTTTTGCAAGAGATCGCTTCAGAGCAGGCCTTTGAAGTTACCTATGTGGATATCGAAGAGAAGTCGATGACAGGGCGCTGTCAGTGCCTCGTCCAGCTCTCCACATTGCCAGTGGCCGTGTGCTACGGCTCCGGGCTCACCAGCAAGGATGCCCAGTCCTCTGCGGCTCAGAATGCGCTGGAGTACCTCAAGATCATGACCAAAAAGTGAATGCCTCACTATCTCGCGACACCAATGCATTGAACCGCTGCTCCAAGCAAGATACGCATGTCATTTTAAGTTATTATTGATAACTTCTTAGTGGCGCACATTTCACACCTGGGCCTGTATTGGTGTCGCAAGGTTCTGAGCCTACATTTATCTTTATCACCACTTCCCATTTGAATATGGCATTATGCCTGTGTGCCGTCAGCACTTCGGGCTATGCTTTATAACTGGCATGTTTGCAGTATCTTACTTGTGATATTTATTTTGTAATTTAGCGTATTGCACCTCCCTTGTCCATCTTGTCTGTGCTGTTGCCTATTTACTTATATTCCTTTTGATCTGATATCAACAAGTGACTTCTCACTTGTACTATTACTGCCAACGTGCGAGGGTAAATTGCATAGCCCGTAAATTTAAATGATACAAAGTATGGAGTGGTTACATAACAAAATACAAGCTATACTTTGCATAGAATTAGTGTAATTTTCCCAGCGTGGAAATTACTTATAAATAAAAAAAAGTAAAAAAAAATATAAAATGATAAAAAATACAAAAAAAATGTGTGGATATTTCCAGTTTAATATTCAGCATTATTTAGGCATGACTTTTGCATTCATATTAATAAAAAAAATATACTTACCAAACAAAAGTTACAAGTCTTAGCTTTTAATGTATATTATAATCGTGGCATAGCCAGTCATTCTTTTTCATTTTTTTTAAATCAGTTATAAAACTTATTTTACATAAATTTAGTTAAGTGTCGTGTTTTAAGAAGCTAACATGCTGAGCATTAAACGGAAAAAAACATTCTCAGCTAGTAAAATGTCTTGTTGACGAACTGCCCAACCTTTGCTTTGTAACAAGCTCCGATATTGAGGTCACTTGAACTTGTAAAAAAGAACTTTTTACAAAGTGCAAGGGTTGGAACTTGTGGATTGATCGTGTGAGGCAGGATTGCAGATTGTTTTATTTAAATTCGTACCAGTGGTTCAAGGTTTTCTTTTGAATACAAGATGGATAACTTTGCAGGGAAGCTGAGAACTACGTGCTAGAGTGAATATATCACTGGAATTTGTGGTTGCGAAGTTAGGATCCCTTGCCTGTGAAAATGGGCATTATTTTAATGCAAAGTATAGAGGTTGTAACATTTCTACCTGTACAGTGTCGTCGTCGGTGCTTGCCTTCTGCCGGGCAATGACGAGGATCCTGCACGCACCAAGTTTCTTTTAAATTGAATGGTGTGAGTTCAACCTGCCGCTTGTAAAACATCGCACTGTTCAAGTTAGAAAAGACTACTCGAGTAAAGGATTGGAGTTCTGTTCAACCAAGACCAACTAAATAAATTATGATGTCCGACCGTTGAGACATTAGTTTACTCTTATTTTATGTTTAGTGAGTCTTGGTTTTACTTGTTCTTGTGATTAATCTCTCAAGAAGTTAAAATAGTTACATAATAAATAAAATGTAGATTAATTGTCACTTTTCAGGACATCGTTTACATTGTCACTGTATACGTTATTTTTTTTTACATAACATATGAACTTAATTAGTTTAATTTTATGCTATAAATATTTTCTGCGCTAACTTGAATATAATTGGTGTTGCTTTACATAACTCGTTTTTTTACTTCGTCATCCTTTTAAAAAATGAAGGACATGCTTACATGTTATCCTGGATAATAAATACCCTTCTGAACCTAATAATAAATTAATGCCAGGATGCTTCTACTCAAGCATCTTATATATCCATGCTTGATCCTATTAAGATTGATATTTTAAAACGAACAAGGAATATTTGAAAATACCTATTTAATATTACCAGTATTACCACATACTGTGTAATTTTCCAGTATTCTTTGGGGTCGCCCTCGAAAATAAAATAAAATTCCAGATGACGTAATATGTATTCCACGTACTACTTACTAACATCCCCGGATTTTAGTACACTTATCCCTTACCTACTATTTATTACATTGGTACGGTTCTCCAATAAGTAGGAATTTTAGGTGTATTTTCGGTGAAAAGTAGATTTATAAAATGCTTGTTCCTATTGTTTGTCAAGCAAACGAATTGTCAACGCAGCCTATTTCAAATATTTTGGCATTGTTAACAACAACTCTGTGGAAGTAAAAATTATGTTTTTTGATCACAAATCAAAACGCCATGTTTATTGATCGAAATAAAATCTTAAGTAGGTACAAAAAATATTCATCTCCGTATCTTGAACTTGTTTTTATGATTGAATTTAAATTTACCCAATCTTACTTGTCTGGGTAGTGAAACATTTAAAGCGTCATCATCAGGAGTGTTCTTGCGCATTACCGTATAGGATTTTATAGGATTTGAACCAAGCCCTTCCCAAATATCTTCACGCGGTAGAGTCCATGTCTCTATTTCTTTGGACGGTGTTAGTTCTGCATCACTGTTATCTTTGAAAATACTCTCATTAAAGTCGTCGTCATATCCTACAGCGCTATTATTTTCATAATCTGCACACCATTGATTATGGTTCTCTGACACAGTAATTTCATGAACATTATCTGCCGAGTCACTTTCGTCACAAAACTGTGGCGGGGGTGGAATAATTTCATCATCATTTTCAACAACGCATTGCAATAGAGTTTTGGGGTCAAACATTGAGTTGTCTATTTTATAATCCTTAGAAGGTTCTAAGTCAACGTCCACTGGAATATTGAGCGTTTCCAAATTAGAATATTGATAATCCGGAATTTCAATGTTATCATCGCTGTTGCACTGGTCATCATAGTATTGGATATCTAATTCTTCAGACTTATTTTCCGAAATCTCGATGTTAGCTTCAATTTTGGGACAATAAACATTGATATCTGCAGGTTTCTCGTCTATAAGAACTTTTGGTAAAGGTGCTTGTATCCTATGAATTTCGCTAATTTTAAACGGTCTGTTAGGTTTAAGTTCAGACGATTTCTTGTAACTCTGACTGGCTTTGTTTGAGTTCAACTGTATTGGTGTTATGGTGTTCGTGGAGGTTTTTTCTCTGAAAGGAAGTAAAAAATTACTTAGTTCTAACATATACACGGTGTTTCAAAAGTCCGAAATAATAAGTACTTGGGGTTTGGATCAATATCGGGCATATAATTTTTTTATCAACATTAGATTACATGATTTCTTTTAAAAAAAGTCTATTTAAAAAAAAATATGAAATATTTCAAGTATAGGTACTATGCATAATTTTACAAACTGTTTCACGAATATTGGGTGCTGATACTGCTAATATAGATGACACTCCTTTTTAGGTCATTGGATATGTTCTAAGGTGTCGTGTCGCGGTACCAACGTTGTAACAAATATTCAGAAGGCCCGAACTCAGAAAATATTATAGTTACGTATAGTCTGTCTTACCTATGCTAATCAGCTACCGTATATATATTATAACCTACCTAAATTATTGTTTCAGACTTTCGAAACACTGTAGATAGGCATCTAATTTTAAAAAGTATATATCTTACCCTAGTATCTTACTATACTTATCTAATATATTTTTAAGTTTATTATTTACAGTGTTTGCTGTTTCTTTGTTTACAGGCTCGGAATCTATATTATTAATTTGTTCAAGATATTGTAATTTGGGTGTTTTGGTCTGATCTTTGTTGACTTTTGTATCTTGTATTTCTTCTCCGGATTTTAATTGATTTTTATTTTCCGTACATTCATTTTTTTGTTTATTCAATGTATGTTTCAACTGTATTCCTGTGAATGTATTTCTTGATGCTATTTCTTTATTACTGATTGTTATAGATTCATTTCTGGCTTGTTTATTAGGTCGTAAAGTTATAAATTCATTAAACTTGCTTTCTTTGCTCTCACATTTTTCATTACATTTATTTTTTTGATTGTTGGCCTTTTCTCGTGATATTATTTCTGATATGTTTAGATCCACTTTTACTTTTCTTACAATCTTGACCGAATCTTTAGTACAAGTGTCTATTTTGATTGCGGAAAATGAATAATTATTAACGCGCTCTTCTATTTCATCAAAGTGATTATGAGATAAAACGCTAATAGTACCAGAGGGATATTTATTTTCTTTGTATAAATATTCAGAGCTACTGGGATCATTATAATTGTAGTTACTTTCCAAATGTAAGGTGTTGTTATGGATTTTTTCATAGCGGTCTTCAACATTAAAATTACCAGATCTTGAACATTCAATTATTTTACGTTGTATCGATTCATCCTCACCAGAACCAAACGAGACTATAGGATTATCTTTCTCAGTTATATTTACTTGACTTGGTATAATTGCAATAGTAGCTGTTTTTAGTTCGGTTAAATGATCATCAGAGATCCCATAAGTAGTAGAGTCGTTGTCGCTGGCAACTATAGGATTTATATCATTCGTCTGTTTAAATTGAATTAACGCATCCATTTTATGTTGTCCACACGTGTCATTAAAATCGTGATTATTACCGTTACTTTTGCAAAAATCAACACTTTGTAATTCATTTTCTTTTTCGTCTCCTATATTTACAATATTTATCACTCTCGTATCGGTAATATTATCACTGTCGTGAGTACCCTTACTTGATTGTTTCAGGGGATTTATATATTTCAATATTTCTTTATTTTCATATTGGTTACCCGGTTCTGAGGAATGTTTCAAAGTAGCGCTAGATTTTGTAAGTAATGTTTTCGAATCAATATCTTGTTGTACTGTGCCTGCATCTGTATGAAATATATCATTTTCATTGATATATGACACGGACGCGCCCTTTATATGTTGTAAGTACGGGTCATTTGAATCTTGACTCTGACCATTACTTTTGCACATTTCAATATTTATCATATCCGTGTCAATTATCTTATCTTTGTCATTATATATAATATTCTCATTTGATAATTTAATAGGTGCCATAGGTTCCAAAACTTCCTTAATTTCATATTGGGTACCCGGTCTCGAAAGACTTTCTAAAGTGGTACTAGCTTCTGTAAGTAACGTTTCTAAATGAACTTTTTGGGGTACTGTATCATTTTGAATAGTGTCATCTGTATTCTCCAATATCTTCTTTATATTACTATCAGGTAACTTATTTGTGTGTCCTGTTTTTTGTAAATATTTATTTAAATAGCATTTTATAGTTTCAGAAAATCCATTATGTTTAGGTGCCTGATCACTTTTTTCCTCATCATCAGTTATATCTAAATTCCTTTCAAGTAAGTCAATAAAGTTATAATTATTAGTTTTATTTGTTAAGAGCTTACTTTTTCTTTTCGTGTTAAGATGCACACTATTCTGTTTTGCATTATTTGTTTTGTTTGGTGTGATTTGTATAGTGTCGCAGGAATGCAAGTTATTAGAACGCATTGGTTCAATACAATTATTTGTATTCGATCTAACTTTAGAAATTTCATTTTCAATATCATTCAAAATGATGTCTATTTGTGCATTATCTATGTTTTCACCGTAATCAATATCTTCAGCATTTAAATCATGTAAAGAAACCTCATTTAAATCTTTGCTATTAGGATTAATGGGTACTATGTTTTTCCCTGTTATATCAATTGAAGTAGTTGGTTTGGACACTTCGTTATTCAGTGCAAAATCAATCTTGTCACGTATTTCCGGTCTATAAACCTTTGGTTCTTTTGTGCAAAATCCAAAAGATTCTTTTAGAGATTTGAATTGTTCAATTACAGCATTACCTCGCTTTCTTTTTTCTTTTGACTGTGTTAAATCTATTTCATTAGTATTTTTCCTTTTGCGCTCCTTAAATGTGTCTGTTATACACGTCTGTTTCTTAGTAGTATTTTTAATTGGTAAGTTTTCGTGTGAAGTTTGATTTTCTTGCGGTAATAGATGTTCTAAATCATTAAATGAATACTCTGCATGTGCGTCAATACCAACTGAAATCAAAGTTAAAATTATAGCATTTTATTTACAGCTCGTCACTTATGTCAATATTGTTGAAATAAATGCAGTTACCGAAACTAGAACTAATGCAGTGAGCGAATACTTTGTGTTCTAAATCATCCTTGCGTTTTAATTCGTACTTGATGGTGCCATCATAAACGCTTATTAAATCTTTGTCTCTGTGAAATTCATGAACAGAAAATAAATTAAGATATGCACTAAGGTTTCCGAATAGGAATATGAGGACATGGATGTGTCCTGATTAAATTTGTAGTTTTAAAATTAATATAGATCTTCTAACGTAGTTTATGTATTATTTAGACACATCATTTTTGGATACTCAATCGCCGACTTTTCTTTGCCTTAAAAATATTTTATTATAGACGAAACTATAAATTTGTAGACCACTGACGGGCATTCAATACTTAAATTCTACTTATTATAACATACTTAAACGACGTCAGCAGCAATAGGTGATTACTGGAATCACCAACCACAATGTAACTCTTATGATGTTCTCCAGCTGTGAGGTTCTCAATATTCTCAGATAGGTACGATTGGTTAAGCAATACCAGTTCCATAGATATTGTCCTTTCATCCACTGCTGTTATTATTAGTTGGTACTTTGGGAGCAAACTGATTTGCTTGCGGAGGACATTTCCGGCTGGAGGGCCTTTGTTCATTATCTAAGAAATAAAAAAGTAATTATAGTGGTTGCAATGATACCCAAGATTAGGCTTCAGCTTTAAACCTGCAAATTTTAACAAACATTTGTTTAATGTGGGACTTACGGGCAGTTCTCTTTAGAGTCTGAATGAGGCTGAGAAAGACTGCCTACATTCTGATAGAACGCAAATGAGTAAATAACTAGGTTATGTAAAACAATCGCATTAGATATCGAAATGTAAAACTTACTCTTTCCAAGTCCCTGGGATGGCTTTCTTCAAGGAGCATAAAATTTGTCTTTCCAGCAGTTGCTAGTAGCGTACTAAATGTAGGTCCAATCCCTTTCAACTGCTTGCTCAAATAGGGTGAATTCTCCCATAGCTGCGCTGCTATGCATTTTGCAAGGATCAATGTATTAAGCACGGCCGAGTAGAATTGAGGTTGATGTGATACCAAGTCTGGTCTAATCACGTATGATACTAAACCTAGAAAACATTTATTGATTTATCTCTTGTAAGACTTCTAGGGCTAGCCTATTTGATGACTTATAAGGTAGGTAATAACAAGAAGAGGGTGCTAGAAAAGCTTGTTTGGTGGTTTTGACCTACACATTTGTTGTTTTACATGAATATTAAAAATAATACTAGGTAGTTCTATCGTTTAAAAAACCACGAAGTTCTACTAAAGCAAGTACCAACTAACATTTGCAAACCCTGTCTGCAGTTCTCATAATTTTCATAGCTTCTTGACCGAGTGAGGGATCAGGGATTGGGAGACAGCCGAGGATCGCTTGAATAACACTGTTAACAAGGTTTTAATTCTCCATTAAAAAGTAGAAGCTACTCGGTTTCATACAGTTATTCCTTGAAATCCTACAATAACTTCAAAGTTGAAAAGTTTCTGTACCTTTCCTATATCTACTTGCGGCAGCAATTATTCCTTTGATCGTGTGGTAGAAGAAAAGTTATAGGGAATTTACTGTTGGTGGTGGTTGGTTGTGAAAGTCACAAATTTGAATGCGAAACTCTGCAGGAGACCGCAGTATGGACGTATGCGAAATAAATAGCTAAAGGCTTTGGACACATTAGGACCTGGACTCACCAATTAAGCTTCATCTGTCTCGTAGTGATCTTCCCTTTCATGGGGTATCGTATAGTTGCGGCGGTGTTGTTCCTGTTCAGCGTGTTCAGGCAGCGGCGCTCGTCCATGCGAAGGTGCATGTCCGCGAGCTCGTGGCTCTCACATATCAACCATAGCAGACGTTCAAGGGATTCTGTTCCTTCTATCTGTTGTTTTTTGGGTAAATTAATCGAATTTTGTCAAGCACAATATTGATCGCAATTTGGTAGGATGTCTAGGGATATCTATGACTAGTGGACGTGAATTATTAAATGTACATTATGTGCAGCTAAGTGTGGATACAGTATAATTAACTACCCACTCATAAATTAGAATTCATAGAATCTGCCGACCTATAAGGTTTTACAAAGATACACTTTAAACAAAAAGCTTGTACATTACAAAATCATTAATTTATTCTTCAATTTAAGCTGAAGTACAAAGTATGACCTTTTGCTTAGGTACCTAGGGATAATTAAACTTACTGACACCGTGACTCTTCAAATACCTACGCAATAAGTTATGCAGGGGACACTTGCGATTTATTTGATTAGGTAGGAATGATCTTATCGAGTTTCCATATTTGCCACTATTCAATGCTGATTTGGTCATATGTCCAATAAGCTGGCTTAATTTATCTATACAAATAAATAAAATTGGAGTGTCTGTTTGTAATATCAAAATAACACCTTTTCACTAAATGCATATGAAAGTACATACGACACCTATTAATAGCAAAAACGCGATTTAAAAAAAAATTGTCTGTCTGTCTGTCTGTCTGTGTGTTTGTTCCGGGTAATCTCCGAAACGGCTGGACCGATTTTGACGGGACTTTCACTGGTAGATAGCTGATGTTATAAGCAGTAACTCAGGCTACTTTTATTTTTAGAAAAACCAAATTTAAAAAAAATATGAAAAAATTAATGGGTACTGTCGTGCGGGCTCAGAACGCGGGAGCGGGCTTTTTTGTTAAGTTAAATTCCACGCGGACGAAGTCGCGGGCTCAGCTAGTACCTATTATAATAAGTATCGTAATTATGTAATAGTGATTCTTTCCTGAAGTGACACTATAAAAACTCTTAATGTAAGAGATAGCTCTTACATTAAGGGTTTTTATAGTGCCGGATAATAATTAAAGAGACTGGTTAGGCATTATGATATATAGATAATTGTATCAAAAACTACTTGGGTAATATACCTATGTCCTAGTTCGATCATAGAATTGGCCACTTCATTCATGAAGCCACTGCCTGCATTTCATTAGGTGACACCATTCTGCGTGTATTACTTACCTTCATAATGAGTTTCATAGTTTCTAAATCTAAATAGAAGATCGACATGAGCCGGCCCGCTTCAGTAGATTCTATGCAACTGGCCTCGTCCATTGTTATAAGCCCTGATGACGCTAACTTATTCATAGCTTTTACACATAGCTCTGAAAGGAAATATCTTACCAAATAATTATAAGAAACATACTATATATCCTACTAATATTATAAATGCGAAAGTTTGTGAGTGTGGATGTATGTATGTATGTATGTATGTATGTATGTATGAATGTATGTATGTATGTATGTTTGTTACTCCTTCACGCAAAAACTACTGAACGGATTTGGATGAAATTTGGAACACAGATAGATTATAACCGGGATTAACATATAGGATACTTTTTAACCCAATAATCCAATACTACGCGGATGAAGTCGCGGGGCACAGCTAGTACTTATATAAAGCCCAATTGAAATATAATTAGGTGTAGTTTAAGACGTTGAACTCTAATGTTGTCAAAAAGTTTTCTTCCTCGAATATCACATTAGGGAATATTCGAGGAAGAAAACTAGTTTATTCGACTTAAAATCATTACCCCTAGTTAGAATGTGCATTTAATCAAATCATGAATTAATGTGATTTATAAGGCATAAATCGAAAGTGCAGTCATAGCTGACTTACAATAAGTTCTTACATACACATTTTTTTTAATAAAATACCACCTAGGTACCAACCAAGAAATTAATAAGTTAAGTATTAATATGGCATGAAGATGCATCACTCCTAGTCAACTATTTCATATAAGGGTACAGATAACATTCAATCATTTTAATCCTTTAAACTTATATTATAAATGCGAAAGTAGTTCTGACTGTCTGTCGCTCTTTCACGCCGAGACTACTGAACCGATTTAAATGAAATTTGGTACACAGATAGTCTAGAGCCTAAGAAAGAACATGCGATAAAAGGGTTGTAAGGGGTTGAAAGGGGGGGTGAAAAGTTGTATGGAAGTATCGTTATTTTTAGAGCTAGAAGCTTTAACTTTTTTTAGGCTGTTGATTCGATATAAATAAATATGACATTCAAGTTTGAAAAAGTTTTACACTCAAGGGTGTAAAATAACAATAGGTAATAGGGGATGAAAGTTTGTATGGAAATATAGCTACTTAATAACCAATACTTTAATGAGCTATTTGCAGTGTTTCACTGTAAATAGCTCATTAAAGTATTTATACGAGTGTGTCTTATTTGTAAAACAATTAGCCTAAATAATTAAAAATGCCACCCAAAGACACTATTCCAAGCGGACGAAGTCGCGGGCACAGCTAGTTTATAATAGTAGTAGGTAGATATGTGTGTACGTAAAGATGCGATTAAGGATCGATAAAGCAATTACAATGGTGAAGTGTATCTGAATAAACATAATTGCCGTTCCAATAACGTGATATTTACAATCGTTTACTACGATTTAGCACACACACACGTTACTCATTATGTGCCTTCGGCGACATCAGAAATAGCTTTACGTTTAAAGGGCATACAGCTTCTGTTGTGAGGCAGAAGCTAACAGCGAAAAGTATTCTGAAAGATTCCGATTAATCTATTTTTACCACTTTCTCCTTAGGAAGATTATTAATTTCGGGTTTCCATAGGCTAAAGGAGCAAGGATTGTTGTAAAAAACAGGTAGGTACAGAGTAGTCTGAAAACATTTCTAAATTACTGAATTGTTTCGAGTTGTCTGCCAAGAACGGATTCCTAAGAACATTATTATTATTATCTTCCTATCTGTATTCGACTTATATGCCGGATCTTCTCAGTGGGAGCAGCATTCCGAACCGGCGGTAGATTCTAACTATTCATCATGCTTTGTTGGCTTACACAAATAAAAATTATTTAATTTGTTTTTATTTCATTATTATAATGACGAAGGTTTATATCCTGGCTCAATATTGAGAGTAGGTAGGGGAGAGTAGGGCAATGGGAGTCTACCTACTTTTTATCTCGCAATATTAATTCCTATTTTGAAGAAACAATTAGTGGTTCTCCTTCACTCGTACCTACAAATAAAGAAGTATTACCTACCCCTAAATTTTTAGTTTTTCTATCTATTAACAATTGCTTTACCTAACCTTTTTTTAAGAACAAAAGTTCTTTGTAGAGCCACTTTAAATAGACTTTAACTTTATACATATTAATAGGTGCCTACGTCTTCCGCTCGTAACTTGAGCGTGGGTACCTAACCTATATCTCAAGGATCGCATGCGTTGACAAATGCTAAGGATCAAATGTGTGACGACAAGACTCATCTATCAATCATGATCCGGAACTAGCCGAGGCCGGTCAGGAATAGGATAGAACTTGGCCGTCACGCGATGGATTATTTCCTAATAAGAAATTAAGTACTTTCTGCTGACGTTTCAAGGTTGTATGAAGAAAACTTGTTTGTTAGTTCATAAACCAGCCACTTGAGTAGAAGGCCTGAAAGCCTATTTGAATCTGATCAACACATTCGTGTAGGTAAGTATAGGTAGAACCTACCCACTACACAGAAGCGTTTCTCGTAAAACCTTGCCCCATGAACTTAGCCTCGCAATATTCAACAGTTTAAAACATACAAAAAACATAGTAGGTAAATGAACCTCAACCTTTTATTTTAATAGCACATGTTTTATGGACGATAAAAAACATTGTTATCGTAACAATTATATCTGCGTGTTGTTTCCTTTGACGTAAATTCCGAATCTAATGAACCTGAAACTTGTTATTACTGTCCTGAGAGAACAAAGGAATGTATCTACAACAATGAAAAGAAAAACCTACAAGAATCTTCATGGAAATATTTCAATAAATTTAGTAGGTAGGTAGGTAGGTGCATTAAAGTGATAGACAATAAGCAAAATTCTTGATCCCAAAAACACTTAAATATAAAATCACTCGTATATTGGTTTTATTATTTTCAATATTTACTAAAAGCCTAACCAAAAGTCCTGGAAACTTAGTAGTTTCCAGGACTTTTGGTTTCCAGGACTTTAGGTTTTCTGTTTCACTCTTCATATATTAGTATATATGAAGAGTGAAACAGAAAACCTATTTGTTCTCTTATTAATCACGAAATCGAATCACTCTTGCATTCTGGGAGAATGTGTCCGGTAGGTATACTGGCTCGTCCCATATTCAATTGGGACCAAAATACTATTAGTGAAGTGTGCCCATTGGGGTAAGTATATATTTCATCCATGATAGGTTAAGGAACATATCAGGATAAAACGCGTTGAAATCGGTCCATCCGTTTCGTTCGACAGGCAAACTTTGCGTTATGTCGGGATTTTAAAAGGAAACAGTTCTTTAAGGATTTTATTAAATACTAAGGTATTGCTCTTTTTCATTACGAGCGCTTTGTCTGATACTGTATAAAGGAAGGTTGGTTGGTCAAGTTGGTACCTACTTTATTCATTAGTCTAGTTATATTTAAAAGTATTGTTTTTTTTATATGCATTTCCGTTAATCTTTAAACAAATATATCAATAAAATAATAATAGTTACTAACAAATTATTTAACCTAATTCATCGATAACGTTTAAGTAACGATGTGTACATGATAATTATAATAATAGAGGTATGATAAGATAACTTACCCTCAATTTTCTTGGAGATGAGATGCTGAGGTGAATTTTGCGGTAGACTCAGATATCTATAAAAATTCAACAAGTACTTATTACGATAACGTATGACTGTCTTTTATAGCCAGCTGTTAGGTACAGCTATGAAAAAATCGCCTCATTTACCTCCTAGGGTCCCGAGCCGCACGGACAAATAGGAAAGTGGATCGCAACCACTGAACGCACTGCGCAACGTCGCCCACTGTTCCCAGAGCTGCTTCACTGTTTAAATTCTCCGCCAAGCGTTTGTGCAAGTAACTCTGCAGGGGCTCGCTGCCACCTACTAGGGACTGGTAACGCGGCTGTTGAGAAAGGATTAGGTATATTCAGTTATTGCATTTATAATAAACCTATAGATAACAGAGCATTATGAACCCATCGGGGACACCAAATATTGTAGATATTTATGACCTGTAGATGCTTTAGAGTATGCGTGGCAGACTTATTAAGATAATTTAAAAACATGTAATATTTTTTATGGATATGATCCTACCAATATTATATAAGCGAAAGTTTGTGAGTGTGGATGTATGTTTGTTACTCTTTCACGCAAAAGCTACTGAACGGATTTGGATGAAATTTGGAACACAGATAGTTTATAACCTGGATTAATACATAGAATACTATACCTAAGTCTACGCGGACGAAGTCGCGGGCAGCAACTAGTTATTTATGATTTTACAAGCCCTGCTACCTGTATACTTATTAAATAACGTCAACAACGACTCTACGTCTGATTAGAAGGATCATCTTTGTGGAATGTTAAGCCGGTATAGGTGTCACTTAAGCTTAGTGCTAACTAATATATTAGGTTTTTACGACAAGCTTTGACAACCTTAATTTAGTGACAATGTGCCCTTGATCGAATTAATTTTTGCACACGGAATAGTTCGGCTCATTAGGAGAGTTGAATTGAATAATGTAGGTAGGTAATTAAGTGTTTAACATGCTCAGAATCAACGGCGTTAATAAAGATGTCTAGATAATAAGGATAATTGGAGGATGTATATTTTATCTCTACAAATTTAAGTTGGTTCTTTGTATAGTTATTTTATAGAAGATATACGTATTAGGTATACTTATTATTTCGATAGTAGCTATATATAGGTACAACTATTTATATACCCATAAAGTTGAAACAATGCATTAGATAAATAACTCTTCGAAAGTAATATTACTGGCAAAACTAAAATTAAAAAAAATATAAAGTCATCTGCATGAAGTCCGTGTCTGCATGACACTTTTCAAATTATTATCAGAGTTTTCATGTTATTAAAATCAGGACTTATAGTTACGTATATTTTTTTAAATCGGTGATATTTATTTTTGGAGGAAGAAATAATACTTAAAAATGGGTTTAACTAAAGAGGAAAAAAAGGCTAAGAAAGAAGCAAAAAAATTGGAAAAATTAAGACAAGAAAATGAGTTACGAAAAAAGTTAAAGCGTGACGAGCTTAAGCGAGAAATAGCCGCTCAAGCTTTGAAACGCGACGAACTTGACAAAAGCTGGCGAAAAATGATGATGAAAATAAAAGAACCGGTCTTTAGACAGGACATTGAGGTGATGTGGCATGTCTTTGAAAGGGCGTACGACAAAAAAGATCACCTCATTGGGTATACAATGAAACTAATGAATGTAGCGGACGATCAGGTTCAGCGGACGATAGCAAGTTTTTGTGTCACAATTGATACTATGATCAACAAGTTTTTATCAGATTTGGATCACATGTCCAAAGAAAATGATCGTAGAACCAGCGAGCTTTTGAGTAGGTGTGAAGATGACACTAACCACATTATGGCTGACCACAACGCAGCCGAAACCCACCTACAACTCCTACTATATCATGCGCACACCACATCTGACGCGCTGGCGTGGACCACGCGGGGTGAAAATCTAGTGAAGGAGGATGAGGACCGTAACAAATATGGCAATGACCGCGAAAATCTACGCTCATTCCTTGAAAACATGTATAACGCCGTTTGGGACGAATACAAAGCTGTTCTCAAAGCGTACGTTGTTGATACTGCGGAAAATCAGAAAAAGGTGCGTAGACTACGTCGTAAAGAAAATTTAATGGCTGATATTATAGCTTCTCAGGGCAAAAAAATTGCTAATAGTGACGGTCTGCTTAAACGACTCCGCACAGAACTAGCAGCGTATGAGTCCGGTACAAAACAGGCAGTTTTCCGTGATCGTCGCAATAGACACAGGGATGCTTGTTTCAAGCTGAAGAAAAATATGTACAACGGAGTTGACACCGATGTCAAACAGTTGGCAAGACTGGTGAAAGAATCGGACAATGCCGTTGAATGGCTAGAAGGTGCATATAAGAAAGTTGAAAAAATCCTTCGTCTAGCGGGCCTTTGTAGAAAATTTGAAACTCAACACGAAAAGGTTTTGCCCTTTGGTTCTACGATGCCGTATTCACCTAGAGAAGCGATAGACAATGTACGTCGGCAACAATCGGACGACTCATTAGTTTTAAATGCTATATGCACAACTAGTGGGCTAACAAGACTATGGCAAAGGATTGCGAAAGCGGAACTGACGAAGAGAGCCCTATTTCGTGAGAAAATGCTGCTGGAACACGACAACGCGGTTATAATGAGTAAGGTGCAAGAATTTAAGGAAAGAAAAATCTTGCCGGTGGCATCAAAATGTCCTTGTAACGAGAAGCCTGAAAAGAAGACATCTATATCAAAACCTGTAGCTATTGATGGGGTGATGGAAGTTAATAAGTTCAGCTTAAGTAGCTCTTATAAGATTTGAAATATAATTATTGTTGTAGGTATACTACGTACTATTTAATTTTTTCATTGATTGCAATTTAATAAATATCTTCTTTTATTCGGGTAATATTGTTATTAATTTTCTTGATATTGGTAAATTATGACATATCTTGCAGCTTTACAGGCGTCCTGTGTATGTGACGTTTTGGTTTATTTCGCCGATCACGGCGACACGAGCGTCGCACGCGCATGATGCAATGGCACGAGACCCTCGCTAGGCGCAAACGATGCCACTTTGACCTTACCCACATCTCATGATTTGGCACATAAGTATATATATTATACTTATATAGGAGGGCGAATTTTTAAACCTGTATAATAACTATTATTATGATTTGTTATTTGCTTTAAATATTTAATAATAATATATAATCAGGCAATATTTTACAAGTTTTAATTCAAAATAAGTAATACATAAACAAATAATTACCTCATCAGTGCTACTACGTAAGAAATCGTAAGTTATAACTTACTTTATTGTATTCAAGATCAAATAGGCAATCAATTATTTAGCTTATTATAACTACGTCACAGGCAAGGCAGGCTTTAAGCTTGCCTGCGTTCAAATCTAATAGTATGGACACTTTGGGATAAAACCAAGCAAGTAGCAGAAATATTGTCGCTATTCGACCTTGCTCTTCGTGCGCGGTCGTGTGACCAACTAGAACTGAACTAAAAATGCATTGTGATAAAGAATAGCTTTCGCACGTAATTTTTGAAGGATTTGAGCTGTCTCGCAATCACACTTAATCGTCTCACAAAGCGCGTCGAATGGTTTAATCAAGTTTAAATAATATAGACCTGCGTATAAGAGCCTGCTCTTATACTTTCGCAAAACTGTAAACATGAAGGAGATTAACATACGTGTATAATATAGGGATGTTGAGTTTTTTTTGCGTAATAATATATGTCATACGATTACCACCAGTGAAATAATATTAAAAATAACTATAACATTGGGAAAAATAAAGACTTATAAAGTTTCGAAAATGCAAGACCTACTACCTAACTAGTGGAGTATGACGTCATAACTGAGTAGTTTTAGCAAACTTTAATAGCGAATAGGTGGTATCTCTGCAGGTATTTATTTTATATTTCTGTGTTCCTTTTCACATTACTTATGTCAAAAAAGAATTGGTGATATATTTTATTATCATAACTAGCTGAGCCCGCGACTTCGTCCGCGTGGAATTTAACGTAACAAAAACCGGACGTAACAAGGACCCATTTTTTTGTTTTTCTAAATTAAAAGTAGCCTAAGTGACTGCTTATAACAACAGCTATCTACCAGTGAAAATCGGTCCAGCCGTTTCGGAGATTACCCGGAACAAACATACAGACAGACAGACAAAAAAAAATCGCGTTTTTACTATAGGTGTAGTATGTACTTTCATATGCATTTAGTGAAAAGGTGTTATTTTGATATTACAAACAGACACTCCAATTTTATTTATTTGTATAGATATACTAAATGTAATATTAGTCATCGACCGCAATGAATGTTAGGTGCAATGGGTAGGTAGGTAGGTACTTTAGGCTTGGCATTTTGAGTATAACTCAACTAGTATAAAGTCGCATCACGTTTATCCCAAGTTGTGGGAATGAATTAAGGCTTGCGCGTTTATTATGCCGCTATTATCAGAATGAAATGCATATCTCTTGGAACAATAAAATTACATTCATTATTGATTACTTACCTACAATACGTAGGTACCACAGCAAAACGTCTCCTATTTTCTCGTAGATATATTTTGCAAGACAACACCATTAAAAGATAAATGTATATTATTGACGGTACAATGTATCTTCCAATGACGACTCAAGTATTAAAGTGTTTGATGAAAATGGATAAAAAAACCGCCGATTTCTGCATCCATGAACAATATACCTATTGTGTTAATATGTCATAGGATTTAGTCGACACTTGAAGAGCGTGCAAAAGATCATAAAAGCACAGATGTATGAACTACTTCCTCATCATGAGCGTTTGACAGATAGTCGCTTTCACCGGCCGATGCAGCAAGGATAGCAACGAGGAAGAAGGGCTGGCCCACTTATCATAATGAACTATATTGTACCTCTTTATCATAACGTATAATGTAATCTAAGCCATGATATCACACTATTAGAAATGCAACAGGGCTATGAACGTCATCACGACTCCTTGCAATGCAAAGATGCGAAGAAATATCGCGCCATCTTAATGTTTTCTTGTGTAAAACAATACGTATTATGGTAAAAAAATAATGCCCATATTTTTGTTGTTTGTTTAGAGCAAAAAAACTGATTGAAATAACGTTTCCAATGCTATTTGTATGTAGGTATTGTAAGGTATGTTGAATAGGAAGTGATACGCGTATCAAATTATACCGCAAGATCTAAATTGTGGTCACAGCAAGAAGAACATCGCCTTGATTATTGCAAAGCGGCGTTTTTCACCGTGAATTTATGCTTTAAAAAATTACTGTTGCTTTATCTGTTGTAAACACTAGCGTGGGTCGTTCAGGAATAAATTTACACTTAGCAGAGAACCGGTATAGAATCTGTTCAGTAGTTCGTTAGATTAGACCGCCAAGAACAAGAGACATGTTACGCGAACGGAGTGATAGTGATCTCAATACCTACAAGTCGAGTCTTCTTTGAAATAAAATATTTAACTTATACCGTTGTCTCCTCTGCGGTCTTTGTCTGCTTTTGATAATGATGACTTCATTTACCAAATGTCAGATAAGAAATTGTTTTATTACTTTAAATAATTATGTGTGTAATATTTAACTTAGTAACTTTCAAGATTTGTGCGCACTATCATTGGATCTCAAAAAACACGCCTGCCTACATGTGGAAGCGCCCTTATTCTATCATAGAAAATCTACCTACAAACATAATATTAAGATGTTATATACCAATAATACTCACTAGACAAGGACTAGTTATCCACGCAATCGAGCCTTAAAATAATTAAAACAAAGGTTCACGGTCACTCAATTTGGTATTTTAATTGGTTTATAACCGAGGAGGCAGACCCAAGTGATCACATTATGAAATAATTACCGGTACAATGCCAACAAAAGGCAGAAACACACATGTTACGAAAACCCTAGTGTTTGGTAAAGTTTGATCACGCGATAGAATTAAGCTCATTGTCGGCTGGCGGTACTGATGGGTATTCTCGGTGGTGGCCAAGCAGCAATGTAGAATGCCGGCCATCATGTGTATCGAAAAGATGCGTAGGTGTGCGAGTTAGTCACGGTTATCGAGGTAGTATCACAGCTGAGATCAGCGTACGGAGGGACATCCATCAAGATAGGGCGACATTGCGGCATCTTCGCAGTGTCGGGGAGTCGTGGGGTGCGCATATAAGAGGCGGACGAGGCCGGGGCGCGCCACCAGTCAGCTTTGCACGCTAAACAACGATCATTGTCACCAGTACTGTTGTTACTAGTTGTGTGCAGTGTCGTGATATTTTGCAGTGTTTACTTTATCAAAGGTGAGTTCTCCGTTAAAATATAGCAAAGCGGGCATAAGTTGCCTACGCGAACATTTAAATTTTGGTTCAAGATTAAATTTTAAATGATTTATTCCATCTCCATCTACTTGAAACAATCGGTTTAATTTTATAATATGTCTGCTTTTAAATTTAAAATAATTGTAATAAGTAAGTAGGTATTAAAAGATATTCTAATTAATACATTTTAATCGAAATTTTTACGCTCTGTCGTTTAATACGCATGGGTAAAGATCAAGTTGAAGTTTTTCTGCAACCTCATAAATTATTAATTGTATGATAACTATTTCCTTATTATAGTAGTATTAAGTAGGTATAATTAGTATATTTTTTTTTTCGGATGGTTGAAATTAACTAACCGAATATTCACGACATATTTCGAAAATATCCAGCTAGAAAACCCATCTACAAACTGAAACCCATAGATGCTTAATTGAGTATCAATTTATCCTAGAATATTATCAATTGCATTGATGTGGAACGAAAATAAATTGTATCGTGTTAGAAAAGCGTGTGAATCAATACAATATTGACTGACTGCATAACATCATCAGTAGGTACTTACTGGGGAACTGCGAAAATGGTATGTCGTCACCTGATCATTTCTTCCTACCGCTAAGGCTGGAGGGCCATGGTGGACCGTTTCTCACGGTTAGATACGCCTAACTACACGTTGAGATAAACGTAAAAACTGCAGCAATAATTGACAGCCTAATGGCAATGTTGTGATCATTGCAAAATTATATATCGAGAGTCAAAAACCATGGTTTTTAACATTCCTTACATTTATGGATTTTTTAGACTTAATCAAACATAACTAACTGAATGTTAAGTACTTATTATGCAATAGTGTTTTAAAGAGAATGAAAACATATTAAGGTAAGATAAATTATTGAAAAAATACATGATTCATGAGGTTAATTATGGCGTACCTACACTTAAGTCAAATAGTGAACAGTAATTACGCAAAGCGATGTAAACGATTCGCTCGCACGCGCTGTTCTTAACGCCGCGTCGTAAACCTACAAAGGAATTCTGTGCGTGTGATAAGATGCTTTTGGTCCATTCAAACAACAAAATAAGGCCTTGCGAATAATATATTATGGATGCAGGTGAATTTGAGTCTAAGTTAATTATGGGATTCAAGGTTAGGTAAAAAACAATCTCAATTTGAACGGGGAAGTTGCACATGTGGAAGCACATCATGGGACTATCAGTAACTAAAAGGTACCACCAATTGTTATAAATTTTCAGGTGTAAATTTTTGCAATTGTCCTTAACCTCTTTCATAAAGCCAGGACTATCAGCTTAGTTAATATGCTCAGTATAAGTACGGAGAATGACAGGTGCATAAGAGCAGGTATTTTTGAAAGCCATTCAGATTCAGAACAGGGTAGGTATATAATATGCCCGAACGCCTTGCGATCGTCCCTTGATCAATTCTTTTGATGTTCCTAAGTAATCCCCAAACTCTGATAATTATCTTGGGGACGAATCTGCAGGATGCGGATGTTGTAATAAACGCCATCAATAGGTACGATACATAGGAACTTCTAAATACACATTATTTCCGATACCTAACTATAGTAATTGTAACGTTTATCAACAATCAGTGAATCAATCACATGTCACCGTGTGTTTCTCCACAACCTCGGCTTAATAAAAACCGTCAAATATGCGCAACCACACGTCCACAAGATTGCGGTGCGCTCGAGACAAAACAATTCCCCACAGGAATCGATCACGCGAGGCCAGCCAAGTCTCAATTATTGGCGTACCTGCCTGAATGTTTTAAGCAAATTGCCTGCACCAATGTTCCCTATCAGATACCTATTGTTTATTATAATTAGCATTTTTTAAATGTCTTATCGTTGATTTACTGAGAACGGCTTAAATTGCATGATAATAGCGGGTTGCCTGAGTGGTCCCATATCTGTTTCAAGATTTATTCTAAGCTTCTTTTTTATTTTCGCTTTTGAAGTGTATTTTAAAGTACCAAAATAAAGAGCAGCCTCATTCGCAGCAAAGATAAATTATTCATAATTACTTATGTTCTACCGTCTTATTATTTGGAGTTGCACTAGGTGTGGGTGATATAGTATATCACCATATATATCCTATATCACCATGAAAAAAGACGCAATCTCGTACTGTAGATTGCGTCTTTTTTCATGTACGCAATAATTTTAAAACAAAATTAAACCGTCCACACATGCACTGCCAATATACAGAAGTGTAAAGAGATCCAGTGCTTACAAATAGGTACCAGAAGTTTTTTGAAATGTCTTTATAACTTACTGTGAGATATTAAAAAAAAATATGAACTTAGTATCCTCGAGGTATGATCATCGACAGCCCACTTATTATAAATGGGATACGAAAGGCTAATCAAGAGTTAAAAACGTCACAGGATTAAATCGTCAAATTGCATACATTACACATTAGCTCGTAATTAGTTCATTGTTATTGTCCAAGAAGAATTCACGGAAATGATTAATCTACACAAAATTATGAACATAGAGCGAGGAATTTAAAATGGTAATTACAATAATATTTAATTGATAGGTACGTCATGTAATACTGTTACGGTGTATAACGGCAACAATTGTAAATTAATACCGTCGAGGTCAATTTAAAACCAAAATAAACAATTATTATCATTAAGGCTAAAGCGCCCATCTAGCCCGCGAAGTACAAATTTTTTGAGGTTTTTTATAAATTTTTCAAAATCTGACAATAATAAAAGGCACATTTTGTAATTCGCGAAAACTACCGTGTGCAGTGCATTCATTAATATATCCAACAGCTATCCAGATAATCTGGCAATTTTTGTATATTTAGTGATTGACTAGTATCATATCCACCGTGATAATATTTAGAGTAAAATAAATGTATTAATAAACGCACTGCATACTGTGTTTTTTGCAAATCACAAAATGTTGTCTTAAATGTTTTCAGATTTTGGATAAACTATAAAAATACTCGAAATATTTGAATTTCGCGGGCTAGACAGGCGCCTTCACCTTAAATCACGTCTAGGTTAAAAACAAAGTCAAAATACCATGAAAAAGTTTATATACCTACTCTCGTTCCGTAGAAGACAGATTTAATGGTAATATAAATTGGGCATTGTACTTTTTGTGGATTTATTACAAAAAAGTTACATAAACACGCAGTTATATACAAGCTATATCTAATGATCAATAATAATAAAAAAAATTGATAACTAAATGTAGGTAAGTAATACGGTAAGTAAGTATTTAAATTAACTGGGTCGGGTGCAAAAGATTACATTAAGTGATAATAACAATAACTTATGTCTTAATGTCTTTTAATCAAATTTATTAAGGTTATATCGTAGGTATTCGAATAGCCTTTTTACTCTTTTTAGAAATACGCGTTTGTTTAGAATGTTCATTGTGTCGTTGCCTCCTAAAATATGCACGGTGATCGCGAGATAAAGATACGATTTAGAACTTTTTCCTTTCCATAAATCCCCAATAAAACATCTGGCAACCCCAATAAAATTGATTTAATATTTTTTTATTGAATTAAATTTGTTGATTTGATTTTTATTTTATTACGGGATATTATGAAAATCTAATAATTTTTGAAGGCAATATACACTTGAATACCATTTAAAAGTTCCCAAAATAGGTATTTTGATTAAAATATACCTTTGAAAATATTATTTTAGTATGATCTCAGCACTGTATATCACTTCACATCTATTATTCTTTATAACAAAACCAATGAACTTAATTTTAAACAAAATCCAGTTTAGGTAAAAAGACGAACCAAAATATAACATATTTATGCAAAATTATCGTTGTGTGGGAGGTAGTTAAAATAATGTACTTAAAGAACTTATGCACTGTCTAAAATAAAGATTTTGAAATCCTTAATGTATTTTTATATTATCGTATTATATTTATTTTATTAAAGGGACTTGCTAGTTCTTCAATCATTCATCCTGTGTGGATTTCTTATATCAATAATTGTTTTGGTTTTTTAGATGTGTTCAACAAAGTGGTTGGTATGTGCGGTCGTCATCGTTTGCGTCAGCGTAAGGCAGGCAACAGCCGCGCCCGCGCCGCAGCGGGAGGAATACCCGCCTATGCCAGTGAGTACCCGTTCATATTTCCCTTCTCACACTTGATATAATCATCTTCTTAATAGTTGTTAGTGACAGGGCCGTCTTAGGCAATGCACACATTCTCTTTAGCAGACAGAGTTTGAAAGAACATCCCCTTTTAGAAAGTATAGGGAAACATGTGAATAAAAATATTAGTATCTAAGTTATTTTATTTAATGACTTTAGATACCTTTATCAATCCGGTTGCTCTAGGCTCGTGGCCCATGAGTGCCCGTGTGGGAAAGACAGAACTGGTTAGTAGGTAATAAGCTCGATAAATTTGCGCCAATCTTCACTGATTCCCCTGCCAAACTTATGGCACATTAATACATATAAAGCACCACCAACGGCGATTTTAATTACTTACGTAGGTCTATCGACCCCAATTGGTCGAAAATAACTTTGTAATTTTTATACTCATTTATTGCATCTCTTATTGTCACTTTAACTGAAAAGCTCATGTGTATCACATTACCGTACTTATTATTACATACGTTATTACAAACCTTATACCCAACATGTCAAATGCTTAATCGAATATCAATTTATAATCATGAAAAACACTATGAAGTTTAAAAAGCTATCATTCAATATTGGTGAATAATTAGCATTACCACGTAGGTCAAGAGCTAAACGTCGTGTGAAAACAATATTTGTAATCGCATAAAACGCAGTACCTCATCATTTAACTTAACATGTAGTATGCCATTACAAATCCATTAATATAAGTACTGCAGGTAATGGTTGTAATTGTAAAACTAAAAGTTGTCTGCCTTAACATATACAAGATGAGCCACAAGGATGGTACGTAAACGTGAACACCTTTAACCTACGCCATTATATGGAACATTTACAGGTGGAACTGTGATTTACGAGATTGACATAACTAGAAATGGATTAAGCAAATAAAGTTACCATGGTTTTATGAGCGTTTACAAGGGTGATTGGAATTACTGTGATAAGAATGCAATTTTTTTCATAATTAAAATACACCGGAGAGATTTTCAAAATAAGGAAGAGTGTAGTGAATACTACGAACTACAAAAGTCGTGTGCTGTCGTAATTTTTTATTTCAGTGTAGTATCATGTTAGATTGTCAAATATACCTAAATGGGAAGATAAGTACATTGATAAATAATTCTTATTATTGGGACTATACGCCTTTAATGAATTCGGAAAATAGTTAAGCCTTATGCCTAGTTACTAAATATAGCAGTTGAATCCCGTAAAAGGCAAACCATTTAAAGAAGGCAATTGTCCCATATATGGAGATAAAAATTCCACACGTTTTAATAAGTTTGATATTGTGTATAAACATCGTGTTGAAGGGATCATGGTTAACGCGAGTTAAGATAGCGAGGCAATAAATCTTGTAAACAATAGGTACATGTCAAAAGTTCATTACAAGATAAATGGGTATTAGCATTATTTACTACTAGCTGTGCCCCGCGACTTCATCCGCGTAGTATTGGATTATTGGGTTAAAAAGTATCCTATATGTTAATCCCGGTTATAATCTGAGTTCCAAATTTCATCCAAATCCGTTCAGTAGATTTTGCGTGAAGGAGTAACAAACATACATACATACATACATACATCCACATTCACAAACTTTCGCATTTATAATATTAGTAGGATTGAGCCCCGTAAACGCTGAATAATGAGAATATACTTTTGTTATTACATAGCTAAGACGATCGTTTACAGGTGCATGATGGTCTAAGGAAAGACTTGCATTGAATAATATAAAAAAGTAATTGTTGTTAGTTTTTAACCTACTTCAAAAAAAGGAGAAGGTTCTCAATTCGGTTGTATTTTTTATATTTATTACCTGAGAACTCCGATATTTATAAACCAATTTGGAAAATTCTTTTTTATTCAACTCAACGATCTTTAATTTACGCCACTCGTTCAGGTCAATTTAACGGTAAATAAAGATGGAAGTGAGTATATGCGTGTAGGCAGTTTTTTAGACCACTACTTTTTGTTGTTCCTAAATCTGCTAAACATTTTAGATCTTCAAGGATTTCGTTGTAATCATGATAATTTATTTTTTTGTCAGAGATGAAGACGTCTGAACACTAACTAACTAACTAATTTTACGAGTTTAATATTCAAAACCAAACTAAAAGATAATCCGCAAATAAAGCATACACATTTTTGCAGCACAACATTATAAAACTTAAATCATCTTACCAAAAGATACAAAAAGATTTTATATAAAGTTATGCGTATTAATTTAAAAGAAGTCAGGATCTTATTTTTGGATACACATTTTTTATAATGACATGTAGTTACGGGATTTAGGCAGGTTGACAGATTACGAAATATTTTTACTGAGTTCTTTACTGATGTTTCTGTGAGCACTGAACAAATAAATTAAATAAATAAATTAGTTAAGGATTTTTATCAGTAAAAGGGTATTTAATTAAATGATTATTTCGTTTTGTAGCTACATAAATGAAGTACTATTATTAGTTGGCCACATTATGCATCTGTGCTATCGGTGGCATCTCGCCAACTATTATGTTAACGATGTGAACATTTGCAACGCAAACTTGACTAATTGGACGCAATTGCGTTCAGCCGCCTTTGTGTACGCTACACCTCCTTTATCTCGATTAATTGCAATAGCTATACAATAAAAACCTAATTGAATCATACGCTTGGAACTAATGAATACGCCAAAATATACCCGAATATTTTAGTTATATTCTCATAATGTATCTTTATAATTGTAATTGTGTCTACAACAAATTTTAATTACTTCATATTTCATGTGCTTTGTCTTTGCATAAGAATTTATTATGCTTGCAAAACCGCCACTTGTGCGCGGTGTCATGCTCAGTCAAAGATGTGAATGCTGTAATTTCTGTAGGCATAAATTAGTCATTTGCATATTGTTATCTATTATTTTAGTTATGAATTTTAAATTTATTTGCATTATACAATTTATGACAAAGCATTGTCTGAAATAAAATAGCTAATTTTCTGCAATTAATTAATTAGGGTCAAGGTTGAGATGATCAGCTCAATGAATACTCTGTGACGCCGTCAATGTTGATTAAATCGTGCTTACCTATATTTTGTTAAATAAAATAAACATCAACATTTTAAACAACTCTAATAAAAATTCTACAAAAAATATCGTTAGGTAGATATAACGTTTGACTTAACTTTTAATGTAAATTTAATTTATTTTGTGCTGTAACTATAATGAAGACTATCCTAGTTTCAAATCTAGCGTAATTAGGGTTTGTCGTCCAACTTTATGATAGGAAGTAAACGGTGGCATTAGGTCATACTGTAATTACTCCAAAAAATCATGCAGACGTTTTTGATCCCGTTCCATCAGATTGCTTGTTATGTTATGCGTTCACTAGACGAGTTTCGAGAGATGCATCACTTATCGCTCCATCGTATAACATGATACAAAGCAACTGTATATAAAGCAGGTATTTCTAGATTAGGCTAACAAGCTTATTGTTAAGAATTTCCTTGTCTTCTATGTTATTTAGAAAAGGCCAACACGATTATAAAAAAAAGCTGTTTCCCGTTTGAAACTAACCAAATAATATATTTTCAGTATGAATACAAGTATGACGTCGAAGATCAAGAGAAGGCTCTCTTCTTCGGGGCCAACGAAGCTGGAGATGCCCAGGGCAAGGTCATTGGTGGATACAAAGTGCTGCTTCCTGACGGTCGCCTCATGACTGTGGAGTACACCGTTGAGGGAGAAAGCGGGTTCGTTCCCAATATCAGTTTCGAGAACAACGCCAACCCATTCGGGAAAGGAAAATAAGGATGGAACTAGTCTAACAATGAACATATTTAATTAGCTCAAATAACGATTACTGATGTGTTCATACTCGAGTTCTATGAATATGATATATCTAATATCATTGCCTTGTATAAAACTTTCTTCAAGTATAAAATTAACAATTTGGTATGTTTCGAAATAATATTAGCCGATAGTATCAGCTTATATTATTTTGAAATGATAGCTTCTTTGGCAGTCCTTATTTATAATTTTTAAATGTAATATTTGTAGAATTTGAGTGTCAATGTTAAGAGGAAGGTTACTGTTGTTTTCGGGTGAAATAAATACAGAAGGTATATAAATTACGTCCCCCACTAAAGCTCACAAATAACTGCAGTAATATTTAATGCATCAAAGTAATTGCTATGGAGATAATTGGTGTAGATAAAGGCTAGATAACTGAAAACAATGGAACCATTTTCTTGTCAATTAAGTATATAACCGTTTATATTATATATCTTAAGTGTAAGTTTAACATAGTCGATAGTCAAAACTCATTCGCCGATAAGATTGTGCAGACCGCGAGCTTTGCCCATCAGTGTTGACAGGCTGGTGCACCGCAAATATCGAGTTACCGATTCTGTGATCAATTAGGACGATTATGTTAGGTCATGTTTGCCAGTACTTTGTAATACGAATTATAATAATTGTATTTTTGTACTATCGTGTATTTTGATAAATATTTTTATATTGAAATGTATTAAATGTTGTTTTTGTTAACCCCCACACATTAACGTTCAAACAACTCTGCTTACTAATATGTATTTGAGGTTTGACATATTTGAGCTCAGTTGAGGAACCAATTTTATATGGACAGTTGCAAATACTACTATATCGTAAAGAAAATTACACTGCTATCCTTAACGCTCTATTTCACTCAGTGTCACAAGATACCTAAGGAAGATAGAGGGATTATATTCCTCCTAGACCTTGTCTGCAAGACTTGCGAGGTTGCTGGTTGGACTGCGGTCAAGTATTTTATGTAGGTACACTCTATCCAGGTTATAAAACTGTATTCATATTATGAGCCTACTTATATGCCCAAGTGCGTTCTGAGAAAAGACCACAGTACCCTTTCCCCCGCGCCACTCTCTACAAAATGTAAGTACCTACTTATAAATCTGTATAGAATTATTTTTTATACATACCAATCAATAATAATAAATATTGTAGCCCTTATGACATCCTATTCTTGGGCACGGGCCTCCCCTCACTACGAGGGGGATTCAGGCCGTAATCCTACCATCGGTGAAATTATAATATGGGTGTACACAGATCGCCTTTGCATACCCCTGCGGTAGTGTGGGTGTGTATTTTAATCGTAGTGAAACACTTATCCAATCATCATTGACACGATCACAAACATCGACTTGTTTTTGTTTGGATCCGTAAAAAATAGTTAAGTAGGTACCAATTTTACACAAAATCTATTCAATTTTGAGAAATATCTATAGGGTCAGTTATCTTAGGTCAACATTTAAGATAAGTAATTGTTTCTGGTTATTGAACAGGCGCAGGTCAGAAGCAAATGGAGACAAATCATATATGGTCACGTCACGATCCTCATCAGTGAGGGTACGACAAAGAAGAAAACGAAGAATTATTTAAACTGCCCGATAAGTACAAAAGTCCACACACAAATAGGTACCTGCAGTGCCGGATTAACCATAGTAGCAAAAGAGTAGCAATTGCTACGGGCCCCGCGCGAAAGGGGCCCCGCATATTTAAACCCACTCATCTCTGCCTGAGCGTAATTTTTTGAGTGAAACTCATTAAGATGTGGTATATTGAATTTACTTGATGTCACAAAAACGTGAAACGTTGCAACTTTTCCTACTAAGACAATCCATGTCAGGCACTCGGTAACCGACTACGGGCCCCGCGCTTGCTTAATCCGGCACTGGGTACCTGAAAAACGAACATTAAGTACGAGGTAGGTACAGCTATAGTATAGTCTAACAAGTAGGGTATACCCTATTTCCTGTGTTGTTACTTGTTATAGATAAAGGTACATTTAATATCACTTATGTAATATATTACTGACCTTGTCGGCGAGGCGTGTCATGATGACGGCGGTGGCTTCAGTGTCGAACTGTGGTCGACCCGCCCTACCCACCATCTGCAGAACCGTACTAATGCTGTATTCCTGTGGAAAGACACGATTATTAAACATTTTTTTCATAGTCAATATATACGTAGTTGAGTTTTAGTCTAGAGTAAAAATACACTTACCTAAGTGTTAGTCTTGCATCAACATACGTTTAGATAAGTGTTCGTCTAGTATCAAAATACGCTTAGTCAAGTGTTGGTAAAAATAAGAACTTATTTCATACAATACTGCTAAATATTTTGGAACACAAACTAAACTTAAATAAATGATTGCTATTTTTAATAGTCTTAACGTACCTACGTCTTAACGTATGTGCAGGGCAGAATTATTTTAGATATTATGTCTTATTTAGATATTTAGATAAGTCATGATTAGACAACATTAGAATTGGCATTAATAAGTACTAGTGAATAGTTTTTAAAAACTTATCTTAGTATTATTACAATAATTTCATATTATTATAAGTTTTCAATTAAGCTTACCTGATAAGCTCCATTGACGTATTGTTGTGTATTTTTAATTATAACAAGATGAGCAGGTAGATTGACTCCCATAGCTGAAATTGAAAATATATCGTAACACGTTTTAATATAAATATATACAATAGTAAAAAAACAGATAATATTTAATTGCCTAAAGTGGTAGTAGTGATAAGGATTGGAAGATCTCTGTTCCTGAATGCACGTTCGATGTTCATCCTCTCTTCATAAAGCAAGCCCGCGTGATGGCATCCCACACCACTCATCACTAAAGACTAGAATAAAAAAGTCACATACAAATTACAGATTATGACTTATTTTGACGCAACTAAAAATATAGCCTTACTACACCCAAAAGAAGGATGGCTATATAATAGCTTAAGTCAGTGTTTGTCTATATACGGAGTGAGCAACGGTAACACTTCTTTTTAAATCTACGGCAGTATTCACAGGGGCTTATCCCGCCCGTATTCTAGCGGGATAGCGGGACATGGTGGATGAGGCAGAGCATTATATATGGAACCATTCACATGATAAACAGGAGAGCTGGATAAATATTTACCTGTCTATCCGACCGTCAGCGTTCACACACAAACTTAACCCGACTTTTAGCCGGTTTGACGGCTTAAGTATGCAATGACGGTAACGAGCAGAAAATATCGTTTCTTTATATAGGTACCTTTCAGTCCATACTGAAGACCAACTCGATATGGAATTTTAATCAACAAATTTATTCAGTTTTCAGTAGAGATTTTTGTTATATTGTTAGTGTTTTAAATTTGTAAATAAATAATTAATAAGTACCTACCTAATATACAAATTATATTATTATATTTCTAACAGATTTTTAAAATTGTTGATAAACATTTCATATCGTTTTTGCCTTGAGTATAGTCTACCTGCAGTTTCTTATTCTTAATTGTCGAGGCTAGAGCAGTAAGCTTCGCCTTTTGTTCGGGGTTGAAGCTGACTGTCAACTCCCGGGACAGTGTCTCCGCTGTTAGTGTCACGCTCTTCCGGGTGTTGCAGAAAATCTGATACATGTCAGAATTAGTAAAGTTCATATTACATTATTATTATTAATTAGCCGTGATAGTTGATAGGTTAAGCACGCCTCTTGTTTGCACGATGTCCTGGGTTCATACCCTGGCTTGCACCTTTGTGAATCATAATTTTAATATGATTACAACTTACTTACGGTGAAGGAAAACAACGAAACCAGCATGTACCAGCAAAAGACATGTGAAATTCGCCAACCCGCACTGGGCCAACGCGGTCTATTATGGCCTGAATCCCTCTCACATTGAGGTGAGGCCCGTGCTCAGGAGTGGTACGTTAAATTATTATTATACAGCCATAAGATGTCAACACACTACGCTGCTTCACCATTTGAATTCACCGGCTCCTTGAGACGGGATGTCGGGACGGGATGTCTTGACTACATTTTCGTTTACAAGGTAAAATGTACAATTTACAATGTCAGCAAAAAGGTATCAATCGTAAGGCCGGGGCCGTATCGGTAAGGCGATTGCGACGCAACAGCGATTTCGTTAAAACAGATCCCATACCTACGCATAAACATAATTCAGGCGGTGACCGCATGACATAAGCGAGAATATATTTGTAAATCGCAGTGGCATCGTAATCGCTTTACTGGTGCGACCGCGGCCCTATAACACCCCTCTTTGTTTTGCATCGGAGTTTTGAAATCTGCCTAATAACCATATACTTACAAAGGTATTAGAAATAACTTTTCAAAACAAGAGTGTTTTGTGTATCGAACAAATATTGCCTTTTTGGGAGTAGGTGTTACCCACAGATATAGATTTACATAGATAACGCAAATGCATGTACTTCGCGTGTACGAAACCCCGACCAAGCGTCAAGGTTGGTCGCCGCTAACTTACAGTCCGCGCGACTACAGATACATATAAAAAATATGAGTATGAGCGATATAATCACTCGAGAGAATTGTAGCGGGCGGAGGGGCATTGGCGGCATCGGTGTCTTTGAATCGGTTTGGATATCCCAACACTAATGACGTCACAGTAGGTGTTAAATATTCGGCACGCTTAGTTTCAATAGATACAAATCGTGATACTTGCGTTATCTATGTAAATCTATATCTGTGGTGTTACCAATGTGGGTTTCCCAGCGTGATGCTTCTGTATAATAGGCCACAGCTTGTAGTTTAGGATGATGTCGAATTTAAATATGCTGGTGCCTTCGGGGCACGGGTACCCTTCCACTATTCGTTTGAGCTTCACTGGACGGCATTCATCACCAAATCTGTGTATACGTACACACAACAAAGTCGTTATTCCCGTAGCAATAGCCCATAGGACAGGAAATTGAAGTGTTGACAGTGCTAAAATTAAAGGCATTGCGAGTGTTTTGATCCTAGAAGCATAATTAACGTTTTATTTACAAAAGAAACAGTTACGTTCCTTTTTGTCATCGGGTTTCGCGCTGGGTTTTTGTAACAGAAAAAAACGTAAATACAATACATAGGTGTCTAAGTAAGTAGGTAGGTACTTGATATAAAATCAAGGTAACTTTTTTTTTTTATTTTGAAATGTTAAATGGATGTTAGCGGTCATTCAGAAGATGAAGACGACATCGTTTTTTCTATATATGTTTTATATATAACGGCCGTATTTTGCACCCGTATACTGCAAAGTGTGTGGAAATTATTTGTGTCGGGTTTACCATGTGAATAAACGCATACCTACTCCTCATTAATAAACGTGTTTTAGCCTTTGTATAGTTTCTTCTTTATTTAAAGATATGGCCCACCCAAGTTAATAGGTATTTCGCCAGTGTCAAGTAACAAATAGCAACAACAAACACAATTAATAACAATACAATATAAAAATGTGACCGTCGACGTTGGAAAACTCTGCTTTGCTTCGTTCGAATGTCAAACTATTGATGACAGAAACGGATAATTCAGTGTGTAACTATTCGCCTGCTATACCACGTTTATTATTATGGGGCTAGCATTTATTCACACGGTTTACCCGGCACATGGTGAGAATATTACTTTCATGATTATTTTGAATTGAATAGATTCATTTTGTTCCCAAAACAATGACCATAAAATATGTAGAGTCAAAGTTAAAAATATTGGCAACGATTTCGAAGTTATAGTTATAGTAAAGTTATCACACTCACTTGTAATACACGGCCGGTTTATCATTAGTCCCGAGCCAAGCGGCCACGTCCTCAGGGTTACTGACTGTAGCTGATACTGCGACAAATCTGATCCTGGGACGAGATCTCTTCGACGCTTCACCACCTTTCATTTCCTGCTGAAGCTGTTCTATGCGGTGGGCGGATTGGGCTGATGACTAGTGAAAGATATAAGAACTCTATAATGGCGCCCGTCTCTTGTTTTGGGGGTTAGGTAACAAGGGTGCTACTATTAGGCCCGTATTAGTAAATCGATCTCAAGTCTGAAAGCGGTCTTGGAAATGTCATTCTTATGTCAGAGCAGTAGAAAAAGACATGTCAAAAGGGTACTCAAGACACAGACTCAAGACCGCTCTTGGACTTGCGATTGATTTATTAATACAGGCCGTAGTAAATTGACAATTTTAGTGTCGAATCCTAGTCTAAATTCCATCTTTTTTGCCATCGTATTGTATAGTCTGAACGAACGATAATTTTGTGTGATACGACGGCAAAAAGATGGCATTTACAGTAGGATTCAACATAATCAATGACTTATATCGATTATCGCTGCAAAGAGTAGCACCCCAGGTTCTGTTTGTGCTCGTCGCGATGCATGTTAACGCATTTCCGTGACGCCCCGCTTATAGTGGAAGGTGGTACCCACACCGATGGTTTTAGTATACCTGTGCCTTCGGGTGCGGCCACCCACATACCGACTCCCGCCTCCCACGAGACGGAAGGGGATCCCTAAAGGATTTCCTACTAAAAAATATTTTTTAGGGCTAGTGTTTGAGGTACCTACCGCTTGTCCTCTAACTCAACTCTACCATACCGCTCTGTATAAGAAGCGGTATGGCGACTAAATCTACAATGCGTTGTAATATTGTTGACGACCGCTTGTCACAGTGGTTCGAGCGTAGGCCGTTCGGCTCTCTGCACCGAGGTAGTACCGGATACGATTCCCGTCGGGGCAAATTTCGGAAATGGCCTTTTCGTAATTTGCCCTGGTCTGGGTGTCTATGGGGCTCCAGTACAAGTTACGGTACCAATAGTACAAGCATTGCTTAGATTGGGACCATACAGTTGGTATATGAGTCTAGCGATATAGTATATAATACTCGTATATACAAAATTCGTTACAATATTCTATTCAATAGAGTGGACTCACTTCAATGGTCTTCATCCTGCTGACGACAGCCTCCAGCACCGGGCCGCGTGTCTCGTCGTTGAGGATGTGCACTTCGTCGATCAGGAACAGCTTCACCATCTCCACCAGCCCCTTGTGGTCGCGCCACCTCCGCGTCAACATGTCCCATTTCTCTGGCGTTGTTATTATCATTCTAGAATTTTGATTAATTACAGTTAGTAGTCTGAGTGCGCTCATTTTGTACTGGTATGTCGTAAAAATGACATTTCCTAGATCGCTCTCAGATTTAAGATAACATAAGTAGGAATAAATAAAAAATATCGTACCTACCTACCCTTCAATACCAAATAAACAGATTTCACGGTTGTAGGCTCGTATTAATAAATCGATCTCAACTCTGAGATCGATCTAGGTAATGTCATACAAGTATAAAATGACTTGTCAAAATCCTACTTAGGATCGCTCTCAGGCTTGAGATAGATTTATAAGGGCCCGAGAGGTTCAATACTTTGGGGTTTAATTAAAGTACCTACCTTCAATATTTAGTTGGCTGGGGTCTATTTAGCTAAAGACCTAAGTACCTGTAAGGCTTCAACTGCGAGAAATCGACATCGGTGTCTCCCGTCACCTCGATACACAGTAAGCCTAGTTTCGTGAACTTTGGATACCATTCTGTCAACTTTTCTGTGCACAACGCCTTTACAGGAGCCACTAGAACATCAATGAATACAGCCTGAATGCCCCTCAGCAGGCAATAGACTCGCATTTATATTGGAACCAAATGGACGCATTATTGCGTACAATCAGCGACATGTATATGTACAGTCAATATAAAGAATAATTTAAGTAAGTAAGTTTATTATTAAAAAGTTGCTGGGATACCCAGGACCCCAAGTCTGCTAATCAAGTAGCGGGTTATACTGACGTGAGGACTCCCAATTAGTAGTCCCAAGGAGTTAACCTTTTGATGATCACTGTACAACTGCAGGCAGGGGTATAAATAATTGGGCAAAAATTTAAGAGTCTGTATTTTTGCCAATTTAACCGTAATTTTGTAAAATGTATTACTGTTATAATCTAATGTTGTCTTACAATTAGGTAGGTAAGTACTAAAAGAGAAATAATTTTCAAAATTACTTACTTAAACATTGAAAAAACACAGACGTTTCAAGTTTCCGATATCGATTCGAATTATTTGAAATACCTACCCCCTCTGTCTAACATTTCGGGGGAAACAAGATGGTTATACTTAAGTAATTTATTATTTTTATCTAAGCAACATACTATAAATAATTTTGAAGTCCTCATTACACTTCTGGTCTTCTAACTCCATTAGCAGCTGAACAATGGCCATTTCGAAAACGACAGTCTTGCCGGAACCCGTCGGAGCACACACTACTATTGATTTATCTGTTAACAACAACATGAGAGTATATGGGAACACCACTCTCGGCCTATTTTCAAATGGAGGGTAGTTATAGGGTTGCTACTTACTAATTTATAAAAATCGGACAGGCCGGACTCCTACCGGCCTACTTTTAAATTGTGGGTAGGTATAGAATAAGGTTGCCAGGGTCGGACGGCCGGACTCCTACAAATTTGGCTGTACAAGGCCATAAAAAGGCTGTAGGCATGGCAACCTAGGTAATTATTTTATATTATTGGAAGGGCAGTTTTGTATTTCTACATGTTTGTGCATACTTACCTGAATAAAGGGCATCCTCAATAACATTCGATTGAACTATGTTGAAGAATGGGTATGAAAAAACGTCGCGATATTTTGGATCTAGAAAATAAAGAACAAAGACACACATTTACTGTATTTACCTACCTGCCCCAAAAAATATATAAGTATTTGATGGTATTTATGTTGGTAAGTATATTGTTATAAGTGTTATAACTGATTAGTAGTGGGTGATTTAATCAAAATTCAGCAGATTTTTTTAAACTGCGGCGTCATCTAAATATCTTGCATTATTCAAATAAGTCCTTATAAGTGGTCGTTCCGATCCGGTGGTAGATTTACCCTCGCCACCTCTCCTGGCAGCGGCCCAAGCCGAGGTCGTGTCCCTTGTGGCGCCCTTGAGCTAGCTGCCCCCCTGCCCCTCTGGCTGGAGCGCACTTGCGCTCGCCCTCTGTCCGGGTGAAGTTGTTATGGCCACTCTGGCCAACAACATATAGTCAAATAAAAAAAAAAAAACTTATAAGTATATTATTATTAAGATACCTAATCTAGTTAAATTATGAATACTTACCTATTTCTTCTACGCTGCGAAACTCCCCATGCTGACCTGCACCTTTTGGCGGGCGGCGGCATTTAGCAATTAGATTATCCGTATTTGGGGACTCGTAACAGCCATTCGATGAAGGTAAAGATAATGGTTGGGAATTGCATATTTCGTCCCCCAATATATCGGTAAAGCTAGCACTAGCAAAATAATTTTGATTTAAATTAGTGAGTACATGAAAACGATAAGTAAACAATAATGAGACGTAGAATTGATAAGAAATAACTTAGGATTTTATAAGTATAACTTACATAGATGAGTTGATAAAAATAATATAAAACATAAAATATATACATTTAGTACTTACAGATTGGACATTGCAATTTATGTAAGACTGCAGGCCAAGACCAACAGCTGCCCTTTTTTTATTTACTTTAAAACTTAAAGTTTTCAATTCTTCCGCTAAAATAGCATGCGTAACATTCAATGCTATTCTTGATATGTAACTTTTAAGTATAGCTTAAAACATATATTACTGAGAAACATTTGAATACCAAATTAAACAATCAATAAAATAAAATATTCGATGTTATGAAATTTAAACTTTTTTCTTTTTCCCTCCAAAGCGAATGAACGAAAAATAATAAAAGAAACGAATGAATTATCTTCTTTTTTAATCGTTCTTTATCATAGATAATGGATGCCATAGATAGCAGTGCTGCTATGCGTACATACCCGTAAGAGACAACAACAGTACAAGGAAACAGCATATGAAAACAAAAACAACCGTTTTTGAAAGACTTACGGCACAATCAAAGATCGACAATGGACACACTACACTCCATGTTACAAAACCACTCCACAGATATTATTACCCAAATAGTTTATTGCGACCACTAAAACAAATTTTGATGGACACCAAAAATAATTGGTGCTGGCTGGGTTGAATTAAAAACCAGTACATCTAGCAAGGCAAAATATTCACTATGCATACCATTCACTCTAATGCAGATGTATATGGATTTATCTCGTTTCCGCATCTGTCAAAATGTTTATGGCCTCCATTCGAAATAATAAGTATACCACAATAAATTGACAGAGACTTGACAGTTCTCGCTTCCTTCATCTATGTGTTGAACGCAGCTAGCTCAGCTGGTTTTGTTTGACAAAATAGCGAGTTATTATATCAATTCATTCATTCACTCACTCAACATCACTACAGTTTATTACTGTGTGTGTGAAATAATTTTGAGAACATTTTTCCTTATTCAAATTCTTAGAAGACAAGGAAGTGAAATGTTTAATTAAGTATTTGATTCATTTGTTTAGAAATTTCTAATAATAAGAATCGGTTAAATACCAGCGAAATGTAAGTACCTATATAAATTATTGTACTTATCTTGTTTCAGTATAAGCTCGCTTATATAAAGACACTGATCTCTATAATTACTTATTTTCCAGGGATAATTTTCAAGATTACGAGAATGCTGATACAATCAGCATTGACACATTGGCCCTAGAAGAAATGGTACAGCAAGACCGAGCCAGGGAGATAAGTCGGTTACACTCTCTGAGTAGTAAAGTTTGTTTTATTCATTCCGATTTATTATATTATCGAAGTGCAAAATCTTCATTGGGGTCTGCATGTCATGAGGCATGGAAAATATTGGTGAAGAAAGTTGGTGGCACCCCTAATGGATGGAGGGACCTGGGTTACTCATTGGGTATTTCTCAAGATGATTTGAATGTAAGTACTGGCTTCAAAATCTTGTTATCCTCTACTGGTATGTACACACACACTCACCGACATAATATTTTGTGTTCCCCTCAGAATATATTTAATCAGTACTTTCATGATCAAATTTTACTCTTTTCACAGTATATAACACATTCAGTAAAAGAAGACCCTGTTGATATGATACTTAAAGTGTTCAGACAAAATGAAAATTCAACATTAGACAAGATCATAGATTCATTCGTGAAACAAAAGCGCTATGATATCCTCAAGGCAATAGAGGATCCACTCTGTGACATAGCACGGTATTTCAACAAGGATGACAGTGGATATCACAGCAGAGAAAAAAGTACCGGCCAAAGGGAAATAGTCAGTCTTAAAAGCCTACGTAATGATTTACCAACAGTTTTGAACAAAAACATAGTTACTGAAGAAAAAGACTCCAAGAAACCAAAACAGCCATCATTGACACCACTGGTTACTAAAAGTGAGCCCTTAGCAAATGATAGTCCAATTCTTTTCTTGACTTATGCACAAGATGCTTTGCCAACTGCAATAAATATACAGGAATATGTGGATAACTGGTTAGATGTGCCAAATGTCAGGGTGATCACTCTGAACAGTAGAAGAGAAGAATTGTATCAGAACCCTGAAAAGTTTATCAGGGAATATTTTGAAAAAGTAAGTTTCTGTCTATACATAAGTTATTGTAAGGTCTGTAGCTCCCCTAGTGTATGCATTAAAAGTAAAATTAATGTGGATAAGCAGATATAACAGATAAGTGTGTCAGGATGCTGACTAGCATTAAAACATATTTTTTAAACAAATGAAGAACCCTTTTGATTTCAAACTCTGATTAAGATCAAAGGATGTGGCAAACTGTGATCTATGCCCATGGTATACTAGGTGATACAAAATGGGTATACTATTTTTTTTGCAACTTAACTTTGTAAATCTCAAACTATCGGCTTTGTGGGACAGTTGAAGTACTAAAGGTTTCGTAAACTTGTGAAATCGGTCAACAGCTGCATTCCTATAACACCTTTTGTTTTTCAAGTTCCCTCCAAAGCTGATGGTTTCAGAATTACAAAGTTAAGTTTTGAAAAAAAAAAGTATACCCATTATGTGTCACCTTGTATAGGATGAAGTATTATGTAACATGTTTCTATTAATACATGTTTTAAAATTATGTTATTTTTTACAGGCTGATATCATCATACCAATTATAACACCTGGTTACATCGAACAGATCACATCGCATAATCCAAATGTGCCAAACACTTCTGATAACATGGACCATAGATATGTAAGCTTCATATACAATCTCATAGTTAATAATTACATTCATGCAACAGGTTGTCTCAATATAAAAGTAAGAAGTGTCCTACCGCAAAATTCTAATGTTGATTTGTTTACCAGTATTACAATGTACCCACATTTATTGCCATGGACCTATGAAACACATTTTGATGAGCAGTTTAAAGTTTTCTTGAATAAGGAATATTCATGACGAGAATTATTTTTCTATGTATTTTTATGTTAATTTAGGTCAATGTTTTTATTTCTACACCAATTAATATTGATCATTTGTGAAAACTGTACCTGACATGGGTGTTAAATAAAACTTCTGTAAATGAAACAAAATCTATTTTTATTTAGAAAGAAAAGTGTAATGATAAGTAATGAATAATGAACTGGATTCACACTTATATAGAAAAATGATATTCTAAGTGTTTTATATAAATCGTAAAAAATAAAGTAATTAATTATATGCCTACATAAATATGTATATTTGTTTAGTGTAAGTACCTACTTAGTAACAATATAAGATACTGCTTTCAAAAGTGAGTTTGGAAAAGCTTGTTAATGCTAAATAAAGTAAAAAATTGAATAATAGTGCATTTATTTAATACCGAAATTTGTTAATTATATTAAATGAATTATGTTAGCTTGCCACTACATAGCATTAAAGACAATCAAACTTAAATCTAAACATAAATTACCAGCAATTTGTATTTTAATTTAAAGATAAATAATCTTTAATGAATTTATTCTGTGAAAGAGGTTCTCATGATCCCATTTAACTATTAAGTCTATGATCTTTGGGAGCATGCTTAAAACAATTTGCTGACAAATCATTAAAACACCTATTCACCACCAGGTTTTATTTATTTTACTACTTGATTCATGTGCTTCAGTGCCATGGGTAAATCTTTATTATAACTTAAAGATGCACTAGTCAGCCAGTCCCAATGATGAGGGGACTAGGCACTGCTTGTTGCAGGTCAACTAAATCTATAGCATTGGTGGTAAAAAGGTTGAGGAAGTTTTATTTATCTTTAGCAGTCTTGGTCTCCGTGTCTTCTTCAATAGTTTCATCAGCGGTACTGACATCATTCACATCGATGCCAGTGTCATCTCTGCTGGTGTTTGCCAACTCCTCCTGGAAATTTAAGGGTACAATAATTATATCACTTCTTATTTGCGGGATCATGTTTGTATTGTGCTATTGGTCATTATTTTTCACTTGACCTTGGTTTTTAATACTTATCAATAAATTCTTTAGTGATTTAAGTTTTTACTAAGATTAAATAAGACTGATATACTTTTCGGTGTGACCCTTACCTTGATAACTTCAACAAAGCTATTCGCCTCATCCAACATTTGTTTGATTGTGGAGTTTTCTTCTTTCAAATCATCAATAATTTTGCGCAACTTTTCATTTTCATCTAAAGCATCTTGCAGTGCAACTCTAACAAAAATATAAACAACTTTAAAACTATACATGGTCTTAGGTGAATCTACATTCAATAATAATAAAAAAAGTATTAACTTACTGACGCTTCTCAGCAAGAATTTGCCAATATTTTTCAGAGGCTCCTTCAGGATTAGTGAGATCTTCAACTGTGACCTTATTGTCGAGGCTTGCTTGAGTCTCCTTGGAAGATAAGTTCTTCCTTTTAACTTCTCCATCTCTACAATGAATACGAAATGCATTAAAGTAAGTGAAAATGAAGCCAAATAATATATAATTCAGATTATGTCTGTAATAATTACACAGGTGACTCCTGGCTTAGTTGATGCTTCAAACTTTTTGATGGTCTACCCACTAAATTTTCCCTATCTGTAGCCGTATGCTGTAGCGTCTTAAACGATCTCCTAGTTACTCTGGTGGTACCCTGCAAAATAAGGCGAATAAATTACCCGAATTTATAAATAAAAACAGAACCTATGAACTAGGTATCTTGCGAAATTCGTCCCTTAAAATATCCAACCTGAACGTCTTGGCCGCTCATTTTAGTGCTGCTCAAAAGTACTTTGCTGGAAATATAAGTACCCAATTAGGAAATAAACTAAAAATATGAACCCTAAATTAATAAATAACGTATTTTTGTTCACTTTACTAACACCCGACGAGCTCGCTGCTTTTTGATTTTTGACATATACTTCTGTGACAGGTTGCTTGATGACAGATAATTTTCCCGCCAATTAGGGCTCTATGCTTGAAGCTTCTTCCTTCTAAGTTTTTTATTGAGTTTTAAAACTTGAACTTGGGGATTTTGTATTTCAATTTTTTAAAATTGGTCTCTAATAAAACAATATTTTACAAATGAATATGAAGAAGGATATATAAAACAGGGTGGCCCATATTTTTAAAGAAATAAGAAGTAGAAGGATGATAGCTGTCGTTTCCGACACGGAAACTTTCCGTCAGCTGTGAATACCCCCCTGAATGCTAGTCATGTCTGGATTGTCAATTCTATAAAATTGCCAATCAAATCGTATCATGTGGATGCTTTTTTACTGCCAATTAAAGCGTTTCGTTTGGTTCGGAACCACGTATGTTTAAATTTTTTCTATTTTTTGTTCTTTTTTCGTTTCAATGACTCTGATTTTTTATTTAATGATTCGTTCATTTCAAGAAGCTGATAAAATTCTTGGTTCATTTCTTCTTTTAAAATATGGTCCCCCCAGTGTAATAGGTATTTCGCCAATGCCAAGTAACAAATGGATTATAGAGCGTTTTGTTTTGAGCGTGGATGTAAATAATACAAACAGCGAGTTAGTAAAAATAAAGCAAAAGATTTAAGTGCTTAGGTTATAATCTATAACCCTTGAAAATAAACTTAAATAATTATTGTTTAAATCGATTTCTATTGAAAAAAATATTATTTAATATTAGTGGTGTATTTAATTAATTAACGTTCAAATGTAATTTAATGTCTTTTGCGGTGGCACTAGGATATTTCGTAAGAGGTCGCAATAATGCTCCAGAAAGTACTAGTTCATCCAGTTCAGATGATGAAAAGAATACGATTTTTCATTACTCATACTCAGAAAGTAGGTATGAAGTTGCCTGAGGAGCGGGTTGAAAGTAATACTTTTCAGCCCTAGGGAGAATCGCTTTCAACTGACAGGTGTCAAATTATTAAAAAGAAACTAGTTCTAATTTCACATTTCTATTGAACCAGGCCGGCCAACGGAAAAAAAACAAAATAGGCGGCAATCCGATCTTCATTTGTTTTTTCGAGTTGTAGAGTATTGTTCATACTTCCTTGTATTTTTTCTTTAGCTAATTCCTATTTTTATTTTTACTTTGCTTGTATTCGTAATGAAAATCACAGTGTTTACCTCGGGTGAAAGACTTATTTTATCCCTCGAACTTCACGCCTAGGGGAACAATGTACTATTACAAAATTATGATTGTGAAAATGTTTTACGGTCGCCATCTTTGATGCTTTGAGTTTTGAAAATGCCGCTAATTTTCTCAACGATCACTTCGACCCACCTTTTTAGGTGGGTCGTCGTGAGCTTCGCGTGAGCGTAAGTCATGATGTCATAAGTGACGTTTTCGCCGCGACCACAGCGACCGCGGTCGTTATGTGGAACGGTTAATGGAGCATTTTGATCGTTATGGGCGCTTAGTGGAACGCACCCATGCTCACTAAAATTAATGTCAATTTGACTTTGACACTTGACAGTCTTACAATTAAATTTAATTTATCATTGTGTTCCTCCTCAGCTCAGGTGATTGAGCGGTGTTTGTACTGTTGTAATTTTGAAGATAAATATCGCACTTGTATTATATTTTAATTTTACTGATAGGTACAATAACGGTTCGTGGTTTTGTGAAAGTCGTAGTATATGTTACTGTTAATCGATTATGAAAATATCATAGGCAATGTAATTATTTACGTATTAATCAAGTGAATTATTAATTTTACTCTATAATTATCTTATCTGCGCCTGAAGTACATTTTTATCTAACGAGTTAGCTTTTAGAGTCCTACGAAGGTCCTACGAAGGCGCAATAAAAAATAAATAATGGATACATTGAGGTGAGTGCCTACTACCTGAAGATATAGTATAGTTATAGAACACTGTACGAAGGTAATTCGTACTCAAACAAACGACTAACAAAGTCAAGGTTACATCAGACGTAGTATTGTGAGACGAGTTTCTGTAACCTGTCTTAAAGGAAAATGCATTATGTATATTATTACTGGTCACCAACAAACTATCATAGAAATGTTTAATTCGTGTTACTTTTCCAGATTTTATTTTGTTACTTGGAATGTGGCTACAAAGTCCCCCGGGCAGGATCTCAATGCCCTCCTGGACTTTCCTTCGCAGTTTAATAAGAACAAGCAGTTGCCAGATTTTTATGTCATTGGGTAAGACATGTATGGATTTTGATTACTTTACATCATACACAATGTGCGCCACTTAGTTTCTAGGTCAATGTGATAATATATTTAAGAGTGAAGTAATTAGGTATGTAGGCTCCTGTACTTGCACTTTCTTATTACATGTGACTCTTAACAAGGTATACAGGTTGAAACAGAAAGGGTATACTTTTTTTCAAAATGTAACTTTGTAATTCTAATACTATCAGCTTTGGAGGAAACTTGAAAAACAAAATGTGTTACAGAGTACAGGATACAGCTGTTGACAGATTTCATAATTCTACAAAACCTTTAGTACCTCAACTGTCCCACAAAGCCAATACTTTTAGATTCACAATGTTAAGTTGCAAAAAGTGTATCCCCTTTCTGTTTCACCTAGTATCCTACTAATATTATAAATGTGAAAGTTTGTGAGTGTGGATGTATGTATGTATGTATGTATGTATGTATGAATGTATGTATGTATGTATGTTTGTTACTCCTTCACGCAAAAACTACTGAACGGATTTGGATGAAAATTGGAACACAGATAGATTATAACCTGGATTAACATATAGGATAGGAGGAGGACTTTTTAACCCAATAATCCAATACTACGCGGATGAAGTCGCGGGGCACAGCTAGTATGTTAATATTTTTGTTTCTTTCTATCTTTTTGATTAGATATACAATTCTGGTGTTCATGTGTTCGTAATTCTTCTCCTTGTTGTTTTTTCTTAGCTTTAGTAGGGCCCAGAGGATGGTGCTGTTGTCAACATCCAGATAATACTATCTATGCTAGCAAAGTTGTGGGCAAAAGCTAGTCTCTTAATTAAAGTGCAAGTTTTATTATAGAATAAGAATAAGTTTATTATAAAACAATAGTTACACATACACAATTTGAAATAGTAGGTACAAGAGGTATATTGCTAATTGTGACCTAATGACTCTGTACTTATTATCTGCACCATTTACAGAAAATCTATGATTAACAGGTTTTAAAAAAAATATTGTGTAAGTAGGTATATTAATTCAGAAGTCTGGGGCTTGATATCAATAAAGCATGAGTTGCACCTGCTGGAAACCTACCTGGGTGATCAGGTTAATAACATGTACATAAACCTACAGTTTGGGTGCTGATATAATAAATTGCAAATATTAATTAATTGTATAGCTAAACTATTATGTTTATCACAGGGTGAAGTAACAAATATTTTTTTATAAATTTTATTTTGTATCCTGGCTCTTACCTTTGTACCTCTCCTATTTAATATGATTATTCCTTGATTATGTTGAAGGATAACACTGAGAGAATTCAGGTATTCTTATGTATTAGAAAATTGAACCAGTTTGCAAATACTACTTACTTTACAAACAATGCATTAAAAACTGACTGTTAGGATGCATGGTCACATTCTCACAGCAGCCTTACCATAATTGATTAATATGAGGAAATAATATTTTAAACATCCTCATAACAGATACATTACTTACATTGATTAATAACTAAATCATACTTACATACACATAATGGACTTGTATTGTTTTATTTATTACCTATTATAATAATGCTGTTTGGTCTTCATTATCTTTGAAACATAAATATACCTACCTATTCTAGAATATACATTTTTGTAGTTAACAGTTACTATTAATAAAATAAGTGTTTCATGTTAGTAGTAGGTACCTACATATAGAAGGAATTTAATGTTTATAAGTACCACATATTTGTTGACTTGTTAAGAATTTATTAGCACTAGACAACCATGGGTATTCATTGTGAATTGAACTTTAACATCTTACTAATAACACTCAAATTTTGATTGTGACATTAAATTTGGTTGCCACCATAGGTAACATGATGTTTCTTACACATTTCAGATTACAAGAAGTAAAATCACAACCTCAAAACATGTTAATGGACACTCTGTTCACTGATGCATGGACATCCACATTCAACAAAATTCTCTGCAGACAAGGTTTCATCATTGCAAAGTGTACCAGACTGCAGGGGATACTGTTATTGGTATATACTCAGATGAAACATGTCACTCATCTAAGAGACATAGAGGCACAATATACAAAGACTGGATTGGGAGGAATGTGGGTAAGTTATAATAAACATTTAGGTACATACACAGTAGCTCATGCTTAACAAAACTGAATCGAACATACCTATGCCAACCTACCAACTGTTTTCTGTAGGAAACTCATTGTAAATGAAGTTTGTTACCCAGGCAACATGCAAGAGAAATTCGACCTTATGAATCCAGAATATTGGTCCCACGCAATATTGGTCTTATGCGAGATTCACACGGGTTGAATTCCGCCGCACGGCTAGCAACAAATTCCTGGAATTTATTTGATTTGGTTTCTAGTTGTGAGACGGAAATCAAACTGTGTAGTACCAATATCCTGCCTTATGGGAGATCACGATTCCTATTATTTGACTGTATCTAAGTAATTAGTGGGTGAGTCTATCGCTATTCATAGCCACTTCATTTCACGAAGACGCGTGAATTATTGAAAATTGACCCATATGTTAGTGTCAAAAGAGTCTAACACACGTCTTCGTGAAATGAACAAACTATACCGAGACCATTTTTAGACTGTAAATAAACACTACGTCACAGGAATTTAGGAATCCTCCCAACCTAACTATCCTACCCAAGATCGCATGCTTATCTACTGATTACCAAGAGGTACCTTACCGATGATAATGCTATAAAATGTACAAAACTTGTCAAATGAACAAGTAATTGTCTGTAAATCTAGGCTATGCAATTACCAAGCCGTCAGGAATTGACCAGTCTGGCAATATTTACGCAAACCATGTTTAAGTAATGGTTATCTTGTCTGTTTGGTCACCTGAGTTATTATATACCTAACTGAACTTGGTAACATAAGTAGGTAGGTATACACTTTATTAATTGACAGGAAGACCAACAGGTAGAAATAACATTAGCTGTTGAAGAAGTTGCAATGGTGTGAACACGATTATAAGGCTAATTTAATGAAAGAAAGAGTACAAATTTGACAAGTATGATTTATTTATAGTTTTATAGCATTATTATTTTTTTGTTTAGGTATTTTCATGACTTATTCCAAAAAATTTGAAGTTGAATTGGCTTAATAAAAAATATTGTTTTACGCAGAATAACAAAATAAGTTTTTTTTATTACCTACAAAAAAATGATCAATTGAAGTTGGTAGGTAAGCAAGTTGACTTTGCCTTGTGTAAACATCTTACGCAAATGGACATGTAAGTAGGTGAGTTTCCGCAATTAGTACCTACTAAGTACCTACTCAGATAAATAACTCAGATAAATCGGCTCCTGTAATTAGATATACCTATTAAACTGCTACGACCTACTACTACTATACACTATAGTTTCATTCTGCAGAACTATAGGCAGGTACGCGGTTACCACACATATTTCTTCAGACTCAAATCAAACCAAGGAGATAGTAGGTTGGTTTCGGTTTGCAGAAGTATGTGTGGGTTGGTTCCACTTTGAAAAACTTCATTCGATTTATGAAATCCTAGTAGGTGCATTCTATTATTTCAGTTGACAAATGTGGTTGTTTCAGGGTAACAAAGGCGCGGTGAGTATAAGGTTCAATATATACGGCTGTTCGGTGTGCCTGGTGAACTGCCACCTCACGGCGCACGAGCATCTGCTAGCAGATCGCATTAACGACTACAACACAATAATTAAACAACACGTGTACCACGTTAGTGAGACCGCGAGCATCTTGTTTCATGAGTAAGTAAATAAGTATATAAATATCGCCAGACTGACACACCAACTGTATAGTCCCAAGCTAAGCAACGCTTGAACTATGGATAACGTGAACTCGCCACTTCTGAAGTTTGCCCCGATGGGAATTGAACATGCAACCACCCGGTGCAGTGAGCCGAGCGGCCTACGCTCAAATCACTGTGTCAAGCGATCGTCAATAAATGACAGTTTTCTGACACCTTTTATATTTATTGAACACAAAACAGGTTACAATGTTATAAGAGTACAGAGTACCTACTGTTAAGTATTATAAGCAATCAGCCCCGAGATTGGTACAGATCCATCTCAAGAAAACTAAATAATGATTGGTGTAATCTAGAGAAAAATCTGTGCCAAGCAGTTGTGTGCGCCAAGACGATAGATTGCGCTATGATAGACGGCTATGTTTTTAACAAACTTCCAAAAACGGAGGTTATATTTTTGTATGTATGTTTGTATTCTTTTAAATAAAAATGTGAATCGATCTATATCGTCTCTACATTACAGATCAGATCAATCCACTACGCGGATGTAATATGTTAGAGTAGATAATTCCTACTATCTTTGCTATGAGTAATCGTTCTGTGTACTTAGCGTGTTATCAAACACTCGAAACTTTCATAAAGTATGATATCTTGTATATATGTATGCACAGGTGTGGCTTGCGTTTTTTTTATTCTGGGAAAACATATTAAGATATAAAAAGGTATACTTGTCATAGTAAAATTAAGAAATGATTCCAAATAGATAAATAAATGTTCACAAGAATCGAATGTAAAATTACAATTTCGAATTGCACTTCTGGCTACTGCTTTACGGTGCATAGGAGTGAAAGTATTTTAATATCAGACTCGAAAATACACTTTCTGCGGAAGACTTCAAGGTACATATTCAGAACAATTCTTTCAGCTACGTATTCTGGATAGGCGATCTAAACTTTCGTACCGACCATCCGTCGGGCAAGAGCCCAACTGCAGAGGAGATCATCGCCACATTACAGAAGATAGAGAAGGACAAGTACGCGTCGCTACTGAAGCACGACCAGCTGGTCGCGGTCATGGACACCGGGGAGGCGTTCTCAGAGTTCACCGAGTCGGAGATACGATTCCCGCCGACATATAAATTCTTAATCGGAGGTGACGAGTATGATGTTAAGTGAGTTAATTTATATTGTCTTTTTATTGTCAGCAGACTTCAAATATAGACAAGTTGGACCAATATTGCCAAACCAATTGAGTTGGGTATCTAGGCGAAGAAAACGTGACCAGAAATAGCTGTATAAGGGTCACCGATGCGGCCCCGGCATTAAATATATAGATATACTCTTTATTACACACTAGCTGTACCCTGCTCGTGTTGCTACGCATCTGTCAAAGATTGGTCGTACCAACTCAGAAACCTTTGTGGGCTCATGCACAACACTTTGCTGAAGATCATAACATGATCAAATGCATAGTTTACGATTCTATAAAGGACATACGAGGGATGCCTTTTAAGTTTTGTCGTTTGAAGAAAAAAACACAACTAGAACCTTATAGTACTTTTTATTGTTTTTCAAAGTATTCACCACGTAGCTTAATACACTTTTCCATTCGCTCAAACCAGTTATGATAACATTTATTCCACTCTAAAGTGGGGGTGTTCAAAATGGGTGACTTGAAAGCGTCGACTGCTTCTTCACTGGACTGGAACCTTTGACCACGAAGACTTTTCTTAATTTTAGGAAATGTAAAAAAATCGTTAGGGCTTAGGTCTGGACTGTATGGAGGATGGTCAAGAATTTCTACTTTTTCCTGCTTCAAATACTCAATCGTTTGACGAGCGCTGTGTGAACTTGCATTGTCGTGGTGCAGGATGATGCGTCGCTTTGAGTTAGATTTTCGAAGTTCGGTGATGACTTGTGGTAAACAAACTGTGGTATACCACTCTGCGTTAACCGTTCTACGATCATCAAGTGCAATAGTCGCAACATGGCCGGTTTTTCTAACGAACGTGGCCACCATCTTCTTTGAAGTGCTTCGAGAACGAACAACTTTAGTCGGCTTTGGCTCGTCTTGAAAGACCCAGATTGTAGATTGTTGTTTGGAATCAGGATCGTAGGCATAGATCCAAGATTCGTCACCACTGATGATGTCGTAGACGTGATTTGACTCTCCTCGGTTGAACCTTTGCAGAGTTTTCTTACACCATCTGACGCGGGCCGCCTTGTGATCGTCGGAAAGCAGATGCGGTATCCAACGGCAAACTAGCTTTCTTACACCAAGCGCTTCATGCAAGATCTTCTGAATGGTTGTCCCTGAGATGCCTAATAGAGCCTCTATCTCTCGATACGTCACATGACGATCTTCGAGAATTAGTTGTCTCACTCCAATGATGTTATCTTCAGTGAATGCAGATTTTGGGCGACCTTCGCGAGATTTGTCACTAACACTAGTATGTCCACGCTGGAATTCTAAATACCAGCGTTCGACAGTCCGCAGACATGGGGCTTCATCCTGAACACAGATATTAGCTCTTCAAAACACTGAAGCCGTGTCAGGCCCCTTCTAAAGTTGTAGAAAATTATTGCACGAACATTTTCCTTAGAAAGATTCATTTTCGTACGTAACCTGACAGATTCTAATCGACGCTGTGACTAAATAATAACATTAATCCTAATACATTCAACTGTTTTGAGATTCGAAATTTAAACACATTCGAATATAGAACAGTTCTAAATTCAAAATTGCCGGGAATTATGGAAACGACAGAACTTAAAAGGCATGCCTCGTACAGACAAACATTCCTTTTTATAAATATAGATAAATCTTCAATTATTGTGTTAAAAGTGATAAAAGGAATATAAATTATACGATTTCTGAATAAATTAATGATGGGACGCGTCCACCGCCAGTTTTTTATATGTGTTTGATCGATGTCGCATCGCAAGCTCTATAATACTTTTTAAACTTTTAAAGTTATTTTTCTCAATAGGCGGAAACCGTCCTGGACTGACCGAATATTATACAAAGTGAATGCAAACAACTATGAGAACGTGACTCTGAGAGCCGAGCCGGCGACATACAACCACATGCCACACTATACGGTCAGCGACCACAAACCTGTGATTGCACAGTTCAACATAAAGGTCAGTCAGTATGCTATTGATATAGGTAAATTATATATGTATAGGTCACTGACATCTATTAAATACACTGATACTCTGTTTATGTAGCAGTGATAGCCGATTGGTTAAGCGCGCGTCTTGCGGGCTCCAGGTCCTGGGTTCAAACCCTGGCTCGCACCTCTGGATTTTTCGAAATCTATGTGCGAATCATAATTTCTACATGATTATCACATGCTTACGGTGAAGAAAAACATACTGAGGAAACCTGCATGTCTTAGAAAATCTAACCAATTTTCGAAAGACATGTGAAATCTGTCAACCCGAACTGGGCCCGTGGTGGATTACGGCCTGAATCCCCCTCGTAGTGAGGAGAGGCCCGTGCCCAGGAGTGGGACGTCAAAGGGGGTAAATTATTTATTATTATTTTACTCTGTTTATAAAACAAGTAAGTATTTTAATTCGATTTAATTTACTTAAAAACTTCGTCTATATTGGGTCATTCTCTTTTACCGCACAAAGTCAAATCATTTATTTTATTTACACCTACGAGGGCACTTAAAGCTTGACATTTATACATATTTTCCTCAAGTCTACAACCGGATGGTAAGACGACCTCGACTGGGTAAAAAGAGTAGGTATTCTGAATGAAGTCCTTAAATGCTCATTATTGTTATCATTTGTCATCAAGAATTTAATGATAATAATTTACCTAAATCAAGTCAGTGTATTTGATGGAGGTCAGTGAGGCATGACGTAGGTTATCGATATTATCGACATGCATGATTGGTGTTGTTAATGTAGGTTGGAGATTAAATGATGATCGTTTAGTGCATGCATTCCAACCTGCTCTGCATTGATGACCTTTTAAGCGTAGACCAGTTGAGTGGTCTTAGTTTGATTCTGGTATTGGAAGGTAAAGGACTAAGTATGTTATACTGGCCATAAAACCAGGGGCCCAACTCTGCTAACCGCTGGAATCTCGCTCGACTCGCAATACGTCAAAACTGGCGTATCGCGTATCTGAATACGTCAGTTTCCACAGATTTTCTATAGAAATATGAAATAGTGACGTATTCAGATACGTGATACGTCAGTAACGTATTGCAAGTCGATCCAGATGCCAGACGGTAACATAGTTGGGCCCCAGTAGGTACCTGGCTAAAAGTGATACCTTTACGTGTTTATGGAAAGATTCAAAATCCAATATACCTATATATCTTGTATAAGTATTTTTATTCTTCTGAAAAAATTAATAATAATTTTGTCAATAAATATTATAATGGTCAATATTTCGGTATCGTCAGTCTTAGCATACTGTAAACAGTATTGAGTTGTAAACCTTTCGTATTATTATTTCTTCCGACAAACAATGTTATAATGAAACTGATGGTAGACTTTGTTTGTGTTCCGTAATATAGAAATCGGCTTTAGTTCTATTATACCGTGGGCGCAGGTTGGAAGCTTGTGCGTTCATAATTAATTAGCACACTATTGATGCATGGAACATTTCTATTATTAAACCATTTTCCTTGCTATTCAAATTTGTACCCTACTGTCATATAATGTAGTTAACGGTTTTATGTTAATTTAGTTGCGCAATAAACCTCAGACGAGAGCAGATGGGCAGTGTTCGGTTTGTTTGTTCAAAACAAACATAAAGATTTGTTGATTTAATAATTTAGTAATTTTAGGTTTGTAAACCTTTTTGTGTTTTAGTGATCTTAACGTGTACCTACTGAATCCCGAGTCAGTGTGAGTGAGTGTCTTATAACCCGTTATATGCCACTCATACACAGACCAATAAGGCATAAACGCAGCATAGCCGGGCAACCCAGCTCACCTAACAAATGCATTGCCACTGCACATGCATGACGTCACCTGACATTTTGATTGCTATTAACAACTCAAAATTAAACGGACCGATCGAAATCCGCCGTCCTACCCTATACCCCGCCAAGTTTTGACGATTGCATTCTCATAAAATAGTGGACGTGGGTGGTGTTTTGTTTTACTAGTCTGTGGACTGAAATTAGAAGTCTATAAAATTAAATTCATTCACGTTAACAGACTGATTGCACAGACTCACCCAAAATAGAATGCATTGCATAGTACTTTTGTTTTGAAAATGCTTTGTTAAGCAATTGTAAATTTATTGAAATTTCGGTTCTGGGGTTCTATAAGTACTAGGTGAAACAAAAAGGGTGTACAATTTTTTTTGCAACTTAACTTTGTAAATCTAAAACTATCGGCTTTGTGGGACAGTTGAAGTACTAAAGGTTTTGTAGACTTCTGAAATCTATCAACAGCTGTATCCCTTTAACACCTTTTGTTTTTCAAGTTTCCTCGAAAGCTGATATTTTTAGAATTACGAAGTTAAGTTTTGAAAAAAAAAGTATACCCTTTCTGTTTCAACCTGCATAATAAAATTAATTAACTGACTTATTGCACAGACTTTACCCAAAATAGAATGGTTTGCGTAGTACTTTTGTTTTGAAAATGCTTTTATAAGCAATTGTAAATATATTGAAATTATATTCCGGGGTTCTATATTTATTTATCCTTTGCACGCTTGCATGGTAGATCCGCCACGGCTTCATACTATCGCTATTGAACGAGGCGCCCGCGCCGCGGTCCTCGGTGCGCATGCGCTCGGCTATGGTGCAAATGAGCGCGGAAGACACACACACAGCTGACAGCAGCAACGCGCCTAACATCGCAATGCACACCGCACTCGTGGATAGTCCAAACGTATTTTCCGATGTAAGTATCTATGCCACGGCCAACGAGAAGCGATACGAAAATTAATTACATTATTTTATTAAATTAGTTGTTATCGACGTTTCGCCTTCATTTGTTTTTGAAGCAAAGCTTCTATACGGATGTTAAATGCGCTCGCCGCGCAGTCACTCTATCCGTGCTAAGCGCCAGTAGCGTTACAAGATGACGTCATAGCTGCGGCGCGGCGCCCTACGCTTTATACTAGAAAACTTCGCTTCTTTCGGGCGCCCCTAGACGGTATTGTTTTTATGAACCGTTCGGTTTCCGACGCAGAATTTCAAATGTTGGCGAGTACAGCGGTCACAGACTTGAACACGAGAGTATTATGGCCATTTCGTATCTCTTCTCGTTAGCCGCGGTATAGCTTTTTTACTTCAATTTCCGCCGCCGAGAGAATGCGTTCCTGGCATTAATTACTATAACGCTTTTTGTATGTTCATATTATGATTAATTTTATCCTGTGGTTGGTAGATTCGTATACTTATAAACGACACAAAACTACTTTACGGTCGTAATAATAAATAAATACTATGAACACAGACCAATAAGCCATAGATGCCGCATTATTAAATTTTCTTCAAGCTATAACTAAACAAAATTTTGACAAAAATATACGTTTATAATATTGTGTTTTGTATGCTTAATATTGTGTTTTTACAGCCCTGTCATGAGAAAGACCGTAACACGTTCAATTTAGTCAGCTTTACTTTGTGTATCAACATAACTAGCACAATTAGCTTTATACCTTATTAGTATAAGTATTTATTTGCCTTTAGAATGCTTGCTTTATTTAACCTTTGTAACTCACGCTGCTAACATTTTTGGCAGATAGTAGCAATATTCTATTTAATTTACAACTTGTAAATCAAATGCTATAGAATTCAGCTTAGTTTACATACTATAACTGTTCTATTTTAATGAAGGAAAATCCATTGTTGTCGTTAATTGGTCAATTAAAGTGATGACGTCAATGGTGTGAATTAAACAAGTAATTGTTTTCTAATTGCTTAATGTATTAGGGTGCGGGGACTCACGACAACAAACGCATGTAATGTACTATAGACCTCCGGCTATCCAGTTAACCCCATGTGCTAGATTCTGCCACCTTCACCTAGTTTCCAGTCTGAATAGGCCCAGGGTCACAGACCTGAGTACGAGTGTACTTTGGATCTTTGATTATATATAACTATTCAGAACCTAACCGGCGAGTATTATGTTTAGCAGTGAACTGTTTTAAGTTGGAAGGGTCATTTACTTATTAGACCAGGGGGAATGGAATAAATCCACATATACTGCAGCTGCTGCAGACCGAATGCAACCCTAGTATGTGTGGTTGTAGGTTGGTTTTAGTTCGCAGAAGTACGAGTGGGTTGGATCTTTCCGCAAAATCAAGTCCAGTTCTCAACGCTATTCTGATTATTGCCGGTTAGATGTCTCATAATAACAAAAATGCTTGTTTCATTATTTATGACTAGCGACCCGCCCTGTGTTCGCACGGGTGCAATGCTGATACTAAAGTGTTTCTCTACTATATTATGCATGTATTAAACATATGAACCTTCCTCTTGAATCACTATCTATCTATTAAAAAAACCGCATCAAAATCCGTTGCGTAGTTTTAAAGATCTAAGCATACATAGGGACAAACAGACAGCGGGAAGCGACTTTGTTTTATACTATGTAGTGAAGACAAGTTTCTATCCTAATTTTAAGCTCTAAGAATATCTCCGTCCGTCCATCCAGTATGTCACAGTGCAGTAACTTCTACAGTTTATTTTTTTCCACCAGGCATTCTCAAATTACACGGAGAAGACGGTGGAGTTCGCGGCTATCAGTCGCATTTGGTACATCGGTGACGCGGACTTCAGGACGCAGTGCACGCTTTCGCCGGACGTGCAGGTCCACGATAACGATTGGATCGGGATCTATGATGTTAGTAATAAACGTACGAACTCCTGTGCACAGGCCTCCCTTCAATACCAGGGGAAATCGGGCCATAATCCACCGCGCTGGCCCAGTGCGAGTTGGCGGATTTCACATGTATTTCGAAAATTGTTTAGACTTTCTAATACATGCAGGGGTGCTACTCTTAGCAACTATAATCGATATATCGTGACATTTGTTTGTAGTGTCGAATCCTTCTCTAAACTCCATATTGGTTACCGTCGTATCGATTATTGAACGAACAATACAAAATTATAGTTTGTTCAGACGATATACGAAGGCAAAAATGATGGAATTTAGAGTAAGATTCGACAATACGAATGACACGATATATTGATTATCGCTTCTAAGAGTAACACAGGTTTCCTCACGATATTTTCCTTCGCCAAGTGATAATAATCATATTTAAATTATGATTCGCACATAGATTTCGAAAAAACCAGTGCGAGCCAGGATTTGAATCTAGGACCTTGTGAACCCAACACGCAAGGCGCGTGCTTAACGCTCAACAGTTAGCAAAAATAGGAAAACATTGTATTGATAGTACAAGCAGTTTGTAATAACATGGAAAATTTTCTATGTTCTTCCCAGGCCAACTTCCACAACCTGGACGACTACATAGCGTACGAGTACCTGGCGAAGGTGGGCCTGCCGCAGGGCCCGCCGCAGAGCCCGCCGCAGAGCCCCGCGGCGGGCCGCCCGCGCACCATCACGCTCAGCTTCCCCGTCGGCAGCGGCGTCCGCACCCCGGGCTTCTACAGATTCATATACTTCAGCCAGCCCAATCATGACGTTAGGAGCGTGCTGGGTGAGCTACGGACCTTATTATCACTCACCTACCTAAAAAAAACCGCTTTCAAAAAAAGAGGAGGTTCGTCTGTATGTATGTTTAACAAAATGCCACTATCATTACTTGTACTACTTCTTAGTTAGGCACCTACCTACCCGTATATAGGTACTTGAATTGAGACCGACTCCAAATGAAATAAATTACAAGGCCCCTAGTTATAACTAGATTCTTAGTGCACCCAAGTTTTTTTAAGTCGGTTAATTTTTGTGACAGAAATATAAAAATATTTTTTTCTATTTTATGGTTCGGTTCGTTTGATTTATGAGGTGAGGTGTAATATGAGTTTCGAGTTTTAAAGACCCATATTCGATTTAAAACCTTGTAATTATACATTGAATTTGTCCCGCACCGCAGGATTCAATCCGCTCATAGTGGGTGTCAGTCATGTAATTATAATACATGTAACCTTAAAGTCTGACAAAAATGAGTAAAGAACTGAGTAAACTGACAGGGCTACTATCTTATTGTAGGGTAACTTTCTTAAAGTAACCATGTAACCTGTTTTTTTGTCACAAAATGTTGATACCATTAATACGCAAAACTGCTAGAGACATATCTAGCGGTTCATTATTTTATTACAACAAAACATTAAAAGTAATCATTTCAATAAACCATATTTGACTACCATATACCTATATTTTTTCTTCTCAGAATTGCCAGCCAATAAAATAATAAGTTTCGCTTACATTTATTACTACTCTTTCTTGAAAACATTCACGACGAGTCTACGAAAAATTTACTTTTATAGGTATCCAAAGACCGTAAACCTATTACAATAATTTCCATCTCGCCCACAGGTATATCCGAACCTTTCGAGGTCAGCAGCAAGGAGGACAGGTTAGTGACCATAGATCCTTGCGAGCAAGCCTCCACCAGCTCCTCCCCGGGTCGGGCCAAGCCCACCACCGCCACCACGGACATCTTCACCGACTTCACCGGACTGGACGTGGCGAAGCTCTCGCGACACTTCTCCAATGACCTGAGCATCGACTGACTAAAGACATACCTGCCCGGCTCCCCAACGAATCTGAGGAGGCGCGATGATAGCGTGTAAACCAGATCTAGGAGCCTAGTACTGTTAAGTATTCTGTTATAGGGCGTAAAGATTAGTGTAATATCGCCGCTTTACTTTATCAAACACAAAAAGGGAAATTTTGCAGGACCATTAAACATCTGTCACATTTATATTTATTTCATACTATCTAAAAAAACAATTTAGGAGAAGGACCCACCACTCACCCTTGGCTTGTAAACCTCCAAAATTTTAATCAAATAGGTTGATCGATGATGGAAGAGGTCAACAAAACCTAACTCCGTCGGTCGAGCTCAGTCTTAGCCCAACTTTCCTGAGGATGTCTCGTTCAGAGGCGAAACACGTGTCGAATTTTACTTTTAATTCGCTTTGTTCCGCGGAAAATTGCACATTATTAGGGTCCCTGACACTCATGACTGACAAACTCGACCGACTTAGTTAGGTTTTGCTGACCTCTTCCATTATCCATCAACCTATTTGATTTATAATTTTGGAGGTTAACAAGCCAAAGGTGAGTGGTGGGTCCTTCTCCTAAATTGTTTTACAATGGATTTCCGCAAAGTAACGCCTGAGTCAATCAATTATTTAATACTATCTGTTGCCCGCGGCACCAACCGCATGGTACCTACTTGCATAAAATAAAAGTACCCTAAGTATATAAAATAAAAGTATCATATCTGCCAATGAAAGTTCCGCAAAAATCGGTCCAGCCGTGTCGGAGATTAGCCAAAAAAACAACAGGCTAAAAATTAAAATTAGTTTTTTGTTAATGTGCCGTATATGATCTCATGAGCTGTAAAAAGCTGTTACATATTATGTCATTACAAACAGAGACTTCAATTTTAAGTAAGAAATAAGAATGCATGGAAAAGATAAAGTAAAGCGTCGATGTGTAATAAGTATCCTCTTGTTGATTTTTAATAATATTAATAGCATCACAATAATATACCACGTAAGGGTAGGCAGGGCCGCACTGCACTTACATTTTTCCGAAAGTATTTTGGTCTCAATATAAAAGTGGATTGTTAACGAAATCCAGTGTTTCCGAAGACTGCAAATATTAATTCGCTATAAATTTAATACTCAACACAAGTTTTGCACTAATCTTTGCTCAGTATAGTTTTAAGAATAACGTATAATTGGGTAGAAAAGCGGCTACAAAACATTCTGGAGCAATCTGAGAACTAAACTTTTTGAAGTATTTAATTTCCCAACAAGTACACGTAAATAACGTAAAATATAACGTAAAGAAGTTCAAATATACAGCAACTCGCCTTCATGGCTGCCATATACCCAGGGTATTGATTTTATTATAATACTAGTTTGGGCCCGCGACTTCGTCCGCGTAGAATTAAGTAAAGTATTATATGTGTTAATCCAGGTTATAAACTATCTGTGTTCCAAATTTCATCCAAATCCGTTCAGTAGATTTTGCGTGAAAGAGTAACAAACATACATCCACACTCACAAACTTTCAAATTTATAATATTATTATAATATATTATAGTAGGATATTATGTTTTGTATGAAATATTTCTTAATCATTCGTTGGTATGTTTGATATAACACCTCTTCTCATAATAACTAGGATATTAATGTGTTAGTTTAACCTTCAACATTATGTTAATGAATTCGAGTTCAATATTAATTCTTCCACTACATTGTACCCAAAATGTGTCACAAAAGGAGTATTATTAATATTATAAAATATAAAAGCCTTCATGCGTCCTTAGTTGTTCGATGTAAAAATAGTTTACATATTGTGGGTTGAAAATACAGGTTTGTGAAAATTCTTTAAGTATATTTTTTAATTACTTTAGGTTGTTCTATTTGGTAAAATTATTTTTGTTATTTTGCTATTAATTAATTAACTTATGAGTAAAGATAAAAAAATGTAGATAAGTTAAAATTACGAGCTTTAAATGCTCTCTAAGCAATTTAGTTGTGTGCATATTCCTATGTACATGTTGTTTCTAAATATAAGGGCGATATCACACTAGCGATTCGCGATTATTTGAGGGCGTGTTTTTAGCGGGGCGGTCGATCAACGCGAACGCGACGAGTGTGTGGCGTGTGCGGTGGGAGACCGTTGCGAATACGTCACGTGCTCGTCACGAGCGGACAATGAGATCGTCTCTTTCGTCTCACTAGCACAGGAGTGTGATCGCCTATGGAATTTCGCCCTAGAAATAACGCTTTTTAGTATAATTAGGAAGGCAATCGTTTGAATTATACATCGGATATTAGAATAAGCAATGGTTATTCTGAAGACTCGTCATAGTTATAATGACATTTAGCTTTATGTAACCATAGACTAGATCAGGAATTGATACCTATTGCTTGTGTATATTTTTGCTGAGTGATTACTAGTACAATTTTAAACATGAGTGTTTGAACAATCACTTGTGTGATAGTTTAGTAAAAGATAATTATTAATTTTGTTGCCTCAAATTTATTACTAAATTAATGACGCGTCAAAAATTTTACTTTTTGGGAAGAATAGCAATGGGTTTAGTCCAGTTAGGTTTGTGTGTAACAACAGAATCGGCTCTATAACCTGGCATTATACAAAACATTTTGGGCTAAAATTAAATTTATTAAACTACCATAACATAACCAGTATTAAATCAAATTGTGTGCGTAAAATACCACAATTAGAGATTAAAACTTAATTCAAAACGGCTTTTGCATCAACAAAATAAATGATCGCGTCCATAATGGCTAATGACTGACTGCCCAACATGACAGATCGTGTATACACGCCTTATTCCTTTCGGTGACCAAACATTTTCCATGAGATTAGCTTAAGTGTCTACCCATTATAAATTTATTTCAAAACGCTGCCGTGTGTACCGCCTTAGTAATTAATAGTGAAGAAAATATTTGCTCTACATAGCGTTAGATAATTAAAAAAAAATCATGTATCGTTAACTAGCAAAATGTTATATCATTGTACTTACTTATATATTTAATTAATGTAATAGTTTGTGATCGCTATATTTCGTGTCAGAAAGTTCATATCATTAGAATTTGAACTACAAGCTTTAAATAATATGGCACTAATTAAGTAGTAACCTCTAAGTACTCGCGCATTTTAGAGAACCGCTTAATTTTGACGCACCTTATAAAAGGACAGGTAACGTCATCTGAAACAAGAATGTCAGTATTCGACTGTACCAGACCTAATAATTGTTTCATATGACCAATTTCTGATCCTATACATTATTAATCCAGAATTAAATTAATTATGTAAGTAGTTGTTTCCTTGTAATATTTTTTTTATAAACTTAATTATTTAATATGTTTGCCCTTTTGACGTCCCACTCCTGGGCATAGGCCTCCCCTCACTACGAGGGGGATTTAGGCCGTAATCCACCACGCTGGCCCTGTGCCCTGTGCGCATTTCACATGTCTTTCGAATATTGGTTAGATTTTCGAAGACATGCAGGTTTCCTCGCGATGTTTTTCTTCACCGTAAGCAAGTGATAATGATATAGAAATTATGATTCGCACATAGATTTCGTAAAACCCAGAGGTGCAAGCCGGGGTTTCAACCCAGGACCTGGTGCACGCAAGACGCGTGCTTAACCGATGGGCTATCGGCTTTTATAAATTTATCTCAATTTATTGAACCCAATCCTCGAGCTCAAAATTAGCTCATGCATGATGACAATAATGTCACTTAGTAGCTTAAGTGTTGTGATGTATACATTGGCGGTTATTTGAGGTAACACCTGTCCCTACTCTTTATATAGTTTGCGGTATAGTTCGTTCGTCTGTATTGTAAGTACAATCACCAAGAAAATTACTAACATTCCATAAAAATTAATACTATATTACGAAATAATGTTTATGGTCGTATTATAAAATCTATCACAAGTTTGAGAACCATCTCGGAAATGTCATTCTTATTTTATACCAGTATAAAATGACATGTCACTACATGGCACGTAACTACTCAAGATTGTCCTTAGACTTGAGAGAGTGATGAGAGATTGAAATATGAATACTGGCATAAACAATGCTTCAATAACCTATTTAATAATATTACAATCCATTTCTATAAAGTATATTACTTACATGCAAGCTATAATAAATCCTGTTTTTAAACCACCGATTTTTATCACAAATGATACTTATGTATAAACTTTTTAAAATAAATTTTGTACATAACGTTAATTGGATTGATTATGAAATGTATAAATAATGTCACGTTACATGAAATATAATATCACAAATACAAAGGAGATTTTGAAGACCTATTTAGGATACCGCTATGTACCTTATATTACCTACACAAATAACAGTAACACTTGTGTCAACCACTGTACATATTTATTTATTTGCAATCTTGTTCAGTTTTATTAAGGTTAATAGTATTTTGTATATTATGTTCTAACAATCGATTACATTAGGTATAAGGGTTTGGTGAAATGTTAACACGTACTGGTGGATAAGAATTGAAAATATTTTTTTATTAATTTAGGTTTACTTTCTTCTTTGTTGCTTGCCATTTTTATTATTAATAAATAGGTAATTTATTTTGATTTGAAGTACCTATTTGTCGGCACCCATGTATTGCACGGAACGGATTAGAACCGGCGCTGCGTCCAATATCGGTAACGACCGCGCTGATCGTCAGTTGTCTTTAACAAAGTAAATTCTTGAAATCCGTTGCGTGCGGTGCGTGCGTCGACGAATCAACGCGTAGCGTAATACCAATAGTAGGAGGAATTTGTGTACAGTGATAATGTGATTAGCATTAATTTGTTAATTCTGTCTTTATGTTAAACTGCAATCAGGTTAGATTACAATCAAATACGTTATAACAATGTTTCGGAAAAATAGCGGGATGGTTTAATGATTATATTATTTTGTGGGGGACTTTGCCCACCACATGTACATCAGTGTTCATTCTATAAACCATGTATTTGCCACTCAGTGAGTGTTTGGCCAACGTAATTATAAATTAATTAAGGCTGGCTGAATTTGTCATATCTATTGCTTGTCATATCTAATATGTTCTGTAATATATTATCACGTTGTAGACACACCATAATACATATGATAAGTTACCTAAAATTGCTTTAAAAATGTATCGTGATTCGCCGCATTTCACATACTATAAAACGTAGTACAAAATAATTAATTCGTAGTTGTCACAATAGCTGTGTTAAATTATGGGAATATAATTTATTTAGTTGGATATGTTTTGTTTTATTTGAACGTCTCACTTGAGATTGCGTGTCGGCGATCGCTTGCGCGATAGTGTCATCTCTTATCAAATTAGTGTCGCGATAAGGGCTACGCGATATGCTTGCCACGGAGCGGAGGCGCGGCCGGCGGCGTTGATGTCGAATACGTGAAACTCAGGCTCGTAGTTATTTCGTAGCGTTATCGGGAAAGCGCGGGAAAATCGCGGCGCCCAGCGCTCGGTTCAGTAGGCTCGCGGCCGCCAACCGAGATGGACGGCTCCGCGCGCGCTTTATCAATAGCACTCGCGGTTCTCGCGCTCGCCGTCGCGCGTGCCCACATTCCCTCTCACGATAATATTCTAAGAATACAACTGTGGGACGCGGAGGGTCTCAGCAGGGATCCCATCACCACGCCGGCTCCGACCACCGCGGCTCCCCTGAGCGGCACCAAGCGTCACAAGTTGAAAGTGAACTTGGACTCCCTGTATGACGCTATGCTGGAGGAAAGCTGGAGCGGTGGGTTCGGCAGGTTCACGAGGCACAAAGTGCGGCATAAGCGGCGCCGGCCCCGGCAGAGCGGGACCGAGCTGCCGTGGCGGTTCCACGACGGCGACAAGCTGATGAACGTCGCGGTGTACGAGGACGATGTGCCGTGGGATGTTATCGAGGCTGAGGATTCCGTGAATGGCAGTGCAGTGAGTGAGAGTGCCGGTGCCTCAGTGAACGGGTCGCGGGAGGCGTCGCCGCCGCAGTCGCTGCGGCAGCCCGAGGACGAGGTAATGAACGTGGACAAACACCGTATACATTAATGTCGCCTTTCATCGTTATCGTCGCCCCGAGGTGGTTAATAGCCATTCACAGTACTGATAGCCTGCCGGGGTTGCCGTGGGGATTTCTATTCACGGCTCCCTTTCAGCATAACCCCTCGAGCGACGATGCGTTGATAAAAGTGAATGCCCTTCATTGTTTTTAAAATATTTTCTCGCCGGCTGCATGTTGATCGTATCGCGGCGCGCGGACGCGGCGAAAAATAATTTTCAAGTGGAGATTGGCTCACTCCAGTCTCTTATCAACAGATATGTTTTGCAGATTATCTAAGTACCTATCTGTGTTGTGACGTCTATGTTAATGTTTGCAACTGGCGGTAATATTTTTTTTACCTATCGATCAATCATAATTAGGTGAATACAATAAAAATTAAAGTCACTTATGTTGACTAACAAGCCTTGGTCAATATTACCTACCTACTTTATTGACCTGCCTATTTATTAAATCCGTAAAATATTGATTTTCTAATTAGAATACCATCAGCTATTCCATCGCCTAAAGGCATATAAGGTGCATTTTATTAGTTGTAAACAGAACCCACATCTTCCGAGCTATGTAAGGTGAAACGATATGTCCCTATAAAACCAACTTTCAACTTTTTAAAGCGGAGTTTACACTGGGTGTCCTAAGTCGGATGATACTTTGCATACCGTACGCCTCCTTAACATACTTGAGATAACTTTGTTACACTTACTTAGAATTCTACATACCATCATCCCAACTAATCATAACATTTGATTCATGTTATAGCTTATATAACTTAGAAATTTTGCTAGATAAATGCAATGATTTTTTAAACTGCGCAATGCAATTGTCATAACTGATAGCCCCGTTAGCAGTGCCAGATTATCCTCATCAATATACTAAAATAATGGTACCCTTGTATAACGCACGGATTTCTTAATAATTCCTCGGCATAACGACAAATAATTTTATGAACAGTTCTGACTCAGAAGCTTTGGCATTAGATACAGATAGAACCGCATATAACACCGATCATCTAATACAAAAAATATTCCGAAAATTAAGTAGGTACTTAACGTAGGTACGGACATAGTTATTTATTATTTATCCTTCAAAATGTATGTCGGAACAGTGTTGATGTCCCCGAAGACTAAACTAAGCTCGCACATGACTGGATTTAAGCGTTTGACCTTTATTGTTAACCTTTGTGATACCAAGGGTTGTAACGTCGTGAGGTCATAGGGTTGGCCCGCGCTATTACACTTTCACATTTATTCTCCCGCATCCCCTATTAACATAACATAGTCGTAAATGACTCATATAAAGCGCTCGTTTAAATTCATCAAACGGGGTTTTCGCTTGATTTAATTTTCACAAGAAACTCTTCCGTGATACACTCGGTTCTATTTTAGATGTGGTGAAGCTTACCTGCCGTTTTAGAGTCAGGTAGGTACTATAGAACTGACGTTATAATCTATACCGATAGACACGCCCTTTAACCGAAGCAGATACAAACATTGGTAACTCAATTTCCCGTACGAGTAAACGATTTCATAAACATCGATTCTGATTGCCAATCAGACACCTCTCCGCCACGCGTGATCTCGTTTATGACGTCATCTGTTAATCGTTTACCTGAGCTAAGTTACAACCCTGACCGCGTCCACGCCCGTCGCCCACAGCCGACCGGCGCCAATCAACCGGAAATTAGTGTCAAATCGATAATTTCCCAGTCAATAATGTCCACTACACGACGCCTCGCTAATACGGTCTGATTGAATAGTCTAGCCCGAGTGATGCGAATCAATCGACAGTGCTCTCGCGCCGGTTTATTTCGGCGCGGTATTAGGCAGCTAAGCTGTTAACGAAACTACAAGTTGAATAATCCGATTATCCCTCGTGACACTACCGCTTGGCAGCAGTTGTGACAACGAGATTTTTATCTCCCGCAACATTACCTAGGTACTCACTGCTCTAATTGAAAATACACCTGTAGGCACAACGCCATTTTAGGATATATTAGATTTACGGTATTGGATTGGTAAATTTTAAATTTTTTATTAAAATAACAAGCTGAGCCCGCGACTTCGTCCGCGTGGAATTCAACTTAACAAAAAAGCCCGCACCCGCGTTCTGAGCCCGCGCGACAGAACCCATTTTTTTGTTTTTGTTTTTCTAAAATAAAAGTAGCCTAAGTTACTGCTTATAACATCAGCTATCTACCAGTGAAAGTCCCGTCAAAATCGGTCCAGCCGTTTCGGAGATTACCCGGAACAAACACACAGACAGACAGACAGACAGACAAACATTTTTTTTATCGCGTTTATGCTATAGGTGTCGTATGTAAGGAAAAGGTGTTATTTTGATATTACAAACAGACACTCCAATTTTATTTATTTGTATAGATAGAAGAAACGAGATTTAAAGATAAAGCTATTACCTATAGTGAAATGGATAATTTGACAGTGAAACGCGGTGGTTGAAGAAAGTCCAAGACAGGGGTTAATTAAACAATATTAGTCTACTTGTAATATGGACTTATACATTCTACAAAGTTACGACCACAAACCATCATACCTATTAATTAATTAATTAATTAAGGAAGGTAATTCTAGTATCCCATAATACTCCTTCCGGGCACATTTTGTGTCCAAATGGCTATGGGGAAACAAGATTGTGGTAATTTAACATAGAACCGTACCATAATGGTAACTGGTACATAATTCATAAATTAATTACCCATTCGCGCTTTAATTAATTAATGAATAAGATACCTACGTAATGTATAATTTAGTAACTGCATAGCGGAGGTGTAAATACTACGGAAACAATGAAATTATCTGAGTGAAAATCTGTCGTAGACATAAATTAGAATAGCCCTTATAAAACGCTATCAATTCCTAGCTTTACGATCTCATCGAGATATCCGAAACTTAATTTATCCTCTTTAAATTTATCACTCCCATAGAAAGCTTACGTACGGTAGGTACCTACCATAAGAAAACCGTAACAAAAAGTGATAATAATGTCGTTCGCTTTTGTGACGGGCATTATAAAGAGGGAGAAGTAATTCCTTAGTGAATCAAACATCTGCCTTTGAAATATTGTCAGTCGTCAACCCAAATAATTATCTGTTCTTGATGTTCTCCCCGTCCCTTGATCGTTAAGCGCGATGAAGCGAATATTTTAGCGAAAATCAATGGCTCAACTTCCTCGTGCGAACATACCCCCTCATCGCACCTGCGGCAAACATGTTTTTTAACAAAGAACAATATGGTGACAGTTTGTTGGAACTTTTCGCCCTCGGAAGACGGAAAGGGAAAACTTTTTGGATTTAATTTATCTAATAGTTTCCTGGGCATTTGTTTATTTGTCAGGGCATTTGCTGTGTATTTATTTACAAGATTTAATATTTTTGATGAAACTCTTAGTGATAAAATCATTTTGTAAGTAAGGTACCAAATTTTTCTCGCCTATAATAAAGCATAACATTTTACCAGTTTTCGTGAAATATTGTACTTTGCGTAGGCTGAAATATTGTACTAAGATTAGGTACTCTTCTGTGAAAGCTTAGAAATTTATTCGCGTTATCAAACTTACAATGTATCTATTGTTACCACATTGTTTTATTTATAGTAGAAGGACACAGACCCCACGCTATCACTTTGTCTGAATTAGCGACGCTTATTGCGAATATCATAAATCAATGATGACGTATATCGCTTAATTTATCTTTATTGGATGTGTTCCGGCGTTCGGATAACAAAGGAAAGTTATGCTCGCTTTTACTTACACGATATCCCGGAGAGTATAAGTTATAGGTCTTGGGTAACAATGAGTTAGTGGATTTCATTATGTTACTTTGTTAACGAAAATAGATTAATTAATACACAGGCACCTGGATACATTATTTTAGTACGTCACTCCTTACCAGTAGTGACGTATTTGCTGCGTAGGTATCCCAGATTAAACTTTTTTTGTTATTTAACAAAGTCGGCAAACAAGCAAACGAAACTTGCAATATAGGTACCAAAGGCATTGCTCCCACGTTGCCGCCTTGAAGGGGTGGGGTTACTTTATATAAAATATTAACTTTTAAACTGTGAATCTGTAATTCAAGATATACGAGTACATTTTATTCAACAATGAATAACTTTAGGCTTTGACGTGGCCGACTAAATACCACGGCATTTATTTTATAAAGGTATTTCGTGCTAGATTTCGTGTTTTGTTGGTATATTAATAGACTTCATTCTTTGTGTGAAGAGCCTTTTTCTGCATGCATCTCAGACTTAATACATAAAGTAGAGTATCGACTCGTAAGCACCTAGTAGGTACATCACTCTTCACTCATTCGCGTCTTATTCTCGTCGAAACCGACGTTTACACGTTTGAAGATTACCGTCGAAGACAGATAATTTACTGGGACATGCATCAGGGGGAACATCGCACGAAGATTTATTAAGAAGCACTAAAGTGATTGGAACCTTCACAGCGTAGTACGTAGACTACGTAGAGCGGCTCTATTGAGCATAAGCCATGTTCGGGAATGCTATTACTTAGGCGACTAAAAAAATATTTTCACCAAATAATATAAGAGACAAAGTCAGATCGCTTATTATGTAGAGGAATATGGCATTTTTTCAACTTTTTCATAACTCTACAACCGGAACTAAACTCAGAAATCAATGTGATACACTCAAATATTAACAAAACAATTGAAAAATCTTGCTGCTTTCTTGACGTTCAGATTTTTTAAATGTGTAGAGTTATCAAGTTCTTGTTGAATGTTTAAAATTTAAATAGAGTATAATAGAGCACACGCCTTTTTTGTGTTCCCTTATAAAAGGACAAGTTCCCAACACGGTGTCACCACACAGGAACATGTAAACATACATCCGTTTCTAGATAAATGTCTCTATCATCCAACTATGTGGGAGTCAAAGCGGACATGTTGGCATGTTAAAAATAATACAATACCCATGCCTACGCTTAAGTGTAAAATTATTCAGGCAATAGTGAATAATTTTGTAGTTATTAGGATAAAGGAAAACATCTTGGGGAAACCTGCATGTCTTAGAAAATGTAACCATTTTTTGAAAGACATTTTAAATCCGCCAACCCGCTCTGGGCCAGCGTGGTGGGTTACGGCCTGAATCCCTTCGTATTGAGGGGAAGCTTGTGCCCAGGTGTGGGACGTCAAAATTTTTTTTTTTAAATTACATTTGTAGGTATAGGAAATAAATAATTAGAAATAACGGGACGTAAATAATTTGCAAAATGTAGCTAAGACTAGTTACGGTTAGAGTCTACAATAATTTGATATAACTATCAACGATTTGTTCTATAGCTAAGTGGACCTATAATTATTGAAAAAACAGGATGATTGAGTATTTTTGCTAGGATGGTTAACCGGTTCCATCGTAGTTAACGTTTCGAATACTGGTAATATTAGGTACTATCTATGTGAGTATTTAATGGTAGGGTAACTATATAATGCTCATTAGTAATAAAGATAGAGATCCGCCAGGAAGTGTTAATGACGAAGCCAGTTTGGGGAGATTTTATCATTAAAACTTGCAATATAGGTAGTTAATTTGTGAGTTTAATTAAAGTTTATAAAAATATACAAGTGCAGTTATTATTTTATTAACGAATCTCATTAGACACATATAATGCAGGCTTTAATTTGTAAGTATTAGGGTGACCGTGCAATTGGCTGTGCTTTGAAGCGTGCCCGCCCGCTTTGACCAATAGGATCACTTCATTTCCTCAGCTTCACCCGGTTTAGCTTAAGTCGACAGGAAATGAAGCGATCCATTGGTTGATGCTAGCGGATCCGCTTCATAGCAAAGCCAAGAGGAAGGTCACCTTATTGTTTTTTAGTCCATTGATTAGGCTTTATTAGGGACACTTCAATTAGGTACCAGAGCTTCTCATTACGTTTTGATATCCGACAGTGATTCTATCAGTAAATGTCTAGCTTTATTTTATCTTAGCTGGTGTAAGTAATCCAGAGTATACTAAGGGTTTTATAAAAGTAATTATTAGGAGGATTTTCGATGTATTGCCAATAGAATATTGAAGTAGGTCAGTTAGGATACTATGTTGCTTGATCAAAATGTCTTTGACTTCCATGCACATTTCATGATCATTCGTTAAGCAAAGCACCTCGTAATATTCGTTGTGTGCCGAGCATGCGTATAGGCACAGGACTGGCTGATGCATATATGATACCATTAATAAATAAGCACCTAAGAACACCAAGATAAGATGATTTAAACACCTTTGCTGGCTGCAAATTGCCCAGAACAGAGATGTGTGGGGGAAGCTTATGCCCAGGAGTGGGATATTTAACGATTAAAAAAGACATAAGAAGGTAGGTATCTACATAAATAAATTGTACGGGTCGAACTCTAGAAACTTACAATCTAATTATAAGATGTCAGTTACCTCATTATAAGATTAATAATATAAATGTCGTATTTTAAAATAAAAATAAATTCGTTGTTAACGGCGATTTGTTACGCGCCTACCTACCCGTGGTGATGCATCGACGTATCGTAATTATTTCTATTACACCAGAGCGGTGCACATCCATCTTGTTTTGAAACAAATTGTCGACTTTGGTGGTATACATTATAGTGCACAATCAGTTGGATTGTATGTCGTACAATAAATAACATATAGGCACTTGTTGAGAAGCGACTAATTAAGTTCTTGTGGGCTCGGACAACGCGTGGGCGAGATCCCATCTAACGATCCAGGGTTGCGTTGTTGACACGAAATTAAACGCTATTGTGGCCGGAGTATGGTTTGTTATTGATTGTGGGTAGCTGCATTCATAAATTTCGTATGCAAATTCGAAATAGTATTTGTTGGCTGATGCTGGCTGCGTTTCAATAATTGATAGTGTTAATAAAAAGCATACGTTGATATCGAATATTTTTAATGTTGGTGATGTAAGAAATAAATTTGGAAAGGGCATGAGTTATAGATTTAAGAATATTACTCCTTTCATCAGTTTGTAGAGCTTATTTTTAGAACAAGCTTAACCTTGGTCAACATAACAAATCTACAGGCTCTCTTAAAAGTCCAAAATAATAATAATAATTTATATGCAGATGCCTGAAATGCCCAGTGAAGACCAACAAATTCCAGAAAAAATTGTAGACATTTTGCGTAGACGTCAGTTTTTCCTTTTTTTTTTATTAAAATAATAATTTAAATTAAAATGCAATTTAACACCCTATATTTGTCCCACTCCTTACCATCAGACCTCCTACGGCTCTTACAATCCAAAATCAGTGAGATCAATACTCCGTACTCGTGAACAATGTGGTGGCCCACAATTTCGGAGCCACACAATGCGTTGAATGGTCAATTTGTCAAACACGTGTTCTTACCTGTCCACTAAGCTTTGTTTGTTGTGGTTGTGAACACGATTTATGCGGTCTGTGGTTGGCGGTTGAGTTACTTTTGCGTTAGTAAGTACTTAAGTCCAACATTTAGATAATTTTCGTAGGTAATTTTGGTGTAGATGAAGAGACTAGCAATTTTATACTTACATTTAATTTATTATAATAGGTAGGTAGGTAGGCAATAATTTATTTTGTAAACCACAGAATTACCGAAGTGTGTAGATAGAGTATGGTAGAGCAGCTGTATGGTCTACTCTATGCCACAGCCAACGAGAACCATACAAAAATTGATTATTGCATGAAATTTGTTGTTTTTAACATTGGGCTTTCATTAACATTACGGTTTTCGACACAAAATTACCAAGGAATTTATAAAATGACCACCCGAATGTGTGAGCCCGGTGGTTGCCGACTTAAACTCGAACATTATTGCCATTTCGTATCGCTTCTCGTTGGCCATGGCGTAGATTTGTTTTGAGAGATTTGTGGTTTTTAATTGAATTATTCTCATTTAGAACTCATAGTTTTTTCTCTGTTACAAGTTTATATTACATAAAACATGACTTCGGTGTTAAATAACAAAAAGAAATGAATTACTACGGTCCGCGCCATAGCTAGAAAGCTCTCTTGGGACTTGTCCCAGCATATTTGCTCTCGTATGTTACCTTCGAATAAAATATCAGCAAACTAGGTAACATATCGGAACATAACTCCTGTTGAACATCATAATCTTAAAGAAAAGAACAAAAAAATCGAAATCAATTTATCATTCGGGATTGTAATAATAAAAAGTTGTAAACTTTAATGGAAAAGATGTAGATTAAAATTTTGTCATTTGTATTCACTATTGTTTTAGAATAATAGGTACATGTGTCGTGGGGCCGGAGGGCTTTCTATCGATGGATGATTTATTGTTTAAATTATTGTTTTAGGGTTCCTCAATGCAGTTTTCTTATTTTATAGTGTTAATGTGTATTATTAATATTCGACATTTGAAGAGGTGTAGTGAGTATTGTAAGATTATTTTTTTTGAGAAGAGATCTTAATCTGTAAATACCTAGATAGTATAAATTGTAGATGTTGATAACTCATTGTATAGGTACTATGTAATTACAAATTCAAATTCAAAGCGTTTATTTTGTTTAGGCCTACGGGGGCACTTACAAATTGTCAATTTTACATTTTTTTTTCCTATATCTACAACCGGATCGGAACGTGACCTCGACTGAGAAGATCCGGCAAGAAACTCAGCGGGCTTGTCTTTTTACATGTCATTTTTTATAATTTTTTTTTATTCAAAACAAGTCTAAGGATAGTTTATTTGGTAACTTAGGTAACATTCAATATGTATGTTAATACGTTAATAAGTTTGATTACTGCAAAACATAGATATATGATTACGTTACTATTCAGTGTTTTGTGTTACTTATTATATGGAATTCTTGATGACCGTAAATATTTAATATCTCTTAAACTACTGGACTGATTTTGATGAAATTTCTATGGGAGACAACACCTTTCAAACAAAAAAGTGTTCATAATCGCTCCACAATTGAAGGAGTAACCGGTGAAAACACAAAAAAAAAACAAACATACAACCTGCTCCTTTTTGATGGTCGGTTAAAAAATTCAGTAGATATACACAACCCTTTTTGAATTACAACGTCACAAATAATAACAACCCGTTCAACAGTTCCAAAGTAGAAAGCAATTATGTAAATTTTATTGTCAATCTGAATTAATGTATCTGTTGGAGACAATTGACGAACACGATGATTTGAACTTCTGGGCCCTAACCAAGCTAGCTACTCAAATCGTAATAGAAAAGCAAACGCTCGCGATTACGTTTCAAACGCTCCGCTTTTGACGTTTTTCTACTGACATTGATATGGAATGGTGTCAGCAAAAACGTCAAAAGCGGAGCGTTTGAAACGTAATCGCGAGCGTTTGCTTTTCTATTACGATTTGAGTAGCTAGCTTGGTTAGGGCCCAGATCGCGGCCGGAATACCAGGAGGTACTCTATACAAATAAATAAAATTGGAGTGTCTGTTTGTAATATCAAACTAACACCTTTTCACTAAATGCATATGAAAGTACATACAACACCTATAGCAAAAACGCGATTTAAAATTTTTTTGTCCGTCTGTCTGTGTGTTTGTTCCGGGTGCTCTCCGAAACGGCTGGACCGATTTTGACGGGACTTTCACTGGCAGATAGCTGATGTTATAAGGAGTAACTTAGGCTACTTTTATTTTAGAAAAACAAAATTAAAAAAAAATAGAAAATTGTTCCTGTCACGTGGGCTCAGAAAGCGGGAGCGGGCTTTTTTTTTGTTAATTTAAATTCCACGCGGACGAAGTCTCGGGCTCAGCTAGTTGAAACTATTATGTAAATAGGCCGCGAGAGTTATGACATTTGATTATTACAATGATGATTAAGATTGTGATTACAAAGATATTGTTAGATATTGATATTGTTAACGGTGGTAGAGCCAGTTGTAGCCACTTAACTGCAGCTCATATACGGGCTGGCTCGTTCAAGGTAGTACCACCCTCTTACAGAAGATCAGGGAAAAGTAGTTTTTTTTTTTAATAATATCGCCAGACAGACACACCAACTGTATGGTCCCAAACTAAGCAGAGCTTGTACTATGGGTACCGTACAATGGACTGGGGGCGATCCCAGTTACACCCAGACCAGGGCAAATTACGAAAAGGCCATTTCCGAAATTTGCCACGGCGGGAATCGAACCCGCAACCACCATGTGCAGTGAGCCGAGCGGTCTACGCTCGAAACACTGCGCCAAGCGGTCGACAAATTATAGCTGCGTTTTCGTACAATGAGTGAGAGACCCGGAATTTCTTCGGTGGATCGTCATATTGGCTCTGAGAAACTTTCTGCTCACATTAAGAAATGTTATATTAGATTCACGTTCCTAATTTCACCTCTTAACTAGGAAGTAAAACTAAACGAGACCCGTTAATAGTTCGACGAAGTCCGATTTAAGCGAAGCCGCCGACGGGAGCGCGGAAACTTATAAAAATGAAACGAATTTTTAATTAGGTACTTAGGTACTGAATTTAGTTGATTTCTCTCGGCTTTCTTAATTACAGCGTAGGTATAATTATTGGAGTACCGTGGGTTCATAAGCTAATTTTATTCATGAGTAGGTAACTATTTTAATTTAAAATATATAAAAGTAAAAAGTATGAATTGTACCACGATCATCGAAAAACGATACGAAATGGTGATAATGTTACCATTTGGGCGGCCATTTTATAAATTCGTGGTTCATTCTGTATCGGAAACCGTAGGTAATGAAAATTAAAAATTAATGTAGGCGAAAGGTTAAAAATAATCTACATTAAAAAATTCGTATCACTTCTCGTTGGCTACGGTATAGAAAAAGATAGAGTACGTTCCGTAAATTCCATAACACAAAACAAAAAAAGAACACAACAGTCCGGAAAACAATGCGAGGTACCAACCTATAACAGGGCTGGCGCCGTTTGTCACTAAACTAACAATTTATGCATGGTCCCTAATGGCCTGCTCCATCGGGCGGTGTTTGCTAAGCTTTCTATGAAATTTTATTCGGTAATAGCGCGCGTAGGCTCCACGTCTTTCGATGTTGTGTCGTCAAACTTGTAATGTGATTCGGCGGAACTTTTTGGGCCTTTCAGTTAGATTTTCGCTTTGTTTTTGTAAATCTATTGCATAATTCAATAGGTAAGAGAATATTGGAATAGGTATTTGTATGTGTTTATTTATTGAATGATGTTTACAGTTGCAATGACTACCGCTCGGCTCACTGCAACGGTGTTTGCTGGTGGTTCTCGCCCGGGGCAAATTTCGGGAATGGTCTTTTCGTAAATTGCCCAGGTCTGGGTGTACCCATAGTACAAGCGTTGCTTAGTTTGGGACCATACAGTTGGTGTGTCAGTCTAGCAATATTTATTTAATATTTTAGTAAGAAAGTTAGAGTAGGTTATCAATTATACTAGGTGATACAAAATGGGTATACTATTTTTTTTGCAACTTAACTTTGTAAATCTCAAACTATCGACTTTGTGGGACAGTTGAAGTACTAAAGGTTTTGTAGACTTGTGAAATCGGTCAACAGCTGTATTCCTATAACACCTTTTGTTTTTCAAGTTCCCTCCAAAGCTGATGGTTTTAGAATTACAAAGTTAAATTTTGAAAAAAAAAGTATACCCATTATGTGTCACCTTGTATAAGCAGGTATAGTATACAAAAACCTGTCAATCCCACTAGCATGTATAATATTAGTAAGAGATCATCTTGGCTTTTCAAGTTATATTGCGTAGTTCTTTGTGTCATGTACTTAGGTCCTGTACTGATACAGGCATGCATCTCGACATCATCAAGATACCTATTATAAGCGTATTACCCGCCAGATGATGTTAAGCGGTTACGAAGGCCTATAGATGCTTGCAATACCAAAGGCATTGCTCGCACGTTGCCCACCTAAAATGGATCGGGACAGAGGAAAATGATGTTGATGTTTATTTAATTCTTGGTAATCTCAAAAGGCAACACACTGGAGCTATTATATTTATATTAATATCTACTACCCTTTGTAATTATGATATACTAGTTTATGCGCGCGTTTTCGTCCGCGTAGACTTAAGTAAAGTATTCTATGTGTTAATCCAGGTTATAATCTAGCTGTGTTCCAAATTTCATCCAAATCCGTTTAGTAGTTTTTGCGTGAAGGAGTAACAAACATCCACACTCACAAACTTTCGCATTAATAATATTAGTAGGATATAAGCAACTGGCGATAAAAAAACCAAAAAAAAAATATAATTGACAATTTTTTAGTGCCCCCGTAGGCCTAAACAAAATAAACGCTTTGACTTTGACTTTGGAGGGGAAGGAAACGCAGCTATTATAGCTACTTAATTTACACCAATCTTCTGTTAGGCGGTGGTACTACCCGGGGCGACTCGGTCGTACTTTGACACTTTTCACTTCGTTTCGGTTTCATTCCGTGGCATAAAAGGCATTTTCAATAGCAGCCGATCTGCAATAGGTGTAGACTGGCGGGAACCAATAAAGGAGAAAGAATTCTATTCGAGGCATTCCGACCCCGGGAACGGGCGCGCTAGTCTCTGCCTGGTACACGCATGATGCATATTCAACAACAGTTAAACTTTTTATTGGAACTCTGAGACGATATTTTAATGTAGATACGATTCGAGTAAGTGCGAATGTGCAAGACGTATAAGGATTTTATATTGCTATTGCGTATTTAAGTATGTATTCGTAAGACTCTGCTTCAGACGAATTAGTATTATTTTTATCTACAGTATTTAAAACGGCGAGAATTTTAATGCCTTTAATACAAGCATTTGTGGGCTACGGTTACTGCTTAACATTAGGTGAATCGTAAGCTTGTATGTTAAATTCATTATATACTTATATAAAAAAAGGTTTTTGTAATGGTACTTTCAGGTAGTATTTTTAATTATAATAAGGAAATTAATTATTTTCCAATCCCTCGTGAAGTGACTAAGGTTGTTTTATTCTCGTGTGCCCAAGAAGGTAGGTACTTTACTTATACATATATCCTACTAATATTATAAATGCGAAAGTTTGTGAGTGTGGATGTATGTATGTATGTATGTATGTATGTATGTATGTTTGTTACTCCTTCACGCAAAAACTACTGAACGGATTTGGATGAAATTTGGAACACAGATAGATTATAACCGGGATTAACATATAGGATACTTTTAACCCAATAATCCAATACTACGCGGATGAAGTCGCGGGCCACAGCTAGTTAATAAATAAATGGACTCTGAACATTTTAGTGTCATAAAACAATAGAAGGTCATAAAAATAAAACTGTTTTGCATAAAAACAAAACAGATATTATGTGTCGGATAAAACACACGGCGTCATGAAGAAGCTGCTTGTGATTTGATGTGCCATAGTATCGAATCTGTTCACCTTACCCTATATTTCCGTTGTTAGTCGAGTACATTACCATCAGTTTCCAGCAAGGCGCGTCACATCCCTATCTAGGTACTGGCGCGCTTCCATCTGTCAAACCATATTAGCTTCATATTCGCCAGCAAGCAACTTGCTGCACGCCGTGTGTTTTATCCGACACATAATATCTGTTTTGTTTTTATGCAAAACAGTTTTATTATGTGTCTTTATAAAACACACGGCGTCATGAAGATCTGTTTGTATCTGCTGGAGAAATAAACGCATATGATGAATGATCATAAGTAGATAAATATAATGTTAAGTCAGTATATAAATATAGCTCTTGCTAGTAATGAAACAAAACCATTGATAATTAGGCTCTATCGTTTCATAATTAATTATTCACTGACAAAGTCAATAATTGAACTTAAAAATAAATCAACTGAAATAAATTGGTAACAGTAATTGTAACTAGTCAAAAAATACAAACTGAGTAGTGTGCACAATAACTATTTAAAAAACAAGCATTTGTTTTATAAAATTTCTTAATCCTATAAGATTACTTCAATCTGATTAATTTAATATAATACTTAAATTTGTTGCTATTATTCTAGTGGATGTAGATATTTAGAAAATCCAACCAATGTTCGATAGATATGTCAAATCTGCCATCTTGCACTGGGCCAGTGTGGTGGTCTACAGCCCGAATCCCCTTCGCATTGAGGTTAGAACATTGCCCAAGAGTGGGATGTTAAAAGGGCTAAATTATATAAGTATATGAATTATTTATTTATCTTCTAATCGACTTCTTAATTGAAATGAGACCAAGTCATACATGTATTTCGTATTTCTAATATAAAATTAATATTAAGGCCAGTCTTACAACAGCCAAAATTTGTTCCTGAGTAAGGTCTGTCTGTCGACCAGCCTTCTAGATGCTACTACTGACTTCATATTCCAAATTACTTATGTAATTCTTGGTAATCTCAAAAAGGCAACCAATGATTTAAAAAGGAATAAATTACAAAATGTAAAAAGATAAGCCGTCTCAGCCTCATGCCGGATCCTCTCAATCAAGGTCATGTCTGGTTGTAGATTCAAGAAAAATATATATAAATGACAATGTGAAAGTGCCCCTGTAGGCCTGAACCAAATAAACGCTTTGACTTTGACAATTTCCTGGTGTAACCATATTTTATTGTAACCTTTATCCTGGCCTCCTTAAATATAGATCTTACACATCCAGCAAAAAACATATTTGCTACAAACGCAGGTATCATTGTGTCAGTAGCTGAAATGAATACCTTGACCACTTAACCTCTTTCATCTACTCACCATAGTCATTTCTATCAACATATTCTGAATATGTGCGATAGGGCAGTTGTTCTAGACAATAACCAACCTGACTATCAGTGTCAGTACTCGGTACCTGTGTCAGTTTTGAGGCCAACTCTGGGCCATTAAATTAAATCTTATCTCCATCCTGAATGAGACTAAACTGTGTTAACTCAGGAAGTTTTAAATCATGGATACATTTCCCTGAAGCTAAAAGTAACATTAAGGGTATTCCCCTTGATATATCAAACAATTAATTTAATAATTATTCATTAAGTAATTCTCAATCACTCAAACAGTCTACTAGTATCCCATACTAGTTTTCTTAATTTGTGGATTTGCACCTGAAATTGCTTTAAAAAAAGATGTGGAATTAAACAGAGAAAGTTTTAGGGTTCCAAAGTCCCTCTGCGGAACTCTTATTAGATAATCCAGTCCACCAGTCTGTCTCAGTCTCTCAGAGTACCATATCTTGTACAATTTTTGACAGAAGTTGATAAAACTTGATGGAGGGATGTTAATGTCTGTAACTTTATTTATTTATATACTTATTTATGAAACGGCCCGAACGTGTATAGACGGGTTAGTTATAAGTATTATTATTATCACTATTTTTTACCTGGTTCTTACACCGGTTCACTTATTATTATAAACCCCCAATTTGGGGTATTATTTAAGAGGTATTATTTAAGAGGTATTTTCAAATAAATAAAATAGTGATTCCATACCATCTACTCTTATCAGCCTTGCGGTCTGGGAGATTTTTACCTCTACAAGCTTAATCAATACTTATGTAATGAATTTCTGTACGTTCTTACATGTTGGTGTTGCAGAAAGATAAAAAAGATAATACAGACAACAATGGATAGGTACCTTGTTTATCAAGTCTCATGAAATAACAATCATCAATTTATGTTTTATATACATAGTAGGTATGTACCTAGTTATGTTGTCTAGGATGGGGTTTTGTATGACCACCTAGAAATCCCGACCAGGCAAAACAATTTAGGCAGCTGAGTAGTCTCAGAGCCTATAGAACGACTCATGAAGGCAGATGGGTACCCACTGATGGGTCTGGTACTTATGATAACCGAAAAGACTAGGACTTTTACCAGCCTTATCCAGAAATATCATTTCGTTATTGGAAAGGCCCGGAGCCCCAGACCGTGCATGCCTGACATGCACTTGGCCGGTTTTTGTTATTATAAAGTTGATGTGGCACTAAAGGAGGATATAACCAACTTGTGTAACAGGATATTTATTACAAGCTCTTTGATTATATTATGACATAACTTGTACTTTTAGTAAAGTTTGGCCAAGAATCTAGCTAATTTGCTACCCTTTGTGCTTAATTCCCATTAATCTGCAAGCCACTGTCCACCTATTGTTGGGGGTACCATAATATGTGGCAAAACAGAGGCACGACAACTGCGCCTTAACAAATCCACTCATACTGCTTTCAATGGGCTTCTTCTTCTGCCCCCCCCCCCCCCCCCAACATCCGAGCAAAATAATAATTTAAGCTTGTCTGCTTGTGGAGAGCAATCCTTTGTTATCCAGTCTATTAGAACCCTCTGTAGGTCCATCACTGGCATGGGTTCCTTGAGTGCCGTGGCCTGTTGTTCTGCCAACAATCAAAACAATGGGTCCACTGAGGTGTTATTAGGTTGTGTTTCCCCTAGCCACATTCAAAAGTGGAAGTTTTAGAACTCTGGGGATTAGACTAGGTGGCAGAAATAGCCAACCAAAAGTCTTAGTTTCAACTGAGAGCATCGCAGAAATCTGCTGACCTGTATTTAGCATCTTATGTTACATAACGCGCGATCCGTACCACTGCCTTACTTACTAACGCAAACATGTCCTCATTGGGGTCGCTCCACCAGTTGAACAACGCCTCTGTGGCCGGTGGGACAAATGTCATCTTTATACCAGTACCATGACAACCCCGAGAGCAGGCAGCTCGCTATGCTGTTTAGCCACTCCAGTGGGTACGAAGCTTATTCAGATAATCTATCAACTGCTGTGGTTGGGTTATAGGCTTCCACAGAGCTAACGAACGCATGCTTGTGCGGTTTCTGATGTATGCTACAAGCGTCTGACCATTCGTCCGGAATGTCTGGATCAAGATGCGTGTTTGCTAGGCTCTGACGTCTGCTCCTGATTGCACCGTAACCTGCGAACCTCTCCATTAAATAAAATTGGAATGCCATGTTGACTGAGTCTGGGTCCACATCCCTGTCAGACAAGAACCATACAGTTGAGCTCCCCAGCCCGCATCTGCTGCGTCTGTTGTCAGGAAATTACCCACACCGGCAGGAATCTACTTCCTCCTTTTTCTCAGTCTCCCTTGTCTGAATTTCCTTTGAAATAATTTCATTTAACGACCATGAAGTCAGCCTCTGCGACTATGTATAATAAATATATATGCACACATGTATATATATTGTGTAAGTTTGTATGAATAATTTGCAAATTTTTTGCATTCCTCACAATCTTTGGACCTGTCTGTTCAGCTTTTGTCAGGGAAGATCTCTTTTTCAAATGAGTCGCAAGTATAAAAGTTCCTGGGTAGGCTGAGTGACAGATCTCCGGTAAACTACATGCCAACCCAGCGACTCCCAACAGGTTCAAGGTCACCTTGACCTATACTGCTGGAACAGAGTAGTCCTAATTCGCCAGTAAATAACCAACAATTTATATTATAACATCTACCTCATGTGCTCATACAGTTTCTTCAACCCAGTTTGTGACTGTTGTAAAGCAACATGGAGCTGAAGATAGGCCAAATGTAAGGGGTTTTATTTTAAATACCCACTTTTTTGCCAATGGTTACTTACCAACCCGTAATACTTAGAAGTCTGTGCTACAACTAAATTCTGTTGACACTCTCTCAAATCTACTATATAAAAATAAGTCGGGTTTTCCTCCCTGACGCTATAACTCCTCCACGGTTTTGCAATCGTTGGAAAGGTCTCGGGCTCCGTGAGGTTTATAGCAAAGAAAATTCAGGAAAAATTTCAACAGAACGCGGACGGAGTCGCGGGGCACAGCTAGTTATGTGTAAAATGATTGCGAACTTCCCGCCTCTGAGGCGTAGGGCAAAATAACTCTCTGGCAATTTGTAGCCGGAGTAATGAATTCAAATAATGAGGTAAGTAGTTACTTATCTGAGAAAACCAGTGCGCCAATTCGACGGTCGAAACAAGTTTTGACATTATCTTGGCTTTGCTTAAAAACATTTATTAGGCGGTGGCGGTTAGGTTAAGTGAGGCCCTATTCCTCCGAGGAAGGTCTCAACTTATTAGAAATTGGGATGCCTAAGCCGGGATCTGCTCCCGCTCTGCCGCAGCTGACCCGCCGCCATCCGAACTTTTATGTCCGGGCTCTACTTCGCACTCTCAGGTTTTAATTACACTTCACTACACTATAAAACTAAATTTCACTTGTAAGATAGAGATATTTTACAACTATAACAGTGATTTGACGAATTACAAGTATAAAATTTGCTTTTGCAAACTTTGGCACATGTGATGAGTTCAAATCACAAACGCATATGATTTGACAGATGGAAGCGCGCCAGTACCTAGATAGGGATGTGACGCGCCTTGCTGGAAACTGATGGTAATGTACTCGACTAACAACGGAAATATAGGGTAAGGTGAACAGATTCGATACTATGGCACATCAAATCACAAGCAGCTTCTTCATGACGCCGTGTGTTTTATAAAGACACATAATGATGAATTTTATGACATAACTTATTACGTAAAAAATATTGATAAAGTAAGATTGTTATTTATATAGTAGTAAAAAGCATACCAGTCATTCACACGAAGAAGCCACACCGTTCTGTCCATACATTTCGTCAGATAATAGCATGGCAGTATTTGACATCTGGAAATAGTAAATGTAGGTATAGAAGTTATCGGTGTCAGGTTAAACGTTTAAATGACCGCTTAGTAATTCATTAATTCCAGGCTAGTAATTGTATGTATGGCTAAACATTGCGGATATACTATTATATTTCATCTGCTACCCCTGAAAAATCGACGCGACATCGCTGACTTCCTATTCTTCCTAAAAATATTTAGTAACAAAATTGATTCCCCTGAGCTACTTACTAAATTCGCTTTTAATGTACCCCTTAAATCTCCTAGATTCAATCCACCTATTCGTATTCCTTACGCATCTACAAACTATAGGCAAAACACTTACATTGTACGAGCAAGCAAGTATGTTAATGAGATATGCAAGCAATACGATCTGGATCTCTTCACTTGTAGTGTTAACTCGGTTAAGCAGTGCCTAAGCCAACAATTTTTCTCATCTTCCTGTAGGACTTGAATAGTAACCTAACAACTAATGTTATAATTTTTTTTTATTTGTTTTCTGACTCTTCCTGCAGAGCTTAGTTTGTTATAACTACTTAGATTTAATTTATGTTTACACCTTTGCTACTTCTTCAACTGCTATGCGTGAAGACCTATAATTGGCTTTATGACTTTTTATTTGTGTCTATAATTGTTATTTCTAGCTGTTGGTCTTCCTATCAATAAATAAATAAATAAATATTTGTCTAGAATTAACTCGGACAATAATTCACTCCAAAAATGACTTCATGCATGATTCGAATCGCAAAATATTCAGTGATTTTCCGCATCCGTTCCACGGACAAACATACAAGGTGATATAAATATAAATACTTTGTAATATTTCGTGTTTGCATTCCCAATGCCGCGGTGCAACTGTGTTATATTCAATAAATAATGACGTCATGTTGTGTGGTTATGTTAATGCGCTCATTAGGACTTTTACGATTATAGTGGTACTCCAAGAACTTACTGTAATCTGCAAGTAATACCTGTGCCCTTTTGCCAGTTTCCTCGATTCAGGGTCACTTTTTATTGAGAGTTAATTTATACCTCACGACAAACCAAATAAAAGTAAAAGGTCCCGAATCTGAATCGTTACAAATTGGTGACTCGGGTTATCAATCAGTATCGTTCCGGCACGGTAAGTAGTTCTCTAAATTACTATCGCCAGACATACCTGGGTCAAAATCACCAAGGTGGCAAATTCCAAATTCTGTTTACGATGAATTTACCTAGAAGCTATTACTTTGATGATCAGCCTAAGTGATCACTAAACTTATGTTTAGCCAATATTTACGTTGGCAGAGCACAGAATTAATTACTACTCTTGTAATTTTATTTTTAAAGCGAGCTATCGCTGAAAAAAATCATTCCGAGAACGTTTTTGTGCGGTTTATAATAATATTAAAATATATCATAAGTGTTATTTTTTTACCTTGTTCAATAGCGGATATATATTATGTATACATAAAAATTTAAAAAAGTAATGAAATTGCCAATAAAGACGTTAAAAAGCAAAACTATTGTGCTTGTGGAGCTATTATGACTATTTCTTTGTCTAAATTATCAAAATATGAGAAATATCGCTGTCTTATATATAAATGAATATGCTATAGCTATAAGAGCTTCACCTTATATTAATATTACCAGGGCGTTTCTTAAATATCTAAAATAATTATGTGTGTTATCTGTGATTTTAGTGACGTTCCCGGAAATGATGAGGTGTTCGCGGAATGATGCGTGTGTTCCCTAAATTACGATATAGATACAATTTAGGTTTATAAAATCATAAGCAATGTTTTTGTACGTCGTACTTATTTATTCATTTTGGCATAAGGTTCTTAATTAAAAACGTAACTTAAATCACTTTACAGTCTTTTAATTACTGTACACAGCCGATTAGAAATTAATAATAATCACATTACATTTTTATAATAATTAATCAAACTATCCAAACTATATACTCATTGTTTTGTAATTAATATTAAATTGACTTTGCATAAACACATACACACACATAAACAAGATCTCCTAATCATATTAATTAAACACATGAATATAATATAATAAAAAGAAACAAACATTTGATTTTTTCATAAAAATAAATATAAATATCCGTCTCAATACTCTCTATTATTTTGTTTTTTCAGCATTGGCGTTGGAATTATACTTATTATTTGCTCAAATTCTATGTAGGATACATCACTCGGATCTATTTTTTTTTTTTTGCTTTATTATTACGCACCGTATTTAAGAATGTGACTAGGATTTCTCCATTATCTTTATCGACACCTGTCTTACAGGTAGCAACATATCTGTAATTGACAGTTTTATTTTGTTTAGGTACTTTAATTAAAATAAAGATTCCAGGGTATATTCAATTCGGGTGTAGGTTTTCCTTGTCTTGATTGTAAGATGTACCAGCTTCAACAGTACCTAATTTTGGCGCTATTTGCCGCGAAGAGAAATCGTCATTACTGTACCATGTTACCGCTAACACATTTTTGGAAGACATCGCTCTCTTTGGATTGTTTTCTTAAAGTACAGGCATTTTCTTTCAATTGCGCAGTCAGTACTTCGTTGAATAAAATATTTTTGCGCACTTCAGAAAGCACGTCAACATTTTCAATCAATGCGTCAACTTTGCTGTTAGGAGTTGTTTATTACCTGTTCTCTTTTTCTTTTCTTCGTAGTTTATTCTTTAAATTTTCAGATTTATGTTTTATGTTAGCAATTGTTTTCTCTTGTTGTTTTATTTTACGGTATGCTTTGGCTACAGAGCCAAGAACAGTCGGAAGAAAACATGTTCAGAAGGATAGCCTTCTGAACATGTTTTCTTCCGACTGGTCTTCTTACTATAGGTGCTGCAGCTAATTCATCATCAGAATGGGGCGGAGTATTGTTTACTATACTTGATATTGCATTCTTCTTTCTCTGTATTTTTTAGATGCTTCTTTCCAACTTTTTCTCTCTCGCTTTTCTCTCTCAATCATCTCATACATTTTTTTCACGTTCTTTTCAGCTTTTCTTTTCAGATAGTACGCTCTATCTATAGCCCTTTTTATTTGTCTCCCTTCCTCCGTCATCTTATCTAAAAGTTTCCTTTTCCTGGCATTGGCTTTCTCTCGTTGTCGCATGCAAGCCGAACTATTTTTTTAACTTCCTTTTTGGACGTTTTTTATTTTTTTCAGCCACATGAGACACCATATTGCAAAAAATATTGAACATATATTAAAAACAACATCCTCTAAATTAATTAACCAATACGTATAATAAGCCTGCTTATTATAAGTATTCAAAAAGTCATTTCGGGAACGTCTTCATCATTTCGAGAACGCTCCGTCAAGTCCGGGAACGGTCCCGAAATGACCGATCCCGAAATGACTTTTTTAAATAAACGCACCCTTTTTAGACGGCAGCCGTCTTGGACACCATGTTCGGCTTTGATATTGTAAAATATTTGACGTTACTATTTGCTATAAAACACTACAAAACGTATTTTTCAATATTCCAAGATGAGAAACGCATTCCCGGTATGATGTCGTATTGATGTACGCTCTATAAATAATGAATTGAAAGATACTTACCACTGAATTCCAATTGTTTTTTGCGAAAACTTTCTCGACAATCGTTTGTTTACATCGTTCACATCACTGTACCATAGGCAACTAAAGGTTGCATTGAAAACCTAATTTTTTACTGAGAATCAAAATTTCGTTCACTAAAATGACGCTTCCATTGCCGGACACAGTATTTGGACTTGATTTTCTGTAATTTATTTTATTTCTTTAAAAATAACAATAATTAATTGATATTAGATAAAATTGTAGGCCATTAAGTAAGAAAAGCTTTTCACTTTATTTTATTTTATGCATATTTTCAATGTTAGTTTCTGAAGATTGCTACGTAGGACGCGTTCTCGAAATGATTTTTAGTAGTTATTTCTTCAAATAATAATGAATGTGAGTTACTTTTGCAGTATAAAATATTATGTACAGTTAATATGTACATAGTTAAGTAATATTTACAAAAAAGTTTCGCTTAAATAAACTGAATTTAGACATTTATTTGCTGGCAAAGCTAATTCTCCACCTTGGTGATTTTGGGCCACCTACACTTTGACTGTTTGGTCCCAAACAAAGCAGATTGTATACCTACTATACTCTTGGTACTGTAGGTCCACTATTTCGGATACAATAGCTAACCGACACCAATTTTTAAAATACTTAATTGAGCAAATAAACTTTGGCAAATCACCAATAGGTACCATATATCTCTCTGAACTTAATCATTTTCAATTTTATTACATCATAATAAAGTCGGAAACGGTCAAACAACTATGCCGATGAAAACTTGACATCAAACGGAATAAGTGAGTGGCGTGCACGAAACGCGCCCAGAAAGCCAGCATTGTTTTAACAGACGTCCGCAATCCCCGGGGATGGGCTAGCCTTGTTGTGTGTCAGACATGGCGGATCATTGGGCCCGGCTTGACTGGCCCGGCCGATTAGACGCTGAATTGAATAGGTGAACCGTAGATAAACGAGGGCTGGTAAGCTGGAAAATGCTGGTCATTGAGAACAATCAGTGATGTTAAAAGCTGGTCTAAAGGCGACAGCTTGCTTACCAGACAGTCAAGGTAGCGTAGACAAACGAACGTTGAAGTTACATTAGTGAAATAGGTAAATTTGGGACTAAGGTGTCGCCCGATTTTGCAAGTAAACCATTATTATTATGATTACTTCACTGATTAACTATAGGTATTGCGGCGTGATCAAGAAAATCAATCACGAGGAGTTTTCTCAAAAATACCTACAGTCAACAGCTGATATTCTTGCCATATCTTTTCAGTTAAGGACGCGTTCCGACCAGTTTAAGTTAAGATGTAATATGTCAATTTGTAAGTGTCCTTTATGGCTTAGCAAAATAAACTTTACCTTAAAGTACCTCGGTACCTACGACGCCATAAAATGAATGCTTTCCACACCTGCAACCTCAGTGGCGTCTTTTGGGCAGCCGTTCTTCTAAGTTACGTAGTAAGTTACGTACTACCACAGCCCATAATTTCTATACTTGCCTAGGTACTTACCTATTTGAGCTGCAGTATTACCGAAGGTATACCAGCTCGTTACCGTCAACCATGCAACGCGGTTGAATAAATCCACGCCCTATGGGACCACGGCATTGTTGTGTGCTGGGTAATTTGACGGGCTAGACTTATTAATTGCCAATTAAACTGAAATAAGCATTGACAAGCTCAACTGATCGCAGGAGACTTAACCAAAAATATTTGTTATCGTTTTTAATAATAGGTATGCAAGAACTTACTTACCTAACAATTTTATTCAATTTCCAATAAGCATCTTCTTCTGGTTTTTTAACTATGAGGCTCCATAAATTATAAATCCACCATGATATGGTACATTGGATATTCGGATAAAAGTGTTAGTCACAATGATCGCATTTTGATCCCCAAGTTGTTGGCTAACAAAAAGGAGGATAAATAAAATAATAAAATTACAAGCTACCTTTCATTGCCGTAATTAGTCTCAGCGTAACAAAACTGAACCTTCCCGCAGCCATGTATAGTTCCTCTAATTCGTTACCTTTGTTTACGTGAACTAGAACGGAAGGCGCCGAATAATTTATCGACGCGGTGGCTCCCATTTCGTAATGTGTCGTGAGTAATTGCTACTGTCTACTAATTAGATACTTTGAGAGCTTTATTAAAGTAGTGATAGCCGATTGGTTAAGCACGCGCCTTGCGGGCACCAGATACTAGGTTCAAACCCCGGCTCGCACCTTTGGGTTTTTTCGAAATCTATGTGCGAATTATAATAACAATATGATTATCACTCGCGTACGGTGAAGAAAACATCGCGAGGAAACCTGTATGTCTTAGAAAATCTATCCGCTTGAATCCCCCTCGTAGTGAGTGGAGGCCCGTGCCCAGGAGTGGGACGTCAAAAGGGCTAAATGATTTATTTATAGTGCTTTATTTGACGGAAAAGTAGGATGGTATAGTGGTCACATTGTGGCCCGTGGGTATGGGGTTGAGTAGCTCGGGTCTAAATCCTGGTCTGAGTCACAAGCACGCTCATTTAAAGATTCGGCTGTATCAGAACTATGCCGATCATGACTCATAAATATCGCGTCATTTCATATGAATCAGACGTACCTAGATACGTAATGGAACGGAACTAAACAACCTGTCTACTGATAGTCAAAATCTCATCAACAAAAAGGCGAAATCTTGTTTAAAAAGAATATTCTCCTCTATATATTCTTCGATGCATTAAAATGTGTCCTTCATGTCGCTAAGAATTAAAACGTGTTTTTGTGCGATGTATAAGTATACAGAAGGGTCGGCTGAGAAATATTGCCTGCCTGCCTTTGCAGACGATGTTAAAGTTTATGTGCAATTACTTTACCAAGGTCATGCCTGCAGCCGTACGAACTCTCCACTAATTGGCCAACTTTGATACGTCATTTTCAAAAGAAGAATATTAAAAATGTTTACAACAAAATATTATGAGTTTTTAACTACGTAATTGCCTGTAGTAGGTAAAATACTTACTGCGATACATTTTTATTAAATTTTATACTCTATTATTTTTATAGATAGAACAAGGTATGAAAAAAAGGTTGTGATCTGCCTGATGTTAAGCAATTACCGTAGCTTTTACATAGATATTTTCACGAAACGCACTGCTCGTACGTTGCCGACCTGAAGGGGAGTGGGACAGAGGGAGGGGAAGGGAGAGGATTGGGCTTCCGGCTCTCTCACTCATCGAACGAAACCGAGCTATAATAGCTATTTTTATGTATATGCATAACAGCTGCGCTCTACCACAGTTAGAACATTTTCTTGGCAACGGAAGGTAGAGCAATGTTTTATCCTATCCAAACCATATAGCAAGGCTAGAATATAATTTGGAAATGTTTAGTAAAATACTCGAAATGGGTCGATTCAATTAATAACAGACCTAATTATAACACAATAAAATCATATTTTTAAATATTCGCAAAGACGTGCCGCTCGCACAAATCACAATGGTCCCGCAACAAAACGTGACACATTGCCTCATAACACGCGACCAAAGTGAAAATTACCCACATGTTTCCTCGTACGGCTAAAGAGAAGTAGGTACCGAGCGATATAATCCCAACAGCATTAGGTTACAGGTAGGGATTGCAATTGGCGGTAATCCGGTGGATCCGGCATTATTTGACGTCTACCGGATCCAATACATATTTACCGGATCCGGTAAAAGATACACGCCTCTATTTTCTTGGAAAAAGACTCTCCCTGTTCCATCCCTCTTCTCCTCAGATCAGAATATACAGATAAAAATTGAACATACTTAATAGATTTTCATTGTTGATTTTGAGTAAAATAGCAACTATAGGGTTCCATAATCATACTAGGAACCCTTATAATTTTCCATGTTCCTCTGTCCGTCCGTCCGACGTCAGAGCCATATTATAAAGAGACTATTAGGGCTAGAAGGCTTCAAGTTGGCACATAAAAATATTTTGGTACCACTGCAAAACTGTGTACATTTAAATATTGAAAGCAAAAATATTATAGACTAAAACAGTCTTGACATGACCAATCCGGCTGGATCCGGTCGGATCCGGTCGGATCCGGCTGGATCTAACCGGATTGAAATTGGTGCCGGATTGCAATCCCTGTTACAGGTTGGCGTAATTTGGCTCACAAATGCTTGGCGTTCTCCCGGGGTTGCAGATTATGAAGGGTGACGTAATATTTATTATTACGTAGAGCTTATAAGATGCGATGAGACGGCCGTATTGGGAAGGAAACATTGACAACCTTCTTATCAGATCGATTCCAATATCCTTATGTTGGTACTAGCTGTGCCCGCGACTCCGTCCGCGTGGAATTTAATTGACAAAGTTTCATACAAACTTTCATCCCCTATTTTATCCCGTTGGGGGTAGAATTAATCAAAATCCTATCACTATGTTAGTCAGTCAGTCAGTCAGTCAGTCAGTCAGTCACCTTTGAGTTATATATATTTAGCTATACTAGGTGAAAGAGAAAGTGTATACTATTTTTTTTGCAACTTTAATTTGTAAATCTAAAACTATCGGCTTTGTGGGACAGTTGATATACTAAAGGTTTTGTAGACTTATGAAATCTGTTAACAGCTGTATCCCTATAACACCTTTTGTTTTTCAAGTTTCCTCCAAAGCTGATCGTTTTAGAATTACAAAGTTAAGTTTTGAAAAAAAGTATACTCTTTCTGTTTCAACCTGTATAAGGTGTTACTCTAGTGGTTAGAGGGGCCGCCCTTGTAGCTGAGAGGTTCCGGGTTCGATCCCCACCCTAGCCATTAAACTATTGTCGTGAGCTCACTCCTAACACAAGCATTAGCTTAGCTGGAGGAGCTAACGGGAATACTAGTCATGTGATAAACTCACATAGCTAGCAATTTTTTTCGGGAGGACGATATCCGCAGTTTAATTGAAGTCCCGCAGACAAACCAGGTTTAATTGGCACCAGTTAAATAAATCACCCAGTATAGGTCGCGGATAATTTAATAGGGACGGTAAACGTAGTAATAAAATACAAAACACATTTCAATACCGCGTACAACTCCGTGACAGCGACATCTGTTACGACATATCCTACTAATATTATAAATGCGAAAGTTTGTGAGTGTGGATGTTTGTTACTCTTTCACGCAAAAACTACACAACGGATTTGGATGAAATTTTGAACACAGATAGTTTATAACCTGGATTAACACATAGAATACTTTACTTAAGTCTACGCGGACGAAGTCGCGGGCAGCAACTAGTAGTAAAATAATGTTTTACGCCTAAACAGGTATCTCTACCTTTTTGTGATTTTGAACGTTAGCTAAGAAGGTAGAGACAAGCTGTAGCCAATTAACTACAGATCACATACGGGCTGGCTCTACCGGAATAGTACCAACCGCGCTCTTACAAAAAATCGGTGTAGAGTAGCTATTACAGCTGAGTTTCTTGTATGATGAGTGAGAGAGTCGGAAATTCAACCCTCCCTCCCCTCGATATCATAATATTTTTAGTATGACGCGTTAATATTAAGCAGCCCTCTCAAATTGAGATGCTTAAGGCCCGTATTAATAAATCGATCGCAAATCTGAGAGCGATCTTGGAAATTACATTATTATGCCATACTAGCTGAGCCCGCGACTTCGTCCGCGTGGAATTTAACTTAACAAAAAAGCCCGCTCCCGTGTTCTGAGCCCGCACGATAGGACCAATTTTTTTTTTCCGTTTTTTCTAAAATAAAAGTAGCCTAAGGTACTGCTTATAACATCAGCTATCTACCAGTGAAAGTCCCGTCAAAATCGGTAAAGCCATTTCGGAGATACTCTTTGATTTCATGTGTTTTTATTTTTTTACGCGGAACCCTAATTGTTTTTCTAAAATTAAAGTAGCCTAAGTTACTCCTTATAACATCAGCTATCTGCCAGTGAAAGTCCCGTCAAAATCGGTTCAGCCGTTTCGGAGATTACTCGGAACAAATATACTGACAGACAGACAGACAATTTTTTTTTAAATCGCGTTTTTGCTATAGGTGTCATAAGTACTTTCATATGCATTTAGTGAAAAGGTGTTATTTTGATATTACAAACAGACTCTCCAATTTTATTTATTTGTATAGATGGGTACAAAATGGCATGTCAAACGCGTACTCAAGATCGTTCTGAGACTTGAGATCGATTTATTATTACGCCCTTAAATATCCGCTGTAGACGTAGTTAGCTAAGTAATGATGTGAACTTAGTGCGAGATAACTTTCGATATAATCAATAGGTTTAGGTATTCGACGACCGCTTGGTTCGAGCGCAGGCTGCTCGGCTCACTACACCGGGTGGTTGCGGGTTCGATTTCCGTCAGGGTAAATTTCGGAAATGTCCTTTTCGTAATTTTCCCTGGTCTGGGTGTCACTGGTATCGCTCCCAGTCCATTGTACGGTACCCATAGTCGTCCCAAACTAAGCAAGCTTAGTTTGGGAGTATACAGTTGGCATGTTCGGCCGGCGATATTTATTTTACTTATTTGAGTTAAAGTAAATAGTCACGCTATGTTTATCACGATGGGATTCCCCGCCATTCACCATTGGCGTGATACAGGAAAACAGTTTCGCGTTTATGGGGCCGGCCATGTATGGGGAAGCTTATGTTTTATGAATATTCCATTATAATATTAATTATGCATCGGTACGGTTGCATACGGAGGCAAGCCTTTAGCGACGACATTAACATATTAATAGTGTATTACGTGTTGTATTAAGGTCGGGGAAACGAAAATAATCTTGAAAGCTAATTAGATTGTACCCGAATATGGAATAAAATAGTTTTGAGTGTAGAGGTTGTTTCAAAAGTCCAAAACGTATTTGGGGTTCGGATGAGTATAGAATTTGATTGTAAAGCAATTAGGTTGAAATTCGAACACTGCCAATTACAAAAAAATGTTACGATTCAAGTAGGTGCTAAGTATGCAAACTTTTTACAAACTTTTTCTTGAATATTTTTGGCTGCTATTCGAAAACGCAGGTGCCATATTCAAAGGCCCGAAACACTCAAAGTAATTATTAAAAAGAGATAAAGACATAAAATTTATTCCATTATAAATCACATAATATAATTATCAATGGAACTCAAACTAGGCGCGCAGGGCAGCCTGTATCTTGAGACCAAGGAACATAATTAAAATTGCTTAATAGGTTCAGCGAGGAACGTATGAGTTTACAAATTAGTAAACTTGGTTTTGTCTAAGAGTAACTGTTAAAAGAATATGTAGTGTGTTTGTGTGTTGTGTGTTTGAGTGGGTATGTAGTATGTTTGTGTGTAGTGAAGTTTGTGTGAGATGTAATTATAACAGTTTCATATAGTAGTTCACTAAGTACATATACATATATATTCATCTACATATCAGTATATTTTACCTAAATGACTTTTAACTTTTGATACACACCCTGTATACGTTAATGCAACAGACAGACACACTGTCAAAGGCGTCAATTAAACTGACAACTACCGTTTTATGTCACAAGGCAAATATGATCAAATGATGATCAAAAACCCTTTAAAATAATTAAATCAATTTTATTGTTATAAAATACCTACTTTATAATTGACGCTAGAAGTATTTAATTTAAATAATTCATTCAGAATAAAATAAACCAAGACTTCAAAAATCGGTTCCATGCTCGAAATTACCCGAAAAGAAAATCTCTCTCAACGAATTCCCTAAGAGAATATAAGTGAAAAGAGAATGTCTAAATGTGAATAAGCAGAGTTTTTCTCATTATGGGAATCTAAAGAATAGGCCGACGAAAGGAACGAAGCCAAATTAAGGAAATTAACTTTTTTATATAATAAAAGCTGGCCGACCACTCGCCGTTGCAAATGACGTACCATTAATTGTGTGATGTAATTAAGGCTGGTAACAAATAAGAGTGGGAAAATAGTGGATTCCTCCTTTTCACTAGCCTGTGTAGGCCCTGCGATGTTTTGTAAACGCTTGCATAATGGCAAGTGCATTTAAAAACTCAAGGACTGTCGCGTAGTCGAAAATAAATATTAATTACTAGCTGTGCCCCGCGACTTCATCCGCGTAGTATTGGATTATTGGGTTAAAAAGTATCCTATATGTTAATCCCGGTTATAATCTATCTGTGTTCCAAATTTCATCCAAATCCGTTCAGTAGTTTTTGCGTGAAGGAGTAACAAACATACATACATACATACATACATACATCCACACTCACAAACTTTCGCATTTATAATATTAGTAGGATGTTGCAATTAAATAATAATTTAGCCCTTTTGACGTCCCACTCCTGGGCACGGGCCTCCCCTCAACACGAGGGGGATTCAGGCCATAATCCACCACGCTGGCCCAGTGCGTGTTGGCGGATTTCACATGTCTTTCGAAAATTGGTTAGATCTTCTAAGACATGCAGGTTTCCTCGCGATGTTTTCCTTCACCGTAAGCAAGTGATAATCATATAGAAATTATGATTCGCACATGGATTTAGAAAAATGTTGCAATTAAAGTTCAATATTTATTCATTTGCCTTCTTTATGCTTTGTTTCTTTCTGGGATACGACTAGATTAACTGCAACGGAACATTAAAAACCGTAGAGCCGCTTGTTAACTTTTCACGCAATGTAAGTAAAAAACCAGCTCTAGCAGCTCATAAAACCACAAAAGTCATCATAGTAATTTACAGATAAGCACTGCTTAAAGGTTTTAACTATACACAAATAAAAGTAGGGACTGTTATTAACATAATAATTAAGATCTGAAACCTGTTCCACATAAATAAACAGCTCGTTAAACACAATTACAAGTAGAGTTTCCATTTAAAATGCATGAATACATAAACTTTCTCATAAAAACTCGGATGATATGCCATAAAACAGTATACTTAGTAGCTTGTTATTTAATAAGTACTAACGGACATGTTTCCCAGATGCTACTGATGATTGTAGACGGCTACCTATATGTTTATAACACATTTTTCTAGTTTTACCCGACAATTCTCACAGGCCTTTGGTAAAAAAAAAAAAAAAATCGAGCTGGTTATCTCAAAATAGGCTGGTTATAAATCTGATTGCCCATAAACATATTTTATTTAATAGTTACGTCAAAAACACAACATTATTATTTTTGTTTTAATTTTAGTTGTTTTTGCATAGTGTGTATTTATTAGTTACCAATTTAAGAATTGCTCTAACTTTAATACTCTTTATTTATGAATATATTTGCAGATACAAATCACACACACCAATAATGTTGGCATTCCAAAAATAGTTGATCTCGTGTTTTTTATTACAACTTGACGTCTATCACCTTACTTTTTATCGTTCCAAGAGGCAAAGGTATGAGAAAGTGGCAGTAAACACCCTTTTACAACTCGCGGTCCGTGATATGGGTATAAAGTACGGATGAAAACAGCCCTGTGATGTTGAGGGCGAAAAACGAAAAAAAACGAAACAAGAAAAAAATGTTCAACCTCCCTGATTTAAGATATTCAAAGGAATGTGTTATTTAGTACGCGATTGGATTTATAAGGAAACTAGCTGTGCCCCGCGACTTCATCCGCGTAGTATTAGATTATTGGGTTAAAAAGTATCCTATATGTTAATCCTGGTTATATTCTATCTGTGTTCCAAATTTCATCCAAATCCGTTCAGTAGTTTTTGCGTGAAGGAGTAACAAACATACATACATACATACATACATACATACATACATACATACATACATACATCCACACTCACAAACTTTCGCATTTATAATATTAGTAGGATGTGTGTACTTAATGAAAATAAGCTATGCGTAAACATTTGGTTTTATTTATAAGAAAATAAAAAAAAAACTCATTATTAGAGATTTGTATAAAAAATATCTTGCTATAATCATAAGTAGGTAGTAGAGTGGCGCAACCATCACTCACATTTTCCCTTTTAAGGGGTCCAATTAAAATGGTAATTGCCTCATGTGTGTAACAAAAACTCATCCATATATTTATAAAAAATATTCGCAGTATTCTTTTCCGTACGCACACCAATTGTAATTACAATATCCAATAATAAAGCTTCATCATTTCCAATTCATATTCTATTTTAAGCCACCATTCAATATATTACTGTCCGTGCATTGAATATCAGAATACGTAGGTATATGAAACAACATGCATTCTGTGCGACAATATTTCATACCATAAACATAAGCCTTCGTTCCCATAAATTATGAAGCGGTGACATTCGAATCGGAATAAAGGCATTTAGGCAGGCTCAAAGGACGAAGGGTCCAACACTCGGATTCCCTTGCAAATTACGAAGGAATTAAAGTATTGTCTGTGCTTGTTTGTTTGATAAAGCCGTTGTTTACTTGAATAACATTTCTTTTGTTTAAAACAAGTAATCGAGCAAGTGTTTTGGCGAATTCAGTTGTAAGGTTTGCGTTATCTGTACTGTGGAGCTAATTTTATTCGTACACAAACTGAACTATAACGCGGCCAACGAGTAGCGATATAAAAATGAAAAGATTATTCAATCAAATTTGTGGTTTTTAAAGTTCCGCGTTTACTTATTTTGAATTAATATTACGGTTTCCATATGAATCACTCATCGAACGAAACACAGCTATACTTAATCTTAATTTAATAAAAGGAAATTACATTTTTTAAGACTTGCAAACGTTAATCTACGATACTGAAGGTGGCCCCACGACCGTCCTTTTATAAAACACTAGCTGTGCCCCGCGACTTCATCCGCGTAGTATTGGATTATTGGGTTAAAAAGTATCCTATATGTTAATCCCGGTTATAATCTGTGTTCCAAATTTCATCCAAATCCGTTCAGTAGTTTTTGCGTGAAGGAGTAACAAACATACATACATCCACACTCACAAACTTTCGCATTTATAATATTAGTAGGTTTTTTTTAATTTAACCAACAAAAGTATTTTATTAACTCCATTCAATCATCTGACATGATGTATCTCCGTTTTGTTTTCCCGTCTCCTCGATTTTATCAGTCTTTTTTTCTGTCAAAAGGCTCATTCTTGGAGCTTTGGAAGTGGCAAAGATGTCAAATTCCACAGAAATAGGCCATGTCAAGTTGAAGTTAAGAGTCCCAATGCCCCGCGGCGGTGACGATTATGTAACCAAAGACCAGCCGACAAGGTAGGGATGTCGAACGATGGTTTTGAATATTGAAATATTTTTATTGCTTTATTAGAAAATTTTTAGGTGCTTTATGATAAAATAATTAGTTTATTGGTATTTTTTTTTATTTTTTACATGAGCTGACGCAGGAACAATTGGTGTTGTAGAATACATATATAGTATAAAATACTTAATTTCTACAGTAAACATAGGTAATTGAAAGTAGTTTTACCTACTTCCATCGATAATTTACGAAGCACATTCATTTTATTATTATTTCTCCTCATTTCTCTCATGGTAAGCACTTTTATATATTTTTTTATTCATAGATACTACTAATAGGCGTCTTTTAGTAATTGTGCGTCATCCCTAGGCGGCGGTGCGCGGCGGCACGGAATGAAAGCGCTGCGACGACCCTCGTCATCTGAAGGAGTGCGCCGCAACCGCTCTACATTTTGTACGAACAACCCGATGACGTCACAGACCTCTCATTTCCAAATCATCCACCCAGTTGTATTTGTACTTTGTTGGGACAAGCCTTCAAATGTCCCCGTGTGTTTGTAGTGGAATCAATTTATCTCTATGATTCAAATTTGAAAAATAGGAGCAAATGCATTCCGCATTTATGCGGGGTCCGCTGCAACTTTAGTAGGGAAAAAGATATAGGGTATACATTTTTTTTTGGTAATTTAAATAATTTACTCGTTTGCTAAATTGTGTATTTTCCAAATCTCTTTCACTGTTTAGTTAGTACGTGTCCAGCTACCCTATCAGGGATTATGTTGCTGAAACATTTTGTATTTACCTACACCATTTGCTCCTCATTGTCGGTTTACACTTGCTAGCAATAAATCCGCTATGTTCCGATTCAGATGTCCGATGCATTATGATTTATGAATGAGTCATCGCAGTGCAGATAGGACTCGTCGCGGCACCCGCCGGGTACGGGTCAACATTACTCAATATTTCTCGAGGGAACGTGTGTTATGTATTGATACTGAGAAACTGTGTGTGAGTGTGACGTATTTTTCATGTTGTGTGTATGATAAAGTGATTGAATAAGCTTCATTGATAAGAAGTAATCTTATCTTATAGGTACGTCAATGATGACCATAGAGACCATAAAGTTCTAAAATCGTTATTAAATCCTCAGAAATTGCGAATCTTTGGTTTTGACCAGTGAATATTGATAATAATGATCTTGTATGATTATTATTGTATTATGAAAATGTTTCAGCTATTGAATATAAAAAAAACAATAACAAAGTTACCTACTCAATCAACGTTGTTTAATGGATATCCTATGGGATAAAGTCATTAATGTATAAACATCTCAAAATTTAATAGAAAAATAAGATTTTTTAAAATCGGTTTATAAATGACGGAGTTCTGAGGTAACAAACATTTAAAAAAAACACAGCCGAATTGAGAACCTCTTCCTTTTTGAAGTCAGTAAAAAAGATTTTGAGAAGTAAGTTTATTTTTATATACTTATATTAAAATAAGTATATAGATGGGAAAGGTCAAAATATTGCTTATGGAAATGCGAAAATCCCAATACGAACACAAACTAGGATTACTTGCCGCAAGGTCCGAATGGATGACTCTGTAAATAGAAGGCGATTCAATTCGCTCACCGGATTTAAATTTGTTACATATTTTATCAGGTTTTTGATAATAACGAACCGAAACCCTTGCTCTATATTATGATTATTTGTACAAAGCGTAATGAATGCTTACTTATGAGGCGTCGGATGAATCAAGGTAGAGAAACGCGTGAAATATGTGCATTCTAAGATGCGAAACTATGTTGATAAGTTTAGTGATTGGAGTCAGTAATTCAAACATTTATACTGTGTGAAAACTTTTTTATCAAGAATCAGGTATGACTCTAAAAACCCACAGCATTTTCATTTTTAAAGTTCACTCGAGAGAAACCGCAGATAAAGTTATTTATTGCATATCAAATTCAATACTTATTTAAGAAACATTAGATTTCTGTTAAAGATATAGATCTTGTCGGCGAGCTATTAGGTTACGAAATTATGACTTACAATCTCGCGTTATAACTGCACAAACATAAATTTATTGCCGCCGTTAAAAAGCGAAAGAACTCATAAAGGGATATTGTTACAGCTTATTTCTCATCTTTAACATTATTGAACAATATTGCCTTATAAAGTTATGAAATTGTTGGAAATAAGACGTCCGTTTGGCCACATCTGTTGCAGAAACGGCTAGTGGGGACTCGGGTGTACGACTTTAAGGACCGCTAACTTGCAAGTGGACTTAAGTTATCGTCCCTCTTTAGGATAACGGAAATAGACGCATGAAATTAATAGCGATATATATAATTATAAAGTGTGTAAGGTGAAATGAGGAACAAATTCAAGCCTATAATAATCCATGCTTGTAAGTAATAACACAAATATAACTAAAAAACCAAAGTTAAACCATAGAGGAAACCTGCAACGTGAAGTACCCATGCGCAAGCGACCGACTGTGAGGTGACTTATCTATCATAGATGAATGACTTCTAGTGTGGTCAATTTTAATTTTATTCAAAACCGGATTAGAACAGGCAAACATTGCTAGGAATTAATAGTAGGTTCGTTATTCTGTAATGAGATTAAAAATTAAGACAATATATTTTTTAAATATTTGAAACGAGAATCGAATAATTAATACCATCCTTAAATACGATCATCATATCTTGTAATATAACAATTGATCTTTAAACCGAATTTAAGGATATTTCTCTGTTGGCGGTCCTTTTGTGATGAGTTTCCCTAACTAATACAATGAACAGCGCCAATTTTACCTAAAACATTACTGTCTAGCCCAAAAATATTACCCCACTCTAACTCCTCCCTAACGCAACAGTGGGTATGAGTATTTCATTAGCGCAGTTTAACTTGGCATTCAGTACGACGCTAATGCGTGAGGTTCCAGCTAATTGGCCACAATTACCGGCATCATGTGCTTTGTTACTCGGCGCTTGTCTAAGGAGATCATTTAGCGGTTTTAGATAAGGGGGATTCGAAATTATTATGGTTTTATATTATTGTGTTTGTGAATTCCATGTTCGTAAAGTTTACGGTACCTACTTTTTGCAGAATTTCAGATTTATTGAATTAGAAAAAGAGCTTGTGAATTCATTATTCATACTTAAGCTACATTCACTCTGTCGACGATAAAGAAATTGAATCAGCTGTTTAGGTTTAGAACACTCTCATAAAGAATCTAAGTCCTACTAATATTATAAATGCGAAAGTTTGTGAGTGTGGATGTATGTATGTATGTATGTTTGTTACTCCTTCACGCAAAAACTACAGAACGGATTTGGATGAAATTTGGAACACAGATAGATTATAACCGGGATTAACATATAGGATACTTTTCAAACCAATAATCCAATACTACGCGGATGAAGTCGCGGGGCACAGCTAGTATTTTATATATTTTGAGTATAACAGCCACCCGTTCCATGTGTCACATGCAGCGCCGATAATTATCTCAAGATGGGACTTACCTTCAGATAAACATTTTCAATGTATGATGCCATTATAAGCGTTTCCACCTCCCCCGAACACTGTCGAAGTATGCGTGGTTTGTTGCTACAAATTTGTCTCTACATGATACTAATATAATAGACTTTCTCGTCTTATTTTGAGGAACCTCAATACTAATATGTTTAAACTAGTAAGGTACAAAATATATAGGTATCAAAATGCCTTATACCTAAGTCAGTGTGTCCATTCATTATTATTTCTTCTTTAATTAATTAATTATATCATTGCAACAAAAAACAATATAACGTGTCTTAGCACATAAATAACGGTGAATAATACCTACTATTTTGTCATTACCTACTTGTGTATGAGTATCTTGTGTAAAAGCTGTAGTTTATTAATAAATAATCGTGACGTAAGACGGTACAAATTGTTGCAAAATGATTCAGACGGTTCTCGTTCCTAGAGCTATGAATTAGATAGATGTGGCAATTATTTTATCCGACCATTACAAACAAATGCAGAAATTCTCTAGTTTTTTCATCAGACTATGTGAATCCTAGACTAGGGCCGAGATCGCCAACACACTAAAGGAACAATAAAGGTCTCTGACCCCCACATCAGAGGTTGAACGCGGCCGGGCCATAGAGGCCCGGTTAAAAAAAAACACACTCTAAAGGACTGTTAGAGCAGTAGACAATTAAAAGAATATGCCTAGGAATCCGCTCTGCACAACTTCTATGTAGCGGAAGATTTAATTCCGTCTTGAGTATAAATATCCATTTCTCTCAACCAGCTCATAAAGTCGAGATGTTAACGAGGATATTAAGTTACCTTGTTTCTTCACAGATTTTATTAGTAATCATAGTATTTAACTTGGATTTTCCCGAGTGAAAGTTTTTGGCGACCTATGAGCAATGGGTATTGTCCGCTTGAGTTTTTGTAATAAGATTTAACATAACATTTGAAGACCTCTTGGCGCAGTGGTTTGAGCGTAGACCGCTCGTTTCACTGCACCGGGTGGTTGCGGGTTTGATTCCCGTCGGGGCAAATTTTGGAAATGGTATTTTCGTAACTTTCCTAGGTACACCCTGTAACTGGGATCGCTCCCAGTCCATTGTACGGTACCCATAGTACAAGCTTTGCTTAGTTTGGGAACATACCGTTGATGTGTCAGTCTGGCGATACGAGTATTTATAATTTATTTAAATTGAATACTGTTGTAAGTAGAACAGATGATAACAGAACAACTACTTACACTGTCATGCTATACATGACATCTGTAATCGAGTAAGTAATGAAAATTAAAATATTCATTAAACAATAAGATACCTTATTAAATTAATAGCAATGCCTTGTCACATTCGTTTCAATTTAAATGGGACAAAATTATATTATCTCATTGATCTTCATTTGATTCGGTAATTTGATACGTTTTAACTTTAGATAGAGTCCTACTTCTGATGCATTCTTGTGAGAACTCTGTGCAAATTACAATTACAAATTGAAACCGACTTTGCTGATAGTAACTTGACGTCAAACGTTTGCGTCAATCACGTAGGGGGCAGTTAGTAAGGGTTTATTCATCTTTTAGTGACGCATATTGAATTGACGCATAATGTTTGCTTGCATTATGTGGGTTTCTGGTTTCATATTAATATGCTGAGTATACGAGTCTTAGGTAACATTTGAATTGGGAGGTAATTTTATTGCATTTTTAGTGCTCGCGACGCTTGAATTTAAATTATTTTGGCCATAATATAATATAAAACATACCTATGGATTATGAGTTAAGGCGTTTATTGTCCAAAAGGTTTTGCAATATTTTGACCAGAGATTAGAGAACATTAAGGTGATAATTTATTGCGCTTTCTGTAGACAGTCTAAGATAATATTAACACATAATTGTAAGATGGACGTTTTTAAGAAAAAAAAATCTAATCAAAGCTCTACATTTTGTAAATGCTACCTCAGCGTATTTTCTGACGTATCCTCGTCTATTAAGATTCCACACAAAAACCTGAACGTGTAACTTAAACTGGGCTATTACGTCATTACCTTCCGAGCTCACTTATTATCTAGTGGCCAGAATAGCTAGAGCTCTGACGTTTTAAAAACACACAACCATTTGTTATCCCTGACGCGTCGACGTGGTTCTTATCGGACTGGTCATTGTAACGTGAATAAATGCAGTTTAAATAGTTGTTCGTAGAAATGTACAGTTGATAAATTGGCTCGTCCGTCGCACTCTTGCGAACGCACCTTCTGTAGTTCAATCACTAAATAATGGTGCGTATTTTAATGTATGTTTAAACTATGTTTTCATTGTATTAGTACTCCAGAATTTATTGTCTTGACATTGAAATCGTTTAGCGATTACGTAATACATAGTGTTCATCTAGTTACATCAAATCCGTAGTTCCTTGCTATGAGATCGCAATGAGTTTTGTAAAATATAAGATTATAAATAGTTAAGTAGGTACATATACTTCACAATACATGATAGTGATGAACAATGTTTAATAATGCGGTTGCGGTCAAAATATCCATTAACGTTAGCCGCCACTCTGACGAACATTCTAATTATAATAAAAAGTAACATTTTATTTGACGAATTGTATTTCTACTTTTGAAAAAAATATTGGGATATTATAAAAAAGTATATAATTAATAGAATAATTGAAGATCGAATTTTATAATATAAATACCAAGTTACGCATTTGTCAAAAACAAATCATTTTGAATTCCATATACAGTATTTTTATAATCTAAATCAAATCGAAAATCAATTGATGCACTCTATTCGAGAGAACGATGGTTCAATCTAGGTATGTTCTGCACCGTCATGTTATTTTTTAAGTTTAAGTAATTTAACGTATAAGTACTCCTCCGGTTATTGACACGGCAGGTGCACGTACCAATTACTTAATGGTTCAGATGGTACAGATGGTTCTCTATTATAGAAATAAAGAAGCAGCTGCATATCACTTTAGTTCCTATTAAATTAAATATAAGGTGTGGTGTTGGTTTTAAAAATGGTCATCAAAGGCGACTACAGATGGACCAACTAATCAACTATGCGGTTTGGATACAAAATAGACGTGGAGAGGAGAGTCCAGTGGCTCTACCTGTTTTGTATACGCTCGATAGTCGCTGGTATCTACGTTGACAAAAGAGTCTTACCAATTTACGATTGGGGTGCTGTGTAATTTGCCATATAAATATTGTCCGTAGATGCTAGCGACTAATTAGGTGTATGAAACGCGTAAAACTTACGGTAGAGTATGGTAGAGACTCTACCAGCATATGAGGGAAGCTTTATTTATTAAACTCAATAGTTGCTCTTTCAAATGATGAGTTAATTTTTTTTTGAGTATGTAAACTCAAATACAAGATTAGCATAATTTAACGTGTTTTTATCAAACATTCACTATTTACGCAGGTATTTATTTCATGACATCATTATGACATCACTTTAAGTGCATCCCAAAGATTTTCCCAGAACATTATACTCGTACTGTGAAATTCCGTAGTTTGATTCAATGCGACAACATCCCTTAATGAATTGTTTTACTTCACTCAGTTTGATAGAGTACGATCGGCGTTTTGAGGAAATAATTTTATATCCTTCTAATAGGAGATGAAGTGGATCCATCAATGTCGCAGCAGGAGTTCCTGGAGAAGGATTGCCGTTATAACCAGTTAGCTGAGAGTAATGGGTGAATCATGTTAGATACGATTTTCTAGAGGGCAATTGAATCAACAATGTTGTTTTTATTGTTATTTAAGACTAGCTGAGCCCGCGACTTCGTCCGCGTAGAATTTAACTTAACAAAAAAGCCCGTTAAATCGCGTTTTTGCTATAGGTGTCGTATGTACTTTCATGTGCATTTAGTGAAAAGTTGTTATTTTAATATTACAAACAGACACTCCAATTTTATTAATTTGTATAGATACTTGTGCGTAGAAACCTAAACAGTACACCATAGGAAGATTCTTCAGGTACCAGGGGCGGAGCAGAATGCCGTGTTTCATTAAAAACTATTGACAAGTATACATACATTCGGATTTAATAAACAATCTTAGCAAATCAGTCTTATAATTATTGTAATGGGTCTTTCAAAATTATTAATAGTAAATAATAATTTAACGTAAGTATTAACATTTTTTAACCTAATACCATTTGGGAAACTGGTAATTCTATATTAAACACATTTATTTAAAAATTAAACATTAAAATGGCATGCCAATACTACAATACGACTTTACAACGATGGGAACCGGTGGTGTCCATTTAGTATTGGTATATTGGCAATAAGCATGAATAAATATACTTATAAAAATATTTAATACTAGCTGTGCCCCGCGACTTCATCCGCGTAGTATTGGATTATTGGGTTAAAAAGTATCCTATATGTTAATCCCGGTTATAATCTATCTGTGTTCCAAATTTCATCCAAATCCGTTCAGTAGTTTTTGCGTGAAGGAGTAACAAACATACATACATACATACATACATCCACACTCACAAACTTTCGCATTTATAATATTAGTAGGATACTAGCTGTACCCTGCGCGCGTTGCTACGCTGTCAAAGATTGGTCATACCAACTCAGAAACCTTTGTGGGCTCATGCACAACACTTTGCTGAAGATCATAACATAATCAAATGCATAGTTTACGATTCTATAAAGGACATACAGACAAACATTCATTTTTATATCTATAGATAGATAGATTGACTTAATATGATTCTGATTGCCGTTATAGCTATTAGTTGCTATCTCCAGGATAACTATACTACCTATAAAATAATGATGGTACCAGTGATGACTTAACTTTATGCTGGATCTCTACAGGAGAACAAGATAGAAAGGCCATAGAAAACTAAAGCGAACAGCGTAATGAAGAATGAAGAAATAGAGCCAAGTATGCGGTCAGAGCTTTGTATTTATGTTCTGTTCTATTCTGATATTCCAAAAAAATGGGAATACGAGTGAGATGACGTTAATCCCGAATTCGTTATTGACCGGATTCGATAATATTCGCTAATGAGGTCGTAAAATTGGGCCACTAGAATATGCCACGAATACTTTCGGGCAAAAATATCGAGTGACAAAATCAGATGTTCCGGAGTGACTTAGTTTAGTTAGACTATATTAGTTGAGTCAGAGTTGTGTAGCCACCGTATACGGTAATCCCTATGCATTTATATTTTCATCCTGGGATGATTCAACCAATTATTTTAGTTTTTATCCTTACCTATATAAAATTCCGATGTGCATTGTTTGAAATTCTTGTTCTCCTAAACGGCTTCACTGATTTTGATGTTTTTTTTTGTATATCTTTGGGGTCACTTGGATGATTCTTAGCTATAGTTGGACCTGGAAGGTGGCGCTGTTGTCGACATCCAGATAATAAAAACTACGCTAGCAAAGCTGCGGGCAAAAGCAAGCATTATTAGTAAAATTTATATATTAATATGTGAAGGAAAAACATTGTACCACTTTTTACGAAAATTGCGCGGACTGAGGAGAAAGAAATTTAGCACACTTATAGTTTATATAGATAAGGAGTGCAGAATGCTAATATTTTTATATTATAATACTTACAAATACATAAAATCAATAAATAAAACATCACACACACTACCATGAATTGACACACACACATTTGTATCCTCCTCACCCACTGACTGTCTGACTGACAAACGGTGACAGTTTTTGGAGAGCGGGACTTCCCTAGAGCATTCTGCGTGCCAGTATCAAATAGTCTTTGACAATAAAACCTTAATAACGTTTAAAATTAAAATTTAAATGAATTGTAGTCGAATTTCGACTATTTTAACAGGTAAATACTATATAGTTATATTAAATTTAGATATTTTTATTGCGTGGCTGGTTAAAATATTATATTAAATGGAGCAGGTAATCGTGTCACAATCGTATAAATATGGTCTAAAGTCAATGTAAGCAACCTTTCTATGTGGATATAGGTACTAACAATGGTCTGGCGGCGACCCCAGTGACACCGAAAACTGGACAAATTAACAATCTCCTAATTAGCCCAAATCCAATATCTCACGGTATGATAAACCACCAAACCTGAATTCGGAACGCACCAAACGGTATATTAGTGTGAATTGGGACAGTTATACATTCACAATAATTAAATTAAAATGTTCACACTCCAAATTCATCGAAAACTGAATTGAATACAGTGTGGCAATTTGGAACTAATCCACACACACTTCTGCAAACTAAAATCAACCTAGAACCACTAATACAAGGTTGGTTTTGGTCTACAGCAGTGCATGTGGGTTGATTTCTTTCTGCAAAACGTTGTCCAATTTATAATGACGGGCTCATTATCATTGCCATGTAAATAAATAAGTTGTAAATTACATATTTTTATTGCTTGTTTTTAGAAACTTCTTCGTCATTAGAAACTGATTTAGGTTACGAACGGAATCTGTATTTCACGCGACCGGCTTGACCAGCAAATACGCTCCCATTGTTATGTTAAAATATAAAACGGTTTATAAACCAATAAAATAGCTTTATTTGCATTTAAGTGGAATGCGGAATCCGGACCAACCTTTAAAAATAAATAAAGCCTGATAATGGTTTTGCGTTCAATCGTAACGACTTAATGATCAAAGAACCGAATTCGGAGTAATTACGTAAAATAACGGTACATAGGGCTACCCTATATTTATAAAACATGCATATTGTCTATGTCTTGTGAAATAATCTTATTTTGATTAAAGTTATATTATGAGAACTAGCTGAGCCCGCAACTTCGTCCGCGTGGAATTTAACTTAACAAAAAAGCCCGCTCCCGCGTTCTGAGCCCGCGCGACAGGACCCATTTTTTTTGTTTTTATAAAATAAAAGTAGCCTAAGTTACTGCTTATAACATCAGCTATCTACCAGTGAAAGTCCCGTCAAAATCGGTCCAGCCGTTTCGGAGATTACCCGGAACAAACACACAGACACACAGACAGACACACAGACAAAAAAATTTTTAATCGCGTTTTTGCTATAGTTGTCGTATGTACTTTCATATGCATTTAGTGAAAAGGTGTTATTTTGATATTACAAACAGACACTCCAATTTTATTTATGTGTATAGAAGAGAGAGCACAGAAGACAATGGAAGAGACAGTGAGATACTTTTATCAAATAATGTGGACCAGACTAGACTAGCGATTACTATGACTAATAATACACATACAATTTGAGTATGTAGATTATAGAAATAATTATACTTTTACTAATATTTTTATGTTATGGCAACCCTAATATTACTGAGTACAATCGCGGAAACAATGCAATAGATAAAATATCGAATAAGTACAATCGCTAGATAGATTAGATTATAAGTGGTTTTTTCTGCAATATATCGTTACATCATATTGTACCTAAACATAAGAATGTCTGGCAATTAATATGATACCGTTACGAAACTGCACTCAAATACTCTTGCTTTGTGGTTAAAACAATACCTTCACGGCTGTAATTCCTCGGAGAGATAAACATAAGTATGCTATCATAAACACGCTTTTAATCAAAGTGTTTTCGGAAACGTGATCATAAAGTTTGATGTTGGTCCTTGAAACGATCTTCGAAATACAAATTTAGGTCAAAAATAAAATTAATGACACGTTAGAAAGGAAAGAAAACCATCGTGCATAAAATCTTTAAACGGACTTAGAGATTGAATTGGGCCATTCATTTATTTATTTAATTATTTTATTTAAAGTTAAAATAGAACGGCCGGAGGCCAATTACACTAATTAACTACTTAACTGAATGATTTTTAGAAATTATAATGTATCTTTATAAATTATAATTTCTAAAAATCATTCATCCTTCTCACAAAACCTCAAACATACCAACAAAATCTACGCCCATTCATCCGCAAACAAATCCATGCATGCGTTGGAATCCAGGAGCTCGTTTAGTTTATATTAGGGCCGAATAAAAATAATTAGACAACATATGCCAAATCAATTGGCAGTCACTGTACGTAACGTTTGTCGTGTAATTGCACTCGAGTAGACGCGGGTGTGTTGGCAATCTAACACAATTAGCGCAAATGGGTTTGCACCATTTGCTTTTTCTTGTTTGCAACTTCCTCCGTAAACAACGGGGAACAACCTCGTGTATGTTACACTTTATTCTTCTATAGTGTTCTTTCTATGGTTTTCGGTCTGTCACCGGGATTGTCCCCAGTCCATTGTACGGTAGATACCCATCGTAGGTAAGTACAAGCGTTGGGATTATATAGTCGGTGTGTAGTCTGACGATATTTTATAATTTAAATATCATACTAATGCATTTTTTAATAAGTAATGAAATTATCTTAAATCTAGTCTTAAATATTAAAATATTATATTAAATCAGCATGTCTTAGAAAATGTAAACAATTTTAAAAATACTTGTGAAATCCGCCAACCCGCACTGGGCCAGTGTCGTGGATTATGGCCTGAATCTCCCTCGTAGGGAGGAGTAGCACGTGATGTTCCGATATTAAACTCCTTTTTCTGATTATTAAAATTATACCTAAGGGTTCCTCGTACTACGGAACCCTCAAAATAAAACTCTAGGCATCGGTCGTTAGTTCTTTAACGAGGACAAAACAACGTCACTTCAACATGAGTTTTGCTTCTGTATCCCAATTGTACATTTTTAACGACAAATGTTTTTTTAGTTTATTTATGAGTGGACCGTTGCGCGTCCACATGTACCGAGACCGAGCGGCCGCGCCCGAGAAATTAGTTATGACTTTATATTTACTTGCTCAGCCCTCAAACTGGATCGCTCGAGCGCGCTCATCGCTCGGTACGTGGACGCGCCTATTTAGGGCGCCCGTCCACACGACCCTATTGATCGAAAGCTAGCCCAGCCCGCCTGTTGCAGCACCGTTACTGTTGATTTTCAAAAATAAATAACATTTTGTTGTCATACTCTTGGTATAGTTAATTTCACGAAGACGCGTGAATTCTTGCAAATTGACCCATATTCCATGGTTATAAGAGTCACAGCACGCGTCTTCGTGAAATGAATGAACCCTAAGAACCTACTTACAACTCGTGCATTATCACCATGACAATTCATTTCGTATTTACCGTCATCTCTTGGAAACGACTCCATCCATCGCGCGTTCGGAGAACGGAACAAATTGCTTAATGTTGAAGCTGGGATGTTTGAACGCACGCCGTTGTTTGCTCAGGCGCGCAAACATCAAATTATGTGTTTGCGCCAACTGGCTTCTGATACACCCAGAATTATTTGATTACCAGTTATTTCCGATGCCGTAGGTGACATCTTTGTAAACTAAACATTTGTCTGATATGTTTGTCAATTAGTATTACATGTTATTCGTTGCTCAGAGGTGTCTTTGTGTTTAATGACCTTTACGATTAACGTTTCATTTCAAATATGTACCTACTATAAAAGAAAAATATTAAGATAACATGATTTGCATTTATACAGTTTAAAAAGCAAAGAAACAGGTAAACAATATATATAAAATACTATGTAAAAGGTGTTACTACAGCAAGCGATCGACGTTTAGTCCATTGGTGTGGTAACACCCTTTATACTGAGATGCACGTAAAGGAAAACAAGAAATTTATCACAATATGTAAATAGTGCAACCCACTAAACTGTCATAAAATACGGCACACCTCCACAATAATAAGTCCACAGCCTTATTGGACGTTCATAAAGCCCCAAATTGATTCAACGATATCAAATTTAAATATGAATTCGTTTTGTGTGAATAGGTTTTATTGAATATGCGACATGTTTATGTGATTGTAATATGCGATTTAAACATTATTGACGATTTAAAAAACTATAACGTTAGAGGGTGGGCAAGTTGTTGAAGCCGGTAGTTTTTGGTCAGGTAAAGAACCTGATGCTAAGCAGTTACCGTAGCCTATAGATGCTTGCAATACCAAAGGCATTGGTCGCACGTTATTGTCCTGAAGGGTAGTGGGACAGTGGGACGGTAAGAGAGGGGTGGTGGGCTTTCGAGCCAGCCCGTACATGAGCTGCAGTTCGTCTTTACCATCATCAAAAATGGTTGCTAAAGGCATTATACGTGTTTAGTCACTTCATTCGTAGTTTACCTTAATTTTGATCTCAGTATAGTTCCATAACATCAGTATTAAATACAGACTCATGTACCTATTCCAAGCTCTACCATGGAGCTCCAGACAATTGCATTATGTGGGCTAATTCTATCAGCCCGCAGGCCGATGTAGTCTGACGCGACATTACTTGCGCGTTGTCGACCTGGGCCCTAACCACGCTAGCTACTCAAAACGTAATAGAAAAGCAAACGCTCGCGATTACGTTTCAAACGCTCCTCTTTTGACGTTTTGCTGATACCATACCATATCAATGTCAGTAGAAATCGTTCAGCAAAACGTCAAAAGCGGATCGTTTGAAACGTAATCGCGAGCGTTTGCTTTTCTATTACGATTTGAGTAGCTAGCGTGGTTAGGGCCCTGGAGAGAAGTGGGATAGAAGGAGGGGATTGGGCTTCTAGCTCTCTTACTTATCGTACCAAACGCAGCTGTAATAGATACTTTACGCCGATTTTCTGTGTGAGGGTGGTACTACTCCGGTAGTAGTCAGTTGGCTACAGATTGGCTCCACCACCGTAAACTTTACCGTATAACGTCAATAGCCTAAGAAATAAGTAAGAGTCTAAGGCGTCAATAGCGTAGTGGTTAGAGGGGCCGCTCTCGTAGCCGAGAGGTTCCGGGATCGATCCTCATCTTGCCCATTAAACTATAGACGTGCGCCCACACCTAACACTAGCCTACCTGGAGGGGCTGATGGGAATACTGGACATGTGATGAACTCACATTGCTAGTAACCTTTTTAAAAAACAATAACAAAATAACTAAGAAAATCCTTAAACTCATGAATAATTTATTCTTCGGTGTCAAACAAAAAAATAATTCAATTTGTTCCTCGATAATTGCAGCGAACTTGGTTGTAGGGGGTCTCGGTCGGAGGACTGATAAAAAATCTTTAATGATTGATGAGTTTCTCGCAGGCTCTCAGCGAAATTATAGAGTTTAGGTATTTATTGGATTAAACGTTCTAATCTCCAATCTTTCGTGAAATTTTTTCGCCCGCCCTTCGGTCTAAGTAATTAATTATGTTATTTGGGTATTATTGGAAATCGGAGGGGAGATTTTTTTGTGCGCCGTTAATTTGTTTTAGGTAGGCAAGATAATTTGATCGCCACTTTTTGTTAAAGCTGTTTAGATTAATTATATTTGTTTTAAAATTATTTTTATACTGATTCGAAATTGCTTACATTTACATATCTATAATAATTTATTTAGATAGAATACCTACACTAATTTCTTGTCAATAAAAAATTAACGTGTTTATTTAAAACGACAACACCGCTTTTATAAATTGTCTCTCATTATCTCAAGGATGTTGAACTATCGAATCTCATAAATAAGATCCTTGAAAAAATTTCGGCTACATCGCTCGCTCTCCTTAATTGGTATCATTAAAATTCAAAACCGTTACACGAACAGTTAAAAGGCAGACCGCATTTAGGCCCACTCAATCAAAACGGCAAGGCATTCGAGGGACGAGGTGGATTGAAAAGACCTCCGCGGCACGTGTTGACTCGACAAACATTGGATGGGAAATGAAATGAAACGAACGAGTTCCCAAGTGTCGCCCCTCGATAGGGTTGCTATGCTTTCATATTTATGAGGTTCAGCTGTGGTTTTAACTCATTGCAATATAGCTATCTACCTACAGAGGAGAGCATTGTCCGTCGTTAAATATTAATTCTAAAATTCTACATCCCTGATTTGTATGAACTGTAGCTGCTACTTATGTTAATTTTAGTATTATATTACCTACCTACACGACCGTTGAGGATATAAATGTCGCAAAAATTGACCAGAGGTATAATTAGGATGAGTTTTGAAGTGTTCGAATGTCTCCATACATTTACCAGTAAAACTGCAAGTTTCCGCTAAGGGCGCTCTTGTGCAGTGTATGTGAAAGATTCCATCACTCTGTCTTTTTTAGACGATATCAACACTAGTACTTACCCGTAGTATTCTTCAATTATTACATCGTAAGAGATGACTTTGACATATTTTCTGTTGTGACGTAAGTATTTCTTATTATTTCTGTTATTGATCTTAATTTGTTATTAATTGTTAAGTTAATAGTTTTGTTTAAACCTTACGTAACAGGCTAATGATCTGATATTAATGGTAGACTAATTATTTCCCCATTTATTTGACATAACGAATACCACCGTGGAGGTAATTTTAAGATTCCTTGTTGATATCCAGGGAAAATAACAATCTTAATGCATTATAATAAAGTTAAGTTTCTAATACAAATAACAAAAGGTAAGTTTTAGTAACACGTATCGCCCTCTGGCATAAATTTGATAAGCTAATGCAAAGAATTTCGTAAATTTAGATAAGGATTCTAAACTGGATAATCTTAGTAAACTCTTATCATCATAATGTACAATATAGATTTCCTTGAAACTTACTAGTCGCTTCACTTATCAGAAGATCAGAATTTGTTACATCCATATCGGCTTGTAAATACCTCATAACTTTGATAGTGCCCGATAGCGGAGTCGAATCGAAATGGGAACAGTTAGTTGAGGTCTTTAATAATGACAGTAACATTTTAAACTGATAAGACTTAAAGGTTTCATTTAGAAAATGGAAAATTAAGTGGTAATAGATACCTTTTAATAGGTCTATGATAATGGTACATTATTATCCACGTAGAGTATGGAGTTGTGTTTGGTTTTGGGAACGAGATTGTATATTATGCTTTGAGAAAATAATGCTAAGAAAACATGACTCAATGTCTATATCGGCATAGACTTTTCATACTGTCTGTCGACCTATCTTAACCATTACTTTAACCTGTGAATATATTATAATTTATCTTCTCCATTATGTTGTCTTACTGAAATCACTGTCGGTTTTTTTTTTAAGTCAATCGTTCTGCTCCTATTCAAAGACGAAAAATTAACACCGATTTATGTTGTAGTCTCTACTTTTTAAGAGGAAAAGAAGCGACTACATCATAAAAACACACGGCAGTCGATGACACGTTACAAAAAAAAAAAAACTAGTAACTATGCTTGGTAAAGAAAGATAATTGTTAATACACTTGCCTCAATTTTATCAATCAACTTGACGCATCTTATCAATCGGAATGTAAGCCAGGAGTCAAAATGTTATTTTCATTAAATGAAAAAGTAACGAGACATCTTGAGGTCCCGCTTATTTATCCAGTGGACCCGGTTTTGACGTGGAGAGCTTATAAATAAGAGTCGTTAGGGCTGCCCTCCGCCCCGCTTTGTAACGAGAGTGTTATTTGAGATAGGTAGTTCTCGTATTGAAGATGTTGAAGGCTGCTAGTTTAGTGGCGTAGTTACTGTTGTGCCTTTTATTATTTATACAAAAATATTATCGCATAAGAAGTAGGTAGGTACAGTCACTAATATTATATTTTAATCTTACGTATTAAAGAAAAATCTTCTTTCTCGTAATCCATTTAATTTCCAAACAAAAAGGAACGTAAGCCGGCTATATGGGACACTATAGGACCGTCTAGACTTTTCAGAAATTTTACGATGCCCTGGAATAACTAACGCTGTCGGATACTTTTGGCATTATTTATTAGCTATTTAGGTCGCTAATGGATCACTTTGCGACCTAGTTTGTTGAGTACGTAGTTTTATTTACTTTATTAATGGACGATATAACCTAATATATTATGTTATGCTCGATAAACAATAATGTCGTATAAGGCTTCTAGAAAATCTACTACATTTTTCAATTATTCCAAAGTACAAACAACTTCTATACCTAACCGTTAGTCCCACTTATAACTCTAATAATAATTAATTAAGTGTACTAATTAATTCTCTCAATATGAACTAATCAATACACGTGACATTTTTTCGTCTCAGATTAAGATAATCCGAAATTCTAACGGATAATGAACGCGCACGAAAATTCGAATTAAAATAAGTAAGTAAATTAATTTATCGGGTCGTGATTTATAAAGCGGGCTCGCGTCGTGTGTGTAGGCGGTAGGCGTATCTTATCTTCGGCTGTCAGACGCGAGCTACCGGGCCGACGTCGGATCGGAGTCGTCGCGCATCGATAGCGCGCTCCTCATGTCGTCGCGATAAGCCCTACACGCTATTAAATACTCGCTTTATGAGACCTTTTGGTAGGACGCTTTGTACGTGACGAAACGTGTACGAGAGGTTTATCAGTGGTATTTGTCTTTGCGTATTAAAACAATTTTAGGTAGTTTTTTCAATGCAATTGGAATAAAGACCCTTATCTTATATATACAATTCTCGTGTCACAATATTTGTTACCATACTCCTCCGAAACGGCTCGACCGATTTTCATGAAATTTTGTGTGCATATCGGGTAGGTCTAAGAATTGGCTACTATCTATTTTTCAGGCCCCTAAATGTTAAGGGTGGTCCACATTCCACGCGGACGGAATCGCGGGGCACAGCTAGTAGATTTATAAACACCTACATGGAACCTGACCATTTCAGAGGTACGAGACGAGATTTAGGCCCGTATTAATAAATCGATCTCAAGTCTGAGAGCGTTCTTGGAAATGTCATTCTTATGTCATACCAGTACAAAATTAAACGTCAAAAGCGTACTCAAGACTGCTCTCAGACTTGAGATCGATTTACTAATACGAGCCTTAAACCTGCACATTATGTGATCAACCACTGAACTATGCTCTACATCTGACAAAGAATATCTTAAAGTACCATTATAGGATTAGAAATCTGCATAAAAAAGGTTGAAATTTCATGTTGATATTCATAAATACTCGTACTTCGCTAATATGCGTATTATTATGCGTTATAAGTATACACATAGGTGTCAAAATTGACGTAGGTATAGCTTATCTGAATATTTTAGTTTTGACAGATTTTCTATGGGAAAACTGACGTATTCAGATATGTGGTACGTCAGTTTTGACACATTGCGAGTCGAGTGCGATTCGATCGAGATGCCAGCGGTTAACAGAGGTGGGCCCCAGCAGTTCTTGTACCAGTAGTTCAGGTACCCATTGGTCAGCTGTGCCGTGGGCGTGTTGTTGATCACTTCCTACCGGTCAACGCGACCGCTTGGCGTTAACGACGGCTGTTATTTTCTCTAGCTAGATAAACTAAAATATCCGTAGTGCCTACCTTTCTAGATAAACTCATTATTTATTACGTAAGTATGTATTACATTTTATCGTCTGTGAGTCAATTGCGTGATACCTTTTACGCGGCAAAAAGTCTTTTGTATTTATCGGTAAAAGATAATTAAAAGTTTTTTTAAATCTGTAAATATAAAAGGACTTTTAGAATTAAATAGTTAAAAATTAAATATTTGTTTTCTAAAATTAACCATGCTTAAATAATTCGAGTAACTACCATATCACATTATAGTACAATTGAGACAGGTAGGTCGACCATTAGAATTCGTTTGGATAAGACAAGCTATTTAAATTAGGTGACGGTGGTAGAGCCGAGCTGTAGCCAAATGAATACAGCTCACATATGGGCTGGTTCGACCCAGGGTAGCTACTACCCTCTCACAGAAAATCGGCCGAAAGACAAGCCCCCTCCCATCCCCTTTCTGTGTCCCATACACCTTCAAGTCGACAATGTGCAATACCTTGGGTATTGCAAGCGAACATCAGGCGGATCGCACGTTTGTTTGACGACTTTGTTATATAAAAAAAAATTAAAGTGAATAAGTTAAGTTTCCGGACAAAATACTTGTACATACATTTGTCTACCTACTTACCGACTTAAATTTTGAATTCCTTTTCATATTAAATGAACACATTAGCGATATGTAGGTTACTTTTTTTTTGTTTTTTTTAACCTATCCTAACCTAACCTACCTGCTTGTAATGTATGTAGTGAAGCGTTAAACAGACATAGACCTATTTATCACGCGATGCTCACCCACGGCCTTATGTGGGCGTCACAATAATAGTATGTAATAAAGGAAAGGCAGGTCCACTGGTCTGTGCAAAGGTTAAGGTTCGAGTAATTATGGTAATTGACGAATTTAGTCTCGTTATCTTCGTTTGAGATACGACTTTTAAATAGGACTACCTAGTCTTTAGCTTCGCTTGCGTAGATTTTATTTTCTGTATGTCGATAGCAGCGCCACCTGCCGGATCCAACTAAGTATAGTTAAGAACCATTCGAGTAACCACATAAGTGCAAAAATACATCGAAGCCAGTCAAGCCGTTTAGGAGTTGAAGAATTACTAACACACGCACACCACAATTAAATATATATATAAAGTTTTATGAGCAGTTTAGTTATAGGTACGGATGTCTGCATGAAGTTTTGTTTTATAAGAAGGTTTAAAGCTGATGGACCTCTGCTACTCACACTTAACTTTGTATTTAAATGTATACTACGGCAGTTCTGTTTCAGAAAACGTAATGTTAAAATTAAATAAATAAGGCAAACTAATTCAATAAAATAATCTATTCATTTTTGTATCGGTTCTCGTTGGCCGTGGAATAATCGGGTGTAGTGAATTTAACAAATGGGCCACGCTTCGTTGTGGTTTGTAAACTCAATACCAACACTCACTAGAAATAAGCTCGCAAAATTCTCAGTAAACAAAATTGCTACATACATGAAAACGAAGTACCTTGTTCATGTTTCAAGGTTGACCTAGAGATTCTTATAGAAAATTGGGTCACGGTACAGAATACCATGTAACGAATAGCAACATGAGACCACTGCAATTTACATGAAGGACACCGCAGGGGAACCTCGGGCCTGTGTGCGAATAAATAACTAATAAACCGCGATAAGGTCGGTCGTCGTGTAGGCGTGAGAACAGATGAAAAACAGCAGTTCGGCGCCTCAAGAGTCGCGGCGGTGTTGTGGCAGCGTTGAGCCACGGGCTTGGCGTATTTTTAATATTGTCGAAGCGTGGGCGGTTTAGCTTTCTTTAATTTTAGTAGCACCACAACGCACGAAACTAAATGATAAAATGGCGGCGGGGCATCGAGGCGCGGCGGGGATCTTTTGCGCCCCCGCCTTGACTTCGACGCGACGCCGCCGCGACGCCGCCACGACGCTATAGCATGTGGGCGAAGCTCTTAATTAGAAAATGTAAAAATGGTATTTGTACTTACCTTCTTTCGTGAACCGTTTTCTTGGCGAAAAATCTGGGTGTAGTTCCTGAAAATAAAATACATTATTGTGATTTCCAATCATTTCTCCGCAAAAAAAACAACTCTGTAAAGTGTCATCGGTCTTGCAAGCTCTTGGTACCTAATAAATAATTGTACATTATAGATTTATTCATAAGTTAGCCATTATGTACCTATTCTGTATCGGTAACTAGTATATCTGCTAATATTTAATGTCCAGCACTTCGGCTTTTACGAGCGTCAGAGCACAAAAAGGTGGATAATAACAATAAAACGCATCCTCAAAAACATTATACGTCCATCTTTATTGTGATCACGTTTCCTTTGACCGCTTTGGACAGTAAACTCTATCTACCGCTATTTACTTGTATTGTGGCATGCTAGAGCCACTTAGAGAGATTGCTTCGAGGCCTCTACGCAGCACATTCATTCACTCTAGATAGGATTCGGTTAATATGAGCAGTCTCTGCAAAAAGATAGTGGCCCTAGTACCGAAATAAATATTGTTAAGTATACACCCGTCTGTTGCAGAAACACTTGAAATATCTTTGTTGGAAAAGATAATGTTGGATGCTCATAAAAGGAGCCCTCTTGACTCTATATTGTTACGTTTTCATCTTTACCCGACTTCTCTTTATCTATAGAGAAGTAATTACTTGTTCTTCTTTGTAATTGCTTAGCTGAGTTATACTGATGGACTGTCCGTACATTATAAGGATATCTGAAAATGTTATTTATTCCCAGAAGATAAAAGGGTTCCAAATAGCCAAATAGTTGAAACTCAACTCTGAATTTAAAGAGTTCAAATTGGGTCAACTCAGCTTCGAAACGCTGAACTCTACGGTAGTTTTAGACGGCAAAACTAAACTTTGCAAGCTTGCTAACAACCCAGCATTTTCCTGTTCGATACTGTACCTACTGAAATGTTTATGCAGGTACCTACAGAAATAATCAAATAATTTATAATCAATATTTTAACTGTCAAATTGTTAGTAATTTTTATCAGTTTGTTATTTATTTTACCTTGTCCGGAATGAGAAATGAAAAGAAGCATCAAATCCCAATTATTATAACAATTTTAGTACCTGTCTGCCCAGCCAATATGTAGATTGTCAGTTTAGACCCACAAACCCTTACGTTATTTATATAGGAACAAGGTAATTGAAAATATTGAACCTCCAAGATTCTTTGGTATGCATCAACCCGTCGTCATTTCCCGGTCGGGTGGGCGAATAGCGAAAATATTTACTTTCTATTACCTGCCACGAGGGTCGGCGCGGTGAAATGGCCCCCTGAATAATTCCCACGTGATAACCCTTCATCTATGTCAAGCGTCGCCAGGAGGGAACAAGTGGAAGCGGAGAGAAGATAAATTAGGTACCTTTTGTTGGTGTAATTTCTTGAAGGTCGCATTTGCAACTACATTTGCAAATGCGACCTTAAAAAAAATTACACCAAAAAAGGTACCTTTACAACAATATTTTATGTAACCATTTTTTTAGGTATTAGATACAAGTTAAAACGGATTTAACTTGTATTTACTACCTAAAAAATGGTAAATATATAAAACATGTTCAAAGTGAATAAAAGTGTGACGTGTTTATTGTAACAGTTTTTCATAGTCATTATGCTATATTAATCATCCTTTTTAAACAAAATAAAAAGATATAAATTCGCAGTCAGATTTAAATTAAACGATTGATTACAGATAATATAGAGTGTAATGAAAAAAACCTTATGACTTCGAGATAGAGTTGTTATCGATATGATAATATCACGAAAATGCATTGCATGTATGTGCGATAGCTGCTTTTATTTCACAAAAAATCGATGGCTGATTACATACTAAATTACTTAGATTGGAATTTGAATACTTGTATTGCCATATCTTTTGAATTAATGAAGAGATACCACCTGTATCGTGACTTGGAACTGTGTGGAAGATAATTGTTGTAATAAAAAAATAAAAACGTAATATCATAAAACTGTGATTGAAGGCCCGTATTAGTAAATCGATGTCAAGTCTGAGAGCGATCTTAGAAATGTTATCATAACGTCATTCTAGTACAAACTTATATGTCAAAAGTGTACTCAAGTATTCTCTCAGACTTAAGATAGATTTATTAATATGGGGCAAAAGTTAATTCACAAATTCGGTGTACATCAATTATTTATTGATTATATCACAGTGGCAAATAAATAACCCAGAGGTTTTCCGACGACGTTTACCCTTGCCCAGTGTCCCAGTTATTATTACGGAGGCGGAACGTGACTAGCGTGTTTCGAATACTTTCTCATATTACCTCTTCGTATATTATGACAGCCTGGTACTTGAGCTCCGTGTTTGATCAATTTGATAACGGTGTACGAAGGATAGATTTACTAATCGGATGGGTGACCGGACCGAGCACGTGAATCATGACAAGTGTGTTTGATATTTCGTGGTTTATAAACATCTACAGTCTATTTCAAAGAGGAAGTCCCGCGGAAAAATACGGAACTAAATTGAACACAGTGTAAATTGTATTGCCGTCACGCGACTACAGCGCCGCGTCTACGGGACTTCGTATGAGAAATAGACTGTAAGAGGGCCCCTCTTTGGTAAACACCTAAGAAAGAAGCCCTCTTACAGTATAAGCTACGAAATAAGTATTTCAACCCTATAATACCAGTGTTGTTAGCAGCCCCGGATCTTCAATTTTTTTTAGGCGGGGCAAAATCTAAATTGTGCCGCCCCCTGCCTACTTATATTTATTTTTACCTTTATCATCTTTATATTTATTCTATCCACCGTGATAATATTTAGAGTAAAATAAATGTATTAATAAATGCACTGCACACGGTCTTTTTCGCGAATTACAAAATTTGTCATATTTTGAAAAATTTCTAAAAGAACTCAAAAAATTTGAACTTCGCGGGCTAGATGGGCGCTTTAGCCTTAAGAAAAGCAAAATTCAAATACAGCATGGTAGCACAATCAAACCTCTTTTTAACCCCCGACGAAAAACGACGGGTGTTATAAGTTTAACATGTGTATCTGTGTATCTGTGTATCTGTGTGTCTGTCTGTGGCAACGTAGCGCCCAAGCTGATGAACCGATTTCAATTTTGTTTCTTTTGTTAGATAGGTATTCTGATCGAGAGTGTTCTTAACTATGTTTCATGAAAATCGGTTCAGCCGTTTGAAGATCATCAGCTCTTTTGTAGGTTGAAAAAGCCACATTCACGGCCAAAACCAACTTCCACGGCTCGAATCCGATCGAAATTTGGGCTCATTGGAATAATATATTTGCATCACTTGAGAACGGCTGAAACGATTTCGCTTTATTATATTTTTAAATGATCGTAATAGTCTGAACTGGCTTTTTACAATATTATAAATTTGAACAGTTTCCCGGATTCTGGAAAAAAATGATATTTTATATGAGATTTGTGTATGAACTAAAGACGTTCCATAAGTCACGTGTCAAATGATGGATAAGCGCACGCGTTAAATATTGTTAATGGTCATGGAATATTACGCAATAATAATTCTAGAGGGCGCTGCTCCGCCATTGAGAAAAAATACAGAAAAGAAACTAATTTAATATAATTTTAGCGTTATTTGGACGAGCTAGGTAAAGTATACATTTGATGAAAAGGTCGTCGCATCGGGGGTTTTTAAATTTTAAATTTAGAGTTATTAATTTCTGATATGATTCGATCAAATAGGTACTATAATTATTTCTTTAGAAAATACGAGTAGTTGCACAGCTGTGAGTAGTTGAATAGGTCGAGGTGTTTGTAATTCGTCTTCAGATATCTCATCGAAATGTTTTTTTACGTTTTGGAATTCGTTTGTTTTGATAAATATGTTCAACACCTCTTTTTCAGCAAATTCCCAGCCTCATTTATCCAAGAAGGTTAGAAATGTATAAAGTTCTTGCATTTATCCAATCAATAATGCATTGGATTTTGTCTCATTTTTTTTGGAAAGTTTTATTTTATTTTATTTTTTATTTTTATTTATTCAGGACAACAAACAATTGCATAATAAAAGCTTAAGTATAAATAATTTAGTAACACATCAGGAGTGATTACGCAACCAGCACCGTTATCCACAAAATAAAATAATAATAGTTTTGAGTAGACAAAACAGAAAAAATATAAGTAATAGGTTTAATTTAATTTTAATAACGACCAATTGATGGCGTCAGTAATGGCACGTAGGTATTACATTGAATTTAAAAAAAATAATCATATTAGAAAGCATAATATAGTTATAATAAAATACTTAGGCCTAGAAAGGCGATGCGCTGTGATAGATTTATTGATGTGAAACTAATACAATCAGTATTTTACCTTCGGTTGATCGACAATTACTAAATTTTAGTAAATAATAAACGTAACAAACAACACACATGTTTAACCAGACTCGTGCTGCCGCGATCTGCGATTCCTACGGGCGAGGGGGCGCCTATTTTGAACTATGCCTACGTGAATAATGTTAGTGCAGCGCGTCTCACTCGGCGCTCTCGCCGCGCCCGGTTCCGTGGTCCGTGTGCTGTACCCCTGGGTATACCCCTGGGTCGAGTTGATATGGCCACAGTAAAAAAAGACTGAAATTTATACTAGTCTTTATTTATTCTGTGGTCAAAGTTAAGTCAATGATGAGTTGTCCAATCGTCTGTAAAGTGTGAACTTGGCCGCCCTGTGAACTTGCCGCCCGGGGCATAGGCCCCGGCTTGCCCCCCCCTAGATCCGGGGCTGGTTGTTAGGGCTGAAATGGGCGACTTACTTTGTATAGTTTGACACCAAAACACAATGACATGTGTGTTTACTTTATCGAACAGAGGTTATAGATAAGATTTGGCAACGCTTATCAATTGGTAAATGGCATTCTTGATTAAGTGCATATTTCCGTCATTACATCATTCATTCTTGAAAATCATCTCAGCTACTTGGAATTTGGGTTGCTATCCATAGTGACGTCACTTGTAATGCATGACGTGCTTTTTTCCAGCTTCAGCCTACCAAATTTGTACCTAGTATATCATAGAACAATATTTACATTCAAAAGCCCTCAATTTCTTATTTTTTTATATCAAAATTGGCAAACAAGTCTACGACCCGCTTGATGTTAAGCAGTTACCGTAGCCTATAGATGCTTATAATACTAAAGGAAATGCTCGCCGTTACCGACCTAAAGATGTGTGGGACGGATGGGAAGGGAAGGGGTGGTAAATGTAGCTATAATAGCTACTATAAGCCGATCTTCTGTGAGAGGTTGGTACTACCCCGGTTGAGGTAACCCGTGTGTGAGCTCTAGTCTTTTGCCTACAGCATAGCTCTGCACCGTCAATACGGAATTTATCAATAAATAACAAACTAAAATAGTGATATGTCTGGCGTAATCGATGGAAGTAGTTTATTTACTGCCTTTGCAATTTATAGAGCTGAGAGTAGTCTCGCAATAACTACGCACACTGTCTTGAGTAATGTAAGCGGTCATTCGCACGGTTAAGCCAGCACCGATAATTTCCATACTTATATATTATTATTCGGATGTCAAATACGGCTATTGTATGTCAAAAATGTATAGACGACAGTGTGGGCTTCTTCGTGTGAATGACCGCTAACAGGGTTCCAATACTGAATTCATCTTTTAAACATAAAAATGTAATTTATTAATTGCTAAAAACATAAGGGAAAAGTAAATTTGTTTTTTTGTTATCGCTAAGAATATTTTATGTAGGTGCCTACCAAGTACAAACAACACCCAGAGAAGCCCATCTAAGACCTGAACTTTCTGCAAAATATTCAAATGTTGCAACAATTTGTTTTATAAGGCTTCTTTATGGTAATTGTGAGAGACCGCGGCTCGCTCACGACGGCCCCGGCAAGTTTCTAGGAAAATTCGCAACAGGAAACCATAAGATTTTTTTTCTCCAAATACGGTTCGGGGTTATGATTGCGAAAAGGATTGAGAAATCGTTTCTTTAGGCCGTCCTCACAGGAAAAACATGCGTATACTCAACGGTTAATTTTATCTATACAAATAAATAAAATTGGAGTGTCTGTTTGTAATATCAAAATAACACATTTCCACTAAATGCATATGAAAGTACATACGACACCTATAACAAAAACGCGATTTAAAAATGTTTTGTCTCTCTGTCTGTCTGTCTGTCTATCTGTCTGTCTGTCTGTCTGTCTGTCTGTCTGTCTGTCTGTCTGTCTGTCTGTCTGTCTGTCTGTCTGTCTGTCTGTCTGTCTGTCTGTCTGTCTGTCTGTGTGTTTGTTCCGGGTAATCTCCGAAACGGCTCGAACGATTTGGACGGGACTTTCACTGGAAGATAGCTGATGTTTTAGGGAGTAACTTAGGCTACTTGAATTTTAGAAAAACGATTAGGGTTTTAGCTAGTTTTGTATATAAGTGCTATAACAAAGGCGGCAAACTAGCGTACGACACGACTGATGTTATGCAGTTATAGATACTTGCAATATCAATGGCGTTGCCTACCTCAAAAGGAGTGGGATATAGAGGGGGGATGGAAGGGGCTGGTTTCTGACTCTCACTTATCGTATGAAATACAGCTTACTTACTTAGCATGGAAGGCATCACACCAAAGCAATTATCATATTATCCATCCCTGTTTTATCAATTATTATTTTGGTTCGTAAACGTTTAATTTGATGTAAGTATGAGTAGGTATGCACATCACACTAAACTAGCATTTTCATTTTATTTACATTATTACATATATGATTATTATTTACTATTAGCTATTTAGTGGTAATGGTGTTGCCTGCTCATGTTATTTTTTTATGCTGTTCCTGAGAATGTACACCATCTTTCATTCATTGAAAAGAGTAACCATTGAGTTTCTTGCCGGCTCTTCTCAGTGGAAGCAGCATTCCGAACCGGTGGTAGATTCTGACTATTCATAAATGCTTTGTTGGCTTACATGAATAAAAACAACTTTGAATTTTGAATTTTTGAGCTATTATAGCTACTGTTCACTGATCTTCAGTGGCTTTACCCCGTTCGATCCAGCCCGTAGCAGCTCTAGCAACTCTACCACCTCTAAATTTACCCCGTTCGATCCAGCCCGTAGCAGCTCTAGCCACTCTACCACCTCTAAATTTACCCCGTTCGATCCAGCCCGTAGCAGCTCTAGCAACTCTACCACCTCTAAATTTACCCCGTTCGATCCAGCGCGTAGCAGCTCTAGCAACTCTACCACCTCTAAATTTACCCCGTTCGATCCAGCCCGTAGCAGCTCTAGCAACTCTACCACCGCTAAATTTACCCCGTTCGATCCAGCCCGTAGCAGCTCTAGCAACTCTACCACCTCTAAATTTACCCCGTTCGATCCAGCCCGTAGCAGCTCTAGCAACTCTACCACCTCTAAATTTACCCCGTATGATCCAGCCCGTAGCAGCTCTAGCAACTCTACCACCTCTAAATTTACCCCGTTCGATCCAGCCCGTAGCAGCTCTAGCAACTCTACCACCTCTAAATTTACCCCGTTCGATCCAGCCCGTAGCAGATCTAGCAACTCTACCACCTCTAAATTTACCCCGTTCGATCCAGCCCGTAGCAGCTCTAGCAACTCTACCACCTCTAAATTCCACCTCCCTTTACCTCCCTCTATCCCACTCCCCTTCAAGTCAGCAACATGCGAGCAATGCCTTTGCAAGCATCTATAGGCTACGGTAACTACTGACTATTAGACGGATCGTAGATTTTGTTGCAAACAAAAACATAAATTTAAGGCTTTCGTGAAAATAGTTTGCCGAGGGCTTAACACTTTCTATTCAAGTCTTCTGGATAAGGTGTTGCCTACCGCATAGTTACACGGGCTCACGTCGAAAACCAGACTTGTAATGTAACGCGTGAGGTCCAGCTAATGTCTTCCGCAAACAAATGCACATAAATTTACGGCTACAGGGTGAGGCGATCCATATTTGTAGAGTTATCACATCAGCAGTGATAGCCGATTGGGCACCAGGTCCTGGGTTTAAACCCTGGCTCGCACATCTGCGTTTTTTGAAATCTATGTGCGAATCATATTAATTTCTATAATAAGTATATAATTATCACTTGCTTATGAATAAGGAAAATTAACCCAATTTTCGAAAGAAATCTGAAATCCTCCAACCCGTACTGGGCCAGCGTGATGAATTACGACCGGAATCCCCCTCGTAGTGAAGGGAGTCCCGTGCCCAAGAGTGTGATGTAAAAAGGACTAAATTATTTATTTTAAACTAGCTATGCCCGCGACTTCGTCCGCGTGGAATAGTGTCTTTGGGTAGCATTTTTAATTATTTAGTCAATTGCTTTTACAAATAAGACACATACGTATAAATACTTTAATGAGCTTTTTGCAGTGTTTCACTGCAAATAACTATATTTCCATACAAACTTTAATCCCCTATTCCCTATTGTTATTTTACACCCTTGAGGGTAAAAATTTTACAAGCTTTGAATGTCATATTTATTTATATCGAATCAACAGCCTAACAAATAAGTTTCAAGCTTCTAGCTCTAAAAATTACGATACTTCCATACAACTTTTCATCCCCCGTTTGAACCCCTTAAAACTCTTTTTTCGAATTAAAAAGTAGCCTATGTCCTTTCTCAGGCTCTAGACTATATGTGTATCAAATTTCATTGAAATCGGTTCAGTAGTTTTGGCGTGAAAGAGCGACAGACAGACAGACAGATAGAGTTACTTTTGCATTTATAATAATATAAGTAAATAAGTATATAAGTAAGGATAAGGAAGTAAGGATAAGGGTAGTTTAATCTGTGTTGTGTAATGACCCTGTAAAAAAACCAGTAGTAAATCTTCCTTTCTATAAGCGCTTTCATAAATAACCTACTCTACAAGACATACCTACATGTAGAGTAACTATCGTCATTATTCGTTGGTGCTTCGCCTGACACTTGTGCTATAGTCGCATCCCTTGTGTACATTAAAAATCACAGCTTTCCCTAAACACACATGATTTAGAAACATCGTGTTCGCCTACTTAGACGCAAGTTGCGTATAATGCGTTGGGCAAATAATACCAAAACCATTATTTGTACGTTAGGGCTGGTGAAAGCCTTCCGAAGCACTTTGAAAGTAAACATTTATATAGATAGTGTTTTATCGTCGAATACTTGCTGTATCATATTTTTTGTAACGATATTTTGATGGGTTTGATATATTTTAAGTAGGTACTATTTTCAGATTCCCAAGTCTTTGGGTACTATTTGTAGGTCTCCCGAATCGATGGACAGTGGAAAATGATTAAATTAAATAAACTAAAATACAAAAATATTTTTCATTACTCATACTCTGAAAGTAGGTCTAAAGTTGCCTGAGGAGCGGGTTGAAAGTAATACTTTTCCGGCCCGGGAGAATCACTTTCAACTGACAGCTGTCAAATTAAAAACTAGTTCCATTTTCACACTTCTATGGAACCATGTTCAAACTTTTTCTACAGTAACTCAATTACAGCACGATGTAAAATTGAAATAACATAAAGTTAAGTATTAATTAAAGAATATATATTTTTAAATGACTTAATTATAATTTAGTTTCAACAATTTCTTTAAAATAACATAGATTTGGGCAAAATATTTAAATATGAAAATGAAAAATAATGGCTAAATAATGAAGTTGGCCGGCCAACGAAAAAAAAACAAAATAGGCGGCAATACGATCTTTTTTTTTCGAGTTTTAGAGTATTGTTCATACTTCCTTGTATTATTTCTTTAGCCAATTCCTGTTTTTATTTTTACTTTCCTTGTATTCGTAATGAAAAGCACAGTGTTTACCTCGGGTGAAAGACTTATTTAGTCCCGAGACGGGGTTTGGCGCCCGAGCGCAGCGAGGGCGCTAATAGTTCGAGTCACTTTCACCACTCGTGTAACAATGTACTATTTAACCTAAGTGTAATATTTTTCTTGAAAACATTGTTGAAATCCGTCGATGTTCCCACGAGCGCGGCATGCATGTACCAGGAACACATAATGTTCCAGAGCTGCCTCCGTTTCATCAGTTGTCTCATTAAACGCCACGGGCACGTCCCTAACAAGACGCGTGACGTCACGTGGAACCTTCAATATTGAGCTTTTTATTCACCTTTTATTCGTCGCCGACCAGAAAATACGGTTTTATTCTGAGTAACACATGTAGCAGATGACTCGTGGGTGGGACATGATGACTTTAAACTTTTTACACATTTATGAAAGTTTTACACTAATTCGTGTTGTCATTTTTGCCCATATTCCAAAAAATACTCATATTTATTCGTTACGTGTGGATCACTTTAAATATGGGAAGCTTATAATTCTGCTAGTGAAATAAATGTATTATTTTTACCAAGTTACTTATTGGTTTTATCAATTCATACTCATTGTTCTTAGTATTTAAATGCTACTATTTCTGGGAACTGAGTTCGAAGTACTTTTGGCATATCTTCAACAGGCAGATGCCTGTTGTGTAATGTAATGTTTCGTGTTTATTTTTAAATGTTTTATCATAGGTATTATTGGTGTATATTTTTCTCATATTCAAATTATCTACTTAAAATAATCGAGTTGAAATGATTGTAAGTCTTATGTAATTTAAAAACATTTAGAAAAATTCAAAATATTTTTGCATTTACCTCCAAATTTGCAGTAGTTTTTACTGTACCTAGTTATCCTTGCTAACGTAGGTACTAATTATATTAAAAAATCTTTATCCTCATATTGATCCACGAAACATCTCTTTCTTTATGTATGTAAACAATCCTTTTAAAAATATACGTGACCAATTTCATACAAATATTAAGCCATTGACCTCATTCGAATTTCTTTCATGAACATGTCAAAGCTCAACTACTTGTGTTGAATCGCAATGAATCTGAGACACAAGACTCTCGCATTTATCATTGTTTGAATGACGTGCCTAATTAACTTGTCCTTCCCTTGTAACATCGGGTTTATGTCATGCGACCCAATTTAAAATAACCTCTTATAAAAATATCTGATCTTGTTTCTGAGTGGTGCTCTTTGAATTCTGATGAACCAAATCTTATTAGGGCTAACATTTTTGGGCCACTTTTTTCTTGGTAATGAAAGAAAAGTCAAGTATCAGGATACGCTCTAAAAGTTAACTATTGATTAGAAATTATAAAAGGTTCTCTACGTTTCTCTACAGCCTATGTAAACGTTAGAAGACCTTTTTTAATTTAGATATACCTATTATTAAGTCCTTAATGTAAAATGATTGTTTCGAGTCAGCTTCCTATTATAATTACCCTTTTCTAAATTGCGGGGTTGTCTGAATGGCACACATTTGGCTGAATAAGTAACTGTTTGACAACTGCTCGGTCTAGAGTTTATACCATGCTACTTTATACAGGAGCCGAAGTCATTTGTTCATAAAATGTTTTATAACACTTTTAAGAAATTTATGTTCATTTGCTTCCAGTTTTACTATTTGGACTTAAATGTCCATATAAGTCTCAATTTGTTTCATAAGAATTTAATAAATGGGCCCTCAGACCATATGTTTATCTAGCTAGTGGCTCGAGCGTAGACTGCTCTGTTCACTGCGCCCAGTAAGTAGTTGCAGGTTTGTTTGTCGTCGGGACAGATTTCGAATATGACGTTTTATTAATTTTCCCCAGTCTGTGAGTAAAGGATCGGCCCCAATCCATTGTTCGATACCCATAGTACCAGCGTTGCTTAGTTTGGGACCATACAATTGGTTTTTTACTCCGACAATATTTATTTATTGTTTTTTTTTGTCAACAGGACGAGGAAGTAAAAGAACTGCCAGTGGTACCAAAGTGCTGCCCAAGTGGGCAGAATCTGACCATCACGGTGGAGAACGGCAAGACGAAGAGTGTCTGTACGCGGTCTTCTCTGACCTTCCAACCGGTTTTTCACGAAGCGAACGAAACTCATATATTCAGTTACGACAGCAATGTGTATGAGACTATTGTGGGCAGTCCATGTTCGTATGAGAAGTGAGTATGGTTTTTTTTATTTCTTACTAGTTGAGCCCGCGACTTCGTCCGCGTGGAATTTAACTTAACAAAAAAGCCCGCTCCCGCGATCTGAGCCCGCGCGACAGGACCCATTTTTTATATTTTGTTTTTCTAAAATAAAAGTAGCCTAAGTTACTGCTTATAACGTCAGCTATCTATCAGTGAAAGTCCCGTCAAAATCGGTCCAGCCGTTTCGGAGATACTCTTTGATTTCATGTGTTTTTATTTTTTCACGCGGAACCCTAATTGTTTTTCTAAAATTAAAGTAGCCTAAGTCACTCCCTAAAACATCAGCTATCTCCCAGTGAAAGTCCCGTCAAAATCGGTCCAGCCGTTTCGGAGATTACCCGGAACAAACACACAGACAGACAGACAGACAGACAGACAGACAGACAGACAGACACAGACAGACAGATAGACAGACAGACAGACAAAAAAAAATTAAATCGCGTTTTTGCTATAGGTGTCGTATGTACTTTCATATGCATTTAGTGAAAAGGTGTTATTTTGATATTACAAACAGACACTCCAATTTTATTTATTTGTATAGATTTCTTTCTCCTCGCAGAAAGCTTCTCTGAGGTTATTGATAACGTCATCAATAATACTAATGATATTTACCTTATTTATTAATTAACCCACTTCAACAGATTACTCTGAGAACTATATGAGTTCGTTTCTAACTTGTAATTGTGTAGTAAAATCGGTATGAAATTTTCAAGTTCGCTCATATTGTGCTTTAAGTATATTACTGACACCGATTTCAGACCATCGTCATATACTTGATTTGTCAAATTAGAGATTGAACAATATCCGAAATGGTCAAATACTTAAAAGTTTCGTAAGATTCACAAATTGCCAAAATCTTAGCTTGTCGAATTAGTCAATCACACGACTACAGTCGAGAAGAAATGGAAACTACAGGGTTTCTGTAATGTGTATCATCATGAAAGATGGTAGATAATCACTACATTTAGTAACAAAATGACTTATGTGTGATTCATGACATACTTTTGTTCTTCGTCAAACGCTTAATCTCACCGCGGCACTGTGCCAATATTGCTGTCAAATTGGTATAAGTTCTCTTTATTAGCGACAAACTTTGATTTGCACAAACATTTTAGTGAGATCCAAGTCTGAAAAATCATTAGAACCTATCAACACTTTGATCCCATTAATTAGACATGTATGGACGGTCATAATTATAATAATAACAAGTTTGGCATCACTATGTCGTGAGATACTAGTGTTTTATTTTTGTACCTACAGGTATACATATAAACTAATAATAAACGAATCTTTATGGCCGACCGCTTGGCGTAGTGCTTCGAGCGTAGACCCCTCGGCTCACTGCACATGGTGGTAGCAGGTTCGATTCCCGCCGGGGAAAATTTCGGAAATGGCCTTTTCGTAATTTACCTTGGTCTTGGTATCACTGGGATCACCCTCAGCTCATTGTACGGTACCCATAGTACAAGTGCAGCTGTGCAGTGGTTTGGGACCATACAGTTGGCGATATTATTATTTTTAAAAATGTAAAATTGCGGTGTTCTTAATTCTTCTTCTTCTACACGACTTGACCGATTTTGTGTGGTCACCTAGATTAGCTATAGTTAGACGCGGTAGATGGCGCTGTTGTCGAGATCGAAATCTAAATCTACACTAAGAAAGCAGCGGACGCAAGTATAGTATCATATAGAATTTTGTTCACAGATACAAAATGGAGCCTGACAAGTATAGCGCAGACGAATTTTACTTGCTCGTCAACGGCTCGCTGTTCGTGCCCTACAGCCAGCCTCCAGTGCTGGGCACCAGGGACTACTGCATGGAGACCTTCTGGAACGAATCCGTACCAGCCGGGATAACCCTTCCAATGGTGTGCTTCACCACGCCCATGGAGGAGACAAAGACGTCGGCCACGCTTATTCTTTACGCTACAGGTTGGTTTACCCGCCTGATCTTAAGTAGTTCCCGTAGCCTATAGATGCTGGCAATACCAAAGGCTTTGCTCGCACGTTGACGACGCGAAGGAGATGGGACAAGGGGATTAATACGGGTTCTGGTCTCATCCTACGTATAATTTTTACGAGTAGGCTGAAATTTAGTCCATAAATACTCCTATTATTAACAGTAACCGTCCCAGGACTACTTAGCAATGACTGTAGTCAATTATAAGCCTGGATCCGTTCATATATTATTATATTTTTTATAATAATTTATCTTGTAGGTATTTTGGCCAAGTTCCCTTTGCAAAAAGTATATCTGTATAGACAGATAAAGAGGATAGATGGATAGAGGAAGATAGAGGTACCTATAGACAGATTTACTTTTTATAATTTTCGACGCGGTCATACTAGATAGGTACTTATTTTGTTATTCTATATGTGTATTGCATTACTATGTTAAAGTAAAATATTATGTTACTTACTTACTTTATACAATTCCGTAGTAGGCAATTAGGTAAATAATTAAAATGTCAGCTTTTGATTATAATTCTGATGTTGTTAATTTCTTTAAACATTTTCGAGAAATAAGTAGTTTTCTAATTAAGTGTTACTTACAATTTAATGTTTTCTTTCTCTTGTTTTGTAAAAGTTTGTCCTGAAATATTTAATTAACTGTCAACTCGCTTAACGTGGCTTTATTTTAGTACAATTTATTCATTTCGTTTTGATTTATAAATTATATTTAAATACATGTAGTGTTGTTTCAAAGTGATATCAACGACCAGTGAAACCAACCCACACACTATCGAAAATGGGTTGGTTCTAGTTTACAGAAATACATGAGGTTTGGTTCCAGCTTTGAAAAGCTTAATCCGATTACATTAAATGAGAATTTAAACGTCATATATGTAACTATTGTTATAAATACAGAAGAGTAATAAAAATGTAGAGCAGGCAAATAAATAGTAATAAGTAATAAGGGATTATTAGAATTTCTTTGAAGGCAGGGAAAGTGAAAGCTCAAGTAATACCAATCTAATTAACATAAAGAAACGCTAGCGCCTTAGCTAACGATAGTGTCTGGGTGGAAGATTCAGGTATTTTATTTTGTCAGCCCGCCCCGTCGAGTTGCCTAATTATTATTCTAGCCCCTAAAGGGTCTTCTGAAAGGCCCTTTGAATGAGAGCCTTTAAGAGCTCAGGTTGGTGATTACTTTTACTCGTGTGCCATACGTCCTTCAATTTCGCGAGAAAGAAATTCATGAATATTTTTGTGTCCATTATGTAGAGTAGCTTGTTTGTGGATAATATTTTAAGAGAGGGTTATAATGAAGAATACTTGTTTAGTTAATGTCAAGAGCGAAAACTTCGAAGAATAAACCTACGTTATAAAATAAGATCATAATTTGCATTTCAAAAGCCGAATAAAAAATGGTTGCTATGCGTAGCTGTAGGTACCCACTATAGGTATTATAGGTAAGAACTTAAAACATTTATTCTAATGTCTATTAATTTACCTTGTTGTTCAGGTATACTAAAAACATTTTCTCCTAATTATTATGAGAGCCTCGAGCCCGAAATATTTACCGTATTGCGTGTGTACCCAGAGATAAATTGGATGTCAAGCGAGACCTGTCAAGTCTGTAGTCGTCCCGCTCACATGACAGATTTCATAAATAAGAATGACAGTGACAGCATGCTTTCTTGGTGAGTAGGTACATCAGGAGTTCCTGGTAGGTACACAGTGGTAACAACAAATCACAGCTCGCGGGAACCATTGTCATGCAAAAGTAGTCTTTAAATCTGAACCAGTTAATAATGACTACCACCAATTTCTGTTCATTCTAGGTCTCCTAATATCAGTTCCATTTCTGCTGGCCACGGCGAGTGTTTACTTGTCAATTACCGAGCTCCGGGACACTCACGGCAAGGCCCTGGCTTGCCACACGGTGTGCTTGGCACTCGCCTTCACCTGCCTCGCCACCACGCAACTGGCAGGCCACGCCTTTCCTAAAGTCGGCTGTACCGTCATGGGTGAGAATATTATCAACTAGCTATTGAACGCGGCTCCGCCCGCGTGGTACTTAGATAAAATAAATGTAGCCTACGTTACTCCTTATATTAGTCATCTACCAGTGAACCAGTTTACGTACCAGTGAACGTACCTACCCTCAGAATCGGTCCAGCCGTTTCGGAGATGACCACGAATAAACAGACAAACATTTTAAAAATGTATTTTTATGGAGTACCGTATAAACTTTCCTATGCATTTACTAAAAAGCTATTTTTTATGATATTATAAATGGACCCTTTGTATAGATTTGTGTTTTAGCTCTTTAGTAAAGTTAGCGACATAAGTCACTCAGCATTCTCAATGTGTCAATTCGATAACACCGTTTATTTTATAATTGTAGGTGATAAATTTCATAAGTAAGTATTAAACAAATATTTAAATACTGAGAATGTCCACCGACCTATGTCGTTGACCGTACATACACCTAAATACACCTAATAAATTAATTATCTAATTAATTCGTTTGTTTCAGCGTATCTCATCCAATTCTCATTCGTATCCTGTTTCTTCTGGCTAAACGTGATGTGTTTCGATATATTCCTGAATGTTCGGTAAGTGAAGAAATCAATAAACTTTGCCCAAATTGAGATGACGGATCAGTAGCTAAAATACACGTGTCATGAGATTACTCTTGCTTTTATTTGAAACATAATAAGAATTTCCCTATAACGTAATAAAGATTCGTTTAGGCTATACTAACCCAGTTCGGGTTAAGATTATCTATTGTCAATAACTAATGATAAAAATCATACTACCTATTATATTTTTCCTACAGGAGGTACATAAGCTCTTCAGTGTCCAGACGCAGTATGCGACGGAGATTCGCCTGGTATTGCGCGTACGCAATACTGTTGCCTTTACTTTTACTCATCATCACAATCACTATGGATCTGTCACCGGCAGTACCAAGTACTTATCTGAAGCCTAACTTTGGCGTTAAAGGATGCTGGTTTAAAAGTAAGTCTATTTTTGGAATAGGTAGTTATCCACATGCGATTAAATTTATTCATAAAGTTTATTCTCTGAGTAAACTCGAGGAGATAGCTTTATGTGTAATATAACAAGAATAAATAGGGACCACACTGCTATATATAAAGATATACTGTGAGGACATAACCTGTGTTGAAAAAATAGATAAATGTTTCAAAATTGAATCATGACAGAAGGTTGCAAAATGATTCAGAGTTGCAACCTTACTTCAAAATTCCATATTGGTTAAATGTGGCAACTAATATGACTAATTTACTTAAAGTAATATTTTCTTTGCAGCGGATCAAGCAGCCCTACCATACTTTTACGGCCCAGTGGCGGTAATACTTATAAGCAATGTTGTTATATTCTTCTGCACATCAAGAGCGTTCGCCGTGCACTACGATAAGCTCAAGGATGTCACCCGTGAGTCATGTTTTTACTTATATCGTTATTCGTTATTTGTTAAATACCTACATACTTGAATGTCTAGCGGTTCAAAAATTTATAAATAATCGGTTAAATATTCTATATTAGATACAAATTTAATTGTGGTGTATTATTCTGAATTGTAGGATAACTTCTTTATCTTGTATTTATAAAGCAAACGCAGCGTATTTAAAGAACAAGACGACATAATAAAGGAGAATAAATTAAATCCTGTGGCTTCTTAAAGGTCATAACAAGTCGTTATGGTAGCGTACTTTGATAATTTGTTCTGCAGATTTGATAAGAAACTTAAACCTTTTACGACGACGTTGCTATGTTTTGAAGCTATGATCCTTAATTCCTAGCTCTGGATATAGCTCACTCAGACTTCAGTACGACGGACGACTGGGTCCGGCTGGGCACAGTTCTGGGGCACCCTGTTTCGGCGCAAGAGCGAACCTCATCCCCGCCCAGAGAAGCTCCCATCAACTTCAACCAGAGGCTGAAGAAATATAAAAAGATGTTAGTATTTTAGATATCATTCTAAAACCTTAAGGTATTCAAAGCTTATAAATAATCTAAAAATGTCGTCATAAAGATACATTATAAAAAAATATACCTAATGTTTAAAAAATATTTAAGTGACAGAAGAAACAACAAAGTGGTTTTCAACATAAGGTTTGGTGTTTTGATGATTAATAGGTGGTATGTCATCAGGTTTTTACGCTTCTGATGATTTTGAAGATTTACTGATCGGTATGACCTTCTAACAGATTCCGAATGAGCTGTCTCCTATGCTTCATCATGGGCCTATCATGGGTGTTGGAGGTGGTGTCCTGGGCGGCGGGCGCCGGATCTTCGGCCGTCTCCGTGTGGTCGGTGTTCGACCTGATCAACGCACTTCAAGGAGTCGTTATCTTCGCTATATTTGTAATACAGCAGCCGGCGTGGTCTTATGTTAAGGTATCAGTCTCTTTTTATTATCTAAAAATATACGATCGAATTTATCTGAACACTTGTCGCTATCGCATCAATTTGGGTTTACATATTTAGTTGTTTATAAAGACAAGAGTCACGTTTCTTTTTAATTTGTTCTGATTCAATAGTACATTAATTGTTTATTTAATTGTACGCCTTCGCCACGGATATCTTCTAACATATATATTATGATCCCGTCATAAATATAGTTTTCAGGTACCTATACTTAAATTGAAATAGAAAATATACTTCAATAACGACCGCTTGGCGTAGTGGTTCGAGCGCAGGCTGCTTGTGTCACTTCACCGCGTGGTTGGCGGGTCGATTCCTATCGAGGCAAATTTCGGAAATTACCTTTTCGTAATTTTTCTTGGTCTGGGTGTAACTGGGATCGCCTTCAGCCCATTGTTCAGTACCCATAGTACAAGCGTTGCTAGATTTGCAACCACACACCATTGGTGTGGATATTTATTTAAATTTATCGCCTTTTTGTTGGTTCACAGGCATCACATTTCTTCAAAACATGCAAAAGGAAAACAGACGGGTCTGAGGTGTCCGTCGTGAGTGAACGAAGTATCATCAGCCCCGGTCGGAGAGACTATGTGTAGTGCGCAGTGCCGTAAAGATAGCGCAATGTCGATAAAAACAAACAATTTATAAGGATTCAGAGGAACGACTCTCGAGACTTACTTGAAATATCAAATGACTTTTCCCGATCAATGAACAAGATTTTAGTGATACTAATGTTTATCTCTTTAGCTGGATAAAAGGTTCTCCAAAGTGAGTTATAATTGGATTGAGCCTAGAGTTAATTTGGCTCGATCATGAGATAGGAATGCGAATTTATCCACTCATATTGAAGATCTTCAAAGCTGCATATTTTGTGAATAACCACAGGAGGTTCAGAAGAAAATACATCACTGTCATGTGATTCGGAGTATGTATATTAATATCTCAGTTGTCCTGCTCCTGTTAGAAAATGGACACTGCGAAAATCATTACTTTGTATAGGTAAGTAATCAATGAGAAACATTAATCCGAATATAATTTTATTTTTATTTTATAATTATTAAGTAGGTTATTATATTATTAACCAGGGCATGACGTCATAATATGCAGATGTGTACTTTTGTGACAACAGTTTCACAATGCGACGCATCGCAGTGATGTGTATTCTTACTTATTCAGAACCTTTCTTTAAATCTTTTCATTATGTGATAGCGCCTTTAAATTGTAAATAGCGTTATATCAGAAATTGTCTGTAGTTTCCTTGTTTAGTATTTCTTTTGATATATACCTTAAATAAAACGTCAAACTATTCGAAATAATATAATTTATAGGTTAAGGTTACATATTTTTTAACTTTTTATAAGTTACCGTTTGTTTATTATAGGTAAAGCTGTTTACACACAGTAGATTTGAAACATTTGTTTGTTTTTTTCATTTAAGTATTTATTAAAGTGTTAATAATGAATAGTGGATGTAAGTACATATATGTATAACCAGCCTAATAGCTTGCTATACCTACGGTTGTTAATATGTAAGGTCTCATATGAAGCATAATACTTTGAATGGCGCCTTAGTAAATGATAATGATGAAGTAGGTAGTACCTACCTACGAAAACAAACTGATAAATAGGCTTCTATCTAACAGCTGCCCCTTGATTTAATCACGCGCCACTAATGATGGAACATTTCACAGGTAGCGTGTGAAAAATCATATGATATATGATTTCATAAGTAGAACCTGCTACCGACATAGGAGAAAACTTTTAAAAATAATTGCAATGAAATCGCAAATCGTTCGGTACTGTCCATGTCTTCGTGATAAATCATCGACAAGTGACTTCATAGGATTAAGTGTTTTAGTGAAACTTCACCGTGAATAAAATCTGTGGACTGTGAAAAATCACAGGTGAATAATTTCCATACCTACGCGCCACCAACCACATATTATAAGTACCTACCTTCTTACCAACATAAAAGATTTATACCAAGGTATTATTATTTTGTGTGGTAGGTACCTACATCATTATTAGCGTACGCAAAATAAGGCACCATGCAAATTATCGTGCATTATTAAGAATAAGACCTTATAGATATGAAAATTAAATACATATTTTTATAAAAGTACATGACCAAGTTACTGATTACATGTAAGTACCTATTAGCTGAAAATTTCTATACCGTCATCATTCATAGAAAATTTGTAGTGCCATATAGAGAATATAGGTGTAAACTAAAATGTGGTGCATTTCATTTCCTGAGAGCTAGTCATAATGTGTAATTAATGGATGTTCTAAGCGCATAAGTTATTTAATTTATTTTCATAATTCTAGTTATAATGAGTAAGTACCTACATATAACTAAATGTACAGTTTTGTATGAGAGGCACGCAGGAGGACTGGGTAGGTAAGGACCGTAAAGTTATAGTTGTTTATGAACGTCAAATAACGCAATGTTCTTTTAAAAAAAACCTAGTTATATTAAACGTTTTAATTTATTAAAAATAATGGATGATCTTTTAAATATCATAATAAGTACCTACTTAATATAAAATTGGCAATTATTGTGTAATTCTGAGAATTGCCAAACTTTTCTCCATAAATTGTTTATCGATGCTGAATTAATTTGCAAACGTTATCGGCATGGGTAGTAAATTAAAATAATGTTCTGTATAAGACTGGTCGTATGAATAATGAAACTGGAATACGTAATAGAGTTATTAAAATACCATTACGTGTAAGCGATAAAGAAAGTTATTTAAATGGCTTGACGGAACAAAATCAAAGGTTCAGATGTAATCACTAAGGAATAAATTAAAAGGGGGTTATTTTATGCGGAACCTTACATAGAAACATTGAGAAAAAAAAGAAAGAGCTTCTGTACGGAGGTTCGGGGCGGTCGCCGCGCGGCCACTCTATCCGTGCTAAGCGTCAGCAGAGTTACACGATGACGTCAGTAGCATTACACTATATATATATATACAGAGTGGCAGCTGCGGCGCCCTACGCTTTATACTATAAAGCTTCACTTCTTTCGGGCGTCCCTAGACGGCACTATTTTAAAAAATAATAATTTAAGCGCCCTAAGTATTCGTGGCATTAAAATAATATTTTTTTTTACTAGGTACATAACTAGATACACTCGTAGGTATCTACTGAAGTAATTCGTAATGGGCCGTAATTTAAATGTGAGGATATGTGCAGTACCAATCTTATGTACCAAAATAACTACAGACATTCCGTTTTGGTATCATCGTAAGTTGTGTGTTGCATATAAAAATGAATAATACACCATATTATTTATTTTCTGCTACCTATTTATTGCTTATAAGTATGAGAATCGATAATTTATTTGTGAGGATTTTTTTTTAATTTTCGTTTGGAAACAAAATTAAAAATAAAATTCAAGGACCCGCGACAATAATTAGTGTTGTAAATTTTATTAAATTATTGTTTTATTGTTATATAATTTTGTTACTATCGGTTATGACATATTGGATCTTTATTAACAGTAAATTAATATATAAGTAAGTAAATAATAATGATAAATGTATCTATAGTTATGAGTTTGTACAAAGTGTATTTTATCTTAAATGGTAAAACATATTTAGCACACGTTACAATCTATATTTATGATCCTAATTAGTTAAGGTACATCTAACATTGTAAGCGCTTAGTCACGTAACCACATTTAACAAAGCGTTTTACTTTATAAAATAATTGTACCTCACGCGACAAGCCCGCACTGACGTAATCTTTGTAACGTGTATTAAATGTGTTTCCGCGTCAAAGTTAGCGTGTATGCATGTACCTATGTATTATAATATTAATTGTTAAATGTTAATGCGGAATTTTTAAGTGAAATGACAATTTAAAAGTGTATATTTGTCTATTTTGCAAAACATGACGTTAAATAAACAAGCTTTATATAAAATTGATTTTGTATTTTTACCGATATCACCCACATGTGTATCCGAGAGTGCACTTGTAAAATACCCGTCTCTATTTTTACAATACAAGCACAACATAGAGCAACACAAATTTATGTTAACACTAGATGCTGCCCGCGACTTCGTCTGCGTAGACTTAAGTAAAGTATTCTATGTGTTAATCCAGGTTATAAACTATCTGTGTTCAAAATTTCATCCAAATCCGTTCAGTAGTTTTTGCGTGATAGAGTAACAAACATACATCCACTCTCACAAACTTTCGCATTTATAATATAAACGAAAACATATACCATAGGCTTGTAGGTACCTACTTAGTTATTAAACGTTTGCCGGGGTAAAGTTTAATTCAAACAAATACGACCCATATTTCTACTGAACCATAGCAACACATTAAATTATATCACTTTAGCACCTGCAATTAAAATGATTTGTTTAAGTTCCGAAACAACGCATAACTTGCTCCATTTGTAGGGATTATTTCGAAATTCCTATTTACGATCTATTGTTTAATCCAACATTGGCATTTGTTAACGGACAATAGAAGTGCGGTATGAAGTCGGGGTTACAGGTACTTTTGCGTTTGTTCCAACACTGGATCAAATGTTGGGATCGGGGGTCCAACAAGTTTCTCGTTCGCTAGTTGGACGTTAATCTAGCGGATATCCGCGCAAATGCGAAAGGATCCAGCGTCGTTATCCGCCCTCGATTCCGTTTCGAGACGTCCAGTACATAAAACACATTACTGAATATCGACTCGGAAAGACTTGAAGCCATGAAGGGTGATTAGTTTTAAGTCTTCCTTCAACTTTTGTTTTGTTTGAGCATAGCGTTTAAAAGAACCGATCCCTGGTTCGATTGGTTCGATTCCTGGGGCCGAACTCCGTTAACCGCTGGCATCTCGATCTACTCGCAATACGTCAAAGCTGACGTATCGCGTATCTGAATGCAAAAGTTTTGAAAGATTTTCAGGTCTCCAGGATTTTGGTTTTCCAAAGTGGACGGTCACATTTTTGTATAGTACCTATACAAAAATGTGACCGCCCACTGTCCAATGTCCAATGTCATTAATTGTGTTGGTTATTGCTATTTGTTACTTGACACTAGGTATACGTATACAAGGTGACACATAATGGGTATACTATTTTTTTCAAAATTTAACTTAGTAATTCTAAAACCATCAGCTTTGGAGGGAACTTGAAAAACAAAAGGTGTTATAGGAATACAGCTGTTGACCGATTTCACAAGTCTACAAAACCTTTAGTACTTCAACTGTTCCACAAAGCCGATAGTTTGAGATTTACAAAGTTAAGTTGCAAAAAAATAGTATACCCTTTTTGTTTCACCTAGTAGATAAAGGTATACCTATTAACTTGGGTGGGCCATATTTTTAAGGAAGGAAGAAGAAGAAGAAAGATTTTCAATTGGAAAACTGACGTATTGCGAAACTGAATACGTCAGTTTTTACAGATTTCCTCTATAGAAAATCTGTGTTTTCTATAAAAACTGACAATAATGATATTATTCAGATGCGCAATACGTCAGTTTTGACGTAGTGCGATACGATCGAGATGGCAGCGGGTAACAGAGCGGGCCCCTGGTCATATGGCCTTTGCCCAGGAGTGGGACAGTCTTGCAGGCTAATATCCTACTAATATTATAAATGCGAAAGTTTGTGAGTATGGATGTATGTTTGTTACTCTTTCACGCAAAACCTATTGAACGGATTTGAGTGAAATTTGGAAACAGATAGTGTATAACCGGGATTAACACATAGGATACTTTTTAACCCGATAATCCCGAAATTTTTGTTAAGCTAAATACTACGCGGACGAAGTCGCGGGCACAGGTTAGTAAAAATATAATACTATTCGCATGATCTACATGGACATACACGTCATGTTTATTTGGCGGACTTTATTTATATACCTAATAAAGATGGAAGACAAGCGGACGACCCGTCTGATGTTAACAAGTTACTATAGATTGAAATAAAACTATTTTTCGGATTTTAATCGCGTAATTAATATAATTAAATCCAAAACCAAGTGTACCATTGCAAGACCTCGAGACACTGTGAGCACTTTCTGCGTGGATCGCGGACCGCAAACAACAACTAAATATGAGGATACCCAGTTACTAACTATGACATCAGGACGTCTAACACCTCAGTCCCCCCGTGACCATGGCTGCTGTAAAGCAACCGAAACGTCGGGAACATCCTACTAATATTATAAATGCGAAAGTTTGTGAGTGTGGATGTATGTATGTATGTATGTATGTATGTTTGTTACTCCTTCACGCATAAACTACTGAACGGATTTGGATGAAATTTGGAACACAGATAGATTATAACCGGGATTAACATATAGGATACTTTTTAACCCAATAATCCAATACTACGCGGATGAAGTCGCGGGGCACAGCTAGTAAAGTTAATAAACGCGATAAATAGGTTTATTTCAATGTGTAGTATTCGCGTAGATATAAGAAAACAGTAAGTTACTATAGTCTATAGAAGCTTGCAATACCAAAGGTATTGCCCGCTCGTTGCGTTAACAAAATAGCAAGAGGGCATTATTAAGAGCCCACATTTGAGACTATGATTATTAAATTTGTAAACAAAAGGGATCCCCCTCAATTCCCATCCTATTTCTTTACATAAATCCAACCACTTGCATACTCCACCAACTCCCAAATATATTCGAATAAGCGGTAAATTGTTCGCTAAAGTCAAATTCGTGAATAGTTTCTTGAAAAGATTTTCCAGATTTATATGTAACGTACGTAGCGCCAGGATATTGCCACTGGAGCCTCCAGCAGAGGTATGCTGCAGACAGTTCGCAACACTACACGCGAAAGGTCGCAATATCCTGCGTACTGGCACATAATATGACTCGGAGAGTGCTTTATGCTTTTTGATATTAAAGGATATTTTGGATTTCTACGCATACAAAAGCACGGGAAGAGCGTGTTTTAGATTTTCCCTGATTTTTTTTGGAGGATTTGTAGACTATGTTTTATTCCGTCGAATGTATAAAATGCATCATCAAAAGTATTTTAATAAATCTAACATATTATATCGGTCAACAATGAGTGTCTGTAGTTCCTAGTACTTGTACGAAAAGTTTTGTAATAACAACAAACCATTTATGAATAAGAGGCATTATAATATGTTTGCCGTAAGAATTTATTTATGAGCCTGTTAGTTACCTTGTACCATAAACTTTTCAATTATTCTTAGATTAGTCAATCTTGGACTTAGGCATTGAACAGCAACAAACTAAATCAACAATCACCTTTTTATCAAGTACCTAATAAATCGTCCCATCGCTTTTACCACAATGCACCTACTTGTCCATCAAAATTGGACCCAAAATTTTAGACGCGAATTATATTACTCACACTCTGTGAAATATTGCCTCTTGAAGGTTTCTCTGAGGGATAACACAGTCAGCTGTTTATAACGCAAAGTGTGATTGATCGCCTGTTATCTGGCGGTGCACGGGGCCCTTCCACCTTGAAATATGGCCGATGCATATTGGGATTAAGGGATAAAAAATGTGGAGTGTGCATTAGCCGATAGGGGTCTGAGAATGGGCTTGGAAAATGTAAAACATGTTTTTCATTTTCATTTTCTGGCAAAAGTGGGAAGATTTATACCGAAATTCCCAAGCATACCTGCTGCTGCTCTCAATGACCATGATGACTATGTCAAGGTTGAGCGCATGATAACAAATTTCTTAGGTATAATCTGAAAAAATATTTCATCCCCTTGTTAAGTTTTATTGAATACCTAACTAGGTTTTGCCTGCCGCTTTGGCTAGCTTAGATTTTATTTTCTGGATGACGACAACAGAGCCACCTACCAGGTCTAAAAATACCTAAAACCGTCCAAGTGACCTCATAGTACCTACGAAAAACATCAAAATCGGCCAAGCCGTTTAGGAGCAAAATTGCGAACACACGCAGACAAGAATTTTATAATACTAGCTGTGCCCTGCGACTCCGTCCGCGTGGAATGTGGACCACCCTTAACATTTAGGGGTATGAAAAATAGATAGTAGCCGATTCCCAGACCTACCCGATATACACACAAAATTTCATGAAAATCGGTCGAGCCGTTTCGGAGGAGTATGGTAACTAACATTGTGACACGCGAATTTTATATATAAGATATACAAAGATTATAAGTAACCACGTTGCGTCTACATCATTCATGTGTGACATCTATAACTAACAATTAAGTAATTAGTTATTCCAATCTCAAGTCTCATTTCACGAGCGATACGTCTAAAATGCCATTTGTATCACTTAAGCCCCACATTGGCAGATAGCTTGGCATCGCAAATTTGTTCCCGTTCACAACATTAGCGCTGTAAGCAGCTACCGATTGGGATTAGTATACCAACCCCTACCATACGTGACGAGTTTTGTGATAGTACTTACAATAACTTATTCGATGCTTCTTTCCATTTTATTTTGAAGCGAAGCTTCTATACGGGAGGTCGGGGTGCTCACCGCGCGGCCACTATCCGTGCTAAGCGTCAGTAGCGTTAAACGATATATATAGGTAAACAGAGTGGCAGCTGCGGCGCCCTACGCTTAGGTTCGCTTCTTTCGGGCGTCCCTAATCGGCACTGTTTTTTGTATTGGCCTCTAGTCGACTGATTGCCGATATTTATATATTATTAATACGCGAAGGAAAAACTTTCAAACGCTTGCGAAATACAAAAATTGCGCGGACGGAGGACTATGAAATTTAGCACACTTATAGTTTATATAGAGAAGGAGTGCAGAATGCTAATATGTTTATATTATAATACATAGAAACCTTAATGACGTTTAAAAATTTAAATGCATTACGGTCGCATTTCGACCATTACAACGGGAATACTAGTATATATAAAACGCCATCCGCCCTCCAATACCCAGATCTTCTAACATAATTCACCTCATGTTAGTTTAAGCTATCAATTTCCTCCGGCGATTTATAGCAAAAACTGCCTAATGTATATTCGAGTTGTCACCGAGAGCGGTTAATCCATCACCAAGTAGGTACCTAGTAGGGGATGAGCGAACGTGACTTATCTCCGCGCTCGGCGGCATCCCTCATCGACATCGATTCGTTTCGCTTCACAACATAGAACGTGATCCGTACAGAACGAGATTCGTTTTCGAAACATTGCGACTGAGAGTTCCGGCTTCTGATATATGGGACATCGGAACGTGTGCGTTGTGTGAGTAGGAAAATAAAGATCGGTACACACTGTGTACCGATCTTTATTTTCCTGGTGGTCTGTCTTTTTGGATAGTTCGAAGTGTACACCAACGAGAAGCGATTCGAACTAGTAATTTAAAAAGATATAAGCACGATCTAATAAAAAAATATTAAAAGGTCAAGCCACGATGACGGGTTTATTTTAATTTCTACAGCAATAAAATATTAATTGTCCACGACAGGCGATTAACATACATCATAATAAAACGATAGTCCAGATTTTATTGCACCTATATTAATAGTAACGTCTTCATCCTTGTTCGTTTGACCTACAACATAATGACTAAGTCAATTTGTTGATGGTCACAATTGAATCGGAATTCTCAATAATTCGAAACTATGCTGGTAAGTAAGTATCATCAGAAATATAGCATCAAAAGTATACTTTAGCTAACGATTAGTTCGCCAGGTAATGGTACAGCATTACCTGGTTTGAGCACCCCCTCGCCTACAAGCCAGGGGGTGCTCAAACTTATACAAGGCGAAACAGAAAGGGTATACAATTATTTGTTTAGTAAACATTAAGGTATCAGTATTGAGAGAAAAAAAATAAAATTAAACGTGATGAAGACTAATTATCAAATTTTTGGACAGCTATCTGTTCTTCATCTTTCCTCTCAAACCCGGTAGTTTTAGATTTATTACAATAAAACAGGTAGTATTCCTTCGGTTTCACTGTAAGTAGGTATAGTGACGATCTACCACAGAATATTGAGACAGCGAGTAATCGATTGCCAACCTAGTACTACGAAAGAAAACCACATTATGATATGGTTTTTACTAAACTTTAAAATTAACTAGATAGTCCAAAATAATACGCATTCACATATTACCTACAAGTTTCTCCGGATGTTGATTCATAGGACTGGATATCCGCACTGTTTGTAGGACGGCACGTAATCACTGAGCAACCGCAAGCAAGATGACAAACAATTGTGATATTTCGATTTCGTATCTATTTAAACTTTTGGATCAATTCAAGGGTGCTAGTCTTAGAAACTATAATCGATATATCGTGACATTCGTATCGTCGATTCCTACTCCTAATTCCTGTTAGCCGCCGTTTCTATTACTGAACGAACAATACAAAATTATCGTTCGTTCAGATGATATACGTCGGCAAAAAATTTGAATTTAGAGTAAGATTTGATAATACCAATATCACGTTACTTATCGTTGCTAAGAGTAGTCAGAGTCGAAGATCGGCTCGAAAAGCCCTCGCGATCGACTGTTTGGGACCCCTGCTGTACCTAGGCATTTGTAAATTGTATTGTGGTATGACGATTTGAATCGTTAATTACCTATGCTGTGTAAATCACAGTTAAGTATAGGGGAATTTCTATTACTAAGGTGTGAACGATTTGTCACTAATAAAATCTGAAATTTTATTAAAATATTTCAAAAATAAATACCTAGTTTTTATCCCATACGAAGTTCTGTAACTAATATTTAAAAAGAGTTTAATATAAACGCTTAACATCGAAAATTCCCCTCTGGCAAATGAGGTCAAACGCTGCATTAGTGATTGCTTATGCAAATAAGTGTGATGTAGATACCTACCTTAACATCAGCGATAATCCTCTCCTGCCGGGGTAATATACCCCGGGGTGTTATCTCCTGTGACACGTGACGTCATCCATCTTGCTCATTTTTTGCTCGCAGCCCGTTCCAACGTAGTTTTTATTGGATGCCTGTAAAACAATAATGAAACTGCGAGATTGTTTTTGAAAGCGTGTCGACTTTGTTTCCAACACCCATTATATTAACTTCACATGAGTCTTGTATAAATATATCCATGGTGTTGGATCAGAAATTATTTTTATTGGTTTTTAATTTTTTCCTTTGCGGTCTAATAATAAATGTACCTATAGTTCTTATATAAAGTTCGTTCTTATTAGTGAGTAATAATTACACAGCTCGCGCAATATTGACGTTGACTTAGAAATTAATTTTTTTCTGAGCGAACCCGTTTCCCGACGTAATTGCTTAGTTACGGGCATGAGCTCAGTCTAAGCTCACACTCTGATTACTTGTAACCCCCGAGAGGCGGGTATAGGTTAAATACGATCAAAATAAAATAACGTAGGTTTCAAAGACAATTGAAGGAGTAACCATTGTACGTTTTAAGGAGTCAAATTCGCTCCTACAGTCCGTGATTTACTTCTTTTATCAAAGTTTTGAAGAGATACAACTTGGTATTTTTTTTATGTAGATAAGGCTTTTATTGAGTCAGCGAGCCAATAGTCTAATTTTATCGCAAACACTTGGGAGATTAACGATAGTGTGCTTACATCTCTATAATAGAAACACCAGATACATAGACACAGATAATTTCGTATCATCTCTTGTATTTTTGAAGCGAAGCGAAGCTTCCATACGGGCGTACGGGGCGCTCGCCGCGCGGCCGCTCTATTTGTGCTAAGCGTTACACTACAACGTCAGTAGCGTTACACGATAGGTATACAGAGTGGCCGCTGCGGCGCCCTACGCTTTATATTATAAAACTTCGCTTCTTTCGGGCGTCCCTAGACGGCACGGTTTTTTTTAATAATCTTTTTGAACTGACTTTTTAGATAGGTTCTGTAATTATGAAAATAGGGTTGCGAAATGAGTCCTTTGTTGCGATCTAGATACCGTATGTTATTCTATGTATTTAAGCGATAGTATCGAGGGCCGTTAGCCGTTGTAATCTGTCGATAAACTAATCTAGTTTGATTGAAGTGTTTACTTTTACAGTCTTCTTGGAACCTTTAGATCGGAATTTCTTACCGTCAAATTTGAATATAGGTTGTATTTTTAATAATACTTCTAGCATTTAACGTGTTTCTTATAGCGAAACTTGGCCGAAGATTCTGAGGATAGATCTGACCATAAGATCGCTGTTGACATGTAAACACGTGATCATAAATAATTTTCAATGCTTGTCGCCAATCCGTTTCACTCTAATCTAATTTACTTCCACTAATAAAAAACGACCGCTTCGCTAGGCTGTTATTATAAAAATGAATGCGTCCAGTGCCGCGGTCGATTATGTACCGGATGTTGTTCCATGGGAGGGCGCTGACGTCAATTTCCGGCGCGGGCGCTCGGCCCGGAAGCTGGGAAAAACACTTCACTCTCCATACCATTATAATGGGATGTACTGAAATATGAGTGACAAGCGGGATATTTCAGGTTCAAATATCGCTTTAGATGTTTATTGTACTTAGGTTAGTAATAAATTATTTGCAAAAAAAAACGTTGTCACACTTCATCACATTTGTATTCCTCGAAAGGTAAAGCAGAGGTTTACTGCACTCCATCACCATTTACTCCCAATGTTGCTTATATGACCATTTACCTAAATTCCATTTTAATTTACACGTAATTTTCGCAATAATGTAGGTATATAATTATGTTATGGTCGAAGTAATTCCTTAGGTATACAGATGCCTATTCGTGACGCAGACGGATCGGTTTTGAAATGAAAATGTATTTCCATAGGTATATGTATAAATGTATAGAACAGACTTTTACATGGAGAAGGTATTACTAAAAGAATGATTGATACATTTCTGAGTTTTTTTGTTAATCTAGAGTAAGTTTACGTATCTTCTTATTTTATGGAATTTATATTCGGGGCTGTAGCACTTAAAGTGCTCTGAACATTACCCACCTACTTCGCTGCCATTCAAATCATTATTTATTCATTATTATATCACTACTATTTTTGTGCAATTTCATATGTATTGCATGTGCGATTATTTCTCTTATTGTAGGTAAATATTAGAAGTTGTTTATCTATAGGTTCGAATAAATTTGTAACAAACAGGTTATAGCTGTAAGTAATAGAACAGGAAAGAAAAGTCCTTACGAAGTCCTAAGTTATCCTTGTATTACACGAAAACAATAACGGTGATCATTCACCATTTTATTATGTATATGGACATAAATAATTTCCAAACTTTAATGTCCAAAACAATTTACTTTCTTATCGTACCGACCGAACGAAATTACACCACGCGAACATATTATTTATAATAATTTACTAATTGCACCATTATCAAAATTGCCATACATGTATTATGTACTGAATTATGAATATTGATCACGAAAAAGTTGAAGGACATCGTCGAAGAGATGTACTAACTATCCAGGTACTTATTAGTGCAGATTATGTACTAGGTATGTGTAGAAACTTACGATAAGTAATAATTTTATAATCTGAAACTTTCGCTCAGTAAAAAATATATTACGTTTGAAAGTATTTTATGATAGGCCCAGTACTTACCTAATGAAAAGGTACATGAAACTTGTAAACAGGTTATTCTCCATGGTATTCTCAGATAAAATATTCAATGCAGCTGTTATAAGGTCTTATTTTAATAACTAGCTGAGCCCGCGACTTCGTCCGCGTGGAATTTAACTTAACAAAAAAGCCCGCTCCTATTTTTTTTTTGTTTCTAAAATAAAAGTAGCCTAAATTACTGCTTATAACATCAGCTATCTACCAGTGAAAGTCCCGTCAAAATCGGTCCAGCCGTTTCGGAGATACTCTTTGAGCTCATGTGTTTTTATTTTTTTACGCGGAAGCCTAATTGTTTTTCTAAATTTAAAGAAGCCTAAGTTACTCCTTATAATATCAGCTATCTGCCAGTGTAAGTCCCGTCTAAATCGGTCCAGCCGTTTCGGAGATTACCCGGAACAAACACACAGACAGACAGACAGACAGACAGACAGACAGACAGACAGACAGAATGACAGACAGACAGACAAACATTTTTAAATCGCGTTTTTGCTATAGGTGTCGTATGTACTTTCATGTGCATTTAGTGAAAAGGTGTTATTTTGATATTACAAACAGACACTCAAATTTTATTTATTTGTATAGATTCACGATATTTTGCATGTAGCGCCTTAGTAAAAAAGATAATATAGGTAGGTATGTACCTACTTACTACTGACCACAAAAAATACTCAGACGTTATACCTACCTATGTACCTATTATTTTCTGTGGGTTGTTACAGTTGGTTGGTAGCGAGTGATTTAAAAGTTAAGGTGTCAAAAAGAAACCCATCAGAAAAAAATATCCTATACTAGCTGTGCCCCGCGACTTCATCCGCGTAGTATTGGATTATTGGGTTAAAAAGTATCCTATATGTTAATCCCGGTTATAATCTATCTGTGTTCCAAATTTCATCCAAATCCGTTCAGTAGTTTTTGCGTGAAGGAGTAACAAACATACATACATACAAACATACCTACATACATACATACATACATACATACATACATACATACATACATACATACATACATCCACACTCACAAACTTTCGCATTTATAATATTAGTAGGATAGCTACGGTACTTATTTCTTAAATTTAAGGCAGCACACCATAATCTACAATTGTGTGCTCTTCCGCCTATGTATCTGTTCAGACTATATGGGCGTTATGATAAACAAAGCGTGTTACCCAGATAACTTAACAATTTGTCGAATTTTCCACTCTAGCCGTCGAATCCTTAGAATAGTGAACTTACAAATGGACGTACTTTTGCAAAATGAAACCAACCCACACACACTTCTGCAAACTAAAACCAACCTAGAACCACTAATAAAAGGTAGGTTTTGCTCTACAGTAGTGCATGTAGGTAGATTCCGTTTTGCAAAACGTTATCCAAATTATACAGGGTATTGTCAGTGTCACAAGGCTTGAATGTCAAGTGATTTAATGCCAACATTTCAGAATAACGCCTCAGGATGAGCGGCTTACTGTCTGAGCCGGTTTTGGGTGCGCCTGGTTTGCGTACGAAAATCATGACGGAAATGTGGCTATAGGCAGTCGGAGCTCACCTTTGCGGTTCAGTGGAGATGGTTTTAAATGTTATTGTAAGACTTATAGGTATACCTGGTTGGTATAGAATTCCAATTCAAAGTTGGTTAAACGATTGGCTGTTGATTGTCTCTGTAATATTTTACGGGCTACCGCAATTGTGGTAGTACCACCCTCTCACAGAAGATCGGCGTGAAGTAGTTGTTATATCTGCGTTTCTTACGTATGCGAGCCGGAAGCTTAACCCAATCTTACGGATCTAGTTTTCATTGTAGACTTTATTATATTGTTAGGTACTAGGGGTAGGTACACTAAATGCCGTTAAACGTGTAAAAAGGGTTTATTTAAGCTCTCCACAAACTTGACAAATACTAAGTACTACACTAGTTCAAACACACTACAAACACTGTTCCGAATCACTTAGCAGACACAAAGTATTCCAATATAATCGCCTAGGTCACTGGTATATCACTCTTCGTTCGCTTACTTGAGTTCCGTACACTGTCGCTTCCAAGAAGTAACTAACTCGCTGCCCGTCGTCAACACCTTATATACGGAATAAAGATGCGAGCTGGTATTTTCCTGAACATTCTCGGTAGGTATGTAGGTAATAATAATCGGAATCGAACGATCCCGAGACCCATTGTCGGCTTTCCTTTGTATTCGTTCGCGAGTAGGTAGTTGCCGCCGTCGCGCCGATAACGCAAGGGCGTTCACCTTATACCTACATACCTACAGTCTCGAACATTCCATTTTTAGAGATCCTTTGTAACTAATCGATGGAGTACATCTAGAATAACAATGCGTTTTTGTATGAAGCTGATAAAATAAGGATCCTTCGAGATATTTGACCAAATAGTTTCTAGGTCGCAACAATATATAATAAAAAAAAAATACACCGACTAAAAAAAAATATGGGTGCACTAAAAGCTAGAAATAACTAAGGACCTTGCAATTTCCTTCATTTGGAGTCGGTGCCAAGTTCGTGGCAGGTACCTACCTTCCTAAGAAGTAGTACGTATACGTTGATAGTGGCAGCGACTCCGAATGAAAGAAATTGCAAGGTACCTAGTAGTTATTTGTAGCTTTTTAGCGCACCCAGGATTTTTTAAAGTCGGTTTAACTTTTTAATAATGATATTTAGTGGTAAAACTAATCAATCGATTTTGATAAAATTTCATTGGAACCACATGGAGATTATACCTACTTACCCTTTCAAAAAAATATGGTCCACAATTAACGGAGTGATCGGTGAACAAACATAAAAAAATATAGAACGAACATAGACGAACATAGAACCTCCTCCTTTTTTCGAAGTCGGTTAAAAAGAAGAAGTGCCACACATTCAGCGTCAACAAAATGGTCAGGTCGGCAGGTCACCGGTCCCATCGACCTTGCCACCGATATTTCACTTCAATGACTCGTCGATAACTTTACATTGATGAGGTTAAAAGCTTTGGTCAAAGTGCCCGATGTCATGTTTATTAACCACAAATTGATGTCGATACAGAACAAATTGATGGTCACAGTTGGGTTTAATAAAATGTGATTTGTTACAGACTTTTGTAGTATTTTATTTAGTGATGGACTGGTCTGGTTTGTAATTAAGCGAATTGGTCGAGTAGGTACATGGGAGGGGTGGTGTCAATGTACCTACTAATGGATTTGGCAATTTAAAGGGCAAAGCTCTGTGAAACACACCTCGCACTGGCTACATAATACATGAAGTACATTGTTTTATATTTTTTAATTACCTAGTTGGCAATAAATAAGTAAGTACATTTATTTATAGGATTCCAAACTGGGTACACAAATAACATTCAAAAGGTATATACAAACAAATAATATAAATATTCTAAAAGTTACCCAGATAATACGGAACCACAGTGTGCGCCAATAAAAAATTAAAACTAACTAATTAATTGATTTATGAATTGTATTAAATTAAATCATGTATATTTATTGCATGTAAGTTATTTTAATACCCATACGTAATTGATTTATATTTCGTCTTTAGCATTTTTTCCACCGCAGCGCTTAAATTACGATCGAATTTTGATTGAAAATGTTGATTACCTATACTTAGTCATGTTTTCCGTAATCGGGTTTTGGAAACGTTTTTACTTGCTTTTATATTTTTTCTTATTTGGAAAAAATATTTATCCATTGAAGAATAGACAAAGAGATTCTTATTTTCGAATTTTAAATAAATTCGTCTGGAATTCTGTCTAGTCTTTGAGACAGAATAACACAATAGATAAACTTCAAAGTTACCTACACCAACATTTTCTTATTCAAATATATTTAGGTAACTTATTTTGAGCTGTTGTTAACTAAGTAGATACTTGTTTTGAATAAGTTTTATACAGAATAATTTCTTTGGCAGTGAAATTATAACTTGCTTACTAAAATAAAATAACCAAAGGTAACTAGTATATAAGTATATAAAGGTACACCTACAATCTATACCTACAAGTTACACTTAAAACTTTTGAAGTCATAGTAACTTGTTCTAATAAATATGCGAAGGTGATGTCAGCCCTTGTTTAACTTGGACGTGGGTAGAATTTTCTTTTTCTACTTGAATTTAGCTGGCTTGCTACCATGGTTTTCCTGTTAGGGGTAATTTTTAACCGAACTTTTATTATTGATGACGAGCAGTGATAGCCGATTGGTTAAGCACGCGTCTTGCGGGCACCAGGTTCTGGGTTCAAACCCCGGCTCGCACCTCTGGATTTTCGAAATGTACTAATTATAATTTCTATATAATTAGATATCAATTGCTTACGGTACTTGCAACTTGCTTGTGTTAAAAAATCTTACCAATTTTCGAAAGACATGTGAAATCCGCCAACCCGCCCTGGGCCAATCTAGTGGATTACGGCCTGAATCCCCCTCGTCAAAAGGGCTAAATTATTATTTTTATCTACGTGATAAATAATACGTGAAGAAAAAACTTTCAAACGCTTAATACGAAAATTGCGCGCACGGAGGAGTATGAAATTTGCCACACTTATCTATCACTTATCTACTAGGTGAAAAAGGAAGGGTATACTATTTTTTTTGCTACTTAACTTTGTAAATCTAAAACTATCGGCTTTGTGGGACAGTTGAAGTGCTAAAGGTGTTGTAGACTTATGAAATCTGTCAACGGCTGTATCCCTGTAACACCTTTTGTTTTTTAAGTTTCCTCCAAAGCTGATAGTTTTAGAATTGCAAAGTTAAGTTTCGAAAAAAAAAGTATACCCTTGCTGTTTCAACCTCTATAGTATATCTTTAAAAAAAAATTAAATGATTTATGGTCGAATTTCGACCATTACAACGGGAATACTAGTTAGTATAGTTATTCAGGGTATAGACAGTTCATGAAAACGCGTGAATTATTGCAAATTGATCCATATACCAGTGTAATAAGAGTTAAAATAAACGAGCTATAGGTACTAACAGTCCGGATTTACGTCTCACTCGAAGTTTGTCCAACTTCGTCTGAGAAGCCGTAGTGGGCTGGCCCCAACTGAATTTCGCTCTCGTGCTCATTGACCCAAACTGCACCATTATCTTCTAGCCCCCTCATTTCCATTCTTGAAATTACCGAGTTTGTTCTCAAGAAGTTGGTGGCCAATGTTTGTACAATAAGTACCTACCTAGGTAGAGCACTGGTTTTTTTTATAAAATCGCAAGGCCTTTTGCAAGGCAATTACCCTTTGGTATTTATAGGCTAGGTACTTACTGCTTAACCGTAGGTGGGTCTTTTAAACGCTTGGATAATTTGTTAAATAAAAACAACAATACATTGTTTCACCAAAACCAACACGATACCGTTGAAACATTCAGTTTATTCGAGTTACTGACCTTTGGCGAAATACCTAATATTTAAAGTAATTTAGCGACTGCTAATATTTACATAGAGAATGGGCTGAAGAGAATTTTCTTTCTCTCTATTTTTCTATTTACTAAAATGTGCAATGGAGTTCAATGTACCGATGTTCGTTTGAATAAGTCGTAAGTGATGTTTCTGAATTAACAGTCAAAACAATATTAAATAAGATTTTAAGTGTCTTTTTTATACATCTGACTTATATAAAAGCCAAACGTTGAATAGTTAAACCATGCTTTGTCTTCTTCTTTCGAATGTCAAATTACTGATGACAGAACGAGATAATTAGGTAACTATTCACCCGCTATACCAAGTTTATTAATAAGGGGGCTAATTTCTATTGATTAAAGGATACGTACATTGAAATATCTTTGCAATCGTTCAATATTTTTGAAAATAATCTTTCAGAATATATCAACACAGTATTAGTACCTACTTGTGGTGTGGGTTAATTTATAAATATACTAAACTAGCTGAGCCCGCGTCTTCGTCCGCGTGGAATTTAACTTAACAAAAAAGGCCGGTCCCGCGTACCGAGCCCGCGTGACAGGACCCATTTTTTAAATTTTGTTTTTCTAAAATAAAAGTAGCCTAAGTTACTGCTTATAACATCAGCTATCTACCAGTGAAAGTCCCGTCAAAATCGGTCCAGCCGTTTCGGAGATACTCTTTGATTTCATGTGTTTTTATTTTTTTACGCGGAACCCTAATTGTTTTTCTAAAATTAAAGTAGCCTAAGTTACTCCTTGAAGCATCAGCTATCTGCCAATGAAAGTCCCGTCAAAATCGGTCCAGCCGTTTCGGAGATTACCCGGAACAAACACACAGACAGACAGACAGACAGACAATTTTTTTTTAAATCGCGTTTTTGTTATAGCTGTCGTGTGTACTTTCATATGCATTTAGTGAAAAGGTGTTATTTTGATATTACAAACAGACACTCAAATTTTATTTATTTGTATAGATGTATAGATTCGATATTATTCAAACACCCAATTTACTTAACACCGATCAATAACTATTACAGTCCATCGGAATTCCTATAATAACTTAGACAGCCTGGGGGCTAACAATCTAAATGGTAATAGAGTTTCAGTTGCTCTGTTTTTGTCAAATATCTACATATAAAATCGTGCACATAAGTTAGTAGACTGGTTGATGGAAACGTCAAAAATATTAGCCTGCCAAATTGACAGCGCAATCGGCAGTTAGGTGACTATCAGACTTATGACATTAATGCAATTTAAAGTGGGTAGTCACGTGGTTGGCACAGGTGGGTCAATGTTTTGTGGACTAAGGAAAACTGTCTAAACGAAGCAGCTGAAAATCGATTGAAATTTAGATTGTTAGCAGACTTGACTGGATTTAGGTCGAAAGTTATCTACAAGGACGTATTCAACTTCGTGACATGAGTCACTGACTGTACCGTAGATGCCTTAGCTGTCCACAGTAGCTTTGAGATAATACAGTAGATCAACATTATAAGGAAATACTGTAACGTTGTAAATTATCAACGTTCCAGTATTTTTATTCTCACTTAAAATACTTATAATGTTTAAGATTTTACAAGCTTTGAATCTTACTGTACCTATTCGAATTTGTAGCCAGTTTTGTTTCAATTACATCCCAGTTAAGTAAGGAAAACTTCATACGTTTTATTATATTACACTCAGTTTAATATTGAAAGCAATCTAGTGTCATTAACTCACAACTAAACTAAATTGGACACATATAAAAATGTGCTTTCTTATGATCTTATATCAGGCGCGTACGCTTGTTTCCTAACTTTGTTACAGAAATCGTCTTACGTCTAAATCAACTATTATTATTATCACAGATTATGACAGTCATTTTACAAACTATGTAATAAATGTACGAATGAGTCTTAGGAATGTACGAACGGACAATAAATTAATAAACGCGTATTCCCATTATTGGACAAATTACACCAATGATACTTCTGATTGAACTCAATTGTCGTACTGTTTCTTATGTGCTATGGTTGAGATCTCTCCCACGAGGGACTTAGCCGGTGATAGTTCTATTTCAGCAACTGTACGGGATCGGCGAGGATTAGTATCTCCTAAGTGCGCCGGTGAAATGTAAGACGGATTTTAATGGGACCCTCTTAACACAACTGGGTAAAGGTGATAGGGTTCAGATAATAAACTTTTTATTTCAGATTCAAGAAAAGATTGTGCTCAGTAGGTATCTGACTAAACCTATTATTTGGTCAGTTCAAAGGTGATTGTCGCTTGACAACTGACGATTTTAGATAGGTATAGGTAACTTTTGCCCACAGCTTAGCAAGGCTATTATAGATGTCATTACCAGCGTCTCCTATCGGTTTCAACTATAGCTAAAAATTCGTCACGCACTTTAGAAGGAGTTTTATACCGTTTTATACCTATATAAATACCATTATTGATTAATTGATATGGTTGACGGAATAAATTATCACTTTTTATTTGTATCATGATTGTTATTGTTTACAAACATTTTGTAGAACGATGGGACTAGGAATATATGTGACAACAGGTCAATAATGACTAAATTATTAATATTTCCAAGCGCTTCTACTAGTGGAAATAAATTAGTGGCCAGTGTGTATATACTATATACTCAGTCAATGCCAGAATAATAATGAAATGTAGGCAGTGCTATTTACGCACCGTTGAGTATCCGATAATGACTTTTATATCTAGGTGACTATAGTGCAAAATGCCGATTGTTGGTTTGGGAAATGTTTCGTCTGTAGTGAAAATTATTTGTAATGCATTATCAGTGTGACGTAAAAGGTTACATACATTTTATTTGCGTAAAAAGGAACGTGTTGAACGTGAACTTGTCGTAAAAGAACAAGTAACCAAAATCACCCTTACGTTACCAGAAGTATCATTTCGCTAACACTGAACGATGTTTTTAATCGAAACACTCTCCAACCCGAAAGCAATCCCAAAAACAATATTCCTACCGCATTACAGACTCATGACTCATCAAACTGAAATCCCGCGGAACAAACTGCGCTAATAGCGAAGCGGCAACCCTGTTCCCGGGCCAAAAACGGTCCCGCATTATCCGCGGCAAGGCAACGGTGAAATTGAAACCAATAAAATGCTGGGAAAAGTAAAACGTTTCTCGTGTAGTTGGGGAGTGACAGCCCTACCGTGGCACGCTATTTGACAAGGGTTGTCATAAGTCTTCCTTGTACACGCGTCGCACGCCCCAACTATTTTGCGGGACACTTGACAAGCTGTGACGTATATTGGTATTTGGAGGTGCGATGGTGTTTTGTTTTACTAATTTGTTACACCGAGCGGAAGAATATACACGGGGGCACCTACTGTAAATAGAATAGGTACCATGATTCTTGATGCGATACCTACTAATGGCGGTGGTAGAGCCAATAAACAACAGCTCCCAATGCAGGCTAGCACGACCGGGGTAGTACGACCCTGTCACAGAAGATGTGCGAAAAGTAGCTATATAGCTGCGAGGGAGCCGAAAGTCCAATCAATACCAGTGATACGGCAAATTAGAGTGATTATCTTTAGGTAAATTAGTCATTGCGTCTACCAAATTAATTTGAGATACGTACTAGCTGTAGATATTGTTCTGAGAAGTCCTTACTCTTTATAAAAGATTGCAAGAAACTCAAGACGAACACGAGACAACAAAGGCTTTCATAAAGTTAACAAGTTTTTTTTTCAATTTAATAAATTAAATAAGCTCGCGAATTAGACCTGGAAAAAAATTCTTTTCTCAAATGAAAAAAAAAGTAAAATGAACCTAAACAACATCGTGATACCCAAGTCACGCTCCACTAAAACATTAATGCGAAGAAGTGAAGATTCTAGAATAAGAATTGTAGCAATTTAATTTGAGCTTAATAGTAAAAATAGGCGGCAGGATTGGAGCTAACAAGACGCGATGAGAGGCTGAACAATCGCCTCGAGGGCTCTCCGAGTCTGGCCCTGATTGAGTCGAGAGGAGATATCGACAGATTTATTATTTCAAGAGACCAACTTTGGAACTTGGGAAATGTTTTTCATGATAATATGTATTTATTTATACCTAACAAATACCAATAAGACAAGCTTTACTTATAACACACTATTATATGAGAATAAAATCGTTTAAAGTTGCCGCAAGGATGAATCGTCTCTTTTCCATGTTGTGGACGTTCTGTCAGACTTTAACGTCTACACTAGGTGATCTAAATGGCACGATGAAAATTTCAAATGTGTGTTGACCTTTCAACGGTTATACATCGTAATCCGTTTGCCACCGATCACAGCTAACGGTAGTGGACTTTGTCCAACGCTTGCAAATGTCGCTGTCGTCCCATTTCGATTACTTCAATAATTTTAAAAAGTTTATTTTGACATCTCCGACATATATGATTGATTTGACGACCGCTTGGCGCAGTGGTTCGAGCGTAGGCCGCTCGGCTCACTGCACATGGTGGTTGCGGGTTCGATTCCCGCCGGGGCAAATTTCGGAAATGGCCTATTCGTAATTTGCCCAGGTGGGTGTCACTGGGATCGCTCCCAGTCCATTGTACGGTACCCATAGTACAAGATTGGCTAAGTTTGGGACCATACAGTTAGTGTGTCAGTCTGGCCATATTTATTATTATTATACTCGTATATCCTACTAATATTATAAATGCGAAAGTTTGTGAGTGTGGATGTATGTTTGTTACTCTTTCAGGCAAAAACTACTGAACGGATTTGGATGAAATTTGGAACACAGATAGTTTTTAACCGGGATTAACACATAGGATACATTTTATCCCGATAATCCTGAAATTTGTGTTAAGTTAAATACTACGCGGACGAAGTCGCGGGGTACAGCTAGTAAATACATATAGGTGTCTTTGCCAGTGGGGTCACTAGGCGGAAGGGAAGGCGGAAGGGTTGGTCTTTCGGCTCTCTCACGCATCGAGAGCTGAGCTGTAGTCAATTCTCTAGTTTGGCTCTACCATCGTCTACTAATCTTTGCCCCTAAAATTTATGTTAAAACTTTGGTCTCTTTGCCTTTGCAAATATTTACTCGCTACCACCCATAACTATTTAGACCTAACTTTAGTTAATCCATGAGCGAATAATAAGACCAATCTTTAGGTAAGTTATGAGCCAAATTTCACACCAACTGATCCCCTGTAGGTACAGATACAACATTAACTCTGGGTACCCGGAAGTGTTGACTCTGCGAAGCTGCGTCTCGACGTTGTAGAGCTACCCACACGCGACAAGGAGTCAGTGTAAGTGTAAGTGACAAGGAGACGCAACGTAGATATGCAGAGTTTAACTCAAGTTAACGCGATATTGTCACAGCGCATTGGCTTTAAATAGTATATGCATGTCTACGTAAAAAAATATATTGTGCGATCGACGCAAAAAAAGTTGTTTGTTAAGTGTTTTGCATGCACAAAACATCAAGTCTTTCTATGTCACACTAACCAGTCACCTGAATAAATCACTACGCCATCTAGTTGACTTTTAAATAACTGTTTCACAGTGGACGTTACAAAGTTACATATACCGCTTGTCAAGCGTAAGTATTTCGACCATTTAACACTTACCGCAAGCCGCGTAAAGTAACTTCGTTCCAAAAAATATTGGGAAGAATACGCAAAAATTGAGGCTTTAATACACGCTTAGACGTAAAGAATAGATGGAACGCGTAGGACTAGTGAGTGAAGCCAGCGAAATAAATACCAACTTCAACTTCAATCCAGACTCTTTTTTAAGATTTGCTGATCGCTGTTCGCGATCCGCCATCATCAGGAGCGCACGTCTAGACAAACATAATAATCGTATCAATGCCGAATTGTATCGTATAAAAACATACTGATGAGATAATCTTAAAAAAAAACTGGATTTATGCTATTTGCTTTATCAAACAAAACATAAAACAAATTACTTAAGCTACCTTTAGTTAAAATCTAAACTCACTCGTTTGTAAGTTGTTACGTATTGAAATGTTGAATGTTACTTACCCCAAATACGTCATGAACTTAGTTCACCAAGTAATGTGACATGGGTTATCTGGAAGTTATCGCGTCCTAATATTAAGTGTCTGGTTAATAATTATGTTGAGAGTTCGCTTTGCTCCCGGGGGTGCGCGCGACCGCTCTCCGTTGTCGGATGATGCTGGGTTTGGCTAAAATAATTAAATTAACCAGACAATAACGTATACGATGTCGAATATTATCTTTGAATTCGAAAGTATACCACGGTCATCGAGAAGCGATGCCAAAATGAATAGTTGTTATAACATTTTGGCCTCATTTATTTTTAATAAAAATGTTGGTTTCCGACACAGAATTCACCACGAATTTATGAAAATTTTTCCCGTATGTTTGCGAGCACAGCGGTAACCGACTTGGTTGAAAACCCATCTCGAGTTGGTTGTCGCGAAGGGACGTAGGTGCCTAGTGGTTACGGTATTTCAGTACATAGTTTTGTCCCAAAAAGTACGATGCAGGTTCATCCCGCCTTGGGTGACGTATAGAACAGGAACAGGAAGCCATATTCGCGTCCGGCGCATTTTTTTCTGAGGTGCTTTGCTATTAAAACGAACTCATAATACTGGGTTAGCCTGGACCAAGGCAAAGATAGCATCATAATATTTTTTTTCAACTTTGTTTTCTTTGTATGATTGAACCAGAAAGTACGTACCTAATTTAAAAAATGGTCATACAGTTGTTAGTAAATAATAAATACGGATAAATTAATTAGCTTTATTTTTATGGAGCAGCGCGGCTTTAACGCTACGATAGAGCTTGGCTTGCGGCCAGGATTTATTCGCTTTTTATTTTCTCCCTTGCTTTTCTTAATAGGTTAAGGGTTACATTTGTAACTAGTTTGTTTATGTTATGCCTTTGCTTTTTGCTCGTCGGAGGAAACTTAAAGCTATACTTTATTGTAGAGAACCATTGTGATAAAAGTAACTTAACTTATTTATTTACCCGTCTAGTCGATGAATCAGTTCCGATGGGTTTTACTGTAAATTGGATTTTTAATACAATTAATTTAATAATATAAAACTTAACACTTATTAAGTATTATTTTATAGTCACGAAAATGTCATTTTTTCATACCTACTTCGGTTATAGTCAGTGTTAATGAAGCTCAAGATTTGACTCCTGAATGTACCTACCAATGCGAATTACGAAAAACTTTAGTTGTATTGTAAGGCTTTCTCAGTTTGCAACTAGGTCCTTAATAATTCAGTTCCTTTCATCATAGTGGTATGCGTGATTGGAATAATATTCCAAATAGCAGGTAGTTAGATACCTATCTTTAGAAATGCATTTCACTGTGGTAAATGCTAATGATAATGTACCTATCCAATTCTATATACCTACTATTAGCTACTTACTTAGACTAAACAAAAAACAAAGTTACCAATAAAATGTTTGCTCATACCGAAGACCTCGGATTTTTAATCTTACGCATTCTTTAAAAGTAAATCGGGACCGATTGGAACTCCACGTAATTGGAAAAATACTTGAAGAAGAATATAAAAGGATATAACCTGACAATGTACCAGCGAAACCATAGTGAGGTCCCTGTTGCTCGCTCCCCGACCGCATAAAACTAACAAAGCCATCGCAACTTCGTTACTGGGACGCCGTAACTAAGCGTAATTTGATAGCTCGGTAACAAGGCATCGACTTGTTTATTTTATCGTGTGTAACAACCCGGAATAATCCTGTTCCAACTAATCCGGTACTGATAAATAACAAGGTAACCCTATATTGGTGCTGATTCTGTTGGCTACACTGACATATTTGACACTTCTAAAAGTAAATAAATAAAGATTCCCAGACTTACACACTAAATGTATGGTCCCAAACTAAGCAATGCTTGTACTATGGGCACCATACAATGGACTGGGGGGATCCCAGTGACAGCCCAGACCTGGGCAAATTACGAAAAGGCCATTTGCGAAATTTGCCTCAGCGAGAATCGAACCCGCAACCAAGAACCGCCAAGTGGTCGTGGGTATATCTGTCGTCCTCATAAGTTAGCAGTATAGTAAGAATGGCAATATGTTCGTAGACGCGTATTCGTCTTTGTACGCTTTATGTTGGTACCCCTGATGCTGCTTACGTATAAAACTATATACCATAGAATTCCCACGTAGCGGCAGCCGCGTGCAATGGTTAATGCGTCTATGAAGTCACGCTTCCTCTTTGAGGAAGCGATTCCTTGGATAGTGGGCTTTAGTTTAGTAAAGTTTTGTTAGTATGCCAACAGAATACCAACGCACAAATGGGTGTCATGTAGATATTCGCGTTGAAAATCGAGTATTTTCTTTGATATCGTTACTGGGTATCTTGATTACAATATGAGTGGGAGCGAGGGCCCTTTGGGTGTTCATCGGCACGTGGGTTAGTCAAGGTCGAGAGGGATTCTGATTTGGTATAATAATACTGGTTGGTATAGGTAGGTATAATAACACCTCCCTTATTTGCTTATACCTACTATTATACGTACTCAGGTGAACAGGTTTTCAAAATACAATCGCTAATAATTAACTCTCCTCATGAGTTATTTTCAAACAAACCATGAAAAATTTCTCGTTGTTATTTTGATATTAATATAGGGTTTTTTTCAGAAACTAGTCTTGTTAGGGCTGTTTTCTCCACAAATTAAAATTAAATGAAAAACATACGGTATAATAAATAATAAATATCACCTGACTGACACACAAACTGTATGGTCCCATACTAAGCAAAGCTTGTATTATGGGTACCGTACAATGGCCTAGGGGTGATGCCAGTGACACCTAGACCTGAGCAAATTACGAAAAGGCTATTTCCGAAATTTACGCCGCCCGGAATCGAACCCGCAACCACCCGGTGCAGTGAGCCCAGCGGCCTATATACGCTCAAACTACTGCGCCAAGCGGTCGTCAATATACATATTATCAAATTATCTTAATTTTTTTTTCGAGGGCTGCTCGCGTTCATTGATCAACCGTATACCGTTCGGCTCACCGAGGGGTTGCGGGTTCGAATCCCGTCAGGATAAATTTCAGACATGGCTTTTGCGTAATTTACCCTGGTTTTGGTGTAACTAGATAATTTCCTAGTTCATTGTACAGTATCCATAGTACAAGCGTTGCTTAGTATGTGATCATACAGTTGGTGTGTTAGTCTGCGATATTTATTTATGTACCTTTTATTATAATGTAATGTTCTTTGTATTGACGACCGCTTCGCGCAGTGTTTCGAGCGTACGCCGCTGGGCTCACTACACCGGGCGATATTTATTTATTTTTTAGTACGAAGCGAATACCCAGTATAAGATTAATTTCAGACATTTTATTACCAAAAGGGGTTCACTCGATGAAAATTCCATAAAGTGATACTTATTCACATTATAATAACAAACGATTTCCTTAAAACAACTCGTTGGCAACCAATAGCACAGATCGCCGGCAATAAATCAACAATTTAGCGAGGCAATTTCCATAATTCACGGTATATCAAGTTACTCGCGCGAGAATAAAGAAAAAACCAATTTCCTCAGCTTGCATTACGCGGGGGGATGGAAGGAGGTTGCTTCGGCGTGCGTTCACATTGCGACTATTTAGATGATATCGGCTCGTGTCGCTAGGGCTGGTCGAGCTTAAGATATGGTATTGTGTACATTAATATTAATGTTTTGTACACTGAGAAAAAACTAATGACAACAAATGATTGTAGGCCTATTCCTTTTGATATTTTTGACAAAACGTTTTGTAATAACATAATTAATTTATGAATACGAGGCATTAAATAAATCTTATGTGTAATCACAAAACGTTTAGTAAAGAATATTAAAAAGTATACTTACTAGGAACTATACAAATGAAATTAGTGTTCCCGTCTATTCTGCAGACGCTTGCTTCAATGATGTGATACTGGAGCAAACCGGAAGAGGCCATTTTGAGAGTAAAACCAGAAATTGTTTGCTTAGGAAAATTGGTTAATTTAATTAACAGAAGCCTTAGGAATTCATAAATTTTGATGCAAAACGCACATAACCATTAAATTACCTTCCGTATGATTCAATAGGGTGTTTGTAAATATCATTTACCTAGTTTTTGTTTTTACAAAGTAAAGTTTCGTAACTTTAAGTAGTTAAGTTTGTTAAAATTTATTTCGACAACATACATTTAGGAACTATACAGGTTGAAACAGAAAGGGTATACTTTTTTTTTCAAAACTTAACGTTGTAATTCTAAAACTATAAGCTTTGGAGGAAACTTCAAAAATAAAAGGTGTTATAGAAATACAGCTGTTGACATATTTGACAAGTCTACAAAGCCTTTAGTACTTCAACTGTCGCACAAAGCCGATAGTTTGAGGTGTACAATGTTAAGTTGCATAAAAAATTGTATATCCTTTTTATTTCACCTAGTATAATAATTAAGTCTATACCTATTGTGATAGCATTTTGTACCATTGGCATCATTAAACATTTATTTTGTACAACAGAACACTCATCAATTTATTAGCGACATTATAAAACATGTACCTATTCCCAAGTGTGTCCGCGTCCTTACGAAGGTGTTTCGGATATGAGCGATTATTCAGGGCCGCGATAACAATGGTGTAATAAATTATGATTGATGAATGCCCCGGGGAGCAGTGAGCACACCTCTTTACACACAATAACAATATTTATAGTCGTTGCTACCGGCACATTAGCTGTGATTAGGGCCCGTATTAATAAATCAATCTCAAATCTGGGAGCGATCTTGGTAATGTCAGTCTTGTCATACCAGTACTGTATAAAATGCCACGTCCAACATTTCTTTTATAAAAAAATAAAACGACTTCAAAAAAACCTGGGTGTGCTAAAAAGTGCGAAATAACAAGGGACCTTGTAACTTTTTTTTACTTGGAATTTTTCAAACAATTTTTTCAAAATTCTTCCACAATTGACGGAGTAATCGTTAAACTTACATACAGAAAAAAAACATACAAACGAACATAGAACTTGGCGCAGTGGGTTGAGCGTAGGCCGCTCGGCTCACTGCACCGGGTGGTTGCAGGTACGAATCCTGCCGAGGCAAATTTCGGAAATGGCCTTCCTTATTTTCCCTGGTCAGGGTGTCACTGGGATCGCCCCCAGTCCATTGAACCATAGAGCAAGCGTTGTCGTTTAATATATAAATAATAATATAATTCTGGGCTTCCAGCCCTCACAGACATACGAAATGCAGCTATAATAGCTTCTTTACGCCGATCCTCCATGAGAGAGTTGTAATACCCCGAATATTGAACTTACTATTGAAATTTGAATTGAAGTTTGGAGTAGACTTCAAATTGTGGAACATTTGCAATAAAAGAAGAAGAGGCTTATAACGCTCAACTTATTGGGCCTTTTGTTTAGTTTTGTATCTTTGATATTGTTATGCATCGAAACATATCCTATTTCAAAACAAATTAACAAATAAACTTGTATGCACTGTGCATTAGGTACTAACACAGGCTTGGTGTACAATCACCTCAAATTAATCCCAGTCGTCTATTGAAAGCAAACAATGAACTGTACCTAGCCCAGAATGAATCCTGGACCATTTTAGTTCCGACAAACAACATTAGTCATCCGTCACGGTACCCTTCCGACAGAGACAAACACCGGACGCCGGCTCGAATGGAGGTATTACTTTTCAAGCGCATAGGGATGGCTGCGGAAGAGTTGATGGTGGTAGCGGCAATGTTTATTCTTATGAAGCGGGGTGATGTGAATGGATCAGGATACATTGTGTACCTACATAAGGCGTTGAAAGGTAGAGGGGCCGCCATCGTAGCTGAGAGATCGTAGGATTCGTTCCCATTCCTGGCCATGAAACTATTGACGTGGACCCACTCCTAACACAAGCATTAGCTTTGCTGGAGCGGCTAACAGAAATACTAGCAATGTTAGTTTATCATATATATAACTCTAAGGTGACTGATTGACTGACTGACTGACTGACTGACATAGTGATCTATCAACGCACAGCCCAAACCACTGGACGGATCGGGCTGAAATTTGGCATGCAGGTAGATGTTATGACGTCTGCATCCGCTAAGAAAGGATTTTGATTAATTCTACCCCCAAGGGGATAAAATAGGGGAAGAAAGTTTGTATGAAACTTTGTCAATTAAGTTCCACGCGGACGAAGTCGCGGGCACAGCTAGTTTATCATATATTTCTGTTAGCCGCTCCCACATTGCACTCACATTGCTAGTTACCTTTCCAAAAAATGTATGATAGAAAATATGATAGTAATATAATAGTAATATAATAATATGATAGTAATATAGTAATATAATATATGTATGATAGTAATATAATACCTGGGGTCCAACTCTATAAACCGCTGGTATCTCGATCAACTCGCGTATTACGTCATTTTGGACAGTTTTCCGACACTAAAGTTGACCACTAATTAATACTGTAAGAAGAAGAAGACACGGCCTGTCAGATTCATGCGAAGAAATCCCCCGTCTTTTTAAATCGGGCGTCCTTTGAGGCTGTGTGCAAATGTCAGTAGTTACTATACCATACTACCACACCCCTCGTTCCTATAGCGTCGTATATACTGGACCGTTTTTAGCGTATGCACCTTTAATTCACTGATAGCGTGCGCAGTAGTTAGATCCAACTGAATTAAATTCGATTTATACCATGCAGGAACAATAAAAAAACCGACTTGGTAACTACTCTAAGTATGGGTGCCTTCCCATTGGATTTGATCGGGATTTTTACTGTATCCTTATACATATTGGTTGAGAGGGTTGGCAGATGACACCTGACATTGACAGGTGTCAGGTTTAAAAATCGAGCAGGGTTGTGGAAAGACCCAGTAGCGACGGATCCAATAAGTTGATTCCGTGTGAACGGGGGATGGAAATTAATTTGAATACGCTTGGAAAGCTTTGCCCTATTTACGTACTCATAAATGCCGGCCAAAGACCGCACCGAGTTTAGTCTGCAAAGCCCATAATGCGTGCGAGCCACCAAAAGTTTCAGTGAGATGTTAAGTTATACGTCGTTAGCCGCTTCGGTCGGTCTAAAACTTCACCAAAATGTGGTGCGAACTGTTTTGTTGTAAAAATACGATGTTGCCTTTAAGTTACAATTTCTCACTTTCTAAATACTTAAGTATATTGTTGTTGTGTGTTGACTTCATAATTTTGTTGAACTTTGTTCTGTTCTTTGTTTTAGAACTACGAAAAAGCCGTGATAAAAAGTTACATTCGCGTAGGGAATATTATAATGTTTTATATCCACTTATAAGTATAATTTGTAACAGGTATTCCAAAGAAATACTTGACCTACTTATAAATTGTCTCCAAGTCATGCGACATCACGAGGACTATGTAAAACTATTAGTGGGTTTTTTTTTAATGAAAATTTGTTTAATTCTCTACTAGCCCTTAATTCGATCATAATGAAGCCGCAGTCTAGTATATTTTCCGCTACATCAAGAATAACTTTAAACTTCAGCGGAACTGAACTTCTCACATTTTTCAAATAAAACTAATTGAAATTACGTTCACGCCGCGATACCGCAAGCCTCGACCAAGTTCGAGGCAATGAGAGCTGCACCGAGTTTTATTATCTTAATAAAAAGCGGACGAGAAACTTGAGGGTATTTTTAAGGGTAATATCGCTCTGTGTAGTGATGTGACGCGCCGGATGAATACGGATCAATCGGTCGAATAATCATGCGGATTCGGTTTTCTGGTCTATTTTCTACGTCAAAAGTTTTTAAGAGTATCTAACCATTTGGATCATTTTCATTGTCATAAAGGTAAATTGTACCGTCTGATTTGACGTCTGCGTTGACTAAGCTGACCCTTGGTGGTCGCGTTGTTGGTGGACTGTATTAATCTTGATTGTTAATTAATATGTTTGTATGCACTATACAACGTTTATTACGAATTTATTACCATACTACACTAATTTGATTTATGAAAACTTGTTTAATTGTAAGCACTGTAAATTGCTGATAATGGGAGAGAGCTAGCAATGTTGACATTTAAAATATTTTTGTATATAATAAAAAAAATGGTTGATGTTCTTAACAGTAACAACAACCATTCAGTCATTTTGTAGTAGACAATTTTAGCACTAGGCATATATTTATATAGAGTCCAATAGCATCCTGGTAACTTATATCCATACAAATGGATCCATGAACTTCAGTGTCATGAAAACGATTCATTTCACTTTTTGAATGTTCGATTCACTGATCCCAATAGCATCTTCAAGAAGTTTTACTCATAGTAGCGCGGCTGTACTAGGATTCAATAAGACTGATACGTTCTTATCCAGGTCCAAACTAGCACTAATAAATAACCTGTTCCTGTTCCCTACTCTAGCAACATGGTGTTTCCCGAGTATCTCAGGGCGGATTTAAGTTTGGTAATTAAAAGTGTCGGTTCGTCAGAACCGCGCGGCGGCGCGTGTTGTGTGCCGAGGTAAATTATTGCGAGCATGGTCTGTCGACGCAACTGACTTGTTTGAGCGTGCGAAATCTGACACGTTCTCTAACTACGAGGGATGCCTTTTAAGTTTTGTCGTTTGAAGAAAAAAACACAACTAGAACCTTATAGTACTTTTTATTGGTTTTCAAAGTATTCACCACGTAGCTTAATACACTTTTCCATTCGCTCAAACCAGTTATTATAACATTTGTCGCGAAGTATCGCGAAGTTCTATATAAATAGTTTATGCTAGCAACATCAAAGAGCGATAGTCTATGGTAAAGCGGTGGCGTTGTGAGTCTGTGGGTAATCTATGGTATTGACTGTCATGAAGTTTCTCAATATAAAAGCGAGGCAAAATAGTGAATATATTTGAAGCCGCTGACGGTATATTGAGATATAAAACTTTAAGTATAGAATCAAGTGTGTCGCATCTGTTTATTGTTATACGTATTACCAACATGGGAGAAAGAGTCTGCGAACAAAGCTAAGTATTTACTAAGTATTTATTAAGTATTTGCCAAGTATTAATAACTGTAATCATCTGCCTAAGTGCTTATAAACATTAATAATATCAAGCATGCGCCTTAGTGACTATACACTATATAATCTTATTATCACACTGTTACTCACCGTCTATTTAGGCTGCGCATGGACCGCAGGGGATGCGCTTAGGAATGGGAGATCGTGTAGTGGATTGAGCCCAAGAGCAAGGCAAGCGATTATGAGTTTAACTCTGAGCCCAAGAGCAAGGCCAGTGAATGTGAATCTAAACTCCCAAATAGGAGTACACTCGCAGAGTTCGAACTGGGTTTGGAACGGCGCATTCACTCCCAGTCGCTGGGGTGTACTTAGGCTGTGCACTCGGTGGAGTGTACTTAGGATCAGGAGGAAAGTAACAGGACTACCTTCCTTGTACCGTACTAGGTACGGCTCCTAAATAGGATGTACACTTGCAGAGTTCGAACTGGGTTTGGAATGGTGCATTCACTCCCAGTCGCTGGGGTGTACTTAGGATGTGCATTCGTGGAGTATACTTAGGAACAGGAGGAACAAAACAGGGCTTCCTTCCTTGTACCGTACTGGGTACGGCTCCTAAATAGGGGGTTCACGTCGAAGGCGTGCTTAGACATAGGACCTAGGACAGATCGATAGCACAGAACTCTTTCTTACAGTTGTAACGTTCTACATGTACAGACACCAGTAATCCCATCATGATACTTACATAACAAAACTTACAAATACACGCATACACACACACACTCACGCACACATATATATATATATATATTATCGTAGGCCATCATGGTAGGGCTCTAACCTTAATGATCCATGGTACCGTTAGAATAGCGGTATCATGGAGTTATAATTATTCCCACAGGATACAAATGTGAGTGAGGCTGCTTTGTCTTGTATAATCAGAGAGAGAAGGGATTTGGAGCAGCCTTGGACATTGGAAAGATTAAGGTATTACAATTCCGTTTATCACTCCTTCGTGATGGATGCCTTTACACCTCAATGATTGATTACCTAAGAATGTGAATTTACATTATGAGGCATGGCCGTCACGACATGGTGGAGATGCTGGGATCTGAGAATGGATCCGTGAGAGCGTTTAAGTGAGAATATGTTCTAGAAATTGGAAATTGTTGGATTGAGAAAGAAATGATCAGATGAAAAGAAATGGTCGTGGAGAACGACATCTGAAATGAATAATGGAACTAAATTTGTGATTGGATATATACTTGAAAGAAAACATAATGATTTACTCCAATGTCTGGGGTCCTCAAGGTTCCTTCCTTTGCCTTTCACGAGAATGTGTGTAATGAGTATATTGTGAGTTAAATAAGTACTCGATAGCTCTAGTGATAACAAACCAATTTAAATTTAGCATTTAATGTATTGGCTATCATTAGTATTAAGATTGAACAAGAGATGGCGTCAAGTGTTCTAAATCGTTTAATGTTCGGAATTTGAATGTTTATGATTTTCATGATTCAATTATTTATGAAGTTACATAATATGCTAATTAATTTAAGGTGATCCTTATAAAACATAATAAACGTTTGGATGACAGATAAATAATAAGTTGAAGTTTAAATCAACTGTGTAATGTCCATGACAAAAATGAAGTTACAAGGCGTGAATGACAATTGTTCAGTGTTTATAATTGTGAAATTAATTATATATAAAGGTGATCTACAAATGAAGGCATAATTAACCATAGGTAAACTTATTATTATGACTTTGAGAATATATTTAATTAATGACAATAATATTTACACATTAATTGAAATATAATTGGAAGTAAAAATCTCCAGTAGGTATTCGATATTATTTAGGCGCGTTGGTTGCTTGATTTATGTTGGGCCCTGGGAGTTAAATTATATGCCTTATTGCGTCGAATAGTTATATTTAAGAAATATAGGGCGCTGCGTGTCGCTGAAGTGTAACATTTCAAGGCATAGGCATCTACCCACCTTCTACACTACATAACTTACTATCAATTTGTTGTTTTTAAGGACTGAATTGATAACTTTATAAATTAAAATTGGGCTTAGGTTACCTATATAAGTGGATAATTTGTCAAGATTGCTAACAGTGCGTTTGAGTTTTTGTAGGTATCTAACCATAAGTGTGTTTTAAATATTATGTTGGTACCAAGTTTACTTAAAATTTGTTAAATTAATCGGGAGATAAGTACGTTCGATAAACAATGAATTACATACCTACCTGCCTGATTGCTTACCGTTAAAATTGTGTTTATGTTCGGACACATTACTACCTACTTATCGATTACAAGTATTGTCTGGATAGTAGATACCTACGTTGCGCGGGTGCCTTACATATGTTTTTTGGGGATTGCCTTCCTACCTAAATAGTTGCAAATATATGTGTCACACGGCACAGGTGGTTTAGAACGGCAGAGATAGATGTATAAGTACCTACATAGGTACTAGGATACTACACTGTTGGGATTAATCTATTGCGTGCGTTTTCTGAACATTAAATGGCTATATGACGGTGACAGTGAAGTTGTAACGGTGAGATATTTGTTTGATGTGGGTACCTTTAACTTATTTAGGTGCCTTTATACACTGAGGTTTGAATCGAATATAAAGTTATCACTTTGGTATTGATGTCGATGTAAGTACCTACTAAGCATGGTACCTATACGTAATGGGTGCGTGTACCTGACGTACCGAAAGTACTTACTTTGTTTGTATTTTCTACAATAAGTAGCGACTGCAATTTACGGCAGTGACATCGTAGTGATTAAATACAATTTGTTTTTCTGCCTAATTGGTACCTAAATTTCTCGGTCGTTTCGTCTAAACCTAATCTTATGTAATTTCGCGTACGGATTCGCTTCCCATGACAATGTGTGCATACAATATAGGGTAGTATGAATATTCGGAATTCTAAACCTGATGATGAGATGCGGAGTCACTGTCTACCCAAATTGTAAAACAGTGAATTTAGTAATAAGTGTAGCGAAATGCGAGATAAGTTGGATAATGTACAATTGGGCAGACACAGACTGAAGATTTGATATCGGATATACCTAGAGGGTGTCAGACGACATGATCGAAACAGAGTTACGGCTTCTGTTAGCTAGAATATCAGAATTACTCGTAAAATAACCTACGATGGAACTAGTTACCTATGTTCAATGGCGACGACGTCCTTTAAGTGGCACCAAATTAAATATTTATTTTAATTTCCTGCATTTAACAGCATATCTTTAATCAGTTTCTGAAAGTTATGTAAGGCAGGTAATCGAAGTTTTTAAATACAACAAACAGACTACCTACTCTATTGCGATCAATATAACTTTCGTAGGCTATAAATACTTTGTTATTTTTCACGCGCATTATTTTACACGGTAGGTACTACTTATGAAACCTATATGGTATCTTTTCATACGCTAACTTTGAGCCATTTAAAATTCAATTAATAGGTATATCTTCTGTGATTAAAACACTTTAATGATTAATGCAGAGTAGGTACATACTTATGCAGGAGATAAATCCCAAGCTAGAAACTGTTGCTATGACTTAAGTCTAGGACACAGGATCGAAACTTGTCTTCTTGTCTAGCTTAAACATTATTAAATAGTAAGTTTGTTAAAGAGATTATAAGTAAGTTGCTGGCTTGTAGTAGTTAGTGTTCATACAATGATTCTAGTTACAAAATATTTAAAATGTATTCATTGTGGAAGAAATATATTTGATTAATCAATCGTGGAGTAAATAAGCTATTTCTCAGACAGATTACCATCAATTAGAGTGTATTGAATTTCAGATGTGACTGAGGTGCTTAAGTTAACTAGTTTATCAAATAGAAATTCGTGTTTCTGAAAAATTAATTTGAGTTTTCTCTACTCAACAAATGAAGGAAATGTCTTGCTAAGATTAATAAGTGTTAGATTACCTAATATCATGAATAGTTCGGATTCTGTAGTGAAGAAATAAATAATGACTATTATCAGAAGGTAATTTGTTTGAGAATATTAAATGTGCAAGTTGGTAATGTCTCGGATCAGATTCGTTAACCGTGATACTGTTAACCAAGAAGCTAGTGTTATAAATAACATTCTTGCTATTATCCCACTCTAATCAAAACTCTTCGGTTAGAACTTGAAAATATGGTGAAAAAACGGTTAAGTGTTTTTCTGTCACATTTATTAAACCAGATATGATGAACCTTTTTCAAGAGAATTATATTCTTGTTATGAGACTATTGTGTGAAGCGATTCTTAAGTAATATTTGATCATAGCGTACGTTCAATTTCAAACCGTGTAATAACTAGGAGTTCGTGATAAACTGGGATTAATAAACACGTAACTAGTTGGCTCTTGTAAGACTATTAAATACATAAGTGTTGGGGAGGAGTAGATGGGAAAGTTAACGGTATATGCAATGAGGCAATATGAGGATTTAGCTTTGTAAATATTAAACGGAGTTTCCCATTTAGCACATTGTGGTTGCACATTTGACTACATATATTTCTGATTCAACTTAGTTTGGGATAAAACGGGTTACGGATGTGGAGTCTAGGTATACAGACCCAAGAGGTAGTAAATGAAATGATTTCAAGTATCTTACAAAATATAGTTGGCATTAACATTTCATACTGTTCCATCGATCTAGACATAAACCAATGTACTGTTTCAAGACTTTCAAGATTCGCCGTAATTATTTATGTACGGATTTAACCCGCAGACTGATTTGGGCTACATTGACCGTACCTACTCTTTGCAGGGTTAACTGACTTTAGGGCGATCGGAATTTAGAGGAATCATTCAGTAGATGCCCACAGTTAAATCTGAAGTGTATGTTTAGCAGCTGGAGACTACGTTTCCTTTATATCTTCTGGTAATTTGGATGTACTGTGAAGCCCCCTCAATAGTTTAAAGGGTTATTCAAATAATAGGTATTTTAAAGTTATTCACGTACACTTGCGGGAAAGAGTGGTAAAGTTGTACGCCCGGGTACTAGCTGGTACTGTCTGGTTGCCTATCATTCACACACGGTACATTCATTTGTTATATATCAGTGATAGTGATAGGACACTTCACGTTGATTTATGATATGCATACGGGCTTACGGTGTGAGCAAGGATTGTTGTGAAACTATAGGGAAAGTTAATATAAGATCATAAACTAAAGTATTACTAAATTCAAGATTGAGCAGTCACAAGTTCATTGTTCGCATGTAAACTAGCATTGAGAAATTGGGAATAATGAGACGATTCACTAAAAACTATTTATTTATTACCAATGTTAAAACAATCGTTTCCTATAATTTAGCCGTTATGGAATTTTTATTTACTGCAAACTTATAAACTAGATAAATAAAGAGATTCATGAGTTTGGAGATTAATTTATATTAATTTACTAATACTATACAAAGCAGATTTGTGTCAGTTTAATCCATCAGATGTTAATACAAATGCAGACTGAGTAGATTTCAGTAGATACTTTGATAGTTCAAGCCTTTGTTCTTTTGATGAGAGAATCAAACAAGTGTAATAGGTTTAAGACAAAGTATGGTCAAGTTAGCAATTTCTTTGGCCGGGGAGGGTCTTCCGAGCATACTTTCTGAATATGTTTGAACGATATCAATGACTGATCTGAAGACCGTCGTTATCAGAACTTTTGTTACAAAATATTTAAGTGGACAACTATTAGCGACATTAAATAACGAGAGAAGTAAGTCTTTGAGATGGGTCAAAGAAACTAAAGAGGCATTTCAGCAAGTTTCAATTAAATTGTGGGTAGAGCTTAAAATCTCATATAATTAATGCAATTGGTTTCTGATATCTGTTGAGGTAATGTATTAGGAAAATTAGGATTCATTGGCAATAGGAGAACAATATTAAGGATCAAGAATACTTATGATGCAAACACAAAAGGGGTAATTTAAAGATGACTTCATCAATGTAGGATCCACGTGGATACTTCCAACCAAGTTGTTACTTCGGGAATAGTGGAAACAGAAGGCTGAATAGTTTATCTTAATAAAGGAGTCAACTAACTACCCTGATTCACCATAGTTAGAGTGAATTTACAAGATCTTTCGCATTTATATGTACTTAAATAAGGATGAGGAAGACGGTAATTTCCTCAAAGATACGGGAGATAGCGGTGATGATAAAATAATACACACATGTTAGCTTCAACTACCAATGTTAGAATTAGATCAGTCAGTGATTTAATAAATAATATTGATGATAATAGAAAATAGAAAGTATTGTAGTTTCATGATGAGGTCATAACCGGTAGGCCTGGAGAGCTAACTACCATACTCTTAACGATTGAACACAGACAAGTAATTAAAGAGAAACGTAACTGCTCGAGATGTAAGGGAAATAAGAGTTAGCCTACAGTCCAGTATTTCCTAACTTGGTTCTCTTTGGCGGGGAGTGTCGCGAAGTATCGCGAAGTTCTATATAAATAGTTTATGCTAGCAACATCAAAGAGCGATAGTCTATGGTAAAGCGGTGGCGTTGTGAGTCTGTGGGTAATCTATGGTATTGACTGTCATGAAGTTTCTCAATATAAAAGCGAGGCAAAATAGTGAATATATTTGAAGCCGCTGACGGTATATTGAGATATAAAACTTTAAGTATAGAATCAAGTGTGTCGCATCTGTTTATTGTTATACGTATTACCAACATGGGAGAAAGAGTCTGCGAACAAAGCTAAGTATTTACTAAGTATTTATTAAGTATTTGCCAAGTATTAATAACTGTAATCATCTGCCTAAGTGCTTATAAACATTAATAATATCAAGCATGCGCCTTAGTGACTATACACTATATAATCTTATTATCACACTGTTACTCACCGTCTATTTAGGCTGCGCATGGACCGCAGGGGATGCGCTTAGGAATGGGAGATCGTGTAGTGGATTGAGCCCAAGAGCAAGGCAAGCGATTATGAGTTTAACTCTGAGCCCAAGAGCAAGGCCAGTGAATGTGAATCTAAACTCCCAAATAGGAGTACACTCGCAGAGTTCGAACTGGGTTTGGAACGGCGCATTCACTCCCAGTCGCTGGGGTGTACTTAGGCTGTGCACTCGGTGGAGTGTACTTAGGATCAGGAGGAAAGTAACAGGACTACCTTCCTTGTACCGTACTAGGTACGGCTCCTAAATAGGATGTACACTTGCAGAGTTCGAACTGGGTTTGGAATGGTGCATTCACTCCCAGTCGCTGGGGTGTACTTAGGATGTGCATTCGTGGAGTATACTTAGGAACAGGAGGAACAAAACAGGGCTTCCTTCCTTGTACCGTACTGGGTACGGCTCCTAAATAGGGGGTTCACGTCGAAGGCGTGCTTAGACATAGGACCTAGGACAGATCGATAGCACAGAACTCTTTCTTACAGTTGTAACGTTCTACATGTACAGACACCAGTAATCCCATCATGATACTTACATAACAAAACTTACAAATACACGCATACACACACACACTCACGCACACATATATATATATATATATTATCGTAGGCCATCATGGTAGGGCTCTAACCTTAATGATCCATGGTACCGTTAGAATAGCGGTATCATGGAGTTATAATTATTCCCACAGGATACAAATGTGAGTGAGGCTGCTTTGTCTTGTATAATCAGAGAGAGAAGGGATTTGGAGCAGCCTTGGACATTGGAAAGATTAAGGTATTACAATTCCGTTTATCACTCCTTCGTGATGGATGCCTTTACACCTCAATGATTGATTACCTAAGAATGTGAATTTACATTATGAGGCATGGCCGTCACGACAACATTTATTCCACTCTAAAGTGGGGGTGTTCAAAATGGCTGACTTGAAAGCGTCGACTGCTTCTTCACTGGACTAGAACCTTTGACCACGAAGACTTTTCTTAATTTTAGGAAATGTAAAAAAATCGTTAGGGCTTAGGTCAGGACTGTATGGAGGATGGTCAAGAATTTCTACTTTTTCCTGCTTCAAATACTCAATCGTTTGACGAGCGCTGTGTGAACTTGCATTGTCGTGGTGCAGGATGATGCGTCGCTTTGAGTTAGATTTTCGAAGTTCGGCGATGACTTGTGGTAAACAAACTGTGGTATACCACTCTGCGTTAACCGTTCTACGATCATCAAGTGCAATAGTCGCAACATGGCCGGTTTTTCTAACGAACGTGGCCACCATCTTCTTTGAAGTGCTTCGAGAACGAACAACTTTAGTCGGCTTTGGCTCGTCTTGAAAGACCCAGATTGTAGATTGTTGTTTGGAATCAGGATCGTAGGCATAGATCCAAGATTCGTCACCACTGATGATGTCGTAGACGTGATTTGACTCTCCTCGGTTGAACCTTTGCAGAGTTTTCTTACACCATCTGACGCGGGCCGCCTTGTGATCGTCGGAAAGTAGATGCGGTATCCAACGGCAAACTAGCTTTCTTACACCAAGCGCTTCATGCAAGATCTTCTGAATGGTTGTCCCTGAGATGCCTAATAGAGCCTCTATCTCTCGATACGTCACATGACGATCTTCGAGAATTAGTTGTCTCACTCCAATGATGTTATCTTCAGTGAATGCAGATTTTGGGCGACCTTCGCGAGATTTGTCACTAACACTAGTATGTCCACGCTGGAATTCTAAATACCAGCGTTCGACAGTCCGCAGACATGGTGCTTCATCCCTGAACACAGATATTAGCTCTTCAAAACACTGAAGCCGTGTCAGGCCTCTTCTAAAGTTGTAGAAAATTATTGCACGAACATTTTCCTTAGAAAGATTCATTTTCGTACGTAACCTGACAGATTCTAATCGACGCTGTGACTAAACAATAACATTAATCCTAATACATTCAACTGTTTTGAGATTCGAAATTTAAACACATTCGAATATAGAACAGTTCCAAATTCAAAATTGCCGGGAATTATGGAAACGACAGAACTTAAAAGGCATGCCTCGTAATATGACGTATTATTATTATATTTTTTTTTATATAGCGCCAGACTGAACTGTATGGTCCCAAACTAAGCAACGCTTGTACTATGGGTACCGTGCAATGGACTGGGAGCGATCCCAGTGACACCTAGATATGGGCAAATTACGAAAAGGCCATTTCCGAAATTTGCCCCGTCGGGAATCGAACCCGCAACCACTATGTGCAGTGAGCTGAGCGGCGCCAAGCGGTCGTTATTGAATAAAAATTACTGTTTAGTGAAACAGAAATCTAATTTACTGTTTCAGATTTGATATTTTTGTGTGAGTGTTTTAACGGTGGTAGAGCAAGCTATATCCAGTTGACTACTGGTCATATACGGGCTAGCTCGAGCTGGGTAGTACCACCCTTTCACATAAGCTTGCCGTAAAGAAGCTATTATAGCTACGTTTCGCACGATGAGCAAGAGAACGGAAGCCCTGCCCCCCTCCCCTTCCCTTGGGTATTGGAAGCATCTTTAGGCTAAAGGAACTGATTAACATCCGGCGGGTCGTACTCTTGTTTGAAGAGGTTGTTATAAAAAATACAGATTAAATAAATTATTCTAGAGTTAAGGAATCACATCCAGGCTAAACTCCCGGTTTTTAGATCAAAGCGCTTCCACAAGGAACGAGTTCATCAGGCTGTACCAGAAACAGACGTCAGAAGAGACTTTCAAGGTCAGTACAGTTCGCAAATACCATTCCCAATCAATGCACTGCAGCTATTTGATCTTGAATGACAACACTGTTTCGAATTACCAAGTTGCCAACTTCTGTCAAGTCACATTGCTTAAAATAGGCACTTAACCTTAATGGGGGGCACCATTAATTTCCCGCGAGATGCCTTAATGCTTTTGTCGCTGAAAAAAAAAGCCAGTGAATAGGTGAGGGCAAACTGCGGGGCCATTGGTTTTTTTATCACTAATTCCCTTGAAACAGCTTAGCGTTTCGGAGATGAATGAGTAAGCAAAATGTAAAGGCTGTTGTGTTATTAAAATCTCTGGCAGGCATGCGTCATGGTCCTCTTAAATAAATTATGGAAGCTGGAAGATTTTAATTGGGTAACTACAATAGTCTAGTAATAGTCTATTGAGGTTTGGAAGGTATCCTGAGAAAAAAATACGAAAACAATTTATTTTTGCAGTCCCTAGTATTCGTACCTACCTATTTTCGATAATATTTTATATTAAACCTATTGTGATTACAGAAAAGATTTATACAGTGCCTTGTTTGTGCCTTACATTATTTGTTGTAATGGATACTAGGAACTACAAAAATAATTTGTGGTCGTTTTTTTAGTATGGTAAAGATGCTCCTTGTTCTGCATTTTCGTTAAAAATAACGTGCAGACTAATCCAGACTTATTATAAAATAAAAACATTCAGTAGGTACCAACATCGTTCTAGGTATTTACCAAGACATTGATTGATTGGCTTGAACACAAGCAACAAGTCTGATACGAATCAGTCATGAAATTCTACGAAAAGGTATAATTAGGAATACGAAACTAAGATCCACCGGGGACATCATTAAATCTAGGCAAAAGAAAATAAATAATACCTACGGAGACAAAACAAAGACGCTGAATCGAGTTCTTTTATTTTCCACGCAACTCATAAAAATGTGCGGTTTATTTTATATACAAACGCTCTCAAGTTCACGGCGGAGAAGAAAAAATCCGGGAGAAAAGGGAATAACGCAAGTATTTTTTCCAGAAGCACATGAGACGAAAATGCTTGCAAACTTCACTAAGGCTGTGGTTTTGGTAAGCATACTACATTCCAGGGATAACAATCTTATATATTGATGTGAGTCAACGGTCAGAAGGACTCTAAGTCGTCGTTTTCCACGACCTCTAGTTAGTGGAAAATCTCGGAGAAGGCTTGATAATGAGTGCTTATAATAAATAAAGTAACTCCTAGGAATTCTAAGTTTTGTTTCAGTAGTTTGAGGTTACTAAAATTGTCTAAAAATCTTCCTAGCACAACAATGTCTTGAAAAGAATACTTTACGAAGCATTGAACAAAAACTATACTTGTTTGATACTCTTCCGCTGCGATCACGTTGCTACGCTACCTATTTACAGGGTTACAAGTGGGTAATTCGACTTATTCCTTGCAGGGTGTGAGACAGGATGAGCCAAACTGCAATAATTATTACACGACTATATTGTTATACGAAATTCAGTAGGTATATTTTAGTTTTATTCCGAGGTTTGTGCTCCAAATGATCACCAAAAGAATTCAAAATTGAGACCTATCCTTAACCTGCTAGGTATTTCTGAATGAAAGGTTAATGCCGCTTTTTACGGTGCTAACAATAAGTTTCTATTGAAATGAAAATGCATTGAATAAGTTATGAACTGTATGTTTAATGGTCTTCATAAAAAGAGAAATAAGGAAACGTTTCGAAAAGGATTCAATTTCGCGGAAATATACAGGGGTGTCAAATTCGTTGCATTTTCAACCGACTTCAAAAAGGAGGAGGTTATCAATTCGTGTGTAAGATGTTTTTGTTTTTTTTTTTTTTTAATGTTTGTTACCTCATAACTCCGTCATTTATAAACCGATTCGAAATTTTTTTTTTGCATTTGTAGCTAAATACAATATTACACGTAGCTAGGAATGCGTAGAATATTAAGTAAGTAACCTTGTATACTCCCTGTATACTTTACCAAAATGGCGTCCTTATTAGAACAATGTTGAGACAAACGTACGCTCTTCTTGAAGGCAGACATCCATTTTTATTTCCGCCGCTTCTTCAGTTCATGTCTAGCCGATTGGAAAATTATTCATCAAATCAATACGATGGGCAGACTGCTCCGGGAACGGGTCCCGTTTCCCGATAAAACCCAGTAATTGGCCCCTTTATATAAAGAAGTAACAAACAATGAGGGGAGTGTTTTTCATGTTTATTTTTCCTCTTGCGTATTATTGTTACTCCTTTGGAAAATGACAAAGAGAGTGATAATGCGCTGTGATTTAAATAACGGAAGACAGAATAATATATTTTTTATATATCTTTGTTTCGAAAAGTCGTTGTGTCTAAGGCCCGTATAAATAAATCTATCTCAAGTCTGAGAACGGTCTTGAGTATTCTTTTGACGTGTCATTTTGTACTGTTATGACATAAGAATGACGTTTCCAAGATCGCTCTCAGACTTGAAATCGATTTATTATTACGGCCCTAAGTGTCAAGGAAGCTTATTATAATATGTGTCTAAAGAAATCTTTTATTATTTACTTCTATTGCCTGTGTTAAGTTTCAAACAATATTTTTCTAAATTTTAAATAGCAAAAATATTATTATCATTAGAAGTAGTTGAGTAGCTAATGTGCAAAATTAATGAGAACTAATTAAAAAACTAGTATTCCCGTTACAATGGTCGAAATTCGATCATAATTCATATCAATTTTAATTTTAAACGTCATTAAGGTTTTATTTATTAACAAGCTGTGATAGCCGATTGGTTAAAGCACGCGTCTTGCGGGCACCAGGTCTTGGGTTCAAACCCCGGCTCGCACCTCTGGATTTTTCATAATCTATGTGCGAATCATAATTTCTATATGATTATCACTTGCTTACGGTGAAGGAAAACATCGTGAGGAAACCTACATGTCTTAGAAGATCTAACCAATTTTCGAAAGACATGTGAAATCCGCCAACCCGCACTGGGCCAGCGTGTTGGATTATGGCCTGAATCCCCCTCATGTTGAAGGGAGGCCCGTGCCCAGGAGTGGGACGTCAAAAGGGCTAAAGTATTATAAGGTTTTATTGTCAAAGACTATTTGATACTGGCACGCAGAATGCACTATGGAAGTCCTGCCCTCCAAAAACTGTCACTGTTTGTCAGTCAGACAGTCAGTCGGTGTGGAGGTTACAAATGTGTGTGTGCCAATTCAGGGGCTGTGGCCAGAAAAATAAATCGCGATTTTGGGCCATCTGACACTCGCATTCGCTAGCCACGTCATGACATCGGAACTACGGAAATCTATGGAGCAGCCTAAATAGTTATTTTTTAACAGAATTAAAAATAGAAGGAGGAAGTTCTCAGTTCAGTTGTTTTTTTTATGTATGTTACCTCAGATCTCCCTCGTTTATAAACCAATTTGAAAGAATATTTATTTATTAGATATTTTTATTGTTTATATTATTATTTATTGATACTTGTAGGACCCATAGAAATGTTACCAAAATCGGTTCAGTAGTTTGGGAGATGGACTATTTACAGTTACCAGCAATTCAATACGTAGTTTACCATTAAAAACATGACCAAAACTTTATTAAAAAAATATCGACTCCAAAAAAAACTGGGTGCGCTAAATAAAACGCTAGAAATTTTGAGGTCCCTAATTTGGAGTCAGTGTCAATTCAAGTAAGTAGGAGTTGGTAGGTACCTAAGAAGCTGTCCTAACGTAAAGTAAAGATTCCACCACTGCAGCGACACCATATGAAATAAATTGTCATTTCTAGCTTTTTAGTGCAGGTTTTATTGAAGTCAGTTCAATTTTTTTTATTTACACCAAAAATTTGGGCGTCAAGTATACTGATTCCATGTGCCCGCGGCATAGTCGAAGTAAAGATGTTCCGTTTAAAAAAAACCGGTAATCGGCATTGAAAGTCTTTTAACACAAAGGCAATTGCAAATTGAATTATGCCGAAAAATTGTATTTTTCTTAAATTCGGTAGTAAGCTAGATTATAAACATCCGATAGTAAGGTCGGTCGTCTGTCATCTTGGAATCCAAAATGTACGTCATAATCGTAATCGGCACGCCATAAAACCTAGAAAATTATACCCATATGCCAGATTTTCCTAAATATTTGAAGTCCGCAACTTGGGATTAAAAAAATCACATAATTATACTTCATAAAATATAGCTTGATCTCTGCGACAACTGTCAGTAAAATCACGCCTATGAAGTCTTGAATTTCATAATAATACAGACAGTATAGGTCTACCAGAATCTCATGGCATTAAAAAAATATAAAAAAATGTGATTTTCATATGGCAATGTCAATTGTCACCTGCCAAATCAAAGTACAAGGTTTGTCAACCGCTGTTGAGATTTTGTGATATCTTCTTGGCAATTTATTGTTTTTGTGAAAATGTCGAAAAAGCCACTTCGATCTCAAGCGAGAAATATTGTTTTCAATGTGTATCGTAAAATAAGGGAAGAAGAAGGCGTAAATCAAACTCAATCTTTGATTTTAAAGCGCGTCGTAGAGTTGACCGGTAAGTTGGACTGAGTTGTTTTGATACTTTTAGTTTATTTTATATTTATCTTACTTAATTATAGCTTCTTTATAGGGGTTTTCAGTACTACTATACGGCGAATCATAGGTGAGTGCACATCGAACGATGGTGTATTTTCCACGCCTGGTAAAAAGAGGAGAGCGGGGAAGAAGAAAATCAACTTGGACAGTTTCGATTTACAGTTGATAAGGAATAAAGTAAATGAATTTTATACAGTTCGGAAGGAAATTCCAACAGAAATAAAACTGTTAAAAATTCTTCGACAAGAAATTGATTTCAACGGAGGGAGAGAATCTCTGAGGTAAGAAAAATATTAAGTAATAATCCTTCTCACTCGTAAGACGAGGCCTGTGCCCTGCAGTGGGACGTACGAGTATTTAGACTGATGTTGATGTTGATGATTGACTAAGCTATCGTTTCAGTAACATGATAAATTTTATTATTTTTTACAGACTTATACTTAAGGAGACAGGTTTTGAATATTTTAAATGCCAATCAAAAAGGATCATTTTGATCATTTTGTGTACGGAACTCAAGTAAGCGAACGAAAAGCAATTATACCAGTGACCTGAGCGATAATATTGGAATACTGCGAGTCTGCTAAGTGATTCGGAACGGTGCTTGTTGTGTGTAACTAGTCTTAGTGAACTAGTGTACTAGTAGTGAACTAGTACTGTGTATTTGTCGAGTTTGTGGAGAGCGAAATAAACCCTTTTTACACGTTTAACGGCATTAATTGTACCTACCCCTGTACGTGTACGTAACATTATAATAAATTAGTACATAAAGTAATATATGATTGGATTTATTTTTTTTGTCATATTTTCCTATGTTAAGAACCCGATGCATAACAACAATTTCATACACATACCTAGTATACTTTATGTTAATTAATGACTAAATATATAAATAAAAATTAAACAGTATCAAGATCGTTTAATCCAATTTCCCCAGTATTGCACACAACAAATTTTTATTTCCCCATTTGCCATGAGATTCTGGTAGACCTATACCTGTCAATGTCATACTTTATGGGCATGCCGATCTAATTAGTGATGGGCGATGAATCATCGTGATCACAGACGATATTTGAAATAAAACTTAATTTATCTTTTAATTTTATTGTATAGTTTAATATCATAACATTATTTACATTTGTGCATACTGGATCTAAAATAATAGTGAGTAAATAAAATCTAATTTCGGGAGCGGGGCGTCCGATTTGATAATATTTGAGAACAAGAGTTTATAATTAATTTACAAGATTGTTTTAGCGATTCAGAAACTGATCCAGACATGGATTTGGGTTGTACTCCTTTAAGAGAATAAATGTCATTTTATATTAAAATATTTGTTTTTAGCATTGATGATAGCAAGAAACGTCCATAATTTCTATCGACATTTTTTATATCCTCACAACCCTATAAATATAAATTTGACTTAAGTCGCAGATATCAATATTAGTCATGGCATCTCTTTATGACTAATTATTGCAGAGCTCAGTGGGATGGACATGAAATCTATACAAATAAATAAAATTGGAGTGTCTGTTTGTAATATCAAAATAACCCCTTTTCACTAAATGCATATGAAAGTACATACGACACCTAAAACAAAAACGCGTTTTAAAAAATGTTTGTCTGTCTGTCTGTCTGTCTGTGTGTTTGTTCCGGGTAATCTCCGAAACGGCTGGATCGATTTTGACGGGACTTTCACTGGCAGATAGCTGATGTTATAAGCAGGTTAATTAATTTTAGAAAAAAAAATGGGTCCTGTCACGCGGGCTCAGAACGCGGGAGCGGGCTTTTTGTTAATTTAAATTCCACGCGGACGAAGTCGCGGGCTCAGCTAGTATATAATAAATTTAGTAAGTAAATTTATTTGACACATAAAGGAACGAAAAATTACAAGAGAGTGACAATTGATCTTCTTAAACAATTGACAGAGAATAAATCCAGAAAAAGAAATCAAATATGAAATTTAAATAAAACCTTATTTTATTTCTAACAATCAAACTATGTTTTATGAAGAATAGTACTCCTAGTTTTCGCTTCTTCCTATATCTATGGTTCCCCAGATAATTTGGTCATGTCACTCTGTCCGACCGCCCGACGTCACAGTCCTTTTATTCAGAGGCTAGAAGGCTGCAAACTGGCGCTAAAATGGATTTTTGGTACCGCTACAAAACTGTGTTTAAATATTGAAAGCAATATAATTATAGGGTAGGTTACCAGTTTAAAAAAATAAATCCCATTTACTAAATATTGCCGATTGGTTAAACCCGCGTCTTGCGGGCTATCAGGTCTCGGGTTCAAACCCCGGCTCGAACCTCTGGATTTTTCGAAATCTATGTGCGAATCATAATTTCTATATTATGATTATCACTTGCTTACGGTGAAGGAAAACATCGTGATGAAACCTGCATGTCTTAGAGGATTTAACCAATTTTCGAAAGACATGTGAAATCCGCCAACCCGCACTGGGCCAGCGTGGTGGATTATGGCCTGAATCCCTCTCGTGTTGAGGGGAGGCAAGTGCCCAGGAGTGGGACGTCAAAAGGGCTAAAACTATTATTTATAATATATCACTAAATATTGAGCTCCGCAATGGCCTTTTTCACGTAATCGCCTCTAACTGGTGGTATTTTAAATTATTCGAATTGATATCGGAAACGGATAAGATCACTTACACGTCTGTGTTAATGCCAAATTAAAATTTATTTTGAATATTTTTTCACTGTTGTATGTTATGACATATTCGATTACGTCATACGAATATGTCATACAAATATTAACATACAAATAAATAAATATCGCCAGACGAACACACCTACTGTATGGTCCCAAACTAAGCAACGCTTGTACTATGGGTACCATACAATGGACTGGGGGTGATCCCAGTGTCACCCAGACTAGGGAAAATTACGAAGAGGCCATTTTCGAAATTTACCCTGTCGGGAATCGAACCCGCAACCACCCGATGCAGTGAACCCAGCGGCCTACGCTCGAACCACTGCGCCAAGCGGCGGCCAAATTATATTTTTTAGTACATTTTAAATAGTCAAAAATATAAGTTGACATTTAAAATACCCCTTCCCCCTGAACGACGTTATAAATAAACAATGATTATAATATAAAATATAATTAATAAATCATTAATAAAATAACCATTTCGTTAAGTAATATTCAAAAGCAATGTCTACTGAAATACATGTCTTTAAATAAACGTATGTTTTCTCATAATGTCTTCCTTCGCCGTTCAGCAAGTGAAAATTTACGTTGGAAATTATATGGAAATAGAATAATGAACTTTAAAAAAAGACTGAAAATCTGTCAAATTACTACTATATACAAGTAGATATAGTATCGGACTCGCACTTGACATATATTTTTTATTTGACCAAAGGAGTTTCCACTCTCTTCGTTTACGTAATGGTTACGTCGAATTTATTTAAATTCGGATCTGAAAAAATTCGGCATAGGTCCGACCTCGATGACGTCCGCAGACGACTGAGCTAGTTAGAATATGACAGTGATGCAATGACTTCATGTATAGAAAATATGAGATGACACTAGTGACCGCGCGCTCGGAAGTTAAACCACATAAGCGCTAAACAATATTTCTTTGGTTTTTAACAAAACTAGGGAATTAATTAAATTTTTCGGTTATCCTGATCCTAGATATTTTCATTTACTATGTTTTAGAAAAAAAATCGTGATCTAATTCGTAATAATATCGTGGATGAAACGAAAATAAAAAGCAATAACAGCCAACATTGGATTTTTTTTCTATCGAGGAAATTTCACTTAATCGTGTTTTCCTATATATGTAATCCTAGTTAATGTTTTTGAATAAAACATATCTGAATATAAGCTTCTTAATCTATAAAATGATAGAAATATTTCGAATTAAAAACCCAAAAATTGCGAATGCCTCCTCTTAATGTTTTATTTATTGATTTTAATGTATTTCTAAAAATTACTTATAATATAAGAAATATTATCTCCTTCTCTATGTAAACTATAAGTGTGCTAAATTTCATACTCCACCGTCCGCGCAATTTAAGCGTTTGAAAGTTTTCCTTTACGTATTAATATATAGATAAGAGTCATTAAAAAGTAGATAATTGCGGTCTGTATTAAGTTACCAACTTACCGAAAAAACAATACCGACGGCGTTTCCCGTAAATTCGGCCGAGCAAAACTGCATACGAAACGTGCAAAAAGTACGTTTACAATCGTCGGTTGGTCTAATTAAGAAGTTGGGGCGTCGCATCGTTACTATCTAGTTAGCCGAGTTCGTTAGCGAAACTCGGTTACCGGCAGTTACCCGTTGATTGTCGGCGAAAGTGAGAACTGCTCGCGAGAATGTTTCCAGTAACTGACTTACGCGATACGCATAAAGGAACCGAGTGTTCACTTACAAGTTGTCTATTATGAGCCGTGTAGGGTTATTTGGTTGGACCAAAGGAGCGGTTTAGGGTTACGATTATAATTACGTAACGTAACTCAAAGGCTTTTACGTTACTGTCAAGGATCTATTTAATTGTCCAATCCTACTAATATTATAAATGCGAAAGTTTGTGAGTGTGGATGTATGTTTGTTACTCCTTCACGCAAAAACTACTGAACGGATTTGGATGAAATTTGGAACATAGATAGTTTATAACCGGCATTAACACATAGGATACTTTTTATCCCGATAATCCCGGAAATTTTTGTTAAGTTAAATACTACGCGGACGAAGTCGCGGGCATAAACTAGTAGTTAATATTGCATGGCAAGACAAACAATAACTTTTAAAAAATAGTAAAAATTACAGAGGTCATTTATTTTAAGCTCATATAAGTGTTTTAAGCTCCTATGATTACTGTAAGTGGCTTGACCAGGGTCTTACCACTCGCACACAGAAAATAGTCGTGAAGCAGCTTTTATAGCAGCGTTTCGTACGATAGATGAGAGAACTGGAAGCCCAACCCCCTCTATTCCCTTCCCTCTGTCCGAGACCCCTTCAGGTCGGCAACGTGCCAGCAATGCCTTGGTATGCAAGCATCCATAGGGTATCTGCTTGACATTAGGCAGCTCTTACGTTACCTACCGACTTTGTTATCATAAAAGGAAACTGGCAATTGATATTTACTTACCACTTATAGGGACGAATATTCTATTGACTTACATTAAAAAAAAACACGAAAGTACGCTTGACTTTCAAATAAAATAAATTATTACTTAGCTATGTAAGTATTCTTATTTTTCGTGCACAATGAAAATGGCGGTTACATTCATTTAGGTCTTCGTATTAAGTGGGTTGATAGGTGAAGATATTTAGCGAAGTATATCGGTGTATTAACCAAAGCCTACCTACTAAGCATACATAATACAACCTTTCATAACACCGCGTTGCTCGCTAATTACCGCCCCGTTTAAATGTTACTGTACTAACTTCGGCAAAGATGCTTGCTGCATACAAATGAAAATCGTGAGCGTTATACCGGCTGAGCCTCGAATCTATATTTTATTTTTTAACAAATAACGTTCAAAGGTCTAATTTTCTAATATTTAAACATCACCTAACAGAAATAAAATATGGAAAAAAATAATAATTTAGCCCTTTTAACGTCCCGCTCCTGAGCACGGGCTTCTGCTCAATACGAGGGGGATTTAGGCCATAATCCACCACGTGCCTTTCACATGCCTTTCGAAAATCGGTAAAATTTTCTAAGACATGCAGGTTTCCTCACGATGTCTTTCTTCACCATAAGCGAGTGATAATCATATATAAATTGTGATTTGCACATAGATTTTGCCGGGGTCTGAACCCAAGACCCCATGGAAATGCTTTATTATGTTATGATCATCAATGCCCACAAAATACCTATCAGTCTAGCTTTATGGTTATAATAAATTTGTAAATAATAAAGCATTTATCCTTAGCAGAAGAGTGGAACACCAATACTTAATGTTGTTAAATAAATTATTGATTGTTTTGGAACGAAATTTCTTAATGCGGCTTGCGATAGGCGCTAACTGGCAAAAATCGTCACGTGAGGGAAAAGCGTTTTGCTTAACTTGCAATAATTTCGTTATTGACGGGGGTGCCCACATCGCATATATTTTTTTATAATTGTGACCTATAATGCCAGATCAAAATAACCTTGTTCCAATACCTAAGGAAAAAGATAAACAGATATACCTCCATCGCGATGCTTTCATGAATCTACTCTGATTATTATAGTTAAATCTGCAGATAATATCTCCAGTCGTATCGTTAAACGTGGTAACCCTGTTCGCGCTCAATTGGAATAATCGCTATTTATTTTATCGTTTTCGAATATAAGATTTTATGGTGTGAATATTTTGTCGGTATTAAAACCGACTCCATTCGAACGGCCTTACAGTTAATTAATCTGCTAATTAAATTTATTGGTTTCATCCAGTTCAATAGTGTTGGTACTTTACCTTTATGAAAAACCGGCCAAGTACGTGTCGGACTAGTACTTAAGTCGCACAAGTATTTTTTAATGCAACTGTAATGGAGTTTTAAACAAATTTGTGACTTGAACTAATTAAATAATTGTATCTCATTACCTACGCTTTATTTTTAATTAAGTACTTACTGCTTCTATAATATTTTATTGGTGTTATTGGAATTTGTACACACGCACGCGGAGGCTTGGGATTGTAAAATGAGTGAAAAATACTTCTAGTGTTGTCTATGCGAACTTGGGTCTTTCTATGAATAATGGAAAAAATATTAAAACTCACTAATTTAAAATGATTTGATTAAATAGGTATAGCCTTGTGGAATATATTCAAAAGTTGATTCCCAAGTACTCACCTATTTAGAATAATTTACTAATTGGTTCGTTACTGGCATCTACTTCATTATATTTTGTTGTGGAGATTAAATGTTGTATTCCGAGTTATTTTTATCTCAATGCCTCTTAGGTACTTTTTTATGAAACTAGACCCACTGTAGCTCCTGTAACCCAGTACAATGGTGTCCAAAGACGACGCCGAGGCTTTCCTTACTCATTTATGTTTGATTTAACTTTATATTTAAATAATCGAATATAAAGACGCATCTGTTCAGATCTGTTCTCGCAATATCTGGGCCCGTATTAATAAAACGATCTTAAGTCTGAGAGCGATCTTGGAAATTCATTCTCATGTCATATCAGTACAAAATTACACGTCAAAAGCGTACTTAAGGGCGCTCTCAGACTTGAGATCGATTTATTAATGCGGGTCTTAACAACTCAGCTCCACGGCTCTACAGATTCAAGCGAAATTGGACCGTTATAATTGGTTATTTTAATGAAAAGAAATCGCATTAAAGATTTGCGTTTGAGATAAAACGTTATTACCTCCCTATATATCAAGCGGCGGTGATGCCTCATCCTGATAGCGTCGCGGCGTGATAAATACTCCTCCGTACTGTGCCCTAACCATGAGTTTTAACCTACACCTACTGTTATATAGACCTTGATATCATAATTATCTCATTGCTATAAAAAAAACTACAAAAAGATTACTAGCAATGTGAGTTTATCACAATACTAGTATTCCCGTTAGCCCATCCAGCTAGGCTAATGCTTGTGTTAGGAGTGGGCTCACGTCAATAGTTTAATGGCTAGGATGGGGATCGAACCCGGAACCCCTCAGCTACGAGAGCGGCCGTTCTAACCACTAGGCTAGTGACGTCTTACCTATACATATACGGCGGTAAAGCCAACCTGCAGCTAACAGCCAACAGCTCATATACGGGCTGGTATGACTGGGGTACCTTTTCATAGAAGATCGGCGTTAAGTAGTTATTATAGATGCTTTTCGTACGATAAGAAACTAATATAAAAATAGTGTTAAACCAATTTGCCATCCGTCGTCTGTTTGTTTGCTTAGTTCTTCTAAATCATGCAACAGATGGAATGCAGTTTTTACTATAATGAAAAAAAAATATTCCTAAAGCATACACAGAATATATTCCAATTATAACAGAAAAAAGTCTTGCACAATCGAGGCGGGTCGCTAGTTTCTTATAAAAATATGAAGCAAATTGAATACTCTTTGCGTTCGTTTACTGAAAGTATCAAGTACGTCCGGGAAACTCATTTCCGGTCACGTACCAGCATCCGGTCGAGAACTGACTTATCTAGTGATGGAATAGAAATACCACTAACTTAATTTTTTTTCATTAAAATAATAAAAGTTAATTATCACATATAATATAATTTGGCCCTTTTGACGTCCCATTCCTGGGCGCGGGCCTCCCCTCAATACGAGGGGGTTCAGGCCGTAATCCACCACGCTGGCCCAGTGCGGGTCGGTGGATTTCACATGTCTTTCGAATATTGGTTAGATTTTATAAGACATGCAGGTTTCTTCACGATGTTTTCCTTCACTGTATAATTAATACAATTCACCAATTCACCAGATAATTTTCATATCAGCTATATTATTTATTGTATAAGTAACTAATTCCTATCCAACATAAATACAAATATCGCCAGACGAACACACCAACTGTATGGCCCCAAACTAAGCAACGTTGTACTTGTACTGTGGGAACCGCACAATGGACTGGGGGCGATGCCAGTGACACCCAGGCCTGGGCAAATTACGAAAAGGCCATTTCCGAAATTTTCCTCGGCGGGATTCAAACCCGCAACCACCATGTGCAGTGAGCCGAGCTGTCTACGCTCGAACCACTGCGCCAAGAGTCGTAACAGTAACTTACATATAAAAATGATCACCCCTAACTCTAACCGCCGCACTGGGGCCTTAAAACATTCAGAGCCCTTTGACTTACAACTCCATTTTGATTTTTATGTCGCGGGTAATAAAAGTATGAGAAATACACTTGAGCTATACATTATTGTCGAAGGAAACATAAAAACTATGCAGGAAGTCCCATTTTGGGGGAAGGGTTGAGGGGTTACAACCCTCGTGATTAGATTAAAACTTGACATAGATAGAGTGGTTGCACGTATATTGTTTGTACATTGATATAGAGTTTGTTATTTTATTTAGTGTTTTTTTTATAAAAAAGTCGGTAAGGAAGCTAACGGCCCGTCTAATGTTAAGCTGTTACCGTAGCGTATAGACGCATGCAATACCGAAGGCATTGCACGCACGTTACTGACGTGAAAAGGAGTGGTACATGGGTGAGAGGCAGGGTAAGGGTGTTTGGGGCTTTCAGCTTTCTCACTTATTGTACGAAACGCAACTGTGTATGCAACAGTATGTGTTTTATCCTTAACTTCGGTTAATGTAACGTGTTCAGACATTTTTTGTTAAATAAGTAACAAATATATCTCCAGCTTTTATTGGTTATCCTCGTCAATATGAATGGGAAGACTTCTTTGTAAAATATTTTTAGACATAATAAAAAAAAACTTATAGTATCTTAGGGCCTGTGCACACCACGTTTTGTAAACGCGCGTTTGTAGCGATACAGACGCAATACGCACGCGAGTCAGACGCAGCCTGTAGGATAAAAGCGCGCCGGTCGACACGCGATTCCAAAACGCGCGTCGACGGCGCGTTTAAATAACGTGGTGTGCACAGGCCCTTATACAGACAGGTGCTTACAGATTGCAAATGTCAGATATTTATTCTACCAAGAAAATATAAGACAGAAGTAAAAAACAATCGACGCTCAGCCGAGCGATGATTAGAAAAAAACGTTGCACAAAATGTAGAACTCGACGGCTGTCTCAAAGAATTTATTCTCGAACCACTCACAATAAGTATCGAGCATTAATAGGATATTTACGTAAACCCCGTAGCTAAATATACAGCCGAGGTTACAGGGTATAACCCCCCTTTTACCCACCACAAGACGAGATAGACATTTACTTAGATTTATTGGACGGGCGCCTGATGGAACCAAAACAAAGTTAGGCTTAAATTACAAATTAAAGTTTATTCGCTCGACATTGGATATCTTCAAGTTATTGTAACTAGCTTTTGGCCTCAGGGATTTTGTTGTGTTTTATAATTTAAGTGGTTTTACGAAGATATATATACATACAAAGTATTTTTAGATGATATTTTATATAATCCAGTAATTTCTTATGGATTAGGTTTCTCCGTAAACAAGTTTATAAGCTAATTTGATTTCAGCCCTATACAGATTACTTCTAACGTCCGAAACAATATTTCGGGGTTTATTATATGTTACTAGCTGTGCCCCGCGACTCCGTCCGCGTGGAATATGGACTACCCTTAAAATTTAGGGGTATGTAAAATAGATAGTAGCAGATTCTTAGACCTACCCGATATGCACACAAAATTTCATGAAAATCGGTCGAGCCGTTTCAGAAGAGTATGGTAACTAACATTGTGACACGAGAATTTTATATATAAGATAAAATAATTATAGAATTTCGAACACTTTTTTTAATTAACTTTGCTAAGTTTAATAAAAAAAGGAAACCACGTAGGTACTCGTGGTGGTGAATGTTTGTTAACACTGTTTTATAAGCTATTGGATGTGTTCTAAGGCCGCAATACGAAAGTGATGAAAATATCCAAAGGCCCGAAACTTTTTAAATATGACAGCTAAGTTTAGTCTGGCTTTACGAGGCATCTTCATATCAGCTACCGCATATGTACTTTTATTATTAACTAGCTGTGCCCCGCGACTTCATCCGCGTAGTATTGGATTATTGGGTTAAAAGTATCCTATATGTTAATCCCGGTTATAATCTATCTGTGTTCCAAATTTCATCCAAATCCGTTCAGTAGTTTTTGCGTGAAGGAGTAACAAACATACATACATACATACTCACAAACTTTCGCATTTATAATATTAGTAGGATTTAAACTTTTGAAACACCATATACATAAATTCCCACTATGTACAAATAAATACCTGCCTGTTATTAGAATACCAACGAATCTAGCAATGGGCTAAATATGTTTTTTTTTATATAAATATGGTATTTAACTAAGTTACGTAGGAAGGTACTGCATCCTTAACTAAAGTATCCTAAAGGTTCACAACCTGAGCAAACGATAAAAGGTAATACAATATTCCGCTTGGCGCAGTGGTTCGAGCGTAGGCCGCTCGGCTCACTGCACATGGTGGTTGCGGGTTCGATTCCCGCCCGGGGCAAATTTCGGAAATGGCCTTTTCGTAATTTGCCCAGGTCTGGGTGTCACTGGGATCGCCCCCAGTCCATTGTACGGTTACCCATAGTACAAGCTTTGCTTAGTTTGGGACCGTACAGTTGATGTGTCTGTCTGGCGATAATTTTTTTTTTTTATTTTTTTATTTATTCAATAAACTAAAATAAAATTTGGAGCGTTAGCGTACCAAACCGATATTGGTCTCTATTATTTAGAACATGAATATCAGTTCTAAAACAGATCTGTAAACATAGTATTACAGTTCCTAGCAATATTAAGAGCACATCGTTTTAATGGAAGGGACTTCGGATTCAAATAATTCTACCATAAGTTTATACAAGCTCGCATCGCTCTCGCGTGACACGATAAATAATTTTATGGCATATGTTTAGTTCCTCGGATGTTTAACAGTACAATCCGACATGTAATATTAAAATATGAACCCATATTAAACTTTTAATGAAAATCGTGGAAGAGCTACAGAATGGACTGAACGAATAACTAAGTATTTCTCTTTAGATAATTCTTAATTTTAAATTAACGTAATACTATTTTATTTCAAACAAACAAAAACTAAATCATGCTGATATCTGTGGGTATATATGAAATCCGGTGTACGTGTGTTCGCTATTCATATCCTCCTAAACAACTTGACCGATTGTATAGTTTTAATTTGTACTTATGAGGTTACCTAGATGATTTTTAGCTATAACTGGAACCGGTAGGTGGCGTTGTTGTCGACGTCCTGAAAACAAAATCTACGCTAGCAAAGCTACAGACAAAAGCTAGTCACCTATTAAATCTATCTCAAGTCTGAGAGCGGTCTTGAGTATCCTTTTGACGTGGCAGTTTGTACTGGCATGCGACATAAGATGACATATCCAAAAGCGCTCTCAGACTTAAGATCGATTTATTAACACGGGCCTTTATCACGTTGTGCATTATTGTACGGCAGGCAGTGTAATAATATTTACGTTGAAATAGGCGTGTTTGCGTAACGCCTAACCAATTATTAGTGCAGTGGTAAATGGATTTTGTGCCTACTAGGAAAATTAAACAGGATCCTTTCAGTACACTACGTGGAAGCTTCGGTTTATTTTGCACTAATATTGGCTTGTTTGTATTCAACAACTTCAAATTATGCTGATTGAATACACATAGATATTGTACTATAATAATAATAACACACAATTATCGATTCTTTCCTTTTTCAGATATCGAGTGACATCAAGATAGGATCCGACTGTTTTTTACAACTCGTTCTTCGTGTGTGGCTAAATCCCAATAACTTTATTTCACTTTTGCTTGCCGCAATCGTAAACATTTTATATGTTGTCATGCTAATGTTTATTTATTGTATAGGTTTTCTTATGTATAACTAACAAAGTCGGCATACAAGCGTACGACTTGCCTGATGTTAAGTTGTTGCCGTTGTAACTATAGATAACGTCTCCACTTTTCTTTCCGACCTACCTAGCTCTTATCAGTTCATAGAATTGTCTCAGCGGTCTGAACTGCTATCACAAATTCCTTTAGTTACTAAGTAACGGTAGGTAATTGAAATAACCTCTACAATTAGAAGGCTGACAATAAAATTCGCATCGTCGTGTTTCCCAAGCAACTGTTTGTGTAGAACCCCCCACCGAAATGAAATAGTAGACGTTTACTGCCTGTTTACGAGGCAACTCTTTACTGAGCGCGGACAACAGTGTTTGTGTTTTTATTGTACACTTCCGACTCATAAAGCGGGATTCTGCCTCTGTGGGATTCATTTTATTCTGGTTGTAATGGCCGCTGTCACATACTGAGAGTTCAGAAGCTGCATGGATAGTTCCACTTTGTGCGCTGGTAGAGCTAAGCTGTTGCCAATTGACTAACGCTCATATAAGTAGTGGCTCGACCGAGGTAGTACCACCTACTCACAGACGATCGGTGTAAAATGAGAGAGCCGAAAGTCCAACACCCTCTCCCTTCTACTCCCTCTGACCCACTCCCATTCAGGTTGCAGCGTGCGGGCGATGCCGTTGGGATTGCAAGCTTTTATAGGCTACGATAACTGCTTAACATTGTTATGATGGTGTTAGGTGTGGGGTACGAACCCACGCTTCCCTTCGCTTCTCTGGTTCCCGAGATATGATGCTGTTGTTTATGGTATTACTTAAAAATAAATGAGTAAAGTTTGACAGGTATTTTATTTGAAGAAAATAAGAAATGTAAGAAATATTTATAAACCAAACATCACGTGGGTCATACACATGTTTGCTGATTATGTTATATAAAAAAAAAACTATAAATTCATAATAACCCAATGCTCTAATTGGTAGATTATCTTTTATGTTCTCCACAAAGTTCAGTACAATTAGTAAAGTGGTATAAAATTCATCTAGATATAGTGTACTTTTCTTTAGGACGAAGATTTAGTGAACAATCATGGCATGCCTTTTGATTGCTTCATTTTTAAATATCTGTTTATAATTAATATAGAATTACCAAATGGTGTGAGGTTGTAAAATGTTTATACGTGTGTTAAATTATAATAATTTGGAAAGACAAATTACTTTAAAAAGACATGCTAAGATTCTTTACTAAATCTGAATCTTGAGGAAAAATATTGTTTAGGTGGTGCTATATAAATACCTACTAAGAGTGTTGCAGCCATTTGCATATTTGTTTACCTACATAGCAATGTTTTGGATTAATCCCCCTTGTTATGAATCAAATTAAGAAACACAAGGAAATGCAAATCGCGTTTTACATTCCAAAAAATCATTGTATCTTGTGCTTTATTTATGAGAAGCAAATTCCTTAAAACCTCCAAGATTCTACGCCTCGAGCGAAATAATTTAGATGAGGAATAATTACGAGATATTCTTCTCTACATAGTACCTATGTTCCGTATTAATAAATCTATCTCAAGTCTGAGAGCGATCTTAAGTACGTTTTTGACATGTCATTTTGTACTGGTATGACATAAGAATGACATTTCCAAGATCGGTCTCAGCCTTAAGTTCGATTTATTAATACAGTTCCATCAGATTCGCAATGTCATAAAAAGGCTATAGGCATCGGCGATGGTGCTTATAAATATTCAAATTTATACAAGCACCGGACAAGGTGGGCACGCAAGTTTGCATAAGTAAACTACAGGGGGCGCAGCGGTGCGGACGCGAAGCACAATAATCCGGCTTCGTTTCGATAGAAAAAGCAAAATCAAAATTCATTCCGTTGACCCGGGCCGGTCGTAATTCCCGACGAGGCCGGAAACTATTTTATTCCGAGGGGATCAGACCCCGAGACACGCCTCCTTGTTGCCTAATATTTTGCTCAGTGCTTTAAGGGTATGGACTGCTTCTAATCACAACTGATTCAACAAACATTGGTTATATTGTTTTCTTATATTTACGCGAATACTACACATTGAAATAAAACTATTTTTACGGATTATATCGCGTTTATTTACTTTTTATGTTCCCGACGTTTCGGTTGCTTTACAGCAACCGTGGTTACGGGGGGACTGAGGTGTTGGACGTCCTGATGTCATAGTTAATAACTGGGTACCCTCAAAATTTAGTTGGTGTTTGCGGTCCGATCCACGCAGAAAGTGCTCAATGTGTCTTGAGGTCTTGCAATGGTACGCTTGGTTTTGGATTTAATTATATTAATTACTGGATCCCAAGTTGGTGGTAGCACCCAGCCATCTTCCCTATTGAAATTAGGATGTTTTTTAATTTCAATGGCCTCACGTATCATCCTTGGTCGGAATCGGTGTTCTTTTGCGAGGATCTGTGGTTTATCAAATCTGATATAATGGCGGGTGCGGTCCTGTACATGTTCACAGATTGCAGACTTCGTGGAACGTCGGGAACATAAAAAGTAAATAAACGCGATATAATCCGTAAAAATAGTTTTATTTCAAAACATTGGTAATGCTTATTTATACAGGTTGAAACAAAAAGGGTATACTTTTAATCAAACTTAACTTTGTAATTCTTAATCTATCAGCTTTGGAGGAAACATGAAATACAAATGGTGTTATAGGTATACAGCTGTTAACAGATTTCATAAGTCTACAAAACCTTTAGTACTTCAACTGTCCGACAAGGCTGATAGTTTTAGATTTACAAAGTTAAGTTGCAAAATAAATTGTATATACCCTTTCTGTTTCCCCTAGTAGGTACATGTTGTTTCAAATGTCTGGAATAATATTTGGGGTTTGGATTAATACGCTCGTACTCAAATGAAAACACGGTCGCTTTCAGTATTTTGCTTGCGGTAGAAATGTGTTAATTGTTCGTTAAACATCGATACGTTGCGGCTACGATACATTGATTTTATGTAATGGAACAGACTTAGATAATTGAGATGGTGAAGATTTTGTGGATTTATATCCGGACATGCAACACGGGCTTACAGTTAACGGAAGAAAATGGTAGTTTATTGCATACTGAGCAGTGAAAGCCGATTGGTTAAGTACGCGTCTTGTGGGCAACAAACATCGTGAGGAAACCTGCATGTTTTAGAAAATCAAACCTATTTTCGAAAGACATGTGAAGTCTGCCAACCCGCACTAGGCCAGGATGTTAGATGACTGCCTGAATCCCCCTCGTAGTGGGGGGAGGCCCGTGCCCAGGAGTGGGACGACAAAAAGGCCTAAATAATATAATAATAATTGCATTCTTGCAGCTTTATTTAATGAACGGCTACCGAATAAAGAATTTCGGTGGTCCAACGTAATAGAAGTTGGAAGTAATAGAGCCGTAGCAATCTCAGCGCGATATACAGCGGCAGAGGGCGCGTTATCGCCAGCGGAACGGTAATGACGGAGCGATAGGATCTCCGCGAGGACGCGGGGGCGAATCGACTGATCTCAGACGGCGGTCAGATTAAGGGGACGACCACACCGCAGCACACTGGCGCTAGTGGTAGATGCGGTCAACGAACATTAAACCGAACTGCAGGTCACTATTGTAATAGCACATTTGTAGTTCTTCGAAAGATTCTACCTACAGAAAAGCTTGCTATCCTTCAGATTATGGCTTATGAATTGATGTACTACCAGTAAGATATTAATAATATTAGTATATAATAACAGCAATCAAAGACCAAGTCAACGACACAACTGCTTTATTGACAGGAAGGCATAGACAATAATATTACGACTAAAGAGTATACCACACGCCTCCCCCTTAAACTAAATTACTTAGTAATTTGTAACATATCCTGAACACTAAACTAAACACTATAACCAACATAACATAACTGAACCAAGACCACTCAATGTCTTAAAATAACTAAAATAAATATACAAAATTTATATCTTAATTACTTAATTACTCGACAAGTGGCGTTGAGCATTAATAATAATAATAACTGTTCTCCTAATCCGCTAACGCTTGCGCTTATTTAACACACAAGTACGTACGGGCCGTACCCGTGCTGGAGGACTTTGAGCGGGTGTCGAATGATCATTAGCATCTGACTGGAAAGTGGGAACAGCAGGATCGTCGGTGGACGCAGCTGATATCGGACTACTTGGTTCATCGTCAATGGCATCCGAGAAAACCTCGTCTGTCTGTTTGTTTTGCTCTTCAGTCACCACATCTACCGAATGACGTACATTTGTTAGTGACTTACGAACCGGTAACAATTGGTCAACATGCCTTTTCCACTCCAGACCATTTTCGCATCTGACCTTGTAGGTGAGTGGGGCGTCCCGCGCAGTGACTATTGCCGGGGTCCACTTCTCGGTGCGCGCACGATAGTCCCGTGCTAGTACACTATCTCCGAGCTCGACGTAACGCTCCGCGCCAGGGTGAAGCCGTGCGGCGCGATCGCCCGCCACTTCGCTTCGCCTCTCCGCCAGCGCGCTCGGTCGCACTACATCCAGACGAGTGCGTAGCCGTCGTCCGAGCATCGCTACCGCTGGTGTTATACCCGTAGTCGCGTGCTCACAATTGCGGTACTGCAACAAAAACTTGAATACTGCCGTTTCAATGTCGACTCCGTCATGTGCAGCCTTTTTCATTGCCCGTTTGACAGACTTAACAGCGTTCTCAGCTGCCCCGTTCCCTGCCGGTCGGTACGGACTAGTGATCGTATGCGTTATAAAATTTTGAGACATAAAGTTTGCAAATTCTTCTGAGCCAAACGGTGGGCCGCCATCGCTCACTACCTGTGAAGGCAAGCCAAAACGGGCAAACAACTCGCGCAACTTAATTATTGTGGCTTGCGCGTTCGTTCCGGTCATCTTCTGTACTTCGATCCATTTACTATGTGCGTCTACAGAAACTAGGTAGTGTTTACCTTGGAACTCAGCAAAATCAATGTGTACGCGCTGCCAAGGACGTGCGGGGAACGGCCAAGGATGTAATAACGAACGCGGAGGCGCATCACGTTGTTGTTGGCAAGCTGTACATTCTCGACCCAACCGCTCAATTTCCTCGTCTATGTTTGGCCAGTAAACGTAACTTCTAGCGATGCTTTTCATTTTCACTATTCCTAAGTGGCCCTCATGTAATTCGTTCAAAATCTGTTTTGTTAAAGCTCCTGGAATCACCACTCTATGGTTGTATAAGATACATCCTTTATCTGTATGTAAATGTTCTTTTCGATGGAAATAAGGCTTCTCCTTCTCTTCCGTCATTTGTGAGGGCCAGCCCCCGTTAATATAATTAAATATATTTGCCAAGACGCCATCTTTTTGCGTCCACGTTGCGATATCCTTGGCACTAATAGGAAACGCCTCTTCGACATAATGCAAGTATGACACCGAATCCCGCTCCTCCTCTCTCTCATATGGCAATGGTAAGCGAGACAGCGCATCGACATTGCCATTATCCTTCGATTTGACAAACTCGATCTCGAAATCATATGAAGCTAATCTCGTGGCATATCTTTGCAATCTACTAGCTGCGGTTTGTGGTAAACCAAATTTAGGTCCGAAAATGAACGTTAATGGCTTGTGATCTGTTTTAATAATAAAATGACGTCCATATAAGTATTGATGATGTTTCATGACTCCCGCGATAATTGCTAATGCTTCTTTGTCGAGTTGGCTGTAAGCCCTCTCCGCTGCTGTCAATGACCTAGACGCAAAACATATGGGCAGCTCATCGCCATTCTCGAATCGATGTGATAACACACTGCCAATGCCATATGAGCTACTGTCTACGGCTAATACCAAGGGTAAGTCGGGGTTATAATGTACCAGTACCTTGCCATTAACAATTGTCTCCTTAACTTTATTAAACGCTTTTATACACTCAGGTGACCAGACCCAACCAATATTCTTGCGCAACAGTTGATGTAGCGGGTGTAAAATCGTACTAAGACGCGGTATGAACTTAGCGTAATAATTAATTAACCCGAGAAATGATCTGAGTTGTGTGACATCACTAGGCGCCGGTGCATCGACTATCGCTCTGACTTTACTTGGGTCTGGGTGTAACCCGTATTTATCAATAATGAATCCGACATAAGTTATACTATCTTGCATAAATGAACATTTTTCTAACTTAACCCTTAACCCAACTTCCTGCAAGCGGTTCAAAACAGTTTTCAAATTTGCTATGTGCTCCTCTCTAGTCCTTCCTGTAACAGCTAGATCATCTAAATAAACCACTACTGGAAGGCCTTTAAGTGCCTCCTCCATAAATTTTTGAAATTTTTCCGGGACACATGACAAACCAAATGGTGTACGTTTATATACAAAAGTGCCAACATGTGTAGTGATGGCTGTGCATGCCTGTGACTTATCATCTAGCTGTAATTGTGAATATGCTTGTGTAAGATCAATCTTTGAATACTTTTCACCTCCGCTCAATCCAGCGAATAATTCTTCAATTCGAGGCATAGGGTACGGCTCGCGAATCAATTTTGGATTAATTGTGACCTTATAATCCCCACAGATTCTGATGTCACCAGATTTTTTAATAACAGGTACGATAGGTGTCCCATAGTCTGAATATTCCACCTTTTGTATGGTACCTTCTGCCTCGAGTCGCTCTAATTCTAACTCCACCGGTTTGCGCAACGCTAATGGCAATGTTCTCGCTTTGACATACACCGGGGTTGAATCACGTAAACGCAGCACTAACTTTTTTGTACAGGTACCTAATCCAGGGGCAAATACGGAGGGAAATTCTTGTATTAATTGGTCAACTAAATTTGACTCTGAAGCTAAGTTGTACAACATCTCTGTTATCTGGATATTATCAATTTTTAAATGTCGCAGCCATGACCTCCCCATAAGTGGTGGACCTCCATTTTCAATAACGAATAACTTCAAATTTCTCGCCGTATGTGTCCCTATAACCACATCTACCGAAATGTAACCGACCGCTTCAATCAAGGTACCTGTATAAGAATGTAAACAAACACCATTTTCTACTAATGAGTTCTCCTTGAAGTATAGGTTATAAAAATTCAAGCTAATCGCTGATAACTTACTGCCCGTATCCAACTCAAACTTGATCATCATACCATTAACCTTCGCCTGCACATAATATGGTTTATCATTACAACATTTCACCTTTATGTTATACATCTCACATTCGGAATCACTATCTCCTTCGATATAATTTTGGCCTCGTATATAACTCGTACGCGATTTTTCCACATTTTGATTCGTATCACGCTTGCACATTGATTTTAAATGACCTTTTTGACCACATGTGTCGCAAGAATAGTTTTTAAACCGACAGAAATTCGCACGATGTCCCTTTCCACACCGCCAACATGACAGCGATGGCGCACCCTGCGCCGTCACTGTATCGCCCCGAGCTGCCTGTGCGCGTCCTTGCCGCGCCCTCGCCGGCGCCGCGGCCGCCGCCACCCGATGTAGCGCCTCGGCGGGTGCTGTCGACATCCGCGTACCACTCGCGCTGCTGCCCGGTCCACTTGTCTGCGCATGCCTCTCTGCCGCCTCCAGTGCAAAGGCCAACTCGATCGCCCTCTTATATGTCAACGCAGGTTCCGCAAATAGGCGCGATCGCATTTCGTCATTTGACAACCCAGAGACAAATTGGTCTCGCAAATTCTCTTCCAGGGTCGCTTTGAAATTGCACGTAGTGGCCAAATGCTTGAGGGCTTGTAGGTAATCGCCCATACTTTCGCCCATATTTTGCCGTCGCAATCGAAATACATGACGCTCTGCAATTTCTGATCGGCTTGGTTCGAGATGGTCGCCGACTATCTTCACCAATTCTTTGAAAGTCTTGGCTTCAGGATTTGCTGGTGCGCATAAATCGCACATTAAATCATAGGTGGCCTCTCCTACTAATGTAACTAAAGTCGCAACATGTAATTCCGATTTGATTTCATTAAGTGTCATAAATTGTTCGACGCGTCTTATATAAGCTAACCATTTTTTGCTTGAAATATCAAATTGCTCGATTTTTCCAATCGGCATCTTGCGTCCTTCGCATTTAGCACGCTATTTCCACTTAAATCGAATTTTCACCTCGTCGCCAGTAAGATATTAATAATATTAGTATATAATAACAGCAATCAAAGACCAAGTCAACGACACAACTGCTTTATTGACAGGAAGGCATAGACAATAATATTACGACTAAAGAGTATACCACACTACCTACCTACTCAAATTATATTGGGGCGTTCTATGTCATTGTTTCTGTAGGCGATAGGATTTCAGGTGGTTTATCACTCACTGGTGGTAACTTCTAAGTACCAATGATTTATTGATATTCATTATCAAAAATTTTTTTCGCAAATATGGAGTTACTGCAAATATGTTCGCCATTAAAGTTTCTTGAAACTTCTAAATTATATCATCACATATCAGTAACTAGAATTGTTTTAGACACTCAAAAGTTATATTACGGTTATTAATTCTGATTAATATCATTTATTTATTTCACGACTGCATGGTGCAGTGGTTTGAGCGTAGGACGCTCAGCTCACTGCACATGGTGGTTGCGGGTTCGATTCCCGCCGGGGAGAATTTCGCAATTTGCCCAGGTCCGGGTGTCACAGGGATCGCCCCGAGTCCATTGTCCGGTACCGATAGTACAAGCGTTACTTAGTTTGGGACCATACAGTTGGTGTGTCAGTCTGGCGATATTAATTTATTGATTTCATATAATTTTATGTAATCAAATATATGTCAAATACCTACAGTGTTATGTTAATAATTAATTTATGGCACGTTTATCGAGGAGTCTAAACCTATGCTCTGGCATATTAGCGCAGCAGATCTGCGTGCCGTGTGAACGTTCCATAATTCCATAGGAACTGAACGGAACTGCCCGCAACATTAACTAATGATGCTCCGGAGATGAGGCGGGCACCGATAGCCGCCATCCACTCGACACTGAGTCGTCTCAGTTCATTTGAGGGTGTCGCCGCGGTAATCAGCATTCGGGAGTTCTCGCAGATAACACAAGTTTCTGATGGGTGGTCGAGAGTTTCTTTGAAGGAGTGATTGGTTGTTTAAATATACATTATTATCTATTATAAACAATAATGGCATAATGTTATATATGTAATATAGACAATAATGTTTTAATTTGCTTAAAATGCATATGCAAGTATTCAGTAGGTATTTACAACAAAAACATTATTTATTTAAGTTTTTTGTCTGTCTGTCTGTTTGTTCCGGCTGATCTCCGAAGCGGCTGGACCAATTTCGACGGAGCCTTTACTGGCAGATAGCTGATGTTATAAGGAGTAACTTAGAATACTTTAATTTATCGAAGTATCAAGCGGACGGAGCCACAGGCAACAACTAGTTTTCAATAAACGGCCAGCTTCTACTAAGCTATGTACACAAAGCAACACCATAGCAAATGAGAGTACCTATGAAAATACATTTTCCAGCGAAAACACTTCACTCCCTAACATTATACTGTCGAATTGTTATAAATAGCTATTGCAAATTGGAAATAAACGAGCTACAAAAAATGGCGAGTCGGTGGCCTCCCCTTGTCAAACCAACAATAGGGAAATTCGGTATCCCATGGACGCGTCCCATTAAATACTCTTGGACCCGGCTTGAGATCGCGATATGTATATTTTATTGTTATTTGAGGAGCTGAAGAGGCTTTGGGGTGGAAGATACAACTGTATAGGTACCTATAGGGGTGGAACATACAACGTGTTTTAAAGGTCCGAAAAAATACTTGAGAATTGATGTAATTGGGAACATAATTTTTCAAAAATCTATTTTCGTGCCAATTTATAAAAAAAATATCGTTTCTCCAAATTAGAAGTGTATTCCAATATTTCTCATCTTCATGGCTATTTAAATACACTCATCCTAAATACATTACTTTCCGAATTTACTTCTTATCGAGCATTCGAAAGCGTATCTTGGAGGATCGAACTTTCCTCTCTTTTCCCTTTAATTCTTTTAATAAAATCGAGATCACAAATTAGATTTCCTTCCAATAATAATAAGTGCACGCTACGAGGTTGAGATTACTCTGAAATCTCTTTCCATTAGCAATTAATCCTTATAAGATGAAGGCTGGCTTCGGCTTTTAATATAGCCTTTTAAAGTGTTATCTCTTGGAAGTTCGTTTCAATTACAATTCATTCTTTGTAAACCTTGGGAGATGTTATCTTATAACTGTGAGAAGACGACATAATAATTATCATAAAGAAATTTGTAATGGCAATGGCGGTGATAATTATGACCACATTTATAATAATACGAACATTCATCTAAGTATAGGTACCTAAACAAACCACCCAGGTAGGAAATAATTAAGTATCGGTCTGAAATAATAATTTAGGTAAATATAAAAAAAAAAAAAAAATTTAGCCCTTGTGACGTCCCACTGCTGGGCACGGGCCTCCCCTCAACAAGAGGGGGATTCAGGCCATAATCCACCACGCTGCCCCAGTGCGGGTTGGCGGATTTCACATGTCTTTCGAAAATTGGTTAGATCTTCTAAGACATGCAGGTTTCCTCACGATGGTTTCCTTCACCGTAAGCAAGTGATAATCATATAGAAATTATGATTCGCACATAGATTTCGAAAAATACAGAGGTTCGAGCCGGGATTTGAACCCAAGACCTGGTGCCCGCAAGACGCGTGCTTTAACCAATCGGCTATCACTGCTTAATATGCTTAGGTAAATATACTGGACTGATTATAAGTTACAACCATATTTGTAGGTACATTATAGAGAGTGTAAGGAAGTAGTTACAGCAAGCTTACTACGACACTACAAAACACGTTTGTGGATGATAAAAATCTCAACAATATAAATAGGTAATTAAATATAATTAGGATCAAGTACTACTACTTATTGTATTTTAATAATAATGGACATACTTAAAACCACTGTGTTTGTCTGCCATTGAACCTTAAATATATCTACGGACGTGAACTTTTATTTCCAGGCACTAAAGGGGTCGTATTCGTAGGGCGGTTGTTGGGAATGATAATAGCCTGATTAAGAGAGGTCACGTCTGCTTTAGCAATGTTCTGCTCCCGGTTTGTGAAAAATACAAAAAACAAACTTTGAAAGCCGTTTTGTAAACAATGAGTGTTTAGAAAACGTTTACAAACATTTTCAGTGTTTTAAAACGGATTTGTAGAAAATGTTGACGCACTATTTAAATTTGTTAAAAGCCTTTTATACTCGTATAAGCTCATTTAATTTATTAGATTTTGGAGATGGGAGTTTTTAAAATATGTTAGTAAACAACTACACCACTTTAGCAATATAGATAGCTACCTATGTACCCATGTAGCTGTGGGTAGTTATGTTTGCTATTTTAAAATTCTTCTCTTCAAGTTTGTCTCACTCGAAAATATAAAGTTTAGATAATATGGAAGACTAGCTGTGCCCCGCGACTTCATCCGCGTAGTTGGGTTTAAAAGTATCCTATATGTTAATCCCGGCTATAATCTATCTGTGTTCCAAATTTCATCCAAATCCGTTCAGTAGTTTTTGCGTGAAGGAGTAACAAACATACATACATACATACATACATCCATCCACACTCACAAACTTTCGCATTTATAATATTAGTAGGATAATGAGACTCCGCAACAGTCAAGTTGTGAAAATGTTCCGACTCATTTTGCGTTATGTTGCAAAAGGAACATTGTGACTTAATAATATTATCATAGTTTTGATTTTAATTTGTAAACTATTTAAACCATGTTTCAATAAATATGCCTATTAACACCGGATTATTTATAACAAGAAATCGATATGTAACGAGATACAATTATAATTAAGGAGGTAGGTAGATAGTCGAGGTACCTAAGCTCTTAAGAAAAATTAATTAATGAAGGTAATAGATCAATAAACAATATTAGGTATAATAAAGTAATCTTTCAGGGACAGATAAATGAAAATATATAAAACAGGCTGAATAGAAGTCATCCTCAGAACCGAGACTCTGGGGCATTCGAAATGAACAAGTATCCATCAATTCAAATATAAACTGTCAAGAAGTAGCGAAACAATCGTTCATACCGTTTCTAGGTCGTTCCATTTGTTCGCAAATGGTTATTTATGTTTTGCTTGAGAAATTCGTATCTATCAGAGTACTTACTTATTTGTACTTCTATGTACACAATCAAATATTAATTTAACTTTAAGTTTTGAATTTATTGTTATTAACCTAGTGGTTAAAAGATCGCGCTCGATATCAAGACCTTCCGGGTTGATCTCTGTAGGTAATTAATGTGAGCATTTAGCTTAGGGTGCCTGTCCCCTTGAGCCGGGTTGGTCCGGCTGGGCGAGCTTTCGACCAATAGGATTGCTTCATTTTATTGAACTGTGGAAAATGAAACGATCCTATTGGTCGTAAGTTAGGCTGGATGAGCTGCTCACCGGGCTCAACTGGACAGGCAGCCTTAGTTGGAAGGGCTAAGCGGTCATTCACACAGTATCTATAATTTCCATACCTACTTATTTTACTGTATCCGGATGTTAAATAAATATTTTTTTAATCGTATGGACAATACAATACGTTGTATGTATTAACTTTACAATTCTTACTAGTAGGCTTACATTAAATAAATAAAAAATAAATACTTGGGCATTATTATGATATTAGTTTCTTACTAGATTAAATTAATAAATCTAACAGCAGTATAATAGGAACCCGGGGAGTGTCAATGGTTAAAAAGGATTACACGTATCATTTTTGCGGAATTTAATAACTGAAAAATCTTTTAGCCACCAGCACTCCCTCTTCGGCCCGTTTTACCGGAATTTTAATTACCACGTCGGTCGTAGTGAAGATACGAATGAGACGTCCACGAGGATTGATTTGTGTCCGGACTTATAGAGCGGATTCATATATTCTTGACTAATACAAATACATAAACATACATTGAGTTAAAATGAGATAAATGGGCTATGGAATGTGAGAAAGAAACCTTTTAGGTGGAAAATCAGTTTGCTTACTTTCCTTGTTTTGTTTTTTTTTTAATATAAGAAAGTTGCCAAACAAGCTTACGACCCATCTTATATTAAGCAGTTACCGTAGCCTATACATACTGGCAGTGGCGTGCATAGGGTTTTGAAACAGGGTAGGCAGTGTAAGATAAAAATAATTTAAATTAGGCATAGTTCAAGGTACCTGTGTGGGTACCTTGAACTATTGCTTGCTAGCTTAGTCCAGGATAAATGTGTTAGGCTATCGTATCTATTGAACGAAATGGGACATATTTTGTTGATAGTAAGTACCTACATAGATATTGATATAGGTAGGTACCTATCCGAAGAGGCCTTTAAAAATACGTTTTATTAGCTGAAGTAGGTACTTACCTATTCATGCAGATATTCACAAGTACAGATACCTAGGTAGACTATTATAAGTACTTACCTCAAGTGTAACCGAAAGCAGTCAAACTGTTAGTTACCTACCCAGCCTAAATAAAATTCTCAAACTTATTTATTTATAAATTACTTACTTAAATCTACATAGTTATTTTTCAATCTAAATTTTAGACAACACGGCATGGCGATGTTGTGCTTGCGTATTTCGTAATTACCTACCTAAATGTTTAGGTACTTACCTACTTATAAGCTTTAGCGATAAAAAGATCTCGGTATCCCGTCAACCAAGAAAATGAGTCGTTAAATTTAGCATTATAATTGTCTCGTAATATTTATTACCTTTCATCTGCGACAAATCCAAGTTTTTTACGCATTCACCGTTTAAAATATAATTACTTATGTATTCACTTTTTCTGCAGCATAAGACAATTGATAAAACACCTTTTAATTTATGTAGTTACCTATCTCATTAACACATACGTCACAAATAATTTATTCATAACAGCGAGGATTTTATAATTATTCAAAATATTTAGCACGATGTAAACAAACACAAGACAACCAGCAATAATGGCGTCCAAAAAACTCCACAATAAAAATATTTAATACTAAATACCTATAAGGTAACAAAAACGCATTGAAAACTTTAAGCCAACAAATTACATTGAGATTCAAACTTCTAAACCAAGTCGGATTACCAAAGAAGGCAGAGCCTACATCCCGAACATTTTCATTCATAGAAATATTGGAAAGTGGTGTGTATGTGTGCGTTTTTAGTACAAGTTTTGAGGCATATTTAGTGCATGCTTTTGCCACCGCGAAAGCAGCGGCGCTGCCGGCGCGAAAGGAGCGGGGGCAGCGGGGGGCGCACTGGACTCCCCATGACAGCATTCTGCGCGCGCTTTTTCAAATATTTAATCAAAATGATTATTTATTTTCGAATATATTTTTCTGTTTGATTTTATTATTTATTGTTATTTTATCTTAAAATCTCAGGGTAGGCAGTGCCTTTATGCCTCTATGGAGTGCACGCCACTGCATACTGGCAATACCAAAGGTATTGCTCGCACTTTTTCGTTTTCAAGGGGAGAGAGACAGAGGCAGGATCAGAAAGGGGATATTGAGCTTCTAGCGATTTCGCTTATTTTACGAAACGCAGCTATAATAGCTTCTTTACACAAATCTTCTGTGAGGGGGTGGTACTACCCTAGTCAAGCTTTCCCGTATATGAGCTGTAGACATTTGGCTATAGTAAGGTTCTATCACCGTGAAGAAGTAGTAAGGGAAAATATATTTGAACTGGAATTAAGTATATCCCGCGGAGTATTGCACCATGATTAACTAACCTATATCTTTATCACCCTAATCAAAATAATCTTGTCTTTAACCTGAAAACATAATATGCATCCGGATCAGACTCATGCGAATAGATACGTGTCCGTCACTTCATAAAACTTCACATCACTAGTTCATAACACCGCGACGTTTCGTCACGTCATGTTATGGTGTTTTCATTAACAACGTAAACAAATTTAATTGCTAGCCGTAATGTGGACGCACCTTAAAGATAACCTGGAACATGAATGAGCTGTTATTTACATTGTTGATTAAACATTTTTGTTCGTTTTATTGATTTTAAAAGATAATGGATATCATTGTGATTAATATGAATACCAGGAATTACATAAATTGCATTTGCATTTGCAATTGTTGAAATTGCAAACAGTTTACTAAAAAATACTAGGAATTACAAAAATAATTGGCTATTGTAATTTTTTTCTCATCGTATGGTTGGAAGTGGGTTTGTAAATAGCCAGATTCTACCATGTTATTTACGTACAAGATATTAAAATAATTCCGCGTCTCAAAAGCGTAGCGTTAGCACCAGCAATTTCTGATGTCACTTATAAAAAAATCCTTATCATCAATTGCTTTACAATACAAAATAGAATTAACGTTTAAAAGTTATCTAAAACTAGCTGTGCCCCGCGACTTCATCCGCGTAGTATTGGATTATTGGGTTAAAAAGTATCCTATATGTTAATCCCGGTTATAATCTATCTGTGTTCCAAATTTCATCCAAATCCGTTCAGTAGTTTTGCGTGAAGGAGTAACAAACATACATACATACATACATACATACATACATACATACATACATGTACACTCACAAACTTTCGCATTTATAATATTAGTAGGATTGCTCGAGCGCGCTGCGTTCTGTCCGCGCTGTTACATGTACGCTTATCCCTGTATGTTCCACCTACTTCCCATCACCTTGAAATATAGACTGATACCACATCACTTATTTATTGCCAAAACAGCCCACTCGCGAATATTAATGAAGTCATACGCCACCAGGGGGCGTTCCGTCCGTGTTACTATTGCAAACGATGTCGTATAAATCACTGCGGAATATGCGTATGTATCTGCTTAATGAGGGATGGTCTTGTTGCGTATTGAATATTTTAAGCATTTATGTGTATTGGAATGATTGGAACCGTGTAGCTTGGATGAATAATGATTAACAGTTTCCTTTGCAAAAACTTTGCGCTATCAGATTCTCCCCCCCCCCCCCCGTCCCCCGCCCCCCCGTTCCACTCACTCTGTCCCGTTCTCGCTTAACATTAGCGAAAACGATGATTTACTCAAACAAACGCACTAATTTTTATTTAAGTAGCTGACCCGGCAAAAGTCGTTCTGCCAAATAAATTATTTCTAGGAATGAAATATAATTTACGACATATTCTCATCCCTACCAAATATACATTAAAAATTTCATAAAAATCGGTCAAGCCGTTTCGGAGGAATGCGACCACAAACACAGTGACACGAGATTTTTATATAATACTAGCTGACCCGACAGACGTTGTCCTGTCTTTTAGGAGTATGAAAAATACATGTTGACCGATTCTCAGACCTACCCGATATGCACACAAAATTTCATGAAAATCGGTCGAGCCATTTCGGAGGAGTTTAGCAACAAACACCGCACCACGAGAATTTTATATATTAGAAGAAGATTATTATACTCGTATGTCTAGTAGACTAGTGTTTCATTTTACATATTGGTGTGAAACATCTATTGTCGCACTTTGGCAGTAAAATCGATCAGTTTGTCGTCACGGCAAATGGCATGACACTCTCTTATGCCGTCATACCCCCTCTACGCCACCGGTCTCGACTCCCTTGTGTGAGCGCGCGCACACTATACACTACACATGTTTCACATCTGCCGGGCGTCCAGTGACGGCCAACCTTTTTTTAGTTTTGATATTTCAGTCGTCTTTCCTTTACTTTTCCTAGATATGATCTATTGGATAATGGTCCTAATTGTACCCAACGGCATGTGTCGCCCTCACTATTATAATCCGCTTCGGAAGCTGATCCTGGACTAGAAGCGGCCGCTGTTATCTGTCAAAACAATACAGTGTTGACGTGTGCCATTAGCGATGAGTGATCACCTAGCCGTGCGCGAGTCAACTGGATATCGTTTTACAGAACGGATGAACCCACATGCACTGCTGTAGACCAAACTCAACCTTGTGTTAGTGGTTCTAAGTTGACTTTAGTTTGCAGAATTGTGTGTGGAATGGTTCCTTTTTGCAAAACTACGTCCAACTCACAGTTGCCTTCAACCCCTAGGAGGTCCTAACTGAACTAATAACATGAGAAAAATGTGTTAAAGCCATGTCAATCAGTGGTTTAATTAAAACAAAGGAAAGGACCACTATTAAAAAATCTAATTATTCTCGTTTTGAGGATATTTTGTGGTTGATATCTATTGTAGGGTCCCATATAACAAAACCTAATATATCGCTGTTATGAATCTACAAATAGTATTGCGATTATAAAACATTTTTTAAATCGTTGTTGTTCTCACTATGTTGGCGTGCCAGACGGTGACCGAGTCAAACCCTTTAAGTTAGACTATCCCATTACTTCTTACTTTTTGTTGGCCGTAGTATAAGTACAGTAGACTCAATATGTTTAGTACAGTCAAAGTTTCTTCAACATCCGTGAATCTTCTCATAAAAAACTAAGCTTTGCCGTTAGAATGTTCAATTATTGTTTTGATTTGCACATACTATATTACATACATCGTAACAAAAGTATTATTATTATTCTGTTAGAAAAAATCCTAGACAGCAAAACCTTGTTCTCAGAAAACAGTAAGAACATTTGCGCCTGGAGCAATAAGTAAATCTCCACGGACATTTCTTATCATTCGGTAATTACAAACCAATACAAGGGCGGCCGAATGTTCAGTAACAGACCGTCGGAATCACAACAAAAGTCCATTAGTGGGCCTCGCCACAGAAGGATTAATTAATTCACACGGATCGCCCCTCATTTACTGGGAGACGCTAAGATTTCGACCTGCTGTTCAATACGTAAGGCGTAAGTGGTGGTGGCGTTTAATTAAGCTAATTTCGTATTATTAAGTGCTTATTGGGAGTGTCTAGTCTTCGTATCTAGTTTTTCAATTGTTCTCGATTGAACTCGAAAAGTGGCCAATGCACCAATGACCAACAAAAACTAGCCGTTATTTAGGATAGACCGCACAAGATAGGTTGGTATATTGTACACACAATCATGTATTTACATAAAACTACTATAGGTGTTGCTTGCGGCTCCGCCCGCATGGTACTTCGATAAAATAAAAGTAGCCTAGTGACTCCTTATCTAACATCAGCGATCTGCCAATGAGAGCCCCGAAAAAATATGAAAATAGTAATGGTCAACAACTTGCTACATATGGTCGCCACCTAATAGGTAGGTACTTTGGGACCAAAATACCATGGGCGAAGTGTTGGTGTTACCCTGCCTACCCTGTTGGGAATACAAACGTGATGTTGTATTATTAATTTAGCTACCAAAATGTTGTTTTCTCATTATTTTAGTTCCACCATCGATCAAACTTTAATCGTGCGGATAACTAGTGAACTGAAAAATCCAAATTACTTACCTACTACGCAGGCTATTATTTAATTAGCCGACCCTGGATTAGTACCACGATAGCTAATTTAACTAATCACTATGAAGGTAAATCGGATTCTAATTATACTGTCCTAATTCAATTTCGTAGTTTGTTTTCGAACGCAAATTAGTGCACTATTTTGATGTATATTTCAATTAATTAATTTTGTTTTTACATTATACATGTTATATTATACATTGTCACATTATACTGTAGGTAAACATGACTGTTTTATAAAAAAAAGTCTTTATTCGTATTTATCTTTTGCACAAGGAAAATCAGACGTTGGTTCAACAAACATGACCTCTCTTAATCAGGCTATTATCATTCCCGTCAATCGTAACCGTGCCCCCTAGCTCGCAGTAACCGTGATTAAAGCATCCAGACAGAAGGTCGGAACATCGAATAAGGAAAAATAATGAAATGGAGATAGAACTAATCAAGGCGGTAATAAAGAAGGCCATATATCAAGTAATCCCTGATGCAAAATGCACAAAGCGAATCATTATTCTGTGTTGTAGTTAAATCAATAGACTTATTTTTTTCGTGAAATCCAATAGTTAGGTATTTGCTTGTTTTTAATAATTTCTGAAAGGACCCCGGCTCATCAAAATACAACAAAAAGCGTGTATACTAAATTTCAGTTCAATCGGTTAAAGATAACTGACTTAAAATTTAGTTGCAAGATTCCACCGGGACAAACACACATTGTAAGTTAAACAAAACCTTGTAAAAAATGTCGCTCAACATAATAGTAGAGGAAAAGCCGAGTTTTGTATAATAATAATATACTCGTAATATGTTAGCGGAGCGCGTCAAAGCGCAATTTTTTTATGTACCAACTATTAAAAAAGAATACTTAAGTAAATACTTGTTTTATTGTAGAACAAAGTCGGCAAATAAGCGTATATACGACGTGCTTGATGTTAAGCAGTCAACATAGGCATTGCTTACCGGTTAGCACCATGAAGGGGAGTGCAATAGAGGGAGCAGAAGGGAAGAGGAGTTGGGAGGCTCTGCTCTTCATCATATGGATCACAGCTATAGTAACTACTTTTCGCCGATTGTGTAAATGGATCCTAAATATAAATTTGAATTTTTCACAGAGAGTGCTTTTTCTTTGAAATTTCCATTAACTATCTATCTAAAGCGAATACAAAAATCTCACGCGTTTATTTTCTAACGGCAATCCTAACTGCCGCAGTAATCTCTCAACCCAACCGAGTGCAGATTAAATTTGTAAGACTCATAATTAACACGCTACAGCCACCGAAAGTGGCACATAATATATTAATATCTCTCTGCGTATGGGTTGAAAAAGCTTTCTTCAACGTTATAGGTAAGGCTTAATGGTAATGGGGGCGACCCCAAAAAGGATTAAAAGTGTATGTGGTCCGGGTTGCAATACAAATAGGGGTTTGTGTGGAAGGCGGATCAAATATGAAAATAAACAATGTAAAAGATTCAAAACAATAAGTACCTGCTGGGGCTTCTACCGCGCAAACAAAGTTTAATGATGCGAACAAATTATGGTATCGTTCAGCTCCTGTAGACAGTGTATTAAGTACATTGAATTTATATTAATGCGGAAACATTTGAGGAGAATTACAAGGGATTTTTTTCGTTGCGACTCGGATTTTTTTGGTATACCTTTATCTGTTAACGGTTGTAGAGTTAGTCTGTAACATTGACTACGTAAAGCTCATAATTGCATGGGTCGGTTCCACTGGGGTAGTACCACCCTCTTACAGAAGATCAGCGTAAAGTAGCTATTATAGCTGCGTTTCTTATGATGAGTAAGAGTGCTATCTTCTTCCGGTGGGTAACGTGCGAGTAATGCCTTTGGTATTACAAGCATCTATATCTAAATAAGGCGTGTCGTAAAGTTGTTTAAAGTACTTTAAAAAAACAAAAGGTTTTTTTGTTTATCAGACATATATATATACAATGCCTTTTCAATTTGCCAAATTTAGTACCTAATACCTTTTCTCCCTTGCTCACTGAGCTAACAACTTTTTTACTACAAATTGACATAAATGTCCTAATCTTTTGATTGCGTTTTCTTAGAAGTTTAATTTTTTTACACCTGAAAAGGACCATAGCGTTTGATATATATTAATTTCAACCTAATATCTCTATCCGTCTCTGAGAAAAAGGGATAGGAAAAAGGGACAGACAGACAGACAAACGGATAACAAAGTGATCCTATAAGGGTTCCGTTTTTTCCTTTTAAGGTCCGGAATCTTAAAAAATGAATATTGAAGTGACACATAGTCAAAAACTTAGTAGAATTTGGAAAATAATTTAACCCATCAAATAAATTTGTATTGGAACACAATTTTGAACACAATGTCAGGGTTTCTACAAAAGTTGTTCCCCAAGTTAAATAAAGCATGTTTTCCTGCGAGAAAAACATATTTTGTCAAGTTAGCTGGTACGAAATGGGTGAAGTTGGTACATGACCGGTGTTACATCGACTGTGACGCTCCGACCGTTATCTGTTCAGAACTGGTCCGTGATTTATTTTATGGTATTGGGAACTTGTGACTACTGGTATTCTGGTATTGTATGGTGGCAGGAAGTGTAATTTGTACTGTAATGTGCCTATCAACACAATCTTGAGAATTATTATAAAAAATAAATCTAGTGATCAATATCTACCTTTAAGTATCAATATTGTGTTGATATTTAGCATGTTATTTCGCATTAAGTAGGTATGCCTTTTAGGTAACTGTACCTAAAAGGCATACCTACTTCGTTATTCAGATCCATAGCTTTGCTTTGTTTTACTGAAAACAAAGCAAAGCTATGGATCTGAATACCTAGCTCAAGATAGAGGATAAGATGCATGACCCTGAAATAATATTGGTAGTTATATAAATAAACAGATGTGATTAGTAGTCAGAAGATTAGATGGATAGAGATTAATCTATGAGCAGATATAAAATTTTTAAAAATTGGTATATGAGGATTTTAAGTTAAAATATTTCTTTATTTTGCTTCAAGTAGAATAAGAAATACAGGCTATTTTTATTTTATTAAAAAAAAATATTTGTCAGATTTCCTCAATACAAAAAATAGTTTTGTAGTTCGTAGTAGGTACCTATTATTTTTAGTGTGTTTTACTAAACATTTTGTGATTACAAAGAAAACAGTTTGTTGTCGTATTTTTTTTTTAATTATGTAATTTTTTAATTAATCACAGTCTATTTTTAGAAACGCTACTTGTTTCTTGCTTAATTTTAAATGTTACCTTTGAAAAAGAACTTTCTTAGTATACAAGACAGAGAAATTACATAAACGCCCTTCAGAGCTGATTTTCTTTGGAAAAATATCAATGTCCCGTTGTCGCCGCACTGACAAGCTCTTAGCGTGGGAAATTTATAATGGTAGTTTCCATTACGGGGAGTGCTCGTGCCCGTCTAGGAGCTGATGCATGACGCACTTGAGGGGATATTTAATATATTAACACGTCCTCTATGACGTCACGGGCGGCACGGCGAGAAAAAAGTTGGAATTTAAATGTTTTAACCTTTTTTTCAACACGCCTTTTTAAATAATAATAATATCGCCAGACGAACACACCAACTGTATCGTCCCAAACTAATCAACGCTTGTACTATGGGTACCGTAAAATGGACTGGGGCGATTCCAGTGACATCCTTACCAGGGAAAATTACGAAAAGGCCATTTCCGCAATTTACCCTTTCCAGAATCGAACCAGCAACCACCCGGTGTAGTGAGCCGAGCGGCCTACGCTCGAACCACTGCGCCAAGAGGTCTATGACGTTATGAAAACATTACTTATCGACAATAAACATTTGATTTAGTCATTCGGAAATATTCAAGAGTCCTTATTTAAAACGTATATTACATTTTTAGTCTTTTAAGTAGATCATAGCAACAAGAATGTCATGGTTGTATAAGTGAAGCAAGTGATTCGAGCATAAATCGGCCGTTATGCAGAAACCTAGATTTTTTTTTTGTAACCTCTACCAAAAGTTTATACGTATGTTCGCTAGGAGTCCCTGGACGCTAGAGTCCACGTAAAATATTTGTATAGTAAATTGTTAGTTCCTCGGGTGGTCAACACAGGCGCTGTACAATGTGCTCTATTTTATGTCAATATTTGTACTTGGACGCTAGCTACTATCGAGCGTAAAACACAAGGTAGATCTACCAGTTAATAAATAACCTACTTTGAATGAGAAAATCGTCATAGCCTAATTTAACGACCATAGGCTGGAACCAAAATATTATACTGAAATTTAATACAATTTTTTTTTTATTCCATTCCGTATACACCCAAGTTTATATTATACCTACGACGCGCCACAAGTTAATGTGCGGTTATATAAAGATGAAATGGTATAACCAAGCGGTACATTTCTTTTTATTTTTTTAAAGATTTCCAGCAATGTCAGTTTATCACATTACTATGGCACGGTCGCTGATCACGAAGAAATTCGTACAATGACCTGTTATTACCTGTCTCTGTCACTCCCGCGTAAATCTAATGCGTCTCACTCACACAGTTGCCGGTCACACGCAGTTCTAGGCAATTGTGTGAGCGAGACGTATTAGATTTACGCGAGAGTGACAGAGACAGTTAATAACAGATCATTGTACGAATTTCTTCGTGATCAGCGACCGTACCATACTATTCCCGTTAGCCCCTCCAGCTAAGCTAATGCTTGTGTCAGGAGTGGGCTCACGTCAATAGTTTAATGGCCAGGTTGGGTATCGATCCCGGAAACTCTCAGCTACCAGGGCGGCGCCTTTAACCACTAGGCTATTGACGCCTTCAGGTAATCTAACAGGTAATATCGTTTTCACAACACATGTTGCAAGTTAGTGGTCCCTTTTGGGGATTTTCCTCGTTCCCTTATTGAAGGGCAACGAATTCGCTCCATGTGTGACTGATTACCTTTGCCAGCGTACACTTTTGTTGGTGAGTGTACACTGTATCGTTGTAACTAATGGGAGGTTTGCCGTCTATTACCTTATATATTATAAAGTGGCAACATGTAATGATGGCAGCTAATTCAAGTGTAAATTCTATTGTAGAATCCGTTAACTGAATATGTATGTTTGACGATAACGAATAATAGAAAAATAATAATGTAATAATTATTTAGCCCTTTTAATAGGGGAGGCCAGTGCCCAGGAGTGGGATTCGGGAGTGGGATCCGGGATTAATTATCGACTACGCCGGCTCAGTGCGGGTTGGCGGGTATCTCATGTTAATTTTCTAAGACGTGCAGGTTTCCTCACAAATTTTCCTTCACCGTAAGCAAGTGGTCACCAGAACCTTTCTCCGCAAGACTCGTACTTAACCAATCGGCTAGATCACAACTTTAACGGATAATAGTCAACTGATAATGATAACCGATTATAATATTGTATTAGCAAATAGTTAAGAATCGGTAAGTACTGGATTAGCAGGTGCGTTTATTGGACCACTATGACGATAATTGACGGTCGAATTGCCAAAACCGATCCTGTGAGTTCACTGTCAGATTTCCATTTCGTGAAATCTGATTTACTCCAAAATCACGTCCGCTTAATTAACAGTACACGGTTCACAATCAACAGTAAACCGATAAAATAATTAAAGTTTCAATCGAATCGGTCCGCAAACAGACGGACCGGACAACTACCAACTCGTACGTAACTATCCGATATCGCTTAACGTGCTCAAATGCTCGACGGACTAGGATTAAATACAAATCAGCAATACCCGATATCGATGTTGTGTTCCGTTCCACTTGTGGCGCCTAGAATCGTACCGGTTTTAAATTTGGAATAATATTTTTAATTGTTCCAGTTTTTAATTTGGAATCATGTATTTTTAGTGTAGTAACTCTAGTTACTGTGTAAAAAGTAGGTACCTATATAATTTTCCGTTTCCGATCCCATTGGTAAAAAGGGGTTTTTAAGCTGCGCAAAATAGTCAAGTTTTAATTTTGTCAACATAATTTTTGTTGTAAATTAATATCTAACATAAATTGAACTACTTAACTTTCCTTACAATACAAAAAAATTGAGGTAGGTACGTAAGATTGGATTTAATGCGTATTTTAGATATCACTCTCAAAATCCTTGGTTTAATCGTAATCATAAATTAGTATTAATAAAAACAAGACCCATTAATATGGATGCAAATGGAACGCACCTTTTTACGGTAAACTCATTCTATGCTACTGACACTAACTAGATTTTGACCCAAGCTAATATTAAATAAAAATTGATGTATTTATCTCTCTCTGTATTTCACAAAATCTTATCTACGTCTGATATTCATGAAATAGTTATTTAAAGTACTATTTTTCTTCTTAGGTACGTAAGTACTTATAGTTTGTTCATTTCATGTAGTCGCGTGAATTATTGCAAATTCAGCCATATGCCAGTGGCATAAGGGTCACAGGACGAGTCTTCATGAAATGAAAGAACATACTATACATGAGTATCTATATCTACCTACCATACCTATTTACCCCTGCATTTTCGGTTACGGCGTTCAAACACGCTACATTTCCACTTCCGAGCAACGCTAGTCTCAATATGTTCGGTGTAGCAACGGAAACATCCATCACGGCTCGTCCAACCCTTCTGCTGCTGTGGGTATTATTTACCTCCTGACCGAAACGGGTCGATACCCTTACCGATATATGAGTTACTATCGTATTTTGTCTGAGGAAATAGAGTTACTTCAAAACCTGCGGTGAAATGGAAATGGTTTTTTAATCAGTTTTTACCTGTCTAGTTGGCGGTAGGATGTACCAAGCATCTCCTTAAAAATTGATTCAAAAGATGATTGTAGGATTGGTGGTAGTTAAATACTATCTCACTATGTTATTAAAATTTGCATGTTAATGTTAAATTGAAATTTTAAAATCACCTAAAAAAATATTTATCCTCCATTATAAATATTTATTTCATTTACAATTACTTGAAAAATATTTCCAGAACATAACTTTAAAAACAAAAATCTATTTTAAACATCTATTTTACATAACTTAAAATACATCTACCTACACATTTTATATACATTTTGATACTTGTACATACATTTTAATTATTAAGGCCCAAGTAGGTGAAACTAGAATCTTAAATTATGTTTCGTGTTATTTTACTCACTCATCCGTTTTGTTGCTACGCGCGTGCATTTTTTATTTAACCTGTGCCCAAAATGGGTCCCTGAGTAGTATCCTTACTCATGTAACTACTTTGATGTATGTTGTTTTCAAACGTAGGTAAGTCTCTTAATATGTACCGTTTAAGATTATTTTAAAAACGTAGGTTCCCTTGATCCTTTTAAATACTACGTATTAAATAAATTATTTCACATTTAATAATAAAATAATAATACTCAATAATGCGTTCGTTATAAGAAAAAAAAACACAATAGTCAGCTTCGTTTTAAAAACTCTAATAAACAAAATACTTGTTATCAGCTGTCATTACCACTAAATCAGCAATAAAAAAAACAAATTACAATTTTACATCGTATTCCTAGTAAAATAATTAAATTTACATACATTCAAAACTTCTTCGCTCCAATTATTCCCGGTAGTGTCCTAAATGGAATCGTCAGCGGCTATTGCAAAGTGGAAGTTCATAACGTGCGGTTACGTATCCATTATTCCAGGAACAAAGTTGTAAGTGGACGGTACCATGGGCCAAAGAGGCCCTGATTCAATTCACCTGCTGTCAGCCCTTTGACAGCCGCCGGTCGGACGGACCGCATTGGCAGTTTAGGGTTACTTTGAAGAGTACTGAATTATGTAATGTAATTATAGTGATGCCAAAATGTATGTATCGATCTTAGATAGCAGTAGGTACATTGTATTTAGATTGACCTGGCTATTATAATATTCATTAATCGTTTTTTTTTCTCTTTAACTAAATTCAAGGGTTACATAAAATAATTAAATGACCTACCAATACCTCCATATTATATATTTTTACCTTAATTTATCTGGGACCTTCTCGGACAGGAAATAAGGGTTCGCCACCAGTAAGATTGGATAAAAATCCTGTAAACTTACTCTCTGAAATTAATGTTTTTTTATGACTAAGTAAGTAGGTATATAATTACTTAAAAAAATATAACATATAGTTTACTTCCTTATAACTGTATTGTAACATCAATAACTGTTTATTCAAATGAATCAAGTTTAACTCAAATATTTTTTTTTAATTGTTTTTTTTCAGAGCACAGAATACCTACAATAGTTGTACTCTTATCGTATAAAATTCCCATGGGCCTTAATAAAATCCGAATCTTTCTGGGTTTAAAGCAATAAGACAAAGGTATAAACCAATTTCACCCTTCCTGCGTTTCCCAATACACGCATTGTTTGGCTCGGGCCGATAAGTTAAATGAAAAGCAACTTTTGATTGTTCTGGGCGCCGCCGTGAACAATGTTACTATAGAAAAAAATGACCAAGCTAGAGCCGAAATTATTTAGATATAATTCCGTAGGTATAACTAACTATAAATTTGAATAGATATCTTTTTAATAAAATCAGAATAGAAAACTACTGTGAATAAGAAGGAAAATATTGTTTGAAATTATTTATATGATAGGAAGGTATTATATTTTACCTACTTATATTTTATAAATATTATCACGTGATAAAAATGAGTTATGTCAAACTAGTTGCTGTCCACGACTTTGTCCGCGTAGTATTTAACTTAACAAAAATTTCGGGATTATCGGGATAAAAAGTATCCCATGTGTTAATCCCGGTTATAAACTATCTGTGTTCCAAATTTCATCCAAATCCGTTCTGTAGTTTTGCGTGAAGGAGTAACAAACATACATCCACACTCACAAACTTTCGCATTTATAATATTAGTAGGATTTTGCAAAACTTAACGTAAATCGTGATTGCCGCGTGTTAAACTTTTTTGTAATAACACCGTACTTATTGGTATTGTGTTAATAAATAAAACACGGCAAATGCAATGCTTGTATTTGGAAAATAAGGAAAAGATAATTTCCAAAATTTGCCTTTTTCTCTCAATGCATTTGATGCTTTTTATGACGTAAGTAAACATTTTTTTTCTAGACACCTTTACCTACTCTTAATGTTTTTTAAGAAAGTTTTCAGATCGTTTGCGGCGGAATAATTGCATTGGTGTAGGCATCGTTTGACTATCAAACTTGCGGAACGCTGAAAGCTGCGCTTTTACAAGCGCTATGCAAAAACTGAACAAGCAATATCGAGAGTTCCCTCGCAACGGCAAACAAGTTCAATATAGTTTGCCCACGCCAATTGTGTAAAGTCAGTGTTGTTTGTGATTTTTTTCTAGTTTACTAGAAAAAACATCCGTTCCGAAACCTGGCTACAACGAACTACAATAAATAAATAAGTAAATACACCATCTAGCCTTTATTCACCAAAGGGGTTGGCAGAGGTACACTAGCTATAGTGCATCCATATTGCGCTAATAGTATTTTGGTTCCAATTTAATAAGGTGCCATCAAACCGGACCCATTCACCTCAATATCCGAAGTCTGTTCCGTTTTGAGCAAGTTTATTTTTATTTGAAACATCTATTGGCGCACTTTGACAGTAAAATGGACCAGTTTGCCGTCACGGCAAATGGCATGACGCTCACTCGTGCCGATACCCCCTCTACGCCACCGCTCTCAACTCCCTTAAGCGCGCGCATAGTGCATAGTAATATGCACTACACATATTTCACATCTGCCGGGCGTCTCGGGCAATTTTTTTATTTTAAAATAATGTCGGTAAACAAGCGTACAATCCGGCCGATGTTAAGTAGTTGTCGTAGTATAAGGCATTGCTCGCACTATGCCATCCTCAAGGGGAGTCGGACAGAGGAAGGGGAAGGTGTGGTGGGATTGGATTCCGGCTCTCTCACTCATCGTACGAAACGTAGCTACTTAACGCCGATCTTCTGTGAGAGGGTGGTACTACCCCGGTAGAGCCAGCCTGTATATGAGCTGTAGTCAATTGGCTACAGCTTAGCTTTAACATCGTCGAAATTTGATTGTGACCTACAAATAAGCTAGGGTCAGAGGTCAACAGCTTCAATAATAATCTAGATTATCGTTCATAACATCATTATAGACACTAATTTCTATCTGGGCAAGGACACTCTATTATCCCCAAATATAGGTACTGAACACTAACAATCTAAAACCTATTAAAGAACAATCAAGACCGCCATTTCAGTTTTTATCGTCGAAATCTTGGAAATTCTAAATACCAAACTTATAACATATTAAAGCGAGTGAAGGACAAGTTCGGAGTACACGAGCGGATTTTTTTATTAGGAACGATGACAAGGCACAGTGCTCATTATTGTGTCCGGACTAGTGACAACCCGCCTTAGTAATAATTTATATTTGGTATGTATACAGGTAATTAATTATTGGGAGACTTTGATCAAATAACAGGGAATTTGATTATGCATAATTCTTTAATCATTATGGCCTGCCTTTGACTTACCTCTGTGACGTGCATATGAAAAACATGTTAACTACCCAGTCTGTATTTGAAATGGGCCGACAAGTCGGTTCAGATATTTAAAAAAAAACAATTCTTCAATAAAATATCTACGGACTAATAATGTATTCTCGTTTCATTTCTCTTTTCAAATTCCGTGCAGGCGTGGAGAATAAAATAAAAAAAATAAACTAGTGAAATAAATATTCATAACAATTCTTTGAGTATTTATTTACATACTCGTACGCAATAATATATTCAAACAGTGTACTACACCTATAAAATAGGATACTAGGTAATAAAAAATGTCTAACGCAATCTTAAACCACTTGTCCTTAGAATAATAAAAAAATGATTCAATCGAATATCATACGGCCGCCCGATTGCAACGTTCCTTCTGAGAACCGATTTATTTATAGAACACCGGTATTCCGATCACGACGTCCCTATGAATATCGAATAAGAATCGATAAAGCTCATCGAGTATCAGTTGTCGATTAAATTGACGATTTCCATAATATGACAGAACTGTTCCTTAGGTATCTAGTTTGTAATGAGCGTAAAATGATTTAAGTGTTCAGGATTTTGTAAATATTATTTTAATAAATTAATTGATCTTTAGACTGATATAAAAATAATAATATATCCAACAAATTATGAGAAGTTTGTTTGTTCTAAATTTAGAGATGGTCCATCATCCAACACTGTTGCCATTGGATCAATATATCATGGCACACCAACGGAGAAAAAAAAATACGATAAATGATTTTTGCAATCCCTTGTATAGACAAGCGCTATCGCTTTTAGTATTTTTATTCAACATTTAGTTTAAAAATACAAGGAATTACATAAAGCTTTGCTGTAATAACAAAGCTAGAGTAGAAAATGTAAAAAACAATACTAGGAACCACAAAAATATATATTTATTTTATAATATTTTTTTATCAGCACGAAGACTTTGTGCAATTTTAATAACTAGATACTGAGTACGTCCTTGTCTTCAAATCATAACACATTCCCTAATTGGTACCTTACATGACTATATAAAGCAGACATAACATTGGTGGTTTGAGCAGCTACATAACTAGGTTTAATCGAGTAACCCGGGAACACTATGCTCCGGCTATATCAAAGCTTGATGTTATTACATTACTGTCCTATAAGCTCGAGACTGATTACATATGACAGTCAACATATGATGCAGTTTCCGATTTAAATTCTAAAAGATTTAAATTAAATTTCATAAATAAAACAATGCAACGTTCTCATAGCACTTCAAAATACTTAATTAAAAATTGTTTTTATTCATGTTCTGCCACCGGTCCGGAATGCTGCTTCCACTGAGAAGATCCGGCAAGAAACTCAATTGTTACTATTTTCAATGAATAAAAGTTGGTGTACATTCTTAGGAATAGCAACAGAATGTGAGCAGGCAACACCATTGTCACTAAATAGTAATTAAATCTCACTCAAATTAAGGTATTTAATTTTTTTTAATTAGAAAGCTATAGGTATTAGTGAGGTGTGCAAACGTTAATTATTTTTGTTTTCTTATATTTACGCGAATACTACACATTGAAATAAAACTATTTTTACGGATTATATCAACATACAACTACATACAACATACAACGGAACATACAATTAAATAAACGCGATATAATCCGTAAAAATAGTTTTATTTCAATGTTAATTATTTTTGTTAACGCTGCGAAATAAAACTTAAGAGACTCCACCACTGCCGTTATTTTAGTGTTATTTTGTTAGTTTAAGGTCTTCTTAGCAGTATAACATAGACAACATAAGAACTGTCTCCTAACTACAGTCTCTTGAAAAAGAACAAGATTTATTTCTCAAAACTTAAAATGGATAAAGAAGCGTTCATAAAAGAATTAAAACTTAAAAAGATGTATCCCCACAAACTTTGTTTATGTTTTACTTTTAAGAACTCCGTTCTGAACGTAGCCCATTCGTATGGCTGTGAGACGGACTTCCGGGACGTGAAATACGTCTGTGTTTATGTCGTGCCTGTATTGGCAGCTCAACTGCTATAGGGAAATTCGAGATTCTGTGGAAGAGACATTTTGTGACACATTTCTCAGGCACGTATTAATAAATCGATCTCAAGTCTGGGGCCGATCTTGGAAATTTCATTCTTATGTTATACCAGTACAAGATTAACTATAAATAGTTCTAATATACATTTGAATGGATCTTAAGATTGCTCTCATACTTGATATTAATTTATACGGCCCCAAAGTCCCGAAAATGGGGTAAGTATTTGTTAAAAATCGAATTTAGTAAGTATGTTTTGCTTTATAAATATTAACTCAAAAGTACTAATTCTTTATTATTACATTGTGTAATCAGTTTCATAAAAGTTGAATGTTTGCAAAGATATTCACTATTGAAGTTAGCTAAAACTCTTAAGTTATGACGTCGTACGTCATCGGCTAGTAGTTTGCCTAATGTTAAGCAGTTACCGGTTATATATAGGCCAGAGGGATGGGAAGGGATGGGGGGCGGGAGATTTGGGCATTCCACTTCTCACCCATCGTACGAAACGTAGCTTTAATAGCTACTATACGCTGATCTTATGTGAGAGGGTAGAAGGTACTTGATTATGGTGGTTGTTAAGTTAAATAAAACACACTATTACCCTTCTGTGGAGGCAGTTGGTTAAAAATGTAAAAATACTACAAATTATGATAACCAAAAACGAACAACTGTAACAGTCATTCACGGACTCGTCCGGGACTTGAACCCGGGACCTCTCTCACCCGAAGCGAGAATCATACCCCTAGTGATGACACATCCATTTGCTACGATCGAATGATCTGTTTTGTGCAAGTTTGTCTAGCTACCTATTTAGTTGCTGTCTGTCTGGACGAAATTGTCACCGGATGTTTTACGCGCCCTTCAGTAGTTACTGTTCTTCAGCATCAATGTTGTTGAAAACGTTACTAGTTTCTCTGGACAAGCTCCTGCCTTGAATACAACTTAAATGTTTTCATAATAATCGTTAAATTTAGTTTTTTTATGTTACGCCAAATGATTTATATTGTCAGTTATTTATAATTTTTACAGTGCGGTTAGATGCATGCTAGTCTAGAATCTCTACATGATATTATAATTACTATTTTTTAAGCAGTGATAACCGATTGGTTAAGCATGCGTCCCACGGACGCCAGGTCCTGGGTTCAAACCCCGGCTCGCACATCTGGGTTTTTCGAAATCTATGTGCGAGTCATAATTTCTGTATGATGATCACTTGCTTACGGTGAAGGAAAACATCGTGAGGAAACGCGCATGTCTTAGATTATACTAGGTGAAACATAAAGGGTATACTATTTTTTGCAACTTAACTTTGTAAATCTCAAACTATCGGCTTTGTGGGACAGTTGAAGTACTAAAGGTTTTGTAGACTTGTGAAATCGGTCAACAGCTGTATTCCTATAACACATTTTGTTTTTCAAGTTCCCTCCAAAGCTGATGGTTTAAGAATTACAAAGTTAAGTTTTGAAAAAAAAAGTATACCCATTATGTTTCACCTTGTATATTATACTTTAGTAATTTTGTTTTACCAAATATTAGTAAACACATTTTACATCCATACAAGTGAGGTTCATAGGGGTTGGTGCAAGTGGGACGGGACATAATTTGGCATTATTATAGTAACCAATCATCAAACTCATGAACAATTATGATGTTTTTTTTACTGAAGGGGTTAGATATGTTTGGACCCGGTTAGTGGCGCCATTGTCAACATTTAGGAAATAAAATCTAAGCTGTGGGTAATAGTTTAAATCTATCAATGTATTAAAAAAAGTGAACTAGTAGATAGAGATTTTGAAACCACACATTTAAAATTCTATCCCGAAATACCAAAAAGGTAGAAGGATTTTATGTTCATTCCGCCGCTCAACCACATTACCTTATGTTACTTTTAGTTTGCCGACATAGGCAAGCTATAAATTGAGTAAGAGTCGCACCTCTGCAACCTCTGGCTGAAATCCCGGCTGCCATTTAGCGACGGAAATCGGAGATAGTCGCAAACTAGCCAAGATCCAAGTTTCAGCATCCCAATTGGGTTCGACACCGATATTGTTCTATTTCAAAGTTGCAGTTTGTCGTTTGTCCCTATAATATATTGTGTTCAGTTGTTTTGGTAGTGATTTCTAAATAACTTTTGCCTATTTTCAGAAACACCAATACATTGCGTACCTACTATTGCACTTTAATTTCAGATCCCCAGTTCAGTTATATGTCAATAAAAACGCTCTAATTCTAATTTAGATTAAACTACGACTTTCTTAGGTAGCCTTGTTCCGAAAATAAAATACCTGTATAGTTCCCTGAATGTTCTATAGTTCATCTGTCTGTGGCATCGTAGCGCCCAAGCGCATGAACCGATTGAAATTTGTTAAAAAGGTATTCTGATCGAGTGAATCTTAGCTATGTTTCATGAAAATCTGTTCAGGCGTTAGAAAATTATCAGCTCTTTTGAAGGTATAAATGTCGTCCCATCGGGGTTTTTATCATTTACATTACTAAACACAAATTCATAATTCCAAGTTATGTTTCCTCCATCACTAACAACTTATTAGCCCAAGTTGCAGGGTCCCGGACGTGGCCAGTAACGTCAAACAACTTTAGATTTTACGTTTAAGTTTCCTCCTTTCACATTTAGCGACTTTGGCGATCATCCAAACCATTTAGGATGTGAAGAAAATAATCATGAAGGAAATTACCCTGTCATACTTTTTTATATAGTTAGAACTTTTGTTATAAGTGATCGAATGGAACTTGGGTACACGAACACCTCATAAATTAAGTTATTATCAAATAGCTCCATCCAAGACAGAGGAAATATTGGTAAGCAAGTAAAGGAACTTTTGGTTAGGTTAGGGTAAAAAAAAAGTTTATTGAGCGTTTAAAACATCCTGTAATGCATCGTTATGTACCTAGCTTTCTTATATGCTAGCTACTTCTATAAATTAATATTATACCTTTAGGTAACTTTACAGTACAAAGCCATACCGCGCCGACCCCAGATAATGGGATAATGGTAAGGCAGATTATGATGCCGTAACTTTAAAGTAGTCAATGATTTCAGAAGAACTCTGAAAAATATCAATAGCAAGAATGTAATTGGGTTTTCAAATAGGAATGATGTCATATTATTAAGGATAAGCACAGTTTTTCGGACCTTCCATTTTACTTACGACCATTACCTATTACTACAATCTACATCCGGTGTTGCCTTACCATAGACAAAGTTTAAATGACTGTATAAAATAAAAATGGTTTAGCAGTTATAGAGCTCCACCACGCTAGGTTTTATTCTTTCGCATTTCAAATTACTGATGACAAAAAGGGATAATTCGGTGTGTAACTATTTGCCCGCTATACCACGTTTATTAGGATTGGGATAAGGGAATATCTGCGGGAGGTCGAAAAGTATCAAATCTAAGATACGCAGATGATACTACCCTCCTAGCGTCAAAACAACGCGAGATCGAAATTCATCTTCGACGACTAGAAACCACAGCGTTGGATTTTGGACTTGCAATTAACCGTGATAAAACCAAAATGATGATTGTAGATCGTGCCAACAATAACCACCCGGACGTTACAGCCATAGCAGGATGCGAGGTAGTCACGAGCTACGTATATCTCGGCTCCACTATCACCAACGCTGGAGGCTGCGAGGAGGAAATTCGGAGACGCTGCGCGGTGACTAGATCCTCAGTGGAAAAACTCACAAAGATTTGGAAAGACCACAGAATAACCAGAAACACAAAAATTCGACTGATGAGGTGCTTGGTATTTCCTATCTTTCTGTACGGAGCTGAGACGTGGACACTGAGAATGCAAGACCGTTGAAAGATTGACGCCCTGGAAATGTGGTGTTGGAGGCGCATACTCCGAATCCCATGGACCGCGTACCGAACTAACGTTTAAATCCTAAAAGAACTCAACATCAAAGAGAGATTATCGTCGACTGTGCAAATACTAATCCTCAAGTTCTTTGGGCACATCACCCGCAACAAAAACTCAATGGAACGATTGGTGGTGCACGGGAAAGTTGAAGGCAGGAGACCACGTGGGCGCTATCCAACACGGTGGACAGACCTCATAAAATCCGTGACACACTCAACCGTGAACGACTGCTCTCACTTAGCCAAACATAGACCCATATGGCGACATATCGTACGAGCAGCGGCGGCACAATAACCGACCGAAACATGACCACGACCGCTCTGACAAGAGTGCTACGACTTAGAAGACCACGTTTATTAGTAAGGGGGACAAAAGATACGCAATCTTCTTCTACATCATGATATCGTAAGAGCTATGATCAACTCTGGTATCGAAGTGTGCACCAGGAAGTACTACTAATTAATAGGTTATTAAATTATAAGGGAAGTCCCTAATTAATACTCTACATTATCCTAAACCACAGCTAAATGTTTCATGGATTTTATATAGGATTAATAAGTAAATGACCTGCATGTCTTAGAAGATCTAACCTATTTTTGAAAGACATGTGAAATCCGCCAACCCGCACTGGGCCAGCGTGGTGGATTATGGCCTGAATCCCCCTCGTTTTGAGGGGAGGCCCGTGCCCAGGAGTGGGACGTCAAAAGGGCTAAATTATTATTATTTAAGTAAATCGCGAAGTAGCTATCGTTAATTCAGCGCTAGCTACTTCATTTCACTCAACAACACACACATTTACTGGGGACTACAAAGCGCTTAACCCGATTAAGCAACACAACAGGAATAAAAAGGGATCGCTGACGCGCTGCAATACCGGGGAATGTAACAGAGATGTTGTAGATTGGCAAATATTCTGTCGGGTCCGTTCACTTTGTATTTACAAACTATTTGAAGTTGCCGTTGGAATTAAATTGATTTGTAAATCGTGAGTAAAGTAACTACTAGGTAAATTATTAGACAACTGTCTCTAACATGGATGTTGTGTTCGCTAGAGGCGCTATTCGCTACCGTTAATAATATATGCCTAGTTGATAATTCCTCGGGTGATTCCATACAATTATTATAGGGTATTTTATTTAATAATGTTGGCAAACAAGCGTACGACCTGCCTGATGTTAAGCAGTTATCGTAGCTTATAGATCCTTACAATACCAATGGCATTGCGCGCACGATGGTGGCCTGAAGGGAAGTGGGATAGAAGGAGTGGAAGGTCTGTTGATCTTCTGGCTCTCGTCCGCACGAAACGCAAATATAATATCTACTTTACGCAGATTTTCTGTGAGAGAGTGGTACTATCACGGTAGAGCCAGTCTGTATACAAGCTGTAGTCAATTGGGTACAGCTTAACTCTTCCACCGTAAACCGTAACCGTAGACAAACGCATAGTAGAAAGAGAGTGAGACACTTTTGTGTAAATGATTTGACTTACGGTATCCACCCAAGTATCCGTTTGTTCAACTAGTATTACGAGTATTCCCCTCATTAAGTAAATAAATAAATAAAATAAATAAATAAATATCGCCAGACAGATACACCACCTGTACGGTCCCAAACTAAGCAAAGCTTGTACTATGGGTAACGTAAGTAGAGTGGCCAGGTAACTGCATATTTTTGTTAGATATTAGGATCAACTAAAAGTCCAGTACAAAAATGTTTCAATCAGTTGTGGGAGATTAGATGCCTTTTTTTCTATTCTTTTTGATTTGGTGTCCAAACTCAGTAATACTAACATCAAATGAAGGGCACTATATATATATAAAAAATATATATTTATCTATTTTGACTTCCGGCCATTGCATATTCATCTCCAAATTCGAATAAAGCCCCAATAAACATGAATGCACTCTGTCCACATACAAGTATGTTCGTCACACATACATAATATGTTAATTATGAGACGGACCGGCTTTTATGACGATACGCTTTTACGCTAAATTGAAAACAACTCATGCTTTATTCAGGACACGCGGATTATCACTGCCCAGCCTAAATAGACCCTTATGAAATCACCAAATACGAGGGGATACGAATGAAAATCCTAATTGCGAGGGTCGTGGTTAAATAGTCGTGGTTCTATCAAACGATCTGCACATTGACTTCGGTATAACATTTAATTCTGATGTTGTTTTCAATTCATTGCCGCTGCATTCACGTACGTTTGGGACTTTGATTGCTGTTTAAGTTTAACGTGGTTTTGCCATTGGACACAGTTTCATATATAACATCAAAGGAGTCTTATTTTAACATAGTATACAAGAAAGTGGCAAGTAAGAAGATGATTCATATAATGATGAAGTTTGCTTTATGGTAATGCACCGAGCAATGACTGAGGATAATGATGATGTATAAATTCTTTGTACCTATTTGTTTACTATGGCAGTAGCTAAACGTAGGTACGAGATTTCTCCCTTTGTAAGTACCTGTAGAGATGGGAATAATTTGGCGTATGCAAGGGAATATGACATTAAAGTGGACGCAATAAGGCGGCCAATCAATGACCCCCTTATTAATAAACATTTGAAAGAAGAAGATTAAACATGGTGTAACTATACAACCGTATTAGGGGTAATATAATAGAATGAACTAAGCATGCCACTCAATACTTACTACCACAAGAGAGACTGCATAATATTAACTAATTGATCAACATATTATAATTTCAGTAATTATAGGAATAAACATTGGTAAAGAATGTACACTAACTTTCATTATATTGAAAATAATAACCATTGAGTTCTTGCCGATCTTTTGCGGTGGAAACAGCATTCCAGACTTGTTAAATTCTGGCGACAGGAATAAAAATAACTTGAATGTTGAGTGTTGATATAGACACAGATTCATAAAGTAATATTTATTGAACTATGTTTACAGTTACTATTTGCGTTGCTCACACCGATAAAATAGTTATGTTTCAATACGCATATTTTTATCAAACGAGGGACTTTCCTCCACGATAACTTAACTGTATTAAACTGTAAACGAAAGCCTTTTCAGCTTAAAAAACAATACGAGGGTAGCGAAGTCGTTGGTCTGGTGTAAAACTGCGATAATGTGGCTTAGCGAGTGTGTATGGAAAATTTATCGCTTCCCAACAATAGGGTTTAATCCGATTTCACTTGGTTCACGTGAGATCTAGGATACAGACGCGAGTTTTTGTTTCGGAAACCTTTTGTTGGGGTACTTGTACAAAGGATGTGAAAAAAGTTGTGCAAACAATGAGGGGATCAAATCCTTGTAGTTCGTCCCAATGTCAACACTGTGAAAAAGATTGCGATAAGAAACTATTTTTGTAGTTACTAGTATTTAGGGTATATTTTTTTACTGAACGGTTCTTTAGTAACGGCAAACATTTTTGTAAAGCCATATTCATCTATACAAATAAATAAAATTGGAGTGTCTGTTTGTAATATCAAAATAACACCTTTTCACTAAATGCATATGAAAGTACATACGACACCTATAACAAAAACGCGATTTAAAAAATGTTTGTCTGTCTGTCTGTGTGTTTGTTCCGGCTAATGTCCAAAACGGCTGGACCGATTTTGACGGGACTTTCACTGGCAGATAGCTGATGTTTTAAGGAGTAACTTAGGCTGCTTTTATTTCAGAAAAACAAATAAAAAAATGGGTCCTGTCGCGCGAGCTCACAACGCGGGAGCGGTCTTTTTTTCTAAGTTAAATTCCACGCGGACGAAGTCGCGGGCTCAGCTAGTAAGTGATATAGGTACTCCTAAATTTTGTGTTCCAAAAAATCTTTAACCACCTTAAATTTTAGCAAAGTTCAAAATCAATATTTAATCGTCAGATTACGTCACGCTCCGAAACAAAGATTTACAGATTGTAAACAATTCAAACAAGACATCAATAGAAGCCGCGCCGAGATCGGTTTGAGACATTACAAAGAAGCCATCTGCTTCGGTAATTTGTATGTATATTTTGCTAGCTTTTGATCAGAATTGGTCAAAGTCTTCGGCAACATTGAGTACAAGATATCAGATTAGTTCATGTAAAAACTTTTTTATCGATATCATTAAATTGACTTCATATCCAAAAACAAGGCCACCCCCAAATCTATATAGAGTGAAAATGGTATTATAAAGCACGTTTGTTTGGAAAAATGCTTTTAAAAGCCATCGCAAATGGATTGAATTGTAGTTTAGAAAATGTTTAGAGAGGCCAAATGAAAATAGTATAGGAATTGATATGAATATTTAAAAGGAAGGAGTTTATGTTCGTGTTCATCACTTAGGATTGACACGTTCACTTGGGTATCGCAGAGGTGAATTCATTGAGTTAATTGAAGGAGGCGATAGGCTAACAGGGTCTTCGTGTGACGTCAGTTACCCTGTCAATTAGCGGTATTACTGGACGATTGAACTCATGGTGCCTTTCTGATTTATATTTATCCAACCAAACTTGGCTCAACTTTAACAGGAATTAAGTCTTAAAGATGATGTATGTTACAAAAAAACATACTAGTTGAATTGAGAACCTCCATCTATTTTGAAGTCGGTTTAAATACAGTGATATCCAGAAACATACAAAGTAGAAGGTGCATTTAACGCCTTGTCGTATATCCGACTTAAAGAGGTTATGACTCTTAGTACTTGTACCTAAGTAGTTAGTTTAGTAAAGAAAAATAGTAAAAATGTTATTGTAATCCAACCTAACTAAACCTCACTAACGACTAACTGGAGAGTATTAAACTATTGTACACTTGCCCAAGCGTCTGCAAAGCGGCCGAACCTAATCTAAAACTGCAGAAATGGCAGTGGCAAAAAATAATTTGACCACAATATTTTGCTAAAACTGGTCTAACATTCAACAGCATATTATCGAAAGCTAATACAAAAAGTGTGCACTCGTTAGCTTCCCGATTCACCCTCATTCCGGTCCACGGTCCATCAATCAATCTGCACTATGTCCAATACTGACCAGTCATCTGCCCTGGCCGGAAAAATATTTCGGTAACAAAATTCTACGTCATTGTTGTATGTTTATATTTTCGTAACAAATATAAACCTATAGTTATTGATTTTGATTTCCACTTGGAAAAGAAAAACATGTAACAAATAACATGAATAAATGTTTTTTTTATGGCATGAATTGGCTTTATGTTTAACATGAGCATTATTGACCATAGGCAAAATGAATTTGTTAAATAATTAAAATGATAAAAAACACATTAAAATTAATTCCATTTTTTTTTGCTGTAGGCATGGCACATCTAAAACAGCTAAGTATATGATTATTTTTTAACTTAAATAATGTTACAATTAAACTCGCGAAATTTCATTAGCACAAATTAATACTCTGCCGCGTCCAATCAGAAGGGCGAAAGGCTCACAAAAACTGTTGATTGATATGTCGACACGCATGCTCCGGATTTGGTAAGGCCCGGCAATTGGCCGGAGTGCACTGGCGGGATTAAAATGAATTCTGTCGAGAGCAGAACATAAAAATAGAGAACACACCGCGAGTGATTGGAATCGCCGTCACGTTCTGTTGACATACTCGAACCGGGTATGTTGGAATAATTTGCAAATTTACAGCGAAACACCGCGGGTTTACAACTTTATTACACGGTTGGGAATTTTATTCAATACAGAATGGTAGCGAGAAATGTTACATACAATTTAGTGATTGTAGAGCGGGATGAAAAATATTATACAAAAATATACATAGCGAGCAGATAATATACATAATTATGTAATTACATGATTACTAAACTATTAGATAGTAAAAATGCTTTCACTATTAACTGCTTAACCCTGAGACATCTTTATACAAATTATAGTCTACGAGTTCGTTATTCTTCTCCTCGTTGTAGTAGCTTATAGATGCTTGAAATACCAAAGGCATTGCTCACACGTTGCTGACTTGAAGTAGAGTGGGATACTGGGAGGGGTTGGGCTTCCGGCACTCTCACTGATCGTACAAAATGCAGCTATAATAGCTGCTTAACGCTGATCTTCTGTGAGAGGGCACTACCTGTAGTCTATTGGCTACAACTTTGCTCTACATTGTAAAATGATTTGGGAAAAGGACCCCACACACACTCTCAGCCTGTCAACCTCCAGAATTATAAACCAAAAAAGATGGTCGATAATAAAAGAGGCCAACAAGACCTAACTCCGTCATTCAGTAATAGTCAAATGCTTTATTAATAAATTGTTATTTTAAACTTTTTTCATAATACTTATCGTTAAAGCGGCCGTGTGGCTAACTGCCAATATATCACCAGCTAATATCGCCGCGCGGACGTGACAACGACGTATCAGAGTGTTTTCACACTTTTTTCGCTCAGCACCCCGCGGAGGGAACTTTAGAAGCACGTCAAAAACATCTGCCACCGACAAAACTCACAAGACACGTATTTCGCTTGCCTAGTAATTGTTTACAGAGACTCGGAATAAATGTTGTCAATCGCAGTGCATTTTTTTATTTTTTTATGCTATAAATAATTGAATTATAACACTTCTTGGGTGTTACTCTTAGCAACGATAATCGATACGAGGGATGCCTTTTAAGTTTTGTCGTTTGAAGAAAAAAACACAACGAGAACCTTATAGTACTTTTTATTGTTTTTCAAAGTATTCACCACGTAGCTTAATACACTTTTCCATTCGCTCAAACCAGTTATTATAACATTTATACCACTCTAAAGTGGGGGTGTTCAAAATGGCTGCCTTGAAAGCGTCGACTGCTTTTTCACCGGACTGGAACCTTTGACCACGAAGACTTTTCTTAATTTTAGGAAATGTAAATAAATCTTTAGGGCTTAGGTCAGGACTGTATGGAGGATGGTCAAGAATTTATACTTTTTCCTGCTTCAAATACTCAATCGTTTGACGAGCGCTGTGTGAGATTGCGTTGTCGTGGTGCAGGATGATGCGTCGCTTTGAGTTAGATTTTCGAAGTTGACGATGACTTGTGGTAAACGAACTGTGGTATACCACTCTGCATTAACCGTTCTACGATCTTCAAGTGCAACAGTCGCAATATGGCCGGTTTTTCCAATGAACGTGGCCACCACCTTCTTTGAAGTGCTTCGAGAATGAACAACTTTAGTCGGTTTTGGCTCGTCTTGAAAGACCCAGATTGTAGATTGTTGTTTGGAATCAGGATCGTAGGCATAGATCCAAGATTCGTCACCACTGATGATGTCGTAGACGTGATTTGACTCTCCTTGGTTGAACCTTTGCAGAGTTTTCTTACACCATCTGACGCGGGCCGCCTTGTGATCGTCGGAAAGCAGATGCGGTATCCAACGGCAAACTAGTTTTCTTACACCAAGCGCTTTATGCAAGATCATCTGAATGGTTGTCCCTGAGATGCCTAATAGAGCCTCTATCTCTCGATACGTCACATGACAATCTTCGAGAATTTGTTGTCTCACAGCAATGATGTTATCTTCAGTGAAGGCGGATTTTGGCCGTCCTTCGCGAGATTTGTCACTAAGACTAGTATGTCTACGCTGGAATTCTAAATACCAGCTTTCGACAGTCCGCAGACATGGGGCTTCATCACTGAACACAGATGTTAGCTCTTCAAAACACTGAAGCCGTGTCAGGCTTCTTCTAAAGTTGTAGAAAATTATTGCACTAACATTTTCCTTAGAAAGATTCATTTTCGTACGTAACCTGACAGATTCTAATCGACGCTGTGACTAAACAATAGCATTAATCCTAAAACTGTCAACTGTTTTGACATTCGAAATTTAAACACATTCGAATATAGAACAGTTCCAAATTCAAAATTGCCGGTAAATATGGAAACGACAGAACTTAAAAGGCATGCCTGGTATATCGTGACATATATATAGTAATGTCGAATCCTACTCTGAATTTCATCTTTTTTGCCGTCGTATTTCGTCCGAACGAACGATAATTTTGTATTCTTCGTTCAGTAGGTAATCGATACGATGGCAAAAAATATGGAATGTAGAGTATGATTTGACAATACGAATGTCACGATATACCGATGATCGTTGCTAATATAGTAGTATTTTCCTAGGATATGTTTGTAAAGTGTCTGATATAAAGTTTCGCACAACATAGTAGGTAAGTACACACAACACAAAGCGTCACTATTATGCATGATGACGTCACGCGTGGTGTACACACGGTAAGTGGCAGCCGCATTGTTGGCCATTGTGCGTCGCCCCGGGGTTGGGAAATTACAGCCCTATTGAACTTCCTCCCGCCTGGATACATCGCTCACCTCTGAACAGTCCGGTTTGCTGTTATTCAGGAAATTTCGAATAAAGATCATCGTAGTACGTATAACATAAAAATATACTCTGTCCCTCTCACTCTGACTCTCTCTGTCTAGCAGTGAGAAGACTGTTGCTTTGTTCTTACAAAAAAGTGCCTTTCAAAATGAATTGACCAAATAACTTTTCTAATCTCAATGTATTTAACGACAGTCAACGCTAATCATTACTACTGCTGCCAATATAATGTGTAGAAAATCATATGATTGCTCTTTTTAACTTCCGACGAAAAAAGAGGGGTGTTACAAGTTTAACGTATATATGTGTGTATGTCTGTGGCATCGTAGCGCCCAAGCGGATGAACCGATTTTAATTGTGTTTCTTTTTGTTAGAAAGGTATTCTGATTGAGAGTGTTTTAGCTATGTTTCATGAAAATTGGCGCAGCCGCTTGAAAATTATAAGCTTATTTGTAGTTTAAAAACTCATCGCAACGGGGGTTTTTTAAATTTTCAATTTAGAGCTATTTCCATTAAAGTACTCTACTCAACCGAACCAAAGTGGTTTAACCAATAGGTTCCCTATTCTCATGAATGAATCGTGTTTGCATTTCGAAATTGATAAATGTATGGCCCGCATAATACAAAAGCACCGTAGACGATGGATAAAATCACTACAATACAGTATGCAAAACTGGCAAAACTTCACTATTTGTATGCAAAGATACCCTGCAACTAATCAAGCAGCGGGATTGGGGGGCTACCATTGGTCTACGAGCATCTGAAACTGAGTAAACAATAATGGCATTCAATTTATTCTTACATGAACATAGTACTCAAAGTAATGAGGTCCAAATATGGGAAATCTTCCAGCACTAGTAGACAAACACTGCTGATTGAAGAGTGAAGTTTAATTAGATTTTTTTTTGCTATAATAAAATTGTATTACTCTTAATGGCCCCCAACAGGACATATATGCCCAAATCAGGATTTATGAGCCCAGAGAAGGCCGTTTCCGGAAATTTTCCCAAACAATCTTAGCAGCATATGCTGAAACATCCAGTCGGCGCAATGTCAAGACAATGTCAGTTATTATCTATTCTAATGAGACTTATGGGAAATAAAATTACAAGAACAAATTATTTATGTTGTTCCCGGTAGGTATTCTTTTTAGTACTTTCGACTAAACATTTTGTAAGTACAAAACGATAAGTGAAAATTACTTACTAAAAGTGTTACTTACTAGGAACTACAAAAATCATGTGCTGTCGTAAATTGTGTTCTCAGTGTATTAAAATTGTGATAACTTGTATCCTACATGATACAAATTATCAACTTTTTAACTCTATCTTTAAAAAATAAGTAGCGAGTTCGCGAAACAGTAGTACACCTCCTTCTCAGATATAAACAGACATTACTTGTCATGTCTCATTTGCCACCGCATATTAGTACCTATTGAATGTAGTGACTGTTCCCGCTCTCGATCGGGACGGAGATTGGCTTCGTATTTGAGATTTCCCATTTCGGATATAGTTTTTTGTTGCATTGGGTTGAATGGAAAACCCCATTTTCTGTAAGCTGTAATATTATAAAAGTATTTTCTATCGAACTAAATCTTCTCAATGTATCACTCTAACTGTCACAGTTTTTTTAACATTATTCTAATCTAGAACGACCAAAAATAACCCCATTCTATCTTAATCTAAAATAACTGAAGACGAATTACGTAATTATTATGTCTGGCGTCCATTTCAGACGCATAGACTCAAATCGAAAAAAAAACAATGAAAAAATGCATCGGGGCGTTTAATCAATCGTTTATTGGTATAGTATTTCCCGAATATGCGTGCCGTGTATGAATCTTATGTCACTAGCATATGGTTCAATTTGCAATAATTCACGTGTCTTCGTAAAATTAACTTCTTGTAATTCGAATCAACTCTATAGACGCTAGCTTCAATACATTGGCGTGGATTATTGTTTTAGGATAAATTGTAAAAAAAAAAATATATTTTTTCTATGCAAATTGATCCATATAGACATGATTTATTTTGTCTGCAAGACACATCTCGCAATGTTCATAGCAATTTCAACTGGCACTGAAACGCAAGATAAAATTAATATTTATACAATATTTCACTTCAGAGACTTGGGCTATCTGAAAAAAACATCTTTAAATTTGTCTGGAAAACAGCGGGATCTAAGCGGACGCCAGTGGCAGTAGCCAAAATGCAAATGGCCGAGACTGCACTATTATTCCACAACAAGCTCATGAATACGATTCTTTGTTAAGATTTTCAGTTTCACAGTACTTACAATATTGTTCTTATCAATTTTCCACTGAGGGAGTTCGCTAGTTGTATGCCCGAGGGGATGTAAACAAAGGGATTCCCTGAGTACCTCTCAGCAAAACGTTGTTTATGAGAGAATCTTCACGATATGATAACTATGTTGTTTACTAATTATACACGACACTGATGGAAATAGAGGCATTTGCTCTATCATATAAAATATATTTAGGTAAGTGCCTAGAGGAGATGTTCCTATCTCCTTCCTCTGTCCCTCTCCCCTTCAGGTTGGCAAAGTGCGAGCAATGCCTTTGGTATTGCAATCTTCAATAGGCTACGGTAACTGCTTAACATCAGGCGGGTCGTACGCTTGTTTGCCGACTTTGTTATATCCCTAAAAAAGCATTCATGATAAGTAGTGAAAGAAAAACTTAATATTTGCTCCAACAAATTGACTGCACTAAACAAATAAAGGTTAGAATTTGAACCTTATATTATTTACTATTATCTTATAATCTAAATATATATAACTCAAAGGTGACTGACTATAGTGATCTATCAACGCACAGCCCAAACCACTGGACGGATTGGGCTGAAATTTGGCATGTAGGTAGATGTTATGACGTAGGCATCCGCTAAGAAAGGATTTTGATTAATTCTACCCCTAAGGGGATAAAGTAGGGGATGAATAATTCCGAATTTTTTGTTAAGTTAAATTACACGAGGTTGAAGTCCCGGGCATAGCTAGTAATATATAAAATTCTCGTGTCACAATGTTAGTTACCATACTCCTCCGAAATGGCTCGACCGATTTTCATGAAATTTTGCGTGCATATCGGTCTGAGAATCGGTCAGCATCAATTTTTTTTTATATGGCTAAACAAAAAAAATCTAAAACCAGTCGTTCAGTTGAACATAGATACCTAACATTGTAGTTTCTTGGGTTCAATAGCAGCGAAATGGGAGCATAATCCTTCAGGATAATTTGTGCCATCGCCGTCGGCGGAATTATAAAGTGCTAAATCTTAATCCGAGCATCTTTGCGATTCTTAACAGTTTGTACACAATTTCTACATTAACTTGCTTATTAAAATATTATTATGGTATTTTGAAACACTTCGTCATTAATAATTAAAAACAAAAACTTATAATGCCATTTGTAGTTAGATAATTGGAGGCAATTGTTGAGATAAAAAACGTACCTACTTCCAAATAGTATGTTTACCTAATCAACCCCAAGCAATCTTAACCCTTATTGACATAGGTAGCTTTAACTTAGGTAATACCTTATGTACCTACATAATGTGCCTTAAATAGATTTACTTAAGTTTCGTCTTAGCGCCGCCGGCATCAAGCTGTAAAGCGTCTTACTCTACCCTAATGACATAGAAACAGAGATGTTGGTTTTCAGTGCGATTAATCTGAAGACTTAGTGCTTCAAATACCAGTATAAAGACCTGAAATAAAGTTCAAATTTCTCTGAAAATATACTTATTTCATATATCACTATGCTTCAATTCGTATTCGGATGGCACAGTTCAATAAACGAAGTTGGTGGTCTACGGGCGGTCTGAAAACACCGAGACCAAAGTTCAACACTACCTCATACAGACAAAAGAATAATCACATCAAATAAATAGTGCCGTCTAAGGACGCCCGAAAGAAGCAAAGCTTTATAGTATAAAGCGTAGGGCGGCGTAGCTGCCACTCAGTATACCTATATATATCGTGTAACGCCACTGATGTCTGACGCTTAGCATGGATAGAGTAACCGCGCGGCGAGCGCCTCGAATGTCCGTATAGAAGCTTCGCTTCAATCAGAAAAAAAACTAAACTATAAACAGACAAGGAAAAAAAGAAAAAATATAGGTAAGTAACAAATTTATGCTTAACTAGCATCTGCGGCTTCGCCCGCGTAATATCTTATGACATAATGTTGATTCCGGTTATATACTGTGTCCCAAATTGCATCCAAATCCGTTAACAAACATCTAAACAAACAAACTTTCACAGAATATTATAATATAGGATGATTTTCCGTCAAGTGTTATAAATTATAATAGTTACAAGTATAAGTGTATAAAAATACAAATAAACGATAGATACCTGCGCTCAAAAGGTATTATAATTTATCAAACCACTTATAACGTGAACAGTAGCCTTCTATAACCAGAAGCCCACATTCACGTGCCCGTAATAACAAAGATACGCACCATATAATTACAGGTCAATAGCCGGAAACCATTGCGCGCCGTTGAGTTATAATTTTCAGAAATTGAATTCAGCCTAATGCTAGGCAATTTGCATAATAATGAATGCTTACGATACGATTAAAGTTTCGCTTATACTACTACGCCCTAACCGAATCCACTTTTTGCCGCTTATATAGGGTTCATTGCGAGAACTTATAACAAAGATATTGTGAAGTATTTTGAAATTATCGGTCCAGCGATTTTAATTAAGATTATGCAGACATTACAAGTCTTCAGGCATTTCATATTATGATATCGGTACACACTGAAAAGTAGGTAGGTACCCAATACTCGTGTTCGATCTTGCTCCAGCATTATCATCTATCAGAGGACATCGATCATCATAGGTACCTCAGCTCCACCGTAGCTAGCAAACCAATTCTATCCTACTATAATATTATAAATGTGAAAGTTTGTGAGTGTGGATGTATGTATGTATGTATGTATGAATGTATGTATGTATGTATGTATGTATGTTTGTTACTCCTTCACGCAAAAACTACTGAACGGATTTGGATGAAATTTGGAACACAGATAGTTTATAACCTGGATTAACATATAGGATACTTTTTATCCCGAATACTTTTTATCCTGTATGTTCCCGTGGGACCATTATCGATCCTACTAAACGGATTTGGATGAAATTTGGAACACAGATAGTTCAAAACCTGGATTATAACATGGGATACTTTTTATCCCGATAGTATGTTCCCGTGGGACAATTATCGATCCTACTGAACGGATTTGGATGAAATTTGGAAACCAGATAGTTAAAAACCTGTATTTAAAACATGGGATACTTTTTATCCCGAAAACTTTTTATCCCGATAGTATGTTCCCGTGGGACAATTATCGATCCTACTGAACGGATTTGGATGAAATTTGGAAACCAGATAGTTCAAAACCTGTATTAAAACATGGGATACTTTTTATCCCGAAAACTTTTTATCCCGATAGTATGTTCCCGTGGGACAATTATCGATCCTACTGAAGGGATTTGGATGAAATTTGGAACACAGATAGTTCAAAACCTGGATTATAACATGGGATACTTTTATCCCGATAGTATGTTCCCGTGGGACAATTATCGATCCTACTGAACGGATTTGGATGACATTTGGAAACCAAATAGTTCAAAACCTGTATTATAACATGGGATACTTTTTATCCCGATAGTATGTTCCCGTGGGACAATTATCGATCCTACTGAAAGGATTTGGATGAAATTTGGAAACCAGATAGTTCAAAACCTGTATTAAAACATGGGATACTTTTTACCCCGAAAACTTTTTATCCCGATAGTATGTTCCCGTGGGACAATTATCGATCATACTGAACGGATTTGGATGAAATTTGGAAACCAAATAGTTCAAAACCTGTATTATAACATGGGATACTTTTTATCCCGATAGTATGTTCCCGTGGGACAATTATCGATCCTACTGAAAGGATTTGGATGAAATTTGGAAACCAGATAGTTCAAAACCTGTATTAAAACATGGGATACTTTTTACCCCGAAAACTTTTTATCCCGATAGTATGTTCCCGTGGGACAATTATCGATCCTACTGAACGGATTTGGATGAAATTTGGAACACAGATAGTTCAAAACCTGGATTATAACATGGGATAATTTTTATCCCGATAGTATGTTCCCGTGGGACAATTATCGATCCTACTGAACGGATTTGGATGAAATTTGGAAACCAGATAGTTCAAAACCTGTATTAAAACATGGGATACTTTTTATCCCGATAGTATGTTCCCGTGGGACAATTATCGATCATACTGAACGTATTTGGATGAAATTTGGAAACCAGATAGTTCAGAACCTGTATTAAAACATAGGATACTTTTTATCCCGAATACTTTTTATCCCGTATGCTCCCGTGGGACAATTATCGATCCTACTGAATGGATTTGGATGAAATTTGGAACACAGATAGGTCAAAACCTGTATTAAAATATGGGATACTTTTTATCCCGATAGTATTTTCCCGTGGGACAATTATCGATCATACTGAACGGATTTGGATTAAATTTGGAAACCAGATAGTTCCAAACCTGTATTAAAACATGGGATACTTTTTATCCCGATAGTATGTTCCCGTGGGACAATTATCGATCCTACTGAACGGATTTGGATAAAAATTGGAAACCAGATAGTTAAAAACCTGTATTTAAAACATGGGATACTTTTTATCCCGAAAACTTTTTATCCCGATAGTATGTTCCCGTGGGACAATTATCGATCCTACTGAACGGATTTGGATGAAATTTGGAAACCAGATAGTTCAAAACCTGTATTAAAACATGGGATACTTTTTATCCCGAAAACTTTTTATCCCGATAGTATGTTCCCGTGGGACAATTATCAATCCTACTGAAGGGATTTGGATGAAATTTGGAACACAGATAGTTCAAAACCTGGATTATAACATGGGATACTTTTTATCCCGATAGTATGTTCCCGTGGGACAATTATCGATCCTACTGAACGGATTTGGATGACATTTGGAAACCAAATAGTTCAAAACCTGTATTATAACATGGGATACTTTTTATCCCGATAGTATGTTCCCGTGGGACAATTATCGATCCTACTGAAAGGATTTGGATGAAATTTGGAAACCAGATAGTTCAAAACCTGTATTAAAACATGGGATACTTTTTACCCCGAAAACTTTTTATCCCGATAGTATGTTCCCGTGGGACAATTATCGATCATACTGAACGGATTTGGATGAAATTTGGAAACCAAATAGTTCAAAACCTGTATTATAACATGGGATACTTTTTATCCCGATAGTATGTTCCCGTGGGACAATTATCGATCCTACTGAAAGGATTTGGATGAAATTTGGAAACCAGATAGTTCAAAACCTGTATTAAAACATGGGATACTTTTTACCCCGAAAACTTTTTATCCCGATAGTATGTTCCCGTGGGACAATTATCGATCCTACTGAACGGATTTGGATGAAATTTGGAACACAGATAGTTCAAAACCTGGATTATAACATGGGATAATTTTTATCCCGATAGTATGTTCCCGTGGGACAATTATCGATCCTACTGAACGGATTTGGATGAAATTTGGAAACCAGATAGTTCAAAACCTGTATTAAAACATGGGATACTTTTTATCCCGATAGTATGTTCCCGTGGGACAATTATCGATCATACTGAACGGATTTGGATGAAATTTGGAAACCAGATAGTTCAGAACCTGTATTAAAACATAGGATACTTTTTATCCCGAATACTTTTTATCCCGTATGCTCCCGTGGGACAATTATCGATCCTACTGAATGGATTTGGATGAAATTTGGAACACAGATAGTTCAAAACCTGTATTAAAATATGGGATACTTTTTATCCCGATAGTATTTTCCCGTGGGACAATTATCGATCCTACTGAACGGATTTGGATGAAATTTGGAAACCAGATAGTTCAAAACCTGTATTAAAACATGGGATACTTTTTATCCCGATAGTATGTTCCCGTGGGACAATTATCGATCATACTGAACGTATTTGGATGAAATTTGGAAACCAGATAGTTCAGAACCTGTATTAAAACATAGGATACTTTTTATCCCGAATACTTTTTATCCCGTATGCTCCCGTGGGACAATTATCGATCCTACTGAATGGATTTGGATGAAATTTGGAACACAGATAGTTCAAAACCTGTATTAAAATATGGGATACTTTTTATCCCGATAGTATTTTCCCGTGGGACAATTATCGATCATACTGAACTGATTTGGATTAAATTTGGAAACCAGATAGTTCCAAACCTGTATTAAAACATGGGATACTTTTTATCCCGATAGTATGTTCCCGTGGGACAATTATCGATCCTACTGAACGGATTTGGATAAAAATTGGAAACCAGATAGTTCAAAACCTGTATTAAAACATGGGATACTTTTTATCCCGATAGTATGTTCCCGTGGGACAATTATCGATCATACTGAACGGATTTGGATGAAATTTGGAAACCAGATAGTTCAAAACCTGTATTAAAACATGGAATACTTTTTATCCCGAATAATTTTTATCCCGTATGCTCCCGTGGGACAATTATCGATCCCACTGAACGGATTTGTATCAAATTGGGAACACAGATAGTTCAAAACCTGCATTAAAACATGGGATACTTTGTATCCCGATAGTATGTTCCCGTGGGACAATTATCGATCCTACTGAACGGATTTGGATGAAATTTGGAAACCAGATAGTTCAAAACCTGTATCAAAACATGGGATACTTTTTATCCCGTATGTTCCCTTGGGACAATTATCGATCCTACTGAACGGATTTGGATGAAATTTGGAACACAGATAGTTCAAAACCTGGATTTAAAACCTGGGATATTTTATATGCCGATAGTATGTTCCCGTGGGACAATTATCGATACTACTGAACGGATTTGTATCAAATTGGGAACACAGATAGTTCTTAACCTATAGAATACTTTTTATCCCGATAGTATGTTCCCGTGGGGCAATTATCGAAAACCACGAGGGCGATGCTGTGAGATTTTCGTGTTTTTTTATGTGCAAGCCATTATTGCCAAAATAGTGAACCTTAAATACAATAAAAATTGATAATTTATTTTGAACTAGCTGGTGGCCGAGTCTTATTACCTATTATACTACTACGACTTACTATTAGGATGTGCATTTGGTAGTAACAAATTAATCCTTAAATCAAAATAAATACTTTTATCACTGCTGGTATTTAAAGTACTGGCCGGACCGATTTTGACGGGACTTTCACTGGCAGATAGCTTATGTTATAAGAAGTAACATGAGCTACTTTTATTAAAAAAATACTGTCCGTAAACTCTGCGAACTAGACAAATACTTTTTGTTAAATAAAATTTTTGTTAAGCTAAATTCAACGCGGACGAAGTCGCGGGCACAGCTAGTTAACAATATATCCATAAAAATGAATAGTGCATACCAAGCTAGGTTTATCGCTAGCCAGGTTGTTGTGCTATAAAATATACCTCAATTTCGTAGTCGGATAGCAGATAAAAATATTGTAACTTGACGTACTCAGTAAGACAACGTAAATTAAACATTGAAAATTTAGATAACCCCCGATGTGACGACTTTTGAAACTACAAAAGAGCTGATAGTTTTCAAACGGCTGAACCGATTCTCATGAAACATAGCTAAGAACATCCTCGATCAGAATACCTATCTAACAAAATAAACAAAATTGAAATCGGTTTATCCGCTTGGGCGCTACGATGACACAGACAGACACACAGATACACAAATACACATGTTAAACTTATAACACGCCTCTTTTTTGTCGGGGGTTAATTAACAAAGATGAACAGAGATACAATAATAATGTAAAAGCTTCTGCAAAAGCTCTAAAAACAACACACCACCAGCAAAGGCTACTCGTCAGGCTCACATTTCAAAAGAACATTTAATTTAACGAAATAAATTCTCAGTAAAGTTCATTTCGTTGAAGGAATCCGATTTAAAACGGCGCGCGCTCGGCTCCATATGAAAGGTCTTTTAATTACCGTTTCTTCGGTGCAATGAGACCGACGGTATTAGACAACAAAGGGAATCGATTATTTGCACAAACCTTCATTGTTCTTAGTCATAATTAATATTACATACCTATGTAGGTATGATTTCAGCAATAGAGTGGGGGATTATTCCACCGAATGCCACTTCCTTCTTGTTGAATGGATATACAAATGAGGCTCTACCTCTATAGACAAGAAAATACGTAGGTACCTCCAAATTTAAATTGAAATGATTACAGATTTACAGTGACATTAGGTTTATATACAATTCAAATTTGCTTTGAAACATCTATCCAAAAAATACTTCATTATTGGCATAGAGTAGATTTATGAAAATCAAAGGTTTCTAGAAATTATGGGGTTTTAATCTGGGAACATCACGATGAAAATAACATTATATAATATAACTACCTAATGGGTATCTATCGTTTTATATATACAACAAAGTCGTTGAAGAACCTGGGTCGTACCTACTGGTACGACCCACCTGATGTTAAGCAGTTACCGTAGCGTATAGATGCTTGCAATACCAAAGGAATTGCTCGTACGTTGACGACCTAAAAGCCACTACCCTTTAGGTCGTCAACAAAGGGGGGAATACGGAAGGGTGGGTTGAACTGGCTTCCGACTCTCACACTCATAGTACAGAATGCATAATATATAACAGCCACTTTACGCTGATCTTCTGTGAGAGGATGGTACTATGCCCCGGTCGAGCCAGCTGTATTCGAGTTGTAGTCGATTGCTACAGCTTGGGTCCACCGCTGTCAACGTCATCATTACTATCTATAAATAAATAAATAGATATCGCCATACTGACACCAACAGTATGGTCACAAACTAAGCAACATTAATACTATGGCTACCGTACAATGAACTGGGGGCGATCTGAGTAAAACCTAGACCAAGGCAAAATACCAAAAGGCCATTTCCGAAATTTGCCACGGCGGGAATCGAACCCTCAACCACTATGTGCAGTGAGCCGAGCGGCCTACGCTCGAACCACTGCGCCAAGCGTACTTATTTGTGACATTATGGTTTCGTCGTCCTTCATAGTATGATTTTTTGTTACATGGCAGTATTATCTGAACTAGCGATCGCCCGTGGTCGAAATTCGACCATAATTCATTTTAATTTTAAACGTCATTAAGGTTCTATTGTCAAAGACTATTTGATACTGGCACGCAGAATGCACTATGGAAGTCCCACCCTCCGAAATAAAGAAAAAAAACTGTCACCGTTTGTCAGTCAGACAGTCAGTCAGTACACACACACAGTTACAAATGTGTGGGTGTCAAACGCATGGCAGTGTGTGTAATATTTAATTTATTGATTTAGTGTAGTTCTTATGCATATTTTTTTTAAATAATAGCATTCTGCACTCCTTCTCTATATAAACTAAATGTGTGCCAAATTTCATACTCCTCCGTCCGCGCAATTTTCCTTAAAAGTGGTACAAAGTTTTTGCTTCACGTATTATATATAATTGTGTAGATTGTAATCTCCTATCATTTGCAAACAACGTTTGAAATGATTAATCTTAGCGCGCTTGCCTTAAGAAATTTTAAACGTGTTCAACTTGTAACTGCGCGAATACACCCTCAGCGAATTGAGTAATTTCCATAAAATTACTCTCGCTCGTACGCTCCGCATAATATAGGTACTAATTACAAGATACATACTTTAACGTCGTTAATTGCAGACGTGTTCGGGAAGAGCGCGTTGAGCGATCCGGAATTAAACTGATGAGCGCAATTCTTTGGGACGCAATTAGAATTAAACGGTAATTTTGTTAGGTTAATTACTCGTGTGATGTGCTGTCAACGTTTTACACGATTCTGGCTGAATAAAATGACGTCACATGATGTAAAATTCCCAGCTGTATAATGCCCGCATTTATAAATTTTAAATAAATATCGCCAGACGAACACTCCTACTGTATGGTCCCAAACTAAGCAACGCTTGTACTATGGGTACCGTATAATGGACTGGGGGCGATCCCAGTGACACCCAGACCTGGGCAAATTACGTAAAGGCCATTTCCGAAATTTTCCCCCGCGGGAATCGAACCCGCAACCATCATGTGCAGTGAGCCGAGCGGCCTACGCTCGAACCACTGCGCCAAGCAGTCGTCGATTTATAAATCGATCTTAAGTCTGAGAGGGACCTTGGGAATGACATACTTTCCAGTACAGAATTCCATGTCAAAAGCCTACTCAAGACTGCTCTCAGACTTGAGATCGATCTATGAATACGGGCCTTAGTGTCACTGAGACAGCAAATATGATTTTTTTGTAGTAATATTTACTAAACGTTGTGTAATTACAGCAATTATTTATGTAATGCCTCGTATTTTTACATTATTTTCCGTAATTACGAAGTGTTGAGTAAAAAATATTAAAAGTAAAAGTTAGATACTAAGAACTACAAATATCATTGTTGTCGTTAGATGATATTGAGATACTCTACTTGACTCTACTTTAACTGAAATAATATCATTATACGTCTCCGAATTTAATTGTTACAAAATTCACCTGTTTGCAAATCTGTCTGTGAATTGAGAACGAACCCAAAAGTTACTTGATTAAACTTTGAAATGTAACCGAAACCCGAAACCTAGGCGGTGGGTAATCAAGTGACTTTGATCCTCAAAAATATTGGATTTTCTAAAGGGATTCGGTGGGTGGGTGCCCCGTTTCTAATTTGTAAGCTAACGATTTGCAAATTAGCCGACCCAGGGGAAGATTTATAGGAATAGGTTCGAAACTTCAAGGGAAAAGAATTGCCTTTTATTCCGTTCCGATTTATGTGCACTGATTAAAGCATCAATGAGCGAGCGCTTGACAGTTTTCAAATAAATCAGAGCAATAACTGTTTATTGGTATTTGTTTTTGTTTATTAAATGCGTCAATAGCCTAGTGGTTAGAGGGGCCGCACTCGTAGCTGAGAGGTTCCAGGTTCGATCCCCATCCTGGCCATTAAACTATTGGCGTGAGCGTACTCCTAACACAAGCATACGTTTAGCTAGAGGGCTAACGGGAATAAAAGTAATGTGATAAACTCATATTGTTTACTAGCAATGTGAGTTTATCACATTACTTTTATTCTTTCGTGCTTCCCTAGACGGCACTGGTTCTTTTAGAGATTCCTAATCTTTAAAAAAACCACACACAAAAAAAGGCGCCCAAAATTTGTTTTCAGTCAAGAATAATTTTATTCTCAGAAATATTGTTTAATTACAAGTAAATATATGCTTGAACTGACAATAATGTCTTAGTTCAACAAAAACGTTTTTCTCTGCGTAAACCAATATTATTCTCGATAAATTTACTAGAATTAAAACAATTAGTGTCTCTTCGAGAATATATCAATCTTGACCAAATAATACATTAGTTTTGGATATTAATATGTATATGTCTTGATATGAAACAGCATTGTTTATATACAAGAATCATAATTAATTGGATCAAAACCTGTAACAATCAAAACGCTCAATGTGTTAGATGAAGATTTTTTGTTTTAGAATAAAACATTATATTCTTCCTTCAAAACAGGTGTGATTCTCCTAAACTGTAAACGATGAATGCTTTCGCCCAAGAAAAATGTATGTCGTATCAAGAATAATGGTTTTTATTTAAAATATTAATATACTTGAATTAATTATATGAAATCAAATACAAACGAGAAAAATTGCTATTCAAATAAAATTAAAAATATTTGGATTATAACCTTATATTCTTGGCGTGAGAAAAGTGTGGTATCAATTCAAGAAAATAATTAATTTAAAACAAGATGCACAATGATTGTAAACAATAAATTTGAATATTTTGTGTTAATAAATAATGGAGTTAAATGAAGACTCGTAGTGTTTGCAAAAAAGATGAACTAACGTTTTGTTTAAAGAATACCTATATAATATTTATTTCAATAACATTTTTATTGAGATGAGTAAATGTAAGAATTGATCCAAGAAAACGAATAATTTATAACAAGATACTACAATGATTTCGTTCAACACTTTTGTTGTTTTGTGAGAATGAGTTCTTGCGTTCAGCTAAGAATATTTTTGTTAGCAAAGAAGATAAACCAGCGTTTTATATAAAGAAAATATAATATTCAGTTCAATAATATTTTAATAGAGACTAATAAATGTGAGTATTGATGTAAGAAACTGAATAATTTAAAATAAGATACTCCGATGAGTTAGTACAATACTTTTGTAGTTTTGTGAGAATCAGTTATTGCGTCCACGTAAGAATTTTTTTGGTTCTAAATGAGATGAACTAGAGTTTTGTTTAAAGAAAGAATAATATTCAGTCTAATAAAAAAAATCATCTTAAAGGTCTCACCTTTGAGAGGTTTTACAACAAAGTTCGTTTCCCCGTTCTATTTGCATATTACATGCTAGGCATTTCATTTTTAAATAAAGGTTTAATGCCAGCTTCTAATTATATAAGACCACACAAAACAGAGTGTATTATAATGCACTTGACCGACAGTTAAACACAATAGTCCAGTTTAAGCCGCCCCTGGGAGTTGCTGTGATAGTGACGGCAATTTTAGCCTCGAAAAGCTAAGTTACGGTGGTGCGTCGCGCAAACAGCCCGCCCACACCGACCGACCGTGCCCAGGACGCGGGTTCAAACCCTACCGCAGGCAGAGGTCTCAATGCAAAATATCAAACTAATATAAGTTCGCACGTTCCGGGTGCAATGTTACCACCGCCAACTTCTACCGCTGACGCCGCCGCCCGCTGTCATATCCAATGGGTCCGCCACAAATCCCAGCAGAAGGAGAGTAGTCCGACGAGAATCCAATATGGCGACTGGGTCTTATGGGCCGCTCACTCCACAAGATAGTAAGTAAGAGAGGCACCGATAAAATTTGAAAGACAAAAATGTATACCAAATATAAAAGCAAGCACTAAAGCACGACAAAAACGTTCGCTCACCAGAGATCCACCAAAAAAAAAAACAAAAAAAAATTCTAAAATAATAAAAGACTCAAGTTCAAGAACTATTTTCTTAATCTAATACTACAATGTTCATGAGTTAAGATTAAAAATTATCAAGACAAGTGAATTGTATCATTGAAATAAAATGTAGAAAATATTGAATTAAGATAAATCCGTTTTAGTTTAAAACATCTAATTTCTCAAGTTAAAAAATATTTTAAATCACTTCAAAACTCAATATTCTCTGTAGGAGCCTCTTTATTTTTTAATCGAATAAAAAAATACTTCCATTTAATCACTATTATTTTAATTCAACAATGGAAACATAAAATTTCAAGAAAATATTTTTTCTGTTATAAATCCTCGCTCTTGGTTTGAAAATAAAAATTAAATTGAAAATTCAAGTTATTTGTTTTTGTTCAAGAAAAATGCATGTCTTGAACCCCGAGTAATGTATCGGTCTTGATTTCAAAAAGTGTTCATTTCTCTCACCAATAGATATCTTACTCTTAATTCAAGCTAATTATTGTTAATCTAAGAATAAAATCCAAAACAAATATATGCTACATCCAAGAAAATATCGTTTTCCCCATATATGAATCAATATTATTCTTGACCAATAAATATATACTTGGTTCAAGAATATATTTCTGTGTGTGCAGTGCCGTCTAGTTAAGCACGAAAGAAGCGAAGCTTAATAGTATGAAGCGTAGGGCCCCGCAGCTGCCACTCTGTATACCTATATATATCGTGTAACGCTACTGACGTCATCGTGTAACGCTTCTGATGTCACTGTGTACCGCTATTGACGCTTAGCACGGATTTGGTGGCCGCGCGGCGAGCGCACGTCCGTTTAAGATTCGCTTAAAAAAAAATCCAGTGTTTTGTCAAGTCGTACCGTTTGTTCAAACTTTAATTAATTACAGCTTTAATTCACATCTTAGAGGCGTCATAAAAATATGCTTATAATACACGTGTGGAAATATTGGGCACGCACGGAGTTGTCGGTACATAGCAAAGAGAATATAATGTGGTTTTATAGTCTTTGGTACATAGACAGCATCTGAACAAAATTTGTACCGTATCATGACCAATTTTTCTACAGAACGGTATTGGTTCTCGAAATTATTGCCGCCGTTAAATAAACGCACTAAAATCATACTTTTATTATCGTTCCGCGAATTCCAGACATCTTTATCTGCAGACGTTTCATGGCGTGTGTACCGTGATACGAAAACGTATATCCGTCAGCGAGATACGGGACTGGCCTTTTATTACTTACTCTAAATATTTCACAGCGCGGTGTAGCTAAATAATTTATAAGAGCTTTCTACCTGGAGGTACCTGGTAATAGTTTTATCTGTTAGTTTTCGTTAATTGCGCGTGGTCTTTAATTCTTGTTTAGTCGCATTTAAGTCTTAATTCTTGCGAATGATATTAAGCTGCATTTTATAAATAAATAAATATCGCCAGCAAACACACCAACTGTATGGTACCAAACTAAGCAACGCTTGTACTATGGGTACGGTACAATGAACTGGGGGCGATCCCAGAGACACCCAGACCAGGACAAATTACGAAAAGGCCATTTCTCAAATTTACGCTGACGGGAATCGAACCCGCAACCACCTTGGTGCAGTGAGCCGAGCGGCCTACACTCGAACCACTGCGCCAAGCGGTCGTCGGTATTTTGCAGTAAACATTTTATTTAGAAATGTGATTTTCTTTTTTTTTGAGAAAATTCTTATACTCGTATGTATTATTTAGACAATTTTTTATTGTATTGTATAAAATTATTAATTACGTTTGGTATTTAAAAACACAATGTAACAATGTATTGAAATCTTCAAGAAAAGTATCTGCGTCTCAAGCTCCTGCATTTAAAGATGCATTGAAAAATACAGCAGCCCTAAAGCTTATGTTCCCATAAAAATGTCAGAGCAGAGCGTTTACACCATACAGGTGAAGCGTCAATAATTAATAATTAATAGCACAGTATTTAAACCGTGAATCCCGGAAAACCGGTCTTTCGACAGGTAACTAAAACTAATCTAACTCGTGTTGTAGGGATGTGAACCAATCCCAAGTTCATTCATTGAGTTTATTTTGTAAAGATAAAAGTTATTTTAAAACTTTGGTGTGACGAGATGTGATTTAGGTATCCCTTCTTATGGAATGACCTAGAATCAAATGTAGACTGGGCGATCTTATGGCAGGCTGTGATCTCATGCATTTTATCAACCTTTGGATATATATACAATTTCCTATATCAAATTTTATTGTTTAGTAGCCTAAATAAGATCCTAATATTATTTAGATTTTTACCTTGATTATAATAAAGTGAGTATATGGGGGGGATATCTATTCATTATTTTAGTTAAGTACTTAAAAGTGAGATGCACAATCTCATTATTGCACACAAATAGGGAATTGTTTTTATTTTCCAAACAGAGGTTGTTTATTTTAAAAGAAAGTTGAATAAAACTCATAATAATAGAGTTTATTAAACAAACCTATCGATTTTTGGATAAATCGATAACATAATCGAATAAATATGAAATCGATAATATTGTAACATCACTACCCGCTGTAATAACAGTCCGGGAGCCGACTCGTTTGTCATGCTAACTAGTCCGCCGCTTAATTACAGCCCATCTGACGACTGATTGGCGTTTCATACGGATAATTGTTATACAATTTAAACTTAATAACTGTGAACACTCATTTGTATAAAACGATACGATTTTATGGCGTATTTATAAAAAATACTCGCCGTTTTAGTCGATTAGATATATTTTTTTATATTTTTATCGTGATTCCGATCATTATAATATTATTTATGACTGTATATCATAGTTTATGGGAACTAAGATATTTATGAAGTCATAAGCGACACTATAATTAAGCTGCTAAAGTTTAAAAAGTCTTTTACATTCGTTTTAAGAGTTAATGGTGTTATGAAACTATCGCATTCCCATGAGTATCTACATCTTGACGAAATCCTACTAATATTATAAATGCGCAAGTTTGTGAGTGTGGATGTATTTATGTATGTTTGTTACTCCTTCACGCAAAAACTACTGAACGGATTTGGATGAAATTTGGAACACAGATAGATTATAACCGGGATTAACATATAGTACTTTTTAACCCAATAATCCAATACTACGCGGATGAAGTCGCGGGGCACAGGGTACTGAATAAATCCCAGTTGCACTTATGAGAATTCGCATTTCACCGGCGGTATTATGAGTGAGAAAAAATTGTGATAGAGCTTGAAAATTCCTACGGAAAGATTCTATCCTATTGAAATACATCTAAATTTCTAAAACTTTATCTCTTGACACGTTTCATAATAGATGTTAATTTAGCCACTCAAACAGCATTATAATGTAATACATTGAAGCTTGAACAAATACAGGAGTCTCTGTAGGTCTACCAAGAGGTTTCTCGTTAGTCTACGTAAAATATTTATTTGGCGAAATGTAAAACACCTGTACCTATTGGCCACACGGAAACTACCAATGTGTTATCGACATAGTTTATGATAAAAATATTGTAAATAGTTTATGTAGATGTTAGCGAATAGTGAGTCTAGCGATCGTAGAATCTCCTAGTAGAGCTATTGTATGCATGTGAGCTTGAATGATTAATGCAGTGAGTTATGAGTGAGCGTTTTCTGTATGAAATGCAATTTCCTCCAAGAGTTGCGTTTATTTGAGAACATCATGTATAAATGTTGCGTTTTAGTTAGAGAAGTGATAAATAATAAATTGGATATATATGGAATAGTAAGTAACAATTCGAAGAAGTTATACTTAAAAGAACAAGACACATTTTAAGTCATAGACTCAACATCTAACTTTATTTACAATTGAAGAGATCATGAGCAGTGTATGTTTATTTTTTAATATAATTAAGTAATAATTTACCTATGCGCATATAACTTTTTTTGCATATAAATTTTTCTGTGCACAAATTTCGCTCCATGTGCATAAGTTGTACCATACAATGTAAACACAGTTCGGAAATAAGCCCGAACTAGCATTGAAATTGGCCCTTTGTTGTCAGATCGATCAAGGGCTCGTTTACTAACAAAAGGGATAGGCCGAGCAGCTCGGCTGAGGGCCATTTCAGAGCCGTAACGAGACCTATTGAAAACTAACAATGGCTTGGAATCTCGATGAAACCTCAACTTTCGCGTAATAAATGCGTTTCCAATAATAAATCTAAACTATGAGCGTTTTCACATTGGTCGATAACAATATCAACCCGATATCGACCCGATTTGATGTCCGCTTGGCGCAGTAGTTCGAGCGTAGGCAGCTCGGCTGACTGCACATGGTGGTTGCGGGTTCAATTCCCGCCGGGGAAAACTTGGGAAATGCCCTTTTTGTAATTTGCCAGGTCTGGGTGTCACTGGGATCACCCCGAGTCCATTGTATGGTACCCATAGTACAAGCGTTGCTTAGTTTGGGATCATACAGTTGGTGTGTCAGTCTGGCGATGTTTATTTATATCGGTCCGTTATCAGTGACCGATGAATACAAGCCGCAGTACTTAGATTCCGTGTTCACAAACACACTAACCAAACCATTGTTACCAGTACCTCAAACAATCAGTACTGTTCTAACGGTCTGTTCATGTGTTGGTAAACTCGGGTCTAAGCATCGACGCCCATTTACATCGCAGTCGGCGACAATATACGAGTATTTAGAATATAATGTATCAAGTTATCTGTTTGACAAAAACAATGCCAGACTAACACATCAACTGTATTGAAGCAATTTTAATCGTAATTTTATTTTTCTCTATGTGGACTTACTGAATAAAAGGGAGATATTACTGAAATAAGACTTTACCTTATTATATCATCTAAATGTGCCAACTCTACATTTCACCAATGCTGCGAAGATCAAAGCGTAAAAGGGCACTAACATTGTAACGGTGTGTCAGGTACAAAGTCGGCTGGATATAGTTTTCAGCCGCCATATTGAAATCTAGGAGCTGTCTAGACTAGCTTGAAACGCGAGCTTTCAGTGAGATTTTCTCATAATTCACATGCCTTTTCTATGTTGATCCCCTGTGATGTAGAGTGTGTTATGTCTACGAAAATCAAATATCAAATTTAAGTTCATCTCGTTTAGAAAATTTATGAGAGAGATCATACCTCGTTATGTGGTGTAGTTTCGGTTTATATACACAAAAAAAGTTGAGATTTTTTATTATTATATTGTATTTTCTTCTATATATTATTATCTCTATTATATAGATACTGTTATACATTGTTAACGTTATCAAGGCCGACAGAGATGAGTGTACTTGAATTAAATAATAAGCTCACATAAAACCACTATGTAACATATCATACGGGACAGATTTATAGAAAAAATCAGGCTCTACACGCAACGAGATGGTTTTAGTAAAAATCCTCTTATATCCGGAGTTCCTAAGGAAAAGACGTATTTCCGCATAATTGTGTTCTGAGATATAACTATTTTATGGTTAGCTTAGTAGTAAAGAGTCTTACAGAGCCTTTACCATCTAATTTAAATAATAATTATGGTATTTGACGAATATTTTAATTGCACAAGTAATTATATAAAATATGTCTCGAGATAACCAACAGTGAAATAATAAATATTCAGAATAACGTAAAAATTTGCAAAAGTAGAGTACAAGCTTTTTAATATATATTTTTGGTAAGTTTTCCGGATCTCTCACAGATCGTACGAAACACAGCTATAAAAGCCACTTTACTCCTATCTTCTGTGAGTGGGTGGTAGGTGTTACCCAGGTCAAGACCGTACCTTTATGAGTTGTAGTCAATTGCATACAGTTTGGCTTTACTACCCCAAAAACATCTACAGATTTCAGTTCCACGGAGTTATATCGCGGCCGGTTCGTCTATTTCATTTGAAATATGCATGAGTGTTCGGCCTGAATGTCTCCGAGCCGAAATAAACCTATATCTGTCCAATATTAAAGGAAGGGCCGGCTCGAAACAGTATTTTTATGATGAAATAAACGGTTAAGTGGTGTTTTTTTCAAAACTTTGTATTTAGAGAGCCACCTGTGAGGCTATATTCTATTAATATGACGTAAGAACAGCACTTGGAACGTACCTACAAGAATCGAATTTATTATTTTACATCTAGACTTTCCTTTCCACGGCCACTGAGGAGCGATACAAAAATGAATAGAATAATTGGTCATTGTGTAGCCTTAGGGGCGCTATGACTTAGGTTAGGTTAGGTTTAGGTTTAGGTTAGGTTAGGTTAGAACAGTGATCGAAACGAAAAAAAATGTTTTCTCGAAAATTCGTCTAAGTCCTGGCTCCATAGCCCCACTAACTGGGAATTAACATAATCTAATAACACATTCGGATTCTGGCGCTTCGCCGGCCGCTGCCGCGGCACGCTCGCTTCGCTCGCTCGGCTCGCGCGTTTTGGTTACTGTTCAAACCTAACCTAACCTAAACCTAAACCTAAACCTAAGTCATAGCGCCCCTAAGGCTACACTCCAACCGAATAATTATTTTATTAAATTAGTTGGTTATTGACATTTCGCCTTCATTTATTTTGATTGAACATTATGGCTTCCGAAACAAATACATACTCGTATATATATTACTCGTTTATATATATAATTTTATGCATTCAAATCAATTTCCGCCCGGATTTTGGTAAGCCCGGCCGTCACCGATTTGAACTCGTACAGTTTGCCAAAATCGTATCCTATCGAATGACGCGTACATAAGTAACACAGTACCTACACAGTGTACACAGTGTTACATAGTACAGTACAGTACATAGTTATAGTAGTGGTAAAAATTCACGATTTTAATAACATGCGTTTGCAGGCTTTGTACCACAAATATCAGAAAAAAACCTGCAAAACATTAGGTGTAAAATAGTTTTTTTATATACCTATAGCTTATATTATTTTCTATAATATATCATTGCCTAGCTATTATAGCTATATCGTAAACACATCGAGCCGATTATAATTAAAAACTAGGTACTTACCAGGTTCGAGGGTGGTGTAGGTCTTTAGGGTAGAGATTAACATTTCACATTCACAACCAGTCTATTCTAGATTGCAACGAGGGGCCTCTATAGAGGTGTTCACATACACTAAACTTACGAGGGGGATGTGTCACCAACCACATTAACTCAGTCTTATTCGAGTCGGTAACACATTGTTCTCAATTCACTCGCGAGCTACGCGCATTAAAACCCACAAAACGTTCTATAATGACACTTATGCGCGGGCGCAGTAGCCAAAATTACTCTGGAAAAACGCACTGGTGTACAATACCGGCGACAGGTCAACTAGCACTAGTATGTAGCGGCGAAACGGCAGACCGTTCAAAATAATCAAAGAAGTAGGGTAGACTTTATTTAAATCTACCTCCAACATGAAAAATTGTTAGCCGTATGTTTTCTCCGATCGGATTGTAGATATACGAAAAAAATATGTAAAATTTACAATTTGTAAGTGCCCCCATAGGCCTAAATATAATATAACGACCAATTATAGCTATTGCTGTTTCGTACGATGAGTGAGCGAGTCGATGCCCATCCCTTATTCCATTTCCATCCTTCTGTCCCACTCCCCTTTAGGTCGACAACGTGCAAGCAAAGCCTTTGGTATTCCAAGCATCTATAGACTACGGTACTGCTTAACCTCAGGCGGGTGGTATGCTTGCTTGCAGACTTTGTTATAGAAAAAAAAACATTAACATTGTTTACAAAATCTTGGTTGCTAAATTTAAAATGCCACTATATTGTAGCTTTCTATCAATACGTCAAACAGTGAAGCATAATAACCTTTGGTGTCCAAATTTAATACTAAGTACTTACGTCGTTTAGTTTATCGAAAAACAACAGTCCCGCAACAATATTTATTCGAGTTGAAATGTTGTGGAAACAAACCTCGTATACAGTTGGGTCGGGTTCGTATATCGCGGATAGGTGACCGTCCCTCTGGCTGATCTATGGCTACAGACTGCCTCCGAATTATAGAGGTCACAGTGGACCTGTGAATACTTTATGTACAGCAGAATTGGTAGAAATTAGCCTGTATTTTTTGATACATAAACATAGTTTTCAAGTAACACGAGTCGCTAGCGAAATTATCAATTATATTTTGGAAAACATGCTACTGTTTGTTTTACTAAAAGTTTTTTCTTCGTAAAAGTAGTATGCGACTACTCGAATCAGCAAGATAATCAAGGATGCTAGCTTCTCTTGGCAACGATAATCGATATATCGTGACATTTATATCGTCGAATTGTACTCTAATTTCTACGTATTTCTGTTTGACATCTTATCGATTACTGAATAAAAAATACAAAGTTATCGTTCGTTCCGACGACGGCGACAGCGACGACGACAAAAAGGATGGAATTTAGAGTAGGATTCGACAATGCCAATACGACACGATATATCGATTATCGTTGCTAAGAGAAGCACCCCAAAGTAGGTGTTGGGAGGTTCTTATTTATTTATTGCAAATAATTACAATTTTTTTATATAGGTATATTTGGAACTAAAAAATACAATGTTTTATTAACATCATTAAGATAGTATTCTAGATTAAATGACAGTAAAGAATTCTTCTAATCCGATCTAAATTGCAAGAATACAATCAAAAAGACTGGCTATCTCTTAAAGAGGTTGTCCAAACGGAGTATTACTGAATAATGCCCACTGAAGTGTAGCCTACGTTTCATTGATTCCAATTGGGCGTATTGGGCACATAATGCACAATGCAATATTCATCGGTTGCAGTCTGATGGTTTAACGTAAATATTTATGCACCACTCCAATCATTAAGCTTAAATTCGGAATGCATTCAGTCATTATGTTTAACATAATTTTGTAGCGTATAATACGTTCGTCTGTTGGTTACAAATTGCAAAAAACTAAATATCAATTATACAGCACTTTTATAACAAGCGGCAACTATATAGAAGCAGTGATAGCCAATTGGTTATACTGGTATGGTACTATATTTATATTTATGAATTCAGAATTTTCTCCTGGTTCATAGGACATCCCACTCGATAAGACAGCCAAAAATTTCAGGAACCCACACTTATTTTTAGGTGTAACAGCCACCATATAGATTTCATTCTTATAAAATGTAGCCTATGTTATCCGGAACATAATAACGAATCGATTGACACCTCATTCATCAAAATCGCATGTGTTGTTTAGGCGCTACGGTGGAAAATGAAAGATATAAACATACCTACACACATACATACCCTGCTTAAAACATAACTCTTCCTTTTGGTTTTGCCGTAGTCGGGTAATAAAGAGAATTACAAACAATTTCCCCAACATATTTAGCGACGTATTGCAGGATCCCGTCCCCTGCATCAGCTGTATCCCAACAATCAGTGCTGACATTTATTTTTTCCGCCAAACACCAAAACAATGTGAACGGGACGTCATCAAAGTGATAAATGATCGTTGAACGTTCGAACGGACATTTTGTTTTGAGTTGTCGCCTCCATCCATCTTGTGAGACACCCACGTAATTAATTAACCCAGAAAACTTGCGGCCTCATCCCCGCCCAGAGATATTGTTAGAAACGGGATCAACTCCACTGTTATTGGAGATAAAGGAAAATATAATTCCTTGGTTAACTTTCAAAATAGATTTAGTATAAATATCTGCTCTATTGTTTTCATAATTTCATTTAGATCTTTTGTCTAACAGTGTTCTCACCATTGAAACTTAACCGAAGTTTGTATTGAGCCTCAAATTTCTAATATACAAAAAGACGTATTGTCAAAAACTTATACTAGTAACTTATTCAACAGGATATGGATAAAAATTATAAGAAAAGGGCTGTAATCGTAGTGCACAGTTTACAACAGGCAGATACCAGAAACTTGGCCCAAAGCTCCGCATAGCCAGATGCTATAGATGCCAACTCTCTAAAAAAATTACAAAAAAATATGATGTAGAAATGACTATTTTTAAAAAGAAAATTTAGCTACTTTTCGGAATACTTTTGCCATTAGACTGAACTTTCATGAAGAGGAAACTCTCAAGTTTCTTGAACAATTTTTGAAAGATCAAACATGATTTTTTCCACAGCAAACGATTTCATCTATAATTACTTTCCAAGTTATGGAGCAAGCAATTTTCCAAGTAAATTATAAGTACTGTACTAACACGCAAAAAGAGCAATCCCTCGGAATCACTCCTCGTTATTTACTCATTAAAACTTTGAATTGGAGGCGTTTCCAATAGACGGAAAAGTAAAATAAACTTTTCAATGATACAGCACTGAATTTACCTTTACATTATGAGAAGGGAGAATATTTAAAATATATTTTTTGAAAAGGAATGAAATAGCACTCTAACTAAAAGTGGAAAAGACCTATTTTCCTAGATTACCGACGTTACATAATTTTTTTACAAATCTACAAACTTTTATAAATCAAATATGATTTTCAGCTACCCATTTGATCACCAGAAATCAAATACAACACTCAGCCTCAGTAAATAAATACGGCAGATTCAAAAGTCCGAAAAAATAATATAGGTGATATGTCCTTAGATACTTTCTGAAGACAGACTATAGTATACTATCTATACATTCATACATACAAATAAATAAAATTGGAGTGTCTGTAATATCAAAATAACACCTTTTCACTAAATGCATATGAAAGTACATACGACACCTATAGCAAAAACGCGATTTAATTTTTTTTTGTCTGTCTGTTTGACTTTCTGTCTGTCTGTCTGTCTGTCTGTCTGTCTGTCTGTCTGTCTGTCTGTGTGTTTGTTCCGGGTAATCTCCGAAACGGCTGGACCGATTTTGACGGGACTTTCACTGGCAGATAGCTGATGTAATAGGAAGTAACTAAGGCTACTTTAATTTTTGAAAAACAATTAGGGTTCCGCGTAAAAAAATAAAAACACATGAAATAAAAGAGTATCTCCGAAACGGGTGGACCGATTTTGACGGGACTTTCACTGGTAGATAGCTGATATTATAAGCAGTAACTTAGGCAACTTTTATTTTAGAAAAACAAAATTTAAAAAATAAAAAAATTGGTTCTGTCGTGCGGGCTCAGAACGCGGGAGCGGGCTTTTTTGTTATGTTAAATTCCACGCGGACGAAGTCGCGGGCTTAGCTAGTATATAATATATTCTCAATTAATATTTTCCTTTGAATATTGAATATTTGTCACAACTAGAAAACAGGTCACCATTGTCATTATTGGTCACCATTGTCGATCATGGTTTACAGAGTAACAATGGTGGAAGTGTGGGGCGGGACACGTCCCAAAATAAGCAGCATCCAAGTTTATTTCGGACTTTTGAAACATCCTGTATAAACATAAGTGAATAAAGCAAAGCTGTGGCCCAAACAATAAAAGCGTCAATCTTCATAGTTATTCAGCGAGCGTATCATCCACAATCGCTTTCAAATAAAAATATCGATTTCATTTTCCTTTGTGTGTTTGCTCTTACAGTGGGCAAATAATAAAATAAGGCGCGCTTACCAAATCCAATAATATCGTTCGCCCATTCAAAGGGCCCAGAATTGTGACGGATCTCACGGACGGAATTTAATATTTTATCGCTAAAGCTAGCCTTGGGGAACCCGCACCGAGCTCAAATTATTTAACCCAGGCATAGTCAGTGAAATTCTATTCGATTTGAAATACGTGGTGTTTATTGTTGGGACATTTTGGGTGGTAGAGGTATAGAAATGAATTACTTGTTTGCTAAATGTTGATAATAATGTTGCGTTGAAAGGATTCGACGGGGTTCCTAGGTGAGGAGATGTTTGTTTAACTAATTTGTTTAACTAATAATATGTAGAGTTAAAGCGAAATCCTAAAAGAACTCATCATCAAAGAGAGATTATCGTCGACTGTGCAAATACGAATCCTCAAGTTCTTTGGGCACATCACCCGCAACAAAAACTCAATGGAACGATTGGTGGTGCAAGGGAAAGTTGAAGGCAGGAGACCACGTGGGCGCTATCCAACACGGTGGACAGACCTCATAAAATCCGTGACATACTCAACCGTGAACGACTGCTCTCACTTAGCCAAACATACACCCACATGGCGACATATCGTACGAGCAACGGTGGCACAAGAACCGACCGAAACATGACCACGACCGCTCTGACAAGAGTGCTACGACTTAGAAGAAGAAAGCGAAATTTTACTTGTTGCATTATTTAAGTCTTAGAAACGAAATAGAACATAAATCTCAAGAGTATTTCAACACACTCAATCCTAAAGCGACCCAACAATTGTAATTAAGTCAAGAAAGTACGCCCAAATAAACAATAGTAACGCAATTATTAAATTCTTGGACGGGAAAAATCACAGTCACAAGTGCCGTGTAAGAAATTTACGGTCCCCTAATACGTGGGCCCCGCAGGGACTCCCGGGGCCCTGGTTATATTGAAAGAGGGTTCTGTACTTATTAAAAGTGAAAGTGCAACGGCGCAGAGGGAACGGAAGGGCCCCCCCTTCCGTTCCCTCTGCGTACACCTATTTAAACACCTTTAGGCCTTCCCTTGTCCCTGTTATTGGTCACCGGCTGTTGTTTAATGGCGAATATTGAGTAGTTTTGTTGGGTCGACTAGATAAGTTTTGGATTGACTTCAAAATATTAGGTTCCCGGAGCCATACGCTGCGATAATCCGTGAGTATCTGATACTTTACATTAATATATTTGGTGATTAAAGGGTAATTAACAGTTTGCCGTTATGTACAATGTTTCATGAAACGTTCAGCACTTCATAATGTACGGAAATGTATTCAGCTAGTATAAAGCAAAAAACTTTTTCAAAGTACCCAAAGTGCCTGTTGATTGCAGCCTACCGTCAAATATTTTTTTGTAAAATAAAAAATAAAGATTATAGATAAATCTTGCATGCTTTCTTGAGTTTCACAGTTATTGAGTAAACGACACTATATTCACCAGACAATACTCAACAATTATCAAGAGTTACAGTTAAAACAAGGGCTCAAAAGACAGTGTTCTAAAGACATTGAAATGAAAATTTACAGAAAAAAAAAGCCAGTAACATAGAAACTTGCACCTAATTTGTTCACTCACCCTCTTTTATTTTAAATGAATTATTCAGAGCAACGTAATACAGGGTGAGAAGTTTAAAGAGCCAGTTGTCTATCTAACTGTCAATAATGTGCTTTAATTTATTTCACTGGTTATTTACGGGTTATTTAAATGAGGCGGTTTATAGTCAATTTTCAACTGAATGCTACCCACTAAATACAAAACAACTTAGGAGCGGCACATGTCATTTTATAACCAGTGCTACGAAGAACACCTAAAACAGTATCACTATCGTCGCGCGGTGACTAGATCCTCAGTGGAAAAACTCACAAAGATTTGGAAAGACCACAGAATTACCAGAAACACAAAAATTCGACTGATGAGGTGCTTGGTATTTCCTATCTTTCTGTACGGAGCTGAGACGTGGACACTGAGAATGCAAGACCGTCGAAAGATTGACGCCCTGGAAATGTGGTGTTGGAGACGCATGCTCCGAATCCCATGGACCGCGTACCGCACTAACGTTTCAATCCTAAAAGAACTCAACATCAAAGAGAGATTATCGTCGACTGTGCAAATACGAATCCTCAAGTTCTTTGGGCACATCACCCGCAACAAAAACTCTATGGAACGATTGGTGGTGCAAGGGAAAGTTGAAGGCAGGAGACCACGTGGGCGCTATCCAACACGGTGGACAGACCTCATAAAATCCGTGACACACTCAACCGTGAACGACTGCTCTCACTTAGCCAAACATAGACCCACATGGCGACATATCGTACGAGCAGCGGTGGCACAAGAACCGACCGAAACATGACCACGACCGCTCTGACAAGAGTGCTACGACTTAGAAGAAGAAGATCGTCACTCGAATAGAAAACTCTCTTTATTAGTTTTTGTTACTTATTTTATACAAAAAAGTAGGCAAACAGCCTACGACACGACTTAACTAACTTAAGCAGTTACCGTAGCCTATTTGTGCTTGTAACACGAAAGGCACTGCTCGCACGTTGCCGACTTGACATAGGTATTCACAAATAGTTCCTGTTTTAGGCACTTGAACATAATCAGTGCAATTAGGTATATAAAAGTTAAACACGTGATAAACCCGTCTAAAAAAATCCATAATAATTTTTAGACACGATTTTAACTATTTTTTAAAACACCGTTAAAGTTGGGTCATACTCGTATGAGCTATTGCATTGCGAGCGTCGTTCAGGTGTTGATAGATGCATATCGAACATAATATATGAAATCAACTAAATATTTCTTCGACAAGTAATATAATTCGTTATTGCTATAACATTCTACGTCAGCCTTATCTATGTCCCCAAATATTTACTGCCATAGACTGTCAGAATCAGCTCAGAATATATTTGTGGCGTTTTAATAAAATTGACTTCACCGAGGGTTCCCGGAGACGCCTGACATAGCGCGTGCAGTTTATAGACCACCACTATAAAGGAGCCATCTTTAGAATTCTTTCGCTCATTCAGAGCCAAAGTATTTTTCTCGTGATCGAATTTCCTTTAGAATTTTTGTTCATGATTTTTTCAGATTGGGGAAACATTTTTAACCTCATTCATAGCTTGCGATGAGAAAGTCAAGATCCTAATGCTGAAAAATAAATGTATTTTTATTTGGAACCAATAGAAATGAGTACCTATGTATTTAGCTAAGTTTCGACCTCATTAAGTCTTTAATAAAAGGTCCCATGCCACAAAAGATGTTTCATTATCTAATATTTTATTACTAACTTGAGCATAGAATAAACCATAAAACATATAATAATTTAATATCGTATTAATATTAGATCAAGAAAAATTAATAAGGGTGTGTCTACATGAAGAGGCGGACACATCGTAAAAAGCCAGTAAAATTTATACGAACCCATAAAAGTGAGTGATATGAATGTTTCAGCGTATCTTTCAGAATTTGGTTTATGTAGTTATTATTTGATGCTATAACTGTAGGAACCGTCATGTGGTCAATGAATTTATAATGTTTAAAAATCGTAAGTTTGTTCCTATGCTTTTTTATTACGGAAAAATGTGGGGTATGCACTATAAATAATATTTTCTATGGTGATACTACAGGTCTAGGGCGTTGATACATTGAAAAGAGTCGGCATCAAACTCAGTGACTATTAGAAAAGTACCTTTGTATACATTTTTTTGATGCAAAGGAACTGTAGTTATTTTTGTAGAGTAAACCGATATAAAAATAATTATAAACGATTGCGTCGTCAAAGTAATCCATTTGCTACACAAAATGCACGAAGAATTAAGCAAATGGAAGCCTTTTTATGTGAAAATTTTAAAACAAAATTCTCGCAACCCACTCGCTGGGCGCGACTCGCAAAAACCGAATGAAACGATTGTTTGATCGCCATTAAAAGTTTTCGAAACATTTCATTGTTTGCCGAGAGGCCGGCGCGTAAACAGACTGCGCCGTCGGATGGGTGAAAACGGCGATTATTGCGTATTCCGCTGCTCTCTACAATAACAATAAAGACCTTTGTTAATTGAGAACATCCTCGATGATGGTCGATTTTAGTTGATGAGAAACTTCTTCGATAAAGTACTCAGATGATTAAAAAATGATTGTAGAGTTTTCAATAATTATTTAGAATCACGGACAACCTTTGTAAAAGTTTTAGGTATTTTCTTCCCTTTTATTAATGTAACTGGCATTTAATAAATCGATCTCAAGTCTGAGAGCGGTCTCAAGTACGCTTCTGGCATGTCATTTTGTACTGGTATGACATAAGAATTACATATCCAAGATCCAAACAAGGCGCCAAATGAGACGGGGCTGAGGTCTTAAAGCCAATTTAATATTTATTAGCCGAAGTGCGCTCACCTGATAGAATATTTCTGAGTTTATTTAAGCATTCTCAAAGCTTCCGACGACAGGAAAGTGTCTCTCAAGGCTTTAATATTTTAATACGTAGCTTCAAGTAGGTGAGTATAGATACTAAACGTTCTATGTAGCACATGGTAAGGAGCCACAAGTCGATTTGCCTTATTTTTAGGTAGGTAAGTATCAGCTTCGTTCATTTCACAAAAACGCGTGCTGTAACTCTTATGACACGGGCATATGGGTCAATTTGCAATAATAAAGGCGATTTCGTGAAATGAATTGACTATAAAATCAACAGAAATTGGTGCCGAATTTATTGTCGTGAAATCCTTTTCATGGTCGTAACGGCTCTCGTGTTACGACCATGAAAATCATGGCAATACACGTATGTCATTATTTGTTTGTCTCGGCAGCGATAGAATCAGCAGTGATTTGGCGCGTCCACATGTAGGTAGGTACTGTGACACCGGGGTTTTAATTAATAAATCATATTGCTTGGTAATATTAAGTTTATTATATTATTTGTTTATCTACATTTATTTATAATAAAATACATGTCCTATCATAACGGTACCCCGGTTGTCACTGCCAGCGCACCGCAGAGCTTTCAATTTCAAAATACATAATAATGTTTTCTTTAATTTAAATATTTTCTTGTCGGCCAGGAACTCCTATCTCTAGTGGCCAGTGCGCCGACATGGACCTTACAGTACCGAGCAGGGGCTAAAACAATTCGTTTGGACGTCTAACTATGTAGTTATAATCTCATAACTGATTACTAGGGCGTGGTTTCTCGACACATGTGCACGCGCATATAATCGTACCTATCAGTGTTTTAAATCATGTTTTACTATTGCCAAGCGCTTTCTGTACATATATTCACATTGTAAATGCCTTTTTAGCGCATAATTATTTATTAAGTGATGTGTTTACCCGCCCAATGTGTACACGCCCTACAGAGAATATGAATTTAGGTGGTAGACGAAAAAAATACTCGAGTGAGTGAATTATTCAGTGAATTGGGAAAGTAAAAGCACTCTTCTCCCGGATAGGAGGGTAGGAAGGCACGTCTGTCCGTCAGGCTGTCACTTACTTATGACATTGCAGTTGCCAACCTGAAATTACGAACAAACAAATGGGGAAAAAAGATTCTTGCGAATGTTTCAATTCAGAGCAGGTTTATTTTTAATTTATGAATATTTTACCTCGATCAGTTTGTTGGTTAAGTTGTTTCGAGTTAAGAGGTGTCTATTATTAAGTCGTTCTTAAGCTTACTATAATGAAAGGTGCACAACCGCTACCAGTGACTATCACGTTGCTCACTTCCAAGCACTAATTGGTTGATATTTTTAAATTATTATTGGCAGTTCCTTTACCCAATCTGCTGGTAAGTACCATAACTCAGAATAAATAAAAGATAAAGATTATACTGTTAATTGTTACTTTTATTATATAACACAGAACACTCTTACAAAGGTGATATATACGCTATGTCAATATTCATGAGGTTTAAAATAGATATTTTAGTTGAAATTCGTTAAGTGAATACAAAGAATTCTCGCAGTAATGACCCTCCAAAGTCAATGTCGACGTATCCACGCCTTTTCCATGTTAGAGCTACATAATGAGCGATTTGAACTCATCCTATACCTATTAAAGTTTCATTTTATTGGAAAATAAGTCCTAATTGTACAGAGTTACATCACCAAATCCTTTTCTTTGAGTTTTTCTTGTATTTGCTTGACTATATATAGTGTGAGAAGCTTCATTGTTGACGCTCTACCTTGAGTTTTACATGCATGTTGCTAGCGCCTATGTAAAATATTTTTGAAGGGATGATTCTAAATTAATTCAATATAGGTAAACATGGCTTCTTCTCAGATATAATCCAAATTATTAAATTAAGTTTGTAATTCAATAAACTCAATAACAGTCCTTCAGTGAGGTAACCGAAAATTCACAGCGAATTACGCGCTGACTTAAGTGAAATTGGTAAGCCAAATAAGTGAGTCGAATCACTCTTTGAGACCACAAGTGTGCCGCGGCAAGCGAGTCTGGAATAAGATAGCGATCTTCTTACACCCCTCAAAACAGAACGCTGCAAGCCAGAGAGCAGTTACATAAATTAAAGTGCTTAACTTGGTACGTTCTCAGGCAGTTCATTAGTTTGAATGGTCAGCCACATTTTGCGCAGCGTCCGGGCGCGAGTGTCCGGAGCTAGCGTGCCAACATTCTGAAACAAAGTGGATTTTATCTCAGTGATAACGTTGTAGCATCCAACATTCCTTTATACTGTTCACTGGCGGAATTTAATCCACGCACTTAATAGTCGGTAAATATTAAATAAAATCCATCAAAGTGTCTTTGTTTATTTTCTTCTCTTCTGGGCAAGCAATCCCAAGACTGCAAGCGGCCACTACACTCACAATATAGGCATCTTCTGACCCTACGGGCCTTTCAAAAAGCTATAAATGTTAAACGAAATTGTTCAAATGTCGTCATAACTCCGCTGACTTTCCACTGTAGAAAGATGGTAACTTAAATTCTATGTATTTTTATGAAGTCGTCCTGGACACTATCAGCGTTCCAGTTCAGCGGCCCAGGCTGATTTCGGTTTATCGTGACGACCGCTTGAGCCTGCGGTTACTTTGTCCCATATTTTACGCAACCCTTTAAAATATTTTGTGGTCTACATCACGTGTCTGATTGACGTCGTTTTCGTTCTCTAACCTAGATAACATCATACCTATTATTATTACCTTTCTACAAAACACGCACGTTAAATGATTTTTTTTTATAAATCTATGCTCTTTATTATAATACTAGCGGCCCGCCCCGGCTTCGCACGGGTACATTACGGTTACATTATTGGAGTTTTAGTAAGGATCCCTTTTTTTTCAGTAGTTTCGGAGCCTATTCATTACAATCAAACAAATAAAGTTTTCCTCTTTATAATATTTAAAGTAGATCTTTGTTGGTTTTTTGTTTCTGTCAGTTTTAAAATAGTTCGAATATTTTCAACACACAAACGTTTAACCAATGCTGTGGCTTTTACTCCCCACTTTAACATGTCCATCATATAAAATTCATCGATCAATTTTGGATAATTTCGCTTAATTGTTCACTACCGCATGTTGCGTACGCAGTAGGTATTTGTATCTATATTTAGTATAATGGCCGTGTTTAAAAGCAATTACATTAATAAAACCTTCATAAAGCTTTTATGAATATGAACAGGTAACTTTCAATAATGTCTATTAATTGTTTCAAATATTTGGTTATGTATTCTAACTTTAGCAATTAGCACATTGTTCAATAGTTTCTAGCTGAAACGTTTCTCTAATGTGGCGTGAAGTAGAGTCGGATTTCAATCAACTATAAATCTATACAAATAAATAAAATTGGAGTGTCTGTTTGTAATATCAAAATAACACCTTTTCACTAAATGCATATGAAAGTACATAAGACACCTATAACAAAAACGCGATTCAGATTTTTATTGTCTGTCTGTCTGTTTGCCGTTCGTCTGTCTGTCTGTCTGTCTGTGTGTTTGTTCCGGGTAATCTCCGAAATGGCTGGACCGATTTTGACGGGACTTTCACTGGCAGATAGCTGATCTTTTAAGGAGTAACTTAGGCTACTTTAATTTTAGGAAAACAATTTTTTTTTTAAATGGGTCCTGTCGCGCGGGCTCAGTACGCGGGAGCGGGCTTTTTTATTAAGTTAAATTCCACGCGGACGAAGTCGCGGGCTCAGTTAGTAGAACATAAAGTAACGAACGTGAGAAATTAAAAGCTCAAAAAACTAGAAGAGGAATCAATTGCCCCCGTCCCAATGCCGAATGAAAAACTACCGCCCCCTTAGAATGGAAAATAAACAAGCATTTTCAATTGGCATACTTCCTCGGGACTAAGTTCCAGGGTAGGAACAAAACTACCAACATGTACACAACTGCAGGCAACTGCATTTACTGAAGCGGAAAATTGAGCTAGTGCCAATTTTATTTTTCAATTCCCATCGTTTGGTACAACTGGTGGCTATTAGGCCAGTTTCATTAAAAGACCGGTGCTTTAGCGAACCACTGTTCGTTTGAAATAATGGAAATCTTGACCATTTCAGTTCAGAGTTGAAGTCCAACATACAGTTAATCATCATCATAATTACTTAAGCCTAAAGTCGTCCACTGCTGAACATTGGCTTCCCCAAGGTTATTCACAACGACCGGGCTCGTGCTACTCGCATACAGCGGTTCCCTGCATCCTGGGGCCCAACTCTGGTAACCGCTGGAATCTCCTTCGACTCGCACTAGACTCGCAACACGTTAAAACTGCCGTATCGCCATTCTGAATTCGTCAGTTTTGACGTGCAGCTTCATTATTTGAAATTAGTATGAAAACTGTAGAATCGAGATTCACTCTACGCCTTTTGTTTTCATACGAGCATTTGATCAATCAGATATTAATTACGTGGAAAATTGAACCTTATCACCGATCGCTTTCAACATTATTGTACTGATCACCGCAGGTATCTCGCGCTCTTCATTGGTAGGTTCCCGAGTGAATTGGATGCGTGTCCGTGACTTCATTTGTGAGTTTAATGGCTGTTCAATAAATTAATTGGACCAGTAATTAATATAATTAAAAGTACTCGTATTATCATTTAAACTGCCCTAATAATTAATTAACTCCATGCTGCCTTTTAATACTTAGATTAAAGAACGATTGTCAAAACTAGGGACGCCCGAAAGAGGCGAAGCTTTATGGTATAAAGCGTAGGAACTACGCGTTAAAAACAGCTGCGGTGCGCCTGAACATCTATATAGGTATATGTCGTGTAACGCTACTGACGCTTAGCACGAACAGAGTGGCCGCGCGGCGATCCACCCGATCGTCCGTATAAAAGCATCGCTTCAATAAAAAAGAGGTAATTCTGTGGAACTATAACAACAGAGACTTTTCTTCGATATACATAAATACTTATTAATGCAGCCTTCAATAAGTTATGAAGTTTACAACTCCTTTCCGACCATCTGTCTGTGATCTGTTACTAAGAATAACCCAAGGGTCGGGGATTCAGCGGCACAACCAGTAATCAATCATACTACAAGAGACAGCGAAGTGCCTGTGCTGGTGGATAAGTGAAGTTGACGAACTGCATTCTACGCTTCTGTGGCAACACGCACACATAAAAGGCGTCAACGTGATTGGCTGGGCACACAATGACGCCGTTGTTTGACATGGGAACATTGAAGTGTGTGTGTGTATATCTACACAGTATAAATGTATGTATGCGTTTCCTGAATATGATTGTGCGAAGTGAATCGGGTGAGTTTGATGCGGTGTTTTTGTCCCCCCTATCCTGTCCCAAGCAGATGAGCTTCCAGCAAATAGCCAGACTAATGATAGACGAGACAAATTGTTCGAAGCACCCCAATGTTGCGGCGGTGCTAATTTATTTTTGTCACAGACATTTTGTAATGACGGACGTTTTGGGTATAATTATAGAATAATGTTCGTGGAATGCTTTGATAAATGTCGGGGACAATAAATTACCCGCTTTTGTCTGAGCATACATGAAGGATATCGTTAGAATTATAATCTTGTCACTGAGATACAAGGCTCTTTGTTCCAGAATCTTTATTGCGTACGTACATGCCAACAAAAACTTGGCAGGATGTGGCCAGTGGCTAGCCATTGAAACTAACGAATCGGTTGAATAGAGATGCTGCGCTCAGTTGGTTCTTTAATGATCTCTATTACATATTAAAAAATATAAGGTAGGTCCGTTTAAAATGTTGTAGAGTTGACCTATTGAATAGCGAATTGTTATTTTTTTATAGACCCGGCTGATTTTATTAATTACCGTAGCCTAAAGTTGCACGTTGCCGATCAAAAAGGGAGTGGAACAATGGGAGAAGGGAGGGGAGCTAGCCTTCCGGCTCTCCTACTCGACGTATGACTCAATTGGCTACAGCTTGTCTCTACCACCATAAATGATACCATGGGTATAAATCTTAACTGAACACTAGTACCATCCAGTTTATCCTACTATCCTACTAATATTATAAATGCAAAAGTTTGTGAGTGTGGATGTATGTATGTATGTATGTATGTATGTATGTATGTATGTATGTATGTATGTATGTATGTATGTATGTATGTATGTTTGTTACTCCTTCACGCAAAAACTACTGAACGGATTTGGATGAAATTTGGAACACAGATAGATTATAACCGGGATTAACATATAGGATACTTTTTAACCCAATAATCCAATACTACGCGGATGAAGTCGCGGGGCACAGCTAGTTGAAAACAAAATCCGATGAATGCCTTCCTAATCTGAAAGAATTTGTTATATTTTTTACTCTTGGCGCAGTGCAGGACGACCGCTAGGCGCAGTGGTTTGAGCGTAGGCCGCTCGGCTCACTGCACATGGTGGTTGCAGGTTCGATTCCCGCTGGGGCAAATTTCGGAAATGGCCTTTTCGTAATTTGCCCAGGTCTGGGTGTCACTGGGATCGCCCCCAGTCAATTGTACGGTACCCATATTACAAGCTTTGCTTAGTTTGGGACTGTACAGTTGGTGTGTCAGTCTGGCGATATTTATTTATTTTACTCTACAAAATTTATGAAGGGAATTACAACAAGCGAAATTTATATCTATACTCGTTAATCATTATTTTATAATATTCTTAATTAGGACATTCAATTATTATTAATGCCGGGCATTATTATTAATGTAACACACAATAACACTTCTTACATTTTATAATACAAAGCAACTGAAATTCGTTGCGTCACGTCAGTTATAAAAGGTAGGTTTATGAAATATTGAACAGTATTTTAATTCTTTTCTCATGCTTCTTATTGTCGATCACCTCCTAAAGCTGCTGTGTTGTCCTTCTTCGAAGTTTGTTTATTTTTAGACTTAGGCTTTTGAATTTTCTGCGTTACTTTGACGTAAGTCTTCCATCTGAACACTTCTTCGTTCGTAGTCGTTAAGATACCTTGCACATCGGCCCGGGTCCTCACAATCAGAGATGTGTATGTGAATGGTATGTTGTATGGGAAGTTCTCTAAATGGATCACCAAATTTGTGAAATTGTATTTTCCCTGAAATTATGAAATAATTAATTAAGTATTGCAAAAGTTTAAGAATGTGTAGAATTATATTATTATGATTTTTGAAATATTGTAATTAAATATGAACTACGTACTGGTGGAAACGGACAGCTCCAGTTACCAGGCAACTGTTTGGCATACATTTGGCCGAAAAATGGTTCTTTGTATAAAAAGTCGCACAATTTGTAATCTCCCTGAATTGGTGTGGGAATGTAATGGCCGCTCAGAAACTCATACAGTACCATTTTCAACTGAAAAAATAAAAATACGCACTAGTTAATTACGTTAGGATTTTAAGGATGCAGACCATGCATCCCCCCTCGCTTTCAGAGGAGGCCCATGTCCAGGAGTTGGAGATAATAAGAGCTAATCATTATTATATTACTTAAATACTTATTACACATTATTAGAGAAGATTTTCGGCACAGCTATTCTAAAGAAGAATGAAGTACATAGTGTAAGCGGATGCTGACAGGCAGGCGACAATTGCCAATTCTTTATCATGCTGTACTGCGTCGCCTGTGTCTCAGCATACGCTAAGCCTTACCGTTAGATTGTTCCCACATCCTACATACGAATCGAGTTCCATATTGACATAGTGAGGACTGTGCCGCCCTCGCTTCCTAAAGGTCACGGACATGTGCTTGAGGTATTTCCGGTTGTAATACTCCAGCTCATGCCTCTCTGGAGACACTTCTATTGCCTGAAAATAGTCCTATGTAAAGATAGTTCAAACCACGAAGACGCACCTCACTATTTTTACCGAAGGGTCGCCGCGGGTTGAGGGGAGTTGCAATGTAATGTTGTAATCTAAGTGTGCGTGTGACCATATCGCCAAGTACGTCATGATAGAACTAACACATTAGTAGTACCTTGCACGCACATGGACTGTGGCAAGTGGTGGGGCGCGTCTTCGTGGACTGAATTAACTTATACCTAACTTTTATGTAGCTGGGACACCAATTTGTGGTGGCGTCACTTTAGCCGTGCACGTACGATTGCTTTCCGTATTTGTTCTTAATATTTATAAACAATGAACTGAAACAACTCGTAATGCTCACCAGTTTAAATTTTAGCACACATAAACTTAGAACACACAAAACCATAAATTTCATTATAATTCCGGACGCTTTCTGTTTGCTGTTGCTGAAATGTTCTCCACTACTATTGCTATTGTAAAATATTTATACACTTTTATTTAGAATATAATTTTTTTGTGAACATTAAAATGATATTAGTGAAACTATTGTGCGTTCACATAATATGAGAATATTTGGAAGATGCGGAGGTATAGGTACCTAATAATTATGTATTCATGTTTGTCCATCGAATACTTAACACAATAATGATTTTATTTTTATGAGTCGGTATTCATAATGATGCGAACAGTACTAATAGAGACCAGAATTGATCAAAGTATTGCGGATGTGAGGGTCATTACCACATGGCACTTAATTAAAAAAAAATATCATTACCTACTATGTAATGATTTCGTTACAAATGATTCACTATTTCCTGTGAACGGTAAATATGAATTTAATGATCTAATGTGTTTGGAATAAGGAACTTATTAAAGTGGCAGTGCAGCAGTGACGCAGGGATAGCCGATTGATTCAGCACGCGTCTTGCAGGCACAAGGTCCTAGGTTAAAACCCCGGCTCGCACCTCTGGGTTTTTCGTAATCTATGTGCGGATCATAATTTCTATATGATTATCACTTGCTTACGGTGATGGAAAACATCGTGAGGAAACCTGCATGTCTTAGAAAATCTAACCAATTTTCGAAAGACATGTGAAATCCGCCAACCTGCACTTGGCCGGCGTGGTGTATTATGAATTCTGCCTGAATCCCCCTCGCATTGAGGAGCAACCCATGCCCAGGAGGGGGACGTTAAAAAGGGCTTAATTACTTATAAAGTGGTTGTGAAAATATTTTATAGGCATAGAGATGTTTAAATATATTTTGACAACCACATCGCGAAGAGGCGTGCTCAAAATTTCCCCCATTTTATCTAATACTACTTACTAACGAGAAATACTTATTCTAATTTCGAATTCTTTCTCTCTATTCTAATTCTAACCAATCAATGCAATCCACATTGAGGTAAAACAAGTGCCTGTGCGTGAACGCAGGTGTCTCTATGTTTCATCAAAAGTTCTGCATTTAAAATGCGACCTACATTGTAGACAACTAGGTATATATTATATAATCTAAAATATTTATTTTCCACCACCATTCCATTTTTATATTTCCCCTCGGTGTTGACGCATGAGTTATTATGAAAAGGGAGGGCTGTGAAAGAAATACGCACAGCCAGTGTTCGTATGAACCGGTGACCTAGCGAACTTTAGAAATTCTAGCGAAGTGAGTACAGATTTAGACCTATATTTTATGTTATGCTACTAAAGACTAGAAAATGTTTAAGATCTGCAAGAACCGCTTCGAAATATATTCGTAAACACGTTCTAATTTGTAAACATGTTTGATATAAGTACTTAAGCCAAACTCGATATGGAATGTTTGTTATGTTCATTTTTTGTCGAGAATTTTTGTTGTTTAATTGGTATTATTTTATCGATATTTTCACCCTTTTTATTAGCTATAAAACTTACATAAGGCCTTTTAAAAAAATATTGCTAATATATTTTTAACATCTGCCAGTCATTCTTACTAGGAAACAGTTTTATTATTAAATATTCTTTATTGAATTTGGGTTAAGTATATCAATATAGGTTATGTTTTAGTGGGAAGGCTGGACAGTCGTCCAGGAGTCCCACATATCCGTCCGGGTTCCCCCGAGCCAGACGGAATGCGTAACCGCATTTCCCAGCGAAAACAAAAAAAAAAAGGCTATAGGTAAGTAGTATCATAAATGTAGCTACGGACATTACTATTTACTATTACCCCCCCCCCCCCCCTTATCTTGGTAAAATTTATAGAGGATCTGCATTGTAACATCTAAATAGATGTTAATACACAACAGTTTCTACTAAAATCTGAGTGTTTGGCGGCAGGCCAGAACAGTTGCGCTCAATAACCAGTTAAACGGTACAACCTGACACCACGCACTATTTAGTGCTGGTGTTAACACTGGACCTTAAATTCCCCTTTAGATTATACCTAACAGTAAACTGAATTAACCCAAGCCTCGGTTACCTACGGCTAAGATTCAAGTCTGATTTTCAGTTAAACGAAGTAAACTGACTTATTTGTTGTATTTCTATACAAAAGTAACAAAAGAACATTAAAATAATTTCATACATAAAAGACTTAAAATATGTCAAAATAATTCACACAATTTAAAATAGGCGCGCGAAGCCTGATAGGTCTTGAGGCCAAATTAAATTGTCAAAGTCAAATTGTTTATTCTGTTGAGGCCCGAATTGAGCGGAGACGATTTGGTTTTTCACTTAACTTTCAATTGAATACCTACCTTGGTTGAAACTAAAATTTCAGATGTAGCTGTATTTCAAGATTCAAGAACTGTGGATAGATTTAGTAGGTGGCACTAGATGTGTCCGCTATCCCATAACGTAGGGTTCTCAACTGTATTGACAATAATCCCGCCACACACTCCCACCACTGTAACTCCTGTAAGCCAGGATCGACAATGGTGACCAATAATGACGTCGAGGTTTGACCCTCGACGAGACCCGGGGAAAAGTTAAATTGTCTTGGAACCCGCACGAATTTAATTGAAAGAAATAATAGGAGGAGTTGGAAGAAAATATTTCCACTTCCCTCCGGTGCAAAGCGGGAGACAAAATATATGCAGCTGGTATGGGCTAATTGCCATAGAAACAAGACTTTTACAGCTGATTGAAGACCAGTTGTAAGGCACCATGGATCGTAATATGACTAATGTATTGACAATAGCGAAAGCTTGCCATCCGAGATCGGTTTCGCCTGCAAATTGGTTTTGTGTCACGTCTATCGGATATTTGAATTGGTTTTGACCTCACTATGGAATAACTTCCAATATGGGCGCGTTTTTCCCCCGCTATTGGCACTTGGTTGCGGCTCGATATTTATTAAGCTCGTTTTTCGTATACATACGAAGTCGATACGTGTATAACTGACGAACTTATTATGTGAAATAGAACTCTATTTTTTTCTCTTGTTTTCAATCCTATGTTCACGATATTTTGAACGATTGTTTTAAAAAGATAAAGTAAACAAAAATATATTTAGTCTTCATTTTTTTAAAAATATTTTATTATGAAGGATGTATTCAATGTGTATTTAATTAATTTATATATTTTTTGTAGTTTTCCAAGCTATTATAATACTAGTTTAATAACTTAGCAAAAATTTCGGGATTATCGGGATAAAAAGTATCCTATATTAACATATAGGTATAACACAGATCGTTTATAACCGGGATTAACATCCCGGTTATAAACTATCTGTGTTCCAAATTTCATCCAAATCCCTTTAGGTGTTTTTGCGTGAAAGAGTAACAAACATACATCCACACTCACAAACTTTCACATTTATAATATTATATATTTATATATATATATATATATATATATATATATATATATATATATATATATATATATATATATATATATATATATATATATATATATATATATATATATATATATATATATATATATATATATATATATATATATATATATATATATACATATATATATATATATATATACATATATATATAATATACATATATATATAAGTAGGATTAACCCTCAATGTGTAGGTACCTACATAAATTTAAAGAATTAAACTAATTAATATAGTATTATTCGGAGCACTCTTGTATAACGGCACAATAGGTTGTCACATTGAAAAGATATAAAGTATACTGCGCCAGTGTTCATGAATGTACAATCAACCTCAAAAGTTTGAATGTGAAAATATGAAAATGGAAATTTGAATAATTTCAAAGTATTTATCTGATTCACGATTTCAAATGCATAAAATATCAAATCTTGCAACAGCATTAAAATAATTAATAGCAATTATTTATTCCGAGCATTATTGTATTAACAAAGCATTAAAAAGTAGTTCCAGAATCAAATGTATTAAAATTCGAACAGATAGATTGACTATTCATAATAAGCATGTGAATCAGGATTAAAAACTAAGAGTACTTACCTAGGCACCCAACAATATTCAGAATCGTAAAATTAAAAATTACTTCACAATTTCACAATTAATAAAACATTCATTTTACTAAAAACTGAAAATGTGAATAAAAAGGTTAGTGAAATGCAAATTGAAATATGGCCAAGTTCATTTAAATTAATTTCTGTGAAATAAAATAGCTCCACATTGGAAGTGAATAATGCACTAAAATCCTTTCAAATATGCATGACGGAGCCGTCTGGGTGGGTCCTGATGTGTAATGTGACGTAATCCGATCGCCGAACGCAATTAACCTAAATCTTATATATTTTCGGATGCCAATGTTTTCCGATTATTTTAATTTGTGAGACAATTATTATTTGATCAGAGTCCTGAATATTTAGAGCACGAAATATTTACTTACCTACCGTAAAAAAAAATGGAATTTATATTGAAAACGGTTTCAGTATTTGCCATTTTTGAAGTAATTACTGTTAATAATCGAATTATATGCCATACGAATACAAAATTAAGGTAATAATATTATATTTTTAAACTAGCTGAGCCCGCGACATCGTCCGCGTGGAATTTAACTTAACAAAAAAGCCGGCTCCCGCGTTCTTTGTTTTTCTAAAATAAAAGTAGCATAAGTTACTCCTTAAGACATCAGCTATCTACCAGTGAAAGTCCCGTCAAAATCGGTCCAGCCGTTTCGGAGATTACCCGGAACAAACACACAGACAGACAGACAGACAGACAGACAGACAGACAGACAGACAGACAGACAGACAGACAGACAGACAGATAGACAGACAGACAGACAATTTTTTTTTAAATCGCGATTTTGTTATACGTGTCGTATGTACTTTCATATGCATTTAGTGAAAAGGTGTTATTTTGATATTACAAACAGACACTCCAATTTTATTTATTTGTATAGATTTACAAATTTCCAGATCCGTTTCCGGTATATATTCGAATGTTTGATATTGCATAGGTATCATCTTTCTGTTGGACAGTTCACCCGACTGCGAAGAACAAATGCACTTAAGGCTTTGCGCTTGCCATGTATTTTGAAATGGAATACAAGCCCTTCCCCCTTTAAATGATTGTAGACCTTCGAGCACCCTCGACCTATAACCCGGGAATAAAAAAGATTTCAAGACCCGGTATCGTTAGCTAGTGCTTGAACCCAGTAAACTACGATGTTTCCACATTGTGTGAATGGAACTAGGGCACGCAGTATTTGTGTGGCGGGTGCGTGGAGGGCTCTCTTGCACTCTCACCTTGTAATAACGATCCTCTATTAAGGGGTGGGAATGTCGACAACCCCTAAGCGAGGCGAGTATGTTTTGCTGTTTTGAGTAACGCTGAGAATTTTTATTTTAGAATTTTGTCTTTGTTTTTCGCATGCAGGTCAAGTGAAATAACATTTTTACGTTATATTATGAAAGCCTTTTGGCTAGGCCTTATATAACGCTCCCCCTCAAAACCTTATTTGCAAAGTTGTTGGTACTGATAAAACATCTAATTTTGTGCGATAGCGTAAAATTATTTGCCCCGCATCAAATACGCAATAGTAGCGTAAATATTTGGCAGCGCACTCGGCTCGCGGGAACAAAAAACAATCGTTTAGTTCGTTTAGTTTCCTGTTTGTTCGCGGGATCCACGCGGGATTGCATTAAATGTTAGTTTTTACGTTTGATTCGTAATAGAGTGGCATATTGAAATTTGAATATTTATCGGATCGCGGCGAATTAGGATATTTAGAATAAAAGGAGATTACCTACCTATATCTATTTTAGTTGACCGAAAAATCTGTTTTCTTATTGACGTTATTAATATTTTAAAACTAACATTACAAATCACACGATAGTACCTACCAAACTTCAAACAAATTTAATAGGTAGGTAAGTACCTAAGTGGATATCCTTAACAATGCCTGAATCATCACATCACATTAATAGCCCTTATTAAATGCATAAAAAACCTTCAATTACAAACATCTATAAATATTAATCATACTAATATTATAAAGAGGAAAACTTTGTTTATTTGATTGTAATGAATAGGCTCCGAAACTACTGAACCGATTTGAAAAATTATTTCACTGTTGGGAAGCTACACTATCCCCGGGTGACATAGGCCATAATATATTTTCTAAAAAATTTGGGATCCTTACTAAAACTCTAATAATGTAACCGCAATGTACCCGTGCGAAGCCGGGGCGGGCCGCTAGTATCAAATACAAACAAAGACAAAATCATCGCAGTAATAAAATGAACTTAGTTATTTAAACACAAGAAAAATGCAAGGCGCAAAGGAAAGAGAAAGATTGCTGTCATATTTTTAACTTCACCCTCCAAACCTCATTATAATTAGGAGACAGAAGCATCTTTCACAAAATGACTGTCATTTACAAAACAAGCAAGTGTCGCGAAGAAATATTATTATTTTTGTGTGATTAATGAGTTGTGTAAGTATAAGTATCGCCAGACTGACACACCAACTGTATGGTCCCAAACTAAGCAATGCTTGTACTATGGGTACCGTATAATGGACTCGGGGCAATCCCAGTGACACCCAGACCAAGGTAAATTACAAAGGCCATTTCCGAAATTTCCCCCGGCGGGAATCGAACCCGCAACCGTCACGTGCAGTGAGCCGAGCGACCTACCCTCGAACCACTGCGCCAAGCTGTCGTCGGTATGAATTGAATATAGGTAGGTATCTACTTAGTAACAGTAACGTAAATATGAGTAGGTATCATTTGAAAAAGTGAAGTAAAAATATTTTTTCATTACTCATACTCTGAAAGTAGGCCTGAAGTCCCTGAGGAGCGGGTTGAAAGTAATACTTTTCCGGCCCGGGAGAATCGCTTTCAACTGACAGCTGTCAAATTATAAAAAAAAAAAACTAGTTCCATTTTCACATTTCTATGGAACCATGTTCAAACTTTTTCTACAGTCACTCAATTACAGCACGATGTAAAATTGAAATAACATAAAGTTAAGTATTAATTAAAGAATATATATTTTTAAATGACTTTAATTATAATTTAGTTTCAAGAATTTCTTTAAAATAACATAGATTTGGGCAAAATATTTAAAGATGAAAATGAAAAATAATGGCTAAATAATGAAGTTGGCCGGCCAACGAAAAAAAAAATAGGCGGCAATCCGATCTTTATTTTTTTTTCGAGGTTCAGAGTATTGTTTATACTTCCTTGTATTATTTCTTTAGCCAATTCTTGTTTTTATTTTTACTTTCCTTGTATTCGTAATGAAAAGCACAGTGTTTACCTCGGGTGAAAGACTTATTTTGTCCCTCGAACTATTAGCGCCCTCACTACGCTCGGGCGCCAAACTCCGTCTCGGGACTTAATAAGTCACTTTCACCACTCGTGTAACAATGTACTATTAAGAAAGATAGATGAAAGAAAGATAGATACTATTCATTATTTTAACATGTTTACACAAATAGAAAGCTGATAGATGTACCAGCCTATTTCTAAAATTAATCGATTGAAAATTCCTACCACGGTAAGCTCCGACTGAATTGAGTGTATGCCCCCCCCTTCTCACACCTCTGTACCACTCCCCTTCAAGACGGAAACGTGCGAGCAATGCCTTTGCAAGCATTTATAGGCTACTGTAACTGCTTAACATCAGGCAGGTTGTACGCTTATATGCCGACTTTGTTCTATAAAATTATCGAACTGTAATTATCGACGGCCAAGTTATAATGGAGAGCTACAATGCTTTACATATTATATTAGTATTAGGTAACACCGCAGTTTATAATCCCGTATTATGTTTAAAAATTACGCTAAAACGAGTTTCATTAGCAGACAACACGAAAATATGAGAGAAGGGTTTAAAAGCAATTAGTTCGCCGTCACTCTGTTTTGTGTTTAATTATTGCACACATTTATTTACACATTAGGTTAACGACAAAAACGGAACCCTTCTTTTGGTACAAATTGTCGGTACTAAGCTGGACTCGGCGTTCCACTTTGGGCGCGAATTTTCGTTAATCTCCACGATCCATTGGTCCATTCCGACAATTTCATGCAATAATAAGCTTGGAAAAGGAATGGAGTTTATAAACAATTGTTTAATCTATACAAATAAATAAAATTGGAGTGTCTGTTTGTAATATCAAAATAACAACTTTTCACTAAATGCATATGACAGTACATACGACACCTATAGCAAAAACGCGATTAAAAAAATTTTTGTCTGTCTGTGTGTGTGTTTGTTCCGGGTAATCTCCGAAACGGCTGGACCGATTTTGACGGGACTTTCAATGGCAGATAGCTTATATTATAAGCAGTAACTTAGGCTACTTTTATTTTAGAAAAACAAAATTATAAAATGGGTTTTGTCGTGCGGGCTCAGAACGCGGGAGCGGGCTTTTTTGTTAAGTTAAATTCCACGCGGACGAAGTCGCGGGCTCAGCTAGTGTTAATATGTTTATGTATTTTTGTTGAGCTTATCGACATCCACAAATTCTATGTCTATCTTGGGCCTCTAGCATTTAAGAGCTTAGACTACCAGCAATACGTTTTGAACTCTATTTTCCATTTGCCTGCAAGCATTTGTTAGTTCTCAATTAAAATTTGGACGTTTAAAATGTCACTTTTGATGAAAATGTGAAAAATCGTTTTGTATCGTGAAATGATTTTTCATCGCGCCATGTTGGGGCTAGATTGTTTCTGGTAGTAGGGATGTGAATAAAGTTTTATCTCAATCCATGTTTGTAGGATATGTATGAAATAAGTCAGCGTATTTTATGCTTTATTCAATAGTGGTTAAGAGCACTATCTATAACTTAAGTCAATGGATTCGTTTTACAATTACAACAATTACATTTGAATCGATCGTATTTTTTTTCAAAAAGATCGCGAAATAAATTTGTCCTTTTTATTGTTTACAAATACAACATAAAATCAAAATGCCTATTTATAAAATACACATGTGTAATTTTATAACAGTTGAAATATATAGGTAAGTTCTTATGTACCTACTGAAAAAGTTTGAAAAATATAACATTTTCGAATTATGCCCATCACTAGCGGTGACCGAGTGTTATAATTAATCGTCCCCACGCTCTCCCTACACGACCTTCTCACCCGTCAATTTAGAATGTTAGTCGTTTCAACGAAAAATTGTACGATACAATACTCTTGGGAAATGTGAACTGCCAGCTATGTGATTGGTGTAATTTCGTTGTAACAAATGTATTGTCCAAATTATCATTGACTAGCTGTGCCCCGCGACTTCATCCGCATAGTATTGGATTATTGGGTTAAAAAGTCCTATATGTTAATCCCGGTTATAATCTATCTGTGTTCCAAATTTCATCCAAATCCGTTCAGTAGTTTTTGCGTGAAGGAGTAACAAACATACATACATACATACATCCACACTCACAAACTTTCGCATTTATAATATTAGTAGGATATTCAAAATGGTAAAAAATATAGTTTATATTTGCTTTGCTTCGAATATTGTTCTTATCTAGTCGTAAATAAGGGTGTTTTTAATATAATCGCCTACATAATTCTCTTTATTCCATTATACGTGTCTTTTCGATAGACTAAATCTGAAAAGAAAATGCCTCCATCTCTGTCTAATCCAATAAAGCGCGATCAATAATAGTTGGCACTAAACTATGTGAGGTGAGACATTAAATTGTCCCTCCACGTCCCCCAACTTCCCAATTAAATTATTGACTCTGATCGATATAAAGTTTACGACGTTTCAGAAGGCTGTTACTCTGTGGAATTTAATCAACCGTCTAAGATATTGGTCCGGGTCCCGGTATACCCTATATTAATCACTTTGCTATTTGCCAACTTTACGTTCGTACCCTTTGACACTTTGGGGTTCCGCGTATGTGTGATTATTGCCGTGCATTGTGAAGGTGTTGGGAATAATCCCCTTGCTATCCGGGCCGGTGAATCGAAGACCAGGGAATCGATATCGGAAACGGATTCGAAAACTTTCAATGTACTCGTTTTCGTCAACTATAATTTAATTTGGATAAATATTTCACTGATATAAACGGATTAAGTATGTTTGGGTATTACTAACGGAATAAATAACTTGGAAAATGACAAAAATACAGTGAACTACAAATTTAAAGTATTCGATAAAGATTCAAATAATTTAGAAAAACCCCCGCTAAATTTATATTTCTTTTAATGTCATAACTCGCAATCAAAAATGTTTCTTTATTACCTTCCATACTTTTCAATAGATTCTGTAGTTAAGTTCTAAATTAATTGCTATACCTGCGTAGATAATCATTTTATGTTATAAAACTCAAAACTGAATACCAGATGTTTTATCATTTGTTCTCCAAATACCTACTTGTAAACCAATCGATACATAGAAATTGTAAACACCAACATGAAATAATGAAAATAAATTATACTGACACCTCTTTAATTTGCAAAATGATTCAAGAACAACACCATTAGGACGGTTCATTTGCTATCATGATTGCTGTTTCCCACTCCCTGGCGACTCATTTAGACTTCGTAATGAATTCATGGAAATAATCACTGTTTTTGGGATGTTTGTAATTTTTCGAGTTTCTATGGTGTTTTACAAAACCATATTATTATTATTGTTTTGTTGATGTGATACAATCCTACTAATATTATAAATGCGAAAGTTTGTGAGTGTGGATGTATGTATGTATGTATGTATGTATGTATGTATGTTTGTTACTCCTTCACGCAAAAACTACTGAACGGATTTGGATGAAATTTGGAATACAGATAGATTATAACCGGGATTAACATATAGGATACTTTTTAACCCAATAATCCAATACTACGCGGATGAAGTCGCGGGGCACAGCTAGTAGGTACTTATAGTATCCTCTAGTATCAGGTCATATAATCAGATCATATACTTATGACAGTGTATATGGACCCTTTGGTCTGCTGGCTCTAAAATAAATCAATATCGTCAGACTGGCACACCAACCGTATGGTCCCAAACTAATCAATGCTTGTACTATGGGTAACGTACGAATGGCGATCCCAGTGACACCCAGACCTGGGCAAAATACAAATTGGCTATTTCCTAAATTTTCTCCTGCGGGAATCGAACCCGCAACCACCCATTGCAGTGAACCGAGGGGCCTAGGCTCAAACCATAGTCGTTTTATGAAAACCTCAAATAAGTTTCATCATTGCCTCCGCTCAAAGTAATGCAACATTTAAAATTAGGCTGGCTTAAGTCCTGAAACCATTAAATTAAAGTGAACCAGCCAACAAATAGTGTAACAAAGACGTGTAAAATATTTCCTTCGCAGCGCTAACTAAACTCTAATCATGTAGACCGCAATCCCGGAAATAGTTACTTGGTGAAACACTCAAATACATTACACGGACGTTATTGCCGGCTCGTTGGCAATGTTTCCGTTCTGGGCAAATATAGCTTTTAGGCTCTGGAACCGGATGTTATGTTATGTTATATTGTGTTTAAAAGCAAAGTTAGAGACATGTGTGGTATGATTTTTGAAAAATGAGTAAAAGAACTTGTGAATTTGTAGGTATGTAAATTAATATGTTAACCAACAGATAGGATTGATGAAGTTTATAAAACGTGGAAAATCTAGCAGTGGTAGAGCTAAGCTGTAGCAAATTCGCTTCAGCTCATATATGGGCTGACAAGACCGGGGCAGTACCACCCTCTCACAGAAGATCGGCGTAAAGTAGCTATCATAGCTGCGTTTCGTACGATGAGAGAGAGAGCTGGAAGCCCCACCCCCTCCCTTAAGCGAGCATTACAAGCATCTATGCTACGGTAACTCTAATCTATACAAATAAATAAAATTGGAGTGTCTGTTTGTAATATCAAAATAACAACTTTTCACTAAATGCATATGAAAGTACATACGACACCTATAGCAAAAACGCGATTTAACATTTTTTTGTCTGTCTGTCTGTATGTTTGTTCCGGGTAATCTCCGAAACGGCTGGACCGATTTTGACGTAACTTTCACTGGCAGACAGCTGATGTTATAAGGAGTAACTAAGGCTACTTTAATTTTAGAAAAAACAATTACGGTTCCGCATAAAAAAATAAAAATACATGAAATCAAAGAGTATCGCCGAAACGGGTGGACCGATTTTGACGGGACTTTCACTGGTAGATAGCTGATGTTATAAGCAGTAACTTAGGCTACGTTTTTTTAGAAAAACAAAATTAAAAAAAAATCGTCCTGTCGCGCGGGCTCAGAACGCGGGAGCGGGCTTGTTTGTTAAGTTAAATTCCACGCGGACGAAGTCGCGGGCTCAGCTAGTTTTAAATAAAAAACAATTATGATGCATTTTTCCAGTCATTGTTATCTGCCATAATGATCTTTGACCTGAATGTGTTAACCTATTTATGGTGCACACATTTAATTGTTCTTCAGTTATAATATTTTACGTTATTATTGTTTGTAAGATTAGGATATTTATTACTGACTAATCGCTTTATGAAAATTAACGTGCGGTAGGTAAATATATAATATAAAAGCCATATTACCGAAATTTTCATTAGACACTAGAATAAAAGGTATATAGGTATATATATTCATCAAATTAATTCACCGTAACACCATTGAGTTGGCACAGATAACAACTTCAGAGGTTTTATTAAATACCATCCAGCACGAACAAACTTTTAAAAGATAAGGGCGGTAATTTCATTTGAGCCGTTTAAAACTTTACAATTACTTTGGGGTCTGATTAAATTTTTAACAATATCTTTAATTTTTTTAATTTATAGATGTTCGGAGGGAGTTTCTTTGGGGTACTTTTGAAAGATGTTGCGCAAGCTGTGTAGGTTTCGTGTGGTTGAGATTTTACGGGTTTTATTATTGTAAAATATTATTATGACGCGTGTAATCAAATAGGTCAATACAAATAGTAGAAGAAATATTGGGTTTCCCTCAGTCCAAAGTAAGGTACGTATATCCTTGTTAAGTTTAGGACTGTTGATACATTACAATTGGGAGTATTCCCCTGGTAATTTATTTACGCTCCAGATTTCCCAAGATTATTACTCGCTGAATGGTGAAAGCAAATATGGCGACGCAATCTGCACGTATTTCCAAAGTTGTGTGAAGTTCACTAACGCGCACAGGCTTGATATAAAGACAAGCTCTCCCGCAAAACCATTAACGATTTTTTATGCACTCTAGAAAATATGTCAGCTTTGACGATAGTTAGGTGAGTCGATCGAAACGCCAGCGGTTAACAGAGTTGCGACCCCTGATGTTTATTAAGCAACATTTTACGCGGACTAACCGACATTCATACTAATGGGTAAACATATGCTGGTCCCTCAAGGGTCTGCCCATTTGGGGGTCCGTTGAAAAGCCGGAAAAGCGCTAATCCATCACGGAGAGTTACGACATCCTGAGCTTATGTACGAGCGTGGAACCCCGCTACGCTACATATTGGGGCTGGAATATTGGGACCTTCCCTTTTTATTACCGCCTGAAAACCTATTGTAAACTAAATCATCAAAATATTATGATACATAAAAAAAAACTAGATTCAACTATGAAAAACAGATAGGTAAAGAGATAAGCGCCTATATTGATTGACACGGTAATTATTTTTTATAAAATTATATCCTTTTTCGGCAGCTAAGTTTAGCGTCAAAAAGTGCTCAAAGTAAAGTGTTCTCTACTTAATTTCCTTTTGAAGTATGTTTAATAACTACACGTATTTCACCATTCAAAATAATATTTTCATAATATATTATTTACCAGATATTAATTTGGAAAAATGTTTGCTTATATTTTACTAGCTGTGCCCGCGACTGCGTTCGCGTGGAATTTAATTGACAAAGTCTCATAAAAACTTTCATCCCCAATTTTATCCCCTTGGGGGTAGAATTAATCAAAATCCTTTCTTAGCGGATGCCTACGTCATAACATGTACCTGCATGCCAAATTTCAGCCCGATCCGTCCAGTGGTTTGGGCTGTGCGTTGATAGATCACTACCGTACCTACTAAACACCTTTGAGTTATATATAGGTAGATTCGTTTCTTAAAGTACCTACCGTCACAAACGCCCTCAGTGCGAAAGTTCTAGATAACTTAAGTGGAACAAACTATGACGTCACTGCGTTGTTTACTCGAAGAGGAAAAGAAACAAGCTACGATCGGGTCACGGTACGGGGCAAAGTTAAGTGTCTTGCGGCGAAGTCACCCTCCAAACAATGGCAAACTATCGGACAATCTAATTACGGCATCTTCGCCATAATGGCGATAGTATTACGGGCTGATTCTGAATGGATAATAAAGTCTGGGTAATTACCCATAATATGATGAGTGTTTATTTGATGGATTATTTAAAAAATGTTCATTTATTTTCCTGTGTGGTTGTCTAATGACAGGATGCCATGTTAATTAAGCAAACGCCCACTCTAATTAGAGTACCTAGGTACGTAGGTATATTCTGGATGTAAAAGCCCAGTAGTATATGCAGCCATTTAGTTAAGACATTATGGAGTTTATATAAATACAGATATTACCTCCCAAGACTAAATTTGAATATCAAGAGGCTTTAAAAAACAAACAATATTTAAACCAAACTCAGAACTCATCGCAACCGGTATAAACTTATCGTCATTCAATCCACGGGAAAGACGGGACAACTTTATCTTTTTTTTCCTTTTATAAAATTAAACACTTTGGAAGAATTTGCGACGAAAATTTTGTATTCCTGCTGCGTTCCCTTGTGGACATACTTTGTTTACTTCGTATTTCTGTTACTAAGTTTTTATTGTCTCCGTATTTGCAGGTTGTTTCCTCAGTGGATTTAAAATCTTTTTCCGTTGAATACGTGCCTACTATTACTGCCGGCAATGCCTGAATAAAAGGACTTTTATTTTCTTTGTATTAATATTTAAGATGCATAAAAATATGTTTCTTTTTTACGAATGGATCCGTAAAGGTGGGCAAAGCGTATCTATACCTGGTCACCGACGTCGTGGCAGGCCAAGGCGAAGATGGTGCGACGATTTGAACACCTTTGCGGGTAAATCGTGGCCACAACAAACCCAAGATATGGACCGTTGGTGACAAAGAGGGGACAGCTGGGCCTTTGCCCAACAGTAGAACTTAAAAAAGGCTACTGAAAAAAAAAACAAAGTTCAGGTCATTAAAATTATATTGCATTGTAGTGTAAACAGAATATATTTGGTAAGATATTGGAAAAAATCTCTATATGAACGTTATATAGTTAAGCATGGTGACACCCTTAATTTCTAGGCCGTAGAGATCGCATTTCAACGGCGTAAGAGCTTGAAAGCTCGCAATTTCTTTCATAGGTAATTATTATGCTAAATAATATTACTTAAATACAAACATTATTTGTAAGCACTACAACTTTGTAATAATTAATTAGTAGAACAAAACAAATAACTCCCTAGACGACTCTACTACTGCATACAACTATATCTCGTAGAGTTACAATTAAAACGTGTGGAACATGAAACTTTTCACATAATTTCCAACCGAACAGGTAACATTATACTTGTTAACAAAGTATGGAAGTGTCAAAACTATCGTGCCAAATTGTTTTGCTACGTTGTCCCCGAGGAGCGCTGTTTCATAACGTCCCATAAACTTGAACATAAAAGCTAGGATGTGGCCTTAGATGCGCGGGCAGCGATTTTGTTAGAAAGCGGCTTACTTTTTTATGATGCTTTACTTGATATATGTATACGTCACTTTTGACAGTTTTGCTAAAAAAAACTGTCAAATTGACATATTAATTTGGGTGATACGTCAGTTTTGACGTATTGCGAGTCGAATGTGAGTCAAGTAGAGCGACAGTCGTTAATAGGGCTGGGCTCCTGGAATCCAGTAGCATTTTTTCTGCGGAGTTAAAGATCTTACCACGCCCACTCGATTGACGTTCATCGACTCTGTCGATGGATAATAGAATGAGATCAATTGACAGTTTCTTCTACCTACATCAAATCGAGCTGCTCGATTTTAATCGATTCCTTACAAATCGATGATCTATACCACTGGATACCCTCTGTACTTATAAATTACATTGATTGTCATATCGATCGATGATTGATCAATTATTTTATCAATCGGTATCCTTAGATCATCAAATCTACCACATCAATTGATTCTCAGATGATAGGTCAGGTGGATGTGGTAGCACCAGAGCTCGTGGTGTATGCGGGTTGGTGCACCGTTGGTTTTTAGTGGGTATACCATACGTCTTCGTAGTGCGAGGACTCCCACATACATTTCCTACCTCCCTCTCAAGGCGGAAGGGGACACATAAAGGGTTTACCGACGAAAAAAAAAAGTGGATGTGGTGACACCTCTATGTCTCTCCTCTATCCGCTCTTCCCTCACGCCCCACGTCAGCTGTTCCGTGCCCGTCACGTAGGCACCCTCGGAAGTGTCACCACCAGAGCATGCAATTAGTCGGCGTTTTGTGCAAATAATTATGTTCACGGAATTTCGCTCCCAACTCGCAGTCAGCGCCTCTTAATTCACAACAAACAGGTATCGTGTGAATTTTCAACCCTTGTAACTAACTGGTTGGACAGATTAACCCGTCTGGGAATTTCGGGGTGAATGGACACGACATTTGAAAACTACTTTTAGTATTTTTATAGTCATTTAAAGTCCTTATATTACACAGTATTATCTAGGATTTCTGTAGCTTTGTAAATGTAGCAGCGATTTATGTTTTCCTAATCCTCTGCTTTGAAAATAACGAAGTATTGGTATAGTAAAAAAATGTCTAGGCCACGTTCATAATGGATGTTTGACCTCAAAAAGCAGATATTTATCAATTTATTTAATAAAGACGAATCAATTTCCCGGTGAATAGGTATAGTCTTTTATCTATTTATTTAAATCATTTTCCGTAATAGCCAAAGGTAAATTAAAAAAATACTGTTCAAGTGCGTGTCGTGCTACGCACAATTACGGTTCCGTAGCAATTTCAATAACAAAATTTTATTTTTGGCTAACTAGTTTTGGCGATTATCATAAAAATGTAAAAAGCGTCGGAATTCATTATATTATAAATTTTTGTTAAATCTTTAAATGTAAAAATCTCGCAAACGCAATTTTTGATAATGAAATGTTGTACCCAAACACCATTTCATTTGAAAAATACCTTTTCAACGAAACCCCACATGGGGTAACTAAAAAAACCCCGCTCTTTCCATGTTTGTGGTTGTACCATGTGGTTGTACCATGTGGTTGTACCATGTTTGTGTTGTGTTTGTCAAAAAAGTAATTTTGCTACATTTCATATTTTTGATAGTGAGGTATAGTTCCTCATAGGGACTACGGAACCCTAAAAACAGTCTTCAGCTCTTTACAAGACTGCGTGATTACGTCATGACACTGGCCTCTATAAAGGTGACATTAAAGGGTTCCGCAGTACCTACTATCCGGCTTTGTGCATGATCGATGCCACAGATTACTTTGAGGTGGATGAAGCAGCTCTTCTTTCACTTAAACTGGTTAGCCTGGGGCGGAAGTGTACCGTTAGAACCGTATTGAATGACACGCAATATGGGAAGATACGGAAATATGTTGCAGTGGGAAAATGTGGCTTGGGTTTTTGTTTACATTTATTGTAGGAAACTGTCTATTTAGCAGTGATAGCGGTCTTGCGGGCACCAGGAGGTCCTGGGTTCAAACCCCAGCTCGCACCTCTGGGTTTTTCGGAATCTATTTGTGAGAATCATAATTTCTGTATGATTATTACTTGCTGGTGAAGAAAAACATCGTGAGGAAACTGCATGTCCTAGAAAATCTAACCAATTTTCGAAAGACATGTGAAATCTGCCAGCTCACACTTGGCCAGCGTGGTGGATTAAAGCCTATTTCCCCCTCGTATTGAGGAGAGGCTTGTGCCCAGGAGTGGAACGTCAAAACGGCAAAATTATTATGATATAACTATCTATTTACCCCATATTGTTATTAATTGCATAGCATATATTTGTTCTTCATTAAAAGATATAATGTATTGAATATATTTGGACTGTCCCGGTACGTGCAGAATCTCTGCAGCGATTTTGGACTCCTAAAAGTATTGAACTCAAGCTAGATTTTATTCGGGGAAGTTGCTAGCTGAGTTTGCTTTAGAAATACAAATATTATGAAATAATCAGAAGCCGTGTGACATAAGAATGACATTTCCAAGATAGCTATCAGACTTGAGATCGATTTATAATATTGAGTATTTCACTCTATAATCGTGAAATATTCCACTTATTAAACTAAAATGTAATTGTAAATTCAGCAGACTTATAAAAAAACCAAAACAACATAACGCAACCGAGGCAACAGTAGTGAAATATAATGAAATAAATCTATGTTTACAACGCTGGCATTCCAACGCGATCATTGGCGAAATGGAGCGCTCTGTTGTCTAGACAAATTGAACGAAATACAGACATGGCACTGTGATGAACGATGCTGAAGCGATAGTCAGATGAATTTAAAACCTGCTTTCATCGCAAACATGTTGCCTTGGTTTTCAGACGAAGTCTCTTAGTGTTAGAGCTAATCTGTTGTCAATAGACTGCTCATATACGGGTTGGCTTGGCCCGGGCAGTACCACCCTCTAACAGAAGATTGGCGTAAGGTAGTTAATATAGCTGCGTTTCGAGAGATGACTACAACTGGAAGCCCAACCGCCAACCTCCGTTTCCCTCGGCTACGTTTTGAAAGCTTCTAAAGGGTACGTCAACTGCTTAACATCAGTCAGGGTTAAGCTTGTTTGCCGACTTTATTTAACTACTGATTGTGTAGCAATATTGTAAATATGTACCTAGGTACCTCTGAAACATTAAATAAATACCGTCCAACTTGTTTTCTTGGTCAGTTATTTTACAGCTGCTGAAAGTAGCTTCTCTTCTACCGATACTCCATCCTTTTCAGTAAATATGTTCTTCCAGTACTTATAGCTGAATGGAAACCACCTCAAAATATTTATACCAGCCTTTTAATAGGTACTGTAGGACAGCCAAATTCTCTCCTCTACTTATTACGCAGCTATGATATGATATAATTTGTATTCCTTTTGATTTAAGTGCATTTAGTATCTCTGGTCCATCAGATAAGTCATTGTGATGCCTCTCTTTCATGCTCGTTACCTAATTTATAAACGTTATTTTTTTAATTACAACCACAAATATGTTTGTAGCTATAATAAGTGGCAACCCTGCTGCAGTCGGCCGCTGTGGGCGTGGTCCTGATGCCGGCCAACTGTTTACTTTGTTCAACGGCACACCCCTAATGCATCAAGCCCTTATCTATTCGCTGCAGTGCGCCGCGCCGTCTGCGGGAAATTAGCGGATATTTTTCCGATGAAACAACAGACGATCGATAAGATTTAAGACTAATGGGTCTTTAAATGGTGTCTTGCGGTTAATATTGTGACTACCAAAACAGCGTAAAATAAGCTTGATCTAGACTCAAACTTTTAAAGGTGCATATCTAAATATACTGACTGACTGACTGACAGAGTGATCTATCAACGCACAGCCCAAACCACTGGACGGATCGGGCTGAAATTTGGCATGCAGGTAGATGTTATGACGCATCCGCTAAGAAAGGATTTTGATTAATACTACCCCCAAGGGGATAAAATAGGGATCAAAGTTTGTATGAAACTATGTCAATTAAATTCCACGCGGTCGAAGTCGCGGGCACAGCTAGTTCTTTCATAAATTGTTTGAATTGGTGTTACACATGTAATAATATCATGGCTGTCCTCAGGAATTATAACATATAATAGACCATAAAAAGGTAAAATGAACGCCGCAATTATTATTCTTTTGCCACTGTTCACGTTTACGGGGCCGCTTTGTTCGTAATTCGTCCATTGTGGACTCGTCTTTCAACTTAGCTATCTTTGTTTCCGACAATTCATATTTTTAATCAAATTCATTGCAGGCTCTGGTGGTTCCATTTTTACGTTTTTCATTTTCTATCGCAATAAAATTTCCTTTTGAATATAATATTGGTGGTAAATTTTCCATTAGGTAGACACAATAATTGTTGGTTGACAGTTAATATTGTGGTAGCTAGTAAAATTAAATTAAATAGGGCCGATGGTGCTGATGTACAAACTAAACATAACTAAAATTACTAAATGTATTGCATATCTTTCTTATGGTCGTAATGAACAAGACAGAAACACATTACGTGTGGGTACTGTACACTGGACTCAGACGATCCCTGACACCCACACTAATGAAAATTACGAAACAGCCATTTACAAAAATTATCCCGGCAGGAATCGAAACCGCAACCACTATGCGCGGTGAGCCGAGCAGCCTACGCTCGAACCACTCCGCCAAGCCGTCATCTGCTTAGTCATGATCAAGAACTTTATACAGTGTTTTAATACAAGCTTCTTGGTCATGATCAAAGAAATTGTAATTTATTTGTTCATGATAGATGCCAATTCTGTTGTCTTATGCTTGCCAATCAGCCTGTCTGCTGTGTCAAAGTTAAGAGGCGCAAATCCTCTTTCTTAATATTTCTCTCTGATTTGTAAGAATAATTAAATCTATACAAACAATAAAATGTTAATGTCTATTTGGAATTTCAAAATATTAGCTTCTTAGTAAATGCATATAAAAGTATAAACGGTAATTATATAGCAAAAAAAAGGATTTTTGAATTTTTTGTCTGTCTGTTTGTTCCGGCTAATCTCCAAAACTGGACCGATTTTCACGGAACTTTCACTGGCAGATAAATGGTGTTACAAGGAGTAACTTAAGCTATTTTTATTTTATCGATATACCACCCGGGCGGAGCTGCGGTAACAGCCAGTACAAAATAAATGCCTAACCTGTTCCAACTGTTTTGCAGTTAGGGAATAATTTATTTACCAAGAAAATATATTGGTGAACGTTTCAATGCACGGCCAAGTCATTGAGAAATTCAATAGGTCTCAACATCTAGCGAAAGTAATCCTGTGAAAGCGTCTTTTGGGCGCTGTGGAGACGGCTAGACGATGCGATACTAATATCACTTACACCGAACAAGAGTTGTGTTTCAATACATCGGTCCCTACGGCGTGCTTTATTGAAATAAGTACACAATTGTAGTTAATAACATAATATTTTTTATATCATATAAGTATGCTAGTGACAACAACTCTATCGAAAGTATTAGTATATAAACTAAACAAAACTAAATTTATAAATATGATCATCCTCAGGCGACAACGGTGTGAACAAGACATCTCTACTAAATTTGTGTAATTGAGTTTTCATTAAGGCTAAAGCGCCCATCTAGCCCGCGAAGTTCAAATTTTTTGAGTTCTTTTAGAAATTTTTCAAAATCTGACTATCATAAAAGACAAATTTTGTAATTCGTTTTGTAATTCGAAAAAGACCGTGTGCAGTGCATTTATTAATACATTTATTTTACTCTAAATATTATCACGGTGTTATTTAAGTCCTTATTAAAATATCAGTAGGTATCTTCAATCCTTCTCCACATTGCATCACACATGTCGGTGTGTTTAATCACTGTGTCAAGCTAACACGGTGTATAGAGTAAACGCGGGTGTACGCGACACTCGACACCCGGGGCGACACCTCACGCGACTTCGTACCTATCCATTTCATTTCAATTCTCTGAAGCAGGCTGTTTGTTCGGTAACGTATGCTACACACGGTTGTATTGTACTGCCAACTTGTTTGCAAATTTGCTCGTAGGGAACATTGGGAAGAATGGAAAAAACAATCTGTATAAAATTTAATGTAAGTTCCTGGGAGCACAGAAACAAAATAATGTCGGTCCAAACTGTAGTTTCGACCGACATTACACTACACGGTCAGTCTACACTGTATTATTGATATTCACATTGTAATAAAACACACAACATAAAACATGAGTTGAAACCCGACTGACATATCCAAAGCTATAGGAAAATGCAGATAGCTGACAGTGTATGTTTTCCTATTGCCTTGTATATCTCTTCCTTTTGCAGTTGGAGGGATTTTTCTATTTTGGTATCAAATATAAATAAGTAATACAATTTCTAATCAGTTTCAAAAGAGGATAAGATCAGAAGAGTTGACAAGTCGTGTATTCAGTGTGTATCGTTTAATTACTCGTCGCTACTCGACCGGCCTCTGATAAACGACTCTCCAGCCGGCTCTACTCCATGACATGTTCAGGGTTTTAAGCCTTGCGTTAGATAACAATGCCGCTTATCAACCATATTGAGTATACTCGTACGACTAATTAGCACTTACATAATATATTTATCATTTTAGACTCGACTAAAACAGGTTAAATATCAAACTTGTATATCAGAACGAACTTAAAACATGAAGATAGTTTGTCCAAACACTAAAGTCCGTGTTATCAAGTTAAGTACGCTTTCATAATTTCTTTTTTTGTTTCTCAAGTCTACGGACATCATTTGTAAACGAATTCAAAATAATTATTATTTGTAGACATGTAGACTTCGAGATAAATAAATATATTTAATTTTTTTCATATGTGTTGTACAATTAAGAGGTATCTTTTTCCTTATAAGTATAGCCGTAAATCAAACATGGGAACAAAACGATGACAAAAACCAAATTTTAGCCAAAGATTTAACGTAAAGACAAACTGGAAATACATTTAAATACTTAATAGTTAAAATATTACTATAAAAGCATGATTTTAAGAATTCAATAACGACTAGAAATAAAAGAACATGCTTATATAAAAAGTGTTCTCTTTAAATTAATAAATTATTTGCTTTCTGTTCGAATTGTAAAAGAATACTAACTTTTCCAAACGTATAATCATTATTACAGTTAGTTGGATCCCGCTGTGGCTGCTTCCTTATTTTTTAACTGTATTCAGGTCATACCTTGCTTCAATATTCACTGCTGCTTCACATAATTATACGAAAATATAGGTTTTGTATTATACTTGATGTTGTTTCAAAAGTCCGGTAGTAATCATTGAAGTACCTATATGTATACTGACGGTAGATTTTATGTAGATGTTGTAATGAAAGAATAAAGGTAACTATACAATTTTCAAAGTTATGGGCCTTTGAATATTTGTCAGAACTTTCGTGTTGCGAACTTAATACATTCAATAGACTAGAAAACACTGTGAACTACGTTTAAGTGTAGCAGTCACCAATACCAATGCATAGTGTTCTAAAATCGTTGCCCGATACTCATGTACAAATCCAAGTATTCTTTCGGATTTTTGAAACACTATGTATAATGAATTCACTGCGTACCTAGCGGAAGGACACTTGATGAATAATGTAAGTGCTTAATGATAGATTTCGGTAGAAAACTACATGGTTGGAGTAATCAAGTAGAAATATTGTGTCTATATAATTAATGAATATGTATTTTATTATATAATGATAGAGCTACGTCTTAGTAGAGCCCATTTAAATGTAATTATAAATCCTTCAAATGTATGTAAGTGGGTAACTCATAAAAAAGGTGCGGATATGTCAGCCGGAAAATATCTTCATATTAAGAAATAGAAAATTTCATAATCACAATCAAATAATTGTCAAATAACTCGACCAATATAACAAGGGCCCTGTCATTTGAAATGGTCTGTATGTCCACGACCGAGAATTCATATAGAAAGAGGGACTGATGGGTCACTCTGTATTGGTTTTTACGCACCAACATCCGACGCCATTAGAGGGCGCAGCCAGTGGAACAATTTAATTGATTTATTTATCCCTATATCCAATTAGGCTGGCACCAAAATTCGCTTCGTGAAATTCAACGAAAATTCGCTTCATCGCAGTTCAAATTTGATGCGTGAAACGTAAAATCCTATTTCCAGACCAGATTTTTGTTTGTAGGTACATACTAAGCTTTGATAAAACATGAATTAAAAGGACCTAGTATTTATTAAGATATTTTATAAATTTAAGGTATTAGTTTCGCCGATAAATATTATTCAGCCTACTGAAATTTACCGGCTACATATCCAAATTATCATGGCGCTCTCACATGGCAATTTTATCAAATGTTATAAATCACACTATATAGCACTATATTTTTAAACGTATGACCACAATGTGGGATCACCATTAGAATATCTTAGTGATTTATTTAACGAAAGCGAACAGTTTTTGTAACCACGACAGCAGATAAACCACAATTTTATAATAGTTTTAAGTACAGTAATCCCTGTGTAAAAAATAATGGTTTCACAAAATAACTCAATTCTAAATCTAAACAGATAAATAATTTTACTAATAATAAAGATAACAAATCGGTTTTTTAATTCCTATAAGTAGTATTATTTACACAAAACTTGTGTAATTAAAGCAATGATTTATGTAACCCTTCATACTTACAAAACGTTAGTACAAACTCTTAAGTAATAATTTTTTTTTTATATTAAATAAAAATTAATAATCTTATTGTTCAAATATCTGGGATTACATTGTTTTGCCTCAGTAAACACGTATTAATAGAAAACAATTTCAAACCCCACAAAATCAATAAAGCCCATTAACGTGATCATTGAGCAAGGAAAACCCAGGATATTAATAAATTCCGTATTTGGTAACTAAATGAACAAACTTCTAATGAAACCCGCCAAATACCCTTGACTAATTCAAACCGTGAAACTCAATGTGTATTTGATTGGATTCGTCCAGTGAGGAGACCGCTGGAGTTCCGACACAGTTTTCCATTGATGTGTTGGTTTAACTAATATTATTAATTAAATATTGTATAATAAACTATAAATCAAACAAAGAAGCTAAAAGTAACTCAAAGAAATATTTAAAGAAGCATATTAGGAATTAAATTGCTATACCAAATTACAAAGAAAGAAATCAGACAGAAAAGTAAAGTCAGAGATATAGTTAAAATAGCCAAGTCAGGAAAATGGAATTGGGCAGGTCATATATCAAGAGCAGGAGAGGATAGATGGAGTAGCTTAACTACAGTATGGTATCCCAGAGATGCAACAAGAAAAAGAGGAAGACCGTTGACTAGATGGAGGGATGAATTAGAAACATTCGAAGGGAAACTGTGGACACGCTCCACAAACTTCAAAAAATTGTGGAAGAATAAGGGGGAGGCCTTTGCCCAGCAGTGGGATGAAATATAAATGAATAAGGAAAAAAAATAGATTAGGTTTCAATAAATAAATAAAATAATAAACTATGTAATCGTCGTACTATGTAACTATGTAGTCGATTCTGGTTTACAGGAGTAACAGTGGTGGGAGTGTGTGGCGGGACTAGCCCCATATAAAAAAAATGCTAGTGGTAGCCCAGTGGGAGTGTTCTCGACCGCTTGGCCCAGTGGTTCGAGCGTAGGCCGCTCGGCTCAATGCTGCTCAATGCAATGGTTGTTGCAGATTCGATTCCCGCCCGAGCTAATTTCGGAAATGGCCTAAATCAATTTGCCTAGGTCTGGGTGTCATTAGGATCGCCCCCAGTACGGTACCCATAATACAAGCGTTGCTTAATTTGGGACCATACAGTTGGTGTGTCATTCGGGCGATATCTTATTTATTGAATTACCCCCGGTATGCATTTGGAAAGTCGTAGGTTCAAATTCCTGTAGCAAATGTGCACCACCGTTTCAAAGTAGCCCATTAAATTTTATATTGTTGTAGGTACATAATCTTAAGCATTGACTTAGGTGCCATGAAAAATAATGTACATTAATAATAAATTAAGAACTTATAATAATTTCACCGCTGAGTATAAATAGAGTCATTCAGTTAAAAAACATTAAAGTATCAAACTGTAATCACAACCAAAATATAATTCGGGTTCTACGTGGAATATTTAATATCCGCTTATCCCAACTGTGATCAGAGAAAAGGTCATTGGGCATCGGAATTAATGGACTCTATCATTAACTTAGAGGCCCCGTTCGCTTAATGCGGCCCACTGAAAACGTTTCCAGTAGATATAACCCGACTAAAATAAGATGGTCGGCATTAATGAAGTTACCCGCAATTTGAAATTTTAATTTTACATCGTTATGCTGTCTTAACAGAATGGTTTCGTTATTTTCCAGTGAAATAAATGTTTATAATGCTGCCATCCATACTGAGAGATATTGTTTTGAATTTCCCTATTCCCTATTGTTGTTAAGCAATTTTCGACTTGAACTCAATACCCTTCGCCCAGGAACTTCCATATAATTAACAACGCATTTAAGAGCTTTTCTTTGATGAAACTACAATTAGGTAGAGTTTCTTGGATAGTATACAATACAAATAATATTATGTTCTATAGCAAAGTCGGTAAACAAGCGTAAACCAAAGGCATTGCTCGCACGTTGCCTAGCTCGAGACAAAGAAAGGGGTAGGGAGGGGGGTTGCGATGAGAGGGTGGTACTACCCGTGTCGAACCAGCCCGTATATGAGCTATGGCTACAGCTTGGCCCTTCAAACGTTTATCTTTAAATGCAGAAATTACAAACTGAAAATCAGCTTCTGGTTCTCTCACTCATCGTACAAAATGTCGTTTACGCTGATCTTCTGTCTGAGGGTGGTACTACCCCGGTCATCCCGGCCCGTATATGAGCTGTAGTCAAATGGCTACAGCTTGGCTCTTCCACTGTTTATCTGTAAATACACAAATTAAAGTCAACCAGAGTGGTAATAATTGGCTCGTAGTAGTTTAAAAAGGAATTCTCTGAAGCAAGATGCTTTGTTTATTTTAATTCCCGGAATGTCACGTAGCCTCGTTAAAGGTTAAACAACTGTTGAGTGACTGCCGCTCAACGCTTCACTTGTTATCGCGGGTACACAGTGTAAAGAGGCGGCACTAATTATAAAAATACTAATTTAAATTTCACACAAATTTTAGTCACTTTTTAGTTGTAAAAATAAAAGTCGTCTCAACAGTGTATCAAATATTTATTTATTTTTTGTTCAAGTCTACTCAAATTTAGTAGGTATTGTTGTTTATGTTTAATGATCAAATAACATAAATATCTTAAAAATCTGATTTAGTTTTTTAATTAATGAAAATTAATAAATTAACCCGAAAATGTAGGTATTTACGTACGCTATTACTATATTTCATGAGTCCGATACAGTAAAAGAAAGTGTCCTCATAAACCAGCTTTATCGCGCTGACGTCATCATGTCCGATTTCCCAACCACAATATATATTATAATCCGTTCGTTCACACCCAATCCCCGAAAATAATTTTCCCGAATCTACCCTCATAACTAATTTCCAATATCTGTATAAACCACAACGAGCCCCGAAATCTCATCAACGAACTCATTACCCAAGATGTTTAAACCAAGAATTAGGTCATCGACACACGGCTTTCATGTTGCTCAAAGCAATTTCCCCTTAATAAGCCCGAGTTCCGTCGGGCAACAAAACAAAAGGTGGTCGGTTGGAACGCGAGCATCGTGGAATAGGCTCGTTAACTTTTCAATTTTCCGACGCAAGCTCTGTAATAGTTGGAGGGATGTGACGCCCTGTAGTAACCCTGGCCCGGCCTCTAAGGACTCGCTACACAGTGGTGAAATAGAGGATATCGCGGTAACTGGCTGTAAAACCGTTTTTAAACGGTTAGCAACGGTTTTTGGTTCCATATTGCAGCGTACAATCGAGTTATAAATTTGTTTAAATTGGTGAAGGATCTGTGTAGATTTTGATAGTTTTTGGATTATTTACTGTAAATTTTGCACTCAGAGAAAGCCAAATTTAAAAATAATTATATATATTATGTAATTTTTCATCATCATCAAATTTCACCACTGTTGTAGATAGACCAAGGTTTTCCAAAACAAGAAATCTACAGCAACTCGCTTTGTTTTTGTTGCCACAGAATTCGATGCAAACATTCTACGGCTAAGCGCGTCACGGAATAGCCTATTCAGTGTATAACTCCCTTTAGTATTTAGTATTATTACGACCTCCAGACACGTATGCTTGTTTATAAGCTCTCTGCTTTGGGGTGGAATTAAATATAATAAGTCATTGTTATCGCAGATAATAAGGTAATTCATGAAGGTGTTATTATTGTAATGGATCATTGAGTTTCGTGTACCGTACTTTTAACAATAGCCTTCATTAATAATAATTACATTCCATACCCTAGTTATTATACCTACATAATTGTTATGTTTAAATTATTTCTAGAACTTCCAAAAAAACTTTTGGTTTAGAGTGTGAGCATACAAGTTGTAACTTATTATTTTAGTTAGTTATATTTTGAATTAAACAACGAACCACCATGCCTTCTGTTTTACATTTCTAAATGAGTATTCAATTTATAAACAAATTTTCGAACTTATTGAAATTGTGATTTACAGTGTCAATGCCATTATACAATTTCGTTGTGAGTTTCCCATGAAAAATAACAATTCTGAACCTTGACGTAACATTGAACAAGGTCTATGTTCTTTAATCCGATTACAATTTCCCGAGCGCTGCTAAAATGATAGTGCAGTGGGCATTATGAAAATGCAGCGAGACGTGCGGCAGGCGGCGGCGCGGCGGCACGCGCGTGCGTCGGCTATTACACGCGTTAGTTGATAAAGCGGCGGATAATTAAATTTTCCGACGAAAATTGGATATCGTTTTGCAGAAAGGAATCAACCCACATGCACTGTTGTAGACCAAAACCAACCTTGGTTTAGTGGTGAACTCGGGTCCTCGGCACTCGCGGCTAAGAGGGTACAGAGTTGGTTTTTAGTGGGTATGCCATGCGCCTCCGTGGTGCGGGTGACTCCCACATACACCTCCTGCCTCTCCCGGGGCGGAAGGGGGTCCAAAAAGGATATTCCAATTAAAAAAAAAATCGGTTGGTTTTGGTTTGCAGAAATGTGTGTGGATTGGATGCATTTTGCAAAACTACGTCCAATTGCATGTAGGTGTTACAGATTGGAACCAACCTACACTGAACACGGACAGGCCTTCAGACTTGCAGTCTTGCAGGCTTGCAGACCAAAACCTAGCCTAGTACAAGTGATTGTAGGTCGGTTTCAGTTTGCTGAACTATGTGTAGGTTGGTTCCATTCTTGTCTTCATTTATGGTGGCAGCCAACTGACTGCAGGTCCAATATGAGCTGGCTCGACCGGGGTAGTACCACCCTGTCACAGAAGATCGGCGTAAAGTAGCTATTATAGCTGCATTTCGTACGATGAGTGAAAGAGCTGAAAGCCCAGTCCTCCCTTCTTTCTTCTCCGTCTACCCCACTCCACTTTCTTATGAATAGTTAGTGTTATTTTTATCAAAAAACTTGATTTATGCAAGTACTATTTATTGTTGGCAAGAAAAAAAAATTGGGCTCTTTAAATCTTTGAAATTTTGTAAATTGTAATTTTTGACTCCTCCGTCTCAGAAGGTTGCCGACCGCTGGCCTAGCCTATAGATTTAAATTTATTAATCAGTATATATTATATTTATTGGTTTATATCGGTTTAATAGGGGGAGGGAAAATGCCGTGATAAGTTTATACTAGGTGAACCAGAAAGGGTATACCTACTATTTTTTTTGCAACTTAACTTTGCAAATCAAAAACAATCGGCTTTGTGGGTTAGTTGAAGTACTGAAGGTTTTGTAGACTTACGAAATCTGTCAACAAGTGTATCCCTATAACACCTTTTGTTTTTCAAGTTTCCTCCAAAGCTGATAGGTTTAGAATTACAAAGTTAAGTTTTGAAAAAAGAAGTATACCCTTTCTGTTTCAACCTGTATATACCGCGATTCATAAAAAAATAAATTTGAATATTTTATAAGGTAATGCGACATAAAAAGGGCTATAATTCTAATATAAGGCAGAAGAAATGTACCTGAATGTCAAAACCTTCGATATTAGGTATTCTGAATGTCTCCCATTATAGTTGACTACCGACTTTATTATCTAGACGTGATAATTTCCCAGCCTATCGACATTCCTCTCAGGACCAGGTAGAATAAGGTATAAAATATATCTTTTAAAATATTTTCAACCTTACCTCCTTATGGTAAGGATCAGTTTGGAAAGATATAAATCATAATGTGAATTTACTTATGTGAAATATTACAATACATTTTTATAGGCACTTATGTGCAAGTTCGTTATAAGCTTCCTACTTAGTGGATAAATAATATATGATTTTCAGTTTAATTTTATATAGTGAAAGCTCCATATTGTGATGGCCCCGTGGAAATACTAGAACAATGGTAGAGCTCGCTGCAGTAAATCATACCGGCCACGTAGAATTAAACTGCTTACTGAATTTAAATTTTATTATAATCTACGCTTTTGAATTGTTCCCGGTCTAAACCTCCGGCTTTTGGTGACTCCCCCTACGAAAGCTTTGTGTTTGAATGGACTCCACATTTCCTTTGGAATAAAATGCATTTGCATAATACTCTACTATTTTATTATAATTTAAAACAGCATTCGAGTTTCACGCATTTGTATTGTTTGATAAAATTTAGCAAATAAATGTATATAGCTATTTAATTACTCATACTCGGAAAGTGGGTTGAAAGTAATACTTTTCAGCCCTAGGGAGATTCAACTGACAGCTGTCAAATTGTGTTAATGTCAAACCATGTTCCAACTTTTTCCAACCAAACCCCGTCTCGGGACTAGATAAGTTACCTTCACCCCTAGGGTAATAATGTACTATAAGTATCAGATGCGTTAAAAGTTATCGTTACCTATATTAACTGAGACACATTTTTTAAAATAAGATTACTAGTATTCCCATTAGCCCCTCCAGCGAAGCTACTAATTGTGTTAGGAGAAGTCTCACGTCAATTGTTTAATGGCCTGGATGGGGCTCGAACCCGGAACTTCTTAGCTACGCGGGCGTCCCCTCTAACCACTAGGCTATTGACGCCTTATCTGTTATTTTCTTTATTATATTCACTTCCGACGATATAAATATCAGTTCCAATTAGAATCCTTCGCTTCGTTTGTTTGCGCCGATATTAATACGATGAAAGAAAAGAAGACAAATATCGTCCATAAATAAGACACGGGAATTACCTTAATTATTCGCTTATTAACACAAAAGCCGGAAATATTCCGTCCGTTTGCGCAAAACATTCCCAAATAACTGTCAAATATAATGCCCACTCGAATAAATTAGAATCAGCGGCAATAAAAGAATGAATGGGCCTGTGAGAAATAAAGAAATTTAATCTCGTTCAGGCTCTTCCGCTAATCGCCTACAGAAGTTTGTTTAGAGGGTAGCCTATTGTGACACAAGCCGAAATAGTGTTCAGTAAATCAACTGGCTTCAGAAGATACTTGATATCGTACTCGTAGAATAAGAGCTAATAATGCTGATTCTGTTACATTAACTAAGTAGTATTTTTTCTCACTACTTATCTAACTATCTCACGGTTATTACACAAACATTATGTAAATATTTTGAGATGTGTCAATATTCAGTTAACTCGTGATTTTATGACACAAGAATTGGCACCAATAACCACTGGATGAAAATATTGCAAGATATATTGCCAAATAAGATTCGTATTTTTCGAATAAACCCTGAAACCTTCATTCTTAAATTACGTTTTAATACTAAAAACAAAAAAGACTATATTCTGGGGTGAACAGAATTATTCTACTGCATTTTTCCCCCATCGAAGGCAGTGATATGGCAATAAGGGAGGGAAATTAATGAAGTTGTTCATTAAGCTTAAGTGGGATTGTCGTTAATGTCTGACCGGGAGTAAGATATTTTGTAACGCACCGGCGATCTGATGACAACTTAATTAATTATACCTAATATACTAGTCGTGCCCGCGGCTCCGCCCGCGGGGTACTTCGATTGTATAAAAGTGGCCCAAGCTACTCCTTATATAAAAAAATCGATCCAGCCGTTTCGGAGATTAGCCAGAACAGACAGACAGATAGAGACAAATTTAAAAATAGTTTTTTTTTTGTGAAAACGGCTACCGTTTGTACTTTCATATGCAAGCTATTTTTATGATATCACAAGCAGACACTTAAATTTTATTGTATTCCTAACGATTTTAACAGCTCACAAAGCAACAAAATATACAGTCGATATTTCATTATTTGAAAGATTGAATTATGCAAGTCAAAGTACATTGGCGTTCATAAGTCCTGTAGCACACTCAACCCTCCCTTCGGCCTTCCCCTCCTCAGAAGAGGGATAGAGATCCTCTTCTCTTCTAGTCGGCAACCATCGAGCAATACCTTTGGCATTATCTGCTTAAAATCAGTCGGATAGTACGACTTTGGTATATAAAAAAAAATAGCATCAGTACAATCCCCTCGCTGATAAGAATGATCATTAGTCAATTTGATACCTCAAATATTAGTTACAAAACAGTATAATTATTTTCGCGTCTATCTGAAACAATGGCGATTTTCAGATTTCGTCTCGACTAAATTGAATCTAATTCTGGCGGAATTATTTCTTCGTTGATCCCACCCCGGGGTCGGGATCAAAGAAGCGAATTAATTTAATTAACTTTTCCCGTATATTTACATTATGTAGATGTCTGTTGATAAAACAACAGTGTTCGATGTTTGACAATGTAAATAATACTTGGACGAAATAACTTTTGGGAAAATCAGGGCTGTTTTTGGTAGAGTTGGTTCATTGTATTTGTTTATTACGAAATACAATGATTCTGATTTGACGACCGCTTGGCGCAGTGCTTCAAACGTAGGCCGCTCGATTCATAGTGGTTGCGGGTTCGATTCCCGCCGGGGCAAATTTCGGAAATGGCCTTATCGTAATTTGTCCAGGTCTAGATGTCACTGGGATCGCCCCCAGTCCATTGTACGGTACCCATAGTACAAGCGTTGCTTAGTTTGGGACCATACATCGTGGGGAAACCTGTATTTCTTAGAAAATCTAACCAATTTGCGAAAGGCATGTGAAATCACCAACCCACATTATACCAGCGTGGTGGATTACGGCCTGAATCACCCTCGTAGTGAGAAGAGGCCCGTGCCCAGGAGTGGGACGTCATAAAGGCTAAATTATTATAATTTTTTTTTTTTATGATCTTTTTGGACCAACCCAAAGATGATAAGAGTGTAAACAATCACCCATGGTAATAAAAAGGCTCGCCGTAAGATATTAATAGCCATAACTTACCTCCAACGTACTGACCGCGGCTGATTCCCCATTAGAGGTCGTCCCAATGCCAATACGTTCCCGGGGATAATAGGGAGCGACGTAAATGGGACTTTGTGGCATTTAAGCCAAGTCCATAGTGGTAATAATAATAATAATAATTTAGCCCTTTTTGACGTCCCACTGCTGGGCACGGGCCTCCCCTCAACATGAGGGGGATTCAGGCCACAATCCACCACGCTGGCCCAGTGCGGGTTGGCGGATTTCACATGTCTTTCGAAAATTGGTTAGATCTTCTAAGACATGCAGGTTTCCTCACGATGTTTTCCTTCACCGTAAGCGAGTGATAATCATATAGAAATTATGATTCGCACATGGATTTCGAAAAATCCAGAGGTGTGAGCCGGGGTTTGAACCCAAGACCTGGTGCCCGCAAGACGCGTGCTTTAACCAATGGGCTATCACTGCTGCAAGTCCATAGTGGTGCCACTGAAAAATGAAAAAAGTGTATCCACTTATTCACAGTTCATGTAACAGTGGTAGAGCGTAGCTGTAGCCTATTAACTCTTTTCAAATACGAGCTGGGCCAACTGGGGTAGTACCTCTCTATCACAGAAACAGTAAAGCAGTTGGTATAGCTGCGTTTTTTAAAAAATCCTCCTAATATTATAAATGCGAAAGTTTGTGAGTGTGGATGTATGTATGTATGTATGTTTGTTACTCCTTCACGCAAAAACTACTGAACGGATTTGGATGAAATTTGGAACACAGATAGATTATAACCGGGATTAACATATAGGATACTTTTTAACCCAATAATCCAATACTACGCGGATGAAGTCGCGGGGCACAGCTAGTCTAAAATATTTTGTTCAAGTAGGCCAACAAATCACTAATGAATAGTCAGAATCTACTTACCTCTATGATGAGTGAGAGAGCTGGAAGCATAACCTTCCCCCTTCCACTCCCTTTATTCCACTCCCCTTCAGGTTCGCAACGTGCAAGCAATGACTTTGATTAGCGAGCATCTTTAGGCTGTTTTAAGGATTCACTTTCATTTATTTCTAACTAGTTGCTGCCCGCGACTTCATCCGCGTAGACTTAAGTAAAGTATTCTATGTGTTAATCCAAGTCATAAACTATCTGTGTTCCAAATTTCATCAAAATCCGTTCAGTAGTTTTTGCGTGAAGGAGTAACAAACATACATCCACACTCACAAACTTTCGTATTTATAATATTAGTAGGATTATAGTAGGATTAATCATGGTTTCCGACACTGAATTTATAAATTGAAAGCTTGTATGTTGGCAAACCCGGCGGTGACAGACTTAAACTAGATCATTATTAGCATTTCATATCGCTTTTCCGTGGTATAGAAGACGTTGAAAAAATAAAATAACATTATCCCAATCAAAACTCATTTTTTGTTTCGGTAACGAAACCAACATTCTTGACGTACCTACAAACATTGACCTCCATTGTATAGCAACCCTTACTCAGAGTTCGTGAAACCTTCCACCCATAACAGTAATAAGGATTTGGCTTCGGATTCGCAATTAAGGGGTGAAACTTTTAATAACCAACAATTTTGTAGCTTATCCGATAAAATAATTTTGTTCTATCGATGTTGTACGAGTTTGTGATAGCTTTTATGAGATTTAGTGATTGGTATGCTCTATTGGACACGAAGAGCATAATAATATTTTTATTGTATATTTATTGATATAAACTAAACATGTCTGTACTGGACTAGATAAAATTGTAGACAATGTTCCCCAACATTATACTTTTGAGAGGTGGTAGAGCCAAGTTGAAGCCAATTGACCTCAACACCTATACGGGCTAGCTCGACTAGGGCAGTACCACCCTCTCACAGGAGATCGGTGTGAAGTAGCTGCGTTTTGTGCGATGAGTGAGAGAGACGGCAGCCCAAACTCACCTCCGTACCCCGCCCTCTGTCCCACTCCTCGTCAGGTAACATGCGAGAAATGACTTGGGTATAACAAGCTTCTATAGGCTGCGGTAACTGCTTAACATCAGGCGAGTCGTGCGCTTGTTTACCGAATTTGTATTGTATAAAAAAGCTTAGTACTTTTTGGAAATTTTATAACCAATAAATTGTAAATTTTAAAGTTAAACTAGTAAAGTAAACCTTTGATAATGTAATTAACCAATCACCTGATATAACCTGGACTAAGGTTGGAGACTTTTGTAATCATCAATACTAATTTTAATTTTAAAAGTTTGGTACCTACCCACTGCATATAACAGGTATTTTTACTAACACACGATAATGAAGTGAACTTAGCCAACAAACTCCGTAGGTATAATAATTTAAGCATCGCCAAGTTTAAATAAGTTGGAAAAGTATTCGCTGTTGCTTGTAATTAAAATATAACTTTCACTAAGTTTTAAGTTCGTTAGCTTCGATATAGTTTAATTATTCATCTAAGCTCAGTCATAAATTATGATGGTCGTCCAAGTTTCAAATGTTGTCTTGACGAGTTGATGTTATGACGTCAGACCAATACCACTTCATTCTGGAACGGTGTGATGACAGTGCGCTGCCAGTGTAGATTAGCATAATAAAATTCTGTGACAGTGGTAAAATATAAAGATTAGATTCAGAAATAAATCAGACCCTCTGTGTATCCCCGAAATTTAATCGTTTGTGATATTTCCATATTTGAGTAGAGTGAAAAAAATCCATTGGATAATTTTTTCTCAATTCAATAGAAACTTATTGATGACACCATAGTAAAGCCATAATAATTATTTAGATGAGCAATTGGAAAAACACACTTAAAATATCTAAAAACGATGTGCATTTGGTATAACAAAGTGGTGGAGTACTTTTTTTAATTTCTATCAGAATCTACAATGAATACGTTGAATTATGAGTAACCCTGTATTCAAAGTTAGCAAATGTGTGAAAACAGTAACATTCTCACCGATTAATATTAAGTATACGACTAATACCTCGAACGAATGTGGAGGCACGCAACGGAGTCGACTGCTCGCTAAGTTATAATAAAGACAAGCTTTGAAGTTTGCGTTGCCACTTAGCAGTTGACGTTCTTGAGAAACGGTGGTCTATTTGGTTAAATATTTCAAAGGAACGTTTATCTATGTTTCAGGGTAGACAGGTACAGGGCAGTACAACCTGAATGCCTATTCAACAGCCTGACTTTGGTAAACTAATGTTGTGGAATTAATTTGTAAACGTATAGACCTAAAAGTGTCTACTTTGTATCTACGATCCACAAAAAAGTCTCCTTTCAAAATCTTTTCTCAGTGAATTCTTACACGTCAGATAAACTAATATGCTGTGGAAAATCACTTATTCATGTATAAAAGTAATTTTGTAAATAATAGGCACAGTCAATTTCTAGGGTATTTTATCTACTCACCACGTCAGATATAATTAAATATGTGAGTACCTATTTAATTTTTGGATAATTATGGAATTATGAAGGAACCCGTTCCTCAAAAGGAAGAGATCTATAAAAACGCTTTTTTAAATGCTTTTTTCACATATGTGAGTTTATCACATTACTAGTATTCCCGTTAGCCCCTCTAGTGTTAACCTAATGCTTATGTTGGAAGTGGACTCACCACAAAATAGTTTAATGGCCTGGATGAGGACCCGTAACCTCTCAGTAAAAAGAACAGCCTCTCTAACCGCTAGGCTATAGACACTTCAATTTAAAAAGTATTTTTTAAGTTCATGAATGAATGGGACAACTGGGAGAGGAAAAATTGGATAGTTCGACTTTAATCAATTAAATAAATTATTATATATTATTATATTCTCTATTAATTAAATTAACACACACTTCAAGTTACAAAAATATCTATAAACTCCGAAAAATAAGCTTGGAAAATAGATTTTTACCATTTGAATCGCTATCTATGGGTATTTATAAATCCCAACGCGCATCTATCCTATAAAGAATACCTAACAGTTTTCAGTCCTGCAAATTGTACAGTGTCCACTCCAGGCTATCATCTAATAGAGTCCTCAAAGGCTTCCCATCGCGTTTGACAGCCGACAACGCTGTCCACGTGTGCACACGCAACACGCCGCTAATTGGGTCACATCACATCCCACAGATTGAAATCAAACAGAGCTTGAAATAGAGTTTCGAATGTGATTTGCTGAAGTCCAACGATACCATTGTTTTGGAAACTGTTCCAGCGTTAAAATTATTTTAGAGTAGCTACCTAAGTACCCATTTTGGTTGGATAGAAAAAAAAGGTATATTTAAAATTATATACCTGTTTACACATTATATTGTGAATTTGAGTTGAGTTGAGTTTGCATACCTTAGTGTGCTACCTACCCAAATAAATTCATGGTACAATAATAATACTCGGCCACTCTACTCTTCCGACGATCGTCCAAGACTACGTCACCACGATAATGTGTGGCTACTAATTTATAAAGCACATACGCATAAAAACCTATCAAAGGTTTCCTATCTTATATTAAATTGTAATTTAAGTTGTTTGTCTTGAAATTCTGAAACATGTTAGCGACTCTATTAATATATTTAAGGCCTAGTGGTTAGAGGGGCCGAATTCGTAGCCGAGAGGTTCCGGGTTCGATCCCCATCTTGGGCATTAAACTATTGACGCGGGCCCACTCCTAACACAAACATTAGCTTAGCTGGAGGGGCTAACGGGAGTGCTAGTAATAAGATAAACTCACATTGCTAGTAATCTTTATAAAAAAAAATATTTTGCATTAATACGTGCAAGATGAATAAATACAAATTAGGTAAATTTAGGAGTAAGTAAGTACCTACCTAGTGATAATTTGTATTATTTTTCATTTCTGATAACTCCATAATCAGAATTCATTAATACTTTAGTATTTAGGTACTAGACCTCAAAAACAGTCCTTTTTCAGCGTCAAAGTGTGACGTAAATTAGGTGGTCCGGCGCGTTGATAATTACGCCGTATTTCGGGGCACAAAGCGCAGTCCAGCTAAGTTTGCCCATTACCGGACGCCTGCAGGTGTTCATGCCCGGCGCGAATCCTAGTTGTTTAATGTCAAACAACTACGTACCTATACAGCTATTTTCAAATGAAATTTGACAAAAGTTCAGCCAGCGAAGTTAAGGCTATAAAAACGGGGCAGACTTAAATTAATATAAATAGTAGATACCTAGTTAATAATAAAATACTTACCTGGTACAATAGATTATAAAGCTAAATAAGGTAAGATGAACAACCATTTGAAGTAAAACATCAAGACTCAATTAGGTAACCATTTTGCTTGGAATGTTTCTGAAATAACAACTGTAATTCCATCCTTTATAAGTACACAAACGAAAATATTTTGCCACACAAAGAAAGAAGATAACATAAATCACCCACAAGCGGCCAAACTACAAACTGATAGTTGTGAAAACTTATACGACAAAGGCGTATCAGCTTATCGTCCAAACTGAAACTGCACTACGAGCTATTTGTCAAACTTTCGCCGCCAAACGAAAACATAAGCCTCTAAAACCAGTACACTCAGACCTATCACTGACTCTACAGAACTCCTTTACATATCCCTTTTCCTTAGTACAATGGGGGGCGCGGAAGGTCTAGTTACCCGGGTCCTACAGGCGACAGATTGAGAATATCACCTCATGTATAATTCACGCACAAACATCGATCGAGAGCATATACTTGGACATAATGCATTGGTGCATCGTATGAAAGATTGCTCCGAATAAATGAATATATCTACAAATGATTCGAATTGAGTTTGGTAAATGCGAAAATTTAATATTACTCAGTAACATTTTTGAAAGCTGTTCTATTTTGGAACAGCAGTATTTCACTAGAATATATAAAACATTTACCGTGACATTCTTATTCAACTTTCAAGAAAAAGTAGAGACATCTGTTTCTCATGAATCTATTACAACTAGTTCATATCTAAAAAAAACCTTATTTCCATTTCAATGAACGCAAAAATAAGCTGTCGTCAGAATCTACATTTTCAATTTTTACCAAAAAGACCTCAGTCAGCGAATTTTCTATTCAGAAAAATTCATGCGTAAAGTCGTCACTGGGAAAGAAGGTAAAAAATCACATTCGCGGTAAACTGAGTGCGAAGGGCATGTAATGACGTCACAGTTTTTTATACCGTATAGAGCATTCTCATTATTCGCAGTCCATGTTGATTTGAGTGGACGGTACATATTAATTCATGTTTTCGCGACCGCTTTGTAAGGATTGCGCAATGATTTATTGGACGTGCAGAAGCAACAAACGCATTAAGGTGGGTGCAGATATCTTATAAAAGAATAATAATATCATATTATTATTTATTTTGTTTATCAGAGAACTTCTACTGATTGATTCGAAAACAGTCAGAGTAATTCTTAGTTTAGATCTCAGAGGAAAATAGTAACTTAGACGAGCGCGTAGAACTATTGAGTGAAGCCTGCGCAAGTAGTAGATTTTATTTATATAACAAAGGCTTTACTCATTATTTGTTTCAATTCAACTTTTGTTTACCACAATGGGTACATCTCAATGACAAAAGCTGCAAACAAGAGTACGAACTCAGTTATGTCAAGCAGTTACCGTACCCTATGGATGCGTGCGATACCAATGGTATTGCTCGTACGTTGCCGACCTGAAGTAGAGTGGGAATTGAGATAGAGGGAGGGGAAAGGGGGTGGGCTTCCAGCTCTCTCACTCATCGCACGAAATACAGCTTTTATAGCTGATCTTTTTGAGATAGCGGTACTACCCTAGTCGAGCCGGTTCGTATAATATGACTAGCTGTGCCCCGCGACTTCATCCGCGTAGTATTGGATTATTGGGTTAAAAAGTATCCTATATGTTAATCCCGGTTATGATCTATCTGTGTTTCAAATTTCATCCAAATCCGTTCAGTAGTTTTTGCGTGAAGGAGTAACAAACATACATACATACATACATACATACATACATACATACGTCCACACTCACAAACTTTCGCATTTATAATATTAGTAGGATTTGTAGCTGTGGTTACAGATAATTAATTGGTAACATTAATTCAGTACTCTTTTTTAGAATTTGTTGTATCTCTTTTGTACCTTGAATTTAGTTCTTTAGTTTTGTTTTTTAGTATTAGGATATACCTAAACAATAAAGGCTGTATTTGCAAAATTTTACCGAGGATGGAAAGTACCTATTTCCATGTCTGTTCAAATCAAAGAATCTTGTGATTCTCGCGACCAGTCTGGCCTCAGTCCAAAACTCACTAATGGAATGCCGCAGGCCGGTGACCGACCACTCCAACGCAATCGTCAGTAGAGCACTTGCATATAAAAATTATGTTGGTAACGTTTCATCAGGGAAATATGAAGCTTTTTGCTAATGCTAGTTATGGGGCAATGCTTCAGCGTTGAGGCTTTCTCTATATTGCCTCAACAAGTGCTGATATGGAACCGTGGCAATTTTGAATATTATTATACTGCCTTTATTTCTTCTTGTTTCTATGTAGGTAATGCTTATATTTTTTGTTGGCTCTTTCCGCTAATTTCCAATTTGAACATTTAAAAAAGTGAAGCACATTTTATTTTAATACTTGTATGAGTACTTACTTACAACCTTTTTATTTTACTGTATTTTTTGTCAACCCCTGGAAGCGACGACTTTTTAAACTACAAAAGAGCTGATAATTTCCAAACGGCTGAACCGATTTTCATAAAAGATAGCTAAGAACACTCTTGATCAGAATACCTTTCGAAAAAACAAATTACAGAATTAAAATCGGTTCATCCGCTACAATGCTACAACACACACAGATAGGTACACAGATACACATGTTAAACTTATAACACCCCTTTTTTCGTCTCACTGCGACGACTAGACGTCTGCCGATAAATTAGCTGTCATTAGCCATAAGCTCGTCGTGTCGGATTGAAAATTACGAGCATCATTTTTGTGATACCGTCGCCCGACGACGCATCGTTTACGTCGCATTAGTTTTTTTTATGATCGGAGCGACTCACCAGCAGTCTGCTACATAATAAAGATCGATATTGGACAATATAATGGATAGCTAAGAAAACAAAAGAGAAATGAACCAATGTATGTAAGTCAGTCTCCCGTTCTAGATTAACAAAAGATTAACCATCACTCGAGAGATAGTGTACACATGGTTTGTGTCATTTTTTTTCTTCCAATACACATGTCCTTTCTCATCATAAGCCACCTAAATACAGATTTCGTTAAACTTTAAGAAATACTTACTAATCAAAAAGTATTCTCTATAGCTTCATAATCACGTGCCCTCAATCTGTGAAAGCTAATTTTCCGCAAACTTTAACTCCCATTCGGACCTAAAGTCCAGATTAACACTTAAAACCCTCACCTCTTTGGAAACGCTCCACAAAAGCGATGTTTAACAATTTTCACCCATTTAACTACGGTCCCTAAACATCACCACTAAGTTTAATCATAACATTTTATACCGCGATGAACGTAAACCAGTAACGGCAGAGTATTGAGTCAAAGCGAAATTTTTATTTACATCCAAACACACGGAATGGAAAAGTAAAACCGTAAAGGAGTTCCCCTTTGAGATGGCGCAAACATCACATGAAGAGCATCGCGGGGAGTAACTTCTGCAGATATTTTAAATTAAAATCTGTTTGGATAGCGTGGCTTGGGAAGATGTGCTTATACAAGTATGTGGGTGGCATAACGGATGCTTGTTCAGTTATCTGATGTTTTGGGCACTTCCGAGTACTTCTGACTAATCTACAGTTTGCTACACTTAACAAAGTTTCAGACACTATTCGTTGTTCTTTTTTTCATTTGACAACTAGAAACTCCACGTCAGGTTTGCGTTTCGTTTCAAGCATCCATAAACTTATTTTGAAGTGTTTGATTCCATAATATATACTATTTTATGCTATCGAAGAATTAAATTGTTTATTGTAATTATTAATCATGTAACCGAGTTATCAACCGGCCGACAAGTTCGCAGCTCACCGCGATAGATGGCGCTACTAGTCTTTTTGTAGTGAATTCTTAAACATTATAAGCATTTTAAGTGAAAATTAAAAATACCGGCACGTTGATAGTTTACAACGTTACAATGTATAGGTCTGAACAGTCTTAATTTAAATCTGATACTTACTAGGTAGTTTACCGACCACTTCGCTAGTCCAACTTTAGCTAAGGACCATCCGGGTGGCCCCATAGGTAAGTACAAATAAATCATCAAGATCGGTCAAGCCGTTTAGGAGAAGAATGACGAGCACACACATTGGAATTTTATACTAAAAAAGGTAATTCTTGCTTTTTTACGCAAAATGTTTGCATTACATTTGGTACCAATGTCAAAGAGTAAAATGACAGTCCTTTCAAGTCTCGAACGTTTTGGATGTTGACGACCGAAGTTACAATACAGCGCTGATGCTGCCACAGGCGCCGCGAACCGAACTTTCCGGACACCGCATCGGTTATCTCAAAACAATTCAATAAAAACCGGACACGCGCGAATATTTACAAGAAAAGTGTTCCGTAGCATAAAAAAATAATAATAATAATATTCTGATAAACAACTCCTCACCCATATGTATAATCCCATGTAGGTGTATAATTCAACCCTCATAAAATATTTATTAAGGATTTAATAGACATGTCTTGTATACCTAATCACCGTATACCTACTTGAACTTGAGAGCCTAGGTACCCGAATTTTTGAGCTGCTTAATTTTAAAAAAATACAATTGAGGAAGTCTGAAACAGCTGAGTGAGACTTAAACATTTGAGTAGCATTTTAATATTTGGCCGTAGTATTATTTTTTAACTTCGGTACCCGCCGCGGTTGCAAAATTTCTAAAACTTGTGCGGAACTCTAAAAATCAGTTCGGGAAGTTGTTGAGGTAAAATCAATTTGTCCAGCACGTTATCGCGGAAACTGTCGCAAACTATGGAGATTTTCCAAACGGATGCGTCGCCCGTAGTGATGCTGAGTTGAACGAACTTGACTGTAGATATTTGAGGTTCGCGGTCTATTCGCGGTGAATCGATTATCGGGTTTTATTTTTAGTCGATTAGGGATTTGCTGTTATCGATTAGTCGGCATAATTTTTGATATAAACAAGTAACTAATCAATTACAATAATTAAATGACATGGTTTTGTTAATATTATACTTAATTAATGATATAAAATGTATTATAAGTATTCAAAAGTTGTTAGTAAAAGCTTTTGAATAGCCCGACAATAAGTAGGCAAATTAACTTTCATTTAATTCTGCTACGCTCAACCTCAATATTATCTTTACATTAATTTATTTTGTCTTAATATAACCTAAACTAAGTTTAATTAGAAATAAATAGCCATGTTAATTAAGGCTCAGATTCCTTTTGATTAGAATTTACGTATTACAGTGTTATAATTACTAAAGCCTTTCTCAGGTTGAAAGGAATATTCCATCCCGTATAGCGTTGGAGCTAAAGAGGGCGTTCAAATGGGGTTTAATTACGTATTTTATTCACAGTAGGTAAGTTTATTAAAAATCGAATAAAAATTAATTAATTTCGTAATCGACTACCTATTAAACATCACTTCACTACCTACATACTCGCTAGTCGTTGCCGTTTATGTAAAATTGTATGGCCACTCGAGGCCATTAAAAATATGAAATACAAATATTTCATACGCTTACGCCTCGTAGTAAACCTCTAAGCTCATGATAGAGCTACGGTAATACGAGTTTCCAACTGGTTTGTGAACGTACTTTCGAATTACATCCTCGCTTATGGCCTGAAACTAAATTGAATAGCTAACTGCTCTTCGGGGAACAATAGTACTGTCTACTGTCTTGTTATCAACTACAACTGTAGGTACTTTTATCAATTTATATTTTACACGTAGTCTTTTAAAATAAGAATTTACTATAGGCGTTCAGCACTTTGATACCTATACGAAATTAATTTCCTTGATGATCATTAGCTCTACTTATTAGTAGAGTCGCTGGCGTTTAGATTTGCTTTAAACCGTATCATTTTCATTTTGTAGTGACGTATCCACTTAGTTAATTTATTATTCTAAGCGTGTACTCTACCTACTCGTAGCGCGTAGCGAGATAATTAGAAATGCTACAATTAAGTTTCGGTGTAAATTATACATAGGTTTAGTATCCAACACGAGTCGGGCTCTGCCTACCTGGCATCAAGCTAAGAAATACAAAGTTAATGTGCAAACAACACGCAAGTTTTATGCTTTTGTACACAATTTAAAGATATGATGTGCTTAAACTTACTTTATTACTCATTATGGAGGTTCTTCTGAATAATAATACCAATTATACCAATATACCAAAATTTGTATCTATATCTGGAGACTTTAAATTGGAAAGAGCAGGGAAACTTTCGTCCATCTGTAAGACACTTCGCTCTAATAATAATAGACACTGGAAACTTAATAATAAATGTTTTTCAAAGTTCATCTTTTGTAAGCTTAGGTATATTAAGAACTATATTGACTATTCGGTGAATATATGTTTCCTTGTTAAAACGTCAAATATCTTTAAGATGGAAATAACATAAAGATGGGAGCTCCGTTCGCCCTTTGTGCAGGAATGCGCACAATGCCGCCCGCCCAATAACGCGGAGCGTAGACTACGCGATGCCACTCGAAGTTGGTACACTAAGGACTTGGGCTCAACAAGTCCGAGATACCGGTTTAATCAATATTTAAAAAAACATACATAAAAAAATATATATGTAGTTTGTGTGTGGGTACATTATAGGTTCTTGTGTGTATCAGATGGTTTATTGTGATTATCAAACTTGTGTTTATTGTGTTTAACAAACGCTAGGGATTTAAAAGGAGTCCTCTTGAATTCTATTATCCATAAATTTCTGATAAAGATAACAACAACAACGCTACTATATTATACGCTTATTGAACTAGGTAGCCGTATCATGGTTTCTCTGTGTAACACGAGCCTTACAATGGAACAAGGCTGTTATTTTCAGAGCGATGCCCTTAAGGGTGATTGACCCTCGAATGACCCCCACATTCAGATACGTGCACGTATTTTAAGTTCCTGTGGCAACCATGGAGATAAAACGGAAACTACCGATAACTTTTGATAATATTACGAGATTCTGTGTACGTATATGAATTTCATAAAATATATTCGTTTTGTTTCCAGCGAGTCTGCAAGCTGTTTACTTTTCAGTAAATATTCCAATTTTTGTGGATACTTAAACACTTTTTAAACGGTTTTATTTAGTTGGGTTTACTTCGTTTGTTTCAAATTTTAAACCAGATTTAAAGAAAAATGTGGTTTAGTCTTTCATTTATCAAATAGTTTAGTACCTAAATCGTAGCCAATTCTGTTTTACGTAAAATTTCATGATTTTAAGTATATCACCATAGCACCATATTCATATTTCACCACTTATTTTTACCATACTTACATTATCATTATTTTCTAGTTAATAAGTATTAATTTGTGTCCATCATATTCTCATCACCTGACTTTAAATATATTTTTTATATCATGAAAAACGTTTTTTTTATAGAATGGAATACTCTGATCGAATAAAATGCACGTCTCTATTCATCTAGGTATGTATTTTCCCCGTTAAATAACTTGGAAATGAATATAAAAATCCAATATTTCAGGAATACAATAAGCACGTACTCGATGTCGCCGTTGGTGCTTCCGGATAGGTAATATTTAAGAAAAAACTGTTCCGCGTTTTCCTTTAGAGGTACGGAACCCTAAAAAAGGACAAGCAAACTCCGGTAAAGCTACTCGCTAAATTAGAACTCATTGTAGTCGGGTAAGATCCTTGATGAATAAAATAACACTAAGTCTTGGTCGGCCCAATTCTCTGTGATCCACGTTGTTACCATAGGGTGACCTCAGGCGGGATATACCTGCTTTATAATAATAATATCGCCAGACTGACACCAACTGTATGGTCCCAAACTAAGTAACGCTTGTATTATGGGTACCGTACAATGGACTGGGGGCGATCCCAGTGACACCCAGACCAGGGCCAATTCGGAAAAGGTCGTTTCCGAAATTTGGCCCGGTGGGAATTGAACCTGCAACCACCATGTGCAGTGAGCCGAGCAGCCTACGCTCGAACCACTGCGCCAAACGGTCGTCAGTGAAAATAAATAAATAAATGAACTTGATTTGTTACTGTTAAAGCGTGAGAACTCCTTAATTCCTCGATTAGCTATTACAATCAAATTGCCAAATACTGCACCTTTATTGAATATTCTTCTCCTTCTTGTTTGAGGTATGGCCCACTATGGGGTCTGAGTTTTCAGACCACCCGAAAGCCTCTTAGAACATTTACCTCTTGAATGTTTGTTAATAAAAGGTATTTATTGTTGTTCCTGAAGTATGACTATCTACTACATTATATTAGGAGAAACAGAAAGGGTATACAGTTTTTTTTGTAACTTTACTTTGTAAATCTAAAACTATCGGCTATGTGCGACAGTTGAAGTACCTACTAAAGGTTTTGTAGACTTGTGAAATCTGTCAACAGCTGTATCCCTGTAACACCTTTTGTTTTCAGTTTCCTCCAAAGGTGATAGTTTTAGAATTACAAAGTGAAGTTTTGAAAAAAAAGTATACCCTTTATGTTTTAACCTGTAGATAGTTGATTTTAAAAACTCTACTTATATTGTTGATCAATTTTTTGTTTGCTCTGTAGGTAAAGCGTTAATTTTACTGTGGGTACTCGTCTTGTTAATTTTTTTCGAGATGTATAAAAATTTCATTATGTTTCACTAAAGTTTAGTCGCAGCAATTAAGCCAATATGAGGTTCCCTTTACAAATAGACTCATCGTAGGTCGTTTCCACGAATTCCTTGAACATCTTTAGTGAGTAAAGGTTGGTGTGCAGACAATTATATTTTACAAAAGGTGCTTACTTGGGATAATATTATATAAACGAGTACGGGAACAAGAGGATGGTAGTGTTGGTAATTAACGTTATATAGTAACTGTGAAAATATAAGAACCTTTTTATTAGGTATATTTCTCCAAGGCTTCTTTCTCTCCAGTCGTTTGCATAATGTTCAAGGACCTGTAAATATGGTCCTGTTTTGAATGAACACCATATAAGCCGGCTATAACGGTCTGTAGTGTAGGTGAGAAGAGATTGAACAGGCATCATAAAACATTGGGAAATGATGGTTTGAATGATCCACCATTCACAAATAGAACTGGGACCATAAAACGGGAACCCGCAACTATCCAGTCCAATAATCCGAACAGTCTACGTTTAAACTTTGAGACCGAATGGTCGTCAAATAGGTTTATTTCAATAGAACATGAATGTACATGTTACAATATACATTTGACGACCGCTTGGCGCAGTGGTTCGAGCGTAGGCCGCTCGGCTCACTGCACATGGTGGTTGCGGGTTCGATTACCGCCGGGGCAAATTTCGGAAATGGCCTTTTCGTAATTTGCCCAGGTCTGGGTGTCACTGGCATCTCCCCCAGTCCATTGTACGGTACCCATAGTAGAAGCTTTGCTTAGTTTGGGACCGTACAGTTGGTGTGTCTGTCTGGCGATATTTATTTATTTACTTAAACATGTAGGTACTAATTTATTTACACGCAAAACTAGGTTTCTGATTAAAGGTCCACCACAGCTTACCCGCAGACCGCAGATGGCTACTAATTACATCATTTATACTACGTCACCCCGGCTATGGGAGTAAGTACCTATCACGTTTCCCGAATGAGACCGCCCGCGGGATGTTTCTACATCGAGTTATGTGGAAAGTGTGCTTACCTAGTAGTTAATATTACGACTCTACATGAATCAAGCAAAAGCGATAGGCAGGCCCCATCCTAACCATCCTTTTCAAAATATTTTCGGATTATAAAAACTGTATCCCGCTAACTGGCTCTTGTACCCCGGCAATTATCAACGTTAAAAATATTTTTCCACTTTTCTGAACTGAATTCTGACATTATAAATTGACTTATTTTAAATAGGCTGATGCGTAAAATAAAAAGTCATGCCATAACTTTGACTGGGTACCTAGTTAAGTATGGCCGTCATAAGGCTTTATGAAATGAGTAAGTAAATAAGACTTAGGGTAGGACTTAGACTTGTAATTTTAAATTAAGGCTTATGTTATAATATTTGTTTTTCAAGGCCAACCTGTAGGTAGAAATAAACCACTTTATAGAGGTTTCAATTGAGATAAAATTGAATTATAACACACATTTAATCTGAAAAATGCTTTGAAAAAACCTTGTAAACGGATTAAAATACCTAATATTTTTTGTCCAACAGGTAAGTACCTGCCTACCTACATACCGCCTACTAGCCGACATTTTTAATTTTAATTGAAAAAAGTTTCCTACCCATAATGTCCATAATATTAATACTTAATGTTTTTTTATAAATAAATAACTTGCTATGCTTCTCCTACCATAGACACAAATAAAAATAACTGCTATAGTTTTCGAAATAAAATATGTCTTCTTGCCTTTCCGCGCTACTCAGAACGACAGTTACGTTAAAATATTTTTCCAATTTTCCGCACTAAAATACCGACGCAGTATCTTATGTTAGTGGCCAATGAAAAAGTTGGAATGGCCAAATATGATGGCCTGAGTGTGCCTTTCCCGATATCTCTTGTCGTTCAACGATCGTAAAGTTCCAATTCGAGATATATGTTCAGTGTTCCTAACTGGGCATGCATGGTGTATGTAGGTACCTACCTATAAGTGTAGTACTTAATGATTTTGATTTAATAAAAATAATTTAGCAATGAGTTTATACCACATTATGTACTAGTATTTCCGTTTGCCCAGCTAAGCTAATGCTTGTGTTAGAAGTGGGCTCACATCAATAGTTTAATGGCCAGGCTGGGGATCAAACCGCGAACCTCTCAGCTACGAGGGCGGCCCCTCTAACCACTAGACTATTAACCTTAAAATTGTGTAAATAATCCTACTAATATTATAAATGCGAAAGTTTGTGAGTGTGAATATTATGAATTATAATATTATGAATAATGCATAGGTACTTTATTCATATTTACACCAATACTTATAACTAATTAGGTAAGTAGATAGAGTTACGTAGGCACGTATCTACTAACTATCTACTTACCTACGATCTATTTCACATGGGAAGTCCCGTGGAAAAATACAGAACTAAATTGTACACAGTGTAATAGTACATTGTTACACGAGTGGTGAAAGTGACTTATTTAGTCCCGAGACGGGGTTTGGCGCCTGAGCGTAGCGAGGGCGCTAATAGTTCGAGGGACAAAATAAGTCTTTCACCCGAGGTAAACACTGTGCTTTTCATTACGAATACAAGGAAAGTAAAAATAAAAACTGGAATTGGCTAAAGAAATAATACAAGGAAGTATGAACAATACTCTACCACTCTAAAAAAAAAAAAGATCGGATTGCCGCCTGTTTTGTTTTTTTTTTTGTTGGCCGGCCAACTTCATTATTTAGCCATTATTTTTCATTTTCATCTTTAAATATTTTGCCCAAATCTATGTTATTTTAAAGAAATTGTTGATACTAAATTATTTAAATTAAGTCATTTAAAAATATATATCCTTTAATTAATACTTAACTATATGTTATTTCAATTTTACATCGTGCTGTAATTGAGTGACTGTAGAAAAAGTTTGAACATGGTTCCATAGAAATGTGAAAAAGGAACCAGTTTTTTTTTTATAATTTGACAGCTGTCAGTTGAAAGCGATTCTCCCGGACCGGAAAAGTATTACTTTCAACCCGCTCCTCAGGCAACTTCAGACCTACTTTCAGAGTATGAGTAATGAAAATTATATTTCCGACACGCGACTTCAGCGCCGCGTCTACGGGACTTAATAATATGTGAATTAAACTGTTAGTAAGTTCATAAGAAGAAACAGGATATACTTACCTATAAGTATAGCAACTATAGGTAAGTAGGTACATACGTAGGTACCTACTTACTTAACTAAGCTGGATGACGCTAAGGAAATAAAGCGATCCTATTGGTCGAAGCGGGCGGATCAGTTTCATAGTAGAGCCATGCTGGCATTTCGTCGTATAGGTACCTAGTTTGTGTGAGAATTAAATAAGTAGGTACTTAGGTATCACTTCGGTACCTGAGTAGGTACTTACTGAAATCATAGTTGCTCCCAAATCTTACTTCTGCCTACCAGTACCTATAGCTACATTACCAAATTGAATGTAGGTAATATTTTACGTGGTTGGGGGATAAGTAATCCTCCATTTGAAGATGAGATCCGATCCGATATTATCATTGTGGAACACACAAAGGGAAAATCGGCTTCGGTATTATATAGGTACTAGCTGAGCCCGCGACTTCGTCCGCGTGGAATTTAATTTAACAAAAAAGCCCGCTCCCGCGTTCTGAGCCCGCGCGACAGAACCCATTTTTTAATTTTGTTTTTCTAAAATAAAAGTAGCCTAAGTTAATGCTTATAACATCAGCTATCTAGCAGTGAAAGTCCCGTCAAAATCGGTCCAGCCGTTTCGGAAATACTCTTTGATTTCATGTGTTTTTATTTTTTTACGCTGAACCCTAATTGTTTTTCAAAAATTAAAGTAGCCTAAGTTACTCCCTATTACATCAGCTATCTGCCAGTGAAAGTCCCGTCAAAATCGGTCCAGCCGTTTCGGAGATTACCCGGAACAAACACACAGACAGACAGACAGACAAAAATTTTTTTAATCGCTTTTTTGCTATAGGTGTCGTATGTACTTTCATATGCATTTAGTGAAAAGGTGTTATTTTGATATTACAAACAGACACTCCAATTTTATTTATTTGTATAGATAACCTTATGGTAGCATTACTTAGAGAGTAGGTAGAATGAATAGTGCGTTAGTTATTATGGGATTTGTTTTGGTTCGGAAAATAGGAGAGTCGGTACTTACCTACCTATAACGTAAGGTGCGCTCAGGGAAGATCGGACTAACATTTGAGAATTTGAGGGAACCTGACTAGATAATTTTTTTTTCTCAACTTCTATATACGTCAGATTATTCAAACCCGGTGCTAACCCGGCTTAGCCCTGATTTTTTTGTGTTTGTAAACTCATTGGTTTCCGACTTATACCTACGTGAGCAAAGACGAGACATTTTTTTTTTTGGGCACGATGAAAAATTTAGCGTCAAAGGGCAAGACCCTTTGATAAAGGAAGACCGGACAGCAATTTAAAGTTGCTTCTAGTGCTTGGAGAACAATGTCCATAAAGGATTATATCCAAAATTTATCCTTCTAAAACATATTTAAAATATAACCTTTTTTCTAACAAACACACATGTTCTGATCGATTATCCGAATTATTGGTTTTTGGCATCCGATCTTGCCCGTGATGCGAAAATTTTGTGATTTTGTGATTCTCAAACTTTGTAATGTGTCAAAAAGGTATAACCTAGATATGAAAAAAATGATGTATTACTATGTAACCTAAATGGTTTATATTAAGAAAATGAATCTCAATCTGATTTATATATTATGAACGGTGCAATGTGAACAAAAACATTTAATTTGAATGGCATTCAAGGCGACATATAATAAAAGTTTGACAGCCACTGCCCTTTTTTTGAAAGCGTAAATTTTATCCGATCTTGTCCTGCCCGGGTGAACACCGGATCTTTGCCTACAGTGACCCTAGGACTGTTTGGATCAGTTCTATCTAGCTATCAGCCCATAAAACACAGTATTCAGAGAAAATAGTAATAAAACGAGCTTTATTCTCGCCAAAATATTCAATCAAAAGTCAAAGGGGGAAGATCGGACGACCGAAAAATATCAAAAATTCCCTTCTTTTGGTTTTTGGCGCATAGCACACGTCCAACTTGTCGGAGCGACTAGCGGGAACTACTGTTCGCGGCGGGATAAAATGGCGTCTTGTAAAATGTTGACAACATTATAAAACATGGCCAAATTCGCCGGGAATTAATTTCATCCGGTCTTCACCCATGTCCGATCTTACCTGAGCTCACCTTACCTACCTAAGTAATAAAGTTAGATGTTTAGAAGTATTTGATGACGGTCAGCATATTAATTAAGAAGGTACTGTTAGTGCCTACCTACGAATTTCATTTAGGTAAGTAGGTACCTACCTACTGAGAACCTAGCTACCAATTAAGGGTGGGTACCTATCTACCTATAGATCCAATTAGGCCCCACTAAATCGAAGCGCAATATTTGGTTTTCTCAGAGACAATAATTGTCATTAAAACTAACGCCCACATTTGGGTCAAATGATAAAACGTTTACAATAGGTATAGCATTTGCGCCATCTACTATTTTAGTGATGTCGAGTTACCTAAAACAATATAACAGCATGGAGCTTATTAAATCCCAACTACACATAATCCTTTAGACACAGGCACCCATAACGGAGCTGTATGACGCAAATATTTGTGTTTCATTTTGGGAGTTAACGATGTTTTAATCCCGCGCGCGTCCATTATCGCTGGCCGCGGAATGGCGAACGCCGGATTTAACTTGCTATTTGATGGCATAGGCCAACTCTGATGTTCACAAAATAATTAACTTTGACTATCCACGTACCTACAATATTTTTGTGTTATGGAATTTGGAGACTGGGTAGCGAGCAATGGCGATAATTTCAAACTATCTATAATATAGTAGAGAATCAGATTTTTTTATGACACGGGAATCGACCCCCGATGTCATGAATTCATGATTGGCAGACCTGTCCTTGGTAGAAGAACAGCTAGAACAATTATTATTACGTAATTAGGGGTACCTAGGTACTTAGGTACTTGTTAATACTTATCTACATTAATTTGGCAACCGCTTTGTGCAGTGGTTCGAGCGTAGGTAGGCCGCTCGGCTCACTGCACATGGTGGTTGCGGGTTCGATTCAGCCGGGTAAATATCGGAAATGGCCTTTTCGTTATTTTTAGTAGGTACAAGCATTGCTTAGTTTGGGACCATACAGTTGGTGTGTTCGTCTGGCGATATTCATTTATTAATACCTACCTAGATATAAAGTTGCCTGTGTCTACTGACTACTTTTCCCGAACTGAATATTTATTTCCCAAATGCATTTTCTCAAAAATAAATCCTCCAATAATTGCTTCCATTGCTGCATTTGACTATAATAACGATGTCGATGCTCGAATAAAAATGCCGGACCGGCCGAGTTCGGATCTTCCGGCGTCCAGTTTGTTAGACTTTTCCATGCAATATGGACTCATAGGTAAGGCTATATTTCTGCTATACCGGTCCGCGCCCGTCTCTTCGATATTTCCGATGGCAAATGAAGCCATTCAGCTGAATAAATAATGTACCGACGACGAACAAAATCGCTGCGGCAGTGAGCCAACGGTTCGCTGAGTTTTCGATTAACGAGTTACCTACCTATGTTAAAATTGGTATTTGTTTTGTATTTATTAGGTAGTGAAATATACCTTCTTACCTACCCAAAGGATATATATTTGACCAACACATCTAAAGGGAGCGTGCCCCACACACCATCATAACCATAAGGATGTAAATGATGCGACTGAGATTCCGCTTATGTTGAACGCAGAAAATAAAACTGATTCACTAACGCGCCGCTTGGGGCGCTGTACGGTCAGCCATGGAAAATTCACGTATTCCCGCACTTGACACACTGTAGACTGTACTAGAATAAAGTAGGTAAGGCCAAGATATAACCAAGTGACTAAAGGCCATATCAGTTGGCTCGACCGAGGTAACAGGTACCACCCTCTCACAGATCGGCGTAAATACACTAATATTGACGACCGCTTGGCGCAGTGGTTCAAGCATAGGCCGCTCGGCTCACTGCACATGATGGTTGCGAAAGTGGTTGCAAATTTCGAAAATAGCCTAATCGTAATTATCCCTTGTCAGGGTGTCACTGGGATAGCCCCCAGTCCATTGTACGGTACTGTAAGGTCAATGTCGGCGCACTGGCCACTAGAGATAGGAGTTCCTGGCCGACAAGAAAATATTTAAATTTAAGAAAACATTATTATTTTTGAAATTGAAAGCTCTGCGGTGCGCTGGAAGTGACAACTGGGTTACCGTTGGATTAAGACGTGTATTGATTCGAATTTTGAGGTGACGGTTGATACACGTGTAAGAAAAAAAATTATTTAATTTTCATCTATTTTTGTTGATTTATCTATCTGGGTGTGTTGTGGTTGTATCTGTGTGGTGTTGGGTGGTTGGTGAGTGTTTGTTTTGTTTTTATATGTAATACCATAATATGGGTATTGTTCCGCCTGTCCCTCCTGTCCCTCCTGATAAACCGGCTGATCTAAGCCTCCCAGGATCCTCGGAAATTCTTCCATCTAAGTCATCCTCAAAAAAAAGGCCCCATGATACCGATAAAGAAAATCCATCCGATCTTAAAAAATCTTCCACAGCTCCGTCTGCTTCAGTGCAGCAGGTTTTTTCCAACCCTGCATTCGACGATAACTCAAAATTAAAATATAATATAACTGACAATGGCCCTTTCTTGGTTCATGTAACTAGAATGGAGCCGGATCTTTCGGCAGGCTATTCTATTCGTCCTATTAAGCTGGGTCAACTTCTTTATCAAAATTCTGTTCCCGGTATTAAACCCTCTTCTTGGATTACATAAATTTGCTGCTGTAATCCCAAAATTCCATGTTACCCGTATGGGGATAATAAAGGATGTTCCGGTTGAATGGTCGATGGAAGAGCTCTTTTGTGCATTGGAGTGTCCCCAAAATTGTGGACCAATTATAAAAACAAGACGTCTCAATAGAAAGTCTTTCCAAGATAACTCTCCAGTATGGATTCCAACACAAACAGTTGTAATCACATTTCAGGGTCAAGTATTACCATCAAGAGTATTCTGTTTTAACACCTCCCTGCCCGTTAGTAGTTACCAGCTCCCTACAATACAATGCTTGGCTTGCTGCCGCTTTGGCCATGTCAAGGTGCAATGTCGCTCGAAACCTCGTTGCTTTCGTTGTGCTCAACAGCATTCAGGAGACAACTGTGAGGTGCCAGAGGTGGAGGCTACCTGTCTCTTTTGCTCAGGCTCTCATTTTGCATCCAACAGGGTTTGTCCTGAACACTCAAGACAAAAGTCAATTAAGATGGTCATGTCAGAAGACAATATTTCGTACACTGAGGCTGCCCAAAGGTATCCTACGATTTCCCGTAGACCTTTCTCTGATGTTGCCAAATCACAACCCTGGTCTCAGCCATCAACTTTCGCCAACCCGCCAATAACTTCCTGTCCTTCTCGTCCTACTGTCGTCCCAAACTCCTCAACAAGTTCATACAGAAAAACTGTATTTTTTGATCGTCGTCCAAGACCCTCTCCGGGTGTTTCTTACAATCATGAAGCCCATAATCATATTACATCTACCCCTTCCTCTTCAATGCCTAATGGCAGTGCTATACCTCTTTCCCAAGATACTTCTCCCAATGATAGTCTTATTGTGCTTCTATCAGATCTGCTTATAAACATTGTATACAAATTTAATGATGCCATACCGTACACCGTTTTGCAAAAGCTTCAGGATATGATTTCCATTATTGATAAAAATGGCCATCCATTGTCTCCTTCAATGGAATGCTAAAAGTATTAACCATAAAAAACATGTTATTCCTACGCTTGTTAATAAATACAATCCATCCATCTGCGCCATCTCTGAAACATGGCTGAGACCTGGAGCCCATTTTAGGGTTTCTGGGTTCTCCTGTCTCCGGGATGACAGGGATGATGGTTATGGTGGCTGTGCCCTTCTTGTTAAAAGAAATTTGTCTTTTTCTCAACTCTCCCTTCCAACTCACAGCTCCAATTTTAACGTTGTAGCTGTTAATGTGAACAATATGACTATTCTTTCAATTTATATCCCTCATCCTAATGCTTCTATTACCTCTGAATTATCTTCAATTTTTTCCGCCCTTCCTAGACCTGTCATTATTTTAGGCGACTTCAATTGCCACCACCCTATGTGGGGCTCCCATCTCTCATCTCCTAATTCTGTGGCTTTAGTTGACTTATTTGATTCCGAAAACCTTTGCCTGTTAAATGATGGATCTCCAACCCGCAGGGTCTCCCCAATCCAAAATTCTAGCCATGTTGATTTATCACTAGCTTCACCAAATTTGGCTTCTCTCTTATCTTGGAGTATTTTGTCTGAATCATATGGTAGTGACCATCTCCCCATTTTAATTTCATTTCCTCATTCATCAATTCCCAACCCTACTCCCCCTCCTCTATTAAAATACAGATTGGATTTAGCTGATTGGAATAGATACTCACTACTAGTTGATGAAAAAATTTCTTCTCTTGCGCCAGTTAACAATCAAAATTTTATAAATTCATACTCAGAGTTGATTATTGCTCTTTCTTCGGCTGCAAATGTTGCTATTCCAATTAAAAACACTTCATGTAATAAATTACCTCCTCCTCCCTGGTGGGACTCTGAATGTACTTCTATTGTAAAACAACGTAAGGAGGCTGAGGCCAATTACTGTAGTAATATGAGTATGGTTAACTTTCTCTTGTTTAAACAAATTTCAGCTAAGTGTAACAAACTTCTATCAAGTAAAAAAAAACAGGGTTGGAAAGATTTTTGTGAAAACCTTTCCCCTCGTACTAATTCTTCTACTGTTTGGAAGAACATCAAACGCTTTCGTAGTGGTACGTCCGGGAATTACAATATCTCCTCAAATGACACTTCTGCATGGTTAGAATCCTTTATGGATAAGTTAGCTCCTCCGTATGCCCCCTTCCATGACTGTTTTCCATCCCCTATCCCTGTTCCCTCTTCCCATCATGAAATGGATGTATTATTTTCTTTCGATGAACTATCTTGCGTTTTAAATAATCTTCAGGACTCTGCTCCTGGTATTGATGGAATCCCATATTCATTTATCTGCAAGGCATCTGACTCGACAAAGCGTTTCTTTTTAGATATTTTAAATCAGATCTTTTGCTCTGGGACCTTCCCTGTTCCCTGGAAAAATCAAATAATAATTCCAATTCTTAAACCTGGAAAGGATCCTAAAGAATCCTCTTCTTACAGACCTATTGCTCTATCTTCAGTTATGGCAAAGATATTTGAATACTTATTAAAAAACCGTTTAGAATATATGGTAGAAAACCAGGGCATTCTATCTAAGTCTCAGTTTGGATTTAGACGTGGGATGGGAACCTTAGACAGTTTAGCGCTATTAACCACGGATATAAGACTTGCTTTCTCCAGAAATGAAAATGTTGTAGGTGTATTTTTAGATATCAGCTCAGCTTATGATTCGGTTAATCTTTCAATTCTCAGGCAAAAATTGCTTCATCTGTGTATTCCTGCGAGAATATCTATCGTCATTTGTAATCTTCTTATGGCTCGGGTGATTTCTGTTCGTCACCTAGGCTCTCTCCTACCTCCCCGATCGATCTGGAAGGGACTCCCTCAAGGATCTGTTCTAAGCCCAATATTATACAGCCTTTATACTCATGATCTGGATAAATCAGTTGATTCATTTTGTGATATATTACAATATGCCGATGACATCGCATTGTATGCCTCTTCGCCCTCCTTTGCGGATGCTTCTATCCAACTTAACACCGCCTTATCGTACCTTCATAGTTGGTTATCGGTTCATGATCTTTATTTATCTGCTGAAAAGAGTAATGTAATAGTTATTTCCAGGAAAAAGTTAATCCCAAATTTAGATATTTGTTTTGTCGATCAACGTCTGCCAGTTAAAGATCAAATAAAATTCCTCGGAGTTATCCTTGACTCAAAATTAACAGGAGTGCCACATCTCTATTACATAGCTGATAAGTGTGAAAAGTATGTTAATGTGTTAAGGGCACTTTCTGGTGTCTGGTGGGGCTCTCACCCTTACTGCCAGAAATTGCTCTATAATGCAATTATTAGAAGTCTCTTCGATTATGGGACTTTTTTACTTGAACCGTGTAGTAAACTTGCCCTAGACAAATTGGTGAAAATTCAATCAAAGTGTCTTCGTATTGTTTCTGGCGCAATGAAATCATCCCCGACAAACGCCCTGCAAGTAGAATGCGTAGACCCTCCTCTACATTTGCGCAGGCAATATCTCTCTGACCGCTTTCTATATAATGCAATGCAGCTCTCACACCATCCACTGTCTTTTAAACTTAATTCACTCTCCCAACTCATTCTCACTTCTAAATACTGGTCCCATAAGGAGCCTCCATGCCTCATTATTATAAAAGCTTCACTGATCTACCGTATCCTGTTATCCAATTTGCAATAAACCCTGTCTTTCTGATCAAGTTTTACGCTCTTTTTTTCACCCCTCGAATAATTTTTAACTTTGGAATAGGTAAGGACCATTCATGCGCGAATCAACTTTTTAACAGTATCCTTAATGACAAATGGAATGACTGGCTTGCTATCTACACAGACGGCTCTAAGGCCTCGCCTTCAGACTGTGTTGGGGCGGCTGTTTGGATCCCAAAATTTAAGATAATTTTGAGTTTTAAAACTCCGCCTTCTTCGTCAATTTTTTCAGCTGAGGCAATTGCTCTTTATGAAGCAGTATCCTATGTTGAATCCCACAATCTCAACAAATCAATCATCTTTTCTGACTCCTTAAGTTGTCTTCAGGATATATCTAAATTCCCCCTCCGATCTAAAAATATTTCCCCTTTAAACCTCAAAACGAAAGAATCTTTATATAAATGTCACTGTAGAGGTGTAGAGGTGGTACTGGCATAGATTCCCAGTCATAATGGCATCAAAGGTAATGAAATGGCAGATCTTTGTGCAAAACAGGCTATTACAATAGGATGCCTTTCTCATCTTAACTATTATACAGCAGATCTTCGTTCTCTTGCTAAACCTCGTCTATTTAATAAATGGAACTCTGTATGGCAACGTTCCAAAGTTATAAAGGGTAAACACTATGGAAAAATTCAACCGGACATCCCTGTGAAACCTTGGTTCTTTAAATCCCGAAATGCCAAGAAGTGGGTTACCTCAACCATCATTCGACTTCGTTTAGGGCATGTCTGTTCTCCCGTTTTTCTTGCCAAGATTAGGGTAAGGGACCACTCTTTATGTGAATGTGGGTTGGAAGACGGCTCTGTTGATCACTTGTTTTTCAACTGTCCTAAACTAATCTTTTCTCTTTATGATTTAATTCCTTCTTTTATTCCCCGTCCCTCGAATTCTAACTGCCTTTTAACTTATGTTTATTCTCCGTTCATTGAAACCTTATCCAAATTCATTCTTATAAATAACATTAAACTATAATTTATATGCTACTTTTTAATTTTTATTCATGATTAGTTTTAGTTTGCGTTTTCATAAATTACAAATGATATATGTAGGATTGTCTTGTAAATGGTATGTGTCTGTTGTGTATGGTGATTTTTCAACATCAATTCGTTATTTTGGTTTTTATTTCGCTGCACACTGGCCAAACTTCAGTGAATACCGTGTATTGACCTCACTCGACATTGGCAGAATTGTCCAAAAGGATAGGGCCATATAATAATAAAAAAAAGACGTGTATTTTTATAATGTTATAATAAACCTAATATTACCAAGCAATATGATTTGTTAATTAAAACCCAGTTGTCACAGTACCGATATTACCAGTGCTGCTTAGTTCGGGAACATACAGTTAGTGTCAGTGGCAATATTTATTTTATTTATGTAGCTGCTACGTTTCCTCCGATTAGTGTGAGAACCAGAAGCCTAACCCCCCTTCCGCTCCTTCTGTCCCCCTCTCCTTCATGTAGTATTACAAGTATCGATAGGCTACCTAACTGCATAACATCAGGCGTGTCGAACGGTTGATTGCTGACTTTGTTATACAAAAAAACTACACTATCACAGACGTCGTTGTAGGCAGTTTCTATCAAGATCTCGACACTATTTAAAACAATGCTCTATTGCTTGATTTAGTAGCGAACATAGTTAATTTCACGTCTTCAACTAGTCACGTGGAAAGCGAAACGAAATAAAACCAATCAATGGTCATAAAAAATACTATATTATACACACTTAATAATTATAATTCCCTTCAGGCGGGTGTGGCGGGAATGGGGGGTGGCCGAATGGCGGAGGCCCACGTGGCGGGAACTGGGGCCTGAACGATGGCGGTGGCGGCCTCCACGGGGGAGGGGGCCGCGAGCCTGGAGGCGGCGGGGGACCGAAACCTGGCGGACCAAATGGCGGTGGCGGGAAATGATGGAACGGAGGAGGCGGCGGGGGCGGTCCCGGCGGGGGAGGGGGTCCAGGCGGGGGCATCGACGATGGCGGAGGTGGCGGTGCTGACATCGGTAATGGCGGCGGGGGCCGCGCGTTCATTGGCCCTCCTTGCGGGGGCATGGGTGATGGCGCTGGCGGCGGTGGGGGCGCCATTAGAACTGGTCCCAGCATGGTTGGAGGGGCGTCCGCGAACAGTTGATGCGGACGGTCGGCGTGGGATAACGGGTTTTGAGCGGCGAGTAATCTGAAAGAAAAGAAAGCTAATTAATAACAGCCTATACAGTTACAAGAAATAGACCATAGATTATTAAAGAATTTTAATGCTCAAATACAAAGACAAACATAGGCATCATTAAGTTTTAAATTCAAAGGATTGGACTACAGCTCGGGCCACTCCATTGGGTGGTTGTGGGTTCGATTCCCGTGACGGAAAATTTCGTTTTTTATTTCTTTTTTGCTACTTTCCCTTGACGAGGTGTTACTAGAATCGCCCACTTGTCTATTGTACGCACAATACAAGTGTTGCGTAGTTTGGGAGAATACGGTTAGCGCATTAGTCTGGCGATAATTATTATTTATTTTGGTTAATTTGTCTTACCTTTCAGCAGCAGAACCGTGCCTCTCGCCCTTTACATCTTTCTTGAAAGCATACGACACTGATATGGGTCTGTTGCAAAGGTACTGGTTGTTCATAGCTTCTATCGCCGCGTCCGACGCTTCGAACGACGCGAAGTTTATGAACGCGAATGCTTTGGAATTGCCAGTCTCGGGGTCTCTCATTACCTGAACAAATGGGATTGATGATGCAGGGGTACATTAGAATCAATACAATCAGTGACAACGGGAACCAATACAATACGGAATAGACTTAAAAAATGTTGTGCCTTCCTTTGTTTTTAATTAAAGTTAAGTGAAGCAATACAGAATGCACCACGAATGTATAAAATGGTGCGAATGTCGGCAAGTCCGGCGCCGAACGATTTGAATTGGAACAGTATTAACATTTCGTATCGCATCTCGTTGGCCGCGGTACAAGTGTTGTACGATCATGACAAGGGTGGCAATACAGTTAATTTAGTTTCGTTTCTGTACTGATGCATTTTAATAAAATATACTCCAAAAGAGCTAGCCTCATTATATTATAAGTCAGCATAGGTTGAGTATAGTTTCTTCAGTAGTCAGAATTTTAATGTAATTACTATAATTTAATCTAGCTTAGAAACGGGCTAAATAGTCAATTATGATATCAAGTGAATTATGAGCTCAAGACAAGAAAATCCATTCAGAATTCACTACTACACATATATGAATATTGGCTTAGATTTCAGTCATCTTACCTTGGGTGTCTGCAAAATGACTCCAAAAGCTGAAAATGTGTCATAAAGCAGTTTTTCATCAACTTCCGGGTCCAAGTTCCCAATGAACACATTGGCTCCTACATCAAGATTCTTCTGATGGGCCGATGCTTTATTCACTCTCACTGGTTTACCATAGAGTTTGATCATGTTCATGACCTGTGAACAGAAATTGGTGCAAGGTTAGCGAGTGTCGTCAACACATGCTTTGAACACAGATCATAATAAACTCTCCTACTTTAAATGAGAAAAATTTATAAAATAAAATATTTTAATTTGTAATAAAAACTTGTAAGTGCATAGTAAATGCTGGCAAGTTTTTTTGTAAGAGTACCTTAGTCTGGGTGTTACTACAACCATTATATTGGTCCATTATATTGTACCGATAATACAATAGTCACTTTGTTTAGGAATAGGCCAGACATACTCAAAGTAATAAAAACTGGTCTTAATGAAAAAATCGAAATACTAAAGGAAATTTAATATGATTATTAATAAATAATACACAATCACCAGTTATAGATTATTTTCCAAAAGGGTTCACTGAGGCCTACTGCAATATACTATTTCTCATATTACAAAATGTACATTATGTACAATACATTATGTATAAGCAATAATGTGTATTGATGTATATTACAGATACACACCTTGATGGCATAGTCAGCATCCTCCTCACCCATAAACTCAACAAATCCATATCCTTGATGTGTTTGTGTGACCCGGTCCTTCGGCATATGGACATTTACTGCAATATGATCATTTGTTTGTTTAGTTACCACTAACTAGCTGTTAATTGTAGCTTCATGAATATAGAAATCTTGTTTTTGAGGTCAGAATCTTATTGCTATATCAGTAGTGCTGATTCTCGTGGAACACAAACTACTTTTTAGTCTTTTTATGGTTGTAACTTATGGAAGACAGCATTTAGATGTGTGTCAATTTAGTTCTAGTCAAGATATGAGAATTGAGATCACTTATATCATGTTTTGAAGTTTTACAAAATGGAACCAACCCACACACACTTTTGTAAACTGAAACCAACCTAGAACCACTAACAAAAGGTTGGTTTTGGTCTACAGCAGTGCATGTAAGTTGATTCCGTTCTGCAAAACGATATCCAATTGCAAACTGTCTCTTACCAACGGGTCCTGATTGTACAAACAGCTCCCATAGTAAGCTCTCACTGACTCTGTCATCTAATCCTCCAACGTAAATAGTGGCATCTGAAAGATAATGCAACAGGTTGAAAATGTATGTACCTATTGAATATATTCGACGAATATTCGAAGCTGTGAGTTTGATGGGTATTGGCGAGGCTGGAGCCGTAAGGCAAATAACACTGCGTTTATCACATACATTTCTATGAGAGGAAACTTCTAGTTGGGTTAGGTGAGCTGTATATACATGTTCTTTCGCGAAATAGCAGGCAAGAACTTAGATATATTAATTAGCGGTGGAGTAACACTACAACATAACCTCAAATATTGTTGTCAAAGCAAAACTACGAACATACATTATATATTTTTTTTTGTGAATATAATTTGAACCTCTGCTATCTTACATTAATTTCATGTAATTTTAGGTAGTGAAATGTCGTTAAATACCTTGATTTCTTTCAGCAATAGGTCCCGCTGCCATTTTTATTGACAAGCAAGCGAGTAGTGTTGCCTAACTATCGATTCGAGTCGATATCAATTGTCTATCGAGAGGGTTTCAAAACTATCGTAACCGCGAAAACTAGTCACAATAAATCTATATCATCGATAGTAATAATACAATTACTGATTCGCAGTATTATCTATGTGTCGCCATAGTACCAAGATATGTATAAAGTTCTTGCATAGTACCAACAGTGATTTTAATAAAACATGCTAATATAGCAATAATATCTATAGTGTCGATACTATTTACACTATTGCTATTACATCAGTACTACCCACACAGATATAGATTTACATAGATAACGCAAGTATCACGATTTGTATTGAAACCAAGCGTACCGATATTTTAACACCTACTGTGACGTCATTAGTGTCGGGAAATCCAAACCGATTCAAAGACACCGATGCCGCCGATGTTCCTCCGCCCGCTACAATTATCTCGAGTGATTAGCTCGCTCATACTCATTTTTTTATATCTGTAGTCGCGCGGACTGTAAGTTAGCGGCGACCAACCTTGACGCTTGGTCGGGGTTTCGTACACGCAAAGTACATGCATTTGCGTTATCTATGTAAATCTATATCTGTGGTACTACCAATAGCCTATCGATATTGGGACTAGTTTTAAAGTCAACTATCGATAGTGAGGCAACATTATAAGAGAGCGAGCCAGCACGTCGGTATAAAAATTACCTTGTTTTTGGTTTTTTAAACTTCCATATTAGTATGGTGACACCTAGAGCGCCAGCTAAAAACTGCCCAAGTGCGTATTCGACCATGCATACTAGATGTTTCCGTAGACATCCCAAACCGCTTTTCAATAATAATACACGTGATGGTTTATTTTAACTATTTATTTATAATGAGGCTTAGGCGTTAGATGATGAATTATGCATTTTAAATTCAAAAAATACTATTTTGGTAGGAGCTTGATATTTCGTAAACGGGAATTAATTATATATATATTATAAAACAATACTCAAAAGGATTCTTCAATACCTATTCGATGATACCCCACTCAAGATGGGGTGAGTAAACATTTTTTTCGCTTTCCCTTTCCTAGTACAGGAGGTACCTTAGAATATTTATTTGTACATTTGCGGCCCTAATAGTTTTTGAATAATACGACTGTCGTCGGGCGGACGGACTGATGGGCAGACGGACGTTGAAACTGCAAGGGTTCTTTTCCTAGTTTGACTACGGAACCCTAAAAAGCAATACAAAAGCAGAGAGTATGCCTTGAGCAATGTCATATCAGTTGTCAAATTCAAGCTGTCATCTGTCATTTAGTATTGTTTTTTTTTGTTTTGTTTGTTTGACTCGAGTCGAATGAGCGCGCATCTTCGTTAACTTCTTTCACATTATTCTGTCCTGGGTTCTGGAAATAAAGAGAAAATGCAGAGTGCTTCTGATGTGATATCTTCTTTGTTTTGGTTTAAAGACGACAGTGATGTCGATGACGAAAAAGAACAGCAGATAATAGAACAATTTGTGCACAATGTTGAGGATTTTAGTTCTCAGTACGGAAGCGAAATCAGTGTTTCTTACACAGCATTCAATCTCCGTGGGCCACCTTCGAACTTTCCTGATTACGGCGATTATCCTCAAGCCTTCGTAATGGTAAGGGTAGTGTGGAATTAAGATTTTGTTTTGGTTTTGTTTACCAATATTCTAACCGAATTTATGTTTATTTACCATAACATAACACACGCGGTGTTTTGTTCTAAGCAGTTACGCTCATTTTATTAAATAGGTAGGTATTTAAGGTACCTATAGGCAGGTACCTGTAAAGGTAATTTACCTTGGTAATATTATACTGTGAAATAGGTGGGACCAGGACAAAACTGATCTCATGGATAAATACTAGTTTAGTAAGTACCTAGGTACTTACTAAGGTACCTACTTCAAAATTTAGTATTGGTTTTGTATCAATGCACAGTGCAATAAAATCAATCAATCCAATCATCAGCCTATATTTGTCCACTGCTGGACATAGGCCTCCCCTAATGAGCGCCATAGCGCCCTGTCTTCAGCTTGCCGCATCCAGCATCTGCCTGCAGTCTTTCGCAGATCGTCATCCCACCTGGTCGGAGGGCGTCCTACACAACGCTTGCCGAGTCGAGGTCTCCACTCAAGTATAGGCACTTTTATATTGATACAATCTATATTGTATTTTCAAATTGAATTTCATAAATCAAAATACCTTTACATAAGCCATCAATTCCTTTATAAAATATATAGAGAATATTTCTAACTATCAACTTGACTTTTTCTGTTTTATCAATCACACTGTTGCATTATACCTACATCATAATTTATTTTCACTTATTGTCACATAGGTAGGTACTCAGTTTGAAAAACTTCCTTATATAAAAGTGAAGGTTATTCTATTATTATACCACTCTACCTCTGAACACTATGTGAAGGGAAGGAACCTACTTATTTTTTTTTGCTGGTACAATAATAGTTGTATTCAACTTGCCTTGGAAAAATATTGAATGCCACTACATTTTTTATTTGCCTTTTTTTTATTAAAACAATTAGCAACCATAGTGATGTCATTATACATATTTAATTATTTACCCGAGATTGCTAACATTTTGGGGGGTACATAAGGATAGTAAGTGTGGAAACATACAGGGTGTAAGGGGCATCGTAACCAAAACTGATACCATGGATTCAACTCACAATTCTAGACCACCCAAAGTTGGAATTTTCCATCAATATTGTCATAAATTAAGGTCTCGTTTTACACCATTTTTAAACTGATTTTAGCATGAAAGCATTACAAAAATTTATCTCAAGTGATCTATACAAATAAATAAAATTGGAGTGTCTGTTTGTTATATAACACCTTTTCACTAAATGCATATGAAAGTACACACGACACCTATAGCAAAACGCGAATTAATTTTTTTTTGTCTTTTGTCGGTCTGTGTGTTTGTTCCGGGTAATGTCCGAAACGGCTGGACCGATTTTGACGGGACTTTCACTGGCAGATAGCTGATGTTATAAGGAGTAACTTAGGCTACTTTTATTGTAGAAAAACAAAATTTAAAAAAATGGGTCCTGTCGCGCATGCTCAGAACGCGGGAGCGGGCTTTTTTGGTAGATATGTTAAATTCCACGCGGACTAAGTCGCGGGCACAGCTAGTTTTACATATAAATAAATCAATACTTACAAATTTTACACATAAACTGCAATGTAAATTAAAACTTAATACGCTCGAGCGCGCATTTCATGCAAATAAAAAATTTTAAATTCTGAAAATTTTATTTCTGGGGGGTCCAGAATCGTGACTTAAATTCATGGTATCAGTTTTCGTTACAATGCCCCTTACACTTCATTGAAGGGTGTTCAGAGACTTGCCTAACAGTGGTGAATTCATATGGCAGGTAATATGACAGATGTCACTTATTTTCTTACACAGAGAACCTATGGTACCTGGTGGGAGGAGGCACCATCCGCCCAAGAAGACTATATGCCACAGAACGCCAGTCCAATCACAAGCCAGGATTTTGTAGGTTAGTGTTAGCTTAGTAAGTAAATTTATCTTATATCTTTCATCATCATCATCAGCCTATATCAGTCCACTGCTGGACATAGGCCTCCCCTAATGAGCGCCATAGCGCCCTGTCTTCAGCTAGCCGCATCCAGCATCTGCCTGCAGTCTTTCGCAGATTGTCATGCCACCTGGTTGGAGGGGGACCTACACTACGTTTGCCGAATCGAGGTCTCCACTCAAGCACACTAATATCTTTATTATTAAGTAATTCATACTTACTGAGGGTTCACTGTATCAGGCATATTCATTTCACAACAAATTAATACTAAGTTAAATTTGACACAGATAAAAAGATTTACTTTAAAAAATAACAGAATAACATAATTAGTACCATTGACAAAATGCTTATCTAACCATTGGCTGAAAGATTACACTGAAAAAACATACACCAATTTATGATGCTGTCCCTATTTTGTGCTATCATTAAATAGAGACAACAACATAAATCGGTGTAAATGTTAAGCCAGTGCTAACTTACAGTTAACTAAGTAAGTATTACGAATTACTTTTAAGACGTCCCTTTGCAAACAACATTCCTTTTGACAGAAGTTTCGTTCGAGAAATCAGTCTACCCATTAGAAGTCTCTGTCTTCGAGACATACAACCCTGGCGCCCTAGTTAGAATATGGGCCAAGGGGCCGACAGCCTGGATGTTGTTATGGGAAGGCGAGCCTGAGTATGTCGGTGACACTCCAAGGATCTTTAGTCCACAGATAAGGCAGCTTAATGTACCAACTCGGTGAGTTTTTTATTAATTTTCAATTGTTATAAATACCTGGGTTCTTCGTTTCGTAAAGTCTCTAGTGAAACCTTTGCCTATGACTTGAGCATCCTCTAAGATAGAGGATATCCTCCACTCTAATTTAGCCCTTTTAACGTTCAACTCCTGGGCACAAGCCTCCCCTTAATACGAGAGGGATGCAGGCCATAATCCACCACGCTTTCTCAGTGCAAGTTGGCGGATTTCACATGTCTTTAAAAAATTGGAAAGATTTTATAAGACAAGCAGGTTTCCTCATGATGTTTACCTTCACCGTGAGCAAGTGGTAATCATATAGAAAATATGATTCGCACATACATTTCGAAAAACCGGTTGGAGTGTAGCCTTAGGGGCGCTATGACTTAGGTTTAGGTTTAGTTATGTTAGAACAGTGACCAAAATGCGCGAGCCGAGCGAGCGAAGCGAGCGTGCCGCGGCAGCGGCCGGCGAAGCGCCAGAATCCGAATGTGTCATTAGGTTATGTTAGTTCCCAGTTAGGGGGGCTATGGAGCCAGGACTTAGACGAATTTTCGAGAAAACATTTTTTTTAGTTTTGATCATTGTTCTATCCTAACCTAACCTAAACCTAAACCTAACCTAACCAATAGGCTATCATGCTTAACCAATAGGCTATCACTGCTTAAAAGTTTACTTTATCAAGGTTATTTATTTCTTCTATCAGGCTCCTAAGATTGGAGTTCAACCATAAACTGTTGCCGTATTACACGGAACTCGACGCGGTGCTACTCCGCGGCATTCAGCCGCCGAATCTTGTTAAAAACATCAAAAACAACTTCTCATACTCGTCGCTGTTCTACAAGACTACACAGCCGGTTATTGAAAAAGGTTTGTAGGTTTAACTGTGTATACTTTATCATGATACTGTAGCGGCGATATTGCTGAGACGCACGGGCGACTTAAACACGATCATTCAGATACGCATTTGATCCCTGTCCCTAATACGAGTACATAGGTATTTCTAGTAATTGTTGCACAAAGAAAAGGCACAGACCATGCTCACATGAGGCACGTGGGCGTCTCGCCTTACTTACATAGTCCATAACCCTCGATAAAGCAGTTTTATTATCAAGTAGGTAAGCATTTTTTCTCGTATTTCTAGAGAATTTAATAATAACCTAGTATTATTACCAATATCAACAGGCAGGTTCTCCAAGGGAGGTAAATGCGGGTTGGCGAATTTCACTCAAGATGCGCAGGTGTCCTCACGATGTTTTCCTTCACGATTTCGTAAGCAATAATTTAATATTGGAAACTAGCTGAGCCCGCGACTTCGTCCGCGTGGAATTTAACTTAACAAAAAAGCCCGCTCCCGCGTTCTGAGCCCGCGCGACAGGACCCATTTTTTAAATTTTGTTTTTCTAAAATAAAAGTAACCTAAGTTACTGCTTATAACATAAGCTACCTACCAGTGAAAGACCCGTCAAAATCGGTCCAGCCGTTTCGGAGATTACCCGGAACAAACACACAGACAGACAGACAGGCAAACAAAACATTTTTAAATCTCGTTTTTGTTATAGGTGTCGTATGTACTTTCATATGCATTTAGTAAAAAGGTGTTATTTTGATATTACAAAAAGACACTCCAATTTTATTTATTTGTATAGATGAGTTACTGGAAACATTACATACCCTTTACTGAAGCCGTATCGGGCGAATGCCTTTGATGTTCTGTCCCGCGGCCGTTCGCCCCACTTCCCCCATTCTTCCCTAAAGGCGCCTATCGATTGCACCCCTCTAGCCATCTCATTGGTTGAAGCTGCAACTTGCAACAGCATTTCATGTTACGAAAACTAGCAATAACTAATCCGCTGATCACTAACTACGACCTCGGCATTGATTAAAGTAATTAAAGGTTAATTATACGGAAGATAATTCTTATTATGTAAATCACTAGCGACCCGCCCCGGCTTCGCACGGGTGCAATGCTGATACTAAAGTGTTTCTCTACTATATTATGCATGTATTATACATATAAACCTTCCTCTTGAATCACTCTATCTATTAAAAAAACCGCAACAAAATCCGTTGCGTAGTTTTAAATATCTAAGCATACATAGGGACAGACAGACAGCGGGAAGCGACTTTGTTTTATACTATGTAGTGAAGTAAGCATCATCATTTTAGAAATTGATGTCTTTGGTACCTATTTTTTTTGTAATTCGAAAAAACTGTTCAAAAAATTTCCAGACTGTTTGTTCATATCATAAGACAACATCTTGTACGGATCGTGGTGCTTACCTGTGTATTTTGTGATCATGGGTTGAGCAAACACCTTAATCGCTATGAATAGTTTAGATAAGAAAGGTCTAAAAATACATTATATTAGATTATTATCTTATTATCCTGATCCTTGGAGAAATTGTTTCAATATTAAAAGTATTTAGGTCTACTGACGTAACCCACACACTTTTGGACTTTAGTCGGGGTACCGCAAAATATAAAAAAAATGAAATAATATACAAAAATTAAAAAAACCCGACACAATAAAACTCTAAAAAGTAATAAGGAGAATACTTTGATTGTTGTTTTGATATTTGGTAGCTTAATTGCGGTCCGTCGACTACTTTATCAAAATATTAATTTAAAGGGCCTACTTTTACTATTATATATTTAGAGGTTTCTTTTTAATATAAATAATTTATTATTTTATGCGCTATAATATTATACATTGACGGGCTATATACTTACCTACTGTTTATACAGGACACAATTTAAATGATTTACATACATAAATATTTCGTATTCAGAGAAGCAAAATTTTCCATGATTTTCGAGCAAGGTGAATAGTTTACCATAAGTCGAAATCAATATTTCATTCTGGAAGTTTTGTGAAATATATTAACTTAAATGAATACTACAATACATACTAATACGGGTATATGTTGTACTAGTTGCTGCCCGCGACTTCGTCCGCGTAGACTTAAGTAAAGTATTCTATGTGTTAATCCAGGTTATAAACTATCTATGTTCAAAATTTCATTCAAATCCGTTCAGTAGTTTTTGCGTGAAAGAGTAACAAACATAAATCCACACTCACAAACTTTCGCATTTATAATATTAGTAGGATAGTAGGATGTTATATCTTATTTATAATGTGTCGAACGCACCCAATGTGTATTTTCGCTATGATATTATACCTATTAAAATAGGGTTTTACGGTTGGTAGAGACAACCTCATATAAGGGCTGGCTCGATCGGGGTAGTACCACTCTCTTACAGAAGATCGCCGCAAAGTAGTCATTATAGCTGCGTTTCGTATGATGAGTGGGAGAGCCGGAAGACTAACTTCCCCTCCCTCTGCCCCACTCCCTTTCAGGTCGACAACGTGCGAGCAATGTATGCCGTTGGTATTGCAAGCATCTATAGGTTATACTGCTTAACATCATCAGGTAGGTCGTAAGCATGTTTCTCGACATTGTTTTAAAGAAAAAAACCTTATGGCCACTCTTATGTATTGAAGATATCTGTAAAAATATTGCTTAAGTTTTTTAAAAATAAAATAGGTATATAAATTTCTTGTTTCACAGGTCAGCTTCTAAACAGGATAATCGCGTCCAACATTCACGAATCGATCGTACCACAAATCTCGGCACCACAGAACCAGAGACAAATAGATACGGCCCCGCCTCTCGGTGATTTCCAACAGCTGCCTGTAAGTATCAGTAATAGTAGGTAAATAAGTAGTATGTAACTACTGTAAAATGGACTTTAAGAACATGATCATTGTATTTAAAGTCGTTTGATGACGATGATGTCGTACTGCGTGCGGCCCATTGTAGTTCGCGCATATTTATGTCGCATTTTTTTATATATTAGGAATAACTTTGATAAATGTTTTTGAATATTATAGAACACAACCGCCATACAACTCCATATTACGGAATGATACGGGACGACCGCTTGGTGCAGTGGTTCGAGCGTAGGCCGCTCGGCTCACTGCACATGGTGGTTGCTGGTTCGATTCCCGCTGGGGCAAGTTTCGGGAATGGCCTTTTCGTAATTTGCCCAAGTCTGGGTGTCACTGAGATCGCCCCCAGTCCATTGTACGATACCCATAGTACAAGCCTTGTTTAGTTTGGGACCATACAGTAGGTGTGTCAGTCTGGCAATATAAAAAAATAATGTGGAATTACGTCATCAAGGCGCAAGGATATACCAGGCTATTGTCAAATCTTAATAATTGCCTCACAATGGTCTCCCAAGGCTGTGCCAAGAGTGATGTAATACCATCATAACTAATGATATCATCTAGCTTTAGGCTTCTTGTTGTATTATCTCCTGAATTTATTAGGTTTCACTGAGAGAATTAGAAAGAGTTATCCCACATGTTGTAAATAATAACAAAACATAAATCCACCTTTTATCATATGGTTTAACTAGTCTAATAAATAAAAAAAATATAAAGGTAGGTTTTTTTTATATATAACAAAGACGGCAAACGAGCGTACTATCCGCCTGATGTTAAGCAGTTATCATACCAAAGGCATTGCTCGCACGTTGCCGACCTGTAGCGGAGAGGTATAGAGTAAGGGGAATACACGGGGTGTTTGGGCTTCCGGCTCACTCATAGTATGGAACACAGCTTTACGCCGATCTTCTGTGAGAAGGTGGTACAATTCCTGTCTAGCCAGCCGTTATACGAGCTGTAGCCAATGAAATAGTAGGGTTTCCATGAAAATCAAGTACATATTTAAGAACTAGCTGAGCCCGCGACTTCGTCCGCGTGGAATTTAACTTAACAAAAAAGCCCGCTCCCGCGTTCTGAGCCCGCGCGACAGGACCCATTTTTAAATTTTGTTTTTCTAAAATAAGAGTAGCCTAAGTTACTGCTTATAACATCAGCTATCTGCCAGTGAAAGTCCCGTCTAAATCGTTCCAGCCGTTTCGGAGATACTCTTTGATTTCATGTGTTTTTTTTTACGCGGAACCCTAATTGTTTTTCTAAAATTAAAGTAGCCTAAGTTACTCCTTAAAGCATCAGCTATCTGCCAGTGAAAGTCCCGTCAAAATCGTCCAGCCGTTTCGGAGATTACCCGGAACAAACACACAGACAGAAAGACAGACAGACAAAAATTTTTTAAATCGCGTTTTTGTTACAGGTGTCGTATGTACTTTCATATGCATTTAGTGAAAAGGTCACACGAAATAGGTTGGTAGGTTTGGTGTTGTTAAAATTGACACCTGCAGTTAGAAATGAACGTGTAATAGGTACCTGACCTAGACATATCTTATGAGTCACGCATAATACAATAGAGCCTCAATAATTGTGTTAATATTATTTTAGAAAACATTGTACTAATTGACAATGTTGTTATGACTATCTATTATCACCGAGCTTATTATAAAACACCGTAGGTACTGTTTATAACAAAATGTAATTAGGTAATCACCAGTGATAGTCTATTGGTTAAGCACGCGTCTGGCGCTACCTGCTACCTGGTCCTGGGTTCAAACCCCCGGCTCGCACCTCTGGCTTTTTCGAAATATATGTGTTAATCATAATTTCTTTATGATTATCACTTGCTTATGGTGAAGGAAAATCTAACAAATTTTCGAAAGACCTGTGAAATCCGCCAACTCGCAGTGGGCCAGCGTGGTGGATTACGGCCTGTATCCCCCTCGTAGTGAGGGGAGGCCCGTGCCTAGGAGTGGGACGTGAAAAAGGGCTAAATTATTATTATTAATTATTATTATTAGATAAGTATATAATTAGTGTACAAGTACTGGCTATTTCTGATGAAAAATCACTGAAGCCCTTCAGAAAATTAGCTTGGATTTTGACTTCTATAGGCAGTGGTATAACCAAGCTGTAGCCAAATTACTACAGCTCATAAACACGTGGTACCAACCACTCACAGAAAATAGACGTTAAAGTAGCTATTTTACCTGCGTTTCGTACAACGAGTTGGATAGCTAGAAGCCCGAAGTAAAGTTTACCTAAAATAGAGTATATCTAGGGATTGTGAGACAGGTCCTAAGGGAATTAGATTAAGTAGGTCATCGAAAAAAAAACTTATTTTCGTTGTGTATCATCTATTGGTGCACTCTGGCAGTAAAATCGACCAGTTTGCCGTCACGGCAATGGCATGACGCTCTCTGATGCCGTCACGTCCCCTCTACGCCACCGATCTCGTCTCCCTTGTGTGTGTGTGCGCGCGCACACTATACACTACACATGTTTTACATCTGCCGGGCGTCCTGTGACAGTAATTTTTTTTTTCAGGATGAAACCATACTATGTGTGATGAAGTATCTGGACATGCAGTCCCTCTGCCGATGCGCCCAAGTGAACAGGCATTTCTACAGACTCGCCTCAGACTCTATACTGTACCGAAGCATCGACCTTAGACCCTATTGGCACTGTGTACAGTCGCAGGTAATAATGACTTGAACTTTTACAATTTTCAGTGAATATTATTAAAGCGAAGTTTCTATGCGGACGTTCGGGGCGCTCGCCGCGTCAGTAGCGTTACACGATATATATAGGTGTACAGGGTGGCAGCTGCGGCGCCCTACGCTTTGTACTATAAAGCTTCGTTCTTTCGGGTATCCCTAGACTGCACTGTTTTTTATCTATAAGTAGGATTAAATAGTAGTAACTCCACCAGGGGCCGAAGTCTGTTAACCGTTTGAATCTCTTTCGACTAACACTCGACTCGCTATACGAGTCTGTCCGTCTGTTGGTTCTGGCTAACCCACGAAACGGCTACAACGGTTTTGACGGGACTTTCACAGATAGATAGCTGATGTTACGAGTAGTATTTTATCGACTTTTATTTTATCGAAGTACCATTCGTGCGGAGCCGCGAGCAACAGCTAGTTATTATCAAAATATAAATCCAATTATTTTTATTGACCTATTTTATTATATTTAAAATCTTTCAGGTTCTAATAACGCTGACGATGCGTTGCAAGTTCCTTCAGAAACTCGACCTGTCTTGGTGCGGCAGCCATCGCATGATACAACCCCATTATGTCGTTAAGTGAGTATGACGTGCAATCGGTTCGATAATTAAACACTCCAATTAACAGTACAGACAGACAATGCTTATGCCGTGAACTTGGAATACAAGGTCGCGTTAACCAATAAGAGAATTCAAGTTGATTGATGCGACCTTGAAAATTGATTTTTTTATAGCTTAGGAAGACACACCTGGGAGGCAAGTCAGTTAGTTAATCTTACCAATAACACCCGACTTGCACTGGACTCTCTATACGTCAGTTTTGAGAGTCTTCCGAACTCCACTGACCATTGATGATAACTGACGTTATACGGAGTCACTAAGGCCCGTATTAATAAAACGATCTCAAGTCTGAGAGTGAGCTTGAGTATGCGTTTGACAAGTCATTTCGTACTAGTATGAATTACATTTCCAAGATCGCTCTCAGATCTGAGATGGATTTATTAATACGGGCCTCAGGCTACATTTATTTTATCGAAAGACAACGCAGGCGGAGCCGCAGGCAGCAGTTAGTTTATAATAAAAGAAGGAACTTTTTTTATTTATTAAATAAACATTCATTGCTAGTTTTGACATAAGTACTAAAACTAAAATATGTCCAACGTTTAAGCCTTTGCACCATATATAAATGGAAAAATTATCATACCTCCAATTAAATAACAGCATTATAGCATTTGCCACACCCCTTCACCTATTATTTAACTGTTAACCAATGAATCGTGACTGACACAAGGTTTGTTTTCAGTTTTCTCAAAGACAGCGGCGCGGAGCTAACACACTTGCGGATGAATTGCTGTAAATTCGTTGACAACTCCGTGCTAAGAGCCGTAGTTGACACATCCACTTGTTTAGAAGGTGTGTATTAGTGTTAATTTAATGTTATATTAGGCAATAGTAAAGAAACGCCAATAGACCAGGCTTATAGGGCCTATAAGGTGGTAGAGGATTTCTTTTCCTTATTAAACAAAGTAGGTATGTCTTACGTTTATTATCTACTAATATAAATAATAATTTAATTTGTCGACCGTTTGGCGCAGTGGTTCGAGCCTAGGCCGCTCGGCTCACTGCACACGGTGGTTGCGGGTTCAATTCTCTCCGTGGCAAATTTCGGAAATGGCTATTTCGGCCCTAGTCTGGGTGTCACTGGGATCGCCCCCAGTCCATTGTACCTGTACCTACCCATAGTACAAGCGTTGCTTAGTTTGGGACCATACACTTGGTGTGTCAGTCTGGCGATATATATTTATTTTAAATGATGTTCGTTTCTAATTGCTTCAATGGACCGATCTGGTTTTTTTTTGTTTTAAAATGTTCGTAAGAGTCCGATTTATCTCGTTACAGAACTATGCCTACGTTCAGTAGTCGGTTGCTCGGACTGGATATGTCTCGCTTCGCTTCGGAAGTTGAAGCGCTTGGATCTGTACAGAACTGACATCACGACGTCCGCGGCGGTCGCGGTCGTCAGGTCGAACCCGGGACTACGACATCTTAATGTTGGTACGCATTTGTTGCCTTTTGTTATTTATTTTCCAATAAGTGCCTACCTTAACTTATTTATTTATTTATTGATAGGAAGACCAACAGCTAGAAATAACAATTATAGACACAAGTAAAAAGTCATAAAGCCAATTATAGGTCTTCACGCATAGCAGTTGAAGAAGAAGCAAAGGTGTAAACAAAAAATTAAATCTAAGTAATTATAACAAACTAGCTGTGCCCCGCGACTTCATCCGCGTAGGATTATTGGGTTAAAAAGTATCCTATATGTTAATCCCGGTTATAATCTATCTGTGTTCCAAATTTCATCCAAATCCGTTCAGTAGTTTTTGCGTGAAGGAGTAACAAACATACATACATACATACATCCACACTCACAAACTTTCGCATGTATGATATTATAACAAACTAAGGAAGAAAACTACTCTGCAGGAAGAGTCGGAAAAAATTAACATTAGTTGTTACTTTACTATTCAAGTCCTACAGGAAGAAGAAAAAACTTTTGGCTTAGGCACTGCTTAACCGAGTTAACACTACAAGTAAAGAGATCCAGATCGCATTGCTTGCATATCTCATTAACATACTTGCTTGCTCGCACAATGTAAGTGTTAATTAAATTTCCATGCGTTCAAGGGCTTGTGCCATACTTATTATTGGAATCAAGTATAATCAGCTGACGAGTTTAGGTCCAATTAGTTTAATCACGATCCGTGGTGCCTTACAGCTGGTCTTCAATCAGCTGTAAGTAACAGTCTGGTTTCTATGGCAATCAGCCCATACCAGCTTTTTTTGTCTCGCGCTTTGCACCGGAGTGAATTGTTTTTTTTTCTTCTTCCAACTCCTATTATTTCTTTCGGTTAAATTCGTGCGGGTTCCAAGACCATTTAACTTTTCCCCGGGACTCGTCGAGGCTCAAACCTCGACGTCATTATTGTTCACCATTGTAGATCCTGGTTTACAGGAGATACAGTGGTGGGAGTGTGTGGCGGGGAAGTACCTACCTTAAATGAAAAAAATAAAAAAATAATAATGTAGTATGCTCCTTACATATTATGTAGGGGTACATACTACATACCTACCACGCTGCTTACGCAGCAACTTGTATACGACGTAGCGCGGGATCGCCAGTCGTTCCCCGCGCGCCTAGCTAACCATACGCAAACTAACGAAACTAAATAATGTACTTATATAATACTAGCTGTGCCCCGCGACTTCATCCGCGTAGTATTGGATTATTGGGTTAAAAAGTATCCTATATGTTAATCCCGGTTATAATCTATCTGTGTTCCAAATTTTATCCAAATCCGTTCAGTAGTTTTTGCGTGAAGGAGTAACAAACATACATACATACATACATACATACATCCACACTCACAAACTTTCGCATTTATAATATTAGTAGGATAACGAAGTGTATATGTGAACATTATTAATACAAATTGCATAACGGGATATCACCTTTTATTGAAGACCAAACCCAACGATACAGACAGGATTAGGTACACACCACTTAGTTACACATACAATTCCTTCTTTGACCAACAATTTGCCTTCTTAATTTTTACCAATCTGTCTTAGGCCCGTATTAATAGATCTATATCAAGTCGAGGGCGATCTTGAGTACGCTTTTCATGTGTCATTTTGTAATGGTATGACATAAGAAGGACATTGCCAAGATCCAGTGGCGGATTTACCAGCAGGCTGAGTAGGCTTGAGCCTTAGACGGCAGATCTTAGGGGCGGCAAATTTGGGGACAACAGATGATTGTAAGTGTGTGATTATTCAATTTACGTTGACCGAATGTTCACTGTTGTGTAAGAAGAATAAATGACCCCCTTAGCCTTTGATCAGCTCAGAAATATACCCAAAAACTATTTCATGTGCATTTTAAAACAAATTGTTGTATTGTAAAAATAATCTAGGAACTGACTATTGTAGAGTCAAGGGCGGCAACAAATTGACAGCCTATACTTGAGAGATGGGTTAATCCCCCACTACCAAGAACGCTCTCAGACTTGATATTGATTTATTAGTACGGGTCTTAGGGTTGGCTTCCAGTCTACCTTTATTTTTCAAATGACCAGAATTTGAGCATATATTTTTGTATCTAGTTTTGCCGCAAAGTGAATACCTCTGACTATCTATACAAATAAATAAAATTGGAGTGTCTGTTTGTAATGTCAAAATAACACCTTGTCATTAAATGCATATAAAATTACATACGACACATATAGCAAAAACGCGATTTTAAATTTTTTTGTCTGTTTGTCTGTCTGTATGTTTTTTTCCGGGTAATCTCTGAAACAGCTGGACTGATTTTGACGGGACTTTCACTGGTAGATAGCTGATGTTATAAGCAGTAAGTTAGGCTACTGTTAGATAAGAAAAAAAATGGGTCCTGTCGCGCGGGCTCAGAACGCGGCAGCGGGCTTTTCTGTTAAGTTAAATTCCACGCGGACGAAGTCGCGGGCTCAGCTAGTCTTATCTATATTTTATATTAATATTTTCCGATGATTCAGGCTCGTGTAAAATGATATCGTCGATGGACGAAGTGGCGATCGCGCTCGGTGCCAACTGCCCCCACCTCGTGTCCGTGGACTTCTGGAAGTCCTACTCGCTGACACCGAATGGCATCAGAGCCCTCGGACACTGTAAGAAGCTGCAGGAACTGGATGTTGGATGGTGGTAAGTATTATTATGTTACCTTTCGTGAGTGTGTTCCTTTACTAAATTTCTCGAAGGTGGCCACCCACATTCTGTCGAATGTAATAGGTGCCGAACCCATACTGTGCAGGCCCCCCTTAATGCCACAAACATTCGGGCCATAGTTAACCCTGATGGCACGGGGCGGGTTGGCGAATTTCACATGTCTTTCAACGATGTTCATCTTCACAAAAATGAGCTTCGCACTCGAAAATACCAGTCGCGAGCCGGGGTTTGAAGCTCATCCCTAGATAGTATGGAAAGTAGTGGAACGTACCTATACTATATGACCCATTTAAAAAAAATGTACTCCCCTTGTCATCTTGGTGACCTTGCGCGGTGTTTTGAAGACCTCCCCCCCCCCCCCCCCCCCCTGAATGGGTCACTAAGTGTGGCGAGTGAGTTGTGAACGCGGGATGCGCGTGCGTCAGCCTGCAGGCGGGCGGGTCGGGCGAGTGGCTGGCGTGGCTGGCGGGCGGCGAGCTGCGCAAGCTGTTCCTGGGCGCGCTGCGCGGCGTGTGCGGCCGCGACCTGCGCGCCCTGCTGCCGCGCGCGCCGCGCCTGGCGCAGCTCGACCTGCTCGGCGTGCGCGCGCTCACCCCCGACATCTGCGACGCGTGAGTCCACCTCCTATAGTACCCGCCGCGCCTGGCGCAGCTCGACCTGCTCGGCGTGCGCGCGCTCACCCCCGACATCTGCGACGCGTGAGTCCACCTCCTATAGTACCCGCCGCGCCTGGCGCAGCTCGACCTGCTCGGCGTGCGCGCGCTCACCCCCGACATCTGCGACGCGTGAGTCCACCTCCTATAGTACCCGCCGCGCCTGGCGCAGCTCGACCTGCTCGGCGTGCGCGCGCTCACCCCCGACATCTGCGACGCGTGAGTCCACCTCCTATAGTACCCGCCGCGCCTGGCGCAGCTCGACCTGCTCGGCGTGCGCGCGCTCACCCCCGACATCTGCGACGCGTGAGTCCACCTCCTATAGTACCCGCCGCGCCTGGCGCAGCTCGACCTGCTCGGCGTGCGCGCGCTCACCCCCGACATCTGCGACGCGTGAGTCCACCTCCTATAGTACCCGCCGCGCCTGGCGCAGCTCGACCTGCTCGGCGTGCGCGCGCTCACCCCCGACATCTGCGACGCGTGAGTCCACCTCCTATAGTACCCGCCGCGCCTGGCGCAGCTCGACCTGCTCGGCGTGCGCGCGCTCACCCCCGACATCTGCGACGCGTGAGTCCACCTCCTATAGTACCCGCCGCGCCTGGCGCAGCTCGACCTGCTCGGCGTGCGCGCGCTCACCCCCGACATCTGCGACGCGTGAGTCCACCTCCTATAGTACCCGCCGCGCCTGGCGCAGCTCGACCTGCTCGGCGTGCGCGCGCTCACCCCCGACATCTGCGACGCGTGAGTCCACCTCCTATAGTACCCGCCGCGCCTGGCGCAGCTCGACCTGCTCGGCGTGCGCGCGCTCACCCCCGACATCTGCGACGCGTGAGTCCACCTCCTATAGTACCCGCCGCGCCTGGCGCAGCTCGACCTGCTCGGCGTGCGCGCGCTCACCCCCGACATCTGCGACGCGTGAGTCCACCTCCTATAGTACCCGCCGCGCCTGGCGCAGCTCGACCTGCTCGGCGTGCGCGCGCTCACCCCCGACATCTGCGACGCGTGAGTCCACCTCCTATAGTACCCGCCGCGCCTGGCGCAGCTCGACCTGCTCGGCGTGCGCGCGCTCACCCCCGACATCTGCGACGCGTGAGTCCACCTCCTATAGTACCCGCCGCGCCTGGCGCAGCTCGACCTGCTCGGCGTGCGCGCGCTCACCCCCGACATCTGCGACGAAAGCGCCGGAGTTGAGAAGGAGAGAAATTCTTACCTATCTAGTAAGTCAGTGTCTCCCCCTGCAAAGTGCCGCCGCCACCGGTTGCAAAAATAATCATAGATCCTATTTTGACAAGACAAACAGTTAAATAAACTAATTTTGCCTCCCTAACTCCTATTGATTTAAAAAGAGAGTCAGCAGCTCAGAACAACATAATCCGTGATAAAACATTGCCTTGGCGTGGTAACCGTGCTGTCGCTTTCAATTTTGATATAAACCGTGTTTATCACGTGTTCAAACAATTTCGTAATAATACCTTTTGTATTTTTCCATTGCAGAATTTTGGCCGAGTGCAGCGAACTGAGACTACTGGACGTCAGTTTTTGCGATCAAATACAAGAGTCTCAGGTAAGACTGTAGGTGATATTAATGTCAGGTGTACTTCAGATTGGTTTGGCCATAATGTTCTAATATTTTCGTACCTTAATTTGCCATTCTATTTATTTATATTTTGTTTGCTCCACAGGTACTAGAGTGGCGGGAACAATATCCACACGTGAGTATAAAGAGGTCCTTCCAGTCTGCTAATTTGAATATGGCCCCGAACCCTCTTTTCTTGGCACCCAGCTTAGAGTAATATTTACTGAATAATGTTTTTATGTTCCCTAGTGCAAAATTTTAGTTTGATAATTTTTTTAAAGCACGGTAAATTATAGTATGTTTTCTATTTTATATTACCTACGCTTAGTTGATATTTACTTTGAAGTTATTCTATTTACCACTGCACTGATGTTAAATTTTTCCCACTAAAATAAACAAAAATAATTGAAATTATAATAAAAAAATATTGATCTATAAATTGGCTTTAATCATCATCCTTCTTTATATTATTAAGTAAACAAAGACTGACTAAATTAAATGGTTTATGGTGATTTCGTAATAACTTAATACCTACGCATTTAAAATGGTAATATTTTCTAATATCTGTGACGATATTATGTTACGAAGGTTATCATAAAATATACCGATTTATTCCCATCTGCCACTATTGCGTGTTCCCGTGAACGGGGCGGTTGGGAATATACTTATCTAGGCAAGACTTGTCTAGTTAACGGGAATGATGCACATTCGCCATCTGGACAAAGCAACTTTTTCCCAACCGCCACCATCAGCACGGGGTCGCGTCACACATCTATGGAAATAAATACTTTATCCGAAACGGGCGTTTATGAAGCTCCCATTAATTCATTCACCGCTAAAATATTACGTCTGTAGAACTTTTAAAAACAAGAATTTTGAGAAACAGATAAAGGAAAAAAACTTACCTGCATACCTATTATTTTTTTAAAGTTCAATTATTGACGTTTCAGTTTTTGTACAAAGTAATAATTTTGTACTAGTTATTTTGTTAAGTACTATATTATTATTTTGATATTAAATTATAGTAGTTGATTTGATGTAATAGAATTAATTCGGACTAATGTATATTAAAACATGATGTTACTTAAGCTAATTATAGTGATAAAAAGCAGCTAAAAACGTTAAGTGAATTTGTTAAATGTTATGAAACACTACTTATTAAAATGGGAAATAAATTCATTTTCCTGATTTAAAAGCCTATCTATTATAAACTTTTTTGTCTACATACAACAATAGTACATTGTTACACGAGTGGTGAAAGTGTCTTATTTAGTCCCGAGACGGGGTTTGGTTCGCTAATAGTTCGAGGGACAAAATAAGTCTTTCACCCGAGGTAAACACTGTGCTTTTCATTACGAATACAAGGAAAGTAAAAATAAAAACAGGAATTGGCTAAAGAAATAATACAAGGAAGTATGAACAATACTCTACAACTCGAAAAAAAAAATTAAGATCGGATTGCCGCCTATTTTGTTTTTTTCGTTGGCCGGCCAACTTCATTATTTAGCCATTATTTTTCATTTTCATCTTTAAATATTTTGCCCAAACCTATGTTATTTTAAAGAAATTCTTGAAACTAAATTATAATTAAGTCATTTAAAAATATATATTCTTTAATTAATACTTAACTTTAATTTATTTCAATTTTACATCGTGCTGTAATTGAGTGCCTGTAGAAAAAGTTTGAACATGGTTCCATAGAAATGTGAAAATGGCACTAGTTTTTATTTTTATAATTTGACAGCTGTCAGTTGAAAGCGATTCTCCCGGGCCGGAAAAGTATTACTTTCAACCCGCTCCTCAGGCAACTTCAGACCTACTTTCAGAGTATGAGTAATGAAAAGGTACTTTGTTTAGTAGGTAGTTAGTTATACATCGAATTTGTCAATTGATATTCAAAATATTAGCTGTCCACTACTTGTTATTAAAATAGGTAATAATACCTATAGGTATGATATAAAAATAAATGTGTACATCAATTGGAGCATAATGAGGTTTAAGCATAATTATTTTTGTAATAATTGGAAATGTTTTACACTTGAAATATTAATAGACAACTATCCTACTAATATTATAAATGCGAAAGTTTGTGAGTGTGGATGTATGTATGTTTGTTACTCCTTCACGCAAAAACTACTGAACGGATTTGGATGAAATTTGGAACACAGATAGATTATAACCGGGATTAACATAAAGGATACTTTTTAACCCGATAATCCCGAAATTTTTGCTAAGTTAAAATACTACGCGGATGAAGTCGCGGGGCACAGCGAGTTTTAAGAATAATTTGATGTTGTAATATTATTTCAAAATACATGGACTAAATGTACTATGAGAGTTTCTTATATGCGTTTCGTATAAATATATTCAACCTCAAAAGTGATTGGTAAACATTCACGTCAAAAAACTGTTGGTAAGTGTACCTATTTAGTCAACGGATTCATGCAAGTTTTCAACCATGTTTATTTGGAATTTTCTCAATCACTTTTGATGATGACTGTATTTAATACATCAATTAATTTATCCTCAGATAACAGAAGCGAACGCGTAAAAGACTCTCCTATTAAATGTATTCTATTAATAATGGGAGTTGGTGCAATGGCACAAGTCCAAAATCTCAGTCATAGTTGCTAAGTCAATTGTTCGTAATGAAATTATAATATTTTCATATTAAACTTATATTATACTTATTAATATTGGTATTTTAATGGTTACCCCAATACCCTAATAGGCGCTCAATAAATAGGTTTTATTGTTAATAAGTAATGGACGGTTTGCCACACTCAATCGAAGCGTAGATATTTCGAAAATTACTCAAGAACTAGAACGAGAAAAGTCCAGGAGTCAGAATAACAAAATAATTATTAATATTTAATCTAAATGATATATGATTAATTATTGTACATATAATATAAAATGGACAGATTTATTAATAAATAGATAAACGGACTTCACAGCAGCTTAATGATAATGTTCTACGCGTTCGTAAATTGGACCTTGATTATATGACCTTATTATGTAACACCATGTCTTTATTGTTCTAACGTCAAATTTGACTGGCGTGAATGCGAATTACTGAAATGAATTTCTTATCAATTAATCAGAAAAATAATTACCATTTACTATTGAGGATGAACCAATGACCTCCAACAGGATACTAGAGGTATCTAAATTTTCCGTTATCATATTATACCTAAAGAGAGTTAGATCATCATCATCATCATCATCATCATCAGCCTATAATTGTCCACTGCTGGACATAGGCCTCCCCTAATGAGCGCCATAGCGCCCTGTCCTCAGCTTGCCGCATCCAGCATCTGCCTGCAGTCTTTCGCAGGTCGTCATCCCACCTGGTTGGAGGGCGTCCTACACTACGCTTGCCGAGTCGAGGTCTCCACTCAAGAACACGTTTACCCCAGCGGTTGTCGGTTCTTCGCGAGATATGGCCAGCCCACTGCCACTTCAGCTTGCTAATTCTTTGAGCTATGTCGATAACTTTGGTTCTCTGTCGGATGTATTCATTGCGAATCCTATCCTTCAGAGAAACTCCGAGCATAGCGAGTTAGATACAGTTGGCAAATATAACTTATAATGAGTTACAATTTATTGTACATCCGGATTTTAATCAAAAAGGTTTAGCTACCCTATGAAAGTAGTACAATCAAGGTAATGAAATCGTGACCGACCATAAGGCTTATTTTGAGTAGCAATTCTAATTTCCCTCTAATGTTTCCTTACTAACAATATTTACTTACAGTGACAGTTTAGAACGGAATCATTTGGAAGTAGGTGGATCACGATGTAGGTATCTATGCATTGTTTTTTTAAAACATTGCTAGGTTGGTATTACTCGCCTATCGGCCGAGTCTTAAAGCTTACATAGGTATTTAAGACGCTCTTATGAAGGACTTGAGACGTCGTCGTCAAAGGTAAATCAACTCCTCTATTTAAATCTGGCTGAACTTTGAGAGGCCGTTAAAGCACTACTTAACGATAAATTGGTTGAAAATACAAATGCCAACCATTATATAGGTAAGTACTTATTTGTTATTACAATACCTAATCCACCCGAAATACCAGAGAGAGGCATTTGTCACTTGTTTATCTGAATTAAGACATTTCCGAGATTTGTATACAATCTTGTTTATTTACCGGTCTCGACCGGTTGCTCGTTTCGTTTATATAATACTAGCTGTGCCCCGCGACTTCATCCGCGTAGTATTGGATTATTGGGTTAAAAAGTATCCTATATGTTAATCCCGGTTATAATCTATCTGTGTTCCAAATTTCATCCAAATCCGTTCAGTAGTTTTTGCGTGAAGGAGTAACAAACATACATACATACATACATACATACATCCACACTCACAAACTTTCGCATTTATAATATTAGTAGGATAGCGACCCGCTCCGGCTTCGCACGGCTCTAAAATTATCAGTGTTTCTCTACTATATTATGCATGTATTATACACATATAAACATTCCTCTTGAATCAATCTATCTTTTAAAAACAAACCGCATCAAAATCCGTTGCCTAGTTTTAAAGATCTAAGCATACATAGGGACATACAGACAGCGAGAAGCGACTTTGTTTTATACTATGTAGTGATAAGGACGCCGCAAATAGTAATATTATCTGTGAGTAATAGTGTAACCACAATATATATACTTAGTAGGTATAGCTTCGCACGTGTGTAATAGGAAGTATAAGTAGTATACGTAGTAGTATAGCTTCGCACGTGTATCTACCTACTGAGGCAGTGACAGTAAAGTTAACCCTTTGTTCTTAGATAAGCTGTAGTCTTACTCATTCCAGATTTTTCCAGATTGGATGTCTGTCAATATTTAATTATTATCTATTAAGTAGTATATCTCTAGTGTAACGTACTTACTCTTGTACGGTCAACGAAAGTTTGTTTTCCTGTGGTTTAAATTATTTAATAATAATGTTATATACTGTAATTTGATGTTGTTTTGCAACCTAAAAGTAACCTACAATCACTCGATCTAGGGTTGGTTTTGGTTTACAGGAGTAGGTACGTGCGGGTCGTTTTCAATTAAAGTGCGTCCAATTTATTGTAGAATTTTTATAATACTGTAATTAGGTACCTATAAGTACAGTGTTTGTCTTGTTGTTTGAGTTTGAATATATACCTACCTACGAGGATTGTGCCAGAAAAATGAGTAGGTAAAAGGTTACCCTTTTGAAACTAATGATTATAAGGTAAGTGCCTATCTACTAATATTTGTATTGGCTTGGCACATTTATAAATGAAAAACATTTATACTTAAACATTTTGTTTTTTTTAATGAATTTTTCAGTTCATAAGTAATTACTTTTTTCAAAAATAACACACGATCCAACACAAAACCACGAAAATGCATAGCTACAGCCTGTTTCACGTAGGGAGTGGCGCGGAAAAATACGGAACTAAATTGTACACAGTGTAAATTACCTACTCGTATATTGCCGACAAACGACTACAGCGCCGTGTTTATAGTGCGACAAGGATCTTTTGGCATTTGAGAGCGTCGCTAGTGTCGATACAAGACTGTCAAAATGAGTCATTTTTCGAAAGAATATTTTTAGTTCCTCTTTTGGCCACCGGCCAAAGAATGTTTGTAACACTATACAGGACTTCGTATGTGAAATAGACTTCAGGTAATAGGTAGGTCAGTATATTGCTTTTAGTTATCTACTTACATACCTACAAATCCTACAATACTTTATAGCTGATTGATGACTACAAAAATTTGTAGCTATGCAGTTAGCCTCTTATGCAATCAGTGCATTCATTTACTGATTATTTTTTGCTACACCAGATTATTTCTTGGTTATCTGCAACACACTGGAGCTATCTTATTTACCAAAATACCGGCTCATTGAAATATAATCAATAACATGGCGATTAAAAAAAATAATATCTTATAGGTAGGTAGACAACAGTGATAGCCGATTGGTTAAGCACGCGTCTTGCGGGCGCCAGGTCCTGGGTTCAACCCCGGCTCGCACCTCTGGGTTTTTCAAATTCTATGTGCAAATCATAATTTCTATGTTATGATAATCACTTGCTTACGGCGAAGGAAAACATCGTGAGGAAACCTGCATGTCTTAGAAAATCTAACCAATTCTCGAAGGGCGTGAAATCCGCAAACCCACACTGGGCCAGCATGGTGCTGGTGGATTACGGCCTGAATCCCCCTCGTAGTGAGGGGAGGCCTGTGCCCAGGAGCGGGACGTCAAAGGGCTAAATTATTATTTATTTAAATTATTATTACCTATTATACGTAGGTAGAATATAATGTAAAAAAGACAAGCCCGCTGAGTTTCTTGCCGGATCTTCTCAGTCGAGTTCGCTTTCTGATCCGATTGTGGATTTTGGGAAAAAAAAACAATAAGTTAGAGCCCTCGTAGGCTTTTATATGAAAAAAAATGCGATTTGATTTGTTTTTGATATTAGGTATTGCAATTGTAATTGCAAATATTTTTCAAAATATTTCACATTAGAAACGTAATACTTTTACAACTTCCAGGGACCATAGCATTTGATATTAATTTCAACTTGATAACTATATCCGTTTCCGTGAAAAAGGGTCTTGACTTAACAGACAGACAGAAAGATGGACAACAAAGTGATCCCAGGGTTCCGTTTTTTTCCTTATGAGGTTCGGAACCCTAAAAATCACTAGGTACTGTTGAAAGAATTTCTGCAATTATTCGTAGGACCGCTTATTAAACCCTAAGTCCTAATGAAATAATTTGAATAAACATAAACCTATATAGCTTTAGGTACATTTCTACATTTGTATTTTTTGTGGCATTACTCAAAATATAATTCAAGTGAGTACCTAAGTACCTACCTATGTACCTTGGTACCTATGTTGGAAAGTACTTTTTTTTTTTTCTAAGGGACTAGTCCCGCCACACACTCCCACCACTGTAACTCCTGTAAGCCAGGATCGACAATGGTGACCAATAATGACGTCGAGGTTTGACCCTCGACGAGTCCCGGGGAAAAGTTAAATTGTCTTGGAACCCGCACGAATTTAATCGAAAGAAATAATAGGAGGAGTTGGAAGAAAATATTTCCACTTCCCTCCGGTGCAAAGCGGGAGACAAAATATATGTAGCTGGTATGGGCTAATTGCCATAGAAACAAGACTGTTACAGCTGATTGAAGACCAGTTGTAAGGCACCACGGATCGTAATATGACTAATTGGACCTAAACTCGTGAGCTGATTATAAAGTACTTACTAGAATAGTACGTACTTGTTGGAAAGTACTTACTAGAATTGCGTAATTACTTAAGTACCTACCTACTTATATAATTGCCAGCATCCGTTGATATAACGATAGCATATGTACCTACCTACAATTAAATACGAGTAATTATCATCGATTATTAAATAACAACAAGCAGATTACTCTTCGATATTGCTATCACCTTCTGTATCTGTATCTGTAAGTACTTACCTATCATTGCATTGATTATGTACCTATTTCATTCCAAAATAAATAAATATCGCCAGACGAACACACCAACTGTATAGTCCCAAACTAAGCAACGCTTGTATTATGGGTACCGTACAATGGACTAGGGGCGATGGTTCGAGCGTAGGCGGCTCGGCTCACTGCATCGGGTGGATGCGGGTTCGATTCCCATCAGGGTAAATTTCGGAAATGGCCTTTTCGTAATTTTCCCTGGTCTGGGTGTCACTGGGATCGCCCCCAGTCCATTGTACGGTACCCATAGTACAAGCGTTGCGTAGTTTGGGCCCATACAGTTGGTGTGTTCGTTTGGCGATATTTATATTTTATTTATATAAGTCTATAGGTTTGCATAGGTAAGCATCTCTCCTCCCGATCCGCTGGTAGATTTACCCTCGCCACCTCTCCTGGCAGCGGCCCAAGCCGAGGTCGTGTCCCTTGTGGCGCCCTTGAGCTAGCTGCCCCCCTGCCCCTCTGGCTGGAGCGCACTTGCGCTCGCCCTCTTTCCGGGTGAAGTTGTTATGGCCACTCTGGCCAACAACATATAGTCATACCAAAAAAAAAAGCATCTCTCCTAAAATTTGTCCCTAATATAGGCAAGCTGTAGCCAATTGACATCAGCTCATATAAGTAGATATAGGGCTGGCTCGATCGGGGTAGTACGACCCTCTCACAGAAGATGCGCGTAAAGTAGATATTATACCACCTATTATACATACCTACGATGAGTAGGAGAGCCGGAAGCCAACACCCTTTTTCTCACTCCTCTTCAGTTCGGTAACGTACGAGCGATGCCTTTGGTATTGCAACTATACATAGGTTACGGTAATTGCTTAATAGCAGGAGGATCGTACCTACGCTTGTTTTCCGACTTGGTAAGTAGGTACCTAATTTAAAAAAATGGTATGTTATTTCCAATAAGGTTTTTTTTAGATTGCAAAGCTTTTCTAGGACTTAAGCCTGAAACCCCCTCGCATTGAGGGGTGCGTTTCCTTTGTGATGGCAATAGCACGCCCACAATTTTATATTCGGACCAAAATACCATAGTCAAAATGTTTCACCCATGGTGTTTTCGGGTCCCGATGTCATAGGATCGAGCCTATTGCCGTTATACCAGACACATCCCCCTTCTTTGCTAGGGGGATTTGTGACCACAGTCCTAAATAATAAATAGAACCCTGTTCTCAATGCCGGTGCAGAACTATTTTAATAATAATAATTTAGCCCTTTTGACGTCCCACTGCTGGGCACGGGCCTCCCCTCAACATGAGGGGGATTCAGGCCATAATCCACCACGCTGGCCCAGTGCGGGTTGGCGGATTTCACATGTCTTTTGAAAATTGGTTAGATCTTCTAAGACATGCAGGTTTCCTCACGATGTTTTCCTTCACCGTAAGCAAGTGATAATCATATAGAAATTATGATTCGCACATAGATTTCGAAAAATCCAGAGGTGCGAGCCGGGATTTGAACCCAAGACCTGGTGCCCGCAAGACGCGTGCTTTAACCAATCGGCTATCACTGCTATCAAAACTATTTTATTTGTTTAATTTTTTTTATATTATTATTTATATGTTATAGGTACCTACTTTCATTACTTCCTTTTCAGCAAATACCTAGGAAGGTACCCACCTGTTTACCTACTTTCTAACTTTCTTATTTCAATAAATAGGTAAGTATCTACCTACACCATTTTAAAAAATTATATTTACCTACTGCTATTTAGCAGATAATCACACAAAAACACATTACACACACGTTTAATCAGATTGGAGTAACAATTTGGTTTATCTATGTTTTCGGGCGTTTACCTATCTGGGATTATAATAATTATATCGATAAATAATTATAACAGTCACTGAGGTTTTTATCACCTCCTATAAAAGCGAACGCGTGGGGTGGGGTCGCACAGATACCTATCGTTTTTCATTTCTCTGCGAGGGGGGCGAACCAGCTATTTACAAGGTGAGTTCAAGTTTATTTTTTTCAGATACATACCTCTTTTAAATGTTCATTTTCGGATTTAGGCCAAATTAAATGACGGTCATGTAAACAAAGCTTATTCTGTTAGTTTTAAATAATAACGACATGATTTTACTAACCAGGTAATATAAACAGAGTATCTACACATTAATTAATTATAAATAAGTAGAAAACTACCTAGTTTGGTCCTTGAAAAATACCTAACGGCTCCTAAATTCGTTTTTCAACGAGCAGAATCATAATATTTGTTTATTGCCGTCTCAGTAGGCACTAAAATACCGTCAAGTGACATTTTGCCAAATTTGAGACGTAACGAATACAATACGCGAGAGGTCGCAACTTTTCATTCCATTCTGGGTCATATTTTCCTATCATTTATAGTTACTAATTGGCCATACAAATAAATCTGAATCTATGTCTTTACAATTTCTAGGAGCATCATTTCGTGTTTTTGTTTATAGCAAAAAAAATGGTTTAGGTACTCGTTTACTCACTTAAGGTGAAGGCGCCTGTCTAGCCCGCGAAATTCAAAATTTTCGAGTATTTTTATAGTTTATCCAAAATCTGAAAACATTTAATACAACAGTTTGTGATTTGCGAAAAACACAGTATGCAGTGCGTTTATTAATACATTTATTTTACTCTAAATATTATCACGGTGGATATGATACTAGTAAATCAGTAAATATACAAAAATTGCCAGATTATCTGGATAGCTGTCGTTCTTGAAATGTTTTAGAGTAAGTTGGATATATTAATAAATGCACTGCACACGGTCTTTTTCGCGAATTACAAAATGTGCCTTTTATTATTGTCAGATTTTGAAAAATTGCTAAAAAACCTCAAAAAATTTGAACTTCGCGGGCTAGATGGGCGCTTTAGACGGCTTTTTAATATTCATATTTATATATTAATTTAATATTCATATGACGTCCGTTTAAAGATAAATTTAATCAATCTGGCAAAATTCGATGCCAACGCGTCGATTTTTCTCCAGATACATTTTCGGTAGTTTTCTTAAACCCAGTAGAAGCACAATCGATTGATCATCCGGTTACTTTCCAGGATGTTCCGTCACATCCTGTTCCTGTCGGCGGTGACAGTGGCGCTGGCCTACAAGGCCCCGTACTACGCGTCAGGCCGCACCACTATGGTGCATCTCTTCGAGTGGAAGTGGGACGACATCGCCGCTGAGTGCGAGAGGTTCCTTGGGCCGAGAGGATTTGGTGGTATTCAGGTGAGGACTATTTTAATGCAGTTTGTTAGTCATTAATTCTTCATCAATCAGCCACAAGGCGTCTACTGTTGGCCATAGGCCTCCTTTACTTTCCTTTATGACTTTCACAAGGTATAGACCTCCGCTTGTCACATCTGACCTTTGATAAAAGAAGTAATCCGACAGTCTACTGTACAGATATGGTGTCATCGGACATTCAAGTAGGGGCTGACCTTATTCTGAAATAATCCATTACAGCACCGGGTGACCTCTGTTTCGGAAATTCAAATGCTGTTTCAGATTTTCATATGTAAAGATTTTCGTAATTTGCCAGGGTGTCTCTGGTATGTAGGTATAGTAGGTACGCATAGTTGCTTAGTTCGGAACAATTTAGTCCTTAAGTCTGGTGATATTTATTCATTTTCCCTCTTTAATTATAGTATGGAAACCATTTACCGCCTTACTTACAAACGTTGTATAGCGAGCGATTAGCTAAACACCGAATTATCTTTTTCTGTCATCAGTAATTTGGCATTTGAGAAAAGAAGACAAAGCATGGTAACACAACTGCTAAACAACATTTATAAGTGGAGGGTTAGTGTTTGAGTCTACTAATTGATATTTATTCATTATCCCAGTTAGAATCATATTCTAATCAAGAATCTGAAAATCTACATCGTCCAAGATTCTTTCAGATTTCCCCTCCCAACGAGAACTTGGTGATCTGGTCCCAAAACCGGCCTTGGTGGGAGCGCTACCAGCCCATCTCCTACCGCCTGATCACTCGCTCTGGCAACGAGCAGCAATTCTCTGATATGGTCCGCAGGTGCAACAACGCCGGTGTTAGGTATGTACACTTATTAATTGACTTTCCTCCAGACCCATGCTTCAGACGACATTTACCAGGCTAAAACTGTTCATCTTATCGTACTGACAAGTATTTTAAATTCTGTATAGTTTTAAATTTATTGAGGTTCCATAATGTAGCAACCAAATTACCTACCTGTGTCCCACATTGTTTACAAAATAGTTCATGTTTAGCTCTTTATGGCCTTAGTTCGATTCAAACTATCGAAGTTGGCGTTTTCTAAGTTATTTTATTTCGAATTCATAAAACCGGCTTCTGAAACATACTTCCTAGTTTCTTTATCATACCGATATTTCTTTGCACAACAGCACCTTCGGAACTTATAGACCTAGACAATTCAAATAAATCAACACTACAACAGCTTAGAATGGCCTAGAATATAGCTTATGAACTTCGAATACTTCAACTTCAAAATTATTTCTTCTATCTTCTATGAACTATCGTCTATCCTCCAATACCTCAACCAATTTAACCTTGTCATTCACCTGCAGGATCTATGTAGACGCGATCATCAACCACATGACAGGCACGTGGAATGAGAACGTTGGTACTGGCGGCAGCACTGCAAACTTCGGCGAGTGGCACTACCCCTCTGTGCCTTTCGGGAGAAACGACTTCAACTGGCCCCAATGTGTCATCTCTGGAAACGATTATGGATGCTGTCCTGATAGGGTTAGTCATATCATCTACTTAAAAAATATACTAATCAACTATCTGACTGAAATCTACGCATAGTCTTAATCAGTGGGTCTAAAAGCATTCAAATGTTGTATAGAGGTTCCTTATATAACGAAGGTGAGGAATAAGAAAGGATTAAAAAAAAAACATCCCGTAAGTAAAATTAATAGGGGATGTTCTAGTTTTGATCTTAGCTGCATTTAATTATAGATGTGAAAAGGCTCTTAGATTAGTATTAATAAATCGATGTCAAGTCTGAGAGCGATCTTGAGTAAGCTTTTGACGAATAGAAGACATAAGAACGAAATTTCCAAGATCGCTCTCAGACTTGAGATCGATTTATTAATACGAAACTTAGTTGCAAGCCTTTAGCTTAGTGGTTGTATGTTATTATAATAATTCTCTATAAAATAGGGATTTTTATAACAAAACTTTGAAATTGCAATTGTAATTATATATTTTTTTTTTTTAGGTACGCAATTGTGAGCTCTCTGGTCTCAAAGACTTGAACCAGGGCTCCGAATATGTTCGTCAGATGATTGTCAACTACATGAACCACCTTATCAGCTTGGGTGTCGCTGGCTTCAGGTAAAAAGTTAAACTTTTAGACGAAGGGTTTTAGATCAAGCGGGTCTCTCCCAGATATATTTACCACTAGCTGTGCCCCGCGACTTCATCCGCGTAGTATTGGATTATTGGGTTAAAAAGTATCCTATATGTTAATCCCGGTTATAATCTATCTGTGTTCCAAATTTCATCCAAATCCGTTCAGTAGTTTTTGCGTGAAGGAGTAACAAACATACATACATACATACATCCACACTCACAAACTTTCGCATTTATAATATTAGTAGGATTCATACAAAAAAGTAGCAGTCAAAACAGGATTCACTATGATTAGCAAATAATGGGGTGGTCAAAAACAGTTGAAATTCTATCATCAGATTTTCTGTACACAATCTTTTCTATATCGTTTTATTTTTCTATAGAATTGACGCTGCAAAACACATGTGGCCCGGCGACCTCAGAATCATCTACGACCGTCTCCACAACCTAAACACAGGCCACGGATTCCCATCCGGCGCTCGTCCTTACATCTACCAGGAGGTCATCGACCTTGGCGGCGAAGCTATAACCCGAGACGAATACACCCCTCTGGCCGCGGTCACAGAGTTCAAATTCGGGCTGGAACTCAGCAGGGCCTTCCAAGGCAACAACCAGCTCAGATGGCTGGTGAACTGGGGTCCTAACTGGGGACTCCTGACTTCGAATGACGCTTTGACCTTTATTGACAATCATGACAACCAAAGAGGTCACGGCGCAGGCGGAAGTATCCTTACCTACAAACAGGCTAAGCAATATAAGGGTGCTATTGCATTCATGTTGGCCCATCCGTATGGTGAGCCTCAGTTGATGAGCAGCTTCGACTTCCATAATACGGAGGCCGGTCCTCCTATGGACAGCAGCGGTAACATCATCTCGCCATCTATTAACTCTGTAAGTATTCTCATAAATTATAGTAAGTAGATAGTAATCTATAAAATGGATATCGTTTTGCAGAATGGAATCAACCCACATGCACTGCTACATACCAAAACCAACCTTGTGTTAGTGGTTCTAGGTTGGTTTCAGTTTACAGAAGTGTGTGTGGGTTGGTTCCATTTTGCAAAAGTAGGTCCAACTTGCATTCCCATCTAGGACGGTTCTTGCGGCAATGGCTGGATCTGTGAGCATCGCTGGAGGCAGATCTTCAGCATGGTCGCGTTCAGAAATGTGGCCGGCAGCACCGGGCTCAACGACTGGTGGGACAACGGCAGCAACCAGATCGCCTTCTGCAGAGGCGGCCAGGGCTTCGTCGCTTTCAACAACGACTATTGGGATCTGAATCAGACTCTGCAGGTAAGAGTTCGTAATCTTTAATGTAGGACTGACCGTTTTGTTAAGAACATAAACATTTATGTTACTATTTCTCTCTCGTTCTCTCTCTTTTATGAAAGGGATAGATTATGGGTAATGCGTTTTATCTAATACATGTTGTGAAGAAAAAGAAATATAGTAAATCAACAACGCACGTAGTGATAACACTGGAATCGCTTCTAAATTCATGCAAGGAACCCAAAATGCAAACGATTCGTTGTCATAAATATGTCGATATATCGATGCCCCCAAGCAATAACTCGGTAATCGAAAAATCCAAATTTTACAGGAAAAATGTTTTACTGATTTTTTCGAATATTTCTTCAACGAGTGGGACTATTAAAGTCATTTATATATCAAATTAAAGCTAATTTTTTGTCAAATATGACTGCACCATTACTAAGAAATTCCTTTTATTCATTACCCTGTAATTAAACAAAATAAATAATACATTACATTCTATAAATTAAATATAACAGTTTTAGTACTTAGGAGATTATTGCAGTAAATTTATCAAATAAAATATTTCGTAACATTTTGTTATGGACTTCTAAAGTGTTATTTTTTATCGTAGGAATGATACATAACGTCTTTTACAAAGTTATTGCGGTAATATTCAATAATTTTACATACGGTATTGATGTATTACATTGTTATTACGACCTAATTTTGAAAACCACTGTTATAGGTAACAGTAAATACAGATTTTTATCGAAGTATTTAAAAATGAAATTAGAAGGGTTTAAACGAAAAAATACACTAATTTCTTTAAATTTGAAGTAATATTTATTGCACCATGACATGTGGACAATTATTAATAATCAAATAAATCAAACAAAATCAACAATTACATAAAATTTAATCTAATTCTTCATCAGAAATATTTTCTCTTCTTACTTTTCTGTGTTTACATCTGTATCAGCAGTGAAGTGTTTAAGTGATCAATTACTTGCGATAAGAGTTATAATATTGAGTGTGTAATTATACTGGGGGATTTTAATGCCAATCCTGGCTCACGGTTTTTTAGTGAACTTATTTCTGTTTGTAATGAGCAGACTTGGTTTTGCACCGACTATAAGCTTCTGCCGAAGGACACACATACGTTTGTTTTTCAGGCTAGCGGCTCGCGACGCTGGCTAGATCATTGTTTGACAACTAGCGCAGCCAAAAACTTAATTAATAAAGCATTTGTCTCATGTGGGGTTTACCAGTCTGATCATTATCATGTTTTATTTGAATGTAATTTAACTAAAATTATCAGACCAGTATTTTGTTAATAAAGTCAAAGTTTTGGAAGTAAACTAACAAATTAAATCCCAAGCCGAGTCTCCCTGCGAGTGTGTCGGGTCTGAGTGAACCAAAAGATATTGCCAACCTCTTTCAAAGACATTTTAGAGTTCAGTCTTCCTTGCAAACGGGGCAGCGGGAGTTCGATGAAGAGGAATCTTCGGGTTCTGGTGAGCTTGCCGTAATGACTACAGCTAAACAGATTTCAACACTAATAAAAAAAATGATAAAAGGTAAGTCGCCAGGCCACGATGGCCTTAGCGTCGAGCACCTGAAGCACGCAGGGCCACATTTGTATAGGGTCCTTGCGTTACTTTTTAATTTGTGTCCCAATCACCGCTATTTGCCGCTGGACCTTATGCATACAGTGGTAGTACCACGGTAGTACCAATAATTAAGGACAGGACTGGGGACGCCTCTGACGTGTCCAATTACAGGCCTATTTCGTTAGCCACAATACTCGCGAAGGTCTTGGATAGTTTGCTTGATCAACAGTTGGCGAAACACATCGAACTGCATGACGCGCAATTTGGCTTCAATCCCGGGCTATCCACGGAAAGTGCTATTCTGCGCTTCAAGCAAACTATTCAATATTATACCTCCCGAAAAACACCTGTATTTGCTTGTTTTTTGGACCTGTCAAAGGCGTTCGACCTGGTGTCCTATGATAAACTATGGGATAAAGTGCGGAGTGATACAACACTACCGAAGGAAATTACATCCCTGTTTCGCTTCTGGTACTACAACCAGAGGAACAGTGTCAGATGGGGGCAAGCTCAATCGGATGTGTATAGGCTGGATTGCGGGGTGAGGCAGGGGGGATTAAGTTCACCCCGCCTGTTTAATTTATACATGAACCGGCTGATCAGTGAGCTTATCTGCACCAAAATTGGAGGCCATATTGATGGCGTTTGTTTGAATAATATTAGTTACGCCGATGATATGGTGCTGCTGAGCCCATCGATTGGTGCTTTGAGAACACTTGTAGATATTTGTGAATCCTATGCAGTGGCCCATGGGCTCAAGTACAATGTTAAAAAGAGTGAACTCATTATGTTTAAAGCGAGTGCCATAAGTTATTCTGATATCCCCGGTGTCTCGCTCGGTTTGCACTCCTTTAGCATGGGTGACTAAATTTAAGTACTTGGGTCACTGGGTCACTGATGATCTCAAGGATAATTTTGATATAGAGAGGGAGCACAGGTCGCTGGCTGTTCGATGTAACATGCTGGTTCGAAGATTTGCACGTTTTACGAATCAGGTAAAAGTCACTCTTCTTAAAGCCTTCTGTCAATCTTTCTACACGTGCAGTCTTTGGACCCGTTTTACGCAAAGGACATACAGCGACCTTCGTGTCCAATATAATAACGCGTTCAGAATACTGTTGGGGCTGTCGTGGCGTTGTAGTGCATCCGGTAAGTTTGCGGAGGCGCACACTGACGATTTCTACGCCATAATAAGAAAGAGGACCGCATCTATGGCAGGCCGCCTGCGCACCGCCACTAATAGTCTCCTGAGCGTGTTCTCAGATCGGTGGGACGCCCCTCTGCTGCGTCATTGGGTAACGACCCATACCATTTGTAAGATAGGTAGCCTTTTTACTAACATTATTAATTAATTCATCTTGCATACTAATACTATGGACTCAGGTTTGAAATAAAGAATTTGAATTTGAATTAATGAGCCTGTATCAAACTTAAATAACGTTGTAAATATATATTACGGAATACGAATATTTAAATAAGCTCAATAAAAACCCCGTTCTGACGTTTACCAAAAACTCCTTGAAAATTATTTACGCCAATAACCCAGTAACCGCAGCTTACCAAATTATATTCTACAAATATATTTTGTACAGACCTTTAACAGCTTTATTGCCGAAATATTTTTGTTTTAAACTTCCCAACAATAAACCTGTGTGTCATGATATCTTTGTAAATATCATTAGAAAAAATCTGAAAAAAATTGGTAAGGTGTATTCTAGTCCGTAGATGCCAAATTTGATATAACAGCATAAACTCCATAATAGGACATTACCGAGTTATTGCTTGGGGGCGTCGATATTATTTTATAATAATACATTTGTTGAACGTTTAACGACCGCTTGGCGCAGTGGTTCGAGCGTAGGCCGCTCGGCTCACTGCACATGGTGGTTGCGGGTTCGATTCCCGCTAGGGTAAATTTCGGAAATGGCATTTTGTAATTTGCCCTGGTCTGGGTGTCACTGGGATCGCCCCCAGTCCATTGCACGGTACCCATAGTACAAGCGTTGCTTAGTTTGGGACCATACAGTTGGTGTGTCTGTCTGGCGATATTTATTTAGGACCACATTATTTCAATAATCAAAAAAAAAAACAAAAAAATAATATTCAAGGGGCCAGTAAAACGCGACTTACTAGCTGGTTTTGCCAGCCCATTAGTTCCGTTTGGCGGGCGGGAAGGAACTCAAGACTGGATTTTTAATTTTGTCACAAGATTTTTTTTATAAAACCTTTGGTTACGGTTCATGAGTGGTACCTTTCATCTCCCAGACCTGCCTGCCGGCCGGCAGCTATTGCGACGTGATCTCTGGTGAGAAGAACGGCAACAGCTGCACCGGTAAGACCATTCACGTTGGCAACGACGGCCGCGCTAGCATCAACCTGGGCGCCAACGAATTCGACATGGTCCTCGCTATCCACGCGGGAAGCGAAGTAAGTATTGGCAACACACACATCAACATATAAAACGCGGAGCTTTTTGGTAAAGTTTCAGGAGAGCAATTTTCGAAAGACTTATGAAATCCGTCAACCCTCACTGGGCCAGCGTGGTGGATTATAGGCTGAGTCCCCCTCGTAGTGAGGCGAGGCCCGTGCCCAGGAGTGGGATATCAAAAAGGCTTAATTAACTTTCTACAGTAGAGCGAATTAAATGAACTAAAAATACAGAAAAAAAAGTGCTGTATAAAGTATGTTTTAAATTGAATTAACACCGATACACAGTAATATAGACTTACTAGCTGTGCCCGCGACTTCGTCCGCCTGGAATTTAATTGACAAAGTTTCATACAAAATTTCATTCTCTATTTTATCCCCTTGGGGGTAGAATTAATCAAAATCCTTTCTTAGCGGATGCCTACGTCATAACATCTACCTGCATGCCAAATTTCAGCCCGATCCGTCCAGTGGTTTGGGCTGTGCGTTGATAGATCACTATGTCAGTCAGTCAGTCAGCCAGTCAGTCAGTCAGTCACCTTTGAGTTATATATATATAGATTTTATTATTGGCTGTCCAATCAAAAACTACGGAACCCTAAAGCTAATACTTTTTTATTTTTTGTTGCAGTCAAGACTGTGAAGAGGCTAACGAAAAAGTATAGCCACAAATACATTTGGAATTGGTGAAATCTATATAATTTTAGTACGAAATTATTTAATGTTTTAGCCCTTACCTGATTTATTACCTGTGATGTTATATAATTAAAATTAAAGAGTTATTCAGTAACACGTATATTTTATTACTACTTATGCACTTTACGTTCATTTTTTTATGTAACAAAGTCAGCAAACAAGCTAACGGCTCGTCCGATGTTAAGCAGTACCGTACTATAGATGCCTATAGATATACCTATAGATGCTTGCAATGCCAAACGCAGTGCTCGGACGTCGCCGACCTGAAGAGAGTGGGGCATAGGGAGGGGAATGGACGGAGAGTAGGGCTTACGACTTCCTCACGTATCGGACGAAATACAGCTATAATAGCTACTTTACGACGTTCTTCTGTGACAGGGTGGTACCACCCGGGTTAATCTAGATGCTTTTAAGAAGGAATGGAATATGCGTGTGGGAACATTGGTCATGAAAATAAAGTCTAATAAATGTATCGAGCAGTTAGGCCGCTATCTATACATCTATACAAATAAATAAAATTGGAGTGTCTGTTTGTAATATCAAAATAACACCTTTTCACTAAATGCATATGAAAGTACAAACGACACCTATAGCAAAAACGCGATTTAAAAAAAAATTGTCTGTCTGTCTGTCCGTCTGTCTGTCTGTCTGTGTGTTTGTTCCGGGTAATCTCCGAAACGGCTGGACCGATTTTGACGGGACTTTCACTGGCAGATAGCTGTTGTAATAGGGAGTAACTTAGGCTACTTTAATTTTTGAAAAACAATTAGGGTTCCGCGTAAAAAAATAAAAACACATGAAATCAAAGAGTATCTCCGAAACGGGGGGACCGATTTTGACGGGACTTTCACTGGTAGATAGCTGATGTTATAAGCAGTAACTTCTGTTTTAGAAAACAAAATGAAAAAAAATGAAAAAATGGGTTCTGTGTGCGGGCTCAGAACGCGGGAGCGGGCTTTTTTGTTAAGTTAAATTCCACGCGGACGAAGTCGCAGGCTCAGCTAGTTAAAGTATAACGATCTCAAATCTTAATGATCTCAAGGGAAATTGGAAATTTCAATCAATATCATTCTAGGTATAAAATGACATCTCAAGAGAGTATTTAAGTTCGGGCTTAAAGAAAGCGATTAATTTATATCTACATGCCTCTGCCATAGAATACCTAACTACTTTTGACCTTCGATAAAAAAAAGCAAAATATGGTCCAAATTCGGAAATAGGCAACCACTTCCTTTTTTTCACTTGTTTGTAATTCTAAATGTTTTTTTTCTCTTACGACATAAGGCCCGGTTTTCCTGATTTAAAGAATTATTTCAGTAACAAAAACATCTGGATTTGTCAGGAAATAAACAGTATTCCGTAACTGAGCTTGTTCTAATATCGCCTAGGGGAGTTTCGGACCGGCATCCGCACGATGTCGTCACGTACAAGCGATAGTACCTGACTAAATTTTACGACAGTACTTTAGAGGATTCGGAATCTTTGGCCAAAGCATGATATTCGACAGCTAAAGTTACCTGGGATAGGTGATGCATTTTATTGAAACGTAACCCTTACTTTTGAATTTACTGTAGTTGGGCAATAATAGGTAGATTAGGGTTTCATTATTGTAATACTCGTACAGTTACAAAATTAATAATGATACTTTTTTTAAACAAGACAAATTCAAAAGTGTAAAAAAATATTTAAGTTCCTGAAAAGAGATACTTATTATAACTTAGTAGGTACTTACATATTGAAGGAGTTACAAACACCAATTTAAACAAATTCGGCGTTATTAGGTACAATGCTGTTAAATTTGAGATAAACACGGTTTACGTCAAATTGTACGTTTAAAAGTCGGCGTAACTCGTGTTTATCACGTGTTTAAACTTTTTGTAATAACACAGATTAAGTACATTTGTTGTAAAAATGTATATGGAATTTCACTTTAAGACCACCACCAAACATATTCTGGAATGTATTTATCTAAAAATAAAATTTATGAAAATTTTGTTCATTGATTTGTCCCCGCCTGCACTATTTAGGTATCTGCACTATTTTACTCACTGCCTTCAGGGGCAGTGAGTGATAAAAATATAATTTAGTTAGTGCCCCCAGAGGTGACACGGTTAGGTACTTTTTTCAAGCCACTCACATAGTTAGATGTTCTGGAGAAGTACCTACTAGGGGAGCATAACCTTATAAAAACACTTAGGTATGTGTATATCGCTCTGTTTGGGTAGTATTTTGAAAAAGTTTTGTAGTACTTAAATGTCAAAATTCACTAGTGCAGTGGCCTAAGCATTAGCCAGCCAATTTATTAAATGTTGTAACAGACTCTACGGCTGAATATCATTCAGGCCGCTGCTTGAACGGCGCTGTTTAGTAAAGAGGCTAGGCTGTTGATTGAACGGCTAATTAAGCTAGTTGGCTGCGACATATACAGCCAAAAGTCACGCTTATAAAAATGTTGCTAGCTCTATAATATTTAGGGATTAGGTAGTTAGCTGGGTGCATTAAATAAAAATCAAGCCTGTTTGCAAACATGCTAAAAACTATCACACAACCCATAAAGAGTTATCACATTGCTAAGGAAAGTTTTTACGTGAGTTAAGTTTTACAAGCGGTCCGGGGATTCGAGTGGGCCGATCGCTGAAATCCCTACAAGTTGCGAAACGAACGCTCGTTACCGAAACGGCCGCGGCGAGACCGACATGACTGGAATCGCCAAAAGTTTTCCAAATTAATGGACAGGTCTTTGTTACTTTGTAATTACTCGTAACCTTTTAGGGTGTCACGTTCATTGTGATGATTAGCGCAGGAATAATGAATGATTAATTAATTAGTGGTGCAAAGTTTTGGACAGCGTTCCACCGTTATTGTCCTGGGTTTCTTAAATAAGTAAACTTGTTAGAAAACGTAGCAACCAAGACTGATACTAACTTGATTGCCTGGGAGTCTAGTCAGTTTTTTATTACTCAGCAAACGAGCTCGCTTGATGTTATGCTGTTACCATATAGGTAGGTACTATAGAAAAATGCTAGCAATACCAAAGACATTGCTCGCACGTTGCCAGCCTGAAGGGGAGTGGAACAGAGGGATAGGAAGGGAAGGTTTGGGCTTGTGGCTCTCTCACTTATCGTATATACGAAACGTAAGTAGCTAACTACTTTACGTGGATCTTCTGTGGGAAGGTGGTACTATCCTGGTCGTGCCAACCAGTAGGTATATAAGTTGTAGTCATTCGGCTACAGCTTGGCTCTACCACCGTCTTCTATTGGTGTATAAACTATATTCGACTAATCTACATACCACGGTCAACGAGAAGCGATACGAAATGGTGGTGGAAATGTTCGAATTCTAGTCGGTCGCTGTTAAAGATCGGGCGGCCATTTTATAAATTAGTAGGTATTATTATACGTACGTGTACGTGTTCGGTATATAAACACCCTGATCAAGGAACAGTTCCTACGTCAGACGACCGCCTGGTGCAGTGGTTCGAGCGTAGGCCGCTCGGCTCACTGCATCGGGTGGTTGCGGGTTCGATTCCCGTCAGGGTAAATTTCGGAAATGGCCTTTTCGTAATTTTCCCTGGTCTGGGTGTCACTGGGATAGCCCCCAGTCCATTGTACGGTACACATAGTACAAGCGTTGCTTAGTTTGGGACCATACAGTTGGTGTGTTCGTCTGGCGATATTTATTTATTTTACTTATTTATCTTCAGGTTGCAAGGAAATTGAATCAAAAGAACCCAATTAGCAAGGTAATGCCCTCTTTAAATAAACCTTGACCGATCACTTTTCTTTTCGTTAGAAGGGACTTCTTAATTAATAGAATCGATTCATTAACTTCAAGGCGGGGTAATTGTACCTATCGGACATTGTTCATTGAAATATAAAAGTTTCACTAAGCACGAAAGCAACCACCCACCTTATTCGTTGGTTTTATTATATATTTTTCCAATTGAAAAAAAAAAAAATTGAGAAAAAATATTTGAATGTAATTAATCGTATATGTTTTACGATTATTTACAAAGAAATAAGTTACAAAAAACTTTAAAGTTAGCAAAAGTACAGACATTTAAAGTTTTCGAGTTCATTTCCGACATCGATTTAAATAATTTAAAATAACCCTGCTGGTCTGGTTGTCACTGGGATCAGTCCAGTCTATTTTAAGGTACCCATTTTATTCTACCCGTAGCACAAGCGTTACTTAGTTTGGGACCATGCATTTGGTGTGTTAGTTTGGCGATATTTTTTATTTAACTTACTAAGAAGATACTGGATAATCGTCTACGTAGTTTCAAACCTTGGAAAGCAGAGTAAAGAATATAAAGTGCCACGTACACGCGTTGGATTTTCCACCGTGTTACCTTGTAATAAATTTAAAAAACACGCGCAATCCCTCGAGACAGCTTCAAGTGAGCAAGACGGTGTTAAGGAGTAAACTACGGAATGTTTAGATGCTTTCACTTCTCCACATCTTAGTAGCACCAGCAACTAAGTACCAATCCCCTAGTGTAACGTAATCTGGCACCTCACTAGAAGAGTACTTGTATTGAAGCGTAATTATTCTGATAAGTACTAAATTATGTCAGATTTGGACGTACAGATTGAGAGTTGGACTAAGAACGTGACAAACTAGTACCCGGTAATAGGAACAAAAAGTAAGGAAGACAATTCAGAAGATGGCAATTCGTGGTCCAGACATGCTAGAGCACGGCATGATAGGAAAATAGTAGAGGAGGCCATCGCCAATATGAGAAAATATACATAATTGTCGATGATGTATGTATTCATTGTTTAAGTATACGGTGGTAGAGTCAATTGATTATTACAGTTCATATAAGTAAGTAAGGGCTAGCTTGACCTGGGTAAAATCACCCTCTCCCAGAAGATCAGGGTAAAGCAGCTGTTATAGCTGCGTTTCGTACGATAAGTGAGACAGTCCGATCACCAACGCCGCCTTTCCCCCTGCTCTTTATAGTATACCTACCCGTTTTAAGTCATCAGAAAGTAATTAAAATACCTCTGAACGTATTAGACGGTTTTAGTCATCTTTAATGAAAAGAGTAGAAAATAAAATTCTGCCTGCATCAATCATAATACGTGCAACAAAAGGAAAGTCAACAGCAGTTCTGTAACCACCCTTATTCTGTCCGTTCGGTCGAGTCGCCACACTCAGTCGACGCTCGTCATCCGCCCTGACGCCCGCGTCCGCGCGCACTCCGCACACCACGTAAATTTTTAATACCAAGCGATCCTGAAAGCGTTGAACTTTAAACCCGATTGTTCTTTTCAATTCAATTGTGTTGTGTTAAAGTGGCATGCTCACGGATGATAGAAAGGACAAATGTGAACAGTTCCATGTCTTTGGTTGTGGAAAATAAGTTTTTGAAGTGAGCGCGTGTAGAGACCCTTGGGCGGCCGTCCTGAAATTTATTATTTCGAGGGGTGAGTATGTTTTTAATGGTGTTAATGAATTTCAAGGGCTTTTGAAAGAATCAAGTTATTTTAAAAATGTAGGTAAGTCGAAACGTTTGCATTATGAACAATTTTATTTCAATTTTTTATTAGAATGCTTGCGATCTCGTTATATTGTGCACAAAAAATAATAAAATAAGTCATCAAATGATGTTTGTAGTTATGAGAATTGTTTTATTTTGTACTAGCTGAGCCCGCGACTTCGTCCGCGTGGAATTTAATTTAACAAAAAAACCCGCTCCCGCGTTCTGAGCCCGCGCGACAGAACCCATTTTTTTTATTTTGTTTTTCTAAAATAAAAGTAGCCTAAGTTACTGCTTATAACATCAGCTATCTACCAGTGAAAGTCCCGTCAACATCGGTCCAGCCGTTTCGGAGATACTCTTTGATTTCATGTGTTTTTATTTTTTTACGCGGAACCCTAATAGTTTTTCAAAAATTAAAGTAGCCTAAGTTACTCCCTATTACATCAGCTATCTGCCAGTGAAAGTCCCGTTAAAATCGGTCCAGCCGTTTCGGAGATTACCCGGAACAAACACACAGACAGACAGACAGACAGACAGACAGACAGACAGACAGACAGACAGACAGACAACAATTTTTTAAATCGCGTTTTTGCTATAGGTGTCGTATGTACTTTGTAAAGAAAAAAGAAAAGGTGTTATTTTGATATTACAAACAGACACTCCAATTTTATTTATTTGTATAGATTTTATTTAATAACCATCTTGTATGTACAGCGGACATTCATGTTATCATTGTTTCAGCCCAAACACGTCCATTAATAAGGTACTTATCATACATTAGTTGCATACTAAATGGGGTACTAGGAATTACAAAAATAATTCTTAAGTAGGTAGTCGTTTTTAAGTAACAAATAAATTGTCCTTACCTTTCTTAAAAAAAAACTTAACGGTTATACAATTTTAGTAATTAAATTAATAAAAGCGTGGCTAATTGAATGATGTTTCTAGATTTCCATAAGTTCTAGCATCTACCTACCGATTTTATGAACAGCCTGATAAAAAAATACCTACTTTCTCCTGGTATTGTGAATCCAGAAACCAATGTTAGTAACTGTTTTTTTTTTAAGAAATATGCTTAAAATACTTAGTTTTTTTTTGTAAAAGTGTGTTTTGTTTTCAAATAGTTATAATAGTTACTTACTATAGTACCTACCCTACCCATAAATAACAAATTTGGTGTTTTAGTTTCGTTTCCAATTGCGTAAGAAATCCAAGTTTAGTTGAAGCAAAGGTACAGTGAAAACATTTCTAAGTAACGTTTTCACTGGAATTGCCAACGAAATTTGGTTGTAAATTGCTCTGAAAATATTCATGACATGAGCATTTACAAATTGGAAATAAACAGATAGGTAGGTACATTATTATAGAAACGATTTCAATAATATCCGTTTACTATTTAAACCGGTAAATAGGTACCTAGTTCATGAATTGTAAAACGTATTTAAGATAAACACCGGGCTTGTGAATATCGGCGAGGAAATGTTTACTTGCGGGTACACAATCATAAACACGCGATGATTGATCGCAGAATTATGCCGTCGTAACTCTTGGTCGTTTGTCAAAAATATTGAAGTCAACGGGGTGTACTGTTTATAAATTAACAATTCAACTTCCATTATAGAAAGGAAGGAAAACATCGCGAGGAAACCTGCATGTATTCGAAAAGGTAACCAATTTTCAAAAGACCTGTGAAATCCGCCAACCTGCGCTGAGCCAGCGTGGTGGATTATGGCCTTAATCCCCCTAGTTGTAAGTTGTTAAAATCCTAAATTATTATTATATTATAAAGGACAAGATCTGTAACTTCTTGTGCATTGAACGGGAGCTCGTATACTGCCGACTCTGCCTAACCTAGTCCTATAATGTCACACTAATCACAACTAGCATCGTCGTTTTAAAAATTAAGTATATACCTCTAAAACTATTAGATATATCACAATAATTTAAACACATTTTTCTTAAGAATTGTATGTATTGCAAGTAAAAAAAAACCCTCCTTGGTGCTATTCTATTCGGCACCACACTACTTGGTCTACGATTTAATTCTCCTCGTCGGAAAGGCAAAGCTTGTACAATACACCGCGATCATTCCATGTATTATTTACTTCCTAATATAATATTCGCCTTTGTTACAGTTCACATAATGCTGTAATTCGAAACGTTCAGAGGTCTTTGTTACAAGGGAAACGAGAATTGTGTACCTACATATAACGATACCAAGTACACTGCTTTACTTAAATGTGCTTTATGTACACTTGTTTTAGTGGTCAAGGCCAAGCTATAAATTGACTACTGCTCATATTCAGGCTAGCTTGACAGGGGTGGTACCCTCTCACAGAAGATTGGTGTTAAGTAGTCGAGAGAGTAAGAGCGCCGGAAGACCAAACCCCTGCTCCCTTCATATCGACTCGATCCCAACGTGCGATCGATACCTTTGGTATTGCAGACTTCTATAAGCTACGTTAGCTGCTTAAGATCAGGTATCGTACGCATGTTTGCCAACCTTGTTCTATAAAAAACGTCTCTGGACGGTATCGTATCCACCCGGATATTTAAACTGATAGACGATCTGTTGAGTTACGAATCCATGTTTTTGTTTGATATCTGATCATTTCTTACTACTATAATTGCGTAAGATGGTTTATAAATTAAGCAAGAATGTTATACCTTTAAACTAACTATAACCTAATGATTTTGAATGCGTTGCTATTAGATAGGTAGGTAGAACGCGTGGCTCTATTGCTCATTTATCCCTCAAAATAAAAACAAAATTACTTATTATACTAGGATTGTTCATGATTTTGAATAAGAAAACGTTTATTTCATGAAGAAAATTTTGTCTCGTAAATTGCTACCATTTTACAACTTTGTCATGTTCTCAAAAACATTATGTGCCATCTACATTTGTAATTAATTCTGTTTCACGTCCCTTAATCCCGGATTTGTTTTACGGAGACATTTACAAATACTTTGGGTGCGCTATAAATCTAATTTGAAAGGAATTAACTTTGTACGCAGGTTGAAATATAAAGTATACTTAAATCCATACGTTCGTATTTTGTGTAGCACATAATTAGTGTCATTTTTCGCTCAGAGTTAATGAAAATATATGGTACATGTGGACACCGAATGGGCTATATGAATAAAAATAAACTTGATTATTTTACCAACTTTTTTATTCATACCCCTAAGAATTAGGGAAGTGTACCCCATTTACTACACCAATCTATACAAATAAATAAAATTGGAGTGTCTGTTTGTAATATCAAAATAACACCTTTTCACTAAATGCATATGAAAGTACATACGACACCAATAACAAATACGCGATTTTTAAAAAAATTGTCTGTCTGTCTGTCTGTCTATCTGTGTGTTTGTTCGGGGTAATCTCCGAAACGGATGGACCGATTTTGTCGGGACTTTCACTGGCAGATAGCTGATGTTATAGGGAGTAACTTAGGCTACTTTAATTTTAGGAAAATAATTAGGGTTCCGCGTAAAATAATAAAAACACATGAAATCAAAGAGTATGTCCGAAACGGCTGGACCGATTTTGACAGGACTTTCACTGGTAGATAGCTGATTTTATAAGCAGTAACTTATGCTACTTTTATTTTAGAAAAATAAAAACAAATGAGTCCTGTCGCGCGGGCTGAGAACGCGGGAGCGGGCTTTTTTGTTAAATAACATTTTTGTTAAGTTCAATTCCACGCGGACGAAGTCGCGGGCTCAGCTAGTGAAAAATAAAAACCACCATGTTCTGGCTTGTTTCCACTAATTTACCCAATGAAAAATAATCTGTATAGCTATATGCTTCGTACTTTATAATACGTATTCAAAATACATGAAACATTCTAATCCGTTTCATGTGCCTAACACTCCGAGCGCTGTGCATGTTTTAATAATTCAAAGTTCTGCGGAACCACCAACACGAGCGATGCTCGCACCTAACCAATTTTTGTAGATAAAATCGGGCAATTTCCGCCTCTACGTGACGGGGCTGTGGTCTCAGAGGTACTTAAGCATTGCTTTCGACACATCACAACGCTGAGGTTCGTATTACATAAATCTATCTCTAGTCTGAGAGAGATCTTAAGCTACGCTTTTGTCATTGCATTTTGTACTGGTATAACAATATAAGAATGAAATTTCCGAGGTCGCACTCAGAATTCAGATCAATTTATTAAGGTCCTTTGTGATTAACAGCAGAATAATAAATGCTACTCTAATGTTTAAGACCCAAGAGCTGTTGGAAAGAAATATCCTACTAATATTATAAATGCGAAAGTTTGTGAGTGTGGATGTATGTATGTATGTATGTATGTATGTATGTATGTATGTTTGTTACTCCTTCACGCAAAAACTACTGAACGGATTTGGATGAAATTTAGAACACAGATAGATTATAACCGGGATTAACATATAGGATACTTTTAAACCCAATAATCCAATACTACGCGGATGAAGTCGCAGGGCACAGCTAGTCTGTTATAAAATAACAAAAAAACTTATTACATACAGTTCAACTGCTTAGCGTCGGGTCGAGCGTTATGAGCCGCTCGGGTCACTGCACCTAGTGGTTGAGGGTTCGATTCCTGTCAGGGTAAATTTCGGAAATGAGTTTCTCGTAACTAACCCTGGTCTGGGTATCACTGGGATCACCTCCAGTCCTTTGCATGATGACCATAGTGCAAAAATATACTTAACCCTTCCTTTTGGTTATGCCGTAAATATTGCTCGGTTTGGGACCATTTTAACGAAGGTAAAACATTATAGCTTTATTTATTTAAGCATCATGTAATTTTACCTTCATTTGAAGTTGTGCCGTAATGAAAGAGGATACAGACAGAGTTTGTAACTAATCAAATATCCAATAAACAATGCATCGGCGATGCTCGAAGTCAACGACTGAACTTGGAGTATTCAAACTTATACCATGGACAATAAATAATAATAAAATAAATAAATATCGCCAGACGAACACACCAACTGTATGGTCCCAAACTAAGCAACGCCTGTACTATGGGTACCGTACAATGGACTGGGGGCGAGCCCAGTGACACCCAGACCGGGGCAAATTACGAACAGGCCATTACCGAAATTTACCCCGACGGGAAGCGAGCCCGCAACCACCTGGTGCAGTGAGCCGAGCGGCCTATGCTCGAACCACTGCGCCAAGCGGTCGTCAATCGCCAAACAATCTGGATTGTTATTAACATGGATAATTAGGTTTGTTTCTGATTTCGGTCGGTAACTGAGCAGTTGTTGAGGATGCCCGTCCACTTGAGCCGGGCGAGCTAGCTGGTCTGGCCAGCCCGCTCGCTTTGACCAATAAGATTACTCTAATTCCTTAAGCCTTCCCTTTTTCGTCATAGCGAGCGTTAGACCAGCCAGCACGCCTGGTTTAAGTAGACGGACACATTTAGCAAGCTAGATAATTTTATTCCCAAACAATTCACTCAAAGATATTATATAGCTTTGTTGAGGGTCACACCGAGAGCACAACCTCAGCTTCTTCGTTGCACACAAAGAAATTAAGTAGGTATTATTAAGTACTAGGTGACCCGACAGACGTTGCCCTGTCTCAACTTTGAATATTGAATTCGAATTGTTCCGCTAAACTTTCTTAATTTCTTCTTTCGTAAAAATCTCCTGACAATAATAAACACAACTAAAAGTATAAGCGAAATCTTTCCATCCGTTCACGCGTGATGCGAAGGCCAAGGAAATAGAGAATAGAATAGAATAACTCTTTATTGCACACTAAAGTTCGGAATATATCAAACTAGCTGTGCCCCGCGACTTCATCCGCGTAGTATTGGATTATTGGGTTAAAAAGTATCCTATATGTTAATCCGGGTTATAATCTATCTGTGTTCCAAATTTCATCCAAATCCGTTCAGTAGTTTTTGCGTGAAGGAGTAACAAACATACATACATACATACATACATACATCCACACTCACAAACTTTCGCATTTGTAATATTAGTAGGATAACATAAAAAAAACAATAGAGATTCATTTTTAATAGATAAATTACAATTTGAAATGAAATGAAATGAAAAATATTTAATCATCACAGGGAACACATAAGGAAAGAACAGCACATAATTATAAAATAAGTAAAAAATATAGACCTAAGGTAAGTAAGCTGCATTTCCTACAGTGTGAGCTGTACCGAAAGGCATTTGGCTCAGCATGTGCTGGAGGGGAACGAAATCTCTTCCAACGCTGATTTTAAATTTCTTTGGTTGCACACCTCTGTCGACCCTGTGACCTGTTTAACAGGAGAAAAAGCTATCTCAAAAACGACATGATCGTATCTGAATATATTCATATTCCTTGGCACTTTTTTGCACTAAACTAAAATGATTAAAGTCATTTCTGTGATGGTATCTGAATTCCGTTTTAGGGGCAATTTGTTAATCGATCGATTAGTTATACGGAAAACAAATTACGTGCACGCATACCCCACAGTGAAATGTTAAAAAAAAGGGATCATTACAATTTTTGCGGTCATCCATGGTGTTTTTTCATATAACGTGTTGTCTCTTTGAGGCTTAATAACAGCTTTAATGTATATAGTTAGATATATATAACTCAAAGGTGACTGACTGACATAGTGATCTATCAACGCACAGCCCAAACCACTTGACGGATCGGGCTGAAATTTGGCATGCAGGTAGAATATTATGACGTAGGCATCCGCTAAGAAAGGATTTTGATTAATTCTACCCCCAAGGGGATAAAATAGGGGATGAAAGTTTGTATGAAACTTTGTCAATTAAATTCCACGCGGACGAAGTCGCGGGCACAGCTAGTAAGAGATAAGACTCAAGAAACAATTGTATCGTGAGCTGAAAATATATTGGCTCTATAATGAAATCGCTCTTCTATGGTAGAGCCTAGCTGTAACCAACTCATTGCAGCTCATACACGGGTTGGCCCCACCAGGGTAGTACCACCTCTTACAAAAGATCGGCGTAAAGTAGTTCGTACGATGAGTGAGAGAGCCGGAAGCCCAAATACTTCCCTTCCCCATCCGTCCCACTCCCCTTTAGGTCAGCAATGTGCGAACAATGCTTTAAGTATTGCAAACTTTTAGGCTATGTTAACTGCTTAACATGAGGTAGGTCATACGCTTGTTTGACGACTTAATTCTATAAAAAAAAGGAAAATAACTTTTCCTAAATTTTTCGGAGGGAATGAAAACCGCGACTGCTCGGTGCACTAAACCAAACGGTCATCAAAATGGCAAACAGTAAAAAAACTCAGTTTTTTTCAAAGACCACAGAGTATGTAACAATTACTGAGTAATTATTAAAGCTCTACCTATCCGTCATCCTGCGTAATTGGACTAATATATTGTTCATGTTGAAACTGGTTCGTTCTATAAGTTATTTTTAATAAGCGTACAGCTTAAAATTATGTAAGTCACGCTATATAATATCACGCAATAATAGTTATTTGAAACAAAAAAATATTAAATACTTTTATACCTACAGTGTTATACCTATTTATTTTTGACAGTTAGCTGTGAACTTGCGTCCTGGGTACAAACTCTGGCTCGCACCTCTAAGCCCCGTATTAATAAATCGATCTTAAGTCTGAGAACGATCTCGGAAATGTCATTCTTATGTCATATCAGTACAAATTAACATGTCAAAAGCGTACTCAAGACCGCTATCAGACTTGAGATCGATTTATTAATACGGGCCAAGGTTTTTCTTAATCTTTGTGCGAATATTCAAAATTCAAAATTGTTTTTATTCATGTAAGCCAACAAAGCATTTATGAATAGTCAGAATCTACCACCGGTTCGGAATGCTGCTTCCACTGAGAAGAGCCGGCAAGAAACTCAATGGTTACTCTTTTCAATCAATGAAAGATGGTGTACATTCTCAGGAACAGCATAAAAAAATAATATGAGCAGGCAACACCATTGCCACTAAATAGCTAATAGTAAATAATAATCATATATGTAATAATGTAAATAAAATGAGAATGCTAGTTTAGTGTGATGTGCATACCTACTCATACTTACTTTAATTTACTATTAATTTCAAGATGATTAGGTACCACTTGGAAAATTCGTTTTCGTTTCCAACGTGGTTCAATTAGAGTCGTTTAATTGAAATCGATCTTAAAATCACATTTCATTTATAACACGATCTCGCTACATCCAGACAGTATATACGATTAGGTTAAGCGTATGCTGAGACACATGCCACCGGCGATGAACCTTAGTTTACTAAGTACATAATTAACAGGACAGCTATGTTGCCAAGAACATAGGTTACAAGCGTATGCCGCAACGCAGCTAAAGAACACAGTTAATTATGACTCGATTTTTAAACTGTGTCAGAAATAGTAATATTAACTAAAAAAAAATCCATTCGTTTTCGTATCTCGACTCTATAGCTACTTTTTGTTTTCTATGTCGTTCCTCCTATCCCTACATCCAGTCCTCACGGTTCTCATCCCTCAATTTCATTCAACCTGCTGTGATTCTGATTGCCTCGGTTTTTAACAATGAAATATAAATCAAAGAAGACTTTAATTGGCAAAAAACCTGACGTTATCAAGTTTCTGAACCAGGGGGGGTTACTCTTAGCAGCGATAATCGATATATCGTGACATTTGTCGAATTCTACTCTACATTTCATATTTTTTGCTTCGTATCGATTACTGAATGAATGATACAAAATTATCGTTCGCTCAGACGATATAGCTACGACGGCATAAAATATTGGATTATCGTTGCTAAGATTAGCACCTCCGATTCCGATATCGATTCGAATGATTTAAAATACCCTTGCTGAAGGGGAGTGGGACAAATAGAGGAGAATAGACTGGGGGATTGAGCTTCTTTACGCCGATCTTCTGTATGAGGATGGTACTACCCCGGTCGGGCCAGCCCGTGAGCTGGGCCTTAACCACGCTAACTACTCAAATCGTAATAAAAAAGCAAACGCTCGCGATTACGTTTCAAACGCTCCGCTTTTGACGTTTTTCTACTGACATTGATATAGTATGGTGTCAGCAAAACGTCGAAAGCGGAGTGTAATCGCGAGCGTTTGCTTTTCTATTACGATTTGAGTAGCTAGCGTGGTTAGGGCCCTGTAGTCAATTAGCTACAGCTTGGAACCTTACTGTACCTATAGAAATATTGTTTAGCTCCTGTAGAGCCATGTAAATATGCGAATATTTCTCTATATTCGAAACGTGAAAACAGATGGCATTACTACACAGCTATAAGTACAGTATCAAGCGCGCCTGTCGCGTGTTCTCCAATTGAATTATTACAGTTTGTGTGAAAACATTTCTGCTTTTAGGTGTACATGTTCGGAATCCCAACACGCGGGCAATATTTTATTCTTATTTTGTTAGAGACTGCGTAGGTTACGAGACATTTCTGACGACTAATGAGCAAACAAATGATTGGAATTCCGTACCTACATATTTTTTTGTTCGTATACTGTACGGTAACTGCTTAACATTAGGCGTGTCGTATGTTTCTTTGCTGACTTGGTAACATAAAAATAAAATCTTGTTATCCTGCTCTATGACAACTAGATTTTTTATTCCCCAACATAAACCCAACCGCGAGGTTATCTTTACACGAATGTGTGGATCGACCCTTACTTATATAGAAAGAGAACTTCTCTCCCCAAGGAGCTATAAAGGCAGTTTTCTTGATGAAATTTCTACGTTAAAGCCAAACTTATCTGACTGTACCCGTGTTATTTTTTGACATTTTTATACCTAACTTAAATAAATATAATAAATGGTGTTTGGGCAAGTGGCATTGAAATGTCGGTCATGGATATTTATTGAAATGTTTTATTGTATTGTTATTCAAGAATGTCGACAAACCAGCCTCTGACCTGCCTGATGTTAAGCAGTTACCGTAGGGCATTCGTGCGGGTTCCATGACAATTTAACTTTTCCCCGGGACTCGTCCAGGGTCGAACCTCGACGTCATTATTGGTCACCATTGTCGATCCAGGTATACAGGAGTAACAGTGGTAGGAGTGTGTCGCGGGTCTAGTCCTATTAAAGAAAAGCCCATAGTAGCTTGCAATATCAAAGGAATTTATCATCTGTTGCTGACCTGAAGAAGAATAGCACTGAAAGAAGATATCCAATACATAATAATATTTGAAAACAACACTCTATGAAAAAAACTGTCCCACACATATATCGAATGTGCATTTATCGAAAGTTGTGATCGAAATACCCCTAAGGTGTTATCCTGGATCACTGCTATTTACCAGGTCTTCCCATGGGATTTACTTTCATTGGCTTACCTTTTCTCTTGTGGGAAGCTGCAAAAACGTTTCAATAGGAAATAGTGTCGGAACAAGGATGTGAAATAAATTTACTAGAACCGATGATAAATATAAAAACTGTTTTTACAGTGAAATGTGTAGAGGTTTTGCCATTGAACTTGGTTGAAATAGTTACTGAAGTTTTTTTGAAGATATAGACCTAGTTATCCCAATGGTGTAGGGTGACGTCACCGCCTTCTGTTTTTCTATTAAGGTGAAGGCGCCTGTCTAGCCCGCGAAATTCAAAATTGTTGATTATTTTTATAGATTATCCAAAATCTGAAAACATTTAAGACAACATTTTGATATTTGCGACAAACACAGTATGCAGTGCGTTTATTAATACATTGATTTTACTCTAAATATTATCACGGTGGATATGATACTAGTTAATCACTAAATTACTAAAAATTCAAGATTATCTGGATAGCTGTCGTTCTTGAAATGTTTTAGAGTAAGTTGGATATATTAATAAATGCACTGCATACGGTCTTTGTCGCGAATTACAAAATGTGCCTTTTATTATTGTCAGATTTTGAAAAAATTCTAAAAAACCTCAAAAAATTGGAACTTCGCTGGCTAGATGGGCGCTTTAGCCTTAAGATATAGAAAAACAGAAGGCGGTGAAGTGAGGATGACAAGAGGATTAACCGTACTGTGTACAGTTAATTATGTTAATCCAATTAACAATGACGCATTCTGTAGTCAATGTGCAATCATTAACATTTATAGTTTACCATTGAAAAAACTAACCCCGCGTGTATTATCTTATTTCTTCTTTATACGTATATCGCCAGACTGACACACCAACTGTATGCTCCCAAAATAAGCAACGCTTGGTACCGTACAATGGACTGGGGGCGATCCCAGTGACACCCAGATGTAGGTATATAAAACTCCGATGCTGCGTGTGTCCGTATTTCTTCTCCTCCTAAACGACTTAATCGAAGATAATTTATTTTTTTGTACTTAAGGGGTCACCTGGATATTTTTTAGCTACAGTTAAAACCAGTAGGTGGCGCTGGTATCGACATGCAAAAAATACAATATTTACGCTTACGAAGCTACAGGTAGGGATGTCAAAAAATAATCGATTTATAAAAAAACGATTAATAATCGATTTTCATGCAAAAAAATCTAATCGATTAATTAATAATCGACTTTTTATGTAGAATGTCATATCCCTAGCTACAGGCGAAACGAATTTCTGATAAAAAGTTAATGTAGGTAGGTACTACTTAAATCTGTTCAATTTAATGACAAATGTAGGTATGTACTGGCTACGAATTAAAGTAACTGTTATAATACCAACCCCAAAATTCTCAAATTTCAGTCAAAGGTCGCGCACGTAGGTAATCCTCCAAAAAAAACAAAGGGCCGATTTATTGAAATCGATTCGCTGAATAAATAATTACCAAAGCCGTTTCAATCTACCCACGCAATAATGGAGCTAAAGTATTGTTTGCTCAGACAACTCGCGGTGTGTTCAGCAGTCACATGTGTTGACTGTCCCTACATAATAACAATTTTTAGGCTGATTTTGTTGTAAAAATCTGCCACACACTTTTCTAATTAAAATTAAATATCGCCAGACCAACACACCAACTGTATGGTCACAAACTACGCAATGCTTGTACTATAGTTATCATGCAATTGACTGGGGGCTACTACGGATGTTTTTGCATTTGATGTAATTATAAATTGATAGGTCGTCTCATTCATATATCATAGTCATATATATCAGTTCTAGAATTCTAGTAAAAACTAAGTAGACACCTGTTGCTATGACACAAGCTTTTAAACATCAAAACGACATTACCCCAAGCCCATAAAAACTTTGCTTTACCCATTGTAAGAATTCAGAAGCGCTTCGATATAAATAGATAGGCTCCGGACTAACTAAACCAATTATACTCGTATATTCACAAAAGGTGCACCACAGAGCAGCGATTCCATTCTCCCTTTCGTCACGTTTCGTAATCCGGATTATTTTTGTCATCGGCAGGTCATGTCCCGCACGCCCGTTGCTTTCCGACTGATTGCTATTGATCGTGGTGACTTGTTTATACGACTAAATACAATACTATTCGACCATTGGTGGCTCAGGGACGGGTCACCCGAAAATCGATAGAGTTTACTACTCGCGTGTAAGTAAATTATGAAGACACGGACGGTGGGTGGACAATTTTTTAGTACGTAACGTGACATTTGTTAACAGGCATTCAATTATTGTAACTGTATCCAGATGTGCTACTCTTAGCAACGATAATCGATAAATCGATACGACGGCAAAAATATGGAATTTTGAGTTTGCCAATTGCTAAGAGTAGCACTCCAGAGAGTTTATACTAAAAATGCGTTTAGAAATATTCGTACCGTTTATTTTTTTTGAAAGATTAGTAGCAATGTGACGACCGCTTGGAGCAGTGGTTCGAGCGTAGGCCGCTCGGCTCACTGCACATGGTGGTTGCGGGTTCGATTCCCGCCGGGGCAAATTTCGGAAATGGCCTTTGCGTAATTTGCCCTGGTCTGGGTGTCACTGGGATCGCCCCCGGTCCATTGTACGGTACCCATAGTACAAGCGCTGATTAGTTTGGGACTATACAGTTGGTGTGTCAGTCTGGCGATATTTATTTAATGTGTGTTTATCACATTGCTAGTATTCCCTTTAGCCTTTAGCCTTTAGTCCATCCAATTAAGCTAATGCTTGTGTCAAGAGTGAGCTCACGTCGATAGTATAATAGCCAGTATGGGGATCGAACCCGTAACCTCTCAGCTACGAGGAAGGCTCCTCTAACCACCAAGCTTTTGAAGCTTATATACAATTATTATTTTACATCTCAGAAATCTTTCGGCCACAAACATTCCAATCAATTATGTCTTGCGTGGATCTGCGTTATGGCATACCATTGTATAATTTCAATAACACTTTACGGTGCAGAATTTCGCTATTCATTTATTTAAGGTACTACGCGATTGTCAACCTTCTTAACAATAACAAAAAATATAAAAAATATGATTACTTTATCATAAACGCTCGCAAATTGTATTGATTTCATCGCGTATAGGTACCCATTATTATATTGTTAGGTACAATTAGTTTGTTTTATTTCAATTCGGGCTTCAAAAACTTTACACTGTGTGTTTGCGGTAGGGTAAACATTGAACAATGTTTGAACTTGAACCGTGAAGTCGCGGTTATAAATTGTGGGAATTAAAATTAAAATTTCAGCCCACATTTCCAACAACACTACCCTTTCTTCGAGAACAGGTGCGTATGTGAAAAATATATATGTGTATATGTGAAAGATTCGCTGAATTTTTTGGGATTCCGTATAATAGTCTGTCTCTATAATATTTATATAAAATATATGAGTGAAATATATAGTGATGAGTTTATAGTATTAGAAACTACTCGCTTAATTACTTTAAAAAATGACTGCAATCAACCTTCCTAATTAATTCTAGGAACTGTAAGTTAGTTTATAAGTAGTTTTAATACTGTAAATAGTATGTAAAATGATTTATTAATTCTAACAATGATGTTTACTTTTACAATTTAACTGACAGCGTTTAAATTAACTTTTACAATAACTATAAGGAAACATTCCTATCACAACGAATACGTCTGTTGTGTCCGAAAACCAAGCGCGGAGTGCCTCGCCAGTCGTTCTGCGCGCAGTTTTATACTTTTCCACTCGGTGCGGTTAGGAGGGTAAGATAATTATCTAACAATAGTGTATGAGACTATAAAATGATGTAGAGCAAGATGCAGGTGTCAAAGTTCTTGCTAAGATAGTTATTAACATGTTTGGCGCGGAGGTGTAAAAAACTTTCAGCAGCAATTATTGGAGCGATTCGCTAATTTTGATAACCTCATTAATAAAATGATAAGGCTAAAGAGCCACGTTCGTAGTTATTAACATTACATTATTATGTGTGTTTGGCATTTCCTGAGGCGCCACGAATATCGTGCATTATTCAAATTAGACATTTATAAATGAACCACTGCCACTTTAGTGTCAAAATTTAATCTCCATCCACCATATTAAGAAACGTGGATTAGCAATTGTATAGTTACACCATGCTTAGTCTTCTTCTTTCGCATGTCTAATTACTGATGACACAAAGAGATAGTTCGTAGTGTAACTAGTCGCCCGGTAATGCAGGTTTATTAATAAGGCGGTATATCTTCCAGTACAACATAAAAATTGTATACCAAGCAAAAAGTATTAAAACGGTACTATTCGGTATAGTTTTATACATTCATTTCCAAATTATATTTAATAAATTCCACTTGTAACGACCCCTCGGAACAGTAACGAAATATTTTCGGACACGACACAAACTATTTAATTGGTCGTTACGGTTAAGAGAATTCGTTGTAAAGATTAAAATAACAAAACATTAACCTCCAAGTATTAAACCATTTAAAGTGGTTTCACAATGCACTTTACAGCACAAAAGTACTTTGTCATTGTATTTATTTTTACAATTACAAGTCGGCAAACAATCGTACAACCTGCCTGATGTTAAGCAGTTATATTAGCCTATGGATGCTTGTAGTACCAACGGCATTGTTAGCACGTTACCGACATGAACGGGACTGGGACGTAGGGAGAGAAGGAGAGGCGGTTGGGCGTCCGGCTCTCTCACTCAATATACGAAAGACAGCTATAATAGCTACTTAACGCTGATCTTCTGTGAGAGAGTGGTGCTACTCCGGTCAAGCCAGCCCTTATATCAGCTGTAATCAATTGGCTACAACTTGGCTCTACCATCGTTAAAGCTTATACCTATTCTAAGTCATACATTGTAGAGACTCCAATGGCAATAGAAACGCATAAGCTTCTGTAACTTTTATGATTTCAAGGAGGTATGTTTCAGTTTCGAACAGAGTTCGTTTCAATTCCTCATTTAACTTTACATTGAAGTCCATTGTATCATGCTGTTTTTGTTCGTAACTGGTAACCATTTATTAAAAGTTGTGCGCACAAAAGCTTCGGGAGAATCGAGTACTAGCTACCTATCCAATGACGTTCGTAATTGGACATCGACGGCGAAGTTTGTTAAATCCAATATTTGTAGCCCAACAAAGGTTTCTAGAACGGACTCTCCATTACGAGCTATGGCTTGTTCATCATTGTTAACTAATGACGTAATCGGATGTAGAGCGTCTGTGTATAGCAGTGCTAGGCTCCAATAGACAAGTCTAAATCGTTTATACTTACCATCTTTAAACAAAAGTGCAGATATCTTCCATGGGACTCTATTCTGTGTGATTTTCTTCTTCACACTCTCTTCTTGAAAGCAACCAAAACGTCGGGAACATAAAAAGTAAATAAACGCGATATAATCCGTAAAAATAGTTTTATTTCAATGTGTAGTATTCGCGTAAATATAAGAAAACAATATGATCTTATGCTTTCCAAATACAGGTTTTCCTGCAACTTTTATTATATTGTTTTTTTTATAGAACGAGGTCGGTAAACATGCGTGCAAGCTACCTGATGTTAAGCGGTTACCGTAGCCTATAGGTATCCAAATTATTATTACGCACTTTTGAAACAGCCTGTATTCGTTTTTTGACCTATTTCCCGAGGTACAACTTTGTTTCCGCACACTCTAATCATCATTACTTCAGCTTACGCCTCTACTATGTGTATTTGCTCATTTATTACCGTAAGTGCGTAATAAGTGAATATAGAGTGAGCTCTAAGCAGTTACGTAAGAGATAGAGCTTGTGTGATATTGCCATTACAAAGCGCTGAGATAAATTGGGTTTAGTTCTATTATATAGTTTGTATCATATCTTGAGGAGTAAAGTAGTGTATTTACATTTTTTTATACACTAGTTAGGCATGGATAGGATAATGTGGAGAAGCCTGTGCCCAGGAGTAGGACAGTCCTATTGCTAATAAAAAAGTTGGGCACACTAGCAGACGTTTCACCGAATGGATGGGTGACTTAAGGGGTGCAGACGTGGTGCCAGCCTCGTATGGACCTGTAGACTTGCCATTAATAGAGTGCCAGGTCCTGAAGGACTTTCTGAAAGGAGGTAAAATACTGATTTCTTTGAATCTTGTAATTAGGGTTGTGTGATATGAGTAAGTTCAAGAATTATTAGTCGCTCCAGTATTATTTATTTGCTAATTAGTCACGAACGTCTACGTACAACCGTTTACAGTATACTCGGTCACCTAAGGAACTAATTTTTTTTTAAGAAAAATACGTAGAGGCTAGGGCTAAGCGACTCTACCGCACTTCGAAACTTATGGTAAAGCAGCTACACGAAGTTTTTTAAAATACATTTTTCTATCTCATACAAGAAAAGTCACAATCGAATAGTTCCAATGGCTTATGGCTCTACTGCAAAATGATTCCGTTCACAGGTAGGTAATCGCAATTCAATATTCCACAATCCTGGGCTAAAATCGTTCCCATATTAGATTAATACCCGACCTCTCTAACAATATGGCCGCTCTATGCCCCACCAATACGATTTGAATTTCTCATTCCATCAAAGCCGAGATTTGACCAGATAATATACAGAGCGACATCAAAATTGTTGGCAATATTTTGAATTTTTCGCTTACTTGTTTACCAGCCAAGAGGATTATTTACAAGCGTTTGGCTATAAATCATAGTGCAAAATTATATGGCAATGTCTTTAGTAGTCGATAACTAGATCACGTGACTTATACCATTACTATACATTTAAGCTTATCGTTTTGTATTCCTGTTGGCTGGAGAAGCTGAGGAATCAGTAATTTTGTGTGTTATTTTCAGGTTTATTATAATATTTATTTTTAATAGTTCATATTCTTCAATATAGGGTCATAGTTTAAATAAATAAATAAATATATACATATATATATATATATATATATATAAATGAATCTCTTTTTCCTTGGTCATCGCATCACGCGTGATCGGATGGAATGATTTCACTAATTATTTTTTCTTGTGTTTATTGTAAGGAGAAGGTTCTTATGAGAGAAAAAAATAAGAAAGTTGAACGGAACAATTAGAATTCAATATTCAAAGATAAGACAGGACAACGTCTGTCGGGTCAGCTAGTATTATAATAAAAATCTCGTGTCACGGTGTTTGTGGTCACACTCCTCCAAAACTGCTCGACCGATTTTTATTATTTTTTTATTATGGTAGGTATAAGATAGGTCGCATAGTATATTTCATACCTAGAAATAATTTATACGGTAGATAAACGTTTGAGGGGTCAGCTAGTAAGATACTTATACGATATTTGCCAAAAATTTCGACATGACCATGTGGATGGTTTACCCAACGTTCTATTTACAATTGGCTGATGTGACCGTTGAGCCTCGGCACGGATATTTTTGTGGCCTGTACATCCATTAAAGATTTGGATTGAGTTACACAATCGATTGGCTTCGCATTTGGGCGTGAAAGTGGCATTACATTTTGATGAGAATTATTCATTTGAATTAACAGATCAAAATCTATATTCCTGTCAATACATAATATCACTGACTTACTCCGATCAATAGCTCGAAAACAATGGTAACTCTGTAGTTATCATTATTTTCGAGCTATTGATGAGTAGGAACTGTTTCCTCAATATGTGCTGTCTGAGATAGGAGTTTTCAAAAGGTGTAAAAACTCACAAGGGTCGGAGATTCCCACGGATGGTTTTGAAAGAAAAAGGTTGTATATTCAATATAAAAGCTAAATATCACTGACTCACTATCACATTACGTATCACCCTACACAAATATTTATATGATACATAAAAGAAAATATGAATAAAGTAGAACCGGTGACAATACTTTTAACCTTTACGTCAACATGAATCATCGTAGACAGTACATGAAATTATCATTTAATGTGCGTATTTTTAAGATAATGATGACAAACGTACGACAGGCCATTTGTATACGAAGCGCAGTACATTAAATATGTAAAATTCCCCTGAAATAGTAGAGTCTTTTGTAGAGTCAGTTGTCGGTCGTCAGTCATTGAACCGTGCTATCCAATTAATCGTCTATACTAAGAACAATAAGTAGATACACAAATACACTTATTTAAATAGAAGGTTCCGTTTGATCAATATTGTGATTTGTTTGGGGACTGTATTAGTACACTATTGGTTTTGTTCTTGGAAAATATTGAGTAACTATCACTTTTGCAAGCCATATTTGAGATTCGTAAACTGAGTTGATAAATTTATTTCAATAAAATTGTACATTTTTAATAATGAGTGTCTGTCATTCTGAAACAAAAAAATAAATGATTGGGTACGCTGTTTCCTATGCACCTGCTATATTTATACAAGAGTTTGTTTATAGAACTAAGTCGCAAACCAGCGTACGACCTGCCTGATGTGAAGCAAAAGGGAACAAAAGGGTTGCTCGCTCGTTGCTGACCTGCAAGAGAGTGGAACAGAGGAAGGGGAAAGCAGTAAGTCTCTCACTTAAGTATCGAACCAAAGCAGCTATAATAACTTGGTTCTTTACGCAAATCTTCTGTGACAGGGTGGTACTACCCCACCTGCATGAGTTGTAGTCAATTAGCTACGGCTAGGCTCTAACACTGAGTTACAATTATAATTACTTAATTTATTTAACAATTATAATTGTATTGTATCACGAATAAATATTAGTCCTTCACACAAATATGAATTCTTCATTTTACTTTTGATAGTATATTTTTAAATAGTATATTTAGGTATATTATTGTATTAACGCACAGCGGTGTGAGTCAAATAGATGTATCAAAATAACTCAAAGATCAACGCACTCGATGAAGAGTAGCTTTAGCTCGTGTTTTCTTATGGGAAGCGTCAAATAATAGAATAGGATGTTAAAAAGTGAAATATATGTTTATAGATACAGGAATTGGTGTAAAGAAAAGATACAACTTTTTTCATTTAGACTTGGTTTTGCGGAGCGCCTACCGGACCACCTTACGAATCTAAAAAGATTAAATATTATTTTACGCTTTTTATATTTATGCAGAGTTGCTCTTCTATATCACCTAGTACTAGCATGTATTCTGCGAAGCTCGTACGTCTCTAAATCCCGTGACGTGTGAGCGCAAAAAATAGCGATTGCTATTGGTTGTTCATTCGGAAGCAAAAGTCGAGCATTGGCTGATTGTAGGTCGCATTTCAGATAAACAAAAGCATTTTAATTTTGGAACGCCGTCCTAGTTATTTCCGTCTGCATGCGCTCGCTGCTATTCATCTATCGGCAAACTTATTTGGCACTTTCAATCGCCTTGTCAACGTCACCGCCAAACAAATTACTTCGACCGCGCCGGTCCGAAAGTTAATCCGATTTTAGCCCTTCATTACACGACGCCAAGTGGTTTTCGTTAAACAAACAGAGATAGCTTGAGTTATCGCTGCCATAATTTTATTAGCTACTAATTATCGCGTCAACCGCTCTTAAACGAATTAGACTCAATTAGATTGCGCTTTCATTTGTTAGTTAATAATAGTGCGCCCTTTGTTTTGATTAAATAGATGAGATTTATAACTCAGATATACGTGTGGGGTGAGAAATGTCAGAGTGGATTAAGAAAATTAATTAGAGATTAAATCCCACTGTGCACTTGTACTTAGAATAATATATTAAAGACATTTATACCACGGAGACGCGTTAATTATTGCAAATTGAATCATATGACGGTGTCATAACAGTCACAGTACGCATCTTCGTGAAATGTGCTGACTGTTTGAACAGCGATGTACCTACGACATAAAATAAATGACGGTTGACGGTGCTAGTACCGAGCTGTAGCTAATTAACTACCAGGACCCTAACCACGCTAGCTACTCAAATCGTAATAGAAAGGCAAAAGCTAGCGATTGCGTTTCAAACGCTCCGCTTTTGACGTTTTTCTGACACCATACCATATCAATGGTGTCAGCAAAACGTCAAAAGCGGAGCGTTGGAAAGGCAATCACTAGCTTTTGCCTTTCTATTACGATTTGAGTAGCTAGCGTGGTTAGGGCCCAGCTCATATATGGGCTGGCTTGATGAGTAAGACAACCGGAAGCCCAACCCCTTCTCCTCCATTGAAGTGCAGCTATAATATCTACTCCACGCCAATCTTCTATGAAAGGGTCTTAATACTCCGGTCAAGCCAGCCTATAATAAGCTGTACTCAATAGGGTCCAGCTTGCCTCTACCACTGTAATTGTCATGACTCACGCCGTAAGTATGGGTACATACATAAAATTAACAACCCCCATTACTTTTAATGACCACATACAAACGCTATAATCTTTACAGCTTCAACACAATCTCACAGGACACACAATACGTCGAAACGGTAATGTAAAATTTCATTCACACAATTCCGCCGCCGGTAGGACTATTAACCCCGAAAGCCCCGGTGGGGGCGAACCGCGACCGCTTTCAATTAGAGTCGCATGTTGGCAATTACTGCGATGACCCGTGCACATTGCCGGCCGTGGCTCTCAGGTGTTTCACAACATGGGTTTTAAACAAACAATGTACTAGGTACGAGATTATATGATCGTTGGATTCATGTAGAAACATTTTTTTAGGTGGTAGAGCCAAGCTGTTAGAAGCTAATTGACTACAGCTGATATACATATGGCTTGGCTCTACAAGAAACCCAATCACGCCTCTATTACCCAACTTCCACCGCACTCTCCTTCAGTCAGCAACTGCAGTCGGTATTACATGCATAAGGTAACTACTTAACATCAGGCGGGTCGTACTCTTGGTTGCCGACTTTGTTGTATAATAAAACTACTCGATTCAATTCCGGACTGCCGAAAGGTAGGTACCTACATGTGATGCGCACCAGATGCACTAACCCAAATACCAGGGCCCTAACCATGCACGCTAGCTACTCAAATCGTCATAGAAAAGCAAACGCTCGCGATTGCGTTTCAAACGCTCCGCTTTTGACGTTTTGCTGACACGAGCTTCACGTTTGCTTTTCTATTACGATTTGAGTAACTAGCGTGGTTAGGGCCCAGATGTCACCTAACTTTTTTATGGGGAACTAAAAGTTTCGACATTTGGTAAGTGCCCTAGTGAATCCAGTGTTATGCATGTTTCATTAAACTAAGAGTTACTTTATTGTTAGCGGAAGTCATAGAGACGTAATGGAATACGCCAATGTGGCTAGGCTGGTGAACTAAGCGGCCATTCACACGGTTAACCCGGCACTGATATTTTAAATACATTTTACAGTATCCAGATGTCAAATACGGGTATTATATCTGTCAAAGTATAGACAAAACGACGTAAGCTCCTTCGTGTCTCCTAAATGTCCGCTGGATTTTTCTTACTTAGGCCGCTAGTAATAAATAATAATATAATCTCAATCATAAATATTAAATGAGACATTCATAAATAGTTGCTGTAATTACAAAACGTTTAGTACCTAAGAATACTAAAAAGAATACCTGGAAACTACAAAAATTGTGTGTTCTCATAAGTTAATTTTTTCTCAGTAAAATCTCCCCAATTCCGCGTCCTTATTAAAAATACATGGATGGCAGACGCTATTTTAAACCTTATTACTTTCCGTGTAGCAATTGATTTATTTATAGCATTCACAAGCTGGTGGTTCATTGTGATGCTTTACATTACATCAATATTCATCGAACAGACGTCGGCGATTTCTGTAAAATTGCCGCCGCGATTCGAGCTATGTAAATGTCATAGAAAATTCTACAAATTAACTATAACGAATGCGTTGTTTAAAGGATACTTACTTAAAATTACAGTTTATCTTTTGATCTCTCAAGTATGAATTAAAGTTGTTTCTTTAGAACAGATATAATGGGCAAATTAAATAGGTGCATATAGGAAGTTATTTGCTGTAACTAAACCCCTTTTATAAGTCAGATACTTTATGATTTAACTAGTGTTACAGGTTCTTATACAGCCTGGCGCTACCATGGCGACTTTAATTTAATACACAGGTAGGGTTAGTGGTCAATAATCATAAGAGTAATATAAAAAAGAAAAGTCCATAAATAGAAAAAACTAAATTTTCGAAGAAAATCCTACTAATATTATAAAAGCGAAAGTTTGTGAGTGTGGATGTATGTATGTATGTATGTATGTTTGTTACTCCTTCACGCAAAAACTACTGAACGGATTTGGATGAAATTTGTAACACAGATAGATTATAACCGGGATTAACATATAGGATACTTTTTAACCCAATAATCCAATACTACGCGGATGAAGTCGCGGGGCACAGCTAGTAGATAATAAATAAAGTAATCAAATTGGCATCACCCTTGAAATCCGATTAATTCAGCTACTCTTACGCTCTTACCTACTACTCGGAGCGGGGCGAGCTAATAGTATTATTTCTAATAGTATTTCTTTTTCGTTTTAATTTCATTGAAGAAATGTTATTATCCGTGACCTCGGCAGATGACCTCTTTGCTAGAGTTATTTACGTACAGGCTGCTCCAAAATGGTATTTCAGAAAATGTTGAATAATTCAACAAACAATAATGTCTAATAAAATTTAAATATCTCGAAAATCTGAAAATGCGAAGCCTAATACGTGTGTTAATTTAAAGTCGCCATGGTAGCGCCAGGCTGTATAGACATTATTAGATTCACTAGCTTTTACGGACGAACACGCTCACAACACTCAAAAATTAACCAAGACTCACTTATACGATCAAAGAAACGATGATAATATTTGTTTTTTCTTATGACAAACTATAGTATCTCAATTAGAGAAAGCCCAGTTCCTGTCCTGTATTTAAACAAAAGCTCAAATGATAACCTACTTTTCTACTAAGTGCAGTATTAATTACCAAGTTTCCCTAACATATTTTTAGTCCACAAGAATATATACCTACTTAACTGTAAAAGTTAGTTCAACGTTGGCTCTTATAAGCAACATTTTGGTTGAGGTAGGCTTGCGGCTGACTTTGAGGTTTGCCTGAAAAGTTTATATGTGTACTTACTTTAACATTTTCCATCATGAAATTCAGTTAAGCTTCTAAAGTAACAACGTGATCAAGTACCGTCACAATTATCGTTAAATACAAATTTAAACATTATGTATTACTAACTGTGCCCCGCGACTTCACCCGCGTAGTATTTTAACTTAGCAAACATTTCGGGATTATCGGGTTAAAAAGTATCATATATGTTAATCCGGGTTATAATCTATCTGTGTTCCAAATTTAATCCAAATCCGTTCAGTAGTTTTTGCGTGAAGGAGTAACAAACATACATACATCCACACTCACGAACTTTCGCATTTATAATATTAGTAGGACTTATCAAGACTACCAAGTTTTTTTTTATAGTAAGTACTTATTTTTTTTAGTATTACGTGTTGTCTATGCTGCAACCTAACAACTTCCTTTATGATCAACAATGTAAATCTCCCTTCTCGGAGAATAGCAATGGTTCTGTTTAGATAATGATTACTTAACGTTATCATAATTTTTTGAATGAATGTGCCTGCAATGCCCGATGGCTATCTATTCGTTATTTATGCTAATGCTTCATAGTTTGATTTAGAAAGGAAATGGCCATTTGTTTCTGGGTTAAACACATAGCAGTGGAATGGTTTGTTGGCGTTGATGGAATAATTTGTTAAGGAAACTTCTAGTTAATTTTGTATAGTTTTGTGTTGTTTTCTATTTGCGTTTCAGAATATTTAAGTGCAGTAGAGTAGCAAATTCAGTATCGATTTGGATACTTTTAATAGGTAAGTAATAAAATTTCGTCATCATTTCTTAAGACTTGCAGCATTGAAAATATATTACCTACTTACTGTTTTGTTTTGATTTAATTATTGCAACCTTTATTCTATGACAATTGTATTTTCATACATTTTAAGAATTTATTATATATTTATTTGTATATACAAAATGTTTTCAATGCTCACAGCGCACCGTTACTAAAATGTATATAAAGACTGTACACAAAGTTAATTAGGCAGGTCCTGTACCGAGCTTTCTTAAGTCTTAAAACGAAAGTAACTTTGCGAAGCAGCCACAAATATAATTAAAGGTAGTTTGTTTTGAAACATAGTCCATTTGGAGAATGTGTGCTGTATTTTCGAAAATAAATTAACTTGGAACCTAGGAACTTACTTAGTTACTTACGAAAACTAATTCAACTAGGTAGGTACTTACGATGTTCTAAGTTTTGACATTTCGCATTTCACATCACGTAACAAATATGGATTTGTTGCTTTGCTTTTTCTTATAAACTTATCTTGTTAATTCCAACAAGTTAGTTCGAAATTTCGTTTGATCGAATAGTGTGGAGTGAATGCCACGAGAAAGGAGCTGAAAATTTTTAAAAGATAATGCTATTTATTAGTAGTTATGTAACGACGCTACCTACTAGATAATTTTATTTATTTATTTATTAATTTGTTATCAGGCAACGCAAGCCCATAGATATATACCTTATAAACTAACATACATATTTATATTTAACACTTAACTAAACTATGGGTGGTGACGGCGGCTATCTCCCCCGAAAGCGCCTAAACACCATACCCTTCGGCCAGTATTCTTCCTGCATGAAAGTTGACAGCCTGTCCGAGGGGACCCTTACCACAAACGCCTTGAAACTAGCGTTGTGATTAGAGTCCAACGGCTGAACTCTCAATGAGACATTGCTTTTTATTTTGATGTACTCAGCAATGTCCCCCGCCGATACCAGATATAATACGAGAGACTGTCGGCTGGACTGTACATTAATGATAGAGCAATCGAAATAAAATGTACGTCATACGCAAGTATGGTGGTCTAATGATAGTAATAATAATAATTTTAGCCCTTTTGACGTCCCACTCCTGGGCACGAGCCTCCCCTCAACACGAGGGGGATTCGGGCCATAATCCACCACGCTGGCCCAGTGCGGGTTGGCGGATTTCACATGTCTTTCGAAAATTGGTTAAATTTTCTAAGACATGCAGGTTTCATCACGATGTTTTCCTTCACCGTAAGCAAGTGATAATCATATAGAAATTATGATTCGCACATAGATTACTAAAAATCCAGAGGTGCGAGCCGGGGTTTGAACCCGAGACCTGGTAGCCCGCAAGACGCCTGCTTAACCAATCGGCTATCACTGCTTTGGTCTAATTGAAATAAAATAATTTGGCGTGGTTCACTACTTATATTTAGAGCTCCATGAATAATGTGTGATAGGTACTGAACAGTTTTGGCTCTTCCTTTTCCACTGACTATAATATTTATAATATCTGTAAATTGAACTCAGTAACTACTTACTAATAATTATAGATTACGTTGTTATAGATCAGTATGGATCAATAAGTGGGTACTAACCTACTTAGTTTAATTTGGATCCATTGGATTATACTTTTTTTATTTCACACATTTCTAGTTTTATTAGCCCGTTATTAATACAAATGTTAATGTATTCTGCAAAAATTTAACGGAGAATGAAATACAATAATAGTTTTTAAAATCCGTAATTTCATAATTTGCATTTTTTAAATTAATGTTTATTGCGAATTTGAGTAGAAAATAGGTATTGCTATAATATAATGTGCGTTAAGAAGTTAACGAGTCAGAAAACGCGTAGGCCATCCAACAAATAATCTTTTTTTTTTAATTTTACTTTATTTTATTCAAGCCAACTCCTATTACGGCCGCATGACAGACAAATGGGCTGATAATTTCATGCTGTTCCATTCAGGATCAGGTGTTTCCTATCGTAAATGAACAAAGGTGTAGGTGTTTCCGCATACAATTTGTTATCATTTATCATGCCTTGAAGAATTTTGGAATGCGCTACGTAGAAAAACAGTGGTGGGAACAAACAATTGGTATATAGGGCGAGACTACATCATTATAGGTCATTAAATTGAAAGTAGAGTAAAGTAATGACACCAATTTTTGTATCAAGATTATCTACACAGTCTAGAATTGAATAACTTAGTATGAGTCTGTTAAATGAAAGTAAAATTGGAATAAGATCTTGAAAATCGAACGTTTGTAATTGATATAGGTACTTATGCGACAACATTTCTAATTCTATGGTGGTAGAGGCAAGCTGAGCCAAATGACTACACCTCATATATGGGTTGCTTAACCTGGGTAGTACCACCCTTACACAGAAGGTCGGCGTGAAGTAGCTATTATAGCTGTATTTCATACTATGATTGAAAGAGTAGGTAACCTGATTTCCCCGCCATTCCCCTACCTCTGACCCACTCCTCTTCATGTCGGCAACATGCCATCAATGCCTTTGTAATTCCAAGCATCTATAGTCTACGGTAACTGCTTAACATTAGGTGGATCGCACGCTTGTTTGCTGACCTTGTTAAATAAAAAAAAAGGTTAAAAAATTAAATGTAACACGCAACATTTTGATCTAAATAAAGGTAGCATAAACACAGCTCATTATACGTGAAAATGAAGCCTTCACCATAAAATATAAGTTCCACCATGAGCTATTCTAACATAATTATATATTCCACACTTATCAGGCGGCATCAGACATGCGTCAACATTTATTTACATACCAAGACCATGGTCAAAGTGTAAGGCCACTATAATCAACAGCCTTCATTCTTCAACACGTCGCAAAAACACGACATCCCGACTCACCCTGACACAGTAATTTGTCTATTAACTACGGTGTTTTAAAGTTCATTTTGTTAACACAATGACACGTGGTTGACTCATTCATGCTTACTTTTTCATATTGTATGGCATTCAGTATACTTCGTGTTCGTGTGTCATTATCTATAACACTATGGTCCCATGAGCCCATTTTATTTGACATTATGGCGCAAAAGACTACGAGTTGGTTAGCTTGTATTAAAAATGTATCAAAAAATATGTCACTATGACAGACTGAGACGGACGGATGAACGGACGGACGGACGGACAGACGGACGGATGGACGGACGGACGGACGGACGGACGGACGGAAGGACGGGTTAATCTTAAACGAATTGCTCATAGAGACAACGAAACCCTTAAAAACAACGGAAACCTTCTGGAAGGAACTAAAACAATAACCTTGTAAAGATAATTACTTACACCAGTGTTACACCTGTTCTCAAACATTTGTTTCTTCTTTAATAATAACTATTTAATTAACGATTTCATAGAAAAACTGTTCACCGTTTGGCCTACCCGTATGTATACATCCACTTTGCGTGATCATGTCTCATGCATGTTTGATGCACGGCCGCACCGACTTTACCTCCGAATGTTTTATTATTTTTAGGCCAATATATAAAAGTCACAACGTATTTAGTGCAATAGGTCGGCGTATCGATTCGTTCGGAAATAGTCAGATATATATACATATGTATGGTTTTATTGATGACCTAATTTTGTTGGTTTGTGGAATAATGTGTATTATTAGGCTAATGTATCTCTGAATTCAAAATAACAATACATACAATTTGAAATGTGGGTATGCAATTCAGAATAGGAAACATTTGAAATTATGTAAAAAGCAAAAAGTTGTCATAGATTTCGGATTTTCATTTAATTTCAATTCAGAAAGGCATTCTGTTTGTCTAATACTGTGTCATCGAATAGCTGACCTCGGTGTTCATTTATTATTATAATTACCTTAATAATTAATAATACAAAATAAATAATTTAGCCCTTTTGACGTCCCACTCCTGGCTGGGCACGGGCCTCCCCTCAACACAAGGGGGAATCAGGCCATAATTATCTTTCTTCCCAAATTTTGAGAAAACCTTTGTCATGTTTCAGTATTAGTTAAAATTTTTGAAATAATTCACTGTGTCGTAAAATATTCCTTCCTCTCACAAATCTGAAAATACAAATTGAATTTTCCAGCTCTGGGCTTGCGTGCAAATTGCGAGATCTCGGCGCAGCTAACACGAACTCTGCACAGGGTAGGCTCACAAATACGTGCTATTTTCACGACTCGTTTTGTTTCCTCAAACAGAAATAGACGTGGATCGTTTGTTATCTCTCCGGAGCAGTGTGACGAGATAGATTCAATATGAGAATTCTGGAGCGGAAGAATGAATGCAAGCTTCAGTTTGTTGGAGAACCATGAAGTTGTACATATTGTGTTTGATATATCTTTGTGAAAACTATTATCTACGTATAGCAAATACTCATTTAGCCATGTATTATAAAGCCAATAGATGACTTAACAATTTTTCAGGCGGAAGTGCGCTAATGTCTGAAAATAAAAGGAATATTACTTTGAGCTTTTACCCTTTTGAGCGTTTGAGATGTATCAGAAATTTTGAGATACGCGCTGCGCATTTCTTGGCATTTATTAAAAAAATATGTAAGTTTAAAAATAACGTTACATTTTGACCCCGTGGGCAAAACATCGTCATAATATATAGCACGGTACCCATAGTACAAGCGTTGCTTGGTTTGGTACCATACAGTTGGTGTGTTCGTCTGGCGATATTTTTATTATTATTGATCATACAAAATATAAGGTTCAAAATATTATGGTAATATTACCTCGTACGTGATTGAAACTGTAGCAAAGTTTTAATAAGTAGGTCAAACATTAACCAGTCAATATTAAATTTCTACTAACAAAAACAAAATGCTCGTGTGCCCACGTAAGAACAAACGGAGCGTCAGAGATATCACCCCAATGTACTGAGCAAAGAAAAACAAAGCCCAGCAATGCAAACACAGATACGATTCTGTCAATATGTACCTTATTTTAGTTGAATGGTACTTCGATTTCCGGCACGTGGATGTGACGGAAATGGATGAATCAAGAGGAAAACGATGAATTTTCATGAAAAAAGTGTGTAAATTAGAGAAAAATGTTTAAATATTCATCGCTCTGCCCATGGTTCGGCTAAACGTCGGTGACCAACATAAGAAAGGACTTTTTGTTTAACACGTTAAGTGCGAAGCGAGGCCTAAATCACCCCTGATGCAACTTCCCTGTGGTGCGGCAAGCAAAAAAGTGAATTTCTCTGTCGTGCGAATGGCATAGCTTTGGTTTGGTCCAGTGTAGGAAAGAGATAAATATATATTTGAGATCACTAATGGTTCCGGACTCGGTGGTGTACCTACCTTGGTACCGGATGTCTTAGGCCTCGTGCCGCACTGAATTAATATAATTTTAATGCAGTGCGGAACGAGGCTAAAACGTCCCATATCCCCCCTGACCTCGTACCGCACTCAACGCGAGCTTCCCGCGACCAGTGTTGTGCATCACGTCGATTGGAGAGCACGTCCTTTTACAGCGCCGAACATGTCTAAACGATGTCGGAAGAAGTTAATTTTAAAAAACCCAGAAACAGAGCCAAAACAGAAAAACTGTGAACCGCATTAAGATTTTCATATACAAATAGAAAGATAAACCTTATGCATAAACCGTAATCCATTATTTTCCAATAATAAGTCTGTAATAGGTGCCTCTTAATGGTATAGAATTGAACGCTTCGTGCGCGAGTCCGACTCGCACTTGGCCGGTTTTTTTTTCTTTATGGCGCCTTCAAGCTCAATTTAGATTATAAAAAAAAATGTATCCTTTGATAGCTTTGTGTTGTTTTGCCAGGTTTTGCCCTTAAAACGATCTAATGAGATATAATTGATCAAAATCGGTCAAGTCGTTGCGTAGTTAAGACAGTTTAAAAACGTCGATATTATTTTTCCCATCACTAATCGCAGCGAAAATTTGCCCTATTTCAGTGCGTTACGAGGTGTATAAGATCCCATATTTTGTTTTGCTAATAATTCCTAAACTAGCCATCAGATCCCGGGGCGACGGTGGATTAGGGTTCATCAATTCACTGTCTATATCAATAAGGACCAAAATTCTCATTTATCTTTGATTTCGCGCCAGAAAATGGATTTTAGTCTGTAAAAGGAGGTGGGGTCTAATAGACCGCGTGTCGCCCTAACGTCTGGTCACGGTACGGGCCGATTATACCTCGTGCCGCAGGAACGGAAAGTATGCAAAAATTGGTGCCGCAGCTAACGTGTTAAGGAATTAAAAAATCTTCTTAAAACTTGAAACAGTCATTAAATCAAGATCTATTCTCTGCCTACACGTTGTCCTGTGTTCGTAATTCCTCTCCTCCTAAACGCCTTTATCGATTTTGATGTTTTTTTGGTACTTATCAGCTCTTCTGGATAATTCTTAGCTGTGGATCCAGGAAGTGGCGCTGTTGTCCTAGATAGTTCTAGGCTAAAAATGGTCTCAACATCTTGTAAAGCTAGCGATTATATAAACTTCATAGTAGAAAACTACAAAGTACAAAACACTCGCTAATAGGAACTAAACAGGCTTGTTTTGTCGCAGATCTGGCCAATCACACATTTTTATACGGTACACGCGAAACTTAAACCCAACAACAACACGTCAAACAAGTGAAAAGATTTCGATAAGAAACTCTGCTCTAAATAAAAAAAAAAAACTGGCAAAGCTTTCTGATATCAATTTGCTCTTCGCGCCTAAACCGCGACCCTTTCACGTGAGGGCTGAGTTGACGTTGATATATGGCGTACAGTGAAATATCTTTGCATTTGAAATAAAGCAGACACTCAAGAGAATCTTTTCGAGCATGGAAACCGTGTTTGATTGATAAGCAGGTGTGTGGATATAATAGCTTACCACGAGTATGTATTTTTTTGTTTTGATAAACTAATGTAGCTAATTAGTAATTAATGTAATTGATCGACCCAGGCGTTATTGTGCGGATATTTTACGACCGCTTGGCGCAGTGGTTCGAGCGTAGGCCGCTCGGCTCACTGCACATGGTGCAAACGCCGGGGCATAATTTGGAAATGGTCTTTTCGTAATTTACACCGGTCTGGGTGTCACTGGGATCGCCCCCAGTCTCTGTACGGTACCCATAATACAACCATTGCTTAGTTTGGGACCATATAGTTGAAGTGTCAGTCTGGCGATATTATTATGTCTCTCTTTATCACGGGCTCTGCCCGGTCCTTTGGAAGGCTTGCATGGGGACATGGGTCCAATATGTAGAGGCCCTTTGTGAGAATTTTATTATTATTATCCATTGTAAGAATTAAATGATTTAGGAGAAGGACCCACCACTCACCTTTGACTTGTCAACCTCCAAAATAATAAAACAAATAACTTAAGCGATAATAGGAGAGGCCAACAAAACCGCACTCTGTCTGCCAGTCACGAGTTTCACGGACTTCAATACTATGCAATTATCCGCGGATCAAAGCAAAGAGAATAATGATGTTTCGCATCTAAATGAGACATCCTCAGAATAGTTGGGCTGCGACTGAACGATGAAGTACTGTAGACACGCTTTATACCTAAATAAGATCAACCGCCATCACCACTTAGGGAAACAGTCTAAATGGCTGTGCTATGGAGCGGGCTTAACCGCTTCGAATAATAAATAAATAAATATCGCCAGACTGCCACACCAACTGTATGGTCCCAAACTAAGCAATGCTTGTGTACCGTACTATGGGTACCGTACAATGGTCTGAGGGCGATCCCAGTGACACCCAGACCAGGGCTAATTACGCAAAGGCCATTTCCGATATTTGCCCCTGCGGGAATCGAACCCGCAACCACCATGTGCAGTGCAGCCGAGCGGCCTACGCTCGAACCACTGCGCCATGCGGTTGTCAAAAGGATCGCTTAATTTCCTCAGCTTCACTAGACCTAGTTTAGGTTGACAGGAAATGAAGCGAGTTGGCCCGCTTCATAGCACAGCCAAGTGGACGGTCAGCCTAGCATAGTGGTTAGAAAGGTCGACCCTTAGCCGAGAGATACCGTTTTAGATCCTCATCCAATTCCGTGAGCCCACTTTGGGCAAACGTCTTTAGTTAAGTTAGAGCTGCTTATAAGTATTTTTTAATGGGACTAGTACCGCCACACACTCCCACCACTGTTACTCCTGTAAACCAGGATCGACAATGGTGACCAATAGTGACGTCGAGGTTTGACCCTCGACGAGTCCCGAGTAAAGTTAAATTGTCTTGAAACCCGCACGAATTTAATCGAAAGAAATAATAAGAGTTGGAAGAAAAAAATCCATTACCCTCCGGTGCAAAGCGGGAGACGAAAATAGCTGGTATGGGCTGATTGCCATAGAAGCAAGTCTGTTACGGCTGATTGAAGACCAGTTGTAAGGCACCATGGTTTGTAATTGCTGCTGTGGTTATGAGCCTACTCAATTTTGTAATTAATCACAACGCTAGTAATCTTTAAAAATACAAGTCATCTCTCGCTAGAAAAATTACACCAAATGAATTGTTCCAAATTAAGCATCGTAGTATTTTTTTGTCTGAAATTCCCTCAAGCCATAATTGCCTTGATTAATTTTTGTGCGTTTATTTCACTTACGCATTAGCTTCTAATTATTATAAATATATTAATTATTTGATTGAACACTCAAGCCGTAACAAGATATTAATGAGTATTTTGCAAGATGACTGATGATGGAGCTCAAAGAAATTGTTTCGTAAGATGGATGAAAAAAGTATACGTTTTCTTAATTAGTTTATGACGTAATTTAGAGATTGTTAGTACTAAAAGGGAGGAAAATTTATTTTCGAGCAAATTGATTAAATTATAAGGGACTTTTTAAAGAGAGAGTATGGATTTTTTTTAAGTAAGTATTTTTAAGTAGGGACCTCACTGAGAAAAATGTACAGCAGTAAATGATTTATATTGTTCCTAGTATTCATTTTATATGTATTACTAAACGTTTTGTAATTGAAGCGAATAATTAATGCATAACATAAGTCTTTATTGTAATTAAAAAAAAGTTTTGTGAAAAGTACTAAAAGGGATTATTATTATTAAGTTTTGTGCCCTATGCCGCTCGGGCCGCATCTTGCTGCTTCGACCATTTCTGATCTTTTGTAGCTAGCACTAAAGTGTTATAGTTCACTGCCTAGTCCTGAGGCCTTCAGGAACTTCCAAATGCTTTGAGCAGTGAGTGTTTGTATCTCCTCCGGATGCATGATGTGCCGCCCTAGGAAGATACTTCTGCATCGCATTAGTGAGCCGCACGAGCAGAGGATGTGCATTGCACTTTCCTCTGCTTCTTGGCAGAATCTGCACATTGTGCTGTCGCTCATCTTTAGGTTGAACAAATGTTTGTTTAGTTTGCAGTGCCCGGTGAGGATTCGAGTTACTGCGCTACTAAAAGGGATAATAGGTAGGAACTCCAAAAATACACTGGCTGTCACAAATATTTTATCATAGTAATATACCTACATAAGTTAGCTCCAGATTCTTGGAACATCCTACCTAGATTAAAATAGCCAATAAGTCTCAATTGAATTTGTATAAACTGATGTAATAAATACTTATAAACACTAACATAATATTGCCTTATCATCATTATTGATTGCTTATCATTAATATCTACTTAAGAATACAAAACATACTAAGCTATTCTATGAACAGCCCCAAATTACTCAGATAATTCCCTTAATTGCTAGGTACAATCAAAAATAAATCATATTAAATAAATAAAAAACATAATTTTGTACAGACTAGCTCTTCAATATTATACCCTAACAACGATTGTAGTTTCATCAATTTCATACTTTATTATGAAGCTTTTGAATTCACTTTTCAATAGATTTTTTCGTGGAAAGTGGAATAATAGTGAAGAACTCAAAATCAGTAAGCACTGGCTATTTGTAGCACTATGAATATTCTATTAAAAACAACTGTAGGTATAGGCAGTCTACGCTTACACTTTGTAAAGTCTAGGTCGATATTTCATACCTATCTAGACTTTAATAACTGGCTCTTGAGTTGAAAAAGGGCTACGTACAGCTTTAAAGCCAGCGGGAACCTACTTTTTATGTCGGAAATCCGTATAAATCGCGTATGAATTACTGTTCACGTTCACACGGAGAGTTTTGGAGAATTAAAGAAAAATACGATTTCTTTTTGGAATACCTATTAAAGCAATCTAAATATATATAACTCATAGGTGACTGACTGACTGACTGACTGACATAGTGATCTATCAACGCACAGCCCAAACCACTGGACGGATCGGGCTGAAATTTAGCATGCAGGTAGATGTTATGACGTAGGCTAAGAAAGGATTTTGAATAATTCTACCCCCAAGGGGATAAAATAGGGGATGAAAGTTTGTATGAAACTTTGTCAATTAAATTCCACGCGGACGAAGGTGCGGGCACACCTAGTACTTGATAAAGATATAACAAGGGTTGGGCTAACAGTCAGCTGTTGCAGTTAATGCAAACATATACTGGGGCAGTCGGTCCGTTGTTCAGGTACTTTGCTTGCACCTGACGCGGACATAATTGGCAAATGAATAAACGTCATAATCCAGCAAATTTTCTCGGAAAATTTACTCGATAGAGTTTTCTAATAATATTCCCCTAGCAATTTGAGCTTTGAAGCGAGAATATAGACTTGATAATAGATTAGCCTAGATGCTTATTGTAGTCTAGTAGCAGTTATAAAAAGAAACTCGATTTTTCCGGCAGCTTCACTAGCGTTGATTTTATTGGTTGAATGTTGTAAATAGCTTTTCAGCAATAGCAAAAAAATATTAAGCAAATATAGAGATAGAAGATATCAATATCAGTTAACCCGTTTTAAAGGAGAATAATTACAATCAGATGATTACATGAAGTTGTTTTCTAAATAAAAGTCAAAGCGTTTATTTTTGTAAAATAGCAGCGAGACAGAATTACTTTTTGGGGTGTCATATTGAGTTTTTTAGTGACGGCAAGAGAATTGGAAATATTGTATGTTTTTATTGTAACTCTACAGTCGGAGAGCGATCTTGACTGAAAAGATGCTTTCATTTCGCTGAGATGCTGTGATGTAGACATCTCGCTAGTGATAACAGTTCAAGACAATCCAAGACTGTGGTACCTAAGTAAACCATATTTTTAAATAGCAAATAAGTACTAAAGAGTCTTGAAAACATGTTTAGTTCCCACCGTTTATGTTTAATACATACACATGCAAAAGTTTATTGTGTCTTTGTAAACAACTTTTGTGTAAGTGAAATTGTTAGAAAGTTCTCTAAAATATGTAATTGCGTTGCTCTTTGTAATATTTTACTTCAAGAGTGCCATGTCTCAAAGGGAAAAGGATTCTTTTATAATTTCACCGTCGGTTGCGCTTGACAATCGGGAGAAATTAATTTTCTTGCTCCCATGTCATAAAAATATGTGGGGATATTTTTAAACCGAGTAATTTTGCGTTGAATATTTTGTAACAAGGGCGCAGAAAAATTGGGCGGAATCAATAACCCAAAGCTATATTAGGGGTTTTTTTTTCATGTTGGAAATATTTTAATTTCAGTATTAATAACATCAAAATAATATATAACTAATATAGAAAGACCATTAAAATAAACCTTGGCCGCGTGGGATGGTGCCAAGAATGCTGGCTGCATTTCCTCGTTGAATCGATAGGCTGATTTTTTGAACGAGGAAAGAGCCAGCTCTCTTGTCACCTGTGGAGGCAATAATTTTGGAGGTTAGTGTAAAAACCTTACCAAATTCTTTAAACATTATGCGAACCATTTCCCAAAACAAAAACAAAAACTAAAGCATTATACTTAATACGAAATATTCATAATGAATATAAATATACGTAATGTTATCTCAGCGTACATTCTCATCAACAACAAATGCATCTAAATAGTCCCACTTTATTCAGCGCGAGAGTCTCAATGTTTTTCATTTTACATCGCTCATACGAGTATTCCAGTGAAAGGATTTTTCATAGATTCACCCCTTTACAAAAAGCTTTCTGTATGCATGAACGTTCTCGAGCGCGGCCCGACTGAAGACTTTGTTTCGCTTGTGCTGCTATTAAAATGATCATGTCTGTGATATATTTTCTAAACAAACAAACTCATTCTTGCCTTACTAAGAGTGGATGGAGAAGTTAAGGAATATAATAGTATATTCCTATTTTATAGACAAAATATGATAACAATTATTATTGTTAAATTTTTCTCTTATGGCCTCCCCTCAATTCTAAAACATAATTAAGGTCAAATATTATTGGGATGGAGCAGAGGGATGTATACAGCTATCCGATAATTCTGTGATTTCGATCCATACCTCTTCTTCGTGGTTGTAGTATTAATCACAGGGTAAACCCCTTATGGCATACCTCGGTAGGTAGTTTATATTTTGAATACAAAAGCTTCATCAGCGGATTAGCTTTTAATTCGGGTTAGTGCACATGAAGAACAAAGCGAAATTAGTGGGCGAACCATTCAATTCTCCACAAATCAACCGAGGAGGTAGTCTTTCACACTATAGAGTATCAAATAAATCCCAGATAAGCTGGACATAAGTAGGAAAGTCCCATTTTTTCACGCTTCGCCCTCCAATTTGAGCTGATTACGACGGGACGATTACGTACTGATTGACCAATAAGTATTCCAATTGTCACCCGGCCAACGGCCAGCAACCAATTTGCTCTTTGCTCAAACACAGGATATTGAAAAGCCCGATTCCTATTATCCCTTCAGAAAGGGCCAAGTTTTTGGGTCGACTCTTGTTCAATGGAAACGAAGGGAAGTATACTTGTTTTACATTCTGCGGTGGATTAATTTAGAAGTCGTTTAGTGGTGAGATTATAGGGAAGTGGCGATAGGTGAGATTGTCTAGTTAATCCAACCACATTGTTTAAGAGAAAGCTATGGTGCAGGTGTTGGTGGTATATGGTATGAGGGTTTTGTACGCTGGCATATTTGTAGAGTAAACTCTACAAGTATTTAAAATTGACACCAAGATTATTTTATCTGTCTCTCTTCGCTCACTCTTTCTACTTGCGTAAACTCCTCAACAAACACCGACCCAGCTGCCGAGGTCGATGTGTTCCCGCTTCCGCCAATTCTTGAATCTAGACGCACCTTGGCAATCGACAAGCCCGCGGAGTTTCTTGCCGGATCTGCCAAGTTGAGGTCGCGTTCCGATCCGGTGATAGACTTACCCCCGCTGCCTCACTTGACAACAGTCCAAACCAACGCTGTGCCCTATGTGATTCTTTTGATCTGGCTACCCCTATGCCCCTCTTTGCACATTATACTTTGCGCTCGCTTATTTTCCGGTAAATGTTATGGCCACTTCCGACCAGCCTATTGCCACTTACCTATAGTAAAATAAAAGAAAAATATTCTATCTGGGTCATGAACTTTATGCTGGGTTTCTTCTCCCATGCTTTCCATCTGCCTCCTTACCAAAATTTCCTTCATTAATTTATCACGGGGTGGTCTTCTTTTAATGTGAGGGGGATAACCCTAGTGGAAGCTGATGGGCTTTCTTCTGAGTAATATTCTTCTGTATTTGCACGAAAGTTTTAAATATTAGACCCACCGACTACTAGCGCCTTTCATAAAAGCTACAATGAAGGGGATTTTTACGGGACCTTTTTGTATTTCCATTAATTAATTAGCAAATACTCTTACTTCAAAGGATCTTTTTCACATGCCTATTGAACGAAATACAAATATGAACCTTCAATTTATATTAAAAGCTCAAAATGAGTCGAATAAAAAGCCAAGCTTACCTACTCAATGCATGTTCTTAAATTTTTAATTTCCTCTAATGAATATACGAGTTCCGGATATACCTTTATGATTCATTATTTTCAGATTGCTTAACGTATTTTTTTAAGGTACATAAAAGCATTCGGAATGGAATTATTTTGTATTGAGCGAATGTTTGTCAATGCCATAAATGAACGTAACGTACCTTTTTGATTTTTTACATTTGAGCCAACAAATAAAACTCATTTAAATTATTAGGTTCCAACTGATTGATTTAGTGCTTAGAGCTAACTATAAACGAGAAGAGATTACAAAATAAATACCTAGATTACCATTTCGTATAGCTTCTCGCTGGCCGTGGCCGCTCGGCCAACTGCTCGAGTGGGTTTGATTCTCACCGGGGTGAATTTCGAAAATTTGTATTTTCATAACTTACCTTGGTGTAGGAGTCACTGGGATCACCCCCTGTCCATTATTTGGTAACCTCAGTTATGCTTAATGTCAAATCAGTGATGTGAGCGAGCGGGACGAAACATAATTGCGCAAACGAAAAAATAATAATTAAACAGTGCTCAGCCGGTAAGCTTTTAGGTAGGTACTGATGAATGGTAGAAAAGCTTAATGCCAATGGCAGGTTTTGTAATGACTCCGTGAAAGGACACTTCCGGGGTTTTCTATTTTTCCACTAACATATTTATCAGCCACGAAATTTTCTTGCCAACACTTTTAAGAAATCTATAGCTAAAATCAGGATTATTATGACTGCGGTATAAATGTATAACAATTAAATATTTTCAGTATTATAACAAAGCATTTTTGTTGTGACAAATGTCTTGTAAAACCATTGTAAATGAGCAAAAAATGCTACAAATTTGGGAGAAAATATTTACATTTTATGTTGTGTATGATAAACGGGAATCCAGCCATTGCTGAACATAATCATATCTAAATTTCACCACTAAATTAGATATTATATTATTATATTTACTATATGAATATATTTATGTATATTTCTTATGAATAAATTGGTAGGTAAATAGAACAAAAATATTTATATATAGGACCGAGACTTCAGCAAGTTCAAAGCTATCATCTTCAATATTCAAAGAAAGCATTAATCCCTTGAGACGCATATTAATTATTCACACTGCCATTAATCCTCATAATTCGGAACATAATTCACACATTTATAATCGTATTAATCACTGTTGTGAACAGCGTGTGACGTTAAAATATTGTCACAATTCTGAGCTCGGCCTCCGGAAGCGTCATAAATTCAGCTTATGATCTGACAAAAAAGAAACAACCATCTGGCAAGTTTATTATATTTATTTAAGTACACCTCGAAACCGTTGCCTGTATTATTTACCACGTAAAGATTAGGGGTAGCACGCTGGAAAACTAAAATTAATAATATTTCCGTGGAGTTCCGTACGTTGCAAAACAATTCTTACAGACTTAGGCGCTTTGTTATCTCATAAGATTAGAAACTTATTAGTAACTAGCTGAGCCCGCGACTTCGTCCGCGTGGAATTTAACTTATCGAAAAAGCCCGCTCCCGCGTTCTGAGACCGCACGACAGAACCCATTTTTTCATTTTTTAAATTTTGTTTTTCTAAAATAAAAGTAGCCTAAGTTACTGCTAATAACAGCTATCAGTCAGCTATCTACGAGTGAAAGTCCCGTCAAAATCGGTCCACCCGTTTCGGAGATACTCTTTGATTTCATGTGTTTTTATTTTTTTACGCGGAACCCTAACTGTTTTTAAAAAATTAAAGTAACCTAAGTTACTCCCTATTACATCAGCTATCTGCCAGTGAAAGTCCTGTCAAAATCAGTCCAGCCGTTTCGGAGATTACCCGGAACAAACACACAGACAGACAGACAAAATTTTTTTAAATCGCGTTCTTGCTATAGGTGTCGTATGTACTTTCATATGCATTTAGTGAAAAGGTGTTATTTTGATATTACAAACAGACACTCCAATTTTATTTATTTGTATAGATTTAGAAATATTAAAACATGACACTTAAATTTCGCTGTATGTTTTGTCCTTAAGACTGAATGTATTTTCTTGCTTGACAGCCCTCAATAACATGGTAGTACCTGCTCTCAGGAGTCAAATATTTTTTATAATATATTTCGAGGATTCAAATGACGAGGGTTGGGGAGAATATGACGTCATGTAGTACATTCTTATTCGCCCGTCACGTTGTGGCATTTTTTTATATTGAAAATGCTATTTATAACGGCACGCATAGAGTTGATATTTGCATACACACCTACTTTAATATGGAATTATTAAATACTACGTCCATGGGTTCATTATAATATCGGAAAATTTTCCTTTTAGGTACCTATTTTTTTATAAAAACTTCGAACTTTACCAAAAATTGACTTCAATAAATTTGATTTCGTACAATCAGGAATATAGCGTTTGAAATCCTTCGGTAATACAATGTTCTGTCCTTTGTTCATAAAAAAATGCGTACTTAACCATCTGTAAAGTTAATAAATTCGAGTTGTTCAAATAAATATTTCGGGAGAAAAGTTGTGATGCTTCAAAGATCGGAAACCAATTACTTTCTTTTTCAATGGCTTGATTTCACTTCATCAAGTACGTATCGGGAGTTATTTTGCTGAGGGTTTTCAATTGAGGTACATAGGTCCTTTTTAAAGTTACTGTACAATATTGTTTGCCGACTTCTTTGTTATCATCAGATCTCGCAAATCAACATTCTTGAAACGTTTGTGTTCCTCTGGTGACGAGGTACAGGTCTATCTTCAAGTTCTGGCTTTCAGTGCATCAGGCTCCGAATAGAAAGTAGATGTTAACGTCTACGTTTGCAAATAAATCTGATTTCTGACGATTGCTAAGGTTAGTCTTTCGAGCTTAGGCCGCTTGTCTCCCCGCACCGGGTGGTTGCTGATTTGATTTAAGCTAGGGAAAATTTTGGTAATACCCTTTTACATAATCTGCCCTAGTCTGGATATCACTGGGATTGCCCCAACTCCATTGTAAGGTATTCATAGTACAAGCGTTGCTGATTTTGGGACCATAATTGGTGTGCTAGTATGGCAATGTCCTTTGTTTCAAACATGGCGTGCGTGGGTGACCGTCCAATTCGACCAATAGGATCGCTTAATTTTTAGCACAATTTGACGGGAAATGAAGCAACCCTGTCGGTTGAAGCGGGCGGGCCTGCTTCATAGCACAGCCACCTTTAGACATCTTGGGTGGTCTTTGATATTTGTTTTTGCCTTACCATTTCAACTTTTTCACTTGGTCTCATAATACTAATTAAGTGATATTATTACTGTGAGTCATAACATAATAATAATAAAGTACATAATAGATAAAATCTTTAATTTATAACTCCAAGCTTAATACAACAACACAGTTACTCCACATTTCGAAAACACATTCACGTCGCAATCGATTGCATTCCAATTATCCGAACAATCGGTGATCAGATGCCAGATGCCAGATGCCGTATGAAATAAAGGTGAATCAGGAATCCGACAAAAGGCAGATTAAACTCGCTCCTAATACCGCGTTTTCATCTCCCCAAAAACTTTTCGTTCAGTGTTATTTTTACCAGGACCAATTAGCTTTTTGGGAAATGTTTTTGTTAGAAACAACTGAGTAATTGGATCACTAGAATTTTCAGCGGTTTTTACAGTTCCTTGAAAGGGGTAAATTTGTTTGGAAATTGAATTTTGATCGCATTTTTTAATTGAATTTGTGAATAACATTCCATTAACATTAACATTAACTCCATTGTGGTTTTGTCTGTTGACAACTTTGACTAAACAAGTTGTTGATAAATAAAAAATAGATAGTAGCCGATTCTCAAACCTACTGACCATGCATATAAAATTTCATAAAAATCGGTCAAGCCGTTTCGGAGGAGTATCGTAACTAACATTGTGACACGAGAATTTTGTATATGAGAGATATTTATTTTATCATTGGTCCAGCTAAATAATTATCCAAAATTTTCACACGCGGATTGTTGTCATTGGGGCAGACAGAATGGAGTGTCCCATTTTTCTTGGTCGCCATTAATTTGACCCTTCCCTTAACCCGAATAAACTACGCAGAGTAACACTTTTTATAGGGATTTATTTATGACCGCATAACACTTAAGTGGGTCAATAAGGAACTCTATTTGTTTCTATGTGAGAAGAGAAATAGGGAGGAAAAAGGTTTGTTCATTTTTTGTCCTGTCAAAAGAATTGTAGCCGCCAATTACAGTGGGTTAAAAACTTGAGCTATGATTGGTCAGAGATATTCATTATGTTAATTCCGTTCTTCACTAGATAATAATGTAATAGTGCCACAATAGGTTGTCGCACTTACAATGTACAAAGTAACAAATTTGTCGCTTCGTCGCCTTCAATAAACTGAAGTAAGTAAAAGCAATCAAGTTCGTGAAATTCTCTTTCTTATTTACACACTAAACCTCTGTGTACCACCAACCTACTACTTAGTTTTAAATGACACTCTAAGGGTGATCGTCCCCTTTGCTATATTATGAAGCAGGTCTTAAGCTTTGGCCAATAGAATATCATCATTTCCTGATAACTGGAGTTTAGCTGGGTGTAGTCAAGAAATGAAGGGATCCTTTTGGTCGAAGCGGGCGGGCTCACTTCACAGCACTTCACCAAGTGGACGTTCAACCTTAGTATCTGTTATAATGTTGACACTGGATTATTATGTTAAAGCTTTTTAGTGGTATTAGGAAGCCCCTCGTATCAAACTACCAGGTAATCGATATAACTTATTAGTAGCTGTTACCTACGCTTAACTGTGCCAGGATTTGAACGATAATTTGTATGGTTTTATAGAACGACTAGCTGTGCCCGCAACTTCGTCCGCGTGTAATTTAATTGACAAAGTTTCATACAAACTTTCATCCCCTATTTTATCCCCTTGGGGGTAGAATTAATCAAAATCCTTTCTTAGCGGATGCCTACATCATAACATCTACCTGCATGCCAAATTTCAGCCCGATCCACCCAGGGGTTTGGGCTGTGCGTTGATAGATCACTATGTCAGTCAGTCACCTTTGAGTTATATATATATATATTAACAATGTTATCATTGTGTTAACGATACTATAGAGCCCAGCTGTAGCCCGTTGACTACAGTTCATTTAAAGGCTGGCTAGAACGGGGTAGTACCACCCTCACACAAAAGATCGACGCAAAGTAGTATTTATAATTGCGTTTCTTGCGAGTGAGAGAGCCTAAACCCTTCTCCCTCCCTACCCATCGCACTGTCTCACTCCCCTTCTGGTCGGTCGTTAATGTACGAACAACGCTTTTGGTATTGCAAGCATCTTTAGGCTACAGTAACTGCTTAACATCAATCGTGTCGTACGCTTGTTTGACGAATTTGTTGTATAAAGAAGTGTTTTTGTTTGTGTTTTTTTTCTTTATGTTGACCGTACTAAAGAAATAACTATGCTAACTTTTGGGTACTCAATTACAAAAACAAAATAATTAATGTTCTTTCATTTTTCAGCTGAATAAAAAGTGTTCTTTTTTTCAAACGTAAGGGTAATTTCGTCAAAAGGCAAAGTCTGTTAAATAAACCTTTCAGATAAATTAATTTTCCTTTGGTCTATTAACTTGATTTAAAAAATAAGAAATGTACCTAAACATTTAATGATTCCTCCGCCTAACATTTTGCATTATCTTTGCACCTTTTTTATTTGCAAACGTTACCCGTTTCAGCATTTAGGGTGACCGTCTACTTGACTGTGCTATCAAGCAATTCTGCCCGTTTAGACCAACATGATCGCTTCATTTCTTGTCAACATGATCTAAACTGGGTGAAGCTGAGCAAATGAAGCAATCCTATTGGTCGAAACCGGCGGGCCCGTTTCATCGCACAGCTAGTGGACGGAAACCCTTATGCTGAAAATAGATTTTAACGAACTCTAAAAGCCCATTCTTATAATCAAGGAAAATGTTCACGTTGAAGCATCGAATTTCTTTGTTCAAAATTAGTTTCCCATTCAAAGAGGTTTTGGGAGCGGCCAATACTTTATTGAAATAGAAGAGGTAAAATTAACATCCAATTTTATAGTCTGGACTGCTATTTACCTCTAGGGGGTTAAGTTCGGTAACTTTAGAAACAAATTTTACAAAGAATTTTTAGGGATTATAAATCGGCTCATAGGTTAAAACTTGCTAAAACTTTGTAACCTTTAAACTTTGTATATCAATGGATAAGTTTGTTCTTAGGATAACAGAAGGTAGGTAATCTCTTGACAAAAAAATCTGATGTTGGTTTAATATTGACGACGTCGGCGCAGTGGTTTGAGCGTAGGCCGCTCGGCTCACTGCACCGGGTGATAGCGAGTTCGATTCCCATCACGGAAAATTTCGGTAATGGTCTTGTCGTTATTTTCTTTTGCCTAGGCATCACTGTGATTGCCCCTAGTCCATTGTACCATAATAGTTAGTTAATTTTTCATTCAAAATTGGTTTCACAACAGCGCGTAAGTATTGCACGCAACCCAGTAGGTACTTATATCACAATACATATCTAATTATGTATTTTTTTTACATAATAAACATCCGACTTTATTATCTCTCTTCTGAACTCCACCTCTTAACTTCCCAAACGTTAATATCATGTATTTTTTAATTTTTTTCATCGTAACAATTATATTATTATGGTTAAATACGAGTTTAGTTGCGAAATTTAAACTGTGGCAAAAGTTAGTCACTGTAGTGCACGACAGCAAATGATTATTGTAGATTATTGTATTAGTATCCCTTCGTTACAGAAAATAATCTATGAATATGAAATATTACAAAAATATTTATTGTCATTACAAAACCTTTACTCAAAATTACTAAACAGAATACATAGAGCCACATAGAGACAATAAAAAATAAATTTCAATAGTAATTTCTTTTCCCCGTGTATAAATTTAAAATACAACTTACACTCACCTAATCCAGTAGGTACAAAGTTAAAGAACTAATTTTCTTGAAACTTCGAGCGCTAAGATTGTATTAATATTTCATGAACCTCAGCATATTCCGCTGGTGTGAAGCAACGTATACATAATTATGTGCTCTGCTAAATCTGAAAATTAATTTCTTTTAGCGTACGTTTTTGTTAAGAAAATTATATTTTTTATATTATTATATGACTAGCTGAGCCCGCGACTTCGTCCGCGTGGAATTTAACTTAACAAAAAAGCCCGCTCCCGCGTTGTGAGACCGCGCGACAGGACCCATTTTTTCATTTTTTAAAATTTTGTTTTCTAAAATTTAAGTAGCCTACGTTACTCCCTATTACATCAGCTATCTGCCAGTGAAAGTCCCGTCAAAATCGGTCCAGCCGTTTCGGAGATTACCCGGAACAAACACACAGACAGACAGACAGACAGGCAGACAATTTTTTTTTTAATCGCGTTTTTGCTATAGGTGTCGTATGTACTTTGATATGCATTTAGTGAAAAGGTGTTATTTTGATATTACAAACAGACACTCCAATTTTATTTATTTGTATAGATGAAAATAGATACCTACTTATTGAAATTTTGAACACAATCAACTAGGTAGTTTTTGGAGCAAAATAATCTTAGGGGCATACTAAGACGCCTTCAATAACAATAATATAAATTATATACGTATTAAGATCTCAAGAGATATTAAAGACTTACCTCTTTATTCTTTATTTCTATGTATTGTACAAAGAAAAGTCGAGTATCACAAAATTAATAGACGGGAGAGGTAAGTAGTCTATCTGTTCTTAGAATTTATTGAATCTTTTATGTAGAATGTTCAAGTATCTTTTAGATAAATCTTCATGATACTGGAATGTGCCTGCAATGCTATTCTGAAGATAATTGCATCTTTGGCAACATACAATCCTTGCTGGAAATAGACGCGAGTTTTGACGCCGTCTGTAGACATAAATATATTTATTAAAATTAAAAAAGGAGTTATAATTTAGTCCTTTAATTTTTAATTTAATTATACTTACAGTTTATAAACAGCTCAGTCGCAATAAATGTTTCCAAAAATAAACTACAACTAGTGTTCCTTAGTTAATAATATTTAAATAATAATTGCATCTTTGGCAACATACAATCCTTGCTGGAAATAGACGCGAGTTTTGACGCCGTCTGTAGACATAAATATATTTATTAAAATTAAATAAGTAGTTATAATTTAGTCCTTTAATTTTTAATTTAATTATACTTACAGTTTATAAACAGCTCAGTCGCAATAAATGTTTCCAAAAATAAACTACAACTAGTGTTCCTACGCCCTTAAAATAGGGGAAAAGGGACACTTTTTGCGTTAATTAATACACTAATTTAAGCTCGTATGAGTCTCTAAATCAAAGTCAAATCGTTTATCTAGTTTAGGCCACTTACAAATTGTAACTTACAGATAACGCTTACATTCGGCGTTAGAGTATCTAAATATTCCTTTGAGCCTGTGGACATTATTTCAGCTAACATTTTTTTCAGTTCTAAGTAGATTAGGGGCTGAGACAAATGGAGTACCGGCATATACCTACTTTCAGCGCAATGGAAGTATTTTTTCTTTGGAATGATAACACAGAAGCACTTAGGATTAAGATGAACGGGTGGAACTTAAGTTATTTGTGTGAACGTTACAATATTTTTTATTATTTGCCATGGATAGGTACTACAAGAATTCAAAGAGCTTTTTTTTTTTTGAAATGGGACTGGTCCCGCCACACACTCCCACCACTGTAACTCCTGTAAGCCAGGATCGACAATGGTGACCAATAATGACGTCGAGGTTTGACCCTCGACGAGTCCCGGGGAAAAGTTAAATTGTCTTGGAACCCGCACGAATTTAATCGAAAGAAATGATAGGAGGAGTTGGAAGAAAATATTTCCACTTCCCTCCGGTGCAAAGCGGGAGACAAAATATATGTAGCTGGTATGGGCTAATTGCCATAGAAACAAGACTGTTACAGCTGATTGAAGACCAGTTGTAAGGCACCACGGATCGTAATATGACTAATTGGACCTAAACTCGTGAGCTGATTATACTTGATTGGTCATTCAGATGTCCCCATTGTGGTAAACAAAGGTCAAATGAAAACAAGTAATTCAAAGAGCTTACTTTTGACTATTAAAGTTGTGGTGACGCGTCCCGACGCTTTCATAATGGCGTCGCCACGCAAAGTCCACAAATGATTTTGTGTGCCATTCACTTTAGGATAATCAAAAACTAATTAACCTATTTCGTTCCACTATCACCTATAATGAGAACTGCATTTCCGCGGCCATTCAATATCTCTACGTGCCGTTCTCCTGCAAGTAATTTTGGGGAAAAGTGAATATTTCTTCAAATGTTCGATATGACTGGATGAGTGGTTTTTAGACATAATAAATAAATAAATAAATATCGCCAGACGAACACACCAACTGTATGGTCCCAAACTAAGCAACGCTTGTACTATGGGTACCGTACAATGGACTGGGGGCGATCCCAGTGACACCCAGACCTGGGCAAATTACGAAAAGGCCATTTCCGAAATTTGCCCCGGCAGGAATCGAACCCGCAACCACCATGTGCAGTTAGCCGAGCGGCCTACGCTTGAACCACTGCGCCAAGCGGTTTCAAATGTGCCCGGGGTATAGTACCACACTCTAATTTTTTTCATAGGGATATCTTCACTGGCCAGGCGAGCGGGTTATTTCATACTTATCTATGTACCTTTTGTTTTTAAACACGTTTAAAACTCAGATATTTAAATTTGTGTTACATCAAACGGACATATTATGCCAAGGTTGATACTATAGTGACGTCACTGAGTCAATGGTCCTCGGGCTCTAGGACTCTTGTGGCTGTCATTCATAGCCACACGGCTCGTTGGGCAGAACTGCCACGAGCTGACAGAAATATAATAGAAGATGCACAAAGGCATATCTATGTGGAAAATCTTATTTAACTACAAAGGCTGTTATACTGTATATGAAAGGAATGAAGGACAGCTGTTAAGATAATACATATTCTAATAAAAAACTACATAGTAGACGTAAAAGACCGGACAAGTGCACGTCAGGCCATGCACAATGAAGGCTTCCGTACCCATTTCAATGGTGAACATTTTACAGGTGTTTTGAGTGCTGGTTTCCGTTTAATGTGCACTTTTGTTACATGGGAACCAGAACGTAAATGTGTGCGTTTGTACTTGTTATTTCTTTACAAATATATAGCCAAGCCAGTTTTATAGGTATTTCACCAGTGTCGAGTAACAAATAGACCGTTTACTTTGGAAAACCAAAATGGAAGCCGGATATGTACTTGTTGAATAGGGAAACAAAATAAATTAATAGAATACATACTCTAAACAAAGTAGTTTCAGTATAGAATGTATTAAAAAGTCATGAGTGAAGGATAAATGTGAAGTTTGTCAAGGTAACACGATCGATCGCAGTACGATTAATTATAGTGCGTGTTAAATGCGTCCGAGTAGGCTATGCTGTCTAGACTTTAGTTGTAAATATTACTTGCGTTATTATGAAGCATCACCTTTAATTTTAATTGACTTAAAAAAAGGATTAGGTTTTATGTTCGCCTCTATGTTCCTTTTTATGTATGTTCACCGATTTCACCGTCAATAAGGGGACCGATTTTGAACATTCTTTCTAGTCGGTGCCACTATCTATACCAAAGAATTTGTAATATGTCTTATTATTACAAATTCTTTGATCTATACAATTCTTCAAACGTTAGGGCGTACGTTAGGGCTACTTTTATGGTACCTACCACTACTTAGTTGAAATGGCACCGCCTGCAAATGCAATAAATAATAAGAACCTGGGTTGAATAAAAAAAAAACCTAAAATGTTGCAAAGAGCCGTCACTCACAAAATATAATAGTTATGTACTTACGAGTATATGGTCTATCTTCACTTGGCATCTACATAATATGAACTGCTTTATATGTACCTATCTAAATTGTTATTTCGGACATTTGAAACTGTCTGTAGGTTTATTTAACTACGTTCAGTAATATCTGAATTTGAAATCATAAACTGACACGTGAAGCCTTGTTTATTTAAATATATATGGTACGAGGATTAAGACGGGTAAACCACCGAAGAATATTAACATAGTAACGCGATTTAGTCCATTCTAAATAAATCTACTGATTAAAATCCACATGGTTCAGTGAAATGATAATAAATAGCATCTCTACCAGGTATATAAAAATATGAATTACTCGCTCCAGTTAATTCAAAATCCTGGTTACATAAAACCCCTGTAATATACGACGGGCCAGTGACTGCTCAATCATCTCTAGAGCTAGTTAAACCTCGAAATAGTTTCGATAACTTGTCACCACTTTTGGCAATCAAAGTTTCGGGGGCTTACCATTACCACATCAAAGCATTCAATTAATCACTCGGCACCCGCCACGTGCGGGTACGATGTCTTGTCATCGCAACTTTGCTGATTGAGGTTCGGTAGTTAGTTGTTTTCCAACTAATGTAATAGCCCCATGAAATAAATAAATAAATTAATGAATATCTCCAGACTGACACACGAACTATATTATGGTCCCAAACTAAGCAACCCTTGTACTATGGGTACCGTACGATGGACTGGGGGCGATCCCGGTGACACCCAGACTTGGGTCATTTACGAAATGGCTATTTCCTTGATTCATATTATATTATCGGTCTTGGTAAAGCCCGGTTTGGATTGTGAGGGATTGATTTATTTAATGATTCATAAGACTGCCCTCGATCTCGTAAGTAAATCCTATTTCTCCCATAGCCTTTTAAATTAATTATAATTTTTATTTTAATGTTATTTTCTTTTCCGCAAATATATTAAAACGTCAACGGACAAGCGTACAATCTGCTGGATGTTAAGCAGTTACCGTAGCCTTTCGATGTTTGCAATACCGTTGCTGAATTGAAGTAGAGTTCCCACTCCCCCTTCCTCTCTCCCCTGAGGAAAGGGGAGAGAGGAGGTGTCGGGCTTCCGGCTCTCTGTCTCATTGTACAAAACGCAGCTATAAATCCGGCTTTACGCCGACTTCCTGTGAGAGGTTAGTACTACCCATTAATTGGCTACAGTTAGCTCTAACACCGTCAGAAATTGACAATCTGCAGCAATTTCGTCACAGGTTCCTTGACGACCGCTTGGCGCAGTGGTTCGAGCTGTTATAGATTGATAATGCACCCTTTTATGCCTACCTTGCATTCCCCACCTTTTCCAGCTTAGTCAGCATTCCCGTCAGCCTGTGATCCCATCCATCAAAGTTAGTCAGTCCGCTTCCAACATCCTAGCTAGACGGTTGTCTCAATTAAATATCTATTTTTCATTTTTTAAAAACCTAAGCCCATTAAGCCTTATAACATTTGGTGGCAGCACAAAGGGATTTGAAAAATAGTCCCCGGTACGTCTCCGTAAAAGTCAAAATTCGACGCGTGTGTGTTCCGTGTTGTTTATAAGTGCCAACTCCACTGTGTTAATACTATTGCACCGAGTTCCGGCCCGGCCCAAAAAGGACGCCAGTGTTCGTGAAAGGCCCACTGCTGCGCACTGCTCGTGCTGCAGCCGGTCTTTGTCTACATCCGGTGAAGGTATACCCACTGTCACGCATTAATTAGTGCTGTGACCGGTACAACCTCCCGGACGACGCGACGCGACGACCCGTGGCTTATCAACGCCCACACTTCGCCGACACCTGCGTGTACTTCCAAGAACTATGATCATCCTTATCGCTCTATCCGCATTCCAGTAAGTCGTTCTATACATTTGGTCATTGCCATTGCCATTTTTCTTTTCCTTGCCATTTATTATTGTATTATTAATTATCAACTTGTAATTATTGTGTTATCAGTTGTCCTTTGCTAATTAAGTTTTGTTAAAACTAGTGATTCTAAATAATTAACATAATGACCGAAAGATCTCAAAGTCCGAAATTTGAAAGACCCGAAATTGCCATTACCGATACCGAGGAAGATGGCCAAGGCCACTGTCCTCCCCCTCAAGGACCAACTACTAGGTCAACAAAAAAGAAAACTGTAACAACTAAACCAGATATTGAGCTTTCCACACTGCTAAAATTCATAAAGCCATACGATGGCTGTAGGGAGAAATTAAATTCATTTTTAGTAAATTGTAACAACGCCTACGAACTAGCCTCAGAATGTCAAAAAGACATACTCTTTAAATACATCCTTTGCCAACTTCAGGGCAAGGCGGAAACCGCTTGCTCTATTAAAGAATTCTCTAACTGGCAGCAACTCAAAGAGTTCCTAAAGACTCAATTTAGCGAGAGGAAACACTATGCCCACCTCCTTACGGAATTACAAGAGTGCAAACAACAGTCAAATGAAACCGTAAGTCAGTATGCTCTAAGAATCGAGACATGCCTATCGCAATTATTAACGGAAATATCTATCTCACACGGCCATAAGAGTCGGGAAATGGTAGGACGAACTGCAGCTATGAAGGAACTAGCACTCCATCACTTCCAAATGGGTTTGACACCCCGTATCTCTAATATTGTTAGATGTAAATCGACAAAATCCTTGAATGAGGCTATAAATATGGCTATCTCTGAAGAGAAGATCCAACACTCTTTATACAAATAAGGTCCAGGTCCGTCTAGCTATCAACAATCACGTCAAGACAGGTCAAATACCCCAAAGCATAACAATCAACCTACGACTCGTAACCCTAATCAACAATCCTCTTCAAACTCTTATCCCAATCGACCTAATAACAATGCTTCTATTCCATTGTGCAGATACTGCAAAAACCCAGGACACACCCTGGAACAGTGTCGCAAAAGAGAATTTAATAACAACCGTTTTAAGAACTTTGGTCAGAATCAATCGCGGGCGCCTCAGCGTGTCAATTTCATTTCCGATGAAGTATCGGAATCCAATAATGACGAGCACCCAACTGACCCTGTAGAGGGTTACGATACCGTGGACGCTGACTCAAAAAACGAATAACCGTCTCGTCCCAGTGTCGTGCGGGACTTCATGATCCAAAAACCGACATCATAAGTCTAACTTCTAAATCCAGGGGAATTTCAATGAATAGAAGTCGCCCTACTACTAAATCATCGCAAGCATCGCTACAAGATTGTCTTGCGTCCACTGTATCCTCCACTGTATCCGTGCAGCAACCTGAGAAGATTGATCTGCCAAAACCTTCTAAATCCAATATTTTTGAAATAACAAATAATCCTACGAAAACATTACTACCTCAAGTTCTAGTAAAATCCTCTGTATCAGATATCCCACTATCCTTGCTAGTCGACTCCGGTTCTTCTGTAAGCCTATTGAAATATTCATGCATAGAAAAGCACCCTAAACTTATAAAAAAGTCTATTCAGTTAAAGGGTATTGACCCAGCAGAAGAACCTATTGATACTCGAGGTCATTTCCAATTAAAAATTCAACTTCCTAAATCCGTAATATCTCACCAATTTCATGTTATCGATACGATACATCTACCCTATGATGGCATCATAGGGTCAGATATGCTTAACGCAAATAACTGCAATATAAATTACAACGATAATCTGCTTCGGCTGGGGAAATCATCCTTAAAGTTACATTTTCACGACCCTGCCTACATAATTCCAGCTAGAACCGAAACTGTTATTGAATGTTCCGTTTCTAATCCTGAGATAAAACAAGGACTAGTCCTAGATCAGAAGCTTTCCGAAACCTTGCTTATAGCAAACTGTCTAGTAAGTGTTAAAGAAAATAATAGAATAAATATATCTGTCGTAAATACTTCCGAAGAAGCTGTAACCCTAAAATCTAACTTAAACCTAAAGCTTGATCCTATGAGTCCTTTAGAACTCAAAAAACACTCTTCTGGCGTTATAAACCATATAAATGTTGAAACTAATAGTGTCAGACGTACAGAAGATGTATTAAAACAGTTACGCACATCACATCTCAATAGTGAAGAAAAAACCTCACTTTTACAATTATGTTCCGATTTCTCTGACATTTTCTATCTTCCCGAAGAAAACCTTACTCATACCAACGCCATTAAACACGCGATTAAAACCACAACTGACGTCCCAATACATACTAAATCTTATAGATTCCCTGAAGTCCACAAAGCTGAAGTTCGAAAGCAAATTGATAAGATGATGAAACAAAATATTATTGAACCTTCCGATTCTCCTTGGTCCTCACCAATATGGGTCGTCCCCAAAAAGCTCGACGCTTCTAATGTACAGAAGTGGCGAGTAGTAATTGATTACCGCAAACTCAATGATGTCACAATTGGTGACACATATCCTATTCCCCAAATAACCGAAATTCTAGATCAACTGGGCAATAGCAAATACTTTTCCACTCTAGACCTGGCATCAGGATTCCATCAGATCGAGCTAAACGAAGCCGACAAACCCAAAACAGCTTTCACTATTCCCGAAGGACATTTCCAATTCTCCAGAATGCCATTTGGGCTTAAAAATGCCCCTTCCACATTTCAGAGACTCATGAACTCTGTCTTGTCTGGCCTCCAAGGTATTCGATGCTTTGTCTATCTTGATGATGTAGTCTGCTACGGACACGACCTTAATTCCAGCATCTGCAATTTGACGGCAATATTTCAAAGAATTAGAGATTTTAATCTGAAACTGCAACCCGATAAGTGCGAGTTCCTTCGCCGTGAAGTCTGTTACCTTGGACATATGATCACAGAACAAGGCGTTAGGCCAAACCCCGAAAAGATCAAAGCAGTAACCGCTTTTCCAGTTCCGAAAACACCTAAAGATATAAAATCATTCCTCGGTCTCGTCTCATACTATCGCCGTTTTATCCCTGATTTCTCCAAAACTGCTAAAGCCCTTACCAACCTTCTGAAAAAAGATACACCATTTAAATGGGAGAATCAACAACAACTTGCATTCGATACCCTAAAGAATAAGTTAACAACTGCCCCACTCCTTATCTATCTTGATTTCTCTCAACCCTTTATTCTAACTTGCGATGCCTCCAACTACGCCGTTGGTGCCGTACTCTCGCAAGGACCAGTTGGTAAAGACCAACCTGTGGCGTTTGCCTCGCGCACACTTAATAAAAGCGAAACCAACTATAGCACAACAGAAAAAGAGTTGTTAGCTATATTATACGGATGTAAAACATTCCGACCTTACCTTTATGGACATAAATTCCTCATCATCACTGATCATAGACCCTTAAAATGGTTATTCAATCATAAAGACCCTAGCAGTAAACTCCAACGATGGAGACTAAAGTTAGAGGAGTACGACTACGATATAGAATACCGTAAAGGTCAATTAAATTCTGCCGCTGATGCTCTCTCTAGATATCCAGTGAACCCTATATTCCCTGAAAACAGCAATTCTTTAAATCCTAATCCTAATAATAGTCTTGCCTCTAATATAAATCTTCCACTACAAACATCTCAGCCTTCGGGATCACCAAACGAAGCAAACGACGATTTGCAAGACCTTCTAATGTCTCCACCTTCCAGTGTTGACACAAATCTTATCAATCCTGAAATTGAGAACGAAATAATGGACTACCTGAGTTCCATCACCGATGAACCGCGTCCTGAACGAGTTCTAGAACCCCAACCGTCGACTAGTCAGCAAAATCCTGAAACCTTGCCTCTCTTCGATCAAACCCATCCGAAAACTCTCCCAGTTCCTGAAAACTTACCTTCGTCCGACGAAACATACAGCAAATTCTTAAAATCACCCAATAAATCATACGATACCTCTATCACAGAACACAACGAAAACCTGCTTAGAGGAATACAGAAACTAATAATTGTACCCACTTCAATTGACATGGATGAGTCCATGCCCTATGTCCAAGAAATTCTTGGAAATTGTCTAGAACCTGATCGCGATGAATTTATGAAACGAGAAAGATCTTTACACACCTTTTTACCCATTTCAATTGAAAATAAAACTTACCTTTTCCTATTCACAAAAGTACATCATTTCGATGATTGCACATATCCAGACATATTTAAGTCCCTGAAGCATGCACGCGACGAAATAATGATGTCTTACCCCACGATAAATGAAGTTAGTACATCCGACTTTAAAAACCCGTTCGATAGACACTCCTTTGTAAAAATATATAACATGTTTAGCTATTTGTTCGATGGGACTAATATAAAAATCCACATATATCATAACCACATTATATATCCTTCGCTAAGCGAAATCCCGAAGATCATGAAGGAAAACCATGATATCCCCATCGCAGGACATTTAGGTACCAACAGAATGCTAAATCGTATTAAAGAAAAGTTCTATTGGAAAAACATGCGCAGTGACATCGAGAACTACATCAAAAAATGCTCATCATGTCAAAGCAACAAAGCACTTCGTAAAGTAAACAGATCGCCTATGGTAATAACATCCACTTCGACATCTCCATTTGAGAGACTATCCATCGACATCGTAGGTCCCTTACCAGAATCTGGTACGGCCAAACTCAAGTACATCTTGACTATGCAAGATGACCTCACAAAATTCTCGCTCGCTTACCCTCTTCGCTATAATACCGCCAAAGAATCGTGTGAATGCCTCCTCCATTTTATATCACTATTTGGAATTCCAAAACGCATACTCACCGATCAAGGCACGAATTTCACGGCAGACCTATTCAAGAAAACATGTGAGTTTCTAAAAATCAAACAGTTATGGTCAACCCCTTACCATCCGCAAACACAAGGTGCTTTAGAAAGATCACACTCCACCTTAAAAGAATACTTAAAACCTTATGTTAATGAAAACCAGGATAATTGGCCACGATACGTATATACTGCCATGTTAGCATATAACACCGCCGTACATTCAACAACACATTACTCACCATTCGAATTATTATTCGGACATAAACCTCACATCCCAGATTCTGTCTATAATGACAACTCCAACACTACTTACCCCGAGTATGTAAAGATGTTACAACATCGAATGAAACATACACGCGATAAGGCTTTGGAATTTATTCAAAGGTCTAAAGTAAACTCTAAAACATATTACGACGCCCACTCTCGCCCAGCAGTATACAAAGTTGGCGATTACGTCTTACTAAAAAACCATGTCAGACTGCGTAAGGCCTTATCTCCCGTGTGGAAGGGTCCTTACAAGGTTGTCAAAATACATGGCAATCACACGTTATCATTACTGATAAACAGACGCCATGTGAAACACCATTTCGATGAAATTAAACATGTAGAGACTCAATTAATACCCACTACGAACTAGAGTTATTTTAGAATTTATTTGTAATTTTTATATCTTTATACATTTTACACTTTTTTATATTACTTTTATACAAGTAAATGTAGATTAAGTTAGATACTACGTAATATATTGCGATATGTTAATTTAGATCATCCAATGCCTCTTTTCATTACAGCATACTGGCCCAAGGTCACCCAGAATTTGTCCGACAAATCAACTCGAGCTCCGGTATATACTTTGATCCAATTGGGGAACTCAAGATTCGTGTAAGCCAATTAGACATAGTAACCCCATTCGATACCTCCCATATTGAACCCCACATTCAAAATATTAACTCAGTACTAGGCACGTTACGTCATATTTGCAATCAAATCCAAATTGAAACCTCAATTAATTTAGAGTGTCACAATACACTAGAACCGTTAACAATACGATATCACGATATCGTTTCCGAGTATTCTTCCATCTCGCACTTGACGGACAGAAGGGTCAAACGAGGGGCATGGTTAGGTGGCATTGGCACTCTATCCAAAACTATATTCGGAACATTAGATGAGGATGACGCCGTCAAATACGATAGCGCCATACAAAATATTCAGGATAACGAGAAAAGACTGGGCTCATTAATAAAAGAAAATATTTTAGTTACTTCTACAATTTTATCAAAATTTAATAATACTTTACACCAGATAAAACTTAATGAGGCCAGCCTTAACCAAGCTATCGACAACTTCTCCTTAAAATTAAAAAACAATACGATAATTTCTAATGAACTTAATATTAAAACAAACATCAACTCGATTCTAAACGGTCTAGAAGCGTCTATACTCACACTATCATTTCAATTAGAAGATATAACAAATGCAATCATGTTATGTAGTCAAAACATCCTGCACCCGGCTGTAATAACTCCCGCGCAAATATACCGAGAAATTGTCGATAACTACCGATACTTACCTGTAGATCTTAAATTACCTGTAAACCTAGCGTTAAGTAATATTCATACTTTAATGAATGTATCTAGTGTAGTATGTTATAGTTTAAACAACAAAATTGTGTTTATTTTAAAAATACCTCTAGTATCCCCTAAGGATTACAATTTGTTTCATAACATAGCATTACCCACTCCACACAATTATGTAAATCCAAATTCATTTAGCTTTATAATTCCTAGCAATAAATACACAGCAATGACCAAAGATAAATCTGAATATTGTAACCTCGACTCACTAAAGGAATGCAAAGCGATAAACTCACATGAGTACATCTGTGACGTCATGACAGTGTTCCCAACTAGTGCGAATCCGAGTTGTGAAAGTGAACTAATGTCAAACGTAATAAGTGCCCTACCAGTGCAGTGTCAAACAGATTTCGTACATGGACACATAGACTTGTGGAAACCACTATATAGTAATAATTGGATCTATGTACAATCTAAAAACAATAAACTTTATATTGAATGCCCAAACCAGAAAATTGTAGATATAAATATAATTGGTACAGGTATCTTAACCATACCGAACAATTGTGTCGCGTACTGTAAAAGTACGAAACTAATACCTAAATTTAATAACATCAAAATTAACGTTTCTATCATTCACTCCGACTTTAACTTAATAAACGACTTTTGTTGTAACTTAGATAAGTTTAGAGAGATAAGAAGTAATGAGCCTCCTTTGAAATTACAAAATATTGACCTAGACATTTTTACATTAGAAACAAAGTCAAAATTTAAATCCATTTCCGATCAAACAGACAAAATAATAAATCAGCACCATTTAATAAAATACGAGTCTCATTACTCGATTATAATTATAGTAACTATTAGTGTAATTTTTGTATTTTGTATTTTTAAACTGTTTCTTTATATTAAAACGCGCAACCGTCTAACCTATCCCTTTCCTAATATCTTCCAATCAGAATCCAGATCACAAGGCAATCAGACTCCAGATCCGGAACTAAACACTTCCGCTAGAACTAGTAAGCACCATTCCCCATCCGCTATCACTCCTCAAACGGAAGACCTCCCATCTCCAAGTATCAGGAGGAATATATAAATTCCCCAATAACATTAAAATATTCTTCCTAAACATCGAAATTTCACCCCGATGTTTAGTCCACCCCAGGGAGGTGTTATAGATTGATAATGCACCCTTTTATGCCTACCTTGCATTCCCCACCTTTTCCAGCTTAGTCAGCATTCCCGTCAGCCTGTGATCCCATCCATCAAAGTTAGTCAGTCCGCTTCCAACATCCTAGCTAGACGGTTGTCTCAATTAAATATCTATTTTTCATTTTTTAAAAACCTAAGCCCATTAAGCCTTATAACAGAGCGTAGGCCGCTCGGCTCACTGCGTCGGGTGGTTGCGGGTTCGATTCCTGCCAGGGTAAATTTCGGAAATGGCCTTTTCGTAATTTTCCCTGGTCTGGGTGTCACTGGGATCGCCCCCATTCCATTGCACGGTACCCAAAGTACAAGCGTTGCTTAGTTTGGGACCGTACAGTTGGTGTATTTGTCTGGCGATATTTATTTATTTAAACTGCTTTCATATAGTACCGTTCTCATCACGGTGTCCATTGAAACTGAACCCAAATAGTTACAATAATCTCACCCCTCCTAACGACACCCATAGCTCATCATAGCATCGGGTCACGCAGCCTCCCGGTGTTAAAAGCAAAATTCCCATTTACGGCCTCCGAACTAAGTTGACATAGCAATAATTTTCCTTGTGAGTTGATGTCAAAGGTGATGGAATTTTAATGGGACCGCCTCCAGCTATTTAGTGGAATAGCTTTCCAAGTTTAAGCTCCTCGAAGTTGCAATTAGAATAGGTAATATCACAGTTTAGTTGAACGACTCGATGTCGTACGCATATCTGGGCCCTAACCACGTTGACGTTTTGCTGACATGAGCTTCACGATTTCTACTGACATTGATATGGTATGGTGTCAGAAAAACGTCAAAAGCGGAGCGTTTGAAACGTAATCGCGAGCGTTTGCTTTTCTATTACGATTTGAGTAGCTAGCGTGGTTAGAGCCCTCTATTACATAACTAAGCGAAGGATATGCTTGCGTAGGTAAAAAGTATCATACAAATATGGTAATAGAGTATGAATTTCGTCGTCATGTTTTACACCCACCGATTCGCTGAAATGAAATGTTGCGTCACCCTTATTATTTTAACACATTGTAAGTTTTTACCTAAATGTATTGCTATTGCTATTCTACTAAAAGACTAGATTAAATACCAAACTCTATCTTTCTTCAGATTTTAGGTGTTCTTTAGGAAATATATAATTAAAAAATATTTTTTTTTGTTGTTTACTTATTCTTTCAGTCCCGGGCTATGTCGGGTCCAACATGTAAAGGCCTTATTGAGAATCCTAATTTCATGTAAGGCACCTGAGATGAGACATTTACAGCAACTTGACCCCAACATGTGCAGGAACTATTCCAAATATGAAAAGAAAAAAAGGTGTCTATTGATAGAGTTAGAATAAGCTACTTAAGGCGTTATAGGTAGCATTTAATATTGTTCTCAATACAAAAAATAAATAAAAAAACCTCCGGCGTTCAAAACTTCATACTCCCAAGGTCCTTAAAGTTGAGTTCATTTTAAAATGTTTACAGCCAACACATAAAACAATACAATAGCTTTTACGTTCATCCAGAATATTCGCCATATGTCTTGCGTTCACTTCACCGACATCCATTTGCACTAAAACCCATTTTATTTACCCTATTTTAGGGGTTGTGAAGCACTGATCTAATACCCTTGACCTTAACTGTAGTTATTGGTGCGGTCGATGTGATTTTACTGTTACTTTATTACACAAGCTACGGTCGGTCTGGGTAGGTAGGTCGGGATTTGAATCTATTAACGAACCATTTAAATTATCCAATACCTATCCAATATTTACAGAGTGTGTTTCATAAACCCAAATAATTTATTAAAAACCTGGCTAAGTGCGTGTCCAATTTAGGAAGTGTCAGAATTCATTACGTTAATTTTGATTAAATCTTTAATAGTTAGTTAATGATGCCCCACATGATGGGGTACTTACCTAAAAAATATCCCCTCTTTCCATGTTCGGGGACGTACTTAGAAAAAAGTATCTATTCTTAAGATATATCTGGACCAAATTTCGTCAACTTCCGACAAAACTGTAACAGTACTGTGATGTACAGACGGATTGAATGATCTTTTAGGGTTCCTCGTAAGGACTACGGAACCCTAATAAGAAGGTACATAGTCCCTGTAGTCATAATATAATGCATACGTTTAACAATGGAAGAGCTGAGTTGTAGCTAATTGACACAGCTCATAATTTTTCCGTGGTGAGAGAGACAGAAGCTCAACCCTCGTTGTCCCACTTCCCCTCAGGTAGGAAACGTGCGAGTAATGTCTTTGGTATTGCAAGCATCTATACGCTACGGTAACTGCTTAATATCAGGAGGGCCGTAAGCTTGTTTGTTTAATTTAATACACCTATAAAAAACCCGGTTCATCGATTGCTTTATAAGGACCACGCTTGCAAACCGCTAGTGGGATAACTTCCTTAGAGCAAAGACAGTATCAAATAGTAGGTACCAACGCAATTGATATATCTATATATATAAAACTCAAAGGTGACTGACTGACATAGTGATCTATCAACGCTCAGCCCAAACCACTGGACGGATCGGGCTGAGATTTGGCATGCAGGTAGATGTTATGACGTAGGCGTCCGCTAAGAAAGGATTTTGATTAATTCTACCCCCAAGCGGATAAAATAGGGGATGAAAGTTTGTATGAAACTTTGTCCATTTTAAACCGAGCGGGCTGAGACTTTGCATGCATAAAGCTACTATGACGTAGACATCCCCTAAGAAAGGATCAAAATTCCACGCGGACGAAGTCGCGGGCTCAGCTATTTATTATTATAATTTCTTTACTATGTACCTACCTCAAGATTTAGTGTCTTGAAATGAAACAAGTTCATGAAAAATGAAATTAGATTATATTATTCATACTACAGGTTGAAACAGAAAGGCGATACGTTTTTTCAAAACTTAACTTTGTACTTCTAAAACTATCAGCTTTGGAGGAAACTTGAAAACCAAAAGGTGTTATAGGGATACAGCTGTTGACGGATTTCATAAGTCTACAAAACAGTACTTCAACTGTCCCACATATCCCATAGTTTTAGATTTATAAAGTAAAGTTGCAAAAAAATAGTATACCCTTTCTGTTTCACCTAGTATACGTATATATGGTCTATGTCCAAGTATTATTTCCGAATTCTGTTTCACCCTGGCCTTTAGAAAATGTATTGAATATTATCACTCAATACCCAAGCTATCTACGAAAGCAATCCTTTTAGAAACCTTTTTATCGCTACAAGACCATTAACGGCACGTGACCTCGCTAGTCAGGGTTTGTCTTAGTTACCTAGCTCTAGTCGACCGTAAAACATATCGTTTGAAGTGGATCTAGTTAAATAAAGTTCTGTTATTCTACGCGATTGACTCTAGAAATATCACAAGAGGAAATAAAACAGTTAGGTAATGAATAATGTATGTAGAGTGTAACGTGTACGATCCACCTCAAGTTACCTGATCTTGTAATACCAAAAGTATTGATGGCACGTTGCCAACCTTAAGGTGAATTTGAGGAGGAAGGGGAATGGAAAGGATTTGGGTCTCCCGCTCTCTCACTCATCTTACAATAAACAGCTACTTATAATAGCTAGTTTACGTCAATCTTCCGTGTGAGGGTGGTACTGCCCCTGTCAAACCAGCCCAGATATGAACTGTAGATAATTGGCTACAGATTGTTTTTATCACCCTCCAAGAGTATTATTTTACACTAGCTGTGCCCGCGACTTCGCCCGCCTGGAATTTAATTGACAAAGTCTCATACAAATTTTCATCCCCTATTTTATCCCCTTCGGGGTAGAATTAATCAAAATCCTTTCTTAGCGGATGCCTACATCATAACATCTACCTGCATGCCAAATTTCAGCCCGATCCGTCCAGTGGTTTGGGCTGTGCGTTGATAGATCACTATGTCAGTCAGTCAGTCAACTTTGATTTATATATATATGGATTCTGCAAAAGCAGAAAATGCCTTTGCACATTCACAATTATTTCACTAAAGCGCAGTTCACAACAGCGATAGACCGAATTAATTAGTGCAAAGTCGGTATAAGTTGGGAATTATCACTTTACTAATCGGCAACAAGTTCAAACCGGTTTATAAGGATTAAAGGACTGATTCAGACCTGAAATTAATTAGTCGTATACGAAAGCCGAGAGCTAAACATGACATTGATTTGTACTTTGAGTGCTGCGTTATCATTTAATTATTAAACAGAAGCAATTAGTCGGAGATGGCTTTGAAAGCAATTTAACCACGCTTAATTACATAGGTATTGTTATAATTTGTCAATAACAATACGAAGTAGGTATTTGTGTAGTTACCTACCTATCTAGAGTAATCTTTATTTAAATCCTGTTGCAATTTAGAGTTACACAATTTCAGAAATATTTTAGCAATTCAATTAAATTATAATGTCGTCAGATGAACATATCAACCGTATATTTCAATTTAAAAAGTAAGAACCACTCTATGGTACCCACCGAAATTGTACTGGGCCCCTAGACTAACAACTGAAAACCAATCGAACGCCAAGCATTTACGATGAAGAATTCCCGATTATATTTTTAGGTATTTTTAGGTTCAAGCTGTAAATACACAAAAAGATCTCGGTGTTACGATAACGCACAATCTGAAATGGGATGTACATATATTTAATATAACAAAGAGAGCCAATTCCATGCTGTACATGATCAGAAAAGCCTTCATCAATATTACCAAGGAATTGTTTCTTAAAATCTATAAAACTTACATTCGTCCATTGCTAGAATATGCTTTTCAAATTTGGTGTCCATACTTCAAAAAAGACATAGAAATGCTGGAGAAGGTCCAAAGAAGGGCTACTAAAATGGTTGTGTCCATAAAAAACAAGACTTACGAAGAACGTCTCATCGAACTTAACTTACCAACATTGGAACTAAGACGGAAGAGAGGAGATCTCATAGAGACTTACAAGATACTCAATGACCACTACAACGTAAAACAATTGAAGAACTTGTACACGATGAATCAGAATAAGCAACTAAGGGGCCACTCCTTGAAGTTAACCAAGCCTCCGTCTACTAGCAACCCCAGATCAAATTTCTTGACACTTAGAGTGATAAAATTGTGGAATTCTCTTCCTGAAACAGTAATAAGTGCTCCGACAGTGAATAGTTTCAAAAATTGACTTGACAGACATTTGAAATTATAATTATAATAAAATACAAGTGTCGTGATATACACGCATCAGCTCAAAGCTGCTAGTGTATCAATAAATAAATAATAATAAATAATAACCATTGGTTTTTTAATAGTTTTTTTGAGCAGACTTTGTGCCCAGGAGTGAACCCTGTTGCACTGGGAACCAGGCATTTTTACACTGTTTAAAATAAAGTGGAGCCCAGCGGTAATCCGACCCCTGTCTTATCCGGCCCCTCTTGTGATCCGACATTCGTAAGATGTACAGAATCCGCCACGGGAGGTGTACTTCGCGAATTATTTAATGTACATTAGAATCTTACCTCTTTGATATGTCATTTGTCAGATTAAATGGAGGTACTCTTTTTCGAAAAGTTCCGGACTACAGGGGCATAACTCTATAGTCAGAAAAATTTGATAATCCGACGCCGCCTTGCAAAATGTTAGTCGGTTTACAGCGGATCAACTGCCCCCTTATTATTTTACCGTGGTTTAGTAGTTCTATAGTTACACCATGCTTTATCTTCTTCTTTCGAATGTCAAATTACTGATGACAGAAAGTGATAATTCGGTGTATAACTATACACTAAATAAAATAAATAATAAATATCGCCAGACAGACACACCAGCTGTACGGTTCCAAACTAAGCAAAGCTTGTACTATGGGTACCGTACAATGGACTGGGGGCGATCCCAGTGACACCCAGACCTGGGCAAATTAAGAAAAGGCCATTTCCGAAATTTGCCCTGGCGGGAATCGAACCCGCAACCACCATGTGCAGTGAGCCGAGCGGCTTACGCTCGAACCACTGCGCCAAGCGGTCGTCAATACACTCGCTATACCACGTGTATTAATAAGTGGGTATAAGTTTATTTGAATAGATCAATATACGAGTATATTTAATGATGTTTTGTTTCAGAAGCGGCATGGCATGAGCGGTGTGGTGGGCGCGATATGCGGCGCGCGCCGCCCGCGCTGCCCGCCGCCGTCGCTTTCGCGCTCTCGTTGCTACTGCGTTTCGTGAACGCCGGTCAGTACACTGCCTTACAATGACGCTTGAGAGTTATTTAATTTTAAATATGATTTTCAAAGGAATCAGTCAACATTTTCATTTGAACTTCCTTGTTAATCGCTTGACGTTGAGCACATTATTAAATTAGATATGTACAAGTAGGTACTTGTACATATCTAATTTTCTGTACATAGGTATGTACATATGCCTGTCTAGTAAGTTTTTTTGTATACAAATGCATAGGATTATAAAAAAAAAACAAATTGAGTAGGTACTTATCTGCTACCTATGTGAAAATGTAGCTCTACCCGTAAAAATATAGAGTATTATAGAGTTGTTTATCGGTAGACCATTAGTTGTTTCATTAGAATAGTGTATAGAGATAAAGTAAGTGCCAACTTATCGAAAATGTTAAATAAAAGCGGGCTAAACAAATGAAATCTTAGTAGATACCTACTAACACACAACTTTTTTAGTACCTACTTTCAGCAGCAAAGTGTACACAAACATACGTCTTGTTCCGGTAGCTCTACTTTATTTCCCTATTTATTACGACCTCTAAATAAACAAAGGGGCATTATGTTAAAACAGTTTATCGTCCACTTCCTATGGGATGTAGGTACCCTCGACCTGACGCTGACCCAGTGGTCTGCCTTCAGTGTCATGAACTTGAACGTAAATAAACTAGGTATCTCTTATGCCAACATGCGACGCATTTTTCTTTCATTTATACGCCTACTGTTACAGGCTTAATAATAATTCATTTATTCAAAACATTAAAGTTTGGTCGGTCAAGGACAGATTGAGGAAAGTTATATCCCTGAAAGTTGGAAGTTTGAAAAACGTAAATACTTATAAAGTACTAGCTGAGCCCGCGACTTCGTCCGATTGGAATTTAACTTAACAAAAAGCCCGCTCCCGCGTCCTGAGCCCGCGCGACAAGACCCATATTTTTTAATTTTGTTTTTCGAAAATATAAGTAGCCTAAGTTACTGCTTATAACATCAGCTATCTGCCAGTGAAAGTCCCGTCAAAATCGGTCCAGCCGTTTCGGAGATTACCCGGAACAAACACACAGACAGACAGACAGCCAGACGGACAGACAAATAGACAGACAGACAATTTTTTTATAAATCGCATTTTTGCTATAGGTGTCGTATGTACTTTCATATGCATTTAGTGAAAAGGTCTTATTTTGATATTACAAACAGGCACTCCAATTTTATTTATTTGTATAGATATACCTAAGGGTAATGAATAAAGTATGTCTTAACTCTATTTTGAGATTATTTTATTGCTGTATTTTCATTGGTAATCTTCCGTGCAATTGCCAGTGTTTATCACTGAGTAAAAATATAAAAAGATAGATAGATAGATAACTCTTTATTAATCCACCACTAGAAAACAAAACATAACAAATGATTACATAATTTACACAGAAAGTGGAAAATGGGCGGCCCTATCACTAAAAGTGATCTCTACCAGGCAACCTTAGGATGGAGAGGATCTAAAGAAAAATAATATGGGGGTGTACTTACATAAATTAACTTAAACATATACATAAAATATACAACATATAGTTTTCGGAAATTTATTTTTGTTCGTTCCTAGTAACTATTGCTTTTAGTATTTTTCTCAAAGTTCACTTTCCCATTTTCTTACGTTTTTTGTTCTAAATCAGATTTCTTTTCCAGGCTCAATGGGCCCCGGTGTCCCGGAGAACATAACCGTGACATTTCTGAACCCGACCACGGTGAGAGTCTCGTGGTCAACCACGGCGGACCTCGTGGAGAAGTATGACGTCACGTACAAGCCATCTGACGCTAGGTAAGGGTTGCTGTTGCGATTGAAGAATGTCTTTCTGTCTCTGATTTTTATCTTTTTGCACATTTATATTGTAGGTACTAAGGAAGACTGTTTGGCGCTATGGTTCGAGCGTAGGCCGCTCGACTTACTACACATAGTGGTTGCGGGTTCGATTCCCGCCGGGTCAAATTTCGTATATGGCCTTTTATTAAGGTCTGGAGTCTGGAGTCCATTGTACGGTACCCATAGTACAAGCGTTGCCTAGTTTCGGACATTACAGTTGGTGTGTCAGTCAGGCGATATTTTTTTATAGGAGGTGTAGTAAAGTACTTAACTAGGACGACATTTAGAGGTCACGGGATTATAGGTTTTGTTGTCGAAGTCTTCAAGCATATTATTATGTAATTACATTTTACAAACCAATTCAGTTTGATTAGCTACTGAAGACTTGAACGCGGTTCATATGATATCTGTCAGGTGTTTCACCTAAGACGCGTTGTGGAAACACTGTGTTATGTATAGACTAGGAGATTTGAGAGAGTCAGAGTGCCGTCTGCGTATGGTCGCTGGTTGACGTAGAAACAAAAAAAAAGAGGTGACGGCATTTCAGTTATATAGCGTTTCAGAATTTAAATATTAACAAGTAAACGTTAACACACTTAAACATTAGTAAGTAAGCGTCCGAAGGAAAGTAAATAATTCAGGCAAAAAGACAATTTGTTAAAGAAATCATGTTGCAACGTATTTTACGAATTGGGATACGAAATATACTGATATATTTCAGCTTCTGTTTAAAAACTGAATACCCAGGTTTATCTGTATAGTAGATTGGACCAAATGGTGTGTAATATTTTATGTAGAAATGTGAACCCTTCTCTTGCTATTATCATTTTTTTTCTTATATCAATACGATGGCAAGAAGATAAGATTTACTTTTATATTTTATTTGTGAAATAAAGATTTTATCAATTTAATTTAAAAAGGTTATATTCTTCATTTCATTACCTACTTATTTAAATATTTATTGCAAGACTAGATAGAAAATTATTTGAGTTTAGATTATTCTAATCTGATTCTCGGAAACAATTAAAACTAACTTCAGTTTAATATCACCTGAAGCGTTATGAAACTTTGAGACTTGTTTGAATTGAAAACAACTCAATAAAGCTCCAGCGTTTAATTTTTGCGTCCATTGAAGTACTCATCTATTAAAAATGCTTCACAAATTTGAACTTCACGCCTAATAAAATATAACATATTTTATATTAGTATAATTTGTCTAAAATAGATGTCAGGTTAAGTTATAATGAAGGGCACATGGGAGGTGACTGGACGGAATCGATCGAGCTGACTACAACGTTCGCGTTCGTACATTATATTATAATATAATTGAAACACCTTAGTCTACATCAATTCCCCGAGCATTGAGCATACAGGGGTTTCTAAAAGACCTAAATAATAGTGGGAGGCTTAGATGAGTATCAGGTTTAGTTGAAAATTAAATGGTAGTAAAAAAACTCCAAATTCGAACACCTCTACCAAATAAATATTTTTCATGCCAATTAAAAAAGAATAATATGTCAAGTCCGTACTATGCAATTTTTTAACAATATTTTTCCTAAATATTGGTGGCTGGTATTAATAAATGCAATTTTTATTATTTTCTAGGCCATTAGATGTGTAACGCTTTAACAGTTGTGACAAATATTCAAGAGAACTAATCTCAGAAAATACCTATGACTATGTATTAGTCTGTCTTTGTTAGCTATCTACATACATTATCAGCAGTATATGTACCTTAATTATTATTACGGAGTTTTAAAACTTTAGCATAGCAGTGATAGCCGATTGGTTAAAGCACGCGTCTTGCGGGCACCAGGTCTTGGGTTCAGATGCCCGGCTCGCACCTCTGGATTTTTCGAAATCTATGTGCGAATCATAATTTCTATATGATTATCACTTGCTTACGGTGAAGGAAAACATCGTGAGGAAACTTGCATGTCTTAGAAGATCTACCCAATTTTCGAAAGACATGTGAAATCCGCCAACCCGCACTGGGCCAGCGTGGTGGATTATGGCCTGAATCCCCCTCATGTTGAGGGGAGGCCCGTGCCCAGCAGTGGGACGTTAAAAGGGCTAAATTATTATTATTATTTAAAACTTTATGTTTATTGGAATATGTAATTAATGTGATAAAAACTCATCAAGTCGTTTAAGTATAGAACACCAGCCTATGCGTAGGTATACGAGACACATATTTTTATGAAAATGTACTGTGCGCAATGGAAATTTGCATATTATCCGCAGCAGTATCTTAGAAAATACATGCGATATTTTTTTAAAATGTGTCTAGTACACGAGTGAATAAAGTTTGGATTTACATTGGCAAAAACAGCACTGCGTGTAATACACATTAATTTTCCGCACGTGTGGGTAGAAGGCTTACCACATTTTGTATCTTATTCGTATTGCCATAAAATTCAAAAGAATTGTACAATTCTCACGGCGTAGATTTTCTTGAATTCACAAATAAAGGTGTTCTCTTATTTTCTTGGAACTATATGAAAGAATAAGCAAAGGAAAAAGTAAATTCGGTGCGAGGAAACGACGTGTCACTGATAAAAGTGTTTGTGGGAGCATTCCTGAAAATAACCGTAATACCTACACATAGTACCTTTTATAATATCGTATTAATTTAAAGAAGAAATATATATAATTATATTTCAGTGATAACTGATTCATTGTAAATACGATTTTCTATGCAAATTTTTAAAATTTACTATGTATCTGTATAGCATGAGTTATTTTTTGGAGCTTAGCTTCTACATATACGGACGTTTGGGGCGCTTGCCAAGCAGCCACTCTCAGGCGTCAGTAGCGTTACCCGATATAAATATACAGAGTAGAAGCCGCGGGGCGCCCTACGCTTTATACTTTAAAGATTGGCTTCTTTCGGGCGTCCCTAGACCGCACTGTGTTTTGAATCGCAACTGCTGATGTATAATATTATTCTACGGGTGACCACTGTATTTTTTTATATGAATATTTTACGTCAATACTACCGACTAACGAGCGTTAAACTAATGGTAGAGCTACTATTTCAGTCAAACTTTTGTTTGTTAAATTTCATAAGCATAGTATTTAAAAAAATCTCGTTGTCTTCATCGTATGAATGACCGCTTAGATAAAGTATGAACATCCATTTCTTTTTGTGATAATAATTATAGTTACTAAAGCGTTTGTAGTTATAAAATTGATCTATAAATTCAATTACGTAAGCCAGTAATTAAAACTCGGTATAGCTTTGAAAACAGTACCTGGTTAAAACTTATACTAAGACTGGCGAAGCTCTCACGCCAAGATTACTTTCATCTATGAAGTTTATAACCCAGTTTTGTGGGCCAAAAGCGTAGACACACTCAATGCAGTGACATAAAACTATGGTAGAGTGTAATATAGAGTTTAGAGCCACTATCAAGTTGGATTTCGTTCAGTAACAATGAAAATAGTTAATGAAATTTTTGATGCTGTTTTTTAATATCCTTCTAACAAAGTCTGCAAACAAGCGTTCGACCCGCTTGATGTTAAGCTGTTACCGTAGCCTATGGATGATTGCAATACCAACGGCATTGCTTGCACGTTTCTAATCTGAAGGGGAGTGAAGATAGGAGGAAGGGAAGGAAGGGGTTGGGCTTCCGACTCTCATACTCATCATACGAAACGCATTTGTAATAGCTACTTGGCGACGCTCTTCTGTGAGAGTGTGGTACTACCCCGATCAAGCCAGTCTATATATGATAATAAATTATTAATAATAATATAATTATAAAATAACTAGCTGTGCCCCGCGACTTCATCCGCGTAGTATTGGATTATTGGGTTAAAAAGTATCCTATATGTTAATCCCGGTTATAATCTATCTGTGTTACAAATTTCATCCAAATCCGTTCCGTAGTTTTTGCGTGAAGGAGTAACAAACATACATACATACATACATCCACACTCACAAACTTTCGCATTTATAATATTAGTAGGATATAATTGGCTACAGTTTAGCTCTGCCGCCGTTACACGATATTAAAAATAAGAGAAATCATTAGATCACTCTAATTTATTTAATGTAATAACACCCCTCTTTTTTCGTCGGGGGTTAAAAATTCAGTACACTAGCAATGAGAAGCTTGACACCTACTAAAGACGTTGATAGCTGTTATAATTGTATGTTGTTCTTTAAATATAGTTTTGGTATACCGAATTTAGTTTTTTCCAAAACTTTTTCAAAAACATTTGTATTCTTATTTACTTACTAGCTGAGCCCGCGACTTCGTCCGCGTGGAATTTAACTTAACAAAAAAGCCCGCTCCCGCGTTCGGAGCCCGCACGACAGGACCCATTTTTTCAGATTTTATAATAATTTTGTTTTTCTAAAATAAAAGTAGCCTAAGTGACTGCTTATAACATCAGCTATCCACCAGTGAAAGTCCCGTCAAAATCAGTCCACCCGTTTCGGAGATACTCTTTGATTTAATGTGTTTTTATTGTTTTACGCGGAACCCTAATTGTTTTTCTAAAATTAAAGTAGCCTAAGTTACTCTCTATAACATCAGCTATATGCCAGTGAAAGTCCCGTCAAAATCGATCCAGCCGTTTCGGAGATTACCCGGAACAAACACACAGACAGACAGACAGACAATTTTTTTTTAAATCGCGTACTTTCTGTACTTTCATATGCATTTAGTGAAAAGGTGTTATTTTGATATTACAAACAGACACTCCAATTTTATTTATTTGTATAGATAGTATACATTAAATACATTTTGTTCTAAAATCGTATTTGGAAACTTGGCATGCATCTGATATATCCGCTGAGCGACGATGATGGATCCGGCTCGCGGTGGGGATATTTATGTCGTAAATGCACGAGATGAGACTTGTCATAACTCAAGTCTGTGTATTCTACATGGTTTATTTGGGACGTGATTTCTAGAAATAGAGATGCAAGCGAATATACTGCTAGGAGCGCATGACATAAGGATTCAGGAGTGACTTTGTAGGAACATTATATAACATTTTAATGACATTTTGAGAGCGTTGCGACTTCCTAGCATACTGCCATAGGTAATTAGTACTTACCTATAAGATATCACTTCCCGACCAGAGTTCTAAAATATACCTTATCCCAATAAACGTGGATTAGCGGAGGAATAGTTACATACCAAACTATCTCTTTCCGTCATCAGTAATTGGAAATTCGAAAGAAGAAGACAAAATAGGGTGTAGCTACACAACCGCTAATCCAAGTTTATCTATATATATATAACTCAAAGGTGACTGACTGACTGACTGACATAGTGATCTATCAACGCACAGCCCAAACCACTGGACGGATCGGGCTGAAATTTGGCATGCAGGTAGATGTTATGACGTAGGCATCTGCTAAGAAAGGATTTTGATTAATTCTACCCCCAAGGGGATAAAATAGGGGATGAAAGTTTGTATGAAACTTTGTCAATTAAATTCCACGCGGACGAAGTCGCGGGCACAGCTAGTTAATAATACATGTATATCGTCGATGTTTTGTTTTTAAACGACTTCCAAAAGTGGAGGAGGTTTTATATGTTCGACTGTATGTATGTTTTTTTATGTATGTTCACCGATTGTCAATTGTGAACCGATTTTGAAAATTATATATTTATTTGAAAGGGTACCTATACTCTCCAGGTGGTCCTATAGAACCAGTACTATCTTTACATTACCTTCTTTGGTAGGTACCTACCTACTTCTACTTGAATTAGCACCGACTCAAACGAAAGAAATTACAAGGTTCCTAGTTATTTCTAGCTTCTAATGCACCCAGGTATTTCGAAGTCGGTTCAATTTTTTTTTGTTTTTACTGTATTCTGTAAAGTCTAAATAGAGTGCCATGTATAAGTAGATGATGTTATCCTCTTGAAGCACTCAGCTATTAAGATTTCAGACGATCTGAATCATTTATATTTGCTGTCAATCTAAGAAACTTTCTTAGATTAGAAAGTAACTTGATAAAAGAATCGTTAACGAACTTCATCTCTCCCTAATTGTCTTTGCGAATAGTTTTTTTACGATTGAATAATTCATTATTAATCTTCTTTTCATTAACGGAGTGGCGAAATAAAAATACTATTTTTATATATTTTCGTTGTTTCAACCCATTATCAGCTAGTGGGATTAAATAGATATACTCTACATAATACACGAGTTTAGGACCAATTAGTCTAATTACAATCCGTGGTGCCTTACAACAGGTCTTCAATCAGCTGTAACAGTCTTGCTTTTATGGCAATCAGCCCATACCAGCAATTTTTGTCTCCCGCTTTGCACCGGAGGGACGTGGATCTTTTTTCTTCCAACTCCTCCAATTATTTATTTCGATTAAAATCGTGCGGGTTCCAAGACAATTTAACTTTTCCCCGGGACTCGTCGAGGGTCAAACCTCGACGTCATTATTAGTCACCATTGGCGATCCTGTTTTATAGGAGTGGCGGGAGTGTGTGGCGGGACCAGTCCCATTAAAAAAAACACTCTACATAAGTATGTACAGTCTTAAATTAAAGTAGGTAAGTTCCTAATATTTATAAAGTATATAAACCATTCTAATTATTATAAAGGACAGAAGACAAAGCAGAATTAACGTTGTTTTTCCAGGCAGTTCATTATGCGAAAGGTTCGCGTCTCCATTCCGAAGGGCCTAACCAAACATAGCATTTGGCACATCTGCGTAAACTCGATGAATAAATTAAATGAAATGTCTGTACTAAGCTTAGGGGCGAAATAATTTAATCGGTAAATGCCTTTGGGATAATTATCGTTATTTTAATAAATAAGTACAAGCGCTTTTATGTCGGTTATGTGAATATAAAGACAAATAATCTAATTGTGGAGTGAGTGAAGCGAAGCTTCTATACGGACGTTCGGGGCGGTCGCCGCGCGGCCACTCTATCCGTGCTAAGCGTCAGTAGCGTTACACGGCATATACCTAAACGCGCCGCAGCTGTTTTAACGCTTAGTTCCTACGCTTTAAACTATAATATTAAGCTTCGCTTCTTTCGGGCGTCCCTAGACGGCACTGTTTTCAATTGTAATATACAACTTTTGAGATTAATTCGGTTTATAATTAAATTAATAGGTATACTATTACGCCTGTATTTGCCGAAAGGGTAGGCAGAGTTGCACTGCAGCGTACCTAAATTATGTAGTATTTTAGCCTTAATAACTTATTGGCCGCCGTATATTTTGAGGGAGGGGACTGTTCCCGATATAATGGTAATTGAATTTTCCCTCCCTAGTACATTTTACGTTTAAAAAATAACTTACAATTTTAAGAGTACGGTACCTACTCACATTATTAGTGGGTAGGTATGTACTATGCTTTGGCAAGATTTAGTATTTAACATAAATATATATATACGTAATTTAACATAAAATAATCAATTCGTATATTTGTATAATGCGATATTGAACACACAGGTGCAGTAAGTAATAATGAATCCACAATTTTCTATTAACAGAGTCAGGGTCTGGGATAAATTAAATATTCAATATTTAAATGGGAACACCGCAAACCTTTAAATATTCAACAGTTTGCCAGTCGATAGTGCAGAACTAAAAGTGAAAAGTTCAAGCCACTAAAAAGGGATATGTTAATGAATGTAAAATAGCAAGCTTCGCTGACATGGCTAAACAGAATCTTGAGATTTCATTTTAAATTAAACTAGCTGAGCCCGCGACTTCGTCCGCGTGGAATTTAACTTAACCGCTGCCGCTCCCGCCCGCGCGACAGGACCCATTTGTTTTTTTGTTTTTCTAAAATAAAAGTAGCCTAAGTTACTGCTTATAACATCAGCTATCTTCCAGTGAAAGTCCCGTCAAAATCGGTCCAGCGGTTTCGGATATTACCCGGAACAAACATACAGACAGACAGACAGACAAAAATTTTTAAATCGCGTTTTTGCTATAGGTGTTGTATGTACTTTTATAATATGCATTTAGTGAAAAGGTGTTATTTTGATATATTTATTTTTATTTTTTTATTTATCTCTAAGTCTACTACTTATTTATGTTAATTTGTTTACAAATGAGGTCTGTAGACTTGAAGAACAGAAAAATAAATTATGTAAGAGTGCTTAGCTTGTGACCCTTAAACTAGGCATTGCCTGTATCTTAAGGGCCAGATATATTGCCAAAACAATTGTGCTATGTCGAGAATAATAGAGAATTATACAAATCAAAAACAAAAACAAAAAGATCTAAAATAAAAATTAAAATATAACTAAAATAAAACTCAAAAGTAATATTAAAATAATAAAATATGTAAGAGGCTGGCAAGGAGTGTGTGTGTGCGTGTGTGTGTGTGTATGTGCGTGCGCGTGCGTGTGTGTGTGTGTGAGTGCGTGTATGTGTGTATGCATGTATAATTAATAGCAGCTACTTGAAAAATTGCCAACACGAGTATTTTTGTGCAACATTGAGCAAATCATCTAATACAAATACTTGTTCGTATTCATTTAGTAGGTAGGTACATGACAGATTATGAAATAATTTTCATGAGGTCTTCCGTTTCACTATATGGTAATTGGGATAGCCAATTCTTCAATTTTCTTTTCGCAACGTTTAAAGTGTCTCTCTTAATGTCACAAAACTTTAATATGGAATTGTAAATGTAGGGGCCTAGAAATCGTAAAAAATGTTGTGCAAACCGAGAGTTTACCCTTAAAGGTGGAGCCCCAAATTTTCGCTTTTGTAGTAAGGCTGGATAAGCTTCAGAAGTTATTATTTTTTTATGCTGCATAACAACTGCTTTTAGTATGTATATTTGCCTAACATTGAGAACTCGAGCCTCCGAATATAGAGCTTGTGTAGAGTATCTTCTATTTTTTTTAAACAAAACCTTCAGAATAGCTCTTTGAGCTCGTTCTATCTCAATCATAGCGGTAACGCAGGCACCACCCCATGAATTGATGCAGTATGCAATTATAGATTCGCATAGTGCCGTATATACTAAATGTATAGTTTCTGAATCTGCAACATCACGAATGCGGTGCATTACATGAGTCAGTTTTCTAACTTTGGTGGCAAAAGTTGATATGTGCGGTTTAAAAGACAGATGCTCGTCGATAACTACGCCAAGATATTTTATAGTTTTTACCCGTTCAATAATACAGCAATTACAGTCTTTTTTATCATTACATTGTGTGTGAATCTTAATAGAAATGGGTGGGCTTGGTTCAGAAATTTTAGTTTTATGGAAACATAGGAATTTAGTTTTGGAGGCATTTATTGTTAAGAGGTTGTTATCTAACCAGTTTACTGCATCGCTGATTCCTAGTTCTGCATGATGTAATGCATCTGACCAGGTTTTTCCGTGAAATATAAGGGCTGTATCATCTGCGTAGCAGATAATGTTGGTATTATTATTTATAATACTTTGCAAATCATTCATGTAAATGATGAAAAGTGTGGGACCTAAAACACTGCCCTGTGGAACTCCATAAGTGACAGGACGATTATCACTGTTAAATTCGCCAATTTTTATACATTGACTTCTATTAGTTAAGTAACTTTGGAACCATTTTAAAGGCAGACCTCTGACACCAAAGTATTCTAGTTTTTTTAAAAGGATTGGTAGTGAGACGGAGTCAAACGCTTTGGCTAAATCAAGGAATACGGCTACACAGTTTTGTCTATTGTCTAGATGCGAAGAGATAAAATCCACTAAAAGTTCTACAGCATCTTCTGTAGAGTGACCTCGTCTGAAGCCGTATTGATGTTTATAGAGTTGAGTATCAATAAAATTGGTCAGTTGTCTATTAATTAACTTTTCGAGAATTTTTGAAAATATTGTCAGTAGTGAGATTGGTCGATAATTTTCAGTACAGGTCTTAGAACCATTCTTGTGTATGGGGACAACGCTAGCCACTTTCCAGGCAGAAGGGAAGACACCGGTTGAGATACTAAGATTAAATATATAAGTTAGAGGTTCTATAATATGGGGCTTTATACATTTTAGAAGAGAAACATGGATCCCATCTATTCCAGGGGCACTATCATTTTTGAGTTCACTAAAGATTTTATCTACTTCATGTATATTTGTTGGTTTAAAAAATAATGATTCTGTTCTGTGGCTTAGGTTGATAGAGTGCGATATATCCGTTTCTGATTTACCCAGTTTATTTAAGATATCTTGAGCAAGATTCTTACCAACATTTGAAAAGTATTCATTGCAAAAATTTAAGGAAGAATAGGTATCTGATTTAGTAGTTAGAAGGTCAGGGTATTCAGGTTGCTTTGTATCAGTATAACAAATGTTTTTAATAGTCTTCCACAACCTTTTGGGGTTATTTTTATTTTTTTGTAATTCCTGACTTTCATGGGATCTTTTTAATTTGTGTAGCAAGTCATTACAAGTATTTTTGTATCTCTTATAAACAAGCTGTCTAACAGGGTCATTAGGGTGCTTACGTAAATCTAGATGTAGTTTATCGCGGTGTATTATACATTTGACCAAGCCAGGAGTTATCCACGGTTTTAAGGTATATTTTTTTCTACTGATGCGTTTTCTCGTGGTATGTTTGTTGATGGCATCTTTCAGTATTGCGGAGAATTCTTCGACAGCTGTATTCACATCAGTACTAGAGAAGATATTGGACCAGTCTGTATTTTTAAGTTCATCTAAAACTGCTGTGTAGTTTATTTTATAAGATAGACGAGTACGTGTTGGTTTAGGATGTTTGAAGTTTGATAAACCAAGGAGAATCATGTTATGGTCTGTGATGTCTGATTTACAAACAGCGCCAAGTTTATGATCAAATTTTGACCGAATAAAGATGTGATCTATGCACGATTCGAGCCTGGTAGGTTTATTAATAACTTGTTGTAGGTCTAGTTCAGCCATTAAGCACAAATAGTTTGACGTTTGAGCATCATGAGTGGCAAGAACGTTAATATTTATGTCTCCTGCTACTATTATTGTTTCGCCATAATTAAAGGAAGTAAGGATTGTGTGCAATGAAGATATAAACTTATCCGTATTTTTGAAGGAAGGAGAACGATATATACATAAAATATTGATGTCTGCTAATTTTATGACTAAACATTCTGCTTCATCAATTGAGGGCTCATATACAATAGGGCTCCAGTTAGATCGAACATATGCTACTACGCCACCGTTTTGATTAATATTTCTAGTAGTAGCAAAACATGTATAGCCTGGTATATCAAAAAGCGAGGAGTAGTTAGTGAGCCAACATTCAGTCAAAATAATTACGTCGAAAATTATTTCTAATCTGTGTAGTGCCACTAAAAATGCATTGAAATTATGTCGGATGCTGCGAATATTAAAAGTCATGATTTTAAAATTATATTTATCATTTGTGAAAATATACTTACAACTCTCCAATAAATCAATGTCTCGACACTCAATGCTCAGGGTATTATCAATGTCATTCAACGTATCTAAATTCGGAGTGATCATTGTGACGAACATTCATTAGTAAACGTGTAAAAAGACTCAGATTTTGAGCAGTGAGTGGGAGATAAAGGAGAGTATTGGGAAAACTGAAAGCATATATTTATACCAAATTGAAAGCAGTAGCTGTTTTTTGGGTCCAAAATTGGCGTGTAAACTATGTGTGAAAGCTGTATTTTATGTGTAAAGTGATTATGTAGTGTGTGTATATTTTTGTGTGAACGAGTATCGTGTATGTGTGTGTGGCAACCAATGTAATTAGTAATTAAATTGAACATGTTAATTAAAATCAATAGTGAACAATGAGGGCAAAGCCAAACCGTAATATTATAATAGTAGGTAACAAATAGTAATACTGTAGGGGGAAAGGCATTATTTTTGAAAATAAAAACCACCCGGAGCGCCTTCACCCGGACACAGAGCCGGTTCATTAGTGGTCCTATTTTCAGGTCCAATATGTTCGTCCAAATCTTCTTGTGAGTTAATGCGTATAGCCGGTTTATTAGGACCTTTGCGGGCATAAATAGCTCCGCTACGAACCCAGCAGTATTTGAAATCGTATTGTCTTGCACGAAATCTTGCTGCTCGAAATAAATAACGATTACTTTTTGTGAGTCTTTCGTTGATATATAAGGTAGAATCGTGACCTGGAACTATCTCGGTACTGTTGATGTTGCGTCGGACTTTGGCAGCTTTAATAAATTCTTCACACTTCTTATGACGCAGCATTCTTATAACAATCGGGCGATGAGTTATCACCCCACCCTCCTTATTGCCGTTGTTCTTGTTGCTGTATCCAACCCGCGAAACATAATCAATGTCGCTTTCAGTCAGTTCTACCCCGATTTTCTTTGCGGTGAGCAAAATAGTATGTTGTAGGTTTTCATTGGGTAGTTCAGGCATTCCAATAAGTTCAAGGTCATTCCTTATACTTTGTTGTTGATGATCATTCATGTGTGACTGAAGCAATTTTAATGACGCATTTAGCTCAAGGATTTGTAGATCTTTTACAGCAAGTTTCTTTTCATGCTCAGCTATTGTAGCAGCCATTGTTTGAGATGCTACTGTTAGTTGCGTCTTGAGATCTTGTATATCTTGCCTAAGAAGGTGTAAATCTTTATTTTGTGTTTTTAGGTCCAGTATCTCCTCTTTAAGGGAGCGTAATTCTACCAAAACAGCAGAAAGGTCGGAAGGCTCGGTGTTTTTCTTAGTCCGCGATCCTCTAGTTAAGGTAACTTTGTCAGCAGAGGTCGATGACTGTTTGGATGGGATGTGGTCGGTTCTTAAAGGCGTATTCGTGTTATCACATTTTGGTCGAGATGCAGAGCATGTCGGGCATATCCATTTGTCTTTGTATTGCTGTGAGAGTTTAGCAAACTTTTCTGATGTGATTTGAATGCATTCAATATCATACAGTGCGATGCACGAAGCGCATTTTAGGTATTTTAGCGATTGTATTTTATCACCACAACCTTTACAAAGCTTGGACATATTGTTGGAAGGTTATTGAGGCGTAGTATAATAGTAGCGATATTAGTAAACGGGAGAAAGTGCGGGGTAAGCGCGCGGGGAGTGTTTACATTTGCCACTGCGCTACTGACGAACGGCGCGTGAGCTGCGCGCGCAGTGGGGCTCGCAATGGGTGAAAGCAGCGTATATAATTCTTTGATTTAATATTTAAAAGTTTTTGTTTTTGAAGTATTGTTTAAGTTGTACAAACTGGGTGAAGTTGGCAAACGTCACTGTAATCCTTGGACACTACACTAAAAACACTGAATTTTTAACTGAGTTTAATCACTATTTACTATTTTATTAGATTTTATTTTAACGGAGCAAATTAATGTACGTCCGCACCGAAGACGCGCGCGCGGGGGGGCAATATTACAAATATGATATTACAAACAGACACTCCAATTTTATTTATTTGTATAGATCTATAGGGTGATAGAGCCAAGCTGTAGACAGTTGACTACAGCTCATATTCGCGGTTGGTTCGACCGGGGTAGTACCATCCTCACACAGAAGATTGTTGTAAAGTAGATATTACAGCTGCCTATGGGTAAGAGAGCCGGATGCTTAACCCTACTCCGTTTCCCTCCCTCTGTCACATTCTCCTTCAGGTCAAAAACGTGCGAGCAATGCCTTTGGTATGTCAAGAATCTATAGGCTATAGTAACTACCTAAAGTTAGGTGGGTTGGACGCTTGTTTACCGACCGAAGCGAAGATTTATAGTATAAAGCCTCTCTAGGCTTTATACTATAAATCTTTTAATTTAACATGTGGCAGCTACGGCGCTCTCGCCGTAGCTGCCACTCTGTATACCTATATATATTGTGTAACGCTGCTGACGCTTAGCACGGATAGAGTGGACGCGCGGCGAGCGCCCCGAACGTCCGTATAGAAGATTCGCTTCAAAAAATTAGTAGAATTCTTCAGCACACTTCAATAACACCGCTATTATGTCACTATACTATGTATAAAGAGACGCGATGTTTATAGAACAAATCAGGTCGCAAGTATTGATTAAACGGGGCATAATGGAATTACCGTCGGCTGTGCCGTGATAACTGCGGTACCCACAATAGAACTTTAGATCTACCAAGAGTTTTACGCTCGCTGGTCGCTAGCGTCTCCGTAAAGTATTTGTATGGCAAACTGTTCATCGTATCGGTGACCTGGAAGAAAATACAATGAGCTTTACTTAGGCGCTAGCGATAAGACGCTTGCTAGCGTGCGTAAAATTCATAGTAGATTCACTGGTATGTCATGATTTTGCGGTCATAAATGTTTATATAGAATTCTGGTTGGTAGTAAACGGTAATTCACACGGTTACCGCGATAACGATTTTTCTATACCTTTTACGGTATACGGGAAACGGGAAACTTACAGAAAAACCTTGTTGTCTCGAGTGTATGTTTAAAAGTGTGAGAGTAAACTAGGCGTTGTTATATGCAGAACAAAATGCTGGTGTTTTCTTCAATTGAAACGCAACCATATTTAAATATCTCATTCGAAAAATAAAACAAACTTTTAGAATGAAAGTAGAAGCATAAACAGTAGGTAAAATATTCATTTTCATTACTCATTCTCTGAAAGTAGGTCTGAACTTGCCTGAAGAGCGGGTTGAAAGTAATACTTTTCCGGCCGTGAGAATCGCTTTCAACTGACAGCTGTCAAAAAAAAAAACTAGTTCCATTTTCACATTTCTATGGAACCATGTTTAAACATTTTCTACGGTCACTCAATTACAGCACGATGTAAAATTGAAATAAAATAAAGTTAAGTATTCATTAAAGAATATATATTTTCAAATGACTTAATTATAATTAAGTTTCAACAATTTCTTTAAAATAACATAGATTTGGGCAAAATATTTAAAGATGAAAATGAAAAATAATGGCTAAATAATGAAGTTACCGGGAAAAGAAAAAAAAAAACAAAATAGGCGGCAATCCGATCTTTATTTTTTTTTTCGACATGTAGAGTATTGTTCATACTTCCTTGTATTATTTCTTTAGCCAATTCCTGTTTTTATTTTTACTTTCCTTGTATTCGTAATGAAAAGCACAGTGTTTACCTCGGGTGAAAGACTTATTTTGTCCCTCGAAATATTAGCGCCCTCGCTACGCTCGGGCGCCAAACCCCGTCTCGGGACTAAATAAGTCACTTTCACCACTCGTGTAACAATGTACTATTATGCCATGAGATTTCTGTAAAACAATTTGAAATGCAATTAAATACCACGACCACATCTAATAACATCAGTAACACAGGTTTCAAAAGAATTTCTACGCTGCCATAATAAAAATGGCACAAAGACTCACAAAAAATCAAAGGCCCGCCGCGTTTGTAAGCGAATAGGTAGGGGTGGCGGAAGTTGTATTACCGATAAATTTCCTGAGGAAAACGCGAACGCTTTGTTGTACGGGCGGCAACCCTAATTTGACGCGATTGAGTTTCACGGAACTCTATGATTGTCCACAGTCCAATTGAGGTCCCGCAGACAAACCAGGTATAATTGGCACCAGCCAAATAAAACGCCCGGTACAGCAGGCTTACTCTCGACACTCGATCTCAATCGGAATTTGAAATTGGGATCGAGATCTTGTCATTTGGTACTCTTGAATGCTACACTAGCTCACGATTGGAATCGTATTTGGTGGAATTTTTTGGAACTAAATGAAATCGACTTTACTCGAATGAATGCACTTTTTCGGTACTCTTGACGGGATTTTGACATTGACATATCGAGTTTGAGTTCGTGTTTACGATCGAAGTTGTACGATTACAAAAAAGTAACTTTTTCGGGTTCGAGTTTGTGATTGTGAAAGATTTGTGAAGTTTTTATTGTGAACAATGGCACGTTTAGCACTTATTATTGATATTTTGGACAATGCTCATAAGTTAGATATGAGACAAAGGCGGAATTTGAGAAGAATGGCGCGTTATGCAAATAATGCATTTGCCATGACGAACGACGAGTTTAGGAAAAATTACCGAGTAGATAAGGAGCTTTTTGAAGAGTTATATAAGGATTTGGAACCTTTGCTGTCCCAGCCTAGTCGCCGTAGCGATATACCAAAAAAATACAAGGTTTGTAAACCACCAATTAACTTAGGTTATCTAAGTGCCTATTAAGGTTTTCACATAATACCTATTTTTCATTATACTTATTCTATTATTTAGGTTTTAGTGGCTCTCTCATTCTACGCCACTGGTAGCTACCAAAGATTAGTGGGTGGGACACAAGGTACAATGATGTCCCAACAGTCTGTTTCAAGAGCCATAAGGGAAGTTACAAATGCCCTAAATTCAAATAATATTTTGAATAAATGGCTTAAGTATCCACAGACTCGCCAACAACGAGATTTAATTAAACAAAGGTGCGTACCTACTTACTTATCTTTTACCATCCATCATTCAATACGCTATTGCAACTTCATTGTCAGGATTATTATGCTAGTAATAAATTAATTTCAGATTTTATGAAAAATTTAAAATTCCTGCTGTCACAGGATGTATTGATGGTACTCATGTGGCTATAGTGCGACCATCACAGAATGAAGAACGGTTTTACAACAGAAAAGGTTACCATTCAAGAAATGTTTTAATTGTAAGTTACATAGGTTTTTTATCTCATCTAACAGGGATATTTTAGCATTTTCTTAAAGTATGTTTTATTTTCAGATTTGTGATGCAGACCTCAATATACTAAGTGTGGATTCCTCATTTGGTGGAGCCACACATGACACTTTTGTCTGGAATCAACATCCTGTTAAAGCACACCTATCAACTTTAATAAATGCTGGAGAAAGGGTTTTTTTACTTGGTAAGCATTTCTTGTTCAAAATAAGCTTTAATATTCATTATGTTTGCAATATATTTCATAAATATACCTATTATAATGATGAACATTTTTTAGGTGACTCCGGTTACCCTCAAAGGGAGTATATGATGACACCAATAGTGGATGCACCGCCTGGCTCAGCGGAAGAATACTACACCAAACTGCATTGTGTGGCTCGCAATACCGTTGAGCGCACAATTGGTGTTTTAAAAAATAGATGGAGATGTCTTCTGGCCCATAGAGTTCTTCATTATCATCCAGACACAGCAGCTAAAATAATAAATGCTTGCTGTGTCTTACACAACATTTGTAACCGAGCACGACTGGGTCTAGAAGATATTGAGGATGCCATAACCATGGAAGAAATTCAACTGGGACAGGATGAGTTAGAGGTGGATGGAGGTTCTGCCCCCGTTGAGCTGCGCAGAGGTGTCGAGGCTCGTGCACAACTTGTACAAGAACTGTGGACAGCTAGGCATCTTCATTAATATTGTTATTTTATTATGTGAGAACAAATTTCTGACTAGACTGATTCTATTTAATAATAATTCAATCAACTAAAAAAAATCGCCTATCAATTTAACAAGGAAATGCAGCCAGCATTCTTGGCACCATCCCACACAGGCAGGGTTCATTTTAAGTCTAATGTTTTTTATTTAAAGTGTTTCTATTATTGTTCTATTATTATATAAGGTAAGTTACATAACTCAATGTGTAAAATTTTCAATTAAAATTGTACTTTATTTTATAATTTCTATTCTATTTTATGTGTTTAAAATGTTTAAATAAAATAATGAGTTGTGCTATGGGTTTTGTTAAGCAAAATAATATTAAGCTTTCATAAATAGTAGGTATATTATGTATAAGTTCATGGCACAAATAATATACATGTCTAATTAATATTAACAAGTATTTGGATAAATAAAATTATAGCTTTTTAATATGAGTTTTTTTTATTTATATTCACCTAAAGCATTTCAATGTACTCATTTTAATCAATCCAAAAAAGTTTCTAAACAATAATAAATAATACAATGTAAATTCCATATTTTTAGCACCTAGTTAAAATCCTAAAGTAATAATAGCTTAAATTAATATTAATATAATTACTATCTATTTTGTCTGAGGGCATCAGCAATGCTATGCAGAGCATTTGCCACAGCTTGAGAGCCTTCTATTATTGCTGTTGTGAGTCCATCAATTTTGTCAACAACTTGAGATAAGGCTCTTGCTGTGACAGTTTCTGCTTCAACCCTCTGCCTCTCTATTGATGCAAATCTGTCCCGGTCTTGTTCTAGCATAGTCCTTGATCGGATACGCTGTCTTGGGGGGACACTGGTCCTACTAGGACTCTGCTGTTCTCTTGCTGGTGCTATAACAGGGAAATAAAAATTAAATAAATAACATTTAAGAAAGAAATGCATAAAAGATATATAGTAAGAAAAGAAAAATAAATTACTTCTCTCAGTCTCCACATTCTGGACAGGAGTAGCTTGAGATTCCAACTCATTCCCATCCATATTGACATTTTGGCTTGGAATTATAATTTCCAACTCGATATCTTGGCTTTGACTCTGGAATCAAATAAGAAATGATGACATAACTTAGTTCAACATTATTAGGGTGCTCATTTAAATCAATTTGCAAATTGTTATTGACCAGAATTTACAACTAAACAGACTTACTGTGGATGGGAATGGATTGACAGCAACATGGCTGTCTCCTGCAGCAAATCCAGGCCCCCCCATCACAGCGACTAGGCGTTGGTCAATTGGTGTCAATGTAGGCACATTGTCAGCTGACCCACCACCTGTGCGCCTCATTGATTGTGCATGCTGGGAACATGTCTTCTTAAGGGCACACTTTTTGTCAGCCCAATACTAAAACAAATAAATATAATTACCAACATTATCATATGATTTCTAGGTGAAAAAAATGTTTTCGAGTATATAGATATTAGGTACCTTAGCCCAGCCTTTACCATCTTTCTGCGCACCGCCTAGTGCATTTAAGGACACTGTAATTTCGTCCCACTTCCTTTTAGTTTCCTGCTTAGCGTGGGCAGTGCGCAAAAGGCCCTTGGCAATTCCGGGGTTTTGTACTAGAAAATCCACGAGAGTTTCTAGCTGTTGTGGTGTTGGCCTGCTCATCCTATAAGAACGATCAATTATTGTGAAGTGTCTTATATCGAAGTTTAAAGGAATTCTTATATATTTAATGGAATTGTGGCCTTACCTTGATTTTGTCGTCTTCCTCGGTTGAATACTTTAAGTACAGTAACTTGAACGTGTGCATTATAAACGTAGCTGCATTCGAAACGAAAAACACTTGAAACTTGAAAACTTTTAGATAACATTGCTTTAAAACTTTTGCTTATCACAAGCCTAATAAATTCACTGTTTTTGTATTTGAAGTGGATGACAAGCGCGCGGGTTTTTTTTTAATAGACCGTAGGCAATGACATACACAGTTAGCCATTGATACCTCAGTATTTACTGTCAAAATACATATAAATGCTAGCAAATAACACTTATATGATTATTAATGTTAATATAAACATCAAATACAATTTTATATATAGATTTTAAGAGTTATTCATTATTTTTAAATTTGGTAGTTAATCTTTTTATTTATAAGGCCACCCCATGTCAATCAGTGTACTCGAACATGCAGTCGATTCCAATGTCTATCTCGATTTCGTTCAGGAGTGCCAATTTTCTGGAGATTGAGATTGAAACTGAATCGGATTGGAATCGGATCGAGATTAGAATTTATTTCAAGAGTAAGCCTGCAGGTCGAGGATAATTTAATCTGGGCGGTAAACGTAGTAATAAAATACATAACACATTTCGATACCGCGTACAATTTCGTAGCAGCGACATCTATCGCGACATATATAACTAATCATAGTAAATGAACGTTTCACGCCTAAACATACCGCCCACCATGGACGAACTGTCCATAAAACTATTTTTCCTAAGCTAATAGTTACTAGCACAACACCGAAATACAATTTAAGAACCGCCCACAATGACCACAGTTAGGCTGCTGCCGAAAACATAGCAAATACTTGCTGCAAAACCTTATAAAACAAACCGATTGGATAACTGAACCTGAACTAGAACATGTCAACAATAACAAATGTAAAACGGAATAACAAACAACATAACATATAACAACAGCAACGGTTACAAATTTCAAATTAACTCGTAACAGGTTAAATAATAAGCTTGGATACAGGTCTCTTGATAACATAATCCCTTACACTTTAACGAGACAGCACGCGTAAGAATGTCCAAGCCACTATGTTTGTCTGTAATCACTTCGCACAATTAAGTCAATACCGAATGCGACTTGTATGGAATCAGCATCGAATGTTATATATCTTCCACCCCGTTAGCCTTCTGCAATCACCCGCCCACCGTGAGGATACCCTCAGCATCAGAAATGGATCGCGCGAGGTGAGTTTACTACTTTTATTTACGCTACCTTATCTTTGTTAACTATAACTTTCTTCCAGAAACTTCTCTCCTGGCACAACCGGATACAGGTAAGTAATGAATCCTTTATTTCCTTAGTAGTTAGCTAACGCGTAGGTTAGATGTAGAATTAGATTTGAATACATAAACATTTTACAGTTATTTTATTTTAGTTAAATTTGAAAATATTGAAACTACCTTTTACTCTCTACAACTACGAACGTGACATATACTTAATTGTTATTTTCTTTTAACCTAGTTCTCTGAAATTCTCCTTTAGCGCAATAGAACGATGGACTGTATTTATTTCTAACTTATTTTCAGATAAATCACCGGGACTTGCTTCCATCCACCTGAGGAAACGTAAGCCAATGAGGCGACCCCTTGATAACCTGTTCGCTGCTAATAAAACTTTCTCCCTCATCATGTGAAATCTGTTACAGTGATTGTACGGCCAAATTAGGTGCTGAGGATGTACCAAAAGTATTCTCTTAAGATGTTGAAGTTCTGAATTCACGTCCCTACACCAAAAAAGGTGTTGAACATCAACATCGTCCTCAGACACTTTTATCTGCCTACACATTTTCGCGCTTTCAGCTACAAAACTCACAGGATAGCAACGACAGCGTTTGCAATTACGTCTCAAATTAGGTTGATGAGCTGGGTCGACCACCATGTTGTGGTTCAACAATGTACCATTATCCAAAGCACATGATGCGTCGCCAATGCCCTTGAACGAAATTTCCGGATTTTTGATTATTCGTTTCTCTAAAGAATAAAAACTTTTTTCACCAACATCCAAAGAATTACCATACTGACATGGGAATTCAGTAAATTTTGATGGTAACTTGACCTGAGTGTGCATACTCAAAACCGTGTCTTGTCACCCAGAACATTCGTTCATAGGTGATTGTATACAGCCAGAGAGAATCCAACCGAGCTTGGTATTTTGAGCCACGGGATAACCCGGCGGACCCTTGATAACACCTTCCAACAAAATCTGACCATATACTTCTGCTCCCAATAAAACTTCCACTTTGTTTGGTATATCAAACAAAGGGTCTGCTAATTCTAGAACCGAAAGTTGGGACAACGAAGACTTCATCTCAATCTTCCGTTCCGGAAGAATGGACGTGATTGTATTTAGTACGTGAGCTTTAACAACAACTATAAAGTTGGGATCATGGCGTGACTGAACCCTAATGGTAACGAACCATTTTGACTGCACCGTTGCAGCCTGGTCACTGCCAAGTCCTGAAATATAGCTCACAACTATAAAGTTGGGATCATGGCGTGACTGAACCCTAATGGTAACGAACCATTTTGACTGCACCGTTGCAGCCTGGTCACTGCCAAGTCCTGAAATATAGCTCACCCCTGGAATCTTCTTCAGACCAAGCATCTGGACCGCTGACTCGGTGATAAAGGATGCTTGAGATCCTTGGTCTAAGAGAGATCTCAAAAAAATTGTACCTGTTCTCGCTTCTACCTTAATTAAGGCAGTGGCCAACAATACGTGGCTGCTCCAATTGGAGAAACAGGTAACAATGTGTGAACCTCGCCTGGTGATGCCGATGATGGTGGTGAAGAATGATCCGCACCATCTTCAGATTGACCACTGGAATCGTGATCACTGCTAGGAACCGCTCTTGGATGAATTAAGGAGTGATGACTCCTTTTGCAAATACGGCAATTGGTAGACTGACGACATGAAAATACTGAGTGTGTTGAACCAAGACAATTATAGCATAACCTATTGGTTTGGACAAACTTACGGCGCTCATCTACATCAGCCTTAGCAAACTTCTTACAATTGATTAATTTATGAGACTCCGAACAAAAATTGCAAGATGCTAAAGCTGAGGTTGCATGCATAACCTTTGGAGCACGAGTACTTGTTGACTTAGCCGTATCTAAAAATTCAAGTGATTTAAAGCGCTGATCTAAAAACTCTTTAAAATCTTTTCTTGACTCTGTATCCAGCTTCAAACTAACTATATAAATCACAATAACATCCCAAGAGGAAATGTCAACCTTTAAATTTTCTAGGGCGTGCATACATTCATTTGTTGTGTCTAGCAATTCCTTTATAGCATTGGACGACTCAGATAGTACATTTTTCTGACTCATAAAACGTTTTAAGATGCAATTAGCCAAATGTCGTTTATTGTTATAGCGTAGCTCTAACTGATCCCAACACGTTTTATAATTCGAATCAGTAATAGGAATATGCCGCAATAACTGTTCAGCTTCACCTGTCAAATGACCTTTTAAATAATGAAGCCGTTGAACGTCATCCAATCCTTCATTGTTATGAATCAAAGATGTGAACAGATCGCGAAAACAAGTCCATTCGGTATACTGACCGCTAAACGTGGGTAACGTAATTTTCGGCAAATGAACACTAGAGAATTGGTTGACCTTTGACACATTGAAAACTGAATTAGACATAGAAATTAAATCAGAACTGGTCTTAAGTTTAAGCAAAGCTTCCTTGAGTTCTGTCTTATAATCGGTACATAGTTCTTCTGTTATGTAATAAGCATCAGTGGTACAGTAACTCGACTTTTTGTACTCCTTGTCATCAAACTCAGACACGATAATCTTGTGAGTATCACCATATGCACTCCAATACTTTTTCAAAGTCTCAAGACGTGTCTCCAAGTACGGTACTGTAATTCGCTCCTTGGGAGATTTTTTATAATTAGCTATCGCCTTCTGAATGCTTAATAGAACATGTTCCTGAATTTTAATATAAGTCTCCATTTTTACTATATTTCTTCTATGTCCAATGTGTAACTATCCTAAGTAATTTACTTAGGCGCCCAAAAATACAATTGTAGTTGAAGCCACCAAGTTATCTTCTCAGTTGCTGGACTTTTGCTCAAAATATTCTAAGTGTTTGGCACTTCGGCCGGAAAATGGGCATGGATTCCCCGTGTTTCCACTTTTAGCCCTACTATTCTAAGTCCCAAGCAACTATTTCCAAAGTCAATTTTCTCTTGAATATTTAACTAAGTCAATATAATCATTGAAAGTACTCACAGTTTGCCATATCACACACTTCACCTTTTTCCTGGCCCAACTCACTTCCGCTACCGCTTGTGCGCGCCGCTGCTTTCGTGGCCCCACACTGTTCCATCACTCGCTGACAGTTGGAGCTCGCCTCTCGCGCGACAAGGGTTTGCCGCCATCTTCAAGTTTCTATCCGACTCGGACGGACCATGTCCACAGTCCAATTGAGGTCCCGCAGACAAACCAGGTATAATTGGCACCAGCCAAATAAAACGCCCGGTACAGGTCGAGGATAATTTAATCTGGGCGATAAACGTAGTAATAAAATACATAACACATTTCGATACCGCGTACAATTTCGTAGCAGCGACATCTATCGCGACATATATAACTAATCATAGTAAATGAACGTTTCACGCCTAAACAATGATTATAGAAATCGCAAGTGATAATGGACATGAATCGCTTTCTTATAGAAATACGATACTCACGCAATTCAATTATCTATTGTAACTTGGTAGCGATAGTAATGTTTCGATTCTAGTGGGAATATCATAGAAATGATCATTTTAGCTTTCATTATTACCTACGGGGCGTCTAAAACTATTCCAATACTTACCTAAACTCATTATTTTAACTTGCAGGTGTTTCGTAAAAGTTACTTATTCACCTTACTTCTCACTTCATGTTTTCTTGGTAAGGCCACGGTTATTTGAAAATACACTGTTATAGCATCAATATATGGTACATATTCTTAAAATTCTTACAATATTTTATCTTCCTGTGTTAGTACATTCAATATCCTAAGTGCGAGTTTAATCGTTATCGATACGCATACTCAATTGCCTGCGTTTATTGTATAGCAAATTAAAAACAAGAGCAGATCAAAACGAGGACTTATAAACTGGTATAAACATCAGTTCGCACTGAATAAACATTAACAAAACTTTATAATGTTGGCTTTATTTTTTGATAGAACAAAATGAAGACAAATCATAAATCGGTGTAAATGTTCATCAGTGTAAACAAGGGTTAAGGTTAGCCTACGAGAAATCTCGCACTTAGGGTACAGAAGCATAAACTATATATGCTTGTATAGGTTTACGTATGTATCTTTTCAATCATGGTCTCACTATCTCCCTGCCGCGTGTGAGAAGGATGCATCGAAATTGACTCATTTCTCGTTAGTTACAGAGTCGTGTTGGAGGTGGCTGGCAACTCGGACGCAGTGATTCTCAGCGGCTTGGAGGCCGACACGCAGTACCAGGTGACCGTGGCCGCGCTCTGGGGTGGCCACAAGTACAGGAGCAGGCCTATTGTCTTCCGCACACTGGGTAAGTTGGTTTGACGACCACTTGCCGCAGTGGTGCCAGTGCCGCCTCACTGCACATGGTTGTTGCGGGTTCGGTTCCCGCCGGTGCAAATTTTGGAAATGGCCTTTTCGTAATGGTCTGTTCTGGGTCAGGTCTGGGTGTCACTGGGATCGCCCCAGTCCATTGTACGGTTCCCATAGTACAAGCGTTGCTTAGTTTGGGACCATACAGTGGGTGTGTCAGACTGGTGATATATATGCGATATAACTATCTATAAAATTTATAGACCATCAATAAATATTTTTTTTGTGTCCCGCTTTGCACCGAAGGGAAGAGGAAAATGTTTTTTTCGATTCAATTCGTGCGTCCAAGATAATTTAACTTTTCCCCGGGATTCGTTGAGGGTCAAACCCCGACGTAATTATTGGTCACCATTTTTGATCCTGGTTTACAGGAGTAACAGTGGAAGGAGTGTATGGCGGGACCAGTGCCAATAAAAAAGACCAACAATAAAATCTTAAATTAAGTACTTAGATATTTCAATAATTTTCGAAAGACAATGAAATCCATGCCAGTGGGTCAGTGAATTGCATTATGGCTTGAATCCCCCTCGCATTAACGGGAGGCCTGAAAACACAATAACAACAATACCCAAAAAATGCTGAGAACAGCATGATGGTACCGAAATGATTAAATTAGGTATTGTTAGAATTTGCGAGCTTCGTAAGGCAATTAACCTTCATTAATATTGCTTTGAAAGCAGCGCAGGGAATTGAGGATACGAACAAAGCTGAAATTTTTATTACAGACTAGCTGACGCGACAGACGTTGCCCTGTCTTAACTTTAGATATTGAATTCGAATGGTTTCACTTAACTTTCTTATTTTTTTTATTTCATAAGTACCTTCTCCTGATAATAATAAACACAACAAAACAATAATTAGCGAAATTGTTCCATCGGTCCACGCGTGATGCAATGACCAAGGAAATCAAGATTCATTTTTATATATATAGATAGATGCAGTACAAAATAATTTAATTGACGTACTGTGGCTCTACTAGCTACAGTAAAGACGTGCGATAGAGGCAGGCAACCGGTGACGATAACGCCTGCCAACACTCTACACCTACATACTAGAAAGGATACTCGTTTCGATTCCTGTCGCGGGAAAATTCGTAATTGACCAGTGCGTAATCTTTCCCAGTCTGGGTGTTATTGATATCCCGCCGGATGATTGTACGGTAGCCATAACAGCGTTTCTTAAATTGCGAGTTGCGACCATAATTGGTAAGTATGTTATAAAAAAAAAAATATGACATGTAAAAAGACAACCCCGCTGAGTTTCTTGCCGGATCTTCTCAGTCGAGGTCGCGTTCCGATCCGGTTGTAGATATAAGAAAAAAAAAATAAAATTGACAATTTGTAAGTGCCCCCGTAGGCCTACACAAAATAAACGATTTGAATTGAATTGAATTGAATTAAGTGGCTAATTTTCTTCCAACTCATCCTATTATTTCATTCAAATAAATTCGTGCGGGTTTCAAGACAATCTAAATTTACCCCGGGACTCGTCGAGGGTCAAACCTCAGCGTCATCATGTCAATCCTGGATTAAAGGAATAATAGTGACGGGACTGAGTGGCGGGACTATAAAAAGACTAATAATCTGGTGATCTTTAAAAAAAAAAAATAACTTATATTTACTATTTATAGGAGTGAACGAACTAGTAGTCACCCTCTCATAATAGTGATGCTTCGCGTGTTAACTATTAATATGGGAGGCGAGACATGCAAGGCACACATTAGCATTAGTGGGATGAGGTCGGGCCGCGGCACACTATCTATGATTTTTGTTTTATATTTTCATGTATTAGAGTAAAAGTAAAATGGGGCACGTTAGATCTGTCTCAAGACCGATGTGACACTAGACATTTAATTATAATTTATAATATTATATATTTTTAAGTAACATTTCAAACTAAAAACTAAAATATATATTAAATACTAGCTGTACCCGTGACTTCGTCCGCGTAGACTTTCATATTTATTCACCTTTTAAACCTTCTCTGGACTTCCACAAATAATTCAAGACCAAAATTAGCCAAATCGGTCCAGCCGTTCTCGTGTTTTAGCGAGACTAACGAACAGCAATTCATTTATATATATATACAGATGATGTAAGTAAACTTATATCGAAATAACTTCTAAGAGGAGACTTTTACTACTAAAGTTATTAGTAGTAGTAATAAATACTGAGACGAGAGAGTTAATTAATAACTTAATCAAAGAGATTATATATGTGTAAGTAAATACTTTTTGGTGAAGTGAATATTTTATAGAGTATATTACTTATACTAGGTGAAACAGAAAGGGTATACTACTTTTTTTGCAACTTAACTTTGTAAATCCAAAACGATCGGCTTTGTGGGACAATTGAAGTACTCAAGGTTTTGTAGACTTATGAAATCTGTCAATAGCTGTATTCCTATAACACCTTTTTATTTTTCAAGTTTCTTCCAAAGCTGATAGTTTCAGAATTACAAAGTTAAGTTTTGAAAAAAAAGTATACCCTTTATGTTTCAACCTGTATAGATACTCTAATATGTTTGATAAGTGCACGTAAACATGAAAGTTAATTTGTTTATTTCAAGCTATCAATCTCATTACAGCTTCCCTGATTGCGTCCGTGACATCGTGCAATGTAAAAGGCTTAAAATAAAATCGGCGGAAATAAAAATCAAACAATAAAATCATTATAATCTGTTTGGTTAATATTATATACAACGAAGTATAATACTCGTACAAGCCCTTGGCGGCTTTTGAGGTGCGGCTATTATATTGTACGGTATAGTTATAAGTGTTTGTAAAGTAAATGAAATGAATTATTTTTTAATTTAACTCAAATCTCCGTATTGAGTTCTTACGATATTTTTGATTCCTAACATTTTCTTAACTAGGTATTTCTTCACATTATTGACACAAAAATATTTTCCAAAAAATTAAAGCTACATACATACTCTACATAGTTACTATGAACTTTACATTGTTAGAATGAATGTACCGTGAGCTTTAAAAAATTAAATTCAGGGCAAACAATAGCAAAAAGAGACCATCAATCATTACCCACAAATATACAAGTACTTTATTTATTTCAGTCTATTCCTGTAAATGTTAACATAATATCGTCCCCTAAATCCTACTAATATTATAAATGCGAAAGTTTGTGAGTGTAGATGTATGTATGTATGTATGTATGTTTGTTACTCCTTCACGCAAAAACTACTGAACGGATTTGGATGAAATTTGGAACACAGATAGATTATAACCGGGATTAACATATAGGATACTTTTTAACCCAATAATCCAATACTACGCGGATGAAGTCGCGGGGTACAGCTAGTACAACATAAACTATTTACCAAGAGCCCTTATTACCCGTACACACACCACTTTCGACTGGATTAAACAGACAAAAACCACTAAAAGCGTGCCAACAGATACATGCGATTGTCGCCGTTATGTCCACAGCTTACAATTGCCTGGTGTACCTACCTGTTGCTTTCCTTTATTTAGTCCCTAATAGGTACAAATCCTACTAATATTATAAATGCGAATACTTATTTGTGAGTGTGGATGTATGTTTGTACTCCTTCACACAAAAACTACTGAACGGATTTGGGTGAAATTTGGAACACAGATAGTTTATAACCGGGATTAACATATAGGATAATTTTTATCCCGATAATCCCGAAATTTTTGCTAAGTTAAAATACTACGCGCATGAAGTCGCGGGGCACAGCTAGTAGTTTCATATATGTAAAATGTTTTATCTATTAGCAACCCGCCTCACGCGGCTTTTCTCTTATATGTTTGTATTAAATTGAATGTATTATTGGTACATCCACTTAAACCTTTTGGATGAATTTCTCTAAATGGCTGTGAAAACCGTATCAAAATCCGTCGCGTAGCTTGAAATAACTAAGCGGACAAAGAGACACACAGACGCGGATAGACACTATGTTTTAAAAATACTAGGTATTTAGAAATTTTAATTCTGTCGATATATCGTCAATATATCGAACTTACTCTAAAACATTTCAAGAACGACAGCTACGAGTATTCAGATAATCTGGCAATTTTTGTATATTTAGTGATATTCTAGTATCATATCCACCGTGATAATATTTAGAGTAAAATAGATGTATTAATAAATGCACTGCACACGGTCTTTTTCGCGAATTACAAAATTTGTCTTTTATTATTGTCAGAATTTGAAAAATTTCTAAAAGAACTCAAAAAATTTGACCTTCGCGGGCTAGACAGGCGCCTTCACCTTAAATGTATAATTTATTTTAATACCTTTAATAAATTCTATAAGTCCAATAAGTCCAAAGAGTGCCATTGGAGGGCACGGCAGCTTCTCCGCCGAGTTTAATTATAATTGGATATCGTTTTGCAGAACAGAATCAAACCACATGCACTGCTGTAGACCAAAACTAACCTTGTGTATGTGGTTCTAGGTTGGTTTAAGTTTGCGGAAGTGTGTGTGGGTTGGTTTTATTTTGTAAAACTATGTCCAATTGTATAATAACTTTCGTCCCACTTGTTAATACTCCCAAACACAATGTTTGTTGCGTGCAGCAATGTGCGTGTATCCAATCCCAAGAGTGGAAATAACAGGATATGACGGTTTTAGGTGCAGCTCTCAAACTATGAGTGCTTACATTTCCACAATGGAGTGCTCTAAGCAGTGTGTTGGGTTTTTCATTACGAGTGGGCGACAATAATGATGTAGGTAATCGCATTGTTGTGTGTTATAAGGAATTTTTTTATTACAATATTACCTCACATACATTTATTTTATGTAGATATAGGTACCTATCTACATTGTTTTGTATTATTTTTCTAAAAACACTCAAAACTGAAAGCACAACTAGAAACACTTAAGACTGAAAACATACCGAGTTACTGTAAGTTGTTTGTAATCCAAAATCTGTGTTTAATGTGATATGAAACATACTTAAACTAATTAAATACTGTACATATTTAAAATACTAAATGGAGACAAGTGGAAGCAGTTCTTTGACTGTTCCATAAAATATTTTGAAAGTTCATTCACCTCCATAGTTATCGGTACTTGAACTCGGATTCCGGATTATAACAACATCTGATGGAATTGATATTCTGGGCACAAATAAAGAGAACAATAGAATACCTTTTTCTATCTTATTTACTTTTCTTTTGTATTTACGATCAGTCACCGATTATAAGAAAGTAAAATAAATAAACAGGATACGCTCCTACTGCTTTCAAAAGCTGCTTTTACTGTTTTTTTCCGGATTTACTCAGTCGAGGTCGCGTTCCGATCCGGTTGTAGATATAAGAAAAATATATAATAACTAGCTTCGTCCGCGTGGAATTTAACTTAACAATCATCCCCTATTTTTTCCCCTTGGGGGTAGAATTCATCAAAATCCCGTTTTAGCGGATGCCTACGTCATAACATCTACCTGCATGCCACATTTCAGCCCGATCCGTCCAGTGGTTTGGGCTGTGCGTTGATAGATCACTATGTCAGTCAGTCAGTCACCTTTGTGTTATATAAATTTAGATAACAATTTGTAAGCGTCCCCGTGGGCCTAAATAAAATATCACTTTGACTTTGACTTAAAGTTCCGACCGCAAAGTGCCTAAAAAGAGCCATATTGTTGCGCAAACAATGTTATTCATCCGTCTGTCCATCCGTCATAGATTTCTAGTTATTTTAAAAGTAGGTGCCTACTTACAGATCACATAATATATAAATAATAGCACTTCTTCAAACGATCGATCAATAAAAACAGACATAATAATTAGGCACCAATAAGTGAGTCTTCTAATTGACGTTAGTCTCAATTACTAGTGTTTTTCAAACATAAATAAATTATCGTTTCTTGCTGATTGTGTATGCGTCTAACGCAAGTCCCATTAGCAAATGGTAGGTACTTCTAATAATTATCCTGAGAGCATTTTAACGTAATTTATAAGACATTAGAGTCAAGTAGACTCGGTCTAAGTACCGCAAAAAGCACTAACACGCACTTAATCGAAATAATAATGTGAACATGTTAGAAACACACATTATTGTCGTTTATCTATATATAAAATGAATGTTTGTCTGTATGTTCTTTACAGAATCGTAAACTATGCATTTGATCATGTTATGATCTTCAGCAAAGTGTTGTGCATGAGCCCACAAAGGTTTCTGAGTTGGTACGACCATAGTTCACATAGTTTTATGGTTAGTCTGTGGTTTGGTTGGTTTTATGGTTTCATAGTTTACATAGTAGGAAATTCACATAGTTTAATGTGAATTTCATTATTTATTCTAAAATAACTTATCAGAATGGCTGCATAAGCCTAGCGTTAGTTACAGACGCGGTACATCGAATTGGATTTTGTTTTTAAAACGTCAGTAGTTTTCGTCACGTGAGTTGTTAGGATTCGATTGGACTCAATTCGACGCGTTTCATGGCCTCCAGGCCTTACCTTTAAGTGCCCATAAAATCTGGCCACCTTTGTACTTTCATTTAAGTGTCTGTTTTATTTTTATTTCCATCTAAGCAAAGGAAGATATACTTAGTAGTCTTATAAGTATATATTCTATTTCTCTTGTACTTAAACGGAAAATACGTGATGTTAGACCATAAAACTACCGTTTTCTACCGGCTGTTACTCGTTTTCCTCGTAAAATATAAAGATTCATACACAATTGGACATGGTTTTGCAAAAGGGAACTAACCCACACTTAGTCCTGCAGACTAAAATCAACCCTAGAAGAAGTATTTGTGGATTGGTTTCAGTTTGCAGAAGTATTGTTGGTTGGATCCATTCTACATATCTATATTCAACTGAGGTGCAACAACGTTCTTTGTGCTCAGTTTAATGTTCAGCGGTGTTTTGGCGAGCTTCCAGCCGGTTCATTTACTCGGCGTAGTCGATCATCCGGATGTGCGGTTGCACGGGCATCTCAAATGCGCTTATTCTGATAGCAACCATAATATGTACATATTATAGGGTTTAATTTAGATTTTTAGTGAAGTGCACTTTGTTATAGGATACATGTTTACTTACTTTTTTATGTTGGTAAGTATAATTTAAATAAGTATTTATTTTGTAAAGATTTATTAAAAAAACAAAATTATATTAAAATAAAACCTGCTCGCGTGGGATGGTGCCAAGAATGCTGGATGCATTTCGTAGTTGAATCTGTACTTAAAAAAAATTAAAACATTCAGCTTTATATGTGAGATCATTGTATGTAGGTATATGTGTATAGCTGCAAGAATGTAGTATCCATTTTGTATTTTTGACTCTAACAAAAAGGGTATGTTTATGCACAGTTCACTTAAAAATTGTAGGAATAAAACTCTCTTCTCACACGATCCCGTTTCGACATTGCATCCGACAAAATGCAAACATCAGAATACTCTTGTTGAATACACGGTAGAGTGCTCTGACCGATTTCTAAAATTGGACTCGACATTTAGTTTGCTGGGTCTTATTGGTTGTATTGCTAATAAGTGATTCCTAACTATCGACTGTCTGTCGATAGGTTGCCATTTCTATCGTGACCTCTAAAAGTAGTCACAATATAGATAGTGTTATCGATATTATCTATCAAAAATCATGATCAATATTATTGATAACGAGTAATACGAGTAAGTAGTCAAAGGCTCCCATTAATAGATCAATCTCAAGTCTGAGAGAGATCTTAGAAATGTCATGTGTATGTCATTCCAGTACAAAATAACATGCAAGAGTAAGCTCTTGCATGTTCAAGTAAGCTCAAGACTACTATCAGGCTTGAGATCGATTTATTAATACGGACCTATTAGTATCGACACTATTGAGTACTGATACTATCACATAGCTATATTCTATATTTTTGCGTACCTACGATAAACCGACATAGGTTAACTGTAGAACACCATTTATAACAATCATTTTGGCCACATATCTTTGATCATATATCATTGGCCATTTGTTGACCACCTCCACGCCAAACTTCCAACATCTCTACTAATGCTGGTATCATGTGTGTGTAGAGCCCCCGCGGACTTCGCCGCAGCAGGACGGGGGGCTGGCGGGGGCGACGCCCCGCTCCTCGGCCGCGCCTCCCGACCCCTCACCCACTTTCCCAACGGTAATTGTTACGATTATATTATTATAAAATAGTTTTTTTTATTGCCTAGGTAATAGAACATTTCACAGGTAGCTTGTGAAAAATCATGTTATAAAGGTTTTCATAAGTAGCACCTGCTATCGACGTATCTAGGAACTTTTAGCAATTAAAACGCAAAGCGTTCGTTATTGTCACGGTATTTATGATAAGTCATCGACCAGTGAAATCATAGGATTACGCGTCATAGGGAAAATTCACTAGGTATGAATTAAGTCATTAACTTTGAATATAAAAGGTGAAATAGCCGTGAAAGGAAAATATAATTTCACTTATACTTATAATGAAATTGAATTTAAAGTAGCAATTATTTCCATGACTACTAGGTAGGCACACTAACATGAAAAACAGTTCAACTGATAAAATGTAGTAGCCGTCACCCAGGACATTTATTCACATACGCGATGCCGCCTTTTAAGGACCTGGGCACTTGATTTTAAAGGACCCCATGTTGTAATGGAGTGATGTGTAGTATACTTTTGATTTACATTACAAAACATCTGGAACACATGTTGGAACATTGGTAACACAGGTGAAATAATCCATAATTAGGGCAAAAATACAATACACTCATTAGCGAATGCAAGTGGAATACGCTCCTTCGCGTCAACGAAAGCTAGATAATGTTGGTCCTAAAACGTTAAACTAAAATTCATGTTTCTGTACATTTCATGACGACCGCTTGGCGCAGTGTTTTGAGTGTAAGCCGCTCGGCTAACTGCATCGGGTGGTTGCGGGTTCGATTCCCGTCAGGGTAAATTTCGGAAATGACCTTTTCGTAATTTTCCCTTGTCTGGGTGTCACTGTGATCGCCCCCAGTCCATTGTACGGTACCCATAGTACAGGCGTTTCTTAGTTTGGGACCATACTGTTGGTGTGTTCGTCTGGCGATATTTATTATTTATTTTATTATTTGATTCTGGTCCTGGCCCATCTTTATTTCAATCAGTTCACTAGAACGGTCAATCAACGTTGATGAGCTTGTTAAATACTACAATAGCCCCAAATTCGGGCGTATTCACAGTTAAAATCAGCATTTCTAATGAAATATTCGGCTGGATGATTTCACCATTCACAATTTATCAGACTATGCCCGAAACTTCTTGAGGTAATTAGAATTTGTTTGTGTCTAAAATGAGCTCAATCATTAAGATTTTGTTGAACCTGTTGGTATGAGATCTAATTGAATGGAAAGACTTTTGCTATTTATGGACTAATGGTTTATGCATGACGTAGGTATATACATCGTTTAAGTATTTAAAGATAGTAGGGACTCTCATGATGTTCGATGGTATACCAAGTAAATTTTCTACAATTAAATAATTTTGTACTATATAAATAAATAGAGAATAACCTGAATATACTAATTTTAGGGTGATAAAAACTGTTTTAGGCCTTGAGTCTTGAAACATATTTTCAAAACCGTAAGGCCCAGCGCACACCGCTGGAGGCGCGGCGGAGAGCAATTGAAGACAACAATTTAAAATAAACCTTAACTATCTTGACATACGGTAGGTATGTATGAGAAGTCGCGCGTATGCTCTTGTAGTAGCTTGAGGGCGCTCGTGTGAATTTATTCAAGCGACCGTATGTCAAGGTAGTTAAGGTTTATATTCAATTGTTGTCTTCAATTGCTCCCCGCCGCTCCTCCAGCAGTGTGCGCTGGGCCTAAGGGCGACCGTCGGCTTGAACCGGACGGACTGGCTGGATTAGCTAGTCCGCTCGATTCGACCAATAGCAGCGCTTAACTGCCAACTAAGCTGGGCAAAGCTGAGGAAATGAAGCGATCCTATTGGTCGAAGCGGATGGGCCCGCTTCAAAATTGGATGGGTACCGTAACTCTTGCAAGCCAGGACCGACTAAAGATACTTATTATAATAATGATCTTGTAAACGCAGATACGTGGGGTGGAGATAGCAATAGTAGTAATGGTGCTGTTAGTGTGGATCGGAGCGATCGCACTGTTCTTCAACCGGTGGGGGAAGATCAGGATGCTGCTGCCATATCAGCCGGACTACAAACAGGAGCAGTTGAAGGTAAGCCAGAGCAAACCAATTTATAACTTAAACCCGATAATTAAAGAACTACATTTGATAATTAGACTATACTAAACTATTGATTTTTGTCGATCGATGTGTGTATTCAAACAAAGCTTGCCAACAAAATGTTTATAGGTACATTAGAAATCTATAGATACCTAACAAATCTTGACAACTATTTAGACGAAGATTTTCAAATAAAATTACTAAGAAATTTAGCACTTATGTACGCCAATTTAAGGCGAGCCAATCCTGTTTTTTCTTGGTTTTAATATAATTTTCTGAATTTTCGAAACGTATTAGCGTAAAATATCATTTTAACAGGTGGATCAGTGTTCTTCCCATGTACAATCGTCGCTATAGGATTTAGATGGTTTGTTTATGACCACCATGATCAGTATTTTACTTTCTTTTAGAACTCTCTAATTCTCATAAAAAAACCCTGTCTGTAGAGTATTTTAAATAACCGTAGAATGTGTCCTAATAATGATCTTGTATGACGTATTATAGAAGTTTATCAAACTAATATTCGTAGTAATTAATTAGTCTCATGTAATTCTCCAGTAGGAATATCTGACCTTTCGTATTTAGCTTGTAAAGGAATAATACTCTGTTCTACGAAAATTATTGAATCAGTATTTGTAATCTTAGATGGTTTTGATAGAATTAATTTTCAATTGGCAGGTGCCTGGGAGCAGTGCGTTAGCGGCTGCAACAGCAGGCGGGACCTGCGGAGCTCACTCCGCGCCGTCAGCGTGTTCGGTAATTAAATGTTATTATAAATGTAAATAGTCTTAAATGGATATAGTTTCGCAGAATGGAACCAAACTTACATTCTGCTGCAGGCCAAAACCAACCCTAGCCTGAATGGTTGAAGGTTGGTTTCAGCTTGCAGAAACATATATGTGGGTTGGTTGCATTTTGCAAAACTACGTCTAAATTTGAATTTGATACTGTATGTTAGAGATTATTTAGTTTGAACAGAAATTCGTCTGCTACCTAGCAGTTAATTTTGATTTAATAACTGTACACTCAAATCGATGAACAACAAGTAAAATTCCAGCGCTAAGTCAGTAGATAGTTACAGCTTTTAATTATGACACTATAACAACCCTAATTTCTAGCAGAGAAAAGTGCATCTTATGTGATATTTGAATTCATATCTCGCCCCTATTCTTCACAATAAGTATAAGAATAAGTTTATGCCCGCGACTTCGTCCGCGTAGACTTATATATATATGTAGATATAGTATTATATGTGTTATTCCAGGTTATATACTATCTGTTTCATTCGAATCCGTTCAGTAGTTTTTGCGTGAAAGAGTAACAAACATACATCCACACTCACAAACTTTCGCATTTATAATATTAGTAGGATAATTTTTCAAAAACAATAAATTTAATGTATCTACTAGAGTTTTCTTTGATTAAAACCTAATCTGCATATATATTATAAACCACGCAATCAATTTACATACTAAAGAATATTCAAATATTAAAGTACCTACTATATTAAAAAAAAACATAAAAATAAAGCATTTAAACGAAGATGTAGGTACTCAGGAACATTTTTCTAATCAATTTCACTGACTAAAAGTAAGCACCAAATCCTACTAATATTATAAATGCGAAAGTTTGTGAGTGTGGATGTATGTATGTATGTATGTATGTTTGTTACTCCTTCACGCAAAAACTACTGAACGGATTTGGATGAAATTTGGAACACAGATAGATTATAACCGGGATTAACATATAGGATACTTTTTAACCCAATAATCCAATACTACGCGGATGAAGTCGTGGGGCACAGCTAGTACATTATAATAAAACCTTAAACCAACGTCATGCACTCGGGACTCGGAACTTTTCAACCATGTGGAACATCACCCAGTTACATAAATTCCCGTATCTGATATTCAAAGGCTATCTGCACAATATCATCTGCGAAGGCCCAGTAGAATGTTGCGATGTGGCGTGATTCCTACTCCACCGCAATGCAGCATTACTTATGTTGAAGGTCACGGTAAATCCTGCGTCTATGGAGCTTAAAACTACTGAAGGCCTTCGGTTAACGGTATTTGGTTCAAAATTTATTGGCATAGTTTGCTTGCTTTATTTTAGTATGGGGAATCTATTTAAAAGTAACTGAACACGTAGCCTTATATTTTAAGGTTGTTATGTCCCCATCGATGAATAATAAAATAATTATAATAAATATCGCCAGACGAACACCCCAACTGTATGGTCCCAAACTAAGCAACGCTTGTACTATGGGTAGCGTACAATGGGCTGAGGGCGATCCCAGTAATACCCAGACCAGGGTAAATTACGAAAAGGCTATTGCTGAAATTGACCCTCACGGGAATTGAACCCGCCAGCAGTGAGCCGAGCAGCCTACACTCGAACCACTGCGCCAATCATGCCACTGTTATTATAATTTATGAAATCTATAACATGAGTGAGTCGGAACATATTGGAGCGAAATCATATGAAAGCTGCTATTTTAATAACAAAATATAATTTACTGCATAAGTTACTGCAAGCTGATGGCACTTCAAACAGCCCTCGATCAAACGTTTCTACGCTGCTTCTCTTGAAATGTCATCATTGATTTACTTGCAACATTTATTGAGTAATGGATTGGAAAAGATGATTTTCAGGAAATAAGATATATTTTGAACAATAATAATTATTCTGTCACGCTGAGAAGCATCGCTATCTGCTTTATATCAAATATTTTTGGCAACATCCACTGACACGAAATAAATTATTACCATTAATTTATTTTTAGTTTCGTGTTTTCCTCAACAAGCCCTTTTATTTAATACCCATACTGTGTAGTGCAGAAAAAATAACTAGTCGGCCATCTTGGATGATCCACCATATTGGAATTATAATGACGTCACAAAAATTTCAGCTCAATCGGTTAAAGATAACTGATTTAAAATTCTGTTGCATGATTCCACCCGGACAAACATACATGGCAAGTTAAATAAAAGCTTTAAAAAAAAACAAATGACTCACGCTTCTTTTGCATTCTGTGATCTCGAGCACACTAGCCGAGTCTGATCCGTAGCCAAATTAAACCAATAGGAACATCGTGGCATTAAAATAAAACCATACTATTGGTCATACATTTTCTAACGTGTTCCCACAGTTTTGATTCCTTTTAAACTTACATAAACCTAACAATAGAAAAAGCTTGAAACTTTTCCACGAGAATTCGTGACGCATTCAATAAACCTTGCGAGCGATTAAAGTTTGTCTTCGCACCGAAACTTTCATCAAAATAGTTATTCGCCGTTTTATTGAGTGGATGTGACAGAGGAAGTGGTGCGAACTGACTTTATTGCTTTCGCCGTCTCCATCTGCTGCGGGACGGAATCAAATCGAAATTGAGAAATATGGAGTATTACTATAGTAGCATTATCTCATTGAATTGCCAATAAATTCCTTGTGAGAATGGGCAAAGAGTATTCTTTATACAAAGATCACCTGACAACTTTCGTGATTATGTGGTACCAACCTCTCACGGAAGATCGTAAAGTAGCCATTACAGCCGCGTTTTGAACGATGAGTGAGAGAGCTGATGCCTATCCCTCTTCCCTTTCCCCTTTCCAATCCCCTTCAGGTCAGCAACGTGCGATTAATGCATCTGGTATTGGAAGCATCTATAGGCAACTGTGACTGCTTAAAATGAAGCAGATTGAACGCTTGTTTGCCAACTTTATTGTTTAAAAACTAACGTTGAAAGTGGGCTATTGTCCTATGCGATTCTTGCTCTGACAGATGGACTGCGTCGCTAGCGTCTGATTTGAATACATACGTCTGAATGAACCCGTCTTTTATAATCGCAATACGCCTCAGTAGTCGCAGCTCGATGTTGAATCGCAGGCAGAATTCTATACTTATTCCATATTAGTTCATCTTTTACTTTTGCCTATTCTTTGCGTCAGGCCACGTTGAAGATCGCCCAAGCTTTGGTCTGAACATCTGACCAGATAAAATTGTGAGCGGACCCATTAATGAGCGCACCAGAGCTAGCTCTGATAGATACAAATGGAGAGGCATCGTGAAACGAATTACATTTGATATTGATAGCTAGGTATACTATTTATATTATAACATCAGTTTATTGTAGGTATTACTCATATTTCTTGTCCTTCCATTATTTTCTCAAACCCCTATTTCCGTCATATCTTTATCGATATATCCCAAAATCCATTTCGCTTGTTCGCGGTAAAGCCTGAACTGCCACTCAAGTTGACGCCGTCGTTGAAACAATTATCGCCACTAAACTTGTCACAGCTCCGCACATAAAACTGGAAAATAAAACATGATAGGTACTCCTTTTTAGAAGATACGGAAGTATTACGTCGTTCTGAATTTTATTGGTCGTAAGTAAAACATGATAGGTTCCTACAATCATGCTCGTCCTCACCACTTTAAGGAGCCGATAAAATGAGTTGTAAAACGGGGTTCCTAAGCTTTATATTGGACAGATGCTTGGGGTTTGAATAAAAATCTTGGAGAGCGTTCAATGATCTGGATACGGCTAGAACTTATACCTCAGTAAACTTTATCTGTGATATTCTTTATGTGTTCTCTATGGCTATCGGTGATCAACTGTCTCTAGCACAATATACTTGTAGAGTAAAACGATTTGGTAAAACTTATTTTGAGTGTCAAGCTTAAAAGTCAAATTATAGAGTGAAAGTTTCTGAAGACTTTTGAGCACTCTTCGCTTAGTATACTCACGGGTAAATGGGGCTCGCCCGACTCAATCCGGAGTACTTTCACTTCAGTGGATGATAGATCAACATTGCATATAGTAAAAACATGAATAACGACACAAAATTCGGTCTTTGAGTTAAAGGCAGCCCCTCACTTAGCGTTACCACGTGTTTTTTACTCCGAACAGCAAAACATTGCTTGTGAAGACATTAACCATCTACAAACACAGTAGACTTCTACATTTCACGAATGCCATAAAGTATGTTGTAAAATGTGTTTTATTCGACATTATATTGCACCACAAAGCTCCTCGTTTCGCATAAAAAGCAAACAGAGTCGCAGATGTCCCTTTTCTCATTACTTTACTGGTGTGATTTGCAGTTTCTATTTTATTTCAATGCAATAAAAGGGCTATTAAATGATAGCGTAGAGGAATACGTAATGAGATCGTTTACTTGAGCAGTGCTCGGGTTAGTGTTATGAGTCTACACTCAATAATACGTCATCCACTGTGGTATTAAAGTGCGTAAAGGCTTATTGCCTCTTCATAGCAATAGAAAATGCTCAACATCCATCTTTTGATAGTCATTACGATTTGATACGGTCCCTTCTTCTTATAATGAGACGATCAATTAGAACTTGTCGAACTTGTTAAGAGTTGTGGTTGTTCATGATACAATTACTTTACCCTGTGTGCCTACTTTGGATTTTGCCGCTTGGAAAAGGAAATATAACGCCTATAATAAGAACCCCGAACCTCTTTACAATGTTTGATTTAAATTTGATTTTGATCTAAGCCTAGACATGGCCTAATGAAGTCAACAGTCTAACGTGTATAAAGTTCCACTATTGTAAACCTAGTATTTCAATGATAAATAGGGTATTTACCCCTCCTTTACACTGACACAACAGTTGGATTAATTAATGGTATAGTTTTCTAAGAGCAGTTTGAGTACGCTTTTGACGTGTAATTTTGTACTGGTATGTCATTCCCAAGATCGCTTTCAGACTTGAGTTCGATTTATTAATACGGGCCATAATAGAGACAGCTACATCAATTGATATAGGTATTGGGTCAGTGTAAACGAAGGGTAACAGCATATAGGCATTTACACCACACTTTCATTTACACATAAAAACATAGCTGATTTTGACGATGTTATCGATCCTTCCAATCCTAAGTGTAATACGAGTATATCATTCTGAATATCCATATTAGGGATGATTGAATACAATGATATGATTAGCATTCAGCGCGATCATTGTGCGTTACTAACGCCACGCTAATTGGCGTGTCAATCCGGCCTGATTGATAGTAATGGCACAGTCGGATTGATTGAATGATTAATTTATTACACGTCTTTATACTTCAGACAGTGATCAGAGAGTCCTCATGTGACAAGTAGACGAAAAAGAAAAACTTGCACACGTAATTGATTATAGGTAGGTATGTTCATTTATGTCTTAACTAGCAGTGCCCGCGACTTCGTCCGCGTGGAATTTAATTGACAAAGTTTCATACAAACTTTCATCCCCTATTTTATACCCTTGGGGGTAGAATTAATCAAAATCCTTTCTTAGCGGATGCCTACGTCATAACATCTACCTGCATGCGAAATTTCAGCCCGATCCGTCCAGTGGTTTGGGCTGTGCGTTGATAGATCACTATGTCAGTCAGTCAGTCACCTTTGAGTTATATATATGTATATAGATATACCTAACACTCAAATAATTTTGGAAATAACTTCTTAAATTACATTAAGTTTCTATAGATTCCAATCTGAAAATGGAAATTATATAGCTAAGTACATGGTTATGAATGACGTCACCGCCGCAAATCCAACCAACAAATAAATAATTTAAATAGTTTTCTCTCTTTTTGTTTTTATCAATTTTAAATACCTAGCAAATACTTTTGTAATGATGTCAGTTTAAAACTGTTGAATTTAGTATATCTATCGGTTATTCATTCAACAATGTTATACTATCAAATTACTCTTTAGTAAACGGAGACTTTTAGTAAGTAAACAATTTTAGTAAGCTTTTGACATCAACTTTTAAATGTGTTTGACATTTTGACTGATCGTTATCTTGATAGGTATTTACTATTAACCGCAGATAAACATCGACTTTCGAAGAAATTCACGAAGCAATCAAGTTTTTCTTAAGAAAACAACATTAATCATTCAATGGGCATTCTAGGTATTCTTCAGTTTGAAAGTTTTCATTCATTGTTAATACGGTAAAAGGAAACGAGTAACGATACCGGTACGAGGACATTGGGGCCTAATTTATTAATTAAAAATGTTTATTCGGTAATTAAAACATAATACACCTTTGGGAAATTAAGGCATATTCTTAGAATATTCAATATTCTTAGAGTGCCCTAGAAACCAATTGAGTATACAATCAATTATCCAAAATATCGTGTAATAAAAATGACATCAGACCTATTTTCTCACCTTTCATTTTTTTTAATATAGTCCGCTTTTCGTATTTACCCAGTGTCAAGTAATAGTACATTGTTACACGAGTGGTGAAAGTGACTTATTTAGTCCCGAGACGGGGTTTGGCGCCCGATCGTAGCGAGGGCGCTAATAGTTCGAGGGACGAAATAAGTCTTTCACCCGAGGTAAACTGTGCTTTCATTACGAATACAAGGAAAGTAAAAATAAAAACAGGAATTGGCTAAAGAAATAATAAAGGAAGTATGAACAATACTCTAAAATTCGAAAAAAAAAAATAAAGATCGGATTGCCGCCTATTTTGTTTCGTTGGCCGGCCAACTTCATTATTTAGCCATTATTTTTCATTTTCATCTTTAAATATTTTGCCCAAATCTATGTAATTTTAAAGAAATTGTTGAAACTAAAGTATTATTAAGTCATTTAAAAATATATATTCCTTAAAGAATACTTAACTTTATGTTATTTCAATTTTACATCGTGCTGTAATTGAGTGACTGTAGAAAAAGTTTGAACATGGTTCCATAGAAATGTGAAAATGGAATTAGTTTTTTTTTATAATTTGTCAGTTGAAAGCGATTCTCCCGGGCCGGAAAAGTATTACTTTCAACCCGCTCCTCAGGCAACTTCAGACCTACTTTCAGAGTATGAGTAATGAAAAATAATATTTTACTGTTTTATCTATTAATCGGGCATAATATGAAGATAATATCCTAGGCTTGTCAATACCCTATCACTACAGTGACGGATAATATACTGACAAATTAACAGACTTCTTGGGGAATCTGTTACCGACTGCGACAACATAGAGACTGCAGGGAATTTAATGGACTACAGCTTTTTAGAGTTCCGCAGTAAATCTGGGAACCCTTATAGTCCGCCATTTAGGTACCCACCTTCCGTACTTGAAAGGGGAATACTCACTCACCCCCTCGAGCGGAGGGTATCGTTTGATAGGTATATTTTAAGTGATTTTGAAGATTTTTTTGGTAGTTTTTCAATCAAGACTATCAATAAACTTGACAAAGTAACAAAAGTACTTCACAAAGTGAACCCGCCCAAACAAAAATAAATCATAAAAACACAAGCCTAGAGACTACTTCATCCTGAGTTCCAATACTGTTCTCACTATCAAACAGTAAATCTTAATCAGATTAAAATAAGGTACTGTTCAGTGTCGGAAACATTCGTTCTCAGTCGCAACGACCTCAACATCAATGCGATTATCGATATAAAAGGATTGAGTATCGATATCTTTTGATTTATAGATAAGTGCGTTCAACGAGTATGATATTTGATATTATCGAAATGTATGTAGCAATGAAGTCGTAAAGGATTCTGTGGAAGTGGGTAGAGTTTTGTTATATTTGCATGAATCGAGAATAACATTATTGTGATTTTATATTTGAACAGAGGAGTCTTCATCTTTATGAAAGGTATTCTTTTAAAAATTACTCATCATATCGGAATTTTACGAACGCTTGGCGTAGAGGATCGAGTGTAAGCCGCTCAGACTCACTACTCTGAGTGGTTTCGGGTCCGATTCTTGACAGGGTGAATTTTGGAAATCGCTCTTTCGTAATTTCCCGTGGACTGTGTATCACTGGGGTCGTACCCAGTCCATTGTACGGAACCCATAGTAAAGCTTTGCTTACAATAGGTATTAGTCTGGCGATATTTAAAATTAAATTGAATATTTGGAGTTCTAATAAACAACGATAAAGTATAAATACATGGAGTACTGTAGTTATGTAAGCGATACGTATTTAATCAGTTTTATAGCGAAACTAACTAAACCGAAGAGAAAATATTTTTTTTATTTAATTTTCCATAAACTGAAGCCAGGGAAATTAACTTCATGCTAATTTAATTTAAACTTTCAACATTACAATCGCTATTTTCAGTTTTTCGTTGCGGTTTTAAAATAACGATGCACTAGCAAAAAATGATATTGCTTATCATGAACAAAGTTGCTAAAGTACGAGCAATTATGCATTCCAAACATGTAGCAAGAGGGCTTATTTTGGCATGGAAACTGTGTGTAAAACTTTATAGACTAATTTTAGCCACCATGTTAATAATTATATTTTTCAAATATTTATGGCATGGAATAAAATAACTTGACTGTACAGCATTGTACAGCTTTGTTTGTGCATTATGGTTATGAGATCATAAAATATTTACGCTGATGAATATTTTACACAGATTGTGTAACTAATTGAATTTTTTACGATTTATTTCAGTGCCGACTGTAAAAAGGCGTTGACATAAATTTTAAAAAATATAACATTTCGGTAAAATTGTATTATTTTTATTACTGTTATTAAAACGATTTATTATCGTATTTATTCCATGTACTTATAGCAGCTTTAAAACCCAGGTCAAATAAATATAGATTTTAATTTTACATAATTTCACAAGTTATTTAAGAATTATCTAAAACGAGCACGATATCCCCACTCCCGTGACTAAGATGAATCAAATTAAGTTTGAATTATCTAAACTCAACTTAGATTTGATCATATACGGTCTTATTTTAATAATGCACGATATTTTGCATGGCGTCGTAAATGGCAAAGATGAAATAGTAAATTATTTTGAAATAAATCTCATTTGAGTAATAAGATTTTTATATGCAATAAGCTTTGGCAATAAGTCGTTAACATTAGTTTTTTTATAAGATACATCACAAATTTTGAAATATCCCAAGAACTTCATTGTACATACAGGGGGTTCAGGTTTATTGTATTTTGGCTACTCTATCGCATCCTTCGAGGAATACGTAATTACAAGTGATTCTGTATTTACCTAGAAGCTAGGTCAGCAATCTTAAAAATGCACACGAACCTCGAAATCCCTACATTTTAATGGGTAAATAGGTACATTAATCTCTGTAGCATATTTATTAACTTGTACATAATAGAGCAGCGTTATTTACTTAGATCAGTTGATTCATTGTGGGTCGGTTAATTTACTACGGACTTAACCTTTTATTTGACCCCTCGGATGTTAGTTTACCTTAAGCTTGCTCATGTGAGAATTGCTAAGTAATGAATAGTTGAGTTGGTTTGGTACTACAAACGGTGAATTTATTGTACCTCATTACATTATTGAATATAAAAGGTTTTTATAATACTCGTAAGGCTTAAATTTAGCTGTAGACTACACATATTGTAAAAATAACAATAAAATAATGCCAAAAAATTGATAATTGACTGAAGAATTGATTGATTGACCCAGGCGTTACTTTGCGGTAATCCATGAAATCCATCCAAGAGCCGCCAGTCCCCCTCGGCTTGTAATCTTCAAAATTATTAACCAAATAAATTGATCAAAAGGAGGCTAACAAGACCGAACTCCGTTAGTCAAGCGTCTGTCTGTCACAGTCACGAGTGTCAGGGACCCTTTGATAACGTGTTTATCAAAGCAGGGATCCTAGTAATATGCAATATTCCGCGGGCAATTTCAGGAAACTCGCTCTGCTTTAGTTTCTTCCTTCCTTAATCTTGTACTAATAACTTATTTGACACAAATACCACTTTATAAATGTGTGAATCCATGTAGTTCAATTCCATATCAGAAAGAGTAAGCCATCATCCACCGCCTTCAACTGATCTCTCCAGAACTATTGTAATAATCCTAGGTTAAATCGTTCTAGTAATAATCTGATACAGTAAAATGAGATTACTTTCCTGTTGGAACAGGATTGAGTATTTTAATTTAATACTTTGCAATAATACCGTTGTGGCGATCTAGGATAATACCGTCCTTGCGGGGGACCTTCGTGGTGGGGTCGAGGTAGTATGCAGATGCACGAAGCAAGTGATTGCATTGGTATTTATATCTTATTGAGATGAGTTGGATTTTAGCTCTAGAAAATAGGAATAACTATCTAACCTAAATTTTGCATTAAGGGCAAATGATTTATTGAAAACTTAGAAAACGAAATAATAGAGTTAGATACGCAATTTGATGTTTATTTATAAGTATAAACTAAGGACACCATTAAACTTTATTTTAATTTTAATAGATTATCCTCGGTAAGTAAATACCTAGTCCAAATTGCTCCATGACACAATATCTATAATTTTATTTCTTAAAGTACATGAAGATATACTATAATAATATGTACTTATACAATACACAAGACGTGCACCTTCAAAAGTAAACATTCCAAAAATAAAGAACTTAAATTTATAAATAATTGTGATTAAATGAGAAGTCTACAGGTGCCTAGAAGGCCAGTACCGCATCTACTCCCTTTAAGTTGCAAATTACCCTGGGCGACAGTTACCATATACCATCAGGTCATCAGGGATCGTCTGCCTGTATTACGGCATAGACAATACAAAATATAGGTATAGGCAAAATATATGTTCTTTACAATATTCAATTTGAGATACATTTGTTCATTGCCTTAACATTCAAATCAGGCCAGGCTTAAATCGTGTTACGATCTGACCTCGCGCTTGTATCAAGAGCTAATCATACGTAAAGAGCAATTGACCTAAAAATAAAAACAGGCCACAGCCCAGCTCTTAAGCATAAAATGTGAAAAATAAGCTAATGACGGTAGATGGGAATTTATGAAGAAACAAATTGTTTCGCAAAATGCTTTGGTTAAATTTCAATGGGAACAATCATAGAGCGGAAAAGGGAAAATATTCCTGCCAGGCAGGTGGCATGCCTGGCTGGGCGGCCGCTAAGCCCCAATGATTGTTTGTTGTCAGGGTTTTGTATATAGGTATAGTCACGATGGATCCGAACTTCAATGTCGTGATTCAGGTTTTCCATGAGGAATTGCAGTTTGCATTCAGCGCCATCTATCGTCAACGTCTTAAATGTGAGGCCATCAGTGTGAAATACTACTTTGTATGATCATTTTTTTTCTAACAGGTTCTGATATTTCGCTGTAATCTCAGAAAAAGATATATTTTAAAACTGGGTAGAAATCTCCCTTCTTTCTTGGAATAAAATTCACTTAGATTCAAATTGCGCAGACTAAATAAATCTACCCTTATTTGCAATACCAAATGCAATTTTCTCGGAAGCGAAGAAGAATTTTAAATAGATTTGCATGATTACTATGTACAGTTAGCGTTCATAAGTGCAATATCACATTAAAATTGTATTGCCTTGAAATTACGGCACAGTATTAACTGAGATTGCTAGTAAATTATCGATCTCATATAATTAGGTTAGCAATCGGAAATGAGTGATATTTAGTTCGATTCTATAGAAAATTGAAGTTTATTTTTAAGACTATATTAGTTAATATTATGTTACTTAAAGATTCTACAATGGCACTAAAATACAAGTTTTATAATAAAAGTTTTGTAATGAGATCTCTCTTCAATATAATCGTATCATTTCAGATAATAACCACTGGTTGAAAAATAATAAACGCCAGTCACATTACCAGGATTCCAAAAGCCAGCTATCGCTCGTTCATTTACAGAACATTTCCCAGCTTTGAAATGTTTATATTTGTCACATTTGAATGCCTCGAACCGTCTCGGATCAGCTACGGACGACGTCCAGACGTATACACACGTTTTATGATTGCATTTGGCCGCTTTAGGAGAATCAATGAAGCCGGGGATCAAAGGTGTTCCACAATTCGGCTGAGCGCCCCCGCTGTTAACGAAGAAGTCTACATCGCCCAGTACACTTGACGTGCCTAAACCACCGGCGTTGCAATGGTACACTTCAACATAATCAGCCACACCAGATCTTATTTGCTCATGAATGAGACTCTTAGCGAAACAAGGACCAGCTGGGTCCAAAGCTGTAATCCTTGCAATGTTCTGTCCTGTCAGTTTGAAGAAATTCTCACCGGTATGCCCCAATATTTGGCTGCCAAGACTATGGCCAATGCAGTGCATATTTTTGGGTGATATCTGGTTTTTGCTTAGCTCAGCTAACATTTCAGCTATTCTTTTGCCAATGTAATACACGTATCTGACCGATCGTTCGTAGCTTTTCTTGTAGCCGTCTTGGGCGTGTGTGTAAGCTGAATGGTCGATGATGATCAAATGGCTGTTGGGGAAGTTGGTGAAAGCGTTTTTTATTTGTTTTACAGTGTTACCGTTCATATTTGCTTTGTAACCAGGGACGAAGATGAAGAACTTCTTCACTTTGTCTAATGATGGCACAGAAAGGATGCCGTCGGCTGCTCGGTCGATGGGGAAGGACTGTTCAACACTGTTTTGGAAATCGTAGAAATAGACGTCGATGCCTCTCACATCGAGGTTTAAGTCTCTGTTGTGGTCACCTGTAACGCACAAGTATGTTGCTCTTTAACATCATAATTTAAATTGAAATAACATATATATTGTGCAAATTTAAAAACATTATTTTTAAATTAAATTTGAAACAATCTCAGGAAATACATATATTTGAGTTGATTATATTATAATGGAACCAATCCACAACAAGGTACACATTGTAAGGGTAAATGTTGTCTGTTTCACATTTACCTTGTTTGTTATTATTAGATATACTTGATATCCAACCAATTATTTTCAACTTATCTAAAACGGGTTAAAGTTTTGTCTGTTAAGCAGTGAATTGGGTCAAATATATAAGAAGAATCGCAGAAGAAATCATGAGATAGAGATAAGTGGCGCAAACCAGATGTTTAGTCGGAAAATGCCATCTTTATTTTATAATCAGTAATATAATTGGTTATCATTACCTAAAAGTGACGTTTTATGAATACAACTCTTATTTAAAACGATTAAAGTACATAGTCACTAGTTACTGAAAATAACCAGTGACCTAGTTTTTCCCTATATCATTTGTTGTGTCATGAAATTGTGTACACCTTATTTCGTAAAAACTGATACACTTTAGAGCATCTTTAACATTACTGCTAAACAACGTAAAATTTATTAACATATTGTCTAATAATTTTTCAGATTTATCTCAAAGAATCTTAATTACTGAGGGTATCATTTTTGAGAATCATAATTATTTACTGTTATGCTGTTGTAAGCAAGCAATCTACTGGTCATAATAATAAATTAAATATTTTCTTTTTCTTCACTAACTTAACCTACTTTCTATCATCTTTCGGTGAGTTTAGTGCAAATGACTACACGTAGATAATATCTAACAGTACTTACATTTCATCATTTTCGAATTCAGTGCCACTGCGAACGGTCCATATTTTTCTAGAGCACCGCGCTCCCAACAGTTTATACTATTGAACAAACACACTAGCAGGCATATTATTAGTTTCATATTTTTATCTTTTGTTAACTGCACAGGTGGACGAAGCGCACAGTGGCGTCGCCAAAGACGTAATACGAACTAAGCGATGCGACTTCTTAAATTATTAAAAAGTGTCAACCGCATTGCTTTTATATAAGAGGTAAAGTGTAAGTAGGCACTGTTATCTTTCGTTTGTAATACGTAATTGTTTTTTCCCTGCTCTTATTTGGGATGGGTTAATGACGCACTTAGGTGACTAATTTGTTTGTTTGGGAAAGTTAAACTTGAGTTTTTACTCTACACCAGTAGTATAACAAAATTAAATTTCAATTTATACACTGTGTATAGGTACCTCGTAGGTTCTCGTGTGTAAATATATAGCATTAGATGAAATCTTAAATTTTCTTAAAATGACTTACCTAGTAAATGTATGTTTTTATGCGAAATAAAATTGGAAGTAAAATAATTGATTTTTGCAAAAAATTTAATTGACCTCATTTTTCTTTCAATTGCGTTTATAACCTAATCATAAAATGCGGATTATCTAACAACATGTTATCGTTCTTAAGGACCTATATTTTTATCTAACATTAGTGCACAGCCCGCCACATAGATGAATCACAGCTATTTACGTTAAAACGTAGACCAATCCCTGTCGTGACCTTATCTGCGTGCATTAACATTGTCGCAAGAGATAAACGGCGGAGACGACGATAAAGTACACTTTCCATCAGCAGACTTAAACGGTAACTAATTTAAAATAGCAGCATGCCACACACATACAATTTGAAGTCGCGTTACAAAATGAAAGCGCAATGTTACCTATTAAGAAAATTAATGGCAATCTACCAACGCGTACAGGGTTACCACCTTTGAGATTGTGGTTTCATAGGTGAATTTTATTTTCAACAAAGTTCATGAGATGAGGACACCGTCGTTCTTCTTTCGAAAGAGACGTATAAAGCTTGCTTATCCGCAATTGAATAGCACAATTTTTCCTTAAGTTAAGGGCGAGTGTTGCACAGTATAAAATACAGCATATTAGACAACAGGCTCATCCGCTATTAGATTTTAACCAAAAATGCACTGAGGAAAAATTTGTCATAAAATTATTTTTGTAGATCCCAGTATTCTTTCTAATATCTATATAAACATAACTCAAAGGTGACTGACTGACTTACTGACTGACATAGTGATCTATCAACGCACAGCCCAAACCACTGGACGGATCGGGCTGAAATTTGACATGCAGGTAGATGTTATGACTTAGGCATCCGCTAAGAAAGGATTTTGATTAATACTACCCCCAAGGGGATAAAATTGGGGATGAAAGTTTGTATGAAACTTCGTCAATTAAATTCCACGCGGACGAAGTCGCGGGCACAGCTAGTTTTATAATAAACGATTTGTAATTGCAGTGAAGATTTATGATTTTTCTGTAGTTAGAAATCATCTAGAAAAAATACATAAACGGTACTAGGAATAAAATAATATAAGTACTAGGAATTACGAAAATCATTTGTTGACGTAGTTGTTTTTTTTTTTTTTCTCAATTTTATGTCTAATTCTTTATACACAAGTGATTATATTTTTTTGACCAAATTCTACTACTGGGTAGTAAGTATTTGGTGCTTCATACCCCTTAAAAGCTTTAAGACGGATTGTGCACTCTTACAGAGCGATTTGGATAGGTTCTCAGAATATTGTATCACCAACAAGCTCTCTCTAAACATACATAAATGCAACGCAATTAGTTTTACTAAAAACCACAAATTGTTTAAACAAGACTACCTATTGTGCGGTAAACATTTAATTAACGTTGACTCAGTCCGAGACCTGGGGATACTCCTAGACAGTAAACTCCTACTGGATAAACATGTAGATAATATTGTAAACAAAGCTTATCAAATGTACGGCTTTGTTATGCGCTCCTCAAAGGATTTCAGAAAATCAGCTTCCCTTCTCTATCTTTACTTTGCACTTGTAAGATCACAGCTAGAGTATGCGAGTGCTGTATGGGACCCTTTCTACAAAAAATATAAAGAGCAAATAGAGATGGTACAAGTCAAGTTTCTAAAATCGATCCACTATAAACGCTACCACTGCCGCATGTCATACGGCCCCCTCTTAGACACATATAAAATGATATCTCTTACTAATAGACGGATTCTGCTACAAACTATGGTTTTACATAAATTGTGTCACAACAAATTTGATTGCATTGATTTACATAATAAACTTTGTTTCTGTGTGCCAAGAACTGTTTATAAAAGACGGGTGCGCGATGGACAGTTGTTTGCTCCGGAACATCTCGCACAAACTCGGGCCTTCGTGCACCTATTCATAGAATGTGTAAGATGTTTAACCAAAAATTTCTTAATGTTGACATTTTTAACAGTAACTCTCTTCAATTTAAAAAGAACGTTAAGGAAATATTGGGAAACTCACTACTTTAATCTCATTTTTTGTTTTTACTTATTATTTTTTATGTGATTTTATTTCATAGTAAATTATAATGAAGCACGTCTCTGCTACAGTTACCACCTGTCTATATCTTATCTTTCTAGTAACATGAGGATAACGTAGTGGGTTGCACTTTTACTTATATATTATAATCTCCTACTGTTTGTTACAATGTACTGTGCAACTGTTTGTTATCCCTATATATATAAATAAATAAATAAATAAGAGTTTGTTGACTTAGATTGACATGCATTATCTGTTCTGTGCATTCCTTATCATCGATCGCGCGTTCGTTTCATTCCCGTCTCGTCCCGGTATCGTACGTTGCAGTAGAGATTAGTAATGTTCTGTTCAGTAAAAGAACCCGTCACTTTATCTTAGCACTTCTAAATGTATCGTAGTTATTTAGAATTTATTACTTTACAACCCTAAGAACAGATACTTTTTGGCATTCAGAGTAATTTCTAAAGCTCAGTTATGTGTTGTACGAAACATTAATATTCCCGTATTTGTAAATTACTTAAGTTTTTAGAATTTTCACACTGAATGTTGTTAGGTTCTCGGAATGTTTTCCAAACGTGTCGGTTGTATGAGTTCAATATTGGTGTTAGGGCTGTTGGCAAAAAATTTCGACTAAACGAAATATGCCATAGCTAAAATATTTTTACTTGATGCAAGCAGCATGCTTGGCCACAAATCTGCACCGCAAATCGCTCTAATAACAGGTTATTAAGTACCAACAGCGCAGTATTTTACGAGGGATTCCTGAGGCTTTCCTCAGTAATCGAATCGTTTCCAAATTGCCCGCCGGCGGTGTTGTTTTAATTCCCCATTTTTCCGTTGCTTTCTTTCGTTTTATTTTACAAGGGTAGTTTGCTGGCCTGTATTTCTGCCGCGATTTGTGACAACTGTAAAAAAAAACAAATCTGTCATGGCCAAGAACTTTATACATAACACTGGATGTTTTAACACGAACAATGTTTCGAAGCAAAGAAATATGACCTTGAATAACGTCACGTGTTTGTTGCTTCTCTCTTTAGGGTGACAACATCGGATCTCAAGTTTAGGACTGACGGTTTCGGGCCCATATTAATAAATCGATCTCAAGTCTGAGAGAGCGATCTTAGAAATGTCAATGTTTCTTATGTCATACCAGTACAAAATGACATATATCAAAAGCGCAGTCAAGATCGTTACAAGACATAAGTGTTAAAAATGTACACTGCTTATTAGATGCTACGCATATTTTAAAGCTTACTAGAAATGTCTGATTATAGGTAGAGTACAATTTAAACATAAATCTAATAATAATAACAATTGTATCTCTAAATCAGATCATTTCAATAATGATTCGTATGTCATGCATGTTGTCTTATTATACAATTACATACAGGTACATTGGAAGATTACAATGGCAGTATAACATGAACGATGGGATAACTCACTCTAAATTTGTGAACTCACAAGTGTTGACGGGTAGTGCACGTAAACCAAACGTAGGTTTGCCCTTTTGGTTCTCATTGCGGTCACATTAACAACGCCGGACGGAAATGTCATTTAAATTTATTAAAGACCTTCACATGGTGCAATTGAAAGAAGGGTTAAAATTGTCCAAAAAGTTATAGGTGGACATGTCAACTATCATAGTATAAAAATAAATACATATATGTATGTCTTGCAGCGCAGACACTCAGTTCTTCTGTCGCTGATGCTATTCATTTCTTGTGCAACAGTGGTGATCCCATTTCCAGTGGAAGTGAAGCTACCACAAAACTTATTAGAATAGTAAATAGATTGTTTGATGATAATGAATAGTCATGTTATCATGACTTTTCTAATCTTAATCACATCACACCTGATTTTTGTATTGTATTGTTATTAAATGTGTTTGTTATTGCTATTACTGGAACATATTTTTAAAGAAAGAAGAAGAATCAATAATTTATAAAACTTCCAAGTCACCGCAATCAAAAGATACAACCATTTAAGTCACATCACATATGTTGATACGCGTTACAAACTCACTCATCATAAACAAGTAAAAAAAATGAAACAAGCCAGTGAAACCATTTCCAAAATTACTTAAAATTTAAAAATATATATATGCGGTATGTATCAGCTAATATATTTCAGCTATCTGTGGAAGTCCCGTCAAAATCGGTCCAGCCGTTGCGGATATTACCCGGAACAAACCGCTTCAACCCGCTTTTTTGTTACCTATGTACTGTACGAGTATGTACTTGCATATGGATTTAGTGAAAAGGTGTTATTTTGATATTACAAACAGGCACTCAAATTTTATTTGTTTGTATAAATAACCCAACCGGCATTCGAGCTTACGCGCGTTCTCTGCGTGACGGTCTAACTGTCACTAACTCACAGCGCGGTACCAGTGCGAGCAAGTATGCGAGCCGAACGCCGCGCCGGCTCGGCTCCTGCCTAGGGTCGAAGTGTGCAGGGGGCAAAGTTAGGTATACGCACCCGTCATAAAATAGGTACCCATTGTGATTGTGGTACTTATAAACTTAGCACAATCAAAATATATGGTGGGTACTCATATAAGTGTAATAAGATGATATTTTTGACTTTGGAACATATGATTAGTATAATACTTATGTATCCTTCCTTACCCAGAAAATCTGAAATACAGTGAGATGATGGTCACCCTTCTTAGGTCAAATGTTCATGTAAAAACTAAATGAATATAGTACGAAAAGTACAACATAAACTGTTATATCATTAATCAATAGCCACACAATACTAATAATAATCATTTATTGATGTTTTATTATGTCTCCCATTAAAAATAATATAAATATGGTTAAATACGGTGATTAGCGTAAAATACAATTACCCGTGTAACTTAATGTTTGAGTTTGGTATCCATACACTTCTGCAATTTTGCACAACACAATACATCGTTTAAATTACAAGAATACACTTTTATTTAAGCATTAAACTAATTTAAAAATGCGAAGTGCTTGAAAATCTTTGACAGTTTGGCCATAGTGTCAAATTGAGTGTTCTATTCAAAAGAGGATTCTCAAATTGACGCATATGTAATATGTAAATAAAATCCATAAAAAACAGACACGAAAACCATGGACTTGCGAAATCTTGGCTCATCACACGTTAGTTTGGGTATTTTTTTGTGTTTATCATGGCAATTTCAGATGAAGTGTGAGAGGGTCAGAGCATATGTATATATGTAAAAAAACCTGTCTTCACTCCATAGTTCTACGTGATATCTCCAGTGGTATTCTAAGCTTCTTGGTCATGGCTAATTTATTCGTAAACTCTTCTCGTTTTATACAGTTGCTCACTTATCAGTTCTGCGGGCATTTTCACGAAGAAACCGACTCTGTATGACTATACATTTTTAACAGATAATGACGGCATTTCGCAACTGAATACAGTAAAATGTATGTAAATGATCGATTCCTGATTAACCGTGTGAATGACCGCTTACTAGTTAAAATGGTTTCTTTACAAGTAAAAATCCGATAAAAAAAATCCAAATCAGTTCATAAGTTGTTTTTTTTATCTTTGTGGATCAACTCACAAACCCAATTTGATTATAATTATAAAAATATATGTGATATTTTAGTAATACATTTTCAAGATATTTGTAGGAAAACTTGTTAAATCATACAAAAAATTGTATGATTTCACAAGTTTTCCTACAAATATCTTGAAAATGTATTACTAAAATATCACAGAGCTACTCTCAGAGGATTGCCACAAAACTTGTTGTTGTTCTGTAGAAAGAGAATCTACGAAGTAGTGAAACTTGCGCTCCTTTATTCTTATTTTTACTATTATTATCAAACAGTGCAGCAGATGATGTGCGAAATACGATTGAAATTGCAAGGAATTTTATATTTTTGATGTCTAAATAGTTTTTAAAAGGTGTTTAAACTTTACAGCAGTCAATTAATAAAATTCTGCCGAAAAAAAAGATATATTGTAGGTATTTTGATTCGACTGTGACATAAGGTTTTTTAAAGGTTTCTGTAGTTTTTATGCATCATTTACTCTACTGAAAAAATGATAATTAATAGATATTCAACATTTCGAGATGTTAGGCAACATATTTTAGCAGGTACATTATTTTTTGCCGTTAAGAAATGCTGGTGTGTGTTTTTATTTTTTCTCCTAAACGAGTTATGGTTTTTTTGTACTTATGGGGTCACTAAAAATCACCCAGAATTTCATGTTAAGTTGGACCCTGTTGGTGATGCTGTGGTCGACATTCAGCAAAGCAAAAGCTCTCATTTTATACAAAAGAAAACAGATTCAAAAAATACAGTCAACAAGATTAAATCGCAACCAGCTGATGACCCATATTTAAATCCATACATTGTCTGACACATCAAACCTCTACTCCACTTTGTTAGTATCCGCATAAACATTGGAGTTTATCCAAACGTCGCACACACCAGATATTAACGGTAACTGCGTAATATAACTGTCTTTGTTTGTTCCCGACGATTGAACATAACGATTACTGCGTTTTATAAATAGAACATTTAAATGAGACTGACTGCGCCGACGTTACTTTGTGGTGATCATTTATAGCTTATGAAATAAATTTGAGAAAATAAATAATTGTATTTGCTGTAATTTGATTTGTGACTAATATGAGCCGAATTGTGTCGAGCAAATTTATTGAAGTCTGTACTTTCATAGGCGTGCAGTGTATTTGCGCCAGAACAAAATATAGATTATTATTTCTAGATTTTAAGTGCACCCAGGACATTGTGAAGTCAGTTTAATTGTTTTCTTAAATTATTTTACTCGAACATTGCTGGCTGCTACTTCTAAATGCTAATGAAGTTTTACTAAATCCGCGACACAAAAGTTGTGACAAATATTCAAAGGCCCGGAACTCTGAAAATATAATAATTACGTTTAGTCTCTCTTCACTAGCTACCTATGTAGGTACATGAATTATTATTTCGGACTTTTGAAGCGTCCTTTATAAGTACCTACCTACCCATGTACGGAATGGGCATATTTAGTGTAGGGTAAGTGCACCTTTCAACATATTTTTGTATACAATTAGTGCATTACATCATTCAGTATATAATTTAATTTGATTATATTATTTTTTATTTTCTTTTTGGTATTAGTATATTTGTGATTTAATAGTTTATTTAACTGAAGTAAACAAATACAATTTCAAATAAAATACCTTTTCCTAGTAAAGCCTACTGCAGAGCCGGTAAATGGAACACGTCCAATTTTCATAGTTAATTCAACAATTTGTACATAGTATCACGCTAACCGTTCATTAAAACGACTTCATTATTCAGTTTATAAACCTATTATCTGTGTTAATACGAACGACTTTGATTTTTTTTTACTGGTATTTGTACAAATTACAGGTTAGGTATTTTTACAAATTACGCCATTGTTTAAATTTAGGTACCACTTTTTTATGAGCAAGTCGATTTTTGTATAGTTCCAGATTACATACCAAAGTACAAGTAACAGTGGAACTATGGCGAAACAGAGAATGCAAGTTCTAAACCTACAAGATCTTACCTAGCGTTTATGATATGTAATTCCCTTTATCAAAGGTAATTCCAGTTTCAACCCAAAAAAGGCCGGGTTTAGTTATAGTTTTTTCCATATTCCACACCAAATAAATTCTGGTTTCTACCCTTAGTAAATCTTAAAACAATACTACCCACAAGTAGGCCAACTAGTGACATCATAATCCCATATATATTTAGGGGAACTCAAGAGGGCCACTTTACGTAACGCGAAACAACCCTCTATCCTCATAGAATTTCTAAAGAATCCCAGATTATCCCAACCTGAGACAAAGGTGACGCACACAATAGGATTTTAAAGTATTACCCTTACTTGGGGTGTATCTTACTTGTTTTCAGGGCTGTTCATACTGGAGGATGACTAATTTTAAAACGTATTAGCGTATTGTACATTAGTAAATAATTGTATAATAACGAGCTTAGATTATACGTGTGAAACCATTAGCGAGTGGGACTGCTAGTGTTGTCAAAAATCGGACTCGATCTTGCATCATTGGTCTTTCGAGATCAAGGCTGCAAGACTACATCAATGCCATACTAGTCACGTTACGGTCCACCAATGTACGGTAGATACTTGTAGCTTTCACGTGACGTAACGTCTGTGCCCCATACATTTCTGAACCGTCACTGAATGCCAACCACCAAAAAAAATCTGAAGGATTATGTTTAGAAAGTTGGTAGTTTCACCGTTGCTAGGTTTATCTGCGTGTTGCTTAAACAGTGTCGTGCGCAGGACGTATGCTGCCTTCTGGACCGTTGCTTCCAATACCCCCGGCGGAGCGCTCGCGACTGCGGCTGTCAGTTCGCATTGCTCCATGCGGCGCCTGATGATCAAACCCACGGTAGCTAGCGGAGCCCAGCCCGCGCTAGGACGCGGGCATTTCCGCACTGCCCATGCCGCTGTGCGGGCTGCGATCAACAAGTAAGCTGTAGCACGCTTACTCGTGTTACCCAGCCGCGACACACTCCAATTTAAAGCCATCTACGCTAGTGTTGCCCATAATCGGCCTTGATCTTGCAGTTTTGCATTTTTGCTAGACCAGAACTAACTAATGGTAGCAAAACTAAGACAGAGCCTGCATGTCTTGAACAAGAATATAAAAAGCCTTGCTCAATGAGACTTACATCTCACAGAAAGTCCCTTTCTCGTCTTGCTCGTGCTATAATTAAATAGACTTACGCCCAGTTTTGTCAAGAACAAGTAAAGTCAAAACCATAAGTAGCTTAAAGCAGGTCAATTATGTAGATAAGAAGCTAATTTGACCATTGCTTGTACTTTATGACATTACCTTGGTTGTAACATGCAATGATGCAATTGATTTAGTATTGCAAATATGCAAGATCGATACCGATTATGGCCAACACTAATAACGCGATCGGATCAGCCAATCAACAGCGAAAAACCGAGCTTAGAAAGAAAGGGGCAGTTGATGTGTCCCATTTTTTCTTATAGCTCTGTCTCTCTCTGTTGGTGGGTTAATCCAGACGTGTGTAGGGCTTTTACGCACGCTAAACACATCGTCGACACTTGCACCGTCACACGCAAGGTGGTTTTTAATACTGTCACGTCATGCGCATAAGCTATACCGCGGCCAACGAGAAGCGATACGAAATTGTAAAAAAATCGAGTTTGATGTTGACACCGCCAAGGTTGCAAACATTCCGGCGGCCATTTTATAAATACGAGGTTAATTTTGAGTCAGTGGCCGTATTAATTTAAAATAAATGTAGGTGTATAAGTAGTTAGAAACCAAAAAAAAAACAATGAAATAGTAATCCATTAATTTTCGTATCGCTTCTCGTTGGACTTGTTATAACTGGGTACGTGTTTTTGGTCGTTTGGAGTTCCGCTTCAAAGATATAAAAACATGAGTCTAAACTTTGCGTTTGTCAAAATCTAAAATGATTGCCGGGTTTATATTTCGGATTCCACCAAAGCACTGTTTGAAAGTTTAAAAAATACACAGTTTTTTACAATAATCCTGCAAATCAAAGGCACGCCAATTATTACTTATATCTCTCGGTATCACCGATACGCAAACATCTCTAGACATCTCGTTCAAAAAAGTTCGTGCACCGTAGTCATATTTTCCCCTTTGCAAAAATAATTTCGAAACCCTCTTTGTGTGTTTTAAAGTCTCCCTCCTCAGGCTTAATAACATTATCTCGGAGGTCACGTCCAACCTCTTTCTACAAGAGGCTTTATATTGCGCAGGTATTTCGCAAAAATCCTGAGGTGGTATGAAGAAAGCTTGACTGTACGGACTGTACAAGGTAGATCAAGAAAGGATATACACACAAAAAGTGCATTCACCTACCGCCGAAGCTTGATTAATGCTTTTCTGCGGAATACTAGAATAAAAATCTTGTTTAAAATCAATTATGAAATGCTCTTTATGTCGGAATTGCATTTCTTTATTTACCAAATCTTTGCGAGTGTACAAAGTAGATGCAATAACATTAAGTGGTCTGGATTTGAATATGAATAAAATTCAAGTTCAATTTATTTAAGTTTTCCAGATATAAATAAACAAACTCTCTCAAAAAGCTGTTCTAATCGGGAGAATGTTTCATTATTATGCTCATAATAATAGAACGCTTTGCGCATTCAATTCTGCCAAAACAAAGCTCAAACACGTAAAATTCAAATTTGCCGGAACAATGTCAGTAAGGATAAATTGATTGCAGTGTACACTGACGCTGTTATGTCTGACAAAGGAAATATTAGCGTCACTAGCGGCCCATTCTCGTCCGGATTTTCCGAGGGTCCGGTGATCGATGTCCAGTGGTTTCTATAATTTTGTACGTAAATCAACTCTGCGGCGTACGTGGTTCATTATGGTTGCGACCCTACGTTTGCACTGGACGAAACACTCACACAAATCATTTTGTTGACATGACGTAGACAACAATATTTTTATATAGCAAAGTCGGTGAACTACTTACGATCTACGATCTGCCTGAGTTTAAAAAGTTATCGTAGCCTGTATAGGTGCTTGAAATATCAAAGGCATTGCTCGCATGATGCCGACCTGAATGGAAGTGGGATCGAAGGAAGAAAAAAGAGGGGGATTGGTTTCCGGCTCTCGCATGCTTCTGTTAGAAGTTGGTTTGACCCTGGTAGAGCCACCCCGTATATGAGCTGTAGTCAGTTGGCTACAACTTGACTCTACCACCGTTATGACCAGTGCGAACCATGGGTGAGAATACCCGGCTCACTTGGTAGCAGCATCAATCTAAATACGTAGAGAAAATTCACAGATAATTTAAAAGTATATAACCAATTATGATTTTTTTTCACACTATGAATTATTTATTTATTCTCAGTTTATGAATTTTATATACTTTAATTTATACTTTTAAGGCAAAATATGAAATATTTCTGTACATTTATTTATTAATTATCATATTTTGGAAACTGTGTGGAGAAGTTGTCAATTTGTCTGAGGCCGTTGTTGCGTAGCAAATGTTGCATTTAGAATTAGACGTCTTTAGTAGGTAAGTATGCAGATATATTCATAAATGCAGATAGATTTCTAAGGAATATTTCTTACTCATAATAGCTAGTAAAAGCAACACACTGCCTGCAGCTCGCTCAGAACGGTATACTTAGAGCCACATTCGGATCCCCGTGGCACAAAACTGAAACTGAAGAGATCCATTATTGACTGGCAGTGCCAACAATTACTTCAGAAATCGAGCGTATTAAAAAGCGACTCAGGGATCACTTGTCATCCCATACGAACACACTCGTCGCTAAATTGCTGGACCATTCAGCGGCGGTCAGACTATTACAAAGGGGCCACCTACTCTGAATGCGAGGCGCAGCGCTGGCCGTGACACCATAATGTCTCTCACCGCTCACACAACTCACTCTCTTATGGTCTGCCGACCGATTGCAAATATACGAAAAGTAAAATAATAGATACTTTACCGAAATCGTTTTTGAAAACCATCAACTTGATATTACAATGCTTGTACATAACACTGCGACAATACTAATTACGTACCTGTGTTCCAGTAGTAGTCGTTTTGTGTACACGCCAACTGCACACGTTCCGAGGACTTGTCCCGACCCGTTATTCAACCCCGACAAAAGCACCCAATTCTGAAAAGCTGCAGTGCGACGTAATCGAAATAATTTTCACTTTGACGGAACAAAGCAAAGCAGTCAAAATTAACATGCAAGTTAAATATTATTTAACTACTAGCTGAGCCCGCGACTTCGTCCGCGTGGAATTAACTTAACAAAAAAGCCCGCTCCCGCGTTCTGGGCCCGCGCGACATGACCCATTTTTTAAAATATTGTTTTTCTAAAATAAAAGTAGCCTAAGTTACTCCTTAAAACATCAGCTATCTGCCAGTGAAAGTCCCGTCAAAATCGGTCCAGCCGTTTCGGAGATTACCCGGAACAAACACACAGACAGACAGACAGACAGACAGACAGACAAAAAAAAATTAAATCGCGTTTTTGTTATATGTGTCGTATGTACTTTCATATGCATTTAGTGAAAAGGGGTTATTTTGATATTACAAACAGACACTCCAATTTTATTTATTTGTATAGATAGTCATATACTATTTACAGTGTTAGAACCGCAAGCTTTAGCCATTTTTTCTACATGCTCATATACGGACTGGAGCGACCGGGGCAGTACCATCCTATCACGGAAGATCTGCGTAATTTAGTTATTATAGCTGCATTTCGAACGAGGATAGAGCTGGAAGCCCAACCCCTTCACCTCCCTCTGTTCCACTTCCTCTGTGCAACGTGCGAGCAATGCCTTTGGTATTGAATGCATCAAAGGCTATGTTAACTGCTTAGTACCAGACGCAATACAATTAAATAATTGATGGATATATAAATAAACAAAATAGATATTTGAGCACTTTTGACGTTCCACTCCTGGGCACTGGCGTCCCCTCACTACAAAGGGGATTTAGGCCGTAATCCACCACGCTAGCTCAGTGTGGGTGGGTGGATTTACATGTCTTTCAAAAATTGGTTAAATTTTCTAAGACATACAGGTTTCCTCACGATGTTTTCCTTCACTATGAGCAAGTGATAATCTTATAGAAATACTGATAGATATATTACTTGAAGTTATTCAACTCAGTAAAGTTAAGATAAGTTTCTAAGATCATATTTCATTTGCGCTTTGAGATAATAATAGAAAACTTTTATCGTCGAGCTAACCTTTTTTAATTAGTCTTTGCTCTTTTGCTGAATCTGAGCAGTTCAACATAAACATAAATAAAGCATTACGTGTACATTAAAAACTATATCTTCTTTCTACTTTATGTAGGTATTTATATGCAGGGTGTAAGTGGCATTGTAACGATGGATTCAACTGATGATTCTGGACCCGTCAGAGGTGGAATTTTCGTAAATTATGCTCAAATTTTTCAGCATTTTAACATTGATTTTAGTATTAAATTATTCTACCAATCTGTCTCAAGTGTTTTTATAAATAAATCAATAAATACTATTACAAATAATAACTGCAATAGAAATAAACACTCAACATTACATTCTAGAATACATTTTAAAATGCTCAAAGAAATAGCATAATTCATAATAATATCGACGGGAAATTCCAACTCTGGCGTGTCCAGAATCATGAGTTGAATCCATGGTATCACTTTTCGTTACGATGTCCCTTACACCCTGTATGATCTAATCTGCCTCATTAGCTAAAGTCAGTCAGTTGGAAAGTGTAGGTGTTGTTTCAAATATGTCGTATTGCACCTTAGTAAATGCCAAAGGTATATACGTACCTACTACAAAAAATAAAACTGATAAGTTTCTTTGTAACGGCTGACCTTAGAATAAAATCCTCGCTACTAACTAGTTGTACCAACCTACAGAAAATATTTATACCATCAGATTATTTTCTTTATGGTTGGTACCTACACCATCTTCAGCATTTACTAACAACATCTACACTTTCCAATTGATGTAGGTAACACGATCTAATCCGTCTAATCCCAAAACAACCCTACGAGTATCACATCCATTATGTATTACCTACATTAACTACAAACACGGTTTACCCTTCTGTCTGTCCGTACCGAACTGACAAGTCTCTTTGCTACTGTTGCCAGAAGTTTGAGGGTAATTAAATTGCCAACAAACTCGGAACATCGTGCTAATAAGTGTACAGAATCCATTTTATAATGAGTTAGTCGTTTCCCGTTCAGTTCTATAAAATTATAAGAGCTGCTGTTTCTGATTAGGTGTTTGGTAACGAAGTAAGTACAGTCAGCGACATAGGTAGCTGAACAATCTAAGGGCCTGCACAGATCATGTTTTTAAACGCGCCGCATGGACGGCGCGCTTTTATCCTACAGAGCAGGATTCGCAACAAATGCGCGTCGACGGCGCGTTTAAAAATCGTGGTGTGCACAGGCCCTAAAGATTTGAAAGCGATAACGCTTTTTATTGTAAAAAGATTTGGGAGAAGCACACACCACTCAACCTTGGCGAGCTAACCTATAAATAATATAATGGTAGAGGCCAAGAAAACGGATCTCCGTCAATCAAGAGTCTGTCCGTCATGAGAGTCCCTAATACTATGCAATTTTTCGCGGAAAAAAGCGAACAAAAAGATGGATAGAATGAAGGATATTCAACACGAGTTTCGCTTCTAGACGAGACATCCTTAGGAAAGGTAGCATCCAACACTGAAACTCTTAATTCTTCGGTGGTATAACTTAGAAGTTTAATGTCCCTCAAAGATTTCCGCTGCTATGTTTTATTCGTGGCTTTAATAAAACCTGGTTATTTAGGTATTTATACAATATAAGTATTTTTGACACGGTAATAATGGGTTTCAATATGGAAACGTTATTTTAGTTCATCAATCAGTTCTTATTTAATGTGCTTTATAATAATATAATAATTCACTCTGTATTATTCAAATTATAATATGAAATAGTTAAAATGGTCAGTAATAAATAATTACATTAATACCTACATATAATATTAAAAAATATACATATTCAAAACCATTTGTTACCTTAGAAATTAAATTAAGGAGCAATTAATCAGAAATATTAAATAATTATCAATTACCAAGCCTTTACCCACTTCGTTGAATAATTTATAACAGGAAGCATAATAATTTTAATGGCTCATTTTGTCTTTTATTGCGTTCATAAAATTTAAATGTTAAATTAAGATTCAGCTCATGATTCTTAAAGCTTTTGTTAAATAGTCCCGGGATTTTATAAGATGCTGTAAGTGCTTGTGAAGGAGTCGTCTCGACAACATTTTGGTCATTGTTTTAGCTAATGGTTTTAGATATCACAGGGATGAGCTTTAAATACAGTTAATTTTGATTAGTTTAAATAAAGAATTAAATATCGCCAGACTGACACACCAACTGTATGGTCCCAAACTAAGCAAGCTTGTACTATGGGACCGTGCAATGGACTGAGGGAGATCCCAGTGCCACCCGGGCGAGGACAAAATTCGAAAAGGCCAATTCTTAAATTAGCCCCGGCGGGAATCGAACCCGCAACCACCCGGTGCAGTGAGCCGAGCGGCCTACGCTCAAACCACTGCGCCAAGCGGTCGTTTGTACATAATAATATAACAATAATTAGGCTTTTTAATCTCGGACTCCGGGGCACGGGCTTCTCCTTTATGCGAAGGGATTCAGGCTATAATTCATCACGCTGACCCAGCGCGGGTTGGCGGATTTCACATGTCTTTCGATAATCCCCTCGATGTTTTCCTTCATCATCAGTGAGAGATCATATATCCTACTAATATTATAAATGCGAAAGTTTGTGAGTGTGGATGTATGTATGGATGTATGTATGTATGTATGTATGTATGTTTGTTACTCCTTCACGCAAAAACCACTGAACGGATTTGGATGAAATTTGGAACACAGATAGATTATAACCGGGATTAACATATAGGATACTTTTTAACCCAATAATCCAATAGTACGCGGATGAAATCGCGGGGCACAGCTAGTATTATATACTTTTTTCACATAGTCAAGCAAAATGATCCACATCATCTTTCTCGCTTTTTCCATTATCCATAATCGGCTCTGTATGACTTTTCATTACATTGTTCTGTCATACTCTTGCATAGAGTGCCTTGCTTGCTACCTCTTTCATATAAAACAGTACAATGTAGCCTAGCCATTGAAACAGAGAGCGTCGATAACGCATTTCTCTATATTTAACTGCACTCACGCCTAACATAATAATAATAAATTCAAAATAGAACGTCATTAATCAACCCTAATTATAAAACACTAACCTTGAGGTTGACCTAACAGAGGCATATTTATAAAACCTATGTAGGACGAACGCGTAACAAAGGCTAAGCTGATGTGGGACAAATATAAAAGCTATAAAAGGTATACACGTTAGTCGTCGGTCGGTGTAAATAGTGACAGGGTGAAACGGTGCCTAGTTTTAATAAAAAATTGACATGAGCCTTGTTCCACATTCTCCAGGCGCGGGCGGCTCACGCGATGGCGATGTTTATGCTCAAATAATAAAACTGTAAAACACTCGACTTGTTACGGTTGTGAACGTTGTTATTATTTGTTAAGTTAAAGTTAGCAAAAAACCTTTTTTTAGTTGTTGTAATACCTACCTATTATTATGGGAAATTCCCGTCGGGACAAATTTCGGAAATGGCCTTTTTGTAATTTTCCTTAGTCTGGGTGTCACTGGGATCGCCCATTTGAGACCATTTATATATCTAGGCGGTCACTCAGACGAAGAAGCCACCGTTCTAAGTACACATTTTTGTTGCCGTATTTGACATCTGGATATAAGTAATATGATGCATTTAATTATATAACCGTGTGAATGACCGATTAATATGGATTTTCACGGCGTAATAAAACTGTAGTGTAACTAAATCATACCTCCTAAACAATTATTTATAAACTAGCTGAGCCCGCGACTTCGTCCGCGTGGAATTTAACTTAACCGCTCCCGCTCCCGCATTCTGAGCCCGCGCTACAGGACCCATATGTTGTTTTTTGTTTTTCTAAAATAAAATTAGCCTAAGTTACTCCCTATAACATCAGCTATCTGCCAGTGAAAGTCCCGTCAAAATCGGTCCAGCCCTTTCGGAGATTACCCGGAACAAACACACAGACAGACAGACAGACAGACAAAAAAAAATTAAATCGCGTTTTAGCTATAGGTGTCGTATGTACTTTCATATGCATTTAGTGAAAAGGTGTTATTTTGATATTTCAAACAGACACTCCAATTTTATTTATTTGTATAGATAATAATAACTATGAAATTATACTTCAACTGATTTATTCAAAAGAAAACTAATTTCCGTATCACATTCCGTGTTATGCAAACAAAAGTTTACTTCTTCCTGAACTAGGGAATCGCGTGTCTGGCGATGACAAGCGAAAGCTTGAAAATCTTGCGACAAAGGAATATGCAAAAATAAACTTTTGCGCCATGAAGTTAAAGTTAATTAATATGGCGTAGTAAAATTTATTTCAATTTTGAGTGTTTACGCTATTCTCGGGAAATCTTGTATTTTGTTGTCGGGAACGGCACGAAAGCTATACCGTCAGACGATCCACTGACACGCAAGGAACACAATACAAACGTGACAGTATTTTCCGCTGAAATTTCAATATTACCTTTTATATATACTACCTAGTAGCTATGTCAGCGAAGCATTCACTGAGTTCTTTGTTTCCTTGCGTAGGAAATTTCGTTTTATGGGATGGCAAAATAGCTTATTATGTAGACCCATTGTGGATATATACTGGTTCCCAGATTATAATATATTTAAGGTCAATTGTTTTCCACATTATTTTGTGACTCATTCGTGGGTAATCAGTAAAATTCAATCAGTGCCTTCCGTGTCCATAGGCAATTGCATTTTTGGCCTAAGTTGTCAATAAGGCCCCGCTCTCAGACTTAAGATCGATTCATTAATATGAGCCTTACATGAATAACATGGTTCTTCCATCCACATTACCCACTGGCCTAAATAGAAAATCACACAATAAGGTCTCCCTTTATCCCTTTTGTCTTCGTTGTCATCACATTGCGTAGGTACCTATTGTCTAAACTTGGCACAACAATACAGGCTATGATATAGAGAATAGAGTTCGATTTATCTCGGCCAGTATTATAGGGGCTGACTTAAAACTTACTTTAACTTAAACCCCAAGCGGAAGATCTAAAACTTGTTATCTGAATACAATATGCCTGACCATTAGGCACAATATTGAGAAGCTTTGCCTTACTTCTCTTATCTCGCTTACTCTATTATAACCTTTATTTACTCTGGTATGTTTTCTTCTTAATTTTTTAATGTTTTCCTCACTAAACAAGGGTTTCGATTCTAAATCGCGTGTTTCTTCGTTCTGCACTCTTATACAGCAATTTAAAATAGCGAAACTACTAATTTGTTTGATATTTGATTTGATTGCTAGTTCCTGCAAAGTGTTATCACAGGCATTTAATTTTATTGATATCCTAGACCTACTGTTTCTTCTTTGGTTCTTCATTTGGTTTACAGTTTTTTGGCCCCCATTCTCTACAAAAGAATCTACTCATCCAGCTCGACGAAGTACTTATCGTGAAGATATTGAGGAGAATACATAATTTGGGAGTGTGGATAAAGAACAGCAAACAATAAAAAAAAATGGATGGACAACAATAGGTCCTTAGGAGCGCCAGAATATTTATAAGAGTTAAGTAAAGCTGTATATCCTCTATTGCAGCACATGCGTTGGTCGCATACTCACACGCAGAGTTTGGAGTGCGAGGAGCGGCTGCTGGCTCGCTGCAACCGTCCCAGGGTCAACTCCGCCATATTCGTGTCGGCTGAGCCCGCCGGCTTCCCCGGTTTCGACGCCGGAGAGTTCCTGAGAAGACACGGATCGCAGTCGACGTTGTGTCGTAAAGCTAGGTATTCTTATTATGATTTTACCGTTGAATATTGCAACTGCTTTTTATATTAGTTGCGCTATAGTTAGGTACAGTATTTTCATAATCCTACCTCGCCTTTTCAAATTTTTCTTGTATTAGATTCGGGTAGACTGCATTGTTATGTTATTTTTTGTTGAAAAAGATGTTTTGAATAGTTCTGACGTATCTGGTCGTTTGTAACATGATCAAATGAGCTAAGGGAGAAATTAAACATTTTTTTTTAGTGTGATAATTGAAATTGGGTGAGTTTTTTTTATTTTTCTGAGTAATTAATTAAATAATAATAAACAAATATTGCCATACAGGCACATCGACTGTATGGTCCCAAACTAAGCAACATTTGTACTATGGGTACCGTACAATGGACTGGGGGCGATCTCAGTGACACCTTGACCTGGGCAAATTGCGAAAATACCATTTCCGAAATTTGCCCCGATGGGAATCCAACCCGTAACCACCCGGTGCAGTGAGCCAAGCGGCTGAAACCACTGCGCTAAGCGGTCGTCAATAAAAATGTATCTGACCAAATTTTCATTCCCAGATCCGCTGACAACATCCCTCTCACAACAATGAGTGACTCATCTGAAAGGCTTTGCAAAATTAAGCATCCAATAGAGGAGACGATCAGCGAGGAGGCTAAGTCTGATGACAGCCACTGCAGCATCGAGACCGTGAAACATTTTGGTCTCCCAATCCTCTCAGTGTCGGGCCCATCGCCCCCCGACGAGGACTATGATCAAATAGATGAGTATCTGTAGCATTTCCATACAAGTTTCCAGCTCAAATACGTGCTGGAAAAGATGAGGCCGCCCTGGCCCAGCCCCGCACAAAGTCCCTAAAGACTAGACTAGCATTGCACTACACTGGACTTTTGTGAACTTGTCTCCCTTTGTGAAAGTGTGTTTTTCGAACGGTTCAAACTCTTTGGCATCACAACGAATCTTGAAGACTTTCCGCTGAAGTGTGTCTCGTGTGTCTTGTGGAGGGACCATTTCTTAAGCGTTGGTGTGTTTTAATCGATCCTTATAATCATATTTTTGTATCTAATCTCCCGTGTTTATGGTGTGTCTCGCGGTTAGACTTTTAAATCACTTTTATTGTAAGGACTGCACAATGAAATTTACTAATAATAACAGTGCCACTTTTAACCTTATTGGAAGTGTCTATAAAGTTGTTTTAAGCAATTTCGATGTAAGTATATTTTAAAATACGGTGTATTATATGCAGTGTCTTAGATTTTTCATTTATTCTAGCTGCTAGTTCACTATTGAGTGTAAGTATAATGCATAAAATTTTGTATCGCAAGTAGGTACCTAACGTCGCGTTATAAATCTAGTCTTAAACTTAGTGTAGTATGTATGAAAAGAAATTGAAGGTTGAACTTTGGTCCAATGAAATGTATTACGTGCACACGGTGTGTTAGAATATAAGGAATTAATGGTTAGAAAGAAACATTTTGATGAGAAATTAGCATGACATTATGTTCAATAACTTACTTATTTTTAATATAGCTTGCGTGTAATAATTAATGTATATTCTACATCTTTGTATAAACTATTCTGTACTGTGCACCACCCATTTTATTTTATTTTTGATCTAAAATAATTTTACATTTACGTTTACTGTGGAAATCGAAAAAATTATAGAAATATAAAGTATATTCACATTTTTAAAGTCAATTAAAATTTTGTTTCAAATTTTCATGTTTTTGTAAATAATTCATCAATATAATTAAAGGCACTAAATTAATTATAGTACTTTAATATTAGACTGTACTGTACTTAGTACTGTTAAATTTCTAAATGTATGAATCTGTACTGGTGATTGGGGACCAGATGGACAGAACATGTCGTCAATGTAGGCCTTAATTCCAAATCACGGGGTATTTCCGAATCCTAATTAAATAATAATTGAAATATAAAATACCTATTTCATAGCTAAGACTATATTATTCCCTCCAATATTTATAGATCGAAACCCTCATCAACTTTAGATACCTAGTCGTGTGCCGCACATACTACATTAGAAAATCACCGTTTTAATTTTCATTGAAATAATAATAAATATAAAAATAAATTGCATTAAATAAAAAAGATTTTTTACATATTATTATCAAAAAATATTAAATCAATTTAACTAAAAACTCATGTGTAAACTGATGTAGAGTTTATCTTGACACTCGATTTTATAAAGAAACCTTCCCGTAGTTGTCATAAATCATTTTCATACATATTTCAAGTAGTTGTCAATTTTATCCCAAGATTTAGAACATAAATTTCAATATGTGTAGGTTTTTGAATGATAGTAGTAATTTAGGTAAATAATAATTAACTTAGTTACATCCCTTTAAGTGGTGAGGTAATAGGTACAGCCTCAGAACTATAAATAAGGTTAGTCTTTATTTATATTTCTGCGTGTACAACATAATTAATTATTATTGCAACTCCCACAAATAATACAAAATAAAAAGTGAATAATAATTGAAAAATAAAATTGTATTCACACATGTATCCTTATTTTTTTCCCCAAATATTTTAGATTAGATACTAGCTGAGCCCGCGACTTCGTCCGCGTGGAATTTAACTTAACAAAAAAGCCCGCTCCCGCGTTCTGAGCCCGCGCGACGGGACCCATTTTTTATTTTTATTTTTTTGTTTTTTCTATAATAAAAGTAGCCAAGTTACTGCTTATAACATTAGCTATCTACCAGTGAAAGTCCCGTCAAAATCGGTCCACCCGTTTCGGAGATATTCTTTATTTAATGTGTTTTTATTTTTTTACGCGGAACCCTAATGGTTTTTCTAAAATTAAAGTAGCCTAAGTTACTCCTTATAACATCAGCTATCTGCCAGTGAAAGTCCCGTCAAAATCTGTCCAGCCGTTTCAGAGATTACCCGGAACAAACACACAGACAGACAAACAGACAGACAGACAAAAAATTTTTAAATCGCGTTTTAGCTATAGGTCGCGTATGTACTTTCATATGCATTTAGTGAAAAGGTGTTATTTTAATATTACAAACAGACACTCCAATTTTATTTATTTGTATAGATTATAGTATCACTTGAAGGGAATTGTCCTAATTTTGACGTTGTGTATAGACGTTGTACATTACTTTGGCAAATCAAATCAATCGTTAACGTAGATATCGACCTACTTATACCTTCAAGGCATTAATAAACCTATATTAAGTGAGATAGCAATCTTGAGTACGCTTTTCACATGAAAAGCGTACTCAAGATTGTATATACCTATGTAAGTATATATATGAAATAAAAATAACATTTAATTTGTTAGTACCGGCCGTAATGTTTTAATTCGTATCTGTGTATGAACGAAGTTTGTCTTGTGCCAATATTTTACTGGAATATAATATAATTACTTATACTATCCTAATTCTGTATTATTTATACCTATTTGGATATTCACATTGCGTAACTGCTATTGAATAAAAATAATGTAATTCTACCCAAATTCAACTTTATTTTTTCAAAGTAATTAATTAAATATATACAAATAATGTATTCTTCTTAAGATTCTAATTGTTACTTATTACAAAATTAATAAAAGCAACATTGTTTTTTTTGAAATTGTTTTTGTTCATTGGAATATACAATAGGTAGCTTTTACAGTAGCTTTTACATTATATTAGAACGCATACCGTGTAGAGTTTACCTAATTTAACTTGTACATATCTATGAATGACACGATTTTTATTATAATTGCTCATAAATTCTAATGTAAATTATAATAAAGGTCTATTATGTAAGTATATAGTACAATTACTATTTACATCCTTACATCTGTTTACTATCACGATGAAATAAAACTTTAAAAATCTTTTCAAGTTATTTTATTTACTCATGAAGCGTGTGGATGTGAGAACGGTATATACCTGAAAAATCATACCCGTTAGCCCCTCCAGCTAAGCTAATTGCATGAATTAGGAGTGGGCCCACGTCAATAGTTTAATGGCAACGATGGGGATCGAACCCGGATCCTCTTGGCCACGAGAGCGGATCCTCTAAACACTAGGTACAGTCAAGGGCAAAGATATATATACACCACAAAATCTCAAAAAATGGCGTCATCAGTGAGATTATAAATTAAGGAACATCAAAAGGTGCAATATTATGTCCTCATCTATAAACGCATAAATTTAGCAACGCCAAAAAAATCATAAATATATATACATCATTAAAGGCGTGCGGCATTGCTTCATTTCTAAGTGGCCAGCCACTTAATTGTAAAGAGTCTTCCTCACGTAGGTAAGAAAATGTGTTGATAATATCGAGTCATATTGATTACTGGCGTTTAGATACTGTTCCTGACAAATGCACACTAAAAAATATTTGTAAAAAATGATATATACAAAATTATTGCTTGCTAAGTGTACATATTTATGGGTTGTATAATGTGTACATATTTATCAGCATTTGGATGAGTTCAATTTTGTGCATCTTATTATGACTACATATTTTTAATAACAATACTCGTATACATATCTTTGCCCTTGACTGTACATGGCCATAACCATAGATATAGGAGGTCGGAAATTTGTAAAAGGTCTTTAGCCATAACGTAAATCGGGGTGAGACAAAACATTGGCTACGCGCGGCTGCTCTTATACCTACTTACCAATCGACATCCGTTCAATTCTGTTATTTCAGATTTCAAAATGATTTTTATAAATACATTGTTTTGTAAGATTTACCAGTTGAGTCCGAGATTTACTTTTCTAAGAGCAAAATCATTACCTTCCTCTTCAGATGAAATGAGATCTGATTTCAAGATTAAATACAGCCAGTACCTTGCAATAGAACCATTCATACTTCATGAAGCGAAACGTCAAGAGAATATTTGGAACAAACAAAAATAGTTCCGACATTTTGTATCCATTAGTGGAATAGGAAGTAAGTATATTCCCGTTACAATGAAAAATGCAAACGCCTTGCCTATTATTTGTTAGAGTGACTTTCGACCGTATGTAGAAAAGCATAAGGCACATTTTCAAAATTACAGTTTAAAATAATGAATACTTCCCTGTGTAAATACTCTTTCCCAAAATGATCAGCAATCTTAGCATTTCAATCAATAGCTATATTTGGGACGTCCTCGTTAACAACTTAATACAATACAATAATATGTCAACATCATGAATTTGTATCGCTTCTGTTACTTGAAAAGGTCAAATAAGAGTCACGTTGGGACATATTGTGGTCTAAGAATCAGTCTTCACCACATACCTCTAGTGGCAGCGGCGGATTTACAAATTTCCAAGGTATAGGCTGTAAAGTGTTTGGCCACTCTTGCCTCTACAATTGTCATGTCCTAGATTAGGCCGATTACTGGTTGGGGGGCGGCGAACTAGCTGTTTTACTCTAGATTTGGAAGTTTGCTACACCGAATGTAAAATGACAAGTGGGAGGGGTAAGTCATCGGCAAAATTTGTTGCAGAACTCTATCGGTCCCCAAATTTGCCGCCCCAAAAATCTGCCGCCCTAGGCTCCAGCCTACTCAGCCTGCTGGTAAATCCCCCAATGTCTAGTGGTCTTCACTAACCATTGTATTGATCAGCTGATTGGTTACTCGATAATTGCTATTTGAATAATTGGTGTTTAGAAAGTACTTGACAGGAATAATTATCCTTTATAGAAAACATAACGAACGAATTTATTACTATTGCATAATTATGTATACCTATTAAATCATGATTGCTTTACGAAAAACATTTGATGTGCTTTTATTAGCTTAAATGTGTAACATTTATTTCAACAGTCTTGTAAGCAAAATGTTTTTAAATACTTTTTTATGGTAGTAAAACAACGCGTCTAGTAATATAAATCAGAAACTTAAAGAGTAAGAATTTATTAGTTTTGTCACGAACATTTTGCAAAACGATGTTATCGATGTCGGAATTTAAATATATCACACTGCATTGCGGGTTTAGGTACCAATTAAATAATGATATATTTAGGCTACGATAAAGTTATACAATATTCAAATACTGAATATAATTACTTTGTCTTTACTTTGTCTATGGTCAGAATATGGGAGGGCAATTATCATTCTTCATCATCATCATCATCAACAGCCGGAAGACGTCCACTGCTGAACATAGGCCTCCCATAGAACGCCACAATGGACGGTTGCCCGCTATCCGCATCCAACGGCTCCTCGCGACTCTCACCAGATCGTCGGTCAATCTAGTGGGGGGCCGTCCAACTCTGCGTCTTCCGGTTCGAGGTCGCCACTCGAGAACCTTTCTTCACCAACGCTTGTTGGTTCTACGAGCGATGTGGCCTGCCCATTGCTACTTCAACCTATCATTCTTACCTACGTTCAAATTTAAAAACGTGATGGATTATGGCATGAACCCCACCAGTATTGAGGGGAGGCCCGTGTCCAGGAATGGAAAGTTTACAGCGGCTTTTAATAGATCGAAGACGCTAAAAATAATAGAATAGCCTCTTTGTGAGTCCATTATAATACCTTTCAGGACGCTCCTTATTTTCTTTGAAATATTTTTTTCCTATAACCCTTTTATAAAAAGCTTATTTCAATAAGGTTTCACGGTCAGATTGGGAAAAAATATTTTCATTGTGCCTTCAGTAACACAATTAAGTAAGTAGCTGTACATTAATTATGGTACATAGTAACATTATTTATTTATTTATTTAAGTTCAAGCATCGGAAGCCCATACACGATACTTCACATAAAAAACATACATTTTACAGAACTTACACTACCACAAAACTATTAGTGGTGACGGTTGCAATTTCCCCCGAAAGCGCCTGAACACACCCTCCGGACTGTGGTCTTCCTGCATGAAAGTTGACACCCCTTCAATGGGGACCAACGCCTTGAAATAAGCGTTGTGACTAGAGTCCAACGTCTGATCTCTCAATGAGACATTGCTCGTCGCTCTAATGTACTCAGCAATATAATAAGGTGGGGCTGCCTTGATCGTATGGTGGAGGCAGGACGGGCAGACTGGTACTTGACACTGGCTAAATGCGAAAAGTGAGGCTAATAGCAAGAAAAAAAAGAAAAAAGTGTTCTTATCTTGATCGTAATGAGAAAAAGAGCAATATTGGTATCAAAATTAACTTAATTTTACAAAAAAAAATAGACAATGGAATTGTTTTAATTATGTTCAAGTACAAAGTACTCATCCAAATCTCAATTAAATTTAGTTACGGTGTGTCATCGACACTATTTTCAAACAATTTATCTCATTTACTTTCAGACCTCATTACGTCGGACCAATATAAGCGAGGTCCATTCATCTGACACGGGATCACACGTGACGCGAAAATAAAGTCGCCCGAGTCCTAAACAGTATGTCAATGGCCCCAAAAGACCCATACAGTAAACTGGAACACAGCAAGCTGTAAATCGAACAATTCTGTTTGATAACTTCCTTTAGCAGGTACCTACCTACAAGGAAGGTTGCTTTTATTTCAATAGGTACTTATTTAAAAGTGGACTTGTTCTAAAGGGAGACCCGTGTTCAGCCATTAGAGACTTGGCACTAGTGATTACAGTGCCTATCTTGAATATTATGCATCTATACCACCTGTATAATAAATAATTATCTGAACCCAGGACTAATTTTGGTATTGTTACATAACCCGCAGAACACATAGCCGTTGAGCAGTAAGGTTCCAATCATTTATAGAACGCTGACCGCAAGCCAGAAGATTAGTGTAAAACCAGTGGCCTAACTCTGGCATCTCGATAGACTCGCGATACGCCAAAACTGCGATACGTCAATTTTTACAGTTTTTTTATACAAATCGCGTATCTGAATACGTCAAACGACAGCTGTCAAAACTAACATATTCAGATAAGTGATACGTCAGTTTTGACGTATTGCGAGTCGATTGAGATGCCAGTCGTTAACGGAGTTGGGCCCCAGGTTGATTAAGGTAAAGGCGCCTGTCTAGCCCGCGAAGTTCAATTTTTTTGCGTTCTTTTAGAAATTTTTCAAAATCTGACAATAATATAAGACAAATTTTGTAATTCGCGAAAAAGACCGTGTGCAGTGCATTTATTAATACATTTATTTTACTCTAAATATTATCACGGTGGATATGATACTAGTAAATCACTAAATATACAAAAAATGCCAGATTATCTGGATAGCTGTCGTTCTTGAAATGTTTTAGAGTAAGTTGGATATATTAATAAATGCACTGCACACGGTCTTTTTCGCGAATTACAAAATTTGTCTTTTATTATTGTCAGATTTTGAAAAATTTCTAAAAGAACTCAAAAAATTTGAACTTCGCGGTTTAGATGGGCGCTTTAGCCTTAAAGGTAAAACATAAACGTCACAGGAAGCTGGTGAATGATGGTAGCAGAGGGCCGTTATGCGTGATAATCATTGGCTGCGTCCAAACGGTTTGTCTCGCTCCGATGACGTTTGTCTGCGGAGTGAGAAGTCAAACTGATTGCTCGGGCGTGGCTGTTCATTGTGGTCTGAACGCACCCCATTGGGGGAGGCTTAGGAGGGGGTACAGGATGACTTCTTGCTGACAGATGGAGAATTGTATGTATATACCTTTTTATAAAATATTTTAAGATATATAAGAGACTAGCGTTCTCCATGAGTCTGAAATTTGTACCACCAACAGGTAACCTAAGCTTTGATGAAGTTTGGAAAAATGGGTACCTACTACCTGGGCCCTAACCACGCGAGCTACTCAAATCGTAATAGAAAGGCAAACGCTCGCGATTACGTTTCAATCTTAAGTGTTTGAAACGTAATCGCGAGCGTTTGCTTTTCTATTACGATTTGAGTAGCTAGCGTGGTTAGGGCCCTGATTATGAATTTGATACATAATGAAAAATGTTAAAGAGTTTTCCAGTGACCTAATTGACACGTAGACGAACATAGTTACATTTTATCGTGTGTAATAATGATTCGCGATTCCCTCGGGCATCCGGCACCGATGTGCTCCGCGCGTTAATGGATAAATCGATAGAATGTTACCGTTATGTGCTGTTAATACTCGTAGTATTTGCAGCAACGACCAATGATGTTTGGTCAGGGTGATACATATAGACGTGGTAAGTGTTAATCAAAATCGGTCATAGATTCGCAGTCCGGTTGATTTAATAATACCTAATAATAATAAATATCGCCAGACTGACACACCAACTGTATGGTCCCAAACTAAGCAACGCTTGTACTATGGGTACCGTACAATGGTCTGAGGGCGATCCCAGTGATACCCAGACCAGGGCAAATTACGAAAAGGCCATTTACAAAATTTGCCCTGGCGGGAAGCGAACCCGTGGTGGTGTTTACTCGTAGGCACCTTCAGAGGTCAGCAAAGTGTTGCTATTGGAAGTGTTTAGCACTTTGAAATAGGTACCTATACAAATATGGCCATATTCCCTCCATGTTCATCTCATGACCTAACCATAACATCAAACACACTATAAGATGGTAGAATGATCCGGTATTAGATTAGTTAGTTCATTACTCCTCCACTGGCGCGGGTCTGTGACCTAATTAAATTTTCCGAGAATTTTCCCGATAAAACAGTTATAGCGATGGAGTATTTGAATTGAATTACGCTCAAAGAAACTTGTAATTGTATTGATACTTTAGAAATATGACCTCATCTATACAAATACATAAAATTGGAGTGTCTGTTTGTAATATCAAAATAACACAATTTCACTAAATGCATATGAAGAAAGTACATACGCCACCTACAGCAAAGACGCGATTAAAAAAAAAATTGTCCGTCTGTCCGTCTGTCTGTCTGTTTGTCTGTCTGTGTGTTTGTTCCGGGTAATCTCCGAAACGGCTGGACCGATTTTGGCGAGACTTTCACTGGCAGATAGCTGATGTTATAAGGAGTAACTTAGACTATATTTTAGAAAATCAAAATAATAAAAATGGGTCCTATCGCGCGGGCTCAGAACGCTTTCCACGCGGATGAAGTCGCGGGCTCAAATAGTTTATGTTTTTAAAAGATCCCTTTAAAAATAAATGGTAGTGCAACCTACCCCATCGTGGATCGCAGGCATGATAGCGTAAAAACTTCATATAATAGGTATCTACTAAAAACGTATTTCTGCTTTCACTCCCCACAAACCATGATATGTTTTATAAGAATATAATAATATAGGTTACATCAAATTCATTCTCGCCTTTGCGATTTTATATTCGCGGGTTCGCAATTTCTTGGCGAACATTTTGTACCAAATTGTTTGCATATACTTAAGATGGTGTAATTTTTTCAAATACGAAGGTACGCTCTTGCGTCATTGGAGAAATAAAATCACGATCTAAATAAAAATATATTTTCTCTGCAGTTTCCATATTTGCGTTGGTTGTTCTGTGTTTTATGGAAACAGGCCAAATTTTTTTTTCATGATTCCTATAAATCTATTTTTTTCTAAAGTTGTTATAAAATATGTAAAAACCAAAGTAACCATACCCAAGGGATGCATCTTTAAACTACCCTATCAAAAAGTGGATGGACTTACTACAAAGATTAGTGGAAAATATTATGACAATCTATACAAATAAATAAAATTGGAGTGTCTGTTTGTAATATCAAAATAACAGCTTTTCACAAAATGCATATGAAAGTACATACGACACCTATAACAAAAACGCGATTTAATTTTTTTTTGTCTGTCTGTCTGTCTGTCTGTATGTCTGTATGTCTGTATGTCTGTCTGTCTGTCTGCCTGTGTGTTTGTTCCGGGTAATCTCCGAAACGGTTGAACCGATTTCGACGGGACTTTCACTGGCAGATAGCTGATGTTTTAAGGAGTAACATAGGCTAATTTAATTTTAGAAAAACAATTAGTATTCCGCGTAAAAAAACAAAAACACATGAAATCAAAATGTATCTCCGAAACGGCTGGACCGAATTTGATGGAATGTAAACATCGGCGAACAATCCAGGTAGATGTCGATGGAATTGGGGAAAATAAATTTGCTGTTTCAATCTTCGCAGACAGGTCATTGCAAAATGCTATTCCCTTTCATATTTACAAAATTGCGGTTTGCGTGTGTTCATAATTCTACTACTCCTAAACGGTTTGACCGATTTTGATGTTTTTTTTTTATTTGTACTTATGATTCATTCATTCATTCAATCATTATGGGTCATCTTGATGACTTTTAGCTACATTTGGATCCGGTTCTGGCAATGTTGTGGACATCCAGATTTTTTATTCGAGATTTTTTTAATTTATTTTTGTAATTCTCACATAAAATAATATAATATCCTTAACTTCCAGCATCCCAGCACCTCTCACATATTTAACTAGCGAGGTCTACGGCAGGACAATGTTTGCCTCGGGTCCGCTAGTTATAACGTAAATTGAATCGTTTTAATTGTTTACATACTCACCTCTGACCTTAAATGACCTAGCTACTGACATCTCTAGTGGATTGTAACAAGTTAGTACACATCCCAGAGGTGTGTGTTATTATATTAGATGTTATAACTTTGATAGTTACACGTGGTTATTATACAAGTTACCGCCGCGTGACTGTCTTCAGAGACAGTGTGGCTGTAAACTTAGATTAGGTCGGAGCCCAAATAATGAAAGAACCATTGAAATCTTATCTTGGCGACCGCTAAAATGTGCTAGAATGTTACGACCGCTTGGCTCAGTGGTTCGAGCGTAGGCCGCTCGGCTCACTGCACATGGTGGTTGCGGGTTCGATTCCGTCATAGTAAATTTATAAAATGGCCTTTTCGTAATTTGCCCAGGTCTGGGTGTCACTGGGATCGCCCCCAGTCCATTGTACGCTATCAATAGTAGGTACAAGCGTTGCTTAGTTTGGGACCATACAGTTGGTGTGTCAGTCTGGCGATATTTATTTATTAAACTTACCTACGGCCAAATCCAATATACGATCTAAACGTCATATTTCAGCCAACCCTGCCTACACCACGTACAACGAGAAGCTATACGAAAATTAATATAATAAATTGAATTATTAAGTAGGTAAGTACTTACCTTCCTACTTTTAATGTTTCGCCTTCATTTATTTTTAATTGGTAACATTACGTATTCCGACACTGAATTAACCACGAATTTGTAAAATGGCCGCCCGAATGTTGGCGATCCCGGCGGTGACTGACTTGAATTCGATCATTATTACCATTTTGTATTTCTACTCGTTATCCGTGGTATTGTGCTAGCCTAGTTCTTAGACTACTTCTTAGGGATCGGTCAATTCGGGATTAACGAACCGCGGACTCGAAGGTAAGCTTTTGCTGGCTAAGTAGATACAAAAGTTTCGCTAAAGAGCTTAATGGATCTCTATCTACTATATAAAAATAAGTCGGGTTTTCCTTCCTGACGCTATAACTCCAGAACGCACGAACCGATTTCCACGGTTTTGCATTCGTTGGTAAGGTCTCGGGCTCCGTGAGGTTTATAGCAAAGAAAATTCAGGTATAATTTCAACAGAACGCGGACGGAGTCGCGGGGCACAGCTAGTCTACTAAAAACACCTACGATATACTATAAACAATTGTAGTTACACAAAAATGTTCTGTATTTACTCTAGAATAGAGTATACCTTCAAGGTTCTGAGGATAGGTGAAATATGTGCATTGGCTTCGATCATATTAAATTTAGGGGATTTTAAGCATAAGGCAGGTATCCATTCAGTGGTAAGTATATGTACAAATATTTATTGTAAGAGATTAAATCAATTCTACGGAGTGTTACTTAAGCAAACATCATATCAGAAAAGTTTTGCTGTCCGTAATAAACCAAAGCAAATCTTATTTTTCATCTAAATCATATTTTACTCATAAATATTTAAAAAAGTATGTCGAAGTATGAACGAACAATAAATAAAAACACAGCAAACGATTTTCTTTTATAATAAGTAGGTAAGCACCTTTTTACGAAGGATACGGAAGAGGAAAAATATTGGGAAAAATAAACATTTTGCGTAACATAAAAAGGAATGCACGTGCGTACGTTATTGAAGGGTGCGTCTCGTTAAAATTAAATTCTCGAACGAGGAGAAATATTTATAAAAGTTACGGGTGCGATGAGGGCGCTCACCCGTTCTAGATTCGAGGCGGGGACGTCGAGGCAGCGTTACGGTGGCGTCGCGGCGTGGTTGAGGCGCGGTTTGCGCCTCAACGCCGCCGCAATTGAGTCATTTTGTTAAATGCGTTGCATTGCTACTGAAATTACGCCACGACTAGGCAAAGTTAACGCCGTGACGCCGCTGCGGCGACACCGCGATTCTTTAGTGAGCGAGGTGCCTGTGTTGAAGATTACTAGCAGGTTATCACATAACTAGTTGTTGCTTTAGCCCCTGTAACTTATCTAACCGCTTGTACTAGAATTTGACATTGAATCCGGAACCTCTCGGGCAATGCTTCTAACCACTAGAACACTTATGTTTATGAGACATTAAGTATACTTACATTGCTGAAAATAGTGTTTCGTAACTAAGTAAACTATTCAAAATCACTGGACGTGGATTTCAGGTTGTTCCCGAGGATGTATTGCAGGAACACTAGATCTTTAAAAGCTCATGGTATCTTTCAAATATAGCTGCTCAAATTCCTCTCCAACATAAATAAAAGGCCATCAGCTTTCCATTTCAAACGATGTCATTGAACAAAGAGGCAATTTGTGTAATAGCCCGCTACTAGATAATTCATTAAAATAATCCCCAGCTGGTTTCAAGGGCGAAATAATTAGTGAATCAAGATCGATACTTTGTGGAATATTTGGAAACGGACCGTGGTAGGTAACGAAATGTGTTTTTTTACGTCGTTTTACTACGTTGAGGGTAGGAAACGATATAGGTACGGGTATTTTTTTTTTTTAATTTTTTTTCTATCCATTATAAGTAACATTACAAAGGTTTCTTAGTTATATTCAGGCTAAGTTGTGAAGTAAGCCGCTGAAATAACATTTTCTAAGCTAAGTCAGAAATATGCGGCCGTAGCCGTTATAAGCTTTAGCACTTGCTCTGAATAATAAACTCACTTTTGCGCAAGTATAAGAGGAATACAAAATAATCATGAGTTTTATAAAACCAAATGGTGGTTGCGGGTTCGATGCCCGCTGGGGTAAATTTCGGAAATGAACTTTTCGTAATTTTCCCTGGTCTGGGTGTCACTGGGATCGCCTCCCCTCCATTGTACGGTACCCATAGTACAAGCGTCGCTCAGTTTGGGACCATAAAGTTGGTGTGTCAGTCTGGCAATATATACATTCATATATTATTAATAACGGTTATGGTTACCTACTCCTTTATGCTAGGATGTAAGTAACAGTCGGTATCGAATTGTGTGGAATTTGTACAAATTTTATTATAGCAAGAGTAAGTACCTGCCTATAAAGAGAAGAATACCTTTAGACTGTATTTTTGGTATGAAAAGTAATAGTCTATCAAACTGAAAGTCTATATTATTCATAACAAGTCACCAGTTAGCAAATAGAACGTACCGCGGTAGTAGATTGAATTATTTAATGTAGCTACCGCGGCCCCATTGTGAACTACGTGATTTTAGTCCCTGTTTGAATCGTACTGTTTCGCAAGTCCATAATTTACCGTGGTGCTTTGAAATTTTAGTTGATTATTATGCTTTCAGCTTTTGAGGATCAACTTATGAGGTCATTCACACCGAATAAACTCTACATCGTTCTGTCTATACATTTTTACAGGTCGTATTTTTCAACTAGAAACAGTAAATCAATCAATTAATAAAAAATATTTGTGTTATGTAGGCACACCTAACACTTAACTATAAATAGTTAGAATCTATCACCTGTTCGGAATTATGCTGTCATACTGAAAAGATCCGGCAAGAAACTCAATAGTTACTCTATTCAATAGAATGAAAGATGGTTAAAATTTACATAAGAGCAACGACATAATCACTAAAAAGTAAAATGTATAAAGATTAGGTCCCGGGTTAACAGTGTTAATGACCGCTATCTTTAAATCCGTAAGTAAGGCCCGTATTAAAATCGATCTCAAGTCTGAGAGTGGTCTTGAGTATGCTTTTGAAATGTCATTTTGTACTGTTTTGCATCACTCTCAGACTTGAGATCGATTTATTAATACGGGAATTAGTCACGGCATATAGTTCAATAACAATATTTTAATGCATTTTCTGCTATCAGAGCAGATTGCAATATTTTCTCAGTCCCTATAGAATTTCTCGCCACTCCAATCACATAAGTATATAACTGTTATGTACCTACCTTCACGGCACGGCAACCTTATTGTTGAAATGGGGCTCACTTCACTTAGTAAGTGTCCGCTTTGTGAACCGACGACTTCGAGCCTTTTGTCGGCTTCGATCCTTCGAACTAGCGAAATGTAGGAAGCGTGGATACCTACGCTACCTACGAGTACATTCTCATTCTGGTGATATAATGTCGATAATATATTTTATTGGTTGAAGTTAAACGTTATTTATTTGATGGGAATATAACACGTATTCTGCGGTAGGTATCAAGTACCAGAGATATGAAAATAAGTAACTCTACTCTTTTGTCTGCTTACCTCTTTTTTGCGGGTGGTAGAGTCTTATCACCATCATAATTTTGTTACATTTTGGCGATTCTTTTATACGTATTCTGGTATAAATGCAGGCATAAATAATCTAGGTCTGATTCTGGGGTTAAAAGACTGAACATTCTGTACATGATGGCCAACGAGAAACGATACAAAATTTTGTAAAATTATTTTTTATCGTTTCATACTTTTCATTTATTTTTAATTAACATTACGGTTTCCAATACATAATTAAGCACGGATTTATAAAATGACCGCCCGAATGTTGACGAGCCCGGGTTTGACCAGCTCGAAATATTTATCGTATCATTTCTTGTTGGCCGTGGTATAGTGTGAAAGTATGAATTTGTAAACAAGGTTCACTCGCTATCCCAAATAAATAAAAACTTTCCTCTCGGCTATAACATATAGCTACTATTTGATATCTCGACCCTTATCTGTTATGTTTCAAGTTATCATCGGTACGTAACATAGGTTCTTGGGTCTTATGAACACGATCAGATAACCCAAATAGAATGGGGACTTGGGAGCTACAACACTCACGCCGATGCGGAAAGAGGTCGGAACCCTTTTGACAAATAGGATAGCTAAACGCCCCTTTGAAAACATTACTATTGAAATTGTTACGCCGAAAGTTAATAAATTTACTTTTATACTCAAACATCAACAATAAATTATTATGTGATAAGTGGTCCACGGTGTTCTGTGGCAGTGTTCATCTATTTATTATTAATTTAAGCAATTACCTATATTAAAACAAAATGTCATATAATTTATTTGTTGGCAAATAGTTTTCTTTTAAGGTATCTTTTAAGGTATATTATTAGGTATCTTCACTATTATTTGTAATACAAAAATCTTTAGACTAAAATCTTGAACATGGTGTAGTCTGAGAACTACATTTTGTTTATTAGTAGGTAAGTAAGTACCATGTTTTTTAAAACTCATGGTAGATTGATATTGTAGTTAGCGCCAGTATAACAAGAAGTTTTAATACTAAATAACTTCTGAAATGTCGATCAAGAAAAATTAGAAAAAAGCTCACATGTCCCCAACCAATATCTTAAGAATCCCGAAGATTACATGAAATGTGTTATAATAAGTTATGAACGTAAGTGACTCGACAATATACTTAACGCGGCCAATGAAATCCGCGAAAGTAATGGAATTGCTCGAGAAACGATGCTTTTAGAATGTTGCCGCCCTAAAAAAAAAACTTTTTCTTTATTTTTTTTCATATTTTTTTGTACTTTTAATAGAATATTCGTGACAGTTTTTTTGTGTGAATGTGGTGTGTATTCCTATTCTTATTTCCTATTCCATAAAGACAATCCTATTCCTATTCCTATGCAATAAGGTAGTGCAATTCGAAATAATTAAATAAAACCTATAAAAAAGTAGTAAATGTGGGGGATTTCTTTTATATTAAGCGTCCGAGCCGCCTGATGTTAAGCAGTTACCGGAGTCTATAGCTTGCAATATCATGGCATTGCTCGCATGTTTCCCATCTGAAAGAGAGTGGAACAGAGGAAGAGAAAGGGGGTTGATCTTTCAGCTCTATCAATCAACGTACGAAACTTCTGTGAGAGGCTGGTACTACTCCGGTCGTCTCAGCCCGTACATGAGCTGTAGCCATTTTTAGCTCAGCTCTACCACCATCAAAAAGAAATATGTGAAGACAGTAAAAATGGTAATGATGACTCGCTTAGAACCTTTTTACACATTGTTTATCTTATTCATGGCAATATGTGAACATACACAGATTTGAATAAATATAAAATAAAGCAATCTCTTCTCTGTACATTTCTATGATAAACTGAAATATCAGAGGACACTTATGTATAGTAGGTAATTTAGTATTACGAGTTAAATATACGTAATAAAGATTTCATTATTTTAGACACATTTTTATCACCACCCATGAATATAAGTGGATTGGTAGGCTCCTACCTATTGTTTTGTATATGGGTTTATAAACATGACTATAAAATTTAAAGACTCATACCTATATACGTACCTACAGTTTGTACGCATTTCGTCAGTTTACATATACCATGTTTGGTATAACCCAATTTTATAAATTCCATTCAATTAAGATTTAACACCAAGCATAAAATTTTATATAATTCTCGCTGTGCTTATTAGCTTTCAATAACGTTCAGAAATCCAGTTTAATTATTTAAACTTTGTAATTTTAATGATAACGAACGTTCCCGGATAAGTGGGGCGTTTGTTTCTCAAATTCGAAACAAACGCGACCCTTATCCGGGAACGATAAACAAACGAGCGTAATTCTATAATGAACATTTTAATTATCGTGAAATCAAGAAGGAGTTCGATTTTATAACTTACTAGCCGTGCCCGCGACTTCGTCCGCGTAGTATCTAACTAAACAAAAATTTCTGGATTGTCGGGACAACAACTATCCTATGTGTTAATCCCGCGGTTATAAACTATCTGTGTTCCAAATTTCATCCAAATCCGTTCAGTAGTTTTTGCCTGAAAGAGTAACAAACATACTATTTCAGGCAAATTCTTTTTTTTTATTAATAAAAAAAACAAACATCTATTCTCACAAACTTTCGCATTTATAATATTAGTAGGATTGAGAATAACAGTATGGTCTAATATTGACTGCAAATTGTTATCTACAATATGGCTGGAAATGTTAAATGCTATCTTAAAAGAGCGTTCACGCGCACTGTGAGACCTTATAGTAATGACTCTGAATACGGGCGTGAATCTATTTTGTATAAGTATAACTGCAGTTCAATGGCATTTATTTTCATGTAACAAGTATGGTAAATAAGCGTACGACCCGCGTGATGTTAAGCTGTTACCGCGTAGTCATAGATGGCAATGCTCGCACGTTGCCGGACTGAAGGGGAGTGGGACAGTTGGAGGGTAAGGTAGGAGGGGGGTTGGTCTTCCGGCTCTCTCATCTATACAAATAAATAAAATTGGAGTGTCTGTTTGTAATATCAAAATAACACCTTTTCACTAACTGCATATGAATGTACATACGACACATATAGCAAAAACGCGATTTAATTTTTTTTTGTCTGTCTGTATGTCTGTCTGTCTATCTGTCTGTCTGTATGTTTGTACCGGATAATCTCCGAAACGGCTGGACCGATTTTGACGGGACTTTCACTGGCAGATAGCTGATGTTATAAAGACAAACTTAGGCTACTTTAATTTTAGAAAAACAATTAGGGTTCCGCGTAAAAAAATAAAAACACATGAAATCAAATAATATCTCCGAAACGGCTGGACCGATTTTGACGGGACTTTCACTGGTAGATAGCTGATGTTATAAGCAGTAACTTAGGCTGCTTTTATTAAAAAAAAATGGGTCCTGTCGCGCGGGCTCAGAACGCGGGAGCGAGCCTTTAGTTAAGTTAAATTACACGCAGACGAAGTCGCGGGCTCAGCTAGTTCATCATATAATAGCTAAGATACGCCAATCTTCCGTGAGTGGGTGGTACTAACTCGGTCGATCCAGCGTGTATTTGATCTGTACTCGGTTGGCCGTAGTTTGGCTTTACCACCGTAAAAAAAACTACTTTAAGAATCCCTAAACTTCGCGTATTCAGAGCCCACCCGCAAACATTTTCATTTATCTGCAAATAATATTAACGTTTGCTCTGCGCAAAGTTACCCTTCGTCTCCAACAAATTCGGTATCCAAATATCGGTTACACAACCGTTTTAGTTCAGTTCGTTAAACATTGTTTTTGTTAGCTCTTCATGAACGGGAAAATCAAATGAAATCTGTTTATTATAAAAAAGTTGTCGTAAAATTTCGTATGTATTTTATTGGGTTATTTCGGGTTGGAAATTAGGTTTATTTTGTACCGTATTTCTACTATGAATAACGATTATTTTAAATTAAGGTCTACTCTTCCATCCATCAACTGACAAACGTCCAGTGGTGGACATATAATGACCAATTAAGCGTTAATAGCCTAGTGGTTAGAGCGCCCTCTTAGCCGAGATGTTCCGGGTTCGATCCCCATCCTGGCCACTAAATTATTGACGTAAGCCCACTCCTAATACAAGCATTAGCTTATATGGAGGGGCTAACGGGAATACTAGTAATGTGATAAACTCACATTGCTAGTAATTTCAAAAAAGCCTTATCATTAAATATTATTATAAAACACAAAATATATATATTCAAGTAACATAATATCAAAGAAGAGTTCAAACATAGAATACTAGGTAGATATACCTTCAAATAACATAGGGAGCGAGACATGTTTTTACCGTCGCAATTTAGTCCCGGGGCGGCTCTTTAAATACAGCACCATTGAGGTCTATCAGACCCCGTGGGAATTAATTACAATGTTATTTAAATATGCACTCATTCCAGGTTTTGTTTGCGTCCTTTTTAATAAGGTGCGTAGGTCGCCAATCACAGCATAGAACACCGTTTTGGTCAAGCTGGCTATGGATATGCATAAGGGCAATACTAAATAAAGAGCAATGTCTCAGCCGTTGGGCTCTAGTCACAACGCCAGTTTCAAGGCGTTAGTGGTTAGAGTCCCCTCAGAGAGGCTGTCAGCTTTCACGCAGGAAGACTACTGGCCGAAGGGTGTGGTGTACAGGCGCTTTCGGGGGAGATTGCCGCCGTCACCACCTACAGTTTAGTTTAGTTTTTAATAATATGTATGTTAGTTTATAAGCAGTGATAGCCGATTGGTTAAAGCACGCGTCTTGCGGGCACCAGGTCTTGGGTTCAAATCCCGGCTCGCACCTCTGGATTTTTCGAAATCTATGTGCGAATCATAATTTCTATATGATTATCACTTGCTTACGGTGAAGGAAAACATCGTGAGGAAACCTGCATGGCTTAGAAGATCTAACCAATTTTCGAAAGACATGTGAAATCTGCCAACTCGCACTGGGCCAGCGTGGTGGATTATGGCCTGAATCCCCCTCGTGTTGAGGGGAGGCCCGTGCCCAGCAGTGGGACGTCAAAAGGGCTAAATTATTATATTATTATTATAGTTTATAAGGTATGTACCTATGGGCCTGCGATGCCTGAACATAAATAAATAATTCCAAAAGTCATACCTCTGTCCCAATCCTCTTCAAAATGGCAACGTGCGAGCAATGCCATTGGTATTGCAAAGATCTATCTATCATTCGGGCCATAAACTTGTTGGCCGATATTGTTGTAGTATAAAAAAAGAAATAATATTATTGAAAAAAATATTGTCGTATTTTTGAGGTGTCTACCGTTTCATGCATCTGTAGATTAGGTAGGGTTTGTAAATGAACGTAATGCTCTTTATACACATGAGAAGAAAGTCCTGTAGGTGTCGCTTCCGTACCCCTTGACACACAAACAAATGCTCGTTGACAGTTCCACTCTTTAGGAAAAGTATTTCGATGTCACTCGATATAGTTCATAGCTTTTTTTTCAGGAATAACATTTGAGTTTATTATTTAGCCTGTGTAGATCATAGTGGATACAATTATCGTTAAAGAATGTTACTCCACGAAAAAATGTTGTCTTTCTATCCTGATGGCATTCAAACTTAGGTACTATTGAACTATAAAATGTAAGCTAAGCAAATTATTTCTGTATCAATGTATTCAATAATAGATAGGTTAATTACCTAGTAAAAAAAAGATTTTAACAAGAAAAAATACTCATAGAAACAACAGTGCCGTCTAGGGACGCCCAAAAGAAGCGAAGCCTTATATAAAGCGTAGGGTGCCGCAGCTGCCACTCTGTATACCTATATATCGTGTAACGCTACTAACGTCTGACGCTTAACACGGATAGAGTGGCCGCGCGGCGAGCGCCCCGATCGTCCGTATAGAAGCTTCGCTCGCTTGAATAAGGTTTTTTTTAAAATTCAGTGCCTAAAATTGCGAATGTCTAGAGAATAAGCTCCATACATGAATGGGTACCCAGCGCCATGCCTGGCGCGCGGCCAAGAGAAATGTAGGCTGAAAAGAGCCACTCGATGTTGTTAACATTAATTCCGTTATGTCAAGGTTGTTTAAGTTATCGTTCTGCTAAATGTGTCATGGTTTTGAAATTTTGTTATGTGTCCTGTTGCTCTTTAGGTCTTTTTTATAAGAATAACTAAGCGCGTATTCACAAAGAAAGCTTGCAGCAGGCCCCGACTTACTATCACTTGTACCATCAACATTAACATCACTTGTGCCCACCGACGACAAAAAAAGCCGATAAAAAAAATAAAGAAAAAATTTAACTGACTTCAAAAACACCTGGATGCACTAAAAATCTACAAATAACTACGGACCTTACACTTTATTTTATTTGGAGTCGGTGCCAATTCAATTAAGTAGGGGTAGGCAGGTGCCTAAGAAGTTGTCCTAACATCGTGTAAAGATACTCGTAGTAGTGGCATGATTTTGATGATATTTTATGGGACCAATTTGCAAGAACATCCTTTCAAAACCAAAAAGAAGAATAAAATGACGAAGGTCTGAGGTATCAAGAATAAAAATAAAAAATACACGGGAATCGAACCCGCAAACACCATGTGCAGTGAGCCGAACGGCCTACGCTCGAACCACCGCGCCAAGCTGTCGTCATTGTTGTTTTAGTGTTCAGTGATATTCGTATTTATGAGCCTCTTCAGACTATTAAATTAAGTGGCACGGTTATACCTTACAATAGTATTATAACTTCATATGACAGAGCTTCCACCAAGTAGAGCTCGAACGGTGCTCTACCCATTTCAGAATTTAGAATATTTTTTCATGTTACGCCAATTGCATGTTTTGTTCCCTTGTAATCGCAACTGTACTTATGTAGCACTTAAACAATTGTGTAAGACTCGAGTGCCCAATTTCACGCACTCAAACTGAAACGGAATTTTCAATTAAAACATCCACGTTTTATTACCGTACTTCTTCCAAGCACATTGTAAATACAAAGTACGACGGGCGTGAACATTTATAAATGTTGTAATTACCTAATGGTAATCATAATTAAAAATATTAAAAGTAATCATAACATTATGATAATCACTAAAATTATAATTATAATAATTTAGCCCTTTTGACGTCCCACTGCTGGGCACGGGCCTCCCCTCAACATGAGGGGGATTCAGGCCATAATCCACCACGCTGGCCCAGTGCGGGTTGGCGGATTTCACATGTCTTTCGAAAATTGGTTAGACCTTCTAAGACATGCAGGTTTCCTCACGATGTTTTCCTTCACCGTAAGCAAGTGATAATCATATAGAAATTATGAATCGCACATAGATTTCGAAAAACCCAGAGGTGCGAGCCGGGATTTGAACCCAAGACCTGGTGCCCGCAAGACGCGTGCTTTAACCAATCGGCTATCACTGCTTGCTTATGATAATCACTACATAGTCTAAAACAAAGTCGCTTCCCGCTGTCTTTTCCTATGTGTGCTTAGATCTTTAAAACTACGCAACGGATTGTGATGCGGTTTTTTACTAGATAGAGTGATTCAAGAGGAAGTTTACATATAGTAGAGAATACATTCATAATATAGTAGAGAAACACTGACAATTTTAGAGGTTACTTTCACCAGTGCGAAGCCGGCGCGGGTCGCTAGTTTATTTATAAAGTTAGTTCCAAAGCAAATAACGCTCACTTATAAAAATACAAATAAAAATATGCAACTCTCTACTGCTATAAATTTTACGTTTTAACGCTAGTTTCAAATATAAAAGTATGTGTGAAGCAAACAGACAGACGCTTTTAGTATGTTTTTTTTTGGTCGCCTGCATCTAAGGGAACATTTCCACCGCAAGTTGAGCTCTCTTTAACACGGGTGTCAATATTAAAGAGAGCTTAGCATATTCTGGAAATGTTTCCTGACTGGTACAGACGATTGTACCACCAGAACTCATTATGAGACTAAGTTAATACGTTAAATACATCTACGGGTCAAAAATTGCAAACAAAATGTTTTTAAATTTACTTTTTAATCCAAGTTACCTTTCCCTGAGTCTTATCCCTCGCCGTAGATTAACGGCGACCATGTTCCTCTATCTCGAAGGATTTAATTTACTCCTACAAAGCAAAAAGTCGCGCTTGTAATGAACCTAGTAAATTTCTTGCTTAGAAAAAAATGCAATTTTGCGGGGACACGTTCATGAGATATTTTTTCTGTGTTACAGACAATTATACTGTTTTAGTTAGTAAAAATATTATCACATGACATTCGTTTTTTTATGTGACAAATTTTATAGGTATATCACATACCTAGATATATAATCACTGCCGTGATTTATAGAATAGAATAGAATTTATAGATTTGTATTTAAATTAAACATACACATTTAAAAATATATATTACTAGCTGAGACCGCGACTTCGTCCGCGTGGAATTTTGATCCTTTCTTAGGGGATGTCTACGTCATAGTAGCTTTATGCATGCAAAGTCTCAGCCCGATCGGTTTAAAATTGACAAAGTTTCATACAAACTTTCATCCCCTATTTTATTCCCTTGGGGGTAGAATTAATCAAAATCCTTTCTTAGCGGATGCCTACGTCATAACATCTACCTGCACGCCAAATTTCAGCCCCATCCGTCCAGTGGTTTGGGCTGTGCGTTGATAGATCACTATGTCAGTCAGTCAGTTAGTCAGTCAGTCAGTCACCTTTGAGTTATATATATATAGATATATATTTTATCAAATTTAATGTAAAGCCGCTTCCTCAGTGGAAGCATTCCCATGTTATGCAACAGTTCAGATTCAAACATTACATCTGTAACTGAGGAGAACCTATAATAAAGCTCAAAATAGAATCTTGATTAGTTACATTACAGGCAAACGCTCCGGCAAGGGAGCGCCTTAATCTAAATTAGGTATAGTATTTTTAAACTGAACACTAGTTTGAAGACTTTGAATATAATTACAAAATTCATAATCGAAGGTTTCTAATTTATTATATCATTTTTACATGATAAAACAATTTAGGATAAGGACCCACCACTCACCCTTTGCTTGTTAACCACCAAAATTATAAATCAACCTATTTGATTTAGGATAAGGATCCACCACTCACCCTTGGCTTGTTAACCTCCAAAATTATAAATCAACCTATTTGATTTATAATTTTGGAGGTTAACAAGCCAAGAGTGAGTGGTGGGTCCTTATCCTAAATTGTTTTACAATGGATTTCCGCCAAGTAACGCCTGAGTCAATCAATTATTTTTACATGAGGACTGCATCCGTTTGCAAAGTTTCAAGAGAATCAGTTGGATAGAAGTAGTTGAAATTCCATCGCAAAATTTGATACAAACAAATGTACGAAAACCGTTTAAAAATAGTTTTCATGTGAAATTTTTCGGCCCTAGGATGCCGCAGTTTGTCTATTTCCCTTATTTTAGCGCGTACATAAATTTTTCTTTCATATTATTTCAATAATGTTTTGGAACATTTTAATTATGTCGGGTTATGAAGGGCCGCCAACTTCACACCGGTTTAGTTAGATACTAAATACTAGTTTTTTGTAAAGCGAGTTATCTATATATATATATATAACTCAAAGGTGACTGACTGACTGACATAGTGATCTATCAACGCACAGTCCAAACCACTGGACGGATCGGGCTGAAATTTGGCATGCAGGTAGATGTTATGACGTAGGCACCCGCTAAGAAAGGATTTTGATTAATTCTACCCCCAAGAGGATAAAATAGGGGATGAAAGTTTGTATGAAACTTCGTCAATTTTAAACCGAGCGGGCTGAGACTTTGAATACTTAAAGCTACTATAACGTAGACATCCCCTAAGATAGGATTTTGATTAATTCCACCCCCAAGGGAATAAAATAGGGGATGAAAGTTTGTATGAAACTTTGTCAATTTTAAACCGATCGGGCTGAGACTTTGCATGCATAAAGCTACTATGACGTAGACATCCCCTAAGAAAGGATCAAAATTCCACGCGGACGAAGTCGCGGGCTCAGCTAGTAGAAGTAGAAGCTTTGAATGTTTACCAAGAAATAATAAAATATACGGAAAATCCCTTAAGAATTAAGTTGCCTAAGATCCTGTTCATTTAGTCCGCGATCAACCGGTTACTGCGGTCTTGTCCTTCCATCTAGGATTTAATTTACTTCACAAAGCAACCCGACGCTCTCCGTAATGTTTTTCTCGGCTCTAGTAAGGTGATACTTTGTTGGAGACTGTAGGGTTACCAACATTGTGTGGTAGGTATTATATATATATTAGTAGGTATCTATACGACAGTTACAGTCGTTTTGTCTGCTCCCAAGCAAGGCCGCATAAAGCCATACAAAAACACACAATCACACCTGACACAAAAAGTTTGGCAAGATCAATTTGGAATGACAAACAAATAAAATGATCTTATTTTCTTTAGATTATGTGAGACTTTCTGACGCAAATATCTTATGTGTGAACAAATCCATTTCGACGCGATTGAGTAACATACTATACCGTATTATCCTACTTCCTACTAATATTATAAATGCGAAAGTTTGTGAGTGTGGATGTATGTATGTATGTATGTTTGTTACTCCTTCACGCAAAAACTACTGAACGGATTTGGATGAAATTTGGAACACAGATAGATTATAACCGGGATTAACATATAGGATACTCTTTAACCCAATAATCCAATACTACGCGGATGAAGTCGCGGGGCACAGCTAGTATATTATAAATGCGAAAGTTTGTGAGTGTGGATGTATGTATGTATGTATGTATGTTTGTTACTCCTTCACGCAAAAACTACTGAACGGATTTGGATGAAATTTGGAACACAGATAGATTATAACCGGCATTAACATATAGGATACTTTTTAACCCAATAATCCAATACTACGCGGATGAAGTCGCGGGGCACAGCTAGTTGCAAATAAACTTCGAAATGAAAATGCGGCGCGTGCGACGATTGCGACGCTTACGGTTCTTGCAATGATTATACCAAGCCATCAACCCTCCAACCCTCCCTTCTCTTCCCTCAGTCCCATTCCCCTTCAGGTCAGCAACGTGCGAACAATGCCTTTGGTATAGCAAGTATCTATAGGCTACGGTAATTGCGGATTATAGGAAGGTAGGTACGCTTGTTTGACAACTATGTAATACTAGCTGTGCCCCGCGACTTCATCCGCGTAGTATTTTAACTTAGCAAAAATTTCGGGATTATCGGGTTAAAAAGTATCCTATATGTTAATGCCGGTTATAATCTATCTGTGTTCCAAATTTCATCCAGATCCGTTCAGTAGTTTTTGCGTGAAGGAGTAACAAACATACATACATACATACATCCACTCTCACAAACTTTCGCATTTATAATATTAGTAGGATAAAAAAATATTTTAATAAAAAGACTTAAAAAACTTGGGTGCACTAAAAAGATAGAAAAAACTAGGGATTCCAATAAAGCAAATTACAGGTCCCTAGGTCATTCCAGCATTTTAGTGTACGTAATGAATTCCTGGTGACCGTAAATCGTCCATAACTCGCAAACTACCGGACCGATTTTGATGAAATTGTCAAAATTTGTCCACACTTGATGGAGTAATCGGTGAACACAAATAAAAACAAATACATACAGACGAACATAGAACCTCTCCTCCTTTTTTGGAAGTCGGATAAAAATAATAACATACCCCGCTTGGATAGAGTACTGTACCTAAGTATCTTCCTTATAAGTACGTATCTGTTTGCGGTGGCTCTCCGAAGCGGGTCACCCTCCTACCTCTATTATCTTATGGTTGAAGAGAGTGATGCCGCTCCTCAAGTCATGCTTGTGCACGGGTGCTGCTTGTGGGGACTGGTCCACCCACTTTCCTCTTGACATTGTTCTTTAACTTTTTGTTCCTTTATTTAGCACGGAAGACATCACATCAAAGCTATTATTTTTCGTATTTTGTTTTTTGTAACATTGATCTTCACTGTAAAGTAGTAGTAGGTATAGTATGTACCCTTCACTAAACTGGTTTTCTAATTGAAATACCTGTGTATTGTAATAAATAAATATCGCCAGATGAACACACCAACTGTATGGTCCCAAACTAAGCAACGCTTGTACTATGGGTGCCGTACAATAGACTGGGGGCAATCCCAGTGACACCCTGCCCAGTGAAAACTACGAAAAGGCCATTTCCGAAATTTACCCTGGCGGGAATTGAACCCGCAACCACCTGATGCAGTGAGCCAAGCGGCCTACGCTCGAATCACTGCGCCAAGCGGTAGCGGTTTTCTAATTGAAATACCTTTTTATGACAATACTGTTTGCCCGCTCATATTGCGTTGCTGTTTCAGACAATGTACACCAACTTTTATTCTATTGAAAAGAAAAACCATTGAGTTTCTTTCCGGATTTACGCAGTGAAAGCAGCATTCCGAACCGGTGGTAGTGTTTGACTATTAATAAGTGCTTTGTTGGCCTACATGAATAAAAGATTCGAGTTTTGAATTTACCAACGGTATAGAAAATACTACCTACCTAACCACCGCAACGAATGTTTACCGCCTTTTGTTCACCATAAATAATAATAAATAGAAACTAAACTCTTTCATCTGCCTTTTATGGTGTTCGCTGAGATTTTTACAGCCGTGCGCACCGTAAAAATCTATTATGGCCTAATTAAATTGGCCAAGTCATAACTTTTACAACCCGCATACGTGATATCCAATAACTTCTATCATAAACATAACGAATTGCGAAAGAAACAGGCAGCTGTTTAATAGTATTTTACTGGCCTTGCGTATTCTATGGCTCATATGAGATTTTTAAATAATAAAAGCATTTATGACGTTACACTAGGTTTTACAAATACGAAACTGAAATACGATGATAATAGATGTAGATTTCACCTAGTTGTAACTTTGAGATTGATTTCATTTTTCAATCAATAAAATTTAAAGAAAAACATTTTAAAATTAAATTGCGCTCTACATAGAGTCATTCAGACAATGTTTTCACCCACCCGCAATAAATTCAGAGTGGCACTAGCCGTCACTCTGTTTCAGCTCAGAAAATAAAAACGAAAACAAGATCCCTTTGTGGTACAACGAATCTGTTTTAAAATAGAGACAAAGTTCTTGTCACAGAATGGAGAGTGGTATTTCATCTGTGCGAGGCCTCGTTAGCACCCTGGAGAGGGCTTCAGCGCGGACGGACAGTGTTCTGTGGTCCAAAGTGACCTACAAATATGTTTGCATATTCTTTTCGAGTGACGGTATTCTACATTTAAAAAAGTACTTAAGAACGTTTTAAAAAAGGAATATATATTTTTAACCGACTTCCAAAAAGGATGAGGTTCTATGTTCGTCTGTATTTTTTTTATTTTTAATAATATTCCTTTTTGGTGCAAATTAAGAGCGATTACCGAAGAATGTGATACTGAGAAGTTCGACAGTAAATTTAGTACAGTCAAATTGAGTACGTGTACTCATAACTTTACGACAGAATTTGGCTCGCAGTGCCTCCCAAGTATATAAGTAGAAAAAGGATTGTTTTATATGCACTTACATAAGTATAATATAAAAAATATCGTTGAGTCGCACCGATTATGATCTCCGGATATTGTTGTACGTTTCCGCGGATTTTTGTTATATCCTGCTTATATCCGGGCGCCAAGGAGAAGAGGCGAAATTCATGTTTATTTTACACATTACGGGAGGTAATAGGTCTGGATGTAATTTTGGACCGGTTGGAGTTATAGTTTTAAAACGTGAGTGACAAACGATTACCTGTATCGTGAAATATGACCTTAGTATAAAGACTTTTGATATTAAAAGTCAAATGTCTATGTCGAAAGCAAACATAAAATGTAATGTATACAATTAAGTCCGACGCGCACGTAAGGTAATTAAACAAAAACCACTGTAGTCACTTTGTACATTTTAATTAATTAAAACGTGCTGTATTCTGTTATTCAAATATTTAATTTCAAATAAAACCTTTTGTACGGTTACTGGACAATATTTGCTTCTGCTTATCGGTTTTGAGGTTTTTCCTTCTATCTTTTATCTTGTAGTACTTCCTACTAATATTATAAATGCGAAAGTTTTGAGTGTGGATGTATGTATGTTTGTTACTCCATCACGCAAAAACTACTGAACGGATTTGGATGAAATTTGGGACACAGATAGATTATAACTGGGATTAACATATAGGATACTTTTTAACCCGATAATCCCGAAATTTTTGCTAAGTTAAAATACTACGCGGATGAAGTCGCGGGGCACAGCTAGTACTTTATATGCTCGGAATGTTAGTTTCTCTTCATTGATAGCAATAATAAGTATATGTCGTCAAATAGACTAAATTATAGAAGCGTTGTGTCTTTCGAGTGAAAGCGCTGGACGCCCAACCCCCGTCTCCCTTTCAAAGCTCACACTCCTTCAGGTCGGCAAGGTGCGAGTAATGCCTACAGTATTGCAAACATTTATAGGCTAAGGTAACTGCTTAATATCAGGCGGGTATTTGCGTTATTCGGCAAACGAATACGGTACGTTCAAAATGTATAGAAAAACCGTCGTGGTTTTTACAACAAACTTCAATGCTCTTTCTCTTGTAATGTTTTTTTTTCTGTTTGATGTGGTTCATTGTGGGTGATACATTAAAGTTAAAGTGAGGAGGTCCGGTTAGATGGGATTATCCTTTTATACATACCGATTTGTATATATAGGCATGTGGAGTTGAATCATGATAGATGACAATGTGTTCTTTCTTTAAGAAAGTAAAAAGTAATCTCAGGTTTTAGTATGTTAGTATATTGCTGTAATCATATCAGCGCATTCACTTGCAAACCGTAGACTATTTTCTAAGTAATACTTATTACCGAAGCTAAACTTTCTTTAAGGTTTTAGCTAACTTTTATTTTTTTTTAGATTTCTAGCGTTGTGAATTTATCACATTTCTAGTATTCCAGTTAGCCCCTCCAACTAAGATAATGCTTGTGTTAAGAGTGGACTCACGTCATTAGTTTAGTGGCCCGGATGGGGGTCGAACCCGGAACCTCTCAGCTATGATATCGGCCCTTCTAACCACTAGGCTATTGACGCCTTAACTACTAAATATCTTCATAGCAAAGATGAATGACAAGCATGTAGCACGCCTTTTGTTTTGAAGGGTCAATACTCTTTACCCCTCACACTGGACAAACTATAGCTTAAGAAAAAAATAATTGAAATACAACGCAATGGTTATCGACCGCTTGGCGCAGTGGCTCGAGCATAGGTCGCTCGGTTCACTGCACATGGTGGTTGCGGGTTCGATTCCCGCTGGGGTAAATTTCGGAAATGGCCTTTTCGTAATTTGCCCTGGTCTGGGTGTCACTGGGATCGCCCCCAGTCCGTTGTACGGTACCCATAGTACAAGCTTTGCTTAGTTTGGGACCGTACAGTTGGTGTGTCAGTCTGGCGATATTATTATTATTATCTAGAACACTGTGAAGCTGGTTTTTACTGACGTAATCTCCAGTTTGTGACCAAGGCTATGGACGCTTGCAATAGCAGGGACATCTCTAGGACCTTGCTGACCCTATCGAAACATTTAAAAAGGTTTCTTGAGGAACCCCATGACGTATCCCTAGAGAAATTATTTATGAGTAGTTTGTTCTACAACCTTATCGTAAGAGGGAAGAGGGGTGATTATGGGAAGGAGAATGGTCATAGGAAAATATTCCTTATGTTTTACTTTTAAAACATATTACAGGCAGATCATAACTACCTACGTGGTTTGTAAGTTTAAGACTAGGATGAGTTCACTAGCAGACCTATGTCGGTCTTTGTACATTTATACAATATATATAGTACTTATACTTATATAATAGTATTTAGTCCACTTTTTTAATCGCAGCAAGCCTGAACTTCTCTTGTATTAACAAAAACTTACGGTCAAAATTTCAGGAGAAATAAAACAAGCATTGCAAGAAAATTGATCTCTCATTTCTTGACAACATTTCCGTATTTACATAATAACTTTATTTAGAAAAGGAACACAGTATGATACGACATATATTTTGGTACAACGGATTCGACATTGATATAGTTACATGATTAAAGTGAGTGCCTTGTAAGACTACACGAGAAGAGTTAATGAAAACTAATTATTACGTAGGGTCACGTGGGCTGCATCCAAGGACCAAGCAACCAATGGACCTCGCATTGTAGCAAATGACAAAATTATAAGTCGGGGAACGGGAGCGAAGGCCACGCGTCGTGATTGGTCTATAGAAAATAATAATAGATTGTTATTGGTCAATCGTTAATCTTATAAACTGGATTAGATGTCTGTTTTATGAAATGTTTCTGAAATGATATTTAGGGTCCAGTGATTAGTTGGTCCGTAGCCAATTCGTGTACCACACACTTAAAATCCTATCATTGATATAATAAAATATATATAAATTCACGCGTTGCATCGTCAGGTTTTGGTCTTATGATGCTTTTGATATGTCGTAATCTTATTAAGGGGCAGCAATTCTCTTTATGCTTCTTGAGGGTCTGACCTGATTTAATGTTCATTTTCGTGACAGTTTCAATAATAATGACTATTCAGGCAAACAAAGGTACCTATAATATATAAGGTATAAATTATGCTATTATAATAACATAGGAAAGTAATTCAAAACTCAAGCTAAACAAGGCATTATGTAGGTAAATTTAGAGTATTTGTCATTTCATCATCAAACAAAATACTGATTTAGGATTAAAAAAAATGGCTGCAGTTCACAAATATCATATGCAAATTCGCTTAAGCAGGTTAGGTTTACATTTAAATTTTAATCCATAATCAATCCATAATATTTTGCATTTTATTAAAATAAAATTGCGACACACATATCAGTATTCATACATCAGTAAATGGGTGAACAAAAACGCAAATGAAGTACATTCACACACAAAACGTGTCACATTATACATATCACAACGGCTATCGAGGCTTTGGTTATTTTGAAGATGTCTTCGATAACAATTATTCAAAATGTAATACATGATATGTTAATAAAAAGGTGTGTATGAGTGTATCACTAACGAAGATACATAATACGCTTAAAGGACATCAATATTTCCATTGTGGATGTAAAACTTTAGCAGTTGGCGACGACCGGTACACTCCAATGTAAGGTACCCATAGTATAAGCGTTGCTTAGTTTGGAACCACAGCACAGTTGGTGTGTCAGTCTGGCGTATTTATTTTATTTACACGAAACAGGACTTATTTTTGACTGCCATCGAAGTTACAACAAACATTTTTATCTATATTATATACAAGTGATAATATAAAAATACTTTCACATCAGACTATTTTGTATAACATCGAAAATACATTAAATTGTCCATTCTTAGCGGTCATTTACACTATGAAGCCATCACCGATTTTTCAACACATTTTTGACGGATAATTAATTTTCGGAAAGAAAATTTTCGGTGTCGAATTAACCGTGTGAATGACCGCTCAGTGATCGTATAAAAGTGTAACATCAATTTATTTTACTTTAGAATTCACTTGTCCGTGAAACACTAGTATATTTAGATTAATGTGTGAAACATTTATAAATAAGACAAACATGAAATATACTGAAAGAGGTACATCAACTACGGAAACACAACTTTACACTTCCAATATAGAAATAACTTTACAAACAATATTTTTAAACACTCATTCAAAATCCTTACGCACTCATTAGTAAATCTGGATTGTGTAGTGATAACAACAAGTATGTTATGATATATTATGATCCATATAAATTTCGATTTATCTTAAATATACAACAGTTCAACACACCAGAGGACCAGCCCCTGAACTATTCATAAGAACACGAAGAACTTTCTGAAGCATCATGATTCAGTTACTTGGCGAGCCTTCTTTTCCTCGCCGCTCACTAATCTATGCTAGCTGTGTCTAGAAAACGGAGAAAAGCGCGTTTCATATACCTCGACTCCACCGTCATGCAACGGTCGCGCTTAGAGGAGGTATTCTCATTGATCGGGTTTGTCAAATGACGTATTCGGCGTACTCTCCACTTTTTTCAGTACAATTTTAAATGCAAACGTGTGCTTCGGAGAAACTGATGCCGGTCGAGGAGTTTGCGGCGAGCGAGGCGGAGGCTCGGGTGGCATCTCAGATTTGGTCCTTGATCGTCGCAGGGGATTACGAGTCAACGGAGCTGAAGATGGTTCTTTGGGTATCTGCGGAGACAATCTGTTGGGTGTCAAGCGACCGGGAGACGGATCCGGAGTAGTCGGTGGCAACATTAGTGGCGGAAGATTCGCACACGGCGAACCTCGTGAACCTCTACGTTCTTTTAACCCCATAGGTGGTGGTGGAGAAGCTGGCATATCATCGTCATCTGCCGCAGCGACCACAACGACTGGCTCGACCCTCGCCAACGGTGCTTTTGGCTCACTCGCATCCGATGTAATAGACCTTCTAAAGTAGTTCAAGCCGTTTTCTATTTCAGCTAACGCACGTCTCACAAAGGGAAAACTCTCAGATAATTCAGAGGCGGACTTGCGAACTGGAAACTCTGTCTCACTGTCACGTTTTCTCGGTCTGCACCGTTCGAAAGTCGGATCTCCAGAGACTCCCACTGTCTCGGAGACCTGCCTCGTTAAAGCCGCGTGTTTCACAGAGTCCGATTTTGATCGAGGTTCTCTTGTTTTTGGCGTCGGAGAACGGCGATCACCGAACTTCTTGCTGGCGGCACGTTTGATGGATGAAAACAGACCGAGTTTTTCAGGTGGCTTGTCAGTAGGGGGAGGTCCGGGCGGGGGTGCGACAGGGGCAGTGGAAGGGCCGGGGAGGGGTTCGGGCGCGGGACGGGGGAGGTTCCCCTCGCGTTAGTTGTGCCGAGAGTCCGATGAGGGGACATCGCTGGAGCCGGTGGACGAGAGGGTGGTGTTGGAGCCGTATGGGTCCAGCGAGGACTGCACAGACATAGAGCGGCCGGCGCGCCTCACCCGCGCCGGGGAAAGTTTTCCAGGATCTACGCTGGCCGGGTCTGCCTGCAACAAGAGCGTTTTGAGCACTCCACTCAATATTCTATTCTATTTCATTTTAATAACCTCCACTGAAAGCCATGAGTAGAAACAAACTCCACAGAATCAGAAGTATCGAATCTAGAATGAAATTTTTTAATTTGTCAAGAGTTATTAAACCATGGCGAATCAGTTGAACATTAATGTAAATATCCAAATTAGCAGGCATGGCATTGAAACGAAAACGCACCTGATAAGCCAATGCGTTCATGATGATGGAGTATGGCACCAAGCCGAGCGGGTGGACCTCCCTCATCAGTACATTTGCAGGGATCTTATGGAACTGGATGTACTCTAAGAAATTGCCAATCACGTCTTTCAGAGACATGTTCTGGTTCGTATCGCAGTACTTCTTGCTCCACATCAATGCAGCCTGGAAGCAAATGGTTGAAAATAGGTAATTTCTGTAGGTTTAATTCTTCAGGAACACTAGGGCAACGCTATTGCTGTTACGTTGTCTGTAACCAATACCTTTTCTTTGCTCCTGACTTAAGTACGAGTAGAAGAAAATATAGGTAGGTAATTAGCTTCACCCTAAAGAAGTGAAAATTATGATTCGCAAATAGATTTCGAGAAACTCAGAGGTGCGAGGTATATACTAGGTGAAACAAAAAGGGTATACTATTTTTTTTACTAAAGGTTTTGTAGACTTATGAAATCTGTCAACAGCTGTATCCCTATAACAAATCATATATACAAATCATTAATTCGCTCCCAGTTGGAATATGCTATTTCTACATGGGAGCCGTGCTATAATGTATACTCGAAAAGCCTTGAAAAAGTGCAAATGAAATTCTTACGCTGCATGCACTTTAAGTGTTACCATACCCACGGATCTTATTCTAACCTGTTACATAAATATAAGTTATTAGACCTTCGGTCTAGAAGAATACAAATGCAAGCTTTGTTATTATATGATATTTGCCATAACAAGTATGACAAGTATGTACTGCCCGTGTCCTCTGCTCGTGCGGCTCACTAATGCGTTGCAGAAGTATCTTCCTAGGGCGGCACATCATGCATCCGGAGGAGATACAATCACTCACTGCTCAAAGCATTTGGAAGTTCCTGAAGGCCTCGGGACTAGGCAGTGAACTTTAACACTTCAGTGCTGGCTACAAAAGATCAGTAATGGTCGAAGTAGCAAAATGCCGCCCGAGCGGCTTAGGGCACAAAACCTAATAATAATAATAATAATGACTGTACTGATATTGTGAACAACATTAATTATCGTGTGCCAGTTAGATCGCATATGCGAGCCTACCATCCTACTCCATTATTTTCTCTAAATACTTCTCGCACTAATGCAGGTATGCGCTCGCCCATGCGCCGTCTACTAGACACTTATAACAGCCATTTTGGTCATGTCGACATATTTGCGCACCGTGTAAGTGTTTTCAAAAAACTAATTTAACTAAGTTAAAGGATGCGAGTATCGTACGCTAACGCTTTTTGTATTTAAGTTTCAGTTACAGTTTCAGTATGTAAAACTCTTGTTTCTTCCTGTTTTCTTTTTATTACCATTATTCTTGTACTCTCAACAAACCATATTCTAGTTAACATAACTTGTGGTAAACGGTGCTCGTATCACAATTAGCACTGTCAGTTAAGGTCAATATTACCCTATTTTGATACTGTTTGTTCTACCCCAATAAATTGAAAAAAAAAACACCTTTTGTTTTTCAAGTTTCCTCCACAGCTGATACTTTTAGAATTACAAAGTTAAGTTATTTAAAAAGTATACCCTTTCTGTTTCAACCTGTAGGTACAATGGCAATTAGGTAAATGAAAAAATCCTACCTGAAACTTGGTAAATTCGTCTGCTCGAAGCTCATCTCTTGCAAGTATTAGTCGGACAACATGTTGGGGCAGCAGTGTGAACGAGCCGAGGTTCAATACTTCATTACCATGTTCATCAACAAATTCTAGAACCTGTACAAGAAGATTACAAGTAAAAGTTCATTGTAAGATGTTAATTTACATTATTCCTATTTAAGTATGCCCTGTATACATTTTGCATCTTTATGGTTTCTGGTAAGAAGTCTGAAATTTTCAATGTACTTTTACCCTCATTTGTTAAGAAAAGGAATGGCAAAAGAGTCTATATTCTCAGAATCGTCTCAAGAAAAGGTTCTCTGCACCTCTTTCGTAAGATTTGATGTAAGGATTCAGCTTACTGATATTGGCCAACTTAAGATTAACAGATAGGTAGGAGGTATAAACATTAATTGAGGAACTATTGATAAAAACCTACGCCAATATGTCTGTGCCTTATCTTGTGGTCGAATTGCAAAAAATTAGCTCACACTGCCAGTATCGCCAGACTGACACACCAACTATTGATCGCAAACTATGCTACGCTTATATCATGGATACCGTACAATGGACTGTGGGCGATCCCAGTGACACCCAGACTTGGGAAAATTACGAAAAGGCCTTTTCTGAAATTTTTCCCGAAGGGAATCGCACCCGCAACCACCCGGTGCAGTGAGCCGAGCGGCCTACACTCGAACCACTGCGCCAAGCAATCTTCCCATACATTATAATTTGCTGATTTTACCTTTTGAACTAGAGACTTGGTGCATTTATACTGAATATATCGCTCAGCGGAGGCTAGGAGTGCGCACACTGTGTCCACGGTGATGCAGCATTGGACGAATCCGGCGCAGGCGCGCCTTAGCTCGTCCAATCCGTAGTAGTCGGCTGCATTCATCACACCTGGAATATTTAATTTCTTAAATGGATAATTACGTTTTTGTTAAGTTTCTAGGTAGATTAATTATAATGATTTATGGCTTAGATCTTTATTTCTCATTAGGACGATGATTGTCACTCACATGAGAAGGAAAATATGTTTTGGATACTTAGCGCAGCGTATGAAAAAGAGGTTGGAAACATTCATAAATAATGAAACAAAGGAAAACTTCGGAGCTACAAAATACAATTTTCACTTAGCTGCTCCAAAAATTGTTGCAATATTTTACTTTTAAGAACAATTCACAACAATTTGGTTATCAATAACTCTTAATACTTTGACTTTATTTTTTAATTCCTCAAAATATTCGTGCGTATCTAACTAAGTACTTTGGCATTGACTCCAATCAATTTTGATGAATCTTAAGGGTAATTTTAAAGTCATTGTGTTATCATTTTTGAATCCTACTTAAAAAGACTGTACAGTTAGTTGATTGTAATAACTTATTACGTTAAATCTTGTATCGATATTAAACAAAAAACGGCTTTGTCATAACGATTTGACCTTCAGAAGCTATCAACGAACGATAAATCCAATACTAAACCACTCAATATTATTCATACGGGGATTAATTTCGATATCAAGAGGCTATATATTGTTAATAAAAAGATAATAAAAGATGATAAAAATGAATATATAGTGATTGCCTTTTATTTATGTTGTTGCTATAGATACAGTCTTGCTAAAGTGTAGCCGAGTCAGCGATTCAGATGGACAAAAATGTATTATGAATGAGTGAATAAGGAAAATATCAGTAACGTTTTCTTTTCGGCAATGGTGTTGCCTGCTCATATTATTTTTTTATGCTGTTCCTGTGAATGTACACCATCTTTCATTCATTGAAAAGAGTAACCATTGAGTTTCTTGCCGGCTCTTCTCAGTGGAAGCAGCAATCCGAACCGGTGGTAGATTCTGACTATTCATAAATGCTTTGTTGGCTTACATGAATAAAAACAATTTTGAATTTAATTTTGAATTTTTTATTTTATAAAGGGCACCCTCAATGCTTTGAAGGACATATTGGACGTAGATAGACCATCGTTACACACGGATACCAGACTTCAAATTGAGACGAGTATTAATAGTTATGATGACTAATATTTAATTTACTTAGTACATGTGTTATATTAAATCATAGGTATCAATTTTTTTAGACATTATTGTGAAACAAATTTTCAAAAATGTTTACAAGGATATTGGTGAAGGCGCCTGTCTAGCCAGCGAAATTCAAAATTTTCGAGTATTTTTATAGTTTATCCAAAGTCTGAAAACATTTAAGACAACATTTTGTGATTTGCGACAAACACAGTATGCAGTGCGTTTATTAATACATTTATTTTACTCTAAATATTATCACGGTGGATATGATACTAGTAAATCACTAAATATACAAAAATTGCCAGATTATCTGGATAGCTGTCGTTCTTGAAATGTTTTAGAGTAAGTTGGATATATTAAATAAATGCACTCCACACGGTCTTTTTCGTGAATTACAAAATATGCCTTTTATTATTGTCGGACTTTGAAAATTTTCTAAAAATCTCAAAAAATTTGAACTTCGCGGGCTAGATGGGCGCTTTAGCCTTAAACTACTCAGCGATCGATGACTTCGTACTTTACTAGCTTGTAGGTACTTCTACTGTTTTCGATACTTGAAGCGTTTGAATGTTTGCAAAAAATAAAGTTAATATCAAATAATTATGGTGCAATAAAAACAAATTTGTCATCTTCCCCATTAAAAGTTTATAAAGTTAAACATCCAAAACTTGTCGGCTATGTCGGTTCTTGAACGAGTTATGACCACAAGAAGGAAGAACCTATTGAATTTGAAAAAGATGTCATGGGTACAAATTGATGTTATAAGTAATTGATAGTACGTATATTACCAACTGCTAGACTGATTTACTTGTACCCTAAAGTAATAAAATCAACAGATTGTGTGGTTTATATTAATGGAGATGCACTCACCGAGCCAGCATACCTACTTGGATCGTGGATACATTAATATTCAAAGCTTTACAATGCATTTATATCTCGTAAGTAAGTATATGTTACCTATAGTTCATTTATGTTCCTCTCTTACGTGAATGCACTTCCTACGGAATCCCTAACATAGTTTACGTATATAAATTTCATTACGGTTACGAGAGGGCGATATGTTAGGTAAGTAGCACTTAATAGCAAGGTTTCTAGAGGACAAAGTACGATTTGAAGAGATACTTTTATTTTTGTTCATCACACCAAAGCAATTATCATATTATCCACCCCTGTTTTATCAATTATTATTTTGGTTCGTAAACGTTTAATTTGATGTAAGTATGAGTAGGTATGCACATCACACTAAACTAGCATTCTCATTTTATTTACATTATTACATATATGATTATTATTTACTATTAGCTATTTAGTGGCAATGGTGTTGCCTGCTCATGTTATTTTTTTATGCTGTTCCTAAGAATGTACACCATCTTTCATTCATTGAAAAGAGTAACCATTGAGTTTCTTGCCGGCTCTTCTCAGTGGAAGCAGCATTCCTAACCGGTGGTAGATTCTGACTATTCATAGATGCTTTGTTGGTTTACATGAATAAAAACAATTTTGAATTGAATTGAATTGAATTGTTAGAAAAAGATAATAACTAAGTATTTAAATCATGAAAATCTTTTATTACTAAATTAAAAGTGAGTGTCAGTTAATATGTACACAGTTTGGTTAATGAAATAATTTGATGGGATTTGTAATATCTCATAGACAATGAAATAACGGGAGTGTAGGCATTAAATTTAGTAGGTCTGAGCAAAATGTCAACAGTTGATATTTAGATACCCTTTCGTCCTATTGTTTGTGAAAAGGTTAATTTTTGTGCAGACTATTGTTAAAATTCTACCCATATTAGAATTGATTGACGAGGGACCGAAACTTTTAAAATTAGAATTACATACGAAACACATGCCACTTACAGTGACGTTGTACAAAGGGTATGCCGCGTTGAAATTATAATTGTAAAAAACAAACTTCACACATCACTCTGGCATGAGACTTGAAAAGTTATAAAATACAATAAAATGGTATGCAACATTACTCATTACTTGTTTCAATTCAACCATTACTTTGTTTACCACAATGGGTACATCTGAATGACCACCAACTTGGACCAGCTTGGCGGAACTGGCTTCCCTTGAGGGACCGACCCCCAACATTGTGAAGTATTAGTGAAATATCCAATTAGAATCGAAGTCGTTTGATATTCTCCACAATCAGAATAATTAAGTACTGAAGTGACATGATCACAAAATAGCAACTGCAAAGATCTACATTTATTAAAATATCCATCAACCATCTTAATATCCAGATTGACTGGCCAAATGCTATCGCTTTTCCACTTCTAAATAAATTCCATTTGATCACGCCCCAAACACTTCGATTCAGTGATCGGAAATGGAATCGAGCTTTCACTTTTATTCTTTATCGGATGTCTGTACAAATACATTTTGAAACAACCGCTTCCATGAATATTTGTTCGTTTTTGCAATTCACATTTTGAATGGAGAGTTTTGTTCGTTAATCCACATCAAAAGAGAAGTAGGCAGGGACGCCTACTTATTGTATTTCTATTTATAAATACATAGCTAAGCATTGTATCATCGAGTTATTGGAACACATATTTAACACATATTTTTTTCTACAAAGAAATCCCTATTCAACTCGTTTCTGTTCAACTGGAAAAAATTGATGTGATTGTAACGCGAGGCAAGATTTGTGCTGAATTATCACAATATATTTTTGGATAACTTGAAGATAACAAGAATATTCGCTTTAAGTGGCAAGGCATTCTGCGTATTAATACTTACCAAGTAAGGTCCTAGGCTGGAGAGTCACGCAACCAGTATGGATGTATTCTATCAACTGGCGAAACACGTCGGGTTCAAACTCTTCTATGATCAATGTCTGATGCTGTTGCGAGGATGGCTGTCACAAAAGCACCATGGTTTTAATTCATTCCATAATAAAGATTATCTTTTCTCATCGGTACACTGCCCTATTTATTAACAGTGCTCAGGAACGAACTTGTCACAACATATTTTATGTAAGAAGCAATTTACAAGGCAAAAGCTTTCCTGTTTTACGTAATCTAAATTTCATATTAATTACATGTTAAACGGTGAAATTATTTTCTGTGTCAACAGTCCCAATTCAATATAATACGAAGGTTTGATAATAAATGATAATCAGTTACCTATTTATAATCATAAAATTAAAGGTCAATATAAATAATAAATAATATGAAAGTACGACAATTTATAATATCACATGCTTAAGTGTTTTCCATGGAGAGATGAAATAAAATTTTAAACTTTTTACAACATTTATAACAACTTACCTTTTGGAATATAAAAATAAATTTAAAATAACAGTAATGTAACAGCCCCTCTTGCGAAGATGACTGTTTACCTCAAGCGAAAAGAATAACTTAGTAGACGGAGCGCGTGGAAGCCACTAGTGAGCGAGTGAAGCCAGCAAAAAAAAATCCAACAAGCGTCAATCCAGATTACTTATTTTAATAGATTGTTCTAATCACATTTAAAAAAAAATTGTAGTAATGCCGTGAGCAAAAATCTAAAAATAATACTGGATTTATGCTAGTTTTATTTTTTACTCTTGCTGCCTTCACGCACTAGTTCTACGCGCTTCTTCTAAGTTATTCTTTTCATCTGAGCTATCTACAAGCATTTTACAATTCATTAACCTACGTTTGCACAAAATGAAACATTCAGACAAAACATGTTCTTGTCTTTATTTTTTGTTGTTATACAATTGAGAGAAGAAATAACATGTTTTTTGTGAATGTTTCACCAAGTGCAAACGAGGAGTTACGCAAAAATTTATACATAATTTCCATATGTAACAAATTGTAGGAACGCTTGTTAACAGTCATTTTGACTAGAGGAGCAGAACCATGCCACACAAACAACTGTGAGTAATCAACCTAAGATAATAAACTCGACTGAAAAAAAGAATTTTCACGAATCCTATCTACGTAGTGTTGAAAAGTGAGAAAATTCACACGAACACTGAAAAGGTACTGGTACCGAAAATGTGTGGCCCTACAGCGCTGTCAATTTTGTTTTTACCTCTTGTATTGGTGCCAATTGCTGCGCGAATGTCGACCTCTGTAGTGAACACAGAATAAAATAAAAAATCATCGTTAACATTTTTCGAATGCCAATCGTGTTCTGGAAATACTGTTCCCTCTAAAGAGCCTCCGCCATTTTAAAGTTGTTCATGCGTAGTTTCAAACGATCCATCTTTTAAGGTGAAGGCGCCTGTCAAGCTCGCGAAATTCAACATTTTCGAGTATTTTTATAGTTTATCTAAAATCTGAAAACATTTAAGACAACATTTTGTGATTTGTGACAAACACAGTATGCAGTGCGTTTATTAATACATTTATTTTACTATAAATATTATCACGGTGGATATGATACTAGTAAATCACTAAATATACAAAAATTGCCAGATTATCTGGATAGCTGTCGTTCTTGAAATGTTTTAGAGTAAGTTGGATATATTAATAAATGCACTGCACACGGTCTTTTTCGCGAATTACAAAATGTGCCTTTTATTATTGTCAGATTTTGAAAAATTTCTAAAAACCACAAAAAATTTGAACTTCGCGGGCTAGATGGGCGCTTGAGCCTTAACAAAACTTTTCCGCATTCGTGCATTTATGAAGTTAGCCGTGTACTGCCGTTGAAGAATAATGAGAGAGATTTCCTTTGAAAGGAACAAAATGTTCGCAATCCACGGTACTTTGATTATTTTCAAAAAAGAACAGTTTTTTAATATGCTCGTGAATGTCGGTAGGTAAACAAAGAAACTGTTATAATATTATAGAATATTCAATTGATTTATTGTAATAATAAAATGCTAGTGGCAATAAATTATAATTAAGTTCTGTTATTAAAAACTAAATTCGGTTTTTAAGATTATTCGGTCAATTTAAAGGTTCTTGCATTACTAAAAAGGGAGGTCAAACATTTAACATTCTGTAGCATTTAATAAAACATTCATTTTACCTGTTGTGCAGCATTCTGTAAATTCAGAAGAGGTTCGGAGGACCTTTTTAGAAATAGTCTAAGTTTGTTTTCCCTTGGTGCAGGTTCTTTTTTCCGTTGGGGACTTGGAGCTTGGTAGAGCATTTTTTGAAATACCCTGTAGACAAATATGTACCTTATAATACTGAAATAAATTTACTAAAATTGTTTCCATTAAATAGAATATTCATATAATATAATTTATTTATATAGCGTAATATATTTAAAATTATAAATAATCTGTCAAAAGTGTATATTAAAAAACGGTTCCTTAATCGTTTGAGTGACCGCTTTGTTATAAAAATACATAATAATAATAACTATAACAGCTTTTAAATGTCTGCAAGGCTGTATAAGTACACAAGTTCTAAATTCCTTCGTATCAATATTTTTGTGGGTGTATGTTATGGTAACAATGAATCAGCTCTTAGCTGTATCACTACATAGTATAAAACAAAGTCGCTTCCCGCTGTTTGCCTGTTCCTATGTATGCTTAGATCTTGAAAACTACGCAACGGATTTTGATGCGGTTTCTTTATTAGATAGAGTGATTAAAGAGGAAGATTTATATGTATAATATAGTAGAGAAACAATTTAGTATCAGCATTGCACCCGTGCGAAGCCGGGGCGGGTCGCTAGTATATTTTAATACAAACCTGCTTCGCGCCGCCAGTACAGCCTTAACAGCGCACACCGGCTCCCTGGTGTCGCCGACCAGGAACGTGACGTCACACAACTCCGGCATCGAGGCGAGGAACTTCATGTCCTCAGCCAGCCCGGACTTGTTCTCGAAGGTGCTGAGGTCGGGCTCTGCCTCCATCGCTGCTAACGCGCCGCTACGCATTGACGACTGCAAACCCCACTTTGTATTAAAATTGTACTAGTATTACCGTTGTAATGGTCGAAATTCGAACATAATTCATTTAATTTTAAATTTTAAATGTCATTAAGGTTTTATTGTCAAATTATGATACATAAACACGGAAAGCCGGAGAACGAAGTAAGCTCCTATAGACCAATCAGCTTACTGCCTGTCACCTCAAAATTAATGGAAAAGATAATTCTGCACCGCCTTAAACCACTTCTGGGCGAACGGAAGGTGATACCAGAGCATCAGTTTGGATTCCGTGAAAAACATTCCACTATAGAACAGGTTCATAGAGTGTGCAACAGGATACGACAATCAATGGAACTCGGTGAATACTGCGCGGCGGCGTTCCTGGATATACAACAAGCCTTCGACCGTGTATGGCACAAAGGCCTACTATATAAAATAAAGAAATATATACCCCACAGTTACTATAGACTCTTGGAATCATACCTCAGAGATCGCCTTTTCCGAGTTCGAGAGGCTGACAGCTACTCTGAACTTCACGAAATTAGGGCAGGAGTTCCACAAGGGTCAGTGCTGGGACCCGTCCTCTACACAATATTCACTGCTGACATACCGCTTACAGAGAAAGCAACCATCGCAACTTTTGCCGATGACTCAGCAATTCTGACCAGCAACAGAGATCCCTCATCAGCATCTAGAGACCTGCAAGCCGCATTAAACTTAGTAGACAGCTGGCTCGAAAAGTGGCGGATAACTGCAAGCCCATCCAAATCTACACAGGTGACATTCACGCTAAGACAAGGTAAATGTCCCACTGTACAGTTGGGGGGCCAGGATTTACCACACAAAGACTGTGTCAAATATCTAGGAATGCAACTAGACCGAAGACTTACGTGGAAAAATCATATAAAGGCAAAAAGAGATGAAGCTAACCGCAGATTCAGAAACTTACTTTGGCTACTAGGACGAAGATCTAAACTCTCTCTCGAAAATAAGTTATTGGTGTTTAAAGCTGTAATAAGACCCATATGGACATATGGAATTCAACTATGGGGAAGCGCCTCTAACTCAAATGTTAGCATAGTCCAAAGACTACAAAATTCCATCCTGAAGACATTGAGTAATGCACCATGGTTTATTACCAATGCAGAACTACACGAGCAATTGAAAGACACAGTTAAGGACACAATTAGGATTGTAGAAAATACCTACAAGTGGAGACTTGCGATCCACCCAAACCATCTAGCCGTGCAGCTGCTGCAACCAAACCCAAATAAGCGCCTCAAAAGGCATAATATCCTAGATCGCAATTAAAATTAGCTGTGCCTCATGTGACATGCTCATTGGAGTCATGCACACCATGTTATAACAAACCAAAACATCTGCTTATAGCTAGAGGGCTGATTGCAGATTAATAAACAAAAAAAAAAAAAAAAAAAAAAAAAAAAAAAGGTTTTATTGTCAAAGACTATTTGATACTGGCACGCAGAATGCACTATGGAAGTCCCGCCCTCCAAAAACTGTCACCGTTTGTCAGTCGGACAGTCATAAATGGAGTGGAGAGTGGAGGTTACAAATGTGTGGGTGTCAATTCATGGTTAGTATGTGTAGTGTTTTATTTATTGATTTTAATGTATTTCTAAGTATTATAATATAAAAATATTAGCGTACTGTACTCCTTCTATATATAAACTATGAGTGTGCCAAATTTCATACTCCTCCGTCTGCGCAGTTTTCGTATTAAGATTTTTAAAGTTTTTCCTTTACGTATTAATATATAGATAACTAGCTGAGCCCGCGACTTCATCCGCGTGGAATTTAACTTAACAAAAAAGCCCGCTCCCGCGTTCTGAGCCCGCGCGACAGGACCCATTTTGTTTAATTTTGTTTTTCTAAAATCAAAGTAGCCTAAGTTACTGCATGTAACAACAGCTATCTACCAGTGAAAGTCCCGTCAAAATCGGTCCAGCCGTTTCGGGGATACTCTTTGTTTCATGTGTTTTTATTTTTTTACGCGGAACCCTAATTGTCTTTCTAAAATTAAAGTAGCCGAAGTTACTCCTTAAAACATCAGCTATGAAATGCTGCCAGTGAAAGTCCCGTTAAAATCGGTCCAGCCGTTTTGGAGATTATCCGGAACAAACACACAGACAGACAGACAGACAGACATACAGACAGACAGACAGACAAAAAATTTTTAAATCGCATTTTTGTTATAGGTGTCGTATGTACTTTCATATGCATTCAGTGAAAAGGTGTTATTTTGCTATTACAAACAGACACTCCAATTTTATTTATTTGTATTGTATAGATAATAATAATGCTACTGCTGGTATTCCCTTTCCGTGACATTTAGGTCACATGATTGGTCCAAGGCAACACGTCATCAGCTGTGATGTGGTTATTAAAGTTGTCATCTGATCGTGACGTAGTCTTGGGCCATCATGGAACCAGAAAACCTGCTGTGATTATGCTGTGCTTATTACTAGAAAGTTAAATTTTGAAACAAACGACAACCAGAGACATTCGAAAATTGAAATAATTAAAGCTTTTTTAAGTTTTTTAAAGGAGATTCTAAATTTGATTTGCGTGTAGCAAAGCCTTGATTAAAGCAGCTTTATGTAATTTTTTTAGATTATAAGTTATCATAAGTACTTAGACTGTTTAAAAGATTAACTCAAATAAGTTGAAATACTTTAAGGCTCAGCTACACTGTAAAGCTAATCTCAGGACTGAGACAGAGTGCGCATTAACTTTGCCGTCAGATTAATTAAGATTTACCAGTTGTCTTAATAATTAGCATGTCTATTTAATGTTTAATTATTTAAAACTCTACCTACCTATAGAATTTACCTACTAAAATTAATTGCCCACAGGTAATAAGGTTCAAAATAGTCAATAATTATAATAAATCTGTTAATAATATTATATTACATATTTAATGATTATAAATATAATATATATTTGCCTTTGTATATTGTATTGTATATACTCCTACACTGCGAATCTCGACCACTCCAGCAGCCAGATATTTCTTAATTTATCCAACCAATAACGTTATTTTAATAAGACTTACATAAAAAAAACTTGATCACTATTTTGTTACTTAAACTACCGATAAAATATACCAAATTACGACATTGCGTAAATTAATATTCAAAATTAAATATTATTATTTTTCCACCTCGCCTCCAGTTAGGTCCTTTATTTTTTAGTTTTCAGATTTATGAGCTAAGTAATCATTATTAGGTACTTAGATAGCAACTTATATCATTGGTTACGTTTTTACGATTTATAGGTACCGTATTATCAGTGATTCCATTTACCCATAAAAAGTTCCCTAGCAGTTTAGTGTGATATTTTTTATCGCTCATTTTATTAGTCGGACCTTAATGAAAAAGGAATTTTTATTATCAACTATCGATTTCGTTTTCACATAAGATTAGGTAACCACTAACCTAATCTAACCTAAGCCGCCATTCACACTATTAACCAGGAACCGATATTTTCCATGCATTTTATTGTATCCGTAAAGCCAAAGCAGGCCCTTATCTAGTAAAAAAGTGCAGTTAAAACGATATCATGTTCATTGTATGAATGCCCGCTCAGACCTAAAATCCATCACTAATTTTCCTGAATGTATTGCAATATCGATTTTTGCGGAAATCTTCCATCACAAAGTGGGTTTTTTGTGGAATATAAAAAATAAATTCTCGAAAGAATTTAACTATGAAAAACTGTTTTGGTATATATATAATACTAGCTGTGCCCCGCGACTTCATCCGCGTAGTATTGGATTATTGGGTTAAAAGTATCCTATATGTTAATCCCGGTTATAATCTATCTGTGTTCCAAATTTCATCCAAATCCGTTCAGTAGTTTTTGCGTGAAGGAGTAACAAACATACATACATACATACATACATCCACACTCACAAACTTTCGCATTTATAATATTAGTAGGATATTAATATATTTCAGTTACAATTCATTACGATCGAGAGTCCTTCATAGCAATATTAATGCCTAGTGATCTTTAATAGCCTCTATACAGGCCTAGCGACATATCTACGGAATGATTTCATCACTTTTATGACTGTGGATAGCATCACGAAAGCCTGGGGGAAATAATGATAATATGTCCGGTGTGAAACTAAAGCGTAGCGTCGGATGAAATTATAGGATATTAAAATAATCCATGGATTAATTATTTTAATGTAGTTATAGAACATTCATTTTGTCTTAAACACGGACCCAGTGTACAAAAGTTTCGGAAATTCATACGCGTAATCCTACTAATATTATAAATGCGAAAGTTTGTGAGTGTAGATGTATGTTTGTTACTCCTTCACGCAAAAACTACTGAATGGATTTCGATGAAATTTGGAACACAGATAGTTTATAACCTGGATTAACACATAGGATAGTTTTTATCCCGATAATCCCGAATTTTTTGCTAAGTTAAATACTACGCGGACGAAGTCGGCGGGCACAGCTATATAGTACGGTATATAAGATTTACGATCGACCAATCTCAATCCATGATTATTTTCGAGGGACTAATCACAACACGTTGTCTCTGCACCCGACCAATTACAATCAAATAACTGCAATAAATTTCTTTTCTTCCTCCGCTCCTGCACCGCAATTTTTTCGGACTTATTTTGTATCATGTTTGTATACCTGGTGATGAGACCAATGAGTTATTAGTCCGTGGTTTTATACAGTTACAATGGACAAATTAGGTACATATTTGTCCAAAGTCCACGATCATTATTGTTCGCACGCTTAATATTCTAATCCTAACCTCGTCGTCATTGGTCACCATTTTATTGTCGATCCTGGCTTATAGGAGTAACAGTGGTGGGAGTGTGTGGCGGTACTAGTGCCAAAAATAAAAGTAGATATGCTTAATATTACTATACTAAACTCTTAAAGCTCAATAGGTACGTATTGATGAGTTTCAAACACTTTGCAATTCACTTCAACGGATGTAGGACATCTTGAGCATTGTGTCCGCTGCCTTTGTGTCCCCAAAATCTTGTGTGACCCAAGCATTTGATCTCAATTATACGTAGGTACGTGAGGACCCTTAAACCCTTCGAAGTTGTTTAAGGACAGGTAAAGTAACATTTGAAGGTAGATTATTTTCCAGAACTTTTTAAATTAGAAATTTAAAATGAAAACGTGGCTAAGTTCATACTGTGTAAGTATTCAAATATTTATTTATACGCAATATTATAATTATTTTTTATAATTTAAGATGCATTTCGGGACTACACTAATTCTTGAATTGACAAATATATTAATATTTCAAAATAGTACTCACTTCATCCAAACTTAAGTGCCTGGTTATAGTGATGTCCATTTTGATATTTTAGAGTAAACTTTTTCAATATTTTCAATTAACCGTAATAGCCACGACCTGTCGTCATGGCGTCTACGGGACGACTGGCGGAAAATAGGAAATGGATGTGAAGCGTGACTTCGCGCGGATTAAAAGCTTTGTGGTCCAAGTCGAACGGAAATTGAACACTGTATTTATTTTGGTGTCTATGACTTTTATACTCTTTTGCATATCGAAATAATAACTACCTTCTACTACCTATATCAAATCTATATGGTGACTGGTATTACAAAGGATTACACTTATTAAATTTTCGGGAAATAAAAAAATATAACGTGGTACCAATTTCGATCCCTTAACATTTAATTCTAAGCCCCATAGTTATCAATCTGACTTTTAAAAACCCTATATAAATATTTATAATAATAAATTATTGGGATTAACAAAGTCGAATGAAAGGAAATAATTATACAAACAATTTTACCACACCGCTTTTAAGACAAAACAAGCAATGAAAATACTCTCTCTGAGGCTATAGTAATTCAATTTTCAATGCAAAACCTTCTAATTGGAAATTAATATTTGCATAGCAGCCATCAAACGAACTCAGATAGCGTTTAATTCTGGAAATATATTAGATAATAACGTTATATATTGGATGAAGTATGCAAATTTTGGATTTTGAGATTGCTTGGCGCTCAGTTTTTTCAAGAAAAAGAGAGAAAAGATATACCTATTTGTAGTTTTTTTTAAGAGTAAAAATATTTATATCCTTGTCATGAGTGCTATGTGAAACAGAACGCTGTTTGCTCGTAACAAATGATCGCAATCTCTATACCAATTTCCGCTCCCCTTCAGGTTGGCAACGTAGAACAATGCCATGGTTATTGCAAGCATATATAGGCTATGGTAACTGCTTAACATCAGGCGGGTCGTACGCTTGTTTGTCGACTTTGTTGTATACAAAAATGGTGTGTACGTCATACGCGTAATTAATGAACTGAGTACACAAGCACTTGATATTGTTTACAGGCTCTGGTATACATATAGGATAGACACAAACACCGACCCGTCTGCGTTTGCAACACACCCAATAGTCAATATTGATTTTTCGAGGACACGAGGCAATTAACGGCAACGGGGATTTTGTTAATTGAATGCAACCGGGAAATGTAATCCAAAGCTTGAGAGGTTTGTATTTTTTCAACTCTACATTTTCTTTTCATACTAAGTTCCTGGTTTAATTCAGATAAAGATATTTTATGGAAAAACTGTCTAAACGCTAAATTTATTTTGAGAATAAAGGTTTTTTTTTGCGGCCCTTTGATCAAAGGGTTATTTAATGTTATTATTAAGTCACGATTTTGTGTTTATAAGTCACGTTTTAATTTTGGTTTTAGTTTGAGTTGATTCATTTTCTCTTCTGCTAATGGATACAGAAGAGATGGAGACTAAACGTTTTCTGAGGATAATGAAACAGGTACCTAATTAGAATTTATATTTTGTTCACTTTTCCTAATAAAAACATGAGAAATCTTTGGTTAAGATGATGTTGTAACACCTGTATGATTACAGTGTCTATGTAAAACATTTCTGTTGTGTAAAACATTTGTATATTGAAGGTATTTTCATAAAATTTCGCCCATGGTTTCACAGTAGTATAACAATATTACGGAGCAAAGTTTATTTTGAAAACCAAGTTATTTGCATTTACCAATCAGTCCAATCACGGAGGGCTTTTGAATGTCCCGTGACTTGAATTTATTTACCGAAGCTCTGTCTACGACGAGCCAGATGTTCCGCCCACGCAGTTCGTCTGGAGTAACGCCCACATTGAACCATCTTACATGTATACGTTGGTATCAGATAACAATAAGCAAACAACACTTACCTGTTGATATAACACCTTCTACACTGTAACGAAACTAATTCTTCAAATTAGAACAGCACCGTAAACGATAACTTATCTAAACCACTACACTCAATACTAATCCGTAGCATTACATCGTTTACTAAAAAAAACTGGTTAGTTGTGATTTACTAACAACGCAAGAAGAACTGGAACACTATTTCAAAATATTAAATCTGTCTAGATCTTTTAAAACACAATTTTAAAATGTAATACAGACTATTATTAAAGCTTGACAGATTTTGGTGCTGGAAAGTACAGTATACACAACAGAGGTGCTTGATAACACGCATGCGTGAGAACCAGGGCGCATGCGCGGGGTTGATATCAATATGATGTAGTCGCGACGGAAGGTCGCTTTTCAATGACTGAAGGTGAAATTCATGAATGAAACGGGCCCATTGGATGGCAGTACAATTGGTAAAATTAGGAAACAACCCCACGATCAGGGAACACGGGAATTTTATATACCTATACTAAGATAATGTAATGTGCCTAAGATAATGTCTTAGGTATATATAAAATTCTCGTGTCACAATGTTAGTTTTTACTATACTCCTCCGAAATGGCTCGACCGATTTTCATGAAATTTTGTGTGCGTATTGGGTAGGTCTGAGAATCGGTCAACATTTATAATTTACTAGCTGTGCCCGCGACTTCATCCGCGTGGAATTTAATTAACAAAGTTTTATACAAACTTTCATCCCCTATTTTATCCCCTTGGGGGTAGAATGAATCAAAATCCTTTCTTAGCGGATGCCTACGTCATAACATCTACCTGCATGCCAAATTTCAGCCCGATCCGTCCAGTAGTTTGGGCTGTGCGTTGATAGATCACTATGTCAGTCAGTCAGTCAGTCAGTCAGCTTTGAGTTATATATATATATAGATATATTATGGCAAAATAACGTTTACGGAGTCAGCTAGTAATATGTATAAATGATGACTTTGTAATCTGATTGTAATACGGTTTATTAAATACGAATTCAATCTCATCCGTTTGTAAACATTACAATTGCCTTTTTTTATTATTACAATATAAGAAATGTAGTAAGAAAATGGTAGATTATCCTAACCCTATCTAGAAGTGGGTTGAGGCTGAGCTTTTTGCTCATCAGTAGGACGATTTTTTCTCATATATAATGTATAATAATATCCATAAGTACCTAGTTAAGTATATTAAAATTTATTTATATTGCCTGTGTAGGTACACTGGAAGCCGGTTCATCTGATGGTAAGTGGTAACTATCGCTCAGGACATATGCAAGGACGCGATGCCAGTGTTTAGGGACCTGTAGACTTACTTTTTGAAGAACCCCATGTGTAATGGAAATAGTTCAAAAGGGAGACCATTCCACAACTTAATTGTAATTTACTGTGCCTAGTCGAATTGCTTATATTTAATAATTGTAACATTTATTTAAAAAATAACAAGGCGTTTTAAACATTATGCGATTGTAAGTAAAATTTTATCCTAATGTAAAATATACTGCTATTTTGAGACATCTTTTGTAATTTATGTGAACTGAATGTTAACAAAGTCACCATTTGTGTCAGCCCGCCCACAAAACTTTGGAACCAATGCAAGGGCGGGCGGCAAATCAGCTCATGTTTGTTTGTAGTCTACACGTTTCAATGCAAACAGCATAGATGGCGCTGACAATATATATAAATGTAGGCAATTCAATAAAGTGAAGAAAAATTTAGAACCGAGCTATACCAAAAAACTAAATGATCTGCCTGTCTCTCTTTTTGATTGACCTCCAGAAATACGAAGTTTCTATAACATAAATTAGATAAGTACTCTAATACAAGGAAGTTAAGGTTCATGCTCTAATACCATCGTGCATAATTAATTTAGGATATCGACGTAATTTGGAAAATGTTATCTGTACAAAAATATTCAAACCTATTTAATTCGCTAATATATTTCTTATGGAAATTTAAATACAGTAAAGCGGATTAAATCTGCCAAACTATCTTAAAGTATGCACAATAAAACTTAATACAGCCGCTTAATTAACGTTCTCTGAAAATACCAGCTGAATTTAATTCTCGGTGCCATTTCAGACAATCTTGACGGTCCCCTATGTACGGAGCTATTAATTAGAAGCATCAGCGTGGAATCTTATACGATTAGTAGTGTAATGGAGCGCAGAGATGGGTAAGACGTTGATGTATGTAGCAGACATACGCTCCACGTACATTGTTTGGTAAATGACGTGTTTTCTTTACTCGTTGCGAGTATAGAATATTGTGATGTTCTGCTAAACCAGATGTTTTGGTCGACATTGATTATGCAAGGTGACACATAATGGGTATACTTTTTTTTTCAAAACTTTACTTTGTAATTCTAAAACCATCAGCTTTGGAGGGAACTTGAAAAACAAAAGGTGTTATAGGAACACAGCTGTTGACCGATTTCACAAGTCTACCAAACCTTTAGTACTTCAACTGTCCCACAAAGCCGATAGTTTAAGACTTACAAAGTTAAGTTGCAAAAAAAATAGTATACCCATTATGTATCACCTAGTATAGAGTATAGTATAAATACAATTTGAGTGCCAATCGACTATAGTCGATATACGGACGAGTTTAGGTCCAATTAGCTTAATACACGATCCGTGGCATCTCGATCAACTCGCACTGGACTCGCAATACGTCAAAACTGAAGTATCGCTTATACGTCTGAATACGTCAGTTTTGATAGATGTGCTATAGGAAAAGTTTTGACAGTTTCGAAGGTGAGTCGACTGAGACGCCAGCGGTTAACATACTTAGGTCCATACTCAGGTCCATACTTAGGTCTTCAATGAGCTGTAACAGTCTTCATAATAATCCTACTAATATTATAAATGCGAAAGTTTGTGAGTGTGGATGTATGTATGTATGTATGTATGTATGTATGTATGTATGTTTGTTACTCCTTCACGCAATAACTACTGAACGGATTTGGATGAAATTTGGAACACAGATAGATTATAACCGGGATTAACATATAGGATACTTTTTAACCCAATAATCCAATACTACGCGGATGAAGTCGCGGGGCACAGCTAGTATAATAATAATATCGCCAGACAGATACACCAACTGTACGGTCCCAAGCTAAGCAAAGCTTGTACTATGGGTACCGTGCAATGGACTAGGGGCGATCCCAGTGACACCCAGACCTGGGCAAATTACGAAAAGGCCATTTCCGAAATTTGCCCCGGCGGGAATCGAACCCGCAACCACCATGTGCAGTGAGCCGAGCGGCCTACGCTCGAACCACTGCGCCAAGCGGTCTTGTTTCTATGGCAATCATACCACATGGTCTGATTGCCATAGAAGCAAGACTGTTACTGTAAACTGTAAAAAACTAGGTAAATACCTAGTTTTTTTGTCTCCCGCTTTGCAACGGAAGGAAGTGGGTAATTTTCTTGCAACTCCTCATATTCTTTCTGTCCATAAAATTCGTGCGGGATTCCAGATAATTTAGCCTTTACCTGGGACTCGTCGCAGGTCGACGTCATCATATGGTCACCATTGTCAACACTGGATACAGGAGGGGCAGTGGTGAGAGTGTGTGGCAGGACTAGTCTAATCAATACGGGCAGGCTCGAACGGGATAGTACCGCACTCAACACCCTTAGCTGCGCTTCGTACGACGAGGGAGAGAGCTGGTACGTTGAGCCCTCTTTCGTTCCCCTCCCTTTGTCCTACTCCATACTCATCTAGAGGCTACTGTAATTACTTTAAATTAGGCAGGTAGTACGCTTGTTTAATCTCTCATTCCTTTCGTGTCTATTACACAAAAATCTTTCTGGCCAGTGTCTGGTTGCTTCAATATCCAACCTGATGGTGTGACATGACCCCATTTCACACGTGTTTGCTCAAAACGATGCCATTTTTGTCCCCTTAAGAAATATGTTTTTATATTGTATCTTCGGATTTTTGTGTTTTCCTGATTGTAAGAAAATTTTCTCCCTGTGCGGAAATTACTTTTGAAGCCTTCAAATTTTATCTTGAAACATTCGGAAATCACACCACAATATTCAAATAGGTTTGACATTTTTATTTGAGGCTCGAATCTAAAAACTGAGTGTTCCACAATGAGGTACAAAAAAGGCCCGTCGAGAAGCTCGTTGTTTGTACTGACTGATGAGTTGTTTGCCTTGTAAACGAGACCCGTATTTATTAAATGTATTCCAACGTTTCATGGCTGGAGCTGACTGGGTTTCCTAGATTTCATGGCCTTGTATTCCCTTTTAATATGAATGTTGAATTTGAAATAATGTAAGCTCAGATTGGTATTCATTAAATAATCGCTCCCATTTCTGACAGCAAATTTGAGTATACTGAGATGTAATTTTGTATTGGAATTACTTACATTTCCAAGTTCAGATGCAAATTACGCTTTTTCGACGTTGGACTTGAGATTAATTTATTAAAACTGCCTCCCCCATTATTTTGTTAGAAGATTCAAACTACTTATTCATAAGTGCTTTGATGATTTCCATGATCGTTTTTTTTTCATTTAACATTTCAAAAAAGTACTAAAAATAATACTAGAAGGCTACAAAAATATTTTTTGTCCTTTCTTATTCAGTGTGTGCCTTATACATCATTGACTTATTTGAAATCCAGTCTATTTAACCTAAGTTAGGATTTTTTTGCTTCGTAGTTAGACAATCCCCGTAATCAATCACTTGATAAGATCCCATACATCGCTACTGCAGTCGGAAGCAACTATAATGAATAGCCTTCAGATTTCGTTTCCGAATCAACTCACAAATACTCACTCTCACTAAACTCACATATCGACTAAAACTTTATAAATATAAATTAAGAGAGCCGAGGCCCCTAACTTGTGTAAGGGATGATTAATTAATATGACGACTAAAAAAGCTAACTAAGAAAAATAATAAAAGAAAGTGATAATTTCGGTAAACACATAATAGGAGCATAAAAAAAAAAAAAAAATATCGCCGGTTCCTTTATACAATTATTTTAAACTAGCTGCGCCCACCGACTTTGTCCGCGTAGTATTAAACATAACATTTTTTTCGGGATTATCGGGATATAAAGTATCCTATGAGTTAATCCAGTTTATAAGCTAACCGTGTTCCAAATTTCATCTAAATCCGTTCAGTAGTTTTTGCGTGAAAGAGTAACAAACATACATCCACACTCAAAAACTTTCGCATTTATAATATACTAGCTGTGCCCCGCGACTTCATCCGCGTAGTATTGGATTATTGGGTTAAAAAGTATCCTATATGTTAATCCCGGTTATAATCTATATGTGTTCCAAATTTCATCCAAATCCGTTCAGTAGTTTTTGCGTGAAGGAGTAACAAACATACATACATACATACATCCACACTCACAAACTTTCGCATTTATAATATTAGTAGGAAGTAGGATTCAGTTAGTACAGCCAACTTTAGTCCATAACGGTGGAAAAGAGATAAGTGTTCATTTTATTACGTCACAGCGTAATTTCCTCTCTCTCCAAATCTAGGCCACACCTTACCCGTGACGTCATGTTCTCAAATCCGCACCACGTACGCCACGATTGCCCAAATTAAAGCTAATTTGTTCCACAGATCACGTTATAATTCGAAGACGTACCATCACCTGACGCCGGTATAAATAGGGTCGGATTAGATCAATAGTTCCGCCTCTGACTATCGGAGCCCGCTAAAAGATGGATTACCGGCCAAACTGAGATTAATTACATTGGCCTCTATACAGACATCGGTGTCCGTAGGTTCAATTAGCGGTAACATTATTCAGGAGTAGGGTCTAGATTAAACGACGTTTTTGTTGAAGATCCCACATCAATCTAGTCTCAAGGATTTGTGGGAATATTTTCATCGGTTTCAGTAACTAAGGAGCCGATCTCAAATCTGGGACTGAATTCGAGTGCGTTCCTGAGACTTAATTTTATAATAGGAAGACATCTCACGTGCGCACTAAAAGTTGCTCTCAGAGTTGAAACTATAAATTTGAGAACAGGATGATTTGTTGCAACGTTGCAAATACCTACTCAACTTGGATAGTTATCAAAATAAGAAATAATAATAATAATTAGCTCTTCTTATGTCCCACTCCTGGGCAAAGGCCAGCCCAGGCCAGTGCCGGTTGGCGGAACTAACGTGTCTTTCGAAAATTTGTTAAAATTCGACGTTTAACTTCACTGTAAGCAACATATGTATAGAAACAGAGATGGATGCAAGGCGGAGTTTGAATCCCGGACCTTGTGCACGCTAGATGCTACCACTGCTTTCAAAAAAAAAAAAAAAATAACACCTTACATAAGTTGTATTTTTTATCAAAATACCCTGTGTATGTTATTTGAATCATTATATTCAGAATAATACTGAAAATTGCAAACCTTAATTACAGGGAACCGCTAAACCGCAATCGGCGCCGGGCACAGAAAATATATTCCAGATAATAGCGTGGGACACCATTGTTCACATTTGTGCGCTAATGTGTGTGCTTTGTTGCAGTGAAAAAAAAACTATATTACCTATACCAAAGATAATTTCGCAATACTATGAAATAAAAAAAAACCCGTGACTTACAAACTGACGTTTACTTAGAACTGCATCCTCCAATCGCCCTCGTATTCTCTTTCATCCTCGAATCGCCCTCGCATTATCCTACATCCTCGAACTGCCCTCGTATTATCCTAAATCCTCGAATTGCCCTCGTATTATCCTACATCCTCGAACTGCCCTCGCATTATCCTACATCCTCGAACTGCCCTCGCATTCTCCTGCATCCTCAAATGGCCCTCGCATTGAGGGGAATATGGGTGTCCTGCAGTATTCCTCTGCTTACACTTTCGGGTAATACATTTACATACATTCATTACATACATATTTATTTCATACTAGCTGAGCCCGCGACTTCGTCCGCGTGGAATTTAACTTAACAAAAAAAAAAGCCCGCTCCCGCGTTTCGAGCCCGCGCGAAAGGACCCATTTTTTTTTTGTGTTTTTCTAAAATAAAGGTAGCCAAAGTTACTGCTTATAACATCAGCTATCTACCAGTGAAAGTCCCGTCAAAATCGGTCCAGCCGTTTCGGAGATTACCCGGAACAAACACACAGACAGACAGACAGGCAGACAATTTTTTTTTAAATCGCGTTTTTGTTATAGGTGTCGTATGTAATTTCATATGCATTTAGTGAAAAGGTGTTATTTTGATATTACAAACAGACACTCCAATTTTATTTATTTGTATAGATATTCGGGTAGATGGGGTATAAACACATTAAAATATACACATTCTTGTGTAACCTGGTTTACGAGCATTTCTCAGCGTCATGTTCTCGCTTCACGGAGTCAAGATAGAGCGTTCCACTGTGATATATGATGCCTTTGAATTTATGAACGTTTGAATTTTGTGCATAATAGTTGGGATGAATGGTGTCTTGTTAAACCTGACGTTCACTGCAGTCTTCACTGGAACAAAGCATATCACTTAACTGTCGTAAACTCGTAATATAAAACATGCAGCTAAATTACAATAAGAGATAAACTTAGTTTACGTGTGAACATGTTCAGCATTATTATTTACTTCCAAATGTTTTGGTGTTCAAGTTTTAGTTTGTTACGTAAAGTTTTATACAAAAAATAACACCTACAAAGAGTGAAGTTTACTGAACGAAATATGTTTTTAAGGTTCGACATTAAATTAAATCATCGTTTCTCTAACACTTGTGTCGCTCAAACTTTTAATTCAGCTTTTCAAGCTCATAAGAAAGCAGTCCGTAGTCATGAGCATTATCTCACAATGCACCTGTCGGGACCCATTCAGCCGCACAATTGCTCTGTTGTGACAGTTTATTTAAGCCATTAAAGTGGCTACTGTCTCTTCATAAAACTTTTCATATTTTACCCGGTTCACTGCTGCATATTCAAGGTATTTTTGTATCTAAGCAGCTTTTGTGAAGGTTTTTATTTTCCCCCGGAGGCCGGTTATCATTAGGACCATTATGTGCTACTTTGCATGAAGTGCCAGGGAACTGGTTTAAGTTTTTGTTTGATATGCAATTACATTAGGAACAAAATACTATTGGCGAAATGTGGGAGCTTTACTGTGCGCCTTTACCGATCCCATTGTAGAGGCGGTACGTCTTTGATTTAAGAGAAAGCTACAAGTCTGTAAGCATCTTTTTGCTGTATAAACATCAACCTATCGCTGGACATTCTTTGTTAGAAAATAACATAATATGTATAATAAAAATTTCACATCCTGCAAATTCTCGCACCATGCTAAAACAATTAAGAAGAAACAAAAGAGAATATGAAGTCATTAGTAGCACTAATTGGCACAGAGTCGCGATTTTTACTCAAATTACCACAGCTCGGTAACAGACTCGAAGTCTTTTTGCACCAATTATCTGAACTACAATGGAATGAATTAAATGTTACAACACTAACAGTTAATTATTAGGCAAACGATTCAAATTAATTAAGATTTGTTTTACTTTACTCATTACTTTTTTCACAATCCGTGCGTTCAGATTTCAGTACAGCGCTATGAAAGATGAAAGTTGATTCAAAGGGATTATGTTCCTACAAAAATTTGCAACAAATAGGTGGAGCACGGGATAGGAGGGGGGGGGGGTCACGGGATAGAGTTAGTATGCGTGAAATAAAATCAAAACTCAAAAAACGATAGAGTCAACAGCCCCCCTAGCCAAGTGGCTTCGTCTACAAGCGTGTCTACAGAACGCTACGCTTAAATGTAAGGAAATGACATTACAAGTCGATAAGTGGATCACGTGACTTATGTCATTTCCATACATGAAGCGTAGCGATATGTAGAAACGAAATAAGACAAAGCCACTTGGCTAGTGGGGCTGCCTTTTTTGTCGCCGGCGCTACATATTTGGGGCCAAACGAAACACGTTTCACGTGAAATTAAAACCACGAGTCACGTTTAAATGGATACAAATGGGTACTATATAATGTTGCCGCAGACATTAATTACTTAGAGTCCTTGCAACACGAAATTAAATAACAACATTTTCTAATACTGAATCTATTTGTACTATGTATTACTCTACCATCTCCAATAACAGGGTCCATGTCCGAGTATGACAATATTTAAAGGATCTAACGTTATAAGCTACTTTCAAAGTGCAGCCTTTGTAAAAGCTATACTTTACGTCTAAACAGGCGGAAAATAGGTCAATGACACTTAGTAGGTATTATGTTTGCCACATAAAAAACGATATCTATCGCATTCTTTACACTTGTCTATCATTTACACTTTTGACCGTTTTATGGTACGGAGTCCGGTGAGCGACGTAGCCGGTGGAAATAGACGTGGAGCTGCATGCATGGCAAATTCAAATTCAAATTCAAAGCGTTTATTTTGTTTAGGCCTACGGGGGCACTTACAAATTGTCAATTTAACATTTTTTTTTTCTTATATCTACAACCGGATCGGAACGCGACCTCGACTGAGAAGATCCGGCAAGAAACTCAGCGGGCTTGTCTTTTTACATGTCATTTTTTTATAATTATTTTTTTTTATCGCCAGTTGCTTATATTCAATAATTACAAAGGGTAGTAGATATTAATATAAATATTATAATAGCTCCAGTGTGTTGCCTTCTGATATTACTAAGAATTACACAAATAATTCGGACAAGTAGGGCAAGACACGCTACGCTTTGACATTATTATTGACTGTCGAGATTTGAGCTGCTCAGTCCCAAGCTGATTTATCATATTATATATAAAAAAATTAGAGGTCATTGAACTTTTCGCTCTATTGCAGAAAAAGACTTGCAGTTGATAACAATACCGTCAGTCGTTTACTTTCACCACCCGTTGGTTCAAATTGATCTATACCATTGGGTATTATTTACCATGCAATGGATCCTTCCATATTTATCTTTACGCTGTTTAATGTAAGTAGATACATTATTTTTTATCCAATGAAATTACAAATACAAATTGCCTAATAAATAATTCATCGTACAAACCACATTTGGTACGCATACACTTGTCTTTATGAAAATTGAAACACATTGCGTTTCTTTTTCATTTCCACGTATAATAAGAGAGGGCTGTTGTTTAAAATTCCGCACCGCACTCGCCATTACCCTATCAACCACGTGACAGACAGACAGAAGATAACACAGACGTGACAAATGTAATATGTAGAGTGTTGCCAGCCTATTTGTGAAAAAAATACCGGAGAAACTACCAATAAAGCAAATGTATTATTTATATTGAGCTAATATTTATTTTTATTTATTGAGCACTTAGTAATTTTTTTATCGAACTAAATGTCTTAGCTACCATTTAATACTGTATTTACACAAAAGGGTAGAATAGATAAATACTAAATATATCCTGGATATATTATATTCGCTACTACTACTATGGAAAATTCACCTCGCATTGAACACAGGTTATGACTATTTATCGACAAGTCTCTGAATACAGAGCCAATGCAGCATCGCAACTTTCTAACTAGTAAACCTACTTGTATTAAAAATTACCTTTGTCTTAACTCTGGCAACATATTCCAGCCTAAATCTTCCTATTCCATAGGCGTACGTATTCGAAATGAACAAAACGTTACCCGTAAGGCCTTCGGTTAAACAAGGTCTGTATCCCGCAAGAAAATCATACAATAAAATGTGTTTCGGATCATACTAAAAATTGGACCTACTTTTGCAAAATGGAACCAACCCACACACACTTCTGCAAACAGAAACTAACCTAGAACCACTAATACAAGGTTGGTTTTGGACTACAGTAGTGCATGTGGGTTGGTTCCATTTAGCAAATGTAGGTCCAATTTACAGCCAGCCTATAAAACATTTATTTTTATTTTACCCGTTTATGTCTCTGTACGTGAATGAGAATAGTTTAGCGCAATGAAATTGTGGTAAACCACACGTGATCGGCGACCCATGTTCTTGGATCAGTAGGATTTTCTCTGGAAGCAGGTTCTGCAAACTATTTCTAAGAGTGTTTGGTGAATCAGATAATTATTGAGTACTTTTGGCACAGGGGTTGTGCAGATACACCATGCTTTATCTTCTTCGTTCAAATGTCATATTATTATTGATGACAGAAAGAGAGTATGGTGGATAACTATTCACCCATTCATTCATTCATACAAGGTTTATAATTAGGCCAGTAAAGCTATAAGGATATGACGTCATACGATGTCGTCGGTATAATGAAGAGGTCCATAAGCCATAATCCTTAGTTAGTCGTGAGAGAATAAGGCATTTAAACAAGTCTCAAGATTTATTTTCATGCGCATCCACGGAATTCATTTGTCCACAAATTTGATTACATTCAAAAATATTATTTCGACAAAGAAAGCTGCAAAACAAAACCGGTTTCCGCAGGTCTCGAGTTAAACAAATTGACGAAACTTGGACTACTTCGGCCAAGTTTTGACGAGGTTTGGCAAAATTTTGGAGTTTTAACGCGAGAAACTTATCTCTGTAACTCTCTAACTGTAAGCTATTCAATTATAAAGGTTTTTGTGAATATAAAATATGCTAACAGGTGTTTGTGGTGTCACAAAAAAGGAAAAACAAAAAATATTTAAGATTTGTTTTGTGACAAAAATAAATTTCCTTTTTGCGTATATTTTTAGCGTTTTGGCTTGTCTTTATATACGTTGGTTGTAAGTACAAAAGTAGCGAACGCAAAAAAGATACCTAGCAACTATTTACATTGATATCATTGTACCAACGTGCACTTCACCTGGTAGGATATAATTAGAAACTCCTTTTACTAAATAAAAACATCCATGCAAGATCAAAACGCACATCACTAAACAAGCTTTCTAATTTAAATACCTAAATCTGAGTGAGATTTGATTACTATTTAGTTGCCTGCTCACATTTTGTTGCTGTTCCTGAGAAAGTCCACCATCTTCTATTCATTGAAAAGAGTAACCATTGAGTTTCTTGCCAGATCCTCTCAATGGAAGCAGCATTCCGAACCGGTGGTAGATTCTGAATATTCATAAATGCTTTGTTGGCTTACATGAATAAAAACAAGTTTGAGTTTGAAATGCTATTGATATTAGTTCCCTACAATACTCTGATCCATAAATAATCAAACACTATGCGACTTCTCTCTGTCAGTACACACGGATACAAAATAGTTTTCCCCGTAGTACAGGCGAGTCGTGACGTGAATTGTGATCTTACACTTGTTTACATGATAATACACTTTACATTACTCATACTCTGAAAGTAGGTCTGAAGTTTCCTGAGGAGCGGGTTGAAAGTAATACTTTTCCGGCCCGGGAGAATCGCTTTCAACTGACAGCTGTCAAATAAAAAAAGAAACAAGTTCCATTTTCACATTTCGATGTAACCATGTTCAAACTTTTTCTAAAGTCACTCAATTACAGCACGATGTAAAATTAAAATAACATAAAGTTTATTAGTTATTATTTAGTATTAATTAAAGAATATATATTTTTAAATGACTTAATTATAATTTAGTTTCAAAAATTTCTTTAAAATAAAATAGATTTGGGCAAAATTTTTAAAGATTAAAATGAAAAATAATGGCTAAATAATGAAGTTGGCCGGCCAACGAAAAAAAACACCTTAGGCGGCAATCCGATCTTTTTTTTTTATAGTTGTAGAGTATTGTCTTAGATTAACGAACCAATGGTCTAAGAGTATTGTTCATACTTCCTTGTATTATTTCTTTAGGCAATTCCTGTTTTTATTTTTACTTTCCTTGTATTCGTAATGAAAAGCACAGTGTTTACCTCGGGTGAAAGACTTATTTTGTCCCTCGAATTATTAGCGCCCTCGCTACGCTCGGGCGCCAAACCCCGTCTCGGGACTAAATAAGTCACTTTCACCACTCGTGTAACAATGTACTATTGTTGCATGCCGACAATTCTTACGCTGACTTTGAACTGGTAAACTACAACGATCTACTCACACACTCAACATTATTAATTATTTCACCTTCGTGTTTTAAACAGTATGATTTTTCATGAGTTTTTCATATGAATTTAGTCCACAGTGAAATTCCATTATAACCTAAGACATTAATTATTAGGTAGGTACATATAACATTTTATCTGATAGTCGCCGGTCAATGAGGTGGCTACTTACGATAAGACCAGAACAGTTTCAAACACTAATTTAATTGCAATGATTCTAACAATCACTTGTCTATAATCAGAAACATTCAACAGATTTAAAACATCCATATACGGGCAGGCTCGACCGGGGTAGCACCACCCTCTCACAGAAGTTCGGCGTAAAGTAGCTATTACAGTTGCGTTTCGTATTATGATTGAGGGATCCCGAATCCCAACCTCCCCTCCATTCCCCTCCCTCTGTCCCACTCCCCTACAGGTCGTTAACCTGCGAGCAATGACTTTGGTATTGCATGAATCTATAGGCAGGCTACGGTAACTGCTTAACATAATGCAGGTCGTACGGTTGTTTGCCGATTTGAATGTATTAAAAAATGTGATTTGTATTTAACACAGATCACAAGGCGTTCTTTTGACCTATACGTAATCATTTTACATCACAATGAAATAACAACAAATTCACGGCATAATGCAATTATAGCGTTATTTAATGTAACAGAAAGCCAGGTTCTGTCCACAGAACTGCACCAATTTGCGTTACACCGCCGCACGGGGCAAACACATTAATTTGCGTTTTATCGCCACACGGGGCAAATGCATCAAATCATTCTGTGCGTCAATCGTTCAAAGATCATTTAGCGCGCAATGGTCGCGAACGAATGTCGAATTTACAGTTCTGTGGATTAAATGGTGACATGCTGTTATTGCCTCGCTTAAAACGTTTTAGCAATCTCTAAAATAGTATGATACCTCCAGTTTTTTATTTGGATTTCAGGACTGTTTTCTTAATAGATAGTTATAGCTGTTGCCTATTCGTTTATCGACATTAGACATCAATGGCAGCCTACTATTAGATACATGGCTTATCAGTTCAGACTAGGTCCATCTGTTTCATTCGTTATCTACCAAACCTATTATTCTCGTTAATGTCTACATATCGAACCCATTTTCGGAAGATATGCGAAACTCGATGATGATTCTGTGACGTCAATCTGCATTGGGACAGCTTAGAGGATTAGAGCCTGAATTCCTCTCGTATTTAATGTTTAAAAAAAGTACTAATTAAATTATTATCTAATACTGTTCATTTTAAATTTTACAATTTATATTAAATAAAATCAAATTTTAAAATATTTTCAAGTTTTTATTATTATTACTACCTATTCCTAAACGGGTTTGTTCTCATTTTATTGAATCTGCTTTTGTGCTTTTAATTACCTTTTATTTTATTTTATTTATATTAATTTCTATAAATACCATCACCACATTTTTCCTGACTCAGATACTTAGATATACACAATCGTAAATGATGAAATGCGTACCTATTATTTTTATTTCCCATTATAATTATTATTTCCTTAACTCATGATACATGTGTTACTCGACCGTATATAAAAGCGTGGGATGTACCTCAGAAACGAACAGTTGACGAAGCAAATACAGTTACAGAACATGAAGGTTTTATTAGGTACGTATGTAGGTAATTTAACTATCTAGCAGCGAAAAAATCTTGGTTGCAAACTACAAAAGTATCAACATAATACCAAATCATTTTTTTTTTTTTTATTTATTATCATTTAAACACATGTAATATTGTCTAAGTACATAACATACAAAAAACCACTGAGGTTTAGAAATGATGTTATAACATCTACATCAAGAAGAATAGTTAAGTGTAGGTAAGTATAACTATACAATATAATGCGAAGGTGTAACAATAACTAGTTTATTATTTTAAATGGAACTAGGTAAACGCATTAACTTAACACACCAGGGTGCTTAAGAAATGTTTTTTTAACTTTATTTTAATATTGTTGGGCGTAATAGAATCGCGTAAGGTAGGAGGTAGATTGTTAATAAGTCGAGGAATCATAAAGGAGGTAGTCCGCTCACCGTACACATTGGTCGCTCAATATAATCTGGGTTGTAATGTGTGCACGACCGCTTGCCGCAGTTGTTCGAGCGTAGGCCGCTCGGCTCACTGCACCTGGTGGTTGCGGGTTTGATATCGCCAGACTGACACACCAACTGTATGGTCCCAAACTAAGCAACGCTTGTACTATGGGTACCGTACAATGGACTGGGAGCGGTCCCAGTGACACCCAGACATGGGCAAATCACGAATAGGCCATTTCCGAAATTGGCCCGGCAGGAACCGAACCCGCGACCACCATATGCAGTGAGCCGAGTGGCCTAGGCTCGAACCACTGCGCCAAGCGGTCGTCAAAGGAGCTGGGGTTTCCTGCTCTCTCACTCGTCGTAAACGCAGCCATAATAGCTACTTCACGCCTGTCTTTTGTGAGAGGGTACTAACCGGTAGAGCCATCCCGTATATGAGCTGTAGTCAGTTGGCTGCAGCTTGGGCCGTATCATTACGATTACCTACATGGAACACAAATTAGCGATCACTACTTTAATCATGATACCTTTTTTTTTTTTTACGTTGGAAAATCCTTTATGGATTCCCTCCCGCCTCGGGGGAAGCGGGAGGGATATGTGGGAGTCACCCGCACCACGAAGGCGCATGGCATACCCACTAAAAACCAACGGTGTACCACCCTCCGCCATGTTTAATCATGATACCTATATTAAAGTGTCCGCACTTAATTAATACTCGTATAACATCTACATAATTTAACTTTTTTTTGCAGCACTCATCCCTGTAATGTTGGCAACACTGACGGTTGCTTACTACATTAGTTCTGATGAGGCTAACCGTGGTGGATGTTTTATGGTCAATTGTCCGAACAAAGGGGCAAGAAATATTTCTACAAAAATATATGGGGAAAATTATAGCGGAGGCGCAGGAATGGAATATATTACCCTATTTTACATGAGAATTATACTTTTTTTTCAAGGACCTTGTATGATCTATAATATTATTATTACCCACCTATTAAAAGGTCCCATCATGCATTTAATCTGGTCAATATAAAACATTGCGTGCGTTGAAAAAACTCAGTTGGCATCGCACGCTGGCTTCTAAAACATGGGGACTTCTATTGGTAAGGAAATATTAATTTATAATACTCAAGTTAAGACATACATCGTGATGAAAAGTTGATTAAATATCGCCAGACGAACACACTAGCAGTATGGTCCCAAACTAAGCAATGCTTGTACTATGGGTACCGTTCAATAGACTGGGGGCGATCCCAGTGACACCCAAACCAGGGAAAATTACGAAATTTACCCCGACGGGAATCGAACCCGCACCCACCCGATGCAGTGAGCCGAGCGGCCTACGCTCGAACCACTGCGCCAAGCGGTCGTGATTAGAAGAATATTGTATTGACTACAGCTCTTATACGGGTCTTGCTCGATCGGGGTACTACCATCTTCTCACAGAAAATCGGCAAAAAGTAGCTACTAGCTCCGTTTTGTATGATTAGTGAGAGTGCCGGAAGCCCAACATCTTCCCATTATCTTCCTCTGTCCCACTCCTCTTTAGATCGGCAACTTGCGAGCAATACCTTTAGTACTGCAATCATCTATAGGCTGGGTCTAATGGTCGTTCGATTAACAAGTTCCTCAATATTTTACAGCCTTCTTGGTCCTAGTGTTAATGGCCGCAATATCTGCTGTCTATTCCGCTGGTTGATTGGGTTCTATTGCCCAAACAACTACGATCCAGTGTGCGGTTATGACGGCATATCGTACGGCAACGAATGCAAGTGAGTTTCTTCAATAATTTCATATCCTTTCATAGTAAGTTGTCATCTTTTGGTAATACACTATTTGGTGACACTAACCCCCGTATCTATATATATATAACTCAAAGGTGACTGACATAGTGATCTATCAACGCACAGCCCAAACCACTGGACGGATCGGGCTGAAATTTGGCATGCAGGTAGATGTTATGACGTAGGCATCCGCTAAGAAAGGATTTTGATTAATTCTACCCCCAAGGGGATGAAATAGGGGATGAAAGTTTGTATGAAACTTTGTCAATTTTAAACCGAGCGGGCTGAGACTTTGCATGCATAAAGCTACTATGACGTAGACATCCCCTAAGAAAGGATCAAACATCCACGCGGACGAAGTCGCGGGCTCAGCTAGTTTATTAATCAATGTGGCATAGCGGATGATTAGTTATACACCGAATTATCTCTTTCTGTCGTCAGAAATTTGACATCCGAAAGAAACAAAGAAAGCATGGTGTAACTATATTATATTAATAAGGGGGTAGGTGGTTAATTTTATTAAAACTTCTCAAATTCTTTATTTCGATTATATTCCTATCCTATATTATATGCTATCCTCGAGGTCACCACTGGTTACCATTGTCGATCCTGGCTTACGGGAATAACAGTGGTGCGAGTGAGTGGCGAGACCAGTCCAAGACACTACTTTGATACCTATTGCTTGATTTAGGCTGCCATTCACACGAAGAAACCAGCACCGTTTTGTCTAAACATTTTTGTCTGATAACGACTGTATTTGAAATCTGGATACAGTAGAATGTATGGAAATTATCGGTGCCGGGTTAACCGTATGAATGCCCGCTAACTCTTCTCCTTTTTGGGATGGATGAATGATGATATGATTAATGATAAATAGGGTGCGATGGAGAAGGTAGATATTTCCCTCATGTTTGTGGGATAAGGAAAGGTAGATGATAACTCTAGCCGTCCTCTCTAAGTACTGCCATAGTTTGTATTCAATTTGTTATTAATATATTGCCTTTTCCAGATTAAAATGCAGAGATTTCACAAGTGTAAAGCACAAGGGATTGTGTTGGGGCCGTGGGTGACTTCGTATCGTCTTAGGATATTGGCTTTGACAACGTCTTGTGTTTACTTATTTGTATAAAAATAAATTACTCGACATTTAAATTTTATGTTGTATTACTCACTTCTCTCACATAATCAATTTAAATTCTAGAGTCTATTAAGACTACCTATTAAGGTATAATTACTCAATTGGGCTTCCTTACCAGAGAGCGAAATGTTCAATATTACTGATGGCACCAGAAGTAGAAACACCCTTAATATATACTAATATACTATAAATAAACAAATAAATACTGAAAGCAGCGATTTTGACTGCTGCCATAGATCTATACATACAAATAAATAGAGTGTCTGTTTGTAATATCAAAATAACACCTTTTCACTAAATGCATATGAATGTACAGATGGTACTTATAACAAAAACGCGATTTAAAACTTTTTGTCTGTCTGTCTGTATGTTTGTTCCGGGTAATCTCCGAAACGGCTGGACCGATTTTGACGGGACTTTCACTGGTAGATAGCTGATGTTATAAGTAGTAACTTAAGCCACTTTTATTTTAGAAAAAAAAAATAGGACTCGTCGCGCGGGCTCAGAACGCGGGAGCGGGCTTTTTTGTTAAGTTAATATCCACGCGGACGAAGTCGCGGGCTCAGCTGGTTTTCTATTAAAACTTTTGCTCTTGGCTGTACAAATGAAATTAGTAAATTAAGGTGGAAGGAAATAAATATTAAATTTTGATTATTATTGTAGTCGCCAAGGGTACAATATTTTGAAAGACTGAGCTTCCTTAATTTAAGTTTGTTACGTTTTATTTTAAACTTTTAATACCTGTCCTTCTTTTCACGGGTTGTGATGTCATGGCATATACCTAACATGAAATCTATTTGTCTGTTATTCTTAATATTATCGAGAGAACCCTTAGGTCTCTTAATACCTACCTAGTACTCTCTTACTTTGGAATATTCTGAAAACATTAAACATTAGCTGCTTCAAATTTGCAAGTTGTGGAAAAATCTCTTTCCTAAAGTCTTTCCATTTCAATACAAAATTGAGTACTTCAATAAGCTCGAGGTTGCTTAAGGACCAGCAAACTATATTTTACAAAAATATTTTCCAAGATGAATACGAGTATTATGACGTGAGCAACATTACCCATAACTAATTATCCTTCCTAAACTGTTCCCGAGTGGATCCGGGACAGTCAACACGGCTTACTGTAATCAGGGCATCATGGGCCAAGTTAAATGGAAAAGTTTTTGTAAGCCCTGCTTTATGCATGCCCTTTGGGCTAGCTTGACCTTAATAAGCGTCGCCTTTGGAAGTTGTCCGCTCGTAAAAAAGTTGCCAACGTGAGTGTTGGAGAGTTAATGGAAGAGAGGAGGAGCTTATGACAGGTACACCGGTGTTAAGGTTCAATTTTGAATTACATTAAAAGCCACTGGGGGTATGAATCACAATTAAATATACGATTTTAGATACGGTGTTCGGTTCAAGACGGTAGACTAAAATTTAAAATTACCACATTGGATAAATGCAATGAGTGCGAACAACGAATTTCATGGAGTATTTTGGACGTTTTGATGGGTGTTTTTCAGTCAGTCAGTAGTGGACGCCTTCTAGTAGATGGATGTGTGGTGATGATGATTAGTGGCTAGGTTGTAAAACATTCTTAATGAATAAATAATAAGTAAAATAAATATTGCATATGCGTCTATTAAACTCTTCCGACGCCAACCATGCGAGACAAAATTTGAATTTATTTCCGGATTCCATGGTTCACATTTCAGACGCGTTTCTCATCAATATCCCCAAAGAAGAAATGCATGTTATGGCGAAAATAATTTCTTGTATGTATTTAAGTCACATATATAAATAAGGTAAGTATCAAAAACCTCTACTTATTAAAAAACAACTTCTCAAAGGGAATATACCTACCTATATTCATTCACACATTCGCATATGACCTCATTCAGTCCCTAAAGTAATAAGAATAATCGCAATTTCACTCACGTTTCTATCGCACTGACCCAAATGGTCTGGTGACGGTGAAAAATAATGTTGTCTAACCTTTAGAACATTTAACAAATCATTCAGGGGCCTTATCCATTCGTTTTGGTGCCCGTAATAGGATCAATCGACGCCTACGGCGGACATTATTCGACTCTAAAATGTTTTGGGACGTGATCTAATGCTATATTTAAACAGGATTGGGTTGTTTACAGGTAAAACTAGTTTCGTATTCTAAAAAGGTTTCTTAAAAAAGAACACCTGGTAAGTTAGTATAATACGAATTTGAATTGAAAGGTATCTACTGAAATAAAAAAACAAGGTTCATTCAACATTTAATTTTAATTACACAATATTGTTAGGTCACATTTCCATAAACGGGTATATAATATCAGATTTCTCCGCAATCTTCCTCCATGGCAGGGTCTATTACTTAGTTTGAAATTCCAGATCATAGCATATTATCCTAGAACAAATTAAAATTATGAGTATACGATTGTTTCTTATTTTCAAATGCTAAAATTGGCCAAGTTAGCTACTTAAAAGTTCGACTTCCAAGTTCTCCATACCCAACGGAGAGTGTAAAGCTCACTTTCTACTTAGGCCATCCTGGGTGCTGTAGCATCTTAAAAATATATGCAAATATAATGTATTTCTAGCCGTCAGCAGCGCCATGCAAAGGAAATAATGAAGCCATGCAATTGGTTCCACTCTCACATTATGAATTTAAACCTTGTCCTTCCCTCCATTCATTCCTATTAATTACTAGGTACTTAAGAAAACAAGACTGTATTTATCAACACTGATCAATGATTTTGTGTTTTGAACATATTTATTATGCTAGCTACTGTTAGCTAAATTACTGAGTTACCAATACAACACATCTGGTTGTCACGTCGAGACTTCTCAGAATTTTAGGTAAATATTTGTTTACATCCGTTCTCTTGTGCTTCTTGGGTGCGAGGGTGCCTATTTGTTTTCCGAAATTCAAGTGGCGCGCGGTGATAAAACGCCTACCACCACGCCGCCGGGATGCAGATAAGATCCGCTAATGTTCCGGGATCATGATCCAGAAGCGGCGCCGTGACGCAAAAATACAGCCGTCTAAATCAACAGTCGGTGTTTTGCTTTAGAATATACTTACCTACCATTTCATGAGACTTATTGCGGTTATAAAAATATAGGGCTCTTTCAAATGGCTCCATTAATAAATTAATTGTAGATTTAAATTAATTGTCCTAATCCCTTGTTTCTGATTGGCTTCGTGATGAATTCGTAGAATTAACAAGAAAATTGTCTGTACCATCTGTACACCACTTTCCAGATGATTTTTTAAACAAAAATGTTTATAAAGCATTTGTAGGTAACAAGCTTATCTAAGTAAAATTAAATAGCATTGGAAATTGAGTTTTAGACCCGTTTTCAATTGCTTTTATCACAAAAAATATTATTTAGTGTTGTTTATTTTCACCAATCCTCGATCGTCAGATCAAATTATCCCTTGTCAGATATCGTGAAATGGATTTTCGGTTGTCGGAACATTCGGATGTTGTATCCCATTTGTTGTGACCAACAAAAAGGTTTTGAAGGCGTTTAATGGATTATCGACTTTCTTTGCAATAAATAAATATCATTATAAGTACAGTAAGGTCCATGTGGGCGCACTGGCCACTATCGATAGATGTTTCTGGCTGATTATCTATACAAATAAATAAAATTGGAGTGTCTGTTTGTAATATCAAAATAACACCTTTTCACTAAATGCATATGAAAGTACATACGACACCTATAGCAAAAACGCGATTTAAAAAAAAATTGTCTGTCTGTCTGTCTGTCTGTCTGTCTGTCTGTCTGTGTGTTTGTTCCGGGTAATCTCCAAAACGGCTGGACCGATTTTGACGGGACTTTCACTGGCAGATAGCTGATGTAATAGGGAGTAACTTAGGCTACTTTTATTTTAGAAAAACAAAAATAAAAAATATGAAAAAATGGGTTCTGTCGTGCGGGCTCAGAACGCGGGAGCGGGCTTTTTTGTTAAGTTAAATTCCACGCGGACGAAGTCGCGGGCTCAGCTAGTAAAATAATAAATTTAAGAAAAGAGAGTTTTTAAAATATAAGTATTGCGGTGCACGGGCAGTGACATCCTGGGAACGGTTGTGTAAACATGTATCATTAAATAAGATTATAATAAACACAAAGTTACAAATTAATAATAATATTTTATTATTACCCGGTCGTTATAGTACCTACCTATGATATTGACTGCCGGGCAGTTTGCCTTTGTGTTTGTATCGATGTGAATATGTAATTAACAAACTTATATAATATTGGTACGTAGATACTTATAACCGTATGATGTAAGTAGAGTCAAACTGTAGCCAATTGATTACAGCTTCAACACGGGCTGGCTCAACTAGGGTAGTACCAGCCTCTCACAGAAGATGCATACAATGAGTTAGAGAGCAGCTAGCGCAACAGTCTGTCCCCATTTCCTTTTAGATCGGCATTGTGAAAGCAATACCTTTGGTATGCCAAGCCAAGCATCTATAAGCTAAGGTAACTGCTCATGATCAGATGGGTTGTAAGTTCGTTGACCGACTATTATACTTTTGTAAAAGTAGAGTAGTCTTGATAACCAAAACGATATATATTTTTTTTTGTTATTCTAGTTCTTTACTGCAAGTTATTTTTTGGGTTCCGTAGGCCCTGCGAGTTACAATTATAAGATCATCCAGTCCGTCCGTCCGTCCGTCCCACTCTGTCACAGTACCATAACTTCTACAATTTTTGTTAGAAGTTTATATATTTATTAAGGTCTACCAACGACTGTTACAGTAAAACTTACAAGCTAAGTGCAAATAAAATGTCTTTTGCCAAATGCACAGCCAATTAAAGGTAAACACCAAGTAAAACACAAGTTGACGAAATTTGGTACAGATATACAAAAAAATTGACCTCACTTAAAAAAAAAAATTTTTAGTATAGTAGCACAAATTTTTTTTTTAGTTACACCATCATTTAGGGTATCATTGAAAAGGCATTTTCAAGGTGGGAGGTGATCCCTGAAAACATTGCACACCTTACTAAAGGTGCTGCCACATAATGTGTGCAATTGAACTGGACCGGTGCACATGTATTTCAACGTCCAACCGGTAATTATTCCAGAAGTTAGGAATTATTAAACCAGCGGAAGTAGACGGTGGCATGAAAGGTGGCGCCCCTGTTCCTAACAATAATTAGTTTCCGAACCGCACCGAGAAATTCAAATTCAACGTAAAGGCCGCGCCACACGACGTGCTTCACACAAAGAAAGCTTTTGTGCGATCCTTGAAAATCTTTGTAGTGGTTGTATGTCATGGTGTGATCAGTTCGCGCTTGTGGGAGTATAAAAAACTTCTATGAAGACGAGTTCTACTGTTGGGATCCCTCGGGATCTATGAGATGACTTATTAGAATATCATTCTACAATGTTTACATTACATTGACTAGCTCTCAGCTTCCTTACATCGTTCTTACCAAAAGAATTGACAATATCAAAGACAGTAAATAAATAAATAATTTAGCCCTTTAGACTTCCCACTGCTGGGCACGGGCCTCCCCTCAACATGAGGGGAAATTCAGGCCATAATCCACCACGCTGGCCCAGTGCGGGTTGGCGGATTTCACATGTCTTTCGAAAATTGGTTAGATCTTCTAAGACATGCAGGTTTCCTCACGATGTTTTCCTTCACCGTAAGCAAGTGATAATAGATTTCGAAAAATCCAGAGGTGCGAGCCGGGATTTGAACCCAAGACCTGGTGCCCGCAAGACGCGTGCTTTAACCAATCGGCTATCACTGCTATCAAATCGGCTATCAAAGACAGTAGTACTTATTAATTGAATATCCGTTAAATCGCGCATCGCTTTGATGTGTAGCTAAGTAATTTAAAAAAAACCCATCAGAGCCTAGTATAATGTTCATAAGAACATGACTTATTAATAGAATTTATATATTGCATCTATATAAAAGTTCATAATAAGTCATATAAATAGGGTTCTATTTGTTTTTCTTTTGCTTCCGAAAAAAATCACATTCCCTTTTTTATAAAACAAAGTTATCAAACAAGCGTGTAACCAGCATAACGTTAGGCAGTTACCGTAGCCTAGATGCTGTACTTTGCAGACCTGAATGGGAGGGGGAGAGGGAATGAAATCGAGTCGCGGACTTAACGAGATAATGTTTTTTTGTGTTTTTATTATAAAATAGCCCCTTTCATAAATCGCATAAATCTACCTGCGTAAGTGACTGAAGCAGTGTTATCACGGACAAATTATGTATACAGTAATAGCATGTAATTTATGAATACAGAATTGAAATACAACATCATTTATTATTTCATGTCAAGGTTTTAATCGAGGATAATTGATTTGAGTGTTTCAATACAATCATAGAAAAACATAATGATATCCACCAATAAAATAATAAATAATAGAAGTATACAAACACCTTATTTGAAATTACATAGCCAATATAATTAATAGCCTTAGACTAAAATATATTATCATGGACTGGGGGAGTGTCAATAGGATCCTATTGACACCCAGACCAGGATAAATAACGAAAGGACCCTTTCTAAAATTTATCCTGACGCAAATCGAACCCGCGACCACCTTGGTGGAGAGATCCGAGTGGCCCACGCTCGAACCACTGCGCCAAGCGGTCGTCAAACCTCCAAACAATGAAACCTGCTATAAGTTTACTCTCGCAAAAATCTCTTCACTGAATCTCTCAATCTTTTCAGATCGATAGAGGCGTCGTTCCTGAAGCAATTCATCACGGATCGGGCAGAGGATCATAGAATAAAGATGTACCTTAGAAAACTCCGCCGGGGATCGTCATTGATACACACATTAATCATACCTTGTCTTCTGGCGGAAATCTCAGCAAGTTTCCATAAGAAGCTGGGTATATACAGTGAATCTAGAGATAGAGTTTTTAATTGATATAGGTAAGAGGGAGAATATTAAATAGAGCTATTAGTTTTGTTGGCTTATAGTTTTTTATTGATTATATTATAATTATATTCATTTCGTAAATATTCGTAAAAAAAATATAGAGTACAAAATAATAATTTCGGGCAATTTTAATGTAATTTAAAATTGATTTTGAACAAACGATAGAATTCTTAGTGTTACATAAATAATTTAAAAAAAACAAGCAATAGTAGGTACTTCATGAATAAAATTGCATGTTATGCTGCGTATAAAAACACTGTGTGGATGTATAAAACATTCTGTTATTATTCGGTGGTTCAACAGATTTGTTGAAATGAAGTTTCCTTGCGGTGAGTTTGTTTTTCGACTTTAGAAAATAAATAAGTTCAGTTCAGCCTAATAAATACACTTATTATGGCCATTTACTAAGTTTTACTCTATTTTCAGCCGAGTTCAAAAATGAGGAGATTCTCAATTCGGTTCAATTTTTTTTAATGTTCGTTACCTCAGAACTCCGACTCGACTCGGCGTGACTTTTCAGTGGTGATTGCGGTCACTAGAATAGTCTCAATAAACTGCCTACCTTCCGGCTTCATCATCAATTAATGAAGATGAAACCAGAAGGTAGGCGCCAGAACTATGTTATAAAACTACGTAACCTAGTCGTATTTAGGCTTAGTGGAAATGTCATGAGATGCATTCTGGAAATGCCATTAGTGGTATAAGTTGTATAAAATGTGGCCATGATTGTCAGAGGACAGATACTTATATATTTTTGGTTGATTTTTGTATTTCTTTAGTTTACTCTGGTGGTCCTATAGAAATTCATAACAATCAGTTCAGTAGTTTGAGAGATATGGACTATGTATGGTTACCAAAGATTCAAAACGTGGTTTACCACAAAATATCATGAAAAAAAATATTTTAATAAATAAATTGAACCAACTTCAAAAACCCGAGGTTCACAAAAACCTTGAAATAACTAGGGACCTTATAATTTCTTTAATTAAATGGAACCTACTTACTTAATTTGGCAGTGACTCCAAATAAAATAAATTCCCTAGTTATTTCTAGCTGTTTAGTGAACCCAGGTTTTATTCAAGTCGGTTCATTTTTTTATTTAAATATTTTTGCAATGGAAGATATGTATAATTTATACTCTCAACTTAGTTTAATGAGGAAATCTCTACATCTCCGTAGCCTCTTACAATTATTAAAAACTGTTGTGAGTTTATTTAAATGTGTTCATTTCATTTCTTTGTAACCGGCAGCCTAACTATTTGTTTGTTACAGCACTTTTAATTCTAGCGTTAATAATCCAATTTTCTATGGCCGTCACTGACCTATGTTATTGCCATCTCCATATGTACCTACCAGTGTGTGGCACAGATGGACGTACATATGAAAATCTTTGCAAGTAAGTACCTAAAAGACACGGTCTCTAGACGGGAGAGTCTCATACTATTTAAAAAAAAAAATGCGGTGTCAGCATCGGAAATAAATTTTTAAAGCTATTATTTGTGGCTCTGTATTGTTTTTAACAACATGTTATAATTATACCTCAAGTATTACAACTACAGTTAGTTGCTCTATGAGTGGCTCACTTTCAATATCACTAATTGCTATTTGTTTTCAGGCTAAAGTGCGCAAAAGTACGGGTAGCCCATCAAGGAATATGTTGAAAAACCCACATGGCTTTTATGTTTCCGGACGATATAAAATTGATTTGAAATACTGATCATTAATCTTTTATTTTGCTCACAAATGTTTCCCACTACATTATCAACATATTATGTATATTGACTAAGTATTTAGGCTATTTTTAGACCAACTATATTTAATTAAAAAATATGGTAACGAATCAAGGCAGCCAGAAAAACAAAGGATTCTCTTAAAATACGAGGTAACTGCATACTCTACGATACGATAGAGCCACAGATAACAAGAGGCTGGATTATTATTCTTTGCCTGTGCTGCATTCATCGGGATTGATTTTCAAACATCTATTTCAATCAGATTGATGGGTAGAGCACAGGTCAGGTAGTGTACAGGTTCCTATGTCTGTTGCATTGTGTCTATTGTATAAAACGTTTATAAGCATTTTTTTTTCTGTTTCATTAATATTCTGAGATAAGTAAGTATTTGAAGTAATAGTTTCCATAATTTTACCATGTACAGTCTTTCGAAAATTGGTTAGATCTTCTAAGACATGCAGGTTTCCTCACGATGTTTTCCGTCACCATAAGCAAGTGATAATCATATAGAAATTATGATTCGCACACAGATTTAGAAAAACCCAGAAGTGCGAGCCAAGGTTTGAACCCAGGAACAAAACGCGTGCTTGACCAATCGGCTATCACTGTTTTTTATACGGTTTAGGAAGATATTATTTAAATATTCTACTGTTAGGAAGATAGGTATTCACCATGGTGTTTCAGCTAGACCATCCCAAATTAGCTAGACATCCCAGTTGGGCAAATTACATCAGAGGCCTGATAAAAACTTAAAACTCAATACAGAATTATTATTTATTTGTAGTTATTCAACAACAAAGTAAAAGAAACTTTCCATTTGTAAGCAATTTTCGTTGGGAATAAAGTTGTTATGCCCCTCGAGAATTCAATTTATGTGTCCGAGCGAGTATGTACTGACTCAACTCATGATTTATCGTCCAAGCGGGTTCACTAGGAACATTCTGAATTACGCTATGATCTAGCCCCATCCCGCTTATATATCTATTTGTAAAATAAAATTGACAAAAGCCAAAAAATGGCCCCTAGTTCCCGGCCGCCTCGCTATTCCTGGCCATGGTAGCGGTCACGGTAACGGCGGGGCAGGGGGTGCTAAGAATCTCCGGGCTACCCCAGGCTACCATTCACTACACAAACTGACCCTGGCTACGTTTAACGGACGCACTCTGAGGCTTGACCATTATCTAGCGCAGTTGGAAGTGGAGTTAGAGAACATTAAATGGCATGTTCTGGGGTTATGTGAAGTCCGTAGAGAGGGGGAGGACACCGTAACCCTAGACTCGGGCCATCTTCTCTACTTTCGCGAGGGTGATAAAACATCCCAGGGTGGCGTAGGTTTCCTCGTCAATAAGGCCCTCTCTAACAACGTCCAAGAAATCTCCAGTGTGTCGACCAGGGTAGCGTGCCTGATCCTTCGGCTATCCAAACGGTATAGCATGAAGGTCATTCAGGTTTACGCACCGACCTCGACACACTCGGATGATGAAGTGGAGGATATGTATGAAGACATATCCAAAGCCTTACACAACACCACTAAGGCTCACTTCAACGTTGTTATGGGGGACTTTAACGGCAAGGTGGGAACCCAGAGTGGCAACGAATCCCGAATAGGCCCGCATGGTTATGGAGTCCGAAATCACAGGGGGCAAATGCTTGTCAACTTCCTTGAGAAAGAGGAGCTGTTCTTAATGAATTCTTTCTTTAAGAAACAGCCTCAAAGGAAGTGGACATGGCAAAGCCCCGACACTGTGACAAAAAATGAGATCGACTTCATCATGACAGATAGCAAGCACATATTCAGAGATGTCTCAGTGATCAACAGGTTCAATACCGGATCCGATCACCGACTACTCCGAGGCTCTCTGAATATCAACTTGAAGCTTGAGAGAAACTGTCTGATGAAGTCCACGCTCCGGCCTAACCCAATTAAAATCATGGCGGGCACTGAGAAGTTCCAGCAGCTTCTCGGGGATAGATTTGTTGCCTTGGAACCCACTGATGACACTGACGAGACTCTACATAATCTGGTCGAAGCGCTGAGGGACGAAGGCATCAAGTTCTGCCAACAGCAGCGTACGGGCAAGAAGTCTAAACTCTCGGATAAGACTCTCGGGCTGATGACAAAAAGACGGGAAACCACCCAAGCGACTTCGTCAGAGAGGTCAGACCTGAATAAGCAAATTGCGAAGATGGTACGGCGCGACCTTCGGAGCTCCAACACTCGCCTCATTGAAGAGGCGATAGAGCGAAACCGAGGGTCCAAAGTATTCACTCAGCAGCTTGGCAGGAGCCACCTGACGAAGCTTAGAACGCACGACGGGAGGACCGTATTGTCGAAGCCGGAGATCTCTGCCGAGATAGAGAATTTCTACGGCCGTTTGTACGCTGCACATGCCCCTCATACTCGACGGGACGACCATGATTCCAGAGCCACCCTGACACGCCACTATACCAACGAACTGCCGGACATCAGTCAAGACGAGATCGTGTTAGCTCTGAGGCAGCTTAAAAATGGAAAAGCCCCCGGTGAGGACGGAATTACTTCAGAGCTTCTGAAGGCAGGAGGAGCCCCTATTATACAGGAGCTACGGAACCTGTTTAACACCGTCCTTCACAGTGGGAGAACTCCAAAAGCGTGGAGCGGGAGTTTGGTTGTGCTCTTTTTTAAGAAGGGAGATAAAACCCTTCTTAAAAACTACAGACCCATCACACTCCTGAGCCACGTCTATAAGCTGTTCTCACGAGTGGTCACGAATCGTCTCGCCAGGAGACTCGACGAGTTCCAGCCACCGGAACAGGTCGGGTTCCGCGGAGGATATGGCACCATAGACCACATTCACACAGTGAGGCAGATTATACAGAAGTCCGAAGAGTATAATCAGCCTCTGTGTCTGGCCTTTGTGGACTATGAGAAAGCCTTTGACTCTGTCGAAACCTGGGCTGTTCTGGAATCCTTACAGCGATGCCAAGTAGACTATCGTTACATCAGGGTGTTGAGATGTCTCTATGACGCCGCTACCATGAGTGTCCAAGTACAGGGCCAGCAGTCTATACCCATCCAACTGCGAAGGGGAGTGAGACAGGGGGATGTGATATCCCCGAAACTGTTCACGAGCGCCCTGGAAGATGTGTTTAAGACGCTGGACTGGAAAGGTAAGGGCATTAACATAAACGGTGAGTACATCTCGCACCTGCGATTCGCTGATGACATAGTTTTAATGGCAGAGACGCTGGAGGAGCTGAACCGGATGCTGGACGACCTAGCTTCAGCCTCGCGACGCATCGGTCTTGGCATGAATTTGGATAAAACCAAAGTCATGATCAATGGCCACATTGATCCGGGACCGGTGATCGTACTTGGCCACCTTCTTGAAATTGTTTCCGAGTACACGTACCTTGGGCAGATTCTGCAGTTAGGTAGAAACAATTTTGAGAAGGAGGCCAAGAGGAGGATCCAGCTGGGCTGGGCAGCGTTTGGGAAACTACGTCGAGTCTTCTCGTCATCCATACCGCAATGCTTGAAAACGAAAGTTTTCAATCAGTGCGTCCTACCCGTCATGACCTACGGAGCCGAGACGTGGACACTCACGGTAGGGCTGCTCCACCAGTTTAAGGTCGCTAAGCGAGCTATGGAGAGAGCTATGCTCGGAGTTTCTCTGAAGGATAGGATTCGCAATGAATACATCCGACAGAGAACCAAAGTTATCGACATAGCTCAAAGAATTAGCAAGCTGAAGTGGCAGTGGGCTGGCCATATCTCACGAAGAACTGACAACCGCTGGGGTAAACGTGTTCTTGAGTGGAGACCTCGACTCGGCAAGCGTAGTGTAGGACGCCCTCCGACCAGGTGGGATGACGATCTGCGAAAGACTGCAGGCAGATGCTGGATGCGGCAAGCTGAAGACAGGGCGCTATGGCGCTCATTAGAGGAGGCCTATGTCCAGCAGTGGACAAGCATAGGCTGATGATGATGATGATGATGATGAAAATAAAATTGCGTGTTTAAACTACCTTTTGTAGTAGACTTATAAATTTTGTTAACCTTATACATTCATTCACGAACAAAAATTGCTTTTGTAACGACCAGCTCTAAAGATGGTTTGACATTTTTCAGTATGCTGACTGCGACTATGAGACTTCATAGTTACAGGCCAAATGTCATATTCACAAACATTAGTTTGAAATTGCGAAACGGAAAACTTCCAGAAGTGTCGATCATTAGACCGGTCTTGTCGGTTTCTATAGTGTCGTTTAAGTAAGAACTTACACCATAATTGTTTATGAATACGACCATTAACTCACCACGCCGATAAAGCCTGTTTTTTTGATCATGTATCAAGGCATTTCTCTTCATCATCATCATCAACAACCTCAGCCTGCAACAGAAGTCTGCCTCAATTGAGAGGATAAATTTGGAATTAATTATATTGTACGAATTCATCTTATACGTGTACTATAAAACATATTCAAGCAACCAAATATATTACAGAATATTAAATCGAGCTACTGGTATTGGTTTTGAGAAGCAGTGGTAGCCGATTGGTTAAGCATGCGTCTAGAGGGCACCAGGTCTTGGGTTCAAACCCCGGCTTGCACCTCTGCATTTTTCGAAATCTATATGCGAATCATAATTTCTATATAATTATCACTTGCTTACGGTGAAGGAAAACATCGTGGGGATACCTGCATGTCTTAGAAGATCTAACCAATTTTTTAAAGACATGTGAAATCCGCCAACCCGCACTGGGCCAGCGGGTGGTGGATTATGACCTGAATCCCCCTCGTAGTGAGGGGAGGCCCGGGCCCAGAAGTGGGAAGTCAGAAGGGCTACATTATTATCATTATTATTGGTTTTGTTGGCTTATAGTTTTTTTATTAATTATAATTATATCTATTTCGTATCTGATCGTGAAAATTTCATAGTGTATATAAAATAAGAATTTTGGGCAATTTTTATATCATTTAAAATTGATTTTATAACATCAAGGCCTAGTTAGTTATCAACAAACGATAGAGTTGTTAGTGTTACATTAATAAATAATCGAAAACACAAGGAGTAGTGAGTACTTAAATTAAATCGTATGTTATACTGCGTACAAAAACGCTGTGTGAATCTATTAATCATTCAGTCGTTCAACAGCATTGTTGAAATGAAGTTTCCTTGCGGTGAGTTTGTTTTTTGATGGCCTAGGTAAAAAATGCTTAGTTTTTTTACTTTAGAAAATAAATAAGTTCAGTTCAGCCTAATAAAGACACTTATTATGGCCTTTTACTTAGTTTGACTCTATTTTCAACCGAGTTCAAAAATGAGGAGGTTCTCACAATTGGGTTGTATTTTTTTAATGTTCGTTACATCAGAACTCCGACATATATAAATCGACGTAATTTTTTTTTCATTTGGTCCCATAAAAAAATATCAAAATCAGTTCAGTAGTGTGGCATTTAAGTCAAAATAACTAGAAAAATTACGTAATTCTAATAAACGAAATTGCATGATTTTCTTTCGTGTGACTTTTCAGTGGTGATTGCGGTCACTAGAATAGTCTCAATGAACTGCCTACCTTCCGGCTTCATCATCAATTAATGATGATGCAACCAGAATGTAGGCGCCGGAACTATGTAGTAAAACTACGTATCCTAGTCGTATTTAGGCTTAGTGGAAATGTCATGAGATACATTCTAGAAATGCCATTAGTGGTACAAGTTGTATATGAAATGTGGCCATGATTGTCAGAGGACAGATACTCGTATATATTTTTTGGTTGATTTTTGTATTTGTTTGGTTAACTTTGGTGATCTCATAGAAATTTAATAACAATCAGTTCAGTAGTTTGAGAGATATGGACTATTTATGATTACCAAAGATTCAATACGTGGTTTACCAAAAAATATCATAAAAAAAAAAAAAAAAAAAAAAATTAACCAACTTCAAAAACCCGAGGTTCACAAAAACCTTGAAATAACTAGGGACCTTATAATTTATTTAATTAAATGGAGTCTTATTAGGTACTTACCTATCCCTACTTACTTGATTTGGCACCGACTCTAAATAAAATAAATGATAAAGTCCCTAGTTATTTCTAGCTCTTTCGTGCACCCAGGTGTTTGTGAAGTCGGTTCATTTTTTTATTAAAATATTTTTAAATGGAAGTTATGCAGTATTTATACACTCAACTTAGTTTAGTGAGAAAATCTCTACATCTCCGTGGCCTCTTACAATTATTAAAAACTGTTAAGAGTTTATTTAAATGTGTTCATTTCATTGCTTTATAACCTGCAGCCTAACTATTTGTTTGTTACAGCACTTTTAATTATAGCGTTAATATTTCAATTTTCTATGGCCTTCACTAACAGATGTGCATGCCCACGCATATACGCACCAGTGTGTGGTACAGATGGACGTACATATACAAATATTTGCAGGTAAGTACCTAAAAGGCACGGTCTCTAGACGGGAGAGTCTCACATTATTTAAAAAAAATATTGCGTTGTCAGCATCGTAAATAATTTTTTAAAGCTATTATTTGTGGCGCTGTATTTTTTTTAACAACATGTTATAATTATACCTCAAGTATTACAACTACAATTAGTTGCTCTATGAGTGGCTCACATTCAATATCACTAATTGCTATTTGTTTTCAGGCTAAAGTGCGCAAGAGTAGAGTTAGCCCATCAAGGAAAATGTTGAAAAACCCACATGGCTTTTATGTTTCCGATAGATATGAAATTGATATGAAATACTGGTCATCAATCTTTTATTTTGCTCACAACTGTTTCCCACTACATTATCAACATATTATGTATATTGATTAAGTATTTAGGCTATTTTTAGACCAACTATATTTAATTAAAATATATGGCAACGAATCAAGGCAGCCAGAAAAACAAAGGATTCTCTTAAAATAGGAGGTAACTGCATACTCTACGATACGATAGAGCCACAGATAACAAGAGGCTGGATTATTTTTCTTTGCCCATACTGCATTCATCGGGATTGATTTTCAAACATCTATTTTAATCAGATTGATGGGTAGAGCATTGTTTGCTTCCGTAGCTCGGCTGATACAAATAAAATTTCAGGTAGTGTACAGGTTCCTATGTCTGTTGCATTGTATCTATTGTATAAAACGTTTAACAGCATTTTTTTCTGTTTCATTAATATTCTGAGATAAGTAAGTATTTGAAGTAATAGTTTCCATAAGTTTACCATGTGCAGTCTTTCGAAAATTGGTTAGATCTTCTAAGACATGCAGGTTTCCTCACGATGTTTTTCGTCACCGTAAGCAAGTGATAATCATATAGAAATTATGATTCGCACACTGATTTAGAAAAACCCAGAAGTGCGAGCCAGGGTTTGAACCCAGGAACAAAACGCGTGCTTAACCAATCGGCTATCACTGTTTTGTATACGGTTTAGGAAGATATTATTTAAATATTCTACTGTTAGGAAGATAGGTATTCACCATGGTGTTTCAGCTAGACCATCCCAAATTAGCTAGACATCTAGCTAGACATCCCAGTTGGGCAAATTACATCAGAGGCCTGAAAAAAACTCAATACAGAATTATTATTTCTTTGTAGTTATTCAACAATAAAGTAAAAGGAACCTTTCATTTGTAGGGAATTTTCGTTGGGAATAAAGTTGTTATGCCCGTCGAGAATTCAATTGATGTGTCCGAGCGAGTATGTACTGTATCCACTCATGATTTATCGTCCAAGCGGGTTCACGAGGAAAATTCTGAACTACGCTATGATCTAGACCCATCCCGCTTATATCTCTATTTGTAAAATTCAGCCTGCAACAGAAGACTGCCTCAATTGAGAGGATAAATTTGGAATTTATTATATGGTACGAATTCATCTTACAATAAAACATATTCAAGCAACCAAATATATGTAAGTAAGTGACAGAATATTAAATAGAGCTATTGGTATTGGTTTTGAGAAGCATTGATAGCCGATTGGTTAAGCACGGGTCTAGAGGGCACCAGGTCTTGGGTTCAAACCCCGGCTTGCACCTCTGCATTTTTCGAAATCGATATGTGAATCATAATTTCTATATGATTATCACTTGCTTACGGTGAAGGAAAACATCGTGGGGAAACCTGCATGTCTTAGAAGATCTAACCAATTTTTGAAAGACATGTGAAATCCGCCAACCCGCACTGGGCCAGCGTGGTGGATTATGGCCTGAATCCCCCTCGTAGAGAGGGGAGGCCCGTGCCCAGGAGTGGGACGTCAGAAGGGCTACATTATTATCATTATTATTGGTTTTCTTGGCTTTTAGTTTTTTTATTAATTATAATTATATCTATTTCGTATCTGATCGTGAAAAATTCATAGTGTATATAAAATAAAAAAATTAAGCAGTTTTTATATCATTTAAAATTGATTTTATAACATCAAGGTCTAGTTAGTTACCAACAAACAATAGAGTTATTAGTGTAACATAAATAAATAATTGAAAAAACAAGCAATAGTGAGTACTTAAATTAAATTGCATGTTATGCTGCGTATAAAAACGCTGTGTGAATCTATTAATCATTCTGTTATTATTCAGTCGTTCAACAGCTTTGTTGAAATGAAGTTTCCTTGCGGTGAGTTTGTTTTTTGATGGCCTAGTTAAAAAATACCTAGTTTTTTTACTTTAGAAAATAAATAAGTTCAGTTCAGCCTCATAAAGACACTTATTATGGCCTTTTAAGTATATATTAGTAATATCAAAATCGGTTCAGTAGTGTGGTATTTAAGTCAAAATAACTAGAAAAAATACGTTATTCGAATAAACGAAATTGAATGATTTTCTTTCCTGTGACTTTTCAGTGGTGATTGCGGTCACTAGAATAGTCTCAATGAACTTCCTACCTTCCGGCTTCATCATCAATTAATGATGATGAAACCAGAAGGTAGGCGCCGGAACTATGTAGTAAAACTACGTAACCTAGTCGTATTTAGGCTTAGTGGAAATGTCATGAGATGCATTCTGGAAATGCCATTAGTGGTTTAGTTGTATATGAAATGTGGCCATGGTTGTCAGAGGACAGATACTCGTATATATATTTTTCAGGTTGATTTTTGTATTTGTTTGATTTACTTTGGTGGTCCCATAGAAATTTAATAACAATCAGTTCAGTAGTTTGAGAGATATGGACTATGTATGGTTACCAAAGATTCAATACGTGGTTTACCACAAAACTTATTGAAAAAAATATTTAAATAAATAAATTGAACCAACTTCAAAAGCCCGAGGTTCACAAAAACCTTGAAATAAATAGGAACCTTATAATTTATTCAAAATAAATGGAGCCGGTGCCACTATCTTCACACTCCGTTGGAACAACTTCTTAGGTACTTACCTATCCCTAATTACTTGATTTGGCACCGACTCTTAATAAAATAAATTATAAAGTCCCTAGTTATTTCTAGCTCTTTAGTGCAGCCGGGTTTTTTTGAAGTCGGTTCACTTTTTTTATTACCATATTTTTTAAATAGAAGTAATGCAGAATTTATACACTCAACTTAGTTTAATGAGGAAATATCTACATCTCCGTAGCCTCTTACAATTATTAAAAACTGTTAAGAGTTTATTTAAATGTGTTCATTTTATTTCCTTGTAACCTGCAGCCTAACTATTTGTTTGTTACAGCACTTTTAATTCTAGCGTTAATAATTCAGCTTTCTATGGCCTTCACTAATAGATGTGCATGCCCATACATATACCGCCCAGTGTGTGGTACAGATGGACGTACATATGCAAATAATTGCAAGTAAGTACCTAAAAGACACGGTCTCTAGACAGGAGAGTCTCATATTATTTTAAAAAAAATTGCGGTGTCAGCATCGGAAATAATTTTTAAAGCTATTATTTGTGGCGCTGTATTGTTTATACAACATGTTATAATTATACCTCAAGTATTACAACTACAAATAGTTGCTCTATGAGTGGCTCACTTTCAGTATCACTAATTGCTATTTGTTTTTAGGCTAAAGTGCGCAGGAGTACCGTTAGCCCATCAAGGAAAATGTTGAAAAACCCACATGGCTTTTATGTTTCTGGACGATATAAAATTGATATTAAATACTGATCATTAATCTTTTATTTTGCATACAACTGTTAACCACTACATTATCAACATATTATGTATATTGATTAAGTATTTAGGCTATTTTTACACCAACTATGTTTAGTTGAAAAAAATGCAACGAATCAAGCCGACCAGAAAAACTAATCATTATCTTCAAATAGGAGGTAACTGCATACTCTACGATACGATAGAGCCACAGATAACAAGAGGCTGGTTTATTTTTCTTTGCCTGTGCTGCATTCATAGAGATTGATTTTCAAACATCTGTTTCAATCAGATTGATGGGTAGAGCATTGTTTGCTTCCGTAACTCGGCTGATAGAATTAAAATTTCAAGTAGTGTATAGGTTCCTATGTCTGTTGCATTGTATTATATTGTATAAAATGATTCTAAGGCTTATTCTGGTACCAAAAGGATGAATTTATTTTACATGTTACATTGGCAAAAAAAATATTAAGTATCAGTGTTGGTTTCAAACAGAATATCGTGTAGGAGGCTACTATTTGGTATTTTCTACTAGTAATCTAATAATAAGAAACTAAATATTGAAAGTGTTAATGCCATAACATAAAAAAAATATATATGGTATGTTGCTCACAGCATGACGCCAAAACATATATACGTCATAAAAATCAAATCAAATGTTTATAATTGTTTGAATACGTATATGCAATTCTGGTAATAAAACCATATAAATAATCTTAAAACCTGTTATATTACTCCAAAGTCTTATGATACCCACAACATAATCCTCTGCAATGCTCTCCCATCACTTGACTATCACAACTGCTACCCTTACATTCCTTGCGCTAGTATCATTCCCTTATCACTTCCAAGACACGGGATAGAACGCACCATAAGGTCTTGCAATCGTCACCTTAAAATATATGTGTATAGGCCCATAATAATACATTGTTACACGAGTGGTGAAAGTGACTTATTTAGTCCCGAGACGGGGTTTGGCGCCCGAGCGTAGCGAGGGCGCTAATAGTTCGAGGGACAAAATAAGTCTTTCACCCGAGGTAAACACTGTGCTTTTCATTACGAATACTAGGAAAGTAAAAATAAAAACAGGAATTGGCTAAAGAAATAATACAAGGAAGTATAAACAATACTCTACGACACGAAAAATAATAAAGATCGGATTGCCGCCTATTTTGTTTTTTTTTCATTGGCCGGCCAACTTCATTATTTAGCCATTATTTTTCATTTTCATCTTTAAATATTTTGCCCAAATCTTATTTTAAGATGTTATTTTAAATAAATTCTTGAAACTAAATTATAATTAAGTCATTTAAAAATATATATTCTTTAATTAATACTGTTAGGTACTAGGGGTAGGTACACTAAATGCCGTTCCGGTGTATAAAGGGTTTATTTCGCTCTTCACAAACTAGACAAATACACAGTACTACACTAGTTGACTATCACTAGTTACTCACAACAAACACTGTTCCGAATCACTTAGCAGTCACACAGTATTCCAATATAATCGCCTAGGTCACTGGTATAACACTCTTCGTTCGCTTACTTAAGTTCCGTACACTGTCGCTTCCAAGAAGTAACTAACTCGCTGCCCGTCGTCAACACCTTATATACGGAATAAAGATGCGAGCTGGTATTTTCCTGAACATTCTCGGTAGGTATGTAGGTAATAATAATCGGAATCGAACGATCTCGAGACCCATTGTCGGCTTCCCTTTGTATTCGTTCGCGAGTAGGTATTCGCAGCCGTCGCCGCGCCGATAACGCGTTCACTTTATACCTACATACCTACAGTCTCGAACATTCAACTTTTAGAGATCCTTCGTAATTATTCGATGGGGTTCATCTAGAATAACAATGCGTTTTTGTATCAAGCTGATAAAATAAGGATCCTTCGAGGTATTTGACCAAATAGTTTCTAGGTCGCAACATTACCCCCCTCTTAGTCATGCTCGTCCCGAGCATCATTTGTTCCATGATACCGAGCCAATCTGTCCACATGGACTACCTTTGGCTTTCCTCGAAGTCCCTTCTTAATGCGATAGGTCACATCGTTGATCCTCGTAATAACTGTATAAGGTCCTTCCCAGCGAGCCTGAAGTTTCGGGGACTTCCCTTTTCTGCGAAGAGGATTGTGAAGCCACACCAGTGTCCCTTCTTCAAAACCATTGACCTTTGCATTTCGGTCGTACCGGGTCTTCATCTTCGTACTTGACTTCAAGTTGTATTCCCGTACCATTCGATGCACTTCGTCCAGTTGGTTTTGAAGGTCACTCACATAATCTGTAACAGGCTTAGGACTGTCGGGTGGCGTGCCTGTTATCGCGTCCACTGGCAGTCTCATTTCTCGACCAAAATTTACTTTGGCTGGAGTGTGGCTCGTACTGTCATGTACTGCAGACCGATAGGACATCAGAAACAGCGGAATGTATTGGTCCCAGTCCCGCTGATGATCGTCTACGACCTTGGCCAAGTGGTTTTCCAGGGTCTGGTTAAACCTCTCGACCATTCCGTCTGACTGCGGGTGTGCTGGAGTCGTACGAGTCTTGTTCATTCCGAGTAATTTGCACATCTCTTGAAACAGCGCAGACTCGAAATTCCGTCCTTGATCAGAATGGATCTCCATAGGTACGCCATACCGACAGACCACTTCCTGGACCAGCTTCTTTGCTACAGTGACTGCCTCCTGGTTGGGTGTTGCAAATACTTCCGGCCACTTAGTGAAGTAATCTTGCACTACTATGATGTATTTGTTCCCATCCTCAGTCATCGGAAACGGTCCAGCAACATCAATGGCGATGCGCTCCCACGGGGCTCCAACGTTGTACAACTTCAGTTTTCCCCTGCTTCTTGTCTGCGGGCCTTTCACTGACGCACACGCAGTGCATCTGCGACACCAATCCTCGACGTCTTCTCGACAGCGCAGCCAATAAAACCGCTGTCGCACCTTAACCAGGGTTTTCTTGACTCCTAGGTGCCCACCAGAAACACCATCGTGAATGTGCCGTAGAAGAGAGGCCACCTTACTCCGCGGCACTATCACTTGCATGGTGATTTCCTTACCGTTGTTTGATTCCCATTTCCTATACAGCACATCATCTACCAGAGCCAAACTGTCCCATTGGGCCCAATAGCTTTTCGTAGTTGAGCTGTAAATTGACACATCGCCCCATTGGGGTTTGTTTCCGCTCTGTTTCCATTGCAGTATAGGTTGTAGGTCATTATCCTCCTCCTGCGCTTTCTTCATACTAGCTCCGGTCCATTCGTCGTCGATTCCATGTGTCCCCATGAGCTTGACCTCTTCCCGGACTTCATTCCTTAGGCAATGTTTGCAGTCTTCGGCACACGGTCTCCGTGACAAAGCGTCAGCATTACCATGCCCTTTTCCACTGCGGTGTTCTATTACGAAGGAGAATTCCTGTAGTTGCTCGATCCATCGTGCTACTTGGCCGTCTGGGTTTTTAAATTGTAGTAACCATTGTAATGCAGCGTGATCTGTCCTTAGTGTAAACTCCCTTCCTATTAAATATTTGTTAAAATGTTGTAAGGTCTTCACCACAGCTAGCAATTCGCGGCGAGTAACACAGTAATTTCTCTCTGGCTTGGAAAGTGATTTACTGAAGTATGCTATTACAACGTTACGATCTCCTTGTATTTGTGACAAAACACCACCTATTCCGGTGTTACTGGCGTCAGTATCCACGATGAATCTTCCTTCTCTCGTTGGGTAACCCAAAATTGGCGCCTCGCATAATCGTTGTTTCAGCTCAGTGAAAGCTTTATCACATTCCAGGTCCCAAACGAAATCCCGTTTATCTTCCGTTAGACGATGTAAAGGCTTCGCAATATCTGAAAAACTCTTGATAAAGCGTCTGTAGTATGCACATAGCCCCAGGAACGCGCGTACTTCTGTTTTATTCTTTGGTGTAGGCCACTCTTGAACAGATTTTATCTTCTCGGGGTCGGTCTTCACTCCATCGGTTGAGATGACGTGTCCAAGATAACTGACTTCTTTTTTAAACAAAGCACACTTCTTGGGACTTAATTTAAGATTCGCCTCACGGATCCGCGTGAAAACTTTTTCCAGGTTCCTCAGATTTTCCTCGAAGCTGCGGCCCATAACAATTACATCGTCAAGGTAGACCAGGCACACGTCCCCGAGTAAACCCACCATTACTCTCTCCATTAGGCGCTCAAATGTAGCCGGAGCATTACATAAGCCGAATGGCATAACGTTGAACTGCCACAATCCGTTCCCGATTCCTGTACTAAAAGCAGTCTTCTCCTTGTCCTCTGGGCTGAGCTCGACCTGCCAATAGCCACTTTTTAGATCGATGGTTGAGAACCACTTCATACCACTGAGCATATCCAGCGTGTCGTCAATTCGCGGCAAGGGGTAACTGTCTTTCTTCGTGAGATTATTCAGCATTCGGTAATCCACGCAGAACCTTGTACTGCCATCCTTCTTCTTTACCAGCACCACGGGTGAAGACCATGGACTCGTAGAAGGTTCAATTATTCCGTTATCAGCCATCTCATTAATCATATCTGTCACCTCCTTTTCTCTTGCCCATGGCAATCTTCGGGGTCTTTGTTTAATAGGCCTGGCGGCGCCTGTATCGATCCGATGTTTGACGAGTCCTGTCTTTCCACAATTATTTCCGGTAGCGAAAATGTCTCTAAATTCTAGCAACAGCTTCTTGGCATGCTATAGTTCCGATGCCGATAAATTTTCCTTAGAAGCTTCCAGAAGTTCCCAGATGTGATCCTCTGCGATCTGCGTACCTTCCTGTTTATCTGGAGTGCTTAATTTTCTCAGGTACTGTACTTCCTCGCATTTTCCGACCACACTATTCTTCTTCAGCTGTACTTCTTCATTACTAAGGTTAAGGATTCTTACCCTAGTAATTCCGTTCGACATCAGTAGCGTCCTTGCTGTAATTAAACTCGAGTGATTGCCAGCATCTTCTACAATGAGACATCTTCCTTTCTCAGTCTTCGCAGGCAATTTAACTCTCACTAAGGTTTCTGATTTCGGAGCCAATGTGGTATCCCTCAAACAATAAAGTGTACACGGGCGCGATCCTTGTAAACAGACTTCTTGATCAGGAAACCTTAGCACTCCTTTGGCTACATCCAAAACACACTGTTGCTTCTTCAAGAAATCTAGTCCCAAAATGCAATCATCAGTAATATTTGCAATCAACACTGACTGGAGATAGACTCGGTCGCCGATTCTTAACTTAATATCTGTTTCACCGAGGACGGAAACTGGCTGGCCAGTGGCTGTTTGCAGACGGCATGACGGTGATCGCTTTTCCCACATTATGGTGCGTTTCAGTAGTTCCGGCCTCACAATTGTTCGCGATGCTCCAGTATCAACAGTTAAACTGCAAGTTTGGTTGTCTAAGGTGGCCTCGATGATCAGACTATTCCCATTGCAAACTTCAGTTATAGTGACTGTTGGGGCCTCAACTTCACCAGCCAGCGCCCGCCCCGCGGCCCTGGCGACGTTTAGTTTAACGGGACACTTGGTTCCGCTTGGGTCTCGGACTCTTCCGCGACCTTTCTCTTATTTGAAGGGCATTCCAAGCGAATATGTCCCTTACCACCACAGCCATAACAAGTTGGGACGAACCGAGGCTTCTTTTCCTCCTTAACTACCTCCTTAACCTCCCTGACCTTATTTAATTTCGTGTCCTGCCGAACAGCTTCCACCTCGAGAGCATGAGCCAGTGCATTCTTCATGGTTTGGTGGTGTCCCAGCCGTACAAAGGTCCTGACTTCCGTTTCTCGAATGCCATTTATAAATAACTCCAGCAGGTTCTCTTCAATCATAGCTGGTTTGGATGAGTATGCACGGCGAACCAGCTTCTCCACTTCCAATGCCCATTGTTGGAGACTTTCACCAGGCTTTTGCTTTCTCTCGTGAAGTTGCGCTCGATAAACATGTTCCAGGTGTTTTTCACCGTAGCGTGTATCCATTGCATCCATGAGAGTCTCCAGAGTCCTTCCTTCCAGCGGCAGATTCTCCAAAACCATTAAAGCATCTCCCCGTAAGGCAAGCGCCAGGGCCGCAAAGGACTGCTCGCTGCTCCAGGAATTTCCAACTGAAAGTATTTCAAACTGGTACTTGAAGGCCGTCCACGAGGAAGTCCCATCGAAGCGCGGGAGGTCGAGCTTTGTGGACGATGGCGAGGCTACTGTCACAGGTCCATGTATTTTCAGCTTCAAAACCTCCTGGTCTAGCGCTTCCAAGTGGTCTTTGACTGCATCTTTCTCTTTATTTAGCGCTTGCAGTTGGTTGTCGAGGGAGCCAGTCTTTAGAACGACTTCCTTATTGAGCACATCTACGCGGTCTTCTAGAGTCTTCACTTTTTCACCGAGGACCGTGATGCCTGCATCAATTTTACCTAGGACCGCTTCCTGATTGGCCTCTTGCTTGGCTTCCAATGCATGCATCATCTCCTTGAACTCCTGCCGGCTAGCCTCTTGATTGGCCTGGATCATTCGCTGACTGGCCTCTTGATTGGCCTGCATCATTCCCTTGAACTCCTGATTGGCCTCCCTTAATTCTCTTATCTCTTGCCGGCTAGCCTCTTGATTGGCCTTAAACATTTGCTGCATAGAGGCCAGCAACGCTGCCATGTTCAGTTCCGTTGAGTTTCCTGCTGGTGCTGCCACAGCTCCAGAAGAACCACCGGCATCAGCCTGACGCTCTTCATCTTCATGGCTCCGTTGACGTGCGGCATCCATCTCCACTTGACGTCTGGTTCGTGGAGTACGCCCTTCTTCGTCTCGCGGTAGTAACGGCTTTCCGCTTCTGACACCAATTGTTAGGTACTAGGGGTAGGTACACTAAATGCCGTTCCGGTGTATAAAGGGTTTATTTCGCTCTTCACAAACTAGACAAATACACAGTACTACACTAGTTGACTATCACTAGTTACTCACAACAAACACTGTTCCGAATCACTTAGCAGTCACACAGTATTCCAATATAATCGCCTAGGTCACTGGTATAACACTCTTCGTTCGCTTACTTAAGTTCCGTACACTGTCGCTTCCAAGAAGTAACTAACTCGCTGCCCGTCGTCAACACCTTATATACGGAATAAAGATGCGAGCTGGTATTTTCCTGAACATTCTCGGTAGGTATGTAGGTAATAATAATCGGAATCGAACGATCTCGAGACCCATTGTCGGCTTCCCTTTGTATTCGTTCGCGAGTAGGTATTCGCAGCCGTCGCCGCGCCGATAACGCGTTCACTTTATACCTACATACCTACAGTCTCGAACATTCAACTTTTAGAGATCCTTCGTAATTATTCGATGGGGTTCATCTAGAATAACAATGCGTTTTTGTATCAAGCTGATAAAATAAGGATCCTTCGAGGTATTTGACCAAATAGTTTCTAGGTCGCAACAATACTTAACTTTATGTTATTTCAATTTTACATCGTGCTGTAATTGAGTGTCTGTAGAAAAAGTTTGAACATGGTTCCATATAAATGTGAAAATGGAAGTTTTTTTTTTTTATTATTTGACAGCTGTCAGTTGAAAGCGATTCTCCCGGGCCGGAAAAGTATTACTTTCAACCCGCTCCTCAGGGACTTCAGACCTACTTTCAGAGTATGAGTAATGAAAAATATGTTTCTAGATGGCTCTATACTGAAGTGGCGGTAACTCAAAATAACATTAACAACAATGCATTACGTCATCCGACAGTCAAGTCCGGCGCTCCAATTTATTATAACAAGTGACGCGGGTAGAGTTCTGCGGGGGGATCAACCCGGATCTCACAGTTTATCATGTAAAGGACTTGAGCTACGAAGATATGAATGTGGGCAGTTATAATATTTTTCGGCTTTTAGGTTCCCTTCGGGTTATGGATTGCGGCACCCCATTTTCTGCCAACAGCTCTACGATGTACCTCTACCATATTTGAATGATGAATTCTTTTGCGCCTGGCTACCTGAGGCACTAATACTAATCTAGAATACAAATATTTTACGTAGACGTTAACGACTATGGATTTCTAGCGAACGTATAAGTTTTTGGTAGAGCTGCTGGCATTTTTTAATTTATCACGACGATTTTGTGGGGATGAGAATTTAAGTCTATTATTCTGGACCTGCGCGACACTGTAGTAGTGAGTAGAAAATATTGTTTGTAAGATATTTTATCATCACATTGATATTATAACCCTGATGTTGAGTGATTAAATTTAATGGTAAAGAAAAACCCACGTAATAATTTAGTTTTGTAATTATTTGTAAAACTATTATAATTTATTTATTTCAAAACTGTCTTTAGTATTTCATATTAGACATAGTACTAAATGACGCGTCAAAAGAGTACTTAAAATCGCTCGCAGATTTGAGATCGATTTATTAATACGGAAGTCATAATTTTATGACTATCCAAGTATTTACTCTACAATGTTTACTATCTGTACTCCCGCGGAGATTTACAAACTCCTGAGACTCTTAAAGCATTCAAGGATAAGGGTAAGGCCAACTAAGCGAGGGCAAAATCTCAGAGGTCTGCCTCACACATTTGTATGTGAGGGATCAATTGGCCAGCTTCAACTTTGAACCGGGCTTCGAAAAGTTTTTTGTTTAATTTCACTCTACATTTTTACCGAACGAATGGGGATTCATAGGGGAATACTCGATAACTCCCCGAGAGTTGGATTTGCGTGGAAACTTTTTGAATTTCAATGAGTTAGTACAATAGGTGGAATATTATTAGGTAATCAGTATATTAGGTACTGGATATTTTTATGTTTTCTTTGGTATCAAATTTGAGGAAGAAAAAGAAAATTGCGGTTTTGACGTACCACTCCTCGGCACAGGTCTCACTATGAAGGGGATTCAGGCCGTCATTCACCATGCTGGCCCAGTGCTGGTTGGTGGATTACACATGTCTTTCGAAAATTGGTTAGATCTTGTACATTATAAATTGGTTAGACATGCAGGTTTCCTCACGATGTTTTCCTTCATCGTAAGCAAGTGATAATCATATAGAAATTATGATTCGCACAAAGATTTAGAAAAACCCAGAGGTGCGAGCCAGGGTTTGAACCCAGGAACAAAACGCGTGCTTAACCATTCGGCTATCACTGCTTTTTATACAGTTTAGGAACATATTATTTAAATATTATACTGTTAGGAAGATAGGTGTCCACCATGGTGTTTCAGATAGACCATCCCAAATTAGCTAGACATCTAGCTGGACATCCCAGTTGGGCAAATGACATCAGAGGCCTGAAAAAAACTTAAAACTCAATACAGAATATCTGTAGTTTTTCAACAATAAAGTAAATAAGGAACCTTCCATTTGTAAGCAATTTTCGTTGGGAATAAAGTTGTTATGCCCGTCGAGAATTCAATTGATGTGTCCGAGCGAGTATGTACTGTATCCACTCATGATTTATCGTCCAAGCGGGTTCACGAGGAAAATTCTGAACTACGCTATGATCTAGCCCCATCCCGCTTATATCTCTATTTGTAAAATTCAGCCTGCAACAGAAGACTGCCTCAATTGGGAGGATAAATTTGGAATTTATTATATGGTACGAATTCATCTTACAATAAAACATATTCAAGCAACCAAATATACCTAAATAAATGACAGAATATTAAAAAGAGCTATTGGTTTTGTTGGCTTATAGTTTATTATTATTTATAATTATATCTATTTCGTATCTGATCGTGAAAAATTCATAGTGTATATAAAATAAGAATTTTGAGCAATTTTTATATCATTTAAAATTGTTTTATAACATCAAGGTCTAGTTAGTTACCAACAAACGATAGAGTTATTAGTGTTACATAAATAAATAATTGAAAAAACAAGCAATAGTGAGTACCTACTTAAATTAAATTGCATGTTATGCTGCGTATAAAAACGCTGTGTGAATCTATTACTTAATCATTCTGTTATTATTCAGTCGTTCAACAGCTTTGTCGAAATGAAGTTTCCTTGCGGTGAGTTTGTTTTTTGATGGCCTAATTAAAAAATACCTAGTTTTTTTACTTTAGAAAATAAATAAGTTCAGTTCAGCCTCATAAAGACACTTATTATGGCCTTTTACTTAGTTTGACGCTATTTTCAACCGAGTTCAAAAATGAGGAGGTCCTCAATTGGGTTGCATTTTTTAATGTTCGTTACCCTCAGAACTACGACATATATAAATCGACATGATTTTTTTTTCATTTGGTCCCATAACAAAATATCAAAATCGGTTCAGTAGTGAGGCATTTAAGACAAAATAACTAGAAAAAAATCGTAATTCGAATAAACGAAATTGTATGATTTTCTTTCGTGTGACTTTTCAGTGGTGATTGCGGTCACTAGAATAGTCTCAACGAACTGCCTACCTTCCGGCTTCATCATCAATTAATGATGATGAAACCAGAAGGTAGGCGCCGGAACTATGGGCTAAAACTACGTAACCTAGTCGTATTTAGGCTTAGTGGAATTGTCATGAGATGCATTCTGGAAATGCCATTAGTGGTATAAGTTGTATATGAAATGTGGCCATGATTGTCAGAGGACAGATACTCGTATATATATTTTTTTGGTTGATTTTTGTATTTGTTTGGTTTACTTTGGTGGTCCCATAGAAATTTAATAACAATCATTTCAGTAGTTTGAGAGATATGGACTATTTATGGTTACCAAAGATTCAATACGTGGTTTACCAAAAAATATCATGAAAAAAAAAAAAAAAAAAAATTGAACCTAATTCAAAAACCCGAGGTTCACAAAAACCTTGAAATAACTAGGGACCTTATAATTTATTTAATTAAATGGAGTCTTATTAGGTACTTACCTATCCCTACTTACTTGATTTGGCACCGACTCTAAATAAAATAAATTATAAAGTCTCTAGTTATTTCTAGCTCTTTAGTGCAGCCGGGTTTTTTTGGATTCGGTTCATTTTTTTTTATTAAAATATTTTTTAAATAGAAGTTATGCAGAATTTATACACTCAACTTAGTTTAATGAGGAAATCTCTACATCTCCGTAGCCTCTTACAATTATTAAAAACTGTTAAGAGTTTATTTAAATGTGTTCATTTTATTTCTTTGTAACCTGCAGCCTAACTATTTGTTTGTTACAGCACTTTTAATTATAGCGTTAATAATTCAGCTTTCTATGGCCTTCAATAACAGATGTGCATGCCCATTCATATACCGACCAGTGTGTGGTACAGATGGACGTACATATGCAAATGATTGCAGGTAAGTACCTAAAAGGCACGGTCTCTAGACAGGAGAGTCTCATATTATTTTAAAAAAAATTGCGGTGTCAGCATCGGAAATAAATTTTTAAAGCTATTATTTGTGGCGCTGTATTGTTTTTAACAACATGTTATAATTATACCTCAAGTATTACAACTACAGTTAGTTGTTCTATGAGTGGCTCACTTTCAATATCACTAATTGCTATTTGTTTTTAGGCTAAAGTGCGCAGGAGTACCGTTAGCCCATGAAGGAAAATGTTGAAAAACCCACATGGCTTTTATGTTTCTGGACGATATAAAATTGACATTAAATACTGATCATTAATCTTTTATTTTGCCTACAACGGTTTCCCACTACATTGTCAATATATTATGTATATTGACTAAGTATTTAGGCTATTTTTAGACCAACTATATTTAATTAAAAAATATTGCAACGAATCAAGACAGCCAGAAAAACAAATCATTCTCTTAAAATAGGAGGTAACTGCATACTCTACGATACGATAGAGCCACAGATAACAAGAGGCTGGTTTATTTTTTTTTGCCTGTGCTGCATTCATCGAGATTGATTTTCAAACATCTGCTTAAATCAGATTGATGGGTAGAGCATTGTTTGCTTCCGTAACTCGGCTGATAGAATTAAAATTTAAATTAGTTTATAGGTTCCTATGTCTGTTGCATTGTATTATATTGTACAAAATGTTTCTTAGGCTTATTCTGGTACCAAAAGGATGAATTTATTTTACATGTTACATTGGCAAAAAAATATTAAGTATCAGTGTTGGTTTCAAACAGAATATAGTGTAGGAGGCTACTATTTGGTATTTTCTACTAGTAATCTAATAATAAGAAACTAAATATTGAAAGTGTTAATGCCATAATAAAAAAAAATATATATATGGTATGTGGCTCAGAGCATGACGCCAAAACATCTATTCCAAAACGTATATGCAATTCTGGTAATAAAACCATATAAATAATCTTAAAACCAGTTATATTACTCCAAAGTCTTATGATACCCACTACACAATCCTCTGCAATGCTCTCCCATCACTTGACTATCACAACTGCTACCCTTACATTCCCTGCGCTAGTATCATTCCCTTATCACTTCCAAGACACGGGATAGAACGCACCATAAGGTCTTGCAATCGTCACCTTAAAATATATGTGTATAAGCCCATAAAATATGTTTCTAGATGGCTCTATACTGAAGTGGCGGTAACTCAAAATAACATTAACAACAATGCATTACGTCATCCGACAGTCAAGTCCGGCGCTCCAATTTATTATAACAAGTGACGCGGGTAGAGTTCTGCGGGGGGATCAACCCGGATCTCACAGTTTATCATGTAAAGGACTTGAGCTACGAAGATATGAATGTGGGGAGTTATAATATTTTTCGGCTTTTAGATTCCCTTCGGGTTATGTATTTTGGCCAGAGAAGTATTGACAAATTTAATTGGTCTAAGCTTGTGGCAACTCATTACGACCAACAGCTCTACCATGTACCTCTACCATATTTGAATGATGAATTATATAGCGCCTGGCTACCTGAGGCACTAATACTAATCTAGAGTACATATTTTACGTAGGCGTTAACGACTATGGATTTCTAGCGAACGTTTAAGTTTTTGGTAGAGCTGCTGGCATTTTTTAATTTATCACGACCGTTTCGTGGTGATGACAATTTAAGTCTATTATTTTGGACCTGCGCGACACTGTAGTAGTGATTAGAAAATATTGTTTGTTAGATATTTTATCATCACAGTGATATAATAACCCTGATGTTGAGTGATTAAATTTAATGGTAAAGAAAAACCCACGAAATAATTTAGTTTTGTAATTATTTGTAAAACTATTATAATTTATTTATTTCAAAACTGTCTTAAGTAATACATGTTAAACATATTACTAAATGACGCATCAAAAATGTTCTTAAAATCGCTCGCAGATTTGATATCGATTTATTAATACGGAAGTCATAATTTTATGACTATCCAAGTATTTACTCTACAATGTTTACTATCTGTACTCCCGCGGAGATTTACAAACTCCTGAGACTCTTAAAGCATTCAAGGATAAGGGTAAGGCCAACTAAGCGAGGGCAAAATCTCAGAGGTCTGCCTCACACATTTGTATGTGAGGGATCAATTGGCCAGCTTCAACTTTGAACCGGGCTTCGAAAAGTTTTTTTGTTTAATTTCACCCTACATTTTTACCGAACGAATGGGGATTCATAGGGGAATACTCGATAACTCCCCAAGAGTTGGATTTGCATGGAAACTTTTTGAATTTCAATGAGTTAGTACAATAGGTGGAATATTATTAGGTAATCAGTATATTAGGTACTGGATATTTTTATGTTTTCTTTGGTATCAAATTTGAGGAAGAAAAATAAAATTGCGGTTTTGACGTACCACTCCTAGGCACAGGCCTCACTATGAAGGGGATTCAGGCCGTCATTCACCATGCTGGCCCAGTGCTGGTTGGTGGATTACACATGTCTTTCGAAAATTGGTTAGAACTTGTACATTGTAAATTGGTTAGACATGCAGGTTTCCTCACGATGTTTTCCTTCATCGTAAGCAAGTGATAATCATATAGAAATTATGATTCGCACACAGATTTAGAAAAACCCAGAGGTGCGAGCCAGGGTTTGAACCCAGGAACAAAACGCGTGCTTAACCAATCGGCTATCACTGCTTTTTATACAGTTTTAGGAAGTCGCGATTCGCTGAGGGAACTGTTTAAGGAAATAAATGTTATGACTGTTCCATGTCAATATATCTATGAGAACATAATGTATACCAGAAAAAACTTACATCTATTTAAAAAGCTGGGTAATAGTCATCGTTATAATACTAGAAATAAGGACAAATTGGATCAACCACACTTTCGGCTAGCAAAAATTCACACATCTTTCATGGGATACTGTGTTAAGTTCTATAATAAAATACCATTAAGCATTATCAGTCTTAGTGAATCCAAATTCAAAACGTGTGTAAAACGTACGCTATGCAGTAAGGCTTACTACACACTAGACGATTATTTGAAAGATAAAGATGCTTGGCTAGGTGCTGGTCCAGCTCCACCGGAACGGGAATAACTAGAATCTTTTGTTATGGTTCATTCCTATATTTTCCCTCTTCCTTCTCTTAATCTAGCACTATTGACATATTTGACACAAATGTTTCCTTTTAAAATATGGGCATCATGTAGCCACTTTAAATATAATTTTAACAAAGTAATATTTATGTCTAATTGTAGCGGGTCTTGCCTCATGCTTATTATCCTTTCTGAACTGTTGTCTCTGAGGTGAGGTGTTGGTCATGCTCACTTCAATGTCCTTGTTTGCGGTGGCTTTGTGGAGCGGGTCACCCTCTTCCCTCTATTATGGTTGAGGAGAGTGATGCCGCTTTTCAAGTCATGCTCGTGCGCGGGCGCTGCTTGCGGGGATTGGTCCACTCACTTTCCTCTTAACAACATTGTCGTTAAATACTATTTATTTACTTAGCATGGAAGGCATCACACCAAAGCAATTATCATATTATCCACCCCTGTTTTACCAACTATTATTTTGGTTCGTAAACGTTTAATTTGATGTAAGTATGAGTAGGTATGCACATCACACTAAACTAGCATTCTCATTTTATTTACATTATTACATATGTGATTATTATTTACTATTAGCTATTTAGTGGCAATGGTGTTGCCTGCTCATATTATTTTTTTATGCTGTTCCTGAGAATGTACACCATCTTTCATTCATTGAAAAGAGTAACCATTGAGTTTCTTGCCGGCTCTTCTCAGTGGAAGCAGCATTCCGAACCGGTGGTAGATTCTGACTATTCATAAATGCTTTGTTGGCTTACATGAATAAAAACAATTTTGAATTTTTTGAATTTTATTATTTAAATATTATACTGTTAGGAAGATAGGTGTCCACCATGGTGTTTCAGCTAGACCATCCCAAATTAGCTAGACATCTAGCTGGACATCCCAGTTGGGCAAATGACATCAGAGGCCTGAAAAATACTCAATACAGAATCATTATTTCTTTGTAGTTATTACCTTCCATTTGTAAGCAATTTTCGTTGGGAATAAAGTTGTTATGCCCGTAGAGAATTCAATTGATGTGTCCGAGCGAGTATGTACTGTATCCACTCATGATTTATCGTCCAAGCGGGTTCACGAGGAAAATTCTGAACTACGCTATGATCTAGCCCCATCCCGCTTATATCTCTATTTGTAAAATTCAGCCTGCAACAGAAGACTGCCTCAATTGGGAGGATAAATTTTGAATTTATTATATGGTACGAATTAATCTTCCAATAAAACATATTCAAGCAAACAAATATACCTAAATAAATGACAGAATATTAAAAAGAGCTATTGGTTTTGTTGGCTCATAGTATTTTATTAATTATATCTATTTTGTATCTGATCGTGCAAAATTCATAGTGTATATACAATTTTGAGCAATTTTTATATCATTTAAAATTGTTTTATAACATCAAGGTCTAGTTAGTTACCACCAAACGATAGAGTTCTAGTTTTACATAAATAAATAATTTAAAAAACACGCAATAGTGAGTACTTCATGAATTAAATTGCATGTTGTGCTGCGTATAAAAACGCTGTGTGAATCTATTAATCATTCTGTTATTATTCAGTCGTTCAACAGCTTTGTTGAAATGAAGTTTCCTTGCGGTGAGTTTGCTTGTTGCTGGCCTAATTAGAAAATACCTAGTTTTTTGACTTTAGAAAATAAATAAGTTCCGTTCAGCCCAATAAATACAATTATTATGGCCTTTAACTTAGTTTGACTCTATTTTCAACCGAGTCTAAAAATGAGGAGGTCCTCAATTCGGTTGTATTTTTTTATGTTTTTTACCTCAGAACTCCGACATTTATAAATCGAGATGATTTTTATTTTCAATTTATCCCATAAAAAATATCAAAATCGGTTCAGTAGTGTGGCATTTAAGTCAAAATAACTAGAAAAATTACGTAATTCGAATAAACGAAATTGCATGATTTTCTTTCGTGTGACTTTTCAGTGGTGATTGCGGTCACTAGAATAGTCTCAAAGAACTGCCTACCTTCCGGCTTCATCATCAATTAATGATGATGAAACCAGAAGTTAGGCGTCGGAACTATGTAGTAAAACTACGTAACCTAGTTGTATTTAGGATTAGTGGAAATGTCACGAGATGCATTCTGGAAATGCCATTAGTGGTTTAGTTGTATATGAAATGTGGCCATGATTGTCAGAGGACAGATACTCGTAAATATATTTTTTGGTTGATTTTTGATTTGTTTGATTTACTTTGGTGGTCCCATAGAAATTTAATAACAATCAGTTCAGTAGTTTGAGAGATATGGACTATTCATGGTTACCAGCAATTCAATACGTGGTTTACCACAAAATATCATGAAAAAATATTTTAATAAATAAATTGAACCAACTTCAAAAGCCCGAGGTTCACAAAAACCTTGAAATAAATAGGGACCTTATAATTTATTTAATTAAATGGAGTCGGTGCCACTATCTTCACACTCCGTTGGAACAACTTCTTAGGTACTTACGTAAGTAGGGATAGCCCTACTTACTTGATTTGGCACCTACTCTAAATAAAATAAATTATAAAGTCCCTAGTTATTTCTAGCTCTTTAGTGCAGCCGGGATTTTTTGAAGCCGGTTGATTTTTTTATAAAAAAATAATTTAAATGGTAGTTATGCATAACTTAGTTTAATGATGAAATCTCTACACCATTGTAGCCTCTTACAATGATTAAAAACTGTTAGGAGTTTATTGAAATTTGTTAATTTCAATGTTTTCATTTTATTTCCTTGTAACCTGCAGCCTAACTATTTGTTTGTTACAGCACTTTTCATTCTAGCGTTAATAATTCAATTTTCTATGGCCTTCACTGACCGATGTTTTTGCTATCTCAATTACCTACCAGTGTGTGGTACAGATGGACGTACATATGGAAATAAATGCTTGTAAGTACCTGAGAGGCACGGTATCTAGATGGGAGAGTCTCATATTATTTAAAAAAAATTGCGGTGTCAGCATCGGAAATAATTTTTTAAAGCTATTATTTGTGGCGCTGTATTGTTTTTAACAACATGTTATAATTATACCTCAAGTATTACAACTACAATTAGTTGCTCTATGAGTGGCTCAGTTTCAATATCACTAATTGTTATTTGTTTTTAGGCTAAAGTGCGCAGGAGCACGGCTAGCCCATGAAGGAAAATGTTGAAAAAACCACATGGCTTTTATGTTGCCGGAAGATATAAAATTGACATTAAATACTGATCATTAATCTTTTATTTTGCATACAACGGTTTCCCACTACATTATCAACATATTATGTATATTGACTAAGTATTTAGGCTATTTTTACACCAACTATGTTTAGTTGAAAAAAATGCAACGAATCAAGCCGACCAGAAAAACTAATCATTATCTTCAAATAGGAGGTAACTGCATACTCTACGATACGATAGAGCCACAGATAACAAGAGGCTGGTTTATTTTTCTTTGCCTGTGCTGCATTCATAGAGATTGATTTTCAAACATCTGTTTCAATCAGATTGATGGGTGGAGCATTGTTTGCTCCGTAACTCGGCTGATATAATTACAATTTCAATTAATATATTGGTTCCTATGTCTGTTGCATTGTATTATATTGTATAAAATGTTTCTTAGGCTTATTCTGGTACCAAAAGGATGAATTTATTTTACATGTTACATTGGCAAAAAAAATATTAAGTATCAGTGTTGGTTTCAAACAGAATATCGTGTAGGAGGCTACTATTTGGTATTTTCTACTAGTAATCTAATAATAAGAAACTAAATATTGAAAGTGTTAATGCCATAATAAAAAAATATATATATATGGTATGTTGCTCACAGCATGACGCCAAAACATCTATACGTCATAAAAATCAAATCAAATGTTTATAATTGTTTGAATACGTATATGCAATTCTGGTAATAAAACCATATAAATAATCTTAAAACCTGTTATATTACTCCAAAGTCTTATGATACCCACAACACAATCCTCTGCAATGCTCTCCCATCACTTGACTATCACAACTGCTACCCTTACATTCCCTGCGCTAGTATCATTCCCTTATCACTTCCAAGACACGGGATAGAACGCACCATAAGGTCTTGCAATCGTCACCTTAAAATAGATGTGTATAGGCCCATAAAATATGTTTCTAGATAGCTCTATACTGAAGTGGCGGTAACTCAAAATAACATTAACAACAATGCATTACGTCATCCGACAGTCAAGTCCGGCGCTCCAATTTATTATAACAAGTGACGCGGGTAGAGTTCTGCGGGGGGATCAACCCGGATCTCACAGTTTATCATGTAAAGGGCTTGAGCTACTAAGATATGAATGTGGGGAGTTATAATATTTTTCGGCTTTAAGATTCCCTTCGGGTTATGTATTTTGGCCAGAGAGGTGTTGTCATATTTAATTGGTCTAAGCTTGTGGCAACTCATTACTACCAACAGCTCTACCATGTACCTCTACCATGTACCTCTACCATATTTGAATGATGAATTATATAGCGCCTGGCTACCTGAGGCACTAATACTAATCTAGAGTACATATTTTACGTAGGCGTTAACGACTATGGATTTCTAGCGAACGTTTAAGTTTTTGGTAGAGCTGCTGGATTTTTTAATTTATCACGACGGTTATGTGGGGATGATAATTTAAGTCTATTATTCTGGACCTGCGCGACACTGTAGTAGTGATTAGAAAATATTGTTTGTAAGATATTTTATAATCACATTGATATTATAACGCTGATGTTCAGTGATTTAATTTAATGGTAATAAAAACCCACGAAATAATTTAGTTTTGTAATTATTTTTAAAACTATTATAATTTATTTATTTCAAAACTGTCTTTAGTAATTCATATTAGACATAGTACTAAATGACGCGTCAAAAGAGTACTTAAAATCGCTCGCAGATTTGAGATCGATTTATTAATACGGAAGTCATAATTTTATGACTATCCAAGTATTTACTCTACAATGTTTACTATCTGTACTCCCGCGGAGATTTACAAACTCCTGAGACTCTTAAAGCATTCAAGGATAAGGGTAAGGGCAACTAAGCGAGGGCAAAATCTCAGAGGTCTGCCTCACACATTTGTATGTGAGGGATCAATTGGCCAGCTTCAACTTTGAACCGGGCTTCGAAAAGTTTTTTGTTTAATTTCACCCTACATTTTTACCGAACGGATGGGGATTCATAGGGGAATACTCGATAACTCCCCGAGAGTTGGATTTGCGTGGAAACTTTTTGAATTTCAATGAGTTAGTACAATAGGTGGAATATTATGAGGTAATCAGTATATTAGGTACTGGATATTATATTGTTTTCTTTGGTATCAAATTTGAGGAAGAAAAATAAAATTGCGGTTTTGACGTACCACTCCTAGGCACAGGCCTCACTATGAAGGGGATTCAGGCCGTCATTCACCATGCTGGCCCTGGTCTTTCGAAAATTGGTGAGATCTTGTACATTGTAAATTGGTTAGACATGCAGGTTTCCTCACGATGTTTTCCTTCATCGTAAGCAAGTGATAATCATATAGAAATTATGATTCGCACACAGATTTTGAAAAACCCAGAGGTGCGAGCCAGGGTTTGAACCCAGGAACAAAACAAGTGCTTGACATCAGAGGCCTGAAAAATACTCAATACAGAATTATTATTTCTTTGTAGTTATTCAACAATAAAGTAAAAGGAACCTTCCATTTGTAAGCAATTTTCGTTGGGAATAAAGTTGTTATGCCCGTCGAGAATTCAATTTATGTGTCCGAGCGAGTCTGTACTGAGTCAACTCATGATTTATCGTCCAAGCGGGTTCACGAGGAAAATTCTGAACTACGCTATGATCTAGACCCATCCCGCTTATATCTCTATTTGTAAAATTCAGCCTGCAACAGAAGACTGCCTCAATTGAGAGGATAAATTTGGAATTTATTATACGGTACGAATTCATCTTACAATAAAACATATTCAAGCAACTAAATATACCTAAATAAATGACAGAATATTAAAAAGAGCTATTGGTTTTGTTGGTTTATAGTATTTTATTAATTATAATTATATCTATTTCGTATCTGATCGTGAAAAAATCATAGTGTATATAAAATATTGAGCAATTTTTATATCTTTGAAATAAAACTATTTTTACGGATTATATCGCGTTTATTAAAAATCGCGTTAATATATCGCGTAAATAAACGCGATATAATCCGAAAAAATAGTTTTATTTCAATGTGTAGTATTCGCGTAAATATTAGAAAACAATTTTTATATCATAAAAAATTGTTTTATAACATCAAGGTCTAGTTAGTTATCACCAAACGATAGAGTTCTAGTGTTTCATATATAAATAATTGGAAAAACAAGCAAGAGTGAGTACATATATTAAATTGCATGTTATGCTGCGTATAAAAACGCTGTGTGAATCTATTAATCATTCTGTTATTATTCAGTCTTTCAACAGCTTTGTTGAAATGAAGTTTCCTTGCAGTGAGTTTGTTTTTTGCTGGCCTAATTTGAATATACCTAGTTTTTTGAGTTTAGAAAATAAATAAGTTCAGTTCAGCCCAATAAATACAATTATTATGGCCTTTAACTTAGTTTGACTCGTTTTTCAACCGAGTTCAAAAATGAGGAGGCTCTCAATTCGGTTGTATTTTTTTTATGTTTGTTACCTCAGAACTCCGACATTTATAAATCGAGATGATTTTTATTTTCATTTTATCCCAAAAAAAAATTTCAAAATCGGTTCAGTAGTTTGGCAAAATAAGTAGAAAAAATACGTAATTCGAATAAACGAAATTGTATGATTTGCTTTCCTGTGACTTTTCAGTGGTGATTGCGGTCACTAGAATAGTCTCAATAAGCTGCCTACCTTCCGGCTTCATCATCTATTAATGATGATGAAACCAGAAGGTACGCGCCGGAACTACGTAATAAAACTATGTAACCTAGTCGTGTTTAGGCTTAGTGGAATTGTCATGAGATGCATTCTGGAAATGCCATTAGTGGTATAAGTTGTATATGAAATGTGGCCATGATTGTCAGAGGACAGATACTCGTATATATATTTTTTTGGTTGATTTTTGTATTTGTTTGGTTTACTTTGGTGGTCCCATAGAAATTTTATAACAATCAGTTCAGTAGTTTGAGAGATATGGACTATTCATGGTAACCAGCAATTCAATACGTGGTTTACCACAAAATATCATGAAAAAATATTTTAATAAATAAATTGAACCAACTTCAAAAACCCGAGGTACACAAAAACCTAGAAATAACTACAGGACCTTATCATTTCTTTAATTAAATGGAGTCGGTGCCACTATCTTCACACTCCGTTGGAACAACTTCTTAGGTACTTACCTATCCCTACTTACTTGATTTGGCACCGACTCTTAATAAAATAAATTATAAAGTCCCTAGTTATTTCTAGCTCTTTAGTGCAGCCGGGTTATTTGAAGCCGGTTGATTTTTTATAAAAAAAAAATATTTAATGGTAGTTATGCATAACTTAGTTTAATGATGAAATCTCAACACCATTGTAGCCTCTTACAATGATTAAAAACTGTTAGGAGTTTATTTAAATGTGTTCATTTCAATGTTTTCATCTCATTTCCTTGTAACCTGCAGCCTAACTATTTGTTTGTTACAGCACTTTTCATTCTAGCGTTAATAATTCAATTTTCTATGGCCTTCACTGACCAATGTTTTTGCCATCTCAATTACCTACCAGTGTGTGGTACAGATGGACGTACATATGGAAATAAATGCTTGTAAGTACCTGAAAGGCACGGTCTCTAGATGGGAGAGTCTCATATTATTAAAAAAAAATTGCGTTGTCAGCATCGGAAATAAATTTTGATGGAAGTTATTTGTGGCGCTGTATTGTTTTTAACAACATGTTATACCTCCATGTTATACCTCAAATTTATTATAGTTGCTCTATGAGTGACTCACTTTCAGTATCACTAATTGATTTTTGTTTTTAGCCTAAAGTGCGCAGGAGTACCGTTAGCCCATCAAGGAAAATGTTGAAAAACCCACATGGATTTTTTTGTTTCCTCACGATATAAAATGAACTTTAAATACTGAATATTAACCTTTTATTTTGCCTACAACGGTTTCCCACTACATTATCAATATATTATGTACCTATATTGACTAAGTATTTAGGCTATTTTTAGACCAACTAAGGTAAAGGCACCTAATTCCGCGGTATTTTCACCATAACTAGAAAGAACATTAAAAATTAAGTATTTATTATACCTTTCTGTAGGATTGGCTATTTTTATCAGAAGTATTATGTATCTTATTATTGAAATATACTCATAGTTTGACAATAAAAGCTTAATAAAAATGGTAAATTATTTAAAAATAAAAAAAAGTCCGAGGCACCTAATTCCGAGGTAAAAATCCTAATTCCGATGCATTTGGTTCCTAATTCCGAGTGTACAAAATACAAAGGAAATAAGGTGGGGAGAATGATACATGTTGTTCAAAAAAATCAAGTCTATTTATAATTTTTGGATTTCAAATCAGTATCTGTTTCATATGATTAATAAAAATCACAGTTAGATATTAAATAACATTATTTTAAACATTAAATGGAAAATAAAATATTGTTATTTATTATCGCTAATGGATGAATGAACACTCTGTATGTAACGTTTGCAAATACCACGGAATTAGGTGCTCATATACCCTAATTCCGCCTTATATACATCGGAATTGCGTTTTAGTATACTAAATCAAGTTTGCTAATTCCGAGTAATAAAAAGTAAAAGTTTTTTAAATATAATATAAATTAATTAATTTTAAATTGCGATATTTTTGAAAAAGTATAAGAAACACTCGGGATTATATCATAATACATTAATAACTTAATTTTTCGTACTTAGCTTTTCCATACAACGAATTAATAAAGTACCTAAACAAACAAACTTAGACCTGCTATACTTAGTAAATGCGACGCCATAGTGTACCTCGGAATTAGATTTTTTTATTAATGAGTTATTTAAGTAATCAGAACTAAAATATTAAGTTCGTAATCATAAAAATGCCTTCAAAATTAAAAAAAAAAAATAAAACGTCTATGAAAACGCAATTCCGTGGTATACATCGGTATTTAGGAACCAACTAAAATATTTGGCTCCTAATGCCGCGGTATTTTAAATACTTATTTTCTACTCAATTAGTGAATTAAATAGACCTATTTTAAGCGTTTCCAATACAAAATATAGTCCTTCCAATATTTCAACCCAAACAAAAACTCACACAGTATAAAACTTTCATCTAAAACACTATTTGGCACATCGTATTATTCGCGTGCAAAAGGTCCGAAATGTATGAAGCGCGCGCTCGAGTCATCTGCTAGCGTCAAATATACCAATTATTTTACAACGTACGCACATTAAAGCACTCCTTTGCTCATAATAACATGAACAGATAAATTATTAATTGAACAATGTATATTGCAGACAAAAATAACTTGTAAATTATTAGAAAACCCCGTTATTCTAAATACATCGGAATTAGGTGCCATTTTTAGAACCCCTCGGAATTAGGTGCCTTTACCTTATATTTAATTAAAAAATATTGCAACGAATCAAGACAGCCAGAAAAACAAATCATTCTCTTAAAATAGGAGGTAACTGCATACTCTACGATACGATAGAGCCACAGATAACAAGAGGCTGGTTTATTTTTCTTTGCCTGTGCTGCATTCATCGGGATTGATTTTCAAACATCTGTTTCAATCAGATTGATGGGTAGAGCATTGTTTGCTTCCGTAGCTCGGCTGATACAATTAAAATTTCAAGTAGTGTACAGGTTCCTATGTCTGTTGCATTGTATTGTATTGTCTGAAACGTTTGCAAGCATTATTGTTTTCTGTTTCATTAATATTCTGAGATAAGTACGTATTTGAAGTTATAGTTTCCATAATTTTACCATGTGCAGTTAACAAATTATAATACCTCCCTAGGTAGGCTAGCGCACCCGGCTTGAGTGGACGGGCACCCTTAGGCTTATTGTGGTACCAATAAGACGAATTTATCTTACATGTTACATTGGTATAAAAAATATATACATCAGTGTTCGTTTCAAACGGAAAATCGTGTAGGAGGCTACTATTTGGTATTCTCTACTTATAATAAAAAACTAAATATTGAACGTGTTAACGCCTCAGCCTGCACCGGAAGACTGCCTCAATTAAGAGGATAAAATTAGAATATATCTTACGATAAAACATATTCAAGCAACCAAATATATCTAAGTATCTATATGCATCTGAAAATCCACACTTTATCATTCAACGCGTATTACGAATTCACAAAGAAGTTCTACTGTGGGGTACGAGGTATAAAAAAATCTCATTCAACTCTCAAACACAGCGCGTGGTATGTGTAACGAATGGTGAAGAGTTTGTCTTATCGATAACAAGATCTTCTGTATAGGACGAGCGTGTCAATCGTTTCGGAAAAGTGTGGAAAAAATGAATTTTATGTTATTGTAAACAATGTTTATTAAAATAATGTCAACCATATCATACCAGTACAATGGGGATGATGGATGAAGAAAATTATGTTTAATATATTCTTTATTTTTTAACTCATAAAAATCAGTTTCATGATATTATAGTAAAATTTTCTAAAATATTCAATAAATAAAAATATATTCACTAGTAAAGATGAAGAAGGTGCGAAATCTACAAAGTTACGACGTCATTTATCACACACAAAAACGGTTTTAAACGTCTGTAGTTTTTGGAAATTTTGAAGTTGTTTTTATATTATTTTATTGGTATTAATCGCAAACACATAGATAATCGACCTAAGACCGATAGATAACGTAACATGTATTAAAAGTGCAATATAGTCTAGACAAAACTTCTCCCTCAAAAATCAATAGTCTATTTTCTTAACAACTCGTTCGTTCGTTCGTTACTATCCAAGTCGGGAGAGCTTCAAAATAAAAACATTCCGTTTCTCAGTTGGTTTCTATTTCAATACAATGTTAGCTTTCACCGAGACTGTTCGGAGCTTCATTTCCGAAGGTAATATCGGGATTGGCGAGCGCTAAGTCTTCGACTTTTTAGCTAAAATTGGAAAGAAAAGTTTGCTTTTCATTGCTTTGTTTAAAAATACATACCTATAAAAGTAGATTATGTACCTACTAACTTACTCATACAATAATTTAATACATATTGTTTTATTAATTATATTTAAATAAGTCGAATATATTGACTAGATACGCAGCTAGACCACACTGAGAATAAATAGGACAGAACAATGTGTTTTGTAGTTCCTAGTGCCATTTTTTTTTTCCATTTTACAATTACAGCAAAGATTTCTGTATTTTTTTGTAATCATATAGGTATATATTATTGTCTGTAATTACAGAATAATTTACTACAGTTTTTTTTTGTTCATTGCCATTTTCTATGTGTCCACTAATTGCAACTTAGAAGAAAATAGTGACGTAATACATTCATTCAACTACTCTACTCTTCTTTTGCATCTCTGTTAAATGGTACTAAATTTAAAAAATATGTAGCAGCGTCACGGTTGTCCCCGATCGTACGTCACTGGGGCGCGCCGTATATCACTGGTATCGAAGCGAGAGCCGGTCGGTTCATCGACAACATTAATTTATCATGTAACAACTGCTGTGCACACGAGAGCATTTTAAAACCGAGCGGAATAATCTTTTTGGTGTTCCGGGTCTTTGAGTTTAAATTTTAAGAATGCATTTGAGTTGGATAATTATTTGATTTTATATTTTGCGCGGTAAGTAGCGCGGTAGTGCCTCCGCCGCAGTCTAATCAAACAAGCAGAGGCTAGTCTCGAAGCAACTTCCTAAAATAACAATATCTACCTGTTGGAACTACTGTATCAAAATTGTATGTGTATCCAGTTTTTCCATTTTTTCATTCTCTGAATGATGCTATTTTCTTGTACAATTTTGGCTACGTAATTCATACATATATTTTATCAAAAACAAGAGTAATCACTGTTGTATTAATTAGTTTCACTAGCAACAACGAATCTCCATTAATTCAATCTCTCCACGGTAAGAAGTACCTAAGCCGAGGAAGATCGAAAGGTTATATAAAGTTCCTGGAACTTTAGGTAAACTTACAGGATTATATGCCTTATGATACCAAGTTTAGATGAAACTGTTAAGGAAGTCGTTATGTGACAGAGGTTGCACTAAAGACTAATAACTTACCGACCTATATGTGTTATTAATTAGGTACGTTATTAATTGAAAATGTAAAATGGCTGCAGCTTTTTTGCCCAACGATGTTATTTATTTATGATTAAGATAATAATAATTTATATTAATAATAATTATATAATAACAATATACTACAATAATCTTTTTCATTTTTGCTGAGCTCTTCTTTGTCCATTAATGATATAGATGACAAATTCGAGCAGAAATAAAATAAATAAATTTGTATTTTTTTTATAAAAAACTTGTTTATGGTAAATAAAAAATATCAAAGCCCAAGTAAAGAAAAAACAAAAATGTCGAACAAACCCAATTTCAAAGCCACCCAAAGTATTTATATTTTTTTTCGTTTCATTATGACATCGATGGCGGTAGTAAGTACGGTTCAATGTAACTGACAGGACCCGCTATAAAGAGGTGTAATTAGCGGAGTCTACTTCTAACAGAAAAATCTTTCTACTTAATTTATCCTGTTGAGTTCCTTTTTTCACCGGAATGGCCAGTTAGACCGAGGTAATTACGGAGAAGCGAGGTCCTCGTTGAGAATTAAAGGAAAACATTAAAAAAAATATCGTTGAGGCCACAGAAAATTAAACAATTGGGTGAGAGAAAAATGTTTAAAGAAGGTTGGGGAGAAAAAATATTGTAAAGTTATTTTGTATACCTATTGTTGGTATTTTATGTAATTTGTAGATAATTTATTCGTTCATCTCCTATTTTCCTTTGGTTCCTAAGACAACATGGCTTTCGCTGGCGCTCTCCAAGAGTGAAAAGTCTTCACTGGAAATCATACGATTACAATTTTAACGTAATAGGTGTTGGCAAGTTCCCATGAAAAAGCTCATACCCATTCTGTTGTTATTAGCCAAACAATTTTGCTTTTACGAGTCCATTGTCTGAGACGAACACACATCGAGAGGTGTACTCCATCAGACTGAAATATCTCTAAGCGTATTCCAATCATTCCAACTTTAACTTTTTGTGTATACAAGAGTGAAGTTCCTGAAGGTATGAACAAACTTTGATTGAATATTTTTCAAGATGACGAACTTTTTCGGCGCCCGCTCTTGGTCCAATTGCAACGGATTTTATTTTCATACGTTCGGTTGACGTTTATGTAAATAGCGCGCAAGTATTTGCCAACTTTTTCCTTTGTTTGTTTTCGTCTGGGGCTTTACGAATGTAAGTATAATATTATATACTAGCTGTGCCCCGCGACTTCATCCGCGTAGTATTGGATTATTGGGTTAAAAAGTATCCTATATGTTAATCCGGGTTATAATCTATCTGTGTTCCAAATTTCATCCAAATCCGTTCAGTAGTTTTTGCGTGAAGGAGTAACAAACATACATACATACATACATACATACATACATCTACACTCACAAACTTTCGCATTTATAATATTAGTAGGATATCGACGCCCGCTTCACGCAGTGGTTTGAGCGTAGGCCGCCCGGCTCACTGCACCGGGTGGTTGCAGGTCCGATTCCCGTCGTGACAAATTTTGGAACTGGCCTTTTCGTAATTTGCCCAGGTCTGGGTGTCACTGGGATCGCCCCCAATCCATTGTACGGTACCCATAGTACAAGCGTTGCCTAGTTTGCTTAGCTGTTGCTGTGCCGGTCTGGTGATATTTACTTATTTATTATTATCTACTAGTATTTCCGTTACAATGGTCGAAATTCGACCATAATTCATTTCAATTTTAATTTCAAACGTCATCGAGGTTTTATTGTCAAAGACTTTATGATACTAGCACGCAGAATGCACTATGGAAGTCCCGCCCTCCAAAAACTGTCACCATTTGTCAGTCAGCCAGTGGTGTGGGGGTTACAAATGTGTGTGTGTCAATTCACGGTAGTGTGTGTAATGTTTTATTTATTGATTTTAATGTATTTCTAACTATTATAATTTAAAAATATTAGCATTTTGCACTCCTTCCCTATATAAACCTATAAGTGTGCCAAATTTCATACTCCTCCGTCTGCGCAATTTTCGTATTAAGCGTTTGAAAGTATTTTCTTTATGTATTAATATAATAGATTTTATTTATATTTGTGGTATCTGTTATGTACCTAATTTTAATGAAACAATGTCGAATCAAACTGTTTTAAAATATTATTTTTTTATCGATTCAGAATCATGCAGTTTTAAAATAGACTAAATGAACTCTTAATCGTATGTCAGAGGCAGAGTTCGTTCCATTCCAGTTTCCACCTCGCCATGTATCGGTTGATCCAACTTTGATGAAGGCTAACTTTCTAACTCAATTTCAGTTCGGTATCGAGTTAGCTATCTGGATGTCTTGGTGCGCCCTGCAGACTGGGATGTTGTAGGAAGTAAGGATGGTGGTATTAAATAAAAATGTGGAAATAATCCAACACAATCTAAATTATCATTTGAAAATTAAGAAGTGCTAATAAGGTGCAAAATCGTTCCTATATTATTTACTAGCTGTGCCCCGCGACTTCATCCGCGTAGTATTGGATTATTGGGTTAAAAAGTATCCTATATGTTAATCCCGGTTATAATCTATCTGTGTTCCAAATTTCATCCAAATCCGTTCAGTAGTTTTTGCGTGAAGGAGTAACAAACATACATACATACATCCACACTCACAAACTTTCGCATTTATAATATTAGTAGGATTGTACTAAGTATAAAGCAAGTTACTAGTTACTTATTTCATGTTAGCATCTAACGGTAAAATTTAGGAATATTTTAAGTAATGTTTTAAATTATTGGACACAAATAAATCAACATTGGTACTTAAAGAATAAATATAATAAAAATATTTTATTTATATTTTTACTTTCAATAAAACACAAAACACTTCATTATTATTAAAATAAAAGAATCCTTGAAGGCAATGTGCAAATCGAATAAAACGGGAAAATATAATTACATCTCAACATCGGTGCGCGAATTATGTGAATGAATTTTAATATTCTTTGAAGGCCCTTCTTATAACGTGACATTAAATTACAAAATGAATTTCTGTTTTATTTTTTGTTTAGTTTTATAAATATAAGTTAGGTAGGTAATGGTGGTAATTCTGATGGCACACAAAATAAACTTAATTAAACTGAGTGTATCATTAACTTTCACATGACGGTAGGTACCTAATATAATATGAGCAAAATATATGTGTCAAATCTAGTTCAGTCGTGATTTAATAATAATATTAAAATTGGCATAAGTATTTGTTTGAACTAAGTACGTATTAAGTAAAAAATAAGTTATTTATTTATTTGTCCATATGATGAGATATTTAATTTCGTTTTCCTTCACTATGATTTATAAAATGGAGTATTGTTTTCAATTTCCATTTAGTAGTTAGGAATTGAACCCTTTTTAATGCATAACAATTGCCAGGGGTTGAAAATTACATCATCGGAATAGAAACGTTATTCCTGTATAAATAGATCCTATTCTCGGTATTTCATTTATTGATATTTGAGTAAAATACTACGTTCTTATTCATCTCACAGTCGCCCTTAACCCTACATTACCATAGAACAAGTAAGCGATAAAATAAGACTTGCAAGTTGGGGCACATAAACCGTTCCTAAGTTTGGAACGTACTGGATTTATGAGTTTGAAGCACCTCCTACTTAAGCTAAGTGCAACCAGAATATGTTACTGAATATTCAAATACTAATTTTGGGGCTTATACTTTTAGGAAATTCATAGTTCCAATAACCAAATAACATATCAGAATATTATTGTTTTCTTATATTTACGCGAATACTACACATTGAAATAAAACTATTTTTACGAATTATATCGCGTTTATTTACTTTTTATGTTCCCGACGTTTCGGTTGCTTTACAGCAACCGTGGTCACGGGGGGACTGAGGTGTTAGACGGCGAAACGTCGGGAACATAAAAGTAAATAAACGCGATATAATCCGTAAAAATAGTTTTATTTCAATATCAGAATATTGTTTGTTTTTTTTTATATAATATATAATTATATATATATAATATAAGACGACCGCTTGGCGCAGTGGTTCGAGCGTAGGCCGCTCGGCTCACTGCACATGGTGGTTGCGGGTTCGATTACCGCCCGGGGCAAATTTCGGAAATGGCCTTTTCGTAATTTGCCCGGGTCTGGGTGTCACTGGGCTCGCCCCCAGTCCATTGTACGGTTACCCATAGTACAAGCTTTGCTTAGTTTAGGACCGTACAGTTGGTGTGTCTGTCTGGCGATATTATTATATTTAATTGGTTAAGGTAAAGCGTACGAACCGCCTGATGTTAAGCAGTTACCGTAGTCTATAGATGCTTGCGATATCGAAGGCATTTCTCGCACGTTGCCGACCTGAAAGAGAGTGTGAAAGAGGCGGCGAGGGTTTGGTTGTTTTCCGGATTTCGTACACATCGTACGAAACGCAGCTATAATAGCTACTTTACAGTGATCTTCTGTGAGAGGGTGGTATTATCCCGGTCGAGGAAGCCCATATATGAGCTATAGTAAATTGGATACAGCTTGGCTCTACAACCTTTTATTTTGGTCTGATCCAACAACACGATGAAAATCAAATGTTGGTTGAACATAGAAAAAAAAAATCTATCACTAAGGCAGGTGTCCAAACCAAAAGCAATAGGTGTGGGAGGCGAAAATAGTCCGATCATAAATTCTGGACGCCCGTAACATATTTGTGAACCCTCATTCCCGGCCACTCTTCATTTAGACGGATGCGTCACGATCAATTTTCGGCCTTATCACGTCGTAATAAGGGTTGTGTTGTATCACGTAAATTAAAGGTTTCAGTTTTCAGGGCGCGATGCCGAAGCAATTTTTCTTCATCCCTCCATTCAATATGTTGCGAACGCTGGAATACGCTATATATCTTCTGTTTGGACCATTATGCAAATCAGAGCGGCGGACCAAAGAGATGGTTGGACATATATTTTTCAATTCTAAGGGCGTTGCTTTAATTAAATTATGACGTATGACTAGGGATGCAGTGTTCAATATCGCCTAAAATAATGAAGGTATCTCATCTTTTGCTCTACCATGAGTTGCTTGAGTCCTTAATGCTTGAGTTCTTTGGGTGATCGATGGGAACGGTAAATAATATCCTACACAAATATTTTACGTAGAAACTAGCGAATATCGAGCGTAATACTGATAGTAGAGCTATTGGTGAGTCATAAGTAGAGTATAGTATCAGTATTGTTATTTATGGAGAGCTTACTAATCTTTTTTCTACACCAAAGCACGTGCATGTATTTTGAAAATTTTACTCAGAATAATGTTAAAATGAAAATAGAGTTTTATTGAAAGTTAATAATACTAGCAATGTAATATTATTCCATTACTAACACTTTGATGTTAATTGAAATTAAATCTGGTACAGAATGTAGATTGCATGCTCGGTGAAGATATAAACTCTACTTGAAAATTGATAGAACTAGAGACGATGATTTCTGGTAGCTATTAAATGCATTAGTACCTAGTACCTATGATTTATTTTATTCACAAAGAAAATAAGTATTCGAATGTAATCTCGTTTTATTTGAATCGATATAATATCTTTTTTTTTCTTTTTTTTTTTTTTATACACACCAACTGTACGGTCCCAAACTAAGCAAAGCTTGTACTATGGGTACCGTACAACGGACTGGGGGCGATCCCAGTGACACCCAGACCTGGGCAAATTACGAAAAGGCCATTTCCGAAATTTGCCCCGGCGGGAATCGAACCCGCAACCACCATGCGCAGTGAGCCGAGCGGCCCACGCTCGAACCACCGCGCCAAGCGGTCGTCCGTATATAAATATCTAGAACAAATTCCACAGAGTACTTATTTAATGTAAGCCACGTAAGCGGGTATTTCATTCATGTTGCGGTTATCGGAAAGCCGGCAGCTATCGTTTTCATTAAATGGAAAACATCGTGTTTAGTTCAATCCTATTTCGATTTCAGAAAAAAAACTGAAGCAATTTATTTGCGTTCAGAGAGTGAAAATCTGGAAAATAAATATCGCCAGACTGACAAACCAACTATATTGTCCCAAACTAAGCAATACTGGTACTATGGATATCACACAATGGACTGGGGGCGATCCCAGTAACACCCAGACCACGGCAAATTACGAAAAGGCCATTTCCATCATACCGGATTTACTCTCCCTCAAAGTGAGGGGGGATTCGGTACATAATCCACTACCCGTTCGAAACGATTTCAGCAATATTAAATACTAGCTGTGCCCCGCGACTTCATCCGCGTAGTATTGGATTATTGGGTTAAAAAGTATCCTATATGTTAATCCCGGTTATAATCTATCTGTGTTCCAAATTTCATCCAAATCCGTTCAGTAGTTTTTGCGTGAAGGAGTAACAAACATACATACATACATACATACATCCACACTCACAAACTTTCGCATTTATAATATTAGTAGGAACTGTTTTCATTTAACATTAACAATTGTTATTTAAGTGTCGCAATATATTATGAGAAATATTTTCACAGGCTCAACTAAATCCAAAGTCCCTTTACTGCCTTTTAAGTGTTCTAAAGTGTCTCTCCGATCCCCGCTTAGTCAGTTAATCCTTGTTTTCTGACCACACGAGCCAGTATCTGCTGCCCCACAGAACCACCCAGCTGTGATACTAAAGTTAAATTTATTTACAGAAAATGCAAATCACATTTTGTATAAATACTATATTTAAAATAAATTGTAGTCTATCCAATGAGTATTACCACTGGGTACCACTGGCTATAATTTTACGGATATATGCCAATTCTAACCTAGGTGGATGCGACTTTCTTTGATGTACACTTAGATACGCAGACACATATAAGATAGTAATATTGCTTGATTGACGTGACGGGTTAAAGAAAAAAGATGATAATAAAATAATACTAAATAAATTTAATGTTGTTTTTGTTTTACAATATTCTAAGACCATCAAAACTTAAAACAAAAATCTACTACAGAAGTTTATTAACCCTTTTTCAGTTTGAAGAAAAACACGCACTTTCTTATCTTCAAAATTTTTGCCCCAATTTTGGGTAGCGTTATTTATTCCAAGAGGCCGAAAAACAACAACTAAAAGCCGACATAATCCTTACTAAGGTTAAAACAAAAAACCTTACCCCAAAATGTTGTTTTGCCAAAATATTTTATTTTATGTTCGCAATTAACTTAATCCGCGAATAAAGCTTTCACTTTAAAAAGAGGTCTTTTAAAATTATCTAGTTTGGGACACACAGTGTGTTAGGTCTAGATATTTGTACCTCACCATATAAATTGGTTTTATTTTTTTTTCTTTTCAGGAGTCATTTATAAACGGTAGGGTCATTCACACGAAGAAGTAAACATCTATTGTCTATACATTTTTGACAGATAATGGCCGTAAACATGACATATGGACACAGTAAAATGTATAGGAAATTATTGGTGCTTGGCTAACCGTGTGAATGACCGCTTAACGTCCAAATAGATACAAAATAAATAAAGCAAGTAATTTGTGAATTCAACTAGGTTAAAAAACATAGTTACATAAAATTAATTAAATTTCAATTGTTGCAAAACAATGCACGTAAAAGATGGCAGGTAGGAGCTTATTGCCATATTTATCATTTAAGGAAACAGCCATCACGAGTTACAGCACTGAGTAAAATTAATTAGCCTTTGCTAAGATAAAATAGCGTCGTTTAGTATAATTTACTCAAACGAATAAATTAATAATTTTACTTTATACATGACCTACTTAATTTCAAGCTATTTATCAATCTTATAATAATTGTTCTTGGAATTTGAAACTCGAACAAAAAGTTTAAAAATTCACTAGAACAAGTTGTTTTTTTAAGATGTTTATTTACTTTACGTTACTACTACAACCTTTACGTATTCAGGGACTCAATTTCCGGGTTTTTAAAGTTTACCTACCTATTCTATGAAATGGCCGGAGTCCCAAACTAAATTAACATGTCTCCTTTATTATTGTAAAATATAAAGGAAAGAGTAATATAAAAACCACGGTTAAAAATAATTCAAAAAGGCATATTTTTGATCAAAGCTGCACACGAAAAAAAGCATTTTTACCATTGCGCATTTTATTAAAATGTTGACCTAAAACGCGGTACTCATATTTGAAACATAGCAAAACAAATTCTCCTTTGTGAAGCAGTGCTTTTTCCTTCAAACCACAATAACGGCCGAGTCAAACATGGACCTCTCTGCGGTCGTGGGTCCCGGCTGAAAGGGACTGTAATAAAATACTTTAAGGTAGTTACTAAATAGTGGTTGAACGAGAGTTGAGACCACTGTGCTACGAATTGGCCGTAGCTGAACCAACACTGGTATTATAAGTAGAAACGATTGACAATATTTTCAGTTCACCAATTTGTTGCATTTAGCTCCTCAATCACATCATACGTGGAATTTACTGAATCAGGAACAGCTTGACGTCTCGTAAAGCGAGAAGCAATATAGGTACCTATCAGTTTCCTATACGAATAGGCACCATCTTTTGTGCGATGCTGGCGTCGAGCTGGCACTTGGCCAAATGTAGCAAGGTCTTAAATCTTCTTCACTTAAATATTTCCAACATTGAATTTTGAAGGATGGATCGATACTACAAGCGTTTATTAAAATCTCTACTTTAAATAATATAATTTGATTTCGTTGGAGTGGCTAGAAAATGTTAAGATGCTATTAGGATTTTTTTAGTTTCATATTTTCTTGAAGCAGTGATAGCCGAATAGTTAAACCCGCACCTCTGCATTTTTCGAAATCTATGTGCGAATCGTAATTTCTATATGATGATCACTCGCTTACGGTGAAGGAAAACATCCTGAAACCTGCATGTCTTAGAAAATCTAACCAATTTTTGAAAGACATGTGAAATCTACCAACCCGCACTGGAGCAGCGAGGTGGATTACGGCCTGAAACACCCTCGTAGTGAGGGGAGGCCCGTGCTCAAGAGTGACACGTCAAAGGGTTTAAATTTATCTATACAAATAAATAAAATTGGAGTGTCTGTTTGTAATATCAAAATAACACCTTCTCACTGAATGCATATGAAAGTACATACGACACCTATAGCAAAAACGCGATTTAAAAAAAAATTGTCTGTCTGTCTGTCTGTCTGTCTGTCTGTCTGTCTGTCTGTCTGTCTGTCTGTCTGTCTGTGTGTTTGTTCCGGGTAATCTCCGAAACGGCTGGACCGATTTTGACGGGACTTTCACTGGTAGATAGCTGATATTATAGGGAGTAACTTAGGCTACTTTAATTTTAGAAAAACAATTAGGGTTCCGCGTAAAAAATAAAAACACATGAAATCAAAGAGTATCTCCGAAACGGCTGGATCGATTTTGACGGGACTTTCACTGGCAGATAGCTGATGTTATAAGCAGTAACTAAGGCTACTTTTATTTTAGAAAAACAAAGGGCTGAGAACGCGGGAGCGGGAGCGGTTAAGTTAAATTCCACGCGGACGAAGTCGCGGGCTCAGCTAGTCTATCTATATTTTTTTATAAGCTGCTCTAACGTGGGACTGTAAAATTAAATGAAAACGAAAATCGCAGAGAAGCACGAAAGAACCAGGTCGTACGCTAGTTTGCCAACTCCATCTTATAAACAAAATAAATGCGGGCATATGTCAATTAAGCGTCAATAGCCTAGTGGTTAGAGGGGCCATCCTCGCAGCTGAGAGGTTCCGGGTTCGGTCCCCATACTGGCCATTAAACTATTGACGTGAGCCCACTCCTAGCACAAGCATTAGCTTACTTCGAGGGGCTAAAAGGAATACTAGTAATGTGATAAACACACATTGCTAGTAATCTTCTTAAAACAAAAAAAATCAAGTCTTTAAAGACAAATTTTTGATGTGATGAAATACCGCCAGTAAACTAAGCATCTAATGAACCTGAATTGTACTGACAAACAGAAGCTGAACCATGATAGGAACAAAGAATATGAAAAAGGAAACATCCTGATTTTCAGATGTCATTTCAGTGAATATTCGATATTTTGCTGATAGTTCGGCTCAAGAATGTACCTATGCCACCACTTTATAGAGGATGTCATGGCATAGGCCCGTACTTATAAATCGATCTCAAGTCTTAAAGCTATCTTGAGTACGATTTTGACATGTCATTTTATATTAATATGACATAAGAATGACATTTCTAAGATCCCTCTCAGACTTGAGATAGATATATTAATAGGTACGAACCCTAATTTCCAATCGTTACCGTCGCTTGACTGTGCAATTTTAGTTTCAAAACAAGTTTCGCAAAGACACCATTTCGAAGGAAATTGTCTGAATCAAAACTTTAACAACGTTAAACAAAATATTTTGTTGTCAATTTTTGATGAATTGTTGAATTAAGGCTTCCTCACCAGAAGCATTATTAGACTGTTATAGAACAATCAAATATTCTATTTTGAGTTACAATACTGCCGCAAAAATTGCTCGGTTTTCCTCACTCGATGTAACGCTCGAATCGGAACTGTTTAATTGGAAATCGTTTTGCAGAAAGGAATCAACCCACATGCACCGCTGTAGACCAAAGTCAACCTTGTGCTAGTGGTTCTATGTTGGTTTTAGTTTGCAGAAGTGTGTGTGGTTTGGTTACATTTTGCAAATCTACGTCCAATTACAGACGAATGCTCCCGGTGTGGGAACGCCTTAAGTGAAACCGAACCTAGATATTAATTCGCAACTCTGGGGCGAGTTTCGCTGCAACAAAGTTTTCTATCATCCACTTCTGTGTGGGTGATCCAATACAGTTGGATAACACCAACTTGTGTCCTTCAGGGTACTGGGCGATGTTCAAGCATTGCTGAGTGCTCATGTGCCTTATGTATCCATTCTGAAAGATCAAGGTTTGAATGTATATTTATATAGAATTTTAATTTAAGTAGTCCTAACTCCAGAAGTAATAGACATAGCTTTTAACTGATGAATGACCACTTTCATCACTACCTCCTTTGTATTTGTTGTATTCAGTTTTCTTCCCACAAGAAGTTTGCATCGAAGCAAGGTTAAACACGATTTTAAATGGACTAGTAAATTTTAAATTGCCTGTTTTCAGAATTATTCCATAGTTCGCACAAAAAATCTCTATTAACCTATGTAGATGAAAAAAAAAAGAAATATGGCTCAGAACAATTTTCGAACTAAATTGAACAAAAAATCCGTTTGAAGTTTATTACCCTTTCATCGTACATCCAGATTTGAGAAGCAGCATGCCGACAGAAGATGAGTGAGATTGTGTTCATTATGTAATCCAAACATATATTATCTCGACGAATTTCACCGCGGTGCGTATACGCCCAGAACTGAAAAATAAAAATTGCATGAAAATTAAACCCAAACCCGACTCAACTAAAGTCAAAGTGTTTATTTTGTTAAGACCTACGAGGGCACTTGCAAATTGTCATATTTTAATTTTTTTCTTAATATATATATCTACAACCGGATCGGAACGCGACCTCGACTGAGAAGATCCGGCAAGAAACTCAGCAGGCTTGTCAATTTACATTTTGAAAAATTATTATTTTTTTAAATACACAGTTGCTTATATATATATGATTAATAATTACAAAGGAAGATCTGTCTCTGCAAGATAAAATAAAGCGATATACAACTCACCTGATTACCACCACCATAATGGCAAGGTATTAGATTGATCGCATCTGTTTGCTTTTCAAACATTATCGACGCGTCAATGCACATATGAGTATCACTCAAACTGTAAATCTGAAAAATGGTGGCAGAAAAAAAAAATTGCAATTTACTTTTAGAACTCTTTTGTTAAGGTAGATTAGATAATAATGATAAGATCGCGCAAATATAAAAGGTTTTTTGCGCAGAAAAAGTAAGCATTTTTATACGTAATTGTTAAATTGGATTTCTACGAAAAGGTTGGCGTAGGTGTTTTGTAAAATATCTTCAAGGGTTTTCGTGCTGATAGATTTTTTATTTTCAGTTGTTCTCAACTACACAATTTTATATAATAACTAGCTGTGCCCCGCGACTTCATCCGCGTAGTATTGGATTATTGGGTTAAAAAGTATCCTATATGTTAATCCCGGTTATAATCTATCTGTGTTCTAAATTTCATCCAAATCCGTTCAGTAGTTTTTGCGTGAAGGAGTAACAAACATACATACATACATACATACATACATACATACATACATCCACACTCACAAACTTTCGCATTTATAATATTAGTAGGACTAGCTGTGTGTGTGGAATTTAATTGACAAAGTTTCATACAAACTTTCATCAGTCAGTCAGTCAGTCAGTCACCTTTGAATTATATATATATAGATATAATTGGATCGTGGTCGTTGTAGCCCGGTGGGAATAGGGTCGACTTGTGTTTCGAAAGTCACGGGTTAAAGTCCCGATAGCAAACGTGCACCGATTGACTTTTTACACGATAAAATCTGAGTGAGTGTGGGACGTTCCCAAAACATAATTGCTGGAGGCGCTAACACCCTGGATGGGTGACCGCTAGTGACATTTATTACTGAGCGCTTCCATTTGTGCTTCGGAAGACACGTTAAACTGTCGTTCCCAGCTATCTGTGATAGCCGGGGCCAATAGCTTAACATGAATTGCCGTTAATGTCTTGCCGTTAATGTGTCTCCGTCATGCCTTACCAACAGCGGTCGGTAAGGCATGACGAAAGCCTTCGGGTGGCCTAAAATCTTAGACGCTATACTTAAAATCCATTTCACATAGGAAGTCCCGCGGAAAAATACGGAACTAAATTGTGCACAGTGTAAATTATATTGCTGACACGCGCCTACAGCGCCGCGACTACGGGACTTCGTATTTTAAAGATACCGTAAACACTAGCTCGAGCAAGGAAGATTATCTAATTTTTAAACATACTTGACCACTGGCTACGTAGTTGTCTGGTACTTCTAATTGTGGGTAAACATTTTCTAAATACCATTTGAATGGTTTGCAATTCAATGTGGTCCGAAGGTTCTTTCTGTGTGTCACATTTCCAAACTCGCCCTTATCATTCCCTATCCTTTGGTAGTAGTATGTAGCGTATTCATCCAGCCATACCTAATAAACAAAAATAAAAAAAAACATGATTTGTTGCAGAATCGTTGATTTTTGTAATGTACCTATCGTTGTGCCCATAGTCAAGCTCCATGAAGTGTATCTATAGCTTATACATATGTATGTATAAGCTATATATGCATATATATATATATATATATATATATATGTATATATATTTATATTGATCTACGTGCAAATCGAGAACTACTGCCGAAAATCTGCTATGCAGTTAGGCAGATGATAATATACTTAAGATGTAAAAAAAATATTTGTTGTTTGATATGAAAATAAACGAAATAAAAAAACTACAAATTATAATACCTCAGCCAATCGCACATGGTTTCGTTTCAAAAAACCGAATGAACCTTTGTACGGAATCCTTTTCTTGAACACGTGTCCTACATGAGAACATGGAATAATTTCCAAAGTTCCACCACACATCCATGTCTTGAAGGACAGTTCCAAATTTTCTGCGCCCCATATGTCGAAACCTTCGTCGTAGTAGCCAAGTTTCTCGAAAAAATCCTTGTTTATAGCAAACAGCCCTCCAGATATTGTTGGTGTGGACACTGGGGCAGCCGCATTCTTGCGTTTCTGGTACACTTCATCGGGTAGACCAATCCAAATGAACTTCAACTCCCAAGTGAATCCACCTATTTGTAGTAGGTCTTGAGATATGTATTCGAATGTGTTGTCGTGGATGTGGTCAACCACTGGACTAACGACCGCTGTTGGATCTTCTTTGATACGATTCAGCAATGGTTCGATCCAACCTGATAAATTCCTCAAACATTAAAATTCCAAATCCGAATTATTTAAAAACATACAATATTTTTTCGAAGTGTGTATGTACCTTATATTAATATTTTCTAATTACCTTTAGCGCATTCACAATGACTATCGAGATAAACTACTACGGGAGACTGAACCTCTTTAGTCCCCAACAATCTGGCTCGAATGAGCCCCTCTCGGCGTTGGGTTCGAACAAGGGTTACTTTGTTCGTTGACCGCACATAGTTCCCTAGGTTACTTTTGAGGTGATCTGAAATTAAGTAATATTATGTATAACATACCATTATTAGTAGTTTAAGGCGTCAATAGCCTAGCGGTTAGAAGGGCCGCCCACGTACCTTAGAGGTTCCGGGTTCAATCCCCAGCCTGGCTTTAAACTATTGACGTGAGTAGTAATTTATTATCGTTTATTTTACATAAAACCATTTTTTATTATTAATTGTGAACGTAAAATATTGGGTAGATTTATATTTTAAATGTGTTAAGCGAGCTTTGGAAATGTATTAATTTGTCCTAATTTAAAAGTCTTACCCATAGTCGACCAGTCGTCCACAAGTATTATTTGTTCCAGTAAATGTTGGGGTGACTTGTTCAGCACTGAAGTCACCGTTCTTATTAGCGTCGACCACGCTTCATTGTGGAAACATATTACAACAGAAAATTTCGGCAAGTCCTTGGGATATACCTGTTGTTTGCACCTACAATAAAGAAAATCTAATGGATACCACGAGCAACTAGCCACCCCATACATATCGTAATCTCAGAAACCACCTATAAAATATTTAAATAAAAAAAATTTAACCCAACTCAAAAACCTGGGTACACTAAAAAATATAACTGCTCTCATTTGGAGTCGGTGCCACTATATTTTCACTACGCTAGGATTACTTTTGTTAGTAATAAGATGATGAATAAGTTTCAGAAAAAATTGTCACATTTATGTTTCTTCATCAATGCTGGTACTTTAAAATATTGTATTATGTTACCATTTTTCTCTAGGATCGAGCAATGAACGATTGACAGGTATAAGGTCGCTGACAAACTGGTTGAATGCATGATCCCTCCAGCCCTTACGGATCTGTTCTCTGATGTAGTATCTCAAATCTTTTGCTAGCTCAACTGCTCTGCCATTTATACCTAAAACAATCCCAAGTTATTATTTTATAAGTTTACTATTTTATTTTATTTATCTGTTAACCATTGTTGGAACGTTTTGTGTGAAGTCAAATTTATTTTCTTTCTTGTTGTTCTTTCTTGTTGTTCTTTCATGTTGTGATGAAGGTACCGAGATTTATATTTAAACTCTTTGTATGTAGGTATACCTACATGACCTGATCTAATTTCCAACTTAGAAGGACTATACGACGTTATGAGGCATAATAAATATACAAAATACAACTGAAAACTAAGGATGGTTTAATTTTAACACTACACATGAAAAATTCACGACAACAAGGTTGCATGCAGTTAAGAACTTAAACATTTAAGTAGAGTTTAAGTACTTATAAAGTATCAAATAACTTTATTTACTCATAGCTCCAGTTTCAAATAATATTTGTTTTAAAGATGCCCTTTAATTGGGTTAGTGTACATCTCACAACACTTTCTACAGATTTATTTTATTGAGTAGCAACAAAATTACTGCCGTAGCAACTGCAGGATTTGTTTTTATTGAGTAGCACCAAAATTACTGCCGTAGCAATTGCCAGAATATTTATTTTATGGAGTAGCAACATAATTACTGCGGTAGCAATAGCAGGATTTGTTTTTTATTGAGTAGCTACAAAATTACTGACGTAGCAATTGCCAGAATATTTTTTCCAGGAAGATGCATACTATCCGATTTGGGCGCAATTAAGTTAGTCACATTTTTCTTACCTGGTGGGTCATCGTATCCCTTGATAATTGAATATTTTTCTTCTTGCATCGAACTGAAATTCAATAGTGCAAGTATCTGCCATGCTGGAAATATTATACAATATTGATATACCCAGTAAATTTAGAGAAGCTAGACATCCTTTTCTATTTTTCCTACTTGAGAATTCATACGAATGTTACGTAATTTATTACGATACGTTTTGGCAAAAACAGTAACTATTTGTAAATCTATATAAATTAAATCTATCTAAAAAAAATAATTATTTAAATAACAGCTTTTTAATAAACGCATGTGAAAGTGTAATACAGTATTATAAGAAAACAGTTTTTTTTTGTGTTTCTGTCTGTTTGTTCCGGCTAATCTCCGAAATGGCTGGAACGATTTTAAGGGGACTTTCACTGACAGTTAGATACGGATGTTATAAGAAGTAATTTAGGTTACTTTTATTATTTTATTTAGGCTACATTAAAGTACCAAGCGGGGTCGTCTTAAATTTAATTGTAACTTTCAAACGAATTCTCAGAAATGAAGCTGATTTGTATATTTGGCACAAATAGCTCATAAGTAAATTACGAGTTTATGCAAAAACCGAAAAAAAAGCTAGCGAAATAAAAAGATATTACCATCAAAGTCTGGCTCCAAATCGTTCTGATTAACATTAATTTTTTTCTTGAACCTATCCAGTGCTTCATTATACAACTGATTAGGTGACAAGTGAGATTTTTTCTTCATTTTAAACTCTCTTTCAATCGTAAGCAATGTTACCATCCACATAGCAGTTACCGCAAATAAAATTTTGATGGTTTTCTTGAACATTGTAAGATTCTGTTGCTAGTGTACGAGTGTGCGTTTACGTTGATACTGAAAGAAAAACTGAAGCGGAATCCGCGTGTGATTGTTTTATTTCCAACATTTGTAAGGATGGTTCCACAGTAACTTTCATAACCGCAAAAACCGTCGAAAAACGAATGTATCTATCGTTTAAGGTTTTTTTTTAAAAAAACATAGTCGACCAATGTAAGTTGCCGTATGCTACAGATGCTTTTGGTGGGCTGCGGAAGAATGCCTGCGCCCCCGTGGTTCACCAACCAGCAGAGCGGTGGAACACCGTCAGGTTTTTACTGAGTAGGAGTCTCACATACCCAATCTGCCTCCCCGTGGTAGACTGGGACCCATGATGGGTTATCCTGACGTAACAAAAAAAAGGCTACAGATGTTTGCAGTACCAAAGGCAACACTCGCACGTTGCCAACCTGGAGTAGATTAGGACAGAGGGAGGGAATGAGAGAGAGGATTCATCTCCCTGCTCTCTTGCTCGTCGTACGAGACGCAGCTATAAAAACCTTAATGTTAATTAATGACAAGGTTATATACAATGATATCATGGGTATGGTGTGCTTCCTAGATTCTGTGACTTCGACGACTATAATACAAACTAAAGAACTAACCGCTTGGCGCAGTGGTTTGAGTGTAGACCGCTCGGCTTACTGCATATGTTGGTTTCGGGTTCGATTTCCGCCAGGGCAAATTACGGAAACGGCTTTTACAAAATTTGCTCAGATTTGGATGTCACTGGAATCGCCCTTAATCCATTGTACAGTACCCATAGTACAAGCGTTGCTTAGTTTGGGACCATACAGTTGGTGTGTCAGTCTGGCGATATGTATATTTATTTATTAAAATCTATATTTAAGTACTAGTGAGTTATACCACGTGAATAAGCCCTTCGAGTGTGTCAATCAATCGAAACACCAAGAAGTCACCCCTTTCCCACGAAGTGAAAACAAACATTGACATACGGCAACGATGAATAGTCATCAAAGGCGAGATCTGGGAAGTTCAGCCGCTGTTTGTCATTGGAAACATTAAATGGTGTCTCACTGTTGTTATTAACGTTTGAGGTTATCATTAGCGAGTTAGGAGAGTTTTTGTACATAACCAGGATTTTTAATCAGCTTTTATTCACATCCAGTTCTTTACTTTTTATCTAATTATTATTTTCATTTAGCTGTATTAACCTTTTATAGCTGTGTTGCTGGGTCAGAGCACAAAACAAAAGCAAACATTTGCGTATATTCGAAGCAAATTAACCAACGGGGCTGTCCTGTCTTAATTAAATGCCGCTTGGTAAACTTACCCTTTTGAAAAACATTCATTAGACTTACTAGGATAACGAAACAATGCAGTCACCGAAATGAAGTGTCCCAGCAATTTGAACCTTATTATTTTGGAAATAAAAAATCACAATGTGCCCGTTTAAGACTTCTAGACGAAAATTGTGTTTGTGTTTTTAAAATACTGGAGTCGACGACAAAAAATACCGGTTTCTTTAGATTTAGAAGGGCATCATTAAGGAAAATTGAGGTTAAGGTGGGTAAATACCTAAGTTAACGAGGTACATCCCGCCCTAACGGTCCACATTAGAAGAAACGAGGGTCAATTATTTTTAACTAGCTGTGCCCCGCGACTTCATCCGCGTAGCATTGGATTATTGGGTTAAAAAGTATCCTTTATGTTAATCCCGGTTATAATCTATCTGTGTTCCAAATTTCATCCAAATCCGTTCAGTAGTTTTTGCGTGAAGGAGTAACAAACATACATACATACATACATACATCCACACTCACAAACTTTCGCATTTATAATATTAGTAGGATAAAAGGCCTTGCCATGTTAAGGTGGTAGAGTCAAGATGTAGTTAATTGGCTACAGCTCGTACACGGGCTAGCTCGACTGGGGTAGTACTACCTTGTCACAGAATATCGGCGTAAAGTAGCTATTATAGCTGCGTTTCGTATGATGAGTGTTAAAGCCAGAAGCCCAGCCCTCCTCTCCCTTACTTCCCACGGTCCCACTCCTGTTTCGGTCAGCAACGTGTGAGCAATGCCTTTGGTATTGCAATCAATATTACCGTAACCCAAAGTTACGGTAACTGTTTAACCTCAGACGAGTCGTATGCTTGCTTGCGAACTAACAAACAAAAAGTCAGAACAAAAAAAAAAACTCAACGCAAGTACTTAGAACATTGCCGCTTTTAAATGATAAAATTTTTACCTCTATTTATTTAAGAATGAAAGGCATAAGTAAGCACTCATTCAAATGTTGAATATCCGTAAAATTCCTGAAATATCGCATCATCGATAACCGTAACATTAAAATCGCAAACTCACACAGTCATTAATAAAACCGATATCGTAACAAAATCCAAGTGATTTACCGGCAAACTTCTACTTAATGGAATCACCAGTGAATTAGGTTGAGTTTTCAAAATGAACTTTTCCCACTAATGATTCCTATTGTCGGGGTTCCGTAGTTTTTTCCATTAGCACACTTTAATTGAAAGTAAAAATTCAAGAACTTCCCCGGAGTAACAGTTAAATTAACTAAGATTGTGACTTTACTGGGTTACCATTGTCTTTTTCCTTTGTGGAATTTTGTTCCGAGGGGATGACTACTCAGCAGTATTATGTGGTAGACGGGTTTGTATCACGAATTCATGTATTTCGTCGGGATGTCTCTAGTTATAGCCACAAAATATATATTTTAGAACCAGTTTATAATTTTTAAGAGCATAAACAAACATTCTGCTGCAGTCTAAGACGTAAAAAAAAAATAATGCGCTACAAACATATACTCAATTTTTTTATCAGCAATAGAGCCAAGCGCATTGTCAGAAAGTCCAAAAAGTCTTTGGCAGCAATACTTTTTGCAACTCAAACGACATCCAAGACACATCCCTGGCGTAAAAGCTTGAGCCGCAACAGCGCCGCATTTATTCTTTGCGCCTAATGACGTCACCCAGATTTGACACAAATGCAGAAGAAAGATGAACGCATTTAGCAGAAAATAAAGACGGCACTCGGTTGCCGTTTGCAGGCTCGTCGCCTAACGACCGCGTCATTAATCATACAAAACAGTGGCTGTCTCACACTTGACTTGCTTGCTTAGTTACTGTGCGATCCGAGCTACTGTACCGAGATGCTTATTTATTGCGAAGCGTTATAGAGATTTTACTTTATATCGTTTGAAAGACAATGTCTCGCAATAAGCCCTAGTTAATATAATAATAATTTAGCCCTTTTGACGTCCCTCTCCTGGGCACGGGCCTCCCCTCAACACGAGGGGGATTCAGGCCATAATCCACCACGCTGGCCCAGTGCGGGTTGGCGGATTTCACATGTATTTTCGAAAATTTGTTAGATCTTCTAAGACATAGAGGTTTCCTCAAGATGTTTTCCTTCACCGTTAGCAAGTGATAATCATAAATAGAAATTATGATTCACACATAGACTTCAAAAAATCCAGAGGTGCGAGCCGGGGTTTGAACCCAAGACTTGGTACCCGCAACACGCGTGCTTTAACCAATCGGCCATTACAGCTATTAGCTAGTTAATATTTATAGTTTATCTATTTTATTTATTTTACACAGTAATGGTGACTGTCGACTAGAGTCGGGCGGGCTAGCTGGGCAAGCTAGCTCTCTCACTTCGATCAATAGTCGCTTCATTTTTCAAATCTCATTAAAATGAAGCACTTTTATTTGTAAAGTAAATACTTAACATTAGAAATATCAAAAGTGTTGAGCAGTACTTATGTATGTTAGAAAACTAATTAACGATTATTTTATAGTGAAAAAAAAACTTGAGTTGTACTCACAATGTATAGGTACTTACATAATTGTGAAACCGCTTTCAATATTAACCTAATTCTCAACGTTATCCCATTTATTTTTGAACTAGCTGTGCCCCGCGACTTCATCCGCGTAGTATTGGATTATTGGGTTAAAAAGTATCCTATATGTTAATCCTGGTTATAATCTATCTGTGTTCCAAATTTCATCCAAATCCGTTCAGTAGTTTTTGCGTGAAGGAGTAACAAACATACATACATACATACATACATACATACATACATACATACATACATAAATCCACACTCACAAACTTTCGCATTCATAATATTAGTAGGATAATATGAAGAACATTTATTTCTGTATTCATTCTGTGTAACACGAAAATATATCCATAAATAATAGATAACCATGTTTTCTCGAATTTGTTCATCCCACGTGATGGAAACAATAGTCTTCCGACGGACGCCCACAGACATGACACATGTCTGCTTTGATTTTATATTCTTTGTAATCAGAAAGTACTCTCACCTTATATAACATGTCGGCAATGTAGGTAGTACCACCAACGTATCGTATTGTTTATTTAAAACTAGCTGTACCCTGCGCGCGTGGCTACGCTGTCAAAGATTGGTCGTACCAACTCAGAAACCTTTGTGGGCTCATGCACAACTCTTTGCTGAAGATCATGACATGATCAAATGCATAGTTTACGATTCTATAACGGACATACAGACAAACATTCATTTTTATATACATAATATATAGATATGCGACTCCACGAACTGTCAATAATTGTCTAGTAGCAAGTACCTACGTTGTTCCTGTAACACTCCAATGTAGAGAAAATACCTTCATTTAGTATATTTATTCCGCTAACTGCAGTTTTGTCCAATAGAGTGGTACCTACATAGTCGGTAACAATGAATATCTGCTTGCCGCTTTTGTCTACGTAAAATATTTTTGATTTTTTATAGCAAATTTCGGTTTCTCAGGCGGCTAGTAATTATCAGACATACTAATCATAGTAGAGTTTCTGGTTAGTAATAGATATCTGAACGCGTATAAACACGGAATCAGTATTGAAGTTGACGAGGTCTAGATGATTCCCGTGGCCGCTGCCTTATTACGTTCTGTGCTAATTGAAATAATGACGGCGCGCTATTCGTTAGCAAGTGGTATTTTCGCTTAATAAAGTGGGAATTAACGATGAACTCTGTTTAAAGTCAAATAAGACAAAGTAAAAATATATTGTTCTTTTAGAAAACTAAAATATAATCGTCCGATAAAATTACATTTGGTCCAGTCAAAAGTTATCCCGAGTTCCAAATCATTATAATTTCTCTGAACTTATCATTTTCAGAAAGAAATCTAATATTAATACAATCTACGAATAGCTCAAATACATTCTGAAGAAAAAACTTATTACTCAATAATGACAATAAATATTTATTTTAGTTTCTTCAAATGAAATAGAATTGCACTCAAATTGGTAAACTTTGTGAGCCCTTGATATGATAATAAAGTACTTCAGGCTTTATTACAAGTTATTTTACGGTGGCTGATTGTTGGAGAAGATGTTGGGTAGGGAGGGGGTGGCCTAATAAAAATATAATAAGTACCGGTACAATATATAAATAAATAATAATAATAATTTAGCCCTTTTGACGTCCCACTGCTGGGCACGTGCCTCCCCTCAACACGAGGGGGATTCAGGCCATAATGCACCACGCTGGCCCAGTGCGGGTTGGCAGATTTCACATGTCTTTCGAAAATTGGTTAGATCTTCTAAGACATGCAGGTTTCCTCACGATGTTTTCCTTCACCGTAAGCAAGTGATAATCATATAGAAATTATGATTCGCACAGATATTTCGAAAAATCCAGACGTGCGAGCCGGGATTTGAACCCAAGACCTGGTGCCCGCAAGACGCGTGCTTTAACCAATCAATATATAAATAGTTTTTTTTATCTTCAGTAAGTGATTTTGACATACGTTTCTGAATACGTCAGTTTTGACAGACTTTCTATAGGAAATCTGTCAAAACACGATAGGCGATTTGTCAGTTTTGACATGTTGCGAGTCGAGTGCGAGACGATCGAGATGCCAGCGGTTACAAAGTGGGGCGCCTGGGAATGTGTATGAAACAAGATTTTTGCAAAGCTTACACGTCATTAATATTGGATATACCTATTATGACGTCATTTCCTCACCGCGGCGAAAGTTTCCCACTCGGCGGGTGTTAGCGACGCTATTATATCAAACGAACGGCTGACTGGAATCAGAGCCGCTATTGTTCGGCACAATAGCACTGAAATAAGTTTTAGGAAACGGATTTTCCTTCAGGAAATTACATCATACAAAACTAACCGCCTCGCGGTAAACGTTTTGCAAGTGTGTTTTGCGATAAAGCGTTTGTTTGTAAAATATTGATTAGATTTTTTGTTGTGTGATGTTTAGAATATCCGTCTGCGTGGCTTAAGTGGAGTTTACGGTATTGATATTAATTATTACTCCCACAATGAACATAGCTGCACTTCTGAGAACTCAGCTACTTATCTACGTACTAAGGAGCGGGGAGAAACCTCAAGAACATCGGAAATTTGTTCAAATTAAGCCTTCTGTACCAACGTAGGTAAGTATTATTGGCAAGACACTAACTTTATCTATAATATATGATCACTAATCTGAACTATCGTGATTAAGCCATAATTAAAGTTGGTCTGGTTCTTGCCAAAGTTGGGGATCATCTAATCCTGTGTGACCTACCAAAAGCCCGTTTAATATTCGGTGTCACACTTGAACTCATCCCGGGATTAGGCGGTAATGCATGCTCCGTAGCGGGCGTTATATCGCACCACTATTAGGTGCGTCTGAATTTAATAAACTAGTTAATCCGTGTGTGGAAACTATATAGGTCACACTTTATTACCAAGTAAACTTAGCCTTAATGATGCTGTCTTGTGACAAAATAACTTTAAATTGAAAATTTCATAAATCCCTGATGCGACGACTTTTTAACCTACAAAAGAGCTGATTTTGATGAATTTTCAAACGGCTGAACCGATTTTCATGAAACATAGCTAAGAACACTCTTGATCAGAATACCTATCTAACAAAAATAAATAAAATTAAAATCGGTTCATCCGCTTGGGCGCTACGATGCCATAGACAGACACACAGATACACAGATTCACAGATTCAGAGATACACAAATACACAGATACACATGTTAAACTTATAACACCCCTATTTTTACCCCTGACAAGGGGTTAAAAAAAAACCATAGCCATTGTAAAAAAAAATGTTGTAACGTTGGTATGCCCAATTTATAATCATAACAGATAAGTTATGGTACTGTATGGTCCATGTCGGCGCACTGGCCACTAGCGATAGGCGTTCCTGGCCGACGAGAAAATAATAAATTTAAGAAAACATTATTGTTTTGAAATTGAAAGAACTGCGGTGCGCTGGCAGTGACAACCGGGGTACCGATGTAATAAATTGTATTTTAAATAAGAATATAAATAAATAGATAAATATAATAAATATTTTAATTAGCACGGTAAACCCTATAAAGAGGTTGTCACAGTACTTTATCTTACTTTTACTGATAAATATCAGTCTGGCGATATTTATCATTATTGTTTTCTGCTCAAACATTATGACACTGACAGAAATCAACATAGGGAGTTTAGTAAGACTAAGATATAGAAGTCCAATGTTGGGGTGGGAAATTTCGGAAGTACGAGTATTGCATGTGAATTCAACACTCTAGGCCAAACGTTTCCGAATCACATGCGCTTAATAAGGTGTATAAGATTTACCATAGACCAATCACAATGCGTTAAATTAAAATGTATGATATGATTGGTCCAATACAAATATAATCAAGATCGTTGTCTTTTCAACCAACCAATAACAGTATACCACGTCATCGTTTCGCAGCAAATTCAAATTCCGAACTATCATTCCAATCTAAACTACTCCGCACAACCGTAACCTAATGCTCCATCTATGCTCAATGCGTGTAATTTGAAACTTTGCCAAAGATCATGGGCGTTTGTCCATCAGGTGCATGCCAAACTGGCATAAACTTATTGGGGTAGACGATAACCGTGACTGGAATCCAATGATGTGATTAAATGTTGTGGGTACGGGGTCCATTAGTGCGGTGAATCTATAATCTATGGACTGTGCTATTACCTATATGGTAGTTTGATATTCTTTGCGTTACGCTCATAAACAGCTTGATAGACTTCGATTATTTTTTGTACTTATGGGGTAACCGTGGAAGTTCTTAGCTACAGTCTGACCCGGTAAGTAGTGCTATTGTCAAAATATTGCTAGCGAAGTTGCTAGAAAAACCAATGTAGTTATAAACTGGTATAAGGGTTGATTGCTGGTTGAGGGTTCGATTTCCGCAGGGAAAACTTACGGAAATGGCCTTTCCGTAATTTCTGGTCTGGGTGACACTGGGATCGCCCTCAGTTCATTGTACAGTGCCAGTACAAGCGTTGCTCAGTTTGGGGCCATACAGTTAGTGGGCCGGTCTGGCGATATTTGTCATTATTTTTTATTCAACGTCAATTTTACCATAGCTCCGGTCTGCGACATTTTTATCAGTCGCATTGGATTGTAAAAAACTAATTTTGAATACCTACACCGCGTGACGTTAAGCGTGGAATTCCGGGGCGTGCGGCAGTCTAAGCTGATATCCCCTTGTTTTATAGTCCCACTGAAACACACGCTAAATTCTTAGTGAAAGACAGTAACGAATGTGTGTGTTGTTGGTGACGGTAAATGTCACCCTTGCGAGTCACTTTAGTAAAAAGAAATACGAATCTTTATGTACTTTTGTATGTATAATTATATATTTCGATCGAGCCAAATTTTTAAGAACCACTATTGTTGCTAAAAACTGTCTACTATATATATATCTGTGTCGTAATGCGAGTTTTTGGTATCGCAATCATCTATAAGCTACGATAAGGGTTAAACATGAGACAGGTCGTAGTACGCTTTGCTGAGTGTTATATATAGAAAAAAAACGACTTCTAAAAAACCTGAGTGCACTAAAAAGCTAGAAATAACTAGGGACCTCGTAATTTGTTAGATTTTTTAAAACCGGTCCACAATAAATTTGACGGAAGGAATAAAAGCAACAACAATTTTCTTGTATAGTTCCTACTATCCCTTTTAGTATTTCATAGGGAACGTTTTGTAGATACATATAATTATGTCTGTAAGCATGTACATAAATAATTTATGTAATAAAAAAAACGTTTAGTAAACATACTAAAATTAAAACTAGAAACTGGCCCTTTTTAGTAATATTTGACACACATCCTTAAATACAAAAGTTAATCAGAAACTATTGATCCATTGACGTTCATACCCGAGATAAGACCGTTCGTATGATAAAGCCCTTCAAGGCTAGCCTAGAAAAGGGACAAGGTGTAGGCAACAAAAGCCACAAGGCCTAGGAAATCTGAGAGGAAACTGGAAGCATAATCCCAAACCGAATTACCTTTCATACCTTTAGTGAAACCTGTAACGATGTACGGTAGATTGTTAGGTCACTAACCTCAACACCTCAACAATAGACTTTAGGTACCTACATATACAGGTTAAAATGCTTTTTGTCTGTATATTATTATAGCTTCCGTAAATCGAAGAATAGATTTTTCCTTTGGCACTTACCTGGTATTGGAGGGATGGTATATGTTTTATAGGTTAAACTTTATCCCCCTTATTAATAAACACGGATTAGCTGTTGTGTAGTTAGACCACACTTTGTCTTATTCTTTAGAATGTTAAATTACTGATGACAGAAAAAGATAGTTCGGTGTGTGACTATTTGCCCGCTAATCCACGCACAGAACTGAAGCTCACCAAGCCAGCTTTATAATTTAAATACCTAAATCACAGTGACACTTAATTAGCTTGGCAAGTTTCTTTTTTTTTTTGCTAGACTGACACACCAACTGTACGGTCCCAAACTAAGCAAAGCTTGTACTATGGGTAACCGTACAATGGACTGGGGACGATCCCAGTGACACCCAGACCTGGGCAAATTACGAAAAGGCCATTTCCGAAATTTGCCCCGGGCGGGAATCGAACCCGCAACCACCATGTGCAGTGAGCCGAGCGGCCTACGCTCGAACCACTGCGCCAAGCGGTCGTCGATTATGTTACTAGTGTGTTATTTTCTGCTACCTACCTAGTGTTAATTTAAATAATATTAGTATAAAACAATTTAATTTAAAAAGACAAACAACCAATCCAGCAATTAAATTATAAACTACTCATTCTCCTATAATGTGCGTTTATAAAACTAATTCTAATAAGTGATTATAGATGTAAAAATAAAAAGAATACCACAGTAAAATTAATTTAATTATAATTAATTATTTTAATGTTACTTCCTGCTATAAGTTCTACACTTTATTTCACTTTACTCATAATGCCAAGTTTATGTTGAACTTAAAACCACTAAAACGGGTAATAACAGTAAACTTCCTGAGGTCAATTAAAATGTTGCGTTCATGACACCGTTTAACTGTCGATTCCACTAGAGTATAAAGATATGTCTACTAACATGTGTAGCCATCATCACGAAATCATGCTATCACTGTCAATCTTAATTATGAACTCTTTGATGTGAGCGAGAAGGAATAAGCTTACGTTAATAACACGCTATAAATAAAATTATTATGCTTGCAGGGCTGGTTGTCATTCTAACAATTATGAAATTTGCTATAAGCTATATTATATCTCACTAGCGTGGTGGATGTTAGCGGAAATATCATAATAGCATAGCACGCTATGGACAACATGCTCCAAATAAGGTCCTCGTGGTTTTATGATAAATGGCTCGAGTTTATGAGGTTGCCTCAATAAGGTAGGTTAACACGGATAGGGGCGAGGGTGGCTACAGCAGATTAATATCTTCAACCATCGTTACTCTTAATATTGGACACCGTTTGAGTCCAATGGAAAATTAATTGACAATATTTTTGTTTTATGTGAAAACTAAAATAAAGAGATGATTTATCAAACCAAACACTTGTTTGTTCGATTGTACACCACGGTCACGTATGTGTTCAATTACGGCAGGGGTACATTGAAGTGCAGCCAAATAATATGTGGGTGGTATTTTGGTCTCAATGGAATCAGGGCGAGCCTATTGCCAGTACTGAGCACTTTTCTCCACATTGTAATAGGGATTCGGATTTGATATTATATAAAAAAGTAGATTTTTCGATGTTAAATGAATCTATACAAATAAATAAAATTGGAGTGTCTGTTTGTAAAAGAAATGAGTATATAAGGGGAAGCCTGAAAGTAGCGCCGGTGACAGAGAAAATAAAGAGCGGAAGGTTAGCGTGGTATGGACATGTTATGCGAAGAGAGGATGATCATGTGGTCAAAAAGACGATGAGTATGACAGTGAGCGGTAGTCGGGGTAGGGGACGTCCTAAAAAGACGTGGATGAATTGCGTGGAAGAGGGTATGACCGAAAAGGGAGTGAGTGTAGAGATGACGGATGATAGGCTTGAATGGAAGAAGAGAACGTGCTGCGCCGACCCCACCCAGTGTGGGATAAGGGCAAGGTGATGATGTTGACGATGGAGTGTCTGTTTGTAATATCAAAATAAAGCCTTTTCACTAAATGCATATGAAAGTACATACGACACCTATAACAAAAACGCGATTAAAAAAAAATTTGTCTGTCTGTCTGTGTGTTTGTTCCGGGTAATCTCCGAAACGGCTGGACCGATTCGGGCTTTTTTGTTAAGTTAAATTCCACGCGGACGAAGTCGCGGGCTCAGCTAGTTATAAATAAGAAAACAAATAGGGCATAAAGGTAGACGGTAAAAATTAACGCTATCCACTTGAATGTTGGCTTTCGTCTAGAATACGCTGGAGCGAAACTACCGGTGGGTTGTTCGGAATAATGCACGAGCTCATTTGGTAAACAGCTCAGTGGAACACACCTAAGGTTGGCAGTGAGCGGCGAAACGCAAGAACATCCTGAAAACCCTCCTTGTAATTAAAACTAGTATCTTGTGACGTTGTGAAATTTGGTAGATTCTCGCATTACAAGAATACTTGAAGTACTTATTACTCATAAAGGTGATTAATTCTGATGAAATATGATACCTGACCCCTCAGCCAAGTGGCTTCGTCTACAAGCATTTCTACAAAACGCTACGCTTAAATGTATGAAAATGACATTACAAGTCGATAAGTAGATCACGTGACTTATGTCATTTCCATACATGAAGCGTAGCGATATGTAGAAACGAATGTAGACGAAGCCACTTGGCTAGATGGGCTGGATAAAAAAACTCAGATCTATAGTGGATTTTATTAAACAAATGTAACTGTATAATAGGTTAGCATAAAATGATCAGGCAGGTTTGGCTCATCGGTCATTTTCTTTGAAAACTTTCTTTTTATTCTTGTTTTCCTTTATTGCTTGGATAAACACGTGGACAGATGGTCGACCTGATGGCAAGTGGTAACCGTCGCTCAAGACATCTGCAACTTAAGGAGAACAGACGCATTGTCAGCCTTTTGGGGAGCTGTAAATATGCCCTTTGAATAAGCTCAGATTATAGTGCAAAGGTAAGACTTTAGGTGGGAGATTATTATAGGATTGTGTTCTATGCCTTTGAGAGATCAGGTGGGCTTAGAATGTTCAGTTCAATCTATACAAATAAATAAAATGGAAGCTGTTTGTAATGTCGAATAAACAGCGTTTTAATAACTGTATATGAAAATATATAAATATTATTTAACATTATATAACTGCAGGTTTATAAGTAATTGTAATACTGGACATTTATGAAAGCATATTACGGCATATATCCGTCTTTCTGTCTGTCTGTTTGCTTCGGCTAATCTCCGAAACGGATTTACGAATTTTGCCGGGACTTTCACTGGCAGATAGCTGAAGTTACAAGGAGTAGCGTAGGCTACAATTATATGGTACCACGCGGGCGCAGACGCGGGCAATAGGTAGTTAAAAATAAAATAGGTAGGTAAGTATTATTTATTAGTAGGTACACAGCTTACTTTAACCACCTCTGACGTCGGTCTTCTTTATTGCATTACACCAACCATTTCCTTTTTATTAATGTATTTTCTTTCACAAAGCAAAGTCTTACACACATTTCCTCCTGCGGTGGTTGATAACCCTACTTCAGGTGGAAAGGCCGCTAGGTACACTGAAAACGTTTCTTGCCGCGACAGGGCTTTCCTGTCTAAGGATATATTGCAATTTTCGCATTCACCGCAACGAGTTTCCCGAATGTGTTACATTTAGATGCAACTGATGTTGATGAATGAGCTCTGAATTTGATGCTTATAGATCTTAATTAATCGGACGACCGCTTGGTGCAGTGGTTCGAGCATAGGCTGCTCGGCTCAATGCACTCGGTAGCTGCGGGTTCGTTTCCCGCTAGGAAAAAAATCGGAAATGGCCTTTTCGTAATTTTCCCTAATCTGGGTATGACTGGAATAACCTCCAGTCCATTAGTACAAGCATTGCTCAGTTTGGGACCATACGGTTGGTGTGTCAGTCTGGCGATATTCATATTTATTGATACTGAATTAACTGTCCAAGCGAGCCTCTTTGTGTTGGACCCATGTCCCAACGAAAACGTAATAAAACGCTTGACATAGCCCGGATGGAGTAGAGTTTATTTTACTACTAAGGCATGATAATTTAGTATCACTAAAATAAGTATTCTTAGTAGTCATCACTACTAGTAGTTACCACAAATAGAGAAGAACTCAGTAGATAGGTGCATATGGAATAAAATAAGTGTGATTGTTTTGAATTTGCCTCCATAAAAATCTCGCTAACAAGTTCTTCCGCCCTCGGAATTTTGTAGGTGTTAAGACCAAGAAGCACTATTGTGTAACATACGTTCATGATAATTGAGATATTTTGATCTCCAACCATCTCCGGCGATGCTGCCAATGTAGCACTCTTAATCCAAATCCCCGGTTAAAACTTAATTAGGTTTGTTTCCTATGATACTTGTACATATATCTTTTACTTTAAAGCACAAGATACAATCCTCCAATTTTGTAATATAAACATAAGCACAAATTACTTATCCCTAAAACAATTAAGATCATCCCGGTCTGTTTACAGTCTTATTTATTGCGCCTTACGAACGCCTTATAACTTAGCGAGCAATTACATTTGCCATGTCGTGGGTCCCGGGAATACAGGCCAGATGCGACGCGACAATAGGCATGTCGCTTCTATCATTTTTAAGTACCTATCTCCTTATCTTTGTATTATAATAACACCAACTGCAGATAATGTATTATGTGTATAAAAAAAGAAAAAAATACTAACCGTTAACTCTAACTAACAGTTTTGTGAATGGAATAAACAGAAGGCTTAAATAAATAAATAAATAATAGATTATGTAAGTATAAGGTAGTTCTTTTTTACAATACGTTCTGTAAACATTTGAAAAATATGACCAGGAACTACAAATATCATTTGTTGTTGTATTTTTTTTCTGAATGTGAGAATATTTTTTCAATTGATGCTCCAGTTTTAATGGAAATTTATCTGAAAATCATGGTAGTGTGTGTGTAATTATTTATTTATTAGTTCAATGTATTTTAAGTATTAATTATTATAACTTTAACTGTGCCAAATTTCAAACTCCACCATCCGCGTATTTTTTGTAGAAATATATACAAAGATTTTGCTTGCTTCACGTATTAATATAATGATATTATTATTTGTATGCTGACGTCCATACTAGTTCAAGCGTCCAGAGTCCAGACGTAGTGCGACAATGTCCACGCGAGTGTACGAGTAATATCGCTTCAGACGGCACGTGCCGGAACGATTGCTCGTTAGCTATACGTCGTTACGGTGCACTTTTGTGTGGCAAACGAATACCTTAACTATGGACTTGGAGCTTTTATTTAATTTAATGCCAGGAACCACCTACCTTCAATTTTATTAGGCCAAGTGGAGTCATTACAGTTCTGCTTTTGTATAAGTTTTCCCTAAATCGTCTTCATATTTAGAAATAAACATAAGCGATGTGCAACGTCCGATCGATCTTCGAGCGTCGGTTGATCGACGATCGAGCAACTGCTGTGATAACAAACCTAGATTATAATGTACCGTTAGTCCCGGTATAGCTATCCTAAACTTGTTTCCAAACAAGGCACATCATAAATTTACAACTATGTATTTTCATTACTGTATTATGTAAAATCCTACTAATATTATAAATGCGAAAGTTTGTGAGTGTGGATGTATGCATGTATGTATTAAAAACTACTGAACGGATTTGGATAAAATTTGGAACACAGATAGATTATAACCGGGATTAACATATAGGATACTTTTTAACCCAATAATCCAATACTACGCGGATGAAGTCGCGGGGCACAGCTAGTGTAAAAATAAAGATTATTCATTTGCAGCAGTTCTCTTAAAATTATATTATTTGAAAAAACGGTCCTAAGTCTATGGCTTTTGGAGCCATATTTTTAAGCATACACAAACTAATGTTGGGACGTGACGTGAGCTGAATCCAGAATTTGACGTTTAATCGTCAACTCTAGGCTTAACGGTTATCAAATCGATATATAATTAAAATAATGTCCTCAAAATATTTCACCGCAATTTTGCAGATCTTATTATTGTAATTTTGAGATAATTGAGTAACTTTCAAGACTCAAAGATTCAAGTCCCATATAAAAAAAAAACTAACCTCGGCCCTGAAGTGTATCTTAGATTTGAGCCACTAAAGTCGCTATTACATGTCTGCATCTTGTCACTGACAAAATTACCTACCTAATCTATTATGATAAATAAAAAAAAAAATTAACAATAAATAAATAAATAAATATCGCCAGACTGACACACCAACTGTACAGTCCCAAACTAAACAAAGCTTGTACTATGGGTACCGTACAATGGACTAGGGGCGATCCCAGTGACACCCAGACCTGGGCAAATTACGAAAAGGCCATTTCCGAAATTTGTCCCGGCGGGAATCGAACCCGCAACCACCATGTGCAGTGAGCCGAGCGGCCTACGCTCAAACCACTGCGCCAAGCGGTCGTCAAATCACTAGTAATCTCAATTACTAAGAATAATTTCATGAGTTCTTTTTCTCAGTTAGGACAAACTTCTCCAGCGGTAACTAGATGTCAAATACGGCCATTATCTCTCAAAAATGTATCTTATACATGTTTATAGAAAGATTAGTGTCGGCAGAAGCCTTAGCTAAGGAGCTTAGCGGTCAATCACACGTAGAAACGTGTGAATGATCACCAAACCACTGAATTTAGCTTAATTTAGTAACAATTTGGAATAATTCATTTAATAAATACGTTTGCATTCTATTTTATTGTTGTAGAAAATAAACAACAGCTGTTTAAGCAACAGCATAATAGCAATTTCTCCCATAGCTTTGTTTCAAGCTAGGCATTATACTATCACAATCAAGAGTAGTCCACACTACAAGATGCGTATACATACCTACATTATTGTTATGTACTACTGTCCCTTTGTTAATAGACATGACGTCAGCACCATTATATTCGATCAACATATTCATTTGCACCGTTAATTGAATACACGATAATCCAATTATCGGTATTGGTAATTAATTGTTAAACATGTGTTTATTATTAGTATTACCGACTAATAGTGACATTGATTAAGCGTATGTGAGCTTGTGTGAACGGTAAAATGGCGACATAGTTTTCTGCGACCTACTGTGGCTCTAGCATGTGTTTATAGAGTCGCTAGAGACTACGTGAAACATTAGTATGGTCAATTTTTACCTACTTTCTTGAATGATTAATACATTTTACTATACAAATATGTAACAAACACACTAGGGAATGTAAAAATAGTGACTCTTAAATCAATTGTAGAGCCTTTTGTTTACATATTGATGTTAAAAATATTTGTTTGAAACTCTGTTTTCTGGTTTTTACCGAAGATCATTGTTCGAAACTCTTTCTTCTGATTTTTACCGAACATCATTACAGTGGTTTCCAGTTTATAATAATTTTACTTTTTATTTTATAGAGTGATTTTTGTCTGCTCTCCACGCCTTAGTTAGAGATACTACTAGTAAACTAAGGTAAAAGACCTTAAGGTGAAGGCGCCTGTCTAGCCGGCGAAGTTCAAATTTTTTGAGTTCTTTTAGAATTTTTTCAAAATCTGACAATAATAAAAGACAAATTTTGTAATTCGCGAAAAATACCGTGTGCAGTGCATTTATTAATACATTTATTTTACTCTAAATATTATCACGGTGGATATGATACTAGTAAATCACTAAATATACAAAAATTGCCAGATTATCTGGATAGCTGTCGTTCTTGAAATGTTTTAGAGTAAGTTGGATATATTAATAAATGCACTGCACACGGTCTTTTTCGCGAATTACAAAATTTGTCTTTTATTATAGTCAGATTTTGAAAAAATTCTAAAAGAACTCAAAAAAATTGAACTTCGCGGGCTAGACGGGCGCTTTAGCCTTAAAAGTTATAATTTCTGCTCTATAAAAAATCTAAAAAGTGTAGGCTATTAAGGTCTAAAAAAAATATAACCAAGCAAAGTCTGTAAACACGAGAATAAATTCAAAAATTAATAATTTATTATAATAGTTTACTCAATTAAAAACGTGCTCATTTGAATTGAAAAGCGACCGCTTGCTTCAGTATTTATAAAAACCGTGAAGAAGGTAAAACATTGCATAGAAGGTGCCCTCTACATAAAAGACGATGCAACTGAAAGCGGGTGAGTTAAAAATGCAAAAGCTCTTTACTTGAGTAAACAGTGCTTTTGTGCGGTCTGAGATGCGACCTCGGCGCTGCGTCCGCGAATATTTGATGATTTTGCTTTTATATGTGTTTTATATGAGGAGTAGCGAAGTGCAATGAAACACAGGCTTTTGAAGAAAGCTTATTTTCTTCAAAGTATTTCTTCATTTCCTTGTATACAATACTGCTTTGTAAGTATGTAGATTTTAAAAGTTCTTATTTATTTCGGTCCTCAGGGAATAACTCCGAACGTGGTCAGCTTTTTATGTTCTTTGCTTTTGCTTTGTATCACTTTATGGTATGATGTGTGCATTATATTCTATTTTGTTTCGTCTTTATTGTTATTTAGAATGTGATTACCTACCCTATACTATACTACTTAATAATTATATAATAAATCACTTCTGAATTATCGGAAGTAGGTAATGCTCCTCCAACTCTTCATATTCTTTCTATCGATTATAAATTCTTGTGAGTTCCAAGACAATAAGACAACAAAGACGACCGCTTAGTGCAGTGGTTCGAGCGTAGGCCGCTCGGCTCACAGCACCGGGTGGTTGCGGGTTCGATTCCCGTCAGGGTAAATTTCGGAAATGGCCTTTTCGTAATTTTCCCTGGTCTGGGTGTCACTGGGATCGCCCCCAGTCCATTGTACGGTACCCATAGTACAAGCATTGCTTAGTTTGGGACCATACAGTTGGTGTGTTTGTCTGGCGATATTATTATATTATTATTATTAATTTAGTGTTTCCCCGAGTCTCATATCGAGGGTCAAACCTCTGAGTCTTTGGGTACAATTGTCGATCCTGGTTTACTCGAAAAACAGTTGTGGGAGTGTGTGGCCTAGTCATATTGAAAAAAGAAAGTAATAACGTTTTTTCAGACGATCATACCTCAATTTCTTCACAAAAAACTTTACGCTCCTTCACAAAAGGAGATTGTCAACAAGGAACGAAGTTATGCCGCAACTCTTACTACGTGCGGTTTTATTTAACGTTGCGATAGTGTTGCTACTATCTCGGCCAACACCATGTCTGTACGTGAAGTTAATTAACTTAACATTGTTTGAAAAGAGGAGATAATGAGTTCTTGTTCGTACTTCTTTAGTAGTTGCGGTTCGTATTTAATATCTACTATTGCATTGTATTGCGACCAATAAAACGTTTTTCTTTTACCATAAATTTATGTAGATGTTTAAATGGGTGACTAAGGGTGAAATGGGTACGCTTTTTAGAAATCCTTGTCGACAAAAAAATTACGGCTCGCGATAATATTGATTTATCGATGTAATAAGCAATGTTATAACAAAATATTGTATTTTGAGATTTTACCTTATGTTCCATTATCCCGAATAATGTTGTTATATTTGATCTAAATTCAGAACAAAAAACCGACATAAATTCACTGTGTATTTATTTTTTCCACTGAAATCTATTGACAAAAATAAAGTATCAGTTTACTTTCACGTCAAAGCAATAAATCTATGAAGCACAGTGCTCCGCGGCGCGAACGCTAGACAAAAGGAAGGCAGCTGTCGTTAACTCTGATGACAAATTGCTGTGTCGCGCTTTGCCCCAACTCATCCCACTGTGCTTTCCGGTTGTAAGCTACACAAAATATGAACACTTTACATAGTGGTATTTGAATATTCTGGTCCTGAAAATGAATAGGTACAAACAATATTTTATTATATATACTTACCAACAATAAATAATTTAAAATATATAAATATTAAAAAACCTTATTAGGTTTTTGAACAATATTTTTATTATATTAATTATGTCTCGCAATTACTAACAATGTAAACATTTGGAAAATAACTAAATATTTTTTTTTTTTTTTTCTGAAACTGTACTAGATACTGCTAGCAGATTTTAGCAGATTGCGTGACATCAAATATGTATGCACAAATTCATATTCTTTTTAAAATATCTTGGACAAAAATTACTTTAATATCAATAAATAACTGTTACTTATGTGTTAATATAAAAGGTATACTTACTGAATTCGATATCAGCCAAACACCCTAGTATGAAAGTATTTAATTAATTTAATTGAATTATAATTTCTTAAAATATAAATATTAGAATGTAATATAGGCACATATAATACTGGATAAAAGTAATCAATATACAGGTTGAAACATAAAGGGTATACTTTTTTTTCAAAACATAACTTTGTAATTCTAAAACTATCAGCTTTGGAGGAAACTTGAAAAACAAAAGGTGTTATAGGGATACAGCTGTTAACAGATTTCACAAGTCTACCAAAACTTTAGTACTTCAACCGTCCCACAAATCCGATAGTTTTAGATTTACAAAGTAAAGTTGCAAAAAAATAGTATTCCCTTTCTGTTTCACCTAGTAGATAAGCTAATCAAACAAGATGTCATTCTCAATCAACTGAAAATTTAAACTACGTCTGGTCAAACGTTGAGGCATACGCTTAGCAAACTAGCGCTCTTTTACATGCAAATGGTAACCAATCGAGGATACAACAATTACCATTCTAACTTGACCCCCAACCTTTTATACAAATGCACCAAACAAAAGTATCACGAAGGTCTAGCAAATTGGTCCACTAAACTGCAAAATACGCAGATAAGCTTTAATTAGGTTGTTGGGGGTTTAGATAGCGTCATTGGTTGCTAGTTGTAAAGTAACTTGTTATAAAGAGTAAAATTAGGTACTTTAAAAAATATTAAACGTAGATAAATTTTAACTAGGTATTTTTTTAATTAGGGAACCCATTTTGCCATATATCACTGCAATTCAAACCCGAGATTATTACGATTTAAACTAAGTTCTAAATTCACTTTTCTCTTTATATCCAACAAAAATGAGGTGTTTTATTAGAATAAAAAATATTTCATGCAGTTCCAAGCTCTAGCTATATGCAGAAACTACTACGGCGTAGCCCAGCGGCTACGACATTCGTTACGGCTACCACAAACTACGGATTCGCTAAAATAAAAAATACCATGAAAAAAACAAGTTCAAGGATAACAAAGTAACACCTAGATTTAATTCAATTATATTGAAAACAAAAATTCCTTCGGGACACATTATATTCACTAAAATTACTATAGTTACACATCCTATCAAGTTTACATCCGGTCATAACTCTGGAGTAGCCACCTCTACTGCGTTTAATGGGAAAATATAAAAAACTGCGGGTTATCCCAAAGCCACGGTTTAACGTTCAATAAGCCTCTACAGAGCGGTCCGCACTAAACTATTTTGTGGTGTAGGTAGCTGTATTGGTATATATGCACAAAAGTGTTTACGGTCACGTGTACTCAGAACAGTCTTGTACAAAAGTGTTTCTATGCATAATATATTATTTAAGATGTTAAAATATTAGGTAGACACTTCTATAATATAATATTATACTATGCTTGGATGGCGCGGAAAAGTCTTTTATTATTAGCAAAGTCCACGAATATCCATTAAAATATCTTCTACTCATCTAAAATTTGGCTAAAAATCGTGCGTTATAAGGAATCAGATTCGATCTATACGATAGTCAACGTATAGATTTATTTTTGTTTCAACGATTGCTATTGTTTCCTCAGGCACATAGAGCGTGGAGACTTCACGTTGCTTTCGAACTGAGTGCACTTATTACATGCATACCCCACATTATATATGTAGGTACTATGAATATACAAAGCCCATTTAGTATTGTACTGTATTTTTGTTGTGTTAAGAAATAATGTGACGGAGGCCTCCCCTTATGTGAGACATAATTTATGTAATATATTTTTTTGTCATATACCCTATGACAGGTATAGATAGATACTTATTTCGATTAAAAATATATAAATAAACTTACACAACTAATTAAAACGTTTAACGACGACTTAACTATTTCACGAAACTTTTCACGATGCTGCTAATTTGGAACACTTCCGTTAAAAATCACAGGTCTCCATTATTATTTCGAACAAAAAAAGAGAACAGCAATAATTTCATGCCCTAAGAGGGCTTAATCCAAAAAGTTTTAATGATTATTTACATACCTACAAGTTCTCAAGCCCCAAATTCTGACTGTATTACGGTAAAAGCAAAATTTGTATTCTTATAAAACTTTTGAACACGCTAATTGAAAGGTTGCTTTGGTAAAAAGCGGTGAAGAGGCAACTTCGGAAGACCTTCAAAGGCCGACTGATCTTATAAGGGAGCAAAGAAAGCCCTTGTTACTTGCATGACTATAACAATATGTTAAGTTGATCCGTAAATCTTTGTTCAAATTTACATTAAAGCTACAGCCTTAAGAAAAGTTTTATTTGTTTTTTTTCGGTATCAGATTTTATAGATACCTATATAATATTACTACCATAATACCATACCATATTTACTACTCATGCCATGCCATATAAACCGAATCGAAAGGATCCAAAAAACTTTTCTTAGGATTCTAGAGCATAGGGTCGGTTCCCGGCACATATCCTTACATTGACTCTTTAAAAAAACATAAAATGTTATCTCTGAGTCTCAGACGTCAACAGCACGATTTCATGTTTTTGTACAAACTGTTAAACAACCGCATCGATTCCCCTAACTTGTTACAGAATGTAAACCTTAGGATACCTCTCAAAACTGTTCGCAGAACCAACTGTTTGTTCGCTGTTCCCCGCTATAGCACCATCTACACATCTCACGCATTCTTTCCTCGCTGTTTAACTGCTTATAATAAAAACATTTCTCATATGGATTTATTTCGTGATACCACATCCAAATTCAAAAAGAACTTAATAACCTATTTCTTTGAGCAACTATGACTTATGTGAATTGTTTGTATTATATACACTAAATATATTATATACTAAATTGTATTCTCTCTCATGATTCTCGTTATTTTGTTCTCACTTTATCTACCACTCAGCTCTGATTAATTACTACATAATGTTTTATATTATCCTACTAATATTATAAATGCGAAAGTTTGTGAGTGTGGATGTATGTATGTATGTATGTATGTATGTTTGTTACTCCTTCACGCAAAAACTACTGAACGGATTTTGATGAAATTTGAAACACAGATAGATCATAACCGGGATTAACATATATGATACTTTTTATACTACGCGGATGAAGTCGCGGGGCACAGCTAGTTATATAATATATAAATGTTGGCACTCTAGGTCTGTAAGGTGTACTCAACTTGTTTTGTATGTTTAGTCGATGTACATGACTGTCTGTTGTCCAAAAAAAAAAAAAAAAAAATAGTCAATACGTTGAACCTTACAATAAGGTTAAGAACCGAGACCCAGTGACCCCTCAAAATCTCGCCCCTTAATTCCTAAACACACTTTAAAGAATTTAATAGGTCCTCTACAAGTAGGTATGTAAATAAGTATTTGTTTTTATTTTTTTTACTTCTTTTGCTTTTTAGGATGCTTAACAATATAATACGCTTTATAATATAATTCGTAAATAAGGAAACAATTCTGTAAAAAAACAAAATACAATAATCAATGCGATAAAAAACAAGGTGTCTACTATGCAACAAAAAGTGTTTTACCAATAAAAAAACGAGTCGAATAACGAGTCGAATAGGACTTCGACGAACGAGTGGAAAAGTGTTTTTCAAATTACGAACGACATAAACAAACTGTAACAGACTTCGAATTTCGAACTACAGAGCTTTAGAACTAGAAATAGTTCTCTCCGAAACTTGTCGTCTAGCGCGGGAAGTGTAAAATACTTACATTAAGAAGTTGGCGTGTGCGCGTCATGTCTTCAATGCAAGCAGGACATTATAATTAGGTGTGCACGCAGAGTTCGTATCATACCCACTTATTAATTTGATGCAAAGTATACACTTTCTTCAATCATAAAGGCCTCGCTCACACAAGAGTCGTGGCGGCGTCGCGGCGGAATCGTGGCAGTATCTTGACACGAGCCTACCGTGTATTTTCTAGACTCGATTGTGGGCAGCTATACTTTCTCATTCCAGCAGCTACTACTTGATAAAAAGGCGACGGCATCCTCCCACGCTGCTACTGCGTCGCGACTGGACTCTATAGATGAGCGCACTGTCATTATACAGTTGAAACTGAAAAGGTATACTTTTTTACCCAAACTTAACTTTTCAATTCTAAAACTATCAGCTTTGGAGGAAACTTGAAAAGCAAAAGTTTTATAGGGATACAGCTGTTGACAGATTTCATAAGTCTACAATACCTTCAGTACTTCAACTGTCCCACAAAGCCGATAGTTTTAGATTTACAAAGTTAAGTTGCAAAATAAATAGAATACCCTTTCTGTTTCACTTAGTATTCCTAAATAAAATCTAGACGTAGCACATCGCTTGGGCGTCCGCTCCCCGATACTGCCTCGACCCTAGTGTGTGTGAGTGAAGCCCCTTATATAAGCAAAACAGAATCGAAATACGTAATGAAACCGGATCAAAACATACAACAACAAAAATGGAACGACAAAAGCTGCGCGTGTCACACGAGTTGTCCACACATCGACTTGTTTCCACCAGAAAGCGTCCATTGAACGCGAAACCGAATGCGCACCCAGCCGCGAACTGATACATTCCAATACACAAAAATACACAGTAAATGCACGAAATAATACATATGAAATACGTTTTGTGAGGAAATGAAGTAGTTTAGACCTTTTAAAAATAATTGGGTGGCATCAGGCCTAGTACCGCACAGAAAACAAAAACACCACGTCTATTCGACCTGGTAACGCACTGAAAATATAACTTAATAGTGATGTGTGAGTGTTGAAAACAAACGCAAATATTTTATAGATTTGTTTATTACAAAAAAGCAAACTTTGATGAATAATCAAATGCACGACTACATTTTATTATAAATGTTTCAATTAGTATGGAAACAAAATATTTTAGGAATCAATATTTTTATATAACGTTTAGTTCGTTAAAACATGGCAAACAATATGATTTGTTGCATTTAATGTAATTCACTTGAATTTGGAAAAACTAGTTCTATTTGTTTTTTACACTTTCGCTTATATTCATTTTAATAAATCAATCCGTTAGATAGACACTGCACAAAAAGTCGTATTCACTACACAGTCTTCAAACACTTGCATTGCGCACTCTAAACACGTTTATCGAGAACTGTCAGCACTATGCTAACCGGTCGCGCCGCGCTGGGCGACGCGCTTTGTTCAGTGCGGTACCAGGCCTTGATATCAAGGCCTGGTATCGCACTGAAAGAATGTTCCTATTCGTTCCTTGCGAACCAGGTCGAACAGACATGGTACATTTTTTTATAAACCATTGAATTCTATTTTTAAAATGAAGCTCAGATATATAACTATCTCTTTTGTACCTTGAGTGCAACCAAAGTAACAGCTCCCGCACAGTGCGAGAGGACACAATTTTAGCCTTCGCACTGGGGGAAAGACCAGGACCAGGCCAAAAAGACCTGGCTTAGCATCGAACGTGTTAACATAATAATGTTTCACGATTGTACAGTCAACATCAAAATCTATGTAAATTTGTTGATTCCAATACAGGTCATAAATGGTTTGCTTGCAACTCACACACCAATTACCTTGAGAAGAACAAATATTCCCCCACCGTAAAGAAGTAATTTCAAGTGATGCCCTCAGGGAGTTGAGCAACAACGTGTCAGGACAGGCGTGAAAGCAATATCCACACGTCGTGTAAACATGAATACATTTGAGAGGAATTGGATTAAGCCATTGCATAGGCAGCCATCAGAGGAGATGAGAATATCGCAGACAATATTGGTACTGATGTGTTGATCTTATCTTATATGTAAAACTGAATTAAAATTACCACTTTATGTAAAAAGGAGAAAATTGCCTGCAAAATTTTCAAAGAAACCAGTATTAAGATTCGCAAATCCGACCAAGGGTGTGTTACGATTTGCTCTTTGCCAACTTGGTCCTGGGCAAAAAATTGGCAGAGCTGTAAGCTTCTTGATATCAAGCTTCTTGATAGGTAAGTACTTACACACGGACGGATGGATGGATGAAAGGATTAATGGATGGATGGGTGGATATATGATTGGATGCATGGATGGACGGATAAACTGACGGACTGACGGACTGAAGGACTGACGGACTCATGGTCGGACAGACGGACTGACGGACGGTAGTACGGATGGACGGGCATATGGACGGACGCACAGCCTCGATGATCTTATAAAGGTTCCTCTTAGATACTACTGAACCCTTAAAATGAGATTCTTTGAGAAATATTTAGTTATTCTATCATCGTATTTTTTACCCCAGATATATATTATATTTTCTACAAAGTAATTTCATTATTTTATCGTATCTTTTGCTTAGCTTACATTTTTGCTTCTGAAAACACCGTTATCTTCCATGAGTGGTTCAAAATCCAAGCCTATTTTTTACAAACTACCCTGTACTGGGATTGTCCAGTCGACTGTGTGACTTCGGGTTGACAAAACGAAAAAAAAAACTACAGTTGTAGAGAAAAAGTTGGTGCTTGGTGCAAGCGGCTAGCTCGACGTATTGTCTGGACCAGTTGTACGGCGCTTAAGTTTTTTACTCTGTTTATTGGGATGGTGAGAATGGTATTGATCTGCTTCTTAGTTTTCATCCACTGTGTTACATGAGCATTCCAATCGTGATCTTGCTCATGGTTTTGTATGTAACCTGTTATTTTAACGCACGATATTTTGCATGTCACGAAACAAAAAAAACAGTTATTCTTTGGCTGGCCCAGAGCAGGCTGGCGGATTTTACGTCTTTCGAAAATTAGATTTTCTGTGGCATACAGGTTTTCTCACAATGTTTCCTTCACCAAAAGCAACTAATAATCATATCGCTATTATGATTCACATACAGATTTCTAAAAAACTATATTTTTATCGAGCCCAAATCTGCAAGCTTTGAAAGATGTATACCCCATGTTTATCGGACATTCTAAATATCGATGATTTACAGCATACATCTTCCACGCGATTGTGGGTCCCTAATCGAACTCCTTTGACCTACCTGTTGTACATTCCCAGTACATAACTCAACTTGACACGTCAATAATAAAAAGCCTGCCAACCGTAAGCAGCCTACATCACGACAAGAGGCGCGAGCTATTTCCCCGTAACACCCATTGTGTTCGAGGGTTGCCACAGCGAAATTTATTCCTTTTCGATTTATTTTTACATAGTCATGCGTTACTTGTTAGTAGGCAATGTATTGCGAGGTTCTGGGTTATTGGGTTCCATTTTATATCGCCTACCAGATTATTTGGAATTTCAAGGTATAATCTAGTTGGCGATAAAGTTAATACACAAATAAGTCCATTGAACATTATTTTTGGATCATTTATTTAAATTCAGTCAAAAACACTCCGTATGAATGTTAACGCGCCATGGTTCGTCACAAATGACCGAATACACAAAGATCTTAAAATCCAGACGGTAAAGGAAGAAATAAAAGAGAGATTTCAAAAGTACAAAAAGATGATTGAGAACCACCCAATTATTTTAGCTACAGAGCTCATGAACGAAGACCTAAAATTTACAAGACTAAAGAGCTCCAATCGATTTGATTAATTAGCTAAGAATTGGGCAGGCGCAAAGACTGTCTACCCTAAAAATAATAATAGGGCGGTGTTACTGAACACTGACCTGCATGTCCTTCTAAATTAAAACCAAAAAAATTGTTGAATGTCCGCAGAGACAGATTGCAATGAAAAATATATAAAAAAAAATATGTATTTAAATTCAAATCATTATTTTTATAGTACGCATATTTAAAAAAGTTACCCACATTATTTCACGGTGAGAACCCTAAAGTTAAAACGTCCAAACTGTCAAAAGCAACGATTCCCATTACACCCAAATATGGCAATATTATTGTTTTAGTAGAATTGAGACGCAGACTTTATAGTATAGGTAGACCTGTTTGATCATAAAATAAGAGGTGCTAGCCGGAGATAGAACCTAGGACCTAGTGCAAGACGCGTGGTTAACCAATCGGCTACCACGATGTTAGACAGTATTCCGCGAAATTTATTTGTCCTATCACAGCAGTTAAACTTCTGAGGCATTCATTTCCCACGTGTTCACGTTTAGTAAAGCCAGTCTCTTTGCCTTACATAACTATTCCTTAGAATTTCCATCACCTAGAATTTCTTTATTACATGCCCGTCTACAAGTCGGAATGGCGTTTTACTTCATGAAAGGCGTCTTATTCACGCTGAAAGCAAAGAATTTTCATTGCTAGGTTTCTGAAAAGGATTTTTAAATATTAAGTATATGAAAATATTGGGTCAACAAAACATGTTTGGTGTCAGGGATTTTAATAGAAAATAATATGTTTTTTTTTTAAATAAATATAGTAAAGAATTTTTTATTCATTATTTCAAAAATCACATCCTACCTACTGATAGGGTAAAAGTATTCACACAAATTCCTGTATAACAACAATATCTAAGCAACATTTAAAACAGTCAAGTTTATCACAATGTTAATGCAATAATTATAAATAACTTTTTTATATCAATGATCTATGGCTTATCGGCCAACTAGTCGAAAAAGTCAAGTGTAGGTAAAAACGTACCTACCTACATTTATACGTAAAATCTTTCGAACCATAAACATACAGTGCAAAGTCAGTACGGCAGGTAGAACTAGATACGTCAAGAGAGCCGCCCGGTCCAGGCTTGGGCACAGACTTTTTTCTCCGTCTTTTTTTCATTTTGATAACTGAAGTTTCACAATAGACTGTGAAACGAGACTGAAAAAGTTACCGATAAACTTGTTTTAGAAACTACTCGCGCTATTTCTTAATTAATTCTAACAATGATATTTACTTGAACAATTTAACTGACAGCGTTTAAATTAACTTTGACAATAACACTAAGGAAACATTCCTATTACAACAAATACGTCTGTCGTGTCCGAGAGCCAAGCGCAGAGTGCCTCGCTCGTTGTTCTGCGCGCTCTTTTATACTTTTCCACTCGGTGCGGTTATGTGGGTAGGAGAATTATCTAACACTTTTCAAATAATGTTAAGGTGAAGGCGCCTGTCTAGCCCGCGAAGTTCAAATTTTTTGAGTTCTTTTAGAATTTTTTCAAAATCTGACAATAATAAAAGACAAATTTTGTAATTCGCGAAAAAGACCGTGTACAGTGCATTTATTAATACATTTATTTTACTCTAAATATTATCACGGTGGATATGATACTAGTAAATCACTAAATATACAAAAATTGCCAGATTATCTGGATAGCTGTCGTTCTTGAAATGTTTTAGAGTAAGTTGGATATATTAATAAATGCACTGCACACGGTCTTTTTCGCGAATTACAAAATTTGTCTTTTATTATAGTCAGATTTTGAAAAATTTCTAAAAGAACTCAAAAAATTTGAACTTCGCGGGCTAGATGGGCGCTTTAGCCTTAACATTAAGGATTTGTAACTTGTGATTGAATAGGGTTTGATTCTATGAATAGGTACCTACAGCATGTTTCTCTATGGGACTAATGTCGAATTCTCCAACACCCTACTTTCGCTGCTAAGACCAGTTACGATAGATGTTAGATTTATGTCCGCAATTTAGATTCATGGTATCTTAACAAAAACAGCGGCCGATGGTTTAGGTAGGTGGTTGTTTTTGCGACGCCATCCCCGAAGCATTGACGAATCTTATCGCAGTCCTGGCGGAGCGCCTTATCGCCGTGCGGCGCTCGCACTTTGGGAAACAATGCCCATTACGAAGAGCACAGAAGCGATGGATGTGCGACTATAGACTCTATTTAAGTATTCACTCAATTTTATTACCATGAAATAGAAGCCAATTTTGTTGTTCGTCTATTTTCTAAATGATCTGATTGGGATATTTAGGACCTTATCTACTAATTACACAAACTATGGACTTGCTTGTAAAATCGTAACGAATAACTCGTTACTTTCATTTATTTAATGATTATAATTGCCAGATTGACACACCAACTGTATGGTCGCAAACTAAACGACGCTTGTACTAAGGGTACCTACCGTACAATGGACTGGGGGCGATCCCAGTGACACCCAGACCTGGAAAAATTACTAAAAGGCCATTTCCAAAATTTGCCCCGACGGGAATCGAACCCGCAACCACCCGATGCAGTGAGCCGAGCGGCCTACGCTCAAGCCAATGCGACAAGCGATGGTCCTTGCCTAACAGAACGAATTTAACGTTCAGTTTCGAATCTTATACAATATTTATTAAGACCGCTGAAAGAACGCTAATTCGAAATCGAAAATCGAAATGATATTCATGAGCTATCAATACTCCTAGCCCATCTAGTTCGAGAAGATAGTTTAGTAACTTCAAAGTAAATTAGCTCATCCATATTTTCAGTCGTTCGTGTCCACGAGATATCTCTTCTGTTGGCGCGGCCGCGGCTGCGTCGCGTAACTCAACATGATGATAAGATGGATGGATACATCATTCAGCGTAGCTTTTGTGTTCCCAGTTTATGGCTCACGAAATTTAGGACGTGACGTGAGCTGAGGACGCGAGCGGCCTTGTCAATTATTTACAACATACGAAACTAAGGTACGGCATTGGATAGTGGAGCTGACTATTACTGGAAATATATCTCGTTGGGGAATAATAAATATTTGGGGAAGTTTATAGACGAATCGCGGAGTAGGTACGCACTTAAAATGTTACCTACCTTAAGTGTTGAGCACAAATTTTGCTTCAGGTATTTTATCTGTGGCATTTTTCTTGTACTTGCATATTTCCCCACAGCGCACGCGTGGATTTTGACAGTTAACTGTGGCTTATTTGGTAGCAACCTTTTTTGTTTAGTATATTTTTTTAAAAAAAACAACTAACGTTCGCACATAATGATAAAGAGTGATGAAATGTAAACTACATGGTAATAATAATATACTTTAGGCTGAATCCTCCTCCTGGGGAAGGGAGGCCTGTGTCAAGGAGTGGAACATGACAATGCTTTTCTAAATGAAGTAAAGTAAGGTTTTACGATATCTACCTATTTTAATATTCCTTAACTAAAACACTCTGTAAGTTTCAGATATTACTACTTCGCAGAAACCAAATAAAGAAAATTGTTTTCCCCGAAGTTTACGATTTTACGTCTTCGTTTGTAACAAGGTAAGTTTATGGTTGCTCTATCTCGGGGGCAACTTGTGAAATGAAAGCGCTTGTTTCACAAACAGCCACATCGCATCTCGTGTATATTTGATTTTAAAGACGTTGTAAAAGTAACTACACCCTTTCAAAAACTTTGGAGATAAGTCCGAAGTGTAAAGTATATACTTACCTACATACCTCAGACGAAAGGAATAACGTAGACGGACTGCGTATAATTGGTGACTGAAGACAGCTAAGTAATGAATACCAAATATTATTTATCCAGATTATTATCTAGATTTGCTCACGATTTTGTCAAAGTCAAAGCGTTTATTTTGTTTAGGCCTACGGGGGCACTTACAAATTGTATTTTTTCATCATTTTCTTATTCCTACAACCGGATCAGAACGCGACCTCGATTGAGAAGAAACGGCAAGAAACTCAGCGGGCTTGTGTTTTTATTACTATTACCTATTATTAATAAAAATATTATTTTTAAATCGCCAGTTGGTTATATACTTATTTATTAATTACAAAGAGTAGTAGATATGAATGATAATATATTACATTATTTTTTATGGTGCAATAGTGGCATAAATGCATTTATTATATTTTATATGATAAAACAAGGCTGATTGCCTCTTCAGGTGTAATGTCACAGAACCCCTCTAACTTCTAACACACATTTAAGATAAATAGCGTTATTTCTCCCCGCATTTGATACATCGCGTTTGGACACGCAACACGCGTCCGTCATTGTCTCACGTTGACATTTTATAGACAACAATGTTTTTGTTGCTGACTGTGCGTTTACAAAGGGCTCGCTGTATGAGTGATTTTGTTTATCTAGTCCTAAATTTGAATAAAGAATAGGAATAATGTTTTCAAAATTCGTTTTTTTTGCAAGTTTATTTATTGTTGAGATCGTCTTTTGTTTTTTATTGTCAATTTAATATTATAAAGACAAAGTTTTTAATGTTGGCAGTTGCAATTACACCATGATTACTAAATCTTTCAGGGAATTATAAACAAGAGCCTACTGGTCATAAACGGTGTCGTTTCCAAGACGAGCCTTTGGCTAACTTGAGTAGGTAAGTACCTATCTGCCATACCTAGTAGAATAACCATAAAATATTATTTTTTAATTGAAACAAGCATCAAAACATAAAACCAGCTTTGTTTGCGGCCTAAAACAAAGACGATAAAAATAAGCAAGTGATGTTGATGCCTTCAAAAAATGTAAACATAGCGGCTACAACGGCAGAAACTGTAGCGCATAACTCCAGCGATGTTACGATCAAGTTCACAGATACATTGTACTAGAGCTTGTACCGTGGCATAGTTGGGTATCTCAAGACAAGCCAGGCAAAATCTTTCGGGCTTTTAAAATGCGGTCTGTCTGCACATCTCCACAATAAAACTCACATTCTATAGGGTTTAGTGCTGATACTATGCTGCCGTCACTTAAAGTTTATAATGAGTAGGTAAACACAGTTTTGACCTCCAAACACGAATTCAAGTTCCTGGAAATTATAGAGATATAATTACCCACTCTTTTCTATGTGAGACCCATTAGTTTCTATAAATGATAGGAAAATATGACACTGACCGGGCTATTGAGAAACAGTTGCGCTTTCATGTAGTAAATATAAAAACACAATGCGTGAGTTTCGACAGTTTTTCTATAGGGAAACTGTCAAAAGTGACGTATTCCAATTTGACGTATTCTGAATCGAATATGAGTCAAGTCGAGCGACAGTCGTTAACAGAGTTGGGCCCCTGGTGTCTTAACTCATCTGGATTAGCGAGCGAATAGTTACCCACCGAACTATCTCTTACTGTTATCAGTAATTAGACATTCGAAAGAAGAAGACTAAGCATGGTGTAACTATACAACCGCTAATCCACGTTTATAAATGAGGGAGATTAAGTTTTCCACTTTGTTCGCCACACTAGTCCTACGTCTACTAGTCTAGTCTAATCTACTAAACTAGTCCTACGTAAAATAACAACTCCTGTGTTACCTGTTTACTGTTGTTCTTCTAATACTTAAAGAAACAACCCTGGCGGCACCTTTTAAATCTCAAAGCGTCTACAAGTCTTGAACCTCAGCAGCACTTTTGTGAATAAAAATCTTAGGCAAGGCAAGTAAAGCGCTGAGGAAGCGGAACGGGACCGGATACAAGATAGATGACAACAGAAGGTCAACTTGGTTGTAAACATTAATTTTACATTAGCTACCTTTAGAAAGCTATAGTAGTTTGACGTGCTTATAGTCAGTTATATTCGCGAAAACGCATGACTTATTTCAAAATGATGCATAGGTAAGTATTCCAGTGACCACATAAATCGGTTTAAATGTTCCGTCAATGCCAATTCGCGGTAGATACCACAATAACCAGCCTCTCACCGAAGATGCTTAGTAGCTATTATAACTACATTTCGTACGATGACTGAGACAGTCGAAACCCCTACCCTACCCCCCCCCCCCCCCCTCCTTTCTCTCTCATCCCTCTGTCACACCCCCCTTCAGGTCAGCAACGTGCGAGCAATGCCTTTGGTATTGCAAGCATTTGTAGGCAACGGTGACTGCATAAAGTCAGGCGGGTCGAACGCTTGGGCTTCATGTTAGTTTGATTAAAAACAAGATCTGGCTAACAGCATGCTATCTAAATATATATAACTCAAAGGTGACTGACTGACATAGTGATCTATCAACGCACAGCCCAAACCACTGGACGGATCGGGCTGAAATTTGGCATGCAGGTAGATGTTATGACGTAGGCATCCGCTAAGAAAGGATTTTGATTAATTATACCCCCAAGGGGATCAAATAGGGGTTGAAAGTTTGTATGAAACTTTGTCAATTTAATTCCACGCGGCGAAGTCGCGGGCACAGCTAGTAGTTCATATAGCTGCGCTGTTACAGTTCATACTGTACTATAAAACTAACCTACTGTCAAGTTATCTATTATGCGCCAAAGCCCAGGTCAAAAGTACGTAAGCCAGGATGAAGGCTTTGCGGACCGAAGACTGTTCCTTCCTAGTACTTACTGGTAGTTTCTTTGCCTTTGCCACTATTGTATCGCAAAGGAGTTTTGTAATACTTTAACAAGTATCGCACTGGGAATTATTAACGGTGGAACTGATTTAAAGAAATTGGAACTGTATTTATTTGAAGTACGGTTTTCAGTTCACGGAATTCTGAGAGCTGGTTTTGTTGTGAAAAGTTATCATAATATTATTGAAGATGGAATAATTGTTAGTTTTATCACGTCCATGGCATTTAAGGAATACAACTAGATTGGCTTGCAGTTACCAAATACTTCTTAAGAGTCAATTTTAATATTAAAATGAAAGTAGTTGTATCTGTGTTTTGAGCTGATGCATTATTGTATCTATTTTCTGACAGCAATGGATCCTACTAATATTATAAATGCGAAAGTTTGTGAGTGTGGATGTATGTATGTATGTTTGTTACTCCTTCACGCAAAAACTACTGAACGGATTTGGATGAAATTTGGAACACAGATAGATTATAACCGGGATTAACATATAGGATACTTTTTAACCCAATAATCCAATACTACGCGGATGAAGTCGCGGGGCACAGCTAGTAGTACATAATTCGGAGTTTGTTTTTTGGGACCATACAGATGGTATGTTATTCATACTCCAAAACAGCACAACCACAGAAAACAATTCTTACAACAGAACCACCAGGAGAACAAGAAAGTTTTCAATTAATCATTCAACTTACATTGAGCCCGTCACGTAAACTTTAACTCTCTGAGGAGAAAATAAAACATTACTCCAACCTAATTTGACTAAAACATATCCGCTCTCCCAAGATCATAAATGTCACGGAACATCTCGGAGTTGTCGAAACATAAATTCGTGCGTCCCACAGGAGATAAAGTGGCCTGCGGAGAAAATTGATTAGCCAAGAATCAGCTTACTCGAGTGTAAGGGCGACGTTCGACTTGAGCCGGTCGGGCTAATAATAAGAATTAATTGTTCTTAGGCCATTTAAATAAAGCTATCAGATTGGTCGAAGCGAGTGGGCCACCTGGCTCAAGTTTACGGTCACCCCATAACGTTCACAATATATGACTAGCAACAGGACTGCGGTAAGGTTTATTGAATAAAATAAACTAAGCTAAGACCTGCAACCTTTTCATAATTTAATTGGTATCACGCCTATTTCCCGATAATTTATCTAGTAGAATCTAGTAAATTAAAACCTTAATTTACTAGATTCTACTAGATAAATTTGAAGCCTTGAATAAAAAACGGTGATTTGGAATAGCCTACTTTCCTTGAAGATCATTGGCGAAATATTGATGTACAAATGTGCTTTATACAGCTGTATAATATCCTCGGGAAATAGGCGTGATAATTATAATAATAATAATCTAGTAAATTAAGGTTTTAATTTACTAGATTCTAAACTCTTTTTTCTAAATTACTTTTACTATTATTTTATTGTTTATTTTTTAAATGGATAGAAAATAATCTCTCTCATATATCTCATGACTGTCTCATTCGCAACATAAATTTCAACGTCACAGAAGCCATAAACTGAATAGCAAACGCGTGTAATTTCTTGAGTCACAACTTACTGTTTTAAGTATATTACATCATTGTTAAACGCCTGACCATAGTAGGTACTTACATAATACTCGTATCTATAGGCACAGACTTTTAATCTCGTCGGTAGTCAGCCAATTAATTGTACACTGAGAGCCGGCCTCGATACAAAACTAAAAAAGTTAAGGAGAAATTTTCTACGAAAACCCCTTTTTTCATAAAATAAATGTTTCATTATCGCCTTATTGAAATTATGTGAAGGTGCTAAATTGCTGTCAGCCTAATAACAGGATTCTTAATTTTTTTTTGGAGACCTATAAGTCTTTAATCTAATAAATTAAACAAAGATTATAATAGATCGCCAAAATATAGCAATAGGTAGAACATGTTGACACGTCTACACAAAAAAAAACTATGAACGAAAACTGGCTACGATAAGTACGGAGCATTTCGTTTCCTGGAAACTTACGACCAGCATCACAATTTTCCACTTCATAGATATGAAAGACAAAAATCACCCGTCGTGCCAATATTCAAACCTTTACCACCGTCCTTTAATATTGGCCCAGGTGCACTGTTATCCCTCTGGGGAAATGATTCTTTTACAGCATCCCCTTTATGCCTCCACCATTCCTTTGCCTGTGACCGTGCTCTGATGTGTGAGTCGATCTCGATAGATGTGCTGCTCTTATTTTGCTTTAGCCTTTATCGCTTTGTCTTTGACGCGATCGTGTGTTAATTCGAGAACGTAGTCTGTAGCATCTTTACCGGCTACGGAAAGGAAATTTAATCCATAAAACAAAGGCTTAAGTTACACAGATAAAAATCTAATTCACGATAAAAATCTAATTCACGATAAAAACTTCTGTACTTTTTCAAAACTGTAACTCATTACTATTTGTCACAAGTAAAATAAATTGTAATTTAAATTTTAAATCGAAAATATAACTACAAAGCTGGAGTAATAAGATGAAATCAGGATGAAATGTAATAAATTTAGCGAAAACGACTATCGCTCATATTTATAAACTAAGAATGTATACACTTAGCGCCCACAGTTTTCTGTTCAATATCGAAAACCCCATTATGTTGCTAGAATATAGGATAATATTAAAAAGGTAGAATATAATTTGTATTATAGATAATTGTAAATAATCGAACAGATTTTATTTAACCAAAACTATACGGTACATTCTACATGAGTTCGAAATACGTCTTCGATAGACGAATTTTATAAAAAAACTAATCTAACTTTCCGTCGAAAGAACGAAACCTAACCGCCTAACGAAACGAAACCATTGCGTAAAACTATAAGCTCTACTCGTAAATAGTTCTGTAAAGATAATTCGAAAAGTTCCAATGATTGCTTCCACCCCTATTTTGGAATTCACTCCTCCTTCGAATCGGTCAAATAAAGGAACGTGGCTCATGCGTAATTCATTTTCAAAGGCGCTTGAAAATATTCACCTCAGTCCTCAGTACTTACGTCTTCATATTGGACAAGTTTATGGAATAAGCTATCAGTATTTTGTAAATATTGGTTACGTTTCGCTTTGACCGGGCAATCTGGGAATTACTATTTATTTTCTTCTTTGATGTTTTCCCAATCGTACACTGTTTTGGGATTTTAATTTGTCATTTTGATTTGATTTGTTTTTCCATTCGTACTAAGGCTCAAATTGATTAATATATATTTTAGTTAACTATACATTATGTAAGCAGTGATAGCCGATTGGTTAAAGCACGCGTCTTGCGGGCACCAAGTCTTGGGTTCAAATCCCGGCTCGCACCCCTGGATTTTTCGAAATCTATGTGCGATTCATAATTTCTATATGATTATCACTTGCTTACGGTGAAGGAAAACATCGTGAGGAAACCTGCATGTCTTAGAAGGTCAAACCAATTTTCGAAAGACATGTGAAATCCGCCAACCCGCACTGGGCCAGCGTGGTGGATTATGGCCTGAATCCCCCTCATGTTGAGGGGAGGCCCGTGCCCAGCAGTGGGACGTCAAAAGGGCTAAATTATTATTATTTTATACGTTATGTAAAGATAAGCTATCAACAATTATGTTCATACCGTAGATACCTATCTCGATTGATTGACATCAATCACAAAGTCGTACCTGAGTATGTCTTTAATTTGGATCATAACTATATACAACTATTTTGTTATGCGATCTTATTATAATTATTATTTTATTGAATACTGACTACTTATCATACCAGGCTGTCTAAATTATGTAAGTAGGTAAAACATTCACAATTTATACAATGTAAAAACAGATTACATAAATCTAGGTAACCCATAATATGTATCTTGAATCTGAGCAAAATAAAACCTCCTAAGATCCTAAGTCTGACATCAAAAAATAACGTTTTAGATATAACTGGACCGAGGGCAGACTAAAATAGTCTGCCCTCGAATAAGATGTCATTAATTCAGTTGGGAAGCTAAAAATCCTTAAAGCCCAAAGGATTTCAGTGAGCTTCGACGGCACGCCAGCCGTTCATATATTATTCAGTCTGCGTCCGAGAGCGTAAATGAAAAAGTTTTTGTATTCAATGACTATTCGAACACCGCCAAAATACTGGTACACCCAAAACTTTCCGAATCGAACGAAAATTACGAGTTGGAGTTGTCCCTGGCTTGTTGAATATTCAGAGCGCGTCCGTCGCCGCGTATGAAGATTAAGTAGTGATGTAAAAATATGGAGCTTTATCTTTATAATATGCATTTATAAATTCATGAGGATATGAATATTTTATTATGAAATTTAAAATTATAAGAGGTTAAATTTATTCGTCTAGACTAGACATCTTGTCAGGTTGCGAATAATAAACGAATACTTTTTAATGTGAAAACATTTTGATATTGTTGAGTATAATCATTATTTTTTATTTATTCTTTAATGATTATCTTGTGATGCACCCATGATTATCACGAATAGAGCAGACAAGAAAATGTACGCTCTATCAAACCTTAAAACAGCGGATCCACGTAATGACCCTTTATTAAAAAGGGAAAGAGGTAGGGAATTTAATCAAATGAACTAATAACACGGGAGCAACGAGCTGAAATAACGGCAGCCTTCAGCCACTGAGTAAGATTTAATCTTGAAATTCTTCCCGGCTGGTTGCCGGACCGTCACGTCGCGCGAAACCGATGATGTGATTAATATGACCGCTATATACCTACCGAACAATCTATCTTTATTTTCGTCTTGTTGAAAGATATTTTTTCTGATAATTCCTTTGATAATTAAGTTTGATTAGTGATTGTAGATTGCTATCAATGCTCATTACCATTTTTTGTCCTACAATTTTCCTTCCCAAATAAAAACCTTTTTCCTTAAGATAATGTGGTAATTTTAACTCGCTTAGGGTCTAATTTTTGGTGCCTTCGTTACTACTGGAGAACCTGATGTAGGAGAAATATGGCAGAGCAGAAAAGCAAATAAAAACAGTGTGGCAAAACATTTGAAAAACTAACTACTGAATAAAAGTGATGGTACAACAAATGTTTATAACATTATCTATAACATTTTCTTACAAAATCTACAAAATCATACTGAGCTGAGCACGACAATTTTAAGTTGAAAAACAATTTTGTATTTTAACATTTAGTTTTAATATGATTATTAATGATTATAAATGCCGAAACAATCTGTGACCGAAAACGTCCAGTTAACTTAAGGGCATAAAATTAAAAAGAAAGAAGCCTCATTGATTTAGAAACGACTCGGGGCTATAAAATAAGAAATAGATTTGTCAAACCGAATGAAAATTAAATCGCGAATCGCGACATACTTTATTCAAGTCACGGTCTGCTGAATAAAGTGGAATCAGACGCGGTACTATTGAAAAGTTTTTCAGAGTTGGACTGCTCCGATTATTGCTCGGCAGAGGGAAATCGGAAATTACAAGAACTTACTTACTGTAATACGCTCAAATTTTCTATCAAACGTAGCATCTTAATCTAGTTATCTAGTTAGTACAGAAAACTCTGTAACTATTCACAGGTTCAGGTACGTGCTATATAAAATTCGTCGCCAATTTATTGTCTCAAATGACGTCAATCATGGACCATCCATTGGATTCCGCACTCTACTGCAAAAGTGCCCGAACAACATATACTTAATATGTGTATAAGATTTACGAACCACCAATCACCATACGTTGCCACCAGTCCCATCCCGCAACTTTTTCCGGAATTATTTTGATGCAAGATATTCCTAGTGCTGAGGATGATTGATCCTTAACGTCAAATATATGTTTTGTAATATTATAAAATGTGACGTCCTTGAATCAACTTCAGGGTGGGTAATTTAAGTGGGCAGTAGTCTTGCAATGATTCAATTTGAAAAAATGCAATATTTGCTAAAGGAATTGTATCGAGGTTAAAAATTGTCTACCAACATTCAAATAACAATTAACTTAATCCCAAGTAATTAGAGCACATCTTCAAATGGGAGCCTGTTAAAACGTTGTTTTTATTCCATTAGTCTGCGAGTGAGCAAGCCATTGTCCAAGTAAAATGCTCCATTGAGAATTGCTTTCATTAACCTAAAAGCGTGTGCCACAATTACTCGGAACAAACTATACAACTTAATAGTTATTTCTCAAATCATAAAAAACTTACAAAGCTTTTGAATATTTTGTTTCCGATAAAATCAGGTCGGTACTGATTTGTAAGTATTTGTTTAATAAAGTCTGCAAACAAGCGTACGACTCGCCTGATGTTAAGGAGTTACCTTAGGTACATGCTTGGAATACCAAAGGGTTTGTTAGCACGTTACCGACCTGACGGAGAGTGGGACCCACAGATATAGATTTACATAGATAACGCAAATGCATGTACTTCCCGTGTATGAAACCCCGACCAAGCGTCTAGGTTGGTCGCCGCTAACTTACAGTCCGCGCGACTACAGATATAAAAAATATGAGTATGAGCGAGATAATCGCTCGAGAGAATCGTAGCGGGCGGAGGGGCATCGGCGGCATCGGTGTCTTTGAATCGGTTTGGATTTCCCGTCACTAATGACGTCACAGTAGGTGTTAAAAATTCGGCACGCTTGGTTTCAATACCAATCGTGATACTCGCGTTATCTATGTAAATCTATATCTGTGGTGGGACCGAAGAGCTGTTAAGCTTCCGGCTCTCACACTCGTCGTATGAAACGCAGCTATAATAGCTACTTTACACAGATCTTCTGTGAAAGGGTGGTACTAGCCCGGTCGGGCAAGCTCGTATATGATTCTGCTGTACCTACCTATAACTTTACTGTTATTATCTAAATATATATAACTCAAAGGTGACTGACTGACTGACTGACATAGTGATCTATCAATGCACAGCCCAAACCACTGGACGGATCGGGCTGAAATTTGGCATGCAGGTAGATGTTATGATGTAGGCATCCGCTAAGAAGGGTTTTTAATTAATTCTACCCCCAAGGGGATAAAATAGGGGATGAAAGTTTGTATGAAACTTTGTCAATTAAATTCCACGCGGACGAAGTCGCGGGCACAGCTAGATTTCTATAAAAGCATTTTTATAATGTTTATGTTGTCTGCAATGAACGTTTTATTTATTATTATTACGGTCTTATTTCTTTTACAAACTAATTTATATTATAGAACCTGTAAATATGCATGCGTTTTGTGAGGCGTATCTTATTATTTTGAGGAAAATAACAAGGAAATCATACTTTACTCTACGACGCGGATGCCTTGCTTTTGACATTCGCTACTATTCGCAATGCTATCATAAGGGTATGACCGCGAAAAATTGTACAGTAACATTCAAGACATCATAACACACGTAACGTACATGACTCGATTGTTACATACATGACCATTATAAAGCTTAGCTCACATCATTACAGTATAGAAATAAAAGTCAACGTATTTGGTTAAATAATGTAAATATAAACGTATACAAACATTGATAGTTTAATATTAAAGTATACATGCATGAGACAAGTATGCATACATAAATACATACAAAAATACTCGAAAAACATTACCCTCGTTCTGGAGCAGTGGAGTAAAAATATGCACTAGTATATTCTCAGCTTAACAATCGGTCATGACTGTAACGTAACACATTTTGTAACGCACTGTTACATTCATGACGAAAAAACGTGTGGGACATAAGCTAAAACTGAAATTGTAACCTAACGCGGATAGCGATGGATTGCGTAGTAGTTTTATTATTTTGTGTAATAGTTAACCTACGTAAACACGTCTATTAGTGAGGCAGAATATACATACTTACATTGTAATCAAACACTTTAAACACACCTTTTTTTAGGAACAAATCAGTTGTCGACACAGAAATCCGTTTCCCTCGAATGATTATGACAGCTTTTATTTTTTAAATGTAGGCATCATGTTCAATGGTGTTACCACTCCAGAAAATACTAGAAGTGGCCGTATTTATTCCTATATTGTGGCAGTATTCGTTGTTACTTTCATGACGTTAAACACATACCAAAATTTTGGACATGTTTTTAAAAATTAATAAAAAAATATTTTTTGCTTTATTTAGTGAAAGCTTTCTATAAAAACGTTGGATATGTATCACAAAACTTCAACATAACTTAAAAATACGGGATAGCCCTTCCATTTCGTAAGCGTTGCCCGTTTTTGTTACAAGGGTGGTAGTTGGACAAATATTTTTTGTATAGAATCAAAAATAGTACTAATTTAAAAAATTTAAAATAAAGCAAATTTTAAGAGTTATAGCTGATATTTTGGGAAATTATCCAAGGCAACAAGCATACTATTCAGTACAATATACAACAAATATCATTCATCAAATAGTGTTGATGATATACGATAAATAAAATGGGGACAAGCAAAAAATTACAAATATACAAATTTTTGCGGTTTTACCCATAAATGAGTCGCTGACCAATTTTTAGTAAAAAAAAATTATATTTCTATCACGCGTTTCTTATGTTTATGTTTATCACTTAATATAAATTATGTAGATAATGTCCTTATATTTTTTGTTTAGTTTTGCTTCCGCATGATGAATTCATTATTAAAAATCATGCCAATGCCCCTAATAGATACCAAACTACTTATAATCTCAAAAATAAAAATATAATAATATTATAGCTTGTAAGACCACGCCAAAGTCACAATTTCTGGTTTGAGGTCTAATAGTAAGTACACCCAAGATCCTTTACAGAAAAGACAATAGAAGTCTATAGAGTGAATGAAGACACCAAAGCCACATTACGGGATATTTGGGGCCGTCAATGGCGCTTCCCCAGTGACCTGCCCCTAACTGCCCCTAGCTGCCCCTAACTGCCCCAGCGCACATCGCGACATCCCCCACTCATCGTCCAAGCGGCACATTAAAACTTTTGCAACAAACAAACGACATACACGTTTCAACATTATGAGTTTTTGTTTGGGAACATCAGAATTTATGATTGGAGTTTTTTTGGAATCGTAAAACGGCGTAATTGAGTGGTCGTTTTTGTTACGATTGGCGTGAATTAGCGGGAAAAGCTTTTAAGAGGGGAGTGAGTGTCTGTACGAGTGAGGACCTATATTTTTTGTTACCTATATGGGTAAAAAACATATTATTTATATTGAGTGTTATCGTGTTAGGTAAGGTGTGTTCTACCTACATAGAGTAAATTATTGTGTTGATTATAACAACGAAAGGTTGTTTTTAATCTTGAACTGTAATTGCTTAGTTTGGGATGAGATGCGTCTAAAAATACGATGCATGAAATGCTTTGGATTAAAATGCACTTGAACAAGAAAAAAATCTACTCTAAAGTTCTTCATCGATCGATATTGTTAGGGAAACTCTACCAAAAGGCCCTTTAATTAAAAGACAAGAATCAAAATTGGACCTTCCTGCGTTATCCCCAATGCGAAGTCCACCTCCCACTAATTTGCGAAAAATCCAACAGTTCAAAGCTAGGTGTCAAAACGGCAGGGACCAATAATCCGAAATGCAAAGGCCGACATGGCAAATAAAAAGCTCAGGGCGCCCGAATAAGCCATCAGTACACAGCTCGGGTGAGAATCGAAATGCAGGCTAAAAGTTTTATACCTACTTGCGTCGCTGTAGAGATGGGAAGCCTGGACTGATATATACTATCTCTCGGACATGAATTCTTCGGACCAGTACATTGGTAAAAACATTGGTCCAATTATTTTTAAAGAAATATTTGTGCACTCATTAGAGTTATGATACACTAGCTGTGTCCCGCGACTTCATCCGCGTAGTATTGGATTATTGGGTTAAAAAGTATCCTATATGTTAATCCCGGTTATAATCTATCTGTGTTCCAAATTTCATCCAAATCCGTTCAGTAGTTTTTGCGTGAAGGAGTAACAAACATACATACATACATACATACATACATACATCCACACTCACAAACTTTCGCATTTATAATATTAGTAGGATAGATAAAAGGTAGTTGAGTATTCGAAAAAGTGAAGATAATAATCGATTTTAAAGTTCGCTTCATTTAGTCAACCTTTTTTCAGGTCATTATCCACATCATTACAGTCACAACTTTACACTAAGGTGAGTTCACAGCTATTTGTTTCAAGGATATCTAACAGTTTGTTGGATTCTTTATTGAAGTCAGATTTACTACAATAAATATGTTAAATAAATAAATATCCCCACACAAACACACCAACTGTCTCCCAAACTAAGCAACGCTTGTATCATGGGTACCGTAAAATGGACTAGGGGCGATCCCAGTGACACCCAGACCTGGGCAAATTACGAAAAACCAATTCTGAAATTTGCCCTGGCTGGAATCGAACCCAGTGAGCCGAGCGGCCTACGCACTGAAAAATTACAAGCCTTCAAATCCGAATTTAAAATAGAGAATTTTCTCAACTCTATTCCCTAGCCCGTAAAGACCGCATTCTGTTCGTTAGTAAAATATGTAGATGGATACTGGCACAAACTTTAAAAGGGTTTAAAAGCCTCGCAAGAGGCTTAGTGGCAAGGTTTAGTTGAATTTACCAAAGATAGTAGGTAGATTTAGGGTGACCGTCGACTTGAGCCATAGTAGGCGGGCTGGCTGGGTTAGCTGGCCGGCTCGTTACGACCAATAGGATCGCTTCGGTTTCCTCAGGTCACCCCTTGTTATTCGGTTTATTATTTTTTTTATATGATTCTATTTTCGAATGACTTGCTAACAGTTGTGCCTTTAGATCTTTCAGGAGCCCCACGCGACTTTTTCTAGGTTCTTTAGTATTTCTCCAACTCTTTGATCGTCAAACAATCTTCAGTGTACACCAGTACCACTCTACATACCAGGCATGCCTTTTAAGTTCTGTCGTTTCCATATTTCCCGGCAATTTTGAATTTGGAACTGTTCTATATTCGAATGTGTTTAAATTTCGAATCTCAAAACAGTTGAATGTATTAGGATTAATGTTATTGTTTAGTCACAGCGTCGATTAGAATCTGTCAGGTTACGTACGAAAATGAATCTTTCTAAGGAAAATGTTAGTGCAATAATTTTCTACAACTTTAGAAGAGGCCTGACACGGCTTCAGTGTTTTGAAGAGCTAACATCTGTGTTCAGTGATGAAGCCCCATGTCTGCGGACTGTCGAAAGATGGTATTTAGAATTCCAGCGTAGACATACTAGTCTTAGTAACAAATCTCGCGAAGGACGGCCAAAATCCGCCTTCACTGAAGATAACATCATTGCTGTGAGACAACAAATTCTCGAAGATCGTCATGTGACGTATCGAGAGATAGAGGCTCTATTAGGCATCTCAGGGACAACCATTCAGAAGATCTTGCATGAAGCGCTTGGTGTAAGAAAGCTAGTTTGCCGTTGGATACCGCATCTGCTTTCCGACGATCACAAGGAGGCCCGCGTCAGATGGTGTAAGAAAACTCTGCAAAGGTTCAACCAAGGAGAGTCAAATCACGTCTACGACATCATCAGTGGTGACGAATCTTGGATCTATGCCTACGATCCTGATTCCAAACAACAATCTACAATCTGGGTCTTTCAAGACGAGCCAATACCGACTAAAGTTGTTCGTTCTCGAAGCACTTCAAAGAAGGTGGTGGCCACGTTCATTGGAAAAACCGGCCATATTGCGACTATTGCACTTGAAGATCGTAGAACGGTTAAAGCACAGTGGTATACCACCGTTTGATTACCACAAGTCATAGCCAACTTCGAAAATCTAACTCAAAGCGACGCATCATCCTGCACCACGACAACGCAATCTCACACAGCGCTCGTCAAACGATTGAGTATTTGAAGCAGGAAAAAGTAGAAATTCTTGACCATCCTCCATACAGTCCTGACCTAAGCCCTAAAGATTTATTTACATTTCCTAAAATTAAGAAAAGTCTTCGTGGTAAGGTTCCAGTCCGGTGAAAAAGCAGTCGACGCTTTCAAGTCAGCCATTTTGAACACCCCCACTTTAGAGTGGTATAAATGTTATAATAACTGGTTTGAGCGAATGGGAAAGTGTATTAAGCTACGTGGTGAATACTTTGAAAAACAATAAAAAGTACTATAAGGTTCTAGTTGTGTTTTTTTCTTCAAACGACAAAACTTAAAAGGCATCCGTATCAGCTAAAAGTAACTGAACTGTAGTGGGAGTGTGGGTTTTTGTAGGAACCAAAGTATCCAGTAAGTACGATAGTATCCATTTGTACCTACTTAACTACTTACCTTAACACCGTATTATAAGGATATACGTAGGCAACTTCTCCAGTCACTTATCCTTGTCAATCCTCTCGAGATCTAAATTGGTTTACAAAGAAAGCATAATCATAAAACAATTTCTTAGTTGTACAAACTCTATTATGCCGGCGAATTGTTAGTTTAGGTATAAAGTAAGCTTGCTTAATCTTTGTGGGGAATTCACAAAGACTGCTTTGGGTATTTTTATTCCTGGAGGTAGCTGTCTGTTTACTTTAACGTTTTACGCTTGTTAACATCACATCATGGCCCTAACCACGCTAGCTACTCAAATCGTAATAGAAAAGCAAACGCTCGCGATTACGTTTCAAACGCTCCGCTTTTGACGTTTTGATGACACCATACCATATCAATGTCAGTAGAAATCGTGAAGCTCGTGTCAGCAAAACGTCAAAAGCGGAGCGTTTGAAGCGCAAAAATCGCGAGCGTTTGCTTTTCTATTACGATTTGAGTAGCTAGCGTGGTCAGGGCCCAGGTGGGATTAAATATTTCAGGTGTACCTAGTGCTACAAAAAGAGTATTGTTATGGTGGTTGAGCCAAGCTGTAGTCTATTGACAAGCGATGCAATTGACTGGGGTAGTACCCCCCTTTCACATGAGATCGGCGAAAATCAGCTATTATAGCTGGGTTTTGTATGATAAGTGAGAGAACAAGGAGCCTAAGCCCCCTTGCCATCCCTCTGTCCTACACTTCAGGTGAGCAACGCGTAAGCAACGCCTTTAGCATTGCAAGCATCTATAGGTTACGGTAACTGCTTAACATCAGGCGGGTCGAACTATTGTTTGCCAACTTTATTCTATAAAGTCAAAAAAGCTATTCAGCCTGTTTAATCTTAACGGCTAAGAGTGTATTATTTGTAATAAAGTTTGTAACCTAGACTGTTTTGTTTTTATTTTATTTGATACTAGCTGTACTCCGCGAGCGTTGCTACGCTGTCAAAGATTGGTCGTACGAACTCAGAAACCTTTGTGAGCTCATGCACAACACTTTGCTGAAGATCATGATATGATCAAATGCATAGTTTACGATTCTATAAAGGACATACAGACAAACATTCATTTTTTATATATAGATAGATATGAGTTTGTCACGGTACATGTTGTATAGAACGTAGGTATTGAAGATACACGTAATCTGGTTAACCAGTCCAACTAATCTAAAATCATTTTATAGGACTCCCATCAATAGTTTAATGGCTATGGTGAATCTATCCCGGCACCTCGTGTTTACGAGGAGCCTTGTAACTTTATACTATTGACTCCTCATTACCTATTAAATTGATAAAAATAAAAAAAAATTAAATACAAATCCAACATAATGCTTTATTTTACAAATACTATGTATCACTATCTAAAAATTATAGTACCGTACATACATACCTATGTATAATACAAGAGACACCGCATTATATACAGAAATTTTCAACATTCAATAATAATTATGTAAATTCATAAGGCACATTAAAATTTTCTATAACGACTCTATTATTTAAGACTACTTATAGGTAATCATCTATAGGTACTAAATACAGTTTACAATACGCTTTAATATCATATACAGGGTGTAAAGTTTGTGGTGAATAATAAAAATAGTCCGTACCTATATAAAATATCCGAAGCCATGAATACGTACAGATTATTAAGAAATTGAATATTCAATAAATAATAAAATTGAGCTCACAAGTATATACTGCGTTAGGATTACTTAAAACACCAAATATTTTATATTCATTATCTACACCCCGTATATTGAAAAAATGCGCAATTTTATAATAACTACTTATACAATTAGAAGCTATTTACAAAGAAATTACGAAATACAATTTTAACTAAAATATAAATTTTCTGATTTTAAAAAATAACATTTATTATAATAATATGTATGATAAAGGTAGACTTTTTAATTGTTACGATACAAGTATTTTTTATACTGAATGGGTTTTATTATTCAATAAATTTTGTGCAAAATCTCCTTCTTTTTGTATTTTTTGCACAAAAAACCTATAGAAACTATTTCAGAAGATAAAATAATTTGGGTATAAACTAACTGGTTGTATGTTAATGTTCAAACTAGTCCTTAAGCACTTATATTAAAAAAAGAATACTGGCTCAATGTACACAAGTTTAATGGAAAGGAGAATTTATTTTCAAGTAAGTATACTGATTTATGATCACAAAAAGGAATGTTTTATTTAAAATATATTATTCAGTGAATACGTGAAATGAGAGATTCGAAATGTATCGTAAATATCTACAAGGAATGTTTAAAAAGTGTGAATTAAACAAACTCAGGAGCATACCTACTCGTATGTTTTTCTTTATCTAATTGTTTCGAAATGCATTCCATCATATTTAGAACAAATACATGATTGACCGCTTGGCGCCGTGGTTCGAGCGTAGGCCGCTCGGCTCACTGCACATGGTGGTTGCGGGTTCGATTCCCGCCCGGGGCAAATTTCGGAAATGGCCTTTTCGTAATGTTCCCAGGTCTGGGTGTCACTGGGATCGCCCCCAGTCCATTGTACGGTTACCCATAGTACAAGCTTTGCTTAGTTTGGGACCGTACAGTTGGTGTGTCTGTCTGGCGATATTTATTTTATTTATTGCAGTTAACAAATATATGTCAAGAAATAACCAACAAATACCAATGGGACTAAAGCAAATAAATTCGTTTAGAAACTAATCTTTACAAAATATAATAATATGATTAACATTTATAAAATAATTTCATGACATTTTATACTAATTTACTAATTTTAATTTATACATTAAAGTATGTGTCATATAAAATAACAATTAATTACTGGCATTGGAAAGAGTGCCAAAGTAACAAAATAATTCAAGTAATTCAGTACCTATTTTGTTATAAGTAATTTATATTTCTTTACATCAGGCTGTATTTTTCTTTATTGCTGGCTTAAAGGGTATGTTGTGACTATTTTATTTTATCCATATTAAATATGACGAGAATCATTCCGCTTTCTGCGTTTAATGTTCAATCAATAAATTTTATATTTCACCACACAAAATGCTTGTGTTTATTATTAAAATACAAGTACATAAAAGCATAGAAATACTAAGATACATATTATATACAATCAAAAGTGTATACTAATCTGTTACCTACAGTAATACTTGATAAAGAATACAATTACAACATCATTTTACCATATAATAGCTTTTGAAACCCAAATATCGACGGACATTAAACATTCATTCTAGAAGAAACTATTGATAAAAATATTTATTTTAGGTATAAAGATATGTATTAATTAGACAAGTTTTCTTTAAACACTAACACTCGCATTAAAAAAATACTAGAAACAACTCGATACACAATCTCAACAGCGAGAGTACTAAAATTTCAAAATAAAATATTACATAACACGGCCAACTAGAAGCGATACGAATTAATAATGATTGAGATCATGTCGGTCAACGCCGGGCTCGGCAACTTCATGATTCATTCTATGTTAGAAACCACAGGTAATGTTATTTAAAAATAAATGAAGGAGCAACGTCAAAGCCAACTAATTTCTTAAAATAATTCTATGAATTTTCGTTCGTTTTCCTGTCAGCCGTGGTATAAGCCAACATAACAAAAAAAATAATGCATCAAGGATTTGAAAGTTACATATAGGAAATGCAATGTCATAAAAAAATGTTCCCGCTATTGTCGTCAAAACTGTAAATATTGAGAAACAGTAGGAACTGAACAAATGGCAATCAAACGAGCCGAAAAAACAATCAGTCACAAATAGGCCGCTCACTAACGGGGTCAACGTCTCATCAGTATTACAAGAAGCGTTTTTGCAAAACGTCGTGAAGCCTTATATAATTATATAATAATTTTAAATACACACTTAGCTATAAGCATCATTTGCGTGAGACAACGAGTGAATCGTCCTTAACTAACACTTTACAGTCAGGTATATGGGTCGTCATCGCTGTTTATATGAACAGCATTTCGACGTAAGCCTCTGGCTAGTCGGCCATCAACTCCGGGGACAGTCTGTCGGGGTTGAAGTTCTCCAGTTCCCACATTTGTCTCATTTCGGACTCCTTGCACGACTCCATGACAATTTTGTCCTTTTTCTGCGATATCGCCATACATTTCTCGCTCGAACCGTGCTTCACTAGCTTTGTCTGTGAACAGAGCGCAAAGTATTCTATTTAGTAATAAAAAGTCGTTATCATATAGGTATTATTTTAAATTTAATTCTACGCTTGAACTACACCAAGTGTTCATCGATTATTATTGTTTTCTTCTTTTTCTTTTATTATTGTTTTCTTTACGTGAGCAGGTGTAAAAGTAGTTTTAAAGGGGGTCCAACATTTCGGTAAGACAAATCTAAAGTAAAAAAGTGTGAAAAATTAAGCAAGTTAATTATACATGATTTAGATCGCATTGATCAGATCCGCTATGGTGAAAAAAAAAATATGTAGTATTTTTTTCTCACTTATAGGTTTACTTACTTATTACCTAAATCCCTAACTTATTACCTAATTACCTAAATCCCGTATTTCGGGGATATCGTTTGGGCAAATAAAGCGGTCAAGTTAACTTAATTTGGGCAAATAGAGCGGGCAGGTTACCTTAAGTTAGGCAAATAGAGCGGGCAGGTTACCTTAAGTTAGGCAAACAGAGCGGGCAGGTTACCTTAAGTTAGGCAAATAGAGCGGGCAGGTTACCTTAAGTTAGGCAAATAGAGCGGGCAGGTTACCTTAAGTTGGGCAAATAGAGCGGGCAGGTTACCTTAAGTTAGGCAAATATAGCGCGCAGGTTGCGCAGTTGGGCAAATAAAGGGTTGTTAACTTACAGCCGGGTCATACAGCCACAGCTGGTTGCCCTTGGCTCCGTGACACGGGTACAAGATGACGTCATGACCAGAGAAGTCCAGACACGTCTCGTCACGTCTGATCTCACCGTTCTTCGAATACATCCAATACTGAAAAATGTACACAATTCATGTTATTTGACTGTACTTATCATTGTATTTATAAAAGTGAAAAAAAAAACAATATTAAATTTACAATAGGTAATAAATTTACAAAAAAATATTTTCAGAAGGGATAAGAAAAAAATAGGGATTACCCACCCATTTCAACCCATCAAGCAGTGATTCAAAATCAATCGAATAATGAAAATATTCACAAATGGGACAGTATTACAGTTTGTTTTTGAACATGGTAGTTAAACAAGGTCAGTGTGACGTTTGTTAAACTGATAGGCGTTAAATTATACTTATATTCTAATAAAAATAACCTTTCTCACTTATGAAAAATATATAATTATAGCCTTACACAATGATTGACTTAGGTTGACACTTGATTTAAGTTGCCATCCCTATTTTTGATAGCATACGAAATAGAGACACCAACACAAACTGGTGTAAACGTGTTGTCAGTTTAAACTAGTTCTAAAAATATCATAGAACACACGTGAGAAAGGTTTAAAAAGTTAAAATTATTTTCCTAGCGGCAGTACCAAAATTGGAAGAGGATAATCGGTAAACATTATGCTAAATAACTACTTTAATAATATATATATTCGCGCACTACCGTACGCTCACGTCGTCCATTTTGCCATTTGTATCTTCTAAAAAGATACATACAGCATATGCGAATACAATTTCAAACACGTTCTGAACGGTATTGATTATTGCTCAAACAAATTATGACTCTACAATTTGTTTTCACTAAAATAATCAATTTGATCACTACTTACACGATAATCGCATTAGTACAGCACAAAATGCAAATGGAAAACAAAACGCAAAACGTGTGTTCCGTTTATCACGATTGTTTTATTGGAAGGTCGACAACGCTAACGTTTTGCGGATTAGTGAAACTTATGGAAATGCATTAATACTTGTTATTTTATTAAACTTTTCAGTGAAAGCTAAAGGGGCTCGGAGACGGTCAAGCGGCCTGATGATAAGTGCGTAGTTTGTGCGGCGTCTTGATCAATCAAATTTGATGATGATATGCTTGAATTAGCACATTCAAGTAGTTAATATTGTCTTATCTGTGCAGATGGTCAAACAAAATGCTTTTTCTATTATCATGGATAGAGTCAAGTACGCTTAACGAAACCGGCCGCGAACACGGACAAACTGTCACATCTAGCCGTCGTGTCAAGAAAAAAATATAGAAAGAACAATTGATTCAAGCATGGAGCCAGCATTGACTCGTCATAAACTCTGTGTGCTCTCCTCAAGCCACTTCACAGTCTCTGAGGCCCTTAAAAAACCAAACTTACCAGAATCATGGATGAGCACCAACACCAACTATTTGAGGAAGCAAAAGCGTTGACTAATAACATGGAGGCCATTTGGACAAACCTGATTTCCATACTCGCCGTGGCATGGCCAAAGGTTGACTGGCTTCCTCATATCGTCGGGGCCGGCATTCGAGTCGAGGCACATATCCGATCCAGGATTCGCGATCTGATGCCATCCATAAGTTAAAAAGGCGTGCCGGAAGCAAGCGTGGTAAACCAACGTCAACACTTGATCTTGGAAGATAATTTACTAACAGTTTCTCCAAACAATTTAAGGTTTATTTAATAATATTATTATCAACAACATCTAAGATGGATGCGGCTAGCTGAAAATCTAACCCTTGGTCTATTGCCGGTTGAGTTTCAAATCAAGTGGTGACGGTGGCGTATCGTGATAATGAAAATGAAAAACAAAAACAAATGTTATAAAAACTGACAATGATAACAATCATTCCACGCAACATTCAAACAATCAAAGTGTAAAGACCGTTAATATCCCGAAATAATTCCATCGCAAGGTCCAAGCCCCGCACAGCGCCTCAAAACAAAAATTAGCACTAGGTACCTGAGTACCACCTTGCCCGTGGCATCTAATTAAATTGACGACGCCATCGTCTGACCCATCGAGACAGTAAGACCGCTCAAACTTCTCATTTTTAATCTAGTGGAGATAGAACAAAATGCAAAAAAAACAGTGACTGTTATGTGCTACAAAATAAAAGGGTGTCGTCCAACGTGCACGGTGCAAAAAAATGTGAGCAGAACAAAAACAATTGAGAAAAAAAAACATCGTAATTCCTCCTTCAAAATGGTACTGCCGTATTCGATCAAATTGTGAACGACAGAAGACCTGGTTTCCTCCCTGCCGGTGACACGGGTAAAGTCCGACTGGCTTATGATGATCAGACTTGCGCGTTGGAGAATCCAAACATATCTTTTGGAAGGCGACATTTCGGATCTGTACAAGTAATAATTTTGAAGAACACGTTCATACATTTACACTCATTAAATGGAACATTCTTCATAATATAATAATATAACCTGAACAAAGATGTCTCATTATAACTGATTAAAAATTCTTAAAAAATTCTTAAGCTCTGATGAAAGGAAAAAACATACCTCGCCATGAGCGACGGATTCGCCGGGAATGAAAAGTTCAGGATAAATAGTCTTCAAATACCAATCGAAGGATTTGCATCCCAATTTCTCCCTGAGATTTCTTCGGCTGCTGATGTCACCGTAATCACCTTTATCGTTTCCAACACGCTGATAGTAATACTTCGCGTAATCGTCCAGCCAAACCTAGAACATTGTCGAGATTATTATACCCGATTCAAATCGAGGTTCGATAAACGAAAAAAAAACAAATTGACGCATAAATCGTTACCTCGGCTAATCGAACGGAGTTTTTCTTTAATACGTTGACACCTGTTCGCCATTTGTACGGCGAGCGTTTCCTGAATATGTGGCCGACGTGTGAGCACGGAACTATTTCCAGGGTACCGCCGCACATCCAGGTTTTAAACGACAACTCCAAATTCTCACCGCCCCAAATATCGAAACCGCTATCGTACGTCCCCAGCTTTTCAAAGAAATCTTTATCAATAGCGAACAGACCACCAGCCATAGTCGGAGACCATACAGGTTCCGCAGTATGTTGGTGTCTCGATCGTTCCCTCGATGGCACGGGATGCCAATTGAACTGGAGATTCCAGTCGAAACCACCAACATTGACTGAAGTTGAATCTCTGTAATGATACTCGAGGGTGTCATCATCGATCACATCAATTACAGGGCACACGACCGTAGTCTTATTACGGGCAATTCTATCTAGTAATGGCTCCAGCCAACCTGGAATGAAACGGCTGAGGTTAACGACTGCTCGTTACAGCGAATTTGTTTGAACTAATTATATAGGTAGTCTTACCTTCGGTACATTCGCAATGGCTGTCGAGGTACGTCAAAACGGGAGCAGTGACGTACCGAGCCCCGAGAAGTCTAGCTCTGATGAGGCCCTCGCGTCGACTTGCTCTGACTATCCTCACCTTAGGTAGGGACGACATATAGTCATCTAATTGTTGCATCAAGTGTGCTGTAGGTAAAAAAAAATCGTCAACAACCTTACTCATGTAAGAGTTTATCTACGCATTTAGATAAATTTTGTCCGAAAGCGTTTGGTCTACGCTCGCAATGGCATGTTACACAGTTACCGATCAATAATAGAACTCCTTCCGTAATCGAAGCAGGGGTGCTACTCTTAGCATCGATATATCGTGACATTTTTCGTGTCAAATCCTACTCTAAATACCATATTTATAGCCGTCGTATATCGTCTGAACGAACGATAATTTTGTATCGTTCGTTCAGTAATCGAAGCGACGGAAAAAGATGGAAATTAGTGTAGTATTCGACGCTACAAATGATACAATATATCGATTATCGTTGGTAAGAGTAGCACCCCATAGCTGTTATTATGTTTGGATTCAGCTTATGTACTATTAATGCAAATATTTCAAAAATAGGTATTACATGAGTTGATTTACGACTAGCAGTGACCAATTATGAGGTTGAATACTCACGCATATCAGAAAAGTCATCAACAAGAATGATCTCTTTAATTAGATGTGCAGGTGATCTATCAAGTACAGAATGCACAGTCCTCAGCAACACGGACCATGCCTCGTTGTGGAAGCAGATGACGACAGACGTCTGTGGGAGAGCTTCTAAATAACGGCCGGGCTGTTTGCACCTGTTGGAGATAATGTTTAATACATTTGCGCTAGTGTTGATATATTATTTCACTAATCAAAAGCTGAAGATTAAAATAGGTCATCTTCTAAAAATATGTTAATTCGACATTTTAGTCTAAGTTCGAATGCAAAGAGCAAGCAAGATTGCAAGAGTTATCATTAGGGCCTGTGTACACCACGTTTTTTTAACGCACCATCGACGCGCGATTTATAAACGTGCGTCGACAGCGCCCTTTTATCCTACAAAAGTCTGCGTCTGACTCGCATCTGTATCGCTACAAACGCGCGTCGACGGCACGTTTAAAAACATGGTGTGCACAGGCCCTTAGAGTTTGCAACAATTTTATGATCAATTAATGTAAAATCTTCCAATCACTGTAGTAACCTTATCCGTGAAAAAATTGTGGCAAGACTTTGAAAAGAGGAGTTTTATTAATAATATATCGTAGAATAAGCATGGACAAGTACTTGCAAAGGAAACCCCACACGCCCCCAGAGGATATTCGTAATATCTCAAGCAATGTGCTGTTAGGATTCCACTTCATTTCCTTACCACTCGTCCCTTGGGTCCGGGAGCTTTCTCCTAATAGATATTAGGTCACTGACGTATTGGTTGAAGGCGTTTTTCTTCCAGCCCTCGGAGACGGCTTGTTTTGCGTCATCGCTGATATTCTTCGGTAGTACGACCGGTTTGCCGAGATCGCCGGGTGCGTTGTCCGAGCCCGGTGCGGCTAGTACTCCGAGACCTGCGGGATATCAATTAAAACTTACTTCCTTTTCTAAAGCAGCATTTGTTTTATTGCCATACTTACTTCCTGTAGGTATATACGTTCTTATTGTACTGAATTAAAATTTTATGTTGAATGCGTACATAAATGGATGAGTTGAAACATTAGTGCGTGAAAGTGAAGACCGAGGTTAAGTTTTGATCTCTATGTTATTTTAATTTTAGTATCTAAATCGCGTATATAAGGTTTTATTTAAATAATGCACCATATTCTGCTTGGCGTCTTAGTAAATGCTAAAGATGATGTACCTCCCTATCCGAAAAAAATCTGATAGTATAAATATTTTCCCTTGGTTAGAACAGCAGCAGCTGTTAGAAAGAAACCCATCAGATTTATATTTTTTTCGTGGTAGATACATCATTTGTAGTATTTACTAAAGCGTCGAGCAAAATATCATGCATTATTATAACAAGACGCTGTATACATTAGATTGTTATTAAAAGTTGATATAATTTTATAACAAGCATGCACACTTAACTAAAGCGCTAGGTATGTAATATAACAAACCAAAGGCTTCAACTACTAGAATTCTACATATACAATAGCACACAAATGTTTTCAAAATTACCTTCGCCTCCCATTATTCGACCATACCAATTGACTCGCGATCTAGCTGTGACGGACAAACGAAAATTATCATGCATAGTGACAAAAACAAGGCTTTACATGTTGATAAATAAAGTCTACTTAAAACGTGTAAGTGTGATAATAGATCACTGTGATGTAACGCTTGAGAGAAAACTATAATAGAAACTGAGTCTTACTCCGTTAGGTATAGAACTAATTATTACTTGTATTGTTATATTAGCTTACAGATAATCGCAACCGAACATACCGCTTAGGGACTACAAAAATACAGAAACAATTACAATTTAAATTCAGCGGAACAAATAATAGGAATGCAAACGCGGCATGGTATTCTACCCTCTAAAATCTCCAGAGACGCGATCCTCAATTTGATTTCTGCATAAAGATTTCCTTTGGCAACATGCCTAATAAAGATTCCTTTGTCTGTTTCGTATTCAACGTATACAGATTTATTTATTGAGAAATTATCTTAAGCGGTTGTAATGTTAAGCTCGTACGTGGTGTGCGTATTGTGAGAATTTATTCTAGGGACATTTAAGCTGACACCTACACCGTGCAAGCTCATGCAGTGGTGATGCGTAAGAATGCGACTCACCATCGGATAGATTATTCCCATATGGATCGCTCTTCTTTTTAGTGGATGTCGGTTTCGCCATTTTCAATGGCTTCGCCTCAGCATCTTCGTATTCCAGCGGCGGCGCGCCAATCGAGTTTCTCGAATTCCCATTAGTAGTCAACAGTGCGATCATAAACCATATCGCTGTCAGTATGAGCACAGCTTTTAGTATCAACGTCCGCCTCCGCAGGAAAAACATACTGTAATATTTCATTTCTATCGCTATTTATTTACTTTAACACAATATAAACGAGCTAGAGTTCTATCTTTATTCTATTATACTCAATACATTTCACGGATCTTCAATATTTTTAGTCTTATCTTCGTTAATTTCTATGATGTTTTTAAATCAAAAATTTTCTTTATAGAATTTGAGCAATAATGTTTACACTATCTACAATCACAAAAGGGTGACTAGCATAAAATAATGAGATATGTCTTCGTGTTTTACGACTTCCACGAGATATGCCTTTTCGATATGACAGTTGATTTGAACTATATCATTCCTTCACATGACTTTGGTCGGTATTTTGGCTATAACTTCGCCTGGATACGTCTACGTATAAACACTTTCTTTCTAGTTTTTTGTTTCATTTCCAACTCGCCAACGGGCATGATTTATCGTCCATATTCCTCGACGCGAGTCCTGCGAACAAAATTGAGGCTTATCAATAGCATTACACGCACACTCTATCAAGGCACGTAAATAAAATCCACATAATTTTGATGGATGTTCTCGTTAAGTCTAAGTATATTTATGGCGGACTATTTTCCGCTAAGTCCCGGCGGGGGCGGCTACTGTAGGTAGGGGTAATTGTGTCGGAAAGCCTCTTCTAAGGGTTCAAAGAGATCCCCACCTCCTTTGCTGTGATTGGAAAAAATGGTTTTCGATGGCGTACATCTTCTTAATTAGCTTTCTTAATTACCTTAATAGATACAACTGGCTTGGCATTTATTTTTCTAACACCAAGAGATGTGCTACTTTCTAACAAATTCTAATTAATAAGTACACGTTTATATATTTACAGCACAAATATAGAAACCGGTGTTATAAAATCTTTTATTTAGTATAAGCCCAAAAATTCGCTGACCTAAAAAAACTAGGGATGCTCAATAGAGCCCTTCTCCAGTGGCAGGGGGGAGGTGGCGTTTCCGCCGCACGACTGATGGATTGTTCTGCCTCGTACATTATCGGGGCTGGCTGCTTTCCTATTTTTCAACGGGTCACAATACTATTTTCTACGCCAGTAAGGCCATGTTGCGATGGCTTTTTGTTGTTGTTAAACGCAATTTAAATTAAATCTACCGTTGTACCTCGTTCTTTTCTTCAATAAAGGATAGGTACTAGCTATGTAAAGTTAGCCGCTCCAACTAAGCTCAATATCTGTGCTACCAGCACGGCTCCTGCACCCACTAGACTATACATAGCTTTTATAAAGACTTATATGTTAATAAAAGACATAATACTCAATAAGAAATACCTATGCCGCTTGCTTTCGTATCACCTTTATTTTATTTAATCTTTTATTCAGCAGGCATAAAGAATTTCAATAAAATTTCAATAGATCTCAGAAGAGTGGGAATAATGGAAATAAAACGGCTGCAAAATGCGATGATTCTTTAGGTAATCTGACCCCAATTCTTATTGCTGCAAGCGCTTAACCTGAATACTTGTTATTGGAATTTCGTCCTTATATATTTGTGCAATAAGCAATAACAATTTGTGTAATAATCACCCAATGTACTCAGCAAAAAAGCAGATTGCCGATTGAATAAGCGCTCTACTATTGTATCACCAATTAAGGTATTTTGATAAAAGGACCACAAGTAACCCTACACATAATAAGTTCGAAAGACGGTAAACAAGCGTACGACTCGCATGATGTTAAGCAGTTACCGTAGCTGGTTACTGACCTGAGGTGGAGTGGGAGAGAGGGAAATGAAAGAGGACTGGGTTGGGCTCTATCTCTCAACGCACAAAACGCAGCACTATTAGTTATGCTCTAGGATAACTAGGTAGACAGCCTGCTTTTATCCTCGAAGTATACGCGGCTGGGGCTGTAATTGGTAAATGCTGGTACCTAATAGGTAATAAAAATATATTTCTCCAGCTTCGTCTATGAAAGGTGCACCTGGAGAGATTTAGCAAAACTTTTTTTTTTCAATTTTAACTTCACTTTCTTTTTTATTGAGTATACTTATTTTATTTGATTTTGTTTGTTATTTTTCTTATATCCAGCATATTGTTATTAATTATTGCAATTAATCAAAGTTGCAAAAAAATACGAAAAAAGTGATGCCGTTCTCAAAACAACAGACTCACCTTGCGATTGCGATACTCGTGCTGATCTGAATCTGGTTGCGTAGCTACTTATCTGGAACAATTACAAGAACACTTTAAGATAACAGTAGGTACTCAGTTTTGATATTATTCAAAGGGCGATGTCAAAACACAAGAGATAAATAAGATAAAATCTGTACAGTTTCAAATCTGACGTAAATAACAGTAATGGCGAAATATCTCGAGCTTCACAGGCGTTGGGTGTAATAAATTCAAGGAAACTCCTCCCGGGGGCTTTGAGCTATTTCAACTGAATAGCTTATGTATAGATTAGAAACGTTCAGAGATATTTAGTACCTGTCTAGCATATTACAGTCATACACATATATTTTTAATAATATTAATAATGGTGCTTTCACGTTGCAGTTTTTTTTATGAAATGTTATATAACAATAACAATGTAAATACCTATAACACCATATCGCAATTATTATGTTTTGTAATAACAATATGATGTACACAGGAGTTAAAAAATGTTCTAAAGCGTCAATGGTCGATATTATAAACTACTATTATAAACAATATATATTTCCGTATACCATTTGTAAAAGTGTTTCCTTATGAAATCATTAGATGGCGCTGATCGTTCCAACCATTTGAAATACATTCTATATTAGTTTCAATTCGAACTTCAAAGTACACAGCGCTGAATATGTATGTTAAGTTACTTTAATTTACACAGCGACTAAACTGATCAAATTAATTTGACCGACATTCTGTTTGCGCATTTCGTTCGTTTAATTTAGTTCTGGTTACATTTCCAACATAATTTACCCAACATATCAGAAGTATTTAAGTTGATATATTATTTAAAACTATAAGTGTAATTAAATCATAACGTTATGAGTATTAATATATTAAAATTACATGAAAATTATTTTATTTTAGGTAAGGTGACCCAAACCGAAATGTTTGTATTTTACCATACAATACAAACATTTCGGCCCATATTACATGGCAATAAAAATATATAACAAGTTGCCCAATACGTTCAAAACTGAAAAATCTGTAACAGTATTCCAAAAACGGCTTAAACTATACCTAATCCAAAAATGTTTTTACTCAGTAAAAGAATATTTAGAGTCCAGCTTTAAATAACGATAGTGGCGATCTGTCCTATGCAACTGACTTTGCATATAATTTGAATTATAATTTGTAGTACCTACTTGAAAAGGATGACATTAACATTGACGAATAATTGTATTGGATTCATTTTTATTGACATTTAATTTTCTTCTAATTTTAATTTTGCTGTGCCCGACAGGGTCCATATTGATCTTTCACCTTGTTATACCATCTTTGTAATACATATGGAATGCAATAAAGTATTGACTATTGACTATACCTGTTTAAATTAGTTCTTCAAAATTATATTTCCAGGCATGTCATAATTTATACCATAATGCCACTTATTAAGTATATACCCACTTATAGAACACGCCGCTAACATTTTCCGTACTCGTTGGTGATGTAAGGAATGATTTTAATTAAATATAGAGTCTGCTGCGATGTCACAATATAATGGTGGCGGCGGCTCAACGCGAAGCATTTAGATGATTTAGAGGGTTCTTTGCAACCAAGCTGCACTAGGGCCACGAGATGAGCGGTGAACAAACACGACGCAAACTGGTTTTAAAGTACGATTTAGACCAATGTTTGCAGTCAAACGAAAGAAACAGCAAAATTGTGGAATAACATAAGAACTTTTTTTTAGATTCGCAATGTCTTTCTTTCCTTAAAAATATGGCACACCCAGTTTAATATATATTTTACCAGCGTCAAGTAACAAATAGGAATAACAAACACATTTAAATATGTGTACTTTTAGGTTCCGAATAAAACTTGTTTGAAAAACCCGAATTCTCGAAAAACCTCGCCTTATGCCTAGTTCTAATGGCCGCGCACGAAGTTGCGCGCGCGCAGTAACCGTGACCTAAGCCGGCACTGGTAGCACCCACCCTCCGGTCACGACCTGACGTGCAACCGCACCTAATGCAACCACGTGCAACCTAATGAAGAAACGAGGTAAATAACCTTGTTTCTTCATTAGGTTTAATTAAATATTGTAGAATAAAACCTTTCTAAGGTAGGTTACTATACTTACCCCACTTATTTTTATTATATACTAACTAGTCCGCGTTTATACTGCTCCGACATTGCGGTTATATAACGTATATAGTGTATACAATTTAATGTCATTAGGAGTTATCGTACTGTATTCTAAATACAACATTGTGTAATTAACAATGTAGAATCAGACATCGTTGGAAAGTATTCGAACTCTACTTTATATTTTCATTTTAGGTGCCTTAAAAAGTTTAGGCATTATTAATTTAAATTATTACAATCATTTACGAAAAGAAATACAAAAAACATTACTACGCTCTTTATTCAATTTTAATATTAACGCAATAAATAAATCAATTATCAACAAAAGCCCAAACTCTCCAGTCAAACGGAAACAAAATCTGCGACATTCAATGGTTTATTTATCAAAGAGGAACCTATTGTTCGTTACACGATTAATGGGTATTTCCCTAACAGAGATCAGTCTTGATAATAAACCAATTAATTTGATCCGAACGAAAAAAAATATTAAAAATGGGCGTCAGTAGCAAAATTGGGCAGATACCGGCTACGTTGGAGATAAAACGAGCTAATTCGGCAATGCCTCTGGGGAATTCAATTTCTTTTTATAAGACCTTCGGATAGAGTTTACAGACTGATGTAGGTATCCTTATTTATTGGAGATTGGATAATTAATTAAAATTATCTATAAAACCAATATATAGAATACATAGAAAACGCTGCGAAATGTCTTTTTTTTTAAATCATTTTATTTTTAAAATGCCAGTATTAGAGACGCGCCTACTATTGTGGGTTTTTATGCTTTTATTTTATTTTATTTGTATATACATACTGTAACTATGGGAACATTGCTGAAATAAATGAATATTATTATTATTATTGTATGGTTAGGTTAATTACAATTTGTAAGCAAGTCGGTAGAGAACGGGCGCTTCTGAAATATTCGGGCTCTTATGAATAGCTCAAGTGTGAGAGAGTTATCTTGGAAATTTCATTCTTATGTCATTCCGGTACAGAATAACTTGTCAAAAGCGTACTCAAGACCGTTCTCAGACTTCAGATAGATTTATTAATTTATTAGGATTCTTTTATTATATTGTTATTATTTTTCATTATAAGGAATTGATTTATTAAATCGGACAAGAAACGTATGATGATGAGCTACCCAGCCTTATTTTTACTAAATGAAAACAGTCAGAGAGATCTACGAAGATTCATATAGTCTGTTACAGATCCCCTCAAAACGAGTATCGGATCCATTGCGTTATACAGCCTGACGCTACCATGGCGACCGTAAATTAACACACGTATTAGGCTTCGCATTGTCTGATTTTCGAGATATTTAAATTTTATTAAACATTATTATTCATTGAATTATGCAACATTTCCTGAAATACCATTTTGGAGCAGCCTGTACGTAAATAACTCCAGCGCAGAGGTCACCTGCCGAGGTCACGGATAATAGCATTTCTGCAATGAAATTAAAACGTAAAAGAAATACTATTAGAAATAATAATATTACTATTAGCTCGCCCCGCTCCGAGTAGTAGGTAAGAGCGTAAGAGTAGCTGAATGAATCGGATTTCAAGGGTGATGCCAATTTGATTACTTTATTTAGTATCTATTTTGTTCGAAAATTATATTTTTTCTATTTACGGACTTTTGTTTTTTTTTATTACTATTATGATTACTGACCATTTGCCCTACCTGTGTGTTAAATTAAAGTCGCCATGGTAGCGCCAGGCTGTATATCACCGATGCCTATATTATAACACAATATTCACAATTGTCCGTTCTATGTAATTAGTTCGTTGACCAAAAAGTCGACATGAGATTAACCATTCGTTAATAACATGTTGTTTCTCGCGTGTATTTCCGACACGTTAACTAGCCGATAATCCAATTAGCGCTCGGAATAGCGTTTTTTTCCTCAGCACCGCTAATAATTCGACGCACAATAATTTTCCGCAAGCGGCTTATGAAACGATAGATCTCACGAGTTTTTGTGAATAATTCCCTGAGATACCTACAATACGTGTAAAATACTTACATTGATTGTTTTGCTCAACGTTGTGTAAATTTAATTAGAGTAATTGAAACCACAAGTCAAGTTGATTTTAGTAGGTGCGTGTATTATAACATTTTACAAATCCAGTGTAGGAGCTGATTTGGATTCAAGTAGGGTTACGATTCGGTGTTATATAACATTTTTGTAACTGCAATGTGGGAACACAATTATTATTTCAAAAAGTTATTAAAAGGCCACTAACAAAAAAAAGTCTGTAAAAATAATTAATACTATACCTGGTAAATATAACAATTTCATGTGACTTGATTGTAGAATAACTTGGAATAGAAATAGACAAATATAGTTAAAACTATTTGTAATGTAACCTACCTACTCCTTTCTTCTTACTTGCTAATCTTTATTTTCAACCTTGTATCCAAAGTATGTAGACATAATTTACATTCGGTCTAACTATAGGCCTTGTCCGCCTAAATCAAAACATAAATGCCAGGTTCTCATAGCCTGACCTTAGCATTATCCTTTTTAAAGTTTTAACCCTCTATTGTTGTTCTGAAAGGTATTCTTGAGCGTAAATTCTGAAAAGGTATCCTTAAAAGAGGCTGACATCTACTCGTACCTATTAATCTTTCTAAGACGAGCACCAATTTCGTTACAGACATCTTAGACCTAGTTTGTAAAAAACTAAGGGATAAAAACTTAGGTAAGCTAGTAGGCAGGGAACAACAAGGGTTTAGGTAGTTGCTGTAGGATAATAAAGCTCTATTCGTTGCTAAGCAGATATTAAATTGATTTAGGATTTTAATTTCATGGAATTGATAAGCAAGTTATCATATTTATTACTTGCTTTTCGTGAATTATACTTATCTACTTATAGATAACTTCTCCAAGACGCAGCCCTACAATACAAACAAATATGCCTGTTTTCAGATTAAAACGCTACGCTTATCCATTTGCTTCGACTTGCAAACATGACAAAAAAAAAAAAAAAGTCTATTGAAAGACTTCAGCTAATAAAAATTAAAAAAACAAATCCTATCTTCCTTTCGCTCACTCGCAGGCATCGGCGCCGTGCACCGTGAAAACAATGTGCTAATGGAAAAAAGGAACAGTTAATGGCAAAGCTGATGCTTATAGCTTTAAAACCTCGCAAATGTCATTAGCAGGATTCTTAGGGGAGGTAGAGGGGGTGAGGATCAACGCGGGGGAGGTCGGCGAACCCTGACCGATGCCGGCACGTTTGACGGGCCCCATGCAATACTTGAACGTGACTGCATCGATAGGTTTCTTTGACAGTGCCTTGATAGCGTTCCGATCCGGTGGTAGATTTACCCTCGCCACCTCTTCTGGCAGCGGCCCGAGCCGAGGTCGTGTCCCTTGTGGCGCCCTTGAGCTAGCTGCCCCCCTGCCCCTCTGGCTGGAGCGCACTCGCGCTCGCCCTCTGTCCGGGTGAAGTTGTTATGGCCACTCTGGCCAACAACGTATAGTCATATCAAAAAAAAAAAAAAAAAAAAAGTGCCTTGATATTGCTTTTTATTAATCTTATGCACTAATGACTGACTTACATTGTCAGAGTAGGTACCTACGACTTTAAAGTTTGCGAATAATATTTCCTCATAGATCCTGTTTAAGGTGAAGGCGCCTGTCTAGCCCGCGAAATTCAAAATTTTCGAGTATTTTTATAGTTTATCCAAAATCTGAAAACATTTAAGACAACATTTTGTGATTTGCGAAAAACACAGTATGCAGTGCGTTTATTAATACATTTATTTTACTCTAAATATTATCACGGTGGATATGATACTAGTAAATCACTAAATATACAAAAATTGCCAGATTATCTGGATAGCTGTCGTTCTTGAAATGTTTTAGAGTAAGTTGGATATATTAATAAATGACCTGCACACGGTCTTTTTCGCGAATTACAAAATTTGTCTTTTATTATTGTCAGATTTTGAAAAATTTCTAAAAGAACTCAAAAAATTTGAACTTCGCGGGCTAGCTGGGCGCTTTAGCCTTAAGAAAAAAAAGTCTTAATATGTACAATCATATTTTATTCGGAAATGACGTCAGGATAACATTCTCTACACTACTTACTTATCTATCTGTGTGTGTTCATTAAATTTAACGTAACGTAAATTCAAACTAAGGTCTAACTTGGTACTTAATCATTTTTAGAAAAAAAACCTCCATGCAAAATGTTTTTGCTTCAATTTCCTTTTTTGCACGCTTCAAGCGTATGCAGATATTTTTCCTTAAAGCCAATATTCTCCTCGTTCACTTGATAGCCGCACCAAAGGATATTGTCGCTATTTTCTTTCGCTTCTAGAGATACAATACAACACACTGCAGTTTTATCCCAATCACGGCTCCCATGGCTCCATCGTTATCTTGAAACAAGCGCGTCGCTTCGCTATCCACTAAAGAGTAAACGAGTATTCTTGACGTAACTATCTTTGAGAATGTCCAGTACTACAGTTCTATCGAACTTCTCTCTTAATTCTGTGTACGTAAAATTCCAATTACAAAATAAGTGATGGGTATTTATCACAAAAACAAATAATGATAAATTGATGAATATGAAAAAGTGATTCGTATTTTTAAATTTCTTGGAAAAAAGTGAATTTTAATTAATTTTCAACGTTACATTACGCATGCCTGCTCAAGCCAAAGAAGCTGCTCGCTTAGTTAAGCGAGCGGATCAAATACAGTTGAGCACGCTCGCTCGGGCTATATTCAGGCGTCCGCATTCGATCGCTTCGCTTCACTAACCGCTTAAATCGACTTAGTATGCTCCTGATAAGAAACTTCCAATTATTTGACTTTATAACCTACTAGCAATGCTCTCTACAAAAAAAAAATCATTTCATAAATCCGGCAGATTATAATCCAAGCCTTGTTAATATGTAGGTAGGTAGGTACTTTAATTTAACAGATGCGAGAGGTACGCAGGCACGTGTAAAAACGTGTATCATTACAAACTTTTTCGCAGCGAGGGCGCTGTAAACAACGCGATGTCAATAAAGTTGGCCATTGTACTCGGGAAATGCTGTGAATTTGTGAAACTGTTTAAATAGCGTCATACAGTTGTTAATTTACCTTCTTCTAATAATCCCAATTTTAACAGCTTCTAAAGAATGTAATTCCAAGTAATACCTTATCTTTTATGATCACTATTATTGTATAAAGATACTAGCGACCCGCCCCAGCTTCCCACGGGTGCAATGCTGATCCTAAAGTGTTTCTCTACTATGTATATTATGTGATGTATTATACATATTATAAACCTTCCTCATGAATCACTATATCTATTAAAAAACCGCATCCAAATCCGTTGCGTAGTTTTAAAGATCTAAGCATACATAGGGACGGACAGACAGCGGGAAGCGACTTTGTTTTATACTGTGTAGTGATAAATCTTTATTTCCTTTAATTTCATAGTTTTGGTGAAAATCAAACTAAACCTATTCCGTCTCGATATTATCAGAGTCGGCTCAAGGTAAAGGGAGGGTTACTAAGATCGATTACCGACTGACGTCATTCTTGAATCCAACATTGTCCCACTGTCACAGTTATCAGAGTGTTTCCGGGGGGTTCAAATGACCCCGGCGACCTACGTCACCAAGATAAGCAAACGGCAATAAACTACGGTCTTACAAAAAATAGATAGCAATATAGTTGCATATACCTATATCTTATGATGTCTGAGTACTTAGAACATAATTTATGTTTAAAAGCTAACTAATTAAAAATTAAAAAGGCATTTGTTGTTTGAGGCCATACAAGTGTTCTGAAGCATTTCAAGCTTACCTTTAAGCTTTATAATATTGATACTAAAATTATGTTTTATATACTTAGGTATCTTATGCCACGACTTCAGATAAGTATTTTTCTTTTATTTCTTATTCCCTTGTTTCTAAGTTTAAATCTTTACAGGTACTCGTATTTTATGCTCTTTTCATGATTCTATCATCACAACAAATCCTTAATGTTAAGCTAGTCAAATGTGAGTACAGAGTGGACATTTAATTTTATTTATGGTTATAACATCCACAGCCCCGAATTCGAAGAAAACAGAAAGGTTGTATACTTCTTGAGTGCATCAAGTAATAATTGCATTACCTAGAGCGGTGTTCGGTCACTAGCACTGAAAAGACTTAAATTACACCTGTCAAGGGATTTAATTTAATTCCTCTGCAGACTTCAGGATCTAGTCCACGGTATAGAGATGTTCTATTTTGTGTTCATTGACGCCAATGGCGGCGAATAACGAGTGGAGTAGCTCATAACCTGAAGAAGAGTGGGACCGAGGAAGGGGACAGAGGGGAATGTGTCATTAACGTTATAGATGGGAAAATGTATAAGTAGGTATACAACAAAAACTATTATACAGCGGGTGTTTGTGTTTTACGTTCACGAACACTAGTTTCCTTGCTTACGATGATTTACGAGAAGATTACTACGTTTGTCGGTTGCGTGGCCGGTTTTTACTATCCATCTTTGTTGTATCCCTGCAAAGGGCCCGAGTAAATAAGGGTTCGGAACTTCGGTAGGGTCCGCACGTTAATGGTCAGGCAAAAACTCTTGCTGTAGCTAATGTTTTGCATATTAATGCGAGTAGCGAAATTCTTTTGCCTCATTAACCGAATTCGGAATGGTGATTCTATGTATATTTTAGCTCGAGACCCTCATTTATTTACCACTGTGCTTTCTAAAAGCTATATAGAGGGGCTGTCTTTAAAAAAAAACAATAAAGAAAGTCGTCCATTGAGCCAGAGGAATTCTGAATTGTCTCAGAGCACGCAACGAGTTTTATCAAAACACAATACGATGTAGAGTAGTGTTCGTCTTTAGGGTGACCGTCCTCTTGGCTGTGCTATGAAGCGAGCACGCTCGATTCAACCAATAGGATCGCTTCAATTCCTGTCAACTTGAGCTAAGTCATGTGAAGTTGAGGGAATGAAGCGATCCAATTGGCGAAGCGGGCGGGCCCGGTTCATAGCACAGCCAAGATGACTGTCACCCTTATTTGTATCTTGACTTAAAACTGTTAGCGTGCAAACGATTATCATCTTCACTTGCCGATCTATTATTACCAAGATGAATGAAGACATCTGTTAACGATTATCAACTAGACAAGTATATACAGTGCCAACCTAAGACAAAAGAAAATCTCTCTCTCCTACAAGTTAATCCCTCACTACGGACCAAATATACAAACCTACAAAAAAAAGAATTCCACAAAGCTTATTAGGTACACATGAGACCAAAAATTACGCAATTTTAATTTCACAAAAATATCACGCGACTCGTTTTGTGATAACGGCGAGTTAATTGCGAATATAGGTAGGTTTTTTTTTTTTTTTTTTTTTTTTTTTTTTTTTTTTTTTTTTTTTTTTTTTTTGAATTGACTATATGTTGTTGGCCAGAGTGGCCATAACAACTTCACCCGGTCAGAGGGCGAGCGCAAGTGCGCTCCAGCCAGAGGGGCAGGGGGGCAGCTAGCTCAAGGGCGCCACAAGGGACACGACCTCGGCTTGGGCCGCTGCCAGGAGAGGTGGCGAGGGTAAATCTACCACCGGATCGGAACGCGACCTCGACTGAGAAGATCCGGCAAGAAACTCAGCGGGCTTGTCGGGTGCCAAGGTGCGTCTAGGTAAGTAGACGCACCTTCTAGCGGAAGCGGGGGTTCGTCGACCTCGCCGGCGAGGTCGGTGTCTGGTGGGGAGTGTGCGTGTGTCGTTCTCCTCGACATCTGAGTCTAGGAGAGCGGTGAGTGGGTCGGGGGGGTCCAGCAACACATGCCGCGGCCTGCGGCGGCATGCAACTGGCGCGTGTGTAGGTGCATAATCGGCGGCGGCGACGATTAAGGCATTGGTGTGTTCAGAAGCCTTCTTGAAATAGCGTTCGGACGCTATTTTGAAGTGCTTCTGGATAGAATCGAGGCGTAAGTCAGAATGAAGGTCTACGTTCCTTACGAACCACGGGGCTCCGACGGCTTGGCGAAGGAAGCGGGACTGAATGGCCTGGAGGCGACTAATGTGCGAGTTGGCCGCGTGAGCGAACACAACGCTCGCATAAGACATGATAGGGCGTATGCAAGCTTTGTATAGTGTCACCTTATTTCTAAGGGACATTTTACTCCGCTTGCATAAGAGATAATGAAGGCGACCGAGCACAAAGGCGGCTCGATTGCGGACGTTTCTAATGTGAGGACCGAAGGTCATGGAGCCATCAAGAGTGACCCCGAGATATTTAACTGATTTGGACCAAGGGATAGGCTGCTTGTACAAAGAGACAGTACCTAAGTTGGAGCGAGTGTGGCGTTTGGAGGGGCGTCGAGAGGTGGTCCTGGCAAAAAGCACGGCTGCGCTTTTGTCCGGGTTCACCTCTATTCGCCATTTCCTAAACCACTCTCCGAGAGAATTGACAGCGCGTTGGAGAACGCGTGTGATTTGAGCCTTGTTACGATGGGAGAAATAAAGCGCGGTATCATCCGCGTAAAGGGCGAGTTGCACATTGTTCGTGCGGGGAATGTCATTGGTGTACAGACTGTACAAGAGGGGGGAGAGCACGGAGCCCTGCGGGACTCCTGCCCTGATGGGGTGGGGTGAGGAGAGCGTGCCCTCGACTCGATATCGAAAGGTACGGTTTGACAAGAAGTCTCGTAAGATGAGCACGAGACTGTCCGGCACGCCTAAGAGGTACAGCTTGTAAATCAAGCCGTTGTGCCAGACTTTGTCAAACGCCTTAGCGACGTCAAAGAAGAGAGCTCCCGTGGATAGGGGGCGACCGGGGGAGGAGTTGAGACCTTTGAGAACGTACTCCGTGATGCGGTGTACTTGGTGGACACAAGAGTGGCCAGCCCGAAAGCCGAACTGCTCGTCTATGAGAAGATGATTTGAAAAGATATACTCTTTGAGTCTTGCTAATAGCAGGCGCTCATAGAGTTTGGCAATGGCCTTGAGGAGGCTAATGGGACGGTAGCTCGCAGGGACGTTGCGGGGCTTACCGGGTTTATGAATGCCGATGACTATTGCCTCCTTCCACGCATTGGGAAAGATGCAATTCGTCATAGCGGCATTGAAAATAGCTACTAGGAGACAGATAAGTTGGGCGGGTAAGAGTTTGAGAACTCTGTTGCTAATGCCGTCAGAGCCCGGGGCCTTTTTGGGATTGAGACCTTTAATCAAGTCCTTTACCTCGGATTCGGTTACCGGTGTGAGAGTGGTAGTGAGGGGTAAGGAAACCCTGCGCTCGACTTCCCTATCAACGAGTTCCAGGTGGTCGGGATCAGAGGATTGGGTGCTAGGGGAGCACTGGTTCTCGAGAGCGGAGGCTAGAAGCTCGGCCTTTTCGTCGTCATCGAAAGCAGGGGGGTCACCTGAAGGGCGTAATAGGGGAGGCATTGTGACAATGGAGTCGGACTTTAAGGCTCTCGCCAACTTCCAGTAAGCTAGATGCGATGGAGAGATTCCTTCGAGAAGGTCACCCCACCGCGCGTTCCTAAGCTCGGCGATGCGACGCTTTACATCACGCTGTAAAGCGCGCATGCGAACACGGTTAGCTTCGGTGGGGTAAGAATCGTAAGCTCTGATGGAGGCATTCTTAGCTCGGACCAGTTCTTTGATATCGTCCGGCAGGACGAAGCGGTGCGAGTCACCTACCTCGACGTGCTTAGACGAGTGGCTGATGGCCGACTGGAGATGGTTGGAGAAGGCATCTACAGCCTGAGACGTGTCCTGAGGGGACATGAGGGGTTCAGGGATGTTGGCGAGGTGTGGAGAAGAGACATCCGCTAAGGAAGTACTTAGCTTTTGCCAATCCATCACAGAACGCGTGGTCGGTTGAGATAGAGGGGAAGGTCCGAGCTGCATGAGGACGGGACGATGGTCGGAGTCGAGCTCTTGGAGAACTTCCAAGGAGCGCAACCGTAGGGTAATACCCTTGAGGAGGGCAATGTCTAGGACATCAGGGCGATGTGCTAGGTTGGTCGGGAAGTGAGTGGGGTGCATGGGGGCGATGACGTCAAAGTCGAGCTGATCGACTAGGGCGTCAAGACGCCTCCCATTAGGGGTGGTAAGGAGGCTATTCCACCTGACATGCTTGCAGTTGAAGTCGCCAGCCAGTATGACTGCGCTTCCCAGATCAAGGAGTGCTTCGATGTCACTCCTAAGCAGAAGCTTGTTAGGTGGAAGGTAGATGGAGGCTATGACCACGGCAGGATGGCCAGTGAGGGAAAGACGACAGACCGAGGCTTCTATGTTCGTGAGCGCAGGGGGGTCGAGGGGGATGCAGTGGAGGGACCTCCTGTAATAAATGGCAGTCCCACCCCCGCGGGCTGTGAGCCTGTCATTCCTTACAAGATTATAGTTTGCGATTTTGGGATCGCGACGGGACGGCTTAAGCAGGGTCTCCTGCACCAGCAAGAGATCAACCTGATGATCCCGAAGGAATTCACCAACCTGATCCCTCTGCTGGGAAAGGCCGAAAGCGTTGAAGAACGCTAGGGATAGGTGATGGGGTTTGGTTCGTTGGATATGTAAATCCATTACGGGTTTAAGCGGGAGTCAAAAATGGAGAGGGAGTCGTACACATCCATGTACGACTGCATGACGCCTAATCTCTCAAAGGGAGAGGAGACGTTTCGCAGCTCGTGCGCTAGTGAGCGAATCCGTTCAACGTTGACGACGTTGAAAAAATCGCTCACCAGCGCGAGGTCGTTAGCCCAGCTGGTGGCGGAGGTAGGCGCAGAGGGCGCGGGGCGAGGGCGGGGGGCAAGAGGGCGCGCAGGGGCAGTCTGTACCGGGAGGGAGGCGGTGGCCGTGTATGGGAGCGGTTTGCTCCATACATTAGCGTGTGGGGAGGGGCGCGCTGGGAGCGCAGGCTTTGGCGCAGAGGGCGCGGGGGCGGGGGGTGCTGAAGGCAGAGAGGGGCGGGGCGCAGAGGGCGCAGTGGGGATAGGTGCGAACACCGGGGGAGGCGCAGAGGGCGCAGAGGGCTGAGAGGCAGCCCGTGCCGACGCACGAGGGCGTCCACGCCTCGCCACCCCGCTGCTCCCCTTTGGGGCCTTGGGGCAACCGCGATAATTCGCGGTGTGCCCCTGAGTCCCGCAGAGGACACAGCTCGGCGGCTCGGTCGCGGTCTCCCTCGAGCGCGAGCACTCACTAGTCGGGTGATCCCCGATGCATTTGACGCATCGGGGACGGGCGTTACAATTACGGGCAGAGTGCCCGTAAAGTTGGCAGTTGTGGCACTGCGTAGGAGTGCCACTTTTGTGAGGGGCCTCAATTGAGAGCCCCGAAATTAGGCATACGGCCTTTGTGGAAAAGATTTTCCGACCTTCGTCGGAGCGGTCCAGCACCACCAGGACCATATCATATGGCTCCCGGGTGCGGGCCTTGTACATCCGGTGCACCTCGTGCACCGGGAAGGACTGTGACTTAAGGTCACTCTTTATGAGCTCGGTGTCGAGCTCCTTTGGGAGGCCGCGGATAACGGCACGAAGTACGCGCTCCTCTTCGAGCGCGTAAGTGTGATATGGGATTTTATTATCCCTTAGAAATTTGGATAGGGCGCGGTGAGAATCCGAGGTCTGCACCTTGACCATTATTCCCTGCGAGGTGGACCTCGCAGAGAGAAAGTGGATATGACGCTCATGAAGCGCCTTGGAAATTTGCTCCCAGGCGCTCTTGTCATGGATGACAAGAGGGGGGGGCGGGGGAGACTTGCGCGCGGGGCGCGGGGAGGGCGAAGCCCGCTGCGAGGCAGACGGGCTATTGCCAGATTGGCGGAGGGTAGGGGACGCGGGGGTAGGGGAGGGGGCAGGGGACCCCAGGGAGGGAGCAGCTTTGCTCACCTTAGGGGGAGGGAGGTCGCGCTGTTTGCGCGCCCTCTTGTTGCCGCCAACAAGAATGAAATCATCCTCCGATGAGGATGAGGCGGGAAGGGGGGAGGAGGGGGGGGCAAGGGCCTCCACCTCCATGTCGATCTCCAACTGGACGTCGGAGTCGCACTCGGAGGGAGGGGTAGGGGCAAGAGGGGAGGAGAGAGGCGAGGGGTCGGGGGACGCGGGGGAGTCCGCGGCATGTCGGCGGGCTAGGGTATCCAGCAGGGCTGGACACTGCGCCTTGACTAGGACGAGGAGCTCTCGAAAGAGCTCCTCGGTGAAGTTACAAGTTACGTCCATAGTGGACCTAAGTGGTGAGAGCGTCCCGCCCCACCTGCCGGCAGGGAGGGGTAGGGTGTGTACCTAGGTGTGACCTAGACCTATGGTGTCCCTTTACCTATGTGCAATGGCAAAGGTTGTGTTGGGTGAGTACCTAACTACGCCTACCGGCGTACCTAAGCACCTAACTGTGTCTAACAGCCCCGGGGCAGAGGTACGTAGCCAATAAATCAACTGCGCACCAAACAGCACCCAGAGAATGGGACTAGGGATAGGGTAGGGTGGGCGGGAGTTACCTGGCGTCGACTAGGGGAGACCCCAAGGCCGGTGGTGCCAGGCCCAACCAAGTTTGCCTACCCCAGGAGGGGACGGCGAGCGCTTGGGTCACGCTCCCTATCCACTTGTTGCCACCGTTAGGTATTCCCGTGGATAGGTGCAAAACTTGACGGAAAAATAATTTCTGTCGAAAGAAACAGTGATTGTCGTGAAAACGACAGTTCAAGCGGAGCGCACGGGGCGAGGTGGGCGGAGGCGGCAAGGGGCCGCGAGCGGGTGGCGGCCGGCGCCGTGGCGCGGCGGCGCGCGTGGCGAAGTGGGGGCGACTGCGGCTGAAAAACACACAACACACAAACAAGGATTAAACCCAGGCAAAATGTGTTTAGACTGCCGTAAAAACAACAGACTAAAACACAAGATACGAGGAAAAAAGCCCTGAGATGGCGGAGCGTCGAGCGAGTGCGAGCGCGTGATGCGGTGAGGCGGACTGGCGCGGAGCGTGCGTCGCTGACGGTGGCCGGATCGGGACTGATATAGGTAGGTACTTCTATATATATATATTATTTTTTAATCCGCGCTCCCGCGTAATGAGACAGCGTGTAGCTACAACCGGCGGGGAAGCGGTCCCGCTAACAGGCACATTTATTAATTGAAACAGTGCCCCGGTAATAAAATGTAACAGAGCAACGCGAATTGCGAATACGTCGTTAATATTTATCTGCTTTGAAAATGTGTAAGCCAAGGTTCTTACTAGTTTGGTGACAAGTTGGAAAATACCTAGTTCAATAAACTACAGAAGTGAAGCCGGAAAGAGGATAGTTCGAGATCTGAACACAACAGCGAGAAGAACTTATTATTGTATAATGAGTGAGAGAGCCTCTTCCCTCGCTTCCTCTTCGATTTTCGAATTTGCGAGCAAAGTCTTTGGTATTACAAGTATCTATACCTGAGCTATGATAATTGCTCAACACAAGGCTTGCTTGCCGAGTTTGTAATTTAAAAAATAAATAAAAAATTCAAGCATTTCTCGTTTCAAACATATTTTATATAAAATGAAGGTCCTATCCCGATTAATGTGGCATCGACCCGCATGTCGCGTGCAATGAACGCCCTTGGTATTATTAAACGTGTGGGGAATTAAATGGTTCAGTGCGAATTTAGCCGTTTGTATTGCCTACATAAGTAGGTACCTACATAGCTTTATGTTTATGTATAATTTTATATAAAACTAGCTGTGCCCCGTGATTCCGTCCACGTGGAATGTTTAGGGAATGTCCCTTAATATTTAGGGATATGAAAAACAGATAGTAGCCGATTCTCAGACGTACCCGATATGCACACAAAATTTCAGAAAAATTGGTCGAGCCGTTTCGGAGGAGTATGGTAAGTAACATTGTGACACGAGAATTTTATATATAAGATTCCAGCATGTCCGTGATCGTAATACCTACTTCTCTTCCTAAACGGCTTCACCGATTTGGATGTTTTTTTATGGGGTAGCCTGGATGGTTCTTAGCTATAGGATTCCGGTAGGTAGCGCTGGCTTCAACATCCAGAAAAAAAAATTGTACTTGCGAAGCTGCGGGAAAAAGTGATTATGTAAAATTATTATTGCTGACTATAAGGCCCGTCTTGGAAATGTCATTCTTATGTCATTCCAGTACAAAATGACATGTCAAAATCATACTCAAGACCGCTCTCAGACTTGAGAGCGATTTACTAATACGTTATATATAAAATCTTATAGCTAGCTAATCAAACGTTGATTATTCATCAAATATGTCGGCCATTCCAGTCGCAAATGCTGTAAATCTTCTGAACCTCTGAAATACTTGTAATTACAAACTAAGTAGGTAAACAATTTATAAATAATTCCAAAGAATTCTAACAATGTCCATTTGACTCAAAATTATTTAACATTCCTTACACATGACTAAATAAACTTTCCACGTAAGGGCACAATACCATACGATAACACTAACAAAGAAAACCATTTCTGTTGGTAAATAGTGGATAAATATACACAGTAATACCTTAATTTAAATTCAACTCACGCATTCCTGTATAAAGCTGATTGCACACACTCCGCACCCGGTTTTGATGATGACCGTATACATAAGCGCTATACAAAAATTCTTTGTCACGGATAACACAGCCCGGTTCAAAGCATTAATGTGACCGCGGCTTAACCGCAACGAATTGCGACCGTAAAGGGTTGGTAGCAGCTTAATTGAGCATTGCAACTGAAACTATAGGGTTGTAAGCCTAAACACAATGTCAATAACGAGATAATATCGAAATATTTGAAATAAGTATCTCACGATGCCTTTTGGCACCTAATTTCTTGCAAATTTGAGAGTATCTACGTTAGGTAATTGTTGCATTGTAAGACGTTGCATTGGTATTAATTATATATCCGTTTCTGCCGGATATTATTACAAGATTTTCGGGTATTTGTTCTCTATATCCGGAATATACTCAGCCCTACACGTGCCTCGGAATACCACAGACGTTTAACAGGGACAGTTTATACGGGGTTTTTCGTCGTTTATAGCGTCCTAGCATAGAAGCTTTGAATAAAACCAAGCGTTCTCGTAAATTGGACCGCGGTAGAGGTTGTTTTTGGTTGTTTTTTTCTGGCATGTAAATGTAACCAGTATTTTAGAATTCGAAACAATTTATTGTTTAAATGCCTTGGGCATTAGCAATCAGAAATAAAATAACGAATAATTGAATAAAATATACATATCATATTTACAAAGGTAATTGAATAAGGTAGATGAAATATCTAGTAAATAAATAATAGTGTCTAAACTATTTTCAGATTTCATCATGAAACAGAGCTCGTTAACGGTCGACGACCTTGAAAACACATTGTGAGTGATTAAAAGGAAAGTTTTATTCTATTTATGAAAACGGTTACATGTCAGCCTAGGTAAAATAAAACAGTAACCTACGCGTACGAAATTTAAAGTGTCTGCCGCAAAAATGTTAAGGTACTTTACAGTTGCTATTTAAGCCTACAGTGAGGCCTTCAGGCCTTGGCAAGACAAACGGCCCTTAGTTATTACATGGAACACGGTATTTTACCTGATTAGAGTGAAGCCAGAAAATATTTTGTTACTCGAGGCCATCTTTTCTTGATGAAAGATCAAATAAGAACGGCCAAATTAAGAAACTAACCAAATCTTCTTGTTATAAAAACATTTTAATATCTTTTATAAGACCAAAAACGACCCAATTAAGTAATTTATCCTATTTTACGTCACGAGAAAAAGTCTTATCCATTAGATTAGATTGAGTAGGGTGGGGAAAAATGGACCAAACTGGCACCAATAATGAAAGTGATGGCGTAAACCTGTACCTATCTAATAATGAATGTAAAAAAATGATATCTCATAATAAACAAAAAGAAAATGAATAAATTATTCCGTAACAAAATAAAAAATAGGTTTTTTAAGATTACCAGCTATGTGCGATGGTCTCCCCTTAGCCTCTCTCACTAAATAAAACACTCCTACATATTTCCCGCTACATTGACCTACCACTGTTACTCATAGGAGTAACATCCTGGTTAGTTATAGAACTAGCCAGGATCGACAATAGTGTCCGCTGACGCGCGCATTTCGCACACTCAACCTCATCGCTGAGGATATAGACCTGTTCTCGTGTGCTCTGAGTGAATTCAAGAGGGTAGCTTTACACATTAGTACGTATAGATAATTAAGTATTGTTGGAATTGTGTTGCTTAGCTATTGAATTAGGTCAACCTGTTATAATAGCTGTAAGTTTTGATAAAAAAAAAAAAAAAATGAGTCCGTGGTTTGACCCTCGACGAGTCCCGGACAAATGCTAAATTGTGTTGCTAACAACAAGCTAGGAATGAACTAACGTCAATGGTTTAATATCCTGGAAGATGTTGATGCTAAACAAGTAGTATAGTTCAACCGTAAATTATTTTACAAACCAATATTACCCATGTAGTCATCAAAAAAAAAACTATAAACAACTTCCTACTGCCATTGAAATCCAAATCATCATCAACAGATCGTGCTGCAAGTGAGTCGTGACGCACGCATCCTCTTACATAGGGCACCTCAGAAACCAAGGTCAGGGCTCCTAGACGAGGCTATTTACAAAACATTACCTCATGTGGGTTAGCCAGTCGATCAATCCAACTCAGCACTTAATGATATGTGCCATTAACATAAAGGTGATGAAAAATCAGATGAGCTTTAAAAATAATTCTGGGTCAAGTTTTTACTGTGTTTTTTCTACTTTGCCGGCAAGCACTTATAAATGAGTCAATTTCCTCGTTTTGATTTGCAAGTTGAGCAAGAACAAACACCGGACGAAGTTAATTGTTTTATTGTGAGGTGTATATGTTAAAAAAGCAAGTAACTTCGGACTAGTACCTACAAGTTTTAACAGCGTGCTAACTGCCTACACAGCCTGAGACCAAAAAAAAAACGAAAACAAATGATTTTAGTAGTTCCCTGAATATGAGGCACTACAAAAATCATTTGTTTATTACAAAAAACACAGTAAGAAACACTAAAAATAATACTAGAAATAATAATTTGTTCCTCTATGCATATTCATAGCTTTAATAAACACTTGCTTCTTACAAAAAGCTAAGGTGATATAAAACCGAAAACCCATATATAAACACAAATATGCGATACAACATACCGTAAAGGAAGAAACAAACGATCCCCATCATCCCACAACTAATAACGCAGCAATGATTTACGACGCTCGGTAATCCTTAGTGGAATACCTAAAAGTTGGTATCTCCGCACATAATAATAATATATCACAATACAATGACGCTCGTATCAAGTTAAATGTTCGGAGCCACATAGTCGCTTGTGAGAATAGCACGCTGGGGACAAGTATTGGCTCCAAAAACGACAATATCATCGAGGACTTTTGAATAAAAATAAGCCATAAATTATGCTCGGCTCGATACGTTCACAGCTTTATATTCATTGCGGATGTGATAAAGCAATCCGATGTCAAATTAAGGTTACAGAAATTCATATATCAGATTAGTATTCCGATAACATTTAGGAGTAGGTAAGTATATATCTTCAACAATTATATTTGTGACCCATCCTACTAATATTATAAATGCGAAAGTTTGTGAGTGTGGATGCTTGTTACTCTTTCTGGCAAAAACTACTGAACGGATTTGCATGAAATTTGAAACACATGATAGTTTATAACCGGGATTAACACATAGGATACTTTTTATCCCGATAATCCCGAATTTTTTGCTGGGTTAAATACTATGCGGACGAAATCGCGGGCCACAGCTAGTTCTATATAAATATGATCCAAATTTAGGTTGGTTAAGGTTGAATTAGCATTGGAAATTAACTCTAGTCACATTTTATTCTTATTTTATTGTCTTACTTTGTTTTTTTTTAATATTATTGCAGAGATAGATTCATACAAGTAAGTAATTAACAGTATTTTATACTGCTCCTGATACACTTCAAAACCATTAATCAATTCCGTAAAAGCTCAAATAGCTTCTAACGTGATACTAAGAAAATGTACGGACGACAATCAGTTCACTGGAGCAAGTCTGCCGCCAACGGTCCCAGTGCGAACCGTTGCAGTAGGTAACTGCTGCCCGGTTGCTATCGTTCGCAACGAGATAAGCACTTTAACTCGTCTCTACTAGCGGTGCTTTCAACATGTACAACTGTTATTGCACCAATTCAATGTGACCCACAATTCAGTTTTCATTCTACAGTTTTAAAGCTCCATGTTGTCTGGTCACGTAACACGTTAAGAATCATCAGAAACATTCGAACGGCCTTGAGGCAATCTTATGGATTGCTCTAGTGTTACCGTTTGATGATGCCGGATCGAATTTTGATTTCATTCTAACGTCATTGTGATATGCCGATAGAGGAAGAATAAATGTTTGGAACGCAACAAAATATAAAATAATTATTTATTGCGAAAAACTGGCATAAGAAGCATGGCTTCACATGTCGTCAAACCTACAAACAAGCAATTAGTATTCCTATAAATGTTTTCTTTACTTAGATATAAAGACACACAAGATAATATACGAAAGTAATTCATTCCATGTATTTATTTGAACTTGGTCAAACGTAGCTATCATAAATCTCAATCAAATTGCCTTTGCCAATACGTGATACAATTTGAATAATATGACATGACCAAAGTAATTCAATATCCGCGACTAACTTACAACGGATGGCCTGTGTGTAGGGTGGGGTCAAATTTGCTTATCAATCTATTATCACAAACCAAAATACAAATGCAATAAAAACAGTCGACTCCATAATGGAGTAAGCACTGACATCCTGCATTCAGGACGTCGACCTTGTCGAGCAAGAGACGCGAGATTTTATGATATCAAACAAATTGAACACGAATCTTGATGGGTATAATTTATTTTATACAAGTAAATAAATGTCATATACTGATGGAGATTAACAACTGCGTTTCATTGCATCTTGCAGCTAATCCAATAAGTTCATATGCTATAGTCATTTTATTATAGTTTTATTTGTGTATAAATGAGTTGGAAATACTTAGATATATTATGTAATGTAAGAATCTAAAAATCGACTCTAGAAGATGGTGCAAAATAAGATATTTTAGGTTCATACTTAGTTAGACCTTTAAAACTTTGAAAATACTTAATTAATGAATTGCAGTACTTACTTATATATTCCATCAAAAAATATTTCTAGCAGAAACCAGTCGTTTTAGACTACAGAGTTTAATTTAACTACCCCTTTCACTATCTTCGTCCCAATTAATTCACTACAGTCTACAACCAACTACAAATACCCTAAATTGCCCTTTACTTTATTAACTCTAGGATCGTCAGCAATCGAAAATCTCAGAGAACATTATTGGCTAGTTCCATTAAATTTATCAGCTATCTCAATCGAAGGGTCACTGTTACCGACAATGATGAACCTAGTAATGATTGTAAGGCTTTCAGAATCGGACCCTTCCCTGTCCATTACCGATGGTCTGGTCAATAGATTGAATCCAATGTCGGTATGACAACATTTTCAATAATCAAATTTATTACTAATGGACTTTAGTACATCTTTTGTAAAAAAAATGTGCTTATTGTGCTTAATTGTTGCATTGCTTTCCATTTTTAAAATCATCAGGGGTATAAAGGACTTTATATTATCTACCTATTATTATATTAACCGCCTATATATAACTCATGTTTCACAATAATAAAATATATTGAACCATCAAAGAAAAATATTTTCAAAAACTTACCTTTCTTACAAGATTTCACAGGAATCCAAATCTGTGAACAAAAAGCAAAAAAGCTCATTAAAATCAACTCTAAAACAGAAGCTGACACGCAAGACGAATTATCCTCAAAACAATGTCCTCGCGGCGGTTCTACTTGAGAACGCACATGAGCCCAATTATAAACACAACGAAACCGGGGATTTACAAACCCCCGTCCTGGCCAGGGCCGAAAATCATAGAGTGCTCAGAGAACGATCTCATAAGACCCTTGACATACACAACTCGTTTTAGAGCCGTACCTAGCGTTCGTTCCCGAGATCGGTCGGGGTCTCGAGAGTACTCGTAGCCCTCGTTACTGCGGGGCCCATTAGACCAGGGGGCGCAAACCGCGCCACGATTTTAGTTTCCGACCCAACGCGCCCCGAAGCACTTATATCCGCATATATCCGCCTATATCCGCCCCTTAATAAGGGACTCGGCGCCTAATTGACTTAACATTGGATTAATAACGGTTTAGGTCTGAAATATGTTTACCGATGAATATTGCGTCGCGTTATTTTGGGTGCGAGTGGGGTTTTCGCCTTAAATTGATTGTTTTTGTAAACGTTCGGTGTTGGTCGGTAATTTGTCACCTTTGCTCAGGTGAATTACGAGTATCGAATGTGTTTTTTATTCGTCCATAAAGAAGGGATAAAATGATGAATCTTTCCATAGTTCTGATTTTAAAGTGTCTAATTAGTAGAGAAGAACTACCTATATTTTAAAACTGACTTTCAAAACAATATCAATCTTTATGTTATTAACTTAAAATTTACGCTAGAGTAATGAGGTTGACTTCACAGAAATCGCTCATTAAATAAAACCAAATGATATAGGGAAGAAAGTTTTGAGCAAACGTTGGGAGTTCGCTAGGTTCTTAATTGTTCGGAAGGTAGTCATTGAATGGCGCCGGGGGAAGTTTGTGCCAGCGAGGACAGCATCCGAACTGTAATAAAAGACTTTGGAGATCCTCCTCAAGTTGGGCTGCAGTCATTAAATCGCCTCGAGTAACTTTTCCTACTACGGAACTACGTGCAGGTAAATGTAAAGTGTATTATTCTTGTTATGACTTTGATAATTTGAATTTTAATGTCAATTTTATTATGTTTTATAAAATATTTACCTAATTAAAATTATATTAAAATTAATCAAGTATAAAAGTTTACGAAAAGTTAAACGAATATATTATAAAAAAAGTTTTTAAACACGAAAGGAACGCGTGTTTAGTTAAATTTCCCTTGTTATGTTTGATAAGTAGTTCTAAAAACTTTTAACTGTTTTTATAATTATTTTTACTTTGACAAGGCAATACGAAGTTAATATCCTTGTTGACATGCATTCCAGTGTCCTCTTTAGTTGTTTGATATCTTCAACGGATAACATCCACTTACAGCGTTAGAGCACTCGTAACTAACATTTCACGAGATAGCAAACGTTCTCCCCTCTCGTATTGGCCTACTTCACTCCCCAACATCCTCTTTAGGATTCATCAATTAAAACTTTTCCGCTTACTACGAAATAAACTACTCGTACAATTTATCTTAGCAATTTAGAAATTATAATTTATGCACTAAACTTTATCATTGACCAGGTTATCGAAAGGCTGTCATAACGATCGCTTGTTTTGGTTATGATAACAATTTTGAAAGTTACAAACTTATTTATAGTTATTTCCATTTACTTTCGACATTATAAATTGACTAATAAGTAATTCATCTTATAAGTATACAAGGTGACACATAATGGGTATACTTTTTTTTTCAAAACTTATCTTTGTAATTCTAAAACCATCAGCTTTGGAGGGAACTTGAAAAACAAAAGGTGTTATAGGAATACAGCTGTTGACCGATTTCACAAGTCTACAAAACCTTTAGTACTTCAACTGTCCCACAAAGCCGATAGTTTGAGATTTACAAAGTTAAGTTGCAAAAAAAATTGTATGCCCATTTTGTATCACCTAGTACATATTATGTGCAGTACATTCCTTTGATATTTGATGGTAAGTATAGTATATTTATTCCGATTTTCTCCACGTGTGGTTTTCGTTTCAACGTGCCCATCATTATTATTATTTTCTTTTATAAATCATATATAAAGATGAGTTCGTTCGTCTTCTCAAGCCCCCATTGCTAAGCTAACAAACAGGATAACATCAAACATAATTACGATACTTGCTCAAAATGTCTTGGGAGAATTTGTATCAGCTTGTTACCAGTAATGATCGAAATTTCGTTAAATAATTCAGTAGGTATTTTGCAGATAAATATTTCCTTGAATAATTAATTGTTATAATTTCGTACCTATGTAATAATTTAGGTATTTTATAAACGTTTTATTGTTGTATTTAATGTTAACGGAATCGATTTAGGTGTTATTTTTATTTAATGAATCCTTAAAAAATAGGAAATGTTTGATGAGTGGGTACTTTACGCAAACGTTATTTTGGGATTAAGTTCTAATAGGTAATTTATTTTTTTATTATTTTGAAGATAGTGAAGTTCAGTTTGATTTAATATTAGGTATAATAGAAACGTATTAAGTAAATACTTTCTTCAACAATAATAATTTAATATTTATTTTAATTAAGTAAGTATATTCTAGGCTGTTATGTTTCGTCTCCACTGACGTACACAGATCGTTAGGTACTCCACTGGGTACACACTTCTGAATTGCAAATGCATTAAATTATCTTGTGCTGTTTCAGTTAATGGACTCGAAGGCAGAAATAAATTAAATGGTGTTTATAAACTTTCTCTCAAAGTGGTCCTTTCAGAGAAAGTATCAATAATTTTATGATGATGAGACTCATGAGAATAATATTAAATAGGTAGGTAAGCGACGATAGTCCAGTAGTTAGATGGGATGTCCTCGCAGCCGAGAATATTATTACATACTTATACTTATATATAGGTAGGTATCGAATGTCTAAGATATACTTACCGTGTTCTATACAAAATATTCAAATTTTTTAATAACGGAGTTTTATCCTCGGACTAACACATGTTCATAAAATTAGTATAAAATTTAACTGAACACAAACGTATAGGTATACACGTTATCACTCTCATCCGGTCCGCCATGTCAGAAATATTTACGAGATAATAATAAAAATCTCATTATTAACGCGTTTTAAAAATACTCAACCGGCGAGCCGCAGGCAATTAATGAGGTTTTTAACGTCAACGAGCGGTCAGTGTTTTAAATATTATGGGGTTATAATACAAATTTCATACCTACCTAACAATTTGGAAAGGATAAATTAACCGGGCATGTGTTCATTGAATTCAGTGCTTTATTTTCTGAATCGTATTATGTAGATACTTAGGTATTTGAAATCCAAATTAAAATTACTTTGATTTAAAATATACTTTCATACTAATCATTAAGGGACTTTTTTAGCTTTAAAAATAAATACATAAATATCATCAGACGAACACACCAACTGTATGCTCCCAAACGAAGCAACGTTTGTACTATGGGTTATATGGGTAGTGTACAACAGACTGGGGGCGATCCCAGTAACACCCAGACCAGTGTACTTATATTAACACACTATTTTGTTACTTTACTACTATTCACACGATGCCAACATTCCACGCAATAATGTCAATACTGGTGTCGTCAAATCACGACTAAACTAAACTAAACGACATTGCGTCCATGATAAAGGTCGCAATACGCATTCAAGTCGAGTATAGTGTGCCAACAGAATTAGCACCAACTAAACCTGACCATAATGTTCTAACTGTTCCCGACCTAACTGTTCTACCTACTCCCGACCCTTTGTCCCCAGCAGTCCTCGCAAGTCGTCTGGAACAAAGCAACAACAACTGTTCGATAAACTAATACGTGTTCCCACGACACAGCTATTAATTTAAGTCGATTTCCCTGAGTCCCCTCCCGCTCCTCCCTATCGTTGTAACATCCCGTGATATCTAGGTCACTTAGATATACGAACGTTACAAGACCCTACTTTAAAACAATACATTTTAAATTTCATTTAATTTTATTTGTGGATTACGCCCTGAATCCCTCACGTGGTGAGGGGAGGCCCGTGCCCAGGAGTGAGATATCAAAAGGGGTAAATTATTATTATATTTATTTAAAGTTTTTAGGTAAGTAGCTACCTACTAGGAAGTGTAGTGAAGTTTTAAAATTCTAAACAGTTTTTACTATAGGTACTTTTACTTGGAAATTTTAAACAAATAGTTTAGCTAAACTTTTGAATTACTCATATCCACTTACCTAGGTAGGTAACAAGCGCAAGTAGATACTTGCAATGCTAAAAATCATAAATAATTCTTAACAAAATGAAAACAGAAAATTCTAATTCATAATTCAAATTTAAAAATATTTTTATTCATGTTGGTAGCGCAACAAAGCACTTATGAATAATCTGAATCTGCCTTTTTTAAACAAAAACCGTCGTAGACAACTGTCGCTTCGGTTGAAAGTATGCCCAAATAAACAAAGGCATAAAATATTAATGTAATATTCACAATTAAAGAATTAGATATAAACAAGTAGGTACACTCAACACTTGTTTGGTCTTTATTAAAATATGAAATAGGGGTGTGAGGTCTCAACAGAAATTTACATTTTAATAAAAAATGAGAACGAAATAAAATAAACCATTTGACTTCTAATATAATATGATTTATGCTGGAAAAAAGTCTCGGTTGGTAAAATTTTCATAATGAGATACTTATAGCCTGAATAGCAACAGTCATTTATCGCTTTGTAAAATATTAGACAGATAAAATATTATGTAGGTAGGTAGGTTGATGGGTGTCGGCGATTGTTGAGAAATGCGCAGCCTCTGAACTCATTTTTCCCTTTATTTTATGTTTGTAAAAATTTGTTTTATAGAAAGTATAAGGGAGATGAATGGTTTTAGATTTTCAACATCTCAAAAGGAAATCGATTGGGTAAAAAAAATCCAATTATTGCCTACTATAATTTCCATGCTGATTGATAAAATCCGTAGAAAATGTTAAGTTCTTAATTTGACAACTATCAGTACTTATATCACCCACCAAACACTAACATTGGTTTCCTTCGGGAATTTTCATCAGTCTTTTCAGCAAAGTTCATATTCAATGGCGTCCGGGCGGTATAAATCAAACGGCCGCGCCGCCGAGTAAGCACTTCCGTCTTTTGAAAGGCCCGCGACGCCGACGATTCGGAGATTTTGATATTATACCTCCTTATCTGTGTCGTGAGCGGCTGAGATTCTTGGATATTACTTTTTTGATCGATTGAATGCTGGACGAGGCGATCGTTATAATTTTAATCATATAATTTTTATATGCCTAAATTTTTAGGCATCTGTAAATTATCATCATCATCAGCCGGAAGACGTCCACTGCTGGACATAGGCCTCCCCCATGGAACGCCACAATGGACGGTTGCCAGTCGGCTAGTCGGCGGCCGTCCAACTCTGCGTCTTCCGGTTCGAGGTCGCCACTCGAAAACCTTTCTTCCCCAACGGTTGTCGGTTCTACGAGCAATGTGGCCTGCCCATTGCCACTTCAGCTTGCTGATTCTGTGAGCTATGTCGGTGACTTTAGTTCTTTTGCGGATATCCTGGTTCCGGATCTGTAAATTATACTTACCTAATATATATAACCTAAGAACACATGGATCACATACACCTTAAACAACACCAACAAAATCACCTACTTAGTCAAGTGAATAAATTGTTACTGAATAACGAAATATTCCATAAAATAACTAATTAAATACAGGTTGAAACAGAAAGGGTATACTTTTTTTTCAAAACTTAACTTTGTAATTCTAAATCTATCAGCTTTGGAGGAAACTTGAAATACAAAATGTGTTACAGGGATACAGCTGTTGACAGATTTAATATGTCTACAAAACCTTTAGTACTTCAACTGTCCCACAAAGCCGATAGCTTAAGATTTATAAAGTAAAGTTGCAAAAAAATATTATACCCTTTCTGTTTCACCTAGTATATACGAAGCCTGATTTTTTTTTAAATAATGAATGCACGTACTTATCTAGTAGGTAACCTAAGTGAAATTTACATATTTTATGATAATATAAAAAAAAATAGTTAGAACAATAGATACTTCATTAACATATATTCAATAAAACTTCCATCTCACTGGATACGCACGGAATAACAAAAGTAACAAAAAGAAAACATTTTCCTGAATCCTACTAATATTATAAATGCGAAAGTTTGTGAGTGTGGATGTATGTATGTATGTATGGTTGTTACTCCTTCACGCAAAAACTACTGAACGGATTTGGATGAAATTTGGAACACAGATAGATTATAACCGGGATTAACATATAGGATACTTTTTAATCCAATAATCCAATACTACGCGGATGAAGTCGCGGGGCACAGCTAGTAGCTACATAAAATTAGGGCTGTCAAACGCAACTGATTCATGTCCGGCTCACTCGTACGTGATTATACCTTTTGGGAAATAATAATATTTAACCAGACACGCAAGTCACATTCTTTAACACCCACAGTTAAGGCCAATAAAAAGTATTATTTTTTATTAAATATGTACCACTTTAATTTAAGGTTGATATTTGGATTGTAGATTACATTTCTTTTTTGAAATACGAATCTATAATTTATTTTTTAATGAAACATCAGAAATGATTCTAATTATTTAGAGTTGTGACATATTAAAAAATAAAATACTATTTTATTCTTAATAAACACTGCATATAACTTTTGTGTCTTTACAAACCAAATCCAACAAGAAGTTTTCAGTTCTTCTGCATTTTTCTTCGCAAAATTTGCCTTATTCTCTGTATAATGAAGTAGGTAAAGTTTTCGGAAAGATCAAGTGCTTAACTTTTTAACAGAGCCTACAAAGGAAAACATTTATTCAACGAAATTATTCATGAAATTCTAATAGCTAATAGCTTCAAATGTCAGAGTACGGTTACATTACACAATACAGTACCAGGTCAGTATTTCGCAATGAAACATCTAAAGTCATTGACATTTTAAAATTCGAATATAGGAGATTGCATCTCACCAAAACACTATTAAATGTTCGATGCCCCTATTCTGATGTTTGAGAGCGACAGACCTATTTAACATAATTTATTCTGTGTTTCGTATCTTGCGTCGATTGCTTGGTATTGTAGCGATTCCAGTTCGAGCCAGAGGTGTTACTCTTAGCAACAATAATCGATATATCGTGACATTTGTATTGTCGAATCCTACTCTAAATTGCATATTTTTTGCCATATATTATATCCATATATTGTCTGAACGAACGATAATTTTGTATTGTTCGTTCAGTAATCGAAACGACGACAAAAAAGATGGAATTTAGAGTAGGATTCGACAATACGAATGTCACGATATATCGATTTTATCGTTGCTAAGAGTACCACCCCAGATGTCACTACGGTCGAAACGGTAACACGGTATCGGTCCGCGCGGATTCCGTAAGAGATTTATTGGACAAACCGATAGTGTTCTATTAAAAATTCGATTCCGATTAGGGCTGGCAGACAGTGGGGTGGTAGTTGTTAATGTTTGTATTTGTAGCACGGCTTATCTACTTGTGTTTAACTTATATTTGTGTACTTCGTTGCTACTACAGATAAACTATGAAATAAAAAAAATGATTTAATATTTTTGTTTAAAATTTTTGACCCCACAAAAAATATAAACGGTAAATGCCAATTTTATAAACCAGCAAGTCATATGCCGCATAATTTTGAAGTCAGTTTATAAATTCAAATTCAAATCTGTTTTGGTATTCGCAATTGAACTATCTATTGAAAGCTTGTCACTGCGATCCAATTTGCCAACATGCAACCCTGATTGGTCCCACGATTTACGTTTACACCGACGCGATGTCCGACCAGTTACACAGCGTGTGTAATTCAGGATCCGGACCCGCAACGTATTGAATATGTAGCGAGGCATTTTTCTAACCCATGACATCCTGTGAAATTGCGTTTTGCAAATGAATAATGTCCTTTGCACATTTCACTGTGCAAACTGTAAAATATTCAATTTCGGGTAGGCACTTACGTAGTCATTCTTTTAAAGCGATTATTGCGAGGTACAAATGTTTGTGATAGTAATGAAATACATTAGCATTGAAAAATAAAATACTAAGTGCAGATTTTCATTCCATTTTTCTCGTGATGTTTTTAAAGCAACATAAAACGAAAAGAATACCAATTGGAAGTTAAAACATCAACCACGATACAATTCAAAAGGATGCTTAGACACAGTTAAGTACCTATGTACATTCATTAAGCACTTGACATTTGAATCAACACAGCGAGTTGGAACATTGAACTCGCTTGGTACCAGTATCATTATACAATCGACATAGAACAACGCCGTCCGTGGCATTGAACAAGAACCATCGATATCCGATTCCAATAATCGAGTGATACTCGTTAAACTTGTTTCGTGTCGAAGCCACAAGAAAAAGCGCCACCATTGGCCCAGTTTCACCAGCAGACCACGTTGGTACGCCACTCGTGTATCGATATATCGCGACACGATACAACCGACCTGTTCCTATCGATACACCCTTGAACTTTGGTGAATTTCGTGCTATTGGTCGATGGGGAGTTGTCGTTACGTCAGAAGGCCGCAGTGTAACCTTGGTGAAATCCGGTCCATCCGTAAAAGTATCTTCACAATTTATTTTACAAATGTATCTTTCAATTTTATTCAAACAACGGCTGATTTATAAAACATAAACTCAAATATTTTGCCGCAATGTTTAGAAAATAATATAATAACTATACTACTGTAAATATAATACAATTTACCACAAATTGTAATAAAGGAAACCGTGATTCAGTATATTAAAATGAGAAATATCAATAAACAGAAAACATAATAAAAAGGTCTCCGACCACCATGTTGGAGGAGAAGCGGCAGATTCTGCACAATAGTGCACAATCACAAAAAAAATCCGGTCCGTCCATAAATGAAGACACAGAAAAATAATTAAATAACTGTCATTGACAATTTTGCTACCAAATATGTGGCACTTAGAGCGTTTTCACATTATCCGATCCGATATCGGTGTCGAACGCCGATCCGATATCGGGGTAAGTAAAATGTATGAAATATGTACCTGTCGTTCATATTGTCCGGCCCGATATCGGATATAGGTACAGGTACATATTTCATACATTTTACTTACCCCGATATCGGATCGGCGCCCGACACCGATATCGGATCGGATAATGTGAAAACACTCTTAGGCATTTTAACAAATTCGTAATCAGTGCTGTAGCGTTAAAAAAGTAGACGAAATAAATTTCTGAATTTAAATCTAAAAATATGAATTTGAAATGAATTTAAGAGGGTTGAAATTTTCACACTGTAATTTACAGAATAAAATATTTCAAGAAAGACTAATGTAACGGGGAGGTGGGTAAGAAAATACAATACAAAATAGTACCACAAAGCAACATTATCTTAGGAAAAGAAATTCTATAACAGTTTGGTAAAAGCTAATTTACTTTAAACTTGCAAGCTTATCTAGTTCCATATAATTAGGTATCTGGCTAATTATGAGCTCAAAACTTCTTCCTTCAAGTCTATTCGCTTTTACAGCCTACTTAACTCTAAACTAACACACTCCATATAATATCGCGGATCACTCGCCCCATACCGAAACTCGCCCCATTCGGGGGGGCAAATGGACTAATATCGTAACTCGTAACGGCGGGGTCCCCCGACGCTGTTCACTAAATCGTCATTCGGCTGTTAGTCCTACCTAATACGACAAGTTTCAATTAAAAAGCCATATGTGTGGCGTCTATAGGACATTACGTTTGATTATTAGCAGGCTATACCTTTTAGAGTTGAAATGTGAATTTTGGGTAAAATGAAATTAGCACAAGGTAAATTGTACAATACTAGCGACCCGCCCTGGCTTTGCACGGGTGCAAGAAACCTCTAAAATCATCAGTGTTTCTCTACTATCATGTATTACATATAAACCTTTCACTTGAATCACTCTATCTATTAAAAAACCGCATCAAAACCTGTTGCGTAGTTTTAAAGATCTAAACATACATAGGGACAGACAGACAGCGGGAAGCGACTTTGTTTTATACTATGTAGTGATAAATTTGTAGAGTCTACCTAAGTACTTCAAGTTTTTCAAATTATCTCAATATATTATAGTCATGTTAAATAGTTATATCAATACTCTTATAAGAAACCCTAATATGGTGATTTTAACACACAGCGCCAGGTGAAGATGTTACTAAATAATAAAACAAAAGCGCGCTCACGACCTCGAGGTGCGGTCGTGAGAGCCATCGTCCGAGCTAGTTCACAAGCCGGCATATTTCCCTCTCACCCATTTTTATGGAACAAGAGCGAGAGGTGAATATGTTGATCATCGATTGCAAGGAGCAATACTACGGAGATTGCCATCTTTGGATCAATGACTTTATCGAGCCTGTGGAAGAAGTGTCTGAAAGGTTGACGCTCTTTTGCCATGTTCTAGAGACACAAATATGATTAAGATTATAGAGATTGCTGTGATAACCGATTGGTTAAAGCACGCGTCTTGCGGACACCAGGTCTTGGGATCAAACCCCGGCTCGCACCTCGGGATTTTTCGATATCTATGTGCGAATCATAATTTCTACATGATTATCACTTGCTTACGGTGAAGGAAAACATCGTGAGGAAACCTGCATGTCTTAGAACATCTAACAAATTTTCGAAAGACATGTGAAATCCACCAACCCGCACTGGGCCAGCGTAGTGGATTATGGCCTGAATCCCCCTCGTGTTGAGGGGAGGCCCGTGCCCAGGAGTGGGACGTCAAAAGGGCTAAATGATTTATATCATTATAGAACAAATTAATATATTTTTTAATCACATAGATAACATTTAAAATGCTTACCTAACTACTAAAATGATAAGCGACGATAAATTTGAAACCATACGATTAATGTAACCCATAATATAAGATGCCCCAACAAATAACAAAATAATGTTATCCACGTTTTCTATCAGATTTAAAATAGCTCACAATCAAATGCATGTCCGTTATAATTCAATAATGGTCGCAACACACGCTATATCAATCGATCAGAGCGATACAAATGAACACAGTTGAAAATAAAAATCGTAGCAACTAACTGATAAGTATCTCCGATACAAATTATATCGGGAATAGTCGTAAAACATCAATATGCCCGCTCGGAAGCTCTGTCGGCGAACAAGACGACAATATAAAAGGGGAATAAATACAACCGGAGCTCATAAATCATATTGTGAACATATCCCACTCTACGACGTGTACCTACACAGTTTCTTATACAGAGTGTTTCGGAAATCAGAACTAATAAATTTAGATAGCTACATAGACGGTACCTAGTTGATACAAAGAGTTAGTTGATGATAGACTTTACATAAATCACAGACCAATAAGACCAGACACCGCTTACATCCACTATTACTTACGAAGTCAAATGTTGGTGTGTATCGGGGAAGATTAGATTTTATTGGTCCGTTCAAGGTCGACCCGTGAATTGAATATTCAAAATGTCAAGTGCTCAAAGAATTTGAAATAATAAATTATTAAAAATGGATCATACTTTGGATCATACATAGGCAGTGGCAATGCATATTTTAGCCGAGCGGGCGTGTCTGGCTATGCGGTGTCTAATGACTTATTGATCAATGTGATGTAAATATATACATTTATAATAGGTATATGTACGGGTTTGTAGCTACGGACCTTTGAATATTTGTCACCCCTTTGTGTCGCGGCCTTCTAAAACATCCAAAGGCAAAACTGCATTTAAAAGTAGTGAACGCACATTCAATAAACAGTTTGCAAAAACAAATTGCAGACTTGAGATATTATAAGAATAGAAAATTGTCGGAAACACACATTGGGAATAAAAGTTATCAAATGTCCATATTTTTTTATTTTTCATATTTTTATAATTCCATCGCGGATACTTTTTCACATGTCTAAAATATATTTACCCTGTATATTTTATTGCTGCCTTAGCGATTACGAAACTCACATAAAAAGGGGGAGAAACGGAACGACTTTTAGCAACCGTAATATGATGCAACGCGAAGGAATTGTGCGAGGGAAGTCGTACGCGGGTGTCGTGACACGTAATGTATGTGCGGCTAAAAATATCGAACGGGTGTTTTTTTTACGTATGTTATGGTAATTCATAATATATTTGGAAATTGTATGAACTCCTGCAAATAATGAAGGGGGCATTTTAAAAAGAAGAATTCTTCCTCTATAGCTACATTGGGTGACGTAACGGTAAATCAGTAGAAAAAAAAATGTTGGCATTGTTTGTTCCCTATACTTGACGTAGTATCACCACTTTAAGAGGCAAAAGCATAATAATTATATTATTTACTTTGATATAAATACTGTACATATGTGGGATTGTTACCTGTCCTTTTAAAATAATTCACCGTCTGCTTCAAAGAGCTTGGAGCGTAGAGGCGACCCACCTTTTCGGTCAAAACCAAAATATTTGGGCTGGTCGGATTTTAAAATACATTCTAAAAACTTTACAATATAAAGAAATGTTTTCAGTAAATTACTTAACTACAAGTTGTTGTACTAAATTCTCGGCAGTCTCAAAATAATAAACTATAAAGGGAGATAAACAATTTATAATCTCATACCTTTGGGCACCAGGATAAGATCCAAAGTATTCGCCCTGAAACAAAAAGAAAAATACTTAGTTTTTCTTATTTTATACTAGCCGTTGCCCGCGGCTCCGCCCGAGTGGTAATTTGATAAAATAAAAGTATCTGTTTCAGAGATTCTTCGGAACAAACAGAGAGACAGAACAGAGACATTGTTTTTATAAGTAGGCGTTATATTTTACATAATAACATTTTATAATGTATCAGTACCTATGACTATGCAAAATTTTATTCTACAAAATGGCACCGTTACAACATTAAATATTAACCCTCTACGAACACTTAATGTTTTATTAATATTGAGTCTCATGAGAAATTTTCAAAAAGAACAACCAACAAAGACATAATTTTACGAAACAAGAATAGCAAATTACACTCGAATAATCCTCAAGGCGCCGAGTTTATTGTTTCATAAACGTAATACAAATCAGAAGGTGGGAATATTCTGAACAAATTCCAAGTACGCTGAAACTTTGAGACATCAGGCTTGTTTATACCCTAGCAGTATCCGCTTCGTCTCTCGGTCGGCGAAATCAACGCAAAATTTTTAAATCTACACAGGCTCAATATGATCACGAAGCGTTATGTCACATTTGGTCATTGACCAGTGTGTCGATTTATCTGTCATAACAAGCAACACTCTATCTAACAGAGTGTATTTGTCAACAAGCGTTTCTACAAATAAAAGCGAAACGATTTGTACGAGAAACACTTATAGACAAACCACTGATGCTTGAGCGTCTGAACATCTTTCCTAAGCATCAAGTCTGTCATATATAGGGCTCTTAAATGACAAGTCACACAATATCTAATTCCAAGTATTCAGTCTCGCTCACACCACATATGTAATGAATGAGAATGACAGTGTCGGCATGCTGTGTCAGACGACCAAGCTAGGGGCACAGTTCACTTCACAGCGCTGCTCTTCGTATATTTCTGCGTCACGTGTGTCTTTTACCTACCTATTTCTAAACAGGTCTTTATTGGATGAAACTGACGCCTCAGAGACCCAACTTTTGCGTGTAGTTTATCTCTGTGTTCACTCGTAATGATTCCTAATTCGATAAGTCACTGGATCCTGTGCCCGAGTCATTCGTAATATTTTTTCCCCTTGGATACGATCAAGATCAATCTTGTCTAATTATGCTAGAGAGGAGGAAAGTTTTATATGTATGTCGTGAATTGAGGTACCTACTCGAGTTACAGTCGAGTACCAGTTTTGGATACGATAGCAGGTATATTATTGAAACTATAATAACTTATAGAAACTGATAATATGCTTCTTGTAATATCTATCTAGTAATCTTCATAAATATTAATGGATAAGCAACTGGCGATGCTAAATAAAATAAAATACAAAATATAAAAAGATAAGCCGGGTGAGTTTCTTGCCGGTCTTTTCCATCGAAATCGCGATTTGATCCAGTTGTAGATTAAAGAAAAATATGTAAAAATGACCTCTTGTAAGTGCCCCCGTAGGCCTACAACCATGTACAAATCGAAATTATTAATAACTTTGCGTGCTCGTTACCACGGATCATTATAGTATCTATCAAAGAAGTATGTTCACGCATGGCTATCAATTAGTTTAAGTATTAATTATGGGCTCCCTTAGTGTAGGTATTAATTAACAGAAGACTTATTCCTTCATATTCGTTATACGTTCGCATATTTTAAGACATAGATTTTAGTAACATCAACCTCATGCCAAAAGCATAGACCATTTATATTTCTTGTCAAACACGTTTTGCGTTCTTACGATTTTGACCAAAGCAAATGAAGTTTGATATCTAAGTATAGAGGTGATGCCTCTAGTACACTGACGTCATCCTTTGACAGCACTCCCTTTGATTCACAAATCCTTTCCCACATCTCTTCAGATACAAAAACAGCCATGGCTACGAGCTCTCAAAGAAATGACTTTTCAAAGGGCACCCGTATTCGCGTAAATCTTTTGCAATTATAAAATCGTAAAACTGAGACGGTATTAATTAATGTGACGCTAATGTGTTGGCTCTAACGACGCATTTATTAGGTCAGTATTTTAAACATAGTAAACGAATTACTGAAAGAAATGCAAGTTCTATGTTTGATCTAGATGTTAAAACCTACTTACGTTCGTTCAAAGAAATGTAATGGTAAAATATGAAAACTGGGTACTGTGAAAACTAAATTCTAAGCTAAGAGTAAAATAAGTAACTAATAAAGGGAATTGAAAGATACTTCAAAGGAATATAATAAAAAAACATCACAGACACGAACTTTTATTTAACCTCAGAACTGTAAGAAATAAATCATTATTTATTTAAGAGAAGATTTTCATAAAATAATTCCTACGGTTCAAGTCTAAGATGAAGCTGGATTTTAAAAATACGGTAAAGTAAATAAACAAAGAGTAAATAAGAAAATGCTGCTGGCTATATTACAAAAGGCATGAAGAAAACGGGTTTTAGCCGAGACACACCTGTTTCTTGAGGAGCTCATAAATAAAGGTGAAACAGCTAAACTTGCGGATACATCTCAACGAGGATACAGTAGAAAAATAAGCTTCTGAGCTCAACGATGGCACCGGAGAGAATAATATGGCTGCAAGTGATGTTGGTACACGGAGGTCAATAATTGTGACAGATATAAGCGCTTAGAATCGAATAAGACTTCCAAATTTCAAAGGTGACTTCCTAGTAACTACCTTAGAAGTACCCAAAGAATGTTTTCATATTTTTGTGAGCTATATTTGATGACACACCATTGTTGAGCTCTCAACCTTCATTTCAAACCCGGATAAAGCTGTGCAAATGATGATCATAAGTCAAAGAATCAATGCCAAGAGACAGCGCCTCATATGTCGTGTTTTCTCCAAATTATGCAAATATAAGCCACTAACTAAGTAGAACCATTAGCTAGTTATGCATAAGAGGTTCTATTACTAACTGGTGATATCATTATTAAGTACAGTGACATGATTATCACTCTCATAACTTTACATTTTACAAATGTAATCTGAAAATATTTTCAGTTATTTTTTAAAATAAAACAAGAGTAATTTTGTTGTGATTTTAAGGTCTATCCAGAAATTGTTTATCAAATATAACATTACTTTTAGGTATATAATATAAGCGGTATCTACACACAACCAAAATGTGCCATAATCATATTTCATTTCGACAATAAATAGCAAGTCTGTAGAGGACCGTTGGAGTTAATCTTTTCCACACAGTCACCTTATATGTACTTAATGCCGGAGGACCTCACGAAAATCTTTTGAGAGCATCTCACCCCTCTTGCTTTGATTTAGGATCTAAATATATGACATAAGGGATATTGTTGGGTGAATAAAAATGAACTTTATGTGTATCGAAGTCTAGCACACATGGAAGAGAAAACAAACTTTCGCGTAGTGCCTTCTCATATTTTCCAGTCGTAAATTTAATTTAAAAGGTAAATATTATATCAGTAAATAAGATGGCATGAAATGCTTTGACACAGTTTTTTTTAAGACCCAACACAGAATATTCTTTTTAAATATAAAGTTTTTATGTAAGCCGTAATAGCGAGACACAATTTTCCTCGTATTTTTATAATTTTACTCACATTTCGTAATACCATTATTTTATCATGCCGCGCCTACGATTATAAAATGTAATTTACATCGAAACTGTTTGATGGTCTTATATATAACAGTTTATGATAGAGCTTAAGACAAATGAGTTAAGTTATAACCTTTTTTTTATGTGACAGGTACCATCCGTCTGGGCCCTAACCACGCTAGCTACTCAAATCGTAATAGAAAGGCAAACGCTAGCGATTACGTTTTAAACGCTCCGCTTTTGACGTTTTGCTGACACAAGCTTCACGATTTATACTGACATTGATTTTGTACCACACTAGCGATTCTTAGCGTTTGACCTTGAGCTTGCGACTGACTTCGTTTTTTTAAAAGTACAGTTTATTTGCGATGATTTGCTTTACGCATTTAGCCAATGTCGAGTAAATATAATCTTCAAGTTTTATATGAAGTTCTTTGTCTAGGCCTAATATCACCAGACTTATTGGGGGAACTCGAATAATCATGTTTCACTACTATTCATCCAATTGCCCCCACTCACAGAGATTTTTTTTATGAACATTGTCATAAAGCCAAACGAAGTTACCAACGCAGATCCAAATAAAAAAAAACTACAAAGTGTTCGATGAAATAAGCCACTCGCAAATGAGACGCTAGCGTGGTACCAAATATTGGCCAAGCGTTTGAAACGTAATCGCTAGCTTTTGCCTTTCTATTACGATTTGAGTAGCTAGCGTGGTTAGGGCCCTGATGTTCAGTGCTTACCTTAATAAGATGCTTGCAATACCAAAGGCATTGCTCGCACGTTGCCGCCCTGAAGGGGAGTGGGACAAAGAGAGGGGATGTGAGTGGCGGTTGGGCTTTCAGCTCTCTCAACGTACGAAATGCAGCTATAACAGCTACTTAACGCTGATCTTTTGTGAGAGGGTGGTATTACACTGGTCGACCCAGCCCGTATGAGAGCTGTAGCACATTGCGTACAACCTGGCTCTAAGAAGAAGATATCACAAAATATTTACCAACAGAAGTACTAGAGTTGGCATTCATAAATAAATAAAAACGCAAAAAACTCGTTCCACGAATATCGGAGATTTCAACATAAAAGATGCAAGCAGCTACACCGGAGTCAATCTTTTTAATGCAACGGCGCTATCCAATACCCCGTATCGCGCAGACAGAAAATTTGCAGCAATTTTTCTTTGAAAACAAAGGAGTGCAAATTCCATTGCCAGCTCTCGCGGCGAGGTTTTCAAGAAGCACCACCTAAACGCGGCGGTGGATGTTAATCTCTTCCGTCCGATCGCTCTTTTCATGGTTAATGGTGTGAGAGAGACTGCGCGCTGTGAATTGCGATTACGGAGGATACTCACGTACCTACCACTATCCTTTAAGTTTGCGTCTTCACTTCAGACTTTTTCTTTATTAGCGGGTCCAGTAATAATGACGCCATTTCGCAATTTTCGAACCTCAACTTGTTCGTGGAGTTAAATGGCAAAAAGTGATTCAAAACTTTTTGGTTTAATTAAGTGCCTAAAAGAAAATGTATTCAGGACGAAAGAAGTTACTTCGTGATTCATCGCCACTTTCATACGTAAATATAATTTAAATAGCGATACACTTTAAAATTTTTATTAATTAAGAAAGTAAAAGTAGAATTTCCCAATATACTTTCACATCACGATGCGTCTCTTTATCCCTAAGTTAAACGACAAAAATCTCGTACGACTCTTTGACTCTGCCAATTGTGCATCAAACCTTTTAAAACATTACGATTGAACGGATAAAATAATCTAAAAAGTTACAGTACGGTGGTAGAGCCAATCTGTAGTCAAATGACTACAGCTGCTCATATTGTATACGGACTGGCTCGACCAGAGTAGTACCACCATCTCACAGAATGACGGCGTTTAGTAGGTATTATTATTATTATAGCATCGTTAGTGAGAGCCGAGATAACAACCACCCACCCTTCCCCTCTGTCTGTTGGCAACGTGCGAGAAATGCCTTTGGTATTACTAGCATCTGAAGCTACTTAACATCAGGCGGATCGTAAGCTGGTTTGCCTATTTTGTTACTCGTATAAATAAATAAAAAACCATTACACTTATAAAACAACGAAGGAGACTGAAATAATATATCAAAATACAAGGTACCTAACATAAACTTCCAAGCTTTCAAGATAACACGACACAGATTACGAACTAAGTACCTACCTAGGTACAATTTGAAAACAAAACAATGCGAGTTGGAAGCTGGGATGAGAAACAACCGCGCCCCGATGCGAAGATATTGTATTATGGCAAGAAGCAAGTGCAGTGGCCGTTGCACTTGCTTCTTGCCATAATACAATATACAAGTGACAAATTGAGTGAATTTACAAGCCGTTGTAGCTAGGGCCGCGTTTGAGGCACGGCATACCATATAAAATACAAGTAAATGCTCATAAATTAAAATGCAAGTCAATGAACCGCTCAAGTTATAGAAACGTAGCTAGCTAAGGATGATTCCCTGACAAGCCGGCATTTACAAGTACTAAAAATCCTCCGTAGAATGTGAACCACGAAGGCAGTTAAACTTGTAGTTTATTTGACAACAAGAATTAACTTTGTAATACGAAAACTTTGTAAGTATTCCATAACATTCATTCGCATTCATTTAAAATTGTATCCATTAATTCAATGATAGTTTTTTTTAATGGCTTTTAGAAATTGAATTAAACTTCATCGCAATAAAATTCAAATGGAATGAGGCTTATTTTACAAATACCAATTATTTATCAAAAAAATAATCAATTTTAATAATAATAATCAGCCTAAGGACAGTCTTAGAACTCATTTGAATCTTACAGGAATTTTTAGTAAGGCTATTCTTCTCGCGAATCTAATGCTCCTCAAAACATAATTGTTAAGAACATACCAAACGATTCATATTCATCGATGTAAACCAATGACAACTCAACAAGTGTCGCCGTATGAACAAACGAAGCGCAGTAATAAATACTTACCACTTTCAACAAACAGCATACAGATGAAAATGTGCCGGTTACACTCGGCCCAATGTTTTATGGACGTCGTCGTACTACTGCGTGCAGGGTTGCCACATTTGAGGTAGAAATTGAGCACCCTATTTTGTGGTAACTGACGGTACAGCAATTAAGAAGAACACCTTATAGTATTTCAAAGAAGAAACGCGCATATGATCATACATCGTTATTTTAACTAATGCAGGCAAGGGCCAAATAAACATTACTATATGTTTTGCTACCACACTAACACTACAAAAAGTAGTAGCCTAAATAAAAAACACACACATAAAAAACAACACTTGAATCCTTTAATCTTCCGACCGGATGTTTTCTCCAAAATTTTGTAAATTTTCGTCCAAATAGGTAATCTAGCAAAGCACCAATAACCATCAACCCTGCTCCGTTGCGTTGGAATGGCGACGACACACTCACATTTTACGACAATGTCGAATTTGTTACGAAATACACCATGGCATACGAGTTATGACTCGTGCAAACTCTGCCCACGCTCGGCAGAAGCTTATGTATGATATCCCTGCGTACCAGGATTATATAAACGTCATAAAGTTAAAGGAAATGGAAGAGATGTTATCAGTATACGAATCGTGGGAGTTGATCAGGATTATGATAGTGAACGAAACGGAGAAGAGGTAAATATAAATTACGTGATTGATAGATGCCCCGCGTGCAAGGATAGACAGATAAAACCCACTGATTTTCGAATGTAACTGCGTCTTTTACTGTCCTTGCATATACATAAGAGTAAAAGGAAATAAAAGAAAAAACTATTTATTGGACTTACGGGTACGCAGACAATACATGAGCAAGGACTTATATCAAAGGAAAAAATATTTCAAGAACTTTGTATAGGTTTACGTATATATTGCAACAAAGCCAGAAGTTCGAACCGAGCTTTGAACCCAGAACCTTGTGCTCGCATGACCCGTGCTTAACCAATCTGTGTAAAGTCAGCCTTTACCTTTATGATTTAAACTGTCCACAAAACGACCGCGTGGCGCAGTGGTTCGAGCGTAGGCCGCTCCGCTCACTGCACCGGGTGTTTGCGGGTTCCCACCGGAACAAATTCCGGAAATGGCTTTTTAGTAATTTTGCCAGGTCTGGGTGTCACTGATTAGTTTGGGACCGTACAGTTGGTGTGTCGGTTTAGCGATATTTATTTATTTAAAAGCTGTTTCCACATAAATGAAATATTTAGACTACCCATCATACTCAAGTTTCAGCTCACAACCTCACTATAAGTTAGGAGTATCAAAGTACACGACTGGTACAATAAGTCTCTAGAAAACACCCCACCACGACGATCTTAGTACGCAAGTTTGAAATATCTCCTTGCAATTTGCGGGGAGACAGCCAATTAGTGTCTGTTACGAAATAAGCGACAACTTGCTAACTGCCAAGATTCTTCACGACTTTGATGAAATTTTCGTCAAGTTGAAAACATGAACAGTACTACCACCAGCTTATTGCGGGTACTCATTGAGTCGTTTAGGTAAGTCTTTGGTGATGTTATAAACGATGTAAATGATACAGAAATTTCTCCAGGTAGGTACTTCCTTGAGAACTTTGTTCATCTTACAAATATTTTTGTTGGAATTTATTCCTGGACCTAAAAAGCTTTGAACATAAAGTGGTTTTGACAATCGAAAACCAAATAAACCTATCTAAATATTAAGCTTGATCTTAGAAAATTTTACTAAAGGTTAATACAGACATACAGCAAGGTTTTTAATTGTAAAGGTAGTTGTAATGTAAAATTAAAATTATAAATAATATAGAATACAAAATTGCAACATCATTATCATCATCTTTTTAATTTACTCCACAGGACCTAAGCTAATTTAAAAATCCAATATTTCACCAAATCTTTCCCTTAAAAATGAAATTGAAAATAAAATTGGCATTTTGTCAATGACGAAGCGTCGAGACGAGAAGGCCACAGATAATTCGCTATAAATCAATTGATTGAAGCGATATCCCAAACTCCTAAGGACTTCTTTGACGTAACGATCCTATTTATAAAAAGTCTACTTATTAAACCTCACGTCGTTATGCCTCGAGTATAAGGCTTGACTTATAATATCTTCAATAGTGAATACTCACAAATTTAAAACAAATTTGATAGGTCAAGTTAACACTCAGATTCTATAGAATACCACATAACTTTAAATTACCTATTTATAAAGGTTCCTCAAATTGGAAAAAAATTACTGACAACTATTCAATATTTATACGGACATAAAATCTAAAAAGGTCAAACAAACACAAAACAGTCAGTCAGTCAACACAGTCTTTATTTATAATATATAACCTAAACAAAAAGTTATAGTAGACAACTAATCAAATTATTATGCAAAATGAAGTCGCCTCTTATCATCTCCTAAATGGATTAAAGTCAGATCACTTGCTTAAGTAGAATATCCTCAATGTAAGCCGCAAGTCGTCCAACTATCTGACAGGAGGGACTCAGCGTCGCAAATCGACCATCTCAAATCCGTATCTAAATTGGCATTTCATCAGCACAGAGCCGATCTGCCGCGGAGACGTCACAAAATTCTGAAGATAAATCAATTGATTGACATAATATCCTTAAGGCTGGGTTTATGCAATATCGTAGCTACCGCGTGGACATACGCCAAGCGGAACATAGTAGCGTATGGAACATGCTGATAATTTAGAAATTTAATTGAGTTTACAGAAATCTTGTGTGCATTTAAATAAACTTAACGAACATTTTTACACACCACTACAAGGTAATTATTTTTGCCAAATATTAAATTAAAATTATTTGCAACTGAAGCCAATTAACTTAAAAGGCTTATTACAATAATCCTAAAAGATACCTATCTGAAGATATCTACATGGATCTACGCTTTGCACCAACAAAATCTGAGCCTTACACATCGGGATCTCCAATCAAAGGTACGTTGAGTACCCGAAAAGCCCTTTTCGGCCCACCAACCCGATTAGCTATCGAGAGCCTGATTGGAAAGAAATGATTAATGCCGGATTAGCGTCGGTAACGAGGTGGCACTTTTTGAATGATTAGGATTATGTTTTGAGTTTGTAATTATTTAGAAGGGCAAAGTAATTTAGTATACTCTTTGCTTTTAGTGACATTGTGTTAATGTAAGCACAGACAATTTCAAGGATTGGTTGTCTGGTACAGACTCATTGTAACAGTGACGAGATCTGCGGTGGAAGTCAAGATAGAGTCATTACATAAATAATTTGACAATTGACATACGTATATTAATTATTCTGCAACATTTTAGCAACCCACTTCAAGATGATTTTCCGCCGGTAGAGCCAGGATATGGCAACGAGTGAGAGACCTGGAACACCAACTAGGTTGATAAACAACCAGCTTGTTTACAGACTTCGTTGTATAAAAAAAAAAGGTTTGGCCGCGGTAACATTCAAGCCAACTTGCCAAGCCAACAACATGCCAAGTTCTGAAACTTGGCATAATATAGATAATTATTTGATAAATTCCCTAGATATCTTTAATATTCCAGTTTTGTGAAAACCTAAAGCGCTACTTTATTCTACAATATTAACAATGACACACAATTTCATGTAATGAGATACCTCGTTACTTCACATAAGATATTTACGAAGACATATTATAAGCCCATATGATGAAACCCTTTCAATCTATAACTGTATCAAAAAGCTATGATTATCCGCCATTCACAAAGTCTCTGAGCTCTATGTCACAGAGGCAGACTTTCAAGGATATATTGGCTCCCAGAGAAAGACTTACGATAATTGATATCTCTGTCAATAAGATTACTGAAGCTCTTGCCTGTGCGTGTGTGCTTCTCAATAATGATGTGAACATACCTTGCTGAGTAATAGGGCGCGCTTGTAATAGTAATTCAGATTCTAGCTAGCTATCCATTCTGGTAAGTACCACAATGCATAGAAGATACTAAAAACTATACTAGGGAACTACAAAAATCATCCGTAGACGTATTATTTTTACTCAATATAGTTGGAAAATTATTTATTATGTTTTACTGTAGCCATTTTTGAATCTACAAAAGGGTTAATTACTACCTGAAACTTTTCACCATGTCATAAACTTTCATGAAAAATATTAAAATTCAATTCGACGGTAGCGAGCCGTGAGCAACGGCAAAAAAATATCAACCGACCATCCGAACTTCATTGGCATACAATTGGCCGGCGCGCGGCGAGGATCACCGACACTGCGGTGGATAAAAAAAAATAGGCCACCCGACATCGCACGCGATGGAAACACGGCTCACTTCCGCTTACAGGCGAAATAAAATTCACCATCCCGATGTGACACCGATGCGCAAATACGGTTTCTGATATACACTTGCGGCCTCTATAAACAGCCCAAGTAGAAATTAGGTGCAATATGCAGTAAGATGTTTATTTAGTAGCATGATGATTAGAAGAAAGATATTTATTCATGTCCTTGAACAACTTACATTAATTAAAATAATATTCTGAGAGATAGACCGGACAAAGCGAATAAAATTCTATATTAACAAGTAGGTCAGTCTAGTTTAAAAAGACAACATAAGAGGTCGCATTCTTGTAAAAAATATAAATAATGTTTTTTTATATTATAATAAAATTAAATATATTTTTATTTTTTAATACGTGTTATAGCTTACAAATATATGAAGTTTTACTTACGTTTGGGGTACTTTTTTATGAAAATATTCGACAATATCCGCTCTATAACCCTTTTAAAACTCTTTGATCCCAACATAGTTTGCATTATCGTATTTCGGGATGTTGTCAGCGCTCGTAACTCACATAGGCAATATAAATGTTGTCATTAGAGTTAAACTTATGCTATTTTGCGTCACAACGTGCACCTGCGGTGAGAGATAATACTGGATATGAATAAATTTAATGGCATTGAAAAGTCTTGTTATTAGCGTTAACACTGCTTTATTAGTCTGCTTGAAGTTTAGGAGTTTATTGCTGAACACATAAAACATTTGAAGCATGCTGTCAAAAGTATATAAAAAATTATCGTCATCATTATGTCCTCCAGAATCGTCCACTGCTGGTAATATGCCTACCCCAAGGTTTTCTACAACGACCGACACATTCAATAAAAACAATACAATAAAGATTATCTGTATTCTAAACATTATCTGGTTTGATTTGTCGTTTCATCCACGAAGGAATGGTGTCAAAATCGAAAAAATATACACGGCATTTTTCGTCACAAAACATTCTCCATATAACCGGTGCGGGGGCTGTATTTAATGGCTTCATTTAACATTTCACCGTTGCACGCGGCCGCCAGTGTACGTACACGGGCCGGTACGCTGCGTTTTATAGCCGAGCCATGTATCAAAGTTTCGCGACCAATCCGAACGTTTATAGTGCTAAAATAAGTTGACGGCCGCGATATTAGGAACTAGTCTTGAAATATCACAATTATAATAATATCAATGTCGTAGTTTTTGCGTGAAGGAGTAACAAACATACATACATACATCCACACTCACAAACTTTCGCATTTATAATATTAGTAGGAAGTAGGATTAACAAAGATATCAACAACGGTATTAGAAAAACAATTAACCACGTTATGAAGACGTGTCTTGTCAAACTCTCCTTGTAAAAATTGATAAAACACGAGTTCGCCTTTTGTTAAAACATCGTCGTAAAATTGTGTATGTCGCCTTAGTAAATGCTAAAGATGATATACCTAGCTAAAACTAACCTACCACAAACAATAAGACCTTATGTGAAATCAATAAAAATACCTCACTTTATGCCTAAAACTTAAAAAGGCAGAAGATAACAAAGTCAGCAAACAATCGTACGACCCATTTCGTAGGCTATAGATGCTAACGATAACAGGCACTACTCGCACGTCACCAACCTAGTGGGGAGTGGGACAGAAAGAGGGGAAACGAGGGGTAGTTGGGCTTCCGGCTCCATCACTCATCGTACGGATCGCAGCTACTTTACGCCGTACTTCTGTGAGAGGGTGGTACTATCCCGATCAAGCCATATATGAGCTGTAGGCAGTTGGCTACAGATAAGCTCTACCACCGTTACAGAAACACTACAAAGGCATACAACGAATATTAGACAGGTATACAATAAAGTATACCTACAATCTGGCCATTAAACTATTGACGTGAGGCCACTCTTACCACAAGCATTAGTTTAGTTGGAGTGGCTACTAGTAATGTGATAAACACACACTGCTAGTAATCATAAAAAAAGCAAAAAAAAAATTGAAAAAAAACCTTGGCGCCTACGACCGCTTGGCGCAGTGGTTCGAGCGTAGGCCACTCGGCTCACTGCACATGGTGGTCGCGGGTTCGATTCCCGCTGGGGCAGATTTCGGAAATGGCCTTTTCGTAATTTTCCCTGGTCTGGGTGTCACTGGGATCTACCCCAGTCCATTATAAGGTGCCCATAGTACAAGCGTTGCTTAGTTTGGGTCCACGCATTTGGTGTTTCAGTCTGGAGATATTTATGTATTTTATTCTTTACTGCGCATCGTTAAAGGAAAGCACATTGTGTGAGACCTCAACATACCAACTATACAGAGGGTTGCAGAAATAACACGCATACTTACCTATGCATCTGTACGATAATTTAGGAAATAACTACGAGTAAACACACTCAAATAGTTAATTATTTATATCTAATTAAAATTCATAATTATTTTTTTAATGTGTCGGTACTATCGCGAGTTTTATGCGTGCGATAATACAAAAACTATTAATAATAAAAACAATAATGTCCGCTACTCGTAAATACAGTTCACACTGTTTTATAAGCATGTCGATGTGTATTGTAGCCTTGATAAAAAGTTGGAGCTGAATAATAATGTCTTGTCTCTATACTGTGTAATATGTATAATAATAATAATTTAGCCCTTTTGACGTCCCACTGCTGGGCACGGGCCTCAACATGAGGGGAATTCAGGCCAAAATCCACCACGCTGGCCCAGTGCGGGTTGGCGGATTTCACATGTCTTTCGAAAATTGGTTAGATCTTCTAAGACATGCAGGTTTCCTCACGATGTTTTCCTTCACCGTAAGCAAGTGATAATCATATAGAAATTATGATTCGCACATAGATTTCGAAAAATCCAGAGGTGCGAGCAGGGATTTGAACCCAAGACCTGGTGCCCGCAAGACCCGTGCTTTAACCAATCGGCTATCACTGCTATAAATGTATAATGTATAATAATAATAATAAATATCGCCAGCCTGACACACCAACTGTGTGTTCCTCAACGAAGCAACGCTTGTACTATGGGTACCGCACAATTGACTGGGGGCGATCCCAGTGACACCCAGACCAGGGCAAATTACGAAAAGGCCATTTTCGAAATTTACCCCAGCGGGAATCGAACCCGCAACCACCATGTGCAGTGAGCCGAGATGCCTACACTCGAACCACTGCGCCAAGCGGTCGTCGACATTATCAGCTATCTTACGATGTTGGCTGCCCAAAATATGAAATCGTATTTCTGATACACCCTGTATTTCGTAGCAAAGTGTCGTGATACCATCTTGCCTCTGCATACGAGTTACATGAACATAATCTTGAGCGAAAATATGAAAAAGAGAGTTGTAAAAGTCTGGTACCGTTAAATATTAGAAGTTGTCTGCATACATTTTGTCTTGTTTTAGATAACAACAAGAAGTTGGGTTATTTGTTCTTCGGAGAACTTGAAAGCATGAACTAGATAGGAATGGTTTTATTTATCTACTTAGTTATCTTTATAATATAATCTAACGACGTTTTGGAATGTTGCAACCAGTAACAGTCCATTTTGTACGGTAGTAAAGCCAAGCTCAATCCACATGACTCCAGCTGGTCATACTAATACTAGCTGGCTCGATCGGGGTACTACCTTAAAAATGGCATGAAGAAGCTATAATAGCTGTGTTTCGTACTATGAGTGAGAGGACCAAAAACCCTCCCTCTTCCAGTTCCCCCTCAGGTCGGCTATGTGCGAGCAACGCCATTAGTACCTGTTAAACTTTTTTTATAACGCGGAAAAAGTTTAACCCGCAGACTCCAAACATGATAAGCGGCCCAACTTCAGAAATAAATTTATAAAATTGTATCTATAGGTAATAAAATAAGAACACCTTAATCCCTATGAGACAAGTTGAGTCTAATTAAAAAGATCCCGGTGGTTCGAAATATTAAACGAAATACAGGACACAAAAGGCTGATTCTATTTCAGCAGATACAAAGCATTCTAGTTTTTATCCTCTTCGAAATAAGATTCAGGGGACGTGATAAGGATGAAGTAGGCATTGTAAGCCGACAGGAACATCGCAAGGAACGGCAGCGGAAACTCAAGCGCTTGAAGCGATGTAGCCATAATTCGCGTCGTTTCATCAGAATTACTGAGCTTCCTCGATGTAATCTTCACGAAACTTAATTTGAGTCAAGCGAACGCAAATTATATCCCTTTGAGAACGTACGGTGACTAAGTTTTGTGCTTACCCATCTACCATTATAGGCTGTCTTTCTTAAAGTTTTCGATGAGGTAATAGCTTAATATTTTTGTCCCATCTGTGTTAAAATGGAATTGGGTGAAAGTAAGCTTTAGCTATTCTGAAATATATTATACTAGCTGTGCCCCGCGACTTCATCCGCGTAGTATTTTAACTTAGCAAAAATTTCGGGATTATCGGGTTAAAAAGTATCCTATATGTTAATCCCGGTTATAATCTATCTGTGTTCCAAATTTCATCCAAATCCGTTCAGTAGTTTTTGCGTGAAGGAGTAACAACACAACATACATACATACATACATCCACACTCACAAACTTTCGCATTTATAATATTAGTAGGATTGTATTACATTACGATAGAGGTTTCGGAAAGTGACTTCATATATAATTTAAAAAAAAAACTAAGGTATCTTTCAAATTGCAGACTTTATCCCCCGATGATATAACTAGTGTTACGGTAATTTGGGCTATTAAAGAAATTTGTATTAAAACGCAATCTGCCCCTCAGGCATACTCTCCCAACGCAATCGTATTGCTATCGAGAAAGCATGCTATCGCTGTCATTCTTATTTATGTAAGCTATCATGAGAGCAGGACGGAACACAATTACGTTGGGTCAGGCGCATTTCAACTTGAACCATTGAAAACATGGCAGATGCATCTCGAAAAAAAAGCCTTCCTTTAATCAATCATAACATATAGAATTGGTTAAGTAAGTGAGAAGTTTCTGAAAAACATCGCCCACTACTAAACATCGATTACAACAAGTCGATTTCAAACGGAAAATCGATGAAAAGCGTGTTCAAAAACAATCTCAATTTATGAATCGAAAGTCTATCACCAACCGGCTGAGCGAGATTACCAAATTCTCTCAATGTACCCACACATCGTTGGCTAGTTTTACGACTGTTGCGTTTGATAAAACCACAATACTTTTTACCCCTCCACAAACATCAAATGCACCTTATTCCAAACGCATAATGTACAAACTCCTATAAACTCATTTGAGAACTAACAATGTAAAACTAGTAGTAAAATTCGCGTACATATTGCGAACGGGCGTAAAATTTCAAACCAAATAATGTAAACAGGTTATAAAAATGAAACTTGGTAGTTTTAAAATAAAAACAGAACCGTATAATCTGTCGCATATCCGCTAAGAAAAAGAAAACAACAAACAGCTAATTATATTATTTTAGTTCCTTCCTAGTATGATTTAGTATATTTTACTAAACGTTTTGTACTTCCAGCCACTACATTTATAAACGGAAGGCGTTTTTATTGCAATTACAATACGTAAACAAGAGAATACTATATGAACTATTAGAATCATTTGCTGATGTATTTTCTTTCTCAGTGTCGTCTGATCGAAAACGATTTGACATAATACTAAACCGAATCCGTACCAAAGAAGATTGATGAACGACAAAAACATCACATTGTATGTAAAAGTATTTATCGAACTAATCACATTTTCATCCTCAAGGGAACAAAGCACCCGCCGATAGTTTAAACTTGTAAGAACATAGAACTAACCTGAGCCTTCTGATCCAGAACCCTAGATAAAATATATGGGTAAAAGATAGCGGGTTAGCAGTAACGTGAAAACATTTTTGATCCATCTTAAACTACAAAACATTCTGTTCTATCAGCGGTAAAAATCCAAGATTGCGATACAACCAGTATTTCTGAGAGTTGCCCACTGTATAAGCCAACACAATGACTCAAACACAGTAATCATCATAGATTTCCTGAAGAAGGCCGGCTCGTTGGGCCCCGTCGTCGTAGCGCAAATCTTTGTTGTATCGAAATACTGAGAAATGTTTATGTCTAGATGCCTGGAACCACTGACTTTATAAAAGGCTAGATTTAAGAGGCATATCTTTAATCTTCATCAAACATTATAAAGAGCAAAGATTTGATTGTTTGTTTGTTTGCATTGGATAGGCTCCAAAACTACAGAACCCATTTAAAAAAAATATTTCACTGTTGGGAAGCTACACTATCCCCAGGTGACATAGGCTAAATTATATTTTCAAAAAAATTAGGGATCCTTACTAAAACTAATTACCCGTGCAAAGCCGGGGCGGGCCGCTAGTTATATTTATATAGGTAATTCCGGTATGAGTGCGTCGATAATTTTTATCCCCCTAAACGGCTTAATCGTTTTTAATAATTTTGTTATGTACTTGTGGGGTCATTCGGAGGGTTTTTAGCTGTAGTCAGACCCGTAAGGTTGTAAAAAAAAATAAACCGACTTCAAAACCACAAATAGGCACTCTAAAGCTAAAAATAAATTAATATAATTATTATAAGGGCTACTCACTCATCTATTTGAAGTCGGTGCCAGCCAAGTCTAATAGGTAGTAGATCCTCCTTTTTGGAAGTCGGTTAATAAAATCTACGCCACTGAAGCTGCAGGTTAGAGCTATATTAAATCAATATTAAGCAAGTTCTAACCAAACAAATCTTTGAGTTTGAGTTTGCATTCCTCACAATTCAATTGTCTCATCAGTCTATATAAATAAAGACTCTACACTGGCAGATTAATTATGAACCGTCAGGTGGACCGTCTCATAGTGTAACTACATAGATAATTTAAAAATTCTGTGATAAAAGGGCTTCAAACAATGCTAACACTTTAGAAGAACTAGGTGATTCAATGTGTCTATTGTTAGTCAACAAACAACAACAACATAGAAATCACAAACTCTGAATTCCCGTTCACAATTACACTCCTAATAGATAACCTAATAGATATTTTATTTAAAAAATAATTATCTTAAGAACCTTAAACTCACAATATCTGCTTGACCACGTTCATTGTGGCTAACCACAGCGAAATTCACAGTAGCTACTCGTACATTGTCAAAGTTCATCTATAATTAAACTGCTGATCCCTTATGTGGTTTGTTTTCTTTGTGCGAGTCCACAAAAGGGTCCTCTTTGATCCACCAGTAGTAACAATCCGAACGATCCATTGTAAAAGGGGTTAAACAAAAAAATTGAGGCTATTTAATCATTTGGATGTCTACGGCAAGTTAGAGGAATAAAAGGAAGGTACCTACTTTTATAACCAGGGGCTGTTAAGATGCGAAACTGAAGAAGGCTCTCCCTTACATTTTTATTGAGGAAACGTTATCCGAAATATCATATTACGTTAATGAAATAAGGCGATGATACAACGTGAAGCGTTTCGATTCACATCAATAAATTCATAGACCTTGTTAGAAATGATACCTCTCATATTGATCTTACAGCGATGGGGAATATTTAATATTGAGATGATAAGGAAAACTATAAAATTATTATTATATAAGTGGTTGTGTTTTGTTCTACACGAGTAAGCAGTACAAAATCACAAGATAGTATTGATTATTATTTTACTACATTATTTTTAAGGGTTACGAATAAAATAAAATATTTTCAGTACTGATAATCGAATAATAATATATGTTCTAAAATCCCAAGTATCACAGTACTGTTTGCAAGTTACTTGATCAGATTAGAATCAAAGTGGTCTAACATTTAATAAAAAAAATTAATGAAAGTCTATTAATTATAAATTATGGCTTAAATATAACTCATATATAAATGTTACCTCACTAACGTACGCATTAATTAAAATACATCGAGTTAATATAATATTTAATGACATGGGTTTGACGACCGCTTGCCGTAGTGGTTGAACTTTCGAGCGTAAGCCGCTCTGCCCACTGCACCTGGTGGTTGCGGGTTCTATTTCCGTCGGGGCAAATTACGGAAATATTTTTTTCGTAATTTTCCCTATTGTGGGTGTCACCCCCAGTGCACTGTACGGCAGCCATAGTTCAAGCTATTATAGTTTGGAACCATACAGTTGGTGCATTAGGCTGGCGATATTTATTTTGGTTTAATTATTTTATATTGAGCGTTAAATAAATCCAGTCTAAGGTACGCTATACGGCGCTGACCGCTCTCCTACGTAGAAAATGCGCTGCCCCATTTTCCTTTAGCCACAACTAAGTGCGAAATGTTCCAAGCTGGCCGGAATACGGTGCCAAGAACCAGTGTTTATGGTGGCATTTGTGTTCTAACATTTTTTATTCGCGTGCAATCTCGCTCTCGGGATAATTTGTACCTTTGTAATATTAAGTTATGGAGGTGGATGGCCATCTTAAATGTCAGTCTTGTTTGTTGATAAACAGAAAATAGTTTGAGATCATAACTTAGTTGCTTGAGTTGCATTCTAATTGTACTTCGTAAGTTACAAAATGTGCTAGGTATGCGTTTGCGCACCGTAGAGCGAGGCAGATTTTGTAACATACCTATGAACACAGAACTGCGTACGCTGCGTGCGAGACGTAGCAACGCAGACATGGGTCTGCCCTGCCCTGCGGCTTGACGTAGTGACAACACAGGTTCTGCGCGACTTGTGCACGTGAGACATTGTAAGTTTCAATGAAAACGTGCCATTGACTTGTCTATGTTGGGAGAATTGGTCGAGCTTGAGCTCTACCACCGCTCTTTAACTCAAGATCTGACCTGTCTCTTACAATAAGACTTTATATCGTTTTTATTAAACACACCTCAACTAAATTATAACTCCTCTTACAGTAAAAAACCGTAAGTTCTTCCATTATGACTCCGTTATTATGGTAATGTCACATAACTATTTATGATAATTTTAAAACCGCTCTCTCTGAAGCTGATTCCACCTAAAGATAATATTATGCCGGTATTAAATTTAAAATAAAGACCAAAGTTTTATCATTACCCGAGGAGGCTGTTACATTATCTAATTTCGGTAGGTACATCGTTTAGTTATAATCGTTTCTTAACTTGTACGTCTTTAATTTGTCAGACTAATAATATTAATGACAGTGATATTAACTTCAACGATATAGGAATAAGTCTGGAAAGTTGTGATTGTTACAAAAATAACTGAGAGTTGGCTCTCCGTGGGATGTTATACAACGTAGAGAAATCATAGGCATACTTGTATATACCGAAGTTATAATGTAATCACATAGTAGAGTACATTTTATTTTCTTTGGGACACTGTAAAGTCAGACCTACTTGGGATATTGAACTTCATTATGGTTTGGTATGGTATATTTGTCTTACCCCTAGTATATCGTTTTTATTCTATTTAGACTAAAGAGTTTTCATTTCCCGTCCACTTATTAACCTTTTCATTCTCACTTACCGTTTACCAAAAAACAGCGATACACAATACAAATGAGGCATGAAATTTTAATCGAATTTCACATTCAACTTTTATCGGCACTTCTGGCGGAATTATTGATGGTTGGTGAGCGACACTCACCGACATTTTATTATATCCCCGCCTTTATTTCATTGACATAAGCGTGTAAAATACGAGTACAAATATTTTCAACAATTCGGTTGAGTGACATGATACTAGATATTACTTTTCAACAGGATTTTTCAGACTTGACATTACAATTACTTTTTTTTTAATCGGTTTTTGTAGAACATGGAAGGACACGGCCGTGTTTGTGCCAAGTACAGCCTGAAATTCAGTAGTTTGGTCGACTGCATATCTCAGGGAGCTTTACCAGCATAATCTGAGCTCTATTTACTATAGGTGTCCGTGATAAGCACAGCTCAGTTTATGATAGAAATTTTTCCTGAGAGGTGACTGTACCAACGGAAGGAAGAAAATACCACCCAAAACAAAAAAAAAAAAGTAGTTTCCTAGCTACCACGTGTACATTTAATCCTTAAAGCAGAGTTTAATCCTAGCCTCGTATTTCCTGCCCGGCTGAAACTTGTTCTAAACTAAGCATATTTACTCGCCAAATTACTGCTCTCCAAATACTTACTTCCAGGTAAACCGTTTTCCCTTAATTAATGGCCAATTAGCTTTCCGTATTACTGTCTCAAATTTAAGTATAGCTACTTACTCGAAATTCAAATCAGATTCTTGGAGGCAATATGAGATGGAGTAATTATAATAATCGCTTGGCAGGTTTCGACTTTGTAATATAATAATTTCCAATGTTCGTATTTAACAAATTTGGAACACACACATTTAATAGGTATTACTTTTAGTGTGATGACATTATAAGTGTTTTTTTTTTTAATTTTATCACAAGAATAAAACAACGATAAACTGTCGTCGTACCTATTGTAAAAATTGAAATTGAATTGAAATTAATTCGTCCACCGAGAATTGTAAATACGTTTTTTATTGATAAAAAAGTCGGCAAACAAGCGTACGACATGCCTGTAGTTAAGCAGTTATCGTAGACTATAGGTGCTAGTAATACTGAAGGCATTCCTCGCACGTTTCCGACCTCAAGGGCAGTGGCACAGAGGGAGGAAAACACGTTTAAGAATAGAATATTTAGAACATAAACAGCGGTTCGAGCGTAGGGCGCTCGGCCCAGTGCACGTGGTGGTTGCGGGTTGGATTCCCGCTAGGATAATTCGGAAATGGCCTTTTCGTAATTTGCCCTGGTATGGGTGTCACTGGACTATCCCATCCAGTACGATGGACTGGGGGCTATCCCCCAGTCCATCGTACTGTACCCATAGTACAAGCATTGCTTAGTTTGGGACCATACAGTTGGTGTGTCAGTCTGGCGATATTTATTTTATTTATTTCTAGGCAGGTACTTTAGCTAGATTAAAGTACTGTTTGTAATAATTTTTCAAAAACAAAGCAATACACTTTAGATTCCATGCAGAAGATATAGCAGATGATAAAACACCAAAACAAACCCGAAAGCATGCACAAATTTGTAGAAGCAGATAACGACGAAAGGAGTCGAGCAAGAACAAAATGAAATGTAATCCCTTCTCCTCTTACATGGCGGCGATAACAACCAGAATATATGGACGTACTCACACGAAACGACACTGTAGCTTCAACACAGGTCGCAGAGTCAACAACTGTTTGGAGAGTTCATATATAATGAAAAAGCAAACAAAATGACGTCACGAACGGCACGCGCGTGAACTTATTTTCACGACTGCTTCTAAATGTGATTGAAAGTGCGTCCGTCCTATTTGAATGCAAAGTAACATAATAATTCTTACTAGTATTCCCGTTGTAATGGACCATAATTCATTTAAATTTTAATTTTAAACGTCATTAAGGTTTTATTGTCAAAGACTATTTGATACTGGCACGCAGAGTGCACTATGGAAGTCCTGTCCTCCAAAAACTATCAACGTTTGTCAGTCAGACAGTCAGTCGGTGTGGAGGTTACAAATGTGTGTGTGTCAACTCATGGTAGTGTGTGTAATGTTTTATTTATTGATTTTAATGTATTTCTAAGTATTATAATTTATAATAATATTAGGATTCTGCACTTCTTCTCTATATAAACTATAAGTGTGCCAAATTTCATACTACTCTGTCCGCGCAATTTTCGTTTGAAATTTTTTCCTTTACGTATTAATATACAGATTTAATACGACGTCAGCGACATATTATACAACTAGCTAAGCCCGCGACTTCGTCCGCGTGGAATTTAATTTAACAAAAAAGCCCGCTCCCGCGTTCTGAGCCCGCGCGACAGGACCCATTTTTTCATTTTCTAAAATAAAAGTAGCCTAAGTTACTGCTTTTAACATCAGCTATATACCAGTGAAAGTCCCGTCAAAATCGGTCCAGCCGTTTCGGAGATTACCCGGAACAAACACACAGACAGACAGACAGAGAGACAGACAGACAGACAGACAGACAAAAAAAATTAAAATCGCGTTTTTGCTATAGGTGTCGTATGTACTTTCAAATGCATTCAGTGAAAAGGTGTTATTTTGATATTACAAACAGACACTCCAATTTTATTTATTTGTATAGATGGAGTTATTGCTAAAATTTGAACCGTATATTTGCTAAGATATTACTTGCTGTACCTACTAAAGAGATGAGTCGAGAGTATAAAGTAGATACTAAAGATATGATAATGTTTAGTCTTCACGTGAATAAAATAAGTTCATAGAGAAAGACAAGTATAAACGGCGGAGGTAATAACCAGGACGTTAAAAGTGAATAAAATTATCAAGAGGAAAGTGCATGATATTCACAATTATTAAACAAAAAAAGAACAAAAAACAATGCCCAATGCGTAAGTACAAGCAAAATCAATCCAAATACAGACTTTGATGTACGATAAGTATCTACCATGAGTCATAACAATTGAAATACCTATAGGAACATACTTTCTGCTTTTCACTCATTCTTACCGAGAAAAATAAAATCATTGGATAGGTAGGTACTACGTAAGAAACTTTTTTTCGGCACGGTATGAATATAAATATTTACGAGAAACCGTTTGGGTGATCGGCGCGCGTGGGTGGATGGGTATGCAAAATCGCCAATATCTAAACATGAAGGTGCAAAAGTAGTTAGAAAAAGTCGGGCCGCACCTGATCAGCATACCCACCGTGAATAAAAACGCCAAATAATAATGCAGTGCGGCGATCGTATCGATAAGAGTGGACGGTATGCTTTGTTTGAAATCATGAAATCTACCATTAGTGGGAATATAAACAAACAATTCTTAATTTTGAACACATGGCACAATTTCTTGCTTCCGTTAAATGATTTGCTTCTTGAAATAATATACCTACATAATAAAGATTCATAAATTATTATTGAACATCAACCATCAAGAATTTATTAAATTTAATGAAACCATAATTATTATCATCACTGGACGAAATTGCACTTCCAAAACCTTTTAAAATTTGCAATCCAAACAGCAAGCTGACAATTTCATTCAAAAGAGGACCACGTCGTTTCTAAATCGAAACAGCAACACTGATGCTATTATGCTAAACGGAATAACGTAGGTATCGACGCCATAGCCAAGACCACCCGACCCGTGATGAGATGACACCCGTTTACGACCGACCATTCACAATCCAACTAGATTCCTGACGCAGACCTTACGGTAGCTAGTGTTTATGTTTTTATTTTACTAGCTCCACGTGTGGTGTTTCTAGCTGTGATAAAAGAGTTGTAGAAACGAGATCCGAGTAATGAGAATCGATCAAAAAGTCGATAAATGACGTTGGCCTAGTTTAAGTTACGTCTCTTCAAACCGTGATACGATTTATGTCAGTACGGTAGTCTAAATGTTATAGTCTATCTGGAATTTCCAGTCTGCGCCTTATACAAAAAGTACTCGCAGTAAAACTAAATACAGATTATTGCCCCAATTCCTCACAGCGTAGGGTGCTATAGAATATATACAAAATAGAAATTCTACTGCAAATGACTACCGTAACTGCATACTATTTCTCTTAATCGCTATCACTGGGTTCTGGCACAGTTTCAACGCTCTCATTAATAACTTGATAAATTTTGTCGTTGCTTAAATGACACGTTTCGGTATTGTCCAAGTGACCAATAAAAGAAAATTTCACTTCAGCAGTTTGCACGGAAAGCGCACATAAGAGAATCTCCGAGTCACCAAACTTTAAAGGACTTGTTTGTTATGAAACGTTATTATTGCAGTTTGAAGAGTCTTCACTGTGCGCATTCAAGTTAAGATGGCTGGGAAAATAACGGGTTCGAAGTTGAACAAAATTGTAATCGTTTTTGAAATAGCATTTACTATAATAATTATAATATTGTCTTTAGTTTTGGAATGATGTACCTGAATTATCTGCAGTTTGTTTGAGGAATACAATTTAAAAACAACATTAATCATTTTGTCTTTAAAAATATTCTTTAATATCATAATATGTGGCTGGCTACCTTTTTGAAGTACCCTTACATTTTAAGACAAAATTGCATCATTTGTACGTTCTAAAGGTTGCGTGTCAAGTTTAACATCAGTGAGGTCCCGGCACGCCCCTGAGGCTAGTGTCCCGAAATTTTGACGTCACATCGCCGTCCGACCGTCGCAATTTGGTTACGGATGTGCACCGGCTCCGTCCGGCCGATATTACCGGGCGACCACTGTCCACTACGCCACTTACTAATCTTATTTTTGCTGACTCCATTCCGTTTCCTCGTACCATTTTAAATTGTATTGAATTTAGTACCATGTTTTCGAAAGTGGATTATCCACAGAGGTCCGGGGCGTATTTATTGTTGTAAGAAATCAAGTTTGCAACTTAATTTCTTACGACCAAAAATAGCCTTTTGATTCATATTTTATAATAATTTCTATATGATTATCACTTGCTTACGGTGAAGGAAAACATCGTGAGGACCCTGCATGTCTTACAAAATGTGACTAACAGGCACTGGGCCAGCGTGGTGGATTACGGCCTGAATCTCCCTCTTAGTGAGGGGAGGTCCGTGCCCAGGAGCAGGACATCAAAAGGGTTAGATTGTTATTATTATTATATAATTGTTGTTGTCCTAATGTGTCAAAAATTCCCAATAAAAAAAAACATTCATAGCAATCGTAAAAGATTTACGCAATCTTGTATCCAACGCAGAAGCCAATGTCATGTATAATGTATAATAATTATGTTTACAACCGCAACAGCGCCTACATCGAGCGGCAGTCAAGGCGAACCGCCGTGTCGTCTCCGGCGCTTATGACTTGTGAAATTTTAGTTTTGAATGTGGCAACAAACGAACGGCGTTTACCTCGTTTCTAAGAAGCTGTCGTATAAGATTTTTTATTAAGCGAATCTGTGTCTATCTTTCACCTTTTGTAACTCCAAACCCTTGACTAAACATTTCCTTCATCAAATACTTAACATTAATTGCCATTTAAAGTTTCAAAGTTATCTCATACAGTTGTATTATTTGTCTAAACATTGCTTTCAAGTTTTCGTCAAAACTAAGGTAATAAGCTACTGATTCCGTGAAACGGTGTTATGCCGACGTGTCAAAACTTTGAATAAACATTCTGGTATTTGGTTATTGCACATTGCGAGATTGTAGCAGCAAAGTGACGTCATGGTAGTGTTATGTCTGGTTAGATAAGTACAAGCGACGGATTGGAAGCTTTCATCGTGAGTCACAAATTATCACTTGCCTACGGGGTTTACGTTGCTGATAAAATGAAGCAGAAAGGGTTTTTACTACGGACATTTTAAATAGGATAGATAAACAAGCGGGAATTACTCATCTGGATGGATATTTTTTTGGATTTTTCAAATACGGTTTGGATACACCTTTTAAAAAGATTGAGCTTTGTTTACTTTTATTGGTCGATAGACGACCGGGTGACAAACACATTATTGTTTCTACTTTTACATTGTTTCTACTTACAGTCAGACGACCGTATCAGAAACTTCTAGCCGTTTTCATAAATCAACCTCGTGATATCTCTCATAATATACCACGGTCAACGAGAAGCGATACGAAAATAGGTTATTTTTTAAATTAAATTAGTTATTGTTAACGTTCCTTCTTTATTTATTTTTAATGAACATTACGCTTTTCGACACTCAATAAATATATACATTTTTGTAATAAGCTTAAATACATAATAGCACCATCTACAGATGGTTAGGCCGCCGCGTCCGCTCCTTGACCCACTAAATTCTTGGACAATAACATAGCACACTGCGCACGGCAATTCCATTAGCGGGACAATGCTTCATATGTACATATTATACCTTTATACACACATAATGTATGGCTTTAAATTGCGAGGTACAACCAAATACACGAGTGCGATGTACGCTTATTACCTGTTGTTTAAACAAATACGATATATATTTGCTTTGTGTGCGTTGTCGTCGCGAATATACCGTGCGTGTTGTGTTGCCAACCCTTTTGTTTGAAGTTCAGTGGGAGAAGTGCCTAAAACAGAATTCGCATTTGGATTGCCATATTTTTAATAGGTAGTAGCAGTTAATAACCACGGACTCACGCAGCATTCGAGGATATAACGTAACCTATAATGTTATTCCTGACAATAACTTACCACTCTACCAAATGTTAAACTACAAACACACGTACAAATTTATTATTAGCAGAGATGGAGATTGATAACTCTAAATAGCATTGCTATATACTATAAGTAAATTAAATTACATAATTGCAAATACAACAGAACCACAGACTATTACAAAATTATAAGAGAATATGCCAAAACATTTACATTTTACCTGATGCGGAGATTTGCCAAGAAGCAAAAGTTTAGTTTTTCATATACATACATAGTTTAATTTAATAAGTATAATTGACAGAATATAATAAGGCAATAGGTGAAACCCTCAAATCACCGGCTGTTCCAATACTTGGGTCTTGAAAGACAAATGGCACACCAGTCGTATAAATATCGATAATCGGCGTTATTCCTGTACAATTTTAAAAGAAAATCATTTGAATCCAGAACGGATTTGCTGCCATTTTTTGTAGGTAAAGAAAGCTGAAGAAGAAAACCTATAAGTAATTATATTCCCAAAAAATATTACCTGAGTATATAAAAGTACCCAGTTACTGAAATTCTTTTACCAGCAACGAGACCATTTACAATATTCAACACTAATCCCAGCGCATTCCAATCATTGCCAATAACCAATAAAAAGTGTGATGTAACAACGATTAATACAATGGGTTGCGTCGTTTAATTGTGCAACAGTCGTATGAGGTCGCGACATGGTCGCGAACACGCAAGAATGCGATGCGCCCGCGCACGGTGCGCGCGGCCACGCTTCATCGGTTACAGGTGCATTGGGTGTATTGCGCATACTTAGATTTTTTCAATAATAATATTAATTTAATTTTATGCAATTTTAATGCAAAGATCAAGAAAGGTAAATGTTCCACGACTGACCACAGATAAGATATTATGAAATAATTAATAAATAGTAAATAAATCCTTACTAATATTATAAATGTGAAAGTAACTCTGTCTTTCTGTCGCGACTTTCACGCCAAAACTACTGAACCGATTTTAATGAAATTTAGTACACAGATAGTCTAGAGCCTGAGAAAGGACATACGCTACTAAGACTTTTTAATTCGAAAACAAGGTTGTAAGTGGTTGATGAAAGGGGAGATGAGAAGTTGTATGGAAATATGTAAGGTTTATGTGAATGTTTCATAAGTTTGCGATAAGAGACAAAAAATGAGAGCTATATTAAAATGCTACCCAAATACACTATTCCATGCGGACGAAGTCGCAGGCACAGTTAGTAATAAATAAATATCGCTAGAACGACACACCAACTGTATAGGCCCAAACTAAGCAACGCTTGTACTATGGGTACCGTACTATTGGACTTTGTTCAGAACAGTAGCCAACTAGCCCACCTGTCTTCAGCTTACCATTGAATCGTACACCTTACTCGATATAAGTGAACACATAGAATGCAGTTACTTAACAGCATTCACATTACAATATCTAGGCGTGGGAGCGCATGCGCGTGAATCACTGTTAATTGTTCCGCCATCTGTCATTGTGGCGTAATTAGGTACTTTCGAATTTGGTTATGTTGAGATGGGTAGTTCCGGCTGTCTTTATCTAGTGAATACGAGTTTACCAGGATTTAAAGCGATAGTATTTTCTTATATTTACGCGAATACAACAATACAACAACTTAATATGAGGGTACCCAGTTATTAACTATGACATCGGGACGTCTAACACCTCTGTCCCCCCGTGACCATGGTTGCTGTAAAGCAGCCGAAACGTCGGGAACATAACAAACTAAATAAACGCAATAAAATCCGTAAAATAGTTTTATTTAAATCGATAGCTCATCTCAGAATACTCGTATAACTACCTAACAATCGTGCTTGAAATTGAGATCCGAAATAGGTCATGACCACAATCTGTGGAAACAAAGTATTATAAATGGTAATTTTAAAATTGATTCATAACTAGTTATATTTCAGGGACAACATTACGAGTATATTAGGAAGAACTAAATATCTCCCTTCCAATTACTAAAAGACATTTACGTGACATTTTGCCAAATTGAAGTATATTGCATATATTGCAGTAAAGTTGCGCTTTCACGTAATAAATTATTATTTATTACGTGAAAGCGCAACTAAACTGCAATATATGCAATATACTTAAATTTGCTGCAATATACTTAAATATAGCGCAATATATGCAATATACTTCGCCCATATTTTCCTATTGTTTATAGTTACTTATTAGTCAAACTGAAAATGTAATCGATCGGCAGCTATACAAAAGTCCAGTTATGTCTAATGACTTAAACACCAGAATGATTCAAACGTATCCAGGTTTAAATCTCCAACCCACGCCCCTGCTCTATAAGTATTATTATCATACGCAAAGCTTCCGAAAGCCGTATGCTATTAATTATCGCCAATTACATTCGTTACTTATGATTTATTGCCTGAGGCAATACCTCTCCTCCAAGATCCAATTCGATTTATTTTAGTACCTAGGTACCTATAATTGTATGTTTATATGTAATTTCGATGATAGATCGCTCTTGTTATCTTCATCATCTCCGCTAATACTATTATGACCATTATGCTCGTGGTAACAAGAGTTATCTATACATGTATACAAATAAATAAAATTGGAGTGTCTGTTTGTAATATCAAAATAACACCTTTTCACTAAATGCATATGAAAGTACATACGGTCCTTATAACAAATACGCAATTTAAAAATGTTTTGTCTGTCTGTCTGTCTATCCGTATGTTTGTTCCGGGTAATCTCCGAAACGGCTGGACCGATTTCGATGGGACTTTCACTGGCAGCTAGCTGATGTTATAAGCAGTAACGTAGGCTACTTTTATTATAGAAAAACAAAATTTAACTTTTTTTTATCCTGTCGCGCGGGCTCAGAATGCGGGAGCGGGCTTTTTGTTATGTTTAATTCCACGTGGACGAAGTCGCGGGCTCAGCTAGTTTAATAATATAATTAAACCAGACTGAAAGTGTATATTCGATTGAGCGTACTTCAAACATTTTAACACTGATAAAAATAAATGACAATAGCTAATTATTTTTATTATTCCTAGAATCCCATTTTTTAAGAAGATCTATGTAACGCCTCGTATTTATAAACTACTTATATCCTGTAATTACAAAACGTTTAGTAAAAAAATACTAAAAATGATTTTAGGAACTATAAAAATAACTTGAACGCTAAAAGAACAAAATAACTAGATTGTAATGTTATGTTTCAAATTATTTAAAGGAAATATTTTTTTATATTCATATTTTTTAAATGCAGCTATGGGGTTGTTTGCGATGTATACATAAATAACAGCCATTTAAATAATTCAATAGGGCATCCCACGAGGTTATAAACTCGAGGCTCATCTCACAGGTATCGATGATGCTGCAGCTCGTAAAAAATATTAAAAGCTTTTAATGTACACTCGTAAATTCTTGAGCCGAGACCGGTTGTGATTGGCCAGCGAACGATCAAATTATGTGGAACCCTCATCTATGGAAACTTTTTGTGAGTATCAGCGAAGAAGATATTATTACTTATCCTTTTTTTAACACCATCATCATTATGTATATATCATAAGAATAATAATAAGCCTTATGTCCCGCTATTGTATATTGGATATCGCTGACGATGGGTTGGCGAACTACACATGTCTTAGGGTACTCGAGAACTGATAAAGTATTTTCAGACATGCAGGTTTCCTCGTCATGTTTTCCTTCACCATTCAGCACGATTCTTGCAGATTTGCACATGAGATCCGAAAATCCTAGAGGTTTGAACCTGCCTCATTTCAAAAGCAACGCTGTGCTATCTTGCCAACACTGCTTATTACTAACATTACAATTTCTAATTCATATACCACGAGTTCCAAAAAAGTTAAATCTATTTAACAAATATTTGCATGAATGTTCTTGGATTGTCGCCACCATCAGTAATATTTGGTGCAATTATATTCATTAAGTATATATAATACATTTAACAATTAACATACACACACATTCACGAGAATGCAGTTGCCACGGAGGACATAACTTGCTCGTCAATTGGCTCATATCGATAATGCCAAATGGCATTTTCCTTACCAAATGGCATTGTTATGCCATTTGCGGCCATTTGGCAATGCACAGGCCAAACGCCTCGGGGAAATGTGGCAGGAACAGTGTTTCTGATGAAATTTATTAGCACTCTAATGCATCGGAATATAATAGTGTTACGTACTAAGGGGTAGGTACACTAAATGCCGTTCCGGTGTATAAAGGGTTTATTCCGCTCTCCACAAACTTGACAAATACACACTACTACACTAGTTGACTATCACTAGTTACACACAACAAGAAGAGTTCCGAATCACTTAGCAGTCTCACAGTATTCCAATATAATCGCCTAGGTCACTGGTATATCACTCTTCGTTCGCTTACTTGAGATCCGTACACTGTCGCTTCCAAGAAGTAACTCACTCGCTGCCCGTCGTCAACACCTTATATACGGAATAAAGATGCGAGCTGGTATTTTCCTGAACATTCTCGGTAGGTATGTAGGTAATAATAATCACAATCGAACGATCCCGAGACCCATTGTCGGCTTCCCTTTGTATTCGTTCGCGAGTAGGTATTCGCAGCCGTCGCCGCGCCGATAACGCGTTCACTTTATACCTACAGTCTCGAATATTCAATTTTTAGAGATCCTTCCTAACTAATCGATGGAGTACATCTAGAATAACAATGCGTTTTTTGTATCAAGCTGATAAAATAAGGATCCTTCGAGATATTTGACCAAATAGTTTCTAGGTCGCAACAATAGCAATGCCGATGACTGGGTCCATTGAAAGCCAGGGTCACAGTCCAATAACAAGTCAACTCTTAGGCCCGCTGTTGATGATAACGCAATCGTCAAAATTGGCAGGGTATCTGGGAAGACGGTGGGTTTTGATTGGTCCGTCAAATGTCGACCTTTAAATGGCCACTCTGTCAGGTGCAGCCATACACATGCAGTGGCAACGCATTGTTAGGCTAGCGAGGATGTCAGGCTATGCGGCGTCTATGGCTTATTGATCTGTAGTTGCGATTGTCAATTGTGTCCAGCGAAAAGATTGAGGTTTGACCCTCGATGAGTCTCGAGGAAAAGCTAAGAAAAAGATAAGTAAGAAAAGTTTGTCTTAGAAACGCCAGAGTTTACAGAGCAGCTCACTGCAAACATTTAGCTGTTAATCATGTTTTTGTTGCTTCAAATGTTTGTCAAAAGTCTATTGGTCGCCGTACACCGAGCTCCCTCATAGCAGAATAACAGTAAAAGTGTTGGTATGGTACCTACCAAAACACTAATTTCAGGGATAACACGTAACGTCAACATGACGGGAGCTAATAATTGCGAAGACAGTTTACTTCACAAAATTAAGATCATCAAATAAATAGCGTTTCATCGCAACACGAAATGAATTATAGTAAAACCTCTTAGATATATTATTAAAACAAATGAACAATTTATTATTAACAATTTAAAAACCGGTAAATTACGAGTAATTAAATCAACAGCCGACTTTCTACGAACAACAGTTGTGCATTACTCACATTTCAGATAATAATGATGTAATAATAGCAGAACGATTGTTGTTATTGTTGTTTTCAATGAATTGTGCTTATTCACAATCAATTCGTTTGTTTTGATAACATGTTTGCAAGACTGTCATTCCCAAAATAATATTCTTCATTGCTCTCTGGTATTGTTTTAGCGCTACCGATAAAATAAAACACCGATAAAATGCAAGTTGGGCTTGCGCTGTCATCTCAACTTGTGTCCAACTGGGTGACATTGGGTACAATTTGGGGCGCTTGGGACTAATGTGTGACTAGGATTCAGACCTCTGTGCAAAGACCACAAAATTATATCACATATTTTTTATGATGATGAATTAAACATTGAAAAATAATTAAAAAGAAAACAATAGGTATAATTTTGTTTTTGGTTCAACAAATTCTGAATAATAAAAATGAAATCATAAGCAAAGCTTTCTACGAAAATGGTAAAATAAATTGTGATTAGAATTGAGATAGGTAATCTTTAAAGCACTCGGTGTTATACCTAACCGACCCTCGCAGGGCAACGGGTGAGTGTGACCATGCCCTCTGCCATGCCGGCCCACATAGCCGTGAGAAAGGCAAAGCCCCGTTGTCAGCATAGGTACATTTGTTTCAGAAAGGATTAGTATTATATTAGCTTAAGGCTCTGATACTATATAAATATTAATTAGATTTTCATGCAGACAAAAGTAATTTCATAAAGACAAGTCATTTCATGATGGCACGTGGATGATGTGACATGGAACGCGATCGCCATGGAAAATATAAACAGCTCTCATCTATATAATATCTATGCTTATCTATAAAAGCATTTTAGGTACATAATAGTTTTCATAAGTTAATGAAAAAAACATAGACATGGCGCTATGGCGCTCATTAGAGGAGGCCTATGTCCAGCAGTGGACAAGCGTAGGCTGATGATGATGATGAATGAAAAAAAAATCAGTTCTGTCTAGAGACGCCCGAAAGAAGCGAAGCTTTAGAGTATAAAGCGTAGGAACTAAGCGTTAAAAACAGCTGCGGCTCTGTATACCTATATAGTTACATAGCGTGTAACGCTACTGACGCTTAGCACGGATAGAGAGGCCGCGCGGGCGAGCGCCGCGAACTTCCGTATAGAAGCTTTGCTTCAAAAAGTTTTAAATTGAAAGTAGCAGATTGGCAGAAACTTATTAATTTCACGACTATAAAAATTGAAGATCAAGCGAATTCAGAAGGTTACAGGACTTATCTTCGCCGGCAACTTGTTAAGATAATCGGTCCGCCAGTAAAATTAACGACCTCAAACTTGTACCCTCGTAAATCTTTTAACGTGCCGCTTCGACGACGGATTTCGTATTCGTGTCAAACATCTCATAAATTGCGGTTCGATCGGTAAATCATTAGGGAAGTAAGTACATCACTAACTTACATTTGGGTTCCAGAATTAAAAAAAAAATAGGTACCAACCTAAAATTAAAGGTTAAATATCAATTGCATTAAAATGTGTATGTACATAAACGTATTTGTGCTTCACGCTAATCTGACACTTATTTCCCAGATGATGTAGTCCAAAATTGAGATGAGGTCCTTGAAGTTTATAGAAATCGAAACATCGAGTAAGGTTACTTAAATCAATTATGTATGTAAATTGGGATTGCAGCCCATAGTTATAACCACTTAAATTTTCTTAGTTATGTTCATACAGAGTTGGTACCTAGACGAAATTTAAATGGAACTTCACTCCTTAGCAAATTGGTAGAATATAATTGAGATGCTGTAAACTGTGAGCGGGAATCGGAACAATAGTGTCCATTATGTAAATAATTTTGTTTAGTTCCAAATTAAACTAAATCTGGAATAGCATCTTGTTAGGATTGAAAATTTGATTGAGCCGACAAAGGGTGTTTAGGCCCATGCAAATTGTAGGTCCTATCAGGTACTTACGTCAACCCTACGTTAATAAAAATACGTCGACTTGGAGATAAGTCATCTGGTATATTTAATCTATGCCACCAGTTCTTCTTCAATATTTCAATTGAAAATCGAACTGCTTCACAGCTCGAGGATTCAGCTTTGTCGAATAAGTATTGGAAAGCTTCCAAGTTTCTCTGTAATTTCAGTCTCTATGTCAGAGTTCGTATGCAAATCCAGTGGTTTCCATCGTGGCTCCACCTTACTTTGTTGCGCTTAACGATTCCTTATTCAGTTTCGTTTCTTACCTGTGAACAAAAAAGTTTTTTATTAGAACGTGATTTACAAGAAAATCTTAAAAAATCTGGCTTATTGGAAAAAATAAATAAAGAGGAAACGATATCAGAATGTCAAAGTCAAAATCAAATTGTCATTTCACATAATATAACCGGATCGGAATGGATTGTTAATGCTATTAAACAAGTTGTTTTGAACAATCCGACACAGAATGAAGTACAAATTTATAAAATGGCTGCCGGAATGTTGACGAGCCGTTGACGGTGACTGACTTCAACTCAAACATTATCACCATTTTGTATCGCTTCTCCTTGGCCGTGGTGTAAAAGTCTATATTATCAAGAAATAATGAAAAAGTTAAATTCAATAAGTTAACTCCTTAACTCTATGATCGACTCGTGATAAAAGCTCGCGCTCACTTTCATTCAAACAAGAGAGCATCTGAATAGTAAACTCGAAAGAGAGAACAATAAAACAAATAAAAAACGCAGATTTGTTGAACAAACCGTGGCCGGGACGTGTTTATCTGTCCATTCACGCCCACTGCCCGTGATAATGTGCCCGCTCGAATTACAATCGGCCGCCACTTGGTTCAGTTAAAAAAGTAAAAAAAAAAATAGAACGAAACATTTGCTCATGTTTTTGTACTAATTTGAATTTGGATGCACATCGTCCAGTTAGCACTGGCAGGTTCCGAACATTTTCTGAGTATCTTCTTACATTCGATTTTATTTTAATAACTAGCTGAGCCCGCGACTTCGTCCGAGTGGAATTTTGATCCTTTCTTAGGGGATGTCTACGTCATAGTAGCTTTACGCATGCAAAGTCTCAGCCCGATTGGTTTAAAATTGACAGAGTTTCATACAAACTTTCATCCCCTATTTTATCCTCTTGGGGGTAGAATTAATCAAAATCCTTTCTTAGCGGATGCCTACGTCATAACATCTACCTGCATGCCAAATTTCAGCCCGATCCGTCCATTAGTTTGGGCTGTGCGTTGATAGATCACTATGTCAGTCAGTCAGTCAGTCAGTCAGTCACCTTTGAGTTATATATATTTAGATTATTCCGAATTTTAATGTTGCTTTATTTTGAATACTTATTAACTTGCATGCTTGTATTTTTTATTTATTTAACGTACGCTTATTAACATCGAGGACATTAGCGACCACATTATACACTATATTACCATTTTATAAATTAGGTTGTAAAAAAATGGCATTAAAATAAAAACTTGATGTTCGGTGTCATCCATCTTGATTTAAACAATCTTTTAAACTGTTAGGTACATTACATATTCGTTTTTGATATTGTTTTTTGTAGCGAAGCTTCTATGCGGACGTTCGGCGCGTGGCCACTCTATCCGTGCTAAGCGTCAGTAGCGTTACACGACATATAGGTAAGTATACATAGTGGCAGTTTAAAAACGCTTAGTTCCTACGCTTTATACTATAAAGCTTCGCTTCTTTCGGGCGTCCCTAGACGGCACTGTTTTTTATATTACTACTGGACATGGATCATACCTATCTATATTCCGGTATTGGATTAAGTAACTGAATCATGTACCCACAGGACATTCTAATGCAATCAATTGGATTAGTGACGTGCAATCGCGACAGATACGTACCTATTCGGAATCGGATCAGATTACCCGGTCCGTCTGAGCTTGGCAGACATCAATCACGTCGGAATCAATGCTAAAGTCCTTATCTGATGTCTTAGTCCCTCGAGTATATCGGATAGAGGATGTACTCTGATATTACAATTTATTGGTACCGTCGTAATATTTGTAATGGAATGAGATTTATTATTTGAACTAGCTGTGCCCGCGACTTCGTCCGCGTGGAATTTAACTGACAAAGTTTCATAAAAACTTTCATCCCCTATTTTATCCCCTTGGGGGTAGAATTAATCAAAATCCTTTCTTAGCGGAAGTCTACGTCATAACATCTACCTGCATGCCAAATTTCAGCCCGATCCATCTAGTGGTTTGGGCTGTGCGTTGATAGATCACTATGTCAGTCAGTCAGTCACCGCTGAGTTATATAATATTTAGATGGATTATTGACCTTCTACTGAGCTATGTTAACTACTTATAATTATTGTAGGTACTTACCTATTTGAAATCGAAAATATTTTAATGAAAGCAATAAAAAGTTCAAAAAATAAAATACTGTTTCGTGCATCAAGCAATTACAACTAAAATTCACATTTCTTATTTGAAATATGAACAAAATAACGCTTGGATCGGAATTTTAATAAGAATAATACATGTACGTAATTAACCAACAGAGCGCAATTTGAAGTATTCAAAAGTTATTTCAATTACTTCCACAACGTACACACTCAGTAACATTAACATAACATGTTTAGAATATAAATAAATCTTCTATTTGATACATAAAAGTGTCAATAAAACTACTGTTAAAGGTCTTTGACCGGGAATATCTTTTGAATATTACATACCTAATACAGTACGTATAGGTATCCAGTACGGTTCCGTCAGGTGCGATACAAAGCGATACGTGACTAATAATACTCCAACAGTATGATCCAATCAGAGTCACGTACGTTGAGTACGTATGATGACGTCACTGTCACATCGAGATGCGTTTGCGTTTCGAATAGTTCAAATCTTCATAATTATAACGTGAGCAGCCTACCTATTGTGCGGCGTCTGAAACGCCTTAATTACATTGACAAGTACCAGCTAACTACAGCCGGTAACAGCGGCTGCGATGAATATTAATATCAGATACACGTCAAACCGGTGTGTTCAGTGGTAAAATATGTACGTATAGCATATGAGAAACGTGTGGATATGTTAATTACACAATTACCAAAGTCTATATAACGTATGGAATCTAATTGTTGCTGTACTTAAATATAGGTATATAGAATTTGATTTTGGCCACAGGTTCGCTGGCGTATTTTCTGATTTCAATAACACCGCCACCTACCGTTTCCAAATATAGCTAAAAACCATCTAAGTAACCCTATAGTTAGAAAAATAACCAAGGTCAAGATGTTTAGGAGGAGAAAAATTACTAACACACGCACACCGGAATCATATTATAAATAAATAATAAATAAGAATATTACTATTACTGACATATTACTTCTAAGATATGAAGTTAATATAGTATCTTAAACGATACAGATGGTAATAGAATTAAAAAGAAACAAACACGGAATGTAAAAAAGCTACCGAGATTTTTAAAAATAAAATGCAAAAGCAATCAAAACGATCCGCAGGACGCCGGTAAAAGTATCAATATTGACGCGGGTATTCACTCCGTGGCTTTAACAAGGTGGGTCACTGACAAAACAAATTTACATAAATCCGGTGGAATCCGTAAAAATGACGCGCGACAGCCGAGCCGATAAGCCTCGGGTATCATTAGCCCGGGACAGAGTCGTGCGATCGCTCACTTGTGCGGCCTCCGACGCAAATGGGCCCCGATGAGAAAAAAAATCCCAAATATCAATCTTCTTTTCCTCATTCTCCTTACGATCAATTCTAAATTGAAAATCCCGAGAGATGTGAAATCACTCAAGCCCATTTTCTGTGAGCTACGGATGAGAATGTAAAAAGATAACTGGGAATTGCAAAAGGCTCCTAGAATAGTCTTAACATTTAAAGAAATGAGTTAATATATTTTGAAAAAAATGGTCGATATGTCACGTCGTCATCGTGTGTTTGCAAATTTTACCCATGCATGCGTAAGACAACGCGTTTCTAAGCACGTGTTTCCATTATGCAATGTGGAAGTTGCATACAGCTGCTGTAGGGGAAAAGTAAACATGCAAGCAAGCTGTAGGTTGCAGTTTTGAACTTATACCATCATAATTGCATGCAATAAGTTATACAATGAAAACGGGGCTTCAGGTAAGTGGCCTCTTTGTCAATCTAACACCTTTTTTATAAAAAAAAAAACGGCAAACAAGCATTCGGCTTGCCTGATGTTGAACAATTAGCATAGCCTTTAGATAGTATAGTATGTAGGCATGTAGGCATTGCTCGTACGTTGCGTTGCCAACCTAAAGTAATGTGGGGGAAAGTGAGGTAAAGGCCCCCACCTTTTGGTTAGGTTTCTGGCTCTATACTTACATCGATCTCCGGTGAGAAGATAGTACTATCCTGGTCAAGCCAGGCTGTAGATGAGCTAAGTACGTAATATTTTTTCAAGCAGTAAGAAGTCTGTAAAATTCCCACAACTATAATAGAAAAATAAATCATGAATTTAATTCAAATCTATCGATGTTGCAGGCGGAAGAAAGTTTCATGACTGTTGTTCCGATTAAGCTTATCAAACTACGTGACTTCCACCTTATTCTTTCGTTTAATGAGATACAATCAAACTTGGGTATAGGATTTCCAAGGAGTTTAATGGCGCTGCAGAACTCGAAGTCATTAAATTGAAGACTTAACTGTTTTTATGGAAGTCGCTTAAATTTAACTGTGGATTTTAATGATTTTCAAGTGAACTTTATTATGATTTCTTATGATTATCGATTTAAATTCGGCATTTTAATTTAATTTATATCACAACTACCTACTAGAACATTTAATAACATCAATCCAAAACTTAAGAACGCTGGCTTCTTTAAGCGAATACATGAATACAAATGCAACAAAACACTTTGATGAAATAATAAATCGCTAGACGTCTTTCATGGCTCCCGAAATGAAAAAGCTGAATCGACGGAAACACAGATTTGATAATGACATAAAAGAGAAATCCTATTGAATTTTCTCCTCAAGCGATGCGGCAATCTTTTTCGGTGTTTTATGAGGCACATTAAAAGAAAAAGAACATACATAAGACAGTACATGGTAAAAGATTTAATGTCAGCTTCTGGGAATTCGAAAATATACCTTCATCTTTATCTATTTTCAACGGTTTTTTACTTATGGCGATAAACATCTAAGTATCAGATACTATTTGAAGTCATCCCTAAGCGTCTTTAGCCTTCATCACTTTTAAAACCCTAAAATTCTCCAACAAATCTACATAATCTGTACCGTTTCAGACTTCGGAGACATCGCCTTGTAAACACATGACAATCCAAATTATTACCGACTTCGATTTCAATCTATGACTCGCTCCATCCTTTGAATCCGTTCCGTTGGCACTTACATTTACATTTCGTTTTCCAAAATTTATCTTTGGAAAGCTTCACTCTCACCATGATTTCCATACCCGTTATAAATTCCACCTCTGTGTTTTATGGTTTGTTTACACCATTTACGTATTTTGTTCCGTGGCTCATTGATTCGCGGATGGCTTTTGTGTTTGCTGATGTCTTTGTTCTCTAAATTACGAACATCATCACAAGAATGTTCCTAAGTCATACGTTTATTTGATCAAAAATAAATCACGCCTATTGGTTCAGTGATATCAGGGATTTCTATAAACTTGTTACTTGGATGTGTTGTGATTAATTCTTTGAATCAGTAGTGGCATCTAGAACATTTGAAACTGATGTAATAAAGAAAGTAGTTTCGCATAATATTAAAGCAAAGTGAATTAAATTTTACATCACACAGATCGTTACTTACTGGATTACCTCTTGAAATTAATGCGCCGTGAAAGGTGCATTTTGCAAGAAATTAATGTAGCGTTTACACCATCTCGCATACTAAGCGTAGTCTGATAATAACACTTTGTTCTCAGTCGCACGAAATTGGAGAAGGTGTGTTTAATTTCATACATTTGATTACATACATGACGGACTTTCTGAAAATAACTTGGGACATTAATTTTGTGATCTAACATTATGAACGATTATGACTTTAGCGAGCACAATTTCACTGCGATTAGCAATAAAGAAAAATTGCGAAAAAATTTAGAATTTTGAAAGTACAAAATCTACAGATTCGCTTCACGAATTCACTTCGGAAGTTGAGAATTTAACGATAACTAAATAGCATTACATTCTGGCCACTTATCCAGCATTTTAAATTTAAAACCACAAAAGAGCTAGTGAGTACATAATATCGGTCAACCGAGAGTAAGCTAGGTCACCTACTTCCTACAAAAGTGGTGGCAAAATAAATATTAATTTAAGGTGAAGGCGCCTGTCTAGCCCGCGAAATTCAAAATTTTCGAGGTATTTTATAGTTTATCCAAAATCTGAAAACATTTAAGACAACATTTTGTGATTTGCGAAAAACACAGTATGCAGTGCGTTTATTAATACATTTATTTTACTCTAAATATTATCACGGTGGATATGATACTAGTAAATCACTAAATATACAAAAAATGCCAGATTATCTGGATAGCTGTCGTTCTTGAAATGTTTTAGAGTAAGTTGGATATATTAATAAATGCACTGCACACGGTATTTTTCGCGAATTACAAAATGTGTCTTACTCGGTATCTGCTTGGCTTCCGTTAAGCACTCAAGTCCCAAATGAAAATCAGTCGCCAAGCTTATTTCAGCATTTGGATGATCTGGGAACCTATTTGGCCCAGCCATAAGATACATACATCACTATGTCATATTTTTTGTAGTTCTAATTATTTATCTTGTTATATCTTGTAATCATGCTTTTGTTACATTGTTTTTCTTTTCTCTTTTTCTGTTGTTCCTAACGAGATGTGTCATATAAATATTATTTTATTTATTTATTTCTTCTTTCTTACCATCAAACCGCAGAAGCGTCAATAGCCTAGTGGTTAGAGGGGCCGTCCTCGTAGCTGAGAGGTTCCGGGTTCGATCCCCTTCCTGGCCATTAAACTATTGACGTGAGCCCACTCCTAGCACAAGCATTAGCTTAGTTGGAGGGGCTAAAGGGAATACTAGTAATGTGATAAACACACATTGCTAGTAATCTTTCTTAAAAAAATAAAATAAAAAACAAACAAACCCTATCTTTGACTACTTCCGTACCGGTTTTCCTCTATCACGTTATATACTCGATGTTAGTTTTACTTATTTATTGAATACGTAATTAGACTCAATAACCAGTGATCGAAATTCTACTGTGTCTCATTACAATTAACTAAAGTTATTATCGTTATATTCGTCAAAATTATATCATTGTAATGAACTTTTTTTCTAGAACATTTTACTCAGTGGCCAGTGTGGTATAAGTGGGTATTTTTGTCGACAAATTTAATAGCTATGTTCTAATTAACTTCCTACCTACCTAATTAACTACGTTTTAATAAAGCTCATTTTGTATAATAATGCCTCAAAGGCATTTTTTACGAAAATTCCATTCTAACATTCCTCCATTACGCATGTTCATAATTAATGAGCTTGTCCTTCATTTATTCGGAAAACATATATTAAAAGATTTTCCTCAATCATTAAAGTTAATTTCCTTTTGATTTTTTATGCAAATACGCCAAATATCAAATTTTTTCATGTCCTGCTATATCACAGTTCGTATTTTGGGGCGTTGATTTTCGGCATTCATTTTGCAGACGAATCTGCAATAGGCACTAAGAATTTCGGGCATATACAGGTAAAGACAGGAGACAAACTATAAGAGAGACGATTAAAATTGTACTAGGCACCCATAAACGCAACATAGCTCAGTCCAAATAAGGTGACCGTACGGTACTTGACGTCGTCGTGGGCCGGTACTGCGCGCATCCACTGAGATCAGAGGTCATTTATTCATAGGTCGGCAATCTTCTTTAAAAGGCGTGTCCCGTTTGAGATTCATACAGTTGATTGTGGATTATTGTAGTGCAATTGAGAAAAGATCTTTCGGGTTGACATTTTGTAATTATTGTTCGAGAAATAGATTTTATTTTCGTTTTTAAGAAGATATTGTGAAAGTTAATTCATACAGTTCATCATGTAATTATTTAAACTTTAAAATAAATGCAAAATAAAAACATTTAATCATTTTAATCTCGTAAGTCTCCAAAGAAAAATAATTATAAATCACAAGGCAATTTAAAATCTTAACCACAGCTAAAAATAGCACTACCTCTACATGCTTCAATTACCTCATTTAACCACGACTCTGGAATTTGTATGCAAGCATCTGCGGCTACACAAAACCCGATATTAAATCCTGTTGTAAGAACAATTTAATAATACCTAAGATAGCAGTCGTCGCATTTATTATAGTACACGATGATTGGAACAGCGGGCATTCCAGTGAAGCAACCAGCTGACCTTTCCCTAGCACGGCCCCCTCACCGATACCTCTCTCCTCTTAGACCTTCACTTATAGCCACCGATTCAATAATGGAAGACGAATCATGTGAATTAAATACTAATCCGTCATTTACGAAACTATCGCACAATCAAAATATTTTAATGTAAATGAATAATGATGCCACTTTTTAGTTGATTTATTTTTAAAGATCTCCCTTCATAGCCAGACTGACGAGCTAACTAACATCAGACTAAACGAGCAAAGCAGGTTTCAACAGATGACAACAAACAGATGGTGACATCTTCTATCTATATAATATAAAAACGAATGTTTGTCTGTATGTCCTTAATATAATCGTAAACTATGATCATGTCATGATCGTCAGCAAAGTGTTGTGCATGAGCCGATAAAGGTTTCTGAGTTGGTACGACCAATCTTTGACAGCGTAGCAACGCGCGCAGGGTACAGCTAGTAATAAATATTATTATATGTCCCACTATTGGGCACGCTTTGTTATTCAGACCATAATTCTCTACGCTAGCACAGTGCGAGTTGGCAGATTCTACATTTATTTCGAAATGTGGTGTCATAGTCTAGTGTTTTGATCATAGGCCGCTGCTGTATCGGTTGGCGGGTTCGCTTGCCGTCGTTGTAAATTTCTGAAATAGCTCTTTTGTGATTTGTCCAGTCCGTGACCATATTTAGGACCCTTCAATTGGTAAGTCAGGGATGCGGAATTTTTAAAATCGGATCGCACTCTGTAAATGGCCTATTCGAAGGTAGGTATATACTAAGCAGCCTCATCGCGGATGTACGCAAGACCACAAATAGGCCAAATAAAAAAATAACGCGAAAATGTCGTGATCGTAATATAATCGCGATGACCTTTTGACGGCACATAACATTTTCTAAAGATGTCAGCCTCACATTAATTCTGACACACAATTCAATGGCCTTGACAGATTTAAATATATTATAAATTCTAATTATAAACTTATACGTATTTAAGAAGATTACTTAACATCTGACATTTGGTCTAGGTACGTATATTTTTTTTAATGGTCTGCGTTCGAGAATTCGTCGCATATTTACACACAATTGTTTTAGTTGGTTTAAATAAGTAATTAATTCTAGTATGTTAATAAGTTCCTCGTCTCATAAGGTTAATTACTGTTCAACACATGTGGTATTGAATAAATATAATTGATAACGCCTACACACTCAATGAAAATTCTTATTCACTCAGTTTGTATTAAATTTTTCAGTTATAAATTCTAAAGATTGTATCTTATTAGTCTACTAGCTGTCTCCCGCGGCTCTGCCTGCGTGCTACTTACTTAGACAAGATGAAAGTAGCCTAAGATACTCTTTATAACATCAGCTATCTGTCAGTGAAAGTTCCATCAATATCGATCTAGCTGTTTCGGAGATTAGCCGGAACAAACAGACAGACAGCCACATTTTTTTTTTGTTGTTCTAACTACTTACCGAATATATACGTTCCATATGCATTCAGTAAAAACCTGTTTTTTTTATTGACATTACAAACAGCCAATTAGATTTTATTTAATTGTATGGATTGGTAGGATTATGGTGTCCCGATTCACCTAGCATTGAGAGGAACAGGCTCAGTATATTGGCAACAGGCTTGTGATCTATAACATTGGAGTTGTAAACACCATCGGTAAAATATGGGTGCACTACTGCCCACCTCAGTCTACCCTCTCAGAAGTTACAAGCGTGATGTGTTCTTCTTTCATAATCATCGTATCTAAACCATTAGTACATTTTTTTTTAAATTCAACTTAACAACATTCTGCTCGTATATCGTTAAACTTATTTATACAGCAAGTCCTCGCTATTCCAGAAACAAAAAAAATACTCCCTGATATAGTCGAGGCAAACGCCAATTGCAAAGCAACGAAACAAAAACTTTATAGCTTTCGTAGCTTGAGAACAACTATTTGTAATAGCGAACCTGTTCGGTTGAGTAGCACTTATGGGATAATATAGTGGACGAGGCACAATACCCATAAACTGCTGCTCGCAAGTACAGGGTTGCTGGCCGCAGATCACATTTCATTATGCACTTGGACAAGACGTGCTCAGGGGGCCTGCTTATAGTTATCAACTGCCAAAGTATACCCAAATATGCAGGTAGATTCCAAAAAAATACTCAAATTCGTGTCACATAAAGTTTGGGAAATACGGTCCGGACGGAAAATATGAAGATTGGCGTAAAGTAACTATTATAACTGCGTTTCGTAAGATGAGTGAGAGAGACGGAAGCCTAAACCCCCCCCCCCCCCCCCGCCCTCTTAACAACCTTCTGTCCCACTCCCCTTCAGATCGGCAAGGTGCAAGCAATGCCTTTGGTATTTCCAACATATACATGCTATGATAGCTACTTAACATCAGGCAGGTAGTACGCTTATTTGCCGACTTCGTCATAATACATTTTTTAAAAAGCATTTATAGAAAATGATAAATTAAGAAAATAAACAATTTATTGATCGGAGAAATAGAGTAGGACCCCTTGAAGCAGTCGTGGAAAGTTTATGGATTATAAAGTCCAGATTGAGCCCGGGATTAAAGTAAATTTTATTATCTATTGGAATGTAATGTTGATTAGGAGCATAGTAATGGTCGGTAGAGCAGAGATGAGCCTGAAATAAATACGAGCTGGTTTGAAATTCCGTATATAATAATTATGGTGATTTTTAATTGCATGCAAACTGCACTTATTTGACGAGATAATTTTAAAATACTTAACGAACCCATTTACTGAATATTTCATTAACATAAATACAAAAAAAAAACATAGTAATGGTTGCATCACGTTTTCATAGTCAAGAGGCTGACGAATAAAAACTCATATGCTACTTAAATATTTATAGGTACTTATATCCCTGTTTAAGAGATCATGTATTTTTTATGTAATTTAAATTTAAGTTTTCGTTTATTAAAAGTACAAAACCATCCTACTAATATTATAAATGCGAAAGTTTGTGAGTGTGGATGTATGTTTGTTACTCTTTTGCGCAAAAACTATTGAACGGATTTCGATGAAATTTGGAACACAGATAGTTTATAACCTGGATTAACACATAAAATACTTTACTTAAGTCTACGCGGACGAAGTCGCGGGCAGAAACTACTAATGTATATTTCAACATCCATCCAACGCATTTTATTCCAACCACGGCCGCGTCGCATATATCGCCTATTGAGGAAATCAATGATAGAGTCAGGAATAGAATAGACTTATAATGGAATGTATTATATTGGACGGGCTTACATCATAAATCTGCCGTAGCGGTGTGTGTGACACACTCGTGGAGAGCCGACCTTTAGATACATTCACATCCGGGTCAAAGCGACATGATCTGTAGGCTTGAGATGAGCCTCATGCGGGAGCTAAGATTTAACATTTCTAGATGTATGAATGCAATATTGATCATAATTCACTGTAATTAAAATATATCCCTATTTACTTGTCGATTATTATTAATAAAATAAACAAATATTAAATAAACAATAAAATGTAGGTAAGTAAACCTCTAAATAGTGAACGTTGCCAAAATTGTAGGTACATAGTTTTCGACTAAATTTTGACAAAAAAAATCTCATCCAAGTTATTAACCTGGACGTGTCAAGGTACTTAAGTAATTTCACATAACATTTGTATAATATATTGCAGACACTTTGATAAGTAATCTTTACTTACCTACCTACTTAATATGCAATTGCATGACTAATCTGACCCTGTTCAATGAATAATTATTATTGAGATCATGTAGTTTATGATCGAAGGCAGTCACTTTGTGTTAATATGTATTAGTAATCAGTCGGATCAAGGTAGCCTAGTATTGACCTCAGTAAAAATTAAAATAAAATCAACTAGGAAGACGACCGTATAGCTTACAGTGATGTTCCACCTGCACTGACACAAATCAAAATGTCATAAATAGATAACAATTTGAACGAAAGTAACCTTTGGCTTATTGCAATAAAACTTTTGTCTCGTCTTTTAATATTAAAGAGTTGCGAGACAAATCATAAGCACCAGTTGTGGGGCGCCGGTGATAAATTGATGTTTTAAGAATCGTATGTAGAGAAAGTCAAAGAAGCAATCTTGTAGAGTCATCAGCGAAGAATAATGAGATGTAGTTTTGCAGAATAGAATCAAGCCACACATGCTTCTGCAAACTGAAACCAACCTACAGCCACTTAGGCACACAACACTAAGGCTTAATTTTGGTCTGCAGAAGTATGTGAGGATTGATTGTATTCTGCTAAACTATATCAAATTTTGTTTGAAAAGTAGTGTTGAGAATAAAAAAATGTAAGTATATATGGTCTACGAAGAAGTATAAAGTTATGTAACAGTATTTCAAGTATTTCATGTAACATTTTATCATATAACAAATATACAGAGAGATGTTACTGTCTAATCAAATATACTATCACCTCTACCACGAATTTTACGCACGCCAGTCGCTATCGTCAGCGCAATCCTGCAATGAATATACTTAGCTGTAGTATTCAGACCACAATGAGAAAAAAAAAACCAACAAGTTATTTTTGTAGTTCCTAGTAAGTAATTATCACTTATAGGTTTTTTGCAACGTTTTGTAATTGTAACAAACAAATTATTATGAATTCGAGGCAATACATAAATCTTTGCTAAAAAATACTAAATAGAATAACTACTAGGAATTGCGAATATACTTTATTTCTCAGTGTAGGCAACACTACCAAAAGCTTTAGTGGGTACCTACCCAAACCACATCTCTCCAAATTACTCGCGTCACAAATGACAGACACTAAGTGCAAAACCAACTTTAGCCCAATCGTCACGGAACCGTCACGTGGCGAAAATAGAAAATTCCATGAATAGAAACATCACACACAGTACATTGTTTTAGCACGGTTCAGAAGCTGTTCCCAATCGGGCCATACACCGTGACAGACTGGCTTACGGAAATAGTCTCGCTATGCTTTGTCTTTTTAGCCGCCAATTGTACCCAATTAGCCAGTTTTGTGACGTAGCTTTGTGCATAATTTGTTACTAAGGCGAGTGTTAAAGGTGTGCAATATATGTAAATCTATACAAATAAATAAAATTGGAGTGTCTGTTTGTAATATCAAAATAACACCTTTTCAATAAATGCATATTAAAGTACATACGACACCTACAGCAAAAATGCTATTTAATTTTTTTTTGTCTGTCTGTGTGTTTGTTCCGGTTAATCTCCGAATCGGCTGGACCGATTTTGACGGGACTTTCACTGGCAGATAGCTGATGTTTTAAGGAGTAACTTAGGCTACTTTAATTTTAGAAAACCAATTAGGGTTCCGCGAAAAAAAATAAAAACAAATTAAATCAAAGAGTATCTCGGAAACGGCTGGACCGATTTTGACGGAACTTTCACTGGTAGATAGCTGAGATGTTATAAGCAGTAACTAATGCAACTTTTATTTAAAAAAAACAAAATTTAAACAAATGGGTCCTGTCGCGCGGGCTTAGAACGCGGGAACCTTTTTTGTTAAGTTAAATTCCACGCGGACGAAGTCGCGGGCTCAGCTAGTCATAAATAAATATTTATCGCCACACTAACACACAAACTCAATGGTCCCAAACTAAGCAACGCTTTTACTATGGGTAGGTACTTACTGTACAATGGACGGGAACAAGATAATAATATTAACCAATACCATAATGCAAGCAGATACTATGAAAGCGCAATTCTTTAAAATTTATTGCAATACGAATGTTTAAAAATTGATTCTCAGTATGAAAGTGTAAACGGTATTTATCTGATTTGTCAGTAGGTACATTGTATATTCTGTATTTTTTCCTCATTCAATTAGCCATTCACATATATTCATTAGTTTTCGCAAAGTTAAGCATCTCGGGTAGGATGTCGCGATATGCAGAACGTGAGAACATGATTATTATCTTAATAATTTTACCCACGACTCGGATTCACCCTAGGAACGTCATTCATCACACATTTCGTAATACCGTCAATGACAGTGTGTCTTTTAAAACTTATGCTAAATCAAACTACGCGGGTCAGGTGAATTTCAAGCCAACTTATTTCTACCGGTGTACTTATATACTAATAGACGCATGTCGTCCCGTCTCATCCGGAGACTGAACTTTAAATACATTTTACGCAGACCCATTACCCTCAAAATATTGTTATTTTAAATAAAGTTAACGGAAAAAATATTATTTAACTATAAATTGGGTATTTCTAATATCGAAACTTACTTAATATTTTTTTTTTTAATTGCGAACATTAAACATCACATTAAATGCAGATTAGTAAAAAAAAATTCTCAAAGCACTAAAAAGATATTAAAGGGATAAGTGTGGAAGATTGAAAACATAATTATTTTTAACTAAACACGTTTCCAGAATGATAAAATAATTTTCTTAAGATTAATGTCACTCATTATTATAAACTTTTCTTTTTTGCGTACCTAACTACCTAGTGTAATTATGATTCAATTACAATTTTAGAAAGACCAAGATCTTATCAAGTAGCTAGGTACTCGTTTAATTTATTGTCTCTAGGAAATATTAAAATAGTTTATTACTTTGTTTATCTACAGTACCTAAAGTCTCAAAATACCGTGCGAATAAAACGCATAATACAGATATTCCGTAATCAGTTGGTACTGTTGTTGAGGGATTTTCATCTTTCGTTCACGAGAGCACAAAAGTAATATTCAAAGGTCGCACACAATCACTAGCTAACCTATCATTCTCAAGCGTATTACAAAATATATATTGCGTGTCTTCAGCACGATGTTTGCTTAGAAAGTCACATCAGGTGAAAAAAGTATGTAAACTCCGCACTGTTCATGTGCGCCTAGTAACTCTTGTTACGTAATCAGTTGCATAAAATCCTTTCACTGGCATCCGATCTAGACTACACATCTATACAAATAAATAAAATTGGAGTGTCTGTTTGTAATATCAAAATAACACCTTTTCACTAAATGCATATGAAAGTACATACGACACCTATAACAAAAATGCGATAAAAAAAAAATTTGTCTGTCTGTCTGTCTGTCTGTCTGTGTGTTTGTTCCGGGTAATCTCCGAAACGGCTGGACCGATTTTGACGGGACTTTCACTGGCAGATAGCTGATGTTTTAAGGAGTAACTTAGGATACTTTAATTTTAGAAAAACAATTAGGGTTCCGCGTAAAAAAATAAAAATACATTAAATCAAAGAGTATCTCCGAAACGGCTGGACCGATTTTGACGGGACTTTCACTGATAGATAGCTGATGTTATAAGCAGTAACTTAGGCTACTTTTATTTTAGAAAAACAAAATTTAAAAAAATGGGTCCTGTCGCGCGGGCTCAGAACGCGGGAGCGGGCTTTTTTGTTAAGTTAAATTCCACGCGGACGAAGTCGCGGGCTCAGCTAGTCAAAAAATTAAATTGATCATTTTTGAATTATCACGTTGATAATGTTTTATTCATTTTATTTTTGTTTTGAGTAATGCTCCGTTTGATATTAATCCGATAACGTTTTGGAGAAAGTTAACGGAAGAGGGCATAATTGTTGCGAAGAATTTAAATTCAGACAAATATTAACAGAACCAAGCTTAAATTAATTGACTATAGCTCATTAAAGTCTGTTTCGGCCTAGGCAGTACCACCCTCTCACAGTAGGTCGGCATAGAGTAGAAATTATAGCTGCCTTTCTGATATGAGTGAGAGAGCCGGAAGCATAACCCACTTCCACTACCTTTCCCTCCTTCTGTCCTACCCCCTTCCAAGTCGCCAACGTGTGAGCAATGCTTTTGATATCGCAAGCATCTATAAGGTACGGTAACTGCTTAACATCAGGCGAGTAGTACGCTTGTTTTCCGTTTTTGTTATATTAAAAAAATAACTAGCCTGCTGCTAAAAAAAAACTCACATAAGTATTACAAATTTTCCAAGAATTAAATATTATCACAGATTTCAACAACCTAAATTAAGTTTAAGGTGAAGGCGCCTGTCTAGCCCGCGAAATTTAAAATTTTCGAGTAATTTTATAGTTTATCCAAAATCTGAAAACATTTAAGACAACATTTTGTGATTTGCGACAAATACAGTATGCAGTGCGTTTATTAATACATTTATTTTACTCTTAATATTATCACGGTGGATATGATACTAGTAAATCACTAAATATACAAAAATTGCCAGATTATCTGGATAGCTGTCGTTCTTTAAATGTTTTAGAGTAAGTTGGATATATTAATAAATGCACTGCACACGGTCTTTTTCGCGAATTACAAAATGTGCCTTTTATTATTGTCAGATTTTGAAAAAAATCTAAAAAACCTCAAAAAATTTGAACTTCGCGGGCTAGATGGGCGCTTTAGCCTTAACTATCGTGTTTAAATTCACATTTAAGGTGTTTCAAATGGCATCAATTATGTTCAAAGCGTTGTTTAATCATCACGTTTCATGTCCTCCATTTATCAATCGATTAATGTTGAATCAACAAGTGTCTTCGTCGAATGAGAGCTATGGGAAAGATATGATAGCAATGAATACTATGGAGTCCAGGTGTTAGCCGAAAGTTAGTAATCTCAATAATTTTGATTAGCACGAACGCAGTCGCGGGTAACAACAATAAAATAGTAGGTAAGGTTTACGCTTACCGTAGTGTCAGAATAAATTTATAAATACTTAACAATAGACAACAAGAATTAATAAATAATTTAATTGAAACAAGATATAGGAACTGATATCGATTTCAATAAAATAAAATTTAATGTCTATGACTTTTTACTTTTTTTCACTTGCTTACGGTGAAGGAAAACATCGTGAGAAAACCTGCATGTCATAGAAAATCCAACCAATTTTCGAAAGACAGGTGAAGTCCGCCAACCCGCACTGGGCCAGCAATTCAATTCAATTCAATTCAAATCGTTTATTTTGTGTAGGCCTACGGGGGCACTTACAAATTGTCAATTTTACATTTTTTTTTCTTATATCTACAACCGGATCGGAACGCGACCTCGACTGAGAAGATCCGGCAAGAAACTCAGCGGGCTTGTCTTTTTACATGTCATATTTTTTTTTTATCGCCAGTTGCTTATATTCAATAATTACAAAGGGTAGTAGATATTAACATAAATATTATAATAGCTCCAGTGTGTTGCCTTTTGGTGTTACCAAGAATTACACAAATAATTCGGACTAGTAGGGCAATACACGCTACGCTTTGACATTATTATTGACTGTCGAGATTTGAGCTGCTTAGTCCCAAGCTGATTTATCATCCAAATAATCCGAGATTTTGTAATACGTCACCACAGCGTGGTGGATTACAGCCTGAATCCCACTCGTAGTAAAGGGAGGCCGGTGCACAGGAGTGGGACGTGAAATGGGCTAAATTATTATTATTTTTCAATTTGTTAATCTTCCACAAATTTATATGTTTAAATCTAAATAAAAAATAATTAAATAAATTTTAAAATATAAAAAAATAGTTCACCACCAGCATCGGGAACAGGGTCCTAGTTACCGGCGGTTAAGGCTCCAGGGAGAGGAACTTCCACAATATCCGAGCCGTCTCCAGGAGTACTGCCTTCTGGATCTGACCCTTGATCCAGCTACTAATATTATTATTATTATTTTATGACTTATTAACTCAAAATTTTACCATTGAATTACCGAGCGCCTTCAGAGCGCAACTTCATTGTGAAACTAAGGCATAGTTACTAACTAGCAACTAGCGGTTCCAAAACAAAGTGAATGTCAAACTAGTATGACAAACAGTGTGCGAGTTCGATCAAACAACGTCGTACCTATTATAGTCTGAATGGTTTATTTTGACGTATACACAACAGATGCTAATTAAATTACCGGCGTTAACGTGGCACTCGTAAATCTAATTCCAACGGTTTTATCGCTTAGAGTATATACAAAGATCTCAGACACATGTGTGTGCGAATAAATTGTTATCATACTAATATTATAAAGAGGAAAACTTTGTTTGTTTGATTGTAATGAATAGGCTCCGAAACTACTGAACCGATTTGAAAATTTATTTCACTGTTGGGAAGCTACACTATCCCCGGGTGACATAGGCTATAATATATTTTCAAAAAAATTAGGGATCCTTACTAAAACTCGAATAAAGTAACCGCAATGTACCCGTGCGAAGCCGGGGCGGGCCGCTAGTATTTTATAAACAGCAATGGGAAGCAATTTCAGTTGAATGGGTTCCTCAAGATGGACAATGGCTTAGGTCCATATTAATAAATTTTGACGTGTCATTTTGTACTGGTATGACATTAGAATGACATTTCCAAGATCGCTCTCAGACTTGAGATGGATTTATTAATACGGACCTTAGAAAGAGAGCTCGTGGCGATCTTGACCCCTTCGTAAAGGACAGGCATAAAGTCGCTGAGTACATAGATCAATGAAGACGGATGGAGGAGACATTAATAAGTCTGTATCTAGAACCAGCGGTACTGAAAAAATAAATTGTTGAGCTTCAAAATGCCAGTATGGTTCATTTCGAATACCTAATGCTTAATTTTTCAAAGCAACCATTAAAATGTGTTCGAATTATTAGAAGGGCAATTTGGTGATCTGTCCAGAGACAGGACTTGGTACAATCACATTTTAAAATATTAAGCGATTAAGACTGAAACTGCCAGCCAGTGATACCAAGGTCTCGTCAAATCACGACTGAAGTAAATTTGACACATTTGAGGATATTAACCTATATCTTGTTCATTCGTGAAGACGATGACAAGGGCGACGATAAGTACATGCCTATAGTTCAAACTCTAAATGGTTTTTATTTACGTAAACTTACAAAGCATTTATGAATATCAGAATCTACCACCGGTTCGGAATGCCGCTTCCACTAAGAAAATCCGGCAAGAAACTCAGTGGTTACTCTTTTCAAAAAGATGATATTGTGTACATTCTCAGGATCAGCAACGTAATGTGAGCAGGCAACACCATTGTCACTAAATAAGTAAATAGTAATCAAATCTAGTTTAGTGAGGTGTGCATGCAGTAGATTAGTCAAGTTTTTGGATTTCAGTATCTACAGCACAAGTGTCATATTCAATTATTATATTCTATAAAATCCCCGTGTGTGTGTTCGTAATTATTTCATTGATTTTGATATTTTTTGTTGTATTTATGGTGTCACACCTGGATGATTTTTAGTTATAGTTGGACACGGTAGGTGAATCTGTCCTAGACATCCGGAAAATACACCGAGCGAAGTTGCGGGTAACAGCTAGTATCTAACAGTCTACTAAGTACCCATATTTAAAAAAAAACAAACTCATTTTCCAATTTCAATTTCACCAATCAACCGGAACAAAGTCAAGTTGAAAACCTCTCGGGTTAGTCTCCGGCGCCGCTCGCCCATTTCCCTTGTTGTTTTCTCATTACGAACCCCCAATCGCATTCAGAGCCGTGCCGGCATCGACGCACGAAATGTTTCCAATTAAAACACACACACACTGACAAACAGCAATTCAAAACAAACTCGAGTTTAATGCCTCAGATTGAAAGTTAATTAGATTTCCAATTCCTCCCAGCGGCGGGGCGGAGCTATTGGAGCCAAAATTAATATGAACGAACGAGGAGAAACAATATCAAATTCGGGCGTCTGTTTCTGAATGTCCTCTTACAATCTGTCGACATTTTAGAGTGAAAGCAGAAGTTCTGATAAAATAAAGGTTGTGTTTTGTTGGTGTGAAGAGCTTACTGGAAATGCTTCAATCAACTTTATTTAGCGGCTTTTAGTATTTGAGACGATCGATTAGAATCGATATAGATATCTAACGTTAAATCGAATCAAAATATTGTTAGGGATTGTATTTTAATTAAAAGATATCATAAATAGATTCGTATCAGACAGCTAATTAAAGTGCTATCACAATTTAACGGGTTAGATTATACCGAAAAACTGAGCGATTGTTATCAAAAAATACATAATAATTTATTTCACAGAATTACTGGGTATCCGAATGATAAGATACCTAATAAAGTAACAATATAAAAATATCTAAAGCTGTTGTTTAGTAAAATAAATTTTATATAAATAATATAAATATATTATGTACTAGCTATGCCCCGCGACTTCATCCGCGTACTATTGGATTATTGGGTTAAAAAGTATCCTATATGTTAATCCCGGTTATAATCTATCTGTGTTCCAAATTTCATCCAAATCCGTTCAGTACCTAGTTTTTGCGTGAAGGAGTAACAAACATACATACATACATCCACACTCACAAACTTTCGCATTTATAATATTAGTAGGATAATAATATACATTGTAAATAAAAAATACCCACCAACCCCGTTCAGTGTTGCCAACTAATGAAAAAAACAAACAAACTATATGGCGCCGCGTATGGGGTGTTAAAAGTATTAAAACCTAATACATTCTATGTCATCTACGTTAACCTATGTTTGTGTTTATTTATTTCTATTTCTTTAATTACTTAGTATTCAGCTGTAAAGACCTTCTAATACCATTTCAATGATAAGCGAACGGTCATGTTTCCGTTCACTTCCAAGCAGATAGAATTCCCACGAATCATCCAAAAATAGCAAAATATGCAGATATTGTACGACTCGTGACTACAAGTGAAAGTGATACGGGTGACGGAGAGGCATTGAAAACAATGCATGCACCCGACCTTGCGGACCAATCAGGCGATGATAACGCGTGACTGGACGCCGACGGGCGTTCGAATTTTGAAAACCCATGCTGCGTGACGTCATCCTGCCTTGTGTTACATCGTGTGCATGTGTGCGAGACTTTTGTACTAGTGTGAGATGACTCATGCGCATCAGTGAGGATTGCATACCTCTATAATTGCTTAAGCAGGTATTGTCCGAATTGTGTAAACGAATGATGATTGATTAGATTATCAGTTGCGCCATCAATTTGTTTGGGTTAATTACAGCAATATTGGATGCAAAATGTTGTCTATCTACGTATAATATCGGATACCACAATATGCGATAAATTACTTGTGGCCAAATAACAAATTGCATACCTACTTGCAGATGCTTCTAATAAACTATCTCCAAGCCTTTAAATAATCGTTCTAATATTAAACTCTACGAAATGGGAAATTATGTAAACAAATAATAAAATAACGCTTATCAAGGCGTATCAATACACAATCTCTGATAACCGTAACTTAAAAAAAACGCCTATAAGTATATAATAATATATACCTATAATTAAACAACATGAACCAACAATCAATCAAAGCAGTAACAAACATAATGGCGTAAAAATAAACTAAAAATATCAACAACTCCAAACACGACGCGTCGTTAATCGAAGATGACTCGCGATAACATTGTAACGGCGTCCAAGTCATCAACTTATTTAAACTCTCGTTCCACTAAAGGAATAGAGTATTTATCTATACAAATAAATAAGATTGGAGTGTCTGTTTGTAATATCAAAATAACACCTGTTCACTAAATGCATATGAAAGTACATACGACACCTACAACAGAAACGCGATTTAAAAAAAAAATGTATGTTTATTCCGGGTAATCTCCGAATCGGCTGGACCGATTTTGACGGGACTTTCACTGGCAGATAGCTGATGTTTTAAGAAGTAACTTAGGCTACTTTTATTTTAGATAAACCAAATTAAAAAATGGGTCCTGACGCGCGGGCTCAGAACGCGGGAGCGGGCTTTTTTGTTAAGTTAAATTCCACGCGGAAGAAGTCGTTGGCTCAGCTAGTTTAAAATAAAAAAGAAGCGAAGCTTTACAGAAGATATTAGGTATATTATTAGTGGCGTGCATAAAGTTTTGAAACAGGGTAGGCAAAGTGTAACATAAAATAAATGAAATTAGGTATAGGTACCCACCTACCTGGGTAGGTACCTTGAATTATGTCTCGCTAGCTTATTCGAGATTTTCATTTAGGCTATCGTACCTATTGAACGAAATGGGACATCTTTTGTTGTTAGTAAGTAAGTACCTATTTAGCCATATCAGACATCTAAAGTGATTGGTTGATGTACCTATCTGCAGTTGTATATCGTTGTATCTTTTTTCGTCCTTTTCTATGGTAAATTAATCCATTATACGTTGGTGTTCAATTAATTATATTAAAATTTAATATAAATTGCAAATTTTCTAAGGGAAAATATTGAAATCTTATATAAAACAAATATCCAATTTAAATAAATAAAATAATATAAATTGCAAATATAAATATAAATAGCAAAATTTCTAAGGGAAAAAAATATTTAAATCTTATATAAAAAAATATTCAATTGCTTGTGTGAAGGTTTAAACCCACGTCTGTTACTATTTAGGCCAGACCTATTACCAACTGAGTCACCTAATCATTAGAGATTATGATGAAATTATCCACTATAAGGCAACTAAAATATCGTATGTAATTGTAGATATGGGTTACTTTATTCAGAATCTTTATCAAGTCCATAGCACGTTATATACATCGGTTCTCGTCCGATCACCGAAGTTAAGCAACGTCGGGCGCGGTCAGTACTAAGATGGGTGACCGTTTGATGACACGCGAAATTGTGAAGTATTCTAAATTTTTAGATATATTTAAATTATTACCAATGTTCTATCTAACCTTCAAGTCATATTTAGTATAAAGCTTAGGGCGCCGCAGCTCTGCCGTCATCGTGTAACGCGTAACGCGTAACGCGTAACGCTTTTCACCGTTTTAGTGCCCGGGCAGCGAGCGCCCCGAACGTCCGTAAAGAAGCTTCGCTTCAAAAATAAGGTAAGTATTGCACAATGTTTAAAGTAGAATCATAGAACGGGTTATTCCCTTAAGATATGTAGTGATACTTTGTGGTGAGCTGTTGGAGAGTGGCTTGCCTTAGTTGGCTGTCCAGTTAGGAGTGTTAGAGCTACACCTATGCTCTAGGGGTGCAAGTATTAAGGGGAATAACGCCGCGAGTGACTTCCGAGAAAGCGCAACACACCGTCTTATGATGGTAATTTTATGGGCCCACCTAGTGTTGGTTAATACTAATAATGGCAGGTGTCTGATTCCTTTACAATAGCCTAATCCATCCAAACTCCATAAATATAACCTTTTTTCTCTTTCCATATTTGCAATAGTTCTTGAACCTGTTGGGGTCAAATATGTCAAATATATCCCAAAATTTGCAGCGGTGCCTCACATGACAATAAAATTCTTACAAAAGACCTCTACATTTTGGACCCATGTTCCCATGCTAGCCTTCCAAAGGACCGGGCAGAGACCGTGATACAGAGAAGAATGATAAAAATATATTTCCAGTAAAAATGTTCATATACAAATTTCTTGCAAATTCGTTACAAGTTCTTATAAAAATAAATAATATTGAAAGAACGATGCATAGTATAATTATAATTATAAGACATAAAAACATATCGGGCATACCTAACAATGTAATAAGAAATAATTTAGCACGGTGGCAAGGCGCAATGCGTGGTTATAAATATTAAAATTTAGTACATAATATGTACTGCTTTTCGCCACGTTGGCTCAAAATTAAAATTACGGATGCTACACAGACAATGTATTCTTCCTCATTCATAAAGATTGGATTGCGTGCTACATGAGTATTATTTTTTTGGAACGAAGATTCTTAATGCGGCCTGCGTTAAGAATTGGCAGACATCGTCACTTAAGGAAAAAGCGTTAATGCTCCCTCCAGGCATTTGTTAGTCATTTTATAAACTAATTTGTAACGTCCACTGTGAAAAAGTTATCTCAAAAATTAACTAAATAAATAAATAAATATCGCCAGACGAACACACTAATTGTATGGTCCTAAACTAAGCAACGCTTGTATCATGGGTACCGTACAATGGACTGGGGGCGATCCCAGTGACGCCCAGAACAGGGAAAATTACGAAAAGGCCATTTCCGAAATTTACCCTGACGGGAATCGAACCCGCAACCACCCGATGCAATGAGCCGAGCGGCCTACGCTCGAACCACTGCGCCAAGCGGTCGTCGACTAGATGGCGTAAGTGAGTTATGACAGTTGACTGTATAGTCCGACATCTATTGAACATTTTGTGAACCAATATGGAGATAAAGTTAAATAAAATGCTTGAAATAACCTTTTATCAAATATTTTTGTTATTATAACCATTGAAGTAATAAATATATTTTCAGAAACAAAACTTAACATTTGTGCATTCAAAACTCTAACAGAGAACTTCGTTCCTGACTCTGTTCTCGACCGCACATTTTTATTTTCTCTAAAGTAAAACAGAGAGACATAGGTAGAGGATTTTTTCCATTGAATTACAGTGTTTAAAACACCATTGCTCAAATTGTTCTATTATATTTTTTGATTTGAAAATTTAAATTCTCGTATTCCTATAGAGCTGGTTGTTCACCGGCTCGTGCAGTGGAAACCCCCTTTAAACAGTGGCTTTGAAGGTAGCAAGTACCTTCACAATGGACACACTATAACGATGTGGGGAAGTATCAAGTGGCGTAGCCGGCTACCGTGACCGTGGCAGCGACATGTGTAAGTACTTACTTGAATATGATATTATACTTGATATCATACATTAACGTTATGAGTATACAAAGAGAAAAAAAAAACAAAAATAAATTAAATTATTGTAATTTTTTACTTATGCATTTTTGTAGTTTTTACTAAATGTTTATTTTAACGCTTTACACATATCTTTGTTCTAATTACATAACATTCGGTAAAAATACTAAAAATAATACTAGGAACAGAATAAATAATTTGCTGCCGTATTTTTTTTATCATTCTACAATATACTAGGCTTTTCGTTTACATGATACATTATTTATACCTACTTAAATTTGGCGAACAAATGCATTTATTAATCATAATTATCATACCCATTAAGTTATTTTTAATGTTTTATTTTCATGAAAAACATATTTTTACTGTGTTTTTAAGTAATAAAATATTTTAAAGAATTTATTGTTGATCCATTCCGAAAAAACTGGCAGTTCCACTACAAGTACCTGGTGTCAGATAACAAAGATCAAATCAATTATTAAGTACCGATTTCTCATCATGATGTAGGTAATAGGTATCATAGCCAGTAGAATAAACGTGAGTTTCACATAATTTGAGAAAAGAACAACGTCTAGCACATCGTACAAATAAGCAAGAGAGTAAATTGGCTTCCCTAACTAAATGCGCTTTCTAATATATTGAATGAACTCTCCACCGCCAGCCTTGGTACGATCTTACCCAACAAAATTATACTAATAACTCCACCCGTATAACTTGACTCTTTCTATTGAGGCAAAGAATTTACATGGAAACTTTATTACGTACTAGCTGTGCCCCGCGACTTCATCCGCGTAGTATTGGATTATTGGGTTAAAAAGTATCCTATATGTTAATCCCGGTTATAATCTATCTGTGTTCAAAGTTTCATCCAAATCCGTTCAGTAGTTTTTGCGTGAAGGAGTAACAAACATACATACATACATACATACATACATCCACACTCACAAACTTTCGTATTTATAATATTAGTAGGATCCATAAAATAAAAATGTATTAGGTAACTATAAAACGTAGAGCTGTATTAGGTCATGTTAATATTTAATAAAAAAGCTTTCGTTGGCGACTTTTGCCGTCTCGGGGATCGTAAAATACGTCAGGATCCATGTAGAGTCGCAGCGTTTAAATGTAATAAAGTCCATTTCTTTTGCGTAGCTTACAGCTCTCTTTACGGTTGCCTCGCTCCGGTGGCTTAACAGAATCGGCATTTCCTGGTAGCCCTTTGAAACTGCAGAAAGAGTGATTTTCTCATCAATAAAAAAGGGTAAAGTGCTTCTGTTTTTGGGCTATCGAATAACGCTATATCTTTGCGAATCTATCAGGCCATCTTCAAATATACATGTGTTATTATTTTTATATTAAGCTTATTTATCAATTGGGTAAATATCAATAATAGTTAGCCATAATAACCACTTAACGATAACTCTCCAATTTTCTATTATGATTACAGTACCAACATTACGTTTAGAATTGTTTTTCTGATAACGCAAACATATACTGTATAATAATATTGTTGGAATAATGAATATAAATAATTTTGCTTTATTTAAAAGTACTAATTGGCTAACTGTCACTACTGTCACACCTTGAGTCTATACGTTTGTCAGGAATCGATAGTCGCTAGCGTCTAAGTAAAATATTTGATCGACCGAGCGTAAAAATGTCGAGCCGCTGAATATAGTAATATTCTATTAAAACTATTTTTCTTTTAAAGATTACTAGCAATGTGAATTTATCACATTATATAAATTATCACTAATATTCTCGTTAGCCCCTCCAGCTAAGCTAATGCTTGTGTCAGGAGTGGGCTCACGTCAATAGTGTAATGGACAGGATGGGGATCGAAACCGGAACCTCTCAGCTACGAGGGCGGGACCCCTCTAACCACTAGGCTATTGACGCCTTAAATGAAGTCTTCATACGCATTTAATTTACTACCTGAATTTTATTTAATATCATAAAGGCTACCATTTTGTTCTCGCGTAAAGGCGTATTATAGCTATAGAGAATAATTTCGTCCAAAATTGAAATAATATTTCATTACAACGTCTGTATCGAAGCTGTGTGCGGCGTTATACGTTGAATTTATTACTTTTAGTGCCTACAACTTAAAGGTTCACTCGCGATATTAATTTGTTTCCACAATGTCGGAACGGGACAGTTTTATGGAATGAAAAAAAATGATATTATAGGTAAAAATCGCGATATGTAACGTAATAAAATACAAAGGAATTACTATAGAGGAGAACACTTGGATGATCCTTAGATTTAGTTGGACCTAGTAGGTAGCACTGATGTCGATATCACGAACATAAAATCGCGATACCGAGTTCATAACAATTGACAACCGCTTGGCGCAGTGGTTCGAGCATAGGCCGCTCGGCTCACTGCACATGCTGGTTGCGGGTTCGATTCCCACCGGGGCAAATTTTGGAAATGGCCTTTTCGTAATTTGCCCAGATCTGAGTGTCACTGGGATCGCCCCAGTCCATTGTACGGTACCCATAGTACAAGCGTTGCTTAGTTTGGGACCATACAGTTGGTGTCTTTATTTATTATTTATTATAAAAAAGTAGAAGAATAAAACAGTTTTGATTTATTGAAGCTGGTCATAGCAATCATTTTAATTGTGTAACTACATAACCATGACGTCATTTTCAGCTCATCTTTTGCACCACGCATGAGTACTAAGATGTAAGGTAACGGGAATTATGAGAGCAAGTGCCAGTGTCACCTTACCTTGAGTGAGATGCGTGGTAGCCGGCAACGGAAACACGTATTTATGAAGGCTGCCTCACCTAAAACAATAGGACACCCTTTTAATGAGAATATTTACAGACACAACATAATTAAAAATTGGACATGGATTTTAGAGTAGATTGGCAATCCAATGGCTCTACCATGGATTAATACGTTCGCGAGTCGCTAGCCTCTACGTAGGTAATATATTTGTATATCGAACTTTCAGTTCACCGCGTTCTAGCGCTGTATAGTTTTGTGTACTTACAAATATTTTACGTAAACGTTAGCGATAAACGGGCGTAAAACTCATGGTAGCGCTATTTCTGTACCTATTTCAAATAAGTGCTTTGTTTAATCATAGATAAACTCTTTATAAAAAAACGAAAATGCGGGTCTTTTAGTAGGCACTTATGTATAGTTAATTAGATACCGAATTCGAATAAAATACGAAGGATATTGAATTATAAGGGCGTAATCAATCGCTTTCTGTGATGATATGCGACGAAACCTTATGATTGTAATCTAAATAATTGTAAGTATTTATGTCTGTTATGTCTGTAAGAACGGCTGAGCGGAATTGAACCAAATGTGATAGTGGTATGTTTCATTCCTTAATAACGATATAAGTATACATTATAACATTTTTTAAAGACCAAGCGGCTGGATATAAATGCTTTTAAATAATCAAGATACCTACTGTGACCATGGCTACGTATATTGTGTGCTACTTGAAAGTTTAAATCCTTACTTATTTATAGCATATGTATATGTTCAATACTTACCAAACCAGCTATTCTGATTGGCCAATAAAAATATAGCATTATAATGAAATAATAAACGTACTTATTTTCCTGTTTCAAAATAATCATGCTCTTTCTATAATTACAAAAACGAATACCAATAAGGTTCACAGTAAAATAAAATAATAAATAGTAACGTGAACAAATTGAAATCTACGGTTCTGTTGTAGCCGACCGATGTTCGTTTCCTGTGGCCAGCGATAAAATCTATAAAGCGATGGATCACGCACTCTTAACGTGTTCAATTATTCATAATAATACGAAATATCGTGTCTGGGTTATGTGAATAACTGATGTGTGGTCGTGTTAGCTGGTATGTTGAAGGGTCATGCACACCCCACTAAACTAGCTTTCTCATTTTATTTAAATACCTAAATCTGAGTGAGATTTGATTATTATTTCCTATTACTTATTTAGTGAAAATGGTGTAGCGTGCTCATATTTTTTTAAGCTGTTCCTGATAATGTACACCAACTTTAATTCATTGAAGAGAAACCATTGAGTTTCTTGCCGGATCTTCTCAGTGGAAGCAGCATTGGAAGTTGGAAGCACCGGTGGAAGATTCTGACTATTCATAAATGCTTTGTTGGCTTACGTGAATAAAAACAGTGTTGAGTTTGAGTTGAGTTTGAGGTAAACAAATAAATATTACAAAAAAATATGGCGCGTTTCTGTTGTATAGACGGACATTGATGCCAATTCGGCTATCGTCAAATCTCGGATGAACTTAATTTGACACATCTAAAAATGATTCAATTTGACAAGTACAGCAACACAGTAAGTTTGGTCTAGTTTGTGTACCACATTGGCAAATTAATTGGTCAAAATTGATTGAACAACCATTATCTTTCGTTATTAAACAACTTAACTAATTACCAAAACCTTAATCAAACAAATATTTTGTTGGGGGCGTTCATTAGACGCGTCGAGTCGAATCGAATAATAACAATTCGCTGAAATGGATAGATTATTAAGCTTCGTCGAGGGCTGGCGCAGTATTAATTTATTGTTCACTATTCTGTTCGACTCATCTTTAATACCGTATATTTGACGAATATGTTTTTGTTGTATAATTATATAAATTATTTCTCAGGATAACCTAACAGTGAAATAATATTCAAATAACTTTAGATATTAGTAATTTTAGCAAAAATTAATAGCGAATATATTTGCGATTATTTTATTTTCTTGAAAAAATATTCCACAATATATTAAAAAAGAATTTGAGATATTAGATTTAACATTAAACAAGGACACAATTAACGCCAATCATTAATAGTTAAAACTCTAATACCGTGTCTTAGGTACCTATCTACTCAAAACATTTGCGTATTTTACCCAAACATATAATTTTCATAATAATTTCATATCAACATTTCAGTAATGACTCGCAGTGACAAACTTTTGTCACAAATGTCACGCTGTATTTGCCGTCGGCGTAGTCAAAACACGATAGGTGCGTTATATAACCAGTGGGTCACTAGGTAGTACAGCTAGTAACGACGCTACCGATTAAAATATTAACTAACGTGAAGTTCTTTGGACAAATTATCTTGTCATGTAACGTCTCCGTAACACCGTGACCTCTTCATTGTGAGTCACATAACTTAACTGACTTCAAACATTTTCCCTAAATAAAGAAAGGAGGGCATCTCAAGTTGAAAGGTGTGTTATTTTTTCGAATTTATCTGGTATGGTCCTTATTGATGGTAGAGGTATGGTAGAGGTATGGTATGGTCTACCATACCATACCTCTACCATACCTCTACCATCAATAAGGACCCTCTAGGGTAGAGTGAAACTGTAGCCAATTGGCTACAGCTCACTAACGGGCTGGCTTCGACCGGCGTACTAACCGGTGGTACTAACCACCCACTCACAGAAGATCGGCGTATCTATTTTGTATTATTATTTGCGCTTCGTAAACTCTTGTACAGATAAGGCTGTATAAAAATTAATGCATGTACCTAGTTACCGTTTATTCACAGCATATTTTACCGATTTCAATTAGTCATAATAAGTTATTACCTACACAGGTTGGTTTTCAATATTTTTATTACATATAACGATTGTTGATTTTTATTTTATTTTGTGTTGTTTTTTTAGGTGCAGGCTGTGGATCCCTGTCATTAGGGTAACTTCTAGAATGTTTATTTTGTATGTACTTTACTTATATATCTTTCCAATGTTATATTGTTACCCAGTTGGGATTCTTTAAAAATAAATAAATGTGCTTGGTTATATATTTTTTACCATTTGATTGACAAAATGTGATAATGTTTTATAAAAAAACATCCGTGTAACTGCCTAAAGTAATGTGTTCAAAAGAATATCCAAGTGTCATTTGGCAGTCGGAATTCAAACTTTTACTTTTACGACAACAGGACTGGTACATTCGTGTCTGGTCGTATGTAGTTTAAGGCCAAGATCAAAACTGTGATTAATATCATAAGTCACATACTAAACGAGCTCACGAGTGGGAACAGCTAATATTTGCATTTGTTTTGCTTTGCACATAGTAGGTATGTAAAAGGTAAGGTACTTGGGTAGGTACAATGCACCTTTTGGTCCAAAATCCAAAAATCTAAAGTACGCTCTTGATAACTCATTTGTACTAGTACCTATGACATAAGAATGACGTTTCCAAGATGGCTCTCAGACTTGTAATCCATTTATTAATACGAGACTAAATGTATTATATTATTGCTCTATAGGGTTGCCAACAAATATTTGAGATAAAAAATGGGGTACATTGGGGCCTAAATACCAGTGGCGCAAGTGCACTGCAGACAACTTTGCATACTCCATAAAAATGCGTAATGGTGTAATAATTAGAACGACATTTTAAAAGACAAATTACGTAGACGAACTATCGATCTGGGTAAAGGTAACATTTAACCCCACTAAATCCTCATCCCCATCGTAATTGGGTCAAGTGGTGTGAGGGTCAAAACGACAATGTCTTTTGTTGAGAGAGAGTTAGGGAGTGACGTCATCGTGTCATCGCGATTCGCTCCACACAATGCGTAGTAGGTGTATCTGACTAAAACCGGATATCGGTAAAATAAAAAAAACACAAGTGTGCGGTGGCCATCGTCGTAAAAATCACTTAGATGTTAGTTTACAGAATCTAGCCTTTAATTGTTGATCCATTGAGTGGACTACTGCGCTTTCGAATAATCCTCGAAATTCAAATTCAAATCGTTTATTTTGTTTGGGCTTACGGGGGCACTTACAAATTTTAAATTTTTCATTTTTTTCTTATATCTACAACCGGATCGGAACGCGACCTCGACTGAGAAGATCCGGCAAGAAACTCAGCGGGCTTGTCTTTTTACATTGTTATATTTTTTTTTAAATGATAATCAAACAGTGTCGTTAAATGTATAAGTTTCCACAATTCACATAATATATTTTATTTTATGATTCGCACCATTCATATAAGACCATTCACGATTCACAAATTTCCTAAAAAAACTTACGTGTTACTAAGAAAATGTGTGCAAAAATCAAAATTATTAATACAGGTCTAAGGTTTAAAATGAAATGTCACAGCGGGTACTCAAGTTCGCTTTCAGAGTCTACATCAACATCCTGTAAATAGCTAAAGAGAGATTTTAACCCCTTCGCTCCCCACATCTGTACGGCACTATGAATGTGGTGTGTCGTGACCGGTGCCATCGATCGTCGGAACCAGACGGACCCCACCGTCTGCGGTCAAAGGTCGCAGGTTGAGTGAAAGTAGTGATGCTTTCGCTGGCCGCATCGTCGCTGTTTTGTCTCCGGCTTAACGTCATGCAAGTACGCGTGACAACAAAAGTGGAATTAAATTTATTATAAATTTTGTTAACTGCTGAATATTTTAAGAAAAAAATTAGTACGAGCCTGTGTGTCGACAGTGTAGTGCATATTTTATAAATGGTTAATAGATATTTGTAAAATACCAGTTGTCCTCAAGTGCCTTACCAACATCAGCATAGGAAATAGAGTTCATTATGAATTTTAATGACGTAAACTACCAGGAGCCATGCCTTAGTAAGGCAACTGGTAATGGGTGATACACCTACGCATGCAATTCAACACCCATTTAGCCGCAATGTACTCTATAAGGTTTTATGACAATAGTAATAACTAAGTATTTACCTTCTGATAGAGCTGTCGTTCAATTAAACAATGTTATTTAAATACTATGTCAAGGTTATAGTAGCCGCTAACGCGATGGTAGTGCATTTGGTGCCTAAAATTCAGTATAATATTAATTGTAGGTCTGGTCACTACAAAATTTTACACCATATAAGTACTTTTAAGTACTATGTAATTACATTTAATTGTTCTCAATATGTGAATCCGGGGAAGCAGACCAGAATCTACTGAGGTTAATTGAAATGTAAAATACCACTCAACAAAAGTAAAGAAAAATAATACGTATTAAAACACATATATTTGTGATTTCAATAAATTGCAACATTATTAGATAAATATTTCGCAGAAAACTCTTTTGTTAGTGATGATACACTATGTCCAGCACAATGATAGGGATGGCACGTATGAGTGGATCAAAGCGACGATCAATGCGTTTCATCGCGATCGAAACGAAGCTTAATAGTATCTACATCATCCATAGATTACTGTATCATGATAAAATGTGTATATAATAAGTTTGACTAAAGTGTTAGGTATTGTACACAGTCACCAGTGTCATACAGTTTGTTGGTAAGTAAAAGACCGAAACTTAGCAATAAATTAAAATCATTAGAAATAAAAATATTACCTGATTAATCTAAAATGGAATATACCGGCGGTAATGAAACGAAAAAGTCGTAGAAGAAACAAAAAAAAATATATTTTTTCAAACATTTTCCGTAGCAAATTAATTAATTCATAGTAAACGCTTTAACAAGTCAAAAATAAAACGGGGAACCTTATATAAATTTCTTTTACTTTAATTAAAAATAAATATGTCATTTCCGTGATATTTTTAGATCATTTCAAAAGGCTTTCAGACCTTTCCCTCGGGACCGGTAGGCATATTATAATTATTTCAGACCAGCACGAGAATAATTAAGCCTGCTTTTAAGACAAAACGTCTTTCCGCCCACAGCTAGTTTACCTACTGTTTACCTAGAGACTTTAATTTTGTACTTAACCCTTTCTAGACTTAGACTAGACCACTGAATTTCAAGATGCCTATTTATTCTTGCTTAGGTTAGGTTTCATAAGTGCAGTTATGAAAGCATTACTAAATAATAACAGGTACTATAAGTATATATCTCCTATATCATAAACTAAATAGTTATAGGCAGATGATGCTAATTACAAACTATTTCTGATAAAATAAAAAAAAACTAATCCAAAAGAGTAATGATCTCAAATCCATTGGCAAAAATTGTTATACCAAACTTTCAAACGATCGGTCTCCACTGGTCGACCGAGAGAAATCTCTTTCATGCGTCCTATTTCATCTAGCCAATCATTGTCAATCGACAACCGGAAGTATTCTTTCATAAATACCGAATCCTTTGAATCTATTCAATTTAACTAGCAACAGGTCCAACTAACATACTTTTTAAGAATAAACCCGTTATAATTAACAATTATTTGCTTTTGCTGCGTGTTCTATTTTGTCGCGTTTAATTATATTTAACCAGAGATACGTGTAATCGCGTGTTTGACTAATTATCAAAACATGTGATACGAAGCTCTAATAATAATTACTTACGTTGTTTGTTTTTCAAATTACGTTATGTTAAGTGATTTCCCCTGATACCTACGTACAAAATTTATACAAAATTCTAGACTGTGCATCTGTGTAGGTATGTGATGACTGAGCTGCCTCGTGTGGTTGATTTTCCTCGCTCAGTCTGTACCTACGTGGATGACTCGAGGCAAACGCTCGCGCTGCTGAGTGCAGTCATTTCATCTGCCTCGATGTCAACTTCGCCGGAACTGATTACTCGAGTCATGCGTTCACATGCCATGCGCGCACGAGACATGACTCGTTATTACCTCGGTACACGCGAAACCCAAGTAAAACGAGCAGTCTACTGACTGGTACCAGAAATCATGGTCATTGATTAAATCACTCACCTAATAAGTATTACATCATTACGTCACTAATATGCAAATGATTGCAATGTACTTCCGGTACACGAGATTCGTTACTTACCCACTTAAATCTGAGTTATCTCCAAAGTATTACCGAAATTGAAAATTACTTATTCAGCATTGCGCGATCTGACAGCAACATGGAAATGTCATTAGATGTTAATTTATGCAAATGTCACTTAATGTGAATAAACCTCCGTCAAACTAAATTTGCTCACATTATGTTTGCTTAAAGAACTAACAAAATTTATTTTAGTACGTCTTTGTTTGATTATAAATATAATTAATGGAGACAGTTCACAGACAGACAGAGAATGGAGGAGATAGAATATTGGAGACAATTCTGGTAAGTTTGAAACAAAATGTCACGTCCCAATCCTACTTAACACATACCTACCAGTAAATCGAAATAACGTTGAATATTTCAGCCTCAGAGATCAATGAACTCGCACCGGAAACACCAACACAACATATAAAGTAAAGTACTGACTGTATAATAATAGTTAAAACTATTTTACAATTATGGTTATTAAATGGTTCTGGGAAATGATATGAAACGGGTTATTTGTTAATACTGGGTCATCGGGAACATGATTATAATACAATGATTTTCGTTGTCGAACACGAAGAATAAAAAAAAACAGTTATAAACATCGGGCCACACGGCACAACAATGGTATGTGACGCAAGGCGATAATTTCCCCCGAACAAATGGTCGGACGCAATAATAAGTGCACACTGTACACAATGAATGCATTCATCATAATTTTACCGTCAATGTTAAACGTCCAAAATGCTGTTGCGAACATCCAATTGATACCGTCGCAAATATTCAGTGTAACAATAGTAATAAAAATGCCTACCTCAGTCATTCGTGAGTATCGCGTTGTTAAACATTGTAGGCGGATAGTCTAAGCTCTCAGGGGAGTTTTAATACCTAAAGCTTTCGTAAAAGTATACATTTCGTAGAATTCATAATTTACAAACACAAAAAAAAAATAATACAATATCTAACAGAAATTAAGAAAATTACTGTCTAGTTACACCTACGATTTTAGCAAAACAGGTATCAAATCATTTGTAAGTTGTTTTCCGACAGATCAAAATAATTAAATCGAAAGCAAGAACATGATACAAGAGAAGTGTTCAAAGAAACATAATGGAGATTATATTAAATGAATGTTGATAGGCATGGTAGAGCAGGCTGTGTCAACCAACGGCCCTATTGCTTAATCCAATATAGCGCACATTATAGAGATGCCTCCGTTGACGAGGCAAGTAACGGTAACGTATTTAACAGGTTTCCTAATACGCCTGGTGCGAGGCGAGGTTGAAAAGAAACTCATTAATTCATTTGTTGCTATAGTACTATGATACCGGTTTCCATACGGTTGGCTTACTGTTTTTGTTGATTTCTATTTGTAGAATTTTATGGAATCCCCAAAAAGTTCCGTGTCTTGGACAAATGGGTAAATATCTCATCTTACATCTGTAGGTTTATTATATTGCAAGTTGTACTAGTTGTACTGGTATTTTGGCCGGAGCTTCACTACCGTGGAGTTATTATTTTGATGTCAACAACAGCGCTATCTACTGGGCCCAACTAATTTTAGCTAAAAACCTTCCAGGTGAGGCTATTGTATAAAAAAAACATGAAAATTGGTCCAGCCGGACAATAATTACGTACACACGGACCTCGGAATTGTATAGCTCCTAATATATAAAAAAAGTTCTATAGTCTTATTATAAACTAGCTGTGCCCCGCGACTCCGTCCGCGTTCTGTTGAAAATTTTCCTGAATTTTCTTTGCTATAAACCTCACGGAGCCCGAGACCTTTCCAACGAATGCAAAACCGTGGAAATCGGTTCGTGCGTTCTGGAGTTATAGCGTCAGGAAGGAAAACCCGACTTATTTTCTTATTACAAATTTACTTCGAAACAGTAGGTACTGTAATGTATATTGGATAAACAAGAATAATTGTGATCGGTGACGTTTGACAGATGTCAGACTGAGAATGACGGACAAGATGCCCGCGCTAAGTCTAGATTAGAAGTACATAAGATAAAATGTGATTGAAGACTAAATAAATGATTAAAGTAAACCTGCTAGTTTGGTATTGAATAATAACACAGGTACAATTTAGGTAGCTATTATAAATGTTATCGGATCGTGTTATAAAAACGGTTCAATTTCCAATAAATTACTAACTCACATAACGTGCCACAAAAACGACTAATTCTATTATCGACAAGAAAGTATATTCTTACGAACGAAGTTCTCCAGAGTAGAAAAGAAACACTAATTTGACATTCATTCATAAAGTTAATATAATATCTCGTCTGAGACTGTTCCGGCGCGTCTCGGAGGATTGGTCAGAACAATGAATAATAGCTTTTATTACGACGATATAAGGATTATGTATCATCAAGGTATTCAGCCTTTGATAATATTTTAATAAGACCTATTATGATGATTGACAATGGAGAATTTTTGGCGAGTTTTGATTTGTAAAACAACTTTTGTTTTGGGTGTTCGATTGTTATAAGTATACTCGACGTTGTTTTCTTTATCGCCAGAATGGCATACCAACTGTATGGTCCCAAACTAAGCAACGCTTGTACTATGGGTACCCTACAATGGACTGGGGGCGATCCCAGTGATACGCAGACTGGGGCAAATTATGAAAAGGCCATTTCCGAAATTTACCCCAGCGGGAATCGAACCCGCAACCGCCATGTGCAGTGAGCCGAGCGGCCTACGCTCGAGCCACTGCGACAAGCGGTCGTCAGACTAAGACTAAAGGTATTTTCGTTCTTATTGAAAACATGAGCAGTTTCTCATAAATTGCCCGAGGCATAAACAAGCTCGAATATTGATAAAAACCACATTCCACGAATGTTTACCGGGCACAAAATTTGGTCAGCATCTCCATAATGTCTGCCGTAAATCTCAAAACAACCCGAACACGCATGTTGACCTAGATTTCTCCAAAAAACATTTAAAATATAAATAATTATCTTTGCACATTTTTCCATGAAATTACTTAATGAATGAATTAACTAATGAATTAGGTATAATTACTAATTATGTTATATTCCATACTTAAATAAGGTAGGTACCTATGTCTTACGATAACTATGATACCAGTGAAATCATTTTCAAAATGGGAAACATTGAAATTAATGACAGCACAACCGTTTAAAGTTTCCAAAACAGTACTAACACTAACCAGTGCATTAATTATACTATGACGTCATAACCGAATAGTTTTAGCAAACTTTAACAACTTGTATATACTAAATTTATATTTTTTTTTTATCTGGCTCTCTTACTCATCGTACGAAACGCGGCTACTTTACGCCGATCTTCTGTGTGAGGGTGGTACTACCCCGGTCGAGCCAGCCCGTATATGAGCTGTAGTCAAATGACTACAGCTTTGCTACACCACCATAAATCAGATAACCGATATAATTATAAATATTATTTGCTACTGGCACGCCGTCGTTAAGCCCATTCAATTTCCGTTATATCATCGCACTGTCTCTATAGATGATGGTCGGATACTAAACTTATATGTTTGTATTAGGGATTGAAATCCGGCACCAATTTCAATCCGGTCCGATCCGGGTGGATTTCCATCAATCCAGCCGGATCTGACTGGATCCGGCCGGATTGGTTACATCAAGGCTATTTTACTTTCCGTTCCAAAATTAAGAGTTTAAAACATGTTAAGGAGTATCATAAAGGTTGTAAAAAGCGGTCAAGTGCGTATCCAACAACGCATACTATAGGGTCCTATATACAAAAAATACCACTTTTGAGCTCAATATGTTGATAGCGTGAATTAATTTTGAAAATCTGACAAATAAATCTTGAAATTATTTTAAACGATACCTCGTTGAATAGGTGTGTAGTGGGGTATCACTTGAGGGAGTGATTAAACATTTTGATTCACTTTCTTTTCCTAATTTTTGTTTGTATGTTTGTATATACCTACTGTGGTGCGATCCGCGTGATAAACGTGTACCTACTCATTATTACGTTTTTAAGTAACTTTATTCATTACTAGCGGCCCGGCCCGAATTCGCACGGGTACATTGCGGTTCCATTATTCGAGTTTTAGTAAGGATCCCTAATTTTTTTGAAAATATATTATAGACTATGTCACCCGGGGATAGTGTAGCTTCCCAACAGTGAAAGAATTTTTCAAATCGCTTCAGTAGTTTTGGAGCCTATTCATTACAATCAAACAAACAAAGTTTTCCTCTTTATAATATAAGTATGATAATGTTTACGTTTTGATGACACAGTAAGGATGATTATAAAGTTCTATGATATTGTAAGAAAGACTGTAGGTACTTATGTATATAATCTTGTAGTCATTACTGGTACCTACTTATATTAATTGAATTTGCATCTGTATAGTCAGTTCATTACTTAAAGACGCGTGAATTATTTCAAATTGACCCATATGTCAGTGCCGTAAGAGTCACAACACGTGTCTTTTTATATGGACGAACTACTTACAGACCTAAAGAGAGCAAGGAAGTGTTGATGTTAAATGAATAGCTATAGTAGGTACATTTACCCCGCTTATTACCAACGTGATATACAGGGTGAATAGTTAAACACATAATTATCTCTTTCTGTCATCAGTAATTTGACATTCAACCGAAGAAGAAAAATCATGGTGTCACTGTACTACCGTTAACCCACATTTTTTAAGGTAATAAGGGGTAACAAGTTTTAAAATACATGTTACTAACAATATATAGAACATTATAACCATTCGTTACACCAAATTCACGTCCTCTATATAATAGGCAATATAAATTCCCATTCGCAAAATGTTATATACACATAAATTATTCTAAATGTGAGCTTATTACGCGTTCGCGTAAAATATAGAACTTACAGCGACCGTAACGTGTAAAATACTAGAAACGTTATCGTAAAGAGGGTTTTCAAATTCGATTGAGACAAAAAGCTTTTATTAGAAAACTAGCTGTGCCCGCGACTTTGTCCGCATGGAATATAATTGACAAAGTTTCATACACACTTTCATCCCCTATTTTATCCCCTTGGGGGTAGAATTAAACAAAATCCTTTCTTAGCGGATGCCTACGTCATAACATCTGCCTGCATGCCAAATTTCAGCCCGATCCGTCCAGCGGTTTGGGCTGTGCGTTGATAGATCACTATGTCAGTCAGTCAGTCAGTCAGTCACCTTTGAGTTATATATATATATAGATTCAGTACTAAGGAAACGGACGAGCGTTGCATGTTAATTACGAATTGCGTCGAGGATTTTTCGATAGAAGAGCCAAACTGTAGCCATTTGACTACAGCTCATACACGGGGTAGTACCACCCTCTCACAGTAGATCGGAGTACAGTAGTCATTATAGTTGCGTTTCGTACGATGAGTGAGTGAACTGGAAGAAAAACCTCCCCTCCCATCCACACCCTCTGTCCCACTCCTCTTCAGGTCGGCAACGTGCGAGCAATGCCTTTGGTATTGCAAGCATCTATAGGCTAAGTTAACTGCTTAACATCAGGCAGGTCGTACGCTTGTTTGCCAACCCTGTTTTATAAAACCGCGACGACCGCTTGGCGCAGTGGTTCAATCGTAGGCCGCTCGGCTCACTGCATCGGGTGGTTGCGGGTCATATTCCCGTCAGGGTAAATTTCGGAAATGGCCTTTACGTAATTTTCCCTGATCTGGGTGTCACTGGGATCGCCCCCAGTCCATTGTACGGTACCCATAGTACAAGCGTTGCTTAGTTTGGGACCATACAGTTAGTGTGTTCGTCTGGCGATATTTATTTTATTTATTTATTACTAGCTGTGCCCCGCGACTTCATCCGCGTAGTATTGGATTATTGGGTTAAAAAGTATCCTATATGTTAATCCCGGTTATAATCTATCTGTGTTCCAAATTTCATCCAAATCCGTTCAGTAGTTTTTGCGTGAAGGAGTAACAAACATTCATTCATACATACATACATCCACACTCACAAACTTTCGCATTTATAATATTAGTAGGATTTAAAAATAAAAACTTTATTATAAAACGTTTGTGAACTTACATCTAATGCTGGAAATTTGTTAATGAGTTATACTTATATGTTGGGACATGCTTGAAGAAAAATTACCTATCTGCACATTTGTTCAGTATATTTCACATGTTTTGTTATCGATAATTATACTGCAATCATCTAATTGCAATTACCAGAGCATAGAAAATAGCAATTTAGTTAATTAACCCAACTTGTTCGCTTTCGTATTTTAAAGTTGTTTATGCACAGCTATTTAGTTCTCTATTATAATTTGTACTATAAACATCATTTGAAGCGGATTTCGTATTCTCTTGCAGGACTAGTAAGTATTATGATAAACTTACATTGCTAGTATTTAAATAATAATACTTATCGAAAAAATATAATAAAAAGAAATGTTTATACATTAACATTGCCAATTATAATTTCTTTTTCCTCTTTGAAAATAATATAAGCAATGATTCTAATATTGTTGCTTTCTAAAATATTTATTGAAGTCCAAAATCGCCACTGTGCTAATATCACTCCGTTCCATAAATGGCCACATTCCCAAAATGACCACTTTCCCAAATGTTCACTAGTCCAAAATGTTTTCAACCCATCTAAACATGACAACAAATTCATTTTAATAAAATATCAAATCACCTATAATGTATTATGCTTCAACATTGCTAAGTCAAAAATAGAATCAATTCGAAGATCTGTACTAATTTACGATGAAATAAATTTACTCTAAAAGCTCTTGACCTAATAAAATTAAAAATAGATAAACATATCGAATAGCCACGGATACAGAAGCAGCTGCTTAGGTTAAGGTTCGTTTTCAATAATGCGAACGGAACGTGAGTGCATTGACACTGCCTAGAATATATAGAATAGAGCGTTGAGAATCTTAAAATTGAGATAAAACACAATTAAAAATATTAAATAAATAAGATTATAAAATTTTTCTATGCCGAAATCCAAATTAATTTAGCCATTTTTGCGTAATACTCAGTCAAATATAGGAAGAATAAGTATTCAAAGCAATAGCCATTGACAGTTTAAAGAATATAATAAGAAGAAAAAACACAAGTCTTAAGCGTTTTCCATACGGCACGTCCAAACGGCACGATTCAGCTCACGATGGGTAGGACTAAACAGTAGGTTCGCTCTGGGAATGTTTGAGTCGGGGGACCCAACCTGCCCATAATTATTGGCATCATATTGGTAGGGAGTTTAGGGACCCTAGCGATCGACTCAACCGATCGAGAGCCAAATCGTGCCGTCTGGAGTAAGCTTTAGCCTACGTGTACAAAGTTGACGCCCCCAAATAACGCAAAACGATGCTAATACCAATCGTGTGACAGTTGAAGTTCGATGCGTGCTCGACACGCCTGTTCCGCATATCAGTTGCGTTCGGCGCGCGGCCGTGCTCGGCATACCGAGAGAGCCCCTTAACGCGCTAGTTGATCTTATTTTAAAACAATGTTATTGCTGGTCGCCTTGTTACAGACTGAAGGAGGATTGCGACGGGGATGTTAGCGAAATAATGTACTCTACTCTAATCTACTTCACCAATAAAACGAAAAGCAAAAGAAATATATGACAATATAAAAGAAAAAGTAAAAACAGCAAAACTTATTTCTTTACATATGATTGAAAAGAGCCGGTGTAAAATGTTTGATTTATTATAATATATTAAGCTGGTAGACCCGGTTGGTATTCTAACATCTTTGACAGTCGGTAGTTGCAGTCAGAAAACAGAAAAAATCTGACAAGAAATGGACTTAAAGGTATCTTCTGATAGTGTCACCAGTCGGATCATAGAGGACGGATAGTAATCGCTCCAGGAAAATAATGGTTATCAGACAAATGGGGGTAGAGTGAAAACAGACTCCAAAGAGGAGTGATAAAAGGCATCTGAGAAGAAGAGTAGTTTAAAATTGGAATACACTTAAATATGCCTTTGCTATTGGAAGTATCTGGCCTGTAATAAATTAACACTAAGCGACTGTTTGTTTGCCAAAATTGTTAATTAAAAAATAAGTATGGTGAATTTTGCCGTAAATCATATCATAAGACACCGTGTGTAGTATACACAAGCGATAAATGAATTCCTTAGAAAACTTAAAATACTCAGAACTTTAGGTTGAAAGCAAAATCTAAAAGTCACGATGAGTCTATAAGATGAATAGGCGTCTGCCATTTTTGGTGAATAAGCATTTCAGCTGAATCTGGGTGTAGTTTACATTTGAATTTGAGCTTTAAAATATTTTTAATTAAATTAAATAAGTTCAGAAATAAGCTAAGAGCGTGTAGTTTCCATTGGCTTTCTTTGTAAAATATTTAGATTCGGTATCAACCTATAAACTGGCATATAAATGAATTATATAATACACCATGATGATGATGATATTATTATTATAAATGTCGTGTAATAGCAACAGAGCCGGGCAAACAAATTAACGTTGAAAATATTTGTATAATAACCAGAATATGACAGCGTTTAACAAGCACAGGAAGACCTTATTCATAAAAAATGCAAAACCTTTCTAACGTATCATCTCGTGGCGGTGACAGATTTGATCAGAACCACAAGCAAACCAACTAATATAAATTAAAAACCCCCTAGTTTTTTTATTTTTTTAGTCAGCAAACCAGCAAACGGCCTGCCTGATGTAAATCAGTTACCGTAGGTAATCTATAGATTCTTGCAATATCAAAGGCATTCCTCGCACGTTGCCAAACTGAATGGGAGTTGGACTGAGGGAGTTTGGGCTTCCGGCTCTCTCATTTATCGTACGAAACGCAGCTATAACAGCTCCTATACGCCGATCATCTTTGAGTCGGTATTTGTGCCTCCTCCGGTCGAGCCAGCCCGTATATACTCGTAAGCCGTAGTGAATTGGCTACAGCCTCTACCACCATCCCAATAATTTTTCAGCCCATATCTATCTGCTTCATAAAACTGATATCTCTATTCACTCGGACCATACACCATATAAGCATACGAACTCAAGAACAATACAATATATGACTGGTCAGGCGCAGTAACGGTACGGGCCTCGGAGCCGCGGCCGAAGCGAAGACTCTACATACACAGCCGACGCCGTAACGGTCCAGCGTTTCTTTTTGTTATGCTCATATTATGGTAAATTGCTTCATTTCACGGTCCCATTTCACAGCGCAAACAGTCATTATACTGTTATCATACATTTGTTTGATTAAAACGGATATGGTGATTGTGTTCCGGTTTTTATTAGTTTAGATGAGGGGATTTTGTTTCAATTCGTGGTCTGGTTGAGCGATTAGACAAGATCATGAAGATGTTAATGCCAATTTCGCAGCCGTCAAATCACGAATTGACTAAATTTGACGCATCTTAAACATATTCATGTCTTGTTCATACGATACGAAATTGAGAAAGAGGGCAATCATTTTAGTTTGGCTTAGTTTGTGTAAACAAAAACAGATGTACTAATCATTCCCGCATTAGGCGAGCAATTTAGTACATATCGGAAAGATTTATCATTGATATTTTTTGTTAGATTGATATCATTTCAATTCACTAATGTGTAGGTACATTCATGGAATATTGAAATGGATCATAAAATACGAGTATTCAGAAACGGTATCCTGTGTATTGGAAAAAATATAAATCCAAGGTATAGATTGAACTGATGCTACATTGATTGTCTAACATACTTCCAAAAGGGAGAATGACGCATAGCCACAAATTTAATATAAATAGCTGTCCGAAAGATGACGAATCTAAATAGCAAGATGATTGAAGCCGAACATTTTTTGTTATTATGATGACGTTAAATATTTTACGAGCGAATGAATACATCATACGTGTTTAGCGTTTATTATGTTTGGCCGGTTACGAGAGGCCATTGAAAGAAAACAATGGTGTGTACGAGGCGACAATGTTGACATTCTCACTTGTAAATTACTTGATTGGTTTCTTTTGAACGGCGATAAATTTGTGTCGCAATAAGAACTGCCAACCGAAATACGCGGGCGCTTTGCAGCAAACAGATGACCCGGAGTTTGAATCAAGTTTAACTCTAGGGGTGTCACTACACTACGTATACGTTTCAAACTTAAAACAAAGAATAAATGACCTTTTTTCTTCGGTCTGAGATTTCAAATTCCAAATTTATATTGTGAAGTATTTTTTTTCCGTGGCAATTATAGTTACGTTGATCGTACTCAGACTCGTTCTCATATTATTGTTTTAACTAACTTATTAGTAAGAGTGCGTAGAGCCTAAAGCTATGATAAGTCTACAAAAAAAAATTGTAAAACCTTTCAAGTGCGAATCATTCCTAAACATCAAGTCACCGCGAGCAACGAGTCATCTAATAATTCCGACTCTTGTTATCACAATGGTAATTTTTTGTGACCAAACTCGACACCCTATAAGTATTTTTAGAAACCGCACACGTCATGAAATTTACACCAAAACAAAACAAGAAAGAATCTGAATACGAGCCTATTAATAGCAACAAAGGCATTCGTGACTAGGCCGAGGAAAAAAGGAAAAAAAAACAATGGAAAAAGTGAAGTTAGGCCAGCAAACACCATTGATTGAATCGCCGCTCCATGATAACAATGAGAGTAAATCTCATCGAGTCAATCGCCGCGGAGGTAGCCAGGGACCATTTATCAATTGTAGGCGTCGTTCGGGCACAATAAGACGTGCTTACGAGGATTGCGACGAGAAGAATAAGAAACATCGGTCCGATGTCTACTGGTTGTATCTGTAGTGATATGATTTATGAGTGTAATATACTGGTGTTAACCTTCAATCAAGTTGAAGAGTACGCGTTAATCATCGGAGCTAACGCTCTAGAGTGCAATGACTTTCGGTTAATAGAATAGCAGTTCAGTGTTTAAATCTTTGAAACTTTCCTCAAGTCTAATCTTTGAGTAATGGTCTTATTCTCTCACAAACAATTACATTTAGTCCGATTATAAACTGTGCTTAGATTGTGTACAGTTTGACAAAAAGAAAATTGTGTAGAACAAAAAAAAAATTACTTGTTCCCGAAACCGTCTAAGACTTAGACGGTTTAGTCTTAGACGGTTTCGGTTGTATTGTGGGTGTTTAAAATGGCAAGTCAAATGCATATAAACCATCAAAACGCTATTAAGCAATATGGCATCCATCCACAAGTATTCAGTGACTTCACGCCGGTAGTAGTAAATAAACAAAATCGCATCACCCAAGGAACACCAAGGAATGGCAATCAATGACAGACGTTAGACACATTTGGTGCGGTCTGCCATCATTATAGATTCGGCCAATCCAGACGGTTTACGATCACATAGTGCCAGCAAAAAAAGTGTTTTTCATTTGTTAGATAAATATATATATTTTTTTAAGAATAGTCAAATAACCTTTAAAATCCATTATCTATTAACAATTTTAATTATTATAACATTATTTGACATATTGTCAAACAGCGTATTGGATAAGCATTCTAGGTATCATATAGTAGAAGCTTCATTTCCAAACAAAATCAGTTAATTAATACGAGGCTCAGCAAAGTGCCAGCCACCAATACTAAGAACCCGTCAAGGTCATAACGTATTCATGAACTTATAAGTAACAGATGTTGGCACACATAATAAAATTCAACCATACAAGCAAGCCATATCACGCTACCAAGTACCTATCATGTTAATCATTTATAAATATTAATTACTTAGTGTTAAAATGTTGATGCAAAATCAATGTCACCTTATGGTTGCTTCTGACGCCGTAGGACGCGTGATTATTTTGGTAATTTCAAATACCAAGCTACTTTTGATATTGACTGTACCTAAAAATTTTTGGATTAAAAGTGATGTAAAAACGAAAACAGACTCCAAAAACAATTCTACGTTGACGGACGTACATTTGCTTGCCGATATATAAGTATACCTTTTATTTGGAGTCAGTGCCAATTTAAATTTTCCGCATCCAGAGTTAAGGTGAAGGCGCCTGTCTAGCCCGCGGAATTCAAAATTTTCGAGTATTTTTATAGTTTATCCAAAATCTGAAAACATTTAAGACAACATTTTGTGATTTGCGAAAAACACAGTATGCAGTGCGTTTATTAATACATTTATTTTACTCTAAATATTATCACGGTGGATATGATACTAGTAAATCACTAAATATACAAAAATTGCCAGATTATCTGGATAGCTGTCGTTCTTGAAATGTTTTAGAGTAAGTTGGATATATTAATAAATGCACTGCACACAGTCTTTTTCGCGAATTACAAAATGTGCCTTTTATTATTGTCAGATTATGAAAAATTTCTAAAAAACCTCAAAAAATTTGAACTTCGCGTGCTAGATGGGCGCTTTAGCCTTAATAAAGATAATCCGCTTCTGGATAAATAATCTACGTCGAATGTTTTCAACAAATTAAAAAGGAGGACAGTCACGGCCACATTGGTCGGGATCGTTTCCGTATCGCAAGGAATACAAGTGACTCATTACTTCCAAACACGATCTTTGACAACACGTACTGGAACAATGGCGGCGACGGTTCATCGGGACGAGTCGAAACAATGAATTGAAATACAGCCTCGTTCAGGAGCGGAGATGATATTGTGAGGTGTTACGTGACCTCTGAACCGCCGGAGGACGGATCGTGGGTGAATTCGAAAGTGATGAGACGGTCAGACGACAAGATGAAAGTTTCTACGATTCCCATAGAGTTTTTGTTGGTCATAGATGACCTAGAAACGAGAAAAATCAATAATCAAGGCCAATTTCTCTTTGGGTGATTGTAACTTAGACGTAGGTGTGTGATCACTGTCTTGGTACAGAATGTTTCTGAGTTCAAGCGAAATATTAACAATGAATACATGATCTGTATTAATTAGGTGCTTTCGTGATATTTGGATAGTAATGTCAAAATTCTTGATCTTTATGAGAGTTCATTACTGCATTTGAAAAAAATGATATGACTTAGGTTTATTTAAATTAAATTAAAATTGATTTATTTGAAATTACCAAGATCCCTAATGCTTAAAAATATACAAATACCTATAAAATATGCAAATAAAATATGGCTTATTTAATTTTTAATGGCGCACCTTAGAAGTAAAATCGTCCACTTAGCCGTCACGGCAAATGGCATGACGCTATCTCATGCCGTCATGCCCTCTCTACAGCCACTGCTATCGACTCCCTTGTGTGTGTGAGCACACTAAACACGTTTCACATTTGCCGGCTTTTTTTGTACTAACGCGGTTACTTTCCATTGTAAAACTTAGTCTTAGGGCAAAAAACTAGTTAAACTATGTCGAAACAATTACTCACAGTAATCTTCATTTACACAGTAGGTACGCACATGTACAGGTACACATATCCGGTTATTCGTATTTTAACGCTTTTTTGTTTATCAAAAACTATTTAATTGAACATTAAATAAGTGTAACTGATCACGAAAGCACACGCAAATGCATGGAATTTTAATTTAATTTCACTTTTGAATCAACAGAAAATACTTTCGCTGGGAGATCGAGTTTATAAAATAAACTACTTTGAATACAATATTTATATTTTACGTACATAGAGTCGTTTTCCAGAAGAAGGAGATATGGCACTCGAGACTATTCTTAACAGTTCGATCAATTTAACACCTTTACAATATATTTCCAACATCAGAAGAAAAATAAACATTCCAAACCCCAAAATACCTAAGCACGTCAGAATCCTAAATTAAGATTAAAAAATAAACCTATCGTTAAATAAATAGACATCGTTACAGATATAAACTAATGACGTCACGAAAAAGTCACCACATACATCTTATTAAAAGAAATATCACGTCGTCGTAATCATCAATGTTATCGACAAAACTAAAGTGGCAAGTAATTACCTCTTACAAACAATGTTCGATAACAGTTGGTTAATAATTATAGGCACACCACAGTAAATTAATATCGATTTCTAGGAATTTGAGCGAATCGGACACAGAATCGATTGCGAAGCGTTTCTAATATTTTCGTATATAAATTCTCTCATTAGAACGATCGTCCTTTAATTTCCAACTACTTGGCTCGGGTCCCCCCTTAATTGAAGTCGCATTCAGGGTATACATAGTACATCACGTATTAGGACTGAAATACCACTGGTGCAATAGTATTATTTTTCTTTAGATCCCCTCCATCCTAAGGTTGCCTGGTAGAGATCACTTTTAGTGATAAGGCCGCCCATTTTCCACTTTCTGTGTAAATTATGACGTAATAATTTGTAAATTTTAGTTTTCTAGTGGTGGATTAATAAAAAGTTATCTATCTATCTATCTATCTATCACTCTGGCACAATGCCGATTGCTGAATCTTATCACATCTTCCGAGAAATAAATAAATATCGCCAGACCGACACACCAACTGTATGGTCCCAAACTGAGCAACGCTTGTACTATGGTTACCGTACAATGGACTAGGCGCGATCCCAGTGACACCCAGACCAGGGCAAATTACGGAAAGGCCATTTCCGAAATTTACCCCAGCGGGAATCGAACCCGCAACCACCATGTGCAGTGAGCCGAGCGGCCTACGCTCGACCCGTACCAATAACGCTCGACTTACATCTTACGACTCGCAATCCGTCGCATTTACGGTCGAGCTAAAAATTTCCATGTCGACTAACGAACTGCTTCTCGATGCCAGTGAGTCAAGTCGAGAATCGATCGGCACGGGTAGGCGAGTGGTTAGTGGACTACGAAAAACTGTCAAAACTGACTTGGATATTGCAAGACGAGTGCAAGTCTAACGATATTGGAACAGTTAACAGACTTGGCCCCCTGATTATTTGCTCTCAGACATTGAGGCTTCTTCACTATGTCTTTCTTGACTACTCAGCAAGTAATATTGACACAAGATAACCTTGTATAAATAATCATGTACCATCACGCTTGCATTCCTCGAAGGGGTAAGCAAAGATGCACTGCAGCTGACTCACATTGCACCGGTGGTATTTCAGTCCTAATACCTGATGCCTATACCTACACTTCTAGGAAGCAAGGTAATAACAATACAATCACAGCAAAATAAACTGCATCACTTCAATATTGTCCTTCCAATCCCAGCTCTACATCCTTAATCTGTCGAATACGGCTTATCGAAGGTCCGGATTGGACACTAATGGGCTTTTAAGGTCAATATTTCAGGGACCCCAACTGTGGTTGGGTCGTACGACCTCAATCATTGGTCCCAAATCTCTAACTAGAAGCTCCAGGGTAACATTTGGAACTAAGTCATTTGTTACTAGTTGTGCTGTTAAAATTACGCATTGAATATTAGTTTATGTTTGGTTTTATACTATGTACATACATACATACTGTTGGTACAGTAAATTATAGTTATTTATATAAAATTCAGGTGTGCCTGTGTTCGTACTTCTTCTCCTCCTAAACGGCTTAACCGATTTTGTTGTTTTTTCGTACTTGTGGGGTCACCTAAATGTTTCTTAGCTATAGTTGGACTGACATTTTCATTGGTCCATTCACGGCTCGACCTTGAACGGACCAATCAAAATTCGCCGTTTTCCCCGATACCCCGCCAACTTTTGACGATTGCATTCTCATACAATAATGGATGTAAGCGGCGTCTAGTCTGAATGGTTTGTGCCTCCAGCACAGTAGATATACCACAAGCTGAGCGCTCGTTCGCCGCTAACGCCTACGTTAAACTTCGGTATCTATATCAAATTGCACGACGTCCCTATCGGGGACAACCGTAGTACCAACTAACAATTAGTCATTCAAATATTTTACGTAAACTATATCGAGAAGCGACTAGAGCAAACGTATTTAAACTCATGATTAATCTACAGGTACCAAGGCGTTCCCAGCCAACGCGCTCATGTTTGCCAAACATCCAATCATGAGGCGTGATAATAAATTCGCATCCCACAAACATTCTCATCTCGCTTCCATTGTTCTTTCAGCTACGAAATTTTGGGAACATACTATGTAGGTACCTACTGACGTACCTACACACAGTTATCTCTTATATTATTGCACATGTTAAGGTGAAGGCGCCTGTCTAGCCCGCGAAATTCAAAATTTTCGAGTATTTTTATAGTTTATCCAAAATCTGAAAACATTTAAGACAACATTTTGTGATTTGCGAAAAACACAGTATGCAGTGCGTTTATTAATACATATATTTTACTCTAAATATTATCACGGTGGATATGATACTAGTATATCACTAAATATACAAAAATTGCCAGATTATCTGGATAGCTGTCGTTCTTGAAATGTTTTAGAGTAAGTTGGATATTAATAAATGCACTGCACACGGTCTTTTTCGCGAATTACAAAATTTGTCTTTTATTATTGTCAGATTTTGAAAAATTTATAAAAGAACTCAAAAAATTTGAACTTCGCGGGCTAGATGGGCGCTTTAGCCTTAAGCCATTGTTTCTATAAGACCGTGGCAGATACGCGCGATGTCGATGTCTGATGACGTAGCGTTCAAAAAGACTTGACATATCGGCTGTGGTCAGATTGAGGGAATTTGTTGCAAAAACCATTGGAAGGTATTAACATAAAACGGCTCTATATTTAGTTTTAGACTAACTTTATCTTTCAGTTTCATTAGCGTCCAAGACTATACTGTTCGGGTCACCGCTCATGATTAAAACAGTCATGTAAGTCAAAATTAATTCCAAAAACGAAGTTTAGTTTATTGTTTTTTTTTCAAAACTGTGTTGATATCTTATTTCTAACATTATTTATGTGAATCATAATATATTACATGCAATGAAAACAAACGGACCACAAATGACACTCCAAAGATTGTGATAGTGGTCACTTCCCACCATGGATACACCTAAGGCCTCATGCCCACCCCAGGTCTCAGTTACCGAGTATCCTAATAACAAATGCGATGAAATCTGTAAAATTACCTATTTCATACATAAGACTACATAAGCTGGAACAAAATACGCACGCATGCTCGAGGACCAGATGCTTGACGTAATCAGGCATATATAATGAAAACCCAAATTAATCATTACCATAGTGACTTCAATGCGTTACCGTAAATATTGAAGCAGCTGGCTGGTGCTATAAGGATGGAATTACCATGGAAATAGATTATACCGTATCGGTAAAATAATTTCCGTGTGATTTATTCCAATTATTTAACCAATTAATGTTAGCTTGTTATATAATTTATTAACAACATCGTTACAAATCCCCTCGTTTAAATAAAGAACGATACAGACACTAGAGCGTGGTACTTATACCGATTTTTTGAATACAAATCACGATTAAACAAAATTTGAGACATCTACACTATATCTCTATCACTATATTAAGGATGGACATGTAGTTGTATTAGTCAAATTTAGTTGGTACCAACATAAACGACATGCTGTTGCATAAAAAATCATTATAATGTACATATAGGTACGCAAAAATCGCGTTAATTTTAAGAGTCTCTCATCCAAGCGTTGCGGTTATAATAGAAAACGTATACGTTTGATAAGAGCATTATTGTTGTTGAAAATGCGTCGGTTGGCACGATAAGTTTGGCGAACGATTATACTACAGCTTGTTTTGAAATACGCGAAACTATTGCAATAGTTTTCTTTCCGGAAAATTGCTTTTCGTGTTTTACGAGGACGTTAATACAATGTTTATCGTGTTGTAAAACGGAACGATATTAAAAAATATATAATAAAGTTTACAATCCATGCGTATCATTGCCTCGATAGGTATAATAATTAAATTATTGAAATTATCAACTAATGTCGAATATTTTATGTGGATTTTATATGGAAATTATGAGCACAATAAAATGTGTATTTACAAAGTAAAAGCTGGTTTATTTCGACCAATAAAATGAATGATTGAAAAGGGCACACTTGTTAATCGATACCTAGTTACAAGCGCCAATATATCGAGATAATTGAAATCCCAAAGCGACACGCAAAAGCGGCAGTCGCTTTAAACGAGTAAATAGACGTTTACATAAAAACACGAGACGGCGGCGTCGTCATCACGAAGCGAAACATTACTCCAATGTAACACACACACATCAATCTTATAATTTAACGCGCTAATAAGAATGAGAGTTATGATTGTATCAATTGTCTGCTGTTGCAATAATGATGTCATTCAATTCAATCGCCGTAAGACGAAATTGAGTGATACAATCATGTTATTGTGAGAACAAAACGCGTAATCATAACAGAACGTCCGAGACGGACCTTTCGCACGGTTATCAGAGCCCGTGAGCCAGTTTGAATGCGGTAATACGGCGGCTTATCACTGGTCCAGCGGTGAACCGTTTGCAAACAGACTTGATGCGGTTAAACAGGTACAGACTCTTGACCGACGAGTGGCCTCTGGTGACACCACAGGCCACACTACCCAGTTACCACGCGACGCCGATCGATGTAACTCAAACGATTGAATCGAGGTGAAAACACCAATTCTGAGCGCACATCGGCGGTCGCGATGACGACTTAGTGAAGGGTCAATGAAACCTGTTCGACGCTCAAGCTCGAAGTGCTCATTCCTTGTACATCGACTAATGCCGCGATTACAATCTCGCGTTTGTAATGAACGCTTGAACATCCTTTGGTGTTTGAAGAACTATGTTTATGGAAATTCTAGGGATGCATTCCGCTACATTAAACACGGCAGAAATACTAGTTTATAATATAAGGTCCAATCTATATAAGTACCTATTTATATTCATATTGTAGATGAAATTAAAACATAAAAATACATAATATATAATGGTGGGTTCGGTCTATTATTAGTACAGCGAAGCTAATAATTGGCTTGTCGATAAGGTCTTCATTAAACAAGGCATAGTTACCAACGGCTCGGTACATTCCACGCACATATGTAAGCCTGGAGTTTTCTCACGCTTTTTCTTTCACAAGCCTCATGATTAATTAATTTGTATTTTTTCCTGTAATTATCGTACGAAACTAGTCCGTAGGAAGGGAATACTTATGTGTGTAGCGAAAATAAAACCAGTAACTGGTTACCGTGACAAACGAAATTAGAGGCTTGTAGTTAAGACCGTTGGTTCGTAACTAATTTACCGAGAATATTTTATATTTTAACTAGCTGTGCCCCGCGACTTCATCCGCGTAGTATTTTAACTTAGCAAAAATTTCGGGATTATCGGGTTAAAAAGTATCCTATATGTTAATCCCGGTTATAATCTATCTGTGTTCCAAATTTCATCCAAATCCGTTCAGTAGTTTTTGCGTGAAGGAGTAACAAACATACATTCATACATACATACATACATACATACACACTCACAAACTTTCGCATTTATTATATTAGTAGGATTTTAGAGATTAACTTCTTGGTTAATCTACTCATAATAATATAATAATTTAGCGCTTTTCACGTCCCACTCCTGGGCACGGGCCTCCCCTCAACACGAGGGGGATTCAGGCCATAATCCACCACGCTGGCCCAGTGCGGGTTGGCGGATATCACATGTCTTTCGAAAATTGGTTAGATCTTCTAAGACATGCAGGTTTCCTCACGATGTTTTCCTTCACCTAAAGCTAGTGACAATCATATAGAAATTATGATTCGCACATAGATTGTTTGAGGTTGTCCAAAAAGCTATTGTTCATTACATTGTTGGAAATAAAACATAATCTACGATAACTTAAAACCATGGAAATGATATTTAAAGCAATTGATTACGTCAAAGTCCTTATACGTATTTACTAAGTTTTTATAAAACCAAATTTTCGACCATTCAGTATTCCTTACTAATAGGTAGAGTCCTATTGTGTATCGTATATAATGATGTGCGTTTTATTTAACAAAAACGGACTTTATCCATTTTGAAATTAATCGCACCACTCGAAAGATGAGTTATAAACTTCTCAATGGTTCTTTTGTTCTGATGTAGGTATAAGTAAGTACGGCATTTAAGTACTTATTCATTCGCAAATATTGAACATGTATGCAACTCACTTTACTCGTATCTGCAATACAAAGTTACAGAAGACTTCAAAAGAATTGTTCAAACTTGACATTTCTCCAGTATTATGTTGAAAGTTTATTTGAAAAGAATGCTCTTTGCACTAAAATTATTTTAACCCAAGTCACTAAATCTTAGTATTATTTTGCCAAAAAGAAATCAGGGACACAATAAGAGTCTCGAATTAACAAGATGACAAAAAGGATGGCATTGCCTTTACTTATTATTGATCGTATTCATGGTCAAGTTCAAGAAAGATTTTATAAGACTTCAAGTTTATTTTTGTAATACCATACTTATTCACCACTAGCTGAGCCCGCGACTTCGTCCGCGTGGAATTTAACTTAACAAAAAAAAGTTTTGTTTTTCTAAAATAAAAGTAGCCTACGTTACTGCTTATAACATCAGCTATCTACCAGTGAAAGTCCCGACAAAATCGGTCTACCCGTTTCGGAGATACTCTTTGATTTAATGTGTTCTTATTTTTTTACGCGGAACCCTAATTGTTTTTCTAAAATTAAAGTAGCCTAAGTTACTCCTTAAAACATCAGCTATCTGCCAGTGAAAGTCCCGTCAAAATCGGTCCAGCCGTTTCGGAGATTACCCGGAACAAACACACAGACAGACAGACAGACAGACAGACAGACAGACAGATGGAAAGACAGACAAAAAAAAACGAAAAAACGTTTTTGCTATAGGTGTCGTATGTACTTTCGTATGCATTTAGTGAAAAGGTGTTATTTTGATATTACAAACAGACACTCCAATTTTATTTATTTGTATAGATATTTCATCTTTATCTATTTTCGCAATTGTTAGGTCGTTAATTATTCAATTGAATTATCGCAACATAATTTTGTGATCATTTGCACCTGACTCCCACAACTTTCACATGTTCGGTCAAAGTTAATTTTTTAAACTGAAAATAAGTGGAACCGTTGCCGACAAAAAACATGCGGGCAATTTTCCTAACGCAACACAATGACGTCACTGGCGATACACATCCGATGTGTAACGATTACACTCGAACAATGGACGACAAGAGTGGCGTTTACCCTGCTCTATTAGCCCATTGTGCGGCGTGGTTCCGCAAAATTAAATTGAAAAATTTAGTTTTCCGGTTGTTGCCATTTTAATTGGAGTACTAATATTTGTAGGTACTCCTTGACTGACTTGACAGTGTCTAAGTTTCTAACGCCTCGCATTTAACAAAATCTTATACTCAGATCACACACGTGTCGTCATTACACCGCCCTCCTTTTGCCATACCTATTATTGGAATCAAGTATAATCAGCTCACGAGTTTAGGTCCAATTAGTCATATTACGATCCGTGGTGCCTTACAACTGGTCTTCAATCAGCTGTAACAGTCTTGTTTCTATGGCAATTAGCCCATACCAGCTACATATATTTTGTCTCACGCTTTGCACCGGAGTGAAGTGGAAATATTTTCTTCCAACTCCTCCTATTATTTCTTTCGATTAAATTCGTGCGGGTTCCAAGACAATTTCACTTTTCCCCGGGACTCGTCGAGGGTCAAACCTCGACGTCATTATTGGTCACCATTGTCGATCCTGGCTTACAGGAGTTACAGTGGTGGGAGTGTGTGGCGGGATTAGTCCCATAAAAAAAAAAAAATTACACCGACCTCCATGGCTGACATTTGCCTTCGGTAAATCCAGATAGCCTTTCGCTATCTATTTGAGCGTAAGAGCCCTAGTCAAGTGAATGGCTACAATAATGTTCGTCCACAAGTGTGTTATTGTATGTACCTGCAAGCATTGTTATCAGATAGTTGGTAATCACTGATAATTGTATATTTGATAGCGCACTGGTTTTACCATAGTTGTGTAAACATAGCTACCATGTTGGCCAATACAATTTAAACCTATCGGTATGAAATTTAAAGGTTATTTTATTTTGGTAATGCAACCACATGCAAATAGTGATGATAATTAATGACAATTTGAAGTAACTAATTACTTATATATACTTACAGGACATTTACCGCGAATACAGGACATTGCCCTCAATGTTATGACTGTAATTCACCAAAAGCATGACTGCTTGTTAGGTGACGTCATAATGCCGGCTAAATGCAAGAAACCCAGACAAATGCTGGCAAAACCACAAGGCAAGCCAGTCTAGGCATTAAGCTTGCCTCTGCTGACCACAAGATGCAAATCGATTCGCCTTTACGCGAACTGACTACTTAAAGAGACACAAAACGCATCTCTATTTATAAAATCAATTTGTTTACTTGGAGTTTCTTGCAAAAGAATATAAATACCTACATACATCTTTAGTGCTACAAGAGATTGTTCCAAAAAAGAAACGACAATACCTATAGCATAAAATGACCGTCTTATTAAATGATTTGAATCGAAGCCAACGAAATAAAATACCTAATTACAAACAACTTCATTTACACTTGGGTGGGTAAGTTCTATATTGGGAAACAAATAATGCGTACAATATGAGTATGACCCGTTAATTATAGATTTCTTTGTTTACATAAAAAAATCGGCAAACAAGCATACTACCCGCCTAATGTTAAGCAGTTACCGTAGCCAATAAATTCTTGTAACACCATTGGCATTGCATGCACGTTGCAGACCTGAAGGGCAGTGGGATACAGGATATCTCACTCACCATACGAACCGCAACTATCATAGCTACTTTACGCCGATCTTCTGTGTAAAGGTGGTTCTACCCCGGTCGAGCCAGCCCGTAAAATATGAGCTGTATTCAGTTGGCCACTGCTTGGCTCTACCACCTTTAATAACCGATATCATACTAATATTATAAAGAGGAAAACTTTGTTTGTTTGATTGTAATGAATAGGCTCCGAAACTAATGAACCGATTTGAAAAATTCTTTCACTGTTGGAAAGCTACACTATCCCCGGGTGACATAGGCTATAATATATTTTCAAAAATATTAGGGATCCTTACTAAAACTCGAATAATGTAACCGCAATGTACCCCTGCGGAGCCGGGGCGGGCCGCTAGTATTTAATAAGCTTAATCGAAAAGAAAATAATACAGAAAACGACGATAAACCGTTACGGTAAAATCATTAAGAGCAAAAGTTAAAACGGCAATTCAGTGGAATTCTCACGAGACGCCGGCTTCCATTCAGCGTAGCGGAACGGAAGTGAGGCCTGGTGTAATTACTCATACCCGGTTTTGTCGCCAAGAACAGGTTGCGTCACGCAAACAATTGGGACGGGCAAGTTACCTCGACTTTGTACAAGTTGGATCTACACACGACACGATATTATGATTGGCAATTTGATCAAATTGGCAATCAAATTGTACCTACTGTTTGGAGAGGAGGTGGCGATTAAGGAAATTGCCGTACACCGATTGAATTACGAAATTTCTCATGATCAATTAACAATAATTTATTTTAGTCGTATTTGGTTTTAATTGACGTGCATACTCGTATTTATGTTTAGAAGAGAAAATGCCGAATCAAATTCAAATTATATTCCTTGTATTAGTCGTCCTTAAATGACTCAGGCGCATTCCCACCAAAGTGGTATTCTACCAATTTCTCGTACTCTAGTTTATTTTAAAACTCATTCATCCGGTGCGGAAAACTTAATAGTTCAGTCGTCCGTTATTTTAAGAGAGTTATCTTAGAAAAACGACACACACACGTAATTTCTAAAGATGCAATAAAATAAGTATATTCATTAGTGACAGCTGGTACTACAGACAGCGTCCTATACACTATTTTTTGTAAGAGCTTATCTTCTTTAATCCCCTGACAGAGAGCACTTTTGGTCGTACCGTATGGTCGCCCAAAGTCTTGGCTAAATTAAGCACCTTGACGGTCCGACTTGAATTTACGACTATTGTTTCAAGCAGAATCTCACAGTTGGGTCTTGGAACAGCTAAAATTACCTCAGCAGTTGGTCTCGAGCGGTGTGGGAGAACAAAACTCGTTACCGAGCACCTACAGAGTTGACGTCCCAGAAATATGGAGGCCTCCGTGCATAATTTTGATTGCCTCTTAAACAAAAGCGCTTCGAAATTAAGCCGCACATTGTTCGCTAGTATTGCTGGGCGCTTACGACTATGGCTCTCAACTCAGTTTCCCTCGCGCCGGTTATAAAAGCTTAGCTAAAATATAAGCAATAACCCCGTCAGTTATATTGGAGGAAAAGTTTTAAAACAACAGCCTGCCGCGGTGACTGCGAAAACTCGTGATAGAAATATAAACTTTATTATCATAGGACTAGTATTGAATATTCATACCGTGATGTTTACTTTGAAAATTCCGTGGGTCGTTTGTTTGAAGATTTATTAACGAATTCAGTTCATATTATGTCTAAATTTAAGATGGATTTCCGTTTTAAATTTCATCCAAAGGAACTAAAACCGCGGTAATTGCACAAAACTGTTTACTGTAATTATGTTTCCAACTTTGGTGGCCATAATTTGGTTTTAAACACTTCCCTCAATTTAGAAGTTCCGGTTTTCAGAAACTGGTCGCCCGCCGCGAATCTGTTTCAATGGACGTGCTCATCTTACTAATTAGCTTTCAGTCCGAGATGTCGGCGGATTCTGGAAGTAGGCAAAACTATTCCACTTTCAATCTACTCTAGACACTTTGGAATTTTCTGTTAGTTTCATCTGATGACTGGCATTTTAAGCTGAAACATTTTAAAATAATTTCTGTTCTAAAATCCTCGATAACAGTACACCAAAGTTAATTAAAAACTGTAATTCTCCATTGTTTTAGTTACTCGATCAGTTTTCCGTGTTTTATCTTTGACCAATACCTATTTCAATAATATTTTCAATTACAATTTACCCTATACAATTAAATGTGATGTATTTCAACACGATTATTTCATTTCTGCTAATACATACATATATATAAACACATCATCGTATTATAAGTTTAAATAAAATAAAATAATTACCTACCTCATGAACTGCTTATATTTAAATTATTTACAGTTCATAAAATAAAGTTTACTCTTAATGCTAAATGAGAATATAGGTATCTACGGCACGCACTTATTATGACTCTTACTCATATATTACTTTGAACTTTAACTATTATTAAATAGCATCTGCCTTCGTCATTATAAAGGGTACTGACCTATCTACAATGGGCATGATGGCTATTTTATTTTATATAATAATTAAATAAAGTATGCATTACGAACCAGTGAAAGCATTTTCAAAATAACTTTCAAAAAATACAGGCATCTTAAAACAGTCTGTGTTCAAACAGTTTTGAAATCAGTAAACGTTTCTGAAGATGTCCAAAAATAATTGGTATAAGCAATAGAAAGTCAACCGAACTTACCTGTAAGTGACGTTCGATGTCTATTAAACGATGTGATTCGCCCGAGGGATTACACAATTTTTATTATAAAGACACCTTTGGACACTCTTAATTCAATATTAGTCATCACCCCCATTATAAGGTCTCCTTAACATGCCTTGAATCTAGAAAGTGCCTCATTGTAAGCGGCAATTCCGTGTAATCGTCAAATCAGCAATCTATGGTGTGTGGCTCTCTGAACCTATGAAGGACATCAGTGAGTCAGTCAGTAATGATCTTGCATTATCATTAAATGCCATTACTATGATTTCACTAGAATCAATTGAACTTGCACTGGCTGACAAGCAAACAGACCTTGTAATATACCACGGCCAACGAGAAGCAATACGAAATTATATAATAATATCCGAGTTCAAGTCGGTCGCCGCCGGGCTCGTCAACAGTGTGTCAATAATCTTAATGTTAATTGAAAATAAATGAGACGAAAAGTTTAACAAGAGTTATTTAATAAAATAATCTATTCATTTTCGTGTCGCTTCTCGTTCACCGTCATATAAATGGTGACTCTACATAAAAGAGATTGGTGTAATCTGGCTATGTTCCTATTTCATGGTATGGTTATTCAATTTGTTACTTTTACAAAACTCTTCAAGTGAACTGGATGTTTAAAAGTAGAATGGCTGCTGTATTCTAGTCATTTCTGGTGATATTGACTTATCTGTTAAATAAAATGCCCCAAATCATGTTCCACATGATATCATGAAGGTGAGTATTAAACAATGCAGACATATCGATAGACAGTGAAGATGTTCCTTGAATTAATGAACTAAACCCAAGCAGGTATTGGTGAGATCATCTTGACATTTAAATATATCAAGGTTCATCAGCCTCCAAATTGTTGAATATATCGTGCAAATCTTCCGTTTTAAATTTATTAAAAGCGCACAGTGAAATAGCTCCAGTTTTACGTGGGTTTTCAACTTAGTACAAAAGTTTCTCCTACAGTTGAAATTACGCACACCTAAGAAATTAATGGTTCGTGCTGCCAGTGTTTAGATTAGCATCGAGACTAAAATAGTCTATTGTTTCGAACATAAACAGGAAACCTGGAGTAATTCACCGCGTGCAGAACCGGAAACCTATTGAAATCTCCAATATCCGATTGTTCTTTATTTATAGAGATCGACGAATGATTGACGGAGCGCAGAAATGCGTCTGAACGATACGCATCTGTCAGACAACAAAATAAGAACAAGTCCTATCGAAGACGTCAATGAACTCAGATGGACGAAGCTCTAAAAAAATCCTTCACCTCGACAATCCTTTAATGCCAACATACCTATAAAGACTTGACGGGTGACATTCCGAATGCATCCAATCGCATTATTATTCGCAAAGCACACATAGAACACCGACCTTGTATATGATATGTTGAGATTTTTCCCGGAACTGGAAACAGGGGGCAGGGTTAATCCAGAAAAAATCCACAGTGTTTATTTTTATGTTTTTTTTTTACAGACACATGTCACTGACAATCCACAGGTTCAATTCGAAAGCTCGCGAGCGGATAGCGAGCGGACGGAGCGTACGTCCGTACGTCGCGGCTCCAGCAGTAAGACTGAGGGAGAATTGAGGTGTAGAGGTCCGTTTGGTCGGAGGTCGGAGGCGATTGGCGGAGGGCCGAGTGAAACGGGATGCGGCAACGAGATGTGCGCATCGCTCCGCTTCCGTTCAACACATTAGATAAAATTGTACAGTGGAAAAACTTTGGGGTAAGGCCGCCACGCATCGTCGCGATATTACAACGGTCACTTGGTGTTGTAGTATTATCTGTATGCTGAACGCGATCGTTAGATAGGCATGCATTGATTATAGATAAGCGGTATTTTTTCGAGTGTTTGTGCGATAAGCGATACGCACATACCAATAAGCCATAGATGCTGTATAGTTGAGCAACCCCAGTCGCCTAACATTTTAAGCATTGCCATCGCACCTGACATTTTGATTGGTCCATTCACGGCTCGACCATGAACGGACGAATCAAAATGCGACGTATTCCCCGATAACTATCCCGACAACTTTTGACGCTTGCATTATAATGTAATAAAATAGTGGATATAAGCGGTGCCTTGACTTATCGGTCTGTGCCGATACGTAATTAATGCCCTACAGATTGTGATAATGATAACATAATATTTATAGATAGGTATGTATTACATATTTATAACTACCCAGGATAAGTAATCAAAATTAAGATAACATATGTAAGTATGTCAAGAGTAGCCATTTAAGCGAATGGTTAACTGACACGTGGATCGAACACCGCTTACCTTCCCATCACATTGCGTCATAAACCATTATGCACCTTACTTATGTATCAATTAACTACAAAACCGCTTCACCATTATTAGTTACACACACACACACATTGAAAAGTACAAAATAATAAAGGAAACAACGTACCTAATTCGCAATTAAACAGGCTCATTAATATCGCAGCTGGGTAACAACTCGAAAACTAGTAATAAAACCGAGCAAACGAGTTTTAGACTAGGTACCTACATAACATTAGAATGGTTTGCTAAGCGGATTCGTTACTTTGCAACGAAATAAAAAATTCGTATCAACTTCTATAACTGTGCAGGGTAAGCGAGAAAGAAAAAGTATACAAAAATTAGCCACTCAGCTTTACAATGGGAGTGCTATTGAAAAATGCAACAAATCGTGTAACAGGATTTATAACCCTGTTTGAAATAACAATCACAAAAAAAATATTAAAAGACTAAAATTTGAAATCTAATGAAAAATGTGAGGTAAGTATGGAATACATAAACAATGGCAAGAGATTTTTCATGTTTACTTCGATAATTATGTATCTATACTAAAGCCAAACTCGAATGCTTTTCATTACGAATACAAGGAAAGTAAAAATTAAAACAGGAATTGGCTAAATAAATAATACAAGGAAGTATGAACAATACTCTACAACTCGAAAAAAAAAATTAAGATCGGATTGCCGCCTATTTTGTTTTTTTTTCGTTGGCCTGCCAACTTCATTATTTAGCCATTATTTTTCATTTTCATCTTTAAATATTTTGCCCAAATCTATGTTATTTAAAGAAATTGTTGAAACTAAATTATAATTAAGTCATTTAGAAATATATATTCTTTAATTAATACTTAACGTGATGAGCCTCAGCGACACCAATTGGTGTCTTAACGCCGGTACCGTTGAGCCTCGCCGACACCAATTGGTGTCGGCTGGACAAGCATTCAATATTCAATTTTCTAGTTAGACATTATGGTGTATTTTTGCTAGAAACAAATTGGTTCTGATTTGTCATAATATTTCACGACCATATATGCTAAAAAAAACGTCGTTGCTTGTGATCGACCATAAATCAAGCTACATTCTTCAGTAATTTCGCGCGCGAAACTTTGTCAATTTGAACTTTTGTTTGTTTGGCCTCCCGTTACGGACTTTTTTTTGGAGTGAAATTAGTGATTTTTGTACCGGTAAGTGGCTTTATTTTCATTATAAGTGTTTATTGTATGTACTCAGATAAGAGATTTGATAAAATAATGCCAGAAAACATATTTTTTGAACCAACAATTATAATGTTGTACGAGTTCGGCAGAAATTGTGCCACACTACGAATGTTTTTTTAGAAATTAGTGGCTTTGTGATGTAAGTACATAATAGCGTAATAACTAGTTATTATTCATATTGTTAATAATATTTGGCAGATTTCAACAGATTTATGTACAAATATCAAGGTAAAGTGACTTTTTGTTATCTATTTGACAGTTCCGCGTATGTCAGCCATTGTATTGAGTTAACCCAGTAGTGCGTGGTCATGTCGATAAAATTATCGATAAACGAATATTTTGATTTGCAAATTTGTTTGAATAGTAATAATGTAATGGTTCAATTATATGTGGAAAAAACACATGATACCTACAACGATTTCTATTTTTATTACTGTATTTTATCTATTTTAGGAAATGGACAATTGGAATGTGGGAGACCGTGAGGCACCGGAGCACATCCTAAGCCTCCTAGCGGACTCCGACTCGGAGGACAGTGACGTCGAGGAACCTGAGTACCTCGACGTCGAGGCGGTAGACTTCCAATTCCTGGAGGAGGCAGAGGAGTACGAGTTGGCTCCACCAAGTCAAAATGTAAGTATATTTGAATAGATTAGTATTTTTAAGCTTTATTATTATTACTTTTGAATTATTTATTGTGTTATAATAAACTAATTATTACTTGTGTTTATTATTTCAGGTCGACCTGCTCGACATTTACGACGAGCTTGGTGTTGAGCTGCCGATACTGTGAGTATAAAGAAAGCAAGGGTGTTATGGAGCTGAGTTGATATGTTTTTTTATTTTTATAGTCCCGCCTCTGCTACCGCCTCCGCTGCTACCGGGAGCCCGCCTTCACCAGCGCCTACCTTCATATCCACGCAAGTAGTAAAGCATTTTCTGTATTTTTAGGACTTATTGTTGAAATAGTGAAACATGTTTATTTTATACATTGAAACTTTTTTTATTTTACAGATCCGCCTCTGCCTCCTTGGCGCGATGTTCGCCAGAGCCTTCCAGCTCTGCCGCCTGCGACTCAACACCATCGCCACCACCACCACGTCCAGAATCCGTAAGCGTCATGTAAGTTATATTGGTGGTAGATTCTGACTATTCATAAATGCTTTGTTGGCTTACATGAATAAAAACAATTTTGAATTTTTTGAATTTTGAATTGTTTTTATATTTGTTATAGGTTTTACCGTATCCGATTATTTTTGACAATACCCATGTAACTACAGTAATTGTATTTGCCCCCTTAGGCGCGATGTCGTAATCAGGGTAGAAGTGGAGGAGATTCAGTCGGAGGACGACATTGTCATGGTCGAGGACGGCTATCACCTAGCAGATGAGCATGTCGTGTACCAGGCGGCCATTCCTGGTGCAGGACCGCAGCCGCTGCGAGGTGAACGTGGTGGTGGCGCCGCGAGACGCGGACGGGGACGGGGGCGAGGAAGGAGGCGAGGTAGGCAAGTAAGGGGAAGGACGAATGATGCCCGATGGGTAATAGGAGATCGCCTGAGTGAATTGAACATGAATGATGATGATGTGCCTGATGAACTAAGGTTAATGGTATCAAGAGTGATGGCGACGAGAGAAGAAGCGAGAGTGAGGGAGCTAGCGAGAGCGAGGAGATGACGAGAGGAAATAGATCAGATGGATGTAGACCATGGCGATGATGAGTTGCTGTTGGTTGGGGAGGGAGATTCCGCTCAATTCGATTGGTTTCCATAGGAAACCTATCGAGGCCAGAGGGAGCGTTTTCTTCCCCAACAAACAGGGTCTGTTGTCCCATGTGAGAATGGGTATGAGGCGTTCAGGCAATATTGGGACGATAATATTCTGTCACACATTGTGACTGAAACGAACCGCTACGCCGCCAATATTGCCTTGACGTCTGCTACATTAGCCAGAACTTGGTATGACACCAACATTCACGAACTTCTCATTCTCTTCTCTTTCTGGATGATGCTAGGCATCATCCGCATGCCCTCCATCAAATCTTGTTTCACCACCAACCCCCTTTTGCAGACCACCATCTTCCGCAAAATGTTCAGTCGTGCTCGATATGAGCATTTGTGCAGAGCACTGCATTTTGCTGATAATGTTGATCGGCCTACAAATGATGCCGACCGACTCTTTTGTTTAAGCCCCGTATTAGATCACTTGAACTCCCGCTTTAAGAGTGTCTACATCCCTTCCCAAAATGTTTGCATTGACGAGTCTTTGACATTGTGGAAAGGAAACCTCTCCTTCCGCCAGTTTATAAAAACCAAGGCAGCTAGATTTGGAATTAAGACTTTTGAACTCTGCGAGTCTTCTACGGGCTACCTGTGGTCATTTTTTGTATATACTGGCTCCTCCACCAAGTATGACTCAACTCTCCCGACCAACATCCAAAAAACCACGGCAACTGTTCTGTCCCTAATCCGTCCCCTCCTCGAAAATGGGTATACTCTTTTTATGGACAACTTGTTTAACAGCCCCCTCCTCGCGCGATACTTGAAAGCGCATAAAACTGATTGCGTAGGTACTTTACGCCCTAACAGGCGCAACGTACCTCCATTGGTAGCGTTGGCCAAGATGAAGGAGGGGGAGTTCATAGCCCGTCATTCAGGCGACATGACTGTACTTGCGTATGCGGACAAGAAGCGTAAGATTACTACCTTGTCCACATACCACGGCAACAGTCAGGGCCTCATGCCGTCCAAACCACACCGCCCCGCACAGTTCAAGCCGACTGTGATCTTAGATTACAACATAGGCATGGGCGGTGTGGATAGAAAGGACCAAATGTTAGAACCCTATCTGCTTGAAAGAAAAAAATGCGCCAAATGGAACAGGAAGTTGTTCAAGCGACTTCTCAACTGTTCTATTTTAAATTCACGCATCCTATTTAATTCCTCCTCCGGGTCGTTCAGGGAGCATATCGCATTTCGTTTAGATCTCGTCGGCAGTATTCTTGAGAACCACCTCAATCATATTCCGAAACCCACGTCCTACCATTTCCTAAATCGTCCCACATCCGGTGGTTTTACGAATTCCGGATCTAACCACGCCCCCATCCTTAATCCCACCCTAGAAGTCAATGGCCGACGGGGAAGACGGCGGTGCTATTATTGTATTGAAAAACATAAGCGCCGAGCGACCATCTACCTTTGCTCCACTTGTCAAATCCCGCTGTGTGTGGCACCTTGCTTTAGGTTGTACCACGCTTTCCAATCCCATTCCTAATTGTTCTTTGTTCTCTACTTTTTCCTTTCTCCTTTCTCCTGTTTCATTTCGCGCGTTTTTTTCTTTCGAGTATGTTGCCATAAAATGAGTACACTTTTTGAGCCTCCTACTTTCCACTGACAGAGAGACAGACCTTAGAGTTAGAATCTCCCGTGTCATACCAATTTCTGGTAAGTGTAGAGTATGTGGTATGTGGTATATGGTAGGGGTATGGAATGCAACCGTCGGGCTTTTATGTGATGAATGGTATGATACGTAGTGATGAATGTATGTTTTTTATAGTGTTTTAATATTTTTTGTATCCGATTTTTTGATTTTGTATTTTTGAGTATCTGATAAATTTGATGGTCCGTTAGAAGTCACTTTAGCAATAAAAAATATCTGTATGTTTGTATGATTTTTGTGTATAATACAACTGAATGCAATTTTAAAAAAGTATTATTTCATGTTTTGTTTAGTTTTTTATTAGTATCCAATATTTATGCCCTATACATACTTGGTTTTAATTTTTTTCTATCTGTTAGAATCACTATTTATGTTTGTATATTTTTTGCTGAATAATAAAACTTTACAATAAAAATAAATATTGTAAAAAGGAACCCTATTTTTTATTATTCCCATGGTCCAGCAACCTACCTTCATAGGATCTATTCTTGATACTCAACTAGGGGTGATCCCAATAACACCCTGACCTGAATCAATTCTGAGCAGCACAGTGTCTATATTTCAGTACTTTAGAATAAGGTAAATACATCAGTAAGAAATTTATATTTACCCATTTTTCGTTAATATTTTTCTTACAAATTAAAATAAATACAAATACTCTTATATATGTACAAAATAATTTATTCATTAGTAGGTTCAGAAACGCTCTTTCTTACAGTGAGCTTATCGACAAGTATCGTAGTGGCGCGCCCTCATCACTACGGAGTATATGTGTGTACGTGTTTGACATCAAAACAATAACAAAAAAGTGTCACGTTAGAAGGGTCATATCATTGTTTATTTCTATGAAACGTCGGTAAGAGTGTATTACATTTGAAGAGCTATATTGTTTTTATTTATGTTTTACATTTTGCAAGTTCCAATAACGTGTGATAATGGAAAATAATAGCTGTCAAAAATATGATTCGATTTGTTCCCTTGTGCCAGAAATCGCGGAATTTCGTGAATAAAAGTGGTATATTTCTACAAATCATGCCTGGAAATTAGATAATAAATGTTTGCAGAGTATTCTAATAATATTTTCTCTTAGACACAACACGTCAAGACTCTGATTACGATGTAAACATTCATGCATTGAACTACGCAATTGCATAAGCGCGGCCGCGCGCACTGTGTACTTTGAGTTCGATTATTATAAATCTCTTCGACAAGATATGTAAAAAAAATGCTGTTGTTTGATTACTTGTATGTATATTCATTGTCTATTAGTATATTCATGTCAATTAGTACAGTTATTATTTCAGAAACCTACATAATACAACAAAAATGCAATTTTATCTCGTACACTGACTTCAACAGATGATTTATAATTCATGAGATGTAATAAAATGATTGTTTATTCTGTAACATAAAGCCTATTTGTTCAAGAAACTAAAGCAGTCATCAGAAAGACGATAGTAGCAATAGAATTTGAATGAGAGGGTATTTTACGAGTCATGACATTTACCACCGCGGGCAGGCAAAGTGACAGCGAGGCTTGACAGATTGAGCGTATTATGACGTTGGAGCGGGAGTGGTTAACTTTATGTTATTTCAATTTACATCGTGCTGTAATTGAGTGACTGTAGAAAAAGTTTGAACATGGTTCCATAGAAATGTAAAAATGGAACAAGTTTTTTTTTTATAATTTGACAGCTGTCAGTTGAAAGCGATTCTTCCGGGCCGGAAAATTATTACTTTCAACCCGCTCCTCAGGCAACTTCAGACCTACTTTCAGTAATGAAAAATATTTATCAACACGCCAAGTATGGGGTTTTCCCCTCCCTCTATCTCGCTCCCCTTCAGGCCGGCAATTGCGAGTAATGCGTTTGGTATTGCAAGCATCTATTGGCTACAGGTAACTGCTTAACATCAGGGAGTCGTACGATTGTTTGCCAATTTTCTTATATATAAAAAAAACAAGAAACAATCCCAGTGACTCTATCATTATTAGACGGTATTACTTACTGGCGTTCCGATCCGATTGTAGATTTAAGAAGAATATATTATCTTATAATGACAATTTGTAAGTGCCTCCGTAGGCCTAAACAATTAAACGCTGTGACTTTGACTTTCAAACAATGCTATACAGCCCTATAGAGTAGAGCTATGGATATGCCGAGGGCTAGCGTGTGCATCAGTAATGTTATCAAGTGAACACTTCCCTTATCGGGACCGGGCCAGCTGACTGCGTTTTATTTGTAACCAGTACATCTGTATGTAAGTAATATCAATGAATTACATAAGTAGGCCACGTCTGCCGCATGTTAGATGCATTATGGACTTAAATAACAATGCAGTAGGTCCCAAATTACAAACGAAAACGTGACATGCACCAAATTATTAGTGGTTGATCTGGGTTCCCAAAACTTCGGTACCAGATGGCTAATTTAAATCTATACAAATAAATAAAATTGGAGTGTCTGTTTCTAATATCAAAATCACACCTTTTCACTAAATGCATATGAAAGTACATACGACACCTATAACAAAAACGCGATTTAATATTTTTTTGTCTGTCTGTCTGTCTGTCTGTGTGTTTGTTCCGGGTAATCTCCGAAACGGCTGGACCGATTTTGACGGGACTTTCACTGACAGATAGCTGATGTTTTAAGGAGTAACTTAGGCTACTTTAATTTTAGAAAAGCATTTAGGGTTCCGCGTAAAAAAATAAAAACACATGAAATCAAAGAGTATCTCGGAAACGGCTGGACTGATTTTGACGCGACTTTCACTGGTAGATAGCTGTTGTTATAAGCAGTAACTTATGCTACTTTTATTTTTTAAAAACAAAATTTAATAAAATGGGTCCTGTCGCGCTCAGAACGCGGGAGCGGGCTTTTTTGTTAAGTTAAATTCCACGCGGACGAAGTCGCGGGCTCAGCTAGTAATTAATATGATTTACACAATTAAAATTAATGTTGTCAATTTTGCTAATTTAAGGAAAAACATTTAAAATACTTTCAGAGTACACTTGAATAAAGAGAAAATACAGATCCCAGATAGTTAAAGAAAACGTCGAAGTCGACAAAGCGTTTCGCGGTTTGTCTTATTTATTCACCGACGATTTCACTGTCGTTTGATAAGTTTCTCGTTAGGTTACAATGATTAGGTATCTATCCTACTAATATTATAAATGCGAAAGTTTGTGAGTGTGGATGTTTGTTACTATTTCAGGCAAAAACTACTGAACGGATTTGGATCAAATTTGGAACACAGATAGTTTATAACCAGGATTAACACATAGGATACTTTTTATCCCGATAATCCCAAATTTTTTGTTAACTTCAATATTAGGCGGACGAAGTCGCGGGCTTAAACTAGTAGTATTATAAATATATTATTTTCTTATCTTTATATATAAAATTCCGATGTGCGTGTGTTCGTAATTCTTCTTCTAAACATTTCAAACCGATTTTGGGAATATTTTTGTACTTATGGGGTCACCTAGAGTCTAGGTCCTAGACGGTTCTTAACTATAGTTAGACTCGGTAGGTGGCGGTGTTGTCGGCATCTAGAAAATAAAATCTACGCTGGCGACGCAGCGGGAAAAACCTAGTAAGTACCTATTATCTTATATATAAAATTCTCGTGTCACAATGTCAGTTACCATACTCCTCCGAAACGGCTCGACCGATTTTCATGAATTTTTGTGTGCATATAGGGTAGGTCTGAGAATCGACTACTATCTATTTTTCATACACCAAAATGTTAAGGGTAGTTCACATTCCACGAGGACGGAGTCGCGGGGCACAGCTAGCAATAGATAAAGAAAACAACTTGATAGCATTTCCGGAACCCAAAGTTGCAAGCTACACATGCTCCTTCCGATTGTACCGACATTTGTGAGATAGCTTATCATTACCGACAATGTTACCGATAGTACAGTCCCACTAGCGTTATTATATACACATTGATAAAGTAAGCAAGTACAATTGATTTTTTTCAATACACACAGCGTCTCTTTTATATTCAGCAGTTACCATAGCCACAAGATACCAAAAGCATTGTTCGCACGTTACCGATCTGACGGGGAGTGGGAGACAGGGAAGGGAAGGGGGAAGGGGGAACAAAGGGCTTCTGGCTAATAGAGCCACATATCGTTTGAAAGGCAGCGATAATAGCGACTCTACGCGAGCCAACCGGTATATGAGCTGTAGCCAATTGGCTACAGTTAGCTCTACCACCTACTATCTATGTTTCCTGAAATTGTCAGTTGGACAATGTTTTGCAGAACAGAATCAACCCATATGATCTGCTGTAGATGAAAACCAACCCTGTGCTAGTGGTTCTAGGTTGGATTTAGCCTGCAGAAGTGTGTGTGGGGTGGTTCCATTTTGCAAAACTACCTCCAGTTTAATTACCAATTGGATGTAGTTTTGCAAAATGAAACCACCCCACACACACACTTCTGCAAACTAAATCCAACCTAGAACCACTAGCACAAGGTTGGTTTCGGTCTACAGCAGTGCATGTGGGATGATTCCGTTCTACAAAACGATATCAAATTGTGATGACTTCAATTTACAACTAAACGTTACCAACGTTAGTAATTATCATATTATTTCACTTATATTTATGAGGTACTGGTTCATCAACACCAAACATTGTCAAGATTTATTTATAAACTAGCTGAGCCCGCGACTTCATCCGCGTGGAATTTAACTTAACAAAAAAGCCCGCTCCCGCGTTCGGCGCCCGCGCGACAGGACCCAATTTTTTAAATTTTGTTTTTCTAAAATTAAAGTAGCCTAAGTTACCCCTTAAAACATCAGCTATCTGCCAGTGAAAGTCCCGTCATAATCGGTCGAGCCGTTTCGGAGATTACCCGGAACAAACACACAGACAGACAGACAGACAGACAGACAAAAAAAAATTAAATCGCGTTTTTGCTATAGGTGTCGTATGTACTTACATATGCATTTAATGAAAAGGTGTTATTTTGATATTACAAACAGACACTCCAATTTTATTTATTTGTATAGATATACAAATGTAAAGCGTATTTCCACTAAGAATACTATACAAAATTGAGTAATAACAAAAATATCTTACAGTAAACAAACCGCAATTCAAACTGCACCAACCAGTGTGGTGATAAGTTATCAGCCTCCAGTACGGTCATTACTGTTTCCTGCATTATCTTTTTTATTCTAACGTATTTTTTGTTGACTTAGGCCGGTCGGACAGACGATTCGTACAAACATATTTGTTTAGGCTAAAATTTTTACCTGTTTTCTATGTTTAACCATTGAGAAGATGGTAATAGGGGGTTATTACAAATTGATTTAAGCCGCATAAAATGAACCCGTTTATATAAATTAGGTAGCTTTATCTATAAGTACCTTTTAATTAACATTTATTTACATATTAATGACATAGTTTGCCGCACCACGAGGATAATAACGAAAACCAACAACTGAATACCTATCAGGAAAACAAATTATTAAGTTTTGTTTTTTTGTATGTTATTATACCTTAAAACAGGACACAGAATATAATGATTAGGTGACTCAGCTGGTAATAGGTCTGGCCTAAATAGTAACAGACGTGGGTTCAAACCTTCACACAAGCATTTGAATATTTTTGGGGAACCCCCCACAGTGCTTGCGTCCTCGTCGCGTTCCCTGGGCAACGACCCGGTTCTGACCACCGTAACGGAGTGGCAGACCGGTGTTCGGCTAAAGTGCACTGTGACGTCGTAGTCTATGAGGTTAACTACGACATTTGCGGATAAACTTGTAAAGTGTTGCGTTGATTAATTTCCGCCACTTTGAGGTTTGCTTGTTTAAAGGGCTCTTTTTAGGGCCACCAATTGCTACTGACGTCGATTCTGTCGGGAGTTTTTGGACTTGGGCTCAGCGATGGGCTCCGACTCGGACATTCCTGGAGGTAGAGGGAAAGGGAAGAGGAGATGTAACGTGGCCGAGTCAGAGGTTTCTGGCTCTGACAGTGAGTTGAGTGTAGTTGCGGCGAAGATAACCACAGCGCGCCGTGGAAAGTCTTCTGGTGCTAAGCGTGGGTTGGGACTAACCCGTGCAAGAGCAGAGCTCAGAGCTCTTGAGGCAGAGGCCAAGGAGGTGGCCTTTGACAAAGCGCTAAGGTCCAAAGCGTTCCGCAAGGAGGTGGCAGAGCCGGTCTTGGACCTCACAGAGGAGGAGATTCAAGGAAACCTTGATGCGGAAGCGCTCCCAGCGGAGGAATTGCGGGCGTTGGCTGGCCATAACATGGCGACAATTTTTGAGGTGGCCAAGAAGTCTGGGCATCTCCAAGGGCCATTTGTTAAGCGGTTAAAAGATGCGGCCACGAAGATGCAGGAGATCGTCGATATTCTTGTGGCGAGGCCGGAGGCGGAAGAGACGCGCCGACTCAGAAGGAATAATGGTCTCCTACGCAGGGAGATCGACTCCCTGAAGACTGAGCTGGGTGCGCATCGGCGTGAGTTTGAAGCAATGAGGGCTTCGATGGCGGTAGCCAGAACATCTCCGCCTGCTCCTCCACCGGTGATTGACGGAGACCTGATGGAAGAGTTCCGGCGCTCCATTGTTGTTTCGGTGGGTGAATTGGTAAATGCCCGATTCGCGGGAATTGAAGAGCGTTTACTGCCAGCAATTCCGCATCGCCCACCGTTGGCGGCAGACAATAGGCAGCAGACCGCTGCTTTCATGTCAGAAGTGGAGGAGCCGGTGAGGGCAAGGCCAGGACCATTGGCGGGCCGAACGAGGGTGGCTGGGCGACCGATGGTAGCTCAAGCCGGTAGCTCCACGGCCTCGGATCGGCCAATTTCGGCATCTGCTCCTGAGGCTGCCCCCGTGGGCCAAGAAGATGGGTTCACGCTGGTCACCAAGACTAAGAAGGGGAAGGGGAAGGGGAAGGGTAAGAGGTCGGCCCCGCCGGCGACTCCCCATTCGACGAATGCTCCGGCTCCGCGTGTATCGAATGCCCCGGCTTCCAGTGCGGCCCCTCGTCCAGCAGCTCCTCGTGCGGCGGCTCCAAAGCTTGTCCCTCCCCGCACCGCAGCCGTTGTAATTACGCTGCGTCAGGACGCAAGCGATGCGGGCGTGTCCTATAGCCAGATTTTGGCGAAGGCGGAGGAGAAGGTGAACCTGGAGGAGCTGGGCATCGATTCTCTGAAGTTCCGCCGCTCGGCCACTGGGGCTAGGGTTCTGGAGCTGCCCAAGGGGCAGACCACGGAAAAGGCGGATCAGTTGGCGGAGAAGCTCCGCACTGCATTAGAGGGGATGGCCGAAGTCGCCCGGCCTACAAAGACTGCTGAAATTCGGATCTCTGGTCTGGACGACTCGGCTACCAAAGAGAAGGTGGTCGCTGCAGTGGCTAGGGCTGGGAGTTGTACAGTGGAGCTGATTCGAGCCAGGGAGGTGCGGACCGGCCCGGGAGGTATGGGTGCTGTGGTGGTGCAGTGCCCTGTGGTGGCGGCAAAAGTTCTGGTCGCTGCAGGCAAAATTTTAGTCGGGTGGAGCTCTGCTAAGGTTGAGGCGCTGCAACAACGCCCCATGCGATGCTTTAAATGTATGGGGATCGGCCATACTAGGGCGATGTGCCCTTCTGGTGTTGATCGTGGCGCCCTTTGCTTCCGCTGCAGTAATGTAGGTCACAAGGCAGCGGGATGCACGGCAACACTGAGGTGCGCGGTATGCTCCGATGCGGGTAGGCCTTCTGGGCACCAAATGGGGGGGGCACAGTGCAACCCCCCTCACACGAAAGGAAAGGCGGCTGTCCGGACCTCGGCCGCTATGGAGACTGGACGCCAACAGGCGCGCGAGGAAGGTAACATGTCAGAATGAACATAACACAACATGTTACTTTCCTCCAGGCGAATCTGAACCACTGCGCCAGGGCTCAAGATCTCTTCTTGCAGTCTATGGCGGAGTGGGAGGTTAATGTGGCGGTGGCTTGCGAGCCCTATTATGTCCCCCAGCACTCGCTCTGGGCGGGGGACTTGAATGGCTTGGTGGCAGTCACCATTAGAGCCGGTTCCAATATTCCGCTCTCAACCTTGGAGAGGGGGGCTGGGTATGTGGTGGCCGAATGGGGAGGGTATGTGATAGTGGGCACTTACTTCTCCCCTAATCGCAGCCTGGCAGAGTTTGAGACTTATCTCGACTCCGTCAGGAATGCCCTAAGTAGGTGGTCACCGAGGCCTTCTATTTTACTCGGCGACCTAAATGCAAAGGCTAGGGAATGGGGGAACCCTATCACTGACGGCAGAGGGAGGGCTGTCCTGGTTTGGGCCCTTATGTGTGGCCTGTCCCTTCTTAATAGGGGGGAAGTCCACACCTGCGTGCGACATACGGGGGGGTCCGTGGTGGATATTTCGTTCGCCACCCCCGCTGTCGCACAGAAAATCTCTGACTGGAAGGTCGAAACAGGGGTGGAGACCTTATCGGACCATCGATATGTCCGATTTGGAATCTCCACCCCTCCAGATTCGACGGGCACTCCGAGGGGACCGAGCCATTTCCCGCGCTGGGTCCTGAGCCGTTTAGACCCGGAAATGGTGAAAGAGGCGGCCATCGTCCAACGTTGGGTGTATGGTGGAGCCCATCGGGGGGCCAGCGTCGACGACTTGGCCATTCGTATGCGCAGGGCCTTGACTAGGGTCTGTGACGCGGCCATGCCGAGGGCTCAACGCCATACGGGTCGTCGCGGGCTATATTGGTGGTCGGCCGAAATCGAGGACCTCAGAGCGGCGTGTAGCTCGGCACGTAGAGATTACGTGCGATGTCGCAGGCATGATGGTCGCGACCCAGCGTTGGAGGCCCGGTTAAAGGAAGCCCTCTTTCAGGCTAAGGAGGCTCTCAATGTGGCCATCTGTCGAGCCAAGGAGCTGGCGGATGAGGAGGTTCTGGCCGACCTTGACCGAAACCCCTGGGGGCGGCCCTTTCGTGCGGCTCGGAAGAAGCTAAAAGGCAGTGCCGCCCCAGCGACGGAGACTCTTCCTCCGGATATCCTTGAAAGGATTATGGGGGGTTTGTTCCCGAGAGCGGTGGAGGACTTCACCCCCCCGAGGATGGCGCCTCCCCTTCCAATAGCTGCAGAGGTCAATCTGGAGGTTCCCCCTCTCGTGCGGGACGAGGAGATGGACGGAATTTTGGAACGCCTTGGGACGCGGAAGAGGGCACCAGGACCGGACGGGGTGCCGGGCCGAATCTTAGCGGTTGCCTCCGATTCCCTAGGAGGTCGGCTACGAGAACTGTTCGACGAATGTCTCCGCACTGGACAGTTCCCGAAGTTGTGGAAAGAGGGGAGAGTTTGCCTCCTACCAAAGGAGGGGCGTCCTCCGGACCAGCCGTCGGCCTATAGGCCTATTGTGCTCCTCGATGAGGTGGGAAAACTCTTCGAGAGAATTCTCGTTTCCCGCCTCGTCCGGCACCTCGAGGAGGTTGGGCCTGGGTTATCGGAGACCCAGTGGGGGTTCAGGGCTGGTCGTTCGACCATTGACGCCCTGAGTCAGTTGAGAAGACTCTCCAGGGAGGCAGTTGAAGAGGGGGAGGTGGTTCTGGCGGTCTCCTTGGATGTGCGGAACGCCTTCAATAGCCTCCCGTTTGAAACTCTTGGGGAAGCACTCAGATATCACAGAGTGCCCTTCTATCTCGAGAGGCTGTTGTTGGCGTACCTGCAGGACCGTCAGGTGGTATGGGAGGGGAGAGACGGGGAGTTATGTCGGCGGCGGGTCGAGCGGGGTGTTCCACAGGGGTCAGTGCTAGGCCCTACCCTGTGGAACATCGGGTTCGACTGGCTCCTTCGAGGGCCGCTCCTGCCGGGGATGAGGGTGTTGTGTTATGCGGATGACACCCTCGTCACAATAAGGGGGAGTAATTGGGAGGAGGTGGCTCGTAGGGCGACTGTCGGGACCACGCTGGTAGTGGACCGTATCTGCCAGCTTGGTCTCGAAGTCGCTCTGGAGAAGACGGAGGCTCTCCTCTTTCATGGGCCACGGCGAGGGCCCCCTCGGAGCGCCCGTATAATCATCCATGGGGTAACTATAAGGGTAGGGGCCCAAATGAAATATTTGGGCCTTACACTGGATGGACGCTGGGGGTTCGGGGCTCACTTCACCCGGCTTGCCCCGAAACTTGTTTCCGCCGCTGCTGCACTGGGAAGGTTGTTGCCCAATATTGGGGGGCCCAAGTCCGCGTGCAGGCGTCTGTACTCCGGAATAATCCGGAGTATGGCTCTGTACGGGGCCCCCATCTGGGCGGAGGCTCTCAACGCCTCAAACAAGATCCTCTTGCGGAGACCGCAGAGGATCATAGCGTTGAGAGCCATAAGAGGGTACCGGACGGTCTCTTGGACGGCAGCCACGCTCTTGGCGGGTGATCCACCGTGGGAGCTCGAGGCCGAAGTGCTTGCGGTGGTCCACGCTTTTCGAGCGAACGAGCGGTTGAGGGGCGCCGTACCGGACTGGGACGCGGTACGGCGCATAAGAAGGCGGGCACAGGATGCGGTTGTGCAGAGGTGGGGGGAGCTGTTGGAGTCCCCCCAATATGGCCGGGCCACAGTGGAGGCGGTCCGTCCTCATTTGGCGGCCTGGCTCAAAAAGCGAGGGCCGCTAACATATAGGCTGGTGCAGGTGCTCACTGGACACGGGTGCTTCGGTGAGTACCTGCATCGGATAGCCGGGCGAGAGACGACCCCCGTCTGTCATGCGTGTGGAGCTCCCACGGACACAGTGCGCCACACATTGGAGGAGTGCCCAGCTTGGGGGTCACAGAGACACGACCTGACGAGTGTCGTCGGAGGGGACCTCTCGTTGCCGAGCGTGGTTGAGGCCATGCTCGGCAACAAGAGGTGTTGGGAGGCAATGGTCTCCTTCTGCGAAACAGTGATGTCGCAGAAGGAGGCCGCGGAGAGGGTCAGAGAGGAAGATGCCTTTGCTGACCCGATCCGAAGAGCACGGCGAGGCAGAAGGAGGAGGCGCTATGCGCATCTCCTGCCTCCGCCGTAGTGGAGGGACGGGATGTTGGGTGGGGGGTCGGGGGACCTCCTGCTCAAATTAATCCCCAGAGGGGGGACCTAGTCCCACCTTGAAGTCTGCGGCCTGGCACCAATGCCAGGCCTGCCGCCGGGGCGTCACAGTGCATACCGATCCTGTGGCGCTCCGTAGTAACGGCGGCGAGGGCAGACCGCTGGGTTTTAGTGGGTAGTCTGGACAAAAGTTCAGGAGCCCCACATAACCGCCCGAGTTCCCCCCGGTCTTGGGCGGTATGCGTAAATGCATTTCCCAGCGAAAAAAAAAAAAAAAAAAAAAAAAAGGACACAGAATATTTACTCCAGGAATGTCCCATATTTTCACGAACGCGAATCTTTATGTCAATTTCTGAACTTACATCCATACAGCGTAAGGCTAAAGCGCCCATCTAGCCCGCGTTTTTTAGATTTTTTTCAAAAACTGACAATAATAAAAGGCACATTTTGTAATTCGCGAAAAAGACCGTGTGCAGTGCATTTATTAATATATCCAACTTACTCTAAAACATTTCAAGAACGACAGCTGTCCAGATAATCTGGCAATTTTTGTATATTTAGTGATTTACTAGTATCATATCCACCGTGATAATATTTAGAGTAAAATAAATGTATTAATAAACGCACTGCATACTGTGTTTGACGCAAATCACAAAATGTTGTCTTAAATGTTTTCAGATTTTGGATAAACTATAAAAATACTCGAAAATTTTGAATTTCGCGGGCTAGTATAAGTAGTCTGACTAAAAGTACCCACACAGTTTCATCATTCATTAAACATGTAAAACACATTATTAGCGAACTAAAACAAATTAATGGCTCCTAAATTACAGTTCTCGACATTATCATTCCCTGTATCCATTGGCAGGGTTTTAAAATAAGAAATAAAACTATGTAACTGCTACCTATGTAATAAAATTGTAATTTCCTTTTTGATTAAGGAATAAAAGATATTACAGGTTGAAACAGAAAAAGTATCCTTTTTTTTCAAAACATAACTTTTAATTCTAAAACCATCAGCTTTGGAGAAAACTTGAAAAACAAAAGGTGTTATAGCAATCCAGCTGTTGACACATTTCACAAGTCTACAAAACCTTTAGTACTTCAACTGTCCCACAAAGTCGATAGTTTTAAATTTACAAAATAAAGTTGCAAAAAAAATTGTATACCCCTTTTGTTTCACCATTAATTAATTGTTAAAAAAAAAACTAAAAAAACTTAGTAGTGGTAACCATCGCCCAGAACATCTGCACTTGAAGGGGAGCAGACGCGGAAGTTCCGTTCAAGGCTATCAATGTCATAAGATGTAAAAATAATATATTTTATAGCTTCTTGTTGTGTGAAGTATCCATCCTGGAAATAATTAATAACAGCTAGTTATTATTTCAGTATTATAGTTATGTTTTCAGAAGAGCCAATCATTAATAGATTCTAACAAATATCAAATCAAAAGAACGAAAGGCTAGGTGTAAAAATTAATAACAGCCCTATAAAATTGCCTGTAATTTTACAACGCTAGACTAATCTATCTGTGGTACTGAAATTATATAATGGTAAAGTCGTTTGTAAGTAGGAATAATAATAATAATTTATTTATCCCAACTAAAAATGATACAAATTTCTCTTAATTAAGTATTAACAAAACCATAACAATGTTATAAATTATTTAAGAGAGAATGTTAACGGCTATACTAGTATTAACTGTGTTACAGCCGTCAGCATCTTCGTATGTTTGCTAGAATCTATGTTTTACCCGTGAATTTTTTACGCAGATGAAACCACGGCGCGCAGCTAACAAGTCATAATCAAGCACATAGATACTAGGACTAAAGTATCATAAATAGAGCAAGGCTGAATGAGCGTAGGTATCTAAATACCAACGTATTCGCTGCACATAATATTATCACTGAGTTATGAGTGTAAACATAATAAAAGCAAACGACAAAATATCTTGTTATCTGTCACTCACTCAGCGTGTTCAGCGATTGTGTACAATGGACGTAATTTCCACTCGTGTGGAATAAACAACATTTGTATAAAATATTAAAGGCTCCAACGGACTAGCGCGTAGAATGCGCCCACAACGTACTGTCGCGTATAAAACACGCGTATGTTGGAAAATGAACTGTGTACAAAAAAAAACTGCGTGTTTGCGTTTCTACGCGGCTGTACGTTTCAAATCCTTGCGTATATTTTTAAGAAGATGCGAATCATGGTGATGTAAATAAGGGTTTATTTATATTAATTATAATAATACGAAATCTATGTGCGAATCATAATTTCTATATGATTATCACTTGCTTACGGTGAAAGAAAACATCGTGAGGAAAGATGTAACCAATTTTCGAAAGACATGTGAAATCCGCCAACCCACACTGGGCCAGCGTGGTGGATTATGGCCTGAATCATGTTGAGGGGAGGCCCGTGCCCAGCAGTGGGACGTCAAAAGGGCTAAATTATTATTATTATTATAATAATACGATACAGATTATACATGTATACATTTTAATTACTATAAAATACGCATAGCATGACGAGCGCTGGGAGATAGGCAGACAATAAAGTGTTTTAATATTTACCACATTACGTCATGTTACTTATCATACTTCATACTAATATTATAAAGAGGAAAACTTTGTTTGTTTGATTGTAATGAATAGGCTCCGAAACTACTGAACCAATTTGAACAATTCTTTCACTGTTGGGAAGCTACACTATCCCCGGGTGACATAGGATATAATATATTTTCAAAAAAATTAGGGATCCTTACTAAAACTCGAATAATGTAACCGCAATGTACCCGTGCGAAGCCGGGGCGGGCCGCCAGTATACTATATTTGAGCCGACGTTATCTGTTTTGTTTTTTTGGGATACAGCTAAATTAAAATGTCTAAAAAAGTGAGTATTCAGCGTTATGTAAGTATGCTCAAAATTTAAATTCATTTGAACTCGGTTTGAACTAATCTCTACCAAGAACTAATCTAAACTGTCTTCTGTAAATAAAAGGAGAAACTGACCTGCTGGTTGTTCAACGCACAGCTTAAACCGCGGAATAGAATCATGCAATTTTGATATTAGTATCTTTTATACAACAGTCATCTGACATACGGCATACTAATATTTGGGAAATTCCGAGATCCACGCGGATAAATTTCTGGGCAAAAGCTAGTTAAACATATAATGAAAACTCTTTTAAAAACAAGACCACACTAAGCCAATACATTTAATCATAACAAAACAAAAAATGTAGGTATCGCAATCCTCTTCGCGCTCGATTGCCACGTTTTTTCAGGCGGCTGTCTGAAAAAACGGCGTCAATTTTCTGAACAGAACAAAAAAAATAACAATCCGATATCAATCCAATAAGGGGCAGGAAGGAAGCTGCCTCCGAGTAAGCAATCACACGTCAGAGTGAGATAGACAACAATAAAACGAACGAGAGAAGGGAACAGAGTAACGATTGCGCCGAGTTTTGAAAGAGCGGTGTAAACAATAAACTTTTTGAAGAAGTTCGCGTTTATTCGGCACACGAAAGGGTTCCAGAGTAATGAATAATACAGATAAATTATTCAAAACACAATCGTATTAAATTCTGAGTTGCTTGTGAAATTTTATTACGGGGTGTCCGCAAAGAAAAGTTTCAGAATGGCACTCCACGAATTTATAGACTTTTGTTTCTATTAAGGAGTAATTAAAAATTTCACGGTTGGCGAACTTTTGGCGGGGATAACATTATAATTCAATTGTTTCGGCTTAACTTTGTTTGTTGTTTATACAAATATCCAAGCTAGCAATCAATAATAAATTAATTGTGGAAGAGGTTAGTAAATACTTTTTTTTTATTATCTTTTACTGTATTTTTAAGAACTGATGCATACATATTGCTTGATATAAAATAACTTTGGTGAAACCGGACAAGGGTAGATTTTTTTTTACATTTCCTGGTCCTGCAATGCTTAATATCCATGAATTAAATAATAATAATGTCCTATTACCTTAGTAAATTTTGATAAGTTTTGAATTTTAAATTCGAATTTGGAAAAGCTATGGGTAGGTATACCAAAAACTAAAAATACACAATCGTTGGCATTTTTTATTGTACTCCCTGCGACGCGTCACTACTCTGTGCCAGGGACTTTTCATTATTGTTTCCTACCGGTTATCGGAAGCGACCCTCTAAATCAGGGTCCAATTGTCTCATTGGCACCAAAAGTCATTTAGGTGCCTCACCAGAGGGCGCCGGCGTAGTCGCTTCTTTAGGTTTAAGAGGAGGCATTCGCAATTTTTGGCTTTTTAATTCGAAATATTTCTATCATTTTATATATTAAGAAGCTTATATTCAGATATGTGTTATTCAAAAACATTAACTAGGATTACATATATAGGAAAACACGATTAAGTGAAATTTCCTCGATAGAAAAAAAATCCAATGTTGGCTGTTATTGCTTTTTATTTTCGTTTCATCCACGATATTATTACGAATTAGATCACGATTTTTTTTCTAAAAGATAGTAAATGATAATATCTAGGATCAGGATAACCGAAAATTTTAATTAATTCCCTAGTTTTGTTAAAAACCAAAGAAATATTGTTTAGCGCTTATGTGGTTTAACTTCCGAGCGCGCGGTCACTAGTGTCATCTCATATTTTCTATACATGAAGTCATTGCATCACTGTCATATTCTAACTAGCTCAGTCGTCTGCGGACGTCATCGAGGTCGGACCTATGCCGATTTTTTTCAGATCCGAATTTAAATAAATTCGACGTAACCATTACGTAAACGAGAGAGTGGAAACTCCTTTGGTCAAATAAAAAATATGTCAAGTGCGAGTCCGATACTATATGTACTTGTATATAGTAGTAATTTGACAGATTTTCAGACTTTTTTTTAAAGTTAATTATTCTATTTCCATATAATTTCCAACGTAAATTTTCACTTGCTGAACGGCGAAGGGAGACATTATGAGAAAACATACGTTTATTTAAAGACATGTATTTCAGTAGACATTGCTTTTGCATATTAAGTACTTAACGATATGGTTACCTATTTAATTAATGATTTATTAATTATATTTTATATTATAATCATTGTTTATTTATAACGTCGTTCAGGGGGAAGGGGTATTTTAAATGTCAACTTATATTTTTGACTATTTAAAATGTACTAAAAAATATAATTTGGCCGCCGCTTGGCGCAGTGGTTCGAGCGTAGGCCGCTGGGTTCACTGCATCGGGTGGTTGCAGGTTCGATTCCCGACAGGGTAAATTTCTAAAATGGCCTCTTCGTAATTTTCCCTAGTCTGGGTGACACTGGGATCACCCCCAGTCCATTGTATGGTACCCATAGTACAAGCGTTGCTTAGTTTGGGACCATACAGTTGGTGTGTTCGTTTGGCGATATTTATTTATTTGTATGTTAATAATCGTATGACATAAATATTCGTATGACGTAATCGAATATGTCATAACATACAACAGTGAAAAAATATTCAATTTTTTTTTTTTTTTTATGGCTATATGTTGTTGGCCAGAGTGGCCATAACAACTTCACCCGGACAGAGGGCGAGCGCAAGTGCGCTCCAGCCAGAGGGGCAGGGGGGCAGCTAGCTCAAGGGCGCCACAAGGGACACGACCTCGGCTTGGGCCGCTGCCAGGAGAGGTGGCGAGGGTAAATCTACCACCGGATCGGAACGCGACCTCGACTGAGAAGATCCGGCAAGAAACTCAGCGGGCTTGTCGGGTGCCAAGGTGCGTCTAGGTAAGTAGACGCACCTTCTAGCGGAAATAAATTTTAATTTGGCATTAACACAGACGTGTAAGTGATCTTATCCATGTCCGATATCAATTCGAATAATTTAAAATACCACCAGTTAGAGGTGATTACGTGAAAAAGGCCATTGCGGAGCTCAATATTTAGTAAAATAATAGTTTCAGCCCTTTTGACGTCCCACTCCTGGGCACTTGCCTCCCCTCAACACGAGAGGGATTCAGGCCATAATCCACCACGCTGGCCCAGTGCGGGTTGGCGGATTTCACATGTCTTTCGAAAATTTAAATCCTCTAAAACATGTAGGTTTCATCACGATGTTTTCCTTCACCGTAAGCAAGTGATAATCATATAGAAATTATGATTCGCACATAGATTTCGAAAAATCCTGAGGTTCGAGCCGGGGTTTGAACCCGAGACCTGGTAGCAGCCCGCAAGACGCGGGCTTAACCAATCGGCAATATTGAATCAATGGGATTTATTTTTTAAAACTGGTAACCTACCCTATAATTATATTGCTTTCAATATTTAAACAGTTTTGTAGCGGTACCAAAAATCCATTTTAGCGCCAGTTTGCAGCCTTCTAGCCTCTGAATAAAAGGACTGTGACGTCGGGCGGTCGGACAGAGTGACATAACCAAATTATCTGGCGAACCATAGATATAGGAAGAAGCGAAAACTAGGACATAAAACATAGCTTGATTGTTAGAAATAAAATAAGGTTTTATTTTAATTTCATATTTGATTTCTTTTTCTGGATTTATTCTCTGTCAATTGTTTAAAAAGATCAATTGTCACTCTCTTGTAATTTTTCGTTCCTTTATGTGTTCAATAAATCTACTAACTAAATTTATTATATACAAGCTGAGCCCGCGACTTCGTCTGCATGGAATTTAACTTATCAAAAAAGCCCGTCCCGCATCCTGAGCCCTCGAGACACGAGTCATTTTTTTTTATTTTGTTTTTCTAAAATAAAAGTAGCCTAAGTTACTGCTTATAATAACAGATATCTACCAGTGAAAGTCCCGTCAAAATCGGTCCAGCCGTTTCGGAGATACTCTTTGATTTCATGTGTTTTTATTTTTTTACACGGAAAGCTAATTGTTTTTCTAAAATTAAAGTAGCCTAAATTACTCCTTGAAACATCAGCTATCTGCCAGTGAAAGTCTCGTCAAAATCGGTCCAGCCGTTTTGAAGATTACCCGGAACAAACACACAGACAGACAGACAGATAGACAGACAGACAAAAAATGTTTAAATCGCGTTTTTGTTATGGGCGTCGTATATACTTTCATATGCATTTAGTGAAAAAGTGTTATTTTGATATTACAAACAGACACTCCAATTTTATTTATTTGTATAGATATCATTTCCATCCCACTGAGCTCTGCAATAATTAGTCATAAAGAGATGCCATGACTAATATTGATATCTGCGACTTAAGTCAAAGTGATATTTATAGGGTTGTCAGGATATAAAAAAATGTCGATAGAAATGATGGATGTTTCTTGCTATAATCAATGCTAAAAACTAATATTTTAATATAAAATTACATTTATTATCTTAAGGGAGTACAACCCAAATCCATATCTCGGTCAGTTTCTGAATCGCTAAAACAATCTTGTAAATTAATTATGAACTCTTGTTCGCAAATATTATCATTTCGGACGTCCCGCTCCCAAAATTAGATTTTATTTTGTCACTATTATTTTTGATCCAGTATGCACAAATGTAAATAATGTGAATATGATATTAAAATATTGCTTACGGTGAAGGAAAACATCGTGAGGAAACCTGCATGTCTTAGAAGATCTAACCAATTTTCGAAAGACATGTGAAATCCGCCAACCCGCACTGGGCCAGCGTGGTGGATTATGGCCTGAATCCCCCTCATGCTGAGGGGAGGCCCGTGCCCAGCAGTGGGACGTCAAAAGGGCTAAATTATTATTATTATTATTATATTAAAATATACAATCAAATTAAAAGATAAATTAAGTTTTATTTCAAATATCGTCTGTGGTCACGATGATTCATCGCCCATCACTAATTAGATCGGAATGCTCATAAAGTATGACATTGACAGGTACTGTCTGTACTATTATGAAATTCAAGTCTTCATATGCATGATTTTACTGACAGTTGTCGCAGCGATCAAGCTATATTTTATGAAGTAGGTATAATTACGTGAATTTTTTAATCCCAAGTTGCGGACTTCAAATATTTGGGAAAATCTGGCATAGGTTTTTTGCGTGCCGATGACGATTATGACGTAAATTTCAGATTCCAAGATGACAGACGACCGACCTTACTATCGGACGTTTATAATCTAGCTAACTACCGAATTTAAGAAAAATACAAATTTTCGCCATAATTCAATTTGTAATTGCCTTTGTGTTAAAAGACTTATTACCGGTTTTTTTTTAAACGGAACATCTTTACTTCGACTATGCCGCGGGCACATGGAATCAGTATACTTGACGCCCAAATTTTTGGTGTAATGGGCGACTAAGGAATTAAAAAAAAATAGAACTGACTTCAATAAAACCTGCACTAAAAAGCTAGAAATGACAATTTATTTCATATGGAGTCGCTGCAGTGGTGGAATCTTTACTCTACGTTAGGATAGCTTCTTAGGTACCTACCAACTCCTACTTACTTGAATTGACACTGACTCCAAATTAGGGACCTTAACATTTCTAGCGTTTTATTTAGCGCACCCGGGTTTTTCTTGGAGTCGATATTTTTTTATATAAAGTTTTGGTCATGTTTTTAATGGTAAACTACGTATTGAATTGCTGGTAACTGTAAATAGTCCATCTCCCAAACTACTGAACCGATTTTGGTAACATTTCTATGGGTCCTACAAGTATCAATAAATAATAATATAAACAATAAAAATATCTAATAAATAAATATTCTTTCAAATTGGTTTATAAATGACGGAGATCTGAGGTAACATACATAAAAAAACAACTGAACTGAGAACTTCCTCCTTCTATTTTTAATTCTGTTAAAAAATAACTATTTAGGCTGCTCCATAGATTTCCGTAGTGCCGACGTCATGACGTGGCTAGCGAATGCGAGTGTCAGATGGCCCAAAATCGCGATTCATTTTTCTGGCCACAGCCCCTTAATGTCTCTGCCCACTACGCCGACCGAAGTAAAGAATGATTTATTCATTTATTTATTCATTGGGACAACACAATAAATATGAGCATGACATAAAGTAAATCATAAGCGCGTTAACACAATAGAAGCAGAAGAAAAGACACGTATACAAAACAAAATACACAAGATTAGAAAATCAAGAGAAGTTTGGTAATATATTTGGCACTTAAATAAACAAAATAAATATATAATCAAGTTAAAGAAGTGGTTTGAATAAACATTCATGGGAAAGTTACCAAGCGCCGTCCCAATAAAATTGTATCAATAAATAATGTTAATTTTGGATTAAAAACGTCTAGGTTTATGTTTGGGTAATTCATAGATAGATTAGAAAGATGTCAATTCCGTGACGGTGAAGTCTCATCCGGTGGTGTAGTTGACAGTCACCTTTAACCTTCGGAACGAGTTAGGGACGGTAATGTACGACTGGGCGCTCAGTTATTTGAGGTGCCTTTTTATTACGGTCACCTGGGTCGGTGCATCTGTCGGTTTTATTGCTTTACTTTGGCGACAGAGTGAAGGGTTTTAAGAGAGATATTTCAGGAACACCTTAATAAAGTTCGTGCGAAATAACATTTAAATGATGGACTAATAAGATATTTATGTATTTTTTCATTTCATTTATTTATTTACTTACTATTTATAGATAATAATGATCAAATTAATGTAACGCCCGCTTGGCGCAGTGCACATGGTGGTTGCGGGTTCGATTCCCGCCGGGGAAAAATTCGGAAATGGCCTTTTCGTGATTTGCCCAGGTCTGAGTGTCACTGGGATCGCCGCCAGTCCATTGTACGGTACCCATAGTACAAGCGTTGCTTAGTTTGGGACCATACAGTGCGTGTGTCAGTCTGTGATATTTATTTATTATATTATTTTATACTATTACTATCCTAATTTTACTGAGTGTAAAACTAGTATGATTGCGTCATTAGTTGATAGGTTCAGTTTTAATGTAGGCATTACTTTAATAGTCTTGTACATGGCCTATTTTAGAATGAGGCCGTACTCAAAATCCATGGTAAACTTTCAAACAAATTGAATAGCGAATTGAGATTAGCGGGAACTTATTACTGTCATTAGGCTGATAGTCATCAAGTTGAAAAATACAATGGAACGAATAGAGGACATAACTGCACCGTAATTGAATGGTGTCTGCAATTTGCTAATTACCTTTGTAGGTTAATAGCTGATGATTCATTGAAAGGCAAAAATTGTTCGTCAAACCTATTCGTATTGAAATATCGGTATAGTCAAAGTCAAAGTTTATTTTGGATAGGCCTACGGGGGGCACTTACATTTATCATTTTTGCCCATTTTCTATCTATATATATAAAAATGAATCCCTATTTCCTTGGTCATCGCATCACGCGTGAACGGATGGAACGATTTTGCTAATTATTTTTGTGTTGTGTTTATTATTGTCAGAAGAAGGTTCTTATGAAAGAAAAAAATAAGAAAGTTGAGCGGAACAAATCGAATTCAAAATTCTAAGCTATTTTTTTAATACAAATTCCCGTCAAATTTGTAATAACATAAGAGCAGTTGTTGAATATTTAAATGAATAAAACGTCTACCTTGCTTACTTGGGCTACTTCAAACACCAACATAAAACTACTTATACCAAAGACTAGTTGTTGATCAAAGGAAAACCTAAGACTGACTTTAACCCCCTTTTTTAATAAACGTGGTTTAGCGGTTGTAAAGTTACACCATGCATTGTCTTCTTCTTTCGAATGTCAAATGACTAATGACAGAAAGAGATAATTCGGTGTGTAAATATTCGCCCGTTATACCAAGGTACTGGTTTAAGCTAGTCCACCAGCCTAAACCTAAAACGTTTCAATAAATTTGTGTCAATTTCATAGCATCAATTATACCATATTGTTGGCAGGTATTAAGAAACTGTTCCGTAGATATTGGTAACGTTTTTGTTAACGCGAACAGCCTTTGATTGGTCGAATAGAAGTGGCACAATGAGTTAATGAATGTGTAATAAGTCACACGAGGTTGGTCTTTACGCGCACCACGCTATAGACCGCACGAGTTTTTTGGTCTGACGTTTACGCAAAATAATAATTGGTGCGGTGAATCCCTGCCCTACTCTAGTCCGAATAACTTTTTTTAATTCTTGATATATCAAAAGGCAACGCTACTCAACTCAGTTCTTAATATAATTTAAAATGTTATTACAAAAAAAAAAAAAATTGTGCATTCTGTAAAATGAATAATAAAAAAAATAATTTAGCCCTTTTGACGTCCCACTCCTGGGCACGGGCCTCCCTCAACATGAGGGGGATTCAGGCCATAATCCACCACGCTGGCCCAGTGCGGGTTGGCGGATTTCACATGTCTTTCGAAAAAATGGTTAGATCTTCTAAGACATGCAGGTTTCCTCACGATGTTTTCCTTCACCGTAAGCAAGTGATAATCATATAGAAATTATGATTCGCACATAGATTTCGAAAAATCCAGAGGTGCGAGCCGGGATTTGAACCCAAGACCTGGTGCCCGCAAGTCGCGTACTTTAACCAATCGGCTATCACTGATTTTTATCTGTAAAATTATATAATTTTAATTTTGTAATAATACTTATATACACTGGCTAAATTCTACTTCACATAGTCGCGTCGGCAACAGATGGCGCGGCCTATTCACAGGAGTGAGGGCTTGTGGTGGGCTTCACAACCGAGAACTGAGTTATGTCAGGCTTACGTATAGGACGGTCGTACAATGTCCGAGATTTGTAAAATAAGATATTTTTAACATAACCTTTTTTATACTCATAGATGTAGGTTAATGAAAGCATACACCTATAAAGGACGCTTCATATACCATTGTATCTAATGTTAATAATGTAAATGACAATAAAATGATTTTAAAGTTTACGAAAATGAATTAGGTGGGTATAGTTCGTCCATTTTACGAAGACGCGTACCGTGACACTTATAACACTGGCATATGGGTCAATTTGCAATAATTCACGCGTCTTCGTCAAATGAACTGACTACCTTACATATATATTAACAAAAACTATCACGTCTTGTCATGCACGAATGACATTTAACCCTCTATTCACAAACAAACATTCGCCCCACCGCGCGCAAGGCAGGCAACTCGAATCTAACCTTTCGATGAGTGACCCCACAAAAGGCGCCGCACCCCGCGCCCGCGATGTCACACACACCGCATCAAATATTCATAAGGAATCGTAACATAATATCGCGCAAAGGTTAGAGGTATCAAGTCAAACTGTCAGGTTACATTAGGCGCTAGATATAACATATTTTTATTATCATGTATTCAAACTAAAAATCTAAATTGTTTATCAATAAGTATTTATGATATTGTTTTCTTATATTTACGCGAATTTATTTCAATGTGTAGAAATAAAACTATTATATCAGATTTGATAAACCACAGATTCTCGCAAAAGAACACCGATTCCGACCAAGAATGATACGTGAGGCGATTGAAATTAAAAAACATCCTAATTTCAATAGGGAAGATGGCTGGGTGCTACCACCAACTATCCCTAGTTCCAGTAATTAATATAATTACATCAAAAACCAAGCGTACCATTGCAAGACCTCGAGACACTGTGAGCACTTTCTGCGTGGATCGGACCGCAAACAACATCTAAATATGAGCGGTCCCAGTTATTAACTATGACATCAGGACGTTTAACACCTCAGTCCCCCCGTGACCATGGTTGCTGTAAAGCAACCGAAACGTCGGGAACATAAAAAAGTAAATAAACGCGATAAAATCCGTAAAATAGTTTTATTTCAAAGTATTTATGAATAAAGTAAGAATCTACCACTGGTTCAGAATGCTGCTTCCACTGAGAAGATCCGGCAAGAATCTCAATGTTTACTCTTTTCGACAAATAAAAGATGGTGTACATTCTCAGGAACGGTACATAATGTGAGCAGGCAACACCATTTTCACTAAATAGTAATCAAATCTCACTCAGATTTAGGTATTTAAATTAGAAAGATATATAAGTGAGATGAGCATATTAAGTATAATAAGTAGTAGTAGTAATAGTCTAAGTAAGTAATAAAATGCACTAATGCTATAGCTATTGCTAGCAAATGAGCTCTACAAGTAATGCAGGTAAGTGCACTGCTACAGCTTTTAATTTTTTATTGACAGCTCAATATAAGATACAACATTATAATTCAATACAAATATTGTGGTAGTGTGAGCGAGGGGTTAGTTGCTACCGTTCACGTAGTATGTACGAAGCATTAAAATTACTTGTTATATAGGTATATAGGCGAATATACCACGTAATTTATCGTAACTCATAAAAAGTTGTCGTTACTCTCACGTCTAGAATTAATCTAGAAATGGTATGGCTTTGTTTAATGTGTTCCATTTTTCATGCGCGCCCGTATTTCTCTACGTATGATACGGGCGATATTTCTGATGAATTTAGAAATATTATTTGCTAAATAAAGATATGTCGGCGTAAAGTAAATACGATCTGCGGTTCGCACGATGAGTGAGAGAGTCGGAAGCTCAAACACCGAGGGGTGTCTTCCCCCTCCTTCACTCCCACTCCCTTTCAGGTCGGCAACGTGCGAGCCATGCCTTTGGTATTAAGCATCTATAGGCTACGGTAACGGCTTAACATCTGTCAGATCGCACGCTTGTTTACCGACTATGTTCTATAAAACAGAAAACTTAACTAAACTAAATGTGTTGCCATCCTTCTAAAGGTCGTAACGTTTAAGCGAGAGGGAAATATTTTAAGATTTGTCTAATTTCGTTTAGTCGCCATTACCTAAGTATAAAAAACTATTATTCAATAAACCAAACATAAATTCGTGTTATAAAGTCATATTTTAAAATGTATTTGCCAATTCAATCTGACACCGAGAGGCAGGTTGAAAACTAAAATATCATTTTTCAGCGCGATGCAGATGAAACTCTGAATTATAAAATTTTCAGCACATTTTTATTTTAAAAAATATTGGTCGTATTTTGTTTGTCCTATAATAACAATGACTGCTATGAGAAAGGTTTAAGGTTCAGTAGGTTATGGACTGCTTGAAACTTTTGAGCATACATTAAGATTTATTTCATGACATAAATTAAGACGAGTTTTCGATATTTAATTCAGCCCGCGATTTCTGATCTAGATATATCTTCCAATGGAGAAGCAGTAGTATGTGTCATTAATCCATCAATCTGTCATAAATTTTACCACGGTTTGAACTGATTTAACGCTTATGGAACTAAAAGCGCTCAGGGCAATATTTTAATTAATTATATCAACACAGTCCGCTCTTCTGTTCAGGCACAAACTTTATGACAGGTCACTATTATTAATCTGGACAAAACGTGTAGTTTGTAGCTAAACTTAGCAAATGGAAACATCATGTTTCCGAGTCCATTCATTAAAAGTTATACTACACCGCAAAAGGTCGGTCTGACCGCCAGCAAATTGTAGCAACATTTATAGTTTTATTAAATTAATATCATGTTTATTTATCGGGGTCAAATACCCATTAAACTAAATTAAAAATATATGAATTATTATTCTTTAAATATAAAAATGAATCTCTATTTCCTTTGTCATCGCATCACGCGTGAGCGGATGGAACGATTTCGCTAATTCTTTTTTTGTTGTGTTTATTATTGTCAGGAAAGGTTCTTATGAAATAAAAAAATAAGAAAGTTGAGCGGAACAATTCGAATGCAACATTCAAAGTTAAGACAATAATTATTATGCAAAAACACCTAAAAATGGTAAAAATTACTTTCCAAAGTATTTAGTAATCAGCGAGGTCTGTCTGGCGTGAACTATTTAAATCTAATAATAAAAGATCTCTCATAACTTCCAATTGCAGTGCTCATGTGAGTCCATGATTTGTGGGTTCAACAAGATCCGAAGCATCTTGTCCGGAGTATAAATAAGAGATAGACGCTTCTCGTGAGGCATTTTGTCCCAACACATTTCCTTAGTTATATCATACCTTTAAATATGTGTAACCTATTGTAGGGTGCAAAATTTATTGAACTATCGCTCTCAGTAGCACTCGCACCTAACCCTGGTCTGCGTTTTGCTTTCATACACCGGTACACGCCGCAGATTACATAACTTCATTAAATTTGAACTTGGCACATAATACCGAACACGCAAAACCGATTCTCGACCTTAGAAATTGGGGGCATAACAGTGATATCCTATTATTCTAGTCTGGTGGGCACGGAATTTACTGGAAAAGGCTGTATTTCATACACACAAGCTTAGGAGTTCAAAGATATTTTGGGCCTTCAAGGGACGAAGGCGGTTTTGTTATAGCACCTAGTACCTACTTACCTACATAGCTAGGAACAATAGAAACATTTATATTATGTATTCCGAGCTCTACCTATTACGTAAAATAATATGTGTTTAATTTACATTTTGTTTAACATAGCATTATTTTAATTAATTTATCATTATTTGTACAGCAGGAATAGACTTATAAGCACCTTTTATATAGGTATTTCTAATCACCATAACTTTTAATTGGTACCGACTACCTACTGCTAGTAATCTTATTACAAACTCACAAACTAAACAGCTGCTTCTGCATTAATTCAAACAAAGGGAAGGAAGAGTCGCTTACGTGTCATCTGCACTAAGATATTCGCTCTTTGATAGTGTCATCTCTATTTTACGCTGTCAAAAAATAGAAGCAACCACATAAATAGGTACGTTTTGCTTGTGAAAACACACCGAAAATCGAACGTTAAGGCTAAAGCGCCCATCTAGCCCGCGAAGTTCAAATTTTTTGAGGTTTTTTAGAAATTTTTCAATATCTCCAATAATAAAAGGCACATTTTGTAATTCGCGAAAAATACCGTGTGCAGTGCATTTATTAATATATCCAACTTACTCTAAAACATTTCAAGAACGACAGCTATCCAGATAATCTGGCATTTTTTGTATATTTAGTGATTTACTAGTATCATAACCACCGCGATAATATTTAGAGTAAAAGAAATGTATTAATAAACGCACTCCATACTGTGTTTTTCGCAAATCACAAAATGTTGTCTTAAATGTTTTCAGATTTTGGATAAACTATAAAAATACTCGAAAATTTTGAATTTCGCGGGCTAGACAGGCGCCTTCACCTTAAAACATGTTAAACTTTCGTTGTCTCAATTTTTTTACAGCATAAAATAGAGATGACATTATGAAAGAGTGAGGATCTTGGTCTCATTCAAGCGACCACAACAATTCATCTAAATCACGTTAGTCCACCATAAGTCGAATACTAAGGCAGTAGCGAAGTTTCCAGCATGAACGGTTAACTTTGCCTCTACCTGGGATAGCACGCTACGAGGAACTTCGCAGTAAGCCTCCGGGATACGGATACCTGTCCATTGAAATAGATAATGTTCTCGTAATTTGTACTGTATTTTAATGTAATTAAATACTAAATGGCATAATAAGGATATATATTAACTTATTGTTTTCTTATATTTACGCGAATACTACACATTGAAATAAAACTATTTACACGTCTATTTAAGCGTCGGGAACATAAAGTGAATAAACGTGATAAAATCCGGAAAAAATAGTTTTATTTCAATATATTAACTTATTAAGGTTGGCAATCATTTACAGAATATGAAGAATCAAAAAGCAAAGCCGAACCGATAGGAATTGTTAATAAATCTCGCCGGGTACACAAAATGTAGAGCGAAAGTTTACAACTCGACGCAACAAATGCACAATTTCAGAATATCAATGAGAAAGTTTAGACTCGATAGACAGAAATTTCCCTGCACTCAGTTCTGATTGAGAAGTCATGATAAAACTTTTGTAGTGGATTGAGATTTAGTAAACGAACTAAGCTCCTTCAATTATTATCTTTATGAATGTTCCAGTAAATGTTAAATTCACTTGTGGTAGGTACTAACGGTGGTAGAGCCTAGCTGTAGCCAATTGACTACAGCTCAAATACGGGCATGCTCGAGTAGGGTAGTACCACCCTCTCACAGAAGATCGGCGTTAAGTACTTAGCTATTATAGATGCGTTTCTACCGATGAGTGAGAGAGCCGGAAGCCCAAAATACCTTCCTTCAATTATCTCTATCCCACTTTCGTTCAGCAGCAACGTGCGAGCTTAGCCTTTGGTATTGCAAACATTTATAGCCTACGGTGACTGCTTAATACGAGGCGGGTGGTACGCTTATTAGCCGACATTTTTATATTGGTAACAATAATAATCACTACATAGTATAAAACAAAGTCGCTTCCCGCTGTCTTTCCCTATGTATGCTTAGATCTTTAAAACTACACAACGGATTTTGATGCGGTTTTTTTAATAGATAGAGTGATTCAAGAGGAAGGTTTATATGTATAATACATGCATAATATAGTAAAGATACACTGATAGTTTTAGAGCCGTGCGGAAACCGGGGCGGGACGCTAGTTACTCGTATATATAAAACTCTGTAATAAATTCGCTTCAAACATCCTAGCAGCCTACAAATTGTTCGTAAGTATTCTTAGTCCACACTCGCGGAATTCGCGAGGCAGTTAAGCCTTCCGGACTCCGTAGTCCCCTCAAAATTTACAACCTCAATAAATTCTGCACTTGTGAATGCAATCAAGGTAAGGAGGACCGAGCGGAGGTAAACAATTGTCATAATTTAGAGGCACGAGCACAAAAGCTGAGGCCAGAATGGAGGAGCTAATTGCTTCATTACAAATTCGTGGCCTCGGCCCATCAGGACCACGCGTGGACTTCAATTACGCCGCCGAGCAATTGCTCATTGAACGTTTACGTGATTTGGCAGTGAAATTATTATGTAGGTACACAGGTACAGGTACAGGTAACACTGAGGTACATACATTTTACTGCCACTTCTGTTCTTTCAAAATTAATGGTATCTAGGTACCTACAGAAGGTAAGACAGAAATATAATTAATTAACTAGGTATTAATATTAATTATCTAATATAGGTAATAAACACGTGACCTTATCAAAGTTGCGTGCCCTGAATTAAAAAAATATGCTGGTTGTTTGAGTTTAACTAAACAACGGCTAGAATTATCTTTCTTACTATTTTTAACCCCCGACAAAAAAGAGGGGTGTTATAAGTTTAACATGTGTATTTGTGTATCTGTGTGTCTGTCTGTGGCATCGTAGCGCCCAAGCTGATGAACCGATTTCAATTTTGTTGTATTCTGATCGAGAGTGTTTTTAGCTATGTTTCATGAAAATCGGTTCAGCCGTTTAAAAAATTATCAGCTCTTTTGTAGTTTAAAAAGTCGTCGCATCGGGGGTTTTCTAAATATTCAATTTTAGTTGTTAATTGTGTTTTGTGATAACTATACTTAACCTTAAAAATATTTAATTACTACATCGGCAATAAACACTGCGTAATCAAAACGAGAAAAAGGCGAATTTGAATGCATTAAAAAATAAAACCAAATGGGCATTTTTATACCCTTATCACATTCTTATCTGGAAGCTCGTTAAGGTAAGTAGGTACTTCTCGAGCCCTTTAAACAACGACATAGGACTGCGTTTTTTACATTCTACTTGCTCTGCTCGTAAAACGGTAAGTTACGGCTGTTATCGGCAAAGAAAAGGGGAAACATTTTTATAGAAATAAAAAAAATTATATCAAGCGCCTGATTGCTTACTGTTAGCAATAATATTTTGACGAGCTTTCCCATAAATAGATTTATGCCAGGCGCTAAATAGAACTTTACCTGTATAAATTTTAATTAGGATTTTATCAGTAATAGGTACTTAACTCCGTAGCAGGAAGGCTATTACCTAGAAGGGATTTACCTAGTATACGTTTATTCTTTGTTGAGATTATATTTATGCAAAATAAGTAGGTAGGTAGATACCTACTAGAAAAAATGGAAATTAACTGTCTTAATAACTCATTTTATCCTTTTTATACCCTAATTAAGTAATAATTATCAGCATATTATATACTGTCTGTTACAATGTACATTTCGCTATTAAGTAAAAAAAGTTCCATCAATAATATCCTTTGAATGTCCGCAAAATCCAATGTTACTATTCAAAGTACAATAACTCACTTGTTCCGTGAAGTCGGAACTGTATTAATTTCATATTTTACCCGGCCCGGACACTACGCGTAAACAGCTCAGTGATTCGGACGTAATCTCATATGTTGTTTGCTTTTGAGAATAATGGAACTATAGCAACTTATATATTGTAGATAATATACAAATGAGTCTATCGCTGGATAGTGAATGGATGAACAGCCAGCCTGACATCATCACTAGAGACAGCTATATTGACTAAGAATGACAACAGGTGATAGGTGGTAACCAATCGAGCGATCCTGACTTACAGAGGCATCTGTTAGTATTAAGACTAGCTTTGACACGGCACAAATCCTGAATTAAATTTAAGGTTGTCATCAATTATTTGGGTACGTAATAGCTCTTAAATCAAGAACTTTATAAGTAACTAGCTGACCCGACAGACGGTGTCCTGTCTTAACTTTGAATATTTAATTCGAATTTTTCTGCTCAACTTTCTCATTTTTTTCTTTCATAAGAAACTTCTCCTGACAATTATAAACACAACAAAAAAGAATTAGCGAAATCGTTCCACCCGTTCACGCGTGATGCGATGACCAAAGAAATAAAGATTCATTTTTATATATATATATATATAAAGATGGAAATTCTGCAACTGAAATCCATAATCAAAATAAAATCACAAATGACATGTCCATATCGTTTAAAATAATCATATCCGATGTGGGTATTGCAGTGATGCGTTATTCAATAATCACCGCTGTTACAATATTCATTGGAACTGTTTTGGGAATATTTGAGTGGCAGGTCACAACACGGTAGGAGCCGGTGACAGTGCATAATGGCTCTACCGCAACGGAAGCGGTCGGCAGACACTGCACGGACTGTACCTACTGTACGGAAGTGGGCACAAGAGTTGGAAAATGTCATTAATTATGATATTTTTAGCGTAACTACCTATCTACATACGTACCTTTTTAGTTTACCTACTTTTGAAAGTGGGTTTTGGTTGAAAAGTGACTAAAGGAACCAAGAGACTCCGGGTTCTATACCATCAAGGGTATTTAATCTATTGACGTGAATCTGAATCTAGTACATTCGCAGGGGATACCAGGACTGCTTGTAACTTGATAACATAAAATAGCTAGTTAATTTAAAAAAAAGGATGATGTAAAACGTTCCGAAAGTCAGAAATAATGATTTGGATCCATACCGTAGTTGTTCATTATGTAGACGCCTAGTAAACATAAATGACTAGTTTAGCGGAAAAGGGAAGATCTTCCAGCCAGGCGGGTGTTATGCCTGGCGGGGCGGCCGCTATGCCCCGGTGGTTATTCTCGGGGTCTTGTATATATAGTCACGATGCTTGCGAGACTTAATATCGGGATTCAGTTTTTCTATGAAGAATCCGTACATTGTATTGAGGCGCTGCATTTAGCGCCATCTGTCCGCTTCTGTCGGCGACGTGAATGTGAGGTCGCCACACTAATAAACAGTAAAAATCACAAAACAGTGCAAATTGCAAACTGAGTAGCAACCATCAAAATCTAAGAAAAATATTGTATAGTTTTTGCATAGGTCGTATTTTAATTACTTCAGAATAAAAATTATTGATAAAATACCACCAATTAATTCTATGTCCGATGATTATCTAATCCCCCTGAGTATTATTTCGAACTTTTTAAACAACCTGTATGTGAAAGTTAATTTATGACGCCCACACAGTACAACGGAAAAAAATGTATTAAGTAACTACTTAAGCATCTACTCGTAATCAAAAGCGGGATAACAAACGACACAAGTTTCAACTATTCAAATTACCTTCTAACCCCTAATAGAAACGTCCAAACTTTTCGCGCTCGCAAATTTCACAATCTTGCAAAACACAAATCTGTTCAAAGCGTAATCAGATAAAAAACTGTTGGCAAGCTTAATAAATGAGGCGGGTGGTATTCCCTTAACATAATGGAATCTTTTTAGACACTTTAAGACAGCACTTTAGCTTAATGAACAGCCATAATTCATTTTGACGCTCCTACTAACTAGAGCAATGGCATGGCGTGAGGTAGCAACACGCGGGTAATTAGTTCTACGGGGAGTTTATCGATTTTGATGATCATGTTAGACACTTTTGAAAGCGTAAATCCTTCACAGCTATTGTATTATTTCGCACAGAACATCAGGGTAACGTGGTTATTCGACGACCGCTTGGCGCAGTGGTTCGAGCGTAGGCCGCTCGGCTCACTGCATATGGTGGTTGCGGGTTCGATTCCCGCTGGCGTAAATTTCGGAAATGGCCTTTTCGTAATTTGCCCTGGTCTGGGTGTCACTGGGTTCGCCCCCAGTCCATTGTACGGTAGCCTTAGTACAAGCTTTGCTTAGTTTGGGACCATACAGTTGGTGTGTCAGTCTGGCGATATTTATTTATTTATTATTTATTTATGATAGCTGCGTTTCGTACAATGAGTGAGAGAGCCGGAAGCCCAACTCCTCCCTCCTCTCCCCTATTTTCCACTCCCCTTCCGGTCAGCAACGTGCGAGCAATGTCTGTTGTATTACAAGCAACTATAGGCTACGTTAATTGCTTAACATCAGGCAGGTCATACGCTTTTTGCCAACTTTGTTCTATACAAAATAAAAGTATGCTCCTAATATTAGTCCTTACCTTTGTGTTCAAATTCGTATCAGACTGGACGCTGTGAGTGTTTTAGTGAAACAATATTATTTACTAACTAGGTCCGCCTAGGTGGGCCGTGGCGCCCCCTGGTGGGACCAGGGGGCGCCACTTGGAGTGGTCGAAATTGGCACTCGATAGTACTGACAGTCTCCCTCTCCAACCTCGCGATAATTTGTATTTGTAGTGACACAGACAGAGGTGTCAGATAACGTCAGTCCAGTCCAATCAAACTAAATCTGGTGAGAGTTCGAAATTGTTTACCCTCATCGGGAAATAGTTGCCTATAGGTATCGATAGTTTAATCCACGAAGACGCGCCCCACCATTTCTCAAAATGCAATGTAATGTAATGCAATGTAATGTAATGCAATGGAATCACAATGTAAGTACCTACTACTAATGTGTTAGCTCTATCACAACGCACTTGTAAGGGATGTGGTCACACGAACACTTAGATTACAATATTACATTATAACTCCCCTCACCCCGCGACTTCCCTTCGGTAACAGTGGGGTATACCTTAATTTCATCCAAATCCATTTAGCTACTTTTGCATAGGTTATCCCGTGTCAAACTTACCAACAAACTCTTGCATTTTAACCGAATATCAGTAGTATTTCCACATCAACCTTCTAATCAAGCCACCTAGTTATTATGAAAAAACATATCTCGCACTCGAGCCGCCCCGTACCACTTCAGAGAACAAATTGAAATTCCCGGTAGGTGGAATTAATTAGCACTTATTAAAATGCCAACCTAAGCTCTTGACATTTGAAATCGAGATGTTCCAAGAAACTTAAGGAAAAACTCCGCTCGATGGAGGAACACTTAATTGATTGTGATTAGGGAGTCAAGAACTTCTCTGAAAGCGTATTCTCATGAATTAAACACTCAATAGTTACTCCTCTAAGACTTAAATGTGAAAAGGATGTTACCTTACTTCATAAAATAATTTCTTTTCGTATCAATTTTGACGCGACCAAGTGAGATAGACGCTACTGGTTCGGTGCTACCTATCTTCTATACAAATAAATAAAATTGGAGTGTCTGTTTGTAATATCAAAATAACACCTTTTCACTAAATGCATATGAAAGTACATACGACACCAATAGCAAAAACGAGATTTTAAAAAATTTTGTCTGTCTGTCTGTCTGTCTGTCTGTCTGTCTATCTGTGTGTTTGTTCCGGGTAATCTCCGAAACAGCTGGACCGATTTTGACGGGACTTTCACTGGCAGATAGCTGTTGTAATAGGGAGTAACTTAGGCTACTTTAATTTTTGAAAAACAATTAGGGTTCCGCGTAAAAAAATAAAAACACATGAAATCAAAGAGTATCTCCGAAACGGGGGGACCGATTTTGACGGGACTTTCACTGGTAGATAGCTGATGTTATAAGCAGTAACTTCTATTTTAGAAAAACAAAATGTTAAAAAATGGGTTCTGTCGTGCGGGCTCACAACGCGGGAGCGGGCTTTTTTGTTAAGTTAAATTCCACGCGGACGAAGTCGCGGGCTCAGCTAGTTATAAGTATAAATGCATTGCGACCTGATGAACACCGATGAAGTCGAGGCAATAGTGACATGTTATGTAGGTTCTACCATTTTATATATAAGAACTGATAAATTTAAATATTTATCTAGTCTTAGGTACATAGATTAAAGTCGTCACAACATTCTGCGTGCGTATCGTCCGGTAATGTACCTAACCTCGTTAATTAATCTACCTAAATACCTATAGGATTTTGTAACAGGATAAGGATAGGTTTTTAATTATACGCACCACAAAAATAACTAACTTAAAATCTGGATATTTTAACATTTCAATGTATGATTTGCAAAACAAATGAGACTGTTGAATGATGGGTTTATTTTCAATGTGATTGTTATTTCAAACCGAACTCAGTTGCAACTGATGCAATTACCCATATAACTACAGTTAACTCTATCCTGTTAGTAGAGACAAGACATTTGCGTCATGCTGTACCTACTAGATAACAAGAATTTATTAAACAATTATAATTTGAGCATTACGTACTATAAGTAGATTAATTACAAAGTCTAATTACAAAATCTAGACTAATTACAACATCTAAAGATTTTTGGTGGCATCGATATAAAGAAATATAAAGTAATGTTGCAAAACAAGCCTAAATCAACTGTAAATTAGTTACTGAATATTTATGTACGTAACAAGCTCACTTAATAAAAATTTAGGTAAAAAATGCGTCAAGGTGGCAAATACACCTTAAAATTTACCTTGATCTGATTATAACATCGAAATATATAACATTCATATTTCTTACCACTTGGTCGTCTCTTAAACGAAATAAGCAGACCATAATATTTCTCGCCTAGATAAGTATAAATAGATTTAGTCATTATAAAAGTCCTCTGCTTTTTTCCCAACGGAACAGAATCTAGCGATAAAATATGTAGTCAATCGCTCTGAGCTATTCCCAGTTGGTCGCTTGGGGAGGCGCAGACTAATAATATTCGGAATCAATACGACTCACTAAGTAGGAATATCAATGTCTAATATTGATGTTAATTAATACACGATGTGATCAGTATTGCGATGAGCAATTAGGCTTTGATCAATTAAGAATATTCGCTCCGGCTCGCACCTCTGGGTTTTTCGAAATATATGTGCAAATCATAATTTCTATATATATGACTAGCGGCCCGCCCCGGCTTCGCACGGGTACATTGCGGTTACATCATTCGAGTTTTAGTAAGGATCCCTAATTTTTTTTTAAATATATTATAGCCTATGTCACCCGGGGATAGTGTAGCTTCCCAACAGTGAAAGAATTTTTCAAATCGGTTCAGTAGTTTCGGAGCCTATTCATTACAATCAAACAAACAAAGTTTTCCTCTTTATTATATTAGTCCTACTAATATTATAAATGCGAAAGTTTGTGAGTGTGGATGTATGTATGTATGTATGTATGTATGTTTGTTACTCCTTCACGCAAAAACTACTGAACGGATTTAGATGAAATTTGGAACACAGATAGATTATAACCGGGATTAACATATAGGATACTTTTTAACCCAATAATCCAATACTACGCGGATGAAGTCGCGGGGCACAGCTAGTATGATTATAACTTGATTACGGTGAAGGTAAACATCGTGAATTTTCGAAATATATGTGTAATCCGCCAACCCGCACTGGGCCAGCGCGTTAGGTTACGGCCTGAATCCCCACGTGGTAAGACGAAGCCCGTGTCCACGAGTGGGACGTCAAAAGGGATAAATTATAATTATTGAGAATATTCGTGGTTCATTATTGCTATCATATACATATAAATAAAGTTAAATATAAGTAAGTAGATATAGCTTTAATGAATTATATAAATAGGTAGATGGCAAATGGTGAGAAAAATCGGCTCTGACGTAAACATATCGCATAAACGGCGCATTTAAATTCTCATTGATACTGTTTTATAAAGTAATCAATTGTGCTTCAGACCAAGGTTCGTTTCAAATTCCATTAAAGCACAATGTTAATAAAAACGAAATGAAAACGAATAAAGACATAGCAGCTTACGATTGGCTCGCGCTGTCATTACCACTGCACAGTGGATACATTCGGCCGGCGGGCACAGACAAATTTTAAATTTTTAATCGCCCTTCGACGAACTTAATTTCAATTTAAATTCATATTGGCTCCTCGCGTTGCCGAATTCGACTCTAAAAATGTTTTTTTGCCGAATCAATTTTATTGAGTTTCGCTGATTACTCAGCGCGGTTTGCGGTTGATTTTAAATTATGAAAGGCAACGATATCTTGTTTAAATACAGCCGAATACATACAATTGATTTTATCTCTTTGTCTGATTGTTATTGATTGTGAATGCTGAAAAAACCTGCGATAGATTATTAATTTACTTTAGGTTATTTAAGCTTACCTAATGAAAACCTAGCGCCTTTACAATTGGACATTACTTTTGCAGTATGGGACTAAAACATACTTCTGCAGGCCAAAACTAACCCAAGCAGATAGTATTGAAGGTTGGTTTCAGTTTGCAGTGGCACCTATGTGTGGGTTGGATCAGTCTCAGATCAGTCAGGATTTACATATTTCCCAAAATATAGGCTGTTTCTGCTGCACTTATTTTTACAATTGTCAGTTCGTAGTTTATTTTTACCAATCGAATAATTTGTTTGAAATTGCATAAGAAATAGTTTTTGGATACATTTTTGAGCTAATCTAAGCTCAATCATGCGTATATCATGACTTAGGTATAAGGCGGGATAATGTATGTTATTTACACGTTAGTTTCCGTTTGGTGTACCTACGTCATACAATAATAGATGCCAAGCTTACCTACACCTGGCATTAGGTTGATCTGGGAACCTATTTGGCCCACCCAGGAATTTACCATCATCTTTTTTGTCATCTTTTTTGTTGTTGTAAATGTATTTATTGTTTTTCTTTTCTCTTTTTATTGTGCCTTTTGAGCTGTGTGAAATTATTATTTTTTTCTTTCTATATGTAAGATCCCTAAAAAGAATCTGTACCAATTTTATTTTAAAACAGGTCATTTCAATGACCCAACCGCAGTTTAAAATACAGGCATCGCCAACCCACTGTGCTAAGCCGCAACGTACAAACATCCTAGCGTAAATCTGAAGAATTCATAAGCACCACAATATAATTAAGCCTGCATCCGTATTGTGTACCGACGGCCACTTAAATTCCCAGTGAGCTGGCTACTCGCTGCCATGATTGCATTAAAGCACTTACAAACTTTGCCCATTTCGTCTGTTGACACAACCAGCGTGCTGTTATAGGTTTTGCCGAAATTTAATTTTGCTAAATTCCATTTTAATATTATGCCATTGTCTTTATTTCATAGTTTGTGTTTGCACAAACTTTATTTTAATGAATTTATCAACAACAGATTGCGGTGGATTCGTTGTTTTAATTAAGCAATATAACTTTTTAGGGTTGCGTAAATTGATACAGACAGGCACTAAAGGCTGAGTTGGAGAGTTTTTTCCTTCTTTACCTATACAGGGTAAATTTTATTGGATTTTAAAAGGTCAAATTGATATGAAGGGCTTAGTAAAATGCAAAATCTTTATAAATATGTTCAAAATTCGTTGTGTACGTGTGTTTGTAATTCTTCTCTTCAGGTGACAGAACTTTAATATATTTTGACGACCGCTTGGCGCAGCGGTTCGAGCGTAGGCCGCTCGGCTCACTGCACATGGTGGTTGCGGGTTCGATTCCCGCTGGGGATAATTTCGGGAATGCCCTTTTCGTAATTTGCCCTGGTCTGGGTGTCACTGGGATCGCCCCCAGTCCATTGTACGGTACCCATAGTACAAGCGTTGCTTAGTTTGGGACCATGGTGTGTCAGTCTGGCGCTATTTATTTTTACTTATGGTGTAACTTGGATGTTTCTTTGCTACAGTTGGACCCGATAGGTGGCGCTATTGTCGACTTCCAGAAAATAAAATCTACGCTAGCGAAGCTTCGTGCAAAAGCTAGTATGTAATCGTAATAAATAAGACCTTGTAGAATAATCTATTTTATACTTTTATTTCGCTTGATTGTTTATTAATATCACAGGATTTAATTAATATTATTAGTGATATGCTCTAAATCTTCTGTGGTACACGAAGGATCACTGATTGGCCAATGAGTACTTACAATATATCGTACACAAAGGTATCTTTATTCAGTAAATTATTATTGAATGTTTAAAGGTTGATTAACACATCCAACATAATAATATTTTACACAGTATGAGCCAACACTATTGGACCGTAACCCATGGATTACCAAAATTATAATAAATTGTGCTTATGAAAATAATACTCATAAAAAGTAATGAAATAAAATTACTTAATTAAATAATTTATTTTTTCACCGCTGAACCGCCGCGGCTGCGTACCACAGCAAAAGCGCGTTGCGGTACCGTTATTTTTAATAATTTAAGCTACGAATTCAATATTGGATGTGCGTTTTAAACAATAGTTTGTATTGAATCTGTAAATAAAGTAGATTTCACCAGACATACTCACCTACTGTCGAGGCGTTAATAGCCACAAAATAAGTATTCAAAGTTATTAAAAAAATTGACATAGACTGTAGGTTGCGTTAGTACCTATGTGGAATGATAAATTATTAGAATGATGAAGAATGGATTATCCTACTAATATTATAAATGCGAAAGTTAGTGAGTGGGGATGTTTGTTACTCTTTCAGGCAAAAACTAGTGAACGAATTTGGATGAAATTTGGAACACAGATAGTTTATAAACGGGATTAACACATGGGATACTTTTTATCCCGATAATCTCGAAATGTTTTTTAAGTTAAATACTTCGCGGACGAAGTCGCGGGCATAAACTAGTATTAAATATATTTAAATGTAATTAATTCTTAAAATGAAAGGATGCGTTGTCTATCACACATACTCACATCACGAACAGCCGTACCTTTATTTATGGGATAGTGACATTTTTTTTTATAATATATTTATCAATACTTAATATGTTATAAAATAACTCCCAGTAATATAATTTTCAAAATAAATTTTAAATAAACATTAATTTTTTCAAAATTATTTCACAGTGTTATCAAACTATAATTCTTATGAGTCAATGTGAAAATATATTAAATCCAATGAGCATGAATCATCATACCGATTTTGGAGCCGTATTGCTATTTTTTTAACTTTTTTTTTTGTAACTTTAACTAATTTATCTATATTTCTTTTGCAATTCATTAGCCGTCCCTCGTCGCCAACTTTTATTAACCGGAGCGGTTCTACATTACCCGGGCCTTCTCTGCCTAAAAGCGATTTAAAACGCGCGTCCGACATAGCGCGTCCAAAATTTATTACACCATTTCACTTATTCATCAGCTATGCAAATGAAAAGCAAATAAAGAGAGAAATGACCATCCCCCGTATAACGTACGCGAGTTGGTTTTATCTCAAAAGCGATCAAACATTACGATCCCCATTTCACACAACGCATTTCCATATGCGCTATAAATAATGCCTTTTACCTCCCATTCAAATAAAGGGGCCACATAGATACATTTTGGTGGTGGCTAGATAATATGTTTCGGCGACAAATAAAGGGATTTAATAATTAAAATAATGATTTAACCCTTTTAACATCCCACTCCTGGGCATGGGCCTCCCCGGTCAATACGAAGGGGATTTAGGCCATAATCCACCATAAGATAGGTACCTGTACTGAACTACAGTTAAATTTGAAGAAATAATGATTTAGGAGACGGACTCTCACCACACACGCTCGGCTTGTCAACCTCCATATAAACAAATATAAGTTAACAGATAATCGAAAAGGCCAAATAGACCGAACTTCGTCAAGAGTATGTCTGGCATCAGTGTCCGGGACCCTGATAATAATATGAAATTTACCGCAGAACAAAGCAAATTAAAAGGATAACTCGACACGTGTTTCGCATCTGAACGAGACAACCTCAGAATATTTGGGCTGCGACTGAGTGAGTAAGTACTTACCATACGCACGCCTTATATTACTAACATCTTTAATACAAATAAGGATAATTATTAACCGCACCACTGATAATGACGTAGTCTAATCCAATCACATGACCTAGCTGTCCCTGGCGTAGCATTTATTATTATACTATAATACTAGCTGAGCCCGCGACTTCGTCGGCGTGGAATTTAACTTAACGAAAAAGCCCGCTCCCGCGTTCTAAGCCCGCGCCACAGATACCATTTTTTTGTTTTTCTAAAATAAAAGTAGCCTAAGTTACTTCTCATAACATCAGCTATCTACCAGTGAAAGTCCCGTCAAAATCGGTCCAGCTTTTTCGGAGATACTCTTTGATCTCATGAGTTTTTATTTTTTTACGAGGAACCCTAATTGTTTTTCTAAAATTAATGTACCCTAAGTTACTCCTTATAAGATCAGCTATCTGCCAGTGAAAGTCCCGTCGAAATCGGTCCAGCCGTTTCGGAGATTACCCGGAACAAACACACAGACAGACAGACAGACAGACAAAAAATTTTTAAATCGCGTTTTTGCTATAGGTGTCCTATGTACTTTCATATGCATTTAGTGAAAAGGTGTTATTTTGATATTACAAACAGACACTCCAATTTTATTTATTTGTATAGATTGTATAGATATAGGACAGCCCGCCATAAGGTGGACCGATGCTGGGTTAATTTGTGGGGAAACTGGAGACCTAGTTCCAACGGTGAAATTCTTCCTGCCTATGGAAAACCAATGTACCTATTAATTTTGGTGGTGGAAATGTTGTAGTGCTCTAACCATTGTCCTGGACAATAAATCTGTAATAACAGCCTGAACCGCTGCACTAATGAGGCATTTTAAAATATTTTCAGACAAGTATGTGTCTCATCTAGTCTCACTCCCAAATGTAGAGCACCTATAACCGCAAAAATATATGAGTTCCAGTACAAAAACAGAAAGCCCAGAGGCGGCGCGCGAGGCTTTCACGTGCCGAATCCCCACTGAGATATAAGGTACGGAATGCGAGCATAACAATAATTTTAGATCCATTATACTGACGCCGTAGCCAACTAGAGCGATGTTTTTTGCCAACTTTTTTATGCAGAGAAAAGCCTAAGTACGCACATAGGATTTTACGGGGGCGCGCATTCATACCCGCAGTGTTGTGAGCGGAATTCATAATAACGTAATTAATGAGGGCCAAAGCGTCGGACCTCTGAACACGTCCGACCTGCATGCAAAAACCTCTTTGGAGGAGGTCGGCCGGTATTATTTATTGCTGGCGGCAAGAAGCAAAATTTTAGGCGTAAACAAGAATAGGTACCGAATATTGGTTGCGGCTCGAGTTTCTTTGGCGCCGACTCGGCATTTTGTACGCGACGGCGTTTTAGAGCATTATTAATTGAATATACGTCTGCACAGGGTCGGCTTAGCCAGGTTGGGGGACCTAGGCAATGCAGGTCTCGGGGCTTACCTACCTAAAGTACCTAAAGTTTACCTTACCTACCTAAAGTATATTTTTTTTACTACATAACAAAGATATGCCTTCACTCTATTCAATAAAAAAATTGAAACAAATAAAATTTGCATTTTTCTCAAAGCACAGGGCCCCAGCTGATGCGGGGCCCCCAGACAGTTTCCTATCCTGTTTTATGGATAATCCGGCCCTGCGTTTTACGCCCTACAGACCAAAACCAAGCCTAGTGCAAGTAGTTGTAGGTAGGTATCAGTTTGCTGAAATAGGTATGTGTGAGTTGGATTATTATCAAATTGAAGAGTTAGTAACTTATTTGTGAACGGCGTGGTTTTAATGAGGATAGAGATAACTAATATTAAATTGAAAAGCCATAAAATTGTATAAAGGGGTTAATGTAAATTTTTTTCCAATAAAAATGACAAAATATTCATCGCAACCAATTACCGATAATTTGGTTGAATGTGGTAATTTTCGGTACATGTAATAGACACGGATACTGATTGCTTCTTTTGTAAATATTTAGGTAGGTAACTTCTCGGAAGATGCCTACAGTTTTTCGCTTGTAACAGCTAGGATGATATTGCTATTCGGAAAATAATAGGAGTTCATTTGAATAATGAGATCGTACAAAGGTAAACGTTTTCCCTATTTGAGGAAAAGTCCTCAAATAGGGAAAACGTTGGCGGGCAATTTTATTAGTACTTTGGAATTTTGTAACAATAGTTATTGCTATTATTTGATTTTTTGTTGAAAATATAACTTTAACTTTTCTGTACTATACGTGTGTATTGGATCTAAAATGTCATATCTTTAAAATTATAAATAGTATGCGCGCACACACACAAGGGAGTCGAGAGCGGTGGCGTAGAGGGAACATGACGGCATGAGAGAGCGTCATGCCATTTGCCGTGACGACAAACTCGATTTTACTGCCAAAATGCGCCAATATTTTTAACAATATCTTCAATGCCTCCTTCTTATATACCTATAGACGATCATGAGTTGGTCCATCACGTTTCGGAGGTAAATCTGAAGGAGTTTTTCAGGAAAAACGCCGTCCTAAATTAGTCGTAATGGATCAGAGCAGTTTCAACTGTTGACCTTTTGTTAATTAAAACGTTGGTGTAAAACAGAGCATCCAATACTCTACAACGATAGGATTGGTATATTCGAAAAAAAAATCTATTGATCGTGGAATTGGGTAGAAGCAGGCTTTAAATTATTTATGAAAGAGTTTTGGTTAGCTAAGGGTGTAACCGCACCAATATATCGATTGCCGATCGATCCATCGATCAATAGTAGTAAAAGATGAGTCGACGTCGACGACAGTTTCTGCATAGTGACGATCAATCGATCTGTGTAGTGCGCCCTAAGTGATGACGATTCCTATGAAAATTATCTATGATCTTGCCTCCTGCCGTCTCAAGCCCAGTATATTTTCAGTATTTTTTTCTTTTCGTAACGACTGCCGCCATATAACGAAACGTAACGAGCATCTCTTTATATCTTTATAAAATACCGGCGTGCCGAGTGTGTGTCGAGCCGCTTAGGAGGGAAGAACGCATCGTAATTCTCCTCCTTAACGGTTCGAATGATTGTGATGTTGATTTTTTTGTACTTATGGGTTCACCTGGACAGTTCTTAGGTATAGTTGAACCCGGTAGATGGCGTTGTCGTCGCCATTAAGAAAATAAAATCTTCGCCAGCAAAGCTGCAGGCATAGGTAGTAGTACCTACCTAATTAAAGTTTGGGCGACTTGGCTAGGCAGTTCTTCCTGTCTATTCCCATTTTTTCTCCCGCCCTTTTAACCTGACTTGAACTGTAAGTACGCATAATCTACTCAATTTTACACCCGAGTTCTACTGAAGTTTACTGAGAACTTATGTTACAGGTATTCATCGATATCTATAATAATAAAAATAATAATTTAGCCCTTCTTTTTGACGTCCCACTGCTGGGCACGGGCCTCTCCTCAACATGAGGGGGATTCAGGCCATAATCCACCACGCTGGCCCAGTGCGGGTTGGCGGATTTCACATGTCTTTCGAAGATTGGTTAGATCTTCTAAGACATGCAGGTTTCCTCACGATGTTTTCCTTCACCGTAAGCAAGTGATAATTATATAGAAATTATGATTCGCACATAGATTTCGAAATATCCAGAGGTGCGAGCCGGGATTTGAACCCAAGGCCTGGTGCCCGCAAGACGCGTGCTTTAACCAATCGGCTATCACTGCTATTTTCATCCATATCTAGTATATTGTTATTATTATTGGGCGTATATCCCCACGCTGTTAATACCGCATTAGCGGTGACTCCAACCAAACTATAGTGTCAATTTAGCATGTAATGAACTGCTCTAATTAGTGATTCAGCCTGTTCGTTGTGGTCACGAGAAATACGCGCAAATTGATTGGAATTTCATAACAAACATAGCAATCTAATTTCCATGGATGACATCAATATAGGGTTTATTATTTTGTATCGGGCGCCTTAGATGATGCAAGTAAAGGTACCTATCACAAAATCCTTTAGAAATAAACCTATCAGATGTTTTTTTTGTGGTAGGTAGGTACCCACATCATGTTTAGCATTTACTAAGACGCCAAGCAAACTACCGCGCATTAATAAAATAAGACCTAATAATATATTTTCATTATATAGCTACCTACACCTACAGCATGTACTGATACTGATTTGAACCTATTCCTAGGTTAAGTATTTAGATTACTTAAAGGGTTGGATTGGTGCATAAAAAACTACCTACTAGTAATGTCTGTACACCACTTTGTAGTAGTACCTATGTGGTGGCCTAGATCTTGTGCACCTCTGCTAACACCATTATGAAGTTGAAGCGTGATCATAGGTATACTTTCTACACCATTCTCCCTTGTCATACCGGAAACGCGATGTTGCCCGTCTTAGTAATTATTAAGTGCATAACATTTTACATACCTTTACAGATTCTTAGGTTGCAAACCACAGCAGACTCACAGCAACCTTCCCAGCATCAAAGTTTCAGCCGAACCACTCACAAGCACAGCACTAAAGTTTACAATATTATTTACAATGCACCAATATAAACACGTACCGAATCTAACCTAAAATTCCCACATTTACCACAAATTCAACTATTTCAAACAAAAAACGTTACAAAAATTTTAAATTTAAGTATAGTTCATAATATAATAGTAGACTTTAATTGCGAAAACGTATTTTTTAATAGTAAATAATCGGAAACAGAGATGCTCCCGTGGGGTTGTTGTCAAAACTGTCATTTGTTCGACGCCATGGTTATGACGCATGCGTGGTGTGGGCTTTGGGTAATGCGCATGGCAGTTTTAAAATTCAAAGAGGTTTAAAGTTAAAAGACTTGGTTTAAAAAAAAAATAAGTTGGTGCGGCAGCTACTCTCGCCAAGTCCAGTCCAAAAAGGCCTTCGTTGTTTAAAACCCAGGTCCACGTAGGACAGTCCTACCGTAGGACATCTGATTGAAAATATTAATTAATTAAATTCTTTACAAATATAGTATGGTTTTCACCCATTTTCACCTTAAGAAGGAAGTATAGGAACATCAATGCGGTGTCAAGCATTTTATAGCAAGAACAAAATATGTAATACTAGTTGCTGCCCACGACTTCATCCGCGTAGTATTTACCTTAACAACAATTTCGGGATTATCGGGATAAAAGTATCCTATGTGTTAATCCAGGTTATAAACTATCTGTGTTCCAAATTTCATCCAAATCCGTTCAGTGGTTTTTGCGTGAAGGAGTATCAAACATACATCCACACTCACAAACTTTCGCATTTATAATATTAGTAGGATAATTTAATCTTAATTTTTTTATTAGAGTCGTCATTTAGTTGTTGTGATATCTCAATATTGTAAGTAAGGTCCGTATTAATAAATCAATCGCAAGTCACTCTAATGTCATACCAGTACAAAATGTCACATCAAAAGCGTACTCAAGATGGCTCTTAGACTTGAGACCGATTTATTAAAACGGGCCTAGGTGTGTTACATGGAATTATTAAGTACCTATTACGTGTATCTCACCAATCGGTAAGTAGCTACCCTCATTTTTCTATTAAGGTAACAATTTAATAGCCTTTCCAGTAAACAAAACAATTTCAATTCACAATATAGTGTGGGTACACATAAATTATAAAAGCTTATAAAGCTAAGCTCACACCCACACAGCGACGCGTTATGTCTGTGACTTATGACAAAAGTTACACGAACTGTTTGAACAAAACGCTCATGCTGAACCTTTAATCGTCCAAACTTTAATTAAATTTGCTTAAAAAAGATCCCCCTTCACGTTGATAGACTATCAAGATAATGTTTTAGATTAAGAATAATTAAAGTCGGAGTTTTGTTTGCTAATCTGTGATAGGAGAGAAAATTTTCAGAAGAATTACAGAAATATTTTCAAAACAATAATATAATTTCCAGCTACTATCACCGAGCATTTTATATAATACTAGCTGTGCCCGCGACTTCGTCCGACTGGAATTTAACTTAACAATCACCCCCTATTTTATCCCCTTGGGGGTAGAATTAATCAAAATCCTTTCTTAGCCGATGCCTACGTCATAACATCTACCTGCATGCCAAATTTCAGCCCGATCCGTCCAGTGGTTTGGGCTGTGCGTAGGTAGATCACTATGTCAGTCAGTCAGTCAGTCACCTTTGAGTTATATATATTTGGATCCAATATTACCTATGATTTTGTAAGATTTATATAATTATAATAATATTGTCTTGGAAATCGTATCGGTTTTATAGCCTAGTCTGACGTAATCGGAATAACTCTAGCCTATAGAAAGATGTCAATATATTTTGCAACCAATTACATCATATCTAATCGGATACGTCTCAATATGGTAACGCCCAATACCCAATAGTCTCAGTCAGATTCAGTTAGGTTATCATATTATCACAGTCTATAGATCTGTAGCCTATAGGTCTACCATGATTTTTACGCCCGCTAGCTCGTTAATGTGTATAGTAAACCGCACATTATCACTCGAGGAAACATCAATTTGCCGTACAAATATTTTACGGAAACGCTAGCGATTATCGACTCCTAGTGAACGTTCAAACTCATAGTAGATCTAAGAACCAAATCGACTCGTTCGCGGGAATAAATGATTGAGAACTCTATCAGTCAGTAAATAAGCGTGTGTTATAATTAGGTCGGTCAGTACCTAATCATATGTTACATACAATGTATATTTCGTTTGACAGCTATTATGATTGAACACAAATTTCATCAGAAAGTCTGTTTCCAACCAAAGGGCACTTGCTTGATTGTATGTCCTTTTTAGGGTTTTCAACGCCAGTTCTCGCGAAATATATTATTATTTCAAAGTTATTTATTTATGCATACTTTTACTATTCATGTGTAGCATGGAATGTTATTTATTACAGTGACCATAACCTTCATCAAAATAATCTTATTTATGGATCATTATCTTGGATTTATTTGTTTCAGAATATGGTTATTTATTTAAGAAGAAAAAAACAACGTACGGATGCAATGATACTAATTCTGTCAACGTCAAAGTTGTCGTCTCAAGTAGTTTCTGAGAGCACCTACATTTTCTTGTAGCAAACAGTTTAATAACAAGTAATATATTGGATACACCAACGTTTCACTCTACATACCTAGAGTAAGTATCGAGTGATTAGTAGAGTAAGGCCCATATTAATACATAATTATATTTCAATACTGAGAGCGATCTCGAGTACGCTTTTGACATGTTATTTTGTACTGATGTAGCATAAGAATGACATTTCCAAGAATGCTCTCAAACTTAAGACCGATTTATGAATACGGGCCAAACGCTACCGAGATATATCAATTTTCACGTACAAAACTTAAAGAAAATAATCACATTAATATTTTATAAAAAATTAATTTACTTTTCTTTTAATTTACAGGATAGTCAGCAACCCTGCACGTCAATAACAATTTGAAGAGTACCGCAATGACTAATTTTCTACAAACGTCAGTGTAATTGCCAAGTGCGTGTGTGCAATAACATAACATGCGGTTTTGATATTCCAGTCGACATTTAGGATCACATAGCCTATAGATGCTAGCAGTACCAAAGCCATTGCTCGCCTCTTGCCGACCGGGAGGGAAGTGGGGATTGGGATAGTGGGGATTGGCCTTCTAGCTCTCTCACTCATCATACGAAAGGCAGTTGTTATAATGGCTACTTTACGCCCATCTTTTGTGAGAGAGTGATACTACCCTGTTCAAACCAGCTTATATATGAGCTTGAGTCAATGGCTACAGCTTGGCTCTACCACCGGTTTTTTTTAAGTTTACTAGCAAAGTAAGTGTATCACATTACTAGTATTCCCGTTAGCCCCTCCAGCTAAGCTAATGCTAGTGATAGTAGTGGGCTCACGTCAACAGTTAAATGGCCAGGATGGGGATCGAACCCGGAACCTCGAACCACTGGGTTATTGAAGACTTAAAGTATCATTCAATAATTTAAAGGAAGCTTTTTTTATTTTGGAATCTTATTCGAAACCTACTGGTTCCGGTTGTAGCAATTTGGCGCATGTCACAGATGTGTATCTAGAGCCACGCTCCCAGGTGCATCTAATAAGGATATAGATACATGAGACGACAACTGTGAAATTGCCTGATCGTGACGTACGCCGCGGCGCCGCTGCCCCCAATGCTGTTGCGTGTCGAACATTTGCTTTGGAGAGACGTGGAAACGCTTGGATAGCTTACTGTATAAAGTTTTATTACATGATATCTACTATATAAAAATAAGTCGGGTTTTCCTTCCTGACGCTATAACTCCAGAACGCACGAACCGATTTCCACGGTTTTGCATTCGTTGGAAAGGTCTCGGGCTCCGTGAGGTTTATAGCAAAGAAAATTCAGGAAAAATTGCAACAGAACGCGGACGGAGTCGCGGGGCACAGCTAGTTTCTATATGATTATCACTTGCTTATGGTGAAGGAAAGCATCGTGAGGAAACCCGCATGTCTTGAAAGTCGAACCAAGTTTCGAAAGACATGTGAAATCCGCCAACCCGCACTGGGCCAGCGTGGTGAATTAAGGACTGAATCCCCCTTGAAAATTGTGGGAAGGCCCGTGCCCAGCAGACACGTTAAAAGGGCTAAATTATTACGACAATTAACTGATAATTATATAAATTTCGTTGTTTTTAACGTTTCCCTTTAATTTACTTTTGTTAAACATAACGCGCTCTGACACAGATTCAAACTCATGTTTTTTAATAAGCAGCCCGAATGTTGGCGAGCCCGGCAGTGATCGACATGAACTCGAACATTATTTAGTACCATTTGGTATCGCTTCTCGTTGGCCGTGGTATAATGTCAAAATGAATGGAATAATACGTTGAAGTTTTGCGGATGGAGCTACAGATATTTATGTTATTGCGGTGAAATTATTTAATTTAATTATTCTTCTTCGGATAAGCCACCATTTTCCGTCTGAGGGAGGCGTGGAAGACTTGAGGCTGCTAGGCTAATTAGTATACAGCTAAAATATTTTTCAATTTTAATAAAAATATTTAAACGACCTGAAAAAATCCTGGGTGCACTAAAAACCTCAAAATATCTTGGGACCTTATAAATTTATTTCATTTGGAGTCTTTTTTTTTTTTTTTTTTATTTCGAAATAGGCAAGTATTTGACCACAATCTCACCTGATGGTAAGTGACGATGTGGTCTACGGTGGTGCATACTTGCCTAGAAGGTACCTGTTCACTCTCGACTTGAAAACATCCAGGTTATAGTCAACCGGGAACAAAGACGCCGGCAAGGTGTTCCATTCCTTGGCAGTTCGCACAATAAAAGTGGAAGCGAAACGCTTGGTATGAACTGAAGGAATGTCCACGGTGTGTGGGTGCATTGTATCCGTGCGTCTTGTCGTCCGATGGTAGAATGGAGATGGGGGAATTAACTCGTGTAATTCCATCGCACACTCCCCGAAATGTATCCTGTAGAAAACTGATAGGCTGGCAACCCTGCGTCGGTGTTCCAGGCTCTGCAACTTAGCCTGCACTAGGGTTTCACTGCCAATGAGCCTTCTTGCCCGCTTATCTATTGAGTCCAGAGCCTTCAGCTGATACTTAGCAGAACCATCCCAGAGATGGCTGCAGTACTCCATACACGATCGGACTTGAGCTTGGTATAAGTTTAGAAGCTGCCCCGGTGTGAAGTACCGCCTGACCTTCCCCAGGATGCCTAGCTTCATTGCAGCAAGTCTGGCTTTGGACTCAATAAAGGGACCGAAATTGAGCTTAGGACTAAGTGTAACACCCAGCAGCTCAAGATGGTCCCTCACGGGCACAGATACATTCCGGAAAGTCGGAGTCAGTTGGAATGGACTCCGTTTTGCAGAGAACAGACACGCTTGGGTCTTGGAAGCATTGAACTTGACCAGGTTGGCATCGCCCCAAACGGAGACTGCCTGCAAGGTCAAATTCAATCTTTCGACCATAGCCTCTCTTTTGGACTGAATCAGCGCTGCCCCGGCTCGTGCGTCGGAGAAGTATCTCTCTGATACTGTGCTGTCATCTGCCTACCCAAAGATACCAGGTCTAAGAAGGTCGTTTATGTGCAGCAGGAAAAGAGTAGCAGAGAGAACTGACCCCTGAGGTACCCCGGCATTAATTGCCAATTGGTCAGATGTGAAGCCGTCAAGGACTACTCGTATCGACCGTTCCCTCAGGAAATCTGATATCCAAACACACAGGCCTGCTGATATACCATAGGATGGAAGCTTGCTAAGAAGACTATCGTCGTCAATCGGTCGTGAGTCGGTGTCAATTCAAGTAAATACAGATTAGTAACAAAGTTGTAGTCCTAACAGAGTGAAAAGATAGTGAAACCGGTCCACAATTGACGGAGAAATCGGTGTACACACCTAAAAAGCATACAGACGTACCTCCCTTTTTTGAAGTCGGATAAAAACGGCTGCCCATTTACCCTGAATTGAAAACATGTATCGAAATTCAATTTCGATTTCCAATCCACAATCTTGCATTACTGTTATAACATTTGAATTTTAGGTGCTCACAATTTCTTGTGAGCACCTTAAATTAGGGCTTTCGCCCTACCTACCGCTCTTAACCTAATCGCTCAGCCTCCCCTCCAGAAACGGATGCAAATATATTTACTTACATACGTCTGCCGCGAGAAACGCGGAGGAATTAATTTCCTGTAACAAAATTGCTTTTTTCGTATTGTTTTCTAAAAGATTTTTTCGCCCTGAAGATCGCGTTGTGTAACTAATCAATTACTTAGATAGATATATGCTTGAATAAAATGATGTTTTGTACTGGTAGCGGGATTTAACATCTCCTTTAAACACTAAATGTGAGTCTAAACCCACATCACAATTAAAATGCTTGCATAATCGCTACGGATCAACCAACCCCTTGGACAAAAGTTTTCGAATGACATAAGCTTAATAAGGTGTATAAACCAATCATAATGCGTTATATCCGCTTCCGCCCCGCAACTGTTTCCGGAATTATTTCTGTGTAAGTTGTTCATTATCTTTCTATTTAATATGTTTCTAAATTTTTTTCTTTTGTTTGGTTTGGGAATAAACCACATTTTTCAATTTCATTTTTATGTATTCCTTGTGTGGAGCCAGAAGTAGATTGGTCTGTGATAATCGTCGATGCATCCAACGGCAGATGAGTCCCAGTTTTATACGTATTTGACGCAAACGCCAAATTCGATAAGTCGAACGCTTAGATTGGTCCTCGAAATGCAGTTAATGGAATTACGCCGCGTTTTGCGGTCTCGCTATCCGTAATCAATTTTGCCGTAACCGACAATAGGTAATATTGCCCGTATTGTATTCACGTACAATTTTCTCATAAGTCGGCTTAGTCACGTGTTTAACTTTTGCGTGATAACGCAGATTTCGTTTTGAATAGCTTACTGTTAGCAATTTAAAAAGTGTAAAAATCACAATCAAAATATCTGTACCAATAAAAAACATTGTCAGCGGAATATTTGCACGTCCGTAAAATATATTTCCATAAAAGCTGAATAATTACAGTTAAGCTGGATTAACGCAGGCACTAAAAATAAATCAAACGGACCAACATATTTTATGTACCGACCATAACTTAGCATATAACTGCTGCTCTATCTGATAGAGTAAGTAATTGGAGACAGCGATTTTTCACGGTAGTCAAGCTAAGTAAGCTTAGTACTGCAACTCGAATACGGCTTGGCTCAACTGGGGTAGTACCACCCTCTTACAAAAAATAGTCGTAAAGTAGCTGAATTGTATACGATGAGTGAGAGAGCCGGAAGCCTAACTCCTCTCCCTTCCCTTTCCTCTATACCACTCTCCTTCAGGTATGTAACGTGCGAGCAATGCCATTGGTATTGCAAAATCCATTGATCGATGGTAGAATGAGACGAGTCGACTTTAATCGACACTTTCTTCATAGAGAAATGTTCCATCGAAAATCAACTGATGGTTGATTGGTAGTGGATCGGTAGATGAAGTAACTGTCCCTTTAACTGCTATGCTAAGCTCTAAGGCCTCCTCTTCTAAATCAGTTATTTATTTACTAGCTGAGCCCGCGACTTCGTCCGCGTGGAATTTAACTTAACAAAAAAGCCCGCTCCCGCGTTCTGAGCCCGCGCGACAAACGCATATTTTTAATTTTGTTTTTCTAAAATAAAAGTAAGTTACTCCTAAGTTACTCCTTAAAATATCAGCTATCTGCCAGTGAAAGTCCCGTCAAAATCGGTCCAGCCATTTCGGAGATTACCTCGAACAAACACACAGACAGACAGACAGACAGACAAAAAATGTTTAAATCGCGTTTTTGTGATAGGTGTCGTATGTACTTTCATATTATGCATTTAGTGAAAAGGTGTTATTTTGATATTACAAACAGACACTCCAATTTGATTTATTTGTATAGATGTTTAAGGAATCCCAACTGGGTATACAATATAAAATTGGAAAGATATACTTGTATACAAACAAAACAAACATTCTAAAAGTTACCCTAATGATAGCGAGCCACAATTAACCTGCGCCTAAAAAATAAAACAAAACTAGTAAAATTTACTAACACGACATTTATAAAATAAAACAAAATCAGAATTAATATTGAATCGAGGTGTCACAGGAATGTACTAAAACCACACTGTTCTTGAATTGGGGGAGGGTATCTGCAAAAATATCAATAGCATTATTTTTACTACTGTACTCATTATAAAGGGAAGAGAGACGAGGCTCAGGCAAGTGCTTGACTGTGCTGGTTCTGTTGTAGCGAGCGGATGTGTATCAGAAGACGAGACTTTCGGGCAAGTCTAAAACGAATATTTAACAAAAACTTAACTCGTCCTTCAATCATCAGCGTTCGTAAGATATTGAGACTAATGAGGAGACCAGCTTGTGCCCGTCTCCATGCAATATTGCCAATAATATTCTATGACAACACCCGCCACACAGTATCGATTACCGCGGGGCGAATTAATAATCGAGTCTGCCGATTACCATAATGAGCACGTCAGCACTTCAAAATTCGGGCCTTTATTCGTCGAACAGTGAAATTAATTACATCACTCATTGCTAATGAAGCCTGTTGGTTACGAGACAATATTTACTCACGCCCCCGCGCCCCTGTGCGCCCCCTCGGTCGCCTGTGAGCGGCAGGATCAGCCTTTGTTCTGGTTTCACTGAAGCCATTATGAATCTCGAGTGTTTGTTCGCTTATTATGTTTGTGTATCGATATTTATTACGATTATGCGTGTGCTTGTCAGCTACATGAGAGTTCGGTATATTGGGGTGTGTTTGACATGGGCGGAATATTGTTTATGGAATACTGAACGTAGAACGTATCCAAGGGATATAAAGATTGAGGATAGAGTTGCAAAGAGAAGAGGCCTGGCCCGACTCTATATTTCTGGCTACCCCCGCAATGACTTCTTATTATGTCTAATTTCCTGTTAAATACTTGGCAAAAGCAGTTTTCATCTTTCTGGCCACTAGTGATAGAATATTTCACAGGTAGTAATCATAAGTAGCACTTGCTACTGACATAAGTAGATACTGTTATTGCAATTAAATCGCAAAACGTTCGGTACTGCCACGACTTTTATAGTAATCCTCGACAGACGAGTGACTTCACAGGATCACGAGGCATGAAGAAAATTCACTATGAAATTCATAGTGAATTTCCACTCTGAATTATGATTAACTCCAACGATGTTTCATTGAATGTGTAAATCACAGGTGAAATAACAGTGAAAGGAAAATATAATTTCGGGTAATGAAAATGAATTGAAAGTAGAAAACTTTTCCATGCCTACTGGCCACGTTTTATCCGCCAAAGTGTTTTAATCGCCGCGCTACCTACGCGGTAATTAATAGAAATGTTAAAAGTCCATAATAGTAACATTAACGCATAATTAAACCACCTCATAGATTATGGAACTAATAAAACAATAACGTTAATTCATACAAATTCGCTTCAAGCTGATGTGTGTATGGCGTGACCTGGTACATTTATCGGTAAGTGCGTACGACATGCATAACATTTGAGCACCTAAGTGAAATAAAGTTGAATTATTTGAGCTGTTTGACGCCGCAGGTGTTTGGGGTCGAGGTTGCGATTGGCTTTGAGCGGCTGACAGAACACGCTATTAATCTGAATAATCTTTAATGATGACCAATGAAATAAAATTAAAGAAATAAAATAAGTATATTGAGATATTTATTGAAGGTCTGTCGATGTATTGCTCAACGAACTGTACCTAGTATATCATTTTCAACGGGCAGAACGCGTATTCATTGTGATAGAGCCGAGGTACAGCTGGCTATGTTGATACAACCCCCTCATAGAAGATCGTTGTAGATATTATTGTTGCAGAGTTTTGTACGTTGTAGAGTTTTGTACGATAAGTGAGGAAGCCAGAAGACCATAATTGTCGCACTGTTCTTCAAGTTAACAACGTACTAGCAATGCCTTTGGTACCTATTCTAGTATCTATAGGCGACGGTGACTGCGTAACATTAAGCGGGTCGTATGCTTGTTTGCCGACATTGTTTTATAAAAAGGCAAATTGTTGCAGTGTGCCCGGTATAATGGCATAAGGCTTTTCCCTATTAAATTTGGGCCAAAATGCCATCTCCAAAATGTGGATGCACTGACGTTCATCTCTATCTACTCCTCAGGGATTTTCAGGCGTGATGTTGTATTAATTATTATTTCCCAGTAGCTTTTGCCCCTGTGGTACTTTGGAAATTTAAAAGTAACCTTAGTTACTGTTTATAATACTAGCTATCTGCCTAGGAAAGTACCATTATGATCGGTCTATTAAACATACAGACAAACTCAAAATAGTTTTTTTTTGTTTTGTTGGTACTTTAATATTATAGTTGTAATTTGGACATTACAAACATACACTTCGATTTCATGTATTTGTGTAGATCTACCACAAATTTTATGGTGGAATAAAACAGAATGTAACTGTACAAAGTAGTTTATTTTATTTTACGATAAAAATACAATATTCATTATTGCGACTAGAGGTAACAACGATGGCAGGTATACAGCATTTATTTTTATTAATTTCTTACTTAAGTTGCTTATTGTCTGTAGTTCTGGTTGACCTCGGGTTTCGGGGGGTGGGCCGCGATGTACTCAAGAGACCTCAGGATGTAGTCGGGGATGGGCAGAGGGGCAGGGGGGGTGGGGAGGTGGTCGCCCTGGAACATAATACGATATGTTAGAAAACGTTTAATTTACTTGCAATGGAGGCTTAGCTCTTCGTTGGTGACGTCCATATTTCTGCTTGACCTAGATTTTTGTACGCAAAGCCTCTGTAGGCAAGAGGACTTCCTACAAGCGTTTCTAGAATGAACGGGAATGACATAAGGCACGTCATCGGTTGTTAATGTAATTGTCATACATTGTAGCGTAAAGATTTGTAGAAACGCTTGTAGACAATCCTCTTGGCTAGGCGGCAGACGTGAATAACGGCCGAGTTCTGAAACGCTACTCGAACTTTTGAGCCCCATTTAGCTGCTTGAGGTGTCTCACACCATCCAAAAGCCTGATGAAGACACCTTCATCAGGCTTTTGGATGGTGTGGCAATTACAAATTTAAGTTCCATTTGAATATGCTGCAGCATATCGAAACACATAATTGGACCAAATCTGTTGTCGTCAAGCCTTGATTTAACAAAATTTTACACATGCATTAATATTTGTCTCGCTCTTTTGTTACATCTATGACAAGGATACCACTTACTAGGATAGTTACTTGCCTTCCAACAGAATCGGCACCGATTTATAATTACAGTGTCTATAGCAGCCATAAATGTGAAACAAAGTAAACTGTACGACCGGAGTTGTCGATTTGGGAATTCTCCCATTTTTCTAGGGATATGGCAAATGGAGTGCAGTATTAAGTAGAGTCAATTACCTGGGGCTGGAAGCCGTTCCTGTCAGCAACGTAGGTCAGTTTAACCAAGACACCTTCAGGGGAGGTGTAGCTGCTGGATCCCTGGACGGCGATGGCTGCTTCCTCCTAGATAAAACAATAGCAGATTATCAATATTATGATTTTTTGAGAGTGTACGCTCGTATCTATAAAGGGGTCATTGTTTATTCTATAGTAATTTATTTATAATTTCTTAGCTAAGTGATAGCAACAGTTTAGAATTCATTCAGTATATCTTATTTCACAGATAAGTAGTTCAACTGTTAAAACGAGACTCAAATTAAATTTAATTTGCAATTAATGTAATTAATTAATTAGTGATGTCCGGGTTGCATCGTACAACACCGACCAGCGACTTCAGAGGAGCAATTGCTAAAGTGAAATTCACTACTCATAAAGCCATTGACAGTGCAAATTCACAGGTGAAATAACAGCGAAAGATAAAAATAAATTTAATTTCAACGTAATGACTATTGAACTGAAAGTAGCTATCATCTGCATGCCTAGTATGTATATACTTAATTATGATATCGTTTAACTTATGTTAAGCAGTCATAGCCGATTGGTTAAAGCACGCGTCTTGCGGGCACCAGGTCTTGGGTTCAAATCCCGGCTCAAACTTCTGGATTTTTCGAAATCTATGTGCGAATCTTAATTTCTATATGATTATCACTTGCTTACGGTGAAGGAAAACATCGTGAGGAAACCTGCATGCCTTAGAAGATCTAACCAATTTTCGAAAGACATGTGAAATCCGCCAACCCGCACTGGGCCAGCGTGGTGGATTATGGCCTGAATCCTCGTGTTGAGGGGACGTCAAAAGGGCTAAATTATTTATTAACTTATGTTCAGTAATACATTTTCAAGACAATCGTATCTAAATGATTAGGACTATATCAAATTAACAGTACATAAACAAGTGTCCCTATTATTAAATAAACTTATTCTTCTCTTTGGTTTTAATATGCTTTAAATTAAATCAATTAGAATTCAATTTGCGTAGTAAAAGCAATTGCCTATATCAATGTATGTGCGGAATAAAGTTTCCAACTTTTAAACTTATTAGCTGACAAGGTCACACCACAAGACATGCTATTAAATTGTGATCAAAATTAATTAAATTTCCACTATTGCGTGATATCATAACCCGAATCGAAATAGCAAGGTCTCATAAATATATTAACATATTTACAACGCGAGATCATCTTTACCCAAATGACATTTGACTCTCGGCCTTTATGCGTCTCGTGTCCTTCGTTATTATTATACTCAACGAATTGATTTGAATGTAATGTATTTTATATTGGATGTTACATCAAATTATTCATTATTAAGCTCGTTATGCGCTTATAATCCGTGATTATCGTAAACATTTTGTAATCATTATTGTATTTTGTTTTTTTTTCAAACTGTGGTGACATAATAGGACGAAGACTTAGTATTACTACGTTAAATTAAGCTATGAAATAAACTCTAGTGCGAGGCACTAGAACTCCAAGAAAGTAATCTTTAGAAGGACTAATAAGGGTAAATGGTCTAGTGGTAAGCCCTCTAACTACTAGGCCATCGGCCTCTTGATAGCCGCTGGCCCCTGCCCGCGTCCTGGTAAGCGAGAGGTTTCGGGTTCGATCCCCGTAGCTATTCAACTTGACGTAAGAACACTATTTTAAGTTAAGTTGGAAGGCCCAAGGTACTGCCCATGTAATGTGATAATTCATGGTATTTTTTTCTTTTCATAAAATCCCTTCAATCAATTATTACGAGTATAGCCAGCCAGACATGAAAGAATACATGATTTCTTTTTCGGTAATTCAGTATAATATACAAAACGTGACAGATAGATAGCCTAGCGGTTAGAGCGGCCGCCCTCGTAGCTGAGAGGTTCCGGATTCGATCCCCATACTGGCTATTAAACTATTGACGTGAGTCCACTCCCAACACAAGCATTAGCCCAGCTGGAGGGGCTAACGAGAAAATACTAGTAATGTCATAAACTCACATTGCTAGTGTTATTTTTTTAATACTAGCAATGTGATATTACATTTCCAGTAATCTTAATGTTTAAAAACACTTACGCTTTTAGGGTTGTCGAGCTGTCCGCTCTCCTGGGCTTGGATGCCGTTGCTAGTCTCTACCTTGTTCGCATACCCGTCAATGAAAACGTCGCTTTTCTGCTCGACAATTGTAGCGTCAGCTTCGGGGCCGCGGAGGTGGGACACATCGGCGGCGGCGACGGCCACGAGGGCGAGGATGGCAATGAAGGATTTCTGTGGGTAAAGGTACATTGTTGAACCGACTTAAAAACATACAGACAAACATAGAACCACGACTAAGAAGGAATAATCATTAATTAGACCCCGTATGGTTTTTTTGCATGTATGAGTATTCCGAGTGTAGATAATAATAGTTTTTTTAAGGATTCTTGACTTAGAACCATCAGTCATATTATTTTTTAAATCTACCAAATCAAAATTTACGATAAAATGTATGTGTAATTGTAAAAAAATATTCACACCATTTATTTAGTAAACAGACAATTTAAATAGTTCCTAAATCAATGGCAAAAAATGAGTACATTCAATCCCGAATCCAGAAAAAAAGAAACCTATTCTTGTACTCATATATTGATAGCCCCGTGAACTTTACAGTAGAATATTACGTGGACAAGCTCAAATGGGTGCCGTCCGAATACCAGCGTACGGATGACGCAACTATATCTCCACTCACCATCTTGTGTGTGTCAAAGTTAACAGACGATGTGCAACTGTGATTATAAAATAAACGTCCCGCCGTTATATACTCCTGCGTCTTCGTTCGCACATGGTTCTAAGTCGAGGCATTTGCATTATTTTGCAACAAAGAAGCTCTGGTCTTCAATATGATTTGGCGGTTTGAAGGTGAACGCGATTCGGTGATTTTTCTGTGGCCTGACATCCGTATTCGATTATTATTTCATTATCAATTTGATTCTGATTAAGACGTGTTGAGTGTTATTGCGGTTAAAGAGGGTGGATCAATAATAATTTTAAGGTATTCTGTAAACTGGCTCGTCGGGAAATAGCCCAATAATTATTATTTCCCTTTTCGACATGCTATAAAAAAAACATTTCCAAAAAGATTCCTCATTTTTTTGTTGTAAAAACAGTTTATTTTTTGCATAAGTCTTACCAAATATTTATTGCTATTTGTGCTTTCTGCAAAATACGAGTATAAATAAAAACTTAGAATGGGCGTATATTTTACATGATTTTTTAAAATATTTTTATGTACGATTACTTGCGATATTTATTTTGGATAGTTTTAAAATAGAATATGTGTATTTCAGTTTATAACTAAAACATACTCTCACGGTTCTAAACTTAATTGTCTCCTGCGTATGATCCGTAATAAGTGTGATAATTCAATTGTTCATCTAATTAGGTGGTTGCAGGAGTTTGCGTTAGATAATTTCAAAATAATCTGAGAACCTAGTTATGGAATTATGAGAACTGCTTTGTTTTTATTGAGGACCTACTTTTATTAACAAGCTTATTTCAAATTTAGTTTAATAATAAGGATATTGTTTATTAAATATTTAAAAATACGTCGAAAATAAAATCCAAAGACTTTACACACTCCGCTTGCAGTACTTTGAAAAATAAGTTTCAATGAGCTTTATACTTGACCTTATTGTGGTTTAAAGGAAAAGCTAAAAATATCGTGTCTGATATCATCGGATGATGCCACCTGATGTATTATTATATGCCGTCCTAGTTGAAATTGAGCCTGGAATATTGATTTAGAACCTGCTACACCGTGAACATCGAATGGCTGTCAACACTCAAAGTCAACTCATTCTTTTGACTCACTCAATTTCTCATCTATACAAATAAATAAAATTGGAGTGTCTGTTTGTAATATCAAAATAACACCTTATCACTAAATGCATGTGAAAGTACAAACGACACCTATAGCAAAAACGCGATTTTAAAAAAATTGTTTGTCTGTCTGTCTGTGTGTTCGTTCCGGGTAATCTCCGAAACGGCTGGACCGATTTTGAAGGGACTTTCACTGGCAGATAGCTGATGTTTTAAGGAGTAACTTAGGCTACTTTTATTTTAGAAAAACAAAATTTTAAAAAATTGGTCCTGTCGCGCGGGCTCAGAACGGGAACGGGAACGGGAGCGAGCTTTTTTGTTAAGTTAAATTCCACGCGGACGAAGTCGCGGGCTCAGCTAGTATAAAATAGACAGATAACGACGTTTCAAATCTTACTTGAGTAGATTTTCAGTTTTTGGCTGTAAAAAGCTAAAAGTCTTGAAACAATGGACTTTATAATCTAAAGTGTTACGTCCTTTTCATATATGCATATCGTGACAAGGGCAGCTACACTTACATTAATCTTAAAAAAGTTGGTACCTACTTAGTTACTGTAATTGCGTTTCTTTTCCAAAAATGTACCGTGACATTCTTGGGCAACGATAAATCAAATGATGAGTTGATCCATTCACTGGAATATGTTGTAAGGCCCAAGTATTTAATAAATAATAAGCGTGAAAAGTAGGCGATTGCGTGAATTCAATGAATCATTATTTATTGCAGATAATTATCTTTTTTTTGTCAGAGATGATGTCTCTGGCCCCATATGCCTAGTTGTTTTTTAAAATTGCTTACATATTAGCTACAAACCATTTAAGGATGATTTGTTTAATATTTCTTCAAGCCTTTATAATTATATAATTAAGTTTATTGTTAATATCATTCATTGTAATTAAATCAATTTTATTTTATATACTTATTTTTAATGTTTCTAAAATATAAACACTTTAGAAATGAATAAGGTAGCATTCATACGCATAAGTAGTTGTGTAAATGGGGACCTTTACATTTCTATCGACTCACGAGAAATGTTACCGTGTGGTAGTGATGCAATACAGGCGTTGCAACCTACAGTAGTCTGTCAGTTAACTCATCGCCTACATAGTTTATTGTGAGAATCATCGATCATCATCATCATGTGTGAGAGTGAAAATTTTAGTTGAAGTGGGAAAAAATATATGAATACTTTAATTCGTGAATTTCGTATTTTTATTCTTTATTGTACAGAACCCAAAAGGAGAATACCAATTACACTGTATCCTTATGAAGTACATGTATGAAGTTCCAAAATTTACGAGCAGAACCGGGAAATGAGATCAATGGCCACTAAATAAATAAATAATTTAGCCCTTTTGACGTCCCACTCCTGGGCACGGGCCTCCCCTCAACATGAGGGGGATTCAGGCCATAATCCAAAAAATATATAATACACTACTGAATGACCGTTGACCGATTTAGAGACAGCCAACGTGAGCCAACAACCTCAGTGCTTTTTTTATGAATAACGAGTGAGAAACACGTTTTTTAGGGCTCCGCAGTCAAACTAGGGAACCTTAATAGTATCATCATCTTTTTCTGCCTGTCTTCATCTGACTGTATATTACAGATTTCGTATTCAGAGATTATTAGGACAACATAGTTAAAAAGTGCTATCGCTACATAAATAATAATATATTATGTACTCAAATCTTGAGAAAACTATTCGGGATACTCCCCTATTTGAACTTTGGAGGTGAATATAATTTTTTGATCTACTATGGTTCACTAGGAGCCGAATTAATGAATCGATCTAAAGTCTGAGAGCCATCTTGAGTACCATTTTTCATGTGATTTTGTTCTAGTATAACATGAGAATAATTAAAGCCTTGGAAATCTAAGATCACTCTCAGACTTGTGATCGATTTATTGATAAAGGTCTAAACCACAAGCTATAGCCGAACATGTTCAGGAAATTGAACGCCCCGTCCGTCGTTTCTGAACAAATCAATGAGAGTCAGAATTCACCGCAAGTACATCTTTGTTTCCTGAATATCGAGATATTAGTTACAGATACGATATGTTTTCTGTATTTAGTGCATCAGAACCCTACATTCGGGTGGCCGGCCACGCACTTGTCCGGTTTTTTCATACTACAACTACCGTTAGATCTTTTAAGCATCATGTGCTTGTACTAAGAGTTCATACATAGTAAGTAATGGATGCAAACATTACAAAAAGCCCAAGATTACTCATGTATAAGGTACCTATATATGTTTTAACGACCGCTCGGCTCAGTGTTTCGAGCGTAGGCCGCTTAGCTTTGGTCAGAGCCTAGCACTAGCCTCAGAATCTTCTGATAATTGAAAGGTGTCTACACAACAAAACCCGGTGGAGGTTTGAATTAAAGTTGGGTTAGAAAATGAGGACGGCCACCCAACTAAGTTTTGATTGCGGCTTCGGATTGGTCATTAAACTATATGTAAGCCAATGAGCACCAATGAGCACGCTGAAGCAAGCCTACTCAAGCTAACTAGGTTCTACCAGGGTAGCACAACCTAGGCGGTGTGGCCATCCAGATATCTTCCCCAGGCAGAACGACCTCAAACTCAAATGGTGGAGTTTGCTTATATGCTGTCGGTCCGAGGATTGTGGTGTGTAGGCAACTAAATAACAGCAATTTAATAATTCAAAGGCAGTCGTACCGAATGGCATGTCACTTCATTAATGATCACCCTGACCTTATAAAAATGAAGCAAAACTAGGTAAACCTGTTATTCATAACCTAGAATTATATTGTTTAGTTAACTTAATCCCATAAAAATATATATTATCCATAAAATCTGCATAATTTATTGATCGAACACCCTAAAACACTATGTTAAAAGAATATTAAATATCAATGCAAATTACCACGAAATATCAACCTGTATCATAAATTATAGGGTTGACGAACATTCGTAAAACATTTTGTTATTATGACGTAATTTTTATCGTCACAATGGTTTCTAGGGAAAATTATATTCCAAAACTCGCATATGTTATCATTATTTTATCATTTCAGACAACTATGTTATCTACTATATAAAAATAAGTCGGGTTTTCCTTCCTGACGCTATAAATCCAGAACGCACGAACCGATTTCCACGGTTTTGCATTCGTTGGAAAGGTCTCGGGCTCCGTGAGGTTTATAGCAAAGAAAATTCGGAAAAAATTCAACAGAACGCGGACGGAGTCGCGGGGCACAGCTAGTTATGGTAATAAATTAATGACTTTCAAGCTGGAGACATTTGACTACAGGTCGTATACTGGCCGCCTCGACCCTCCAGTTACTCCTAATATTAGTATCTCACAGAAGATAGGTGTAAAGTGACGACCGCTTGGCGCAGTTATTCGAGCGTAGGCCGCTTGCCTCACTGCAAATGGAGGTTGCGGGTTCGATTCCCACCGGGGCAAATTTCGGAAATGGCCTTTTCGTAATTTGCCCAGGTCTGGGTGTCACTGGGATCACCCCCAGTCCATTGAACGGTACCCATAATACCAGCATTGCTTAGTTTGGGACCATACAGTTGGTGTGTCAGTCTGGCGATATACATATATATATGAAGTAGCTATTACAGCTTCCTTCCACCCCCTACAGGATCGGTATCGTGCGAGCAATACTGCTTAACACGAGCTGGGTTTGCCGACTTTGTAATGGTTTATTTACAATCGGGTCTAGAACCTAGAAGTCTAATTGCAAGTGTCACTGTGTCAGTTCATGGTTTGATTCCCGTGTGATTAGAAAATTGTCTTCCTATTATTTATTTTGTACAGCGAGACAAAAGCGGCTAGTGACAAACTTGATATTATTTTAAGTGCTGTCGTATATAAATACATCGTAGGTACTTTTTTGCTGGAATTTCACAATTTGATATTACTTATCCACATAGCTGTGCTAATTTATTTGTCTGAGATATGCAATAAAATATAAGGAAGTGTTAGTTATACCTACGCCTCGGGATACCTATTTAATAATAAATAAGGTTGAAAAAAAACTATTTTTCGGATTTTATCGCGTTTATTAACTTTATGTTCCCGACGTTTCGGTTGCTTTACAGCAGCCATGGTCACGGGGGGGGGGGGAGCCAAGGTCCCCCCGTGACCATGGCTGCTGTAAAGCAACCGAAACGTCGGGAACATAAAGTTAATAAACGCGATAAAATCCGAAAAATAGTTTTATTTCAATGTGTAGTATTCGCGTAAATATAAGAAAACAATAAATAAATAAGGTGTAAAATTCAAAAAATCTTAAAGCCTAGGTATTGGCTAGGTACACGCTAATACACCTGAGTGCTTATAATACATATTATTAAACCCACCTTATGACTTCACTGACTTAAGGATTAACGGTGGTAGACCTAAATAACTATAGCTCAAATACGGACTGGCTCGAACGGGGTAACACCACCCTATCACAAAAGATCGGCGTGAATCAACCATTATAGCTCAAACTTCCTCTGTCCCACTCCCCTTCAGACTTCTGGTTTGCCGGCTTTGATATACATATTATTATAGAAATTGAAACTATTGTAAAAAAATCGTCAGGCACGTCACACCAATAGTGTGGTCCCAAATTAAGCTACGATGGTACGATGGATATCGTACGAACTGTATGCGATCCCAGTCACACCCAGACCAGAGCATATTAAGCAAAGCTAATAATAAAAATTATTACTCAGAAATTGAACTGAATTGTTCTACAATGTGAATACTTACTGTTGCAAGGAAAATTGTTTTGTTTGTTTATCTTTATACAGAATCCAGGATTGACTGTGAATCTATCTATACAAATAAATAAAATTGGAGTGTCTGTTTGTAATATGAAAATAACACCTTTTCACTAAATGTATATGAAAGTACATACGACACCGATAGCAAAAACGCGATTTAAAAAATTTTTGTATGTCTGTCTGTCTGTCTGTATGTTTGTTCCGGGTAATCTCCGAAACGGCTGGACAGATTTTGACGGGACTTTCACTGGCAGATAGCTGATGTTATAAGGAGTAACTTAGGCTACTTTAATTTTAGAAAAACTAAAAAAATGGGTCCTGTCGCGCGGGCTCCAAACGCGGGAGCGGGCTTTTTTGATAAGTTAAATTCCACGCGGACGAAGTCGCGGGCTCAGCTAGTAAACATTATATTTCTATTTGCGGCCAGCGTCCGACCCTGGCTATAGAATAGGTACTATTGTATTGAACACCCAGCGCACATAACCTAAGAGGAAAAATTATGTAATACGTAAATAAGTGTTATGTACGTAAAGATAATGACTAAGATGTTTTTCACTTTAAGAATAATATCGTATTCATTAGAATTATGTATAACTAGCTGAGCCCGCGACTTTGTCCGTGTGGAATTTAACTTAACAAAAAAGCCCGCTCCCGCGTTCTGAGCCCGCGCGACAGGACCCATTTTTTTAGTTTTTCTAAAATTAAAGTAGCCTAAGTTACTCCTTATAACATCAGCTATCTGCCAGTGAAAGTCCCGTCAAAATCTGTCCAGCCGTTTCGGAGATTACCCGGAACAAACATACAGACAGACAGACAGACATACAAAAATTTTTTAAATCGCGTTTTTGCTATCGGTGTCGTATGTACTTTCATTTACATTTAGTGAAAAGGTGTTATTTTCATATTACAAACAGACACTCCAATTTTATTTATTTGTATAGATTACTGCAGTTATATAAGTAGACATAATGAAAAGCTGTAATTTATGTAGAATAGCTTTTGCCTGCAATTTTGTTCGCGTATGGATCTTGTAACGGAATTTACAAAAAAACCCCTCTTTGATTATTTTGCAAGATCCTTCCTAAATGGTATATACTGACAGAATTTCATGTTTCTAATCCAACGGCTTTTCAGTTAGTGAGTTTCTCCTTATATTATTTTAAACGGTGGTAGAGCCTAGCCTTAGCTAATTGACAACAGTTCATGTACGTGCTGGCTCGACCGGGGCAACACCACCCTCACACAATAATGTAAAATAGATATACATTATAATAGTATATTTTAAAAATTACTAGCAATGTGACTTTATCACATTACTTGTATTCCCGTTAGCCCCTCCAGCTAAGATAATGCCTGTGTTAGGAGTGGGCCCACGTCAATAGTGTAATGGCCGGTATGGGGATCAGACCCGGAACCTCTCGGCAACGAGGGCAGCCCCTCTAACTACTAGACAATTGACGCCTTAAGTATTATAGATATTATAGCGGTATATACAGATATTATAGAGAGCCGAAGGCCTTACTTCCCTCCCTTGCCCTCCCTGAGAGGGATACCTCTCAGGTAGACTACGGTAACTGTTTAACATCAAGCGGGTAGTTAGATTGTTTGCCGACTTTTTGATAATATATAAAATAAATGTAAATTTAATGCCCTGAACAGTAGAGTTGTTACGAAAGTTTTAAAACGCTTTTAAAGTCTATTAACATTTCGTGGGATTCAAAGTCAACTTACGCCATATTGTCTCACAATAGAGGAAAGCTTTCGTAAATGTTGGTGTAAAGTGCAAAGATGACATCTGTCGTGACGGTAAGTTTTCGACTAAAAAGATAGCTTATCATTGCAACTATTAATTGTTATCATCTCTAAGACCACTACAAATAAATATTTTCTTATTAAAATTAAACAAATATAATATTTTTAAAAAAAATGGTAGTTAAGTCCTTAGCAATCGACATGTCATTGCCCAGCGGACTTGACGTCTCTGTGTTCTTTTACTAATTTATTAAATTATCTATACAAATAAATAAAATTGGAGTGTCTGTTTGTAATATCAAAATAACACCTTTTCACTAAATGCATATGAAAGTACATACGACACCTATAGCAAAAACGCGATTTAAAATTTTTTGTCTGTCTGTCTGTCTGTCTGTCTGTCTGTCTGTGTGTTTGTTCCGAGTAATCTCCGAAACGGCTGGACCGATTTTGACGGGACTTTCACTGGCAGATAGCTGATGTTATAGGGAGTAACTTAGGCTACTTTAATTAAAAAAAACAATTAGGGTTCCGCGTAAAAAAAATAAAAACACATGAAATCAAAGAGTATCTCCGAAACGGGTGGACCGATTTTGACGGGACTTTCTCTGGTAGATAGCTGATGTTATAAGCAGTACTTTAAGATACTTTTATTTTAGAAAAACAAAATTAAAAAAAATTAAAAAATGGGTCCTGTCGTGCGGGCGCAGAACGCGGGATCGGGCTTTTTTGTTATGTTAAATTCCACGCGGACGAAGTCGCGGGCTCAGCTAGTTAAACAACTAAAACTCTCCGAAATAACAAAAACCAATCTGTTTTTAAACATTACGCTGTACTAAATTAGCAGCGGCCAGTTCACTTCGGCTATTTAGCTCTGCTCATCTCGAGCTAAGCCGAGTGAAGCTGACGAAATGAAGCGAACTTATTGGTCGAAGTGGACGGGCCCGTTTCATGGGCCAGCGAAGGTGACGGCGACTTTAATGGTCTGTTATTGGCTATTATCAAAAATAAAAATATTGCATTCGTGTACATAGTTAAAACATGAAAAGGACAGCACAATTTTTACTTCAGTAAAGTCTAGTTTATCGGCAATAATCTTTGATAATTAAATAGGTTGACGTCACATAGCATTGAATAGGCTCTATTTTAGTTAACGAGGGTCCTTTTTCCGATTGTTTTGAGAAAAAACAGTTTACAAAGGGTTCTTATGTGGTACTAACAAATAAACTACAATATAAAATTATCCAACAATTTATTTATCGACTACATAATGGCAGTTTTAGTTTGTACTAGCTTGGTCTGGTGTTTTAATCTTCTGCTTAAAAGTAAGTGGGGGTGGGGGGCTTGTAGGCTGGGACGGCCTTCTCAGAGGGGGGGTGGGCAGCGATGTAGGCGAGGCTGCGGACGATCGCCTCAGGAATCTCGGGGCCGACGGGGAGGTGGCTACCCTGGAAACGAATAAGTGGAATATTAGAAGAATTCTTTATCTTCCGCCGATTTCTGTCATCCTAGTAGCTCCCTCTAAATACTGTGATCAGCTGTGGTCTGAAATATCTTGCTTTATTTAATCCTAATCTGCCATTCTTCGCAACCTCATAACTCCGGTAGGTACCTATTTGAATTTTGATGTTAGAATACTACAGTAGATTTACAGTGAAAAAAACAACATTTTACCATCAGTGATGAACTGATGACCAAACATCATAACTGGAGTGATTTGATTACAGATATCGAAGTCTGGAATTGATTAGTGAGGCTCAAACATTTGAGTACCTTTTCTGTATTCAGCTGTAATTATGTTTCATGTTTAGATTATCTATACCACGGCCAACGAGAAGCTATATAAAATGAACACATTATTTTATTAAGTCTAGTAAGCCTTCATTTGGGTGATGATTTCCGATGCACTTTAATTTACAAAATGGCCACCCGGATGTTGGCGAGCCCAGTGGTCTGCGGATTGACTTAAACTCAAACATAATTACCATTTGGTATCACTTTTTGTTGGCTGTGGTTGAGATAAATTAATTCTATATTACTTGGAATTTCATAACTTACGACTGGCTTGTAACCCTCCTCGTTAGCAACGTAGGAGGTCTCGACGGGGGTACCATCAGGGGCGGTGTATTTGACAGAACCCTTTATTTCCAGAGAGGGGTACTCCTGTGGAAAAAAGTGAAAAGTTATTTCCATAATGTTATGTTCTTATCACAAAATAGTTTTATTCCTTCAATACAACTTGTTCCACGAGAGGTTAAGAAAACAAAATAAGTTTGAGATGCTAATAATGAACTTGGTAATAGGAATGTTGTCAATTTTATTTCGATGCTAAAAGTCAACCTTGACAGTTTTTTGAAAAATAATGATTGTTACACACCCAGAAAGTTGTGGCTTTTATCGTTGCTATCAAATCTCCAGTTCTACTTTAATAATTAAATTTATTACATTATATCAACTATAATCAAATTAATTGTTCTTGTAGATATTGTTTTGTTCATATTAATATATATATTATGTAATATAATAAAACATTAATAAATTAATACATTGACTCTAAGCGTGCGTTGAAATCTTTTACATTGTTAATTTTCGTTCCCGTTCATTCTCTGAACTGTTACCATTAGTAAAGACATAAAATTGCTCTTATTGAACAATTCAAAACAAAATGTTAATAAATTAATGATATAATCACATTAACATAGTTATAATGCGGAAATAGTTACGAATTTATTAAAACACCCATAAAAGCACGTTATGACGACATAAATTGCCCTTCATTATAAGCAGTTGTGAACAAACGTATTGTAAATGAGTTAATATTGATAATCATAATATAACGTCATCTCAAATATTTATCACGTGGCTGCGGCGTGTGACAAATAACTTTGTCACTCATCTATTTACCGGTGGCAAGGCCTTTTTAGACTTTATTTAATCTATTCTATGGATATGGATAAGTTTAAATAGGTATATTAATTTTTTTGGATTTTTAACAACATTCTGATAATAGACGAAACTTTACTTAGGTGAAAAACTGATGTCAAAAAGTTTATTAATTTACACTCCACTGAAACAAAATGAAAGATTTCCTTTTCGATAGTATATTTGAACCTTGACATGACGGCTGACCGTCGTGTAGACTGTTACTGTGGAATTTGCTGATTTATCTTAGAACCCCTCAAGGTTAGGACAATGAACTTCGGATGCTGGAGAATATTGCGCGTAGCGAATTAATTACGTTTCTGTCCTTTGCAATAAAATGATGTACGAATGTTTAACATGTTTTAGCATTTAAGGTGAAAGGAAACGCCTTGAGGCATGAGGATGCCTGTCCAGTTTTAACTCGAAAGCTTCAAATGAATAGAGTAAAATATGGGTTTTTAATTAGGACAGCATTTGCCAATAACTCATACCACAAGAAGATTAAGATGGAGTCCGCACATCTTGTGGAGTTTGGAATAAATGTGGTAGTGTGCTTCAAAAAATAATAATTTCTGTTTCTTCATAATTATTTATGTTCTAATTATCCCTGTCTCAAAAATATTAGGTAGTATTTTTTTGACTATGTGAGTTTATTAGATTGCTTGCGTAGGGCGTCAAAGACATCACACGAAAATGCCACCTTGGAGCTCAGTATTTCGTAAACTGAAATTAATTTTGCTAAATTGTCAAAGAAACCTCAAAATGTTTTTAAAATACATAGGTAGGTGAATATTTGAATACAAATTTTAGTAGCGGTACCTAATAACTACAACTAATATTTGCAACCTTCTAGCCCTAATAGTATCTGAATAAAATGAATATGACGTCAGGCGGACAGATAGCTGGACATGGCGAAACTATAAGGGTTCCTTGTTTGACAACGGAACCCTAAAAATATATTGAATGGTAAAAATATGTGACTCACAGAGTTGGGGTTCTTCACAACACCCTCAGCCTGGGAGGAGATGCCATTGCCGGTCTCGTAGGCGTACTGGAAGGCACCATCGGGGTTGATGTCGTAGGAGCTCCTGACCACGGGGGCTGAGGCCTCGTCCTTGAGGTGGGCGACGTCAGCGTGGGCGCTGGCCAGAGCAACGGCGAGGACAATCAGGAATTTCTGGGGAAAAAAAAATAATAATAGCCTGGTCTGGTCACATAACCTTAATGATACAGCCAAAAGTTGCTGTTAGTTATAAGCATATGAGTGTTACTTCACAGTTCGAACATGTAACATTTGAGTGTTTGCATCCAATTGTTCGAGTATTTGGCACAAAAAAAAATTTTTCACAAATTTTACACAAATATATCTGATATTGTCACGTAATTACCATGTTGATATTTATAATAATCATCAAAATAAATATAATATCGTTATTTAAGTTTTGATGAACAGTAAATCACAAATAACTTCATTAACAGTTACTGACGTGTTTGGAAAACATCAATATTTAAGAAAAAATAATTAAACCGAAAATTAGAAATTATGTTAAAATTAAGATCTTAATTAATATCGGTATTAATATCGTCTGACTGCTCTAATTTTCTATCATTTAAATCAGTATTCTATAAGTTACAATAATTAAATATTCAATCCTATCTATAAAGCTGGTAATTAAAATTAGAATATAAAAATAAAGTAATCAAAATTTATCATTAATATTTATTGGTGAATAATATAGATCACTTAAAAATTGAATTGCTATTCAAGTCAAGAAAATTAAATAATTTCTTACCATGGTGCTATTGGTTAGTCTACTACTTGTGAAGATCTGATTGAAATATGTGTACATCGCCTTTATATACTAAACGTCCAGAATCTAGATGAGGAAAAAAATGAGGATGTTTTATTTATTTTTTAGAATCTTGTCTCGTCTGATCTATTTGTCAAAGATTATAAATTATGTGATGGGAGATGCAAGTAAATGCAGGTCTGTGTGACCGTGATGAAAAGTACCTACCGTGCATACTGATTCCACATCGTATTACCATCACCCAGTCTTCAATTGAATCCTTTGATCGATATTTGAATAAAAATTGTGTGGATGCACGCTCTTCTCTGATTTTATTCTTAGTTGGGTTTTCAAGGATTGTTGATATTACACGTTAATATTTCTAGGGAATGAATGAGAAAATCGAGAGCGAAAGGACAATTACCTAATATTACACGGGCAGAGCGCACTAAAATACTACGCTACATGTTTTCCTCAAACACGTGTATTCATTAATACCTTCCTCAAAGATAGATATCCTTTAAAAAATCCAACTTATAAAAACATGAGGAAAAATATATTTTCAAATGCTACAAACTTTACATTAATTGCCAAGTATTTTTGCATGATTACTTAATGGTGTATCAGCAGTGATAGCTGATTGGTTAAGCACACGTCTTGCGGGCACCAGGTCCTGGGTTCAAACCTAGCTCGCACCTCTGGGTTTTTCTAAATCTCTGTGCGCATCATAATTTCTATTCAATTATCACTTGCTTACGGTGAAGGAAACCATCGTGAGGAAACCTGCATCTCTTAGAAAATCAAACCAATTTTCGAAAGACATGTGAAATCCACCAACCCGCACTTGGCCAGCGTGGTAGATGACAGCCTGAATCCCCCTCGTAGTGAGGGGAGGCCCGTGACCAGGAGTGGGACGTGAAAAGGGCTACTGGAAGGTTTATTATAACTCAATGGTATATTTTAAAATATTTATAAAGTGTTTTGAATTTACTACACTTTTAAAACATTTTTGATCATCTTTACTAACTACCTGTCTGCAATAACCTGTAATTACAATGCGGGTATGCAAATTTCTTTGACAGTTCTTAGATATATTATGTTCAGATCATGGCCAACAACACCATTATCTGACGTAATGTTACCTGACCCAAGTTGAGGAAGTATCAAAGGAAGCGAGCACACATCTAAACGAATCTCTAGCTATCTTATTTATTGTACCTTCTTAGCTGCCTCCGTTGCTAGATGATAATAAGGTTTATTTTGCAAAACAAAAATGCAAAAAAATCACAAAACATTATAACGTATGAACGAGGTTTATACAAAAAAACACCGAAACTCGTTCGATGTATCCCACCGTTTCATTTTAGCACTAGGCACATAACTACGTTATAGTACCTACTATTAAAGCAGACGTCACATCTCCGCGTTTCCTGTCTTAATCATTGGCTTCACCCAATGCGATATTATTAACCCATGTGATATTTACTTAAATTTATGCTATGCAAGTAGGTGAACGTAAAACCTGGCCGCTATTTTAGATTCAAGGTCGAACGAACCGTCTTCTAGTAAAATGTTGGCTTAATTTGTTTTTTTTTTCATTCTGTCGTCAATTGCTATAAAACTTTGAAAGTATTAATAAAACTATCATTACAAACATCTGTTGTAACGTTATGGTAATTTATTGAATTTTAAATTTTACCTCTTGTGGTATGGGCTAGTGAACATCTCTAGTGTTGGAATTTCCACGCATCCCTAAAGCCTTTGACATGCTAAGACCAACAGCTTACCGAGCCCTCCAAAGCACGAACTACAATGGTTAGTTGTAAATACTAGTTGCATTTGCAGTCATCTTTTAAATACTTATAAATATAGGGAGTCTGTTTAGGCATTTAACTCAGCTCCGTCTCGGGTAAATAAATTTTAATGTTTTTATATATATATAACTCAAAGGTGACTGACTGACTGACTGACTGACATAGTGATCTATCAACGCACAGCCCAAGCCACTGGACGGATCGGGCTGAAATTTGGCATGCAGTTAGATGTTATGACGTAGGCATCCGCTAAGAAAGGATTTTGATTAATTCTACCCCCAAGGGGATAAAATAGGGGATGAAAGTTTGTATGAAACATTGTCAATTAAATTCCACGCGGACGAAGTCGCGGGCACAGCTAGTAATATATAATTATAATTCAATTACTTTACAATTTCTTTGGTCTTTGGTCTGATGTTAAGACGGTAACGTAGTCTATAAAATAAAATAAATAAAAAAGCCGTGTAATCTTTCTCAATCTTCTACAAAAAAAAACATTGATAGTTCTAAAAACTAATTTAGCTACGTGTGTATGATTTGCATTCATAATTATAGAATTTTAATATTTGCTTAAAATATATACATAAAACATTAATTAGCCCTATGTGCTAATTAATGTTTTAGTGTTATACGAGTACTTATATATTAAAAAGTTGTTTTAGTTATACATAATATTTTAAGCCATGCATTTTTAAGAACCCCCTTTTATGGTAGAGGCTCCTTTTCCGTCCATTTTTGTCTGTGTTTTGCTACCGTAGCCTAAAGATGCTTACAATACCAAACACATAGCTCGAACGTTGCCGACCTAAAGGGGAGTGGGACAGAGCGAAGGACACAAATGTTTCCTTTTAAAATATGGGCATCATGTAGCCACTTTAAATATAATTTTAACAAAGTAATATTTATGTCTAATTGTAGCGGGTCTTGCCTCATGCTTATTATCCTTTCTGAACTGTTGTCTCTGAGGTGAGGTGTTGGTCATGCTCACTTCAATGTCCTTGTTTGCGGTGGCTTTGTGGAGCGGGTCACCCTCTTCCCTCTATTATGGTTGAGGAGAGTGATGCCGCTTTTCAAGTCATGCTCATGCGCGGGCGCTGCTTGCGGGGATTGGTCCACTCACTTTCCTCTTAACAACATTGTCGTTAAATACTATTTATTTACTTAGCATGGAAGGCATCATACCAAAGCAATTATCATAATATCCACCCCTGTTTTATCAATTATTATTTGGTTCGTAAACGTTTCATTTTATGTAAGTATGAGTAGGTATGCACATCACACTAAACTAGCATTCTCATTTGATTTACATTATTACATATATGATTATTATTTACTATTAGCTATTTAGTGGCAATGGTGTTGCCTGCTCATATTATTTTTTTTTATGCTGTTCCTGAGAATGTACACTATCTTTCATTCATTGAAAAGAGTAACCATTGAGTTTCTTGCCGGCTCTTCTCAGTGGAAGCAGCATTCCGAACCGGTGGTAGATTCTGACTATTCATAAATGCTTTGTTGGCTTACATGAATAAAAACAATTTTGAATTTTGAATTTTGAATTGAATTTTGATTAGGGCTTGCGGTTCTGTCACTCAGCGTACGAAAGACAGCTATAGTAACTACTTTATGCCGATCTTCTATAAAAGGGGAGGGTCTTTTATCTACTATATAAAAATAAGTCGGGTTTTCCTTCCTGACGCTATAACTCCAGAACGCACGAACCGATTTCCACGGTTTTGCATTCGTTGGAAAGGTCTCAGGCTCCGTGAGGTTTATAGCAAAGAAAATTCAGGAAAAATTTCAACAGAACGCGGACGGAGTCGCGGGGCACAGCTAGTCTTTATATAAGAGGGTGGTACAACCTTGTCGAGCCAAGGTCTTCCGCCTTTAAAGCTCATTCCATCCCCAATTTTATTAAATTCTCTTAATATACCTATCAGCAATAGATAATTATTTCACCTTTAAATGATGAATAATAAGTACTGAATGGAATATATAAACTACAAAACAACACAGTATGTATGGGTACCTATCTGGGCCCTAACCACGCTAGCTACTCAAATCGTAATAGAAAAGCAAACGGTCGCGATTACGTTTCAAACGCTCCGCTTTTGACGTTTTGCTGACACGAGCTTCACGATTTCTACTGACATTGATATGGTATCGCGCGAGCGTTTGCTTTTCTATTACGATTTGAGTAGCTAGCGTGGTTAGGGCCCAGATAGGTACCCATACATACTCATGATCATTAGGAATATCAATAAAACATAAGCTTAATCCAAGATTCTCATGACGGCTCCCCCCGCTGACCTCACTTGACACCCACGTGGTCATTAAATACTGCTTCTATAATGATGCACCGGTGACCTTTACCCGATCTCGTAAGTAGGTATTGTTACTTTAACGAACAGGTCTTCGTATCTCCTTGTACAATATTCAAAAATATATATATAACTTATTTATCTGACTACGGTAAATCCAAACGGAAAAGATATATTTTTAGCAGTCTATGTATAGTATAGGAGGTCTACTATGTACCTATAGTATACTTAGTCTACATATTATACCAACAAAATCAGTATGACGGATATAACACCCAAAAAATTGGGGGTCCCTAACATTTTTTTTGTTGCTACCGTATTGCGTGGAATGTCAAATGAAAGAGGAGAAAATTCATAAATATTAATATGGTACAATATCAAATAAAATAAATCGAGCTAAACAAAAAAATACATTTTTTACAGTTTTTAAACTTTCTCTTTTATGTCCTTCAATGAAAGTCGTTTTTTTCTGGGTTTCTTTAATTGGGTTACTATGTTTTAAATGTTTTTACTTGTTATTAAGGACTGGTCAGCGCAATTGACCCAAATACCTACATATAATAAGCCAGAGTGACACACCAACTGTATCCCAAACTAAGCCCCGCTTGTACTATAGGTACAATGGACTGGGGGCGATCCCAGCGACACCCAGACCTGTGCAAATTACGAAAAGGCCATTTCCGAATTTTGCCCCGGCGGGAATCGAACCCGCAACCACCATGTGCAGTGAGTCGAGCGGCCTACGCTCGAACCACTGCGCCAAGCGATCGCCTAACTGCTGATTGACTGGGGACGAATATCGTTGCTTAAAATACAAGTATAAGGACTAGTATGCTGGCGCCTACTGTAAGTTTTCTACGTGAAGATAACGCGTAAATTGTACTTCTTATCCAAATCGACGATTGATTTGTCTCAGTGGTTCAAGTGTGGGCACTAAGCGATTGCAGGTTCAATCTGTCTAGTCAAATTTCGGATATAGCAAGATCGTAGTTTCCCCTTTTTGTAGCAGTCATTGTAAACGCCTGCATTCCATTGCACGGTAGCCAAGACTATGTTACAGCACATAATACTTAGCCTGGGAATATCATGGGTCCCTCATCATATTCTCCCAAAGTAAACTTATTCCAAGAGTTCAAATGGCGCAATCCAAAATAATAAACCTTTAAAAAATATAGTTTATACTTATTTGCGTGAAAAATATAATCGAACATAGATAAATAATTTAAGCCTGATGGAATGTCACCTTGTCTGTCCAAAGCGCCTGCTTATTCTGTCTATGATATCACCACTGGGGAAACCAGGTGTAGGGACGTGTAAAGATTGTAAAATATCGATACATTACTGTAAAAGAGACACGATAATACTTTTGTGTAAAAACAACCAATTGAATCGTTTTCCGTTATCTCACATCTTTTACAAAAAGACGTCAACATGTTTATAGGCGCGTTCATATGTACCGAGCAGCGCGTCTGCACCATCAAGTTAGTCGTCTGATAACGTATAGACATAATATCATAATCAAATTAACTGTAGTAATTATTATTAAAAATTTTGTGGTCATAACTGATTGCTTGTGTGCGGCTGCTTGATAGGTTTGGCCACGCCTAGTAAAGTAGATTTCACGCTTTGAATTATGTAGGTTTCCATGTGGTCGTGACAAGAACAGCTTCACTCCTAGTCTTTCTGCGAATTTTTGTGAACAGTGCCTGTAGATGTATACGTGGCCTTATAATAGACGTATCCAAAACGTGCATGATCATCGCTCGAAAGTTTATGCGAACTCGCGATCAAACATAACAACATGCCTAACACAAAAAGCGTACTCAAGATCGCTCTCAGACTTAAGATCAATTTATTAATACGGGCTGCCTGACCTCTTTTCGATTACGGTTTTAGTATCTTTAGGTAGGTATCTACAAACTCATTTTCCAATAAAGCATACCTTTTACCTTTTTTGTCTACACATCTCTATAAAATTGTACATATTATACAAAATTAATTGTTTTTCTTTCATTGCCCATTCATGCGCCTGCACCGTGAGAATGTCCAATGTTCCCCAAATTGTAATGAAGCCGTTTGCAAACACCGTGGCGCTGCCTGCGCGTGAGCAGAGTGATAATAGCGCAGAATACGATTGATGAATTTATAATGTCAAAATCATAATCATTAATCACACCTGAGTAGGGTTGACTAGTGCGGTCTCTGAGAAATGTGCAAAGTATTACTTATATTTGATATTCGGATAACAAGAATAGAATTCTTAGACCTTTGGAAATGAAGTAAGTAGGTAGATAGATAGATAGAATTATCTTTATTGTACGTCAAAATATTGAAAATTATATAGAAATACTTAAATCTAAATACAGTAGCTGTATGTTATTTGGCGGTACAGAACTTTATGCTAACTCATAATCAGTCTCTACAAACTAAGTAATTAGATTAAAAATGATAATTAGACTGAAAAACAATTATGGAACTGTTTAAAATAATGTTTTGTCCGCCAGACAGTTTAAATTAACGGCTGCAAATTTTACAATTATATTTCATATCAGTGGCACCCCTAGCATTCCCATCAGATTTGCACCATCGCAATGCACAATTTCCAGAATATTACCTTGACTCGTACATATTTAGTTTATTAAAAATAAAAGACTACCAAATTTCTAGCATTTTTATGCAAATCAGATTAATATTAATTAACACAAAATAACTGAATCGTCAGATACATAATAATGGCGATAAAATAAATAATACAGATTTGCTATATCATAGTGGACTCTGAAACCAGTCCTTATCCGGTAACTCTAAATTAATCCTATACACCTGGATGTATATCGAACAGCAGATTATCATTATTGTTAGGGTAATAATTTTTGTGAATAATTACATAGTAATTTTTTGGGAACCCTTTGAATTATATCGATTTAAGGATCTTCTAATCCTGATGCTGCTGGGGTCCTGCTTAATCCTTGAGTCTCTTGGAACTGCAGATTAAAATTAAAAAAAACATCATCAAACCTGTTACTCAAGGAAGTGGTCTACTTATTGAGCAGTGCAGCAATAGTTTACCTACAGATTTTTTTAACAAAATGTACCAATAATTGGGACATATTTTCAGGAATTCTGAAATACCTTGGAAGATTTTCTTCTGTAAAACTCTTAGGTAATTAGTTATCTTTATGATAAATTTTTGTAATTACCTAAGGACCGTAGTAATAAACAGCGAACTAAGTAAACTTTTGACGTGCCGTATTTTTTTTTCCGGGCCTCTATGGCCTTGCCGCGTTCACCTCTGATATGGGGGTCAGAGTCCTTAATTAACACAATTATTAATAAACTTTCAGGCCATTTTTATTACAGTAAAAACACAGTATCAAAATGACATTTTCTCAAAAGCGAGTAAAACGTACTAAAAACATATTTCTCAAAAGCCAGTAAATATAAAAAACTTATCAATATATACAAAAAATGGGACAGCGGAATAAATAACAATAGTTATAAACGTGATAAAATAAACAGGATTCCCTCCCATTCTATTGCACGAATATGTCAGCCGGCGCGATTAATAGCGCAGTGTTGTCTAAGTTGCTGTTGGGGCTTATTAACATAATAAGTGGACAGCTGGCCTCTTTCTGCTTAGGTCTTATTGACGTGCCGTAGTTTGTGTAGAAATGACATAAGAGTGATATGTGTCGCTCTCAAACTTAAGATCGATTTATTAATATAAAACCAGTCTAAGTAGGTATCGGATGAAAAATCATGAACGTGAATCGTGATTAATTTATTTGAATAATCTTGCAATTTACATACTCGATTAACATTTCACGCTTAATATAAATGGACAAAACTTTATGTCCTTGCGTAAATTTTATTGAACTAGTTTTACTTCATGGTTCGTTAGATTAAAAGTGTAAATTAAAATCGAATCACAATAATTTGGATAGAATTTGAATTTTGATTGCGTTTTGGTGCCGTTTTATATTAATTTAAAATCACTATTTGCGATTATTTAAATGTCATATTTTTAATCAGGTACTGAGACCAATGACGGCGTGAATTTTAGATGCATTGTTACAGATAAGGTCATCATTTACACGGTTAACGCGACACGATTTTCTCATACATTTTATCGTACACCTACGGTTGACAAAAAAAAATTAGGAACTACGTTGCCGTCTCCATCGTGTGATTTATTTGGTGCACCCAGACTTTTCAGCCTTGCATTTAGTCTTTCTAGTCTTTTTCTAGTCTTAGTCTAGTCTTGTCATTTTAGTCAATCATGGGTTTTAATAAATAATAATAATTTATTCAAAGAAAAGATGACATTTTCTGAGTACAAAGCATATTAACCTTAAGTGTTTAAGTTAGTTAATGTGAAAGCTTCGAGTTTGAACCAGATTAGGTTCAACCTGTACCTCAAACAACAATACTTACAAAAAAACAGTTATGGTCAAAATTAGGTAGGTACTTACTTAGCCATGATATCAATTGTAGAAAATAAAAAAAAAACATTGATTAATTATATGAGACATTATCTATCTGCCTTTCGGGACCCGACTAATTATAATTATAAAATAGCTCGCAAACTAGGGTTTATAAAAATAATATAGGTATATACTATCAAGGGTGACCGTTGACTTGAGACTAGACCCATAGAATTACTTCACTTTCCTCAGCTCATTAAAATGAAGCGATCTTACTGGGTCAAAGCGAGCCCAGCCAGCCAATCCAGCCAGACGGTCGCCCAAAAGCATACTAGACTAGCTTTTGCTCGCAGCTCCATCATCGTATTTTCTTGATGTCGATACCAACGCCACCTAGCGGGGCCAACTATTTCTAACCACCCAGGTGACCCAACGAGTAACAAAAAAAAGTCTTCAAAATCAGTAAATCCATACCGTTAGTGTTTAGGAGTAGCAAAATTCCGAACACGCACTCAGATATGTAATATACTGGTATATAGAAGCTTAACTGTTATATAACTTCGATGGTGAATGAAACAACAACTTTCTGGAAACGTTCTTACATTATTTATTGCCTACAAAACATAAAATTAACAAAAAAAGTGTTAAAGCCAAGTTACGCTTTATATAATCATGGTCTTGTTTGTTTTGGTTATATTCTTTGTGCGGTTATGTTTAGTTCTTCTTCTCCAAGTAGGGGTGCTCCGCGATGTACTTCAGAGCACGTTCGATGTATTCGGGGATGGGTTGAGGGGCGGGGGGAGTGGGGAGATGTTCACCCTGTAGAAAAACAAAAAAATAAATAAAATATCAAAAAAAATCTTCTAGTCTAACTATAACACGGCCAATGAGAGACGATACGAAATGGTTATAATAATTCTCAAGTTTAAGTTGATCTCCGTCAGGCTCGCCAACTTCGGGCATCCGTTTAATTTATTCCTGGTTCAATCTGAGTTGAAAACCGTAATGTCAGTTATTAATAATAGAGGCGATACATTAAAAAAATAACTAAAAATTTGTTCATGATTCTATCGTTTCTCGTTGGCAGCGATGAAATAACGTAGATTGGCTTCAAGAAAAAAAGTGAGCTTGGTTTATAGACGCACAGAATTAACACTTATTTTCAGTTTTTAGATTATATTTTCAATAACATAATAAAATATGATCCGCTTCTAAAAATTAGAAACAAAAACATATTATATCTAAAGAACCGATATTTTAGAAGCGACCTCGGCACGTCCTATTGAAATTTGACCTCTTGACCTGTCTCAACCACCAATTCAATAAAATAGGAATCTCAAAAACATCATCTTCTGACATTTTATTTATTCACTATGCGGATTACAACGAAGGTCATACTACATACATCTGGTTTTTTAGATTGGAATCTAAGATCTCTGCGTTAAAACTCATTATGTATTGGCGTCTGGTCTGCTTATTTAAATGTAATGTGTATTTTTTTCAATCAAATATCTTTCAACATGACCTTTAGATTTTCCTACCTTAGAAATTCCAATAATAGTCGTTGTTCGTTATAACTTTAGTCTACAGTAACACTATAATTAGTGCACTGCTTTTGTATATTTCTACTAATGAAATGACACTAAACTGGGGATGTCGATTGACATTTAAATTTCTAGTGATAACAGATAGAAACGTTTTAGGACAATAATTTGTCTAAGGGCTGTTCTAATAACAGTTATGTAACACAATGGTTATGGTGGATCCGAGTGCCCATGCCATTTGGGTTTTCTAACCAAATATTGCTGTCCCCTTTCATTTTCAGTAAAAAATTGAGACAACAACAATACAGATCTATGTATAGAACCACGGACTAACCACCCTTTGCACTTTGCCGAAACACATACGCTTCATGAAGTGTATCAGATTTACGATCGGCCAATCATAGTGGCGTTGTATCCTATCCCGCCCCGCTACGATTTTCCTAATGACTTAGATGCAAGTTTATATTAGTGAGGAGTCTTAACGGCAGTTAGGACGAGTTAAACAAAGGAATTCTTGAATCCAGGTCAATGAAAACGTACCTGAGGCTGGAATCCGTTCTCGTTGGCAACGTAGTCCACACGGTAGACTTTACCGTCGGGGGCTGTGAACTGGTTACTGCCGGTTACCTCAAGAGCGACCTCATCCTTAAAAAAAATTATAAGTTTTAGTGGCGAGTGAAGAATTTGTAATAATGTTTTATTATTACAAATCCTATGGTGGCGAGTGATTTTGGTAACGAACTTTTCTTGTACCTTCACAAGTCAAAGATGACAAAGATTTCTACATAGTTACCTGTTGATCGTATTCGGGCGCCAAATACGGTATAAATCAGTCAAAATATATAGAAAAAAAGTCGTCATTGCCGTGCGATTGTGGGCTAAGGGCCTGTGCACACCACATTTTTTTAATGCGGCGTCGACGCCGCGCTTTTATCCTGCACAGCAGTTTGTATCGATACACACGCGCGTTAGCATCGCGTCTGTATCGCTACAAACGCGCGTCGACGGCGCGTTTAAAAGACGTGGTGTGCATAGGCCCTAAAGGAAATCGAAATTTCTTCAAGTGCAACTACCTAATACTTGACAAATAGTTAATTAAAACATGTAACAGGTATCATTGTTGAATTCCAATATATACTTTATACATATAAATTGAACTATTACGTTTAGACTATAACATCCTCGGTGAGAGCACAGCAGTGCACTTTTGCCTACTTCTTCGAGGAATACAGGCATGTATACAGAGTGATTTTTTTAAATTTTATTTTAAATATTTATTGATCAAAAAACAGTTTAATCGATTGAACATGAAGTAGATGTTTACAATCTAATTTTAATTTGTGCTCACATTTTGAATCACATTTGACATCATGTGTAATATAAATAAGCCCTCTTACACTATCTACTTGCACAATTAAAACAACACATGGCTACTTCGCAGATTTTCTGTTAGAGGGTGGTACTGCCTCGGTAGATCCATCCTGTATATGAAGGGTAGCGATTTAGCTACTGCTTGGCTCTACCACCGTATAGGAGTAAAGAGGCTTACCTTGTTGAAGACCTTCACTACGCCCTGAGCCTGGCCGTTGATGCCGTTGCTGGTCTCGTATCCGTACTGGAAGTTGCCTTCAGGGGTCTGTTCTGCGTCACTGCGGAGGACCTGGGCATCCTGGTCCACGCTGAGGGCGACGGCACAGCCGAAGATGGCGAGGGCGATAATGGCGGATTTCTGGTGGTTAAAAATACCATTATTATTCCTTTAAAAAATATCATATTTACCCCAGATAATGGGAAAAGGTAATGCGTATGTAGGGATTATGATGAATTATTCCTTTAAGTGTGAGGAAGAAATGCCCATAATATAGGTAACAGGACTTTGTGGCCGCCTCTGACAATGTGACTCAAGAGTACTGACAGTCTCTCTCCGACCTCGCGATAATTTTTATTCGTAGAAACACTAAGAAGAAGAACACTGGCTGACGGATAACTTTTTTTCAAATTCAAATATTTGTATTTAAATAGGCTATATTAACTAGCACTTTTAAAAAGTGTAGAGCTAGGGTGCTTGTTCCAAAACTAAATCCTATGGAGAAGAACATGCAAGAATATCCATGGATACGTTTTTTCTTTTCTCTTTTTAAATTATGTTTGCGTTTACAGTAGGTATAATTAGAGGTGTTAACGTTAGCTCAGACAATTACGCGACATCTGGTGAGGTCTATTTATTCCCTCGTTAGAGTCTTCTGAACTAGAGAGATTGTCTATACAAATGTCTAAACTTTATTTTTATGGTCACTAAATTTAAATGGTTTTTTTTGCAAATATTATAATATTACTATAATTGAGATTAATTAGAATTCCCACTGACTTAGTTATCATTCAGTAAATAGTTATCATTATCGTGACATTACTGTCACAAATGTTTTATTTATTGAACACTGCAACAGCCACCATTGTTCAGGTATACAATTATTTATGCATAATTTAAAATTAATACCTAATACAAGCGACAATATGTAATAGAAAAATATTTTTAATTAGTTATTATTTACTTTTTTTATTAGCAATCACCTATATTTTAATAAATATACCCCCTCAACTAAATCGTTGTCAATGTTACTGCTACAAAATAATTAAACCACAATTTATAAAACTATTTAAATCGTACTATTAATCACTTTTACGAAATTAATTAAATTATCCAACACTTTCTTAGGAATACGATAGGTAATAATATTTTACGTTAAAACAGCTCAGCGCACTCACCATTTTTGTGTTGCTCAAACGAACTACCAGTTCAATCTAATGCTGGATATAGGATGTGTGGTTCTTATATACTCATTCATGGGAATAAACGTACAAAATTTAACATAGGTAAATTCGCCGTGCCGCCGCGGCGCCGGTAGGAAAGGTCAACTTTTGTTAGGTATTTTTTAAACGTGTTAGTGGCTACACGTTTGACATTTCTGATATGAATTACGAAAAACGAGTTGTGAGTTAATGAAAAAAAAATGATACCTACCCATCTCGGTCTTGGAATTTGCTCGTCTCGTTTGCAAATTCATTGAACGGATACAGAATAGCTATTATTATCGTAGAGTTAATAACTGTCGGCCACATGGTAATTCGTTTTTTATTGTTTCCCTTTTTACTAAAATAAGTCCATCAATTCAAGCCTAGAACGATTAACCTGGAACCATCCTAGGTTGAAGATTAGTACGTACCTAAGTAATATGGTAGATCACCTTTTCAATTTTTTATTTTTTAAAGATGTTATTTTAGTAATTATTGTAAATTAAGGGATACTTTACTTTGACACACTTGACACACTTCAAATCATGGGTGAAGAATGATGTAGTGATATACACAGATTATTATAATAATGTCATAATAAATATCGCCAGACTGACACACCACCTGTATGGTTCTAAACTAAGCAAAGCTTGTACTATGAGTACCGTAAAATAGACTGGGGGCGATCCCAGTAACACCCCAACCTGGGCGAAATAATTACGAAGATGCCATTTTTTAAATTTACCCGGACGGGAATCGAACCCAAAACCACCCCATGCAGTGAACCGAGCGGCCTACGCTCAAACTACTGCGTCAAGCGGTACATAAGAGGCCATACCCACATCTAAATATATCCTCATATAAAAAATGATGGCATTGAAAATTTTAAAATATTTAATGGCAATAAATCACAAATTTATAAGACAAATCGTTAGCAATCAGTAAAATAAACCCGGTTTTCAAGTTGTAAAAACGTGTCATATAACTTTACGATCATTATAATATTATAATAGCTTACTTTATAAAATTATTAAACTATATCTACAAGTAATATAACTATAAAGGACCTAACTAAACATAAATTCAATTCAAAAACGGAAAATTTATTGCGATCATATTTTTAAAGTCTGCTACAAGGCTATTTCACTGATCTGTAGCTCTACCACGAGTTTATACTTTATAGAGTCGCAAGTCGTTAGGATCTACGTAAAAATTTGTAAGTGAAATTGTTAGCTATAGAAACTTATGTCGCTATAAATGCCTATTTTACGCAGACATTAGTGCGGCAAGCGCAAAATTATGGTAGAGCCTTGCAGTAATTCAACTAGAAAGAGAGGATTAAGAAGAGAGATAAAAAGTTATGACAGCCTATAAATCTTGTATTGAGCAAACGTGCCCAAGTAGGCATGTACGTGTGCCGTAACCAACATGCTTTCATTACTATGTTACATGCGCTTGAGGCCTTATGTGTAAATCACTATCCTTAAGTTCCAAAGGCCTATAATTAATATTGACACACAGAAATAAGTATGCTCTCACCGAATACAAAGATGTGATTGGTGGATCGTTTAAAAATAAAGAGCTGCTGATATGGTTCATGAGTTTAACGTTATCATTGGTCTCTCAGACTCTAAACTTTTATTTTGTTTAAGTTCACAGACGCGTCTTGAGGACACCAGGTCCTGGGTTCAAACCCTGGCTCGCATCTCTGGGTTTTTGGAAATCTATGTACGCATCATTATTTCTATTATGATTATCACTTACGGTGAAGGAACACATCGTTAGGAAACCTGCATGTCTCAGAAAATATAACCAATTTGCGAAAGACATCTGAATTCCGTCATGCCCACTGGGCCAGAGTGGTGGATTACAGCTTGAATATCCCTCGTAGTGAGGGGAGGCCCGTGCCCAGGAGTGGGACGTCAGAAGGGCTAAATTATGATTATTTGTCTAACATAGGAACTTAGAAATTTTGTTTTTGTTTCCAACCGAATCGGAACGCGACGTCGGCCGAGAAGATCTGGCAAGAAACTCATAATACTTGTCTTTTGGGATGTGTTAGCTTACCAGCTCGCTTCGACCAATAGGATGGCTTCATTTTATTAAGCCGTGGAAATTGAAGCGATTCTATTTTTCGAAGCGAGTGGGCTAGCTATCTCAGACATTTATCAAAACATCACTCTTATTTACAAGTGTTTAGTAGTTGCAGCGTAATCTATGTCTAGACAATTATTTTTTAATAATATTATTCAAAATATAATATAATTATTATTATTGGTATTGTCATCTATAAGCTATAGCCAATTGAACATTAAATATTTACTATTGCCAATTGGCTCGTGTGTACGCTAGCAAACCTCCAGGCAAAGGCGTAGATTTCATTCGAGCTAAGAATCATCAAGGTGATCCTTTAAGTACAAAAAAAAACATCAAAATGGATTAAGCCGTTTAGGAGGAGAAGCATGTAGCCATTATGGAAAAGAGAAACCATATTTTAGTAGTTAGTTCGTTTGCAAATGGATATGGACTTCTAGTATTGTAACTTAAACTAATAAAAACGATAGCTAGCACAAGGTAGGCGGAAATCTATAATGATAACCTTTAACCGTTGTACCGCCAGTGGGCCATCAAGATTTTGTAACGCATTGTGCCATAGGTGGCCGTGATTGTTACACCCACTTTGATTTGACGCGCCTATTCAGACACTAGCGGTATCCCTTCGCTGTCGGATTTTTTTTTGGGACTTGTACCTCTACACACTCACTGCTACTCCTGTAAATCAGAATCGACAATGGTGACCAATAATGACGTCGAGGTTCTTGTCGGTCCTGTCGGTAATACCAAATGCTTAAAGCGCTCGCAATTAAAATGGTGCGTGCTTCTATGACTGATACTGAATGTTGTTTTTTTATATTAACACATTAATTCTTTTTTTTAATAATAATGTGCAATACAAAGATATTCAATAACCAAGTGGTTAGAGGGGCCGCCCTCGTAAACGAGACTCCGGGTTTGATCCCCAGCTCAGCCATTAAGATCTTGACTCTTGCTCGCTAATACAATTATTATGGTAGCCAGTGATTTCTCAAGGGTCAGCTGTTAAAAAGAAACCCATATATTTTTGTGTTAGGTAGGTACATTATCTTTATCATTTAGTTATTGCAAAATATCGTGGAGTTTTAAAACAAGACCTTATATAATATTAAAATTATAGATTTATTTCGGCTGTATTTTATGATAAAGTTATTCTCTTATGATAATAAGTAGGTGTCATGTCGTTATTAAAAAGTAGATCCCATACCATGTAGCACATATATGTACAGAACATTATTTTTTGATTGTTCAACAACACCGACCAGGGAATAAAACCAATATTCACGGTGATGTGAACAGAGCTTTAGTAACGAATCTCGAACAAACACTGTGACCCCCGACCCGGCATAGAGGAGTCTGGACCCGGTCTACGAACACACCGGGTCACCTTGGAGAACTCACTTTCATTGGAACGATTATATGCTAGAGGTAACCAGAATAAATATCGATAGCACGCAAATACATCATTCTCATTTCGTTGACGAATGAAATCAACAGAATATACGGATTCTGTTATCGAATAAAATATTTATAATTAAGAATTAAGCATGAAATATTTTTTTAAAACTGTATTTTAGGGATATAATCAATTAAAATAAATATCTTGACAGTACCTAAAGCTACGCCCCGACAACAATAATAAAAAAATAACAAATAAATAGATTTATCTCATTAATTTACCAAGTATGTACCTTAGGCTAATTTAACTGTTACTTTTACTTTAAGATGTTTCTTTCGCTGTTCATTGCAATGAAGATACTGGCCGTTACTCATGGTTGGTCTCAAGTATATTTAGGTTTATTTAACTATGATAATAAACAAAAAATCACAAGGTATAAAATTGACAATTTACGATAGGTATAGTTGAGTGTCGCACTGAAAAGAAAGATGTCAAAAGAAATTTTGAAAAAAAACAATGCGTACCAATTTTTATTATTCGCCTGTAAAACTATCCCACTCCTGGGTAAAGGTCTCCCCTTTTCGTTTCCATGTTGCTGTGTCCATGGCAACCAGTTTATTATAATTATTAAATTGTAACATAACGTTTAAAACATCCACGAATAGGAATATGAATATATTTGCATAGCGGCTTCAAATATCACTTTGTAAGATGTAATAAATATTAATACGTAATGATTTTTTTTCCTTAGTTACATATTAAATAAAACGAGTTAAAATACCCACATATCTCCCCATATTAATGGACCGGTTTCATATAGATAAAAATGTAATAAAACTTGGTATTTTATCGTTCATATTAGCATTCTGTCACCGCTGAAGACGGGTATCAAGATAGAAATAATTGTTGGAAGCTGTATATAAAAAAAATGAATGTTTTAAATACGAGTAGTTGTATACCTACCTGCGTAGGTATTTAAAATCTTAATTCACGGCAAATTGTATGTTACCTTATACTAAATAGAACCGATATTCATTCGGGAAATATATGAACTTCGGCGAAGTACAGGGCCCTAACCACGCTAGCTACTCAAATCGTAATAGAAAAGCAAACGCTCGCGATTATGCTTTTGACGTTTTTCTGACTCGTGTCAGCAAAACGTGAAAAGCGGAGCGTTTGAAACGTAATCGCGCGCGTGCTTTTCTATTACGATTTGAGTAGCTAGCGTGGTTAGGGACCTGGCGTAACGGTAGGAAAGCTACCAACTTTAGAATTACGCTGGTAGAGCTAAGCTGTAGATAAGACGGCCACTCATATACGGGCTGCCTCGGCCAGGGTAGTACCACCCTATCACAGAAGAACAGCGTAAAGTAGCTATAATAGCTACAACTCATAGGATGAGTGAGAGAGCTGGAAGACCCTCCCTCTATCCCAATGCCCACTGCCCTTCAGGTCGGCAACATGCGAGCAATGCCATTGGTGTTGCAAGCATCTTGTGGCCACGGTAACTGCTTAACGTACAGCAGGCGGGTCGTACCTACGCTTGTTTGCCGACTTGTTAAGTACCTACATAAAAATTATATAATACAAATTCCAACAAAACTTACGACTTTTTGTTTTTAATAATCAGTAATCATTGAATGGCTCGATAATAAAATAAAATTGATTAATTAGGATTGTCGACAAGACCTTTTTTGTTTTTGAACTTCTTACGTATTTTTAGTAATAGTAACACACGCTTTGTGTCAGTTGAATTTTCTTGCTCAAATTCCATTGGACAACATAAAAGGAAATGGTAATTTGCCCCCGATCTGAGTATTACCGGGTTCGACCCTAGCCTATTGTACTAATTTAGTACCACACATGTGGTATGTAAGTCTGGCTACATTAATTTATGTTTTATTATAATGGTAGTCATTAAAAATCTATATACCTATATAAAAGTATATAATAAAAATATTGTGCCGTCTAGGGACGCCCGAAAGAAGCAAAGCTTTGTAGTATAAAGCGTAGGGCGCCGCAGCTGCCACTCTGTATACCTATATATATCGTGTGACGCTACTGACGCTTAGCATGGATAGAGAGGCCGCGCGGCGAGCGCCCCGAACGCCGGTAAGAAGCTTCGCTTCAAAAATAAATTTCCGTGCGTTAATATCGTGAAAACTCGAAAATGGCTCAACTGATTTGGATGAAATCTTTTGCATGTATTTAAGTGGGTTCCTTGGTGGTTTAGATTCACAATTTAGTTCTAGATAGGGGATGACAACGACTGCCGGTCGGCCAGTCTAGTATAATAATAAGTTAGCATCTGATTAGCAGTGATAGCCGATTGGTTAAAGCACGCGTCTTGCGGGCACCACATCTTGGGTTCAAATCCCGGCTCACACCTCTGGATTTTTCGAAATCTATGTGCGAATCGTAATTTCTATATGATTATCACTTGCTTACGGTGAAGGAAAACATCGTGAGGAAACCTGCATGTCTTAGAAGATCTAACCAATTTTAGAAAGACATGTGAAATCCGCCAACCCGCACTGGGCCAGCGTGGTGGATTGTGGTCTGAATCCCCCTCATGTTGAGGGGAGGCCCGTGCCCAGCAGTGGGACGTCAAAAGGGCTATTTTTTTTTATTATTATTATCTGATTAACGGAACGGACCTGATGAACATAGATTGACCTCGTGATTTTGCGCTATAGTTAACTAGCTATGACCTCTTAGGCTTCTGGCCTAATGCTTAATCTATTATTCATGGGATCATAAAAGGCAATGGTGACAACGAACTGTCAATAGTCGCCAAGATATTATTGCGACATTGTTACAACATGAAATTTATTCGATATTTTGTAATATGGACTTTAAAGGTTTGTCTTTAAAGCTAGAGCCATTCGAAATCATAACCATAAAAATATAGTAAAATCTTATTTTGAAATATCTTAGTACAGTCAACGTCAGCAGTTTATTTTTATAGAAGAAACAATAACTGGTATTAAATGTAATAGAAGAGATAATAATTTCACCCATCTGCTATTACCTATATGAATATAATATTATAATGTATGACGACCGCATGGCGCAGTGGTTCGAGCGTAGCCCACTCGGCTCATGGCGCAGTGGTTGCGGGTTCGATTCCCGGTAGGGTAAATTTCGGAAATGGCCTTTTCGTAATTTTCCCTGGTCTGGGCGTCACTGGGATCGCCCCTAGTCCACTGTACGGTACCCATAGTACAAGCGTTGCTTCGTTTGTGATCATACGGTTAGTGTGTTCGTCTGGTGATATTTATTATACTTATTTAACTTAGTACAGTCAACGTCAGCAGTTTCTTTTTATAGAAGAAGCAATAACTGGTAGAGATACTAATATACCCCTGTGCTATTATATAAATATAATATTATAATGTATTTGAGAGCCGCTTAAGTCTCCCATTTATGGGCTAAAGCCTCCAAACTTCTCTACATATCTTGGTTCTGTTGAATTAATAGTAATAGGTAGTTATTTTTTATATAATAAGTTGGCTCTACCAAATAGATTTACGTACCATACAGGATAGAGAAGAGTACACAGCGAGAGGGGAGGTTACCCCAAAAAATGAGGACACCATCAATTTTTGATACACAAAGCCGTATTGTAATTCAAGTTATGGTGGTGACGGCGCATACAAAACAATGGTTCCTCTGCCAACCCATTGTGCACCATGATTTATAATGTTTCCGCCGTGAGCCCAGCACTGCTACTTTCCTTTCGTTATTGGCCTCTTTATGGGCTCTCTACGGTGTTTTATGCAATTCCCTTCCGAGATTAATCTTTTAAGTATTTGAATGAGAAAATAAAATTTTCTTTCATATTATTTTCTTTTATTGAATTTGAGAGAAGACTGTACCCCATTAGGATAAAAAAGAAACTGTATAAAATTTTTAAAAAGTAATAAATCATATTCAAAATATTATGAGTATTTGAAATGAATGACTCAACACGGTAGCATTGTTTTCTTGCGAAGTTAAGAAAAATCGTATTAAGCCAGGAACGTAAATTTATGTGCACTCATTGTGCGAGGGCGGGTTATTACCTGCGAATAATTCATGAAGTGCGATGCATTAGACTATATTTCATGTGTAATATCAAGCTTAATATAGGTACCTATTGGATGTTATTTTTTTAATATACTTGCTATTTAAATAACAGTTCACAGTTTTGAGAATGCCCGATCAGACTTCGTTATGACCGTATTCGGGTACACCATCAAAATAATAATATAATAATAATAAATATTTATTTAAAAACCAAAACAAGCACGCAGGGTGATACTGAATTACTTAAAATGTATAGACAAAACGTGCGGCGCTTTGCCGTTCGAATAAGGTCTAATTCGCAATCAATTTATTGAATTACTAGCTGAGCCCGCGACTTCGTCCGCGTGGAATTTAATTTAACAAAAAAGCCCGCTCCCGCGTTCTGAGCCCGCGCGCAAGAACCCATTATTTTAATTTTGTTTTTCTAAAATAAAAGTAGCCTAAGTTACTGCTTATAACATCAGCTATCTACCAGTGAAAGTCCCGTCAAAATCGGTCAAGCCGTTTCGGAAATACTCTTTGATTTCATGTGTTTTAATTTTTTTACACGGAACCCTAATTGTTTTTCAAAAATTAAAGTAGTCTAAGTTACTCCCTATTACATCAGCTATCTGCCAGTGAAAGTCCCGTCAAAATCGGTACAGCCGTTTCGGAGATTACCCGGAACAAACACACAGACAGACAGACAGACAAAAATTTTATTAATCGCGTTTTTGCCATAGGTGTCGTATGTACTTTCATATGCATTTAGTGAAAAGGTGTTATTTTGATATTACAAACAGACACTCCAATTTTATTTATTTGTATAGATTATTTTTTAATTATTATCCTACTCCCTTTCAGGTGGGCAACGTTCGAGCAACGCATTTGGTAAAGAAAGCATCGCTACGATAACTGCTTAATATCAGGTAGGTTGTACGCTAGTGTGCCGAATTCGTTAGGTATATAAAATCATTACCCTTCCTTTTGGCTTTGCGGTAGTCGGGTAAATAAGGAAAAAATAAATATAAATTATTTATATTACTACCTACCTATATAAACTAGTAGGTACTACGATATGAACAAAGAAGGGACTGTAGACAATACCGCTGCGACCCAAATGTTCTGACTGCTGATTCTTTGTTCCTAAATCAGGTTAAAAGGACAATATTTCTTTGTATCCGGAGGTCTGACAAGAAATAGTGCCTTATTCTAGCCAGATTGGATTTCGCAGTTTAATCAAGCTTTTGTGTGTCGGCCGTAAGTAACTGTAGGTATCTACATTTTTCTCATTTCGTCTTAGCTCGAGATTGACCACAATCTTACCGTATCTAAATATATATAACTCAAAGGTGACTGACTGACTGACTGACATAGTGATCTATCAACGCACAGCCCAAACCACTGGACGGATCGGGCTGAAATTTGGCATGCAGGCAGATGTTATGACGTAGGCATCCGCTAAGAAAGAATTTTGATTAATTCTACCCCCAAGGGGATAAAATAGGGGATGAAAGTTTGTATAAAACTTTGTCAATTAAATTCCACGCGGACGAAGTCGCGGGCACAGCTAGTTGTTTTTATAGAACAACTAGTGTGTAATACCTGTCCGTAGCCTATAGATGCTTGCAATACGAATGGCATTGCTCACACGATGCTGACTTAAAAGGGAGTGGGAGAGAGGGAGGAGTTGAGCTTCCAAATCTCTCACTCATCGTACAAAGCGTAACAACAGTTACTTCAAGCCGATTTTCTGTGAGAAGGTGGTTCTACCCTGGTCGAACCAGCCCGTGTAAGAGCTGTGGTCAATTGACTACTCACAGCGTGGCTCTACAAACGAACTAGTAAACATTGGTCTAATGACTACAAAAAACTTATTTCACTTCGATAGATCGACAGTCAATTGGCTGGGGTTGTAACACCTTAAGTGGTCAGTATTCAGTCGTAAGTCTCTTATATTAGTGGAAGATTCCGCTATAATTATAGACCAAGTTTATCAAGTAGAGACCCATCCATCGATTGAAATGAACTCTACAGTGGTCTGGTGACGTCACAGACGCGACGCCGGATTAGCCGCAAATCCCGCAATTAACTCTCGCTAAGCTCCATATTGTGAATTCAGTCTCACGCCCCATCAGCCTACGTGACTCCCTAAATAGAGATATTAAGATATCTACTAAATTAACATGAGGCACAAACAATCTATTAAATTAAAATATATACCCATAGTAATAGCTTTTACATACAGCTCCATTTGCTATTTTGAGAAAAAAAAATTTTTTTTGACTCTAAACGAAACAGCGGTAGAGCCAATTATACAAGGTGACACATAATGGGTATACTTTTTTTTTTTCAAAACTTAACTTTGTAATTCTAAAACCATCAGCTTTGGAGGGAACTTGAAAAACAAAAGGTGTTACAGGAATACAGCTGTTGACCGATTTCACAAGTGTACAAAACCTTTAGTACTTCAACTGTCCTACAAAGCCGATAGTTTGAGATTTACAAAGTTAAGTTGCAAAAAAATAGTATACCCATTATGTGTCACCTAGTATACGGATTGGCTCGACCGAGGAAGTACCACCCTCTCACAGAAATACGGCGTAAAGTATAGCTGCATTTTGTATCAAGAGTGAGAGAGGCTAGAACCGGAATCCCGATCCCCCCGTCCATTTCCCTCGCTCGGTCCCACTCCTCTCCAAGTCGGCGACGTGCGATAATGCTTTTGGTATTGTAAGCATCTCTAGGCTACGATAACTGCTTAACTTCAGGCGGATTGTACGCTAGTTTGCCGACTTTGTTTTATGAAAATAATAATTGCAATGTGTTTTTCGTTCTTTTTCGTAGCTCTTGAAAACTTGATATGCGAGTTACGGCATCTAAACATTGTTATAAACCAAGAAACATCTTACGGAAGACCATTCTAAAACCAACTTATTTGTAACTAGCGGCCCGCCCCGGCTTCGCACAGGTACACTACGGTTACATTATTGGAGTTTTAGTAAGGATCCCTAATTTTTTTTTAAATATAATATAGCCTATGTCACCCGGGCATAGTGTAGCTTCCCAACAGTGAAAGAATTTTTAAAATCGGTTATCGGAGTAGTTTCGGAGCCTATTCATTACAATCAAACAAACACAGTTTTCCTCTTTATAATATTAGTATGATAAATTGCCGTAGAATCAAATAGCATCGGTAAAAGGCGTCCAAATCAATTCAATAAAGTCTAAATTGAAATCCGTTGATCTAATATCAAGACCGGTATATCCTCATTAAGAACGCGTTCAAATACAAATGGGGCAGGAATGAAATCCGTTGCCCCGTACCGTCCGACTGAAGATTGGCTATTCAAAACAGTTTTTGCATTTTCGAATAAGTGCCTGTTAGCGAGACGCTAATGCGTTGATATCGATATTCCTTAAAAATATCGATATTATCAACGAGTCGGTATGATTAGTTCGGGTAAAAGAACATAAAAAGAGTTAACTACTACTAAAGAGTTACTACTATTAAGTTTAAGGTATGTACATGTGTGAAAATATTATTACGAGAATAAGGTTTTATATACCGCAAGTCTATTCAGTTATAAGCCAAAACATTTTTAATTTGTAGGTAAGACTGTTGTCTATACCTTTTTTTAATTTCTATCTTAAGGCTAAAGCGCCCATCTAGCCCGCGTAATTCAAAATTTTCGAGTATTTTTATAGTTTATCCAAAATCTGAAAACATTTAAGACAACATTTTGTAATTGGCAACAAAGACCGTATGCAATGCATTTATTAATATATCCAACTTACTCTAAAACATTTTAAGAACGACAGATAACCGGAAAAACTGGCAATTTTTGTATATTTAGTGATTTACTAGTATCATATCCACCGTGATAATATTTAGAGTAAAATAAATGTATTAATAAACGCACTGCATACTGTGTTTGTTGCCAATTACAAAATGTTGTCTTAAATGTTTTCAGATTTTGGATAAACTATAAAAATACTCGAAAATTTGAATTTCGCGGGCTAGACAGGCGCCATCACCTTAATGTTAGGTACCTATTTAATTTCAATAAAAACGTTAATCAAGGTACCTATCTACCTACCTATATTAAAGTAATTATATAAGATCTAATTGCTAAACAAAGCCCACTCTGTAAAAAATCTGATGGTATAAATATTTTTTGTTAGTTGGTACAGCTAGTTGGCAGTGACAGACTTAATCATAAGTCAGCATTTACAACGCAAATCATCATAATATTATTTTCTAATAAATTCATCATTTATTTATCGTTTACTACCTAAAGCGCCATTAAAGATATCGTGCTTAGATATGACTAGCACGTCCACTTAAATGTAAATAAGTTCTTGTAATAGCCTAACTATTACACGAACTTAGCCAATGATCAACACGGTGAAGTGCACTATTGAATATCCAATAGTCTGAACAGCTCTAATCCACTTCAGCGTAAACAGCGCTCGCGGCCGGTTGCGGCTGAGCGACGGCGGCACACAAATCCGCTTTCATGATAAAATTAGACAAATTCAATCATGCGATCCCGATCTGCTTTTTGAACGAATTTGTGATGCAGGTTTTAATCCTACTAATATTATAAATGCGAAAGTTTGTGAGTGTGGATGTATGTTTGTTACTCCTTCACGCAAAAACTACTGAACGGATTTGGATGAAATTTGGAACACAGATAGATTATAACCGGGATTAACATATAGGATACTTTTTAACCCAATAATATAATACTACGCGGATGAAGTCGCGGGGCACAGCTAGTATTACATAAATCTGATACTTCTAATGGTGTCATTCAATTGTTCATTCATTTATTGTTATTCCTACTTAAGTACGTCATAAGTTATCTTTATATATCAAATTCCAGTGTGTGTTAGTAATTTATCTTCTCCCAAACGGTTCGACCAATTTTAATGATTTATTTTTTGTATCCATGGTACTTGGGTGGTTAGTGCACCAGGTTCACGTGGCGCTGTTGTCGACAAGCTGATAATAAAATGTACGCTAGGGGAGTAGGGGAGTTTCGGGTAAAAGCTAGTTGTTTTTTGAATGGTTAACTGGCCGGCCTTCAAACATGCGTCTTGAGCTTGCATCGACTCGACGCATGTCTTCTTGCGCTACCGAACTAGACTAACGCATGCGTCTATCGCAAGTAGAATGCGCATGATACCCGACAAGCCCGCTGAGTTTCTTGCCGGATCTTCTCAGTCGAGGTCGCGTTCCGATCCGGTGGTAGATTTACCCTCGCCACCTCTCCTGGCAGCGGCCCAAGCCGAGGTCGTGTCCATTGTGGCGCCCTTGAGCTAACTGCCCCCCTGCCCCTCTGGCTGGAGCACACTTGCGCTCGCCCTCTGTCCGGGTGAAGTTGTTATGGCCACTCTGGCCAACAACATATAGTCAAATAAAAAAAATGCGCATGATAGAAACATGGATTTGTTATCTTTTCTCTGCACTGGCATCTCAGGAGTTTGTTCTTGTTAACGTGAGAGGGTTTTACAAAAAGAAATGGTATAGGTATAATAAGTACCTACCTAAGTTTCGACAGTCCATAAAAACCATATTCAATTTCTACTATTATAAAATAGATACATACAGAACATACAGTGTAACATTTACAAATTATACATAAATATTTATTATAAGTTTTCCAATATTACTTGATAAGTGCCTGCTTATACAATGTGTTTTAGAAGTCCGAAATTATACATATGAGGAGTTTGGATGCGTATCAGGCATAAAATGGAATTAATTAAAATTTGATCGAAATTTGTATGCTATTTTTCATTCAATTATTTCGCGCTTAAAACTTCTTCTAAATATTAGTCAAATCTCAAGTAGATACCTACTAAGCAATATTTTTACAAACTTTTTTGTATATTGGTGGAGGCAGGTTGCACTGTTTCCTAGGCCATTAGATATGTTTTAAAGGCACAACACGTAAATTGTGACAAATATTCAAACGCCGCACGTATACTTCACGTATCGTATGTTTTAATTACATCGGAATATCAGCTACCGTATTTGTGCATAATATATTATTTCGGACTTCTGAAACAACCAATGTAATCATTTCAAGTATATTGAACTTTGAGTGTGAAACTTCAACACGTTTTGTATGTAGCAACTTATTTCATTACAATTATTGCGGATCATTACCTACGTTAGGTACCTACATCACGTAAATACACCGACAAACTTAAAATGAGTTCTAATCATTACCTCCCAAGGTGTTGTTTTCGTCGTTACTGGTCTATGTTTATGTGCTGTTAATGCATAGGTATGTATTTATTTACGGTGGTAGAGCTAAGCAGCCCGACCGGGGTAATACCACTGTGGCGACCTCAGATTCACGTCGCCGACAGAAGCGGACAGATGGCGCTAAATGCAGCGTCTCAATACAATGTACGGATTCTTCATAAAAAACTGAATCACGATATTAAGTCTCGCAAGCATCGTGACTATATATACAAGACCCCGAGAATAACCAGCGGCGCATAGCCCTTTTCTTCGGCGCTTAGTAGCTATTATAGCTGGGCTTCATACGTTGAGTCAGAGAGCCGAAAGCCCAATCTCCCTCCCATCTTTCCCGCCACTTATCCCACTACCCTTCAGTTTGGCAACGTGCGAGAAATGTCATTAGTATTGCAAGCATCTATTGGCTCCGGTAACTGCCTAACGTTGGGGTCGTTCGCTTGTGCGCCGACTTTGTTATATAAAAAAGAAGTTACCATGGTTTAGGTGCGTAAAATTGACTATTTAGATTTACATTTGACGACCGCTTGGCACAGTGGTTCGAGCGTAGGCCGCTCGGCTCACTGCACATAGTGGTTGCGGGTTCGATTTCCGCTGGGGTAAATTTAGGAAATGGCCTTTTCGTAATTTGGCCTGGTCTGGGTGACACTGGGATCGCTCCCAGTCCACTGTACGGTACCCATAGTACAAGCTTTGCTTAGTTTGGGACCATACAGCTGGTGTGTCAGTCTGGCGATATTTATTATTATTATAATCGATTAATAAAAGGCTGACAATTCCACGATAATTTGCCACCAACATTACTCTACACACTTCCTGTATATATTCGTAAAAAAATCACAAATTGATAAAAGGAACCGCAGAACACGAAAAAATTAACATAATATCCCTTATACCAAAGCAGTAGAGTTGAAAACGTAAATGCGATCCAATGAAAGCCCCTATCTCATCACAAAGCCATTCGGGTTCATTAGCCAGGTTCGATGGGGCTTTGGAAAAACCTTCCCCCCTTTAAGGGGTGCAATCCAAATTGCCTATTCAGAGCGTTAATACAACCGGTTACCTTTAATGCTAGCACATTCATGATCACTGATTGCCACGTTTTATAAAAGTCTTGAACGCCGTACATATATTGTATTGCATGCAAAATTTGTGTTTATTTTTGAGATTCGAATATGTACTAAGGTTAGCCGATTGGTTAAGCACGCTTCTTGCGGGCCCCAGATCCTGGGTTCAAACCCTGACTCGGACTTCTGGGTTATTCGAAATCAATGTGCGAATCATAATTTCTATATGATTATCACTTGCTTACGGTGAAGGAAAACATCGTGAGGACACCTGCTGTCTTAAAAATTCCAAAGAATTTTCAAATGACATGTGTGAAATCCGCCAACCCGCACCGGGCAAGCGTGGTGGATTACAGCATGAATCCCCTTCGAAGTAAGGGGAGGCCTGTGCCCAGGAGTGTAACATCAGAAGGGCCAAATTATTATTATTACAGTGCCAAGGGTAAGCTAGTACCTACTGTGGGAATCAATCGAAATTTTTCAGACAACAGCCAGTCAATTGATACTGTGACAAACTTGCTAAAATTCAACAAAAAATAATACCAACTCATTGTTTTCTTGTTAAGTAACAAAGCAGGCAAACAAGCGTACGACCTTCCTAAGGTTAAGCAGTAACCGTAGCCTACAGATGCTTGCAATACCAATGGCTTTGCTCGCTCGTCGATGACCTGGAGAGGAGTGGGACTGATAAAGGGAAAGGGATAGGAGTCGTTTGGCTTCCGGCTCACTCACTCATAGTACGAAACGCAGCTATAATAGTTAAGTACTGCGGATGTCTGTGAGAGGGTGGTACTACCCCGGTCAAGCCAACCTGTATATGAGCTTTCGTTACAGTTTTATTATTTGTCGTTTTCATTATAATGTAGATAATTTATTAGATAGGTACCTACCAGAGACTTGTCGAATTTACCTACACATCATTTCAGTTAGAAATCTATATACATACTCAAAGGTGACTGACTGACATAGTGATCTATCAACGCACAGGCCAAACCACTGGACGGATCGGGCTGAAATTTGGCATGCAGGTAGATGTTATGACGTAGGCATCCGCGAAGAAAGGATTTTGATTAATTATATTTCCAAGGGGATAAAATAGGGGATGAAAGTTTGTTAAGTTAAACTCCACGCGGACAAAGTCGCGGGCTCAGCTAGTTCGTAGATAAAACTATCCTCTGTCATACAAGTATAACACCTACCCTTAAACGTAGTGTTCATAAGTCTGTGCACCTACCTACTCAATACCGTGTTGTCACCTTGCGGGACAAACTTTTACTTACATTCGACCTCCACATATCCTTTTATTTCGCCAATAATTTCACATACATATTCATATAGCGTCAATGCAAATGGCAGAATCATCTTACTCATTATTCATAAAACTTTAATAATAATATCGGTTGACCTTTTGCGGTTTTTATTGAGGAGTAGTTTTAAATATAAGCCTGCTTCTTGAAATGTCGCGTTTTAATAAGCTGTTTAAAGCAGTTGATTTTTTTATTTAATGATCCGATTATCAAGGTTATTATTTAATTTTGTTTATGGATTTCGAACGCACCTTTGCTTATGTTAATAAAACTCTACAAAATAGAAATAATTAAATAAATATAGCAAGATGAACACACCAACTGTATGGTCCCAAACTAAGCAACGCGTGATATATGAGTACCATACAATGGACTGCGGGTGATCCCAGTGACATCCAGACCAGGGCAAATAAAAAAGGCCATTTCCGAAATGTATCCTGACGGGAATCGAACCAGCAACCACCCGGTGTAGTGAGCCGAGTGGCCTACGCTCGAACCACTGCCCTAAGCGGTCGTCAAATATATTTTTACTAGCTGACCCGACAGACGTTGTCCTGTCTTTTAGGGGTATGAAAAATAGATAGGAGCCGATGCTCAGACCTACTGAATATGCATATAATATTTCATAAAAATCGGTCTAGCCGTTTCGGAGGAATATGGTAACTAACATTGTGACACGAGAATTTTATATATAAGATTTATTGTACTTTAAGTCCTTAATAGAGAGTCCAAAATTACATCAAATTGCGTTTCACTGATTTGATTTAAGACATTAAATAGATACATATAATAGGTAGGTACATTTTAACCAATAATTAACACAATATATATAATAGATACAAACTGTTTCTATAGGCACTCCCTCGCTATTGACGCTTTAACTAAAAGTGATTATTAAATATTTTGCAATAAGATTATTATAGACCTATGGTCTCAATCAACGAAGTTATTTGTGCGCGCACTAACCTTTGAGTTGAGTGCATAAACGTTGCTAAATATTCCCACCCATGGCCGGATTCTTGAATATAAAATGATTGAAGATTAATCAAAATGTTACTTGATAAAAAAAAATCGGCCAAGAGAGTGTAGGGTCATGTACAATGTAGTGTTCCGTAGCCATTTCAATAACGAACATTTAGGGTAGCCATCTGCTTGACTTTGCTATGTATGTGGCGTGCCCGCTTCGACCAACAGAACTGCTTCATTGCCTATCAACTAGAGCTAAGCTCGTTGAAGCTGAGGAAATGAAGCGATCCCATTGGTCGAAACAGGTGGACACAAAGTATACGGTGTTACTGGTAATGAGACGTATTCCTTGAGGGGTGCAATTACTTTATGGTTAATCAGCCAAAGATTCCAACCACGAGCTTTGACTGATACCTAGGTAGGAACATATAAAATATTCAAATCCTCCAAGTATAGGTACCTCCCGATATCTAATTTTGAAAAGTTTTTTTTAATTCGCTATAGCCGTCTATAATGTGTGAGACGAAAGCGTACAATTTGGCAAAGGAGTTTGAGTTTAAGGCTAAAGCGCCCATCTAGCCCGCGAAGTTCAAATTTTTTGAGCTTTTTTAGAAATTTTTCAAAATCTGACAGTAATAAAAGGCACATTTTGTAATCCGCGAAAAAGACCGTGTGCAGTGCATTTATTAATATATCCAACTTACTATAAACATTTCAAGACCGACAGCTATCCAGATAATCTGGCAATTTTTGTATATTTAGTGATTTACTAGTATCATATCCACCGTGATAATATTTAGAGTAAAATAAATGTATTAATAAACGCACTGCATACTGTGTTTGTCGCAAATCACAAAATGTTGTCTTAAATGTTTTGAGATTTTGGATAAACTATAAAAATACTCGAAAATTTTGAATTTCGCGGGCTAGACAGGCGCCTTCACCTTGCCCAGTAGTTTAGGTTTTAGGTTGTCTGTCATTCAGTGGTATTTTTTACAAGGTTTATTCTTAGAACAAAAATTACGACACCAATTTATTTTTGTAGTTACAAGTAGGTACCTATTCGTTTTTATATTTTTTGTAAGCACAGCAAAAATGTATACAACCCTTTAATCTTAAACCATTAGTTGAAAATACAAAAAGGGTAACAAGGAAGTATAAGTACAGCAACAATAATGATTTGTTTTTTTCTTCTCAGTGTAAATAAAAATAAATATCCCTAACTTTGATCCCTAATTAGTATACTTTCTTAGAAACAAACATTTGCCCTGAAGCTTAAGATTTCCTGCCGGGGCGAGCATAATTGTGTGCCTTCATTAGTTAGCGTTGAAAACTCGCTAATTAGGTAACGGCTACGCCTCTCTTATCATGGGCAGGTATCTAAGGTAACGCACAGCTAAATAAATATTTCAATGGGCCTGCTTATCTCATTTTGTATTGCGAGGGTGAAGTCCTTTTGATAATTTTGAGGTTCATATTTTTTGTTAAGGTGAAGGCGCCTGTCTAGCCCGGGAAATTCAAAATTTTCGAGAATTTTTATAGTTTATCCAAAATCTGAAAACATTTACGACAACATTTTGTGATTTGCGACAAACACAGTATGCAGTGCGTTTATTAATACATTTTTTTTACTCTAAATATTATCACGGTGGATATGATACTAGTAAATCACTAAATATACAAAAATTGCCAGATTATCTGGATAGCTGTCGTTCTTGAAATGTTTCAGAGTAAGTTGGATATATTAATAAATACACTGCACACGGTCTTTTTCGAGAATTACAAAATGTGCCTTTTATTATAGTCAGATTTTTTAAAATTTCTGAAAAACCTCAAAAAATTTGAACTTCGCGGGCTAGATGGGTGCTTTAGCCTTAATATTATATTATAAGCTAGGTGTTGCCCGCGGCTCCGCCCACTTGAAACTTTGATAAAATAAAAGCTACTCCCTTGAAAATTGTCCCGTCCCGTCAAAACTATTCTACTTGTTTCGGAGATCAGCCGGAAAAAACAGGCAGGAAAACAAAAACAATAATTAAAAAATAGTATTTTTGGTTATAATTACTTACCTACCGTAAATAATTTCCTAAAACGTTATCATTTTGATATATCAAGCAGACACTTCAATTTTATTTGTTTGAATGTATAGTTATAAGATAACTTTTGTAACAGTGCCATCTACGGGATCCAATTATAGCTATGAACCACACAGGTGACCGTAAGCACGAAAAATACATCAAAATCGGTCAAGCCGTTTAGGGGAATAATTACAAACACATACATACACACCGGAATTTTGTAAAGATGAAATACATAAGTACATAAAACATCAATATTGGCGCACGATAAGAAGTCAAAACAGACAAAACCCCACGCACCCTTCTGTTATTCGTTAGGTATTAGTTAGTCCACATACTAGGTAATATTTTTAGTACTACAGAAGTTGGGTCCATCAAAATGTTTTTTTAACACGAAACATAAAAACATTTTAATACTATGATTAACTTTATTTAAGGCGTCAATAGCCTAGTGGTTGTAAGGGCCGCACTAATTGCTGAGAGGTGCCGGGTTCGATCCCCATCCTGCCATTAAACTATTGACGTGAGCCCAATTCTAACACAAGCATTAGCTTGGCTGGAGGGGCTAACGGGAATACTAGTAATGTGACACACTCACATTGCAAGTAATCTTTTTAAAAATTATACAATGGAAAGTAGTTGCAATAAGGAACTTCTTCTGAACTTGCCCTTCAGAATTGTATATAATTTAGCCCTTTCTGACGTCCCACTCCTGGGCACGGGCCTCCCCTTATTACGAGGGGGATTCAGGCCGTAATCCACCACACTGGCCCAGTGCGGGTTGGCGGATTTCACATGTCTTTCGAAAGCTGGTTAGATTTTCTAAGACATGCAGTTTTCCTCACGATGTTTTCCTTCACCGTAAGCAAGTGATAATCATAATATAGAAATTATGATTCGCACATAGATTTCGAAAAATCCAGAGGTGCGAGCCGGAGTTTGAACCCAGGACCTGGTGCTCGGTGCTGGTGCAAGACGAATCGGCTATCACGGCTAATTATAATTGCACCATACCAGATTTGTATGGTGTAAGTATAAATACCTCTTTCTACTGCCTACTTCTAAGTTCAAATACTTATGCCTCGTTCGATATTTATTCGGTCTCGATTCAATTTCTCCCAATGCTGTTACATCGGCAGGAAGGTATGCGAGATAATAAAATCCCTGTAATTTCATGTATCGTAATACCTACATACATTAGTGCGACAGGTGCAAACGGGGCTGTTTCGAACGCCTATTCTGCAATTCCGCTACTGTATAACATCTTAACTTTTTGATTTAAAAAGTATATTACCTTCTGTGCTTTGGTGGCGGTCCTGGCAGTGTAATCTGAGTATTTTATTAATATATAGGTATATCAAACAAAGGCGGCAAACAAACGTGCCTGATGTTAAGTATAGGTTCTTATTTTTGCTTAAAAAAAGTTAAGTACACAGGAGTAGCACAGGAGGTATGTGCTTTGATGGCGGTCCTGGTGGTGTAATCTAAGTTACAACCCGCATGATGTTAAGCAGTCACTGTAGCCTATAAATCCTTGCTATACGCAAGCATTGCTTGCGCGTTGCCTACAACAACCGATCACAGATTCGTTTGGGTGTTAGTATGCCGATGTTTAGTTATTAATTTATTCAAGATGGCCCGTTTAAATCTTCTAAAAGTCACATAAAAAGCTCGAACAGCACAGAATAGTGCCCTGGGTGCATATTTTAATGCGCAGCCGAATGCGACGGAGCGTGAAATGGAAATCTTTCTGCATCGTAACTGCCTTAACTGCGTCGCTATATCGAAATACTGTTTTGGAAAAAAAAATGCGCCGTCAACGTTATTACAGAGCTTTTAGAACTGGCTTGTAGGGGATTTTAAAATTACATTCAGCGCTGAAACCTGTACGGCTGCCGAGATCAGATGAATTGCTTGATGGTGCGAATTGAACGTTTCTTGAATCGTATGCAGCTTAGGTGTGTGTAAGAAAATATAAGTTAATAAATAATAATAATAGATCAATATCGCCAGACGAACACACGAACTGTATGGTCCTAAACTAAGCAACGCTTGTACTATGGGTCCCGCACAATAGACTGGGGGCGATCCCAGTGACACCCAGACCAGGGAAAATTTACGAAAAGGCCATTTCCAGAATTTACCCTGACGGGAATCGAACCCACAACCACCCGATGCAGTGACCCGAGCGGCCTACGCTCGAACCACTGTGCCAAAATACCACTATGGTTATTTTGATGTAACATAGTTGGAAAACCCGCGGACGATTCTCATTTATTTATTTATTTATTTATTACTCCAGCACTCACAGTTTCCCAAACCGTGCTGAGAGTCATGTTACAACAAGTAAAATAAAATTATATAATATAAAATCCATTCAGTATAAATAAAAATTAAATCTAATAAATTAATTAAAATTGGCTAAAACATAATAATTATAAAATTTACACGATATTATTGAAATTGGCATAGAATTGTTTAAAACAACGTATGAATTCCCCTAGTCTAGTATGAAATATATCGACACTAGGCTGCTGGGCAGTCAGAGTGCTCATGATGATAAGTAGTAAGTAGTATTAGTAGTAGTAGTAGTAGTAGTAAGTACCGTAGCTTGCACATTACCGAGCTGATAGGGAATAAGATGGAGAGGATGGTAGGGAGGGGGGTTCGGCTTTAGTCTTTCTCACTCATCGTACGAAACGCATCTATAATAGCTACTTTATACTGATCTTTTGTGAGAGGCCGGTACTACCCCGATCAAGCAGGACGTGTATGTGAACTGCAGTAAATTGGCTACAACTTGGTAATTATAAAAATTATAATTAGTATTAAGGTACCTGCCTACTTATTTGTACATAATGATATAAGATAAATTGTATTACGTATCTACTAGATGTCTAGGAATTGAAGCAAGAACATTATGATCGGCAGGCCGTTACCACTAGACTAAGGCTATTTCAAAGCAAGTATTCACGACAAAAAGCTTCTCAAAGTAAACAATCTGTTCTGAAAAATGAAACGTGCAATTTTCAGGAACGAACAAGGAAAACCAATTACCCTATACGTGGTACTATCGAATCGCAGCACGTAAACACAATTAGAGGCGCATGCACTGAGTTAAACATTTCCAGCAGATGGTGAGGAAGCTGCGGTAATAGTTATTGCGGATGAGAGATAGAAATTCGCGGTATATTTGTTCAGGCGAATTACCTACTACCGTTTTGCTTGTTTCCTCAAGGAGCAAGCAGAGAAGCACTAATGTACCGTCAGAGAGTAAAAAACAGTGCCATCTAGGGAAGCCCGAAAGAAGCGTTGTATAGTATAGAGGGTAAGGCGCCGCAGCTGTCACCTTATATACACCCTATATACACCTTATATATATCGTGTATGACGTCATCGTGTAACGCTACTGACGCTTAGCACGGATAGTGTGGCCGCGCGGCGAGAGCCCCGAACGTCCGTATAATAAATAATTATAGTTTTCACCCTGTAGGTATATTTTAGAAATACAGATCAATACTCTTTATACTTTTTGAAGTCGGTTGAAAAACATACAGAAATAGATCATAAATAACAATTACTTACATCCAATTTCATCCACCGTTCATTCTACACGATATTTCGTTAACTGTTTATTATCGTTATCAATCACCAAGCCATTATAAATTGTTTTATTCTAGCAAGCAAAGTGCGCCTATATTTAGCTATTGCTTAAAGAAACAGTTCAGAGTGTCCGCATCAATCTATCATTGCACTAAGATACTCTTCTAGTTCCTTATGGACTCGTGATGGAGAAGGAACGGGTCGGGGATCGATCGCGGATGAATTATTAAAACCCTTTTAGATATAGCACGAAGAAAGATAGCATACAAAACCCACAGACACTTGAGTACAAACTACTGATTCGGCTATAAACCTACTAGGTGTAACAGAAACGGTATACTATTTTTTTTGCAACTTTACTTTGTAAATCTAAAACTATCGGCTTTGTAGATATTAAAACTTTGTAAATATAAAAATTGTGGGACAGTTGAAGTACTAAAGATTTTGTAGACTTATGAAATCTATCAACAGCTGTATCCCTGTAATACCTTTTGTTTTTCAAGTTTCCTCCAAAGCTGATAGTTTTAGCATTACAAAGTAACGTTTTGAAAAAAATGTATACCCTTTATGTTTCAACCTGTATATAGGATTACTTGTAATTCGACGTCTTCCTTGCAGGTGTGGCACCATAATAAAGAGGTATAAAATATCAAAAAATACCCTAGTAGTTTAAGGTACTTTATGGCTAAATTTAGAATTTTTTTGGTGATCAGTTGGATCACAGAAATATTTAATTTCGTATTTAAAACAATGTGGTGGAGTCAAAGTTTTTGCTTTCTAGTTCCGCTTTAACGTATTGCAAGGAATATATCAAACTAGCTGTGCCCCGCGACTTCATCCGCGTAGTATTGGATTATTGGGTTAAAAAATATTCTATATGTTAATCCCGGTTATAATCTATCTGTGTTCCAAATTTCATCCAAATCCGTTCAGTAGTTTTTGCGTGAAGGAGTAACAAACATACATACATACATACATACATCCACACTCACAAACTTTCGCATTTATAATATTAGTAGGATCACCTGTAACCCTGTATAAATTTTCAAATGACAGAGGTTGGAACCCAGCCACTGAAAGCTGGCCAGGGTGATGGACTATGGCTCGAAGTACCCTCGCATGGAGGGAAAGTGCGCCTGTGGCCAACTCTGTTAACCGATGGCAACATTGGTTTTGACAGAACTTAACTTTTGAGAAAACTGTCGAAACTGACGTTTTAAAATACGCGACACGTCAGTTTTGACGTTTGCGAGTCGAGTGCGAATCGAGCGAGATGCCAGCGGTTAACAGAGTTAGGCCCACTGTATGCTTTTGGCTTTTGGACCTAGTGTAATTACAATAGGCTAGCCCAGGGGTCGGCAACCTTTTGAGTCGGAAGAGTCAAAAATTACAATTTACAAAATTTCAATGTTTTTAAAGAGCCACAATTTCTTTTATTTGCCAACAACAAATAGTATTTGCAAAAATAAAGTTTTTTGATTGAAAAACTAATCTACTCATAGGAAAAATATTATCTATGTATGAAAAGCGATTACAAGTGGCTGAGAGATAGAAATGGTGCTTAATCGATTCATAACGATTTTAATCGTTTTTTTTAATAAAATTATTAATATTTGCGTATGGAACTAAAGAGCCGCAGGTTCACATCCAAAGAGCTACATGTGTATCGCGAGCCGCAGGTTGCCGACCCCTGGCCCCATTGATTTATTATTTTACAAGATGAGTGACGTCCTAAGCTCTAAATTATATACTTACTATTATTGCATTTGCAAGTCGTTAATTTCCGTAAGATACAGAGAGGCGCTGAAACACCTGTGCGAGTGAGACAGCGATGGCTGCTAGCCGGTGTGGCACCCTCTGTGTACTGCACCTAATCATCTCGCTCGTATCTATTTTGATTTACAATCAGCCTCTAATTGATTTATGCTCTCCCAGTCTTAACAATTATTTTATGACGACCGCTTGGTGCAGTGGTTTGATCGTAGGCCGCTCGGCTCACTGCACGGTTCGATTCCCGCCCAGGCAAATTTCAGAAATAGCCTTTTCGCCATTTGCCCTGGTCTGGGTGTCACTGGGATCGCCTCTAGCCCAGTGTACGGTACCCAAAGTACAAGCTTAGCTTAGTTTGGTACCATACAGTTTGTGTGTCAGTCTGGCGATATTTGCACAAGAAAACATTTGGACACATCATTCACCAGAAAATTACGAACAGGATTTGAAAATACCGACATACGTTTGTGATATGGCCAGACCCAGTTGAGGGAGAACCAACGATTTCAAAGACTTGTACGTCTCCCACTATTTGGTATTAATTTTGGCCCCTATTACCTAGGTACATAGAGGTCATAATACCCTCGACAAAATGTTGGTGTCGGTACTGTAAGTATTTCATCTAGGGTATGCCTAGATCTTCGGATATAAAGGCTGGTGTACGATGGTGGTAGGTAGGTACCCGATAACAAGTTATCTATCGATAATATCACTGCAACATGACGAAATATCAATAAAATAACCGATCGATACAGATAAAACTTATTTAATTACAGCATGTGTTATCTTATAGCTGAAGTACTTTTATTAATCAAACCATGGCCAACAAAATGAAACGGATAACGGCCAAGTCAAACTCAAATTGTTTCTTTCGTTATGAAGCACTTTCAAATTGCCATAGTAAGTATCCTAATATAGTAGGCACCTATTTAATCCTCCTACCTCCTTACTTATATAAAAAATTGAATGTTTTTTTGGATGTTTAACGCAAAAAAGGCTGAATGGATTTGGGATTTGGATGAAATTTGGCATTCAGATTGTTGGACGGCAGGTGGTAATGTTGACTTCCAAAAAATACAAAGTTCGTTAGCGAAGCTGCAGGCAAAAGCTATAAAAAATCCAATGAAATTGATATGCGTGTTAAGTTACAATAAACACAGCTGGATTGCAGTCGACGTTTTCAATATTCTCATACCTATCAGTAGATAGGCGGTACTGAATGTTGGAGTACCTACCTACAGTAACGAGGTCGACGGGCCGGGGCGGCCGCCCCGCACATGCGCACTGCCGCTACCCACAACGCTTCACAAAATGACGCCGCCGCGCCGGTGAGCGCAGCGTCACAAAACACCCCTCAAATATTCATAACAAGCCCGCAAAAGTGAAAAAATAAGCACATTTATCATTCGCAAAATCGCAAGCTCCCAATATCGGGTTGTACGCGAATAGAAACACACGCTCGCGCCGGTCCATGTCAAAACAAACCAGTGATTCTGCGATGTAAACATGAACGAACGCAAAATCCTCGATCTTTTGATTCTGTTTGTTGTTGTCTACAGCGTGTACAGTATTAACGTGTGGTTCACGAAAAATAGCCACGAAAATGCTGAACAACCCGCGAAGAAAACCTTGATCCCACCAGAAGTACCAAAGAATACGACGCAAGTGATTAAACGTAACACAAAAACAAAAGCCATTCCATTGTTTATGAAAGATGCGTGCAGTGTTTTAGAAGTATTCACTGGGAAACCACCAGTGAGACGCAAGCATAGGGAACCAGTGAAAATTGACGACAATATGATAACAATGATAGGCATAACAGTGTTTCTCATGATTATGCTGTTCAACGCAGTGATAGATGTGCTCAAAGTTAAAGAAGAAGAGAGAGCTAGAAGGAAACTGAACCCAGACGGAGAGAGAAGACAGTCATTAGCAGAGTTTGCCAACAAAAAGCCATTAAGACGAGGTTCGAGCAAGTTCGGACTCCAGCTGTTTCAGATTGCTGAATCGTTTGTGAGTCCCGATGAAGAGAAAAATCAGCGTCGTCAAACCAAGCCGTATACGCGAGGAGAATCTATCAACTCCTATTTGAGCGAGCCTCATAGAAAACCTCAGGAAGGATCAGCCCCGGCATCGATTAGTGAATCACCATCGGCGGAGTCACAACCGAGACTTGTGAAGAGGCAATCTGTTGCAAAGCTTTTTGGTATGCATTCAATTCATTTCCAAATCTGTTCTTAACAAAAGTGTTAAGTCTGTAAAATAATTTATGAATGATGTGTAACGTAAGTCCGTTCTTTCAGAAAATTGAATGAGTGTTTTATAATTTCTCAATGTTCTATCTCTCCTGTCACTGTTTCAATTCTCTGTTTCCTAACAAGGTCTGTCTGACGACTGAAAAAGATTTTCAGGTAATTGATGTTACTATCACTTGTAGTTAGATGATTGGCATGAGTCAGTGGCTTTGATAAAAAGGTCAGTAGCCATTCACACCATGAAGCCGACACCGAATTTTCTAAACATTTTTGACACTTTAATTCAGCAAAATGTATAGCAATTATCGGTGCGGGTTAACCGTGTGAATTTCCGCTAAGTGGTTTTTTCTATTATTTTCATTTTCAGTAGTTTTATTTGTTACTGCAATGTCTTTGCTCGCACATTTCCCAGTTATTCCTACTTCGTTCTATGATAATCTTAGTGAATTGAATAGATTCCTTGACAGAATTAATTAAGTAAGTACTTACATACAACATAATAATTATCTATACAGTAGATATGTAATGACCGATAAACAACATTGCCGAGTTCGCTTGTAATCAATCCAATTCACAGACTATTGAACCGATTACATTCCAAATGGTTAATCAAAGGTATCATATTCAAATTTAACTACAACAATCTGTCGTCGTGGGATTGTAACCAACAGTGCCTAAGAGGCTTGTGGAAGATTTAGTTGCCAGTTAATTGGCTTTTAGCTGTAGCAAATCGGTTTACCTACTTGATACCCTTTCATCCAATTTACAATTACCTGTGCCTGACAAACAACAAGATTGACTTCCCTTGACAGTAGAATTGATTGTAGCATTAACAGTTAATTGATAAATCTGTATGTTAAATGTCTTAATGGAAATATATTCATTTCAGCATTGTATTTAACTCTGTAGTTCTTTCCTTAAAACATTGGCTTATTTTCACATATTACCTATTCGTTTATAATCATAATGCTAAGTCTACGATTCATCACGTTTACTAAACAATACGAGTAGTTAGCTAGGTACTGTTATTTTGCACCTGTGAGTCTCGTTCGGTAATGCCGGAGCCCCTCCGACGTGCTAAAGGCGGCCACAGAGGAGGTTCTAGTGAGTAAGAATACCACATACCCTAGGCCTCTCCTACAAGAAGTCTGGGCATCTTTCAAATACTTCCTATTTATCAACAAAGAAAAGTAGTCCGTCCCTGGAAGCCCGGCAGATGTGAAACACGTGTAGTGGCATAGAGGTGGCATGACGGCACGAGAGAGCGTCACGCCATTTGCTGTGACTGCAAAGTGGTCGATTTTACTGCCAAAGTGCACCAATAGATGTTTCACATCAAATATGGTACCTTATTTTTGTGGTAGGTAAATCATCTTTAGTATTTACTAAGGCGTGTAAGGAAGTATCGTTCTTTATTTACACAATACCTTATATACACCTGAGTGCATATCGTTCGATAGATGATCGTTCTTTATGGCCCTTTGATAAGGTATCTACTACAGTATATTTTTGTCTCAGGTGCTCGACCAGTTCCGATGGTGCGTCGGTCATCGTTCCCGGCGTTACCTCTGAACCCTGAAGTCCAGGCCCTGATGTTAGGGCACCGACAGACGTCGGTCGACAGTGATGACGAAGGTGATGGCAAAGGGCGTCGAGTCAGAATCATACGCAGATTTTGAATAAAGAAAAGAAATACATCTCTCTCTAAGGCCCGTAATAATAAATCGATCTCAAGTCTGAGAGCGATCTTAAAATGTCATTCTTATGTCATACCAGTACAAAATGAAAAGTCAAAAGCATGCTTAAGACCGCTCTCAGACTTGAGATATATTTATTAATAGAAGCCCTAGTATTTTCTAGATTTAAAATATATGAGGTTATTTTATTTAGGTAATATCTTGGAAAAGTATTGTAACTAAATTATGATTGTTTTAGTTTTAAGTAATAGTTATTTCTGTTTATCTGTTGTTATTATTGTGTTGTTGTGTTTGTATTGTATATCGGCCAACGAGAAATGATACGAAATGGTAATAATATTTCAGTTTAAGTCGGACACCGTCGGGCTCAACAACATTTGGGCGGCCATTTTATATATCGTAGTTTATTTCGAGCTGGAAACCATAATGCTAATGATTCTTCTCGTTGACCCTGGTAAGAAGTACTTATAGTATTCTGTGGCCATATTCATTTAGAATATTAAAATAAGTACCTAGTTAGGTATAAAATATTGATGATCTCCTTCTATGCCCTTGATATAATCATTTTATAATTGAAAATTTAATAATAAGTAAATTGTACAATTTCGATTTTGGCAACACAATGAAAATTTACTTCGAATTAATTATTATGAAAATTTTATAAATAATTGCTAAAGAATTTAACCATAAAAAGGCTTATTTATAAGTAAGTACCTATCTAGTATTGAAAGGGTAATTGGGTCTAGTCAAATTTATTATTATTAAATCACGATTATTGTGCGTATAACTAACCGAGGTTTATACTTACCTACCTTGATGTGAGAACTTCCAACTTTTAAATGTGCTTACCTACACACTTAACTAACTGCCCTATATTTAATTAACCTAATATGAGTACGCACTTTACATAATGTATTACATATAAATCAAAAAATAAATATCGCCAGACTGACACCGCAACTGTATGGTCCCAAACCAAGCAACGCTTGTATTATGGGTACCGTACAATGGACTGGGGGCGAACGCTTAGCGCAGTGGTTCGAACGTAGGCCGCTCGGGTCACTGCACCGAGGTGGTTGCGGGGTCGATTCCCGTCAGGATAAGTTTCGGAAATGGCCTTTTCGTGATTTGCCCTGGTCTGGGTGGGATTTCCCCCAGTTCATTGTAAGGTACCCATCGTACAAGCATTGCTTAGTTTGGGACCATACAGTTGGTGTGTTGTATATCTACGTAGACTTCCGAGCTGTTGAAAATGTATGCCATTACCTACTGTATTAACATTGTATTTGGGTACAATCTCGACCCATCAGATTAATGGAGGCCATTCATGCTTATAGAAATGGAACTATACTTATAGATGGATAACTTTATATTGAATATGCTATATCATTTTAAAATATAATTGAGATTTAAGATGACCAAAGGAATGATGCGCCTTGAATATGAAAGAGTTTGTGAAACTAAAGTATGAAGTAAGTGAAGAAAACATAGTCATGAAGACAAAAACTATCTACTTTTTACAAAGAATAACAAAATAGATTGGTACTTTCTTTAAATTATTTATTTTTTTCAATCTACCTGATACGAATCAGCCCCTCAGCCAAGTGACTTCGTCTGCATTCGTTTCTACAAATCGCTACGCTTCATGTTATGGACATGACATAAGTCACGTGATCTACTTATCGACTTGTAATGTCATTTCCATACATTTAAGCGTAGCGTTTTGTAGAAACGCTTGTAGACGAAGCCACTTGGCTAGGGGGGCTGGGGTGCTACTCTTAGCAACGATAATCGATATATCGTGACATTCGTAATGTCGAATCCTATTCCAAATTACCTACATCATTTTTGCCGTTGTATATCGTCTGATAGAACGATAATTTTGTAATGTTCGTTCAGTAATCGATAAGACGGCAAAAAAGATGGAATTTCGAGTAGAATTCGACGATACGAATGTTACGATATATCGATGACCGTTGCTAAGAGTAGCACCCCTGGAGATTAAACACTCGTACGAGGAATTTGTTATCTGTTTCAGCTTCTACCATCTCAAAAATCTTGATATGGAACGTTTAATAACAAACCGTTGCCTCAATCATTGAGGAGCAGGTGTTTAGCTGTTACCACGATGAAATTAAAACCAAATACCAAACGCCTAAAATTTAATAATAATTTATATACAATGAAACACTTAATATAAATCTTTAATAACTTACTTTTTAGGGTACCGGACCTTAAAAGGAAAAAACGGAACCCTTATAGGATCACTTTGTTGTCCGTCTGTCTGTCTGTCTGTCTGTCAAGACCCTTTTTCTCAGACACGGATAGATATATCAACTTGAAATTAATATCAAATATCAAACGCTATAGTCCCTTGCAGGTGTAAAAAAATTAGGCTTCTAAGACAACGCAATCAAAAGTTACGGCCATTTATGCCGCATATTTTGATACTTTTTGCAAATTCACCTATCAAAACAAAGGAATCAACGCACAGCCCAAACTGCTGGTGTTAGAATCATTAAATTTTGACAGTAGGTACCTTTTATACCGTAAATATCCAATAAAGAAGGATTTGTGAAATTCCGCCCCTAAATGTATAAAATAGGGGGGGTAAAAGTTTGTATGGGTAAAAAAATCTCAACTTAGAGCCATGAAATTTATTATTAAGGTTACTCATTACAAATAAAAAATATAATATTCAACGTTTTATAAAATTCCACCCCTAAGTGTGTAAAATAAGGGAAAACAGTTTGTTTTAGGTTCCCGAATTTGTTTAAGCCGAAAACGTGGCATTAGGTCAATCTAGCTCTAAAAACTTGAAACAGTGTGCAGAAAATCTATAAAAAATGAGGACACTAGCACATGACACGTCATTGCAAATAAAATCATAACAGGAGAAATGGGCTCACTAAATCACAATCTACAGCCGACCATGTTAAAGTTAAGTTAATTCTTCGTCGTTTCTGAATAAACTCAATACTAAGGATCAACAATTAACAGCAAATATAACTTTGTTTCTAGTGTTTTACTACTTTGGTTATAGATACGATAAATCTTCGCTATTGAAATGGGTCCGGAAGCCTTCATTGTGCATGTTCTGATGCGCACTTGTCCGGTTTTTTTAATAAACAATCCATATCGATTTTGTTTTACTCTAGAAGTAAATGTAGGTACTTATCGAGCTACTTATCAATCTAAACATTTCCAGTATAAGCTGTTGTCGCATTGTTAAGGAATTTCGTACAATGAGAGGTCAGCTTATACTGGCATATATAGCTTGAAATGAAGCCGTGCCTATTAGGTATGTACCTATTCGATGTGATGAATCATTAAGCCTGTGTCTACTTTAAAGTCTGACTTAAAGTCTATTTGTACTGAGTGTGATGATACCTTTGGTAGATATATAAAGTTTATATTATACTTATTAGATTTTTGTAAATCATCATTTGATTGTAATAAAACCAAAAATATTTAATTGGATGTAGACTCCTTGTATTACAATATATTATATGATACGATAATTTGGAACGTGTTTGATTTTTATTTTTCTTGTAACAAAGCCGGCAATCATTCGTTCGACCCACCTGATGTTAAGCAGTTACCTGCAACACTAATGGCATTGCTCGCACGTTGCCGGCCCGAATGGGAGTGGGATAGAGGGAGGGGATTTCTCACTCATCGTACGAAACGCTGATATACCTAATAGCTACTTTACGCCGCTTTTCTGTGAGAGGGTGGTACTACCCCGGTGGGGCCAGCCCGTATATGTGCTGTAATCAGTTGGCTACAGCGCGGTTCCCCAAAAATGTGTTACTAATAGTCCTCAGCCGCGTGCGCCGGTTTACTGTGACGCGGGTGACGTCATCAGTCCACCCCGTGGCGGGCTATCCCACATTACGTCATCAGGCAAACCTGTAGTTATAGACATACAATGTTTTTCAACGAATTACTTGTTGGTTTTTTATTATTATTTATTTATATTTTGTTGGTGTTTTTGGTGTTTGATTGTTTTTTATTTGATAAATAATAGTAAATACCAACGTACTCAATTTTTATATAGCAGCCGACGGTGTGTTGTGAAACATTCCATTGTCGAGTTTGGCTTTATAATTAGTTATTAAAAATATAAATGTATTATAATATACATATTATTATAATGTTGAAACAGAAAGGGTACCCATACTTTTTTTCAAAAATTAACTTTGTAATTTTAAAACTATCAGCTTTGGAGAAAACTTGAAAAACAAAAGGTGTTATAGGGATACAGCTGTTGACTGATTTCATAAGTCTGCAAAACCTTCAGTACTTCAACTGTCCCAAAAAAGTATACCCTTTCTGTTTCACGTAGTATCGGTTCAGTATGAATTATTTGTCGGTATATATCGTTGTACCTAGTTTGAGAACACTGATATTAACTAGGTTTATCTAAGCCACAAAATCTTTGTTTTAAAACGCAATACAAATGATATTATTCGTACCTAATCTATTTCGACAACGACCGCAGTGGCCTAAGATCTAAAAAGCCACTTAGCTCCGGGTTGAATAATCGAAAAGTCTAGTTTCATCAATTATTCCAATTAGCTGATGGAGCGTTTATTTTGAGTGACCGAAATTGCTGAACGAAAAGCAGTCTCTGAAGTAGAACAGACATGTTTAATAGATGCATCGTTTTTCGCTTTGATTTCAAAGTCTACATGATTTGTATTTGTGGAACACGAAATGTTCGTCTGCATTAAAGCTTGTTACCAATACTTGGTAATAATAATAATAATAATAAATCATTTATTCTCTCTTCACCAATGTGGTTGTCTTAAAGTTAACAATATTAACAATACTTGGTAAATGTAGGTACCTGTGTTCTTTGCATCCTTTCAACGACCGCTTGGCGCAGTGGTTCGAGCGTAGGCCGCTGCACATGGTGGTTGCGGGTTCGATTCTCGCTGTAGTAAATTTCGGAAATGGCGTTTTCGTAATTTGTCCTGGTCTGGGTGTCACTGGGTTCGCCCCCAGTCCATTGTACGGTACCCATTGTACAAGCGTTGCTTAGTTTGGGATCATACCCTTGGTGTGTCAGCCTGGCGATATTTATTTATCAAAGGGAACATAATAGGATACTTTGCTACTTATCGCACCTTTGTTAGCCTACCTCTTAGAGTAGACACAGTGTTGTATTATTAACATCCAGACCGAAAGCAAATTACGAAAGAAACATTTCTGAAAGATTACCAAAGGCCAGATCCAGATCCAGAGTGCTGAAACCACTGAGTTGTTAATAAATACAGCTTTGAACACACTTCATTTTCCTCAGCAGCTGATAGCTAAACAAACATCTATTAATATCATACAGTCGTGCGTACTCGCGTTATTTGTTATTGCGGCCTAGCCGAATGTCCTCGACCTAACACTGCTACGCGGCTTGTATTGGACTCGAGCCAAACTCTCGAACAATATTGAACTTATCACTTCACATCATATTGGGCTTTGGCCGTACCGTGTTTATAATGAAAATAGGAAAACAAATACCATACTAAAGAGCGGTTGGAAACAAATACCTGCATTATTGGAAGAAATGGTTCTGAGTTTTGTTGGATCGCACGAAAGCAAATAGATTGTTTTTGGTAGTATTGTTGTGCAACTTAAATGCTATGTGGTATTATCGTGAGGAAACCTGCATGTCATAGAAAATCTAAACAATTTTCGAAAGTCGTGGTATCCGCTAACCTGCTCTGGGCCAGCGTGGTGGATTATGCCCTGAATCTCCCTCGTATTGAATCGTATTGAATCGGCCCGTGCCCAGGAGTGGAACGTTAAAAAGGACTAAATTATTTATTTTATTATTTTGTTGAGGCACTACTCCGCCAATTGTGTCCCATTCCCATAGTATAAAGTGTATAAACGTAATTTTGGTATGTAGGTAGGTAGGTACACACTTACACCATTGTCTTCACATAATTTGAGCAATAACGCAAAAAATTTACGAGCCATCGTGCTAATTTTAACTCGCAAGTTTAGCAAAGACCTTGTTTTAGTTTTAAAAATAATTCACGTTCAGCCCGCACAGCGTGGGATGCAGTCTTCTTCAAACGGGATTAAGGAGAGCGCGTTACGTTGAGATCCGCGTACACCTCGCAAAGCTTTTAAATTCGAATCGTAACAACAGAACCAAACGTTACACTTATTAGTTGAAAACTTCAACATAACGATACTATTAAAAGTGAAGTGAAACATGGTATAATCAATTATATAACAAAGTCAAATATCGCTCTTATAAAACAAAAAAACATGGATTATAATAAAGAAATAATACCAGCAACAGTTGTGCATTGGAACTACAGAGGGTTCACAGAATTCCCATTACATGAACTTCAAGGCGAAGAATCAGAAATAACAGATATATATTTGAAAGAAAATTTTATAACGCGTTTGCCAAGCAACATTGGTGTTTTGGAGCATTTGGAGAGCCTGTATTTAAGCGGTAATGATATAACAGAGTTACCTAAGCAGATATCGAAGTTGCGGTGCTTAAAGTGCTTGGATGTGAGTGGGAACAGACTGCGGGGTGTTCCGGAAGAGATAGGTGAGGCGAGGTGTTTGAAGTTCCTGATATTGGACGAGAATGAACTGACGGAGCTGCCTCTGAGGATCGCGGAGCTAAGGTGCCTACGGTATCTATCGGTTTGTGGTAATTTCATTCATTATTTTATTGTAACAGGTGTTAGTAGGTGTTATTAAAATGAAGCTATAGGTAGGATTAGGAATAGACTCCTGAACTCGTTGCTTTGCAATAGAACATCGGGTACCTTAATGGCATGTTTATAGGTTCCTATAAGGCCGGTACCGCGTCTGCTTCCCTTAAGTTGCAGGTATTCTGAGCGACGATAACCACTTACCATCAGGTGGACTTTCAATCAATGTAAGCTAGGCATAAATACTATAAATTAACCCATGAAAAAAGCACTAGTGTTATCTTTTATAAATTACAAAGTATGTGTAATTGTTATGAATAATCTTGTACATCCTAAATTAGTAACGCTCATAAATAATTATGCCGGAACGTAAAATTTCACATACTTAGTACGTGGAACTGAAATTGCGGCTGAAACAACCACAACAGCGGTTTACTAATACGTTCCAGTAAAAGGTTTACTGTTCGTCGTAAAGTTTCGGAAGACAGCGCCGTTTAGCGCCACAGATAACAAACTAGCAGCGATAAATCAAGTTTAACGTTTCCTCATTGATTATGCTGACCCGTTTACAACGTGCATGGCGTAATGTTACCATCGTTGAGGGTTAAAATAGGAGCAAGCGTACTCCGTAAGTGCTAGTCTATGATGGCTATTATTCAAATGAAGCATATTGAACTTTGAATAATGACCTGTTTAAAAGATACGTTACAGTAAATACACATTAATCTCGAAAATTGATTAGAAATTTTAATGAAATCCAGTTTTCCTCACGATTTTTTCCATCACCGTAAGCAAGTGATAATTTTTATTGAAACTATGGTTTGCTGATAGATTTTGAAACACCCAGGGGTGCGAACCAGGGATTATTTGAAGCACAAGTATACGCAAAATGCGTGGTTAATCAATCGGCTACCACTGCCTATGGAGGCCTGAACCTCACTCGTATTGATGGCAGGTCCTTGCCGAAGAGTGGGAAATTAAACGGGCTGAATAAAAAACATAGTTAATAATTATAGCTGCGAATTTATAGCTCGTATAGCCCGCTATTAAAAATGAGAAAACACTATGACAACTGTGTAAATAAATAAGCTTCATAACAGAAAAATAGAGAAATTTCTTTGTAAAGTAAGTTAATATTAATTATGTTAGACCGCCAAAGGTAAACACGGTGGACCATTTCTCACTTCACATCGCGTAGGCTTGATATTAATGCTGATCCTACTGAAAAAAGCGTTCATTTTTTACACGAAATACTAACAGACCTAATTTGTTCGTTCTTTTGCAAAAAACCTATTCATAACCTAAGCTATTTGTTTTAGACAACAAATTACAATGGATCCCACAAAGACCGGTGTACAATTACCACCACTGCGAATTCAGATTCTGGAGGAACCCGAATCTCAAGAGTTTGCCCTACTCGTTGTGGTACCATATGTTTCGGGACCAGCAAACTAGAAGCCTCAATATTGGGTAAGTTTTGATGATGCTTGTATTTGCGAACTACTTATTTCCAATAAACTCGTGGAGGAATCTCTGCCCAAAGTTTTACTAAAGTAAGCACTAATAATCACTGGTATAATATTAGACCTTTTTAGACCAGAACCTTTGAGAACTAGAAACTACTCGAATTAGTGAAGATAAGAATAGGATTAAGAAAGTTATATTAAAAACGACAACGCAATTGAAGTTGAAAGAAAAACAAATTAGTGCAAAAACTTGTAATGAAAAAACTAATAATGAAATGCTTCAGACAATGAAATGTTTTCAAGGTATTTGAATCTTTGAAAGCTTCTTATTTTTATTTGAGCTCCGGATAAATTAATTTGGAATCACATTTTAATTCTATGACTTATTATCAATCTCATTTTAAATGGTATTTTTTAAAAGTGCCCATTTTCTAATTTCAGGTGTTTAAACGTAAACAACTCACGTAGCACTAACAAAAGAGGATGCAGATTAAAATTAAGCCACGCCGCCAAAGAATTCATAGTCGATAATCCATCACAATACAATACCATCCTAGGACCTACTACATATACCCCGCCTAGTCTCTTTGAAATTTCTAAACGGTTCTTCTACCAAATGATAAGCGACACAGTAAATAGTCTGAACACCAAAATATACAATTACAACTACCACTCTGATATAACTGAACATAATTATTATGAAAACAATGTTATAAACCTCGAAGAGAATTTCGAAGGATTCAACATTAGTACAGAAGTAAACTACGATGAAAATGGTAATAAATATGCCGTACCAATAACCGAAGAGACATTTAGGAGACCGGAGAAAAGCCACTTTGTGGCAGCAGACATAATTAAAGATTATTTTTACTTTCTGCCAAGTTTCCTGAAGTCGGGATTGTGTAATGGACCTGTTTCACGATGTGAGAATGTTAACTGCAAGAAGCCTGTTTTTGATCAAGTTTATTACGAATTTTGTTTTGGGTGAGTAATGCGTTCCCAATTTTGGTTTGAGAATAAGAAAAATAATCAAAATTATATTAAAATGCAAATAATAGTAGGGTAACTATAATATTATTTATCAAGTAGTGTAAGGTTAGTGAAACAATAATTATATATCCCGGATAACAGGGAGGACTTCCCGTAACCTCACCACAAAGTGGAACGACCCAGGGGTTTTAGTTGGTATACCGCAGGGATTCACAAAAAAAAGAGTATTGCCATAAGTAATTTCACTTGTGCAAAGTCCGAACAATGTTAAGGAAACAGAAATAAACCGATGACTAGTGTTTTTGTATGGGACTGAGTTATTATTTTGATTACAGGAGTAATATTGGTGGTAGTGTGTGGCGGGATTGGACACCATTTTCGTCCTGCCTTACAAGAGTAGCAAGGATCGAAAATGGTGTCCAATGATGTCGCCGCCGTAGTTTTATTTATTTACCCTCGACGAGTCCCCAGGGATAACCACATTGTTTTGGAACCCGCATGAATTTAATCGAAAGAAACAATAGAAGGGGTTGGAATAAAGTTTTCCACTTCTTTCCAATGAAAAGCGGGGGACAAAAATAACTGTTAAGACGAAGATTAACAGATATAAAATGAAATTTACTATTTTCAGAGACATCATTCTTATTGATAAAATTGAAGAAGTTCTGCTGCATGTGGTATTCTGTTCAAAGGCCTGTGCTGATAAATGGAAGAGAGGAAAAACCACCATACCTTGGACCATGATATAGCACTTATTGTAGGAGAGCAGAGAACTTTGTATGATACCTGTATTTACTATTTTTGTAAATAAAAAGTAGAATTATGGATTAAATAATGTGTTTATGTTAGTACCTACCATATTTTTGTAGAAGTGTAATGTTGATTCCGTTTTGTAGAGAAAATCGACTGACGAAGAGAGTTGAAATATTTTATCATACGTAAAAGATGCCATAGAGAACCTATTTATCAAACTTTTGATGTACCGCTATCATAATTATTACTTACCATGGTTTATATAAGAAGGTAGGTAGATAGGTACCTACCTCAAGAGAACGATAGAAGCTAATCTATACGTAGTATACCTATTATTTCGATGAACGAATTATTGTCATGTGATAACTACCTACCAGGCATGGAACTAACTACCCAAGAACTTTATACATAACACTGGATGTTTTAACACGAACAATGTTTTGAAGCTAAGAATCATGACTTTGAATAACGTCACGTGTTTGTTGCTTCTTTCTTTAGGGTGACAACATCGGATCTCAAGTTTAGGACTGACGGTTTCGGGCCCATATTAATAAATCGATCTCAAGTCTGAGAGAGCAATCTTAGAAATGTCAATGTTTTTTATGTCCTACCAGTACAAAATGAAATATCAAAAGCGCAGTCAAGATCGTTACAAGACTTATGTGTTAACAATGTGCACTGCTTATTAGATGCTACGCATATTTTAAAGCTTACTAGAAATGTCTGATTATAGGTACATTAACAACGCTGGACGGAAATGTCATTTAAATTTATCAAAGAACTTCACATGATGCAATTGAAAGAAGGGTTAAAATTGTCCAAAAAGTTACAAGTTAAAATAAATACATATATGTACGTCTTCTTGTGTCGCTGATGCTATTGATTTCTTGTGCTACAGTGGTGATCCCAATTTCAGTGGAACTGAAGCTACCACAAAATTTATTAGAATAGTAAATAGATTGTTTGATGATAATGAATAGTCATGTCATCATGACTTTTCTAATCTTAATCACATCACACCTGTTTTTTGTATTGTTATTAAATGTGTTTGTTATTGCTATTACTGGGCCATATTTTAAAGAAAGAAGAATAATCAATAATTTATAAAGCTTCCAAGTCACCGCAATCAAAAGATACAACCATTTAAGTCACATCACATATGTTGATACGTGTTACAAACGCACTCATCATAAACAAGTAAAAAAAAATGAAACAAGCCAGTGAAACCATTTCTAAAATTACTTAAAATTTAGAAATATAAATATGCGGTTTATATCAGCTAATATATTTCAGCTATCTGTGAAAGTCCCGTCAAAATCGGTCCAGCCATTTCGGAGATTACCCGGAACAAACCGCTTCAACCCGCTTTTTTGTTACCTATGTACTGTACGAGTATGTACTTGCATATTATGGATTTAGTGAAAAGGTGTTATTTTGATATTACAAACAGGCACTCAAATTTTATTTGTATGTATAAATAACGCAACCGGCATTCGAGCTTACGTGCGTTCTCTGCGTAACGGTCTAACTGTCACTAACTCACAGCGCGGTACCAGCGCGAGCACCTATGCGAGCCGAACGCCGCGCCGGCTCGGCTCCTGCCTAGGGTGGAAGTGTGCAGGGGGCAAAATTAGGTATACACACCCGTCATAAAATAGGTACCCATTGTGATTGTGGTACTTATAAACTTAGCACAATCACAACATATGGTGGGTACTCATATAAGTGTAATAAGATGATATTTTGGACTTTGGAACATATGATTAGTATAATACTTATGTATCCTTCCTTACTCAGAAAATCTGAAATACAGTGAGATGATGGTCACCCTTCTTAGGTCAAATGTTCATGTAAAAACTACATGAATATAGTACGAAAAGTACAACATAAACTGTTATATCATTAATCAATAGCCACAAAATACTAATAATAATAATTTATTGATGTTTTATTATGTCTCCCATTAAAAATAATATAAATATGGTTAAATACGGTTATTAGCGTAAAATACAATCACCCGTGTAACTGAATATTTGGGTTTGGTATCCATACACTTCTGCAATTTTGCACAACACAATACATCGTTTAAATTACAAGAATACACTTTTATTTAAGCATTAAACTAATTTAAAAATGCGAAGTGCTTGAAAATCTTTGACAGTTTGGCCATAGTGTCAAATTGAGTGTTCTATCAGTGTTGCAAAATTATACCGACAATCAGGAAAGTAAACGGTGGATCTTTTTTTTGTTTTCTATATAAAAATAAATACTGAAGTCAAAAGAGGATTCTCAAATTGACGCATATGTAATATGTGAATAAAATCCATACAAAAACAGACACGAAAACCATGGACTTGCGAAATCTTGGCTCATCACACGTTAGTTTGGGTATTTTTTTGTGTTTATCATGGCAATTTCACATGAAGTGTGAGAGGGACAAAATGTATGTATGTATGTAAAAAAACCTGTCTTCACTCCATAGTTCTACGTGCACTCTCCAGTGGTATTCTAAGCTTCTTGTAACTACCACGTGATAGCAAAGAGAATATAAAACCTGCGGCCAACTCTTTAGTGATATCTAGGTTAAGTCCTTTGTCATAAATAGAAAAGTAAGTAAAAGACAATAGTCTATTCTCTTTGGAAAATAGTACCTACATATCGATAAAATTGTGTAAATTTGCGATAATAGCAGTATTGTATTCTCTTTGTAATAGCACACCTAAGACATAAGCCACATGTTGAATTACTTGCAACACTATAAGACGAAACCTAAGAAAGGGAAGAATCCAGACGGAGCTACGTCTCATGACTACTTCCACGGCCACGACTGCCATATACCCGCCGAAAAGCTATCCTCTTATCAAATAAAAGTTGGAAAGTCTAGGAAGATCCTTTTTGATTTGGCTGCTGTACACTCTGGGGATATCAGGGCTCTTAATATGTACAGGCAAGTACCTTTCATAATAAATAAAAATACTAGAATCCTAAATACTTCGTTTACTCGCCATTCAACTTAGCTAAAACTGCCTATATTTACTGAATTGGGAGGTCATTTATGCGTATAGTGCTAGGACAGGTTAAAAGTGGATTAGATTATCTACAAGATTATTAGAGACAAATCCGAAGAACACTGTTTACCTAAGATTTATTTTAGCAAAGGCAAATAAGAATTCAATTACATCATATCTATAAAATCTATTAAGACACAAGTTCTTCAAAGTTCATTAACAACTAGCTTCTGCCCGCGACTTCGCTGCGATTGCCCGTGGACTTAATAAAGTACCTATCCTATGTGTTAATCCAGGTTATAACCTATCTGTGTGCCAAATTTCATCCAAACCCATTCAGCCGTTTTCGCGTGATTGAGTAACAAATTAACATACAAACTGTCACATTAAATATATTTTATAATATTAGTAGGATTTATTAACATGTTGTCTATATCCAATAGGTCATACGCAGCTCTATGTGCCGAAAAGTACCGTCACTACAAGATGTACTCAGCATCAATACATCCATTTAGCAAGTTGAGATTCGTCTTGGAAGTCATATTCAGTGCCGGAATATTTTTCCCCGGCATTTTTTTAGCGTGCCATTACGCGGAGAAGAACCCTGGTCTCTGTGTACGTATCCCTACGGTAACCTCCTTATTGCCGAATACTTAAACGGAACTTAAATTTGAGGGCTATAAATTACCTACAAGTCGTTATGCAAAAAATGCAAGACCACGATAGATAAGACTCAAAGTGGCGTTATAGTATTTGAACGCAGAAATAGTGTTTAATGTCGTGTCGATTATACTTAAAAATACCCATTTCATAGACTGTCCTATTTTTCTGCATGCTACGTAACTTAAATACTCTATACATAATTGCGTAAACAAACTCAAGTAAGGAGTTAAGAACTTAGATAGGTACCTAATAATACATAATAGGTATGAAAGTTGGTACCTACCCACTTTATATGATAAGCCATCTTTCTAGAATAAAGTTGGTAAACAGTCTGATTTAAAGCAGTTACCGTAGCGTATAGACTCTTGCAATACCAAAGGCATTGCTCGCACGTTACCGACCTGAAGAGGAGAGGGGACAAAGGGAGGAGAGGGCAGGGGTTTGAGCTTCCGGCTCCGGTCCAGCCATAACCTGTAGTCAATTGTCATAATCTAAGCTGTAGTCTGTGAGCTTGACTGTACTGCTAACAATCGCGACTTCGTCCGCGTAGACTCAAGTAAAGTATTCTATGTGTTAATCCAGGTTATAAACTATCTGTGTTCCAAATTTCATCCAAATCCGTTCAGTAGTATTTGCGTGAAAGAGTAACAAACATTTATCCACACTCACAAACTTTCGCATTTATAATATTACTAGCGGCCCGCCCCGGCTTCGCACGGGTACATTGCGGTTACATTAATCGAGTTTTAGTAAGGATCCCTAATTTTTTTGAAAATATATTATAGCCTATGTCACCCGGGGATAGTGTATCTTCCCAACAGTGAAAGAATTTTTCAAATCGGTTCAGTAGTTTCGGAGCCTATTCATTACAATCAAACAAACAAAGATTTCCTCTTTATAATATTAGTATAATTAGTAGGATTTAAAATTCCAATGATTTCTTTTTAATTTCTAGAAGGTGCACAAGTACCTGATGACTGTATGTGACCTGGTACAAACCGCCAATATTATCACAAACTTCTTCACCGGGTACATTGTCGGCCAATCGGAGAAATTCGTTATTCTCGACTTGAAGAAAATCGCTTACAGATACGCAGGCACTTGGTTATTGATAGACGTGTTGGCTTCAATGAGATTCATTATAGATGTCTTACAAATTTTTAATGACATTACTCCTAACCTCATTTTGGCTTCATTTAAAATATTGAGATTGCCGATTCTGTTTATTTATATGAACAATATTTTAACTGGCCTCGGAGCGTCGGTGAGTGTTACGTTGTCTCATAAATAACTAACTAAAGTGCGGTCGCGGAGCAGGAAGAATTTCGTACATTAACCTGTTATTACCTGTCTCTGTCGCTCCCGTGTAAATCTAATACATCTCGCACACTCAGTTGCCGTGACCGCCGTCCTCGGAGATTGTAAACCTTTTACCTGAGTGCTAGCTATAAGTTAGTATACCTATTTTATTTTCACTTGAATTATTTCATATAAACCGCACTTGATGCAAAAATTTTTGTTACCACTGTCAGTAGGCAAAGAGGTCATTGTACGCAATTCTTCCTGCTCCGCGAGTGCACTTTAGTTACCTGTTTAAAATTATCCAACTTGATCATTTGAAATAAGTCGTCAAGCTCATAATACCTATGTCTTATTTTCACATTAAATTTTTGCTACTCGGAGGGGCTTTCGATATTTGGACATAATTTTGCAAAATAAACCAACCCATACATACGTCTGCAGATCAAAACCAACCTTATTGCAAGAGCAAGTAGGTCAGTTCCACTTTGGAAAAGTACACGTGGATTGTTTCCATTATGCAAAACTATATCCAATTAATTTGACTATAAAGCTAAATAAAGTAGATAAATACATAAGGAACTTTTTCTTTTACCACTAGATATACGTGAAGATTGGAATGGAAATATTCATGCTCCTAACATCGTACCTAGCTTGGAATATTTACTTTCAATTCAGCGTGGAATACGTCGTCGAGGGTACCTACTTGCCAACGAACCCAAAGAACTGCTCTTGGCTATCTTTAGGCAACCTTTGGGAGGCGGAATCAGACACACGATTGATTTATTCGTTCGAAAGAGCCGGTGAGAGGAACAATCGCCTTATGAGCAAGCCACAATAATCTCGTCATCTGCTTAGGGTCATATCCCTCGTGGTACCAGCGGGGTGATCGATCCACCGCCTTCAGTTTGTCGTTGCGTCTCTATACGCAAGGTGCTCGTCGCGAGCAAGCGGCAGTTTCCGTCCAAAATTGCCGCTGATGATTGCTTTCAACACTTTATATAAAACAACTAGCAGTGCCCCGCGACTCCGTCCGCGTGGAATGTGTACAACCCTTATCACTTAGGGGTATGAAAAAAAGGTAGTAGCAGATTCTCAGACCTACCCGATATGCACAGAAAATTTCATGAAAAGATTCATGAGCCGTTTCAGATTCGAGTATGGTAACTAACATTGTAACACGAGAATTTTATAAGATGTACTTGCCTGCCTGCGGTTACTCGGTTCTAATTCACTAACCATAACAGTAATTTTTCAGTTGCAATGCTAAGAACAAATACAAATGTTCATCTGGTTGAAAAGCGCGAATGTTGCAAACACTTCTATGTTGTATTCTGGACTATTTCAAAGGTATATATTATTATCTTCTTATATTGCATATACTTAATACAATACAACAAGTATCAGTCCCTCTAGCCAAGTGTCTTCGTCTACAAGCGTTTCTACAAATCGCTACGCTTCATGTATGGAAATGACATAAGTCACGTGATCTACTTATCGACTTGTAATGTCATTTCCATACATTTAAGCGTAGCGTTTTTAGAAACGCTTGTAGTCGAAGCCACTTGGCTAGGGGGGCTGGTGTCGTTACCCTATCCAAAGGATTTTGTGATTACGACCGCTTATCGCAGTCGTTTAAGCATAGGCCGCTCGGCTCACTGCACCGGGAGGTTGCGGGCTCGATTGTCATCGGGGAAAATTTGGGAAATGGCATTTTCGTAATTTGCCCTAGTCTGGTTGTCATTGGGATCGCCCCCAGTCCATTGCACGGTACCCATAGTACAAGCGTTGCTTAGTTTGGGACCACAGATATAGATTTACATAGATAACGCAAGTATCACGATTTGTATTGAAACCAAGCGTGCCGAATTTTTAACACCTACTGTGACGTCATTAGTGACGGGAAATCCAATCCGATTCAAAGACACGGATGCCCCCGATGCCCCTCCGTCCGCCCGCTACGATTTTCTCGAGTGATTATCCCGCTCATACTATATTTTTTATATCTGTAGTCGCGCAGACTGTAAGTTAGCGGCGACCAACCTTGACGCTTGGTCGGGGTTTCGTACACGCGAAGTACATGCATTTGCGTTATCTATGTAAATCTATATCTGTGTTTGCGACCATACAGTTGATGTGTCAGTCTGGCGATATTCATTATTAATATTATGTAATTAAAATAACGTTTACACATTTTGGTAATTATCTACTACAGCTTTTAGTCTTTCACTGTCTACTAAAGTACATAATTGCGTCATTCGGCGCGGACACGGCTCGACCGAAGTACTATAACATGATTCAACAAGTGGAAATATACATGAGGCAGAGGAAGTTCCCGCCGAGGATCAAGACGAAGATTCTAAAGTTTTATGCCATACGATTCCAGTCACATTATTTTGCGGTATGATTGACTAACATTTATTAAGTAGATACTTGGTGAGAAAATGTGATAACTTAATTCATCCTTACAACAATATTTATTAAGGTTTAAATGGGTTTCAATCTTTTAAATCGAACAAAAATAATCACTTACTCCCTTATTAATAGGTAAACGTGGAATAGCGGGCGAATAGGTAGTTACACGCCGAACTATCTCTTTCTGTCATCAGTAATTTGACATTCGAAAGAAGAACATAAAGTATGGTGACTCCATTTTGGTTTTCCAAAGTGGACGGTCACATTTTTGTATTGTATTGTTAAATGCGCTGGGTATTGCTATTTGCTACTTGATACTGGCGAAATACCTATTAACCTGCGTGGGCTATATTTTTAAAGAAAGTAGAAGTTTGGTGTAACTGCACAGCCGTTAATCCGCGTTTATTAATAAGGAGGTTTATGGTTTAAATACATTTAAGAACAACTAGTAAGTAAGTCACTATGGAGCTATGTAATTCTTCTTTGTCTTTGCGGACTTAGCCAGAGCGGACGTGGTCTTTACCTTCTTATTGTGCTTCTAACATACAGGTTTTAAGTTCTGAATTTCTGATGCATGAGTCAAGTCTTACTGTGAACCTAGAAGCCTCTGAGAATTGTTTAAAAGGTTTTATCCGGAATATTTTCATCCTCCAGGAGAATCGTCTCCACGCGTGCTTGACGGGCCAGCTTCGCGAGGATATCCTCATGCACACGGGCAGGCAGCTCGTGCGAGAGTTGGAGTTCCTCAAGCAGTTGCCCAGACCCTTGCTCATGCAGATCGCATTTAAACTCAGTGTCGTTATATACATTGCTGGTGATATTATCATCAAGATTAATAGTGTGGGTAGGTGCATTACGATAAGTTCCGTTTATAGATTTTTGAAAGTAATAAGTAGGTACCTACCTACTTATGAGTTTTACAGTATTACAGGTAAGAAGTCTGAGGATATTACGACGTCTTAGGTAGGCAACCTGAATTAGGGAGCCGCTTAGTTATGCAAATTGACATACTTACGTGACCGACGTCCGACTACCAAGGGTCGTATCAATAAATCGATCTCAAGTCTGAGACCGATCTTGAAAATGTCATTCTTATATCATACCAGTACAAAATGACTCGTCAAAATCGTTATTGAGAACGCTCACAGACTTTAGACAGATTTATTTATACGAGCCTTAAAATGAGTTTTCAATCGTATATTAATTCTGCAGGTGACTGCATGTACTTCATAAACAAAGGCACAGTGGCCATCTACTCAGAATCGGGAAAGGAGATATGTCATCTTGAAGACGGAGATTTCTTCGGGGAAATAGCCTTAGTCATGAAACATCGCTTCAGGACCGCATCGGCGGTTGCGGTGACCAATTGCGAACTCTTCAGACTTGATAAGGAGGACTTTGACACCACTATAGCTTACTACCCAACGGTTTATGAGGATATAAAGAAACTAGCTGCAAGCAGGTTCGAAAGAACTTGTGTGCTGGATGAACATCATAAGACTGTGATTAAAATGGCTAGTGGATCACAGTGACATAATAATATGCGAACAACGAAAGGAAATTAATTAATGAGCAGCATCCAAGCTTTTATGCCATGACGACCGCTTGGCGCAGTGGTTCGAGCGTAGGCCGCTCGACTCACCGAACATGGTGGTTGCAGGTTCGATTACCGCCGGGGCAAATTTCAGACATGGCCTTTTCGTAATTTGCCCAGGTCTGGGTAGTACTGGGATCGCCCCCAGTCTATCATACGGTATCCATAGTACAAGCGTTGCTTAGTTTGGGACCATACAGTTGGTGTGTTCGTCTGGCGATATTTATTTATTTGCAAGCTTTGAATTTGTGACTATTTTGTCACTAGACATAGGTATAATGTCACCTAGTTTAATCAGGTGCCATCTGGTGAGCTGACATTTTTGCCCTTATTATCTTCAAACCAACGATCCTGTAATGATCAAGTTCCAAGACAATTTGGCATTTGCACTTTTATCACGCGAACCTCAGCGTCTGTTGTACTCCATTGCGGATCCTCGCTTGCTGTAGTAACAGTGGTGAGAGTGTGTTTTTCAGGCTGTGGTATGGCGGCACTCCTTTCTACATCTAATTTTAGTTGGGTCAGTAGACCAAACGAACAAATACCTAAAGCTGGCCATGAGGGTTATTTTCCTCTTTTTTTTTACTTCCGCGAACGAAGACAGAACAACGGCAAAACGTTATGTCTGTTGCATTCGCTCGTTTGATTGACACCTATTAGGTAGGTATTTGTTATAAGAATCCTAAGAATATTACCTAGGTAGGTACTAATTTAGTTTTGTTTTTAAGGTTTAATTTCATACTTATAGAATTTCACTACGCACCTAAACGCCTAGGTATGCGCTAAAACGAATTAAGTTTTTTTGTCATTCATAAATTTTGTACCGGAAGGTTTATTTTATGAATTAAACTAGCTGTGCCCCGCGACTTCATCCGCGTAGTATTTTAAATTAGCAAAAATTTCGGGATTATCGGGTTAAAAAGTATCCTATATGTTAATCCCGGTTATAATCTATCTGTGTTTCAAATTTCATCCAAATCCGTCCAGTAGTTTTTGCGTGAAGGAGTAACAAACATACATACATACATCCACACTCACAAACTTTCGCATTTATAATATTAGTAGGATTTATCTAAGTAGGTAATAGAGAAGCGCAAAGCCGGGGCGTGTCGTTGTACGAAATAATTTATACCTACGCACAATAAGAAGTATGCGTGTCTCTAAAGAAGAAACTCGGTCTAGATAGTACAATTAGGGAAGTAGGTACTTATATTTTATTTTTAAAGCAATACTTATCTACCTATTCCATGAAGATTAGTTTTCTGTTTCCTCAAGCCCAAAGTACCTACTTACAGTTAGTGTTATTACAAAAAAGTTGAACGAATTTTCAAATTTTCCAACTAAAACTTTACATAACTCGTAAGTTAGTACTTAACTGTTTTGTAACACGGTTAGTGTTTTCGTGTTTTTCAATATGCCGATGTGAAATAAAAAGATTATAGTAAATAAAACATTCATCTTTATTCAATAAACCAGCCACCATAAGCGGATATTTTGGTAACCAAACATTGGTACCGTTTCGTAGAAAACCTGTTACATCTGTTTGCGGTCTACTGAGAAATGTCGCTGCAACAGCCCCTTTACACTACTCTCATCAAGTAATGGCGTTTATACACAAGTAACATTAACATCAATATACCTACGTATTAAACTAAAATTATACTTTATGGTAGACAAGTTAATACTCTGGAGCTATCTTATTTACCAAAAAATACCTGATCTTTGTAACAACACATACATTTTTTGTAACAACCATCAAGCACTAGCGATAAAGAAAGTGTTACAAAAAAGTCAAGCCCGCTGAGTTGATTGCCGGATCTTCTCAGTCAAGGTCGCGTTCTGATCCGGCCGTACTTATAGACTTAAGGAAAATTTGTAAGTGGTTTTTGAGTTTTAATAGGTTACATTAATAGAATGTAAAGATACGCCATTACTGAATATCTGGATAAAAGCGAATGGTGTAAGTACACCTACGGGGCCCGATACGACGTGGCGAGGATACCCCACAATTATAATAATAATGAATGGAAGCAAAATTGTAAGGGTGTCGCAGTGGCATTAACATGACCAGATAATTTATACGAAAACAATATTATACAAAAAAGGTTGGTAAATTCGAACTTTGCAATAATTCTGGACCGCAATAACTAGAGCCAATGTGACTGCAACTGCGGAAATTGTGCATCTCGCTTTCGCTCATTTGTAAACGGTAAGAAAGAGCAAGACATTGTACAAAAAAGACAAATTATTTTTGTAATTCCAAGTATTTCCCTTTAGGATTTACCTGAAAATACTTAAACACACACTGGGAACAATAAATATAATTTTTTGTTATTGTATTTTACTCAGTGTACCAGTAAAAATAAATCAGTAGCTCAACAAGCGGGAAGGGGTTTCGACAAGGTATTGTATGTAACAAACATTGGCTGTAATAATTGCAGTTCTTGTAGATATTGGTATAAAATGTGGTTTGGTCACAACCAATTTGGCGACCATAGAATTTTACTCGCACAGATAGATCACAACCAAAATAAATAAATTCTTACACCTAATATAATTTCGCGTTGAGTTAAAAAAATACAGTTGTGAACAAACGCATTGATAGAGGAATGATTTTAAACAATTTCCGTATAAAACTTTTATTAAAACAACCGATCTAAATTCTCTCGTCACGATTTGGAATTTCATGTTCATTTCGCCTTATAAAGGCCAGACTCTAAACAAGATGTCTTATTATGGCATCGTTTACTTTTAAAAAGGAATATGGTGATATCTCACTGGCTGTTTGAGAGCGAGTCGTATAGTATATTTGTCGCGAGCATCCTTTCGTCACGATAGTGTTGTCCCACGCGACGAACACATTGCTACAACAAAATAGCTTTTCTGCAATTTCTTGTTTTACTTCTCTTCTCCTTTACATTACAATTCTTTTCAGTACTTTTTTATATTCTAGTTTTGTATTGACAGCAAATTGTTACACCCCGTTTTTACAAATTATTGGATGTTATTACAAAGCGTTTAGTAAAAAAATAAATAACGCATATTAGGAACTAGAAAAAATATTTTGTTATCGTTTTGAGGGTTTCGTAGTACCTACGACGAACCCTTATAAGTCCGTCCGTCCACGCTCGCAAGCCCCCAGTGAGATATCATCCTTAGAATGCATTTTCCAATACATCTATACAGTCTGTCCAACAAGTTTTGCCACTAAACACTATGCAATATATCGCAAACCACAGTTCCACAATTTAATTAGGTGGTCAAGATTAGGTCTTAGCCTGTTATCACACCCATAGATACATCGATCAATGGTACAATGCGATGAATCGACGTCGATCGAGAGTTTCTACATAGATCAAAGTTCGATCTATCATCGTCGATGGTCGACCGATAGCTTTGGTAAGACCCATACATGATTATTTATGAAAATATTCTCTTTTTAATAGCTCTACAAGGACAGGTGGCGCCGCCACTGGAGTGAATAAGCTAATGGCGTATTACAATAATGTTAGATAAACTACACTCAGGTGATCTAGGCCGGTATTAATCAATCGATCTCAAGTCTGAGAGCGATTATGGAATTATCTTTTCATTACTCATACTCGGAAAGTAGGTCTGAAGTTGCCTGAGGAGCGGGTTACTTTTCAGCCCTAGGGAGAATCGCTTTCAACCGACAGCTGTCAAATTATTAAAAATAAATTAGTTCTATTTTGACATTTCTATTGAACCAGGACAACGGAAGAAAACAAAATAGGCGGCAAATGGCAATCCGACCTTCGTTAGTTTTTTCGAGTTGTAGAGTATTGTTCATACTTCCTTGGATTATTTCTTTAGCTAGTTCCTGTTTTTATTTTTACTTTCCTTGTATTCGTAATGAAAAGTACAGTGTTTACCTCGGGTGAATGACTTATTTTGTCCCTCGAACTATTGGCGCCCTCGCATGTCACACCAGTACAAAATGGTAAGTCAAGAGCGTACTGAAGACGGCTCTCAGACATGAGATGGATTAATTAATCAATACAGCCTCTACGACCATATTTGACAAAACAAGAAAGTGGACACTGTAGACACGACTGTAAAACATGATTTGGTTGTTACTTCACTGATCGATAATGCGCTACGGTTTTCATAGAATGAGATTATTATAGAACCTAGCTGTGTACGAACTTAGTGGTTCAAAATACTCTTTTATTATAGTAACTCGTTGTGTACGAACTTAGTGGTTCAAAATACTCTTTTATTATAGATACTAGTTGTGTACCAACTTTAACGGTTTTGGAATATCCCGTTGCAATTCTATATTTTGAAGCGAAGCTTCTATACGGACGTTCGGGGCGCTCGCCGCGCGGCCACTCTGTCCGTGCTAAGCGTCAGCAGCGTTACACAATATATATAGGTATACAGAGTGGCAGCTGCGGCGACCAACGCTTTATACTATAAAACTTCGCTTCTTTCGGGCGTCCCTAGACGGCACTGTTTTTTTATGAGTAATGAGTATTTTGGACCCATGGCTTTTGGATCTACATCATTGCCCCTACCGAAATTGAAGTAAAGATAAATCAGTCTATCACACATTAAAGTGTTAAACGCAGTGCGCAAACCGCGTCCGAAGCTGCCAAAAATATTCAAATAGTTTTATTATTATTACCTGGCTGTAAACATTCTATGAAAACGGGTATTATCCAGTAGAGAAACAACCATTTACATTATAAAAATATGTTTCAAATCTCTACACAGCACATTCTCACGAATTTTAAAAATACATCTCAGACTTAACTATCGCATCACATAATTTACACATTAATATGCATTTGTTCACGCAATTTTGTGCCATATTAGCATGGAACATCACCTATTGAGCTATAAATAATGGAATCATTGAACGTAGTTGTAGTGCGCTTCTCTCAGTACTTGATAGTACATTTCGTATGGGCCCATAGCACTGTAATAAAACAGAACAATATTCAATAGTAACACACACACAACAATAAACCCAGTTATTAAGAGTTGAGAATGATTACAATTGTGAAGATTAGGGGATTTAAATTACACATATTAACAAAAATATAATTAAATTTCGAATAACCCCTCGTTTACACTAACCCAATACTCGCATTCATTTATGCTGTTGTCTATATTACGTCAGTGTAAACCAGGGGTTACACTTTCTTTTGTTTAAAAAGAGACTTGCTCAACGATGGTAATAAGACAAACGGTAATACTAGTTTAAAACACCGCTCACTTTATTAATAAACGTGAATAGCTACACACCGCAATATCTCTTCCTGTCATCAGTAATTTTACATTCGAAAGAAGAAGACTAACCATGGTTTAACATGGTTTGACGGCCGCTTGGCGCAGTGGTTCGAGCGTAGGCCGCTCGGCTCACTGCACATGGTGGTTGTGGGTTCGATTCCCGCCGGGGCAAATTTCTAAAATGGCGTTTTCGTAATTTGCCCAGATCTAGGATCTGTCAATGGGATCGCCCCCAGTCCATTATATGGTACCCATAGTACAAGCTTTGCTTAGTTTGGGACCATACAGTTGGTGTGTCAGTCTGGCGATATAAAAAAAAACTATACAACCGCTAATCCACGTTTATTAATAAGGGGGCGTTAGACTAGCGTAGAATCAGCGTTGGAGGAGATTTCGTTACTCCCAGCACATGCTGAGCCAAATGCCTTTCGGTACAGCTCACACTGTAGGAAATGCAGCTTACTTACCTTAGGTCTATATGTTTTACTTATTTTATAATTGTGTACTGTTCTTTCCTTATGTGTTCCCTGTGCTGATTAAATATTTTTCATTTCATTTCATTTCATTTTCATTTCATTTCATTTCATTTCATTTTCATTTCATTTCATTTCACTAGGTCCATAATTTATTTACATCTTACCCGTGGCTATAGGGCCCATACATAAGCGTCGGCTATGACTGCACGTCGTCCTCTGGCGTCGGTTGCCGCGCGCTACTCGACGTGTAGAACAGAACGCAAGGGGACTTCCACCACGCGCCGAATTGGACAACCTCTTCGGGGCTCACTGGCACGACACTGGATAGTGATACAGATTATACAAATTCAAATCGTTTAGTTTGTTTAGGCCTACGGGGGCACTTACCAATTGTCAATTTTACATTTTTTTTCTTATATCTACAACCGGATCGAAACGCGACCTCGACTGAGAAGATCCGGCAAGAAGCTCAGCGGGCTTGTCTTTTTACATTTTGTTATATTTCTTTTTTTTTAATCGCCAGTTGCTTATCTAATTAATAATTACAAAGTAGATATTAATATAAATATATAATAATATATAATAGATCCATTGTGTTGCCTTTTAAGATTACCAAGAATTAGTACAATTATAAGATAACTAGCTGAGCCGACAAGCGTTGTCCTGTCTTAACTTTGAATATTGAATTCGAATTGTTCCGCTCAACTTTCAATTTTTTTTCTTTCATAAGGAGCTTCTCTTGACAGTAATAAACACAACAAAAAATAATTAGCGAAATCGTTCCATCCGTTCCCGCGTGATGCGATGACCAAGAAAATAGATATTAGTTTTTATAAGATGATGGAGGCTTGAAGCCAGTTTCAGAATTCCGACATAAAGTTTATTCTCCAAATAATTGTATTGTAATGTCAAAATTTAGCGAATAAACTTTATCGGGGGATTATGGAACAGGCCCTAAGTATTTTATTAGTGATTGTGAAATTGATGTTGCCTGCTCATTTTTTTCTTACACTCTTATGTATGGAAGCAGTATTCCACACCGGCGGTATGTTTTGACTATTAATTTGTGCTTTGTTACCCCTCGTTTACACTGACGAAACACTTGTGTTGATTTAGCTATACCTAGATTATAGCTGTCTTCAGTTTGGGGGTAAATCAATTCTAATATTACGTCAGTGTAAACAATAGGTTAAGCTGAATGGAAAAAAAAATATTTCTTACCCCTCGTTTACACTGGACGAAACGTGTACACAACACATTTTGATGTCTCCATTTTCTAACAACAAAATATAGAGACAACAACATGTTTTGTGTGAATGTTTCGTCCTGTACATACCAAGGGTGACTCACCTTAAGTCGTTGAATAAGTACCAATGGGGTTCCACCTCCTTCCCTATCTGAGTCTGTATATACGCGACCAGATTCTTAGGGTTGTCCTCCACGCATATGACCGCCGCAGAGAGAACGTATTCCTCTTCTGCTTGTGTCGTCACACTTTTCTTCTTACTGTGTTTGCTATTGGGCGTGTGCGGCTCGGCGGGCGATTGTTCTGCCTAGTTGGTAGAAAAAGTAATATTCAACTGATCTAGGCATAAGTTAAAACGAACAACCGTCCGTAGAAAAGTTTTAATAAAAAAAACATCTAGCTATGTTAGTTGATCACATTACTAGTATTCCCGTTAGCCCCTCCAGCTAAGCTAATGCTTGTATTAGGAGTGGGCTTACGTCAATAGTTTAATGGCCAGGTTGGGGATCGAACCCAGGACCTTTCAGCTACGAGGGCGGGCCACTCTAACCTAGTAAAGGTTCTGGGTATTGGCCTAGTGGCGGGTGGGGTTTAGTGACCTGGTGGCTATTGGTGTTGTTTAGTTTGGGACCATACAGTTGGCGTGTCAATCTGGTGATATGTATTTATTTATCAGCTCTTGTAAGAGGCCTATTATTGTTACTTGTCCGACAAGCGGAAATTCCGATAAGCATAAATACTTTTTTATAATAATTACCATGGAACTTGGATACGTGAAACTAGGTACCTATATCTATGTTATACTTAATAATACTTACCTTTTCGTTGATCATGACGTCTCCGTCCGATTGCAGTCTTATAAGTAACTGATGCGGCAGTACACAGTGCGACTCCGATGTTTGACTTTTCGATGAACCCGCTTGAGAGGAGTTAGGCCTGCCAATACAATAAATATTTCACTGAATTGGTGTCGAAGCATCGAATATTCTATGCCAGGGTTTGTTTCCCAACTCAGAGTCCGCGGACAAAATAAAAGTTAAATATACGAAAGCATAGAAAGAAGCGTGACCGAGGGGAACCTGAAGAGGAGAACTTTTGTCCAAACTACTGCCTAGATATTAAAAAAACAACTCTTATAATCAAAGAATAGTCTTTTTAATTAAAAATTACAATTCTTTTTTGTTTTATTCAAAACTAGCTGAGCCCGCGACTTCGTCCGCGTGGAATTTAACTTAATAAAAAAGCCCGCTCCCGCGTTCTGAACCCGCACGACAGAACCCATTTTTTCATTTTTTTATTGTGTTTTTCTAAAATAAAAGTAGCCTAAGTTACTGCTTATAACATCAGCTATGTACCAGTCAAAGTCCCGTCAAAATCGGTGCACCCGTTTCGGAGATACTCTTTGATTTCATGTGTTTTTATTTTTTTACGCGGAACCCTAATTGTTTTTCAAATATTAAAGTAGCCTAAGTTACTCCCTATAACATCAGCTATCTGCCAGCGAAAGTCCCGTCAAAATCGGTCCAGCCGTTTCGGAGATTACCCGGAACAAACACACAGACAGACAGACAGACAGACAGACAGACAGACAGACAGACAGACAGACAGACAGACAGACAGACAGACAGACAGACATTTTTTAAATCGCGTTTTTGCTATAGGTGTCGTATGTACTTTCATATGCATTTAGTGAAAAGGTGTTATTTTGATATTACAAACAGACACTCCAATTTTATTTATTTGTATAGATGAGACAACAGAGTTGTCCAATATCAAAGTTAACTAAAATCTAGTTTTGTCCAAAAAAACAAAAACAAAATCATCTTATTCCAATCATTGTTGCTGCGTTAACAACTTTATTGTAACAATTTTTCTTCTTACCTGCGTGTAAGTAACTATTACAATTACAAACAGTCGATTATTTTGACGGTGGTAAAGCCAAGCTGTAGCGAAGTGACTACAGCTCGTATACGCGCTTGCTCGAGTGAGAGACCCGAACTCCCCTTCAGGTTGGTAATGTGTGAGTAATGCTTTAAGTATTGCAAACATTTATAGGCTACGATAACCGCTTAACATCAAGGGTGCTACTCTTAGCAACGATAATCAATAGATTGTGACATTCGTATTCGTATTGACGACCGCTAGGGGCAGTGGTTCGAGCGTAGGCCGCTCGGCTCACTGCACATGGTGGTCGCGGATTCGATTCCCGCGCGGGGAAAATTTCGGAAATAGCCTTTTCGTAATTTGCCCAGGTCTGGGTGTCACTGGGATCGCCCCCAGTCCATTGTACGGTACCCATAGTACAAGCGTTGCTTAGTTTGGGACCATACAGTTGATGTGTTCGTCTGGCGATATTTATCCTACTAATATTATAAATGCGAAAGTTTGTGAGTGTGGATGGATGTATGTATGTATGTATGCATGCATGTATGTATGTATGTATGTATGTATGTATGTATGTTTGTTACTCCTTCACGCAAAAACTACTGAACGGATTTGGATGAAATTTGGAACACAGATAGATTATAACCGGGATTAACATATAGGATACTTTTTAACCCAATAATCCAATACTACGCGGATGAAGTCGCGGGGCACAGCTAGTTTATTTATATTTATTGTCGAATCCTACTCTAAATTCCATCTTTTTTGCCTTCGTATATCGTCTGAACGAACGAGAATTTTAGGATACCCCAGGCAGATTGTACGCTGTTTTTAATATATATATTAGCGATTATTGAACGATTTCTCAAGGACCTGAAGTTGAAAAGATCTTACCTGTCAGGATGTTTAAAGTGGCAGCCTGGCCTTGCACAGTGTAAGCCGTACCGGCACGGCTTCCCGCTAGCCCTCTTGGATTCCGGCTGAAATGAACAGACATACAGACATATTACATACACACATATTATATTGACACAATAATACGCTGTAGTACCGCATAATATATATGTTAACCACGTCTTTTTGTGTTCCCTTCGCCCAGTACGCCTTCTCGCGGACGGTCGCCCCGCCGCAGTTTATCGCTAGGATCGGTGGTAATCTGAAACAATCAGTATTATACAGAGTGACTTTGACTTCTTGGCAATATTTAAAAGTATGACTTACTACTACTACTTATAATTCAGTTTATTTTAGGAACATCACAAAGAATAGAAACAAATTGTTTGAAAAAATATTTTTAAATGATTGCGAAATGTATTTTATTTTTCCGTTACTTATTATTATCTAATTAATTAATTGAACTAATGCTACTAATATGGAAAGGCTTGATCAGTGTAAACCTCGTATTTTCATCAGGTTAACTTAACTAATATTGTTACACATTGTTACAGTACTCGCCAATGTTATGTCGAAAGATTTTTAAATCAAATGTATTACAATAAGGCACAGAGTATATTTTCATTTATTGTGTTACGAGTGCGCATAATTTCCTCGGGAGTCAGTTAGCGCTTTTAAAACGTTAAAAAATACAGAGTGTAAGCTTTCTCGGTGCTCAGGTAATCCTCATGGGGCGGTATATTTAAACACGTTCTCGTATTCCACACTTATAATCGATTTCATGCGTTTAACAACATAAAACAAAACATTACTATTACAATCGGGCAAATTATATTTCACTAGCGAGCGGCCGGCGAGCGGCCGTGGTTGAAGAACAAGTGACAGGTGACAGTTCTTGTTGCGTTCAGGAATCCCTGGACGTTCCAATTCATGCTAGTGTTACATCCTCCCCCTCTGACCTAGACTATGCGTTCCCCGCGACTGGGTCAGCTATTTTCTTAGGTCTACCTCGCCTACGTTTCTCCCTGACGGGTGGTTGAATCACGCCTATGAATGGGGTCAGCTGAGATACATGGTACTTACCTAACGCTTCATCGCTATTCACTTGTTTCAGTATGTAGGTTGTTGGACTCACTATTTCCTTAACCTTGTATGGGCCGTCTCTTCTAGGAATAAATTTTGGTGTCTGGCCTCGAGCTGCGTCGTTCGCCCCCTGTGTTTTCAGTAGCACGAGGTCTCCAATGGCGTAGTCGGGAGCCGGTCGGCGATCTCCATCAGCGTTCCGCTTTTGTATCGCCTGGTGCTTCTCGTGTGTATCCCTTGCGTCAAGCAGGGCGGTCGACAGTTTCTTCAAGTAGGGTGTGAGGCTCGTAGTCACGTTATCATTTTCGATTATGGATCTCATGTCTACAAGAACATCTGCGGGTGCGCGGATCTCTCGTCCAAACATTAAATAAGCAGGCGAGAATCCGGTGCTGCTGGTCGTTGCAGAGTTCATGGCGAAACGTATAGCTGCTAGGTGTGCATCCCAAGTGCTATGGTCCTGCTGCACCAACATCGCCAGCTGTGGCTTGAGGTCTCGATTCTTTCTCTCCACGGGGTTCGCTTCTGGGTGATATCGCGGGGTCAGCGACTGACCGATCCCGAAGGAATGGCATACCTGCTGCATCACTTCGCTAATGAACTGCACTCCGTTATCACTTAGCACACGTCTAGGCACTCCGTACCTCAGGAAGACCTCGGTGATCAGTACCTTGGCGCACTCCGGACTGGTGGCATTGTGTAACGCGAAGAGCTCTACCCAGCGCGTGCAGGTGTCCTCGATGATCAGGATCCATTTATTTTTGTCCGGAGTTTCTGGCAACGGACCGAATAGGTCTACGGCGACAACTTCAAATCGGCGGTTAGTCGCGGGAGTCTGCAACAAGCCTGCTGGTTTTCTGTTGTCTACTTTGTACCTTTGGCAATCTACGCACTTCTTTATATAGTCGGAAATAGTCCGCCTCATGCCGGGCCAGTAGTATTTTGCCTTAATCCGGTCTAGCGTGCGTTCCACTCCGAAGTGACCCGCCGTAGGTGCGTCATGGTAGTCCGCCAAAACCTTGTTGCGCTCGTGTATTGGTACCACTAGGCAAGCAGTTTCACCATCGCTGTCCTCAGGGCCATATCTATATAAAATTCCGTCGGATAAAATAAATCCCCGGTCGGACCAGCTCCTCCCCCTAAACGGTTCATCGGACTCGAAGTCTTCGATGATCTTCCTAGTTTCTGGATCTTTGAGTTGGTTATCACGAACGTCCTTGGGGTTTCTCGACGGTAGGTCGACATCGGCATAACAGATGTCACACTGCGTTTCCTCGATGCACGGCGGGCGAGAAAGGGCGTCTGCTACGGCGTTTGATTTGCCGGGTGTGTACTCGATGCGAAGGTTGTATTCTTGTAATGTGAGGGCCCACCTCACCAAACGGCCACTGGGCGATTTGATGGTCATAAGCCAACGCAACGGTTGATGGTCGCTCTTCACAATAACCTCCGACCCTTCGATGTACCCTCGAAATTTGGTTACTGCCCAGACCACTGCTAGCGCCTCCCTTTCTGTTGTATTATAGTTTTTCTCTGCGCTGTTCAGTAGCCGACTCGCATACTCGACTGGTCGCTCGTCCGCGCCCTCTCCCTGCATTAACGCTGCACCGAGACAGTACCCGCTACTGTCGGTCCGTAGCGTGAAGGGTTTTGCCTCGTCGGCTTGGCGCAGGATCGGCGCTGCCACCAGAAGCTGCTTGAGGTGGTCGAAAGCTTTCTGTTGTGTCGGCGACCATGTCCAGGTACTATCGTTTTTTAATAAATTTGTTAACGGTCTGGCGACTTCCGCGTAGTTTGGTATAAAACGTCGGAACCAGCTGGATGTTTGGATAAAGGTCTTCAGCTGCTTGGTGTTTCTAGGTGGGGGCATGTCTGAGATGGCTGCGGTTTTGTCCGCATCTGCCTTTATTCCACCTGGGACGATCACATGGCCTAAAAACTTGACTGAATCTCGTGCAAAACAACTCTTATTTCGATTTATTCGCAGGTTATACATTTGGAGTCTATCAAATACACCTTGTAAGTCCTTCATATGTTGCGGGAAAGACTCTGAGAGGATTATTATGTCATCAAGATAAGGCAGGATACAGACGTTAGCTAATTCCTTCCCTGACTTGAAGCGATCCATTAGCCTCTGGAAGGTTGCCCCTGAATTCCGAAGACCCATTGGCATCCTCTTGAACCTGAACGTTCCAAGTGGACTTATGAATGCAGTTTTGTCTCGGTCTCCAGGGTCCACTTCTATCTGAAAGTATCCTGAACGGAGATCACACGTGGACATGAAACTGGTGCTCTTTGCTGCGTGAAGTACATCTTCAATACGTGGTAGTGGGTATCGGTCAGGCTCCGTCACTGCATTCAATTTCCTATAGTCCACGCAGAGTCTGATTCCACCGTCTTTCTTTGACACAAGCACAACATTGGCAGCCCATGGGGATTCGCATTCTTCAATAACATCAGTATCTATAAGCTTCTGTAACTCTTGCTCTAGAAGTTCCTTTTTGCCTTGAGATAATCGATAAGGGGGTGCTGCAATTGGTTCTTGTAGTGGATCTACCTTGATGCGGTGCAATGCATAGTCTGTTGGTGGTCCATCCTTGGCAAAGAGCTTAGCTCTCCTTGCAAGCAATAAGTTCAGTTGGGCTCTCTGGTCTGATGTCAGCCTGCTGCCTTCTTCATCTCTCAGTGCCAGTTCTGAAGCGTCCACCGTCATCAGCTTCACTTCGCCGTTTATGGGTAGATCATAATTTGCGATGAAAGGGTACCATTGCTGCGGACTGCTGGTGAAACTCCAACTACCCTGAGGTAAGTCCATCAGGATACTGGCTTCCAAAATGAAGTCTCTGCCTAGTAACGTTCGAGTCTGTGCTTCTGGAAACACAATAAAAGTGGTGAGTATGTTCCGACCTTTTAAAGTAACATCAACCACATATTCAAGAGCTGTGCGTACTTGCTGTGAACCATCGGCGAGTCCTATAGTTCGTGATGTGTTGTGGAATTCCACGCCTTCATCGGTGAATATTTTGTGTAACATAGAGCCTGCAATAGAGTGTGTGGCGCCGGTGTCCAAGATAGCTACACCCTGATGCCCTGCAACCTGCACTTCTACCAATGGATGCCCATTACAGCTTCCGCTTATCTCAGCACTGTGAAAGTCGGATTTATTGTTACTTGATGTGTTTTTACACTTATCACACTTTGACCGTACCACTCCCAACTGACCACATCCATAGCAACGCAGTTGGGTCGCTGAATTAGGAACTACATCAGTTGGTTTAGACTCATTCTCTAAATTCCTACATATATCAACAGTATGCCCGAGAAAGCTTACAGTGGCGCCCAACTCAAGGCCACGATCTCAACAGTTTTATACATCGGAAAAGTGAAAATAACAACAATAACATTAAGGGCTATACATAAACAACGACTGTATAAGCTAAACATAACGCAAACGCGCATTTGGTCACACAAAAGCGCAGACGAACCCTTTTTGCTAGTGTTTTTTCATGCTAGTGTTACAAGAGTAAGTATCTTCATACACTCCCACCACTGTTACTCCTGCAAGCCAAGATCGACAATGGTGTCCAATGACGAAGCCGAGGTTTGACCCTGCTTACCTGCAACGGGCTTTAAGATTGGCGAATGGTATGTGTGTGTATGAGTGTGTGTATGTGTGTGTGTGTGTGTGGTTGTATGTGTGTGTGTGTGTGTGTGTGTGGTGTGTGTGTGTGTGTGTGTGTGTGGTGTGTGTGTGTGTGGTGGTGGTGTGTGTATGTGTATGTTTGTGTGTGTATGTATATGTGTGTGTGTGTGTGTTTGTGTGTGTGTGTGTGGTGGTGTGTGTGGTTGTGTGCGGGTGTGTGTGGGTGGGTTTGTGAGCGGGTGTGTGTGTGCGTGTGTGCGTGTACCGGAGGATGCGGCCGCGCTGCAGTGTGGGCGTGAACCGCGCGCAGTGCTCGCACCAGGCGGGCGTGCTGCGGCGCGCGGCCAGCGACGCGCGCACCAGCTCCACGAACCCGCTGCGCCCCTCCTCCCGCCCCGCGCCGCCCCCGCCCCCTCCCCCGCCCGCGCCCCCCGGGTACTGCAGCGCGCACGCCAGCACCACCGACTCGCGGCCCTCCTGACGATGTCAACTGGTATTTTATGTCAAAGTCCAAGTCAAATGGTTTATGTTGTATAGGCCTACGGGGGCACTTTTTACATAAGTTTTCCTTAAGTCTACATTTCAACAACAAACTGAGCGGGCTTGTCTTTTATAACATTTGTTTTTTGTAAATCGCCACTTGTTTCTAATTATTATTGATAGGTACAAAGAGCGGGTATTTTGGTTAAATAGCTCCAGTGAGTTGCCTTTCGTGATAACCAAGAATTAAATTAGTATGGATTATGAAAATTGGTCTGCAACCCTTTTTCTATCAGTGAGGCTGGATTAGAATAGCATCTTATAGTCTTAAGTGTCTTAAATTGGACTACATAAGGGCGCTCCTGAAAGGCCATTTGAAAAAGAATGTTTATTGAACATACAATAATTTAGTACTACAGAAATCCAATCCAAGCTATTTTTTTATATAACTCATTTACACCATTATTACATAAGAAACTAATTTCACATATAAAATAAAGCAGCCCAGAGCTCTCTTTGTATCAAACGAATAACGATTATTTAAACATCGTTGAATGATTATCACACAACATCGAAAAGTTATTACTGACCTCCTTGTTACATTTGAGACACCTGTTCAACTGGTGTCTGCCGATCGCAAAGAGTTGCGATATCTCGGACTCCTCCCTGTCTGCTTGCTGGCTGTTCGACAACTCGTGGTTGTCTATGGGACATGTGTCCGAGTCGCCGGCACCTGCAATTAAAAGTATACCTTAATACTTCATCGTTAAAGTTTAAAATAAAAAACATTGGAAGGTACTTCATATCAGTATTGCTTTAAATGATTACATAAACATTTTCCAAAATATTGTCAGCCTTATACGATTAAGTCATGTTGATTACTACGAGTGACTTTTACAATATAATACATCAATGTTTAAGGGTATTATTATGGAACAAAACATAAGTTTTATAAATACAAAATGGCGAAATCCATAAATACATTCATTAGATTGTGTTATGTTAGTAACAAAATCTTGTTTAAATTACCTCCATATTCAAACGTGCCGTATAAGACTGCATGTAAAAAGAATGAAATCTTCATTAAATGTATATTAGAGAAACATGATAAAAATGTAATGCAAAAACATTTCATTACAATCTGACACGACCGGAGGAGTACCACCCACAGAAAATCGGCGAAAAGATACTATTATAGCTGCTTTTCGTACCATGAGTAATGAGTATCCCACTCCCCTCCATGTCGGCAATGCGCGAGCAATGTCTTTGGTATCACCAACATCTATAAGCTACAGCTACGGTAACTACTTTATCTTATGCGGGTCAAACACTTGTTTATACTAGGTGAAACAGAAAGGGTATAGTATTTTTTTTGCAAATTAACTTTGTAAAAAAAAAAAAAATTTGCTAAAAATATCGGCTTCGTGGGACAGTTGTGGGCTTTGTAGACTTGTGAAATCCGTCAGCAGCTGTATCCCTGTAACACCTTTTGTTTTTCAAATTTCCTACAAAGCTGACAGTATTAGAATTTCAAAGTTAAGTTTAAAAAAAAAAGTATACCCCTTCTGTTCCAACCTGTATACTTTGTAAAAAATAATGTATACATACTAGGTGAAACAGAAAGGGTATACTATTTTTTGCAACTTAACTTTGGAAATGTAAAACTATCGGCTTTGTGGGACAGTTGAAGTACCGAAGGTTTTATAGACTTATGAAATCTGTCAACAGCTGTATCCCTATAACAACTTTTGTTTATCAAATTTCCTCCAAAGCTGACAGTATTAGAATTTCAAAGTTAAGTTTTGAAAAAAAAGTATACTCTTTCTGTTCCAACCTGTAGACTTTGTAAAAAAATATATCTATACAAATAAATAAAATTGGAGTGTCTGTTTGTAATATCAAAATAACACCTTTTCACTAAATGCACATGAAAGTACATGCGACACATATAGCAAAAGCGCGATTTAAAAAAAAATTGTCCGTCTGTCTGTCTTTCTGTCTGTCTGTCTGTCTGTCTGTCTGTCTGTCTGTCTGTGTGTTTGTTCCGGGTAATCTCTTGTTAAGTTAAATTCCACGCGGACGAAGTCGCGGGCTCAGCTAGTATATACATATATGTCCAGCAGTGGACTACTTCCGGCTAGCGATGAATCAAACCCACCTTCATCTCTCCCCACTTGCCACCCATCTTCTTTTCCCCCCACCTCCTCTTGACATTCGAACTCCGTCGCCGGCCCCAAGAACTCCAACTCAGTATACTGATACTCCTCAGTATACTGCCCGTTCATACCCTGTGTACTCAGGCTCGCCACTTTGCCATTGTTGTTGACCATTCGGACAGGTTTCGGCGGGCTGTTCGCTAATAGAGCAAGCTCCTTCTCCTTCTTTCGCGTTTCAAGGATTTCGTAGTGCATTTGATGGAGTATGAAGCGATTCCAACTCTGGAAAGAAATCCTGGAGATTGCTAATGGATTTTTTGTTATGTTATGAATTTAATTTATAGTTATATAAGAATGAAATTTGCAAGAAATAGCCCCGGACAAGGATTTATTTATTTATTTTCAAGGATTTATTTATTTATTTTCAAGGATTTATTTATTTATTTTAAGTACTGCAGTACTCCAAAGAGTTAAAGACATTTGAAAGCACTTTCAAATTTATTTTACAAGATTCGTTGAAATTCCAAAATGAACTTAATTCATCAAAATATAAAGGCCTACCTGTATCAAAGCAACCAAATCGACTCTAGAGTCGATGCTGCGATCCGGCAGTATCAAACTTAGGGCTGCCGCTTCCGGCACTGTGCGGAACGCACGGAGGAAATTATTAGGCTGGCAGGGGGCACCCCCCGATGTGTCTAGCATTCTGAAAAGAAACCCTGAAATAATTGAAACTATGTTTAATATAGGCGCAACGTCGAACACACATCACTCTGTTTTTTTTGGGCTTTAGGGCAACATGAATGTAGGAGTATCAAGGCCGCACGAACGCCTGCAAAATTGCTTAACGACTGTGATAACTGCGTCGTCTTTGTGTCCACATGTCTATGGTATGCGCAGACATTTTGGTATGTTCATCTGGCGATATTTATTTATTTACTATACCTTGTACAAGTTAGCTTGATCGTTTTGACCGACGGAAAACTGACATTTATAGGGTCAGGATATAAAAAAAATTTCGATATTGAAATAAAGCTTTACAGCAGCCATGGTCATGGCCATGGCTGCTGTAAAGCAACCGAAACGTCGGGAACATAAAGTTAATAAACGCGATAAAATCCGAAAAATAGATTTATTTCAATGTGTAGTATTCGCGTAAATATAAGAAAACAAATTGCCGATAGAAATTATCGGGGTTTCATGCTATCATTGGATTTAATTTACTCACTATTATTTTAGATAAAGTATGTACAAATGTAAATAATGTTATGATATTAAAATAAACAATAAAATTTAAATATAAATTAAGCTTTCTTTAAAATATCGTCTGTGGTCACGATGATTCATCGCCCATCACTAATTAAGTACTATTATGAAATTTAGGACTTCATAGGCGTGATTTTACTGACAGCTGTCTCAGAGATCAAGCTATCTTGTACAGATAATAGCTGACCCGACAGATGATGTCTTGTCTTAACTTTGAATATTGAATTCCAACTTTCTTAATTTTTTCATTCATAAGAACTTTCTCCTGACAATAATAAACACAACAAAATAAGAATTAGCGAAATCGTTCCATCCGTTCACGCGTGATGCGATGACCGAGGAAATAGAGATGCATTTTTATATGTACCTATAGATTCATTTCACTAAACCTATTCTAGAGTAATGATACGAAAGCGACATACCCAATTCACAGCTCAGACAGAATTCTTTCGCGCACGTGTGCGATAACAGTGTCGTCTTTACCGGCAATGTGTAATATAGTACCTGGAAACGATTACTATGTAAGTTCTGCCTTTTTGACGACATAAAGATACGTAATCACCCTCTATAAGGCGACGAGACGAATAAAATTAGTAAACCATAAATCATAAAGTCAGTTACGGCTGCAACCGAATGCCGCGGAAAATTCGCATGACTTATCCATAGCGCTCTTTTCGACGAAATAAAAATATTAACATTGACACAGCAAATTTTTTAAAAAATTACGAAAGACCAAAAGTTATATTTCCAGAGACACTTAATCTATACAAATAAATAAAATTGGAGTGTCTGTTTGTAATATCAAAATAACACCTTTTCACTAAATGCATATGAAAGTACATACGACACCTATAACAAAAACGCGATTACAATTTTTTGTTTGTCTGTCTGTCTGTCTGTGTGTTTGTTCCGGGTAATCTCCGAAACGGCTGGACCGATTTTGACGGGACTTTCACTGGCAGATAGCTGATGTTATAGGAAGTAACTTAGGCTACTTTAATTTTAGAAAAACAATAAGGGTTCCGCGTAAAAAAAAACACATGAAATCAAAGAGTATCTCCGAAACGGGTGGACCGATTTTGACGGGACTTTCACTGGTAGATAGCTGATGTTGTAATCAGTAATTTAGGAAACCTTATTTTGGAAAAACAAAATTTAAAAAAATGAAAAAAGGGTCCTGTCGTGCGGGCTAAGAACGCGGGATCGGGCTTTTTTGTTAAGTTAAATTCCACGCGGACGAAGTCGCGGGCTCAGGTAGTCTTATATATAAAATTATCGTGCCACAATGTTAGTTACCATACTCCTCCGAAACGGCTCGACCGATTTTCATGAAATTTTGTGTGCATATCGGGTAGGTCTGATAATCGGCTTCTATCTCTTTTTCATACCGCTTAATGTTAAGGGTGGTCTACATTCCACGCGGACGGAGTCGCGGGGCACAGCTAGTAATATACAATATAATGTTAGTGTACCATTACATTAATTGTGTATTATTTGCGGATAATTCGCGCGACTTTTTCGCAGTAATCGGTTGGTACTTTTATGCTCTGAAATAGCATACTAATAGGCTACTTTTATCCTGGAACACCATGCGAGCGGGTCCAATAAATAACAGCAAATATAGTGTAATAAGTGTTATCTATTTCTACACTTTACCTGTAACATAGAGTTGCAATAAGAGTTAGGCAACACCGCCTCTAGTCCCGGCAGCCCTGTTTTATTACAGTTCTCTAGATCCACGTCGTTCGGACCGTGTTTGTTGAACCTTATATCCATCTGTAATAAACTTAAACAGCATTATTTCAACTTTTATATGATATGCATTACACGAGAATGTGAACTTTATATACAGTATAATAAATATTACAATAGTGTGTAAACTAGTTAGCAAACATAGCCGTGCAGCTAAAATGATAATTAGTGGATGAACGTTGTTTCACTAAATCGCATTCTCTCTCTATCTTAATTCATAGGAGAGAATGAGACAGTCGATGACTATTTATCAGCCACTCGTGTCCTATCAGATTGTATATTAATACGTGAAGGGAAAACTTTCAAACGCTTCATACGAAAATTTTGCGGATAGAGGAGTATGAAATTTGGCACACTTATAGTTTATATAGAGAAGCAGAATGCTAATATTTTTATATTACAATACTTAGAAATACATTAAAATCAATAAATAAAATATTACACACACTACCATGAATTGACACACACACATTTGTAACCTCCACACCGACTGACTGTCTGACTGTCTGACTGACAAACACTGATAGTTTTTGGAGGGCGGGACTTCTATAGTGCATCCTGCGTGCCAGTATCAAATAGTCTATGACAATAAAACCTTAATGACGTTAATAATTTAAATTTAAATGAATTATGGTCGAATTTCGACCATTTCAACGGTAATACTAGTTCTAATTAATGTATGTGTTATATATAAAATAAATATGGTTATTACCTTTCTGCGCGCACACTTCAGATATGTCTTCGTTAATCTATTTTCGTTGACATTTTGTTGTTTTCCCGATCACTTGTAATTATGAATCAACATACCTTTTGATAATGCTTGGGTATTGGTTGTGGTGTCAATTTGCTATCGCTCTGTTTCGCTGCGTGCAAATCTTCAAACGTATCCTCCATATACGGCATCTGTTGTTATCATACTAATATTATAAAGAGGAAAACTTTGTTTGTTTGATTGTAATGAATAGGCTCCGAAACTACTGAACCGATTTGAAAAATTCTTTCACTGTTGGGAAGCTACACTATCCCCGGGTGACATAGGCTATATTATATTTTTTTTTAAATTAGGGATCCTTACTAAAACTCCAATAATGTAACCGTAATGTACCCGTGCGAAGCCGGGGCGGGCCGCTAGTAATAAATAATAATAATAATAAATACCGCCAGACTGACACACCAACTGCATGGTCCCAAACTAAGCAAAGCTTGTATTATGGGTACCGTACAATGGACTGGGGGCGATCCCAGTGACATCCAGACCTGGGCAAATTACGAAAAGGCCATTTCTGAAATTTGCTCCGGCGGGAATCGAACCCGCAACCACCATGAGCAGTGAGCCGAGCGGCCTACGCTCGAACCACTGCGCCAAGCGGTCGTCATTATTATTATTATAATTCAAAACTTTAAGGCCCGTATTAAGAAATCGATCTCAAGTTTGAGAGCGATCTCGTAAATGTCATTCTTATGTCATACCAGTACAATATGACATGTCAAAAGCGTACTGGCTGAATAGTAAAGGCTAAATTTTTTTGTGGAATCCTGCAAGTCTTTCGATAGACGCGAGAACATTGCCAACTTACACTTAGACTCAACTACCCCTTGCATTGAGGGGTAATGTATATACTAGGTGAAACATAAAGGGTATACAATTTTTTTTGCAACTTTGTAAATCTTAAACTATCGCCTTTGTGGGACAGTTGAAGTAATAAAGGTTTCGTAGACTTATGAAATCTGTCAACAGCTGTATTCCTATAACACTTATTGTTCTTCAAGTTTCCTCCAAAGCTGATAGTTTTAGAATAACAAAGTATACCCTTTCTGTTTCAACCTTTCTGTGTCTATGGCTTATTGGTCTGTACCCATCGGAGAATACATGTGGTGTGATAGTGTATTGAATACTCTAATAAATACTTATCTCAATAATTACTATGAACAAGACTACCTGATTCCTTTTGAACGTTTTCGGATTCGGTGCGTAGCCGATGGGGCCTTGCATTTTCATTGTTTTCAATATTTCCGGATCGATCGGTTTTGGTTTTCTGAAAAAATTGCAGACTCGTAAGTCTCTTGACCTCAGCAGCCTAGCAAGGTGTTTCATTAATTTAAAATACTATGTTATTCAGATGAAATCAATCGTAATGACAAACCCTTTTGATCAGTATCATAGAAACACAGGACTATTTATGTTCATAAATGTGTGCGGATGGTGAACAAAAGTGGTGAAACATGATTTATCGAGCTCCCCAAGTCTGTTAATTTGTGCGTAAATTATCCGCCACTTTACTGATAAGGTTTCAGAGGGGTGGGGGTAAACCTAACCAAAATCCTTCATGTGCTCGACACATAATAAAACTTGAAAATATCACTTTTATCCGACACTGGCTAAATGCGAGAAAAGACACCAAAACGCTACAAAAAAAAGAAAAGTTACCTGTATACTTTCTTATAGAACTCATCGGGGAGGTAGTTGAACCACCGGCTGCCAGTAGCGAGCGGCGGCAGCGGCACGCTCGACGATTTGAACGACGTGTCCGTGAAGCTGGCGAATGACAGGCTCGGGACTGGGTCCGCGAACAACGTCTCCCTACAACAGAGAGAGAGCTATACTTTGAAACGAACCTCGTAAAACGAAATGATAGCTTCACTCAGTATACAGGGTGTAAGGGCATCGTGACGACGACTGATACCATGGATCCAACTCATGATTCTGGACCCCTCAGATTTGGAATTGATCGTCGATATTTTCATAAATTATGGGCAAATTTTTAAGTATTTTAAAAATTATTTTAGTATGAAATAATCTATCTCCAGTGATTTAACACAAATAAATTACTATTATTACTATTACTATTTTAGACATAAACTGCAATGTAAATTAAACTCAATACAGTCGAGTGCACATTTCATAATAAAGAAATTAAATTTAAAAATGCTGAAAAATTTTAACAATATTCATGAAACTATCAACGGAAAATTCTTCGTTTGAGAGCAAATATTACACACACACACACACACACATACACACACAACAAATATCAAGATAACCGTGATAATTCAATTCCGCCAATAATGTTATTGCGTAAACGCTGGAAAAAGTCTGGGTTTTTTGTGAGATCAATCCCTTGTGCATTGACAGTTTAACCTTCAAGGAATTGATATTGTATTGCAATACTAATTAGCAATTGACCGGCCAACACTTGCCTATCAAAGTGCGACAACTAACACAACGCAAAGTATACAAAAACGCACAGGTTTAATACGATATCACGTTATTTACGGCCACTATTATATGAGAATGCAATCGACAAAGTCGGTGGGGTATTCAAATTGGTCCGTTCAAGGCTTGACCTAGAAGGGTCCAATCAAAAGTCAGGTGCGGCCACACACATGCAGTGGTAATGCATATGGAAGGGAAGCTAGGATGCCCGGCTATGCAGCGTCTTTGCCTTCTTAGTCCCGTATTAATAAATCAATCTCAAGTCCGAGAACAATGGGTCAAATATGACTTTTGACAAAATGATACGTCATAAGCGTACTCAAGATCCATCTCAGACTTGAGATTGATGTATTAAAACGGGCCTTAGGCCCAGCGCACACCGCTGGAGACGCGGCGAAGAGCAATTGAAGACAACAAGTTAATATAAACCTTAACTACCTTGACATACGGTATGTATGAGCAGTCGCGCGTATGCAGTTGTAGTAGCTTGACGGCGCTCCGAGCACCGCGTGCGAATTTATTCAAGCGACCGTATGTCAAGGTAGTTAAGGTTTATATTAAATTGTTGTCTTCAATTGCTCTCCTCTCGTTATTTACCGTGAAAAGTTATTGAACACCGGTTCGCGGTTGTGTCGCGGGGAGAACAGGTGCATGTGGCCCGCCTGGTCGCCGAACACGAGCGCCTGGCTCGTGGCCGACACGTCCATCACACTGCACAGCGAGCTCTGAGTGTCCACCTGAACGGTTATGGTGGCTTTATAGACGGTAGAGCCAAGTTGTAGCCAATTGACTACAGGTTATACACGGGCTGGCTCAACCAGAGTATAAGTCCACCCCTATTGGTTTTCGACTGACCTGGTGGTGAAAATCATGTTTTCAATCAACTTACCTATACAATTGACATGAATAGACCGCAAGCTCTTCTATTTTATATATTTTACTACTCAATTTTTTTTTCAGCTGTAACGTGTCTTGCTTCTGTGGCAATCATCCCATACAGTTATTTTAGTCTCCCGCTTTGCAGCAGCGGAGAGAAGATAATTTTCTTCCGATTCCTCCAATTCTTTCTTTCGATTACACTCGAGCGGGTTCCAAGACAGTTCAACTTTTTTCGGGTATGATGTCGCCGTGATTTGACACTCTTCGAGGGTCAAACCTTGGTATCATCATTGGTCACCATTGTCGATCCTGGCTTACAGGAGTAACAGTGGAGGGAGTGTGTGACGGGACTAGCCACATATAAAGATTAAATTTTTCACTACATTGAGGGCATTTTAGACTGATCTGATGGTGAAAATCATGTTTTCAATCCTCTTACCTAATAAGCGTGACACGAACAAACCGCAAGCTATTTTAGATTCTATTTCTGGTCATACACATTTTCGATTGACCTTAGGGTGGGAACCCATGTTATTTTAAAGATTACTAGCAATGTGAGTTTACCACATTACTAGTATTCTCGTTAGCCCCTCTAGCTAAGCTAATGCTTGTGATAGGAGTGGGCTCACATCAATAGTTTAATGGCCAGGATGGGGATCGAACCCGGAACCTCCCAGCTACGAGGGCGGCCTCTATAACCACATGGCTATTGACGCCTTAAATGATGTCATTAAGCTTACCTGAAACACCGACTGCTTCTCACTTGTACTGGCATTAACGTGCAGTAAAGCCACGTGACCGTCGCCTGACACTGCTACTGCCCTGCCGGAAAACGCCGGCAGGAAGTGCAGTAGCAATGGCGGGGAGGCAGTAGGTATCGACCACGCGCCCTCCTTGGGCGGCTTGTTGTTGCGGAGGCAGCGCACGTCCCAGATCACTACGTAGGGTTCCGCTACAGCTACGGTGGAACTGGGAGAAGAAACAAAGTACAAACGACCATGCTATGGCAGGCATTAAGAGTTATTTTTTTGCCACCAGGGCGGCGCCACGTTGCTGTGAACTGACATTGACACGTGACAGTTTATTTCCATCTTTTTTGCCGTCGTATATCGTCTGAACGAACGATAATTTTGTATTGTTCGTAATCGGTCACCATCGTCGTCGTCCCAAGGACCCAAACCTATACTTGGGGCACGTGTAAGTACTGACTTGTGCGTGAAGCCGCAGGTGATGAGCAGGTCGCCCTGCATGTCGAGGTCGGAGAGCGCGCCGGAGTGCGCGCGGAAGGCGTGCTGCGCGGCGGCGGGGGAAGCAGGGGACCCGAGCCTATACTTGGGGCATGAGTAAGTACTGACTTGTGCGTGAAGCCGGAGGTGATGAGCAGGTCGCCCTGCATGTCGAGGTCGGAGAGCGCGCCGGAGTGCGCGCGGAAGGCGTGCAGCGCGGCGGCGGGGGAAGCAGGGGACCCGAGCCTATACTTGGGGCATGAGTAAGTACTGACTTGTGCGTGAAGCCGCAGGTGATGAGCAGGTCGCCCTGCATGTCGAGGTCGGAGAGCGCGGCGGAGTGCGCGCGGAAGGCGTGCAGCGCGGCGGCGGGGGAAGCAGGGGACCCGAGCCTATACTTGGGGCATGTGTAAGTACTGACTTGTGCGTGAAGCCGCAGGTGATGAGCAGGTCGCCCTGCATGTCGAGGTCGGAGAGCGCGCCGGAGTGCGCGCGGAAGGCGTGCAGCGCGGCGGCGGGGGAAGCAGGGGACCCGAGCCTATACTTGGGGCATGTGTAAGTACTGACTTGTGCGTGAAGCCGCAGGTGATGAGCAGGTCGCCCTGCATGTCGAGGTCGGAGAGCGCGGCGGAGTGCGCGCGGAAGGCGTGCAGCGCGGCGGCGGGGGAAGCAGGGGACCCGAGCCTATACTTGGGGCATGTGTAAGTACTGACTTGTGCGTGAAGCCGCAGGTGATGAGCAGGTCGCCCTGCATGTCGAGGTCGGAGAGCGCGGCGGAGTGCGCGCGGAAGGCGTGCAGCGCGGCGGCGGGGGAAGCAGGGGACCCGAGCCTATACTTGGGGCATGTGTAAGTACTGACTTGTGCGTGAAGCCGCAGGTGATGAGCAGGTCGCCCTGCATGTCGAGGTCGGAGAGCGCGGCGGAGTGCGCGCGGAAGGCGTGCAGCGCGGCGGCGGGGGAAGCAGGGGACCCGAGCCTATACTTGGGGCATGTGTAAGTACTGACTTGTGCGTGAAGCCGCAGGTGATGAGCAGGTCGCCCTGCATGTCGAGGTCGGAGAGCGCGGCGGAGTGCGCGCGGAAGGCGTGCAGCGCGGCGGCGGGGGAAGCAGGGGACCCGAGCCTATACTTGGGGCATGTGTAAGTACTGACTTGTGCGTGAAGCCGCAGGTGATGAGCAGGTCGCCCTGCATGTCGAGGTCGGAGAGCGCGGCGGAGTGCGCGCGGAAGGCGTGCAGCGCGGCGGCGGGGGAAGCAGGGGACCCGAGCCTATACTTGGGGCATGTGTAAGTACTGACTTGTGCGTGAAGCCGCAGGTGATGAGCAGGTCGCCCTGCATGTCGAGGTCGGAGAGCGCGGCGGAGTGCGCGCGGAAGGCGTGCAGCGCGGCGGCGGGGGAAGCAGGGGACCCGAGCCTATACTTGGGGCATGTGTAAGTACTGACTTGTGCGTGAAGCCGCAGGTGATGAGCAGGTCGCCCTGCATGTCGAGGTCGGAGAGCGCGGCGGAGTGCGCGCGGAAGGCGTGCAGCGCGGCGGCGGGGGAAGCAGGGGACCCGAGCCTATACTTGGGGCATGTGTAAGTACTGACTTGTGCGTGAAGCCGCAGGTGATGAGCAGGTCGCCCTGCATGTCGAGGTCGGAGAGCGCGGCGGAGTGCGCGCGGAAGGCGTGCAGCGCGGCGGCGGGGCAGCGCGCGTCGCGCAGCGCCACGCCGCCGCCCGCGCCGCCGCACGCCACCACCGAGCCGCCGCCGCTGCGCACCACCGCGCACCCCTCCTCCTGGATCGGCTTGCCACCCACATACCACGTCCATTAGGCCCGTGTTTATAAATCGGTCTCAAGTCTGAGAGCGGTCTGATAAACAACAAATTTTGTTCCATGATTTCCACGTCATGTCATGTCCCTGTAGCAATATTGAATAGTGCGGCAACAACGATAATGTTTTTGGTAAATGTATTTTTCATTACTCATACTCTGAAAGTAGGTCTGAAGACCCTGAGGAGCGGGTTGAAAGTAATACTTTTCCGGCCCGGGAGTTTTGCTTTCAACTGACAGCTGTCAAATTATTAAAAAAAAAACTAGTTCCATTTTCACATTTCTATGGAACCATGTTCAAACTTTTTCTACAGTCACTCAATTACAGCACGATGTAAAATTGAAATAACATAAAGTTAAGTATTCATTAAAGAATATATATTTTTAAATGACTTAATTACAATTTAGTTTCAAGAATTTCTTTAAAATATCATAGATTTGGGCAAAATATTTCAAGATGAAATTGAAAAATAATGGCTAAATAAGGAAGTTGGCCGGCCAACGAAAAAAAAAATAGGCGGCAATCCGATCTTTATTTTTTTTTGGAGTTGTAGAGTATTGTTTATACTTCCTTGTATTATTTCTTTAGCCAATTCCTGTTTTTATTTCTACTTTCCTTGTATTCGTAATGAAAAGCACAGTGTTTACCTCGGGTGAAAGACTTATTTTGACTTTCACCACTCGTGTAACAATGTACTATTGTTTTGTAAAAAGTCATAGGACAGTTGTTGTTTGACATGTTAGTAATACAGTCCTGCAAGGTTGTTAGTGTTCTACCAATAACCCTATTTATAACAAAGTCGGCAAACAAGCTTACGTACGACCCCCCTTATGTTGAACAGTTTCCATAACCTATAGATGTTAGCAATACTAAAGGCATTGCTCGCATGTTTTACAACAACTTCGAAAATATCTGAACTTTCTAGTACTGTAACCTCATTGTACTAATACTTTATCAATCCCTATAAATAACCGGATCTAAAAAAGTGTATGTGTAAATTGCCTATTTTCTCGCTGACTTTAGTGCCTATGCACACCACGTTTTTTTAAACGCGCCGTCGACGCGCGTTTGTCGCGATACAGACGCGATACGCGTGCGAGTCAGACGCAGCCTGACGACTTTAGACTTTAGACTGTAGACTTTTGTAGGATAAAAGTTCGCCGTCGACGCGCGTTTCAAAACGCGCGTCGACGGCGCTTTTAAAAAACGTGGTGTGCACAGGTCCTTTTGTTATTCAAAAACTGTATAGTACATATTATAATGTACATTGGATACATTGGAAAAAATTGGGAAAAGAATAGTCTGAACTCACAATAACAGTTTCGACCATTTTGGTTAGATCCAATTCAATAAGTTTATCCTGATGTCCGCCCATCAGCAGTTTGGTCGGGCTCACTTGCAACAGGCATTGCATGTCTACCATATTGTTTGAGCTGAAATAAAAAAAAAATCCATAGATCGCCCAACTGGAAGCAACACTCTGTAGATATCCTTATTTCTTGTCATTATTACTTATTTGCACTAATAGAGAATATGTGCAAATATGTGCAAATTACAATTTGTAAAACTTAAGTCCGTATTAATAAATCAATCTCAAGACTGAGCGTGATCAATGGGAAAGTCATCCAATGTCATCTTAGTACAAAATGTTTTTTTTTTAATTACACTCCCACCACTGTAACTTCTGTAAACCAGGATCGACAATGGTGACCAATAATGACGTCGAGGTTTAACCCACGACGAGCCCCGGGGAAAAGTTAAATTGTCTTGGAACCCGCACGTATATCATCGAAAGAAATAATAGGAGTTGGAATAAAACATAAAATGACATTGAAATAAAACTATTTTTCGGATTTTATCGCGTTAAAACGCGTAACGCGATAAAATCCGAAAAATAGTTTTATTTCAATGTGTAGTATTCGCGTAAATAAAAACCGGACAAGTGCGAGTAGAACTCGCGCCCTGAGGGTTCCGTCCAACATTTTATTATGATTTTAGATAGTTTTTCCATTCCTGGATTCCAATATCGATACCGGCAAGATATTTAATAATAAATAGCTTAAACAAATTCGGGAACCCAATACAAACTGCAACCAAACTGAATACAAACTACAATACAAATTCTTATTTTACACACTTAGGGGTGGAATTTTACAAAACGCTGAAATTAATATTTTTTATTTGTTATAAGTAGCCTCAATACTTATTTTTATGTCTCTAGGTTCATTTATTTTGTTTACCCTATACAAACTTTCACCCCCTATTTTATGCACTTAGGGGTGGAATTTTACAAAACGCTGAAATTAATATTTTTTATTTGTTATAAGTAGCCTCAATATTTATTTTCATGTCTCTAGGTTCATTTATTTATTTTACCCTATACAAACTTTCACCCCTATTTTATGCACTTAGGGGTGGAATTTTCCAAAATCCTTTCTTAGTGGATACTTGCGGTATATAAGGTACCTACTGTCAAAATTTCATCATTCTAACACCAGCGGTTTGGGCTGTGCGTTGATTCCTTTGTATTGATAAGTGAATTTGCGAAAAGTATCAAAATATGTGACATAAATCACCGTATCTTTTAATTGCGTTGACTTAGAAGCCTAATTTTTTTACACCTACAAGGGACTATAGCATTTGATATTTGGTATTAATTTCAACTTGATAACTCTACCCGTTTCTGAGAAAAAAGGTCTTGACAGACAGACAGACAGACAGACAGACAGACAGACAGACAGACAGACAGACAGACAGACGGACAACAAAGTGATCCTATAAGGGTTCCGGTTTTTCCTTTTAAGGTCCGGAACCCTAATAAGAAAACAATATAAAATGACATGTCAAAAGTGTACTCAAGATTACTTGCTCTCAGACTTGAGGTAGATTTATTAATATGGGCCTTAGGGACATCGCCGTTTGTGTATACACTTAAACTGACCTGTGTGTGTGCTTCGGCAGTCCTCTTCGTATCTGATGGCGCAGCGTCGTCTTGGTCAGTACATAAATGCCCTCATCAAAAGTGATAATGTCTCTCACTTCATCTGACGCATGCACTTGGAACGAGGTATATTTTTGCATGTTGGGACCATAATACGAGGTTACATGGCCCTGGAAAATAAATTAATTACCACAACCATAGAGTAGGTACACTTTTGGCTTTTTTGAAATCTATGTGCGAATCTTAATTTCTATATGATTATCACTTGCTTACGGTGAAGGGAATCGTGGTGGGGAAACCTGCATGTCTTAGAAAATCTGACCAATTTTCGAAAGACATGTGAAATCCGCCAACCCATACTAGGCCAGTATGGTGGATTACCACTTGAATCCCCCCTCGTAGTGAGGGGAGGCCCTTTCCAGGAGTGGGAAGCCAAAGGCCTAAATTATTATTATATTATTTTAACCATACAGTATCATAGCCTACTTGAAGACTCCTTGGGAAAAACAATGAATACTTTATAAATATAATGTTTATTTTCTCTGCTTGAAACAGCACCATAAGGTGAAGGCGCCTGTCTAGCCCGCGAAGTTCAAATTTTTTGGGTTCTTTTAGAAATTTTTCAAAATCTGACAATAATAAAAGACAAATTTTGTAATTCGCGAAAAAGGCTGTATGCAGTGCATTTATTAATACATTTATTTTACTCTAAATATTATCACGGTGGATATGATACTAGTAAATCACTAAATATACAAAAATTGCCAGATTATCTGATAGCGTCGCTCTTGAAATGTTTTAGAGTAAGTTGGATATATTAATAAATGCACTGCACACGGTCTTTTTCGCGAATTACAAAATTTGTCTTTTATTATTGTCAGATATTGAAAAATTTCTAAAAGAACTCAAAAAATTTGAACTTCGCGGGCTAGATGGGCGCTTTAGCCATAAGTTGAAAATCTAATTTCATCCCCACACTTCCACTGCTATGTTGTGGATGAGTATAAATTGGAGGAAAATATTCATGCCACCTCTGCCTACAACCTATTTTTAGAAAAGGAATAAAGATGACACCAACACTATTGTGATTGGTTTGGAGCATAGGCAACCTTATAAACCAGGTTACACATGTATTTTGGAAAAGTTTTCCATAACATTAGGTGTCTAGGTTAGTCTGTGATGTCTGGTAATATTTTTAAATCAACAATCATATAATACTAACCCCTTGATCTCCCATCCATATTAACTCCTCATGTTTATCAAATGCAACAGCGGAAACACCGAAGCGATCTCCATCATCAATCAGCACACTGCTACGGACTTCATATTCGGCTTCCTGGCTTGGCATGAGGTACTGGGGTGCAAATTCTGGTGCATAGGGGTCTGAAACAATGTCATTCATAGTATAATTTGGTTGATTAAACATTGGTCTATGTAGAACATGACAGCTCATCTCAATGGATCAATCCAAGGTTGATAAATTGGTGTGGCCACACGCTCAGACAACAATTGTGAATGTTGTCTTGCCAACGTCACATTTGTTTATGGATATGTATGCTCAACATCTTCTGCATTTTTCCTCAATTCTGAGGTTCACAAGTATTGTGAATGCCCTATCAAATGCAATGTTCATATAGGTATGCAATACCATCATGTAATACTGCCCCCTACAGCTTCTATGCTTCTATGGCAATCCTGTTTGGGCCCATCTGCCTGCTCTGGCGCGTCTGTCTTCAATTTGCCCATTACTTCCTACCTACTTGCATACACAACAAAGAATATAAATGGGAATACTAATAAATGTTAACATTATACACATTTGAAGCAATTATAAAATAGCACAGCGTTATTAGACGTGAAATACTATTGTTTGATTAGCAAAAACAGAGGTGAGACTCCAAAAAATAGTTATTCATGAGTTGACAAAAACATTTATTTTTTTGTATCTAAATCGCATTTTTGCCACACAAATGTTGCATCAATGTAAATGTTATTCAAAATTAACAGATCATTATCTAATAAATGTTCAAATAACATTTTTATATCGATTTATATAAGCAAAATATACCCACCGGGGAGATGATGCTCGCTCGGTATACAAAGATCGGAATAATGATATTCCATATTATAAATAAAGCAACCAGAACAATTCACAGCATCTACATTTACTATTTTTAAATATCACACGGGATAAATCTGATATTATTTTAAAATATTTTGTAAAAATCCTGACTTCGACGACGATGGCAACCACGTAAATTTCAAGTTTATCAACAAGTCAAATTTTGAGACACTGTGATTAGTGTGTATGCAAATTTCACCCTTCTTACAAAGAAATACAGGTCACTGTGACATTACTACCTTTTGTTGGAAAACCAATCTGTCTCGCGTCTTGTCATCAAACTGTACATGCGTTTCGTTTTACGCTTTGTATAAACATGCAAACAAATACAAGCAAGCGATCAACTTTTCTAAGTCGCAAAAGGAAAAAAAATACTACTATCTTTCTGTGGGCGCTGGTTGAGGATATAATTATAGATTATTATTACAACTCTTCACATTCTATGGATGAAACCTGCACGTCTTACGAGATAAGTACCTGAATCACGCATCGGTGGGGGTGTGCCTGATAGATTAAAATATTGGTCCTTACTTACCTTCTTATATTTTCGAAATAACAAACCCAGAACGATATTGCATTTGTTATAATTAATGCAATAACTTACCTAGTTTATAGAACAAAGTAATAAAATTCTTCCTCTTAGGAAATGCAAGCATGATGGAAAAAGATAAGTCTTGTGGTTGAGCGAGTTTTTCTTTATGTAGGAAGAAATAGAAGACCAAATACTTTACACCCAAACCAAGTAAAACCATTATTATATTCATGAAAGTACATAATTTATTTTTATAATACATAATTATAATAAGTAGTTAAGCTTATTTCTAACATAAGTTTTAGTTAAACAAGAAAATTGGAATAACTGCAGCTTAGACTAGCTGAGATGAGTGAGGCATCCACATGCTGGCTGTTCGAATGCTTGCCAAGATTGGACTAGCATGTGTAAGACCATAACATAATTTCAATTTACAGCAGATGTTGGTAAGAAGTGTTGGTAGTAGCTTTTAGTAAATTCTGTCATGAGATCTGGCATCGCTTCTGGTAATGTCGTGATGAGGCGACCTGGACTGCCGGAATATCTGGCGAACGACGGCACAACTGTCTCTGCTGGGAGTACAGAGTTATCTTCAATCATACAGCAGTCTTTGAGGACACACCTTCGGCCCTGCAATAAAAAAATGCAATGAACTTTTTTTTCTCTTACAAATGGTAAGTACAGTATAAAGTTGAATGCTTTTAGCTATGGTCACAACTCACAACTTTGTTGGTGTGAACATTTTGGAATAGGTTTCTCAAAAGTTGACCAGGAATTAAAGCTATGACCATACTAGTATCGGGAATATAAACATAATGTTCAGTAGGACCAATAACAAATTGAGGAATTCAGAAATTTCAGATTGTAAATCTATACAAATAAATAAAATTGGAGTGTCTGTTTGTAATATCAAAATAACACCTTTTCACTAAATGCATATGCAAGTACATACGACACCTATAGCAAAAACGCGATTTAAAAATTTTTTGTCTGTCTGTCTGTGTGTTTGTTCCGGGTAATCACCGAAACGGCTGGACCGATTTTGACGGGACTTTCACTGGCAGATAGCTGATGTTATAGGGAGTAATTTAGGCTACTTTAATAAAAAAAAAACAAATGTTAAATAAATGGGTCCTGTCGCGCGGGCTCAGAACGCGGGAGAGGGCTTTTTTGTTTAGTTACATTTCACGCGGACGAAGTCGCGGGCTCAGCTAGTATCACCAAATTTTTTATACTTACTTTATATTGGGACAAATTTATTTACTTATCAAAACTTGCTACTTCTGGTTTGTAAATACCATGAATACTTACAATAACTACATTCTTTCCAATATACACATAAGAGCCAACCACTGCTGCAGTCACAACTGTGTTCTCACCGATAAACACATGGTCACCCATTTGGAGAGGGAAGAATGCAACACTGAAAACAAAGTTAAACTCTAGTTACTTAAAATACAAGTTTTTTTTTTTTTTGTGTTAATGGCCTCTTTCCATTGAGTCAGGCCCAATGTGATTCTGCCAATGTCGACGTAGTAGAGGAGACACGATGGAGATTGATAGAACAACCGGTGATTATTTCAAAAAAATACAAGTTAGATATTTACGGTAATTTAGTTCTGATGATATTAAGAGGTATTATTTTCATTTTTCATGGAGATAAAAGAGCTCATCTCTTTGTTTATTTGGTCTAAACACACCTCTGCACATGAATATTGTAGGTACCCAGCTGCTCTTTACCTAGAAGGTGAAATCGAACAGGTAGAAATTTCTGTAAAACATTTCAAGCTGGATGTTGCTTGACACTAGATACATACCCACATAATTCACAAGTGTACTTAAAAAATGTCTCGGAAGGTTGTAAATTCTTACCCTTTGCTAAACTTCTTGAAGGGTGGCCGTATAACAGACCCTTTGCTTATGATGCAGAACCTTCCTGTTTTAACGCTAGCTAAATCGCCTCGTATTATAGCATCGCTTTGGACAATTACTTTGCCGTGCAGCACGATGTTCTGAGACCCGCAAAGTACCGTTTGTCTGCTCACTTTATTGCCTGAAGCCTAAAATACAAATCAATGTTACAGAACCACATATTCAACACTGCAATGGAAATTTCACAGACATTACATACAGTTTCTACGTATTCTGATTTGTTATAATATGTGTCTTGAAGCTCCATGTTTTGTTAATTTATAAATTACTCCAGTATTAATATATAAATTGCATGCAATTTATATTTACAAAACAGGAGAAGTGAATCATTCGTGATTTAAATGTCAACTTGATTTTACCTGTCAACGTCAGTAAGTCTTTGTTGACGTTTGCTGCGTTTAGCACTTTCGTAAAATTATCACACTAAAGATCCAGCTCTTACGTAGTATTGTATTCTCTTTGGATCCCGCTACATTGAATTAAAAAAACCGGACAAGTGCGAGTAGAACTCGCGCCCTGAGGGTTCCGTGCAACATTTTATTATGATTTTAGATAGTTTTTCCATTCCTGGATTCCAATATCGATACCGGCAAGATATTTTAATAATAAATAGCTTAAACAAATTCGGGAACCCAATACAAACTGCAACCAAACTGAATACAAACTACAATACAAATTCTTATTTTACACACTTAGGGGTGGAATTTTACAAAACGCTGAAATTAATATTTTTTATTTGTTATATGTAGCCTCAATACTTATTTTCATGTCTCTAGGTTCATTTTTTTTTTTTACCCTATACAAACTTTTACCCCCTATTTTATGCACTTAGGGGTGGAATTTTACAAAACGCTGAAATTAATATTTTTTATTTGTTATAAGTAGCCTCAATATTTATTTTCATGTCTCTAGGTTCATTTTTTTTTTTACCCTATACAAACTTTCACCCCCTATTTTATGCACTTAGGGGTGGAATTTTCCAAAATCCTTTCTTAGTGGATACTTGCGGTATATAAGGTACCTACTGTCAAAATGTTATGATTCTAACACCAGCGGTTTGGGCTGTGCATTGATTCCTTTGTATTGATAAGTGAATTTGCGAAAAGTATCAAAATATGTGACATAAATCACCGTATCTTTTAATTGCGTTGACTTAGAAGCCTATTTTTTTACACCTACAAGGGACCATAGCATTTGATATTTGGTATTAATTTCAACTTGATAACTCTACTCGTTTTTGAGAAAAAAGGTCTTGACAGACAGACAGACAGACAGACAGACAGACGGACGGACAACAAAGTGATCCTATAAGGGTTCCGGTTTTTCCTTTTAAGGTCCGGAACCCAAAAAAATATGATAATATAATCCAAAATAAAACCTAACATCTTATGAAATTCTAACATACAATTAAAGGTAAATAAGGTTGTCCAACCAACATTCCTCACCCATTTAGCAAAGTTATATTTATAATAGTTTTTGCTCTAGAAAGAAAAAAAAAATTATAGCAACCTTTTTCTGCTACTTGTAACATAATTATTGGCTATTTATGTAGGAAAAATTTTTTGAAAACCATTATTTAAAAAGGAAACAAAAATATTTACTTTTAATAATAAAAAAACGGTTTTAGTTGAAATCAACCAGCAATATAGGAAAAAAAGAAATATTTAATCCTTCATTGTCTTTCAAAGGCCTCTAAAAAAGTAAGAAAATTGGCGGGACAGGTTTTTGGCGCTCACTTTGAAAAGCATTAGAAAATAAAAGTTGGTGTTGTTAGAAAAATAATAAAGTTTAGTTCGTTCAACAAAAAATGGATAGATATATAATAAGAGAGCCAAGAGCGGGAGCGAGTGAGATAATATTATTTATTTCGAGCAATAATGAAAATAATTACATGTGACAAGGATGTTCGTTCAGAGAATAAATCAAATATTTTTCAGATTATCCTCACGGAAATCAAATGTTGGCTTTCACCACGAACGCAGGAGGAAATAACATGATGTAAGTTCAAAGTGTTTGGTACTTATTTTATGTTTAAGTATGTATTATTAAAAGTTAAGTATCTACAGAGTCCAACTCGACTTTGGGCAGTGTACCTAACATAATCCTATGTCCTTGAAATGCTTAAGAAGAAGTAAATAAACTAAGTCCTACTAATATTATAAATGCGAAAGTTTGTGAGTGTGGATGTATGTATGTATGTATGTATGTATGAATGTATGTATGTATGTATGAATGTATGTATGTATGTATGTTTGTTACTCCTTCACGCAAAAACTACTGAACGGATTTGGATGAAATTTGGAACACAGATAGATTATAACCGGGATTAAAATATAGGATACTTTTTAACCCAATAATCCAATACTACGCGGATGAAGTCGCGGGGCACAGCTAGTAATCTATAATTTGAAATTACAGTACCAGCAGGTAAGTACTTAGGTACTTATTTAGTGATTCATCGCTGAAATGTCTTACCCTCCGACGAATACCTACAAGTGTGAATTGTGTGGTGGGTTTTAAAGGATTCAAAGCGCGGCGCGGGCACCACAGGTTAGGTACCTAACTGGGTAGTTAGTAGTTTTATATTCTGTTCTCATAATTAGGTAGGTATAAAAGTGCTACCTTTATTTCAGGACACACGAAAATGTTTATTATGAAGGCTATCCAACAAATGAGTTTTCCCACGTACAGCCTATGGGACGTGTAGCCAGCTCCATCTATATGGGTGGTCCACAAATAAACCAATCACCTTTTGCACATAATGTTAGTGCCTACCTATCCATTTATTTTCATAACTAGTACCTACTTGCAGACTTTATCTAAATACTTAAGTACTTACTAAAGCTCGTATGAATAAATCGATCTCAAGTCTGAGAGCGATCTCGAGTACCTGTTTGACGTGACATTTTATAATAATATAGCGGCCCGCCCCGGCTTCGCACGGGTACATTACGGTTACATTATTGGAGTTTTAGTAAGGATCCCTATTTAAAAAAAAATATAATATAGATATGACACCCGGGGATAGTGTAGCTTCCAAACAGTGAAATAATTTTTCAAATCGGTTCAGTAGTTTCGGAGCCTATTCATTACAATGAAACAAACAAAGTTTTCCTCTTTATAATATTAGTATCGTAGATATATATAGTATGATGACATAAGATTGATATTATCAATATCGCTCTCAGACTTGAGATCGATTTATTAATACGCCTTATTGACAAATGTTTGGGTATTGGTTTGAATGCAGCCCGCATGGTTCACTGCACTGCACCAGGTTGCGGGTAAATTTCGGAAATGGCCTTTTCGTAATATTTCTAATCGGAGTGTCACCGGGATCCGCTCCCTAACTAAACGAACTATTGGGAATGACGAAAAATGCTCAAAAGAGTTTTGGGACTCATATACTCAGTAAAAGAAGATGCGCAGGATCAACGTGTATCGAAGGTTTATATTTAAGATACAACAAATCCGTAGCCAAAAAAACATCTAAATGAAACGTGTATCGAAGGTTTTATATATAAGATACAGCAAATCCGTAGCTAAAAAAACATTTTTGTCTAAGTTGTCCATACATTTTATCTCACAGATACAACATTTTTGCAGCCTAAAATTGAAACATGAATTGGCGCAACTTGTGCATAATCCCTGATACACACACTTTACGACAATTTAGACAAAAGCATCAGATAGGCCTTAGATTAATATAGATATATACCAATTTTCTACTTTCTATCTCAATAAATAAGTATATTAGTTATGAATTTTTAAAATAGTTTTTTGGCTCTGGTGTAAAGTTGTGTTTTTCAAGTTACGACAATTCCGCTTTCTTCCGTCGATATGTCAATTTTTGTATATTTAGTGATTAACTAGTATCATATCCACCGTGATAGTATTTAGAGTAAAATAAATGTATTAATAAACGCACTGCATACTGTGTTTGTCGCAAATCACAAAATATTGTCTTAAATGTTTTCAGATTTTGGATAAACTATAAAAATACTCGAAAATTTTGAATTTCGCGGGCTAGACAGGCGCCTTCACCTTAAATTATTTTGTTGCCTTTCAGTTGGTTGGTTGGAAAAAAGCAGTGATAGCCAATCGGCTCATGCTTACACTAACTAATCAGTTAAGGACGTGTCTTGCGGGCACCAGGTCCTAGGTTCAAACCCCGGCTCGCAATTCTGGGGTTTTAGAAATCTATGTGCGAATCATAACTACAACTTATGATTATCACTAGTTTACGGTGAAGGAAAACATCGCGAGGAAACCTGCATGTCTTAGCAAATCTAAACAATTTTCGAAAGACATGTGAAATCCGACAACCCGCACTGGCCCAGCGTGGTGGATTACGGCCTGAATCCCCCTCGTAGTGAGTGGAGGCCCGTGCCCGGGAGTGGGACGTCAAAAGGGCTAAATTATATTATTTTTTTCAGTTGGTCCCTCAGGGGCAAGTCATGTCTGGCATTGATCCTAGGTATTTATCAGGCTATACGGACAACACTGCTCATTTTATCGCTACAGGTAATACAGGTAAACTTTATAATGTAAGTTTGTACCGACCCTGTGGTCATAGATATAGAGCTTGAATAACACTATTGTGCACTTCTGTTTGTTTAGTATTATTTTTGCTTTGCATTTTTTTAACTAGATGGCGCTACCGTCCATTTAAATCGCGGTTATTAGATAGCCTTTACATTTAAATAAGCATTATGGTGAATTTTGTATGTGTGGGTTTTAATAATTATAATAGTGAATATTTAATGAACCTGGATTTCATTACAATCTACATACGTGACACGTGTATAATTTATAAACGGTATCAGGTTCTGCTTGATTCCTTCCTCAGGACAACTATTATTATTTGTAGTTGTACATTTCTGTCTACTTATTTTAGTAATATACGCGTTATATGACTATATGACAATAAATGCGAAACGAATTCATTACTTACATGATTTTAATCTGTACTGTAGGTCAATCCATTCAAAGGGAAATGAACCCCGCGCCGTCGAACACGAGATTCGGAAATGATTATCAGAATCGTGATTTCACTGGACCGGATAAAAGCAATATGAAAATTTACAGTCCACAAACTGTAATTACTGGTGGTAATTAAACTTTTATATGTATAGTTAAGGTTTGAAATACTGTGCCCATTATTAGGTACATTATTATTGTACAAGAGACATTGTTTTTCTACGGGCTGCAACTTAAAGTTGCAACATTTTGTCTGTTTGTCTGCCTGTCTGTGGCATCGTAGCTCCCAAACCAATGGACCGATTTCAAAGCGGATTGTATTGTTTGATGCTACTTATAACTGACATTCCTAGAAATCAGCTCTCTGATTTCACAACTTATTTTCTTCTGTACCTACATATGAATACCATGGATTATAATTAACTATTTATTTAATAATTATATGAATACGATTTTTGGTATGGATCACAATGTTTATAGTACCAGAAACACAACGACCCGGAGTAACAGCGAGGACCAATTTAATTCCATATGACGACCAAACGAAAATGATGGTTCAAAGAGAACATCGAATTCAGAATGAACAAACTCCGCTGAATAATGGTAAGATGATTTTATGATTGGCTTTCAATATACAAAAATACATGCTTACACTAACCAAATGTATGAATATAAGTACTTACTACTTATCACAAGTAGGGGTAGGCATACTCTTGAATGTGTCGCAGATAGAGAATGCAGTAACTTTTTTGTAATCTATGAGTTTAATAAAGGTTTATACCAAATAATTGAAAATATGTCTGTTTTCCACATACTCTACGATGATGAAAGCAACGGGAATAAATTTTAATAAATTAATAAAATAACAATATTTTATTATCAAACCAAATATAACAGTTAACTCATTGAAAAACCATAATCAAAATATAAATGTATTCATTTAATAAAGTCAATTTAAACAACTTAATTAATTGATTTACGCTAATTTGGTCTGGGCACCAGCAGAATAGGCCCCCGATATTAAAAAAACCTCGACTGAAGAATTTTCCGTGCAGTCAAACGGAAAAGTACCTACCTATTCGCTACTAAAGCATGTAACTCAGCCTAACAAGCTCATTACCCCGAATTTCCGAGAGGCGCAAGTTCCAAAGGGAAACTTCGCGATACTTGCCAGGATACGTCCTCAAGTTGCGCCCCCAATGGTTTTTGAGTTCAAAAAGTCTCTATCGCCGTGTAAGAACGTTATTTAATTAAAACACGTGTACAAAATTGTTACGACCTCGATTTACCGTGTAAAAACCTCAGAATAATGATTCGCTTCGCGCTCACCATATCATTATTATTATTTTGTAAACATTAGTTATACATACAACCAATGATAATACAATTTTTCATTACTCATACTCTGAAAGTAGGTCTGAAGTTGCCTGAGGAGCGGGTTGAAAGTAATACTTTTCCGGCCCGGGAGAATCGCTTTCAACTGACAGCTGTCAAATAATAAAAAAAACTAGTTCCATTTTCACATTTCTATGGAACCATGTTCAAACTTTTTCTACAGTCACTCAATTACAGCAAATTCAAATTCAAATTCAAAGCGTTTATTTTGTTTAGGCCTACGGGGGCACTTACAAATTGTCAATTTTACATATTTTTTTTTCTTATATCTACAACCGGATCGGAACGCGACCTCGACTGAGAAGATCCGGCAAGAAACTCAGCGGGCTTGTCTTTTTACATGTCATTTTTTATAATTTTTTTTATCGCCAGTTGCTTATATTCAATAATCACAAAGGGTAGTAGATATTAATATAAATATTATAATAGCTCCGCACGATTTAAAATTGAAATAACATAAAGTTAAGTATTAATTAAAGAATATATATTTTTAAATGACTTAATTATAATTTACTTTCAACAATTTCTTTAAAACAACATAGATTTGGTCAAAATATTTAAAGATGAAAATGAAAAATAATGGCTAAATAATGAAGTTGGCCGGCCAACGAAAAAAAAAATAGGCGGCAATCCGATTTATTTTTTCGAGTTGTAGAGTATTGTTCATACTTCCTTGTATTATTTCTTTAGCCAATTCCTGTTTTTATTTTTACGTTCCTTGTATTCGTAATGAAAAGCACAGTGTTTATCTCGGGTGAAAGACTTATTTTGTCCCTCGAACTCAAACCCCGTCTCGGGACTAAATAAGTCACTTTCACCACTCATGTAACAATATACTATTACGTTACAAGTTAAAACAAATTTAAACCAACTTTAGTCCCAACTCGTTGGTTGATAGGTTGGTAGATACAGATGGTATTTAACTAACTGTACCCAACTACTTCTTACTAATTTCTTGTACTTATCATTGATAAATACCTTGGTAATAAATATTTAACTCTAGCCATCCATATTGATCAGTAAGTTGGGTGATTCTGATTGACTTACAAATTGAATTATGTAGAGCGACCTCGGGATTTCTGTAGAAACCTACGTTCGGTGAAGGCCTACGCCCGTAAGACTATGAATAAGCAGGTGCTTACCTATAGTTTTGTTTTAGTGCCTGTTAAAACCCCCATTGAAAGTGGTGAACCGAAAAAGGAGGCACCGATTCTAATGATGTCGCGTTCCGACAAGTTAAAGGTAATTTTTTGCATTAATTTATGAGTTTATCTACCTATCTCATCTTTGAGCATATTTTACCTTTTTATAGTCTGTTTTATTATAACCTATAGATTTGCTGAGACACACCACATAATAATTACTATCAAATTAAATTCTCATCTAGAACTCATCCATCATACATCGGATCATAACTCCACTTTAGTTGATAACCGTGACCCAAATATTCCTTACTTCAAAACTCAAACACCAATCTCATGAGTATGAGAACCTCTACTTTGATATGAGTAACTGTTACACCGTTGCGTATCTAAATGTTATTGTTACTTTATCAATTACCTAAAATAAAATGTAGGTATAGGTACATTTATCTACGGTTATTTAAATGTAGGATAGAGACTATGATGACTCTATATTCTAAAAATCAACTTATTTCCTACTTATTTTGCGTCATTCCAAATCGTGAACAAATTGGTAGGACTCATTTCTATAACATTGTTAGTAAATCAAACACAAATATAATCCAGGTCAGAACAATATCAAACATCCCAGTCAGTATTATTGGGTCCCAAAAAACGGAAGTCAATTTATCATACGCACATGTGTCTGGTAAGGACATCAAAGTGCAATGCGATATCCAATAAAGTATGAAAACTGTGTTAACGCTTTTTTACATCATAAATCCTTACCATGACAGGAAGGGGGATGTTGGTTTACTGAGAAAACAAGGGTTGTAGAGGAAACATAATGCAGTAGGTACTTATCTATATTTATATGTAACATGACATGTATGTAGCGCACATAAAATAACCCATATTGTCTTCTCATTACTAAGTATATGTTTACTCTCCATTGGTTTTAGAAAAAATAAGTTAGGTATTAAAAAAGTTAATAGTCACCTTAATTCCGGTATCTAGGTAGGATAAAAAGCAACATTAAAAAAAAATCGTATGCAATTTCGTTTGGGTACCTTTCCCCCCAATTCTATCCGTTATTACATTACTACCTTCACATTTGAAAGGAAAACATTCCTACGCGTCCCGTACCTGGAAAGATCCGTACAATTAATTTAATTACACCACCAACCGTTCTCAATCAAACACACCCACATCAAAAACGTCGGTCTGACGGACGGCCTCCGTCAAAAACCATACGATTTCATTCATAAAATGGAAACTTGTGGGATTTTTTTTGTAATAGTAACAAGGACTGTATCTTCTGTGATATTATTAGATATTTAGGATGTTTTTTTCTCTTAAATTCATATATTATCAATCAATTCACAAGAAAATATTAATGTCATATGAAGTCATATGAAAATGTGTGCAAACTAGTACTAGCGCGTATTACTAGATTCCGAGAATTAACCCTGATCATCAAAAATATACTTATGTGCCTACCTACCCAGATCTCTACATTCGCTAGAGCAAATAGTCGCTGGCATCTACGTAAAATTTGTTTGGGAAATATTTGTTTCTGATGATCCCGACAAAAGCGCTATCAATTTGCCATTCAAATATAATAATATGTTACGTAGACGAGTGTAGAACTAATGAAACTCAAAGCCATTGTTGATTTAAATATTCAAACGGATGGATGGTCGATGTGTCAAGATTGATACACATTTTGAGCCCACATGAAGGTTTATTGCAGTTTTAAACCCCATTTTATGAAGCTGTGCGCGCCGCTGGTCTCGACCAAGTAAATAAAAGCGAAGCTCATTGCGGGAAGTGTGCCGGCGCGCCCAGCCGATGCAATATCCGTGACTTTGTCTTTGATAAAGTAATTTTGCAAAGATTCCCATAGACGTGCAGTGTTCGCTCTTTTCTTAAACTTGAATTTATCAATCGGTACCATTTGGTTTGGGAAATAGGTAGGTAACTTTATACTTAGGAATTGAATTTTAAACAACCTCTGGAAATATTCGGGCCAGTTATTAAAAAAATAAAAAATAGTACGCTGGTGAATTTTTTGGCGCGTCTGTTGCCACCTACGTCTCGGTAGTCGAGTTTATGATCAGTCTAAAAAGTATATTATATACTTATCGCCCCAGAGTAAGAAGTACCAAAGTAATATTAAGTCACTATAACTCTGTGTATTGAGTAATACTATTAAAATTAGTGATTCCATTTTATGTAGTTTTTACAATAACCCATTAAGGCTAAAGCGCCCATCTAGCCCGCGAAGTTCAAATTTTTTGAGGTTTTTTAGAATTTTTTCAATATCTGACAATAATAAAAGGCATATTTTGTAATTCGCCAAAAATGACCGTGTGCAGTGCATTTATTAATATATCCAACTTACTCTAAAACATTTCAAGAACGACAGCTATCCAGATAATCTGGCAATTTTTGTATATTTAGTGATTTACTAGTATCATATCCACCGTGATAATATTTAGAGTAAAATAAATGTATTAATAAACGCACTGCATACTGTGTTTGTCGCAAATCACAAAATGTTGTCTTAAATGTTTTCAGATTTTGGATAAACTATAAAAATACTCGAAAATTTTGAATTTCGCGGGTTATACAGGCGCCTTCACCTTAATGTTTAAAATTCAAAGTGCATCACATTATTTAAGAGTATATTACACCCTATAATGCAGCCTCGATTTTAAGATCAAATAACATATTATCAACATAAAGCCACATACACACGATCTTTTCAAAAACACGTAAATGGCTCTTGATCGCTCACATATCTACAAAATGTGGCTATGTTGTAATAATAAAACCGGTCCCATTCAGGCGCTACACAAGAGCGGGCCGAGGGCGTTTTCCGGCCCCGTGGAGAAGGTACTTAAATGGCACAAAGCTTTGCAGGACATAGGAGTTTTTGTATTTTACGAAATCGTCGGTGAGTATGATTGATGGGAGATGTATTTTTTATTCTTCGATGGGGATAATGCAATTTTGGTATCATGAAAAGTGTGTTAGTAATGGTTTCGCGGAGAACTGTACCTACTAAAAAGGTAGAGCGTATAGTGCGCCATAGTACTTCTGTAGCTTTCTGTTCGGTACTTTACACCTAGAATCATATAATTACATCAGATTTCGGGATCATACACACAACATACCTAATGACATTGGCAAGGTTCATTCATTTCATCATCAGTCTAAGTCTGACAAAATATATAGATTTCAACTTTGAAAATGAACTTGGAAATTACATTCTAATATCACGCCAGTACGAAATTATCTTTAGAGACGTAAGTACTCAGATTCACTCTCTAAGATGAGATCGATTTGCTGGAGCCTAAGGTCGAATAAATTGGTCTAAACTATACTTGCTCTACCTTAAGTGTTGCAGATACTGTTAAGACATCGTAAAGTAATCTCTACCAATTCTAGGTAAATGTGTGAGCGTAAGATCAGGAGAATATTGCGCCAAGAATTTAGTAGTACGAGACGATAATGGCCCAGCTATGCAGGTTGTGTACTATGAGGTTGACTTTCTACTGCCAGAGTTGAAGCCACCTTGCACAGTTAGGTAAGTTGCAAACCGATATGTTTTATTTTCATACCCATGAATGATTGTCGTTATGTTGAAAGAAAAATAACACCATGGATACACTGTACTATATAGCAATTTTTTGGTCCGTCTACCTCATCATAGATCCCAGTCTCTCATAGCAGTGCCAAACAAAATAGGTAATAGTGCTGATTATGTGGGAACACAAACTAAACTAGACTAAACTGTATCTTCTTTCGTAAAACAAATTAAGGCAGAAATAATTTTATATAGTTATATATATAATTTGTTTTATTCAAGAATGGGCATCAATGCCTCCAAACCTAAAACTAAATATACATACACTGCCAACAATTATGTTGTCGTCAAATCACGACTACACAACATTTGATACATCTAAAAGTAATTGCGTCCTGCTCATACGTTACGAGCATGAAAAGGATGACAATACAGTTAGTTTGGTCTAGTTTAGTTGTATGCCACTAAAATCTCAAGTTTAATTGCATGCCACTCAAATCAGCACCTTCAATTTATATTTTCTAATAATCTTTACAACTTGAATAAACACAAAGTTTTGAAAACACTCCTCTTCTTACTTAAGTTTCACTATTAGTCAAAGGGTTACGTTTCAGGGTAATAGGTAGGATGGTTGCCGGGACGTGCAGACTGCAGGCTTTCAGCGTACGTCCGGCGATGAGCGACGACGTCGCGACGTTGCCGCGCCGCGCCGCTGTCGCCTCGCATCACGTTGCACGCCTTTGCAAAGAATACGGGATTTCCATTTAAGATGTATATTCGCTTTATAAAATATAAATTTGTTATGATACTTTGCCTTTATTGATGAATGACTTTTTTATAAGCTTAATCTAAATAGCGCTTGCAACAAAGAAAGTATTAATAAATCGATCTCAAGTCTGAGAGCGATCTTGGAAATATCATTGCAGTACACGTCAAAAGCTTACTCAAGACCGCTCTCAAACTTGAGATTGTTTTAGTAATACGGGCCTAAGTAGCCCAAAGGTTTTAAAATGGTGGCATTTGATGATTTATTAATGTGAATTAATATATAGAGTAGTAGAAAATTATTGGTGAATTGTATTAAGAGTTATATTAAATAAGTTGGGGTAGACGTGAGTATGACAGAAAAGTAAGAACAATGATAATTGGAAAAGTTCAGGTAATATGTATGATGAGCAGACATCGTGTCAAGTATATGAGTTGTGATCCGAGATGGAGGAAGGCTATTAGAAGAGGATACGTAAGTACCTACTACTAAGTATGACAAGGTGTCGCTCTTTGGCAGAATTCTGAATAATCCAAATACGAAATTAGCACATAAATCCAATTCTGTGGAAAGTTTGCACCTGCGAAGTTACGGCGGGTTTACTACGTTTTCAGTCTTCGTTGTGTCGTAAAACATAGATTCCATGAATTTGAAGTTAATCCCACTGCTCCTTTTTATGGTGCAGTTATGGGAACTTGCCTACACGAAAGCTCAACTGGGTTCCATAAAATGTTACAACAAATTACTTCAGGATTTCAAAATTTAGTTACTGATTATTTTGTGCTCCTTTTTAGATTTCTTCATAAATTTAGTTAATTGTAACACTAAAGTTTAGAGTTTATTTACCCATTTGTCACCAAAGAAGTGATTAATGTGGTTGCTTTGTTTAATGGCGGTGGAATATAAACTTTGGAAGTTCTAAAAGAGTTATTAGGCTCGGAAAACTTGTAGTTGTACTTGCCGACTTTATTATCAAAACTTCAAACTATTTATTTTGTAATTTATCTCTGCTTATTACTCCGTTACAGTATAGGTAGTCTAATAAAATATTAAAAAAACAATGTATGCTCGGAGCTTTCTAAAAATATACATTGCAATAAAACTAGACATTACCAGAATTTGAAGAGGGTAGTTCAAATCCTACATCGGCACCTGCGTCTTGTTTGACTTCCGTTTGTTATTATTTTACCAAAAATGTCATACACAATAAAACAATTGATTCTTATAAATATAGTTATTGTAGGCCACGTCTTCTATTATATATACATAGGTAGGTATGGTAAAAAATAATACAAATATGAAAAGGAGAAGGCATCTTTTTATTAGAAGGTTTGTAGGTAACAGAAAACAAGACATTTCAGTGGTCAGTACCAAGCTTTTTAACTCACTCCAAAATGCCAATGAAAATATTGTCTAAAAGTACAGCAAAACATTTCCAAATGACGTTAAGAAAGCCCCGCCAATTGTGGGCAGATGTTGAAATCCTGCCAACATTTGAATGGCTCCGCAGTGGAATGAAATATTTCGATTTTGAATAAAACAATGTATTTGATTTCCCCAGTCAGTTGGCGAGATCCAATCGTGTTCTGAATTAGGTTCTTATTGCTTGGATTCGGCATTTTATTGGCAGTTTGTATCGTATAGTTCAACAAAATTTAAAGGGATGAGCTACAACTGCTTTGTTATATTAAAATTTCACCCCTTTTATTAAATAAATAACGAATTTAGGATCAATAAAAGCGCTTGGTTTTATTTCATTATATCGATAACATAATTATTTATGAATCCAAAAATCCAATATAGGTACAGTTTAATAAATATTCTTTCATTCATTAAGTACATTCATGTCGCTCAGATTGCGCAATATAGGCGACAGAATATTCTCCAGGATTAATTCTCAAGTTACAAGAACTCTAGAAGAAGTCAATCTAAGTTACGGACTTGGTAAAAGTGATAATTTTGTAGCGCCCGCGTAGTCGTGTACTGGTTTTATAACATCTGTAGGTAACAATAGGTAACAATAGGTAACCATGTCTGAGTTTTGTACCAAATATAAATTACGTTCAATATAATTAATATCCATGTTTTTAGTTATTGTTAGTTTCAATGTCAATTAATAAAACAGGATAAGTTTACTATGTATATTTTCCAAAGAATTTGTAATAATAATGTCTTATTATTACAAATTCTTTGATATTTTCCCTTCCTTACCCAAACAACAAGGCAGAGTAGAACATAAGCTCAGAAATAATTAATCGACTATCTCAAAATGAGAGTCAAAGTAAGTACGCACCTACAAGTGGAAAATTATGCTTCTAAGAAACTTCATCTTGACGAAAATTAAGATTTTCCTTTTAACGGTCGATTAACATGCAAATTGCATATTAATTTAAGAGAAACGGACGACCGTTTAGGGCTAATATAAAGGATCAAAGGATCGTTCCTTAGGAAATAATAGGCCTTACGAGTGATTAACTAAGGCTTAAGGATATTCATTCTTAGTAAAACGTAGCCTTACATAAGTAAGCCTACCCGTCTCAGAACTTGTGAATTTACATTATTTGTAATCTTTAATTAAGTACTTACGATGGTTGCGATTTTCTTGAGCTTATAGTTAAAACTACTTTAGTATCATCTCATGATTAAATAAAATCACCCTCCGAATACTAGATTAGAGAACTCGAATTTGAGTGGAGCTATACGAGAATAGGCGGTCACGACGTCTCTACAGTTGCTGATAAGTGGAAAACGCTACTCAAATAGTAGTTTTGAGTGTTTTGTAACAAGCTACTTAATACTTTTTAACCTACTAGCAAGACAAGCTAATACTTAATAACATCACATAGCAGTTCCGTTTTTTCTAAAGGAACTTTTCCTAAGATAATATCAAAGAAATAAACGGACGTCTCAGCTTCGTAGTCTCATACTAACAAGACAAGTTGGAGCGCCCGAAGATGGTAAGCTTTTTTGAAATACTAGAAAATCCGACGCTAGGTGAGACCTGGAAGCAAGATAGAATGCAAGTAAATTGTGCACTATTCGTAGCTTCCATCGCAAACAATTTTATGCAATTAAATGTTATAGATAAGGGCCATTTTCGATCATAAAATTTATCTAAGAAGACAGAAGAGATACGCAAACCAGAGCATCAGTAATATGCATTATTATATAGAGTGATGCGCAGCCAAACGGCTTAACAATTATCAAGAAGATTGGATCCTCAAATCTGACAACTTAATGTCAATCAGTGCAGAATTCGACCTATTTATAATAAACTAGCTGAGCCCGCGACTTCGTCCGCGTGGAATTTAACTTAACAAAAAAGCCCGCTCCCGCGTTCTAAGCCCGCGCGACATAACCCATTTTTTAATTTTGTTTTTCTAAAAAAAGTAGTCTAAGTTACTGCTTATAACAACAGTTATCTACCAGTGAAAGTCCCGTCAAAGTCGGTCCAGCCGTTTCGGAGATACTCTTTGATTTCATGTGTTTTTATTTTTTTACGCGGAACCCTTAGTTTTTCAAAAATTAAAGTAGCCTAAATTACTCCTTAAAACATCAGCTATCTGCCAGTGAAAGTCCCGTCAAAATCGGTCTAGCCGTTTCGGAAATTACCCGGAACAAACACACAGACAGACAGACAGACAGACATACAGACAGACAGACATACAGACAGACAGAAAGACGGACAGACAATTTTTTTTTAAATCGCGTTTATGTTATAGTTGTCGTATGTACTTTCATATGCATTTAGTAAAAAGGTGTTATTTTGATATTACAAACAGACACTCCAATTTTATTTCTTTGTATAGATGTATAGATAAATGTGTGAAAAGTTTAAATACTTACCTAGTAGGTATATACTGATCAGCAAAAGTAGATTTCATTTTCTGTAAGTTGATAACAGCACCACTCACCTACCGATACCAATTATAGCTAGGCACTACCCATGACCCCATGAGTGCAAAAAAAGACAAGCAGGTACCTAAATCGGTCAAGCCGTTTTTGGAGGAGAAGAATCACGAGCATACGCATACCGGAATTGAATATGTAAAAGAATGCAAGATAATTAATGCATATACAGAATTGCAATTTAAGCCTTTGCGCTCTAGGAATGCAGAACTAAGTACTTAGGTACCTACGTTAGTTTTGGTGTTTGTTTGTCCCACAGCACAGACGCTGACAACATAATACTCTACATTTGGAGCGCTGTTATACCTCTCCGCGGTGATTTTAATCCTTTTGAAATTAAACGTTTGTACAATATTGTACAGTGTGTGCTTGTTTAATTTTCTGCTTCGTTTGCAAATTTAAAGAACGCTAGAATTTGCCCGCAGTTTGGTTAGTGGCTCCAACTAAGGCTAAGTACCATTCAGACGAATCCATAAAAAATAATTAAAAATCGGTCAAGCCTATATCGGACCACACTCACACCGGAATATTAAGTATATAAAGAGATGCTGGCTATGTTTTCTATTAAACCTATGTCAGATAATAGGTTAGATTTTAAGAAGGAAGGGGATATAGGTAAATAATGATGTTGAATATGAAGTGATCAATCTATTTCAGTGTCTTTTAAGTAAGTTTTATGGTAGATAATATTATTATAAGTCGATGGTTAGCTGTAATTATACTTGACATGATTTTCTACATATTGAAACCTTTCTTCTTAATTGGCGTGATTTACATTGACACGATATTGGTATCGGTAACCAAAGGATTTTCGCCACGCTACTAATTATTGATCACTTTTGTTGTCCACCGAAATTTCAAAATAGAATTGTAGGTGTGTAGTATACCTATACTACACACCTACAATTATATTTTGTTGTTTGTGGTTCATAAGTAGGTACTCATGAACCTATAGTAACTTCCTTGAGTATATTATGGATCTACTTCATATACTTATACGTGTTTGTGGTGAGAACCAGCAGGTTGTGTGCCGTGTCCGCTGCCGCTTATCATAACATCCACATGTAACTGTTGATGCGATGCTTGGTGCGCGACGCTGCTCCGTTTTGACACTGCTTAAGTTTACAGACGGAAAATATTAAAGGTAGGGAAGGATCAAACAGCGGAATTTAGTTGGTTATACGTATTAAGTTATTTATAGCAGTATCGGTAGTAATGTTTTATAATAGACCCAATTTATCATGCCCTATATCCTGACGATATCGTAACATCAAGAAAATCACATATCAATGATTTTTATAATCCCTTTGTTTGGCTGAATTGAACGAGTTTGGTTTTCAGGTACTAACACATAGGTACGTTCCAGACTTTATAACAATCGGTAGCCCACCACATACCATTTAGAGTGGAGTATAGGTACCTTAAGTGAGTTTATTAACAACTTTGAATGTCCAAATTACTCTTCAAAGCTCCGGTAATTATCGTTAAACAATCTCATTTAAAACTACAAAGAGGTCCACTAATACAACTGTCGTAATGAGAACTGACGCGGAGAGCGCAATTAAACAGCTACAGACAAGTTTTGACCCTTGCGGTGGTCCCTCGTGCCGGATAATCTGTGTAACTATGTCTGGATATAGCTAGGGTTACCTAATTCTGAGGAAAACCTAGGATTAGGGTGAAAAAAGGTGGTAGAACCAAAACATGGGCATATATAGGTAGTTATTTGGGCATTGTGGCCACTGGCCAGTATCATTTCCCTAGACATCATTTAGTAAGGTTAAGGCTCGTATTAAAAAATCTATATGAAATCTGAGAGCGGTCTTAAGTACGCTTTTGACATGACATTTTGCACTGGTATGTCATAAAAATTACATTTCCAAGGTCGCTCTCAAACTTGAGATCGATTGATTACTTAGGAACTTAAGTTACAAAAGTAAGATAATGAGAGAACGAAAGATGAATGTTATACACGTTTCACCACTATACAGTGAGTGAGTTAAAATTGGTTTATTTTCTTGGGATGAAAACCAATGTAAGTGGGAAACATTTTTCAAACAGGTTGGCAACATTGGAGGCAACCTCAACTTGTCTCAGCGACTCTAATTAACGGTGAACTACATGAATTGTGGAAATTCACGGACAGATTTAAGTTGGGCAGTTCCACTTGGACATGGGACTCGAGCAAATGACATGTTTCAAGTTGTAACACCTGGGTGTCTGGATTATTGAGCTTTATAACGACAGGGTAATTGTCACATAGGAATATAGGTACCTATTGGTACCTATATTACGTGGCCCCTTACCAAAGTAAAAAATTAATTGTCCAGCATCGGGAACTTATCTACATAATGTGTAAGAATGTCCAACGCACTGACGCGTAAAAAACGCAAATACGCATTTTTTTGTCAGAAATAGTTAATTTTATTGATGTTTAAGTATACATAGTATATACATATTAAAAATAAACATGCGTATTTTACGCTTATATCCGTTGAAGCCATCACTATGCTTAGAGCGCATCGAACGTCGTATTTATGTCTTCAAGTTCTAAATCGTGCATTCGAAACAGAGGTCCTTCTAGGATATCCATCTCGAGCACTTGCAATGTTAATTTAAGGTATTATTATAATAATGCACGATATTTTGCATGGCGCCTTTGCAAATACAAAAATATGGATGCACCAACCCACACAAATAACATCGTGTTTTATTGCAATAAGACGATATGTGCATGAAACGCTATGTTGTTGCCTTCAATGAGTTAAAAAAAAAACGAAAAAATAACAGCTAAAACTCAACAAAATAATAATCACATTAAACTGTAAAGGATAACTTCGAGGCCGCCCAAACGATTGCTCACATAAAAAGGACCCTTACGCTATAAATCTAGAGTCTCTTAAGTTGCACGCTGCTTATACAACATCGACGGGTGCCAGGGACCGGTAGAGCGGATAGCGGGCTCGCTTCTGATTTATGATTGCATATATTCGAACTGGAACATCGTGTGTTGTCCCGCCCCGGATTATTCTAATGTGCGCGTCGAAGGATGTAAACGAACAGAGGGGAGTCGTATTTCCCAGAGAATATGTTCTGGAAAATTCTAGTTATTCCGTTCTTCCACTCCAAAAAATCAATTCTGAGATGGATATTTGTGGAACTATAAATAGGTATTTATTTTGATAGTGTTGCTTAAAATAAATTAAAAAGAAATATCGCCAAACAGACACACCAACTGTATGATCCCAAACTAAGCATAGATTGTACTATGGGTATCGTAGAATGGACTGGGGGCGATCCCAGTGACACCCAAACCTGGGCAAATTACGATAATGCCATTTCCTAATTTTTCCCTGGCGGGAATCGAACCTGCAACCACCATGTGCAGTGAGCCGAGCGGCCTACGCTCGAACCACTTCGCCAAGCGGTCGTCAGCTGGGGTCTGTATTCATGAAAGATCAGTGAAAAAATGTGGTGTTTTCTATACTCGTCATCATTGTATACCCTCTTTTCTATCGCCATGATCCCAATTATAATAAACTAAATCTCAGCCAGTCTGCGCTGACAACGTCGGTTCAATTAAACTAGGGTCAACCACTCTCACTTATTGCGGTCAGTTCATTACTGTCTGCGGTCACTCTGCAACTGTTATTACTTTAACGATATACTAGCTTGCAGTAGATATTATGTTACCGTAATTATCATTGCGTGTACTAAAGTTATAGAGATATTTTATAGAGGTTTACTTGTAATTTGTCATTGAGTAATTGATGAGCGAAGCGAAAATCAGTTTATGAATGTACCTTATAATCCTGAGTCCAAAAATCTAAGCAGGTAAAATAAGTAGGTAGTCCATAACGCTACAGAATAACGTCATATAAATTTAAAAGAAACGTGAAGTAGTAATTGAAATAATTTCATTTTATTAACTCTACGGCCATAAAACGAGTATAATAAAATATCTAAGACTTTTACTGCCACCATAATACGATGAAAGATTCACAAAACGGAATTGCTTTTAGGAAATTATCTTCACGGTCTCGGTGTTATAAGACATCTGGGATATTGCTCTACCAGTTAGATGTTTAAATTAATTGAAAGCTTGTAGTATTGCCTTGAAAGTATTAATTAAACATTAAACTGAAAAAAGAACAGTAAAACTGCTTAATCATAGATTATCTTCTTCTATCTATACAATTATAACGATGCGCGACTGACTGATAGACAACTACACTGGGTCCGGAACAAATAAATTTTCGGAGCAGTTGTTGTCATGAGCACTAGAAATATATTTTGAAAATGTATCTCATAAGGGGTTAAATAGGGGATGAAACTCTGAAGGGAAGTTCGGTCCAGCGTACGGCTAATCATTTAATAACACCCGAAGAATACTTCCAATGTTTTTATTAAATGCTATTTAAATCTAATTTCAGAATAAAAACTAACACTAATCTACTAACAAATTAAAATTAAAGCTAGGTAATGGTGCTAATTCTGTTCGCTACAAATTACGAATTACTTAACATATTTCTGTCTTGCATTACAAAACTGAGAAGGACTGCAACACTTAGGTTCGTCAACTTTAGTTTACAACCAGCAAAATTAGCACCAATATGTATTACTTAAAAGGGACCACGATATCGTACTAATAATAATGGTGATAATAATAATCACACGATAATGTTGTTGAACCGCACGTTAGCGGAACTCCACTCATGTCAAACTAAAAATATACTTTTACTGCAAGCGTCAATGGTGCTTATTATGTTGGCTACAAATAGACTTAACTAAATCTGACAAACAACAGTCAACATCAAAAGAAGCTTGGTAATTTAAATTGAAATAAAAATATTTTCCGGATTTTATCGCGTTTATTAACTTTACTAGATGAAAACCCGGCTTCGCTCGGGTAAAATGTAACTCATAATACACAACCTTTTACAAAATGTTAGCCATTTTTGTAGTTATCGGTTTTCAAGGAATATTAGGCAAGGCATAAATTTGTATAGCATCGTTCATTGTGTTTAATACAGGACGAAACATGTTAGCAAAACATGCTGTTGTCTCTATTTTAAGACAACAGAAGATAGAGACATGTACATGTTTCGTCCAGTGCGAACTCACGGTTATACATTAAAGCTGCAAAAGTTTTTACATAAACATTTTTTATTTAAAATCAACTTTGATGACTTTTAAAACAATTATGAGAAACAAAAAGGCATTACTTTTATGAAATACGATTTTCGGCATGCTGTTTGTACTTAATCCATACAAATGACTATGCAAAGCAAAATTAAATGAAATTAATACGAAAAAACATGAAGACTGAATTTGTATGTTCTGAAAGCTTAATCTTCTTCTTCTTTCCTTCAAAATATGGCCCACCCAGATTAATAGATATTTCGAATAAAGACTCATTTACACACTAAGAACACTGACACTAACTGACAGGGATTCGTAGAAAATATAGCGGTACTGTGCCAAACTTGACAGAACTGCCAATATGGCGAAAGATCGCCTTTTGCACCGTTAGAATTTAACAAAATACTCGACAATCCGAATTTTGCGGATATATGTTGTCGACTCGGAATCATTATTTTTTTATGTTTTATTATTCTGGTAAGGTTTCAATCGAGTCTACCGTACCCCTGAACGGAATTATTAATATAGATGTTCCCGAAATTTCGGTTGCTTTACAGCAGCCATGGTCACGGGGGGACTGAGGTGTTAGACGTCCTGATGTTATAGTTAGTAACTGGGTACCCTCATATTTAGTTGTTGTTTGCGGTCCGATCCACGCAGAAAGTGCTCACAGTGTCTCGAGGTCTTGCAATGGTACACTTGGTTTTGGATTTAATTATATTAATTACTGGATCCCATGTTGGTGGTAGCACCCAGCCATCTTCCCTATTGAAATTAGGATGTTTTTTAATTTCAATGGCCTCACGTATCATCCTTGGTCGGAATCGGTGTTCTTTTGCGAGGATCTGTGGTTTATCAAATCTGATATAATGGCGGGTGCGGTCCTGTACATGTTCACAGATTGCAGACTTCGTGGAGCGCCGGTGTTTCACGTCAGCTATATGTTCTTTTACGCGGGTTTTTACTGATCTTTTAGTTTGCCCTATGTAATGCCCTATATAATCCGAAAAATAGTTTTATTTCAATGTGTAGTATTCGCGTAAATATAAGAAAACAATATGGTTATTTAAATGTTCAAAAGACTCGTGTTGTTTAAAACATCATAATAGTATGACATTAGAAGGTCTCTGAAGTAAAAAATCACATATGTCATATAGTAAACGTATACTTTAGGCCCGTATTAATAACAAACCGATCTCAAGCCCGAGAATGGTCTTAAAAATGTAATTTTTATGTCATACCAGTACAAAATGACATATCAAAAGCCTACTCGAAATCGCTGTCAGACTTGAGATCGATTTATTAATATGGCCCTTAGTGATTTTCAGGTATCATATTAATAACACGTGCTTCACTTTGTGATTCTTTTAGATATTTCAAATACCAAGCAACTTTTGATGTTGACTGTATTTTTCACTTGCTCGTATTTAATTACGAAAATAAGGATAGCAATAGAGTTAGTTTAGTCAAGTTAAGTTTATTTGTGTACCTACAGAATCTGCACAATTATCTGAACAAGCAACCTTGGCTGGCATTAATAAGACGATCTGAACTCTAACAGCGATCTTGAGTATGCTTCTGACATGTAATTCTGTACTGAATGGTAGAATGTCATTTCTAAGTTCGTTCTCAGAGTGTAGATTGATTTGTTACCCAAATACTGCACCGACTTCAGCGTAATTACGCACGTATAATACGCGCTTAACGCAATGCCTTGTATAAAATTTGTGTAAAATGAAATAAAATAGTCTGTTGGTACAATTCAAATACAAGGATATCTTGCGCAAACTCAAAAAAATCTAACTTAAATACACCTGTGTATTTGCGTTTTTACGCGGCAGGGTTAGATATTCCTGCGTCTTATTAGAAAATGTGCCTTATAAGCACTGTCTTTAAAAATTGGTAAGATGTTCTTGATGTATTCTCACGCCTTCATCGTAAGCAAGATAACTCAGTAATAATTATATTGAAATTATCATTCTTACATAGATTTCGAAAAACCCAGAGGTGCGAGCCGGGGTTTGAACCTATAACCTTATGCACGTAAGGCACGTGCTTAACCAATCGGCTAACACTGCTAGCTTTCCCAATGTAGAAGCAAATAGGGTTAATTTTTACTTGGGCCAAAAGCCCACTGCGTATTTTAGGCGCGTTTATACGCGGTTGTCGGTTGGAGCTTTAATACAGGCCTTGGATACAAAACATAAAAAAAAACTAACAAAATCAATCTCGTGGAAATCCTTGTTTGATTTTTCGCTAATAAGGTATTATTTGAATAATACAAAATATCTTGTATGGAGCGTCCTAGTAAATTCTAAAAATTATGCACCTACCACAAATCTGATGATATAAATCTTTTCCGTTGGTTGTTAGCGAGTGATTTAATCAAAGCTACGAGATATAAATCATACAGTTTTTTTGGGTAGGTACTTAACTTTAGTGGTTCCTGAGGCGCTTGCTTGTAGGTTTTTATTTCAATAAAAACCTGTAGGTAACACTTCTCCGTGTACAGAGAAGACCTATTATGTATAATAGGTCTTCTCTGTACACGGAGAAGTGTTACCATAATCTATCTGTAATCTGAATGGGGTTCAGATACTAATTCTGGATGGGTCTCGTAACGGGGGCTCAAAGAATGGATCTGGTTCCATGGGTCCTTTTTTCGAGAAGCTTTTGCCGTACCTACGAGTAATAAAAAGTTTAAGTTTTATTAAATAACTAACAACCAATATAGTATACTAACATTTTGGCTCTAAGCTAAGCAACGCTTGTATTAGGGTGCCCGTCCTTTCGAGCCAGACGTGCTGGATGGGCTCGCTTTCAACCAACAGGATCGCTTCATTTAAATAAGCTGTGAAGAATGAAGCAACCCTATTGGTCGTACACTAGCCCGGCCAGCCCACCCGGCTCAAGTGGACGGGCACCCTTATAGAGTAAACTACTAAGGACGATCCCGGTAACACCCAGAGAAGGGGCAATTGTGAAAAGATTATTGCAGAAACTTGTCCTGCACTAAAATGGGACCCATAATTTCGTAACACATTGGGTCAAGTTGCCTACGATCACACCACTAAATTACAAAATACAAATGTTTACTTTACTCTTACAATTAATCTTAAATAACACATTTAAGAGATGGCTATTTGGAATATTTATGTTAAGGGGAAATGATTAGGGAATGTTTTGGAACAAATTATTAAAGGTACACTGAGGAAATAAAATACAGCAGAGCGATATGATTCTCATACTATCTAGTATATTTTTTGAATTATTTTACTAAATTTTTCGTATTCACAGTAAATATACCTAGATTAAGGCTAAAGCGCCCATCTAGCCCGCGAAGTTCAAATTTTTTGAGGTTTTTTAGAATTTTTTCAAAATCTGACAATAATAAAGGGCACATTTTGTGGTTCGCGACAGAGACCGTTTGCAGTGCATTTATTAATATATCCAACTTACTCTAAAACATTTCAAGAAAGACCAGATCCAGATAATCTGGCAATTTTTGTATATTTAGTGATTTACTACTATCATATCCACCGTGATAATATTTAGAGTAAAATAAATGTATTAATAAACGCACTGCACACGGTCTTTTTTGCGAATTACAAAATTTGTCTTTTATTATTGTCAGATTTTGAAAAATTTCTAAAAGAACTCAAAAAATTTGAACTTCGCGGTCTAGACAGGCGCCTTCACCTTAAATGTTTTCAGATTTTGGATAAACTATAAAAATACTCGAAGATTTTGAATTTCGCGGGCTGGACAGGCTCCTTCACCTTAACTCGTATTCATCAGTTATTTGTTATAATTACAAAATTTTTAGTAAAAAATAGCTATGAGGGATACTAAGAACCACAAAAATAATTTCATGACGCATGTTTTTTCTTGGTGTAGGTATTTTAACTCACCTTTGTCTTCCCAATTGTCTCTTGTGTTCTATTGCAGCTATGTCCAAGTTATGCTTGACATCCGGGTAACTGTCGAGCAAATCCTGCCAATCGCATAGATTCAGATACACCAAGTCCACGACCTGCATTAAGGGTTATTTTAGTTTGTATTCTCTGTATCTGTTTAACGCAGATTGCAGGTAGGTACTTTTATGACCAGTCAGGATTCCAACGAGATAACTACAAACTGTTTCAAGACCCAACGAGTCAGGGGCATAGTTCGCTAATGCAGCACCTAAAAAACTGCGTTCACCGCGTTTCTAAAATATCGCGATACGCTATTGCTAAGTTTGCGGTTTAAAATACCGCTGATATCGCCAATGGATCACCTAAGTACTTTATACTACGAAACATGTGCATAACCAGGCATTCAACGGAATCTCTGCGAATGTTGGTTGTAACTATAACATACCATTATTACATATTATTATACCATTATTTTACTGCATAAGGTGATTGCTCGTCAGATTCCCGTCGCGTCGGGGCTAACTTCGGAAATGGCCTTTACGTAATTTGCCCTAGTCTGGGTGTCACTGGTATAGCATCCAGTTCATTATTCGGCACCCATAGTACAAGCTTTGCTTAGTTTGGGACCATACAGTAACAGTTGGTGAGTTTGTCCATATTTATTGCAATGAAACTTACCGTACGTGTGTAATAAGAAAACTGGAAAGGTATATAGTTTAGTCCTGGTAGAATTCCAAAATAACCATTGGTAAACATTAATGATTGCAGTCTGCTATCACCGCTGAAATAAAATTAATTTTGTCAATTTTCCCAAAAAATCGGAAAAGAAAATAGAAAATTGGTCAAAAGTGACGTATCCAGATACAAGATACGTCAGTTTTGTCGAATTGCTAATTGACTGGGAGGCGGTCGAGATGCCAGCGGCTAATAAAATTGGGCCCCTGGTCAACTCAACCAAATCTCAAAAGTAAAAAAGTACAACTAAGGTTAGACTATAATTTGATCGCCAACATCTCGCCACACGGCTGAGTAAACACAGCTCAAAGGTTATATTACGTGGAGTCAGTAAACCACTTCTCTACTTCACCCTCGTGTATGAAATAACTGCAATTAAATATGTCCCCTTCTCGCACGATGCACTTCCCTGTAACAATACAGTAGTCTTAAACTGAGACAATTTTCTTTCAATTTTATGTATGTATCGTCGGGATACCACGGCACAGGCGTACCTTGTGTGGGGACATTGAAAGCACCTTTAATAGTATACGCTATGCAATGTATGCTACCTTAGTACTTTTCTTATGATCGTATTACCGATCTGAGACTGTTATTAGGTCTACGTGACAGATTATATTACATACAATCACATATTTATATTCGAAAATACCAATAATATAGAGATGCTTGCTACAACGCAATAAGGTGAAATTCAGGTTGCACGGCGATGCGTGACTAAAATTATATTTTAGACAAGGGTCTGTTAATCCATGAAATAACTCTTATTATTTCTGACTTGCGGCAACGCATTGAGTAGATCAATCAAGGAGAAGCCGCCGATGTACTTGTAGCTTTGCACCTAAGATTCGGAGAAAGCCAGACATATCGATGTTTAAAAAACTATACCTATTCGGTAAAACTAACAAGGTTACAACGGCCGGTTAGTTCAATAATTTACTACAATGTACTGCAAGGAAATGATTATGGGTGTAAGGATACAATATTTTTGATTTTAATTTATCAATAACAAAACGTCTGGCATAACTTTTTGCCAAATATTTTCTGGTTTATGTAACCATTTGATAATATTTTCAGAGCAAAATACCAACCAGGAAAGATGACAACTCTCTTCATTCTAGCAGCCATTTGCCTTTTAAAGTATGGGGGTATGCTGCGGTACATCGATGGCGCATCCAAATGGTACATATAGAGAGAGTCGAACAGGTCCTCCCGCAGACAGTCCGGCGCGAGATTCACCAGTTCAGGGAGCCAGTTACCTGTGCCAGAGAACACAGCTGGTCAAACTTGCCTAGTCTTAACGCAAACCCACATTTGAACGCGTGCGGTTCAACTAGGATATCCCAAACCGAGTTCAACCTTAATATTGAATAACTCAATCACTCACTCACTGCCTCATGCCCTCGATGGGAAATCCCCAAAACTATAAAGCATACCTTCAAATCCCAAATTTTGGCAACACTTCTGTCAATTAATCAACTGGAAGATAGCCATTGCTGTCTTCCACTACTTGTATTCATCGGCTTCCGACATCTCGTGTGCCAAACCGTTCCATGTTCCGGCTGGTGCCTGACCTTCTAGCACTTTCAGCCCCAATGGCTATCAGTTCTACGAGAGCTGGGTCCCACAAACTTTGCAATTCTTGGAGCTAATCGGTTGTTCTAATTCCCAAGGCATTTTTAATTTTAATTTTTATAACCTTTATGGCATTGATTGAGCTTTCGATATGAGACCAAATCTCAGTAATGCAATAATTACTGGGCTAAAAAGTAATAGGTACAATAAAATACCTTTCTCCCTCCTCCAAAGCTGTTTAGTATATGTGATAGTCGCCTTAGTCAATACAGGCGACAGTCCGTTCTGTTTCAAATACGTGATCAAGTTAATGACATTATAGTCATAATAGTACAGCTCACGAAGCTTGGCATACATTGTATTGATGGCGATACTTATTATCCAAATATCAATCAGGTGGCTGAAGAATGTCATTATTACTTTGTAGTAGACCTCTTTGGTGGAGAGACACACAACCTGGAAGAGCGTGTTAAATATTATGATGATGAAGAGTATTGAAATTTATTTATGGATATCTATCTTTCTAGCCTTTTTCTCATTGAGGTCAGGTTACAGGTCACCCTGACTTGACTGATTAAGAGTACTGAGTAAAAACGGACATGAATTTTCACCAAATTTATGTAAATACACACTTACCGACTCCAATGCTATACGTCTATGGATCATTAAAACGTAGTTCAAAGCGACTGTGTAATCATTCTGCCAGTCTTTTGCCACTAAGAACGTCGGTATTAAGATTCCATCCTCCCTGAGAATGTGCTGCGCTAATCGAGGGCAGCCTGGCAATTGAAAATTATTAATATTAAAGAAACTCTTTTCAAGGGCTGGTATGTTACAAGCCACTGCGTGTGCGCAGCCTAAGACTCTTTTAGCGGGCACTTAAAGGCCAAAAGGAACTCGCATATCAAGTCTCAAGCCCGAAGTGTTAAAGTTTTGATAATATCGATATAAGTGGATCAATTAATGGATCTTATCTACGTTTTTGCTTTCATATTGCTGTCAATATTATTGGAGCCTACCTCCTTTCCTCATCATCGGTCGCACCCATTGGTCATAGTCAATTGTTGCATTGACCTCATCACTGATATCCGGAATTTCAATTGGAAATTCCTCATCTGAAATAATGAGAATACTAAAAAACAAATACTTGTAGAATTATCACAACGCTGCAAGTGATGGGAGCAACAAAGCAATCATAAATAGTTCTATTGTAGAAACTTGCCTACTATCAGCTGCCAGGATGTGATAAAAAAAATGATTTTTGTCCAATAGCGATATGACAATTTGATAGCACTTACTTCTGCACGCTACATAAATCCATCCACAAGTGAATCCGTGAAACAACAAGCATATTATCATAATCTTTAACAATATTGGTGCCAGGTTGCTCTGTGAATAAAAAGTACAAGTATTTGACTATAAATAAAATACCTGTTACATATTTTTCACTACGTTTATGTTATCTTAGGATGACAAGTATTAAGTTGGTCTGATTCAGATTTTTTTACACTTCACCTTGAAATTCCTACAGAAATGGAATTGAAAGTCGTACAACAGTCTGAGCCTGAGCACTCGCGCGAGCTGCCACTTCCAATCACTAGTGATGATGGTCATCAGCGGGAGAAGCAGTGAGACGGCATCCACGTACAGCTGCCAGCGTTTGAAATGGCTTAAGCCTTCTTTACGCTTTACGCACTTATTCCCTTCAACGATGACATTTATCTGTAATATCAGAGGAGCGGCTAGTCTGCGGTATTTTATAATCAGTTTTGCAAGTAAAATAGTAACGCACATAGGCAGACAAAGTCATCACTTGATTTTAGTAAGCGCGCTATCTGGATAAACATTAAATTAATAGAAAAATGTCAGTGTATACTCAACAGTGTAAAGGTTTCATCGCATAAGTCGCAAAGGAATAAGCTTGATCTAATAAGTCTTAGAAAAGTTACCGTATAAAACTCCGACACCAGATTGCAAAGATGTATAATGTCTAATACACCCAAGACCCAATAAAATCGATACATGTAATCGGGGGGTAGGGTGCCGAGAAGAAAAACTATGATGCTAGAGCTGAAAGGCTCCACAAACCAGGCCAGCGACAGCCACCTGATGTACCATGTCTTGCTGCGAGCTTCCACTGGCTTACGCATCCTCTGAAAAATGTTGTATAGCTTATGCTATAGGTGCCTATATACCTCTACCTTATAAATCGCTCTTAAATCTGAGAATGGGCTTGAGTACGCTTTTGACATGAATTTTTTTACTGGTATGACATAAGAATTATATTTTCAAAATCGCTTTCAGACTTGTGATCCATTTATTAACACGGGCCTTGGTAACGGATAAACCAATCGAGATTTAGGAATCCCATATTGAATAAAAAATAAAATCCTTAGTAACCTAGATGACGTATATGAAACTTGAATCGCGTTGTCATTGCCAAACGAGCTAAGTAAGGAAAGACAATAGCTATTTCGTAGTACGTAGATGACAATATTTTTTTGATAATAAGTCGGCAAACAAGCGCTTTTTTGCTTATAGATGCTTATTGATACTATTTAAATGCATTGCTCGCACGTTGGCGACCTGAAGTGGGACAGATAGGGGTTGGTTTCCGGCTCTCTCACTCAACTTACGCAGCTATAACAGCTACTTTACACTGGTCTTCGTGGGAGAGTGGTACTACCCTGATCGAACCAGCCTGTATATGAGCAACTGCAGCTCATTGATTACAGCTTGGCTCTACCATCTTAGATTGTTTATGGCGCTATCTGGTAAGTATTGTCGCACTATTTACTTATATAGAACACTCCTTATTAATAACTTGCTGACCTGGCAAACGTTATTCTGCAATATAAATTATGTCTCTCTACGATATTGTGCATGTATTATACATATAAAAACTTCCTCTTGAATTACTCTATCTAAAAAAAACGTATAAAAATCGGTTGCGTAGTTTTAAAGATCTAAGCATGCATAGGGACAGATTGCGGGTAGCGACTTTATTTTATACTATGTAGTGATAGTAGGTATTATTAGTACCTAGTAACGTCGAGATACATACGGGCAGTTGAATGGTTTTGCGTCCACGAAGAATGTATTGAACGGTGTCGTAAGGATTCTCAGGGAAAACTTTCCTCGCAGCCATGAAGTCATACTTGGCTTGGATACTGTTTGCTATGGTATTTCTAACCTGTATGAGAACACGATAAAACAAAAGAGAATTAGGCCCCTATTAATAAATCGATGTCAAGTCTGAGAGCCTATATAACTCTAAGGCCCGCATTCATAAATCGCTCTTAAATCTGAGAATGGGCTTGAGTACGCTTTTGACAGGTATTTTTTTACTGGTATGACATATCCAAGACCGCTCTCAGACTTGAGATCGATTTATTACTACGGGCCTAAGTCAGTTAAAACATGCAACTTATTTATATGAATTTTTATTCGCTTAGAGATTGTAGGCGACTTCACTATTTCCATTACGTTTAGTAACTTCAAGTAGACGTAGGAAACCAATGGACATTGTAACATAACACGTTTTGGTTGTTATATCGTTACTGTTGCTCCTTAGAATATCTTCGAAAATCCTACAAATATTATAAATGCGAAAGTTTGTGAGTGTGGATGTATGTTTGTTACTCTTTCACGCAAAAACTACTGAACGGATTTGGATGAAACTTGGAACAGAGATAGTTTATAACCGGGATTAACATATAGGATACTTTTTATCCCGATAATCCCGAATTTTTTGTTAAGTTAAATACTACGCGGACGAAGTCGCGGGCATAAACTAGTTCATAATAATTATACGGAAGTTCGACAAATTTAATTGACTGCAACTCAAGTTAAGCACTAAAACTAATTGAATTGGAATATTCTGTAACCTTATCATTGATTATTTCTTGGAAGTTCTTGATGGGAATCTGGAGCAAATCGACGTACTCATCAGCAATGACAGTGACTCGTATAGGCCTTGTTTGTGTGCCTTCTAACTGCCCGAATATGCAGCCCTATCAACACAGATACAGGCATCAAGTTATAACCACAAATTCGGATAAAGAAATTGTACCTATAACAACGTAAAGTTTTTTTTTATGAAATATATTCTCACTTTCACAAGATTGACGACCCTATCACCTTCCTTGGTGATGATGACCTTGCCACGGTGCACTATGAACACTACTGGGGACACGTCCATCTCCCGGACGATCTCTTGTCCAGGCATGAAGTAAATCTGAGTGCTGACGCTCGCGAGCTGCCTCACGAGGGGTTCCCCACCGCCCAGTATCGTGTCTAGCGCCATGAAAGTTCTGCATCGAGACATTCAGATTAGTTTGTTTTATTGTCAATGATCTGGAGACAAATTCCTATTTTTGTTTTCATAATTCATCGCTGTCACTGGCACTGGGCCAGCGTGGTGGATTACGGCTCCACCTCGTAGTGGTCGGAGTCCCGTGCCCAGGAGTGGAACGTCAAAAGGGCTAAATTATTATTACTATAATTCATCGCTAGGATCTTTTGCAAACCTTCTGTAGAAGTAAAAACTCAAGTCTTGTCTAAACACGACGCCGATTCGCTCGTATGTCAGCGGATGTATCTGAACACCCTTGGTCCTGTGAAGGAAAAAATCACGATTAGGCCTCTCAGGAAACTAATTCCGTGCTGTACTTATCCTTATTTTAAGTAAGAATATCAGCTTAAACTATTCTGCTGTGACTATATTTTATATGGTTGTGTGTTAGTGAAAATCAGTCGTAAGTTATATCAGTCAATTCGGATGTCACGTTGATCATTCGATCGAATTTCGTTCGTTTTGCTGAATTAATTTGTATTTATGAATAAAAATTAATAAATGCTGTCATACCTCATCCAAGTATATCTAAAATATTGTACAGCTTTCTGAATTAACGCCTTATCAACTCTCTCTCCTGTAAGAAAACTTTTCAGTTGATCAACATCGTGTTGGAACATTGTGTTCCCGCGGGTACTCAACACCAGTAACGTCACTGTATAGCATGTAACAAACCTAAACGAAATAAACGGGTTATAATTGTGACAAGCTTGGACTGGTTCCAACAAAAAAATAAGAAACGTTTGATAAGTGCCTTGATAATGAGAAAACAACTAATTCCACTTACCACCAGAAAACGCCAAGACATAGCAAATAGCAGCCGACCGCGACATCCTCGCGGTCAATGTAAAATTTTCCAATATTCGTGATCATGTAACCGGACTGAACCAGATTAAATGATTCTACAAACAACTGAAAATAATACTATTTTATTGAACGCTCCACCAAACTGGCGCGTTAAACATGCACGTATAATAAATACGCTCTCAATGCACTGCCGCGTATAATAAAAAATACCTACACTGTATAATAGATACCTAGGGTTTTATTTTAATAATGCTCGATATACTGCATGGCTCCTTACTAAATGCTTTAAAAATGTATGACCTTATGACCTTATTAAATGTGGTTTTGGAAAAAAGAAATTTGTATTTGCATTTTTTACGCAACAGTGTTGGTTATGACAAATAATCGATTATCGATTTATGCATAAATTATCCTATACCAATCCCATCCTTAATCACCGCTCCTGATTGGCCGTCTCATTGGCGCGCGACATCAGCGCCACACAAGCAGCGGTACGCCTCTATGAGAAAAAACGTAAGTGGAGGCAGTATGGTCATATTGACTTTAGCCTGCTCCACAAGGAACGAAGAAAAGAAAAAAAAACAGTGGTACGCCGCAGAGAAAAAAGAAGTGAGTCAGTCGCCATTAAACCACGCAAAAAACGCCTTCGCGGTCCCGTCGCGCCGCAATTATAAATGATAAAATTCGTTCAAACTAATTAAATTAACTATTTTTTGTGCCACGCCGGCACGGGCACTGAGTCCTAGTAAAACAAAATTGTTCGCGAGTGAGTGCGGAGAAAACTAGTGGAAGTTCCAGAGGATCACGCTGCCGCGGCTAAGAACTAGGAAGAAGACGTCGGGAGCAGGTGAGTTCTTCCTTTCTTTACGTCCCGTACTCCTACTTGCCCTTTTCGTCAAAGTTTCCTACCATCCTTCCCTTGCTTCTCCGTGCTCGCGCGACCAAGCGTGTTAAACATTCAGGCGTATTTGTTAAAAATATTCGCAACGCAGTATTGGACTTTATTTTTTTATTTATTTATATTTACTCAAAGAGATCATCACGTATTATAGACGTGCGTAGTTTACGCGCGTGTTGATGAAAGCCTTAAAGGTTGAGTTCATCTAATGACTATGTAGCTATGCGTACCTATAGCCCCTCTAATAAGGCTAAATGCTGAGACTTGGAGTGAGTTAAACTGTCTAAAGTTATTAGAGCCAAGTTGTAGCCACTTGACTACTGTAGTCTTAACTGTAACAGCTCATATACGGGCTGGATCGACTGGGTTAGTATCACCCTCTCACAGAAGGCTCGGCGTAAAGTAGACGTTATAGCTGCGTTTTGTACGATTAGTGAGTGAGCCGGAAGCCCAAGCCCTCTCCCCTCCCATCCCTTTGTCCTACTCCCCTTCAGATATCGTGCGAGCTATGCCTTTGGTATCGACAGCATCTAATAGACCACGGTAAATGCTACAAGCAATCTTTTACAAATGTCGTCAAATGCGCGTCACAAAACACTTACTAAATGGAACTGATCAAAAGTAATGTTGGGGTCAACTTTCAGGAATTTTGGCACCCAACATGTGTTTAGCCGCTGCATACTCATCACATTCCAGCTATTGTCATATGTGAAATCAACGCACTGAATAATAAGGAACTGACATGAGGCCATCATTATCATTATATTGATCAATTGCCATTTTACAATCTGCAAAGAGAAACAAACATTTCAGCGAGGCCTTACGACTGGATAACATAGAGTATCTAAATATATATAACTCAAAGGTGACTGACTGACTGACTGACTGACATAGTGATCTATCAACGCACAGCCCAAACTACTGAACGGATCGGGCTGAAATTTGGCATGCAGGTAGATGTTATGACGTAGGTATCCGCTAAGAAAGGATTTTGATTAATTCTACCCCCAAGGGGATAAAATAGGGGATGAAAGTTTGTATGAAACTTTGTCAATTAAATTCCACGCGGACGAAGTCGCGGGCACAGCTAGTTTAAATCATATTTTTATAGAACGACTAGCTGTGCCCGCGACTTCGTCCGCGTGGAATTTCACTTAACAAAAAATTTAAAATGTCCGTTCATCATTCTGCTATTAAATAATGTTTTACGTGGAATCCTATTTTTTGCCTAATAGCCTAAGTTGCTGCTTCAGTCAAATCAGTTATCTGAAAGTGAAAATCCCGTCAAAATCGGTCCAGCCGTTTCGGAGATTACCCGGAACAAACATACAGACAGACAGCCATATAGACAAAAAAAATGAAACCTCGTTTTTGTTATAAGTACCGAATGTACCATACTCCTCCGTCCGAGCAATTTTCGTAAAAAGTGGTACAAAGTTTTTGCTTCACGTATTAATATATAGATAAATGAATTAAAAATTGCTTAAAATGATAGTGGAAAGAGAGTGAGGTCACGCTCTATCTCTGTTTCACCCGCGATGACTTGCGTCGGTGACGTTACATCAAAATAACACATTTTCACTAAATGCATTATGAAAGCACATACGGTACTTATAATAAAAATTTAAATGAATTATGGTCGAATTTAGACCACGGGCGACCACTAGGTTATTGGAAATATAATAAAAATGTACCCTCCTAACATTATGTGACAATATTGATGATTTAATACTTATGACAACACAATAAAAAAAAATCAGTGCCGTCTAGAGACGCCCGAAAGAAGCGAAGCTTTGCAGTAGATATTAGATATATTATAAGTGGCGTGCATAGGGTTTTGAAACAGGGTAGGCAGAGTGTAACATAAAAATACCTTGAATGATGTCTCGCTAGCTTATTATAGATTTTCATCTAGGCTATCGTACCTATTGAACGAAATGGGACATCTTTTGTTGTTAGTAAGTAAGTACCTATTTAGCCATATCAGACATCTAAAGTGATTGGTTGATGTACCTATCTGCAGTTGTATATCGTTGTCCCTTTTTCGTCCTTTTCTATGGTAATTAAACCATTATACGTTGGTGTTCAACTTGAATTAATTATATTAAAAACGTAAGATGGCGCTTAACCCAAATTATGTAATTGTAGATATAGCTTACTTTATTCAGAACCTTATTAACAAAGGCCGTAGCACGTTGGGTGCATCGGTTCTCGTCCGATCACCGAAGTTAAGCAACGTCGGACGCGGTCAGTACTAAGATGGGTGAACGCTTGATGGACACGCGAAATTGTGAAGTATTCTAAATTTTTAGATATATTTAAATTATTACCAATGTTCTATCTAACCTTCAAGCGATATTTAGTATAAAGCTTAGGGCGCCGCAGCTCTAACGTCATCGTGTAACGCGTTACGCGTCACGCGTTACGCGTCACGCGTTTCACCGTTTGAGTGCCCGGGTAGCGAGAGCCCCGAACGTCCGTAAAGAAGCTTCGCTTCAAAATAGCCATTTTGACGTCCCCTCACTACGAGGGAGATTGAGGCCGTAATCCACCACGCTGGCCCGGTGCGGGTTGGCAGTTTATGACGGATTATGACAACAACAAAAATATAGGTACCTACTAAATTTGATTTATAGAAACACCCTATAAATCACATACCTATTGACTTTTGTATTACTGTAGGTACTTACCATTATCAAGGACTTGTTGACGAGTGGCGTATCGCTGATGTAGTTGAAATATTCAGAGACTATATAAAAATGGGCGAATTTGCAGACTGTTGTGAAAAACATGCCTACATCATCGTCGAGGATCGTCGCTGCTAGCGATGTCGTAACGATCTGTTTCATCGGCACCGCCCCGATCACGTCAGCGAGGAACCCTCGGGTCAGGTAGTGCTTTAAACACAACCGTCTATCTGTTACTAGTAAGCCTTGCTGGTTATAATATCCCAACTGTAATTTTAAAAATAAGACCAATGATGAAATATAATAAAATGAATTGAGGTTTAAACAATTGACGACCGCTTGGCGCAGTGGTTCGAGCGTAGGCCGCTCGGCTCACTGCACATGGTGGTTGCGGGTTCGATTCCCGCCGGGGTAAATTTCGGAAATGGCCTTTTCGTAATTTGCCCTGGTCTGGGTGTCACTGGGAACGCTCCCAGTCCATTGTACGGTACTCATAGTACAAGCGTTGCTTAGTTTGGGACCATACAGTTGGTATGTTCGTCTGGCGATATTTATTATTTATTACTTTATATTAGCGTCGACTTCTAGTTGACCATGATATAGTTGGCTATCGATTTATATTATGAGGATGCGATGGCCGGGAGCCCTCCGAGATCATACTAGAAACTGGCAATTACTTAAGGGTTATACCTATAATATTATTAAAATGATGCTTACGAATAGCTTCAACGTGATGTCTACAAATGCAATGCCATCGCAAGAAAGACTCAGCGCGATGAAAGGCCAGCGATTGGTGCAGCCGATGGTCGCTAAAATAAATATATAATTTATTATTATATCTTGATAGATTACTTTAAACAACAAACTTGAAAGCTCTGTAATAAAATAACATAAAATAACATTGAAGGACTTGTTTTCCAGAGTCAATGGGAATAGAATAAGAGGATGATGTAGATGGCCGCACATCTTGGAGAACATTGCCAACATCAGCTGACCCCTCTTTACTAATGGTACCCGTGATAAAGAAAGCTAAGCTTATGCTGGAAAGTTTCCCGGAGAAATGCAGCTGACTATTAATTACAGGACTCACAGTGGAGACAAACTGTAATAAACTGGTCAAGTCCGTATTTTGCCACGCACAATGTAGGGTTCTGTAGCCATTTCAATAACGAAATTATATTTTTGGCTAACTAGTTTTGTCGATTATCATAAAAATGTAAGAAGTCTCGGAATTCATTACGCAAATTTTGATTGAAAATCTCGCAAAGGGAATTTGTAATAATATAATATTGTATGGAAATACCATTCGATATGAAAAGACTTTTCAAAGATACCCCACATGATGGGGTAACTAAAAAAACCCCCTTTTTCAAAGTTTGGGATGATACCTCTAAAAATGGAATTTTGCTACATTTTTGTTTTGAAAGTGGGATCTATTCTTAAGGTATATACGTATCAAATTTCGTTAACTTCCGATAAAAACTGTAGAAGTTATGGTACTGTGACAGACTGGGACGTATGGACGGACGGACGGATTGAATGATCTTATAAGGGTTCCTCATAGGGACTACGGAACCCTAAAAAATATAATTTTACAGCATTTGTCCATGGCACGGTCATTTATAAGCCTGTGTGTAAACCAATCAATAGACAATATATTTGTGTCTGCTATCTTTTGGGGCGGCTCGAAAAACTGGACTAAGCGCGTGGTTAAAATAACCTCAACTGCTGTCAAGAAAATGACGACTGAGAATAACAAAATGCATGAATAAAAGAACTAAAACTTAAATAACCTTGCATCGCTGAAGTTGTAATAGATATAATTACGGTAATGGCTCTGAACAATAACCACCTTTTCATAAAGCTGAAATAAAGAGTTAAGTATATAGGCTTTTAATTTTAGACGACCGCTTGGTGCAGTGGTTTGAGTTTATGCCGCTCGGTTCACTGCACCGGGTGGTTGCGGGTTCGATTCCCGCCGGGACAAATTTCAGAAATGGCCTTTTCGTAATTTTGCCATATCAGGGCGTCACTAGGTTCGACCCCAGTCTATTGTACGGTACACATAGTACAAGCGTTGCTGTTTGGGACCATACAGTTGGTATGTCAGTCTGGCGATATTTATCTTATAAATTTCAAAAACCTAGTATTATTTCTATTAGTGTTCACCAGAGATTTCATTGCTATAACGGTTTGGTTTGCAGGTGTAATGATAAACAATTAGGGATTTCATTTTATTTGCGGTGGTTTTTTGACTTTTCCAATTGGGTTTGTTCAGAAACGACGATCACTTAGCTGTAGCTTGGTCGGCTGTAGTTCGTGATTTAGTTAACCCTTAACTATCATCGGTTTCAATATAATTTCGTGTCAAATGATTCAGATTTTCTGCGCGTAAAATCACTTTAAACTTCAGAATTTCTAAAAACAAGGCATATGGATCATTGAACTAATCACTGTAGGTACCAACTGTAGGTACCAACTTACCTAGAGTTTGGGTCTCCCCAGAATTCACCCTCAAACGGAGACGAGCGATATTCGTCTTCAATCATGTCAGATATCACCCGCGTCCCCGGCGCGATCATCGTCGACATTCTAGTGCTGTACAATCTGGTTCGTAATTTTTGTTGATACTGGAAGATGTAAACGTGGAGTTTTAGAAGCAGATATGATGAGCAGCGACCATCTGCTCTCCCTGGGTCGAACTCCCGATGGGATCGTGTCACATGAGGCCCGCGGTTGGTTCGTTTGCAGATCCTGGAGGCCTTTTGACGTGTTGATGATGGCCACTGGAAGGCTTTGGTGGATAAGAATCTCACAGAAGCCTCAAACAATTCCGATACGTAAAAAAAATTAAAGTTTTTTATATTTCTATCGTGATTTTGCCTCAAAATCCCGCGAAATACAGACGAATACTAGTGTTGCCTGTTTCAGCCTTTTTTATTTTAAAAAAGTATGCCAACAAGCGACCCGACGCAGTTGCCGAAGCCTATAGATGCTTGCAATATGAATCAATTAATATGTCGTACGTTGCCGATCTGAAGGCGAGTGGAAGAGGGGAAGGGAGAGGAAGGCAGGGGAAGGGAAATGAGAAATTAGGCTTACAATCGGAAACTATGATGTCAATTAAAAATCGAAGGTGAATCGTTAAAAACCACTAATATTATGACTTTATATATTCAGTATCGTGTTACTTCTCTTTGGCCGAGGTACCTACCTGTATAGTTACTATACATTTCTCTAATTTTAACGTCAAACCATTTCTGTGATATCATGTCTCATACATGTTTGCGACAGACATAGAGAGACGCGCGAAGAATTAAAAAATATGAATTATGGGTCGAATTTACTATGTGGTAGTGAACTCTAAACACAATGTACGGTTATCTGGATTGCTTTACCAGTATCACAGAAAAGTGCTTAGCATCCAGAGACAGTTCTCCAATAACTCTGTTAACATCACAAAAATCCGCTTGGCGTAGTGGTTCGAGCGTAGACCGCTCGGCTCACTACACATGGTGGTTGCGGGTTCGATTCCCGTCAGGGTGTTCGGAACTGGCCTTTTCGTAATTTGCCCTAGTCTGAGTGTCACTGAGATCGCCCGCAGTCCATTGTACGGTACCCATAGTGCAAGCAAGTTTTGACGCAGTCAAGAACCGTATCAATACCTAGCAAACCTGGTTATTACTTATCAATAATCCATAGTACTTACATCTTTATGTTTAAGAATGTAGGTATGAAACATTTCCTCAAATTGAGGTCCCAGCTCCTCCATGCATGTTTCATAATAAGACCACTCAGTAGGGTAGCGTTTAATAATATTGAAGAAATCTTTGACCTTAATGTATAGGATCTATAAAACAAACATTATCTATTAGTCCTAATTCTATAGTCATATCTTGTTAGTTAGGTACCCGACACTTGGCTGTTAATCAGGCTGACGGCTGATGAAACCATTAACTTGCTTGCAATGCCAGTGAGTAAGTAGCTTACCCACATCATGGGTAAGTAGCTACACTAGATACTTACCTCACAATCGGTTTCAGATGTGTAGGTTCTCAATGACGCCTTGCCAAGAAAAATTGAGCTCACAGACAACATTTGGCCCTGATGATAAAATATACTTAATAAATCACCGTTCTCGTCATGATATTCGCATTTTATGCTACCCTGAAATACAGTTGTGTTAAACGAATTTTATAAAAAAAAATGATTAGATATTCAAAAAATTACTTGATGGGGTTCACTGATAATGATATTGTAATTAAGTGACGTTACGCATGAAATACCTGTACAATCCACGTGGCATTTTTGGACTGAGCTCCGAAAGTTAGTATAGAGGAATTACTGGGCAGTATCATGAGCTGCGCGGCGTGAGCCAACTCTCGGACGAGCTCAGGATCGGCGCCGATGAAAGCTCTCGATCCGCCGATTATATTTTGGGCCACTTCTACTTGATTTCCCCAATACACATCATACGGCTCTTCCTTAATCATGTTTGGATACATAACATCTTTCCCATAATAGTAATTCCAATGGCATACCAAGTATCTTTCCAGTCTTGTCAGAAGATCGCGATGGATCTTATGATATTCATAATAAGTTTTAAGCTTTGAAACAAAACTTTGATAGCCGACTATATCCTTGTACTTCAAATACAAACAAACTATAACTTTCGCTTCAAAATATGTGTAGATGAAATATCCGAAGTAATCGACAGGGAGAGCTATGTAAATATCAAGTAATATTTGTGGATGGTTTTCAACGAATAGTAATTCAAACACCCACGAAAAAAACACCCCAAATTCATTTCCGCGTCCTGCATCACAAGCAATATGAACAGTATCATTTCCACAATTTCTTGAGCCGAAAAAGTAGACTGTGGTTAGTTGAGGAGAACGTCTGTCAATTTCGTAGATAGTATAACTGGAGAAATATAAAACGATAAAAGTAATGAGAATCAACCTGTAGACAAGATTAACAATAGGGTTCTTTCTTATATCCAATTGTAAAAAGTTTCCAAAAATAATTACATATGTCTTCAGTAGCCGATTCAATTGAACGGTGTAATAATATTCTGACAACCCAATAAAATCAGCTATGTTTTCCGTCCATATCGCTGAGAGTACATCTAGAATGAATTCGTAACTCTTGAACCGCGCAAACATTACTGTGGTAAAATTAACTGTACCATGTTCTGTACCAGGCGGGCACGTTAACAGAGCTACGCATATATCAGAAGCGTAGATAAAATCAGTCCAGTATTGGATAAATGCAAACCATTGAGGAATTTCATTTCTGGTTAAGTTCGGAGGGTACGTAATCAAAACAATGAATACAGTTGCAAAGACGACGCGATGCCAGACGTTGCCAAATGTAGAGTCTGTAGTGAGTATCCACGGGAACTTCACGTTCACAAACATAGATTGTGTCAGCAACTGTTCCTCAGTGCTCAGGACCAACTGCCCTATGTACTTGGCACAGTGGTATATGGTATCTTCGGGTGGTATGTCACATCTTATGTGAGACATAGATTTGCGTGATTGTTTCTTCCAACTATGAACAAATTCAGATATTTCCCACCAGCGCTTTATAATCCATGATATTCCGTGGTCCTCAGCTCGTTCTAGGCCCCTTATGTGCTGTTTGCAAGCGAAAAGCGTTTTAGCGTGATGAAGTCTTGACTTCGTCAGTTTCATGATGAGAGCTCGATCATTTGGATATTTACATAAAGCTCTTAAAAAGTCCTTTCGTTCCAAATATACTATTTCGCAGTATGTGAGACAGCGCATCCTGATATTTCTTTGCATCGGCGGGACAAAGAAGCTCACATCTCCGAGTATGGTACCGCCAGTAAGAGAGAGTATAGGAGTAATTCCGTCGTCGGCAGAAATGAGCTGAACCACACCATTCTTGATATAATATAGATTCGTCAGGCATTGCGGTCGAGTATAGAATTTCTCGCCGGGCAGCTTGTAATCCAACTTTATGCTTTGAGAAAGCCACCGTTTGAATGCATTTGATGTTTTTCTCAGAGTAGGGCTATGGTAATATAATTGCCATACTAGATCTTGCCTAATCTCCAGCCTCATATATCTGGGTAAAGTAGTCATATTTTCGGGCATACTAGATATTCCGCTCCGCATTGTCCACATCAAAACGTAGAAATGTTCTACCTGCTTATAAGCTGTAACTGAAGGATTCCGCCTGCGGGTCTCCTCAATATGTTTTTTCACATCTGGATAACGTTCACAAATTTTGCGAAGTCTCAACATGGCTTCAGAGAAAACTTTTGGGATAATAATGAACAAACTTAAAAGATACCCACATATTATAAAGAAGCAGGACATTTGAAACTCCAAAATTGAGTAAGGTTTTATTTCATCATACGATTGGTTAATTACAAAACCAATCATGTAAGTAAATCCATAAACGTACGTGGTGTAATTTACATTGGTTTCATTAAGCTAAAACAGAAAATTTTACTGATTATACTACTTATACACACAGCAAAATAAAATAAAGATAGACAAACTTTATTCCAATAAACAACAAGAAAGGGGAGTAAAATCAATATCATATAATAATAAAAATTAAAATGAAAAGACTGTGCTGGCCACAAATATATATCCTTCTCGAGCCTAATTCTGGTTGAAGACACCCAGCACTGGTCTTGCATCAGAACCGTTTACAAATAGCAGAACAAACGAGATTACATTTAGCTGGATATTTGTTTTACCTTGTGAATTATATCACTCCGCCAATCAAACATGCCAGTTTCACAATGGTTGCAAAGCCCCTGGTAGGTAAACAGTAACCAGAAACAGGTAATGCAGTTGAGGCAAGTTGCCAAAATGATACTGTAACCAACACTCATTATCCAAAACGAATGAGTTGTCACCAATGAGAAATATTGAACACCTCTGTAGATGCTGCAATTATTAATTAAACAGATTAAACATTATCATATCGTTTCTCATAACATGTAGTACCTACCTACCTAACATTATGATGAGAAGAGTATTTTTATAAATGATTTGGTTGTAAGTTGTATCTCTTTCCCGGATTTTCCTACGTAACTTGTTAAATATTATATTTCAGCTTGGAAGCATAACATTAGACACTTACATTAAAAATTCATTGAATGCCAATAAATTGGGCCACAGTTTTGGGTCCGGACACATATTATCTTCCATCAGTCGAAATAATGGTACTAACGACAGCAAATCGAGAAGAATTAAGAACGCCGACTTCGGTAGATACTCTCTCCGCATCGCTTTGTCTGTTACTTGCCTGAAATAACGTGTAATATTAAAGCGTTTATGCAGGAGAAGAAAGCATATAAGGGGTAGTGTAAAGGTATAGCGCCTATAGCAGAGAAAGTAAGAAGTAAGAGGTTAGAATGGTTTGAGCACGTGATGACAAGCGATGAGATGCATGTGACTAAAAGAGTGATGAACATGAATGTAGATGGATACAGTGCGAGATGAAGGGCCAATAAATGACGTATAGTTTGTATTAATTGTGATATGAACGAGGTTGGAGTGGATGTGAGTAAGACGTGAAAGCACAATCAGTGCAAGAAAAAGACATGCTGCGCCGACCCTGGGGAGAGGCGGATAATGGGAAAAGGTAAGGCTGATGATGATGACGGAGGAGAAAAAAGTATTGTCGTTTGCACTTTCTCAAAAATGCAGCTACGGACACCGGCGCATTAGAGTAAGCAGAAATACCGCTGTCTCTACTGAACCGATTGCGCTGATTTCGCAGTATGAACCTGCCGGCTGCTGTAAGCATATCTAGGCAAATATGCTCCTGACATCTACCATTATACAAATTGATGATATTTTCAGTGTAACAGTGAATTCAATTGGCATGGTATATTATGTTTCACAGCAAGCGTTCCCTAATTGGCTCTAAATGTGGCTACGTCACCTGTGCACTATATGAAGGAACGTGTCGGCGCCGTAGACCGTGTCGCAGCCGTACCAGTAGTAATACTTTATCAACGTCAATATCGGATGCGTGTCCATCACGTCGGAGCAGTAAATTATCGGGTGCACAGCTTGGATGGGACCCTGGCAATAATGAGCTCTATTAATAGGTACCTTGGAGACCCTCTACTTAGACTACTACTGCGTTCTGGTAGCTTACCAAAACGCTTTTGACGATGACGCTAACTAGAACAAAGAATTTGAAAATCGGGTGGAACGGCACAAATATGACGCTGCTCCATTCTACTTGGGCTTGATCCTCCAGCTGATCCGCCTCCTTCTCATATTCGATAATAGACTTCACGTCATAAACATGCATTATTTGGATTGCAAAAATATTTTAGAATTCATAGCACGCTTTAGTTTGATGGCAACAACGTTGTTACAATTACAAAATCAAATTCCTCATAATTTCAATTTATTCGAAATTTTGTAACAAATTTGACGTAGAGGAATATTTCCCAGATGTTTTTTTTTCTCATCTTTTTAAAAGTAGGTTTCAAACCTGAAACGAACTTCTTGGTTTCTTCTTATATCCCTTCTATGGAAGGACCTTAGAAGAAGAGGGCTTGCTCCCAATAAATCTGTAGTACCTATGCTCTTTATACAAGGGCATCTCGTTGTAGCAAAAAATATTAATGCACGCTATCAGCCTTCCAATATTCTTGGTCTGGCTTTAGCGTACATAAAAAACCTGTATATTGTATACGATTGATATAAATAGTTTTCAATTCATGACCTGGGTTCATAGATATATGAATGCGTATCCAACTCTAGGCTTGATCTAGTTTGTTACAATGCAGATGTTAATCATTTCATCAACGAAATACACAAAGGGATACTAAAGGCGGTTACAGATAAGCGTTTATTTGTTCGAAGCACGTGTAGGCACGTGTAGGCGCGCCATTTGCCACACGCGCAACTCGTATGAGCGTTGAAGCGCTTAAAGCGCTTATAAGCTTTTATAAGCGCAACGCGGAGGACTATGGCTCAAATTCCCTCGCACTGAGAGAAACTGTGCCAGGTATTATGGCAAAAGACTCGCCTCATATTACATTGGGACTCAAAATACCATCGGCGAATCGTGGTTAATATATAGCATTAAAAGTAGAATGATATGTAGTAATGCAATATAGCGGTTTTGAAAAACACAAATTGTGGGTGCGCTATGCATACCCACCCCCTCCAGAGGTACAGGCGTGATGGTGTATTTTCAGGACCAGACTTTATAATGCTGACAATGATCGTGATGTAGGTACTTTTTGCCGTTCAGTAACTTGAAATTTCCTTCCAATCTCACGTGGAGGTATTCACAAAATCTGAGCGCGTTATATAACAGAATCGTCGCGGAGTCAAACCAATCAGCCGTGAGAGATCGCGCTATTTCCTCCGAGTGCATCCATTGAGCGGAGTAATACGCTCCGCGCCCTATCACATAATGGAGCCCTGACTGATTGCCTCCATTTTAATAGAGTATGAAAAAATAATTATATTTATAATCCACGAACGGGTGAATACTAAACAGTACTCGTATAACTATGAATAACTGCCTAATAATAAAATAATTTATGTTATTTGTATTAATAGATATAAATATTTGAGAAATCGTGTTTATTTATGAGGCAAAATCAAGCAGTCCTCAGGATTTCACTAAAAGACATAAAACACAACAATTAATTGGCGGACTGGAGGTTACTTAGCGGAAATCTATTATATTGGGAGAAGGACCCACCGCTCATCTTCGGCTTGTCAACCTCCAAATTCATGAAAAAAACATTATTATTTTTGGATATTGACCGACACTTGCAAAGAAATTGTAATAATTATCATAACAATTTCATTGGGCTCTTGACTATCGAAGTTTGGTTTTGTTGACTTCTTCTATTTATCGATCAATACAAAAATATATTGTTTAGTCTGATAGTAAAAGCGGTTGGTATGGAGCGGTTGGTGGTTGGTGTTGGTGTGGGTGAGGAGCCTTGACAATTTCCCTCGCCGCGCTCAATCTCTAATAGCGAGTGATTTAAAAGTTCAGCTAAGCCCACCAGATTATTTTTACAGTATTTACATATTTTTTACCATTAACTAAGGCACCATTCGCGCATACAAATATCGTGCATTATTAAAATAAGACCTTTTTATGTGGTTAGATGAGGAGGCATTACTATACATTTCAAATTAATAATGACTTTAGTGTACCTTGGACAATTCGCTAGATACCTAAACCGAAATAGAAACTACTTAATTATATAACTTGAAATAATAAACAGTCTTTTAGTTGGTAACTCTAAAATCCAAGTTAAAACAGCGTGCCTTCAAAATAATTTGCTCGAGATTAAAAACGGTGCTTGGCTTCGTGAAAATGAGCAGCAACAACACAATAAATGCTTATTAATCCCGTTCCAGCCTATCGTGCGTAAATTTTGAAAGGAAAAAATATTATTTATACTTATTTATACGCAAATTGCCGATGTAAGTGTGGCTGTAAAGTACCCCGCTCCTCCTTGCAGCGTTAATAAAAAGGCGATAATAGCACAATATTATTCGGATAAGATATTCAAAGGCGAAATTATCTCAAATTGTTTTAGCTACCCCGAAGAGGGAGTGGTGAATTAAATTCCACGAAATTGGAAAGAGTCCGCGAAGCGTAACCGTTTCTCGCGAGATAGGCCTGTTCAAAATTATTGAAGATTTAATTTGAATAAGTATAAAATAATGTATTAAAAATCTAGAAAAAAGTCTAGTTTGATGACCGCTTGGCATTGCGGGTCAAGTGAAGGCCTCTTGGTTCACTGCACCGATTGGTTGCGGGTTCGATTCTCGTAGTGGTAAATTATTGACATGGCCTTTTCGTAATTGGCTGGGTGTCACTGAGATTGCCCGCAGTCCATTGTATGGTGCCCATAGTGCAAGTGCACATCACATTTGGAGCCATACATCTGACGACATTTTATTATTGTGTACTTTGTGTAAGTGTATATTGAAATCTGTGGTTTACCTAAACGCAGCAAGCCATTCTACAAGACATGTAAGGAAGTAGTCATGACTCATGACTTTAGTTGTACCATACAGAATCCAAGTTAAAGAGGTTATTTCTCATTCATGAGGTTGATATATTAAAAGGTATATATTATTTTAAATAACTGTGTCATTCCTAAAGTAAGTAATATAAGTATAGTAAGTAATAACATAATATAATTATTCACATATACCTATACACGCGAATTCCCTGAATTCTTTTCGCAATATGGTATCCATTAAATTCTCGTTAAGTTATCTGAACCCACAGTCTGAATAATGAGAGTAACCCACAAACCAGATAACATCTATACAAATAAATAAAATTGGAGTGTCTGTTTGTAATATCAAAATAACACCTTCTCACTAAATGCATATGAAAGTACATACGACACCTAAAACAAAAACGCTATTTAAAATTTGTTTGTCTGTCTGTCTGTCTGTCTGTGTGTTTGTTCCGGGTAATCTCCGAAAGGGCTGGACCGATTTTGACAAGACTTTCACTGGCAGATAGCTGATGTTTTAAGGAGTAACTTAGGCTACTTTAATTTTAGAAAAACAAATAGGGTTACGCGTAAAAAAATTTAAACACATGAAATCAAAGAGTATCTCCGAAACGGCTGGACTGATTTTGACGGGAATTTCACTGGTAGATAGCTGATGTTATAAGCAGTAACTTAAGCTATTTTTATTTAAGAAAAACAACATTTTAAAAAATGGGTCCTGTCACGCGGGCTCAGAACGCAGGAGCGGGCTTTTTTGTTAAGTTAAATTCCACGCGGAGGAAGTCGCGGGCTCAGCTAGTAATATATAAAGTACGCGCGCATGGTGCAGCGGAAACTTATGCTTTATACTATAAAGAGTCATAATAAACCTTTGACCCTTTATTTAGAATTACTTTTGTGATACAAAGTGTATCCAAAAATTATTGTTGTTATGAGAAAATAAGGTAAGACTTATACAGCTTTCAAAAGTCCGAAATAATAATTGAGGTAGCGGTACGATAGCTGATTATGTAGAACCCTAACGCAGACAGACTATGAGTACCTAGCAATCATAATTATTCTGAGTTACGGGCCTTTATCGCCACTTTCGTGTTGTGGCATTAGAACAAAATGTAATCTGTTTTTAATGACTAGCAGCCCCTAATATTCTAAAAATGATCATATATGTATATCATTTGCATAGTAGGTAGATACTTGAGACATGTTTTTTTTTAAGTCTAAATTCGATTAGTAAGTATAATAATTAATGTAAATACGGTGAATTTGGAACATTATAAAATGAACAATATTAGCGTAGGTAATCATGTATCTATAGGACATTTGAGTATAGTTAAGTTAATGTTTGTTTTCAATCTCATTTAACAAGTTCAGTCGGGATGTTTGAAATGTGTGTTGGATTCAAAAAGAAAAATAGCGTTGCCGCAGCGTGTTAGACTCCGTCAAAAGCCGGCAAGCGCGCATTATCTTAATTAAATGGATGGAACATTAGTGCTCATTACTGTAGAGCTGGTGGAGTCAGTGTGGCTGCGCTCAATGCAAAAATACCTGCCCATACGTTTACAGTGCACCTTCTCGCGTGCTACAAAAATATTGTCTGTATTTAAGTGACTACGTTAATCAGTGCCAAGTTTATCGTGCACATGTTATAAATTTGTGATGTTGAGAAAAAGCAAAACGTCATTTAGCGTGGACATAATGAAAGAAAATCATCGATCTAGTACTTACTTAATAATTCCATGAAGAAAATACACGACTTGCATAAAGTATGAATTGAGGATGTCAAGAAAACGTAATATTGCGGATAGAAACAGACAACATCGGGAAAACCAATTAAAGCAAACCTAAACATTTTCCAAGACTTTAAAAGCACTTAGTCAAATATCGATGTTGCACACACTTTGGTTAGGCAAATACTCCTTCAGGACCCTGAAACTAAAGAATCCTACTAATATTATAAATGCGAAAGTTTGTGAGTGTGGATGTATGTATGTATGTTTGTTACTCCTTCACGCAAAAACTACTGAACGGATTTGGATGAAATTTGGAACACAGATAGTTTATAACCGGGATTAACATATAGGATACTTTTTAACCCAATAATCCAATACAAGGCGGATGAAGTCGCGGGGCACAGCTAGTTTGTTATAAAAATTCTTTGCCTGAGACTAATTTTGTGTGGCACCAAAAATTGGTGCCAGTTGAACTGAAAATTATTACGCAGAGCAGAAAATAAAATACTAGATGTATCTCGCTGGGACTAACGCAAAAATATGCGTTTATCTCACTCACGATGAAATAAATACAATACTTATGTTTTTTATGCTCTATATAAGCTTCTTCATAAACCTTTAGACTCGTATTAATAAATCCAACTCAAGTCTGACAGCGGTCTTAAGTACTACTTCTTCTTTTTTTTTTTTTGTTTTTTTTTGTCTTAAGTACTTACACTTTTGACAGCTCGTTTTGTTCTGATATGACATAAGATTGACATTTCCAAGTTCGCTCTCGGACTTCAGATCGATTCATTAATACGGTACCTAGGTACAAAGGATGGTTGAGTATATGTTATGGTTGACTCCTTCACGGCTTGTGTCCACAAACATGCCTCCTACAATGTTTGCTCGACGGCTGTTGCTGACAACCCCGGTGGAACATTTGCAAATCATCCTCCGCAACGCGGCAACCCTTACCTTTCATGTCGTGATACGCGGCATTGTTTCGGATACTGCGAGATCTTAATGTGCCTAATCTGTTGTTAACTTACATGTGTGCGCTAATGAAGATATAATTAACATGGTGCAAATTTTGCCCATCCTCACAATCTACCAATACGTAGGTATTTATCAAAAGGAAGATGCCCACCGGCGGACATGACACTAGGAACATTAATTACATTTTTTTTATAAAACAATGTCGTCAAACATCCGCACAACCCACCTGATGTTAAATAGACACCGTAGTTTATAGATGATGTTTGCAATACCAAAGGCATTGCTCGAACGTTGCCGAATTGAACGTTGCCGTTCATCGTACGAAACGCAGCTATTATAGTTACTTTATACCGATCTTCTGTGAGACGGTGGTACTACCCGGGACGAGCGAGCCCGTATATGATAATCAATTGGCTCTACCACGGTAAAACATATTATTTAGCTAATTTCGTTCCCCAGATTTTTGAGACGGCCTTGAATTAATTTCTCCACCTTGTGATGTTAATCCCATACAACATAATTATAATATTTATTTGCTGAGCTGTGCGTCTCGGAGGACTTCATTTTTCTTAAAGCTGGGGGCCAAGTCTGTTAACCGTTCCAATAACTCTCAACTTGTACTTGACTCGAAAAACGTTAATTTTGTCAGTTCTCCGTAGTCCACCAATCACCCGCCCGACCGATTCATGACACGACTCAACTCGCTCGATTCGAGAAACAGTCGTTAGCGGACTTAAATATTATTAGCCCCGTCTTAAATGTCAAAACCGACGTATTACGGGTCGTGTGAAACTCGAGCGTTATTGGAACGGTTAACAGACTTGGCCCCCTGAACTGACTCGACGAACAAAAGGCGAAAACAGTGCTTTTTATTCAACACGAAGAGGGACTTAATTAATTTCTTTTCTGTTTAAGTCTCTATCAGACTACTGGCATCATTTGCATCTCGTCATAATTGCTTTAATATTATGTGATATTATTTTATACTGAGATAAGCTCAGAGAGATATAAGATATAGCTTATAGGTATTAAGACTAATCAAATTTAACCTCATGGTTCCCGGTGGCGCATTAATGCTACTTTTATTAGCTAATACCGGCAATTCCCGGTGGCACAGTACTGTGTTTGCAGGACGCAGGCTAATTAAAATCGTTTTTCTAAAAAGCTGTGGTATATTTTTGCTTGAAGTAATGTTATTCTTGTTTGGCATTATATTCCACACGTACGGGGACAGTAATAAAAAAAAGGTCATCAGAAAGGCGATAGTGCCAATAGAATTAAATGAGAGGGTTTTTTACGACACTTGTAATTTGACGCCGCGGTAAGGCATATGACCGCGGGACTTGACGGATGTGCGCGACTTAAACGTCACGGATGCCAAAGGGTTAAGAGCATGGAATGAGAATAAAATCACGAGTAAGTACTAATTAATAGATAGTGATTTGTTATTACTAATTATATTTATCAGGCTTAAAAAATACATCGCTCTGTGCACCGCACAATTACAAGCAAGTTTGCGCAAATCCGCTTTATTGTGAGACATGAGAAATTCATTCCGCACATAATTATTATGAGAAACTAGCTGTTTCCCGCAGCTACGCCCGCGGGGTACTTCCATGAAATAAAAATAGCCTATAACACCGGCTATCTGCCAGTGAAAGTCCGGACAAAATCGGTGCATACGTTTTGGATATTAGCTGGAAAAAACATATAGACAGACAAACAAAAATTCAAAAAAATGCTTTTTGTTTGATGTACCGTATACAGTATATACTTCCTAATATGCAAAAAAATCCGTTTTTATTTATTTTTATGCAACTTATATATCTACTAGCTGTGCCCCGCGACTTCATCCGCGTAGTATTGGATTATTGGGTTAAAAGTATCCTATATGTTAATCCCGGCTATAATCTATCTGTGTTCCAAATTTCATCCAAATCCGTTCAGTAGTTTTTGCGTGAAGGAGTAACATACATACATACATACATACATACATACATACATACATACATACATACATACATACATCCACACTCACAAACTTTCGCATTTATAATATTAGTAGGATGGTATAGGTAGATTTTATAAATTAAGCAAAGATTGTACCTTCTTGCTACTGAGATAGTGAGTGGTGACTGACCCCTATCTGTGATCTCATTATGAACTAATCTCAAGATCACAAGAGCTTATTAATTCTGACAAGATCAATTTATTCGTCTCCTTTATCAAACCTAATCAAGTTAGAATATTCCTATAAATAAGTCTGTAACGGCGGTTCGTTGGTGCAATTTTGGAACCAACCCACACACACTTCTGCAAACTGAAACCAACCTAGACCCACCAACACAAGGTTGGTTTTGGTCTACAGTAGTGCATGTGGGTTGGTTCCATTTTGCATACGTAGGTCCAATTGAGCTGCAGTCAGTTGGTTGCAGCTTGACTCTACTACCGTAATTCCTCCAATTTATAAACCTACTTAAAATTGGTCTGCTGCGGTTATATTTATGGAACGAGGCCCGCCACACACTTCCACCACTGATCCTCCTATAATCCAGGATTGACAATGGTGTTTCGGTCATAACTACACTTTCCTTGCAACCCGCACGAATTTATAAGAACAAAGTCTAGAAAAAGTTAGAAGAAGATTATCCACTTTCTTCTGTTGCAAATTGGTCATGAGAATCAGTCACAATTAATAACAGTAATTATTTCTGAAGAAAAAGTCGTATAAAGCATAAAGCAGTCAACCCATAAGTATAAATTCTCTATGTTTAGAGAACTCTACCGTGGTTGAATTGGACTGGTCGAATAGAACGTAGAAAAGAAAATTAATGTCAACTGCTCTCTTCCAAAGAGAAAATAATCACTACTTAAAATATATACAACGATATCCACTTTCTTCATCCGAAAATAATACAACAAACAACAATCTGTTAATCAATCCATATCAGATCGATTTTATAATATAATTGTTATATGATTTTTTCGAATTTCATGAACCAACCATGTATGACGATTACACGTTTTACAATGAATATGAAAGGGAAGCGCAACAGCTGGAGGATCAAGCCTACATAGAATGGAGCAGCGTGATATTTGTGCCGTTCCACCCAGTTTTCAAATTCTTTGTTCTAATTAGCGTCATCATCAAAAGTTTTTTGGTAAGACACCAGAATTTTTAACGGTTCTTGTATGTAAAGCAACTCTTATTGCTGGGCCCCACACCTGAACATGCCCTTCGAAGCTCGAAGATGCAAAAAGATACCAATTAGCTTCAATTGACTGATTCCATTGACTAAGTGGGTTTCCTAGGTACCTATTAATAGAGCTCATTATTGCCAGGGTCCCATCCAAGCTGTGTACCCGATAATTTACTGCTCCGACGTGATGGACATGCATCCGATGTTGACGTTGATCAAGTATTACTACTGGTACGGCTGCGACACGGTCTACGGCGCTGACACGTTCCTTCACATAGTACACAGGTGAGGTTGCCACGGTTTGAGCCACTGTTAAAATTATTAAATCATTACCATAGCATCAACCAGCTCGACTATTTCTAATAACAGCTGGCAGGTTGGTATCTGACAATGGCGCAGATTGCAGGCCGTGGCCGATTACTCTCGGCCCGCATTTTGCAATACAGCTACACTTATTATAATATGTTATTTCAGGCAAGTAACAGACAAAGCGATGCGGAGAGAGTATCTACCGAAGTCGGCGTTCTTAATTCTTCTCGATTTGCTGTCGTTAGTACCATTATTTCGGCTAATGGATGATAATGTTTGTCCGGTTCCTAAAGTGTGGCCCAATATTTTGGCTTTCAACGAGTTTATGATGTAAGTGCGAACAATTTCTTTTTTAAAACGGTAAAGAACACGGTATAGAACTTTGTTTACTTTAGAATTTTGTATGAAGGTAGCTAGTTAAAATGTGTCCCGTCTGCCGTCATCTGCCTACCGATTCTGGGCAGATTCACATTTATCGGGGCCGATTAATGTGATATTTTGTGTTGCTGTCCTTTTCCCCCCTTCATGACACTGTACTGACCGACTTCCGTGTGGCATAGATGTTCGCGCGCATGCTCCTGTGCCTAAAATTCCTACTCGGGTGAAATCTACCTAATCAGCTGTGTATTTGTGTTGTGTGAACTCTTAATCCATTGGGTGCGTTCCAATATTGTGCATGTCCTTAAGAACCTGAGGATCCAGCCATACCACGCGAGGAATGCGCCCGCCTCCACCGTGCCGGTAATGTACACGCGTGACATTGGCCTGACCCCCTACAGTTCTGCCTCCCCCCTTATTTTCCCCTTATTGGATTTAGCCCAGCATAGCCGCACCTACAATAGTTTTGCCAGTTTCTTGATGTTAATAAATAGGCCAATGCTCAATGCAAGTTTGATTCTCGTCTGCGCAATTTTGGAAATGGTCTTTCCATAATTTGCTTGGGTTTGAGTGTCACTGAGGTCGCCCCGCACCCAAGGTATGATACCCATAGTGCAGGTGTTGCTAAGTTTTGGGACTATAGAGCTGGTACGTTAGTTTATTGGTATACAAAATTACTAACATATGTTAGGGGCATAACGCTTTTTCCAGCTAACTCCTACCGCAAGCCGCGTCGAAGAATATTGTTCTAAAAAGATTTAGGAATTGTTTTTGTTACTAATTACAGCATGTACCGAGTCGTGGAATACTTCTCGTTGAGCAGAACTCATTCCTACTGGAACATGTGTGTTGGTTATACCATACTTTTGTTGACTTGCCTCAACTGCGTCAACTGTTTCTGGTTGTTGCTCACCTACCAGGGGCTTTGCGATAACTGTGGAGAGCGCATATATGATTGGCGAAGTCATGTACTGCATAAGGTAAACAAGCTTGCGACTTTTAAGTAAGTAAGATCTTTAAGTAGTTACCGTAGTCTACAAAAGTTTGCAATACCAATGGCATTGATCGCACGTTGCCGACCTGAATGTAAGTGGGATAGAGAGGAAGGGGAAGGGAAGGGGAGTTGGGCTTTCGGCTCCCCACTGTACGGAACGAAACTGTAATAGCTACTTAACGCCGATGTTCTGTGAGCGGATGATTCTAACCCGGTCGAGCCAGCCCGTATACCTATGATCTGTACTCCACTGGCTACAGCTTAGCTCTACCACAGTTCGTTATATTCACCGGCTCGGTATTAAAGTTATTTACTTGTTACAGCTAAATGAAAGCAACGTTAACTTGACAACATACATGTACGGCTACGCATATGTAATTACTTACGGAATTAATAAATCTTATGATGCTATAAAACCGAACACGGTTATGGAGTTTCAAATGACCTGCTTTTTATTAGTCTTTAGCTACGTGGTGTTCTTGTTCATTGTTTTCCCAAAAGCATTTGTCGAAGCCGTATTGAGATTTCGTATGATTTGCGAGCATTATCCATGTGTGAAGAAATATATCGAAGAGGCCCGCAGACGGAACCCGTCACCAAAAGCTTGCAAGAATGTCGAACACTTTTATGAGTTAATGTGGCAAAATCGTAGCGGGATTACTAGTATGCCGGTAGTGATGAAGGATTTACCCAGATATTTGAGGCTGGAGATAAGGCAGGATATAGTGTGGCAATTTTACTACCACAGTCCTACTCTGAGGAAAACCTCAAATTCGTTTAAACGGTGGCTTTGTGAATACATAAAGTTGCAGTACAAACTGCCCGGCGAGAAATTTTATTCTGGACCGCAATCCCTGACGAATCTATTTTATATCAAGCATGGTGTGGTTCAGCTCATTTCTACCGACGACGGAATTACTCCTATACTCTCTCTCACTGGCGGTACCATACTCGGAGATGTGAATTTCTTGGTCCCACCGGGTCGGAAGAATAATAGGATGCGTTGTCTCACATACTGCGAAATAGTATACTTGGAAAGAAAGGACCTATTGAAAGCTTTATATGAATATCCAAATGATCGAGCCCTCATCATGAAACTGACAAAGGAAAGAATACATCACGCTAAAACGTTATATGCTTGCAAACAGCATATAAGGGGCCTAGAGCGAGCTGAAGACCAGGGAATATCATGGATTATAAAGCGCTGGTGGGAAATATCTGAATTTGTTCATAGTTGGAAGAAACAATCACGCAAATCTATGTCTTACATAAGATGTGACATACCACCCGAAGATACCATATACCACTGTGCCAAGTACATAGGGCAGTTGGTCCTGAGCACTGAGGAACAGTTGCAGACACAATCTATGTTTGTGAACGTGAAGTTCCCGTGGATTATCACCTCGGACTCTTTATTTGTTGACGTCTGGCATCACATCGTCTTTGCAACCATATACATGGTTTTGATTGCGTATCCCCCGAACTTGACAAAAATTGAAATTCCGCAATGGTTTGGATTTATCCAATATTGGACTGATTTTATCTACGCTTCTGATATATGTGTAGATCTTTTAATGTGTCCGCCTGGACAAGAACATGAGGCTGTCAATTTTTCTACGGTAATGTTTGCGCGGTTCAAGAGTTACGAGTTCATTCTGGATGTACTGTCAGCGATATGGACGGAAAACATCGCTCTCATTGTAGGGTTGCCAGATTATTACTACACCGTTCAATTTAATCGTCTACTGAAAACATATGTAATATTTTTTGGAGACAAATTACAAATGAACATAAACCAAAATCCAATAGTAACGGTTATCTACAAAATTTTTACCATTGTGTTCACTCTTCTATACCTTTCTAGTTTTATCTTATACGAAATAAATAAACGTTTTCCGGATTTAACCACAATATACTTTTTTGGCGCAATAAACTGCGACCTCGACGCGGCTCAAGTAGACCAACTAAAGTGTGACCCAGGACGAGATAATATATTTGGACCGTTTGTATCGTGGATATTTGAAATGATTGTTTTGGAGTTTTTACCACGTTATTTGGGTGATATTTGTATCGCTGCTTTCAACACGTACATAGCTTACCTGATATACTTATATTGCAAAACGAACTACATTGCTTGTTTGTATTTGAAATATAAACCTGTTGTCGCCTACCACAATTTTGTGAAAAATCTTAAAAATTATTATACGTATCACAAAATCCATCGTGATCTTCTGATGAGACTGGAGAGATACCTAGAATGCCAGTGGAAGTACTATAAAGGGGTAGATGTTATACACCCAAACATGGTTAAGGGAGAACCGCACGACGTGTATTGGAACGTTCAGGGGGAAGTGGCTGAGAAGATAATCGGTGGATCGAGTGCTTTCATCGGCGCTGATCCTGAGCTCGTCCGAGAGTTGGCTCACGCCGCGCAGCTCATGATACTGCCCAGTAATTCCTCTATACTAACGTTCGGCGCTCCGTCCAAAAATGTCATGTGGCTTGTACAGGTACTATCATCATAAAGTCGCCTATATTACTACTACCAATGGAGTTATGTCAGTAGCATTTAAATTAAGATGCATAGATATTATAAACCAGTTTAACATTTGCTCAAGAAAAAATATGAATTTCAGGGTTGTATAAAAGTCGATTATCACGACGAAAAAGGTGTATTGCAATACGTTTTGTTCAATCCTGGCAAAATGTTGTCTATGACCTCAATTTTTCTTGGCAAAGCAGCATTGAGAAACTACACGTCTGAAACCGATTGTGAGGTGAGTCCCTATGCTTTACGTAGGTTACACAAGGAGCTGGAAAACGTGACAAAAACTATTTTATTACTGTGAAAACAATTGTTTACTTATATTTTAATTCGACACGATACAGCGATTCTCACGATACAGTTGAAAGCGATTCTCCCGGGCCGGAAAAGTATTACTTTCAACCCGCTCCTCAGGCAACTTCAGACCTACTTTCAGAGTATGAGTTATGAAATAGTACATTGTTACACGAGTGGTGAAAGTGACTTATTTTTCCCGAGACGGGGTTTGGCGCCCGAGCGTAGCGAGGGCGCTAATAGTTCGAGGGACAAAATAAGTCTTTCACCCGAGGTAAACACTGTGCTTTTCATTACGAATACGAGGAAAATAAAAATAAAAACAGGAATTGGCTAAAGAAATAATACAAGGAAGCATGAACAATACTCTACAACTCGAAAAAAAAAAAAGATCGGATTGCCGCCTATTTTGTTTTTTTTTCGTTGGCCGGCCAACTTCATTATTTAGCCAGTATTTTTAATTTTCATTTTTAAATATTTTGACCAAATCTATGTTATTTTAAAGAAATTGTTGAAACTAAATTATAATTAAGTCATTTAAAAGTATATATTCTTTATTTAATACTCAACTTTATGTTATTTCAATTTTACATCGTGCTGTAATTGAGTGACTGTAGAAAAAGTTTGAACATGGTTCCATAGAAATGGAACTAGTTTTTTTTTTATAATTTGACAGCTGTCAGTTGAAAGTGATTCTCCCGGGCCAGAAAAGTATTACTTTCAACCCGCTCCTCAGGCTACTTCAGACCTACTTTCAGAGTATGAGTAATGAAAAATAAATTTAATGCACTGACACAGCTCAGTAACTGTTTTATAATCGTGTAGAATATGCAGGGTGTAAAGGAATCGCTCTCTAAAATGATAACAGATATATACATGATACCACAAAAAATCTGCAAAATTTGTTTGCCTTTTTTCAATTATTTTTTTAAAGTTTAATAAACATGTAATAAAAAATACATATTACTTATCTTTATTTTTAAAGCCCGCAATGTAATTAAAAAAAAATCACGATGGATCTATACTATACTATACTATATAATATTATATAGTATAGTATAGTATAGTATAGTATAGTATAGTATAGTATAGTATAGTATAGTATAGTATAGTATAGTATAGTATAGTATAGTATAGTATAGTATAGTATAGTATAGTATAGTATAGTATAGTATAGTATAGTATAGTATAGTGATTTTTTTTTAATTACATTGCTGGCTTTAAAAATAAAGATAAGTAATATGTATTTTTTATTACAGATTTATTAAACTTTAAAAAAAAAATTGAAAAAAAGGCAAACAAGTTTTGCAGATTTTTTGTGGATGTTTGTTACTCCTTCACGCAAAAACTACTGAACGGATTTGGATGAAAGTTGGAACACAGATAGTTTGTAACCTGGAATAACACATAGAATACTCTACTTAAGTCTACGCGGACGAAGTCGCGGGCATAAACTAGTAACTAATAATAGTGACGCCGGGTGGCGCCGCCGATTGCACGCCACTGACACTTACTTACTTTTTACGAACGACACGAACTTTTATACTTTACATTTTTATTTTTATTATTATAATTTGAACACTGATATATATAGTGGTGTAATTTACATGAAAAGGGACACTTAAAATACAATGACAGTAATAGTTACAATACAATGTAGTACAATGCAATGGTAGTACAATGGCAGTGATAGCCGATTGGTTAAAGCACGCGTCTTGCGGGCACCAGGTCTTGGGTTCAAATCCCGGCTCGCACCTCTGGATTTTTCGAAATCTATGTGCGAAGCATAATTTCTATACGATTATCACTTGCTTACGGTGAAGGAAAACATCGTGAGGAAACCTGCATGTCTTAGAAGATGTAACCAATTTTCGAAAGACATGTGAGATCCGCCAACCCGCACTGGGCCAGCGTGGTGGATTATGACCTGAATCCCCCTCATGTTGAGGGGAGGCCCGTGCCCAGCAGTGGGACGTCAAAAGGGCTAAATTATTATTATAATAGTTATTGGTATTCGATTGTGTTTAGATAGTATAATAATAGCGTTTCAGCTTCAGGACCGTTTCCCTTACACCCAGTATACATTTCAGATCCTATACATAGGGATAAAAGATTTCTTCAATATCATCAAACGCCACGTCACTGAGTGGTCTTTTTTCGAGACCGTCATGGATGAGCTGATACCTAAATTTGATAAAGTGTTTCATGAATACGTTCTGCAGCACAGAGATGTGAGTATTGATTAAAAATCTTAAGAGGATATCTCAAAAATAATTATCTCTGCTTTGGGCGTCATACTAAATGTCGTCTCCATATACCCTATACATGAATAATAATATGAACGAGTTTATTAAAACAATCCCTGACCGAGAGTGGGGTCAAAATATCAGAAAATACTGAAACGCCTTTCTGATATTTTTTAATGAATAATCTAATTACCAAATTAATCTTAACCAATGAAAGCTTGGATGATTTATGTCTATTTTCTTCAACCCTTACAGTTTATATAATCCTCTAATTGTTTCTTCCAGTATCAACAAAAATTACGGACCAGATTGTACAGCACTAGAATGTCGACGATGATCGCGCCGGGGACGCGGGTGATATCTGACATGATTGAAGACGAATATCGCTCGTCTCCTCTTGAGGGCGAATTCTGGGGAGACCCAAATACTAAGTAAGTATGTAAAATTGGAGCAGTAGTAAAATTCCATATAATCCATAAAGTCAACACATAATCAAAAAAGGAAACAACAAAATATCAAATAAAATAATTAAAGGAAAATGCTACGGGATAAGTCATCTCACAAGATGAAATCGTAGATCCGCACGTCACAAAGGCAACCGAAGGAAAAAATGCTCTCCCTGTCGGGAAGGGCAGGACCTGTCAGCGCTTTTATAGGATCACTCCTTGTTGTTATCAATTTTGACACCTTATAGTATAGTATCACAGTCTATGTCTACAATAGGCCTGTGTATATTTAGGTCATAAAGACATATCTCCATAGCTTCATTTCACGATTGAAATGCCAGAACTGATGAGGTTGGTTTTAGGTGGGTCTTGAGGTTGGTTATAGGGTTCTGTAGTCAAACAAACTGTAAACGAAATGTTTATACAGAGATACAGAGTAATAAAGAAAAGGCCATTTCCGAAATTTACTCTGACGGGAATCGAACCCGCAACCACTCTGTGAGCCGAGCGGCCTACGCTCGAACCACTGCGCCAAAAGATTCTTGCGAATACGAATAAGAATGTCAAAAAATATGCGAATATTCGCGAATCTGAATATTCGTTACATCACTACTACCTATATAATGTATTATTTATATACTTTTAACAAATTATATTTTTGTTTAATTTCGCTGAAAATATCTTCTATAGTTACGGATAAAATATAAAGTTGACTGTCCTGCGTGGTGAAGTCACGGGCATGAACTCGAGTTCAATGAAACATTTTACTATAAATATTGCCACGCTGTACTCAGCTAGGCGGCCTAATTTTTTTTTAATTTTTTTTTTACTTTAAAAAGATAGAAGTACGGTGGGTCAGTCCGGCCCTGTTAGAATCTGTGCAAAATTACTACGAAATTTGCAGCAATTGCTTTGTATGCTTATACGCAGTATTTTTAAATCTGTGATACCACGCTACTTTATATGCTATGTTACTAACAAAATCAGTGCGCGCACTACCATGTAAACGCGGAACGAGAGTGCCGCGTTTATCGGTATAGTAGCACGCGCAGTCTGACTAGCGTCTAGCATGCTACTAGCAGACTAGCAGATCTATGCTGCCACCCACGGCTAGGTGCTGTGTGTGCAAACTTTAATCGCGGTGCATTATATTATAGCATCAAGTGAGACCCGACACAGCATGCGCTATTCGTAAAACAGAAAACACATAATTTAATTTAGTGTTATGTGCTATATTAACTATAATTATTGTTATCTCATCGAGTGAAGCTATAAAGGGTGTCAGCGTCAGACGGCACTTTCACATTTGTAAAATAAATAACACCTTGGTTTACTATATGTTATTCTATGTACTGCAGCTGCTAATTACATAATTATTGGTTGCCACTAACTCTTGATTTCAGGTTTATGCAATGGTGGCTACTTTTCAGAGCCATAATAGTAATTGTATCCATCATAGTGTCAGCAATGGAAGGTATTTGCTTGTGTTTTATTATATTTTTAACCGACTTTCAAAAAAGGAGGCGGTTCTATGTTCGTGCCTGTGTGTATGTTTTTAAGCATGTTCACCAATTTCTCCGTTAATTGTGAACCGATTTTGAAAATTACTTTTTTTTTAAATACATACTCTCCAGGTGATCCTGTTAAAATTTCATCAAAATCGATTCTATAAGATCGATCAATTCGAAAAAGACTAGAAATGGCTAGAAATAATTTATGAGAAATTTCCTTAATTTAGAGTCGGTGCCACTCTTTACAGTACTGTACGTTAGGACAACTTCTTAGGGACCTACCCCTACTTGCTTAGGTGGTGGCTTGCTAGGTTTTTTAAAAGTCTGTTTAAATTTGTATTTTGAATACTTTTTTTAATATCTTCTGATTTTGTGTTGTAGGAACTCTCGGTGCAACAAACAGATGGCCTTTTGTCATGATGGGTGCATTTTGCAATTGCGTTGCTTATATAGACATCACGATGAAACTATTCGTAAGATATTTTTTTTCAATATATGATTATGGCTACCCCTCATAAATTTAACATTTAAGGCTAAAGCGCCCATCTAGCCCGCGAAGTTCAAATTTTTTGAGGTTTTATTAGATTTTTTTAAAAATCCGACAATAATAAAAGGCACATTTTGTAATTCGCGAGAAAGACCGTGTGCAGTGCATTTATTTATATATCCCACTTACTCTAAAACATTTCAAGAACGACAGCTATCCAGATAATTTGGCAATTTTTGTATATTTAGTGATTTACTAGTATCATATCCACCGTGATAATATTTAGAGTAAAATAAATGTATTAGTACACGCACTGCATACTGTGTTTTTCGCAAATCACAAAATGTTGTCTTAAATGTTTTCAGATTTTGGATAAACTAGAAAAAATTTCGAAAATTTTGAATTTCGCGGGCTAGACAGGCGCCTTCACCTTAACACCAAAAATTGCTTACGACCCGACTGATATTAAACCTTTGCCGTAGCCAATAGATGGTTACAATCAATACCAATTATCGTCTATAAGGTATGGTAACGGAAATTAAATTTCTCGCCATAGGGAGGGGTTGGCCTTCCGGCCCTCTCAACGACCGTACGAAATGCAGCTGTGATAGCTACTTTACGTCTATGTTCTGTTAGAACGTGGTACAATCCTGGTGGAGCCAGACGGTATATGAGCTGTATTTAATTGGCTACAGCTTTTTTCTACCACCATAACAATTTTATATTTCAGTTGGGATATTATAACAATAAAGGCTTACTAATAACAAACAAACGGATGTGTTTGATGCACTACCTGACCCGAGGGTTCGTCCTTGACGTAATTGGGGCGGTGCCGTTGCGCCAAATGGTGGCAAGTGGCGTCACGAGCCAAATCGACATTAACCAGGCCATGGTGTTCGGAACGGTTTGCAAATTCGCACATTTGTACATAGTGTCTGAATATTTCAACTACATCAGCGACACGCCGGCCGTCAACAAGTCTCTGATAATGGTAGGTGCACTCTCACGAAGGACAACGGTGCTGATTCTGGTGATTCACGAGAACCGTCAGTTTACACTAGCGAACATTAACACCGAGTTTTACGCTTAATTCTTTTTGACACCACAAAATAGAAACCTCATTTCGGTGTGAATGTTTCATATGTGCAGACAAGGGGTTATAACTTCAATAAACTAAGGCTCGTAACAATAAATCGATCTCAAGCCCATCGATCGATGAGCGATCTTGGAAATGTCATTCTTATGTCATACCAGTACAAATCAACTTGACAAAACCGTATTCAAGGTTGCTCTTAGAGTTAAGATTTTTTTTGATATGACTATATGTTGTTACCCACAGTGGCCATAACAACTTCACCCGGACAGAGGGCGAGTGCAAGTGCGCTCCAGCCTGAGGGGCAGGGAGGCAGCTAGCTCAAGGGCGCCACAAGGGACACGACCTCGGCTTGGGCCGATGCCAGGAGAGGTGGCGAGGGTAAATCGACCACCGGATCGGAACGCGACCCCGACTGAGAAGATCCGGCAAGAAACTCAGCGGACTTGTCGGGTGCAAATATGACCTTAACTACCGCATACTTATATCACCAAGACAGAAATACTTTTACATGTGTTAAGTTTAGTTTAGTTGTGATTTGACGCCCACAGAATTGGCACCAATATGTCTCTAATAACTTTGCTCTCGTCAGTCATCACCATTGTATTTCATTCTGTGTACAGATTATAAAGTGGCAAGTTCTCAATATAATGCTCATGTTTCTTGGAAGTCAGTACCTATTAGTTTATTGCCTCGAATTTACGTATGACAAAAGATGGAATGTCGTCACTGTGGAGCGAGTAAACGCATGTTGGATGCCGCATTTCATAAAAATTGATCGAGTACCTACATATGAACAGATGCATTTAGTAAGTATTCCTAGTGTTAATTTTCTTTATTTTGTTGTTTGTTCATGAATGTGCTTCTTTTAAATAGTTCTTTAATCATACGATACCACAATTATGATCTTGTTATACCTTTTTTAGGGTTACGTAGTCAACCCTTTTTGTTTCGCCATGTCCACCTGTCCGACGTCACAGTAATTTTATTTAGAGATTATTAGGGCTGCATGAAAATTGGCACAAGAATCGATTTTTGGTACGGCTATGTACCCGCTACATACAAAATTATTTACTTACTTTATTTTTATTTATTTATTTATAAACATGCATCTCAGGCCCATAGATATATACCCTCATATACCTACCTACTATTATACACATTTATAATAAAACTATCACCATATATAACACTAAACTATAGGTATTATTCTATGGTACCTCTCGTATTTGGGAAGGGAGAGTGAAAAAATATGTTTACTAATCCCCTCGAGTGAGGTATCGTTGAATAGGTATTTAAAAATAATTTTAAGTTTTGTTTGACAGTTTCTCTAAATTAATTCAAGTTTACAAAATATTAAGCTCCAAAGTAGCATTTTTAACCCCCGATGTAAAAAGAGTGGGGTGTTATAGGTTTAACATGTGTATCTGTGTATCTGTGTGTCTGTCTGTGGCATCGTAGTGCCCAAGCGGATTAACCGATTTTAATTTTGTTTTTTTTTGTTAGAAAGGTATTCTGATCAAGAGTGTTCCTAGCTATGTGTCATGAAAATCGGTTCAGCTGTTTGAAAATTATCAGGACCCATACCACGTTAGCTACTTAGAACGCAATAGAAAAGCAAACGCCAGCGTTTGCTTTTCTTGTATTAAAGTATAAAAAGACGTCGTATCGGGGGTTTTTAATTTTTTTTTTTATATGTGGGTTGTTTATAATAACCCAGAATACCTAGCCGGCCAACGGACTTCCGGCTTTCTCAAACTCATCGTGCTACACGCAGCTATAGCTGCTATAGGTAGCTAGTTTACGCTGATTTTCTGTGAAAAGAGGCCACCATGGTTGAGCCAGCTCGCGGCAACGAGCTGGCGTCAAAACAAATGGCTCCATCGCCGTAAAGCCGCATGATGCTTTATACGCGATTGATTCATAAAAAAATAATTGCTGATATATTTTTAGATTTACATTGAATCTTTCAACCTTTTGCAATCTGGCTTTATGATGACAAATATTGGAAGGTTTCACTTTGATAGTGCTGAATACCCAATAGGTATTGTTTTGCTGTCGCTCGGTATTGTGTGGTGGTAAGTGGAATACAGTGTCAGCTGGGATGCTACTCTTAGTAACGATAATTGATAAGTATATCGTGACACTTGTAGCGTCGAATCCTACTCTAAATTCCATACTTTTTGCCGTTGTATCTATTACTGAACGAACAGACGATATACGACGGCAAAAAATATGGAATTTAGAGTAGGATTCGACACTACAAAAGTCACGATATATCGATTATCATTGCTAAGAGTAGCACCCCTGAAATGTAAATCTGCATGGAAGTCTGCGCATATCCTTGACCTATCTTGGTATGAAATGACTGTATTACACAACAAACCTAATTTCAGATGTGTCGCAAATATACAGTGATACCTATATTTCGCAGATGTTTTATGACACACACTTTAATTATCTACAGCATGATTCACAAGTCCTAAATAATACTTGGAGGATAAGAGAAGTAACTGGCGTAGAATGGAACGGTTTAAAAATTGTAACACAATTTAAAAACTGAAATTATATCTCTCATATCATGCATATACAAACTTTTTCTTGAATATTTATGGTTGCTACACGTGAAAGCAGTTTTCCAGGTCATTGGATATTATGTTCTAAGGCCCGAAACGCGAAAGCCAAAGAATATTCAAAGGCTCGTTGTCTGTTTTCTCTTACAAAATGTTAATAATAAGAGACGCCTCTTATTATTAACATTTTGTTTGGCTACCATGTAAGCATGTCCCCAAATTATTATGTGGGGCTTTTGAAACACCTGATTATGCTATATACGTATTACTTTCTGTATAGGTATGTATTACTTTTGGACCACGGTCATTTTTGTGTAACCGAATTGACGCGGTGGTTATGAGATCAATGGTGTTCTACGGCAATTTAGCCAACTGATTACTTTTTAATGGAGCATCCTGGATTGGTTTGTGTCTGGGATTACCGTCAGTGCAGCTCAGCTTGACGTGTCTTTCCTCACCAGACTTACACTCCAACTGTACGCTCCCAAACCAAACAACGCTTATACCTACTATGGATACCGTATAATGTACCGGGGACAATACCAGTGACACCCAGAATAGGGGAAATTATGTAAAGGCCAGTTCCAAATGGCGGCCTATCCACGAGGCACTACGTCAAGCGGTCGTCAATTTATATCGCAGCCTATTTTTCACTTACAGGTATATTATGTGTTACACACTAATATTGATGGTATTGGCTACCCGCGGGAATACACTGTTCCAATACAGCGTCCATCGACTGCAGAGATTTCTGGAAGGCGAGAGAGTTGATAAGAAGTTAATTGAAAGAGCTGTGTCATATTTCAGTTATAGCTCGATGAGGTAAAACTTTGTCGTTTTATAACCATGTTAATTTGCATTACAATAACAGCTTCGGGGATCAACAAGTCGTATAGGTACTTCATGTTAAGATGACATAAAATTATTTTCTCTGGCAGGACCAAGGGTGTCCAGATACATCCGCTGACATACGAACGAATCGGCGTCGTGTTTAGACAAGACTTGAGTTTTTATTTCTACAGAAGGTACGCAATGGATATTAACGTATCTTGAAAACGACATTGGGAATTTGTCTGTAGATAATATTGACAATAGAACAAACTAATCTGACTGTGTTGTTGCAGAACTTTCATGGCGCTAGACACGATACTGGGCGGCGGGGAAGCCCTCGTGAGGCAGCTGGCGAGCGTCAGCACTCAGATCCACTTCATGCCTGGACAAGAGATCGTCCGGGAGATGGACGTGTCCCCAGTAGTGTTCATAGTGCACCGGGGCAAGGTCATCATCACCAAGGAAGGTGACAGGGTCGTCAACCTTATGAAGGTGAGAATTATGTTACTCAACCCCTAGAATGTCACGAGCACCTACGACGGTATAAGATTTGAATACTCCAAATGCCGCGTTCCCCTGCGGGTGGGTATAAGACGCGCGCGGCCATTGGTTGTTTATTTGCTACGTTTAGTAACACGTCAACCATAATAGGGTTTCATAGATCGATTATGTCAAAGCTTGTTTGTTTTTAGTACCTATCGGTTCTTGTAAAAAACGTTACTTATAGAAACGAAAAAAAAACAAAAATAAATTACATGCTTCCGAAATATTGCGACATTTGGGGCAGAGGGCACTCGTAGTTGAGGATTATTGGAAAGGTTAAGAAAGCCTTGAATAAAAATAACTCAGGTGTAAAATGGATTAAGTGATGTTGTGTTAGCATTTTGGTTAAGATTTTACGGAGTTAATAATGTTTTTCTAGGGTTGCATATTCGGACAATTAGAAGGTACACAAACGAGGCCGATACGAGTCTCCGTCACGGCCGATGAGTATGTTGATCTGCTGACAGTCCCCATTAAGCAGTTCCAGGAAGTTATTACCGATCAGGTTCAATCAATCTTCTATATTTTGTACTAACAATTATTGAGTTTCAATATAGCCATTTTGCACGTTGTTTTCTTTGCGGCTTACCCTTCAATTTGCACTGACGTAATAAATGTGTTTATTTCGTGTGTGTGAAAATAGAGCTTACTACATGAATCAATATCCCTCTTATTAATAAACGTGGTAAAGCGGGGGAATAGTTACACACCGAATTATCTCTTTCTGTCATCAGTAATTTGATGTTCGAAGGAAGAAGACAAGGCATGTTGTAGGTACTTAACTATAGAACCGCTAAATTACTATTATTAATAAGCGAGTATGAGTATTGCGTCAGCGTAAGCGAAATATATAACAAAACACTGGAAAAAAACCCAGATATTTTCGTAATCAGCAAAATAAATAAGCCCACAGTGTATAAATAGTATTTGCATATATTAAAATTTAAAATTATAATTAAATTTAAATATTAAAATTAAGCGTAGCCTTGCTAACGACCTAACGATTTAATTCAAATTTGTCGTGTTCTCATACAGGTTAGACTTACCATAGCAAACAGTATCCAAGCCAAGTATGACTTCATGGCTGTGAGGAAAGTTTTCCCTGAGAATCCTTACGACACCGTTCAATACATTCTTCGTGGACGCAAAACCATTCAACTGCCGGTAAGCATTGACTATTCTTAAGTATTAAGAATTGGTGATTGAGAGTCTAATCTAAATCACAGTCATCAGTGTGAGCATGAAAATGGGTCAATGTGTTAACGTAATCATTGTTTTATTTGGAGTCCTTAAAAGTACTTACTGCAATATCCCTTCAGGAAGAACATTACTTGCAGTATTGGGGACGTTATTGAGTAGCTGACTGTGTGCCGCAATAACTGTATAAGTAAGGGACCAACTCTAATGAAAGTATGACATTTCTCAATGCGCTGTGCGTTCGCGCGCACTGTGAGAAGGCCTCACCTCATAGTAATGTTTGTGGTTTCCAGGGGATGCGTAAACCAGTGGAAGCTCGTCACAATACATGGTACATCAAGTGGTTGGTCCTCGCCTGGTTCGTGGAACCGTTCTGCTCCAGCATAATGGTCATTCTTTTAGGAACCCTGCCGTCCTATTACATTTATCGATTTTACTGGTTTCTAGGATTTTTTGATATGATACATTTTTGCAATTTGGTGTCAGAGTTTTATACGGTAAGTTTATGAAATAACTTACTGATGTAATATAAACAAATATTGAGTATAAATATCATTGAAAAGGGTAACCATTGACTTTCTTGCCAGATCTTCTCAGTGGAAGCGGCATACCGAATCGGTATTTTGACTATTCACAAGAGCTTTGTTGGCCTATGTGAATAGAAATACTTTGATTTTATTTGATTTAAATAGTCATGCTTTTATTTACCTACTGTTATTATGAAACTTATTAAATTTTTATGCAAGCAAAAACTTTTATCCATATTCAAAAATTACGAAATATAAAGAGATCTGCATCCAGATTTTGGATCAGCGCAATGATTTCAGATTACCGTCAATGTCGAGGGAAATAAGTGCGTGAAGCGTTTAGTGGGGGTGCGCCAGTTCAAACACTGGGGGCTGTACGTGGACGCAGCCTCCCTGCTGCTGCCGCTGCTGACCATCGTCACTGGCGACTGGCAGTGGCAGCTCGCGCGGACGCTCAGGCTCAGGCTGCTGTACGAGTTCCACGTGCATTTCTCTCGAAGTTTCAAGGTGAGATCGCATAACATTCAAAATGGAATGAGTCTGGTGATTTTTTGAGCAGATTGATTGATTTAGGACAAAAAATATTCAATCATTTTAAAAAGTATACTTATAATAAGTAATATTATAACTCACTCATGTTGATAGGTTTTGAAAAGTACACCTAAAACCTATGTTGCCCGCAAGTATTATTCATATGCTAAATTATTATGAATAACTATTCATATGCTAAAACATTGAGATAATAGCTATATATACGTTATTTTCATTAAACCTATTTTATCAACAAAGGGTAACTACTTGTCATTTGTATCCACAGAGCAATATGGCACCGGTATTATTGAAGATTGTGATATTGTGCCTAATATTTCACGTATTCACTTGCGGATGGATTTATGTCGCGTGCAGAAGTAAGTGCCATTTACAAATTAAATCCCGTGAATTTTAGTTTTTGAATATCTTCCATAAACCCTTTCACAATCTTAGATAAAAGGCGCGTATTATTAAATCGATCTCAAGTCTAAGAACGATCTACGCTACGCTTCTGACAAGTAATTTAGTAATAAAAGAATTAAAAAAAAGTAATTTTGTAGTGGCATTCCATAAGAATGACATTTCCGAGATCGGTCTCAGACTTGAGATCGATTTATTACGTGCCTAAGTAATACTCAGTTTAAATTGCGTGATGAATAAAAATCATTGTAATCCAGACTTTAACGCTTTGGTTTCTGTCGTTATCATCTCAGACGAGGAGTTTCCATTACCAGTTTATGAGATCACTGAAGAGGTCAATGCAACTATTTATTATGAGCAGTGGGTCCGGCCATCGATGAGGAAAGGAGGTACATAATAAAAATAAGTAATTATTTACTAGAAAAAATATATTTGTAGTTCCAAGTATCCCTTTTAGTATTGTTTTACTAAACTGTATGTAATAACAGCAAATAATTTACCAAACGTTTAATAGGCAATACTAAAATACAACTTTATACTAAACTAGCGGCCCGCCCCGGCTTCGCACGGGTACATTGCGGTTACATTATTCGAGTTTTAGTAAGGATCCCTAATTTTTATGAAAATATATTATAGCCTATGTCACCCGGGGATAGTGTAGCTTCCCAACAGTGAAATAATTTTTCAAATTGGTTCAGTATTTTCGGAGCCTATTCATTACAATCAAACAAACAAAGTTTTCCTCTTTATAATATTAGTATGATGAATAATTTGTTGTCTATATTTTCATTCTAAGGCCGGTGTTAATAAATGGATCTTAAGTCTGAGAACGACCTTGAGTTTGCTTTGATATGACATTTTGTAATGGTAATGTAAAGCACAAAATTTCCAAGATAGCTCTCAGACTTAAATATATTTATTAATGCGGGTCATAAAGACATGAGATTAATGAGTAGAGATAAGTTTATTAATAAAAGTGTTTTCTACCAGGTTGTCCTCGTTTGGGAACGTATATTCTCAAGGAGGATGGGACCGCGATACCGACCTTCGTTGTAGCGAAACACTGGAAGGATGATTACATAGTCGCTTTGACCTACGTGTTGCTACTCCACAGACAAATACCCTTGGAATCTGTAAGTTTAGTGCCATAGTACATTGTTACCCAAGGGGTGAAGGTAACTTATTTAGGCCCGAGACGGGGTTTATAGTTCGAGTGACAAAATAAGTCTTTCACCCGAGGTAAACACTGTGATTTTCATTACGAATACAAGGAAAGTAAAAATAAAAACAGAAATTAGCTACAGAAATAATACAAGGAAGTATGAACAATACTAACTCGAAAACACAAATGAGGATCGTATAGCCGCCTATTTTGTTTTTTTTCCGTTGGCCGGCCTGGTTTAATAGAAATGTCAAAATAGAACTAGTTTCTTTTAATAATTTGACAGCTGTCAGTTGAAAGCGATTGTCCCTAGGGCGGAAAAGTATTACTTTCAACCCGCTCCTCAGGCAACTTCAGACCTACTTTTCCAGTATGAGTAATGAAAAAGTTATTACTTACTGATGTAAATACTGATTGGTTTTTAAATGATAATGTCCCATATGTTGGCCCGCGTTTTCTAGCTAAGTATGTTGTTAACGCAATTGTATATATTATATAGTATCGTCACTAATATTAGAAATATGGGTCGTAAGGGACGCCTATACATCGAACTTACAACAAAAATCCTGTTAGGACGAGGACCAAAAACCAACCAGTGTTGCAATAACACAAATACGTTTGGTTTGTAAAGACTAAATATTAATATACTTATGTACGTGGGGCACTCAGAAAATTTCAAAAAACTATAAAAAAGGTTTTATTGGGTACATTTTTTTATAAACTATTTTCAAAGTATTCTCCACCAGCGTCTATACAAAGTTTTATGCGTCTGAACCAATTCTGAAAGCATTTTTTCCAGTCATCTTCAGGCACCTATTCTACAGCTCGCTCGAATGCCAACAATCTCCTTTCATGTCTCAACTTCAAATAATTTTCTATACAAATATCACACAAAAAAATCTGTTTTCTGGAGCCTCTTCCCTCTATTATGGTTGAGGAGAGTCATGCCGCTTTTGAAGTCATGCTCGTGCGCGGGCGCTGCTTGCGGGGATTGGTCCACTCACTTTCCTCTTAACAACATTGTCGTTAAATACTATTTATTTACTTAGCATGGAAGGCATCACACCAAAGCAATTATCATATTATCCACCCCTGTTTTATTAAACATTTAATTTGATGTAAGTATGAGTAGGTATGCACATCACACTAAACTAGCTTTCTCATTTAATTTACATACCTAATTCTGAGTGAGATTTGATCATTATTTACTATTAGCTATTTAGTGGCAATGGTGTTGCCTGCTCATATTATTTTTTATGCTGTTCCTGAGAATGTACACCATCTTTCATTCATTGAAAAGAGTAACCATTGAGTTTCTTGCCGGCTCTTCTCAGGGGAAGCAGCATTCCGAACCGGTGGTAGATTCTGACTATTCATAAATGCCTTGTTGGCTTACATGAATAAAAACAATTTTGAATTTTGTACCTATAACGTTTGATTGTGCCTTCCAGGTGATATGTCTGACCACCAGCGAGGTCTACTACAAAGTGATAATGACTTTCTTTTTGTTCCTGATTGATATCTGGTTGCTAAGTATCGCCATCAACACAATGTACGCCAAATTCCGTGAGCTGTACTATTACGACTATAACGTGATCAACTTGATCACGTATTTGAATCATAACGGACTCTCGCCTGTTTTGACTCAAGCGGCATTAACATATACTAAACAGCTTTGGAGGAGGCAAAGAGGTATTTTATTGTTCTCATTCACAAAATTAGATCTTCACTGTCAAAAATACAGGGTGAAATTGAATTCAACGGCAAACTTGACATGAGGAGTTCAGTAACTGCAACATAACCGTAATAAGTACCTACTTACGACTTACACACATATTTTATTGTCTTTATTCATTTATAGAATTGTAGGACTGAAAAAACAACATTACAGCTGTACTTGTAAATAAATATTTCATACTCTTATATCTAGTAATAGCGCAGGGCTTAATTTAAATTGCTGACGACCAGTTCATAAACAACACAGCTACAATTGTGAAGAGAAGAAGCCAATTAGATAGTTACCTTAAGATATTATCTACTTTGGCTGTTACTTGTAATGGAGAAACTGTTAAACATGCGCTCTAAATCTTCTTTGGTAGGTGCACGATGGATCACTCATCGAGGATTGGCAAATTAATTCAATTTCATCCTGTATATTGGTGGTAGTAATAGAAGTGTTAGTGTCATTCAAAAATTGTTATTATCTGTATGTTTATTTGGCACAGGTGACTGGCTCCCTGAACTTGTGAATCTCGCGCCGGACTGTCTGCGGGAGGACCTGTTCGGCTCTCTCTATATGTACCACTTAGATGTGCCTCCAATGTACCGCACGCTACCCACATATTTCAAAAGACAAATGGCGGCTAGATTGAAAAGAATTGTCATTTTCCCTGGTTCGTATATTACTTTCATGAGGCACGAAAAATATACTTGATGTAATGAAAGCAGCTGGTGTAGGCACCAATAGTAGGCTATTAGGGACATTCTGATGTGGACCTACTTTCGCATAGCAAAAGCACCACAGCTTGCTACTGCCTTGCACCTGGGGGCGAAACTTGTTAATTTCTTTGATGTTTAAACCAATAAAAAATCTATGATTTCGTGAATTCTTCATAGTAAATTCATCCCTTGTGTTCGTTTTTCTGATGTCAATTTATTAAAATTGTATTATTTTTTATTTAACTTATTACTTAACTGTTACAGGAAAGTGCATCGTCCGGGAAGGCGACAGATACTCTTGTACTTACTTCGTACACGAGGGTGAAGTTGAGAAGTGGTTTATAGATAACACGTAAGTAAACCAGAAGTTGTCCACATTCGGGCGGGACGCTAATAAGCAAAGTTCATCAACTGAGTTTTGAATGCGACCCGTGATTGGTCACATTCATTGAGAAAAAAAAAATGTATCACAAATGATTTTTGCAGTTTCTAATATTTTTGTGTTACTTATTACAACTTACATTTTGTAATTACGGCAACTATTTATGTAATGCCTCGTATTCATTCCGACGTTTCTTATTCTCAGTGTTGACTGATGAGATGAATAATAAGTGCGCTCTCTAAGTAAAAATTTTGTGTTCTCGTAAAAAATAACCTTAATCTAAACCATCGAGTTTGTTCTATTAGGGTTGGACAACCTAAAGGCGCCCCCACACCGGGAGTATTCACCTGTAATGTAAAAGTTAGATTCAAGCAAAACATCATTGAAAAAGGAGTACTGAGCATTGTTTGAGACGGTTTGGTTACATAATGGTCAAAATCGAATCGTGGATTGTTACATTATAGGCGAATTTTCTTTTTTTCATCTGTAGATTCATTCTTATTGTTTATCTTTTTTTGTCATAAGTGAATTTTGTTGTTAAGATGAAAAAAATGACTACTTGCGCAGGAGTCAGGGAACTCATGATTATCAGTGCACCAAATTTTGTCAATAATATTATTAAAAACAAAAAATGATTGCTCCCGACGAGGGAGCGCCTTACAGATTTACTAAGGGGTCTGTTTTTGACATCACAAAAATCCTACTAAGGCGAACAACCTCGAACTCAATCGGTGGATAAATGCAGACAAAAGCCAGTATGTGAGTTTATCAACCAATCAGAGGCCGCATTCAAAACTTGGTGGAGTTTGGTTATGTATGCGGGCGGCCGCTACCCATGCCGCGCCGTTATGTCGTGATTCGTGTCGCGAACCAATAACAACGCGGAATTGCAAACGTAGCGATCGCAGCGCTCCGGCCTTCGCCCGAGTGTGAACACAGCTTTACTTTTATGAGTTTCCAGCATAATTAAAATGTTCACCTGTTTAAGTATTTATTACCTTTGAAATCTATATATATAAAAATGAATTGCTGTTCGTTAGTCTCGCTAAAACTCGAGATCGGCTGGACCGATTTGGCTAATTCTGGTCTTGAATTATTTCTGGAAGTGCAGAGAAGGTTTAAAAGGTGAATAAATATGAAAGTCCACGCGGACGAAGTCGCGGGCGCAGCTAGTATTATATAAAGTCTTATTCGAATTCGTATACCATTGCTTTGCAAATCATATTTTAGAACAAAAGTGCATTGCAACGCTACTGTAAATTGATACCTATAACTTTCTATAAGCTGGGAAGAATAGTATTCAACACAAATGAGGGTGTATAAGAATATATTACCTCCAAAATGTAATTCCAATGTATGCAGCCATAATAAATATTTTACGCCGATATTCTGTGAGAGGATGGTACTACTCCAGACGAGCCAGCATATGGGCTTGACTCTACCACTGTAACTCCTTAACTAAATCAGGTGGCAGGTATCTACACTTAGTTTTATTTTTCAGCGGTGAAAATAAATTCCAGTCATTATTATACACCAACGGGTGTTTTGGACTCGTTCCAGGATTGATTCGAGAGCCTTACGAGTTTTCCTACTATACAAGAACGGTTAGTTATGATTTTATCTGTTATCTTATACAGGTTGTTTGGATGCGTATCGGGCATATATTAACATGGTATGATCGAAATTCGATCGATGTTTAGGGTGCCGAACCCCGAAGGGTCTAGGCGGAACGCTATTGTTAGGCTAATTTCAAATATTGAAAATGTAAGTAATATAATATCTATGCAACATTCGTACCTAAATACATTTTTTTCTAGAATGGTAATAGCTGCTATTCTTGAATCCAGCTTACAGCTATTCTTTTTGGCGTCCTACTCCTGGGCACGGGCCTCACCTCACTGCGAGGTGGATTCAGGCCATAATCCACATCGCTGGCCCAGTGCGGGTTTGCGGATTTCACATGTCTTTGAAAAATTGGTTAGATTTTCTAAGACATGCAGGTTTCCTCGCGATATATTCCTGCACCGTAAGCAAGTGATAATCGTATAGAAATTATAATTCGCACATTAGCCCAGAGGCGCGAGCCAGGGTTTGAACCCAGGACCTGGTCCTAGCAAGACGCGTGCTTAACCAATCGGCTATTACTGATGTTAGCTAACGTATCTAATCTATACATAAAATACTCGTGGCACAGTGTTTGTAACCAAACTCCGAAACGGCTCGACCGATTATTATGATTTTTTTTGTTTATATTCGGTAGGTCTGGGGATAGGTCTGAAAGTCACAGGTCGTATTTTATAGGGCAGAACAACAATCTATATAAATTATTATTTCGCACTTTTGTAACATTCTGTACATAAACAGGTTAACTTTAAAACGTAAGCCGCATTTCGCACTGCACCGCATGACGAAGTGTGATGCAGCCATCTGCATATTATCGTAGTGCCAACAAAACATTGAAAACACGCATTGAATGAAAATAACCCTTAAAGTTAAAGTCAAATCGTTTATTTTGTTTAGGCTTATTATGGGAGCGCTTAGAAATTGTAATTTTTACATATTTTTTTTAATTCTACAACCGGATTGGAACGCTCCCTCGCCTGAGAAGATCCGGCAAGAAACTCAGCGAGCTGGTCTTTTTACATATTTTATTATTATTCCATTTACGAGGATTTATTTTATATCATTTTATATTTTTAAATCTAAATAAAAAAAATCTAATTTATATAAATTTTAAAATATAAAAAATAGTTCCCCTCCGGCATCGGGAACAGGGTCCTAGTTACCGGTGGTCATGGCTCCAGGGAGAGGAACTTCCTCACTATCCGAGCCGTCTCCAGGAGTACTGCTTTTTGGATCTGACCCTTGATCTAGCTACCTAACGAGAGCTTCTTAAGGCTAGAGCGCCCACCTAGCCCGTGAAGCTCAAATTTTTTGAGGTTTTCTAGATTTTTTTTTAAATTTGACAATAATAAAAGGCACATTTTGTAATTCGCGAAAAAGACCGTGTGCACTGAATTTATTAATATATCCAACTTACTGTAAAACATTACAAGAACGACAGCTATCCAGATAATCTGGCAATTTTTGTATATTTAGTGATTTACTAGTATCATATCCACCGTGATAATATTTAGAGTAAAATAAATGTATTAATAAACGCACTGCATACTGTGTTTGTCGCAAATCACAAAATGTTGTCTTAAATGTTTTCAGATTTTGGATAAACTATAAAAATACTCGGAAAATTTTGAATTTCGCGGGCTAGACAGGCGCCTTCACCTTAAGGTGTTATTATTAATATTATTTGTAGGTCGTGGACTTGGTGTATTTGAAATTAGAAGACTGGCAGGGGTTGATGGACAGTTACCCTGACATCAAAAAGGAACTGCAACATGCTGCTAATGAATTCAATAGGGCATTGATGAGGCAAAAGTTAGTATTATTTGTGTACTAATAAAAATAGTTGAAAAATAAAAATCAACCATTGCCACTCTGCGAAACCTTTTAAGTTTGTTTCAAAATTGAATTTCAAATCAATGATTAAAGTTATAGTTTAAAATTAATTAAGGTATAGAATTGAATTAAAGAGTAAAGTAATTGAACAGGGTATGTTATCTTTTTAAATGGGATTAGTCCCGCCACACTCCCACCGCTGTCACTTCTGTAAGACAGAACCGACAATTGTGTCAAATGATGACGCCGAGCTTTGTTTGGACCTCAACGATTCCTGTGGAACAGTTGAATTGTCTCGGAAACCGCACGAATTGAATCGAAAGAAAGAATAGAAGGAGTTTAAAGAAACCGTATGCTATATCACTCAGCCAGTGAGCCAAGAGATTTGTTATATAACCATTCATATTTTTGCTTAGGTACGGCAAAAGTTTCTCCACCCAAGGTGGCAGGGATGCAGAAGCGTTCTCGGAGCGACACTATGGAAGAAGCCACAGCGCTTTTAAGGACCCACACCCACTGATTCAGTGAGGCATACTACGCTTCATAATGAGACACAAACATGCTTTTCTGTAGTTGTGTGATTGAATACTTTATTGGTAAACTAAAGGCGTGATTCGAGCACAGTGTGCGCCAGCTGTAGGCGGTGTAAAGTAGCTCTATTCAGACAATAGGCGCTATCCCCGATGTGTTTTAAATGGCAGTAGGTAACTATAAAGCTCGCAAACATGAGCGAAGATCACGCATATTTATTGAATTATATTATATTCGTTATACATTTTTTTAATTCCAATGTACGGTGAGTAAGTACTTACTAAAGATTTATTTCTACTGGTAATTATTATTATTTATAATGTTTTTTCTTTATATTACGTAAGTAGATAATTTTAATGGATTTAATTTTAAACTTTAGCTTTATTATATTTTTTGTTAGTACCTAGGTTTAGTTTTTATTTTAATGTATTAATTAAATTTGGATGAATAATAATATTTTGCCTTGTATTACTGAATTTTATTAACCTCATGATTATATCGCTTTATTTCCCGGTCTTAATATTCTAAAGTAGTCCGTATTACGTTCTTTATACGGATTAGTCTTGATTAGTCGCTATAATGTTGGTTGATACTGAAACCGCAACACCGAACAAACTTCTACTTTTAAATATTCCGTGAAGTTTACATATTAGAAGTTTTCTCAGATTATGGATAAGTTTAATGCGTAGCGGCTTTTGAATTAAAAAGTTTATATTTTACTAAGTTGTGTAATTTCTCGTAGGGGGGTAAGTATATATCTCAGAGAGGAGTTAAAATTATGTTTCTTTTTGTTGTCTTAATGCGTTATTCCCGTGTCTTCTACCGTTTCCATTCTGTAATGCGCCTAATTGTATGCCTATGGTACGGAAAACATTTCAAATAGAGTTTCTTGATGCCGAAAAAAGTTAAGCCATCAGTGATCACGCAACTCAGAATCTCTATCCTACTAATATTATGAATGCGAAAGTTTGTGAGTGTGGATGTATGTATGTATGTATGTATGTATGTATGTATGTTTGTTACTCCTTCACGCAAAAACTACTGAACGGATTTGGATGAAATTTGGAACACAGATAGATTATAACCGGGATTAACATATAGGATACTTTTTAACCCAATAATCCAATACTACGCGGATGAAGTCGCGGGGCACAGCTAGTATTACATAAGCCTGAACGAATACCTATACTTACCGGTAATAAAAAAGTATGATTTTAACAGTAAATGTTATGAATTTCATGCATTGCTATCTTTAACAACGTTATTTTAAACGCTTGCAAATGCACTTATATCTGCATACATTTTAGAATAATACGTCTCAGAGAGTCATGCGATCATTTAATGCCTAGCCTAGTACTAGTCCTAGCCTACTTCCTAGCCTAGTACAATTCGGTGGAATATCGGCTTATAGTCTACTCTAATTGGTCTAACTTAATAAGCTATACATTTCCAGTATACAGGTTGAAACAGAAAGGGTATACTTTTTTTTTCAAAACTTAACTTTGTAATTCTAAAATTATCAGCTTTGGAGGAAACTTGAAAAACAAATGGTGTTACAGGGATACATACAGCTGTTGACATATTTCACAAGTCTAGAAAACCTTTAGTACTTCCACTGTCCCACAAAGCCTAAGTATGAGATTTACAATCTTAAGTTGCAAAAAAAATAGTACTTATACCGTTTTTGTTTCACCTCCGTTTTCCGTGTTCTTGTTTTGTGTTACCGTATTTGCTGACCTCTCATTGTACTAAAACCCTATACAATACAGTCAACGAGATCAACTTATACTGGAAATGTATACCTTGATATGTAGCAGTGTGCACTAATATTTACATGGAACGAGTGCCATCTGCCCTCCGAGACCTAACTATGGAGGCAAACGGTGACCTAAGGGCATGACCGTTTTTAGAAGATATAATTTTTTCAGGGTTTTGCCTGCCGGTAAAGATGTTTGAAAGAAACCTGCGATCTCCAACTTTACGTGTTTTTCTAAGCTAAAGGGACTCAAGTAATAGAATATCAAATATCCATTCAGAAATTCAGGATTAGAAAAAGACTACGTTGTACGATATTGCTTTTGCACAAGGCCTGCAATTTGCGAGGCCCGCCGGTTTATTTTCGCTCATATCGGATATCAATCCAGTCGTGATTGCAGACTAACAGTTTTAAAACGATTCAAAGGCGAGACATGTATCATTTTCGTTCAAAAACCGGAGCGTGCTACCTAATTGCGTTCGACTTTCAATATGGGATGAAATACTAGGTGGTGCTTGCTACTTCATTTTCATATCGAGGACCCTGAATGTTGTGAAAGCATTTTGTATCAATACCAAAAATGCCAACGTTTTAAGTGTGAAATACAAATTCCCTGGAAAGTTGTGTAGGTTTTACTACCATACCAATGTTAACATTTTGCTTCCCCCTCATTTGCACTGGACCAAACATGTTCACGAAAAATGATACCCGTAAACATGTAAAACAACCATGTAAACATGTTTCGTTCAGCGCAATCGTAGGGCTTGGATTCGTCAGTTATGGATTGTTGTTGTATGTGACTATCATCCTCATCTATACAAATAAATAAAATTGGAGTGTCTGTTTGTAATATCAAAATAACACCTTTTCTCTCTGTCTGTTCTGTCTGTCTGTCTTTCTGTCTGTCTGTCTGCCTGTCTGTCTGTCTGTCTGTCTGTGTGTTTGTTCCGGTTAATCTCCGAAACGGCTGGACCGATTTTGACGGGACTTTCGCTGGCAGATAGCTGATGTTATAGGGAGTAACTTAGGCTACTTTAATTTTAGAAAAACAATTAGGGTTCCGCGTAATAAAATAAAAGCACATGAAATCAAAGAGTATCTCCGAAACGGGTAGACCGATTTTGACGGGACTTTCACTGGTAGATAGCTGATGTTATAAGCAGTAACTTAGGCTACTTTTATTTTAGAAAAACAAAATAAAAAAAAAATAAAAAATGGGTCCTGTCGTGCGGGATCAGGACGCGGGAGCGGGCTTTTTTGTTAAGTTAAATTCCACGCGGACGAAGTCGCGGGCTCAGCTAGTTAATTAAATAAAGTACATAATCGTCACACAAAAGGTACAAAATAGTTTTACAGTAAAGCGGATAGCACGCGCCGAGAGATGAGGACACCAGAAACTCAATGGCGTTCACAGAAATATGAATTGCAATATTTATAAACTAGCAACAAAGTACCGGCATTTCATCAGACTCAACAAAAGAATTAACAACAACCATAGCACCGAGACTGTAGTACATTTGACTCACGCCCCGATGTATAAAACATAGCGCCCTCTCGCGGCAAACGAAACAGAGCGTGTTTTACCTGAACAAACGTTTGGGGGACTGTAACGTAACGTAGAATATCGCGTTACCGTTTCATAAATTCCTCACGGTATGCCCCGTAACAATGACAAATATCATAGGTAAGCACGTGAGCGCTCGTGTATACAACAAATAGCTCAGGAGGTCGCTTTTTAAGTTAGAAAACAAACGAAAAAACACGAAGCCAAGATAAATAACAGGTTCCAGTTACCTATTTACACCGGTTTCTGTATCGGTTTTTTATCAGTGGAGTTCTTCATAAAGGAAGTTATAGGAGTATGTAGGCTTTTTCGTTAAAATTAATATATTTATCAACGTAACTGTGAAAAACTTATATTTTCTAAAATATTTAAGTTCTTAGCTGTTTGAGAAGTCATTATCCGTCTTTTTTTTCTCGTATCCGAAATTTAAAATCAATCTCGGATATATGCATATATTTTGATCGATCAATTACCCTAGTATCAAGCGCACACGCAATCTGCGATTAGTTAGTCGCAAGTTTCACCCAAAAAAGGGATTGTAATATCAATCTTAGATAGCGAAAATGTTCCAAGATTGATTTATTAACTTCGGGCGAAAACACATCTTAAGTAAGGACTATACGAGTATAATAACTATAGTTTATGTTCGTATTTGAAATCGATTTGTTAACAACTTTTACCGTTATCTAGTGAAAGTATATTAAATTTCCAATGAATACAAATTAGGTCTAGCTCCTAGGCTACAACAAAACACATTATGAAACGAGTGTTACTCTTCATTTGAGGGATGTTAATAGACGCCATATATCTTTCAGTTTATTACTCGGATTATGCTTTATGAACTCAATTCGAATGGTATGGGCTTGCATTATTAAATAAAAGTACTTGTAGCAACATGAATAATGGTTTATTCAAATCATAGATAAAATACCATTTAAAAGTGCCATCTCACTGCAAATTTATTAAGAATTGTAGTAAGACTATTATCATTGATATTTCTATACTTATGTATAGATTATATGGAGCGTCGCGACGCCGCTATGAAAACGTCGCGACGCCACTACGAGAGTCGCGATTTGCGGCACAACGCAGCACAAGCTTAGCAGAATTCAGCGAAAAGCTTAGTCTTATGCAAAATCAAAATGGCCATGCTAACTTCTCGGACTGTCAAAATGTTAACAGCAACTCGTAACTTGACCAACAATTATTTTTCTTCTATGTTCGAAATAAATTTTATTCAAAGGACAAAATAAAAGACGATCTTACATTTCAACGAGAAAATAAAACACTGCCATAAATCTTAGAGCTTCAAAGAAAACCTTTCTGAAACTTTTGTAATATCATACCACGATTTCCCAACATTGTCTAACATTCGTCAATATGAATAACAGGGAAAATAGTAGGAGAAAAGAACTGAAAACGTGAAACAAAATATCCGCTAGAGCTGCAGGATTTGTAGCCAACTGGCACTATTACTGTTCATCTACTGAGCAGAAGAGAAGGGTTGTATTATGTGAACACACGATATTGTTCAAGGCAGCAAATATAAAAGTATACTTCTTCTACCGTTACATGAAGGGACGTAATAAAGGCACGGTGCATGGGGATACATCGTAATGTCATTCTACACAATTGTTTAATATTTTCTCGTAAATAACGAGGACTTTTGAAATTGGTACCCAGCGGCCATGTTTAACTTTTTTGCTCAAACTCGTACAGAAGTCTGCACAAAGAGAGAAATTTTGGGAATGATGAATGCGAGTCGGGGGATTAGCGCGAGTGTTAAAAATGTCTTAGTGTTTCTGGCTTCCGCACTTTTTGCCCGAATTCCTTATTCATGGCATTTTTTGTTCAACAATTTTACACTTTTGGTTTACATTACATGAAGTGATTTGTTCAAAAAATCAGTCTTGGCCTTTCGTTATTCCAGACCAAGATGAACATATCTATGTGAATATTAATTACTTGTGTGCAGTATTACATGGATCTTCTCAATGAATAGAACGTAATTAAAGTGTAGACTAATGATAGTTGCAAGAAAATCGGGAGTTGAAATTCTTGCAAATTAGTGAAACGTCGGCATTATCTGCGAAGCTTCGTCCAGCGAATGCCTCGACCGACGATTATTATTCAAGCTTACAAGTTCAACAACCAGGACTTAGAGTTTGACTGGAATGTTATCAGGAATTCTGAACATAGGTATGTGATCATAATAAGTTTAATAAAAGGTGGAAACCTAAGGCCGCCTCTTATTAAATTAATATTTAAATCCTTCCTATTTCGCCAATTTTCTTTTTATAGAATTAACAGTCTGCAAACTAGCACACTATAAAATAGTAATTGTAACCCATAGATGCTTGCTATACCAAAGTCATTACTCGCACGTTACCGACTTGAAGGGGAGTGGCACCGAAGAAGGGCGAGGGGAGGGGTGTTGATCTTTCGGATCGCTCAATCGTACGAAACGGTATTACCATTATAGCTTACTAGCTGTGCCCCGCGACTTCATCCGCGTAGTATTTTAACTTAGCAAAAATTTCGGGATTATCGGGTTAAAAAGTATCCTATATGTTAATCCCGGTTATAATCTAGCTGTGTTCCAAATTTCATCCAAATCCGTTCAGTAGTTTTTGCGTGAAGGAGTAACAAACATACGTACATCCACACTCACAAACTTTCGCATTTATAATATTAGTAGGATAATAGCTACTATACACCGATTTTCTGTGACGGAGTGGTACTACCCTGGACGAGAGAGCTAGTATATGAGCTGTAGTCAATTGGCTACAACTTGGCTATACCACCGTTAATGGTAGACAAATAAATTGGCGGGAATATGAAACAAGTAGGTAAGTACCCAATCAAAAACCTTATATACGATTATGTAAAAATAGTTACACATATTGATATCTTATATAATGTGCTCACAAGACTTATAAAAATATTGTTCACAACCACCACCACCAACGCCGAGCGACGCCGAGTGATGCCGAACGCCGCCGAGCGGCGACGTATATAAGACGGTGCACACGGCCCTCGCCCTCTTCTTCTTGCATTTTTTTAATTACCTTATACGTATGCCACATTCGCATTATTAATGTTAAAAGCGAATAAAAACCTTATAAAACTTATATAAACGCTTTATTACTGAGTTCAGACTTTATTAAACTACTGTACAGACCCTTCAGCGCAGAAAACACCGAGAGTAGGTACACATCAAGTACAGACCTCAACAAATATATTAAATTGTAGATGCAAGAATAATCTGTGTTAGACTACGTTTCTTGCATCTCTATATCTTTATTACCGAGAGAAATGCAAGACTTACGAAGACGATCGCGCTGGTCAGTTGGGAACTGCTGACGGAACACTCTGAACACCAATTAACATCGCCACTCAACACCCCGCGCCGCTATCAATATCGTTTTTAATTAACAAACTTTCGCAATTGATTGGGAATGTATACCGATGACTATAGTGTTCTACATTTCATAGAGTTGTTAAAGTTCTGAATTTCAGGATTGTTGCAGATTTAGTTAAAACACAGAGTTACATAAATGTTGTTCTGCCATATAAATAGTTTCTAGGAATGAAATATGCTTTACGATATACCTACCAAATACACATAAAAATCGCTCGAGCCGTTTCGGAGGAGAGCGACCACAAACACCCTGACACGAGATTTTTATATATATAGATGAAATTAAATGCCTAATTCTTTGTTTTCGGAGAAATTCCTAGTGTTTGGAATATCATTGAAGTCCGTTAAACGTGCGTTAAGTTGACTACAGCGCATACACGGGCTGCCTCGACCGGCGCAGATCGATCCGTTATTTTATGAAATCGTTGCGACTTTTTCATATAACAAAGTCGGCGGACAAGTGCACGATCTCAGTTATCAAAAGTAGTGCCAAAATACAAGACATGCGATTCTTTATACTTTGCGCAGATAGTTTTACACAACTTGACACCAATAATCCAATAAACAGCACACAAAGAATCTGTATTGAAATTTGCCACCCGCTCGATAAATCCACTTTTGCGAATGGATCTCGCTCTCACGCAAATGGAGTCTAGTTTTGTTAGACCGAAACAAGATAATGTGATGTTATTTGTTGTATTATTCGGCCTTACATGAGTAGGTATTCTTTTGTTTTGTTGTCAGTCATTCGGCGCGGTATCAAACACAAAAAAGTAGTGTTTTGTCAGAAACACAGACCTCGAAAAATTTTCGATGGACGGCAAGCGAAGGACGGCGATGGACGCCATCCGAACCTTTGTTTATCCATTTTTATAGTATCCATAATTAATATTTCTATAATACTTAATTACGCAAATCACATATCGGTTAGATTTCGATAATGCGAAAAGAATTAAAAAAATATTTTTTAAAGCATTTCAGAACTCAAGTAATGATATTATTTTCCTCACCAGATCAATATTGTTTGTCAAACATAAGTTGGTTGGTTGGTATGAATTATTTTTGTCATTTGTTTGTTTTCATTTTGTATAATGTAAATATTCTGTAAGTTAATGAATTCTTCATAACTGTACATTGAATGAATTATTTACTTGTATTGTTCAAAAACGAAATCCCTTTGTATGTAACAGAAGCAGTTACAAATTCCATAAACTACTGCAGCGGTTGGAGTATTTGCCTTACAAGGCAAAGATAGATACGGAGCGGGCATAAAGGCGCCAACTGAATACCGCGTATTATGCGCGATGTTCTCTTTGCTACATTAAGTCCGCATATTTGGCTACAAATAATACTCAAGAACTTCCAATGAACTGTCGTTTAATTATGCATACGTAGGTTTTTTTCCAGAAATATCTAATCCTACTAATATTATAAATGCGAAAGTTTGTGAGTGTGGATGTATGTTTGTTACTCTTTCACGCAAAAACTACTGAACGGATTTGGATGAAATTTGGAACACAGATAGTTTATAACCTGGATTAACACATATAATACTTTACTTAACTCTACGCGGACGAAGTCTCGGGCAGAAACTAGTCTATTATACTGAGAACATTTTCCATTATACACGACACGGCGTTGAGGGCGTATTATACGCGCGTATTTTACGCGCCAATCCTTTGCGTTGGAGCCCTAATGCAGCGGGCCCCGAAGGAACCAATACACGGTTCAATTTGTCGGCAGAAATTATCACTGAATAAGTGACAAGGCTTTTTTGAACGACGCACGCACCTCAAGGGTGGCTGAAATTATGTTCTTTTTTTATTTATTGTTGAGATTTTTGTGTGGGAAAGTTCTTTTTATAATAGGTTTTAGAAAACTTTAGGCACTCACGATATTTTTCAATACATTATTGCATTCTATATGTACTATTTGCAGGTGTGTGTATAGACTGTCATATGGTTGTAATCAAAGAATTTGTAATAATTATTAAAAAATATTTGTAATAGCTACTTCACTTTACTTAATTTCTTCTTTACTGATATAATATTTGCATAAACATGTCGTACGGAGTACATGATTATCATGCAATGGATCCTGTTGGTGTGTTTAGATATTTTGTTGTATCGCTAATTGCTGTACAAGTGTCCATCTAGCTCACCATATATAAAATTTACTTGATTAATCAATTGACGGATGGATCCACCTCATTTGACGACCGCTTGGCGCAGTGGTTCGAGCGTAGGCCGCCCGGCGCAGTGGTTCAAGCGTAGGCCGCTCGGCTCACTGCACCGGCTTGTTGCGGGTTCGATTCCCGTCGGAATACATTTGGAAAATAGGCTTTTTGTAATTTGCCCCGGACTTGGTGTCACTGGGATCGCCCCCAGTCCGTTGTAAGGTACCCATAGTACAAGCGTTGCTAAGTTTGGGACCATACAGTTGGTGTGTTCGGTAGTTATTTATTATCAGTGTAAGGGTTAGTTTATTGGTGTTATATAACTACATTAGAAAGATAAAATCGTGTGAAATATTCATCCCTTGCTGTGCTAGCTCAGGTCTGCATCACCCTAGTATTTAGGAGAAATGTACTCTGATAATGGCAATTGGCCGATATAATCACCGGACTGGACGAGATGTACTCGACAAAGTTTGAAAACATGTTTAACCAACTTTCGCGGAGGAGGGTTATACTATTAAACAGTGACAGCGCTTCAGGCAGCGTATAATAAGGACAAAGGCTAATGTTTCTTGTTGCGTGGCTAGCGGGGTATACATGAAAGGCACAATCGCCCGTCCAATAGTTAAATCGACCTTTACCTCCTATTAAATAAGGACCATAATACTATCAACGAAACGTATGTGCATTGCTGTGCAACTCTGTACATATCTACGACTAGCTCTGCCCTCGACTTCGTCCGCGTGGAATTTAATTGACAAAGTTTCATAGAAACTTTCATCCCCTATTTTATGTACCTTGGGGGTAGAATTAATCAAAATCCTTTCTTAGCGGATGCCTACGTCATAACATCTACCTACATGCCAAATTTCAGCCCGATCCGTCCAGTGGTTTGGGCTGTGCGTTGATAGATCACTATGTCAGTCAGTCAGTCAGTCAGTCACCTTTGAGTTATATATATATTTAGATGGATACAGGGGTGTATCCATATGGTTATAATTCCACAATTTTATATCATGAGTTATGAAAACTCTGATAAATATTTTGTGGAAATGTTTCTTTTGATATTCATTGTAATCCACAACTTATACCTTTCATTCATAATGATACGATAAGATAAGATACGGTTCTCGAATTACCTGACGAAGTTCTCGTAAATTGATCGATTCGATACCTCAAAAATATTTTTATTTCTTCTCAACACTCTTTGTTCTAGGTTTATATCCAATTTGGAGTTCATTCCGGTTCGCCCATGGGACGCGCGGTAAGTAATTCTTTGTGTTCCGACTCCTTCTAATGTACCGCGCTGGATATTCTGATGATTTATTAATGTTATGGCACGATGCGAAGTGTATTTGAAGATCTCTTTAAATTCTTCTTGGAGATAAATGTTTTGAGCGTTCGCTGTCGGAATTATATGAAAGCAGATGATTATAACTGTCTAAAAATTGTTTGGACAACATTTTCTTTCAGAGCTCTCGATTACCTAGACGTTTCTAATATTACTGGAGTCTAGAGACTAGACTAGACAATAGTTCCAACTTAAGGAACAATTGTAAGGATACTTGCTAAATGTTGAAGAAACACATCGTGAGGAAGTCTACTACGTTTTTCGAAAGACGTGGGAAGTTCGCCAACCCACACCAGGCTAGTTTGTTAGACTATGACTCGATTCCCCTCTTGCATTGAGGGGAATGCTACACATTAAATTGGGCCCAAAATAACATCGGCGAAATATGAATGTGCTGCACTGTATGTCTACCCACCCAGATCACGGTAATTTTCGAACCCATTACCTAGGTATTAGGTACAATAGAAATTGAGAGCTTATTAATTTATCATTACACTAATCTATTGTAAATCTTCAGTTCGTGCTTGACGCGATTCTATTGGGATTATTGGCTCCCCTGGGTTCGTGGGGCTTTGGACATTCCCGTATCCGTGACTAGACATAGTGTATTAATAGACGACATAATACCTCAATATAAGAATATTATGATAGTCTCTAACAGAACTTTTAAACTGAGAGAAAATAAATACCTATAAGAAATAATGAAAACATGTTTTTTTTGTAATTCTTTATGGTTTTTATTTGTAAATGATTTGTTATTGCAGCAAATTGTATAATGTAAATAAGTATAAGACATTAGGTAAATCCTTGCTGTAAATAATTAGAAATTACTTAGTAAGTCAAATCTTAAGAGCTACATACTAACATTTTTAATCTAAATTCTAGCTTCATGAATCTTAGATCAATATTGTTCTGTTTCAAATATACAGAAAATAAGTAAAACAGAATAAAACATTACCCAAATTGCAAACGCGAATAATGCGAAAACACTCGTCAATTGTTTAAGTTTAACAAACCACCAATCAGCGACCGCGAAATTTAAACGAACATTGTTTGCTGTAAAACGAGGTCGGTTAACAATAACACTTACTTGTATTGTATGGCGGGTGTGAGTACGCGTAGCCAAGGTAAAAGCTGGTACCGACAACTTTAAATTGAAACCCAGGAACTTGTTAGAGGAAACGGTTTATACTTCATTCCGAGAGACGAATTTCACCGAACAATTTGTACTTTGAAAGTTGGGTGTTAGAGTAGGTACCTAGTTTTTGATATCTTAGTTATCTATTTGTGGTCGGAATAATTGGTACCTTTATTTAACTCTTCTACATATGTGGGCAGAATAATAACATATAAAAATCACGGACCTAGATTTATTTTGCTCTGCTAAAGGTGCCCACCTGAATATAAATATATTCAGGTAGCTATTTATGCAGCATGGACCCAACGACCAATATGATTCTGCAAACTGAAACCAACCTACAACCACTTGCGCTAGGGTTGGCTTTGGTCTTCAGAAGTAAGTGTATAATTTTACACATTTTTGGCATATAAGAAACTGTAATGTTATAATAACGTAACGTAACTATACTTTAAATAAATATTTGTATCAAACTATTTCATCATAATATTTAATTAAAATTGTCCGTCGTTTTTATCTTGCATTATTATATCACCGAACAAAGACAAAATATAATACTGATATTAATCTTAATTAGCGGAGTTCCAAGTCAAAGCCGATTAATTTCTTGCTGCGGCAGTAAGTGAATCTCGGGGCTTTAAAAAAATATTTCTGTTAGAATATTAAAATTCATTTTATATTTCTGCACTGCGGTGGACAATGGACAATCTGATTTTAATTTCCTACCTATTATAATTGTTAGTCAAGTCTGCTAAGGTTAATCTATTACAAAAAAATACTTTTAGTACTAATCTAACGACTGAATATAGAAACGATACTGAAAAGTGAGTAATTTAATCAATGGTTAGGTGTTAAAAAAAAAACTAATTTGTTTTGTGGTAGGTAAACCATCTTTAGCATTTACTAAGGAGCTATGCAAAATATTGAGCATTATTAAAATAATAACTCATACAGGATTATTGGTAACAACTTCGCAGTAATATAGTTCTGAGAGGTGTTAGTATTTCACCAATAACTGGGGAATCGAATCCGCAACCACCCGGTGCAGTGAGCCGAGCGGCGTACCTTCAAACCGCTGCGCCAAGCGGTCGTCAAAAAAACTAGGTGAACGCAATTTCCCTGAACACAATAAGGGATAAAAAGCTACGGTAACAATTATAAATCAACAATACGCTCCGAACAATGGCAGCGCCGAGTGTTCGCTAGTCGCCAACTTTAATTATGTTAAAACTCATTGTTGTTCGCATAAAATCTCATTAGAAAGTGGGGTCTTTCAATACGTAATGAGATTTTATGCGTGTATGTTTGTATACTGTCCGTGTATTTACGCACACACTAGAACGATTAAACCAAATCATTTTAGATAGCACACTTTGTGTTCGACTACCTAATGATTCAAATTTGTTTTCGTAGGCGCTGGATCGTGGCCATTGTCTGTCTACGCGCGTAGTACGCCGTAGCAAGGATATTACTACGATCGTAGCACATCATACAGAAAAAGAATAGCTAAGTCTGTAATGTTTGTTAGATTTTTGAAGCCTTAAGTAAGAACGAATAAGTCTAAAATATCAACAGCTATCAGGCCAAAATACCAGATTTTTCTAGAAACTAGACGCACAAAAAATTACACAAAACCGTGATAACTACTTCGACGTGATGAGTTAAGCTTATATGTTTCTTACATGTGTTTGGACAGGAATCAAACTTGCGGTTCCGTAGGCAGTCTAACTCCTTATCTAACATACCATTTGACGTAACTCAGCAGAGCAGTCAAGGATGAAACTGGGTATTAGATTAATATAGTTAGAGCAAAATACGTAAATTATTTTATACTAGCTGAGCCCGCAACTTCGTCCGCGTGGAATTTAACTTAACAAAAAAGCCCGCACCCGTGTTCTGAGCCCGCGCGACAGGACCCATTTTAGTAAATTTTGTTTTTCTAATATAAAAGTAGCATAAGTTACTGCTTATAACAACAGCTATCTACCAGTGAAACTCCCGTCAAAATCGGTCCAGCCGTTTTCGAGATACTCTTTGATTTCATGTGTTTTTTTTTTACGCGGGACCCTAATTGTTTTTCTAAAATTAAAGTAGTCTAAGTTAATCCTTAAAACATCAGCTATCTGCCAGTGAAAGTCCCGTGAAAATCGGTTCAGCCGTTTCGGAGATTACCCGGAACAAACACACAGACAGACAGACAGACAAAACATTTTTAAATCGCGTTTTTGTTATAGGTGTCGTATGTACTTTCATATGCAAATATTTCATGTGAAAAGGTGTTATTTTGATATTACAAACAGACACTCCAATTTTATTTATTTGTATAGATTATTACTAAAAGTGAAATAATTTCAACAAAACTGTAAAACATTGCATAAATACTGATGTTAAAAAATTCCGATCAGGTTAAACGAAAACAATAGCGCTAGGGGGCTGACGTCATCGCCATAAGTTAGAACGTGTACATAATTCAATATAAGTCAAATACGAGTATCCAATTAACAAGTAAGTTCATAGATACTTACGCGGTGAATGAACCAATATATTAAATATGTACCATTTGATGAAGGTTCCAATGAAAGTTTATTAGTTTTTCCCAGGAATTCGGTGAATAATATAACATCAGTGGGGAACAGTTGAAATGCGGGGAAATTGTACGACACGAATGTCAAAGTCACACTCAAGCTTTCAGTTGGATTAGGGACCGTTTTACGATGCTATAGGTGTGTCTCTAAAGAACACTTTATATTCTTGAGGATTGAACTCACGGATTCCTCACTGGAATTCTTAAAAATCTTAACAACATGTAACCCGACTAAGGAATTGCATGAATTTGATTCAGAACTACCGATATATGGCGCTAGTAGTATTCATAAATACTTAAATATTATAGTATATATTATAGTATACCCGACAGACGTTGTCCAGTTTTTTAGGGGTATGAAAAATAGATAGTAGCCGATTCTCAGACCTACTGAACATGCATATAAAATTTCATAAAAATCGGTCAAGCCGTTTCGGAGGAGTATGGTAACTTTCATTGTGACACGAGAATTTTATATATAAGATATTGTTTTTCTATCACTTGACATATTTAATATTGTACTATGTTTATATTAATGAATTCAGAATGTTCACAACTTTCATTAAAAATCCCACTCGATACGACAGAGAAAAAAAAATCAGGGTTCCCCACATTTTTTTGTAACACTAGGTCATTTTGATTATGTTCGTATAAAATGTAGCCTATGTCACCCGGAACATAATAACACATGGATTTATACCTCCATTTAATTTAATCAATCAATTGGAACAATCAATCATTGGAATAGTCATTCAGAATAAAAAAAAAACGTTCGGATGGGTAGAGTAGGCGAGAAATGAAAACACAACCCTTCCTATTGGCTTGAACGCTTTTTACCCGACTATAGGTAGTCGGGTAAAAAGCGTTAAAGCTCAAAAGAGCGTTGCAAGTGAGTAAAAAACCCATCGCGCTGATTATGCCAGCTTGCATTGCAAATTGTCTCGCTGCTCCTCTGCTAGATTATTCTATGTAAGAAGATTAAAACACATTTGACTTTTCCTAAGTGAATTCATTTTACAAAGTGTTACATGGCTCATTCTAACGCAATCTCGCCTCCGTGCACTTGGTAGGTGCCGGCGCGTTGATTAACGTTGAATCAAGCTAGCGTCTTCGACACATTACGCGATATTGAAAAATGGATAGTAAGCGCTATTGTAATAAGGTGGTATTTTGTACCAATTAAATTCTGAATATTTAACACATATATATATTATATTTATGCAGCAATACATACTTTATCTATTAACCTGAGCACCTACTTATTTTATGTCAGAAATTTATAGTGATGTGACTTATAGTTTCTCAACAGAAAATCCAAATCACACCCAGAACCTTATAATCGGCAGATTTTAAGCTTTCAAACCTTAAACTTAGACCAACGAAACAGATTCAGATGTTTTGAATTAACAAGGGTGTATCAAAGTTTTATAGGGTGATAAATCAAACAAGTCTTAATTCCTGTCTCGATCCATGGAACACCATTTTTGCAATATCGAAATCAAGTGGTGGCGGCATAACCAGTACAAACCACTTGTTACTACGCTATTTGAAACAAGCTTTCAAACTTAATGAATATTTAATTTAATCACACAATTAACTTCCCATTCACTAACAAAGGATTCTGCGAAGCGAGGTAAGGCGGCCTACAATTTTTGGCCTAATGAGTTAATTAAGCCAAATTGCATTGCCGGCCCGTAGTGGCTGCTATTTAAGTAAGGCATTTTAGATTGCACTGATGAGGTGTATTAAATTTAGATATACTGCGTTTTTCAGCTGACATCCACTGTCCAATAGTCATTAATTAAGATTAATAGTTGTAGTATATTGAAAATACAGATAACAAAATTTCCTTTGCGTGCGACACAATAACTACTTATATAACTGTCTTGAGATAGTATTTGCTTAAACAAAAACATTAAGCTTCAGTTTATAGGATGCGAGCTTCGACGTGAGCGCAGTAGGTATTTTATAATGAAACGCGGTTGCACGATAATAATGTTCAAAGTGCAATATACACGAGCGATTTTCGCGTTAAACATAAAAGCATTACCGACGGGATGAAGTTTCATAAAATTCCGTGGAACGAACTCAATCTCGGTCCCCCTCCCCCGCATCCCCGCGCCTCACACCCCCCTCTCCTTTCGGCGGAGGCTATAGATTCTGATTAAAAATTAATTAAGGGGCTAACTCCGCGTAAAGAGCCACATTTGATGCCTTTGATTACCGTTGTAAAGTTTCCAAATAACGTTTGCATTGAAAAGTCGAGTTTCTAAGTAGCTAACATTGGAATTTAAGGTATGAGATGGAATAAAATATAAAATAACCGACAAGGAATTACAACCATTACAGTGGTATCTACAATTTTGGTACCTACCTACTAGAGTCTTTCGTACATAGCAAGTTTATAGCAAGTGAAGTCTGAACTACGTCGCTGCTGACGTTACACCAATAAACTCTTATAAAAACTCAATCAGCCGTGAAAATTGATGGTTGAGCTGTCTTCAAATAGGCACGAATGCAAATTTATAATAAGAGCTGGAACAAATTTTGTTCGAATAGCACAGACTAATAGGTATTTGTGCAACTTTATTAAAATGTGATCTTTTTTGGATACCATGTGAAACTTTTCGTAGTACCCTATGTTACTTTCGTATTTTAAAAGGAAGTATAAGTTAATGTTTAAAAAAGTTACACGAGTTAAGAAAAACATATAGGGGTTTAGGTATGTTAATCTCTACAAAACGCAGCAATTCACAGACTCTGTCGCTTCACAAAAAGCAACTACTATGAGAACGTTTTAGCAAGATTGTACCGAGCCACAAGCTTGTTACAACAGTAAAACATGTTTTATACATGAGCTCTGGACCCGCCAATAAACTCTGATTAAAACTTAATCAGCCGTGTAACTCGCGTTCAGCGTTTTTGCCGAAGGGCGGGTGCAGTTTTGACTTGCGTGCACACTTAATTATAAGGAGTGCAGTGAATCTCGTTAATTACCACCCTTAGAATATATTATGTACAAAATTTGTATGATACACCTTACTGTTTAAAATGTTATTTAACCCCGTAAAGTGTTTAGAACCCTTCAAAATACAAAATAATAAATAAATAATTTTTTTTTTTAAGACGATTTGATATTTTTACCTGACGATATTTAAATACGGAAAATCATTTTACATTTATAACAGTTACCTACCATACAATCTTATATCCCTAAAATAATATATTATGATATCAAAAAACCTGCGGCACATTTATTTCGAACTTATCAAAACATCCAACCCTCCTGTTCGAGTTTAACGATTTCGCATTTCATCTTTCCGTACCTCAACATAGATTGGTCCCAGGAAGGAGTGTGCCTCAGGTCACTACACATAAGGTACAAAAATATAAATTATATATGTCGGCCCTTACAAAGTGGCCCTGCGAGGCGGTCCGATGGGCTTAATGATCCGTGAACTTGGAACGCGCGACTAATCGGGCTCGGAAAGCTCGAGGGCCGTTATGATGAGAGAAATTTGTATTATGTGAACTCAGAGAAAAAAGTTAACTTGATCAAACTGACTACACTATCCTCCTCTTCATGACTTTAGCGTCCTATTCAAATAACGCATGATATTATGAATGAGGCCGTGGTATAGTGAAGCTCCTGATTTTATAGTTTCGTGACGTTCTTAACAATAGCGTCGCGACGCTCTTATTATTTCATAGTGGTATCGCGACGCTCTTGTTATTTCATAGTGGCGTCGCGACGCTCTTGTTATTTCATAGTGGCGTCGCGACGCTCTTGTTATTTCATAGTGGCGGCGCGACGCTCTTATTATTTCATACTGGCGTCGCGATGCTCTTATTATTTCATAGTGGCGGCGCGACGCTCTTATTATTTCATAGTGGTTTCGTGAAGCTCTTGTTATTTCATAGTGGCGTCGCGACGCTCTTGTTATTTCATAGTGGTGTCGCGACGCTCTTGTTATTTCATAGTGGCGTCGCGACGCTCTTATTATTTCATAGTGGCGTCGCGACGCTCTTATTATTTCATAGTGGTGTCGCGACGCTCTTATTATTTCATAGTGGTTTCGCGAAGCTCTTGTTATTTCATAGTGGCGTCGCGACGCTCTTATTATTTCATAGTGGTGTCGCGACGCTCTTATTATTTCATAGTGGTTTCGCGAAGCTCTTGTTATTTCATAGTGGCGTCGCGACGCTCTTGTTATTTCATAGTGGCATCGCGACGCTCTTGTTATTTCATAGCGGCGTCGCGACGCTCTTGTTATTTCATAGTGGTGTCGCGACGCTCTTATTATTTCATAGTGGTTTCGCGAAGCTCTTGTTATTTCATAGTGGCGGCGCGACGCTCTTGTTATTTCATGGTGGTTTCGCGAAGCTCTTGTTATTTCATAGTGGCGTCGCGACGCTCTTGTTATTTCATAGTGGCATCGCGACGCTCTTGTTATTTCATAGCGGCGTCGCGACGCTCTTGTTATTTCATAGTGGCGTCGCGACATGTACGTCTAAAGTTGTATTAGCATCATTGTCTACAATTCGCCAGCCATTGCCGATCACATAGTACTCTAAACAAAAATATCAGGGTATTATTACACTTGGTTATTTATCTACTCCTTGCTCCAGCAAGAAGACATTCACCGTCTTTCTAATTTATGAAATTTGACATTACCGCAGGTCAAAATAGAACACGTTAATGATGACGTAACCCTAAGTAAAAAGTGTTATGTAGGATCCATGAGAAAATAACTGTGTCAAGTTCACATTATACGTGTTCGTAACATTCTTCATTGCCGTAAAGTCAAGTTCGGGAAATTCATTGCTTAAGATATAGCTTTGAAATCATAAAGTATCTATGTGTGAAATTGCCAAAGCGACACGATCTCTCGTTTCCTTTAGAACTGAGTATTTTTCTTTCTTTTTCTGAGTAAGTCCTGCTACCTTGCCAGATTCTACTTTCTAATATAATTTCATTCTTATGCCTTAGAAAGCATATGACCTTTACTTTCACCGTGAAAAAAGCTTTTTTGTGATAAGAATGATATAAATCGTCACGCTTAAAAGCGTTACGCTCCCTTGAGGCATCTGTTATTAATTTTGTAAACTACTTTGTAACTTCCACTGTGAAAAAGTTATCTTAAAATTCAACTAGATGGCGTAAGTGAAAAAATAAAAGAAAAGAAAATTAAAAGAACATTTCTTAAGCACCATGGTGTGTTAATGCGTTTACCTTACTTCTTTTATCAAAGCGTTTACCTAGTTCCATTTAGAAAAACAAATATTGTTACACCTACGCATTATATTATACGAGTATTATCTAGTTATACCTACCTACATTTTACATTTGACGTATAACATCAATTCTAAACCTCAGTGGTTTTTTGTATGTATGTACTTAGACAATATTACATATTGTGTTAAAATGATAATAAATAAATAATAATAAAGTAAAGTTTGTAACGTCCACTGTGAAAAAGTTTTCTTAACAATCAACTAGATGGCATAAGTGAGTTATTCGGGTGACTGGATGCTAAGACATCTTAAAACATAAAATGTTGAGTATATAAAACACTGCACAGAGAACTTCGTTCCTAACAGGGGTCCCCCAACAGCACAATTTTTTTTTCAACCTGTTAACCTTTTAAGGTAAACGGAAGCTATTTACCATGATTACCATCTTTCCGTTCCGTTTACGCCGAAACGTTAAACGTTCTAATGAGCATAATAAAATATATTTATTGCATTATAACTAATCATATGAGTTAGTAAACAAACCGTAAATATGTTCTGATTAGGCTAAACATACGTAATTAGTTATTTAATTGACACGTTCGTTCGTAACACACGATAGAGTTTATTTTTATAGGGTTACTATAGGTCTGGAACGTATCAAATATTCAGATGTTATGGCATCTGAATTTATAATATTTGATACGTTCCAGTTTACGCGTCAGAACTTCCGCCCTGCGTTCTATTACTCAGATTACTGGCGTGGCGAGGATACCGGAAGGAGACATTTGCCCAGCAGTAGGATATGTAACAGGTTATAAAAAAATACAGAAAATAAATTAATTGTCCTATGGTATTTTGGGATAGGGTTTCATTTCGTCATGTAGTCTTATACAGGTACTACACAATTTTGAAAACAGGAACAGACAAAATCTATAAAGCCTAATGAAATAAACTGAATATCTTCATAGTCCTAATGTAATTGCATGCAATTGACGCAACTGGTTTCATATAACAATTTGTTACTTTTATACTCATTTACTAATACGTGTTTTTAACGTCTGTAGACCTTCTTGTAGGCTGATTTCAGCTCCAAGCATAGGGTGAATGCGGTTTAAATTCCTGTCAAGAAAAAATCAAAAAGGGCCGTTCTGTAATTTTTCCTTTTCTGAGCGTCCATTGTATGGTGGGTACCGTACTATGGACGCTCAGAAAAGGAAATAATACATGTACAAGAGTTGCTTAATTTGGAACAGATTAGCGCATCATAATAGAAAACTTTGAAAGGCGAAACACAACAGCAACCTGTTATCCGAGTAGGAACAGGAATGGCGAGACAACTTGTTGTACAGATAACGAACTGGTCCACAGTTTGTTAGTGCTTTGTCCAGGGTAGCCACAGAGTCCGGTTTAGATGGACTGACCTTAAAGAATCGGGTTTAAACAATTTAATATTAAGCCAAGCGGCTTAATATTAAATTTAGAATACCTTTTGCATTAAATTACCTATTCAAGTACTTAAATACTATTATGATTATATTATTAAGTGTATTAGTGTTCTATCTCAGTCGCACTTTCATGGGGTAGTGCGGTGAATTCACATATTGTAACTTTGTACTGTTTTTTTTTATCGGAAGCATATTTTTTGTTATTTATTTAAAGTTGAAATTAAATTTACTGTTGACAGACAAACATAGTAGATGCTGACGACGAGTAATAAATAATGGGTGCAGCATAGAAAATAAGGACGTTTATGTCCAGTAGAATTTTATAATTTTTGGAAAATATGTTGCAAGAATCAAAATAACATATTTGTAATTAATTAGAATATCTCGTTGGACTTTGTTACGCTATCGTGGTCTGTGTACCTACTGTCCTAGAATTATGCCGGCGGTCTTATTTGTAATACAACTGTTGGTCAACTTTGTTTATTAACACGGCGACGAGTTTGCTTGAGTTTGTATGGGATGCTCCACAATAACACATAGTTTTCTGGGCTGGTATAATTTTGTTTCCAATTCAATCAAGGGTTTGTTCCTAAAATGTAGTTTTTGACTTCCTGCGTGGAAACAAAATATAGAGTTGAGGCGAAATATTCTCTGAATATAATTCCTATTACATGACTTTTAAAGGAATAAATCCAAATAAAATATCGTTATCATTATCTATCCGTGATGTAAGTACATAACTAAACTCATCATAATAAACAGAGGTAGTTCTTAAAATCGTCAATAGATGCCGTTACACGTAACTTGCAAGAATTTCATTTTTAATATTGAATACCTACTACTGAATTTGCCGCTTCTGAATGCGTCTCCGCAATTTGTCGCCTCCAATCCGTCAGCGCTGTAATTGGCAGGTTGGAATGACGCGATTGACTGGCCGCCAGTGAAACGCAGTTTGCGTCACTCACGATGCGGGATTTCATTGGTCAGTTACGTTTCCAGGGTATCGGAATTTGTGATGCGGCGATAAATCACCTAGTCCCATAGCAATTCCAAATTATTGGCGAAATATTTTCAAAAGCGATTTGAATTTCGAGCTGGAGTGGAAATTAGATGTTTTATTAAAATTCTCATAAGTTAAAATTACAGTTTTTTACTATTATGTAATTAGTAGGTTAGTTGTTAGTTGCTTTGTACAAAATAGTCATAAAAATAAATAAATTATAGTTTTATAAAATGTGTTTATAATATTTTATCATACCTACTTTTGTGTTGTGCAGTACCCTATTTTTAGTATCAAAGGTAATTTCAAGTATCAAAATTGAGTGACCAAACAGTTATTATAGAAACAAACTAAATATCCACATCTTTGCAATAACATTTACCTGATCTATCGTAACAAGAGTTGTTATATAATAGTTTCGTAGAACCCAACAAACTAGGAGAGCAAGCGCTATTTAATGTTAAACTCAACAGTGTATGTAAGTAAACAGTTTATTCTTATCGGCTCTACATTGTATACACTACAGGCTTAATTATTGTAGGATAAGGACATTGTGTAAGTGTGCATGTTGTGCTTTATTAATATGGAGTCACTTTGAACTTTCTAATTCGACAGGTTAAATGGCTCTCCATTCGGTTTAACGCTACACACAGTTGTTTTAGGACTCTAACATTTTGTTACAACATTCATATTTAATTAGCAACCTTTTAAATGTTTTTTTGGTGGACATTTTGAGGGACCATGTTTTCAAGGGAAAACGGAGAGCCTGATGGATTCGGACATTTTCAAATTAATTAAAACTCTGAAGTGCGTAGGCACCTAAGTTGTAAATAATCCCCTTTGGTTGAAGAAGGTACATATTCTACGGAGGAATGTATGCACTAATTAACAAATTTTACGGTAGCTTTCGTGTAAATTAAGCAAGTCTAATATAATATTTTTTTTTTAATATAAAGTAAGTGAGTTAAGTTAAGTATTAGCAGTGATAGCCGATTGGTTAAAGCACGCGTCTTGCGGGCACCAGGTCTTGGGTTCAAATCCCGGCTCGCACCTCTGGATTTTTCGAAATATATGTGCGAATCAGAATTTCTATATGATTATCACTTGCTTACGGTGAAGGAAAACATCGTGAGGAAACCTGCATGTCTTAGAAGATCTAACCAATTTTCGAAAGACATGTGAAATCCGCCAACCCGCACTGGGCCAGCGTGGTGGATTATGGCCTGAATCCCCCTCATGTTGAGGGGAGGCCCGTGCCCAGCAGTGGGACGTCAAAAGGGCTAAATTATTATTATTATTATTATTATTATTATTATAAAGTAAGTATCTACTTATATATTTTTTAAAGATTCTATCAATAATAATTATGATGCAGTGGAACATCAACGTAACTGAAGTTCTAAAAACAATACGCCAAATACAATCTCAAAATAACCCTCCAAATTAGGTACATAAAACAAAAACAATAATTTCGTTCCCGGCGTCCGTATTCGGGAGCTCATCGCGAACGATATTGTAATCCCTTAATCGACGGCGGATGAGCGAAATACGACTTTGAGTAATACCCCATTATCCACTTCCTGCTCGCACTCATTCTTTAGGATATAGCTACCGAGCTAAACAATTTTATTGCAGGTGTCATTGCGACTTAAACGGTGGTAGAGTCGATTGACTACGCCTCATATACGAGTTAGCTCGATCGGGGTAGAACCACCTTCTCACCAAAGATCAGCGTAAAGTAACTATTATTATAGCTTCGCTTCATGTTCGGCGCTATTATAATTACGATCATACGCACACCGGAAAAATAATTATAATAACATAGTTAATTGTATATGTCGGGGGGTATTTGTGTATCTATACAAATAAATAAAATTGGAGTGTCTGTTTGTAATATCAAAATAACACCTTTTCACTAAATGCATATGAAAGTACATACGACACCTATAACAAAAACGCGATTTAATTTTTTTTTGTCTGTCTCTCTGTCTGTGTGTTTGTTCCGGGAAATCTCCGAAACGGCTGGACCGATTTTGACGGGAGTTTCACTGGCAGATAGCAGATGTTTTAAGGAGTAACTTAGGCTACTTTAATTTTAGAAAAAACAATTAGGGTTCCGCGTAAAAAATAAAATCACATGAAATCAAACAGTATCTCGAAACGGCTGGACCGATTTTGAAGGGACTTTCACTGGTAGATAGCTGTTGTTATAAGCAGTAACTTAGGCTACTTTTATTTTCGAAAAACAAAAATTAAAAAAATGGGTCCTGTCGCGCGGACTCAGAACGCGGGAGCGGGCTTTTTTGTTAAGTTAAATTCCACGTGGACGAAGTCGCGGGCTCAGCTGGTGATATAATATAATAGTAGGTGGGTAGGTAAACATGAGAAAGCACCTATTCCGTTTATCTCAACAATGAAATAGGACCATTGACCCGGCATCAACGAGTTGTACGTCAGAATATATTGGTCCATTTGTTTGCGCGTTTACGGCGCTACGCATGATTGCGCTTCGATTGTGGCTGTCTAGCGCCCGCTAGCGTTCACTAGCGCACCACCGCTTTCCTTGTTCACTGGGGTTAATGAGTATCGGAACTTCTTTGTGATTATTTCGTCTTGTTATTTTCTTTTCTCGTGTGCGAATGAAGGGGAAGGACGGGCTTATTTCACTGTTTTTTCTAAAACATTAAGAACATTTGGTGAATGCAAATATATGGACAAGTAGGTACTATTAACGCTCGACTCCTGCACCTGGTGGTTTCGGTTTTGACTTCTGTCCTGTTGGGCCGAAATTTCGGAAAAACAATCGCAAACACGGGCATACTAAACAATTATGGAGGATTTAACAGTTCAGTACTTATGTGTAAATAGCTGACTGATGTATCAGACCCCTTGTAGCTGTTTTCAATTAGCTAAGCTGTTTCTTGAATAACTCAAAAACAAAAAACAGTTGTACGAGTATGTTTTCCACAACAATCGTAGGTAGGTACAGTTATGAGAAAATTAGCAACAGACGCGATGAAGTAAGTTCATAACAAAATTGGGGAACAACACGGCTCGTCAGTGCGGCAACTTAGCCGTTACTTGGCAACTTTGCTGTATTGTGGATGGAGGTAACTACCCCCTACCTATATGTAATGAAGTTTCACATACATGGTTGGTACGCATATGATAATATTTTCAGTGATATTTTAATGTACATTGATAGGAGTACATCTTTGCCGTATATATCAATAATACGTTGTTGATTATGTTATCAAAAAAAGTTATTCATGTTTTGTTTTATTCATAAAAATGCTTTAACTCATGGACATAAATTCTGTAGTACAAAAATACTATGACAATAATATGGACTACCTATCACCCATTCGTTTAAGCCTATCACCTACCGATTGACAAGGAGGGGTACACGGGGTGTTACATTCGAATACGATATACAGGGTCTACATTCAAACACAAGGCACGATATTTACGCGGCGCTTTAGCAAATGCTAAACATTATGTACCTAACACCAAAAAATAATATATATTCTGTTGGTATATCAATAATTTCCGTTAGTGAATACAGCAGAGGCAAGCAAGTAAGTAACATAACCTCCCCTCAAGTAACAGAGTCGTAATGATATTATCATTTTATTTCATTCATACGTTTCGTCGTTTTCAGCCCACCATTCCTGTTCACTTCAATAATTGATCGTTCCAACTGGCCCGGGTAATAAGATCCCACCTGCGGTATTATCTTTCAGACCCTTATAACGAAAGGATTTAATATAAAGCCACAGGCTATTGTGCTGGCATTTAAGAGGTAGACGCCATTATTGTTTTGGGAATACCGTGCCTCGTACGAGTCCGTACGACTGATTAATGGCGAGGGTGGGCCGCTTTATGTAATTAAGAGGATTGAAATTAAATTATTTTATATTATTTGAGGAGTATTTTGACAAACGGGTGGTTTTTGAATGCCTGATTGGTGTTTGGTTCCTTTTTGTGTAACGCCTTTCATGAACACAGTCATAATCAAAAGCTTGAACCAATCAATAGGTTGCTCCAGTTGAATTAACTAGCGGTTAAGGATTATGTATTAGTTTATTTACTAATACTCAAACTAAAATATTTGAGCGCCATAAAAATGCCAGATATCGTTGTCTCAGACTGTACTCAAACAGTATTCTTTATTGTTGAAAATATAAAATAAATTTGTTATGAACAAGGAAAGAGACCACGTAGTATTATTTTAACATAATCATGTTTACGGTTACCAAACCCACGGGGTTCCATAAAATACCTTCACTCGTGGAAATGAAATATTAATGGAACCGGCAGAGGCCATTACTAATGTATTGCTTAACTTATAATGTGGCTGTCCCGTTTCCCTCTTATTTATTTTAGGCACGCTCTACAAGAGAGACAGGGATAGATATCGCTCATCGCAAATAACAATTAAACAAGAAAAAAATGAAAATCTCAGTATCTGACATTTGGTTTTGTTCTAATTATGGTAGAGTTTACCTCCCAAATTAAATTTCTATAGAGTTATGCATTGAGATGATTGAGATTATAGGGTCAGCGAATGAAAGATAATAATACTTACTTCAGACGGCAAATTATCGACGGCATATTATATTTTAAACTAGCTGAGCCCGCGACTTCGTCCGCGTGGAATTTAACTTAACAATAAAGCCCGCTCCCGTGTTCTGAGCCCGCACGATAGAACCCATTTTTCATTTTTTTTAAACTTTATTTTTCTAAATTAAAAGTTACTGCTTATAACATCAGCTATCTACCAGTGAAAGTCCCGTCAAAATCGGTCCCCCCGTTTCGGAGACACTCTTTGATTTCATGTGTTTTTATTTTTTTACGCGGAACCCTAATTGTTTTTCAAAAATTAAAGTAGCCTAAGTTACTCCCTATTACTACAGCTATCTGCCAGTGAAAGTCCCGTCAAAATCGGTCCAGCCGTATCGGAGATTACCCGGAACAAACACACAGACAGACAGACAGACAGACAAAAATTTTTTAAATCGCGTTTTTGCTATAGGTGTCTTATGTACTTTCATATGCATTTAGTGAAAAGGTGTTATTTTGATATTACAAACAGACACTCCAATTTTATTTATTTGTATAGATAAGCACAAACACTTCCGTAATCGGCTAAAGCACGGATTTAGTAAGCAGTGCTCTACGCACTCACACGTTGGAGCTATGAAATGTGATGATTATTATGTTTAATATTTAAATAAATAATATTAAATAAAACTATGTACTATGGGTACCGTACAATGGACTGGGGGCGATCCCAGTGACACCCAGACCAGGGAAAGTTACGAAAGGACCGCTTGGCGCAGTGGTTTGAACGTAGGCTGCTTGATTCACTACACCGGGTGGTTGTGGGACGATTCCCGTCAGGGAAAATTTTAAAGATGGGTTTTTTTTATTTGTCCAGGGCTGGGTGCCACTGGAATCTCCCCGGTCAGTTGTACGGCACCTATAATACAAACGTTGCTTTGTTTGGGACCATACAGTTCGTCTGGCGATATTTAGTATTATTATTTATTATTTGTAGAAAAAAATATTGAATCCATCCATTGATTCAGTTTCGATTCTATTATGATTATGAAAGCTTATTAAAAGTATTCAGTATTCATATGCCAAATTACGCTTATTTTTCAATACATATTATGGTTATTCATATTCGTTCAATAACAGTTTTTCCGTATAAATAAGGGCTGTGATTGGATATTGAAGATTTCGCAACAAAACTCGTCCCGCGAAAATCCACGCTTTCACTATATTTGTTTACATATTCCGCTTTTTTCCTAGCCTCGCTTAGTTAAGGCATGTTTTCTAGTATGTAACAGCATGAAATATAGAGGGGATGATGTTGAGTGGAGCCTTTAATCAAGATCGTGCAACTATTTTACAAGATAATATTGAGATGTAGCAAGTTGAACACGCTATCAGACGCGCCCACATGCATCGAGCAGCCCGCGCTCGAGTAATGAGTATACGTTATGTCTGCGTAGTCAGACGTCAAAGCTGATTGCTCGAACGCGCTTGATACATAAAACGCGACTAATTTTGGTTTTTAAAATGTAGGTACTATTGCGTTGAAGGTTCGTATAATAGCAGGTAGTACTAGGTGACACAGAAAGGGTATACTATTTTTTTTGCAACTTAACTTTGTAAATCTAAAACTATCGGCTTTTTGGGAGAGTTGAAGTACTAAAGGTTTTGTGGACTTATGAAATCTGTCAACAGCTGTATCTCTATAACACCATTTGTTTTTCAAGTTTCCTCCAAAGCTGATAGTTTTAGAATTACAAAGTTAAGTTTTGAAAAAAAAAGTAGAAATACCCTTTCTGTTTCAACCTTTATAGGTACAGAAGTTGACTCACTTTGATCTTTTATAAACTTACATACTACTTGTGCCAACCGACCTATGTACAGTCAAAACCTGACTATAATAAAAACGACACTATTAACATTCCAGAAAGTCGATAATCCGTCATTCTCCCAAACAAACTGTTTTATCCTCACACTATCAAACTTTCCAGCTATCTCGCTATATTTTTTATAGGTATTTCATATTGGTGGGTTTCCATGACATTAGTATATTATTTCTGTAAACTTATAAGAGGGGGGTCCTCTATAGCGTGCGTTACTTATCTATACTATTGAAACTGTAAAAAAGCTGTATCAGTACATTAAATATTTTCTAGAAAAATAGTTTCAATAGGGTAGGTACTGGAACCAAATCATACATAAAACAATTTTTGTCTATTTTTTCGCGCATCACGCAAAAAAAACTGAACAGATTAAAATATGGTTTTCACTGTTTAGTGTCTTGGGGTCCAACTAAACATCTAAGCCATATCTAATCTAATTCCGGTGGGATGAACCAGAGATACAGCTTGGCCTATCCGTAACTACCCTTACACTAATTACTGAGCTACCTTACACTAGTGCATAAAACCTTGCAAACATTATAATTTCCAATTAAATTACCTATCATCAGAAACTGATGTGAATGAATAACTGAATAGAAATGTGGTGAAAACCTACATCGTCATCTCTTACTAAATGGCTTGCAAGATCACTGGGCTCGTCTGAACCCAGCATAATTTAGCGGAACGGTATACCGTGAGATAGGATCTCATAAAATATTAATAAATAACTTTATTCCCCGAAACTCCGGCGAACTTTGACAAAGAATACCTAACAATAAAATTATAAGACGGAGAATATTTACGAAACGTGAAAAATCATGGATATTTTCCTCTTAAAAAATTGTACGGCTTTATCATAGCATCATAAGGTAATTACTGAATGTAAGCAGAAAAATAATTTGAAAATATTATCTAATATAAAAAGTGATATAAGACTACTTACTGGATTCATCTCAGACTACTTTGATTTGAACACTATTTAGTATCACTGCCGACCCGCACTGGGCCGGCGTGGTGATAATGACCTGAATACCCCCCGTATTGAGGGGAGGTCCGTGCCCAGAAGTGGGTCATTAAAAAGGATGCATTATTATTTTATATTTTATTATACTATCACTATACATGTACATATAAGAATTAATTTACTTTCACGGTGGTAGAGCTGTAGCCAATGGCTACAGCTCATATTCGTGCTGGCTCAACCGAGGTAGTACTACCCTCTCATAAAAGATTGGCGTAAAGTAATTATTATAGCTGCGTTTCGAACGATGAGTGAGAGAGCCCTTCCCCTGTCTCAAACCTACCTTTAGGTCGGAATTTGTAGGCTACGGTAACTGCTTAACACCAGGCGGGTCATACGCTGTTTTGCCAACTTTATTCTATCTATATATATATAACTCAAAGGTGACTGATATAGTGATCTATCAACGCACAGCCCAAACCACTGGACGGATCGGCCTGAAATTTGGCATGCAGGTAGATGTTATGGCGTAGGCATCCGCTAAGAAAGGATTCTGATTAATTCTACCCCAAGGGGATAAAATAGGGGATGAAAGTTTGTATGAAAATTTGTCAATTAAATTCCACGCGGACGACGTCGCGGCCACAGCTAGTTCTATTAATAAACTGTATACTGTGAAAATAATCTATGGCGCTATTTTGCAATTTCAAGGCACATTATTTTAATACGTAGGGACACATAAAAAAGATTTTTTTTATGAAACATCGACCACCACTCTTCCATTTGATCGTGAAAAATGTAGCATCACGAATTCAGTTGGCGGGCTCCGAACGTGTCCTGAAAGATATTCCGTGCGCCCGTGCGAACCGGCCAGGTGCAATGGACCGCACGGTAGGATAGGCCAATACCTACCCCAGTACCTAAATAAATAAACAATAAAAAATAATTGATGATCCATTTATTGCCAATGTTAAATTAATTTGTGTGTAATGGACCTTATAGTAGTCCTGTTTTATTTTCGGGCCGTGTAAATTATTGTTCAAAATTTTAATAAATGAAATATGAATTTGACGGTGTTAAATAAACAGAAACCGAAGAAAGGAAGAAGAAACGCTACGCTAACTAAGTGATCTCAAACACAAGGAAAAGTAATAACAATAATACGTATTGCATTGAGGTGAATATAAAACCGGAAGAAATATGAAAAAATAATATCGGGCCAATAACTTTTTATAATAGACAACATCCTATGCAAACATTTTGACTTATGTAGAGTTAAGCTACATACTGACAGCCGTGACCAAGAAGCTGATATATAATATATACTCGTACAATTCTTGGCCGCGACACTGGTTTGTCGGCAACTAGAATATTAGGCAATTATATTGCATTAATGGCAGAAAGCATGGGTGGCTAAAAACATCTTCTGGCAAAATAATAACAGCTTCTTGCCCTATATGGCATATTACTAAACTACTACAACCTATAAATCGTTGAAATAAACTCCGCATAATATGGGTGTACAACAATGTACCCCTAATTGCATGCCTCTCCAGCCAAGTCAACGCGTAGATATCTTCCCAGAAATATAATATACAATGACATTTTCACGTTCAGAAATAGATTTAGAGTGTTTCCTATCTGAAACCCGACATACACGAACAGAATACTAATGGGGACTTGATCGAGGACAGAATTCTTGCGTCTTTCTATACAAAACTTGGAAAAGAACACGTGGTTCCCTTTTATCATGTTTGATAGCTATATTTCAATGCCCGTACTGAAAACTAGCGCCAGAATAAGTACTTATTGCGACACCTTTTCCTGTAATGGGTCCACAGGATATGTACGGAATCTTTCTTTGACTTGTCTTTTGCTGTTAGATTTTTTTTTCGAGATTTGTCCTGTCACTGGGATCGTCCTCAGTCTTTTAACTGTATCCTTAATATAAGAGTTGCTTAGTTTGTGATCATACATTCGCATTTGTGTGTTAGTCAGGCGATATTTATTTATATACAAATATACAGGCTTTTTAAAATAATAAACTTAAAAAAAATGTTAATACCTTATTATTGTGTAGCACGCGTTTACTGACCCCAATTAGTGAGAAAAATAACTCATTATCGGTGTAAATAGGTCTATGGTGCATGTGAAAGGGGTATTAATATCCACTGAAGCGGGCTTTCCGGGTAGCAATTAAACAGTTATACCTAAAAAATTGCGTTCTTGACGACTGCTTTCAATGAGCTGAAAAATATTGTATTTTTTAGAATGTGCCTACTGCATATCGGTACATAATGTCCAATATATAGGTATAGTTAACTATTTTTCCCACAGTTCATTATCCCCTCAACACGATGGCCATTCCACCCATAGTCCTATCATGTTCAATATTAAAAAAAAAACAGAGATTTCAGGTAAGAATTGAGCTAATGTTATTTTTGAATGGCCAGCTTATCTCATCACTCTTCTAACTTAAGTATAGAGTCAAATATTTCATGCACATTTGCATCGGAGATTTTCCACGCAATCTTAGTGAATACTTATTAATTTTTGAAATGATATCCACCAACCAAAAAAAATACGTTAAGAAACTCGAGCATAAATTAATATTTAATGATTCAACTCGCAATTCCGAGGAATAAAATCAGAAAACGAGAAACTAGAGGAACGTGGCTTGCATATTTAATGTCCAGAACAGACTCACGTATAATGCCACAATGTTTCTAAAAATATTTGTTCTCAAACCGCAGAGATAATACTGCGAAGCCTCCGCTATTCGATGAGATATCGACAATAATCTTTACTGGAATTCTTTTGTATGAATTCTGTTTTATTTTTGTTATTTCTATTTTTGTGCTCTTGTAGACTGTTTTAAGCTTTGAAAACGGACTTATTAAAGGTCTTAAGAGACTCTCGGGTATTTACTTAGCATTTTTCTCGATAGGTACATCTTTGTTATATTGCATCATTGTATTTTGCCGTAGGATGGACTTAATAATCAGAGATTAATGAACGGTATGAACGTCTCCTTGTCTTTAAAAATGCGGCCCAATTTCGCCAATGTCAAGTAACAGGTTTGAAGCGTACAACAGCGTGCCGTGTACATCGGTACTATTCAAAAGTATAACAATATACTCCATAAACTTTTGTAAAGTGGGTACATGGCGCTTAATCCATTAACAATTTTTGACAAATTTTAAAAGTCGGCTGACTAATGCTGTTAAAATGCAAAGATCAAACTAGTTGTATGAAATAATTCGTCGTGTCGCGTCAGCTGCTAACCTGCGAATTACATTATAAATCCGGTTCACGATAGATATTGCGTTTTGTTTTGGAATTAAATATCTGGCAATATTTAATTTACCTTGCGTTGGCAATGCTTCATACTTTCACGACGATATAAAGATATCCTTTTATATTTAAAACCCACGCACAACTTGAATTAAAGGTAAACAAAGAGTTAGGTCGGTATTATGTTTATACAACAAACTTCCCCATCTTCACACTAAGGCAATATTGTCCCTTTTCTTCACCGGGAATACTTTCTAACATTTTGACCAACTTATGAATACATAAAAAACACATATGCCATAACACAAACCTTATGCTTACCACAAAAGGTTTACAATTCTGTTGCCATAGTTTTTGTGAGTGAAAGTTAATGTTGTTAGCCGCCCAAAGGCACTGACGTGTCTATTTAGTTAGTGAGTGAATAGGTGATTGATGTTGTCGACTCACTATTTTACCTGCCCCTATATTTTGTTGGTGTATTAGTAATTATCTTCACCACGTGTGAAAAGGTGTTACCGTCTTGGCTAAGTTGACCTTGATGATGTGATTATTATAGGGTCAAGGTGACTGTTTGAAGAGGACGAGATAGAATGTCGGTAAAACTAGGAGAAAAGAGGTTACTTTAATGGTATAATTCTGTTTATCTCGTTCCAACCATCTATTGACGGCTGCTTGGCGCAGTAGTTCGAACTTAGGTCGCTCGGCTTACTGCACTGAATGGTTGAGGGTTCGATTCCCGTCGAGATAGTGTGATAGTCTGATGATATTTTATTTATTTATGTCTTCATTTGTATTGTGTGGATACTTTTATAACTACAATAATGACTTAAGTTTTTTTTTCATAGCAACGTCGACAAACAACTTGACGTGTTGCCTGTTGTTAAGCAGTTACCGTAGCCTATAGATGCTTGCAATAGGAAAGTCACTGCTCGCACGTTGCCGACTTGAAGAGTGGGACAGAAGGAGGAGAATGAACACAGGGGGGGTTGGGTTAGGTTAGGTTCACTCATCGTACGAAACGCAGCTATAATAGGTACTTGACGTTGATCTTCTGTGAGAGGGTAGTGTTACCTTTTTTGAGAACAGCTTGGCTCTACCACTGTGGAAGGTCAATATAATATATTAAAAATAATAGTGCTGCTGGCTTGGTCATTAAGACAAAAGAGGAGGAAGTCAATACGTCCTAGCCTTTGGTATATTTTAATTTTGTTTGTGTGCTTACAGAATAATAATCGTCACCTATTTCTAGATCTATAAAACAATTAATTTTTTTCATCATAAAATAACTACTTATTTACATTTATTTATAAACATAACACAGAAAGAGTAAAATAGAAATAAAAGTAAATCTAAATAAAAAAAACTTTTAATTAAATTAGGTACTTATATGCCATAAAATTGGAAATAATATATTGTTTTAGATCGTAAGCCACAGCGTAATTTCGGTAAGTAGGCTGGCTGAGATTATTTCTGCTTCCATCTATTTTGGGTTTAACATAAATCTGTAAGTTCCACTTTTCGATCAGCAGAAAGCAAAAGGGCAATTACTTTGATCCGCTTATGTCAGTCAATCGAGGCACGAGGAACTGGACTGGGGTCCTTAGGGAACCCTAACTAGGTACCTACCGACATCGTTACGTTATTTACCGTTGAATTCGTAAAAAGGTTAATGATCGATCCCAGTGGAAGGAAAATTTGATCCGAATTCGTGGCTCGAGAGCTTGCTAATTAACATACCTGTTTGTACCTGCCTACTTAACCTCGAAGGTTGCTGTAAAAATGGGAATCGTGATAAATAATTATGTCACCAGACTAACAAACTAACTGTATGGTCCCAAACTGAGCAACGCTTATACTATGTGTAACATGTAATTGACTGGGGGCGAACCCAATGTCACCCAGACCAGTGCAAATAACGAAAGGGCTATTTTCAACATTTTCCCTGACAAGAGAGGTAGTACACTTCAATGAAGTACCTATATAAATGTAATTCTTATCATCTAGCCAATGCCGTGCATAGTAACTAACATAATAAGGTTACGCAAAAGTATGCTACGTCGTAGCAAGATTCGCCGTAGTAAGCTACGCCGTAGTAAGCAGCGACCTAGTAAGCTACGGCGTAGCACATAATCCGTGGCGGTTAACCGTATTCATTATCTAAATAATTGTTATGTTTCGTTAAATAAGAAGAACACATTAATTGATTTAAGATTTTTAACTAAGGCAAAGGTACGTAAATAGGGACTTATCATTATCCAATCTTTTTGCAGAAGAAATAAAACATTGATAGGTGTAGTTAAATATTACAGTACTGATATCAAAATCATAAATACATTTATATAGAACACACGTATGTAGGGCAATAATATATAAATATATTTTGGACATAAATATGATATCCATCAAAAGTAAAGGAAAGTTAATGTATTAGAAAACATTTGAGCCGTCAATCCGCCATTATTCGTCACACAGGCGACGTTAGGTGGGAATACACACTTTGTCGTCGTAACGACGACGCTTCCTCAAATATCGTTAGCCGAATATTTATCTTCGTGTTTATTTTTCTTACGGCGAAAATATACATTATAATGATATAAGACATATTTCAGGTACCGATGTTAATTTATTGGGAAGTTTATTGGCACCCCTGCATTCGTTTTTCAAAATTGTTTATTTATTCATCGTTTACTATAATATAGAACTGTTAATAGCTTATGGTTAAATGTATCCTACCACTTAGCTCTACAGTATTGACTGAAGATCTAAGTGCTATCTCATCTACAGTCAATAAAAAACAATGCGTCCCTATGGACGCAAGAAAATAAACTCACCTCAATACGTGAGCCATTCATAGGCAAAAAATATTGTTATTTGGAGAAGTAAAGTGGACCTTTAGTAATGAAACCCCACATTGAGTACGTTTTTTTAAAAAATAACTACGTTCTTTATATACCTCATTGTAAGCTCTACATTTTCGTTTAAAGTCCAATCTCTTTGAACAAATTAAATAAATAACAACATCAACTTCATTCATTGAACAAACAACGCTATTTGCAAAATAGATTAGCGACGCCATTTAACACCGAACTTTATAAAAGATTCAACATTATTATCGGAGAGTTTCCGCGGTCTCAGTGAACTTACAATTAGGCACTCTTCACAAGGCAGCGTAGGGATCCCAGGCTAAACGCAAACGATTCTTCCCAACTCAAAGCTGCATGTTTTCTTGCCATAGCAACCTAGTTACGACATCTTTGTGTACTCGCGTCACAAAAATAATATAATAATGTATGTATAGTTATAGCCGGGCGAAGCGGCCGCTATACCCCGCTGGGTGTTGTCGGAGTATTGTATATATATAGTCACGATGCTCGCGAATCTTAATATCGTGATTCAGTTTTACTATGAAGAATCCGTACATTGTATTGAGGTGTCGCATTCAGCGCCATCTATCCGTTCTATCGGCGTTGTGAATGTATAAGTCGAGAAATCTCGAGATCTATGTTACCTGACAACCACCACTTAGTAATAATTATTACTTACCACCTTTTTTAAATCCTGGCGACTCACATCGCTAAGATCTTACCCGTCTTATTACCGACGTTGACAGCGTTGACAACGTGTGTTTGTGTAAGGTTCCATTGGATTTACTGCGATTGTCACGAAGAGATTCAAGTCATCCAGTATCGAGTATTTGCGTCGCCTCGTGTCCGAAAGCCCTTAGGCATATCTGGACCGTGCCAAAGCAAAGACCATTAGTATTAATACTTACGTTTGGTCCTCATTAAAGCCAGCGCGACCTCATTCGCGGCAGGTCTATTCAGAGCGAGTAAAATACGCACGTATTGATATCGCTTTTTATGGGCGTTTTGACCATTTACTGCTTTCAGTAAAGCAATGTACGTGTAATGTGTTATGTACGGGATTTTAAATCTTAATGATGATTAGTTTTTTAAAAATAATGTCAAACCTGTTCAGTAAGTTTTTTTCAGTTTCAGTAAGGTTAGGCCGGTTATACTATCTATCTGTGAAATGAATAGCAGAAATAATAGACTTTTGCTTCCCAATTTTGGGAACAGAAGCGTGATGGATCTGTTTTTGACATGAAAACAATATCAATAAAATTTAATTACGCTCTTTCTAGTGATGCAATAATACTATTACCCAAAGTATAACATAGATATAGAGAATTTACTTTGTTAAGCCCATTGCCATATAGATACTCTTTACCGAGTCAAGCTACTTACATCTAGACGACGCCAATTGAATTTGAAACAGCTACGACAAAAAAGCACCGGACCAGCAAAAACACGGACGGTATTTACTCTGTCCCTTCATGGTTAATTCCGTACATGTGTGCCGTTATTACCGCGGCCAGAGGTGCACGAAATCACAATTAACATATAGATGCGACACTCGACCTCCACCCGGCCCCTTTTAACAAAATCACAAAAGACAAGCTTTTAACAAGGTCTTGTAAAAGTTTGTGCCACCCCCGCATAACTTACACAGATTAAAATACATCGTGTGGAAAATGAAGTAGGGGCTTCAGTGCGTCAATTCGTCAGACGCGTAGTTTTTCAACTGTGGCACCGTGGTGTGCAAGGGTTGTCGAAACGGGAATAGAAAATGAGGTTGTCTGTGCTGTGACAATGGAATTCATTAGCATGGGCTGCCTTTAGGGCGAGCGGACAATGATGACTTGGGTACTTTTTTAATTTTCCGTTTTAATGAGTGAACGGGCTGCAAGCATGCTACCTCTATTCGGACTTGTTAAAGTAATATTCGGAAAAAAATAATTGAAAACATTATAATAATAGACAACCAAAGTCAGACTGGTTTTGTAGACTGAGTGATCTAGTAATAATTAATTTTATGCAAACTACTAGAGGGTATCAAGTTAGGTAATTTATAGGAATTGATTGGCACCCGATATTCCAATATAATATTATAGGCTTTCTTCTTCAACTATCATGTCAAGGTTCTTTACGAGGCCAAAACGATATTTATCGAACCTGTTATTAACAAAGTAATTACTTTTTCTACCTATTACAGTTTTTAACCAACAGATTTTTTATTTTTTTTCTAACATAGTTCATATAATTAAATATTCATACTTCGGTCATTATTAAAAAAAAGTAAGCTCTCAACTTTACCAAGAACTTATTAGGTGCAACAACTTTGTTTTGGGCCTAAATAGATCTGTTCTACACCTCAAAATCTTGGAAAAGTGTTTTACATAATATTTGTATTTATCAAAACTAGATTATTTAAAAATTTCATTAAATAATTCAATTGTTATCGCCGTAATAACACTACCCGGTTTCCACAGACGGCGAAACGATAGTAATTCACAAACGCATTGGGGCTGGATTCCCAAGGATTATAGCCGACATATTTGAATCAATCTGGTGGATCCGATTAGAGGTCCATATTGCGGTTCCATTGTAGAACCCTTCCCCATACAAATGGCTGGGGATTGCGGTATCAAACCTATTTTTATACTATTGTACAAGGTTATTGTAGAGGATTTGTGTTAACCTCCCTTTTAGTAATTGTTCAGGAATGTAACGTAGCGGAACAGCTTTGTTATAACTACCTCGGTAACGAAATTTATTTCAAATTTGGTTCTATAAAGTTAAGAAATCACAAGACAACTAGGAAAAATATAAATAACTTAGGTGCTAAGCCAGTAGGTGTCTATCCTACTAATATTATAAATGCAAAAGTTTATGAGTATGGATGTTTGTTACTCTTTCACGCAAAAACTACTGAACGGATTTGGATGAAATTTGGAACACAGATAGTTTATCCGCCCGCACACAGATAGTTTATACTTTATGTGCTCTGCGGACGAAGTCGCGGGTACAGCTAGTACTGTTATAAAACTGCAACCGAGTTGTCTGTACATTGCAGATATTTTAGAAAAATTGATGCAACAGGCTATTTGAAGGTCCTAATTACAAATTAAGTGTTTTTGGAGTTTTTGTTACGTATTTTTGTATGTTCGAGTGTCACGGGAAAACGGCTGGTTGGTAGCGAGTGGTATAGGTAATCAAATGCCAGTTTTTCGAAATTAATTTAACCGGTTTATTTTTTTCTGGCAGGTAAGTACATTATCTTAAATATCCACCAAGGCGCACTTCAAAATATCGTAAAACTATTATGTAAGGCAATTTAAGATACACAGGCTCGTCGTTGATATTCGATCCTGTTGGACGTAGGTACAACAAACTGACCAAAACAGGTGTTTATAAAAAAAATACAGGAAGCACATCGATCAATGTTTTTGCAGCGGCTATGTCTTGTTGGAGTAAGACAAATGAAACCTGCGGCGAGCCAATCCATCTCTGTGAGGACCAGTTGTGTTTATACAGTAAACAAGTGGCTACTAATAGTATTTAAACGTGTATTCGAAGATTAATTTTTACTCAATGAGGCTCACTCTGACTCAGAGGGGCTGTTGTGTTCGGTAGTACTACAATACTTTCCGTTGATTATGTACGTTCTTAAGGCTAAAGCGCCCTTCTAGCCCGCGAAGTTCAACTTTTTTGAGGTTTTTTAGGAATTATACAAAATCTGACAATAATAAAAGGCACATTTTGTAATTGGCGTAAAAGACCGTGTGCAGTGCATTTATTAATATATCCAACTTACTCTACAACATTTCAAGAACGACAGCTATCCAGATAATCTGGCAATTTTTGTATATTTAGTGATTTACTAGTATCATATCCACCGTTATAATATTTAGAGTAAAATAAATGTATTAATAAACGCACTGCATACTGTGTTTGTCGCAAATCACAAAATGTTGTCTTAAATGTTTTCAGATTTTGGATAAACTGTAAAAATACTCGAAAATGTTGAATTTCGCGGGCTAGACAGGCGCCTTCACCTTAAGGTTTCTTTCTACGACAGATGATTCCGTCTGGACAAAGACGAAAGGCATAATGAACATAATAATAGTTTGGCAACGGAAGGTTCCCTTAAAGTAGGCAGTAGAGAGTACGGTGGTAGAGCCAATCTGTACCCGATTGACTACAGTTCATATACCGACTCGGCTGGGGTAGTACCACTCTCTCACAGAAAATCGGCGTGAAGTAGCAATAATAGCTGTTTCGTACTAATAGTGAGAGGGACTCTTTCCCACTCACCTTCAGGAGAGCAACATGCGAGCAATGACATTGGTATTGCAAGTATGTATAGGCTACAGTAACTGCTTAACATCAGGTGGGTCGTACGCTAGATTGCCGACATTTTTACATAAAAAAGAGAGGTGAAATCACTTGGATCTATGGTAAGGGTAAGTAAACTCTTACAAAACAATTTACTCTTTCGAAAGGGCTGCTTCATGTTAAACGGCTAGACAGGTTGTTTTGATAATTAATGTTATTTTTGTGACCTCCAACTGGGGTGTTATTTTTCTGTTAATTTTGTTTGTTTGCCTTCACAGTTGAAAAAGTACGTCTCATTACACTTCTGTGCCCTTAGCTACGAATTAAGTGCGTACCTTTATAATAATAGGTCCCTATTTAACTAGTTCAAAGCCGCGAAATAATTTATAGCAAATGTTTTGTTTGGGCTCAGGAGACTAGTGTAGGTTACCCGCAATGCTGTAATATTTAAATATTATTTTACTATTTTAATGTTTAAAATATTTTTAAGTTTACCTACAATTGTAATCCTTCTTTGGCAGTCAATTTATCTTCTTCAAGTCCGGAATCTACGACGAATTTATAACCAAAACGACTTCCCCTGAAAATTTCAATTCAATTTGAACAAACTGTCGCATTGTTAGCGCATAAATCTCTCCGAGACGGTCTTCAGCTAGAACTTCGCGCCAAAGGTTGCATTCAGAAGTTTTATTAACTTACTCTACTGGTGAAAGGGGAAATAGGTGACTGCGGTGGTCGTTACACTCAGAAATTCGTGGACTAGTTTGTGGGAATAATTTTGGTTCACGGTAATGATAGAAACAACGACGCTAGATAGAGTTCATCCCTGCTATTGAAATCGGGTGTATGACTCTATCGTATATAAGTATATAATAATAATAATTTAGCCCTTTTGACGTCCCACTCCTGGGCACGGGCCTCCCCTTAACATGAGGGGGATTCAGGCCATAATCCATCACGCTGGCCCAGTGCGGGTTGGCGGATTTCACATGTCACATGAAATTATGATTCGCACATAGATTTCGAACAATCCAGAGGTGCGAGCCAGGGTTTGAACCCAAGACCTGGTGCCCGCAAGACGCGTGCTTTAACCAATCGGCTATCACTGCTTAATACTAATGGTATATAGTATATACCATTAGTATAATTATTTGTATTCATAATTGCAACAATCCAGCCCTTATGTCGTCCCACTCCTCAATACGAGGGAGTTCAGGCCATAATCTACCACGCTGACCCAGGGCGGGTTGGTTGATGTCACATGTCTTGCGAAAATTGGTCAGATTTTCTAATACATGCTGGTTTCCTCGCGATGTTTTCCTTCACCGTTAGCAAGTGATAATCACTTTGAAATTTTGGGTATTTATATTAATAACTTTACTAAACCGAATGTTATGACGTTATACATAAGTAGCTAGTAATGTTTTCGAGACATTAAAGTTCTGTATTTTTGACAATTTTGTAGTTGTTTTAATAATTTTACTGGTTGTAATCCTTAGATACAATGTACAGGAATGCTCTTACTACGAAGACTGATAAGGGATGGGCTTATACAAAAACTGATATCTGATAATGGAATAACTGTATTCTGATACAATTCCTGTAAAAAATATCAGGGTGAATTTAATGTAAAGCGAGAACTGTTTGCTTGATGACCGATGACGATCATACATTTTAATAGAATTTCCAATTCAAGCCTTCAAAACTAGAGAAGGTCTGAAAAAATTGCTACTAGCTATCCAAAATCCAATTTTACCCTTCATTTCCTTGTAACCATAATCGTAAGCGGCACCTTATAAAGCGGGCACAAAGCGCTATGAACACGTGAGTACCATTCTTTTAATGGTTCGGCCAGCAAACAAACATTGGCACGTTCTACGGTAATGTACCGTGTAAACGCGACGCAACCGTGCTAGCGTGAACAGGTAATCATACCTATTAACGGTATTATGTGGTTGTTTGGAGTCGAGTTTCATTTTATGATGAGTTTTTTTTTTTATATTTTGGATTTTAGTTGCCGGATCTTCTCAGTGGAAGCAGCATTCCGAACCAGTGGTAGATTCTGACTATTCATAAATGCTTTGTTGGCTTACATGAAGAAAAAAATTTTGAGATTGAGTTAGAGTTTATGACCGTTAGTATATGCACTGGCGAACGATTTACACGCATTTATATTGCTGTCTCTATTGTATTTACAGCACGAAATAGCGACAAAACCACAAATCGGTGTAAATTTCTAGTCTTGGTCAGGTTGATGGAATGAGAATGTTGAAATTTACAATGTCCACTTCGAACTCGTAAGTAGTATTTATTTGTGCGTTGTTTAATCTGTGTTTATATCTTCATCATAGGCCGACTCATAAGCTTATTTGGAATTTCCATGCAATAAACTAGGCTACAGCCCTATAAATAAAACAGCATTTCATTCAAATCGGAGTCCAGTTTATAGCCCATGTAAAGGGCAAGAGTGTAGCTCTGTGATTCAAGGACAGTGGTCTATCAGACCGCACGTAATCCCAGATGGGGGGGATTTTACGCGGATGGGCCCGGGGGAATTCACTCAGCCAGATAAATGATGTAACGTGGAACAGAATTAATTTTGCTGGTAGATTAGATGCTATCCTAATTTAATTACTGTCTTAATTACTGATTTGATCAAACTAGATATCATATCACCCATTTACTTAATCATTATTATCTTATCAAAGACCCAGATGTTGCTTGGTTTGGGACCAAACAATTGGGTGTTAGTCTGGTCTTTTTTTCTGTACTTGCCTTATGCTATTTTTCGGTTTTAGCAGGCTGCTTCGAGCTGAAATGGTAAAGAGTAACCAGGTATATAATCATATTTACCTGAACCAAATAATATATTGATTAATAAGTTTTCCTACCACCACCATACTTATCATACTAATATTATAAAGAGGAAAACTTTGTTTGTTTGATTGTAATGAATAGGCTCCGAAACTACTGAACCGATTTGAAAAATTATTTCACTGTTGGGAAGCTACACTATCCCCGGGTGACATAGGCTATATTATATTTTTTTTTAATTAGGGATCCTTACTAAAACTCCAATAATGTAACCGTAATGTACCCGTGCGAAGCCGGGGCGGGCCGCTAGTAACTAATAAAATAATAGTATTATTTCAATCAGTTAAATTGCTTTTGCCAATTTTTATTGCATCCAAGCGTGAAACAACTCAGTTTACTGTTCAGCACAATTTTATTGTTTCATTACAATGTCAGCCTTGCTTTTATAAATAGTATCATACATTATTTACATCACAAACTTCATTTCACTTTGAGTACAAATTGCGTAAAAAGTTTTTCAAATTTTGATTTTATTTATTAAATTATCAATACACCTTTCGTAGATATGAGAAAATAATATTCATTTATGATACAATGACAATGGATTACAACTTCCAATAAATACAGAATCGGATCCAATGAAGAAATTAAATGAAATGGACCCTATGATAGATTCTTACAACAACGATCATAACATCCTTAAATGATTGTCCGTCGAGCTACAATCGCTCTTCTCGTACTGTCATTGACGCGAGAGGCCTAAGATGTTAGCTAACTGCGAACATCGGGCTACTACTTCGTCTTGTAGAAGACTAAACGACATTGCTATCAATATTAGTCCAAAGACGAGGTAAGCACAACACGCGATCATTTGGACATATTCACTTTTGGAGTTCTCTGTACTTTGTTTTGAAGTCAAGAAGCTTGTGGGGACGAAATCCCCGAAGCCTATTGTAGCTAACGCGATGAAGCAAAAGTATGCGGCATCGAGGAAGCTCCAGTTCTCCCACGCGGAGAAGATCGCGGCTCCGACGCAGATGTAGGCGAGGAGGAGGAACAAGATGATGCCGACGGGGATGTGGCAGTGCTCGATGCCGTGGTGCGTGTGATGCTGCAGGCTGGTGGAGGCGCTGCTGCTGGGCACCGCGCAGTTCTTAATTTTGTGGTTCTCCTCGTTCCATATCAAAGGCACTCTCGATGGCGTGTCATGAGGGCATATTCTGGAAAGAAGACTAGCTTTTAGAGTACCATAATCAATGCCTTGGAATGAGAATCTAACATTTTGATGTGTTGGGGCAAAAATTTCGCAGACTACAAGAATTTTATAGGTAAACCCACATATAGTTGCACCACAAAGGTACTGAATGCACAAAATGTAACAAGACTGCATGTGATGCGAGCGATCAAGACTCCTTACAAGATGTTGCTAGTCTACAAATAAAACAAATGTTGGTACTAACGATTCATCAGGATCTTCTGAATCATCCAAGTCATCCTGACTTCTGTTCATTGACAGCTCCCCGCACTCTTCAGCAATGAGTTGTTCTATAGCAGGCCCTCGTGGCCTCTGTAAAGTCCCCCTCCCTCTACCTCGTCCAGGCCCATGGACTGTTGCGAGGCATTTCATGCTGCCTATAGTCTTCTTCCGATCTAAGGTTTGGGTTTGAAGAGCTGATGATGTGTGTGGCTCTGGGAAAGAAAAAGTTATTTTTTATTAATCTGTAGGTATTCTGGGTGTAAATAAGTTTTGGATCATTAGTTTGGATAGATTACAGATAAATAAGACTTTTGAAAATAGATAGTACTAATTTAGTTATTTATCTAACCGTATATGCAGTTACACATTACTTCCACTAGCCTCAACAAGTTTTACGAATTCATTTAGAACCTTCTAGTCCCAAATCCCTCTAAATATTTTCCTCCATCTTTCCATCAGTCCCATAACGTCTGATGCTACACATAGGCCTTCAAATAGCATCCGCACATTATGCTCCTCCACCACTTGCATTTACCGGCTTCCTACCACACATTTTATATTCACCTTATACCTATCACAACCATCCTGCGATACGTGAAGTCGTCGTCTGAGCTCATAATATATTATTATTTCTCAAGGAGCTAATCAGACTCACCATCCACCAAGGCACTGCGTTTCACTCGACCTAAAGTGGCAGATCTTGGGCTCGAAGGTGCTCTTTCAAAAACCTGTGAGTACTGTCCTCTATCCCCAGCCCTGGCCTTCACCGTGCCTGGAGATCTGTGTGTTCTGGGCGGGAAAGACGTATATTGGTTGTGCTCTGCTGGTTGGGGCAGCAGCCGCTGTTGCTCGTGCAGCTGTAGGTAGTTCTCGGGCTAAACGACAAAAATGAAAGTAGTAAGTTATTATGTCAAAAAAAAATATGGTTCCGTATTCAAACGAAACCCTCGTTTTGCCCAAGTTGTCTGTATGTCCGTCCATCAGTCTGCCCGCCTGCCACAAGCTTCTAGCTTCCAAACGAAAAAATATAAAGACTTGAAATTCAGTAAAATAAATCCTTTGTCGAAATATCATATTTTTTCCTTTGCCTTTCTACAATTTATATTTATTGTAACAAAAGAATAGTTTCACCCTTTGATAGCGAGTTTTCAGAGTATTATACTGCTGACAAGCATAATTACCAGTTCTATATTTAGATGTTTATATGCGACGTGTTTGTATGTCAGAGGCAACATTTTTCTGTATAATTACAAACTGCTAGCGAGCACGTAGTGATTAAGCCAACCAGTTCTCATTGTTAATGACAGCGAGGTTGGCCTTTGCTTGGTAGGGGACCTTAATAAGCTGTTTCTATGCCTTCAATAATGGCAAAACTGTTTTATTTGCTGTTAATATCGCGTGAGAACGAACGTTTACAACTGAATTAGCATTTTATACTGTTTTCATGAAGGTTTCATATGTGGAACAATAATTTAATCGTGTTGTTAACGTGCAAAATAATACTTATTTAACGACTAGGTACTTGGGTAACTATTAGCTTCAAGACACTTGCTTTATAAACCGTAATAAATTCTTATTAATTTGGTAAGTATTTAAGATTAAAAGGCGAGAGATCACAGAATTATATAAAATGAAAGTGTGAGCTTAATAAGATACAAAATCATAATAAGCAAGACATTCATTATGAGTAGTTCATTAACCGGAACGACTTTTTAAATTTTGGCTTATCGAGTAAAAGGCGTTACCGTTAATATTCAAGACTTACGACGAAAATAATAATAATAATAATAATAATAGTTTTAAAATAATTTTAAGAAAATTTTAGTTGTATTTTTGTTAAGTATAGTATTAGGTTATTATTACATTTACATATACTTTAGTTAATTATATTGTCTAACTCGTACCGTCGATATTGTTAACTTTACGTAACACAAGCTTTTGGGTTATAATTATATATAAGCTCTAGAATTGTAAACATTTATATGCTAACATGATTGTAACCTGTTTTGTGTTCAATAAATAAATAAATAAATAAATAAATAAAAATAATTTCCAATAAAAAAAAGCCTAATAATAAAGATGATTAGCTAAGATATCTTATCACCTGGAAAATAACTTTTTTTAACCAAAATTTTAAGATTGTACTGTACTGACCTCTCCGTCCTTCCTCCAGGTATTCGGCACTTTTCTCTTGGTGGCCCTCAGCCAGGCCAGCCTGGCAAGCCTTGCCAGCGAGGCCCCGAGGCCTGCCAAACATGCCAACGTAAGTGGCACGCCAGCCGCTGCGTATGCCACAGTCGCAGCTCTGCCAGCAGCTGTCTTGGGTGACACGTTACCGTATCCTGTGGGATTTAGAGCAGAACATGAGCAATCAGTATGAAAATGACTTAAAAATTTTAAGGGTACGTAGTCCCTACAAGGAAGCCGTAGATCCGTCTATTCGTCCGTCCGTCCGCCCGGCCACAACTTCTAAGTTTTTGATAGAGTTTGATGAGGTTTGGTACATTAGTAGTAGATCTAAATTAGAAATACCTATGGATAGTGTGGATATTAAGTATTATTTTGTTTGTACGGGATGACCCCAAAGTCCCGGGCAATCTTTATAAACTATGAGTCGGCGATCTAATTAATTTAGGAACACTAATCAACGAGTTAATATACTCATATACTGATTTGATTAATTTCTTATATTATATATATTCAGGTTGTATATATATATAAAGGGTATACTTTTTTTTCAAAACTTAACTTTGTAATTCTAAAACTATCAGTATACAAGGTGAAACAGAAAGGGTATAGGTACTATTTTTTTTGCAACTTTACTTTGTAAATCTAAAACTATCGACCTTATGGGACAGTTGAAGTACTTAAGGTTTTGTAGACTTGTGAAATCGGTCAACAGCTGTATTCCTATAACACCTTTTGTTTTTCAATCTCCCTCCAAAGCTGATAGTTTTAGAATTACAAAGTTAAGTTTTGAAAAAAAGTATACCCTTTCTGTTTCACCTTGCATATATTAAAAATATAATATCGATCAACCTTAAACAAAACAAAGTGAACATTAACGACTGCTCATGTAAGCAAATAAGTAAAAAAAAAAATTTCTAATATTGTTTAATATACCGATATAATGTCTAATCATAATAAATAAGCAATTATTACCACCAAATATTAAGTAGTATCATGATCAAGAATATCGTTCACGTAATATATTTTTATTTATTTTTCCTGCTACAAATTTCTTTCGTATATTGGTTTGAAATCGTACCAATTTATCTCAGAAATGAATATTTTAATATCGAAAATGAGAAAATAAAGGTTGGTATGCTGGAGGGATGTTCATTGTGAGCTATTCAGGAGTTTTAATATCTTAAAATGTCATGTTTACGAGGTTTTCAATTTGAGTATAGGCATCTTAGTGTAATTTGGTGCCACCAAATAACTTTCTGGCGTCTAAATGTATCCCTGATATTAGGATAAATGGCGTAGCTCATAGCAATTTGGGATTATTATAGTCTAGTTAAATAAAAAGGCCAATCTATCTCTCCTCCCTTTGTCCCACTCGCCATCAGCTCTACAATTTGCGAGCAGACGACCCTTTGGTATTGTAAATATCAATAGGCTACAGTAACTGCTTAACATGAAATCGTATGCTTTTTGCCGACTCAGTTATATAAAAAGGTTGAAATGCAGAAAAAAATCGAAACAAGAGGAGTTAGATTTTAATGTTTATTTTTTTATTACTTTACGTTACTTTTTTATAGTGACAATCTGACACGATCATTGAACTCAGCGAACCGAGAGTAACACCGTTTCTATAGACAAGTTATATTACCTACTTAAATCACTAATTATATTTTTTTTTTTTAGAAATCACAAATTAAGAACTACCAAAAGTAGGGTTCTCAGCTAAGTACGAATCGCCATTGACTATTTTACAGACAGTTGCATTACTTGTCCATAGAATACAATTTATTTCTAACGACTGTTTACCTATCCTTATGGCATAACTAAGAAATAATTATACTGAAGAATAAAAGTAGCTGAATACTTTTTTTTGTAGGGGTGAAGTAAATAATAAATAAATATCGCCAGACGAACACACCAACTGTATGGTCCCAAACTAAGCAACGCTTGTACTATGGGTACCGTACAATGGACTGGGGGCGATCCTAGTGACACCCAGACCAGGGCAAATGACGAAAGGCCATTTCCAAAATTTACCCTGACGGGAATCGACCCCGCAACCACCCGGTGTAGTGAGCCCAGCGGCCTACGCTTGAACCACTGCGCCAAGCGGTCGTCAAGTGGTGAGTTTTCCCCCACCTACTGTTTATTTACCTATAGTTGTAATAAGAGTGATGCAATATATCAGTGCTCCGGAGAATGTCCACTTAGAGTCCATCGCCAGCTCGGGGGGCTGCGCCTCCGGCGCCTGCCGCGCGGCCGCCACGATGGACGACTCGAACTTCCTGAGCTGTTCATGCACGAGGCGAGTCCAGTTCCGCTCGTAGAGGACGTTCAGCCGTTCTGGAAGGAGGGGAACACTTGGATTTAGATTGTCGGAGTCATCTTCGTAAGCATGTGACTCATGCTAGGTGTAGGTAAGTATTCCTAGTATTACCGAGCAACAGATTATTTAATGTGTCTGCCTATAGTCGTTCGTTGACTCCTTTATTAAAATTGGCCTATTTAAATTATTTTACTTTTCTATCTATTTACAATTAACTTAATCTGGGTAAGGAGTATTTGATTCTATTTTGATTTCGCTAGAATTTGAGTGCAATTATTTCAATTGAAAAATATTGTAATTCTTGTTAAGTAATTAGTACCCAAGTTATACTATAATGTTGTGTTTTAATTGTAAAAATTTCTGTGTAAAGCAAAAAACATACAAATGTAATATACAAGTATACTAAATAATAATAATGCAATCTAATTATTTTAATTAAATGTCAATTCGTTACCTCGATTCAGAGAATGAAGCTCTTATATCTAAATCATTTATAATAACAATAAAATAATTTCCATAACAATCAGGAACATTTAGAATCATTACAAAAGACAGCTTTAAATGTCGAAGCTAGAATTGGCTGTAAGCAAGTATTTGATAACATCTCTGAAGAGACCATTATGATTTCGATGAGCCGACACTGAAATTAACGAGGGCTGCAATCAGGCCGCTGTTTAGTTTAATCAAAAGCGAGAAGTGCCATTTAACTTCTGAGGGGTGAAGCGGTGAAGCGGTGAAGCATATCTTGAAAATGATGCCGGCGACTTCGCAGACTTCGCAGATACATTTTTGCGTCAAAAAGTGGGGAAATATAAAATAATATTTTTTTGACTCAATCGAAATGCAAACTAGAATTTAAATTACCGAACTTAGTACTTTATTTATAAACTAGCTGAGCCCGCGACTTCGTCCGCGTGGAATTTAACTTAGCAAAAATTTTATTTAACTAAAACTGTTCGTTCAGTCCGCAGAGTTTGTCGTGTCTTGTGTAGGCTCGTCTTGTGAACAAACATACGGACAGACAGACAGACAGACAGACAGACAGACAGACAGACAGACAAACAGATAGACAGACAGACGAAAAAATTATAAATCGCGTTTTTGCTATAGGTGTCGTATGTACTTTCATATGCATTTAGTGAAAAGGTGTTATTTTGAAATTACAAACAGACACTCCAATTTTATTTATTTGTATAGATAATTATAAATTTTGTCCTCAATTCAAATTCTACATCAAACAACTGTCTAACAACAACTGTTCCATTCTTGTTCCCTCGAATCGTGTACAATTACCAAAAGTTATTTTCATTAGGCCCCGAATCTTTTCTACGTGACCGGTCCTCGGAGCGGCTAATTAAAATTCCGACTGATTAATCTGTAAACAAACCGTCGACAAGTTTTGTGTTAATTGAATTTGTTTTTTCTTTGTTGACATATTTTTATGTCTGTGAATTGTTTATTAATTTTAAGAAGTTTTATTTCCAAATATTGATATTAGTAACTTTTTAACAGGCACTGGTAGGTACGTACAGTTATTTTTATAACAGAGGTATATAATTGAATTAATTCATTAAATCGATATAAAGTATTGATAGTAAGTAGGGAGTAGGTTATTGATTTTAAGTATTATTTTAAACTTTAGAAGATCACTAATAGGTAGGTACATATTCCGCAACAGATAATGAATGCAATTGAAAAATAAAAAGCTATGTTACAATTAGGAACTTATTTACATCTATTTCTAGTTATTTATAACTAGCTGTACCCCGCGACTTCATCCGCGTAGTATTGGATTATTGGGTTAAAAAGTATCCTATATGTTAATCCCGGTTATAATCTATCTGTGTTCCAAATTTCATCCAAATCCGTTTAGTAGTTTTTGCGTGAAGGAGTAACAAACATACATACATCCACACTCACAAACTTTCGCATTAATAATATTAGTGGGATAATAAAATTGACATTTCATTGCGGTAAATATTTAGTGAGCGTTTTAATAAAATACTTAAACCAGCATTAACTTTTTCAACCTAAAAAGATGAAGACAAGACAGCCAACAATGTTTATACTCATAACTCAGCCGAGTTTACCTAATATTCTTAAAGTAATACCGCGTGAAGCCGCCTTAAAATCCAATCAACTTGTTGACACTGCACGAGAATTTGTTGGAAAAAACGTTCCGTCTACCGCGGGAAGTAGAAACGCGACACTGGCAGCCCTATCTCGATCTGGTTACGGTTTCTATCTGAATTGGGTTCGTGATCCCGCATCGTAGGGGTGTCACGTGGGATTAAGGTAAGGGTAATTGATATTGCACTTGATCTTAGGATAGGTTTTATTAAATTTTGTTTTTTTTATAGTTATTGATCGTAAATTAGAATCGTGATGTTATCGTCGTGTAACAAAGTGGTAGGCCTCTGTAGGTACCTCTGTGGAATGTAATGATGACCCCATTTCGCAAATGTCACCGACCTACTCGTATTTTTACAGTTGTTAAATAAATTGTTATAAGTACTAAATTTACGTTATGATATTTCTTTTAAACTCTAGATACTATAAAATTTTATTCAGAAATACCGAAGATGTAACCTATATTTTTGATATTCACGATATCCAAACGTAAACTGAAGACGGCATTATTCCGGTCATGAACTGAAATGGCAGGAACGGCCTATAAACTTTACGATTTCGACTGATATTTGAAACTTGCGTAAAATAAGGCAAGAGATAAAACAATATTTTACTGTACACAAGTGAAATATATACGTGGTAGAGTGCCTGTATTGGCACAGTTACCAATAGCTCTACCATTCGTGTTGTACGTGTTTTTGGTAGCTATTCACTAGCGCCTATGTCAAATATTTGTACCTGTGCCAATATGGAAAGCGGTCCCTATCGGTCACCCGAGGAACTAATAATACAATAGCTTCTTGCGACTCTAGCAAACATAAACTCACGGTAGAAGTAAAGTTAGTTCTAAGTTAAATAGCAATAATCTTGGGTCTAATTTAATACGTGTTGGAATAAAAATATGGGGTAATTCGGTTGAATTTCAAAGAGTATTCCGAGCTCAGAAAAAATGCGTACGCTCAATTTGTGGAGCGCACCCACTGGACAGTTGTGTTCCACTATTCAAAAAACTTAAAATACTGCCACTTCCAGCACTATACATTTTTGAAATTTGTATCTTTGTACACCAAAACAGACATGAATTTGACTTATTTAATGATGTTGTTTCCAGACCCAGCCGCAAAGTGCATATGCTTAATGTTCCTAGACGTAGAATTAAATTGTTCTCTAATAATGTATACTGCATGTCCATTACTGTTTATAACAAATTACCTGATGGCTACAAAACCCTCAGCCTCAGAACTTTTAAATGTAAATTATTTAACTTTCTCCTAAACAAATGTTATTACACGATTAAAGATTTTATGACTGAAAAAATTACCTGAATATTTGACATTATTGCCTATTATCATAATTTATCTCCTTGTCATAACTGAATTTTGACTTATATAATTAATCTCGTTGACTATAATAATATATTGTTCCATTTATTTAGATTATTTGTAATTGTAATTCTAATGATAAATAACTTATTTTTTATGTAATAATACACCCATAATTTTAATAACCATATTTGTACGCCGGAAACGGCAGAATATTATGATCGTAATGTATAATTCACAAAACAACTTTGTACAATATTCACACAAATAAATGATTCTATTCTATTCTATTATATACGTTGGTTTTCATTAGTACATTGTTACACGAGTGGTGAAAGTAGCTTATTTAGTCCCGAGACGGAGTTTGGCGCCCGAGCGTAGCGAGGGCGCTAATAGTTCGAGGGACAAAATAAGTCTTTCACCCGAGGTAAACACTGTGCTTTTCATTACGAATACAAGGAAAGTAAAAATAAAAACAGGAATTGGCTAAATAAATAATACAAGGAAGTATGAACAATACTCTACAACTCGAAAAAAAAAAAGATCGGATCGCCGCCTATTTTGTTTTTTTTTCGTTGGCCGGCCAACTTCATTATTTAGCCATTATTTTTCATTTTCATCTTTAAACATGTTGCCCAAATCTATGTTATTTTGTTGTTGAAACTAAATTATAATTAAGTCATTTAAAAATATATATTCTTTATATTATTAATACTTAACTTTATGTTATTTCAATTTTACATCGTGCTGTAATTGAGTGACTGTTGAAAAAGTTTGAACATGGTTCCATAGAAATGTGAAAATGGAACCAGTTTTTTTTAATAATTTGACAGCTGTCAGTTGAAAGCGATTCTCCCGGGCCGGAAAAGTATTACTTTCAACCCGCTCCTCAGGCAACTTCAGACCTACTTTCAGAGTATGAGTTATGAAAAATTTATTTTCACAACAAACCTTTCTAACACCATCCAATAATTCAGAACTGGCCAGTTGTAAAAAAAGTTTTTTTTCATTTGAAAGTGCATTTTACCAATTTGAATTTGGAATTCAGATATTCGTCCCGCCAGATAGGGATCCCGATATACATTGGCGCAACTTACAGTACCTCGTCCCGAGATTTATTCGCGTGCAATTTTATTTCTGAACCAGTCGACCGTGTTGGCGATACATGTGCAGATAGGTATTTTGTGTAAAACCGATGTATTGCTGTGAAGTGGGTTGGGTCTAAAGTGTTGCAAGTCTAGAACGTGTTGGAACTCTTGACTATAGGTATTTATGTTGGTTTGAGATCAACAGGTTGGAAGTTTCATATCAAATAATATTGTATATTTTTTGTTACGAGTCTTATTATTAACACATAAATGAAATACAATAAACTATCTAGTATGAAACTTATTGAATAGATGGATCTATCTAAAATTACGAACATTTTGTTTTTGTTTTGATTCCTAGAACCCTGCTTACCTACGGAAACATTGGTAGAAAAATGGAACGGACATAAAGTATAACCATTATTTTAAGACGAACAAAGAAATAAAATAAACTTATTGCTGTCCATTATTTACCTAATCGTCAAGCATTAATCACGATCACATTTCTAATCGTAAACATAATATTTTCGCATTTCGTTCGGCCGGTCTATTAATTTCACGGTCACGCGAAACGTCGTTCGATCTTTGTCCCTGTCAGTAGCGGGGAAACTTTCCTGTTTTAATACTATATAACATCAATTGTTATTTTACATTGAGTTTACTTTAAACGGTGTTGTAGATCGTAAAATATTGAAAATATTGTTTGCAAAATGATTTTTGTGGGTCCATTTCAGTGATTATATTTCATATGTAAACCAACTTAAGCAACGTCAAAGGTAAAAATGTGTATACACTTTCCGATTTCAAACGCTACGTGGCATAAGTAATGTTACAGTAAGTAATGTCAAGAAATGGAAGTTCAGAATGATTTACACAAATACTTTATATATTTCTGGGGATGTAAGTAACGTGGCTTCTGAAATAATAAAATGTATAGCTATTTTTAGTCGATAATATTCCTCAATATTCCTCATACCACATGGCCAGTCAGCTTGCAGTCGTGGCCCGGACTAGTCTGGTCATTTTAGCGGTTGGTTTCAAACATTTATCATCTATGCAAATAAATAAAATTGGAGTGTCTGTTTGTAATATCAAAATAACACCTTTTCACTAACTGCATACGACACCTATAGCAAAAACGCGATTTAAAATTTTTTTGTGTGTCTGTCTGTCTGTGTGTTTGTTCCGGGTAATCTCCGAAACGGCTGGACCGATTTTGACGGTACTTTCACTGGCAGATAGCTGATGTTATAAGGAGTAACTTAGGCTACTTTTATTATAGAAAAACAAAATTTAAAAAAAATGGTCCCGTCGCGCGGGCTCCGAACGCGGAGCGGGCTTTTTTGTTACGTTAAATTCCACGCGGACGAAGTCGCGGGCTCAGCTAGTTAAGAATAAGAATACTATTATTAATTCTCTAATTCTCTTTTGTACTTATGTCCGCAGCATCCTCGAGTATGGCTCTGAGATCTGGAGCCCACAGTATGATGTTTACATCAACAGGCTAGAAATGATACAACGTAAATTTATGAGATACCTTCAGTATAGGTCTAAAACTTATGACGCGAGTTATGAGAAAAGATGCAAGAGACACCATATGATTCCACTCCAGGAAAGGAGGAGAATAGCAGATATCTCGTTCCTAATAAAAATAGCGCAATCAAAAATAGATTCGCCACATTTACTTTCTGGGCTATTCATACAGGTTCCCGCAAGAACATTCAGAAAACATACTCCATTCCACATTCTTAAAAGTGCTACTAAATATAGAAAAAATAGCTTTTTCATGAGAGCTCCTGAATACTTCAACAAACTGATTGATACTCCGCATTTAGATATCTTTAACTCTACCTCAACTACTTTTAAACGCAATATGACCAAAAATTGGTTTGATACGGTTTAATAATTTTTCGAAGGTTTTTAACCTTTTTTTTTTTTACTTTCTAATTTAATTTTTTAACATAACTTTTTCTTAATTTACTTGTATTCAAATTAAACTTTTATTATAATTAGATATATTATAAACTGTCTAATGTAAAACAAATAAGCAATAATCAGCTAGTAATCTGCGAAAACTGTTTAATAGTGATAAGTTATTTATGTAGTTGCTATGTAGAAGTAAAACACTGTAAGTTTTCCGAATAAAATAAAATAAAATAAATAAATAAATAAATGTCACGCTCACAGTAATATGGCCAGACTGACACACCAACTGTATGGTTCCAAACCAAGCTACGCTTGTACTATAGGTACTGTACCGTACAATGAACTGGCGGTAATCCCAGTGACTCCCAGACCTGATTAAATTACGAAAAGGCTTTTTCCGAAAGTTTCCTCAACGGGAATCGAACGCGTTGCATTGAGCCAAGCAGTCAATGGACTAACGGACCCTTTGGCCTCTGCATTGGTTATAATTTGCATCAAAATATTTCGGATAAAGTTGCTAAGCGAGAGCGGGAAAACGCTCTGTGATTGTAAATACTGTACACTTTATCAAGCGTATGCGATTCGGAAACTTTAGAACTAGAGCGCGGAGTCGAAAAGAGAGTTGGTCCGTGCTCACAATATGCCTAATAATAATTCCAATACCCTTAACTCACAGAACAATTTAAATTGTGCAAACAAAAAGCCTCAGCGTAATTGTTTCCATTTCAAAAAGGTTATTGGGTGTATTGCCATTGTTTATCATCCACAAATTATTTATAAACACCTAAGTACAGAGCGAAACGAAAGCCTAAAAATTCTTTTGATATTGCACCCGCCCAATCGTGTTGTTTTAATGAAATGTTATGAAAAATCTAATCTACGTTCGGATGCGGGGTGGAAATTTTGTTTCTTTTGGGTATCCGAGCGCGGCGCCCACAAAGGTACATTGTGATTAAATTTTTTGAAACACTTCAAACGCACCGTTAGCTCTCCCGCTACTACCAATTAAAAGTTTGACATATCGCAAATAGCAAGCTTCGGTTGCGCTCGCTGCGGAAGGATTATGATTTTTTTATGCAAATGTCTTTGGTTAAACGGTTTTGGCAGGCGAGCTGTTTTGTGTACACTGTTTGCCAACCTTCAAATGTTTGTGTAGCATTTTAATACTAAAATATGTCTGTATAAAGTACTTAACTATTTCAATATTGCATAACTATGCATGCATAGGTATTAGAAACACTTTGCTAAGAACACGACGTACCTTTTTTGCGAGTAGTTTCTCAGTAAAAAAAGATAAAGTAAAGGTCATCACTTTTTTGGAAAAAAAAATATTCGTTCGTTGTGCCAGCGACTGCACTCCCACAGGATGTAGTTACAGTACAGGATATAGTTTTAAGGTTCCGCACCTCAAAAGGAAAACACGGAACCCTTATAAGATCACTTTGTTGTCCGTCTGTCTGTTTATCAAGACCCTTTTCTCGGAAACGGATAAAGTTATCAAGTAAAAATTAATATCAATTATCAAATGCTATGATCCCTTGGAGATGTAAAAAAATAGGCTTCTATTCAACGCAATCAAAAGATACGGCCCTTTATGTCAGATATTATGGTGATATTTTGCAAATTGACTTATCAGTAAGTAAGATAGGGAGTTTAGTGTATCGAAATTGTTCAAGAAACCCAATGAAAAATAGTTTTATTGCATTCATACTTGGATGATTTAATAACTATTTAAATGTGTCTGGCAAGATGTTAAAACCATTAAAACTGTCCGGCTGTTGAAGTAATATTTTTTTATGGGTTCCCAAGTAACATATGTAAAACCCAGCTTTTATACTATGACGAAAGTAATAATATATTAAAGTTTAGGGGTGTCTGGCAGGGGGTTGAAACCGCACTAAGTGTCCGGCAATGGATGGCGTGATTTCTAATGTTATTCCGAAGGAAATATATAAAAATTTAGCTAAATTAAACTCGTCATTCGAATTTAAACTTTCAACTTTACGAAAATGAAGTTCATTTTCCTGTATGATACATAGGTCAGAACTAGCATATTTCATGTAAACACGTAAAGGGTTTGGGCTTGTGTAGGATATCCCGCAGTGGCGACGCCTGTTGCCCATTTATAAAAATCTTTATTAGGGGTCATGCTGGAATTAAAAAGGGAAAATACTTTGAAGACTGAAACATTTTTTAAACAGACAATTTTGTTAAAAACATTCGTGTAGAGCGGCTGAAATTACATTTTTAAACTGTGATATAAACCTTTTTTTGTTCGAAATCACACTTGGAAGTACCCTTACCAAATCAAGGGTCACTTCGACTGTACAACTTTTGTCGGTAGGTATATTTAAAATTACCTAACCTAAGCAAACTAAGTTCGTAATTAAGTGACCCGAATTTTCTCTACATTATAACAAACACAATAGTAGTGGACAATGGATCATCGTTGTTATTCTGTAACGACAAACTCATATATCACACGTGATTCCGCGGGTGTGATGACATATTTTGCATTGAAATTCCAGTAACACCCAAAACAGGATAAGTAAATTACCGCAAGACCATTTCCGGAATTCGCCAAGCGCGAAAATCGAACCCGTGACCACACAATCTAGTTACCAGATCGGTTACATTCAGAAGGAACTACTTTAGAATTGTTTGGTACAAAACGCTTATTACATTGTAGGGTATTACAGTGCATTTCTGCTTACCTCTTTGGGAAATACAGCCGTGAGTCGAGCCAGTGTTTAACAATAAATAAATAATAAATATCGCCAGACTGACACACCAACTGTATGGTCCCAAACTAAGCAACGCTTGTACTATGGGTACCGGTCAATGGACTAGGGGCGATCCCAGTGACACCCGGATCTGGGCAATTTACGAAAAGGCCATTTCTAAAATTTGCCCTGACGAGAATTGAACCCGCAACCACCATGTGCAGTAAACCGAGCGGCTTACCCTCGAACCACTGCGCTAAGCGGTCGCCAACAGTTTTTTTACGATAATACATAAGGTTTTACCTGATACTCGTCGAGGGTCAAACTTCGGAGTCAACATCGAACACTAAACACGATCCCGGCTAGATCCTAAACGTAGTTCTATTAAAAAAAATCTTTGGCTAATCAATTTATCCGCAGCATAAAAAATGTAGATATTCCACAAATATTGATTCATCTAGAACGAAAATAGACTGCGCAGAGGCTTTTAGAAACGAATATATTAATGCACTGAAATATTCACTGCTTTTAAGCGAGTTTCACAGTACGGAGATCAAATATTTAATAGGGTGGTAGATAACTGAAGAGCGCTAGCATATACATAGAACCTAGTTAGTGATCGATAATAAAAGTACTCTACCACGCTATTAATATCGATATTAATATTGACGACCGCTTGGCGCAGTGGTTCGAGCGTAGGCCGCTCGGCACTGCACATGGTGGTTGCGGGTTCCCGACGGGGCAAATTTCGGAAATGGCCTTTTCGTAATTTGCCCAGATCTGGGTGTTACTGGGATCGCCCCCAGTCAATTGTACGGTACCCATAGTACATGCGTTGCTTAGTTTGGGACCATACAGTCGGTGTGTGAGTTTGGCGATATTTATTTATTTATTACTAGCTGAGCCCGGGACTTCGTCCGCGTGGAATTTAACTTAACAAAAAAGCCCGCTCCCGCGTTCTGAGCCCGCACGACAGAACCCATTTTTAATTTTTTAATTTTGTTTTTCTAAAATAAAAATAGCCTTAGTTACTGCTTATAACATCAGCTATCTACCAGTGAAAGTCCCGTCAAAATAGATCCACCCGTTTCGGAGATACTCTTTGATTTCATGTGTTTTTATTTTTTTACGCGGAACCCTAATTGTTTTTCAAAAATTAAAGTAGCCTTAGTTACTCCCTATTACATCAGCTATCTGCCAGTGAAAGTCCCGTCAAAATCGGTCCAGCCGTTTCGGAGATTACCCGGAACAAACACACAGACAGACAGACAGACAGACAAAATTTTTTTAATCGCGGTTTTGCTATAGTTGTTGTATGTACTTTTGAAAAGGTGTTATTTTGATATTAAAAACAGACACTCCAATTTTATTTATATATATTTATTATTTGTATACATTTTATATTCCCCAGAGGGGTAGACAGTTACGCCTATACTATTTTGGTCCCAATTGCTAATTACAATAGACACACCCCCTTCAATGTAAGGGGGATTCGGGACATATAGTACACCACCCTGGCCCTGTGCTATCTTCTTCACGTTTTACCTCCACGATTCAGATAGTGATAACCTTAGTTAGAAATAAGATTCGCATATGGAATCCAAAAACCCCAGATGTGCGGATCCCCGGTTTGAACCTGCACTGCAACACTGCTAATACAATGAAAAAAATATCGGAAAATACCTTGGAAAATGTAGGTATCGTTTAAGAATGCTATTCAAATACTTTCGTGTTGACGACCTCGCGTTATCAGTTCCGACATCGCCCCAGTAGAGATGTTACGTTGTGATATTAAAGCATAACAAAATTTATTCACGAAAATTTTGGTAAACAAACGAACACCGTGCGAGACCTGACTAAACAAAATAAAAATTGGAGCTTTTAATTAAAATAGTAGACGTTCAACAGCGAGATTTATTGGCCTATTTTTCATGTAGTTATTTTTTAGGCTGTTGACTTGTATTTATAAGGTTATAAGGTTTGACGACCGCTGGGCGCAATTCTTCGAGCGTAGGCCGCTCGGCTGACTGCACCGGCCGGTTGCGGGTTCGATTCCCGTCGGGGAAAATTTCGGAAATGGCCTTTTCGTGATTTTCTTTTATAAAATACAACGGATTTACAAATCGCGCATTTTTTTGCTTTGAAAAAAATTTGCCAAACAAGGATATGACCCTCATGATTTCAAGCAGTTACCGCAGGCTAAAGATGCTTGCAAGATCTGAAGAGGAGTGGGACAGGGCGAGAGTTCGTCTTGCGGCTCCCTTACTTATCGTACGAAACGCAGCTATAATAGCTGCTTCACGCTGATCTTCTGACTGCTGTACAGCCATAATCCTTCAATTAATCCACAGCTTGAAGCAAAGCCAATTAATACGCATGCGTATTTACCTCATAGCACCTTGGAACAGACACATAGGCCGTCCTTGGCCGCCTGCCAACTAATTAATCATGTAAATAGAAACCACACAACGCACTGTTTGGCGACAGTGACTTACGCGGATGTAGAGATTCGATTTTTAAGAGGAGGATCCCAGATTTGACAGCTTCTTGTTCGTTGGACCCGTGGCATCAGTAATAATTACCTACAAGTAATTTTATTTTTTTTAGTTTTAGGCGTCAATAGCCCTGTGGTTAAAGGAGCCGCCCTCGTAGCAGAGAGGTTCCGGGTTCGATCCCCATCCTGGCCATTAAACTATTGACGTGACCTCACTCCTAACACAAGCAATTAGCTTAGCTGCGGGGATCAACGGGAATACTAGTAATATGATAAACTCATATAGCTAGTAATTTTTTTTTAAAAAAAGTTCGATTGTATGGATATTTCGTAGGTTTTGTAATGTCATTACCGAAGGAAGATTTGCCAGTAATATTGATACTGATAGTGCGTGGATCGCTATTGAATGACCAAGGAGATTCAAGCTAAGTTTCTTGTGATGCATACCCAGGTAGTGACAGACGGACGGACAACAATGAAAGCCACTGTACGTAAATCCTGTTATATATAATTACTAGCTGAGCCCGCGACTTCGTCCGCGTGGAATTTAACTTAACCGCTCCCGCTCCCGCGTTCTGAGCCCGCGCTACAGGACCCATTTGTATTTTTTGTTTTTCTAAAATAAAAGTAGCCTAAGTTACGGCTTATAACATCAGCTATCTGCCAGTGAAAGTCCCGTCAAAATCGATCCAGCCGTTTCGGAAATACTCTTTGATTTCTTGTGTTTTTATTTTTTTACGCGGAACCCTAATTGTTTTTCTAGAATTAAAGTATCCTAAGTTACTCCTTATAACATCAGCTATCTGCCAGTGAAAGTCCCGTCAAAATCGGTCCAGCCGTTTCGGAGATTACCCGGAACAAACACACAGACTGACAGACAGACAGACAAATTTTTTTTAATTCGCGTTTTTGCTATAGGTTTCGTATGTACTTTCAAATGCATTTAGTGAAAAGGCCTAATTTTGATATTACAAACAGACACTCCAATTTTATTTATTTGTATAGATTATTTTACAAAATGTACATTAAAATGTAAAATTTAATATGCGCTTTCTGGTCGATCTATATCAACGTTGAACCCTAACACACGGATTGCAATCACTGATTGATCCAGAATCCGTGCACCACATTTCTGGTTGAGCAAGTGCCGACAAATATATTAGGAGCGTTATTAGTTCACAGAACTTGGCCCCCCTAAGGAGTTAAACGGAAATACCACGAACCTTGTGGACACGAAATCTCGGGGTTTTGTGGATTTACTTAGAAACTTTTGATATTTTAAGGATTATTTACTAGGTAATCTATTAAAATGTTTATAAGTAGGTAAGTACACCAATAAACAATACGACATCAAATTATTTTTGAAGTTCCTTATATTCCTTTCCTTAAGTTTTATAATTTTTTACTAAATGTAATATGATTACAGCAAAGATTAATTATATACTTACTGAATGCCTCGTATTCTTAAATTATTAGCTGTAATTACAAAAGGTTAATAAAAATACTGAATAGAATGAGTAGGTACTGGAATTATAAAAATAATACGTTGGATTTTTTTTTATTACCTACTGTACTAATGTTATGTATGTGCTGGTTGTGATTCTACATATAGGTATGTTTTCTTTTTGGAGTTGTAGTGATCAATGCCATTCGAAGTTATTTACATTTTTAATATTTGTATTTTTTATAATTAGGCACTGCAAATGTGAGCGGAAAACAAAAAATATGTTGAATTTATTTAATTAGATGATTATGTATTCTGTTTTACGCATTAATAAATTTACAAATCCCCAACGGATGTAACTTAACTTCCAGCAAAATAAGGTTCCCTGTTACTTGAAGCAAAAGATAATTATAAATATAGGTAAAGACAAAATTCAAACAAAGTACAAGAGCACAAGAGCTGTAAAGTAAAATAAATTCAAAATTTACGTAGACAGTTGTGAAATTTTAATTTCGGAATACACAAAACATTTTAGTGATTCACCTCAAAACGCGAACAAAGTTTACGAATTCTCCAGCTGATTAAATTATTTCGTCGCGAACATCCTCACCGACGAAATAAAATACATTTTTAATGAATCAAACGGATAATGAATTCGTCAATCGGTCGCAGTAAGGACAGACACTTTAATTGGGCTGTGTGAAACTCCGAGAAGTTTTTATTGCGTCCCGTCCAATCAAAATCTTTTGCGAACAACTCGAGTTTTATTAGAGAGAATCTCGAGGTATCGTTAAGACTTATGACTTTTTTCCAACTTGGTGTTATAATATTAAAAACTTGGGCTTTGATTTAAACTTTGTACAGTTTCGTTAATAAAGGTGGAGTTTTGAGGAGTTTTAGTTTTAAATCTGTCCGCCTTAAGCCGCGCCAGGTGCGAGCTTTTCACCTTTCGACTTGGCTGTTTCACTTTTCCACGCTTTATATTTTATCTAGGATTAATCTCTGTTTAAATTCTAAAATTTTCGCGAGTAATTTTCATACTGTTGAACCGGACAGAAGTTGAAATATAACAATATGAATAATTTGGCTCTTTTAACGTTCCACTCCTGGGCAAGGGCCTCCCCTCAATACGAGGAGGATTCAGGCCATAATTCACCACGGTAACCCAGTTCGGGTTGGCGGATTTCACATATCTTACGAAAATTGGTTACATTTTCTAAGACATGCAGGTTTCCTCAAGATGTTTTCGTTCACCGTAAGCAAGTGATAATATCAGAAGTTTGTATGAAAAAGATATTGAACATTGACAACACTGATTTCTAAATAAACTATCTACATTTATAAATGACTTGATAACATCATATAACATACCAGACTATATTTGCAGTTGGATAACAAAATTTAGTAAACAAATGCCTTTACATGTGTCTGTATACCAAAAAATCTCCTCGCATGAGATACACATGTTATTTTCAAACAACATCCGCAGCACGGCAGCTAAAAGCTTTGGAATAGCATGTCGAGTCGTTGACAGTCCAATTTTTAGCTCAGAAATACCTATTCCATAGCACAGTCTGACCCCAGACTGTATCTGTATAAAGGACTAGCTGTGCCCCGCGACTTCATCCGCGTAGTATATTAACTAAGCAAAAATTTCGGGATTATTGGGTTAAAAAGTATCCTATATGTTAATCCCGGTTATAATCTATCTGTGTTCTAAATTTCACCCAAATCCGTTCAGTAGTTTTTGCGTGAAGGAGTAACAAACATACATACATACATACATCCACACTCACAAACTTTCGCATCCTACTAATATTATAAACTAGCTGTGCCCCGCGACTTCATCCGCGTAGTATTGGATTATTGGGTTAAAAAGTATCCTATATGTTAATCCCGGTTATAAGCTATCTGTGTTGCAAATTTCATCCAAATCCGTTCAGTAGTTTTTGCGTGAAGGAGTAACAAACATACATACATACATACATACATTCATACATACATACATACATACATACATCCACACTCACAAACTTTCGCATTTATAATATTAGTAGGATGCGAAAGTTTGTGAGTGTGGATGTATGTATGTATGTATGTATGTTTGTTACTCCTTCACGCATAAACTACTGAACGGATTTGGATGAAATTTGGAACACAGATAGATTATAACCGGGATTAACATATAGGATACTTTTTAACCCAATAATCCAATACTACGCGGATGAAGTCGCGGGGCACAGCTAGTTTATAATATTAGTAGGATAGGCTACAGATATATGATAATATTTTTTACTATGGTAATGTTCACCATTTTGAGTTATGAAAACATGGTCAGTACCTAAGTAAAGCTTAATCCCTCATCTTATCTCATCTATCGCGTCCTGCAAGGAATACGCTGAATTATCTGTAAACCAGTAAATTACTTAGCCCTAAATGTACAAAATCATTTCAATAACATGTTCAAAAAATGTTCTACCTGACTACTATTCCAATCTATGTGTAATTGTGTACCATGGCCAACAAGAAGCGATACGAAATAGTAATCATTTTCGAGTACCAGTTGGTCGCCACCTTGCTTGCCAACATTTAGACGGCAATTTTATAAATAGGTTATTTACAAACAAATGTACTCAAAACATTAAATATAAAAATCTATTTAATTTTGGTATCGCTTATCGTTGGCCATGGTACAGGTACGGTGCCTACTATGTTTGAATTAACGTATCCACATTACCATCAAGGGACCAAGCAATAAGCATTGTAGGGCTATCCATTTGCCGACGATAATGATATGCGCCCCAAAGGTCCCTACGCACTAAACCTACAATGAATAATTTCACACGGTCGCTGAAGGAATTACACCCATGAAAGTTTTGTTACATAATCACTCGCAGTCAATGGGAATTAAGTAAAGAACACGACTTGATCAGATTCCAAATTAAGAAAATAAAAACAGTATTAGTTATATTTCCTTATAGCTGCAATATTTAGTACCTATATATTGACGACCGCTTGGCGCAGTGTTTCGAGCGTAGGCCGTTTGGCTCACTGCACATGGTGGTTGCGGGTTCCGATTCCCGCTGGAGTAAATTTCGGAAAGAGCCTTTTCGTAATTTGCCCTTGTCTGGGTGTCACTTGGATCTATACCATAGTTACAAGCGATGCTTAGATTGGGACCATACAGTTGGTGGGGTTAGTCTGGCGATATTATCCTACTAATATTATAAATGCGAAAGTTTGTGAGTGTGGATGTATGTATGTTTGTTACTCCTTCACGCAAAAACTACTGAACGGATTTGGATGAAATTTGGAACACAGATAGATTATAACCGGGATTAACATTTAGGATACTTTTAACCCAATAATCCAATACTACGCGGATGAAGTCGCGGGGCACAGCTAGTTATTTATATATAGATACTTATAACAAAGTAGGCAAACAAGTTTTCGACCCACCTAATGTTAAGTAGTTACCGTAGCCCATAGATAGATGCTTGTAATACCTGAAGGCATCGCACAGTTAAGAGCTGTCGTCGATTGGCTTCACCTGGCCTCTACCACTACCTACAATAATAATGAATTTAAATTATTAATAGTACAACAACAATCGCTTATAATACTCGCATGGGGGGAGTTCAATATTCCTTACTGAATAACTTAGCAAGGATAATCTGGCAGTGTTGTGAAGCTCGGAGATTATGGGTGTATGTATGCTTCTTCCTAAAGTAAAACCCATGCGGACGGGAGTTAATTAATAGTACATTGTTACACGATGGTGAAAGTGACTTATTTAGTCCCGAGACGGGGTTCGAGGGACGAAATAAGTCGTTCACCCGAGGTAAACACTGTGCTTTTCATTACGAATACAAGGAAAGTAAAAATAAAAACAGGAATTGGTTAAAGAAATATGAACAATACTCTACAACTCGAAAAAAAAAAGATCGGATTGCCGCCTATTTTGTTTTTTTTTCGTTGGCCAACCAACTTCATTATTTATCCATTATTTTTCATTTTCATCTTTAAATATTTTGCCCAAATCTATGTTATTTTAAAGAAATTGTTGAAACTAAATTATAATTAAGTCATTTAAAATTATATCTTCTTCTATACAAATAAATAAAATTGGAGTGTCTGTTTGTAATATCAAAATAACACCTTTTCACTAAATGCATATGAAAGTACATACGACACCTATAATAAAAACGCGATTTAAAATTTTTTTGTCTGTCTGTCTGTCTGTCCGTCTGTCTGTCTGTCTGTCTGTCTGTCTGTCTGTCTGTCTGTCTGTCTGTCTGTCTGTCTGTCTGTGTGTTTGTTCCGGGTAATCTCCGAAACGGCTGGACCGATTTTGACGGGACTTTCACTGGCAGATAGCCGATGTTTTAAGGAGTAACTTAGAATACTTTAATTTTAGAAAAACAATTAGGGTTCCGCGTAAAAAAATAAAAACACATGAAATCAAAGAGTATCTCCGAAACGGCTGGACCGATTTTGACGGGACTTTCACTGGTAGATAGCTGATGTTATAAGTAGTAACTTAGGCTACTTATATTTTAGAAAAACAAAATTTAAAGAAGTGGGTCCCGTCGCGCGGGCTCAGAACGCGGGAACGGGCTTTTTTGTTAAGTTAAATTCCACGCGGACGAAGTCGCGGGCTCAGCTAGTTAATTAATACGTAACTTGTATGTTATTTCAATTTTACATCGTGCTGTGATTGAGTGACTGTAGAAAAAGTTTGAAAATGGTTCCATAGAAATGTGAAAATGGAACTAGTTTTTTTTTATAATTTGACAGTTGTCAGTTGAAAGCGATTCTCCCGGGCTGGAAAAGTATTACTTTCAACCCGCTCCTCAGACCTACTTTCAGAGCATGAGTAATGAAAATATCTTTTAATTTTAAAATGTTCTTTATGAATATATTATAATAATGTCTCACCATTCAACAACATGATGCAAATCAATGTAAATACGTTTGTAACCGTCACATTTATGTAAATTACAAATGTTATTCGTAATACAACGCTGACACGGTATATTTTTGAGGAGAATTCCGCTTTGGATTAAAAGGAAATTAGATGGACTTAATAAATTACATTTCCAAATCGTTGACTGCCTAAATCCATTACCGTAATGGTGTTATTACCTGGTAGTATTGAAAAGTGCGGAATGGAGGGGCGATGTGTTACCGCGAAAGTATTATAATTTTTAGGACACATCGAATTGTTGACTTCTGTTTGAGGTTATAAACTAAATACATCTCTAAATTATCAATAAGAACAAAAATATAATTAAATTAACCTCGTCCGCATACCAACCTATGATGGTTAGGGATGCTGTATGCGTCTCCTTGATTTGATAAGCTTCTGTTTTGAAATTAGACTGTATTATTATTATACTTATTTTTTTTAAATATGCATCAACAACTGATGGACTTATATTTGACTGTCACAGAATGGGAACCCCTGTCAAAAAAGGAAATAACATAGATCTCATGTAAGCTAAGCCTAGAGTGAGGTCCACAAACAATGGTTCAATTGTTTAGCTACCACTTAGTAAGTAACTACAACTTTTATCTTACTACTAACAAACATTTGTACTTTGGAAACAAATATTTTTTCATTTTATAGTATATCAAGAGATAAGAAATATCGCTATAGTACCGATTGTAGTACCCAAACTTATCTGGTCTGGTATCCGAAAAAGGAGCTAAATTTTCAATGCTGAAATATCATAACTTGACAGTCTTATATCATTCGACCATTGATCTATGGATTAATCGACTGTCGACCAATCAGTTATATAAAAAATATATACATTAATAGTGCGCTACAGTATTGAGAAATTCGGATAATTCCCAAGCCCCACTAATCAAAGCTAACAGCACAGCTTAATCCAATCTACACTATATCGAAGATCAGATCATGGCGGAAATACGACCGCATGCATCGTTTTAATATGCGTTACATAACGTTATTAACGTTAACGTTACACCAATAACGTTTATGGGGCATAACGTGGTCATGATTCCTTATTGGGTCTGATCTCATGATCTTGTTGCGGCGACTAGTATAGTGATCCGATTTCTGAAGCGGTTCCTAAATCGATTTAAGGTCTTTGTTTCATATTTTTTCCCGGTATGACATAAGAATGACATTTTCAAGATCAAACTCAGACTTGAGATCGGTTGATACGTCTGTCGACTTTTGTATGATGCGTCGAAATTAAACAGCCATCAAATTTGATTTCCGCTCGAGTATTCCGGGTAAGTGCGTCTATTGATATTGAAGGAGCTTGCGATTTTGATGTCATGTACAGTGGATCGATGACGTCATCGCTCGTATGTACACGTCTGCTAAAGCCCACAACAGATGCGACCTTTTTAAAAGCATTTTACTTAAAGAATTCATTTCTGCTTATTTTTTCTACCCTCCTACCTAACTTGGCGTCTAAATTAATCGCTCCCAAATGAGCCAATTTTCCTTCGTTTAAAATCGTCCGACTTTTCCCTCGTAAGGGACAGTCCCAAATAGACCCTTGCGTCAGCCTATGAAGGTCAGGCCATTGAATTGGCCACAGAGGTCCAAGGCAATGAGCCAAAATTAGAATTATTTATAGCCTAATAAGGGATTTTTGGGTTAATTTTTGTGTTGCCCTCTCAAAAATTTGTGCAATACTTTTATTATTTTAGTCCTATTTTCTTGGTAAATTAGTCTCATTGTGCATTTAATTACGTACCGAATCTTGATGAAAACTATATTCTGGGTTGCGATTCTTCACATTGTTTGTATACAGATAAGTGCAAAAATAAATAGGGTATGTAAGTAGGCAATTACTTTTACTTTGTAATTAAATATAATTTATACATTTTGTTTCAGTCAAAGATCTTTTAGAAATTTTCGCTTTATGGTTTCAGTAGAAAAAACACGTACAATCATGAACAAAACTAACTGCTACAGTTGCAAACAAATGCATCAAAGTTGTACAGCAACTTTTGTTAGCAACGCGTAAAAGTTATACAATATTATCGCAATTCCACTTGTGGGCGCGGCACTACTTTGTGTGGTCAGCTGGATGTATGTATTGTGTACAGTGACGTCACCTAGGACAGTCTAAATGTTCAGGCTGACGAGCACTTTCTTCATGAATAACTAAAGTTAAAACAACAGCCAACAGCAAAAAAGCAGCCAAAACTGTGAAGAAAAAAACAAATTTAACCGAGACTTGCAATGAAGAGCTGTGAAGAAGAGAAGAAATGAGCAAGAGGAGGAAAGATAACTGATTCGTTATATCGTGATTTTAAAGTTATCTTATTGGTTCAATGATTCTCTCTTTCTGAACCAGCATTTATATGCAGGTACTAAAATGTGGGTGTAAGATACTGTTTATAGAAGAGTGGCAGAAATTACCCAAAAAGTGGACTTTGTAAAATCGTGTTGGGGATATCAAATTATTTCCGATCTCCGGATATCTGCGACACTCCAAAATGTAGGCGTGTACATTGATTATTAAGTTCAAAGTTCATCACAGACGCCTCTCTTATATAAAGTAAATGAACATCGCTATGGCAAGAAAATCGAAACGGTTGGTATCTAAAGCTATCATTTCCAGTCGATTTCAGATCCGTGTTTCCGCGAATCCAGGTCACAAGCAGGTACAATTGAGAACAGAAGTGAATGGAGCACGCTCAAACGATTGTATTGTATTCTGTTGCATTACTAATATTTTTTCTTGAAAGGCAAAATAATGACTGTTTTAAATAATTTTGAGCAAAAAATATCGCGTTATCTGATAGATTGAGGAATAATTTCACAATGTTCTATTACAGCAATAAATGCGCCGTAAATAAAATAATGAACGTTAGGATTCTGTGCATGATTGTACATCGGGTTTCTAGTTTCTGCATTAAAAAAATCGGTGGTTACAGCAGTGCTCACTGAAAGATTCAGATATGCAGAATACAGTTAGGATTTTTTTACAAAATAGTTTTTACTCTACATCACGCTCTTGCCAAAATCCATATTAGTGTAAAAATAAATGTATCTACTCATTAGACTTAATTCGAAATACTTTTAGATGTGACGTTGGAAATACTGCTTGATGTTTCAAATTTAGTTAATTTAGTTTAGTCGTTATTTGACGACAGCAAAATTAGCACTTATCATATTATAGATGGTCGTACAACAGATTTTTTAAATATAAGCATGAAACTTATGGGTGTTTCCACACCAATCGATAAAACAAGATGAGTTGACGTAAATTGATAGTTTCCACATAAAGCAATAGTTCGATTGATGGGTTGGTTGGTGTGGAGTTACCCTTGCGAAAGGTGAACGACATCGACAACGAAGGGACACATCTCGACGCAGTCTCCCTTGCCCCGCAATAAATTGTAAGGTGTGGACGGCGACGCTTATCGCCAAGAGGGTGCGAACGGTAACACAGGCCGGCACCTCTGTCACCCCGGGCGTTAACCATCTGTAAACTTGACCTGAACCCTTATTTGAGGGGGGTTAAGTATGAGTTTTGAACGTAAGTATTCAAATACCAATCGACTGATCGAATGTCTCCATAACTTCACCAGTAAAGCTGCACGTTTCCGCTAGGGGCGCTGCTGTGTTATGCATGGGAAAATTCGATCACTCGTTCGGTATTTGATGCTGTGAAAACTTGTACTATATAATAATAATAATTTAGCCCTTTTGACGTCCCACTCCTGGGCACGTGCCTCCCCTCACAGGCTGTAATCCACCACGCTGGCCCAGTGCGGGTTGGCGGTTTTCACATGTCTTTCCAACATTGTTTAGATTTTCTAAGATATGCAGGTTTTTTCCTTCACCGTGAGCGAGTGATAATCATATAGAAATTATGATTCACACATAGATAGATAGATTTCGTAAAACCCAGAGGTGCGGGCCAGGGTTTGAACCCAGAACCTAGTGCCAGCAAGACGCGTGCTTAACCAATCGGCTATCACTGCTTTTAAAACTTATACCAACCCCGAAAATATATTTCCATGTTCTTATTTCTAGTTATTGGGATTCCTCTAACTGCATAGCTACACCTTCGTAGTAGGTATACTACCTAAATAGATATATGGCTATATAATTATAATTATTTTAGAGACGAAAATTTAAAATAATTTTGCCCACTGATTAAATTGTCCACAAAACCAATGAACTGTTAAATAAAATTTAATTTGTTGATTCCTCATTTAAAAGTCAATTAACCGTTGAACGTGTGAGTAAGTGGCAGTTAATTATTTAATGGAAATGGGTTAATTATCTCGTTGAAAATAAAAAGCCCCGGAGTCATACAAAATGGAAAAAGAGGTACCTACCTAATTTCAGCAACATAATTAAGAATACTGTCTTGCAAGCTAATACTGAACAAATACACGTTGAATTCAACTTGTCTTTTTGGAGGATGCCACAGATATGCGCGCAAAGGCAATAAACTTGAAAAATCGAACACTATTATTGAAGTTGCGATAAAGGAATAGTACATTATTACATGAGTGGTGAAAGTTACTTATTTTGTCCCGAGACGGGGTTTGGCGCCCGAGCGTAGCGAGGGCGCTAATAGTTCGAGGGACAAAATAAGTCTTTCACCCGAGGTAAACACTGTGCTTTTCATTACGAATACAAGGAAAATAAAAATAAAAACAGGAATTGGCTAAAGAAATAATACAAGGAAGTATAAACAATACTCTACAACTCGAAAAAAAAAAATCGGATTGCCGCCTATTTTGTTATTTTTTTTCGTTGGCCGGCCAACTTCATTATTTAGCCATTATTTTTCATTTTCATCTTTAAATATTTTGCCCAAATCTATGTTATTTTAAAGAAATTGTTGAAACTAAATTATAATTAAGTCATTCAAAAATATATATTCTTGAATTAATACTTATGTTATTTCAATTTTACATAGTGCTGTAATAGAGTGACTGTAGAAAAAGTTTGAACCCATAGAAATGTGAAAATGGAACTAGTTTTTTTTTTTATAATTTGACAGCTGTCAGTTGAAAGCGAAACTCCCGGGCCTGAAAAGTATACCTGCTTCTCAGGCAACTTCAGACCTACTTTCAGAGTATGAGTAATGAAAAAACAATTATTACAAGCAGCGCTTATTTTCTGGTGTAGTCTGGTCTAAAAACCGATACAAAGGTAATGTCTACCCTTGTTTAACCCTTATCATCATAACGCACAATCAGTGAACGCTATAACATTCAAAGTCATCTTCAAAACCACAACATTTTCTTTTTATTATAAAATAAAGATGGCAAATAAGCGTATGATCTGGCTAATGTTAAGCAGTTACTAGTACTGGGACAGAGGGAGGGGGGCGGGGGCTTCCAGCTCTCTCACTTATCGTACGAAACGCAGCTATAAAAGCTACTTTACGGTGGTACTACAGTTAAGTCAGCCCGTATTTTAGCTATAGTTTACACTAGCTGAGCCCGCGACTTCGTCCGCGTAGAATTTAACCTAACAAAAAAGCCCGCTCCCGCGTTCTAAGCCCGCTCGACAGGACTATTTTTTTAAAATTTTGTTATTCTAAAACAAAAGTACGTTACTGAACCTAAGTTACTGCTTATAACATCAGCTATCTACCAGTGAAAGTCCCGTCAAAATCGGTCCAGCCGTTTCGGGGATACTCTTTATTCATGTGTTTTTATTTTTTTACGCGGAACCCTAATTGTTTTACTAAAATTAAAGTAGCCTAAGTTACTCCTTAAAATATCAGGTATCTGCCAATGAAAGTCCCGTCAAAATTGGTCCAGCCGTTTCGGAGATTACCCGGAACAAACACACAGACAGACAGACAGACAGACAATAATGTTTTAAATCGCGTTTTTGTTATAGGTGTCGTATGTACTTTCAAATATTATGCATTAAGTGAAAAGGTATTATTTTGATATTTCAAACAGACACTCCAATTTTATTTATTTGTATAGATAGCTATAGTTTACATATAGCCTACAGCTTGGCTTTACCACCGTAATCGTATTTAGATTAACGTCTATCCCAAGTCTTGTTCCCAGTCAATATCAATAGTTTAATTAGACGTACCTAGCTTTGCAAAATGGAACCAACCCACTCACACTTCTGCAAACTGAAACCAACCTAAAACCACTAACACTAGGATGGTTTTGGTCTACAGCAGTGCGTGTGGGTTGATTCCGTTCAGCAAAACGATATCCAATTAAGTACTGGATTCGATACCGGATACGTCGTGTTCGATTCCTGTACAGCCGCGTTTACCGAATCAGCGCATACATTAATTGGATTCCGAAAACGGATATGTTTTGTGTCCAAAATGACGTCACTTCACGCCTTGTTACAATAGTAGTAACGTGAATCAATATCGGGTTATGAACCTGTTATTTTATTTGTAACCTGTGGAGTAGCTCCTGTTATTATTATTTGGTATAAGCTCTGTTTGTGTCACTCTGTGACAGAATTATACCACTCCAGTAGGTTAATGGCTACTAAATTAATAAACGCGAGAGAATACTTTACGTATATCTATTTAATCTATTATTATTAATCTATTGAGCGCGGAAATGTGGCCAACCTTCTAAGCACTTTTGGCATCGAGTACTATGTGGAAGCACTTTTGTATACCTATGTAATTTTATTTATGATTTCTTTTTTACGCTTAGTTTAAGTTAATGTATAAATGAAAGATAAGCTATAATTACGTTAATTTAAGTTTAAGCACTATTAATAAAAGATGGCGTCACTAGTTTCAAAATATAATTTTAGTAATATCAACTGTAAATAAATTATGTCCTTCCACCATCGACTTTCATCCATATACCTGCCTACGTAACGAAGCCCTATCTTAATAAATCGATCTCAAGTCTGAGAGCGATCTTGGAAATGTCATTCTTATGTCATACCAGTACAAAATTACATGTCATAAGCGTACACAAGATCGCTCTCACTTACACTTGAGATCAATTTATTAATTCGGGCCTATTTTTGTCACATCTATAGTAACCCAGTCCCCTTTCGTTCCAACTACGAAGAGATGGCATTACAGTTAGTTTATTTGTAATATAAAAAAGTTTCAGAATTATAGTATGTACGCGACTCATAAATATTCGAACCTTGTTTAATGCAGGCAACCCACATTATTTAAGAAACTGCTGACCAAAACAAAATCTAGTGAGATCAGATTTCTAGTCATAAACTATTTCGATAACAGGGTATAAACGTCCCCATTGCTCAATGTTGGGTGAATTCTCGACGGCAGGGTTATCTCTCTAAATCTGCCACGTAACAGGGTGAGTCCCACACTTCATGACCGCCTTTTATGAAATATTGTTATTTTCACACTATTTACGCGCGGCCAGTGTACGCAGTTATGAGCTCGTTGACCCACTTTAAGCTAGCGGTTTTAGGTTTCATTATGAGGGATGGTAGTTTTGTGGTAGGTAAGTATATTATGTTTTGTCATTTAACAGCTTTTAGAGATATATGTCATGTAGACACTGAATCTTGTAATATATTTGGATTTTTTTATTATTTTGCACGTAGGTACTTAGTTGTTACCGAAAAGCTTAGGTAATATTCAATTACGTATTTTAAGTGGATATTAAAGTATCTATAGTCGTAATTACACAAATCAGTGATAGTCAATTGGTTAAAGCACGCGTCTTGGGTTCAAACCCCGGCTCGTACCTGTGGATTTTTACGAAATCTATGTGTGAATCACAATTTCCATATTATTATGATTATCACTTGCTTACGGTGAAGGAAATCATCGTGAGGAAACCTGCAGTCTTAGAAGATCTAACCAATATATGTATATAAAATCCAACCCGCACTGGGCCAGCGTGGTGGATTATGGCCTGAATCCCCCTCGTAGTGAGGGGAGGCCCGTGCCCAGGAGTGGGACGTCAAACGGGCTAAATTAAGTGGATATTAAATTAAATATCAATTCGTCCGTATCAATAATTCGATCTCAATTCTGAGATCAATCTTGGAAATGACATTCTTATGTCATAACAGTATAAAATGACAAAATCGTACTTAAGATCGCTCTTAGACTTGGGATCGATTAAATAATACGGAATCAAGGTGTTCACATGTTAAAGTGATTTTATTTTTATAACAGACTAGTTTATGCCCGTGACTTCGTCCGCGTAGTATTTAACTTAACAAAAAATTCGGGATTATCCGGATAAAAAGTATCCTATGGGTTAATCCCGATTATAAACTATCTGTGTTCCAAATTTCATCCAAATCCGTTCAGTAGTTTTTTCCTGAAAGAGTAACAAACATCCATACTCACAAACTTTCGCATTTATAATATTAGTAGGATGGCTATGAGTGCGCTATAATGCACACAAAAATAGTTAAGAATACTAAATTAAAGTAGATAGTGCTATCACAGCTGTTTCAACTTCCTGTTTACTAAACGATTATTTGTGCCAAAATGGTTTACGTTCACTAAATAAATCTCTGAAATCTATTTCACCGCTGCACATGTAGTTACAAATTCCATACCCACTCACATGCATGATCCATTACCAATTTACCACGTTCATACGGTCCAACGTCCGGTATTAAGTAAGTACTTACGCACGGCCAACAACAGGCGTTTTCACCCTACTTTAACAAAACTTCTGACAATTGTACGTTTCACGTTCCACCTCACCATAATTTGTTCCATTAACTATTATCTCTGTGCCTTTAAATAAGGATTTCGTGGACACTTCGTGGCAATTTGACATCAGATCTTCATTTTGGTTTTCAGCATTTTTCCTTAACATTCGCGCTAGGGATTCAGTTCTTTCTGCATTTGTTAAAAATGCATACTTATTTGTAAGCCGAAAGATTTTCAAGTTAAAGCACGTCAGTCCGTCCTGGATTTGGATGGGGTACCGAATTATAGCAAATTACCTCCTCCTTAATTCTGAGGGTATGTTGAGCTGACGGACCCGGTTCTCATCCCAATGTCTTCTTCTCATTCAATATATTTGGAATTACAGCAAAAAATTACAGGAATTGACCTGAATCCACGTGCCATTTATTTATTTATTTAAAGTTAAAATAGAACCGCCGGAGGCCAATCACAGTAATTAACTAACTACATACATTATGGGTTACAAAAATCATTCATCTTTCTCACAAAACCTCAAACATACCAACGAAATCCTCGCCCATTCATCCGCAAACAAATCCATGCATTGGAATCCAGGAGCTCGTTAAGTGCAGTGAGGGTCCGTAGTACTGGTGACTTAGCTCGGGCAACGGAACGACAAGCGGGGATAGCAAACACCTGAAGCTTCCTGCCGCGAGAGTAGTTGTTAGTTGTATTATATTCGTAAACATAAATTGAGTAAGTCAGGTAAAACCCTGCCCATAGCTAAGGTACTCCATAACAGTTTTTGTTATATTCCACAATGGAACTATAAGATTGAACGATCCAAAATAAGTGCCTTTTCACACGAAAACTGGGACTGCTCCCTTCTCATTGTCCCTTCAATATTTGCCAGTCATGTAATGTAGGTGTTCGAACTTCTATCAGATTTTTGGGGCGATGAGACTGTATTTTATCAAACCCTGTGGGCACCCAATAAGGAGCATACCAATAAAGGTACTACTATACATTTGTGGGACTGCCAAATAATTTTAAATTAGTACATAAAAGCTTTTGTAAGGAAACAAAAATATTGCTCTATTGGTGCCTACTAGACTAGAAAAGTTATAAGTAAGGAGATGGCCTGAAAGAATATAGATCTTACGCTCGCTGATGATTTTTTTCTATCTTTCTGTAGTAGCTTGTAAAATAACAAACAAAATAAACAATGCCTCTGAATCCCAAATAATTTTCCAATATTTTTTCTTTCAAGATTTATAGAAACATTAGTCGTCGGGACTTTAATTTGTGACCATAATGTTTGAATTTTCAATAAACAAGACGAGCAGAAAGGCTCGCCAAGAAATTAGTTGCGAATAAAAATGATCTCAAAGGGAACGACAAAATTATATCGAAGATGAATATGTACGTAACCTCACGGCTGTATTCCTCAAAGAGGTGGGTAGAGATACACTACAGTTCACCCTTATTTCCAATCGCATTTCCGTCCCAATATAATTAGGGGCCTATGATGTGCCCGGTATAATTATACTGGGATATATTACCCACAATGGGATGCGGCGAAGTTCCCTATGCTGGTCCAGGGTGGGTTGAGGAACTTCACGCGTCTTTGAAAATACGAGAAAGTAATCTTACAACTTTTTTCTTCACCATTCAGCAAGTGATAATCTTTGTTAGAAACGAGATACACACATGTAAATTTGAAATCCCAGAGGTGCATGCCGTGGTTTGAGCCTACACACCTAGAAAGCTACACACATATTGTGTTCGACCATTGGCCCATTACTGAAAATAAAAAACCTCAAAAGTGCTATTAGCACTTTATTGACCGTTACTCAATATACGTATAAAATTATTAAGGCTAAAGCGCCCATGTAGCCCGCGAAGTACAAATTTTTTGAGTTCTTTTAGAAATTTTTCAAAATCTGACAATAATGAAAGACAAATTTTGTAATTCGCGAAAAAGACCGTGTGCAGTGCATTTAGTAATATATCCAACTTACTCTAAAACATTTCAAGAACGACAGCTATCCAGATAATCTGGCAATTTTTGTATATTTAGTGATTTACTAGTATCATATCCACCGTGATAATATTTAGAGTAAAATAAATGTATTAATAAATGCACTGCACTCGGTCTTTTTCGCGAATTACAAAATTTGTCTTTTATTATTGTCAGATTTTGAAAAATTTCTAAAAGAACTCAAAAAAATTGAATTTCGCGGGCTAGACAGACGCCTTCACCTTAACAACAAAAAACTGAATATTCACGCCCACCAAGCTAACGTTTGCTAGCACTATCGACTTCACACATATACTCTACACAAACGCAAACGAGTGTACATTCACAGTAAAGCTATAAAACATTATATTTTGCGGTCAGCACTGAACTCACACTAATTCGCAAGAATTTTCCGCGGCAATTGGCAACTTTGTCTTCTTCTTTCGAATGTCAAATTACTGATGACAGAAAGAGATACCTAAGTAGTTCGGTGTGTTACTTCTTCTTCTTCTCAGTCGGGCACTCTTGTCAGAGTGGTCGTGGTTGCGCTGACGAGGTATATGGTGGAATGTTTGGTGAGGCCTTATCATTTCCGAGTGTGGCTCTCCAGGCGATGTGCTTCCATTTCTGACGGTTAGAGGCGTCGCGAGTACACTGGACCATGGTGGACTCAGTAGCCTTTGTCATGACATCTATCCAGCGGGTTGGTACTCGACCGCGTGCTCTCTTGCCTTACTACTTGTGTTACTACCAGTCTCTCCATCGAGTTCTCATTTCTAGAGATGTGACCAAAGAACTTTCCGAACTTTGGTGTGTTACTATTCGCCCGCTAATCCACGCTTATTAATAAGGGGGCTAGGGTACAGTTTGAGTTTAAATATTAATGGCGCCGCCGCAAAATAAAGTCATTAGACGGGCGAGGGTAAACCTGTTTGCGTTTGTTTAGTTTCCATTGATACAAAACTTTGCGGCAAAAGTTTGTCACGTGAGAACTTTAAGGTTGTCATTAGACTAATTTAACTGGGCCTATATTCATTAAAGGTCATCCATTTAGCCACCTCAAATGTCGACCTTTCGTGACTACCATTTTGTTGAGTTAATAATAATTTTCTTGTAACTAATGTCATGTAAACTGAGTGATTGTCAAAGTGTGAGTGTCACTCGAGTAAGCTGAGCCTCCTACGCTCAGATCACTAGACTACGCCGTCATCAAGTATTTAGGTACCTATACATGTTACAAAATAATCTGTAGTTTAATTATAATAACTGACACATCAATTGTATGGTACCAAACAATGCAACGCTTGTATTATGGCTATCGTACAATGAACTCGGGGCGATCTCAATGACACCCAGACCTGAACAAATTACAAAAAGGCCATTTCCTAAATTTGCCCCGACGGGAATAGAACCTGAATATTACACTGGTGGGACTGGAAAAAAACAGATACCCACTTAATAAGAGCGTTCGGTAAACACAGGCTCGAGGCAAGTTGAGACGAATTGTGACTTCAACTGCTGACAAGAGAAAAAAGTTGGCCTTTGAAAACGTTCCTAACTTAATGATAGTAGATCACATTATTTTCAATATAAAACAGTTAATATCGGTAGTTTGAATGTTTCCTCTATATTAGTAAGGATGATTTAGAAATATAAAATGTATAATGACCGCTTGACGCAGTGGTTTGAGCGTAGGCCGCTCGGCTCACGGCACCGGGTGGTTGCGGGTTCGTTTCCCATCAGGGCGAATTTCGGAAATGACCTTTTCGTAATTTGCCCAGGTTTGGGTGTCAGTGGGAGTGCCCCCAGTCCATTGTACTGTACCCATAGTAACACAGGTTGCTTAGTTTGGGACCATACAGTTCGTGTGTCAGTCTGGCGAGATTTATTATTTATTAATTTATTTATTTTGTAAGTGTATTCGACCATTTCTGCTGCTACTGTACCCATTCCCGCTTACGTCAAACTATCGCCCCAAAAGTATAATCACACACCCGACACTATTTGCCCAATATTCCATCCCCATGAATATCCAAACGGCGTATCCGAAAAGTGGAAATGCAAATATTGTATCGTAAGTATCGGGATTCGATGCAAACTAGATTTTGTGTTTGTCGTTTACGCCCGTATGTTTGGACGGCGGGATAGGTGTACACGGGAAGCTGAAATTTGTACGTTAAACATGTTTCAACAGCTCGACTTTGATGTATTCCAGAATCTGATTACAGCATAAAATATTAGATGATATTCAAAAGGTCTTCTTAGTTATCATATCAGTGAATTTCAGACAGTAGAAGGGAAGAGTATCCAATTCATTTATCATCAATGATCTTTGATGTAGGTATTTATGAAATAAAAGTTATGAGGCAAATATTAGGAAGGCAATTAGGCCGCGCGGAGATTGACAAACCGAGCATAGGCATCTACGAAATTACTTCCAGAGTCGTACTTGAAAATAAAATATACCATAAATATGGTGGTCAAGCAAAGCGTAGCCAACTAACAACAGCACATATACGGGCTAGCTTGACTGGGCTAGCACCACCCTTTATAAAAAAATCGGCATGAAGTATCTAGATACCATACCACACGATACCATACTATCTAGATATAATATAGGTATATTAGTTTCTTTCCGTGCAATAAGTGAGATAGAACCGGAAGCCTAACCCTCCCTTCTTGCGACCGTCTCCCTCCAACGTGCGAGCAATGCCTATGGTATTGCATCTATAAACTACCGTAACAGAACTGTCAGAAATATTTAGTCTAATCTAAACGGTGTTGGCTTCTTCACGTGAAATACCGCTTTCACCAATCACTTTTCTTACATCTAGGTGAGTACACCGCCTGTAAATTCCTTATTGTTATACCTACAATCCATATTTACAGTCATAAATCATAAAAATAGGCATACCATAAATATGTCTAGGCGGCGGGAAAGTAAACCTCATTTTGTACCGGATGTTATAAATATTTCCACGTTTATAGATAAACTTACAGCTTGCCGTGGCTTACTATACACGCTATTTACTTGACGTAATCGTCCTAAGAATAAAAATTGTGCGGTCGAGGGACCCTCGCCAGGTACTAAGTTCTCAGTTTAGTGTTAAGCAAACACGAAATTGCAAGTTTTGTAAAAAAAAAATCATTTTTGGTTACCTATATACAATGATAAAAAGTGATTGTGAAAGTGAAAATTCTGAGTTCATAAATATAAATATAGTACACCATTAAAATATACCAAGCTACAAAGAACAGTTTTTTAAAACGTTTTGACTTGTTTGTTAATACAATTGATCTTCTTTTGTAGAATGGAACCAATCCACACATACTTCTGCGAGATAAAACTAATCTACAATACCTCGCACTAGGTTGATTTTTATCGGCAGCAGAACGTGTGGGTTGGTCTTATTCTGCAAAACTATTATCCAATTAATACAAACTCCGTGCCTGTATTCGCTCCAACAAATGATTGAAGGCGTAAACGTCACGCGCCGGCCCCAATTCATCCATTCCTAAATAATTGATATCGCTTCCGTTAACCTGTGCTTCTGCTCTGTTTTTGTCAAAAATAATACAATGTTTTTCTTTCCCATGGGGTTCAACACAATACTGAGGAACAGTGTGGCGTGTTTTATAATGTTTTTGGTGTTTTAAAAGGAAATATTATACAATGAGCTGCGTTCATTGAGGTTATTTATTAGCTCTCGTGACTTCTTCCGCGTGGATCTCGGAACAAAATTTACAAACTTCCACCTTCTAGTGTTGAATTTTAAGTTTATACTTGCAATAAGCCAGTGTGAGGTCTTCCGAAAATTGTTTAGATTTTCTAGGACACATAGGTTTCTTTACGATGTTTTCCTTCACCGTAAGCGAGTGATAATCATATTGTTATTATGATTCGCACATAGATTTCGAAAAACCCAGAGGTGCGAGCCGGGGTTTGAGCCCAGGACCTGGTGCCCGCAAGACGCGTGCTTAACCAATGAGATATCACTGCTTTTCCTTTTAAATATTAGAATACGAACGTGTTAGTCCCAAAGTAGGTACCTACCATCCAAGATGTCACGGCAGTCGTAACGCCATCTGAATAAAAGATCAGTAAACTAAACGGGTGTGGAATAGTTAGCTTTTAATAATCCTCGGGAAAGGGAGACCCTTGTCTTCATCCTGTATCTCGCTTATACATATTTTAATCCTATGTATGGTTAAGTAAAGAGGAATGAATTTACCTTTTCACCGCATTATGATAGCTTAGGGTTTCATGTTTTAACATAATTTAACAATGTTTTTGATACATTTTGCTACAGTTTGTTCTGACCTTAACATTGTTACTAAATATAAATAAAATAAATATCGCCAGACAGAAACACCACCTGTACGGTCCCAAAGCAAAGCTTGTACTATGGGTACCGTACAATGGACTGGGGGCGATCCCAGTGACACCCAGACCTGGGCAAATTACGAAAAGGCCATTTCCGAAATTTGCCCCGGCGGGAATCGAACCCGCAACCACCATGTGCAGTGAGCCGAGCGGCCTACGCTCGAACCACTGCGCCAAGCGGTCGTCAAGACTAAAAAAATGTTACCTATTGTAAGAGTGAAAACACAGTGCTTCAGTTGAAGTGGTAGACTATATTATCTACCACGGCCAACGAGAAATGATACGAGTCGAAATTGTATTATTAGGGTTCCGTAGTCTAACTAGGAACCCTTATAGTTTCGCGCTGTCAGTCTGTCCGTCCGTCTGTATGTCAAAGCTGTTTTATTTGTGGTGTTTAAAACTATAATACCAACCTAATATTTATTCACATAGGTACCAAAATACTGCGGAGTACCTAGTAACGAAATGGTACATTCAAAGGCAATAAGACATTATATACAGTTAGCGTTCATTCACACTAAGAAACCGACACCGTTCAGCCTATTTATTTTTGACAGATAATGGGCGTATTTAACAACGAGATGCAGTTAAAACGTATAGAAATTACATTGCCGGGTTAGCCGTGTGAATGACATTTTATAAGGACAAAATGAGAAATCTTTGAAGTCCACAGACACAATGTGACTGTAAAAGTATTTACATAAGTAAGTAAGCGCGCAGATGTCTAGACTTGATTGTACGAGTATTATTGAGAAATATCAATACTTAATACGCCCACTATTTTTACTGAAGGCTCGTTTAGGACAGGTACTTGTTCAAGAGCTCTATTTTCATTACGACCGCGGTAATCCTTTAAAAAGTTCTGGCAACATGTATTTTATTTAAAATCACAATAAAATCACCCTTCAATCTCTCAGAATTATAAAACCAAATTCGCATTTTCCATTATAAAACCTCACACCTACTATTTTTGAACCCAACAACGACGACAATCGACCATATTTAAACCCATTTTCCAATAATCTTAATATTTCATCACCCACGAGCGGTCCTAACAAACATTTGTAGTAAAATATTCCGGTTCGCATCGCAAAAGTCCACGCGAAAGAGACCGTCATTATTTTGCGGAGGTAATAAAAATGCCATTGAGCGTTGCTCGATATTTTTTATAATGCGGTATTAGGGCGGCTCCTCACGACATCGGCGGGCGGGAACATCCAGATATAACTTTAAAACTATCAAAACACATACAAAAACAGACTTCTTATATTAGACGACAGCTTGGTGTAGTGGATCAAGTGTAGGCCCACTGCACTGAGTGGTTGCAGGTTCCATTCCCATCAAAATAAATTTCAGAAATGGCCTTTTCGTAACTTGCCTTGTCACGAGATCGCCCCCAGTCCATTATACGGTACCCATAAATAGTAAAAGCGATGCATAGTTTGAGACCATACAGTTGGTGTGTTCGTCGGGCTTTAATAAATAATAACTTATCCTTATTCATTATTGATTGGCCTTCACTCGATTTATATTAAAATAGGTCTACCTTGATTGGGTTAAATACTTTCATTTCACATATCACCATCCGAGACTAATAAATCTGGGATGATAGTTAGTAGAAGGGTGAAACCGTTTGTCAGAAGGCTTTTGAATCCGCCAGTCCATTCTGGATGGACTGTTAAAATAGTTTTCATCGACTAGTTGAATGCGTGATCTTTCTCTTTAGATCACGGAAAAAACAATGATAGAAGTCTCCCTCGTGTTCGTTACGAAACGACGGGCCGTGGGAACTCTGCTTTACTGTGACCTTGTTCTGCGACCCAACCTGGTGCTTCGTGACGTTCGTTGGAATTTCGACTTGATGTATAGGCCAGACGGATGACTTCTATTTGCCTATAAATTAAATTTGAAAGTGAAGTTAATGGTGGGTACAAGTTTAGCCTGCATATGAAAGTTGAACCATGCTCTACTACGATTTGATTTTAATTCCGTATTAAAAATAATAATTGGTAAATTTAATGTCCCACTCCTAGGCATGGGCCTCCCCTCAATGCAAGTCAGCCATAATCCACCACCTTTCCTATTATATTCCTTTCAGTATTTACACAATGTCACTATCCGCGTCTATCTGTGTGTAATACTTACTTATTAACTTCACAACGGGTTCTGATGCGTATTTCAATATCGTTTAGGTTATTTCTTCTGAAAAGTTAAAATTGTGTATATTATTATATTCAAATTAAATTTATAAATAGTAGAGAAAAGCTTTGAAGCCCGGGAGGCCCTAGCTAACATAAACTCTACCAAAGGTATATAAAATCATGTCAGGCAGTCGTTGAAAGTCAAATTATATATCTCAGTATTCATATAACTTATACACATTATGAATTCACTTTGAATGAAAAGGTTTTGTAAGTTTAATTCTTCATCAGAATTTCAAAAGGTTATGGCTTCGTTTGAAATAACATTTTCCAATACGCTGGCCTTACGTTCGCGAAACGTGTTTAGAATATAACATCAAAGTATTATATTATTATTATTATAATGTGAGAGACATAATCTTTAGCCTTTACTGAGGCGCTATTTAAAATATTGTGCACTAGCCGACCCGACAGACGTTGTCCTGTCTTAACTTTGAATATTGAATTCGAATTGTTCCGCTCATTTTTCTTATTTTTTCTTTCAAAAGAACCTTCTCCTGACAATAATATACACAACAAAAAAAGAATTAGCGAAATCCTTTCATCCGTGATGCGATGACCAAGGAAATAGAGGTTCATTTTTATATATATATAATATAGATTATTTAGGTACACATAAGGTCTATTATAACTTAGCCCAACTACATAGATTAATCGTACCTTCCACACAGAGATCCAACATCACATTATCTTAGACGCCTCAAGACCACGTGGGTACTTCGCCCGTTCGTATTATAGTCTGCAAATTGAAATCTCCGAGCGACTAAGCCCCACAGACCCGCTCTAATCTCTTAAATAATGGCGTTTGAAACAATAAACTGAGATTTGGGCTGTCATTTTGGTGAAAATTACGTGCGTTGTGCTCCCCAAACTAAATTGTTATAGACAACCGTTGTAATTAGTTTAGCCAGGGTTTGTTTTGAATGAATGATTATTTGAAAAATAGGTTAGGTTACATTGCCGAGTTCAATAATTAAAATATTGTTCACACTCGTTTGAAGACCGCTTTCCGCAGTGGTTCGAGCGTAGGCCGCTCGGCTCACTGCACATGGTGGTTGCTGGTTCGAGTCTCGCCGGAGTAAATTTCGGAAATAGCCATTTCGTAATTTGCCCAGGTATGGGTGTCACTGGGATAGTCCCCAGTCCATTGTACTGTTGTACCCCAGTACATTGTACCCATAGTACAAGCGTTGCTTAGTTTGGGACTATACAATTCGTGTGTCAGTCTGGCGATATTTATTTACTATCTATACATCTACTAGGTGATACAAAATGGGTATACTATTTTTTTTGCAACTTAACTTTGTAAATCTCAAACTATCAGCTTTGTGGGACAGTTGAGGTACTAAAGGTTTTGTAGACTTGTGAAATCGGTCAACAGCTGTATTCCTATAACACCTTTTGTTTTTCAAGTTCCCTCCAAAGCTGATGGTTTTAGAATTACAAAGTTAAGTTTTGAAAAAAAATGTATACCCATTATGTGTCACCTTGTATACATACAAATAAATAAAATTGGAGTGTCTGTTTGTAATATCAAAATAACACCTTTTCACTAAATGCATATGAAAGTACATACGACACCTATAGCAAAAACGCGATTTAAAAAATGTTTGTCTGTCTGTCTGTCTGTCTGTGTGTTTGTTCCGGGTAATCTCCGAAACGGCTGGACCGATTTTGACGGGACTTTCACTGGCAGATAGCTGATGTAATAGGGAGTAACTTAGGCTACTTTAATTTTTGAAAAACAATTAGGGTTCCGCGTAAAAAAATAAAAACACATGAAATCAAAGAGTATCTACGAAACGGGTGCACCGATTTTGACGGGACTTTCACTGGTAGATAGCTGATGTTATAAGCAGTAAATTAGGCTACTTTTATTTCAGAAAAACAAAATTTTAAAAAATGAAAAAATGGGTTCTGTCGTGCGGGCTCAGAACGCGGGAGCGGGCTTTTTTGTTAAGTTAAATTCCACGCGGACGAAGTCGCGGGCTCAGCTAGTTAATCAATACTCCTGAGTAGAAAAAACATGCAACAACAATGCGAATTGTTTCTCCACTTCTAAAATCTTAGGGTGTAAAGATATTTATAGCGCATCGAACTACAACAAAGCTTTCACGATCCGGATGCACGTATCTCGCGAAAGTTCGCCGTATCGTGTATCACAGCTTTAGAATTTACTAGAACTCGAAAGAAAAATGCGACGACGAATAGATATACAAATAGTTTTTATTGGAACAATAGCGTGACGACAGACCTCGGCCGTTTTACGGTGAATAGCAACAGCATGCACTCTACAATGCGAAGTTTTACCATAAAAGACGGGAGGTGACTGTCAGGCACTACAAGCGAATTAGCCTCGAATGAGAAGGTACGAAAAAGCTTGTCTTTGATGCATGCTGAGTTCCTGGGACGCCTAGTACAGGAACGATTTAAAAGGATTAAATGTTTAGTAAGGTCAGTTATCTTCTGGAATAACAAGTATTACCATCTAAGTCCACGAGGGCGGAGCCACGGGTTTTTATTATTTGAATAAATAAATATTATTTATTTACTTACTTATTACATTTTAGGAAGACTACCAGCTAGTACTATGGCAGTAATAGCCGATAGGTTAATCACGCTTGCGGGCACCAGGTACTGAGTTCAAACACCGGCTCGCACCTCTGGGTTTTTCGAATTCTATGTGAGAATCATAATTTTTATACCTATGATTATCACTTGCTTACGGTGAAGAAAAACATCGTCAGGGAACCCGCTTAGAAATCTAAACAATTTTCTAAAGTGGTGGATTACGGCCTGAATCCCACTTTAGTGGGACGTCGAAAGGGCTAAATTATTATATTATTGTTTATATCCTACTAATATTATAAATGCGAAAGTTTGTGAGTGTGGATGTATGTATGTATGTATGTATGTATGTATGTATGTATGTATGTATGTATGTATGTATGTATGTATGTTTGTTACTCCTTCAAGCAAAAACTACTGAACGGATATGGATGAAATTTGGAACACAGATAGATTATAACCGGGATTAACATATAGGATACCTTTTAACCCAATAATCCAATACTACGCGGATGAAGTCGCGGGGCACAGCTAGTTATATATATAGCTAGAATATTAAACATAGATAAATGGTATAGCAATCTCAAAGCTATTAAGAAGTATTATTACAATTTGACTAAGCCTCAAGTGAAATTTAATAGATACGTACTCCAAACAGTTCTGAGTGTAGCCTAAATTATGTCAGGAAGGAAAGTTTGTATGGGTATCCCATCGAGCGCGCGGCTAGTAATACAATTAGGTATAATGGTGTGTAAAATGAAGAGACGTTATAATGTCGATAATGACAATGCCACATCGGGCCGTATTAATAAATCAATCTCATGTCTGAGAGCAATCTTATAAACGGTTTTGACATGTTATTTTGTTCTGGTATGACATAAGAATTATATTTCCAAGATCGGTCTCAGACTTGAGATCGATTTATCAATAGGGTCCTATGGCAAATGGGATGAAAACATTTCAAAGTCTTCAATAGCATCACCTTGAGCTAAGATGATTTATCAGCTTATTTCAAGGAAACTTGGACATTTGCTAAACCCAGATGGAAGCCTGAATATACTATTGATTATTCTATTCTAATGTTATTTTACCACTGTTACTCTTGACAGTAGTCCCAGACCAGGATTGGAACCAGGAATGGATTTATTTAATCCACAACTGATTGCAAAAGAAATGTTATACCTCAAGATATTTACAAATTCCTTTTAATTAAATAAAGTTGTACAATTCCACTGCTTCGAACCAGACAATATCTAGCTAAACTCAAGCAATAACATCTACAATAATGATGATGAAAACAGTACCATTACTGAGGGCTTCATTTCTACACCGCTGGTGTCAATTGCTGTTGGCGCTAAGGCGCGGACAGACACAGCGAGGAATGAGTTACGAATAAATTTTGCTAGCGACGAATTAGTAGCACTTATGAACAAACAAAGCCGCGTACGCTGCGACGTTAACGCGTGTAACGCAATCATAATTATGTATGTCCTGTTCGGCGGCTCGTTGTTGCAACGGCACAGGGCCCTAACCACGCTAGCTACCCAAATCGTAATAGAAAAGCAAACGCTCGCGATTACGTTACAAACGCTCCGCTTTTGACGTTTTGCTGACACCATACCATATCAATGTCAGTAGAAATCGTGAAGCTCGTATCAGCAAAACGTCAAAAGCGGAGCGTTTGAAACGTAATCGCGAGCGTTTGCTTTTCTATTACGATTTGAGTAGCTAGCGTGGTTAGGGCCCTGGTTTTGCGCGAGGGGTGCAAGTGGATACATTTTTTTAAAGTGACACTGACATTTGTTTGGTTAGGAAAATCTAGGTATATCTGTGTAATTTAATTGCGTTGCGGCATTCGCTCTTGATCTATATGTGCATCATTGGCTTGCCATTGCTGTACTGTGATATGTCGCCAGCATACGCTTACACTAGCAGTGGCGGAAGTATGTGGCGGGCCTAGTGCCATAAGAAGAGTTGATTTAATGCCTCGAAAAGCCTTACCAAGAAGCAACTGTTTAAAGAAACTTTGAGCATTGAAAGCGGTACGCACAAATCTCGCCTTAGACAAGGATTGTATACCATAAGACAAAGGTTCCTAAAGCTTATTTTGTTTCACAGGCCGTGTGGGATCATTATCTATCCTAGCGTTAATTGGCCTTAAGATCCTGAGGGTAATGAGGCTGCCAAGATCTTTGAAACTGCGTGCGTTGCCAACATTAATTTGTAAAATGGCGTATGAGTTTTTGTAGCAAAAATTTTTGTTTGAAAATAAATCATCTCAAGGGAGAACAACGAAGTAATCTGATTTTAAAATTCGTGTTGTCTGACCACACCCTTAAATGTTTATTATCTGTGGTTCACGGTTCGGCGGTTAGGAAGTAAATTGGAGTAAGTTTGGTGCAACTACAAGTTTGATATGACATGGTTACGCGATAACGCCAGCGCTAATTGCTGCAGACTCTAAAACGGTTTGAGATCCCCTGTGGCAGTTATAAAATAAGATAGTAATGGTGAGTAAGATGTATTATATTTCATCTATAGTCTGTTACTTTTTTTTCTTCGTTGTCCCACTGCTAGTCAAAGGTTTCCTCCAATTCCCTCAATGTGTCCCTATTTTTCGCGACTTCCATCAATCCATCCAAAGAACAGTTTGTATGTTATCAGACAATATTCTTTGTGCGTGGGACAACCTGAAAATATACCCGGTAATAGTAAACTCTTCACCTCTTTCAGCAAGACAAGATATCGAACCCAGGATTGACAAGCCACGCTTACACTCACTGAACCAACTAGGATATGTTTAAAAGCATTTCCCAATACCCAATTCCCCAGTGATCAGTGAAATTGAATTTAGATTTATAAAAATCCGCACCAGGCATGTTATATTCGCTCACTAATGCAGATGTCAAACGCAGCGCGGTTGCACCGGGCCGCGAGATTGCCCGCCTTCACATCGATGATAATGTCATAACTATTGAACAATCGCGCAAGCTGGAAATATGCAATTCAATTCAAATTATTATGTAATTCCTATTTTTATTGGACCAACGGTACTTTAAATCATTCTAAATAATTTTGGAAATGGAATCCGAAACTTTTAATGACTGTGTAATGTTATATTGATAAACTAGCTGTGCCCGCGACTTCGTCCGCGTGGAATTTAATTGACAAAGTTTCATACAAACTTTCATCCCCTATTTTATCCCCTTGGGGGTAGAATTAATCAAAATCCTTTCTTAGCGGATGCCTACGTCATAACATCTACCTGCGTGCCCGATCCGTCCAGTGGTTTGGGCTGTGCGTTGATAGATCACTATGTCAGTCAGTCAGTCACCTTTGAGTTATATATATATATATATAGATATTTCACGGGAGTACCTAATCGAACTATGTCTTACAATTACTACCAGTGAAATAAATTTAAATTGTTAGGCCCTGCAGTGTCAATATGGCTATAGGAAATGATTTGAGGCCTTTGAAAGGTGGGTGGTTGTATAATCTTGAATTATGTTTGCATACCAACTTGTTTACAGTTCTCTCTAAATTTAGAAATACTGTAAAATGCTACGAAACATGAAAAAAAGTAAACGCACATCTATTTTGAAATTTAACACCAAACAAACCACGAACGCACCACACCAGTGGTTGCTTTTTCATAACCACGCAACTGTATTTTATCATTCTATAGCGGGAACTATTGAATTAGAACACAGCGAAGCGATTGGCGGCGCGCGACAATTGTGCACGAGCGAATCGAACACGACGACGTCCATTGTCGTCTAGATACAGGCCTGCTTCCTGCCACAGTGAATAGCCGTCGATGTATTGTGCGCACGAGATGGGAACGTAGCAAGTCCTGCCATTGTTTCGCGAACGTCAACACTTCCCTGCTGTAAATGAATGCAGAACTGGGGCGTTTATTGTCGCTTAGATTGTAGAGGGTTTTCACGGAATGCAAATGTTACAAAAAATGCGGAAACGTAACGGGTTTATAAGTGAGTGTTTAGGTTAATACGAGCTTTTTGTTCGGTATACATGTGGGATTACGCGAATGGAGTTGTTGTTTCCGTCTATATTTGAACTTCAATTCACAGCACTGTTTTATGTATTAATTTACGAATAGTATAATATTAGATTATAATAATTTATTCTAATATCAGAACCACAGGCCTGTATTAATAAATCGATCTCAAGTCTGAGAGTGGTCTTGAGTATGCTTTTGATATGTCATTTTGTTCTGGAATTACATAAGAATGACATTTCCATGATCGCTCTTAGACTTGAGATCGATCTATTAATTTGGGCTATAGTCACACTATGTTAGCAATTTACCCGATCCGGTGGTAGATTTACCCTCGCCACCTCTCCTGGCAGCGGCGCAAGCCGAGGTCGTGTCCCTTGTCGCGCCCTTGAGCTAGCTGCCCCCCTGCCCCTCTGGCTGGAGCGCACTTGCGCTCGCCCTCTGTCCGGGTGAAGTTGTTATGGCCACTCTGGCCAACAACATATAGTCAAATCAAAAAAAAAAAAAGTACGTAAATTATGAACCCAAATTCTAAAAAAACAATAAAAAGTCTGCTGTTGATAAAAAATACAATAGCAAAATAACAAACGCAAACAAAACTAAACACCAGAAATATAACAAAAGAAAATAACTAGCGGCATGTGTGTACATAAAAATTTCGCGACGGATTTACGATGTTCAGTTACATTACATTTCGGGAGGGGCGCTGACGAAAGCAAACATCCACCCGTTTCGATATCGACGGTGTACCGTTCGCAGTTATCGGATAAAACGAATAGTAAACGAGAATCGCGAGATAAAAGTGATTTTGGAGCTCAGATATCTCTTTGCTGAATTTTAGATCGGATTTTCACAGTATTGTGAACTCACTTATTATTTTTGATTGGAAGGTTTCGAAGAAATGTGCACAATTTTGGAATCTGTAATGTATATACCTCTGTAATGTATATACAGCAGTGATAGCCGATTGGTTAGGCGCGCGTCTTGCGGGCACCATGTCTTGGGTTCAAACCCCGGCTCGCACCTCTGGATTTTTCGAAATCTATGTGCGAATCATAATTTCTATATGATTATCACTTGCTTACGGTGAAGGAAAACATCGTAAGGAAACCTGCATATCTTAGAAGATCTAACCAATTTTCGAAAGACATGTGAAATCCTCCAACCCGCACTAGGCCAGCGTGGTGGATTATGGCCTGAATCCCCCTCGTGTTGAAGGGAGGCCCGTGCCCAGGAGTGGGACGTTAAAACGGCTAAAATTATTATTATTAATGTATATACGCAATCAGGGAAAGTAAGTATACGCAAGAAGCCGACTCAATGATATTGGGATGATATTAATTAGAAGAACACGGAAACGACCTGTATTTCAAGTTTTACTACGTAACAGGTTAGAAGACGCGCTCCTACAAATAAGTTAGTAGTACTAAGAAATTATCGTTCCGCATTATTATGATGTATCATTATTCTAAACTAGGGTCGGCATCCATATTTTTTATAGCCAGAACCTATTTATACATACGAAATTTATATACTACTAGCTGTGCCCGCGACTTCGTCCGCGTGGAATTTAATTGACAAATTTTCATACAAACTTTCATCCCCTATTTTATCCCCTTGGGGGTAGAATTAATCAAAATCCTTTTTTAGCGGATGCCTACGTCATAACATCCACCTGCACGCAAAATTTCAGCCCGATCAGTGCGTTGATAGATCACTATGTCAGTCAGTCAGTCACCTTTGAGTTATATATATATAGATAGATTTATACTACATACTAAAATATTTTTTTATCCAGTTTCTGACAGATTACTCATTTAAAGCCCAGTACTTCTTCGAACGGCAAAAGGCAGAGATATAAGACGTCCCAGAGTGGGCTCGTGACACACATTTACAAGTTAATTACATCAAACAATGCGTAAAATTGCCTTCATTAAGCACGCTATGTGACGACACACGCCTCGTGTACTCGTTACAAGATGTGTTTAATTAATCTTGTTACTGAGAGGTTGAGATCTGAAACGATATCAAATATAAATATATTAGTTTGGGTTATTTTTCTTTTAGTAGACATATATATATATATATATATAGAGTTCAATAATAAATTATAATAGAAGTTTGATACTAAAATGTAATAGTATGAATAGAGTATAGAAACTTGGCGTAAAGTACATACGATGAGCGAGAGAGCTGGAGGGGCCCGATGTCCCACCCCCTCTCGTTCCCCCCCCCCCCCCTTTTCCTTCAGATCGGCAACGTGCGAGTAATGCCATTGGTATTGTAAGCATCTATAGGCTACGGTAACTGCTTAACATCGGGCGAGTCGAACGCTTGTTTTCCGACTTTGTTAGGTAGGTAGGTATATAAAAAACCACCAACTTTCAAAACCAAAGCTTCGTTAACTTGTGTACAACTGTAAGCGCAAAAACTATTCAACTCTGCAAACTAACATACAATTAGAACGTAAAGTGTGTGCAAACTGCATTAATTAGTGCAATATCCGGGAACTGTTTCGTTAGCTATCCAGAGAGCTTGGCTCGGTATGCAGACTTTAGCATAATTACTTGTTGTTGACTATACCCTCCAGACAGCTGTATTACGTTCAATATTAATTGCATGTCTTTTTCACCAAATCACGAGTGAACAAAATTTGATTAATTTAAAAATATTCTGTACTACGCCTCATTAATGATTCTAAGATGGATGACGATATAATAGCAGTGTTTAACATATAAAAAAACAGTAGGCTTAGTTAAGATTTGTTTACCAACAGGATTCGCACTAATGATTAGGGCTATTTATAATAGGGACTGTTGCTTAATAATTGTAGTTTTGCCATTTGGTAACATTGACGCTGATTCTTCAGCGCTAATTCGGCTGCGAACGAGCCTCTTCATTTATTATGTACTAGCTGAGCCCGCGACTTCGTCCGCGTGGAATTTAACTTAACAAAAAAGCCCGCTCCCACGTTCTGAGCCCGCGCGACAGGACAATTTTTTTTAAATTTTGTTTTTCTATACAAATAAATAAAATTGGAGTGTCTGTAATATCAAAATAACACCTTTTCACTAAATACATATGAAAGTACATACGACACCTATAACAAAAACGCGATTTAAAAATTTTTTGTCTGTCTGTCTGTCTGTCTGTGTGTTTGTTCCGGGTAATCTCCGAAACGGCTGGACCGATTTTGACGGGACTTTCACTGGCAGATAGCTGATGTAATAGGGAGTAACTTAGGCTACTTTAGTTTTTGAAAAACAATTAGGGTTCCGCGTAAAAAAATAAAAACACATGAAATCAAAGAGTATTTCCGAAACGGCTGGACCGATTTTGACGGGACTTTCACTGGTAGATAGCTGATGTTATAAGCAGTAACTTAGGCTACTATTATTTTAGGAAAACTAAATAAAAAAAATGGGTTCTGTCGCGCGGGCTCAGAAAGCGGGAGCGGGCTTTTTTGTTAAATTAAATTCCACGCGGACGAAGTCGCGGGCTCAGCTAGTCTAAAATAAAAGTAGCCTAAGTTACTCCTTTTATCATCAGCTAACTGCCAGTGAAAGTCCCGTCAAAATCGGTCCAGCCGTTTCGGAGATTACCCGAAACAAACACACAGACAGACAGACTTATTAATTTCAACTTGATAACTCTACCCGTTTCTGAGAAAAAAGGTCTTGACAGACAGACAGACAGACAGATAGAGAGACAGACAGACAAAAAAAAATTAAATCACGTTTTTGCTATAGGTGTCGTATGTACCTACTTTGATATGCACTTAGTGAAAAGGTGTTATTTTGATATTACAAACAGACACTCCAATTTTATTTATTTGTATAGATATTTTTTCAATACATATTATTTTGATAAAGTCACTAAGCATCTCGTCGCCATTATACCTATTAAAAGTTCAAAAATAACCTATTACCGGTTTAAAAATATTTTTATTTGGGAGAAATGCAGCAGGTTATAGACTCAAATTGGCATACGAATCAAGGCTAAACAACACTCTAGTAATACTAGACTGTACGTATAAAATTATAGAGAGTTTAAAGAACATAATATAACAGAATCGTATTCTAAACATGTTTCAGCAACGCCATACCGCAGTTAAAAGCCATCAATTAACCGGCAATTGCTCCAGTATAATTCACACGAATAACTTAATCGATGGTTGGAAATTTACATAATAACAGGCTTTTCAGCGTTTTGTAAGTTATTTTTCACTGAATTTGAACGCTTAATTTGGCCACTCGTGTATGGAACGCTTGGTATAAAAGGTAAGTATAATTGAGACGTTTTGTGTTGAAAGGTGCAATTTAAGTATTAAATTTTATAGTTCCGGAGCCTTTTTATATACAACATAAACTAAACTTCAACCCATCTAATGTTAAGCAGTTACTGTGGCTACTAGATGCTTGCAATACTAAAAGCATTGATCGTACGTTGCCGACACCTGTCCTTCATCTGAGCGTTGCGACTGTAATTTATTCCTCCTTTCGAATAGGTATGCGTCTGGACGCACCCAAGGACATACCCTGGGGTAGCGCGTGACTCTTGTCTTTACATAGTTCTTACTTAAGAACTTGGAATGTTTTGTTATAACAACGATAGATTCAATTTTGGCCACTTGACCTGTTAATTTAGTAAGCCCATCATCAAAATCTGGACTCTATTCAAGGTTAAGTTGTCATTTCGCTGTTGCGCGAAACGTTTTTTTTTTTTTCGATATAGGCAAGTATTTGACCACAATCTCACCTAGTGGTAAGTGACGATGTGGTCTACGGTGGTGCATACTTGCCTAGAAGGTACCTGTTCACTCTCGACTTAAATACATCCAGGTTATAGTCAACCGGGAACAAAGACGCCGGCAAGTTGTTCCATTCCTTAGCAGTTCGCACAATAAAAGCGACAATCACACGCTTGAAGTAGACTTCAGACACTTTATTTTAAAGGTTATCTAGCTCTGAGTGTAGTAGACAAAATATGATGTTTCAACTATCAATCAATCATTGTTAATGAATCAATCAGTTAGGGCTAATAGGTCAGCGTCGACAAAGCCAAGGTCATTTAAGGTATAACTTCCTACACTCCGCCCAAATCTTTACATACATGAAATAGACTAGATGGTTCAGTTAGCAAGTGACTAATTAAGGAGTTAAGTCGAGTTAGCGACGTTGAGCTGCCAGTTCTGCACTTGTTATACGATCCCTCGAGTGTATTTCGGTAATGGTGACTTGAAATTTCACTTTCAGTAACTTCGGTTAAACAATCTATATATTATGTCGATTTAACTTACTGACTCATCACGAAATCTCGGAACCTATCTTACTGAATTCAATTTAGAAAATTATCTCCCGACTTCAAGATGTCTGGTACCTACAATTTTTCGAATTTTCGGAGTTGAAAACCTGTGATATGGTCGTTATTATACATAAATAAATACACTATTGGCGAAATATGGTTACACAGTGCACCTCTGCCAACCCTTTCGGGGGAAACAAGCACAAAGGTGTATTTCAAAAGTACCTATGTATCTTTAAAATGGGACTAGTCCCGCCACACACTCCCACCACTGTTACTCTTGTAAGCCAGGATTTGCAATGAAGGCCAGAGATGAGAGCGAGTTTTGACGAGTCCTGGGGAAAAGTCTAATTGTATTGGAACCCGCACGAATTAAATCGAAAGTAAGAACAGGAGGAGTTGGAAGATAATTATTTATATCCTTCGATCGCAAAGTGGGAGCGAGAAATAACTGTAGGCATCTATGGGCTGAAGAGTAATGTATCTATTTACAACGATAATAGGTACTAACTCCATGCTCCCATTTTGATAGCCGCAACTCTCGCACATTTAATCCTTGACAATTACTATCAAAGGCCGATTGAACTCAGTAAAGTACCAATTTAGATAGAGCGGTTACATTAAACATTACATTATCATAGTAATATCAACTGTTACAGCTAACGAGTTTATAAGCTTAGTGGTTTATTTACTGTGTAGGTACTTTATGCTATGTATAATATTCAGGTAAGCTTTGTATATAAAATTCAGGTGCGCGTGTGTTCGTAATGCTTCTGCTCCTAAACGATTTGACCGATCTTGATAAACTTTTTTCTACTTAATTGGTCACCTGGATGGTTCTTAGCTATATTTGGATCCGGTAAGTGTCGCTGTAGTCAACAAGCCGGCGAATAATATCTATGATAGCGAAGTTGCGAGCGAAAGTTTTAAAATTATATCATAAGTGGTCTGTCTTTATCCTGTTATTATAATTAGGTGGTCTCGGTCAGGAAAGTAAAACCAAGACTGATTTTGGCTAGGATTTTGGAAATCACTCTATTCAAAATAATATCATGGTAATTGATACGATTAATGGTAGTTGTCCTGACCGAATGTCGGTCAGGATCTCAATGAAGACCAGGCACATACGCAGGAGATATTATGATGAGCAAGTGTGTGCGCAAGCGCAGGTGCCTACACTCTCTCTTCTCTCACTCTCATAGTCCGATGGAACAGCAATCCAATACGGCCGGGGAGATGTCCGGCGCAGGATCGAAGCTTTACGTGCACTCCGAGGCATGGATACTCTCAGTTAACATCGCTACTCAATGGTCACCCATCTCTCACTGACCTTGCCAATCGTGGCTTACCCTCCAATCGATTACCGATCGTTGGGCACAACTGGCTATGAGCGTCATTGATAGGAAGAATACCTGCGAGGTAAACTGAAGAATATAATATTCCAATAACGCCAACGACTCCAGAATATTTGCAAAGGAATCCCATTAGGGTGGCGTCCAACAATAATGGAAGTTAATTGACTAGCTCGGGAAACAATGGGTTCTTAATAAAAATGTAATCAGTTTTCAACGGAACTTAAATGCCACAGACTGTATAAAATAGGTATAGGTATGCCATGAAGACTTAAACCACGAATTAGGACGAAAGTTTTAAAAAACGATAAAATATTTTTTTTTCTGTATTAAGTAATTTAAATTACCATTTCTTAGTGAATAAAAAATACACCATATAAATCGTTCTCATAAATTTAATTTTAAGTCAAAATAGGGATGTGTTTATCCGCAATAAGTAGGTAAGTAAATAAAAACTTTCTCAACAAAATCTGCACTTACCTATTTGATATACTAATGTTCCGATTCTGAATTTTTGAAAGTGCTCAATAAAAAGCCATCTTGCCCAAATCACCTTTCTTAAAACGTTCCCCGATTCGCCCGTTATATTGACTCGCTAATAATTAAAACTTGTCTAATTACAATCAATTAACAAGATTAGCTAAAGGCAGGCCGGACAAACTCATTTCCGAAGAATCATAAAATGAAATAGCCGCCATAAATTCCAGGGAAGTTCCTTAAGACCAAAAATAATTAATTGGTTTGTGGCTTAGCAAAATAAACCCAGTTAACAGTGAGTTAATTAAACCGCTCGGGTATCCCTACACCAACCTTTGTGGTAAATTAATTATATTTTTAGGGGTTGACTGTCTCGTTAGTCCAGCTACAAGCCTGGTCCTCTATCCGTTAGGTTCTGCTTTTAATTCCCATACGTAATGTTTATTTTTCCTTACCTGTGGTAATGTTGCCATTTCTCATAGATATTTAAATAAATACGTAGCATTTATAATTACTGCTTTCCAAGCGTTATAATTACGATAAAACAATAGTCAATAATATGCAAAATTGTTAATATAACGACTTTGAATAAATTTGAATGCCGATTGCATTAAAAATACATGCCATAATTGCTTACGAAAAATTTAGGAATACACCGTTGATACACTTGAGACTGGCCGTTTAAAAATAAAAAAAATGTACAACATAGCTTTTATTATGTTTAGAATGGTTTCTGTTTCAAATATTAAACTGTGAACCTACAATTTATCATTGATTGAATAGATGTCATTAAGCCGTTTTTGTTCTCACAAGCAATGTGTTCTTGTGGTTTTCATATATATTTACATTTCATTAAGTTCATCAACCAACAGAAAGTGTTTTATTCAATCTTCGACTCCTAACATACTCCAAAGGACCGCACCAAGTGGTGGTTCTACAAGAACATAAATAAAATACTTAATGAATTAAGTATATTATTATTAAAATTAATTATGTCACGCGAAAAGATCAACGCAAGTATTTATAATAATTGACCCTTAAACAGTGTAATGAACTCCAAAGCATGTTTAATAACAAACAATCCTAAAAGTTGGAGAAAGGTCCAAAAGAATTTCAAATTAAAAAAATACTTTTTAAGAAGTTTTGGGGCTTGTAAATTAAAATGGGAACAATTTATTTTGTTGTCGGAAAATATATCTACTTAACCAAGAAAAACCTGTATCTTGAAATAAAATGCCTACAAAACTTAAATTCAAGTGTAAATTCAACTTAGACATTAGTAGCAAAATAAAAATTGTAGACTTAAAATATCCAAATAGGGAAACATTACGTCATTTTCCTTCGAATAATTACATCATTAAAAACAACGTTCCATACAAAAGCTTTCTATTTTGCATAACGCGGTCCACTAGAGCTGAAGCCATCGCCCCGAGCATCGAATAAACCATAGCTTAGTATCGGTTATTGCATAAATAGCACCGCTGTGCCGGCGAACGGGATGGCTTCTTACTGTATGAAACATTCATGAACTACATGTTTTATATCGCCCTTGATGTGCTGGAAGAAACGGTAACTTTGAATGCTGGTGTATTTTTAGGAATAGGTACATGAAGTTCTTGTATCGATCACTAGAGCTGCGACTTTGGGGGTTTTCCGTGTTTACAGGTGAGACAACGACGCTTGTTGTTCTATTACCTTGATGACAAATTGTTCTATAGGATAGGTCTACCCGTCATGCAATGATATGCACAGATATAGAGTTACATAGATAACGCAAGTATCACAATTTGTATTGAAACCAAGCGTGCCGATTTTTTAACACCTACTGTGACGTCATTTATAACGGGAAATCCAAACCGATTCAAAGACACCGATGCCGCCGATGCCCCTCCGCCCGCTACAATTCTCTCGAGTGATTATCTCGCTCATACTCTATTTATATCTGTAGTTATATCTGTAGTCGCGCGGACTGTAAGTTAGCGGCGACCAACCTTGACGCTTGGTCGGGGTTTCCTACACGCGAAGTACATGCATTTGCGTTATCTATGTAAATCTATATCTGTGATAATATGTCATAAAATGCAGAACTATTATAATCATCGATCTTATTTATATATCTGCGAGACTAAGAATCAAGTCCTCCATAGATTTTCTGGAATGGTGAATGGATAGTGCGGCATCTAAAAACTTACAATGTTGCGCATGCAAAACACTTAACAGAGAACTTCGTTTCTGACGGGGGTCCCACGACCGCATTTTTATATTTTTTAAGGCGCATTCTCACCGACCGCGCAGCTGCGGGAGGCTGTTGCGTTAGCACATGCCATATACGGCAGCCTCAGTGTCAACACGAGCAGTTGACAGCACAAATGACAGCGCTCACACAAGTAGCACAAATATTTGCTTCGAGCGAGGCATGTCATACCAAGGAATGGCTCGCGTACCTAACTGCGGTAAGTTTGGACGCGGCTAATAAAGCTTTCCAAACAGCACCTACACACGGAACTGATTGATGTATCCTTACCCATAAAAATACCTTCAAACCGAATCCAGTTACCTTAGCCAAATAAGTCTACGATATTACAACTCCGTCACGTTGAGATGTCGGGTAAAAAGTCGCAAATTATATTACACGAGGGCATCCCGCAAATTGCCGCGTTGCATTTTTCATGAGCCCACGAGTATCGGCCGGTATGAATCGTTGATTTAATTATAGAGATAGACCCCGAGCTCAGTGAGTAATGGCTGGAGGGTGCGTTTTCAGTTAAGCCCGAATAATCGAAAATTCATAATGAGAATCATAAGCGAAGTATTATAACACGCAAGCTTGGAATTTTGGGATCAATTTATTTTTTTACTATTTATATATTGATATAATAGAGTTAAAATACCCATTCACCTATCTTCGCCGCAGCGTGACCTCCTCTGGGACAACGGAATCCTAAAAAGACCAAATTATGGCAGATATAATAGTAGAAAGAGATGCATTTTTAGCCCTTTTTAACGTCCCACTCCTAGACACAGATCATCCTTTTATACGAGGGGGATCAGGTCATAATCCACGACGCTGGCCCAGGGCTGGTTGGAGGATTTCACATGACTTTCGAAAATTTGCTAGATTTGCTAAGACATGCGGATTTCTTCACAATGTTCTTCGTCACCGGTTCACGTTCGTTTGCATTATGTGCGGAAAACTTTTTAGACATAAATAGTACGGGCATTTGATTACGGACTGTAAAGGTTTTTCAAATTGTACCAACGAATACTCGACCCAGAATTCCTAAAATATTTTTTTCCGTAAGTTCCTACCAAAATAAACAAATTTCCATATAAATATATCCCGTCTAATACATTACGACACATTATCCACGTTGAAAACAACATTACGTCCCTCGCGTAGCCTTTTATAACTAAACGGAAGGCATTTGTCGTCCATCACGACGGGAAAATGTATTTACATGACGTGCTAGACGAGGCGATGCCAGGTTTTCATTTATGCTAATATAATCAGTATTGTCTGAGCCACACAGTACAGTATTGTTTTATTCAATTTTACATTTACTTTTACGACGGACACGCGATATTAAAAGATCAGTGAGCTAGTGCGAGTTTCTTACGCGTTCTACCGTGACCACGTTTCTACGCGAAGTTTCTATGGTGACTCGTGTAGCGCTACTAGCGGCGAGTTAATGAATATTTTTTTTTATATTCATATTAATGGCCTCTTACAATTGGGTCAAGCCCAATATGATTCTGCCAATGTCGAGTAACGAATTGAAATAACAAACACAATTAATAACAGTACAATACAAAAATGTGACCGTCCATTTTGGAAAACCAAAATGGAGCCCATGAATCATTTTATGTATGCTTTTAAGTGGCGGTCACGCAAACGCATTGCAACTGTAAATGTCACATTGGATTTTCAGTTGTCAAAATTAAAACTTTTGAGGTAGTGTTACGTTATCGTAAACATCACTTTATAAGTACAAGAGTGTCACAGCTTTCTCAATGGCGTTATAAACATTTGATGTTTCACGCTAGATCGTAGACATAGTAATTAGGTAAGTACCTGGGTACTTACAATAAATTTGGTGATGTTATATTTTCACTCAGCTTATATTATTATGAACCGGGAAACAGCTATTTGTATACGTACACCATTTTATAGATTTATTAACGGCTGTAGGTTTTACAAGGCCTAATGGTTATGAACATTTTATTGCTATACTAGCTGAGCCCGCGACTTCGTCCGCGTGGAATTTAACTTAACAAAAAAGCCCGCTCCCGCGTTCTGAGGCCGCGCGACAGGACCCATTTTTTTAAATTTTGTTTTTCTAAAATAAAAATAGCCTAAGTTACTGCTTATAACATCAGCTATCTACCATTGAAAGTCCCGTCAAAATCGGTCCAGCCGTTTCGGAGATTACCCGGAACAAACACGCAGACAGACAGACAGACAAAAAATTTTTAAATCGCGTTTTTGCTATAGGTGTCGTATGTACTTTCATATGCACTTAGTGAAAAGGTGTTATATATATATTACAAACAGACACTCGAATTTTATTTATTTGTATAGATCATCGTAAACAAGCTATGGACGTAAATATCCGTGATACATTAACGACCACAAAAACGTAGAATATTTCTCGATATAAATATAATCATTAGCTTTAACAGACTTTTAGAACCTCTATAGTTCTCTTAATTTAAACCCAATTGCAGTATTTCGTCACCTTTGCAATAAATCTACCTACGCAATAATACAAAAATAAAACTTGTTCAAAATAATATTAGGAAAATGCAAAGGGTATCTCCTTAAACTGGCACATAAAGTAGGTAAACTTGTTGCAGGCTAAGCGTATGCTCAGACGGAGCATAGTACAAATTGTCATGGTGACGCAGACATACTTAGGTCTCAAGAGTACTACAATAAAGATCCATGGTACAGATATAACCCGATTTTAACAACTACACAAATTTTTGTGACTTATTTCACGTGCATACATCGCGCAGAATCTGTGCCGTCACTACGGTGAGCTACAGAACAGGACAGATATATGACTGCGTATCACCTGACTGCGTCTCAGCGTACGCAGCTCTGTGCCTATTCATTCGTCACAAAATCTGCTCTGGCCTGCGCTGTGTGAACTGCGTCACCTGCGTCTCATCTCAACATACGCTTACAGTCAGACTTGTGACAGTATTGAGTTTTTTCGAAGACGTTATTGCACATAGCTTTACACATTATACTGAACAAGCCCGTTAAAGGCCGTTTATCAAACGATAACTAATTTCAAATTATGCCGCTGACAGGCTGACATTAAGTTTATGACTTTGTAAACAGAGTTCCCGTTGCGTCCCAATTAAACGTTGTATCCTTGGCTCTACAATTAAATGTTTTTATTTTTACGTAAACGACGACAGAGTGACATTTCGAGTAGAGTTCTTGGTGTTCTAAATTTAAAAAGATTATGTTTATGTTTTTTTTTACATAATACAATGTCGGAATTGTTGTTTGCTATATAAATCCACTGCGGCGAGTGTCACGAAAATTAACGGTTTCAATACAAAAAAAGGTAAAAACGTGATAAACGCGTGTCTTGTCCAATTTACTTAGCGTTAATCGCATGTTTATTATTTTTGTAAAAACGCTTTAAATGGTTTGAGCGTTCTGTACCTAATAAAAATCTAGCGTTACCTACTTATTTGGATTGAGCCAGGATATAATTAGGAAATTAAGTTTAGCATCCATTCCTATGTCCTGTATTATATACACACTGCTATTTCATCCTTTTAAAGATGCTTATTCAGTAACAGCAATTTTTTCAACCGCTCTCAAGATCACAAAGAGCCGGCCCTCAAGCATTGTAACACAGGTCTAGGAGCCGCCGGTAACGTGACAAAGTATTTCCTATTCGAATTCAATTTATTCAGAGTACTGTTCAAATGTTTATTCGTTTCAGTAGAGAGACCTTAGCATGGGAAATTTTTCACTTCTTTTCGAGTGAATTCTTTGTAGTGTATTCTTTGTGTAGGAGTCATGATGGGAAGTGTTTTCTTAACACAAACAAAACTGGGACTGGTTTCATCGTACTTCAAAATTGTATATACCACGGCCCACGAGAAGCGAGACGAAAATTAATATACTTATATAATTTAAATAAATTTGTTGGTTTTAAAGTTTCGCGTTTATTTATTTATTATTAACATTCCAAAACAGAATGAACACACGTATTTATAAAATGGGTGAATGTCAGAGCGCCCGGTGGTGGCCGATTTAAAGTCGAATATTATTAACATATCGTATCGCTTCATGTTGGCAATGGTGAACTAACAAAATGCCCTGTTCAGTCAGGGTTAAGATTATTTTCTTCAAAGGTCCTGACTAGATAAATTGTTTTAACTTACCAAAATAATTGATAGATTAACTACCTGAAACGAAAAATAGATGAATTAATACAACATAGTACGTTAATATAACAATTAAGCTGCATTTCGTAGGATGAGTGGAAGAGCCGGAAGACCAACCCTCTTCCCCCTATCCCACTCCCCTTTAGGCCGGCAACGTGCGAGCTATGCCTTTGGTAACTGCTTAATATTAGGCAGGTTTGCTGACTTAGTAAGAACATAATATAAATAAATTCCCTCGCTAAAACAAGTAATAATTAGGAATTTAAATAAATATTTTGACCAAAGAACCAACACTGAAACTATTGAAAACAGCCAGTGTCACTGGTTTTTATTATTTAAGCCTATCCGGGCTCAAGGAAGCCGACCCGGCGGGTTATCACTTATCCGACAACTGACCGCGCTCGCTATTGTTGGAACACCATTTATAAAGTTGAGCTTTATATAGCGGTTTTCACTTCATCGCTGTCTAGAACCTTCGGTGCGCACGGGGGTCGCACTTAACAGTGTCCAATTAAATATGATTTTACTTTAACTTTTTATCTGATATTAATATTACTTGCTGAACTTGACTTGTCTAAGTGTGCACATTCCGAGGGTACCTTGGGACAAAAATGCCATCTGTAAAATGTACATTGCAGTGTACCTCTACCTACATGGTTTTAATACCATATGAAGTGCGCAATATGGAACACTTATCCATAGATGCCTTTTTTTAATGGGGTTGATTGAATTCAATTTGCGGAGAGCTGGGGCAAAAAATAACTGTTTAATGCTTGTCTCTTTGTGGTGTGTGTGAAATAAGAATGCGATTTCATTTATTCGCACTTCATTAAAACGTATAAATTATATTAATTAATTAAATTTACTTAATTTATTGTTTTTTTTTTCATTTATTTTACTCATATTTGTACCTGTATCTTAACCTTGTTTAGCGAAAGCCTTCTGAAGCAATAGAAACCTGTTTAATTACGTTTCGTTTTTTTTAACTCAATCGAATTTAAACAGTGCTATATAAAATAAATATTTAAATAAATATCGCCAGGCTGACACACCAACTGTATGGTCCCAAACTAAGCAATGCTTGTACTTTGGACTCCGTACAATGGACTGGGGGAGATCTCAGAGATGCTCAGACCTGGGCAAATTACGAAAAGGTCATTTCCAAAATTTGTCCCGGCAAGAATCGAAACCGCAACCACCATGTGCAGTGAGCCGAGCGGCCTACGCTCGAACCACTGCGCCAAGCGGTCGTCAAATACATAAGTACAACAAATAGAACATTCTGTATTATTACTGATCAGCGGACGGTACTTATTACACACTCACTTGATGATATAGCTGCCGTGTACATTTTACCAGTGCTAAAATGTTGTCACTCAATTATCATTCTTCAAAGCCAACAAATCAATTGATTTTAGTGAATAGCCGCTTGAAACGAACGATCCACCATTTGTTCCACCATACACGTCCTGTGCAGTGATTTAGGACACTGCACAAACGTTTTGCACCATTAATCTTCCATGAATGTATAGCCCAGTAATAGCGTTGTGCGGAATTTGTATACCGTGGTACATGTTACTAAGGCTTAAGGTATGACAATGGCCTATGGCATCTGGTTATTGTGATTTTCAAAATTGACCTTTGCTGTCATAAATATATTTTGTGGAACAATGACATGTCATCACTATGTCTGTTAAGTTACGCCCTTTCAAGAGATTCTGTTGTGAGATTTTATAGTATTTTTCCCTCACGTATGTTCGGGTTTTCTGGCCCATCCAACCCCTGAAACTCAACAATACCTAAAAATACCTATTCTCTTATAATTCATCATTTACTGATCGAACGATTGAATGTCTGCACGATTCTGGTTCAAGCGCTGCTGTGAAATTTATGGAAAGATTTGTTCATTCGATTGGTATTTGAGGCTATCAAAACTTGCGTACTAAGATCCGTATTAATAAATCGATCTCAAGTCTAAGACCGATCTTGGAAATGTCATTCCTGTACAAAATGATGTGTCAAAGGCGTACTCAAGACCGCTTTTAGACTTGAGTTCAATTTATTAATACGGACCTAAGTGAAGTTGTCTCATGTCCTCTACTTAAAATTCTCCTCAATGCATTCGAATCGAAAAGTAAAAGTACATTACTAAGGATCCTGGCTGATCTTATTAAGCGTGATATAAAATGCCGAATCGTAATGAAATCACAGCATCAGGCCGTTTGATCTCAGCCAGAAGAAAATTTGACGCGGACAATAGCCGACAATGGGGCGGGCTTATTTTGTTAAATTGTCAGAAATTGCACGCGCCTAACGAAGGTCTGAAGAGATTTCGGGGACCGAGTGCCGTTACAGTGTAAATGTCCGACTAAAACGCTCGTAAAGAGACGGAAGATGACAAGGCGACGGAAGGTGTGACTTTATTCCCTTTTTTGTTAAAAAAAGTAACTATAAAATTATAAGTGCATCACCTTGCCATAAAATAAGAGTATAAACTTAGTCTATGATGACATATCCCAAAGAATAATATCAAATACGGAAAACTATTCTACTTCCACCAAACGTTTCAGTACCAATATTCAACGGTACAGCTTCCATGAATATCCTTTTATTGAAACGTGCTCATAAAATCCTGTCAGATAGTCCACCGAATCCGGAGGGTAGTATTTTATTTTGCTTTGGATAGCGCTAAGAATACATAATGAAGTCGGATTCACCTCGTAGCAACGTCTTATTGAAGAAAATACTATGACGACTGCAATTTCATAGCGATAAACTGATATTTACGTCAATCACCAGATTTTTTTTATTTCTCATTGGACGCATCATGGTCAATTACAAGGCATTTCACACTTAAGACAAATATAAGCCTTATTGTAAACCTTCAAATTGAACCTATTGAAACCAAAATGTATGTCCCATTTTTTTTTTTTTTGTTTTTTTTTTTACGTTGGAAAACCCTTTATGGGTCCCCTCCCGACTCGGGGGAGTCGAGAGGGGTATGTGGGAGTCCCCGCACCACGAAGGCGCATGGTATACCCACTAAAAACCAACGGTGTATCCTCTTGGTCGCATGTGCCGGGTCCCGGGAATGCTATAAGCAACCGCAACCCGGCGCGACTTGGCCTGGTAAGGCCCCCTCACTGGGGGCGCGTCCAAAGGACGCGCCACTCCGACCTCAGGCGCTGTGTTGACAATTATAACAATTCAATGATGAAATCTTTTTAATTAACCCGTTTCCCTTCCCAAACAGCCCAACTTGCACGGATAAAAAATAACCCTAGAATTTTTCAGATCCGCAAAGAATTTAATCAAAAGGCAGCGCGGGACATTCCCGCCTTTATCATATCATGCAGCTGCTGTCATAAAACAAGTCGCAATGCCGTGTACAAAAAGATATCAAAGTCATTTAATTTTCCGCCAAAACAGAGTAATGATCAGGAGAGCACGCCTTAATAAGACTGGCGGGATTTTCTTGTGACTTTATTGCCCACTCCTGGGAGTAAATCGCTCGTTTAGATGTAACGACCACCGATTTACAGATCTCTTCATGGCGTGTTCTAATTTTCTTTGAGTTTTAACGCCCTTTTATTTCTCTTGAAATTAAGAAGTTACATGTTGGAAAATGTTTGAATATTTTTTCACATTTTCGAGGGCGTATTTTTTGTTGTAAATGCCACATTGTCAGAATCATAGATTATCGTATGTACCTAAAGATATAATGCCTTGTGGGTTTTTTGTTGTTTTATTTTATGTATTACTAGCGGCCCGCCCCGGCTTCGCACGGGTACATTACGGTTACATTATTGGAGTTTTAGTAAGGATCCCAATTTTTATTTTAAATATAATATAGCCTATGCCACACGGGGATAGTGTAGCTTCCCAACAATGAAAGAATTTTTCAAATCGGTTCAGTAGTTTCGGAGCCTATTCATTACAATTAAACAAACAAAGTTTTCCTCTTTATAATGTTAGTATGATTTGTTAATATCTTATTACTTATACCACCACGACAAACATATTAATTATAGATAGTTTACGTGGTTGGAAAGCAAATCATTAATATTGCAACGTATAACTATTTTTATTTCATTATCTTTCCGGGTCACGTCATGATATCACCGCCTTTGCGGTTTTAATATTTAAAATTGAAACATGCGGGCATTTTATCAACAGAGCGCTTTTATGCGAACCGCACTCAGCAAACGGAGGGTTAACAAAAACGCTCACGTCCACGACAAAAACCACAACTATCTGGTTTTCCATCTTTTGTTTGTGTTTGCAAAACGAAAAGAACCTATTGTCTGTATTTAATTATGATTCAAGTGGAAATGATTCATTTTAGGGATTTAAATTCCAACTAACCTAAGGTTTTTAAACAATAAACCATGGAACCAGCTTCTAGAAAACAATGAATCAAAAAGTTTATCATAAAACATTGGGTACCTAATTATAAAATAATGTTGAAAATTCTTTCATACATGCAATTCTAAAGCTTCAGTTAGTAATTCATCATAATAAATAAAACAAAAACTCAATTAGGCAACAGCAATTGGCCCGAATTTATTGGCTCCCACTTTATCGAACTTTAATCGTTTTTCAAAGCGCATAAAAATGGTTTAGAACGTCGCTTTACAAGTTTCGCTCGTTACCAAAAAAGTTTCGAAGAAATCGTGCCTTAACTTTGCTGAAATCTTCCGCGGAACTATTAAAAAAGAAGCGTTCTACGGATCATTAAAAGGTTTCATACATTTAGTGGGTAGAAATGAAGAAACCATAATTATTTATTTCATACAATACACAAAGCGAAACGCTTTTAATTATGATTTTAACTACCTTTTTCCCGTGGCTTCGCTAGCGTAGATTTTAACGCCAACTACCATCCAGATGACTCTATCAGTGCAATAGATTAAATCGGTCAAGCCGTTTAGTGCAAGAAGAATTACCAAAACACTTACACTCGATTTCGAGTTAAAAGCATATTAAAATAAATAATTTAGCCCTTTTGAAGTACAACTCCTGGGCACGGGCCTCCCCTCACTACGAGGGGGATTCAGGCCGTAATCCGCCACGCTGGCCAAGTGCGGATTGGCGGAAAAGCAAAGTAATTAAAATAATAATTATATGTATTTATAATAATTATTATGTGTTTTGTGTTTATATTTTTCTCCCTGCTTGAGGGGTTAAATAACTGACACACGGGCCTTGACCAAGTGTGCCAGCTAGCAGCTATAGTTAGGGTCTAAGATGATGAAGAGTTTTGGAGGAATTTGCGTGTGAGACGACAGGTATTAAGGATAACTGCTTTCTGCATGAGTGAGAGAGTGGATTTGGGCATTTGAAGTGGATTGAGGCTAGTATGGAGAGTACTTGGGATGACACCTGTTGTGGAGATAACTATGGGTATAATTTTTACTGTATCTTCTTGCCATTGTCTCTTTATTTCTGTATTATTATAACTATTATTATTATTACACGTAATTAAAATATAAATCTGAGGAACCAAAAAAAATAGCTCCATTAGCAGTTGCTATTGCATTAACACATCCATTTATGGAAAAGCCAAAACACTTGGGGCTATTTTAATACAACGCAAGCACCTAAAGGTTGAACAAACGAAGTAAAAAGTTGGATCACAAAGCCAACTTTGCCAGACGAAATCTCAAAGAGCAAAGATTACAATCTTTCAATTTAAAAAGGTCCAATACTAGTTTCACTGAAAGGTGCTTTTTTAGAAAGAGCAACAATATTTTCTTTTGAGCCGAATGCCCTTAACACGGGAAAGCAATTTCGTTTTCACAGTCCGTCGGCTTATTACACAACTCACTATTGCTATTGGAACTTAAACTAACACTCGAGCACCAAAGTTAGATAAAAAGACCCAGGGAAAGAATTGCAAAGTAAATAGGGCGAAAATGTTTACTTTTCCTTTTTTTCTGAATACACTCTTTATTCTGTTTACAGTCGTCACAGAGGTATTTTAAACATTGAAGAATTTAGGGTAGGATTTAAATTGCAATGTTAATACTTATGTTAAATGGAAATATCAAACTAAGAACAGAAACACTTAAAAAATGCTGGCTGTGCCAAGAATGCTGGCTGCATTTCCTCATTGAATCGATAGGCTGTTTTTTTTAACGAGGAAATTGATTATAATTTACATTTGGGGAAATCATTATTAAATCCAAAATATTTATTTTCTTACAAACAAATTTGTATACTTTTCATCCCACGCGGGCAGGGGATATTTTAATGTCTTTTTATTTTTATTATAAAATGTTACTTGAAAATTTATTACCCATTTATAATAAACTAGCTGTGCCCCGCGACTTCATCCTAGTAGTATTGGATTATTGGGTTAAAAAGTATCCTATATGTTAATCCCGGTTATAATCTATCTGTGTTCCAAATTTCATCCAAATCCGTTCAGTAGTTTTTGCGTGAAGGAGTAACAAACATACATACATACATTCATACATACATACATACATACATCCACACTCACAAACTTTCGCATTTATAATATTAGTAGGATTTGTGTAGCTTTTCTAAATTTGGCAACAAAAAATACTTATTTTTTATAACAAATATGACAATTCGCGACATGCGTATGGTTTATTGCGCGCAATAATTTCGCCGGCATTCCCCAGACGTTACGGCCCCTTTTATAAGGGGCTGACTAGATACGACAAATTCTAAACATTTGTCAGCCGACCTGCTGTGGGCAGACGGAATCATTAATTTACGACGGCCATTCATCTTGCCGATTCCGAAGTAAACAATGAAAAGGAGTGATAAATAAAAAAGGACCTTTACAGATGGCGCTATTGTTATATTGTGAAAGGCCCTTTAATAAATACCGGTGACGATTTTTCATTCGATATTTGGGAGACAGGCAATCGGAGTTTAAACCTGCCTTTAGTAGGTAAGATTTAGATTGTTCAGACAGGTGCTAAAATGTTTCTTTTTACTTGATAACGCAGTCCTTAATCATAGTCGTCTTCCAAACTAATTGTATTGGAGCTTTCTTGAGGTCCATCCTGAGTTGCCTTCCCAGACCGAACTAAAGGGTCTACTAGTATAAGATATGGAGTAGATACTTACTAAGTTCATGATTTAGATTAATCTATTATTATTATTAACTATTATCGCCAGACACACCAACTGTATGGTCCCAAACTAAGCAACGCTTGTACTATGAGTACCGTAAAATGGACTGGGGCGATCCCAGTGACACCCAGACCAGGGCAAATTACAAAAAGGCCATTTCCGAAATTTGCCCTGGCGGGAATCGAACCCGCTACCACCTTGTGCAGTGAGCCGAGTGGCCTACGTTCGAACCACTGCGCCAAGCGGTCGTCAATTTAGATTAATTGATGTTATTGTAGTTTCCATTAATGAATAAAAAAATATTTTAATTTATAATCATAAATATCTGCAAGATGTCAAGGATTTGTCTCTTTAAAATTAGGTTTTCTATTTATAAACCAACAAAGTTTCCCTTCCCAAATATGGCGCCAATTTTTCACGTTCCGCCTTTGGAGGACAGCCTAAATCTGTCAAAGTTCAGTCATCCGCCGTGAGCCGTGTCGTGGTGAATTAATGACGTCACGCCAGCCAGATATGATTCACAGCGTGTGACGTCACGTACCGACGGATTTATAGCACACATACATCTTCGTTACGACGGAAGTGAGATGTAGTAGATATTTCTTCTTACAACGCAGATCCAAAAAGGTTTTTCTATTTAAAAAAAAAATGCTATGTGGCTGTGTGTACATAATATCACATCATTCTTATGTGTCTTTGATAAAGAAACGGCAAATGTTGAAAGGTATTTTTATCGTCTACTTTAACGCTTACAAATTATAGTTACAGAGATCTAAGCAGAAAACATTTAACGATAGGTACGGAAATAAACAAAGCTTTTACAATACATTACGTTCCGAATAACTTAACGATACCTTTCTCAAGGCAAAAACATTCTGACGTTTTATTAGAAGTGATTGCAGCTCAAACTGTACTATATCCAAGTGAGGGAAAATCGTTTTTACGAGTAGGTACCGAATGAAACTCGTATTTTTACCTTAAAACATATTTTATTTGTGCGTTTGAGGAAACAAATATTTGTAAAAGGAGTCGCTTACCTGCAAACAATACCAGCAATCAACTAATCAAAACAGAAATATATACTAACCTACTGACAAAATATTATTATAACTAGTATTCCCGGTGTAATGGTCGAAATTCGCCCATAATTCATATAAATTTCAATGTTATACGCCATTAAGTTTTTATTGTCAAAGACTATTTGATACTGGCACGCAGATTGCACTATAGAAGTCCCGCCCTCCAAAAACTGTCACCGTTTGTCAGTCAGACAGTCAGTCGGTGTGGAGGTTTGTAAATGTGTGTGTGTCAATTCATGGTAGTGTGTGTTATGTTTTATTTATTGATTTTAATATATTTCTTAAGTATTGTAATATAAACATATTAGCATTCTGCATTCCTTCTCTATATAAACTTTAAGTGTGCCAAATTTCATACTCCTCCGTCCGCGCAATTTTCGTATTAAGCGTTTGAAAGTTTTTCCTTCACGTATTAATATATAGATTAGTACTTTTTTGTCCCACTTCTGGCCACTGGCCCCTCCTCAATGCGTGGGGGACTAAATAAAAATAGTTCATAATTACTTGCAATAATGCTGCGACTTTTTCTCAAGGACTAAAATTCATATAGCCGTTATATTCGTCCAATTTATGTTACATTTTTATGGTTTACTAGCTGTGCCCGCCGACTTGGTCCACGTAGTATTTAACTTAGCAAAAATGTTGGGATTATCAGGATAAAAAGTATTCTATGTGTTAATCCCGGTTCTAAACTATCTGTGTTCCAAATTTCATCCAAATCCGTTCTGTAGTTTTTGCCTGAAGGAGTAACAAACATCCACACTCACAAACTTTCGCATTTATAATATTAGTAGGATATTTTTTTATTATAGTGTATGTAAATAATCCGTACTATTATTTTCCATGGTGGATAAAAACTGTAAGGGAACGATAACTGCAAAGCAATATCATAATTTAAAGTGATATTTTCTTATGATATTAAAATAATATATATATCGCCTAACATACCGGCAAACAGGTTTGGTCCTCAACTAAATAATACCTTGTACTATGAGTAGTGTAAAATACACTGCGGGTAATCCCAGTGACACTCAGACCGAGGTGAATTACGAAAAGTCCGTTTGCAAACAAGACCGAAACAGATTCAATAAAAAATATGCTCTGGACATTTTTTTCTCCCCGACCGACATAAATATTCCTAAGTCGAATTAACTGTGTATTTATTTTCTCTTATAGCTTCGAGCAATTGGCCTTTTAAGCTCCGCCAATCCGGGCGGATTGTAAAGAATCGGATAAAGAATTGAGATTAGATCTTTTCATTTGAGGAAAGGTCCGAATATTGGTCCACGGAGGCAGTTACTGTGAAATGGCGGATTGAGTTTGGGAAAGTCAACATTTGAAACGTTTAAAGTGGAGAAAAAGCATTTACTGAATAGATTCCAGTTTGGTCTCGAGGGTTTCAGTGAATCCATGAGATAGTATTGTGATACGAGATTATTACTATGCTAATACACTAGGAAACATTATCTTCATATAAACAGCTGCACTAATCTTTCGCCGCATTTCACAAACCCTTTTTTATCTACTATATAAAAATAAGTCGGGTTTTCCTTCCTGACGCTATAACTCCAGAACGCACGAACCGATTTCCACGGTTTTGCATTCGTTGGAAAGGTCTCGGGCTCCGTGAGGTTTATAGCAAAGAAAATTCAGGAAAAAATCAACAGAACGCGGACGGAGTCGCGGGGCACAGCTAGTGTCCGTATAAACATTATCCCCCTTATTAATACTCGTAAACGCGTAAACCGCTAGGTTGTATAGTTAAACCACGCTTTATAAATCTTTCGAATGTCAAATTACTGATGACAGAAAGAGATAATTCGGTATTCACCCGCGAGATAATTCGGTGTGTAACTATTCACCCGCTATGGGGTATGGGTGTATCATTTTTTCCAACACCCATGTTGTACGGGTGTAACGGATGAAAACATATTATTTTTATCAAATTGTTCCACTGAAAGAATATTCATTTGAAATATGCTTAATACCAACCCTCCGATAAAATTGAAGCGTGTAGATATATTTCAGGTAGGTACTAGCTGTGCCCCGCGACTCGGCCCGCGTGGAATGTGGACCACCCTTACATTTAGGGGTATGAAAAATAGATAGTAGCCGATTATCAGACCTACCCGATATGCACACAAAATTTCATGAAAATCGGTCGAGACGTTGCGGAGGAGTATGTTGTAACTAACATTTTGACGCGAGAATTTTATATTTAAGATTATTTGTAGCTAATAGGTACATCGTTATGTTTCAAAATAATCATGTTTAATATTATTACTATGATGCAAGTCGTAAGCTGAAACAATATTTAAAATGCTTCAAACAATATATTTTATAATCGTATACTTAGTTTACTTTACTCGTATTATAAAAGCGACCCTAATAACTTTGCAATTTATGAGTGAATTTGTTATTTACTCGTATTAAAGTACCTACCTATCTTTATTTAAAAATGCCCATAAAATGCCTGCATTTTGTTAAATTTCATTCCTCCAGGAAGACTTCTCTTATGTTTACATGTTCTTAACGACATTATTTTTTTTAACATCTTATTATACTCAACTTTCTTTACCACCGCTCGTCGTGACACCCCACCCCACGTCTCAAGTTTCATCTACAGGCTGTTTGATAAATGAGCCACAAGCCTGCTCATTTTCACGGTAGCCTTGATTGATTAGTTCCAATATTGAAATTTTGCAACACGCTGTATCGAAAAGCGCGCTAGCCGTTCGCTAATGAAATCAATTTCATAGTCATCTTCTGAGATTATTTGGAAACAAAAGCCATTGAGTGCTAACTAACTTCTCTTTAACATTATTCGAATATTAAATGCTGAAGCAGCTTAATAGAAAATAGGTAATCTGTGCCTCGCAAGAAAGCAATTAGGTATCTCATTTAATATCGGATTATCATTTTCCACTCTACCTATGTTAATAGTAAATTGTTACACGAGTGGTGAAAGTGACTTATTTTTCCCGAGACGGGGTTTGGCGCCCGAGCGTAGCGAGGGCGCTAATAGTCCGAGGGACAAAATAAGTCTTTCACCCGAGGTAAACACTGTGCTTTTCATTACGAATACAAGGAAAGTAAAAATAAAAACAGGAATTGGCTAAAGAAATAATACAAGGAAGCATGAACAATACCTACTCTACAACTCGAAAAAAAAAAGATCGGATTGCCGCAATTTTACATCGTGCTGTAATTGAGTGACTGTAGAAAAAGTTTGAACATAGAAATGTGAAAATGGAACTAGTTTTTTTATAATTTGACAGCTGTCAGTTGAAAGCGATTCTCCCGGGCCGGAAAAGTATTACTTTCAACCCGCTCCTCAGGCAACTTCAGACCTACTTTCAGAGTATGAGTAATGAAAAGGGTATTTAAAGACTCAGGTACCTATCTGGTTGTGCCGTCGTAGCTTTGGAATTGAACTTACTTCAATGGAATTTTCTTTTGTTTAATCGTAATAATAAAAGCTACTGGACTAAAACTCGAGATAAGACCAAATACCCTAATACTCAAATATTGATGTTCCTCTTAGCGGTTTGAGTAGGCATTATCTGACATTAAAATTAAGCAGCTCTCAAATTTGAGTTGGGTTATATTATCACAGATTAAGCAGCACACTCTTTTTCACACTCCCACTCTTTCTTAATCCACAGGAGGAGAATGAGGCAAAATATATTTTTCACATTTTGTAATATCAGAATAAGCTAAACCAAGCTTCTACAAATGCAATATTTATGCTCTAATTAATGTTGGGTGAGCAAGTTTAAGTTGGACGCAGCTGTGTGACGTCACTGATTGATTCGTACGAGACGTTCGGCCTCGTTACATTAATCATGTTCAGGACAATCTGCGTTATATTAGGGTTGTTGATGGGAGTGGTGTGCGGTCATTTGCTGTTTTATTGATAGGCGACAAATGGTCAACATCAGTGGATACAGTCATCAACATCAAGGGTAAATCCAGCCTTTGAGTATGGTGAGTCGCATAATCGAGTTACAGCCAGGACAGGCCTCAAAATTAGGATGAAATTTAAATAAAGAAGAAAAAATAACAAAATCAATGTTTTGCCTTTTGTCTCCTCGCTTTGAACAGCAGGTGCAACATAAAGTCCTATCTTGCGTGTCGTACCTATTTGAATTAGTGTAAGGCCTGGTCAGTTACCTTACAAAGTTATTTATTAAATTAAAATCAATACAATTAGAAATGATTATCGGTGGCCAACCTAGGCCCTGCCTGGGGCATTATTTAGGTTGCCTATCTTAATACGGTCTCCCGACGCGACAACGATTTCATAATAAAAAATCTTGAATCCCTTATTAATAAACATGGATTTGCGGTTGTATAGTTAAACCATGCTTAGTCTTCTTCTTTCGAATGTCAAATTAGGTACTAATGACAGAAAGAGATAGTTCGGTGTGTAACTATTCGCCCGCTAATCCTCATTTATTAATAAAGGGGGAAGGGTTCATAGATATTTTTATTATTTTTAATTTACAGAGGTGTTTTTGGGTCGGGGTTTTATCGAATTTGTAATTTCAGTTTTATTTATAACTAGCTGAGCCCGCGACTTCGTCCGCGTGGAATTTAACTTAACAAAAAAAGCCCGCTCCCGCGTTCTCAGCCCGCGCGACAGGACCCATTTGTTTTAATTTTGTCTTCCTATAATATAAAAGTAGCCTAAGATACAGCTTATAACATCAGTTATCTGCCAGTGAAAGTCCCGACAAAATCGGTACAGCCGTTTCGGAGATTACCCGGAACAAACACACAGACAGACAGACAAACAGACAAAAAAAATTTAAATCGCGTTTTTGTTTAAGGTGTCGTATTTTCATATGCATTTAGTGAAAAGGTGTTATTTTGATATTACAAACAGACACTCCAATTTTATTTATTTGTATAGATTATTAATACCGTCAAATCGATTGACCGGTAATCGATTAAACGCTCTGTATTGCAATGTGGTCTGGTGAACAGATAATCTCCGGTCTGTCGGTACCAACTCATCGAAACACGCGAAACCTGCATTTATGTGTCACAAAACGTCTGCCATGTTGTTAATATATCTGCCGTTCCAGAAATACAATGCTGAAATCTGAAATATGTTTGAAATCTTCCCCTAGGAATGGCATTTCGACTGAATGATAGAGTCTTTATAATATTGTACTGCAACTTTTTTGATTATCCATGTACTGTTATGGCTTTAAATAATTACAAAAACAATAGCATATTTAGAAAATTTTATTCGTACAAATTTGTTTATTATTCGAAATCGTCATTCAACTTTGACAATAATTGCTCTCAATTTATCACTTCTAGGTAATGGAGAAATCAAAGCTATTAGCCATTATTAGTGTACCAAAAGATTCTGGAGTCTTTATTTTAAACACAAACTGAGCATTAGTTGCTCAGAGTGCATATAAATAAAGAGGTTTACTTACAAGAAAACTCTTTTAATTTACAAATAATAATACAATAACCATTAACAATTCTCTATTCCATATTGCACCGAAGCGAAACGCAAATCTTTTTCCACTTGCCTAAATCTATTGGCCGTGAAAGCCACTTTTTGTACCGCTCACACTATCTAAAAGGGTTCTCTAATATTCGTTTAAAATAATGTTGGCTGGAAACCATTATTTTTATTACCTTTTTTACTTACTTAGAAGTGCCAATATGGAAATTGAAATACGATGTCATATTTAGACGACCTCTTGGCGCAGTGGTTCCAGCGTAGGTCGCTCGGCTCACTGCACATGGTGGTCGCGGGTTCGATTCCCGCCGGGGCAAATTTCGGAAATGGCCTTTTCGTAATTTGGTCTGGGTGTCACTGGGATCGCCCCCGGTCCATTGTATGGTACCCATAGTACAAGCGCTACTTAGTTTGGGACCATACAGTTGGTGTGTCAGTCTGGCGACATTTATTATATCATTTCGTTTCATTATAAGGATGCAGGCAGCGCAAGAGCGGCCATTGTGGCGAGCCTTGTGGAGGCCTAAAGATGGTGAAACAATACCTATATGTGGTAAGAGCTAAGGCGAAATAAGTTATATTACTTATCAGTTATCTTTATTAGTTTTTCCAGTCCAACTCATTTGGATATTACATCATTATAATATTATAGAAGTTTCGATTGGTTACAACAGATTTTAGCTCCTTATACACCTGTATCTGAACTACGTAGTTAAAAGCGAGTTTTCATAACAACCTAGACTGTTAATTATGAAATATTGATTATACCATTTAATTATTTCATCTCAAAGCAAAATGTCGGCTTGTCATTTACATTTCAAAGGGCTCCGAATGTATTTAAAATCAACTCGTTAAATTAATTTCTTTGTCAAGAGTTACAACGAATCTATTAATTTTCCAAACTTATTCAACAAATAATAAAGGTACCTACTAATTTCGGAGTTAATTTCGGTTTAAAAGTTACCATGGAATTAAGGTCTTAAGAAAATCTTTAGTGTTATAAACGGTACGGTAACGGGCAGGCGGTAGTACAATATAATATGTTCGCTGTAAAAAGTATGCTTCAATTAACACAAAACAGTAATTAGCAGCAATAATTGCTGTTATTTATTATATTCAGTGTGAAAATAACTAAATTAGATTACAGTTAATTGTATTGTGCGAAATAACCTACACTTAAACCTATAAACCTAAATAGCTAGGAAGAGATTCCAAATTATTAATAATAATAATAATTTAGCCCTTTTAACGTCTCAATCCCGGGCACGAGCCTCCCCTCAACACGAGGGGGATGCAGGCCATAATCCACCACGCTGGCCCAGTCCGGGTTCGCAGATATCACATGTCTTTCGAATATTGGTTAGATTTTCTACGACACATGCAGGTTTCCTCACGATGTTCTCCTACACAGTGATAATCATGATAGAAATTATGATTCTCACATAGATTCCAAAAAACCCAGAGGTGCGAGCCGGGGTTTGAATCCAGGACCTGCTGTCCGCAAGACTGCTTTTTTACCAAATTAATAAAACTTTAATATGTCTACCTAACACCTACTCAAAATATAATGGACACAGTATTTTTTTTATGTATAACAAAGTCGGCAAACACGCTTACGACCCGCCTGATGCTAAGCTGTTACCGCAGCCTGTAGATTCTAGCTATACCAATGGCATTGCTCGCACGTTGCACTTGAAGAGAGTGGGATTGAGGTAGAATGGAAGGGGGTGTTATTTTGGCTCTCGCACTAATTGTGCGAATCGCAGCAATAATAGCATCTTTACGCCGATTTTCTGCGGGAGAGTGGTACTACCCCTGTAGTCAGTTGGCTACAGTTGTTATTAGTTGAAACTTGAATTAATGTAATGTATGGTCCCAAACTAAACAACGCTTGTACTATGGGTACCGCACAATGGACTAAGGGCGATCCCAATGACACCCAGACCTGGGCAAATAACGAGAAGGCCATTTCCGAAATTTGCCCGGGCGGGAATCATACTTGCACCATTTGCAGTGACCCGAGAGGCCTACGCGCGAACCACTGCGCCAAGCGGTCGTCGAATTGACAATGAGATTTGATGTTTAGATACTTGTGGTTATCTATATATTAATACGTGAAGCAAAAACTTTCAACCACTTAATACGAAAATTGCGCGGACGGAGGAGTATGAAATTTGGCACACTTATAGTTTATACAGAAAAGGAGTGCAGAATACAAATATTTTTATATTATAATACTTAGAAATACATTAAAATTAATAAATAAAACATTACACACACTACCATGAATCGACACACACATATTTGTAACCTCCACACCGACTGACTGTCTGACTGACAAACGGTGATAGTTTTTGGAGGGCGGGACTTCCATAGTGCATTTTGCGTGCCAGTATCAAATATTATTTTACAATCATATCTTAATGTCGTTTAAAATTCAAATTTAAATGAGTGATGGTCAAATTTCGACCATTACAATGGGAATACTAGTTTTATGTAAAACCGGATGATTTAACATAGCGATCATTACCGCAGCACAGATCTCGGCATCACCATCATCGTCACAAGTGCTCTCGCGTCCCCGCAGTGACCTCGTTTCCTGCACTTTGACGATTGACTTCGCTGTGGCTGAGGCCGCTAAACCTAAACTGGAGACTATGTAGGGTTCGGACTTGAAATGTATTTTTGTATTTGAAAATGAAATGATTCACAGGAACTTGAATTCGTGCAACCGGAATTATTTCCGTCTGTCTCTAATAACTAAATCCAACAAATGAAACCTTCACACCCCATATTCACTTACACACAATTTCGACAGTAATCCAATAATCAGGGGCCCGACATCACCGGTCAAGGCGACGGCAGCGAACGTCCCGCATTTGGGACGAAATCGAATTTATTACCGATGTGAACCGAGCCAAACGGTGTCAAAGCGTAATCCGAGCGAAGTAGAAACATAACTGAAATTCGTGCGTACTGTAGTTTACATCAAAATATTTTTTTAAATTTAAAGATTTTGTATTTTTTTTTAAAGAAGTGATCACGATCCACTTTGCGTGGAACATAATTAACTAATAGGTGAACCAGTTTCATCCTCTAAGGTTAATTTTATGGCTGGTTCACCTGGTTCGCTGGTGTTTTGCAACTCTGAACTTATGGTAACACCTTAAAGACTGGGAGACTAATTTATAAACCTAATGTTTATCTGGTATTAGCACAATATAGTCACAATTATCTAAACCATATTAGGGATGAAGGCACTATTTTATTGTAGATTAAGTTTAAAGTAGTACCACAGTCTAGTTAATCATACAGTCGTCCGACGAACGCCCGAATAGCTAACAATCATAATCCACATTTTATAGTCACTCAGGAGACGATGACTGACTGTATAATATACTAGACTGTGGTAGTACCTGCCTTCATATAGAATATCACCGCGGAGACGAACCACGTACTAGTAAATGCTGAATTATTCCTAAATTTCACTGTCTTTATAATCTTTATTTCGGTTAACACCTAGGTCAGTAACTGCTAGGCATTTACAACATAGCGCTTCTGATTTTACTTCGGAGGGTCGATAACCACAGTGGTTAAGCTATACCCGAAGCCTTCAGGCGGCCTAAAAACCAGAGTTCACCAAGCTCATACGAACGAACGAACGAATTGGCTTTATGAATAGTTATATCATGGGTATTCGACATCAAACTGTAACACTATCTATCTAGAAACGATGATCCTTTAAATCTCCAGTGAAAATTAATCCCGCTGGTACAAATTTTATCTCCGCTTCCTAACCCAAGACTCATATGGACACACGCGTACCCTAAATGAAAAGATTAAGGTGACCAGCGCCCTCATTTGAATCCCAAATGTAAGTGACATCACGTAGTGTATGAGAAACTTTGGGGTATCCTAAGGTTGGCTTAAAAGCTGGTCATTTGAATCAGAAATTCATGAAGAAGGGTTTGTTATGATGAATTCGTTATTAGAGTGTTTGTTAAATCACTGAATTTAGCTCCTCTAACTAAGCCAAATGACCTAAACTAGGCTAGAAATAAGCTCACGTCAATAGTTTAAAAGCCAGAGCGGAGAAAACTTGGTAGGAAAGAAGTAAAACTAAGCGCTCATTTCTACTTATCTGTCAGAAATTAATGTTTCTCGACCCAAAAACGTAACAAGTAAAACTAAAAAGAAGCATCGCTGAATAACCTCAGACGCTTAAGAACCTGAACGAACTCAATAAAATTGGCTAAGGCACTACCCATTAGATAGAATACCAAACTAGATTACTTACCTTTTAAAGACGCGGGCCGTTTGTTCCGAAACCAAATGCGAATTAAGGAATCGTACAAGCTCAGGGCAGAGTATTGCCTTGATCGCTAAATAAATTGTGCCCAAGGGAGGCAGTAGACTGTAACAATTATGTGAGATTGGATACAACAAGGCCTAAATCTTGGATAACTGTACCGGTTTTTGGAGCAAGTCAAGGTTGATCAAACTAGACTTAAAGCACCTTTTCCACAAACTTATTTTAGTTTTTGGTTCACTTCCACTTAGTATATATTTGGATATCAAATAAATAATATAGTCCGTTCATTTCAAACACGTGCAAATATTTCAAATTGACTCATATGCCCGTGTCATAAGAGTCACAGTACGTGTCATAATATACAAGCCAGTAGACGTTTTGGTAATGGGATATTGTTTGCAGAATGACATCAACCCACAAATACTGCTGAAGAACAAAACGAACCCTAGTGTGAGTGGCTGTGGGTAGGTTTTAGTGTGCAGTAGTATGTATCGGTTGATCTCATTCTGGAAAGATTTATAAGTTCAATTTATTTTTTAATTATTTTAAAACCGCCGAACACGTTAATATCTCTTGTTTTCTGCCCCAGAACTGTCAATTTCTTAGTCAAAAAAATCATTTGGATTGACTGAAAGACCCGTTTAGATAAGTAAAGTCTTGACCGTAAACTGCTTTCTCCTCTTCATAGTCGTATTCATCATGACTAATGGTCGTGGTAAACGGCAGTAGTCATGGAGCGAATCCTCTCCCGCCATCGATCCCAGTCCATACGCTCCTCACAACATTAAATTTTTTTTAAGAACAATTTCTTACCTGGTCGTTCCTTCTACTATTGATCGGGTTCTCTCGCCTTCCCCTTCTCATTATGTGGCCAAAGTAGTTCAGAATACGTTGCTCGCAGGTGGTCTAGAAATCGTTCTAGCAGGTGGTAGATAAGCGTGATTTACTTTAAGTTCGGACAGTAGCGACTGGGTGGTGCGCTTGGCCCAATGCTTGCTTGCAATGATGGCGTTAGAGTAATGCTTTGGCCAGAGAGAAAACATAGCTTGATATATACCTAATTTTGGACAATTCAATCTCCATAAAAACCTATGCCAAAATTAATCTAGCCACGAGATCACACTAAGCCAAGACTAGCGTCATCTCGTTCTTGTAATTGAAATGCAACAATAGGAATAGAAGACAAGGTCATGTCAAGGTTCCATTGTGGACATATATGGAGCGTGCCAAGGCTACGTCAGGCCGGCTGGAGAGCCCTCCAGCTTGGGACATGTTGCGATTTGGACCGAGCTAATTCTGAATGTAGAAACTGCGGAAAATGGAAAAGAAACCTAACTCACAATAGTTACTTATCTATTTGTTAGAGTTTCAAAAACATTCAGAACAAAAGCATTTTGTAAATTGATTATAAACTTAATAGTAGTCTATAATTCATTGCAGTATTTACTCAAACAACAGTTTTTTTTTAATTTTGAAGATTTTGTTCAATTTATAAAATTGTGATCTGAAAACTAACCTTAATATCACAGTGTAATGCCATCAGAAGTGGTGAAAATCGAGGCTGACAACCGCTCCATACCTGATTTAATAACGCACAGAGATATGTGAATAAGTTAGATGCACTGTCAGCTATCTGGGTTTACCTATATATAAGACTGTCTTTTTAAAATGGTCGTATTTAACGGAGATCAGGCTTAGTCGAGCGGGTTTAAGGTACCTAAATGCTCTTTCAGACTGAATTGTGGCATTCATACAGTTAACGCGACAAAGATTTCCCATACCTCTATACGGATGACGAATTCGACCATTTTATTAATAAATAATTCTTAACAAGATAATTTAAAAAAAACAAAGGAGGTGTGGGAAATAATGATCATAATAAAATGAAACCATATTAAAACGGTATACTCACGGCCTTAACAATTCAGACGTGGCGTCATGCGATATTCACTTCCATTAAAACTTTAGACGCAATCATTCCATATTTGTTCGCTCCAAGCAAAATTTCTCGTACACCTGATTGGATTGTGACTTTAGAAAATGAGAATAATTTTCAAACTCCTCCTTCCATAAACATAATTAAAAAACCATTTAAAAGGCTTCGCGGCCGGCCACGAGACAATACAAACTAGACGAGGTCATACTAAACTTTGCGGAGTAATATAAAGTTCTATTTATTTTATAGGAAAAAAGGAAAAATTAAACTTTGGTTGTATAACACAGTTGATTAATAAATTAATATACCCTACGAATGGACCTCTACGGCCTCTATTAGAGTTTAATACTATCAGTATATTTGGCGTATAAGACTTTAATGATGATGATAAAAAGCAGCTTATTCCGAAGCATACAAATGCCTCTGCACCTAATTTACAAATTAAAAAAGAAAATTAAAAAGTCCGAGTTACAAACAAAGATTGCCATTTATAATATTCATGGGATCATTGATGATGCTTTGAAGGCTGTTAGTTCAAATTTTAAATTTAGAACACATTCGATATTTGAAAAAGGCATACAAGCCTGCTTTGGTTTATTGGCGAGCGGCCAACACTAGGGTTGTGGACAGCGTGTCGCGTTGCCAGTCTAGTGTTGCCATGCTAGGTAATATAACACGAGGGAAAAGCGTAAACAACACATCAATATGTCTTGTGTTATTAAGGTTAAGGTTAATGGTTGGTTTCCAAATTCTTGAAAATAAAACATACTTAGTTGAAAATGTAAAAAAAAATATGAATCGTCTTTTCTTTCTAAATAAGAAAGTCTTTCTAACACAAATTGTATTTGGCAACTTTTAGCTCAACCTTCGCAACTGAGAACCACAGTTGGGTCATAATAATATTTTATCTGCGGCACACTGTTGAAACGCCCCAGTTTAAATGTTTAGATTTAGAATAAGAGTTAGAATAGTTTAAAATGTTATTTTGCTCTACTTTCAATGATTATGTGTACCTTTTTAATTTTCAGTGTTAAATATTTCTATAAGAGACAAAAATAACGTTTTAACATAATATTTTACACTAGCTGAGCCCGCGACTTCGTCCGCATGGAATTTAACTTAACAAAAAAGCCCGCTCCCACGTTCTGAGCCCGCGCCACAGGACCCATTTAAAAAAAAATTGTATTTCACAAATTAAAGTAGCCTAAGTTACTGCTTATAACAACAGCTATCTACCAGTGAAAGTCCCGTCAAAATCGGTCCAGCCGTTTCGGAGATTACCCGGAACAAACACACAGACAGACAGACAGACAGACAGACAAAATTTTTTTAAATCGCGTTTTTGTTATAGGTGTCGTATTTACTTCCATATGCATTTAGTAAAAAGGTGTTATTTTGATATTACAAACAGACACTCCAATTTTGTTTATTTGTATAGATTAAATATCCGTAAAAAAGCGACAGTTTTATAGATCAATAGTAGACAGGTTAGAGGTAAGTACTTAATTGTTAATAACTTTGGTAGTCATTAGATACCCCGATTGACCCAAAAACGTATGAATATTAATTGGATATCAGATCAATAACTAACTAACTATCCCCCCAGCCCCGCCCCCCCTATAACTTGACTAAACTAAATATACCGCTCTCCTCTTCATGCGTGTAATAATAAATACGAAAGAGTTTTAGTATTTAGCTCAATTTTATAGTTAAGGTGAAGGCGCGAAGGTAAGTACTTAATACGACGACTATAAGTACGACGACCGCTTGGCGCAGTGGTTCGAGCGTAGGCCACTCGGCTCACTGCACATGGTGGTTGCGGGTTCGATTCCCGCTGGGGTAAATTTCGAAAATGGCCTTTTCGTAATTTGCCCTCGTCTGGGTGTCACTGGGATCGGCCCCAGTCCGTTGTACGGTACCCATAGTACAAGCGTTGCTTAGTTTGGGACCATACAGTTGGTGTGTTCGTCTGGCGATATTTATTTATTTATTTATTATGAATAGTTACTTTACACCGATATCTGGTGTTAGAGGGTGCTATTACTCCGGTAGAGATAGCCCGTATAAGAGCTGTGTGTGCATAAATATTCTTTTTATTACTCATACTCTGAAAGTAGGTCTGAAGTTGCCTGAGGAGCGGGTTGAAAGTAATACTTTTCCGGCCCGGGAGAATCGCTTTCAACTGACAGCTGTCAAATTATAAAAAAAACTAGTTCCATTTTCACATTTCTATGGAACCAAGTTCAAACTTTTTCTACAGTCACTCAATTACAGCACGATGTAAAATTGAAATAACATAAAGTTAAGTATTAATTAAAGAATATATATTTTTAAATGACTTAATTATGATTTACTTTCAACAATTTCTTTAAAATAACATAGATTTGGGCAAAATATTTAAAGATGAAAATGAAAAATAATGGCTAAATAATGAAGTTGGCCGGCCAACGAAAAAAAAACAAATTAGGCGGCAATCCGATCTTTATTTTTTTTTTCGAGTTTTAGACTATTGTTCATACTTCCTTGTATTATTTCTTTAGCCAATTCCTGTTTTTATATTTACTTTCCTTGTATTCGTAATGAAAAGTACAGTGTTTACCTCGGGTGAAAGACTTATTTTGTCCCTCGATCTATTAGCGCCCTCGCTACGCTCGGGCGCCAAACCCCGTCTCGGGACTAAATAAGTCACTTTCACCACTCGTGTAACAATGTATAATAATGCAATCGAAAAACCGAGTTTTGCATCCAAATATTTTCGCAGAAAATTCCGACAGTCGACTCCAAATGAATTCAAATCGTTTATTTTGTTTAGGCCTACGGGGGCACTTACAAATTGACAATTTTACATATTTTTTTTCTTGTAACTACAACCGGATCGGAACGCGACCTCGACTGAGAAGATCCGGCAAGAAACTCAGCGGGCTTGTCATTTTACATGAATGTTTAAACTCATGTTAGTTCTACTTTCATTCAGTTATTAATGATAAAATAAAGGTGTGGACATAATAAAGCCTGTTTTATATAGAGGAACCAATGATGAATGTTCAAACTTCACTTGACGGTAGGTAGCCAGCGACAGGTCCATCAATCACAAAGGCACTATGCATAATTGAAATTCAGTTTTTTTTCTAACAAAAATAAAATGTTTCAACTTTCAATAAGTTATATGTAAGCAATGAAATGTTGTATGCAAATTGTTAGTTCCTCAGGTGGCCGATAGGGCGCTCTATAATTTCCTATATTAATATTTTCGAAACTTCCAATTTATTTTGTTGACTTCTCATATTTAGTAAACGACCTCTGTATGTCGTTTAAAAGCAAATTTTCGTATGCAAAGAGAAGTAACGACGTAACGTAATACGTTAGCGACTAACGAGCGAGATAATAACACGCATAACACTTATGGTTACCTCTCCAAAAGTTCGTTCATGTTTACGTCCAAATAGACGAAGTTACCTCAATCAACTAAGAAACAAGCATTATTTAAGTAACCGCCAAAATAACCATTATTCACATAAGCATACGAGCTCTGATGTACGTTAAGCCATCTTGCAACTTATAATCCTCATAATAACAAGGTAAACTAATTACAGGACGTTTACGCGCACCTTATACGGAGCAACCCTAGCGAACAGGTAATCGCTATGCTTATAAACATGCTTACAGTAAAATAGGGCTGTCACAGTCCCGGAGCATTGAGCTGGCATCATTTTTTCGTTGCCTGTATTTACTATTTATCAACTCTATGCTAAATAAGGAAGGTAAAACGTACATCAATAATCCTTACTTAATATTATAAATGCGAAAGTAACTCTGTCTGTCTGTCGCTCTTTCACGCCAAAACTACTGAACTGATTTCAATGAAATGTGATACACAGATATTCTAGAGCCTGAGAAAGGACATAGGCTACTTTTTAATGCGAAAAAAGAGTTTTAAGGGGTTGAAAGGGGGGATGAAAAGTTGTATGGAAGTATCGTCATTTTTAGAGCTAGAAGCTTGAAACTTATTTTTTTGGCTGTTGATTCGATATAATTAAATGACATTCAAAGTTTGTAAAAGTTTTACCCTCAAGGGTGTAAAATAACAATAGGGAACAGGGGATGGAAGTTTGTATGGAAATATAGCTCTTTGTAGTGAAATACTGCAAATAGCTCATTAAAGTATTTATACGTATGTGTCTTATTTGTAAAAAAAATTGCCTAAATAATTAAAAATGCTACTCAAAGACACTATTCCACGCGGACGAAGTCGCGGGCATAGCTAGTATTGTATAAATGTAGGTAGTAAAGCTTTGGTTTAAAATGTGTCGCCCGAATGTGATGGTTATGGTTCAAAAATAATTGACTACAGTGATCTGATTGTATGATAATAGTACAAATTCTAGATAACGACCTTTAAACGAGATACAATAATTTAAAATATGTCGCCTGTGACACCCAGACCAGGAAAACCGTTATTATAATAAATTAAGGTAATAAAATCGAAAGCTGCGTTTCGTACGTTCAGTGGGAGAGCCGGAAGCCCAACCCAGCCTTCTCTCCGTCCCTCCCCTTCAGGCTTAAGGTTGGCAACTTGCGACCAATGCATTTGGTATCGCAAGCATCTAATAGGCTAGTAACGGCTTAACATCAGGCGGATTGTATGCCTGCCGACTTTGTTTAATATTTAAAACAATGAAGATTCCAAAAAAAAAATTATAATCTAAAATAAACATTGTTTTCATGTCTTTCAACACAAGTAAATTTAATAACATTGAGTGCTTCTGACAAACAACGCCTAATTAAATCAATTATCCGAAAACAATTAATGTAACAAGATACACGTGTATCTTGTTCCTACGAAAGGAATTAATGTAACAAGATACACGTGTATCTTGTTCCTACGAAAGGAATTAATTGTATTTGTAGAAACAAGAGCGATATTTCTCCCGAATCAAACAAAAAAAAAATAGTTACCCGCGTACGTGAATCCGTTATACACATAATCCCCAACGATGGGAGAACCTAATTAGTTCTTTAATTCTGATAGAATCAACGGAATAATTAATTTAAGTCTCGTTTCAAACCGACTTCCAAAAAAGGAGAAGGTTATATGTTCGACTGTACGTTTGTTTTTTTTCTTAAGTATGGACTACTTCTAGGGTACCATCAACAAAGTAGACGCTTGATCAGTTTTGAACACTTTTTGCTTGCTGGCAGTAATCATAGGTTGCCTCGCCCATTATGTTGTTGTCCAATGAGACGAAAAGCGACCGATGTGACAAAAGCCCTTTTTTTGGTTAGCCATTTGTTTTAATTGTTTTAGTGACTATGCTAGCCGCAGGTGGCTGCTGGTCACTGCACACTAAAGGCAACCTTAAGGTGGTCAAGCGTCGAGTTTGTTGACTGTACGTACCTACTTACCTATCCCTACTGACTTGAATTGCCACCGACTTCAAATTAAATAAATTACAAGGTCCCTAGTTATTTTTACCTCTTTAGACACCCAGGTTTTTTGAAGTCGGTAATTTCTTTTTTTCCATGAATTTTTGTTAATTCTAAATTATGGATTGAGATGAGATGAGATTTGGGCCTGTTCGTTTGCGCAGCTCTCAGCCTCGACCTTCGCCTGGTATACTTGTTATCTGACCCAGGTCACTTCAGGGTACAGCCAGAAGTATGAGCGTTTGCTGAGACGCAGGCAATGCAGGTCAAGCAGCGCAGGGCAGAGGACTTTTTGTAACGCACGAACAAGCACAGTCCTACGTACACTGTGACATAGGCACGTGGGACACAGACATGTTTATGTCCCGCCATTATCGTGACGGCATAGATTCTGCGCCACACCTGCACGTGTAAAAATACTTAGCTAAGGCTTAGAGTAGAGATAGAGTAGAGTGGAATCGGGCTTAGTAGGAAAATTTGCAAAAATAGTGCGATTCTACTCCACGCAGCCCTTATGCAAGGATGCAAGGCTTCAAATCTTTTCTTTTCGGTCAGATCAACCACCTAACAGATAGATACGGAGCTAAACGATAAAATAAGAACACAGCAAGAGCTAAAAAATAAACATGGCAAGTACTTATTTTATGTGTTGGAGTTATGCCATCCTTATTTAAAACTAGCCTGTGCCCGCGACTTCGTCCGCGTAGAATTTAACTTAACAAAAATTTCGGGATTATCGGGGTAAAAAGTATCCTATATGTTAATCCCGGTTATAAACTATCTGTTTTCCAAATTTCATCCAAATCCGTTCAGTAGTTTTTGCGTGAAAGAGTAACAAACATACATCCACACTCACAAACTTTCACATTTATAATATTAGTAGGATGGTAAGCTCGGCTTGAAAATATTAAGCATACGAGTACAAAGCGTTGTAGGTGCGCGAGAAATCTTGAATGTTTGTTTTCAATTACACTTAGTTCGCGTTCATAATACTGTAATCTTCAAAGAGAACGGACTGAAATAATCATCCTAGTAAGATGTTATTGTTGGCTGAGAGGATTACGAAATTAACAGATGTGAGAAACTGGGTATTTTTCTTGGAAGTAAGTACTTTTTGTACGGTCTGGTGAAATTGTATGTAATAGGTGTTATGGACAGCTGGTTTCTCTCAATAAATTAACTGTTTCCTTGCTGGACAAAATATCCCCTCGTACCCCATTCTCTCTTTCACATCTATCTGTCACTGAGCCATTTACTGCAATGTTTTACGCGCTATAGCACATTTATTAATTAATTTAATAAATGATTAAATTCATGATCTTAATAATTCCATTTATTTCTATTACAAAAATTATTATTATAAGTTTTTATTATTATTATTATCTTAATTTAAAGAAATCCAATGAAATCCTATCACTTCTAAATCTCTGGGGTGTAAGTATGAACGTAAATCAACTCTGAAGCAATCAAGCTCGAGGCTGAAACTTATATTTTATAGGTGCTTATAAGATACCCATGCAATCTAGAGGAAGGGAGGGATATCGACCATGACTGAAAGGAAAAAGCTTCAGGAAATTTATTAGGATCATATCCGTTAGTTATGTCTCTATTCTCCATTTGACTGCAATCTACACCGCCAGTTCATATTGATTTAGTTCTACGAAAAGGCCCAGAAGGTGTAATATCATTACAATTACAGGCTTAAATTGTACTCACATATCCACACTCTACAGTGTTAGATTATCTTTGTTAGTATATCTACACGCATACAAAGACATTGTATATCCAAGAACATGATTACTAGCGAAACTTAAGTGGCGTGGTGTACGCGTATTATCTCTCAGCAGCTATGATGAATGGTGGATGCCGCGCAAATCCGCACAGGATTAGGCAATTGCGGCCTTCAAACCCACCAAGTCATAGCCTGGGGAGTCGGGAAGGCATAAGCTTTTGGAGGTTTGAAAAGGAGACACGAATTATGACAAGGATATCTAGTTTCGCATATTCTGCTACTTCCGCTGCCTATAATATATCCCCTTTGAAATAAGGTTTGGCACCCGAAATGGTAAAGATCCCATTTCGTAACATTTTAATCTTCTTCAGTATTTTTGTTTGGTACCTACAGTTAGTTATAAAATTTACAAGAAAAACTTTTGAAATTGATTTTTTAAGACAGTTCAATGTACTTTTTATAATGTTAGTCTTAATTGTAAGTTCTAACTCAGAGAGTTATAGTTGAAATGACAAGTCAATTCTATATTACTTCACCGTGTGATTGCTGCGTAGACGCTAGTGTTTCTAATATATGTATAAACACGGTAGAGCTACAAGTAAAATGGAGATAACCATAGAGACGACTCTAACGGGCACTAATGGTGTTTCCAAAATACCAATTTGACTACCCATCGCTATTTGGTTTCCTACAAAAAATAAAAAATATGAAGTTATATTATCAATGAAGAACAATCAATATCTACCTAAACTAAAACAAAGTAATTTATTAAACCCATCTCGATAATCGCCAAAGTTTATGTTACGGAACTGTTCCCGCAACGGAAATTGTCTGGGGAGTCGCGCAAACAACTGTCGACCCACCGCCTCCGTCTTTGAGGTAACCACTTAATTCATTGTGTGCCAAAATTACGTATTATTACCAGGACATACAATATTAGTAACTACATCTATCTATCCATTAGTCGGAAAACGTCAAATGATCCAATATTATCCACTCGTGACGATGCTGCCGCAACCCTACTTATATTACCCCACTACGTGGCGGGCCGTCCTTAACTTAACTCTGATTAAATCTTTCGATAACCGCTCAATCTAATTTTAAAAGAAATCTTTGCCTAATTAACTTATCATATTTAACTAAATGACCAGCGGCCATTATTAGTGAAACGATCTAGTAAAAACTAGGCAGAAACTAGGCAGAAGACCCAGACACTCCTAAGCTATATAAAAGTTATTTATAATAGAGATAAGTTGAAGAAATTTTTGCCAAATTATAAAGGATCAAGTGATTGATGAACCCACTAAATATACAAGAATATATAGCACCGTAGCTACATATACTCCAGAAATTATTCAAATTGTGTCTACAGAAGTTCAAAAGTCAACAATCGGCAACATAAACGCAAGTCGCTAAGTCTCATCTCGTCAATAACGCACATAATCACGGGTATTTCAAACTTACTAAACCTCCTACCTGCTTTTCAAGTAAATTACAAAGCGGATAAAACTTTTTTAATACGAAGATCGTACTTTGTTCACAGTTGAATGCTTCTATGAAATACACGAATAGTTACACACCGAACTTTTTATTCGTCATAAGTAATTTGACATTCGAAAGAAGAAGTCTAAGCATGGTGTACTCGTAACTAGGTATACAAGCGCTAATCCACGGTTATCAATAAAGGGGTTAAGGCTGTTACGTTTCCCGTAAGGGATAGAAATACGAAGTGGGATAACAACTAATTTAATAAATATAAGAACTAAGGATATACAAGGTGACACATAATGGGTATACTTTTTTTTTCAAAACTTAACTTTGTAATTCTAAAACCATCAGCTTTGGAGGGAACTTGAAAAACAAAAGGTGTTATAGGAATACAGCTGTTGACCGATTTCACAAGTCTACAAAACCTTTAGTACTTCAACTGTCCCACAAAGCCGATAGTTTGAGATTTACAAAGTTAAGTTGCAAAAAAAATAGTATACCAATTTTGTATCACCTAGTATATACAAAGGTAGTGTGGGTTCGTTACATCACCCAACCGAAACAGTAATTCCGCCTGAAATTCCACTATCCTGTGATTGCTGGCGTTCAGTGTAGAAGCGTCCTTGCAATAGCAGTCTGCGCCTGGACGACCGGAACAATCACGTCCACGTCGTGATCTCAGCCGGTGAGTGAACCCCTGTTTGGGGTAAAACTATAGCACTTCACGTGTAATACGCACGGTAATATGGGTTTCTAGCTGACCATTGCACCATAACTCAATACGTAGGTAGACTCCGTGAATAATTTTAAATTAACGGTAGTACAGTCCGTTTGCAGTGACGTCTCGTCCCACAGTCCCATGGCTCATCGGCGACTGCGCCTGCGCACCTTACGAATGTTTCCGAAGATAGCCGAGCCATTTGCTCGTGAATTAGTGAAACATACAACGTCGCGCGGCGCTGCCTCCTAATTAAATTAAATAGTATAGGCCAAAATACTACGGCCTAGGATTGTTAATATTTTTGTTATGATATATTACGTAGATTGAATTGATTAGGTTTAAGTTAGTATTCCCGTAGGTAAGACGACTTAGGTATAACGATATCATTACAAGGCCGTATTAATAAGTCGATCTCAACTCTGAGGGTGATCTTAAGTACGCTTCTGACATAATAATTAGTATTGGGATGACATTATCAAGATCGATCTCAGACTTGAGATCGATCTATTAATACGGGCCTTACACACACACACATTTCAAGAATAATGTATAATAATATACTATCGCCAGACTGATACACTAACTGTAAGGCCCCAAACTAAGCAACGATTGTACTATGGATACCGTACAATGGACTGGGGGCGATCCCAGTGACACCCAGACATGGCTAAATTAAGAAAAGGCCATTTCCGAAATTCTCCCCGGCGGGTATCGAACCCGCAACCACCATGTGCAGTGAGCCGAGCGGCCCACGCTCAAACCACTGCGCCAAGCGGTTGTCGAATATAATGAAAGAGATATATTTTGGAAATCTAAATATACATATATAATTCAAAGGTGACTGACTGACATAGTGATCTATCAACGCACAGCCCAAACCACTGGACGGATCGGGCTGAAATTTGGCATGTTATGACAGGTAGATGTTATGACGTAGGCATCCGCTAAGAAAGGATTTTGATTAATTCTACCCCCAAGGGGATAAAATAGGGGATGAAAGTTTGTATGAAACTTTGTCAATTAAATTCCACGCGGACGAAGTCGCGGGCACAGCTAGTTTTGATATAAGGGAATGTTTTAAAATTCTAGTAAAGTTATTATACAGTACGGAGTGGCTCTACCACCGTATCACTTGATGGTGATAGAGTCAAGCTATAGCCAATCGACTATAGCTTATATACAGGCTGGCTTAGTCGAGGTAGTACCACCCTCTCACAGAAGATCGGCGTAAAGTAGCTAGAATAGCTGCGTTTCGTGCGATGAGTGTGAGAGCCGGAAACCTATCACTCCCTTCCCTTCCCTCTATTCCACTCCTCTTCAAGTCGGCAACGAGCGTGGAATGCTTTGGTATTACAAGCATCTAGCATCTATTAAACTAAGGAGACTGATTAGCACCAAGCAAGGTTTTACGCTTGTTTACCGACATTCTTATATCGCACTAGCTGAGCCCGCGACTTCGTCCGCGTGGAATTTAACTTAACAAAAATGCCCGCTCCCGCGTTCTAAGCCCGCGCTACAGGCCCAATTATTTTTTTTCTAAAATAAAAGTAGCCTGAGTAGTGTTTATAACATGAGCTATCTACCAGTGAAAGTCCCGTCAAAATCGGTAAAGCCGTTTCGGAGATACTCTTTGATTTCATGTGTTTTTATTTCTTTACGCGGAACCCTAATTGTTTTTCAAAAATTAAAGTAGCCTAAGTTACTCCTTATAACATCAGCTACCTGCCAGTGAAAGTCCCGTCAAAATCGGTGCAGCCGTTTCGGAGATTACCCGGAACAAACACACAGACAGACAGACAGACAAAAAAAATTAAATCGCGTTTTTGCTATAGGTGTCGTATGTACTTTCATATGCATTTAGTGAAAAGTTGTTATTTTGATATTACAAACAGACACTCCAATTTTATTTATTTGTATAGATATATAAAATTCTCGTGCCACAATGTTAGTTACCATACTCCTCCGAAATGGCTCGACCGATTTTCATTAAATATTGTGTGCATATCGGGTAGGTCTGAGAATCGGTCCACATCTATAATTTCTTTTTTTTTTTATATGACTATATGTTGTTGGCCAGAATGGCCATAACAACTTCACCCGGACAGAGGGCGAGCGCAAGTGCGCTCCAGCCAGAGGGGCAGCTGGACAGCTAGCTCAAGGGCGCCACAAGGGACACAACCTCGGCTTGGGCCGCTGCCAGGAGAGGTGGCGATGGTAAATCTACCACCGGATCGGAAGGCGACCTCGACTGAGAAGATCCGGCAAGAAACTCAGCGGGCTTGTCGGGTGCCACTACTACTTACCTAGACGCACCTTCTAGCGGAAGCGGGGGTTCGTCGACCTCGCCGGCGAGGTCGATGTCTGGTGGGGAGTGTGCGTGTGACGTTCTCCTCGACCCACGCACTCGACCTCGCACGGGTGCAATGCTGATCCTAAAGTGTTTCTCTACTATATTATGGATGTATTATACATATACACCTTCCTCTTGAATCACTCTATCTAGATACTAAAAAAACCGCATCAAAATCCGTTGCGTAGTTTTAAATATCTAAGCATACATAGGGACAGACAGGCAGTGGGAAGCGACTTTGTTTTATACTATGTAGTGATAAATCAATCTGCATCTGGTTTATCTCATGTGCATGTAAGATTTGGGTATGCCTACAATGCCTCAGCAAGACGAAATATAATGAAATGACATACCGTTTTTTATCACCCATCGGCTAAGCTCGTCGAGATTGATGTTCCTTTGATCTATTTCCGGTTCACGGCAATCAGCCTTGTGACGTCCGTTCCGGTGGGGCGGGATGCTGACATTGAAGTATTCCATACACATTCCTAAGTTTATATTTTTGAATTGAGGAGAAAGGTTGTCTTTAAGTCTATGGTTAATACTAATGAGTGTTTCTTGAAATAATAATATTTAGTTAGGGTACTTTATATAATTTATGTTAAGTCTTATGTAATTAATTTCAGGAACCGTAAAATATTGTCAAAACGACGATTTGCAACTTAATGTTTAGCCAGCCACCGAATAAAGATAATAATTAATAATTATATCATATACCTCATAATTATAAATTAAATTAATGTGCGAGCAATACCTTTGGTATTGCAAGCATCTATACGCTGCAGTCACAGTAACTGCTTAACATCAGGCGGGTCGCACGCTTAATTACCGTCTTTAATATAAAAAAAATATTCAAAATGGTTGTTTTGGTAACATTATAACTTTGTGAACAGAAACAATTTCCGGGTATTTTGTGTTTGACATTTTGCATAATGGCCGTTGATTTGAAAACGTTGCCTCTGCTCAAGGAAATGAGGGGAACGGTTATTCGTGTCCGGGATAATAAATATCACCATTATACCTTAACGAGCAAAATAAAGGGATCAAGGGATCAATAATGTCGTCGCTATATGATTGGGTGGGTATATTATTTAAACTACCAAACGAAACTGAATATGACAGGAATTTACCTCCACTTTAAAGTTTAAATTCAACTCCATGAAATAAAAATCATAAATAAAATACTTCAACACTATTACAGAGATAGAGGCCTTGACCGGTCGGTGGAAATAGCCTGAAGTGGCCTCTCGTGCTGAGAGCCAGCCGGCCTGTCCGCCAGCTAAGGACTCATTTATACTCTGTATACTGTAATTTGCAAATTCAAAGTACAATATTATACAATTTACTAAGTACTTTGGGTAATGTGAAGTGTTGGGTACTTATTGTAGAACGTCGCAAAGTCATCAGACGAACACACCAACTGTATGCTCCTAAATTAAGCAATGTTCGTAATGGGTACTATACTTTGGATTAGCGGCTACTCTTTGTCATCCAGACTAAATCAAATTATGAAAAGTTTCTGAAACATGTTCGGGAATCAAATCATCTTTCTGAAATCACCTATCTGCCTGCTAAGTAGATATGTTGAAACAGATGGAATTATCATGTCTGAATCAAAGTCCATGGAAAATACTTAGGGTGTGCTGGTTACTTGACTTGTGCCGGGCCCTGGGGTTAAATTATAGTCCGTAGTGCGATATAAACAAATATTTAATAAGTATAAAAATGAGCGAACGTGCTACACACAATAGATGAGATGAACGAACAGGAGGGAAACGGAAGTAATAAAGCAGACACATATTGACAAGTACAATAAACTGGCGACATCTATGGCAGCAAAACATCATGCCTATATGTTATCTATAACAATATAATTAAAAACTAATAGATGGCGCTATAATATTGACCAGCCCAATGTCAAACAATCAGTGCTATCTTAGACCACAGTACGAGTTAATCAATCAGTCAATCAATATTTAACCGTTAAATTGGAAATTGGTAAATTGATCCCGTATTAAATGAGCTTCGATCAAATTAAAATTAATTGGTTCGTTGATTCGGTAAATAAATTAAATAAACAAGTCCTGTATTTTTTTGTTCCCTAATGATTGAAAAGTATACTTCAACGGGAAATAAACCCGACGTCTTCACCTTTCTCAAATTCAAGGTACTTTGAGCCTCGTTTAAAGTAAATCTAATGAAATCAAAAACCCGACGTCGTTTTATATGAGGGCGAGATCATAAAGGAATTTACACACAGGTTCTTCGTATCGTTGAAGACTGTTACGACAACAGTTTCTTCTCAGTAGGTTCTTCCTGATAATCCAAGAAAAGAGATATAAAAATAAAGTGGTAATGATCAAAACAATGTTTGGTTTTAATTATAGAAATCTGGGGGCATAAGCGTAACACTGGATTCACACAGCGAAGATTTAACTTGATTTACAGTATTTGACACTTGAAGAATAGTGAAAAAATATTGTAGAACAATCGTTGTAGTATTCTCCGTGTGAATGAGACCTAACTGGTAAGTGGCTTCTCATAATCGCCAACAGCTTTCTGCCATTAATCTGATCTGGATAAATCCCGCGCCACCATTTATATATAGTTGTCATACACTAATACTACTGAACGACTGGACAAATGTTTGTGTATTCAGACTGTAGCCTGTTATTTTTTTCTTCTTCAAAGTCATTATTAGCCCTCGAAGATAAATAAATTATATGATACGTTTAAATTAAAAAAACAATACACATAGTATTGTACTAGTTCCAGAATAACGATTCTCGAAACGACCCCGGCGCCGGACAGTGTATAACCGGCTTAAATGAGCCTCCTTTATTCACTTTAGAATTGATGTCAAGTGCAGACGTGGCTGCGGAAACAAAAATCTCTGGAGGGTGACGTCATGTCCGACTAAAGTGTTTTTGCCGTATCCTCACGCACTCGTTTCGTTGAGGATTCCAGGATTTAAATGGTTGGAAAGCGAGGTGAAAATTAGGTTTCTGTCGAGGTTTCTTCAAGTGCTTTATGTAAGGCACGGCAGGGAATCCAGATAAGCATTAAATTCGGGCATGAAACTTTGCAAATGACAGGTCCTTATGAAGGGTTTTATAAGCGAATTGGGTATTTTACTTACAAAGAATTTAGTATATTTTTTATTAATTCATGTCTACTAATGCCTTATTGATATATTATGAATATTACAAAAATATAATATAATAACTACAAAGATATTCCATTAAAGTTTGATAAAACTACTATAGATTGCCCCCAGTCCATTGTACGGTACCCATAGTACAAGCGTTGTTTAGTTTGGGACTATACAGTTGGGGTGTCAGTCTGGCGATGTTTATTTATTTCATTGATTTTATACGTCAGTAGCCAGTACTGTTTTTGTAATTTTAAACATCTGTATTTTTGGAGTTACAGTTCGCTCACACCGTACGAAACGCAGCTATAACAGCTACTTTACGCTGATCTTCTGTGAGAGTACGGTACTACCCCATCGATGCAGCCCATGCATGAGATGTAGGCTATTGGCTACAACTGGACTCTACCACAATTTCTTTTTTAATATCATAAGTTCTTCTCTCATTTTTACACCGTCATTTTCACTTAGACGTATCAAATGTATCAAATCCCTCTTCTATAATACCTCCCTAACATGGGCGGTAGGTACCTACATATTTTTCCGTAAGAAATTTCGAAACCGAAATTCAAATAACGCGTTTTATGAGTCTATCGCGCAATGATAAGGCATTTTCATGAAAATATTCCAAACTGTAAATGTAAATTTTGTAGTAAACATTTCCCGACGACCTTTCGTTTGGGGCTGACCTAATTTTCTGTCATTATGAACGAGTTAAAAAATGTGATAAAAATTTACTGTATTTAGTAAAGTTTTATAATGATGCTTGATTAGATTGTAGCGTAGAGTTTATTTCAGTGACATGAGTGCTTACTCGAGCACCTGTCTTTTGTAAATCAAAATCAAAAGTTGGTTGGTCGCTTTACTTGTTGCTGACAGATTTTTTGGATGTTTACAATATAATAATGAACATCAAGTCAGCCATTTTATTACCATGTAATTTTGTAAAATTACAGGGTAAATAAATAAAATATGGAGCTAAATTATTTTGTAAAATATGTACCTCATATTATTTATATTGCATGACGAGAAAACATGAAAAATATGAAAAACTATTTGATTTAAAATTAATTTCATTTTGTAATTATATTTTGTAAAGCTTAGCACTTGATATTAAGCAAGATTATCAACAACTTTATTAATTACAATTTAATTGGCTTTCGCTCGACCAAACATTTTGTTATTATTCAGATATCACGTAATTCCAAAATTTTTAACTTTACTATCAAGTAATAAAATATTGAAATATGTCCAAAGTTGTACAATATATTATTGAAACTTAATATTCTAATAATATTTTGATTTTAGTGACTAGACTGTTGCTGCGCACAAAACTTCAATATTGTCAAAGATAAGAATAATAGAATAACTATTATCATTATCTTTGACAATACTATTGCATATTACAAACAGATGAACCACTTCTAAATAGTAATTAAATAGCCGCTCTTGCTACGACGCAATAAAGTACAATTCAACTTGCACATCATTGCATGCATGAATCCTACTAATATTATAAATGCGAAAGTTTGTGAGTGTGGATGTATGTATGTATGTATGTATGTATGTTTGTTACTCCTTCACGCAAAAACTACTGAACGGATTTGGATGAAATTTGGAACACAGATAGATTGTAACCGGGATTAACATATAGGATACTTTTTAACCCAATAATCCAATACTACGCGGATGAAGTCGCGGGGCACAGCTAGTTATAATATAAACCTACAAGGGTCTCTCGTTTTCTCATGAAATTCTCTAAATGCAATATTCTTGCATAACTATTCCCCCTCATATTTACCTTCATGTCAACAATCTCCATTTATCGGCCTATAATCTTCCCCAAGCATCAGATTAACTGTTCTAATAGAGACCGACCATGATTCCATGTAATAACCAGAGGTAATCAAAGGGGCGAATGAGGTCCACTTCACGTGACAAAAAGGCATGTTCAAAGACTGTCAACGATATAATCAACGCCGCAATTTGAGTGGTCACGCTATATTTAATGATGATATTCTACCTATTTAGACTTGCTGTTATCCTTGTAAATATTATGGTCCCAAACTAGCAACGCTTGTACTATGGGTACCGTACAATGGACTGGGGGTGATCCCAGTGACACCAAACCAGTGCAAAATAAGAAAAGGCCATTTCCGAAATTTACCCTGACTGGAATCGAACCCGCAACCACCCGGTGCAGTGAACTGAGCGGCCTACGCTCGAATCACTGCGCCGAGCGATCGTCAATTGTCATATTTTTCGTCACCGTTGAGGAAGTGATCATCTTTGTTGAAATGATATTTGCGTTACTAGCGTTTGACTAGCGTTTGCCTGCAGCTTCTCTAGCGTAGACTTTTTTTTTTTGGATGTCGACAACCGGGTTAATTATAGCTGAGAACAATCCAAGGGTATAGGGTCGTATAAGTACAGACAAATCATCTAAATTGGTCAAGCCGTTTAGGAATAAACTCAAGAAGACACGCACACGGGAATTTTGGATAAAGAAGATGTTAAATTCGACATTCGACCACTTGACTATCATTTTAAAAATAATACTAATTCTGACGTAGTAAGGTTAACCTTGGGAAAGGCTTTTATCCAGCAGTGGACTTATTCGGGCTGAAATAATGAAGATGATTATCAAATTGGTTACCTAATATTTATGCAATATAAAAAAATGTAAATATTTTTTATCACCACTTTCTTCTTGCGCTTGCCTCATGAGACCATGTGACTCCTGCACGAAATCATCCCATGGAAGTACTATACTAATATAAAATCTAATCTAACTCTAATCTGTTGTGGTGAAACTAATAGGTATCCGATAGCGCAAGGCAATTAACGTTAAATAAACTGTATAACCCGTTTCAGGATTATGAGAAGGATCAAGAGGAATGATAAAAACCTTTAATTATGATGTAACTAAAGCTGTATAAACTTGTGATAGATATCGGACAAATTTCAATGATAGATTGTTAGTGAAAAAAGATAGGACATTTTGACATTTTTTAGGTGACTGCAGCATTTGTATTCGTATATATGTGTTGTATTTATATATATGTGTTGTATTTATATATATGTTTTGGCTCAACCGCGCGGTAGAACCACTCTATCACAGAAGACCGGCTTAGAGTAGCTATTATACATGAAGCTGCGTTTATACGATGAGTGAGAGAGCCGAAAACCCTACCCCTTCTTACCCCTCCCTCTGTCCTACTCCTCTTCAGGTATTGCAAGCATCTATAGGTTTTTATAAGCTTTTATTTAACTTGCAATGTATGTTTGTCCGGGTGGAATCTTGCAACTGAATTTTAAATCAATTATCTTTAACCGATTGAGCTGAAATTTGGTATACACGCTTTTGGATGACAATGCATGCTTTGCTATGTGACGTCATTCTAATTTCAATATGGTGGGCTATTTATTTTTCCTGCACTACCACAGTATGGGTATCAAATGAAAGGGCTTGCTGAGGACTACTGAGGAGAACACTAATACTAATACAACGTCACATTGAATCCAAAAAAGCTTGTTTTTTAAAAGTTTTTTACCACTAATTTATTTCTCGTAAACATACATATAACATAGACGTTAGATTCCAATTTAATTATAATATACTAGCTGTGCCCCGCGACTTCATCCGCGTAGTATTTTAACTCAGCAAAAATTTCGGGATTATCGGGTTAAAAAGTATCCTATATGTTAATCCCGGTTATAATCTATCTGTGTTCCAAATTTCATCCAAATCCGTTCTGTAGTTTTTGCGTGAAGGAGTAACAAACATACATACATCCACACCCACAAACTTTCGCATTTATAATATTAGTAGGATACACTACACGCATATTGCGTATTCCCTACTTGGTAGAGTACAATGTCGCAAATTATTTTCCGTTCCAGATTCCTAATTGCTCCCACTCCAACCACCGTAATGACTTCCCCAATTTTCAACTGGATTTGTTTTAAAATGACTGCTGGCAGCACCGCCGCCTTCTGACCTATTGTGTGCTGGCTCATAGAAATAAAAAAAATAAATTGCATTTTCGCAAAATTCCGAGTGTTTTTTTATTCAAATCGCTGAGTGAATTTTTCGAAATGAAACTCGTTGGCATAATCCTTGAGTATAATATTAAAGTCTGATAAGGAAAATGGATACAGTTACCTTTCTTTGTGTTTTATTTTGAGTGGTATTCAAATATAACTAACTAGCTGTGCCCCGCGACTTCATCCGCGTAGTATTGGATTATTGGGTTAAAAAGTATCCTATATGTTAATCCCGGTTATAATCTATCTGTGTTCCAAATTTCATCCAAATCCGTTCAGTAGTTTTTGCGTGAAGGAGTAACAAACATACATACATACATCCACACTCACAAACTTTCGCATTTATAATATTAGTAGGATTGTCCTTGGCATAAAAATTAAGAAAACATTTGGTAAGCTGAGCTACAGAACGCAACAGGAAAAACAATATCAATATTATAAGAAATTTCTAATGATGTATGTAGCATTTATGTAATGTCTATTTTATGTGGTTGTTTACTAAGGAAAATTGTCATAATGAGATGTTTCCAAATTCCTGATACTAGTAGATTTTTTATAGAATATAGATGCAAACTAGCGTGCAACCTGTCTGATGGTAATCACTATAGCCTACACATGTTTGCAATACCAATGGCATTGTTCGTACGTTGCGAACCAGAAGGGGGTTGTAATTAAGGTAGGGGATGTGGGGGGTCGGGCTTTCGGCTCTCTCACGCATACTTAAATAGTTTACTTTACTTACTTTACGCCAATCTTCTGTGTGAGTGTAGTACTACTCCGGTCGAGCAAGCCCGGGACTCGTCTACTATGGCTGGTATTATCGAATATCTGTCCAAAGTAGTTTTATCGCTTAAATCTAATCAGATACATTCGTATCAAAGTTAAACTGTACTATTTGTGACTATTGGGTCTACCCAATAGTCACAAAGTTAAATAATCCGATTGAGATGCAAGCATTAACCAAACGGATTAGCGCGGTAACACAAACTCCACTAGCCCCTGGCCCTAATGCACTCAATACAACCACCCCTGACTGATAGTGGCCCATTAACTAAGAGGCTCGACTTCCTAAGTACAGCCTATCTGAAGGGCCGATATTTATGTATCAATCACGCTTTATACTCAACGGGGTGGATAGGATTCCGGGTTTTGAAACAAGATTTATGAGTACATTTGTAACGTTTCCAATTTAGATTGGAGGGCAGGGAATTATTTCCAAGGCGATATAGAAACTATTGGTATCGCAACGGCAAAATACCGTTTTTTGGTGCGTATATAAGTATACCGTTATACCTAAATACTTTTGTAATATTCGCTTCCCTCTCCTAAATCTATGGTTATACCTATATATTTTTTTTTGTTGAACTCTAATAACATCGAGTAGGTACCTACCTATTTAAATAAGTAGCAATTTTCTACTTATCAAAGGTAGCAATAGACGATTGACAACCAAATATCAAGCGAAAACTAAGCTAGCAAGCATGTTACATTGCAGTATTATGTCTTAAATAGTAATTATTTATTTATTTATGTTAAATCACGTTAAGATAGACCTGTATAATGATTTTAAGATAAAATCAATTTTAAAATTCTTATAAATTTTAACATAATTCAAGAAAATTCCAACTCTGGGGATCCAGAATCATGAGTTGGATCCATGCTATCAAATTTCGTTACGATGCCCCTTACACCCTGTATATGTAAATCTTATAAAAGCGGAATACTCAGTTTAAGGCTAAAGCGCCCATCTAGCCCGCGAAGTTCAAATTTTTTGAGTTCTTTTAGAAATTTTTCAAATGCTGACAATAATAAAAGACAAATTTTGTAATTCGCGAAAAAGACCGTGTGCAGTGAATTTATTAATATATCCAACTTACTCTAAAACATTTCAAGAACGACAGCTATCCAGATAATCTGGCAATTTTTGTATATTTAGTGATTTACTAGTATCATATCCACCGTGATAATATTTAGAGTAAAATAAATGTATTAATAAACGCACTGCATACTGTGTTTTTCGCAAATCACAAAATGTTGTCTTAAATGTTTTCAGATTTTGGATAAACTATAAAAATACTCAAAATTTTGAATTTCGCGGGCTAGACAGGCGCCTTCACCTTAACTTAATATTCCTTCAACCATGACTGGCTATGTAAACAGGGTGTCTTCATTGTACCCAGAAAACCAATGGTCATCGTTTATATTTCATTTCATTACGACGCGTTCCGTGGAGTCGTAATTCCCTCCAGTCATGCCATGACGTTGCACATAACAGCTTTATTATCATAATTTCACGGAAAACAAATGGCCACCATTCGTGATTTACCAACACTAATATTGTTGAAAAATTACGACGCAGTAGTGATGCGAAGTTGTTTATAAAGTTTAATCGATTAGCTCGATTTATTTATGTAGCTTCTTCCATTCGATAAGCAATATTAATCTATACATTGAATTGACTGTTTTGATGTGTTAAAACAACTTGCTCTATAAGACACAGAGGGCTTTGACATTCATAAAAAAGTCTTAGATACCAAAACAGAATTGATTACATTATACTCCACAGTCCAATTTTTATTTAGGAGAAAAATTTCATTTTTTTTTAATAATTGATTGACTCAGGCGTTACTTTGCCATCTACTTTGAAATCCATTGTAAAACAATTTAGAAGAAGGACCCACCACTCACCCTTGGCTTGTTAACCTCCAAAATTATAAATCAAATAAGTTGATTGATAATGGAAGAGGTCAACGAAACCTGTTGTTCCGCGGAAAATTGCACATTATTAGGGTCCCTGACAATCATGACTGACACACTCGACCGACGGAGTTAGGTTTTGTTGACCTCTTCCATTATCGATCAGCCTATTTGATTTATAATTTTAGAGGTTAACAAGCCAAGGGTGAGTGGTGGGTCCTTCTAAATTGTTTTTTTTATGTTCCAATCGTACTACCGGCCTGATATTAAATAGTTACCGCAGTATAGATGCTTGCAATACCAATGACATTGCTCTCACGTTGCCGACTTAAAAGGGAGTGGGATAGAGGCAGGGGAAGGGGGGAGGGTTGGTCTGGCTCTTGCACTCATCGTACTAAACGAAGCTATAATAGCTATTATAGCTTAGAAGCGAAAATAGCTATTATAGGTTAGAAGCGAAAATAGCTGTTATAGCTTAGAAGCGAAAATAGCTATTATAGCTTCGAAGCGAAAATTACCAAGGTATTTAGGTATAACGGTATACTATCGGTGAAAGTAGCTACTTTACACCGATTTTCTGTGCGAGGGTGTTACTATCCCTCTAGCCAACTTTACATGAGCTGTAGTCAGTTGGCTACAGCGTGGCTCTACGGTTCCCATCACTACCTGGTACAGTAATAATTCTGATTTATTGTTTGTTTATTCGCCGTTATCAAGTAAATGCAGGTATCAAGGAGCGCAGTTCCGATTCCGTTTGGATAATGATTGGCAAAACCGATGAACGATTGCTATCGTAACTATACCTTGTAATCAATTATTATACATAATATAAACTTTCGCTCAAAAGTTATCGTATGAAAAATACCTTATGGCATTGGTTTTAACGATCAATTTTAGAAACAAATGGTATGTATTTTGATTAATCTATTATAACTCCGTTTCGTATGATAAGAGATAGAGCAGGATGCGCTTCCCCTTCTGTCCCACTCCCCTCAGGTCGGCGTAGTGCGAGGAACGCTTTTGGTATTACAAGGATCGATAGCTTATGGTAACTGCTCAACATCAGACAGGCCATATAAAAATCAAGAACAAAACAATTGCAAGATTGTTACTTTTCGTGAAAACCACTTTAATTTTTTCTAACTGAATTGACTGAAATAAAATATCAAGTTGTAATTTATTGCTGTCTTAGGTAAGCACCTAATATAAAACTTATATGATAGCAGACTACGCAATTATATAAATAACTACTTATATCAATCCTTTCTAAAGCACTCACATAAAAGCGAGCGAACGTTTATCACAGAAAATGCTTAATAGCGCTATTTACGCTAAGAGGTACAAAATTCATTACAGCCTAAAATACAGGCATCAAAGAGGAGACGAATTCAGCAGGTTTATAATTTAAAGATACCTTCTTCTTTGATTTTAGGTAATGTATGACGGTGGAATTCATCAAGCAATTCTGAACTTTAGATTTCAAAGGTAAAGTTAAAATTGGAATGCGCCGTCGGCTTTTGTTTGAAGGTAGGTCGTTAGGTTTGGTACTCCACGGGCTCTCATTACGCCGTAGTTTTGAGAGCATTGCGTGGTTTCCTTTACTTATGGCGTCGGAAGTGCGACCGAGTTCTTTTCATTGTGTTTTGCGTGCCTATGGTGATCTAAAAGGTAGCTTTCTTAAAAAAATTATACATTTACATTGAAAGACATAATCTAAGGCAAAAGCAATGGAAACTTTTTTGTAGCCTATTTTTTCCCAGTACTGGGCAAAGGCTGGGCTTACCTATCTTGGGCTTGTTATGGCCACGTTTTACCCGCAATGGTCTTCAAATCGTCCCACTATTTCGCTTGGAATTCATTGAATTGAAACTTTAAAACAATTTAAAAATGCGTTGTCACATTTTGTTTTTCTGTGCATATGGGCACATGATTAATCTATAAGTTGTATGTTATTTGTCGTGTATAGGGTACTCCCAAGTGGAAATTTCCACGGATCCTTCACCATCTATCATATAAATATTAAATTAATTACAATACAGCCAGGGTTGCCACAGTCAGAATTAAAATTTATTCTAATCACATCCTCAACTTTCGCAATAAATAAAAGGTTTTTCAAACTTTCCTACCTTGCTTCCAGTTTTAATTTATACAAGTCAAATAAGGATTAACTTGTCGTTTATTTTCTTAGTTGGCAACTCTGCTCGGTATTCGAGACAACATTAATCGCCTCGTTTATTTCGCAGGCAGATGTAATGCAAACAACTTTATCTGTTTGAAGTTTCATGAAATAAAGTTTGGAAAAATGTATCTCGTTATTTGAATATTATTAACATAAAATAAATAATATCACAATAGTATTTAATGAAATCGCTATAAGATTCAGAGTCAGGTCTTTTTGATCCATTATCCACACTACCTATGAATCGACAAAAAATGTATGCTATATGTACGGATTTACACGAAAAATACATTTCTATGTAGGTCTAAGTACAGTGCCCCAAACTTATTTGGACCAGTGGCTAAAACGGAACATATAAAATACAGTTTGTATCGTCAGTAGCGACATTCTCATGGGGCTAGATAAACTTGTAGGACTGTCTTGTTTCAAACATTTTATTGTTACTAAGATACATATTATTTTAACCAAGAGCCACAAAACCTGAGTCACTTGAAAATACAGCTTATAAAAAAATGTTTTTACTTTTATAAACTAAACGTCGAAAGGAGATACCGCACAATAGAGCGGCAATCCAGGATAATACCCCGCTCGAAAGTACGAAAAATAATTTGAAATGAGTACCTATTTCGGACTCCGTGAATTATGTAAAATCCCTCGCTTATATTTTTTGTACGGACGGAAATAATTTTCGCGGTCTGCCCCTTAGTCCGCTTTTGTTTTGTTTTTATGCAAATTGTTATGGCAAAAATAATAATCATTGTATTAATGTTACTCATACAACAGTCATTTGCGCTTGTTATTTAGTGTAATTATAGCAAGATTTATACTGTTAAAAAAAACCTTCAATAGAGAAAACCTTTCGTGACTGCACACTATGTAAATTCGTACGGACCCACCGTTTGGAAAATTGGAAATTGTTTCCCAAGGCCCCTATTTATCCGTCTGATTAAATTCGCGGCGGATTCCAGGACGTGTCGACTTTCTACGGGACAATCAATGTGTCGCGGCCCGGGTGAGCTGTAGCCTTAGATGGCGGACCAGAAATTGCAAGAGCGTTCCCAAACTATAAGTAAACCTTTTCACGGTTATGTATTTTGTTTCCGTTCATTCAATCAATTAAATAGTAAGCGTTGTGTTTTCACTTTGGTAGTTACTATCATTTTTTTTTATTTAAATACTTAAATCATTTGGGCTCCATAAGTGGAACATTAAAACTGGATTCCTTGGTCCACCCGAGCTCACATCGCCGACGCAAAAATACCACAGTGTTATGAGATCCCGCAAAAATTACATAAGACGGTTACTCTACCGGAAAATCGTAGAGTCGAGTCACGACTTCAAATTGAAAAGGATTTTTTTAATGACCTATTTTGTTATCGAACCTCGACGTCATCATTGGTCACCATTGTCGATCCTGGCTTACAGCAGTAACAGTGGTGGGAGTGGTGGCGGGACTAGTCCCAAACAAATAACTTTGTTATAATTTAATTTAAGGAAGTAAATAAATATAAAATAAGTTATTGGGACTATAACTGAAGTTTCAAAAGTATCTCGCCATTCGTTACCTACTCGTTTGCAAGTAACGACTGAGCATTTTCCTCAGAAAAAAATCACTTGAAACAACTCGTATTACGAGGAATGTCTTCTACCTAAAGTCCCTTTGTAAATCGCAAAAGGATTATTCCTACTCCACAGCGAAGGAGAGTCAACTCTCTTCCGTGCGTATTAAGTTTAATTTTACATTGAATATTCGCATGTCTTTCGGAATGCCTCGTTAACAAGTTTTGGGGACTCTTACGCGTTTTACGGCAACAGGGATTTTTGGCAAGAGACGTAAAACAGGTGGTTTACAACCGAATAACGGAACGTAGAGTTTTTCAGGTATATTTTGGTAATTACTGGAATAATGTTTTTTCCGCAGCTATTTCGCAATAACATAAAATGTACTCAGATACGTTTTTTTACACAACATGGGCAATTATGGCATACGAAAATACCATGATATATTACATGCTTAATTGGGTAGAGTTACATCATCATCTCTATAAGTAATAGTTCTAAACGTAACTATAGTACCTGAGTAGCTATAGTATTTTTGAGAACTGCTGCCAAATTATAATTTGGAAAAAAATTGGAAATGATTAAGGTTATGTGATACTTTGCTTTAAATTATGGTTGGTGGGTATCAACATTTCAGTTCGTTAACTGAAATTAACAAGGGGCACCTTTCATCGAGCCTTAAAAGGGCTGGAGCCAATTATTCAGAGAATATCTAGCCAGTTTCACACGATTCTATTCGAATATCCATTCCAGTATTTCTGCTAACAATTTCAATCTAGTTTTCAAGCTAAATTGATGATTGAAAATAATATCTGTAATATTCGCAAATTATTTAAAACTTAATTGAGAGTACTAAAACAAGCATTTGCATTTCTCAATTGTCCATTACTGACTCTTAATAGACTAATAAGTTAACTTTAGCTCGATGACACCTCACACATTTTATTATTATACAAGTTGTGTCGAAAGTCCGAAATAATACTTGAGGATGCATGATGATCGAGCATTTAAATATAAATTTTCATCATTTTTTATCTCTAATTCATTTTTTATGAACGTTTTCTTGAATATAGATGGTGCTCCTCATAAATGCAGCTTACACTGTTTTCTAGGCTATTGGATGTGTTCTAAGGTCGCAGAACGATAGTTGTGACAAATATTAAAAAGGCAGTATAATAATAATAATAAATATCGCCAGACGAACACACCAACTGTATGGTCCCAAACTAAGCAACGCTTGTACTATGGGTACTGTACAATGGACTGGGGGTGATCCCAGTGACACCCACACCTGGGCAAATAACGAAAAGGCCATTTCCGAAATTTGCTCCGGCGGGAATCGAACCCGCAACCACCATGCGCAGTGAGCCCACGCTCGAACCACTGCGCCAAGCGGTCGTCAGAATATATGATAATTAAGTATCGTCTGTCTTGTCCAGCCACTTACATGAAGTAGGTAAGAAAAACCTTTGGAATAAAAAACTTAAACAGTCGTATAACTGTATTATTAAAATGCTTGCCCAACATAGAGTATGCGATGCGGATGTAAATTAAAGGTATCTCCGATTAGGGTTACCATTGTCAATTGTTTCGACGTGGGATATTTTATTTAACTCATATTTTGCATGTTAAGTGCTAGTGAAATAAGTGTGCTATTTCAAAAACAAAATTTGCTTCATAAAATGAAGTTATTTACATCATCATACTGCTCCACGTTCGACGAACTGTTTACTAATATCATTGAGTGCAGTGATAGCCGACTGGTTAGTGAGCACAAGGTCCTGGTTACAAACCCCGGCTCGCACCAATTGAGGTTGCGAATCCTAATTTCAACATGATTATCACTTGCTTACAGTGAAGGAATCCATCTTGAGGAATCATGCATAAAGTCCAACCAATTTTGAAAGACATGTGAAATTTGCCAACCTACAATGGGCCATGTGTTGGCCAATGTGCTGGATTATGGCTGGAATCCCCCTAGTACTGAGTGGAGGCCCGTGCCCAAGAGTGGGACGTTAAATAGGGGCTAATTACATATGTATGTCGATTATCAAGTACCTACTCATTAAATAAGTACCTATTGTAGATACCTATCTTATTGATAATACTTATAATTATAATACAACGTTTAAAAAGCTTGAGGAAACTCTAGCGGTTTGAAATACCTACATTAAAACTTGATACTTTAGTATTAGATATGCTTGCTGCGGCTTGTCCAGAAAATATAAAACCGTTGGTAACCCTTATCCTATTTACATTTTGACTGTGTACGTAAGGGCGGTTTAAATTTTTTAACGTCGGTGCACCGCGGATTTCTTTTGTTTTGCTTTTTCCTCGGTTAGGTCTGCTCGTGCCAGTATTTCATGTCATCCATTTAGTGTTTTAATGCAGGTGTTTATATGTTACTAGCTGTGCCCGCGATTTCGTCCGCGTGGAATTTAATTGACAAAGTTCCATACAAACTTTAATCCCATATTTTATCCCCTTGGGGATAGAATAAATCAAAATCCTATCTTAGCGGATGCCTACGTCATAACATCTACCTGCATGCCAAATTTCAGCTCGATCCGTCCAGTGGTTTGGGCTGTGCGTTGATAGATCACTATGTCAGTCAGTCAGTCAGTCAGACTGACTTATATATGTATGTATGTACCTATACTATATATGTATATAGATGTAGTGCTCCTATGAGACGATATCGCTCAACGGACTAAACTTTGATTTAGTTTGGAAAAAAGATTTGAACAACTTATTTTAAACAATGTTTTTTTTATGTTGGCCTTACTTATGGTGGTAGAGTTAAGCTGTGAGGGTTGTAGAGCCAAACTGTAGCCTGACTACGGCTCATAGACGGACTGGCTCGAACGGGGTAGTACTCCCTCTTCCGTAGATCAGTGTAAAGTATCTGTTATAGCTGCGTTTCGTACGATCAGTGAGAGAATCGAAAGCCCACCTATTCCCATTTCTAATCTACTTTTATATTCAAATCGTTTATTTTGTTTAGGCCTACGGGGGCACTTACAAATTGTCAATTTTACATGTTTTTTCTTATATATACAACCGGATCGGAACGCGACCTCGACTGAGAAGATCCGGCAAGACACTCAGCGGGCTTGTCCTTTTAATTATATTCTTGGATAATTTTTATTCTTGGATTGGTGAAAATAATATTTTAATGCGAATACTTTAGTCGAAATTGTTTTATTTTATTTTTCTTTATTGAAATAAATACTGAATTTAAATCTTAGCCTTGAAAACTGTTAATGTAACTACCACAGCATTTTTACAGGCTAAAGTATTTCAATAATACTTCACAGTGCTTTTAATTTTTAAAGCCATAACACTCATATTTTACGTCCAAAACTTCGTGTGGAGTCGGACAGCCTATTTATAACTACCACACACACAAAGATAAATGGGGTGGGCAGGTGGAAAGGTTTTATTCGCAAATCACAACGAAGTAATGGCCGCGACCTTTAGTCCGCAATTTAAGTTAATTAAAATATTATTTTGTACTGTTTTGATGAATAGACATTGTAGGGTAGTTTGAATTTACTAATAACAATTGAAAACGAACTGTTTACAAAATGCATGAAGGTAGGCGCGGTTTTTATTCAATTCAATTCAATTCAAATCGTTTATTTTGTTTAGGCCTACGGGGGCACTTACAAATTGACAATTTTACATTATTTTTTTCTTATATCTACAACCGGATCGGAACGCGACCTCGACTGAGAAGATCCGGCAAGAAACTCAGCGAGCTTGTCTTTTTACATGTCATTATATTTTTTTATCGCCAGTTGCTTATAATCAATAATTACAAAGGGTAGTAGATATTAATATAAATATTATAATAGCTCCAGTGTGTTGCCTTTTGATATTACCAAGAATTACAAATAATTCGGACTAGAAGGGCAAGACACGCTACGCTTTGACATTATTATTGACTGTCGAGATTTGAGCTGCTCAGTCCCAAGCTGATTTATCATCCAAATAATCCGAGATTTTGTAATAACCCTTTGCACTGAGTTTAGTTTTAATTAGGGTTTTAAACTTATTATAACATTTTTAAATTTATATACAACAACAGAGGCTAAGAAGCGTACGACCCGCCTGAAGTTAAGCAGTAACCGTAGCCTATAGATGCTTGCAATACCAAGAGCATTGATCGCATGTCGCCAACCTGCAGGGGAGTGGTCATGGAAGGTCAAGGAAGAGGGGGTTGGGCTTCTGGCATTCTCACTTATCGTACAAAACGTAGCTATAACAGCTGCTTTATGCCAATACTAGCTGTGCCCACCGACTTCGTCCGCGTAGTATTTAACGTAATACAAATTTCGGGATTATCGGGATATAAAGTATCCTATATGTTAATCCCGGTTATAAACTATCTGTGTTCCAAATTTCATCCAAATCCGTTCAGTAGTTTTTGCGTGAAGGATTAACAAACATACATACATCCACACTCACAAACTTTCACATTTATAATATTAGTAGGATTCTGTGAGAGAGCGACGCTATAATAGTAGAGTCAGCGCGTATATGAGCTGTATACAGTTAGCTACATCTTGGTTGTACCACCGTTCTTATTATACATACAGCCTGGCGCTACCATGGCGACCGTAAATTAACACACGCATTAGGCTTCGCATTGTCTGATTTTCGAGATATTCAAATTTTATTAAACATTATTATTTATTGAATTATTCAACATTTTCTGAAATACCATTTTGGAGCAGCCTGTACGTAAATAACTCTAGCGCAGAGGTCACCTGCCGAGGTCACGGATAATAACATTTCTGCAATGAAATTAAAACGTAAAAGAAATACTATTAGAAGTAATATTAATACTATTAGCTCGCCCCGCTTCGAGTAGTAGGTAAGAGCGTAAGAATAGCGAATGAATCTGATTTCAAGGGTGATGCCAATTTGATTACTTTATTTAGTATCTATTTTGTTCTAAAAATTATTTTATTCTATTTGCGGACTTTTCTTTTTTTTAATTACTATTATGATTATTGACCACTAGCCCTACCTGTGTGTTAAATTTAAGTCACCATGGTAGTGCCAGGCTGTATATTCAATTGGAACTATTGAGTTTTATATAACATTAATTCGCGATTCTATTCCAGCTTTTGAACTAGAATGTGAGCAGAATGATTGCGCGAACAAACAAACTCCTTTATGATACGAGTTGTTTGGATTTCCTGAGAAAATTTAAACATAGCGTGCGATCTTAATCTCCTAATGTTGAGAACAACAATGGATTTTTAAGGTTTATGATATTGCATAACATAAATTTTTCTTACGTATCTTATACATTATTATATCTAAAGTTATAAAAAAATTGTCAGAGAAGACAAGCCTGCTGAGTTTATTTCCGGATCTTCGATTGTTGATGAACCTATAGGAATGTGCTGTCCTATAGGTTGTAGAGATAAGAAAAAAGGCAAAAAAATAATCAATTAGTAACTCAGCCTTCGTATGAAAAATAACCGATACGACATGTTAGATAATGGCCATCTAAATCTTAAATAGTAAAAGGAATGACTCACATATAATTATGTTGATGATAGGCTCTCTAATTATCACTATGTTATGTATGTTATTTGACGAAAAGAGTTTTTGTTACATTGTTATTTTTGGGAATACCTCTGGTCAACCGTTTGCGCATTAAATTTGTGGACTTATCTACAATATAGACTTTTAATCCGTCATGATTAACATTTCTACTGTAACACAAAGCGTTGGGGATGGTCTCTCAAATAAGCAATAATTCATTGGTATAACGATTAAACTGGACGTGTTTTCAATTATAAATTCTCATCGAACGCCACGGCCCTGCGATCCACATGATAAATTGAACTTTACGGTTCGGGTAATTGTCTCCATATGAACTGTATTTAATCTGTTTCTTGTTATTGCGTTTTTTATCAGGACCGGGTATTTTTATGGTTCCGGGCCTTATAGGGAAAAAACGGAACTCTTATAGGATCACTTTGTAGTCAGTCTGCCTGTCTGTCTGTCTGCCTGTCTATCTGTCTGTTTGTCTGTCTGTCAAGACAATCACACAAAATGTACTCACCTTATGCCGAAACTCAAAATTACGACAGTTTAAAAAAAACACACTTCAGTTACTTGTAAGTGAGGGCGCCTACTTTTCTATGAACCTATTTGTTTTTCGTTTTGCAGCAAAGGATATAAAAATTACGGTATCTTTTAAGTTCTAGCTTGAAGCCGCTGACTCAGCGGACACACGGACAAGAACTCACAGCGTTGACCCAACAAGGTTTTATATAAACCCTGTGAATCCAAAACCAAAACAATCGAAATATTGTAAAAAAACTAACAATAGATTCCTAGGGCTAGGCCGAATATAATGTATAATATATTATTATAATATAATCTACAACAAACTCTCATCCCTCCTACTAAAAGATGTTGCTTAGGTATTTAACGTTTCAATGTACCTCTTCTACACAAATGCTTAGTCAGGCGCCCTTTCAACCTGCCCAGTTTAGTCTATTCAGGGCTATTTGCAAACCATTGAAGGTATAATGTGTGTAGGCAATAATACAGCCTAGGCAATGAATTAGTCACTTGACGTGCAATTTTTCAGAAGCTATTGTAATGGCGAATGTGGGCGGGGATAGGTAACTACTATATTACCTGGGTGTTAGATTAGCTAAGCTTTTTTATGATGGCATTTATTTGTTGTATTATTGACTAGCTGAGCCCGCGACTTCGTCCGCGTGGAATTTAACTTAACAAAAAAGCCGGCTCCCGCGTTCTGAGCCCGCGCGACAGGACCCATTTTTTAAATTTTGTTTTTCTAAAATAAAAGTAGCCTAAGTTACTGCTTATAACATCAGCTATCTATCAGTGAAGGTCCCGTCAAAATCGGTCCACCCGTTTCGGAGATACTCTTTTATTTCATGTGTTTTTATTTTTTTACGCGGAACCCTAATTGTTTTTCTAAAATTAAATTAACCTAAGTTACTCCTTATAACATCAGCTATCTGCCAGTGAAAATCTCGTCAAAATCGGTCCAGCCGTTTCGGAGATTACCCGGAACAAACACACAGACAGACAGACAAAAAAAAATTAAATCGCGTTTTTGCTATAGGTGTCGTATGTACTTTCATATGCAGTTAGTGAAAAGGTGTTATTTTGATATTACAAACAGACACTCCAATTTTATTTATTTGTATAGATAACTTGTTTTCGTAAGAATGGAAATTGAGTGCATGTTCTTTCGGGATTTGGCTGTTTGTTTGACTAATACAACACTTATACTATAACACTCAATATTTAAGATATCAACGTGAACAATGTCAAGACATGTATCGATAGGTGAAGATAATTCTCATGAAAAAATAGTTTTGATCGATATGGAAATATGCCACCAATCGTATTTCATTAAAACAATTTCGGGTTTAATCCTACATTGTTAAATACTAGGCACGTGTTGTTAATTGGGTATTAATTGGAAATTAATTAATATCTACTTAATGGGGTTAAAAACGTCAATGGAATAAATAAATCCTTTGATTTCACAACCGCTTGGCGCTGTGGTTCGAACGTAGGCCGCTCGGCTCACTGCACATGGTGGTTGCAGGTTCCATTCCCACCGGAGCAAAATTCGGAAATGGCCTTTTCGTAATTTTCCCAGATCTGGGTGTCACTGGGATCGCCCCAGTCCATTGTGTGGTACTCATAGTACAAGGTTTGCTTAGTTTGGGACCACACAGTTGGTGTGTTCGTCTGGCGATATTTATTTATTTAGATATGGTAGAAATCGATCTGCTGATTACAGGAGTAATTATATAACATTAGAATTAACCTGTATACAGTGTGACCTGGGAATATTGGGAATATATAAGGGGAATATATATTCCCGGGAACGGCACATCACAAATCCTAAACTCGCTGAAAATAGCAGTATTCGTAGATTCAAAATAAATTAGCTATTTTTGTTCCCTAATTAGTACCTACCAAAGAATTTGTAATAAGTTCCTACCTATTCGTAAGACGATTCTGAACTTTGCTCGGTGGTTATACGTTTTATAATGCATTGGGGTGAACAACAAAACGACGTTTGAAACTAATGACGTCACATAACATCATTTATCTAAACGAAGAATCAATAGAAACCACTTTAAGCAGGGTAGGATTCCCTGAGGATGTTTTAGGGCACAGCTAATAATATCCGGCCCAGTCAGCCCACACTTATAAAAAATTTTATACATGAGGCTTATTATACTATCCTAAGCATACTGTTTTTTTATCCGGAATCAATAAGTTATTATTGCAAAAGGTTATCGATTTAGTAATAATATGAGTTTTTTAGGATACCTACCTACTTGTGATATTGGAAAAGTATCGGGTATACAATAAATATTAGAGCCTGTGCACACCACCTTTTTAATCGCACCGTCGACGCGTCTTTTAGAAACGTGCGTCGATGGCGCGCTTATATCCTACAAAAATCTAAAGTCTAAAGTCGTCAGGCTGCGTCTGACTCGTGTGCGTATCGCGTCTGTATCACTATAAACGCGCGTTGACGGCGCGTTTAAAAAACGTGGTGTGCATAGGCCCTTAGACTATTGATTAAGCTTTATAATAGATTATTAAATTGAGCAACTTCTCTTTCAATCTTTATCATGAAAATTATTAAAGACTGTTCAAATTAATAACCTTCTGAAATGCTTTATAAATGTGCCCCTTTTCAATAACCATACGAAAGTACTAGTCGATCGATGAAACCAGAATGCGTGAGGGTTCGATACCCAAACCAATTTGGGATGCTACACCCACCTTCATGTACGGAATACCGAGCATTCCTGCTGAAAGGATATTACAGCTTCATACTCGATATTGAGTCATGGCTGCCGTCCATAGTAGCGACATACTGTGTGTAATGAAACATTATGCAGGCAGGCTACCTGTAGAGTAGGTTGACATTCTGATCGATTAGATGACAAACGATATCGGGTCATAAGCGCCTGTAACTACAAAAAATGATTGTTGTCGTTGCATTTTTCTTTGTGTAGTTTTAATTTAAATAATGTGTTAAAAAAAAAGAATACTGAGAGAGAATTTGACGAACTGATTCAAATGATTTTTCTAGTTCCTGCGCAGAGAAGAAAATACGACAGCCATTTTCTTTTTAGTTCCAATACTGAAAAATAAAATACAACAGTAAAAAAATTTTATAATTCCTAGTAGGTAGGCATATTCCTTTTAGTATTTTTACGACGTATTAAAAATAAGCTTATTTGTTATTTTTCTTAAACTCATCTAAATGTCATATGGTTAGAGGGGACGACCTAGTAACTGATAAGATCCACGTTCGATCGCCATCCTGGTAACCTGGCATCTTCTAGTGCAAGTATTTATCTAAGTTTAAGAAGCTAATCTAGCAATATCAGCACGAAAATGCTGTAAGTCAAAAAATGTATTCCAAATATTCATTTCTCGACAGAGACTGTCAACATGCGAGCCACGTCGGAATTCTCAGAAAAGTACTTACAGCGAAAATATGTGGGGAACGCTTCATAAAATTTGTAAGCATTTGGGTACAACAAGTGCGCTCTGAAAATCTGAAAACGGCTTTGAGATTTTAAATATTTAAGTAATGACAGGACCCAAGGAACATAATATATTACAGTTTCTTTACCAAGAACTCATTGGTGAAAAACCGGAAGCACCAGTAGGTATTATCTCCACAAATAATAAATAGGTGTGAAATTGTGTTTGTTACAAAGTTTGACTGAGCATAACGCAAATACGGCAAATCAAATCCATTCATTGAATAAAATTTGGTACCTACTAAGTAATTATAATAATATGACTTTTTTACTTAAGTATATTCTTTACGGCTGTGGGCGGTTAATGAATGAATCACATTTTTTGAGCGTATTGAATCTGTATCATAATTATATTATATAACTAGTTTCTGCCCGCGACTTCGTCGGCGAAGATTTAAGTAAAGCATTATATGTGTTAATCCAGGTAATAAATTTATCTGTGTTCCAAATTTCATCCAATTCCGTTCAGTAGTTTCTGCGTGAAAGAGTAACAACATACACCCACACTCACAAACTTTCGCATTTATAATATTTTTAGGATGTCATATCCTATAACGACAGCTTGGCGCAGTGGTTTGAGCGTAAGCCGCCCGGCTTACTGCACAAGTGCACCCGAACCAGCAACTACCAAGGTAGTTGCGGGTTCGATTCCTGTCAATGCACATTTCAGAAATGGCTTTTACGTAATTTTCTCCGTTCTGGGTGTCACTGGGATCGCACCCAGTCCATTGTACGATACCCATAGTACAAACGTTGCTTATTTTGGGACCATACTGTTGGTCTGTCAGTCTGGCGATAATTATTTTTATTTTTGATATTGTATGCTACATTCTAGGGACTTCTTTAGACGTGGTTCTATCCCCCGAAGTTACGTAGACGATGTTGTTGGTATTAGCCAGTAAAACGTGAACAGGTCCTTATATATCCCCGTAGTTTAATACATAAGGCCATATGTTGCGAACCCTACCAAATTATAACCACTCTGAGGAAAACGTTTCTTTACAAAGCGATGAAAAGCGCCCAGTTTCTTTGTACGTGGAGCACTTCCAACACAAAGGCTACGTACTCTCGTATTGCGTTACTGCTAATAATATTGATGTAAATTATGGTTTATCTCGTGACGTCTTTATCTCAATCAGTTTGCTTGCAGTCTACTCTTCATATCATCGGTACCGTACGCACAAGCGATGCTTAGCTGGGAGTGGGGTATTCTTTACTGATAGGGTTTGTAGGGATATACTTATTAGGCCCAGGCAAGAGCCTTCAAGTGCTTGACACAAAATAAAACTAGAAAATCGGATTTAGAAAAAAAAAACGAAAAAGGAAAAAAAAAACGAAAAATACCCATTTTTTTCCTTTCTTATGTCATATACTTCTTAAAACAATGAGAAAAAAGAAATACGAAAACAATTGGTTTCTGTAGTTAAAACATAAGGAACTAAAAAATATTTTTCTTGTTTTGGCGTTTTTGATTTCTTCTGTGTAATGTAATGTCTAATCGTTAATGTAATGTCTAATGAAAGAGGAGAAAATTATATATAAATATACCTAAAACAATCATAAACTTATGAACTAATAGTACTTAAAGTGTCATTTTCAAAAAATACTTCAGCGTTTAGGAATACTACTAGCGCTATCTATTGGTAGTTCTCTCCAAAACATATCGTGACGAATAATAAATTCGAATCGCGAATATTAAAACCTTTTGGTGTCGTCAATGATGGAACAAGTGGAGCAAATAAGCGAATGATTCCTGTTCCTTTGACAACCTGACCCGAAAGTTATCCCGAGATCCGCACGCATGATTTCAATTTCGAACCTGATCCTACTACAAAGACAATAATATATAATACGTACATATAAGACGATGCTGTTGTGTCATCATGTTATTTTATTTATCCTGCGTTACTTACTTTATTAAAATGCACACCATAAATCGAGTTTTGAAAACTATTGTAAAATATAAACTAGTGGTATCTACGTACCTGTAATGGCCCAAAGTTCCTTCAAGCACTCCTCCCTCGACCTCTGTATCGCTGACCTCTTTTGCACCTCCGGTCCTGACTCCAGATACTCGAATAGCACAGCACCAAACAGTACGTACAACACCACTAGGATTACCAATCCGATCTGCGAGAATGCTGCGCGCGCGCACCCGCTAGCTATTCGCCGAAAGCATCCCGGCCGCTCGTGCCCCTCCAATGACACTTCGGACGACATTTTCCAAATTCAAATTTTCGAATTAAGAATCCAATTTCTCACTCTCATCTTTCGTTGGCACTCTTTTATGTTTAATCATTGGTATTTTATAAACAATACGTTAATTTCGGTTTTATTAAATTCTTAATTTAATATCTTACATTCTAGTGACATGCACGATCTGAAACAAATAATAAACCTGATTAATTCAAGAAAGTTTTAAGTATAATTATAAATAAATGGGAATAAGGTTACTTTATAACTAGTAGGTACCTCAGTAAAGAGTTTACCAAGTAGATTTTTCATGAGACAAGTCTGTGTATGACACATAAAAATGACAGCTAGAAATAGCACTATAGTAGGGATAGATCCCTAATTTAACCCAGTTTAAAAGATATTTCGCCAGTAACAAATAATAAATACATTTAGAAACGATACAAAACAAGAAAGTGACCGGCCGCTTTGGAAAACCAAAATGGAGGCCTACCTACCTACATTGCGTATTGCGATCAAATCTCTGATTTTGGTGGTATTGTGACTTAACACCTGTCAGTAGAAGTACTTTGTCTAAGTAATTCACCTTTATTAATATTTTAATGAAATATATAACATCCCATAACATTAGATTATAAGTAGTACATAATAGTATTCACATATTGTGTTGTCTATTCCCTTGTATATGTGTTCTTTTGTGTTGTTTAAGGTAGTTATAGAATTAACCGGCCAATCTCAACAAAAAGTCCACTTTGAAATAATCAACGGTTCTTCTATCAATCTCCATCGTGTCTCCTCTACTACGTCGACATTGGCAGAATCACATTGGGCCTGACTCAATGGAAAGAGGCCATTAACACAAAAAAAAATTAAAAAAAATAAGTAATTCACAGATTTATAAATACTACGTATGAGGTCTAATTCCTGATGTAATTGCTTGTTTCTTTATGGGCTAAGAAAAATAAATACCTAAGGTGAAGGCGCCTGTCTAGCCCGCGAAATTCAAAATTTTCGAGTATTTTTATAGTTTATCCAAAATCTGAAAACATTTAAGACAACATTTTGTGATTTGCGACAAACACAGTATGCAGTGCGTTTATTAATACATTTATTTTACTCTAAATATTATCACGGTGGATATGATACTAGTAAATCACTAAATATACAAAAATTGCCAGATTATCTGGATAGCTGTCGTTCTTGAAATGTTTTAGAGTAAGTTGGATATATTAATAAATGCACTGCACACGGTCTTTGTCGCGAATTACAAAATGTGCCTTTTATTAATGTCAGATTTTGAAAAAAATATAAAAAACCTCAAAAAATTTGAACTTCGCGGGCTAGATGGGCGCTTTAGCCTTAATTCCCTAGAATATTGGAATATGAATTAAAGTCATTATTGTACAGTTCGGTACACCCCATGTTACAAAAATAGCAAACCCCACGAGATACCCCGTACCAAAACCGCTGAACCAATATATCAAAGAGACAGACGTCACTAAACTATTCCTGGTATTCGTGTCACGGCGGAATATCGAATTTAATGATGCCAACATACCCGAAATATTGGTAATTGAATGATACTACCCACGGGACCCGGATTAGAATGAGGTAGAATGTTATTGTGAATGTTATTTGATTTTAATGGAGGAAGATTCGGTGGGCCTTCTTTTTTGCAAAGAGGAGTCGAGAGTAAATCCTTACCTACTTAAATTAATAATTAAGTGCTTAGAATACAATTAATCACCCTAATCACATACCGAGACAAGCCCTAGACTGGAATCCCCAAGGAAAGCGTAAGCGTGGCCGCCCAAAGCAAACCTGGCGGCGGACGATCATCGCAGAGGCGAAGAACATAGGGAAGACTTGGAGCGAATTAAAACGCGATGCTCAAGACCGAACGGGATGGCGGCGCATTGTGGAAGCCCTCTGCCCCAGCTAGGGGACACAGGAACATAAGTAAGTAAGTAAGTAGAATACAATTCCGTGTAAGGTTGATAGCCAAATGGTTAAGCACACGTCTACCTGCTATACGGATCAGAATTTAAAATTAACCCGGCTTTTACTATTGCCTGTATATAAATCTTTTGCGAATCATATTTTCAATACTTATGCTTATCACTTGCTTACGGTGAAGGGAACCTATCGTAAGGAACCCTGCATTTCTTAGAATATTAACCGCAATGTGTTGGATTATATATAGCCTGAATCTCCCCCGCATTGAGGGGAGGCCCGTGACCATTATGCTGATCAACAAGCATCAGTCAAGTACTAACTAGCTTATGGGTACGTTTATCGAGTTGACACGAACTGTCTCATCCTGACGATCTGCGGTTGTCTACAAGACTGTAAAATAAACCACAATCATGTTTATACTCTCTCCAGAGGAAGGCAGCGATCAGCTAGCAGCAAGCGGCCGTTGGAAGTGAAAGAATGAAAGACAGTGTAAAATTTCAAAGTAGGTACCAACTTAAGCACTTATCGGCCAAATAATTCAGATAATCTTAGATATTTATCGTCCTATTTCACTAGGTAAAGTGATATCTGGTGAAGATAAATTGGATATTGCCAATTCCGAACTTGTTTGGAACTAATATTGTAGGAAAACGAAAAAGTTTAGGACATAGTTCGTGAAACTCCCGCAAGTGATGGGATAGCGTTAATATGTTCTCGCTCAGAACTTGAGATTACTTAAACTTAGTTGATACTTAGGCGCGATTTAGACCCCGTATCTTCTAAGTTTCGGAAGCTTAGAGTATCATTGAGATATAAAATTATAGGCTTTTGTCGCCTGTCTTTTACATGGCATGGAACAGTGATAATGGTCAAACGCATGTATCTATAGGAACAGCATGAGCTGGTTCAAACCATGGCTGGAACTCCTGGGATTTTCAGATTTCATGTGCGAATCTCACGTGCCATCACGTTTACGTTACGTTACGTTATGTGACGTGCATTAGATTTAAGCTTATTTCGATTTTTAACAAGTATTGGAACGTTTTGTATGGATTGAAATTTATTTTCTTTCCTTGGTACTGACCATAAACGTACATACATAAATATATCTATGTAGTTTTAATAACAGCATTTTATAATGCACGATGTTTTGCATGACGCGTTAGTAAATACAACCTTCCGCAAAAATAAAATTCTAATAAATTATCTGATCGCCCCGGTAACATGGACCCTGTTCCCGATGCCGGTGGGGAATAAGTTTTATATTTTAAAATGTAATTAGGTACTAAGTCAGACTGACAATTAATAAAATGAATAATCTAAAATAAACAAATCTCAGCATTTAATAAGGCGCAATGATAATTCAATTTCAGCTAATCGACACATGAAAGATTATGAACTACCTACTTACCTACTTGAAAAACAGAAGCAAAAAATTTCGAGGCCCATAAATATATTATCAGTCATAAAATTTATTCCTTTGTAAGTAGATAAGCAGGAACTTACCAGAAAAGTAGTTAATTATTTGTATGTGAGTACATTTATTTACACTTTACTACTTATTTATTTATTTAGCGTATTATAAAAGCTTAATTAGTTTAATTCCTACAGATTATCACACGAAATTTTATTTATTGATTTATACAGCTATTTGCATTTACTGACATTAACTACCCTATTACACATCACATTTTAAATTTTTGAAAGCAGCACGAAACTGTAAGCAACAATTTTCCGACAAGAGTTTACTCTCGAAACTTGAAGCAATAATTACGCAGAGCATCCGAGCGCTCTTACCGTAGCGACTTCCAAGGAGGCACTGAGGTATGTATCCATCATACCCTGAAAACATTTTCCTACTGCTCCTTTCCTTCGGTAGCGATGCGCAAATCTGCGGGAAAAGCATTATCCACGTGGTTTTCGGATATCGTAACAGCGTCCTCTATTGGGTGGTTAGAGAACGTAATTTAAAATTTACACTCGGTTGGTGCCACGTTGTTGTTATAATGATAAGTTGGATTAGATTCACAGATGGCGCTGCTTTCCAGAATCAAGAATATAATTACACAGCTTCCATCCATCTTTTACAAATGAATGAGAATATTTTTTTTAATCCTTATTCTAATTCATTTGTAAAATAAAAGAAGAATGGAAGCTATCGTTTCCGACGTGTTTCCGACATCAGAAAATTTTCGTCACATGTAGATCGCGTCGCTAAAAATATGAATTACAAATGATAACTGTGTGATTGTCCTGTATAGGTAGTTATATCGCCAGCAACGTCTAATCGTCAGATATTTTTCACATCGTAATCATTATATTGTTATTCACTCTGAGCGGTAATCTCGCGCCCACGCATTGCACACCTGACGATTTGATGATCATGCATTGTCGGTCAGACGACCACCATAGTTTTAAGCCCTAGAGTTAGTCAGTCAGTAATTAGTCTTCATAACGTTCAGACAAATAAAAAGTTAATTTCAAATTAAATTAATTGTTTTAAAAACTTGCTCGCGGGCTCCCAGTAGTTGACTGGCGCAGCCGTTCGTGATATTTCACATTGTAGAAAACCGTTAATCGCAAAACCCCAAAATCGGTTTCGCGTGTGGTGATTCGTGTGTGAAAAGACTGAACCTAAATAAATACGTCTCCCGTGGGAAGCTCGTGGCGTGTGCTGACTAATCTGGCTCTGGAGGACATGGGATCGAGCAGCTGGTGAGTAGACCTTTTCACCTCCTGTTTTTCATGTTCCCGGTTTTCTCCATATTTTCTAACCGAACCAAATCGTCGGGCCTATTAATTACGTTTATCTGATTTTGTTTGCACTTAAATTGGCAAATTTGTCATCCTCGTAATTAATTCGTGTAGTTATAAGTAAATTAATCTAATTAAAATGGAAGGCATACAGCTAGTCAAAAAAGAAATTTTGTGTATTATCCCCAAGTATGATGGAGATGAAAAATTGTTAAACCTTTTTATTACAAAGTGTGAGTATGTGCTTAGTGGTGCTAGAATACAAGGAAATTTGGCACAAGAATTATATCTCTTTCATGCTATAAGCGGTAAACTTATTGGTAGAGCTGCGTCTCTACTCAGCGATAATCCTAATATAACAACATGGGATTGCTTAAAAGAAATTCTTACGCAACATTTTGGCGATCCGAGATCAGAGGAGTGTATAGCCATTGAACTTGAGACTATGAAACTAAAGCCAGGAGAGTCGTACATAGAGTTTTGTCATAGGATCCAGAACGTACGAAGCTCCTTGATAGCGAAGGTCATTAGACTTACCGATGAAGGAATAAAGGCTGCCAAGATGATTATATATAACAACACATCTTTGAACGTATTCTTATTTAATTTACCGGAAGACTTAATTCGTATCGTGCGACTGAAAGGTTGTGCTAATCTTGAAAATGCTTTGAGCATTGTGACTGAAGAAATAAACTTTCAGTTTCAATATAACGCGAAAAATAAGTTAGTGAAACAAAGCATAGCGCAACAATCGAGTTCACATAATGCATTGAGACCAGTGCCCTTGGCTCAAGGATTTCATAAACCTTCTTCTAATTTAACGCCGCCGAATAATAATTTTAGGTTTGGCGTTCCTAACAATAATTTTAAATTTGGCATTTCACAAGGTCAAGGTCAAGCAATTAGACCCAACTTTGCACAGCCAAATAGATTTGTTCCTCCTCAAGGCAACAGATTTGGACCACCCCAAAACCAGGTTCAACGCACTTTCGGACAGGCACCTTTTCAACAACCACGTGCACCTTTCCAACATGGTGGATATAAATTTGGCATTCCTCAACAACAAGGTTTTAAGTTTGGTATACCGAACCAGTCTACGATGAACCCCAATCAATATAAACCCGGTATGTCAAATCAACAGCAAATGCCTAGGCTTGGCGATACTGATGTGTCAATGCGTACCGCCCCCGTTAGGCAAAACATGACTACAAATGACTTATACTATATCGAAGAACCAACCCCTTGTCAGGAATACACTTTCGACCAGAACTATGACTATAACTACGACTATAATACGGCAGAAATGTGTGACGAGTATGTAGAGCAGTCTCCTATCGATTGTAATTTCGTTGAAAATTATAATGAGGTCGAATCCGCGCATCAGGACACTGAAAATTTTCAGGAAACAGCCTCGAGAGATGTGGTGAAATAATAAATTTAAATTATTGTGACAGTATTTTAAAATTGCCGCATATTGAAATTCCTGAGATCAACTCCAAGTTTCTCATTGATACCGGAAGTAGTCGTTCCTTTATTAGTCCTGCTAAAGCCGATGAATTTTTTAAAGAGTATAAATACTATGAACCATTTACAGTTATTAGTACACATGCTCAAAGCATGCATAATGAGGTAATACATATTCCTTTATTAAAAACCTTTAAAAGCCCACTTCCTCACACATTTTACATTTACGATGTTGACGGACGCTACGACGGACTGATAGGATCTGACCTCCTCAAAAAATTAGCTGTTAACATTGACATGAGAAATCAAATACTACAGACACATAATGCAGCAATTCCAATTATTTATAATCCACCTTATGAGATAAATGTGCCACCAAGGTCTGAAACACGAGTACGGATCCCAACTAACTTGCAGCACGGAGACGCTATCGTAGACTTTGTCGAATTTCAGGAAGGTGTACGAATGCCTACGGCCCTTATTAAATGTGATAATTTCTTCGCAGATACAGTTATACAAAATATTTCTGATCAAAAAGCTATTATTAAATTCAAAGACCCTTTCGAAGTTCAGGTATTTGAAAATGAGGATTTAGAACTAAATTTTGTGAATGATGACGGTATGACCGATGAGGTATTGAAAGATAATCTGAAAAAAGTACGATTAGATCATGCAAACAAAGAGGAACGTGAGAGTGTAGCCAAATTATGCTATGAATATCGTGATATTTTTTATTGTGATAAAATACCACTGTCTTTTTCGAATCAAGTTAAACATAACATCAGAACAACTAACGAAGACCCCATTTACATTCGACCGTACAGACATCCGCCTTGCCAAAATGAAGAAATAAATAAACAAGTAGAGAAACTTCTGGAAGATAATGTAGTACAAAATTCTCATTCGCCTTGGAGCGCACCCGTGCATCTAGTACCCAAAAAAATAGACGCATCTGGAGAAAAGAAATTTAGGATGGTAATTGACTATCGTCGCTTAAACGAAATCACTATAGACGATAAATATCCCCTGCCCAATATTAGCGATCTCTTTGACAAATTAGGTAAATCTCAATATTTTAGCACGCTTGACCTTGCAAGCGGATACCATCAAATAGAGGTCAATGAGGCAGATAGGGCAAAAACTGCATTTACCACCCAGTCAGGACACTTTGAGTTCAAAAGAATGCCGTTTGGCTTGAAAACGGCACCCGCAACGTTCCAACGGGCGATGGATAATGTGTTGCGAGGTCTTCAAGGTTTGCACTGCATGGTGTATCTTGACGATATTATAATATACTCCTCAAGTCTTCAGGAACACATTGAAAAACTTCGAAAAGTCTTTGACAGGCTTAGGGAAACTAATATGAAAGTTACACTTGACAAATGTGAATTTCTAAGGAAGGAAGTGTTATACCTAGGTCATACCATTACCAAAGACGGTCTCATGCCTAATAATGATAAAGTACAAGCAGTTTTAGATTTTCCGTTACCACGAACAGCCACTGAAATCAAGAGTTTTTTAGGTTTGGTAGGCTATTACCGAAAATTTATAAAAGATTTCGCAAAATTAACTCAGCCATTGACATCGTGCCTTAAGAAAAGAAATAAGATAGATATTACTAAGCAGGAATTCATTGATTCTTTCGAAAAATGCAAAGAACTATTAACTAACGCCCCGCTCTTACAATTTCCTGACTTTTCAAAACCATTCGTCCTTACGACCGATGCCTCCAACTATGCACTAGGCGCTGTACTTTCGCAGGGACCTATAGGAAGCGATAAGCCTATAGCGTATGCAAGTCGCACTCTAAATGACGCTGAAACTCGATATAGCACTATCGAAAAAGAGCTTTTAGCAATTGTATGGGCCTCTAAACATTTTAGACCCTATTTATATGGAAAGAAATTTACTATATACACGGATCACAGGCCTTTAGCTTGGTTAAATTCGATAAAGGAGCCGAACAGTAAACTAACGAGATGGAAACTACGTCTTGAAGAATTTGATTATCATATTGTCTATAAAAGTGGAAAACAAAATTGTAACGCAGACGCATTATCACGGATAGCTGTTAACGCGTTAGGTGAAAATGATGATATTTCTATGAAAGTAAACTTAGATAAAAAGGAACAAAAACTTCAACAACATATAGATAATTTAACTAAAGAAATAATTCAACTAACCAAAAAGCGGGATAATGTTTCACGCGGCTCTACTTCTCGTGAACGAACGCCCTCTCCTATAGTAATTTCATCAGATTCTGAAAAAACTAGAAGTATACCATCACTAACAGGAGATGGCCGTGAATCACCGTATCCGATTCCATCTATAAGTAGTACTACCGTTACTGCATCTGAAAAACCAAGTAATGATAGTATAGGCACAGTACATTCAGCTCAAGACTTAGATACCGATGGCATACTTATATTACAAGAGGCTATAGACACCAAGCCAAACCAGATACTCGTATACACCTGGAACAGAAACGAATTAACAGTTAAAGACATATCCAGAGCAAAACAAAAGGTATTAGAAGTACATTTACCTGTAGATAAGCCGGATCTTATAAAAAGGTTCCTAAAAGAATATATCAGACCCAAAGTAAAATACTTCTTTTACTTTGAAGACGAATTACACCGTAAACAGTTTTCAGAGGCCACCATATCGCTTTTTCAGAAGGGAACAGTTAAATTTTATGAGTGTACTAAGAGAGTCGTGTATGTGGAAGACGAGAATGAACAGCGGGATGTTATAATAAAATATCACATAGGTAAAAATAGTCATAGAGGTATTAAGGAAACGCTAGTACATCTTAGGCGAACCTTTTTCTGGAATAATATGGATCAAATGGTTGCAAGTATAATAAATGCGTGCGAAATTTGTAAAAAGATGAAATATGATCGGAAGCCTCTAAAACCTGAACTGCAATTATCCCAAACACAAATTAAACCCTTTCAAGAACTATTTATTGATACTTTTTCAATAGAAGGAAAGCACTATCTTACAATAGTCGACGCCTTCAGTAAATTAGGTCAAGCAATCGAAATTAGCTCCAAATCTACTCCGGAAGCAGTTAGAGCACTCATTAAATATTTTTCATTGTACGGTATCCCTGGTCGAATCAGTTCGGATCCCGGTACCGAATTTAATAATACGTTAATGAAGGAAATGCTGTCTTTTTATAAGATTTATTTACATATTGGTACTCCGCACAACCCTAACTCTATGGGTATTGTGGAAAGGTTCCATTCCACAATAATAGAAATTTACCGCATAGCCAAGTATGAACGTAAAATCACGGATGCGGCATCCGTCATGACTTATGCAGTAATGTCGTATAACCATACAATCCACTCGACTACTGGCCTTACTCCATTTGAAGTCGTTTTCGGTCACACCGAATCTAATAGCTCGTTTTATGTAGATTTCAACAAACAATTTACGCAACAATTAGTTAAAGAACACGTGAGAAAGACAAAGTACTTGTATGAATACTTGACAGATAAGATGATTGATAAAAAAATGACTGTTATTAGAAAACGTGGAGGAGAAACAGAATTTGACGTAGACGTAGGTGACACGGTATTTATCAAAGGAGTCAATACTAGACGTAGCAAGGACAAACCACGCTATCAGAAAGCTCAGGTCACCGGAGCTATACATAGGAATATTGTACCAGTAACTACGCAAAATAGGAAAACTAATGTTCCCATTAAAGACATTAGGCGTCCTCCGCAGGTTAGTACTTCTGGCGGTCCATGTGATCCACAACCAGGCCCTTCATCTGCAGCCAATGGACAAGAACCCGGGACTGCTACCTGTAAAGGAAGGTCAAGCCATTATCAGTCACGATAAATGGACTATTATTAAAATCTTAGATTTAAAGTTAATTTACGATGAATTAGATTTAAATATGAATAATTTTCTTAATCTTAAGCAACAAGTTAGAAGCTCTTTTGATATTAAAGCCTTTGATTCGGATTTTACCGGTGTTGAATCTCAAACCGAATACGCTATGAGTATTACTATCGAAAAGTATAAACAATTGGTTCCCTCATTGGTAAGATCTAAACGCGGTTTATTGAATCCTCTTGGTTCATTAGTAAAAGCAATTACAGGTAATCTGGACAATGACGATGCTGTTATGTACGAAAAGTTAATCCATGATTTAAAAACAAAACAAGACGGAATAAATAAAAAAATGACAATAATCGCCGAAATGGTGGGTTCTATCACAAGAATAGCCAACTCTACCGCAAACAATTTCATTCAGATGGAGGAATACATAAGAGATATTAACCGTAGTTTAAATGAATCCAAATTGTTCCAAACCAGTAGTAAAATAATTCACATTTATAATATTTTAACAAATAATTTCCAAACACTCTACATCCGACTGAACGAAATTGAAACGGCTGTTGCTTTTGCTAAAATTAAGCTATTACATCAATCAATTATAGATACAGATGAATTGATACTATTGTTAAAAGAAATTGAGGAAACTGAAAAATTGGTGTATCCTGTAAAAGTTGAAAATGTTGTGAAAATAGAGCAATTTATTGAGATAAAGGCATACGTAAAACAAAATCAGATAAAATTTATTATGTACATTCCGTTAATTAGAAATGAAGTCTTTAATTACTTCAAGTTGATTCCCTTACCTGTACATAATATCAGCAACGGCCTCACTACCATTATCCTTCCCAAATATCCTTATCTCCTGGTGAAAGGGTCAAACACTAAGCCGCTCTCCCAGTCATGCCGTGAGATCGATGAAGCCCGTTACCTGTGTTTTGAGAATGATGTCTCTCCACTAATTGAAGACATTTGTATTGCCGAACTTATGAAATTTTCCGCAAACATTTCAAGTTGCCGCCATGTTCCTGTGGTCATCGACGACGTTAGAGCTGACCTCATTCAGCCAAATCGCTGGATAATTTACTCGAAAGCTGAAACTCTACTCACGAAGTACTGTGAAAACGAGATAACACAAGAAAGTATTTGTGGAACTTATCTCTTATCCATGGACGATGATTGTCAAGTTCAGATAAAGGAATTTAAACTAACAAGACACCAACAGCAAGGGAAAGACGTAACTTACACAAAGTTCCCAATAGTTAACCTGCCTAAAATAAACACCAGACCAGCAGATGTGCAAAAGAAACCTGTCAACCTGAATGGGATTGATCTTGTCGACATCCAGTTCCTGAACTATTTACTGCAGAAAAGTGGAAGTGAAATCATCAGTGAGAGTGAAAATTACAAAAGTGTCCTAGATCATAAAAGTGTTAGCATAGGAAATCTGATTTTTTGTATAATCATAATTATATGTCTTATGTCATTAGCCTGTAAGCATAAAATTAAGGAGTTTTGTAATTTGAGGAAACCTCGAGATACTCCTCAACCCTCGGATAATCTCGATCTTGTGGAGGGAGGAGTTATATCGCCAGCAACGTCTAATCGTCAGATATTTTTCACATCGTAATCATTATATTGTTATTCACTCTGAGCGGTAATCTCGCGCCCACGCATTGCACACCTGACGATTTGATGATCATGCATTGTCGGTCAGACGACCACCATAGTTTTAAGCCCTAGAGTTAGTCAGTCAGTAATTAGTCTTCATAACGTTCAGACAAATAAAAAGTTAATTTCAAATTAAATTAATTGTTTTAAAAACTTGCTCGCGGGCTCCCAGTAGTTGACTAGGTATGTGTTTGTTGTGTGTTGTGATTTTTCATGTTCAATTCTTCATTTTGATTTTTATTTCATTTCACAATGCCCAAACTCTCCAGTGTATACCGTGTATTTACCTCACTTGACATTGGCAGAATAGTCCAAAAGGACAAGCAATAAGAAAAAAAATTGACAGTTGCTGCTGACTGACTTTGACATTTCTTTTTTTTTCATTTCTAGTTCGCTGTCTTTCTGGAAAATTGTACACGAACGGAGATTGACACGCTTTCAATCTATTTTTATAATTACCGTTGAAAGAATTAACTTATTTTATTACTTAATTGTTACTACTGGTGTAATAAGCGAAGCACCTAAAGAAAAACTGCAAAAATGAGTACAATATTGGAGAAAATCGCCGGTATAGAGGCCGAGGTTTGTAAGAGGTTATATTAAATATTGCGATAAATTTGTGTTAAAATCCTTAGAAATTGTTTGTCTAACATCGTAATTGTGTGTAAAATGTCGATATTATTTTAAATAAATACATATTCTTGAGTTACACTGACAGTTACTAAGTTGTGGTTTTCATTACAGATGGCCCGTACTCAAAAAAATAAGGCAACTGCTCTCCATTTAGGTATACTGAAGGCCCGTTTAGCTAAATTGAGGCGAGAACTCATCACTCCTAAAGGCGGCGGCAGTGCCACCGGCGAAGGTACATTCTTAATAATACTTGGAAATTTCTTATCTATGTTCCGACAGCAATGCTAACTAACAGAAGACTCCTTAGGTTCCTAACCTAATCCACACCAATAAATTATACCTATGTCTCTCCTTAATATAAATGTAAAAGTGTGTTTGTTTACTCTGTGGTTCATGAAAGAATTGCATTCAATTAAATTGGGTATATGTTATATATTATGGTATGGGTTACTTCTAGGCTACTTTTAATTATCTTAATTTCCATGGGTATATGCTGGTTTATATTATTTACCTACAATAAATTAATTTTAATTAATACCGTCAACTGCTTGGCGCAGTGGTTCAAGTGTAGATCACTCGGCTCACTGTAAATGGTGGTTGCGGGCTCGATTCCCACTGGGGTATATTTCGGAAATGCCCTTTTAGTAATTTGCCCTGGTCTGGGTGTCACTGGGATCCACCCTAAGTCCATATTACAGTACCCATAGTACAAGCGTTGATTAGTTTGGGACCGTACAATTGGTGTGTCTGTCTGGCGATATTTATTATTTACTAGCTGTGCCCTGCGACTTCGTGCGCGTAGTATTTAACTTAACAAAAATTTCGGGATTATCGGGATAAAAAGTATCCTATGTGTTAATCCCGGTTATAAACTATCTGAGTTCCAAATGTTCATCCAAATCCGTTCAGTAGTTTTTGCGTGAAGGAGTAACAAACATACATCCACACTCACAAGTAGGATTTTTATTCATTCATCTCAATATCCTCAAAAAATATTATTTGCAGGTTTCGATGTTGCCAAAACTGGTGACGCTCGCATTGGATTCGTGGGGTTCCCATCTGTGGGCAAGTCTACCCTATTATCCAACCTAGCAGGGGTGTACTCTGAGGTGGCAGCGTACGAGTTCACAACCCTGACCACCGTACCTGGCTGTATTAAATATAAGGGTGCTAAAATACAGGTAGAACACTGCTTTTTTCTTATAATTTGTTTATATATGAAGGCAGGGAAGTAAATAAGTATGTATGTCCGTAGAAATTGATAGCCTGATTGATGGAAAATCTAGAGTCAATTCACTCAGGTTTAGAAGAATGATAAAACCTTATGACTGTGTATTTATTGATTTGTAAGGCTGAATGGTCACCACTATAAAACTCAAAACTTATCCACAATGACTTGTTATTAAAAATAAAGAATAGACTCTTAAACCAATCAAATATCTGGAATTTTAAATCCAGGCCTCATCTTCCAGCTTCTCGACCTGCCCGGTATTATTGAAGGTGCTAAAGACGGCAAGGGTCGAGGTCGTCAGGTCATCGCGGTGGCCAGGACCTGCAGCCTCATATTCATAGTCCTGGACGTGTTGAAGCCGTTGCAGCATAAGAAGCTCATTGAGCATGAGTTGGAGGGCTTCGGTTTGAGGTTAAACAAGCAACCACCTAACATTCACTTTAGGAAGAAAGATAAGGGCGGAATTAACTTGAATACTACTGTAAGTTGGTATTTTTATAAAAGACTAGCTGTGCCCCGCGACTCCGCGTTCTGTTGAAATTTTTCCTGAATTTTCTTTGCTATAAACCTCACGGAGCCCGAGACCTTTCCAACGAATGCAAAACCGCGGAAATCGGTTCGTGCGTTCTGGAGTTATAGCGTCAGGAAGGAAAACCCGACTTATTTTTATATAGTAGATTTCTAGCAATGTGATTTTAACACATTGCTATTATTTCCGTGAGCTCCTCCAGCAAAGCTAATGCTTGCGTTAGGAGTGGGCTTACATCAAGGATGGGGATCTAACTCGGAACCTCTCAGTTACAAGAGCAGCCCGCCTAACCACAAGGCTATTGATGCCTTAAATTATTTCCTGAATTAATTAGTTTAATAAATTAAATCCTCAATTGGACCTATTTTTGCAAAATGGAACCAACCCACACACACTTCTGCAAACTGAAACCAACCTAGAACCACTTACACAAGGTTGCTTTTGGTCTACAGTAGTGCATGTGGGTTGGTTCCATTTTACAAAAGTAGGTCCAATTTAAATCTGTTATGTAAGTCCTACGATTATCGTCCATATTTCAGTGTACACAAACGGAACTGGACTCCGAGACAGTGAAGACGATCCTATCGGAGTACAAGATCCATAACGCCGATATCACGCTGCGGTACGACGCGAACAGCGACGATCTGATCGACGTCATCGAAGGCAACAGGGTCTACATGCCTTGCATCTACCTGCTGAACAAGATTGGTACGGTTGAAACGAGGAGAAAAAATATATTATATTTCATTTAGACCCATTTTCAATTGATCTCTTTGCTTCAGAAGGCTCCTAGCCCGTATCAATAAATATATCTCAAGATTTAAAGCGATCTTGAGAACATGTTGATGTGTCATTTTGTACTGGTTTGACATAAGAATGACATTTTCAAGATCACTTTCAGACTTGAGATCGATTGTTTTAATACTGGCCCTAACTAATACTGGTGTACTGAGGTATTGCAGCTGGACTGGATTGACATCTTTTCCATTAATAAATCATATTTTAGTCTTACCTGCAGAAAATTCCTGATTTTACAGCATTTCCTCCCAAGTACCCCTTAAATATTGACGACGTAAACAACAAAACTGACATGGATATGTTATTATATTTTCGAAAGAGGGACAATCGAGCTGTTGTTTTATCTGTGCGATATTAATTGTATTTTGCCAATTTACCAGGTCTTGGTGTTACTGGGTGGTACTTTATGTCTTCCATATGGCCGGCAAGCATTGCCTAGTTTTGGACTGTACAGACTGACATTGACATGTTTGTCTTCTCAATTTCAGATCAAATCAGCATAGAAGAATTGGATGTGATCTACAAGATCCCCCACTGTGTCCCCATATCTGCCCACCACAAATGGAATTTCGATGACCTGCTGGAGAAAATGTGGGAGTACCTCAAACTGATGAGGATATACACGAAGCCTAAGGGCCAGCTGCCCGATTACAATTCCCCGGTGGTGTTGCACATCGACAGAACGAGCGTCGAAGACTTCTGTAATAAGCTGCATAGATCTATTGTGAAAGAATTTAAAATGTAAGTATTTTTTTATGTCGTGCCGTGTTATATATACTAGGTGAAACAGAAAGGGTATACAATTTTGTTTGCAACTTTGTAAATCTAAAACTATCGGCTTTGTGGGACAGTTGAAGTACTAAAGGTTTTGTAGACTTATGAAATCTGTCAGCTGTATCCCTGTAACACCTTTAGTTTTTCAAGTTTCCTCCATAGCTGATAGTTTTAGAATTAAAAAGTTAAGTTTTGAAAAAAAAGTATACCCTTTCTGTTTCAACCTGTATGTCCCACTGCTGAGCAATGAATGGCTCGGGTCAAAATGCGTGAACAGCCTTTTCTAATTTTCCCTGGGGGAGAGGGGGGAGGATTCACACTTGAAACGACAGCTCCCATCCTTTTACAAATTAATTAGTACAAGGATGGAAGCTGTTATTTCCGACACGGAAACTTTTCTGAAGTTTTTTGCAGTAAGTGAAACATCCTGGCCTATGCCACGGTTACCACTTAGGGCGTATGCACACCACGTTTTTTAACGCGATGCTAACGCGCGTGTGTATCGATACAAACGACAACAAACTGCTCCGTGGGATAAAAACGCGCAGTCTACGCGCGTTTCTAAAACGCGGGTCGACGGCGCGTTTGAAAAACGTTGTGTGCATAGGCCCTTACCATCAGGTGGACGGTCTTGCCAGTGTGCCTAATTAGACGATGAAAAATAACTCGTGTTACTTATCAAACTTACTTTTCAGTGCTCTCGTGTGGGGTTCTTCTGTGAAGCACCAGCCTCAGAAAGTGGGCATAGATCACGTATTATGCGATGAAGATGTCGTCCAGATTGTCAAGAAGGTTTAACCTGTCTGTTAAATGCTGATGTCCTATATGAAAAAAACATATTTTTACGACGAATCAAGACTATAATTACTGTACACATCATATTTTTGAGTATCTGTAGAATACACTTGTTGAAAGGAACGTAAATCTATATAAAAATATAATTATTATGTACTTGAGGATGATTTTGTTGCATTTACACGTAAGTTCTAACACCGCACAGGTCTGGTAGACAATTTTCGTTACTATGGGCTAGGTACAAAGTACACATTAGCATCATTTGTGAGGCGTGGTATTAATGTCTATACTTTTAATATAAACGATGCAATAGCCCATTGTAGTAAGAACTAACCTTATGCTTATAAAAGCTGCCAAAATCTGTATAAGTTTTATTTAACACAAAATGTAAATACTAAAGGACTGTTGTGAATATTACCTACGTCTACACTAACATATTCCCATGAAATTGCATTGAGTGGGGTCTAATTATAATTATTCTTATGATTGTGTAACATAATAAGCAGATCACATACATCTTAATACTTGTCATGACATTTATTAAATAACTAGCTGAGCCCGCGACTTCGGCCGCGTGGAATTTAACTTAACAAAAAAGCCCGCTCCCGCGTTCTGAGCCCGCGCGACAGGACCCATTTTTTAATGTTGTTTTTCTAAAATAAAAGTAGCCTAAGTTACTCCTTAAAACATCAGCTATCTGCCAGTGAAAGTCCCGTCAAAATCGGTCCAGCCGTTTCGGAGATTACCCGGAACAAACACACAGACAGACAGACAATTTTTTTTTAAATCGCGATTTTGTTATAAGTATCGTATGTACTTTCATATGCATTTAGTGAAACGGTGTTATTTTGATATAACAAACAGACACTCCAATTTTATTTATTTGTATAGATACACCTTATGAGTGTCAATATTATTTCAGTTTTATACTCGATTTTATACTGAAATGTAGCCGCAGTATCTTGTACCTACTTACCCTCCACTTTTCTCCATGTTATGCCTTGTATACCTACCATTCAAATTGGATTATCAACTATAGTCAACTTGGCTCGCTTCCGTAAATATATAGGTAGACTAGTGTAGCACTTGTCACCTTAAATCTTGTAAATTTGTAAATCTACTTATTAACAAAGAGATAAAGATACACATGAAGAAAACATGGTTGCGCCTCAACTGATGTAAAACCGATATAGGGGAGTGCTTAAAATAGTTTTGCATTGCACTAGCATTGAATAGGTTTCGATATAATAAGTAAAGAAATTAACAAATATATTTTTTTCTATGTTATGTATTGTAACAGTGACCAATTCCCATACAAAATAAAATTAAAAACTTATCGTTTTTAAAAAAGCTGGGAAGTTATTTACTTACCTATTTGTGTTGTACAGAATGCTCATTATAATTATTACGTAAAATAAATGCTGTTTTATTTTAATTTCCATGGAGTTTACAGGTCCCTGATATTATGGTTGAATTACTATGGTCGAAACCTAGATCTGTGGATGGCGAAACTATTCCTATTTGAATTTTTTTGATATGACTATATGTTGTTGGCCAGAGTGGCCATAACAACTTCACCCGACAGCTTGACTACGGATCCCTTACAAAGTATCATATTGTGAATGTGAAGATTTAGTATGTATTGTAATATTTGTAATTAGCATGATTGTAATATTATCTTTGGTAAAGATCTTGACCCATTCATGAAATAGCAAACAGCTATACTTCGATTGTTTCACTTTATTATAGTGGTGTTATATTATAATCTTCTAAATCCCCGAAGTTTAATATTTTATTTATTTTCTGTTTATGGTACAAATTTTAAAATATGAATTGCTTAGTCTATGCCAAAATGTCTATGGGTCTATGGTTTGTTTGTTTACTATTTTGATTGAGGTTATAATTTGTTAATCCAGCACAAAAGGAAAACTTTATCTATAGTCAGCATTGATATACCAAAAAACTGTTTGAAATTCAATTATTTATTTTAAAACAAACATGACAAGCTTTGACAATTTATCTTCCGCACAAGTAAGTTTATTTTACCGACCATCAGTCACATAAAACTCTGTTGTTGAGAAAATCATCGACTACTTAACGATGAAAGCCATATTTTTAAAAAAGAAGAAGTTTATTTTGAGTGAATAAGTAGATATCGAATTAGTTTTTTTATTTTTATTTTAATTAGTAATTTGGTACTTGGTAAATTTAGTTTTCTCAGTGCTGGTATCTTTCTATCAAGAATTCATATAGAATTTTAAATCATGATTTACTTACATTACCCGTATAACCTGTTAAAAATAACTTACGACAATATTTTCATTTTTGTAATAAATTGTCATCTATACGCAATTATGGGAAACAAATTAGAAAGGGTTATTGTCACAGTTATTGTGGTTTTTATACTACAATTTTGTTTCAACTATTTTCATTAGATGGCGCTGTATCGTATGTTTTATTTTCAGAAAATTCGCGCGGCATTGCATCGGGACGTACGATCCATTTCCACGGAAACATGTCATTTTCTCGGATTGGAAATAACAAAACCCGCAGTGGAAGTGATAGCGGAACTAGTTTATAAGAAACTTTCTGTGTACGGGAGTGATTTGGAAGCATTTGCAAAGTTCGTACCTATTTACTTACATTACCAGCTACCCTGCCTAGCTGTTGTTACCTACTAATTATTATTTTTAGGGTTCCGTATTTATTGATGTATTTTATACTACGCAGTTTAGTAGGTACCTGCTACTTCCGTTTATGATAGTTACCTAAGTACCTATGAATTATCATCATTTGATTTGCTATAGACCTCTTATTCATCTTTTGTAATGGGCTTCCGTGGTTGATAATCTATTCCCTCGCTAATGCATTGAGGGTAGACCGATGCCAAACAGCGGGACATTGAAAAGTTAATTTCAATGTGAAAGTCGGTAGGTAGGTTTTTACTTATCATTCCCAAAACAGAAGCGCTTGTACATACACGCCTAGATGGATGACCGCTAGTAGTATTTACAACTGTGCGCTCCTGTTCGTGCTTAGGACGGCACGTTAAGCTGTCGGTCCCGGCTATCACAGTCGATAAGCCATAAGTATGTTATACTTACGAGAAAGGGAAGAATTATCATTATTAATGACTTACTTATGTTTATTTAATATTTTATTTTTCACAGACACGCTAAACGAGCAACGATCAATTCAGACGATGTTAAACTTCTGGTTAGAAGAAATCCTTCATTGGTAAGATTTATCAGATCTTTATATTCATTACTAGCTGTGCCCCGCGACTCCGTCCACGTGGAATGTGGACCACCCTTTACATTTAGAGGTATGAAAAATAGATAGTAGCCTATTCTCAGACCTACGCGATATGCACTCAAAATTTCATGAAAATCGGTCGAGCCGTTTCGGAGGAGTATGGTAAGTAACTAACATTGTGACACGAGAATTTTATATATAAGATTTATATATGTAACATGATCGGCAAACAAGCGTACGATCCGGCTGATGTTAAGCGGTAATCGTAGCCTATAGATGCTTGCACTACCAAAGGCATTGCTCGCACGTTGCCCACCTGAAGGATAATGGGACAGAAGGGAGCGCGATTGGCTACCGGATCTCACACTCAATAAGCTTCTTTCGCGGCTCTTCTGTGAGAGGATGGTACTATCCCGGTTGAGCCATCCCATTTAGGACCTAATAGCTGAGCCCGCGACTTCGTCCGCGTGGAATTTAACTTAACAAAGAAACCCGCTCCCGCGTTCTGACCCATTTTTTCAAAATGTTGTTTTTCTAAAATAAAAGTAGCCCTAGTTACGGCTTATAACATCAGCTATCTACCAGTGAAAGTCCCGTCAAAATCGGTCCAGCCGTTTCGGAAATATTCTTTGATTTCACGTGTTTTTATTGTTTTACGCGGAACCCTAATTGTTTTTCTAAAATTCAAGTAGCCTAAGTTACTCCTTATAACATCAGCTATCTGCCAGAGAAAGTCCCGTCAAAATCGGTCCAGCCATTTCGGAGATTACCCCGGAACAAACACACAGACAGACAGACATACAAACATTTTTTAAACCGCGTTTTTGCTATAGGTGTCGTATGTACTTTCATATGTATTAAGTGAAAAGGTGTTATTTTGATATTACAAACAGACACTCCAATTTTATTTATTTGTATAGATAGTCATTTGGCTACAGTTTGTCTCTACCACCGTCTAATGACTAAATGAAGGTGCATTATGTAGTTAGGTATTTTATTAAATGAATGTGTTTTTAACCCCCGACGAAACAAGAGGGGTGTTATAAGTTTAACACGTGTATCTGTGTGTCTGTCTGTGGCATCGTAGCGGCCAAACGGATAAACTGGTTTTTTTTTAGTTAGAAAGGTTACCAGAGTCTGCTTAGCTATGTGTCATGAAAATCAGATCAGCCGCTTGAAAATTATCAGCTCTTTTGTAGTTTAAAAAGTCGTCGCATCAGGGTTTTATAAATATTTTTTTTAAAGAGAAGTTAGACATACTTTAGAGATGGTCTTAAGTGGTGCCAATATCTCAGTTCGTTTAAACGTAACGTCAAACATTTAAGCACATCAATTAATATCGCCAGACGAACACACCAACTGTATGGTCCCAAACTTAGCAATTCTTGTACTATGGGTACCGTACAATAGACTGGAGGCGATCCCAGTGACACCCAGGCCAGGATAAATTACGAAAAGGCCATTTCCGAAATTAACCTGACGATAATCGAACCCACAACCACCCGGTGCAGTGAGCCAAGCGGCCTACGCTTGAACCACTGCGCCAAGCGGTCGTCAGAAGTGCCCCTAAAGTCATATGTTATTGCACACACAAAACCCGCGCGAATCGGATCCCAGTGATATTACCACCGATTTTAAATTTAAATTCGATACTGAATCTTTAAACAGCCGCGTGATGGAGTCGGGTTTATTTATGCAATTGCTATTTTCGACTCGAAATGATACGCCGTACGCCTAATTGGTCGAATTACAACACGCGACGTGTTTGACGAACTGATCGGCGGTGTGTGACGACCGCTGGAATGCGTTAAATAAATGCAGATAATATACCTATAACATTACATTACACAGCTTATTTAAATGTTTAAGTTCCACTTATCTGTATGATACATAAACTGTCAGTTTTAGTATGGAGCTTCATCATTAAGCTTAAGTATTTAAGTAAGTAGTGATAGCAGTGATAGCCGATTGGTTTAGCACGCATCTTGCGGACACAAGGCGGGCCTTAGAGATTTTCGAAAATTATGAGCGAATCATCCTACTAATATTATAAATGCGAAAGTTCGTGAGTGTGGATGTATGTATGTATGTATGTATGTATGTTTGTTACTCCTTCACGCAAAAACTACTGAACGGATTTGGATGAAATTTGGAACACAGATAGATTATAACCGGGATTAACATATAGGATACTTTTTAACCCAATAATCCAATACTACGCGGATGAAGTCGCGGGGCACAGCTAGTAATTTATATAATGATTATCACTTGCTTACGGTGAAGGTGAACATCGTGAGGAAACCTGCATGTCTTAGAAAATGTAAGTTATTTTCGAAAGACATGTGAAATCGCCAACCAGCACTAGACCAGCGTGGTGGATTATGGCCTGAATCCCCCTCGTATCGAGGGGAGGCCCGTGCCCAGGAGTGGGACGTTAAAAGGGCTTAAATTATGTCTGTACCACCTTAAAATCATATTGATAAAATTACATTGCTTTAGTAGAGTTATTATTCAAAGTTAGTGCCTTGTCTAGCAGTAAGTAGGTAAGTCGATATACGTTTAGAAGAAAATTTGTTTCAGAAAAGCCACTTAAACACCCTAGTTCCAGCCTCCTCAGGTTCCAAAGAGAAGCGCCGTAAAACCGTAGCGCTACCGATCAATCGACCGGGGACACCGGTCTCTAAACAGAAGGAACCAGAAGAAGTGACTGCCAATGAGATGGTGGATGACGTTGAGAAGCAAATGGCGGAGGCTGTGGACATCATGGCTGTTGATAGCACTATAGATCTGACTTTTGATTGAAAGTTTAAACATATTCTAAACTATTATTTACCTTCTCTGTGATCGTTTTAGAGCTCAAAATAAGAATACTTTTTAATTAATAGCCTGATGGCTGTGTTCCTATTAACTGTCCCATAAGTTAAGTTGACAAGCGGTCGAATGTTCAGGTCTCACGTGTGTCTTCTATATTCTTAGCCTTAAGCGGCAGCACCTTTGTTGCCGCACGGTCGCCACCAAGGGCTCAGACTGAGCCATGAAGACGCATCCACAATAGCGAGCATTGGACCTTGTGGGTGGCTCATAAGCCGTCATTAAAACACTTAGCGTGCGTATTATACAAAATGCATGAAACCTGTAGCGGCCAGTGGTCTTTTCTTCCACTGGTGGCCCACTGTGCGGCAGCGCTAAGACGTCAATTAGCCTTTTTTATATCGCGCGCCAATGGTAAAAAGGTAAGCATCTCTCAAATTTGAATATTTTAGCTCTATTGTTCTAGTGACCATTTGACCCTCTCATGCACAAGTAGCAGTACTCTTGTACTGATACAATGATCTTGTGGTGAAGTCAAATGAGCAGTGCAAAGCAAATGCGAAACACAGGTTCGCGGCGGGTCGCGCGCCGCCTGCGCTCCCGGCCAAAAAACTCGTTATAACGAAACACAATTACCATTGGACAGGGCATGCTGTGGAGCGGACTCGATATTGCAATATTATCAGTTCAACTGCTTAGAGTTGGAGGCTTAATGGAGAAATGAGGAATCCAATGTTAGTTATTATATTGTGTATCTTCTTGACCAAGCAAATTTTGGCCAACCCGGTTTCAACCTAAAATTTGGTGTTTTATAAGGTCCCTTTGAATAAAAAAAGATATTAATACCAAATAATTATCACTAACAACTTAGTAACGGTGCTGAAAGACTAGCAATAAAATTGATATCTTAGAAAAAAAAGTACCTAGGCTTAGTAAACAAAAGACAAAAATAGCGTAGGATGCCTAGGCAATTGGCCGTTTTCTAAAAGGTTTAATAAATAAATACAAATTAATATCGTCAGACTGACACACCAACTGTATGGTCCCAAACTAAGCAACATTTGTACAATGGACACGGTAAAATGGACTGGGGACGAACCCAGGGACACCCAGACCTAAGATTATCTAATCAGCACAAAAATTTAGCATGAAGGCAACTCCACCGCGCCCTCTGTCGCCGGTAGTTAATTACTCCTATAACGACAGTTAGAGCATAATGAGATTTTTGCAATTCAACAGTAGCACATTACAGGGTGCTGTTTGTCAACCCCCCCGCGCCCCCTGTTGACCTCCCCCCAGTCGGAGGGGGAAGTTATTAGGCGGCTTTGTTAATGAATTTCATGTAGGGTAAGCATATACATCAGTGTGGCAGGTATAAATGAGTTATGTGTCGCTGAATTCGCAATGTCTGATTGTGATTTGGTTGGGGCTTTTTTCCATTATTCTACTTTTATACCTACTGAAGTCGATAATGGGCTTTGTAGCGTTAACCTACAGGTTATTAACGCATCTTGGATAATACAGGGTTAATTTTTCAAGAAATTATAAGGCATTGTGAAAAACTCATAGGAGGCTAGGGACCGAAGGGACCGAGGCCATTTTGATGAAAACCATTAGAAGCAGGTATCATTTTTAAGTAGGTATTTGAAGATACTCGCGTCACCGCCCGCATGATATCCACTTCGAGATTCCTTTCTGACACAGAGATAGCTTAGCTTTATAACAGTGAAATTAGATTTTTTTGAAACGGAGCAATTGTTCCGGAGATTACTTACGATTACTATCGATAATAATATTAGTAGGTAGGTATGGATTATTCTTCTTTCAATAAATACACAATGATACGAAAACTTACAAGGAATCATTGATTGTGGGATAATGTTCTTACTTTATCATAATTTCATAAGGTTCTATTTTGAATCCACTAGATTTACCATCAATTAGGGGTGTCTAATTATCCCGCGTGTCCTCACAGACGACGCCGCCATGAATATGCACGAGTCAGAACCGACACGATTCACCCTCAAAGAAAACTCGACATTATATTAACAGCTACTTTTTCAATGTATTGGGATTAAGATAAGTTTTCCTGTAGGTATAGTTAGCGGCTTAGCGCCAATGAGGTCTACTACAGCCTTATTACCCACTAAATTCGGTTGTCGGTTGTCTTTTAAGGTGAAGGCACGAGAGAACATTCGCAAGAAGTTGGTAGAATCGTTACAGCGGTAATTCGTTGGACTTCTTTTTTTTTCTTTACAATTTTGTTTTATATGTATGTATGTACCTATGTATTTATGAATATATGTATATTGCTATAAATTCCTCTATTTATCTCGTTTTAGTTGCACCCGCCATGTTGTTTCTGCACCACCCTAAGGTCGACTGGTAGATAATGCCTGAGGCATTAAGTCCGCCTCTTCACATAGTGTTTTTTACTTGTGCATAAAGTTTAAATAAATAAATAAATTGAATATTATAGTATGTTTAGGTACCTATTTATCTACCTAATCTAAAGGGATGTGAGAGGCACAGTGCTCTGCCTTAGACTGCAGAAAGGTGTCAGATTTGCCTTCAAAGTTAGCCATAGCTGTGGCAGTTGTGAGTCGTTTAATAAAATATAACTTTTTTTAGGTCAGATCCCCAAATAATGGATTGATCGATTTAGGTGGATCAGATAAGCCCAGTTTATTTGCCAACCAAGATTTGATCCGACACCAATGCTATGATTGTCTATGTTAAAATATTACGTAAGTATGGAATAATAACAATTATTACACGAATTTTATTTCACATCATCAGATTACTCTCAAAATAAACACTAAAGTCCATCAAACTAGTTTTGAACAGTGTATCGAGAGCGTGTGGATGTGGGCTAGGTGCGCTTGCGCCGCTACCGCTAGGCAGCAGGGAGATAGGCGGGCGCTGCTCATTAAAATATGTAAATGTCGCCGAGACATTACGCAGATAGGTGCTTCTGACTTATTGACTGGACCGCGGCATGCTATAGTGAAGTATTAAAAAAATGGCAAACTGGATTTTCTTCTTCTCAGTCGTAGTACTCTTGATAGAGCAATCGTGGCCATGTTTGAAGTTGGCGGATACTCTTGATAATGCTGAGCAGGTCCAGATGAAAATCAGTAAGCCAAGCTTACGCCTGGCATTAGGCTGATCTTTTTGTATGGTGTCTTTTAAGCTATGTCAAATAAATGATATTTTATTTGTTCTTCTTTCTTCTATAATTCGTCGCTGGTCTCGAACCAAAATTTGGCGGACGCTTTAATTAAGTGGACCCTTGGTGACTGTTTTTAATTGGTCGCTCCAGTGCATTGGGGTACATCTTTTAGATGGAAGAACATGGATTTGAAATGTACCTCTACAGAAGAGTCGGACAATTGTCGTAATTTGTTCCTATCAGACGGTCCGTGGTGTCACCTCCTAAGTCCGATTCCGATTAACGATATATATAAATAACTAATATATAACTAATACTGACGTAATCTTTTATGCAACATTTGGAACATGCCATAATCGCAAATGAGGTGTGCCAACCACTCACACTCCTACATTCATTCTTAAAAAGCCTCTTCTTTGACTGTGATTGACAGATCAATGACGTTTCCACCGAATTACGTGAATGGTTTCACTTCACATAACGCCGTCCACCGAGTAGTTACTGAGGTAGTTGTGAACGCATTACTCGTTTGCGGGGCACCTACCGCGCGCAACTATTTAGTATCATTACAAATGTCGCTCGCCGTGGCCGTGTCCGTCTGTCTGTCTGTGTGTGCCGGGACCTACCGTTCCTTATTAATAAGGAGCATTGGATGCTGTCATCGTGTAGAGTCCACTTTTTTGCATCAAGTATCGGCCCCCACTTTTCCTTGAGACTAGGGATAGGTCAACTCATCGTTCAACATCAGAAGAACCGCTAACTTCCATCAGATTGCCGGAACTGGGTATCCTGCAGTCAACTGACCCTGACTGACTAGTGTCTCATTAAAAATCGCTCTGGACTATATGAGTACTTCCTAATATGGATGGGTAACCCTGAAAAGATCAGCTCCTAGGTAATTTCTAACTTGGTCTTGGGGCTGTTTAAGACTAGGGCTTTTGTTTACTGCTGTTGCTAGTAGTTCAAAAGTGGTAGATTCTAACTATTCATAAATGATTTGTTGGCTTACATTAATAAAAACAATTTTGAGTTTGAGTTACAGTTTGTCAAATTTGAAATTTTCTTATCATAAACTGCCTCTTCCTAGTCATTGCATCAGACCTCAGCATTACAATTGCATTTTCCAAATTAAATTGAGAACTACCTACTGAAATTACGTCATAAAGCCTCCTCCTTACAACCGGTAGCCGTTCGTTACCCGACCGCCGCGCTGAGGTAAGCAAGAGTGTTGTTTTGTTCCATCCCCGTCCCCATCATTACGTCCCTTTCAGCTCATTACTGGCAACAGATCACTCGCTTAATTTGTGCATTTCCGATCAACTGATATTCAAATTTCAACCCTAATGACGCACGGGAAATGTTAATAAAATGTTAATGCAACGAAAGCGGTTGTCTCTCTCGCAATAAGTGACAGATTTGCTTGACAGGCAAAAGCTTGTTTGTTGCTATGTATGAATAAGTCACGATTCCACTTTTTTGTTTCGTGATAGATAGGTATATTTTATATTAATGGCTTAGAACTGGAGTTGCGGCATTTGCAATATTTTTAATGAGTTAATAATGTTGAGTGAGGACGTATATTACTTATGTATATTAGGCATTCAACGTCTACTTTGACGTATTGCTTGGGCCCCTGGTCAGTCGCACAGGGATGCGTGAAAGGAAAAGACCGCAAAGAATGGAGTTCTATGGAATAGACTAAGCTCAATATTGGTTGAAAAATAAGTAAAACAATGCGGAATCATTTTCAGTACAAGCGGCTACCAACTCGACTGGGTTTCTTACGAAAATATAATTCACAGATTAATTAGCAATAGTTAGCCTAATATATTCAGAAGCAAAGATAAGTTTAATAAGTCTGAATTGGAATGAGGCCCACGCAGTATAAGCAGGTCGAGACACTCGCTGCTTGAATTATTCATTATAATCAGTGCACTTAAAGATACAGGTTCCGTTTTGAAAATAAACTTAATTGTATTCAGTTTGCGGATGTTAACTTGTGTTAGGAAAGTTAAGTTTTTTATTGTGAAGAGGTTTATTTTCAAAAGAAAGACGCCGCGTTATCAGCTCCGAGTTTATCAGACCCGCCCTGATAATCCTAAGTTGATATTTTCAATTGCTTTGTTGCTAGATATGGGTTTGCAAAAAAGACTGCGTTGAAATCGTTTCCTCCTTTCTTGAGCTACGTTGCTAGTCATCAAGAGACTTAAAAATGACAACTGATTTATGAATTGAGTTAATGTTATATCTTGTTCCTTCTTGGTAACCCTTAACGCAAAGAGGGCTATAATAATTTTCATCCCTTTAACTATGTATCTTCATCTTAACTCCTTAACGATTAGGCTGATATCAACGTGGCTTTTATTTGATTGGCGATTACTCAAATTATTATGCGGTCAGCTTGATGGACATCTGTTCAGCCGTATTCGGGATAAAGTCATCGGCAGATTAGACTTACAACTTATTTAGAACGCTCATCTAAATCCTTTTGTAGTCAGAAAGTATGGAAAGGGAGAAAAAGCTATGGCGTATAAGGTGGTTTAAGAGGCTGCAGAAGAAATGATCTTTATAAGCTACACCTGTGAAAGAAGAAGAGCTAAGCAGTCAATAATTTGCTGTTAAATGCGTCTATAATAATATCACTGTAAGCATATAGGTATATATATATATAGGTAAGTGTAATCAATCGGATCCCACTTGAAACGGAGCGCCGAATGGCTTTGACATTTTTTGGTTTTGTGCTTAATTATTTACGAAATTGTGAAAAAGTACAGATGCCCTGCAGATCAGTAGCTCATAGGGTAAAGTAGTCGCAGTTTGATTTTATCGAGGGCAAGTTATTTGCTTATTTTTTATAGGTATTTAGGGTTCCTGAAAAGTAGCTATAGGTCGAGGCAGTGTTGAGGTGTTTCCGAAGTGAACCTATTATAGGTTTATATTTCAGTAAATTGTTAACGCGCATTTGTTTAGAAAGGTTTTTTAATTAAACAATAAAGTACGATGCGCATGATAATGTCTGAAGAAGTTGAGGGTTCTATACTAAAAGTTATATTTTTTTATTAACAAATTCGGCAAACAAAGCGTGGTATCCGCCCGATGTGTGTCTTATAGATGCTTGCAATACCAAAGGCATTGCTCGCACATTGCCGACCTGAATTGGAGCCAAGAGAGGGGACGAGAGGGGAATGTCTTCCGGCTCTATCACTCATAGTAAGAAACGCAGCTATAATGACTATATTACCCTGATCTTTTGTGAGAGGCTGGTACTATTCCGGTCCAGCCACTCCGAATATGAGCTGTAGATTTACCAACCGAATAATGATAGTCGCGTCCCAAGTGAAGCTACAAAAGTAAATATGATCTGTGCGCAAATGAATGATAGTGATTTTATTTTTCGATTGTCCGTTGCGGTTCGTCGGCCCGGCCCGTCCAAGAATTAATAACAGTCGGCACAGGGTTCGGAACCGCGACAATCTGCGCTCTTTTTGAGTGTGCACAATGTTGTTGCTTTTTTGCATTTTTTTTCTATTCAGTGCTGGATAGTTTTTTGCGGTCGATGGCCGCCGCCGCTTTTATGAATGCAATGGACTTTTTAATGGCCACCATGTAGCTTTAGTTGTTTATGTGATAACGACGTTTGTACCTCTAAATACCTGATAGGTACCTCTAAATAATAAGTCGCGCTTACTTCATGATTGTTTTCTTTCCTACCACATAGATTGTAAGCTTTATAAAAGTAGGTACTTAATATCCTACTAATATTTTAAATGCGAAAGTTTGTGTGTGTGGATGTATGTATGTATGTATGTTTGTTACTCCTTCACGCAAAAACTACTGAACGGATTTGGATGAAATATGGAACACAGATAGTTTATAACCGGGATTAACATATAGGATACTTTTTATCCCGATAATCCCGAAATTTTTGCTAAGTTAAAATACTACGCGGATGAAGTCGCGGGGCACAGCTAGTATATTATAAATGTCTAGTGTGCATGTGTCCGTTATTCATCTCCTAAACGGCTCGACAGATTTTAATATTGTTTGTTGTACTTATGGGGTCACATGGATGGGTCTTAGCTGTGGTTGGACCCGGTAGACGTGTTGTTGACACCCAGAAAATAAAATGACGCTAACGAAGCTGCAAAAGCTAATTACTTATAAACTAAGCACTTGGTACGTTGGAATAGATTATACAAGTGACCCGCAGGTATGGTTGACTATGGCTTAAACCTCCCCTGGTATGAAGGGAGATTGTGCGTGGTACATGTGAACTCTATGGAGTAAATACATCAGCGTAGCGATTTTACTACAATTCACATCAGCTACACCTTAAAGAGAACACTATATTTTTATTATAAGTAGCTTTTTTTCATGTACCTACTTAACAATGTCGGCAAACAAGCGAACGGCCCGCTTAACGTTAAGTTGTTATTGTAGCATATAGATGCTTGTAATACCAAAGGCATTTCTCGCACGTTACCGACCTTTAAGGGGAGTGGGTCAGAGCGTGGGTAAGGCACGGATGTGGTTGGGCTACCGGCTCTCTCACACATCGTACGAATCACAGCTATAATAGCTACTTTATGCCTATCTTCTGTAAGGGATAGTGCCATGTATATGACCTGTAATCAATTGTCTACAGCGTGGCCCTACGAGCGTTAACTTATCCTACTAATATTATAAATGCGAAAGTTTGTGAGTGTGGATGTATGTATGTATGTATGTATGTATGTTTGTTACTCCTTCACGCAAAAACTACTCAACGGATTTGGATGAAATTTGGAACACACATAGATTATAACCGGGATTAACATATAGGATACTTTTTAACCCGACAATCCCGAATTTTTTGCTAAGTTAAAATACTACGCGGATGAAGTCGCGGGGCACAGCTAGTACTCACATATTTTGTTCCATACCTTGTTCCATCAAAATGCAACTCTATACCGTAGCCTTCATTCCGATGTTCAATTTATTCAGCGTCGACTGATCGTTGCATTGAGGTGTATTAATACGAGAACCGTTAATATTTTAACAGGTATCGAATAGTTTTTGTCACAGCACATCCTGCGGCCAATACTCGGTGACACATTGAAGGGCTGTTTAAGTGAGTTTTAACACTTTTGTTCCGTCAATTATAAGTGTTACCGGAACATCAGAATTGAATTATGAAATGCTGCGCTTTTAAAAATAAAGAAACGGTTGTGTGCAGGTAAAATTGTCTTGAAATATCAAGACAATTTTACCTAACAATCTTTTGATAAACAATAGCTTGTGATTTTCTGCTGTTACAAATGTGCGACATAATAATGTACGTACTTGCTATAAGGTAGCTGATATGTAGGTGCATAGGTAGATGCCTAGTGAAGACAGATTAAAATTCCAGGCAATAGCCCTATTTTCCCAGTTCCTTACGGGAAATCCATTGCCCAGATGCTCTAAGGTGTTTTATTCATAAAACCACATGAACTTGTAACATTTTGTTAAGTTAATTAAACTGATCCCAGCTCACGAATAACAAATTAACTTAGTAATTGCATTAGTTAATTCAGAGTAGATAATAAAACTCAACTTGAGCACTAAACTAATAATAATTTATAATGACGCCATTACGCTATCAAGGTATACAGGTAGCTACGTTTTATTATGTTAAATACAAGTCCGTTTAATTAAGTAAGTAAGTACTTACATTAATAATACCTTTTTGTTTGTCTGTCTGTATGATTCAAAGGTTTTTTATTAAAGTCATAATATCTATCAATATCAATGACGTGACGACTATGATTTCCTAAGGGTCCTTCAGTATCGATTAGGCGGATTTGGGACAATCCCTGACAATAATTGTTAAAAAGATAAAATGGTTTTAAAACTAATATCCTATTTTATACTTTTTTATAGGAAACTTGAAGAAAAAATACAATATAATAATTTCAGTGCTCTACTTAGCAAAGTTGTTGCTATAAAGTAAGTTTAACTTAAGCTACACGCACAGACTATATAAACTTTTAATTTAATTATACTTAATTAATTATAATATATTGGTAATATCAAGTAATGCAAACAAGGTCTCGAGCGACGGGCTACCAATTAGGTGTACCATGGTTTATTCCGAAATTTTTGGACAAGTCCCTATTTAAAAAAAAATATAAAGTTACTAACTGTTACCTGCCGTTTGGCTAGCTTAGATTTTATTTTCTGAATGTCGACAATAACGCCACCTACTAGGTCCAACTATAACTAAGAACCATCCACGTGAACTTAGAAGAACAAAAAAATACATATAAAATGGTCAAACCGTTAAGTAGGTGAAGAATGATGAACACACACACACTGGAAATTCCATATCATGAAGATTATTTATAAGGTTATAAGATAAAAAATATATTCAATCACGTACAACTCTATAACTTTTGCGTTTAAAAATATATTTTAAGGTCGCCAACAAACTTTCTTAAAGCACAGGACATTCCCAAGACTCTCGAATACACAGACACCCTACATGCTGCCGCTGTATCTTAGTACAAGTGCAGCGAATTAAATTCGCGATTAGCATACGTAATTACAACTCTTATCGGGCCTTAATTGCGATGTAATGAATCAACTGACGTATATTCTACATTATACTTAGACTTGCCTGCCTCTATGTGCTATTTATCAGTGTATAACCTATATGTTCTAGAACTATCTAGTAACTTTTTATGTCGGGACCTACTGACATTGAAGATATTTACTACCGAGTTACTATAGACATAGACCAAGGAATGTGAACGCTCAGGCTAGTTCTCTCTTCTCTCCCTTTCGATTCCTTAACAATTATTTTGGACTTTTTAAACAACCTGTATAAATCCTGGTGTGGAGTGTGTGAGAGTGTCATTAACTGACCTTCTTCTCTAGTGTTTTTGAAGTACTAAACTAGGTTATACTCGCGAAGTAGGCACCAAATTTATCGCGACTAATTTATCCAAGTAATATATGCAAGTCTAAGTTATTGAGGAAACAAAACACTGTTCATTGTCATTCAAGTCAAGCTGAATGCAATATCTTCGCTGTTTCGTCCGATAATTAAATAATTAATTTTATTCACATAGTTACAACTACCGGTTTTTGGTTACCTAATGAGGTACCTGCAACCTAATTGATAGCTACATTATATATTTTCAGCGTACCTAAATTAATTAGGTGATTAAAACATTGAGTTTAATATATGTTTATTTAAAATTGGTGGTTTGGTAAACATAACTAGGTACCTCTTATGTTGAAAACTATGTTCGAGAATTATAAAATTTTTTTTTTATAATATTTACATGTTTACGAAATATTGCTATTATTCAGACGTAGAATTAAACGTCGTGCCACAAACAAAGCCGAACACAGTGACTTTGTCGCGTCGTCTATTGCTTAATTTATTTAATTTGCATCCAGGCTGTATATGCGGTGTTCTAATTGCTCGGGTGCCGTTCGCCCACTTATCATAATGTCTCGCAAATCACGACGCTGCGGGAATAAATCTAGCGTCGATAGGACTTGGCCACTGGTCCGGCAGGGTTGCTACATCGCTGAAATATTGTTATGGTGAACCTCATATGTGATATAGCTCCTTATGTTAATTAAAGGATGTATCCACTTCTTATTTCTGTTGAAGATAAATAAAATAATAACTATTTGACTTACTTTATTTAGACTTCACTTAATTTACTTGACTTACTTGTTTGAAAAAAGGAATACGTTCTCGTTTCAAAAATGGTACATAAAACATTTTCTGTGATAATGCCAGTACATTACGAGTATTTAGCCACCAAAATTATCGGAAAAGCATACTGTCACTGTTATTCTTATTTATGAAATTTGTGATGAATATAGGTTGCTTGTATAGCTTCAATAGGTCACAAATAAGTATTGGTGACATGTAACCACAAACACGTTTTATCTCAATGCATTGTGATAGTTAATTAAATAGGATCTGATGACGTAGCAACCCTAAAAAATCCAGTTACGCACAAAAATGGAGTTTAGCGCACGCGAATTTCTAACATAAATCCGGCCCGACTCCCCATCGGCGCGCACGCAGCCCGCCGCGCAACTTTATTATGTATCAACACGAAATTATTGCACAATCCACATTATTAGCGATACCTAACAATCAATTTGCATCTCATATCAGATACTGATCTTTATTACGTTGCGTTAAAATGCACTTGTTTTTATTATTTTGTTGAAGAAAACCGATGCCTTGTGTATTAATAGATTAATACAACCAAAACCTAGGTAACCTTTTGCCGATTTGTCACGAGGGTCGGATACTTTCATACCCTTTGGCGCGAGAACTGGCCATTTTGATGGTATTTTGATATCGAGATGTTTTAGGAAAAATACATTACCGGACAAAACCAACGTGAATTTTGAAGCATCAAGGCGGACTAGATCTTTTATACAATAATCTACCTAATTGCGAATCAGTCTCCCGATTAACAGGTTCCATGTTACTAAACGGCTGGCTTTTCTCTCGCCTTTTCGTATTCAAGAGCATCACTTCAACGTCCAGATATTCTAGATAATAACATCCTGTTACTACCAAATTGACGCAGAAACCTAACTCTATCCAGCTCGAGTTCCAGCCTTACATAGTTTATCGATCAGTCTTCAGCTATATGCTATAACTGATCAAATATACACTCCTTCCTGTATTTACGTACTACATAACCAACACAAAACACCCACCTTGTACGTTGAGACTAGAAATCTATGCCTACAGAGAGGCTAGGCCGAAAATTATTGGGGGGTGGGGGGAGTGGGGTCGGAGATGGGGGCCGTCGCCGGCCTGATATGTGACCGGAGAGTCTTGTTCAACAAACGATGACGATGATTTAAGCTCAGGCGTTTTAAGTGTATTACTGGGAGAAATCCGGCTTTTGGGCTTGGGCTTAGATTTGAGTGAGCCCGCCATTATGGGAGGGAGGCTCCTCGATTTATGTGTGCCTGTCCATTTGACGGCGGCCGTTAGAGTCGGGAGCGGTGCCGTCGTTTAGTTAGCGATCGCTATGAGGTAACGGGTTTTGTTTTGATTATGTGTGAGGTGTTTTTTATGAATACAATTTTTTATTGGATCACAATTAATTAATACTGGCAATGTGTGTATGTGATGACATGCTGTTAGGTTCCATAAAACAAAGTCGAACAAGCTGATTAATATCTATAAGAACATTCTGAAAATGAAAACTGACAACTGGGATACTGCTTTGGGATACTAAAATAAAATTAAATATCTAATGCTCCGATTTGGTTGTCCACTAACTGGAGTCTGAAGGAGTTTTTTTTTGGAGTTTTAGAATATTTAATTAACTATTTTGCTTATCGTAGAAACTAAATCTGAGGAACAAAGTAAAATGTTCTAAATCAGTCACGCTCAATCCTTCGCGGGAACGCAAAACCCGAAACAAACCAAATTCGATATCGAATTTTTCTCGAGTTAATCTTGTATTCAAATTTTAATTATATCATTCTGGCGTTTGAATAAAAACGAATTCATTTCATCGCTGTCGGTGAATAATAATGTTCGGACGAGGCGGGTCTCGAATTACAAGGGCGCGTGTCACACCGTGCTGTGGTGATTAGAGTTAACATGGCGGTTGTGATAAATGAAAACCCGAATATTATGAGCACCATTTAATTAATCATTAATTTTTTTTAATTAATATTATAGTTTACAGTTTTATAAATTCACCATACAAGATGTAGGGTAGTTGGAAAAACGGCTCGCACTCCAAGGCATAATCAAATCACGACATCGCTTCAGTCTCTTTCTGACGACAGTGGACGTAACACGTAATTGATTGAATTAGATATTTCTGAGTGATTACTTTTATAAATAATTACGAATTAAAATTTTGTTTTTGGTTTTACGTTCCGCGCAAGTATTGAATCTAAAGTTTTTTGTGATGTTAGAAAGTGATACTTATCGACATTTTATAAAGGTGATTCGCCATTTTTACCCGACTCCCAAAAAGGAGCAGGTTCTATGTTCGTTCTATTTTCTGTCCTACGCTTGCGCTCCATTGTGAAGTGCAGCCACATTTATGGAGATCAACAATTAATTCCCATCTCTGGATCCGGAAAAGCACTTTTCATGACCTCATATGCATACTAAAATTATGCCGTATGATTGCGCTTAGAATATATTTGGAGGTGCAATCGGATCTGGCTGATGTCAGTCGGCATGCTGTCAGCTTGACAGGCACTATATTTCACCCACTACTCTAATTCATAGTTCTACCATACTATATTATTATACCATACGTTCAATACACTCGATACTTGCTAGCGTAGTCTACGTAAAATACTTCTACCTATAGTAAATTGTTATTTCCCTAGTTAACCTATAAAGATGTTGTACGAGTATTTTAAGTAGACTGTAGCGAGCAATCAGTGTAAAGCATACCGCAGAACTACTTTATTTAAAACATTATATATTTGAGCTTCAATTGAGGATAACCTCAAATTGTTGAAATAAGTTTAAACGTGACATTCTTCCTGGCGCTGACATAATTTAGCCCTTTTGACGTCACACTTCTGGGCACGGGCCTTTCCTTACTACGAGGTGGTTTCAGGCCGTAATCCACCACGCTGGCCCATAGCGGGTTTGCAAATTTCACATGTCTTTCGAAAATTGGTTAGATTTTCTAAGACATGCAGGTTTCTCCACTATGTTTTCCATCACCGTAAGCAAGTGATAATCATTATAGAAATTATGATTCGCACATAGATTTCGATAAACCCAGAGGTGCGAGCCGGGGTTTGAGCCCAGGACCTGGTGCCCGCAAGACGCGTGCTTTACCAATCTGCTATAACTGATTTATGTACTTGTGAACTAAAATGAACCGCAACGGTGGCTCTCACACATTTCGTACAATTCATGTTTGGCAGTATAATAATTACTACTATATTTATTTACTAACTTTTAATTTTGGGTAGACAGATAAACATCAAACTTTAACCAGTCGTCGGGGGAAGAATAATGTTATATTTAACACAATGAATGTATAAATAAATTCATGAGTCCCGGAATATCTACCTACAGACAGACAGGGCGCTAACACAATCTGTACAAAGGGCACAGAGTACTCCCATTTATATAATACTCGTCAATAATAATTTCATTAAAATGTAGATCTAGTTAAAAGCATTTTTTCTGATTAATTTTCAGTCGCGGGACCGCTCTTCTTTTTTTTAATTGAATATCAGGCCACTTTGATGGCGCGACGAGAAAGGGTTGAAAAAAAGTTCTCCCTCATTTGAATAAAATAACAGCACTCGCACTTTGCATTTACGGAGATATTTCAAATTATATCTGGACTCTTTTTTGTTTTAATTTTTTTTTGTTCCTCGTATTTATTTTATTTTTCCATCAGCGCTCCCGTCTAATTGAGTTAGGCCTCCAAATCGAAAATGTCGATCGAGTTGTAATTCAATTTATTTTTGTTTCTAATGGAGTTCGGAGCTTTTATTCTCTTTTTTAACTGTAATTTTGAATCATTTGCCTATTGAAGGGTTGGGTGTGTTTACCGATGCGGGGAGTTGGTGGGTGGAATATCTTTGACTTAAATTAGGTTTGCGTACCTGCTGTTATGTTACATGTTTGTGACATCGACGAGTGTACAATAAACAAGCAAGCGAGGTTTCTGTATGATTAAATTACTTTTTCAATAGTTCCGTTTATGTTTCTTAAATGTTATATGAAGTCAATTAACATATTTTTCTGCATTTGAAAATGAAAAAGATCATCTACATACTTGCTAAATACCACGTAGTGACCTACCACGTAATTAAATCTACTGTTTTCTTTTCAAATTTGAGTCGAAATAAGGTCACTATGATACTCACCTGTCCACTAGACGCCACAAACAAGGTTACATAATGAAGATTATGCATATGTATAACATTATTATATTAGCGCTGTAACAATGCCGCCGCGCCGCGGACCGTGCCTACTTCACAGACACTTGTCGCTTGTACATCGAGTGAGGAATCTTGGTACTTTTGAAAATCATAGCTAGATTAACGCCTTTTGTAAAAAAAAAGTAGCTGAAACAAGTGAATGTGGATAAACATTTTAAACGTGCTTGCTAATGCTACTTATATTTTTTTAATTAACTATCTGAGCGTGACTTCATTTCTCAGTAAAACCGATTGGATTTGTGGAGTTTTGAATAATGTTGTGGAGTACTGCGCTTAAAAATAAAAAAAACGAGAAAGTTACATAAATACAGGTTGAAACAGAAAGGGTATACTTTTTTTTCAAAAATTTAACTTGGTAATTCTGAAACTATCGGCGTTGGAGGAAACTTTAAAAAGAAAAGGTGTTATAGGGATACAGCTGTTAACAGATTTCATAAGTCTACAAAACCTTTAGTACTTCAACTGTCCCACAAAGCCGATAGTTTTAAATTTACAAAGTTAAGTTGCAAAAAAAATTGTATACCCTTTTTGTTTCACCTAGTATATTAAAAATATTTGAATAATGAAAAAAATATTTGATATATACTTGGGTTCGCGCTATCTATCTATCGGCAGTTCTGAATATAATTTGAGTAGCTAAAATAACAGAATCTTGTTAATTAAAATATATATCAACAAGTATCAAATGCCCACCGTCGTAGTAGTTTGAGTGAGAGCGTTTAAGAGAGTGAGAAAAGCTTGCCGCCCCGGCCTATTCGTTTCACGGAGGGCGGCACCTACCCTGTCTTTGCACCCGCCGGCGAAAGCTCGTAACTGAGGGAATTAGAATTTTAAACTAGCAGGTTTTTTATTCCTTTCTACAATATTTTCGCTACTTACTTTACGCTTGAGCGTGAGTAACATGTTTTTTTTAAATTTCGTCCTATTAAGTAACAATGTTTTTTATTCTAGTTTATTTTTAGTTACTGAAGTCATTTTTACAGGGGTGTAAATGGTGGAAGAAAACTGAAAAATGGTGACAACATTCAGGACCGCTTCCAAGAGGCGGAAAGAAAGCTGGAAACTAGGCGATAACACCAAGTGAGTACTCAAATATTTCTCTTATAATAAAACACAATGAAATTATGTACTTATACAAGGTGACACATAATGGGTATACTTTTTTTTTCAAAACTTAACTTTGTAATTCTAAAACCATCAGCTTTGGAGGGAACTTGAAAAACAAAAGGTGTTATAGGAATACAGCTGTTGACCGATTTCACAAGTCTACAAAACCTTTAGTACTTCAACTGTCCCACAAAGCCGATAGTTTGAGATTTACAAAGTTAAGTTGCAAAAAAATAGTATACCCATTTTGTATCACCTAGTAGATACGGAAAATATGGAAGCACTATTACCGAATGGCGTTCAGCAAGGCCCTTTAGCCAAGCGGATAGTCTACAAGCGATTCTTCAATTAAGTATTTACGCTTTAACTGTATGGGAATTACATAAGTCACGTGACCCGCTTATTAATAGCTCATGTCATTTCCATACATTAAAGCGTTAATTCAAATATGAAATCGATTTGGTTTCAGGGGTTGATTACTCTATGATCCATTCGTTCGAAAGATAAAAAGCATTAAAAAATTTATAAAAAAAAAATGTAATAAAAGTATTTTCTACAATTCGTTACTTACCCACCCTGTTTTCAAAGCTAACAATCTGAGAAGAATCTCGGGCGAGGTGTGCGGTGAGTGGCCCTTGGCGGGGTCGCCCGGCCACGGCTCGACACTCGGTTAAGCAGCACATAATTCAGTTTATTTAGTTACACCAATTCAATCAAGGAGACCGGTTGAAAAAAATGCAATCTATATATTAATACGTGAAGGAAAAACTTTCAACCGTTTTATAAGACAATTGCGCGGACGGAGAAGTATGAAATTTGGCACACTTATAGTTTACTAGCTGTGTCCCGCGACTTCATCCGCGTAGTATTGGATTATTGGGTTAAAAAGTATCCTATATGTTAATCCCGGTTATAATCTATCTGTGTTCCAAATTTCATCCAAATCCGTTCAGTAGTTTTTGCGTGAAGGAGTAACAAACATACATACATACATACATACATGCATCCACACTCACAAACTTTCGCATTTATAATATTAGTAGGATAGAGAAGGAGTGCAGAATGCAATATTTTCATATTATAATACTTAGAAATACAATAAAATCAGTAAATAAAACTTTACACACACAACCATGAATTGACACACACATTTGTAACCTCCACACGTACTGACTGTCTGACTGACAAACGGTGACAGTTTTTGGAGGGCGGGACTTCCATAGTGCATACTGCGTGCCAGTATCAAATAGTCTTTGACAATAAAACCTTAATGACGTTTGAAATTAAAATTTAAATGAATTATGGTCGATTTTCGACCATTATAACGGGAATACTAGTTATATAGTTGAAATAAAACTATTTTTTACGGATTATATCGCGTTTATTTAATTTTTATGTTCCCGACGTTTCGGTTGCTTTACAGCAACCGTGGTCACGGGGGGACTGAGGTGTTAGACGTCCTGATGTCATAGTTAAAAACTGGGTACCCTCAAAATTTAGTTGGTGTTTGCGGTCCGATCCACGCAGAAAGTGCTCACTGTGTCTTGAGGTCTTGCAATGGTACGCTTGGTTTTCGATTTAATTATATTAATTACTGGATCCCAAGTTGGTGGTAGCACCCAGCCATCTTCCCTATTGAAATTAGGATGTTTTTTAATTTCAATGGCCTCACGTATCATCCTTGGTCGGAATCGGTGTTCTATTGCGAGGATCTGTGGTGAAGGCGCCTGTCTAGCCCGCGAAGTTCAAATTTTTTGAGGTTTTTTAGAATATTTTCAAAATCTGACAATAATAAAAGCCACATTTTGTAGTTCGCGAAAAAGACCGTGTGCAGTGCATTTATTAATATATCCAACTTACTCTAAAACATTTCAAGAACGACAGCTATCCAGATAATCTGGCAATTTTTGTATATTTAGTGATTTACTAGTATCATATCCACCGTGATAATATTTAGAGTAAAATAAATGTATTAATAAACGCACTGCATACTGTGTTTGTCGCAAATCACAAAATGTTGTCTTAAATGTTTTCAGATTTTCGATAAACTATAAAAATACTCGAAAATTTTGAATTTCGCGGGCTAGACAGGCGCCTTCACCTTAAGTTGATATAGCATGAAATAAGAAAATGCCGGAAAATGCTTCGTTGTGGCGTCTCTCGGCAGTATTGTCCGTTGCCAGAAATTGAGTTTATTCTTATAGTTTTTTTCCAAGGGGTCGGTTGAAAGGGTTGTTATTATTTTTTTTCGCTACAAATTAGTAAAATTGTGCTTTTGTTCACGCTAATGAATGTCTTGTGGACGGGCCGGTGACGTCGCTCGTCTGAATTTCCCTCTAATTAATTGATTTCAATGGGAATTCGCCGAATTTGTAGCACTGAGGTTTGGTTCTTCAGTTAATTTGGATGTTATTTATATCCATCTATTGGTTTTATTCTCTTTATTTAATTATTGTTCGTGTTACGACAGTTTATTGTGAATCAAATGGTAATTTTGTACTGACTTCTAATTCGTCTATTTTCTATTGGAACTTAGAAATAAATGTTAATCTAATGCATTGCTACTGATACCAATGACTGTAAAATAAACTATGTAACTAAAACTATTTAGTTAAGGTTTTTAACCGACTTCCAAAAAGACGAGGTTCTCAATTCGGTTGTATGTTCTTTTTTATATAACAACTAGCTGAGCCCGCGACTACGTCCGCGTGGAATTTAACTTAACAAAAAAGCCCGCTCCCGCGTTGTAAGCTCGCGCGACCGCACCCATTTTTTCATTTTTTAAAATATTGTTTTTCTTAAATAAAAGTAGCCTAAGATACTGCTTATGACATCAGCTATCTACTAGTGAAAGTCCCGTCAAAATCGGTCCACCCGTTTCGGAGATACTCTTTGATTTCATGTGTTTTTATTTTTTTACGCGGAACCCTAATTGTTTTTCAAAAATTAAAGTAGCCTAAGTTACTCCCTATTACATCAGCTATCTGCCAGTGAAAGTCCCGTCAAAATCGGTCCAGCCGTTTCGGAGATTACCCGGAACAAACACACAGACAGACAGACAGACAAAACATTTTTAAATCGCGTTTTTGCTATAGGTGTCGTATGTACTTTCATATGCATTTAGTGAAAAGGTGTTATTTTGATATTACAAACAGACACTCCGATTTTATTTATTTGTATAGATGACGGTAAACACGCGTACGGCGCACGGCTTGCTTCATATTAAGCAGTTACCGAAGTACATAGATACTTATGATGCTTATATACCAAAGGCATTGCTCGCACGTTGCAGACCTGAAAGAGAGTGGGATAGAGGGAGGCCTAGGGTTTTGGGGTTACGGGTCTCTCACTTGAATCATCGTACGAAACGCAGCTATAATATCTATTTTATGCTGATCTTCTGTGAGAAGGTGGTACTACTCCGGTCGAGCCAGTTCGTATATAAGGTGCAGTCAATTTCTTCATTTGGGCTCTACCACCATTAAATTTGTTTGATCATATCCTACTAATATTATAAATGCGAAAGTTTGTGAGTGTGGATGTATGTATGTATGTATGTATGTATGTATGTATGTATGCATGTATGTATGTATGTATGTATGTATGTATGTATGTATGTATGCATGTATGTATGTATGTATGTATGTATGTATGTTTGTTACTCCTTCACGCAAAAACTACTGAACGGATTTGGATGAAATTTGGAACACAGATAGATTATAACCGGGATTAACATATAGGATACTTTTTAACCCAATAATCCAATACTACGCGGATGAAGTCGCGGGGCACAGCTAGTATCATCTATACCTGGAAGCCTTCTCTAGAATCTAGTCAGCAACATAAGTGAATATGATTAAGGAATTTATTAACACAGCCCTATAAAATTATCATTCCTCTAAAATTCACGAGTTTAGTTAATCTTTAGTGCAATTGTGAACGTTAGAAGTATTATAAGCGCGTGTTTTATCGCAGCGACAATCAAAACGTACGTTCCCAGCCGCAAGTTTAATTATGCAAACATCAAGCCGTCGCCAGATTTCTCATTAGAGCCAAGATAATGACGGTACACACTGTCGCAAAATTAGATAGCAAGCACGCACCCAAACAGATATATATACGGCACATTAACATAAACCGAATTTGCATGTAAATTACATTTTACAGCATCTTAATTAAAACATTTTGGCATTATAAATGATCAAGCGGGGAGAAGGGTGGGTGTACCCCTGACCTTACAGCGCCCCCCTCGTTCGGTTAATTCGATAGTTTGAAATTTTGAATTACGAACTCGACGTTCGAATTTGGTGCTTTTTTACGATGTTAAAGGCGGTTTACAGTTTAAAGGCTTGTCTACATAGCATCCGTGTCGTTACCTTTTCCCGTATCGTAAAGCTGTATTGAGATCCGTTTTATTCAGTATCTACTTTGATTGGACTAAAATGGAAAGGATTGTCGAGAGGCGGCTCTTTGCGTATTATGACCACGGCATATTGTTGACCAATATGGATACGATGATCGTATCGGTGATACATATCTCAATATTATCGTATCTTAATATTTTCAATACCTGTTCAGATGTTTTAGTGGTGTGACATTTTATCGAAATAATCAGCATCGCTTTTCTCTAATCGAAATTTGTCTTACTAAGTAGTTAGTTAGGAGATCCAACAATATCTCTTCTTAGTTGCCTCCCCTCCTCCCTTAAGGGTATTAAGAGTAACTTCTTTAAATAAGTTTGCAATTAGGGGCGACATAAAATCTACATAATTGTGTAAGTTCAGTGGTGTTATGTTTTGACAATAACGATTTTGTCCGCAGCAGCCTCGGTGTAATAAGAAACAGGCATTATATTGAGTTTGTTTGTGAAAATAATTAACAACCTAGTCATAAACATTTATACACTAGTAGTAGGTACCTAGATTGTGTAGACAACTCTAACATAGTGTGAGTGATTCCAAACTCTAAAATAAAGGTAAGTACATAAACAATATCTATGTTTAAAAAAAAAAACTTTGTTGAGGAATGAGTTTGTTGACACAGCATGTTCATACCTCAAAGCGCAATTTTGACACAAATGTTTTGTCGCTATAGTGTCGTTACTTCAAAACACGGAATAAATAATTAAGACTGGCGCTAAGGCGAGTAAAAGTAACAGTGTTTGGTGTACGCCTCCGGCGAGTCAGTCCACTCGCTTTGTCGCTGCACTAATATTAGGAACAGGCGGAGGCCTCCAGAGAAGCGACACTAACTTTAAAAAAAATTAAAAACGGCGACGTTAAATTCGAAATTTGAACTATTTTTTTCTCCAACTTCATTGCTATATTTCCAGCCAGCATTGCCAGTAACTTGTCGTCAATTGTACCATTTTGCCCTCTCTTGGTCCCAGTCCCCTACAAGTCGCCAATGTGCGAGCAATGCCTTTCGTATTGTAAGCATCTATAGGTTACGGTAACTGCTTAACATCAGACAGGTTGTAGGTACGCTTGTTTCCTGACTTTGTCATATAGAATAAAAAAACGAATATAAAGGTTATTTAGATAATGAAGGAGTTCAGATCTTTAATTATTTATTTAAACTAAATTTTAGTAACGGTAAGGCCGTGGCCTCGAGAGAACGATAGTAGTGACGCGGATTAATGGTCGGATGTATAATGGGCCTTACAAGATTATGCCTCGGTAATTGCTGTCCGTTGTCGCCATATAATGAGTAGAATATTTCTTTAAATTAGTGCTATACTTAAGTACTTATAATGTATAGGTACGATACTTTTTTATAATCATACATAATCTTAAAACATACACTAACAATGCCGACAACACATCCTCTTGAAGTGCAGAAATAATAACTCCATCAACAACTCTTGGCGCGAAAAAGAAAAAGCAGGAAAATAATGATACAAAGCTCTTTATTTCACACAATTACAGCGATATGTGGAGGAGCCGAGCCGTTGAACATTCACAATTAGTTGCTTTCGCTCCCGCCGTCTCACAGCCTAGAATATTTATTGTACAAAAAGCCTCATACAGGCAGTGCGAAAATAATTTCAACGTGAAATTATTCATCTATGACCGTTACGAAAATAGGTGTGCATTGTGTAAACGTGCACGGGCTCCAGCTACGTGGATTGTACTAAAAACAGTCGCCTAGTGTCAAGTGTAAATCGCCTTGTTAATTTCACTAGCCCTGCGGCGAAATTCGCCGAGGACGCATTGTGTGCCGGCTTTATGTTGCGTCTTCCCGTTGTCTGTACACGGCTTTAATTGCTCGCGTCATTGGCGCGCTTTTTTGAAAAAAGAATGACGTGTAATTAACGCGCGAATATGGAACGTGACAACGCGCGTTCTGAGGGAGCGATTTTTTTAATTTTTTTAATTAGGCACGCGAAGGGTTGTGTTGGTACGGTGTTTTGTTTTCATTGTGTTGTTATGAGTACAGTTATGACGTGAAAATAAAACACGAGTATTAACTGTATTATTAAATTTAAATGTTTTTTATTTATTGTTAGTCTTATAATTTATTGTCATTAGATTACAATATGATAGACAAGCCACATCACCATAAATTATAATTACGTCTTGTAGATTTGATAGTTAGGATGAGGCCAGACAGGTGAGTGGATTTGGACGTACAACAATGCCGCCGTTTGCAGCATATGACCCAGCTAAATGAGACACACTCTGTCTAACTATTCAGGATCCAGACTGGTTGGTCCATAATAATTTACCGAGTAATTCATTTGATATATACTTTTAACGCTTCCCGCGATTTGTAAATAAATATTTTTTTTTTTGCGAGGACAATGACTGTCCGAAAAAAGCGATGATACATGATCCTCGTTTGCTCGGTCGTGTACATTTTTTTTTATTAAAAAAAAATCACATTAACGGCCTTCATTGGGGCGGCGATAAATAATGCCCTCCTTATTCAAATTTTTTGTTTTTGTTCATCCCCGAGCGTTATAAATGAGGCTTATTTGGAAACGGAATGATAGGGAGCGATAAAAATTCTCGATTATGCGCGTTGTGTGTGTGCAATGGAACGAGTTGGTAATCGTATAATTTATCAAACGAGTCACTGTGCCGGTGTACACCACGCCTAACACCCCAACGTGCTTTCAGGGTGAACAAAATCAAGGCATCTAATATCATCATCATCATCATCTGCCTTACCTTTTCCCATTATCTGGGGTCGGCGCAGTATGTCTTTTCCTTCCATACATCGCGCTTTCCCGTCATACTCACATCCACTCCAACCTCGTTCATATCATTCTTAATACAATCCATCCATCTTTTCTTGGGCCTTCCTCTCGCACTGTATCCATCCACATTCATATTCATCACTCGTTTAGTCACATGCTTCTCATCCCTTCTCATCACGTGTCCAAACCATTCCAGCCTCCTACCTCTCACTTTATCTGTTATTGGCGCTACCCTGACACTACCTCTTATATACACATTCTTCACCTTATCCATTCGCGTCACTCCACACATCCATCTCAGCATTCGCATCTCAGCAGAGTGGAGACGTTTCTCTTCCCGCACTTTAGCCGCCCAGCATTCCGAGCCGTACATGATTACCGGTCTTATAATCGATTTGTAGATTTTTCCTTTAATTTTGACTGGCATCCTTGGGTCGCATGTAGTGCTGGTAACTTGTCTCCACTTCTGCCATCCTAATATCTAATTCTTCTGCCATCCTAAGGCATCTAATATCATACGAGGTACCTAATAAGTATAAAGATATAGTGAGTATTAGGCCCATCTCTCAGACTTGTGATCGATTTATTAATACGAACCCTAGAGTAGAAAATCTATCCTAGAGTAGCAATTGAAAAGAGTTTAAGTCATGATTGACTCCGAGATACGTTTTTGATATTATGTAATAATAAATATCGCCAGACTGACACACCAACTGTACGGTCCCAAACTAAGCAACGCTTGTACTATGGGTACCGTACAATGGACTGGGTGCGATCCCAGTGACACCTAGCCCCGATAAAATTACATTTCCGTTATTTTCCCCAGTGGGAACCGAACCTGCAACCGCCATGCAGTGAGCCGAGCGGCCTACGCTCGAACCACTGCGACAAGCGGTCGTGTTTTCTCATTTTTCTTAGTATTGACACGATATCGTCGCCCACACCGATATTGGCGACGAGACTAAAGTCCAAGTTCACCATCACATTAACGTACCGTTTAGAGCAGTACCTAACCAATTGTTTAATAATTATTTTAACAATCGTTCACCTCTCTAACTATCCGTTAGTGTGTTGGTGATGACGGTCCTATGTTCTATGGTCGGTTATCAACGCTTCTTTCAGTGACACCGCCCATTCATTTTAGTTTCGGATGTGGTCATCTACGGCCATTTAAAAAAGTCACCCTGTACACGAGAAGCAGGTGAGTTGACAACTGTGACAAATTAAGGCCTATTGAGAAACACGGAACACTATGCAACCAAAGATCCGGGTTCTGATGTATGCATGACCTTGCGGTAGCTGTACGGTGTATCGGTGTCATTTCCAGCCAGGATGTTCTTTTCCTGCATAGTGTTACGGTCTGGTTCTGATTAGAACGTTTTGTTACTGGAACTCTTTAAACAATTGTTTTGAAGCGAAGCTTCTATACGGACGTTCGGGGCGCTCGCCGCGCGCGCACTCTATCCGTGCTAAGCGTCAGACGTCAGTAGCGTTACACGATATATATAGGTATACAGCTGCGGAGCCTACGCTTTATACTATAAAGCTTCGCTTCTTTCGGGCGTCCCTAGACGGCACTGTTTTTTTTATGTAACAAAGTCGGCAAACAACCATACGACCCGCCTGATGTTAAGTAGTAACCGCAGTCTATAGATGTTTTCAATACCAATGACATTGCTCGCACGTTTGCCGACCTAAACGGTTGTAGGATTGAGGGTAGGGAAAGAAGAGGGTTAGACTTCCGGGTCTGTCACTCATAGTACGAAACGCAGCTATAATCTTATACGCTGTTCTTCTGTGAGAGGGTAGTACTATCCCGGTTGAGCCAGTCCGCATATGAGCTGTAGTCAGTTGGCTATAGCTTGGCTCTACCACTGTAAAACTGTACCATCGTAAGAATGTCCGCCCGAGCGGACATTAGCTCCTCCGTAAATCATCACGCGGCGTGGGCCTCTTCACGCCGCGCTGCTGACGCTCAGAGCCTCGTGCCTCCACGACCCTAAAGGTCGAGGCATGTTGCCCAGCATGGGGACACATATACCTGATAAGCTCGTCACGCATTCCACCTGAAAGGCGCTAGAGGTATAGGCGTCCTGATAATATTCTAGTCCATCTTCAAATTATAATATCCTAGAGAACTCGTCCCTATATTAGCATAATTTCGGGTACCTACATGTTATCTAATCGAGAAAAAAACTGTTGATAATATTTGAAGGTGTATATAAAAAGCACATTGAAGATGACACCCGAGCTAGTAACCAACTTCAAAGCATCCATAATGTATGAAACTTAAAGAAATGCAATGAAATCAAATAGCCCCATTGTAGATAAACGGTCCATTTCCACCGGCACAATTGAATGATCGCCATCCATTGTGACTATGTTTAGAGTTCCTGCGGGTAAGGATAGGTGCTCCGGTAACTCTGGCTGGTCCACTTATTGCGGCATTAGTGCTTTATTGGGTCACCGTATGCGAATGTTGATATGATAAGTGGATTATTAGGCGATGGAAGATTTTTATAATGGACTAGCTGCTGCTCCCTCGGCTTGCGCCTCAGGGTTCCTCGGATTTGCACTCGCTGAACGGTTAAGATAAAATTTGACCGTTACTGGATGCCCGGCAGATATGAAACATGAGTTGTGTACAGTATACGCGCGCACACACACACACTAAAGAGTTGAGAGTGGTGTCGTAAAGTGGCATGACGGTATGAGGACGCGTCATGCCATTTGCCGTGATGGCAAACTGGTTGGTTTTGGTGGATTTTACTACCGAACATCTATAGGCATGTTTCACATCAGAATGACATCATGAAGAAACTGGCACGTCCTTCAAAAGGCGTCTGAAATTCAACTAATGTTGTGGACTACGAATTGAATTATTTTTGCATCGAGGGGGAGTCAGTAAGTCTTATTTAATGGCAATAGACTCGTCCGCTATTATGATGGTTCCACATAATACTATTGTCAAAATACTGGTAGAGACACTGCAATGCAGCTCTGCCTACCCGTTCGAGAAATACATGCATAATTCGTGTATTGGTTGTCCGATTGCTGGCGCAAATAGCAATTCTTAGAATATTGTAATAAATTCCGTAGGTCTTCAAGATTCGGTGATATCGCGAGTGAGAAGTGGATCTCGCTTGATTCTAAGTATTGCGATATTACCAAGGTATTAATCACCACTCTTTGGCTCTACAAGCTTCTCTACCAAAGCCCATTTTTTAATATTTTGCTAAATTTTCGCCTTACGCATATTATCGCGGATAAGAGAATAGTTCGCCTCTGTTCCAGCATTAGTATTACTCAAACAGTGTTGGGTTAGACTTTGAAGAAAGTTTTAGTAAAAGTGTTATCGTAATCTTCTTCGGGTAATTGAGTGTAGAGTGTCGTTATGCCTCTACCAAAGTCGTTTGTTTCCAACTAAAGTGGAATGGAAATCGCACTCGCACGTATAAAGTACACGACGGAATGATTCCCTCGTCTAGTGCGTGCAGTACGGGTGGCAACACTGCACTGCAAATTATGTGGACTGAATATCTGCTGTGTTGCCAACATTTTTGCACATTTTCACGTTATATTTTTAACTCGCCCTCATCTTGATAGGGTTTAGTTTAGATTTTTTACCGACTTCAAAAATAAGGAGGAGGTTCTCAATTTCAAAGAATTCCAAACCTTAAATAGTCTTACAATTAAAGTGACGATGTCTGTAACGTCAGTCGCTGGTCTGCAGGCGAGGCAAACGGGGTTAACTACTATTTAAGTTCAATGTTTTCAGCCTCCTACCCCCTTCCACCTTCGCTCCCACCACTTAATCAGCTGCCCTGGATACCGTAGACTATTCCACATCACTATTAATCTCAAGTAGCATACAAAAAATAATGTTCTCATCAATCCCGCATTTGCCGATCCGGTCAGGTACCAATTAAAAACATGCTTAAAAATAACGTCGGTAATTATGAGAATTCTGAATATTTTCCAGATTTGTGCCATCGGTTATCGACAACTGGGTATGTTTAAATTACGGGCGGAGCAAATTTTTATCTGCTTTTTTTGCCCGGCAAGCCTAGGGGTGGCGCGCCGATTTTTGTCGGCCTTATTTTTTTATCGAACGCCCCGAATGGACCACTTCAATGTGGGGTTAAACTGACGGTAGAACGAAAACTAACAACGCGCGGGATTTTTCTTTTCATGTTTTAGGACTTTTAGACCAATATCGAGCCTTATATTAAGTCTCAAGGGTTATTGAATTCGGATAAGTTTTTAATAAAAACTGATAATTCGAAGACTCAAAAGACTAGTTTGGTAGCATTATTGATTTTTAACAGTATATTAGTATCTTACGATTAAATATTCTACCTATGCAATCTGAAGCTAATCAAAATTGGCATAGCCCATCGTTTTGCAGAGTAACAACACGCAATCCGAGCACAATCCAGCCCAGCGGCTTTTGTGCTTACTTCCATATTCCGTTCATTGACAGGTTAAACAGCTGTTTAGGGCTGGCGGGAACCAAACTAATATTCCCTTATAAATAATTTAAGTTGATTGAAAATTTACTATTATTTAATGAAAAAACTATGGCCATTTATATAATAACCCTCCTTTCGACATATTTTACTCTCATCGTTAGTTAATTTTATTTCATTAATAACACATGACAATGTATTAAAAACCTTTTGTTTTATATTTTTAAAGATATTATGTAATAATATATAAAAATAAATAAATAAATATCGCCAGACAGACACCAACTGTATGGTCCCAAACTAAGCAAAGCTTGTACTATGGGTACCGTACAATGGTCTGGGGGCGATCCCAGTGACACCCAGACCTGGGCAAATTACGAAAAGGCCATTTCCGAAATTTGCCCTGTCGGGAATCGAACCCGCAACCACTATGTGCAGTGAGCCGAGCGGCCTACGCTCGAACCACTGCGCCAAGCGGTCGTCAAAATATGCGACATATATCATTTTTTAACCGCCGATGAAAAAAAGAGGGGTATTCTGAGTTTAACATGTGTATCTGTGTGTATGTCTGTGGCATCATAGCGTCCAAGCGGATGAACCAATTTTAATTTTATTAGAAAAGTATTCTGATCGAGAGTGTTCTTAGCTATTTTTCACGAAAATCGATTCAGCCGTATGAAAATTATATTATCAGCTCTTTTGAAGATTATAAAGCCGCTGCATCGGCTTTTTAAAATTTTCAATTTAGAGTTATATATGAACTTACCAACTTTCAACATTATTCTAAGTGTTTCCCATGTATGTAGTGTTAGAGCGTCCATTATATATGCCAGTTTCATTACATTGGCAGCCCTGATCGGCACTAACACATGCACAGTAGCCGTCCGTACCGAATGCCTTATTAATAAACATACGCTAACAATAAATAATTGTTTATAATGAACTTTATAATATATTAGTGCGGATAGTTCATTATCTCGCGGGCTGCGCGCACGCACACAGGCGGGCGTTCACGCAACGCGGACAACCGATCGGGTACTTTAGTGATGGGCAACTTATAAGTCAATGATATTATTCTAAACACATGTTATCTTATGCATATTAGGAACTAGCGACTGGTACTGACCTTACAGGGATTTTTACTACTAATTATTTTTATTTAACTAGTAAGTACGTATTATAGACCTACCATTCGGAAGAAATTCTCTGAATGATAGTGAAACCACATCAGCGATGCATAGTTTAGAAAATCTAGGCGAACAAACATCGATACAGAAGCGGATAGTTGCTTTGTTTATCATAGAGATTATCTTTGTACCCATTTACAATATTTAGCTCTACTCCCAATCGTTGTAGCGTCTGTATCTTATTTTTAAATTTTAATCTAGTTAAATGATAAGCAGTGAAATTGTAAAACCGTATCATATCCAGATGACTGGTTTTTGCGTGATATTCCGACATTTCCGGCACAAACAAACAAATTAAAACACACTCTTTTAAATAAGGTGATGTTGATTCAACGTAATTGTACATACCTACTATTTTTTTGCTTTCTGACATCCATAAGACAAGAGAGAGATGCTATATTGACCCAACATCTAGTAAATTAAGTATCGATACATTTTCTTATCGACTTATGCCCATCCCTTATGTGCGCAGAGGCATCGCCGCCGCATTTTCTTTTATCGACGCATTGATTAATGCTGCTTGATTTGAATAATAATTTTCTGATACAAATGTTATTGTGTGATAAATTTTGTGCAAATTGTAACGTGAAACCGACTCGTGAGTTATAGTTAGTTCTGTTTTGTATGCTATCTGTACACTTTGATTTAGTGGCTCTGTATAGGGGAAGCATTTTGTTATTTTGTTGTTAGACTCTACAATAGATACTCAAAGAATAATGATTAGTAAAAGTTACTAGAACGGACACTTTGAAAACTGACATTCCTCCAACACAGTTTTGTGAGACATTTCTGTCAAAGATTAAAAAAATACAGACAGCTCTATCATGAGCTTGTACGTTTGCAGAAGTTGTTAGTCGCTAGTGTATACGTAAACAAATGTATGACAAATTTAACAATTTGTCATACATTTGACGATACATTGTACAGCCTAAAAGATGCCCGAGGAATAACTTCCTCGGGCATCTTTTAGGCTGTACAATTGGCCATAGAAATAATTGACGTAAAGCCTAGTAACTAGCGAAAACTCATAGTAGAGCTACAGAATCTGGTGTCCAATGGAAGTAATTAGAAGCGCGTTGTGACGCAAAACAACATAAATATTACAGCGCACAGTTATTTTCTTATATTTACGCGAATACTACACATTGATATAAAACTATTTTACGGACTATATCGCGTTAATTTACTTTTTTATGTTCCCGACGTTTCGGTTGCTTTACAGCAACCGTGGTAACGGAGGGGACTGAGGTGTTAGACGTCCTGATGTCATAGATAAAAACTAAATAAAAAGTAAATAAACGCGATATAATCCGTAAAATAGTTTTATTTCAAAGCGCACAGTTGCTTTCTTCTTCAATTACATTTTGGACTCTATGCATGGGTACTTTACCAAATCCCGTCTAATTTCTCCATCTCTATCTCCTCTACAGTTCAAACGTCACACTTCAATTATTCGATAAAAAGTTTTGCCAAGTCCAATGTTAACATCTACAACAGTTCAATTCTAAAGGCAACCTTGACCTCGAGGTGAGGAATGAATCGCAGAGGTGAAGGTCGCGATATAAAGACCGGGGTATCACAGGAATGAGATCTGGACAGACAGCAAACACGGCTACTCGGTTACACAGACACGGAACAAACAAAAAGTGTTTCGGTGAAGATAGGATACTAAAGAGCTGTTGATATAATTATATAGTTTTTTTTATTCCAACTTGAGTATGTTGTAAACACGTTGCTAATCTAAATTGAAGAAGTCTTGGTTAGAAATCAGGAAAATAATGAAGATGATCGGTAGTATACGGATGAAAGAAGCTGCTCTAAGTCAAAGTGGATAGAAAGTTATACCAACAATTATCTAACACTTTCTCTAATTGAAGATATAAATATACTTAGGTTTATAACTTCTGACTTCCTTTGGGCTATTAAGGGGAATGTTAAACTGACGATCCGTGACAGTCGTTAGCGGTAGAAGCACTAGTAGGGTATATTTTATTAAGCATTTTTTGTTTCAATAATATATTATTTTTTCCTAACAACCCGACGTTTTCACAACATTTTAAACAAATCAATATAATAAATGCTTATTTTAGAGAAATTGGTCATATTACTACCCATGCAACCTATTTTATTTTAAAATAAAATGTAACGTAATGTTGTTTGCCATTTCGGTGGAAAAAATATTGTCACACCAATTCCGACGTTTGTCACAGTTCAACCACTCTGTATATATAGAGAGAAAGGTAGGGCGGGCGCCGTAAGTCCGGTGGTCCCATATTTCACGGCGTGCTGTAGGTGCCGCCTGCGCCGGTCTTTTATACTTAAAACAAGACGCGTTGATAGTTCCTAGTACTTGATTTAGTTAATTGCCGAGTTTATTTGCCGCTACACTTTAATTATAGCTAATATTTTACTAAATTATGACCAGTATTTCCAGTCTATGTAATGCCAATGCATTCATCCGGTGCTAATGATGTCAAGTTCATTGTGAAATATATCCTGATTTTTTGGCTGTCTGGCTCTTTCCTTAAAACAGATTCCTTTTGGTTCCGAAGCACTGATCAAATGGGGTATCGGTTCCAAAATGTCCCGATTATCCTATGGCAGTTGCTCCTTGTAACACTCTTGTAAATCACCGGTAAATAAATATCGCCAGACAGACACACCAACTGTACGGTCCCAAACTAAGCAAAGCTTGTACTATGGCTACCGTACAATGGACTGGGGGCGATCCCAGTCAGACCCAGACCTGGACAAATTACGAAAAGGCCATTTCCGAAATTTGCCCCGGCGGGAATCGAACCCGCAACCACCATGTGCAGTGAGCCGAGCGGCCTACGCTCGAACCACTGCGCCAAGCGGTCGTCGAAGTATTGTAAGTAAGTATGCTATGATAACAGCTTAACATCAGGCACATTGTACGCTTGTTTGCCGATTTTGTCAAATATAAAAAAACAATACAATTAAAGACAATTTCACATTAAAGGTATTAAAAGTATTAAAGGTATTAAAGGTATTAGCGTAAATATACAACATTCTAAGAAATTCAAGAACGTCTAACAAGGTGTCTGGAGTTATCGCAACAAAACGCAGGCATCGCGGACCTCATTACAGGCGAAATGCGTAATAAACCGGCACATTACTCTCGTACAGGCACTATGTACGCCTCGCCGTAAATTACTTACTGTCGCCGAATGCCGCATCAGCGAATAGTTTGTGCTTACACAATGTGTACGGCTCAGGTCGTTCAAGAAACGGAGTGGAGTTAGGTCAGCAGTGAAGGGCAAGTATTTCTGAAACAATCATACTTAAATGTTTTCATGAATTTGTTTTTTATCAGTCCTTACGTAAGTCTTAGACAAGACTTTTAATAATTAATCGTCATCAAAGTGACTACACATGCATAAACTTTTTTATAATTGAACTAGGTAAGCAGAGACGAACTATTGAATAAAGTTTTCTGGTTTTTCCCATATTAGTAGTACACTACTGAAAGCTGAAACAGTTCAGTCGTTTTCATAGATTTTCTTTTTAATAATTATGATAAATGTGAGGAATGGGGAAGAAAGGTGGTGAAGAAAGGTTCTCGAGTGGCGACCTCGAACCGGAAGACGCAGAGTTGGACGGCCCCCCACTAGATGGACCGACGATCTGGTGAGAGTCGCGGGGAGCCGTTGGATGCGGATAGCGGGCAACCGTCCATTGTGGCGTTCCATGGGGGAGGCCTATGTCCAGCAGTGGACGTCTTCCGGCTGATGATGATGATGATGATAAATGTGAGGTAGTTTCTGATGTGATGTGTATAGAGAGCCAAAAAGTCGCGGTTTGATGAATGTTTATTAAAATTTCTGAAAGTGAATCAATCGAGTGCCTCATCATCATCATCAGCCTATATCAGTCCACTGCTGGACATAGTCCTCCCCTAATGAGCGGCATAGCGCCCTGTCTTCAGCTAGCCGCATCCAGCATCTGCCTGCAGTCTTTCGCAGATCGTCATCCCACCTGGTCGGAGGGCGTCCTACACTATGTGTAGTGTACGAGGCGAGTGCCTATTGAAGATCAACTCTCTTCGTCTAAAAATCTAAAACATATTGTCTACAGCGCGTATGTCGTTAATATTCCGTGTCGACACCATTGGAGCCGACGCAGACGGGGCGCGAACTTGTGTCCCTCCCCATTGTGTGGACTTGAAATAATAATCTGGAACGGTAGTAATGAGTCCACGAGCCAAGACGCGCTCTACAATAACCGCAAAAATTTGCTTATTTAATTTAACTTGCGCCTATGACATCAGATAGGTATGTCATGTTAAGGAAAGTCTACGCAGCATCGCAGAGTGGACGGTAGGTAATTTAAGATTATAGCATAAATTAAGATAAAACAAGTTACACATTTTTGTGTTTATGACAGACTGGAATGTTTCAATTTAAAAATGTTAAAATTAGCTATAGAATCAATTAAGAAAAAAAACCCTTGTCCGGCGTAAAAATGTTATGCCCATTGTAGAACTCATGACCGCAAGCCGTCCGCCTTAAGGCTGACTTCTTATGCAGATTTTACGAGAGGTTATTGCTGTAAGCAGCGCTTGAATTGCTTAATTGTTCGAATCAGACAGTCCCGCTAACAAAAACTACGGTATTCGATGTTTTTGGCAACAAAGCGATATGACACGTTCGCAGCGGTATTTTGCTTAATTATGTAAATTATTTGTCTGTGCTTTTGTTTAGCTTAATAATCAAATGTGCTTTACGTTTTGGTCGCAATTTGTACTCGTGAATTTTACTAAAACCGTACTTAGTTAATAAATATGTCTAGTATTTCTCAATGTTCAAAACGCAGTGTCCGTGAGTGATGGAGGAATTTGTTGAATTTCATCAGGGACAATAGCCATTTCAGGAAAGAAAACCAAGTCTTACTGTATAGTATCTGTAACAATAGTTGAGTCATACGGTGATACCTCTGATTCAGTCCAACATCGCGTCGATCCTTAAAGAGAAGTCCACATAATAGCTCGTAGTCACAGCCACATTTAGGCGCCGCCATAAAAGTATTAATTGCACATGAATGTCGCCATTTGCTGTTCCTCCAGTACAGTCATGGAGTCAAGTACTTCTAATCCAAATTATTTTAAATAGAAGTGAGGGAGAAATAAAATTAAGATTAAGTAGAAATGACAGAGAAGTGGATAATAGTCTTTATTCCAACTCGATTGTCAAATCTCGATTATTTTATTGAAACCTACATCCGTACTTATTTGAGATTGATACAATGCGTAACCTACCGAATACGGCTGAAGGCGCAGATGGATAAATTTTTCTGTGGGAGCGTTTATTTTCCAAGTTCTTTGATTGCCAAATCAAAGCATTTTAACTAATAAAATCATTCTTAAAAAATGGAGATAACATCTATGTTTCATTACTCTATGTCATCCATTGTATCAGTTTGTTCTGATATAAGCCGTCATAACGATTAATTGGCATAAGTACTAGGCGAGGCCCGATAATTGCGAGCTGTAATATCAGCGGGTGAGTCATCTTATCCATCTCGCTTACGACCTTATGCCATCATATTTTATTAATGATGTCATAGAAACTATACTTGGAAATAGATCTGTTTGTGATTTTCATTAAAAAATAAGTTTTATTTAATTTTTAAAAACTATACTAATGTTTTGTTAAAACTTATTTTTATTTAATTAATACTTACCAAGTATAAAATGCTACATAATAATGTTATGATAAGACTAACTTTTGCATTTTTATTTTATAATCTAACTAGCTGTGCCCGCGACTTCGTCCGCGTGGAATTTAATTGACATAGTTTCATACAAACTTTCATCCCCTATTTTATCCCTTTGGGGGTAGAATTAATCAAAATCCTTTCTTAGCGGATGCCTGCGTCATAACATCTACCTGCATGCCAAATTTCAGCCCGATCCGTCCAGTGGTTTGGGTTGTGCGTTGATAGATCACTATGTCAGTCAGTCAGTTAGTCAGTCACCTTTGAGTTATATATATATATATGAATTTTAGTGCTACTAATATGGCTGCTTAAAGGTCGATAATATGCAAGAAACTCCGCAATATGAAGCTAGCAATAATCATGTCTATTTGTCACTTAATCAGATTGTTACTAAATCATTTTTAACGTCTCAAGTATCAAGTTTCAGGGGATCAGTTTCAGTTTAATTGTTATAAGTCATGTCTAATTCAGTTGATGTCGCTAAGTAATTAGGAGAGCGCTGTCATGCGTAAGATTCGAGCATGATTTTTAAGATCTAGAATCACCATCTAAGTATACCGCATTTTTGTATCCTTATCACAAGTTAAAGCCAAGAGGTCGTGGTGGCCCAATGAGAATAGTGCCTTACGATCTAGAGGTCGTGAATTCAAATTCAGGTAGCGTGCACGCACCAATGGGTTTTTTGACTTAAAAATGTATGTGTCCAAAAACCACAGCAGTTCTATTCGTGTTTAGAGGGCAAGTTAAGCGGTCTCTCCCGCCCATCACGGTTGATTAGGCATGTCGGACGCTTTCGGGCGGCCTGATTACTCCGCTACCAGAGTTCGCTACTGGTCCATACTCCATACGAACAAATAAAACCAATAATCGCATCATCGATGACCGCTTGGCGCAGTGGTTCGAGCGTAGGCCGCTTGGCTCACTACACCAGGTGGTTGCGGGTTTATTCCCGTCAGGGTAAATTTCGGAAATGGCCTTTTCGTAATTTTCCCTGGTTTAAGTGTCACTGGGATCGCCCCCAGTCCTACGGTACCCATAATACAAGCGTTCAGTTGATGTGTTCGTCTGGCGATATTTATTTATTTAGTTTTATCATCCTAGCAAAACTAACTTATTCTAAGTGTTTTCTGACGGCCTTATTAATAAACGCGGTGTAGTGGTTGTATAGTTACACCATGCTTTGTCTTCTTCTTTCGATCGAAAGGGATAATTCGGTGTGTAACTATTCGCACCCAGCTTATGACTTAAGAAACACCACATTTAAAACACGCTATAACTTTTTCCGCACCCGGTCGAGCAGCTAATTTGACATTTCGACGAAATTCGTAGCCTGTCATTTGTTTAATCAATTTGTTGGTATATAAACTTAATGGCGGCGAGTAAAAGGTCGGTGTCGTGGTGGCGGCGTGACCAATCGCATAATGCCTCGACACGTCCAACTGTTGACGATAATACGTGGGAACCGATGGTACTTTGTAACGTGATAGGTAACTGCGGTGTTTACGGCGGTAGATTCAAGCTGGACACAACTGTCTACAGCTCATATAGGCACGGGCTGGCTCGATCCGGGTAATACCACCCTCTTACAGAAAATCGGCGTAAAGAAGCTATTATAGCTGCGTTTCGCACGATGTGTGAGAGAATCAGAAGCCCAACCCATCCTTCCCTCTCTTTATCGAAACGCCATTGGTATTGCAAGCATTGACGACCGCTTGGCGCAGCGGTTCGAGCGTAGGCCGCTCGGCCCAGCACATGGTGGTTGCGGGTTTGATTACCGCTGGGAAAAAAATCGGAAATGGCCTCTTCGTAATTTTCCCAGGTCTGGGTGTCACTGGGATCGCCCCCGGTCCGTTGTAAGATACCCATAGTACAAGCGTTGCTTAGTTTGGGATCATACAGTTGGTGTGTCATTCTGGCGATATTATTATCTTTTTTGGCGACTTTGTGATAATAAAAAAACTTTTGCTTAGTTGTTTCTTTGTAAGTATAATGGAAATAAAAAGAAACATAGATAGAGCTATGCGAAAAACCAAATACATGTTTCTGTATTATTGTACAAACCTGTCTCTCTTTATTTTTTCCTAGACACCTCTATAAACTTTTGAATTTTATGACACGCTCTACCAATAACTACCGAGCTCTTGTAGCAATTTAATGAAATTATTATAACCAAGCATCCACATCAAATACGAACTAGCAACAGACGCTCCAGGATATGCTAATTAATCTCACAAAACAATCCACGAAATAAGCTTTAAGCGTGAGCGGTTGCAGTTAAACGTACATAGCAGAGTATCCTCGACTGACCCACCCTTATAAATAATAGTGGCAAGGCGCCCATCGCACCCCCAACCCCCTCAAGGGTAAACTACCCTCCGGATCTCATTTCCAAATTGCATTTCGAAACCCAATCTCAACCTTACTATCATTTCCAAACAATTAAATTGACACCTTAAATTATAGCCTCCAAAGTTGTGTTTCGTTTGTGTCCGATGGTGTTACTAAGTGTTTAGTCGGAAGGTCAGGTTGTAAGAAGATGCCTCCTCGGGAGTGCAGAAGCACTAACTTGTATAATGAGATATGATAATAAACGCTTCAGCTGAATATTGATGTCGACGAGTTAGGAATGCAGTGGCCATGTTTACGGCACCGAGATGTTGTAAATTATATAAATATAATAATTTAGTCCTTTTAACGTCCTGTTCCTGGACGGACCTTCCCTAAATACTAGGAGGATTCAAGCCATAATCTACCACGCTGGCCCAATGCGGATTAGCGGATTTGACATGGAGGTTTCCTCGCGATGTTTTCTTTCACCGTAAGCGACTGGCAGGTAACCATATCGAAATTATGATGAGCACGTAGATTTCGTTAAACCCAGAGGTACGAGCCGGAGTTTGAACCCAAGACTTTATGCCCGCAAGATAAGAGAAGAAGAAACCATAATACATTGTAAAATTTATTAGATAGCCTTGAAGATGCTTTATAAGGTCTTGCTAGTATCTACAGACGGCGTTCTTAACTCTAGTAGTACGTAAACGTTCGTAAATCCTTACGGTGGTAGAGCCATACCCGGGTAGTACCATCTTCTCACAGAAGATCGGTGTAAAGCAACCATTAACTATTTCCCGAAGGTGAGGGTGAAGTACACTGAAACTGTTCTCCAAAATTATGCTGATGGCAGAATACTCAAACTCTATTTAAATAAGTCCCACTTAGCTATTGTAGCCTTCCAATCTGTCTTATTTAAAATTTAACAGCTTTCAAAAATGAGCATAGTTTGAGCATCTGGAGGTCACAGATGCAATGGAATGCAATTGTATTAGTTGGTCCAACCAAAATAATTTACATTTTAAAGAAATTGCCTGAATAAAGTTTTTCCATACAAGCTTAATTACGATCTTTACCTTAAATTATATTAAAATAAAGCATAAAAATTCAATTAACAATATCCATATAATTTTATAATCGTCGGTCTTTTGTCGGCGCGTCGATACTTTCGTACAATTATACGTTAGTTATGGAAAATAATTAAATTCGGTTTAACCACGGAACTTTAACGATTTCATGTCAAGGTTAATGCTTAGAAGACCTGTTAATTTCACGGCTATCTAATTACGGAAATTAATGTCTTATTATGTACGTTTCCATTGTAGTAACCCTGACGATTTGTGTCGATGAAATTTGAATTGACGTTGTGTTTAAATATAAATATCGCGAGACTATCATCCCAACTGTATACCAGTGACACCCAGAGCACGGAAAATTACGAAAAGGCCATTTCCGAAATTTACCCCAACGCGAATCGAACCCGCAACCACCCGGTGCAGTGCCCCGAGCGGCTTATGCTCGAACCACTACGCCAATCACTCGTCAAAAGTATATTAAATAAAGATTCCACATAGTCTGCTTTATCAGTAGTAAACCCACGAAGAAATCTCTAGTAAAAGTGTGAACAGATAGATACCACTATGAAAAAGATTAGGCATACTTACTCTCCATGACGTTATAGGTTCCGAATCTGATACCTACCTACAAATTACGTCTAAACTAAATGTGACAGAGCCATAAATATATATCTTGTTCATGCAATAAGACTATCTACAAGGACGACGATACTCGTTTGTAAATTTAACAGCAGGCTCTAACATCCACAGGGTGTTGTTTACCTCATAATGAGTCGATCGCTAGCACACGATATTAATTTAAACGCCTCAGCGAGTGCCCACGCTAAACTCACTCGTCATCGACTTTATGGGGCGTTATGTATGCCATAGCTATTTGTTGTCTCCGTCCGTGCTTAAATCACGCCGGCTCGCCATCCGTCAGCGAGGCAAGGCGTCGCGTTGACTGCGATTCATCCGATTTATCGGATACAAGCGATGTTAAGTTTTAGAGCGCCGAAACTGTGCCGTATAGGCTCTGAATAGATAATAGCATCCTTTCCCCTCCAATATTTCCACTCCCCTATTTTTTTTAAACCAAAGTAAGGTTATTTTCAAGGTTATGTGGTTATTAGGTTATAGCAGTGATAGCCGATTGGTTAAAGCACGCGTCTTGCGGGCACCAGGCCTTGGGTTCAAATCCCGGCTCGCACCTCTAGATTTTTCGAAATCTATGTGCGAATCATAATATCTCTATGATTATCACTTGCTTACGGTGAAGGAAAACATCGTGAGGAAACCTGCATGTCTTAGAAGATCTAACCAATTTTCGAAAGACATGTGAAATCCGCCAACCCGAACTGGGCCAGCGTGGTGGATTATGGCCTGAATCCCCCTCATGTTGAGGGGAGGCCCGTGCCCAGCAGTGGGACGTCAAAAGGGCTAAATTATTATTAAGGTTATGTTCATGTTAACACCTTTAATAAGCTAAAACGCTTATGAATAAATATCGCCGGACTGACACTCCAACTGGTCCCAAACTAAGCAACGCTTGCTATGGGTAACTTACAACGGACTGGAGGCGGTTCTAGTGACCCCCAGACCAGGGCAAATTAAGAAAAGCTCATTTCCGAAATTTATCCCAGCGGGAATCGAATCCGCAACCACCATGTGCCGTGAGCCGAGCGGCCAACGCTCGAATCATGCGCTTTCTAAATTGAATTGAAAACTTAAAAAAGAAACTTTAAGAAGTCCAGTAAGTCAACATTAGTGTAGCAAACTAAATATTTTTTCAAAGTTAAAGTTGACATCAGCCGGGGGTTCGGTCGATAGTTAATCCGTCGGTACTTGAGGAGGGGGTTAATTAATAATAACGGCGTATGGGTGATTAATGAAACTGTACCCTTCCTAATTTATAGTTGGACTTAAGCACCTCGCCCCGCGCGCCCCTACGGCCCAAAGCAAACTAAATATCCAATACCTCGATGTTGAGTGCCGTGCGATTGGTCTTGATACTTACCTTCAGATTTACTTTTATAATTTTATAAAACAATTCATTATTAGGATTGTTTTTCACGTTCCGTAATTGGGCGGCAATTATACGTCCGTTTATATTTTGTATATGGAGTAATTCTGGTCCGGCAGTTTAATCAGACAGTCGCGTTCGTAAGCAAAATTGGAAGTCTATTATTAGTCTGATAGTTTAGTTGTTTCTCCGCCCGTATACTATCCAGAAGCTATTAGACATATATGACTGATCTTTTTGCACACGTATTTAGATAATGAGGAAACAATTGTGTAAGATGTGGGTGTTTTATTTTTCTACCGCATCAAACAGTTTTGATAAACCAGCAATGAGTTTACTGACTCAATGATAATAATTATTTAAACTTGAGTCGTACATACAGTAAATATTAACTTTCAACTGTTAGAGTTATTTCCAATGATCCTTCTCCGACTTTAATAAAAGCCTAAATATCTTTCTGCAAGTACGTTCTGGAACAAAAAACGTGTACAATATGGATTTATTTATTGAAAATTAATAAAAATAAACAAGTATCAACATAATTCAATCCTTTAACATTATTATGAAGACAAGTACGAGCAGTGTATTCGGACTTTGAAAATCTAATTACGTAGCCAGTACCCTTACCTCGATCGCTCCTTCGCGCCCGCCCAGCGCCGCCGCCCGCCCAAAACGGGCGCGCTCCATAACACACCGACATTATAATAATTGTCGATATAAAATTATTATGTTCATAATTATTGTCGATGAAAAAATAGTTTTGTAGAATCAAAAAAAATGTATTTCAGTCATATGGTTATTGATTGGTGTGTAAAGTTGAACTTTAATTCTAGATTCTAAATTTCGATGTCAATCCAAGAAACATTTCAGGACGCTACCAATTTTTTTTTTTTAAGTTTGTGCTGGAATAATGGGTTATTGGAGTAATAGTGGGGTTTCGCTATGTAGTCATTTGACAACTTCTTTGAATTTAACAAAAAAAAAAATGAAAAATCCAACAATCCGAAACCATTGGAGAACACCTAAGTTTGTCCGGGCGCACGAATTATACATGGTGTATTAATACGCTGTTCAACTCTACTATTGCTAGTGAAGTTTTAATTCGATAACCCACCGGCCGCCGGGCCCCCTCCCCGCCCCGTAGCCCCTCCGTGCCCCTCGGTGCCCCTCCGTGGCCGGTGCCTATGCCCCTTGCCTTGTCTGCTCTATAATGTATTTATGGATGATACCGCGGGCTTAATGAGCGAACGTATGCCTCTTTACGCGAGCCTTGTACTCAGATTTAGTTGGGATACGTTAGATAATGTATCTTTATTGGGCGGTTTTTGGTCTGGGGCGGTTTGTAACGCAATATTTCCATAACTTAATAATTTGACTGGGCTATTATAGGTTGAATAAAAATAGTGTTGATGTGTCTAGAACTGGCGCTCCAGCAGACCTAGAGCACAGTGGGCTACATGACTAAACGTGAGATAAATCGATTACATCTCAAATTCTCCAATGCATAAAGGAAGTGAAAAGAGAAAGCCTCAGGGCGATATAATCCGTGACCAAAGTCTTGGCGCGCGAGTTACCTTTGTGGGAGCAAGTAAATGTAAAAATTGCTGACTAGGACGCTCTTAGCCGACTTTACACATGTATTAATAACATTTATCATCTTATTAATAACATAATAAAATACGTAATATAAATGAATAGTATACATATCCATAATCCCACGATAGAGTCATAGATACTTGTACTAGCAGTTGAAGAGATCTTAAACATTCAATTTGCATCAAATAGTGAGACTGTTTCGCAAAGATTTTGAGAGGAGTGTAGTTTGCGAAATAAGCTCACCATTAAACGGTTTTTTTTAATTTATTCGCGATTTAGGATCTCCGTAGAAACAAATAGGAGGGGTAGGTATTAGGCGCGTCCACATTTGCCGAACAGCCGTGCCCGTGAAATCAGTAACAACATTATGCTTACGTGGTCAGACGCCATAACAGATTGCTCGGGCGCACGCCGTTCGGTGCATGTAGACGCGACAATTCCTAAATCCCACGCTTGCCAACCAAGGGGTCTCTATTTTTTGGTACAGAGATTGGTCCAATTATGCCAATATTTGTACAAATCACCGACCGCCACTCGATAGCAACAAAGGGCAGCTTGACTGCGAAGAACAATAGATATTTCCATCTAAATTTTAATTATAAGTAATAATGATTAAAGCCATCAGTGGCGCGACAACGGCCTGACCTCCCGTCTCACACCCTTTTGTTCACTCGAAGGTATGAAGAGATGTTATCGTTGATGTGGCATTTTGATATCTATTATAATGTACATGACGGTTGGACACGATGACATGTGAGGTATATCCTATTATTTTTTTATTTATTTTTCGTAGTATATATGCCTAGTTATCTTTGAAATGGTCTTGGCGTATTGCTTCGATCGGCTCTCTGCACTGAGTGGTTCCGGGTTTGTTGCCCGTCGGGGAAAATGTTGGAAATTGCAATTTCATAATTTGCTTTGGACTAGGTGTCACTGGGATCACCCCCAGTCCATTGTATGGTACTCATAGTAAAACAATCGTTGCTTAGTTTGAGACCATACAATTGGTGTATTATTCTGGCGATATTTATTAATTTCCAAAAGAAAATTCTTCCCACTTGCCTGTTTGAGCAGTCGTTATTTGGCATTTTTAAGCACCTATCAAATTTGAGGTGCGTTTTATTATTAATAATAATGGGCGCATCAATTTTATTTACGATTTAGGAATGCAATTTTACTATAGGTAACACGCCTATTGCCTTCTCCATATTCCATTCAAACTAGCTTTGCACATCTGGGCTTCCCCCTCCGCTGCCCCCCCCCCCGCGGTACGTACGTCTTGAACCAACTTCCTATAATTAATTACACTCATTATCATTATTGTTCGAAGGCAGTTTTGCTTCGATAATGAATTGTTCGCCCCATCATTAATTAGTTTATTATAATAAGAATCCAGAAACTTTGTTGGCAGATTAATCAAGGTTTATCTGATGCCGCTTCGGAGTATTCTATTTTGTTTTAATGTTTTGTGAATTTAATCAAGTTTTAATTATTTTTACCCCAGACTTTACAAACAATTGTATTCTGTCGCAGCTACCCAGTGTGGTATCGGCTTTAAAGTAAAATTGGGTATCTGCAAATAAATCTATTGGTGACGTAAAATGAGACTAGAGGAATGTACACAACTGATCACTAATATATTGCTTTACTATTTTTATTACTTTAGCATTGGTATAGTCAAGCTGTAGCCATATGACTACAGCTCATATGCGGGCTGGCTCGATCGGAGTTAACGTACCACCCTTTCACAGAATATCAGCGTAAAGAAGCTATTATAGCTGCGTTTCGTACGATAAGTGAGAGAAATGGAACCCTTACCCCTTTCTCCCTTTCCCTGAATCTGTCCCACTCCCCTTCTGTTCGGAAACGTGCGAGAAAAGCCTTTTGCAGTGCAAGCATGTATAGGCTACGGTAACTGCGTAACATCAGGGCCCTAACCACGCTAGCTACTCTAATCGTAATAGAAAATCAAACGCTCGCGATTACGTTTCAAACGCTCCGCTTTTGACGTTTTGCTAACACGAGCCTCACGATTTCTACTGCCATTGATATGGTATGGTGTCAGCAAAACGTCAAAAGCGGAGCGTTTGAAACGTAATCGCGAGCGTTTGCTTTTCTATTACTATTTGAGTAGCTAGCGTGGTTAGGGCCCGGGCGGGTCGTACTACGATTATTTGGCGACTATGTTATATAAAAAATGTCTACCTAGTGTTGGTAGACTTTCATAATGAAGTATTTCTAAATATGGTTTTCCACTTGAAGTTTACAGTTTTTTTCTCAATGTTTTCCAATAATGACTCCTTACGTACCTACCTACTAGTGATATTTAGGTATTCAATAACTTTAAAGAAATAAAATCTTACTCTACTATTTATAGTCTAAGGACATTAATTCAATCTGTAAATAATAACAAATCTATGACTGAAGTATTGCTATCCTACCCGTTCTAGTAATGTGTGTGAAAGACAGAAACATAGTCATGTGTCAAATGTAGTCGTGATTTGACGACTCTAGAATTTACCTCTATGTGTACCGACCCTAATTGATAGAGCCAAACCAAAGCCATTTAAATCAATTGAGTTAACCCATTTCATGGAATTTTGAAACAATAACTGAATATTACAAAACGCTGGGAACAAAAAAGTTTCCGTTGCGAAGTTGTTTTAAAGATTTTTCTCTTTGGGGTGTCCCTCATAATTTATTCATATCGGGGTACGCCATTTCACAAGTTTGGGGTTGTCGCGGTTGCCAATTTATTACTGAAGTTGTGATTTTTTTGTTAATATTTCTATTTTAATAGATATTCTAAGACATGTAAGTTTCCTCACGATGTTTTCCTTCAGCAATTTTTGAAAGACATATGGAATCTGCTAACCCGCTCTGAGCCAGCGTGGTAGATTACGGGCCGAATCCCCCTCGTATGAGGGGAGGCCCTTGCCCAGGCGTCACGACGTCAAAAGGGCTAAATTATTATTATTATATTATCACTAGCTGTGCCCCGCGACTTCATCCGCGTAGTATTTTAACTTAGCAAAAATTTCGGGATTATCGGGTTAAAAAGTATCCTATATGTTAATCCCGGTTATAATCTATCTGTGTTCCAAATTTCATCCAAATCCTTTCAGTAGTTTTTGCGTGAAGGAGTAACAAACATACAAACATACTTACATACATCCACACTCACAAACTTTCGCATTTATAATATTAGTGATTATATTTCAAACATAATTGTCTTATTATTTATTTAAATGGCATTTTTGTATATATAACAAAGTCGGAAAACAAGCGTACGACTGTCTGATGTTAAGCAGTTACTGTAGCTATACCAATGGCATTCCTCTCACGTTGTATTCATGGAAGGGGGATGGGACAAAGAGAGATGAATGGACGGTGGGCTTCCAGCATTCTCAGTCATCGAACGAAACTTAGCTATAATATAGCTACTTCACACCGATCCTTTGTGAGAGGGTGGTACAATCCTGAATTTTCTGCCCATTTTCCACTTTCTGTGTAAATTATGTAAATTTTTGTTTTCTAGTGGTGGAGAGTTATCTATCTATCGATCTATCTATCTATCTACCCTGGTCAAGCCAGCCTGTATATTAACTGTTGTCAATGGCTACAGCTTGGCTCTATTACCTCTATCATAATTTAAGATGTGTCCAATGTAGCAAATTACTATGTTTTGTTCATCAAGAGCAAGTCAAGATTGACTTGACTTACTTGACTTATGTTCCTGTGCCCCCTAGCTGGGGCAGAGGGCTTCCACATTGCGCCGCCATCCCGTTCGGTCGTGAGCTTTGCGCTTTAATTCGCTCCAAGTCTTCCCTATGTTCTTCGCCTCTGCGATGATCGTCCGCCGCCAGGTCAAGTCAAGACTAGGTGTGGTCAAAGAATCAAAACACCAGTAAGCATGTTTAAAACAGTTTAAAATAGTTACAAACAAGTAGAGATGAGAACAGTCCCAACAAATCTAAAGTAGGAAACAAACATCAATCCATTACATATTGGATTAGTTAATTTTTAGATCCGACCCAGACACCGGAATACACCTACTAGACATTGATCTAAAACGGCGACCTATTACGTAAACTAGAAATGTGTTATTTGCTTTGGCTGGGTTATTCCAATATATAAACTACTAGTTTTTGCCCGCGACTTCGTCCGCGCAGACTTAAGTAAAGTATTCTGTGTATTAATCCAGGTTATAAACTATCTGTGTTCCAAATTTAATCCAAATCCGTTCGGTAGTTTTTGCGTGAAAGAGTAACAAACATACATCCACACTCACAAACTTTCGCATTTATAATATTAGTAGGATTTTCAAAAATCTGTTAAAATTTGCCCTTTATCCAAATTGAAATACGGAAAAAATATGTTGAGGTTCTTTGAAGATTTTCATCTAGGGACATGAAAAGTGGAGGAAATATTACTGATACGCTTTTAAACGAAGTTGCTGAATAAAGAAAATCATTTCTTCTTTTGTTAATCCGAATACTGTTAGCCAAGAGTATGTATGTAATGTGGTTTATAATTTTGGAGGTTGTTTGGCCGAGCTGACGGTGATTGGTGGGCCCTTCTCCCAAATAATTTTAAAATGGATTGGTGCATAGTAACGACTGTGCCAATTAATTATCGAAAGACAACATCTAATCATAGCCTTTCGGGTGGCATGTCTCTGGCTCATACATTATGGAATTTATCAATAGCAATGGCAAATATCAATTAGGAATTCCTGTAGAAACACGTAATAGAGTCTCGATTTCAATTATTAATGGGATCGGCAACTTTCGTCCGCTGCAATTTGGCCCGGAAGTCGTCACGTCATTTAGCTATTTACGTGAAGTGACGTGTTACCTTCCTTTAACATCGATCCGATCGTGTCTTGGTTATTGGAGACGATTTGTCTTTGAACAACTATTCGTTGGATTTGATATAAAATTGTACGCTAGTTTTGTCTCAGAATTTAAAGTTTTAAGATAAGTGACGTCGAAGCCTGACATTCTGGGGACTATCTACTTATAAAGAAGTAAGTCTCAAATGTGAGGTTTAAGTAATATTCAAAGAACGTAACTAATACACGCATGTACGAATGCTCCTAACTAAACCTAAGTAAACTGTACTAGCCATAAGATCATATTGTAAGTATTAAGGAGGGTGGGGATCTGGTGATCTGTAATACAGGCATTTATGCCTACTTCAGACACCAGCTCCTTACAAAATTGCTAAACTACTATTATGGTTACAATGTATCACTCTTGGTTTTTGTAAGGAGTAATAAATCATTTTTTATTAAAAAAAAAAAAAGACAATTTCAGAATTTCGTCTTTCGAATCAGTTTTCGTAGGATGCATTACACAACATTAATATAATATGGTGTTTTTATTTTATTCAATGAACTCCCCAGAGTTTTACGTATCACAAAGGAAGCTAAAGTATTATTGCATCGATTACCATTCACGTGCTTGAAACGATATATCAATATGTCCAATATACTCGATATCAGGTTGATATTATTAGGAAGCAGTGGACATCGATCGTTATCGAGTTACGTCCTTAATGTGTGTTAAATTATACCTAATCAGTTACGACGTTTAATACTAGTTCATATGGAATAAATTGATACTTATTTTTTTGGAATGTTTCTTTGAAATCTGCAACCGTAGTTGATGTAAAATGCTTCGTGCTGCAATAACAAAATATAAAAATTTCTAAAGGAAGTAAGTAGTATACTACCGTTACTAAATATATCAGTAGGTACTAGTTATGCTTACTGACTGGTTTTCTAAATGCATACAAGTTGGAATATTTAAAGTAGCTACCTACCTATATCGATGAAGTGCATTTGGTGAGTACAGAAAAATAATTATTACAAAAACGTACCGGTTAGCGTGATTTAAACATTAGTTACAACGTTTGAGCCTTTATCGTAGTTACGACAATTTTCTTAAAAAATCTCTGCGTATTCTCCACGTTTTGAAAGCCAGAGGAAGCCAGTTAGTTTCAATATGATGTTATTACGTAGCACAGCACCGGGCGCGGTCGATCGTGATAGAGTTACATCGATAATGTGTGTAGAATATATTGCCTAAGTGGCCGCGTTAGACGCCAGGTCATTTGAGGGTTAACTATTTTGAGTTACAACACTTTGGTGGAAGTTCAACGCTTTTCATTCGAAGAAACATTCAGGAACGATTTTGAAAGTCGTGTTTTATTTAAATACAGGAGACTACAGAATTTAATATGAGAATATGATATGTTTTATGAACGTGTAACATGATTTTTTTAAGCATGCAGTGGTTTGGGGTTTCGGTAGTAAATATTTTTTTTTTTTTAATATGTAGTAAGTCAGTTTCATAAACATTATGTCACTTCGTGCACATGGGAAAACTTCGGAAGTTAGTTTTGGGTTGATCTTAATCGAAATTAAAATTATAGTGCATTGCACCGTAATTTTTTCTAAACAATCCACATTCCTCATCCTTTACTTTAAAGACCAAGAAATCAATTTGAACACACTCAAATCATTTTATGGCATATTTATCGACAGTAACTCATTTGGGATACTTAAATTTGAAGTCCATGAAATTTTTAATTGCGCTTAATTTTCTTGGATACTTTTTATTATCACATAGATTGTCTATACGTAATGCTTAACGCTTATCCCAGAAATATGTACGGATACTGCAAAAGCCATTTTATTGACGAATTTGCCATATCCCATTCAAATCCTGTTGTTTTCGAGTTCAAATGGGCCACTAAGGTGATGCGTCCGAATCGCCAGCACTGCTCGATAATGCATTGTCCAGTTACGCGAACACCCCCGAAAATACAGCATGCGAAAAAAGCCATCCTCACCACCTCCCGCCAGCATTAATGTCCCCCACCTCGCACTAAGCTTCTTTTTTTAATACATAACTTTTTTTCAAGATGCATTTTTACATGTTTCGGCCTAAAACTTTACACACCCAAAAGCGTGAGTCGACATAATCGGTAACGCCTATTGAAGCTCGGATTTCTCGCTCTCGCGCGTGCTGAAATGCCACCGGACGATAGTGGCGCGAGCGAAACGGACATATCCGTGGCCACTGCTACGTCTTAGACAGAAGATAAAGGCTCTATCTGATTTTCCGAACGCAGATTCTTAGTTCAAACGCATGTAACGTCAACATTTTGATGCCTTGACACCATCTTAGTTGCTTTGCTTGAAATTTCATCTATGGCATCAATTAAATCAGTTTTAATAAATCGCAGGCTCTAAAATAAGGCAAAAGCTATATGTCTCACTCTAGCGTCCAGTGCGAAGGCATTCGCGCCACGACAATTGAGTTGAGTTGAATTGAATTGAGTCGGTTAAACCGTAAAAATGGTCGGGCGGGCATAGCCGCGCGAGAGAGAGACGAACGAAAGGCGTGTTGGCCGAGACCGCTGCCTTCTTCTCCTCGACTTACGCCGAGTCGCGACTAGTGAACGTCAGCGTACTGACGTGGACGGCCGTTTTTGCGTTCGTTCGTGTCACGTTTGACAGTTGGGAGAAAAAAAAACGTTTCGCGCGTCTTCTGTCATTCTGAATTTGAAACTTTCGAGTGCGTTTGGATATTGAACTGAGTGTTGTTGTACGGTTTGATACGTTTTGTTCGCGACTGTTATCGTGTTTGCAGTGTAATAATTAACTATCAGCTTGGACTAGCCGCTGAGACGCTATAAAGTGATGAATCAGCGAGCGCCGGCTAATTAACGACGTCACTGCTACGAAAACAAATCTAAAGCTCGAAGTATAAATTAGCCTCTCGGATACTGTAAGTTGACTTGTTCTGTTCTAACATTTAGTTTTGTTGAAAAGTTTAATAATTTATTCTAAAGAGTAGCGTTTTAATTGCGCTATTGTTTAAAGAACCATAGGCCACAAAACAAACATTTTCCCTATTTTGGTTAATTTTGTGCGTATTCCCCATGTCCGACTAATTCGTCACTGAATTTAAGTTGTATAAATATTTTCTCGACGCTAAAACAGTTACGTTGTTTTACATCTTTTAAAAAGTTTATTTGTTTGTTAGTAAAAAGTTGAACAAAAAAGTTTTGTTAGTTTATACCTAGGTAAAAGTTCTTACTTATTGCTTACTTCAAATTAAAAAAAAAGTTTGTCACAGTATGTATAATGTTGGGAAAATAATGGAATGGATTTATTTTAGACGTACCAAAGAGGAAAAGTTGACGCGGGGCGGGGCGACCGAAGCCGACAACCAGCTGATTGGTTCGAATACATGTGTCGCGTTTTTCTGTAGGTATTTTTTTACTTTGAATATTTTTTTTCAATGCGAGCGCTACCCCATTTAGTTTTTTATTTGCGTTTAATGGAGCCAGTAGTGTTAAATTTTTATGACAAACTTATTTCGAAAATAAGTAATTTTATACTAATATTTTTTCGTCACCTAATTCGAAAGGTAATTTATTTGAAATGACAAAACAAGTGCATTGTCATTATGAGACCGTAAAATTATTGTGATGTCATTAATTTTCTCATTATTAATATATTAATGTGGGTAATTTACAATATCATTTATGTGGACGCTCGCTTTGATTTTGATAAGAAATCAATGAAACAATAATTTCGAATGTCGATGGAATGCATTGTTTCAGCCCAGTCGTTAGTATGTAATAGGTTTTTAATGTACTTAATGTATAATTATATAAATAATTAAAAAAGTAATCAGGGTACAATATTATACTAAAGCAAAATAAGTTCAAATAAAATTTATTACTACACATATTAAAATAGGTATCACTTTTTCATGCTTCAAACGAAGTATTTTTTTTTGTCAAAATTAAAAAGATTATAATAATGATTGTGTTTGACGTCCAAATTATATGAACACAACTAATTTTATCATGCTAAAATAGCATAAGTATATAAAACTACCATGTATAGATTGATAGCCCGATAACGTTATCTAGATAGCGATAATAAGTGCTCTTGCGCAGATCTTGTTTAAGGATTTTCAGAAGCATCTTCTGTTAAAACATTAAGTAGTCCATATAGTAGCTATGTTATTATTATAATGTGTTGTTCTATAGAAATACAAAATGATTAATTGATTGATCATTTAACAAAATATAATAAATAATGTTTCCTACTTACGACCTTGTTTATAATTTTTTTAAATAGTTAGTGCATTTTTTATATACCTAAGTAATATATGCCTTAGTAATATAAATAAATGTAAAATTATGCGACCAGGTTGGTAACCAATTACTTATATAATAATATAATATTTCTTAATAATGACTTAGTCCTAATTAAGAAGGAGTTATTTTTTTATTATTTAATATAGAGTGACATAATGTGTTAACAAAAACATATCCTACTAATATTATAAATGCGAAAGTTTGTGAGTGTGGATGTATGTATGTATGTATGTATGTTTGTTACTCCTTCACGCAAAAACTACTGAACGGATTTAGATGAAATTTGGAACACAGATAGATTATAACCGGGATTAACATATAGGACTTTTTAACCCAATAATCCAATACTACGCGGATGAAGTCGCGGGGCACAGCTAGTCATAAATAATGGTGTCTTCGATTCATGTTGTAAATGGCTGATTAGATAGTTACCACATTTTAATACTTTTAATGTTATAACTCAGTGTTCTCATCTACGTCAATGCACATTGTATTCTTTTGGAACTGCTTGGATATCAAATGCTTCACTAAGGTAGACACTATTTTAATTCATTTTATATTAAATTGATTAAGGTGAAGGCGCCTGTCTAGCCCGCGAAATTCAAATTTTTCGAGTATTTTTATAGTTTATCCAAAATCTGAAAACATAAGGCAACATTTTGTGATTTGCGAAAAACACAGTATGCAGTGCGTTTATTAATACATTTAGTTTACTCTAAATATTATCACGGTGGATATGATACTAGTAAATCACTAAATATACAAAAATTGTCAGATTATCTGGATAGCTGTCGTTCTTGAAATGTTTTAGAGTAAGTTGGATGTATTAATTAATGCACTGCACACGGTCTTTTTCGCGAATTACTAAATGTGCCTTTTATTATTGTCAGATTTTGAAAAAATTCTAATAAACCTCAAAAAATTTGAACTTCGCGGGCTAGATGGGCGCTTTAGCCTTAAGTGAATTGTTATTTAACGAGTTGGTACACAATTAATTTGTAATAATTAATCGTCGTGTCAACTATTTGCTAAATAGCTGAGGTACCTAACGTCATAAGTCAAAGAGGTACCGAGATATTAATCTTCGTTCTATTTTCAAATGATCACATCACATCATCTTATTCATCTACATTCTTAGTCCATTGTACCTAATTAGTGCGTCCCACGTAACTCATTTGTATCCCAACTTCTATGCCATGAATCAGTCATTTTAATTGTACCGAGTGGTCATTAAAATTCTGTGGTTTTGATCAATATTTAGATTGTACAATTGGTACGAGTTGGGACGCAATCGAGCACGGTGCCCGCTGTAGGCGCGTCCATAACTTCTTTATTTTTTTACATTAAAACACTGGAAATGTTCCCATCTCGCCATTTTACGACAAACAGAACACCGTCTCTGACATCAACTTTTATAACCGTTCAAACAATTAGGTACATCTGATCTGTCCCGCTCGCGGCTCACCCGCGATCTGTCGGGAGAGACAGAGACGAATACAAACTACTCTGCTACGCCCATCAATGTCTAATTGCTTTTATTATTTTAAGGCATCGTAATCATTATGGCCGCAATAAAAATTGTAATTACTTCTCATTAGTTCAATTAAGAATTTTCTAGACACGGTTTGGTTGATATGTTGATTGCGAAATTGTTCGATCTAGTGATGCATTGTGTTGAGAAAGCCGCATTTTTATTACTATTACGTTATTACAAATTCCCTTGTCTGTGGGTGAAGTCTGATGTCGATATACAATAAATTTTATGTGTGTTAGACACGGCTCGTATCAATCAATATTAATGATCATTCTGAAATTTGGAACTAATCGACGTATTTTAATTTTTTAGTATCCATAAGTTCCAATCTTTCCGAATAGGTACTTAAACGGCCACAATTCGATATTCAAAACAGTTTTGTTTTAACCGACAAAACGGTTTCAAACAAATTCGTCGATTACTCGCATTTCACGTTAATAAAAAAGTCGTAAGGTCGTAAGTCTTAACTGAAAAGGTTGCATCTGAATAATAGTATGGATTCGATTCGAAAATGGAAGGCGTCAAGGAATATAACCGCGATACGAGAGGCGGTTTGAAGTCGAGCGATAGCAAAAAGGAACGCCTCACGCGGGCACGCGAGAAAAACTTCACCAAAAAGTTTTCATGCACGTGGCTAACACGTGGTCTTGGGTGAAAAATCGCGCAGGCCCCGCGCGTTCCTTGCACACCACCCCCTGCCGCCACCCCGCGACACCCCCGGCGAAGACCCACGCCTGAGTCCTTTCTAAACGAAACATCCTAGTGGGAAGATGCGTGCGACCGGGGTAGCGAGACCCATTCAATAGTGAACACTTTTCTGATTGTATCTTGTTGTTTTTTTTTTAAAACAAGTACCTTGTTACAGTTTCGACAGCAGTTCCAAGGACGACGGCAAGCTGTTTTACCCTTACTTGAAGACGTCTTCCCTACAAAGGGACTTCCTATTTGCCAGTGGCTCCGGTAAGTGGCAATTTGATTCACAATCGAACACATTTACTTAGGTATACTAATTTAACAGCTTGTGTAAAAACGCACAATAATATTGTATACGTAAGTAGGTAAGTATGTACATAAGTATGTACATAAGTATAGTTTAAAGGCAATCATTAATTGTTTTTTTATTATATATAGTTTAGAGGCAAAGAAAAAAAACTTCACCTGAAAAAAACAACTAAGTAGGTATCTTGATTTGTTCTTAAGGCTAAAGCGCCCATCTAGCCCGCGAAGTTCAAATTTTTTGGGGTTTTTTAGATTTTTTTCAAAATCGGACAATACTAAAAGGCAAATTTTGTAATTCGCGAAAAGACCGTGTGCAGTGCATTTATTAATATATCCAACTTACTCTAAAACATTTCAAGAACGACAGCTATCCAGATACTCTGGGATTGTTGTATATTTAGTGATTTACTAGTATCATATCCACCGTGATAATATTTAGAGTAAAATAAATGTATTAATAATAAACGCACTGCATACTGTGTTTTTCGCAAATCACAAAATGTTGTCTTAAATGTTTTCAGATTTTGGATAAATACACTATAAAAATACTCGAAAATTTTGAATTTCGCGGGCTAGACAGGCGCCTTCACCTTAACACGAAAATATATACATCTTCTACTGGATAAGTAGGTATATCTCCATGGTATAAAGGTGTCAATTTTTTGTTTGTATATCTAAGTACCTATTAGGAACCCACCTCTGTCTATCCCTATAAAGAACACATTCATAACATACACATAATATGCTCCAAATTTAAATAAGACATAAAAAGTCATATTAAAAATAATGATTGCAGTGAAAGTTAACTCATCCACTTTAATTACAAAACCAACTTGCATCGGCCGATGTAATTATAATTGTCAATGCATAAATTATGCGCAGATAATAACAGCTTTTTGTGTACACATCTGTGAACTATATCATAAGCTTTATCTTGAGTTTAATCTACGTAACTGCGTTGAGGGTCGGTAAAAAACTATTAACACATAAGAATGTTTGTTTTAAAATCGAGAAGCTTTTTACTCGATGCATCTATGTTGTTTATCGATTAATAAATCGATTGTAGGGATAAAGCGAATTAGTTGTTGCGCGATGAGTGATGTGTTCATGTCGTGCTTGACATATGGAACCGATTAAATTTTATCGTTATCGATATGAGCTGTTTGTCAAAATCAATTACGGGATTACTGGCCGACCACACGGTAGTTAGTTTTTGTCTTAAAGACTCTATAAATATGAAATTGTATTCAAAAATGTAATGTTTTAAAAAAAAAATCTTGATTTATCTCGGGAAAATTGGGAAAACTTCGTGACTTTAAAATTTTCTACTCACCATCATAGTAAAAAGTATCAGGTATTATCAAAGTGGTTTAAAGATAACTAGATGGCTGACTCCAAAAAAGGAAACAAGCCAGGAGGTCGATTGATTGAACATAAGAAAAAAGTATCAACATGGCATACCTATTAAAAAAATAAACCTATCTACTTCATTTCAAGATTTCTTACATTATGATAAGTCACTTTTGACGCCGACTGTATGTATGAACTTCGTAAAGTACAGAGCTTATCTCATTTCACACCTTTTTATACACTTTTACATATTTATTACGAAGTGACAAAGGGCAACAAATAAATCTTAAAGTGACACATTTTTACGACGCGACATTTTTAACCAAACATGCCTACAGAAAGATGTAAGTCGCATGTCCTGGGGCGAGAAAGTTGTACGAAAGTTCGTTTTTATTGGCATTTAATGTAATGACCACCAGTTACAATTATTACCACCAATTAAGTACTGATTAGGATAAATTAAGTAATCAATGGCACGAGTCCTGTTACCTATAGATATACAGTAGTAACTCCTAAAATACTTATAAATAGTTATGTTTGTAATAGTTACGTAAAACTATAAAGTGGTAACTCTTAAAGTACTCTAAGAAATTTATCGACAACAGAATTGGCATTATTGGATCTACATTACATTGTCTTGCCGGTCAATCAATAATGTTTACGCGTAGAGCGGAGCATGACGTCAAAATTGAGTTATCATTGGATTGTTCAAGCACCGGCTTAACCCTACCTCTGCAGCGGCATCTATATCGATACGTTTATCCTCGTAGTTTTATAGCGCTCACCGCTCCGGCGCCCGTATTACATCGCAAACAAGCGCGATTAGATCTACTCCGAGAACTGCCCATAAATTCAACCCTAAAACAACTGCTCTGTTTAGTTTGGAAGCACCCATCCCGGTAATTATACAATAATTCATACTTTAATAAATACTAATAAATCGTTCCCGCAGCCGGCCGCGCGCGGCATTATCGACCATTATTACACGATGTAATTACAGCCAATAAATTACCAAATAATACATCAATCAGATGTGTTATAATTTTCTTATTATTACATTATTTTTTGTACTTTTTATCGGACAACGGGCAATTTTATTAAAATTATAATGCGGCGGCCCGGCTCCAAATTGGGGTAGCTTGAGGCTAAGCTTGGCTTTAATTATATATGTAATGTTTAATGATATATTCTTATAATAAGCTACCTGATCCTCACGGTGGGCATAAATCAAATATTTCATTAAAATTCGAAGCGCGTTGTAAACCCTTCATTTGTGTAGTTATTAGGTTCTCGGGATACGACTGTTCGCGAACTCGTCCAAAGTATAGGTGCTCATCTAATTTCGTGTGGAAATAGCATTTTTGTTGTGACGTTGATTAATGGGATCGATTTAATCCGTTCGTAATGTGCATTTTGTTTGGAAATTTCTTTGTCTACGTTTAGATGGAGCGTCCGCGTCGTCGTGAGTCCATCAACTGGAACAATGCGAACTTGGGGCAAAGCGCGTCACTGTTTTTTTGTTGCTTTGGGGACAGTCTGTGCCCTTAATCTAGCTATTTAACACCCAATGTCAAATAAACATAAGGTCTACATTTTAATGCAAACACTTTTAGGTAGTTTAAACCTACTGACGTCCCTATTATACTCAATTGTATTAATGTCAATTAACGAAACGGAGAATTGCAATAAATATTTATGTATAAATTAATTTCTGAGACCCAATTAAATGAAGTTATTTTTATATTATTCTATGACCGGAATTTGTCGGGTTAACAATAGTTCATGCAACGAAACAGATGAATCATTTTGATTGTTCCAAAAATATCTCTAAATTCGTTGTCACAAATTACCAGAGTAGATGTCTCCTACTTACTACTGTAATCTATATAATTAATCTATAGGTTTTGTATTTATAATTCAGTCTAATTAAATAATACCTACCTGGGGGGTTTGGTTGAGAATCGGGCATAGACTTAACCACTATAAAAAGTTGGTTCAAATTCAAACATTTTGTTTTTTTTTGCGCCTATTATAAAAAAAAACATCTCATTTACTATGTAACATTTTTACGAATATTTGATTGGATATTGGTGCTTGCTCCTCATACGAGTAAATGCGTTAACAACACTGCCTTGGACATTGAATGTGTTCTAAGGTCGCAACAAGGAAGTTGTGACAAATATGCAAAGACCCGAAACTAGACAATTATAATAAATAATAATAATTTAGCCCTTTTGACGTCCCACTCCTGGGCACGGGCCTCCCCTCAACACGAGGGGGATCAGGCCATAATCCACCACGCTGGCCCAGTGCGGGTTGGCGGATTTCACATGTCTTTCGAAAATTGGTTAGATCTTCTAGGACATGCAGGTTTCCTCACGATGTTTTCCTTCACCGTAAGCAAGTGATAATCATATAGAAATTATGATTCGCACATAGATTTCGAAAAATCCAGAGGTGCGAGCCGGGATTTGAACCCAAGACTTGGTACCCGCAAGACGCGTGCTTTAACCAATCGGCTATCACTGCTATAATTATAATATTTACCTATAATCCTTCTTCACTAACCATCTACCTAAATTAGTTTTTAAAACTTCTGTAACACCCTATAAATAGTAGAGATGGCCATGCGAAGCCAGGGCGTGTCGCTAGTTGTAAATAAACAAAATAATTACCCGCCCATATTCAGAAATATTACTATGAGGTCAAATAGTATACGCGTACGCATACCCCATAGCAGTGGCGTGCATAGGGTTTTGAAACAGGGTAGGCAGAGTTTAGCATAAAAATAAATTAAAATAGGTAGGTAGGTACCTTGAATTATTGCTCGTGAGCTTAGTCCAGGTTTGCATGTGTTAGACGTATTTTGTTGTGAGTAAGTAGGTATTTAGCCGTATCAGATATCTAAGGTGATTGGTTGATGTTCATAGACATTGATATACTTAGGTACCTATATAGATTTTAAGACAAGTCAGTCCCTGAATGGGTCCTTCGCCGTTAGTTAAGTACCTAGATCTATTCATGCAGTTATTCACAAGGACAGATACATAGATAGACTAATAAAAGTACCTACCTAGGTACCCAAACTAAATAAAATTATCAAACTTGTTTACTAATTTATAAATGAAATCTAACCGCATAAACCATTTTAAATAAGAATTGAATACCTATTTACGATATCGTAAAAGACCCCGTTTGTTTTAAATCCGTAAGTACCTAAGTTGTTTTTTTTATCTAAATTTTAGACAACTCGGCAAGGCGTTCGCGTTGTTGTCGTAAATATCTATTTTACGTAGTCTACGTACCTATGTTGGTATACGCTTTAGCGCTGAAAAATATCCCAGTATCCTGTCATCCAAGGAAATGATTCATAAAATTTAGCATTAATTCTCTCGTGATATTACCTACCTTTCTTCTGGGACAAATCCAAGTTATTTACGCATCGACAGTTTAAAATAAAGTTCACTTTTTCTGCATAGGGCAATGAGAAAACACTTTTATTTATAATTTAAGTTCCTGCTTATCACACACGTCACTAATTTCACAAGTAATATTAATCCATAACAACGAGGATTTAATAATTATTCAAATTATTTAGCACGCATGTAAACAAACCAAACAAACACAGAACATCAACATTAACAAACAATAATGGCGTCTAAAATATCACAATCAAATTTAATACTAAATATTAAGTGACAAAAACGCATTGTAAACTTTAAACAAACAAATTACATTGCGATTCGACCTACTAGACTTCGTCGGATTACCAAACCAGGCAGTGCCTCTAGCCCGAACATTTTAGTTCGTAGAAATTTAGTAAATTGTGCGTATTTCATTCAAGGAATGAACGTTTCTTACACGAAGAATGAGGCACATTTAGTACGTGCTTTTGCCACCGACACGGGGTGGCGCGAAAGGAGCGGTCTCCACATGACAGCATTATGCGCGCGCTTTTTCAAATGATTATTTACTTTTAAATATTTTTTCTGTTTGATTTTATTATTTATTATAATTTTACCATAAAATCTCAGGGTAGGCAGTGCCTTTATGCCTCTATGGAGTGCACGCCACTGCCCCATAGATAAATATAACATTTTATATACAAGCTGAAACAGAAAGAGTATACTTTTTTTTTCAAAATTTTACTTTGAAATTTGAAGACTATTAGCTTTGGAGGAAACTCGAAAAACAAAAGGCGTTATAGAGCTACAGCTGTTGACAGATTTCATAAGTCTACAAAACCAGTACTTTAACTGTCCCACATAGCTGATAGTTTTAGATTTACAAAGTAAAGTTGCAAAAATAATAGTATACCCTAGTACAGTTAGTCCCTTACTTAGACAAGTATTCTTCATGAATACAGCCGTAAGACACTACAATAATTTCTTTCCAAATTGTACAATCAGTGTAACTGCACAGACGACCTAATACCTCAATTACATTAAACAAACATTGGTTATAGAGGGATATGGCTACTTTATAATGGTTGTTAAACCGGTTCTCGTCGTATTGTTAGTCTAATAAGCTTGTTTAAACCAAGTGCTGTCTTCCGAGAGGGGGACTAAACAGGGAAATATTTTGCATAGAAGCAAGGAGGTGCTTATTGGCTATCAGGGCCATTGCTACTTCTCATTCTACTATCTCATTGACGACCGCTTGGCGCAGTGGTTCGAGCGTAGGCCGCTCGGCTCACTGCACATGGTGGTTGCGGGCTCGATTCCCGCCGGGGCAAATTTCGGAAATGGCCTTTTCGTAATTTGCCCAGTTCTGGGTGTCACTGGGATCGCCCCCAGTCCATTGTACGGTACCCATAGTACAAGCGTTGCTTAGTTTGGGACCATACACTTGGTGTGTTCGTCTGGCGATATTTATTATTTATTAATTTATTATTTAATCTATACAAATACAAAAAAAATACAAATGGGTCCTGTCGCGCGGGCTCAGAAGGCGGGAGAGGGCTTTTGCGATAGGTATATAAATAATTTTGTTATTAAACTTAGCATAGGTGTTTCTTTATCAACTTCATTATTTTAGTAAACTCTGCGAACTGAAAAATCATTTTTTGTTTAATTAAATTTTTGTTAAGTTAAATTTCACGCGGACGAAGTCACGGGCTCAGCTTGTGCCACATAAACTTTAACAATCTGTAGAGCTATACCCCTTTATTAATAAACATGGATTAGCGGGCGAATAGTTACACACCCAACTATCACTTTGACATTTGAAAGAAGAAGACTAAGCATGTTTTAAGTGAAGTTCAAATTTTTTGAGGTTTTTTAGAATTTTTTCAAGAATTTCGCGGGCTAGACGGGCGCCTTCACCTTAACTATACAACCGCTAATCCACGTTTATTAATAAAGGTGATAATGCCTACCATAGTTCATCTATTCATTTAATAACATGGTCAGTTTATTTCAAGAAGACGCGTGAATTATTGCAAATTGACCCATATGTCAGTGTCATAAGAGTCGCACACGTTTTCATGAAATGAACGAACTATACCTACCTATTTGTAATATAGGTATGTATTTCTCGAATCTTTCCATGCGTTTCACAGCAGCGCCTCTAGTGGAAAAATATTTAACCTCAGGCACGAGGAACCACAAAACAAAAAACCCGCATAGCTAAGTATAGGTAAATTCCACTTCCCGTCAAAACGAGACTAGTTAACACACGATAATACATTAATTAGCTAATAATGAACTCATTAATATGAGGAAACTATACGCACCTATTTAATCAATAGAACATTATTTCGCTTATCGGCCCTAAAGCGACCGCAACACACTATAATGTTAACGGCGTTGTTTTTTCCAGTGCGTATGTTAATTAAGTAAATAATATTATTATATTACGCACCGTTAATGAGCATGGCTATTTACAGGAGAACATAAATTGAGTAGATCGGACAGAACTTTGAAATTAATAATTGTGACCTGAAAGTGATTTTAAACTCATATTAAATAAATCAATAATAAATATCGAAGACTGACACATCAACTGTATGGACACAAACTAAGCAACAATTGTTCTGTGGGTACTGTACAATGAACTGGGGGCGATCCCAGTGACACCCAGACCTGGGAAAATTACAAAAAGGCCATTTTCAAAATTTTCCCTGGCGGGAATCGAACCCTCAACCATCCAGTGCAGTGGGCCGGCTCAAACCACTGCGCGAAGCGGTCATACATTTTGATGCAAAATAGTATAAGCACTATTTAGTTAATCATTCAGTTGTCTGACGAACCGGTGATCAAACCGGTGATCATAATTTAAATTTTATGGTAACTCGAGAGACATTGACTGACTTATGATTTACTAGACTGTGGTATAAGTGACAAATTACGGTATTTTCGGTAAAATATTTTAGAACTCTCTTAAATACTAAAATAAGGCGGAATAAGAATCAAAAGTAACAAAAATAATATTATTTACGACATTATATTACATACTGAACTTCTCAATCTTTGATGCACCTTATAATTAGGCGATGTCTCATGATAACAGGGTTAATTATGTCCGAATTAATAGCTCATTTTGTGACGATCAAATGATACAAAAAGCGTTAAATAATAGTCGACGTTACGATGTGCGGTGCGGTTTGTAGTGTTAATTATCAACTCATTTACATAATTACTAAGTTGCGTTTTGTTTTTATAATGTACCTATTCGTTTTATGTCTCCGTCGAAATGAGACAAAAAAAGGAATTATCTTTTATGAGTTCAACGCTTGTCTTGTATTGAAAAAGTCGGTAAGGATAAATTATTTTGACGTGGGCGTGTCGCGTCTGCATCGCGTGAATTATTCTTTGATCTTACACGAGGAACGTGGAAGCAATTTATTAGGCTAATAATAATAAGGTACCTACCTACTTCGTACGTTGTTTTTTAAATGTTCGCAAGTAACCAAGCCTTGACGACCGCTTGGTGCAGTGGTTCGAGCGTAGTAGGCGGCTCGGCTCCCTGCACATGGTGGTTGCGGGTTCGATTCCCGCCGGGGCAAATTTCGGAAATGGCCTTTTCGTAATTTGCCATGGTCTGGATGTCACTGGGATCGCCTCCAGCCTGTACGGTACCCATAGTACAATCGTTGCTTAGTTTGGGACCATACAGTTGGTGTGTCAGTCTGGCGATATTATTATGAATCATAATGTAGTTTACATAGGAAGGTACTGAATTCTAAATACTATCATAGGTAATTTAAAGCTCAAAATATTACTCCTTAGGAATTCAAACAATAGTAGGTATTTAACGCATTGTGATTGCTCGTAAAAGCTTCGGCATTGTGGTGCCAATCGTTAAAATGGTAGCCCCACTTATAATTTCAACGAAACAAAAAAACATAGACGATACAGTATTAAAATCGCTAATGACTAAGACCATTAAGTTAATCATTTTAATTAGAACTTGGTGTTCGCTCGCGTTTGTTTTTTCGTTGTAAGGGGAATAAAGGGTATATAGATATGGTACGGTAATGTCATTCTTATGTCATACTAAAGCAGGGTCGCTGAGCACGAAGAATTTCGTACAATGACCTGTTATTACCTATCTCTATCACTCCCGCGTAAATCTAATACGTCTCGCTCACACACTTGCCATGAACTGCGTGTGAACGGCAACGGTGTGAGCGAGACGTATTAGATTTACGCGGGAGTGACAGAGACAGGAAATAACAGGTCATTGTACGAAATTCTTCGTGCTCAGCGACCCTGATTTAGTACAAAATGACATGTCAAAAGCGTACTAAAGATCGGTCTCACACTTGAGATGGATTTTTTAAATTCATACGAAGAACTCTTATTACCACATTGTTTGGGAAGTGGGGAAGAGAAGCTCCTCTCAGTTTTTTGCGCTATCGGAACTACCGTTGACTGTAACAGGAAAACTATTAAAATACATAAGTCCGTTCATAATGTATACCTACTTAACATAATATTAGTGATTATAAAAAAAGTATATTTAAATTAACGGCTCTATGACGCGTGTACTGCGAGTATAAGGGTCGAAAATATTGTATGATATTTGAAAAGTATGCAATACTTAATTGAAGTTAACTTATTAGTATGTATGATTTTAAACTAAACATTGCCACTAACACTCATATTATAAACTAATAATTTGTTACTAACTCCATGAAAATGATTTGGTAATCGCGATTTATAATAATAACTCATTAGAAGTATAATAACGAAGGGACATTGGCAGTATTGAAGACGTCTACAGTTAGCCATAGACTTATAGCCTCCTTCAACTTTCACTTAGATTCCTGCTTTACGTGTGACGTCATAGAGTCCATTTGTAGAGCGCCATGCCACACTACGTCTTTTGCCTTACGGTCGCCATTCAACAACCATTTTCATATTTGAAGTTCTATGTCCTATAGTGGTGGCTAAGTCGTCCACGTATGGTCTTATTTCTGATTCTATCACGCAACGGAACTCGAAACAAGCAATGTTTTCGCGACCGCATACTGTGCGACTTTGGAGATACAAGAGCGCCCATTCATCCCCACTGTTATAATAAATAATAATAATTTAGCCCTTTTGACGTCCCACTCCTGGGCACGGGCCTCCCCTCAACATGAGGGGGATTCAGGCCATAATCCACCACACTGGCCCAGTGCGGGTTAGCGGATTTCACATGTCTTTCGAAAATTGGTTAGATATTCTAAGACATGCAGGTTTCCTCACGATGTTTTCCGTGATAATCATATGGAAATTATGATTCGCACATAGATTTTGTAAAATCCAGGGGTGCAAGCCGCGGTTTGAACCCAAGACCTGGTGCCCGCAAGACGCGTGCTTTAACCAATCGGCTATCACAGCCTTTTTTTTCGTTAAAAAACAATAAAAAATCCATTGTTACCGAATAGTAGCACTTATTCCTTGACGGCGAAGGAAGTTCTGCTTTCTTTGACGCTTATGAAAGATACTCGTATAATACTTACACAAACAGATAACGGTTCACCGTTAATATTTATATGGAGATTATATTTATATCAAAATTATTTTGATAATTAAATCAACTCAAAACGAAACAGATTAATTAAGCCGGTAGCCAAATGGCTCGCACTTAAATCTGACAAATTCCATAAACAGATAGACAAACAAGTTGAAACCGGGTTTGTCATTTAATACGGTGATAAAATAACTTTTTTGTGCATTGCGATAAACGTGCTACTTAATTGAGTATATTGACATTATGTTCTTCTTCTGATAATGTGTCGAGAGGTCAACACTGAGTGGAAATTGGTAGAAAAAATGGAATATTATAACACAAAATAACTAAAATAATGTATTTTGTTTACCTGTTTGTTCCGGTTTATCTCCGAAACGGCTGAACCGATTTAGACAGGACTTTCTCTAGGGATAGCTGATGTTATTAGGAGTAGGCTACTTTTATTCTATCAAAGTACCACACGGGTGGAGTCGCGGGCAATACCTAGTGAAGAAATAAAATCAATAGGTATTACCTCAAATCTGACTTTTACCCTGGGATCCCCAATTCAATACTGATTAACCAAAGTCTTCTATATCCAAGAATTACCATTTCACTGAATTAAAAACCTCCTTTCATTTAGACTCTGTCTGCGTCAGTCGTGATTTCGCGAAGGATGAGTCCTGGAGCTACGAAAGATTTATGTTTAGTCTCTCGTTCGGATTTGTTTCAAGTGTCAAGTCAAACGAGTGTACGACCTGCCTGATGTTAAGCAGTTAACGTCGCTTATATATGCTTGCAGTACCAAAGGCTTTACTCGCACGTTGGCGACCTGAAGGGTGGTGGGACAGATGGAGAAAAAGAGAGAGGAAGGTGAGTCTTCCGGCTCTCTCATTCATCTCAAACCCAGCTATAATAACTCCTTTACGCCGATCTTCTGTGACAGGGTGGTACTACCTCGGTCAACTCAGCCCGTATATGAGTTGCAGTGAATTGATTACAGCTTGGCTGTACCACCAAGTAATTTGTTTGATTGATTTATCACATGTCCATATAAATGGGAGACTGTCTTAATACTGCTTTTGATAAGTTATTTTAAATACGAAAATAAATATTTATTTAAATTAATCTATATATATACATATAAATATCTGTATTTCCTTGGTCATCGCATCACGCGTGAACGGATGGAACGATTTCGCTAATTCTTTTTTTGTTGTGTTTATTATTGTCAGGAGAAAATTCTTATTAAAGAAAAAAAAAGAAAGTTGAGCGGAACAATTCGAATTCAATATTCAAAGGTAAGACAGGACATGTTGTCCGGGTCATGCTGTCGGGTCAGCTAGTTCTTAATAAAAATTTAAAAAGGTACGACTTTTTTTAAGATTCATTGTATAGCTTGCACCTAATTCTGCTTGCAGCTTCACCCACTTTATTTTAATTTAAAGGATAAACCACACCTCGACCTTTGCTAATGAATTTAATATCTACCTACCTATTAACATAAGATTTGATTGATAAAATGGTTTATGAATTCAGATTAATATTAATATTTTTGAAGTCCCGAACTAAATACGTACCTAATATAAATGAATTCCACATAACACTAGTACAATATTTTACCTATTATACCTTGTCCTGAACGTGGTCATATAACATTTAAACTAAAAAAACGCCGCATCCATTTGTTGTACGCTCGACGTGTCGAAGAGATCCAGACGGACATCTGAATAGCGTCTCATTATCTTTAATTATATACTGATTCCTCGGAAGGGTGGCCGTTCCACTTGTAGCAGCGCAATTATAAATGAAAATACATTTAATTTATAGCAAATGTAAATGTATAGCATGATACCTACTCATGGAGTCATGTTTAGTTTAATTATAATAGTACAAAGCATTGTAGTGAATGTATAGTAGGTACACATATAGTAGGTACATGGGACCTGATAAAAAAAAATGTGGGGTTCCCACACGTGATGATAAAATAAATAAAAGGTAAAGTCGTTGGTAACAAGTATTCTTACTGTTTAATATTTAATTCGTATTTTTATAATAATATAAACATACGGTAGTCAGCAGTTTTATGTTTCGGCTCAGATTATAATTTATTAGGTAGCTGTTTACAAAGAAATTTATGTCGCGGATAACAAATCATTATTCATGGAAATTCGAATCGATCACTATTAATTTCTAGCTATCTCAAATATTCATTTGATAACGTTAATTAATCGAGATTGAATGAATAAAGTTCAATGGCACCGCTCACCCCTAAACTTAACGACATCTTACTTTATAGAAAAAAAAACTGGTATGTAACCCGTTGAACATCACTAGCGTTTATCATTAAAACTAAAATGTGTCATTATAAAAACTAAAACTGCGCATTAACTATCATTTTTATTAAAAAAGCCCGATATAAAGAGAGAATCTTTTCAACGGCACTTATTAGAGGGTGAAAAGGGGATGCCAAGGTAAAAAGTGTAATTATGTTGATTATTTAGGCCTTAATGCGCCGACTATCCCGCGCCTCCCCACGCCGTCATTAATCGCCCCCTCTCCCCCACTCCTACAGCCTTTATTATTTCGTTTCAATTATTTTTGTGATTATCTTTTTATGGCCGCCGCGCATTAAAACTGGAAAAAAGAACAGTGGACATTAAACGTAATTAGAATCGAAATTACGAGATGTCACCACTGGTGTTTGTGTTTTTAATATTATTAGGGTTCGGTGTTTAAAAGCTTGAGTTTCTGTTTATTGCGTGTTAGACAACGACGACGTCTTGCGCTTTTTTTTTGTTCATTTTAAAAATATAATATGTGTTATTTTTGCGTGAAATGAGACTAGCTTATTTAATTTTTAAAAAGTGTGTGCATAACCAAGTATTCGATATAGAAATAAAATTCTAAATATGTTTTCGGCAAAATGATTGAACAGATACATTATTAAGCTATTCGATTGTGGGTTCAATGACGACTACCTACCTAAACGACAAAATGAAATATGTACTACGGTATAATATTATACTAGGGTTAAACAAACGCGTAAATCAAAACATTAACAATATCCGTAAACATCAAAGTTGATGCCTTATTATAAAAGTTAATACAAAATATAAAGAGTTAATTTCTATAGCAACGGAAATATAAAAACACGTATATTTTATACTAAGTCGACGCGTGACCGTTCACAATACAACTTGGATTTGCCAACCCTTTGATTCGGGTTACCTACTAATGAATACAGTCCATCATCAAACGAATTTGAACTTTAACATTCGTATTGTAAAATGCTTTTTCGTTTCGCAAATATAAGTTAATGTATATTATTATTAAGAGTATTTTATGGATGAGCAATTTTTATGATTGCGCCAGTATTGTTCAGTGGGTAGCCCAGTACAGATGTTTAGTTATTAAGTTGGTCGTTAAATGTCTGCGACCAATGGCACGATTTAACTATTACTATTCATTAATATTATTACTAGGTACCCTTCAAAGGTGACTTGCAACCTTAGACCATTAGTTAACACCTCTCTGCTTGCAACACACAATTTAACTAGACAAATATATATTACTAGCGGCCCGCCCCGGCTTCGCACGGGTACATTGCGGTTACATTATTCGAGTTTTAGTAAGGATCTCTAATTTTTTTGAAAATATACGAGGGATGCCTTTTAAGTTTTGTCGTTTGAAGAAAAAAACACAACTAGAACCTTATAGTACTTTTTATTGTTTTTTAAAGTATTCACCACGTAGCTTAATACACTTTTCCATTCGCTCAAACCAGTTATTATAACATTTATTCCACTCTAAAGTGGGGGTGTTCAAAATGGCTGACTTGAAAGCGTCGACTGCTTCTTCACTGGACTGGAACCTTAGACCACGAAGACTTTTCTTAATTTTAGGAAATGCAAAAAAATCGTTAGGGCTTAGGTCAGGACTGTATGGAGGATAGTCAAGAATTTCTACTTTTTCCTGCTTCAAATACTCAATCGTTTGACGAGCGCTGTGTGAACTTGCATTGTCGTGGTGCAGGATGATGCGTCGCTTTGAGTTAGATTTTCGAAGTTCGGCGATTACTTGTGGTAAACAAACTGTGGTATACCACTCTGCGTTAACCGTTCTACGATCATCAAGTGCAATAGTCGCAACATGGCCGGTTTTTCTAACGAACGTGGCCACCATCTTCTTTGAAGTGCTTCGAGAACGAACAACTTTAGTCGGCTTTGGCTCGTCTTGAAAGACCCAGATTGTAGATTGTTGTTTGGAATCAGGATCGTAGGCATAGATCCAAGATTCGTCACCACTGATGATGTCGTAGACGTGATTTGACTCTCCTCGGTTGAACCTTTGCAGAGTTTTCTTACACCATCTGACGCGGGCCGCCTTGTGATCGTCGGAAAGCAGATGCGGTATCCAACGGCAAACTAGATTTCTTACACCAAGCGCTTCATGCAAGATCTTCTGAATGGTTGTCCCTGAGATGCCTAATAGAGCCTCTATCTCTCGATACGTCACATGACGATCTTCGAGAATTAGTTGTCTCACTCCAATGATGTTATCTTCAGTGAATGCAGATTTTGGGCGACCTTCGCGAGATTTGTCACTAACACTAGTATGTCCACGCTGGAATTCTAAATACCAGCGTTCGACAGTCCGCAGACATGGGGCTTCATCCCTGAACACAGATATTAGCTCTCCAAAACACTGAAGCCGTGTCAGGCCTCTTCTAAAGTTGTAGAAAATTATTGCACGAACATTTTCCTTAGAAAGATTCATTTTCGTACGTAACCTGACAGATTCTAATCGACGCTGTGACTAAACAATAACATTAATCCTAATACATTCAACTGTTTTGAGATTCGAAATTTAAACACATTCGAATATAGAACAGTTCCAAATTCAAAATTGCCGGGAATTATGGAAACGACAGAACTTAAAAGGCATGCCTCGTATTATAGCCTATGTCACCCGGGGATAGTGTAGCTTCCCAACAGTGAAATAATTTTTCAAATCGGTTCAGTAGTTTCGGAGCCTATTCATTACAATCAAACAAAAAAAGTTTTCCTCTTTATAATATTAATAAAAATTATTATTACTAGCGGCCCGCCCCGGCTTCGCACGGGTACATTGCGGTTACATTATTCGAGTTTTAGTAAGGATCCCTAATTTTTTGAAAATATATTATAGCCTATGTCACCCGGGGATAGTGTAGCTTCCCAACAGTGAAAGAATTTTTCAAATCGGTTCAGTAGTTTCGGAGCCTATTCATTACAATCAAACAAACAAAGTTTTCCTCTTTATAATATTAGTATGATTATTAATTTTATCTTAACTTTCACAATTCAAAAACACAAAAAAGTATTGTTTATAGTTTATGAAAACATTTGGATTTTTTATGCTTAGATGTTTTGCTTAATGCAAATAATTTAGTAAATACTTATTTATTAAATAGCACAATACACCTCAGTTACATTTAATAGTTCAGTATATAATATAAATGATGCGTTTTCCTTGTGTATTATGTACAGATGTTATAGTAATAGGTACGACCTTGACATAGCACTGTGTTAGTAGCGCATAAAATAGACTTATCATAGCTATTAATTAAGTAGCTATATTTAATTAACATATATACTCAATATTGTTATTAGCTTCTTTATTATAAAATAACTAGCTGACGTTATCCTGTACCGTAGACGTTGTCCTGTCTTTTAGGGGTATGAAAAATAAATAGTAGCCGATTCTCAAACCTAATGAATATGCATATAAAATTTCATCAAAATCGGTCAAGCTGTTTCGGAGGAGTATGGTAACTAACAATGTGACATGAGAATTTTACATATAAGATAGTATTATTTCGATCTGAACTTGGCTGGAGCACTACCGTGCTCTTAATTATATACAATAAAAAGAAATGATGAGGTAAAGATTCAATGCATCGCCTGAAAATAGTAACATTATAATGTTGATAAATGTTCAAAAATTATTTCGAATTAAAGCTTATTAATATTATGAAAAATATTAATTATGCTCGAATACTTCTTACTTTAAAATAATGATTTAGAATAATTCGGTTGCACATTTTTTATCGAAAAATTTATGGTCAAACGATATTGGTAAATCGACCGATGAGTGAAAATTGAAATAATTATCCGCATTTTGCAAACGTGTGGCGGGCGGCGCGATCACGCAGGATTGGCAGGAAATGCACACAGATAGGGTGACCATGGCTGACTGTACAGATTATGGGACTTACAAAATGTATCATGTATGGGTATCATAAGTTAGATTTAAGCAAAAAAGTACGGTAATGTTACACTGGTAGCTAAGAAACAATATTTTTAACAACAAATATTGTAACATATCTACTTCTCTAATATTACAAACATATGTGTAGGTACTGACATAAACAAATGTATGGGAATTATTATTAATTATAAGACTATATTTAAGATAAAACGATTTTAATAAAAATACAATAATAACATGGAGGCGGATAATATTTTAAATCTTTTCTAAATCTTATCTGTAGGTATGTTATACATAAGTAGGTATATTATCAAAAACCTCATCCTCCGCCGGCAGTAAGGTAGCGACATACACAATATAATATATAAAATATATATTATAATCTATTACAACTTCTTTGAATGAGACTTACTATTAATATCTATTCAAATTATATTGTAATTATTATATGTACCGTCATACCTTAATGACTGATGACAATACAAAAACCACCGAAAACTGTTTATCAGTAAACAGATAGCCGCCAATCAGATCGCATGGTGTCCACGCGGCGTGTGTACGGTGAAAATTGAAAGTGCCTGTCCGAAAACTCGGTGGACATTCATTGATGTATCTGTTCATCTATTATTATATTTACCGAATGCGTTTATGCCGGGCCTCGTCGAAAGCGAAACCGTTTTCAATTGTTATCCCTCTCGACGTTTAATTGACCGATATTTTGTAAATGCTAGCGGTTAATTCGTGTTTTCAGTGTAGTTGGGAATGCGGTGCGTTAAATGAGATGGATTTTGTGGAAATTATTTTTGGTCGGCATGCGGAGGCTTGACCCGTGACGTGTCGTATACACATCCGGGTATAAATCGAATAGTAGATTGTCTATTAGTGTATGTATCGGGTTGCTCGTTAAATTTACTATGTTGACTTGTTGATGGAACATTCTATTTTTTTTTATAAAAAATCTATTGCCTAGTTATTTTCCACATTCAAAAGATGCTGGTTCTTACATCTTAAAAAGTATTTACTACAAGTCAATACAAAATTATTTCCATTTGTTACAACTAAATTCAAAACGTCATATTTTTATTATTACCATCTTCCACACCAAAATTTCCTTATACACAACAACACTTATAAAACATAAAACAAAACACATAAAACTAGCAATAGCTATACTATTATTAGTACTACGAACTATTATCCGATTTAGTTCTTCCTGCTTCGAACTTGCTTAGAATATTACCGGACTATCCCGAATAACTCGCACATTATTGTCACCATTGTACTTTTACAACTTATGCAGTTATCTTGTAACGTTCTTGTTGTAACTATCGCCTAATAACTTTGCAAATAATCTCGCAATGGTCAGAAGGGAAAATACTGATAATATGATTTTTGTCTCTAGAATAGGTAGGTACGAGATGAAGCCACCCAGCGGCAAGTTCCAATCAAAACTCATAAAACACCCAGATTAGACAAGTTATAATATATAAATATCCACCAGACTGACACACCAACTGTATGGTCCCAAACTAAACAATGCTTGTACTATGGGTACCGTACCGTACCGTAATGGACTGGGGGTGATCCCAGTGACACCCAGAGCAGGACAAATTACGAAAAAGCCATTTCCGAAATTTCCCCCATCGGGAATCAAACCCGCAACCATCATGTGTAGTGAGCCGAGCGGCCTACGCTCGAACCACTGCGCCAAGCGGTCGTCATAATAAGCGGTATAAAGCAATCTTTGACAAGCAATCACAAGAATATAACTTGTCCTAATAACAACTGAGCTTAATAACAAACATCTCAATGTTATTTACGCCCGATCTCTAAATAACACATTAGAGGAAATTTTACGCGTTCACTGCATTTCCTAGACCGTTACGATTGTTCGCGTGTGATGTGTTAGCAATAAACTTATGTTTCTGTGCCGCTATTAATGTTTTAGTTCAAAGGACCTTTGTCAACGGCTGTTTATATTGGTCGGCAGAGATTATGGCAGATTTTTGTTTGTGTAGACGATATATTTATATTATTGGAATAATTTAAAGCGTCTTGTCGTAATGACGGTTCAAAAAGACGCGTGTTGTCGCTCGACAAGCTGCGTCATATGCATTCGACAAGCTTCGTCAGTTGTTTGTAGATTTGCTCGGGATATTAAGTCATTGCTGTCGATCTTTAAGGTGAAGGCGCCTGTCTAGCCCGCGAAGTTCAAATTTTTTGAGTTCTTTTAGAAAATGTTCAAAATCTGACAATAATAAAAGACAAATTTTGTAATTCGCGAAAAAGACCTTTCTATACTTTGAAGCAGTTTTACGCCTGAGGTGCGTCGTCTGAGGAGCGCACTCGAGAAGCCCTCGCGAGTCCTCGACGGCACGATGACACTCGTTGACTCGAGGTGCCGATCACTTATTATTTCCGCATCCCTAGCTATTGTTCTAATTTTGAAAATGTTGATTTAAAAAGAATAATAAAATCGAGCAGATAGTTTTAATTTTTTTAAAAGCCTAACAATAGCTTGCTCCTATTTACACTACTATTGTTACACTACTATTAATACTACTATTGTTATTATCTGAGTTTTTTTTTTTTAAATAACACAAATTATAACCAACCTATTTAAAGGCCAAATCGCAATTATGAAATTGTTGTTTGCACATGGATAATCCCAAACAATAAGATCTTTTTGGATTTAGCGAAAAGTTGACATGTGGTCTTGGGCTAACATTTTGTATACGTAAACACCTTTTACTTCAGGAATTGGAAAGTGCAAAATAATGTAGGCTTTCTAGGCCCTTATTAGGTACAGACAGACAGACCGACGTAACCTAATTACATTACGTATATTCATGACACCAAAAACAAATCATAAGTGACTTACCGAAACTCTCGTTAGAATTAGAAATCAACCGTCACTGCCCCGAAAAAAAAAACAATAATTATAAAGCGCGCGTAATTCTAATTCCGAATTCAAATTAAAGCCGCTTAATGCGCGGGAGCGACCCCGTTAAAAAATACGTTGAAAAAAGAGTTGACGAGTGCTCCGAGGGTGGTAATTTTTCATTAATTTAAGTTCACCATTCCCTGTTTTGTTTGCTTTTAATCGCATTTCTAATTAATCCCGTCGAGAATAACGTGACAACTGTCGACTATGGCCGCCATTTTTTTCGAGCCGAGTATAGCAGATGTCGGCCGATTTCCATTTGTTTCTGAGATTAATGATTCGGTGCGATTGTGAATTTTTCCGGTCGGCTTTTGTTGTTTTAGAAGCAATTTGTCCGCTTACTTTTGTTGGGGACCAGTCGTTAAAACCTTCACAAATGATATTGGAAAAAACATCTTGGTGAATGCCACGCCATTCCAACAACATTCTGATACAGATAATAAAGGTATATCAAATCAAGTGAATCAAGTTTGTACGTTAAACACTAAATGTTAGAGATCACTTCGGTATTTTCTTAAGTTTTTTGCGAGGCGTGTAAACTAACCTTTGGTTCGCACTGACGCACTTCATGATTGTTTGTTATAAATTATAAGTAGATACAACAAAGTCGGCTGACAAGCGTACACCCGCGCCACATGTTAAGCTGTCGTTGTAGCCTATAGACGCTTACAATGCCAAAGGCATTGCTCGCACGTTACCCACCAAAAGTAGAATAGGACTAACAGAGGGGAGGGTTGGTCTTCCGGCCTTAACACTTATCGTATAATAGCTACTTACTTTACGTTGACTTCCTGTGAGAGGGTGGTACTACTCAGTTTGGAGCCACCCCGTGTATCGCTGTAATCAATTGGCTACAACTCATCTCTATCACAATCAAACTTTTTGCGATGTGTGTAATCTAATAGAAACACAGGATGGATCACAACTCACAAAGTCACTACTTTATATGTAGTAAGTACATTATGCTGGTATTACCAAAGACATTAAGAATGAATCCGTACATTGTATTCAATGTATTGACTTAATCCCTTTTGTTACCGACGAACGACACCCCTTCTAAAAGTCAATGCCAGACATACTAACCCCAAATAGCACGTACCTACTACTCTTTCAACTCGATTGACAAAATAACAACATTTATGTTATAATTATATGAGACTATACAAAAAATCCAGTGAATTAATTGGCATAATCTTAATTCACTTGCCGCAGTGTTAGTATTTTAAAGGGTTTAAAAAGTAGTTTCCTATCCGATGTATCTGGATTGTCTTCAAAAATAAGCCTTGCCCTGCACAATCTAAATCGAATCTAACCTTCTTTAAACAGTTCCAAAATCAACCATAACAAATCACGGATAAGGATGAAGATGCTATCAACGGGGCTATTGGATATATTGGATATATTAACGAAATCGCTATAACATTAGAACGCAGTAAGTAAAGTCGTTAAAAGAGCCGCAATTGTATGTAGAGCTATAAGACTTGCAGAAAACGACTTTAAACAATCCAAAAAACAACCTTAAAATGCAGTTATATTAATATATAAATCGCTATAATATCAAAACGCAGTAAGTAGAGCCGTTGCAAGTGCCTTTATCGTGTGTAGAGCTATAAGTGTCTGGTCCTGTAAATTTTCGCCGTGGCGATCTGTGGCCGGTCTTTGTGCTATTAATTTGTAATGTCCTCCCCCCAGCCGCCTAGATGCATGGGAGGGGTGCACAGGAGGTGCGGAATGGAGGATAAGTCGTGTGTTTTGATAAAGGCGTGTGTGTACACAAGCAAGCATGCAAGATGGACATTATTTAAGAATAAGTTTGAGAATTATATTTGCGAGTCTTGGGAGTGTGACTTTTTAATGGCAGAGTGCATATAAAAGATTTTCAGCGGCGTGTTTGACAGTGGGCTGAATCTGTACTCAATAGTAAGACGTAAAAAGGATAAGAAAGAACGCCAAGTAACTAGAGCTCAAAATGTGTTTGGAGAAATAGCGCATTTCGTTTCTACCAGTCTACTCCTGAGTTTGTCTCAGTCTACTCGACATAGGTAGCTCGCAACTAAAATAAAGTTGACCATTACATGCCTTTTACTCTCTCAACTATAACGCCACTTAAGAAAACATTCCAAAAATCTTCGGACGCATCCCCCACTTCGCACATCGTGGCCAACCTTGCCGATCTTCAATGGGGGCCCGCGTTTCCGATAGGATTAAGCCAGACTTACTGCTCGGTCAGGAACACGGCGCGACGCAGTAACCCCCACCCCCGCCCCCGCCACACCCTGCAGGCTCGCCTCACCCCCCCGATGGCCCGGCGCATTAGGAGCAATCATATTCGACGGGCGGTAGGTTTTGGCAGCAGCCCGTGTTGCTTAGCCTCGGCCGGCTATTTGCGGAACAATGATCGGTCGTGTCTTAGTTTGTAAATTTGTGTAGGCTCATTTTTGTTTGCGCAATTTTGATACGTAGAGTGATGTAAATAAACAACTTTTGGGTATCCGAAACATGTAGAGCTAACAGTTCGTTAAGATTGGTACCTTTCTGATCAGTTAAATGTTCTTGATTATTTCCATTGCTTTGTAAATGTTTACTGAAAGACATGAATTAAATCTGTTTTCTTTTGTTTCCAGATAAACATGGAAACAATAATTATGGTAATACACTTTAAATTATGTAGTAGTTTTGATTTTTCTTCATTCCTTTCCTCAAACTTTTGTATCGAAAACGCCTATTTCATCAACCAATGTCTTCAATAATTCAATTAACTATTTTGCTCCTGAATACTGGATTATGACATCTTTTGATGCTGAAATAAATTCTAAAATCAAAAGACATCAGAGGCCTTGAAAATAAGGTTTATGATTCAAGAACCCAATTTCAGCTTAAAATTAAGTAAGTAAATGCATCAGTGTAGTTACACACGCATCAGTTTAGATGACGTGGTTACGTCTAGACTTAATATAGGCTTCATCCAAGCCGTGTAGCTACTAAGCCCGGTTTTCATGCTTAGAGGCCGCTGAGCCAGGCCAGTCTTTGATACAACACATTTGCTGAGACGCGGTGACACTGCACACAGGCTAGGAAGTAGATGGGTGGCAAAGTAGGGTTCATGCTTGAGAATATTGTAGTAGGAATGTTTGCTATGCCTGCGGTTGTTTATCCATTATAGCCGTTTCAATATCTTAATTCATTATTGCTTCATTATTTTTATTTAGTAAGCGAGAGCTTGTCATTTCTCTTATGTATCAAATTCATCAGAGCATTCATTTTGTTCTTGAATACATGTCGTCTTAAGCTTACCATTACTGCTTATAAGTATTACAATGATCCTTACTACTGTGTTATACTATATACCAGTGTAGAAGCTTAAGTTTTTATAAACATTCGTAAAGAAACAATATCACCAACCAATTCAAACAGATTAACTTCAAATAAAGATCCCTTTTTGGAAGGGCTCGTGGCTCGAAAAACACACACGTATTTACGCGGAAAGAAGGGCGCCTCCGTGGAGGCGGGCGGGTCCCCCTCAGATTCAGATGCGCGTCTTGACCTATTTGTGCCGTCACGTTGAGGTAGGTCGTCGTATGTTTACTTGATACAGACAGCAGATGTTATATTGTAGCTTTGATATTTCCTTTTGATACTATTCAGCTAGTTATTCTTTTAGAAAAGTCTGCGAAATATTCGTTATTTTGAGACCGTTTTTTTCAATTTTGCTTTGATTTGAAATATTATACTGAGGTCTAGGACATAACTGAAATAATTGCGTAGATATACGTAATATTAAAGGCTATCCATATATCTTTTCATTATTATATGGTCAAACAATACAATATTGGTGGAACTAAGAAATAAAAATATAATAAAATTTCCTACACAGTCAGTTGTATTTAAACTCGAATAAAATCTTTACCACCCTTATTCTTAAAAGCAGTAAAAGTGGTGTGATAGTTACACCACTACTTAGGGACGTCTAGCGAACACATAAGTTGTAGTCCAACCACAAGGCAATTCTAATAAAATCATCTTCTCTCAGACGAGTCGGGATGCGAGGCTGATATGCTGGAGGGCGCGGAGGTGGGCCGGCACTCGCCGCCCCGGCCGCAGCAGGAACCCATCAACCTCAAGAATGAGGTAAGCACCACTGCCGCCTTTATACTCGCCACTCGCTTTGAGAGGTTACGTTATTGTGTTTAATTATGAAGAAGATATTGGAAGAAAAATCAGATGACTTTGATATTCACTTGAATAAAAAAAATATTCTTAAATGCAGTTTGGAATTCAGAAATAATAGGAGTTCCATTATGTAAAAAAGAACATTTAGATCACTCGTCTCAGGCTTACCATTACGAACATAAAGCATGAGTTTGTATATTGTTGTTAGGTAGGTAGATGTAGGTGCTATAACAGCATCAAATCTGTTTGACCTACATTTATCTTGACCGGAAAACCTGCGCCATTGATCCCATTGAACCATCTAAAAAGCGTAACAAAGCTCCCTCATAGCGCTACTTAACTAACACGTGGGCGTTTTGTTAAAAAACGCGGACGAAGTTGAGTGCGAAATAAACGCGGCGATCCTCAAGAGCGAGCCGCCCCGAGCTCCCCAAAAAGACGACACACACTTGCCCCGTTCAAAAGGTCCTCGCAAAGACCAAACATTCGCTTCGTTAGTAGGTACACCCGCGAAAAAATCGCGCGATTCCGGCGACCGATCGCTCCAGCACTAGCGCAACCTACTTGCCTCAGAATCTATAGTATCGATTAGCGAGAGCTTTTTTACCCGTACGCACTCACACACCGCCACGCCGGGGGCCAGCCTTTTTAACAATCTTTTTTTCGTCCACCCCTCTCTCCCCCAAAACCGCCATGTCCATTGCGCGGATGCAAAGACCACCCCTCCGCCCCACCCCTCATATAGCAGCATTGAAAATGGAATTTCCATGAGTGATGGAGTGTCAAACGGGAAGTGAAAAAACGGAGAAAAAGTACATTATGTTAATTATTGAGCGCGGGCTCCGTCCGAGTTTAAATTGAATGTCATGTCGTACGCGTCTGTCGCGTCGTGTCGTGGAAACGCGCGCGTTCGGTTCTATTCCGTTCCGTGTATAATTTTAATTTTTCGTGTGTTCGTGCGGAATTAATAATCGCACATGTCGAAATTTCGACATTCAGTACATTTTGTACGTGACGAATTTTGATCAAAAGTTACTTATTAACTTTTGTCCCGCTTACGCACGCGTATAGAAACCGCATTAGAAGCTGGTGCGTAACGCAATTGAGCTTTATTTGTTGAGAGTAAGGTCGTTATTACTTGCTCACGTGTTGAGCTAAGCCCCAGTAGCGGGAATGACTCTTATTTTCATTCACTAAGTACGGGAAGACAGTGTGTTAGTGTTTGGTCGTAATGTTTTCCAGTTACTTGAGCCAAGGGATCCTTTGGACTGTTTTTTGTTAACTCACAGTTGCTAGGCACTTAGCGAGGTTCGAACACTATATTCTCAGAATTGTATTTAGTAAAGCTTTAAGACGCGTTGTTAGTTTTGACCTTTAATCTTAGTAAATTCTCTGGTAAAGCTGCTTAGAGCAGCAGAATCTTCTAACGTAATCGTATCGCTATCGAGAAATCATGCTGTCACTATTGTTATTTGTGAAACTATTGTGTATGTTAGAAGAGCAGCTCAGATAATTTGTCAACGTACTTCCGAGGAGTAAGATGGTCCATAAAGTGATTACTATGACCACACGTCATGTGTTACTTTTAATTAAATCTGGTATCTAACCGGACACCGCACAAAAAGACCGGACAAAGTACTTACTCACCGGACGACGCGAACTATCCGTACAGTCGCATCGCTAATGGAAAGTCCCGAAAAAATATTGGCGATGGAAAAAAAATAGTTTAAAAAATCTCCGAGTACATTTGAATGAAAATCGGGCGGGGGTGTGCGGCCCTCGCGGCCGCCGATCGGCTATTATTATTATTATTACTTGCATTATATCTGCATTTTTTTCCACGCACACACTGGCGGCGCGCACGCCATTTTTATTTTCTTCCTTTTTTCTTTTTTGGGGAAATCGGTGGGCCCACCCCCCACACGCGCGGGCTCGCGCCGCCACGATCGAACTATGCGATGTCTACAAGTGGACGAACATTTAAATTGGCTCTCATCAAATATTGACTGCGTGTAGTTTTTTCATTAACCATTCGGTTTTTTGTGAGGCACGCTGTCGGTTGCCTTTCAATTTGTATCGACTTCCTTTGAACTGGTTTGCCGAGTGTGTAATGTTTTTAGTGTTTCATTAACTTTTTTTTCAAGTCTGCCAGCTTTGAATGAATGGTAGGCCGGCCCACTCAACTATATGTGGTTTATTGGTAAAGATACTAAAAATAGAACAGTAAATTTAAATTGCAACTTGACGAGACGCGGCTAGCTAGATAGAGACACGGCTCAAAAGGTAAAGTAGAGTTACTTAGCTATGTAGACCAAACTGCATAGTACTGTTGTACGGACAAGTAATGAGCCATAGATTAAAATATTTAAAAAAGTATAATTTAATTAGGTACCTATGTTTTAAAATGAACTATCAATAACTATATTAAGGTACTTCCAAGTATTGTCTAATCTTATTTAAGGGTTTTATTTTGAATGAGCATTGTAAAATTCAAGAACGGGCAAATTTTTTCATCTTCACACATAGTAAATAACGAGTACGAACGCTCTGCAGTCAAGCGAATTTATTATCATTAAAAAATGCAAAAAATCATAATGAAAGGGGGTGGTGTGGGGCGGGGGGGGGGTGCATCCCATTTTTTATTTTAATTGGCTTGTAAATTACAAAAGTTATAGTGAAACGTTGCGACCGCTTTTTTCGGTGTAATTATGCGGGTGTTAAATTTTGTCGCTTGGCCAAGGTGGAATGTATTACTGTGAGGTACCTACCTGATTAACTGTGTTATTTGTTACTGTACAAACAATTTTAAGACGAGATGATGACTATTCTTCATTAATCAAACACATTTAATGGCGCGACGTGCTTAATATTTCTTCGAAGTATTTTTCAAACACCATTAGATATAGCATCTTCTATTAAGCTTCCGAATGAAAACAGATTGATTGATCTGTCTTAAGATTTCCGAAGGTACCTGAGTAGTACCCCTACGAGACACCTTTATAAGATAGTACGGTCCGTCCGTCCGTCTGTCACAGAGCTTAATAACAATGCACTTATTCTGACAATATTATAATGAATTTACGTATGTACAAGTAACTGTCGTTAGGGTAACATCATAATAGACTGAAAAGCGTTTCGTTATTTAACATTATAAAACGATAATGCTCTATCGTATAAAATTTGTGGGTAGCACGCTTCTGTTCCTGCGGAACCCAACTAATGATTGGCTATTAAGTGTAGATAACTCGCAGTTATAAATACAAAATAACCTTAACACTATAATGTTATATAGTTACTGTTGGCCGGACAAAACTAGTCATTATTATTAGCGAAAAAGGAATTTACCGAATGCCATTGATTGTTCGCACTATCGATAGTACTTATACCACGTTTATCGCCCGCAATTACCTATCATTACGTTATATTTATGTTGTCATTATTATTATCTTTTTAAAGCCTGTAAGATCGTCCAATCGAAGTCTGTCACAGCAACGAAACTCCACACTTTATAAGAAAATCTAAAAGTTTTTTTTAGGTTCTTAGTTCAGTTATATTTTATAGTGAGACGTATGTAAATTAAGTAGGCAATTTGGCAATTTGGTCATCACGTAACGAACCTTATAAAAAAAATAATATGTGTGTTCACTCAGACTACGAGCTGAGTAAACAACCTTAGATTATTATGCACCACTTAACACGTCATAAAATAATATCCTACGCATAAACCCAGCGGCTTCTCACCAAATGGTTATCCAAGAATCGAGCAAAAATAACTCAACCATCCAATCGAAATCTAAACAAACTTTAGATCTATCTGTATAAAGCTCAAAATTGTCCGAAAATTATTATTGACAGTGGCAAATACGGTGTGGTGCCTCCGAAGCTAGGGTTGCTACAAATATAAATCTCGGGCGTCGCAGCCGCGGCCAGGGCTGCCCACGGAGGACGGACGTGATTGATCAAAGTCGTTTGTCAGGCTCGCGTCGCGACTGTTGGTAGCCCTGCGCAATTAGCACATGATTCTGACCGTCTAATGCGCCAGATTTTGGTTCTTATTATGGAATGTTGTTATTTTTTGCGCTTTATATTGTTATCATAAAATTAAAATTTACCATAGTCTTGTTATTCTTCAAGAATCAGCTATTTGTACCATAAGTAACTAGGTACCTATAGACTTTGGTGTAAACGATGTGTTGGTTTAATGTTAAACAATTCAAGTTTAATTATCTCAGTGTTAGTAACGAAAATGACTTGTCAACACATAATTTTCACATCACGTTTACGATCATAAGAATACAACAGAAATCCAATTAAGTAAAAATGAATATTCAAAACAGTTTACGACAGAGGGCTCTGCGTATCGACGATTAAATAATATATGATATAATAGAATAGTTTAATTTAATGCCCTGTCTATCGGCAAGTGCCGATGCAAAACGCGTGTGAGTATGCAAGCCGACGAACGCGACTGTGATCTGGCACATTTATTGCGCAAAGTAAAAAAATATAAAGAGACGCAATAAACATTTAAAAAGCGAGATGTCCCCGCATTACAGACGAATTAAAATGCGGAATCACGTACATTACAACCCGTTTCGATGGTTTTTTTTTTCAATACACTTATAAATGCGCACCGCGAAACCCGTGGAGCCTCGATTCGATTGTATATACTTTTATTGCTTTTTGATTATGTTTGCAGATGTAACTGTTTCCGATATCGTGCTATTTCGATAGAATCGTTTTTTTATATTTAATATCTTCGTAACGGGGTTCTGATATGTGTTTCATGAAATTATAGAATACCTAATATTATATTTTTAATATTTGTTTTTTTGTTTTCGAGGAACGTGCGTTTAATTTGATATTTTTTGTATTGAGGATACTCCACAGCGTTTTGTCCCTTAATGTTGGCGGGCCACATTAAAATTAATGGCAACACTGCTTAATGGTCGGTTCTAATCCTGTATTTATTTACAATTTTCATTTTTATTGAATGTAACAAATAAAACGATATCGCTACTTAAACAAATTACGTTTAGGATTCATTCACACTCTTTTTTACAAAGTTGGCAAACAAGCGTACGACCTGCCTGATGTTAAGCAGCTAAAGTAGCCTATAGATAAGCTTTTAGATGCTTGAAATACCAAAGGCATTACTTGCACGTTGTTGAGCAGAAGGAGAGTGGGACATAGATAGGGGATGGGCTTCCGGCTCTCCTAATCATAGTACGAAACGCAGCTATAATACTTATGTTTCTCAGTTTCATTATCCGTATGAATATCGATAATTAGCTATAATACGAGTAATATCGGTGACTAAACAGCTTGTCGAAAACAAGAATTCCAGAGCCGTAAATAACTTGCAATCATTTTTTTTTATATTACTAGCTAGCAATGTGTTATCATACACAGGCTTCGTTACCTTCTCCAACTAAGCTTATTTCATGTTCTCGGAGTGGCTTCACGTCAATATTGTAACGGCCAGAATCGGAGCCCCTTTTTTGGTACCAAAGCGGCCCGTCTATCCGCAGAGGTATTGACGCTTAAATCTAAATATATATAACTCAAAGGTGACTGACTGACATAGTGATCTATCAACGCACAGCCCAAACCACTGGACGGATCGGGCTGAAATTTGGCATGCAGGTAGATGTTATGACGTAGGCATCCGCCAAGAAAGGATTTTGATTCATTCTATTCCCAAGGGGATAAAATAGGGGATGAAAGTTTATATGAAACTTTGTCAATTAAATACCACGCGGACGAAGTCGCGGGCACAGCTAGTAGAAATATAATTTGCCAATCAACGAGAACAAAAAAAACCGTATTGGGCATCATTGCACCCGCCTGGGACATCTCCCATCGCGTCCGAGCCACACAAAGCATTCACCTATCGCTCCACACAAAGACTCTATTAACAATCGAGTAATGCACAACTTAGATTGAGTAGCTATCTGATATATGGAGGCGAAGGAACAGACGGGCGGTTTTGGAGAGATACTGGGGCGGTCAATAAATAAATAAATACCGCCAGACGAATACACCAACTGTATGGTCCCAAACTAAGCAAAGCTTGTACTATGGGTACCGTACAATGGACTGGGGGCGATCCCAGTGACACCCAGACCGGGGAAAATTACGAAAAGGCCATTTCCGAAATTTACTCTGACGGGAATCGAACCCGCAACCACCCGATGCAGTGAGCCAAGCGGCCTACGCTCGAACCACTGCGCCAAGCGGTCGTCGAAATATAGAGTTTAAACGATGGTAGAGCCACGATGTAGGAAATTTACAACAGCTTAACTTACGGGCTGGCTCGACCAAGGTAGTATCACCTTCTCACATCTATTATAGCTGCGATTCGTACGATGAGAGAGAGACCGGAAGCCAAACCCCCCTTCCCTTCGGTAACGTTCGAGCAATGCCTTTGGCATGGAAAGCATCTGTAGGTTACGGTAATTTCTATCTATGTTACCTTTCTATGCCTATGCTTAAGGCATATCCTCCTCCACTCGTTGACGACCGTATTCACAAACATTACAATGAGGTCTTACAGTGCGCTCGAATGCACAGCCCATTGATAAATGACAAACTTTCTATAGAGTTAGTCCCTTACTAAAGTCTCAACAGTACAATATTTTTAGATATGTCAAATTTAGTTAAATGGTGATGTTAGCAGCAGAATCGGTATAAATATCTGATGTTTCAAATTAAGTTCTGTTAAAAACACCAGTTCTGTTCGATATGAGATGTTCTATACCTACCCAGTTAACGAGACACTGCCAGAAAACTAAAACAACACAAATTTCCGATTTAGTTAATTGGAACCGTGAATCGTAAATGTTCATTAGGATAGATTTTTACAGGCCATCATTAATTAATAATTTGTGTTTGAAGTGTTTAATTTGAATAAAATAAAATAAAATAAAAAACGGACTGTGAAATTGTTTTGAAGCGTGATTGTGTGAAATGTTTTGAAAACGTTAAATAATAATTGATCGAACAGTATTATTTTAATATTGATAATAATAAAAATTTGTTTTTATACTTATTTTAACTTTTGAAAACGGCGCGTTTTTGCCGCCCGTATGCTCCCGCGCTCCCCGCCCATCCTCTGAAAATGGAGCGACCGATAAAAAAGGTAACGAATTATAAAAAAGCGGAGGCACAATCGCGAGCGCGGACGTGTGGGCGGTGGGCGAAATGAAATGAAATAATGAAAAAAATGGGCAAAAAGCAGTACAAACATGCATTGTCCTCGCCACCCCACACCCTTAATGAGTGGGCGCGGGCGGGGCGGGCCCCCGATGTACGCGCGACGTGTGTCTGAAGTAGCTGATGATCACCTGATTCCATCTGCGTGAGCGAATTGCCGCGAGATGTCGCTAAACGGGATCGTTTTAATGCAATTAGATCATGCACTGATCCGGAATAAATTAGTCTTAGTTTGCTCTGTACCTATCGTGTTCATTTTCCGCTGTCTTCGTTTACGTACAGTATATTAGAAACTTGTGTATTTTTATCATTGTTTATGCTAAATGTTTATTATGCTATGTTGCAAATTCTTTGCTCGTTCGTTTTTGTCATGAAGGTCAGGTTTTAGTTTTTAACGCAAAACCGTTATATTTTTCCCAATTTTAACGTAATACGGACACTAATATACGAAGATATGTTTTTTTTTAGTAGGGAAGCTTTTTTATTTAGAGCTAACTAATAAATACTATCGAACAAAGAGTTCAAACTCTCGATCTTACACACAGAATTAATGCTTAGCCCCACATTCGCTGCGGCGTATGAAAAAAGCCCAATTTTCGAACGTATTAAGCATCAAAAACAGCGTCCGAAATTAATTTGTTTATGCGAAACAAAGGTGGGTGCCGGGTGCATGCACCCGTGCCTCCCCACCTCCCGAAAAAACAGGAAAAAATAGGAAAAAGGGGGGGGGGGCGAGCGGGGTTCCCACACCCTCCCGCGGCGCGATCGGCATCAGACTTCTTTTTTTAATCGCGTCGCGTTCACTATGCTCGTTTTGGGTAAGCACACACTGCGCATTGCCTATTTTCCAATTTAGATTGCTTTGTATTACCGCTCGAGTGATGCGCAATAGTTTTTGAGGCCCGTGACACGTGAGCGCAGGAAATTAAATTTCTGTTTAAAATAAAAACTAGGGTGGTGGGGGATTAAAAGATTTACGTGTGGAATTGGCCGCGAGGGCAACTCTACGCGACGGTAAGGCACCAAACAATTCTCAATCGCAGCTCGATACTGCATTGGTTTAGCTCTTAAAATGTTCAAACTCAAACTCAAAATTGTTTTTATTCATGCACCTAACCACCAACCTCGCATTTATGAATAGTCAGAATCCACCACCGGTTCGGAATGCTGCTTCCATTTACAAGATCCGACAAGATACTCAAGGGTTACTCTTTTCAATGAATAAAAGATGGTGTAGGTACATTCTCAGGAACAAACAGAGTGTGAGCAGGCAACATCATTGTCACTAAATAAGTAAATACTAATCAAATCTCACTCAGATTAAAGTATTGAAATTAGAAAGCTAGTTAAACTTTATGGGTGTGGTTATTTACATTCGTATAAAATTAATTCGGTACCAAAGACCCAGATATATATTTTATTGATTAAAGTACAGAAGTAGGCTTGATTTGACATTATTACACGAAACTGAGCCTTCCGTTGGAAAAAAATCTAAAGACGAAATCTAAAACCACTAAGTTTTTATGATAAACACTAAAACTAATTCAACAACGTTCTATTTGAAATTTACATATACCTATTACGCTCTATGCAAATTCAAGTAATGTAACAACAGCATTGCAACAGCAGGTCAATTAATAACAGTATTAAAATTAAAATAATTAACAAGCTACACTGGAGGCCAATAACTCAAGTATCAAAATTCCCTAATAATTAGCGGAGAACGCAATAAATATCGCCGCGACGATTATTAACCGGCGACTGCTAATCACAAGAAGTTTTCAAGTGACACCCTGTATACTAGAGACCTCGTTTAATTATAGAGGAACAAAATTATAGAGGAGGAAATGTAATAGTTGTGTTTCATGTATTATTAAATTATTTTTCATTACTCATACTCTGAAAGTAGGTCTGAAGTTGCCTGAGGAGCGGGTTGAAAGTAATACTTTTCTGGCCCGGGAGAATCACTTTCAACTGACAGCTGTCAAATTATAAAAAAAAAACTAGTTCCATTTCTATGGAACCATGTTCAAACTTTTTCTACAGTCACTCAATTACAGCACGATGTAAAATTGAAATAACATGAAGTTGAGTATTAAATAAAGAATATATACTTTTAAATGACTTAATTATAATTTAGTTTCAACAATTTCTTTAAAATAACATAGATTTGGTCAAAATATTTAAAAATGAAAATTAAAAATACTGGCTAAATTATGAAGTTGGCCGGCCAACTAAAAAAAACAAAATAGGCGGCAATCCGATCTTTTTTTTTTTCGAGTTGTAGAGTATTGTTCATGCTTCCTTGTATTATTTCTTTAGCCAATTCCTGTTTTTATTTTTACTTTCCTTGTATTCGTAATGAAAAGCACAGTGTTTACCTCGGGTGAAAGACTTATTTTGTCCCTCGAACTATTAGCGCCCTCGCTACGCTCGGGCGCCAAACCCCGTCTCGGGAAAAATAAGTCACTTTCACCACTCGTGTAACAATGTACTATTAAAGATTATTTTGCTATTCTTTTTATTATCTTGATCCGATCTCATGACAATATTTTTTTATTAATTTTATCCAATTTATTTGGGATTAATTCTCAGAAATTATTGTATAGCTGTTCTTAATTTAAGTATATGGACACATTGTATTTTTTTTATGGGCGCTCGTGCTATAAAATGTCGGATCAATCTTAGATGTATCCGGATATGGGATAGGCGAATCCGAAGTAGTCTTGGTAGCGCGTGGGCGATACAAAACGGTCGTTCTTCGCTCATTCGCTCGACTCAACTAACTTGGCATAAGAGCGATTTTCCAACGACCAATAATTTCAAACCTTTATAAATACGACATGAAGATTTATCTAACAGTTTAATTATAAATTAACCCGATCGCAAGTCCGAAGCTTTCCTACCGGTGGCACACATCGCCTCAGGGCATTCCACTTTTCTGCACCCTTCCATATAATTATAATGCACGCGTGTATAATTAGTGGGTTCCGTACAAAGAAGTCCGTTTCCATATAGATAAATATCACTTAGAACGAAGTAGTTTGGGGTCATAAATAAATGTACACTGATGTATAATAAGAATGGGTTATTATTAATATTGGATCTAATAATAGTGTAAAATTTTATTTGGTATGCTATAAAGATAAAATTCTCAAAACAAGAAAATATCGAGGCGAGTAAAGGTATATTTGTTTTCGTGAATTTGACGATTTCATAGCGAAATAAAAGGCTAAATCTAACAAACGTCCGCGAGCTATGTCGTCACAGATTGTAATAAAAAAAATATATTTTTATGGATCTTAACAATGATTTGACTATAACATTTACAACTTATTAACTTACATGTTTTTGGTGTCGCAATTTTTCTAGAATGACCACCGAACCAAACGTAAGGCGATCATATAAATCACGTCAAAGTAGAAATCGGTGTTAAGTCGAAGGGCTAACGAAAATCGTTTTGTGAAACCTAAAAAGGAAATAAATAGTTACAGTTGAATTTGTCTCGCATCAGACTCCATAAGTATTGACTACTACACCAGCACGAGACTTGGGTGTTTTCAAGGTACTGTAGTCCCAACCCTTAAAAGATCATTTAAAAGTTGAACTTGGTATCCTCAGATTTTTTTTCTACTTAATAGGAATAATGCAGATCAGTTATTTTCCGCAATTTCCCCTCATCAGGCTGTATGAAACATGCCTGCCTGATCAGGGATAGAGTGTACATTTACGGGTTATATAAATGTGTATCATTAATCAACGTAATTAGATCATTGCGGGGATCGCGTTGCCGTCTCCGGGTAACTCCGGGAACTATCTCATAAGCCGGGATTTTTTATTAACCGAAGTTTCGTTTCCACATAACAGTATGGACAGAGTGAGAGGCACTTTTTGATATAAAACAAAGTCGGAAATTAGCATATGACCCTCTTAACGTTAAGCAGTTACCCTAGCCTATAGATGCTTGCGACACCTGTCGACCTGAACTGAAGTGGGAACTCCGGCTCTCTCATTCTACGTACGAGAGGCAGCAATAACAGCTGCTTTAAGCGGATCTTCCGTGAGAAGATAGTACTATCCTGGTTGAGGCAGATTGAATATGATATGTAGTAATTGTCTGCAGCTTGACTCTACCACCACTAATATATTATCTTTTTTGCACGAATATTAGAACATGCCAAATATGTTGATGAAAAAATTAATATCATTAGGAGTGTTAAATGAAATGAATTCGTTTATGATTTAATTTCTTTAATTTAAGTTGTTTTCGTTATCAATTAGCTTCTAAAGCTTTTTCCTTATCATACACCAAAGATCTTGATAGTTTTAATTATGATATAAACTAAACGAGTGCGTTAACCTGTTTAACATTAAGATCAATCAAGTAGCCGAATTAACTCTGGTCTGTTTAAGCCAGTTCAATTACGTCGAGCGTTTTTTTATTCTTCGTTCCTAACTAATTCACACCATCCGATCTCGAATGAGTAACACATAATTGGAACACCTATGATTTATTATCAGTTAATTTTATGATAATGAGCCTATGAATAATCTGCGCAGGGGGCATATTCCCCTGTCGGTAGATAATTTATCGAGTTGTTCACTCCACGGTTATAAATAATTGTATGTCGTTACCGTATCCGCCTCTTGTCAGGGCACGATTTAAAGATCACTCAATTTTATTATGATGATAGGTATTCCTATGAAATTATGGTATAGTATAATATATTATATTACGACATTCTTAAACCTACTTCCAAAGATTACTTTATCGACATGTTCATGAAATATTTTGTTGCAAATCAAATCTATACAAATAAATAAAATTGGAGTGTCTGTTTGTAATATCAAAATAACACCTTTTCACTAAATGCATATGAAAGTGCATACGACACCTATAACAAAAACGCGATTTAAAATTTTTTTGTCTGTCTGTCTGTCTGTCCGTCTGTCTGTCTGTCTGTCTGTCTGTCTGTCTGTGTGTTAGTTCCGGGTAATCTCCGAAACGGCTGGACCGATTTTGACGGGACTTCACTGGTAGATAGCTGATGTTATAAGCAGTAACTAAGGCTACTTTTATTTTAGAAAAACATTTTTTTTTTTAATGGGTCATGTCGCGCGGGCTCACAACGCGGGAGCGGGCTTTTTTGTTAAGTTAAATTCCACGCGGACGAAGTCGCGGGCTCAGCTAGTAATAATTAAAAGTAGAAGAATAACCGTAGAGAAAACACTATGTCAAATATATTTTAAACCTATAAGGTAATATTTATTGCAATCAATGTTGCAAATATGTCGTGTATGAAATTGTAGCATTTCCTTATACGTTATTATTTAAGAGAAAGTATATCGAACATTCAAGTAATTCTTCTTGACGCTTTGATAAGTTATTTGCATTTATCCCGCAAGGGACACGCGGTGGAAGTGAAAGTATAAAGTTATTCGAACATATACTCGTAATATCAAAAGTGTTTGCCATTGCATTAAATATGTTGGAGATATTATTGGTTCATGGTAAAATTTAGCTTACTAGATCTTGCTGCCACATACACAGTAATGAAAATAACACACAGTTTTTGATTTCTGAAATAACCAAGTTTGCAAATAACTTGGACAGGTGCTGTGCACTGACCGGATATGATTAGATATTTCAAGAATACTAAAAAGTTAGGTTTGTAAAATGATAATTAATAAAACTTTTTTTTACAAAACGGGAGCCTGCAGATTTTAGCTAACTTTTAAATTGCTAAAATCTAATGTTGTATTTATGTTATCTTTTGGAATTTATTGATTGATCTCCTCCTATGACAGCATTGCATAAAGGCTATCACCACAAATGACTGAATACTGAAACATGGCGCAAATGTTTAAATACATAATGTTTATTTATAAGGCGTTTCTCCAATTATAGTTACGTTCGAAAATTCAGCGGAAAGTCCTATGATTCTAGACTCTCTATTTTAAGTTTTAAAGAACTAAATCGACATTGTAAAGCCTCCACATCAAAATACAGTACCTTACATCAACATAATAATAGCACCTCGGGCCAGCGTGTATCGGAACGGGAGCGGGTTGTAATAAGTCCCCATAATTTATGTTACACGCAATTAAAGTAAGATTGTTGCGCCGGCTCAGACGGTAGAGCGTGGAGCGAGAGTTGGTAGCGTTTGATTATGTCGTTATTGCCTTTAACGGGTACGATGGAAAAATAAATAAAGTTTATGTATTTTAATAGAGTGTTCGTTTTATCATTATAATTAGAGTCTAGTTCCGAAATACCGGGTTGCTTCTGACTCTACTTGCTGTTATTGTGTTTGTACATTTTCCATGGACCCAAGTTTTATTAATGAAACTAATAATATCATGAACAAAATATTACAGAAGACTCTATCGCTTTTTGACAACAAAGGTCTGATGTTAATACCTCAAAATGTTTTTATGTGACTACTAGCTCTTCAAGTGTTCAAACCTTTGAAAAGTGTAATGGCACCGGTAGTGTTTACGAATTGTATCAAATATATCAATGTTTATTTTATAGATATCACATAATATTCTCAAAGGCTATCTCTATGCCAATCCAAAGTGAAAAGTCAAACTTAGCCTTGAATAATTTATGTCAGAGTACTATTGTTTACTTACAAAAGAAAAGGCTAAGCTACAATTTTCAATCATTAAATTGTAGTAATTAATAAATTAATAAAATAAAATAAATTAAATTAAATCATTAAATAATTATTGTTGCTGTTGCTGGTTCCACGCTCCCTACTTGTGATTGCGGCCGCATTGCTGGGTTTCCTGTCACTAAATGAGATTAAATGCGCCGCGGTGAATGTTACTCTATAACATAAGAACCGCTAATGAAGCAAGTATATTTTACGATTGCATTATCGCTAAATACGGTGACTTCGAAATTGTTGGCATTATTTTAAACTATGACTCTACATATGATTAAAATTCCTAGAAACATTAATCAGAAACTGCGAGTGATCATTAATAATTTTAAATATACCCAAAATACCTATTTTAAGTAGATGGCTAGACTTTAGTAGAGTAACAACTAGCGAACGTAAATGTCATGGTAGAGCTACTTCGGAAACGGATTTCTTTAGATTTTATCTCACTTATATCAGATTCATTAAGATAATGAAATTGATACTGATATATATTTTATGAATCACAAAAACCCCTGTTCAAACTCGCGACTTATTTTCAAGCGAGAGCATTCAACGAACTTGGCTATTGACACTTAATAACACTTAAGCATGCAATTATTGCGCATAATGGTTTTATTTACTCAACCGCGATTACTTCCTTAATGTGTAAATATGATGTACAATTAGGTAGTTTTACATGCATAAATGACAATATCCAGTTTACGTCCTAAGGCTGCATGTTCACTGAGCAATGAAATATCTGCAACAAATTCAGCAATGTAATCAAATATTTATTCTGTAAGACAAATCATTCATTCAAAAAAGTGGTTTTTTTCATATTAATATACGTTTATATTTCTTACAATAGAATCACCTGAATTGACTCCCCTGAATGAAGTTCTTGAAACAACATTGATTTTTGTATGTAACGTTTCACAAATCAAATGTGTCTTGTGAAATAGTCTACCTCCTGACCGAGTTTCGGTCACGGTGGTCACTCTTAACGGATACTAGACAACTACGCAGGGGATATTATAGTGCACTAGTTTCTGCTAGCGACTTCGTCCACGTAGATTTAAGTAAAGTATTCTATGTGTTAATCCTGGTTATAAACTATCTGTGTTCCAAATTTCATCCAAGTCCGTTCAGTAGTTTGTGCGTGAAAGAGTAACAAACATACGTCCACACTCACGAACTTTCGCATTTATAATATTAGTAGGGCAAGTATATGCGCGAGCACATGTGCACTCTTTTTTCCTTCTATGTACCTACTAGAGATGATGTAGAGACATATGAGCTTCAAATGAATACTCGCCTTCATATTGGACGAGTTTCTGCGTAGCCACTTTCAGGTTTCTCAGTAATGGATTGCAGGATTCATCCAAATTGCATTATCGCTTTATAAAATGCAGTAAACGAAAGCTCGAATGAATTATAATTTATAATAAGAAAATATTAAAGTTGCTTGATGAAAAAATAAAACTCGTGATTATGTCCATTCTAGATTTAATTTCGCTATTTCAAGCCACCAGTTAGCATGGCTAATGAAATATATTTTTGATCTATAGGACGATTTTATATGTGAGATGAGATGACAAACAACCCATAGCTTGCCAAAGTGACCTACTCTACATAGAAAGGAGAACTAACAAAATATCTCTTACAAGCAAAATAATAAATCAATAGCAGCCTATACCGTTACCAAAAAAGGAAGTAGGCTTTCTAACACGAAGTACTAAAGCGGTTTAATTACATAACCAGGTATAATTGCGCTTACCGACACTGTTACGCGGCATTAGCAATTTAATCTAATTATGCCAAAACACTAGAATGTAATCTCATGGAACAACTATCAGATTCAACCTCTCTCTTACTCCGAAGTGTATTACGCTCATGCGAAAGAGAAAAGGTACGCTTATGCGGATAATTGTGTGTTGCATAAATAGTTTGAAAACACAGCTACCACTTTACGCGGCGAGCAGGAATAATGCGCGCGCGCAAATTGCGTTAAACGTAAAGTAATTTATTTACTTAGTCTTCGACAGTTCATACTTTATGTTTGTTTGAAGTTACCGGATTGTTAGTTTGGTAATATTTGAAATAAAACTATTTTTCGGATTTTATCGCGTTTATTAACTTTATGTTCCCGACGCTTCGGTTGCTTTACAGCAGCCATGGTCACGGGGGTCTGAGGTGTTAGACGTCCTGATGTCATAGTTAGTAACTGGGTACCCTCATATTTAGTTGTTGTTCGCGGCCCGATCCACGCAGAAAGTGCTCACAGTGTCTCGAAGTCTTGCGATGGTTACCCTTGGTTTTGGATTTAATTATATGAATTACTGTAATTAATTAATAAAAATAGTTTAATAATTAATTAAAATAGTTTTATTTCAATGTGTAGTATTCGCGTAAATATGAGAACACAAGATTGGTAATATTTTTCTACAATTTACACAAACAGAACTTTCGTATAAGTGGTTGAGTAAAAGTTGTTGAATTTTACCGCCCTGAATGGAATACGTAGAATTTTATCTGTAAACCTGTATTCAATATGTACTAACTTATTGAACCTACTGAAAACGGTGCTTAGAAATATTTCGTTCACATCGCCAACATCTCTCGTCGATCATCGATCCTAATCAATATGCAGAGTGGGTACAGGCTTGCGTGCGCGCACGTCGCGCCGCGAAATAATCGCTCTTTGTTTAATTAACGCGCAATTAATGTAGCATTACAAGCGATATTTATTCTGTAAGCTCAGTTGTAAGTTCTGTAAGATGGTGGTGTAATAAAATATGAGTGTAGAATAATTGTGATTGTGGTAAATATTAAATATAGTCGATTTTATAGTTTTCTTGAGGGTAGATCTTTTATAAATATTTTAGGTGGGAAAGGTTTTTTTTTTTAATTAAGTCCAGAATTCAGTGTGTCAATTTATTTTTCATTACTCATACTCTGAAAGTAGGTCTGAGGTTGCCTGAGGAGCGGGTTGAAAGTAATACTTTTCCGGCCCGGGAGAATCGCTTTCAACTGACAGCTGTCAAATTATAAAAAAAAATAGTTTCATTTTCACATTTCTATGGAACCATGTTCAAACTTTTTCTACAGTCACTCAATTACAGCACGATGTAAAATTGAAATAACATAAAGTTAAGTATTAATTAAAGAATATATATTTTTAAATGACTTAATTATAATTTAGTTTCAACAATTTCTTTAAAATAACATAGATTTGGGAAAAATATTTAAAGATGAAAATGAAAAATAATCGCTAAATAATGATGATGGTCGGCCAACGAATAAAAAACAAAATAGGCGGCAATCCGAACTTAATTTTTTTTTCGAGTTGTAGAGTATTGTTCATACTTCCTTGTATTATTTCTTTAGCCCATTCCTGTTTTTATTTTTACTTTCCTTGTATTCGTAATGAAAAGCACAGTGTTTACCTCGGGTGAAAGACTTATTTTGTCCCTCGAACTATTAGCGCCCTCGCTACGCTCGGGCGCCAAACCCCGTCTCGGGACTAAATAAGTCACTTTCACCACTCGTGTAACAATGTACTATTAAAGATCGGTTACTTTACAAAGGTAACATATGCCGAATTGAAATACCCAATAACTGTAACAGTGGAAGAGCCAAGTTGTAGCCAATTGCCTACAGCTCATATACTGGCCGGTTCGACCGGGGTAGTACCACCATCTCACAGAAGATCAGCGTAGAGTAGCTACTATATCTGCATTTCCTACTATGAGTGAGAGTTCCGGAAACCCAATCCGCCTCCTCCCCCCTACCCTCTGTCCCACTCGTGTGAGTAATGCCTGTGGCATTGCAAACATCTATAGGCTACGGTAACTGCTTAACATCAAGCGGCTCGTAGGCTTGTTTGATTACTTTTTTATATATATAAAAAAATCGATACCTGTAGGTATGTCTTGCACCAAATACTTGAACATTGCAATCGAAACATTTAAAGTCGAACTTAAGTCAAATGAATTTTTCACTTCATCAAGAAACACCCAAGATTAATGATTAAACAAAATAAAACGCACACCCAATCAAGGAGCTAAAACTCGGGGTTTATTCTTTTTGACTGGCCCGTATCACGGGCGAACACTTATGGATGCAATTTTATTAATTAATTTCGAGATGCATTTATCTTCCTCGCATGATGCAAGCGTTTAATAAGGAGCGGCCGCCATAATGGGGATTGCGTTTGGGGGAAGTTGGGGAGATTCGGACCGGCGCGCTGAGTGCGCGGTAATTCATCGTCCGGGAAGTTAGCGTTTGATTTTTTTGTGTCACAAATGTTGCAGATGTGTGATTTATAGATCTTACAATTAGATAATAATACACAAAAAAATCTTAAATCATCAAAGATGTAGATGAACATTGTTTATTTCTTTGCAACTTTTTTTTATAAGTTCTTTATAAGTGTAAATTTGAGCAAGGCACTACTTTACAAGGAGATACAACCGCAAGAAAATGTATAGTATAAAGGATCGAGGATCGGGACACGACCTCGACTGAGAAGACCCGCCAAGAATCTCTGCGGGCTTATCTTTTAAATTTTCTTTTTTTTTAAAACCCAAGTTGCTTATATAATTAATAATTACAAAGAGTAAGTAGTAGATATTAAATTAAATATAATAGCTCCAGTGTGTAAAAAAAATAAACTGCAGCTTCCAATAACCATATTGGATTTCGTAACAAATAATATTATCAATTTGACGCGAATCATTTGCAACTGTATTAGGATTTTAAGGTCGGTCCGCACGACCCGGCTTCCCCTAATTTGAATAATAATCTCGCCATCAATCTGTTTGCCTTGTTCCTTGATTATTAAAACAAGACCTGATTTAGATTGCGCTCAGTACATTTATTTGATCTCCTGTTTCTGATGCTGTCGGTTATGCAACTATTGTTAATTATGCAATTATCGTCTTTAAGGTAATAGATACTGGAATGAGGAAGTTTATTTCATTTCTACTACTAATTATGTAGTGAAATGTATGTTAGATCTATGCTTAATGAGTACTCGTATTCTAGTAATTTACGATAAGGTATCGTTTAGTGTTTACAGCACAAATAAATCGTATTTTCTTCCAGAAATTAGGAGGTACCAACCATCGCAGTGCTCGCACTTGGTAATTTTTTGGTACCTATTTTTATTAAATAAAGTAATAAAGAAAACAGTCATATTTTACATTTATGCATTCATGCATTTCTTATCCAATCTTATCAAATGCATTTTATATACTCATTCACTTATGCTTCGTTATTTTCAAAACCTATATTTTCTTTATCTATAGGTCAAAAATTACAATGTTCAATTAAAGACAAGCAGGTGATACGCCCGTTGTTTATCTGCAGCAAATGTCTGCTTACCTTTGGTTATAAAAAGTATTTTATAATTTGCAAGTCGATGATTATACGAATATATAAAATTAATACAATTTAAAAATGAATTAACGAAGAAAGAACACCAAGTTATTCTTATTACAAATTGAATTTGTTAAAATAAACGTCGACTAACTAACCCAAAAAGTTGAACGAAGTATATAAGAAAAAAATCTTAAAAGGGTTGAAAGATAAAGTCAGCAACAACTCGGACAATAGGAGCAATCAGAAAAAACCTTTTTGAAGTCGTTTTACTGAGGGAACTTCGTTTTGTGTGAGTCATTAGGTGTAGGACACACTATGCAGTGACTTGTAACAAAATTGTGGGGTTATTTTTATAGAACAAAGTCGGCACAGAAGCGTACGACCTGCCTGTTGTTAAGCAGTTACCGTAGCCTATAGATGCTTGCATAGTGGGATGCAGAGAGGGGTAGGAAGAGTCGTTGGGCTTCCGGCTCTCTCATTTTTCGTACGAAACGTGGATATAATAGCTACATTACGTTGAACTTCTGTGAGAGTGTTGTACTACCCCGTTCGAGCTAGTCCGTATATTAGCTGTAGTTAATTAGCTTCAGTTTGTCTCTACCACTAAGTGAATAGGTTATATTCATATTATCATCCACTGTACAAAATGTAGCTTGAAATAATCAGTAGGAAGAAACTTAGAAAAAGTATGTCAATAGAAGAGTATTGACGCGTTAGGGAATGCAAACGTAGACTTACCTAAAACACATGGTAAAGCTACATTTCGTAATAGAATTATGAAACTTTTCAGTGTTATCGTAAAGATGAGACACATGATGATAAATACACACTCAATATTTATTTAACGATAAAAATGTCTCGAGTGATCAATGGATAGCTATTTTTATCGTAATCGAAATTGATTCGTATCAACTATCTAGTAGACAGAAGCTAGATAGTAATTTTACTATCTAGTTTCTGTTAATACACAAATAAATATTTATGGTTATATTCAGAATTTACTGCAACTACAGAAAGATCCATCGGATCAACTCGTAATGTAAACATATTTTGAACACTTTATTCGCCTTACTTTAAGGTAGCATATTCATAAGAGCTTTGTAAAAGGAAGTTGGAGAAAATGACCAATGAAATGCCTTCTTTTTCAAACTGAAAATATAAGCCATGTTGGGAGATGATATTCTCGGTGTTATTTTCCTTAATTCGTAGTATTGCTATTTCTATAATATTCAGTGGATATTTTCGTGAGCTCCGATTATTTCAGTAATCATTTCTGTCATTAATCCAGGGTGGGATTCGGACACAACTTTCCTGCGCACTGAAATGTTATACCGGCACTTGACATTGCGTATTTGCGTCACTCGACAAATCCTGAACTCGTCTGAAATATCGAATAGACAATTACTTACAGACATAAACATGGTAATTATAATAAGTATCATCATCCGTCTTTTGTCTTCAGGCCAACAACCTGCGAGCAATACCCTTGGTATTGCAAGCATCTATGGCCTTAACATCAGGGGGTCATCCATGTTAGCTACTTAAAACGCAATAGAAAAAAAAACAAACGCGAACGTTCCCTGTTAAACGCTTGGGTCAAATATTTGCTACTCCACTCGCGTCTGATTTGAGTCTGGCTCATGCCATCGAACTTGGTAGTACCAAATCAATGACACTGGAAATCGTGAAGCTCGTGTCAACCTGTGGTTAGTAGGAAAGCGTTTTTCCGTTTTTACGTTTCTATTGCGTTTAAGTAGCGAACGTGGTTGGCCCCCAAGCGGTTTATACCCTTGTTTGTCGAATTTATAATAATAATAAAAATAAATATCTAAATAAGCAAGATGTAGTCAACCATTAAAGAACAGCGTATATTTTTACCCTTGCAATTAACCCTAGTTCACACTTGCGGTCCGTACTCAGTACTTGTACATGGAGTATATAAATACTGCTTTCTTCATTCTCGTCGGTATTAACATACTTATTAATTGCTACCTCGGGGCTACTGGTAGCTTTATAATATTTCTCCGATGGTTTACGAGTGCATGGCTCCGCCCAGCGCGGCGGTCTCGCGGACATTAATGCGTTGCCATCGTCGTCAGACAAATGACTATGCTGATTAAACTCGTGTTCACTGTTTATTTTTGTTTCTGTATCGGCTACTGATTCTAGTCTCGCTTTGCAACTTGGTGATTGTTTCGTGTATGACTTGAATTATGTGTCATTGTGATCTATACATACGTATTTAGCAATAAATAAAGCCAGACTGACTCACCAACTGTATGGTCCCAAACTAAGCAACTCTTGTACTATGCGTACCGTACAATGGACTGGGGGCGATCCCAGTGACACCCAGTTGCAAATTACTTAAAGGCCGTTTCCGAAATTTGCCTCCGCGGGAATCGAACCCGTAACCACCATGTACGATCGAACCGCTGCACCGAGCGGTTGCAACGAAACGATGCTTTTAAAATAACTCGCGATGGGTTATGAAACATGATATTTCAGGGCTTGCGTTTTCTTATATTGTATCTATGATCTTAGTTTCATGGTCGTATACAAAGAAAAGAAATGTTTAGATTAGCTTATATTTTATATGTAAGAATAACATACCGGTGTACTGTACCTTTGTCTAATATTGTTTATTTATTTCCAGGTAACGTACCAACAGACTTGCACAAACTGTAGTAAGTTCATAACACAAAATACACAATACATCAATTGAACAACTTGTTTAGCACACAGAATTATGCTAACACAAACAAACTATTATCGTACTTACGTCACAGTCACCCACACAGACGCGTCTCCAATCAAGGCAAGTCGCATTTCGAAAGCAAATTATCAACCTAGAAGAGAGGGGGGAGGGGTATAATTAAAATCCGTTGATTAATATGTAAATGTAATAAGATTACCCTCCCCTGAATAATTTAACTGGAAGCCCGGGAGATGAGTTATATACGACGGACTCTCATTATGCTATAGTTATATCGGCCACTTTAATGTATGTGGTGTCGTGTTTGATAAATGCTGGCCGTGCAACGTTGCGACTGAGGTACAACTGAGTTTCGCTAGTGTAGCCCCCGGTTGACTCCTCCGCCTGTAATTTAGTGTGACTATGTGCGTAAATTCTTGTTTGATAATAGAGATGGGTACTGGTACTATCAATAGCCGTATCTAATCGCGTCTGCACGCAAGGTCTAATAATTATTTCTAACCGGCTTTCTAATTACGTCACAATCAAGTTTTTATTTGTTTTAAACACCCCAGAAGTGATAAACGTGAAAATAACTTTTGTAACGTTTATCCGCACGATACACAGATTAAGAAGAATATTATGATCCGTAACTAATTACTCGACAACGTCTTTTGTATTGTGCAGATTCACAGGTTAGTTTATGAGAACTCGCATCGCCAAAACGGTCGTGTCTCCGCCATCTTTGTTAAGAACGCATGGCCACCCGCCTCCTGGCGTTGGTCAACAGCCAGCAAGGCGTTAAAGGCATCAGCTACAACCACCCACCACTCACGATAGGCCTACCACGCCGCCCCCTAGTTTCGCAGGTCGCGGCCAAGAAGGGTCCTTTCAGACGACGTCGGAGGGTCAAAGTATGCCGGTGCCTGGTATTTGGCTCACTTGTCTAATGGGCTTGATTAAACTGCCAGTTTATTTGACGGTACGATGGGTGCGTGTGGCCATGTATGAATTTATGTTTGGGCGACGTCGGAATATCGAATTATAATGGAAGATTTAGGGATGGGAAATATGTCTTGCTTAAGTTATGGCTCTATATCGACTCTTCAAAAAAATACATTCCAGAATATTCTCACTTATTTAAGATAATCTAGATTTGGTTTGATTCTTAGCCAATTTGTCATTACTATAGTCTCATAAGAGGATGGCTCTACATCTTATGAGGTAGAGCAGACGAGAGGCTAAAGAAAGCAATTGACCAGTTTTTTCTTAACCTTTATTCCTAAAATTGATTACGGAAATGCACGACCAAATGGCATAAAGTCATACCTAGCTTTTTCTTCTGAATGGTCTTGAAGACAAAAATAATGTCAGCGCATCAACACACATTGTCCTGATAATATGCGATGTACCTTGCTTTATATTAATTACTAGCGGCCCGCCCCGGCTCCACACGGGTACATTGCGGTTACATTATTCGAGTTTTAGTAAGGATCCCAAATTTTTTTGAAAATATATTATAGCCTATGTCACCCGGGGATAGTTTAGCTTCCCAACAGTGAAAGAATTTTTCAAATCGGTTCAGTTTCGGAGCCTATTCATTACAATCAAACAAACAAAGTTTTCCTCTTTATAATATTAGTATGATTATTTCAATTGATACATGTAGAGTTACAGCAACTTGGTTTCAGGAGGTTAATTACCTGTCATTGTAAATTACTATGGATGACTGAAAAATTTACGTGCACTTTTCTAATATAATATGTAGTTGTTGGCTGACGTTTATGAAAAAATTGTCTTAAGGTACAAACATAGACGAACGACAAGGCTCACAAAATATTTAAGTATTACTACAAAAGGATTTGATGCATAGAGATTATTTGATTTATAATAAGGGGTGTATTAAGGGGTATATTAATAGTACTATTATTATTAGTGCTATTTGTACAATCAATTCAATAGATGTGTACTGACCTAAATCTACACAATACATCGATAGACTGAGCATAACAAATTATATCAACCTAATCCTGTCTGCGGATGCCCTAAACATATAAGCTATGTTAGCACAAGCGTTAAGTTCAAAGCGCTAGATGTTATCGACTTTATAGATAAGTACTTAAAACTATCGATTGTGTCTCAACACTATGAGGTGGTGTATCGAATTAAAGAATCTTTGGAATTCATGAAAAAAGATAACGTTAAAAACTTAAAGATTGTCGAAATCTTTTTATTGTATAAGTAATTATGTTTGTTTCGATTTAAACGTGAACATATATTTTCCTTTAATGTAAAGAGCGAAGTGTTTGTTTTTGAAGGTTTTAAGTATACCATTCCTATGAAGATTATTAGAAACTCCACAGTTTTACATATAATTATATCACAATCAAAAATAGTCCAACAAAGCACTAATGAATAGTCAGGGACTGCCACCGGTACGGAACGCTGCTTCCACAGAGACCTGCAAAAATCTACATTGGTAATGTAATATTGGGAACATTATATATTTTCAACAAACTCAAAATAGGTATTACTAGCTATAGAAGGAAACAAATCCCATATCCAATTATCAGAACGGTATTATTCCAATAGTATGTCAACAACATTGTTGCCCGGCTTGGTTCTGAGCTCTCAATAATTAGGATAGTGCATCTCCGTTTACCGAATGAGAATAAAGCCTACCCTTTGTACGTGTGAGAGAAGACCCCTTACGCGTGTGTGTGTGGGGGTGTGTGTGTATGTTTGTGCATGCATCTTGATTCTGTGTGACTACGTGGGCCGCAGTACATGGGGGCACGTCCTCCGCATGCCACTCTCCGATAGTAATGTCGTATATTTCGGTCGGTGCGTGCATTGCGCTGACTGTCTTATTATGTTTTAGCTAGAAGCACTGGACTGCCTAAGCCCGCTACCCGTGACATATAAACCGCACTATGTATATATTTTTATGGGTTTTCCAATCTAAGCAATACTTGTAGTGTTTTGTTATGTTTGTCTCTTGTTTTATGGTCCCAAAAAATTTGAGACAGGTAAATAAATCAGTGCAAGTATTGCGTCAGTGTACGAGGGGTAATATGGGCGCTCGCTTGAATTTAATTTTTCTATTTTAAGTATATGATATTATTAAATTATATAATACAATTATTTGCTAAAAATACCTACTCATTGTAAAAAAGCGAATAACACCACACACAAAATAAAATTATTATATATTCAATGTGTTGAAAATGATGAAATATTATATAAATATACCTATCTGTTTCTTGTGGATGACGCTATAATAATTTAATAACAAAACAAAGAAGTTCTGAATTAAAGTTTTTGAGCTCTTTACAATTTAGATTCCTCTAATGACGTCTCGTCCAAATTAACAGCGATATTAAGAATTTCCCGAACTCGCTTTAATTTTTGCCGGCCGAACGTTTTGTAATCAGAAATCCTTTAGAGACATCAATTTTTTATTGAAATTGGCGTCTCGTTAATTAAAACCAAATCGAATTAATTACAGAGCGAAAATTATTCCACCCCTTCCCTCGACCTTTTGAAAAATATCGAAAGACTGTAGGGTGAACGCACCTATAATCGGTATCGTCGGGAACACCGCACGCCATAAACTAATATTCGCTCGGACACTACTTGGAGTTATTGGACAATGTAAATGAACGCTATCTCCTATAATGCCTGCCTTATTTCCCCCTTCGCCAGGCCAGTGCCCGGGGCGAACCCTCCCGCGGTGGGAGGCGCCCCCACCCCGACCGATGTCTCATCAGTAAGGATTGAACCCTTTAATGTATTCACCGTAACTTCGGGATGAGTCTTGTATTAGTGTTATAATGAGACGTGGCCCTAAGGAATTATGGCTATACTTGTGGATCTCTGGGGTCGGGATTAACCCCAACCTAGTTTCAATTTCTATATATGAGAGGTTTCGTTGGGTATCTTGTCTCAACGATTTTAATTGGAACCCACATAATTATTGTTTTGTTGATTTTATGAAAACTGATTTCAAAAATGATCCGTTTAATTTTGCTTTAAGATTTCTTGTACACTCATTATAAAGTATGTACATTGAACAAGTTATCTACTTACAATACTTAACCCAGCAACAGAATAACTTTCGCTACGCTTCAAATTATATTACGAAACAAATCTTGAAGCACTTTAAAGAGTGCTCTCCGTTAAAAACTTGTTTGATTAGAGTCCATTAACGAAGACAGAGCGCGAATGTCGGCTTTAACCGTTCGCCAATAACCGAGTCGGTTTCGCTAAAAATGTTATTGACTCGGCTCCTTGGTCGCCAACAGATCGATAATGCTGCCAATTAGCCAGCACCAATTTTCCAATAAAACTTCAAACTGTTTTCCATCCCATTATCTCTCGCCACCCTTTATTACTGGCGAAGTTAAGCTACGACTCCTCTCTCCACTCGCACCGAAATTATTACAATAATAATATTATTATATTAATAATTGTATTGATAAGGAGACTCTCGTAATAAGGGTAAACCGTCCCCTTTCTGCCAGCCATCCTCAATAGCAGAATTTATGTAACTAATGAAATAAGCGAAGTGCCGCACCCCCGCGCCCCGCGACCCGCCTCAACCCGCTCCTATCCACCCTTCATTATCGGAAAGTTTGAAATATAATTTGAAATTATGCTCAATGTTATATTGAAGATAAGAGAAACACAAATTCCTTTAATTGGACTTGTTAAAGTGAGTCAAATTAAGTTAACACCGAGTTGATGGTATTACTTTTGAAGTTGGAAATTATGACGGACTGTCCGTAGGTTTCTGCGGAATTCATGGGGTGATTAGCGGTCGAAAGTACAGTTATCGGTTCCTCGACCCGCGTGTTTTATTTAACGACCCGACGTTTATGGGAACTTATTGCATTGTATTATTACTCCTAACTGCGGTAAGTAGAGCGGAAATATATCGACTGGTGTGTTCTATATCAATGCATTTTCACAACATATTTCTCTAATTCATTGTTCTGAGAATTAATGTTGTTAGTGAATTTATTGCCTTCGGAAATCTTAGAATAAAAAATACAATCGAAATCAAATGATAAGGTGAAAACGCCAGTTGTTAGCACCTACTTTTTATAGAAAATTTATTAACAACAGTGATTCCATGCTTGTCATGCGTTGTCAATTTTAAATAAGTTTTTTATTTAGAGGTCGCATATATGCGACTAAATTAAATATTAATCATATTTGTGTGGTAAAATCCTTGAGGGTTGTACGTTGGGTCAACTATTGATTTTGCCGTGCGCCCGTCCCGCACCTAGGGGCTCGCAACTTGAGACCATCACAATTAGGCGACGGTCTCAATCTAATTATATTTCTGATTGGGCCAGTGACGACGTACCGCGTGTCTGGTTGTCTGATGCTGTGATTTACAACCTTGTTACCACATTGAACGTAATGTTCCGGGAATATGAAACTCAATGCGGACCAACGAAGAACGTTTCGGTAATTAGTTATATTTGCGTCGGTCTTAATTAATTGGAATATTGTTTCTGTATTTCCATTGGTGTTCCTACGTCACTATAATAAAAAAATTAAACAAAATTTATCTACGACTTCCTTTTTGGGATGACGTAAAAGTGCTATAGATATTTGCAGAATCCTTGCTATACTCTTAACTACATATGAAGTGTTTTTTTTTTATGAAAACCCAGAAAGTTATAACATTTACCTACCTATACAAGTATTGAAAACTCACTTACTATAACTACCTATGTAAGAATTTACAGACTTACCAATTAGATGCAGATCGAGATCTAATTATTCGGATTCGGCTCGTAGCTGGCGCAGCATTATTCTGATTGTCGACAGGCGATTTCGGAAATTACTAAGGCGTCGACGCCGCCCGCCCGCTCACTCCAACCGCCCCTGTTCCTTGCGTTTCGGTTAGACGGTCACTCACTGGTGCCCCATCCTATAAATTTTAATGGAGTTGCAAATCTCAATATATTTAAGTGTTTGCTTGATATTTGTAGTGATGCTTTTTAGTACATAATGCATGATTGTGTCTAGCTTATCTCGGTATGAAAACAAATAAATAAAATAAATGCTGCCAGCAAACACAGTTGCAGCAATCGTACAATACCTACTAAACTGAGCAATGATTGCTAAATGAATAAAATGCTAATGAATAAAAACCACATATTTCCCTTTAATTTTCCAGCTTTATAAATTTAGAATAATAAATAGATTACTTATTACGTAACCCTCTATTATCTCCAGTCAAATTATAACACATGAAATTTAATCTCAAATTACAAATACAGAACCTCTCAAGTCTTCGACAATTTTCGCCGCCGCCGGTCGTAAGTAGAACATAGTCGTATCGACCAAAAATCCCCGCCGAACATTAGCATAACAATTTAATTAATCAAGTCCCACCAGACATTAAGATACGTAGCTTAGTTACAAATATCATAGTTAAGGCTCCATTTTATAGCATTATTTTCGTTGTCAGTGTATTTTAGGTTTTATTGAATAATAACAATGAATTATTGTCGCTGTTTGTGTCTCATTTTTTTTTGCATTAAAATTTATTTAATCACTAACGGCGCACATATCTACTAAAAGGTTCAAGTCTCATTTAGTTGAAAGATAGTCCAAGAAATTATCTGCAATTTTTGTATTGTACGTCAAATTTAAGTAGCTCTCAAATTTGAGATACGTTAGTACTCTGTAAACGGCGGTAAGTGTTCCATCTTTATCTCATCCCATAACTTCAAAGTTTCCGGTCCAGTTTATTTTTGGGACTCTGGAGTAGAAATCTTCTGTATTGTTCTTAAACTTAGCCGAAATCTACATAAAGGGAAACTACAATCGTATGCCTATATTTAGGTACATACGTGGTTTTTCAATAGAAAGTTACGGGAAGTATAAACATAGGTAGGTGTGTTAAAAAAATTGTCGTCCAGATTGCATCAGATCACATGAATTCACATGTGTTGAAGAACGGCCTCCATCGAACACCACGCATGACTAGTCTAATGAACGGAGCACGAGCCACGCAAGAACAGGCAATAAAGCCGCCTTTTTTCCTCTTTATGATCCTGCAAGAAACATAGCGTGAGGATATCTGTTGTGGAAATTTAATCGATTCCCAATCACACGTGCTACTTTGTGGATGGAAATTATTTTATTTTATAATGATCTAGGATTTTGCGTCTAGCCCAAAAAATCATTTTATTATCACATTATTTTTAATGTTCTTTGCGACTTGCAGCGTTTGGCAAAACCTTGTTTCCAAGTCTGATATATTTCATTGAGTTAATGCCACTTGTACCTCCTGCTTATAGATACTCCCGAAAGGAGCTACGGAGACTCAATACTACAACTTAAACAATATTCTATTCTTGTAAATTAAAATTACCATATTCAGTTCAAGGTATCGGCGGCCAGTAATCGCGGCGTGCGAGTCGCCGCGTTTCCTAGCGTCTCGCACTCCTCCCCGAAGACCTGCCCACCCCCAGCCCCTCCCTGGCTGTACATCATCTCATTTGAATTTCTAACTAGGAAACCTCCATGCAATTATTGGATTAATGTAAATTACGCAGTCTACAGCTCCACGGTGCACTATCAGGGACAGGGTTTAATTAGAATCCGGTTAAGTCTAATAATTCTATAGTATTTCGCAAAGTCACCCTTAAGGCAATGAAAGAATGGTCGAGTTTAGAAAGATGTGACAACAACTGATTGGAATAATTATTTTCGCGTGTAGGCAGACGATATTTGGGACGCTCGCCCTACGTTTATAAGGGATATGTTTCATTTTCGGCCATAAAGCGTACGATATTCGAAAAAGAGGGAAAACACCGCGAATTTATGAAAATAAAAAATATTTTGCGATTATCGCCTGATTACTTTGGAGCAAAATAATGGTGTTTCCATATTGTTATAATCAATTCAACATGGCGTCGTCGTCTTGTGGTAGCTAATAAGTAGTTTGCATACTCTTATTTCGTTCCGAAACCATTTATTAAGACATTATTATCGATAACTTTGTTAATTATATTAAATGACTGTATACTATTAATTGATATATTTTCGCAAAATAAAAAAGTAATGAGTAAATTAGTTATTTCTGCATAATCTACCTTGCGCGTCTTTTTTATGTTTCTCTCAGAAATGACTAATCATTTTTGTTGTGGTAATCTCCTAAGTGTGTTATTTTTGGGATTGTTTTTCCATACAAAACCAGACTTTGGTACATGCACTGACGTAGAGTGGATATCATAAAAATAAAGTAATTCGTTATACTATAATTTAAGTATATTACTCTATAACGCCTTATACTATATCAGCAAAAACGAAAAGAAAACCACACTCCAAACTTCTCACTCAAAGCGCGCGGAAACTCCATAACGTAACCTCAAAACATTCCCGGCGTGACCTCGAAAATGCACGTAGGTAGGTGAAAGCCCTCGGGAGTTCACGTAGGGGAACAAAAAAACCCCTAACCCCCCCCGCATAAGGAGCGGGGGGCGGGCCGCCCGTGAATGAACGAAGGAGGATTGCGTCCTTGGAGCAAAAAAGTCACGTGACCCCGTTCAACAGGTGGCGCCGTGAGTGTGTCCTTGCCGCCGGATTAGAAAAAAAGTATGCGTTCGAAATTGAAATTCTTCGGCTCGTTTTCTCTATGTGATTGGATTGGCTGCTTGTTTTGATTGTTTTATTGATTTGTGGTGATCTTACGTTGTGATTCGGGCGTTAGTATTCTAATTTTCATTTTGTTGTTTATTCATATTTTATTTGTATATTATTTTTGGTAGATAACTAAAACGGAAAATGTATTTATTTTATTTTACTACTATTTTAGCACTAATATTAAGTACATACAAGTTTATTGCAAGTGACATTGATGTAGGTAGTTGGAAACTTTGGCACGTAATTACCTGCCTAATTATTGTTACGAAAATCAGTATGAATTCATAAATTTTCTTCTAAGTTAATTTCGCACAATTAATCATACAATTAAGAATGAGCATACAAACATAATATTATTTACATAGAAACGCGTTTGATAAAACTCTCCCGAAAGTAAACACCGCACAATGGACAAAGAACCTAACAAAAATGTAACAAAGTAGAGTGCGGTTCGGCCAAAAAGCGTGTATCCAAAAAGTTTACTTCGAAACAAGTAGGTTGCTTCCTTTATGAATGGCGGGCTCCCTCGGCCCCGCTTAACACAAATGTCACGGCGCGCCCCGACCAGCCGGAAAACTCTCTTTTCTTCCTGAATTACCGCACAAACACACCGCGTGAAAACATACCTTACCACATCGTAAACAAAGTTGTATTTCGTTAGTGTCTCCCGGGAAAATTTAAGGAATTTTCTATACAATACCGTCGTCGGATTCTGTGTCGTATTGTCATGGATTAAGGTATGGTTTTGAACGTGTGTTAAAACTTGAAAGGCATGAAATCTTGCGTCTCCCGCGGCAAATTGTTTCCTCGCTCGGTGTTTGTATTTTATTATACATTTTTATTTCTCGATAACATTAGCTTAACCGACTTTTCATTGCCTCTGCTAGGGTTGGCGCGCCAGTTAATTCACTTTGGTACCGTTGGTTTTTTATGGATGTTTCCTGGTTGAACTTTTTGTTTTCCTTGTTAAGTTATCTTATTTTATGCGCTGTTTTTTTTTGAAGTTTGAAACCTTCCAGTAATGGTTAGGGTTTTGTGTAAAAGATTTAAAAAGTTATCTACACTGACAGTATTCTTTTTAATAGTTTTTTTTAAATTATGAACTGTTTGTAGTGTCTATAAACTAAGTCAACCTTTCTTTTTTCAATATTTATGCCTTGTATTAATAATCGATATCAAATCTGAGAGCGATCTTGAGTAGTTACGCTTTTGACATGTCATTTTGTACTGGTATGACATAAGAATGACATTTCCAAGATCGCCCTCAGACTTGAGATCGATTTATTAATACGGGCCTATGTCAGTGGCATGTGCCCGTAAGTCCATTTTGATGTTAATATGTTTAAGTATCAATTTAAACATTGGAACAACTACATCATGCCATAAGAAAATCTTTAAATTTCCATATAAAGATTACCGCACCAACCCTAAATAGTGTGTTAAGATTTACAATACAAGTGTTACAGCCCTAAGAAAAGTCGGATCGGAGGTGAGCCAGGAATGTCAAAAACGTCGGGGTGCGAACAAATATGTGCTTTGCCGGCGATCCGGGTCGGTAGCACCGAGTAATCAAGCCTTAACTCTGGTTTACGTGATCAACGGTTTATAATTGAATACCTTAATTTTTGGGCTAATATTTTTTTTTGTTTTATCTAGAGACACGATAATTCAGTCTTAATACTAGTCTAGACTAGTGTTATTAGACCTAATAATATCCCAAGCTTGGTATTGCATAATGGTTATACTTAATGTGCTAGCTAGCACTTATTAGAATATTTAATTTAAATATTCGGTTGTGTCTCTTTAATAGTAATTTTTAATGAACAAAAATCCTTGAACTGCTTAGGTAGCAATAATCTACCAGGATGACAAATGACAATGAAAAAGTCAATAAGTCTGAATATCACAAAACTTGACATTAAACATCGAAACCATCTCAATAACTTGGAACTACCATCCCAAGTACCTACTTGGTATAAAACTGCGTACAAAATTAATTCGCCATTTTAATACATAATTCACTAATCCCTTGTTAACCACATCGCTGTGCAACCTGCATCTCCGTCGGTCCCCTTCAACAGAATCCTTTGCGTTTCCCTCCGCTCTTGGAGTTTTTTTTTTTATTTACTTTTGGTGCGAACGTTAGACGCCCCGGGCGCCACTTAGCTACGCTTTATTCGAACCTCGAGTGGGTCAGTTTTTGTTGCTTTTACCCTGATTCTAAAGGGATCTCAAATTTGTTGGATATGTTATGACTTCTGTTATGGTTTATTAATCAAAATGATGATTTGATAAATGTATTTGCAATTAAAATTTACGGCTCCTGGTAGGAAAAGGTGCTAAGTCTGTTGAACACCCATTACGAATGGTATTATAGGGCTCGATTGTATTAGTTAACCTTTGATTTAGATATTTAAGTAATAACATGTAACAAACATATTTCCATTTATGTCCAATTTCACGGCACGAATCGAGTATCAAACTCAAATCTTCACAATTAGCAGCTATTTGTTCTGACAGTGTCAAACAATTCACAGAGCAAGTCATTGCTCAAGCTTTTTTAAAAAACATCGCAGTTAAATCAATTGCGCACAAACAAACCGATGCATCAAAATCCTTTCAACCCCCCAACGCAAGGTTATCCGGCATTGTTATTAAGCCTTGCATGTCTCCAGTCCAGTTTCTCATCCAAAATCGATAGCTACCCCCGTGGGGAGCAACCCCCTGTTATATGTAGTGGAGAAGGCCGGCCGGTCCTAATTCGTACCCCCACGAATGTCGATCTTTCTCATGCGTCCTAGCCAGGTGTTTAAAGCTCGTATGCGTTTCTATCGGTGATGCGTCTTTGAGATTGTATTTTATTTATTTATTTATTGAACTCATGGAAAACCAACAGCTACATACAAATTATTAAGCATTAAATTTAGTAACAGAAAGCAAATTAAAGGTTTTCACGTATAGCAGTAGAGAAGTACAATAGAGTCTTATGCAAAACACTTAATAGCACACATCACCTAGAGATACCAGAACGAATTACAGAAAACATAAGAACATTACAGAATTTATTGGAAGAACTTAAGGTTATTTTAAGGTTACACATTTCTTCTATCATATTTGAACGGAAACACATGTTTGCATTATAAAAATCTATATCTTTTCCATCATGTAGGCCAACAAATCACTTTTGAATAGACAGAATCTACCACCGGTTCGGAATGCAGCTTGCACTGAGAAGATCAATGGTTATTTTACATACTCAGAAACAGCAACATAATGTGAGTAGGCAACAATACTGACACTAGAAGGTACTTAAATAATACACTAGTCAATATAACTAACAATTACTACAGATTTAGGTATCACTTACAATATCACTTACTACAGATTTAGGTTCTGTAGGTACTTTACATTAAGTAAAGACAATGTTAAAAGAACTAATTATTATACTATTAATTTTATTTCATGTACCTACTTAACTTTTAAAGAAATGCTATGGAAGCTATAAAATTATAATTATAACAAATTGTAATCACTGCGTAATGTTACCCCCACTGGTAAAATGGGAAGTGTAGTGTCCCAATTGACCCCTCGTGGTGGTCAGATGGTTTGAAGGCGGTATTTGTTGTTGGTGTTGAACAATACCTAATCTGAGTACTGTCATTTGCATCATCAGTATATTACCGACCACTGAGGTCTACCAGCGTGCCATATCTAATCATTGTTTTATATTTAACAAAAAAGTATTGCTTTAACTCGTCCAATTAATTTGAAGTTTTAAATTTAGCAGCAATTATTATTTTGTTAATATATAAACTGTATATACCTCATTATTATAATAACTTGTATTGATGCAGACTCATAAAGCTGTCACAAAACTAATAATAATGTATTAAAATTAATTAGTATATAGTCATAACAAACGGCCACTAATGATATGAAACGAAACTCTCAATCCGGCAAAAAATATAACCCGACTAAACTTAATACACCCGTGTACCTACGAACAATACGATAGAACGCTCCCCGCCATTATCTAGCCGGATAGTCTAAACTATAACGACCTCAAAAACTTATTACAATCCGCCCTACCCAGCTCATTATCTCTAGCCCATAGTTTCAATCGATACCAACTACAAACACACACAAACTATTAACTCACACAAATGCAAAGTAAATGAAAGTCTACGCGTACCCGTAACCGGCGCGTCAACTTAAAACTTAATTATAATTAATTAATTCCAATTGGACGTTATCTCTTTCTAACTAACTAAATCTTGCGTACGTCCGTCCCTTTCCATCGGTAAGGCGAGGGTAGACGCGGTATTGTGTTTTCGAAGACCTTTTATCACGAGGCATTTCACGAAGCAGAGCAGTCGATAGTTCGATTCCAATACGATTTTATTGGTACTCCGATTTTAATTGGCATCCCTCTTTAATTGTATATTTTTTAAGTATACTACTTATTGGTGATTGATTTCCATGAATGTTTATGGCGTGGTAATGGTATCTTCCTTATTAAAAAGAGATTGATATTCAAATGAGTATGACGAATAGCGTATCTCCTGCATCACTAACCCCATAATAAATAGTGAAAAGATAATAATGTAGAACCGGTGAAAGTATGTGAGCTATGTCTCAACAGATAATGCTCTTGATTTCGTCGTTACAGAAAAGCACTCTTAAAAGTGCTGTGGCATCTGAAATCTATAACATATGAAACATATAAGCGATATAAAAATGGTAACTACCAACCTGTAAACTGTCCACACTTTAATTTCACATTCGTTACTACATTTGGTATCTTCTATATACCAACCGGATGTAGAGTCATCTGATCGACATAAAATATATATTTCCAGAGTAAATTAGAAATCCTCTTTCATCATTACAGCATAGATTTCATCTATGCAGTAGCTCTACATCTGCGTTAAATAGGTGACTTCTTCAGACATCATACAAAACAATATAGATATGGCACAGAAAGGGTTATAAAAGCATGAAATCAGAACAAAATGGCCGTAGCGCTCTGAATGGCGTATAATTTAATTGTAATCATCACTACATCGGGCTGTGACGAGTATCAACGAGATGCGACTAGAAGGGACCACCCCGACGCCCCTCGCGACGACTTCCACCCCCCCAAGAAGGGGTTAACACCCCCCCTCATTACCATATTTCATTTAATCAACGAAATTATGCTAATTACTTATATTGCTTTGTGTAAAAAGGAAAATTTATAAGGATTAAACTTACACCCCCTACCGCTTGGAGCCGGTTGGATCCAGACACAACTAGTTTGGGCAAGTTCAGCGGATGAATTATTTAGGAGATGATTCTTTGAATTAAAAAATCCAGCGAGCCGAAGGGCTCCCGAAATTCGCGTTCGACTTGATTATAATCGCACGCAATTAAAATTCAAATTGGGGAGTTTTTAATTTTGTTATTGATGACCCTCTTTGGCGGATGGATTGAATTGTGCGTTGTTAAAAAGTTTTTTGGTACGGAGTCGAAAGTTCTGGTTATCGACGGAAAATTGCATGTTTATTTAACAAATTTGTGAGATTTTAGCGATTATACTTTTCTATATAAATGTTAATTGACAGAATGACATTATTATAATCACGAGTCAATGTGTTAGTTACCGCCGCAGTTGTAACAATTCACCGTAAAGTTTGGACAACCTTTTGATAAATACATAAATTAGTTCGGCAAGAAAATAGCGCAAAGATACTTTATATTGAAGTCACTGCAATGCTTGGGCTCGAAATCTCTTTTTTGAAGCGTACATTACATTGTTTTGAAACTTTTAAAGATAGTGAACAAAAACTACCGATCATAAACTTATCCTTTCACAGATACCTGAAGCTAACTTGATTAACTTCTACGTTAAAAAGTCATAAATGATATTACTCAGGCCGCGACGGATACTGGCTTATTTCATGGACCCGAAATATTCTATATGCCTCATGATCTTACTATGAAGACATTTGTTGAGAAATAATTACAAGTAAGTATGTGCAAAATTGTACCATTTACACGAAAATATATGCGTTAAAATTGAATTATAGTAACGAAATACTCCGGTTGCTTTGGGCACACCGCCTCCGGCCGCTAGTTTCCCAACTTATCCCGGCTAAGGCGAGTCCTTATTTAAATGTAAATTAGGTTCATTTCACGAAATTAATGTCGTGAAGACCCCACCCCTTCGTACGGTGGCCATCCCGCCGGCCGTTCGCGGGACCAGTCCCGGTCGCTAACTTATTAAGTTTTATCATTGTGTCATGTATAATGGGTGTTTATGACTGCCGTTTTAATTCCATCGTGTTTAAGTCGCAATCTAAAGATCTCGTAGCTACTTTGTATTGAATATTCTTCATGTTTAATAACGTGTCTGGGAGATTTAATTTAGATGATTTTGGACGGCCTTAAAGTTTTCTTCGATGTAGTGTGTAAGCGCCACTACCTTGTATATAAGATAGAGACACTGTTGGTATGGGTATTATTCAGGACCTGTGAACTCAGAGGTGCGAGCCGGGGTATTGAACCCACGACCTTGTAAACGTAAGATACGTGCTTACCCAAACGACTATCACTACTTATAAAAATAAATAATGACTTTATAATATTCATATTTCATGATACATTTTTGTTAAGAACTTTATGTTTCCTAATTATAAATGAAAACGAAAAATACAGAAAAAAACAGTGTCCTCTAGAGACGCCCCGAAAGAAGCGAGGCTTTATAGTATAAGGCGTAGGGCGCCGCAGCTGCCACTTTGTATACCTATATATATCGTGTAACGCTACTGACTCTTAGCACGGATAGAGTCAGCGCGGCGAGCGCCCCGAACGTATATATAGAAGCTTCGCTTCAAAACTTATCAAGTAGTTTAAAAGTTACAATCCTCCAAGAACCGCGCCGCGTGGTCACAGTACACGGAGGGAGTAATGCCTGCTCTATGATTATATGGACAGACGAGTCATTACTCCCGTGTAAGTGTTGTTGCGAATTGCTAATGTTGTGCTCTCACAGTTTTACACACACAAATTAATCGTTACTTTAACTTCAATTACTGTTTTGGGCCGCTCAGCTAATGGCTGCTTTATATATGTGTTTATGTTGGTATACATAATCACATATACATCGATACAGTAGATATTATTTTCGGCTCTGAAGCTTCTTTCAATGGGTATCTATGTAAAGTTATTATTCGTTTTGTCAAACTTTGTGTCAAGTCGCGATCCATAGTTCGCTGGTTCAAATCCGGCTCGAAGGACCAACTCTTGTTTCGGAGCGAGTTGGAGGTGTAGAAAATTAAATCAGCAGAAAACGATAATTGGTGTATATTTAAGAAAGGTTTTACAGCTGTCCGTTGACCGTTTAAAAAACACGATGAAAAAATTAACAACGTCGTCCGAAGCAAGCAGCGAGTGATCCCACTACCGATGTGAAGTGCGACATGAGGCGGAAGCACCTAACAATAATAAGTGTCACGAAAATAGTCTGAGAAGTAGCAGAAAGCAGAAATCTGCGTCTTAACTCTAAATTAATACATATTTTAATCAATTTGCAACGACTTTACAAAAAAATTTCATGACAAAAGTGGTGTATTTCATAAACTGGTTGTATTTTTAATCAATTCGTAGTTAGGTCTACCTAATTATCAACGGGATGATCAAAGTCATTACAAACGGTTGAACAGATAGCGAGAAAAGTGTGTTCCATAGTGTTATTTCTACGAACGCTTACAAAAAGGATCTAGCGACAATATTATATCCAAATTCTCTGTCTAAACCGTGTCAAACACAGCGTGAAGATTGTACAATACGAGTAAAGTGTTATATGCATCTGGGTCAACTACATCATAATTACAACGCTGATTAACATTGAAATACACTGGCGTACTTAAGGTGAAGGCGCCTGTCTAGCACGCGAAATTCAAAATTTTCGAGTATTTTTATAATTTATCCAAAATCTGAAAATATTTATGACGACATTTTGTGATTTGCGACGAACACGGTATGCAGTGCGTTTATTAATACATTTATTTTACTCTAAATATTATCACGGTGGATATGATACTAGTAAATCATTAAATATACAAAAGTTGCCAGATTATCTGGATAGCTGTCGTTCTTGAAATGTTTTAGAGTAAGTTGGAAATATTAATAAATGCACTGCACACGGCCTTTTTCGCGAATTACAAAATGTGCCTTTTAATATTGTCAGATAATGAAAAATTTCTAAAAAACCTCAAAACATTTGAACTTCGCGGGCTAGATGGGCGCTTTAGCCTTAAGTAAATGTTTTATCACTATTATTTATTTCTATTACAGAAATATGTGCCGTACTTATCTCCCTTGTCCATCGCAATTGCATAAATGACCAATTAAATATTTATCTACTTAAGTATAAGATTTATTTTCTGTAAGTAAATTGACTGTCTAGTCTAGATAAGAGCTTCTTTAGTTAATACTTTTTTAAAGTTATTTTTTTTATTATTCAGGTCACTTGTACTCACTTATTATTATAATAAGGTCGATTATACTATTTTGTACAGAACTTTACGTAAGTAAACATTCAAGAAAGTTAGAATAATATTTATTATCTACACTACTCAAAGGTAGAGCTTGCCTTTACTACAACAATAGCCAAAATAATAAATAAAATACCTCTTTACTCTATTCAGGGTATCTTATAAAGGGTGACTTATAATCGTTGTCAATATTTCAAACTATGACTCTACATAATTAAAATTTAGATACTTCGTTAGAAAGTGACGACAGATCGATTGATTTAAAATAACACCGAAAATAACCTAAATAATGCAGAATTAATATAAATGATAGCATAGGAAAGCAGATAAGCAGTAAAAAATTACTATGATATTCAATATAGATTCAATTAAATTAATCTAATCACCAGTACACCTGAATTCCCAAAGGGGAAGATATAGGGACACTGTACACTACCGTTAACACCACTTAGTTCACCCACATTTCGCCATTGGTGGATTCCAAGATTATAAAAACACTCGACCAATGTAAAACACTACTCATGTTTATTTTATATTTCCTGAAATAATCTTTATCATCTGTAGAGACATGCGATCTCAAATCAGCCACCCTGTAGATACAAAAAGTTTGTACTCAAAAGAATAAGGCCCGTATTCACAAATCGATCTCAAGTCTGAGGACGGTCTTGAGTAAGCTTTTGACACGTCATTTTGTACTGATCTATACTCTATACAAATAAATAAAATTGGAGTGTCTGTTTGTAATATCAAAATAACACCTTTTCACTAAGTGCATATCAAAGTACATACGACACCTATAGCAAAAACGTGATTTTTTTTTTTGTCTGTCTGTCTGTCTGTCTGTGTGTTTGTTCCGGGTAATCTCCGAAACGGCTGGACCGACCTGATGTTAAGCAGTTAACGTAGTCTATAGATGCTTGCAATACCAATGGCATCGCTCGAACGTTGTCGATCTGAAGGAGAGTCGGAATTGGGGTAGAGGAAGGGAAAGATGCTGGTTGGGCTTGCGGCTCTCTCACTAATAGTACGAAAAGCAGCTATTATAGCTACTTTACGTATATCTTTTGTGAGTGGGTGGTACTACCCCGGTCGAGCCAGCCCGTATATGAGCTGTAGTCGCAAAAGATTGGCTCTACTATTGTAAAATTATCACAACATATCTTCAATAAAACAAAGCCCGCACCACACAGCGTTTAATCGCAGCGTTACGATCGCGATCGCTTCGCGACGCGTCCGATACGAAAGGGTTGCCCACCCTCGCGGCATATAATTACACACACACATTCATACCTTAACATTAACACAGCGATAAAACAAGGCAACTACTTAGCATTTTCAAATTAAATACACTAATCACTTGTATAAACGTAGTGTGTGTGGATAGGGCGCGGAGATCGATACCGCGCTTGTGTGTGTGTGATTATAATGAAGGGTGGAAGGGTGATATTAAGTGGCTCTATTCGTGTACCCCTCGCCACTGCTTGCTGTGTAGTCATGCTTTCGACACTTGCTTCGTTAATGCCGATAACGTTTTTTTTAAACTTTGTATTCGGCGACTCAAAGTCGCATGCCGTTCTGAATTTTTCATATTTCTTCAAGTTTTTATTTTACAAATAAATATCGCCAGACGCACACACCAACTGTATGGTACCAAACTAAGCAACGCTTGTACTATGGGTACCGTACAATGGACTGGGGGCTATCCCAATGACACCCAGACCAGGGCAATTTACGAAAAGGCCATTTCCGAAATTCACCCTGACGGGAATCGAACCCGCATTCACCCGGTGGAGTGAGCCGAGCGGCCTATGCTCGAACACTGGTCGTCAAATAAATGTCCGAAAACACTGATTCAACCTAATATTTGTGAAATTAAGTATATACATCAATTTTTTTTTTATTAGATTAAGAAAAATAATGGTTTTAAAGTGATTCGAAAATCGAGGAATGTCTTTGTATTATGACGTAAATACAAAGTAAAACATTTTTCCAAAGAATTTGCGTCTGTTAACGAAATCGGCAAACAAGGTCAGTTGGGGTATACTTATGGCCCATAGATGCTTGCAATTCAGTTCATAATCCACCTTGAAATATTATTTTAGTTTTAGACACTAAGTTTAAGTACGTAAATCATATATCACTACATAACATTATGCAAAGCGTCACAATTACAAATTCAAAACATTAAAAAAGCATAATTAACGGATATCGATAAGCCCTTGTCGACTCTCGAATTTCTAAAAAAGTCCTCTCCACCCGGCGATCGATTAATTAGCGTTATTACATACAACCATCCATCTGTCGTAATTAGGCCCACCGATCCCTCGCGCAAAAATAATGCCGCACCCCTAAAACACTTTCTTTTTTTTCATCATTTTTTAATCCAATTTGGCTGGATTATGTGCGTAATTATATTTTTCCAATTGGCCCCAGAAAAATCGTCCGGTTGATTGCGAAACGAAAAATCCGACTTTGATTAGGCTTTTTAGGCTTTGGTCGTGTGGGTGGCGTGACGCGTGTGTTATTACGTCATTGGGCGGTAATGAAAGGTAAATGGGCCTGTTTATACTGGAGTCTAAAGGACATAGTGAGAGCATCACCCATGTTCTCACTGGGACTTATTGGGTACGTAACTAATTGTCATAATTTTTATTGTTGGCTTGTGACTAGCCAAAGAAATCAGTGCAAAGATGATTAAAATAAAATATTACGAAGCAACTGAGCATATTTTTTTTAATAATTTTCCTGCTTATTAACATAAACACAAGCTCAAACATGCTTTATGGAGCTATAAAATTAAAGCATTACACTTATAAGAATTCTTAGGGTCATTACTTATTTTATTCTCGCAGTGACGCTACTGACACCTAAGTATATTATGTTTATTTAAATGTAATTTTAACTGTAATCACAGTAGGTATACAATGCCTCGACTGCTATTTTTTGGACGAATGACACACACAGATGTGGGGGAAGTCCTCTATTTTTTTTTTTTAATGATTTATATTCAAGCATCGCAGGCCCATAGATAACCTAACAAACTAACATGCATATTAATAATACAAAGAAGAAACTAAACTATGGGTGGTCACGGCGGCAATCTCCCCCGAAAGCTTCTGAATACACTCTTCGGCCAGTTCTAATGCTTTCAACTCTCGCGACTGTCCAAGTCGAGGGTCACATCTTCCTCGAGGTCGAGGCGTAGCCACTTAATATTATGACAGTGATCTGACGCATAACTTATCACAAGACGCACAGATAATTGAACAAGGACTTACATATCCTTAATAAATAAATATCCTACTAATATTATAAATGCGAAAGTTTTGTGAGTGTGGATGTATGTATGTATGTATGTATGTTTGTTACTCCTTCACGCAAAAACTACTGAACGGATTTGGATGAAATTTGGAACACAGATAGATTATAAACGGGATTAACATATAGGATACTTTTTAACCCAATAATCCAATACTACGCGGATGAAGTCGCGGGGCACAGCTAGTAAATAAATAAATATAAATGAATATCGCCAGACTGGCACACCAACTGCACGGTCCCAAACTAAGCAAAGCTTGTACTATGGGTACCGTACAATGGATTGGGGGCGATCCCAGTGACACCCAAACCAGGGCAAATTACGAAAACGCCATTTCCGAAATTTTTACCCGGCGGGAATCGAACCCGCAACCACCATGTGCAGTGAGCCGAGTGGCCTACGCTCGAACCACTGCGCCAAGCGGTCGTCAATGTATAATATTTGAGGTCTCTATCTCAAATATTATACATTGTCGATTTTTGTTTGTAAGTTTGTCTAAGTTCCACGCAAAAAAGGTTTAGGTTCTTTCCTAGGTTATGTCTGGTGATCGCCTGGAATGATATATGGGCAACTTTGTATTCGCGAAGTCCACACTGGCAGTGCCACAGCTAATTCTAGTTAGTTTATAATAATTAGAAAGGATTATTGTACATAGATGGACAGACCTTGGTATTTTATTATCGTAGTAGAAGGAAGTAAGATTATTAATCGGGTCCCACCAAGTAGCAAGTGCTGCAAGGCATCGTAAATCAATCGCTTACTCGTTATTATTTGCAATACATAGGTATCTTAATAAGCATATTTAACAACCAAATGACGTAATAGTTTGAATATCAGTATCGAATCGATGGCCAAATATTGCCAATTCGGATATAGATAGTGCCAATTTTGAGACCCATATTTTCTGATCTGTGAACAGTTAATTTTTATATCCTTACTTATTCAATATTGTAACGATACAATTGATCATTAGCGCATTTGGGCGTAACTGTTTTGTGTCGGATCCTAACATTCAGGAGGCGGCTGTTACGTAGTTTCTTTAAAGTAAAAAAAACAATTGCATCATTTGCCTATTTCCGGTCATGAGTCTCTCACATTACACCTCTCAAGTTTAAGAGCGATCTAGGAATAGGATCTAGGTCATTCTTATGTCATACCAGTACAAAATGACATGTCATAAGCGTACTTAAGATCGCTCTCAGACTTAAGATATATTTGTTACACGGGCCTAAGTCATCAACTCTTTGCATCCAATTTTGCTTAAATGCTCACTGTCACTTAAAATATTTAAAATACGAACAAACGAAGTGGAATTAGGGTTGTGTGTAACATTTGTCAAAATGTCACGTAACTACAAATTGTTAATAAGCGGTATAATCCAACGGAATTGAACGGTAGTGAGTCAATATAGGAGCCGAGCGGCGCCGGGGGCGTCTGCTGGCGGTCGCTTTGGCCGGTTAATGGCGAGTTATTGTCATTAACGCCGCTACCTAGGAGCGCCGATGCCTGGCACCTTTGAATTAATGTTCGTATTCATTGCTCTGTACGGCACGAGTTCTCGAACGGAGATTAAGAAGGCTGTGCGTTCTTAAGGTCCAAACATAGGCCCGCTACTACTCTTGTAAGTAAGGATCGTCAGCGGGAAGTGGTCTATGTTAATAGCGATAAGGGTCCAGATACGTAAATCTAGTTACGATTCGTGGTGCCTTACAAACAACTAATCCCCAATCAGCTGTAACAATATTTATTGTGTGGCTATAAGCCTAGACATAACTTGTTGTCTCTGCTTTGCAACGGAGGGAAGTGGATATTTTTTGGCAACATTTGATACATTCGTTGTGGGTTCCTAAACAATTTAGTTTACCCCGGGACTCGTCGAGGGTAAACTTTGGCGTCATCGTTGGACACCGTTGTCGATCTTGGCTTACAGGAGTAACACGACTTAAAAGTTCCGTATCGTATATAATATTGGACACAGTAGTTGCAATAGTACCAGTTCTGACGAGGCGATCTCGCCCGCATACTTAGGACCATTAAGCATTCGCCTAATGAGAGCTACTGACGTGGATACACACACACAGTGACATGGAATTGTAACAAGGTGTCTCGACGACCGGGTTGAGCTCTGTCCGCAATTTGTATACGGTATTTCACTAATATTATTTAATTGCACAATTATTTAACTTATGTCTCCGTATTATTAACAGAGGAATAATTTCGAAAATAACTCAAAATTAGCAATAATTCAAACCAAGCAACGCTTGTAATAGTACAAAGGAGTACCGTATAATAAATAAATAAATATCGCCAGACAGACACACCAACTGTACGGTCCCAAACTAAGCAAAGCTTGTACTATGGGTAACCGTACAATGGACCGGGGGCGATCCCAGTGACACCCAGACCTGGGCAAATTACGAAAAGGCCATTTCCGAAATTTGCCCCGGGCGGGAATCGAACCCGCAACCGCCATGTGCAGTGACCCAAGCGGCCTACGCTCGAACCTCTGCGCCAAGCGGTCGTCCGAATAATGGACTGGGAGTGATCCTAGTGGGACCCAGACCTGGGTAAATTACCAAAATTATAATTCCTAAATTTGCCCCGTCCAAAATCGAACCCGCTACCACCCGGAGCACTGAACATAACAGCATACTCTTAAACCAATCAGCAAAGCAGTCGTCCAATAAAAACATACTTGTAAATGTGTTAAATTATTATAGTCCCGGTTTGACGTCAACAGAATTGCACCATTTTGGGAAAAACAAGTAAGCATTTGGAGAAAGTGGCCGTTTTGGACCTAAAGGCATTATCTCAATTCAACTCAATAAGAACTAAACAAGACCGCGAATCATACAATCACACACACATACAGACACATTCGCCTTGAACCGCTAGTGTGCGTGCACCCTAATTGCTTTTGTCATTAATAGTCGCGAATACTTCTTAGCTGTGTGTACAATTAGTTATAATGATGTGTAATTAGCCGGCCGCCGTCACTGTGTGTGTACGCTCACACTATGTGAGGTGAATGGTTGCTATATTGTTTCTGTGAGCTGGTTATTTTCAAGGAAACTAACTATTGGATATCTGTAGGTATAGTTCTCAGAATAAAGAAGTGAAATAAAATTTCGTGTCCATAAGTGAATTTTAAATTAGTGTTTTAAAGCAGTATTTGTCATTTCTAGATAATGAAACCCCTATGGCTGGAACACAGGGGTGAAAATTGGTATGAGCGGTCCCAAGTTTTTTGAAGCTAAAAAGTAATTCACTACATTGGTTCCAGATGTGGTATATGATGTTAAGCAGATACCGTAGCCTATAGATGCTGACAACACCAAAGGCATTGCTCGCACGTTGCCGGCCTGAAGGGGAGTGGGACAGAGGGAAGAGAGGGGAGGGGAAGTTAGGCTTCGATCTCTCTCACTCGTGGTACTAAACGCAGCTATAATAACTACTTTACGGAAAGTTTATGTAAGAAGGTGGTACTACACCGTATATATGCTAGTCAATTGGTTATAGCTTGACTCTACTACCATTATGGTAGAGCAAATTAACTCGCAGTGATAGCCGATTGGTTAAAGCACGCGTCTTGCGGGCACCAGGTCTTAGGTTCAAATCCCGGCTCGCACCTCTGGATTTTTCGAAATCAATGTGCGAATCACAATTTCTAAATGATTATCACTTGCATACGGTGAAGGAAAACATCGTGAGGAAACCTGCGTGTCTTAGAAGATCTAACCAATTTTTCGAAAGACATGTGAAATCCGCCAACCCGCACTGGGCCAGCGTAGTGGATTATGGCCTGAATCCCCCTCACGTTGAGGGGAGGCCCGTGCCCAGCAGTGGGACGTCAAAAGGGTTAAATTATTATTATATTATTATAAATCAACTCGTGGCGCACCTCATTGTTTGTAAGATAAACCGCTCTATGCATATAACTTGCGGCAAATCAACTTTTTAATAAGCTTATTTATAGGCTTCTTAGTAAACTACTGCATTACAATATTTATTGGAAAATATCTCCGTTGACATTTTAATAGCCACTTAATTGGTTTAATGCTGCGAAATAATAATCATTATTTTATCATGAAAACCAATCTTGAACGTCGGGGTTTGTTTGAAGCAGTTGTTATTTGAATTATTTAATATAATATTATTTAAAAGTTACTATTTATGATAGAGAGTTACCTACATAAAAAGTTTCATCACACAAAGCTGACCGTGCATATCTTTATAGATTTATATCCCTCATAAATTTATAGATGAACAAAATATAATTCTCAGAAATGTACTTAAATCATACTTAAAATAATCGATATAGATCTCGACAAACACTCCTACTGTAGATTTCTATTCCATTGGCAAACCACTGGTCATTAGTATTTTCTTCGTGCCAAAAACGAAAGTCCATTGAATCCTTGGCGGTTGACATCTTGTCGACCAGTGGACTTTTACGAGGTTGGTTTTGTGTTTTAGGGTTCCGTACCTCTAAAGGAAAAACCGGAACCCTTATAGGATGACTTTGTTGTACGTCTGTCTGTCTGTTAAATACGCGGTTTCCATACTTGTCATACCTCTTTGAAGACAACGGAGATAATTATTTCTATCAATAAAACTATTTAGCTCCTTATAGGAGATATATTTTTTACCAATCGTTTTCGGTAATGACGTATACCTACGCGCGTCGAGATTAAAAACTCTTAATTGCAAACAACTTCCCACATACTCATTATAAGTCTAATTAGCGCACTTCCATAATTAGACATATAATAGCAGAACGATTATTAAAAAAAAAGCTACATAATTCGCAATTTGAATGCCATAATCGTGAATTGTTAAGTAATTAATAGTCGAACGAAGGTCGCACGTGAAATAAATTATATATTGATTTAATATTCATAATGTTGATTATAATTTATTATAACATTGCAATGTCTTGTATAATTTTCAATAATTATCGATAATTATGTTTTCCTTCGGCGTGACTGTAAATGGGTTAAATGTGTCCACCGTTACATACGGAAAATACGCGTGAACTCTACACATACACCATTTAATGAAGATATACTCTACAGTAAATAAATAGAGACTAACGTAATGCCCCCGTAATCGCAAACGTTAGTATGAGGTCTCACAGTGCGCGCGAACGCACAGCCCGTTGAGAAATGTAAAAAATTATGTAGAGTTGGTTACTCAGACAAGTATTGTTTGCGAATACGGCCGCGAGTGTTTCTGAAAAAAACCTGCTTATTTGCGTTTTCTCCGCAGCAAGACATTGGACATTCTAGTGTATTTTTTTAGAAAATATGCCCAATGCAGAGATGAAAGAAGTGTGTTTTTACTTTGGCAAAGAGGCCGCTGTGTATTATACGCGCGCATTTTCCGCGCGTGTCGGTTGAAGCCTTAAAAGTCAGTGATCGTTTAAACATAATGTGTCCATTTTATAAACGGTATGTTATATAAACGGATTCGCATTAAATTGGTTGTCAATAACTGTCGTAACGTTCTCTACACTAAAGTTTATAATGACTCTACTATGTACTTGCTTGACGGTAAAGGAATAACACCGTGAGGAAACCGGCGCGTCTTTCGAAACATGTGAAGTTCGCCAACCAGCACTGGGTCACGAATACTTCCCACAAATGGGGAAATGTTTTCGATGTAATGGCAATAGACTCTACCTCTATTGTAATAGGACCAAAATGCTATCCGCGAATTATGGGCACATTGTAGCGCAGCCAATATCAACACCAATTCCTTAAAAAAAAAAAAGAAATGTATACAAAGTCGGCAAACAGGTGTACAACTCTACTGATGTAAGCAGTAACCGTATAAACCTATAGATGCTTGCAATATCAATGGCATTGCTCGCATATTGCTGATCTAAAAGCGAGTGGGATTGATGGAGGGGACCGCGATTGGGCTACCGGCTCTCCTACTCATCCTGCGAAATTTAGCTATAATAGCTAGTGTACGCCGATTTATTGTGAGAGGGTGGTACTACTCCAGTAGAGCCCGTATATGAGCTGTAGTAAGTTGGCTACAGCTTGGCTCTATCGCCGTAAAACCTTTTTATACAAGGTGACACATAACGGGTATACTTTTTTTTTCAAGACTTAACTTTGTAATTCAAAAACCATCAGCTTTGGAGGGAACTTGAAAAACAAAAGGTGTTATAGGAATACAGCTGTTGACCGATTTCACAAGTCTACAAAACCTTTAGTACTTCAACTGTCCCACAAAGCCGATAGTTTGAGATTTACAAAGTTAAGTTGCAAAAAAAATAGTATACCCATTTTGTATCACCTAGTATAGCTATTGGATACTGATCTATCGGCCATCAAATGATCACTTACAAAATACCAAATGACTGACATCATATCAATCATATCATCAACTGTTATGACATTTGGAATCAAATTAACATCGCCAGCGATAATCTCTGCTATCATGTCTGATTATGCTAATTTGATAATCTTAATAGGTATTACGAGTCGGGCTTGTACAAGTTGGAAGCGTTTGTCCAAAATACAGATTTATGTCACAAGAATTTCCACAAATCATTACACTAAAATGTATGGGAATGATGCAAGTGTAGGAATGTCATTTCCATTCATTTTAGCATAATGATTTATTGTAGTTTTGCTTGACAGACATCAGTTACTGTTGGAAGACTCGATAAATCTGCAGTCATTTCTATAAATCATTACCATAAATATATGGGGATGTTATAATTATGTCGAGTTGTCATTATTTTAATTGTACATATTTGTGGTAACATCATGAAGTGATACAACTCTTATCATTAAAATCAACTTAACAAATCATTACGCTAAAATGTATGAGAATGACATTAATATATTTTTTGTAGATTTTAAAGTAAGCTATCAATTTTATTCGCATTCCTCATAGTGGCAATGTGTCCACGGATAATGTGTGACGCGCATTTTAATTATGCTTATTAACAATTAAAGGCAATACACGAATGTGGGTCAAGACGGTTAAAAGGAATAAATCAAGTACCCCTATGATGTCATCAGCCACAGCCTTTGCACATCTAGTGATTCTTATAACGGTAGGGCAAAGTTGATAGTCGTGTGATTATGATGCAAAGTAATGATGGTAGAGAGTTAAGGCCGACGGTATCATTACGCTTTATATTTGAGATCATTAATCGCCACAATGTGAGAATACGTGATTGATATAAGTAGATAAGTAGGTGTTATTGATATCCTTATTGGGATTTGCTTGCATTATATTATGATAAATGCATCTGAGTATATAAGGGGTGACTAATCATTGAATGTAAATATATGAAAACGATTGCTAATATACGCGCTGGCTTGATCGGGGTAGTACCACCCTGTCACATAATTAGTGAGAGAGCTGGAAAACCAATAAATAAATTTAAAGAAAAATATACATAACGGTCATTGCAAGTTCCAATATATAGATTTGACTGAAATTAAAATAATTACTTATACCTATTAATAATGAGCGCCATAATAACAATGCTTATACAATCGTTGTGTTACAGGTTACAGGTACGTTAAGTTTGTTATTCGTTAAAATAATGTGTTTCTATAATTTATTTCTCATTAAACAACGTAGTTAGCGGGCTCATCATAATAATTTATGTAAATTTTTACAACGGGGAAAACCCGCTGACGTTTTTCAATCACATTATTAATATTTTAGGGCTGAGGTATAAAACATTGTATGATTGTTCACTGGCAATTGTTTATAACAAACTGAGTGGCGCTTTAGGTAGGTACCTACCTACTAAAACAAATAAAAAACTAATTCAACCGCTTAGCGCAGTGGTTCGAGAGTCAGTGGCGATATTTATTTATTTTTAAAATTACTTTATCATACTTTAAGTAGTACTTTAAGTAGCAGTGATAGCCGATTGGTTAAAGCACGCGTCTTGCGGGCACCAGGTCTTGGGTTCAAATCCCGGCTCGCACCTCTGGATTTTTCGAAATCTATGTGTGTATCATAATTTCTATATGATTATCACTTGCTTACGGTGAAAGAAAACATCGTGAGGAAACCTTCATGTCTTAGAAGATCTAACCAATTTTCGAAAGACAAGTGAAATCCGCCAACCCGCACTAGGCCAGCGTGGTGGATTATGGCCTGAATCCCCCTCATGTTGAGGGGAGGCCTGTACCCAGCAGTGGGACGTCAAAAGGGCTAATTTTTTTTTTTAATTATTACTTTAAGAATTTGTTTTTGGTTTTTTTTTGTACCTAATTTGTGCAATTATTAATTTTATTTTCATACTTATGTAAGTAATCATCTCTGACTAAAATTATACCTACGTAACAGACCTATATTGGAAATTTTCAAGTATTATAATTTTATTTTTTACTAAGACCATATACTAGGTGAAACAAAAAGGGTATACTATGTTTTTGCAACTTAACTTTGTAAATCTCAAACTATCGGCTTTGGGGATAGTTGAAGTACTAAAGGTTTTGTAGACATGTGAAATCGGTCAACAGCTGTATTCCTATAACACCTTTTGTTTTTCAAGTTCCCTCCATAGCTGATGGTTTTAGAATGACAAAGTTAAGTTTTGAAAAAAAAAGTATACCCATTATGTTTCACCTTGTACTTATGCTAGGTAATGATTTGTTATAGTATCGTGATAATGGGATTATAATATTTAAACATTTCACGTAAATTTGGTACGTTTTGCATATAAATCGTTAATCAGCCAAGGCAGACCCGGACACGTGCAATTTATACTGTATTAATACTAGAATGTAGCAAACTATACTGAACTATTTAACAAGCGAGACCAAAGGACTGCCTACTCTTGGTTTAGTTGCGAAATTATTGATAATACACTTAGGCAATTTTCTGTACACGTATCGTATAATTATAATATGAAAATAATCTCTATATCAACGTGTGTAAGTCGGTTTTTACTTAATAAAGAATTACATTTACAATGCCCGACAATGCCTCTAATCACTTATTGCCTCTAATTTATTCAGTCAGTCTGGTCAACGCTAGTTATTTAAGTACAATTATAAAACGCAAAATACCTAGTTAAAGTAACTAAGTTTTTTTTATTACTATATTAACCTATAATATAAAAATAATAATTTAGCCCTTTTGATGTCCCACTCCTAGGCACAGGCCTCCCCTTACTACGAGGGGGATTCAGGCCTAATCCACCACGCTGGCCCAGTGCGGGTTGGACTTTACATGTCTTTCGAAAATTGGTTAGATTTCCTAAGACAAGCCGGTTTCCTCACGATGTTTTCCATCACCGTAACCAAGTGATAATCATATAGAAATTATGATTCGCACATAGATTTCGAAAAACCCAGAGGTACGAGGCAGGTTTCGAACCCAGGACCTGGTGTTCGCAAGACGCGTGCTTAACCAATTGGTTAACCTAACCTAAAAATAAACCTAGAAGATAATATAATCTACGAACCTAGCGTCGTATATAGTCTTAGAGTGGATGTCCAGCAAACATTGATACGGCTGATTACAGATTATGTAAGTTTGAATATAAAAAATCTTAGTAAAAATATAATATGCCAACCTAATCACAACATGAAACTAAAGCATGCCCTTGTAAATATTGTGTTCAAATTAAAAAACTAAATTGAATAAAAGGCAAGACAAGTAATTAGCCGTTTAGCTAGTTTATTTACTGATTAATCGCAACCACTTAGCAAAAGGTCAACAATATTTTATTATCTATGTTCTTTGTAGGTATCGTTTAAAAGGTTATAAAAATATCGCTTAGATAATGCATATAGTGCTCCCAAACTGCAGATACAAAATATTAATATAACAATATTATATTCCAAACCTATTTATATATGTAGAGGTACATAACACTGTAGTTTCGGGCCATGGTAAGTTATGGCAAGCAGGTTAGGCATTAAACACATAATAAAAAGTTGGAATAACTTTGGAATAAAAACTGAATCTTGGTTAAATTATATCATAAATAAGTAGGTAGGTAAGTCCTTTTATGATTTTTGTATTCCACACAAAATTACCAAGCGCAAATAATTACTAATTTTAGGAAGGTATTCGAACAAATAACTTAACTAAACATGACACAACTAAACAATTTATGGTCTCGCTCAAATAGTATTATGACAGTGAAAAGTCAAATACAGCTATTTCGTCATGTTTCAACAGCATCATTCAAAGCTCTTACGCGGTATTCCTTCAAATTATGAAACGTTTGATATTCAGCCATCATCAAAAATTCTATGGCTTGTCAATAAAACAAAAGCTTTACAAAGTAGCTGCTACTAATTACACGTTACAGCGTAACACACAAATATTATTCTCTGATAACACACCGCTAAACTATAATCAGGAGTGAAACAGTAAGTAACCTGAACTAACCTACTTTTCATAACAATTCATAATTATAAAGAACACGATAAGCGTTTATAAAAAAAGAACTCTTAATTGGTGAAATCGAGTGAAATAACATGTTAACAATCAATTTAACTAACTATTATGTTGAAAACTAATCGGGCGGCTATAAAGAACTCGATAAAATTACAAAAGAAATCTATAAAATGATTAAAATTTTCTAATGGTGCCAATTAGGTGAATTTATGGTTACGCTTGTAACAACCGAGCCGAGGCAAAGTTTTGATTGTGCGTGAAGGAACTATATTATGCATCATTACTCTGTGTAGTTATCAATTGTAGGCACCTGCAGTAAGTATGAACAACTAGTTTATGCCCGCGACTTCGTCCGCGTAGCATTTAACTTAACAAAAATTTCGGGATTATCGGGATAAAAAGTAGCCTATGTATTAATCTCGGTAATAAACTATCTGTGTTCCAAATTTCATCCAAATCCGTTTAGTAGTTTTTGCCTGAACGAGTAACAAACATCCACACTCACAAACTTTCGCATTTATAATATTAGTAGGATATTAGTAGGATGTAGATGCATTATGTCAGGCGACAACTTAAACCTTGTCTTGTTGCCCGATTATTTATGTCGCAACCCTAAGCGTGAGCTTACAGGAAGATACCTTACATTTCTTTCGGTTTTGCGCGCCTGTGATGTCGCCAAACGGTTCCGATGGAAGACCAGCGCTGGTTGATCTCAACCAGCATTTTGTTGAACCGTTTGCAGCGGGCACAGTCTGTGTGTTTAATTTATGTTTTGTTTTTCTTTTCTTCTATGTGCTTATTGCAATAAAGTTTTTTTTCTTTCTTCCTTTCTACCGTGCCTACAGCCTACCAAAGACTAATCTGTTGGTTTGTACAAAAATACAGATATATCAAAATTTTGGTAAATTTATAACATTCTGATCGATCCAAGAGTCCCAAGCCTTGAGATCGTGTTGTTGTTTTTTAATGTCAATGTCAACGCTCGATGCCTGAATCTCAAACAATTGCTCACGTATTTGAGGGTAAATGCTCCTGTTTAGTTCTGATTTAATAAAAAAATCCTCATTTTCTAAATTAATTCTATTCGAATTTTAAAAGTTGGTGCGCGAACGCGACTCGACGCGACGGCGCGCACATAAGTGCCCCTACACACGGCCCAGCACAAAGACCCACACACACCCCAATGCTCATAATTTGCTGACAAGAAAACAAAAAAAAATGAAAAACTCGGCACCCGTTCTAATTAGGTCGTCGAGTGAGAACAGGGCGTTCGTCAGCACAATAATAATTAACACTGGCTGTAATGAAGCGTGCCATAAAAACTAATTGGAGACCCCGCGATCGTTGTGTCGCGAGGGTGCGCCGACAACTGGCTCGTTCCGATTTTTGATGCGATCGATTTACTTATGTCGATGTTCGATTAGATAATCATAAATTAACAAGCAAAATAAATATTACACAAATTATTATTTGCCCTAGTTACATGACCATTACTATGTAACAGACAACGTATTTTTGTATTTGCCATGTTAAGTTTTGTTAACTCTTTAATCACAAATTGTAATTATAATTTTGGTAACATTATTAAATACGTATTACGTCTATGGTCTATGTAGCTATATTTTTTTAAATGTTGATTTACCTAACCTACTCATATTAGTATTTGTTATTTTAAAAAATAAACACAATATATTTAATTAGAAAATATTTCAAGCTTTGTATTGGCCAATGAGGAAATCGACAATTTACAACAAAACTTACGAATAATTATTCAAAATTAAGAACGCTTATTTAAAAACTAAAAAACTACAGCCAGAATTCATATTCCATCAAAGCTGATGCAGTAAACACTAACCGAGCGGGTATTTTAAATCGAAAAGCGGGGCGAACTGCCGTCTATCAGCTAGTTGAAAAGGGAAATCAGTCAATAATGTACTAATTTCCCCTCCTTAATAGCGCATGCCGGCCCTCTACTCAGACACTATTGCGACACGACAAGTTAGTAGTTAATGTAATAACTTGGTACAGTCACTGGTAACAGGCATTTTCGCCTATAAACTTTTAGTACAGAAGTTATAAGTAATGATAATAATAATGTTTATTAATCAAAGGGAATTAGAAGTTCATAACATATCAGTTACAAAGAGTTTTTTTTTAACTAGGTTAATATAATAACAATGTTAAGAACAAGTTTTTAAATTTACAAAAACATCTTGCACTAGGCTGAGCCCGTTTCGCGGAACGTTTTTATTATTATTAAGTAGTTAGAGATTCTAATGCAATGTTTTAATATTTCTATGAACTTAGCGTTTATCCATCCACAATATAATTTTCAGAAGTAAGTACAGAGTATAAAATATATGTGGTGATTTAAAGTGTGTCTTGAAATAGATACTAATTTCACTAACATTAAGTATGAATACTATTGCGTTTGACTTGACTAAGATGTAAAACATTGCCAATAATCAACAACCTTTTTTCTCGTCATAATCCATTGTTCTTAACTGGACTGAATGCTCTCAAAATACATAAAGAATATATCATTCTATATAACAGGTATTAGGATCGAATTTTGATTGACAAATATTTTTGATATACTGCAACAATATTGACTGCATCTATCATTTACGTCAAAAAGTTAACAGTGTTCATTTCTAAGTTCATGTATCATTCATTAATAAGTGGGTACCTAGGTATGCAGTATTGAACTAGCTGTCAAAACGTCACACGTTACGCGATACGCCGTAATTACAGTTTTACGTATAAATATGTAGTTAAGGCCCCAGGTTAGGGAGAAAGTTGAATAGGAAAGCTAAGTATTATTCCTAGTACGAATAGTTTGTTTGATCCATTACGAACAAAATGTTACGTCCTTAAAAGGAGTATGTAGGCATTCTCTGTTATTCCTTGTTAGACATTTATTTAATTTTTTTATGTAAAAATAATGCTGTGCCATTTCATTTGAGTCCATTTTACTTAAATGTAATTGTGTACTTATAAAATACTAGCTGTGCCCCGCGACTTCATCCGCGTAGTATTGGATTATTGGGTTAAAAAGTATCCTATATGTTAATCCCGGTTATAATCTATCTGTGTTCCAAATTTCATCCAAATCCGTTCAGTACTTTTTGCGTGAAGGAGTAACAAACATACATACATACATCCACACTCACAAACTTTCGCATTTATAATTAGTAGGACTAGCTTTTGGCCGCGGCTTCGCAACGTAGATGTAATTTTTTGGATGCCGACAACAGCGCCAAAGACCGAGTCAAACTGTAGTTTCAAACCACCTAGATGACCCTATATAAGTACAAATAATACGAAATTCGGTTAAACCGTTTAGGAGGAGGACCGTTTAGTATTACGAGCATACGGGATTTTATAAATGAAGATTATTTTTATAATCCTGCGCAGCAAAGAACCTTAAGTATGTACTCTATCTGTCTTTTCAAAAGTACGTCCCAATTTCAAGTAACGTAAATACAGCCGAATTTAAAGTCATCCCTATGCTTTTTAGAGTTCCGTACCCAAAGGGTCCAAAACGGAGCTCTATTGTTATGACAACTACGATGACTAAATTTTCATTTTCTTTTCTGTTGCTAAAGAAAATATTATTGCCAGCAATAATTACGCTTCCCGATAACATTTTACTTATCACAACGTAATCGCAGCATATTATGCGCCTTACATACAGCCCGCTAATACCCCACATAAGTGGAAAGCCCAATTATTTCCCCATTACTACTTTAGCTCCAAAGAAATTGCCTATTTAGATTATTAAAAAAAATTACGTTGGGCTCGGTTACGATGTTTGTGGTACATTTTTGTGTTTATTCATAAATGGCAATACTGCATTTTTTTATATACGAATAGGCTATTATAGAAATAAGTAGCAGATAAAAAATCGGCGCAGAGTTTTTCGTTATTGTATTATTTTTGCTGTTTCTTTTGTGATCTTATTGCCATAAGGTTACATAATACTTATATATGTATGACTTGACTTCAAGATTGGTGTTTATTTAAACCTCACTTGTAGTATTCATTCCCTGTTTCTATTTCTACCCGCACTCTAATCATAGCTGACGCAAAACTACCCACATAATACATAATCATTAAAAAAACGGTCAAGTGCGAATCGTCTTCCCGCAATAAGGGTACCATGATCAACATTTTCAACAAACATTAAAGTAACGAAAAATTTAGATGTTTTCCCATATTTTGTCAGTATTTAGTTTATCCGATTTTAATTAGTTTTTTTGCGTCAGAAATCTGGAAACGGACTTTTTTTTATCCTAATTTATTTTCAGCTACAACTTAAACAATACACGAGTGATCTTATAATGGCGGGGACAAACCAGAGCCAAACATTGAGAAATATAAAAAAATATCTTGAAAACCGTCCAAATATCAGGCAAATTGTTGAATATTCATTGACCCGCTTGTGGTTCGGTTTGTCAACGCGTTAAGAATTTTCGTGGCTTTTCTTTCTGGAGTACGGAACCCTAATAACCTACAGAAAGAAACGTACCTAAGCGACAATTAAAGCCACTGTTTGCAATTATAATAATGGCTGTCACACCTATGATACAATTAATAGAAGGAAATTCTATGTTTCGGTCTCGCCATACCTACTTAATTATGGCTAATCAAAAAAACTTAATACATAGTAATGGTACATAATTACTGTCGTTTGACGCAGTCTCCTGGTACTAATAATGTATGCTAATCAAGAAGCAATTAAGCATATTTCGACTCATGTTAGTTCCTTTGTTTGTAGAGCCGAACGGAAAGTCATATCAAGGCTATGACCATTGATCCACCAAGGGCACAAAAGTGATAATGGTTTTGTGTAAAAGGTTGTGATGCCAAGAAAATTGGATTTTATTCTGGTATTTTTGGAAACGTCTGTAGCATAAATTACTATATGTAACTGGATCGAGCACTTGATTGTTTGATCAGTATTATGTTGTACTTTATTAACCTAGGTTAAGGTCTATTTTACTTCAACACTTTAGTAGGAAGAAAGAGCCTAGGATCATTGTCTCTGGTGGAACTGTGACCTCTTCCTCCTTAACATAAGGCAGGTCGTGTGTTTCTTTGCCTACTTTTTTGAACGTACGAAATATTACATTGTTACACGAGTGGTGAAAGTGACTTATTTAGTCCCGAGACGGGGTTTGGCGACCGAGCGTAGCGAGGGCGCTAATAGTTCGAGGGACAAAATAAGTCTTTCACCCGAGGTAAACACTGTGCTTTTCATTACGAATACAAGGAAAGTAAAAATAAAAACAGGAATTGGCTAAATAAATAATACAAGGAAGCATGAACGGTACTCTACAACTCAAAAAAAAGATCGGATTGCCGCCTATTTTGTTTTTTTTTCGTTGGCCGGCCAACTTCATTATTTAGCCATTATTTTTCATTTTCATCTTTAAATATTTTGCCCAACTTTATGTTATTTTAAAGAAATTGTTGAAACTAAATTATAATTAAGTCAATTAAAAATATATATTCTTTAATTAATACTTAACTTAATGTTATTTCAATTTTACATCGTGCTGTAATTGAGTGACTGTAGAAAAAGTTTGAACATGGTTCCATAGAAATGTGAAAATGGAACTAGTTTTTTTTTTTATAATTTGACAGCTGTCAGTTGAAAGCGATTCTCCCGGGCCGGAAAAGTATTACTTTCAACCCGCTCCTCAGGCAACTTCAGACCTACTTTCAGAGTATGAGTAATGAAAAAAAGTTTTACGTGCAGTGGTTTTCTGATTTGAATTTCGACTATTTAGCGGTTCAGTACATAAGAAATAGATGCCAACTATTATGCTTATTTCCGTGCTTTACATTGTAATAATTATTGTCAATCTACAAACTAATTAGGAATCAAATATTTAAATTAAGAATAAAAGCCTACCCTTCGTAATTTGCCACTACAATTTGCTACGAACGACGAACAACAAAGACACGTCTAAAATAAACGCAATTAATCCACAAATAGTTCACACAATCGAACATCGATTAGCGGGCCGTCGATTATAATCGACTAGAAAGAGATGCACCTAATTATATCGCCGTCTCACTCACCTGAATAGCAAAGTTCATTGCACACCCCTGAAGTCTAAAAAAGAGTTCAATTTGCTTACCAACGGGTCTGTTCGTATAACTAGCCGAGCAATTATGGCTAATGATAATAGCGGGGTTTATTACTTATGTCCATTACGATGGTGTGCACCTCATATCGTGAACATTACTGACAATGTTCAGGAGCTTTGTGTTCGACATTAGTTTTTCAGGTTTTGTTTTCTTCTTACTTTGTGAACACGATTGTATGAACCGGTTTTGTAGGTAATGCTTTAATAATTATGGTAACCTGGAGAAAGGCATACTAGGACGTAAAGCTAGACTATGATAGAGCCAATTGACTACGGCCTTTATTAAAAAATCTGTCACAAGTCTGAGAGCGATATAATAGGCTTTTGACAAGTAATTTTGTACTGGTTTGACATAAGGATGACATTTCCAAGATCGGTGTCATACTTGAGATCGATTTATTATTATGGGCCCACAACTCGCATCCGGGCTGACTCGACTGGGGTAGTACCACCCACTCACAGAAGATCGGCATAAAGTAACCATGATAGCTGCGTTTCTAAGGTGACTGAGAGAGTCAGAAGCTCAACCCCCTGTCCCACTGCCCTTCACGTCGTTAACGTGCGAGCAATGCCTTTGTTAGTGCAAGCACCTACAGGCTACGGTGACAGCTTAACATCAGGCCGGTCGTACGCTTTTTGCCAACTTTGTGATATAAAATATCTTATTCCAATTGAAATCCTCTATCAAATCAACCTTAGGCCACCGAATTCATAAACATCATTATTACTCGCATTCAATAGCTCCGTGCCTAGAGTAACAAATTAGTAAGGGTGGGTAGGGGGAGTGGGAGTCGGAGTTCGACGCTATTTACCATACGTGGGCCTATTTTCATAGGTTTTTTTCGTCACGTTTTTCGCCATTTTCCCCGGCCCCAGCGACCGGCCCGGCCGGAAAGGCCTTCTTTTTTAAATCAGTAAATTGCATATTTGAAAAACTACTCCGACAGGGGGTTGTCGACTGAATGTGTACTTAACGAATTTTGGACACTGGCTGCATGTATTTTGATTTGAAATTCGAATGTTAGGGTAGCGAAGGTAACGTTAATGAAAGAGATACAAATATCTAAAATCAACAATATATTGTTGTCTTAAGGCTAAAGCGCCCATCTAGCCCGCGAAGTTCAAATTTTTTGAGTTCTTTTAGAATTTTTTTAAAATCTGACAATAATAAAAGACAAATTTTGTAATTCGCGAAAAAGACCGTGTGCATTGCATTTATTAATATATCCAACTTACTCTAAAACATTTCAAGAACGACAGCTATCCAGATAATCTGGCAATTTTTGTATATTTAGTGATTTACTAGTATCATATCCACCGTGATAATATTTAGATTAAAATAAATGTATTAATAAATTCACTGCACACGGTCTTTTTCGCGAATTACAAAATTTGTCTTTTAATATTGTCAGATTTTGAAAAATTTCTAAAAGAACTCAAAAAATTTGAATTTCGCGGGCTAGATAGGCGCCTTCACCTTAAATCGATAATTTTTACTTTTGTTTATCTAGCGAGACTAACCGTCAAATTCTCGAACATAAATTTGAGTGCTGCTTAATTTTGACGCGCCATACGAAAATGTTATATAACCGCATCTCAAACAGCTAAGAGGGCTTTAATTTGAGTACCGTCTCAGTACACCCCCGATAACTTATTAACTCACAATAATCTTTATTTATTATTTTTCCTGTTATGCATTTTAATATAAAATAATGGACCCGGAAAAACATTATAATCATTAAAGTGTCCTTAAAATACAGCTGCATTAAAAATTAAAATTGCATTTACTTAATAGTACTTTAAAAATAATTGTGCATCCTACAATCGCCTTTGTCTTAACCACAAAAGGAATCATTATCGCGTACGTGTGCACTAATTACGTTCTCGGCCACTATTTAAAATATAGCACAACAATGGTGGAATCGAATTGGTAACGATTATGATCGAACAATCGAATGAATGGATCGAGTCGAGTGCCCACGCGCCACTCAGCGGGGGTCGCCGTGACGTCACCACGTGACGTATCGCGAGGGCTGTATATTGCGTGGAAAATACAAACAATAAGCACAAAAGGTTTATAAAGGTCGTATAGAGTTCGAATTTGAATTATAGGTGGTAAATTAATAATCGCTAAGAGAGACGGGATTTGCACACCCTGTACATCAAAATGTTATAGGCTAAAATTGTGCCTTATTGCTTTTAAGTGGAAGCAAAACGGTAACGAAGTGGTCTAGGAAACTATCGTAAGGCCGGTTGTGTCATATGCAATAGCATAAGAATAATAAATAATTAATCTATCTCTTATAACAAGACACTAGTGATTATTTTCCTTTGAATGACGGGAGTTTTAAAATAATCATGTGGAAGTGGAAAAGCGGCATTTTTTAATAAAAACCAAAGTCGTGTTTCTATGATGTGTAATATTAGTGAAATTTTAACCATTCTATGTTCTTAAATGTGTGTGAGTGCGGGCGATTGGAATAAACGCGGCGAAACAGGATTTTTATACAATGTCTAGGCATTTGTCAGTAAAGTATTCGCCACTTTACTGATAGGGCTTGGGTGGGTGTGTTAGGCCTGACCTATGCCCTCTTGTAATCGATGCATAAATTAAACATCAAAATGTTTTTTTTTTATTATTTGACACTGGCTAAATGAAAAAAGTCAAAACAAAAAAAAAACACTACCCAAACACCGTAGCTTCCTCGATCACATCAGTAATCCACTTACAGAACGATAAATGAAAGGTAATCGAAAGGAAATTACGCAATAAATGGGAGGTTATTATTGAATTTAATGTTAAATTAATCGTGAGGGACCCCTCCTAACCATCTGGCGTGTGTACCCCCCACTGCACGGACGACTTTAGAGATGTGCCCTCGATGTTTCAATGAATTTCATTATTTTATCGAGTGCTTTTGTGTTTTGTTGGTAGGTCTATTGGAATATTCAAGAGTTCGGAGTAATTTCAATGGTAGAGCAGTAAATTAACAGAAATGCAGGTTCTTAGTAAAAGTTTACATTACTAGTTCTAAAAGTACGTAGACTTAAGACTTCTTATGTAAGGCGCACTTTTCAAATATTTCCCGACTTTTTTAAAGGAGTGTTTACCTGATTAAATAATAGAGCGGAGATAGATAACTTGGCAGAATTTTGGATCTATTATTATAAGGGGTCTATTTCCATCTGTTACTAAAATAGGTAGAGTTTTCTACTCTTGCTGAGACCCGCTATACAGAGATTTACGATTTGTTTAGAAGGAAATCGTCTCCTTTGTTACTTTGTCATGAAGTTACCTAAATTATGTATAAATCAATGTGGTATGTACTTTTCATCGGCCATTTATGGCCTTATTCACAAAACAATACTTGTCTAAGTAAGTGACCAACACTATAGAAAGCTTGGCATTTCTCAAGGCGCTGTGCGTTCGCGCGCACTGTGAGACCTCATAGTACTGTTTGGGAATATGGGCCTTTATATTTTCTGTCACATCTCTGATATGATTGGCCATCTCTATGACTAATGATCTCTACACAACTTGAAGTGAGATCAAATTATTGTAATACAAAGAGATAATTGTTTTATTAAAAAGTTTTTTTAATGTGATAATTATATTTTTATTTATTTCTATCACAAAGTTGTACAAATAATTATTAGTATACCATAAAGACAAATAGAAAAAAAACTTTGAAGGGGACTAGAGTCTGTGCTAGGAAAACCCGGTGTTACAGATCACCAGGCTCTCACCTCTATCTATTGTTACTTATGTAGATAAACTTCGAATGTAAAAAAGAATGGAACGTTTTGTAAATGCGGGGCATTACATTACATAAAACTTTGCTGTTATTATTTAAAGTGTTTAGTTAAAAGTATATCAGGATTTACAAACATAATTTGCTGTCATTACTTTCAGTTAAGTGTTCTCGCAGTATATTCCTCAACATCAGTGATGTTATGTCATAATAAGTACATAAAACACTGCTTCGATAACAGTCTCAGTCCATATAATATTGCGGGATGACCACTGTGTTCGACGCGACGCCGGGTTTCAGGCGCGCGCGACACCCGGGTATCTGCATAATACATCGGTATACGCTGTTACTGTACGGTGGGCTTTAATTATATATCTGCTACAATTTCGCCTTTTTTTCGAGTATTTTTCACATTTCCTCCCCCTACCCGACACCCCTTTTCACCCTCTGCCGAACGGCCGCGGAAAAAACGCTCCACGCGTGTGTGTTCTGATTGTGACAATGCTTTGTAGTGTGACCACTACAAAATCCATCCGTCATAAATTAACAAACAAGAAGATTCATGTCTGCTCAATAATTAATAGAATAAATGTCGTAAAAATACACTTTGAATGCAATTAAGCTTGAAGAGCACGGGGCCGAGAGGCCGATAAGCCGCGCTCAACTTTTCCTGTAACAGGCTGTTATTTCACGATTTAAAATCGGTTCTCAACCCGTTAATGACGCGAGGTACAAGTGCAGATCGGCGGCTCCGTTCGGCCGCGGACCAATCTATTTAATAACCCCCGTCGGTGACACCCCACCCGGCGGCCATCGCCAATTTTCGCCCCCCTCGCCCCTTACTGGCCCCCTAGCACCCGCCCTGAAAAAAATCCGGAGCGTTTTAAAATTAATGAGTAAAAATCCACACACACATGTGAACGGACAAAGCGACGTGTGTGTGCGCACGCCCGATAATGACCGCGCTTTGCCGCCCAAATGAGGACGTCACGCGTTTTCTTCTGTCGATCACTGGACCGCGACTTTGCGTTTCCACAACCGCGGCAATACATAGCATCCTGATTCCGTCACCTGCTTCAGACAGAATTCGTGATCGCCTAGCCTTTTCCATTAGGACCAACTATTCGAGAAAAAAATGGAGCACAAATCGAAATTTCGCCGGTCCGGGCGCTAATTCAGAGCGAAACGGCACCGCGGCGCGAAACGAACGCAGTTAGATAACATTTGTAGAGCCGGGGGGGCCGATGTCACCCCTACGCAACGCCGTTTTTATTTTGGCCGGCCCTTGCCCCCTTACCCCCTTCGTTCGTCCAACTTCATCTGAATAATTACTGATTTTTTCCGTGTACCGCTGATTATTCCGAATGTTACTTGTTGATGATAATTTTTTTTTTCAACTTTTTTCATTAGTCAGCGCCCGGCGGAGTTTTGATTGTGCTTTTAAGCTTTTTTTGTATTCAATTTGCTGGCAATGTATATGTGAACCGATACACAAATGCGATTAAACATTGTTTGCTTATGCATTCTCATTTTATGCGATTTATTACGTTTTTTTTTCATCTCAAAAAATATAAGTGTCCTCACATTATTTTGTTATTTTGAGCAATGAGATAGCTGTAATCATGAGATTTTTTATATATAAACCTAGATTATGCATATATATTCGATGACGTAGTGTAGATTAATCTAATAGGTAACTAAAAGGATCTGAGAATCAGATCTCAAGAATCAAATAATAAATAATAATACCATTTACAAACTGTTTAATAAAATACACGGCAATAAAATGCTATTTGACTTTACTGGAAAACGTATACTCGTACCTTGAAATAACAAGCGCTTAACACGAATCGTAACCGACGAGTACCCACCCAACATCTTAAATCTCATCAAGTAGACTTAAATACAAACATTAAAACGTCTCGAATCATAATTAAAAGCGAAAATGAGAGCTAGTAGCAACGAATCAATAAAGACAATGATTAAAACTGCGAGCTAATTAATTGAACGAGAGGGAATTAATTCAAGACCCGCACAGAATACTGAACGAAAGAGTGCGAATGAAAAAAAAAACTAATCGAAAACTTTAATTATCATGCTTATTCGACAAGTGACAAGTCGGCCCGATGCCGATCGCTTTGGCAAAGGATTTCGGTGGGACCGCCCGACACCCCGCGGGGCCGCATTTTTTCCACCCACCACCGAAGGGGTTGATTTTTTAAACTGATGACGCGCTTTCATTCCGCGCTGTGCAACTTGGCCGCGCGGCTGTATGTGTTGCCGGCCGTTGATAAATAAATAAAAAATAAAAAAAATCGTGAACGCTTTGTCGATACTGCGCGGCGTTTCTTTTTCGCGGACGTTATCTATGTTCTATATTCTGTTCTAAATACAACTTTTTTTTTATATGGAGAAAAAGTTTTTGCGTGGCAGTAATAAACTTATGTGTGTTACGTTTTGAGTTCAGAGATATTGTAACATAATATTTTCGTTGGCCGTTCAAAGTTTTGTCGAGAACTTTTGTGAAACTTTTGTTCGCGGCGCGGAAGACTTTCGGAACGTTTCGTGATTTTTCTCGTTGTGTCAAAGCTATGTTATAAGTGTGGGAACAGTGCTTGTGAAACTGTTAAACGTGGAGAGAATGACATTGTCCTTTGTGAGTACAAATTTGTTACTTACCTATATGTACCGATTAATTAATTAATTTCCCTTAAATTACCTTATTGTTGGCTATTTGTTTCTAGATAATAAATGTTACAAAATTAATTAATTCGTGGAAAATAAACGATGAATAAGCAGCTAGCTTGTTTTAATTTCTTGCAGGCAGTACCTAAGTAATTAAATTAAAAAAAAAAAATATATATTTTCTTCGATTTGTTAATTTAGGTAGTGCAATAAGATATTTCATCATTATTTAAGAATACGTACCTTGGTACTACCTTTATTTAAAATTATAATAAGCAAATATAACTATTTACAAAATTATTGGTAACTATTACAATAAAAATGATAAAGCATTACATTAAAATTTAACTAAAAAAAAACTAAGTTCAAAATATTTCACCATAATTTTCACTTACCAACGTGGCTGTTGTTATAATGTCTAACCCTCTAATTCCACCGAACCATTTTTAACCCGATCGTGTGAGTTATTAACGAATAACAATGCAAGTAATTGTGGCATGCCACCGTCGAGTATAATTATTACAAATTAACGATTCAAGGCGTTTCCTCACACTTATGTTTTAATAGGGCTTAATAATTAAAAGTCAAGTAGACTGACCTTTTGTACTTACAATAATTTTTAATATAAATACTTTACGACTGCAAGCGCTCGCGATTCGATATCAAAAGATGATATCCGTAATTAAAAAAATACTTAATAATAAATGGTTTAAGTAAGACGTATATTCGTTATATCTATTTATATAATAAGTACTTGAGTAAGGACGTGCTGTTTATTATTATATCCCTTATTTAGAACACTGTAATTAATATCATTTTATGACAGCGTTCGGTGAAATAAGTTATATTTTTATTGTAAACTGTTTTAATATACCTACTCGTCTAATTAAAAATATATAGGAGTAGCTGTGCCTGCGACTTCGTCCGCGTAGTATTTAACTTAACAAAAAATCGGGATTATCGGGATAAAAAGTATCCTATGTGTTAATCCCGGTTATAAACTATCTGTGTTCCAAATTTCAGCCAAATCCGTTCTGTAGTTTTTGCCTGAAAGAGTAACAAACATCCACACTCACAAACTTTCGCATTTATAATATTAGTAGGATCGTAATAATATCTTAACTGGTTAATTTCGGTTTTGACAGTTAAGGAAGCAACAGAAAATATTTGTGCAAATCAAAAGCTTTTCACACCTAATTCATTATTACCGCACGCACATGAAACCATATTGATGCATACGCAATTTTGTTAAGAAAGTTTGTTATATTTAGCAGACCGTTTGTGTCATTTGGTATTTTCTCCAACTTGTTATATAAAGATCCTATCTCGACTTGCCAGCCAATTGGAAACTAATTTTGGTTGGTGTGAAACAGAAATAAATTATTTTTATTTTTAATTATTGGTGATGTATAAATGCATTTCCCGGACTCGAGGGTTTTGATCTTAGCGTCTTCTTAAAGACCACCATATAATTTAGCTTATCGAAGTGACAGCGGTGGGAGTGTGTGTCAATCGATCAATCAATTAATGTAGAAGTAGGTGTTGAAAACTCTATGTAGAGACTGAATAGGCAACTTTTTTTTACTACTATAATGTCATTATTAGATCGTATAAGTCCTCAAAAATTACAAATATTTCGTATTACTTGTCAGCAGGCGGAATCGGACCGGGAAAGCGGCGCGAGCTCGCCGGAGGGCGGGGCTGCGCGAGCGCAGATAGCCGAGCCGCGCACCCCCTCGCCGCGCGCGCGCACCCCGCAGCACCAGCAGCCGCACCTGAATGGCTCCAGTGAGTTCGTACTAACGTTCATTCATTATACTCATGTAGATTCGAATTATATTACGTAGAACTTACTTGAAAACCTGAAAGTTTATCAAGAATTTCCTTATTTTGAAGAAAAAAGTACCATATTACCTGTAACACTTGCCATTGGTACTTGCGTTAGTTACGATTGAATGAATTCTTATAAAATATTTCAATAATCACAATTTATAACTGTATTGTAAAAATATTGTATGTATATCTTTTTTAATTTTATTAGTGAAAAATCTGAAACCCACATTTCAAATAAAGCATTTGATCATTAGCATTACTACCCGTAGGTAAGGTAGTGACCACTCTCTAACCACTTAGCCTAATTAACTCACTATTTCACTGTTACAAGCACAGAACAATAAACCACACATTGACCCCACATTGAAAGACTCAAACTCCCATTAAATTTTAAACACCCACAACCAAACTTACGAAATTCATTCACTTATCCGTAGCAGATTTATTGTTAATGCCTCTCATAACATTTATTGACAAACCTTATGACTATGTGAGTAACCTTTCGGTCTATGACATAGAGTTCCTATTTCTTTATTCCATTAAGTATTGATAAGGAAAGCCGGATTTAACAATGGCAGAAACGACTATTTTTTTACTCACTTCTACTTTTCAATACAGCTGGTTATTTATACTTTTAATATTGTTTGCGCCAGTAAACAATTCTGCTACCTACCTGTCTACCTACCTTTTAAATTGTATGTCAGCTTTGAATGGACAATTAAACCACTACCTCTCCGAACATTCATAAATACCCCTATTGTCATTTAATTGTATACCGTAACTCCATACCGGGATAGTAACTATCAAGATGTTCTTAAAAATATTATGACGTTTTAACGCCATCTAAATTTAAGATATCAACTAAGTACTAATGTAATGAAAGTTAGATCCCCTACATTAGAACTAGTTGCCTTAGCTTCACCTACGTGTAACTATTTTTTTTTTTTGATGGGACTAGTCCCGCCACACACTCCCACCACTGTAACTCCTGTAAGCCAGGATCGACAATGGTGACCAATAATGACGTCGAGGTTTGACCCTCGACGAGTCCCGGGGAAAAGTTAAATTGTCTTGGAACCCGCACGAATTTAATCGAAAGAAATAATAGGAGGAGTTGGAAGAAAATATTTCCACTTCCCTCCGGTGCAAAGCGGGAGACAAAATATATGTAGCTGGTATGGGCTAATTGCCATAGAAACAAGACTGTTACAGCTGATTGAAGACCAGTTGTAAGGCACCACGGATCGTAATATGACTAATTGGACCTAAACTCATGAGCTGATTATACTTGATTCCAATAATAGGTATGGCAAAAGCGCTTGAACGCACTACGTGTAACTAACTAGCTTTTTTTACCCACAGTGGCGTCAATGTTCCAAAACCTGCAGAACCTGGCGAACATGCAACAGAACATGCCGCCGATGTCGCAACAGCTACAGCAACAGATGTCGCAGCAAATGTCGCAGCTCGCGGCGAACCTCCAGGGCCTCACGTCCATGCCCTCAAATCCTGTCATCAACTCGCCGCTCAATCTGAGCGTCAGCGCGCCAGGTGAGGACTTTTCAGCCTATTACAATGTTATCATCATAATAAAAGCTACCAATACTTCCCTTCTTACATTTGGACTGGGTATTATCAGATCTCCTAACTTTTTACTGCTGCGAGACTACCTGGTGTTTTTTTACAAGAATGATTTTGCTGCGGTAATATCAATAGCAGCTTATGTTACAGATTGCAATAAAGTTACTATGGTTAAATAAAAGCAGGACACAATTCAAATTGTCCTTTCCTTTTTCACTTAACGACAGACAATAGAAAAATGAAGAGATCATAACTAAGTTTTATAACTTTTAAATGCTAAATAGGTAGATATGTAATTTTCAGTCTGCACTTTTTGCCACTTTATTCAAAACAACGTTGCTTTAGCATTAAGATAAAATAAGCATTCAAAACCGCTCTTCAGCACGTTGACAGGAATATAATTTAATCCTACGCTAATTCGCGGCTGCTGAATGCGGAAAAGGTTTTTCTATTTCAGCTAATTTTATGCAATACCGTCACCTCCGCATCCTCGGGCCAATTAACGTTTTTCAGGGCATTACCATTTGGAACCGTCTGCTTCTACCACGCGGAGGGTAAACCACTAATAAGTGGGAATTAAACAGATTGGGATAATCAGAAATACACGCTTCGCGCATTAAAACTCTTAACTTTGGAATCACGTGAGCCGTAATTAGGTGATTACCGAATCCAATCGATGTAATGAATTCAAGATAGCGGCTTCACTCGCCCGCCCATTAAAGCTATGCCGTAATGGACGAAAAAACCTATTTAAATAATGAGTATAATTACATATTTTTTCACGAACGCACGGATATTACGACTGTTGCGGTATCATTAAGAGTTTTATTGTCTTAATAGAGCTAATTATACATTTTTTTCGGTTCTTAATTGATGCGCCGTAGGAAAGAGCATTTATTACAAAATGTGAAATGTCATGGTTTAAATGAATACGTTATGTTAATGTAGAGTTTAACGGGCTTGTAAGGCATGCAGATAAACTTTTAGACTTTTGAGGCCGTTTTGTTCGCAGCGGATTAGTTTTGGTCGGTTGCGTATGGGTTTTGTTTTCTTAATTTCCTATCGTTACTTTATCTTCGGATCAGCATGGCGATGGGTGTACAATTCTGTTGTGATTACAATATGATTTTATGGTTTAATTACTTAAGTAGAAAGTTGTGAGATACGCGGTTATTTCGTCAGCGCCATGACCGACGAGTTAACTAAACTGCGGTTTAGTCATCGATTACTACACGTGTTTTATACGCCAAGTCTAATTTTTATAATATGTGATGATAAAAACAACACATTTTTACGAGTTTTGAATGTTGTCGATTTTGTATCGAATTGCCGTGGTTTTATTAGGTGCTTATAAAAAAGTCGTGTCTAATTACTGACGCGGATTATAGTCAGTTTTTTCAGTATAATTAATGTATAAATACGTTATTAAATATTATTAATATTCCACGAGACGAAAATACGTGACTAAAGAAGTCTGCGAACAGAAACAATACCTAATTGTTAATTACTTAATAACTTGCTTAACGATATACCAAATTATATGTAAGATTATTTTGTAAAATAATAGATAGGTAAGTACATCCTCCTCAGTGAGCTGCACGACGTACTAAAGCTATAAAAAAACTGGTTGTTTAATATTGTGACACATTCTTGTAGAGATTCAGTGTCCTAAAGACTGAGGGATGACTTGTTTAAAAACACTTTAGGTCATGGTGCAGTGACATCTTATTTGACCCAATGGTGGCATCTAGAATGTAATTTCTCTATATTTCGGGCTCACCTATTCGGAGAAATGAATTCACTTCGCTATGTTGAAATTATTAAAGAGACAACCTGCACAACCTTTGATATTGACTTGTGACATTCGCCAACCTGTACTGAGCCAGAAGCGTTGTGGACTTTGACCCGAAATTTCCTCGCATTGAGAGGACCTAGTGGCAATGATCTCACCCCCTAATACATTAGGACTAAAAAACTATAGGTGTTACATCAAGGCACTGCAATGTACTTCTTTCTGCCTTGATGTTCATGTGTGTTGTATTTGTCCAAGGCATGGGATCACCGAACCCCGTGACGAACAGCAGCATGCTACCGCCAGCGATGCCGTCTCCGATGCCGCAGCTCATACTAGCCTCAGGACAACTGGTGCAGGGCATCCAGGGTGCCCAGCTGCTTATACCAACCTCTCAAGGTAAGGAATATGCGCCAGTAATACTCAAATTTAGGAACTTCACTGTTGACACCCCATTCAGGAAATGACGGACAGCGAAGACTAAATCTGCCTAGGCCCGTATTTATAAATCGATCTCAAGTCTGAGAGCGATCTTAAGTACACTTTCGGCATATAAATATGTATTAGTATGACATAAGAATGATATTTCCAAGATCCCTCTCAGACTTTAGATAGATTTCTTAATCCGAACCTCAGTGGGACTTAATTGATTAACAGTAATAGTATTTTAGTATTCGGACGATAACTTAGTGGCTACATCTTAGAAAACCACAACATACTTTTGTAATAGTAAAACCTAGTTTATTTCAATTACAAGAATTATAGAGCTATATTGGATATGCTTGATATAGCGTAAAAATCTGTTTGTAGAATGCGAAAACCCTCATTAATTAAGTATTTAACATAACATGTTATAAAGCAGTATTTTCTTAATTTCTCATAGGCATAGCAACACAGACGATCCTCACGATACCAGTAAACCACGTGAACTCCAACGACCAAATGGTTAACCTAGCGCTAAACAACGGCCAAGTCGTCTCCACATCGCTGGCCAACCTCCAAGCGATGGCCCAACCCCATCAGCTCTTAAACTCCAACCCCCAGCAATCGTCCAACATTCGGCCAAACATGTTGAATCCGACACTATCAAACGCCCTCCTGAATCCAGGTTTGCCAAACTTTTTGTCGAACGGAGCGGCCAATGCGCAGGAGCTACTTCAAGCGTTACAACAGCAGCCTCAGGGGAATCATAATCTGCTGCAAACGGTCCAGCAGAACAGTATGCCGCAGCAGATGCAGGGCAGACGGTCTTCGTCTCCGAGACCTGAGAGGCATTATAAAGAGAGGGAAAACTATGAGAGGTATGCTGGAGTGTCGAGGGAGAGGAGTGAAAGAGACAACGTTGGATCCGCGGCGCTGAATAGCATTAATAGGTGAGTGTTCCTCTACTTCTTATAAGTAACATTAACAATTATGTAATGACAGCAACGATTTTTTTACCAACAATTATTCTATAGGTATTTAAAAATTAATAAAATTCAAGTACCTAACTATTTGTAAAATCAAAATAATAGATTTTAGTAAATGCATATGAAAGTATATACGGTACTTACAACGAAGAAACAATTTGATTGTCTTCTATATGAAACTCCGAAACGACTGGACCGATTTTGACGAGACTTTCACTGGCATATAGCTGATGTTATAAGGAGTAATTTAGGCTACTGTTATGTTAACGAAGCACCACGCGGGCGGAGACGATGCCAACAGCTAGTTTTACCATAAATTCGTACGTAAATGATTTTAGAATTAAACTGCAATCCGGGTTCTATTACTGAAAATACCTATTTGTTTTTCTCCAGCATGCTTAGTGTATTCGGTATTACTTAAAGCGGATTCAACCTAGAAATACACAACTTATTACAACACAACTGAGTCACAACATTTCGAATTCTCAACAGACCTCTCCCAAGGAAAGTCGTGAATTATCTTTCTCAACCGTCAGTTTAAAAATCAATTACATCATTGTCTAAGTCTCAACGATCGATCTGCAAATTTGATGCGGTGTTCATTCAATGGATTCCCAGTCCTATGACGTGCGTAATTAGGTTTATATCGGGTGCATCAATGTGCGACCGAGCGTGGGTGCATCGACTAGTGTTGGGTGTAATTATGTGACAATGAGTGTAATTACGTTGTGACGTCACTTTACACAGATCTTGTGAGTGTGTGTGAATTAGTAATTAACGATTTGTTTGTGGTTGTATGTACGAGTAGAATGAGGGGTGGGGGGGGGTGTTTGGGGGGTGTCTCTTTATGTTTTATTGTTAGTGTTCAATTTCATTAATTTTATGGTATTGTGCAATTACTTTGACTGAAGTGTTTATGTTGACATAACTAACTATAATTATTTCCCTATAAAATGTTGTAGAGACCACTCAGTTCCGAGAAAATCTCATATAGAGAAATATAAGTATACTAGCTGACCCGACAGACGTTGTCCTGTTGTAACTTTGAATATTGAATTCGAATGGTTCCGCTCGACTTTAATTTTTTTTTCTTTCCTAAAAACCTTCTCCTGACAATAATAAACACAACAAAAAAGAATTAGCAAAATCGTTCCATCCGTTCACGCGTGATGCGATGACTAAGAAAATAGAAATTCATTTTTATGATGAATTTAAAACACACTTTCCTAGTATCCATAGTAGAGCTACTCTAGGTTAGTCTAGTCATAGACTGTGGTCTATGACTGACGAAGTTTGTAAAACCGTGACTGTATTGTGCCATATTCGGATTACCTAAAATGTCACAAAAATATAGAAAAGATTTAATTATTTAATGATCACCCTGGCCAATTTGTTATATCACGTGTTAACTTATTGCAAATCAGTTCTGATTATCACAGATTTACCTAATTACTGGCCTCAATATTTTTTCCTCAAAGGTATTTCCCCTCTGCATATAAAAGTTTCCTTAAACAACTGACGTAAAACGGTGACTAATATTCATTGAAATGAGATCGCACACATACATGTCTTGATCAATTGTTGTATGACGTGTTATGAAGAAATAAATGCTATAATTGTAGATCCTAACGAATAATAAAAGGTTAGTTGCTTTCCTGTTCTGCTAACTGCAATAAATGACGAAGGGAGATGGAACAATATTAGAAAGGAAAATAAAATTGTTAACTAAAAAATAAATAAACTAAACTAAAAAATACCATGAATTACTAGAAAGGAAAACAGGTAAATACGGATCGTATTGAGAATGTATTTTTTTAGGAGCAGTCAAAAAGAGTTTTAGTTTTAAAAAATAACACTGCACTTTAGTTAGTCACCTATTCATAAAACTAAAGGTTGTAAAATATTTTCTCTTCAGTTCTTTAAAAAAAATCTGATACTACAAGCGGTTTTTTTCAATTTTAATAATGCTGATTAATTTAGTTATTATCACTTAATTTTCCCGCGCAAACTCAGGTTGTACTCTCTCATTACATTTTTTTTACGATAAGCAAGTGATAAACAAAATTGAACTATGATTTTATTTGAACTACGCATAGTTTTCTGTAAAAGTTTAGTGCTTCAGGTCTTCTATACAAATAAATAAAATTGGAGTGTCTGTTTGTAATATAAAAATTAGACCTTTTCACTAAATGCATATGAAAGTACATACGACACATATAGCAAAAACGCGATTTAAAAAAAAATTGTCTGTCTGTCTGTGTGTTTGATCCGGGTAATCTCCGAAACGGCTGGACCGATTTTGACGGGACTTTCACTGGCAGATAGCTGATGTTATAGGGAGTAACTTAGGATACTTTTATTTTAGAAAAACACAATTTAAAAACATGAAAAAATGTGTCTTGTCGTGCGGGCTCAGAACGCGGGATCGGGCTTTTTTGTTAAGTTAAATTCCACGCGGACGAAGTCGCGGGCTCAGCTAGTATCAAATAAATTTTAAGTAACTGTGAAATTACTTAGGTACTTACTTATAACATAGGTAAACAAATTTAAATAATTAATAGAAATGACAAAGTTTTCTGAAAAACCGTTGGCAATTTCAATTTTAAAGTAATTCAAACTCGATTCGTTTTAATTAGTACCTATGTTAATTAATTTGATGACTAATACGGCACACGTGAACTTATCACGCGAATATAATCGTTTTTAACGCAAACGTTACTAAAACGAGATGCTATCGATTCGGGGTAATGTACTTTATTACATGTAATTATGCAGCTATATTATTCGTAGGTACCTATGCGTGGGGGAATAACAGATGATATCATCCTACAATACAATATTATAAATGCGAAAGTTTGTGAGTGTGGATGTATGTTTGTTACTCTTTCACGCAAAAACGACTGAACGGATTTGGATGAAATTTGGAACACAGATAGTGTATAACCGGGATTAACACATAGGATACTTTTTATCCCGATAATCCCGAAATGTTTGTTAAGTTAAATACTACGCGGACGAAGTCGCGGGCATAAACCAGTACAAAATAAAACAGCCACAACATTATTTAAATGTTAAAAGAATTGACATGTTTAACCTTCCAATAAACAACATTTTCCCTAATATGTAGTTTTGACAAGGTGATAAGTGACTATATAATTTCGACATCAGGTCTTGTGATTACGAGATGTAACCCAGGTTCACGTTCTACCATCCAAACTTCTCAAGATTCCTTTTTGTTTATGGTGCAAAGTCGGCAAACAAGCGTACGACTCGCCTGATGTTAAGCAGTTACCGTAGCCTATAGATGCTTGCGTAGTGTAATAGAGGGAAGCGAAGAGGGTTGGGTTTCCAGCTCTCTCACTCGTCGTACGAAACGCACGTCTTCTGTGAGTGGGTGGTACTACCCCGTCTAGGCCGTATATCAGTTGGGTACAGCTTAGCTCTACCACCGTAAACCGTATTCCTTAAAATATCAACGTAGTTTAGAATGGCCTGTGGCCAGGAGGCATGGAAAATTAAGAAAAGCTGTCCTCAAAACTGGGTACAGAAAAGTAAGACCCAAGTTTACTGCCGCACGATACAGGACAGATGCCTGTGTGATAATGAAGAAGCGAATCATTAAACAAAATCGTCTCATGTTATTCGCGACACCTATTGCCCCGTCTTTACATTTATTCGACTTAAGTAGAAGACAAATATCAGACTTTTGGCGTCCTCATTTTGTATGAGTACCTACTTATGTAAAGTAGATAAGTACAGACGAAGGCATAATAAGGAAAACTGGCACCCACCAGACTGTTATCTGCCTTAATGAGGTATTTAATGCTAATTATATACAGGATGTGATGTGCCTCGCAGTCGCTGATATAATTACATTTATAACGTCATGTTCACGCGTTCTATAAACAATTTTATGGTGTTGGTAGAGCGGAAAAAATTATAAAAATATGATTGACATTGGATTTTAGGAAGAAGAAATGTGCTTTATTTCTTTGATAACGTTATTTTTTTCAAGTTCTTATTATTTTATAATCTGTGGTAAGTATTGGCCGATTCAGGGATTGCCGAAATTGACGCAAGCGAGCGCTCAAATCGCTAGATTGTTCGCTAGAGCTAGCAAAATTTTCCAAGATTGCGCGAGAGGTGCGAGCGGTTCGCGCGCTCGCTTATGACAATTAAGTGTCGTATCATCAGTTGTCTTTCACGAAACAATTAAACTGCAAGTGCATATGGATATCTAAACATGTCGTTAAACAAGACTGCTACTATTGTACCAAATAATTATTACACACAGGACTAATAAAATTCAAAAATAAACAAAATAAAATCCTTCGCGGAAGTGACATTTCAAATCAAATTATCGAGTTTTCCGTAATGCAATTAGATGTCTTGATCATAAACAAGTAGAGCGTGGTCCGGCCCCGCACACATGCGCACACACACGCACCAAGATAATAGTGTGTAGAACAGCTGATGCATAATTGCTTTCGCATTGCTATAGAGAGAGACAGGACGGAACAACCGCGCTATTTGTCGGCTAATGTTGGTATTTCTTGCGGTTTTAAGGTGCCTGTTGTTCGTTCTAAAATGTTGTTGTGTCTATCAAAATGTAATATGTTGATAATTTTGCATTATTTTTTTAAATAACAGCAAAGGGCATATTGGATTTTAATTTGTCTCTCTTTATGGGTGCGCGGAATCACACTTAACGGGGTTGAAATTTTTATTTACCTTAATATCGAATAAAAACAAAATACTTACATGAAATACTAGATTGTAATATAACAAAGTCTAAGGTACTAAGCATTTGGAAAGTGTGCTACCTGAGATGAAGCTAGGGTTACCACTTTCCTAGTTCCGAAATAGTAAGTAGGTACTTTTAATTTTAGACGCATGGAAATATAGTGTGACCAGTCCTTTTACCTATCCTGGAAAAAGTTTATATACATACAAATATCAATCATGATTTTTTGCTAAAAAAAATAAGTAAGTATTCAACTCCCAAATATATTCCCAAATATTATATTGTGTTTTGTCGACTATAGTATAATATACTAGGGTTGGCAACCCTAGACGCGGCAGTAAAAGACATTCGGCTAATGCGGCCATATAATTAGCCCTGCTCGAGGCATTAAGTATTCCGCTGCCTATAATTACGCACGCGGCCCGTGACGCGTCTAATCCGGCGAGTAATGGTGATAAATAGATCCTATACGGGATATCGCATTGGAATATATTAGCGTTCGCCAGATTACGCTACGTGGGTCTGAGGTTTGCGCGATGTCTGGGTCTAGAGCGCATAATGCCATCCTCATTAGAAGAGCGTGGCACCCGCGTTTCTAAACAATACTTGTTCCTAAGTAAGGGAACCAACACTCTACCAAAGATAATAATAATAGTTTTACAAACAGATGACGCTCTCCGAACGGACACTTAAATAAATAGAGACTTTTGACGCGTCGCAATAAAGTGCAATTCAGCTCGAGGTCATCACTAGGGTGTATCTTTCTATTGCGTAACTCATATCTTTTCTGATACGCGGCAACCTATTCAGTGGGTCCACACTAAGGCGAAGCCGCCGATGTACACTTGTAGCATCGTTCCTAATGTTTGAAGTGCGCCAAGCCAGACTATACACAGATTAACATTTTAAAGACGTCTATTAGTGATCATATTGTTTAGGTTTACATACGTAGCAACTGCTACCAACGAAATAGGCACGAACTGTTAAAAATCATTGCAATTAAATCGCAAAGCGGTCGTTACTGTTTCGGTTTTCATTATAAATCATCGACCCGTGACTTCATAGGATTAAGTATTATAGTGAAAATTCACTGTGAAAAAAATCCTTGACTGTGACAAATCGCAGGTGAAATAACAGTGATACAAAAAATAATTTTCGCGTAATGTAAATGAATTGATAACAATCATTTCCATGCCTAGCGTCTATTCATCCGAACGCTCTATAAGGCCTCATGTTTGTGAATACGGTGTGAGCGACAGTCAGTTCTCCTACGCGTGGTCTGAGGTAAGTATGAGCAAGTCTACATTTGCGGAGTCAAGTCGAATAACAGTAAAATGATCATTTTTTCAGATTATTTTATTAACATACATGTTTGGAATCTGTGCAAAGAAGAAAATTTAGGTACCTTGATGATTATAGGAGTAGAGACTTTTATAACATAAAATGTTGTATTATTAGATTAAATAACTTGGGCTCTTCAAATCTAGAGTAAACAGGCTGTTACCGCGATCCATATCTTCGGCCTCGTCATCTCTTTCTATCATGTGAGATTGGGGTCAAGCGCTGACAAATCAAGGAAAACATCGACAGTAAGGTGCCTATCGGACACCCGAGGAACTAGCAATAGGACATGCAAATATATTACGAAGACTTAGTCTTAGTTTAGGTATAAGATGAACTCTTGGTAGAGTTACTGGTAGTAATTCGCTGACACGGACTAAATAGAGTAAACTATCCGTACCGCCATCCTTATCATGACCTAAAGGTGTGAGCAAGACGCCGATATGTCTTAACTTTTGTCGTAATTTGTGGACAATATAATCGACCACACTGTGTATTATGAATACGGCGGGTGCGTACGAGCTATTATAGTGTGTTTGCGTGTGTGCGTAGTCAAAGACATTAAGTTAATGCCACCTCATAATTACAGGCTGGGTACATTAATTCCCGCATCCATAATTAAGTTTAATACCTCATTTCTGTTGGCCTACAATCTAGATAAATATTGTGTGTGGTTTGACGTCTATTAAAGTTACATTAAAATTGTAAATCATTGTATATGTAGTCTGTTTATAAGCAGCTTTATAATGTGTCTGGTTATGAAGGCTCGATGTTCAAAGGACATGTTTTATGAAGACCTGACTGTTCTCGTTTACATTTTATGATCTATGGTTACGTTCTATTACATCTACTTGCATACATTTAACTATTGAGCCGGTATTACGAATGCCGAAATGTAAACCAATACCGAATTAATCAGATTCATAAAAAAAAACATGATTGTAATTTCTTGTTTTTTTAAGTGTGTACTTTTATTAATTTTCTTTAAAATAAACACAAAACTCAGTTATAAAGAAAAGAAAGTTAGTTAGAAAGGAAAAAAAAGTTATATTTAAAATAGAAATGTCAGATCTAATTATGTGCATCATTATACTGTTCTAATAAATATAATAATATTGTTTGTAATCTATTGAACATAAATATATTTTGTAAAACCTGTTGTACATAAAGCCTCTCATACTCTTTTATTATGATTTAGGTGTAGGTATGCAATAAACATCGTTAACAACACTTAATATAAACAAGTTTGATTGAAACGGAAAGTTTTCAAGTATACGCGGACTGCAGCCGCTATAAATGACATACGTAATTATTAATTATATTTACACATACTATAATTATTATTACAGTGTGTCTTAACTTTATATCGTATTAGAAGCCCGCCCCGGCTTCGCATGGACGAGTAATGCCACTAGTATGTAACTAGGTAAACCAAGCACAGTTCAAAATTATTAGTCACATATTATTTTATTAAAGGCAGAATAAAATTTATTTCATTATTTTTCAAGTAGGTAATCTATTTTCTTGCTGTAGAATCAAGCTCACGTTTGCTTGCATATTTTGTAACATTTCAATTCAGTAGGCAATATAACATTCTCATAAGTTTTATGTGGAGATTATTAAGTCGCTAAGCAAGAAAATACAATTATAATTATGTGATAATTGAAAAGGTTAGTTTAGTATTAATAAAATCTTTTTTACACCACAATTTTCCCTGCTCCATTTTTCTGAGTTGGTACTTTCTTTTACTCGGCGTTATTTACTTCTTTGCTTTACACATCCAGTTCTTAGCTTTACATATTTGGTAAATCCTTTCTTATTTCAAACGTAGTAGTTTTATTTTTCTTAAAATTGTTTTCATTCGTTTGATTTTGGAACGTATTTAATTAGCCATATGGTAACATATTATACACATTTTATGTGGATATCCACACGCATAATTCAAGTGTGGTCTCTGGAGGCGATATCGATAATTCTTCGAAAATGGCCACCATGACGTCACTCATCATCCGGCCCCAATAACTCGCTATAACCGTGCATTTAACCAATCACTTTTGCCATAAACATAGCTGAACGCTCGCCAAGTATGTATTATAATGACCGACGTAAACACTGCTACCGCAGATAATATAATATGATTCCACAAAAACGATTTAAGCGTATTAAAAATCAATTATTGACCTGACAACATTTTTTTATAAACGCTCCTTTAGGCGAAAATCTTTTCACTTGATCATAAGATTTAAAAAGTTTGTGTAGGTGTGTGACATTCATTTACTTCTTGTGCATTTGTAAGAACCTATTAAAGAGACGGCTAAGCACGACTGACCCTCTATGCCAAACCAAAACAAGAACCGCTATCATGTCCTTTTGCTACGAGTAGCTAAAATTAATTCTACAAAATCATTGAAATAAAACTATTTTTACGGATTATATCGCGTTTATACGCGATTCTCGCACCTCGCGATGGTCGCACCCGCCATTATATCAGATTTGATAAACCACAGATCCTCGCAATAGAACACCGATTCCGACCAAGGATGATACGTGAGGCCATTGAAATTAAAAAACATCCTAATTTCAATAGGGAAGATGGCTGGGTGCTACCACCAACTTGGGATCCAGTAATTAATATAATTAAATCGAAAACCAAGCATACCATTGCAAGACCTCAAGACACAGTGAGCACTTTCTGCGTGGATCGGACCGCAAACACCAACCAAATTTTGAGGGTACCCAGTTTTTAACTATGACATCAGGACGTCTAACTCCTCAGTCCCCCCGTGACCACGGTTGCTGTAAAGCAGCCGAAACGTCGGGAACATAAAAATTAAATAAACGCGATATAATCCGTAAAAATAGTTTTATTTCAATGTGTAGTATTCGCGTAAATCTACAAAATCATTTTTAATTGGTTAACCGGACAACATATTTTTTTAAGTTATCGCTATGAAATATTTAGTTTATTTTATAGTTCCAAGTCAGCCGTTTCAGTGAGCCATTTCGACATACGCATTAAGGTCACAATGCAATGTCAATGACAACTAAAGATAAGATTGTAATTAAATTTGGAACCGAACCATTATTATTTTTAAAAAACAATTATCTCGAACGGGCGTAGTTTTCACGTCGTGCCTCTGATAAATTTGAAGGAACAATTAATGACGTATGCGCTTGTGTGAGGTCTATGTGTACACGATGCGGGTGTGTGTGTAACTGCGTATACGTTTCTTTGTGTGCGTTATTATCGGATCTCGAAACAAACGTGCAGTATTTATCGTGGCATAAAAGGGTGCTAGTTTAATTTACATATTAATCGATTGTTTAGAAAATGTATATAAATTAAGGCATTGAATATAACAAGTAATTACTAAAACATGAATCGAATAAACTGTTGGATGAAATGTACAGTAGGTATGTCCATACAGAAATATTGCGCACATGTTATTTAATTTATTAGCTGTTACGTCTACAAAGTATTTATTTCTATCTCATAAATTACACATTTTCACCTGTAGCGGGTAATTATAGATTGTTGCAAAAAAAAACAAAAGATTTTCCAAGGTATAACATGATACATATGATAATATATCTTAGCTTTAAATAGTATTAAGTAACTATTTAACGATTCGATTCTCTAAATTATATTAAAAAACTAGCTGAGCCCGCGACTTCGTCCGCGTGGAATTTAACTTAACAAAAAGGCCCGCTCCCGCGTTCTGAGCCCGCGCGACAGTACCCATTTCTTTAAATTTTGTGTTTCTAAAATATAAGTAGCCTAAGTTACTCCTTAAAACATCAGCTATCTGCAAGTGAAAGTCCCGTCAAAATCGGTCCAGCCGTTTCGGAGATTACCCGGAACAAACACACAGACAGACAGACAGACAATTTTTTTTTTAATTGCGTTTTTGTTATAGGGTCGTATGTACTTTCATATGCATTTAGTGAAAAGGTGTTATTTTGATATTACAAACAGACACTCCAATTTTATTTATATGTATAGATGTACACAAACTCCATTTTTTTTTAAAGTACTTCAAAGACCGCTCACAAATTTTACGTATAATCTATAAGCATACCTACACATTGTATTTGTGTGAGTTTGTTGCAACGGATGAGACCCTAATTAGCCGGCAATTACCGCTAATGCAGCGGCGCGGGCGCACGTAATGAAGCGAGCACCTCATTGACGACCGCTTGGCGCAGTGGTTCGAGCGCAGGCCGCTCGGCTCACTGCACATGGAGGTTGGTTCGATTCCCGCCGGGACAAATTTCGGAAATGGCCTTTTCGTAATTTACCTTGGTCTGGGTGTTACTGGGATCGCCCCCAGTCCATTGTACGGTACCCATAGTACAAGCGTTGCCTAGTTTGGGACCATACAGTTGGTGTGTCAGTCTGGCGATATTTATTTTTATTTATTTATTTGTGCGCCGCGCCACTTGGACGACTCACGCGCACTCTATTGTACTGCGCAAAGACAAGTAGGCTGATCTATCGATACACAAAACGAGAAACTGATCGACCGACTGATCTGAGCGCACAGCTTCAACGGCTCGCCGGATTCCTGCCAGATCTTCTCAGTTGCCATCGCATAGATTTAAGAATAATATGTAAAAATTACAATTTGTAAGTGCCTCCGTAGGCCTAAACTAAATGAACGCTTTTACTTTGACTAGGCGTAAAAACACACACATGTTTTCATGGTCAATTTCATGCAAGTCAATGGAATAAGACAGTGCCCAACAATCTCTTTTTATTTTCGCTGTTTGTTGGCCTACGCGGTAAGATAATCTTATCAAATATTAATCCTCAAGTTTAACTACTGCAAAACTGATGTAACCCTTCAGAGCAACACTAGTCTTCACAAAACTAAAGGTATTTAGCAGAAATCAAATTGCTTGCTCGATCGCCGCCTTTAAATTTTGTTCAACAATGTATGATTATAGTAGAACTTTGTTTTAATGTAGATAAAAATAACACGTACAAATCGAAATAGGTGCCTGCAAGACAAAACACCCGTTCAAATTACTTTTGTATCTATTTAAAATTAAGATAAAAATACCAACATCTAATTGACTCCAGCCGACATTTGTATAAGATTACATTTTAAGCTAACATGCCTGACTCATCACGCCGAATAATATTATTACAGTATGCGTAACGTCACGTCTACCTAGTGCGGGTCGTATTATATAGGTAGTGCTTTATCATATACCCTTTAGTATAATTGGTCGAATACTTACTATATTTACTGTACGTACTAAAGAATTTGTAATAATAAGACATTTATTACAAATTCTTTGGTACTTACTAACCAGATAATTATTGTTTTTTTTTATAATTGTAACCCTTATGAATCTTATCCGTCATCCAGGCTCGCAGCATCAAATGGTGAGATAACCATCACCACGTCTCACAGCGGCGCGAACGCTGGCCCCGCCAGCAGCGCGGGCAGCGCTGGATCCGGCCCGATTCCGTCGCCGCACGCGCCGGTCAAGATGTCGCCCGGATCCGTCAAATCACCGTCGCACGATGACAGCGACTTGCTAGCTGACTCGCCTAGTGAGTACCGAGAGCTTATTCCAGATTATTTTTTTAATCCACAAGATACCTTTTTTTTTCATTTATAAAACGCTGTTACTCATGTTACTTTCGGGCTAAGTACTTCGACCCGTATTCATAAATCGATTTCAAGTCTGAGAGCGATCTTAGAAATGACATTCTTATGTCATACCAGTACAAAATGACATGACATGTCAAGCGTAGGTACACTCAAGTTCGTTTACACAAAAAATATGTTTCGATATAAGTTTATTCACTTTGATATATATTCCTTATCATAATGTAATCAACATACTTATCTACTCGCTACAACGCCCCTACAATGACAAACTCTCATTCGCTATTTGAACTTAACAAAGCAGAACTAACAGTCAACTTAAACGCTATTTTCGACAAAACTCCTAACTCGATTTTACTTATCCATAAAAGTTGTGCGTTCTAAGCATAGAGGCGATCCATTAGTTTCGTGGAAGTCTAACAGTGTCCTGAGTTATATCACCTAATGCTATAAAGAGTTGTTGTGAACTGGCCGCTCGTGCATTGTTTAGAAGTTCGGAGTGCGTTCAGTGGCTCAGTTAAATTGATTAGCTGGAAGTAGCGGGCTCGCCGTTGACGGGCGGGCACGGACCGATCTTATCACATACATCGTAAAGTTAATTTGGTTGCGTTACAAAAATGGTTTGTTTAATTTGATTTTTAACTTTAACAAATCTAATAACATATTCAGCGGAGCGTTTAAACATTATTCACTATAATGTTGAAGATTAATGTTTTTGTAGGGTAAAACTTATTTGTAGGTTTTCAGTTAGTTTGTTGGTAGTGATACAATACTCGTACGTCATACTGCCGAATAATTGAACACAAAGCACCAATTTTAGGAGCTGATTAATTTTGACGCGCCCTCAGACGAAAATAATAACTTAGACGGAACGCTTAGAACTAGTGAATACAACCAGGAAAAGTAACACCAAATACCTGAGGGCGCACCATGCCAAAAGTGACATAATGATGTCACAGGCTAGTATTCACAAACATTACTACGAGGTCTCACAGTGCGCGCAAACGCACAGCGCACTGAGATACGTCAAACTTGTTTATGTATATAGTTGGTTTTATGCGGCAGTGAAAGCTAAGAAGGAAGCTAAGTAAAGTAGGTTTTATACATTTTGAGTGTTTGCCCAATGGTTTAACACGTAACTCTCCAAAACAATAATTGAATTCGAATGCACAAAGTTTACAAAGTACAAACAGCTTACATACAAGTTAATTGAAACTAATTCAGCTATCCGCCTCAGCAGACGGTATCAATTTATTTAAGACGAGCTATTTATATTGGCCCATTTCATTCACTTTTAGAACGGTACAGAAGGATTTTTATATCGCAAACTTACAATGGCGCGGCTGTTTGACCTATATCTGGATGGATCTAAGCTAGGCGGAATATTTATAGATTTGGTTTAACTTTGTGGATTAAGCGACCTGCTTTTGCTAAAGCGGTAAAGATAAATTGTGTAATACAGTTATTTGTACATACAGTTAACTTTATCTTAGTTAAAAAGCCACCTGAAAACATTCTTGTAAATAATCCCCGCGTGTCGTGGTAGTGTAGTTATAAAAGCTAAGCTGAGCCAAGTGTACCTCCAGGGGTGCTACTCTTAGCAACGATAATCGATATATTGTGACATCGATAAGGTGCACTACAGTACACTCACCATTCGCAGGCACTTTGTTCCCGATTAATAGGGGGGGCAAGCCTATTCCCATTATACCGGGAGTTCCCCCTCAATGTGTGGGAGATTCGCGCCTCAGTCCACCACGCTGGCCAAGTATACGCTGGAGAACATATCCTTAAAAAACTTGCAGTTTTCCTCACAATGTTACACGTCGTCGATAAACCTTTAATGACTCATAAGCTGTAATAGACAAGGCTGATAATAATCTTAATTGTCATCAAAAGCCTCCTTAACCTTTCAATTTAGGTCAAGGTTCTTCCTATAACAACTTCCTATTGTAAAAATCACTTGATTAAAACGCCAAAGGCCCACCCACTAGCACACCTACTCAGCTAATTGTTTGATAATGAGGTTCTCATCGATTCGCGGTTATTCTGCGAGGTAATCGCGACCCATTGCGAACTAGTTACTGTTTGTTACAATCAACAACGGTCTTGAAGCGTTATATGGAAGTGACGTTCGGTTTAAGTTTAAAACATGTTATGTAGAGTGTTATGAATTTAGGATAGAATATAATTAAGTAGTAGTCGGTATTGACTTCCTTTCTACCGAATACATACGCGTATAAATGTTTTTCTTCGAACAGACAATGAAATAAATAGTGACCTTGTTACGACACATAAAAGTGCAATTCAGCTAATACCCCTGTTCTTGAATTAGGTAGAGATTGTCAAAATTAATTAACTATCACGAATACATCTAGGTATGGTACAGTGTTTGTCAAACTTTTAAACTAGATACCTACATCCGTTAACCTGAATTGTACCTGTTTAGTGGTTCAGTTAAGAAGTCCTCATTTGAAGGCGCACCTATAGCCCATAAACGATGAAATTATTATGTATGTGGGCTAATCTTGAAATAATGAGCGGTTATTATCCGGTTTAAGAATATTATACTGTTAAACATGCAGAATAAGAGACCGCTATTAAATAAATTCCGCTTTACAGTGTGTTTCAAAAAAGTGGACTGTTTTTCTTCCTACTCCTCCTATTATTTCTTTCGATAAAATTCGTGCGGGTTCCGAGACAATACAACTTTTCCCCGGGACTCGTCGAGGGTCAAACCTCGACGTCATTATTGGTCACCATTGTCGATCCTGGCTTACAGGAGTTACAGTGGTGGGAATGTGTGGCGGAACCAGTCCAAAAAGAAGTGTGTTTCAATAATCCGAAGTAATAAGGTACACATTAGCTAGGTATTTATACGGTAGCACAGCTCAGCCGAGTTCACAGCGTGACTGAACCAACAGGCGAGTTTACCACAAAGCTACGACCTCCTTGAAATAAGACTATTTTTCGGATTCTATCGCGTTAACTTTATGTTCTTGCACTTACTGCGTGGATCGGACCGCAAACAAAAACTAAATATGAGGGTACCCAGTTATTAACTATGACATCACGACGCGACGTCTAACACCTCAGTCCCCCCGTGACCATGGCTGCTGTAAAGCAACCGAAACGTCGGGAACATAAAGTTAATAAACGCGATAAAATCCGAAAAATAGTATTATTTCAATGTGTAGTATTCGCGTAAATATAATAAAACACTACGACCTCCTCTTTATAATATACGAGTTTGTAGTTATAACTCGGATCAGTATAAAAACATTTTCTTGTCATACTAATTTCATGCTTGAACATTCAAAAAAAAATATGCGAACGCCTTTTTTAGTCTCACCATTACAACCCCCCGGGATAAGTTTAATGTGAGAATGATATGACGAAGAACTTTAAGACTCCAATTCAAAAAGGTATCTATCTTCCTTTAAAATCCTTAATGAACATTTCACGACCGCTTGGCGCAGTGGTTCGAGCGTAGGCCGCTCGGCTTACTGTTCGGATGGTTGCGGGTTCGATTGCCGCCGTGGCAAATTTCGAAAATGGCCATTTCGTAATTTGCCTTGGTCTGGATGAGACTGGGATTGCCCCCAGACCATTGCACGGTACCCATAACACAAGCGTTGCTTAGTTTTGGACAATACAGTTGGTGTGTCAGTCTGGCGATATTCATTTATTTCCCTGAAATATGACTGCTCAATCTACATACCTATAGTATAGCGTTTAGAAACATCGTCTATACAAGTTTATTGCCGCAAAGTTACGTAAAGATGGTACGGCGATACGTCTAGCAAGACAAACATAAATCTAAACACGCAAAATTAGGCCCCAAACTTAAGCTTAAGTAGGCATTTAAAACAATAGCGCCGCAAATCCGCGCGGTACTTTCACGACGTACGATTTCTTATGACGTAATAATGGGATGAAAACACTATATTAAATTCTAATCCTTGGTAACTTACATTTATGCATACAAATGTAGTTGTTTCTATTTATTGCTGGCATTAAATGGACATAGCAGCATGTTTTGTCCAGTGCAAACCAATTATGAGTTAAGTATTAATTGGTAAAGTTGTTTGCTGATCGTGTTTTAACTCAACTGGTAGATGTAACATTTTCACTCAGTTGCTAGACGATCTTAACATTTAAAGTCGACATTAAAACGCTGTTATCAAAATTTCCTGTCTTTTTACGACTCGCTGCTTTAAATTATAATAAAGTTATACGTAACTTATAAGTCGTGTCGTCCTCGTCCCGTGCTGTATAAAACCATCGCAGGGTTCGTGCCCGGGGCCCCAGTTCTATTGATTACTATTTAATTTGTTGTTAGTGGATACAATTACTAAATTACTCTGTTCCTCCTCTGCTGGCTCGCTATAAAACATTATTTAACTGGATTGTATTGATAGGTACAGTCAACATCAAAATAGTATGACACGAAAATGTCTAAAGTACCTACACGATCACAAATTATTTCTTATACAAATCATAATAATACACTTTAGAGTCGTTTAAAAAATCGCTAAAAGTGATATTTGATCCTACAAACCTAGCTTTTGTATTCTTTTTCGCCTACACCTCTATTCGATTTAGAATATTTGTATACTACTAACAAATCGTTTAAAATGTTGAAAATTATGTTATGATCAGACTCTGCCATTCATTCCAAACGTCATCACTATGTAAAATCGATTCGATCCAGAAGCACTTCAAAATAGCGTCCGAACGCTATTTCTTGAGGGCTTCTGAGCACACCAATCCCTTAATCGTCGCCGCCGCCGATTATGCACCTACACCCGCGCCAGATACATGCCGCCGCAGGCCGCGGCATGTGTTGCTGGACCCACCCGACCCACTCACCGTTCTCCTAGACTCAGATGTCGAAGAGAACGACACACGCACACTCCCCACCAGACACCGACCTCGCCGGCGAGGTCGACGTACCCCCGCTTCCGCTAGAAGGTGCGTCTACTTACCTAGACGCACCTTGGCACCCGACAAGCCCGCTGAGTTTCTTGCCGGATCTTCTCAGTCGAGGTCGCGTTCCGATCCGGTGGTAGATTTACCCTCGCCACCTCTTCTGGCAGCGGCCCAAGCCGAGGTCGTGTCCCTTGTGGCGCCCTTGAGCTAGCTGCCCCCCTGCCCCTCTGGCTGGAGCGCACTCGCGCTCGCCCTCTGTCCGGGTGAAGTTGTTATGGCCACTCTGGCCAACAACGTATAGTCATATCAAAAAAAAAAAAAAAAAAAACTATGTAAAATAAAGAGTGTCTATATTTTTTTCAACCGTATAAGTTGTATATATAAGTATACTTTCTTAAATCGACTTAAATTTTTTGGTTAAATTAATTGACTTAAATTAAACTACTGACTTAAATTCGACAAAGACAAAAATATTTCTGACTTCCTCATGCATAACGAGCAAGTACAAGACTCCAATGGTACTTTAAGTACCAATAGTTTAGGCAATTTTACTTTGTTTATAATTATGGATATTAAAATGACGCACCCACAGCATTGGCCATATGTTTTTAAAGCGTTCCAGTGAATATCAACAGGTGTTTCGCCGATGCAATCGCGGCAAAACCGGTTAGATACTTATACTTTAACTTCCATCACTTAACTCGTTAACACTAACATCATAAAAATTATAATGATTAATATTTGCTTATCATTTTTTTATATAAGAAATCACTTCAGATGATTTCAATTGATGATTCAATCATCCAAAAAGAAATTTCATCAGGGGCATTGCAATTGACCGCTTGGCGCAGTGGTTCGAGCGTAGGCCGCTCGGCTCTGCTGCACTGCACATGGTGGTTGCGGGTTCGGTTTCCGCCGGGGAAAAAATCGGAAATGGCCTTTTTGTAATTTGCCCAGGTCTGGGTGTCACTGGTATCGCCCCCAGTACTGATAATACAAGCGTTGCTTAGTTTGGGACCATATAGTTGGTGTGTCAGTCTGGCGATATTTATTTATATCATTAAATAAATTTTAACACCTTATTCCGGAAAAAAGGGATTTAACAAAATATGTTAACGCAATATCTCATGAAAGAGAGCAGGCAGAGACTATGGTCTGCCATAAGAAGTTTTGTTGCTTCAGTCTTCGCAACAAAATCTAATAGGGCTCCAACAAAATACATCGGGTATCTTTAGCTTACTATTTAGTTAAACAACCCGTAAGTGAAGCAACCATATTGAAATACCTACCTATTCTGACATTATTGTCTTAGTTACCCGACAAAGCATAGGTATCCGCCCGACCGCAAGCCACTCTACTATTAAAATAATAAAGGCCTCCACATTTCCTATAGCTACGGCGCTGTTAATTCATAATTACATATAATTCCCCGTAAACATAGTACTAATGACACCAAAATGTACAATACAAAGAGCTTCGAGCCGAAATAAAGGAAGTTCGCTCCGGCATCAAAGAAACCGGCTAACGACCGTGCCAGCCGTTCGTGAACCGAACTAAATTAATTAATTAACTAATTAAAATCCATTACAAATAATTAACGTCGTCGATAAAACTGAACGCAATCGATAACGGCGGCAAACAAAGAGTTAGGCCGCCGCCGACACAGTATAGTTGAGATTAAAGTAAACCTTAATAATGAACGTTTTGATGACAGGAAAATTAAATCAATGATGTCAAACTCAGAACAATGAAATAAAATAAAACAGGTAAGTAGATAGGTCATATGATCTCCGTAAGTGAAACATGTGACCATCCACAAGTAGACAAGGTATTAAGCGATCCTATTGGTGGAAGCAGGGGCGGGCTCGCTTTATAGCGCAGCTAAGTGAACGGTCACCCTAAAGCCGTACTTCTTGGTGCATCGGTAGACGAAAGCGTTGACAGTGTCGATGTTGAGGAATCCGACATCAGGCTTTCTATGTCATGAGATTCTGTACAAATAATTCAAGAAAAAAGTTTCTATCAATCAATGGATCATTCTGCTAAGTCGGCAAACAAGCGTACGACCATCCTGATGTTAAGCAGTTACCATAGCCTATAGATGCTTGCAATAATGAAGCCATTGCTCGCTGTTGACCTGAAGGGCTGTGGGACAGAGGGGATGGCAAAGGGGGTTGGGGTTCCGGCCCTCTCACACATCGTACGAAACGCAGCTATAATAGCTATTTTTCGCCGATCATCTGTGAGCTTACCACCGTTAATTGTCATTAATTGGTTTTTAATAACAGGACACGCAAATGAAAAGCCATCGACGATATTAAAGAAAAGCTCGAACTTTTACCGAACAACGCTTAAATTCTCCATGGAACTTGTTCAAAAGTACTTATAACAGTTACTTTGATAATACGCGTTAATTATAATCGACAACGTATTCGATTCAACATCGTAATCGTAACATGAATCGAGACGATTCGGCTCGCGTAATTTCACCCATTACGTATGCTCACAAATTTGTAATTTGCGTGTCCCGACATGGTATTTATACGATTCTATTTCTTATGTCATTGACACTAGATATCGCTATTGAAAACGACGTGAAAACAACAACTTTCAAAGTATACATGATACACCTAATCACTCGAAAACTTTAATTAAGAATAACGTAGCGTTGAATATAAAATGTTCGGAATAGCGGCCCCGTTCGATTATTAGCTATGTCGAATTTTTCATGTGTTGCCATATTAGATATTCCTTCACCGATTTCGACGGCTTCTTTTATGGAGATAAGTTTTAAGAGGTCATTACATTCACGTTAGGTGTTTATTATATATGTCGAATGTGGATTGTATAATTAGGTATTTTACAAAACCCCTAGCCGGTTTTACAAAACAGCTCAGATTAGTAAAACAGTTGAATAATGTTCAGATGTGTTACCGTTGTATTGTATGTTACATTGTCTATTATTGATGGTATAATTTTATATATTGTTTATTTGGTTTAGTTAAGGGTATTTTTTTATAACTGCACAGAAATGCTGTTCTAAACAATCTTGGTTCGGCAATCCAGCCGAACGTTTTAAGCTGTTTTACAAAACGACCTGTTTTACAATTCATCTGCGACATAATACTTAACTTATGAAAACAACTATATAAAACATTGAGGTAGATATACGCCTGACGAATTTATAAGGTTTTATTATTTTATAAATCTGATAACCCTCATTTTCCAGTTTTTCTCTTCAATTTGCATAGGGTTGGCATGAGGGGCGGGCATTAAGTCCTTGGGTAAACGCAAATTTGATATTAGCGGATCATTTTCGGTAGGCAACGATTACGCCGGTGTACTTTCGATAAGAGCAATTTGGTAAACACTGAAATAAATAGCTGCTGAATAAATCAAGGCTCAAATGACGGAGAAAATTAATATTGGTCTTAATCATTGTTAATCTCGAATGTTTTACGTTGAGGCCGTATGGATGGATGATTAAATTTAATGAGTACATACTTTATGCAATATTTATTAACCATAATACAATTTTATTCAAGTAGTGATAGCCGATTAATTAAGTACGCGTCTTGCGGGCACCAGGTCCTGGGTTCAAACCCAGGCTCGTACCTCTGTGTATTTTTTTCGAAATCTATGTGCGAATAAAAATTTCTATATGATTATCACTTGCTTACGGTAAAGAAAAATATCGTGAGGAAACCTGCATGTCTTAAAAAATCTAACCAATTTCCGAATGACATGTGAAATGTGAAATCAGCTTGGTGGATTACGGTCTGAATCCCCCTCGTAGTGAGGCGAGGCCCATGCCCAGGAGTGGGACGCCAAAAGGGCTAAATTATTATATTATTATTATGTAATGATATCTGTGGATTCACTTACTGCCAGAGCCTCGTAATTACGTTGCGCAAATCCAATCGCGTACCTTATTGTTACTCATTAAATACACAATCAATAAAATATATAGGTACCTACTTATCACATCCCTAATATCCTAATCATTAAAAACACTTTGGTCGATGTGAATTCCGTGTTATTTTTAGGTTTTGTTTTAAATTTTATTGTGAACATTTTGACAGTGGTGGAACCAATCAGTAGGTAGACTTACAGCTTTTATAAGGGCTTACGCAACCCGAGTAGCCTCTCACAGAAGATTTGCGTAAAGTAACTATTAGGGCTGCGTTTCGTACGATATAGCAATCTGTCCCTCGTCATTAGTCATTAGTTGTATGACAAAACTGTTTTTTTTTCATACTTAGTTTAAAATACGAGCCCATTCATTTCTCACTAGTTGCTGCCCGCGACTTCGTCCGCGTAGAGTTAAGGAAAGTATTCTATGTGTTAATCCAGGTTATAAACTATCTGTGTTCCAAATTTCATCCAAATCCGTTCAGTAGCATCGATAATTGTCCCACGGGAACATACTATCGGGATAAAAAGTATCCCATGTTTTAATCCAGGTTTTGAACTATATGTGTTATTTTCAATAATGCCTCTGCGAAGACGCCCTGTACAAGTAACGTGCAGTGAAATTAAATAGAAAAAAATACTTTCAAGCAAAAGTGTTATCTACATTTTAACGCCATCATGTTTTACTACACGCGCCAGAGGCTTACAGCTGGAGCTTCGACGTCACATCACGTAGTTCTGTAGGTGCCAATCTTACTTATCTTTGTTACGGCCTATTAATACCCCTGCCTGGAGACCACTTGTTGGCGTGTCAACACGGCAGTGCTGTCGCCAATCAGGTTAGCACAGGTTATGCCTAGACAGTATACACCTAGTGAGCGAAAATGTACTAAAATAGGCTTTCAATCTTTAGTCTTTTTTTACGGCCAAAAAATAGAGTAGAGACAGCTTACCTTAAAGTTTAAATAAATGTATAATCATAGGTACTATAATCATAATAATATTATAAAGAGGAACACTTTGTTTGTTTGATTGTAATGAATAGGCTCCGAAACTACTGAACCTATTTGAAAAATTCTTTCACTGTTGGGAAGCTACACTATCCCCGCGTGACATAGGCTATAATATATTATCAAAAAAATTAGGTTTCCTTACTAAAACTCGAATAATGTAACCGCAATGTACCCGTGCGAAGCCGAGGCGGGCCGCTAGTGGTGTATATAAAACGAGGGGGATTTAGACCGTAATCCACCACGCAGGCCCATAGTGGGTTGGCGGATTTCACATGTCTTTCGAAAATTGGTTAGATTTTCTAAGACATGCAGGTTTCCTCATTAAGTTTTCCTTAATCGTAAGCAAATGATAATCATATAGAAATAATAATTCGCAGATAGATTTCGTAAAACCCAGAGGTGCGTTCCGGGGTTTGAACCCAGGACATTGTGCCAAATAGACTATGACTACTAATAATGGTTTAATGACATACATATTTAGTATGGTCATAAATTTATCTGAAAGGTCTTGCTAAAACAATTTGGTGATTTTATCTAGAGTATAATGTTTTCCATCAGTAATATATTACATGCCTTGGTGTTTTAACATCCAACAAACATTTCGATAACTTTAACGGCAGCAATAACTGTGACGTAATTTTCTTCTGTCCAACACTTCTGTTGTTGACATCGCACCATAATCACAAATAACCCCACACTAAACCATTACTGGATTAGAAAGTTCCCACTAACAACCGAAGACGTAATCGCCATAACAAATTTGATAAAAGTAAATACTAAAACACAGCCAAACACGTAACTCAGGTCGCACGCACACACGCACACTTAAATTGCTACTAATTAATTTATTACATGTATTAAACAATTAACGGAGCGGTATCTTGATGTATTGTTATCGAATTTAGGACGCCATAGTTAGAAATGACTCTTTGGCCAATTGACTTATCTTTGAGCTGATTAATTGTTGGCTCATCACGCGATGTACTCTAATTGGACGTCGAAAGCAGACGGTATTACTTCCAATTTGTTAAAAACCAGCTGAATTTGATTGGTGATAACGTATGGGAACTATGAAAATTGTTTAATCAACTTTATTATATTAAAGAGACGCATAAATACTCAACTAAACGCGCGATCTGTATGTTTTTAAGCAGTTTCCGTAGCCTATACGACCGCTTGGCGCAGTGGTTCGAGCGTAGGCCGCTAGGCTCACTGCACATGGTGGTTGCGGGTTCGATTCCCGCCGGGACAAATTTCGGAAATGGTCTTTTCGTAATTTGCCCTGGTCTGGGCGTCACTGGGATCGCCCCCAGTCCATTGTACGGTACCCATAGTACAAGCGTTGCTTAGTTTAGGACCATACAGTTGGTGTGTTCGTCTGGCGAAATTTATTTATTTATTTTTATTTATAGGTGCATGAAATAGCAATGTCATTGTTCGCACGTTGCGGACTTAAAGGAGAGTAGGAATTGGGATAGAGGTAGAGGAATAGTGGGGATTCGCTTTCCAGCTCTCTCACTCATCGTAGGAAACACCATAATGGCTATATAGTCCACCATCATAGCACTGTGTGCACGAAATTTTTAAAACAAGTTTTTCGAAAGATGTGCTGCTTTCCTCGTGACGTTTTCCTTCACCTTTTAAGAACAAATTCGCAAATCCCAGAGGTGCGAGCCGTGATTTGAACCTACACACCTAATGTTCCCCAGCGTCCGTCTAATCAGTGAGCTTTCACTGCTTCTCGCATTTGAAACAAATTATTATCAAAGACACGAAAATCCTTCTCCATAAGCTTATTGTAATAATGGTGCTGATACTTTTGGACAAAAAATTGATTTGATTAAACTTTGTTGCAATACTTTTCAGTGTCGTATATTTTGTCGATTTGAAAATTGTATTGAAATATTGGCTTAAAGGATTACTAAATTCATGGAAACCATAAAGTAGAGTAAAATAAAGCCTGAACCTTCTTCGTCTTAGACTAAAATTAGTGCCCAATCATATCATAATAAATGGCTTAATAAATCGCAATTTGATATCACAAGATCATAAGATACATCTTCTTATCTACAAAGTAAAACAATCTATCATCGGATATGAACTATATTACATTATTACCTCCCCTAAAAATCATTCGGCGAGCTGATTACCGCGGTAATATGGTTACCCGGACAAACACTATGTTCCGTTCATAACAAAACGAAATTAGAAATCGTCTGAGTTACGAACACCGGTAAATGGTGAAACGATTGCCAATTTACCAACCCTACCCTGTCTTAATTGACGCAGACTACTCCTTAAACTAGCGAGGGTAGATAGCGAAAGTAATTTGTCATCGGTTAGCTAAGCATGGGGGGGGGGGGGGGGGTGGGGCGCATTCGCGGGCCATCCTCCGCGGCGGCAGCACGTCTCCACACTAATGACATCCCGCATAATTAGGAACCGCCACCATCTACTAATTACATAAATTGCCCACTAAACTTGGCTATAATTTTGCTTCGCGTTTAAACCGGGTAAACGCTAAGACTACCAGATTGGTATCATTACAATTCATGTAAAGATTTTATGCTTTAATTGTACGTCAATACGATATTAAGATTATGTTTATCTTATAAAGGGACTCAAAACTGACAAAAAAATTATTAAACACTGTGTCAATTCTGTTGTCATTAAATCACAAATAAATTTAATGTTATACTTACTCCTAAAAATATGTATGTCCTGATCTTACATGGTGACTATGAAAATAATAGCAATGGCTCAGCATAATAACTTAGCTCAGTATTGGTTCTGAATAAAATAATTAGCATCAATATTGAGACAACAATTCTCAACTTTACCCTAATCGAAATCACTCTACAACAGATCAACCAACAATCAGCCAATCATCCAGCAACGTCGTCGATGGCATCAACTTGGAAGATATCAAGGAGTTCGCTAAGGCCTTTAAACTACGGCGGCTCGGTCTTGGCCTCACGCAGACCCAGGTGGGCCAGGCCCTGTCGGTGACCGAGGGGCCGGCGTACAGCCAGAGCGCCATTTGCAGGTAATTGTTATTTGCTACAAGGCGCACATAAAGTCTACTTTACTGGAGTTCTGAAATTATACTACTTGCAATGATGTTTTTGGATTTCGGAAGGAGCCGACCCACCAAGAACTTTGATAGGCTTTCTACTATTTTTAGTTTTTTTTTCTAAAAAGTATATAAAATATTATTTTTTTCTCAATATTTCATCACACTGTAAAAATAAAATATCATTAGGTACCTATCGCTCGTCAGTTATTATTAATGAATCTTTGAATTAAACAATTTAATATTCACCGAAACTCATTCGAATTCCACAGCTTATAAATTAATGTTGTCACCTGTTGTTGTTGTTAATACAGTGCCTAATCTGTAAAACTAAAAAAATAAAACAAATATGTCACCATATCTTACTTGTGTCCGAGAGAGATAAAGTCGCACGCTTGTCAAAATAATATGGCGCTTGCTAGCAACACTTTGGCCTGACAAAAAAAGGTTTGATAATCGTTTTTTTAACCTCGTCACGCAGATCGGCGCTCAGTTATCATTCCGAACTTTTTAATATCGTTAATTGAAGTGATTTGTAAAACAGCATGACTCCTTTCATTGCTTACAATTCGTTTAATTAATTACCATTCCGGTGGCTTCCGTTCCGCTCACTGTGTCGTGGCTTACACCATTTTTTACTTGGCTAGGCGCGGGCGCGCGTGTTTTCTAATTATTTTCTTTCGATCATTTCGAATTGATTCATGGTTTACCTTTTCTCACATTTTCAGCAACCTGTTCCATTCGATGTGAAATATTGATTCGACATGTTATTTTTCACAGGCCAATTTGATAACTTGTTTCAAATTTTATAACATTGTTCATTAAAAAATTGCGAATCTAATATGAAAGTGTTGAATTTCACAGCCCATTATGTTATTACTGAATCTCCCATTAATCGATATTTTCGAATCGCATACTGAAATAAACTCGATTAGACGTAATCAAGAACGGAGATATGTGGAGTTTAAGACTTTCGTAATCGATATTCTTACTCTTGCAATTACATCATATCTCACGAATCGTTAGATTTTCCAAAAGTTACAACTCCAATTACTAATACAGGTTTGACGGACGTTTCGAGTTAAATATCATTTTTTTTATTACGTTACCTACACTACGTAAATCGACGAATTAATCACGCTTCAACACAGCTTTACGCTCATAATGTTTAATTGAATCAAATCACTCGAAATAACGTTGCCCGTGAACAAATCGAATTTCGATGCAAAACGGAATGCGACCGGCACAAGCCCAAGGAAATTTCAATTCCAACCCCCCGACGACCTCCTTCGTATAATAAAATCATTAATCGTTACTTCTGTTCCAGTTAATTAATTATCTTGCCGTAATTACTTTTTTCGTGTAATTAAAAAGAGTAGAATTCCCCTGTCTTTGTTCTGTCGTGATTTCATTTCCCATTAATTTTTCTTTCGTCTCCCTCCAATTTGGTGTCGTGACGTCGCTACATGGTAGTTACCCCTTTCGTTATGCTGGACTTAATTAATTTGCATTTTAATTAAAACATATTATTGTTAGCTGATAAAAGATTTTGATTCCGTCGACTAGAAAAACAGTTCTTATTCGAAAAAACTGTAGTCTTACATTTTTGCAATAGCCACTGAAGGTTTCTAATTTTTAAATTTCTAAATATTTTAATACCTAATGGTGTTATTATAACATCACACAGATAAATAAAATAAATAATACGTTGAAATAAAACTATTTTTCGGATTTTATCGCGTTTATTAACTTTATGTTCCCGACGTTTCGGTTCGTCTTTGTGTTCGGCAAACAACAACTAAATATGAGGGTACCCAGTTACTAACTATGACATCAGGACGTCTAACACCTCAGTCCCCCCGTGACCATGGCTGCTGTAAAGCAACCGAAACGTCGGGAACATAAAAAAGTAAATTAACGCGATAAAATCCGTATAATAGTTTTATTTCAAAATAATACGCCCTTCCATAAAACGATTATCTCCAAAGTATGATACAGAAATCTCCGAAGCGGGATACACAATCTGTTTAAAACAATCAGGCGCATGGTCATTGCCATTTGAAACGATGTCAATAACAAAATATTGAATTAATCATTACCAACGGACCGGGTGCATTACAATTTCAATGAAGTACAATGCGTCAGGGGTCTGCTCGGACGCGCATAATATTACCCAAGTACCAATGCATAACACGACTAAACTGGAAACAGAATTCTTGATGGGATATTTTAGGGATTTCAAAAATCAAGACAGCGTTTTGACATACAGGTAGGTTAACTTATAAAAAGACGACTTAAAAATCGTACACAAGCAAGAAAAAAAATTGCGTTGATAAATCTCCTTGATCTTTTAATTTTTCCAAATTTTGACAAAATCTTACTTGCATACTAGTTTTGAAGCGTGCGACTTTGTTTTTTGCGCTTTATGTTCTCTGATTATAACATCAGGTGATGGTATTCCAAATTCATTGGAGTTCCGTCACTAGATTTGACAAAATGATCTAACATAATTATCTGTTACCGTCCCCAGTGCCCTGGCTTCGCAGATGCTAGCAGCTCAGCTGTCTTCACAACAACAAAACATGTATGTGTTTTGTTTTTTTTATCCCTACACACAATATCTCCAAATTTATCTTCATCACACCTTATATTCAAAACACGCTCGAGTACTTTAATTTCACAATGGACTTAAAATAATGGAGATAAATTCGAAGATACTTAACATACATTAAGTACACGCTTTGGCTCACTCGTATCAGCCGAGTCCACACACAGAATGTCTTTAAATCAAAATGTTTCAACGCTGTTTAATGTAATCTTATCTCGATCGGCGATCCGGGCATACGTTTTGAATGTATGCCGTGTATAATTATTTGTAATTACCGGTTTTGACGTTCTTTCTTTTCCTTTTCACACGTGTACGGTATTTGCATTCGGATAATTACAGCTGAGGCGCCATACATCATGCGGCCGAGTTACATTTTGATGTTAAGACAAAACGCGCTGCTCTAATGTGCCGGCTACCATACCATGTCGATTCGACATTATGAGTTATCGCTGTAAGAACTTTATCACTTTTATTATTTGTAACATCTCGATGAGTTATATCTAACTTTCCATCTAATATAGCATGATGTATTATTTTCATTACTCTTATTTTTATTAATATTCATTTTGCGCAATTCAAAGCCAGGGCATTGGCATACGTTACCTTTCGTTTCTAATTGAATTCGTGGTTTTATTGTTACCTTGTTCGGTATTAATCAAACTGATTACCCGGCAGTATAAATTGCCTATTGTTTTTTTCTCTCCGTCTAAAATCGTTAGCACGATGTCAATGTCCTGTGTTTAATGCCTATGTTGATTTGGATCGGGGTAAAAGTATTCGGCGTTCTGTAATACGCGCTTCGCTGAGCTAGTTTCTCATTCGGCCGGTGCGAGCATAGCAAGAATCTAACATTACATTTGTGTTCGATACAGATTTGAGAAATTGGATATAACACCAAAAAGTGCGCAGAAAATCAAACCGGTGCTCGAACGTTGGATGAAGGAAGCCGAAGAGAGGTAAATATTTGTTTGAGTGAATTATGTTCGTGGTTATGTGCTACACCGTGTTCGTGAAACATTTGGCCTATAATGCTTAGCAACGTTGCGAAAAACATTTCTCAAATCTGGACTAACTACCGCTTTTACGGGCTAGACTTATATTTGTTTGGATTCGCTACGATTAACACTTAACACCTCATCGTTGACATTGAAATTAGGAATAAATTCCCTTGCTCTTGTATTTGTTCCTAATTTCGGTGTAATTACATATTTATTTATATTATCATTAGGAATGTGTCTGTAACTCACTATACATAGCGTTTATAATAAGCATGCTCACTAGTGTTATGTTATCCACCGATCAAACACCTTTTGGACTCCGTACTAGATATAAATGGCATCAAAATATTTCTAAAGAGTTGCAGGGCAGGAGCGGAGTTAATGCCATTGTGAATTGTATATTTTATACATCTTATTAAGCGTATGTGTTTCGGAAAGGTTTGTGCGAAGGAGTAGGGAAGGAGTCCAAAGCGTGATTGGTCCGTGTGTGGCCGCACCTTCTTGTTTAAGCAATTTATCATATTAGTAATTAAATTAAATCGTATATTTATAATCACTTACCTTATTAAAAAGGTAACGTGTTTCCAGTGGTAACCAGTTTCATATATATTACCGTAATCTTTAAACCATAATTTTGACATGACTTGGGTTTATCACGTGTTTAACTTTTTTTAATAACACGAATACCGGAATAAGTACTTACATAAATCATGTGAGAAAATCCTTAAAAAACAAACCCCGATCTACGCCGTACCCGCTCCGATACGATAACAGCTACTTAACCAATCAACTGACCCCTTTTTATCATAATTCCATATCCAGGTGCCGCTTAAATCTCCAACGGGAATATAGGATGTTTCAAAAGTCCGAAATAATGGTTTGGGTGCAATAGATTTAAATAAATATCGCCAGACTGACACACCAAGTGCATGGTCCCAAACTAAGCAACGTTGTACTATGGGTACCGTACAATGGACTGGAGGCGATCCCAGTGACACCCAGACCTGGGAAAATTATGAAAAGGCGATTTCCGAAATTTGCCCCGTCGGGAATCGAACCCGCAACCACCATGTGCAGTGAGTCGAGCGGCCATCGCACGAATCACTGCGCCAAGCGGTCATCATTTAAATAGTACTTATTTTATCATGATTTTCTTCGCCTTTAAAGAAAAAATTGCGCATAATAGTATTATGCGCCCCTTGGCGCACTGGTTCGAGCGTAGGCCGCTCGGCTCACTGCACATGGTGGTTGCGGGTTCGATTCCCGCCAGGGCAAATTTCGGAAATGGCCTTTCGTAATTTGCCCAGGTCTGGGTGTCGCTGGGATCGCCCCCAGTCCATTGTACGGTACCCATAGTACAAGCTTTGCTTAGTTTGGGACCGTACAGTTGGTGTGTCTGTCTGGCGATATTTATTTATTTATCATTTATTTATTATTATGAAAATTTTATTAAGCACAAACTTTATCTTTAATTTTCGTTGGTGGCTGCTACTCGTAAATGTAGTTACATTATTTTCTACAATCAAGGCCATTCAAGGCCTGCAACACAGAAAGTAAGTATATTCTTCACTGGGCATCAGCATATCAGATACCGTAACTGTCGATTACTTCTTATTTCGGACTGTTGAAACACCTGTATGATGGCGCCGTAAGATGCACCAACAGGGTCTATCGATTCGACATTTCGCCATTAAAATGCATTATCTGAATGCAACGGTGCAACTTAACATTGCAAATGCGGCATTGAATTTGCAATCGGCCCCTCTTGGTGGTAATTTTTAACGACTGTCGCTGCCTCCGGTCCTTGAATTAATTTCGACTTGGCAAACTCATTAATGTATTAATGTGGAATGTTGTTATGTACACTTATGTTGTGTTTGTAAGATATATACTAGCATCTTTGTTAATGGTGATCGCAAATTTGCAATAACTGCGGAATTCTCGTGAAATTGACAATATTTGTGTCTTATTTTTGAATAATATAGCTCCGTGTGCACCCTTAAAAAATGTCGCTTTGTAAGTTTATGGTGACCACAACATTTTTACAGGCATCAAAGGTAAAGCCACACGATTTCAGGGACGGTATGAGGTCTCGATTGCGATACGATTACAATAAAATATGTTACGTCACAACAAGATTTATTATCGATACCTATTTCATGATCTTTATGAATGAATGAGAAATAGTAAGGCTAGTTGCTATTTTGTATTCGAACATCATTTAAAGTATCATAATATTCATAATTATCTTCTCCACGCAATCCTATAATCTATTTTTTTTATGTAAAAAAGTCGGGAACCAAGCATACGTCCCACCTCGCGCGACAGGACCCATTTTTTAAATTTTGTTTTTCTAAAATAAAAGTAGCCTAAGTTGCTGCTTATAACAACAGCTATCTACCAGTGAAAGTCCCGTCAAAATCGGTTCAGCCGTTTCGGAGATACTCTTTGATTTCAAGTGTTTTGATTTTTCCCGTAGCTTATATAATACCAATGTACATACCAATGTTTGCATTATAAATAGTCAGAGTGTGAAAATGATTTTATTATTGTAAAGAATTGCCGTAAAAACTTAACTAAATCCGATTGGACTTCGGAATTATGTACCACTGCAAGTTTTTGCTCGATAAATGTATGGAAATATTCGAAATCTAATAAAATTTCCGTATTGTCAAAATTTATACTTGACCCCCTGTTTCCAAGTGGAAAACTACCAAAAATGCAATAATTATGGACATAATTTAATCTACATATGGTTTCCAAGAGAAAAAAAATATGAATCTATGAATAATATAATGCATCACGGTACCGTAGTGACATCTATACTTTTCATTTATGCATTTCAATTTGAATAAACTTAAACCTAGGTTATAATAAAAAAACCGGACAAGTGCGAGTAGAACTCGCGCCCTGAGGGTTCCGTCCAACATTTTATTATAATTTTAGATAGTTTTTCCATTCCTGGATTCCAATATCGATACCGGCAAGATATTTTAATAATAAATAGCTTAAACTTCCCAAAAATGCTTAAACAAATTCGGGAACCCAATACAAACTGCAACCAAACTGAATAAAAACTACAATACAAACTCTTATTTTACACACTTAGGTGTGGAATTTTACAAAACGCTGAAATTAATATTTTTTGTTTGTTATAAGTAGCCTCAATACTTATTTTCATGTCTCTAGGTTCATTTATTTTTTTTACCCTATACAAACTTTCACCCCCTATTTTATGCACTTAGGGGTGGAATTTTCCAAAATCTTTCTTATTGGATACTTGCGGTATATAAGATACCTACTGTCAAAATTTCATGATTCTAACACCAGCGGTTTGGGCTGTGCGTTGATTCCTTTGTATTGATAAGTGAATTTGCGAAAAGTATCAAAATATGTGACATAAAACACCGTATCTTTTGATTGCGTTGACTTAGAAGCCTAATTTTTTTACACCTACAAGGGACCATAGCATTTGATATTTGGTATTAATTTCAACTTGATAACTTTACCCGTTTCTGAGAAAAAAGGTCTTGACAGACAGACAGACTGACAGACAGACAGACAGACGGACAACAAAGTGATCCTATAAGGGTTCCGGTTTTTCCTTTTAAGGTCCGGAACCCTAAAAAGAAAATATATGTAAAATAAAAGATTCATTTATGTAAGACTATTCAAATAGGTAACACTGGCATTATGAAACCAGAGCAAGGCTTATTATTAACATCGGACGTTCAATAATTTATTTATCGACGTGAACTTGATTGTTGGATCTGGGAGGTGACTTGGTAATTTTGTGGTTGATAGGTAAGTTCTAAGTCACAGATATAGATTTACATAGATAACGCAAGTATCACGATTTGTATTGAAACCAAGCGTGCGAATTTTTAACACCTACTGTGACGTCATTAGTGATGGGAAATCCAAACCGATTCAAACACACCGATGCCGCCGATGTCCCTCCGCCCGCTACGATTCTCTCGAGTGATTATCTCGCTCATACTCATATTTTTTATATCTGTAGTCGCGCGGACTGTAAGATAGCCGCGACCAACCTTGACGCTTGGTCGGGGTTTCGCACACGCGAAGTACATGCATTTGCGTTATCTATGTAAATCTATATCTGTGTACTAAGTACGTACTTTCCTGTTGGATAGATTTTGCTACCGCGCCTGTATTAAAGGGGGTAGGTAGAGGTGCTTCATTGTGCACCCATATTTCGCCATAGTATTTTTTTACATAACAAAGTCGGCAACCAGGCATACGATCCGCCTGATGTTAAGCAGTTGCCGTAGCCGAATCGAATACGAATACAAAATCGTAATAAAGTTCAAATTCAAGTCGGTTGCGTTTCAAATTACGGAGTTTAGAATACCTATTTGTCACAACTAACTTTCGTATTGCGGCCTTAGAGCACATCTAATGGCCTAGAAACTGGATTTACGAATAACAATATTTAAGAAGAATGTTGTAAACTAACTAACTTTGTAACCTTACTTGAGACAAGTTTTTTTTTTAATTGTAACGAAAAAATATCTACACAATGTTTTCGAAAATCGATCAATTAGCTACATTTCATTCTATGCCCGATATTTATCCAAACACCCTAGTATTACTTCGGACTTTTGAAACTGTATATTGCGAACCTACCTCCCGTTTTGACACAATCACATAATATCAAGCCGTATTATAATTATTGTCTTAACCTTGTTTGTACGCACGACTGGCGCACAAGTGATCGAGCAATGTCAGTTAAATGGGTGATCAATAACGCATACACTTACCTACAGAAATCCTCGTTGATAGATATTATAAATGAGAGTTTAGTTAACCGCAACTTCAAGTCCAAATATAATTAGGAAAAATATATACCTATATAAAAAAATATAATACTAAATGTACAACTTACAAAAAACTCTGATTGGTTCACTTCTAACAGTTGCGACCTTTGAACCAATCACCCGCTTCCAAATAACAGTAAATTTAATCTGTTGCCAATTTGACTACAGCTCAAACACGGGCTGGCTCGACTGGGATAGTACCACCCTCACACAGAAGATCGGCGTAATACCCAAGTAAGCTTATAAGTTTATAAGCTGCTTTTTATACGAATAGTGATAGAGCCGGAAGCGTAGCCTCCCTCCCTCTCTTCATCTGCCTCTATTCCAACGCCCGGACTCGCCTTCAGGTTGACAATGTGCGAATAAAGCCATTGGTTGGTATTGCAAGCATCTAAAGGCTTAATAAACGCTGAAAATCAGGCAAGTCGTCCGCGTGTTCGCCGACTTAGTTGTATATACTAGGTGAAACAGAAAGGGCATACTATTTTCTTTGCAACTTTACGTTGTAAATCTAAAACTATCGGCTTTGTGGGACAGTTGAAGTACTAAAGGTTTTGTAGACTTATGAAATCTGTCAAAAGCTGTATCCCTATAACACCTTTTGTTTTTCAAGTTTCCTTCAAAGCTTAGATAGATAGTTTTAGAATTACATAGTTAGGCTTTGAAAAAAATGTATACCCTTTCTGTTTCAGCCTGTATAAAAAAATTACTTACCTACTATAAGATTTTTTTGTGGTAGGTATACACTATCTTAAGCATTTAGCGTTTCGTGCGCTAAAGGCGTTAATCAATCGTAGGTACTTATTCTGTTGGCACACCACACTAAACTGACTGTCCTTACCACTGATTATGAAATTTAGGCCGAAGGGTCGAAATTTTTACTAGATCTGTCCATAAACTATTAATAAACGTCTACCCACTTATGGTCTTGCTATTATTATTTTCATTCTTAAATGCTGCTTTGTAAGCTTCATGCTTTTACACTAGCTTCCTATTAGACACCTTATTTCTTCGTATTAATGTGTTAGGTATAAATAACCTATGTACTTATATTTATATTGTTTAACAAAACTTGTAACTTCATTCCGTGACACAATGAACTTACAAATTAGACCACAAATATCACAGATAAAATCGAATAATTCTATCACTCACTCAAAATCCAACCTAAAACCGACTCATCAAGGTATCAATTGATCGTTTCAGGTACGCATCGGGACAGAACCACTTGACCGACTTTATCGGCATGGAGCCCAGTAAGAAGCGCAAGCGGCGCACCTCCTTCACCCCGCAGGCCTTGGAACTACTCAACGCGCACTTTGAGAGAAACACACATCCCTCTGGTAAGCGCTGGTGCCCTGGTAACTTAGTGGTAGACGTGAAGCCAATTGACTACAGTTCACATACGGGCTAACTCGACCGGAGTAGCACCACCCTTACACAGAAGATAAATAAATATTGACAGTCTGACACACCAACTGTATGATCCCAAACTAAGCAACGTTTGTACTATGGGTACCGTACAATGGACTGGGGGCGATCCCAGTGACACTCAGACCTGGGCAAATTACGAAAAGGCCATTTCCGAAATTTGCCGCGGTGGGTATCGAGCCCGTTACCACCCGGCGCGGTAAGCCTACGCTCAAATCACTGCACCAAGCAGTCGAGATCGGCGTAAAGTAGCTATAGTAGCTGCGTTTCGTACGATTGGTGAGAGAGCATGAAGCCAAAGCTTAATACAGCTTGGCTCTACCCCTATAATATGGCTTGCTTCCTACCCTTTTTCTAATTTTACTAGGTTCGGTTTTTGAATCAACGTTAAATTACGGATTTCTAACACGGCTTACCTACTTAGATGACCATTAGTGTGTAGTGTAATCACCATCAGTGTCGCGTTGGAATCTTTATCATTCAAGGTATTTCTATTAATCGTTTTTATTTTGTTTATTTATTTCAGGAACTGAAATCACAGGCTTGGCGCACCAGCTAGGATATGAGCGGGAAGTCATTAGAATATGGTTCTGCAACAAACGGCAAGCGCTCAAGAACACCGTCAGAATGATGTCCAAAGGCATGGTCTAATTTAAAAACAAAACCTTCTTTAATTCTTAGGGCCCATGACATTTTTTAAAACGTAACGATGCCTAAAAGTTAATAAAAAACTAAATTAGTATTAGTGATGGGCGCGAAGTCTATCGATATCGATAGTTTCGTTGTAAGATCTGCACGTAGATTCGTGATCTCGTCTCGATATTCACTTTATAATAATTTGCATCGATAGTGTCTTATTTATAAAATGGCGAAATTATCGTTGTTTTCTATGTTTTTGTTTTATAAAATCTGGCCTTAACCGCAAATCTTTGTGCGATTCCAGCCAATATAAAACATGGAACGTAGGTATAGTATTAAGTGTAACGTTAATGTATTATAAAACAAATTTCGACTGAAATATTCGTCTCGATGTAGTTTACAGTGGTATGAATGGAATGTCGTAGCGTAAAATGTAGGTGTTTATTAGTACAAAATAATAAAAAAACATGTCATAATACACTGTTCCTTGAATTTCAACAATTTCGAATACAACAAAAACTTTCTAATACGTAATCTATTCGTTTTGAGTATGTACCTACCTACCATGATACTAGTATTGTTCACCCATGATAAAGGACTACGAAGCCCTGAAAAGGGTAACATACATTATATAAATCGTGATAGACTTGGTTTTACCTTGTTATCAAGAATCTTTTATAACATTGCATTTTGTAAATAAGTAGGTACCTACAGTATGTTTCGTTCACGAAAACAACAGTATATTGTAGCTGATATATTAATTTATTGAAATACTCTGAGTTGTTTCGTTCTACTTAGCGAATGTTGCACCTTTATAAGCATAAGATTAATATCGATATTATGAAAGTAGTTAAAAATGTGTCGTCGATCTTAGTGACCTACAAAGAATTTTTTATTAATCTGTAGTAGGTTTTTGTTGATAGATAGGTATAAAACGATATGTATAGAATAATGAATTACTGTAATTATCTAATAATGCCGTAAATTGTAAATATTGTTTGAGTAATTTTTATTTTAATGAATGTATTATTAGTTCTACACGTTAAGTATAATTGCATAGCTTCATAAAAATGATTTATAGTAATTTAGCAGTATTCAAGTTGGATTTTGTGGCGATATTAACGATATTTTATTATGATTTCAATTGCATCTAAACCTTGATTTTATCAGAGTAATTAATAACTATTCCCATTTTCATAAATAAAATAAAATACATGTAACAGGGGGTCTTGTAACAAAATTTTGAGCAATTTTATGAGTGCATACTTTTTAACATTAAATATTAAACTAATAAAATTGCCTCGCATTTGGAAATGTAGATTTTGAAAATATACTTATGATATGTAGAATTTTCAAAAAAAAAACTAAAATTTGACGTTATGATATAATTATGTTTTAAGTAAGCGTTTGAAGAATATGCACAAATAAAATTTAGATTATCGTCCTTTAATTAATTATCTCAAAATACAATTGATTAACACATAATTTGATACTGGTACCTTTAACTCCTTTACAGTTCAAAACCTTTAGTTCTCGCGTGCTCTAATATTGAACATGTTTGCAATCATTTCACACCAAGTCTATAAAGACAGGTGCCTTATCGTTATTTGTGGAAAATATTTTCTCTCTCTCCCTAATCCCTAATCTCTTACAAAATACTGCATAATGTAAATAATTAAGTTAGATAGTTTTCAAATAAAGACCTGCTGTTAAGTGTATTACCAATAGAAATAAGGCTGTAATTGTAATATTGTATGTTAATGACCAATGAAAACCAACTTGTGATCATTAATATTTGTACTGTTACCTACTACTTAACAAGAGTCGTTAAAAATAATATTATAAAAAATTGAACATATTTTTCGGCTGTTGAAAAATTGTAAATACAATATTAAGGATAATAAAACTATTTGGATTAATATTTAGGAACAAAAGGAAAAAAATATTATCGAAATTTATATTTTCAAAAATTATTACAAATGCAAAAAAGTGTATTTAAATGGGGACGTTTGGCCATAAACAAATTAAAAAAAAAACACATTTACGGAACGGGTTTTTTATCGACTTACACACATCACTACACACACCAAGCAGTAAGGTACACAGTGACTTAAAAATTGTGCGATGCGGTGTTGCACGTAATCTGTACTTATAATAATGGAGTCAGGTTTTTCATAGTAACAACTTCACAAGTTTGTCAGATAATCACATTAGAACCCAGATATGGTTTCAAAGTAGGTCCATCACACCTAAGTACAGTAGGTAGGTACTTATTTAATGTTTTCATATTATTTATGCCTATTACCTACCATCGCTACAAAACGGCAACTAATACAAAATCCGGCAATAAAAAGGCAAAATTATCAGAATATTAGGATGGTGACTCGTCGTTATTTCCTTACAATATTATGAGAAGTCTGACTCCCATCAAACATTAGCGTAATAGTAAAAGGCATAGAATGCTAAGTACAAATGATATAATTTAACTATAAAACTGCTAGTCCGTTAACGATGTAATTAAAATTAAATATTACAATGCAAAATCGCGTTGCACCCTGGTTTTCATGATCTGCATGTATCTATAATAATAATAGTAATACAATTATAAAAATCTACACATAACTTCAGCTGTAACACATATTCAAACCAAACTATAACAATATGTAATAGTATATTAATTTTTTTCTTCCTATAATGGTACCGAACGAATGATAAATGGCTGCTGGTTTAAGAAGAGAAGCAGAATAAAGGGAGATAACTGTTTGAATGTTGGTTTTATTCATAATAATTATGTTTTTACCCCTACAAACAAACTTTGTTCAGGGTCTAACCTCGACGACATCGTTGGACGCCATTGTAGATCTGATTGTTTTGAGGCCTAACATTGTTACTGAAGTAGGTACTTGATAGTGGGGATGTGGCGGGCCTAGTTCATGCCTTTTTTTTTTTTTTGATATGACTACATGTTGTTGGCCAGAGTGGCCATAACAACTTCACCCGGACAGAGGGCGAGTGCAAGTGCGTTCCAGCCAGAGGGGCAGGGGGGCAGCTAGCTCAAGGGCGCCACAAGGGACACGACCTCGGCTTGGGCCGCTGCCAGGAGAGGTGGCGAGGGTAAATCTACCACCGGATCGGAACGCGACCTCGACTGAGAAGATCCCTAGTTCATGCCATAGTCTCTATACTCTAAGCTAGTCTCTACTGTGCAATATCAAAGCGTCCAGTAAATATTATGTTTTTACTATGGCGATATTCTTTTATTATGTGGGGTAAGTAATTTGCAAGTTGGAGATGTGTTATACGCAGTTAATATAAGTACTTACTTACCTACTAATTATTTCGATGGTTTTATCCCTGTTCTTATCTTTGTTCATCTTTTGGTTTACGATTTCTGCATTTATTCAGTGAAAAGTAAAATAAGTAATATTTAACAAGATGATTGTTTCAAGCACAAGAAGGCCCTTGGCTGGGCCATACCTACCTGTCCCCCCAAAGCCTTCCAGCAGTACAGTGGTTGATACTTTACTGATAAAATATTACTTACCAGACTTCTTGAGGAAACTGAAAAATCATGTTTCACCACTTTTGTTCCAATTGACCACAGTCACACAATATATTCATGAACATACCTAAATTGCACATTATAATTCATAAGAATTCATAAAAAGCATAAGTTTTGGAAATTAAAACAAAATTGACAGAGGCAGTCCACTTTTCAACTTCCCGCCAAAAAAGTTTACCTATTTCCGTTTTGTTACCGCAAGTGTACTGTATCGTTTTTTGTGTTACGCGAAGCAGCTGTAAGTCGTAGTATAAACTAAACGCAAAACAGATAGTGAAGTGGTGATAGTTAAAATTTCGAGTTAAATATAACAAAATGTATTAGTAACATTAAGAGTTTAGTTCTCGATTAAATTTATTATTTACGTAATACTGCCTGACTTATTAATTTAATGTATATTATGTAACATGAAGTTAGAATAATTTGATTTGGAATTCAAATTTCATCAGATGTTAAATTATATACCCAAGTCCTATTTTCAAATTTTGAGAATATCATATTTTTTGGTAGAGTATGAAAAATGTTTTTGAAATGTACCACGAGCATTGGATGGAGTAAATGATATATGTCGTGGATAGAAATCATTATAATATTACCTTAGTTTGTATTGAGGAAACATCGATTGATGATTTTGTGTCTATTTTTGTAACCAAAAAATAGAGACAACAACATAAATCGGTGTAAATATTTCGCCAATGCAAACTACGGTTCCTTATGTACGTACATCTCATTCAATTCCATAATCGATATCACAACTTGATCACATCAAAATATTGTCATGCGCAGCGCAACACTACGGACTTACAATATTTTAATATGGCGGATTTGTTATCGGCGGTGGGCACAGTGTCTTTTTTCCATAATTACTACAAACTACAAAATTAAAACAAGGACAAATTGTAGAAAAAAACGCACATTATTAGATATTAACTAGTGTTACTATTAACACTGGTCATACAAATAGCCGAAACGCAAAAAATATCTGCGAAAACCTAACAATAATAAACATGAGAATTCTGTTTGTAAAGCATTCTATACGAAATATTGCGTAGAACATTACGTCACGACGACCAAGCGGCTCAGGAACGTGTGCAGTGCCAGTACATTGCGAAGATCCATAATGATTCACGAGGTTAATTGATGTTCTTTGAAAATACGTAATTGTTCAGTGTTACGCGATAGATTTCGCCTTCGTGGGGCGTTGACTCGCCTCAAGGAATCCGGTAGAACCGAATTGTGACTAATCGATGAGATGATCGAGAGTGTATCCCGCCGTGCGTTCAGTAATTCCAGTGGAACCTACAACGTGCGCGCTTCCGAGCTCGCGAGGGAACGCAAACTGAACGTCTTCAATGTTACCGTGCAATTCTTGGATGACACCCAACAGTCTTTTCAAATCGAGGTGAGTCTTGTATTTGCTACTAAAAGCTCTGTAACTCCGTGTGCATAAATCTAAATCCTAGCTAACACCAAGATGGCCAGAGAAAAGTGAGTGTCCTCCGCTAACTTCCACCTAGAATCCTACTGTGTTTCCTACAGTTGTTTAGGTTAGGGTTCCATTTTTACCAACACCCTTTAGTGGATATCACAGAACAACTGTTTATTGACCAATGATAATCCAATGAGTGGAGAAATAAATATATTTGAATCATTCCGTAAGTGGACGAGTCCACAACAGACTGGAACATGCATGCCTATGATATGTGATATGTGTACTGATATCTAATAGTTCCACGGGCTCCACTTTGTTAACTGCTAGCATCTCAATCAACTTGCAATTTGTCAAAACTGACATATTGTATATCTGAATAGGTATGTCAGTTTTGTCCATTTTTCTATGGAAAGCTCTCGAAACTGACATATTCAGATACAGGATACGTCCGTTACCCTATAGAAAATCTTTCAAAACATATGTACCTATTCAGATATGCAATACACCAGTTTTGATGTATTGCGGTTAGATAGTTGGGCCCCAGAGACAAGTGATCCAGTTGCTTGTTACTACCTTTCTTTAAACAAGCAGAGGGAATGTTTAATTTCATTTTTGATGAGCTATGTATCCATTAGTTTTCATATGATATCAGGAAGGACTCATAGGATGCTCAAAACTAGTTTGTTTACTCATGCCATAAAGCACTTTGGTTTCATGGTAAAGAGCCTATGAGATACTCATCTTTTTTATATTTATTCCAGAAAAAAGCTAAAGGCAGCGTGCTCTTAGAACTAATATATCAAAATTTGGAGCTGATTGAGAAGGATTACTTTGGGTTGCAGTTCACTGAGAATGGCTCTCCACCAAATGCCACTAACACTGAAATAACAGTAAGATACCATTTTATTATCTAAAATTCATATATTTTTTTTTATATAACTAATCATAATATATTTATTTAAACATACTTAATATTATAAATAGATACTTACTTAATTAAGTTATTAATAAATGATTACAAACTTACTAATTATTTAAAAAATGTATAAAATTTGGCCCATGCGGTAGCGTACCCAAGATGCTAGCCGCATTCCCCATAATATGTGCCAGCACTCTTGGCACATATTATGTTTTGTCAATTTAATAATTATGAAATTATCCTTATAAAGCCCAATGATATTTGTTAAGTTTAAATTAGTCATGTTATATAATTACCTGATTTGTTGATGTGCATTATTCACACTACCCCATACGTAATAATGTTTCATAATTTGTTATTATTATCTTGTATTATTAATTATAGATAAATAAATTAATGCAGCCCTTTTTATAATCACACACCTGGGTATGGGTCTCCCTCAGAAGGAGGGAGATTCAGGCCATAGTCCACCATGCTAGCCCAGTGGGGATTGACGGATTTCACATGTTTTTAGAAATTTGGTGTGATTTTCTGTGACATACACCTGTACGTCACAGAAAATCAAACCTTTCCTCACGATGTTTTCCGTCACCATAAACAAGTGACAAATCATATTGAAACCTGTTTCGCACATTCGCAAACCCAGAGCTTCGCGCCGTGGTTTGAACCCAGGAATCATGTGCCTGCCAGACACATACATAACCAATTGCCTGTCATTGCTTTTTTTATCATATATGAATTTTTGAATATAATTGCTCTAACATTTACACAGCTAAAGTTAGGGACCAGTCATAGTAGGTAGTCAATCTCAATGATAGTTTAACATTATTCTTATTTCTATAACAGCGTTGGCTTGACAGTAGTAAGTCTGTCAAGAAGCAAGTTGGAGCGAACCCTCAATTCTGGCTGGCAGTTCGCTTCTACCCACCGGAACCCTCCCGTTTGGCTGAAGAGTACACCCGATACCTACTCTGCCTTCAACTGAGGAAGCTGCTGCTCGACGGCAGGATGACCGCTCCGAAGAACACAGCTTTATTGTTAGCTTCATTTACTGTGCAAGGTACGGAAAGTTTGTTTAAACTAAGCATTAATAGCATAGTCGGTCTTCCAAGCCGAGAAGTCCCAGGTTCGATTGCCATGCATAATGGTCATAAATTTATCAAGAGTTTGTTTCCTCGCGTGGATTTCTAGGATAAAAATTTGTCCACGCGTTATTCTAGAGCATAACTTATTTCCCAAATTTTGTAAAAGTCTGATGATTGTGTGATGTTGACACAATTTTTTGAAAGTCCTGCTTTATGTCAAGGGGACAAGAGAGCTTAAACGATGTCGCGTCGTTTAAACAATGAGCCGTTTTTGTAAGCGCCAGCAAATGCGATTCGTTTTAATGTTTACAAGGCTTCAATTTGAATAGCAATATTTTGGTTTTAGTCTATGTATAAACATAAATAATAATAATGACAATCAACCCTTTTATTGTCCCATTTCGGGGAAAGAGCCTCCCCTCGATGCAAGGTGGAATCATGCCATATGCCCCCATGCTGGCCCAGTGAAAATTTGATACATTTTCTAAGAAATGCTGGTTTCCACACGATGTTTTCTTTCAACATACACATGTCATCGTATGGCAGTAATAAGATCATCCTTACTATATATAATAATTACTAGCTGAGCCCGCGACTTCGTCCGCGTGGAATTTAATTTAACAAAAAAGCCCGCTCCCACGTTCTGAGCCCGCGCGAAAGAACCTATTTTTTTTTAATTTGTTTTTCTAAAATAAAAGTAGCCTAAGTTACTGCTTATAACATCAGCTATCTACCAGTGAAAGTCCCGTCAAAATCGGTCCAGCCGTTTCGGAAATACTCTTTGATTTCATGTGTTTTTATTTTTTTACGCGGAACCCTAATTGTTTTTCAAAAACTAAAGTAGCCTAAGTTACTCCCAATTATATCAGCTATCTGCCAGTGAAAGTCCCGTCAAAATCGGTCCAGCCGTTTCGGAGATTACCCGGAACAAACACACAGACAGACAGACAGACAGACAGACAGACATTTTTTTTTTTTAAATCGCCTTTTTGTTTTAGGTGTCGTATGTACTTTCATATATATTTAGTGAAAAGGTGTTATTTTGATATTACGAACAGACACTCCAATTTTATTTATTTGTATAGATAAATGCAAAAGTAACTCTGTCTGTCTGTCGCGCTTTCACGCCAAAACTACTGAACCGATTTAAAAAAAAAAATGGTACACACGAAGTCTAGGGCCTGAGAAAGGACATACGGTACTTTTTAATGCGAAAAAAGGGTTGGAAGGGGTTGAAAGTGAGGGATGAAAAATTTAAGTATTTATACGTATGTGTCTTATCTGTAAAATAATTAAAAACGCTACCCGAAGACACTATTCCACGCGGACGAAGTCGCACAGCTAGTATTGTTATAATTCTTTGAGCAAATAATACTGTTTCCAGGTATAGACATCCTCTATTTAATGCTGTAAACTGATGAATCATTAAACTGGAGGGTATCCTCATACATTTCCTCATGGTTATAACATAGCATGCATAACGTACATAAATTCACTATTATCCTTCATCGGGCAGCTGTTTATTAATATTCTAACCATAATGAAACACGGCAATACTGAATCCATTACTTTAATGATGTTGACCAAACTCGGTAGATTATTTGTCTTTGCTGTCTCAATTGCGCAAGACCAAAACAAAACCATCTAATTATAGCTAGACCCTGCAAGATTTGAGCAAGAATTAGTCTGGAGTCTGCGTAATTCTTGTTCCCGTCTCGGTCTTGGGTTTTCCTATAATTAGATGTTAAGATAGATTGACACCATTTTACGCAAAATAAGTTATATTTAGGCGTACTACTTCTAATAAAACTGTTTATATATAGGAATGCATACATCTAAATATATATAAAACGGGAAAATGGCTTAATATTAATACCAAGATGATCACGGGCGGTAGCGAAGTCGAAATTCCATAGCATTTTCACCTTTATTTACGTTGAACAAGGCGTAAATTATTTTTGAAACTGCTTGAGACCCCTTGTGGTTGCGAGGCAGCGAGGGCTCGTAAACTATGTCTTCTACAATTAAGATAGAGTATTAAATGCTATTTAGTTTTTGCTTCGCTGCCGGCCGCTGTCAACTCAGTGTAAATTGAACCTTATTTCCAGCGGAACTAGGGGACTATAATGAATCGGAGCACCCACCAAACTATCTCTCAGAGCTCTGCCTACTGCCTAAGCAGAACGCTGAGGATGAGCGTCGAATCCGGGAACTTCATAAACTGCATAAAGGACAAGCCCCAGCGGACGCTGAGGCCAACTTCTTAGAGCATGCTAAAAGGCTCGATTGCTATGGAGTAGAGTCACACCCGGCTAAGGTAAGACCTTTTCTTATGAACTTCTTATAAACAGCCGGTGCTCAAAGGTTACAAGTGCCACTGAGATGTTCGAGAGATTATTGTGCCATTTTTTATTTCTTTACATATCTCGCTCTCTATTTTGAGTAGAGCTCATGAATTCAGTGGTCAGTGCAATCTATGCATTTTGACTTTTTGGCATCTTTTCCTCCACAAAGAGCGAATAAAAGTGACATAGGGCTTGGTACCATAGAATTTGTCCTAACATAGTGTAGAGATAGTGGAAAAAGAAGTTTTTCAAATTGGTCCATAATTGACAGTGAAATCGGTGAAGATTCATAAGAAAATAATAATTATAAAAACATATTTACGAACAAACATAGAACGGCCCTTTTTTGGAGTCATCTCATGTCTGTCACCACCATTAGGGATGTATCTTTGCTCACCATATTTTATTAGATAAAAGCCACAGTGTTTGCCCTCTATCAAACCTATGAAGCCGTCCATCTCCAAAACGAAATAAGCATAAGTCTTCGTATATTTACTTATCATTGTAATAACTTATGAATGGCGGTAATCAAAGTGGATTGAGTAAATATCTATTCATGTGACCAACTTATTGATATCATAATGGTCTGTGACCTATCTGAGTCACTGCAAACAAATGGTATGTATTTACAAGTGTGTTTAGTAAATAGAAAGACTATATTGTTTCATTTCATAATGGATGAGTATGGTCGAAAAAGTCTATTTGTCATACTTCATACTATAATAATCATACTAATATTATAAAGAGGAAAACTTTGTTTGTTTAATTGTAATGAATAGGCTCCGAAACTACTGAACCGATTTGAAAAATTATTTCACTGTTGGGAAGCTACACTATCCCCAGGTGACATAGACTATATTATATTTAAAAAAAAATAGGGATCCTTACTAAAACTCCACTAATGTAACCGTAATGTACCCGTGCGAAGCCGGGATGGGCCGCTAGTTGTTAAATAAAAACACCTAGGAGTGAGATTCACTGTACTTATGCGGAGAACTCTACATAAACATACACATCAACGACATAAACTCTCCCAAGAACAAGAGCAGTGACAACAGTTTGTTACTTCATCGTTGTTATAGATTCTTGACACGAGTGTGTTGCTGGGTGTTATACTTAACCACACTTACCGATAGTTCGAGAACCGAAATACGAACACGCTCCATTTATTCGTGCAACTCTCTTTTAGGACAGACAGGTTGTTGTTAAAGTTCTTGTCTAAAATTCTTGCCGAGATTCATGGTATTTTGCTATCGCTGAAAGATGAGGACACCACACATATATACAAACTAGCTGAGCCCGCGACTTCGTCCGCGTGGAATTTAACTTAACAAAAAAGCCCGCTCCCGCGTTCTGAGCCCGCGCGACAGGACCCATTTTTTTAATTTTGGTTTTCTAAAATAAAAGTAGCTTAAGTTACTGCTTATAACAACAGCTATCTACCAGTGAAAGTCCCTTCAAAATCGGTCCAGCCATTTCGGAGATACTCTTTGATTTCATGTGTTTTTATTTTTTTACGCGGAACCTTAATTGTTTTTGTAAAATTAAAGTAGCCTAACTTACTCCTTAAAACATCAGCTATCTGGCAGTGAAATTCCCGTCACAATCGGTCCAGCCGTTTCGGAGATTACCCGGAACAAACACACAGTGTCGTATGTACTTTCATATGCATTTAGTGAAAAGGTGTTATTTTGATATTACAAACAGACACGCCAATTTTATTTATTTGTATAGATGAAGAATGTTCTCTCGTAGGCCTGCCTAGGCGCTTCAAAAGACTCGTATTATGTTCTTTTGTCCTTATTTTGTTTTATTTTCCAGGATTACAACGGCAAAGACATATTTATTGGCGTCACGTCAATAGGTATAGTCGTAATTCAGAACAATATACGAGTGAGCACATTCTCTTGGGGGAAAATTGTCAAGATTTCATTCAAGAAGAAGCAGTTCTTCATACAGCTCAAGAGAGAGCCTGTAAGTAACTTCATCAATAAATTAGTACAGTAATTAGTACAGAATATTATTTTGATGTAACACGTGTTTAGTAAAATCGTCGTTTTAAGGCGTCAATAGCCTGGTGGTTAGAGGGGCCACCCTCGTAGCTGGGAGGCTCCGGTTTCGATCCCCATCCTGGCAAGAAAACTATTGAAGTGAGCCGACTCGTAACACAAGCATTAGCTAAGCTGGAGGGGCTATCGGGTATACTAGTAATGTGATAAACTCACATTGCTAGTAATCTATCTGAAAAAAAAACTGCCGTCTAGGGACGCCCGAAAGAAGCGAAGCTTTATAGTATAAAATGTAGGGCGCCGCAGCTGCCACTCTGTATACCTGTATGTATATATCGTGTAACGCTACTGACGCTTAGCATGGATAGAGTGGTCGCGCGGCGAGCGCCCCGAACCTCCGTATAGAAGTTTCCCTTCAAAAATCGAAACAAAAAAGACTAGATCACTTATCCACTTCCGACGAAAAGGTCCTATATGTTCCACCTCTTGCGAAATCAAATTGTAACTCCACTCGCACACTAGTCGGTCCCAAACTAAGCAACGCTTGTACTATGGACCGGGTACCGGGTAGACTCGTTACCGTACAGTGGACCGGGGATCGGGCGATCCCAGATCCCAGACCTAGGCAAATTGCGAAATGGCCATTTCCGAAATTTGCCCCGGCGGAAATGTTTTTAACCCGCAACCACTATGTGCAGTGAGCCGAGCGGCCTACGCTCGAACCACTGCGTCAAGCGGTTCACGGCGACCGTTCGATTTCCAGTCGGAGACATACGACACAGTGCTGGGGTTCAACATGCGGTCGGGGCGCGCGGCCAAGGCGCTGTGGCGCTGCAGCGTGGAGCGGCACGGGTTCTTCCGGCTGCGCGCGCCGCGGCGCCGCGCGCTGCTGGCCGCGCTGGCCGCGCTGGCCGGCGTGGCCGCGCCCGCGCCCGCGCTGCTGCGCACCGAGACCATGGCGCTGGAGGACGCGCGCCGCTCGCGCTCCACCAACAGGAACTTCCTCAGGTCACCTGCGCACGTGTTACGACTCAACCATTATGTGCTTATAGACAGTGGCGGATATACCAGCAGGCTGAGCAGGCTGGAGCCTAGGGCGGCAAATTTGGGGAACGATTTTTTTTTGCCCCCTCATAGTAAATAAAATAAATAATAAATATCGCCAGACGAACACACCAACTGTATGGTCCCAAACTAAGCAAAGCTTGTACTATGGTTACCGTACAATGGACTGGGGGCGATCCCAGTGACACCCAGACAAGGGAAAATTACGAAAAGGCCATTTCCGAAATTTACTCTGACGGGAATCGAACCCGCAACCACCCGATGCAGTGAGCCGAGCGGCCTACACTCGAACCACTGCGCCAAGCGGTCGTCGTAGTAATCAAAAAGATTTCTGCATGACGGTTTTCTGACGTTTTACAGATAGAACTCTGCAACAAATTTTGCCGATGACTTTCCCCTCTCACAACCTTGTAAATTTGTAAATCCGCCACTGCTTATAGTCCTAATAGTCTCGGAATACAAGGCATGATGAAGCTATTACCCCCTTATTAAACACGAGCTGTGCTCCGCGACTTCATCCGCGTAGTATTGGATTATTGGGTTAAAAAGTATCCTATATGTTAATCCGGGTTATAATATATCTGTGTTCCAAATTTCATCCAAATCCGTTCAGTAGTGTTTGCGTGAAGGAGTAACATACATACATACATACATACATCCACACTCACAAACTTTCGCATTTATAATATTAGTAGGAAGTAGGATGGTTTAGTGATTGTATTAAACCATGCTTTGATTTCTTCTTTTGAATGTCAAATTACTGATGACAGAAAGAGATAATTCAGTGTATCACTATTTCCTCGTTATACCACGTTTAATAATATGGGGTGAGGGTTTTATACAGGTTGAAACAGAAATGGTGTATTTTTTTTTCGTAACTTAACTTCGTAATTCTAAAACTATCGGCTTTGTGGGACAGTTGAAGACTAAATGCTTTCTAGACTTGTGAACTTAACTTTGTAATTCTAAAACTATCAGCTTTGGAGGAAACTTGAAAAACAAAAGGTGTTATAAGAATACAGCTGTTGACAGATTTCACAAGTCTAGAAAACCTTTAGTCTTCAACTGTCCCACAAAGCCGATAGTTTTAGATTTGCATAGTAAAGTTGCAAAAAAAAATAGTATACCCTTTTTGTTTCACCTAGTATAACAAGCAATGTAACGTCTTATATGTGTGCGACAGACGAAGCAGCTCCCGCAACCGCGACCACTCGTGCAGTACCGCGTCACCAGGCGGCGGCGGGGGCGGGGGCGGGGGCGCGGGCGCGGCGCGGGGGGCGCGGGTCACGGCCAGCACGGAGCCGCCGCCGCGCGCCGCCTGGGCCGAGCTCGCGCGCGACCAGCCCGACATACAGTCAGTCGCAACTTTTATCACTTCATAGTATAAAACAAAGTCGCTTCCCGCTGTCTGTCCCTATGTGCGCTTAGATCTTTAAAACTACGCAACGGTTTTTATGAGATGATTTTAATAGATAGAGTGATTCAAGAGTAAGGTTTATATGTATAACTAGCTGAGCCCGCGACTTCGTCCGCGTGGAATTTAACTTAACAAAAAAGCCCGCTCCCGCGTTCTGAGCCCGCGCGACAAAACCCATTTTATTTAATTTTGTTTTTCTAAAATATAAGTAGCCTAAGTTACTCCTTATAACATCAGCTATCTGCCAGTGAAAGTCCCGTCAAAATCGGTCCAGCCGTTTCGGAGATTACCCGGAACAAACACACAGACAGACAGACAGACAAATTTTTTTTAAATCGCGTTTTTGTTATAGGTGTCGTATGAACTTTCATATGCATTTAGTGAAAAGGTGTTATTTTAATATTACAAACAGACACTTCAATTTTATTTATTTGTATAGATGTATAGATACATGTGTAATATAGTAGAGAAATACTGATAATTTTAGAGCCGTGCGAAGCCGGGGTGGGCCGCTATTTAACTTTAACTTTTTGTTTGCTACGTGCTAGGCCTAGCAGTGATAGCCAATTGATTAAGCGTCTTGGCGGGCACAAGATCCTGGATTCTAACCCCGGCTCGCACCACTGGGTAATCATAAATTCAATATGATTATCACTTGCGGACGGTGAAGGAAAGCGTCGTGAGGAAACCTGCGCATGTCTTAGGAGATCTAACCAATTTTCGAAAGACCATAGGCTTAGGTTTTTGTCGCGTAGCGTAGTCAATATCCACTAGGAAAATCTCGCGCATTTTCGAGCTATGTTCAAGTAATACAGGGGCAAAATAGAGGTGGGAGGGGGTCTTGCCATATACTAAGGGTGGTCACCTAGGTGGGGGAACGGGGTAAATACTGGGTCACGTAGTATTTCCCTTACCACTATGTCTCCGCACAGCGAGGAGGATCAGGACCAGCTGGAGCGCGGGCTGCGCATCCCGCCGCCGCAGCTGTCGTACGCGGACGATTCCGAGTCGGGGTCGGAGGCGGGGGTGGGGGAGGCGGCGGGGGAGGGTGGTGCGGCGACGGGGGAGGGTGGTGCGGCGGGGGGGGAGGAGGCGGTGTGCGTGCGGCTGGCGGCCGGCGCCGACGGCCTGTTCGGGTTCAACGTCCGCGGCGGCGGCGGCGCGCCCGTGCTGGTGTCGCGCGTGGCGCCGCGCACGCGGCTGCAGCTGCAGGAGGGCGACCAGGTACTAGCCACAGTTCCAGCTCACGGCACGTGATTGGTCCGAGATGACGTCATCTGTGACTTCACCCTTGACAGTTCCACTACAAATTTGGGACGCCTGGCGCAGTGGTTCGAGTGTAGGCCACTCGGCTCACTGCACATAGTGGTTGCGGGTTCGATTACCGCTGGAGCAAATTTCGGAAATTACCTTTTCGTAATTTGCCCCAATCTGGCTGTCACTGGGGTCGCCCTCTGTACGGTACCCATAGTACAAGTGCTGCTTAGTTTGGGACCATACAGTTGGTGTGTCAGTCGATATTCATTTATCTATCAGAATATTTTAGACTTATTTACAATACAACTGATGAACTAGGATTAATTGTTCTTAAAACATTGTTTTCTTTTCTGTACAATACATATTTAAATATTTCCACGTTCAATAATTTGGTTTGTATAGTGTGATTCATTTATATTGTTTCTGTTATTGACCGTACGTGGGCCTGGTCAAGCGCAGTGGAAAACTTTAGGCCCAGGTGGCAAAGGGGGCCTAACTAACATTTGGGCCGCGTTGCGCGGCGCTATTTATCTTAACTAAGTTCCTTAATACTAGCACTTACAGTCCTTACGCCGTGATGCCCGTGGTGTACGAATAATTACAGACAAATAACAAGGTACCTTTCTATTAGCCGCAATTATTACATACGTGACTCGACGAGCAGACTCCAAAAAGGGCGTGGTCGGGTGGACCGCAATATTCAACCGTGATAGTTCACTCAACAATTGGCCTCCAAGGCAGTTAGTATAAACACAAGAAACAACTGGGCTACGTTAGCCGAAAAGTTCACAACTCGGTCATGCACCGACAATATGACGCTAGTACCTATACGCGTGTGTGCTTCAATACGATCGCGATGAGAAAACACAATTAAATGGTCCAATTATCATTAAAGTTACACTTATTCGCGGCAATACTATCGCGACAACAATACAAACAGAACTGTCCGAGTCCTTGTCCCCAAAATTCACATCTACGTGTCAATGCACCCAAATTTCGCTCCAAATTAGCGCGTGCGTCCTTCGTGACAGCTTTCGAGGGACATACTCGCTGCGCGAGCGCGCGTCACCCAGCCGCCGGGCGATCCTTATCGCTACGATCTCCAGCGTCGACGCCTAAGCACACATTCCAACGCGCTATTAGACGTGTTAAATAACCGCGTAATATTATGCACCAGTCGCGCGTACATACTTAGCTAGAATTGGTATATAACAGTTTCCCTATATTGCTTAACTAGTTTCTGCCCGCGACTTCGTCCGCGTAGACTTAAGTAAAGTATTATGTGTTAATCCAGGCTATGAACTATCTGTGTTCCAAATTTCATCCAAATCCATTCAATAGTTTTTGTGTGAAAGAGTAACAAACATACATCCACACTCACAAACTTTCGCATTTATAATATTAGTAGGATGTCCGCTCGTTCTCTCATCACTATCACATTTTAGTGATGACATTTGGTCACATTTGAGTACGACACATTACGAGCAGCGTTTACTTTTACTTTAGCTTAGAGGCGGTATTAGTTTCCCTCATTTTTTTTGTATTAACACATTCTGTCATTTGAAAATGCCAGCCTACCGTCAATCGAGTGCTACGAATATTTTGTTGGCAAATTTACTGAATCAGATTCAGGCTTGGAAATTTAATTATTCAATAATATAATGATCATTTTGTGCAAATGAATCATTTTTTCATTAAGAATAATAGTATATATATATTATTATTGTGTCTATTTTGTTACAGGTGTTGTCAATAAACGGTTCGGACGTCGACGAGCTGACGCACGAGCAAGTTGTACATATCATTAGGAATACTAAAGGCGTCCTCACACTGGTTGTCAAACCGAACGGTAAGCTATATGGGCACTGCCACCTCATTTCCTATGTCTATTTGCATGTAATCGGATGGATTTTTTCGCGCACTTTGTCAGTAAAATCGACCAGTTCGCCGTCACGGCAAATGGCATGACGCTCTCTTATGCCGTCATGTTTCTGCGCCACCACCATCGACTCCCTTGTGTGTGCGCGCGCCCATACTACACACTACACATATTTCATATTGGCCGGGCGTCGTTTTTTTTATATATTAAAATCCGCATACAAGACCCGCTCGATTTTAAGCAGTTACCAAAGCCTATAGATGCTTGCAATACCAATGGCCTGCATGTTGCCCACCTGACGGGGACTGGGAATTGATAGAGGAGGGGAGGGCTTGCAGGTCTCACTCACCATACGCAGGGCAGGTTTTATAGTCACTTCGAACATTTGTATGAGGGTGATATACTACATACTTGTGTATGAGCTGCAGGCGATTGGCCACCGTTTGGTTCTACCCACAATAAAACGATTTCATTTTATGACATCATCCTACTAATATTATAAATGCGAAAGTTTGTGAGTGTGGATGTATGTATGTTTGTTACTCCTTCACGTAAAAACGACTGAACGGATTTGGATGAAATTTGGAACACAGATAGATTATAACCGGGATTAACATATAGGATACTTTTTAACCCAATAATCCAATACTACGCGGATGAAGTCGCGGGGCACAGCTAGTAATAAGTATATTCGATTTCCGTCTGGGCAAATTTCGGAAATTACCTTTACGTGATTTGAATGTATCCACAGTACGAGCATTGCTTGGGCCCGTATCAATAAATCGATCTCAGATCTCAGAGCGATCTTGGAAATGTCATCCTAACAACGTCATTCCAGTCCAAGCTGACATGTGAAATGCGTACCCAAGACTTGAGATATATTTTAGCTGAGCCCGCGACTTCGTCCGCGTGGAATTTTGATCCTTAGGGAATGTCTACGTCATAGTAGCTTTATGCATGCAAAGTCTCAGCCCGATCGGTTTAAAATTGACAAAGTTTCATACAAACTTTCATCCCCTATTATATCCCCTTGGGGGTAGAATTAATTAAAATCCTTTCTTAGCGGATGCCTACGTCATAACATCTACCTGCATGCCAAATTTCAGCCCGATCCGTCCAGTGGTTTGGGCTGTGCGTTGATAGATCACTATGTCAGTCAGTCAGTCAGTCAGTCACCTTTGAGTTATATATATATAGATACGGGCCTTAGTTTGGGACCATGCAGTTGGTGTGTCAGTGAGATATTTATGATGTGCAGCGGTGTACGAAGCGGAAGCGGGCGGCGCGGAGGAGCCGGCGGTGTGCTTCGTGCCGCTGCCGGGCGCGGCGGGGGAGGCGCTGGGCGCGGCGGGGGGGGCGGGGGACCCGCTGCGGCAGTCGCTGCTGCTGCTGGGCGACGGGCTGGCGAGCGGCGCGGCGCTGGCGCAGTACGAGGCGCTGGCGCGGCGCCTGCCCGACCTGCCCGCCGCCGCCGCGCGCCTGCCCGCCAACGCGAACAAGAACCGGTACAGGGACATTGCGCCCTGTGAGTCCTTCTTATTATTCCAAATTCAAATCGTTTATTTTGTTTAGGCCTGCGGAGCACTGACAAATTGACAATTTTACATTTTTTTACCTATATCTAATCTACAACCGGATCGGAACGCGACCTCGACTGGGAAGATCCGGCAAGAAACTCAGCGGGCCTGTCTTGTGACATTTTGTTTACAAGTTGTTATTTTTTTTTAAATACACCTTTGGCGTATATTATCATCATCTGCCTTACCCCTTCCCATTATCTGGGGTCGGCGCAGTCTGTCTTTTCCTTACATTCATCGCGCTTTCCCGACATACTCACATCCGCTCCAACCTCGTTCATATCCCTCTTAATACAATCCATCCATCTTTTCTTGGGCCTTCCTCTCGAACTGTATCCATCCGCATTCGTATTCATCACTCTTTTAGTCACATGCTTCTAAATCCCTTCTCATCTCCTGTCCAAACCATTTCAATCTCCTACCTCTTACTTTATGTGTTATTGGCGCTACCTTGACTCTACCCCTTATACACATTCTACACCTTATCCATTCGCGTCACTCCACACATCCATCCCATCTCATTCTAATTGATGTGCAAAAGAAGAATTGATGCTTTCGGTTCCGACCTCGATCGAAAAAATTCCGTCAGCTGTGAATACATCCCAGTTTAGGGCGTCAATAGCGTAGTGGTCAGAGGGACCGCCCTGGTAACTCAGCGGTTTCTGGTTCGATCCCCATCGTGGCCACTAAACTATTGACGTGAGCCCTCGTTGCTAGTATTTTTTTTTTTTGTAGAACAAAGTCTCTGTCTTTACAGGGTGATTTTTTTTTACTTGCAAGAGACTGGTAAAAAATAGTGCAAGATAATATTTTGTTTGTTAGCAGCCTACTAAGTTAGTTTAAATTTTATATATAAAAATGATGCATTCCAAATTGACCGAAAAATCGTTATAATTATCAATAAATAGATCATATAAAAAGCCAATACGTCAAAATTAGGACCATTAATATTCATATTATTTACATAGGGACATCTGTTCTTGCAATAATTGTGAAATACATAATTATGTTTAAGTATGGCGGGATTTTTGTGTATATAATGTTGTTTTATAAATTAAAATTATATTTGTTGCAGACGACTCGACACGTGTAGTACTGAAGAATGGACAAAACGGCGATTATATCAACGCTTCTTATATCAATATGGAAATACCCAATTCAGATGTTGTGCTCACCTACATCGCTACGCAAGGTATTTTATAATAGTATAGCAATAACAATGGAATCCCTCCATAAGCTCGATAAGTGCCAGCGAGACAAACTAATAACAATTGTATGTTGTTTTGCAAAATGGAACCAACCTAGAACCACTAACACAAGGTTGGTTTTTGTCTACAGCAGTGCATGCGGGTTGATTCCATTCTGTAAAACTATATCCGATTGTTCGTGGCCCGACTCCTCAATTCTTAACGCGGCGACTATACTTAGTACTTAATTAATCAGTTAAATTTGATGAAATAAAACGCTTCCATTTATTTTTCTTGTTGCAAAGTTTGAAGCGATTTTTTCGAGCTATCGATATCCTCCACTAACTATAAGACAAGCACAAAACACCCACCTTTCCCTTCCTGTATCTTACTCCCTTCAGGCCGTTAACGTGCGAGAAATGCCATCAGTATACTAGGTGAAACAGAAAGGGTATACAATTTTTTAACTTAACTTTGTAAATCTAAAATTATCGGCTTTGTGGGACGGTTGAAGTATTAAAGGTTTTGTTATTATGAAATCTGTCAACAGCTGTATCCCTGTAACACCTTTTGTTTTTCAAGTTTCCTCCAAAGCTGATAGTTTTAAAATTACTAAGTTAAGTTTTGGTAAAAAGTATATCCTTTCTGTTTCAACCTGTATAAAGCATGGCATATGCTACGGTAACCGCTTCACACCGGGCGGCTCGGACGCCTGTTGGACGACTTTTTTTTAAGTGAAAATTTAAAGAAACCTTTCCATCTCCAGGGCCCCTAGCGTCAACAGTGGGCGACTTCTGGCAGATGGTGTGGGAGAGCGAGAGCAGCGTGGTGGTGATGCTGACGGTGCTGGCGGAGCGCGGCCGCGCCAAGTGCCACCAGTACTGGCCGCGCGCCGCCGCGCCGCTGCGGGCCGGCGCCGACCTGCTAGTGCTCACACACTCCGAGCACGACCACGGACACTACATCCGCCGGGAGATGACCATCCAGGTCAACACATGCTCATATACTAAGATTAAGTAAAAAAAAATAATTGCCAATTTGTTAGTGCCAATGTAGGCCACATTGGCACTAACAAATTGCCAATTGTTTTTTTTTCTTATATTTATATCTGGATCGGAACGCGACCTCGACTCAGAAGATCAGGCAAGAAACTCAACGGGCTTGTTTTAATTTTTTTTTTACCTTTTTTTGTAAAGCTCCAGTTGCTTATGTAATTAATAATTACAAAGGGAAGTAGATATGAATGTAAATATTATAAGCTCTAGTGTGTTACCTTTTGAGATTACCAAGAATTACATGTTTTTTTTTAAGACACTTAGACCTACTGTATGGTCCTAAACTAAGCAACGCTTGTACTATGGGTACCGTAAAATAGACTGGGGGCGATCCTAGTGACACCCGGACCAGGGTAAATTACGATACGACCATTTTCGAAATTTACCTTGACAGTAATCAAACCCGCAGCCACCCGGTGCAGTGAGCCGAGCGGCCTACGCTCGAACCACTGCGCCAAGCGGTCATCGATTGACTATATATAGCAATGTGTGTGTGTGTGTGCGTGTAGGAGAGCTCCGGCGCATCGCGCGGCGTGACGCAGCTGCAGTACACGGCGTGGCCGGACCACGGCGTGCCCGACGACTCCGCCGCCTTCATACACTTCACGCGCCTCTGCGCCGAGCTGCGACACCACCGCGCCGGTGACTACCACACACCGCACACCACACACCGCACACTACCCACCGCACACCACACACCGCACACCACACACCGCACACCACACACCGCACACCACACACCGCACACCACACACCGCACACCACACACCACACACCGCACACCACCCACCGTACACCACACACCACACACCGCACACCACACACCGCACGCCACACACCACACACCGCACACTACCCACCGCACACCACACACCGCACACCACACACCGCACACCACACACCGCACACCACACACCGCACACCACACACCACACACCGCACACCACACACCGCACGCCACACACCACACACCGCACACTACCCACCGCACACCACACACCGCACACTACCCACCGCACACCACACACCGCACACCACACACCGCACACCACACACCGCACACCACACACCGCACACCACACACCGCACACCACACACCACACACCGCACACCACCCACCGTACACCACACACCACACACCGCACACCACACACCGCACGCCACACACCACACACCGCACACTACCCACCGCACACCACACACCGCACACCACACACCACACACCGCACACCACACACCGCACGCCACACACCACACACCGCACACTACCCACCGCACACCACACACCGCACACCACACACCGCACACCACACACCGCACACCACACACCGCACACCACACACCGCACACCACACACCGCACACCACACACCACACACCGCACACCACACACCGCACGCCACACACCGCACACCACACACCGCACACCACACACCACACACCGCACACCACCCACCGCACACCACACACCACACACCGCACACCACACACCGCACACCGCACGCCACACACCGCACACCACACACCATACCCCACACACCACACACCGCACACCACACACCGCACACCGCACACCACACACCACACACCGCACACCACACACCGCACACCACACACCACACACCGCACACCACACACCGCACACCACACACCGCACACCACACACCGCACACCACACACCACACACCACACCATACACATTTCCAAGATCGCTCTCAGACTTGAGATCATCTTATCAATACGGGCTTTGAACCAGTATTTTGGTCCTCGTTTCCACAGTGATCCCCACGGTGGACGAGCCGGCGGGCTCGGAGCGTGCCGAGCTGGTGGAGCGTGTGGTGGAGCCGCCGCTGGTGGTGCACTGCTCGGCGGGCGTGGGGCGCACGGGCGCGCTGGTGCTGTGCGAGACCGCGCTGGCGCTGCTGGCGCGCCGCCAGCCGCTCTACCCGCTGGACCTGGTGCGCGCCATGCGGGCGCAGCGCCCCATGTGCATACAGAACGCGGTCAGTCCCACACACTACCAACTGCACTATAGAGCGGCTGGCGCTGCTGGCGCGCCGCCAGCCGCTCTACCCGCTGGACCTGGTGCGCGCCATGCGGGCGCAGCGCCCCATGTGCATACAGAACGCGGTCAGTCCCACACACTACCAACTGCACTATAGAGCGGCTGGCGCTGCTGGCGCGCCGCCAGCCGCTCTACCCGCTGGACCTGGTGCGCGCCATGCGGGCGCAGCGCCCCATGTGCATACAGAACGCGGTCAGTCCCACACACTACCAACTGCACTATAGAGCGGCTGGCGCTGCTGGCGCGCCGCCAGCCGCTCTACCCGCTGGACCTGGTGCGCGCCATGCGGGCGCAGCGCCCCATGTGCATACAGAACGCGGTCAGTCCCACACACTACCAACTGCACTATAGAGCGGCTGGCGCTGCTGGCGCGCCGCCAGCCGCTCTACCCGCTGGACCTGGTGCGCGCCATGCGGGCGCAGCGCCCCATGTGCATACAGAACGCGGTCAGTCCCACACACTACCAACTGCACTATAGAGCGGCTGGCGCTGCTGGCGCGCCGCCAGCCGCTCTACCCGCTGGACCTGGTGCGCGCCATGCGGGCGCAGCGCCCCATGTGCATACAGAACGCGGTCAGTCCCACACACTACCAACTGCACTATAGAGCGGCTGGCGCTGCTGGCGCGCCGCCAGCCGCTCTACCCGCTGGACCTGGTGCGCGCCATGCGGGCGCAGCGCCCCATGTGCATACAGAACGCGGTCAGTCCCACACACTACCAACTGCACTATAGAGCGGCTGGCGCTGCTGGCGCGCCGCCAGCCGCTCTACCCGCTGGACCTGGTGCGCGCCATGCGGGCGCAGCGCCCCATGTGCATACAGAACGCGGTCAGTCCCACACACTACCAACTGCACTATAGAGCGGCTGGCGCTGCTGGCGCGCCGCCAGCCGCTCTACCCGCTGGACCTGGTGCGCGCCATGCGGGCGCAGCGCCCCATGTGCATACAGAACGCGGTCAGTCCCACACACTACCAACTGCACTATAGAGCGGCTGGCGCTGCTGGCGCGCCGCCAGCCGCTCTACCCGCTGGACCTGGTGCGCGCCATGCGGGCGCAGCGCCCCATGTGCATACAGAACGCGGTCAGTCCCACACACTACCAACTGCACTATAGAGCGGCTGGCGCTGCTGGCGCGCCGCCAGCCGCTCTACCCGCTGGACCTGGTGCGCGCCATGCGGGCGCAGCGCCCCATGTGCATACAGAACGCGGTCAGTCCCACACACTACCAACTGCACTATAGAGCGGCTGGCGCTGCTGGCGCGCCGCCAGCCGCTCTACCCGCTGGACCTGGTGCGCGCCATGCGGGCGCAGCGCCCCATGTGCATACAGAACGCGGTCAGTCCCACACACTACCAACTGCACTATAGAGCGGCTGGCGCTGCTGGCGCGCCGCCAGCCGCTCTACCCGCTGGACCTGGTGCGCGCCATGCGGGCGCAGCGCCCCATGTGCATACAGAACGCGGTCAGTCCCACACACTACCAACTGCACTATAGAGCGGCTGGCGCTGCTGGCGCGCCGCCAGCCGCTCTACCCGCTGGACCTGGTGCGCGCCATGCGGGCGCAGCGCCCCATGTGCATACAGAACGCGGTCAGTCCCACACACTACCAACTGCACTATAGAGCGGCTGGCGCTGCTGGCGCGCCGCCAGCCGCTCTACCCGCTGGACCTGGTGCGCGCCATGCGGGCGCAGCGCCCCATGTGCATACAGAACGCGGTCAGTCCCACACACTACCAACTGCACTATAGAGCGGCTGGCGCTGCTGGCGCGCCGCCAGCCGCTCTACCCGCTGGACCTGGTGCGCGCCATGCGGGCGCAGCGCCCCATGTGCATACAGAACGCGGTCAGTCCCACACACTACCAACTGCACTATAGAGCGGCTGGCGCTGCTGGCGCGCCGCCAGCCGCTCTACCCGCTGGACCTGGTGCGCGCCATGCGGGCGCAGCGCCCCATGTGCATACAGAACGCGGTCAGTCCCACACACTACCAACTGCACTATAGAGCGGCTGGCGCTGCTGGCGCGCCGCCAGCCGCTCTACCCGCTGGACCTGGTGCGCGCCATGCGGGCGCAGCGCCCCATGTGCATACAGAACGCGGTCAGTCCCACACACTACCAACTGCACTATAGAGCGGCTGGCGCTGCTGGCGCGCCGCCAGCCGCTCTACCCGCTGGACCTGGTGCGCGCCATGCGGGCGCAGCGCCCCATGTGCATACAGAACGCGGTCAGTCCCACACACTACCAACTGTAGTGGAGTGAATGGCAGTCCTTAGAATAATTTAAACGGAGCCAGATGGGCGAAAGCGCGCGATAAAATAAACAATATTTGGTTATTTTCGTCTCAATAAATGAAAAAATAACGTCAAATTTATTTTCTCCCCAGAATCAATACAAGTTTGTGTGCGAGAGTATTCAGGCCGCGTACGCGCAGGGGCTGGCGGAGCAGGCGCCGGAGGGTGACTCGGAATGATAGCGCCCGCAAGTCCGCGAGCCAATGTTTATATTCCGCGGCCAAAGAGAAGAGGCAGGAAACAGTAATAATGATCGAGGCGGCCTCGCCAGCGGTCTGGCGGCCATTTCAAAAATCAATTGCCATGCGTCAGTCTCGCAAAAACTCGGAAATGGCTGGTCTGATTTTGATGATTTTTTTTGGGTGTGATTGATTTGGATAATAGAACTCGGTAGGTGGCGCTGCAATCGGGTTCTAGGTAGGGCAGAACAAGGTCTATTTCGAGAACCTATTCGTTTTCATATCGTTTCTCCTTGGCTTGAGGTATATATAGACAGTCTACTTGGATTGTAAGTTCGACTGATCCTAATTAAGAGTGCGTTGACGGAATAGACTTTACTGAGGCCTTTACACGATAATTTAATGGCGCTGTCAAATGGGCAATATTTTGAGGCATATCCCAGCCATAGCAACAAAAAAGTGCAATTTTTTTTTGGGTAAAATACTGAAATATTTGGCTACATTGCCTGGCAACACTAAATACATTGGTATTTATGCAATCTATTGCAGCTCAAATATTGCCCGCTCGAAAGCACCACAACGTAATCTCGTATCGTCATCGAGAAATCATCATAGTTATGGAATCTGTGATGTAAACGGAACGGAACACATTTACTTTAACGTAATGGTGATGTAAAACTCGCATAGCACTTTGACAGACTTGAGCTGAACCGAGAACAGAACCCTTGATAGTTTCGCCATATCCTTCCGCTTGTATTTCCGACGACTCAGTTTAATCAGAGACGATTAGGCTGCAAATTAGCCTAAAAATAAATCGCTACAAAACTGTATTTTAATATTGAAAGCAAAAATATTCTAAGGTAGTGAATAAAAAATAGTTTACTCACTCCTTCGAGTGGGGTGTCGTTAAATAGGTATTTAAAATCATTTTGGGGTTTCTTTGACAGTTTATTAAAATTAATTCTTGTTTACGAAATATTGAGGTTTAAACTGGCATTTTTTACGTGAGTTTGCACGATTCATCATCCAAATCCTGAAGCACATTATAAATAAATAATTATAGTGAACCATCGCGTTTATTATTATTGAAAAGCGGAGGGCTGTCTACGGAACCCTTTAGTATGCGTTGCACACACGCACTTGGCCGGTTTTATATGAATATTCGTTTTTTTCGGAGTTCAGCTCATGTCTGTCATCGTCGTAACACTAGTCTAGGACTAGCTACAGTTGTCTAAATGTTTAAATACAAATTTTAGTAATAAAAGCCCCATAGTAATACCGTCGGCGTCTCGCGAGTTTCAATGTGTGTGTTCATTAATTAGAATAGGTATTAATCTTGTTTACCCTCTGAAAGTAGTGTGTAAATGTTGTAATAAGCCGACATAATTTAGTTAAATTATTATAAGGTTGCAGACAAAATGTAAAAGCTAATTCTTTAAGCGTCGACCTCGCGTGTCATTCGCGCGTGAACTCGGCATTAAGTGGGACTTAGGGGCCGTACATAAATTACGTCACACGAATTTCATGATATTTTGACCCCTCCCCCGTCCTTGTCACAGCTAGTCACATTTGTGAGGACCCCCCTACCTAGTGTGATGTCACATATCTTGCACCTTTACATTTAGAAATTTAGGAAATGAAAACAGCAGTGTATCGAAATTATTTTTACTGCCATTTACATTATTTTGCAATAAAATCAACATCAAATCAAACATAGGCATGAAAATTAACAAAAGATAAAAAAATGTATAGTCATGCAGACAGAGTTGCAACTATTTTTATGTTATTCTTGATTATAAAACTTAGATATAAAATATTATATTTTGAAAAAATGTGATGTCACAAAATTTGGTACCCCTCCCCGCCCTTGTCACACAATGTCACAATTCGTCGACCCCCTCCCCCTTAACGTGTGACGTAATTTATGGATAGCCATCAACCGTATGTCTGTAGCCTTTAGAAACAGATTAGATGTAAGTTTTCATTATGAATATTCATAACTTTTGTATTTATTTTATGTAGTTAGAACCGACCAGTGTTTTAAATAATTAGGTATTGTTAATTTATAAAATTTTATGACGTTTATGTTATCCGATTATCGATTTAAAAATAAAAAACTCGAATAATCGATCCTACATATCACTGTTAACTTAAGAATTAATTTTTTATTTCTTTATTTATTTTTAGATTTACTCAACTTTTTCTTCTAACGCTTGCTGTGATTTTTCGCTAAACATTAAAACTGATTTGTAGGTAATATTTAAATAGAAGTCTTGCCTTTCTAACGAATTTAATAATTTATAATTATGATACGATTTGTATTGTTTTTTTTATTTGTATTCATCTAGTGTATTTGGTGACTGACTAACGTTAATTTAGTAGATTGTAGATTTATCATCGACCAGTGAGATACTAACAACACTTTGAACTTATGAAATGGAAGATTTCCCCTAAACTAACAATCAATTAGTTTGTCGCCATTTATACATTGTTTACTACTACTTCGATGCCAATTCTGTTGTCGTCGAATACTAAACGAAATTTGACATCGAAAATGTTTTCTCTTGCTCGTACATCAGGAAAATGAGTAGGATAGATAAACACAGTTTTGAGTTTTGTTTGTAACAACAGAATCGGCACCTTTATCTGTGCCATTTGTAAAGTAAGAATTAAGTGAATTTGTACATTTAATTTTACACCCTAATAGATACCGTAATACAGTATATTTCTTTTTAATAAACATTTTTATGTTTTTTTTTATTTTTAATACGTAAACTCCAAATCTCCAATGTGGTTTAGAACTGCGGGTACCGGGTTCGTTTAAACTGGTTTTATTGTTATTTTTCATTAAAAATACGACTGGTAATTACCAGTGCGATTTTTTATACATATTATTCTATTTCGGTAATAGAAAACATTACCCCTAGTTCGCACCAAAAAACATGTCGCGAAATATGTTGTGCAATTTGCTGTAGGAACAAATGTCACAACATGTTTTGTTAGCGTTTGCGTTCGCACTGCCGGAAACTGGATAAGCTTCAGAATTAATTTCGAGATTTGTTGTAGCCTGCGTTCGCACTGAAGTGAAACATAATACATTAACATGTTTGTCAGTAGATTTGTTACTGCTCGCGTTCGCACTGTCGTGCGACATGTTTCGAGATTTGTTGAAATACGTAATTTTCTGCCATTTTATTGTTATCCAAAAATGTTCTTAAACAACCATAAATTGTGATTGGCGCAAGATGATTATTATAATCACGTTAATTTATTATAATTCTTGGATGGCGACTGGTCACTATTTTTATACTTACCTTCGGAAAAGAAAAAGGACTTGTTTCGTTTGCTAAAATATTAGTTTAAGGTATGTATTGTTACTTATTCTAAATTTTGCTGTACTAGGCACAAAATACTAGTTGTAAAACAATAAATTTTCATCGCTTGAATCCATGTGGGTCCGAAAATCATACAAGTTAGTAAGAACTGCCTGAGGATCCACAGTTGTACAATGTTTGTTTCGTGACCCGCAGTAATTAAGTATTAAAAAATAATCCATACTGATACACTGAGCAAGGCAAAAGATGTTCTACGTATCTCTTTCCCTCTAATGCAAAGTCCGCAGTTTGCAAAATGTTTTAAGCGTTTTGAATTTGACCACAAAAACTCAGTTAAAGACTTTTTGCAATCTAATAACTATTTCAAACAAAGACCTCTTTAGAACTTTTCGCTACACTCCATCATCTATGATTTCAACAACAATGTATCACAACTTGTATTACGAACATGGTGTGATACTTATCTCATGCAACGAGTTGTCGAACAGATTTCAATGCAACATGTTCTTAGACAGTGCGAACGCAATTCGATAAGTGTCAAAAATAACCGAAAATAAACATGTTTTGAGTGAATGTTTCGTCAGTGCGAACTCACGGTAACCATTAATTGCAAAAAAAAAGATTTTACTATTTTTCCTATTTTTTTTATCGAGCACCGGAAAGCAAATAAATCATGAAACAGGTAGATACCGTAAGTTTGTATGTATCTGTAACGAAGTTGTTAGGATTAGCGTTCGACAGCTGAAAATTTCACACACGATATTTTTTTCTTTTATTACCTATTTATATCAAAAAACAAACTTTTTATTTATAATTTTGTTTATATACCTACCAAATTTGGTCACAGTTTAAATTGATTTCCTGTGTATGAATTTTAATTTGTGTAATAAGACACTAATGCAATATGACTGTGTTCTGGATTTCGATTGGTACGAAAGTAATAGGGACCCAAAAGTAGAATAACCTATTGATAATAATTATTATATTAATTCATTATTAGGAGTAAAAAAATGGAACGATTATTACGTAAATAAAGTAATTTTTCACCATCATTACTGTACTATTATCCAATGTTTTATTATTCACCTGTATATTAGGCACTGCTCAGACGTAGATACTTTTGAAAACCCTAGTTGCTGTATCCGGAATTGGCAACAGCTACAACTATTTTCTATGGCGGTATCCTTTGTCGGCAACAAAAATAGGTATCTATGTTTGCGGAACGCCTTAGTCACATAATATTCATATAAGCTAGGCTAAGCTGTAAGCACAACAAGCATCTGATGATCCTACTAATATTATAAATGCGAAAGTTTGTGAGTGTGGATGTATGTTTGTTACTCTTTCAGGCAAATAATACTGAACGGATTTTGATGAAATTTGGAACACAGATAGTTTATAACTGGGATTAACACATAGGATACTTTTTATCCCGATAAACCCGATTTTTTTGTGAAGTTAAATACTACGCGGACGAAGTCGCGGGCATAAACTAGTAAATAAATAAATAAGGCGTCCATAGCCTAGTGGTTAGAGAAGCCGCCCTCGTAGCCGAGAGGTTCCGGGTTCCCATCCTGGCCATTAAACTATTGACGAGGGCCCACTCCTAACACATGCGTCAGCTTAGATGGAGGGGCTAACGGGAAATGACGGGAATACTAGTACTTAATCTTAAAAAAAATCTTCAGCTAATCCAACTTAGCCCGTTTTACATCATTGTATCTTTTACTGCAATATTTTCTAATTGATTAACTCACCAATCAATTTTTTAAACTTAAGGCTAAAGCGCCCATCTAGCCCGCGAAGTTCAAATTTTTTGAGGTTTTTTAGATTTTTTTCAAAATCTGACAATAATAAAAGGCACATTTTGTAATTGGCGAAAAAGACCGTGCGCAGTGCATTTATTAATATATCCAACTTACTCTAAAACATTTCATGAACGACAGCTATCCAGATAATCAATTCAATTTTTGTATATTTAGTGATTTACTAGTATCATATCCACCGTGATAATGTTTAGAGTAAAATAAATGTATTAATAAACGCACTGCATACTGTGTTCTTCGCAAATCACAAAATGTTGTCTTAAATGTTTTCAGATTTTGGATAAACTATAAAAATACTCAAAAATTTTGAATTTCGCGGGCTAGAGGCGCCTTCACCTTAAATCACTTTCGCACTATGTTCAGACATAAGTATCGACTGGGCTAATTTATTTGATACGTTTACGATCTTATAAATTGTAAGTTTGTAAGACGGCTGTTGTGTGATGTTCAATCGGGACGGACTATTGACATTTTATTGCATTTAAATCCGCACTTTTTACAGGAAACGTTCAGGCGGGGTTATTTCAAATCATTCGAATCGATATCGGAAACGGATTTGGAATCTTAAAACTATTATTTCTGACAATTTTAAAGTTATACCGAAAATCACCTCACTGTTAGTAATCGTCACACATCAATTCGATTAGATAGTAACAGTTAATCAGTATTCAAAATAAATTACATATTGCCTAGAATCCTGACGCGACGGATTAAGGTTTTGGAATCGATTCCAATATCGATTCGAATGCGGAACGTATTATGTAGGTACTTTCGTATATTCTGAAAATGCGAACATCGTGAATGCCTGTTCAGACCAACCAGACTCAAAAATACTATATCTCTGTGGTTCAAACAGCCGGGGATGTAGGTATAAGAATAAAATAAATCACATTACGCAATCATACATACGAGCACGCAGTAGAACGCGGCGTAATCCGTACACAACCACTTCATAATTACTCAAGGCACTTATTTGTCGCTAATTAAATCAATATAATATTTTCCATAATGAACCCTTAAATTGCTATACTATTACTTAAAGTCACATTTTCTTCAAGAACGAAATTTATTTCGTCGAGTTCCTACCTACTACTTACGCGATAACTACCCGCAATTAATATCCATTAGAAATAACTATATCTACCCACCTTTCCAAATATAAACAGTATAGAATATAACATTTGTAGAAAGCAGAGACATATCCATTTTGGTTCTTATTTAACACCCCAGTGCAAGAAACACGCAATAATGTACCAGTGCAATTAATATATCAGTGAATTCGTGGTAAATGGTTAAAAAAACTGGTGTGAATTTATAACCAAGTGTCCTGGAACTGTTTTCCTATCAATGCATAATTGTGTGGAGTGGTTTTCCATTACAACAAGGAGTAAGTTATGTTTTATTACAAACTAGCTGAGCCCGCGACTTCGTCCGCGTGGAATTTTGATCCTTTCTTAGGGGGTGTCTACGTCATAGTAGCTTTATGCATGCAAAGTCTCAGCCCGATCGGTTTAAAATTGACAAAGTTTCATACAAACTTTCATCCCCTATTTTATCCCCTTGGGGGTAGAATTGATCAAAATCCTTTCTTAGCGGATGCCTACGTCATAACATCTACCTGCATGCCAAATTTCAGCCCGATCCGTCCAGTGGTTTGGGCTGTGCGTTGATAGATCACTATGTCAGTCAGTCAGTCAGTCACCTTTGAGTTGTATATATTTAGATTAACATTAGTAGGTAATGTCCTTATTATGTATGCACTAACACTAGCGCAGAATCAGTAACGGGATAACTGATTATACTGCAGCTTACAAATTTGATAAAACCTGCCATACTTAACGGCACCCCTACAAAATGGTACTTATTTAGATCCTAATAATACTTCCCCAGAACCCCCAATAACCGTGGTGCCCCTGAGAAGTATTTGGGGGCAGCTTAATTTAATTAAAACCTTATTATTAGGTACCTACTACGAAATTTAACTTTACCATATTCATATTACACAATGATAATTACATTATTATATTTTATATGTTTGTAGAAATCAGCCATCGTAAGCCAGTCACGAACCCTGAAACATAATTATGATCGTGTCAAGACTTATAAATCTCAATTTCCTGTTCATCAACATTGTCAGGTATGTTCATTTTGAAAACTTATCTATAGAGAGATGTTGCTTTTGCAGCTTCTGAGAATGCACTTTACAAGGTCTGAAGTTACTGCTGCAAAATAAAACCCGATAAGTATAACTATTGCAGAGTTATACCTACCTACGTTAATATGTTCAATAGTGAATACCTACAGTTTTGGTGGCCTGAGACCAGAAAAGATGAAGATCTACCAAATTTCTTAGAAATGGAAAGGTTCAATAGACTGTACTTACCTCATCATGCGGGCTCAGTTCCCGTCGCACCGGGCTAATTTCGGGAATTGTTTCGCAATTGGCCCTGGTCTGGGTAACACTGGGATTGCTCCTAGGTTCGATAAATTGCCGAAGCGCCCAGTCTTTTGAATATATAGTTTGGGACCATACAGTTGGTGTGATAGTCTGACGACATATTTTATTATATTCACTTACTAGCTGAGGCCGCGACTTCGTCCGCGTGGAATTTAACTTAGCAAAAAGCCCGCTCCCGCGTTCGGAGCCCGCGCGACAGGACCCATTTTTTTATTTTGTTTTTCTAAAATAACAGTAGCCTAAGTTACTCCTTGAAACATCAGTTATCTGCCAGTGAAAGTCCCGTCAAAATCGGTCCAGCCGTTTCGGAGATTACCCGGAACAAACACACAGACAGACAGACAGATAGACAGACAGACAAAAAAAAATTAAATCGCGTTTTTGTTATAGGTGTCGTATGTACTTTCATATGCATTTAGTGAAAAGGTGTTATTTTGATATTACAAACAGACACTCCAATTTTATTTATTTGTATAGATGTATAGATGACGGTCGTGCGAATTTTTAGATTCGCTTGCAATGTAATCTTGTCCAGTTGCTGCAACCAAATCTATCAACGGCGGCATTACTCTTGATAATTATTTATCTTAGGATAATGTGTTTTTAATAAATAACTGATAAAAGACTTGTTTTGACGACATACGTCTCATCCCAATCATTCTCTAAGATTTATAATTAACCATGGAAAACACCGAAATCGTAATTCATAGATGGTAATTACCTATAGCTATCCTACGTGTGAATGACTGATAGACTTAAGTGTTTGCCTGTTCAATTATTGTTGAGCAAGTGTTTGAAATTGTGATCTGATGGAAATATTACCTATAATACCTATTGTACGGCGTCACGCGGGCGAGATGAACGATGTGTTACACACGCCCTACACGGCCTCTGACGACCCGGGCGTCACGCACGGCACACGTCAGATATAGAGAGATATAAAGATCGCGGGCCTTCCTTCCGCACACCTAAAAGTTGTAGTAAGTTGGTGACCTCTCTACCAAGTCTTTCCATTGCACTACAACATGGCGTTCTTTGAAAGGCAAGTGTACAGGTCCTTTAGAGGCCCACACCGCCTCTACTCCCCTTAAGTTGCAAATGTCCCGGGTGGCGGATACCACTTAGGTACCATCACTTGGGCCGTTTGCCAGTATGCCTACCTGGGCAATAAAAAGTGCATCTCATTCTTTCGCATAGGTCTGTCCATCATTTGATCAGGCCGTATGGAGGGCGTGCCTTCGTCTCTCCTCGCCACGCCACGCCGCAATAACAGTGCGATGGTATTGTTATAGGCATCTAGATGGCACTGTTACAGCATTTTCTGAGTGGTAGCTGCTGTGCACCTTCGTTTCCAGCTGTTTTCTTGCCTTACTTTATGCCTGACACACATTTTTTTGCCGCTTTATCCAATGGCATGATACCGCGGCATGGCCCTTTAGACCACACACGTTTCTGCAGCTTGAAACGACCATCAGCTCACGCGAAGTGAGTAACCTGTCTTGTACATCTGACAAACTCACAAAGAACTGATGCATTTGATGAACATGCATTGGATCAAGCGAATAAATGAACCCGGGTGGATAGCTTTACTCTTTCCTAAAACCTAATATAAGATTTGTCGATGATTTTATCGACTGTTCTGTCTTTTTTCACGTTTTCTGCCTTGTGATGTCTTTGAAATCAAGGTGTATTTTTTGTGGAATAAAAGATTGAATACGTAATTTTATACGTCCTATGTTTCCCAAATCATGTAGACTCTTCCCAAACTCACATGCAAATTTTCCTATGTATATTTCATGGTATAAAAAACAACGATTTCCCAGGTCAAGCGTGTTGTGTTTCAAAGGCGCTCGCTTATATTTCAGACCCCTTGTATTTCAGACCCGTTGTCGTGACAACGTAATTCATTATTACAGGTGATGGCCACGTTTTGCGATGGGAGACCCTGTAGGCGCTTTTTTGAAACATTTACTTAAATTGTACCTAATGATGAATAAATTCAGTTTTCCTTACCAGGCTTGGTAATTACTACGAAATGCAATCCAGTTTCTGGCTTCAAATCTATTAATTCAGAAAAATAAAATAAAATCTGAAGAAGTACATAGTAGGTACGGTTTTTTCCGCAATTTCTGATCAACTAGTATTTTTACACAAGTAAACAGACTACCTACCTATAGATACAGGTGAGGAAAATAGTTTCAGTTGTTTCATGCTTCCCATAGCAAAAAGTAATCCAGGAAGGTTTAAGACGCCTCCCTAAAAAATTCCGGAACGAATCCATTCAACTTATAACTCACAACTACGGATTTATTTGATTTCTTTAGGTAGTTGGATCCGGTATATGTTGCTGTTGTTGTTGATGTTGTTGTCCGGTGTTGCTTTCGATATCCAAAAAATAAATCCTAACGCAAGCGAAGCCGCGTGCAACAGCTAGTAATAACTTTCGATGACATCAAATATTTGGGAATATCCAAATGGAGTAACCAAACATAACAAACAAATAATTGTGTTTGAACACCATCCACGGTTAGCCTTACCCGACGGCCGGACTCAATGTCATCAGCCATTCGGGGTACATTCTAGATGTGTAGATGTTGAAAATAGCTAACTAAATTAAGAAATTCTTTATTAATGTATTGCGATAAAGCCATGATTATCCTACTAATATTATAAATGCGAAAGTTTGTGAGTGTGGATGTATGTATGTATGTATGTATGTTTGTTACTCCTTCACGCAAAAACTACTAAACGGATTTGGATGAAATTTGGAACACAGATAGATTATAACCGGGATTAACATATAGGATACTTTTTAACCCTATAATCCCGAAATTTTTGCTAAATTAAAATACTACGCGGACGAAGTCGCGGTGCACAGCTAGTAGATTAGATATATGTAAGTACTAGTTTGTGCCCGCGACTTCGTCCGCGTAGACTTAAGTAAAATATTTTATGTGTTAATCCAGATTATAAACTATCGTGTTCCAAATTTCATCCGAATCCGTTCAGTAGTTTTTGCGTGAAAGAGTAACAAACATACATCCACACTCACAAACTTTCGCATTTATAATATTTGTAAGATATTTATTTATTTGAGCAGTGATAGCCGATTGGTTAAGCACGCGTCTTACGGGCACCAGATCCTGGGTTCAAACCCCGTCACCTCTAGGTCTTTCGAAATCTATGTGCGAATCATAATTACAATATGATTATCAATCGCTTACGCTGAAGGAAAACATCGCGAGGAAACCTGCATGTCTTCGAAAATCTAAACGATTCTCGAAAGACATGTGAAATCCGCCAACCCGCACTGTGCCAGCGTGGTGGATTGCGGCCTGACTCCCCCTCGTAGTAAGTGGAGGCCCGTGCGCGGGATTGGGCGTCAAAAGTGCTAAATTATTATTATTATATTATTTATAATATATTATATTTATTGCTAACTTAAACATACTGTGGGTAAATAGGTACCTATATTCGATGCTGTCTTAGTTTATGAGTTACTGGACTTTGAATATATGTCACAACTTTTATGCGGCCACTGAAAATCATCCTAGCATTGATTGGACGAGGGGATACCGATACATACATATTTGGGCTCTAACTATCATATTATATGAATTCATACAAGTTATGACCAAAAAATTTTCGAATTTGCATCAACTGTTTTACTACCTACTTACTTATTGAAGCGAAGCTTCTATACGGACGTTCAGGGCGCTCGCCGAGCGGCCACGCTATCCGTGCTAAGCGTCAGTAGCGTTACACGACACATGCCTATATAGATATACAGGCGCCGCTGCAGCTGTTTTTAACGCTTAGTTCCAACGCTTTATATTATACTACTAGCTGAGCCCGCGACTTCGTCCGCGTGGAATTTAACTTACAAAAAAGCCCGCTCCCGCGTTCTGAGCCCGCGCCACAGGACCCATTTTTATTATTTTGTTTTTCTAAAATAAAAGTAGCCTAAGTTACTGCTTATAACATCAGCTATCTACCAGTGAAAGTCTCGTCAAAATCGGTCCAGCCGTTTCGGAGATACTCTTTGATTTCATGTGTTTTTATTTTTTTACGCGGAACCCTAATTGTTTTTCTAAAATTAAAGTAGCCTCAGTTACTCCTTATAACATCAGCTATCTGCCAGTGAAAGTCCCGTCAAAATCGGTCCAGCCGTTTCGGAGATTACCCGGAACAAACACAGACAGACAGACAAAAAATTTTTTAAGCGCGTTTTTGTTATAGGTGTCGTATGTACTTTCATATGCATTTAGTGAAAATTTGTTATTTTAATATTACAAACAGACACTCCAATTTTATTTATTGGTATAGATAGATACTAAAGCTTCGATTCTTTCGGGTGTCCCTAGACGGCGCTGTTTTTTTTATATAGACAAATTCCGCAAACTAGCGTACGACCCGCCGGATGTTAAGCACTTACCGCTACCTATAGATGCCTACAATACCAGAAGCATTGCTCGCGTGCGTACGTAAAAAAATATCCCTACTGAAAAAATGACATGTTTGTTACTACCAGTGGTTTAGGCTGTATGTTGATAGATCAGTAGGTCAGTCTGTTTCTTATAAGTACCTTAACTTACAGAAGATCATTATTTGAGACTTCAAATAGACTGATAACCTACTCTGGTTGCCATCTGTTTATAGAGTTGTTAAAATTAAAATGTTACAACTACTAAGAGCTTTAATTAGTGACTTGTTACTAATACGGTAGGTACTCACTAAACGCCTTATTTTGTTTGCTGCTCATGTCGAGGACAATAAACTTGGGTGTTGGAAATTTTATAAAACAATGTTCACTTCACGAAGCGCGATGGATGGATTAATAAGTTAAGTTAAGGTACCTACTTAAGTAGGGTGGATGGAACGTATGGGCCCCGGGGGAAAGTACTTATGTAGGTACTTGCCCTAAATACAAAATTTACTCAAAAAGTTGAAGTGAAAGCACTGAATAACGAATAAAAATAAAATAGTTTTTTTTTATTTATTTTTTAAATATCCCCAGACTGACACCAACTGTATGATTCCAAACTAAGCAACGCTTGTACTATGGGTACCCGTAGAATGGACTGGGGGCGATCCCAGTGACACCCAGACCTGGGCAAATTACGAAAATGCCATTTCCAAAATTTGCCCCGGCGGGAATCGAACCCGCAACCACCATGTGCAGTGAGCCGAGCTGCCCATACTCGAACCACTGCACCACAAAATTTAAAAAACCCCCGATGCGACTACTTTTTAAACTACAAAAGAGCTCATATATTTCAAACGGCTGAACCGTTTTACATGAAACATAGCTAAGAACACTCTCAATCAGAATACCTTTCAAACAAAAAAAAACTATGTTAAAATCGGTTCATCCGCTTGGGCGCTACGACGCACGGCGCCACAGACAGACACACAGATAAACCTGTTTAATACAAGCAACATCTGAGTCAAATTATTGGCATAATAACCATTATGATGATTTCGTATACTATTATTTATTACTAGCTGAGCCCGCGACTTCGTCCGCGTGGAATTTAACTTAACAAAAAAGCCCGCTCCCGCGTTCTGAGCCCGCACGACGGAACCCATTTTTTCATTTTTTGTAATTTTGTTTTTCTAAAATAAAAGTAGCCTAAGTTACTGCTTATAACATCAGCTATCTACCAGTGAAAGTACCGTCAAAATCGGTCCAGCCGTTTCGGAGATTACCCGGAACAAACACACAGACAGACAGACAGACAAAATTTTATTAAATCGCGTTTTTGCTATAGGTGTCGTTTGTACTTTCATATGCATTTAGTGAAAAGGTGTTATTTTGATATTACAAACAGACACTCCAATTTTATATATTTGTATAGATTATTGTGAGTAGAGCCAGGTTGTAGTCAATGAACTACAGTTCATATTTATGGGCTCGTTCAACCAGGGTTCTACACGGAAAATAGTTATTATAGCATTTTTTTTTTTTGAATTGACAATATGTTGTTGGCCAGAGTGGCCATAACAACTTCACCCGGACAGAGGGCGAGCGCGAGTGCGCTCCAGCCAGAGGGGCAGGGGGGCAGCTAGCTCAAGGGCGCCACAAGGGACACGACCTCGGCTTGGGCCGCTGCCAGAAGAGGTGGCGAGGGTAAATCTACCACCGGATCGGAACGCGACCTCGACTGAGAAGATCAGTTATTATAGCTGCGTACAATGGGTGCGTACTATGAATGAATGGAATGGTTTGGACACGTGATGAGAAGGGATGAGAAACATGTGACTAAACGAGTGATGAATATGAATGTGGATGGATATAGTGCAAGAGGAGGCCCAAGAGATGTATGGATTGTATTAGGAGTGATATGAACGAGGTTGGAGTTGATGTGAGTATGACGGAAAAGCGCGATGAATGGAAGAAAAAGACATACTGCGCCGACTCCATATAATGGGAAAAGGTAAGGCTGATGATCATGAGCTGCGTACGATGAGCGAGGGAGCCGGAAAACCCACCCCTTGCCTTTCTCTCCCTTTGTCACACTCATTTTCAAATTAGCCACGTGCGAGCGAAACCTTCGGTATTGTAAACATTTATAAGTTACGGTAACTGCTTAACATCTGGCGGGTGGTATGCTTGTTTGCCGACTTTGTTTATAAAAAAACACTGCTGTGAGCCTCTGCCTACATATTGAGATACAGGCGTAATGGAATTGTTTCATTATTATTTAAACTAGTATTCCCGTTGTAATGGTCGAAATTCGACCATAATTGATTTAAATTTTTATTTTAAACGCCCTAGGGTTTTATTGTCAAAGACTATTTGATACTGGCACGCAGTATGCACTATGGAAGTCCCGCCCTCCAAAAACTGTCACCGTTTGTCAGTCAGACAGTCAGTCTGTGTGGAGGTTACAAATGTGTGTGTGACTGTGTGTCAATTCATGGTAATGTTTTAATGTATTTCTAAGTATTATAATATAAAATATTAGCATTCTGCACTCCTTCTCTATATAAACTATAAGTGTGTCAAATTTCATACTCCTCCGTCCGCGCAATTTTCGTATTAAGCGTTTTTGAAAGTCTTTCCTTCACGTATTTATATATAGATAACTTTGTTTTATATTAATAAAACCTCTAATACTGCCTATAACACTTTTCTGTCTGAGTGCGCATCATGATTTGAACAATTGTATTCTTATCAGAAATCGTGTTCTACATTCGAGGATCGAGTGACTTTGCGCCCATTAGTACCGTGTTGAGGTCGACGGAGCGTTGTACCGTCAGTTGTTACCGCGACTCCCGGTTGGGCGGCCCGCCCAAACGTACCGCCCTATAACGCTTCCCGCAGGAAACGTTCGTTACAAACTAGCATAATTATTACTTAACGTGTTAAAAGTGACGTGTTATATAACGTCGTATATTTTAAAAGTGTTTGTAGGATTGTGTGTAAATTGTCTGTGGAAATTCCGCCTGATATAATTCGGATTTCGGTAAAGGATCATAAGTTCAGATTATTACGCCTACATTTAATGTTGGCATTTTATTCGTGTAAAATCTTTTCCTCTCACCGTGAATGTTTATATTTAATCCGGCGAGGCGTTGAAACGGGTTTTTTTAATGGGAAAAAATAATTTGATTTATCATAGAACTGTAAGTATCATTTCCGTCGTCTAGGTTATACTATTTAGTGGTGCATTAGTGTTTATTCAGTTGTAACACAAACAAAAATGCACTAAAGTAAACTAATAAAAATTATGACGTCTTGCCATCCTTGTCATGCTCGTAAAGTAGGAGCAAGACAGTAATTTTGTTTATATATGCAGGTGCATACCTAAGAATAGGGGATTGAGGATATAGGTAATATATTTAGTATTAATAATAAGCACTTTCATCTGTTTGTTTGTGCTCGCATCACGCAGAAACCACTGCATGAATTTTGATAAAACAGCTTCTATCTTGGGCTACCTACATCCAATAATACATTTTATCCCGCAAACTAGAAGTTATTTCAAATGACAATGATAAAACAAAAGCCACGAGTCTGCCTAGTCGCGGACAACACTACAAACGCCTAGTTACCTACTACGATACATATTACGAGTACAACACCAATATTAGTATAACTCCGCTAAGTACTATTGTAAGCATGATGATACGTATTGCGTGTATCATAATAATTAACGTGTGATTTACGTATTAAATTTTATGATATTTTGAAAATATTTTAACTCAGACCGGGTATTAAAAATGGTCATAGAGTAAGTAGATACTTAGTATTAGTATATTTTAGTTGGTACCTATATAAGGTATCAAATTATAAAAGTTTTATTAAATAAATAATAGTTGAAAAGGGCACAAGAGGCGACGGACAATAATTATCATATTCCCAAAATAAAATATATATTCATATTGACAACTGGACACAAATTTGACACTTATTGTAGAGTACCTAAAGCGTGTTGAAGTCCAGGCGGCAGGTAGCCCTAAAGCAGGGGTCGGCAACCTTTTGAGTCGGAAGAGTCAAAAATTATAATTTACGAAATTTCAAAGTTTTTAAAGAGCCACAAAAGTTTTTCCTGCCAACAATGAATAGTACGTACTTGCATAAATACAGTTTTTTGATAAACAAAACGAATCTATTTATTCATAAGACAAATATCTATGAAAAGCGAATACAAGTGGCTGAGAGATAGAAATGATGCGTAATCCTCGTAAATCGATTCAGAACGACTTTTTAAGTTTTTTTTATAAAATATGTCGCGTCAAGCACGGCAGGGTGCGACATCAGATGGTCATCTTCTTCACTTTCCATTTTTTTATGGGCGCTACACGGTTCTCCAGGCGATGAAGTCAAACAATTCACGAATCGTTCACAATTTATTAAGACTTAATCTTTTAAATAACTTAGTAAGTATGTAGCTATGCGGTCACAGACAAGTCCCTTGATACACGTCTTGCTATGACCACGTTTAAAGAATAACTGTCCCAATATTCAAAGCAAGACTTATCACAAAGGCTTTGTCCAGGCGTCCCGGAAGTCAATGGCGACACCTGCGTTTCCGCGTTTATAACAGACATTTTAAAACACAGTCAAATTCGAACTTATTTCTTTACGAATTACGCACCGGAAATAGTCTTAAAACTATTTACAATGTTTTGCAAACATCAAATGAGTGTCTTATTACACTTCCGTATTCAAAACTATTTTTCCAAACGGAAACAGCTACCCGGAAATTAATCCTTATTGCCGAGATAACAATCAAATGAACTCCTTATAGGATTAGACAATATATTGATATATAAACCAAGAATAGTTAGCATCAACGTTTCCATATTGTCGTTCAATTTCCGACAAATAAATAATATTTGCATGGAACGAGCCGCAGCGTCACATCCAAAGAGCCACATGTGGCTCGCGAGCCGCAGGTTGCCGACCCCTGCCCTAGAGTTATACTGGAAATCGACGTCGATTCTCATTACTTCATCTGTCTATTTTTTATTTTGTTTTCTTTGCTACTCTCCCCTCAGCGGATTTGAGAATGATTTTATATTGTGTTACATAAAATCATATTTATGCTCAACATGTTTAGCGTTATATTGACACGTAAATTAATAATGTTCATGTTGTGTACACGTATTCACGCTCTATCATGATTAGTAGAGTAAACGGGCCCTACCTAGACAGTGGTAGAGTCAGATAATTCTCACATAAATTTGAAAAGTACACAATTCTGAGTATGCGGAATCGAACCCGCTTGTTTCCAAGGCAAACATGCGACGAAACTATGTATAATTTTCATAGAGGAAGAAAAAAATGATTTGGTCAAGTTAGAATCGTTATTTACATTTTGACAGAAACGAGATACATGCATAAGAGTGAAGGGGATGCAAATGGCATATTTGGTCTTGCTCAATGTATGGGTTTTTATTTCAAGAGCCACCAATTTTCTGGTGTCAATCGAAATTAGTTTCAGTGGTTGTGGTGAAAGTCGTACAAAAACGGTTAGCTTTGCTTTCATTACTTTTTATGCATTGTTGCTGATCCTTGAGGCGTACTCATAGCTGCACATCTATTACATTCTTTTTTTAAGATCACCGTATTTCGTATAAATCCAAAGACTCACAGCCACCTACGTATTGTAATAATAATAATAATAATAAATCGCCAGACAGACACACCAACTGTACGGTCCCAAACTAAGCAAAGCTTGTACTATGGGTACCGTACAATGGACTGGGGGCGATCCCAGTGACACCCAGACCTGGGCAAATTACGAAAAGGCCATTTCCGAAATTTGCCCTGGCGGGAATCGAACCCGCAACCACCATGTGCAGTGAGCCGAGCGGCCTACGCTCGAACCACTGCGCCAAGCGGTCGTCAATGGTTGGTTATTTGCTTATCGTCTGATCCGAATATTTATATTTACTCAGCAAGTACCGTACCGTAAAGTACCTAAGTACATATTCAGCTGACAGCAAACAGAGCCGTTATGGAAGTATTATATTAAAAAAGTGGGCAGACTAGTCGGTGCGAACTATCTATATCTAAGTAAGTACCTACTGCTATGAAATCTGTAAATATTTCCTACAGTCATAGCATGGAAAATTAACAGAGAAGGCAATTCTTTGGTTTCCATAGTTGAATTATCCCTCTGCCAAACTATTAGGCTATGTGGCCGTTATATGTCTTTATCAGGTACAATTTTTCGTTGTTGATAATGCTATTGGCTACAGAGAAGTACAAATGTACCTTGTGCGAGTGTTCGTCATTCTTCTCCTCCTAAACTCTTGACTCTCATCTATACTATTATTTTTCTTTCCCTTACTCCTTCTTATCTAAAGGAACGTTTTGAGTTCTTTTATGAATCGCATTCGCGATCCTTGAGATCTTCAGAGAATTGAAGCCTCAACATGCCAGCTCACTCATCAATTTACTACGGCAAGTCATTTACGGTTCAGGCTGTTAGGCTGTGGAACGACCTACCTCGCCTATCAGGCTTGCTGAATCCCTGGCGATTTTTTAAAAAAATACTGAAGACTCACTATTTGCCTTCATAGTTTTCACTTTATTATGTATTATTATATATAACTAGCTGTGCCCCGCGACTCCGTCCGCGTTCTGTTGAATTTTTTCCTGAATGTTATTTGCTATAAACCTCACGGAGACCGAGACCTTTCCAACGAATGCAAAACCGTGGAAATCGGTTCGTGCGTTCTGGAGTTATAGCGTCAGGAAGGAAAACCCGACTTATTTTTATATAGTAGATGTCTTTGTTTAAATCATTGGTATTTATTGTCTATATTTATGTATGTATGTTATGTATGTATTTATATAGTATATATGATACAAGTTAATGGTTGAATAATGAATACACTGTTGACTACTAGGTACCTTGACAACATGACATAATTCTGGTCCAAAGGTTGTCTGGAAGAGATCGCAGTCTGCGATAAGACCGCCCAACGTACACTATTATTTTTTATGTTATCTAAATATATATAACTCAAAGGTGACTGACTGACTGACTGACTGACTGACATAGTGATCTATCAACGCACAGCCCAAACCACTGGACGGACCGGGCTGAAATTTGGCATGCAGGTAGATGTTATGACGTAGGCATCCGCTATGAAAGGATTTTGCTTAATTCTAACCCCAAGGGGATAAAATAGGGGATGAAAGTTTGTATGAAACTTTGTCAATTAAATTCCACGCGGACGAAGTCGCGGGCACAGCTAGTTAGATAATATATTCCGAACTTTAGTGTGCAATAAAGAGTTATTCAATTCAAAATTCAAAATTGTTTTTATTCATGTAAGCCAACAAAGCATTTATGAATAGTCAGAATCTACCACCGGTTCGGAATGCTGCTTCCACTGAGAAGAGCCGGCAAGAAACTCAATGGTTACTCTTTTCAATGAATGAAAGATTCTATTCTATTATATTCTAAACGGCTTGACCGATATTAATATTTTTGTATTGTTATTATGGGGTCTGCTAGATGTTTCTTAGCTATAGTTGGACCCGGTAGGTATCACTGTTGTCGACATCCAAAAAATCGGCAAGCGGAGCTGCGAGAAAAAGCTATATCTAACTACAAAAATATTGTTTTACGATCACAGAGTAAGCTATGAATGAGTCCGCAGTCGCTAAACGCACAAAAGGTAACATTTAATGGCGCGTTTACCTCTAAAATAATTACAACTCCTTTCATCGCACCGTCAAATGGATCCTTCACTAAAATAAAATAATACCTCAAAGTCCTTTCAAAGGAAGTACAGAAAGTCTGCTAATTTTAATTAAATTTAAACATTGTTTGTATTGTGTGTGTGTGTGTGTGTAGTGGTGTTTTTATGATCGATGCTACGTACATTTGCGTTGTTAAATTGATGGTTGAAAGTAATTACGGTTGCGTCGACTTCTGAAGCGAAGATTGCTTTGTATTTTTAATATTATCGGATCATAGTAAACACCGGTTCTGGACTGACGTTTGTTAATTCTTTTCAACTCCTATGTTTTCTTCCAAGTTCCAAGATAATTGAACTAAGTATTGCTCAGGATTCGAAGTTTTAAATTTGGCGTCGTCGTTGGAGAACCAGCTGACAGGAGTTACAGTGGTGAATATATATTTCTTTCGTCTTCACAACACTTCTTCACGGGGTCAAGTTTTCACAAGGTCTTAGCGAGGTCTAGACCTGACCGAGTCCCTAACAAGAAGTCTGAGGTATAGAGATTGAAATTCTAAATCTGTCTTATGGGTGTCCCCTCTTTTACGATATCGATCATTTCTTTAGTGTGGGTGGACATGATCCAAATAAAATAAATTGTCTTTCTGGTGATTTTTATTTCGATCTCCAAATAATTGTATAACCTTTGAGGAAGGTCACAATCATTGTTTATTTCCGGGAACGTTGGTAATGGGAACGCGAGACTTTTTCTTGTGAAATCGTATCCTACACATAATATGCGCAACCCGATGGGTCGACCTGTTGCTTTTGGGAGGGATGGATCTTATAACGTGTTTCTTACACATCAATTTATACAGATGCTAAAACATCAAAATAGGTCAAGCCGTTTAGGAGAAGAAGAATGACCTATGAACGCACGCACACGGGACTTTTATATTAAATACTAGCGGCCCGCCCCGTTTCGCACGGGTACATTGCGGTTACAATATTCGAGTTTTAGTAAGGATCCCTAGTTTTTTTTTAAATATATTATAGCCTGTGTCACCCGGGGATAGTGTAGCTTCCCAACAGTGAAAGAATTTTTCAAATCGGTTCAGTAGTTTCGGAGCCTATTCATTACAATCAAACAAACAAAGTTTTCCTCTTTATAATATTAGTATGATACATTTGACGATGTACCAAGTGTATGTAGAGCCAAGCTATGCCAATTGACTAGAACTCTTATACGGGCTGGCTCGATCGGGATAGTACCACCCTGTCACAAAAGATTGGCGTAAAATAGCTATTAGCTGCGTTTCGTACGATGAGTTAGAGAGACGGAAGCCCACGCCCCACTCCTACTCCTCTCGACTCCCTCTTCCCAATCCTCTTCTGGTCGGCATCGTGCGAGCAATGCCTTTGGTATTGAAAGTATATACTCGTTGGCTACGTTAATTGACATTACCAATTGTTAAAAAATTTAAAGTCAAGTCTTAACTAACTAACTAACTTTAATTGTACCTACCTATGCGGTGATCACGCGTGCTAAATATACGTTTTATTTTACAAACTATAGCTTGCCAAACTTTACTTTCAGTTTTTTGTTAGCAAAGTCTCTGTGAGAAATTATTTTATTTTTAAATTGACTGGGAAAAGTGTATAGTTCTGTTTGGATTCCAAGAAATATGATATTTAGTTTACTTACAAAAAAAATATAGATCTTTCGATGCCGCTAGTTTAAAATCTAAACTGTTTATGGAATCGGGTGCCTCGTAAAACTGTGTTTTATATAACATACTTTGGCTGAACATGCCTACTACGCAAGTAAACAAAGTCAAGAAAAACATATTATTATTCTTTCAATATTATTTTTCGATATGTACTGACGGCAGGGATGGCACTACCCGAGAATAATGAACATAATATGTGTCATAAGTTGTATAGGCGATGATATTTATGGCTTTATATTTTTTAACACCGTCCAGAAAAATATGTACGGTTCGCGTGATGTTAAGCGGTTTCGTTGCCTAAATATGCTTGCAATACCAAAGGCATTGATCGAATGTTGCTGACCCGAAGGGCAGTGGGACTGATAGAGGGGCAGGCGGGGGGGTGCTGCAAAAAATAGAGACGAAAACCGTTAAATCGGTGTAATGGTTTCCCTAATCCGAACTCACGGCTTGGAAATGTGAAAGCTAAACTGCCAACCCTGCGTGCGTCGAGTAAATTTAAAATCACTGGTAAATATTCTGCTTTGCATAACCTCAGTGCGAACTGCGAGCGTTCGTCGAAGTTAGTACATTCCTTGAATGAAACAATATTATAGTAGACACGTATGTACCGAGCGAATAATTTAGGAATTCCGGGAGATTCAGAATACATACCAACTAAACTAATATCAGTAAGTAGGTGTAGCAAGGTCTAGCTCTTAGGCAGCTCTTAGGTAGGTATCGCTCTTGCCCGAGGTGCGCTAGCGGCGATTTGACTTCCTGGACGTTGTCAAGAGCGCCACATACCGTGTCCAACCATAACAAAGAACCATCTATAGGTGACCCCTTAAGCACAAAAAAAAAAACAAATCGGTCCTGTCGACTCTACACGCGTGAATTGCGCGGTTAGCCTATAATGTTATTCCAAGGCATGATCTCTACCTTATTTTATTCAAAAGCTGTTTTAGATGCACCAGGTGGTTGCGGGTTCGATTCCCGTCGTGACAAATTTCGAAAATCCCAGGCGATCCCAGTGACCTAGGCAAATGACGAAAAGGCCCGTCATTTGCCTAGGTCACTGGGATCGCCCCCAGTCCATTATGGTCCATTACGGTAACCGTAGTACCTACAAGCGTTGCTTAGTTTGAGTCCATACAGTTGGTGACACACCTGGCGATATTTATTTATTTATTACAAAAAAACTAAATGTGTATGCGATGTAGTATTAAATACAGAAAAAAACTCCAATTTGTTAATGAAACTGTTTTCATAGGTATAACGCTTGACTCTAAATTACAGTGGGGCCCACATATAACAGCTCTAGTTAAGCGGCTCAGCTCCGCCGCCTACGCTGTCAGAAAAATCAGACAGTCGAAACTGCGAGAATAGTTTATTTCAGCTATTTTCATAGTGTCATGTCGTATGGTATACTACGAGTATTGTGGGGCAGAGCGGCTGACATCGAATCGGTTTTATTTTACAAAAGAGGGCCATTAGGGCCACCTATTATTTAGGTAATCACGATTTCCTGAGGGGACTGTTTAAGGAAATCAATGTTATGACTGTCCCATGCCAATATATCTACATCTCTTTAAAAAGCTGGGTGATAGTCATCGTTATAATACTAGAAATAAGGACAAATTAGATCAACACTTCGGCTAGCAAACATTCACACATCTTTCATGGGAGACTATGTTAAGTTCTATAATAAAATACCGTTAAGCATTATCAGTCTAAGTGAAACCAAATTCAAAACGTGTGTAAAACGTACGCTATGCAGGAAGGCTTACTACACACTAGACGATTATTCGAATGATAAAGATGCTTGGCTAAGTGCTGCTTTACCGGAACGATTATGCTCATTTTAATGTCCTTGTTTGCGGTGGCTTTGTGGAGCCGGTCACCCTGTTCCCTCTATTATGCTTGAGGAGAGTGATGCCGCTTTTCAAGTCATGCTCGTGCGCGGGCGCTCCTTGCGGGAATTGGTCCGCTCACTTTCCTCTTAACAACATCGTTGTTAAACTCTATTCATTTATTTAGCATGGAAGGTATCACACCAAAGCAACTATCTTCTTATCCACCTTTATTTTATTAATATTTATTTTGGTTTGTAAACAGTAAGTGTGAGTAGGTATGCACACTCCACTAAACTAGCTTTCTCGTTATATTTAAATACATAAATCTGAGTGAGATATGATTACCATTTACTTATTTAATGACAATGGTGTTGCCTGCTCAGATTCTGTTCCTGACACCATATTTTATTCATTGAAAAGAGTAACCATTGAGTTTCTTGCCGGATCTTCTCAGTGAAAGCGGCACTCCGAACCAGGGGTAGATTCTGACCATGCATAAATGCTTTGTTTTCTTACATGAATAAAAACAATTTGGAGTTTGAGCTTTAAATGTTTCACATCAAAAATAAGGATAATGATAAAGACCTAATTGTATTCTTAATTAATACTGTTTGTTGCTTTAATAACAACTTGTAGTGTAATAGTTGTTCAGTTTATGTTGTTATTATTAAAATACGTAAGCGATACGCGATTAACTTTTAATGACATGTGAGCATTGCGAAAATAACTACACAAAAACATATCCATTAAATAGTTATGTTCATGTGTGAATATAAGTACATATTAGGATGGGTCATGTCAATCAAAAGTCTGCTGACGTCACAACTTGCCACGTTCTAATAAAGTTATGAGTACACGCAGCAAGTGTTTTAGTTTCCTAGAAACTAATCATACAGCCAAAACACCTCTAGGTATGTTTTATGGACTAGTTAGCGATTGACCCTTATGCAGTGTGACGATAAGGCCGAAGATACTAAAGTGCGGTCGCGGAGCAGGAAGAATTTCGTACATTAACCTGTTATTACCTATCTCAGTCACTCCCGCGTAAATCTAATACGTCTTGCTCACACAGTTGCCGTGACCGCCGTCCTCGGGGATTGTAAACCTTTTACCTGAGTGCTAGCTATAAGCTAGTATATTTTTTCCACTTGAAATATTTCATATAAACCGCACTTGATGCAACAATGTTTGTGACCACTGTCAGTAGACAAAGAGGTCATTGTACGAAATTCTTCCTGCTGCGTGACCGCACTTTAGCTGACTCTTTATCAGTCTGTTTAATTTAGATTTGAAGGGACGTGGTAGAGCCAAGCTGTAGCCAATTGACTACAGCTCATATTCGCGCTGGCTCGACCTGGGTAGTACCTACCTCGCACAGAAAATCGGCGTAAAGTAACTATTATAACATCGTTTCGTTCGATGAGTAAGAACCGAACGCCCATCCTCCCCCCATACCATCTCTCTATCCTAATTCCTACTCCACTATGGGTCGGCAATGTGCGAGCCATTGAGATTGCAATCGCCAAGGCTACAGTTACTTCTTAACATCAGACGCGTTGTACGCTTGTTGACTTTGATATATAAGTATAGTAAAAAAGCAACGTTCAATCGATCATCGATCAATGGCCGTTCGACGGTCGACCGATTGTAGTGGCACCACCCTGCTTAACTAACTACTTAAACACCCATTCACATAAATCATGAACCGACAATAAATTTTAAACAAATACACATAAATTGATATCCATCATGATTGTAAATCACTGTTATATAGAAAGCATATAAATGTTATAGGTATACCACAAGTTTTCATAATGACGGTAATAATATATATTTATCGATTGGATAATCGGACGGATGTTTGGGATGTATTCGGGTTCCGCGGCAAAAAAGTAAAAACCATTAGGGTGACCATGCTGCGCTATGAACGAGCGGGTCTACAGTTTTTCTAGGCTTACAGGAAATGCAGCAATCCTATTGGTCGAAGCGAGTGGGCCCGCTTCGTAGCACAACCAAGGTGACTACCATCCTTAAGGGATCAATCATAGGTCCATTAGTTTAGTGATCTGGGTAAATTTTAGCTGATCCCTACAATCACAGAAAAAATATAAATAATTATCAAAACATTATCTCGAACATATATGTATAAATGATGTAGTACAAGATTTTTTAAAAAAGGTAAAATTCGGTTTATTTGTGACCATGACACACCTGCCTTTTCTATTTTTCTCTCGGGATCCCGGGATTGGAAATCGTAAGTATTCGTTATCCAGATTCAATACTAACCAAAGAAATCACTTACAATAGGTACAACTTACGAAGATAAATGTTATTACAACCTTGACATAAGTATTTTTGAAGCGCTTGAGTCATTTATAATTAACCGCTTCCGTTCGTGCTTCGGAGGGCACGTAAAGTCGCTAAGCCATGTTGGAAGCCTTCTATCATCTGAAAAATCCGACACCAGACCCGCTAGCTCATACAAACGAAGGAACGAATAATTGGCCAAATAAAATCCAATGTACGGAACAATATGCCGTTGACCCACTTTGTACTTGTGCGTTGTTATTTGAACGTCTTTCGCGTTAGATCATCGCGCGGTGCGAAGGACGCATCATTATTAGACATTTCTAAATAACTGTACTATAGGAAGTAGGTATGTTTTCGATTGCGTTTGCAGTTATACAAGAATTTCCTTGTCACTAGGCCGTGCGTGGTATTTCTGTACGTACCTACTGTATGTTTTAATATAATAGATATGCGATAAATAGCCCTAATAGTATTCATAAACGCTGAACGTAGCATAAATTGTTTTTCGGTCGCTTGGTATATTTTATACGAGTATTGTATCTACTATTTATATTAATGAACTCGGAATGTTCTCTTCTTTTATTAGACATTATGATTGAAACGACAGCGAAAAAAAAATTCAGGGAACCCCACTTTTTGGATGTAACATGCGCCATATTGATTTTGTTTCTAAAAAAGTAGCCCAAACGACACATTTTTTTGAAGTAGGTATAATAGTATTAGGCGTTTATTTATTACAAATAAATAGTTTAGAGTACACTGCAATAGCAATTCAGATGAACGCTGTTCAGCTGTTTTGTAAAACAGCAAATAATACAATCCCTCTTCGACATATTATGCTTCTAAAATTGGCAATTTATATCACCTTTTACAGACTGTTAAATATTAAAAGCCTCTTAAGCGTTAGCCGTAGTGCTATGCCTAGTTCTAAAACTAAAAAAAAACTGTGTTTCAGTATTTGAGTGAGTGACCAATAGTTGCCAACAGACAAACGGAGTTGTATTTGAGTGAGTGGCCAATAGACAAACTGTGTAAATTATAATGTAGACACAATGAAGAAATGGCAAATGACACTGTATTACGTTCTTATGTCGTTATCGCCTATAGAGAACTTTCGGCCGCAAGACATGCCCCTATTGCCCGGGAAAAGTGTGATCAACACTATCCCGGTGTTGTTCGGTGGGCGGACCGAGGCGACCAGTGCTGGGGCAACTCCGGGATTGACGACGGAGTCACCTGATGATATACAATTCGCGTCGGACGAAGTCGATCCGGATTCATTATATATGCCTCAAGTGAGTAGATTTTTATTTTTTATCATTACGTAGTAATTACCGCTGCACTTTTATATTCAGTATGTTTTTTTTCTCACCGTTATAAAAAATCTTAGAATCAAAATAATTGCTGTCTAGTGAAAAGCGTTTCTTGATTCTAGCTAAGTAAGGAAATAAACAAAACAAATAACGCCAGACTCACACACCTGTGCGGTCACAAACTAAGCATCGCTTGTGCTGTACTGTCCGTACCAGGACCGTATAATGGATGCTAGGGGCGATCCCAGTGACACCCAGACCAGGTTTAGTTCATTGAAAAGAGTAACCATTGAGTTTCTTGCCGGATCTTCTCAGTGGAAGCAGGATTCCGAACCGGTGGTAGAATCTGACTATTCATAAATGCTTTGTTGGCTTACGTGAATAAAAACTATTTTGAGTTGAGTTTGAAGGAAAATTACGAAACGGCCATTTCTGTAAAGTATCCCTATAGGAATCGAACGGGCAACCAGTCGGTGCTGTGAATCGAGCGGCCTATACTCGAACCATTACTTGGTGTAATAGTTCGAGTATGAACCTACTTATAGGTTTTTCCCGACAGATAAAATGGGTTTCACAGAAAACTACAGTCCACGCAAACAAATTTTCAGTAGACCAATGTCGCTAGGTTCCGTCTCTCTATCATACTAATATAGATCATCGCAACACAGTATTTAATTAATGTTTCTAACATAATATAAATTAGGATGCCCCTTCATTGTTCTTAAAAAATAATAATTGTTTCTTTATTATAGCGTGGTTCATTGTTTGTTAGGTATATACAGCGTGGTGTGCAAACAATGCATCGGAATAACACGTTGTATCGTTAAAAGTAATAACGACATCATTTATTTGGGTTACGGTATAACCGTGGCCGTTATAACGTTGTTTATTTTGGTTTCAACCAGTTTGTTATATTTTCCGTCATAATTATGACAACGGTATTTATCGTTATATTGCGTTTGTTTGAGGCGATATTTGATTTCGGACTATCAGTATTTTGTTATATATTGTTCTACAATTTATTTATTGGCGACTACGTGGTTATGTGATTTGATTGTAGTCTGCCAGGATCACAGGACCGAGGAGTCACGGTTTTGATACCTGCGCGGAAAAGAATAGGGTTTTGTTGCAAGATTTAAAAAAAAAGTTTAATTTTAAAATTCAAATCGATCTGTTGTTTCATAACAAGCGTCGCGTAATAGCTCATTATAGATTTAACAACTGAGCAACGTTCTAATACAATTATATTGTTTAACGTGGCTGGTGCACAAAAAAGTAATTGTATCCAAAATTTCACTATCATTTAAAAAACTCGTAGTAAATAAATAATTATTATAGATTGTTTCCGGCGGGTTATTTTTAATAATTCGATCGATATTGGAAATGGATTTAAAAGATTAGAAGATTTAATGGATTGAATTGATTTTGATTATAACAGTGAATGAACTATTTTTTTTAATAACTAAAATTGGAAAAATCGCGCAATCACGCAATCAAAACCTACAGTTTAGTTTAGTTTTTAATAATATGTATGTTAGTTTATAAGGTATGTATCTATGGGCCTGCGATGCCTGATCATAAATAAATAAATAAAAAAAATAACAAAAACAAATCGTTCATTTTGATCAGGCCAACGGGGGCACTTACAAATTGATATTTATACATTTTTCCTTAACTCTACAACCGGATTGGAATGCGACCTTGACTGAGAAGACCCGGGAGGAAATTCCGCGGTCTTTCTTATTTTTAAAGCTCAATTTTTTTACTATGGATTAATAGAAACGAAAAGCAAGTATTTTGTGACGCTTAAGTTTCCATATAGATTCGAATGATCTCCCCAGTAAAGGTTAACTAGTGACGTAAGCCGGCAAGAAGCTCAACTCTCTTTAGTGCATAGTTTTATATGCTTTCTTCCGCCAATTGCCATATCACCAACATAAGACCCAAAACAATGTCTGTTTAGTATAGTTTCTTAGATTAACTCGAAAAAAGAGAAGGCACCTACCTTCATTTTTTCGGTCATTGAAATTTTTAATTGGAAATGTATCATGTTAATTATGTCGACACATTATTTAATGATACCATGTGAACACAACAAAAAAGCAATTTTACGCTTGTTCGCCGTAATTTATACATTCTAATCTAATCATATCACTATCGAACGTCAGCTAAACTCGAGTGTGTGCGTCGCCGTATCGGCATATTGGAAAAAAATGATAACAGTAATATCTTAATCAGAAAACAATTCGCTTATTTGCAGTCGCGTTCCTTCACAATCACTGTCAAATTGTATTTTTTAAACCGTGTTCATTAAACACAAATAGACATAATTCAAAATAGACCAGTGTGTGACTCATGAGCAGTGTTTAATTGATGTAATAGTTGTGTAACATGTGTTTGAAAAATCAGTTAATATGTGTGTTTGTGTTTTGTGTTACGACCTCGCTCGCGCAAAATCATTTGTTCCCCCCGAGACTGAATGAGTTTCCCGCAATCCCGGAGAACGGGAATCTGCCATTCCGCCCGCACTATCACGGGCCGAGACCTAATTATGTAAGTTCTTATGAATATTAATTTGCGAAATGTCCGACATTTGGGAAAAGTATTTATTTAGCTAACGTTCCAAAGTATTTTTATCAGGTAACTAAAACCAGGGTACTTATAATCTTTTCCTATGTTCTTTTTTCGCAAATACCTATATTTAATGTGAAGGTTTTACAGTTTTAGGGAGAAATCATGCGAAAATTTATTTTAAACTTCTAAATTAAGAACTTTATTTGTTAAATGTTAATTTCCACAGTATTTTCTTGTCAGTTGTTAAATCCAATGACCGTGAATTTGTGTTGTTTCCTAAAAGGGTATAGTTTCAGAACCGCTACAAAAATAAAACAGAAATCTAGCTTGCTGCTAGTACAAATAGATGGTACCTATTTTTTCACGGGTAATCTCTTTAACAACGAAGGAATTATAGTAATTACAGCGCGCTCAAAACTTACCTTACTTAAATTATTTCAATAAAATAATTTATTCGGCCCCCTGTGATAATAATTTATAAGAACGACTGTTTAAGCGGCGATGTGAGAGATTTGATGATGGACAATGAATTATAATGTGTATCAATTAAATCGTGGTAAAATAGAACGCTGCGACTGCGCTAGAAAACTGGCCATAGGTAGTAAAATAAAATAAAAAATCGCCAGACGAACACCCCAACTGTATGGTCCCAAACTAAGCAACGCTTGTACTATGGGTACCGTACAATGGACTGGGGGCGATCCCAGTGACACCCAGACCCTAATGAGCCAAAGTTGGGCTCATTCGTAGCCGAACTTTCCTGAGTATGTCTCGTTCAGAGGCGAAACACGTGTCGAATTTTATTTTTAATTCGCTTTGTTCCGAGGAAAATTGCATATTATTAGGGTCCCTGACACTCATGACTGACAAACTCGACCGACGGAGTTAGGTTCCATTATCGATCAACCTATTTGATTTATAATTTTGGAGGTTAACAAGCCAAGGCTGAGTGGTGGGTGGGTCCTTATCCTAAATTGTTTTACAATCGATTTCCGCCAAGTAACGCCTGAGTCAATCAATTAATATTATTTTCTATCATTGATTAGTAATTAGTAGTAACACGAGATTGATCCACAAATATTCTCAACAAAGTCAGTCATTACATGCGGCCATTGTTAACAGATCCGTGTGTTAATACACTTGTGATTGATTTTCTTTATGTCTTTTTTTACGTTTAATTGCTTAAAAATATCACATTTGGAAACCTATTAGTGATTTCAGATGCCGCAAACTGGAAGCCGTATCTACGGGATGATGTCCCGTAGGTAGCGTGCTTCCTAGCTAAATAAATAAATAAGTATCACTAGACTGACTCACTAACTGTACGCTCCAATGGATTGGGGGCGATCCCTGTGACACCCAGACCTGGGCAAATTACGAAAAGGCCACTCCCGAAGTTCGCCCTGGCGGGAATCGAACCCGCAACCACCCGGTGCAGTGATTAAAGCAGTCTACGCTCAAACCACTGCGCCAAGCGGTCGCGGAAGTGACTAAGAACAATTAAAACAGCATGTGCTGCTGAGACGAGCCACAAGTCCAAACATTGGACTCTCGTCTTTGTTCGCTTACAATCCGATAAAATAGAGTATTCGGTGATAATGCCAACCCAATGTAAGCACCCCCCCCCCCCTTAGAGAGTAAGGGGGGGGGTGCTGAAAGAGGGAGACCTCTATCCTACTCCCCTTCATGTAATATCCGAGCAATTGCAAGTTCCGTTTGGTATTGCAAGCATCTATAAGCTATGGTAACGGCTTAAAATTAGGAGGGTCGCACGCTTGTTTACTGACTTTGTTAAGTGTATACAAAAAATGTGTCTTTATTATATTACCTAAACAAGTTTAATAAACTATGGATACCGTCAATAAACGCGAAGTGAATATTTATAAAAGGTATTTGCAATAAATTATGATTTTATTTTAAGGTGAAGGCGCCTGTCCAGCCCGCGAAATTCAAAATTTTCGAGTATTTTTATAGGTTATCCAAAATCTGAAAACATTTAAGACAACATTTTGTGATTTGCGACAAACACAGTATGCAGTGCGTTTATTAATACATTTATTTTACTCTAAATATTATCACGGTGGATATGATACTAGTAAAGCACTAAATATACAAAAATTGCCAGATTATCTGGATAGCTGTCGTTCTTGAAATGTTTTAGAGTAAGTTGGATATATTAATAAATGCACTGTACACGGTCTTTTTCGCGGATTACAAAATGTGCCTTTTATTATTGTCAGATTATGAAAAATTTCTAAAAAACCACAAAAAATTTGAACTTCGCGGGCTAGATGGGCGCTTTAGCCTTAATACCGCATTGATTGTCTGTACAAACCATTTTCCTCGAGTAATTCTATGAATCGTAACGAAAGATAACACTGACTGACTCAATAGGAACATTACTCGTAAATTTTCCTCGTTAAGATTTTCATTTAGAAATAGGCGCTGAGTAAATCTATTTATACCTACACTATAATAATTATAATCAAATAAATTAGAGTGTCCTTTCAGGGCGATCTACAGCGAGTCTGTTGGCATTTTTTATTTTTCTCAATAAAAGATAGCAATAATGAATTGTACTGCCATCTTCCTCATTTATCGTGTGACGTAAGATAATGACGTCATTATGTAGGTATACGATTCAAACTAGACAAATTTCCCATCACAAAAAAAATGAAAATTAAAACACCCCCGATGCGGCGACTTTTTAAACTACAAATGAGCTGATAATTTTCAAACGGCTGTACCGATTTTCATGAAACATAGCTAAGAACACTCTCGATCCCAATACCTTACTAACAAAAAAAAAAACAAAATTAAAATCGGTTCATCGGCTTGGGCACTACGATGACACAAACAGACACACATATACACATGTTAAACTTATAACACCCCTCTTTTTTCGGGGGGGTTTATAAAACAGTGAAGCTGTTCACATGTACACAAATTGTCTACCAGTCGCTCATCATCTGTCAAATATATTAGTACTTATTTGACTGGGTCCGCCAAATATCGCACGATATGGCTGCCAACTATTCTGGCGCCCGTCGGAACATAATCAAATGCGTTATTATTTTCAACTACAACCATAAATCATAGCGGGAACCTGTAAACATTTAGCTGGGCTTATAAATTATGTATTTAACATAAATAACTAGACATATATTGATGGGCTCATTTTAGATTGTTAAGATCGGTGCAGATTTGAGTTAACAGTAGCGTAATACTTATACAAAGGTCTTAGTTTAATAATACCCGATATTCTGCACGGCACTTTAATAAATTATTTGGTAAAAATGTAATATTTAATAATATAGAATTTTATAATAAGGTAATAATTTGGTAAACTCAAAAGGCAACACACTGGAGCTATTATATTTAGATATTATTAATGATATCGACTACCCTATGTAATTATTAACTATATAAGCGACTGGCGATTTAAAAAAATAAGAAATATAACAAAATGTAAACAAAGACTAACCCGCTGAGTTTCTTGCCGGATCTTCTCAGTCGAGGTTGCTTTCCGATCCGGTTGTAGATTAAAAAAAAAAAAATGAGAAAATGATAATTTGTAAGTGCCCCCGTATTCCTAAACAAAATAAACGTTTTGACTTTGACTTTGACTTTAAATGCTAAAGTTGACAAATCTGATGGGATCATAAGAAATTGACATTATTAGAAATTACCTATTATCATTTCTATAGGTTGGTGAATACAGTTGCCTAATATTGAGTTTATCAAATAAACCCTTCATACAACCAAATTGAGAAGCTCCTCCTCTTTTTGAAGTCGGTTAATAAAAGTAAACATGCCAATAATATCGTCGTCTGACTTTATTAATCAGTAAGAAGAACATGCTCACCTATAGGTGTTTACGAGTAGGTATGTGGGATTAATGATAAAGAAATTATCTATTTGGAATAACGGAAACAAGTCATTAAAGCGTCAGTCGCCACAATGTCTAACGCACAAACTCAAAACACCAACTCATTTTTTTTTATTGACATATGCCAACAAAGCATTTATGAATAGTCAGAATCTACCACCGGTTCGGAATGCTGCTTCCACTGAGAAGATGAAACTCAATGGTTACTCTTTTCAATGAATTAAAGATGGTGTACATTCTCAGGAACAGCAACAAAAATATGAGCAACACCATTTTCACTAAATAAGTAATAGTAAATAATAATCAAATCTCACTCACCGGATCGCGCCGAATCTTAACTCATAATATTTAGTTGCCTACTATATGATTTAGCACAAAATACTACCTACTTACATGATGATTGATCGTATCTGAGGCTATGAGGTACTTACCTAATCATTATGAGTACCGTATGTTTTTCAATTCATAGGCATTAGGTACTTGAAACTCGCATATTAATATATGCTATGGCGAATTACTCAGAGACATTAGATTTTCAAAGGAATTTCTAGATTATTTAAATAACAAAGTTGGCAAACAAACGTACGACCTGTCTGATGTTAAGCGGTTACCGTAGCCTATAGATGCTTGCAATACCAAAGGCATTGCTCGCTCGTTGCCAACCTAAACGAAAGTGCGCCAGAGGAAGGGATTAAGCTGCCGGTCTTTGCACTCGTCATACGAAAAGCAGCTATAATAACTTGACGTGGGTCTTCTGCGAACAGAAGGTAAAACTCCGGTCAGGCTAGTCAGTACTGAGTATATGAGCTGCGCTTGCGGCTCTACCACGTTGAAAGTTTGCCTGCCGGTTTCTAGATTTAAATGACCAGTGAAAACTACACATTGAAATAAAACTATTTTACGGATTCTATTGCGTTTATCTACTTTTTATGTTCCCGACGTTAAACATCCTAATTTCAATAGGGAAGATGGCTGGGTGCTATCACCAACTTAATATCCAGTAATTAATATAATTAAATCCAAAACCAAGCGTACCATTGCAAGACCTCGAGACACTGTGAGCACTTTCTGCGTGGATCGGACCGCAAACAACAACTAAATATGAGGGTACCCAGTTATTAACTATGACATCAGGACGTCTAACACCTCAGTCCCCCCGTGACCATGGTTGCTGTAAAGCAGCCGAAACGTCGGGAACATAAAAAGTAAATAAACGCGATATAATCCGTAAAATAGTTTTATTTCAATGACCAGTGAAATATAACTTTTTCTTGTTTTATAAAAATATATAATTATTATATTTTTTTTTGTTTTTACCTATCAACTTTTTTTCCACAGAAGAAATGTAGCCCTTTGTTACCCCTTTGAAGAAAGTTTAAAAAAAAAAAAATCACTGCGAAAAAGTGTTTTAATTGACTTATTACATTGTGGGCCTATAAAAGACACTGCAGATGAACATAAATATAAGTTATTTAATCATTTTTATCACATCTCCGATTTAAGGGGCATAAATGCACACATACTTCTGCATGAATCTCTACAACGCAGAATCTAAACTACGATTAAATCGAATAAAAATAAAACTATGTGTTTACCTCATGCCTCATTTCGCGATGCCTCAGCACGTGTATAGCGCTCCTTAAATAAATCCATCTACCGTACAAGGTTAACATATGTTATGTTTAGTAAGTACCTACATATAACACCTGGATAACAGTTGCTTATAGATTTGTATTAATATGTAGGTGATGTAACAGGCTAATGTGGACTTTAAATAACGATGGCGTAAGTACATTTTATAATCCGCATTAATTATTATATGGCATGTGTTATAACTTGAGATGAGTGATGTCAAAAGCTTTTACGCCAGCTGCGGCTGTCGCGACTTTTAACGATAAGCTTATTTTTCCTTAATGATGGCATTTAAAAATAAAAGTAGCATAAGTTACTGCTTATAACAACAGCTATCTACCAGTGAAAGTCCCGTCAAAATCAGTCCAGCCGTTTCCAAGATACTCTTTGATTTCACGTGTTTTTATTTTTTTACGCGAAACCCAAATTGTTTTTCTAAAATTAAAGTAGCCTATGTTACTCCTTAAGACATCAGCTATCTACCAGTGAAAGTCCCGTCAAAATCTGTCCAGCCGTTTCGGAGATTACCCGGAACAAACACACAGACAGACAGACAGACAAAAAAAATTTAAAACGCGTTTTTTTTATAGGTGTCGTATGTACTTTCATATGCATTTAGTGAAAAGGTGTTATTTTGATATTACAAACAGACACTCCAATTTATTTATTTGTATAGATTTTTCATGTTCATTCACATTTTTAACTTAGTTACGTGTTGGGAACTAGTAATTTTTATATAAGAGTTAACAGTTATTTAAAAATTGAACCTTAAAAACATGCCAAGATTACGACTGATAAGGAAAAATGCACTGCATAAATATCATGTTCATTGCGACATTAGATCTTATTTTATGTAGTGAAGTCACGCGCGCCCACTTGCTGGTAGAGAGACAAGTATGTAGCCAAAGACTAGTCTCTATCATCGGTCTTTGTTGTGATATAGGATCTATTATCAATCTCTATCTTATAGATATTTGACGACCGCTCTGCGTAGTGATTCAAGCGTAGGCCGCTCGACTCTCTGCACCGCGTGGTTGCGGGTTCGATTATTATTTATTTATTTATTTATTTTTACATCAGGATTATATTCGTTTTAATGGCTTTTTCAAGTAATTTACCCTTGGCTGGATGTCACTGGGACTCCCTGCAGTCCGTTTTATGGTACCTCTTCAGTTGGTATGTCAGTCTCTCCTTAAACTCGCACTTACCATAATCTCTAGTTCCAGTGAGCTACCAATCCGACTTTTTTACAATAATAAAATCTATCAGCAAGGACCACTGTAATAATTCAACTATTCTAAATTAAAATCGATTCTTCCTCTTGAAAGCTACGGTGACACAGACAGACACAGACACTGATACACATGTTAAACTTATAACACCCCCTGTTATCCGTCGGGGGTAAAAAGAGATCAAACGTACCTACAAACAAAAGGTATTGCATCACAATTTTAAATATAATACCCCAATGTATTTTCGATTCCCATTACTTATCTGATTCAACAACTTGCTATAGATATTTGTATCAATAAACTCACAAAGATAAATTCGATCTGTTACAATAAATTGTGTTTGTATATTCGCATGTTTACGCTTGCCTGCACTCTGCCCGGCATGTGTACAGTACTTATAAACTAACGGCAAGGTTAATAGGTGTTTTGTCTGGTTTTAGTATACACTTGAGCACACCTGGTCAACAGGCTTCAGGCGCTCCAGACATGTATACCACTTAAAATGAAATGAAATGCTTGAAATGGCCTTTACGTAATTTGCGCAGGTGACTCTGGGATCGCCCTCAGTCCATTGTACTGTTAGGGTCGGGATGCTGGAGACTTTAAAAAAATAGTTATTGATTTGGCTACTTAGAATTATTTAATAGAAAAAGAAATGAAAATACATTTGAACATTGTGTCCACATCAGAATCAAACTTCGAACTGCCATACGCAATACAATATGCAATACTCGGAAATGCTTATCTAGGCTTTGCCTTCAAGTGCGTCACAATAATTTGTATCAAATGGAGTAAACAACTGCAGCCATGTCAGCAGTTTATTTTATATTAACTAGCTTTGGAGCTTGAGATATGACAGTACGGAACCCATAGTACAAGCGTTGCTTAGTTTGGGACCGTACAGTTAGCGTGTCAGTCTGGCGATATTTATTTATTACTAGCTGTGCCCCGCGACCTCGTCCGCGTAGAATTTAACTTAAAAAAAAATTCGGGATTATCGGGATAAAAAATATCCAATGTGTTAATCCCGGTTATAAACGATCTGTGTTCCAAATTTCATCCAAATCCGTTCAGTAGTTTTTGCGTGAAGGAGTAACAAACATACATACATACATACATACATACATACATACATCCACACTCACAAACTTTCGCATTTATAATATTAGTAGGACGTAGGATTTATGTACTCAAGAATGATTGCTGACGCAGATATTTCGTCCAACTCCTATTCTTACTTTCGATTAAATTCTTGCTATAATGGCCAGGACTCGGCCATTATAGCTAATTTACATCGATCTTCTATGAGATGGTGGTACTACCTGGGTTGAGCTGGGCCTTTTATGAGGTGATTCCCGGTCGAGCTAGCGCGTTTATAAGCTGTAGTCCTTTAGCTACAGCTTGGGTCTATCAGCGTCAGGCACATCACGTCACCGCAAGCGAATAATTCTGAAAGGAATAAAAACGACTAGTAATTCTATTTCCATCTGATATTCTTGGACACCGACTAGGTTCGGATCTATCGTTCGTAACTCGGGAGGCAAATTTTTTCAATGGAAGTGTTTACATTGCGCGCGCCCGCTCGTAACTGGGATTGCCAGTTTAATTTTAAATTATCGCTGTTAGTATATGGGATGGACGTTTCATGTACTCACAATTAGCATTAACCTTTTGTAAGACAAGTATTTTTGCAGAGAAAACAGCAATAGTATCTGTGTACTAACATATAGTACAAGATAAATAATGCCACAGCTTTTTACCACATCGCGACTATTCAAGCAGGCCACAATTCCAGATTTTTGCGTGACACTTGTCGCTATAAACAGAAGTATACTTCCTGGTAGCGTCGCTGTACAGGCGACAAGATCGCTACACGTTTGCCACCTATCTCTGTCGCCTGTCACAGCCTCGGTCTGCGTGCAACACGATAAAGCTGAGAGCACATTGGCAGGAAAAAGTCGCGCGGGCGATATCTGCTAAATATTTTTCATTTGTATATTGTTGCGTCACCGTCGCTATTGCCTTACTCTGCATTCACACGAGTGAGACAACGAATATTTTGCTACATATTCTCAACAGATCATGGCCGTGTTCGGCACAAGTATACGGTAAGATGTATGAAAAAATCGTTTTTTGTTAACCGTTTGAATTATCGCTAACTAGTGCTACCACGGTAAATGATTTAGTCCAGTGAGTACCAGGTACTAAGACTACAGCTTACCCCCATGGTCTTTCCAAGAGTAAACGGGTGTTTTTACATTAGCCATTGATTGACACCGCCACGATGTCGACGGACGATATCGGAGATTAGTTTTCTGATCGAATGCTGGGGTGCTACTCTTAGCAAAGATAATCGATATATTGTGAATTCGTGACAGTCGTAGCGTTTGTTTCTACTATAGGTTCCATATTTTTTGCCGTCGTATCGATTACTAAACGAACGATACAAAATTATCATTCGTTCAGACGATATACGACGGCAATAAAGATAGAATTTAGAGGAGGATTTGACACTACAAATGTCACGATATATCGATCATCGTTGCTGAGAGTAGCATCCCTGCTCCCACATCGTGGTCTATCGCTGCGTAGCTTCGCTTACTATCGCACTTAACATGATGTGAGGGATCAGAAGGTTTGTGACGCTAATGTTTGAGTAGCTTTCCATCCGCCGATGTCGTGTCAGTGTCGTTGTCGGCCCGTGTGAGGACGCGCTATCTTGTAACAGTAGTGTGAGTGTGTTGTGAGCCAAGTCCCATTCAAAGACCTAAGATTGACGTCAAGTCCTTGTCTCCAGGTCGACGACCCCGACCCCCCGGACCCGCAGTACCCAGTGCGGCACGCGGGGCTCCCTCTGGGGCTCGCCGTCAACCCACTGCCCCTCCAGTTCTCCGACCACGAGCTCAAGTTCAACGTCTCGTGGTTGCCGCCTAATGGTAAACCATATTAATCAGTATCCACAGGGTCTTTCAAAAGTTAGAACCAATACTAAAAATATGATAGCCACATAATAGTCTGCCTGTTCGGGGAAGAAATAAGCAGCCACCCAGACTCGGTATATAAACCAACTAATTTATAAACCAAATAAATTGATAGATTATAGAAGAGATCAACAATACCGAACTGGTTCTGATGATGAGATACAGGGACCCTAATAATATGCAGCTATATTTTTATTATTTAAAATTTTAAATATTTTATCATTTTATAAGCAGTGATAGCCGATTGGTTAAGCACGCGCCTTGCAGGCACAAGGTCCTGAGTTCGAACACTGGTTCATACCTCTGGGTCTTTCCAAATCTTTTTGCAAATCATGATTTAAATGATTATCACCCGCTTACGGTGAAGGAAAATATCGTGAGGAAACCTGCATGTCGTAGAAAAATCTAACCAATCTTCGAAAGACATGTAAAATCCGCCAACCCGCACTGGGCCAGCGTGGTGAATTATGTCCTGAATCCCCCTCGTATTGGGGGAAGGCCGTATATATTATTTATTTTTTTAAGTCATATTTTTAACGAGTGAGAGAAGATTAAATTTTATATATATTTAACTTAACTAAAATTTCGGGATTATCGGGATAAAAATCTTATGTGTTAATCCTGGTTATAAACTATCTGTGTTCCAAATTTCATCCAAATCCGCTCAGTAGTTTTTGCCTGAAAGAGTAACAAACATCCACTCTCACAAACTTTTGCATTTATAATATTAAGGGGGTATGTAGATGTAGGATATGTAATTAATTACCTAACTATTAAGAAATTTGTTATACCCCTCTCTCCCAAAGAATCCAGTGTAAAAGTAGCGTTTTCAGAAACCCAAAACCCAATGTCGATCATAAAATCAGTTAATACCATAATAACCAAGAATAGACCTTTCATCTACCTACTCGTAAACCAGTTGTTTCTTGTGCATTTTCTTTGCACAACTTGGCTGTAAACGTCTTGTTGTTAGTCATCCCAGTAGCTTGTGTACGTCGTTCATCGCGCTCTGGGTAGATACTGTAATCGTGGCTGGGGCACATGGATTAACAATATGTATAGATAGATGTGTGCCGGGTTTTTCTCACATCAGAAAAAATACCCAGTGTTTTAGTATACAAATATTTTGATTTTTCTAAAGATTGATCATAAACAGAGAATATAAATAAATAAATAAATATCGCCAGACGAACACACCAACTGTATGGTCCCAAACTAAGCAACGCTTGTATTATGGGTACCGTACAATGGACTGGGGGCGATCCCAGTGACACCCAGACCAGGGAAAATTACGAAAAGGCCATTTCCGACATTTACCCTGACGGGAATCGAACCCGCAACCACCCGATGCAGTGAGCCGAGCGGCCTGCGCTCGAACCACTGCGCCAAGCAGTCGTCATATACAGGGTGAAATTGAATTAATTGGCCAAACTAGAGCCAAAAGGTGGTAGAGCCAAGCTGTAGCCAATTGACTACAGGGTAGTACCAACCTCTCACAGAAAGTCGTCATTAAGTAGCTAGGTATTAAAGCTACGTTTTGTACGGTCCCACTTCCTTACTGGGCCCGTACCGCGTTAGCTACTTAAAACGCAATAGAAAAGCAAACGAGAGCGTTTGCTTTTCAAACGCTCGGCCAAATAATTGGTACTCCACTCGCGTCTAATTTGCGAGTGGCTCATATGCCATCGAACGCTTGGTAGTTTTTTAATGATGATTTTTTAGCGGAAAAGGGAAGATCTTCCAGCCAGGCGGGTGTTATGCCTGGCGGGGCGGCCGCTATGCCCCGCTGGTTATTCTCGGGGTCTTGTATATATAGTCACGATGCTTGCGAGTCTTAATATTGCGTGATTCAGTTTTTCTACGAAGAATCCGTACATTGTATTGAGGCGCTGCATTTAGCGCCATCTGTCCGTTTCTGTCGGCGACGTGAATGTGAGGTCGCCACACTTTATATCAGTTATCGTACATCGTATACCTACACCAAACCCATGCAAACTACAAAAAAATAATTTTAAAACGAAATTACTCCAATGGCATTAAGCACAGGGTTTCAAAATTTACAAAAAAAAAACCAAGTCAGTCGCAAGCTCGGGGTCAAACGCTACCAATCGCTTACGTGGTACCAAATCAATGTCAGTAGAAATCGTAAAGCTCGTGTCAGCCGGTGGTTTGTTGGTTGCGGAAAAACGTCAAAAGCGGAGCGTTTACTTTTCTATTGCGTTTTAAGTAGCTAACGTGGTTTTGGTATTGTGAGTATCTATAGGTTACGGTAACAGCTTAATATCAGGCGGGTCGTTCGCTTGTTAGCTGACTTTGTTATACAATATACCTACAATAAAACAGAAGTTAATAGTATAGAAGTTCGTGTACCAAGGAAGGTTAAGAGCACATTTATTATTAATTTTAAATTAGGCCCTGTGATAACACTAGATCATTGTTTTTTTCCTTTATCAAACACAATAAAAGTATGAAATTAATTATTCCACATTGTGTAGTCTTATTATTTTATCTATACAAATAAATAAAATTGGAGTGTCTGTTTGTAATATCAAAATAACACCTTTTCACTAAATGCAAGTACATACGACACCTATAACAAAAACGCGATTTAAAATTTTTTTGTATGTCTGTCTGTCTGTGTGTTTGTTCCCGGTAATCTCCGAAACAGCTGGACCGAAAATTGGTTCTGTCGCGCGGGCTCAGAACGCGGGGGCGGGCTTTTTTGTTAAGTTAAATTCCACGCGGATGAAGTCGCAGGCTCACCTAGTGGATTAATAAGAAAGGACAATATACAGAACATGTGTAAATACTGAGTAGGTAAAATTCTAAACATCGCGTGAGAAGTTTATGCGTTTTTTTTTATATCTTATCAAATAATTTATCCATATTATGTTTATTCTATCATTTTTATGCAGAATATCCATCTGGAAACCTTGATATTTGGTCTGCAGTCTGACTAAAATACATACAATTCCTAACCATAACAAGTAATAAAATCTAAAAATGATTTCCTATGAACATAATTTTATGAAAGAAAAATAAGCGAAGTATATCTAGGATCTTGAATGTCTAATGACGTCAAATGCAGAAAAAATATGTTCAAAATCGAAACCTTATCTATATATATATATATATATAACTCAAAGGTGACTGACTGACTGAGTGACATAGTGATCTATCAACGCACAGCCCAAACCACTGGACGGATCGGGCTGAAATTTGGCATGCAGGTAGATGTTATGACGTAGGCATCCGCTAATAAAGGATTTTGATTAATTCTACCCCCAAGGGGATAAAATACGGGATGAAAGTTTGTATGAAACTTGGTCAATTAAATTGCACGCGGACGAAGTCGCGGGCACAGCTAGTTGTATTTATAAAGCTCACTTTGAATTTTAGCCGAATGCATAGGTAGGTACTATTATTTTAAATTTAATAAATAGTACAAATACTAACTTATATAGAACTAGCTGTGCCCGCGACTTCGTCCGCGTGGTATTTAATTGACAAAGTTTCATACAAACTTTCATCCCGTATTTTATCCCCTTGGGGGTAGAATTAATCAAAATCCTTTCTTAGCGGATGCCTACGCCATAACATCTACCTGCATGCCAAATTTCAGCCCGATCCGTCCAGTGGTTTGGGCTGTGCGTTGATTGATCACTATGTCAGTCAGTCAGTCACCTTTGAGTTTTATATATTTAGATGGGACAAACCGACATTCCCGAAATTGACAAATTGTACCTACCTATTAAGAAAAGGTTTTCTGTATTCTCCGAAAAAAAATCTTTAACACAGAATAGAGTTTATCGTTTTGATGTTATTTTATTGACTGCCTCGTTGGTTGGTCTAATGGTAGCGGAAGCGACTCGCCGTTTATAAATATATAACTGAAATTACACGAATTAACTTTTGACACAAACAAAATGTTTGCTGTCTTACATTACATTACATTTACTTTAGTCGGGTTGAGACTTAAGTTTTTGTGTGACAACAGAATTAGTGACATTGTTGTGTTACCTTGTGACAGGTCCTGGAGCGAGGGACTACTCCCTAGAGGTGCGCAGCGTGACGGACACACTCGACTGTCACACTTCAATGTGCTACGAATACAACATTCCTGGGGTGAGTGGACTTTTAAAATGAATCTTTGGACAATGTATTAAAGTTTATTTTTACTGCACACATTGACCCTGAAATGGACTATGGTGGTTATTTAGATTAATTTGCACGTATTTTGAAGGACGTGTCAACTGGGTCAGCGTGGTGGAATATGGCCCGATTTAACCTCGCATTGAGGGTGAGTGTGCCCGGTGTAGTGGTAGACTCACCCCCTATTGCATTGGGATTTGGGACCAATATACAATCGATGAAAGTCGTCGATCGGTCATCGGTGACCTCTAGCTCCCTTTCGAGGCTGCGTTCCGACCCGGAGGTAAATCTAACCTCGCTGTCTCACTTGGCATCAGCCCAAACCGACGACGCCGTGCCTTATATGGCCTCCTTGCCCCTCTGGCTGGAGCTTTGTGCTCGCCCTCTCTCCGTGTGAAGTTGTTATGGCCACTTCGGCTAACACCATATTATTGTTTAATAACTCTAAATTCAATTTTATTTAATTGAAAACACCCCTGATGCGACGACCTTTTCATCACATGTATACCTTACCAATCTCTCCCAAATAATTAAGTTAGTGCGATTTGCATTGCTCCCGTAGCTCAGTATTCATAGCTCATCTCGAAAATTCTTCTGGAACAACTAGATTCGATACCAGATCCTGAAAGCGCCATTACATTATTAGTTTTGGCTTCCTCATTTATAATCTAAGATAAGCAATGCAATTCACAATAATCACAAAAAAATCTATATATTTTATATTTTTATATGGCCTCTTAGAATTATTATTGCGTAATATTCCATGACCATTAACAAAACAAACATAATTTACGCATGCGCGTATTCATCATTTGAAACGTGACTTATGGAACGTCTTTAATTCATACAGAAATCCCATAGAAAATTGATATCCATTTTTTCCGAATCCGATAAACTTTTAAAATTTATAATATATATCGTAACAACCCAGTTCAGACTATTACGATCATTTAAAAACAATAAAAAGCCCAATCGATGCAGCCGTTCTCAAGTGATGCAATTAGCAACAAACAGCATTTCATTTTTACTATATAGATGTCTATATAGTAAAAGTTGGAATGTTCCAATGAGCCAAAATTTCAAATTGATTTGAGCCGTGGAAGTTGGCTTTGCCCATGAATATGGCTTTTTTAACCTACAAAGGAGCTGATAATCTTCAAACGGCTTAACCGATTTTCTTGAAACATAACTAAGAACACTCTCGATCAGAATACCTATCTAACAAAAGAAACAAAATTAAAATCGGTTCATCCGCTTGGGCGCTACGATGTCACAGACAGACACACAGATCCACACACCCCTCTTTTTTCGTCGGGGATTAAAAATATAAACTTTTTAGAGGAATACAGGCCGGAATTTTGTTTTTGGAGCCGACATCTCATTACCACCGTTATCAGGAGGCGACATGGTGGTTGATCCCGGCGGCGGCGAGCCCCATAGCGGAGGGCTGCGCGGTGCGGCCGGGCTGCGCGTACACAGTGCAACTCATCGCCCACCCGTGGGACGGACACACGTCCGCTAACCTACACGTGGAGCTAGATGGTAAGTCACTCATCCTGTATACAGAATGTTTAAAAAAATACGCATATAAGAGTATCAGGGTAGAAGTCGGGCCACTACTCGTTCGTTTTTTTTTCAAGATTACTAGCAATGCGAATTTTACACATTACTAGTACTCCCGTACTAGTACTCTGTCTGTGACATCGTAGCGCCGAAGCGGACGATTTTAATTTTCTTTTTTTTTTTGTTTGAAAGGTATTCTGATTGAGAGTGTTCTTAGCTATGTTTCAAAAAAACCGGTTCAGCCGTTTGAAAATTATAAGCTCTTTTGTAGTTTAAGAGGTCGTCCGTTCGGGGGTTTTTTAAATTTCCATTTTTTTATAGAATTAATTGGCAAAAAAGCGTACGAGCCGCCAGGGCCCTAACCACACTAGCTACTCAAATCGTAATAGAAAAGCAAACGCTCGCGATTACGTTTCAAACGCTCCGCTTTTGACGTTTTGCTGACACCATACCATATCAATGTCAGTAGAAATCGTGAAGCTCGTAACTTAGTTGTTTTAGCAAAATGTGTTTTTTTTTTTAATGAAAACAAAAATGGAACCTGTATTTATATTACAAATTTAGATAAAGTCTAAAGTCAAACACCCACAGGAAAATTTCTGAAAACTCCTTAACTTAGCGGCTTAGCAATCGCAGCTAGAAATTGCCAGAAAACTAGGCAGCTTACGAGCCTCTAGGTAATTACGTAATTTTGCCACTTTCCCAGTTGCGAACTTGAATAATTCTCAAAGATATATTGAACTAGCAACCCGCCCCGGCTTCGCACGGCGTAACTAAATGTGTTTATTTACGACATCACATTAGAAACCTCTAAATTTATCAGTGTTTCTCTACTATATTATGCATGTATTATACATATTATAAACCTTCCTCTTGAATCACTCTATCTATTAAAAAACCGCATCAAAATCCGTTGCGTAGTTTTAAAGATCTAAGCACACTTAGGGACAGACGGACAGCGGGCAGCGACTTTGTTGTATACTATGTAGTGATACCGGAATTTGAATACTAACGGGTGATGGAAAAATTGCGTACCTAGGTTTAAATTTAGCTTTATTTACATAATAATATTATTACGCGTGTTCATATTTTTTTGATAAAAAGGCCTTAAATCTAAGTATATATAACTCAAAGGTGACTGACTGACTGACTGACTGACTGACTGACATAGTGATCTATCAACGCATAGCCCAAACCACTGGACGGATCGGGCTGAAATTTGGCATGCAGGTAGATGTTATAACGTAGGCATCCGTTAAAAAAGGATTGTGATTAATTCAACCCCTTAGGGGATAAAATAGGGGATGAAAGTTTGTATGAAACTTTATCAATTAAATTCCACGCGGACGAAGTCACGGGCACAGCTAGTTATAGATATAAACAGAACGTACTCGTTAATTAATCCTGTGCTTCTCTCTGGATATATTAAAATGAGAGCTAGACACCGCATTATATCGGTAGGTACAGTAAACCGTTTTTCTGAGATGTGACAAATGTATAGTGGGAACTACATCAAAATTATATCCCTCAAGAGGAAACATGCTTAAGGTGAAGGCGCCTGTCTAGCCCGCGAAGTTCAAATTTTTTGAGTTCTTTTAGAATTTTTTCAAAATCTTACAATAATTAAATACAAATTTTGTAATTCGCGAAAAAGACCGTGTGCGCATTTATTAATACATTTATTTTACTCTAAATATTATCACGGTGGATATGATACTAGTAAATCACTAAATATACAAAAATTGCCAGATTATCTGGATAGCTGTCGTTCTTGAAATGTGTTAGAGTAAGTTGGATATATTAATAAATGCACTGCACACGGTCTATTTCGCGAATTACAAAATTTGTCTTTTATTATTGTCATATTTTGAAAAATTTCTAAAAGAACTCAATAAATTTGAACTTCGCGGGCTATATGGGCGCTTTAGCCTTAACATTAACACGCAAGATCGTTGGCCGAGCTTGTTTTATTAAAAAAAAAGTATTAAAATTAATCCGCATTTAACAGTTACAATATTAATCGCTCAAGTACGCCCGAGCGACTAGGATCGTTCTAGTTGAGCGATCAATCAATCAAGCGATCAATTAGTGCGAAGTCGTGGTGTGTGCTTCCACAGGACTGCGGGTGTGGCCTCACAGCGCTGCATATGCCGAAACAACGCATAAATATAAATCAGGGCATAATGGTCAGCAATTTCCAGAAATCTCCGATACCAATACTTGTTTACATTAAAACGTTAGATAATTCAATTTATTTCCACTATGGTACCGCAGCGGTTTGTTTCTAAAGCGACGTGTATTGATATAATACATAACATTTAAGTACACATGTGAAATTTATGTTCAACAAATGCAACGGCTTGAAATGATTTGGTGCAAACCGTGTGGGTAGCCTGCGGTGATGATGTTAGAAACCAGAGTTTTATTTTTTCTCTTTATTTTAGTGTGTGGTTCCACTGTGGATTTTGAGTGAGAATAGATGTTCCAATCATTTGTTTCAAAATGTTTTGACTACAGTATATTCTACATAGGAAGCCCCGCGGAAAAATATGGAACTACATACACACTGTTAATTAAACTAGTACTCCCGTTGTAATGGTCGAAAATTGACCATAATTCGGCATTTAAATTTTTATTTTATACGTCATGGTCAGGTCAGGTTTTATTGTCAAAGACTATTTGATACTGGCACGCAGAATGCGCTATGGTAGTCCCGCCCACCAAAAACTGTCACCGATTGTCAGTCAGACAGTCAGTCGGTGTGAAGGTTACAAATGTGTGTGTGTCAATTCATGGCAGTGTGTGTAATGTTTTATTAATTATTGATTTTAATGTAGTATTTTAAAGCATTTATAATATCTAATAAAAAGTATTAGCATTCTGCACTCCTTCTCTATACAAACTATGAGTATGCCAAATTTCATACTCCACTATCTGCGTAATTTTCGTAAAAAGGGCTACAAAGTTTTTGCTACACGTATTAATATAGTGATTTTCGACACGCGACTACAGCGTCGCCGCGTCTAAAGTAGGTACTATGTGGCATAGAGAAAAGTAACCGATTTTCACAGTCAAATTGTTTCAGAATGCGTAGCGGGTGTGTGCTCGTGCGCACACTCTCCCCGCCTGCCGGCGCCAGAGGTCACAGCTCGCACCGTCTCCATCCACGGAGATATCTTCACCAATGTAACCTGGACCCTCCCCCCTCCTAAATACCCCCAAAGACTACCACCGGGACTGGGGAAACATAGCTACGTTGTCAGGTGAGTGCATGGAGTACTATATTAATACTAGAATGGATGTGTCAGTCATGAAGTTCCTTACTTGTTTACAAAGTCAGTAAAGTAATTAATTCAGGTAATGAAACTGATCTAATCACTCTAATTCACGATTATCAATCGTGTTTGTTTACGTATAGGACTCAAGGACAAGGCTAACGCTTTGTTTGATATTTGTTGACAAATAACATTATCGAAATAGGCCATGGTATGTGTGCAATCAGAAATAAGGTCATTTTTCGAGATCCGGTATGTAGTGGATGAGCCTTTATCCAAAGCAGTATAAGCTCCCGAACAAACTGCCGAATACTTGAGCACAACTTACATTTGAGATCAGATTAGTTTTGAATAAACAATCGCAGATAAGGACACGCAAAATATTAATTATGAATCAAAGTAGAAAAAATTGAATAAAGAAAGAACTATAAACTAGGTACTGTGGTAACCGGGGACGTAGTAATAATTAAAAATACTTTGAAACTTCGCTTTTATGAGTATAATAAAAAAATCATGTTAAGGTGAAGGCGCCTGTCTAGCCCGCGAAGTTCAAATTTTTTGAGTTCTTTTAGAAATTTTTCAAAATCTGACATTAATAAAAGACAAATTTTGGAATTCGCGAAAAAGGCCGTGTGCAGTGCATTTATTAATACATTTATTTTACTCTAAATATTATCACGGTGGATATGATACTAGTAAATCACTAAATATACAAAATTGCCAGATTATCTGGATAGCTGTCGTTCTTGAAATGTTTTAGAGTAAGTTGGATATATTAATAAATGCACTGCACACGGTCATTTTCGCGAATTCCAAAATTTGTCTTTTATTATTGTCAGATTTTGAAAAATTTCTAAAAGAACTCAAAAAATTTGAACTTCCCGGGCTAGATGGGCGCTTTATCCTTAACAGAATCGTCTCCCGATTATCAATGTCCGCGCACCGCAATTCTTATTGTTAAAACATTTATTTTCTTAAATTTAATTTGCTCTTTTATAAACAGCCAGGAACTCGGTAGTGGCCAGTGCGCCGACATGGACTTAGGTGTATTTGCTAGCCTTCAGGGGCCCAATTATACTAACCGCTGGCATCTCGATCCACTCGCAATACGTCAAAACTGACTTTTCGCGTATCTGAATACGTGAATTTTTACAGATTTTCTAGAACATCTGTCAAAAATTAGGGTTCGAGCGTAGGCCACTCGGCTCACTACAAATTGTGGTTGCGGGTTCGATTCGTGCCGGCTCAAAAATCGGAAATGGCCTTTTCGTAATTTGCCCTGGTCTGGGTGTCACTGGGATCGCCCCCAGTCCATTGTGCGGTACCCATAGTACAAGCATTGCTTAGTTTATTTACAGTTGGTGTGTCCGTCTGGCGATATTTATTTATTACTAGCTGACCGGATAGACGTTGCCCTGTCTTAACTTTGAATATTGAATTCGAATTGTTCCGCTCAACTTTCTTATTTTTTTCTTTCATAAGAACCTTCTCCTGACAATAATAAACACAAAAAAAAAGAATAAGCGAAATCTTTCCATCCGTTCACGCGTGATACGATGACCGAGGAAATTAATATTCATATATATACTCGTATATATAATAATAATAATAAAATAATAATTTAGCCCTTTTGACGTCCCACTGCTGGGCACGGGCCTCCCCTCAACATGAGGGGGATATGCATATATATTTATATTTACATATATATATATATATTTATTAATTTATTTTGTCTCCAGCATCGGCAAGCAAATGGTGTCGGACGCGCACCCTGCTCCGTGGTTCGCTAACACCATCACTCGACATGTGGACACCGACGGTCTGGTCTCCGAAGGCGACGTCTCCCGATGGTTTCTTTTGCCCATTAACGAGCGGAGAGGCGAACAAAGAAGCGAGCGGAAGTCATTGAGCTCGCTCAATATAGTACTCGATGTTAAGCTACTGGCCAGAGTGAATTTGGTGGACGATAGAGGGTGTGTGGGACCAGCCGGGAACGCTACGGCGTATGGTGAGTTCACATAACTTAATACCTAGGTGAGCTATATAGGATTGTGAAACGATTCTTGGTTTTATTGACAGACAAATTACGAACTGGGTATTTTATTTACCAAAATACCTGCTCTTTGTAAGCCATTGTTTTATTTAAATCTGAGATGCTACGTACCTATACCTCCTTAAAGGTGGTAGTTTCCGTTGCAGATTCGTACGTGAGGAGGTACATATTTATCTTATAATTATTATATATTTATTTGCATTTGAAATACCGATGTTGTTTGTTGCAGATCCATCAGAAACTACAAAAGTGTCTTTTGGGTCATTTGTAAGTATCAGTCACGGCTTTTGTTTTACCAAATTATCGTTGATGGGACCTGTACCTACCTGTGCTCTAACTTATGCATTAAACTGCCATACATAGAATTAATTAAACGATGAATATTAAATATCGCCAGCAATAGATGCATTATTAACCGGACCACATCTGATGACGTAGTAGTCTTGGGCGAATCACGTGGCCTAGCTGTCACGGAAAGAAAATATCTCGTTGTATTATAACTACCATTGTCTTACTTATTTATTTATATTAATGTGAAGGCGCCTGTCTAGCCCGCGAAATTCAAAATTTTCGAGTATTTTTATAGTTTATACAAAATCTGAACACATTTAAGACAACATTTTATGATTTGCGAAAAACACAGTATGCAGTGCGTTTATTAATACATTTATTTTACTCTAAATATTATCACGGTGGATATGATACTAGTAAATCACTAAATATACAAAAATTGCCAGATTATCTGGATAGCTGTCGTTCTTGAAATGTTTTCGAGTAAGTTGGATATATTAATAAATGCACTGCACACGGTCTTTTTGCGAATTACTAAATTTGTCTTTTATTATAGTCAGATTTTGAAAAATTTCTAAAAGAACTCAAAAAATTTGAACTTCGCGGGCTAGATGGGCGCTTTAGCCTTAAGGCATCACAGGCCCATAGATATATACCTTATAAACTTACATACATATAAATAATACAACAAAACTATCATTATACTATTGGTGGTGACGGCGGCAATCCCCCCGAAAACGCCTGAAAACCACATCCTTCATCCAGTAGTCTTCCTGCATGAAACCTTTCAGTGGGGACCCTTACCACAAACGTCTTGTGACTAGAGTCCAACAGCTGAACTCTCAATGAGATATTGCTTTTCACTCGGCTGTACTCCGCAATGTCCCCCGCCTGGCATAGTGGAGGCGGGACAGGTAGACTGGGGTGGTCGGCACTGCGACCTTAACCAGCCTCGTCTTTCCTTCTCCGCCAGGCTCTCTGGGCAGCGTTCGGCGGCGCCTGCATCCTAGCAATGGTGGCGATACTTGCCGCGAGCGCGAGCGTGGTGAAGAGAGTGCTGAACGCTTTCCGCCCACCGGTCGTGTCTGCCCCGCTCGACCCGCTGCGGCGCCGCCCAGCGTGGTTTCCGTTGCAGATTCATACGTGAGTACATAGATATATGTTCGGTGATATATTTAAAAGGGGCTCGTAGCTAGTTGTAATCACTGATCCGTAATCGATTGAAGGTTAAGCAACGATCAGCAAGGTCAGAGATGGATGATCATTTGTGGTAATTTGAACTTAATGTCTCCGTGTCTCGGGGAGCACGTGAAACCTCACCCCGGTCGTGTCGGATTGGCGTCCCATTGGACTGTGAGCGTGAGAGAAGAGAGAGTGTGTTTGCGCACACACTATAATTAGGCATGGCAATTATTGCTACTTTAAATACAATTTCGTGAAATTATGATTTTCTTTCACTGTTATTTCACCTGTGATTTTTCACAGGCATTGATTTTATTCATAGTGAATTTTCACTGTGCCACTTAATCTTGTGACGTCACCAGTAATTTATCATGAAAGCCGGTACGGTACTGTACGCTTAGCGATTTAATTGCAATAGTTTTTAACAGTTTCTGCCTATGCCGGTAGCAGATGCTACTTATGAAAAGCTATATAATGTTATTTTTCACACGTGACCTGTGAAATGTTATATCACTAACTATAATAACTATTGTATTGTAGGTTAGTATGTTTGAGTTTGGCCGCCATGATGCATGCCACGTGCCTTATAATACGTAACTACCTACAAAGTAGTATCTACTTATATCTGAAATTTTTAAAGTTCAAATCAAGTTCTGTTTTATACCCAAGCGGGTATACGCTTATATGTCATACAAGGTAACTAGGGTTCACAGTCTTAAAATGTAGTAAGGTAGGCTTGAACGATTGCAAACGAATTGTAATTAATCGTGAAAGATTACGGATGAGAAGAAGAGCTTACGGATACTGTAGCCGGTTTATTGTCGTCGTAGGGCGAGGGCGGTGCGACCAAAAAAACAAAAGCAGTGGGCTGTATAAATTCGGTATAATATCAGTTTCACATCACAACACAAAAAAGCAAGAACCAACTTGAGCAAAAAACAAAAGAAGGCAGGCGGGAAAACTTTTTTTTTACATATTTTGTATTTATTTTTAGATACGTTCGGAGATTTAAAAACACACTTTGATAGCGTCGCTAACAGACAGTGACAGGTACCTTGCATAATAGGTACCATAATATGGTGTATTCCACAATAAATAAATAAATAAAATGTCGCCAGACGAACACACCAGCTGTATGGTCCCAAACTAAGCAACGCTTGTACTATGGGTACCGTACAATGGACTGGGGGCGATCCCTGTGACACCCAGACCTGGGCCAATTACGAAAGGGCCATTTCCGAAATTTGCCCCGGCGGGAATCGAACCCGCAACCACCATGTGCAGTGAGCCGAGCGGCCTACGCTCAAACCACTGCGGCAAGAGGTCGTCAAAACGTCGCAACGTTAGCTCTTCTCACGTAAATTAAGTTTGGGTTTATCAAAATAAACATAATATATTTATGTACCTATTAGGTACACAACGCATGTACAGTGACTTTGAGTCGCGGCACAAACTTAAGCCGGGTTTAAAGTTTGATTTTATCGCGAACATTATCAAGGGTAGGCAGGCATCACCCTCTATACGGGCGCGCGCGGTACCATGGCGGTTATTAAAAAATCATTATTTATTCATATCCGGTACACTCGCGTAACTTTAACACCCTTTATGTTCGGAATAAGGATTAAAACTGCGAGAGGATTACTAATTTATTATTTATTTACCGGAAATTACCTATAAAGCATGCGACACGATTTTTACCTATTCGTCGACAAAATCAAGCGTCTAAGTAAATTATTTACAAAGGAACGGAATATTATATAGTGCGTCTATAAACTATTTTATATTCCAAACACGATAAATATTTTTACGAAGAGCGTCAACACAAAGCAACAACGCGTTTATATAAAATTTTAATTAATTACTTTCGTGATAAGTGCTTAACTTTTCAGTGACAAATTTTGTCGGAATTTGCGCTAAGTTCTAATGATTATATGCACTATTTAGGCTTGTTTTCATATTAGCTACTGTGTCTATACAAATAAATAAAATCGAAGAGTCTGTTTGTAATGTCAAAATAATGTATTTCCACTACTTAATTGTATATTGCGAAAGTATGTAGTAATATAAAGTAGATACTTTTGACAAAAAAAACAATTTTTATCTGCCAGTCTGTTTGTTTGTACCGACTAATTTATGAAACGGCGGGACCGATTTTGACGGGACTTTCACTGGTAGATAGATGATATTATAAGGAGTAACTAAGGGTACTTTTATTTTGTCGAAGTACCACGCGGGTGGAGCGGCGAGAAACAGCTAGTCTAAAATATTATTTCATACAATTATAATACATCATCACATTTGTATTCCCCGGTGGGGTAAGCAGAGGGGCACTGCAACACACTCACATATTGCCAGTGGTGTATTTACAAGAATGAAATAAAACTATTTTTCGGATTTTATCGCGTTTATTAACTTTATGTTCCCGACGTTAGCCCCCCCCCCCCCCCCCCCCGTGACCATGGCTGCTGTAAAGCAACCGAAACGTCGGGAACATAAAGTTAATAAACGCGATAAAATCCGAAATAGTACATTGTTACACGAGTGGTGAAAGTGACTTATTTTGACACGAGACGGGGTTTGGCGCCCGAGCGTAGCGAGGGCGCTAATAGTTCGAGGGACAAAATAAGTCTTTCACCCGAGGTAAACACTGTGCTTTTCATTACGAATACAAGGAAAGTAAAAATAAAAACAGGAATTGGCTAAAGAAATAATACAAGGAAGTATAAACAATACTCTACAACTCGAAAAAAAAATAAAGATCGGATTGCCGCCTATTTTTATTTTTTCGTAGGCCGGCCAACTTCTTTATTTAGCCATTATTTTTCATTTTCATCTTTAAATATTTTGCCCAAATCTATGTTATTTTAAAGAAATTCTTGAAACTAAATTGTAATTAAGTCATTTAAAAATATATATTCTTTAATTAATACTTAACCTTATGTTATTTCAATTTTACATCGTGCTGTAATTGAGTGACTGTAGAAAAAGTTTGAATATGGTTCCATAGAAATGTGAAAATGGAACTAGTTTTTTTTTAATAATTTGACAGCTGTCAGTTGAAAGCAAAACTCCCGGGCCGGAAAAGTATTACTTTCAACCCGCTCCTCAGGGACTTCAGACCTACTTTCAGAGTATGAGTAATGAAAAATTGTTTTATTTCAATGTGTAGTATTCGCGTAAATATAAGAAAACAATATACAAGAATGAAATAACAATAGGTATGAATAATGCATTAACAATAATTTTATATTAGTTTACAAACACCAGTGGCGGATTTACCAGCAGGCTGAGTAGGCTGGAGCCTAGGGCGGCAGATTTGGGGACCGATTTTATTTTGCTACCTCATATAAATCAAGCTCAATAACGATTATTTATTCACGTTTACCGAATGTACATTATTGTGTAAGTAGCATACATTACCCCGACTTTATTAATCGTAGGTACATGATTGAGCTGATGCTCAAAAATAAACCCAAAAATTATTTTACGTGCAATTTCAACGAAATCTTCGGATTGTAAAAATAATTTAGGACATGACAATTGTAGAGGCAAGGGCGGCAAAAACTTGACAGCCTACACCTTGGAAATTTGTAAATCCGCCCCTGACAAATACCACAATAAAATAAACTTGTAAGCGCCTAGGAAAACAATCATAGCACACAGTATTATAATCAATTATATACCTACCTACTGTCGATGCCCGCCAGGCGTCGAGGGAACTCCGCTTGTAGCTTTAACAAGTCCTGTAGAATATCAAAACATTGCCCAATCAGATTTCGCAACAAAAGCAGATTTGTTAAGGGTTAGTTTGTTGAAAATTGTTTAGGAACTTAAATACCAACCGAGGAGTTAGTTCTAAACATTGGCAGTCGAAGTGACTGGCTATAGAAATATTTTATTACAAGAAACTTGGCCAAAAATTGGATGTTTGCCTCCTTAGCTGGGCGGCCTGCTTACTCACTTACCTTACTTGTGCTTGGTGGGCTCATTTTGATAGACGTTACAATTAGAGGACTTAGTCCCGGGATGTCGTATTTTGATCCCGAAATTTTCAGGATAAAATTTAACAATTTCGTGATTATCAAAAAATGATTGCTTAAAAATAACAGTTAGGTTCTTATTAATTTCTGCAGTTCTAAGAGTAACCTCTGCTGTGGACTTGAAGAAGATTTTTTTTATTTTCATTACATTTCGTTAACACCTCAATCCTGGGACTATCCCGGGATTCCGGTATTATATGTAGATAATCCCTAAATCCCAAGATTAGAAAAAAATGTCGGGATTTAGTTCTCTCCACAATAGTGTCTTAATGGTGTCGAACCCGAAGCGTGTCGGATGCATAAGCGACCCCTCTTATCACTAGGCTATTAAACGCTTATGTAAATTTATCGACACTATATTTCCAAGGCAAAAATATAGTGATATAGTAATTATTATATATTGGTAAATTAAACCAATTAAACCACAATTTTACTTAATGTCTACCATTGCAACTGTAACTATTAACCAATTAACTATTAAAACATAAATTTAAACGAATTCACCTTTCATACCTGGTGTTGTAAGTGTTATTTTCCTTTGATTTGCAAATTCTGAGCGTTGATTACAGTGTTTTCGTAATATTATGAGAGGCTCTGAGAGAGGTGGTATACATGGGTGTGTTTATTATAGTGCTTTAATGTTGCAAATTATATAAAGCACTACCTAGCTATGAGTGTTATATAGCGCTATGAATCTTATTGCAACCCAATAGGTATAATAACATAATAATTTAGCACTTTTGACGTGCCACTCCTGGGCACGGGCCTCCCCTCACTACGAGGGGGATTCAGGCTGTAATCCACCATGCTGGCCCAGCGCGAGTTTAAATGTCTTTCGAACATTGTTTAGATTTCTAACACATGCTGGTTTCCTCACAATGTTTTCCGTCACCATAAGCAAGTGACAATCATATAGAAATTATGATTTGCACATCGATGCCCCCAAGCAATAACTCGGTAATCGAAAAATCCAAATTTTACAGGAAAAATGTTTTACTGATTTTTTCGAATATTTCTTCAACGAGTGGGACTATTAAAGTCATTTATGTATCAAATTATAGCTAATTTTTTGTCAAATATGACTGCACCATTACTAAGAAATTGCTTTTATTCATTACCCTGTAATTAAACAAAATAAATAATCCATTACATTCTATAAATTAAATATAACAGTTTTAGTACTTACGAGATTATTGCAGTAAATTTATCAAATAAAATATTTCGTAACATTTTGTTATGGACTTCTAAAGTGTAATTTTTTATCGTAGGAATGATACATAACGTCTTTTACAGAGTTATTGCGGTAATATTCAATAATTTTACATACGGTATTGATGTATTACATTGTTATTACGACTTAATTTTGAAAACCACTGTTATAGGTAACAGTAAATACAGATTTTTATCGAAGTATTTCAAAATGAAATTAGAAGGGTTTAAGCGAAAAAATACACTAATTTCTTTAAATTTGAAGTAATATTTATTGCACCATGACATGTGGACATTTATTAATAATCAAATAAATCAACAATTACATAAATTTTAATCTAATTCTTCATCAGAAATATTTTCTCTTCTTACTTTTCTGTGTTTACATCTGTATCAGCAGTGAAGTGTTTAAGTGATCGATTACTTGCGATAAGAGTTATAATATTGAGTGTGTAATTATACTGGGGGATTTTAATGCCAATCCTGGCTCACGGTTTTTTAGTGAACTTATTTCTGTTTGTAATGAGCAGACTTGGTTTTGCACCGACTATAAGCTTCTGCCGAAGGACACACATACGTTTGTTTGTCAGGCTAGCGGCTCGCGACGCTGGCTAGATCATTGTTTGACAACTAGCGCAGCCAAAAACTTAATTAATAAAGCATTTGTCTCATGTGGGGTTTACCAGTCTGATCATTATCCTGTATTATTTAAATGTAATTTAACTAAAATTAAACAAAAAATATCAGACCAGTATTTTGTTAATAAAGTCAAAGTTTTGGAAGTACACTAACAAATTAAATCCCAAGCCGAGTCTCCCTGCGATTGTGTCGGGTCTGAGTGAACCAAAAGATATTGCCAACCTCTTTCAAAGACATTTTAGAGTTCAGTCTTCCTTGCAAACGGGGCAGCAGGAGTTCCATAAAGGGGAATCTTCGGGTTCTGGTGAGCTTGCCGTAATGATTACAGCTAAACAGATATCGACACAAAAAAAAAAAATATAAAAGGTAAGTTGCCAGGCCACGATGGCCTTAGCTTCGAGCACCTGAAGCACGCAGGGCCACATTTGTATAGGGTCCTTGCGTTACTTTTTAATTTGTGTCTCAATCACCGCTATTTGCCGCTGGACCTTATGCATACAGTGGTAGTACCACGGTAGTACCAATAATTAAGGACAGGACTGGGGACGCCTCTGACGTGTCCAATTACAGGCCTATTTCGTTAGCCACAATACTCGTGAAGGTCTTGGATAGTTTGCTTGATCAACAGTTGGCGAAACACATCGAACTGCATGACGCGCAATTTGGCTTCAATCCCGGGCTATCCACGGAAAGTGCCATTCTGCGCTTCAAGCAAACTATTCAATATTATACCTCCCGAAAAACACCTGTATTTGCTTGTTTTTTGGACCTGTCAAAGGCGTTCGACCTGGTGTCCTATGATAAACTATGGGATAAAGTGCGGAGTGATACAACACTACCGAAGGAAATTACATCCCTGTTTCGCTTCTGGTACTACAACCAGAGGAACAGTGTCAGATGGGGGCAAGCTCAATCGGATGTGTATAGGCTGGATTGCGGGGTGAGGCAGGGGGGATTAAGTTCACCCCGCCTGTTTAATTTATACATGAACCTGCTGATCAGTGAGCTTATCTGCACCAAAATTGGAGGACATATTGATGGCGTTTGTTTGAATAATATTAGTTACGCCGATGATATGGTGCTGCTGAGCCCATCGATTGGCGCTTTGAGAACACTTGTAAATATTTGTGAATCCTATGCAGTGGCCCATGGGCTCAAGTACAATGTTAAAAAGAGTGAACTCATTATGTTTAAAGCGAGTGCCATAAGTTATTCTGATATCCCCGGTGTCTCGCTCGGTGGCAATCCTTTAGCATGGGTGACTAAATTTAAGTACTTGGGTCACTGGGTCACTGATGATCTCAAGGATAATTTGGATATAGAGAGGGAGCGCAGGTCGCTGGCTGTTTGATGTAACATGCTGGTTCGAAGATTTGCACGTTGTACGAATCAGGTAAAAGTCACTCTTCTTAAAGCCTTCTGTCAATCTTTCTACACGTGCAGTCTTTGGACCCGTTTTACGCAAAGGACATACAGCGACCTTCGTGTCCAATATAATAACGCGTTCAGAATACTGTTGGGGCTGTCGTGGCGTTGTAGTGCATCCGGTAAGTTTGCGGATGCGCACACTGACGATTTCTACGCCATAATAAGAAAGAGGACCGCATCTATGGCAGGCCGCCTGCGCACCGCCACTAATAGTCTCCTGAGCGTGTTCTCAGATCAGTGGGACGCCCCTCTGCTGCGTCACTGAGTAACGACCCATACTATTTGTAAGATAGGTAGCCTTTTTACTAACATTATTAATTAATTTATCTTGTATACTAATACTATGGACTCAGGTCTGAAATAAAGAATTTGAATTTGAATTAATGAGCTTATATCAAACTTAAATAACGTTGTAAATATATTTTATCGGAATACGAATATTTAAATAAGCTCAATAAAAACCCCGTTCTGACGTTTACCAAAAACTCCTTGAAAATTATTTACGCCAATAACCCAGTAACCGCAGCTTACCAAATTATATTCTACAAATATATTTTGTACAGACCTTTAACAGTTTTATTGCCGAAATATTTTTGTTTTAAACTTCCCAACAATAAACCTGTGTGTCATGATATCTTTGTAAATATCATTAGAAAAAATCTGAAAAAAATTGGTAAGGTGTATTCTAGTCCGTAGATGCCAAATTTGATATAACAGCATAAACTCCATAATAGGACATTACCGAGTTATTGCTTGGGGGCGTCGACATATATTTCGAAAAACCCAGAGGTGCGAGCAGGGGTATGAACCCAGTACATTGCGCTCGCAAGACGCGTGCTTCACCAATCGGCTATCACTGCTGTAACCCAATATAAAGTCGTATTTTAATAAAGCACGGTATTTTGCATGCTTAACATAATAAGCACTTTTTGAGATGAGATCAAATTGAAATTGAATGAGGTGAATTACAAAAAAAAAAATCTGTGGTCATAGGCGAGTGTTATTAATTTCTCAATCACTTGTGCAAAATTTCAAACATCTAGACCTAGAAGCGATTCTATTGGCCGAAGCGAGCGAGTCAGCTAACCCAGCCTGCCCGCCAGCTCGAGGACGGGTAGCCTAAATGACATTTCCACCAATAGTAAATCAGAAAATCCCATTTCAGCAATCCAACCTAATACCACATAGACAAAAGATCGGGCTTGTAAACCATGATTCACGCGGCCGAGAAACAGGATCAAAAAGTTTTATTTTCTGGTGTTATTGTCACTTACATGTAAGTTTTCTAGAGAATACATTTCGTTGAGTGTGCGATGGAATTAATTCCCCCATCTCCATTCCACCATCGGAAGACAAGACGCACGGATACCACACATCCTATAATCTGGATGTTTTCAAGTCGAGAGTGATCATGTACTTTCTAGGTAAGTATGCTCCACCGTCGACCAGATCGTCACATACCTACCAACAGGGCCCTAACCACGCTAGCTATTCAAATCGTAATAGAAAGGCAAACGCTCGCGATTACGTTTCAAACGCTCCGCTTTTGACGTTTTGCTTACACCATACCATATCAATGGTGTCAGCAAAACGTCAAAAGCGGAGCGTTTGAAACGCAATCGCTAGCTTTTGCCTTTCTTTTACGATTTGAATAGCTAGCGTGGTTAGGGCCCAGGTGAGATCGTCATACTTGGTTATCTCGTAATAAAAAAAATAAAAATAAGACTGTGGAGTTATCTCAATAGTTTTGTATCTACACGATCAAAATACCGGTTTCGAACTAATCGTATACCAATTATTATTGCATTACAGTATCATAGCAACAAATTGTTATTGTTGTTTGATTGGCACTCGGCCATCCAAAGGCGGATTAACGGGTGATAAAAAATAACAGCGCGATTCAGCTTTAGGTTAGCACGTGATGATTTTTTTTTATTTCCAGTTCTCTGACATGTGTACATTTTACTGACTTACTTAAGAACACTTCCAAAGCTCTATACCAAGAGTTTTACGATTGCTACTCTTGGTAATCGTCTGCAGGATTTGTGTGACTATTGTATCTCTCGGTCACCCGAGGCGCTAGTAGTTTCCTATAAAAATATTTTTACGTAGAAGCTAAGGACTAGCGACTTTATTAAACGTATAAATTTATAGGAGAGCTAACTGCTCGCTTGTATAAAAGTTGCACCTAAATAATAATCTAGCTATAGCCCGCGGATTCATTCGCGTGGCTCTTGAAATTGAATTTTCATTCAATCTTCCATCCTATATTATCATCCCCCTAGGGGTGGAATTTTCAAAAATACTTCCTAAGTACCCACTCCTGTCAAAATTAAATACAATTTCACATATCATTTTATTATATTTAACGTAGCGTTTACATTACCGCGTTTCCTTATTTATATGGCGTGTATATGGCTGTGTATTACTTTGTTGTACCGCGTCAAAGGGTTTATTCTAAACCCACCCTGTTTAATTATAGAATTAAACCCACAAATGGGCGATCTTATTTTGTATTCGTTATAAAATCATAAGAAATTATTAACTTCGAATATATTACAACCCAGTTAACCGCGGGTGCTACTCTCAGAAACGATAATCGATATATCGTGACACTTGTCGTGTCAAATCCTACTCTAAGTTCCATCGTTTTTAATGTCGTATCGATGAATGAAAGAACGATACATAATCCGATATATCGAGCATAAGCATCTTGAGCTTGAGCTTGGCATCTCGATAAACTCGCAATACTTACGTCAAAACTGGCATATTCAGACAAGCGATGCGTCAGTTTTGACGTATTGTGAGGCAATGGACACGCCAGTAGTTAACAGGGTTGGGCCCCTGGTGTCTGTGAATGCGAATACAGACCATACCTATGGAGCGTTCACACATACCGAGCGGCTGCCTGAGGCATGCCAAAAAGTCAACCTGTACGTTAGTAAAGATCCCATACCTAGCAAGGAACATGGCTGGGTGCTACCACCAACTTGGGATCCAGTAATTAATATAATTAAATCCAAAACCAAGTGTACCATTGCAAGACCTCGAGACACCGTGAGCACTTTCTGCGTGGATTGGACCGCAAACAACAACTAAATATGAGGGTATCCAGTTATTAACTATGACATCAGGACGTCTAACACCTCAGACCCCCCGTGACCATGGTTGCTGTAAAGCGGCCGAAACGTCGGGAAAATAACAAACTAAATAAACGCGATAAAATCCGTAAAATAGTTTTATTTCAATGTGTAGTATTCGCGTAAATATAAGAAAACAATATTTCTTATATATTACAAATAAATAAATAATTGAACCCTTTTAACGTCCCACTAATGTGCACGAGAGTCTCGTCACTTCGAGGGGGATTCAGGCCGTAACCCACCACGCTGGCCCAGTTCGTGTTGGTGGATTTCACATGTCTCTCAAAAATTGGTTAGATTTTCTAAGACTTGCAGGTTTCCTCACGATGTTTTCACCGTAAGCAAGTAATAATCATATAGAAATTATGATTCGGACATAAATTTGGAAAGCCCCAGGGGTGCGAGCTGGGGTTTGGACCAGGTGCCCTCAAGCCGCGTGCTTACCAGTCGGCTGTCACGGTTTATAATAATATGTTAATACTAGGTGATACAAAATGGGTATACTATTTTTTTTGCAACTTAACTTTGTAAATCTCAAACTATCGGCTTTGTGGGACAGTTGAAGTACTAAAGGTTTTGTAGACTTGTGAAATTGGTCAACAGCTGTATTCCTATAACACCTTTTGTTTTTCAAGTTCCCTCCAAAGCTGATGGTTTTAGAATTACCAAGTTAAGTTTTGAAAAAAAAAGTATACCCATTATGTGTCACCTTGTATATTTATTATTCGTTTTTTTATCAACATTTTATATTGCATGTACCTGTGATATACATGACTTTAGAAGCTATCGAAAAGCTCTATAAAGGAATCTTATTTATTCGTCAATATAACTCTATTAGGGTGACAAAGAAATCTCATTTACAGTATATTACACACTGAAGCCCACGGTGACCTCAGTCTAGACCAGCACATTAAGCGTACTTTGTATTCAAATCGAATGAAATACTCGAGATTTCGCTTAGAAATCTAGTGTTACGTTATTTTATATAAGTATGAGTCACCGTGCACTGCGTGGAATATTAAAGTGGCCAACGGTCAGAGGAAGGAAAGTGACATGTTAGTTGTATGATTGTGACAGACACAGGTTTGTGTGGAAATTGGACTGGTCCAGTTTTAATGTACCTACCTATACCACAATTGAATCTATACAAATAAATATAATTGGAGTGTCTGTTTGTAATATCAAAATAACACCTTATCCCTAAGTGCATATCAAAGTACATACGACACCTATAGCCAAAACGCGATTTAATTTTTTTTGTCTGTCTGTCTGTCTGTGTGTTTGTTCCGGGTAATCTCCGAAACGGCTGGACCGATTTTGACGGAACTTTCACTGGCAGATAGCTGATGATAAAAAAGTAACTTAGGCTACTTTAATTTTGGAAAAACAATTAGGGTTCCGCGTAAAAAAATAAAAACACATGAAATCAAAGAGTATCTCCGAAACGGGTGGACCGATTTTGACGGGACTTTCACTGGTAGATAGCTGATGTTATAAGCAGTAACTTAGGCTACTTTTATTTTAAAGAAACAAAATTAAAAAAAATGAGTCCTGTCGCGCGGGCCCAGAACGCGGGAGCGGGCTTTTTTGTTAAGTTAAATTCCACGCGGACGAAGTCGCGGGCTCAGCTAGTAATATATATGATGTCTGTCTGCTGAAATCGTAACGGGACGGTATTTGTGATTCAAAAGATCTTATATTTTGTTTTAATTAAGTTGAGTGATTATCTTCGTTTTATATTTTTTAAATTCTTATTCAGCCTTTTATTTATGTATGCTCATTACGCCGTAAAAACTAAATCTTTATACATATACTAGGTGAAACAGAAAGGGTATACTATTTTTTGCAACTTTAATTTGCAAATCTAAAACTATCGGCTTTGTGGGACAGTTGAAGTACGAAAGGTTTTGTAGACTTATGAAATCTGTCAACAGCTGTATCCCTATAACTCCTTTTGTTTTTCAAGTTTCCTCCAAAGCTGATAGTTTTAGAATTACAAAGATAAGTTTGAAAAAAGTATACCCTTTCTGTTTCAACCTGTAGAGGTTTATACAATTCCTGTGTCCGTACTAATTCTTCTCCTAAACGGCTTGACCAATTTTGATGTTTTTTTGTACTTATGTGGTCACCTGCATTGTTCTCAGCTGTAGGTAGTCGGACCCAATTGGTGGTACTGTTGTCGACATCAAGCAAAAGTAATCTATGCTAGCGAATATGCGGGCAAAACTTTGTAGTTTTATAATAAAACTGCATTAAATCAATAATAGCTTTTAATTTTAGTGCTTTTAGCAGTTTTATCTCGCAGAATGTAAGTAGCCCCCAGACAAAAGTGAATTTATTAAATCCTAATTTGATAATATTTAAACGTTTCCCATTTTCAGAAAGCGGATATTATTAACATACCAATTATTATGCTAAATATAACTAATTAATTTATTATTTGCATAAGTATCACTCTCTCCTTGCATACAGTATTATATTTCATGTCTGGGTTACATAGTGAAATTGATCGCCAGTGCATGTCAGATGATGTAATGCAGTGTCGTGAAGTCCAGGAAACTGATAAAATTAATTACAATGTAAATCCTTAGTCATATTATCTATTATGTGACTTTATTTGACGACGGCTTGGCGCAGTGGTTCGAGCGTAGGCAGCTCACTGCACATGGTGGTTGCGGGTTCGATTCCCGCCGGGGCAAATTTCGGAAATGGCCTTTGGTAATTTGCCCCGGTTTGGGTGTCACTAGGATCACCTCCTGTCCATTTTACGTTCCCATAGTACAAGCATTGCTTAGTTTGGGACCAAACAGTCGGTGTTTCAGTCTGGCGATATTTATTATTATTTATTTATTTAATTTGAACCGAATTTAATTATATCCCCTTTAGACAGATAAATTAGTTTGTTAGTAAAGTTTGTTACAAAGTACAAGTTACACATAAAACATCTCGAGACTGCAATATCCAAAGAGTTGGCTGGAAATAATACGAACTGTTAAACAGATTTGGAACATCAACTTGTTGTCCCAACGAGGAACCTAAGATCATTCAGTCCGTTCGTCCATCCCTCCGTCCGTCCGTCCGTCCGTCCGTCCATCGGTCCATCCTAGTCTGTCACGGAGCCAGCTTCAACAGATTTTTAGTCAACTATTTAATTATTGTCTGTTTAAAATATACAAATTTATTATCACTATTTTTTTACAAAATGATCATCTTTCATATTTTTAAAGTATATTTCTGTTAGTAAAGTACTGAATATCCGTGGTCTCTTCATTGCCTGTAGCATAAAATCCCGACGATATATAGGTGAATTAATGTTACATACTTAGTAAATAACATTCTAAAACAAGTTAAATTGTGCCTAAACAAATAGCGACCAAATGCTGTAAATGTATTCTTATAACGAATAAGATTTTAACACTAATGCGATTATAACACCGTTCTAATAGTATAAAACATATTTGACTAAGTCATCTAAATAAAAGCTCTTTGATGACGCTTGTAACTGATTTTGACAGGAAACCTCGAGCCCCTTCGTATTAATAAAATTAAATTAGTTTTGTTGTTTGTCCGGGTGTTTTAGACCCAGGGAAATGGTCTCCATTTCGTACTTAAATCAGTGTTTGAAGTAGTCGAATAGATAATTTATAATTAGATCAATTACACTCTAATAAGTTCGGGTCACCAGATCTTTCAGAAATTCTGAAAATGTTGACAATGACTGAAGGTCCTTATTGGCTGCTTATCCAGTTACGTCATCTTTTCAGATTGTATGCTACACTTATATGCAATATTTTTTAAGTACTACTTACTAAAAATATGAATTAAAAAATATCCAAAGACATTTTCCATGCATTTTTCTATTGGTAAACACTGTTGCTCACGGCTCCGCCCGCGTGGTATCACGACAAAATAAAAGAAGCTTAAGTTACTCCTTATAAAATCAGCTATCTGCAAGTGAAAGTCCCCTCACAATCGGTCCATCCGTTTCAGAGATTAGCCAGAATAAACAAAGAGACAGACCTACCTAACTACCTTATATACTTTCATATGCATTTAATAAAAAGCTGTTATTTTGATATTACAAAGAGACACTTAAATTTTATTTGTTTTAATGTAGGTATGTATGTATAGAATATAAAATAGTTCCGATGTGGATAGATATACTCGTACACAATCAGAAGATTCAAAACGGGGGCGTATCACTTAATAAATACATTAAACATACTAATATTAAATAAATACGATCTAAGCCTTAGGGGATACACCTAAGGTTTGAAATCGGTTGCGTCAAAAGTTAGCGGTATTGTGGTCTCCCACAGAGGGTATAATGTCAAATATAGAGGGCATGTTTTAGACTTACATTAAAGCGATAAATTTGGTAGAAACTCATGGTGGTAGCTCCAGCACTTCCAGCCGTCGCAGTGTGGAATCCGCTCCAGTATTGACCTAAAAACACATTTTATAAAATGTTTGATAGGAACCCGAAATGTACAAATGTTGATTTAAAAAGTCGATGCATATATTTTGATAACGGTAGAGTTATCACCAAACAAGGCGAACAACCTCTAACTCAAAAAAAATAAGAATCTTTGAAGAAGCACAGGCAGACAAACGTAGATGTGAAACACTTAACACCCTTCTTTTGTGTCGAGAAATAAGAATTTAATAAATTATATCAAAATTATTCACTCCAAAGAACTCCAAATAACTCTGAGCCATGCTGTTTATTAGCTTTGGGTCACCTAGCACGTGTTAGGTTCTTAGTTCTAAGTAAAAAAAAACAAGTTGTTTTTATACTACTTATATAAATAATTAAATATTTGGCAACATACATTATTTTCTTTAAATACCTGTGTTTACTCATAAGCCAAAATCTAATTCCAGAAAAACATCAATCAAATTTTCCAATACCGATTCATATATTTTCTTGAACACTCCATATTTTCAATGAATATAATTCGAACCTCGTCAAACAAAATCACAGTCTATCGTTCGAAGATAATTTCCACCCGCGAGTGTTCGTGACATAATCTTAATCGACTTGTGACGAAAGATTTCATCAATATTTTATACCGTCGAGCCAAGTAGGGCTCCACAAACATTTGTGCTCCATATTATAATGGTAAATATGTACGGAACACAGAATCTGTAATGTAAATATCGGGTTTCAATAAACTGGGCAAATGTTTGTGATATATTTGCTGTCGTGAAAACCTGCCCTATACAAACTCGCCTTAGGGGATCCCTGTTTAAATACTGCCCACATTTATTATTGATGTCATTTAAAAATGTATGAGTAACTGCGTAAATTTATGTATGAATTTTCCGCTGATACTTAACCATTACTTGTAGGTATTTGATGCTCGCTTGGCGCAGTGGTTCGAGCGTACGTAGGCCGCTCGGCTCACTGCACATGGTGGTTGCGGGTCCGATTCTCGCCGGGGCAAATTTCCTTTTTAAAATGGCCTTTTCGTAATTTGCCCAGCTCTGGGTGTCACTGGGATCGCCCCCAGTCCATTGTACGGTACCATGGTGAACGCGTTGCTTGCTTTGGGACCATACAGTTGGTGTGTCAGTCTGGCGATATTTATTTATTTACCTTTATTATATACCTTTACGTAACGATCATAATTATCTTCTGAGTTTTTTGAATGTTTGTCACAACTTTCGTATTGCGTTCTTAGAACACGACCAATGGTCTAGAAAAGGTCGCAAATTGCATTTGCCAGTTGCAGACAGCAATATTACTGCCAGTGAGGAACTCTAATAAGATCATCCAGTCCGTGGCCCGTCCGATTTTAAACTTTTAAAAAAATTATCAAAATTTACATTATGAATTTCGACACTTCTTACATTTTTATGAACATCGACAAAACTAGTTAGGCAAAAATATCATTTCGTTATTGAAATGGCTACGGAACCTAACATTGTACGTGTCACCACCCCCACTTGGCCAGTTTTTTTTATTTTAGCTCACCGTATACTTCTTTGATAATTAAATTTACTGCCTTTAAATTAATTAGATAAATGTGTCTAATAGTTTTCGAAATAAAGGTAAAATTTTATTTTTCCTTCTTAGTTGCCATGCCCAAATACCAGTACCGTTCCCCGTGGATACCCTAGTAGAAAGGGACATAGTCCCACTAGGGGCCTCTCTCTCAGCCCGTTTTTTGGTGCAACAGTGATCCCTCCTATTAGAATAAAGCGACACGCCACTGTCATGGACGCTACTGTCAACGCTGTCAATGTAAAGGGTAACAACATTATCTGAATGAATATCATTAATTTTACACATTATGTGAGTTAACTTGAACGACGACATCCATATCTCGTTACATAACGTGATACAGATCGCCTGGCGGAAACGATCGGGCCATTGTTCGACGCAACAGGTTCGTTTCCCGGGCCGATACCATCGCCGCTGCCTGCGTCGAACTCATTTGAATTCACTTTCTAAAGAAATATTCTCATAGTATTAGATTATGATGATGCCTTTTATAATAGTTTCGCACACTCAATTTTTTTTTGGATAGTTGGGGATTAATTTGCATGTTATGTTAAGTGTGAAATAAAAACCTCATGTGGTACCGGGTTGTAGAATAACCACACCTTGTCACTGTACTAATGCAATAGGAATTAACACCACGGACAAAAATATGTTTAACAATTTGGAATGTCTTGATGTTATAAGTGTGTATAAAAACACCAAACAGCATTTTTTTGTTGAAATCTAAAGCCATGTTCACATTCTTGGAATCTGACAATGTCAGACATTGTCTTCAGAGTTCTTCTGTCGCATACTCTGCAGTGCTGCTGAGTAATGACTGATTGCATAGCGTCGCGCAAGAAGTTCAGGCATTTTTTTCAGTCTAGCAACCAGTTGTGTTAATTAGACGTGGGATAACGACAGCGAGGCAAGTGACAGCTCTCAGGAGAGATAGCGCGGTCGTTCATATCCTGGACGAACGAGGCGGCCTCGAGGCTCCTCGGTTTGTGCTTTTGTGCTAGGTTTGTGCGTGGTTGGAATTTGTATCCCCGCGGCGCGAATCATGAAAAGCAATATAAGACCCCACATCACTTCAGCACGCCGAGTACCGCAATCATGTTATTCTCTTTGTTAAATTATTTTTACGCTTGTAGACACTCTTCGTTGTATTATTTTTATCCTTTTATGCTTTTAAAAACGACCCTTGCATTAAATTGAATCAGAAGCACCTCTTTGTTATTTAAATTGTGTCGTATCCGTAAAAATTAAAACCTACAGGAAGCAGCGAAGTTGCTTTTTTTTAAAAACAAAGTCGGTAAATAAGCTTACTACCCGTCGGATATTAAGCAGTTACCACAACCTATAGATGCTTGTTATACCAAAGCCATAACTTGCACGATGCCAACCTGAAAAGGGCGTGGGACAGAGTGAGAGAAAGATTCCGGATCTCTGCTCATAATAGGCAACGAAGCTATTATACCTTACACCGATCTTCTGTGAGAGGGTCTACCCGGTCGAGTCAGCGCTTATATGAGCTACTAGCTGAGCCCGCGACTTCGTCCGCGTGGAATTTAACTTAACAAAAAAGCCCGCTCCCGCGTTCTGAGCTCGCGCGACAGGACCCATTTTTTTAAATTTGTATTTTCTAAAATAAAAGTAGCCTCCGTTACTGCTTATAACATCAGCTATCTACCAGTGAAAGTCCCGTCAAAATCGGTCCAGCCGTTTCGGAGATTACCCGGAACAAACACACAGACAGACAGGCGAATTTTTTTAAATGTCGTTTTTGTTATAGATGGCGTATGTACTTTGATATGCATTTAGTGAAAAGGTGTTATTTTGATATTACAAACAGACACTCCAATTTTATTTATTTGTATAGATGTAGTCACTTGGCTATTGCTTGGCTCTACCATCGTGTTTCACTTTTAGATTACCACGTATCTAAATAGCTTGTCTATTGTAAGTATATAAAAATCTCGTGTCACGGTGTTTGTCGTCGCACTCCTCCAAAACGGCTGGATCGATTTTTATGTTTTTGTACGTGTATTTTGTAGATATGAGAATAGATTGTAAAGTATAATTCATACCTATAAATAATTTATATGGCAGAACAACGTTTGCCGAGTAAGCTAGTAGTATGTATTTTTTTATAATATGCCAGTCTTTTCAAAAACATAATGTACAAGTCAGTAGTACTTCTAGTTGTGTCAAATTCATTCAATGTTTTTATATGAAATAGATTTTCAATAGGTCTTACCTAGTCTATCCATCATACTAAATAAATCAATTTAGAAACTTGTTCATTCTATAAAAAACCGACCAAGGTTGAAATAAACATACAAACGGGTTCCGTAGTTAATATTCCAGAGTCAAGTGTTGTCTTGTCAAGGACAAAGTTTCTAAAGGATCAACTCTTCTGTAACGTATAAACTCGTTTACTCTAAGAAATGGGAATTATCAGTTCTTTATGAGATCACTGGAACATTTTAATATAATTTTCTAGTTCATGGCCTAGCCATCATCAAACTTTTAGCTAAAACTTCTCGATATATGTATGACTTCGCCTAACTGAGGCCCGGAAATCTTGGAAATGTCGTCCATATGTCAAACCAGTACAAAATGACTTGTCAAAAGCCTACTTAAGATCTCGGACTTGAGATTGATTTATTAATACGGGCTCAGAACCATGAAGTACATACAGTACCTACTTACACAACCAGGGTCGACGCCCTAAAAAATACTATAAATTAAAAATATTATATTAATACAATATATTATTATATTAATATAATATTGCCGTAACATAATTATGTAAAAATATGACTAGCAGCTTTATTGAATGTTTTCTATAAAATTGCTTAACGAACAGATTATGACGTAAATCGGATTCTCAATTTGACTGCGGTACCCTAAAAAGGTAATTAATCATCCGATTCATTTTGACACAGATTCTTCAGTAATCGACCAGAGGTCGTTTACTTGTGTCTGTATGTGAATGGGGTTTGACTTCATCTCAGATCCTAAGTGCGCTGCGCTCTGTTATGTAATCATCAGAATCCGTAGGTAATTTCAAGCCATAAGGTTAGTGGTAAAGACCAATTTGAAGGAAAGAACGCACGAGAATCACTTCAAGATGATATTGTATCTCGATTTATTCCTTGTAGATCTATTATAGTAGGTATTTGCCATAATTTAAATTTGGCTCCAAACAATAAAGCGGATATCCACTCGTGAAATTCTAATGAAACTCTGCTCTTTTTCACCTAGTTTTTTTTTATTACTCGATATGGGTTTATCATATTGCTTATTGTAAACGCCTTCATATTACTGAATTGAGTTTGACTCATGTTTTATGGCCCCACCGTTTCGCCAGTTGCCCAGTGCTCGTCGAGCGTCCAGACAGATTATAATACTACATAATAACCTTTATTGCTAACGTTATTAGGTAGTTAATATTTATTACAATTAAATGAAAGGTTTAGTTTCCCTTTCGGTGTAAAGTATGTTCGTATGTTCTGATGTCGTAAGACACGACTTAATAAATAGTTTCAGAACTCCAGTAAAGCAAAGCGTAGGCTTCTTGCAAGAAACTAAATAACAAAAAGTTTTCATTACTCATACTCAGAAAGTAGGTCTGAAGTTGCCTGAGGAGCGGGTTGAAAGTAATACTTTTCCGCCCTAGGGAGAATCGCTTTCAACTGACAGCTGCCAAATTATTAAAAGAAACTAGTTCCATTTTTACATTTCTATGGAACCATGTTCCAACTTTTTCTACATTCACTCAATTGAAATGCGCGATGTAAAATTTAAATAACATAAAGTTAAGTATTCATTAAATAATATATATTTTTAAATGACTTAATTATAGTTTAGTTTCAACCATTTCTTTAAACGAACATAAGAAATGTATTAAAGATGAAAATGAAAAATAATGGCTAAATAATGAAGTTGGCCGGCCAACGAAATAAAAATCAAATTGACGGCAATCCGATTTTCATTTGTTTTTTCGTAGAGTATTGTTCATACTTCCTTGTATTATTTCTTTAGCCAATTCCTGTTTTTATTTTTACTTTCCTTGTATTCGTAATGAAAAGCACAGTGTTTACCTCAGGTGAAAGACTTATTTTGGCCCAACCCGTGGTTTGGCGCCTGAGCGTAGTGAGGGCGCCAATAGTTCGAGGGACAAAATAAATCTTTCACCCGAGGTAAACACTGTGCTTTACATTCACCCCTTGTGTTACAATGTACTATTTATAACCTGTAATAATAGTGCCTATCTATTTTAAGTGCAATTTATCAAAAAATTGTGACCGCAACCCTTTAGTACAGTTTACAATGTTTTCAAAGCTTTTAATGTGTTATATTAACCGCCTCGTTTGCGCACTGACTCTACGTTTACTCTAATTTATGTTGATGTATCAATTTCTAGATAACAAAATATAGAGACAACATCTCAAAGCGACTTCATTTTACTGAATCTAATCGGCAAATGAAAGTCAGGAAGTACTTTTTTCTTCAAAGCTATTGAGAATTAGGATCGCTCAATGGATTCCATGGTTCAACATTCAAAAATAAAAAGGAAAATCTAATAATTTTTTGAGGTTCCAAATCTCCATAGCACTAAATAAATATCGCCAGACTGACACACCAACTGTACGCTCCCAAACTAAGCAACGCTTGTACTATGGGTACCGTACAATGGACTGGGGCGATCCCGGTGACACCCAGACCGGGGAAAATTAAGAAATTTGCCCCAGCGGGAATCGAACCGGCCTACGCTCAAAGCACTGCTCGCGGTCGTCAAAACCACTTTGGTAAACCTTCATATGTATTGTGATTATAAGCAGTGAATACCCAACTTAAATTTCATAAGTTGACTTGATTAGTTAAAAAGTTAATGGTGAACAAGCTGCAGCAGCTGCAGGGTTGCGCACTCACACCGTCTGCAGTCTTAAATTATCTATTACTAGCTGTGCCCCGCGACTTCATCCGCGTAGTATTGGATTATTGGGTTAAAAAGTATCCTATGTGTTAATCCCGGTTATAAACTATCTGTGTTCCAAATTTCATCCAAATCCGTTCAATAGTTTTTGCCTGTACCTAAGAGTAACAAACATCTACACTCACAAACTTTCGCATTTATAATATTAGGATAGAAGGAGAAACTGACTGATTAACTCGCTGATTGATGGATCTATCAACGCACAGCCTAAACCGCTCGGATGGCAAACTTGAAGCTTTGACACTATACCGCAGAGATCCACTCAGGAATACTTTTTTGTAAATTCTACCCCTAAGGTGGTAAAATAGGGGATGAATATTTATATGAAAATCCGTTCGAAAATCCACGCAGACAAAGCCACAGGCAAAAGCTAGTAATAGAAACATACTATTCTTCAAAAATAAATCCATATCTACTATCCTTTGTGTTGATAGATTGCAATGTGGACCTGCCAGTGAAATAAAAAAAAAAATTTCAATCCTAACATCCTAATTTCAATAGGGAAGATGGCTGGGTGCTACCACCAACTTGGGATCCAGTAATTAATATAATTAAATCCAAAACCAAGCGTACCATTGCAAGACCTCAAGACACAGTGAGCACTTTCTGCGTGGATCGGACCGCAAACACCAACTAAATTTTGAGGGTACCCAGTATTTAACTATGACATCAGGATGTCTAACACCTCAGTCCCCCCGTGACCACGGTTGCTGTAAAGCAACCGAAACGTCGGGAACATAAAAAGTAAATAAACGCGATATAATCCGTAAAAATAGTTTTATTTCAATGTGTAGTATTCGCGTAAATATAAGAAAACAATGATTTACAAATAAAATACTAGCAAAGTGACAAGTTGTCACATAATGCACTAGTAGCCCCGTTAGTCTCTTCTACTAAGCTAAAATTATTTTACTAAGATTGAGCTCACGTCAATACAGCATTAGCACTTGAGTGGCTATTGTCCGACACTGCAAGCCTTTATAGAAAGTAGGCTAAATAACTAAAGAAATCGGATGGGTGTGGGAAAATTATTTTTATAATAGCACTAGCTGTGCCCCGCGACTTCATGCGCGTAGTATTGGATTATTGGGTTAAAAAGTATCCTATATGTCAATCCCGGTTATAATCTATCTGTGTTCCAAATTTCATCCAAATCCGTTCAGTAGTTTTTGCGTGAAGGAGTAACAAACATACATACATACATACATACATACATACATACATCCACACTCACAAACTTTCGCATTTATAATATTAGTAGGATTCGTTTCGACGCAACCCTATCGATGACCTTTGCTGCGCTAAGTGTTGATGTTTCAAGTGAAAGGTTTGGCCGCGGGCGGTACAATTTTCACAATAAACACGCGTGTGTAGTTGGTTGCATTAATAAATGCACAATTCGGTTGTTCAAGTTCATTCGATCCAATGCCAAACTGTATTCATATTGAGATGATGTTTTGTAATTATTATTTTATCAATTATTATCATCGACTGGGCCGTACAACGGCATCGTGAACTCAGACGAAGATGGTGAGATGACTTTTACATAAAGGATTGACCCTTAGGCATACACAGGGAGGACTCGAAAGGGAAACAGCCCCGCAGTGGGATGAAGCGGGTTAAAAAAATTTTTTTTTTTCTTAAAAAGAGGATGTCCTCAATTCCATTAGCAGCAACATATATTTTCATATCACTGGAAGTTCCGTTTACTCGTCCAAACTAAGCCAAATCCATGTGCTAGGCTTACTGCTGCAACAGAGTAACAATCAGTGGTTGGATTTGAACATGCAAGTTGTTGCTTTGATCATTAAACTATTCCTCCAAAAGGAATCACTGTTAAAAATTTATTTAAGGCTAAAGCGTCCATCTAGCCCGCGAAGTTCAAATTTTTTGAGGTTTTTAGAAATTTTTCAAAATCTGACAATAATAAAAGGCACATTTTGTAATTCGCGAAAAAGACCGTGTGCAGTGCATTTATTAATATATCCAACTTACTCTAAAACATTTCAAGAACGACAGCTATCCAGATAATCTGGCAATTTTTGTATATTTAGTGCTTTATTAGTATCATATCCACCGTGATAATATTTAGAGTAAAATAAATGTATTAATAAACGCACCGGATACAGTGTTTTTCGCAAATCACAAAATGTTGTCTTAAATGTTTTCAGATTTTGGATAAACTATAAAACTACTCGAAAATTTTGAATTTCGCGGGCTAGACAGGCGCCTTCACCTTAAGTGATATTTAATTTCCATTTTTTTTTTAATTCCGTCCGTCGATGACCCAAGTCTTTTTTAATTTCTAAAGCTTAATTTTATTCGCGACCTCGTTTTTGTACCTACAGTACCTACATACAAATGGCACCTTTCCCCGCGACCAATGCTGGTGCTGGTCGATACTAATTACCACTTGACATTTTATATGTAAGTGTCGAATTCACTGAGGCTCGTTTGATGCTGATTGCTATGTTTATGCGATGGTGTTCACTCGGGTAACGTGGGTAGAAAAGTGTATCATCCAAACTAATATTATAAATGCCAAAGTAACTCCGTCTGTGTGTAACGTTTTCACGCCTAAACCGCTGATCGGATTCCGATGAATTTTGGTATAGACATGGATTGCACCTTGGAGAAGGACATAGGCTACCTAATGTCGCGAAAATAAAACTTGAAGGGGTGAAATAGGGGATGGAAGTGTGTCTGTAAATTCCGTACCCAGATCCACGCGGACAAAGTCGCGGGAAAAAGCTAATTATCAATAAGCTACAGGCTTTGAGATATGTGCAAAATAGTAGTTAAGGGTAAAATGGATACGGGGCGACTCACACCCGTGACGTCTCGTACTGGTGGTGCGAATACAGAAATCTTAGTCTTCTGCAAACTGAAATCAACCTAGAGTCACTAATACAAGGTTGGTTTCTGTTCTCCAAAACCATATCCAATTTCACATAGTTTTGCAAAAGCAAAGCAACCCATACATCTGTCTGCGAGCCAAAACCAACCCCAATGCAAAGTGTAAGTAGGTCGGTTCCACAATGCATAAGTATATGTGGATTGGGTTAATTCTGCGTCCAATAACAATATCAAAAACAACGCAATTTGCAAACAAACATCCTAATAGCCAATAAAATACCCGGAATTGTTGGCATTGTAGCCAGCAACAATGGGCTGAACAAAACTGACTCTAAAGCATTTACGTAATTGGGCCCGGGAATACTGTCAAGTGGTTTCGAGGGTCAGCGGTCAATTGGCAAACTTTACTGTACGGAAAAATGGATCTTATTGAAATTGGAGAGCAAAAGTAGACTATCTAATATCTTGGCCCTTAGGACCTGGTTGTTATGATTCAATTTCAAATATAAAAATTCTAAGACTCATACCAATCGTATAGACCCAAAGTAAGCGACGCTTGTATTGTTGGTACCTACTACCATATTATATGGTACAGTTACCAGCACCTCCAAGGCAACATTTAGCTCTCTTTAACACGCATGTCATACTAATATTATAAAGAGGAAAACTTTGTTTGTTTGATTGTAATGAATAGGCTCCGAAACTACTGAACCGATTTGAAAAATTCTTTCAGTGTTGGGAAGCTACACTATCCCCGGGTGACATAGGCTATATTATATTTTTTAAAAATTAGGGATCCTTATTGAAACTCCAATAATGTAACCGTAATGTACCCGTGCCGAAGCCGGGGCGGGGCGCTAGTCAATAATAAACCGAGCTCAGCTTATATAGGAAATGTTCCCTGTGATGTACAGTCGCCCGTACCAACAATTGACTGGGGATCCCAGAAACAACATTTTCCTTTAGTACGCCTTTGGTTTTTTTTTTAATGATTACTAGAGCAATGTGAATAAGTATATCATATTACTTTACTAGTATTCTCGTTAGCTCCTTCAGCTAAGCGTATGCTTGTGTTAGGAGCGGATCCACGTTAATATTTTAAAGGCCACGTTGGGGTACGAACCCGGAACCTCTCAGCAACTAAGCCGGCCCCTCTAACCACTATATAGGCTATAGATGCCTTATAACAAGCATCTATAAGCTACGGTAACTGACGCGCGTTTCTTTACATACTCCGTTATATAAAAAAAATATCAAATCCTGACTGATTCAATATTCGATATCAGGTGAACTCATTTTAACGGGTAAAGAAGATCTATCAATGTTCCTAATAATTTATTCCACATATAAGTTCTGACAGTTTCCTGTTTGATCCGAATAAGCGTCGCCTGAGGGACTTGAAACCACTTTTAAAACGAAAAAGACATGCCGCCCAAAGGGAACCTTTCAGACAGAAATCTAGAACATTTTGAGTACTTTCTAATAATTTATTATTTATTTCATCGTTTCGAGAATATTGATGGTGATGCTCCAGATCAAAGTGACCAAGATGTTCAATCCAATGCAAAATAGCCACTTTATTCAGAATAGGTCAACTAAACTAGTGTTCTCTTGTAATATAATCTCATAATAACCCTTTTCTGAGAACAAATAAGGTTCAATTTCGCAGAACAGTGACATTTCTAGGATATATATTTATGCCTCTGTCGCATAATGTGCAGACGCCCGCTTAGTATATTATATAACTATAATATTCCGCTAAACTGAAGTCATTCTAACTGTAACCTCTATTTGAGAGATTAAAGTGGCTAGGATGAGTCACTTACTACTGACGCAATGTCTTGCCCCAAATCACTGGATTCCCCGGTTATGTACCTACAATTCGAGGCTCTCACTATCAGATCGTTATGTTGCAACGCATTGTAAAATGGCCTCTACAATTACGATGATCAAAGTAGAGATGGCACAGAATCTAGAGCTTATCTTAGAGATCTCACGAGTTTTTCTAGGTTAGAGACATCCTGGTTTGTGTGTGAATGAATGAAGTTTAAAGATAGAGCTAATTTAAATTAATGTTGTAAAAACTCGAATATTCGCATTCGTTTTTTTCAATTACTCATTTGTATAATCTGCGAATATTTTGAAGCTGCACTTTTCCTCTAGGGGCGGTGCTGTGAACTGTATGGTACCTACTTAAAAAAGGAATGCCATAGATGAGTAGTTATGCGTACACCCGTAAGGGACAGCAACAGCACCTACACACAAACGCGACCGCTTGGCGCAGTGGTTCGGGTGTAGACCGCTCGGCTCACTGCACATGTGGTTGCGGGTACGATTCCAGCTGGGGTAAATTTCTGAAATGGCCTTTTCGTAATTTGTCCTGGTCACCCCGTAGGTGTCACTGGGATGGACTCCGGTCCATTGTACGGTAACCTTAGTACAAGCGTTGCTTAGTTTGGGACCATACAGTTGCTGTGTCAGTCTGGTGATATTCATTTAAATATTTTTGAGTGGCTTTTACAGTATTAATACATAATCAAATTTCGATGTTGGACACATCTCACTTTGATTTATTATTGTACAATTCAATCGAAATTCAAACACTTTTTACAAAGATTATATTATTATTTTCCGCCAGTTTAAGAAATAATATATAGTATCAGTTTTAACCTGTGGTTAACACTGTTTTCTAGGGCTATAGCAACTTTTGTGTTACCTCTGAAACATATCCATGTTCCAAAGCGGCAACATGAACGCTGTGACAACTATTCATAGGGCCGTCACTTAGAAAATATATTATGATAGTTCGTATGTATAGTCCATCTTCACTTGACATCTACTTATCACTTACCGTACCTATATGCAACTAATTTATTGTACGTATACTACAGTATATTTTATATATATATATGTATTTTATATTTATATATATGTACTACAGTATATTTCAATTTTAAAGGTCATTAAGGTTCCATTGTCAAATACTATTTGATACTGGCACGCAGAATGCAGTATGAAAGTCCCGCCCTCCAAAATAAATAAAAAAAAACACTCATCGATTATCAGTAATTCCATCCCTGAGGTTAGCACAGATTAGAGATATGTAGCAAGCTAGGGGTTAGTTATGTAAATTCCGTTCCAGGATCCACGCGGAGGAAGCCGCAGGCCAAGCTAGTCTTTAATAATCCCTAACAAGCTCCTCGGATTGACTGACACCCATTAATCTGCAACCTGTAACCTCGAACTTGAACGTAAATTCTTGTGCAAACGGTACAAAGTCGCGGGCTGTTACGCAAGCGTGCCGCCACCAAGGTCACATCACACCCTGCGAATTGACAGCGACCTAGCTTTACAACTGTTTGCATACAGTCTCGAGTATTTATGGCGTGACCCGTACTACAAGCAAAACAACGAATTTTCATTGAACAACATTTGAAACTTAGAGCCAAAACTAGATAAAACTGACCACTTTTATTAACAAGCCACTACGTATTTTAATCGACTTACAATAAGAGTTGTAATCAAAGAACGCGATCTATAATAATCAGCCAACGAGAAGCGATTAGAAATGGTAATAATATTCGAGTCACCGCAGTCGGGCTTGGCAAAATCCGAATGGCAATTTTAAAAGTATGTGGGTCGCTGTGTCAGAAACCGTTATGTTAAAACAAAGTAAATAAAAATAATATTCGTTTTCGTATCGCTACTCGTTGGCCGTGGTATAAATTATTTTCTATATCTACAAGTAACTGAAATATTTATTTATTTATTTAATTTGGTACATGGAAGACTTACAGCTAATTAAACTAAACATAAATAAAAATAACTTAGCGATAGGAAAGCTAATTACAATTCAATTCAAATTCAATTCAATTCAAATCGTTTATTTTGTGTAGGCCTACGGGGGCACTTACAAATTGTCAATTTTACATTTTTTTTTCTTATATCTACAACCGGATCGGAACGCGACCTCGACTGAGAAGATCCGGCAAGAAACTCAGCGGGCTTGTCTTTTTACATGTCATATTTTTTTTTTTATCGCCAGTTGCTTATATTCAATAATTACAAAGGGTAGTAGATATTAACATAAATATTATAATAGCTCCAGTGTGTTGCCTTTTGATGTTACCAAGAATTACACAAATAATTCGGACTAGTAGGGCAATACACGCTACGCTTTGACATTATTATTGACTGTCGAGATTTGAGCTGCTTAGTCCCAAGCTGATTTATCATCCAAATAATCCGAGATTTTGTAATAACCTTTTGCACTGAGTTTAGTTTTAATTAGGGTTTTAAACTTATTGATAGGTAAATCTCGGATTTCATTGGGAAGCTTATTGTAAAAACGTATACATTGTCCCATAAAAGAATGACTTATTCTGTGGAGACGAGTTACATGTACGGATAGCTTGTGCTTATTCCTTGTATTAATAGAATGAGCGTCGCTCCTTTTCTCAAAATTATTTGCATTTTTTTTAACGTACATGAGATTTTCATAGATAAATTGTGACACAACAGTTAGAATATTTATTTCTTGAAATTTTTCTCTGAGGGAGATTCTTGGAGCTAGATTGTAAATAGCTCGTATAGCTCTTTTCTGCAGAACAAAAATGGAGTTTAAGTCAGCAGAGCATCCCCAGAGCAGTATGCCATATGACATAACGCTATGGAAATAACTAAAATAAACAATTCTAGCTGTTTCAACGTCGGTTAAGTGCCTGATTTTTTTAACAGCATATGCCGCACTGCTGAGTTTACCCGACAATTTTTTGATATGAGGACCCCATTGCAATTTAGCATCTATAGAGATCCCTAGAAAGACAGTTTCCTCCACAAGGTCCAATTCTGCTCCATTTAGTCGTATATTGGTTCCTACTTGTCTCACATTTGGCGTTGAGAACTTTATACATTTCGTTTTATTCTCATTAAGTAGAAGATTATTTACATTGAACCAATCTACAACTTTAGCGAGTGCGTTGTTCAGATCGTCATAATGTAAAAGCTGTCTTTTAATTTTAAATACTAAAGAAGTATCATCAGCAAACAACACAACTTCGTGACTATTTTCTACATAGTAGGGCAGATCATTGATATATATTAGAAACAAGAGAGGACCCAGTATCGAACCCTGCGGTACGCCCATTGAGACTACAGAACCGGGCGATGTCTTGTCATTAATATTGACCTTTTGAATTCTATTGCTCAAATATGAAGTCAAGAGGTCAAGAGCCTTGTTCCTGATACCGTAGTGGTGCAATTTCCTGGCAAGTATTTCATGATGGACGCAGTCGAATGCCTTGGACAAATCGCAGAATACACCGAGGGCATCCTGCGAGTTCTCCCAGGCACTGAATACATTTTTTATTAGTTCAACACCTGCGTCTATAGTAGAGCGATTCCTTGTGAACCCAAACTGATTTTTATGAAAAATCTTATTGTTATTAAAATGACATAATAACTGGTTCAAAACAATTCTTTCAAAGATTTTGCTTAAAGTTGGTAGTATCGATATAGGCCGAAAATTTGTCGGATCAGTGGTACTACCTGATTTGAATATTGGAATTACTTTACTATGCTTCATTAACTCAGGAAATACACCGCATGCTACACAGCTATTAAACACAGCAACTAGATTGGGTGCAATGATGTCTATTATAGAAGAAACGGTTTTAACAGAAAGCCCCCATAGGTCTGCCGTTTTCTTTACATCCAAACTTTTAAAGCTATCTATAATGTCTTTACAATTAACAGCTGTGAATTTAAAAGCTATGTCACATGCATTAACACTTTGTTTCAGTAAGGTCTCTGCAGAGGTGGAAGACGATTTTAGAGTTTTGGTTGTTAATAAAGGGATATTGGTAAAGAAATTCTCAAACTCCGTTGCTACTTCCAAATCCGCTTTTACATCTGTGTTGTTAACTATTAAATGAAAGTCTCTTTCGCGTACTGTATTTCTGCCAGTTTCACAGTTGATAATGTTCCAGGTCATTTTAATTTTATTTACAGATGTTTTAATCTTATTTCTCAAATAAATTGATTTTGCAGAGGAACAGGCTCGTTTAAATAACTTAGAATATTTTTTTACATATTCTATAAAAGTGGGATTATGATTATAGACTTTTTCATGATAAAGTTCATATAACTTGCGCCTGCTTTTGTAGATTCCTGGAGTTGCCCACTCACTAAGCCTAGCACTACTACCAACAGATATTGTCTTTGGTAAAAATACTTTACTGAATTCGTCACTGATAAGATGGAACAGTGAGTTATAAGAGATGTTTGTGTCGCTGTGTGTAGGCTACAAGTCTTCATGATGATATTGCCATTATCATCATTTTCCTAATAGTCAGAATTTCACTGAGAGATGTTGACAGATTACACCGGTCAATAACGTTAAATCTTTCAAGCTCACAGTTTACTTAGTTGCTCAAATATTGTGCAGCCAAAGATAGCTAAAGCAAAAAAAAAGAAAGTTATTTAACGAGATTTTAGTAAGCTGTTTAGCATTACAAGTAGGTTTATGAATCCGGCGGTCACAATCAATCGATGGCACCTTTCTCTTAGACATGAACGAGACATTGGAGATTAGATTATTGATAGTCATTCTGGATCATTATTACGTATCTTAAAAAAACATAAATGGACAAGCGATATTAGCGTATTTATGGTTCCGTACCAATTAACAATTCGTTTAAGAAAGTTTTTTTGACGCACATGATCGCAAAAAAGAAGTTCTGTCTCATTCTACTTCCTTTATACATTATTAGTCGCAAGTACTCGTACGAGTTTCATCCACGTGTTCTGAGAAAAAATAACGAAAGCAAATTATTTTTGTGGTTCCTTTATAACGTAATTAAAAAAAAACATTTTTTAATTTCAAAATAAACAAATAATTTGCTGTAATTACAAAACTTTTGAAAAGTGCTAAAAGAATACTAGAAAAAACAACAATAATTTATTTTGCTATTTTCGTTTATGGTTTTCGTTTTCGTTTATGTTGGTATTTGGTTATGGCCTGAATCCTCCTCATGTTGAGGGGAGGCCCGTGCCCAGCAGTGGGACGTCAAAAGGGCTAAATTATTATTATTATTTCATTTTCGTTTACCAATATGGAAATTAACAAAATAGCCAATGGCATTCAGGGATAGTATAGCTTTCTAAAAGTGAAAAAAAAACAGAATCGGCTCATTAGTAACAAATATTACCTCCTACAAACACACTTACACAGTTTACCACTTTATAATATTATTATAGAATTAATTGTGTATTATATCTATATCGGTTCACATCACGTACCTAAATTGTATTTATGAGTCGTTTATACCATTAAATAAGAGACCCGTAGAACCATGTTTTTGTTTGAAGCGTTTCAATTATTAAATCGGAACCCCAAAATTGGCCGTCATATTAAATGCAAGTTATGATTGAGTCGAAATTAAGTAGAATTAAAGTATTGCATTAATTTATTTATAATGTAATATGATATTTCATAATATGAAAACATATATCAATTTATCCGTCTTCGAAGATTAAAATTGTAAGCTTTATCTGGCTCCCGTTATTCATACAATGTTTAACTTATTTGAAAGCCGAACACGGTAAGATCTATAAAAAGTGTGAAAAAACAATTTCGATCTTACTTTTTTAATATAGTCTCAGGGTCAAATGAAATCGCAGGCTTCATAATGTTCGTGACACACATTTAAAATATCCCTCGCTATGTATTCTCAAGGAGTATTAATAAATGCTTTACCAACTTTCAATTACATTTTGAAAATATCTCACGTCTTTGCCAAAGCAATAATTGTCTGAAAAAAAGAGAGAAAGTAAAATACGACTACTTTAAACTTTAAATTCAGTTGCATACATACCAATGTTGGTATGTATTTCAAGGTACAAAAATGTTTACCATTGCAAAAAGAATCATTATACTATTGAATCTGTTTACAATAAATTATGTGTAGCCTGTTAGAAGGTAGGCGTGAATGCCTTAAAATACTTATGCAACAGTCTCTACAAGAGATTGTTTACATAAACCGCACTGTACCTATAAAATCATTATGAAATCTTGATGAAATATCACTCGGAATGTTCGGCACTCGAATGATAAATACGAAATTCTCATCGATGTTTATCTATATCGATTATCGATATGGGAATTCGGTAATCTCAATGTTCAGAATGGTTGGCGCTTTATTTGATTATAATCGCGCTATGTTTGGCATTCCGACTGAGATGATTGAAATGGGAAACATGTATATTGTTGTCGTTTCGTGAAAGGGTCTTTATTATTGATACCTACATAATTTAATTAATTCCACAGTTGGTTTATGATTTTCTTTTTGTTAAGGCTAAAGCGCCCATCTAGCCCGCGAAGTTTAAATTTTTTGAGGTTTTTTAGAATTTTTTCAAAATCTGACAATAATAAAAGGCACATTTTGTAATTCGCGAAAAAGACCGTGTGCAGTGCATTTATTAATATATCCAACTTACTCTAAAACATTTCAAGAACGACAGCTATCCAGATAATCTGTCAATTTTTGTATATTTAGTGATTTACTAGTATCATATCCACCGTGATAATATTTTGAGTAAAATAAATGTATTAATAAACGCACTGCATACTGTTTTTTGCAAATCAGAAAATGTTGTCTTAAATGTTTTCAGATTTTGGATAAACCATAAAAATACTCGAATATTTTGAATTTCGCGGGCTAGACAGGCGCCTTCACCCTAAATAATATAATTGTCTAAGGTTTTCGACTAAAATAAATAAGTATGCAACCTTTCTTAACGTCATATTCCTTTTACTTTTTTTAATTTAATTATTTTTTTGTATGTCAAGTAGAATATTTAATTATTCTTTGATTTAATTAGCCTAAAGAAAGATACAGGTACAGAATTCATTATCGATTAAGAGTACGTTGTAAAACTAAACGTTGCTATTATTATATTTTTTTCTTCACATCTCTATGCATTTTCTCTTTGATAACTATTCACCCGGTGAACAACAGTGTACAATTCAAATTCTTAAATCACGTTTTAGTCATTCGCTTTTACCGGAAGGGATTAGTATTCCTTACAGACTGCGTCCGTGAGATAAATCTCATTCACCTTTCACTCAGTTTCAAACAAGCCATTGGTCCATCGTTATGCACCATACGAATGTGATTTACGATGCCTGCTGCACCTTTATGTGTACCTGCCGACATCGTGGCTGCAGTCTAATTATAGTACGGTAACACAATAAAAATAAGGTTCATATTGAGACGCCCCTCGCTATAAACTATATACAGGTTGAAACAGAAAGGGTATACTTTTTTTTTCAAATCTTAACTTTGTAATTCTAAAACTACAATCTTCGGAAGAAAGTTGAAAAACAAAAGGTGTTATAGGGATACAGCTGTTGACAGATTTCATAAGTCTACAAAACCTGTAGTACTTTAACTGTCCGACAAAGCCGATAGTTTTAGATTTACAAAGTAATGTAGCAAAAAAGATAGTATCCCTTTCTGTTTCACCTAGTATATGGCTAGTTTTAGCATATATCATTGGGAGGGTTGACTTTTTTTTTGGAACTAGTCCCGCTTCGCTATCCCACCACTGTTACTCCTGTAAGCCAGGATCAACAATGGTATCCAATGATGACGAAGTTTGACCCTCGGCGAGTCCCGGGGAAAAGATACATTTTCTTGGAACCCGCACGAATATAATCGAAATAAATAATGAGAGGTAACTACGCTGGGTGATGCTGAGGAAATGAAGCGATCCTATTGGTTGAAGCGGGCCGGGCCCACTTTGTAGCATAGCCAAGTGGACGTCCACCCTTATGTAAATGTTTGGTTAAAGCGAATGTTGAGATATTGTTTTCTTATATTTATTGTTTTCTTATACCACCTGTCAAGTGTCACATTCCTCTACAAGATGCAGGGGTATACAAACTCGATTGTGAATGTGGGCTCTCCTACATAGGGCAAACTAAAAATCAATAAAAACCCGTGTAAAAGAACACATAGCTGACGTGAAACACCGGCGCCGGTGCTCCACGAAGTCTGCAATCTGTGAACATGTACAGGACCGCACCCGCCATTATATCAGATTTGATAAACCGCAGATCCTCGCAAAAGAACACCGATTCCGACCAAAGATGATACGTGAGGCCACTGAAATTAAAAACCATCCTAATTTCAATAGGGAAGATGGCTGGGTGCTACCTACTGATAAGAGAAAAAACAAATGAGTTTCAAATTCACAGCAAAGTAACATTATGAAACACTCACCTCCAGCTTATATACTTAAAACCACATGAAATACCACCTATCTATCCATTATACAACCTCCAGGGTGACCTGCATCTTGTCAGTTGCCACAGTGAAAGCTCCGTCAGTATGACCTGTCTATAGCTTTGTAATAGTTTATGTGAAGCGGTTGGCAAATCTTTTGCCTCCAGCTCCGAACTCTTTATAACAGACTAGTTTATGCCCGAGACTTCGTCCGCGTAGTACTTAACTAAACAAAAATTTCGGGATTATCGGGATAAAAAGTATCCTATGTATTAATCCCGGTTATAAACTATCTGTGTTCCAAATTTCATCCAAATCCGTTCTGTAGTTTTTGCCTGAAAGAGTGACAAACATCCACACTCACAAACTTTCGCATTTATAATATTAGTAGGATTATAATACAATCTCGTTGTTCTAGATATATACATTTTGTATCCTCATTTTTGATTAAATAAATAAATAAATATCGCCAGACGAACACACCAACTGTATGGTCCCAAACTAAGCAACGCTTGTACTATGGGTACCGTACAATGGACTGGGGGCGATCCCAGTGACACCCAGACCAGGGAAAATTACGAAAAGGCCATTTCCGAAATTTACTCTGACGGGAATCGAACCCGCAACCACCCGGTGTAGTGACCCGAGCGGCCTACGCTCGAACCACTGCGCCAAGCGGTCGTCAGATTAGCCAATCATTAGCGATCGTAAATAACTATGAACATGAGATATTATCAATTAGATTTCTTTTCTTATGCTAGCAATTGTTAGCAATGATGAGTTAAAATAGCTACATTTATTATCCTACGTAGGATACTTAAGTACTTATAAGAAAAGAATAACGTCGACGGAGCTCTTAGAATTAGTGAGTGAACTTAGTAATACCAAAAATAGTACCAAATAGTATAAATCCAGATTATTTTGTAAGATTTGTCCGCGAACCCCAATTGAAAGCAAACGTATAGTTGCATAAAAAAAGAATTGTACCTATGTTATGCAGCATTGCGTTAAAAAATATTTAGAACACACGAGCCAGTGATGATTAGTCCGTTCATGGGTTAACTTGCAACAGACCAATCAAAATTCGCCCTCTTCCCCGATTTATCCTCAGCCAATCACCATTTATTATGACCACTATTGCAAAATTGCCTTAAAGACATATCTTTACGACTTAATGGTCTGTGCTTCGCCTCTATCTTGTCGGTTCGTCATAAAAACTGCGCCTTACATACCGATTCCACGCCGTAAGTTTTCAGGTTTTGCGATTAAATTAAACTCATTTTATTCTTATAGATAACGAACTATTTTAGTGTGTTATCTTTCGACACCAAAACGAGTACGATTCCCGAAAAATAGTAAAGAAATTCAATGCCGACGTGTCTGCAGCATCCGATTGAAGAAAACATCTTGAATTTCTGTCCTATATAGGTATTCCTTTTTGTTCAAAGGTGCTCTTCACAATTCCATTACACGGAGCTGTCCACTCGTGAAATACTTACTTCTTTGACGGGAAAATTCTCACAGTTTGTGAGGTTTAATAGAGGATTAAGTAAAATAATGTTAGTAGAACTGACACTCATATGCTTCACATTGTGTATTAATATTTCGGTATCCGAATCTTATTCGTAACTAATACCGTTCCTCAATCCGGTTTTTTTGAAGCGAAGCTTCTTTACGGACCTTCGGGGCGCTCGCTACCCGGGCACTCAAACGGTGAAAAGCGTAACGCGTTAATATAATATATCTAATATCTACTGCAAAGCTTCGCTTCTTTCGGGCGTCCCTAGACGGCACAGATTTTTTTTTATTTGATCCTCGGCCGCCACTACTTATTTAGTGGCGTTTAATGCTCTTAAAGTTTTTATGACTGTCAGTTATTTTACTTTTGTTCACTTTTTGGTAAACTCTCTATTTTTTTGAACATTTAAGAATAATTTTTATTTTTATTATCTTAATTTTAGATCTTCTAGTTGATACAGGAATTTGTTGGATCAATGGTCTGATGGGTTCCGGGTTCAATCCCCATCCTGGTCATTATTCTATTGACTAGAGACTCCTAGTATAATCATTTGGATTAGGTGGGTCTAGGCTTGTATTAGTTCTGTCCCATCTAGTAACTTTATTTAATCTTGCTTTAACTCAACCCGACATCGTAATTATTTATTACGTAAAAATTAAATGGCGACCCTGATCTAAGTGTAAGGTGCTTCTAACAAGAGTACCTACATACATAATGTGTGCCTCCCACATACAAGTCAAAAATTTAGTTGCGTGTCCGATTGACATTTACTTTGGTCAATCGATAATATTGATTGAAAGGTAAAGGTTCCAAGATTGTCATTGGAAGACACTTATAAACTCGATAGTGTATAGGGATAATTGTAGCCGCACACCGTCGACGATTCGACGTGACTTGACCTGTGGCAAAGATTACAACACTTTAGTAACCATTGAGTTTCTTGCCGGATCTTCTCAGTGGCAGCAGCATTCCGAACCGGTGGTAGATTCTGACTATTCATGAGTGCTTTGCTAAAGTTATTTGATTGTTTTGATTGAATATTTTACCATATATTTAGGCAGATGTTAATCGGATTCCACGCGAAAATGTTTGGAAAAACTAGATTTTGTCCCCAGCTTCGCTAGCGTAAATTTTATATTATGGATGTCGACAACATCGCCACCTACTGGGTTCAGCGATAGCTAAGAATCATCCGCGGGAACCCAAAAGTATAGAAATATATCAAAGTCGGTCAAGCCGTTTAGAAGGAGAGGAATTACGATTTTATACTTAAAGATTGTGTATTTAAGATTGTGGTTTTATACTTAAAGATTGTATTTTGTGAAGCAAACTAGAGTCACCGACTTCATATTTGTACTTATACAAAATACCTAGCCTTTCCTTTAAAGAAAGACCGAGCTATAAGAAAGAAAGAAGCAGTTGCCGTGCGTCTCACGCGGATCTAATCTCTGTCTATTCAAATATGTCATAATATCATTATTTTATTCTTGTCGGCCAGGAATGCTTATCGCCAGTGGCCAGTGCGCCGACATGGACCTTACAGTACGTACTGTATCTGTGTGGAAGAAGTTCTGTACATCCCTTCTAGCCAAGTGGGTTGTTCACAAGATTATTACTAATCATTATGCGTTAATGAGTATGAGTATAATAAGTGAAGATCACATCTTTCAATCGGCAGCTAATGTCATTTCCATACATTAAAGCGTAGGTAAAAGTTTGCAGAAATGCTTATAAATGAAAATTAAGTTAAAAAAGAATTGCCGAACGCGCCGAGAAAGCGGCGGAGATAGCGCCAATGGCTCATCAATGGTTCTCATCTCGTGAGAGTTTATGCATTCCGTTTTGCTGACATGCCCAAAGCAGACCGAAGGTCAAGCTAAAGATCATTCAAAATCTAACAGGATATTGCGATCGTCTCGGTGCATTCACAAACAGTTCGCATCAAGAGAACATATTTCACACATTCGAGCGAGCTATCGCAACGATACACAATTGCATTCGAGATTCCAACGATTATCTATAACGTTGGCTCACACCGTGGCCGGTGAGAAAAAAAAATAACTTGTATAACGCAATGGATTTAGTAACTAATGATCGATCGCACAATGAGCCTTATGCTTCTGCGATCTCCGCTGGTTTTGTTTTGAAAGTTTTTTCGTAATAGACAAGTTAGGAAATCGGATTAGAATTAGCTGACGGGCTGAAGTGAATGTAGAAAAGCTAATTATAACAAAGTTAAGGACAAATTAGCTGTGTGCCTATTTAACCTCCTTCTGGATCATCATCATCTGCCTTACCTTTTCCCATTATCTGGGGTCGGCGCAGTATGTCTTTTCCTTCCATTCATCGCGCTTTCCCGTCATACTCACATCCACTCCAACCTCGTTGCCACATTCAATACGCCATCCCAGTCATTCTCTTCATTCAATAATTTTTCAAAATACATCTTCCATCTACTTTTAATATCCTCATCTTTCGTTAGTACTTTTCCGGCTTCGGATTTAACCTCCTTCTGGATGATATTTCAAAAAACCTTTCTTACCTTCTAAACACAAATCCCGTCCCTCTTTCCCACCCCCCATTAGGTCGGCAACGTGCGAGAAATGCCTTTGGTATGCAAGCATCTATTGGGTACGGTAATCACTTAACTTCGTACGCTTGTTTGACGAATTTGTTACCTATAAGGCGGTGATTCAAAGACTGGTTATTGCTTCCTGAAACTTCACTGGTTAAACCACATCAGGATAGCACGGTGGCACAAATTTCCCTTGCATTGAGGTAAAGAGTGCCACATATAATGATAATATGCTGTCCCCCGCCCCCTACTACCATTTCCACCAAACACCAACGGCAAAATGTGAGTGCACTTTTACAATGAAAACGACAATGATGGACACAACATTAATTCGTCACGGGTTTAGTCACAGTAAAATGCACATTATCTATACAAATAAATAAAATTGGAGTGTCTGTTTGTAATATCAAAATAACAACTTTTCACTAAATGCATATGAAAGTACATACGACACCTATAACAAAAACGCGATTCAATTTTTTTTTGTCTGTCTGTCTGTGTGTTTGTTCCGGGTAATCTAGAAAACGGCTGGACGGATTTTCACGGGACTTTCACTGGCAGATAGCTGATGTTTTAAGGAGTAACTTAAGCTACTTTAATTTTGGAAAACAATTAGGGTTCCGCGTAAAAAAATAAAAACACATGAAATCAAAGAGTATCTCCGATACGGCTAGACCGATTTTGACGGGACTTTCACTGGTAGATAGCTGATGTTATAAGCAGTAACTTAGGGTTCTTTTATTTTTGAAAAACATTTTTTTTTTAAATGGGTCCTGTGTGGCTGGCTCAGAACGCGGGAGCGGGCTTTTTTGTTAAGTTAAATTCCACGCGGACGAAGTCGCGGGTTCAGCTAGTTCTTCAATATTCTTAATGCTAACCTTTCTGGGTCTCATTTCAACTGTCGAGTACGGTTTGGTATAAAAGAACATAGTGATAGTTGAAAAAGTAAAAGGAGAAGTTAAAGAAAAGGTGATCTAACGTAAGTCAGACCCGTTTAGTTCACCCATATTTGAAGCCCCCTTTATTTCTCCCATCGTGTTATGCCGCCCATCTGAACCTTGACCCTGACGGGCTCCACCACCCACGTAACGTGTGACGACATCCGGTCCTCCGAATTAGCGACTTTGTTTAGAAATAACAATGAAGTGGCTGCCAATAAGTACGCTTGGATTTAAATAAATGCAGTTTTTCAAATCATAATATACATATTGTTTTCTTATATTTACGCGAATACTGAAATAAAACTATTTTTCGGATTTTATCGCGTTTATTAACTTTATGTTCCCGACGTTTCGGTTGCTTTACAGCAGCCATGGTCACGGGGGGACTGAGGTGTTAGACGTCCTGATGTCATAGTTAGTAACTGGGTACCCTCATATTTAGTTGTTGTTTGCGGTCCGATCCACGCAGAAAGTGCTCACAGTGTCTCGAGGTCTTGCAATGGTACACTTGGTTTTGGATTTAATTATATTAATTACTGGATCCCAAGTTGGTGGTAGCACCCAGCCATCTTCCCTATTGAAATTAGGATGTTTTTTAATTTCAATGGCCTCACGTATCATCCTTGGTCGGAATCGGTGTTCTTTTGCGAGGATCTGTGGTTTATCAAACATAAAGTTAATAAACGCGATAAAATCCGAAAAATAGTTTTATTTCAATGCATAATATACATGTTAGTAATAATGATGTTTGCAATATTTTCACTGAAAGATTCCGTAATTATTACCAAGAAGAGCCGAAGTGTTCCTCATTTGTCAATCTCGTGCTCTTTCTCAACAATGTTTATGTATTTTTATAGTTTCTGTTTTTGGCTAGCAATCCTGTCTCGTAGTGCAAGAATATTGCATTCAGTTTTGCAGAATGGAACCAATCCACACGTACTACTGCGGTCCAAAACCAATCCTAGAGCGAGTGGTTGTAGGTTGATTTCGGCTTGCAGAAGTATGTGTGGGTTCCTGCCGTTATTCAAAACTATATCCAATTGTCTAATGAATTAAGACTGATTATTAAAATATAAATACCTACACGCCCGCTGACGGTCACCGAGGCGAAGATGGTGCGACGATTTGCAACTATGCGCGTAAAATGTGGCAACAATGATCCTGAAGCCCGGACCTGTGGAAATAAAAAGGCATTCGGCCAAAAGTGGGAACTTTGATAGGCTATTATAAAAAACGATGTAATACATCAAATTCATATGCAACTTTACCATTACATTTACTTACTAAAGTATGACAAAACCACCCATATATTATGGCTAATACCTTGTTATAGTGAAATGATGCAACTGGTTGTCAGAACGACCATGTGTATCGAGATCTAATCGAATTAGATACAGCCGCATAATTACACGAATTCAAAGTTTACTCCACCCGTCTAATGGAACAGCCGTGTCGCAATCAATGATGCGAATGTCGAATTAACGCTTTTAAGATTGTTTTACATATTTGCAAGCAGACAAGCCACTTGCGACGTGGTCAGCGGTTGAAGGCCTCACTTCATTTAGTATAAGAATACCAGTGGGACGTTATTAGTCGTGCTAAATCACACGCTGGCCCGTATGAAACGCAAGAAATCTCTAGTGACTTCAAAAGTGCGTAATCGGGAATGCTGGCTTCTAATACGCACTTTTTAAGGCACTAGTGATTTTTCACAGGTTCCTTACAACTGTTGCGACTGTATAAAACGTCAGATTGCCTAGAAAATTTACAAGTAGTGGCCAACAATATTAAAGAAAAAAAATACAAATTTTGCGTGGTGCTAACTTGAGATATGTATATTTTATTGTCGTGAAATATAAAGTTCGATCAAACTTTTATACCGTTAGACTCTACCCGATAGGTACTCATCCAAACACCGGAGTATTATTTCAGACTTGAAACACCGTGTTTTTCATCATAAATACTGAGACATGTTTTTTGAGAAAACTACTTAACATCGACGTAGGTACCTAAATGAAAACACGTTCAATCCAATTATTTTTATTTACGCACATAAAACCGTATAAAAGCAATATATAAACTCAATAATGCAAAGCTTGAGCGTCTGTTAATACATTCCAGGTACCTATTCCTGAAATTACATCGGCTATAAACTGATCAATAGGATGAGACGAGCGGTGGTTGCCACGCGACGGCCAGCCCGCGATGTTTGTTCCAACTTCAACAAATTAACTTTTCCCGGTTTTCGCAAACTTTTATTTCAGAAATTTCGACAACGCTGTGTAGGCGCGCATTATGCGGTAATAGATAATGTGCGTAAAAGCTTTTCGTGATATGTATTTTGCAGGTAGCTTTCGGACCAGAATTAGCTGAGCTGACATTTGAAATTCTATGTAGGTAACAATTGGTATTATTTAATAATCCACGATATTTTGCATCCCGCCTTAGTAAATACTATAGATGATGTAGGTACCTACCACAGGAAAAAATCTGTCTGTTTGATCCGGCCAATCTCCGAAACGACTTGACCGATTTTTACGGGACTTTCACAGGCAGATAGCTGATGGTATACAGAGTAACTTAGGCTACGTTTATTTTATCGAAGTATCACGCAGGCGGAGCCGCGCGCTACAATTAGCAGTATAATAAAACTTAAAACTTTTTGTTTTTCGCAATTTATAGACGTTGGCTAGGAGTCAAGTTAAAAATATTAGTATGGCAAATCAAATAAGCAAGTCCTACATACAATTTACCTAGCCTCGTGGCAAATAACCTACTAAATGTTTGGGGCTATTACTATTAGCTACTACTAGTGGTGGATTACGGCCTGAATCCCCCTCGTAGTGAGGGGAGGCCCGTGCCCAGGAGTGGCAAGTCAAAAGGGCTCAATTATTATTTATTATTACTATAGCTGCTTCCCGTATCACTTCTATTTCAGTACCTGAATGAAAATAATACGTTGCAAAATCCCTCGAAAATTCGTTGAAGAAAACACAACAAAAAGGTTACCAAACGTTATACGTTTTCTCTATTTAATTACTAACAGAATATCAAATTACTAATTTAAATAAGTTCGGTAATTTCACAATGGTCGGGCGGGTGGCACAACGCATGAATAACCGTTTACCATTAACCAGCGGTTATAAGATAACATCGATAGCGAGCCTCAAAGCGGCCGCTTGTTATGTACCGCTCGCATTGTCTCCGGCCGTCGAATGATTGATGGCTATGTTAAAACTTTCTCTTTTTGAGTTAGCAAGTTGTTAAACTTCGGATACAATCGGCCTGTAATTGTGTCTTATAGAGATAAGTGATCTGTTTCTTCTTTTGTAAACGTTCCGAAATTATGTCCATGTTATAAATAACTTACATTTAATCAACCGAACCGAATGATATTTATTTATATTATGAAAAATATACTAAGTGAAACAGAAAGAGTATAGGTACCTACTATTTTTTTGCAACTTTACTTTGTAAATCTAAGACTATCGGCTTTGTGGGACAGTTGAAGTACTAAAGGTTTTGTATACTTATGAAATCTGTCAACAGCTGTATCCCTATAACCCCTTTTGTTTTTCAAGTTTCCTCCAAAGCTTTAGAATTACAACGTTCAATTTTGTAAAATAAAGTATTCCCCTTTTTGTTTCAACCTGTATAATAGTTCCGCGAACCCAATCACAGTTCGTAGGAAGAGGACACTTGGCATAGCATTATTATATTTATTACTAGCTGAGCCCGCGACTTCGTCCGCGTGGAATTTAACTTAACAAAAAGCCCGCTCCCGCGTTCTGAGCCCGCGCGACAGGACCCATTTTTTACTGCTTATAACATCAGCTATCTACCAGTGAAAGTCCCGTCAAAATCGGTCCACCCGTTTCGGAGATACTCTTTGATTTCATGTGTTTTTATTTTTTTACGCGGAACCCTAATATTTTTTTAAAATTAAAGTAGCCTAAGTTACTTCTTATAACATCAGCTATCTGGCAGTGAAAGTCCCGTCAAAATCGGTCCAGCCGTTTCGGAGATTACCCGGAACAAACACACAGACAGACAGACAGACAGACGGACAGACAAAAATGTTTTAAATCGCGTTTTTGCTATAGGTGTCGTATGTACTTTCATATGCATTTAGTGAAAAGGTTTTATTTTGATATTACAAACAGACACTCCAATTTTATTTATTTGTATAGAAGATTATACCGTGTTCGAGACAACGGCTATAACTGGTCTTACGCGTTACGGCGTTAGAGCCAAGTTGTAGGAGGTAATACCTCCTATGCACGGAAGATCAGCAAGAAGAAGCTATTAAAGGGGCATAGTCAAAGTCAAAGCGTTTTTATGTTTAAACCTACGGCGGCACTTACCAATTGTATTTTTTACATATTTTTCTTAAATCTACAACCGGATCGAAACGTGACCTCGACTGAGAAGATCCGACAAGAAAGTCAGCGGGCTTGTCTTTTTACATTTTGTTGTTAATTATTATTTTTTTGTCGATCCTGGCTTACAGGAGTTACAGTGGTGGGAGTGTGTGGCGGGACTATTATAATAGATTCTATATCTACACAAAATATGGACACCTCAAATTAGCTTCCATTTCCAAATTAATTTATTTATGTATCCGTCACATTACAAAAAGTGAAAGGATAATTAATTAGATTTAAATAAGTTAAATTTGTGAGTGTTAAATGAGAATTTAATGCCATTTCTTAAATATTTCCTAAACTTATTTGCATTAATTGTTTTATTTTTGTAATGTTTACTGGCATCCATTACTTTTACTTTGTTAAAGTTACGTTATTTATAATATATTCTTGGTTACTTAACTATTACTAAAGACTATTTCGAGTAACATTAGTGGTAACATAGTTTTGAGGTGAAAAATCGTCAGACCATTCATAAGCCTCGAAGCGATCATTCACAGGGTTAACCCAGCACCGATAATGTATTTTACATTTTCCTGTATCGGCTATTATCTTTCAAAAATGTATATACAGAATGAGATCATTCATTTGCATTCGCTTAATAGTTTTATTAGGTATATAAAAAGGAAAAAATTAAACAAATCACAATTTGTAAGTGCCCCCGTAGGCCTAAACAAAATAAACGATTTGACTTTGACCATCTATAGCTGCGTTTCTTACGATGGGAGAGCCGAAAGCTCAACTCCCAAACCCAAAGCCTAGGTATTGCAAGCATGTATACCTAGGTAGGTATACGTGCTAGCGTATGGTAGAGTAGGTTAGGTAGGTACTTATGCTGCGATTACTACAGAATGAAGCGGGCCGTCTGCTTGTTTGCAGACAGAAATAAAAGAGTAGACATAATCGTGAATGAGATCAAACAGTTTTCAGAATGTAATCATATAAGCACTGATTACCCGGCCCCCACCTACGTACATAACATAATAAATGGCATATGTACATACACTTCAGATGATTACAGTGCACAGACTAATAAGAAAAGACACTGCTCACATCCGGTACGAGGGCAGTTTGATTACTCCATGACTTTAAGGTTGAATTAAAACTTTTCTCTTAATTCATTTTTGCGTTAAGAAACTCTTAACGAAGCTAATGTCGGTATTTTTTTAATATTTGGCGTGTAAATTAACTTTTTAGAAACAAAAAAGTTAGGTGACTTCTAAGTATTATTTGAAAATGGTGAAAACGGACTTAATTCGAGTGTAATTTAAACACTTTTGCAAGGTAATACCATTAAGCAGACCGAAGATAAATTGCAAACATATTAACGGGATTCTGCGCCTTCTTGTGGATGGTTCACTGAATTTCGTTGTGGATGTACCAATAACGCTGAGCACCCAGGAAGGTCGATTGAAGTCACAAATGAGGGTAATGTTAATAAAATCCTCGGTATGTTTTTGGCAGACCGAGAGAGATGGTCTTTTAATATTTTAGAGAAATTCGCGGTAAGAAAATAGCTTATGCAGAAAAATAAAATAAAAATTACCGAATAAAAGTGTTTCTTCTTTCCAAAGTCATCGACTTATCAAACCACCTGTCGTATTGTATGAGAATGCAAAAGTTGGCGAGGTACCAGGGAAGACATACTGTCTCAAAGACATTCTGTCAGGGAAGACATTTTGATTGGTTCATTTGTTTGAGGCCGAGCTATGAATGACAATGACAATGTCAAAATGTCCGGTGCGATCATACATATAATGCAATAGCAATGCATATGTTAGACGAGCAGTGTATCCGGCTATGCGGCGTCTATAGCTTAATGGTCTGTGTTACAGTGTAATGTAATTTGAAATACGCGCTCACACGGGAGTCGCGAGTACTAATAAAGTTTTCTAATATTCCTTTCCAATGGATCGCTAAATTGTAATTTATATTTGTTTACATAAGGCACGGTTTGGAAACATACTGCCTCAAATACCGTACCAACTTTACTGTTATTTCAAATTGTGCACTTTCAAACATTTACACATCAGATATTTGATCAAATCTGTGCAACAAGTACTTTGCGTGAGTAGGTGCTTATGCATTCTTCTACCTTAACGCTTTGATGTATTTTTTAACTGGAAGTCATAACGATAAAACAATGAGCAACGAACACAATATCGTGAAGATAATACTTGTACCTCTACTATGTTTTAATTTTAATACTTCCGCTAGGCGTCGCTAGTCGCCCGTGTACGATATTTATACGGCAAACATTAGTTCCTCAGTGGCCCATAGAGGATCGGTACTATTTGCCATACAAATACTTCACGAGTAGAGGATTTCAATTCAGCTACGTAAACAACGCAGGTAGGTAACAAAGAATTTGTAATAAATTTACAAATTAAATAAATTTACAAATTAATAAATTTATAAATTGGTTCCATAGAAATGTGAAAATGGAACTAGTTTTTTTTTATAATTTGACAGCTGTCAGTTGAAAGCGATTCTCCCGGGCCAGAAAAGTATTACTTTCAACCCGCTCCTCAGGCAACTTCAGATCTACTTTCAGAGTATGAGTAATGAAAAATATCAAAACAACACCTATCATCTTCCGTCGCGGCTTAAAAATACGAATCCAAATTCTATCCGAAACCCATTCGGCACAAATTTAAATTGGGAATTGAACACTCGGAGGTGAGGCGATAATAACTGTTATTACGTCACCCCATACGCGTTCCTACGATTCCTAGCGAATTTGTTACAAAATATTTAATTTACGCGCGGCGCGGGCGTGGGACCGCGCTGCCGGGCGCACTCCAACCGTGAACTTACGCAAGATATTACTGTTTCCACGGCGATATTACAGATTTTTGAGGTGTTGAGGATCGTTTCTTACGTTATGTGAGATATTCGAAGATTCCAATCCAGTTATTCCGTTATTTTTCGCAATGTCTTGTTCGATAGTAAAACTTTGCCAATTTTACCTACCGGAATGGCATTAAGTTCCTAATCTTGCATACAAACTTAATTTTTAAAACCAGAATATTCTACCTTCTAACTTACTTAAAAAAATGTTACCCGTAAAAACAATAGTGTTAGAGTCTGATATATACGCGCAAATATTTTTTATAACCGTTACACTTAACAGTTACCATAATTACAGGGTTAGAGCTGTAATATTAATATCCATGCATTTATTGAACGCTAATAACACGTCAGCCGTATGTCAAAGTGCATGTTGCAAAAATTTCGCGAACCTGAGAAAGCTGTCTATTTAATTTACCCAATTCGACTGAATGAGCAAGTTCTTTTCACTCGATTTGATTGTTTAAGACTAACTAAGTATTTATAAATCGATCTCAAGTCTGAGAGCGGTCTTGAAAATGTCATAGTCATGTCATACATTTGTAGTATAAAATGATATGTCAAACGCGTACTTACTCAAGATCGCTCTCAGTCTTGAGATCGATTTGTTAATCTGGGCCTATGTCCGTCGATAGAATATTTATAAGTAAATGCGTTTAAGCCTAATTATCGCCTTAGTAAAACATATAATATTTGATACTTGTATAAATACCTGTTACAATATTTTTTCATACTAGATACAAAAAAACTGTTCTATATAAATAGTTACTCTTGACCTAAAAAAGTAATAGAAATTATTTAACAGAGATATTTCTTTATTCAATTAATTTATATAACTTTTGGTAATTTTGGTAATAACCATTACCCGTAGAATGGTAACGTACAAATCAAAATGCTACTTCAGTAAATATTCAATAACAAGCTCTACATCGTGAACGAGAAGAATGAAATTCAATGTACATGAAATAACATTACATGTCTGTGAAGCGAAACCACAGTCGTATATCACAATAAACCTAAGTAATATTGAATCATACTATTGAACCTATTGAAATTAATCATTATTTATTAATATTGTAATGAATTACAATACAGCTAGGGCAGGTAGCGATCGAACTACTTATTAAATCTTTAACCTGTATGTAAAGACTGAAACTATAAAGGGATAGTCTGAAACTTACAAAAAATATTATATCTTCGTCACATAAATTGTTGTTTAAATTATTCTTTGATATCGAGCAATTTAAACAAGCAAGTGGTGACGGCAACCGAAACAAGACTACCCCTAATTAAGTACAAGTAACTTAAAATTTCAGGGCTTTGTATATACATTTCAGTCGGGTAATATCTGCTGTAAATGTAGCTAATTAGATTGTATGAAAAAAAAAAAATCTTAGGCCCGTGTAAATGAATCGATCTCAAGTCTGAGAGCGATCTTGGTAATCTCATTCTTCTGTCATAAAAATAAAAAATAAAAACGTCTTTTATTATTTCTCAATTTCTTACAAAACATTTGGAAAATGTATATAAAATAGTATAATATATTATATTCTTCTGTCATACCAGTACAAAATGACTCGTCAAAGGCGTACTTGAGACCGCTCTCAGACTTGAGATCGGTTTATTAATACGGGCCTTAGAGTTATAAAAAAAATAGTTCTCTTGATATAAGTTTGACGTTTGATTTGGAGATTATTGCAGTAGACATAATACTTTTAAAAGCTTAAAAATAGTTAAGTTAATCCTAAAGTTAGTAGGAGATATGTCTTGCGTTTTAATCTACACGCTTAGCAAAGTTTAATGAGGTCAGTTCTGTAACTAGCGTTCCAAATTTCTCATGAGACCAGACCCTATGTCGAGTTAAAGTTTAACCAAGTTGTTACGTAAAAAGTTACAAGTGCTTACCTAAGTTTGAGACATTTTGTATGTGGATTTGTTCTTGCGAAAATATGAATGTGAACATAATGTAATGTTTTTACTCGTAACTGTTTATTTTTAACCGACTTCCAAAAAAAGAGGTAGTTCTGTTCGTTTCTATGTACTTTTAAGTATTGTTTTCTTGGCAGGTAGTACATAGATATACTCGTATGACAGGGGTGCGCCTATAGAAACATAAATATACTCTTACCCTTCATTTCATTTTAATCAACAAAGTCGGCAAACAAGCCGACGACCCGCTTAATGTTAAGCAGTACCGTAGCCTATATATACTTGTAATACCAAAAGCATCAGTATTGCTGAAGGGGAGTGCGACAGAGGGAAAGGGAAGGGAGTGGGTTGGTATTCCGACTCTCTTTCTCGTCTCGTCGTACGAAACGCTACAATAGCTATGGTGAAAGGTACGTGGGCGCATTTCTTCCTGCGTACTGATCCCTGTGGCTCTCGTCCAGGTTTCGTCCTAGCTCACGAGGAGCATATCCTACTAATATTATAAATGCAAAAGTTTGTGAGTGTGGATGTATGTATGTATGTATGTTTGTTACTCCTTCACGCAAAAACTACTGAACGAATTTGGATGAAATTTGGAACACATAGATTATAACCGGGATTAACATATAGGATACTTTTTAACCCAATAATCCAATACTACGCGGATGAAGTCGCGGGGCACAGCTAGTACTCGTATATATTCGATAATTTCACCCGCTATCATATTCGATTTTTTTTTGTACGCAAGCACGCCAAATGGCCACCCATTTTTTGGCCCTCCGAGCCGCGGCAAACTATTACCACGATTTAGTTTAAAAACATAAATTCCGAAAGCACGAACTATAGGATCGACCCGAAACAAATCTATGTTATTAAACAAAGTACACAAAACGCCGGCGACACCAGTAAGCCGGGAGCCAATTAAAAAGTTCCTTCAACTAATGGACTAGAAATGATTGAACCCAAACCCTTCAGCTTTGGACCCACTATATCAAACACAGCTGCGTTTTAAACGTATGTAGAGATTACGTCTGTAATCCGAAAGGATGATCAGAGACAAAGAGAATTTTGAAAGGTCACTTATAACTAAATTATATTAATAGAAGGTGCTGAACTTTTTTTATATTGCAAACTCGGCAAACAAGCTCACAGCCCGCCTGATGTTAAGAAGTTTCTGTAGCCTATCGAAGCTTGCAATACCAAATACATTTCTGGCACGTTGTTGTCCCGAAGAGGAGTGTGACAGAGAGAGGGGAAGAAAGGGGGACTGGGCTTCCGGCTCTCTCACTCATCGTACGAAACGCATCGCACTTTACGCGGGTCTTCTGTGAGAGGTTGGTACTACCCCGGTCGAGCTAGCACGTATAACACCGTAAATTAAAAAAAAACCCTTTTATGTAAATCTCAGTCTGTAAGCCGATGCGCTGCACTCAGACTATTAGACCACGCAGTCTCATTATACAGTCTAAGTTGGTAATGCCCTGACATCACTGTTATAACACAAGACCACCGAGAATCCATTGCGGTAGGTAAATCCCTCGTAACAAAAAATTACAATTCGTTGAACGTATTTCTTTAATTTGATCTCGGTAAGCCTACCGCGTCACGCGCATAGAATAGCCTATCACGCGCGAGGTGCGCGAGCGCATAGATATACCGTACAAATAGGGAAATGGTGTAAGTGCAAGCGTGGATGATCTCTTCGTGGATTACGTATGTTTTTAATTTATGTTCAAAAGGAGTAGAATGATAAATAAATAAATGAATATCGCCAGACGATCACACCAACTGTATGCTCCCAAACTAAGCAACGCGTGTTCTATGGGTACCGTACAATGGACTGGCGGCGATCTTAGTGACACACAGACCTGGGCAAATTACGATAAGACCATTTCTGAAATTTACCCTGGCGGGAATCGAACCCGCAGCCACCATGTGCAGTGAGCCGAGCGGCCTACGCTCGAACCACTGCGCCAAGCGGGCGTAATCATTAGTTGTTACATTTTTCTATCACGATATAAATAAGTTTTTTTTTTTTTACAGTTGAGGTAAGGTAGTGGCCATAATAAATAAAAAATATATGTATGTCTGTTTGTTCCGGCTTGGAAATGGCTAGATCGATTTTGACGGGACTTACACTGGCAGATAGCTTATGTGACAAGGAGCAACTTGGCTACTTTTTTGTATCGAGGTATCCGCAAGCAACAGCTAGTAGTTTTTGTTACCTCACGACTTTACTTCAAAAACCTAACACACTATACCATCAGTGTCGTCTGTCATTTCAAACTAGTTCAATGTAAAATGTATTAACCAACAAAATGTCACAATCCATACCATTAATAGCAAAATGGGTGCGATCTTAAATTATACGAACGTCCATATACGAGCTACCTAATTGAGCTTGGTTCTTGCATAGTAGAGTCCACGTCGCTGAGATGAGATCTTTTTTTTTTAATATAAAACAAGGTCGGCCAACAAGCGTACGACCCGCCTGATGTTAAGCAGTAACCGTAGCCTATAGATGATTGCAATACCAATGGCGTTGCTCGGACGTTGCCGACCCGAAGGGAAGTGTGAATTGAGTAAAGGGAGGGGAAGAGGGAGATTGGGCTTCCGGCTCTCTCACTCATCATGCGAAACGCAGCTATTATAGCTACTTTACGCTGCGATCTTCTGTGAGTTGCTGTAAAAAGACAAGCCCGCTGATTTTCTTGCCGGATCTTCTCAGTCGAGGTCGCGTTCCGATCCGGTTGTAACGAAAATGTGGAAATAAATAATATTCGGACTTAATACCCGTAACAGGGGCATGCAAATACGGACCAGATACATACAAATAACGCCAATTGACAAAGTAACATTAAAGCAGTAGCTTAATGCTACCACGATTTTATACGTTTACTAGCTGTGCCCGCGATTACGTCCGCGTGGAATGCTTGAATTGGTCTTTATTAGTGCTAATTATGTATAATGTACAACCCCTGTATTCTCCGAAGGGGGATGCAGAGAGAGGAGGAATCGTAATCATACGGCCCAAGCTGTTGCCCTCGTCGAGCCATCTCGCATGAGCAGTAGTCGATTAGCAACAGCAATTTGAACCCTAAAACAATCGACGACCGCTTGGCGCAGTGGTTCGAGCGTAGGCCGCTCGGGTCACTGCACATGGGGTGGGTGCGGGTTCGATTCCCGTCGGAGCGAATTTTGGAGATGGCCTTTTCGTAATTTGCCCCGCTCTGGGTGTCACTCGGATTGCCCCATGTCCATTGTACGGTACCCATAGTACAAGCGTTGCTTAGTTTGGGAGCATACAGTTAGTGTGCCAGAAAATATGCTAGCGAAGAGGCATAAGCTATCGTTGTCATCAAAACCTTTAGTCTATAATCATCACGTATATTAAGAAATCGAGGAAAAGATATAAATGATACAATGTGGTAAATATAATGGATGTATATTATAATGTACGTAAAGACATCAATCTGAAATTTGAGCCTTTACTGTACCAAGAATACTAGAATTATAGATGGGTATTCAAACTGATAGTAAATAGTCTCGCATAATAGAAAGAAACCTCAAATCTGATCCGGGTTCCCAGTATATTATATATACATATACAATAATCTAGAGGATGTTTAAATAGGCCGAAATAATACTAAAGTTCAGTGGTAAAATTTATAGCAATTTTAACACTTCTTTCAAACTCAAACTCTACATGTTTTTTAAATTAATGTAAGCCTACAAAGCATTTATGAATATTCAGAATCTATCACCGGGTCGGAATGCTGCTTCCACTGAGAAGATCCGGCAAGAAACTATGTGGTTACTCTTTTCAATTAATAAAAGATGGTATACATTCTGAGAAACAGCAACAGAATGTGAGCAGGCAACACAATTGTCACTAAATGAGTAATCAAATCTCACTCAGATTTAGGCTCAATTATTTATATCCGGCCAATTTTACAAAAAATATTTGATATCTCAAACACTATGCAAAATTGTTACAAACAATATTTTTTAATATTGGTGGCTATTACTCGTAACTGCAGTTTCGCCCGCTTTCTAGTCCACTGAATGTGTTCTAAGATACAACTCGGACTTTGTAAAAATATTCAAAGACCCGCAAAATCTCAGAAAATATCAAAGCTACTTATAGTCTGCCTTCACTAAGCATCTACATTTTATTATCAGGTTCTGTATATGTACGCTAATTAGTATATCAGACTTTTTAAACACCCTGTATATCTATGTAAGTGCTTAAATGCTTCTACATAAATATCCGTTCTCTCAGTTCACCGTTTAACTTTCACAGCATTAATTATCTATAGTTAAACAAAAATCAATGTTTTAATTAAACGTTATTATGTAAAAAGTGGTTTCAATTTTAATTAACCACGTATATTTCTTTACTTTTTATTTAATTAAGTTCTTAGTATAAAATTGAACGTAAATTATAATAATTGAGTTTCAGTGGTAGATTCTCATGAATACTAAGAACGAATAGATAATATTATATAGTTATGTATCGTAAATACATATTCATAGAAGGTGTTTGATTGAAATTGATTGGAATACCATTCTTAAATGAGTGCTAAATATTATAAACCATTGTAGATTACAAGCAGTGATAGCCGACTGGTCAAGTCATGTTTCCTGACGATGTTTTCCTTCACCGTAACCAAGTGATAATCATATAGAAATTATGATTCGCACATAGATTTCGAAAAATCCAGAGGTGCGAGCCGGGGTTTGAACCCAAGACGTGGTGCCCGCAAGACGCGTGCTTTAACCAATCGGCTATCACTGCACCTACTGTATTTACAATAGGTTTACAGGCCTCATCTATCAAAGTGTGTACTCATTTACTTTAACATTCCGCAAGTAAAAGGTTACGACTCTATCGACCACAATAAACTATATCCATTTATTTGGCATTTAAAGTTTGCGAAACGGTGGCAATTTACTTAATACAATTTCCCTGTTAGTGTAGTGGTAGGTCGACAGAGGCTTACAGCGTTATGCAATAGAGTTCAAAGGCTATTGTAGCCTTCCTTCTAATATCTTCCGGATTTATTGATCCCGCTAATAGTTCGACCGGACTTTATATCACAGATCAGTAATGGGTTCGAGAATATAACCAACGTATAATTGTCACGACGAGTTTAAATTAAACTAATTTGCTAACCAGAAGATACGAAACATGGGTATATCTTCACAGAACCTCTCTCCATGACGGCTGCTCATCAAATGTCTAGAAACCACACATTTCACTACATTTTATTCATACGGTTAGTGTTCGTGACGGAATTATTGTATTATTTCGTAACGTCCAGTACGAATCTTTGCGGTTTTATCAAATCGTAAACGCATTCACTTTTAATTCGATAACCCAGACCGCGAGGTCACCTTTTAGTTACATCATGGGTCCTCTCACGCGATCGCTTTATTTATGTGTCATGGGATTAATTGAGTTAGATAATTGTTATCCAAATTCTTCTGCTGTTCACGTATTTTATTGGAAAATCACGATTCCTTATTAAAGTACGATCTCTAATTTTTATTAAGTAACCTGACAGTTCGAAGTAGAATAATGTTGGCATAATTCAACGAATAGTGTTGGGATTGTGAACGGTTTCGCGTAGAGAACAATTATGCGAAACATAATTTAAAAACTAAAATATATAATTTCATATACTCACACTCAAAATAATAAAATGAAATAAATAGTTTACATTATTCCTTCGTTATTAAATTCAATAAAAAGTTGGAATATAATCCTGATCGGTCTATTGGGACTTGCTCAATGTAAATATAATACCTAATTATCTCTACATTAAAATGGATTTTGTAATCAGGTGTAAACAAAACACGGTCTGTGACGTAATGACGTAAGATAACCTTCCATATTTAATGCCTTCTCCTCAAAATAATCTTCGTACATCAAAAGGAATGTAAAGCAAACGTTTCACGCTATTATTAATTGACTAGCTGAGCCCGCGACTTCGTCCGCGTGGAATTTTGATCCTTTCTTAGGGGATGTCTACGTCATAGTAGCTTTATGCATGCAAAGTCTCAGCCCGATCGGTTTAAAATTGACAAAGTTACATACAAACTTTCATCCCCTATTTTATCCCCTTGGGGGTAGAATTAATCAAAATCCTTTCTCAGCGGATGCCTACGTCATAACATCTACCTGCATGCCAAATTTCAGCCCGATCCGTCCAGTGGTTTGGGCTGTGCGTTGATAGATCACTATGTCAGTCAGTCAGTCAGTCAGTCAGTCAGTCAGTCAGTCAGTCAGTCACCTTTGAGTTACATATATTTAGATAACAATGGTTAATGAGAAGGTGGTACTACCCTGGTCGAGCTAGCCCGTGCATGAGCTGTAGCCGAATGGCTACAGCTTATACACTAGGTGAAACAGAAAGGGTAGGTATACAATTTTTTTTAAAGCTTTACTTTGTAAATCTGAAACTATCGGCTTTGTGGGATAGTTGAAGGACTAAAGGTTTTGTAGACTTATGAAATCTGTCAACAGCTGTATCCCTATAAGACCTTTTGTTTTTCACGTTTCCTCCAAAGCTGATAGTTTTAGAATTACATAGTTTTGAAATAAAAAGTATACCCTTTCTGTTTCAACGTGTATGTAATCATGTTTTATTACCACGGTAACTTGCATACAGTGGGAACTAATGTATGTACCGGTATTAGAATGCGATGTCTATCACTACGGTTTATGGAGTCGTCATGCATTTAGATACGACGAGTCGTCGTTTTTTTATTGTTATTGTCCGCTTCTGTTTCGTCACTGCGCCATGATTATATAACCTTTGGCATTTGGATAATATTTTACGATTTAAGTATACTAGTATTCCCGTTATAATGGTCGAAATTCGACCATAATACGTTTAAATTTTAATTTTAAACGTCATTAAGGTTTTATTGTCAAAGACTATTTGATACTGGCTCGCAGAATGCACTATGGAAGTCCCGCCTGTCACCGTTTGTCAGTCAGACAGTCAGTCAGTTACCAAGTGGAGGTTACAAATGTATGTGTGTCAATTCATGGTAGTGTGTGTAATGTTTTATTTATTGATTTTAATGTATTTCTAAGTATTATAATGTAAAAATATTAGCATTCTACACTCCTTCTCTATATAAACTATAAGTGTGCCAAATTTCACACTCCTCCGACCACGCAATTTTCGTATTAAGCGATTTTTGATTCACGTATTAATATATAGATTTCTTTATGGGTTTCAAAAAACCTGGCCAATTCTTCTGGCACACAAATTGAACCGACTAAACTGTGATAGCACTGCGAAGCAGTGATAGCCGACTGGTGACGCACGCGTCTTGCGGGCACAACAGTCCTGGGTTAAAACCCCGGCTCGCACCTCCGGGTTTTTCGAAACCTATGTGCGAATCCTAATTTCAATATGGTTATCACTTGCTTACGGTGAAGGAAAAAATCGTGAGGAAACCTGCATGTCTTAGAAGATCTAACCAATTTTCGAAAGACGTGAAATCCGCCAACCCGCTCTGGGCCAGCGTGGTGGATTATGGCCTGAATCCCCCTCGTGTTGAGGGGAGGCCCGTGCCCAGGGTGTCCCAGAGTGGGACGTCAAAAGGGCTAAATTATTAATTATTATGTTTGTTATAAACTATACGCCTTTATTTATAATATTACGGTTCGGACACAGAATGCACCACGAATTTAAAAATATCTTCTCGTGAGCCGTGGTATACTTTATGCTAGTTTAGTTTCAGTAACAACAGGATAAGGGCGACCGTCCACTTGGCTGTGCGGTGAAACGGCCCCGCCCTTTGACCAATGAGATCGCAGCTCAGCTTCACTGGGCTATTTCAAGTTGACAAGAATTTAAGCGATCCTATAAGTCGAACCGGACGGGCCTGTATGCACAGCCAAATGGAAGGTCACCCTAAGCATTACTTTTTCATCAGTTAGTCAAATTCCAAAACAAAATTGGTTGTAGTTATTATAACGGTTACATATAGATTTATGCAATTAATTTCATTGGATGTAAGACAGGTTCTTACTCACGTAAACCACTCTTATTTAATTTTAATGACTTTGTAGAAATATTAGGTACCTACATGAACACAGTGTAGCAATAATCTTTTTATTAGTGTTATTATGAAATAAGTTCCATCGTCGTTATGAGAAACGTATTATATTCGTTTGAACGGTATCCGATGACATGAGATCAATAGGAGATTATTTTCTCCGGTTTAAAAATTGTTTTAGCAGCCATTTGTCACGCCGCCTCTACCTTCAAAACAACTCTGTCCGAGAAAGAAAACATAACTATGACCATATTACATGGTTTTGTAAAGCCTCACGTCCACACTTTTTAGGCTAATGTAATGCAAATTCTTAGTTCTTTTGTCGTATGTAATGTTTTTTACATTTTTTGTAAAAAAATATTTTTCTTTCGCGATATGTACCTACACACTTATGTCGAAAATTGTTTCACAAGTGTCAGAAAGAAGCGACAATCCTTTTGTTTTATATTTAGAAAGAAGAGGAATATGGGTGTAATGGTATTATATTTCAATATATTCGTGTTATACACATAGTGGTGTATGGAGCGGTAGTAATAGTTATTTGAACTTTATGCCAATTGATCTGTAGAGATGAGTGGTTGCGGAATGTTGCGATGGAAAGTTCTACGAAGATTTAGGTACCTATTATGTTTTCGCGCAATTTACGCGCGCACCAGAAAAAAGCAAAGTATTTACGCATATTGGATTTGTTTACGCGTAATTATTGTACGTGTTACCCAGACTGTTAAGCTTTACCTAGCTTAAAATGAAAAAATACAACATAGAAAATTGCGGATTTCCGCAATCAATTAAGAAAGAAAATTCGCATAATAAAACAGTAATTCAATAGAGCATCATCATACTACTTTACATTTAGTCAAGTGGAGTGTAGACGAGCCATGGGAAACAAGATGCCAACAATGGGAAATGAAAACGTCACCAATGACATATCAATAGCCATAGACCAGCCCGAGAAAGTGTCCAGCGTCCAAGATCCACATTGTTTTCACCGTAGAAGAATCGGACGAGTGTCATTAAAATCATAATTCTCGTGTGGCCCGAAGGCCGAATCTTAGGAAGAGCCCGGGAGAGAGGCGGCGACGATACACTGGTATATAAACCGCCGGACGGTGGTACAGAGCATCACACAACCACGACACCTCCGTGAGTCAACATGAAAGCATTCTTGGTAGGTATTCGTGTGCAGTGAAAGTGAATTGTGACCTGTGCGTTGACCCGCGCTCCTGTGACCGTGCTTCCTCGTCGGATTGTTCTAGTGATCGCTCCGCTCTATTCGTCGACCCGATCGATTAATAAAGTGGAGCATTTTAATAGTGATGTTATATGTGTGTATTTTATGCCGTAGGTATTAGCTGCCGTCGCGGCGCTCGGCTCGGCTAGACCCGAGGCGGGCTACAGCTACAACGCGCCCGGAGGCGGCGGTGGTCACGGTGGACTCGGTGGCGGTCACGGTGGACTCGGCGGCCTGGGCGGCGGCCTGGGTGGAGGCCACGGTGGCTTCTCCTCAGGAGGCCTGAGCTCCAGCAGCTTCGGCGGCATCGGCGGCGGTGGAATCGGAGGTGGATTCTCCGGCTCCAGCTTCTCGTCCGGCGGTGGTTTCTCCTCCGGTGGCTTCTCCTCCGGCGGCGGTTCTGGTTTCGGTGGCGGCGCTGGCTTCGGCGGTGGCGCCGGATTCGGTGGCGGTGCTGTCGTCCAGAAACACATCTACGTCCACGTCCCCCCCCCAGAACCCGAAGAACAGCGTCCCCAGGTGATCTCCGGAGGTGGCATTCCCCAGAAGCACTACAAGATCATCTTCATTAAGGCGCCCGCTCCTCCCGCGCCCGTCGCACCCATCATCCCCGCTCAGGCTCAGAACGAAGAGAAGACCCTCGTCTACGTGTTGGTCAAGAAACCCGACGAGCAGCCCGACATCACCATCCCCACCGCCGCTCCCACCCAGCCCTCCAAACCCGAAGTATACTTCATCAAGTACAAGACCCAGAAGGAGGGTGGCGCTATCGGTGGTGGTGCTATCGGCGGTGGTCTCGGAGGCGGTATTGGCGGCGGACTCGGCGGACTCGACAGCGGCTCTCTGGTCGGTGGCATCTCTGGCGGTAGCCTCGGCGGCGGCATCTCTGGTGGCTCGATCGGCGGCGGACACGGTATCTCAGGCGGCTCCATCTCTGGCGGCTCCATCGGCGGCTCCATCGGCGGCGGCCACGGCTCCGGCGGTGTCAGCACCTCATACGGCCCCCCCGGCCACACCGGCGGCCCCTACTAAACGGCGCGACGACCGCCCGCTATTGTGATACCTGTTCGGCCGGCGACAAACCTAGATATAAGTAGAGAAAAAATTACGGTGCCTAAATGTATTTATGTAAATAGTAATTTTAATGTATTCTAGTTGTACTATAAATTCTTATTTTTGCATAAAACTTATAAAGAAAAAATTGTGCTCTCATTAATTCCCTTATATACTCAAGTAATTTCACAATTAAATTACTCGCATAGCAAGGTTATACAAATAGAAGGAACGCTCGATTTAAATTTCAAAATTCGAACACACTCATAAAATACATACACTGCTCATACACGGCTCACATGTCAATTTCATTATCACGATTCATCGAAACGAGCGTCTAGGTAGAAAGTGGTGTTTTCTCCTTTAGCGTGGGCGGCATTGCGCAACCGGGACTGCCTGACCTCAGTTGCATAATACAGCCCAAAACCAGCCGTTTGCAACATGTTTATAGAAAATAAGAGAGTTTCGCTAAATATTGTATTGCGTAACACACACCTATTGCAGTTCCTCACAATGTCTTGCGTAAACCTTGACATTTGGGCGCATTTTCCCTTTTAGCGTCAAATTGACTGCGATAAAGGCTGGCTGCACAACTTAGGCTGGCCGTTCTTTGGGCATAACTATAACACGTTACGCATTTTAGGGAGTCGAGTTACGCGATCGGAATACGCATAAAGCGACTTTACGCGAGATCGTTTTACTGTTGCGCAATAATGATGGTGTTGGGGCCGAAAACATGTTTTGACTGAATATTTATAACGTGGTGAAACTTTCGCGAGTTCCGCGTGGGACGTGTTTGGACATGTGATTATAGTGTTTTTGGAGAGTCGAGACGAGCTGGACCACTTCAATGTTTGTAGGAAAGTGATGATGCTGAAAATGGTCAGCTATGAATGGCATTACAACTTGGTATCTACTAAGACGAGAGTTTCGAAGAGTCAATAACACAATAGGTAGAGGGGTCGCTCTCGTTACCGACAGGTTCCGGTTCGATCTCTATCCTAGCACAAGTATGGACTAACAGGACTAATATTTTAAAAAAAACTTAACTAGGGGACTCATTAGTAAAAATCTTGTAAGTTCAAATCCGGATACAGCTTGGTCATTTGACCTTAACAAAAAAGAAACTGAACTTCAAGTAAGTTCAGTTTTCTTCTTTAATTGACTTAACCTAAGCACTTGAACTCCATTTAATATTACTCAAATAATCATAATTATTTTTCGTGTACCTACCTAGATAAAGATGCTCCCCTATATTTTTAATTCAAAGTGGGTCTGTCTTAGATCTATAAGTCTCATCACTAGTATTTCGTTAGCCTCAATAATTGTGGCGTCTAATGTCGTAACTCAAAATGCGTATGTCGCTGACCGCACGAGCATACCGAACCAGTTATTATACATAGAACGATGGGTTGAGATACCGCTTTTAATTATAAGGTATCAGTCATACGTAACGCAATCATTTATTTATTTATTTATATTCAGGCGTCTCAGGCCCATAGATACATACCTTATAAACTATAATACATATTATTAATAACTAAACTAAACTATAAGTGGTGCCGGCGACAATCTCATGTGAAAGCGCCTGAACACCACACCCTTCGGCCAGTAGTCTTCCTGCATGAAAGTTGACAGCCTCTCCGTGGGGACCCTAACCACAAACGCCTTGAAACTAGCGTTGTGTCTAGAGTCCAACGGCTGAACTCTCAATTAGACATATTTCTTTATTCTGATGTACTCAACAATGTCCCCCGCCGTGCTAGTATAGTATAGAGTAGTGCTGTCATTAAAATAAAGCTTGTCTTTAAAACAACATATATTGAGAATTTAATTTTATGTAACTATAATTATTTTCCATAATTATTTTTTATCTCTCATGCAAATAAGCCAATAAACTAGTTTTTTTTGTTGAGATTACCTTTGATCAGTAGATAAAATTACTTTTTTCAGCTAACAACCCCAGTCAAAAGTGCGTAATATTAAACATAATAACAATAATGTATACCTACCTATATTAAGTTGATTAGGCCCGCATTAATAAATCGATCTCATGTCTGAGAGCGATCTTGAGTTCGCGTTTGACATGACGTTTTGTACTGGTATGACATAAGAATGACGTTTCCAATATCTCTCTCAGACTTGAGATCGATTAATTAATCCGGTCCTTAGTGCTGTAACATAATAGGATTACCTAATTCCGGATACAAACCAAAACTGTAACATATCAACTTGTCAACTAAGCAGATTAGTGACCAGTATAGACGTTATATCATTGCTTAAGTCGATGCTACTGCTTTCCATACGTACTAAATCGCGAACACCGGATGTCAACTATTAGTCACTTTGATACGTCTAGATAACCAGCCCCAGTAGGACAAGTTCGTACCAAGAGCAAACAAAACAGAATTTCCACAAAAATGAAAACAATTACAAGCTCCCAACTTATTTCTAGCTTTTTAGTGCACACAGGTTTCTTTGAAGTCGGTTTTATTTTTTGCTAAAATATTTTTTTTCATGATTTTTAGCAGTATGCTAGTTACGTATTGAATTACTGGTGACAGTTTATCGTCCATATATCTCCCATATAAATATTTGATAAAATGTCTATGGGACCACCTGGAGAGTATACCTACCTTTTCAAATTCGGTCCACAAAAAACAGAAACAGCCATTCTACAAAAATATACTCGGTCGGTTTGAACATGCGTTCCGATCCGGTGGTAGACTTATCCTCGCCACCTCTCCTGGCAGCGGCCCAAGCCGAGGTCGTGTCCCTTGTGGCGCCCTTGAGCTAGCTGCCCCCCTGCCCCTCCGGCTGGAGCGCACTTGTCGCCCTCTGTCCGGGTGAAGTTGTTATGGCCACTCTGGCTAACAACATATAGTCCATTCATAAAAAATAATAAAAAAAAGGTTTGAACACGTGATTGTGTAAACAATGTCTTTAAACTCAGAACCTGTTTTATAATGGCGTTCACCTCTAAACAGTAGTTGTCACGGTTTTATGGCAAGACTAACGCATGTTAAACCTGGGTCAATATTTTGTGGTATTGTACATATGACCGCTTTCGCTCGCCGCGCGGCCACTCTATCAGTGCTAAGCGTCAGATGTCAGTAGCGTTACACGATATATATAGGTATACTGCTTTATACTATAAATCTCTGCTTTTTTCGAGCGTCCCTAGACAACACTGTTTTTTTTTAGTATTTTCTACGTCATCCATTTTTTAACCGACTTCAATAAAAGTAGTCGGTTCTATGTTCGTCTTTATGTATTTTTATTTTTTTATGTGTGTTTATTTCAACTGCTGCTCATTATAAATCGATGTTTTATTCGTATTATTAATCCCAACACTGTGCCTGCATCGTAATTGAGCGAACTAAATTTCCATTATATCACTACAGCCAGTACTGGTCGTGCGAGTCGTAAGTCGTAACTCGATCCCGCTTACGAATCGATACATCATCGCGATTCTCGATTGAGCAATGTTGATCGATGCGGGTGAATTGTCTAGAAGATCGCGTTGGACTATCAATCACAGAAGATTAGGAAAGCGATGAGTTTGTCTTATTGGTTCTGATTAATCAAAAGTAATATAAAAGTCGTTTTAAAGTTGTACATCTTTGAATTGACATTATTTTCTGACTTGCCTCATGTTTGAAATCTGGAAAAGCTAAGTGCCTTTATCTCAAACAAATAAATGTTAGTTAGTAAATATTTTATAAGTCGTTTTGTTCCTTTGGATGTTATTTATACCTATCCTATCGTATTTCAGTTAACGATTACAAACACTTATAACAAAGTCGTTAAAAAGTGATACCATAATTTATCTTATTAATGTTCATTAAAACTGCTGAATCGTTTTATTTTAAGCTATCTATAATTATCAGTCTATAAAAAAAACTCAAACTTTGTTCATGAAACCAGACGCGGACGAAATCATTCAACATATCACCAAGAATTTAAGCCATTCAAAATAACCACATTAATTTCTACTTGTTAAAAATTAAATCATTCAAATTTGAATTCTTTGCTCTTGCTTTAAAGTTCAATTCCATTGACACATACAATGCAAAACGGATCTCCAAATTGTGTGTTTACAAGTCGCCGGCCCGTCTCGATAGTGAGAGTGGCGTGTCAGTGCTTTCGCTGGTCCGTTAACAATTGCACAAATATGTTAATATTAGTCTTTTTAAAATAATTATTTATTTTTATATTAATTTTCGTGGTCCCGCCGTTTCATTTTACGACGTCAAGGATTCTGAATTCTGGGATTATTGATTTAAAATGCGTAATGACATGAAATGTTATTTATTTTAGGAAATATTGACTTTGTTAGCAAATAAAAAAAACAAACCCACTGACACTATGAATATTTATTGACTAAAAATATTTAATACTAGCTGAGCCCGCGACTTCGTCCGCGTGGAATTTAAGTTAACAAAAAAGCCCGCTCCCGCGTTCTGAGCCCGGGCGACAGGACCCATTTTTTTAAATTTAGTTTCTCTAAAATAAAAGTATCTCAGTTACTGCTTATAACAACAGCTATCTACCAGTGAAAGTCCCGTCAAAATCGGTCCAGCCGTTTCGGAGATACTCTTTGATTTCATGTGTTTTTATTTTTTTACGCGGACCCTAATTGTTTTTCTAAAATTAAAGTAGCCTAAGTTACTCCTCAAAACATTAGCTATCTGCCAGTGAAAGTCCCGTCAAAATTGGTCCAGCCGTTTCGGAGATTACCCGGAACAAACACACACAGACAGACAGACAGACAGATAGACAGACAAAACAATTTTTTATCGCGTTTTTGTTATAGGTGTCGTATGTACTTTCATATGCATTTAGTGAGAAGGTGTTATTATGATATTACAAACAGACACTCCAATTTTATTTATTTGTATAGATATGTACTAGTCTGTACCGGCTGTCCTACTACTAGATTAAGCTATTAAAAATCATCTACTTTAATATTACTAAAATGACATACTTAGGTACATAAGATATTTTGTCTATAAAAAATCTTATCAATTCTTTCGGGCGTGTACAATAAACATTTCCTCACTCGAACTTAATATCTATACAGGATGAGTCAGAGAAGGTATACTATTTCTTATAGTTAGTATATTTATGCAGATACAACCTTTAGTTCTTCAACTTTCCACCAAAGCCGCCTTTTTTAGCTGTTCAAAGATGTCATCAGTCTTACCTTATGACATCTTTGAACAGCTAATCCTTACAAAACAATTATAGATTTACAAAAAAGTTGGTATGTCTTATAGTATGGTTCGGCTTGGCTTCTTCATTTGTAGTAAAATAAACGTATCTTGTATATTATTGTATTTATTTAAACATCTTCAATTCTTCCATAGAACCATTACAATCACAGACTAATGTCAAGCTTAATGTCTAGTGTCAATGTCAATATCATAGACATGGGTATTATATAGCTAACACACCCCTTACGAAAACTTAACTTCCTTAACATTTCAAATTAACATAAGTTCCTTACAATTAACCAAACAATATTACGTATTAAAATAAATCTAACTATCTCCTTCTACTGTACTTTAAGTTTAGTACTAAAATAATTATGCTTTACTGCATTTAAAGGTTTAGTAAAAATATCCGCTATGTTTTCATTTGTAGGTACATAACTTAAACTAATTAACTTATTTTTAACGCAATCTTTTATAAATTGGTATTTAATGTCAATATGCTTAGTTCGCTTACTATTCTCATTGTTTTCCAACATTTTAATCGCACTTTGATTATCTATCAGTAAAAATGTTTCCTGGTCACTACAATCAAAATGTTTCAGAATTCCTTTCAAATATACGAGCTCCGCCGATACCATTGCTGCTGCAACATATTCAGCTTCCGCTGAAGACATGGCAACTGTAGACTGCTTTTTAGAGAACCATGACACCAAATTACTATTATAGAATATAGCACACCCACTAATACTTTTTCTGTCTTTTTTATCACTACCCCAGTCTGCATCGGTGTAGGCTAGCAGTCCCATCTGCTCCTTACTTGATTTAGTGTACGTAAGACACTTATCCATAGTTTGCTTGAGATATCTTAATACTCTCTTGGCTGCAATCCATAAAGAATTTGTAGGTTTGTCCAGAAATTTGCTTAAATATGATGTAACAAATGTTATATCTGGTCTTGACGTGGTAGAAATGTATGTAAGACATCCAATTAGTTCCCTGTACGGAATATTAGGTAATATCTCCTCATCAGTAGAAATTCCTTGATCCATTGGAGTATGTGATCCTTTACACTGATCCATTCCAAATTTCTCTAAAACTTTTTTTATTAATTTTCTTTGACTGATTTTTAACTTTCCGTCTTCTCTTATTATCTCCATACCTATGTATTCTTTTATTTCTCCTAGATCTCTTACTTTGAATTCTTCTCTTAACTTCTCTATTATTTTCGTACCTTTACCCATTACTAATATGTCATCGACCCATACTAGTATCCATACATTTTTGTTTTTAAACAAACAATAATCATGCTTTGATTGTTCAAATCCTTGCTTGATTACAAAATTATTGAACCTCTCATTCCAACACTTTGGTGCTTCTCGAAGTCCATATAGCGCCTTTTTTAATTTCAGTACTTTTCCTTTTGAAACTATGACTCCTTCGGGGGGTTTTATATAAACTTCCACGTTTAAATGTCCATTTAAGAATGCTGTCGGAACGTCTAGTTGTTTCATTGGTAAATCTTCTTGTACTGCCTGACTAAACATCATTCTTATTGTTGATAATCTTGCTACTGGTGAATAAACATTATAGTTATTTTCCGTTTGGAAACCTTTCGCTACTAATCTTGCTTTCTTTCTTCCATCAGGTTTAGTTTTGAAAATCCACCTTGTATCAATAGCTTTCATGTTTGTTGGAAGATCTGCTTCTTCCCAAGTTTTCAATTCTTCTAATGAATTTATTTCATTTTCTATAGCTTTTTCCCATCCTTCTCCTTTACTTATTGCTTCACGGTATGATACTGGATCATTACCATTAAATAAACAGTATGCTACGTTGGCATCATAAAATCCGTCTTGACTTTCGTTTTCTATTTCATAATCTTGTAAATATGTAGGCAAATTCCTTGTTCTTTGTGGTCTCTCTCTCTGTACTGTTGGCTCTCTGGACTCGTGTTCATCAACTTGAATGTTTTGTTCTTCTTCCGTCTGATGTTCTTCATCCCTTCTTACTTGTCCTGTCTGTTGTGTTTGATTTAAATTATTTTCTTCTTCTTCTTCTTCATATCTGTAGTATGTATTTTCGTTTATTATCTTTTCCTTATATTCTATATCATTTTCATCAAATCTTACATCTCGTGATACTACTATTTCATTAGTTTCTGGATTCCATAAACGATATCCAACAGGTGCATATCCTACCATACGCATTTCCTTGGCTCTTTGTCCTAATTTGTCTCCTCTGGGCATTGTTACTACCCAAGCTTTGCTTCCAAATACTATTAACTTTGATAAATCTGTTTTTCCCTCCATTAAATATTCTGGCGTATTGTAATTTATTGAAGAAGATACACATCTATTTAATTGGTAAGATGCTGTTGCAATGGCTTCTCTCCAAAGATGCTTTGGAAGTTTAGTGTCTGCTAGTAGAGTTCTTGCTCTATCGTGTAGAGTCCGGTTCATTCTCTCTGACACTCCATTCTGTTGGGGTGAGTACGGTTGCGTAAATTGTATTATAATTCCTCGCTCTGTGCAAAAATTTACAAACTGTGTGTTCTTTAATTCACCTCCATTATCACACCTTATCTTCTTTACATTAACTCCTTTTTGTGTCTCAAATTGTCTGATATAGTTTATTAGGTTCATTGTAGCTTCACTTTTATATTTTAAGAAGTATGTAACGCAAAAATGACTGTAGTCGTCAATAATTACTTGATAGTACCTTTCTCCACCTATTGCTGGTGTCCCCACTGGTCCAGCTATATCTGTGTAAATTAGTTCTCCAATATGACTTGACCTTGGCCTCTTCACATGTACGAATGGAAGTCGGGTTGACTTTCCTAGCATACAAGGACCGCAAGGTTGGTCACTCCATGGTAAATTCATTATACGCATGCTCCTCCGGTTTAGATGTCCAAGTCTCCTGTGCCAAATATTATTATCACTATCTACTTTATTGTTGTAAGCGACAGGGAAACATATTTGTGTATTTAAAGTAAATAATTTTCCCGTTGACATACCAATAATAACAGATTGTGTAGTACAATTTACAATAGTTACCTCATCTTTATAAAAATTTACAGTATGTCCTGTATTAACCATACACTGAACTGACATTAAATTAAATTTGATGTCTTTTACAATTAAAGCTCTAAGATTAATCTCACGTTTGTTGTCGTCTAACGTTTCTAAATTTAAATTGCCTGCTCTATCTGCAATAACAAAATCACCATTCGCTACATATATTCTTATTGGTAGATCTAATGTTGTAACATTTGTCATATACTTTTCGAATCTGTCATTGACAAAATGATGAGTACACCCAGAATCTATAACCCACTCTAATTGAATACTATTATTATTATTACCTTTACTTATAAAGCTGAATCCTTGGTTTTCATTTTCACTTTGAGCTATGAATGTGTCCTCTCTTCTATCATAGGTTTCTCTTCCACGGTATCCTTGGTATTCTCTAGATGAACCTTGGTAGTTTTGTGTTCTTGGTGGTCTTTGTGATCCTCTCATCTGTCCTCGGTATTCTCTAGATGGACCTTGGTAGTTTTGTGTTCTTGGTGGTCTTTGTGATCCTCTCATCTGTCCTCGGTATCCTCTTGTTTGTCCTTGGTATCCTCTTGTTGTTCCTTGGTATCCTTTTCTCCAATGGCAATCTTTTGCTAAGTGCCCTGGTTTATTACAATTGTAACATGTGATAAATGCAGTTTCATTGAAATTTGTACTCTTTTTATTATTGTCTCTCTTTGTCTCCTCATCTAATAACCGACATTTTACAAAATCTAAATCTAATGCTTTGTCATCCGTGTTAGTGTTGCATTCAATAGCTGTTATCACCGCATCATATTTGCTATCTAGTCCTGATAGTAGATAGCACATTTTCTCTTTTTCTTTTATATCTTCGCCTCCACTTTCTAAGTCGCTTATAAGTTGGTCAAATTTGTAGAAATAATCTTCTAGTTTCTCATCCATTTGTTTTAAATTTAATAATTTTCTTCTTATATTCAAAATTGATATGTTGCTCTTCTTACCAAAATGATTTGTCAATGTTTTAATTATTTCCGCTATTGTCTTGCATTTTTGTACAATAGTTAAATATCTGTCAGGTAGGCATTGTATTATGATAATTTTCGCTTTTGCATCCGCCTCCTTCACTCGCGTTGCGTTTTCATCAAGAGTTGAAAGTAATTGTTTTTCGTCCAATATACACTTCAATCTATATAGCCAATTATTAAAATTATCAGCCTTTAGTTGCGGAAAAATATTTTTTTGTTGACTCCATTTTTGTTTTCGTTTTCGGTAATGTTTGTTTTTTTTTATTCCGAACAAAGTTCAATCCATTTTCATCACTTCGAAATTTGCCTTATAATTGTTGCATTTTAATTTGCCCATAACCTCTTATAGTATGGTTCGGCTTGGCTTCTTCATTTGTAGTAAAATAAACGTATCTTGTATATTATTGTATTTATTTAAACATCTTCAATTCTTCCATAGAACCATTACAATCACAGACTAATGTCAAGCTTAATGTCTAGTGTCAATGTCAATATCATAGACATGGGTATTATATAGCTAACAGTATGAACATCCTAACTCACTGTTTATTTGATATTACATTTCAAACGTTTGATATATTATAATTATAATGTGAAAACCCAATTTATCTGAACGAAATCCTTCAGATAACCATTCCATTGCTGTAATAATGTAATATCTCATGCGTAATTAATGCCCACTTGTTTTAATTGCTGTAACGTTTCATACAGCTCCATAATTGGCGATGAAATCATAATATTCGTATACGTTTAGGATATAATTTTGTGAATATATGCCTTGTTCGTTCATGTTGTATTCATTTCAAAAACAAATTATAGAATTTAGTTTTAAGGTTATTTTTATTGTGTAGAAGTATAATTTGATTAATTTGAATAAGGGTGGATGATCCTCATAATATGTTCAATAATATGCAAGTTGTGGAATGATCTACCTCCTGAAGTCTTTTCATTACACTTAAACATGGGGTTCCTCAAAAGGCTAGTGTACACATCTATAAGAGGCAGTGTCACTATGTTACCAAGGGGCCGGGCCATAAAATAAATTGGGGCCCTATTTATACTAAAATATATTCTTTAAAGGTGCAAAACTACTTCATCATCGGCTTCTTATGGCCCACTGCAGGGTATAATAAAACAAAGCTAGTAATTACTAAGTAATGTAAGTATTCATATACATAGTTTTTTTTATACAACTAGGAAATAAGTTTTTCATTTCTCATACTCGGAAAGTAGGTCTGAAGTTGCCTGAGGAGCCGGTTGAAAGTAATACTTTTCAGCCCTAGGGAGAATCGCTTTCAACTAACAGCTGTCACATTATTAAAAAGAAACTAGTTCTATTTTGACATTTCTATTGAACCAGGCCGGCCAACGGAAAAAAAAAAAATAGGCGGAAATCCGATCTTTATTTGTTTTTTCGAGTTGTAGAGTATTGTTCATACTTCCTTGTATTATTTCTTTAGCTAATTCCTGTATTTATTTTTACTTTCTTTTGTATTCGTAATGAAAAGCACAGTGTTTACCTCGGGTGAAAAACTTATTTAGTCCCGAGACGGGGTTTGGCGCCCGAGCGTAGCGAGGGCGCCAATAGTTCGAGGGAAGTTAGTGAAGTTACCTTCACCCCTAGGGTAACAATGTACTATTTCGACCGTCGCTAATGGAGGCGGAGGGGCCCCATGAGGTTGGGGGCCCTGGGTTTTGGCCCGCCACTTTATTTACGACGTTGTTATGGTAATAATACAATAAGGCCCGTATTAATAAATATATCTCAAGCCTGAGAGCGATCTTAAGTAGGATTTTGACAAGTCATTTTGTACTGGTATGACATTTCCAAGATCGGTCTCAGACTTGAGATCGATTTGTTAATACGAACCTTAGTCTATCCCCGCTACATACACACTATATTTCACATTCGAACTGAAAATAAGACCTGTTTGCTTATACAGCTATTAAGATTTAAAGTAACTCTCACTAGCAATTTCAGCTTTGTTCTTCAAACACAATAACCCGACTGTTTTATAGAGCTTATCCAGTGTGTGAAACAGTCTCGTTAGGTGACGCAACGTTAATTTCCTCAGACAATACTTGCAAAGACAGTATTTGCGAGAGATCGTATTACAAATGACTTCTAATTACCTATTTTTTTCGCTTACACTACGTACGACATAGGATTAATTAGAGTTGTATGATGCTTTATTTTTTGTCGGTGTGTTCTGGTTTATGATACAACGTTGTCGACTAGATTGTATGGAGTGGCTTAAATAACAAATGGTTGAATCCGGAGACTGTGGTATGATTCTCGCAGAGAATTTACACGACCTGACGCAAGAAACAAAATGAAGATTTTAGGTGTGAGCAAGGTCATCGCCCTACTCTTGGGCACAGGCCTTCCCTCACTGCAAGGGAACCTGCATAGCATAGTCAGACCATAGTCTAGTGAAATGCAACTTCAAGTATCCTAAAACGGGTTAACTACTGTCACACTTGCAGATTTTGATTGATCCAAATGTTTAACCAAATTACGCACGCTATGATAACAATAATAAATTTTCCCTATTTTAGTCGGAATTTCCGTCCTTAAACAATAGCAGTTACTAGTAACTCCATTTACGGGCAAGCCTCCCATTGAAACTTCATTTCCACAAACCTGTTGTAGTCATCGAAAACAATGAAACTGAACATCTTTTGTACGATAATGAGTGGGGCACAAAACTTATACACAATTGTAACTTATTGTTTGCAAATTAATGGTCAGTCAAAAACGTCAAAACAATAATGATGAGTTTAAAACGTCCTCGGCATAGCTGCCTGTCGTGAATTGTTGCATAACGCCATCCTTTTATTTAATCGCCTTTGCCATTGGCCGTACAATGGTTGCAGTTTCATTAATTAATATTTTTTAATGGTCGACGTTATGTAATATAGCATAATGAATGATACATTCTCACGGATGCGAAGCTTTTATAATTTTGACTCGAAAACAGTAGACGTATTTAGTGGCATGTAATTATACTTCTATTATGTACCTATTTAGAAACACCCAGCTGCCTTTAATTATTTCAAACTCGTAAGCGGCCTGTTTATACATAGGTGATTTGCATTCTTAAGAACTATCCTTTGCCGATACAAGCGCAGACCCGAAAGAACCCGGAACCTTTCGCTGGTGGTTTATAATCGCGCCATCGATCGAAGCGTAACCTCCCCTCATTACGTCATGGGGCTAAGGTTACGCACACGAAGAAAATCTAAAAATGACTTTCAATGAAAGTAAAATCTGTCATTATCATTATTATGAATGCCGACAAATAAACCCGACGCGACGTTCTGTTTACAAATACTGTTATTATATTAATTAATTATTCAATAATATAAATTAATTATTGAAGTATTAGGTACTTCCCTTAATTTAAGAAATCTTAGAAAAGAGTCTTATATAAAGTAAAGCGCTGTGCTTTTAAATGAGCCTGCACGCTATGACCTATAGATAGGATCGCTTCCATTCCTATCAACTTGAGCTAATCCGGGTGAAGCTGAAGAAATTAAGCGATCCTATTGGACGAAGCGGGCAGACCCGCTTCCTTGCACAGCCAAGTGAACGGTCACCCTTAAGATCACTACCCACATCTAACTAAATCAAGCTAGTATTCACTCTGCTTTACCCCTTTTAGGAATACAGCAGTTAAAGTAAATAAAAATTTCAAGAAATGTACAAACAAAACCGGTGGATGTTTATTTTCTGGCGCCAGATTCGTGTGTAGTCCCCCTAAGGTTCAATCGGGGCATTCACCTGTCCTGTGTTTGAATGTACTCCATGAGTTACGATGCATGCACAGATAATAATTTTGTTCGTAATGTTTACGCTTTAATTAAACTTTCGCTCGACGTTTTGATGACCGCTCACCGTAGTGGTTCAAGCGTATAAGCCGCTCGGGTCACTGCACCGGGTGGTTGCGGGTTCGATACCCGCCAAGGCAAATTTTGGAAATGGCCTTGTCGTTATTTCCGTGGTCTGGGTTTCACTGGGATCTCTAATACTAGCATTGCTTAGTTTAGGACCATATACTGTTGGTTTGTTAGTTTGGCGACATTTATTTATAGAATATGACAAAAAAGTCTTGATACTTACTTGGGTGGCATACGCATTTCTTAGGGATTGAGTCGGTACATATTTTTTTCTTAATTTGTGTAAATATATTTAAGTCTAAAATTAAACCGCAATAAAAAAGAAACGTAAGTAGTTACTGGTAACACTGACAATTCAAATAAAATAAGACGAAGCAAAGTTTAAATTAAGTTGCTTATTTATTTTCCTAATATCGCCAATATCGCCAGACAGACACACCAACTGTACGGTCCCAAACTAAGCAAAGCTTGTACTATGGGTACCGGACTGGGGGCGATCCCAGTGACACCCAGACCTGGGCAAATTACGAAAAGGCCATTTCCGAAATTTGCCCTGGCGGGAATCGAACCCGCAACCACCATGTGCAGTGAGCCGAGCGGCCTACGCCCGAACCACTACGCCAAGCGGTCGTCAAAAAAGTAATGAAATTATACATTTTGTTTATAAATCATTTACTGTCAGCTTCACACCATTGACACGATGTTTGAATATAAAACATACGTACTTAATTTAAATAAATATTGGACCCGCGCCCTTCCAAGGTTATATTGCAAAGCGGTCCATTATTAATGATGTCACAACAATTATTTAAATTTGTATGACGCAAAATGTTGGCCCAAATCTGACGAGTTCATTATTTTGTAATTTCCTTAGTCAACTATGGTTAGGTATGTAGATCTAAAATGATGGATGGAGGAATTGATTGGATGATCTTGAGGGTTCTTTGGCGCGGAGTTTTGGGGGTAAGTAGTTTAGAATGAATACGTTTCATATAGTTTGCATAGCTGGTGATGGCCCCTTTCTGTCTTGTCATATAAAAAGTAGATATCCCTACACACACCAAATGCATAGCTCGAAACTAAGCGCAATGGACTGGGGGCGATCCCAGTGACACCAAGATTTTATTTGCTCTGGCAAATTTCAAAAAGGCCATTTGAGAAAACTGATAGAAATCTAAACTGCAACTACTCGATGCAGTGAGCCGAATGGCCTACCCTCAAACCCCTGCGCAAAACCAATGGTTTTCTTTTCAATTAATAAAAGATGGTGAACATTCTCAGGAACAGGCAAGCAACACCATTGTAAGCAACACTAAATAAGTAAATAGTAATCAAAGCGGTCGTTAAATATTAATATTTCATTCAAATATATTTTGATGCATAGTCAAAAGAAATTCACCATTACACGACTGTATATTTTAGTTTCTGTATTCTACAATACAGTAGCAATATGGTATAGAATGTACACCCACTAGTATACCCTCACAAACTAATTATATATGCACAAACAAACACTTTTCCGGAACTAAGTGTGCAGAGGTAAACGCACATTGTTGCAGTTTCACTTCACACAAAATAAGGGCAATGAACTGATCATACATTACTAAGTAAATGAATTGTAGAAAAGTTGGTACAAAAATTACATTTAGGTAGGTATAGTAAAAGTCAAATATTACCAAATATGTTTTAGCGTAAATTTCATTTTCTGGACAACAGCGCCATTATAACTATAACTAAAAGCCACCCAGGTGACTTCATAAGTAAAAAAGTCATCAAAATAGGTCAAGCCATTTAGGAGAACAATACACGTAAACCAGAATTTGATATATTATAAAGAATCACCAAACTGCTGCCTTGCACCTTTTGATGTGAGATGGTATTTTTCAGTATAGACTTAACCATCTCGTGGTATTAGTCTGAAGAATTTGAAGACTTCAAGAATTAAATTGTATGGAATAACAAACTGAATACGATATTTTTTCCAATAAAAGTATTTAACAAAAAACAAAATAAAACGTTATTATGTTTAATTAAACGACTAATAATTCCACCGAGTACGGTGGCGCCCCCGCCATGCTACAGTTGTAATTAAATTATATCACATTTGGAATGGTGAAAGAGTAATTTGCATTTTTTAAACTTCATCACAAATGAGTCCACCGTCGAAATAAAATATTCAGACACGTACTTATTATACAACGGCGGTAACGTAAACGGCGGTCTGGTCTACTGGCCCCCATTTGCATATATTATACATAATTTTGAAGTCTTAGTCTACGTTCCTGAGCAACCCCTATTATAATTATAATAATAAATTTTAGATTCGGCATCGTTTAGTGAAAGTATCTACTTAATCATTGATACATGAAAGTGGTCAGATTATCCACAGTCTAATATACCAAACGAAGTATAACTAATTTTATTAATTCAAACTATCTAACTACGTCACAATTCATAATCCTTACGGCTCTAACAGACTGGCGCGTAAATTACGCGCGTATTTTACGCGTATAATACGCGCTTAACGAATACAAGTACTATTCAATGAGTCATACACAATTGTATCTATTAAATATTAGCAAACAATTTAAGTTATAATAATATGTAAAAAAACAGCCAAGTTCGTAAGCGGGAATTAATTTACAAACTGTGACAAAGAAACCTCAAAATCATTTTAAAATACCTATCCAACGGTACTCCATTCTAACTTAGGAGTAAAAACATTTTTTTCACTGCCCTTTCCCAAGTACGGGAAGTATCCAAGAAAAACTTTGCTCTGAATATTTAAATACACAGTTTTGTTGCGGTTCTTTCTTGTGCCAATTTTCAGCCTTCTACTTAGTCCTAATAGCCGCTGAATAAAATGACTGAGATGTGGGACGGACGGACGCATGGATAGACGGACAGATGGACATGGCGAAACTTAAAGCTTCCCATTTTGACTATGGGATCCTTAAAAATACAAGTCCGCTGTGTTCGGTTCTGAGTTCGGAGTTTAAATTTGTAAATAAACAGTCCGTCATTAATTAATTCTCAACGTTTGTTTTATATTACAAAATCTCTCCGCTACACCGCGGAGTAAACGCAGTCGGCATATGATTAACACAAATTAAGATATACAATTAATTACATTATACAACTAAGTATAATGTTCACAGAATCTCGGCAAGTGTATGCTAATGATCACCCGTCTGCATCATTTGAATAAGGCTGTGGGCAGATTGTTAATAAATGCGATGGCGATGCGTCGTGCGTCGAGCTAAGTTTGTCACTGCAATCGAGGCTGGTTTGCAACCTGAGCCGAAAGCGAGGGCTGTGGACATTTTTCAACACACTGAGGAGGCAAAAATAAAAAAAATACCATCTTATATAATCTTATTTTGGAAAACAATCACATATGTATCACAATTTTGTTCAGACAAATAAAGCTAGAGGGAAATGCAGGATGAATTATAATAATTATAATTTAGCCGTTTGACGTCCGACTCCTGGGCATGGGCCTCCCCTCACTACGAAGGGGATTCAGGCCGTAATCCACCACGATATTTTCCTGACCGTGGCAACGCACGTCCTACTAATCCTACTAATATTATAAATGCGAAAGTTTGTGAGTGTGGATGTATGTTTGTTACTCTTTCACGCAAAAACTACTGAACGGATTTGGATGAAATTTGGAACACAGATAGTTTATAACCTGGATTAACATATAGAATACTCTACTTAAGTCTACGCGGACGAAGTCGCGGGCAGAAACTAGTATATAATAAATCGAATATTTATATGTACTTACTATGAAATATGACGTTAAATAAATAATTAATGTTTAGTTAAGTATCATATTTTAATATATATAGTTTATTTATTTACTTACTTACCTAACATTAATAAGTTTCGATAACACCACAGGGCCAAATTAAAGACAATTAATTCAACTATCGCGCCTATCGAATATAGCTTTGAAGTACTCTAAAGTCTAAAGTACTCAAAAGTCTAACAGTGCACTTAGGTAAAAACTACTACATGCTCATGTACCTATGTTAAGGGCCGCTTAAATACCTATTTAATGGAATTCCAACAATTTTCTGCTGTTAATAAAAGTTTAAGTTATTTGTAAACCTTGTTTTAAAACCGCATGAAAGTACTATGATGGTGGGTCAAAAGGTGGTCGAATGCAGCTGCAGAAGATCTAGTTACGTAACATGCCGCGGCTGTTGAACCGGGAGCGAACTGAGTTTCCTGCTTTCCAAGTTTTAGTATCTACGTGATGGGCATACTTACTTCAGTCTTGTGTCATAGCCTAGATAGAAAGATGCCATCATGTCAAAAATTTCCTCTTGCCCAAAATCGCCACTTTCTCAAAATGACCACATTCCGAAAATGAAAGTTTTAGATAGGTAGCCCCAACGAAATTGTAATAATAGGTGATTAAAATTTCATAATTGTAGCTCTTTCTAGTCCTAAGATAATATTTCCTCTAAGCCTAAGATAACTTCACTGAGGTCGGCTTATAATCTGCCTTGATTAGGCTTATTACATGTAACGACCGCTTGGCGCAGTGGTTCGAGCGCAGGTCGCTCGGCTCACCGCACATGGTGGTTGCGGGTTCGATACCCGCAGGGGCAAATTTCGGAAATTGCTTTTTCGTGATTTGCCTTGGTCTGGGTGACACTGGGATGGCCCCCAGTCCATTGTACCCATAGTACAAGCGTTACTTAATTTGGGACCATACTGTTGGTATGTTCGCCTGACGATTTTTATTTACTGATATAAAGAGAAGTGCTTCTGAGCAGAAGCACTCGTGGTAAAATAGAGAAAATAGTTCTCATAATTCATGTTTTGACAACTTGACACTAGGTATTCAACGGAATGATTTCATTATTAGTTATTTGATAAATATTTATATAAAAGTCCGGTTTGCGTGTGTTCGTAATTCTTAACTAAAAGGCTTTACCTACCTAGTTTATGTACTCACCTATTGTTTTGTATTTGATAGTGTGTTATTTATGATTTTAGTAAAGCATTTCTGAAAGGTTGTTAGTGTTTTACCAATAATCCTGTTTATAGTTACATATTCAGTAAGATTAATAGCCGTCGCTCAAGTGACAAGATCAACAATGCATGCTCGCGTGCGCGTGCGCATTGTTGCAAACATTTCCACGCGACAGCACCATCTTCCGGATTTTATTCACTTTTATGTTTGCACATTTACTACACAAATGCACATTTATTAATATACCTACGTATTTATTTATTAACTAGCTGAGCCTGCGACTTCGTCCGCGTGGAATTTAACTTAACAAAAAAGCCCGCGCCCGCGTTATCAGCCCGCGCGTGAGAACCCATTTTTTTTTGTTTTTCTAAATTAAAAGTTAATGTTACTGCTTATAACATCAGCTATCTACCAGTGAAAGTCCCGTCAAAATCGGTCCAGCCGTTCCGCAGATTACCCGGAACAAACACACAGACAGACAGACAGACAGACAGATAGACAAAAAAGTTTAAATCGCCTTTTTGCTGTAGGTGACGTATGTACTTTCATATGCATTTAGTGAAAAGGTGTTATTTTGATATTACAAACAGACACTCCAACTTTATTTATTTGTATAGAATGTATAGAATAGATTTTGCATACAAGATTAGTGTTTTGCAACAATGAATTCATTATTTTTTTATCGAGATTTCATCATATTATTATGAATAAACTTTTACTTTTTTGATCAGAAACGTCGTCGTTTTATACAAGGGAATAAACGTTTACGATGTGATCACGCGATTATTGGATTCAGAAATTCGGTCAAGAGTGCGTTTAACATAACACAAAGGAGGTTAACACCGATATCCTGCGAGACTAGTTCTCGACGCGATGACGTAACCAACTTAGTCATAAAGAAAGTTAAGTTGTGCCTGTATTCAGTCACGTCCCTACAGTACACTTGCGTACAGATAGAACGCCTCACTGGAATATTAATTAGGACCACGCGTTAGGCACAATGCAGATTTTCATCTAAATATTATAATACAACAAATATTTACAGTATAACAACTACTTATACACTAATTTAAAGTAAATTTAAGTAAAAAAAAAAAAACAAAATAAAATTATATGTACAATAGTAGCTTATGTTACTGCTTATAACATCAGCTATCTACCAGTGAAAGTCCCGTCAAAATCGGTCCAGCCGTAGACGGCTAAAAAGCATATTTTTGCAATAGTTCAGCCAAGCTGTAGATGGACTCATATACGGCCTGTGTCGGCCGGGGTAGTACCACTCTCTCACAGAATATCTGCGTAAAGTGGCTATGGTAGCTGCGTTTTGTATGATGAGAAAGATAGCCAGAACCCTCCACCCCCCCCCCCCCTTCTGTCCCACTAGCCTACAGTAACTGATTAACATAAGGCAGGCCGAACGCTTGTTAGCCGGCTTTGTTCTATAAAAATAAAAAGTCCCAACGCAGTTATAATCTTACTTTTTAATTAACTTTATTTTAATTAAAAGGAAAATCGTCTCGAAAACCCCTCGGGCACTAAAAGGCCGTAAACAATACATTCTATTACCACCTCTGCCAACCCTTTCCGAGAATGCAGGCGTGATTATGTATTATTATTCGTGATGTTTTATTAAAATTTAACGCTTTATTGCTTTAATAAGAGTGATGGAATAGTACATTGTTACACGAGTGGTGAAAGTGACTTATTTAGTCCCGAGACGGGGTTTGGCGCCCGAACGTAGCGAGGGCGCTAATAGTTCGAGGGACAAAATAAGTCTAAGTCAAAATAACACTGTGCTTTTCATTACGAATACAAGGAAAGTAAAAATAAAAACCGGAATTGGCTAAAGAAATAATACAAGGAAGTATGAACAATACTCTACAACTCGAAAAAAAAAAGATCTGCCGCCTATTTTGTTTTTTTTTCGTTGGCCGGCCAACTTCATTATTTAGCCATTATTTTTCATTTTCATCTTTAAATATTTTGCCCAAATCTATGTTATTTTAAAGAAATTGTTGAAACTTAATTATAATTAAGTCATTTAAAAATATATATTCTTTACTTAACTTTATGTTATTTCAATTTTACATCGTGCTGTAATTGAGTGACTGTAGAAAAAGTTTGAACATGGTTACATAGAAATGTGAAAATGGAACTAGTTTTTTATATAATTTGACAGCTGTCAGTTGAAAGCGATTCTCCCGGGCCGAAAAAGTATTACTTTCAACCCGCTCCTCAGGCAACTTCAGACCTACTTTCAGAGTATGAGTAATGAAAATGACCATTGTTCATCAGTGTAATTATATTATATTTTTATTTATTTACGTTGATAACAAGTAAATAGCTTATTGCTGAAAAATGGCTTTAAAATTATTTAAAAAATTAAACACTTCTTGGGTGGTATTTTTACATAACAAATTATAATATAATATCAACCATAGTATCATAAAATAGTGCCTTAAAATTGTATTACCCCATATAAAGTTCAACGTCGAGGGTTGCTTCATATGGAAAGCAATGGCGACAAATAATATGATCTGTAAATAACGATACATCGATGAGATGACCATAATATTCGGTCATGTAACGTGGATTTTATTGTGTTTCATAAGTCTGAAATAACACTTTAGGGTATGCATGTGTACGTATCAGGCATAAAGTTAAATAGTATGGAATAACATATCAAAATTTTATTTTTTTATAAAGAAAAAACTCTGCAATTTTATAAAAAAATTTATTAAAAAACGTATGTCAAGTGCATTTGTATACGTCATTTGTATACAAATGTTTTAAACACGGTATATTGTGACAATTATGATGTCAATATTGTCCTGGATGTTAGATTTTCAGTATCAACTGTGTATTGTCCTGCATGCATGTCCAATCCGTGTTAATAAACCGATCTCAAGTCTGAAAGCGATCTTGGAAATGTCATCCTATGTCATACCAGTACAAAATTACATGTCAATCGCGTACCTACTCAATGATCACTCTCCGAACCTAACCTAATCGAATATCTCGCAAGTCCTTGTAATGCTTTATACATGTTTCGGTATTTTACATCAAACAAAGATGATTATTCGATTTTTACTCATTCTTAGCCCCCATTTATATATATATATCATTTATGTATATATTCATATATTAAGGTTAAAACTTTTTTCACAACAAAAAATGGCTCGATTTTACATAATTCATGGTGAACCTACACGGCTGACAGGGAAACTCGGCGCGACGTTACGTCATAACTACGAAAGCCTTTCATATGACGAATTCGACATTACTCGTGCAATTTCACTTTTTTTATTAACATACATTTTTCCCTATAGAAAGTATTTATTGCATCATATTTATGTAAACTAGCTTGTCATTATGCTCGCAGCTTCGCTATCGCAGATTTTATTTTCGGCTTGTCAACAACAGCGCCTACCGTGTTCAACTAAAGCTAAGTACCATCCAGATAACCGCATATCATCATTACATAGTACAAAGTCGCTTCCCGCTGTCTATATGTCCCTATGTATGCTTAAATCTTTAAAACTACGCAACGGATTTCGATGGTTTTTAATAGATAGAGTGATTTAAGAGGAAGGTTTATATGTATAATATAGTAAAGACCCGACCCGTCTCTAAATACTAGTAATTGTGTGTTAGGTATAAATTGTAATAAACCTCTTATAATTATCTTGTTTTTTATCAATACCAACACACTGACTGGGCCTCACCACCTTAACACCGACTTAACATAACTTAACCTTAAGTTTATAGTAACCATCTTAGTCACTTACACATCCTAGTTGTCACATAATACATCCTACTAATATTATAAATGCGAAAGTTTGTGAGTGTGGATGTATGTATGTATGTATGTATGTATGTATGTATGTATGTATGTATGTATGTATGTATGTATGTTTGTTACTCCTTCACGCAAAGACTACTGAACGGATTTGGATGAAATTTGGAACACAGATTGATTATAACCGGGATTAACATATAGGATACTTTTTAACCCAATAATCCAATACTACGCGGATGAAGTCGCGGGGCACAGCTAGTGCATAATATAGTAAAGAAACACTGATAATTTAGGTATTGCACCCGTGCGAAGCCGGGGCGGGTCGCTAGTAAGTTTATAAAAGACAACAAATTAGTAAAGCCGTCTAGCATGAGAAGAAACACGAATACGGGCGAACCCGAATTTTATATACCTAATACTTTCCTATAGATTGGTTTAATAATAATTGTTAAATAAATTAATATACTATATAATAATAATAATAATAATAATAATTTATTTATTGGACCAAAATTAAGTGTATATGGTTCATATATACCTGTATAACTATATGTATATTAAAGTTGTTTGGATGTGTTTAGTCTAGATCTTCCGCAGGATCTTGCACTAAGCCAAGATAAACCATAATAAGCATTGCCTAAGATTTGCGTGCATACTCATAATCTAGCTACGTTTTATCTCATATACTAATACTGCATAGAACAACTAAGTACATAAACACATTAAAAAATCACACATCATGTTACATTTTCTATTCTATTCCGTTCTTAATAGCAATTAAATCCGCTTGTATTATCTCACATTACAGCATACGAATCAAACAAACATTAATTAGGAAATCGATAGTGCCTTTCACAAACGCTGGCCACACTCATTACGAAACTGTAGCGTCATCTGCCGGCCCTTAGAGGTATCACGCCTAAAATGGTCAACGAGGTGCGCGAGCGCATCGGTTACTCGACTTTACGACCGAATGCGTAATCGTAGCACGCTGTCACTGGTGTATGGCCTCCGTTAAAAGTCTAAAGCGTGTGCTGGAGTTTATGGTTGGAATCGTACTTCGTGGATGTTCAAGTGACGGAAACAGCGTAGAAATCTTACGGTGGTAGAGCCAGAGTCATCAAAAGAACCTTGATCTGCCTAACTCAATGGAAAATTCAATGATTTATTATAATTTTATAACAAAATCGGCTAACAAGCATACCATCCTCCTGATACTAAGCAGGACATTGCTCCCACGTTGCTAACCTGAAAATGGAAAGGAGAGGAAGGAAAAGTGTGGGGGTTGTGTGTCGGCTTTTTCATTCATCGTACGAAACGCATCTGTAATAGCAACTTTACACCGATCTCGTGAGAAAGGATGGTTCTACATTGTTTTTTTTATTTGACTATATGTTGTTGGCCAGAGTGACCATAACAACTTCAGCCGGACAGAGGGCGAGCGCAAGTGCGCTCCAGCCAGAGGGGCAGGGGGGCAGCTAGCTCAAGGGCGCCACAAGGGACACGACCTCGGCTTGGGCCGCTGCCAGAAGAGGGTTCTACATTGGTCGAGCCAGCGTGTGTATGAGCTGTAGTCTATGGGAGAGGCCATTGTAAAAAAAATACAGTGCTGTCTAGGGAAGCCCGAAAGAAGCTAAGCTTTATAGTATAAAGCGTAGGAACTAAGCGTTAAAAACAGCTGCCACTCTGTGTACCTATATATATCGGGTGACGCTTTTGACGCTCAGCACGGATAGAGTGGCCGCGCGGCGAGCGCGCGCCCCGAACGTCCGTATAGAAGCTTCGCTTCAAAAAATTCATTTTTTTAGTTTAGGCTTAGTTCCGCGGGCCCTTACAAATAGCTTTTTTTACATTCCAGGAAAGAGTCAATTATGAAAATAATCGCTCTTATATTACAACTTGATCTCCAGTTAAATCTTACGTGCTAACGGCGAGTCAAAGGGCAAGTGAGTGGCGGTAACGATACCGATCTAGATACTGCGGTCGCTTCTAATGGCAAAAGATTACAAGGATCCAGAACCGGTCCATTAAACGGGATGTCGGCCATCATGCAAATAGCAAGCTGCTGATAAAAAATCAACCTTATTTGGAGCGATTGTAATTAGATGTAGTTACCTATACAGGTTGAATCAGAAAGGGTTTACTTTTTTTTCAAAACTTGACTTTGTAATTCTAAAACTATCAACTTTGGAGGAAACTTGAAAACAAAAGGTGTTACAGGGATATAGCTGTTGACAGATTTTATAAGTCTACAAAACCTTTCGTAGTTCAACTGTCCCACAAAGCCGATAGTTTTAGATTTACAAAGTAAAGTTGCAAAAAAATAGTATACCCTTTCCGTTTCACCTAGTATAGTACAGGAAGCGCGTTGTGTAAGTTCACCGGACCGAACTCGTCGTTGGCCTCGCAATAGATATTTTTATTTTGTATGAAAAACATTGACTATACTTTTTAACGAGGACATAGAAAATATTATAACATCCTGATTAGAAATTTTTAGGAATCATCTCTCCAATTAGCGTTAATAGCCAATAGTTAATAGTGGTTAGAGGGTCCGCCCTCGTAGCCGAGGGGATCCAGGTTCGATCACCATCCTGGCCATTAAACAATTGACGTGAGCCCGCTCCTAACACAAGCATTAGCTTAGCTGGAGGGGCTAACGGCAATACTAGTAATGTGATAAACTCACATAGCTAGTACTCTTTAAAAAAAAGAAAACTTAATTCTGTGGATTTGGGCCATACTCCACCATGCTGGCCAATTGCAAGTTTAAGAACATCACATCTAACTTATGTGGAATTAAGATTCATGAGATAAACAGGCAAATACGGCATTGGAAAACCCCACTAAGGCATCAAACAACCGTCTGCCTGCGCTCATTTTCTGACGTGTGAGTGAATACAAATACGAAATGATGGGTATGTCTCATAGATACTTAGTTTGAGTTTAAAGAACAGCACTTTCTACCCAAAAATAATGGCGAACGACATTCTCATGAACACTCTAATGTTTAATCTAAAATGTTTTGTAACATTAAAATAACATTACAGCATTGAAATGCTAACAAAGTTTCACTCTAATAACAGACAAACTACAAGTTATAACTTATATTTCATTATTATAAAATACTTAGCCTATTATAATAGACTGAAATTGAAAACTGGGCGAGCAAAAAAGGCTAATATTATTACTAAACTTTAAACAAACGGAGCCCAACGCGAATGAATGGTCTCGAAAGTTCAATTCGCTTTAAAACAATAGGTAGGTATGTAATAGGTCTGTGGGAAAATTATTTATTTACTTATTTACTAGCTAAGCCCGCGACTTCGTTCGCGTGGAATTGAACTTTACAAAAAAGCCCGCTCCTGCGTTCTGAGCCCGCGCGACAGGACCCATTTTTTAAAATTTTGTTTTTTTAAATAAAAGTAGCCTAAGTTACTGTTTATAACATCAGCTATCTATCAGTGAAAGTCCCGTCAAAATCGGTCCAGCCGTTTCGGAGATTACCCGGAACAAACACACAGACAGACAGACAGACAGACAGACAGACAAAACATTTTTAAATCGCGTTTTCGTTATAGGTGTTGTATGTACTTTCATATGCATTTAGTGAAAAGGTGTTATTTTGATATTACAAACAGACACTCCAATTGAATTTATTTGTATAGTCGATGGATTATTCTTTTTAGAGCAAGCTTAATTTGAACTTTAAGTATTTCTTATATCTCTATCAAAAAGTGACATAAGCACCGAACAAAATTGTTCATAGCATTTGTTAGTTCATTTATTATTATGAGAAGACATACTATAATTAATCGCTTTCACTAATTACTGTCTTAAACTTCACTCTGAAACACACCCCTAGCTAGCTCCTGTCAAAAAGCCTTCAGTTAACAATCTCATAACTTTCGACGTTGCTCATTTACCAACTTGTTTCGTCCACAGACCAATAAGTCATAGACGCTGCCTAGCCGGGCATCCCCGCTCGTGTAACATATGCATTAGGTATGTCTGACCGCACCTGACATTTCCATTGATCCATGCCCGGCTCGACCTTAAACAAACCAATCAAAATTCATAATTTGAAGATTGCATTCTCATACACACTGGACGTAAGCGCTGTCTTGTCTTATTGGTTTGTGGTCCCATTTGGGATTCTATGTCCATCATCCGTTGTATTACATTTTGGGATTCGCCCACGCGTCCGTCCTTGTAGAATATTGGAATGAACTTTTGAACTGCCGTGAAACAGTGATGGCAATTACGTGAAAGTTTTGATGGAATTAGTTGTTACCATGATTAATAACTAGTTGTTAGTTTGTAACAACATATTTTGGGTAGGTAGGTACTTATGCTCACGGGACCTAGGTTCGGACCCCCCACCTTACACGGTACTAAAGTGGGGCTATACTTACCCATCATGGGTAAAGTCAAGGATTACGAGTAGCGTATTAATGAGTATTTAATTAGGTCCTTATTTGACGTAAACAGGTATAACATTATGTGTTTACTTTATATACTTTTAAGGCCCGTATTAATAAATCGATCTCAAGCCTGAGAGTGATCTTGAGTCCACTTTTGACATGTAATTTTGTAGTGGGATGACATAAAAGTTAAATTTCCAAGATCGCTGTCAGATATTGTTTTCTTATATTTACGCGAATACTACACATTGAAATAAAACTATTTTTCGGATTTTATCGCGTTTATTAACTTTATGTTCCCGACGTTTCGGTTGCTTTACAGCAGCCATGGTCACGGGGGGACTGAGGTGTTAGACGTCCTGATGTCATAGTTAGTAACTGGGTACCCTCATATTTAGTTGTTGTTTGCGGTCCGATCCACGCAGAAAGTGCTCACAGTGTCTCGAGGTCTTGCAATGGTACACTTGGTTTTGGATTTAATTATATTAATTACGTCGGGAACGTCGGGAACATAAAGTTAATAAACACGATAAAATCCGAAAAATAGTTTTATTTCAATCGCTGTCAGACTTAAGATCGATTTATAAAACTGCTAATACCGCGACAACTGTCAAGTCTCTGACTAATACCTGCCATTATTATCTTCTATTAATATTGATAAATACGGAATTAATAGAAACGCGATGGAAAACAGACGTGTCGCATTCTTGCCACTCAATTGAGCCGATAAATTATTTTAAAATACAAGTATATCAATAAATGGTAATAACATACACATATAAACAGAAACATATAAAGCGCAAAATAAAAATGAAAAATTTAAGTAATATTTCTACTTAATTACAAGTACCGTTAAGCAGTGGAAAAGCTAAGGACTCTCCGATGTTAGTTTTATTCTTCAAACTACATTTGTACGTTTGCAACGTGGACAGTAACATTAAAGAGGTAGTAAGATTTAACGTAAAAATATTACTTCACGCTCGGTTACTACTTAAATCTGCGCAAGATTCGACCTACGACACGTGACCCTTTAGTGACGTAGTTGTGGAGGGAATATGTTACTCAGAATATTATATACCTACTTATTATATTTTTCACCGACTTCAAGAAAGGAGATTATCAATTTGACTCGGTATGTTTTTGTGTGTGTATACTTAGGTACGCATATAAGTACCTACCTAAATAAAATAATAATAATTTAGCCCTTTTGACGTCCCACTGCTGGGCACGGGCCTCCCCTCAACACGAGGGGGATTCAGGCCATAATCCACCACGCTGGCCCAGTGCGGGTTGGCGGATTTCACATGTCTTTCGAAAATTGGTTAGATCTTCTAAGACATGCAGGTTTCCTCACGATGTTTTCCTTCACCGTAAGCAAGTGATAATCATATAGAAATTATGATTAGCACATAGATTTCGAAAAATCCAGACGTGCGAGCCGGGATTTGAACCCAAGACCTGGTGCCCGCAAGACGCGTGCTTTAACCAATCGGCTATCACTGCTATCACACCTAAATACGATTCATATTTATATGTTTTGGTATTATGTTACAAAAACAGGTACCTACTTATTTAGAGGATATTATAATTAAATGTTGATTTAAAAACTATCCTGTGAAAGTCACTGTGATACGATACGTCATTATCTCTTGGTCCATTATTTTTTCAAATTATTAATTGTGTATTTTTTTTTAGTAACTATCGATATATAATACTTGCCTATCTATTTTCCCAGTCCTAATATGATGATCACGCACTGTTGCGTACGATAGAATGGTACCGCTTACGGCTTACCCCATACTGATGCAATATTTAGGCTTGTTAGGTATATGAAATTTTTTAAACGAGACAAAACGTAGTATTTGCCCGACTACAGCAAAGCCACAAGGAAGGGTTATGTTATTAGCAGTCTATGTATGTATCATTTTTGTGTTTGAGTTTCCGCTGTTGCGACTGAATTATCCATCCGATTTCGAATGAGGTGTCAATCAATTCGTTAAATTATGGTCCGGGTGACATAGGCTAGGTACATTTCAGACGAAAAATAAATGTGGGGAGACCCTGTTTTTTTTGACCCTACTTGATTTGCAAATTTTACTGTCCATGTGAATTTATCACATTACTAGCATTCTGTTTAGCGCTTCCAGCTAAACTAATGCCTATGTTAGGAGTGGGCTCACGTTAATAGTTGAATGGCCAGGATGGGGATTGAACCGGTAACCCCTCAGCCACGAAGGCAGCCCCTGTTACCACTAGGCTAATGACGCTTAGATATAGAGATTAAATAATACAGTTATTAAATACTAGCGGCCCGCCCCGGCTTCGCACGGGTACATTACGGTTACATTATTCGAGTTTTAGTAAGGATACCTAATTTAAAAAAAAATATAATATAGCCTATGTCACCCGGGGATAGTGTAGCTTCCCAACAGTGAAATAATTTTTCATATCAGTTCAGTAGCTTCGGAGCCTATTCATTACAACCAAACAAACAAAGTTTTCCTCTTTATAATATTAGTATGATACAATTTCGATGAAATTTCGGTATTTGTGAAAAATAATTAAAGTTGGTTTATTTTTGTTGCAGGAATAATGAAATTTCAATACGAAGCCAAATGGAAGACAGTCCGTTGTACACACAAAAAGAGTTTGAGGTAGGTAAATACCTGAGTCAAGAATAAAACTAGTGATAGGCAATAACCAAGCACGTGTCTTGCAGGCACATGTTCCTGGGTTCAAACCCCGGCTCGCACCTCTGGGTTTTATGAAATCTATGTGCGCAACATAAGTGGATTATGGCCTAAATTATTATAAATTATATAGGTACTAGCTGAGCCCGCGACTTCGTCCGCGTGGAACAAAAAAGCCCGCTCCCGCGTTCTGAGCCCGCACGACAGAACCCATTTTAATTTTTTTTAATTTTGTTTTTCTAAAATAAAAGCCTAAGTTACTGCTTATAACATCAGCTATCTACCAGTGAAAGTCCCGTCAAAATCGGTCCACCCGTTTCGGAGATACTCTTTGATTTCATATGTTTTTATTTTTTTACGCGGAACCCTAATTGTTTTTCAAAAATTAAAGGAGCCTAAGTTACTCCCTATTACATCAGCTATCTGCCAGTGAAAGTCCTAACAAAATCGGTCCAGCCGTTTCGGAGATTACCCGGAACAAACACACAGACAGACAGACAGACAGACAGACAGACAAAATTTTTTTTAATCGCGTTTTTGCTGTAGGTTTCGTATGTACTTTCATATCCATTTAGTGAAAAGGTGTTATTTTGATATTACAAACAGACACTCCAATTTTATTTATTTGTATGTATGTATAGATAAAAATGAATCGCCGTTTTCTTGGACATCGCATCACGCGTGAACGGATGGAACGATTTCGCTAATTAGGTTTTTGTTGAGTTATTTTGGGCAGGAGAAGGTTCTTATGAAAAAAAATTAAGAAAGTTGAGCGGAACAATTCGAATTCAATATTCAAAGTTAAGACAGGACAACGTCTGTCGAGTAAATTATAATTCGGTCAAAGTCAAAGCATTTATTTGGTAATGACGACATTGATGATGAATCTTCTCAGTCTACCATCGATCGAGGATCGATCGATTATTGTCGACGAGAGCGACAATTTTTTTTTAATTTCTAATTAGTTCCCTAACCTGAAAACGGAAATACACCTTAAAGCACCTTGTTACAGACTGATGAGGACATCGATGAGTGGGAGGTGAGTCGGTCGAGAGTGCACCTGGGCGCTCTGATCGGCAGCGGAGCCTTCGGCAGGGTGCACGCGGCTCATCTCGACATGCCTGGCGGAGAGACCATCACGGTGGCTGCTAAGATGCTTACAGGTGACTTACTTCAAAGGCTTGATCGCTTCTTCTGTATGAGCCAGTGGTCAACACTGGTGTCGGAATTTTCAGGCCTATGACATGGCTTAACGACAGTGATAACCGGGACTGACAGCTTACCGTGCCCTCCGTCGCACATTCGGTAGCGCTCGGTTGAGAATGCCATTAGCGGGCACCAAAGAATTAGTAATAATTTAAAAATATTTTGGCGGACACCTATCCAGAGGTCTTTGTTACTTTTTCTTTCAACCTTCTACTGGGTATGGCTTAAGATATCAACCCACTAAACCTGCCGATATTTTTTCATACAAAACGTCCTTAGCCCTAAGACTCAGCAATTTTGGTGTGGGTATAGCAACTTTATCGATCAAGAGAGAAAATTCCGTTGGTTTAATAATGATACGTTCTGTTTTCATAGTTTTTCTATAGAAAAGCTGTCAAAAATGACGTATTAAGATACGCGATACGTCAGTTTTGACGTATTGCGAGTCGAGTGTGAGTCGAGTCGAACGCCAGCGGTTAACAGAGTTGGTGTATACCGCCTCGAGAGCTTCTGTTTAAAGCATGTATATTGGTTTTGGTGGCTCAGTGGGAATGACACCAGCTTGTGGTCCTAAAATCGTAGGTCCAAATCCCGGTAGCGGAAGTGCACAAACTGAATTTTCTCTCTTGATCGTTAAAGCCTGCAATATATGCCAAAACCGCTAAGGATTGTTGAAAAAAAAACTTCGGATTTATTGGGTAGATAGTACCCTATTAAGTAAATAAAACATCTACTTAGTAGGTAGAAAGTGAAAAAAATGGGGAAATAAAAAAGTGAACCACCAAGGGATAAATAAAATAAATTAGAAACCATGAAACAAGATGTGCTGAATCCTACATCGTCTTATTGAGTGAGGCTCTAACGCTCGTATTAAGAAATCCATCTCAAAATTACCTCATCTTCAACGAATATCGCAAATTACTTACTTTCACATTGCAAATTACTGTTGCATAATTCTGGACATGGCAATGTTCAATCATGTTCATAAATTTTATGAGAGGAAGAGCTGTTCACCGAATGACGTCACATTATCCCCTGTAAGTACCTACATAGGTTGAAACAGAAAGGGTATAGTTCTTTTTCAGAACTTAACTTTGTAATTCTTTGGAGGAAACTTGAAAAACAGAAGGTTTTATAGGGATACAGCTGCTGACAGATTTCATAAGTCTTCAAAACCTTTCGTACTGCAACTGTCCCACAAAGCCGATTGTTTTAGATTTAGAAAGTAAAGTTGCTTAAAAAATGGTATACCCTTTCTGTTTCACCTAGTATATAAAATTCCAGTAAGTGTGTTCGTAACCCTCCTCCTCCTAAACGGCTTGACCAATTCTGATGTTTATTTATTGTACTTATGGGGTTACTTGGATAGTTCTTAGGTATAGTTAAACCCGGTGAATGGCGAGCAGTTGTATTCATGTAAAAATTTAAATCTAGATAAGTATAACAACGAAGGAGCATGAAAAAAGCTAGTATCAATATAATCTTAAAACTTATACACACAAAGACCTCACAAGTTTTCTCTATTAAACTCTAATTGGTAGGTATACTTATGTAAATACACCGACATAGTAATATTCCTTTACTCTTGATAACTCGTTAAACATTTTGCTGCTCCATAGTAAAGTTCAAAAATCAAACGCAAATACAACTTTCTTTCTTGTATTTCACTACTTTGTGTTATAGATATATTATAAAAGATCGCCATTGCAATGGCTACGGAACCCTTCATTTCATTGTGTATGGACTTGGCTGGTTTTTTTTTTATAATTACCTACCGCATATACCGACTTTCATATTATGCATTTAGGAAAAAGTTATTATTTTGACATTACATAAAACGCTTTAATTGTATTTATTTGTAGATAACCATCTTTAAACACACACCAAGTAATTCTTGTACAGTACATAACCCACACAGGTTCGATGATCATTCAGTTTTATGAAAAACATAACATAGGTACCTACCAACTATTATGTCTATTACATGGACACGTAACATAAAATTCGCATCACTAATTTCGGAGAGCGCACCGGAGAGTAAACGTTCAACTTATTTAGCACTCGCTCATATTTGATTACATAAAACATCTCTAGGAAATGAAAGTCCGCCAACTACGCTCGCAGATGCACTCTTGAACCGGTTGAATTGTCTTAGATAACCATGGAAGGTGCAATTTACACGAATCGCGGACGTGCCTACCTACTACGATCGCCTGTCCTTTCATGTTGGTCTCACAGGAAACAGTACAAGAGATCTGTTGATGTAATCGATAAAAGATATTGATGAAGTTAAATAATCAACTTTATTAATTGCTTAGGTAAGCAAACGAAAACAAAACATAATTTACCATTAAACATTTGTTATGAAAATATTGCTTCCAGAATTAGAAACACTCGCTCGAAGTTATCCGGGATCTATATACACAGGTTTTTATGTAAATATTTCTTAAGTATGTTAAATATTATAACATACTAGCTGACCCGACAGGCGTTGTCCTGTATTTTAGGGGTATGCAAAATAAATGTTGACCGATTCTCAGACCTCCCGATATGCACACATAATTTCATGAAAATCGGTCGAGCCATTTCGGAGGAGCTTGGCAACAAACACCGCGACACGAGAATTTTATATATTAGATAAAATAACTTAAGGTGAAGGCGCCTGTCTAGCCCGCGAAATTAAAAATTTTCGAGTATTTTTATAGTTTATCCAAAATCTGAAAACATTTAAGACAACATTTTGTGATTTGCGAAAAACACAGTATGCAGTGCGTTCATTTATACATTTATTTTACTCTAAATATTATCACGGTGGATATGATACTAGTAAATCACTAAATATACAAAAATTGCCAGATTATCTGGATAGCTGTCGTTCTTGAAATGTTTTAGAGTAAGTTGGATATATTAATAAATGCACTGCACACGGTCTTTTTCGCGAATTACAAAATGTGCCTTTTATTATTGTCAGATTTTGAAAAAATTATAAAAAACCTCTAAAAATTTGAACTTCGCGGGCTAGATGGGCGCTTTAGCCTTAGTATATTATTTTAAAGATTGAAAAAATTAAACTTGTGCCAGGGTGAATTAATATACCGTTGTATAGTAGTTACGTAGGTACTGAGAATTACTTAAACGCGGGGGCACGCGTGGTTTCGAGGATTAAAATTAGCCTATAGTTACTCACCAGAACATAGCTTCTCTTTACAAAATTTCATTCAAATCTAGTGGGCCGTTTAAACATTAAATTAGTTGGGTAGTCTGATGTGTTGCGCTATTTCATTAACACGTTGTATTTATTAATTCTTCTGTATGTATGTTTGTCACTGAACTCTTCCTAAACGGCAGGACCGATCTTGATGAAAGTGTTTGTGTGTTGACATAGGTTCAGATTCACCATTGGACCCGGTAGGTGGCTCTGCAATCGGGTTCTTGCAATAGCAGGGTGTTTGTGGGTATGGCGAAGCCTCAAATAATATATTATTAATTTAACGTGTTCAGCAAACTCATGGCTTTGAAATACAAATATTTCAAATAAAAAACTCTCATAATTCCTACACTAGTATAAACTCTACCATGTATTTAAATGCGTAACGTTCTGCACTGTTAATCCTTTAATAATGTTCACCAATATCGTCAACAGAAGATGCCACAGAAGAAGAAATGCAAGATTTCCTCCGAGAAGTAGTGATGATGAAACACGTGGGGGCCCACAAACACGTGATCAGACTGCTGGGATGCTGCACTAGGAGGGCGCCTTTCATCGTCCTCCTGGAACACGCGCCGAGGGGCGACCTGCTGAGCCTGCTGAGGGCAGCCAGAGGCAAAAGGAAGGAGCCACAAGGGTCTAATGTTACGAGAAAAATAGTCAGTGGGAACGAGAATGGGAGACCTTCGGAGGCCGAATGTGAGTACTGTTCACAAATTAAGTTCTATTCTATTGTTAAATTTGAAACGCCTTTTAATTATTTGTGAGCAACTGATGTCTGAATGTATGGAAGGCGCTGTGATATTAAGAATTATTTTACCCGACTACTGCTAAGCTTAAACGAAGGGTTATGTTTATGGCAGTCTATGTATGTATGTATGTATCATTTTTATGTTCCACCGTAGATACTAAACTGCGGATGCAATATTCGATAATTTAGATTCGTTAATGCTCCAGATGGATTCGATATTATTGGATGACGTATCGACTGGGAGTCTAATGGAAGAAGAAAATTTTGGGTTCATAAAAAATATACTACATATAAAATATACAAAGCGACAGAAAAAAACAATTTAATACCATATTTCAGCTTTTGTGAAATACTTACAAACGCTATCACTATCAGCAGTTCTGAATATAATTCGCGTTGCCAAAAGAACTGAGTTTTCCGTAGTCGGGTTACAAGTGTAAAAGCTTAGTAAATAACTAGGAATGGAACTAACCCACAAATACTTATACGAACCGAAACCAACCTACAACCATTCTTACTAGGGTTTATATTAGTCTGCAGCAGTAAGTGTGGATTGGTTCTGTTTTGCAAAACTATATTCAATTATGATTTTATTTCTCCCAGCCGAGTACACGAACCTAAGCGACTCGGACCCAGCGTTATCCGACAGCAAGTTGTACATGGACAGTTATAGCAAGAGGGACCATTACGTTGCTGAACCGGCGCTCCAGTTGGACGGCACCACCATGAGAGAGTATGCCCTCCAGGTAGCACTGGGCATGAGCCATCTGGAGGAGAGGGGGATCACCCACAGGTGAGGTCTTGTTCATGAGTGAACACAGCTTTTGGACTAATCATTATAAATAATAATAATAACTTAGCCCTTTTGACGTCCCACTCCTGGGCACGGGCTTCCCCTCAGGGGGATTCAGGCCATAATCCACCACGCTGGCCCAGTGCGGGTTGGCGGATTTCACACGTCTTTCGAAAATTAGTTAGATCTTCTAAGACATGCAGGTTTCCTCACGATGTTTTCCTTCACCGTAAGCAAGTGACAATCATATAGAAATTATGATTCGCACATAGATTTTGAAAAATCCAGAGGTGCGAGCCGGTATTTGAACCCAAGACCTGGTGCCCGCAAGCCGCGTGCTTTAATCAATCGGCTATCACTGCTACTAAGCTAAGTTTTGGACTAAGGGCCGTAATAAACCAGTAAAAAACCAAAATAATAATTTGACACTCTTGAAAACAAAACATGGAGTGACTATTAAGTGCAACCGCTAAACCACTGAGTGTAAGCGTGAGGCAAGACCCGTTACAGTTAGACATGAATACCAACTTATTTTATGAAAATTGGTGGCTACAGGATGCCGATATTTTTTAAAGGTAATCTTTATATCAAATACTAGCTGAGCCCGCGACTTCGTCCGCGTGGAATTTAATTTAACAAAAAATCCCGGTCCCGCGTTCTGAGCCAGCGCGCCAGAACCCATTATTTTTCAATTTTGTTTTTCTAAAATAAAAGTAGCCTAGGTTACTGCTTATAACATCAGCTATCTACCAGTGAAAGTCCCGTCAAAATCGGTCAAGCCGTTTCGGAAATACTCTTTGATTTCATGTGTTTTTATTTTTTTACACGGAACCCTAATTGTTTTTCTAAAATAAAAGTAGCCTAAGTTACTCCCTATTACATCAGCTATCTGCCAGTGAAAGTCCCGTCAAAATCGGTCCAGCCGTTTCGGAGATTACCCAGAACAAACACACAGACAGACAGACAGACAGACAGACAGACAGTCAGGCAAAAAATTTTTAAATCGCGTTTTTGCTATAGGTGTCGTATGTACTTTCATATGCATTTAGTGAAAAGGTGTTATTTTGATATTACAAACAGACACTCCAATTTTATTTATTTGTATAGATGTCAATAGTGCTAAGCCAGTGTGTAGTAAGCCTAAGTATATCCGATTTTTCTATAAAATCAAACAACACAAAAACGGTCAGTAAGAGCACTAGACGATAGTTTAATACACTTACCTACGTACTGATAACGAACGCATGGTAAATCTGTTAAAAAATATCTCACCAAACCCTCAAGGATGGGCCTTGATATTATGTATGTGTTTGTAATAAATGTACGAACAAATTTGTGACCAAAATCCATTAGGGCTCGACCTTTTCTTTTAAAACAGTGGGGTTAAAGTCAGCCGTCGTGCAGGTCGCGTACCGGGAAAAAGGCCCGGTTTACCGGGAATTCGTCCGTGAACTGCCGCACCCGGGTACCCGAGCCCCGGATATTTTTAATTTAAGCTCAAACCTCTTTAGGTTTGTTCTTGGATAACCGGCAGAATGATCTTGTTTTTTTCCATTCTATCATCTCTTTATACATAGGTACAGTCAACGTCGAAAGTAGCTTGGTATCGGAAATGTCCCAAAGAATTACAAAATATTGCATACACTTGAGAGATCTTCTTTCTGGTGTCATACTATTGTGATTTGTGACGTGTTTTACCTCAAGTAAGAAATAAATAAAAACCGGCCAAGTGCGTGTCGCGGACCACGCACAATGTCGGGTTCTGTAGCCATATCAATAACAACATTATATTTTTGGCTAACTAGGTCTTCTCGGTTATCATAAAGGTAAAGGTAAAAAGCTCGTAAACGGCACGGCTGATAAAAAAATATCTTTACAACGATATAGGCACCACATGATAGGGTAACAAAAAAAATTGACATGTTCGGAGAGGTACCCAAAAAAATAATAATATAGGTATTTCATATTTTTGGAATGAGATCCGCTTTTAAGGTATCTCTGTGACAAATTGAATCTACTTCCATCAATAAACGTGTTTACAATGGTGATTCTTTTAGACATATCAGATACCAATCTACTTTTGGTGTTGACTGTACCTGTCTACTTTATTTGTTGAGTTATGGATGCGGTGGGATTATTAAGTTTGATAACCTTTTTTATTATTTGTTACCCGGGTAATGTGTGAAAATAACAAGTTAATTTTTTGTTGAATACGAACGCCTGATAATATTGTAATAGATAATAAATTATTTGCGTTAGTATCTGTCAGGCGACATCCAAGTAAAAGAGTTAAAAAATCGTCGTAAAAGTTCTTCTCTCGTACTTATTTATTACCATTACGCAAACCATTAATGTCACTGTTGGTCTGACATTTAAGTACTAAACAAACTGTTCTTTAAAAATAATAAACTTCGTCTATATATAATATTCAACCGTACAATCCAACTTCAATTTTTTTGGTTATCTTTAAAAAAAAAAAAACCTACCGACCATCAGTCACATAAAACTCTGTTGTTGGCAAAATCATCGACTACCTAACGATGAAAGCCATATTTTAAAAAAAGAAGAAGAAGAACTTCGTCTAATCGTATAAAATGACTACCGCAAAAAGTACCTACCTACTTCCTAACTACTACTGCGTACTAACTACTTCCTATATAATAACAGGTACTACACTTTACTTAATACAAGCTCAATACGCAGCTCTATCGGTTGCCTAGCCACTGGTTTAGGCGCAGGCAAAGTTCTAGACAAAAAACCATTCCATTTCACACTTCATGGGAAAGGGATAACGGTGATTTTTGTACGTACAAATTTCAAGAGCAACTTTTTGTTTTCCCTATCTCCAAACTGTGAATACAATTAATTAAGATTAATTCAACTACCTATTACAACCTACGCACGAATTTCGAATATTTCGAATGCCAGTCTAATAATTTGTTCTCCGTAAACACTGGAGAAGGTAGTATACTGTTGAAGAGCTCTGTATTGATCGAATCGAATAAGGAAATTTAATTGAATACCTATCTATACAAATAAATAAAATTGGAGTGTATGTTTGTAATATCAAAATAACACCTTTTCACTAAATGCATATGAAAGTACATACGACACCTCTAGCAAAAACGCGATTTAAAATGTTTTTGTCTGTCTGTATGTCTGTCTGTCTGTGTGTTTGTTCCGGGTAATCTCCGACACAGCTGGACCGATTTTGACGGGACTTTCACTGGCAGATAGCTGATGTTATAAGGAGTAACTTTTATTTTAGAAAAACAAAATTTAAAAAAATGGGTCCTGTCGCGCGGGCTCAGTACGCGGGAGCGGGCTCTTTTGGTATGTTAAATTCCACGCGGACGAAGTCGCGGGCTCAGCTAGTCGTGAATAAATGAAATCGAATAACGTTCAATTGCGTACCTACTGGGCGGAATAAATACCTAAACCACTAGACAGAATTTCTCGACCGAAAATGGAAATGCCGCTGAAATGTTTAATAATGTACAAACATAAAGGCCGGGGCCACACCGGTGCAAATGCAATGCAACGACAAATAAACCCCTATAACATTTCAGATCACCAAGAATTTGTTTTGAAATCGCAATTGCCTTACCGGTTTGTCGCCCCATTGTTTATCAACACAAAATTACATGAACGAGGCTCCAATTGTTTAGTTAGGTAAACTATGCATAAATATAAACAAAAAAAAGTTCCGTCTAGGGACGCCCGAAAGAAGCAAAGCTTTATACATAGTAGATTTTTTTGAATTATTTTTTGTAATTTAATCATTTAAATTACTGACCTACGTTCTAACCTTCAGGCCAAATGAATAGTATAAAGCGTAGGGCGCCGCAGCTCTGACGTCATCGTGTAACGCTACGTCATCTGACGATTTGCACGGATAGAGTGGCCGCGCGGCGAGCGCCTAGAACCCATTTTTTTTAATGACTATATGTTGTTGGCCAGAGTGGCCATAACAACTTCACCCGGACAGAGGGCGAGCGCAAGTGCGCAGGCCCCGAACGTCCGTACTAAGCTTCGCTTCAAAATGATATCTAGGTACTTACATACTGACTTAATCATGACAAAACCCTTTCTCATTCCAGAGATCTAGCAGCTCGTAACATTCTAATGGACGGAGCCGGGACGCTGAAGGTCGCCGACTTCGGTTTGTCCCGGTCTGGAGTGTACGTCCACACGCGGTCCAAGCCGGTGCCCCTCCGGTGGCTGGCCCCGGAAGCGATCCTGCACTCCAAGTACTGCGCCGCCAGCGACGTGTGGGCGTTTGCAGTACTACTTTGGGAGATAGCGACGCTGGGTAAGTTGGATAAGCTAGGAGACCTGCCAATGAAGTCTGCGAGCCTTCGCGGTGCGTATCTGTGAAGGCTGGCTGACACGTAATAAGTCAAGTAATTAGTTAACTAAAATCGTAGAATAGACAAACCATAGTCATAGATGTACCTACTTACCTAAAAAAATGTTTTTGTGGGGTAGACTAGTTATACGTATAGGTACCTCTTACTATAATTTTAATTATAAAATTATACACATAGCACGGAGACCACCAAGCAATATAAACGAACACAACTTGACTATATACACTTGACTATAGGGTGATGTGAGAACACTAAGGCTCGTATTAATAAATCGATCTCAAGTCTGAGAGCGATCTTGAAATGTAATTCTTATGTCATCCCAATACAAACTGTCATGTCAAACGCGTACTCAAGATCGCTCACAGACTTGAGATCGATGACGACTCCTTGGCGCAGTGGTTCGAGCGTAGGCCGCTCGGCTCACTGCACATGATGGTTGCGGGTTCGATTCCCGCCAGGGCAAATTTCGGAAATGGCCTTTTCTTAATTTGCCCAGGTCTGGGTGTCACTGGGATCGCCCCCAGTCCATTGTACGGTACCCATAGTACAAGCTTTGCTTAGTTTGGGACCGTACAGTTGGTGTGTCTGTCTGGCGATATTTATTAATTATTTATTTATTAATACGGGCCTAAATGGCGTTTGTAAACATTTTGCATAGACGATATTATAATAATTATTTATTAAGCCCACCAAGTAAGTATTATTTCGGACTTTTCAAACACATAACAAAATCATGTAAATTCTCAATTTATAATTCCAGGAGGTTTTCCCTACGCGGAGCTGAGTAACCACCAAGTGCCACCATTCCTGGCCGGCGGCGGTCGCCTGCCGAAGCCCGCCCGGGCTTCTCCGAGACTCTACAGCCTCATGGTCCAATGTTGGTCCGAGAACGCCGAGGATCGGCCAACGTTTGCCCAAATAGCCGCCCAGCTGACTGCCCAACAGCAGCTATATGTAGACTTGGACTGCGTGTTCCCTCCTTCTCAAGAGGACCTTGGCATAAGAGACTTCGACTTTAGCATGGCGCTAGCCAACGGTCACGTCCGATGACCAATGTAAAGACTGAATATTTTAATGTTAAGTAATATTTATTATTCCCCATTGGCACAGTAAATATAAATGTCAAAACATTTTCGGCTTTTATTTTGAGGCCGTACGATCTAAAGTTTAGAGCGAGACTTGATCAGCGTATTGGTTTTTGGTTCCACCCACAGGCACAATTTTTTGGGTGACGAACCAAATTAATTCAGTCGTTGTTGTGGATTATTTTCATAATAATAACCGGAACGAGGTGAGTCTAACATCGATATTTGATTAATTGCTATGAAAGTAATGTAAATGCTATTCTTGTGTATTGTCGCCAAATATTTTTTATTAATAGAACTATTTTGTTGTCGCTGTCCTTTACAGTCAATGTTTTTTTTTTCACAGGTGGCAAGAAAGTGGAGTTTTTCCAAGAGTGGAAAGTTTTTTCAAGGGAGGCTTGAGAGGACGATACAACCCTACTCAAGCCAGCCCATATGGGAGCTAGGCATGGGCAATAAATATCGATATTTTTCCAAACAAGAATCGATATATATATCGTCGATATTTTTAATCACGATATATCGATATGCGATATTTATTTTAGTGTATCGAATTTGTATCAATTCCGATGTTTTTTCAACAAATCAATTACAAAAAAAAAGAAACTAAAAATATGCACATGTAGACACACATCAAACAGAGGGTGCTCTTGATGTCCATATCTGATGACTACTGGTTTGATTAAATTGTATATAATTGTTTTGGCTCGAGAATTAATAAAAAATACAATTTTCGTCTATTATTTTTTACGAAGTTTGAATAATCATGCGAAAACTGACGATATATTGATATATCGATATTTTTCACTCGATAATTATCGATACTGTTTAAAAAATATCGATACGATAAATATCGATATATTTTTTTCACTTGCTCATCCCTAATGGGAGCTGTAGTCAATTGGCTATCGCTTGGCTTTTCGTATTCTATACTTTGTGACTATAGTAACAAAGTATTTTTTTAATTAAAATGTAATTTTCACAAAAAAATTGAATGATACATTGACTCAGTTGCTATAATAAAACGCATGTCTACCTTTAAGTGCCTACTTTTTTCGATTAGGTAGTGTTAATAAGAAGCACTGGCAATACAAAACATCTCGCTTGCATCAATCCATCGCCTCAGACAAACTATTTACCCTACCATAACTAATTATAAAAAAAATATCTCTACCAACCCAAAGAAAACAATATATAAATCCATTCAAAAGTAGTATAGTAATCTTAAGTTTTAGGGCAAAGTGGTATACGTACTACCACGGATATGTTTCTAGTTTGTACACATAACAATAACGAAAGGTTATAACGAATCTATACATACATACATATACATACATACTACATACAAATAAATAAAATTGGAGTGTCTGTTTGTAATATCAAAATAACACCTTTTCACTAAATGCATATGAAAGTTGATACGACACCTATAACAAAAACGCGATTTAATTTTTTTTTTGTCTGTCTGTCTGTCTGTGTGTTTGTTCCGGGTAATCTCCGAAACGGCTGGACCGATTTTGACGGGATTTTCACTGGCAGATAGCTGATGTTTTAAGGAGTAACTTAGGATACTTTAATTTTAGAAAAACAATTAGGGTTCCGCGTAAAAAAATTAAAACACATGAAATCAAAGAGTATCTCTGAAACGGCTGGACCGATTTTGATGGGACTTTCACTGGTAGATAGCTGATGTTATAAGCAGTAACTTAGGCTACATTTATTTTAGAAAAACAAAATTTTAAAATATGGCTTATGTCGCGCGGGCTCAGAACGCGGGAGCGGGCTTTTTTGTTAAGTTAAATTCCACGCGGACGAAGTCGCGGGCTCAGCTAGTAATTTAATATTTTTAAAGTGGGTACTTCGTTTTTTTTGGGAGTTTGCATAATAAAGTAGGTCATAATTGAAGAGTAATTTGCGAAATCTAATTAAAAATTACCCACGTTTTACGACTTTAATGAACTTAGAAATATACTTAGGTATTAGGTGTGCGTTACAATTCCATTGAAAATAACAAACCCGGAACAGAAACGAGAGTTATTGTGGTCGTACCTACGTACGAGTACGTACGTACCTAATAGTCGGGAGTGATTTTGACGGGACTTTTACTTGCAGACAGCTGATGTTACAAGGAGTAACTAGAAATAATAATCCCCCCGGTTTCATCTAATAATTAACTGTTTATTATATATTTGTGCATACTGCGGCCAACGATTTACATATTTGGTGTGAATTTCAAGCCCCTATCTCATTCCGTTTAGCAGCTATGGAAGCCTCTGATAGACGGGCGGACGGACGGACAACGTGAGCACAACAGACTTCCACCCGGACTCTTCGGGGATTGAAATACTAAAAATGAAACATACGGATCGATTTAGGAATCTTTCCTTTTTTGAAGTCTTTTAACAATTAAAAAATAGCAATTACAACTATGAAGTATTAAGATAGCTCGCTATCTTTGGCGGTCTTTTTGACGCGGTAGGTCCTTTTGGTTTTGATTTCGTTGATGAATTTGGTTTTGTTGTTGTTGTTGTTGTTGTTTTTATTGGTAGTGGTAGTGGTGGTGGTGGTGGTGGTGGTGGTGGTGGTGGTGGTGGTGGTGGTGGTGGTGGTGGTGGTGGTGGTGGTGGTTGTGGCGGTGTTGTTGTTGTTGTTGGTGGCGGTGATGGTGGTGGTGTCGGTGGTGGGGGTGGTGATGATGGTGGTGCTGATGTCTGCGTTGGCTGTTGCGAAATCCTCGTAGTTTGTGACGGCTGGTACATTTTCTCCAGCAGCTTCTCTGTCGTCCCTTCTAATATGACCTTGACGATGCTCAGTGGCATCCAGTGGCCCGGCATTTCGGCCTCTACTGGGTTGGCTATGAACAGCAGCGGGTCCTCCTCAAGTTTTGGCCATTCTCCTGATAGTACACTCACGAAGGTAAATGCAAGCGCCCGGTAGATAATTCCCGGCTTCACTGCAAGAACATTAAAATAAGCTTATTTTTTCTCTGGTATAATATAATCTGGTATAATTTGTATACGGTATTCCACCATCTACGTTATTATTATCTTTGGCCGTGCAGAAGTAATACAATTTTAATGAAGAATGTAGACATTCACTACCTCTACCAATATTAAGGTTTAAATTATATATTATTCAGTTTGAAATAATTAGTTTGCCTATTATTGCACTCAAAAATAAAGTTGTGATAGTCGATTGGTTAAAGCACGCGTCTTGCGGGCACCAGATCTTGGGTTCAAACCCCGGCTCGCACCTCTAGATTTTTCAAAATCTATGTGTGAATCATAATATCTATATGATTATCACTTGCTTACAGGTGAAGGAAAACATCTTGGGGAAACCTGCATGTCTTAGAAGATCTAACCAATTTTCGAAAGACATGTGAAATTCGCCAACCCGCACTGGGCTAGCAGCGTGGTGGATTATGGCCTGAATCCTCCTCGTGTTGAGGGGAGGCCCGTGCCCAGGAGTGGGACGTCAAAAGGGCTTAATTATTATTATTATTTTTATTATTGCACTCACTTTTTCTATGTCCCTATTATTTTTAAAACGTCGAAAATGTTTTCGTATTCTAATTATTTTTTCACATGTTTCCAACGAGGTTTCAACGCAATCAATGTTTAATAGTTTTCGTTATCAGAAGTTTACATCTAAAATTAATTAAGTGTGAATTCATTCGGGCAAATATTTTATATTTTTTATATTGTATGTAGCTACCTAAGGATTATATGTGAGTGGACTGACTGTAGTAGGTAGGCACATCAGGTTTAGGAAAATAGTAAAGTATTATATAAAATAATCTGTTTTAGTTCAGATTTATTTTTGTTTATTTAATAAAAGTTTTAACCACTTTCGTATTTCGTACCAACTGTGCTCTACCTACTCATATTGAATTCATTATAGTGAATAAATAGAACTCTCTAGATAAAATCATAGTCCTAAGAGCAACGCTTTATAATATTTATAACTAGCTGAGCCCGCGACTTCGTCCGCGTGGAATTTAACTTAACAAAAAAGCCCGCTGCCGCGTTCTGATTCCGCGCGACCGGACCCATTTTTGAAGCGAATCTTCTTTACGGACGTTCGGGGCGCTCGCTGCCCGGGCACTAAAACGGTGAAAAGCGTTACGCGTTACGCGTTACACGATGACGTCAGAGCTGCCGCGCCCTAAGCTTTATACTAAATATGGCTTGAAGGTTAGATAGAACATTGGTAATAATTTAAATATATCTAAAAATTAAGTATTTTTCACAATTTCGCGTGTCATCAAGCGGTCACCCATCTTAGTACTGGCCGCGCCCAACGTTACTTAACTTCGGTGATCGGACGAGAACCGATGTATTCAACGTGCTATGGACTTTGTTGATAAAGGTTCTGAATAAAGTAACCCATATCTACAATTACATAAGATATTTTAGTTGCCTTATAGTGGATAATTTCATCTTCATTTCTAATGTTTAGGTGACAGACGTGGGTTCAAGCCTCCACACAAGCAGTTGAATATTTGTTTTATATAAGATTTAAATATTTTTTTCCCTTAGAAATTTAGCAATTTATATTTATATGATTTATATTTGCAATTTATATTTTATTTTAATATAATTAATTGAACACCTACGTATAATGGTTTAATTTAACATAGAAAAGGACGAAAAAGGTACAACGATATACAACTGCAGATAGGTACATCAACCAATCACTTTAGATGTCTGATATGATATGGTCCTGCTTGCATAAAATGGTAACAACGTGGGTTCAAGCCTCCATACAAGCAATTGAATATTTGTTTTATATAAGATTTAAATATTTTTTTCCCTTAGAAATTTAGCAATTTATATTTATATGATTTATATTTGCAATTTATATTTTATTTTAATATAATTAATTGAACACCAACGTATAATGGTTTAATTTACCATCGAAAAGGACGAAAAAGGTACAACGATATACAACTGCAGATAGGTACATCAACCGATCACTTTAGATGTCTGATATGATATGGTCCTGCTTGCATAAAATGGTAACAACGTGGGTTCAAGCCTCCATACAAGCAATTGAATATTTGTTTTATATAAGATTTAAATAGTTTCCCTTAGAATTTTTTTGATTATGTTACACTCTCCCTTCCCTGTTTCAAAACCTTATGCACGCCACTTATAATATATCTAATATCTACTGCAAAGCTTCGCTTCTTTCGGGCATCCCTAGACGGCACTGCTTTTTTTGTTTTTTTTTTTAAATAAAGTTACCCTTACTTACTGTTTATAACATCAGCTATGTATCAGTGAAAGTCCCGTCAAAATCGGTCCAGCCGTTTCGGAGATACTCTTCGATTTCATGTGTTTTCTCTCTTCGATTTCACAAAACCTTTAGTACTTCAACTGTCCCACAAAGCCGATAGTTTTAGATTTACAAAGTTAAGTTGCAAAAAAAATAGTAAGTATATACCCTTTCGGCCCGTCCCGGCGTTGCAGGTTGCAGCCCTTTTTTCGCATTTAAAAGTAGCCTCTGTGTACCAAATTTCATTTAAATTCGTTCAGTAGTTTTGGTGTGAAAGCGCGACAGGCAGACAGACAGACAGAGTTATTTTCGCATTTATAATATTAGTAAGGATGTAACGTGTCTTTCTGCCTTCACACTGTTACACACCAGCAGCTCAGTCAGTAGTTTGCATGTCTTCAGGGAATGTACTTGGGGTACTACAAAATAAACTTCAGGGTTCCCGAGTCCAAGTGTATATTAGGTTACGTTGAAATATACAGGGTTATAGGGTAAGTCGACCTAAATCCTTTAAGAGATGGTAGTTTCCATCATTCCTGACAGATTTGACTAGGAAACCCTATATACCAAACTAAACCGTTCTCAAGTTATCGGCCTTTGAATTTATTTTATAAAAATTACAGATTTTTTGTCGATTGCCCCCTTCTTTTGTGTTTTGTGTTTCAATTTGTTTTGTTTTTGCTATTTTTGTGTAGTAGACTAGTTGCTTTATTATTTTAAACCATAAAACTGCAAGTAACTGTACCAAATGAGTCATAGTAGACAGTCAATTGATGAAAAAATTAAAAAAATTGAAAGAATTTATTTTTCTTTGTAAGATATTTTAAAAAAAGTCTATGACAGATGTGCTGCAGATGTACTATAAAATATCTACGGTTCTTCAGCTTTCCGATAAGGTATAACATGCTAGGGTATTGTTAGGATTCTCGGAAAAAACTTCAAACAAAGACGCCCAAGTAGCAAACGTTAAGTTGCTCGCAGCGCCTATTGTCCAGCAATGGGTGCGAGCGGGACATCTTTCAATGTAAACAGGTACGAGTGAGACAAGTTATTCCATGTAAAAACTATTTTGTTGTTATTGTGTGTATTTTTTAGTCAGTCTGCTTACGCGATTCGTCCGTGGTAGATGCGATACTTGGTGTTCTTTGTTTTTTATTCGATTTGGCTTGTTTTCTGGACTGTTTCTTCCTATTCGTGACTGTGCTTGTTAACTGGACCTTGATTTGTGCTTCTGATTTTGAACTGTTGAAGATGACGACCTTTACGAACGAAGAATATGCTGATATTTTGATTTGTTATGGGTACTGCAACTGTGTATCTTTACGAGCCCGTGAAGAATACATAGTACGTTATCCTGGCCGCCGAATACCGGATATTAGTGTCTTCGACGGAGTTTACCGACGACTTAGAGAGACTGGCTCTGTTTCAAGGCGACGAACAGACCTGGGTAGACCACGTATTAATGATGACGATGAAGAGCAAGATAATGAGATAGTTCGACGATTTCGACAGGATCCGACTACGTCAACCAATGTTGTTGCTCGGGAACTTGGACTCTCACAGTGGAAAGTGTGGTTTACAGTGCATACTGCCGGTCTCTACCCCTACCACTACACGCCAGTACATGTCATCGAAGAAGGAGATCCTGCGAGGAGGCTGGACTTCTGTAGATTTATGCTCAATGCAGATTTGGAAGATCCATCCTTTTTTAGAAGCATCTTGTGGACTGATGAATCGAAATTCGATCAAGACGGGATAACTAATTATCACAACGCACATTATTGGGCCCCAAAATCTCAAAGAAATCCCAATAAAAAAAGGATAAAGGGTTCACAGAGACGTTTCAGTCTTAACGTGTGGATGGGAATAATTTCCAATCATTTGATTGGGCCTTACTTTCTACCCCAAAATTTAAATGGAGAAAACTATGAAAATTTTTTGAGACAAGATTTATCTGGTTTGCTCGACGATATTCCATTAAACCTCATCCGTGACATGTGGTTTCAACACGACGGGTGCCCCGCGCACTTCAGAAGGAGTGTCAGAGAGTGGCTAGACACTAATTATCCCAATAAGTGGATCGGAAGAGGTGGACCTATACCGTGGCCAGCCAGGAGTCCAGACTTGACCCCTATGGACTTTTATGTGTGGGGACACATGAAAAGTTTGGTGTACCATGAACCGAACCCAATACAATCGATTGAGGTTTTAAGACAAAAAATTATTGATGCCGCTAACGAATTAAGAAGAGGACTAACGACTGGTGTTGTAAAAAGTGGCCTAAGACACAGAATGCGTGTATGTGTGCGAAACAGAGGAGGGCACGTGGAACATTTTTTATTGTAAAAAAGACCAATAAACAAAATTTGATATGTATTTGGATTGTTTTATTTTGTTTTCTGACTCAAAAACAACGCTTGATTATCGTTAGTATTTACTACTACCTGGTAGTATTTCATCAATGTTTTTATTAGATAAGTCTAATAATACCCTATGTTATTATACCTTATCGGAAAGCTGAAGAACCGTAGATATTTTATAGTACATCTGCAGCACATCTGTCATAGACTTTTTTAAAAATATCTTACAAAGAAAAATAAACTCTTTCAATTTTTTTTATTTTTTTAACAATTGACTGTCTACTATGACTCAGTTGGTATAGTTACTTGAGGTTTTATGGTTTAAAATAATAAAGCAACTAGTTTACTACACAAAAATAGCAAAAACAAAACAAATTGAAACACAAAACACAAAAAAAGGGGGCAGTCGACAAAAAATCAGTAATTTTTATAAAATAAATTCAAAGGCCGATAACTTGAGAACGGTTTAGTTTGGTATATGGGGTTTCCTAGTCAAATCGGTCAGGAATGATGGAAACTACAATCTCTTAAAGGATTTAGGTCGACTTACCCTATAACCCTGTATATCTTCCGTTAGTGCGGCCACATCATCATGATCACATTTAGGTACAGTCTTACACAACCTTCAGGGCAACTTCGTAAGCATCAGCGTCAGCTGCACATATTGGCTATAATGAACGCTATGACATGTCTTGTTGGTTAAGTACCTGTCTGATACGCTTCACATGGTAGCCTGATGGCTCGTTATAGGAACTCGGGTTTCATATTATAGTTTTCGATTAGGTTTAGGTTGTTGGTTAAGTTTGTTTATAAATAATTTAAACGATTATAAGTTTTTCAAACGATTGTAATTTTATCAGACGATTACAAGTTTTTCAAACGATTACAAGTTTTCAAACGACCCCTGTTAACAAAGAAATAATTTTCATTAGAGACCGCGTGGATGTTTTATTTGACAATATTAAAATTTGATCGTTTTAATTTAAATCACAATACTCACATTCTAGATGGGTCGGGAGGTCGTAATAACTTCATAATTTTACGCCTTATTAGTACTTTAATTACAGAAAATTGTGCATGTCCTTCCTCCACGTCACACAATCCAAAAGAAAGAAAGTTAATTAGAGGTCACAGCCTAGCTATGAAAATTACGTTAAGAAACCACAGTCTAGCGAAGATGTGCATCTATTATTTATATATATGTATTTTATATTATTTAGATTTATGATAAGTTGTATTAAATATAATATACTGTAGTTATTAATATGTTTTTATTTAAAGATTTAATGAATAAATATAATCTCAAATTCTACGTTAATAAACTGCCATCTAGTGATACAAGTTTGAACTCTTTACGAAATCCAATTATTAGTTTTATATCTCCGAGTACTAGTGAATATCCGAGTATTAGTTCCAAAAATATACTCCAGAGTGAGCTTTTATCAATGAATTTACACACATATTTATTTATTACTGTCTTGTCAAATTTATTTGTTACAAGGAAATAAGGATTCAGTTGCAAAACTAGAAGGATAAAGCAGGAAGTATAATCTATACAAATAAATAAAATTGGAGTGTCTGTTTGTAATATCAATATAACACCTTTTCACTAAATGGATATGAAAGTACATACGACACCTATAGTCCGTTGTCTGTCTGTCTGTCTGTATGTTTGTTCCGGGTAATCTCCGAAACGGCTGGACCGATTTTAACGGGACTTTCACTTGCAGATAGCTGATGTTACATGGAGTAACTTTAATTTTAGAAAAACAATTAGGGTTCCACGTAGAAAAATAAAAACACATGAAATCGAAGAGTATCTCCGTAACAGCTGGACCGATTTTGACGGGACTTCCACTGATACATAGCTGATGTTATAAACAGTAAGGGTAACTTTATTTCAAAAAAAAAAACAAAAAATTGGTCCGGTCGCGCGGGATCAGAACGCGGGAGCGGGCTTTTTTGTTAAGTTAAATTCCACGCGGACGAAGTCGCGGGCTCAGCTAGTTATAAATATTATAAAGCGTTGCTCTTAGGACTATGATTTTATCTAGAGAGTTCTATTTATTCACTATAATGAATTCAATATGAGTAGGTAGAGCACAGTTGGTACGAAATACGAAAGTGGTTAAAACTTTTATTAAATAAACAAAAATACATCTGAACTAAAACAGATTATTTTATATAATACTTTACTATTTTCCTAAACCTGATGTGCCTACCTACTACAGTCAGTCCACTCACATATAATCCTTAGGTAGCTACATACAATGTAAAAAATATAAAATATTTGCCCGAATGAATTCACACTTAATTAATTTTAGATGTAAACTTCTGATAACGAAAAATATTAAAACATTGATTGCGTTGAAACCTCGTTGGAAACATGTGAAAAAATAATTAGAATACGAAAACATTTTCGACGTTTTAAAAATAATAGGGACATAGAAAAAGTGAGTGCAATAATAAAATAATAATAATAATTAAGCCCTTTTGACGTCCCACTCCTGGGCACGGGCCTCCCCTCAACACGAGGAGGATTCAGGCCATAATCCACCACACTGCTAGCCCAGTGCGGGTTGGCGGATTTCACATGTCTTTCGACAATTGGTTAGATCTTCTAAGACACGCAGGTTTCCTCAAGATGTTTTCCTTCACCTGTAAGCAAGTGATAATCATATAGAAATTATGATTCACACATAGAGTTTGTAAACTCCACCCTAAGATCTGGTGCCCGCAAGACGCGTGCTTTAACCAATCGGCTATCACAGCTTTATTTTTGAGTGCAAGAATAGGCAAACTAATTATTTCAAACTAAATCCTTACTAATATTATATATGCGAAAGTAACTCTGTCTGTCTGTTCCGATCCGGTGGTAGATTTATCCTCGCCACCTCTTCTGGCAGCGGCCCAAGCCGAGGTCGTGTCCCTTGTGGCGCCCTTGAGCTAGCTGCCCCCCTGCCCCTCTGGCTGGAGCGCACTTGCGCTCGCCCTCTGTCCGGGTGAAGTTGTTATGGCCACTCTGGCCAACAACATATATCAATAAAAAAAAAAAAATGTCTGTCTGTCTGTCTGTCTGTCTGTCGCTCTTTCACACCAAAACTACTGAACCGATTTCAATGAAATTTGATACACAGAAAGTCTAGAGCCTGAGAAAGGACATAGGCTACTTTTTATACCGAATACTTTATATCCCGTATGCTCCCGTGGGACAATTATCCATCCTGCTGAACGGATTTGGATGAAATTTGGAACACAGATAGTTCAAAACCTGGATTAAAAATTGGGATACTTTTTATCCCGATAGTATGTTCCCGTGGGACAATTATCGATCCTACTGAACGGATTTGGATGAAATTTGGAAACCAGATAGTTCAAAACCTGTATTAAAACATAGGAAACTTTTTATCACGAATACTTTTTATCCCGATAGTATGTTCCCGTGGGACAATTATCGATCATACTGAACGGATTTGGATGAAATTTGGAAACCAGATAGTTCAAAACCTGTATTAAAACATGGGATACTTTTTATCACGAATACTTTTTATCCCGATAGTATGTTCCCGTGGGACAATTATCGATCCTACTGAACGGATTTGGATGAAATTTGGAAACCAGATAGTTCAAAACCTGTATTAAAACATAGGAAACTTTTTATCACGAATACTTTTTATCCCGATAGTATGTTCCCGTGGGACAATTATCGATCATACTGAACGGATTTGGATGAAATTTGGAAACCAGATAGTTCAAAACCTGTATTAAAACATGGGATACTTTTTATCACGAATACTTTTTATCCCGATAGTATGTTCCCGTGGGACAATTATCGATCATACTGAACGGATTTGGATGAAATTTGGAAACCAGATAGTTCTAAACCTGTATTAAAACGTGGGATACTTTTTATCACGAATACTTTTTATCCCGATAGTATGTTCCCGTGGGACCATTATCGATCATACTGAACGGATTTGCATAAAATTTGGAAACCAGATAGTTCAAAACCTGGATTAAAACATGGGATGCTTTTTATTCCCATAGTATGTTCCCGTGGGACAATTATCGATCCTACTGAACGGATTTGGATGAAATTTGGAAACCAGATAGTGCAAAACCTGTATTAAAACATGGGATACTTTTTATCCCGAATACTTTTTATCCCGATAGTATGTTCCCGTGGGACCATTATCGATCATACTGAACGGATTTGGATGAAATTTGGAAACCAGATAGTTCAAAACCTGTATTAAAACATGGGATACTTTTTATCCTGTATGCTCCCGTGGGACAATTATCGATCCTACTGAACGGATTTGGATGAAATTTGGAATAAGTACAGATAGTTCAAAACCTGGATTAAAACATGGGATATTTTATATGCCGATAGTATGTTCCCGTGGGACAATTATCTAAAACCACGAGGGCGATGCTGTGAGATTTTCGTGTTTTTTTATGTGCAAGCCATTATCGCCAAAATAGTGAACCTTAAAAATAAAATGAAAATTGATAATTTATTTTGAAATAGCTGGTGGCCGAGTCTTATTACCTATTATACTACTACGACTTACTATTAGGATGTACATTTGGTAGTAACAAATTAATCCTTAAATCAAAATAAATACTTTTATCACTTCTGGTATTTAAAGTACTGGCCAGACCGACTTTGACGGGACTTTCACTGGCAGATAGCTTATGTTATAAGAAGTAACGTGAGCTACTTTTATTAAATAAATACTTTCCGTAAACTCTGCGAACTAGACAAATATTTTTGTTAAATAAAATTTTTGTTAAGTTAAATTGAACGCGGACGAAGTCGCGGGCACAGCTAGTAATATATAATTTAAACCTTAATATTGGTAGAGGTAGTGAATGTCTACATTCTTCATTAAAATTGTATTACTTCTGCACGGCCAAAGATAATAATAACGTAGATGGTGGAATACCGTATACAAATTATACCAGATTATATTATACCAGAGAAAAAATAAGCTTATTTTAATGTTCTTGCAGTGAAGCCGGGAATTATCTACCGGGCGCTTGCATTTACCTTCGTGAGTGTACTATCAGCAGAATGGCCAAAACTTGAGGAGGACCCGCTGCTGTTCATAGCCAACCCAGTAGAGGCCGAAATGCCGGGCCACTGGATGCCACTGAGCATCGTCAAGGTCATATTAGAAGGGACGACAGAGAAGCTGCTGGAGAAAATGTACCAGCCGTCACAAACTACGAGGATTTCGCAACAGCCAACGCAGACATCAGCACCACCACCACCACCATCATCACCACCCCCACCACCGACACCACCACCATCACCGCCACCGCCACCAACAACAACAACAACACCGCCACAACCACCACCACCACCACCACCACCACCACCACCACCACCACCACCACCATCACCACCACCACCACCACCACCACCACCACCACCACCACCACCACCACCATCACCACCACCACCACCACCACTACCAATAAAAACAACAAAAACAACAACAACAACAAAACCACCACGAAGAGGACCTACCAAGTCAAATCATAAACCACTACATCCGAATACTAGCTAGTTGTTGATGTTTTTTTTTATATTGTTAAAATACTTAAACGAAGGAAAGATTCCCAAATCGATCCGTATGTTTCATTTTTAGGATTCCATCCGCGAAGAGTCCGGGCGGAATCCTATTATTGTGCTCAGGTTGTCCGTCCGTCCGTCCGTCTGTCAGAGGCTTCTATAGCTGCTAAACTGAAGGAGATAGAGACTTAAAATTCACACCAAATATGTAAATCGTAAGCCAAAACAAAACTTGTAATAAAAACAAGTCTTGCAACTCAGTTCTTCTACTGTAAAGAAATGTGAGGTCCATGTAATACCAATTGGGTTACTTTACTAAGTCCCTACTTAAGCGACCTTCCGTCTTAAGTTATTACGTAATTCGCTAACCTAACAACATCTTATAGTGGCCATATATGACGTGGCCCCAGATAAACAGTTAACTATTATATATAAAGGGGGGTGCCCTTACATATAACCGGGGGCTTATTATTTCTACCTATACTTATGAGCTATCATTAGAAAGGTCTTGTTACGTGGAGAACATTTTTTTTTTTTTTTCAATTTTGAGATTTTGGTTGGCCAACATTTTAATTTTTAGATACTTACCTATGTTTCGTACCTAGCACTATTATCACAAAAACGGATTTATGTCTATCTGTTATTTATATTTTGTGGTAGAAAAGTTGACTATAGAAAGTTAAAGGTTATAGTATAGACTAGCTGAGCCCGCGACTTCGTCCGCGTGGAATATAACTTAACAAAAAAGCCCGCTGCCGCGTTCTGACCCAGCGCCACAGGACTTTCTAATTTTGTTTTTCTAAAATTAAAGTAGCCTAAGTTACTCCTTATAACATCAGCTATCTGCCATTGAAAGTCCCGTCAAAATCGGTCCAGCCGTTTCGGAGATTACCCGGAACAAACACACAGACAGACAGACAAAAAAAAATTAAATCGCGTTTTTGCTATAGGTGTCGTATGTACTTTCATATGCATTTAGTGAAAAGGTGTTATTTATTTGTATAGATATAGATAGGGGAACCGCTCAAGGAAAATACATTATTTTCCTTTGGTTTATTTTTTTTAAATAGGGTAATAACTAATAGCATGCCTTTGTGATTTAGTAAAAAACAGCGTACCTAGGTATTATTATGAATAAAATTAAAATGTGGTCTTGTGGTAAGAATCATCAAAATCGGCTCACACGCTCGTTCTCTAGACTCTAGAGTCTAGAGACCGAACGTGAACTCTGAGTCTAGAGCGCCACAAAGGAATAAACCCACCTTTCCGTCCGTCACGCAGTCGGGTAAAAACAAGAAGACGTAATAGTCACAGAGTACCTTGTATATACTAGGTCTGGTAATAGTCTCGTATTGGTACAAATACAGAGCGACATCTATTATAATGTGGATAAAACCATTTTGATTGAGGCTTCACCATAATATACATGTATGGAGTATGCACTATACGGAAGATAGATTTGATTAGCAATCGATAGATGGCGCGGCATACAATTAAATGACTGTTCAGTGAGTTTAATGTATAATGTAATGTAAAACACGTGCTAGAGTCAATCGCCCTCAGACGATGAGAAACATTACATACTTTTCCTACCCACATCAAGTTGACCCCAGCACCCCTGGGGTCTTTTTCTTTCATTTGGAGTCGGTGCCACTATCTTTACGCTACTTTAATACTTCTTAGGTAGGTAGTTAACTAGTCACCTACCCCTACTAAGTTAGACTGGCACCGACTTCAAATGAAATAAATTACAAGGTCCTCGGTATTTCTAGCGTTTTCGTGCACCCAGTTTAAGATTGAACCCAGAAAAGACTGTTTAATATTTTTATTTAATTCTGTGGCGACCTCACATTCACGTCGCCGACAGAAGCGGACAGATGGCGCTAAATGCAGAGCCTCAATACAATGTACGGATTCTTAATAGAAAAACTGAATCACGATATTAAGTCTCGCAAGCATCGTGACTATATATACAAGACCTCGAAACTAACCAGCGGGGCATAGCGGCCGCCCCGCCAGGCATAACACCCGCCTGGCTGGAAGATCTTCCCTTATCCTTTTTTTGAAATTCTCATTCTGCGTAGATAGGTTTTTGATAAGGTCGATGCGGTCAAATCCGTCTGCGGGGTAAATCCGTACATAGATGATTGTGACGAATCTTGAAACAGTGCACTGTTTATACCTAGGTCGATAGAACAGCATAACACTTTAGTGCCAACTGTATAAAACACTGGAGTTACGACGTTGACGAAAGAAAAAAAGGTGTTTAAAGTTCAATTGTGTTTTGAACACGAAAGTGAAGTTTAGTGCGTTGCTTTTCTAAGATAAATATGAAATTATTCAATTTACAACTTTGTGAGTGTATACCTAGAGTTCAATATGTTGGCATCAATATTTTCTATCTGTATTGTCTAAAATTTTGTTGTTTCAGAAATATTTGTAGTGCAAAATGTGTGACCACAAAATTGCTAATTGGGAAATTCCTTCTAATAGGTACCTATTTACGGGGCTAAATCGTCATTTGCTGCCAGTATTGCCCCATTGCATAGGTATATCGTGCTTTTTTCATCTGCTGTTTTTTTAATACCTATATTTTTAGTAATACTACATATAAGAGCCAACTAGTAACTCGTGTATTATTCTTGCATTAAAAATTGACCCCCTTGAAAAGGTCCATCATACCTGACTTTAAAATAAATCAATAATACAAAAATCCTTAAATATCGCCAGACTGACACACCAACTGTATGGTCCCAAACTAAGCAAACGCTCGTACTATGGAATATGGATACCGTACAATAGGTAGACTGAAGGCGATCCCAGTGACACTCAAACCTGGGCAAATTACGAAAAGGCCATTTCCGAAATTTGCCCCGGCGGCGGGAATCAAACCCGCAACCATCAAATGCAGTGAGCCGAGCGGCCTACGCTCGAACCACTGCACCAAGCGGTCGTCAATGTGACGGAATAACCCCCCAAAACGATTATGTTTAGCCATTAAATTGAATTTTGACCATGTCATAGGTATCCAACTTGTGTATAGGTACCAAAACTTCTCGATACACAAGGAAGGCATTTTTAATCTATTCTATCTCTTCAAATGGTTTTATTGTTAGAAAGTTGCAGTTTTTTTCGACACAAAATGCAAAGAATGCAGTGCATCGCATTTAAACTATAGGCGCCGGCGAACGCAAAAAATGGCGCCTAATATATTTTATCTCTATGAACATAATTACAATATTTATAATGAACTTTATCGTTAAAGATTTAAAGTTTAATATGTTACGAAAGAAGTTCAATAATAAGGACTAAATGCACATTTTCTGTGTGGTTCATAGTGATGCGGATACTTACAATATGTACCTATCGACTGTCGACAATAAATGTATATATTTTTGTTTTCGCATAGGCCTAACAATACTTGCTCCGCCATAGGTAGTTTCCTATTTTATCAGTTTAATTGTTAACGGTATACCAAATAGGTACTTATGTTAATTTAATAATGTTCATCAAAATGCCTGAACCTGGATTCATTCTCATTGTTAATTGCTGACCAGAGGACATCCCTATTTTGAACATACATAACTCGAAAATTCGAAAAAAACATTGTTATATGGATCTAGGCAGAATATAGGCACTTAATCATTATTAGATTATGCAATAGCATAAAAAGGAAACTGAATTCACAATTGAATTTAACCTTCGATATCGACAAAATTTCTTAGTGCACTTCACTATTTGCGCGCGCCGCGTGTGGCGTGTCGACTGCTAGCTCGCTCACCGCATTCGTTGCGTCCCTTTCATTTGTTCAGTCGAGCTTTGGTCGCCGTTGGTAGTGGGTTGTTATGTGCGGTATTAATTTTTCCCTAACGCGTGTTCAATATTTTATCAAGAAACCATGTGGGAAATATAGCTAAACAAGATAGACATGTAACAAACATTAGTTACAGTGATTTTTTTTATTGTGTTCGTAACAGTACTGTGATAATAAACTCGTAGGTAGTTTGCATTCAGTGATTATTTTTAGTTTTAGTCAAATCGGTGATCAATGACTGATGATGGATGTCCACGGAGCGGCATTGTACCTACTGTCGTAAAGGTGACTCTATGTGGTGTTTATTAGTTGCAATCAGTTGTAATTGACAAGGCAATGGCGGTTGTTAATTTTAGCGTGTGTTTTGTTCTGGTGTTGTACCAGCTCAACGCCGCTTCAAGCGAGGCTTCGTCCGAGTCCACGGATCGAGGATTGACAGGTAAGATGAAATCGGTACCTACGCATTTGTTATACCTGTTTTCTTTAAATAGAAAAAATAAATCAAAGTCAACAAAATGACTGTCCGCTTAGTTCTCCTCAATAAAGTAGGCACCTATGCAACGGATTGTGATGCCGCTTTCACTACGTATAGGGTTTTTAGAGAATAAAGTACTTAAGCTTATTAGTTAAGGCTTACTTTCGGAAGATTAAATTAAAGAAGGTTATGTTAAAAATACCTAGTAGAGAAAAGCCGTGAGAAGCTGGAGCGACCGTCTTGTCAACATAATGTATTGAATCCTCCGCTTCTGGTTCTGCCTCGATCCGACGAATAATACAAACGGGACCGAGGCGTACCTACCTGCCCCTAAATTACAATACTGATCAAGAGCTGTTCAAAGATCAATGTAGGTAGGTAGGTATTTACCTAAGTTAAAGCATTCCATAACCAATAAAAGTACCTATCCACTTACTTCACAGAGGATAGATACCTAACTTACCTACCTAGGTACAATGCGGTAAACACGTACAATCTGACGGGCGAATCTAACCTCCACCCGCCCTTTACTTAGGTAAATTCTTACCTACCACCAATCTCATCCTCCCTAAGTAAATTTACTTAGAGGGGATGAGATTGGTGGTAGGTAGGTTGGTACACCAATATTTGTAAGCGCTAATTGCACAAGCATGCAGTTTGGTGATTTATATGTACCTACCTCCTCATAGATACCTAAGCTAGGAACTGAACATCATCACTGACATCACATCTAAGTATCTAACCCCCCCAACCTCTATCTAGGTGAGTAGTAGTGCTAAATAAATTAACATGCAAATTAGGTAGATCAGTACTTACCTACCGATCTAACTTTCATCAAACAAATAGGCAGGTACCTACAACAATCATTTTTATTTTCATAATCAAAAATCTGTTCATAATGAACTGGTAAATAAAATAATTAAGATAGGTAGGTAGGTAAATTCGTGGCTACATTACAAGGCGACCGGGTCAACGTGTTATCAATTATCATGCGAGGTCATTCATATTCGGACGTTAATTAACAACACCAAAATGAATTCTTTGACGCTTAAAATTGCAACCTAATGAACTAATATTTGTACTTATACCTAAGTCCTAAACAAACATAGTATCTCTAGCGTACCTACTACCTACCTACCCACTTAATGCATCTAAGGGACAGAGTTCAACCGCACACTAACGGACTATTAGAACTTTAAACGAGTTTCACCAGCATACCTATCAAACAAGTGGTTGCTGCTCTAACGCTTCGTTAGTGGGTTAGGGTAACTGAACATAGCCCTAAAAGGATAATTGAAGCATTAGGTGGGTGCAACAAGGGCGTATCTCGAAAAATTTAAAATAAAGTTTTTAATGTGTAGGTATTTCAAATTTGTATTATAATATTGATCATATTATAAACTAGCTGAGCCCGCGACTTCGTCCGCGTGGAATTTAACTTAACAAAAAAGCCCGCTCCCGCGTTCTGAGCCCGCGCGACAGGAATCATTTTTTTAAATTTTGTTTTTCTAAAATAAAAGTGGCCTAAGTTACTGCTTATAACATCAGCTATCTACCAGTGAAAGTCCCGTCTAAATCGGTCCAGCCGTTTCGGAGATTACCCGGAACAAACACACAGACAGACAGACAGACAAAAAAAAATATCGCGTTTTTGCTATAGGTGTCGTATGTACTTTGATATGCACTTAGTGAAAAGGTGTTATTTTGATATTACAAACATACACTCCAATTTTATTTATTAACATATTATAAATACGAAAAATATATAACACATTGAACCTTTATAGGTAAGTAAGTAGGTACCTATTAAAATTTCAGAAAACTATTATTTTCGATTACGCCATTGTTGCACCCAAAGCTTCAGATAAACGATTATCGTTAGTTAATTTTACATCCTATGCTCTGCCAAAGTTAGGACATTAGGTGATGTAGGTATGTACCTACATTAAATTAATTCTAGGACGTGTGGGTTACCTAACTTGCGGTTGTGCCTGTGCGCATAGTAGAAAAGAGAGTGAAAGGGTTGTGTCTCTACTTCTCCTAAGAGTTCATGGCCAACTCTGGTGTCGGAGTTTTCAGGCTGTAACGACTGTGATGGCTGGGACAGACAGCTTAACGTACGTAATTACCTCTAGCGGTCACCCATCCGGGTGTTTGCCGCCACACAAAACTGACAGGATAAAATCTACCATCAGCTCATTAATTCGTGACCTAAAAAAAAAGTTTCGCCAGACTGACACACCAACTGTATGGTCCCGAACTAAGCAAAGCTTTTATTATGAGTACCGTACAATGGACTGGGGGCGATCCCAGTGACACCCAGAGCTGGGCAAATTATGAAAAGGCCATTTCCGAAATTTGTCCCGGCGGGAATCGAACCCAACCATGTGCAGTGAGCCGAGCGGTCTACGCTCGAACCACTGTGCCAAGGGGTCGTCGATGCTAGGATGATCCGCAATGCATAGGTAACTAAACTACCTTTTCAGTTCGACATCCTAGGAACGAGGCGTCGGATCACAATAGGTACGATATCTGGATTTTATCGGTTTGTCATCTATTACTGATAGGCAATCCGGGACTGCGCTGGCGCCAGTGGTACCGGGCGCGGCCGCCGCTAGGTACACGGGGATTACCTATATGTACTTAACTCTGACTAGTCTACAGCTACACCTGCCTGCCTAGTAAACTGGTGCTGTAACTCCTCAATTACCTATTGCAGAGCGGGAAATTATAAATACGTAAAAATATACTTCAGTAGTAGAGATGCGCCGAATATTCGTTTAGTAGTCGGTATATTCGGAAAATATTAAAATATTCGGCCTTATTGCCGAATATGTATGTTCGCTTCTATAACCGGATCTTAAGTCAGTTCTGAACTAAATTAATACATAGGTATTAATTTAGTTCAGAACTGATTTAAGAGATAACATTGTCCGGTGAATATTGTAAGGTTTTTAGATAGTCATAAGAAAGTCTTACTTGATCGGTACCTAAGTATATGTGCAACAAATTAGTTTTTGAAATAAAAAGACCATATACAAAGGCTATTCAATAACAAAATTTTATTTATTTCTAATTTAATAATTATTAATGAAAAAATAAACAGCGGTAAGTGGTAATGAAGATAAAATGAGCTTTCAGCTCTAACTGGCAACAGCCTATTGCGTTTTTCTGAATTATATCTAGCCTCGGAAAACAACCTTTCACTGTACACACTACTATCAGTTGCACTAAGGAAAACACTTGCAAAATTTGCTAAATGTGCATGCTTAGAATTATGTTTTGAACACCAAACATAATGGCAATGAGTTTTAGACAGCAGATTTTCATCGTTGCGTAATGACCCCGCCCCGGCTGGTCGCAAACCGCTACTAAGGCCCTGAGTGGTAGTGTAGCCAGTTTGATAATAAAAGTATTAAACCGACTTACAAAAACCTGGGTGCACAAAAAGCTAGGATTAACTACCTAAGGTCTTTGTAATTTATTTTTTTGGAGTCTATGCCACTATCTTTACACAACGTTAGGAGTTAGGACTACCAATATTACTGTATGATCATATCTGTAAACCGACATTTGTTGACGTCATTCGCAAATCATCGATAAGCTATCGCTAAGATCTGATACTGAGTAGCTTGGCGCCACGGCACATCCAGTATCGGACACAATGTACATATCGAATTACCCATTTGTCATCGATATTATCGCCTAGTCTAGACCAAGATTAGTAATGATACAATATAAGGCACACTGACCGAAACAGAGGAAGCTCTATGAGGTTCTTTTCTATGTAGTCCCAGAGGGGTAATACAAATTTTTGGTGTGCGGAATATTCGTTTAGTATTCGGCATACCTTTTTGTCAAATATTAAGGTTCCTATTCGTACTCGTATTCTATATAGGTAATTCTATAAAGGTTTAATTAAGTAGTTTGGTTTTAAAACTGATTGAGAGATAACATTGTTTGGTGAATACTTATTTATGGTTTTTAAATAAAACTTAAAGAAATAACAATGAGCAACTTTTTGTACTAAAACATAGTAAAACAAAATAGTAAATCTATATTCGTACGATATCTATCTATTTATAAATTCGTGTTACGACTTGTCACAAACTGATAATAACGGGGGAGGGCGCGCGCGGCCTGCGACTTGCACTGAACATGTAAAAACCTGTTTTTGCGACAAAATATGTAGAACGCTGAACCGAATACGGTTCGATAAGAGTTAAACCGAAAAGTATTCGGTTATTCGGTAAAATCAACATTCGGCGCATCACTAATAAAAATCAAAACGGTTTCGGGTTATTCCCAATACCCATAATTCTCCATGGCGTAACCCTTCGTTGGACAAATCATTCACATAAAACATGACTTTGTCTAGAGACAAATTAATTGTGCTATTAAAGGATCTATACTTTAATAGCACAATTAGGGACAACAACATAAATCAGTAGGTATGTTTCGTCAGTGCAATAAAAAGTAGTAAGAAGGGAAATTCCCTAGTACCTAAGTAGGTATGTGGTAACTGGTAACTTAGGTAATGGTCCAAGATTACAGTATACAGATCATAGATATCGATGGTCGATCATACACAGAGTTCAGAGATCATACACACAGAGATCATACGTCATCATAATATTATACCTTAAGGCTAAAGCGCCCATCTAGCCCGCGAAGTTCAAATTTTTTGAGTTCTTTTAGAAATTTTTCAAAATCTGACAATAATAAAAGACACATTTTGTAATTCGCGAAAAAGACCGTGTGCAGTGCATCCTACTAATATTATAAATGCGAAAGTTTGTGAGTGTGGATGTATGTTTGTTACTCCTTCACGCAAAAACTACTGAACGGATTTGGATGAAATTTGGAACACAGATAGATTATAACCGGGATTAACATATAGGATACTTTTTAACCCAATAATCCAATACTACGCGGATGAAGTCGCGGGGCACAGCTAGTTTATTAATATATCCAACTTACTCTAAAACATTTCAAGAACGACAGCTATCCAGATAATCTGGCAATTTTTGTATATTTAGTGATTTACTAGTATCATATCCACCGTGATAATATTTAGAGTAAAATAAATGTATTAATAAATGCACTGCACACGGTCTTTTTCGCGAATTACAAAATTTGTCTTTTATTATTGTCAGATTTTGAAAAAAATCGAAAAGAACTCAAAAAATTTGAACTTCGCGGGCTAGACAGGCGCCTTCACCTTAACGTCTTTCGAAAATGTTAATGGTAGAGTGTGAAATTCAAAGGGTATTTGTTCCCATATCCCTGTTGTCATGGTCATTTGCTAAGTATGTAGGTACAATGTACTAATTACCTCATGACTGATTACCTCAAGTATGTAATTATCCACTAATTATCAGAGTCGAGGTACAATACATTGTTTCACCAGCTGAACGGCGGGCGTGCCGCGTGACGTAACGATTACACGGCGCCATTGTTGGAAAAGTTTCTTCATTACGGTGAAAGCCGTGATGCTCGTGCGCACCAGGAATGTATGGAACCAAACAGAATGTGAAAAGAAATAGCTTGAACATAGGACACTAAGTCTGCTAATCAAATAGAGCGTTATATGATTAAAAACCATTGCTCTTTGAATACTTTTGGATAGTTTGGACAGTCTTGGTAGTCTCATAATCGAAAAACCGTAGTCCTAGTTTTTATAAAAAAACCGGCCAATTGGGTTCTGTAGCCATTTAAATAACGATATTATATTTTTGGCCAGCTAGGTTTTCTTGGTTATCATAACCAACTCGTGTAAAAAAGCCACATTGCAGCTAAATATTGCATAAACAATAATAAATGTTAAAAAAAAAATACATAACAAAGTCGACAATTAAGCGTACGACTCGCCCGCCTGATGTTAAGCAGTTACCGTTGAATAATGAACTTAATGAAATATGTATGAGACCTGGGCCCTAACCACGCTAGCTTCTCAAATCGTAATAGAAAAGCAAACGCTCGCGATTACGTTTCAAACGCTCCGCTTTTGACGTTTTGCTGACACGAGCTTCACGATGTCTACTGACATTGATATGGTATGGTGTCAGTAAAACGTCAAAAGCGGAGCGTTTGAAAGGTAATCGCGAGCGTTTGCTTTTCTATTACGATTTGAGTAGCTAGCGTGGTTAGGGACCTGTTTGTTTTAGCAGAATTAAACTTTATTTTTATCAAAGTATTTTTATCTACAGAAAGGTAGATATTCCATTGCGTTGAACCGCTTGAACCACCCGCGCGTGTGGCGGGACTGGAGACCCCCACAGGCAGACATCTAAATCCATAAGTCTACATACTAATCGTATATCGACCGTAAAATGATTACCTAAGATTATTTATGACTGAGAATTTAATTATTATCGTTATCAATAAATTTCTTCGTAATCTCGTTTCAAATAAATGATTAAGTAGTAAATATTGATTACATACTGAACTTTTTATCTGTGGTGTTGTGAGGTTTGTTTGTGCATAAGTTACCTATCGCGGACAAAATCTATACGTTACGTATAGATTTTGTCCGCAAATTATATTAATACTCTCCCGGTTACACAGAGTGTCTGCCGCCCTAGGCCAGGTACCAGCTGCCCCCTTCCCAGCTCATCGTTTACGGAGACCTATAATGTGAATTTAATTTATTGCCAATTTTTATAAAAATCTAATCAGAAGTTAGGTTGTGGAGAAGTAAGAAACGTCCAACAATAAAAACATATTAGCTACGATTAGCCGCCCCGATATATGGTTACCTATCTCATGGGTTACATATGTGGTTGCCCTAGGCTCAGGCCTAGTTGGTCACGGATGTGTGCGAGAGCTTGCCAGTGGCCCTGTCGCAAGGCGGGAGTTCGTCCAAGTGAGTCTTTGCCGGTAGGAGTATAACATGAGGCGGCGAGTATACTTGAGGTTTTCGCCACGGAAAAAAAAGCCTAATCCTCGTTGGCTTTAAGGAAAACCCGCCACTGCTAGTACAGAGTAGTCGGTAACATCTTACGAGAGCGCTCCTGAAAATAGCTCTAAAGCAGTGTTGCAGTTGGAATTCCATTCCATTAAAGATCAGAATAGTTTCTACCACTCTTCCAATAAATCACGTTGTGATTTCGTTCTATAGATACGATCTACGTCAACAGCAAAGCATTTAAAAAATATAAAAGAACTTAACCGTCTTGGTCGATACCCAAGCTGGAGCCAATTGACAATTGACAGCTCATGTACGGGCTGGCTCGACCGGGGTAGTACCACCCTCTCACAGAAAATCGGCGTAAAGTAGCTATTAATCAAACTTGAACCGATTTTGATGCAATTTGTATGAGACCAACTTGAAAGTAGTAGTATAATATGAAAGTAAGTCCTTCCAAATAAAACAATTTTCCAAATGGTTTATAAATGAAGAAGTTCTGAGGTAACAAACATAAAAAAATACAATCGAATTTAGAACATCCTAATTTTTTTCAAGTCGGTTAAAAGAAAGAAACTCCGATGCAAGGGAAATCAGTAGCCTCTAGAACCAACCGCCGTCGAACGGTACTTAAGGTATTAGAGCTGACAACAAAACTATGGAACGCATCGACTCATTAGTAATTTGAGGTATTTTTACAAAATGGCACCAACCCACACACACCTGCAAACTGAAACCAACCTAGAACCACTAACACAAGGTTCTTTTTGGTCTACAGCAGTGCACGTGGGTTGATTCCGTTATGTAAAACTATGTCCAATTCACGGGTGGATTCCCGTGACGTCACCGGCGCCCGGCTCCCGCCGGCAGGGCTCCGGCGCGACGCCACATGTTGGTTTTTGAGGTTTTTGTGTACACGACATTGGGAGAACGGAGATTGGATGAAGTGTAAAGTGGCTGAAAAGCTCTGTGAATTAATGTATTCGGATTTAGTAAACAATCTTAGTATGTCTTTTTAATGTAATTCGTCTTTTAAAATTATTAAAAGACATTCTATTAATAATTTAACATAATTATTAACATGTTTTAACCTACTACCATTTGGGAAACTATTAATGTTATTTAATAAAAAGATTTTTAAAAATGAAACATTAAAAAGGCATGTCAAGATTGTTTACTAAATCCGCATCGTAAGGGAAAATACACCATACCACACCATTCTAAATTCGAAAGTGCAAATTGCAGGGTCCTTATTTGAATTTGGAATCAAGTTATGTATATACTTATACTAGCTGTGCCCCGCGACTTCATCCGCGTAGTATTGGATTATTGGGTTAAAAAGTATCCTCTATGTTAATCCCGGTTATAATCTATCTGTGTTCCAAATTTCATCCAAATCCGTTCAGTAGTTTTTGCGTGAAGGAGTAACAAACATACATACATACATATATACATACATACATACATACATCCACACTCACAAACTTTCGCGTTTATAATATTAGTAGGATTATGGTATTTTTTCAAAATTGGAGGTAGATTTGCAATATGGAACCAACCTAGATACACTGCAGTAGACTAAAACCAACCTTATATTAGTGGTTCTAGGTTGGTTTTAGTTTGCAGAAGTTGCCCATTTTGCTACGGGAATTGTACCCACCACAGGACATGGCAGCCATTATAATATTTTTTGGATCACCTTATTGTTTATCAGTTAGCAGTTGCCATATCTTCATCCTTGAATACATTTGCTGTTGCACTAACATTTTTAAATTAACGCAACCGCTCATAAGATTTTCTGTGAAAGTAGTATAGTATTTTATCATAACCTTGTCTCATAATATCATTTTCCTTTTTTTCAGGTAAGCTACATCCTTTGAACAATCATTGTCCGTAAGTAAGATGACGTCACGCAACCAACCAAAAATCCCTATCGCATGTCAAATAATAATTAACAAGTGATTGCTTTTAACAGACGGAGGGTTGTTGCGTCCGTTTAACTGTTGTCTGGCGCCAAAATACTAGACTGCGACGGCTGCAATCACTTATCAACAATCTACATTGGAAACTGTGCTTTAAGTCGGTGTAACAAAAATAAAAATCGTTTGAAGTGGCAGGATAAAGTGGGGTCTTGACGGTGCCCACGGGATCCCATAACGAAACCTTTTTATCGCCGTGTGTCATTATGTATCGTTCGTCAATAGGGCGCGACTCGAGGCAGATGTGAACAAATTCACCTGCGTATTGGAAACGCACACAGACGTCTATTACCAAGTAACGGACCAATAAGTTACGAATTACAATTAAACATAGTGATGTCCTTCATCAATTTAATAAGATAGGATTCCTCTTTGATACAAATAGATTTGATGGAAATGAAAGTGTATCAATAGGGAAACCACAAAATGTATAAAAACATAACAAGAAAGCATTAAGAAAGTACATCTGAATCTTTATTAAAATCAATTTCCATCTATAGATACAGAAAATGTAGTAAAACTCCAAATAAAAACAACACTGAACTAGGCAAAAGAAATAACAAAATTCCTAATTCGGCTACGGCTCATTCTACACGGTCGTAACTCGGTAACCCAATACCAAGAGTATGAATGGGAGGCAAAAAAGCGTGCCTAACTGAAACAATCCACGGCAAACCGACGGTGATTGGCAACGGTGATTAATTGATCATAACAGATCATCGAGGTGGTTAAATAAACTCTTACGAAATAAACAATATAACGACGAGGTAAGCCTAGGACACGCTCTCACCACATTTACTCCTGAATGCTGGGTGGGAACCCTTATAAAGATGAGACACTATATTTTGATCCCTTTTAATGGTGGCAAGCGTAATTTAAGGTTCAAATTCTGTTAAATCTAATTGTTACAATTTTAATGCTTTTTGAGGTTCTGTTAATCCTTATTGTTTCTTAGACTATTATACTCATGTATTAGACGCCTGTGTTGATGAGTATGCGTCACACTCCAGCGAACAAAGAATTGTTTCTTGAAATATAATGGGGCCAAGCGTCTTCCAAGAATCAGTGCGTGCAACAAAATACTAAAAGATCTCTTTTTCACTTGAATTCATCTCAAAACAAACGTGAAGCGCTGCCATAAATTTCTCCTCCGGAGTAAATTCGTTTCAATTTATTTCAAAACACCTGTGTATATTGTTTCTTGAAAATATAAGTGTTGCATCCGAAAGCTCATATATTGAATGGAAACAAATAAATTGGTACGGGTTGAAAACAACAGGGCTACTAGTGCATAACGAACAACATTTGCAGCTGACTTCCGCTACCTGGCCGGAAGCGGGGCGCCAGTAGCGCAGTGGCGCCTCTGGACCGACAATCCGCGGTTTAAGCCATTCACATCGGAGTCGGGAGACGGGCCGGACGACATGCATCGTTGCACATGTAATTAAATCCACAAATAATAAAACTTACAATGTAATTAAATACCATTATCGTAATGATTGTTGCCAAACTACTCATGTATTTATAAGAGCCTGCAAATTTGATGGAATATTTGTTTAAAGGAATCGACTCGTCCATCGATGCACAGTAGAATTAACATCATACCGACGACAGTCAGGGCCGTGCAAATAGAGCATTAATCCAGCATGTCACGGCGTTGTTGCAATGCACTTGTTAAGCAGGCTATATGTATGCACGAGGCGACAGTGCCACTCGCCCGACGAAGGTGACTGTATGACATACTTCAAGCTCGTACTAAAGGCGGAGCTATAAAACTATTTACTTTAATAGACGTATTTTAATTGTAAACACGTCTATTAAAAGAGGAGATGTTGGATGACGCACGCCCAAGACATTCGCTCGAATGTTAAACAGAGCACATTGCTTTCTCTGACGTCAAAATTTAACACCGCTGCTGTAACTTTATGTTCTAGTCCTTCCAACTTTGTGAGCGCTAAGTAATTGTATGTCTATTGTTGAAATTATTTGCAACTGTGTAAACTGCATTGTTCAAAAGTTATTCTTACATCGAATGCAAATATGAAAAAGTGTATGATATATTTCTTACTGCAATTTAAGCCGGTCAAACTAAAATCACAATTCAATTGCCAGAGGTAGACACTTAATCAAAGCAGATGTATATTTTCTAAGCTCTTTAACTAGCATCATCTAACGTTCACAAGATGTTCCGTTGCCGTCTGATACAAATCAATCACTCACATTTCTATCATCGAGCATCGTGCATGTAGAGTCGACTTCGCTCACTAAGCTTGATCGATGCGCCGTCAGGTGCGCGTACGCCGTTGCAAAGTAGTTAGCTAGTCAGCGAGCGACGCGGCCTTTTCCTTGACGGGTGATTTATTGCGCCAACCCAGCTTGGTGGTCTCTCATTATTGAATATCAATTAGGTAATCTATAAATAAACCCTGTTACAGTCAAACAAAGGTATGTGATGGTCATGAGACTCATAAACATGCATGTGCTAGTCCAGACCGATGGTAACTTTATTTGTATTTGCATCTTCATGCCACGCTTTTCTTTGATCCAACATGTGCTAGATTTTGTAATTGTCTGTATTGTTTTATATTAAAATGTTATTCTTTGTTTAACACGAAACAAATACATATAATCGTGTTGAAAGTAATTAGCCCATTTTCAGGTTTATTATCTTTTCTCACAAGATGTAATTGAATTCGTGAGAATCTTCGTAATGCACCGTAGCAAATTCAAAGCTTTATCTTCTGTTTGAGTGTAAGTTGAAGTATCGTTTGCGGTTTGAAGTTTATTATATGCAAACATTTCATCAACACTTACCCTTTGCGAATTCACAGGAGCATGTTTGGCTCGTTCGCACGGAAGTATCGCATTCTTCGAAATGCTTTCAGTTATAAATATTTATTGCTGCCGTGGGTGGTCAGCCATTATTCAATGGAAGCATTTCTGAGGTGCGAACTAGAACTGGAGCGAAAACCACTATAACTCCACTAAACGCGTGTTTATATGATCTTCCGTTGGTACTATAAACCATTAAATTCAGAGCACTATTTTATACTTTCGGCATCTGGCACCAAACACTTTGTTTGCCCACTAGCTTGTTAAAATTTTAAGACCACACTTAGATCTGCATTCTTATCATCATCAGAATACTTTCCTGAGTAAATTATGTCATATAAGTAATATTTTCGAAGAATCTATTTCTTTCCCAATATGTCCATTTCAAAAATTCCGCGCCATCTATAAATATTTTTGCTTCAGTAAATATTTCACACGTCAAACCTTGAAAGCGTTCAATAAAAGTGGTTGTCCGCTGTCCAATTAAATTCTGGTTTGTCGAATTATCACCTATCTGACCTGTCAAATCCACACCTACAGATTACGTGTAGAAATACTAATAAACTGGTAATACTTATTATGTCAACTTTAATGAACCGGCCTTTATCTGCTTGATAATAAGGCGCATTCATTAGGTTGACATGATTTCGAAATTATAATTCAGTTTATCGATCATATATCGGCGCCAACATTTATACCTATTGATGTCTTGCCTTTTAGAGCGAATGTGGCCAGTGTCCGACGAGCTCTGTAAAAGGTGTGGATGGAGAAATTCAAGGATCGCGGTTAATCAGTTATAGCTGACGAACTTTATTCGCATTCTTGCAAATTGGTGAGGCTGTTTTTTTTAACAAATGTTCGACGACCCGTACACACTCATGTTTTCTTGCTACCTTTAAATTAGTAGGTACGAGACATCTTGAGCATCTTTAAAAGCATTAGTTTTTTGTTCAAATCTAAATCGCTTGTCAATAAGTCTGAATTACTAAAATATGCTTATCCTTGTGTTATACCAAATGTTAGTTATAAAATACAATACATATAATAAAACTATTTTCGTCGATAACGTTTACGATTCCCCAGCATTAGCACAATGTTGAAATATTTCAATTTAGTTTTTGTTCGATTCGATGTCTCCTTGTGTGGCAATTATTCGAGTTTGGAACCTGATTCCGATGTTTATTTGGTTAACAACAATCGCGTACCAGCTTATTACAAAAACGAGTTCCGTATAATCTTATTCGCTCGATAAGGCCGGTTGTAAGAGGTATCGTGCCGGAAGATTTTCACTCGTACAATTACGTGTACACCTACGTTAAATTAAGTACTTGTTTGACTGTCTACAAATGCAGTACAGTAGCCAGAGAGACGCGTGGGCGAGGCGCCGTCTGATATTTGCATTGATTATTCGCGATAAGTAAATTATAATTTGTCATGCGTTCTTAGGTTATAAGTAACTCAATCGTGTTTTTGGCAGTCATCCGGCATATGTGCCATTGACTAATAGACCATGAGTCTATTGGCTCATGGTCTATTATGGTCTATTGGCTCATGGCCTGGCTTGATTTGTTTTTGTCGCTCTTGATGTCCCATATGATGAGTCCCGTAAAAATAGAAATAATAATATCTACTAAGCAACGCTTGTACTATGGGTTCTGGGGGCGATCCCAGCGACATCCCGACCAGGGCAAATTACGAATTCGCCTCGGCGGGTTCGAACCCGCACCCACCCAGAGCAGTGAGCCGAGCGGCCTACACTCGAACCACTGCGCTAAGCGGTCACCAACTGCTGTTATAGGTATTTCTATAATTACAGGCACAGTTCAGCAAGAATCAGCATTCATTTAAATCTTTATAAACTTAATACACCTACGTCATGGATAAAGAAAGACAATGTTCAACAGAACGATTTAATATTTGCAAACATTAACTTAGACAAACTTCACGTAAGTACCTAACTATGTCCACAATATTTTATGTAAATATATGCGGCAGATGCCACTTGGACAAATAGACAACATTCCGTATACGTCCAGTTGGTACATAAGTCGTTTGGTGTGGTACATATGGTACATATATGGCCAGTAGGTATACAAAGTCTACCGTGCCCCAGTGCCGGCAGCCTGGCAAACGTCAAACGCCCGGTATGCAAATACACCTGGTTTATCGACGTCAAAATTGCATTTAATACAACATCAGAAGTATACAAGTAACGGAGCTTTCGAAAATATTTTAATAACCATCAACTGGTTTTGAAAATGTAAGATCCATTTTACTACTGGTTTATAAAAGATAACATACTAAATAAGTCGTTATTGGAAACAAAAAAACCATCCAGCTGTGAAAAAATGACATCTATATACATTATGCAGAGTAGATAAAATATTTTTGGACAAATCGGTAGAGGCTTATATTATTAAGTGGTTCTTTTATTAGTGATAAAAACACCGATAAAGCGATGTTTGTTATACGGAAAAATACAGGAAGAATGTAGATCCATGTAGCGAGGAACACACACAACTCTAAAACTACGTAAATTTTAAAGGAAAAAGAACCAAGATAATAAAATAATCCGATACAATAATAATAATTACTAATGTAGAAATAGAAATATAAGACAAAGCTACTTCAGATTAAATAACTACAGCCAATATTTGATGCACAAAAACAAAAAAAAACGTAACATCGAAGAGAGTTGGGAGCGAGTCGGAGTCGGACCCTCATAAATATTTTAATTTGACATCACTGACTCAGCACAACGCAGTATGTTCTTTGATCCATTGTTTCTACGGTGTGTGTTATACAAACAAACATTTTGAAGTTAGTTTATTCGAGTTCTATGGGAAAAGCTGTTGTCAAGCGCGCCCTAATATCGTATTCAACCAATCTAACCGTTTTGGATTAACAAATAGCCAAGGAATAGGCACTAAAAAGTATTGAAGAAAGTAACGATGTAATCGTCTTGATTTAGCTCATGAACACATACAATTATGAATAAGCAAAGTTAATTGCTTTATGTACATACGTTATTTCGCATGTGAAAGCCGTTTCTAAATCCAATAGAAAATAAATTAATATAAACGCAAGAGGCGCGGGTCAAATGCCAGTGACTGCGCAGATTGCATCTTCAATACCCGCAACAATATAGCCGCAACAAGGTTTATTGCCGCCTATAATTGCCGTCTCGCCGGCTACATTCTCTTCAGGAGCTCATATACACTTTTCTATCTCAATAAACGAAGTGAACACACCGCGTGCCTTTTTGTGACCAACTTTATTTCAAGTTCCTGCTGTAGGTTCCGCTTCAGTTGCTGCTTTAAATTGTACAATTGTAAAATCGAACTACACTATTCAAATTAAAAATACTGGTGCTCTTGAATGTGAGCCAAAAACATCAAATGATTTCAGTTCCAAAACAAGATCAAGCCGTGACTACAGAGCGGTGGCATCTGGAAAATCAGAATCAAAAAGAATAACGGAAAAGTAACACACCACAATGTACTAAATACTAAACATAAAGGATGTGATTCACCGGGCGAAAGCACTTGCACTTGCTTGTGACTCATTGTGTTATCTGACTTTTACGGTTGCTACACGCTTCTGTTGTCCAGTCGTCGATGCTAAAACACCATTTGTTGTTTCGTTTTATCAATTACACAGCGGATGCACGGTTATCGACAGAAATATCAATTGCATGTGATTGTGAATGCGCTTTACGACGCTGCGCGTGTTCAATTCGGTTGCGAGCACAGAATTTCATTGTCAGTTTTCACAAAATGTTCAAGTCTCAATAATGTTCATGCGTGCTTGTATTATATGCTTTTATTGTATGATTTATTGCCAGACGTAAATTTTTCACCACACTGAAATAAAAGCAATAAAATCATCACATTTTTTTGTGTTATTCATAATGTTATCAACCCGAGAATTATACGGCTCTAATAAAACCCATGTCCCCGGACGAGAGATTGCGCGGGTTAATTGTGCCGATAAACCGGTGTCCGATGTTGGGGCCCTAATGCGATTCGGTGATAAGGAATCACGGAACACCGAAAGTCAATTAAGAAAAGGTACTGTTATCAGAACCGCTAAGGCAGGCCAGAGCAAAAAGGGCAAAAAGGACTGCCAGACTGTCTTGTCTAGCTTTTTATCGCATCTACTCATTTGTCGCCGACATTCCGGGAATGGCGTCGGCGGATGGCCTAATTGACTTAGTCGCCCACACTGTATCATACCGCCATTAACGGGCGACGCCTCTACGAGCCCCTTTTGTTCCCGAGTCACAACAGGTACGCTCTACCTGTACTGTATTTGCCAAACAAGATAACGATTTTTTCCAACATTTTGTTGGTGAACAAAAGTTTTACCTGGCTCCTTTTTGTCCATCTCGAGAGTCTTTGAAATATTGTGTCTGGATTTACTTCGTGTGGACGCAGAGCTAATTATGGTGCACTCGCCATTAGCCTGTCGGTATAAGTGATTAATAACTTACCGTCCCTCGAAAGCTTAGCACTGAACCTAGTAAATTATCTCCATTTACTGTTGCCGCCAATTTCTATGCTTTACTCGATTTGTTAATTACTTTAACTGCCTACTCAAGTCGAATGTTGTCACTTATAGAAGTAACGTATAGTATTCTTAACATCTTAATTTCTAAACAACAATAGCCTTTGTTTTTCACTACTACACTTTTGAAAGCAATTTAACACAGTTTTGTTTCTTTTGTTGCCGTCTCCGGGCTATGTTTGTGGCTGACTCACCGTGTACCTGTCAACGGCGCTTCCAACGCCACTCAATCATACAATGTCACTTGAAATTCCTTGGACAGTCATTAGCCTTAATGGAACTTCAAGAGCTCGGCACGCTATCTTAAATCATGTTAAGAGCGTCCAATTGAACGGATCCTCATAAAATTCTAAACTTATGTGCAGTCTCGCATTCTCTAATTGCGCCGGATCTATTTGTATTAAAGATATGACTAAAAGGTGCAGCTTTTATCTTTCGATAATTATTCTCGTGTTCCTCCCCGGCTAAAAGCGATCTCCGTAGGGTTCCGTTTGAACTCTTATTTCTGTACACTCAACATTTACGTCTTCCACTTCAATTATCCCGAAGTGGTTCTCGATTGCGATGTCCCTCCGCTGTTGCCGTCTAAAATTACTTATTTAGAGCACTTACAGGTTTCCGTTACCTAATGTGGACTTCCGCCGACCTGTGAATCGAAGCCGGCGGTTATAAATCTCGCCGGGGTTGGGACGGCGCTGATACGGTTAAAAGCTTCGACGAACGGACAGAAATAGGGACCTCCTTAAGTCGAGGTGCGTGTACGTTGATAAGGTTTTGTAGTTTTTGTGGAACATGGACAACCTCCGCCGATAGCGGTGCCTCAATACCCGAGATAATAAAACTCGGCCGCAGGATGGCACTTAAGAAGTTTGGGCACCTTTGAGATTAGGGCGTGGGTTCTGTTTAGATAACACCGGCGGCACCGGTCGCTTATTTGTCTTACGATTTGGTTGCTCGCTAGATTTTTTCCAGCCCTGATAAAAATTACATACTTTGTTATGTTAACTAACTCCGTCGGATTCTTTCAGGTTACATAAAGAATTATGCTCCAAATAATGAACGTATACTCGGGTATGGTCGAACGACGGCTGGCTAGCATCTGTTATCGAATCGGAATTTATGTTTTTCGTCTTTCATCAGCACCTGCTGCTGATTCAAATATAAACTTAAAGTTACATTGCATTAAGTTGATCGATACCGACGTTATAAAAAGTGAAGATATTCCCAGGACGTCTTAATGTGTTTGTTTATTGTCTGTAAGCATTTTTAAGTAGTCATTGTGCGTCTCCAGTTAGAATTTCGAGTGGTTTGTCCACACGATTCGGTTGTTCGTCTGTGGGTTCTCTCACGCCTATTTTATGTTCGTATCTAAAGCCGGCTTGGCTTCCGCGTTGTCGCTTGCACTGAATTTACGTATCGGCCAAGGCATCTGTCCAAATTAAGATATTTATCACTTTGCTTGCCGCATGTAACGTGTCAAAACGAACGGGATCGCTGCGTTCGCAAATATTTTTTATTCTCTTCGTCTCGCTCATAACTATTTTGTATGTAAAGTACAGAGAACATTTCCGACACCACCGTGCTCGATTGCGATAGACTTTATACCACACGATTACAGCGTAGTTTGGTTTGTTTTAGTGCATTAACAATTTCAAAGTGCCTATCGTAATAACTCGCTACAGCTACGGTCGCATGAGCGCATTCAGAATCCCTTGTTTATGCAAGAACGTCGTATTTGCGGTGTTAAGTGTTTAATTTCGAACTTTGTTAACCGTCATTAAGGTGCATAATCGTATGTTTAGTTAGTCTATTTGCGAGTAAGGTGTGCGCGTACGGTTTATCCTTGTGCCGCTGGCGCCGGCGTCGCACTTATAGCGCTATTTTTTCCCGCAGCACACCACGTCGACCTAATAATTTATTCATTAAAGCTGTAATTTATTCGTATTTTATACACGGCCAAAGTAATTTTCTAGTTTGCGAGTATTGTTGTAGTTTTTATTTGCCGATTGGCAGACGACTGAGGTAAGCGTGGGCGCGCTGCGGCGTCTCGTCGCCGGGTTTCATTAAATTAAATGATTGCGTGATGCTTTTTAGTGTGGGAAACTCTAGTGAAAATCTCTCGATGATAAACACATGAAATCTAAATAAAAAAAGAGTTTCTGTTTGTTTTATCAATATAATAGCATTTTAGTAAATATGCTTTATGAAAGTACTTATTACAAAAAACAAAAAAGGTTTTTTCTGTCCGTCTGTCTTTTGGTTCTATCCGGCTAATCTCCGAAATCTTGAATCTTGACGGGACTTTCACTAGCAGATAGCTGATGTTATAAGGACTAGGATGATTGTCTTTCTAGCATAACGAGTAACATAGGCTACTTTTATTTTATTGAAGTACCACGCGGGCGGATCCGCAGGCTTGTGTAATATATTTGTACTAACTCGTGTCGCGGGATCTTCGTGTAACACGGTATTTAACCGCAAGTGGTGGAGCGGGGCTCGGCCTCGACCCGCGGCGCCCATATTTTGCTAAGCCAACCTTGCGACCTAAATTAGTTTACGTAGGTACCTACTTGGTTGGCAATCGTTGCATTGTTTGCTATTATGATGTATGGCTGTGGAAAACAGTTCGTGTTTTGTAAACATTCGTTTCCTCAGATGTTGGAATATATTGCCGTGGTAACATGGTAATGGGGAAATAAACTTAGGGAAATTAATTGGCTTTGAGTAAACACTTACCTATCGTTATAACTCCCATGAGTCTGTGTATTACTTAAGTAAGTCTTAAGTCATAGGTACTTGTGACAAACCTATCAGAATGATCATAGTGACAAACTTTTATTTTTAGAAAATGATTTCCTAAAGTCAAAAATTCTAAGACATCAGTCAAAAACCGTCATATTAAACTATGTTTCGAATAAATAGTTACATATTTATAGACGCAGTGGGATATCGTCTTCAAATAGAACGTTCTAGAAACGAGGGGATGTGGAGTTACACCAAAACCGGGGCCTTGAATATCCACTGTAAATTGACCTTCCAAAATTCATGTTGCTACCCCTCTCAAATCTTAGTATGTGTAGATATTGCAGAGGGAGGGAGCTCAAGATATCTGGCGAAGCTACGCGTAAGCGGCGCGCGTGGCGACAGATGTGAATCTAAACTGAAAAAGTTGGGTACCGTCGGCAGATTAAATACCGATACGCAATCAATTTCACAATATATTTTTTTTCTAAAATACTATAAAATACTTAATAGGAGCTATGAGTTATGACTATTGCCGTCATAAAAAATGAAGCACCAATAATTTCGATAATAAAATAAACATTGGTTATTTACCTTGAAACTACTGCTCGTGGATACTTCGCATTTAACGAACCATAAAAGTTATACCTACCATTACGTCGGCCTATTATCGACGAATTCATTGGGAATTCCTTCTTGTAATTGTAAGTTAACCAACCTTACACAGCATATTTTATCTATATTTGGACGTTTAGACAGACAATTATAATAACCAATATTTTATGCTACGTTTTTAGGGTTCCGAACCCGGACGGTAAGAACCCTATAGTTGCGGTCACATTGTCCGTCCGTCTGAGAGAGGCTTCTGGCTGCTAAACGGAATGGGATGGGGACTTGAAATTCACACCATATAGGTATGTAAATCATTGGCCGCAATATGAACAAATATTAAAAAACAGTTACTTAATTATGATGTTGAAAATGGGGAATACATACGTGGATGATTTTTTAAAATCTACCTATACTTGTATTGTGGTATCGCTGGAAAGGTCTAGTCGTATTTTTTATTTTTTGGCTTAAATTGAGAGATGGGGAACATCAAAATTTTCATTTTCTAACATGATTTGTACCTTGCTTTATCGCGAAAAAAAGGGGCCAAATGCATGTCGGGCCAACATACATATAGGGTTCCGTAGACATTCCACCGCTTTTCAATAATATGTAACCCTAATAATAAACGTGATGGTTCATTTTACTGATGTGAAACATCTAATCTGCAACTCTGCAGTTCTATCAAATGGTTGATAATTTCGCCATATCCATACTTGTTAATTAAATATATATAATATACTTACCTACTAATAAAAAAAACATTTAGACAGGTATAAATAGGAAGTAATAAAAATATTAATCCATATATACAATGTTATACGGTTATGAAGTAATTATAATTGCACTACATAAAAATAAATTTTATTTTGCTGTCACTACACTACTCATGGCATGTGTTTGTTTATCCCGGACAGTGGCGTGTAAATCGGAGCATTGTTTATAAGTTTTATATAATGCCGGCTGCAATAATAAACATAACTGCCACTGGCGCCCGCGCAACAAGCTTTGTGCACTATTTAATGGATTCGTTTTTAACCTCACATTATAGGTACCTATTGATTGCATTTTAATAATTGGAATGTGTTTTATACTTCTTGATAGATGGATGTTTTAAAATAAATATTTAACTAGTCTCTATATTTAGTCGTTCTAGGAGAGAATAGAGACATATAGCAAAAGCAGATAGAAGTCTTATCGTATAAAGTTTAAAGTTTTTTTTTCTTTACAGGTAATAAAAGGAGAACATGTCGTCTCATAACGCTATCACTAAAGACCGTATTAATAAATCTATCTCAAATCTGACAGCAGTCTTAAGTACGGTTTTGACATGTCATTTTGTACTCGTAATTACATAAGATAAGACAGACTTTCCAAGATCGCTCTCAGACTTGAGATCGATTTGTTAATACGGACCTAAACTATCAACAGTGAGCAGTTAAGTAAACAAAACCCTAATAATTAATTCAATTCCATCAGCCTTTTGTTAACAATAAGTTTGTTTGATTAATTGATGACAACCTCTTTTTAGCTATCTAAGTATCTACATAGACTTTAAACATAAGTGGTCACCTATTTATTAAGTTACCCACTAAAGAATTTGAAACATTTATCTGGATAAATGGTTAGAGCTTTTGTGCCTATGATGACTTCATTTTTCTTTACTAACAACGGTAAAATTAGCAAATTACAAGCTCCCATGCGTGCTTGTATAATTTCCGAAGGTGGGTACAACTTTCTGCATCTCGCTTTACAATATGCATGCAATGCAACAAAGCAACAACATACAAAACTATAATAATCGCCGAGCTATTAGCATAACAATTAACAATCGGCGTTTTTCCAAAGTGACGCAGTGAAAAGGACACAGTGCATTGTTTGTGAAACACCGGCGCCGGCGCACTCGGGCGCCGCCGCATCCGCTAGTGACGCCACGTGTTTTGTCGATAAACGCGTCAGTCATAATAATCGATTGATTTCGACACCGCACAATACCGTTGTTGCTGGTTCTGGTGACAACATCGACGATATATCACGCGTCGGGCGTATTTTCATTATGTTCCGATTGTTAATATTTTTGGTGTCTTGTTATGTTCGTATTTAAATCGCAAAATTGAATTAATCAACTTGAAAATCTTCTACTTGCGTGCAAGTTTCAAAAGTTTAAATATATTTATTAAAGCCTTTAAATTGGATTAGAAGTTACGAGACAAGTAGTGGCGCCACATTGCTAATAAACACGGACAGTAAATTATTGGGATTATGTATTTATCGATATGACAGTAAAGTTGCTCAGTCGCGCTTGGCTTGTCGCCTGCTGACCTCATTCAGCGGTTGCGGGGCGCGGCGCCTGTCTCGATTGACGATTAGCGAGACCTCGCCCATCCCTAGTATTTTTCGCTATGCAATGAAATAATTGTATCGCCAGACATTGTTACATCTAGAGCTGGCATTTTTTACTCTTCAAACATAAAACAATTATGAACATTCTACAAATAATAAATTGTAATGCTGAACATTAAGTAATGGAAATAAAATAATATTTCTCAATAGATCTAGTTTATGGCGGTCATAACAGTACTGGTGTCGCATTAATAATCATAATTTTATTTTGCAGCTCATGTTGCACAGCTCCTATATCTGTAATTGTCCGCGGCGTTGGCGCCACCGTTCCTTGGCCGTCTGCCATTGCAACAGCTTTTAGTTTACTCAATTAATTTCGAAATCAAAATATTAACAATACGAATGCAATAAAACTATTTTGATAATCATTCAATGCGCAAAAGTTGTCACAAAAATGCGGGGGTGAAAAGTTACGCTAATATACTGTGTAATATCTGCTTTGAATCCGAGCCATTATTCTCGAAAGCGTTTGAGTAATAGTCTATTGAATCATGCGAAGAAATTTTTATAGTAAATTGCTGAAATACACCAAACAATTACGTTTTATAACAAAATACGAATGAAACGGTCGGTGTGCTCGTTTTGCATTCTAAAAGTTCAGTAAATGTTAAATTATTTATTATAATAATAGTTATCGTAAGTATCGATAAAAAGTTGAGTGATTTGCGTCGTCGTCGGTGTGGCGCGACAGTCGTTCCGTGACTCGTTTCAATGCACTTGGCTCGACGCCACCGGTGACCTCATTGCTCGCCCGTTTTTGGCGCCACTGTCTCCTATAATGATCGCTATCGCATCGATGACATGCCAAAACGCGATATTTAAGATCTCTATCGATGTTTATTTGCAAATCGTGTACGCAGCACTAGCGGTGAATTTAGAGGTGATTTTTATTTTTGAATACTTATTTATGTAGGCTTCATACCTACCTATATTTTAATTTGTATGTAGTCCGATGTATTTGTAAATAGTGTAATATGTAATTTTAATACGAATGATATTCTCATGCAACAATGAAAGCTATTGTGTACGGTGTCATACAATCTAAATATAGAATTGATAAATACCTACACAGTTCTCAGACCTTAAGGGCCGAGTTCTCCTACACATTAACGAACAGTTGGAGCAGTAAACGACTGTTGCCAGTATATTTAACAATCTGCACTGTAACGGTCCGTTAATGTGGTAGTGCACTCGGACCCTAAATAAATTACACGAGCAGACAGTGTCTGCTTATCAGCCGCGACGTTGTATGGCAATCGTTAAAAGTGACAAGTCCTTACAATTGTCTGTATTTATCATCTCAGTCCAATGTCGTAGGTACCTACACTGCTCACATTGTTTCATTTCAAGTAAGTTCAAAGATATGAAAGATCACGTTACTTCTATGTAAAATGCACGCAATTTGATAGCACTATTTCACTGTAATTTTCAATAATTGCGATGTTCTGGGACTTTATTCTTCTAACGCGAGTGTTTTTTCTTTAGTCGTCATTATTTATTGTCTTTGCTGTGTCATCTAAATGAATCATTGAAGTTTGTATCATATCAAACGCATTTTAGTTCTAATTTCCATTGTTTACGCATTTTATTAACGCGTTTCACGAGGAACGTGCTAGTTAGACTTTGACAGTTAATATTACACGAACATTGGAATCAAATGTTTAATTTAAATATAACTTAATAATAAAATATTGCCATCATTATTAATACTGCAAGCAGACTCAAAAATTGCAGTTTGGATCCAGTTGGACGCCGACTGCAAGCACGGAGGCGTCTGCGTCCATCGTCAGTCCGTTTAGAGTCGGTTGGCAGTTTTGATGCAGTTTTATTAATTACAATTACTTAACTAATCACAGGTTAATCAACTACAGTTGATTAAGTACAGGGCTCGTAAAGGCTGTTCAAGAACCGTCAACCAAGCCCTATGTTGTATTTTATTAAAGCTATTTGTTCTCCTTGCGTGTCAAGAAAAACAGTGAATTATAGTGTCTCTGGAACATTTTTAATCGCGGTTCAATAGGACGGCCATAAATCTGTCTGTTTGTCTGTCAGTGCGCAACGGCTAATGCGTTTCGGTTGCGACATTAGGCACTTAGCTGTTTACAGGGCGCACATGCTTGTGAAACTAGTGTTTTACGAGCATCGACCTATAACTCTACCTAGGTGTGTTTAGCCGATTATTATCTTCTTACGTCGTAAAATGTTTACGTACGTCTGTGGCACTATTAAAATATTTTTGGAGAGTGACTTTTACTTGAATCGTTAATGATGAATGTTGCAATAGGTAGCACCAGTGTTAATAAACAATACTTTTCATAAGGGAATCAGCGCTATTCAATTAGTCTGAGCGTCCAGGCGTACTGAGAGACCTTCGTAGTTGTAACTGAGGAGCGGCCCACGATCTAAATACTCGTAAAATAAATGTATAATACATTCTCATAATGTACCTAACTTATCCTACTGAGCTAAATAATCGAACGCACTCTGTTGAGTTTTATTAAGAGTTAGGTCGGTCGGTACACACCGAGCCCTTCAGGCCAGGAAGCCGCAAATATAAATTCAGGGACCCCCACTTATTTGGATGTAAAATCCGTCATATTTTGACTTATTTTATACAACAACAGCTTATGTCACCCGGACCATAATATCGAATCGATTGACATTTATTGAAATTGGTTGGGTACTTTACTTAATAGTGCCGTCTAGGGACGCCCGACGAAGCTTTATAGTATAAAGCGTAGGGCGCCGCAGCTCTGACGTCATCGTGTAACGCCACTGACGCTTAGCACGGATAGAGTGGCCGCGCGGCGAGCGCCCCGAACATCCGTATAGAAGCTTAGCTTAAAAAAAAGAAAACGCAATCGATTTTCGAAAACGTTATCGCTCACGATTTCTTTTATCAAGTACAATTATTTACAATCGAGTTGGTCCATCAACATGTGTTCATTAGTACAGACAGACAGACGGCCCAATTAGGTGCCTGTGTAATTGTTTTCCGGTCCTTTCTTTATACGATCGTCTGACGTCGCCCTTAATTGATTCGATCGTAATGGCTCGGTGGTTGGGTCAACGGGTTCAATGCTAGTCCTCTAGCGGTCTTGCCCAGTTGGCATTAGAAGAGCCTATGTATGATTGCTGGAAAAGCTTTCAAAGGCTGACCTTTCTGCAATGATCAGACAAAAAATTCATCTTTTTTTATAAATACGAGTATAACAAAGTGGGCAAACAGCGTTCCGATCCGGTGGTAGATTTACCCTCGCCACCTCTCCTGGCAGCGGCCCAAGCCGAGGTCGTGCCCCTTGTGGCGCCCTTGAGCTAGCTGCCCCCCTGCCCCTCTGGCTGGAGCGCACTCGCGCTCGCCCTCTGTCCGGGTGAAGTTGTTATGGCCACTCTGGCCAACAACATAGTCAATAAAAAAAAAAAAGTGGCCAAACAAGCGTACGACGACTCGCCTGATGTCAAGTTTTCACTCGTTGCGGTTAAGTGGGTAGGAGAATTATCTAACAATAATGTAATTGATAAGTCATATGAGATGTATCACTTATGCGCTTAGGATTAACGAAATACACCCGAGAGAATCGCTGTAACCAAAATAAATCACCTCGCGGCAGTTCTAATAACATAATTATTTCGTTCCCATGGTGCCGCAACATTCATCCATCTGTCACGTATAAAATAAATAAGTTAATTAACAACAGTGTTGTTTGTTCGTCTTTGATAAGGGTAAGCATGCTTATAAACTTTATCGGTGGTAGATATTGGAAAAAAAACACGGGTTCTGTCTACTATTGATTTGGGTGATATTTGGCAAACTTAACTCGTGTTAAAAAATTTTTTCACTTGCAATTCAAATATTTATTATAAATAAATAGTGCCTTTTTGCCGGATTTTGTCTCTAAGTACTTAAATATAACGGTTCCAAACAAACTATTAAAAACATAGTTAAGTTCAGAAGTAGATTACTTATTCTATTTTATTTTGTTAAGTACTTTTAGTTTGTTTCTTAAATCTGTAAATTAATATTCCGTAGGTGTCATAAAATTGGCCCAAAATAAATGAAATTAATGAGCGCCATCAAGTTGTTCTATTTAAAGCCAAGAAAATTTTCCAAACGTGATCTGAATTAGTTCAGAAGAATCCGTAAGGGCGCGTGCCACCCAAAGACAAAGGAACGGAGTATAGTAAATTAATCAATTTATAGACAGAACATAAAAAATCTGCAACATAAAACGATTTTTATTAGTTACTGCATTGCTAACTAGAAACAAAAATGCCCTTTGAATACTTATTGGACCTTAAGGAATCCTCACGCTCATCAATAACACAAAAAATTAATAGTTTTGATTCGGAATTAATCGTCCAATCATGTAATGTGTAGCCCGGGGCTATTAAACCAAAGATGGACCATTTTTCGCCACCCACGCGAGCTCAAATCACGCTGAGATATTAATCTGATCATGTATACTGTCGTGACTTTTGTAATTATTTTAGGTGTGGTCTGATCTACCATGGGATTATCGGGAGCATAGTTTGAAAGTAGATTAGTAGTTTTATCGGCCGAATACTGAAATGTAAACGTTCTGTAATTTTTTGTACGGCGGCGCGTTAAAATTATGCAGTTCTCAAATTTGAGGTGTGCCTATTCGGTGCTATATCTCACAGTTGGCGCCTATCTTTTATTATCTGTTTAAGTTTTTCCAAAGATATTATAAAAAAAGCATTTGTTTTTGTTTCTGTTAAGTAGGTAAGCAAATAAGTTCCGTGGTTAAACAATACAAAATTAATTATGCCAAATCGATATTAAGTGCTATAGATTATCGATTATACTTTCTTATGAGGCGACTGTTTTTGTCAGTGAAACGTGATATCCTATTGCATTTCCTGCAGTCGAAGCTCTCGTTGATGTGAAATTATTAGCATTTTATTGATTAATATTTGCATAATTTACAAATACATGTAGTTAGTATTACATGGGTCATGCATAATGGGTATTTTGTCCTCTAGTCAACATTCCACATGTCCTTATTTTATACCGAATTGGACCTTGATAATATAATAATAATTTTGCCCCTTGAACGTCCCACCCATGAGCAACGGGCCTCTCCTCAATACGAGGGGGATTCAGGCCGCCCATAATCCAACACACGGGTTGACGGATTCCACATCTCTATCGAAAATTGGTTAGATTTTCTAAGACACAAAATATTAAAAAACATATATCTATAACGCCGACTCACAAACCACATTCTTCCGCCATAACATTAAAATAATACGAGCATATGTCTTTTAAATTATCATTTCACTACTATAAATTATAGTCGGCCTGCATCCGTCGATTAAAACACAATTTGAGTTCGAAAATTGGTATTAAACATGCGGCCATGGTGTGCGGGTAGAAGTGGGTTCATGCCAATTTGATCGAAAATTATACCTTTGATGGATGTCAGAAACCGTACTTTTTATAAAAAAAAAGTTAAGCACCACATTACTTTTGTCATTCCAAAAAAGGGGGTTAGTCAATTTGTAGTTTGTTTATTTGTTAAGTATATTTTCGTAGAACGGAAGAAATCAAGAAAAAACGGTTATTTGTAACAGTAGGTAAGGTATCTTATGCATTAGGTACCTAGGTATATTATAGGCTCAGCATGTACTGGCTGTGAGACAACCAACACTGGTCTTCCGGTGGCGCTGGTTGGTGACGCCATGGTAGCTATACACATAAATAACCTAAACATAACCAAAACTAACCTAATAATAACATAATGTATAAATTAGTTTATATAACACAATAACACATAACAACGAACTGTTTAAATAACTATACAACACGTAGGTAGTCGTATCAGTAAATTCTGTACTTAATTTGAATTTACAATCATCCTAAAAATAAGTTTATCTCTCAAGTACGTGACGAAGCGAGCCGAAGAAACACGAATGACAAACGACCAGCATTTAATGTCAATTAGCGAAGCGTTCCCAAGGAATCGCCAGTTTACCTATAAATAATGTCCAGTTACGCCCAGCTGTGGCATATTAGATCCTAACACGTAGAACATACGGGTTAAGAGGAGCCCAAAGACAATCGCAAAAATAATTTGTGAATGCATTATAGAAAACCCTGTAACGGAAATTACTATCGATTTTCTCAAATTTATTCCGAAAGGAATGTCCGCAGTCCGCACCATGTTTGTTTAATTAATTATATTTAATAGGAACTCATTTACATTCCTCAAAGGCAACATTTCCCCTCAGTTATAATTAACGTTTAATTATATATCTAAATTACTATAGTAAAATTTACGTTTTCAATTAGGCAACTAAGCGACAGACGAATAAATATTTCCAATTCGTCAAACCGTACCAAACTTGTTTCTTCAATGATTTTAGTTTAAGAACACAAAAAACGCGTTCACGGCAACTAAGCGGCATGCAGTCGTCTAAATTAGAAGCCTTTGCAATTATAGACCCAAGCGAAATCGTGATCTTCACCTACTCAAAATTGAAATGTCCTATTTTACCAATAAAAGAAATGGACTTACCTCCTTATTCTTTTATGCTAAACGCCAAAGGGTAAGGGTCCCTGTTGTCGATTATTGTTTTAAGACGTTTTCGTCGTGGTCGGGTTCCCGCGGCCGACGGTGGGCGGCTACCCTGTAATCAGGCCCGCGTGTTCTTTGGGAGCGGTCTACGGTGATTATAGGAGGAATTTTACGGCTCCTTCGTTAGTCCGTCAAAATCATAGGCCCGTCCGGTTAATGGTTTAGAAGACGGCCTGTGAAACGATTTTGTGTCATTTCCGAGACTCGATCATGGAAAAAATTATAACTTTAAAAGACATCGCATTTTGTAGACGTAATTGTCTGTGAACTGTACGAGTTTTGTAAATAAAAGTGCTATAATGCGAGCGGTGGCTCGGCTCGTAATGATCGTTCTGTAATTTTGTCCATCTGCTGCATGCTGTGGCGCCTGTCTCGAGTAAATGGCCACGGTTGGTATCACCTGCGAGCCGTTTTCAAGTTAATTAAACGTGAAATTGCGCGGAATTTAATAACGCGGCATCGGAACACTTACCCTACACTAGTAAGGTCTTAAATACTGTGCTGGGGTTTGAATAGTTTATGTAGTTATGAACAACCTCACATTGTCCGTGTAATAACAATATAAGCAAATTTATAATTATAGCGATACCAATTTGTGATTACAATATCGTACGCGGCTAATGAAAAAATACGACAATTGTATGCCGCTAACTGGATCCATATAAAAAATGGCGTCTGTCTGGTTATCAAGGGCGATTAACGAGTTGATTTAAAAATATAAATTGAGTTATCCATGACTGGTAAACGTCCCTTTAATTGGAAATTTTAATAACCGTGAATTTTGGATAGACATAACGAGTAGTGCAGTGGACATAATGATTCAATTAACAAGGAGACTTAGATCAATGATTCAAGTCAGTTGGGAGTTAAAGGGTTTGCAGACTCTTGTAATAACTTGCTTCGTTCAGAAACTAGGTTAATGTGTCTCTTCTCTATTGCTCAGCTTTTCTAATCTCATTGGTGTTTTTATTCAGTTTCGTGCATTTAAGCGTTTATTTGTAAGTTAAAATTGCTAATTATGATTTGATAAATGATACCCCACTCAACAAAGTGCGTCGAGTTTATTTTCTTTGTTTTTCACATTAATATGGCGTCAGGATGTCGCCATATTGAATTTTAATTACTGTCATGTCTTTAGTGTCACTCGCAAGATTAAGACAACTATATTGACGCAAGAATCATCAAAATCGGTCCACGAATTTTGTCTCTAGAGTGCCACAAAGGAACAAACAAACCACACCTACATACATACACAGGCTGATAAACCCATTACCCTCCTTTGTGTCGCGCAGTCGGGTAAAAAATAATTATGTAATATGGACTTTCAGTCGCCCGAAGCTATCCGACAGACACGAAAACTCAACCGACAACGTGTTCGTCTTCTCGGCAAATAACCGACAGTCGATCCGATAATTGCCGGCAGCGTCCGACCGCCACTTAAGTTAACAAACTGATTATTGCGGAAGATTGCACTACAATTTTCTTCTGGCTAACAGATCCTTACCGTGCGTTGGAGGAGCGCCAGTGTATTTTTGCTTATTACAAACAATTTGTGAAGTATGTAAGTAATTTTGCGGTTTGCTTTCTTAGCTGCTGAATTGTTTGCGGTTGGACTTTATTGAAAAGATAAATTTTGTCTCCTTGTTTAGACTACCCTCTTTATTTATCCTACCCTCGTAAATTTAACCATACTCCAAAACATAATTACGTAAAATATTATCTTGTTAAGAGCTGAAATTTAACAAGTGTACTGAATCAAGTCGTAAAACCAAGAATGCCTCTTTTTTCAATTTGTAGCGCATTACACCGAGCCGAGCTCGGTAATAAACGTTATTTGGTAGATGGTAAAAACAATATTTGATGCCGGCCGGTGCCCGCCGATGCCCCGCCGCGTCCGGCACAGGCGACCACACGGGTCCCGTCATCGGCGCCCCTTTCAGATGTACGATGCACGTTTCACTTGATGATGTGGTATGAGTTATGGGCGACAGCGATTCGGGATGACTAGTGCGATGATAATTTACTAATTTCAGTTCAATTGCAAATTGAAAATGTAATTTATTACAATTGAACATAAATAAGTATACGAGTATGTGAAAAATCAAAACGGACTGCGTAAAAAGTGAACTTAAAACCTGGTGGCTGAACACATGTCTAAGTCTTTATCAAAACTGTGCTCACCACACTTATAATAAAGTATACTATATACTAGACCATCTGCCTAGTAGCGTGTTCCTCATTGTTGCGGGTTAGGTATGATTTTCCCATCGTTGAATCTTCTGATACAGAAGTTAACAATCTTGAACAAGGCATATCCTAGCATTTTGAACCGCCCAAAACGAATTTCATGGTTACATTTCGAACCTGGAAAATCATAATCCGCTGTCTCTCACATCTCGGGCTGATCACCCATCGTCTGTTTAAATATTTGTTGTTATATGAACGAGATGCTGTTTGTTTCTACCGGCGCGGGAGTGCCGGCAGTAGTTAGCCTCTGTGTTTGTGTACGTGTTTCAGACATTTAGCGGCCTCCAAGGAGCGGCGGCAGTGTTTGAACGGCCGTTGATTGTGTTAATTTCTTAATGCGACTGCCCATTCTCTTTACCATGAATGTAACTTTGAATGGTGTGCTTTGGAATATTTTTGTGAATTAGATATACCCTGTAAAGAACCTGCTCTAGCTATGAAAACCAAATATAGGAAGCTGTTGCTTGCTACATTTGTAACTAACATTTTAAATTAATGTATCAACACCTTGCGCCATAGTTTGTCAGTAACTGAAACATGGTTATTGATTTCTTGATGATCAAAATTACTTGTCAAACATGTTTTATGCTTCATATGCTAGGTGCCACAAATTGACAAGCAATGTTGATCGTGTACGGAGTCCATAATGTTGGCGAAGTAATTTTTGTCTGAAGTGATCAAAGTATTTTCTTTCAGCGCTGACTGAATTAAATAGCCATGACAGTCGAACTCGAATTTTAAACACAGATTAATACAACATAAGTTTTAAAAATACCTACATTACAGTAACATTTTATTTGCAAAAGCATTCTCTTCGAACTCTCAAACAGGTTCTCTGGCAACGAATTGAATTAGCATTAATTAATCAATGCCCAAATTCGCCAAAACACGTTTCTTCTAAATTAATTGCCACTCACTTCTAGTTTAGGATTGAAAAGTGATCTTTCAAACAGATATTTTAAAGAAATCAATGGGACAGTCAGTGTGTTAATTATGTGAATAAATAATGTAGCTATGCCGAGTTAACATTCCAAATGAAAGTAGATTCTTTACTACTGATTTAAAATGCTAGGAATAAAATTCATTTTTAATACACAATTTTACCGCCTTTATTTATTTACTGAGTATTTGGCTTACAGCTTGCGCAAAAAACCAAAAGGTATGAAAAAAAATTATAAATTATTCACATATAAATTTATCTATACATCTACTAGGTGAAACAGAAAGGGTATACTATTTTTTTTGCAACTTAACTTTGTAAATCTTTAACTATCGGCTTTGTGGGACAGTTGAAGTACTAAAGGTTTTGTAGACTTGTGAAATCGGTCAACAGCTGTATTCCTATAACACCTTTTGTTTTTCAAGTTCCCTCCAAAGCTGATGGTTTTAGAATTAGAAAGTTAAGTTTTGAAAAAAAAAGTATACCCATTATGTGTCACCTTGTATACAAATAAATAAAATTGGAGTGTCTGTTTGTAATATCAAAATAACACCTTTTCACGTAAGGTGAAGGCGCCTGTCTAGCCCGCGAAGTTCAAATTTTTTGAGTTCTTAAATTTTTTTTCAAAATCTGACAATAATAAAAGACAAATTTTGTAATTCGCGAAAAAGACCGTGTGCAGTGCATTTATTAATACATTTATTTTACTCTAAATAAAATCACGGTGTATAGGTATGATACTAGTAAATCACAAAATATACAAAAATTGCCAGATTATCTGGATAGCTGTCGTTCTTGAAATGCACAAAATGCACGCGGGCTGCACATGAAAGTACATACGACACCTATAGCAAAAACGCGATTTAAATTTTTTTTGTCTGTCTGTCTGTCTGTCTGTCTGTCTTGTCTGTCCGTCTGTCTGTCTGTCTGTCTGTCTGTCTGTGTGTTTGTTCCGGGTAATCTCCGAAACGGCTGGACCGATTTCGACGGGACTTTCAATGGCAGATAGCTGATATTATAAGGAGTAACTTAGGCTACTTTAAATTTAGAAAAACAATTAGGGTTCCGCGTAAAACAATAAAAACACATGAGCTCAAGGGTATCTCCGAAACGGCTGGACCGATTTTGACGGGACTTTCACTGGTAGATAGCTGATGTTATAAGCAGTAACATAGGCTTTTATTTTAGAAACAAAAAAAATGGGTCCTGTCGCGCGGGCTCAGAACGCGGGAGCGGGCTTTTTTGTTAAGTTAAATTCCACGCGGACGAAGTCGCGGGCTCAGCTATATAATATAAATATACAAGTCCAATAAATTGCCCTAATTTGTCACCAAATATTATCAATGTCAATATTGCGCTGAACGAACATGTCGGCGAGCGAAATGCGCGCGCACACGGCAGCATTGCGGAGACTTCAAAAAGCTGGGTGCCCAAAAATAAATAAAAATAAAAAAAAACCTTACAATTCATTTTAATTGGTTCGGTGCCAATTCAAGTAAGTAGGGGTAGGTTCCTAAGAAGTGGTCCTAATGTAGAAAAAAATATCTAACTTATTCTACAATTGACGGAGAAATCGGTGAACATACCAAAAATATTAGATAGATTTATAGAATATCATCATTGCACCTCGCCTTCTCTAACTGTACTAATATAAAATTTATGTTCCTTCACAAGTGTGCCACCGTGCCTTGGGATATTTTCAACACTACTAATTAACTATTTGACTATTTAATTATGGTAAACACCATCATATTTCATTTTGCTTATTCTGTCCGATCCCATGACACCGACTTTGTATTTCGACAAAACCCACGCACGACAATTTGTCAAATATAAAATGAACACAACATTTAAACGCGCAAAGCCCCGAAGCATTAGCTTTTAATAATCGAATTACTTAACGATTGTCAAATTTTCAAACTAATAAACAGTTTTAAGATAAATAACACGTTTCAAAACATAACTGCATACTGTGGCCACCGACCTTCTCACCTCTGTAAAGAACACCATCAACAATCTCAGTCGGCGCGTCTTATCTCTGCGCCGTTAGATTCAAAATGGTTCGTTTTAGTTGTAAAACTATCTTGGTAATAGCTAATCCGCTATAAATAAAGGTGGAATTCCATAGAATATTGTAATGCAGCTCATTAATCGTAAACGAAGCAGTAATAAATGAATCGAATCAATTTATACCGTTGTCAGAATAGAAAAGTTAATAAAATTGCCGTGTCTGTCTAATTTATACTGCGTGTGGACTTAATATAATCGATTTCAGTTCGATTATCTATGTCGGGCGGCGGGAATTACCTGATTTTCATTTTATAGCATGTTTACGTACGTCGGTTAAGAGAAAATAGTCATAACAATATTTTACCTAAGGATTTAGATATTTGGTAAGCGGCCCGCCCCGGCTTCGCACGGGTACATTGCGGTTACATTATTCGAGTTTTAGTAAGGATCCCTAATTTTTTTTAAAATATATTATAGCCTATGTCACCCGGGGATAGTGTAGCTTCCCAACAGTGAAAGAATTTTTCAAATCGGTTCAGTAGTTTCGGAGCCTATTCATTACAATGAAACAAACAAAGTTTTCCTCTTTATAATATTAGTATGATTATAACTTTGTAATAAAAAAAATATGATTTTTTGATTCCCTTTTATATCATGTACACAGTAGTAACTGGCGTCATCGAGACTTGGCGCGACGGTCGACAGAAAAAAGTAATCACAAAAAAACAACAGCTCATCAACTGAGCTTTAATAATGATCTCTTACATTTGCGTATGCAAATAAGGTTCAATTGCTCATCGACGAGCATTTCTTTGAGCGCGCCGCTAACTAAACGCGAGACGTTTTATATTGCGTTATAAATAGTACCAGCTAATTTATGTAGTGTTGCTTCTGGTACAGCGAATGTGTTATGGTTTGAGTCATAGCTCCGACAAGGTTTAATTGTGATAGGAATCAGGCATCGGACCTAGGCGGATTCTTAATGAAGAGTCAAGAATCTTTGCCAGCGCGATTTTAAATATCGCAAACTAAGCATTTCAGAATTTGACTAAAATTAAAAACAATCCGAGGTTATAAAAGATCAGTCGAAAATTACGTTACTTACCGCGTTTGTGTTAACAACACAATCTAAAATTAGTACCTATAACAAGTTGTAACTCGAGTACTTGTCATGTGTAACTGTTAAGTCGGCGCCTGTCATGTTACACCGCGTATCTAAGACAAAAGTAACTACCGCAATCTACAAACTAAGCTACCATAAGCTTCCGAACATCCGTTCATACATTACCTTAACATCTTTAAGAATTTTTGAAAGGTTATTAAAATTACTTAATTTACACAAGGCGCGGCGCCTAAGTAGTGCAAAAACCAACGAATGCATAAAGAGTTCAATGTAAATACAAAAAACCTGAAGTAAATACATGCACTGAGTTAGCATGAGTTTGATTTAATTAATAGCAATGTGGGTGGATGATTAGATATGAACACAAATTCATCAATAAGAACTAGAAAGTTTTCGTTGCAGCCTGAAATGTGTAACAATAAGGCGTTCAAACCGTACTAGTCGCACCAAAGTTCCTAATAATATTTTTATATAGAATCATGTACATCAAAAAATATAATAGTAATAATTTAGCGCTTTTGGACGTCCCACTCCGGGGCTCGGACCTCCCCTCACTACGAGGGGGATTCAGGCCGTAATCCATCACGCTGGCCCAGTGCGTGTTGGCGCATTGCACATTTCTTTCGAAAATTAGTTAGGGTTTATTCACGACATTTTCCTTCACCGTAAACAAGTGATATATAAATTATGATTCGAACATAGATTTCGAATATACCAGAGGTGCGAGCCAGGGTTTGAATCCAGGATCTGGTGCCCACAAGACGCGCGCTTAACATCATACGATTTTTAAATGTACATTTGTATATTTAAATTCTGTCGTCTCGCCGGCATGAAGTATACGCGCGGGTGCAAAAAACACGTCGAATCGTCGACGTTGACACGCGTGGAATAACAAGCGCCGGTGATTCACTCGCTGGTCTAGTTGCTAGTTGCTAAGCCCGTGTATGGTAAATAGTTCATATAAATAATTCATTTACAATCATGTATGTTTAGCGACCAACCCTGGGTTCCTTTGGGATTTCTTGAGGTCATTGTTGCTTGACTACGGTTGTATAATTGCAAACTTGGGGCAACAACCTTCTCTAAATGTTGTATCAGTAACTTGCCTAGGCGCATCTCTCATTACGGGTCTCTTTCCATTAATTTTGTTAATAATTTCATAGCTACAAGCTCCAATTGAAGAATTTTGATACCTACCTGTAAATCGATTTATCGTAGTGACGTGTGATGTGCGAGTGCAAATAGTAATTGCGAGGAATCTGTGCTCGGAGATCTCTCGGCCGCATTCCGCTCGCTGCTTCTTTCACCGCGGCCCCGGAGAAAATCTATGAGAGCATTCCATTTCGAATATGATATAATAACCCGTTACGAAACACGCGTGTTTTACCACATATGCTTCCGCTAACTAGAGCTTGGTAGAGAATGCCGCCGTGAGAGCAAATTTTTTTTCTACCAATATAAGGGTATAAATAAATTTAATCAAAGGGAATTAACTAATTGTGGGAAGCTCTACCCATTAAGCTTAAAATTAGGCAAACATTAGTGAAACTTAGTAAGCAAAAAGGTGTTCACTGTTTCTCATAGCTTTCAACAACAACAAAAATATGTTCACTTGTAATAATAATAGTTGTGAAAACTGATAATACCTGACACTTACTATACTCGTCACATAAGTAAAAAAACAAAAACCCCTTCTGTTATAAGCACAAGATTTCAGAACTCATATTAGTTTTTTCAATATCTGATTAAATCGAAAGCCAACCTCTGCTCGGATAAGACCGGAATGCGATCGCCGTTGAAATATTGATTAAGCTTTTTGTGTTACGCTTCAATCTCATCTTGTATGATGTAGCAAGTCAACGAACTGTAGACGCATCAGCATCACACGTCCGTTTTCAAAATAAAACCAGCGTTGCAACACGAACAATTCTCCACTTGTCGCGTTGCCACCTGTGTCGCTAAACATCTGTTCCGGAATGTTGACACACGACTATCGTCGCTCGATGTTTACGCTATTGATTGAAACGGTAAATCTCCAATGAAAACATCTTATGGGACCATATAGGGACACATAAAGGCCTCATGTTTACGGAAAGCCGGCACGCGTCACCCTAATGGACTACCGGATGATTGAGAGCTGTTATGATTTAAGACGACAATTGTCCCGTTCCGAGTTGAGCGGTCTAAAGGGAGCATTGTCGTTGTGACATTTAATGTCGCCTACACAATCGAAGCGAGGCATCGCGTCGATAAGAGCCCATTCGAAACGGATAAAGGTCTTGCGCTCGTGAGGATTCGATAAAGAAAAAACAAAACCAGGTAGTCGGGTAGCCGGCCTTCTGAGGCCCATTGTGGCTTAACGAGCCGATGAATAACTCTTATTCATCGGTCAACAGGTGGCGATATTACGTTACTGGCGGCGCTAGTTTCGTTTTGCACTATTAGGAGTTCGACGAACGCAGTTCATTATTCTAATGTTATTCGAGCGGCGTGAAAGCGCCTCGATAAACTCGACAGCGACGGGACGTGGACGGAATCGGTGATAAATACTCAATTCCAAAACTGTCGTTAGATTGCCATCTCTACAGCGTTGTAATAAGGGTCATACGTGTTATATTCGACCGAAATCCGAGATCGATGGACGCGCTCATTTCCATTATATCAATGCGAAAGCAACGCGGATCCGAAGAGTTATTCAAATCAAATTACTCTATCGAATTACATCACCGTGTAAACTCACAACAACGATCTAGACGTTATAATAAACGGCCGTGGAGTGAATTCTATGTATTTAGCCGCAGACACTGGAACGGCTCTCGGGGTGGCGGCTAACGTGCGACTGAGCAATTTTCCGAGGAAATGACTCCGCTCGAGCACTAACACATAGGTCTTTGCGGTGTTGCGAGCCGCTCTCTATAATAACGTTTGTATTTTATTTATTGCACCGTTCGTCGACATCGGCCGACGCTGTTGTATCGGTGTACCGCTATCTTCGATGCGATATCTAAACCGCTTTCAGGATCGCAAGCCACCTCGCAAAACCTCGTGAATCTCGCGATGTAGACCGCGAGATTATCGTCGCGATTTGTCAAGGTGCAGCAACAGGGAGTATTAAGCCGCTTTAGAGGCTCGATCTCGCTGCGAGATAGCTGCAGAAACGCTACTCGACCCACAGACAGGCCTTTCTCGACTCGCATTCCGATGGAAATTGCCCGCGGCCCGGCCAGATTACTGGCGCCGCATTGGATAATTACGCACCGTAGAGGACATACATTACAGAAGATAATTCAGCGAGTGCAATTAGAGGATGAGTTCGTGATCGCGACCGGTGATGCGAAGTGATAAGCGGATGCCGACCAATATAAATTAACTATGTCCATAGTTATTAAACTGCGCCTGGAGCGCCTGTTTAACATTCCAAGCCAATGCACCGCCGACACTTAAGAGGCTGACGGCGCTTCGCCATATTAATAGTTGTTGAATGGAGCACAGTCGTTAGATGGGACGACGCTTGCCAGCTAGCGCGGACACGTCAGAAGCAACAAATCAAACGGTCCAAATTGGTAGCCATAAATAGTTTCAAATAGCGGACGTCGGAATGCGACAACAAGGCCGCAAAGCAGCCTTGCTTTTTCCGCGTCATCCAATCAGCATAAAGCCTGTTATGTTGGCTCCAATCTGAATAGCAGAGAAACCGGCTGCGGCTCGCGCCACAATCATTATTAACGTAATAAAGTACTAGATAAAACGGAATCCGACAGCGTGTGAACGCTAGGAGAAAGCCGTTGTCGCAACATTAGTTAGGCGCTATTAACATCAGATAGTCGTTTGGATGATTTTGACCAAAACCGTATGTTTAATTACGTCCCCCGATGGCATAGCAACCATAAATGCTTACTAATGATTATGTACAACGAAAAGCTAATAAAACTCAGTTTAATAACGCCTATTCACACCGTCGTGTTGTATGGTGAAAGTAAAAATATTGCTGTCCATCATCAAAGTCAAAAGTAAACATAATGTATATAAAACTGACAGACCACTCAATGTAGACCTTTGCAGATAATCTGACCGAAATAGCTGAGTATTTCTGTTGAGTGTATATTTTGCACAATCTAAACGCTCGATCTAAATTGAAACTCCCGATCTGAAATAAGCGAAGTGCACTGATGAAATGAGCTTGGAACTTGATAGTTCGAATAGTTTCATTGCTATATTAAAGAGATGTACGCCACATACGTAGCGGCGGTTCAGTTATCTTATTAAACAGATCAGCTTCAGTTCCATCGAGCCCCAGCATCGTCGCACAACGAGAACATTTCAATCGCGATTTACCAAAACCGGCTCCCGGGTCCCGATCCGATCGCTCGAATGTTAAATATTTGCTCTTTTAAAATTATAATCTAAACTGAATACAAATTCTTCATTCCTTTTATGTCGTTGAGTTTATTTTGTTTCTTCAAAAGCTTTCCGTTTTGTTAGAACGGTTTCATAAAAGTATTCATGGTTAAGTGCACTCCGGTCATTCGAAGCTCCCCGAAAATCATTTTACCGTTCTCAATTAGTGTCGCAAACAGAGAGGAAACTAGGAAATTAACACCTCGTTTACTGCCACGTGTCCGAGGGTGACGGATTGCTTCGCTCCCTCGGGTTAGGCTCGAATGTCCAAACGGAATCTAGCATCCGTGAAGATGAGATTTATGAGCAGGCGCACCGCCGCCTTAATTTACCCCTAAAAACTAAAGTATATATACGAAATTTTAAGAAGATAAGGAGCACTTTCTTTTATCTTATAATACGCCCTGGCATCGAATCATTAACCTAAACCTGTCTCTCTCTGGCCCCGCTTCATCCTTTTCACCCACATCTCCGGAGGGCCATTTATCAATACCAAATAACATGCCGGGCCCTTTTCTCTTTGGTTTATTTGTTTTTTATTTACCTTATCCTTCGGTGTTCTATCTGTGCCTTCGTATCTGCCTCGAAATTGATTGTAAAGCCGATCTAATGGCATCCGTCCAACATAATGGTCGATGTATTGATGACTACTAATGAGTGATGATGGCATGTTTTAGTATTATGGAAATCTTCTAATCAAGAATAAAGGTACTGAAACAAGTGGCCTATGAAATTACCTACAAAATGGTGCAATAAGACAAGCTGCATACAATTTATGACGGTAATAGAATCTCAGATTCATAAGAAATGTACAGCGCGCTGCAATTAATGGAGGCAATTCAGCGTGCAAAAGCTATTAAAGTTCGCTATTAAAAGTTTCCAATTTCCCGCGCACAAAGGTTCTGTTATTAGCGGCGCGCTGTAAATTCAATTAGCTTTTATTATGCCAACTTTTTATTCTATAAAAAAAATATTTATTACCAAAGAGTTTGTACTATTACAAATTCTATGTTTATTACCGTTTTGACTCCTACCTTCGCTAGCGACTTCATCAGTCGGTTTGAACACGAACAGAATTCCAATGTCGAGTCATTTAACTTTTTACTGGTTTTCCAATTATTCAAAATTCGAAGTTTTAAATCTCCTCATTTATTTCAATAACTTCTTTTACGGCCCTTTTAAACTTTGATTACTGCTATCCTGTCAGTCGATGCATCGAGTTTTTATCGAGATTCTCAATCGATGTCCCGCCGAAACGCTTAGTCAGTGGACAACTCACTAATAATTCAAGTATGTATTAGAGTTTTTAAAACTACACGATTCCGTGAACGAAAAACATATCCTAAAGATGCCGGACCTCAAGGGGGGTCTTCCTTAAGATTTCCGCCGTTCTCGAGGGCAAATAAAGCGGCGTCTCTGAAATTAATTTTGTTTTGTTTCATCGTCTGGAGCCGAAGCATTTACATTGAATGCGGTCGGAGGCTGGCCGTTTGTGGGGATATTTATGTAGGGGCCCGAGGAGTATGACGTGCGCATTATTCATACATGCTACGCACTATGGACCAGCGTACGTTATTTTTACCGGTTCAGACATGTCGTCTATAGTTCTCGTTTCACTAAGATATTGAATATTTTTTATAATTCTCAAGCCAAGGATTGTGCAGGACTATTTAAAGTTTCAGTGTTGTTGCGCAATAGGTTAATAGTAAAATGTTTTATACCCCAAGCACAAACATAGGCTCGGTGAGTCGCGCGCTATGAAACTTTACGACACCGCTAGGCGCCGCTGTGGCGTCGATACTCGTGATTGGATATAGCGCCAATACTGCATTTCCTTTTGCATTTGCAATGGCCGTTTCCTGTATAGATTTATTGGTTTAAGTTTACATTGAATGCGGTTTCATTTTCACGCCTACGGGTTTTATTACTGGCTAGTTTATTATACTGTTTATACAGTTATAAAGATAATGTTCAAAACGTCCGGATCTTTGTCGTGAATCTTACCTATGTTTTGTTCTTTACAGAGTCAAAACCAGATTCAGACGCTGATGGGGTGCGATGTTACTGTAACACGGCGCAATGTGTGGCTACTGCTTACATGTGTCGTTCGCCCCGCAACGGGGGCTGCTACAGCGAACTGCCCGCACCTAGAAGAACGCACCACGCCAGACACGGCTGCCTGCACCACTTAGCTGACACGTAAGTAACGCTACAGCATCAAGGAACGTTTCTGCAACACGTCACGTTATTAAAATGTACGCAGTATCCGAACATTCTAGATTTTTAAATATCTCAATATGCGTCAGATACTTTGTCATTCACGATAGAGAAGTATGTTTTGTAACAATATATCGCGGGTCATCTACGGTCACGCTGTTTTCAAGTTACATTAAGTCGTATTATTACCATCAGTCTTTTTCTTTACTACTTGTCGGCTTTTGTTACTAAGTATTTTTTTCTTTAGCTAATAAATCATTATTAGACTTTACTTTTTTGCGTATCTTTCAAATACCAAATCGGGTTTGCAGCAACAATATAATTGCTAATTTGTTCACCGATTTTAACTTCTCTCGAACAAGGAGGTAAGTCGTAAAAAGTTAAAGGATACGATCCGACAACATTCCCGAGGCGGGTTTCGTCTGAGATTTTATCACGTCTAATTAGGATTCTCATTAATATGCCGCCATTGCTTAAATGTCAACCCTTGACAAAAAGCCGTATATATCATTGGCTAACAAATTGTACTTTTGTATCTTTATGAACGATTTGTGTGCCTACAGTAGCCTAATCTGCAATTTATCTTAACAAAGTAACATTGACATTTGTCTCTAAATCATTTGCACAATCGGAAGATGATTAAGGTGAAGGCGCCTGCCTAGCCCGCGAAATTCAAAATGTTCGAGTATTTTTATAGTTTATCAAAAATCTGAAAACATTTAAGACAACATTTGGTGATTTGCGACAAACACAGTATGCAGTGCGTTTATTAATACATTTATTTTACTCTAAATATTATCACGGTGGATATGATACTAGTAAATCACTCAATATACAAAAATTGCCAGATTATCTGGATAGCTGTCGTTCTTGAAATGTTTTAGAGTAAGTTGGATATATTAATAAATGCCAGTGCAAAAGACCGTGTGCAGTCATACGGTCTTTTTCGCGAATCACAAAATGTGCCTTTTATTATTGTCAGATTATGAAAAAAATCTAAAAAACCTCAAAAAATTTGAACTTCGCGGGCTAGATGGGCGCTTTAGCCTTAAACTTGTCCATTAATCAAAATCACAAATTCATTTTTACTCACAATTTTAACTACACGTAGTTAGAGGTCATTTATTTTTTCAATTGTTTACTGTATGTTTATACTTTTGTTAATTATATTTCCTAATGAACTTCTTATCGAAAGTTAATCTCTTTGTAATCCTACTTTATTGACATTTTCTCATCTACTTATAACTATGTAATTATGATTTGTTTCCAACGATAAAGCTGCGCCGTGTTTCTAACTCTCATCGAGGAATTAATTAACTATTCTTTTGTTGCCTGTGGTTGCAGGCAACGCGCACTGTCATCCATCAATTCTGCTTATCATGCCATGGCCTGTACTCACTCTATCTATATGTTACGTCCCGAGTCGCCACAGACAATTTGTCTTTGGTCATTTTGAATTACACAACCGCTTTCATCATTGCTGCATAATATACCAATGCTCGAGCAAATGCAGCGTTATGAGTTGTCTAATCATATAGCACTTACATATTAAGATGGAGGAATAAAAAGGTAGACGTAATTTTCTCTGCATTCCAGTTTAATTTACCTGGAATATGTGCGTGTAAAGGCTCTACATCATCCAATAATGCGTTTATTTACTTAACAACGTCGGAACATTAAGTAATCAATGTTTTTTTTTGGTCCTCACGGTATGTTCACCTCAGGTTTATTAATTATTCTGACGAAGGCATGGCGGACCCCGCTCTGTTTTTATGCACCGAAATTACCCGCAGTTGATTATCTTATTCGGATCGGGTCTGGCCGGCTCACAGAACTGGTTCCCTGCGCGGGCGCATGCCCACTTTTATTTGTTTAAATAATTTTTGCTCCTTTTTGGCGATCTCCGCCATTATCATCGTTAACGATCGCTGCATTCGCTTCGTTAAGATTTCCATAGAATTCAATTTGATATTCGATTATTTTATCGGTAATTATTTCTCGGTTAACTTGTTTATTGTGTATATAAAGTGCCGTTGAGTGATGCCGGTTTGATGTTCTCGTTTGTTAAGATAAGGGTGACTCTCTGGACTTCGAGTTGAGCCCGGGTCAGGCTAGATAGTGCAGTTCGGACGCCGACCCGAGCTAGCTGGCCTCCTATTGTGTTTCTACAAACCATTCCTTGGCGTAGGGCAATAACATTTGATAGGTTTATATCTCTAAATTGAAAATTTAAAAAACCCCCGATGCGGATAATCTTTGAACGGATGAACCGATTTTCATGAAACAAAGCTAAGAACACTCTCGATCAATATACCTTTCTAACAAAAAAAATAAACAAAATTAAAATCGGTTCCTCCACTTGGGCGACACGATGCCACACATAACACAGATACTCATGTTAAACTTATAACACCCCTCTTTTTTCGTCGGGGGTTAAAAACGGAGCGTTCAATCTATATGACGTTTCCCTAAAGCTTATAAATAATCACCACTTTTATCTGCAAGTATTGATAGTGATAGCATAGAATTATCTAGACAGGTCAATCACATGTCAGTGATCTAGGTTCTTCGTCAGTACCATCTGTATAAAGCTCCTTTGTTCGAGCCACTTGCGTTATTGTTGTGTGTTGTTACAACAGATTGTTATTGTTTACATGTGTGTACATGTTTATTTATTGTTTTAATTCTAATTAATGTGCCTTTATGATGTTTTCAATTGTATATTTGCCTTCAATAGAGTTTATTGTTCTAGGTGATGTTATGAATTATTTACTATGACATAGGCGAATACTAGCCACGAAGTTCTGTGGGCTTCTGTGCCAACATTATAAGTACTTTCATTAAGAATAATATTCAGTAGACTAAAAGTCCGCCAGATGCATCTCCAGATAAAGATTTTAATTGCCTTTTAGATCATTAATACATTCGCTATCTTATCTCCGAGAGTTCTGCGTTCCGTTTTATCTGATGAAGCTATCTATATTCAGGCCAGGCCTAATAAGTTTGCACATTACATTATCTATTTACATACATATTCTGCGTTAATCTTTATTTTGTCTATTAATCAGAATGCGTTGTTCAAATACCATGAAGTGTGCGGTGTGTAGAAAGTGGTTAATTTATTCGTATAATTAGAGCACACACTGTATGGAAGGCTACATATACAGGTGTACATTTCCAGCAGAAAGTGATCTCGCATTGTATAGGATTTTCGTACAATGAGAAGTCAGATTATACTGGAAACTAGCTGAGCCCGCGACTTCGTTCGCGTGGAATTTAACTTAACAAAAAAGCTCGCTCCCGCGTTCTGAGCCCGCGCGACAGCACCCATTTTTTTCTAAAATAAAGGAGCCTAAGTTACTGCTTATAACATCAGCTATCTACCGGTGAAAGTCCCGTCAAAATCGGTCCAGCCGTTTCGGAGATTACCCGGAACAAACACACAGACAGACAGACAATTTTTTTTTAAATCACGTTTTTGCTGTACGTATCGTATGTACTTTCATATGCATTTAGTGAAAAGGTGTTATTTTGATATTACAAACAGACACTCCAATTTTATTTATTTGTATAGATATATAGCTTGATATGTAGCCGTGTCTACGACGAAGAATTAAAAAAATGTATACCTTAAAGTCAATTCTTGCTTATTTTTTATTAACCAGTTATCGCTTAATTTATTCTTCATAGGTAACCTTTTCAATTAGTTAGCAAGTCATAGGGATAGGTGGAATGGATTTTAAATCATTCGAATCTGTATCGGAAAAGGATTCGGAAACGTCTGTATTTTTTGTCAATTTAAAATTTATTTGGAAGAATCTTTAAATGTAAATCTTTAAACTAATATGTATCACGATTAGTAACAGTAAAATAATTTTTAAAATAACTTTAAAGTTAGCCGAAATACAGGCTTTTAAAGTTTCTGAATCCGTTTCCGATATCGATTCGGGTTACAATACCCCCATAAAGTGGATTCAGAGACTTGTGGATTATGTATATACGTTGCATATTTTAAATATCCCTTAAAGACCCATCACACGATTGTAGATGACGTGTGGTGTTTTGAGGGGGGATTAGAGCAAGTAGCCACGATATTTCCACCAATACGATTTAAGATTAGTCGTATGGTTATTATTGGTTGCACATTGACGAAACACCCGGCGCAGTGTGCCACGCAGCATACGCTTTAGGGTAAACCAATCCATATGCAATTTTTAATTAATTATGGGTATTTAAATTTTTGTGTATTACCTAGAGCTGATTATCTCGTTAAGACCTGTATGCACTTGATATAAATAAATTAATAAATTAGCACTTTTGACGTCCCACTCCTGGGCACGGGCTCCCCTCACTACGAGGGGATTTAGGCCGTAATCCACCACGGCCCAGTGCGGGTTTCACATGTATTTCGAAAACTGATTAGATTTCTAAGTCATGCAGGTTTCCTCACGATGTTTTCCTTCACCATCATATAAATTATGATTCACACATAGATTTCGAAAAACTCAGAGGGGCGAGCCGGGGTTTGAACCCAGGACATGGTTCCCACAACTACTCATGTGTCCACAAGACGCGTGCTTAACCAATCGGCTATCACTGCTGTTTATGCACATGATATACCTACCAAAATTATTGCATTATATATTCACACAAATTGGAAGGCACATAGGAACTCAGTGTTCTGTATGAAGCAATGTTTGGCAAACATAAACTTGAGAGTCACGCCTGCGATTGTTCAGCGACCTAGCCACCAAGATTTGCACCAGATAAGATAACATACAAATAGACAACCGAAATCCATGTTTGCTTGTGTGCTTTAAAACATGGCGGTATCGTATGAATTTCCATGGTTTTTGTGACGCATATGTACCGCCAATGTACGAGTAAGTGGTAGTTTGTTCTATCTGAATCATTAGTTTCTAATGCAGATATTATTATACACATTGATTAGGATTTCTGCAGGCTTCTTCTGCTAATAATATTAGTTTCATAAGTTTTATTATTTATTTACATACATAATTTATATTATATATGATTATCACTTGTTTACGGTGAAGGAAAATATCGTGAGGAAGCCGGCTTGTCTTAGAAAATCTAGACAATTTTCGACAGACAGACATGTGAAATCCGCCAACCCGCACTGGGTCAGAGTGGTGGATTATGTACTGAATCCCCCTCGTATTGAGGGGAGGGCCGTGCCCAGGAGGGCGACTTTAAAAGTACTAAATTATTTTATTTCTTTAAATAACAATAATAATGGTTTGTAAGATCATAAATAAATAAATCGTTATTCTATAACATACCAATTAAGATTGTTTATTCTATCTTGTTTATTAAATACTAAATCTATAAAGCTAATCGTTTCTGCAAATTGCCGTACCAATCAGCGAAACAAAGCACTCCGGTCTATCGTCGAAATTATTCAAATTGACGAAATTCTTCAAATAACCACCGTCTCGGTTCCCGTGAGAAACGATACGATACGAGCGTTCACGTATGTTAATTAAAATAGAAGACCGATTGATTACAGCTTTTCCGAAGAGTGAGCGAAACTTGAGAGTCACATTCTAAATCCAATTTGTGTTGGGACAGATTTATAATGTTGTAAAAGTGCCTAATTAAGCAACAGTTCATATTGGGCTGATTGATACTTTTTAGCAAGCAGGTGTCACCACGACGCGGGCAGTGGGCATAGATATCATTAATTATGTTTATAAAATTATTATAATCACTTAAATTTTCTTAATATCTATCCGTTCGTGCCCTATAGTTATACCTATTTGTGCTTTACGAGATTATTTCGGTGATCGTTTAATGGCTTTTGCAATTTTTTTTACTCTATTTAGCCATTGAAGTAAAAAGTCATATTTTTTTAACTATGCGTCAATATTAAAACAACATGAAGTATTTGTATAGAAAAAACAGCGCCGTCCATGGACGCCCCAAAGAAGATAAGTTTTATAGTATAAAGCGTAGGAACTAAGCGTTACAAACTAAAACCCACTCTGTATACCTATATAGGTATATGTCGTGTAACGCTACTGACGCTTAGCACGGATAGAGTGGCCGCCGAACATCCGTATTGAAGCTTCGCTTCAATACATTAGCGAAAGATTCCGATCCGGTGGTAGATTTACCCTCGCCACCTCTCCTGGCAGCGGCCCAAGCCGAGGTCGTGTCCCTTGTGGCGCCCTTGAGCTAGCTGCCCCCCTGCCCCTCTGGCTGGAGCGCACTTGCGCTCGCCCTCTGTCCGGGTGAAGTTGTTATGGCCACTCTGGCCAACAACATAAAGTCAATTCAAAAAAAAAAAAAAAAACATTAGCGAAAATTAGATATTCCGTAAACAGCTCCCTTCCCTTTAATACACTTTTCCAAGACTTACAACTATAGTCCTCCTGACACATGCGTCTAAACAAGTACTGTTTTGTAAGTTAAATGCTCAAGCCGATGCATCAGACGTCTATTCAATATTCAAACCCAATGATTGTAATGGTAAATTTTAATTTTATGTTAATTTATCTTAGCCCGTGAGAACATGATCCGTGAGCGGTTTGCCACACGAAAATAATGATTTGTATTCCGTGGACACCGCGGTGTTATCTCGCGATGGCCACGCAGTACCGTGGCCGGGTCGGTTAACGAATAAATCCATATTACTTTTATTATTTGAGTCTTGAAAAACGACGACTCAAATACAAACATATGCGCCTTTTGCATAATGTTGAGTAAAGCTTACTAATAGCGGCCGACGATAAGTTATAATTTATTATGAACTTTGACTGTCGGGAATAGACTTTGGATTGAGTTATCAATAATACAGTCATATATCTCGCATTTCATTATTCACATTTAAAATAGGCTTAAAATATAATATCCATATTATAATAGCTCCATCGGCTGTTGCTGCCAACAACATATCTCATCGATTTGGTGGCTAGAAAGCAACATACCTACTTAATTTGAGCCACGTTACTTTTACACGTTACGTTAAAGTAACGTGGCTACAAGTACTAATAATTGTCACAGTTTAATTCTGAATTAAGGAATGGTACTTAGTTAAATAACAGCGGTTGCAACACCACACTGGCGTCGGTCAGTTGGCTCTTTATACTGTTGCATAACACCATCTGGGAGGCGTCTGTAATGTGGTAATGGCTTGCAATAATAGACGCTGCCCACGGCACGAGAAGAAGCGAAACCTGTGAAATGGTCTGACTTTTCAAAAACGTGGAACAACATTACTTACATTTATAAACGAGACAAAGCAAAGGCACAGCGGAAGATGTATTAATCCGAAAGGAATTTATTATCATACTCGTAAAGGGTTCTGAGGAAAATAGGGTCTCATTCTTCTCGCAAAACATTAACTCCGTTGAAAGATTTTTTTACATAACAAAATCTGCAAGCTAGCGTACGACCAGCCTGATGTTAAGCGGTTACTGCAGCCTATGGATGCTTCCAATACCAAAGGGATTACACGATACCGATGTTAATGGGATTGGGATAGAGGGAGGGGAAATAGCTACTTTACGCCGGATCTTCTGTGAGAGACTGGTACTACCCCGGTTGAGCCAGTCCGTTCAATTGGCTACAGTTTGCTCTACCACCGTAAAATTAATTATAAGTCCGTACTTTTGAGAGAGATATATTCTTCTGTATCTTTGTAAAAAATTAAGAATTTATTTTCGAACAGTAAGTACTGTATCGATTGGGAAGTTTGTCATTAGCAACTTCTTTGGGAATATTAAATTAATTATTAAGACTACAACTTGGACTATCCGCATAAATGGACACACTGTCGGTTTTTTACTGTGCCACTGTATTTTAAAGCAGAATCATTGCGACGAGGCTGAGGGTAGTTTTTTGCGGCCATACCACTGAATCAATTGGACTCGTTGGAATTAATTCACATTCAGTAAAAAATCGGTTCATGTTCAAGTTCTGAATTCAATAAAGCCCATAGCCTTCATAATAAAACATATTTCATTCGCTTATACTTAGCTCGTTACGTGTTGGACAACTTTTTTCTTGTTGTTATAATTGTCTTTCAGATGTCAACGAATAATATTTTATTTATTTGAGCCACAATTGACGGCTCTAGATGGAACCTAATAAATAAACAATTTCATCGTTATGTTCCAGGCAAGAAGAGGCATTATCGCGATGTCAGAATTCCCCCGGGTCCGGAAGTCCTCCGCCATCCAGGGACCACTCCCTCTTGCTCTGCTGCTTCACAGACCTCTGCAACCACGAGGACAGTCCGCTGGCCAGAGCGCGGCTCAACCTTACCAATAATGAGTTCGGTAAGTGAAACTACTTATTGCATTACTACTATTCAATTTATACTTAACGCACTCTATTGAGATAACTTCTTATTTCTACACAAAAGGCTCACTAATTTCTGTTTCAAAATTTAAATATCTACCAACCAGTGATAAATTTTATCTACAACTAGCTCGAGCTAGAGCTAGACTCGACACACGTTGTCCTGTCTTTTAGGGGTATGAAAAATAGATGTTGACCGATTCTCAGACCTACCCGATATGCACACAAAATTTCATGAAAATCGGTCGAGCCATTTCGGAGGAGTTTGGCAACAAACACCGCGACACGAGAATTTTATATATTAGATTTACATATTCTTGTCTATATTTATTTCAACAGTGATTCTATGTACTTAAAATATTACAAAATGAAAACGCTGCACTTCCCAACAACTTTGTAGCCTGAATAAGCCTGTAATTGGCTGTTTTGATCCCAACCTATATTTACGGGTACATCTTCGATTTAAGGATGAAAAGCCAATGCCATATAATTGTAGATGCGGCTGCGATAATTTCTGTGGAACAGGTTGATAATATACCTTATAGTTTTAACTTCATTTGTTCCAGTCTATAATAGTCTACCGCCGAACATAGGGCTCCAATTAAAGCACCACACGTTCTTATCTCAACTTAGTAAAAGGCTTTGCAATTGCTAACTAGCGTCTTGTATCTCTGTGATCTATCCACGTTCTGTGTTATTTTCCTGCATTCAGTCTTCAGTTTTGATGGCGAATACAGTGCCCCGTAGTTAAATAGTGCTATTTAATGCTTCTTCAGATCTTGCTAGTTTCATACCAGGATGCGCCAGATCTGTTCTGATCTTTTTAATAGAATCATTATCCCTTTAACTATATCCGACGGCAACATACTGTAATATTATGTCGCGATTACCTATATATTTATCACTTTTGTACAAAACATTATCATAACAAACACTACATCAAAGAACGCGCCGTACACTTATTATGACTGACACTAAAGTTACTCATTTCATTTATACCAATAAAACAGTATCAAAACGTACCTCTCACTAAACTTACCGAAACTAACTTAACAATAAACATAAATACCTCATCGACATTGTCGGGCAATCCAATTATCTACCATAGAGAATTATTATGGTCGTAAATCGAACCTAACAACGTTTTCAATCAAACATTGTGAATAATGGAAAATGGTAAAGGAAGTGAGTTGGTCTATCAAAAGCACCGTTTGTAAATTAGTATTTTGAGGTCTTGTAAGCATGGATTGTGGTTATATAATTGTAGTACAGACAAACGTTCAAGTGCTGATACTTATTCACTTAAAGATTTTAGAGGCTTCAGAAATTCTCAGAAAATTAAAGATGATCTCAGAGTTGCAGCATTTATCTATTAATCCGCTAAATGTGTTTTAAGCTTTAAATATAGATTAGTGCGTAGTATAACAGGTATATGAACAAACAAAACCCCGGCAGAACTGAACGCATAAATCTAAATGCCAGAAGACAAATTTATGAAGTTTGTGTTCCGAGAGCTGGGAGAAAGTCTATCTAGCTACATTTCATGTAAAGCTCATGCTAATGAAGCATACAATAAGGTTTGTAAACAATTCGGTCTCAAAACGTCACCTTATTTAAGAATTTAGCAAACGTTTCAGTTACATTTTTTGCAAATAAATCGTCAATTTATAGATTTTATTCCCGTTTAACTATTGTTAAGTAAATCACTCGTTTCTATGTATTGATAAACGAACTGTAACAACGTTTTAAATTAAATTCAATTTGAGACACTCGTATTTTATCAGCATTTACAATGTTATTATATATTGAATAGTCAAGTAACGGACACTCTATTCTATGATTAAACTACGGATGAATGTTAACCGGTTTATCTTTAAATATCTTCGGGGATACTCACCAGGCTGTAGAAACTTTTAAAACGGCAAATTCTCGTTTGTTCGATCAATATATTCGATTCCTATTAATCGATTCTGTAGTTAGTTATCTCTTTCCAAAAACTTCATGTACCTCACTACCTTTATGTTTTTTCTTTACACTTTACCTATAAATGGGAAACCATTGAACTCTGTAAATATATAAGTCTACAGTGAGACATGCATAGGTATCCCGCAAGGCTCGATGCCTGTTCTTCAAAATATTTATTCAATCAATCGTTAGAGTAAATCTATCGTTCCATACATTTTTCTCTTATTCTATCAATATTATCATTCTCTTTGATTACGATTGCTCTCAACGCCTTTCCAAGCACTGTTTTCTATTAAATTTATCAGGGAAGCAAGTTTCCACGAATAAAGATATTATTCTAGCGGAGTCCATATCAAAAGTAAACAAGTGCGCGGGCGCTTGTGAGTCATCTCGGATGCTATACTTATTGTGGATTGCGTCAGGATTGATGTTCTGCAGACGAATTTCAAGTGCAATTATATTTTGTATAAATAGAACATGTGCAAAAATGTGTCACATGTTCTTGAAAAAATAATATATCTCTCATCACGTCATATACTATTAAAGTTCCCCCAGTGAGATAGATGAATTTAGTAGTAACACCAAGAGTGTTTTTAACAAATTGAAATTATTATTTTTGGTCCACAATCAAGCCACATCCCAATCAAGTAATGCTATAAAGCTATATTTCATGCTGTGACATTCATAAAGCCAAGTGAAACTGGAATCTAACGGAGCTGCGGGCAGCGTGTTAATCAAGAGCAATTATTACCCACCTTGCCATCTGTAAATTGTACTACAAATTGCGTGGAATTTACGAGTATTATTGCTTACAATCGCTTCCAGCTAAATACTCGAAGTACAATACTCTTTGTATCATTTTCGCTGTTGTTGTTTTTTTGTATTTCGTTTGTGTATCCGGTTGTACTTCAGAATAATATTTTTAAGTCATCTTTATCGCCTTATTGTTGAAACATTGTAGCGTCGTGATTGGTTTCTATATCCCATACTAATAAATCGATCTCAAGTCTGACAGCGATCTTGGAAATGTCATCCCAGTACAAAAGGCTCGTATGGCATGTCAAAAGCGTACTCAAGATCGCTCTCAGCCTTGAGATAGATTTATTTATATACACTACATATTGTGTAACGAATTGTACTTTTAAATTAGAATATAGTTGATGCATAGCGTACTCCAAGACTATGCCTTTAGGACTGTTTCGTATGAATACAGATTAGCATTCCAGATCAGTGCCAGTTTCCTTACCATAATCGTTTTCGCTCGCGGCCGTCGTTGATGCGCAATTGTTTTAGCTTTATATTCCTTTGTTGGAATTAACAGGGCATTCATTTCAAGCCAATCTGAACCGTATAACATTACCATTAACATTTATTTCTGTTATAAATAGCCTGGGACCTGTTTCGGTGACCGCAGCTTGGGAGCGATTTTTAACTATTACACAAAGGACTCGAGCTTTCGGTCGTAGAGAGATAATTAGAAGCATTTTGTTGACTAATTTATGGGCTTGGTCTTCCTGTTTGGATGTATAAAGTGAGCGTATAGGATTTGTGATCCATTGTGCTACTGTTATTTTTTACAATATATTAAAAATATTGCTCATTCGTATTTACAAATTATATCCTGTAGTTTTAAGATAATATTTTCCTTCTTGAACAAGCAATTGATAATAATAAATCAAATGAGATCTAATCTTCGTCCACTCGTAATTTTGGTAATTTCACAATAATAGTCGATGACACAATTTGAGGGTAGTTGTAAATTTAAAACCACGGTGATCGTTTAATGGCTGCTGTGAATTTACGATTGACCAATCGGGCGAGTGAGTGATTTATAACTTTCTGACCGCGGAACACATAAAGCCATCTGTGTCAAGAATTTTATGATGTCATGATGAGATAAGATATTATGTTGTGGTAAAGGGTTATCATTCGTTGAAGATTCAGGAAGTCTTGAAGTCTTTCAGCCTTCTGAAAACTAGTCTGTACTAATCTAAAGCCCATCTTGGATAAATTTAGTCGAATACGAGTATGTTCTTGAACTTGATAGAAGTCCCGCTTTTAATGACGACGTATAAGTTTTAAGACAAAATAAGAATCCTTTTAATGTTCCAATAAACAATATAAAAATTACGATTACATTAAACGTAGATCGATGGGAGTATTAAATCATTAATCAATAATCAGTTTCCGATATCGATTCGATCCTGGGGTGCTCAACTTAGCAACGATAACCGATATAATATCGTGACATTAGTCGTGTCGAATACTACTCTAAATTCCACATATTTTGCCGTCGTATCGATTGCTGAACGAACGATACAAAATTATCGTTAAACTGATGTTTTGCGAATCCAGTTGCGAGCGTTATTGGAACAGTTAACAGACTACCCCTCCCTCCCCGCGGTTGTTTGCTGTGCAAGTTTACGTATTCCTAATGTGAAGGTGTTAGAAATAACATTAACTGTTTGCATTTAATCTTTCGTCACGCACAAACATCGCTAATCGTCTGCCATAAACTGGAGAAAGTGAAGAATATGGCGCATATATGGGCATTCCTTTAGTAATTATGAGCAATCATGGATTATACAAGAAACTAAATAGGTACATTCAACAATTTATGTGATGGGGCCAAGAAAGTTTAAGGTTTATTTGTGTCCGGGCGGATTCTGGTAAGACAACGGTATCACTTCGCTAGTAATTTTTTCAAAGAAATATAAGTTAACATTGGTTACATAAAAAAAATAATCCCACGCAAGAATAACTTTGTGATAGGTACCTATAACATTTTTTGTTGTACAGTTAAGACCAATTTGTACCAGGTGGTTATCGATTCGTAATTACCTTCAGGGTAACAACCCTATCTTTTATCCTTCTAAGCCCTTTTTGGACAAATCTTATGAAACACGAGTATGTTCTTGAACTTGATGGAGGTGTCGTTTTTAAAGGCAATTTATAAGTGTCAAAACAATATTATAATTAACCCTTTTAATTTCCCATTCCTAGGCACCGGCCTTACCTCAATGCAAGGGGAACTCAGGCCATAATCCAACCACGCTGGCTCAGGGCAAGTTGGCGGATTTCACGTCTTGCGAAAATTTGATAGATTTCCTAAGACATGCAGGTTTCTTTGCTGTTTTCCTTCACCGTAAGCATGTGATAATCATATATACATAACTAATACACGTACATAGCTCTCGAAAAACCCAATGGTGCGAGCCGGGGTTTGATCCCGAGACCTTGTACACGCTATCACTGCTTTTTGTATGCTATGCTAATTCTATTTTGGAAAATTTACTAGGGATTCTCGTAACAGGCTTAGATTATCGTAACCAGACAGGAAACACGTCTAAACAATGTTGTTGACTAGAACCAGACTGTACTGTGTACGAGACGTGCTGAGTGATTAGCGTGTCTAGTCTCAACTATTCCTAGTCTACTCGTAACTGACCTACCTTGCTTATGTTACTACGCGGAACACTGTCTACCTTCTCTTTGTTATTCTGAGGTCCTAGTAGCTTCAATATAATCCATGCTATATGAGTTGACATTTCGCGAACAATGTCCGACGCGTCGTCGAAAAGAATGCCATATGATATTCTATACTCATTATCCGTTCAATCTAATTGTTTAATGGTACTGGCATTGTGTTCCTGGTATCGTATGCGAACCGTTCAACTGATAGGTATATTTAAGGTTGTCCTGTAGACACAATAACTGTTATCTTAAGGTCAACTCAGCATTCTTGACTTGTTGTCACCAGCTCGAATTGATAAGTTCGAATCGAGCCGTCATTCCGCGAATATTATCAATTGACTTTAATAATTTAACCTCTCGTGATTGAGGTGATGTTGTAACTTTTATATTATTTATTTTACATCACACCCGCTTCGTCGTTAACACCTATTTTAGTGTTTTACATAATGTGTTGTATTGTTAGCGTCGGGTTACGGCTGTAATGCTAAGTGCGGCGATAAAACAAGTTTGCCCACTTGCCAACAAGCTCGTCAAACTGAAGATTATGAAACTTTGTCGCTTCTGTATGTAACGTCCAGTTTTACGGTAGGGTCATAACGTCTGAGAAGAAAATAAGCGCTAATAGTATTATAATTTAATGTGTTTTCAGTCTTACTTCCGACGCAGTCAGTTCTAGACTATTTATTGCCTATGTTGAGTAAGATTATAAACAATTTATAACATCTATATTTCTTACTCATGTTCGCAAATAAATATATTGATTGATCGCTTGTTCTACTTATTTAGGGTTGCCTAGAGAGTGGATTTTGCAACATCAAATCTGTAGATACCCCTAGTCGGTGTATTTTCTCAGAAATCAGTTTGCAGTTGCCACATAATTAATGTTAGCTCGCGGTTCCGTAATTCGTGTTATTGATAATGTTCTGGTTATTGGCGTTCGAGCGCGATAACATCACGCCACCGTGCCACCGGGGGTGGGCGGAGACGAATGCTCCCACTTAGTACACTGACGCGGTATTTCGGTACATGTTTAGTCACCTATTTCGAAAGCGTGACACGATACCCAAATATAATGGTGAAACTCAATGATTATTATGATATTATTGAACAGATTTTAATCGATGTAATTTGTCGCCGCTCGTAAAGCTGAGCTGAGCTTCTGGGTTTTAATGAGTTGATTATTACTTTTGGGAATAGGCTTTTAAATGCAGCTGCAATGAACTTGTTGGTGAACCCCACTGTATACTAATGGAATTTTAATGTTTGTTTTATTTTAGGTACTTACCTAATATGGAAACGACTCGGTCCCATACTTAGACAAGTATTGTTTTTGAATACGGCCGTTAGTCCGTCGACTTATTCCTTGTAAACGAATTTTCTTCACCATCATTTTTATTATTGAGAGTTGGTATATTGTGTCATCATCATCCATTCCGTTCGCGAAGCAACCATTATCTACTATATAAAAATAAGTCGTGTTTTCCTTCCTGACGAGCGCAGTCATACTGGCTGGCGACTTCAACTGCAAGCATGTCAGGTGGAATAGCCTCCTTACCACCCCTAATGGGAGGCGTCTTGACGCCCTAGTCGATCAGCTCGACTTTGACGTCATCGCCCCCATGCACCCCACTCACTTCCCGACCAACCTAGCACATCGCCCTGATGTCCTAGACATTGCCCTCCTCAAGGGTATTACCCTACGGTTGCGCTCCTTGGAAGTTCTCCAAGAGCTCGACTCCGACCATCGTCCCGTCCTCATGCAGCTCGGACCTTCCCCTCTATCTCAACCGACCACGCGTTCTGTGATGGATTGGCAAAAGCTAAGTACTTCCTTAGCGGATGTCTCTTCTCCACACCTCGCCAACATCCCTGAACCCCTCATGTCCCCTCAGGACACGTCTCAGGCTGTAGATGCCTTCTCCAACCATCTCCAGTCGGCCATCAGCCACTCGTCTAAGCAGGTCGAGGTAGGTGACTCGCACCGCTTCGTCCTGCCGGACGATATCAAAGAACTGGTCCGAGCTAAGAATGCCTCCATCAGAGCTTACGATTCTTACCCCACCGAAGCTAACCGTGTTCGCATGCGCGCTTTACAGCGTGATGTAAAGCGTCGCATCGCCGAGCTTAGGAACGCGCGGTGGGGTGACCTTCTCGAAGGAATCTCTCCATCGCATCTAGCTTACTGGAAGTTGGCGAGAGCCTTAAAGTCCGACTCCATTGTCACAATGCCTCCCCTATTACGCCCTTCAGGTGACCCCCCTGCTTTCGATGACGACGAAAAGGCCGAGCTTCTAGCCTCCGCTCTCGAGAACCAGTGCTCCCCTAGCACCCAATCCTCTGATCCCGACCACCTGGAACTCGTTGATAGGGAAGTCGAGCGCAGGGTTTCCTTACCCCTCACTACCACTCTCACACCGGTAACCGAATCCGAGGTAAAGGACTTGATTAAAGGTCTCAATCCCAAAAAGGCCCCGGGCTCTGACGGCATTAGCAACAGAGTTCTCAAACTCTTACCCGCCCAACTTATCTGTCTCCTAGTAGCTATTTTCAATGCCGCTATGACGAATTGCATCTTTCCCAATGCGTGGAAGGAGGCAATAGTCATCGGCATTCATAAACCCGGTAAGCCCCGCAACGTCCCTGCGAGCTACCGTCCCATTAGCCTCCTCAAGGCCATTGCCAAACTCTATGAGCGCCTGCTATTAGCAAGACTCAAAGAGTATATCTTTTCAAATCATCTTCTCATAGACGAGCAGTTCGGCTTTCGGGCTGGCCACTCTTGTGTCCACCAAGTACACCGCATCACGGAGTACGTTCTCAAAGGTCTCAACTCCTCCCCCGGTCGCCCCCTATCCACGGGAGCTCTCTTCTTTGACGTCGCTAAGGCGTTTGACAAAGTCTGGCACAACGGCTTGATTTACAAGCTGTACCTCTTAGGCGTGCCGGACAGTCTCGTGCTCATCTTACGAGACTTCTTGTCAAACCGTACCTTTCGATATCGAGTCGAGGGCACGCTCTCCTCACCCCACCCCATCAGGGCAGGAGTCCCGCAGGGCTCCGTGCTCTCCCCCCTCTTGTACAGTCTGTACACCAATGACATTCCCCGCACGAACAATGTGCAACTCGCCCTTTACGCGGATGATACCGCGCTTTATTTCTCCCATCGTAACAAGGCTCAAATCACACGCGTTCTCCAACGCGCTGTCAATTCTCTCGGAGAGTGGTTTAGGAAATGGCGAATAGAGGTGAACCCGGACAAAAGCGCAGCCGTGCTTTTTGCCAGGACCACCTCTCGACGCCCCTCCAAACGCCACACTCGCTCCAACTTAGGTACTGTCTCTTTGTACAAGCAGCCTATCCCTTGGTCCAAATCAGTTAAATATCTCGGGGTCACTCTTGATGGCTCCATGACCTTCGGTCCCCACATTAGAAACGTCCGCAATCGAGCCGCCTTTGTGCTCGGTCGCCTTCATTATCTCTTATGCAAGCGGAGTAAAATGTCCCTTAGAAATAAGGTGACACTATACAAAGCTTGCATACGCCCTATCATGTCTTATGCGAGCGTTGTGTTCGCTCACGCGGCCAACTCGCACATTAGTCGCCTCCAGGCCATTCAGTCCCGCTTCCTTCGCCAAGCCGTCGGAGCCCCGTGGTTCGTAAGGAACGTAGACCTTCATTCTGACTTACGCCTCGATTCTATCCAGAAGCACTTCAAAATAGCGTCCGAACGCTATTTCAAGAAGGCTTCTGAACACACCAATGCCTTAATCGTCGCCGCCGCCGATTATGCACCTACACACGCGCCAGTTGCATGCCGCCGCAGGCCGCGGCATGTGTTGCTGGACCCCTCCGACCCACTCACCGCTCTCCTAGACTCAGATGTCGAGGAGAACGACACACGCACACTCCCCACCAGACACCGACCTCGCCGGCGAGGTCGACGAACCCCCGCTTCCGCTAGAAGGTGCGTCTACTTACCTAGACGCACCTTGGCACCCGACAAGCCCGCTGAGTTTCTTGCCGGATCTTCTCAGTCGAGGTCGCGTTCCGATCCGGTGGTAGATTTACCCTCGCCACCTCTCCTGGCAGCGGCCCAAGCCGAGGTCGTGTCCCTTGTGGCGCCCTTGAGCTAGCTGCCCCCCTGCCCCTCTGGCTGGAGCGCACTTGCGCTCGCCCTCTGACCGGGTGAAGTTGTTATGGCCACTCTGGCCAACAACATATAGTCAATTCAAAAAAAAAAAAAAAAAAATCCTTCCTGACGCTATAACTCCAGAACGCACGAACCGATTTCCACGGTTCTGCATTCGTTGGAAAGGTCTCGAGCTCCGTGAGGTTTATAGCAAAGAAAATTCAGGAAAAATTTCAACAGAACGCGGACGGAGTCGCGGGGCACAGCTAGTTATCTAATTAAATTCAGAGTTGCAAAAAATCTGGAAAATTTAAATAAAAAATGATTATTTTGTTTAATTCGTTTTAATCAATGATTTATGATTCATTCATGGTTTTGTCTCACATGCTTTTACTATGATTTATTCTTGTTTAAAACGATTTTTTCGAATTTCCTTAGCGGTCATTGCGTAGATCGGAACGCACTCTACACAGATGGCGTCTTTGACATTGACACTTGACATCTCGCTTGTGTGTTTCCTATGAGGAAAAACGTAAGACGAGGCAGTATGGTCATATTGACTTTAGCCTGCTCCACAAGGAGCGAAAAAAAAAAGTTGTGTGTTTCCTTCCTTCAGAACTGGTTGTTGTTCACAAAGTGTCAAAAACCTTTAATTTTAAAAAGTGAAGCTGTTATTTTTCTAAGCTATACAGCTTTATAATTTTATTAATACGTGAAGCAAAATCTTTGTACAACTTTTTACGAAAATTGCGCGGATGGACGCATGAAATTTCCCACACTTATAGTTTATATAGCGACGCAGTGTATAATGCTAACATTTTTTAAAAATTATGCATAAATTATGCTAAAATACATTAAACTAATAAATAAATAACTGCACACACTACCATGAATTGACACACAAACATTTGTAACCTCCACACCGGTTGACTGTCTGACTGACAAACGGTGATATTTTTTGGAGGGCGGGACTTCCATAGTGCATTCCAGTATCAAATAGTCTTTGACAATAAAACCTTCATAACGTTTAAACTTAAATTAATTATGGTCGAATTTCGACAATTACAATACAACGGAAATAGTAGTAATAATAATTCCAACCTTTATTTCCAGAAGGGCAAACAGTGGCAAGCGAGCGCGGCGCGAACTACAACGGCGAGGTGTGGTTCAAAGCGGCCACCATCGCCGTGCCGGTGTGCGGCGCGCTGATCCTGTTCCTGCTCGTCGCGGTCGCGGTGCGGCTGCTCAAGGCGGACGCGCTGCTGCACGCCGACAGGAAGCTCAGGTGCGTGTTAACAACGGCGAAGACTCCCTCGGGTGGTTCCGGCTCTCCCACTCTGCGTACTAAACTCGGCTACAACAGCCTAGTGGCGAAAGGGCCATTTCCGAAATTTGACCCGGCGGGAATCGAACCCGCAACCACTATACTCAGTGAGCCGAGCGGCTTACGCTCGAACTACTGCGCCAGGCGAATGTCACTATATATCGATTATCGTTGCTAAGAGTAGCACGCCAAGGTCCTTACCACGTTAGCTACTTAAAACGCAATAGAAAACCTTTATTCGCGTTTGAAAGCAAATTAGCATTATATCGTGACATTCGCCTGGCGCAGTGGTTCGAGCGTAGGCTGCTCGGCTCACTGCACATGGTGGTTGCGGGTTCGATTGCCGCCGGGTCAAATTTCGGAGATGGCCTTTTTTGTAATTTACCCAGGTCTGGGTGTCACTGGGATTGCCCCCGTGCATTGTACACTACCCATAGTGTAAGCGTTGCTTAGTTCGGGACCATACAGTTGGTGTGCCAGTCTGGCGATATCTATTTATTCATATTGTCGAATCCTACTCTAATTTCCATAATTTTTCCGTCGTATCGATTACTGAACGAACAATACAAAATTATCGTTCGTTCAGACGATATACGACGGTAAAAAAGATATGTCACGATATATCGATTATCGTTGCTAAGAGTAGCACCTCTGGTCGAGCCAGCTCGTATATGAACTGTATTCAATAGACTAAAGTGTAGTTCTTTACGACTGTGTAAGATTAAAACTCAGGTGGACTAAGTGGCTTAGTATAAATGTACCCCTAACGGAGCGCGACTATCTTTTATTCTTTATTTTTTAACCTGAGACCACTGGAACTTGACTCCTCACTGTAACTCGTCCTTTAAGCCAAGATACAGATCTTAGCTTAAAGGACGACTTGTCTACAACACAGGTTGTGTTTTTAAAAGCTGTGACCATACATAGGTGTTTCTATTAACCGAGAGAATCCTCTTAGATTTTTAGAAGAACTGCTATAGCCGTAGTACAAATATTATTCTTATCTATTTCCAGAGGCGGATACATGTCACCATTAGCCCAGAACACGTCCGAGGACGTCAAGAAGGTGTGGGTGGGGACCCCATCCGCCCCCCTCCTCGTTACCCCGGGCGGCTGCCTGGTGGCCGTCGAGAGGGCCCAGCTGGTGGAAGCCCCCTGCCAACAACTCTGTGATATCCAACGGTAGACGAGAAACTGACGCGAAATCTCTCTGGTGGGTTGTACCGTGACGTGGTGGACCGCAAAGGGATGTGATTGGTGGGACTTAAAGCAATCGGGTTGGTGGACAAGACAGTTTTAAAAGCTTGTGAGTGCACAATCGGGCGCGTTCACATGTACCGAACAGCCGCGCCTGAGCAATGAGTTTATGACGTAATGTCTGCATAGTCAGGTGTCAAAGTTGATTGGTTGGTGCATGTGGACGCGCCACAATAAAGTTGAAGTCACTGGCACGATGGCGTCAATGCCCTTTGCCAAACTTATTCAGAAGGGAACCATCTTGAAATTAATTTTAGCAGAATTGGTATTTTGTGAAAAAGTTGGTAGGTCTTTTTGTCTAAATTAGACTTTTTGTTGCGCGCATTGGTAAAAAGATATGCAATGTTTGTACTTTATGTTCATTAATTGAACAAATCATATTAAATTGTAATCTTATTCAAGCAAGCTTTTAAAGATTGTATTTGTAATAAAAAATATAGTAAAGTCCAGTAATATTGGACTTTTGTATACTTACTTAGTTTGGAGTCTGCAAAGAAATCACTTATAATATGATGTGAGTCATGAAACTGTGTGGTATGTCCAGTCTGTTATCCTGGAGTTATTTTTAGATTTAATCACCATAACAATAATTATGGTGTAAACTATATGACAATCAATTCATAAGTGACCACTTGCAGAAATGGTCACTGTTATGCAAAAATGGTGAAGCAGACTTGTTTAATTATTATATTTATTTACTATACACAACATACCATATTAACATAGAAACAATAAGGCGCATATTACTAGAGCTAGTGTTTTCGTCGCGATTTTCTCACTATAACCTCGTCTATTGCAACAAGTAATATCGCTGTTTTGAGTTTGATAAATTATTTCCCTTACTATTAAAGCTGCTGAACACATCTTGCATAACAGTGTTCAAACAAAACGGGTTGTGCGTAATTCTTCGGGATTACAAATGTTATAAAACAATGAGTGAGTGTTAATTGGTTTGTATGTGTACTAGGTATTAAAAACGACTGATCGCCACACACCACTTGATTATGCCTTCGGGCTTTCAACAGACGTAACGACTTGCCACGTCAACTGTTAGGTGAAAAAATATAAGTGTGATGAATTAATATAGGCAAGTATTAAAGAACTCATTTGTAGAAAAAACATTTTACACGTCTATTGAAAGTCGAAATAAACGAATTTTATTTAGGGTTTTTTGTTGTCGAAGATTCAAATATTTTCGAATTTCGAATACCTATTCTATCTTTGTCATTTATTTTCTTGAACACATCTTGCATTAATTATGCCTAATTGTATTGTAATATAAATTGAATTGCTTTATATTACTTCCACAACAAAAAGCAGTGTAAAAAGTTCGTAATAAATTTCAAACAGTGGTGGAAACGGCATTTTTATGTGAATCTATTATCGTCAAATTGATCTCAGATTATACAATAATAAAAGCCCCCATATCACGGAACGACCCGCGGGTATACCAAATTTACCACTTTGTATATTTAAAAAATATTATTGTAATTTTATAATTATTATTGTAATGTTTAATGCGCTTTGTGTTCCTCTATTGTAATCATTGTAAATGTATGCCTTGTTTAGTTAAGTTGGCAACTTTTTGTAACGTCATCTCAGTTACCGAACATTATGGAATTTATTCAATACAAAAAGCTATTCTGTAATAAAATGAGAACCATTTGTCAATTACTTGAATCTATGTTTGCGCCGAAATAGGTATTGAACCTGCGTAAAGTAAACTACAGTATGCTTGGTGAGTATACTTGTACTAACGTAATCGCGTTTTTACGCAAATTTTGTATTGGTTCACTAGTGTAGCGCCCCTGGCGGAGAGTTAGTAGATCATTGTATGTATGCGTTTACATTGACAACTCGACAGATGGGGTTGTCACGTAAACTGGTATTTTAAATTCACAGACAAATAAATATCCTTAGTCTATTAGCTGATCACAAAAATTTGTTTGTCAGATACATTGTATCTAATAGGTATTATATTTAGGTACTCAGTGTTCAACAGTCCTAAAAATCTGTTAATGTTTGCCTGAAATATACCTAAAGAGAAAACAAATAAAATTGACAATACAACAACACATAAATGTTGGGTGTTTGCATGGGCAAGCTCGTAACTGAAGAATATATGCGAGTCGGGGCGAGCCGACACGAGCGATAAATACGTTTGAAAATATTAGAATGCTATATATAGCATTTTTATTTCACAAAAGTGTAGGTAGTTAATTTAATGTTTAATTATTATTTACGTCACCAATATAATATCTGCATGCATTTCCTTATACAATGTAAATGAATGTACTATTGTAAATATAATGCTAAGATTGTTACCTGTTTATAATAATTATAGGGAAGACAATTTCTGATAATGAAATCCATGAAGTGTATCTCCTAGTCTTTTTTTATCTGACATTTTTTTCATACTTTGTACATGTTTTTTATATTTCACTAAATGGATTTCATAAGTATAGCACGCTTCAACTAATTGGCCAAGTCGAGGCGAGCTAAGACGAGCGTCTAATCTAAAGGTGATTCGTATATATTCGTCTGAATGATTGCTCGCCTATACTTCTCCTAACTGTATGAGCACTTTAATGGTGAAAAATTATGTTTTGTATTGAAAATATGAATTTCATGCTTCTTCATCTATGTGAATCGGTGTTTTATTATATTAATTGGGTTTTTTATTGATATAATTGTTTTAGAATTCTGCCTACATTAGGTACCCTGATTTTTCTTTCTATTCTTAAGTAATATATGAACCTATTTTTGACATTATTGTTGTTGCTTACATTATTTTTGACCATACCTCAGAGATTGTGTAATTCAATTGAAACTTCCTTAAGGTGCCTTACCCACACGGATAGGATATAGACGAAATATAGGTGCAAGTAAGGGGGCGTCCATTAATTACGTGAGGCGGGGGGGGGGGGGGGGATCGTCGAATCTCATCTAATCTTACTTTGGGGAGGGGAGGGTCTTGGTGAATATCACGTTTTTTTTCCGCAAAAACAATCAAACTGAGAGGAAATTGGTTTTAATTATTAAAACAGGTTCCTTCACTAAAATATTATGTCTTTTTTTTAATAAATCGCAACGCAGTTACAATAAAAACGCATTTTTTAAATCTTACGTGAAACTGGGGGATAGTGAAGGGTGTTGCTAAATCTTACGACATCTCACCAGGGGGGGAGAAGTGGTCGGCAAACCGCCAAAAACGCCTCACGTAATTAATGGACGGACACCCCCTAAACGAAATACTCCGTAATATAATGAATATATCTGCGATCTATGTAAATAATATAATGTATGTGTATAAATAAATGAAATAAAAGAAATTATTTTATTACCGGACGCTGTCGTTTTGTTTTGACACTTTGACTTTAAAAACTAAGGAGAAAACTTTGTGCTGTGTCGTCAGTCGTCACCTAAACTTTAAGCTTTAGGGCTAATTAGTGTTTTTTATTTGAGAGTTAATAAATAGTTGGCAGTCTGGAACATTGCCATTTAGTTTTAGTCAGCTCACTAGAAAATTTACAAACTAGAATTTGTTTTTTTTATACATACGAGTATTTATATATGCTCGATGCTAAGCAGTTACCTTAATCTAGAGATGCTTGCAATACCAAAGGCATTTCTCGCACGTTGCCCACCTGAAGCGGAGTGGGACAGAGGGAGGGAAAAGGAGAAGGGTTGGTCGGCTCTCGCACTCATCGTACGAAACGTAGCTATAATAGCTATTTTACGCCCATCTATGTGAGGGTGGTACTACCTCAGTCGAGCCAGTCCGTATACGAGCTGTAGTCATTTGGCTACAGCTTGACTCCACTACCTTAATGGTATGTTAATAAATAAATAAATATGGCCAGACTGACACACCAACCGTATGGTCCCAAACTAAGCAACGCTTGTACTATGGATACCGTACCATGGACTGGGGGCGATCCCAGTGACACCACGACCAAGGTAGATTACAAAAAGGCCATTTCCGAACTTGCCCCGGCGTGAATCGAACCCAACAACCGCCATGTGCAGTGAGCCGAGCGGCCTACGTTCGAACCACTGCGCCAAGCGGTCATCTACAATAGTACACACCTTGCCATTAAACAGGTGCTTGTTGACTGGCAAGCCACATGTGCCATTAGACCAAACGAGACGACCAAAATGTATGTTTTAGAATACCTATTAAGTTATTCTTACCGAAATTAATTACCATCCTTGGCAATAAACAGCAATTATGGCACGGAAACGTTACGACACATCCGATCTGTGGCTGCTGTGAGATTCAGATAACATCTTTTATCAACCAAAATTAGACCACCGAAAACACCACTTCAATAACCTACCTTACCCCCCTAGCTTTAGGACTGGAAGTTTTGATTGAGAAATGCATTAGAAATAAGATAAAATCATAACAAGTCAATATAATAAGAATTATTAATATTTGTAAATGTCAATTAAAATAGAGAAATCTTATAAATAAGACAGCTTCAATTAAAAAAAATGTACTGCTGTGTTAGTTTTGGTGGCTGTGGACGAAGCAACGCGCGACGAGAGGATTGAATTATTTTTTAGGCAAGTTTAAATTTGTGTTCTATTTTCTTTATTGTTTTAGTTGGACAATAATTTGCTACATCGAATAATTTTATTTTATAGGAATTAGGAGAGAATTTTAAAGTTAGTATTTATGTTTTTGATTGATAATCCAATTGACAATTATGTTTTAACTCCATGCTCAATGCATGCCTATTCAAGGTGTTCTGGTGCTACTGCGTAGTCTAATTACGAGCTATGCAGAATGATAATTAATACTTATTCAATATTGTCCCACTGGGCATTCGTTGGTATGGACCTCACGTAGATACTTTACTAACTAGTACAAGTGACCCGTCATTGCTTGTTTTATTTTTAAGTTGGTAATTTCAGTCTTGCCAGAAATATTATATAAAACTCATAGGTATTTCTTTTTTTTTATTGCCAAACTGTGAACTACTTTAGAATGAACCTTCGACCCTTAATTCGACAGTTGCCCATGTGGGTAGCTCTTAAAATCGTCGCGGTTCGAGGGTTGGCCTCTCGGCTCACTTCATCCAATGATATTAGGTAAAAACCTTTTTACTTCTAATATCATTGACTTCACCAATCCCAATTCCCGGCGGAGCTACTTCATAAAATTGCTTTTTCGTTATTACTTAGCTCTGATCTGGGTGCCACTGGCATCGCCCCCAGTCGATTGTATGGAAAGTACCTACCCATAGTACAAGCGTTGCTTAGTTCGGCATCATAAAGTTAGTTGGTGAGTTAGTCTGCGGCGATGTATTTCATCTGGTAGGGCGCCAGAGGTACCAAATTTATGATACCAAATGGTGAGGCAGTAAATATTTAACCATTACCCTTGTTAGTAGTAAGCAAGTACCTAGCAAATTACTGTAGTTACTAACATCGTGTGGTATTGATACCTACTGTCGCTATCAATTGCAACTATAAAACAGATTAATAGCTAATTTTACGTCTCATTCACAGCTGTGTGTTTGAACAGCCAGAAATAAAATAACTGAAGAATTGAAATTGTGAAATAGATTACTCAAGTTAAATTGAAATTAGTAACAAAATGACTAAAGGAAGGAGTAACCAGAAACGCGGCGAGGGAAAAGTGTTGAATTTCGATCATCTCGTATTTTGGGTGGCAAATGCTAAAACTGTGAGTATGCTATTATAACTATCAACTTATCTACGAAAACTAGCCGCAACGGCGATATTATCAATGCTATTGATGACTTAGGTACTAATAGTACCTACTATTGGTATCGATAGTACTAACTAATAGTATCGATAGTATAGTACCATCGATGATATTATACATACCTACTATCGATAGTATCACTTCGAAATAGTATCGGAGAATACCTATTCTCCGACCTATTTGATTAGAATAGATAATATTTTCTAGTTGTAATTCATAAATCATCAATCATTTATTAAAAACAAAAGTGAAAAATATTCTTTATGCAGCGGCCTTTACACTAGGCTCTGGGCCTGTATCGCAGAGACCAACACTAATTAAAAAATAATTGTAGTCTTGCACACATACTTCTCCGAACTGAAACCAACTTTCAATCACTCAAACTAGGATTGGTTTTGGTTTGGAACAGTATGTACCCACATGTGAGTTTTGACATTCTACAAAATTATATTGTTGTGATATTGTCTCCATTATGGTTTTCCCAATTGGACGGTCACATTGTTGTATGGTATTGTTATTAAATGTGTTTGTATTGCTATTTGTTACTTGACAGTACTTGACACTACTTGACAGTGACACTGGCGAAATACCTATTAAACTGGGTGGGCCATATTTTTAAAGAAAGAAGTAGAGGTATATTATTGTTTTGTTGTTTAGTAGTTGATGACCGCTTGGCGCAGTGGTTCGAGTGTAGGCCGCTTGGCCCACTGCATCAGGTGGTTGCGGGTTCGATTCCCGTCAGGTTAAAATTTCGGAAATGGCCTTTCCTTAATTTTCCCTGGTCTGGATGTCACCCATACCAGCAACGCTTGTACCCATAGTACAAGCGTTGCTTAGTTTGGGACCATACAGTTGGTGTGTTCGTCTGGCGATATTTATTATGATTATTAACAAAAGTGTTGTTCATTTCAGGCCTCAAATTATTTCATAACAAGGTTCGGTTTTAAGCCGTTCGCCGTTAAAGAAGCGGCTGAAGCTAAACCAGTTGTTTCCTACGCCGTTAAACTTAACCAAGTAAGTTATAAGAAATGTTAGTTTGGATGTTATCGCACCCGTAGATAGGCCAATCGAACGTTGCTCTAGGTATGTAGAAACTAACGATCAACATCGATCCGTTTTATTCTACCATCGATCGATGGTTTGATTGACAGTCGATCTTAGCGTGGTAACATCCGTACTATTTTATTATTATTAACCTACATCTTCTCTACAGTATACCATTCTAATACACTGACGACAGACAATGCTCAGACCGACCAAACCAGTGGGTTTAGAAGCATGCAATTTTGAACAGAAGCTCCTTATACAAGGTGAAACATAATGGGTATACTTTTTTTTCGAAACTTAACTTTGTAATTCTTAAACCATCAGCTTTGGAGGGAACTTGAAAAACAAAAGGTGTTATAGGAATACAGCTGTTGACCGATTTCACAAGTCTACAAAACCTTTAGTACTTCAACTGTCCCACAAAGCCGATAGTTTGAGATTTACAAAGTTAAGTTGCAAAAAAAATAGTATACCCTTATTGTTTCACCTAGTATAAGATGTATATTATGAGCAATTAGAAAGGATTTTTAGGAATATGCATGTTCGACTTTATTGAAGTTTAAGTCATGGACGTACTAGTACTATGATGTAATCAGGCAGAATTAAATCCAATATACAGATCATAATAGTCTTCGAGTCTCCAACCTCATCCGGTGGCGAAATATCCAAGAACCTATCGGCGCATGGGGACTTCGTGAAGGATGTAGCCTTCGAGGTCCATGACTTGGATGAACTGGTCCGCAAGGCTAAGGAGGGGGGCGCGGAGATCGTGAAGGGAATCACTGAGGAGGCCGATAAAGATGGGACTCTGAGATATGCTGTGTTGAGAACTGTGCGTAGTAATTTTTTTTCATTATTTTGAAAATTGGATAAACAATAACAAATTTGTATTGCTTTAATTTGTTAAAATATCTGGTTTGAGTGGAAATTAGCTCCAATAGACCAAGAAACGGAATGCTTAACACTTGTTTGTATAAAATGATGCGGTTGCCAAACATCTGTGTTCTCGGGTACTGACTGAGCTTCATAAAATTTGGTTACATTATTGTTTTCTTATATTTACGCGAATACTACACATTGAAATAAAACTATTTTACGGATTTTATCGCGTTTACGTTAAAAAAAACAAATAAAATAACAAATGAACTAACATAACAAACTAAATAAACGCGATAAAATCCGTAAAATAGTTTTATTTCAAAATTTGGTTAGATAAGTACATAAATATATTAATACTAGCTGTGCCCCGCGACTTCATCGCGACATCATCAAACATTTCGGGATTATCGGGTTAAAAAGTATCCTATATGTTAATCCCGGTTATAATCTATCTGTGTTCTAAATTTCATCAAAATCCGTTCAGTAGTTTTTGCGTGAAGGAGTAACAAACATACATACATCCACATTCACAAACTTTCGCATTTATAATATTAGTAGGATCACATTTATAAACCCATCTTCGTTACTTTGTTATATTTTATTAATTTAATGTCTCTTACACTGCAGTACGGAGACAACACCCATACTCTGATTGACCGCAGCAAGTACAAAGGTGTTTTGCTGCCAGGGTACGAACCACTAGAAGATGACATCCTCAATAGTGAGCTGTGAGTGATGCCGTACTTTTTCTTCATAATATCAAATTAACGTAAAACATGGATCTCGTTTAATATTCACAAATCACAACAGCAATTGCGTCAGCATGAAACCTTGCATGGCTGATGTACGCGAATTTCTTTTCAGATTTTTTGGAGTCATTAATATTGTAGCCTCTTGCTTGAGTAGCTATAATATCTCAAAATAATTGCGCGTTGAACATGCTCATGAACTTTCGTAGGTACATAGTTTCTGTTACTATGAGAAGTTTCAAAGCAATCTCATCTCAAATACTCACATTTTTTTTTGGGTTGTCTGTAATTTAAATTTGTCCGTTGCAGTCCCGAAACCAACTTACAATTCGTTGACCATGTGGAGGGTAACATGGCTGATGGCACGCTCGAGGATGCCGCGGCTTGGTACGAGAAGAATCTTAATATGCACCGGTAAGATAATCACAATGCCTGGACAAATATAAATCCATTATAATTAGCGGTAATTACCGTCATCAGTATATTGTTGCGACCTAGAAACTATTTGGTCAAATACCTCGAAGGATCCTTATTTTATCAGCTTGATACAAAAACGCATTGTTATTCTAGAGGAACCCCATCGAATAATTACGAAGGATCTCTAAAAGTTGAATGTTCGAGACTGTAGGTATGTAGGTATAAAGTGAACGCGTGATCGGCGCGACGGCGGCGGCAAATACCTACTCGCGAGCGAATACAAAGGGAAGCCGACAATGGGTCTCGAGATCGTTCGATTCCGATTATTATTACCTACATACCTACCGAGAATGTTCAGGAAAATACCAGCTCGCATCTTTATTCCGTATATAAGGTGTTGACGACGGGCAGCGAGTTAGTTACTTCTTGGAAGCGACAGTGTACGGAACTTAAGTAAGTGAACAAAGAGTGATATACCAGTGACCTAGGCGATTATATTGGAATACTGTGTGACTGCTAAGTGATTCGGAACAGTGTTTGTTGTATGTAACTAGTGATAGTGAACTAGTGTAGTACTGTGTATTTGTCAAGTTTGTGGAGAGCGAAATAAACCCTTTATACACGTAGTCGGCATTAATTGTACCTACCCCTAGTACGTAACAATATAATATTTTATTACTCTAAAAGGAAATTACAAGTTAGCAGTAATTTCGTACATACATAGTTCTTATTTTAAAAACCCTGCTAATGGATACAGGGAATGATTCTGTCGGAAACTGTAATTTAGGAGCCATTCATTTGTTTTAGTTTGCTGATAATGTGTTTTACATGTTTAATGAATGATGAAACTGTGTGGGTACTTTTAGTTAGACTACTTAAGCTGTATGGATGCGTGTTCGTGTCTATTCGTGAAAATATGGGGCGTTCCTAAAATACTTTACTTTACTACTTAATTTACACTATTTATTTTACTATTTAAGTAATTGTAAAGTATCTACTTATATTCTCTCTCTATCTGTCTAGCTTTATTTTGAAGATATTTCGCTCACAAACCCTTTACTATTATTATTAAATTCACTTGTTACAGATTTTGGTGCGTCGACTACAAGCATGATTTGGTTCCGTATTCTTGCATCAACTCTGCCTCTGTTATCAATAAAGATGAAACTGTATTAGTGAGTACCTAATATTCAATTACAGCTATCGTTGCATTGTTATTAATTACAACTTTAATACCAAGTACTAACTCAATTAGAAGTGATAGGCTGACTGCCACTTTGTAGTTCTCTCTTTTCACCAATAGATGGCGCTGTACAACTCCCTCGGTATTTCGAACCGCGCTGTTAAGATTCTTTCACGTTTTATGACTTCCTTCGGTTGGGAACTTTTAGTTATCGCTTCTCGGCCTTTTGGCTAAGATCAAAGTGTAGTATTCGTTCTTTTCAGCTTAATATCTGAAAGTTCCCTCAATGAGGGACCAGTATATTAAACTGATTTTTGTAACCGGACGGGATGTTCGGGGCTCGCTCCACTCCCGTCACGGGTCGGCCCGGCATTGCAGTGCCGCCGGGATCGGCCCACATAATACTGTGAAGAAACATATCATATACACAACGTATGCGTCTGATATTAATCTCTAGTAAAACTTTACACTTTATGGTTTTAAATATATGAGGTAAGTATTTTTGTAAATTATCCTTGTTTTGTTCATTTTAATCACTTTTAGTGCGATGTTTGTTTGAAGTTGGTTTAAGTAAGTTACAGAAAACTTGTAAATTAACTTTCAACGTATTACTGTGATATGTTAATAATAATATTATAATCACACATACCGATTACAATATTAAATAAATAAAAATTTCAACCAACCCCTTTTATATATCGTTTGTGGATAAACATTTTAATATCGAGTTTGGCTAAAACTGGTTAATAAAACCAAAACTAAGTAGTGTGGAAAGATAATTAATATTTATTTGATTTAGTACATTACTTCTTACCTTAGATAATACTCATAAGTATGTATATATGTTAGATACTATATTATGTATGTATACTTAACCTATTTTATTAATAAAACTAACTGTTGCCCGCGGCTACGAACACGTGGTACAGCGATAAAATAAAAATACCTAGCCTAAGTTACATTATAACATAAGCTTTCTGCCAGTGAAATTCCCATCAAAATAAGTCCGACCGTTTCGGAGATTATCCGAAACAAACATTTAAAAATATGTTTCGGCTCGGCTCACTGCACTGGGCTACGGGTTCGATTCCCTTTCGTAAGTTATTTTATTTTCTGTGTGTCACTGGTATCACCCCCGGTTCATTGTACTGTATGGTACCCACCACCCATTATATAGTACCAGCGAATATGTATTAACTCGTTATCACAACTTAGTATACTAATAATAATAATAGAAATAATATCGCCAGACTGACACATGAACAATATGGTCCCAAACTACGCAACGCTTGTACTATGGGTACCATACAATGGACTGAGGGCGATCCTAGTGACACCCAGACCTGCGCAAATGACGAAAAGGCCATTTCCGAAATTTGCCCCAGCGGAAATCGAACCCGCAACTACCTTCCTAATATTCCTAACAGTTGTCAATGAATGAGGCGGCCAAAGGGCTTCGCCCCACCAGCAAAGCGAGCGAATTCGTGAAGGCGCTGGGCACATCAGGAGTCGAACATATAGCCCTTTACACAGATGATATTGTCACCACTGTGAGTTGTCCAAGATATTATTTATTTTCTGTCTTCTTTCTTTATTTGTTTATCACCCGACTAAGACAAAGCCAAAATGAAGGGTTATGTTTTTAGCAGTCTATGTATGTATTTATATGTATGTATGTATTATTGTTGTGTTCCACCGTAGCGCCTGAACTGCCCATCCGATATTGACCCACCCGAAAATCCCGGGAATTTTGGGATCATAATACAGCCGGGATCCCAGGATCAAATCCTCTAAGTGTACATTACTCCAATGGTGAGTTAGTCCCAATGTTACAGGAGGTGATCCTATTACTAGACATTCCCCCTCAATCTGGATGGGATTCAGATTGAGGGAGATTGAGGGAAACCAGGAATGTTAATAAGAAAAGAAGAACCAAAATTTTTTTGTGTGTCAAACTTGACGTTACATATTCACAGATGCGGAACCTAAAAGCTCGTGGCACTGACGTAATATCCTGGCCTCCGACCTACTATGACCTCATCCGGGAGAAGCTCAAGGACAGTCCCGTGAAGGTAGCCGAAGGCTTAGACGCGCTACAGCAACAGGACATCCTGATAGACTTCGACGAGCGAGGCTACATGCTACAGGCGTTCACTAAGCATCTGCAGGCCAGGCCTACGGTGTTCATCGAGATCATACAGAGAAGGAATCATAGGGTATGTATGTCTTGTAGCTTTTGGATATTGGCAGAGACAGGCGATGACAGGGTCGAATATAAAAAGTGCAGCGCAAGACTTTAACGCTGCTGTTAAGAACTAATTTATTAATTTCAATTAAGAAATGTTTGATATAGGGTTGCCACCGGTACTATATTTTATGAAAACTATATTTTTATGTGCATAAGCTCGGTCCAAGACTTTTTACATGTCTATGTGTGTGAGCTTGAAACTACTATATTCGTACTAGAAAAAAAGTGGCAACCTTTGTGATACGAGTTTACAGACAAAATTATTATGTACCGGTAGTGTCGCTGACTCAGGGCGACACTCTATAGGACAGGGATGGCGAACCATTGGCACGCGTGTCATTGATGGCACGGCACAAAATATTTTGGGCACGCTACCGATCGAAACAGTAGTAACAATGTTAGTACTTAGGCCCGTATTGATAAATCGATCTTAAGTCTGAGAGCAATCTTGAGTTCGCTTTTGACTTATCATTTTGCACCTGGTATGACGTTAGGATGACATTTCCAAGATCGCTCTCAGACCTGCCATCGATTTAGTACAATTATTTCACGGCACCTCTATGACCTCATTAAATACCTATTGTTTTAGAGAAATTGGCTCGTTGCTGCATAAAGGTTCGCTATCCCTGGCATAAGATAATCATAAGGCCTTTAGATATAAAGAGACTTTGTCTATCTGAATGTGCTCTTCCAAATTAATTAATAATTATATTTGTACAGGGTTTCGGAGCTATGAACTACAAATGGGTGTTCGAAGCCATTGAGCTCATGGATAACTCCAAAAGCGATACCGTTCAGGAAGACAAGGAACTGAAGACAAATAATACTGCTTAGCAAGATTCGCTTAATTTTTCAGCTGGAGCGTATTTAATATAACATACCTATATGATTGTTTATTTGTATGTTTATAATTTTTTGTAAATTATTTATTGGCAATAAAACCATCACATATATGTAGTTATGTAGGTACTCTTTATTTGAGGTAAATAAATACGTTTAAAATAATAATAATAATAATTTAGCCCTTTCAAAGTCCCACTCCCCGCAATGAGAGGAAGATTCAGGCGATAATCCACCACGCTGGCGCAGTGCTGGTTGGCGAATTTCGCATGTCTTTCGAAAATTGGTTAGATTTTCTAAGACATGCAGGTTTTTTCCCTCACGATGGAAGTAAGTGATAATCATATCAAAATTATGATTCGCAAATAGATTTCGAAAGAGCCAGAGGTGCGAGCCGGGGTTTGAACCCTGGACCTTGTGCCTGCAAGAGGCGTGCTTAAACAATCGGCTATCACTGCTTCCTTAAAATTCCGGTACCTATGAAAAATGAATTCTGAATAAGTGGCCTCTCTAACGAAGGTTAGGTTACAATCTTAGACATAACATGTCAATAATATTTACCATTTGGTATAATCGTGGAAAATTCTCGATCAAAATAGATTGCACAACATTTTGTAATTGGTAACTCCGCCCGTAGGTATGTACAAACTGGTCGACCGACCAGTCCGAGGTTCGAGACTCGACTGGCGTGGGGTAGAGTCTGCTATGAGCTTAACTTTATGCGGAAATTCGAGGGAAACATTTAAATGAGGACTAAGTACTAATTAAATAAATATAAATAACAAAACGTTTGGTAAAATATACTAGATCCTAAAAAAGCTCTATCTATTTTTTCCCAGTGTGTTAGTAATTCCCAAAGCATCTACGGAAATAAGTCATTTTGAAATCTGATTATTTTATTCCAAAAGTGTTATGCTTGTGGACGATTAATCATGCTAGGAACTTTGGCTTAGAGCTAACTTGAACACATGTAGAAGTGTCTTACTATCTCAGGATTGAGATCAATATTTTGGAAAGTAGCAGTTTATGGTCGCAGAACTTCAGGTTCAACCTACGAGCACAGTTATCGACAAAATATAAGTTACGTTGAAAGTTTTAGCAGGATAAAACCGGACCCCAGATTATTTACAAGGTACCTGGTTTTTCCATGACGTCCGTGTATATATCAAAATAATATCGTTAAAGTCTAGCCACTAAAGATACTTTTTAGCTCGTTCCATAGTCGAACTAGAGGAACCCTCACAGTTTTATCATGTCCGTCTGTCTGTATGTCACAGCACAGGGTTATTGGAAAACTATTAGGACTATACGGCTCAAATTTGGCACAATTTTAGATAAGTACCTATTTGTTACTGCTGCAATGATACATCTGTACCCCAATTTGTTGGTACCACCAATAGGACTGTTACAGTATAGGTCAGTAGTATCATATCAAGTGGTAGGTACTTCACCCCGCTTCTGTGCTCGCCTCGCGGCGGGAGCCAGTTCTATGTGGATTCTCATTTACATACTGTTTATCACTTGTCTTGAATCTCATAGTGGTTTGAAAACCAGTCGATATGGGCAAAATTTATAAATAATTTGTTAAGATGATTTGGTAATATAAAAAAAAAAATCAGTTGGGTAAGTATTTAGGTACCTAAGTATTACTTTTCAAAGTGGGTAATGAAAGAGAGTTAAGTAATAATAAATTCCTGAACCTTAACGTCATTAACTGAGGCTAATTTTTGAGCTGCGCTTTTTTTTAAATGAGAATGAAATGAAATTTCTAACTACATTAATGTCGAAGTAAACCAGTGCCTACCAACAACGTGTTTCGAATTCCAAGAGTGATCCATTGTATCCTTTGTCCTTATCTGTACCTTATTTTAATCTAGTATTTTATAATAATTATGTACTTACTTAAATAAATAAAAATAATATTATTGCGTTAAAATTTTGTCCACAGAATGTCGACTCGTACCACCGTGAGACGGAGGCCCGCCCCCGACAGGTTCTCGTGCCTTTACGACGAGAGCACGATAGTTTTATCGTATGACATAAGGAAGTGATCACATGCATCAATAATACTACCAGAACCATAGGAAATTTTCATAAAATAGATATACCTAGGTACAAACCGCCGAATAAGTCAAAGCCAAATCGTTTATTTTATTTAGGCTTACGTTGCACTTACCAATTTTTATTTTTATTTATTTTATTAAATCTATGATACCTATAATCAAACACAACTTTCATTTGATAGCTGTCAATATTAAAGCTTCATAAAAAAAACAAGATTGAGTAAGTCAGTTAAGAAACACTCGTAACAATAGCAAACTAGTTACTTAGTGTCGGGTTACGGAAAGGAATTTTCTACGTTTTCCAATTTAGTAAATAGTTTAGTTACCTACCTAGGTATTAATTTCGAAGTGTTTTCTTGAAGTATTATTTCGTCAACCAAGTCGCCTCATTGCTTCGAGCTTTTTCTCGAGCTTTGCATGTATGTATTATCTCTGTGTGCAATTATTTGCTTACTGTAATAAAAAACGCGCATGGTATACTTATCTATTGTACCTAAATTTTACAACAGAACCCACACATTTATGTGACCGCGGCCTTACTAGATAGATACAGCCTGATTCTGATGAAGTTTACGTATACTAATAATGCTGATATAAATACGAACAGGTTTAGCTACGTTCCAATATCACACCGAACTCCAGTTGACACGGACCAAGACAGTGCGCATTGTTCTAACATTAGGGATCAAAATGGTGAGTACTTGCACTTTTATTACCTACTTATTGAAATCAGATATAACTTAGTCCTAAGCCAACCGAAAAGTTTATCTCAAATCAGGGACAGAAAACGCCAAATTGGACGCGGTTATGGCCTTTTTGAAATCTTAAATGAATTGAGTTTCTTCATAAATGCAAGTCTACATATTTTTGAGATCGAAGGCCGAACCAGAACTTCAGTAGACCACTGTTGCGGCCACTAAAGAAAGCAATTTCGAATGTCTAGATTACAAGTATCCTTAGATCCGTTGTCCTTTAGATTCCTTAGATTCTTTGTCATGATTCGAGTATAAGCTTCAAGCAAAAATGTCATAGCATCTTCAAGTTATTAGTCATTCCAATGTCCTCCTGGTATGGAGATCAGTAAAATTTTCATTTTATACCTACATATTTATTTATGAAGGCAACAGTAAGTAGGAATTATATTGGTTGACTAGCTGAGCCCACGACTTCGTCCGCGTGGAATTTAACTTAACAAAAAAGCCCGCTCCCGCGTTCTGAGCCCGCGCGACAGGACCCATATTTTAAAATTTAGTTTTTCTAAAATATAAGTATCCTCAGTTACTGCTTATAACAACAGCTACCATTGAATCTCTACCATTGAAAGTCCCGTCAAAATCGGTCCAGCCGTTTCGGAGATTACCCGGAACAAACACACAGACAGACAGACAGACAGATAGACAGACAGACAGACAGACTGACAGACAGATAGACACACAGACAGACAAAAAAAAATTCAATCGCGTTTTTGTTATAGGTGTCGTATGTACTTTCATATGCATTTAGTGAGAAGGTGTTATTTTGATATTACAAACAGACACTCCAATTTTATTTATTTGTATAGATTCATGCACTCTCTCTTCCAGACTTCATACACAGACAAAGGCCCGAAACCTGAGGCTGGGCGATTCACTGAATTCGACCACATCACTTTCTGGGTGACCAACGCTAAACAGGTAATGGCGAATAACAATTATTAAGTTCAAATAAGTTCAAAATACAAGCTCAAGGTTGCAGGTATATCGTAATACGTATTATGTAACGTATTATCCGTAAATGCAAACGTGGATTATGTTGTTAACGCATCTTGTTATAAGTACCTATCTACTGCGCACAACTTGGGACTACATTTAAAAGATTTAAATAATAAACTGAATACGTAGTAAGTACATTTAATTGCGCATAATGTAATTTGCAATCTGCCAATCCTTGATGATGTTTACTGGGGAAATCGATTCAATAAACTTGTACCTATTACTAATGGACTTCAGCTGTAAGGTACTTAGGTATGTTTTAGTATCGTGACATTTAAAATTTATTAATAACAATAATTAAGACGACCGCTTGGCGCAGTGGTTCGAGCGTAGGCCGCTAAGCTCACTGCACCGGGTGGTTGCGGGTTCGACCCCGTGGGGGTAAATTTCGGAAACGGCCTTTTCGTAATTAGCCCTGCTCTGGGTGTCACTGGGATCGACCCAATCCATTCTACGGTACCCATAGTAGGTACAAGCGTTGCTTAGTTTAGGTTCACACAGTGTTCGTCTGGCGATATGTATTATTATTCCATACCTATTGATGTGTTTTGCAGAATTTCCTATAAAGTAATATGAATATTTACGGTCTTGTCTAATGTTTTCGTCATGTCTGTTTTCAGGCAGCCAGCTACTACATCACGAGGTTCGGTTTCCAGCCTCTTGCGTACAAAGGCTTGGAGACGGGTTCTCGGACATTATCTTCACACGCCGTTAAACTGAACAAGGTGCCTACCACGAAATAAATCATAGCTACAATAACAAAACGCTTGAAAATATATTGTATTCAGTTTGTATTAATTCAAGTTTTATGGAATAATACTTACAGTAAACGAATGTACAGGTTGGGTTCATGTTTTCATGGGCTTGAACGGAGTCTGCCAAAGGAAGGTGATAGTCTTTAGTGGCCACCCCAGGAAAGTCAGGGAAAAAGTTACAGCAATTGGACGTAAATTTGCAAAATGTAACCAATCCACACACACTTCTGTAAACTGAAACCGACCTACAACCACTTTAACTGGGGTTGATTTTAGTCTGCAGGAGTAAGTGTGGGTTGGTTCCTTTTTGCAAAGCTATGTCCAATTGCGAGCTTACTTCAAAATTACTTATTAAATATATTTCATGCTATAGGGTTGAAACTACTTATATTCGCCTTGAAAAAAGGGTGGCGACCCTAGTAAGCCCTAATTTCTCTGCTCCCAGATTGTCTTCGTATTCCAATCTCAATATGACCCAGAGGAAACTGGTTTTACAAGCGAGGTGGCCATCCATGGCGACTTCGTGAAGGACGTCGCCTTCTCAGTGGAGAACCTGGATTACATCATGGCTTATGCGAAGAAACAGGGCGCGAAGGTCATCAGGGACATATGGGAGGAGACCGACGAGAGTGGGGTTATTAGGATGGCTGTTTTGAAGACGGTGAGTAGGAATATGAACCTTAAATGCAAGTTACTAAGGCCCCTATTAATAAATCGATCTCAAGTCTGAGAGCGATCTTGGAAATGTCATACTAACGTCATCCCAGTAGGTAAAAAATGAAATGTCAAACGCGTACTCAAGGTCACTTCCAGACTTGAGATCGATTTATTGATACGGGCCTTGGAAAGGATTTCACTGTCTCAAATTAAGAGCAGGTTCTTAAAGTAGGCAGAGGTTGCCTACTTTAAACATGGAATATTTGCGTATAATAGTTGTTTTTTTCTGAATTGACGGTCTTTTTAATGGTATTTATTTACTTAAGTATTATTATTATTAGGCCCCTAATGCAAGCGTTTTTTTAATTTTGGGACCACACCGTAAGTGGTGTTTTTTTGGTAATTAATATTTTTTACTTTTTTTGTCGACAGTACGGCGACAACACTCACACTTTAGTGGATAGAAGCAATTACAAAGGGGCCTTCATGCCAGGATATCAGGCCGTCAGTCCGGACCCTATCAACAAGTTCCTGTAAGTATAGAAGAAGAGAGAGAGAAACAAAACTACCCGCGGGTGCCACCGGTCACTGCACACAAAATGTAACCTTAAGGTGATCAAGCGTGAAGTTTGTTGACTGTACATACAATCAACGTCAAAAATATAAGGGTGAATTTCACAAAGTCGTTTTTCTTTCATTACGGTTGATTTTTATTATTAACGTTTTTTAAATTTTATCTGTTGTTTATTATACTTCTCGATAGAGTTAATGCTCATTTTTAATGACATCAAAATATCTTTGTAAACTTATGAGATATACGTGTTTAAACTTTTAATGCCACTGAAATGAAACAGCCGTTCACCGAAATGAAATAACTAGTCACCGAAATGATCTTTCATTACAGTGACCCTTACCTAAACTGTCTTAACAAGAATAAAAGGTTGAAGTACTGATTGTTGTTGTTGTACTCATGTCTGAGTGACAATCGACAGTTAAAAACCAGACGAACATAACTATATTTTTTACGAACATAGCTTTTTCACATCAATAACTTAAAGTCGAGCCTATTTGTATGCAGGCCCGTGATTGGGATCAACTTCATTGATCACGTGGTGGGGAACCAGCCTGACAACGGCATGGAGGATGCGGCATCGTGGTATGAGCGCTGCTTGCAGTTCCACAGGTATGCTCCATAGTCCAAAGCTCTCAGATAAATAAGGCCCATATTACATCATAAATCGAACTTGAGTCCGAGAGCGATCTTAGAATTGTCATGTTTATGCCATACCTAAAGACCTTTTAGAAATATGCGCTTTTCTTTCATACAAAATTATATGTCAAAAGCGTTCTCAGATTTGAGATGGATTTATTAGTACGGGCCTTACGTAACAAAAGGTTACCAATGTCCGAAATAATAATTTAGACACATAAATGGTAAGTAACTGATATGCCTAGTGAAGAGACTATTTTACTATAATATGTCCGTGTAAGGTCTGTAGCCTTTGATTATATTTGCCACAACTTTCTTATTGCGGCGTTAGAACACAATGGCATAAACATTGTAAACTGCATTTACGAGTAACAGTCACCAATATTCATGAAAAAGTTTGTAAAAAATTACATACTTAATATAAGTTTCAAAGGTCCATATACTTAGATCAGAAAATACCTATAATAATTTATATACCTTCCGTATACTGTCTTCACTAGGGATCTACATAACAGCTACGGTATTACCTAAATAATGTACCTACCTATTCTTTCGGACTTTGCAGATTCTGGTCGGTGGATGACAAACAGATCTGCACCGAGTACTCCTCGCTCCGGTCGGTGGTGATGGCCAACTTCGAGGAGACTGTCAAGGTGCCAATCAACGAGCCGGCGGCCGGGAAGCGGAAGAGCCAGATCCAGGAGTACGTGGAGTACCACGGCGGCGCGGGCGTCCAGCACATCGCCATTAACACCAGCGACATCATCACTGTTGTGAGTTGAGACTGACTAACGAAGACTTTATACCTACTAGGTGAAACAGAAAGGGTAAGTATACAATTTTTTTTGCAACTTAACTTTGTAAATCTAAAACTATCGGCTTTTTGGGACAGTCGAAGTACTAAAGGTTTTGGAGATTTATGAAATCTGTCAACAGCTGTATTTCTAAAACACCTCAAGTTTTTCAAGTTTTCTCCAAAGCTGATAGTTTTAGAATTACAAAGTTAAGTTTTGAAAAAAAAAGTATACCCTTTCTATTACAACCTATAGGAAGGTAGTATGAGTCACATCTATCGGTGCGAATTTTACATTAAGTACGGTAAAGGCAATTTAAGTGGCTGTAACAGTAAGCATATTTAAATGCCTTCTGTAAAAGAAGTTTGCAGGTAGTATGTGAATCTGCGCTCCGATTCGACGCGCTGTGACAAGTAAGTATTTTAGAAATTAAAAAGATTTTAATCAGAAATCCAGCCATGCCTGTGTTTGGTAAACCTTCCTCTCCAGTTGACAGCACAGCACTTCAATTGGTAAACCCTGCTAATGGATACAGGGAGGACCGATATGTATCGTACTTACTTATTATTCCTTATGAAGAATAAGAAATTGGTTTCGGAAAACAAATATTACAAAGCTACTTACTCTAGCACTATAGATACGATATAATTAAAAACCTACATCATGAAGTAACCCAATTAACACTGTTCTCCAATTTATCTCTCTCGACTGCGCCAAGCGAGTGAAGAATAATAATTATGTTCATATTTTGTATTGAAATTAGGTTAAAGTCTGCACCTTTTTAGGGTTCCTTAGTCCGCTTTTAAACTCACAGTATCGATATTGGTGTCAATTAAAAAGAAGGTTACCACTACTTACTTATCAACCACAGATCGAGAACCTCCGCGCTCGTGGCGTGGAATTCCTCTCGATCCCCGCGAAATACTACACGATAATCCGGGAGCGGCTGCGGCTCAGCAAGGTGGTCGTCGAGGAGAGCATCGATGAACTCCAGCGGCTGAACATCCTGATCGACTACGACGACGACGGGTACCTGCTGCAGATCTTCACCAAGAACACTCAAGACCGACCCACGCTCTTCCTGGAGGTCATACAGCGACGGAACCACAATGTGAGTTTCCCGTTCCATGCTGACGCGTTATTTGATTTATATTTACTACGTGAAGCGCAACTTTTTCTGACGACCGCTTGGTGCAGTGGTTCGAGTGTAAGCCGCTCGGTTCACCGCACTTGGTGGTTGCGGGTGGTTCTATTCTCGCCGGGGCAGTTTCGGAAATGGCCTTTTCGTTATTTGCCCAGGTCTGGGTGTCACTGGGATCGCCCCCAGTGCATTGTACCTATAGTACAAGCATTGCTTAGTTTGGGGCCATGGAACTATAAATTATGGCGATGTGCTTACTCAAATACTTTTAAATTCCCAGGGTTTCGGCGCCGGCAATTTCAAGACACTCTTCGAATCGTTAGAGTTGGAACAAGAGAAGCGGGGTAATTTGTAAACACTGCTCACTACGAACAACTTGTTATGTCTCTTTGTTATTAGATAAATTGAATTGTACATTTTGTTAGAAAGGCGTTACTGTAGTTACGTAAAAAAATTAGCAGCTGTTTAGTCGGTACCTACTCGTATATAGGGTACCTCAACATTGTAACAAAATATTTACTTAAGGTTAAGGCGCCTGTCTAGCCCGCGAAATTCAAAATTTTCGAGTATTTTTATAGTTTATCCATAATCTGAAAACATTTAAGACAACATTTTGTGATTTGCGAAAAACACAGTATGCAGTGCGTTTATTAATACATTTATTTTACTCTAAATATTATCACAGTGGATATGATACTAGTAAATCACTCAATATACAAAAATTGCCAGAGTATCTGGATAGCTGTCGTTCTTGAAATGTTTTAGAGTAAGTTGGATATATTAATAAATGCACTGCACACGGTCTTTTTCGCGAATTACAAAATGTGCCTTTAGTTATTGTCAGATTTTGAAAAATTTCTAAAAAACCTCAATATATTTGAACTTCGCGGGCTAGATGGGCGCTTTAGCCTTAAGTAGATCTTATTTGTATAGTTTGCGATAAGATATTCTCTTATTATGAATTATTTTAATAATAAATATTATTTTGTTAACAACCAATTGTAATTATTTATTTAACTATACTATTTGTAAAAAAAGGATGGAAGCTGTCATTTCCGATATCCTGACGTAAATATTAAAGATTTAGGTACCTATGTTCAAAGTATCAAGTATGTATCATAGTTGTTTATTATATTAAAATTTGACAATCCTAATAAGTGAGTTATCATGAAGAAAGTACATGGATGTGCTTGATACAACTTGACGTATTCTACCGTGTCCGCGCTTTACACAGTTTCAATGGGTAACTACTACAGCGCTCCAAGCGGCGAGTTAATGAATCATTTCTTCTAACAATCAATCAAGCGCTGTTGCCGCGTAAACGCAATCACACTAGCTAGAGCTATCGACAGAAAGGCGGGATAGAGGCATATAATCAAACACAGTTGAAAATATTATCATTTTTATTGAAATACCGTTGATTAACATTACTCGTCATTTGCGTCGTTACGTGTGACGTTCGCCATCGTATTCTAAATTAACACGTGGCGTGTGTTATATAAAATGCACATAAATCCAAAATGGCGCGAGCCGAACGCGCTATAAATAAATATTTATTATACTCAGTAGACAGCACCAAATTATTAAAAGATCTAATGAGAAATTGTTATACGGAACTATTCTTTATTATGCGAGAATCGATTAAACATAAGTAACCCTTCAAAACTATATTATTATACTAGGTGAAACAGAAAGGGTATACTATTTTTTTTTAACTTAACTTTGTAAATCTAAAACCATCGGTTCTGTGGGACAGTTGAAGTACTGAAGGTTTTGTAGACTCATGAAATCTGTCAACAGCTGTATCCCTGTAACACCTTTTGTTTTTCAAGTTCCCTCCAAAGCTGATAGTTTTAGAATTACAAAGTTAAGTTTTGAAAAAAAAAAGTATACCGTTTCTGTTTCAACCTGTATACTTAAACAAAAAAAACATATCAATTAATGCTTATTGATGTTTAAGTCGTAAACAAATATCTAAATCATGATTAATGTATCAAGTCATGTTAATTAGGTATCAAGACAATATTAATAAATTAAAACAAGTTTTCGAACATAGAAAAAAGGATCTTAAATTATCACGAATAAAGATAATTTCCGTATAACACGTACCAGTCCCATAGATCTGAATAAATAAACGCGACGGACATAACAAACATCAATAAAATGTACGCAAAAGTAAACCGTAATTGCATATAAATAGGGTAGCAATTATAAATAATTTGTCTAAAATCATTCATCATTACGTCATAGGTATTTATGTCATCGTCACAGCCCATACATTATCGTATTATTGGATGAGAGCAATTCCGCGCGAATTAGTTTGAGTCAAATTAGTGATCGATTGATTGATAGATACTTGATTGCTTCAACATTTAGCATTTTGAGAAAACCATTCAGACATTTCAAAACACTATAATACCACGTATATTTGGGTATCAATCAATCAATCGACTTAGTTCATCGAAAACATGTCAACTTTTGGAAATGAATTTTACAATTGCATTGAAATTAAGTTTTACATTTAATCAGCTGTATAGTAAATTATTTAACTATATCAATAATCTGTTTAACAGTTTGCTTATAATATTATTATATGAATCGGAATGGAAAATAGGCAGAATATAGGTACAATAAAATATTATGCAAGTCCTAAGGTGCCAACTAGGGACAAAATTGATTGATTGGAACAATTTCTACATCAATCAATCTTCCCGTTTTTCTATTACAGATCTTAAAACAATATGCATTAGTACTTTTTTGGTATAGCATCAAATATTTTGTTGTGATTAGAATTTAAAACTCACTAACCGATAATGTAGCGTATAATAGCGAATGATTGTTATAATTACACATTCGTCATCGGATAAATGACAATACCCACGAATGAATGAAATACTTATAAATTTAACCTAGTGTCTACAGTCTCTGTTACTGAACGCGCTCGGGCGCAGGCGACCCTTTTGTTGATTGTCTTCGTGTTATCTTGTGACATTGGTATTATTTAGATGATCACTGTCAAAAAAATTGGCCTAATCCACCCCTTGGTGTGGATGCAGATAGTATGTCCGTGAAACAAAGGGTGGACAAATGGGGCTACTTGTAATGATCAATGTACTTCCGTTCCCAGAGCAAGGTCATGTGCAGTCATTAATAATCTGAAGGGCAAAAAAGTCACAGCACGCATCTTCATGAAATTAACAAACTATACTGAAGCATCCGTTATGCCCGGCTGTTAAAAAAGTTGAGCAGCCTCGTTTTATCAGTACAATAATATCTCTAAGTTTAATACTTTTCATCGATTATAAAACCGCTATAAAAACATTACTAAGGGCGTTATAACACTGGGACGCTGTGGGGCGGGCGCAACTCGGGTCGTGGGGGCCAACAAGATGTATATGGCGCAACCAACTAGCTTAATTCGCCGTTCAATCAACAGCCTAGCCCCTTTACTAAACAGCGCCGTTCAACTAGTGGACTGAATGATATTCAGCGATTTGATCAAACAGCTAGGCAAATGACTTGAATCGATGACGTTTAATTACTTGCCTAGCCTGTTCATTTCAATTTAGTTCCACTTTCTGCCACCTTGCGCCGAAAGACGCACATTAGGGCCATATCCCAAAGCGACTTGCGATTTGCGAGCGTTTTCCCAGCGCGTTCATTGGGTGCGCGTGACTTTTATGTCATCTTACTCGCACTAATAGTACGAGACGAAACACCGGACGATGTCATCGGTCACTCGCAAACTCGCAACTGTTTCACCACGCACATAATGCATCCTACTTGATATACATATCGCTGGAAGAAGGTACTAGCAAATAGCCAGTGTGATCCCGGCCGCCAGTAACACTCCCCCACCTGCACGCTTCCCTTTCCTTCCACTTACAAATTGTTGACTATTCCGCCATCTATACTAGGTGATACAAAATGGGTATACTATTTTTTTTGCAACTTAACTTTGTAAATCTCAAACTATCGGCTTTGTGGGACAGTTGAAGTACTAAAGGTTTTGTAGACTTGTGAAATCGTTCAATAGCTGTATTCCTATAACACCTTTTGTTTTTCAAGTTTCCTCCAAAGCTGATGGTTTTAGAAGTACAAAGTTAAGTTTTGAAAAAAAAGTATATTATGTGTCACCTTGTATAATATTAATAGATACGACGGTAGGACAAACGGTAGACCACCTGTAGCTTGCCAGTGAAATAGCGCCCTAAAAGCGTCTTTGGATATACTAGATGAAACAGAAGGGTATACTATTTTTTTTGCAACTTTACTTTGTAAATCCAAAACTATCGGCTTTGTGGGACAGTTGAAGTACGAAAGGGTTTGTAGACTTATGGAATCTTTCAACAGCTGTATAGTGCTACAAGGCTCTTTTGGCGCTTGAGAGCGCCGCTAGTGTCGATACATGACTGTCATAATAATACATTTTTGTATTGAATATTTTTAGTTCCTCTTTTGGCCACCGGTCAAATAAAGTTTGTAGCACTATAACACCCTTTTGTTTTTCAAGTTTCCTCCAAAGCTGATATTTTTAGAATGACAAAGATAAGTTTTGAAAAAAAACGTATACCCTTTCTGTTTCAACCTGTAGAAGACAAGATAACACCAAGTAGAACCGACAAAGGGTCGTATGGCGCGGTGCGGTCCCCGGGGCCCTAGGTGGCGCTGGGGTCGCGCGGGTCGGGCTCCAGGTCCGCCGGCTCCACCATCTCGAAGTCGCGGTCCGTGGACGAGCGCTGGCTGTTCTCGGACTCCGACTCCGACTGTTTGTCTGTTGGCTGTGTGCTGATGAGGTCTTGATCGGACCTGCGAACATTATTGATTGGGGTCTCACTTTGGCAAAGAGTACGCTTTTAATCCTTGGAGGATTCCAAGGGTTGGTCAAAATACACCGAATGGAACAGTTTTGTAATATCCAATATTAATCAAAATTTGATGTAGTTTAAGTGATAGTGAGCAAATCGCAGTAAACGTTCAGTTTTAATTAAATGACGCAAAGTGTTAAATCCTGCAGTTGCTCTTCTATTTATAAATATAAATAAGAATGTATTATTGTTTTATATATATACACATTTTCCGCAAGAAATTATCTAAATAATGTAATCGTAAGTTAATATAAATAGTGAAAATTTCATCAATACCCGTTGAGAACTTTAAAAGAACTAAGAGGCTTAACGTACTAATTATACTATTGGAGAGATTAGAGGTTTTAATATAAGATGTTACTTGATGTCCGCGGCTTCGCCGGGGGGCGTGGGCGGCGCGGGCGGGTCCTGGGCGGGGGCGGGCGCGGGGGCGGGGGCGGGGGCGGGCGGCGCGTCCACCAGCAGCGGCGCCTTCTCGCCCTCGTCGTCCGACAGCTTGTCTTTCTTGCGCTTCTTCTTGTTCTTGGACGACTTGTCGCTGTCCGAGCCCGGCCCGCGGTACTCGTACTGAAACACAATATAGTATTCAATCAAGAATTCCATAACACAAATGGAGATTGCGCTCGCGACAAAGAACCGAAGAAAAAAAATAGCGAGCTATTATAGAGAACACGCTCAATATCGTGCCAATTGGCATCGCTCGCACGAACAGTTCGTAAGTACAAACTAGATTTGTATGGAGTTCGTTCGAGTGATGCTAATGACGACGAAGCACAAGAGCGGGTTAGCGAGCTTTACGCGTTTTTGGGAAGGCGTTAAGGCGCAGTGAATGTTAGATAATTCAATCTCGAATAGCTAGCCGCTCGGCTGCACGTGGTGGTTGCGGGTTCGATTCCCGCCGGGGCACATTTCGGAAACGGCTTTTTCGCAATTAGCCCAAGTTTGAGTGTCACTGGGAACGCCCTCAGTCCATTGTACGGTACCCATAGTACGAGCGTTGCTTAGCTTGGGACCACATAGTTGGTGTGTCAGTGTGGCGATATTTATTTATTTACTAGCTGTACCCTGCGCGCGTTGCTACGCTGTCAAAGATTGGTCGTACCAACTCAGAAACCTTTGTGGGCTCATGCACAACACTTTGCTGAAGATCATGACATGATCAAATGCATAGTTTGCGATTCTCTAAAGGACATACAGACAAACATTCATTTTTATATATATTTATAGATAGAAGAAGTATATATTTATTATGTCCGCGGCCTCCTTAGGTAGTACAAGAGTAGTACTAGACCGCTCTGTGGTGGGAACTTACTTTATAAAGCGGCCAGAAAGATGCAAAGAAGCCGACATCCTCGGTGAGGTTGGGAAGCAGCCAGAGGTGATGGCGCGAGAGCGACAGCAGCCACACGGCGCAGAACACGAGCAGCCGCAGCACCGTCAGCGCGATGATCAGCACCAGGAACCCCGCCGCCGCCACGCTCAGGTAGTACACGCACTTCCTATGGACGCAACACATATTGAACCTACTTTAGCAAAATGGAACCAACCCACACGCACTACTGTAGACCAAAACCAAACTTGTGTTAGTGGTTCTATGTTGGTTTCAGTTTGCAGAAGTGTGTGTAGGTTGGTTCCATGCCTAGTGACACTTACAGATAAGGTCAGCCTACTCCAATTAATGACATCTGGTGAGCTGAATTTTTTTTTTACTCATTCCGACGCGCCAAATAAAAGATCGCTAATGCTAGCAACAGGCCGAAATGATTTATAGGGATACGAAGGGGGATACTAGGGGATATTCCAAGTATTATTTCGTTGAAAATTCAAGTAAGTAGTAAGTTGGAAAGTTGTCCTAACGTAAGGTAAAGTTAATGGGACCAACTCCAAAGGACATAAATTAGTTATTAGTATTTAACTTACTTCTAGATTTGTAGTACACCTATGTTTTTAGAGTTGGTTAGACTTTTTGTTGACATATTGTATTCATGATCTTTAGTGCTAAACTACATATTGACCTGCTGGTAACCGTCAATTGTCCATATCTTTAAACTACCGAACTAATATTTATGAAATTTCTATGAGACCATCTGTAGAGGTACCTTTCAAAACAAAAAAAAATCGGTTCACAAGTGACGGAGAAATCAGTTAAGTTCTCCTTTTTGATGTCGTCTATTGGCGCACTATGGCAGTAAAATTTACCAGTTTACGTTTGCCGTCACGGCAAATGGCATGACGCTGTCTTATGCCGTCATGCCATGTTTCATTTTGAGGTCGGTTAAGTGTATAGCATACCGGAAGGTGGCGGGCCACAGCGGGAACATGCAGATGACGATGGTGCCGACCACGACGAGCGCGCCGCACAGCCAGTAGTACCAGGGCATGGGGTCGTAGATCCACACGTACGCGTCCGCCGTGTCCAGGAACACCTGCTCCATGTGCATCTCCAGGCGGATCTTGCGCTTCTTCTTCTCTTTCTCTTTGTTCTCTTTGCTCTCCTTTGTTGTGTCCTGGGGGCGACGACATTAGAATTACCGAGGAGGCAGTGGCGGATTTACAAATGTCCAAGGTATTGGCTGCAAAGTGTTTGCCGCCCTTGCCTCTACAATTGTCATGTCAAAGATTTGGAAGTTTTCTACACCGAATTGTACAATGACAAGTGAAAGGGGAAAGTCATCGGCAAAATTTGTTGCAGAGTTCTATTTGTAAAACATCAGAAAACTGTCTGATTTCTATGAGGTTGTAAAAAAATCGGTCCCCATATTTGCCGCCCTAGGCTCCAGCCTGCTGGTAAATCCGCCACTGCCTGGATGGGTTTTTATTTTATATTGACGAACGCTTGGCGCTGTGGTTCGAGCGTAAGGCCGCTTGGCTGACTGCACATGGTGGTTGCGGGTTCGATTCCCGCTATGGTAAATTTCGAAAATGACCTTTTCGTAATTTGCCCTGGTCTGGGTGACACTGGGATCGCCCCCAATCCATTGTACGGTACCCATAGTAAAAGCGTTGATTAGTTTGTGACCATCATACCATACCAGTTGGTATGATCGTCAGGCGATATTAATTTGTCATTAAATTAAATACGAACTTTAAATGACTGTGTCAAGACACTTCAATATCCTCTACCGAATTGTAAATGCGCTCCGCTGGGCTCCGCTCGATGTGATCATGCAAAACTTGCACGCTTATGATAGTTTTAAAGAATACATAAGGGTGAATTCTCTATGAAATAGTAGTAACAGACAGCGAAGCGAAAATAAAACATTGCAATTTAAACTGCATATTCAGCATAAAAACCATATTTGCTTGAACGGTCTTGTGAATGCCAGAACCGCGAGCCTCATTTGAAACTATGTCTTCTTAAAAGCATATAAAGTTTATAATGGCATTGACCATGTTAATGGCATACCTTTCCTTCGCAGGCACTCGCCTGGCTCTTCTCCCCGTCCTTGTCATCGCCACTCTTGCTGGACTTCTCCAACTCCTTCTTCTTCGATTTACCCTTCAATTCTTGTTCACTAACTGGAACCTAAGATAAATAATAGCTTTTTTCCAAATGCATATAAGGTTTTATACGGTACTTAAAGCTAAAAAAGCAATTAATTTATTTTTTCTGTCGGTCTGAATGTTCCGTCTAATCTCTGAAACGATCGGACCGATTTTGACGGGACTTTGACTTTTTAACACAGCCCACAGGGTAAATTTACCCACGTATTCACAAACATTAGTATGAGGTCTCAAAAAATAACACCTTTTCACTAAATGCATGTGAAAGTACATACGACACCTATAGCAAAAACGCGATTTAATTTTTTTTTGTCTGTCTGTCTATCTGTCTGTCTGTCTGTCTGTCTGTCTGTGTGTTTGTTCCGGGTAATCTCCGAAACGGCTGGACCGATTTTGACGGGACTTTCACTGGCAGATAGCTGATGTTTTAAGGAGTAACTTAGGCTACTTTTATTTTAGAAAAACTAAATTTAAAAAAATGGGTCCTGTCGCGCGGGCTCAGAACGCGGGAGCGGGCTTTTTTGTGAAGTTAAATTCCACGCGGACGAAGTCGCGGGCTCAGCTAGTATACAATGTAATATTACAGCTACCCATTTCTTGCCTGCAAGTTACTTGCACGCCCGCTACTTGCATGGGGGTGGTTACCAAAGGAACTGACCTTCTTAGCTCTGTGGAAGAGTTTGTGTAGCAGCATCCGGTGCAGGTAGTCCGTGACTTCGAGCCTGGTTGTGAACACTGGGTTGGTGCCGGTCGCCCATTTCGACGTCAAAAGAGCATCCACTGCTTTCGTGCCTGAAGAGTGGAGATATACAAACGTTTTTTTTATATAATACTAGCGACGCTCCCCGGCTTCTCACGGGTATTTTTTATCAGTGTTTCTCTACTATATTATTATACATATAAACCTTCCTCTTGAATCACTCTGTCTGTATCACTACAACAAACGCGCGTCGACGGCGCGTTTAAAAAACGTGGTGTTCACAGGCCCTTAGAGACCTACAGAATGCTCACAACACGAGAAAGGAAACGATTTAATCCTTCCTTCCCCTCCACATATATAACAAACAAAGGCGGCAAAGAAGTGTACAGCCTGCCCGATGTTAAGTAGTTACCGTAACGTATAGATGCTTGCAATACCAATGGCATTGCTCGCACGTTTTCCACCTGAAGGAGGGTGGGAATTGGGATAGAGGGAGGCGAAATGAGTTTGGGGCTGTGGCTCTCTTACTAATCGTAAAAAACGTACAAGGTTTAAACGGAAAGGTTGAAACAGGTTGAAACGGAAAGGGTATACTTTTTTTTTCAAAACTTAACTTTGTAATTCTAATGCTATCAGCTTTGGAGGAAACTTGAAAAACAAAAGGTGTTACAGGAATACAGCTGTTGACAGATTTCATAAGTCTACAAAACATTTAGTACTCCAACTGTCCCACAAAGCCGATGGTTTTAGATTTATAAAGTTAAGTTGCAAAAAAAAATGTTTACGCTTTCTGTTTCACCTAGTAATAGCTACTTTACACCTATCTTCTGTGAGAGTGTGGTACTACCCCGGTGGAGCCAGCCAGTATATGTGCTGCAGCCAATTGGCTATCACCGTTACATAAACGTAAATGTAGTTGTGAAAATAACTTTTAAGATGATTGGCTGACGTGTGCCGGAGCGAATTTCCATACAAACCCTTTCTGAGCGCTCAGCTACCTAATATTATAACAATTATATTTCTTGCAAAACTAGCTCGGTTTTTGTAGTGTTTTATTACGTACGATTATAACGTTTATACAATTTTGTTATATGCCCGAATAATTTAGTTCTAATCGAAACCTCCAAGTATTATTTCGGACTTTTGACATATCATGCATAAAGTCATCCTGTGCGTTGTCTGCCAGTCAGTAGAACTATTTTTATTTTCACTAAGTAGTTACGTATTACAGACACGTTTTGTCATGACCATCGTTTTGTTTTTGACGTGCTACTTGAAAAATTTTATGTTTTAAATAAACTTAATTATAATTGGATATTATTTTGAAGAACGGAATCAACCCACATGCACTGCTGTAGACCAAAACCAACCTTGTGTTAGTGGTTCAAGTTTGGTTTTAGTTTGCAGAAGTGTGTGTGGATTGGTTTCATTTTGCTAAACTACATCCAATTATGCGTTAAAATTCGGTCGAAGCGGCTAATCGCGAGTTTTCAACAAACTCAGGAGTCGCGAGGACACATACGATAACCCATACATTATGTAGGTCGCCGAGTGTGGCAATCATCAGCTATGATTAACTGTGGACCATTAAAATTATTGTGTTCAAAATGTAACATGTAACTACCTGGAACTGTACAATGTACAATAGACTCGACGTGGTTAGCAATAGCATAAGAGGTTAATGCATAATGTGTTACTCAAAATATTTTTTTCTAAAAAGTTTATTTAATAATAAAGTCAAAATATCGGTTTGTATATTATTTTGTCGCCAAAACAGAAATAGGGACGCGCGCAATTTTAATTTATTTTGTTTTATCAATATTGCATTTACACAATTGAATTTTGTAAAAAAAGTATAATGTGATGTGATAAACCGTACTTTACATAGATTTTCTAGACTAATAACAATATACAGACCTTTGGAAAACATTACTATCTCTTTAATTTTATTTTTATCGTCATGCGCGTAAATCTGCGTACGAAGGAGAAGAATAATTTATATTCTTCTTAATAAATATGTATAAGTAAGCGTGTTTGTTTTATTGCAGCGGAAGTTTGACGCCAATGGAAGACGTATGGCGAAACATAAAGGAAATGCAGCCAGCATTCTTGGCAACCCGCCACCATGGTGAAAGATTTTTATGATTTAATTTCGACTTTCTCTGTATGTTTGCTGTTTGTAACCCTGAGGTGACCCTGCGGGCCTTTAATACTTGCTGAAATATCGATCGATAATTATAAAAATCAAAGTCGTGATTTGATTTGTTAAAGAATATTCATTATGACTTACTTAGTGATCTTATTGGAAGTATTTTTCTTTGCAAAAAAAAAACATATTTTTATTAGATGACGAAGCGAAAAATCTCGGGATCGGATCAAATGGCATCAAAAAGGACTGTACCAAGCCGGGAATGAGGGCAAAATATTTTCAGTTCATCAGATGTCACTTTATTGGACTGGCCTGTCATTATCTGTCACATCACTTCTGTCAGTGTCAATGCAATGCCCGCGCTAAAGTGGCGCCGCCCTGTGACATTTGGGCTCATCGATACATGCTGAAAGATGAATAGGTTGAACATACCAGTGAAATATTCCACGTGATGATTCAGGAACTTTGTCTTTTTGGTGGGCACGTTGGATTTCAGCCATTTAGCGACGGCATACTCCTCGCTGGTAGGCTTCTCCGACTCGGGCGGCTCGCCAAACTCCTGGACATTGGAAAAAATAAATTTTGTAGGACCAGATACATGATAGTATTAGTCCAACCCAAGATCTATTGTCCACGTGTCTTTCATTGCTTGAATACTGCGCATAGTTTAAAAATCTTGCAGTATATATGAAAAGGTGCCCTTACATTTTGTATGATAGTGTTGTGCTATAGTATTAGGATTGTAAGTATAAATAGAGGTAGCGAGGAAGAAAGTCAGTCCTATAGTGATGTAGGTATATTATATGTCACTGTACATGTCATATTGCTCTAAATACCGCCGGAATGTGTTAATTACACTAATATAATGATCACTTGCTAACGGTGAAGGTAAACATCGTGAGGAAACTCGCATGTCGTAGAAAATCTAACCAATTTTCGAAAGACATGTGAAATCCGTCAACCCGCACTGGGCCAGCGAGCTGGATTATGACCTGAATCCCAATCGCATCGAGGGGAGGCCTGTGTCCAGTAGAGAGACAATATATGGCTAAATTTATTACTTATACTATAGTGACAAAAGTGATCATCTGATGCCATCGAGATTGTCTAAGAATGCCCACAAAGTTACTGAACATCTATTCCATTAAATAAAATTGGAGTGTCTGTTTGTAATATCAAAATAACACCTTTTCACTACATATGAAAGTACATAAGACACCTATAACAAAAACGCGATTTAAAAAAAAATTGTCCGTCTGTATGTCTATCTGTCTGTGTGTTTGTTCCGGGTAATCTCCGAAACGACTAGACCGATTTTGACGGGACTTTCACTGGTAGATAGCTGTTGTTATAAGCAGTACTTTATGCTACTTTTATTTTAGAAAAAAAAAAAAATGGGTCCTGTCGCGCGTGCTCAGAACGCGGGAGCGGGCTTTTTTGTTAAGTTAAATTCCACGCGGACGAAGTCGCGGGCTCAGCTAGTATTATGTATAAGTAAGTACATACATATTTTATACATTTATAGATAATATACTTTCTTACCTAATATAAATAATAAATGTCACCTATGTACTGAAGTCATCATAATGCGTTTATACCAGCCACAAAATGCATTGAAGGTCACGGTTATAATATGCATTGGATACGGAGAGGTGTGACCATTAATTAATTTATATGCACCATACACGAATAGCAATAATGTTTAATCGTATCCATAAAGTTTTTACCTTAAGGCTGAAGCGCCCACCTAGCCCGCGAAGTTCAAATTTTTTGACGTTTTTTATTTTTTTTTTCAAAATCTGACAATAATAAAAGGCACATTTTGTAATTCGCGAGAAAGACCATGTGCAGTGCATTTATTAATATATCCAACTTACTCTAAAACATTTCAAGAACGACAGCTATCCAGATAATCTGGCAATTTTTGTATATTTAGTGATTTACTAGTATCATATCCACCGTGATAATATTTAGAGTAAAATAAATGTATTAATAAACGCACTGCATACTGTGTTTGTCGCAAATCACAAAATGTTGTCTTAAATGTTTTCAGACTTTGGATAAACTATAAAAATACTCGAAAATTTTGAATTTCGCGGGCTAGACAGGCGCCTTCACCTTAAGGCTTCAACTGAATGGAAATTGTACCTACGCTTTTGTGCCACTATCTTTACTCTACGTTAGAACTACTTCTTTGGTACCTTCCCCTTACTTACACGAATTGGCAGCGACTCCAAATGAAATAAATTCAACGTCCCTAGTTGTGTCAAGCTTTTTAAAGCACCTAGGATTTTTGAAGTCGGTTTCATTTATTTATTTTCTTTGCAGAACTGATTTGTTTTCACTTTGGCAATGTTTGGTTAATGCGTATTTTTCGCGCGTTTCTAAAGTAGAATAGTTTATTCAAGCTATCTAAATTAGTGGGTATCGCGATGTACCACTACCGAAAAAAAAATTACAAAATGTAAAAAGATAAGCCCGCTGAGCTTCTTGCCGGATCTTCTCAGTCGAGTCCGGTTGTAGATATAAGAAAAAAAATGTTAAATTGACAATTTGTAAGTGCCCCCGTGGGCTTAAACCAAATAACCGCTTTGACTTGACTACAGTCAATTTATCAATGCGGCGAGAGATTAATTAAATACACGTACGCTAATACGTAATCTACCTCTAGGTTACATACTCTGGCCTGTGGCCGTGACGCGACGGCGGCCTTGTTAATGAACTTGTTGTTTAGCACGATTTCAATGCTACACAATGTACAAAAAAATATACACATAGTCATCTAAGTACGAGTATATAATAGCCTTATTAACCTTACTATTAAGCCAACAGGGCTGTATTAATAAGCATAATGGCGTTTTGTATGATCCACATCATCCAATTTAGAACATCGAGGTATAAGTTAAAGTAACACGCAAAACTATTAACAAACTTGTTCAGAATACTGAACTTCTTACTAATACTTCAGAACACTTCAGGGGTAAGTATAAACAAATTTCTTTTTCAAAATAATAATATAGGTACCTGGTCATGTAATGCTATCTGTCCTACTTTCTATAAGGGGATGTATTTTATTACTAAAACGTAAAATAGAATAATATGCATATATATAACATTGATCTAATTTTAATAAGAAGAAATACCACATCGTTCCAAGAAATTGAATGAGTGTCATAACAGTTAACACAATAAATAGATGCAACGGTATTTTTTACCGTTACATTCCTGACGACATAGCGCAAAATTTAGTTCAATAACATACAATTTATAAAATAAAGTGATTTCAGTAGAAGTGTTACTCACAAAATCCCTCATATTGATATCACAGCACTACACACTAAGACTGCAGGGACAGTTATGAGACCCTGGTACTTACGCGCCGTGCGGTGAAAGTGGGCCAATCGTCTATAGAACAAATTAATGGAAAACATAGCACTATGATAGTGAATATAAATATAATAGCGATTACAATGCCGGGTGTTATGAATAAATTTAGAAAATGACTTTAAAATGCTTGTTTTAATAATAACCACATTATCTTGATCTAGACTTAGTTTAGAAGTAGGTACCTATCCTTCTACCAAATGTATACAGTATGTTGTCGAACGTAGACATTCAGAAAATACACTACTAAAGTTGCGGTCTAAAGCAAGTAAATGAAAAATAAGTTTAGGTATTTAGGTATTCTTAGGTATTTTTCCCGGTTTGTTTGTAACTTTTTAAATGCAATGTTTTTTAATGTTACTCTTGTTACGTGCTATCCAATGACGTATAACCCAACAGGTTAATGAAAATTCGAGATAACATACCAACTGGCTTCTTGTTTTTTTAATAAGAACTTTTAACATTTAAAAACGATTAGCCAAACTAAACCGCAACGGCTCGTCAGTCACTTTAAAAACGATTAGCTAAACTAAACTGCATAGGCTCATCAAAGGTCACTTTACTGTCTACAGAAGATCTGACCTGGCCCAGTCATAAGGCTTGTAACATTATTAAACACTAGCGGCCCGCCCCGGCTTCGCACGGGTACATTACGATTTACGGTTACATTATTGGAGTTTTAGTAAGGATCCCTAATTTTTTCTAAAATATAATATGTATGTCTGTCGTCTCCTATGTCACCCAGGGATAGTGTAGCTTCCCAACAGTGAAATAATTTTTCAAATCGGTTCAGTAGTTTCGGAGCCTATTCATTACAATCAAACAAACAAAGTTTTCCTCTTCATAATATTAGTATGACCACAGAGTTATACCTTATTTCAATATGTACCATAAAGTATTTCTAAGGTTTGTATTAATAAAGCAATCTTAAGTCTTGAGAGCAATATTGCACTTGTGATACCAGTACAAAATGACAAGCCAAGCGTACTCGAGATCACTCTAAGGCCGGGGTTGTTATGTTGTGTGAAAGGAGCTGTCATGCTGATGCTTTAAACAGTGAATGCTCTATTGAAAATGACTTTAGTTAGGTTTACTAGAAATATCTAAATAAAAAAGGAAAATAACATTTATATTTCTGTTGTATTTTGTATTATACCTTGACTACTTTTTACAGCCGTGTCTAATAAAAACTATATGCCCCTTATTAATAAATGTGGTTTAGCAGTTGTATAGTTAAACCATGCGTCACTATTTCAAATGTCAAATTACTGATGACAGAATGAGATAATTGAGTGTGTAACTATTCACCGGCTATTCCACATTTATCAATAAGGGGGAATATCCTACTAATATTATAAATGCGAAAGTTTTTGAGTGTGGATGTATGTATGTATGTATGTATGTTTGTTACTCCTTCACGCAAAAACTACTGAACGGATTTGGATGAAATTTGGAACACAGATAGATTATAACCGAGATTAACATATAGGATACTTTTTAACCCAATAATCCAATACTATGCGGATGAAGTCGCGGGGCACAGCTAGTGTTTACATAAAATAATGACTGATTGGTTAGGTTACAAGGAAAACCTTTTGTTGTGATTAAGGTGATAAGTGGTGTGTAAGTACTTTTTATAATTTGCATATTGAGATACTCAAAACCAAGACTGAGATTATGAGAGTCCAAAGAAGAAAATGTATGTTCAACCCCACAAAAGTATATAGGTAGTAATTAATAAGAATGTGGAAGGTAGTGGTGGACTTCATACCAAATATATCAGGTGCCAAATTGGTATTTAAACATATTAGGCACCCATTAAGGTAATTAATTCACACCTGTGTTGATAAAAAGACATACAGATGTACAGTGAACAAATATCATATTCAGAAAATACTAAATTAAAACTTGTGTCTGACTTGTGTGGCAATGTGCATGTGTAAAAAAAATATCAAACCTTTTTTCGCTGCAAATAAAAATAATAATTAATAAGCGACATGCAAAATCATTGTGGAGATATTGTTTCCACTTAATTTATAACGCTACTGGCAATTTATCAGACGGTATTTATACTGCAGGGGTGTTTAAGAGAAATAGATGTTGACATTAAAATAAAGTATAAAAATGGGCTTGATATTGAACAATATTTTACACTCAATTGTTACATATATTTTTCACTGAAAACTCTTCCAAGATTTTGTAAACAGTTGTTGTAAACAAAGGATTCCCAAAAATAGCTGACAACGCGATCATATAGTGACGCTGAAGACGAAGAACTACGCATAAAGACACGTTGAATTTCAGCCAGGCAATGAACTAAACGTAAAATCGAAGTTAATGCGTCATTCGGGAAATACCACGAGCAAGCGTAAACTGCCGCAAATAAACTTTTCCTTGACACCCAACATAAGCCATGTATCGAGGAGGACCACGAAAACACTAATATAGTATTTTGCAAATGGGGAAATCGACACGCCGCATCCACAATATGGAAACATAAAAACAACAATCCCAAATTTTTTTTTCTCACTACCAACAGGTTCTAGGGTCAAGTTAGAAATTGAACTTACCTCTTTACGTTTTTTAGTTTTCCTTTTGTCTGCCATTATTAATAAATTTTGCCAACGTAGTCTTGGTTGTCTAAAAATCTATTCGCTTTTCTTGTTTCTGCTGACGCTCGAAGGCACTTTTTTGTTGACAGATCACAACATACTGAATAATGACATTGTCATTTGTCAAGTGAAGTAACTCTGTCAGACTCTATGGTCAGACCGCAGATCCTTGTCAGAACTGTCAAGATAGCAGAAATAATGAATGATAGACAATCTTGCGAAGACAGCTTGTGGTGTATTTATCAAACTAAGGCACAGACTTTTTAAAATACAAACTAAGGTATCAAAGTATCAAAGCAGTAATAGATAATTCCATGATCAAAGCACAATTTTAATGAATCGCTTACATTGCCTGATTAGTTGCTTACCTAGCGAAATACCGTCATGCAAGTATAAATTTAGCAGCAGCTACATATATAGCAACGCACCCATACCGTACCCGCCGTTTGCCCTAGCGAAATGTTTTGATGCGCTAACTTTGTGCTGTGAAAAATAGAGAAAACAACATAAATCGATGTATATGTTTCATCAATGAAATAAATAATAATATGTATGTGCATCACAATCACAGAATTCACTCACAACAACGCATAGTCCTCACAATCACAGAGGTGTAAGTGTCTGTCACAGATTAGAGATATGGGTGTCTGTCTGTAAAATAGGCATGGCACATTTTGTTATTTTAGTGTTAAAATTTGTATGAATTTGGTTTTCATTCCTCACATAATGCTAGGATACTTAGACTATTGTAGCATAGAATGACCACTGTTGAATGGGAATGACCAAGAAGCTGATATAGGAATTACCAAAGCTTCTTGGGAATGACTTGTATATAAGCTTCTTGAGAATGACCAACATTTTTCTTTCTCTATGCGTATATACAGATAACATGCGGCAAGCGCGGCAGTGACACTGACTTTGATTTGATCTTTTCGGTTCTTGTTCGTTCGTATTTGTATAGTTCTCTTTGGTTTGTTTGTTCGACGTTCGACCAAAAAATAATGGTAATTCGCGTGCGTGCGGGCTATTATTGATAATGATATTCGGCAATCGGCACGATATATAATAAGACTGCGGAATTAACGCGTGATATCTTGTGTTAGCCTCTATAAAATTGCATAACCTTGCTGGAGATTTGCAACGATTATTGCCTAGTTTTAGCGTTGATAAATTTTCATTCGTACTTTATTCGTACCTACTTATGTGGTTACGAATTTATTATAATAAAGAGCTGCCATAGTTTAATTCGTTTATAATTATATCACTAACCGGGAACGTGATTGACAGTGCGATAATATTCAAATTTTACGTAATAGCTGCAGAATGAGCGATGCAAAATTAAATGGACATAACATATATGAAGGTTAGTATGTTTTACAAATATTTTTAAGATAATTAATTATGTATATAGTTTTGTGCCATATCAGTCAACATTCCTCATTTTTTATAAAATGAAAAAATCTATTATAGTATTCTATCCAGCCTGGATGCAATGCACAGGAAAGGTGGTGCCTGCATTATTTTCTTCATTTATTTGTCAGGCTGTAGGATACTTATAGGTTGCTCAGAAATCAGAAGAAATCCCTCATATAATTAAAATTATACTTACATAGCCCCTTTTAATGTCCCAGGACAAGGACTTCCCCTTAATGGGAGGGGGATTCAATGTGGATATTCATAATTTAATTACATTTATTTAAAGTTAAAATAGAACGGCCAAAGGCCAATTACACTAATTAAGTAACTATAAATACATTATCTATATATATATAACTCAAAGGTGACTGACTGACATAGTGATCTATCAACGCACAGCCCAAACCACTGGACGGATCGGGCTGAAATTTGGCATGCAGGTAGATGTTATGACGTAGGCATCCGCTAAGAAAGGATTTTGATTAATTCTACCCCCAAGGGGATAAAATAGGGGATGATACAAAGTCGCGGGCTCAGCTAGTAAGTTATAAAGAACTAAATCATTAATCTTTCTCACAAAATCCTCACCCACTCATCCAAAAACACATGGATGTGTTGGAATCCAGGAGCTTGTTTAGCCTACATATACTTCCTAGATAGGTATTCCTGCAAGATTTTGATGCTAACTATACGGATTTTAAAATTGTTATGACTATTACATACATGCATAAATATTTATTAGATAGTTACATCAATAGTTTCTAACAAATACTGGATATTAGAAAAATATCCTTTAAACATGACTGCCTTTTTTACTAGCCTATTTGTGTGTCCCACCCCTGAGCAAAGACCTCTCCCTGAATTCTCCACAAAATACGGTTTAGCTCTGTTTTGGGCCATGTATCTGAGTATCATGTATATCATAATAAATGTCTATTTTAGAATAATCTCATTACAATAATAATACCTATTTTTCGTGCACAGGTATTTACATGTATTCGTTTCAGACTTATTAGTATTAAGTTTTTATATGTGTAATTAGAGTAATTTATTTTTGTGACATGATTTGTTTCGTACATTCTACATGTCAATTTATCAATATTTCATAATATTATTAATGCCACAACGTGCCAATGTGTTTAGAGATATAATCTGTGTATCCTTGAGTCTGCACTGATTAAATATTTACAGTGATCTTTATTGTTAACTCAATATTTTTACAGCACATAATAGAGACAGCAAAACAATTTGGTGTTTTGTCACTACAAACATGGGGTATCAGTTCTAAAAGTTTCTAAAATATCTGATACATTATATGGATAAGGTCTATTCAAAAAATGAAGGTTTCACTGGAAAGCATATTGCTATTAAAGTTGCAAAAAGTGGGTATTGTACCATTCAGTACTTCTAATGTACCTATAAAGAGTTATCTGACTTTCATGACGCTGATAGTACCTACTTATTTAGAAGCAAGCAGCCTGATATAGAATAAGGTAGGCTTACTAAATCCATAATAATGCACATCATATTTCCTGGTGATAAATGAGTTGATAAGATTAAGAATTGACTATATGTCAATTAATTATAGGCATACATTTACTCTTAACTGTGATTAGGTACAATGGAGTAAGGTCATCATCGTGATGCATATTCAATGCTGAAAGTAGGTACACAATCCATGAAAAAATTGTTTTGGGGGTTAATTTGGGCACCACTATCATTTGTTGTTATCTGTACCTAATTACCTGACTGTAATAACTAAAATACATATCTATACAAATAAATAAAATTGGAGTGTCTGTTTGTAATATCAAAATAACACCTTTTCACTAAATGCACATGAAAGTACATACGACACCTATAGCTAAAACGCGATTTAAAAATTTTTTGTCTGTCTGTCTGTGTGTTTGTTCCGGGTAATCTCCGAAACGGCTGGACCGATTTCGACGGGACTTTCACTAGCAGATAGCTGATATTATAAGGAGTAACTTAGGCTATTTTAAATTTAAAAAACAATTAGGGTTCCTCGTAAAAAAATTAAAACACATGAGCTCAAAGAGTATCTCCGAAACGGCTGGACCGATTTTGACGGGACTTTCACTGGTAGATAGCTGATGTTATAAGCAGTAACTTAGGCTACTTTTATTTTAGAAACAAAAAAAATGGGTCCTGTCGCGCGGGCTCAGAACGCGGGAGCGGGCTTTTTTGTTAAGTTAAATTCCACGCGGACGAAGTCGCGGGCTCAGCTAGTGATTAATAAGTTTCATAGGATTTACGATCAATCCAACCACAAGCACCTATGATTAGTCATAATTTATCACCGGTTCAGAATGCTGGTTCCACTGAGAGGACCCGGTAAAAAACTCAATATTTGTGAACTGAATTGTCTACTTATCTGACAAATTGTTCTTCAATGATGTTTGTACTATGGAGCAAAGTCGAGTTGGTTATCAATACGCAAATAATATAGATTAAATAATCATATCGCGAATCGACCATGTTACCTACCTACCTACCTAAATAATAGTCTACTTTGACTCTTATTCGTATATAAATTAGGTATGTTTTGTTGACTACACACTACACCTGCCGTCGTCATTAAATGCTTGAATAATTCTAGTAAATAGTGCAAATCATAATAAACCTTACCCTTCATGAAACTACCATTATATGTAGGTACAGTGGCGTTAATAAGGCCATTAGATACCTAGATTGCTATCTAAAAATTGCTGTGCAAGATGTTCACAGCAATGCAATCTTTGGTGTCCTAATGCACTTATGAACACTCACTACACCTACCTAAATACCTAATTAAATACAGTACGGCAATTGTTTCAAGTCGGGCTTAAACGCTGCATTGTTTGAAATCAATTACCTGTGTAATTCTTACTACCTACTCCACTGCTGATAATGTAGTTAACTGCTACCTACGTTTGGTTTAGCTGGTCCTAAAAACTTGTAATAAATAACAAGAACCTGCTGAAAACAATAGTTCCTTGCCCACCGAACTACTTATGCGAGACGATGTTATTGCTTTTTTACAGAATTGCCGCCCGGGTACAAAGTCGAGGAGGTCGAAATACCTGTCCCTTGGGGCCACGTGGCCGGCCGATGGTGGGGTCCACGGAACAAGCAGCCAATCATCGCCATTCACGGGTGGCAGGACAACGCAGGGACATGGGACAAGCTCATCCCCCTTTTGCCTGTCACAACCTCAGTCCTGTGCATCGACCTGCCTGGACATGGCCTTTCATCGCAGTATCCCACTGGCATGATCTACTATATCTTCTGGGATGGTATCGTACTACTAAGGAGGATAGTTCAACATTTCCAATGGCGCAAAATCTCCCTGATGGGACATTCCCTTGGAGGCGCTCTGAGCTTCATGTACGCAGCGTCGTTCCCTGACGATGTAGAGAGGATCATATGCATCGATATCGCGAGTCCATGCGTTAGAGAACCATCTGTAATGGTCAAAGGCACCGGACGGAGTATCGACAAAATGCTGGAGTACGAAAACTTGACGGATGACAAAGTCCCCTGCTACGATTACGAAGAAATGATAGATATCGTGTGCGATGCGTATAAAGGGTCCCTCTCAAGGGATAACTGCAGGGTTCTGATGAAGAGGGGCATGTCGCCGACTCCGGCGCATATGAAGAAGAAGGGGTACTTTTTCAAGAGGGATCCGCGCCTTAAAGTGTCCGGATTAGCGATGATGTCGATTGAAACAGCCCTAGAATACGCTAGCAAGGTTAAATGTAAAGTGTTGAATTTGAGGGCTATACCCGGTCAGAGGTGGGAGAAATTAGAATATTACATGAGTGTTATAGACAGGTTGAGAACCAATGCTGAGCTACTGTACGTTGAAGTAGAAGGCACGCATCACGTTCATTTAGAAGCCCCTGAAAATATATTGATTCATATAGAAGATTTCTTAGAATATTAGGTAAATTTAAACTTTACCAGTTGTGATATGTCATGTGATCTGCTTTGTAGTTAATACAGGCGCATATTGGGAGCGGGTTGCATTTGGTGTGATCAAATGGAACTTTATTGTGTAGTTAATATGGTCGTGATTCAAATTAATGGAGCTAGAGCACTCAATTTTGTTAGATGTTAACTAACATAATCACAAATGTAATCACATAAGAGTATTTTTATAGGATAATACATTATTTGTACGAAGACGCTTATACGAGTTGGTCGTGTCCAGGTGAACACATCGCCTCGACTCGCCGCATGTCGTCGCTGGATTCACCGACATTCGCCAGAGTGCGCGGTGATTTAAATTTGGGCCAACTCGCATAAACGTTACAAACTACACTAAATATAAAATAATTAGAATAATGACGATGAACAATATCAAACAGTATCATTGTAATACAACGAGAGTTGTCAAATCGACTTTATAATTATTTAAATGTGGTAAACATAGTTTTGTCCTCACGAGGGTCAAGTAGGTATAATTTATTTAACTATTTATAGGTATGCACTTATTTATTAAGAAGGGGAATAGTACCAAGTACTTTATATTTAGATGTGTCACGAATATGTGAGGTAATGATTATGAAACTGGGTCCGCGCTATTTAAATTATCTAGTAATTTAATACTAAATCTAGATTCAGTTAGCGTTAATGTATTACACTTTTATACAGGCTATTTTAAAAGTCCGAAATAATAGTTTTGGTACATATATGGTAGCCGATATGTCGATGCCTAATCAAAACAGACTATGCGTAATTATGATTTTTTTTTCGTTGTGTAAGCTTGTCACAACTTTGGTGTTGCGGTCTTAGAACACATCAAATGGTCTAGAAAACACTGTAAACAGTATTTACGAGTAGCAGCCGCCAGTACCGTAGGTACACTATTTCATGAATAGTATTCAAGAAATAGTGTAACAATTTAGAATGGTACTTGAGTTATGACATTTTTTTTAAATTGGCGGGTTTTGTTTTATAGTTTTGACTTTCGAACAACGTTTTATACTATTTTATTCTATGGCCGATACCCAAACCTTATAATTATTTCGGACTTTTGAAACATTCTGCTTACATACACACGATGTTATTTTGATGTAATAAGCTTTATTATCCATGGTTTATTGACTCACAGCAACTAAAAATACTTTTTGTTGTATAGATACTATATTCACTGCGAATATATACTTAAGGTAATGAAAATAGCTCTTAGTTTCGGATGGCTCGTTTTATATGCAACAATCATTCTTCAGCTTAATTGTATGCACACAGAAAATAGGTTAAGATTCATTTAACCTTTTGACGTCAATGTAAAACGTAAACCGAATCGGGGAACGAAGGAAAAATATATATAAATGGACATCATAAACTGGTGATAAATGTAAATGCTGTGCGAATTTATGTTTTTATTCCCTTGAAATAAGGGTTTTTTAACCGGCTTAAACCGATATTAATATGGGAATTGAATTAGGGATCCTGCAAACAAGGGAAGGCAGCAGCTGGGATAAACCTTATCATCATAATTTGTATGTGTATCTATTACATAACTAAAGCCTCAGATACACTAGGGGACAAATTGTCCCACAACATGACGCGCAACACTGTATCTACGTGACGCTGCGACGTCGCATCGTGGCCCGCAACATGTCCCTCAACATTTTGAGGAGCATTTACGTGACGCGGGACATGTTGCAAGTTTCCGCACTGGGAGCGGGCGCACGTGTTGCGCGTCAGTGCCGCGCAGGTTGTCGCTGAGTGTGGACGCGTGCGCAACGTGTGTCTCTTAACATGTCGATAGTGTGGGAAAGCGAAACGGTACTACATTTGATCGAACTCTGGGTTATGAATTGCCGTGGGATAAATCAGGCCCATATAAATAAATCAGGACCAGGTCTGCGAGTGATCTTGGAAAGCTCATTCTTATGTCATACCAGTGCAAAAATACATGTCAAAAGCGTACTCAGACTTGAGAGTGATCTATTAATACGAGCCTTAGTATTTATATGTAAATGTAAAAAAAACAATAGCTATAGCGGAGTGACTTTCAATATCACCCAATGGCCATGGAATCTTCTGATGTGGAATTGTTTGACGTCTGAAATGGATTGAATTTTGAACAAAAGAAGAAAAAGTACTAACAGCCAACTATACTAGGTGAAACAAAAAGGGTATACTATTATTTTTGCAACTTAACTTTGTAAATCTCAAACTATCGGGTTTGTGGGACAGTTGAAGTACTAAAGGTTTTGTAGACTTGTGAAATCGGTCAACAGCTGTATTCCTATAACACCTTTTGTTTTTCAATTTTCCTCCAAAGCTGATGGTTTAAGAATTACAAAGTTAAGTTTTGAAAAAAAAAGTATACCCATTATGTTTCACCTTGTAATAACAATGTTAGTACAAAAAATGCATTCGCAATAATTTAACAGCGCTCTTAATACAAAAAAACGCATTAAAACTGCATATTATGTCCGTTTTATAAAAATAAACTTGTTGATAAACTTGATTTTATAGTATATTTTGTCAGAACAATTACTTAGGTATGTAGGTACGTCCCGGTCACTTACTCAAGGTGACATTGATAAAAACAATTCGCTTTATAAACCACTTGAATCATTGGTTGTATTAGTATGTTTAGTTTTAATGTATAACTTTCTTATTTTCATGCATTAAAAAAAATATTAAAGTGGTTGAGTGAGTGAGATCGAGTAATCAACAGATGGACGCATTGTCTGGCTTGCCATATTAAAATCGATGAATGGCAAACGAAAAACAAAATGGTAGTTATAAAGTGGCAAGGATATCCAGCCCGTTTAGGCAAGACGGTTCTACAACGTTTACTAAAGTCCGTCTCACGAAAGAAGTCCTCCAGACGCGGCGCCAGTCATGCGACGAAATGTTGTTAACCTCCATTATTTTAGACTCCCCAAAAACTCAATGTTTTATCACTGTAGGATGAATTCAATTTTATTATTACAGTAGTTTATTGAAATTTATATACATGAAAACAGTTAAATATAATAGATTGACGTCGTAACGAAAATTAGTTCCACTTATTGCCGTAGGTCTTCTTTCGTGAGACAGACTTTGGGAATGATACATGTATGGCACGAAATCTTACAGACAGCTGATGCCGATGGGGAAAACAACTTTCGGCTCAACAGTTGTCGCTGGTTTGGACTGGGGTGACGTGTCAATGTCACGAGTCGTGACATTGACACGTCACCACTCACGACATATACTAATTATGGTCAGGTTGATAACAGAGATAGTCTGAAAGTCTGAAATAAAAGTGAGCACAATTTAAAATATTTATGTCATACTACCGTCCGTTTGGCTATGCTATTAAGCTGGCGGGAAGTGAAGCGAACTTATTGGTGGAAGCGGGCGCACCAGCCAAGCGGACGGTCACCATAATACCGTCAGAACGACAATGTGTGTTATTGTTATCTAAAGGAGCTCAGAAGTTAAATAAATGCATTGCTTCATCACGCGCCGTGCTTTATTGTTAACAAATAACAGACATGTTGAAAATAAAAACATCTAAGAAGACTTGTCTAGTATCATTTCACAATTACGTAGACATGTCCCTGAGAGGCAGCTATTGAGGTCGTCTATAGTTACAATCTGAAAAATAACGTTTTCAAATAAATATAAAACTGATGTCGTATTTCTTTAAAATAATGGTCCCATTGTAATAATGCAGAAGATTTTGCATGGCGCCTGATGCGGCCCGCAATATTGATATGTTTGGGGTAGGAACATTCTATTTAGAAAGGTGCCATGCAAAAAAATTTACCTTATTTTTTAATATATTACTAGCAATGTGATACTATCACATTACTAGTATTCCCGTTAGGCCCTCCAGCTGAGCTAATTCTTGTTAGGAGTGAGCCCACGTCAATAGTTTAATGGCCAGGATGGGGATCGAACCCGAACCTCTTGGCTGCGAGTGCGGCCCCTCTAACTACTAGGCTATTGACGCCTTAAATATATAAGTATGACTTTTATACCAATCTGAATCATTTAGTTCGGATGGAATCACGCCATAGTATTTTTTAGCTGTGAGAAGTAAACATTGATTGCTCGTTTTGTGTACTGTTCGTTAATTTCATGAAGACGCGTACTGTGACTTTTATGACACTGGCATATGGGTTAATTTGCAATAATTCTCTGACTAATACCTATTATATTTTAGGTGTCACACCCCACAAAAAATGTTGTAGGGACAACATCATAAATCGGTCAGGGGTACCACGATCATAGCGAAAAATTAACACCAGTTTGTAATGTTATTTCTAGTGTTGTAAGAAAATATACGACAATGCGACCGCTTAGCGCAGTGGTTCGAGCGTAGGCCGCTCGACTCACTGCACATGGTGGTTGCGGGTTCGATTCCCGCCGAGGCAAATTTCGGAAATGGTCTTCTCGTAATTTGCCCCGGCCTGGGTGTCACTGGGGTCGCCCCTAGTCAATTGTACGGTACCCATAGTACAAGCGTTGCTTAGTTTGGGACCATACAGTGGATGTGTTTGTCTGGCAAAAACAAATTACGGCTATTAATTAGAGGACTTACATCAATCATATTCTCTTTATGCGACTCACATCGCACCGTCAATTTATTTCCTATAGCGTTTTGTTCCATCAGCTTATCATTTATGGACCACCAGATGTTGCTGGCCGATTTCAAAACATTCATATTCCCGAAAATGTAGAATCCTGTAAGACAACAAATGATATTTTTCTACACATCAATGTCAACTTTATCACGTCGGATTTAAATATTAAATTCAATAACACACATACGTACTAACTCGTAGAACGGGATACGACACCGATAGAGAATATTGCACTTTATTCCTTTATAGTTAAAGTTAAAATTCAATAGTTAATAGATGGAGAATGGCCAGTACCTTCTTTAGCTCTCGACAAAGCCACACAGATCCTATTGGCTGCGGTCAAGAACCCAATCTTGCCGTCTCTGTTGCTCCTTACTAACGACAATATCACTATCCTATTCTCTTCGCCTTGATAGTTGTCCACTGGCGTTATTTTGACGTCACGGAGAGTGTGGTAATTTTTCTGGAGCTGTGAAAATATTTTTAGTAGTTAGACTAGCATTTACCCGCGGCTACGCCCACTAGGACTTCAAGAATAAAAAATAATGGTAATAAAACTCTTTTGAAACAAGCATTTTGGATTTAATGTGACGTTGTATTAGTAGTCGTGTTCTCCTCAGCAAGCCCTTTCATTTGATACCCATACTGTGGTAGTGCAGAAAAAATAACTAGTCCGCCATCTTGGATGATCCGCCATATTGACCCCCCTGCCTCTGGTGCACTTACCTCTTTGAGAAGGTTAACTTGACCATTGTATGTCGCCAATATAGTAATTTCTTTAGGTTGGTATTTCATTTGCCGTAGATAATTAGCTAAGGCGATGCACCATTTGGCTTCCAATGTGTTTTTATAACTCCAACTGTCTTCTAGACCCTGGAAGAGGAATTTATTGTACATTAAAATTGATACAAATATCATCATCATCAGCCTATATCAGTCCACTGCTGGACATAGGCCTCCCCTAATGAGCGCCATAGCGCCCTGTCTGATACAAATATGCCTTTCATCAATTCCTTCAATCTAAATTGAAAATAGGTAAGTTATTATATTATAAATTATTTGTAATAAATAAATAGTAGTGATAACTAATTGGTTAAGCACGCGTCTTGCGAGCACCAGGGCCTGGGTTCAAACCCCGGCTCGCACCTCTGAGTTTTTCGAAATCTATGTGCGAAACCTAATTTTTATATGATTATCACTTGCTTACGATGAAGAAAAAACATCGTGAGGAAACCTGCATGTCTTAGAAAATCTTACCAATTTTCGAAGATGGGCCAGCATGGTGGATTTCGGCCTGAATCCCCCTCGTAGGGAGGGGAGGCCCGTGCCCAGAAATGGGACATGAAAAGGGCTACATTATTTCCTTTCTAAATAAAATAAAAATAGGTGCACTTACCTCAGAATCCTCAAGAATATCGTGTGTGAAGAAATATAAGTTATTCCTCATCCCCTTAACATCTTGGTACTCGTACACACTAGAATGGCTGTCCAACCTGTCGTATATAGCGGGTACTATCAGATGTACGAAGTCCGGCCTCATTCTCCGCTGCGTGGTCAGTGTGCGCGAGTGTACACCGTTACGAATCATACGCTCGAACAGAGATATCTCAAAGTTGTAATCTTTGGCCAGCTTGTAGTGGGCCGCCGTTGGTCTTAGTTGTTTATGGTCACCTGCCGAAAAATATTCTGTGACCATAAAAGGATAAGATTTAAGTAAAAAAAAAAAGATATCGGATTCAGAGCTATGATACCATAGATAAATAAACAATTAATACTCTTCTACGTTGCGTTGTGGATTTAAAACAAAAAAATAATAATTATACTCTACATTATTTGTTGATATAAATGCACTGCACACGGTCTTTTTCGCGAATTACAAAATTTGTCTTTTATTATTGTCAGATTTTGAAAAATTTCTAAAAAACCTCAAAAAATTTGAACTTCGCGGGCTAGATGGGCGCTTTAGCCTTAACGAACGGCGGGATGTGAAAATGAGCGATTGCTATTGGTTGCTCGTTCGGAAGTGATCGGCTTTCCGAATATTCCCGAGGCTTCGTTTTAACTGTGTAACACCAGTTTTTTTTTGCCATTACACAGACAATAAGTCATAATTAGCTGTGTAAGCGAGATGTAGGCATTTCATCATCATTTTTCATACCCCGTTATTCGATAGGTAATTTGCGTTAGTGTGAACGCTTGGTTTTTAGTTCAACCGGCACCAATATTTTGGTGCCACCCAAAATTCAGTGATTGTGGTGGATTATTTGCATAATAATGGTCAGAATAAAGTGTGTGTAGCACAATTATTTTATTCTATGCTTTGAATTAATAAAAAAAATGGTCGACTTTGCTTCAATTGGTATTTCTATGTACTATGGCCGTCCCTTACGGGTGTAAGCAATTGCGTTTCCATGGCATTCTGGTTCCATGACTGTTCTAGTCTTACCTATGAGAACTAGATGTTGACAGCGATGCGTCAGCGACGCCACTATATGCGCTTCAAGGACTTCTGCAGCTTCTTCTACGATAACTAAAAGAATAAAAGTGATGTGGCTAGATTATACGAGGTTAGAAATTATATTTCAGGCATATAGCTAATATCCAAGTGCTCTGTGGAGGCAGCCTATTCGTTAGTATTATATATATTAACATTTATATCTAAGTAGTCAAAAGCTGTGATAGGCGATTGGTTTAAGCATGCGTCTTGCGGGCACCAGGTCTTGGGTTCAAACTCCGGCTCGCACCTCTGGATTTTTCAAAATCTATGTGCAAATCATAATTTCTATATGATTATCGCTTGCTTACGGTGAAGGAAAACATCGTGAGGAAACCTGCATGTCTTAGAAGATCTAACCAATTTTCGAACGACATGTGAAATCCGCCAACCCGCACTGGGCCAGCGTGGTGGATTATGGCCTGAATTCCCCTCGTGTTGAGGGGAGGCCCGTGCCGAGGAGTGGGACGTCAAAAGGGCTTAATTATTATATTATATTATATTTATATCTAAGTAACAGCCTTTAAATATTTGTCACAACTCTGTTGCGGTATAAGAACACATCCAAACGTATAAAAACTGTAAAAAGAATTACGTTAACGTTTGTTTGTTAATGTTATGTTGGCGCACTGCTCTTTTTAGTCTTTTCTTTTTGATAAATAAATTATTTGTTCGATATTTATGCGTAAGACTGAATTGTTATTTAGATTTTTGAAATAGTACTGCATAGGTAGGTGATTAATATATTTATGGAACGAAGTTGATTTACGCGGCTCGCGGTGGGAATTCAATGGCAGAAATCGTCGTGCTTGAAAAAGCGTTATTCAGGCATCCAGGTTTCAATTAGTAATTATGTAAACTACTTTGTAACGTCCACTGTGAAAAAGTTATCTAAAAATCAACTAGATGGCGTAAGTGGGTTATTCAGGCGACTGGATAGAGCGATATCAAAAAACTTAACATTTTGTGCATGCAAAACACATAACAGAGAACTTCGTCCCTCGACCGCACAATTTTTTTTTTTCACGATCTATTCGCCAACCCCCTTATTAATAAACGTGGATTAGCGGGCGAATTGAACGCACTTGCGCTCGCCCTCTGTCCGGGTGAAGTTGTTATGGCCACTCTGGCCAACAACATATAGTATACTAGGTGACACAAAATAGGTATACTATTTTTTTTGCAACTTAACTTTGTAAATCTCAAACTATCGGCTTTGTGGGACAGTTGAAGTACTAAAGGTTTTGTAGACTTGTGAAATCGGTCAACAGCTGTATTCCTATAACACCTTTTGTTTTTCAAGTTCCCTCCAAAGCTGATGGTTTTAGAATTACAAAGTTAAGTTTTGAAAAAAAAAGTATACCCGTTATGTGTCACCTTGTATATAAAAAAAAAAAAAGCGGGCGAATAGTTACACACCGAACTATATCTTTCTGTCATCAGCAATTTGACATTCGAATGAAGAAGCCTAAGCATGGTGTAATTATACAACCGCTAATCCACTTTTATTAATAAGGAGCAAATGGTTACCTATTTAATAGGTATGCTTTATACCTATTGGGGATGAGAGTATTCTTAGTAGGTCGTGGCGCCGTGCAGCCGTAGACGTGGTGACTCCGACCACCCTGACTGTCTTCATCAGTTCACCGTCTATCAACGTCGCCACTTCGTTCAGCTCATCATTTGTGGTGTTATGTTGTTCCTAGAACACAATACAGTGGGTATTTATATTCACATTTAAATCTACTACCCTTTGTAATTATTAATTATATAAGCAACTGGCGATTTTAAAAATATCTATATATTAATATGTGAAGGAAAAACTTTGTACCACTTTTTAGGACATTTGCGCGGACGAAGGAGTATGAAATTTGGCACACTTATAGGTTATAAAGAGAAGGAGTGCAGAATGCAAATATGTTTATATTATAATACTGAGAAATACATTAAAATAAATAAATAAAACATTACACACACTACAATGCGTTTGACACACACACATTTGTAACTTCCTCTTGGTAACTGACTGACTGTCTGACTGACAAACGGTGATAGTTCTTTTTCGGACTTCCATAGTACATTCTGCGTGCCAATTTCAAATAGTCTTCGACAATAGAACGTTAATGACGTTTAAAATTAGTATTTTAATGAATTATGGTCGAATTTCGACCATTATAACGGGAATACTAGTATCATCATCATCTGCCTTACCTTTTCCCATTATCTGGGGTCGGCGCAGTATGTCTTTTCCTTCCATACATCACGCTTTCCTGTCATACTCACATCCACTCCAACCTCGTTCATATCACACTTAATACAATCCATCCATCTTTTCTTGGGCCTTCCTCTCGCACTGTATCCATCCACATTCATATTCATCACTCTTTTAGTCACATGCATCTCATCCCTTCTCATCACGTGTCCAAACCATTCCAGCCTCCTACCTCTTACTTTATCTGTTATTGGCGCTACCCTGACACTACCTCTTATATACACATTCTTCACCTTATCCATTCGCGTCACTCCACACATCCATCTCAACATTCGCATCTCGGCAGAGTGGAGACGTTTCTCTTCCCGCACTTTAGCCGCCCAGCATTCCGAGCCGTACATGATTACCGGTCTTATAATCGATTTATAGATTTTTCCTTTAATTTTAATAGGCATCCTTGGGTCGCATGTAGTGCTGGTAACTTGTCTCCACTTCTGCCATCCTGCATTGATCCGTCTTTTTATGTCACGGTCAACTTCACCGTCATGCTGGAGTAACGAACCGAGATATTTAAAATCAGAGCAAACTGGTATTACAACGTTATCCATTTTAATCGACACTGCACTAGAGACACCGCCGAAATCACAGAACATGTATTCTGTTTTGGTTCTGCTGATTTTCAAGCCAACAGTCTCCAGTGCGTGCCGCCAATCCTGCAGTTTGCTCTGTAACACAGCTCCATCCTCCTCTATAAGTACGATGTCGTCGGCAAAGAGCATACACCAGGGCGCCTCTTCCTGTAGGGCCGATGTCAAAGCATCCATAACTAACAGGAAGAGGTATGGGCTTAAGGCCGATCCCTGATGCAAACCGACGGCTACTCCAAATCCATCCGTTACTCCAGCTGCGGATCTCACCCTGGTAACCGGGTTTCTGTACATGGCACGAATCAAATTAACGTACTTCACAGGCAAACCTCTTTCTTTCAACGCCCACCACAGAACCTCCCTAGGTACCCTATCGTATGCCTTTTCGAGGTCAACAAATACCATGTGCAAGTTCTTATGAGCACGTCTGTATTTTTCCATTAACTGTCGAATGGCAAATATAGCATCTGCAGTCCCTCTTCCAGGCATAAATCCGAACTGGTTTTGTGTGACCTCAGTTTCCATTCGCAGCCTCTTCTCCATTACCTTCTCCCATGTCTTCATCGTATGTGCTATTAGCTTTATTCCTCTATACCCATTGCAATCTTGGACGTCTCCTTTCCCCTTAAAAATAGGCACCAGATGACTGCTACTCCATTCCAAGGGGATAGTTTCCTCGTCTATGAGTTTATTGAAGAATAAAGCTAACCACTTGTATCCGTCCACGTTTAAAATTTTCCATACTTCCGCAGGTATACCATCTGGACCCACCGATTTTCCATTTTTCATCCCTCTTACCGCATTTTTAACTTCTTCTACGCACACTTCACTTATCAATCCTAAGTTTTCTTTTGCCACATTCAATACGCCATCCCAGTCATTCTCTTCATTCAATAATCTTTCAAAATACATCTTCCATCTACTTTTAATATCCTCATCTTTCGTCAGTACTTTTCCGGCTATGTCTTTAACACATTTTATGTGTGTGAGATCCTTGCTCTGATTTTCTCTTGTTTTGATCATCCGATATAACAGCTTTTGTCCCACAGGATCTTTCAACTGGGAATAGAGTTTTTCCTGCTGCTCCGCTCTTGCCACAGCTACAGATTTTTTCGCTCTCCTTTTTGCCTGGTTATAAAACTCTTTCTTCTCCTGAGCTATCTGATCATTACTCTTACAGCTCTGCCACTCTTTAAATGCATTCTTCTTCTTATACAAAGCTTGTTTTACATCTTCCTTCCACCACCAAGTCTCCTTTCCAACCTTACTTCTCTTACCCTTTGTTTCACCTAAAACATCTTTAGCACTCTTCTTAATTGCGTCAGCAATTTCTTTCCAACATTCATTCACAGTCATTCTGGGCAATCTTTCATACATGTCATTCATTTTACATACCACTTGCTCTTTAAATTCTTTTGCACGTTCTCCCTCTTCAAGCATCCACCACTTAATTTTTGGGGTTGGTTTTATCTCATTTCGGATGTTACTAAGTGTTGGCGCAACTGCCGCGCCATCTCTCAGCCTGAGACGCAAGTGAACCACGACACCTATCGGGAGGATCCGAAACTATATATTCGAATCGAACGAACGCTCAAGAAGCATCGGATTTTTTATTCTCTTCTATACGATTCGCTTGAAGACACACGATATTTTAAAAGCGCTTAAATTGTACCTTTATTTAAATTCAAATACGTTGTAAACGATAATAAACGATTATAAAACCATACGAAAATAAAAGCAATCATTGAAGGAGAACCCGAAGACCCCCGTTGCCGCATCATTTGATCCTTCGAGCCGCAGCATTTGGACCTGCAAACCGCATTAGAACCTCTGACGACATCCAGATCTGAGAGCTGCGTCTGATTCTGCGTGCATCAGAAGCCCTGAGCTACTAGTCGACGCTTCCCTGGGTCTACAAGCCACACTTCGCCTGGCAATAGCGAAAAACCTCGTCAAGACGTCTGAACTTCATCATCATCATCAGCAGTTCAACGGTCAGGTCTTTGATCCCGTCTACTCCTTCCTTATTCGAATTTGTGTTAAAACTGTGCTATTTGTGCTTTACAGAAGCGTGTATTTCCGTGTGATTACCGGGCGCGTACCTACCTACTTGAAGAAAAAACGTGAGTACCTTATCTTATTCTTTAACGTAGGTCTTTAAAATGGGCGGAGACGATAAATTAGTTGTGCCTTCAACCGCCTCCCCAGTTTCTCCCACCAAAAAGCGTTCTAAAACCGACCTTTCTGACCTCAGAAAGCAGCGCGGTAACCTTAAGGGCAGATTGACGCAATTCAAAAAACATTTAGAATCATATAAAGATAACCGTCCTTCTCAACTTCAAATTAAAGAAATAAAATTTCGAATGCAAGCTGCCCAAGAGGTTTTTAAAACTTTTAATAATTTAGAGGGTGAAATAGAATTATTTTCACCCGAATCAGACATTTCTTCTAACGCTGAATACGTTGAATCACTTGAAACGTTATATTTTAGTGCATTAGCAATAGCTGAATGTTTGGTCGAAGGTGAGGAGACTGGAGACAGTTGCAAGTTGAAGTCTAACAGCACTGATACAACGCGCGCTAAAGTAAAACTACCCGAAATAAAACTGCCTTTATTTGATGGAACGTATGATCATTGGCTCGAATATAAGAACTCGTATTTCACAATGATCCACCAACGTTTGGATTTAGATGCAATTCAAAAGTTTCATTATTTACGGTCGTCACTAAGTGGTAGTGCACTATCAGTAATCAGTGCGTTGGAATTCACGGCTTCCAACTATCATCACGCATGGGAGCTACTCGAAAATCGCTTTCATAATTCTAGGCTTCTTGTACACAACCACCTGAAATCGCTATTTTCACTTCCATCGATAAAACAGGAATCCCCTGTGCAGATTAGGAAAATAATAGATACCGTCATGCGAAATTTACGAGCATTAAAAACGTTAGACGAACCCACCGAATCATGGGACACGTTAATTATTTATTTAATAGCATCGAAACTTGATCCTTCCACTGAGCGAGACTGGGAGAAATATAAAGGTTCTATTTATTCCGATTCTAGCAAAAAATTGAAGTTATCAGATTTGTTTACATGTCTACGCAACAAAGCGGATATGTTGGAAATGATAACTGCGAATAATAGCAAAACACAAACAAAACCTAATCTAAACGAAAATAAGGGTGGTCAAAACAAATCTAACGCTCAAGTACAGAGCTACGTCGCCACGAATACCGCCAATACTAAAAATAAAACAGTTGATAATAAGCGCATTCGTAATTGTCCTTCGTGTAACGGTAATCATGCTCTTTATACGTGTATCAACTTTTTAAACTTATCCGTTAAGGATAGGTTAAAATTGGTGGATGATAAACAATTATGTCGCAATTGTTTACGCACAGGACACCTGCTTGCCGACTGCGTATTTGGTCCGTGCAAGCAATGTCAGCGAAAACATAATAGTTTACTTCATCTGTCCAATTCCGATAGCAACATAGATATAAGTGCGCGCAGCGAGCGCACAGCTGATCGCAGTGCGCCCGCTTCGTCAACGGCCCTGCATTCGTCATCGGTCGATATAGATATAGATACGAATGGATGCGCCGGCGATGAGTGGGAACCACGTAGTACATTACAACCGGTATTGTTATGCACTGCGTTGGTCGAGGTAGCGGACGGTAATAAACGATTTCATACCGCCCGAGCACTGTTGGACAGCGGCAGTCAACACTGTCTTATCTCAGATAATTTAAGAAAACGTTTAAACGCGACATCTATACAGTCCACTGTTCAGATTTCTGGTGTTTCACAATCCGTAACCCAGTCAAATCATTCATGCGAAATAACTATGCGATCTAAATTAAACGATTATAGCACGAAGATGAAATGTCTTGTCTTGCAGCGCATAGCAACCAGCGTGCCCTCGACAAGTTATAATCTCGAGCTAATACGTGTACCAAACGATATTCAACTCGCTGATCCCACGTTTCACGTTGCATCCACAGTTGATATATTGATTGGAGCGGATCTGTTTTGGGATCTCTTAGGAGATAATAGAATTCGATTACCAAACGGACCGTATCTACAGAGTTCAAAGTTAGGTTGGTTGATCTCCGGACCTATTTACACGAATGGCTTGCGCATTAATCAAGTGTCTTGTAATTTTACTCAAACTCTAGACAAACAACTTCAACGTTTTTGGGAAATCGAAGATTTGCCTCAGTTGGGTAGCGTTCTCACTGACGACGAGCGATCATGTGAGGAACTATTCATTAATACGACCAAACGCGAAATTGATGGCCGATTCTCGGTACGGATTCCGTTAAGAGAATCAGCTGACAGGTTAGGTGATTCTTATACGCATGCCAAGAATATGTTTCTATCGCTAGAACGTAAACTTGAAAGATCACCTGATTATAAACGTATGTATTGTGAGTTTATGCGTGAATACGAACGCTTAGGTCACATGACTCGTATAAATAATTACGAAACCCCTCACTATATTTTACCGCATCACGGTGTATGGCGAGAGAGTAGTACAACTACTAAATTACGCGTAGTTTTTAACGCCAGCGCTGCAACCAGTAACAAACGGTCGCTAAACGATATTCAGCTACCTGGTCCAGCGTTACAAAATGATATTTTCTCTATACTCTTGCGTTTTAGACGGTACAAATACGTAGCATGCGCGGATATAGAGAAAATGTTTAGGCAAGTTTTAATCCAACCAGATCAAAGATCTTTACAACTCATCCTATGGCGAGAGAAACCTGTTGATCCCATGGCTGTCTATGAGCTCAATACGGTAACATACGGCACTGCGTCGGCGCCGTACCTGAGTATGCGCTGTATACGGCAGTTGGCTCTGGAGTGTGAGGATGACGTCATATCTCGCATAATTTTGGAAGACATGTTTGTCGATGACCTAATTACTGGCGATGACGATCATCAGACACTACTGGCCACATGCGAAAAAATATCGCAAATATTGCAATCTGGTTGCTTCCCCCTTCGTAAGTGGGCATTCAATTGTGACGTCACAAGCAGTACGTCACCTGACATGTTCACGGGCGAGCATACACAGAATAAAACTCTCGGCATAGGTTGGCACAACGATAGTGATGAGTTGTATTATACGACTAAAATTGAAAATAATATAATAGCTTCTAAATTAACTAAACGAATAATGTTATCCGTAATATCGCAAATATACGACCCATTAGGACTTCTCGCACCCGCTGTAATCATGTCAAAAATCTTATTGCAGAAGTTATGGCTAAGTAAGCTTGATTGGGATACTCCTGTGCCTCACGACATTGCGGTAATGTGGAACAACTTAATAGGCACCTTGCAGTGCTTACACGAATTAAGAATTCCCCGTTACGCAATGAGTGAAAACGTACAGCATACGGAGCTTCATATATTTACGGACGCATCACAAAGTGCATACGGAGCATGCGCTTATATACGAACCTACAATGACGATTCGGAGGTCAAAGGTACCCTGATCTGCGCGAAGAGCAAGGTCGCCCCTTTGAAAGCCATAAGTATTCCTCGGTTAGAGCTTTGCGGCGCCCTAATCGGCGCTAGGCTTTATAAAAAAATAACGGATACGATACGATTCCAATTTACAAAGGTATACTTTTGGACTGATTCGACCATTGTCATTGGCTGGTTACGTATGTCTCCGCACTTGTTAAAAACTTTCGTACAAAACCGTGTCACAGAGGTAAACAACCTGACCCGGGACTCGAACTGGTTACATGTCAGTGGGAAAAATAATCCCGCTGACTTGCTAACCAGAGGAGTAAATCTCGATTCGTTAATTAAATGTAACTTATGGTGGAACGGACCACCTTATTTACAAAATAATAATTACAATTTTTCAAATAATATTTCATGTAATGATTCCATAAATACGGATAATCTTCCCGAATTAAAATCGCAGACTCTAAGTCTTACTTGCACTTTCATTAGCGACCTATTTCAATTCGATAGATATTCATCATTTAGTAAACTTATACGTATAGGCGCGTATGTATTGCGATTCATCGCTCGCACCCGCCGTCGTCGTTCAACACAAGAAACCGGTTCCTTATCGGTGGCTGAGTTGAACGCGTCGCAGTTAGTGCTCGTAAGATTAGTGCAAATTCAATCATTTCCTGCCGTGTACGACAACTTGTTAAATAATTCGCCACTCAAGGCAAATAGTAAACAATTTAATCGTGTTTTGGGACTTAACGTATTTATGGACGATCATAAAGTAATTAGAGTCGGTGGTAGACTGTCAAATTCTTCCAGTTTCGATTATAACAAGAAACATCCGATATTGTTGTGTAGCAAGCATCCTTTTACAGCTTTGTTGGTCAGACATGAACACATTCGTTTACTCCATGCTGGACCACAACTTCTCCTTTCTAGTATACGTGAATCTTGGTGGCTGTTGAGTGCAAGATGCCTGGTTAGGAAAGTGGTTCGGAATTGTATGAAATGTTCACGATTCAAAGTAAATTCGTTGACGCCGTTAATGGGAAACTTACCATCTGAACGTTTGGATTCTGGATTTCCATTCATACGTACTGGAGTTGATTATGCTGGGCCAATCAATATATTAAATCGTAAAGGCAGAGGAGCTCGACTTACAAAAGCGTATGTATGTTTATTTGTTTGTTTTGTTACGCGAGCTGTTCATTTGGAACTTGTCACCAGTCTATCCACTAACGATTACATTCTAGCACTTAAACGTTTCATAAGTAGGAGAGGCAAACCTAATGCTATCTTCTCTGATAATGGGAGAAACTTTGTAGGCGCTGAGAAGGAATTTTCCACATTTTTAAACGACAATTCTCAGGTAATAGTCGATTATGCCGTAAATAACGGTATTAAATTTCATTTTATTCCCCCCTACTCTGCTCATTTTGGAGGCCTGTGGGAGAGTGGGATAAGGTCATGTAAACATCACCTACGTCGAGTAGTAGGTAATGCAAAATTAACGTACGAGGAAATGAGCACAGTTTTGACACAAATCGAAGCTGTCCTCAATTCCCGTCCCATGTCACCTATGTCCACAGACCCGAGCGATTTCTCTCCACTAACCCCTGGTCACTTCCTCGTTGGCCGGCCGTTGACAGCTCCTGCCAGTGAAGACGTGTCTGCCGAGAGGACAACGCTATTGGACCGCTATCACCGTGCGGAGCAACTACGCCAGCACTTCTGGCAGCGCTGGTCCAAGGAGTATGTGTCTGAACTCCAGCAGCGTACCAAGTGGAAGACTCATAAAGACGACATCACGCTGGACAGCCTGGTCTTAATCAAGGAGGACAACGCGCCGCCTCTTAAGTGGCGTCTGGGACGCATACTTAAACTGTTCCCAGGTACAGACGGAGTTTCTCGCGTCGCCGATATACGTACGGAAGCTGGCATCATACGAAGGGCGTTCTCCAAGATCTGCCCACTACCGTTGCAGCAGGGAGACCGAAGCGACGATGCCCGATCTGACTGAAGGTTGGAACACGGAGGTTCCAAGGCCGCGGGCATGTTGGCGCAACTGCCGCGCCATCTCTCAGCCTGAGACGCAAGTGAACCACGACACCTATCGGGAGGATCCGAAACTATATATTCGAATCGAACGAACGCTCAAGAAGCATCGGATTTTTTATTCTCTTCTATACGATTCGCTTGAAGACACACGATATTTTAAAAGCGCTTAAATTGTACCTTTATTTAAATTCAAATACGTTGTAAACGATAATAAACGATTATAAAACCATACGAAAATAAAAGCAATCATTGAAGGAGAACCCGAAGACCCCCGTTGCCGCATCACTAAGTTTTATTTTTAATTCTATTACTAATAGTCTATGTTGTGTTACAACTGCTTCGCCTGGAATCACTTTGCAGTCCTTTATCAGATTAAGCCTATTTCTGTTAATGAGGAAATAATCAATTTGAGTTTTGTATGGGCCACTCTTATATGTGATGAGGTGCTCTTCATTTTTATGGAAAAAAGTGTTAGCTAAGGCTAAGTCGAAGGCGCTATAAGTATAAGAAGGGAATACTAGTATACATTTATATAAAAAAATGAAAAAAGACAAGCCCGCTGAGTTTCTTGCCGGTTCTTCTCGGTCGAGGTCGCGTTGCGATCCGGTTGTAGATATAAGAAGAAAATGTAAAAATGTCAATTTGTAAGTGCCCCCGTGGGCCTAAACAAAATAAACGCTTTGACTTTGAGACATTAGTGGGTGTTGCGAGTCATTCTACTTACAAATAAAACAATAATTTGATCTTTACATTAGAATAGAGACAACAGCATCAATGAGTGCAAATTAGACTTTTAATAATAAAAAATGAATTGTAACTCACTATTAAAGAGTTCATTTTAGTCATTAGCTCCTGTATCAGCCGGCCGACTGCGGAGTAGTACACGCGCCATCTTTGTTCCGGGATCAAACTGTACAAATCGTCGACTGGCTCGATTTTAGTGGTCTGATTTTCATTCTGCAGTATATATCTGTATCTCTGAAACATGATTTAATTTTTTTTTAATACATTTTTAATACTTAAAAATAAATAAAATTTGTGTCGTCTGTTTGTAGTATCGAAATAATAAAAAGCTTTTCATTAACTAGATATGAAAGTATTCACTTATACGGCACTTTGCAAAATTGTTGTCTATCTATCTGTTTGTTCCGGCTAATCTCCGAAACGGCTCGACTGATTTTGACGGCACTTTCACTGGTAGATAGCTGATGTTATAAGGAGTATATTAGCCAACTGTAACTAAGAACTATCCAGGTGACCTCATAAGTACAAAAAACGGCAGAATTGATCAAGCCATTTAGGGTGGACAAATTACGAACGCACACACACAAATACACCGGATTTTTTATATATAAAGAAGATAATATTCATATTTAAACCCATGAGAGTAAAACAATTTAGAAGAAGGACCCACCACCTTTGGCTTGTCAAGCCAAGCCAAGCCGAGCCAAGACAAGCCAAGGGTGAGCGGTGGCTCCTTCTTCTGAATTGTTTTACAATGGATTTCCGCAAAGTAACGCCTGGGTCAATCAATTATCCCATGAGATAAGTTTTTATCATTTTTGTACCTACAAAGGATAAGCTTACCTTAAAACAATCCAATCTCTTCCTAACTTTCTTTATCTGCATATCGAACTTATCAGTCATATTCTGTAATTCTTGATTATCATCAGCAACATCTTTCACATATTTAATACTATTTATCATTGAATCCATTTCTTGCAACGCCCATTCTTCAGAGAGACACGTCTGTATCCCCTCTGACACATGTGAATCATCCAGTTTTTCCCAATCCTCTTCGATTATGTCACCATCATTCGAGTCAACTTCTTCCTTATCTTCTAAATGCTCGAATAACCAATCAAGAATGGAATCTTCTTTAGAATCCTTTAGTTCGTAATGCTTATCATCAATTTTGAGGTTCGGTTTCAAACTTCTGTACGCAATTATCTCTTTTTCACATTTCTCAATCTCATTCTGCAATTCTGTCATTTGTCTATATATGTTCTCTAACTCCGACCTCTTGTTGGCGTATAAATACGAATATTTAGATTTAACTCTCATCCTAAAATTGTTTAATGTGTACTTCTCCAGCGCAGGACTCTTGCTTTGACTACCAAGTCTTACTATACTCTTAGTGACATCCAATATCCCTTCTAAGAATTGATCTAACGCGTGGTTCGTGTAGCATATGATTAACATAGGCGTACCTTCTAAAGACAAGTTTTGGAGTAGTGTGGTCGCGATTTTGATTCCTATGGATGTCTTGCCAGTGCCAGGGGGGCCTTGGATGACGGCGAACTCTTTAGTTAGTGCGAACTTATACGCCTCCATTTGGGAAGTGTCTAGGTCAAACGACGAGACCGGCCATTGCTCGGTGTCGAGTACAGGGAAGGGTATCTCTTCGGTTTTATGAGGTAATTTGTATATTGTTTCGGAAGTTAAGTAAGTTGGAGGGTTTGTTTCTGTCTGAAATTTTAAATCACTATTTTTGAAGGGATGGTGGTAATGCAATGCAGTTCCTTGCTGCTTCTAGGGAAGACAAGTGTCTTTCCTAGCCTCGACTCACTCAGAAGTCATCCGCCCCTTGCCCACTTGGGCAAGGGGCGGACGGCATGCTCGTCTCCGCTCGCACGTTGGGTACATAGGAACTAAAACCAATTCGCCTAAATTGGATCATGTTCGTGTAAGCTGCAGACATTAACGTAGATGATATAGGTATTATCTCAGATTCATTGTCAGACACATCAATGGACCACAAGATTGTGCGTAAGCAATGTAAAAAAAACACTAGCCCTGAGTTTCGAAGGTCACGTTCCGATCCAGTTGTAGACTTAGATAAACATGTAAAAATTACAATTTGTAATTGCCCCCATAGGCCACAACAAAACAAACGATTTGGCTATGACTTTGTTTGATCATATATTCAAGATTTAAAGAAAATCTATTTCCAATATTTAATCCAGGTGTTTTCTTTATATCATCAACATTAAGATGATAATTAAGTCACGAAAGTGAATTCTAGTTAAAGTGTCGGTTAAGCAGTCCTATTAAGCTAAGTGGCACTTAGTAAAGCGATCATTTAAGAGTCCATTGTAAAAATGGGTATAAGTCTACCTATTATGTCATATACACCGCTAGTTATTGCATCGGGCAATTGCGGGTTCGATTCCTGCAGGGACAAATTTCGGAAATGGCTTTCCGTAATTTGCCTTGGTCTGGGTGTCATTGGGATGGCCTCCAGTCCATTATACGGTACCCATAGTATAAGTGCTCGTTAGCTAGGTACCATGCATTTGGTGTGTAAGTCTGACACCAAGACCAGGGCAAATTACGAAAAGGCCATTTCCGAAATTTACTCCTGCAGGAATCGAACCCGCAATCACCATGTGCAGTGAGCCGAGCGGCCTACGTTCGAACCACTGCGCCAAGCAGTCGACCTGTAAAATATGAGTGTTTCTTACCTGAACATCCAAAATATACCTCTTCATGGGCAAGTCGTCCAGTCTAGACTCCTGCAAAACCTTCAGTACTCTGTGGTACGGCTCAAAAAAAACCTCACTTTCAATCACGAGGTACAACTCTGAGGATATGTTACTTGATACTGGGCTTTGGAAGGTTACTGCCACCTAAACATAGAAATGATAAGAATATGAGTATGACCTACAAAACTTTACAAATAGGGTGCCTTGGTTTTTTTTGCCAGAAAAAACTAATCTTTATTTATATATATCACAAAGTACATTTTCATTTATCGCGCGAATTTTCTAAGGCAGTCGGTTGGTGTCTTACGACTTGAAGCATCTCTTACTTACATATCCTGCACTCAGCAAATCCAAGCTCGAATCGAGTACAGTCGCGCAGATAATCGTTTCGAAATTCTGACAAGTGAACAGTAACAGCGATCCAAACATGAGTTGTTTGTTGTGGACATAGTTTCTGCTGTCGACTGTACCAAGGTTGACGCGGTCCTTCCATCCTATGTCGACGAGGTGGCCGACTTTATTGTTGCTGACGTATGTACGGAGTATTCTAACGTTTGGGTATACTCTGCAAATAAAGATAACTAACAGTTTTGTAAGGGTTGCATACCTAAGAAGGAAGACATTAAACAATTATAACATAAGTCGATAATATTTTCCAGAATTGGTGTACAAACTGGAATGTTGGCATAATCTCAAAAACAAGGGAGTAGGTACTCAAAAAAAAAATCAGCAACCAGGGAGTAGAACCCCAGACTTTACGATTGGCAGGCTACAGTTGCAACTAATTGTTAAAGAAAAAAAACAGTGACATAGTGTAGGAACTAAACTGACACTCTGTACATTTAAATAGGTATATGTCGTGTAAGGGAACTGACGCTCAGCATGGATAGAGCGGCCGCGCGGCAACCGCCCAGAACGTCCGTAGAGAAGCTTCGCTTAAAAAAAATCTCACCTAATATTTTCATGTCGCCTCTTTGTCGGATTTTCCAAATATTTACCTGAAATATTAACATTATTATTATTCCAGCGATAGCCTCCTTTGTACATGATTGTACACACAGATATAGATTTACATAGATAACGCAAATGCATGTACTTCGCGTGTACGAAACCCCGACCAAGCGTCAAGGTTGGTCGCCGCTAACTTACAGTCCGCGCGACTACAGATATAAAAAATATGAGTATGAGCGAGATAATCACTCGAGAGAATCGTAGCGGGCGGAGGGGCATCGGCGGCATCGGTGTCTTTGAATCGGTTTGGATTTCCCGTCACTAATGACGTCACAGTAGGTGTTAAAAAATCGGCACGCTTGATTTCAATACAAATGGTGATACTTGCGTTATCTATGTAAATCTATATCTTTAATCGTACATTATGATTTTACATACTTATTCCTTCTCGCAATGGTCCCAGATAGTCTTCCCTTAACAGCTTAAATTGTACATCTAAATAATGTTCCAGATTCGGATAACATCCATTTACAATATTAGGTTTTATTTCTACAGTACCATTGGATAATAAGTCATCCTTGTTGGGGAAGATATTGAGATTTTTGAAGTAGTGTTTGTCTTTATTCTGAGATTCTGTTTGCGGGGTTGATTCTCTATTTGGTTCCTGAAAATGTTTTTGAAGTAAACATAAAGGGAATAAGTTGGCAAGTAGTAAAGGTGGATACTATTAGGGACATTGCTGCCTGTGCACACTTAGCATATTTTCATTTGAACAGTACAGATGGTAGTAACAGCACAAGTGCTAAGTAATGCCATGCGAAAATGACCTTAAAGTGTCAAATCAGTAGTGTTCATAAATAAAAAAGTACACGAGTGTTACAAAAACGAATTGTTAAGACTGTTCAGATGGAAAACTTTACACAAACCAGTCTTAGAACTGTGTGATGTGAATTGTACTTAATTCCTAATAAAATACAGTTGATAATTAAGCCAGTGATTGTCAGAAACTCATCATTATAAACTGAGTTATTGTCTGAATATCCAGCAAAAACAATACCTTAGTCTCTGTCTCTTGTTTATAAATCCAGAATTAACAACATAATGAACAGTAAACTTTATCAGTAAAGTAATACTGTTGATAATGTGATTACCAGTGAAAACATTAGCTGCATGACGGCAGACTTCGAAAAGTATTTCTGTCTCACTCATACATTGTAAGCATGAGAAGGTTGGTTATATAGTAATTTCAGTTAGTGTGCCAACAGACTTAGCGCCATTGAGTATGAACTGAACTTTCTCACCTTATCTTCCAATATCTCCGTCAATCTTTGCTCGAGGTGTTGAATTTTAATGAACAAACCATGGCTGAATCTCTCTGTGTGTTCTTCTCGCACACCAATAGCACTCATTTCTGTCATTTCCAACAGATCAAATATCTCTTTCATAAACTCTATATTGTTACTCGCAACATTAATAGCACCCTCATATAGGTTTAATAGATCACAATAAAATGTTTCAGCATCATCCCATAAAACTGAATTCAGCCTTTTTTCAACAATTTTAACATTCGGTAGCTCTTGTATATAACTTTTCAAATTCGATACAAAGTTCGATTTTTGAAACCGGTTTTTTAACCGAGCAAGCATCTTCGAGTTTACACTGGGCTCTAAAGATTGATATATCTTTGCCAATATCTTCACAATTAAAACAATAAAATCACCTTTTAGTTCTTTTTCGTCGAGGAGATTCCAAAAACCAGGTCTGTATGTTATTTCCAAATTTAAAATCGGCGGGTTCATCATAGAGTACTCAAGTAGTCGTTTGAATCCTATTGGCTTTTTTTCCACGTGTAAGGGCTTAGAGGCTGGTTCGGGCTCCAGAGGCTCTTCATCAGCAAATACCGGGGCTGCTGAGGCGTTTGGTCTTGGATCTTCCACTAGCGTACCGTCGAACCAGTCGATACGAAGACATGGTTTATTACTATCACTCATGACTCAGAGTTGAAAGTATGACATGCAATACGATGCTGTTTAATTAATTAAAGAGTTCTTTAAATTGTAATTCATCAAAAAAATGTTAGTTTTTAGTAAACTAGGACAAGCAAAAATAAACTATTGTTTTGTCCATAGAGAGAGGAAGAAAAAATTTGTTTGTCAAGTTAGAGTCGCTATTGACATTTTGACAGCTGTGACAACGAGACACATGCACGCTGCATTTGCATTAGAGTAACTGGGATGCATAAAGCATCTTTTATTTTGCTCAGCATTCCAATTTACTTTAAAAAAGTTTGGTGTAAGCAGCTGACTATTTGATAAATGACGTGAATGACATATTATATGACGTTGGATTCAAATGTCAAAAACGTTTAGTTTTTCCCCCAAAGGAGTTTTAGAAGTTGTGTTTTATCCTACTAATATTATAAATGCGAAAGTTTGTGAGTGTGGATGTATGTATGTATGTATGTATGTATGTATGTATGTATGAATGTATGTATGTTTGTTACTCCTTCACGCAAAAACTACTGAACGGATTTGGATGAAATTTGGAATACAGATAGATTATAACCGGGATTAACATATAGGATACGTTTTAACCCAATAATCCAATACTACGCGGATGAAGTCGCGGGGCACAGCTAGTTTTATTATATTTTCACTTTTAATTTAAATCATAGTAAAAAATATAATACTTATATTTTTATAATATATTTTTTTAAATACTTATAATAATTATACTTATAATCCTACTAATATTATAAATGCGAAAGTTTGTGAGTGTGGATGTATGTATGTATGTATGTATGTATGTATGTATGTATGTATGTATGTATGTATGTTTGTTACTCCTTCACGCAAAAACTACTGAACGGATTTGGATGAAATTTGGAACACAGATAGATTATAACCGGGATTAACATATAGGATACTTTTTAACCCAACTATCCAATACTACGCGGATGAAGTCGCGGGGCACAGCTAGTTTTATTATAAAATAACAATGTTGGAATTTTGATTCGCATTCTGGGCTTAGACTAGTCCTAACAGGTAGAAAGAAACACAGACGTGGATGAATAGGAAGAAGTTTGTAAGTAAGTCCGAGCAGCAACTAGTTTCAAACCTAGCTCGCACACAATGAATAGGTACCTAGTTACGAAAAATCTAAACTTTAAATTATGTTTGGGGCAAAGAGGTCCAGAATCTTGTATATCTATAGGTTGAGGTATCTGAGGTATCCTGAGGAATTAGTGATATCAAAATGAACCATAAACCTATAGTTCAGAAACCTATGTTACAGATAAACGAATGGGGTAAGTACTTACCTACCTACTTACTAATCATGGAATTATATCGATACCTCCCACGTAAATTGTTGTATGCCACAAAAATGCCGTTTTGCGTTTTTACTGAAAACTATCCTAATTTGCATTATTGAATGCATTCAAAGTGAAAAAATAATGAAAACACGACTTTTTCAAGGATTTTCTAGACGTATATTGTTGTAACTTTTGAACGAGAACGGGCTACAACGTTGTATATACCTTTGCAATGGTATACGCGGAGTGCGGGAGAGCGGGAACCGCGCGCTCGCTTGTCGTATTGGTCACATAAAACAGACTTTCAACCGACCTGAAATGTTGTATAGATTACTTACAACAGTATACGTCGTTAAGCGTTCATGAAAATTGTTGTATGTAATACATGTACCATTATACGTTTACATTTAAATAAAAATAATTGTTGTATGTAACAAATACTAAATTTTACTTCGGGAGTTGTTATTCAAAAGTTTGTTGTATGGTAACATACTATATTTTACGTTGCTATTACTTTTTTTTTACTCCAATTCAATGTTGTATGTCGAAAGTAATTTCTAAAATTGGGTCTTAAAAAGCTTTGCTTAACATATGAAATTTTAAATAAAAAAAATAAACCGACATCAAATAACTTGGGTGCACTAAAAAGCTAGAAATAACCAGGGAACTTGTAATTTATTTCATTTGGAGTCAGTGCCACTATCTTTACACAACGTTAATACGTCTACTTCTTACCTACTACCCCTACTTACTTGAATAGTCACCGACCGAATTTAGATTCTGGTCTGATAATTGTGCCGGTCAGAACCGCAATCGCATTGTGTTTGCGTTTTATTTGTATATTGCTCATAAACTTAACATAACTATACAACATACCTTTCTCGAAAAAGGTACAGAGGTACAAGCAGAGGGTGACAGCTTTCACGCTTTCATAGAACGTTCATCTAAAAATAAACTTATTTATACACCTTTGGAATGGTTTAGCTTGGTTAGACGAGCTAAACAGGATGGAAGACCATATAATGTCATAGAAATTAAGCATAGTGATTTTTATAACTAAAAATAACTTTTGAACGGGCGTAATTGGACGTAATCTTCTACTCGAGAGAGCATGAACACCGAGTTCCTTAAAGCGCGAGACCGCTCTTAAATCTCTAGATTATTTAGTCCGATATTTGTCGTTTACGAAGATCTTCTGACCGAATGGCAATCCAGGTGGGATACAATAACTAAGGGCTACTTCAAAATGGTTCCTTCCCCTTTCTGTCAATGTTCGACGCCGCAAAACAATCGTGAACATTCTGCACATCACATCTTGTGGGAGTGCAGTCTCTGGCACAGCAAACGGACTACTATGCTAAATAGCCTGCAAGTGACATCTGTAGCAGTTAATTACACAGACCTTGTGGAAACCAGGGACAATTTCCGTGCGTTCAAGCGCTTTTGCCATACCTATTATTGGAATCAAGTATAATCAGCTCACGAGTTTAGGTCCAATTAGTTATATTACGATCCGTGATGGCTTACAACTAGTCTTCAATCAGCTGTAACAGACTTGTTTCTATGGCAATCAGCCCATACCAGCTATTTTATTCTCCTGTTTTGCACCGGAGGGAAGTGGAATTTTTTTCTTGCAACTCCTCCCATTATTTGTTTCGATTAAATTCGTTCGGGTTCCAAGACAATTTAAATTTTCCCCGGGACTCGTGGAGGGTCAAACCTCGATGTCATTATTGGTCACCATTGTCGATCCTGGCTGACAGGAGTTACAGTGGTGGGAGTGTGTGGCGGGACTAGTCCCAATAAGGGCGTAATTGGTCGAAAAATATAAGTGGAGAGGTAGTTAAATGGACCAACGAGAGCGAGTATGTGCCGAAAATCCTTTTAAAATTTACGACTGCAGTGGTTCGAACGCAGGCCGCTCGTCTCACTGCACATGGTGGTTGCGGGTTCGACCCCCGTCGGGGAAAAAATCGGAAATGGCCTTTTCATAATTTGCCCTGGTCTGGGTGTCACTGGGATAGCTCCCAGTCCATTGTACTGTACCTATAGTACAAGAATTGTTTAGTTTGGGACGATACAGTTGGTGTCAGTCTACCGATATTTAAAATAAAAATAATTATATCGTTAAGCAAACAATAATGCTATTACCATTAATACCAATACCCGAAGACGTCCCAGAAATAGTATGACAGAGCTATGCCCTCTCTATTCCAACCGTCTTCGCTTAGCAAAGGCAAAATATGATGAGTCTCTGCCACAGTGGAATTATGTCAGCCACTTATTCGACTTTTTCAGGAGTCTATCTTTTGTTGCTGGCTCTCATAATGATGATTATTTCTGATTCAGAATTAATTAGGAGGTAAATTAGTATTTTATTTATGACCTTATTTATATTTATATTCATAATGCGTCTTTTTTCTGTTTTTCGTTCGTTTTTTACAGATTTAAGGCTACACTGCCGATAATTACAAATGGTCACCTGATTTATAGTTATCTTCATTTTAAGTTGATCTTATATAAATTATTAAGTAAGTCATATTTTTTATTTTATGTTTCATCATTGTAATTTTTATGATTATATTTGGATAATTTTTATTACAGAGTAATGGAAGACATAACTGTTTTTATTATAAATTCAATTAAAAAAAAAACATTATTTTTAAATATGTCCTATTACAAAAATAAAGACATTTATCCTAGATCATAATTTATATTTATTTTCTTTACCTATAATTTGTTCACGTGCAATAATAACAATCATATTTTTGACAGATTTATATTGTTATTGTCACATACAACAACTGACGAAATTTAAACTTCGCGGTATATTGTTGTAAGTATAATATACAACAACTGGGGCAGCCTTTACTCCGCCGTAAAATGTTGTAAGTATGACATACAACAACTGGCGCAGCTTGTACTCCGAAGTGAAATGTTGTATGAACAATATCTCATAAAATATTCATATTTTCTTAAATTATCTTTCAACATAGTCAAGAATACTATAAATTAAACTTATATACCAAATTTCACAAAGATACAATAATAAATGCAGTTTTTAGTGCAATTTGAATCTTTAAAATGCTCTCCTGTAAAATTACGGTTTTGGGGATACAACAACTTACGTGGGAGGTATCGATATATTTGCCTATATTCTAGCGGCGAAAACTTGTTGAAGCATGGTAAAACATAGTTAGGCACCGAGATAAGTTAAAAATAATTTTCTTTCGTTTCAATATCTAGATTGGTAAGTACCTAATTACCTACCTAATTCATAAGTCAGGTACATCAAAATACAGCATCAACAATGGCTTATTTTCACCAACCAATAAACGTACCTAACACTTAAGTAGGTATATGGATATTGGGACCGACACGAACGAAATCTATAAAGGTTGTACAAACAACAAAAATCTCATCAAATCAAAAGCTTCCATGAATATTCAATGCGATTGATTTTGTTCATGACAATGAATGTATTTTGAGGATTTATTTAAATTATAAGTAGGTAGGTACAGGCTACTAACAGGTTAAAAAAAAATTTGGGCTGGATTTAGAATCACCTCAAGTTAACTCTGGATAAGATCTGGAAAGTCGCGATTCCTCCGATGGTGTAAGAACAAGGTCAACTGTTTATTCTGTCGTTAATCCGGATCCATTTGACCTCCGATAGAATGGACTAATAAGCCTTGTTTCCCACGGGAAATAACGGACTGTGATGTGTGAACTCTGTGCTAATAATGTAGAGTCTCACTCTGTGATTAATCAAGCAATGTGTAGGTACCTATTACTTGCGTTACGAGTATGAATTTACGCTCTGAATTCTGTAGATAGAGGTGCTTTCGTATGAGTTTAGCTTTAATTAAAAATAAGAATAAATATCGCCAGACTGACACACCAACTGCACGGTCCCAAACTAAGCAACGCTTGTACTATGGGTACCGTACAAATCGTACAATGGACTGGGGGTGATCTGTGACATCCAGACCAGGGCAAATTACGAAAAGGCTATTTCTGAAATGTACCCCAGCGGGAATCGAACCCAACCACCATGTGCAGTGAGCCGAGCGGCCTACGCTCGAACCACTACGCCAAGCTGTCGTCGATATTATATACCTATTTAAGAAGCTATGCTGTTTACATCCAACTAATATTATAAATGCGAAAGTTGGTGAGTGTGGATGTATGTATGTATGTATGTTTGTTACTCCTTCACGCAAAAACTACTGAACGGATTTGGATGAAATTTGGAACACAGATAGATTATAACCGGGATTAACATATAGAATACTTTCTAACCCGATAATCCCGAAATTTTTGCTAAGTTAAAATACTACGCGGATGAAGTCGCGGGGCACAGCTAGTAGGTATAATAAATTCCGATAAATCCTATCACCAAATTGAAAATCCCGCGCCCTGGACTTACTTATTTACTTAATAAACTGGATAAACATTTGCAGTGCGGTTGCCACCGGTGAGATAAGTACCTATTTGAGTGGTAACGGTTTGGAATTCAATTGTATGTAGGCTAGGCTAGGCTAGGCGGGACCGTGACAAAATGTTTAATTTAATGTATTGAGTTATTAGGTCGAAATTGTAAAATTACCTACGTGATATATTGTTTTCTTATATTTAAGTACGCGAATACTACACATTGAAATAAAACTATTTTACGGATTTTACCTACGTGAGCTAGAAACCTTCTTGAACCATACAAATAAGTTTCCTTGAATATATGCTAAGAAATATTTTTGCTAAGCCCTAATTTAGGTGAGGTACCTACCTAGTTCACCCTTTAAAATACTTAGTATTATATTTTATAAAAGGTACCCAGGGTGCAGGCAAAGAGATTTAAAAGTGTAGGTAAGTACCTATTTGTATAATAATTTAAGTTTGACGACGGCTTGGCGCAGTGGTTTGAGCGTAGGCCGCTCGGCCCACTGCACCGGGTAGTTGCTTCGATTCCCGCCGGGGCAAATTTCGGAAATGGCCTTTTCGTAATTTGCCCAGGTCTGGGTGTCATCGGGATCGCCCCCAGTCCCATTGTACGGTACTCATATAATACAAGCGTTGCTTAGTTTGGGACCATACAGTTGGCGTGTTACTAGTCTGGCGATATTTATTATTATTTAATGTCTTTGTTAGGCGATAAGTAGCAAAACCCACATCTACTTAAATTATATTTTACCTAACTAAGTATACCAAAATAGTTTACTTAATTTACTTCATTGGTTTTAAAAAACCGAGTGCTTCTGGCTTTAAATCTATAAAAAATAATAAAAAGCCAAATATAACAATGAAGAAAAAAATATTACTTCATCAATTTATTTTAAGGCCTCGTATCTATTTTAGCCAGATTTAAAAGATTTAAACCATAACATATATTTTAAAAAATGTACTTACTTAGTTTAAACAAATGTTATAGTAGTAACTACCTACATATCCATAAATTATTGTAATAAAATAAATCCAAGTCTAGCTTCTAAGGCAAAATCACAAAATTGCAGCTGAATAAGAAATTCTACCAACGGTAACGTGACCGCGTACCTACTCGAAGTTTTCAATACTCTACACCTGCCTCCGCTGTAATGGCTTTTATATCTGGCTACAGGAATAGATTAAAAAAAAACCTAAATAGGCACTTATATTATTTTAGGTAGTTGTTTTTTAGTTTATTTCTATTAAAATGTTCTCAAGAAAACTAGTAAGTAGGTACCAATAATTATGATGAGGTAGGTGTTATGGGCACAGGGTAGTCAAAACTACAGTGTCAATGCAGAAACTGACAAACTTATGGCGCGAAAACGTATAGTTGTTTCTTTAAAAAGTAAAGTTTAAAGTGTTAAAATAATGTGTAGAATAATGTTTTGTCATTGATACACGACTCTTGTCCGCAGTTTTGTTCGAGTAACCACCATCTAAGTATATAACGTACTTGCTAACTTGTAGCAAGTTTTCCCAACAACTAACCCTGTTTAACTTGGAAACCCTTGTAACTTGGTTTGGTCCCATATCCCTTATAATCACTTTCGTTACATGGCGGTGTGTTTGTGGCTAATCGGATTTTTTAAATGTAGGATAACTACTGGGCTTAGGCCATAAAGCCAACTGATTTTTGTTGTTTGTGAGTACCCGGTCTTTTGAAATATTCCAACAAAAACGTATGATAAAACTGTTATCTTATCAAACCTTCCACTCTCTGAATTTATTATCAATTTAACACAAACAAAAATAACAATATTATAGGTTTTTTTTTTAATGGGACAGGTCCCGCCACACTCTCCCAACACTGTTATTCCTGTAAACCAGGGTCGACAATGGTGACCAATAATGACGTCGAGGTTTAACCCTCGACGAGTCCCGGGGAAAAGTTAAATTGTCTTGGAACCCGCACGAATTTAATCGAAAGAAATAGTAGGAGGAGTTCGAAGAAAAAAATACAATATTATAGACATATTGAGAGAAATGTACCAACACAATATTATGAAAAGTCATGAAGCGAACACTGGTAGAAATGAAAATAGAAAACCCTATATTGTACACCGTAATTTGAATTTGAAAAAATAAGTAACATACTTAAACTTATATTAGGTATGTTAGTTATTTATTCAAATTCAAAACTCAAAACACAAGTTAAATATTACCTCGGGTACAAGAGTGTAAGGCCCGTACTCTATTTACGTGAATAAATTTCATTTAATTTCATTTCATTTCATTTCACATCATTTAATTTCATTTCATTTCATATTAATAAATCGATCTCAAGTCTGAGACCGATCTTGGAAATGTCATCCTTATGTCAAACTAGTACAAAATGACTTGTCAAAATCAAAAGCTTACTTATGATCGCTCTCAGACTTGAGATAGATTTATTAATACGGACCTATCTCAGTTGTGATTTTTTGTGGCAAGTACTCCTTTTTTATTATCTACGCAAAAAATCTCTTATTTTTCGCCCACATTACGTATGCATTGCCTACAACACTTCACTTCCCTCTTAGTCTCGACGTGTAAAGAAAATAATATTAAGACCAAGAAAAATGACGTATTCTATACCAGAAAAATATGTAAAAGCTCGCTGGGGCACGGGCTCTTACGACAGGCACCGGAGACATCCGCTATGCATACACAATTAGTACTTGATAAAACGACTTATGCTCGGCATAATATTTCAAGATCATGTATTATTCAACACGCAAATTAGGACTAGACCAGCATTTATAACCGAACTAATGTACCATAATGTTCGGGGACCACGGTTTTTTTTTATTTGGGTAAAAGGACCGTATTTTTAAGGGTGTATACTTTTTTTTAGCTAAGTCTTAGGTAACTGCAGATCGGTTGTATGTATGTATGATTGCTTACCGTTTATGTTTTACAAAAAAAACAAGTAAGTACGAGTATAACAACTACTTAGAATAGAATATAATACTCTTTATTGCAAACTAAAGTTCGGAATATCCTACTAATATTATAAATGCGAAAGTTTGTGAGTGTGGATGTATGTATGTATGTATGTATGTATGTATGTATGTATGAATGTATGTATGTTTGTTACTCCTTCACGCAAAAACTACTGAACGGATTTGGATGAAATTTGTAACACAGATAGATTATAACCGGGATTAACATATAGGATACTTTTTAACCCAATAATCCAATACTACGCGGATGAAGTCGCGGGGCACAGCTAGTATCTAATAACATAAAAAAACAACAGTGTACATTGGGCCCAAAATGCTGCTCGTATGATATGATATGATCAACCCCAAAATATAAAATCACCTGTCAACATAATTATCTGAATACCTGCTAACATGTTTTGTAGTTACAGAACATAATTTATTGTGATTAAAAAAAGGAAAGGGATATCTTGACGATCGCCATAATACTTATAAAATCTTAACTTAAGTCGTTCAATTTAAGCATTACCATTTACCAGTAAGAGGTGTACCAGGTTTATTTAACACTAGCTGTGCCCCGCGACTTCATCCGCGTAGTATTGGATTATTGGGTTGAAAAGTATCCTATATGTTAATCCCGGTTATAATCTATCTGTGTTCCAAATTTCATCCAAATCCGTTCAGTAGTTTTTGCGTGAAGGAGTAACAAACATACATACATACATACATACATACATACATACATACATACATACATACATCCACACTCACAAACTTTCGCATTTATAATATTAGTAGGATGCCTTTAAGGTATCCCGCTAGGAGACCATTGAAGTTTCAACAATGAGAACTGTTTGACGTAAGGGATTCTTAATAAAGCAAGGGCCGTCGGACCCGTGAATAATATATGAAGGGTTAACAAAACGACGTTATATTGTAAAGATATTCATGAGAAATTGATCCAAGGAAAGTAAAGATAAATGTATTACCTATGCATATGTTTAGGGAATAAACTAACCCAAAATTTATATGTTTTGATGAAAAATGGTTATACTTACAAACTTTTGTCGAAACAAAAGTGCTTTGTTAATAACTATTACCTTCCATTGAAGGGCTAGGCTTTTAGCTGTAACACATTATGGTAGAATAAAAGTTGTGCGCAAGGGTTAGTAGATAATAATTATTTTTGATTGACATTAAGATTTACTACGCGAGTTTCAATATTGCTACGTACTACGACATTTCGTAGCAGAACGTAGCATATGCTACGCTCGTAGACTGCGTAGATCTATCAACTTTGAACTGACTAAGCCAGGAGGCAGGATTGGTTTAGTTAGGGATGTCATATTGTTATTTAACTTATCGAGTGGCGAAGTGTCCAGTATCAGTCATCATTTTGTCACATCCCTAGCAAGAACCCCAGAACAAAACTGATTGTTATATTACCGAAACCTTCATAAAATATTCTGAAACAGATCCGTATCTTTTGTTCTGAAATCCATTCAATAGACACCATAACACTTAGCTTTTAATATAAGTAGGAATATTATTTGTTACGCCACAATGAGCTATTAATACGAGTATTCAGTACAAAGAGCAGATTATCAGTTCATCTTATCTCAACCCGGATGTAGAGGCTGATATATTGCAACTACTCGAGTGAATTGGCCCGGATTGTGTTTTATCTGATAACGTTGTGGCATGTTTTGCTATCGTAATTAAATTGTTTATGTATATCTATCGTTAATCTGAAAGGAGAAAGGGTAGAGGTACGATATCGTAGATCTTATTGACAAGTTATAGGTACCTTACTAAGATGTGTGTCTATAGGCAGAGAGCGTAGTAACGTTTTATATTAAAATGTTATCTATGCTAATAAAATGAATTGTCAAATGTTCGGAAATAAATAAAGGAATAATTCGATATAGTTACTTACAATTAAAGTAGGTACGTAATAGCCAGCCATCCATTAAATTTCAGCAAAAAACGTGAGTATTTCGTTACGGACGGGATGTTTCTATTTACTGAGGCGGTTCTACGTTATAGACTGAAAGAGGGAACAGCAGCGAAGAGAAAACGTGATGCCGTCTCACGTACGAGTGACTGATTTACATCGGCTATAAAATTAAAGTTTGTTCGTAATAATGGCGGCTCTACATTTAATTTTTGAAATTTTTTATTGTCAATTGGCACTTTTAACCAAACCGCTATCACAGTGTATTTTCCTAATCTCTACTAATTTTATCACAATTCAACTTTTCCCACGGTAGAGACGACAACGTTTTTATTATGTAATAGCTGACCCGACAGACGTTGTCCTGTCTTAACTTTGAATATTGAATTCAAATTGGTATAAGGAATTAATAATAAAAAAAATAAGTAATTCTATTTTTTTCTTTCACAAGAACCTTCTCCTGACAATAATAAACACAACAAAAAAAGAATTAGCTAAATCGTTCCATCCGTCACGCGTGATGCGATGACCAAGGAAAGAGAGATTCGTTTTTATACAGGTTGAAACAGAACGGGTATACTTTTTTTTCAAAACTTAACTTTCAAATTCTAGAACTATCAGCTTTGGAGGAAACTTGAAAAACAAAGGTGTTATAGGAATACTGCTCTTGACAGATTTCACAAGTCTACAAATCCTTTATACAAGGTGAAACATAATGGGTATACTTTTTTTTTCAAAACTTAACTTTGTAATTCTAAAACCATTAGCTTTGGAGGGAACTTGAAAAACAAAAGGTGTTATAGGAATACACGTGTTGACCGATTTCACAAGTCTACAAAACCTTTAGTACTTCAACTGTCCCACAAAGCCGATAGTTTGAGATTTACAAAGTAAAGTTGCCAAAAATACAGTATACCCCTTTTGTTTCACCTAGTATACATACATAAGATTTTAACCTATGATTTTGACAGTTTTTTATTGTACTCGGCACTCTTATATGTCAAAAAGGATGGAAAATCGTTGGCCTGTTTACCGCCTTACAAAGAAACTAAGTTCCAGGTTTACTTTCCCCAAACCCCCGGTCTTCTCAATGCACCATTAGTTTCGGTGCTATGCAATCCAGTTCAGTTTTATCTGCTTCCAGATAATGTTTCATAGTAAAACAATTCCACAGTGCCAAGTGACCCGTGTGATGTGGCCATCATTTCGCACACCGTGAAATTTATTTAGCGGCAATATTGTTATCTCACCCCGTTCGAGCATGAATGAACAGGAATGCCTTAAATTGACTACCTTTGGCTGGAATGTGTGGTTTCTTTTATGACGAATAAAATAAGTATCTTTGTAGTATTCTATGAAGGTTTGAGAAATGTTACAAGGAATTCGTTTATAGAGTTGGTTTCTATAAGCTATTTTATTTACTTTCCAGCATTTTTATGATCCTTGTGGCATAAGATTATTTAATTAAATGATGTCGGTAATTGACGACCGCTTAGCGCAGGGGTTCGAGTGTAGAGCGCTCGGCTCACTGCACTGGGTACGGGTTCGATTCCCGCCGGTGTAAATGTCGGGTGCCACTGGGATCGCCCCTAGTTCATTGTACGGTACCCATAGTACAAGCGTTGCTTAGTTTGGGACCATACAGTTGGTGTGTCAGTCTGGCGACATTTATTTATTTACTTGTTTATTAAAACCTATTACATTGTAAAGTGTAGGAACGTCCCAATTTATTAGGATTACCGTGAGGTGACAGTAAATCCCGCTTTTCGGGGGATTCGTGGCAAGTAACCGCCGACGATTTACTTCGCAATTTTTCCTCCTAAATAGTTTATCGCGGAGAGAGGTAGAGTCACCATATTATAGCGGCATATGGTCAACTAATATTTTTATTAAAATTGTATCTAGCAAAATATCCACTTTGATAGTGATTGATGGTTGTATTATAGTAAAAGAACACCGCAAAAAAAAAATGTTGACTAAATTAATTATCATCGATTTTCGAATGCAATTAAAGTACTTTCCGGATAATGTAGTTGGTTTTTCGTGATTATATTTCTTCTTTTAGCTGGACAAATATATTTACTATTATACTCCATAGGTATCGATCTTTATAAATGTAATGCTAATCTTCTTCAAAGACGTCCAGATCGCCGCGTCCATATGTGACTCTAAAATACTATTATAAACAGATTATCCGTCGAAAAAAACAAGGAAGGGAAAAAATACATTTTCGTAATGGACTACTTAAGTTCGACGACTGTATGGTCGAGGGCTGTTACATGAACGGTATTCGTACGAGGAGAAAGGTTCACTTGCCGAATAAACAATTTTATTTGTGAAACGACCTCGCATTGCCTTTCTTGTTTTATAACCAGTTTTCCATAAGTTATACGTTATAAGTTATAGTCCATTATGATTGGAGCACTGCCGAATGTGTGTCTGAATTAGTTGTTTTTTTTTGCCTATATGTGAATAAAATCTAGGATATTTTAATTTAACTAAAACGACCCGATCTTGAGGTAATATGTCCAATTGCCGACACATGCATGTTTATTTAGATTTTCTGTTAAGGTTTTATATTATCTCTCTCCAAATTGGAGTTTTATAGCCACCCTATCCGAAAGTAAAGGAACTTTGTGGGAAGATATCTCTGTAAAATATATGTTGAAGGTGTCGCTGAGTCCAAAGAGCTCTACCTGCATCATCTCTAATGATAGATTGGTTTATCCCTGGCAATAAGGGACCTAATGTTTACTAAGAATGGGCGTAACGACTAATATTGAAAATACGTAATATATTTTTTATATTAATCCATAACTACCAATTCTTTGTTGACATATTATGAAGAAATTTTTCAAAAATATAAAATAAATACAAATATATTATCTATGAAAGTTTGCGAAAACTATCCAGTTTTGACGTCCTACACACTCTACCCTACTCTACAATAACTAGTACTGTTTTAGAAATTTTAGACATCTATATTCTTGCCAATTTGAACGTTATTTTTAAGACGTTAATACTTATCTTCATAACAACTTGATCCGTGGTAAGCACGTACTGTTAATTAACCGACTACTTTTTATTTCAAGAAAGACTGCCAAACCAATCTTCCTACCGAGGTCTATTAAATAGTCTATATATAACCATTATATTATAATGTTAGAATCGCTGCCTTAAATATTGACGTGTAACATCGCCATCTGACGGCTGACTCAGCAGTTCAGCGGTTCACTAATTACATGAGGGAATTGCGTTAGGGACAGCAGTGGGACAGAATGAACACCCTCTATGATATAAATAGATTTTATCACTTGCGCATTCCCTGTGTGGACAGGATTAACAGCGTGTGGGTCTCAGCATTTGCCAGTGTTAAAGGTAAGATAAAACCGGTAAGTAACAATGGGAATTGATGAACCGAAAATCCGCATCGTACATTCGTGTCTTTCCCATAAGGGAAATACGATATAATTTAATTTTAATTAAATTTAATAGCTTTTCCCGCAGTTTCACTAGCGTAAGTTTTATTTTCAGGATATGTTTAGCAGCGCCATCTATCGTATCCAACTATATCTAAGAAACGTCCAGGTGATTCCATAATAAGTACAAAAAATCTTCAAAATCAGTCGAGCCGTTTAGCATACGCACACCGGATTTTTATAATATAATCATTGCGTCTGTATTTCACGAAGATGTGTCTGCAGTGTATTTACATTTTGCTAATATTATTTTAGTCACGTATACGGAGTCAGCCTTCCCAATATACCGGCCACTCAGGTCAACGTAAGGAGTATTTGGGGCATAGTCTGCCACACTGCTGGCCCAGTGCGGGTTGGGGAATTTCACACGTCTTTCGATAGATTTGCAGATTTAATCACTTTTTACTCAACTACGGCAAACCCAAAAGGAATGTTTTTAGCAGTATATTTAGGTATGTATCATTTGTGTTTTCCACCGTAGCGCCTCAATACCCATCTGATTTCGATGAATGAGATGTCAATCGGTTCGTTATTATGGTCCGAGTGACAAAGGCTTCATTATATACGAACAAAATCAATATGACAGACATTTTCTTCCTTTGCCATGTCTGCTTTATTCAAACAACAATGGATACGCGAGCTCACTGTACGGAGCTGAATTGCTGGAACAATTTCAACTTTTGAAACTACAAGTAACTTATTAAAATTATGGTAATTAGAAGCTTTTGTGAAGTCGAGTGTAGTGTTGAGTTCCTACACAAACAGTTACGGATGTTCATGAGCCTAAATTAAATTATGCTCCGACAGTCTCAGGCAGCTAGCGGCTGACGTAAATAGCATCCTGGGATTACTTCTAACGGATTAACAGAGAGAATGGATTAGTGTAACAAATTATAATTAATTTCCGTTTATCCCTTACCCCCTTTGTGAGATATAGGGTTCAATAGGTTGTTTCGAGTTATTGATGTTATCAGTAAATTAATTACAATACGTGACTAAGTAGATACCAGCGTGTTTTTACTAAAAAGTAACAACCAATTTTGGTAAACGTACCTAGTTAAAATAAAAAGTCTAGGAATTCAAAAACTGACGTAAGTTCTATCCAAAAGTTTGATCTTAAATAACTTACTCAAAAACGAATATCGATATATATATATAAATGAATGTTTGTCTGTATGTCCTTTATAGAATCGTAAACTATGTATTTGATCATGTCATGATCTTCAGCAAAGTGTTGTGCATGAGCCCACAAAGGTTTCTGAGTTTGTACGACCAATCTTTGACAGCGTAGCAACGCGCGCAGGGTACATATAAGTCATTCATATATGCAAAATATTTCATTCGGGTCGCGGTACGTTTACACGATTTACAACAGCATTCAAGCCAAAATGTTTTGGCAAATTCCGGCTCTGGCTTGTTGAAAATAATAAATATATGGGACGTATACAGTGCACATCCGTGTTGCCAAGTATTTTTGTTCAGGAAACCATATCCAAAACACGCCTATAAAATAGTAAATGTATACGAGTAAGTGTGTAAAGGCGGTGGCTCTGTGGAGCGGGTCACTTGCTTGTGTCTATTATGGTTGACGGGAGTGATGCCGCTCGTCAAGACATGCCCGCGCGCGAGCGATGCTTGGAGGGACTGGTCCACCCACTTTCCTCTTGACAAAATTGTTCTTAAACACAAAAAAACACTGATGGTATAAACGTTTTCTACTGGTTGGTACAGTTGATTGGTAGCGAGTGATATAACCAAGCTCAGCTGTTAGAAACGAACGCATCACTTTGTTTTGTGGCAGTAGTGTGAAAGTTCATCATCTTTATCATTTACTAGCTGTGCCCGCGACTTCGTCCGCGTGGAATTTAATTGACAAAGTTTCATACAAACTGTCATCCCCTATTTTATCCCCTTGGGGGTAGAATTCATCAAAATCCTTTCTTAGCGGATGCCTACGTCATAACAATTACCTGCATGCCAAATTTCAGCCCGATCCGTCCAGTGGTTTGGGCTGTGCGTTGATAGATCACTATGTCAGTCAGTCAGTCAGTCACCTTTGAGTTATATATGGGTGAATTTCAACAAAGTCGTTTTTTCTTTCATTTCGGTTGAATTTATTATTTTTAACATTTTTAAAATTGGATCTGTTATTTATTGTACTTCTTTATATAGTTAATGCAAATTTTTAATGACATCAAAATATCTTAATTAACTTATGAGATATACGTGTTTAAACTTTTGATGGCACCGAAATGAAACAGCCGTTCACCGAAATGAAATAACTAGTCACCGAAATGAGCTTTCATTACGGTGACTAGTTATTTCACCTGTCCACCAAAAACGTAGGTATACAGAAGGCTTATCTATACAAATAAATAAGATTGGAGTGTCTGTTTTTAATATCAAAATAACACCTATTCACTAAATGCATATGAAAGTATATACGGTACTTATAACAAATCCACGATTTAAAACTGTTTTGTCTGTCTGTCTGTGTGTTTGTTCCGGGTAAACACCGAAACGGCTGGACCGATTTCGACGGGACTTTCACTGGCAGATAGTTGATGTTATAAGGAGTAACTTAGGCTACTTTAATTTCAAAAAAACAATTAAATTCTTGCGTAAAACAATGAAAAACACATGAAATCCAAAAGTATCTCCGAAACGGCTGGACCGATTTGTACGGGTTTTTAACTGGCCGATAGCTGTTGTTATAAACAGTAAGTCAGGCTATTTTTTTTTAGAAAACAACAAAATATAGATATCATATGCTGCCTGTCGCGCGGGCTCTGAACTCGCGGGAGGGCTTTTACGATAGAAGGTATATAACACACGAAACATCGACTCGCAAAAAAGAAAAATGAGATTAAACTTAGTATTTTTTCATTAACTTTTCGTAAACTCTACTAATTTAACGAACGTTTTTTTTTAAATAAAATTTTTGTTAAGTTAAATTCCACGCGGACGAAGTCGCGGGCTCAGCTAGTAATATTATTAAAAAATACACCTTTACTTAAAAATTTTGGAACTAAAACAACGTTAAAGTATATACCTCTCTATATCGGCATCAACTTAAGTCAGTTTAACACGAATGAAAGCGAATATATGTTCTAAATACATTATTACATTATGCTGTAGTAATATATTTTATTTTAAAAGTCAATTTAATTTTAAACGAGCAAAACAATGGAATTATAACATACTAGCTGTGCCCCGCGACTTCATCCGCGTAGTATTGGATTATTGGGTTAAAAAGTATCCTATATGTTAATCCTGGTTATAATCTATCTGTGTTCCAAATTTCATCCAAATCCGTTTAGTAGTTTGTGCGTGAAGGAGTAACAAACATACATACATACATACATCCACACTCACAAACTTTCGCATTTATAATATTAGTAGGACTTTAGTTAAGCCCTTAGGACATAATAATATTATGAGAACGAAAACGGCATATGTTAACTATTTTGGAAATGAAACATAAATAAAAACATAGCAATAAAATATATTTAACAATAAAATTATCAAATAAGAAACAATTTTTTTTTGACAAAATCATAATATTAAATATTGATTTTATTGAAATAAAACTATTTTACGGATTCTATCGCGTTTATTCACTTTTTTATGTTCCCGACGTTTGGGCTGCTTAACAGCAAACCATGATCACGGGGGGACTGAGGTGTTAGACGTCCTGATGCCATAGTTAATAACTGGGTACCCTTATATTTAGTTGTTGTTTGCGGTCCGATCCTCGCAGAAAGTGCTCAGTGTCTCGAGGACTTGCAATGGTACGCTTGGTTTTGGTTATATTTTAGGTATTCCTCTGGGTACAATACTAAAAAAAGCACAATAAAAGGAGTAAAATAAAATAATAAGTAAAAAACAAATCTACATTTTTTAACTACTTACGGAAATCTTTGCTTTGGCTTTGTTCAAATGAGATTACAAATTACGTGAAGTTACATTTAACTATACAAATTCTTCGTTATGCTCAAAGCCTAGAATCCTCATCATAATAACATCAGCGAACCTTGTGAATAAAAGAAAACAATATTTGAAACTTTGTACTTTAACAAAACTAAAAAAATAATAAATTGCGTTGCTGCTTGTACTTAACAATAGTACTTATAGGTGAAACATTTTGAATAATTCACCTGCTGGCCTGAATTTTCACTGAAATGAAGTAGTAATCAACCGAAATGATAAAACAATTCACCGAAATGAAAATATTATACACCGAAATCCAAAGCACTCACCGAGATGAGAATTTTTATCATTACGGTGAGATTTTTATCATTTCCATGGACAGTTTAGGCCACCGAATCAACCGAAATGAGAACACTGAAATTAAAAACAGGGACAAAAAATTGTATTACTAGAAAACTATTTATTATAGGATGTAGTGAATACTACACAAATAAACGTAGTACAATAAGCTTGCTCACGAATACTTAATTAAATGTACTAGATCATTGGATGACAAGTTATACCTATAAACGGAAATGAAAATAAATTTGTCCCATCACACCGATATGAAATACTTTCGTATTTTTCGGGACTTTGCAGGCTAGCTGCGCACGTCCTCTGACGATAAACACATAGGCAGCATTGGTACGTAACTTTTAAGGACATGAGGGGGGAGCTAGAGTTGTTCTATACAAAAATATTCTTGACAAACTTTAGGTCACCGTAATGAAAGGACTTTCTAGGACACTTGCATGTTTACTTACCAGTTATTAAATTGAGGAGATATTATTATAAAACCACTTTGTGATAATACTATCACTATTCACGATTAAAATAAAAGTTGCTATAAATCTGAAAAACCAATAGTTTTTGTTTTACGCGGGAAATTACACTGAAAAATGTAATGCGGACAGGTACCGAAATGAAAAAAACAGGGCTTTAGGATTTTTTTCCTAATTAACTGCAAACCTAATGAAGAAATAATTTTGCCACGCATAGGCACAAACCTCTTCTAGCTAGAAAAAAATAATAGAACTGTATAATAACGTTCCACACTACCGATTTCATCCGTGCTGCGTAAATTTTGCTGTTGGGAAATCCACCCATATATTTAGATTAAGGCAGCATGCAAAATATTGTGCATTATTAAAACGAGACCTAGATTGTCGCACACATTTTTTTACGTTACCGTAGGCGTGTGATAGACGTCGACGAAATGATTAGGTACATTGATCGAAGTCAAAACTTAGTATGGTGTACGTATGTGGAAACTAATCTTCAAAAACACAACTATATTTGGACGTGACCTTTCACGACGAACCGTACAAATAATGGTGGAACGGTTACTTAATTACCTAATTGCCGCCTGGGTTTGGGAATAGAAGGCCTTTTAAATAAGTAGATACATATTTGTATTAAAATACACCCAGAAAGTAGGGCTTATAAAATAAAACTTACACAATCTTATCTATTGAATAGGACTAGTAACATGTGTCGAGATATAGGTAAACTATTTATTTCGTTAATAATCTATTGTTGCCAGATAATCGCTAACACAGCTGTTGCTTTGTCGACACGACCAACGCAATATTGCTGGGCCAAAGGTTTGAGCTTTTCTCACAAAGTGTACCTATGGAGTGGTCGGCCAACATCTAGGCCAGTATTTTCGCAATGTTTGCCTATGGTGTCAACGGCAGGCAACACGACACCGGCGGACTAGCGATCCCCACTACAAACAAGGGGCCACTTTGAGCTCGCTCGGCTAAATTTAAAAGGTTTTCACAAGTCATTGTGTTAGCCTATGCACAATATACACACAGGAAAATGACCCTAATTTTGTTGAGGCACTTACTAAAATTGATCAAGTAATTTTAATTTAAAAACTGATTAAGTATTTTTATTATTAATTTATAGACGAAAGATTTAGCGACAACACATTTTTTATTGCATATTTTTTAATTAACATTTGATATGAGTATTTTTTACGGCATAATTATTTGATCCCAGGATGTATATCGGTTTTGTTTTTACTACAAATACTACTTGGTCGCTTTAAAATTACGGTTAATATTTGAAGTTTCTGATTCGCTTAATTACAATAACAATGTTGTATTTACGGAATAAATCAGTTCTAGGCGTAAGAACGTGAAGTAGAATAGGGTATAAAATAGCTGCTCAGTTATTATCTGCCCTTCAGTTTTAAGGCAGCTAGTGGAGACTCTCGGCTCTCGAGTCTCTCCACTTGATCACGGACTCGCCAAGTTCCACATTTCATGCTGCCTAATTAGTAGAGACTAGAGACATGTTTACTTGAATAAATTGATGTATCTTGACCTTTTCGGATATAAACTAACAGAACGGTGGTATACTAGTGAAACAGAAAGGGTAGACTATTTTTTTTGCAACTTTACTCTGTAAATCTAAAACGATCGGCTTTGTGGGACAGTTGAAGTACTGAAGGTTTTGTAGACTTATGAAATCTGTCAACAGCTGTATCCCTATAGCACCTTTCCTGTTTCAAGTTTCCTCCAAAGATGATACTTTTAAATTACAAAGTTAAGTTTTGAAAAAAAAAAGTATACCCTTTCTGTTGCAAACTGTAAATGGGCTGGGCTACCACCCTCTGACATAATATCGGTATAAACTAGCTATTATAGCCCGCGTTTCATACTATGATTGAGAGAGCCGTAAGCTTAACCTCCTTCCTTACCTTCCCCTTGCTCTGCTAATAAATAATAATAAAATAAATATCGCCAGACAGACACACCAACTTTACGGTCCCAAACTAAGCAAAGCTTGTACTATGGGTACCGTACAATGGACTGGGGGCGATCCCAGTGACACCCAGACCTGGGCAAATTAAGAAAAGGCCATTTCCGAAATTTGCCCTGGCGGGAATCGAACCCGCAACCACCATGTGCAGTGAGCCGAGCGGCCTACGCTCGAACCACTGCGCCAAGTGGTCGTCCAAATGTCTACCTTCTTCAGGCCAACAACGTGCGAGTAACGCCTTTGGTATTGCAAGCATCTATAGGCTACGGTAACTGCTTAATATCAAGAAAGTCGTACGCTTTTTTGAAGACCTTGTTCTATAAAAAAATAAATAAACTAATAAAGTGTCTCTACATCAAAAATTTAATTAAATTAGCAGTCAATCTCGGCCTTAAGAGAGGTTCAACAGAGAGGCGAACATTGATGCATTATGTGTAGTTTACGCGTTTCTAAGATATCTAATTTATAACCTAATGTATTATGTATATTAGTTATGCGAAACAACATATTTCCATTACGTCATAATAAACTGTCTCACAATGGCTATCAAGATTGCACAATAGTGTAGTTAGAAGAGCTCGTTTGTATTCAAATACGTCGCGATAGCGTCCCGTCGCCGTGCCGGTGGTCTGTCACGGCGTGTGACACAAAGCCTCTCCCACCGACTGGGGACTGGGGATGACACTAAGTATCCGACCCATTATGTTATAGAGACAGTTATGGATTTAGAATCTGTCTCATAAATATTAGACATCTATTCTCAAATTATGATTTTATAAAATTTTATATGATCTTATTTTGATGTACTTACCTGTTGCTTGGTAGCAAGTGATTTAACCAAAAGTCAGCAGTTAGAAAAAAAACCTATCACATTAGTTTCTTTGTGGTTGATACATCATCTTTAGCATTTACTTAGACGCCATGCAAAGTATGTTACATTATTAATACATTAAATCATTCTAAGTAACTCAAAATAAAGAATTAGATATTACCTTATATTTTACGCTGAGATACTGCTTTTTTAATATAAGGTAGAGTTCGCAAGCAAATACCAGCTAATATTATTAACGAACCCACTTCAAAATTCCCCAATAATGTGGTACGGATGGCGGCCTTATCTTTAATAGCGATCTCTACTTACAACCTTCGGACAAAAATCGAATGAATACAGCAGACATTCATGTAAAAAAAGCAAGTAAGGTATTAAAAAAATATAAATATTTTTATTTAAAATCGTCAAATTAAATTCAAAAACGAAAGTGAAGCCACCGAATGCCTCCCTGTTCTCAACTGTCATCCCAATGACGAGTACATCAAGTAGCGTTGTGCTCAAGGGTCCTAAAAGCTTCGCTCAAACGAGATAATTTAAACTGCTACTTTGAGTTTTAAAAGTCTTATTGTGTGCCATAATGTAATCTGAATGATAGTGTCAAATAAAGAAGTTCACTCCATTTGCGCCCACACTGGTAAAGCAGTACTAAATTACTATCTTTATCTTTTTCAATGACTTTTTATAAAGAGATTAAAACTAATCAGCGTTGAAAAGAATACGTACTTGACTGCTATTGATTACTTATTATTTATATTAGTTATTTAATTATAGATTATGATCTAAGACTACTAAATGGCTATTTGGAAAATATTTAATGTTTTGCATGCCGCCCTTAGTGTCTTTTTGTGGCTCCTTTTTATTTTAGATTATCACTAGGTGATAACGCTCAGGAAAAAAATGTCAACAAATTATTTGTGTGGTTCCTAGTATCGCTTTTAGTTACCAAACGTTTTGTAAATAGATAAATATTTAATGAATACGAGGCCTTCAATAAATTTGCTGCAATAACAAAACGTTTGGTACAAAATACTAAGAATAATACTAACTGGAACATAAAAAATAATGTGCCGTAAAATATATAATAATAAAAAAAAAAATACACATTATTAAGACCCAGAATGATACTCAAAAATCTACTTAAGGCTAAAGCGCCCATCTAGCCCGCGAAGTTCAAATTTTTTGAGGTTTTTTAGAAATTATTCAAAATCTGACAATAATAAAAGGCACATTTTGTAATTCGCGAAAAATACCGTGTGCAGTGCATTTATTAATATATCCAACTTACTGTAAAACATTTCAAGAACGACAGCTATCCAGATAATCTGGCAATTTTTGTATATTTAGTGATTTACTAGTATCATATCCACCGTGATAATATTTAGAGTAAAATAAATGTATTAATAAACGCACTGCATACTGTGTTTGTCGCAAATCACAAAATGTTGTCTTAAATGTTTTCAGATTTTGGATAAACTATAAAAATACTCGAAAATTTTGAACTTCGCGGGCTAGACAGGCGCCTTCACCTTAAATTAAACTTTGCCAAGGTTTAATATTCAATAGTGTATCACATGTTACATTACCCAACTGAAATCACTTGCCAGTGAAACTTGGCTAAGGGTGTTGACGGCGACAGGGCCACTTAGGGCCTGTGTCCACCTCATCAATCCTTGCACCACGTCACGATCCCTGATAGCGAGCTGTCGCTGGATAACAAACGATGCCGACGCTTCAGTCATGTTTTCTTTAAATATATAGAGTCTAAAAATAGAGTGTGAAAATAGAATCTATCAACGTCGCGTATTTTTAGTTTATTCAGTAAATTCAATGGGATTACATCATAAAGTTATTATATTAGTTGTGCTTTTCGGTTTTTTGACGCAAGGATTTCGACATATTCCTATGTTACTATAAGTATCTAGATTGTTTTTAGATAATGTTTTGGTACTTACTACTTAGAGACAAGAATATTATGTGGTCAATCAACGCAATTCAACGCTTCAAGAAAAATAATTGTATTTAGTAGGATTTAGTACGGATTCTTTTTTGTCATTTATTACCTACGTTACCGTTACATTGACCTTATGAAACACAGGCCGTATATTAACGTAAATTCTCGGAGTAATATAATACACCAGCGAACAAAGCGAAGGCTACAGAATACCTGAAGACTGAAGGTATTCCATGCCCGTAGGGGATTCCATTACAAGAATGTTTTGTTTGACAATTGAATTCGTATATCTTTATCATCTGCGGTCGCTCGATGTCATACCTATTTGAGACCGAATTATTTTTGTAATCCCTAATAAAAATAACCTGAAACATATATGGGTATATAACGTTGTTCTAACAGGCGCCAACTATAGTTGAGAGCCAGAAGACCTATGATAAAATAATTATAGTCAAGCCGGTTATGAAAAAGAAGAGAGAAGAATTACAAACACACGCAAACCGGTATTTAATATATCGATACCTCCCACGTAAGTTGTTGTATGCCACAAAAATGCCGTTTTGCGTTTTTACTGAAAACTATCCTAATTTGCAATAATGAATGCATTCAAAGTGAAAAAATAATGAAAACACGACTTTCACAAGGATTTTCTAGACGTATATTGTTGTAACTTTTGAACGAGAACGGGCTACAACGTTGTATATACCTTTGCAATGGTATACACGGGGTGCGGGAGAGCGGGAACCGCGCGCTCGCTTGTCGTATTGGTCACATAATACAGACTACGCCGGACTTTCAACCGACCTGAAATGTTGTATAGATTACTTACAACAGTATACGTCGATAAGCGTTCATGAAAATTGTTGTATGTAATACATGTACCATTATACGTTTACATTTAAATAAAAATAATCGTTGTATGTAATAAATACTACATTTTACTTCGGGAGTTGTTATTCAAAAGTTTGTTGTATGGTGACATACTATATTTTACGTTGCTATTACTTTTTTTTTACTCCAATTCAATGTTGTATGTCGAAAGTAAGTTCTAAAACTGGGTCTTAAAAAGCTTTGCTAAATATATGAAATTTTAAATAAAAAAAATTTACCGACATCAAATAACTTGGGTGCACTAAAAAGCTAGAAATAACCAGGGAAATTGTAATTTATTTCATTTGAAGTCAGTGCCACTATGTTTACACAACGTTAATACGTCTACTTCTTACCTACTACACCTACTTACTTGAATTGTCACCGACCGAATTTAGATTCTGGTCTGATAATTGTGCCGGTCAGAACCGCAATCGCATTGAGTTTGCGTTTTATGTGTATATTGCTCACAAACTTAATATAACTATAAAACATACCTTTCTCGAAAAAGGTACAGAGGTACAAGCAGAGGGTGACAACTTTCACGCTTTCATAGAACGTTCATCTAAAAATAAACTTATTTATACACCTTTGGAATGGTTTAGCTTGGTTAGACGAGCTAAACAGGATGGAAGACTATTATAATGTCATAGAAATTAAGCATAGTGATTTTTATAACTAAAATATTTTTTGAACGGGCGTAATTCGACGTGATCTTCTACTCGAGAGAGCATGAACACCGAGTTCCTTAAAGCGCGAGACCGCTCTTAAATCTCTAGATTTTTTAGTCCGATATTTGTCGTTTACGAAGATTTTCTGACCGAATGGCAATCCAGATGGGATACAATAACTAAGGGCTACTTCAAATTGGTTCCTTCCCCTTTCTATCAATGTTCGACGCCGCAAAACAATCGTGAACATTCTGCACATCACATCTTGTGGGAGTGCAGTGTCTGGCACAGCAAACGGACTACTATGCTAAATAGCCTGCAAGTGACATATGTAGCAGTTAATTACACAGACCTTGTGGAAACCAGGGACAATTTCCGTGCGTTCAAGCGCTTTTGCCATACCTATTATTGGAATCAAGTATAATCAGCTCACGAGTGTAGGTCCAATTAGTCATATTACGATCCGTGATGGCTTACAACTGGTCTTCAATCAGCTGTAACAGACTTGTTTCTATGGCAATCAGCCCATACCAGCTATTTTATTCTCCTGCTTTGCACCGGAGGGAAGTGGATTTTTTTTCTTCCAACTCCTCCTATTATTTCTTTCGATTAAATTCCTTCGGGTTCCAAGACAATTTAACTTTTCCCCGGGACTCGTGGAGGGCCAAATCTCGACGTCATTATTGGTCACCATTGTCGATCCTGGCTTACAGGAGTTACAGTGGTGGGAGTGTGTGGCGGGACTAGTCCCAATAAGGTAATTGGTCGAAAAATATAAGTGGAGACGTAGTTAAATGGACCAACGAGAGCGAGTATGTGCCGAAAATCCTTTTAAAATTTACGACTGCAGTGGTTCGAACGCAGGCCGCTCGTCTCACTCACTGCACATGGTGGTTGCGGGTTCGACTCCCGTCGGGGAAAAAATCGGAAATGGCCTTTTCATCATTTTCCCTGGTCTGGGTGTCACTGGGATAGCTCCCAGTCCATTGTACTGTACCTATAGTACAAGAATTGCTTAGTTTGGGACGATACAGTTGGTGTCAGTCTGCCGATATTCAAAATAAAAGTAATTATATCGTTACGCAAACAATAATGCCATTACCAATAATACCAATACCCGAAGATGTCCCAGAAATAGTATGGCAGAGCTATACCCTCTCTATTCCAACCATCTTCGCTTAACAAAGGCAAAATATGATGACTTAATGAGTCTCTGCCACAGTGGAATTATGTCAGCCACTTAACACGACTTTTTCAGGAGTCTATCTTTTGTTGCTGGCTCTCATAATGATGATTATTTCTGATTCAGAATTAATTAGGAGGTAAATTTGTATTTTCCTTATTACCTTAATTATATTTATTTTAATTATGCGTCTTTTATTATTTGTTTCGTTTTTTAATGATTTAAGGCTACACTGCTGATAATTACAAATGGTTACCTGATTTATAGTTATCTTCATTTTAAGTTGATCTTATATAAATTATTAAGTAAAACATATTTTTTATTTTATGTTTCATCATGTTATTTTTTATGATTATATTTGGATTATTTTTATTACAGAGTAATGGAAGACATTACTGTTTTTATTATAAATTCTATTAAAAAAAATATCATTTTTAAACATGTCCTATTACAAAAATAAAGACATTTATCCTAGATCATAATTTATATTAATTTTCTTTACCTATAATTTGTTCACGTGCAATAATACACAATCAAATTTTTGACAGATTTATATTGTAATTGTCACATAGAACAACTGACGAAATTTAAACTTCGCGGTATATTGTTGTAAGTATGATATACAACAACTGGCGCAGCCTTTACTCCGCCGTAAAATGTTGTAATTATGACATACAACAACTGGCGCAGCCTGTACTCCGCAGTAAAATGTTGTAAGTATGGCATACAACAACTGGCGCAGCTTGTACTCCGCAGTGAAATGTTGTATGAACAATATCTCATAAAAGATTCATATTTTCTTAAATTATCTTTCAACAAAGTCAAGAATACTATAAATTAAACTTATAAACCAAATTTCACAAAGATACAATAATAAATGCAGTTTTTAGTGCAATTTGAATCTTTAAAATGCTCTCCTGTAAAATTACGGTTTTGGGGATACAACAACTTACGTGGGAGGTATCGATATATAAAAAAACAATAGCACCAATATCTTCAATTTATTACTTAACTATCAAAAGGAAGAGAACCTTAGAGTTTCTACCTCTAAAAATCGCATCATCGACAACAAGCGTAACCCTACGAATTACCGACAAAAATATTAGGGTCTTATTGCCGAAAACTCGCGCATAAAACGTCTTCAAACAAAAATTATTCGGAGGGGGACTTCTAAAAAGGAAAAATCTGCGCCTTTTCTAAGGGTTTCCCGTGTTTGGCCTTCGACGAAGGTTGGATGTTGTCCTCGATAATTCAATCGGTAATGGAGTCGGGGACGCTGGTTTTATTGTGTTTTCTTGCTTATAATATTATCAACCTAAAATGTACTAACCTGTAAAGTTCAAATTTCAGAAAAAGAATCTGTAACTCATACACTATTCATGTGATATGACATGCTATCATAATATTTTCATGCAGATTTTGATTCTGAAAATCAACTGTAGGTACTGTGTTGAATTTATTTCCTGAAAAAAGTGGTTCGTTTTCAGTAATTAGGTATAATCAATGTTTGAAACATTTTAATTAGATAAGAAACCTTGATCTACACTTTGAAGACACTTTTAAAAATAAAGTTTAGCAATTCTTTAAGTAGTATATCAGTAATAATTATGTCGTTACACAATAATTATTGTTTCGAGGGCGCCCGCCGTTTGCTAAATAAGACACTCATTGGGCAAAAAGCTGAAACAGCTGCTGGATTTAAATGCGAGTTCCGCTGATATACGGCGGTCGAGTATTTCACTTTTGCTAGAATTTTAATCGTTTGTATATTTTTGCTGGCAATGCTTTCTACTATATGTAGAAGGCTTTAAAATACAAATTCGTTTGAAGATGTGAGTTAGTGAAACAAGTTAATTCCTTAATTACCTGTCAGAGAATGAAATATGTCTGTTCTTTAAAAAATAAGTAGGTAATATTATCATGTAAGCATTCATTTATATAGGTGGCATTCTCCCATGGAATTCTTTGAAGCGAAGCTTCTATACGGACATTCGGGACGCTCGCCGCGCGACCACTCTATCCGTGTTAAGCGTCTATCAGTAGCGTTACACGACATATACCTATATAGGTATACAGAGTGGCTAACGCTTAGTTTCTACGCTGTATACTATAAAGTTTCGCTTCATTCGAGCGTCTCTAGACGGCACTGTTTTTTTTCAACATGTTCGTATTTTTGTTTCTGTAGCTTCCAAGGGGAATAAATGTGAGAACATAGCTGATCAATCGGCAAACAAGCGTACGACCCGCCTGATGTTAAGCAGTTACCGTAGCCTATACTCGATTGCAATACATTGTTATTGCAAGCGTCTATAGGCTATGCCATTGGGCATTGCTCGCGTGTTGCCGATCTGAAGAGGAGTGGGACAGAGGGAGAAGAAAGGGTGGAGGGCTTAGTCTTACAACTTTCTCACTCTTCGTACGAAACGCAGCAATAAATTCAAATTCAAATTCAAAGCGTTTATGTTGTTTAGGCCTACGGGGGCACTTACAAATTGTCAATTTTACATATTTTTTTCTTATATCTACAACCGGATCGGAACATAGAGCGACTTTACGCCGATCTTTCGTGAGAGGGGGGTACAGCTTACCTACACGTCGTCTTTCAGTATAACTGAAACTACGAAATCTAGAAACCATCCAGCGGTCACCACCTATAACCTGTAGGTGACTCCTGAAAACGATTTTCAGTTATTCAGTTGCCGCGTACGTCATTATTATTATTAATGGGAGATATTGGATAATTCGTGATGAAAGGCTTTGAAAGCGTTTTCGTGTTTGTTGGTCGATCGATCTCTCTGACAGGTTATTATCGCGCTAACGTTTGATTATGAGGTTTTGGCCTGCAGCCTCGCATGAAACGCAATATGGTGGGAAAAATGTGATTGATAATACCTACAGAACATAATTGTGATGGGTTAGGTATGCATACTATTTACCTACTTAAATCCTTTCAGAAATGCGAAGGGTCGTTTGTATTTTTAGATCTACCGATTGACGATCGATCGAACGTTACTCTAAGTCGAAATGTCGATTGACATTGACTCATCTCATTATTACATCAGGTTTCTAATAGAAAAACCTTTTTGAACATAAGATTTTATTATGATTGTTCTTACATTTTTCAAAACAACAGCCTTAATACAATATTAATAAGCACCACAAATTAATTCCGCAGATAAATTAAATCTGAGTTTACTTATTCCTAAAGCAATATCTATGCCTAAACGCGGCTCCGTAACGAGATATTAATTCGTTTGAGCCTACAAGAAATTGTTTTAAATCTTGTGATTTCATCGATTATATTTCTTAGTTCTATAGATAAAAAGTGTAATTACTTGCTTAATCGATATCTAAGTATATACTTAAAATACGAGTATGATTAAAGTATGAGGAAAACTAATCGATTTGTGTATACATACACGCAACATTAAGGTATGTAGTTTATACGGTAATCGAACGGAATCGTGTATCGATACATTCTGTGATTAAATTAATGATAGAGATTCCGGAATCGTTAATCGTCTGAAAAAGATATAGAATAATGGGCTAGTGGATAGGAAAAATACTTTATTATTCCTAAACTCTACGCAAAAAAATGTTATGTTGTATTTTTTTCGACGCAACAGAGAAACAGACGCTGTGTTCTTGATACGTTATTCGATGTTCGCGAGTCAATATTCAAGGCATGAGCAAAGATGAGTTTATTCGACCACGGAATAAGGTGCGTCACTCTTTTTGTGCGTGCATGTGGAAATGCAAAAGCGCAAACATAAAATAGATGGGTATTGTATTATTGGGTGCATCGATGGGATAATGAACAGACTCTTCCCGTACACAGTCCACTTGAAAAGCTGAATGTTTACAGTGCTCGTCGGAGCGCCGCGCGCCGTGTGGACCCACCACTCATTCACATATTTGTATAACTCTATTCTAATAATGTCTACTAATAATATAATAATTTAGCACTTTTAACGTCCCACTCCTGGGCACAGGCCTCCCCTCAACACGAGGGGGATTCAGGCCATCACCACACTGGCCCAGTGCAGGTTGGTGGATTTGACATGCCTTTAGAAAATTGGTTACATTTTCTAGGACATGCAGGTTTCTTCCTAAAAATCAAAACGATAACATGTCTATTGGAAGAAGGTCTCGTCTTTGCTCCTGTAGACTAATTGGTTACGCCAACTTAAATATTTTATGTTCTCAGCCAAAAAGCTTTTATACAACACTTCTCAGCTATCATAAGTACACTGAGAAAATAAATCACGACATATTACCAACGTCACATGTGGAGTATTTTTAATCATTTATTTTGATTGCAGGTATAAAGTATAGTGAAGCAAAATCACAGAGAATACATTAAGTATTATTAAGTATGTTTGGCAACCTTAAACATACATTGCCCCTTATCTCTACTAGTAGGTACCGATTCCCACCCAAATCTTTTAATTTTAACCATGTCTCTATACATAATTATTTATACAATATTTTAACTATTTATAAACTAAAATAACCTAACGAAAAACTCAACTCAAACTCAAAATTATAAATAAAAATAAAATAAAATGATATATACAAAAGTGCTTCCACATCGTCGTTGATGATAATATAATAACGATTTTCTAGATTCTATAGAGGTATAATAAAATTTGCTATATCTTTGATCCCTATTTATCTACCATTACAATGTCTCTCTGTTTCATTCCTTTTACGAAATACAGTTTTATTGGCAAAGCAATCAGATGGAACGGTTTCTATTTAAACGATTCAATAATTTCCATACTTTACTTAATCGAAGCCAGTAATAGAAAACTAAGACTGGCATTGAAGACGAAGGAAATTAGAATAAATTTAAATTATTTTCCTTATGGTAGAGCTAAATAGGTTTAATTTGAATATTTTGAATTAACGAATCCTTTTACCACACCAAGGATATTACTATCCAATGGATTTAGAGTGTGGACTTAAATAATATCCCGGAATAAGAAATAAAAGTTATTTATGAAGCGAATATGTACCTATGTAAAAATTGCGGACATAGAATAGAAGAGAGACAAGAGAGAGAGAGGCTAGAAAATTATTAAAACGTTGAATTGTGATGTTTCCGATTATCGCTATTTACTTATAATGTAGATTTGCGTTTGATTGATTTGAACGAAGGCATGACAAACTCTGACGATGGAGCTAGATATTGTCACACGAAAATAACCCTTACGCTTTTAAGCCAGAAGCTGTATAACAGTCTGTAACAGTGGTCTTTAGTATTTTCAAATTCTGTGTTTCAAATATCGACTTTATTTTAACAATTTACTCCGAAATTTACTTTCGACACTAAGTTCATTCAAAACTCTATTTTCTTGTGGGAGACCCTTCTCTCTCGTTAACCGCTCCCATATACCTACACTACACGAACCCCGGTCCGGGTTAACGATAGAATAAAAGGCGAACGCACAAATTAACACTCTATAAGAATAATTAGCCGAGACAAAGGATACCTTGATTAACTCCAGGTAGAGTTGTGGTTATCGCAAGCTTAAAGTTCTTGGTCCATGGATTATTCTAGCAAAAACGGTTAGTTAAAGTTCAAAGATCTGGTTCATAATAGATGACCTTAAAGAATACATTATGTAGCAATATTAACTTTTAATTTCACTTAAGGCTGCACCCATTTAGCCCGCGAAATTCAAAATTTTCGAGTATTTTTATAGCTTATCCAAAATCTGAAAACATTTAAGACAACATTTTGTAATTGGCGACAAAGACCGTATGCAATGCATTTATTAATATATCCAACTAACTCTAAAACATTTCAAGGACGACAGATAACCAGAAAAACTGTCAGTTTTTGTATATTTAGTGATTTACTAGTATCATATCCACCGTGATAATATTTAGAGTAAAATAAATTTATTAATAAACGAACTGCATACTGTGTCTGTCGCAAATCACAAAATGTTGTCTTAAATGTTTCCAGATTTTGGATAAACTAGAAAAATACTCGAAAATTTTGGATTTCGCGGGCTAGACAGGCGCCTTCACCTTAAATGCTAACGTTAAAATGTTTTATGAAATAATTTTAACCACACTTTTCTATTTGAAGAACTAACATCTCTAACTAGAAAATGTTTGTAGAACTACTAAATAAATTTTGTTTTTTTTTGTCTAATATTTTTTTTTCTACTGCTCGCAAGATTAGCACATCTATCTGTGACAAGACCGAATCCGACTACTTTGGGGGTTAATTTAATCCAATAGTATTCTACTGTATCCAACTCAGACAGTGCAGTGGAATGAGCGGCCAATTCTGAAGTGCCTTTTAATTAGTTTAGAGTCATTATGTGACCGATTCAAAGCCAATCAAAGGCAATTAACATAAGCAACGTGACCGCAGGAACCGGCGATAAATTACCTTAGATGCCTTGACCCGCTTTGGAAATGCTGCAATGGATTCCATATACTGCAGGCACGTCATGATAATTAATATTATTGAGCACTAGAATCCTAATTACCTCTGGAAATAGAGCTCACTTTCAGTCCAGAAATTATTACTTATGTAATTATTGGTAATCTTAAAAGGCAACACTGGAGCTATTATATTTTTGTTAATCTACTCTATCGTTTATCTACGTTTATCTACTCTCTAATTATCCTACTAATATTATAAATGCGAAAGTTTGTGAGTGTGGATGTATGTATGTATGTATGTATGTATGTATGTATGTATGTATGTATGTATGTATGTATGTTTGTTACTCCTTCACGCAAAAACTACTGAACGGATTTGGATGAAATTTGGAACACAGATAGATTATAACCGGGATTAACATATAGGATACTTTTTAACCCAATACTACGCGGATGAAGTCGCGGGGCACAGCTAGTTAACTATATAAGCAAATGGCGATTAAAACAAAAGGAATAATAACAAAATGTAAAAAGACAAGCCCGCTGAGTTTCTTGACGGAACTTATCAGTCGAGGTGGCGTTCCGAACCGTTTGTGGATATAAGAAAAAAAAAATATTGTCAATTTGTAAGTGCCCCCGTAGGCCTAAACAAAATAAACGATTTGAATTTGAATTCGGAAAACTGCGTTATGTCATGGATTAAAAAAATGCATCAAGTTTATACCCTGGATTTATTTATCAGTCAGTTTTGCAGATCCCAAGATTCAAACACAATCTCATTGTGTAAAAAAACAGAAAAGCGAAATAACTATAACTTAAAACTTAGATTATTATTATAGGCACTTTTGCAAAGGGCTGCTGTGGGTCACCTTTTGAAGATAAATGTAGGCATAACAAAAATAACCCCTTAAATCATTCCGGTCGAAAGTACTCAACAATATACGCTCTATTTAGCTCATAACCTAAACACGCTCTGTATCATGTTTAAAATACAAAACAGAACGTGAATGAACAGTGCGTGCTGACTCCGTCACGTGCGCCCCACGTGACGGAGTCAGCACGCACTGTCAAGTTGTGGTTCAAAAATATAAATATCAATAACTCGCTGCAGTATACTCTGTGATGATATCATCGTATATTTATATTTTTTTTATTTTATTTTTTTTGAATATTTTTTTTTTAAAGATTACTAGCAATGTGTGTTTATCACATTACTAGTATTCCCTTTAGCCCCTCCAACTAAGCTAATGCTTGTGCTAGGAGTGGGCTCACGTCAATAGTTTAATGGCCAGGATGGGGATCGAACCCGGAACCTCTCAGCTACGAGGACGGCCCCTCTAACCACTAGGCTATTGACGCTTAAATATACGGTTATAAATGTATATAATTATATAAATATACGGTTGAAATAATAATAATATTAAATATCGCCAGACTGACACACCAACTGGTATGGTTCCAAACTAAGTAACGCTTGTACTATGGGTCCCGTACAATGGACTGGGGCGCTCCCAGTGTCACCCAGAGCAGGGCAAATAACGAAAATGCCATTTCTGAAATTTCCGAATGAAAGAAGCATTGCTATTTTATTTTACAAACATTTTTGGTTTGTTTTTTGAATTCGTATGTTTCAAACATTTTCTCCCAAAATTATGGTTCTTTACGTGCTAATCCTGCACAAATTTATATTAAATTTACTCTAGAATTGTATTTACTTGCTAAAAATGTCTGAGTACTCCGAAGCTAGTTTATGGAAAATAATTAAAATGGCATTAGGTCGTGGCAACGCGCGGTACAGGCACTAGCGTCAGTCTCCCTGCGGAGTTAATTAAAAAATAATAAAAGAATAACACTCGGGGTATAAAGTAGTATAACAAACGAATCTTGTGAAAGCTCGTGTGCCTGTATAAATAAAGTCTTGATGAAAAATTATAATTAAACTTCGTTGCGGGCGAACTGTTAAAAATATTTTTGGTGAGCTTCCGCGTAAAAATGGTTTGTGAAAAGAGCGAGCCAAATGTATGGTGATTGGATTTCGTGAGTCATTCAGATTTCATTGCTTTGTTTGGCGGACTGGAATTATACGCTACTTCAAATTATTTGTTTTTAGTAATAAAGTAATTACAGTTCTCAGGCAGATTGATTTGAATTTTTCTGTTTATTATCAGTCCAAGATTATAGTACTGGGCAATTAAAATTGCTTCTGTGATGGACAGCCACATAGATAACTGGCCATTATATATTTTTACGAATGAGCGGAATATTTAATGACAGTTTAGACCGTCTTGGTCTATAATAATAATATCGCCAGACTGGCACACCATCTGTTTGGTCCCAAACTAAGCAATGCGACTATACGCATCGTACGATGTACGGCGGGTGATCCCAGTGACACACTGACCTGGGCAAATTACGAAAAGGCTATTTCCGAAATTAGCCCCGGCAGGAATCGAACCCGCAACCACCATGTGCAGTGGGCCGAGCGGCCTACGCTCGAACTACTGCGCCAAGCGGTCGTTAATAACAGTCGTTAACTGTACATTTTATATTCTTACGAATGAGCGGAATATTTGATGATCCCAGAATAGATGGAATAAAGGTTAAAGAATATTAGTAAAGGTGAAAAGGAGTTCAATAATAATATAATATAATGAGAACCAGAAGTTAGTGATTAGTAAAATATAGGGACAGATTTCAACGCGATTCACGCAAGAAAAGTAAAACAAATGGTAAACAATCACAACGCTTATCCACTAGTTTCCACATCAAATGACGATCACACTTATCGTAATAGTTACGAGAGGGGATGTCCGTGGTGCGTAAACAAATAGTAGGCAGTTAGAATGCCACTCGTTTGGCAGTGCGCCAGATTCGGAACCAAGGTTGGCAATTGATGCATCGCTCTGCATTGTTTTATTTGTTCTCGTAGGTAAAGTTACTTGTTTACACACTTGGAAGGCAAATTGCTGAATGATTTAATTAAAAAATAAATATTTGAAACTTTTAAAATAATTATCTACCTACATACCTATGAAATAGGAACACGAATATATTTCATGAATTTTCAGGCTTCTAATAGTCATGGATATTAGAATAACTATCAGCACGCCTGAATCATGAAGGACATTATTTCTCATAGGTATACAATGTTGAGAAATAAAATAATATCTTAGAAGGTTTTGAAGTGTAAGACATAGGACAATGGAAAGTGTTTATTTTGTTTGAGCCTCCGGGGGCATTTACAAATTGACATTTTTACAGAAATATTCATAAATCTACAAACGGGGTGGATACAGTGGGTGACTTAGGACAGTGAACAGCTTAAGATAGTGGACGATTTAGGACAGTGGACGATTTAGGACAGTGGACGATTAAGGACAGTGGACGATTTAAGACAGTGGACGATTAAGGACAGTGGACGATTTAAGACAGTGGACGATTTAGGACTGTGGACGATTTAGGACAGTGGACGATTTAGGACAGTGGACGATTAAGGACAGTGGACGATTTAGGACAGTGGACGATTTAGGACAGTGGACGATTTAGGACAGTGGACGATTTAGGACAGTGGACGATTAAGGACAGTGGGCGATTTAGGACAGTGGACGATTAAGGACAGTGGGCGATTTAGGACAGTGGACGATTTAGGACAGTGGACGATTTAGGACAGTGGACGATTTAGGACAGTGGACGATTTGGGACAGTGGACGATTTAGGACAGTGGACGATTTAGGATAGTGGACGATTTAGGACAGTGGACGATTAAAGACAGTGGGCGATTTAGGACAGTGGACGATTAAGGACAGTGGGCGATATAGGACAGTGGACGATTTAGGACAGTGGACGATTTAAGACAGTGGACGATTTAGGGCAGTGTACGACTTATGACTGTGTACGACTTAGGACAGTGTACGATGTACGACAGTGTACGACATGGGCAGTGGTCGACTTAGAACGGTGGAAGACGTATTAAGTGGACGATGGCCTATTAAATAAGAGTACCACAGAAGCTACCGTAATAGGACACTAAACTATCATAGGTATTGTATATCTGAATCAGAAGAATAAAATTTCCTAATAATTCGCGCCTACGCCGTTATAACAGCAATAAACGATCTTGATAGTAGAATGGAAGAAACGAGCAGAGAACGGTTCCCTTTCTATTTGACTGTTTATTATCTAATAAAAGGTAAGAACCTGGGCATAGACTGGCTACTTTTTTATATGAAAAGGTATTATAAAAAACTAAAATGGTAGGGTAAATTCAAAAAACTACCTTAAACGGCCACTGTATCGGTTTGTCAGTACAATTCAAACAATGCCACAGGAGAGGTAAGCCTGACAGAACAGGACGCCGGAAAGAAGCGAAGCTACATAGTATAAAGCGTAGGGCGCCGCAGCAACCACTCTGTACACCTATATATATCGTGTAACGCTAGTGACGTTATTGTGTAACGCTACTGACGCTTAATACGTATACTCGTAGAGTGGCCGCGCAGCGAGCACTCCGAACGTACGTATAGAAGCTTCGCTTCAAAAAACTTATCAGATAGTATTCACAAATTGTTTTAAGTATATAATATTTATCTAATGGATACAAATAAGGTTCTGATATTGTTTTATTTATTCCTAGGTTTACCATTTTATAACTTCTATATGAGGGCGCCATTACCTATAGAGTTTTTATCATTTGCTTCATTTTTTGCAACAACATTGTGATCAACTCATGTTTGATATTATATTTCGTCAATCAATCAAAAAGTCGCAATATAAATAGTCGCAAGTCTGCTTAAGCCTTTACACGTATCAAGAAGCATACTTACGACAAAAGAACGATAGGATCGTTAACGTTATGACTAAATTACAATTAAGTTAAATGTGGATATTATTTTTTATGTATAACTGTGTTATTATGCAATTAAAATAGTTATAAACAATAAAAACAGTTTAATGGTGTATAATATAGTGGCTATTCAGTTTAAAGTTTATGTTAAATTTTTGAGTATGTTTTTCGAATAATTTAATAAAATTATTAAATAAACAACGGGATTTAATTATTGCATACACCTTTAGCGATATGAGGAATAATATTATAGTTTTTATTTAAAGTTCACTTTAACTTTTTTAAGGTTAGTTTAAAGGTAAGTAATAATTTATATCATATTGTTTTCTTATATTTACGCGAATACTACACATTGAAATAAAACTATTTTTACGGATTATATCGCGTTTATTTAATTTTATGTTCCCGACGTTTCGGTTGCTTTACAGCAACCGTGGTCAGTCCCCCCGTGACCACGGTTGCTGTAAAGCAACCGAAACGTCGGGAACATAAAATTAAATAAACGCGATATAATCCGTAAAAATAGTTTTATTTCAATAATTTATATCACTTTAAAATTGCATTTATTCTCAATTAAGAAACACTAAATATATTATGTCCAAATGTGATGTTTGTAGATGTGTGTGGTTTGTACTGGAAAATAAAATAAAATCATTTTCTGTTGTAATTGTTTTTATCTGTTTAGAACAAAGTTTCTGTATACCTTCCACACAGTTTAAGCTACCCAAAAATATCCCTTGAGAATTACAGAAGGGTTGAGAGCAATCGCATACGATACATTGCTCTCTTTCGCTACGTTTTATGTGCCATAAAGTTTGAGACCAGTGATTGGCTCCGTTTAGTTATCGCCCTTAATAAAAAGGGTTTTTGCTGCTCTCCCCAGGAACGGACACTAATGAAGGTCGACGCCGGGATGCTTTTTTTGATCGTTGATTTTTACGGATTTGTGGGGAAAGATAAGACAAGAAGTCGAGTACGACACGCATGCTGTTAAGCAGTTATCGTGGGTTATAAATGCTTGCAATACCAAAGGTATTGCTCGCACGGTACCTATCTGAAAGGTAGTGGGACTGAGCGCAAGGAAGGGAGGAGGGGGTTGGTTACATTTCTCCTCTACTACACTTCACAAGGAATAAAAAAAAATCGCCAGTCTTACACACCAACTGTATGGTCCCAAACTAAGCAAAGCTTGTACTATGGGTATCGTACAATGGACTGGGGGCGATCCCAGTGACACCCAGACCTGGGCAAATTACGAAAAGGCAATTTCCGAAATTTGCCGCGGCGGTAATCGAACCCGCAACCACCTAGTGCAGTGAGCCGAGCAGCCTACGCTCAAACCACTGCGCCAAGCGGTCGTCAAGTACGTGGTTAAACCGGCCTTGTGTATAATAATTTATATACAGTATAATGCCACATCTTATCGACATTGGGACTAAATGATTTTTAGAGCTTACTTTTTTTCTTGAATTGAACAATATACTTAAGAAGATGTCATTTACCCTAGCGCAGCTTCCAAACTCGTATTTAGCCAGATTTAGATAGCCCAGAGCGTTTTTCTCTACATTAACTTTTTATTAAACGCCATATTTATCCGTCGAGATCTTTTTTGCCTAATTTAACTCTAGTTAATAGAAAATGGCGGTCGTTTTTCTTAAGGTTTACGACGTTTTGTTAACTCCGACGCTCATTTGCGATTCGGGGGTTATTTAAAGTCGAGACGCGTCGCGACGATTTGTTTGACGAAACTGCTCAGATTGGTCAGAAGCTTCAAATTAGTCACTACCGAACACGCGATGATATATCGCAGCCAAGGAGAAGCGATACAAAAATTAATAGTTTTTTTTTAAGCGTCATTACTGTGTCCGAAGCAGAATGAACCACGAATTTATAAAATGGCCGACTTGAATTCGATCGTTATTAATATTTCGTATCGCCTCTCGTTGGCCATGTGCAGTATAGGTAAGCATAGTACGGAGACAGAGCCAAGTTGAAGCAATTGACAGTTCATTACCAGACTGGCTCGATCGGGGTAGTACCCTGTCACAGAAGATCGCCGAAAAGTAGTAATGGCAACATGGCAACTTTAACAGACACCTTTATAACTTAGGTATCACGGACAGCACCCTATGCCGAGCCTGCATGGAGGCGGAAGAAACAGCTGCTCACGTCCTGTTGGAATGCAACGGAGTAGCCACATACCGGGCAAGCTACCTGGGCACACCGGGTAGCCTTCAGGAAGTCTTCAGTGACATTAAGAAGTTCCCCATTCCTGGCTGAGCTTGGATGGCTGGAGTGACCGGCTCACCACCCTCCAACACACAAAACAGGCGCAACAGTCGTCGATTTGTGGAAACTCCCCGCAGAAGAAGAAGAAGTAGTAATGGCTACGTTGCGCAAGTTGAGTGAGCAATCTGGAAGCCCAATCCTCCTCCTTCCCCCCCCACCATCCCAATTCCCACTCTCCTTCAGCCATCAACGTGCCAGCAATGCTATTGGTAGGCTACGGTAACTGCTTAACATCAAAGATCTTAAACAGCTAAGTGGGACTTGAAATTGTAAGTATCGTTTTAATAATCGTCCGTCTGTCTATTAGAGAAGTGATCGCACGAATTTGATCCGTTCAACTTAGATTTTCTCGATTTATTTCGGAAATGCTTTTAAAGATTTCAAATACCAATTTATATAAGACTTGTGTTTAGCTATTTATTTGTCGTGACTAAAAGTAAAAAGCAATTTCGTTACTTACATTGAAAGGAAATTTATTCATAAATAACAGATTCTAAACAAATTAGGATTTTTAAACTGAATTTATGTTGCCTAGGATATAGTAAGCAGTTTGTTTGATTATTTAATTGAACATACCGTCAGATTTGAGACTCAGTGGAAACCGATTTACGTAAAATAAATTTGCGTACAATATTCTTAAAAGTATAAAAACCAGTCTCACAACAAAAGTTAGGCATGATTTATGGAAGCAATCGCTCCGGAATATGTTATCGCGGATTGCCACAGCGACACATTCGATAAACAAACTTTCTTTATGAATCCGCAATGCTGACGACGTGTATGATGTTAGGTTCAGATGAAAATATTCAGAGACACCATTTGTTGTTTATTTTTTATGAATATATAAGTTTGTGAGTACCATACTTTTTCTGCGATTTCATTCGCGGTCTGTTAATTCTCAAGATAAGAGTATTATAGGTTGATCCGGTGTATAGCAATCCCCGCGGAAGTGGGACATTAAGAGGAAACTCGTAGATATTTCGAAAAGACGTTGGCAACCCGCACTAAGGGGGGGGGAGGGGTATCGCCCCCTTTTGCTTTGGTATCAATATACCATATATACTCAATTGATAACAGCTCAAATATGGGCTTGCTCACACAAAAAATAAAGCGTAAAAAAGCTGTTATAGCTGCGTTTTGATCAATGAGTGCGAGGACCGGAAGCTTAACCCTCCCTTCCCTTCGCTCTGTCCTACTCCCCTTCATGTTGGCAACGCGCGAGCGATGCCTTTGGCAAGCATCTATAGGCTACGGTAACTGCTTAACATCAGGCGGTTCGTACGCTTGTTTATACAGATTTTGTTACACAAAAAAATATATAAGCGAACTGTGCATGCATCGCAGTGCAAGCTTTGCCTACCTTGATTGTTTAATTATTATTTGGAATGCTAAGTGAACAAGAAATGTGTACATAATCATTACGGAAGGAGTTACTTTCTAGTAAGGACACATTCTGGTTGCCAACGAGTTACGCAAAATTACGCATTCCAACCTCGCGTTGCTTCCGGTTCTGGAGCTTATCTTGATTTAAGACTATGGCAACGGGAGCTATTCCGCCTATTTTCTTTCCCACGTAATTTAAGACCGTCCTCATAAAAGATAAAGCTTGTTTTGTGATACAATATACTTCCCTCTGAAATCGAGTCTGTGTGGCATCGCACAATATCACTTAAAAAACTTTTTTTAACATGATTATAATAATAATAATAATCCATTTATTTCAGGCAAATACCCATATTAAATTATCATTACAAAACACAATAACAAATAAATAAAAAAATTAAAATCGAAATAATGCCAATTACATTAGGTCACATTAAGTTGCACCATATTCAATCAACAATCGACAATTTGTGTTACGATCTATAATATCATTATTAGGTATATTGCATTATATTATACTAGTGCACCAAGGTACTAAAATAAATAATCTTAGTTATCAACTGAGAAATCAGAACGGACGGGCAGGAACACAACCAACAAGAAATAGTAGGTTAACACACAAATAATTACAGCTTTCGTAGACAGCCTGTATAGTTAAGTTTTTTGTACTTCTAATACGATCCATAAATGAGGCAGCACTCCTTCGCATGACGGCGTAGAAGTCGTCAACCCTGTTCTAATAATACATATTGATTTTTTATTTAAAAGATTACTAGCATTATGAGTTTATCACATTGTTAGTATTCCCGCTGGCCCTTCCAGCTTAGCTAAGGTTTGTTTCAGAATCACTCCTCCTAACACAAGCATAAGTAGAAGCATTAGCCGTCAATAGTTTAGTTACGAGAGTGGCCCTTCTAACCACTAGGCTATTGACACATTTACGCGTCGAATGTCGAATATGACTTTCGACGCGTAAATCGATGCGTAATCGATGAAATAAATAAATGTACTATCAGATAATGTTCTAGTAGATTTATCTATATATTGAAATAATAAATAATTCTAGTCACTTTTCAGACCATCATCCTCATGCTTGAGCTACATTAAGGATACTTAATATTTTCCTCAGTCTGTTTAAGGTCACAGCTCACATTCCTCTCTCGAATTTCGAGATAATAACATGTCAAATATAATCGATCGATTGAGTAATATAAGAACATTATGAAAACGCTTTCAAACACTGTAGGTGGTGGTAGGTAGGTAGGTAGGTGGAAACTACATATATATTATTATTTTAATATTAGACCGATGATAATACGCACATAGCAGAAGACCGGTGGTTGCTGTACCGGAAGACTGACTTGTTGAAGTGTCCAACAGTAGCCATCATGATGAACGGTATTTTTATGCCAATCTTCGAAATCGCGATCAATTATTTTTTATTGCCAAAGTACGTACTCTGGCAGACGCTCCACTTGTTGGTAATAAGTGTCAACCGTCGCTTAGGACACCTGCAACTTAACGGGCGCAGACGCGAAGCCGCCTTTAAGGGACCTGTAGACTTGTCTTTCGAAGAAGCTTATGTTGTAGTCAAATTTCTTAGAATTTTTTGCTGCGCTTACGTTGGAAAGACTTCAAGAACAATGTAGTATAACAAAATAAAGACAAAATTAAACTAGTAGGATTCTTATTAACAACGAAAATGGAACGTAATGAGCCTCGAATCCTTAGACTTGAAATGGAAACGTTCCTTTGAAGATTTAAACCGGTCAGACTCTTGTAGATGTTTCCGTAAAAAGTATTTAGGTAGATGAATTTTGGAATAGGGCTCGAAGTAATTTAAAGTTGGGTTTTATTAAGGTCAGATAAGTCAGTTGTGATTTGGTTGGACTATCACGAACATTAAGTAACCTCGTATTCTCATTAGGTAGGTACATACTGTACAATAAGTAGTCCATGTGTTGACTTAAAAGACACGCTCTGAACTGAGACCTTAATTCTCTTTAAATTTGTTAAAATCGTTATCATATAAACATTTAATTATGTTGTGGACCAAAATAAATATTACGCTTTTAAAAATGTGTCTGCCTTATACCTTACGATAAGATAAGGTGATACAATTATTTTAGTTTAGTTTGGTTTGTGTTCTAACATAATTCGCACCATTATTAATTATGCAATCTAAATTTGCAACTGACTTCCTTTTTTAGGGAACCGAAAAGGAATAGCTTATACACCTAATTAAGCAATTAGGCGCCAGCAACTCAAGCGCCAAATGGATATGAATTCAAATTCATTTTACGTAGAGCACTAAATTGAATCAGCACAAATCTGTCCGCGTATTAAAATGTTCATTCAATTTAGTTTCCCACCGAGTAGCAATGTGAATCGTATTTTTTGTAGCTATTTCAGTTTGGTTTAATGAATATCTTGCTGTGGAATTTACTTCATTATAATGAGAGCACGTACGAGCCTGGTTATTTAGTATGAGATCGACCAATCAGTAAGCTCGTATTATACCTACATCGTTCATATACGTACATAATAAAACAGTTTACCTAGTACATAGAACACACTTAACATTTTCTCACTCAAAATAGTGGGGGAAAAAGTATATTGCCTTTTTCCTCGGCACAAGTATCAAGTTACATCCTATAGGAAACAGTTCTTCCTGTCCCCATTACTGAAATACGATATTTCACGCGAGGGCCGCTGAAAGGAACGCAGGAGATTGATTCCTTTCTATCTATTGTTGGAAAACTGGTTTGATTCCCGTTGTAATTTATTTTTTGTGTACAGTGTGAGAGGACGTTCAGTTACAAAAGTTAATACTCATAAAGTTTATAAATATATTTGAGAAGGGAATACAGAAAATAACGTAGACGACTGAACCAATTGAATACACTTAAATAAGTATAGGTAGGAATTATATAAGATAATATTAAGCTATCGAAACAAAATCTGCGTTGAAATCGGTGCATTCGTTTGGTGACATGTCTTTGGAGCTAGTAGACCAAAGACTAATATTCTCTTTGTAGTAGACAGATAAGGGTTAAAACTTATAACACTCACTTTGCGTCGTTGGTGGTAAAAAAGCGCTCTATTTCCTCCTTATGTGCAGCTGATGAAAACATATGGGGGCATAATTCTCACCCTTCCTTTGTGTTGTAAGCCGTCTCCCAAACCTTACGGTACTTTTACGGAAAACCTCAATTGAAGATATTGACACTTTTATGGGATTCCTGCGCGTTTAGACTGCTTCCAATAATATAAAAATGTACATGAAATGATCGCTACCTAGTAGAAGAGGGTTGTGGATAAAAAATATAGAAATATTTAAAAATAAATTGTTGTTTGTAATTTTTATCGGATTGTTCGGCTGTAAAAAGGGGTACATACTATTTGAACGGGGTTTACAAAATAGTAATACCTACGTGTGGTTAGTCCATCAAGAGCTAGTTATTGGTAAAAAACATGAGTAACGCGGGCAAGGCCGTAGCAATAGCTTATAGTTTTCGGAAAGTGCTGATATTAATTTTTCGCAGCAAGTATTTCATAAAACGCACGCGCTCTATCTACATGACACGTCTGTCTCCGAATCAATAGCAGTTTAATAAAACTGTTCTGGATTTGAAAATCGTCAAATATTTTTATTAGAATATAATATTAATATCTGAAATATGTACCTAGTATATTGAAGTCCTGGTACGCTGTCAAAAAGCGATGACAGCGATGCATCTATACAAATAAATAAAATTGGAGTGTCTGTTTGTAATATCAAAATAACACCTTTTCACTAAATGCATATGAAAGTACATACGACACATATAACAAAAACGCAATTCAAAATTTTTTTGTCTGTCTGTCTGTGTGTTTGTTCCGGGTAATCTCCGAAACGGCTGGACCGATTTCGACGGGACTTTCACTGGTAGATAGCTGATGTTATAAGCAGTAACTAGGCTACTTTTATTTTAGAAAAAAAAATGGGTCCTGTCACGCGGGCTCAGAACGCGGGAGCGGGCTTTTTTGTTAAGTTAAATTCCACGCGGACGAAGTCGCGGGCTCAGCTAGTTATTTATTATAATCTTAATTTCAATAACATTTTTCCAGTCAGTTTGCCTATTCTCTACTTCAATGTGTTCTTGCTCTGTTAACATTGAATCTGTGCCAGCGTGTCGCAAACGGTTCCAAAGCAGCATATTGTGCAGTTTGAAAACAACCAGCACTGGTCTTCCATTGGAACTGTTAAGCGAAACTAATTGACAAAAACATATCAATCAATAAAAAGCTAAAAATAACTAGGTACCTTATAATTTCCTTGAACTCTTGGAGACAGTGACAATTCAAGTTAGTAAAGGTAGGTAGAGATACTGGGACCTAAATCTAAATAGCTTCACGAATAAAGAGTGAACCTACATAATAAAATACATAGAACCTCCTCTTTTTTAAAGTGGATTAATATTCACTTAACAAACTTTCATCCCCTATTTTATCCCCTTGGGGGTAGAACTAAACAAAATCCTTTCTTAGCGGATGCCTACGTCATAACATCTACCTGCATGCCAAATTTCAGTCCGATCCGTCCAGTGGTTTGGGCTGTGCGTTGATAGATCACTATGTCAGTCAGTCAGTCACCTTTGAGTTATATATATATACTAGCTGTGCCCCGCGACTTCATCCGCGTAATATTGGATTATTGGGTTAAAAAGTATCCTATATGTTAATCCCGGTTATAATCTATCTGTGTTCCAAATTTCATCCAAATCCGTTCAGTAGTTTTTGCGTGAGGGAGTAACAAACATACATACATACATACATCCACACTCACAAACTTTCGCATTTATAATATTAGTAGGATGACCTACTGTTGGCGCAATATAAACCCGGCCGAGATAAATCTGTCAAATCTTATGACACTAGGTATATAGTGGTATTTTGTGGTGATCATATCGGTCACGCACAGGAAGCCGCTTTACCTCACTTCCGGTGCACAAACAGATTTATCATCACGCCACGGCGAAAGGAACTGAGCAGTAAACAAGTTATTTATAAGTAGGTAAGTCTTGAACTTAGCCATGTGGATAAAACAAAAATGTAATCTTAAAAAATATTATATACAGTCTGAAACAGAAAGGGTATACTTTTTTTATCAAAACTTAACATTGTAATTCTAAAACTATCAGCTTTGGAGGAAACTTGAAGCACAAAAGGTGTTACAGGGATACAGCTGTTGTCAGATTTCATAAGTCAACAAAACCTTTAGTACTTCAACTGTCCCACAAAGCCGATAGTTTGAGATTTACAAAGTAAAGTTGCAAAACAATAGTATACCCTTTCTGTTTCACCTAGTACAGCATTTAAAAGCTCTATATAATTTTTATTATAGAACGGAGCTATAAAAGCAAGTTTACGCCGATCTTCTGTCTGTGGGAGGGTTGTACTAACCGGTTCGAGCCAGGCCGTATATGAGTTTGTCGTCAATTGGCTCTGCTACTGCAAAACCAAGCTGACTTTTACTAAAGCATTAATTAATGTGATTATTTTCACGGTCCTGTATTAAAAATGCAGAGAGATTTATCTATGTAATAAAAAATAAAAATAAAAAAGCCTTTTTATTTCATGCAATAAGAAAGTGTTTAACTAATCTTAACGTATTACAAATAAAATAAGTTTTTAATTATTATTTTTTGGTTTTTTTTTTGGGCCCTTTGACCTTTGTCAAAGGGTTAATAATTTATATGTTTAGGTACGAGTATGTGTATTTCGTCTCGATTGTATTATGGTTTCCGGTTTCGATTTTTAATTTTAAGTTTTTAATTTGCAAGAACCCCTCCGCAGGTGAAGGCCTCCTACAAAGAATTCCAATACTCTCTATCTTGGGCTGTTTGCATCCAGCTTGGGCCAGCCGTTTTATTAATATCGTTTGCCCATCTCGTGAGAGGTCTTCCTCTGTTGCGTTTGCCACTTGGGCCTCCCCACCGTGTTACCCGTTTATCTATATACTCATCACAAAACTCATAGTTAAGTACGGTAGGTACTCAGTCTTCAATGATCAAGTTTTTTATGATAGAAATATAAGCTTAAAATCAAATTATCTTTAAATTTCATTTGAGCGTTTTAGTTTGATTGCATTTCGGTGTTAGGAATAGTAACGGCCTTTTGGCCATCACGTGATGAGTAGATTGTAATAACATGCAAATTCGATTTACTAGTCGTCTTTTTTCGTCTGTGTACTCTACATACATTTAACATTACAAAAAAAAATCACAAAACGGTCTCAAGTTTTTCACAAAGAATTCTTGTTCTCCTAAACGGCTTGACCAAATTTGATGTTTTTAGTACTTATAGGGTCGCCTGGATAGTTCGCAAATATAGTTAGCCCCAGCTGGTGGCGCTGTTTTCGAAATATTGAAAATAAAATCTATGCAAGCGAAGCAGCAGGCAAAAGCTAGTATTAAGTATTAAAATTTTCACAAAATAATTCTCTCACCTAATAACTTATTTAAAATGCAGGGCAACAAAAAATTTTGAAGTATTATTACAACAAGTGAATTTAAATAAGTAATTCGACGGGCTCAAATAAATTAAAATAACTTTAGAACTGAAATGTTTCAAATTCGGTTTAGTAAGAGAAGCGAGGTGATAAAACGTTAGAGCTCGCCTTAAGTTGAAATAATAAAAATGTTCTGAGCATTCGTAGTGTTTATTACTGAGCGAGTGAAATGTAGATACCTACTGACATCGTTATTTGTAGTGCCGGGCGTTCATTCTTTTAAAATTTTATAATCTGTGATTCCCTACGAAAACTCATGTACCTACACTTGAAAGTAAAGTGGATTTTTTTTCTTCCAACTCCTCCTATTATTTCTTTCGAATAAATTCGTGCGGGATCCAAGACAATTTAACTTTTCCCCGGAGCCTGTCGAGGGTCAAATCCCGACGTCATTATTGATCACCATTGTTGATCCTGGTTTACAGGAGTTACAGTGGTGGGACCAGTCCAAATAAAAAAAGGAAAAAAAACCTACCATGGGTACCATACAATGGATTGGGAACGATGCCAGTACATCCCAGATCAAGGCAAATGACGATAAGGCCATTGCCGAAATTAAACCTGTTCGGAATCAAACCCAACCACCCGCTGTAGTAAGCCAAGAGGCCGCCGCTCAAACCACTACGCCAAGCGGACTTCAAATTAAATTTATTTATTTCATTTTTATTCTTAATTAATGTAAGGTCTACGTTAGCTCCATGTTTAAACGATTAGTTAAGTGCTATCGCCCCATTAACCGACAACTTCTTACAATAAGATAACTGAAATATCTGTTAATTGGTTAATTAAAGTTAACTCATTAGCATCATCTGATTAAAATTCAAATTGAGAGAACTTCTAACTTCAGCTCAGTTACATAAATTTTTACTTATCTCATGTAATGATTGGTCATTGGATAATAGTCCGCACGGATAAGCTTTTTGGGTATTTTGATACATTTAACTAAAATTGTAATGAGCTTCGTAAGATTAAAAATAGTTTCACGAATTAAGAGTTAAACATTATTTTCACGATAAATACTTATTCTCTATAATTATTATTATATTATAACTGTATTCGGTATCTTCGGTATCTTCTTAATATATGAAAAAATTGTCGTCTTGTCGTGAAGATAGCTCTTTCAACCGACTTCCAAATAAGGAGGAGGTTCTATGTTCGTCTGTAAGTTTTTTATTCATATATATTTACCAAAATTACTCCTTCAATTTGTGGATCGATTGAGGGACCTTGTGATTTCTATCATTTGGAGTCGGTGCCACTATCTTTGCACTACGTTAGGACTACTTCTTAGGTAGTACACCCAGGTTTTTTAAAGTGGGTTAATTTTTTTTATATTGTTTTCTCGTATTTACGCGAATACTATACATTGAAATAAAATTATTATACGGATTTTATTACGTTTATTTACTTTTTTATGGTCCCGACGTTTCGGTTGCTTTACAGCAGCCATGGTCACGGGGGCACTGAGGTGTTAGAAGTCCTGATGTCATAGTTAATAACTGGGTACCCTCATATTTAGTTGTTGTTTGCGGTCCGATCCACGCAGAAAGTGCTCACAGTATTTCGAGGTCTTGCAATGGTACACTTGGTTTTGGATTTAATTATATTAATTACTGGATCCCAAGTTGGCGGTAGCACCCAGCCATCTTCCCTATTGAAATAAGGATGTTTTTTAATTTCAATGGCCTCACGTATCATCCTTGGTCGGAATCGGTGTTCTTTTGCGAGAATCTGTGGTTTATCAAATCTGATATAATGGCGGGTGCGGTCAGTACAGGATGACATCAGGACGTCTAACACCTCAGTCCCCCCGTGACCATGGCTGCTGTAAAGCAACCGAAACGTCGGGAACATAAAAAAGTAAATAAACGCGATAAAATCCGTGTAATAGTTTTATTATTATTTTTTTAATTAAAATATTTTTATTTTGTGGAGTAACCAAACACGATACTTAGCGTTGCAGTAACAATTTCGCGAAATTCAATGACCATTGGATGACCATTGTTGTGTCGCAGTGGATGCACCGTCACGCACAGTATAGGTCAGGTAGGTACTAAATGTATAGTCATTCATTGTCGCCGTGATTTGTGGGCGATTGTGCGGCCTTTAGTATTCAAGCTACGGTCCGCGAATGTATGGTGAACGTATCCACTACAGTAGGCATCTATTTCAACTTGCTACCAGAAGCAATTGGTGTATTGTGGATTAAATTGAAATAAATATCTCTTAAAAGGCAAATGCCCTTTTGGTTATTATTCTATTCTGTATCTAAATCAGAGTTTTTTATATAAGTACTAGCTGTGCCCCGCGACTTCATCCGCGTAGTATTGGATTAATGGGTTAAAAAGTCCAAATTTCATCCAAATCCGTTCAGTAGTTTTTGCGTGAAGGAGTAACAAACATACATACATACATACATTCATACATACATACATACATACATCCACACTCACAAACTTTCGCATTTATAATATTAGTAGGATACCTACCTAACGAGGTCGGCAAACAATCTTAAGACCCGCCTGATGTTAAGAAGTTACCGTAGCTTATATATGCTTGCATTACCGAAGTTGTTGTTTGAACCCAGGCCTTTGGTGTCCGCAAGCCGCGTGCTTAACCAATTGGCTATCACTGCTGCTAGTAAATATCTATATATATAAAACTCAAAGGTGACTGATATAGTGATCTATCAACCCACAGCCCAAACCACTGGACGGATCGGGCTGAAATTTGGCATGCAGGTAGATGTTATGATATAGGCATCCGCTAAGAAAGGATTTTGATTAATTCTACCCCCAAGGGTATAAAATAGGGGATGGAAGTTTGTATGAAACTTTGTCAATTTTAAACCGAGCGGGCTGAGACTTTGCATGCATAAAGCTACTATGACGTAGACATCCCTTAAGAAAGGATTTTGATTAATTCTACCCCCAAGGGGATAAAATAGGGGATGAAAGTTTGTATGAAACTTTGTCAATTAAATTCCAAGCGGACGAAGTCGCGGGCACAGCTAGTAATATAAAATTTCAAAATAGCATTGTTGCCGTACGCGGTGCATGTATTTCATTGGCTCGGTTTATGTGACACTATTCCCAGCGGCTGACCGTTCACAATAACTGCCTTTGTTCAAACTACCCGCAAGCACATCGATACTGTTGCGGCACCAAATCGCTGGTATAAACTGTGTGAAATGTGCGAATTTACTTCGCTTCTTGTGAACATTTTGGACGTCAGTAATACCAGTTTTGGTCCCTACACAAGTAATGGCAATAATCGTAGTATAGTTATATCTACACAAGTTTAATGTAGGTACCTACTAAAGTATATTTTTCAGTGCAAAGACGAACAGGGGCCGAATTCTGTTAACCGCTGGTCTCTCGATGCACTCGCAATACGTCAAAACCCACGTATCGCGAATCTGACAGATTTTCTATAGGAAAAATGACGTATTCAGATACGCGATACGCTGGTTTTGACGTATTGCGTTGCGAGTCAATCGAGATGCCAGTGGTTAACAGAGGATACTGGTTAGATGGAAACCAAAGGAACTTTATAAAAACATTTCCAAATTAACTATAAGAAAACTATGGCCGATTTGTTATACACGGGTGAAAAATGTTATTTACTTAACAAAAAGAAAAAAACAGGGTTTCAGAAAAAAAATTGGGTTATCCAAAAGATCAGATCGTAATGTTCAATATGACGGTCAGGAAAATATAGAAACTGCGCTGTCATGATTATGTAAAAATATGCAATTGCTACACTAAACGCCTACGTTCGTATTTACTATACGTCATAGAGTCCCCAGGTAGATAACGCGAGATAACGGACCCGCGGCATTCCATGATTAATGGGAGGCATATGTTACATAGCCATCGATTCTACCCACAATATAGTGGGACCGAAATAAATAACATTCCTTTGGACATAAATTGTACCGACATTGTTTGGGGAAACAATGGAAAGAATTTAGTCCGTAATGCGAGAAAATTGTTGGTTGTTGGGCGATTTGTTTAAGGATATTGCAATAAAAAAAGACAAAACCATATTTGAAAAACAACTCTTTGCACAAAAAAGTGCCGTGGAAAATGGAATTACCTACTAGAGATAGATTTGGCTTTCATTTGTTTTGTGCCATCCATAACGGAGTGGGATACTGCAAAATCAAACAGCTTTCAAAAAGTTGTGAATTGCATTCTTATTAACTTTTTTAATGACTTTCCTTGAGTTCAGGCATCTTGTCATTATACTATTCATTTTATAAAACATAGCGAAGTTTATTTTATTTACATTTCTAGTAGGTAGTAGTAACTCTACGAGGAATCTTGGAGACAATCTGTGGCAACCCTATCATTCCCGGATCCTTTCCTGAAACCGGGAATGATAGGGATGATCCTTATCAGTGGATTTCTGGCAACAGATTGCCCAACATATTCGATAATAATTCGTCCAACGTTTGTCGCCAAAAATTAGGGGTTTATTTCCTTACCGCTAATATTTAAATAGAATTATTATTTGTTCGGATTACGAGATAATAAATCTAGAACAGAAAGCCGTGATAGCCGATTGGTTAAAGCACGCGTCTTGCGGGCACCAGGTCTTGGGTTCGAATCCCGGCTCGCACCTCTGGATTTTTCGAAATCTATGTGCGAATCATAAGTTCTATATGATTATCACTTGCTTACGGTGAAGGAAAACATCGTGAGGAAACCTGCATGTCTTAGAAGATCTAACCAATTTTCGAAAGACATGTGAAATCCGCCAACCCGCACTGGGCCAGGGTGGTGGATTATGGCCTGAATCCCCCTCATGTTGAGGGGAGGCCCGTGCCCAGCAGTGGGACGTCAAAAGGGCTAAATAATTATTATTATTTTAAATCTAGAACATATTTTCCGACTCTCCGAGGAAACACAACATGTATTTTTTATTAACGTACCTAGTTAAATAACTAATGTTTAAGGTCACAGACACAAAATACCTGATAATTTAGGCTTTATTCTTTACGTTAGCAGAAAGAAAATTACAAACCAGTATTTCTTTCCACTTTTAGACCCAGAATCATAAAATTATTTTTCTTTTTATATCGCAAGCCTTGCACAGACGCCGTTGGTGCTCTACGAAAAAAACTAACAAAGAAGTATGAAAAAGTTATATCAAATTTCGTAACAAAACACATTTAAAATGTTTTTTCCAAATAAATTTAACACATTCAGCCGCGAGGCGGGTTGCTCCCAAAACGGCCATTATCATGGGTGGCGGGCGGTGCATGGCCCATTTGCCCTAATACCCTAATGTTTTGTTCCACACTTAATGTTTACATTTTCTAACGCGTAGAGTTTTGTTTTTAAACATAGATAAATAAATGCTAACAATTACGTAGGGGTAAAGTTTGCTCCATAATTTTATTGAACACACATGAGCGATAGGTATGAGCGTATTGATCTATTCATTGTTATTTACTTGCGTTAATTCCACTAATTTAGTAGCAAGGCAATTTTTGGAAAAGATGTGATAGCCGATTGGTTAAAGCGCGCGTCTTGCGGGCACCAGGTCTTGCGTTAAAACCCCGGCTCGCACCTCTGGATTTTTCAAAATCTATGTGCGAATCATAATTTATATATGATTATCATATTGCTTACGGTGAAGGAAAATATCGTGAGGAAACCTGCATGTCTTAGAAGATCTAACCAATTTTCGAAAGACATGTAAAATCTGCCAACCCTTCTGGTCCAGCGTGGTGGATTACGGTCCGAATCCCCCTCGTGTTGAGGGGAGGCCCGTGCCCAGGAGTGGGACGTCAAAAGGGCTAAATTATTATTTATTATTTATTGGTAGCAAGGCAAACCAATGAAAAATATGATTATATGTAAGCACCAAGGCAAATACGACTTTATTACGAATGCAAAGTACCTAACTTTATTTAAAACCGGAACCGTTTTATGAATCCGATTTATTTAAATAAAATACATATTGCGTTTGGCATACAGCGACATCGTCTTCCCATCCGCTCTATCTTGTTGGACTCTAAAATAAAATGGAAGACAGAAGGGAGATTGGATTTTCTATTCGGGTACGATACTTTGTGGTGTGTGTTTTTAACATTTGATACATGACTGGCTTGTTGGTCTATTTATTCTACTCTGGGTGGGTTAAGATTGAGCAAAATTTCTTATAGACATAGGTAAGATTAGGCCACAAGTATTCAATGCATTAGCCTGTTTATAGATATTTTATATTGTATTCTATTACAGTATTCCATTTTTTTCAAATCTTGACGAACTTTCACTCTTGATGAGGTAAATTGACGTCATTAATTTGGCAAACTGTATTTTTTAAATAGGTACTGTAAGGAGGTCCATGTCCGCGCACTGGCCACAGGCGATAAGCGTTCCTGACCGACAAGTGATTTTGGTAATATTTATTATCTTATTATTGTTGTATTATTATTATTTAATATAAATTTATTTAACACGTTCTATCGTGGCGGTCCCCGGTTGTCACTGCCAGCGCACCGCAGAGCTTTCAATTTCAAAAATAATCCTTTTCTTAAATTCAAATAATTATTGTCGGCCAGGAACGCTTATCGCCTGTGGCCAGTGCGCCGACATGGACCTCCTTACAGTACCATGGTTCTTGGGGCCCAATGCGGTACCTATTTTTTATATAAGAAAAGAAGTTAAAAACCTTATTAATACTATGGTATGGTTGGCCCATCCTAGAGCATATGGGAGGATTTTGAAGGAGGTAGAGAGAGCAATGTTAAATAATAATAAAAAACAAAGCAACCGGCGAAAAGACATTCAAATCCGATTGAGCCTTACATTACGGCGCCCGGCGGCGGCCGCATTTGATATCCCTCGCGTTTTATTGCCGCTGTATGCCAGTAATGGCCGCCTATTCCCGGATTCCATTCCTACGCATTATCACAAAATAAATGCACCGCGAGTAAAGGCACTACCATATATACCAATCTATCAATAGCAGAATAAGATGAGTCTACGATGATCGACAGTTTACCTAGGTTCGATCGACCGTCGATCGATCACCGGTCGACGATCGATTGATTGGTAATATTATTTATTAATTCTTATATTTATTATTATAAGTTTGTAGATATACTTATGGAATTCATATTATTTAATTAATCATTTTCAATTATCTATCAGACGTCGCGGTACAAATGTCTTAGTTTAAGATGAAGCGGCCGAATCTCTATTGAAACGCTTCTCAAATGTTTAAGTCCAAATGAGCAGTTTGAGACGTCATTAGAAGCTCTAAAATTTGCGTTGCTTTCGAGAAGGTACTTATTCGGGTCTTAGTTCAGTCATTTTGATGTACTTATATCCCCAGATGACAATAGGAATATAAGGTATCTTGGCTATACATACTCTCAAAATAAGCAGTTTTATTACAGTACTTGTTATTGTTTTCAAGCGATAAATTTTATATATATGGTATAATAACGTTGCATCGGTCCAGCATCATACCCGTCGTTGCGCAGGGACGAGTCATAAATCTCTGCTATTTATATCGACATAAAGTGAAAAATACAATTGTTATGTTCCGAGTAGGGCTGCCGACAATCCGGGTTTTATCCCAAGTCTTTTGCCGGAGAGATTTACAAAAATATTTGGAGTAAATTCGTGTCCGCTACCTAGGTATCAAACTTATTGCTACAAAGGTGTGTTAAGGGTTGCTACCAAGGCCCAAAGAGTGCTTATTTAATCGAAGTTTCTATACGGACGTTCGGGGCGCTCGCCGGGCGGCCACTCTATCCGTGATAAGCGTCAGTAGCGTTACATGATGACGTCAGTAGCGTTACACGATACACCTTCGCTTCTTTCGGGCGTCCCGAGACTGCACTGTTTTTTTTAAATCGAATTGTAAACCACAAGTATATCACCTTCGTGAATTGTTCATTTAAATGTCTTGGCGGTTGACATGTTTCCGGTTTTATGTAAGCAGTCCTCACGCCGATAACATGTCGACCGCTAATCATTTACGATTTACTATAAACACATTGAAGAAGATAATATTCATGACCAATGCTATTATTCCAAAACCAAGTGCCTTTAAAAATCTGCGAAATGTTAGATATCATGTGTCCGACGAATAGGTAGTGCCATAAATTATAATGTGTCAAATAGTCTTAATATCGATATTGGTTTCAGCCTCTTTTCGTTAGCACCTATTTGCTTCACAGAACTACATTTAGATGCATTTAGGTATGCTCCATTTACACCCATACCTGCACCATGTCTTTGTCACTAACGATTAGTTAACATTTACCTATGCTATTTATTAAAGTTAAATTCGTTATAAGTAGGTACTTGTTGGGTGGTAGCCCTGTTGAAGGCCGCGCTACAGCACCCGACGGACGCTTCGCTTCACTTCAACCCGGATAAGCCTGGATTCGCTTCGAACTGAGGAAATATTTTACAGCGAACATTTGCGGACCATGACGACTGAACTCTCTCATTTTTTCTTGTTTTGTTTAACTTCGAAGTATGCCTTTGTTGACAATATTTTTGTACTGCTTTTTTTTAATTTTCTCGTATGAAATAGAGTCAAAAATGAACAATGATTGGTAAGATGTTTGGAAACGACCATATCACCGAGATAAGCCTAAGCCTTTTCTTTCATAGTTCCATACTACAATTTACACGGGAACAAAATACCAATAAAACTTTAACCCCTTTATTATTAATGGGATTAGCAGACGAATAGTTACACACCAAATTATCTCTTTCTGACATCAGTAATTTTACATTCGAAAGAAGAAGACAAAGTATGGTGGAACTACACAACCGTTAATCCACGTTTAATTTAATAAGAGGGTAAGTGTTGACTTCAACCAATCAAGCTCGCTTCGGAGCGCTTCATTTAATGAGCTGAGGAAAATTAAGCAATCCTGTTGGTTGAAGCGAGCGCGCTAGCTAGTCCAGCCAGCCCGACCGTTATAACCGACGATCAACCTAAGAGTACAAAGTAATTGCCATCGTTTCCATGGCGCCGTAACACCGGAACATCACTCATGGTTACTGCGGTATAAACTGAAATGGTCTTGCAACGCGATAGGAGATAAAGATTAAATAAACGCGATATAATCCGTAAAAATAGTTTTATTTCAAGGAGATAAAGCTTTTATTTTGTCATATACCGACATTCTTATGTTTTATTTATGATTTTGGGATAATGTTGCACCCTAAACACCCTTGGTTTCCAACATGATTTTTGTAATCAATATCACTTTTTTATTTGACATGATAGTTTATAATAATTATTACACAATTAAATTATTTTATTTAATATTACTAGTTGGTACCTATTTAAGTTGATTAGGTAATATTCTTACGTGTACTATACGTGTTCTTGAGTGGAGACCTCGACTCGGCAAGCGTAGTGTAGGACGCCCTCCGACCAGGTGGGATGACGATCTGCGAAAGACTGCAGGCAGATGCTGGATGCGGCAAGCTGAAGACAGGGCGCTATGGCGCTCATTAGGGGAGGCCTATGTCCAGCAGTGGACAAATATAGGCTGATGATTGATTGATTGATTGAGGTAATATTTACCACTTAAATTTCAGATTCACAACGATAAATGCTGTGGAGTTAGGAGCTACTGAAATAGCTTTAAGTATACCTACTTTAATTACTTTGAAATAATGTGGCTTCGTCTACAAATACAATAATCTATATAACAGTATCAACAAACCATAATTAGATTTTCCATGGATTTTCTATTTAATATTGTAAATTTTCACCAATTCCTAGTTAAACGTTAAAATATATTACTTTCTCAGCGTTTTTTGGCCCGTAAATTAACCACCGAACATGAATTCACAAAAACATACCTATCTCAAAACAAAATAAGGTTTGTTGACAAAAAATCAACATCGATATCAGGCCTTAATATAGTGTGATTAGCAGCCCTAACCATATTTCAAGTGTAAAAAGAAGAGGAGGGGTATATCTTATACGGATAGTAATAGTAGTACCGTGGGTGGACCTTGACACGTCACGTGGCTACCGGACAGATACACGTAATAAGAGCAGTAGGGCAAATGGAAGATTCCTACCCATTCATTTCCAGATAAAATGTACGAAGTTTTGCAAAATAGATCCAACCCACACACTCCTGCAAACTGAAACCAACCAAGAACCATTAACACAAGGTTCGTTTTGGTCTACAGCAGTGCATGTTGGCTGCGTTCTGCAAAACGATATCTAATTGAGATTGCGTATCGAAGAGATGGTTCTTGAAGTGTTCGACACGTTGGCCGTGTGAACATGACACTTATTGGACACGCAATAGGGACCAATATCTTGCTTGAATCATAGAATGGCTTATGGATATTAATTATGCTGAATGTTATTGACACGTATTACTTCCATGACACTAGATAATATGATAATGGCATAGGTTTCTAATAATGAGGTAGATACTACCCCTTCTACAAAATTATACTAAAACGTGTTTCCGTTACAAATTGCGATAGCTACACGAACAAAAGTTTCTGAATCACCTGTAGGATACATAATAGTTTAATCCTCAGATGAAAGTTTGGTTTTCAAGTAAATCAGTCATTTTGCCAGATATTCTATAGAAAAAACTGTCCAAATGTCAAATTTATTTAGCTGACTGATTAACTAGCTGAGCCCGCGACTTCGTCCGCGTGGAATTTAACTTAAAAAAAAGCCCGCTCCCGCGTTCTGAGCCCGCGCGACAGGACCCATTTTTTTAAATTCTGTTTTTCTAAAATAAAAGTAGCTTAAGCTACTCCTTAAAAGATCAGCTATCTGCCAGTGAAAGTCCCGTCAAAATCGGTCCAGCCGTTTCGGAGATTACCCGGAACAAACAACCACACAGACAGACAAAATTTTTTAAATCGCGTTTTTGTTATTGTTGTCGTATGTACTTTCATATGCATTTAGTGAAAAGGTGTTATTTTGATATTACAAACAGACACTCCAATTTTATTTATTTGTATAGATAAACTTTGTTTGGGAATTGGTTATTTTTCGGTTTCAGTTTTATTTTTCTATATTAAGTACTTAATAAAATTCACTAAGATAAGCATAATAAATGCATTAATCCACCAAAGTATGGCGTGTTGTTCTTATTTAATTAAACAGCACTGAACACACAAGTCATTTCAGCGGCACTCACATCAAAGACTTCCTATATCAAATGTCGGTTAGAGAAAACGCCTACCTAAGGTTAAGAAATAAAACGATATCACATTTGAGATGTTTTATTAAAATCATTTTATATTTTATGTCTTCAGTATTACATTACTATTTACACTATAACAAATGAAAATAGCTTAGGTTGGATAAGGTTAGTTAAAGAATTTACAGAATGAATTGATGTCTTATATCTAAGTACGAGTTTGGTATATCAGACAGGACAATAGGTACAGGATTTTTTCGTGGTGACTAAAAATCTTAGTAATCAGAAATGTTAATTATTCTTCGAACCCTGGACTAGATCCATAGCCAGTTGTAATCACAGCTCGGTAATCGATCGGAGGTTAAGCAAAGCTTCGCAAGATCAGTGAGTGATGGGTGACCATTTAGTGGCAATTGGAACTGTACATTTCTGTCATGAAGCCGTCAGTACCGCTCCTGATCTCTCCCTGATCGTGTCGGATAGCCGGCCTATCGGACTCAGAGAATGAGTGAAGAGAAAGTGCACTCGTTCTTGCGCACATACTACAAGGTGTAAGGGGGTGGCATCGTAACGAAAACTGATACCATGAATTCAACTCATGATTCTGGACATTGGAATTTTCCGTCGATATTTGCAGGAATTATGCTAAACTAGCTGTGCCCCGCGACTTCACCCGCGTAGTATTTTAACTTAGCAAAAATTTCGGGATTATCGGGTTCAAAAGTATCCTATATGTTAATCCCGGTTATAATCTATCTGTGTTCCAAATTTCATCCAAATCCGTTCAGTAGTTTTTGCGTGAAGGAGTAACAAACATACATACATCCACACTCACAAACTTTCGCATTTATAATATTAGTAGGATTTCTTCAGCTATTTTAAATTGATCTTAGCATGAAATCCGCTCTAGAGCGTATAGAGTTTTAATTTACATTGCAGTTTGTGTCTAAAATAGTAATTATTGATTTATTTATGTAAAATCACTTGAGATGGATTTGTACAATGATTTCATGATGAATAATTTTTGCATAATTCATGAAAATATCGACGGAACATTCCACATCGGACGGGACATTCCGTTACGGTGCCCCATACACTCTGTATAATATCTTTTGCGTAGTTGGCTAGTCTTCCTTGAGGATGTTATTATTAGAACTTAAATCGATAATTGATTCCTGCAACAAAACCTGTTCAGTAGCTACAATTGCCATTAAAATTTAATTTATTAGAAGCTAGCAGTGACCTACAGTGGAAGTTTCGCGGTCGAATCGTACAATAGATGCGCCTTCCAGCCCGGCAAGGAAGTTTCCCCATGATCATTTCCTATTTCATGGTCCGTCTGACATTGCACCGCCCAAATCCTGTTGAAGCCATTAAGCTTCGACATAAATCTCCATTCGAAGCAATGGAGGTTGTTAGAAGTTTTTGGCTGACTATTTGATTTTTGGCTTTTATTTCTCCCGATTTTTATCAGCACATATAGCTTGGAAATGTATTTGAAAGAGGCAGCTAGGGAATGCTAGAACAAAGTAGAGCTGTTTTTTTACAGACTTTTAGTGCTTCAAATGTTATTTATAAGTATGTAGAGTCCACTCGTAAAGCGAAATTCCAGTTGAATGTTTGTTGAAATGGCATGTGGCGAATTACAATGGAATTTACAAAACAACTGAGTGGACTGCACGACGATGGTGGAATATTTCGAGGTATTGTAAACGTCAAACGTGAACTCCAAAATATTCCAAAGGTTAACAAACTTTATATACACAGAATAAAAGCTACTTTAGAATAAAAAAAAACTCCAGAAAATACAGTGATGGTCATATAATTAACAACGGCCAGTAAAGCACCTACGTATTGTAATGACGAAATATGTATACCTATAGGTGTACAAATTATTTGGCCTCCACCGTATCTACAAGATACTTTTATTACAGTGATCATGCTATATGAAGGTATATAAACATCAAGCCTCCTCGAGTCAAGTTTAAAGGTCGGTTATTTCGGAACCGCTCCCACCGGTGTCTAGATCCATCCAAATTTAGAATAGGAAGACTGGGTCAAGAATGGTCGGCAGTGTTGATGTAGTTCATATTAGAAAGAATATGGTATTCATATATATAAAAACCAATATTTATGGAGCGTGGTATATTAAAGATACTTGCAGTAGATTTTTCAATAGAAACTACGAAGTAACTTTTAAGACGGCAATAGCCTAGTGGTTAGAGGTGCCGCCATCGTAGCTGAGAGGTTCCGGGCACGATTCCCTTCTGGCCATTAAATTTTTGTCGTGAGCCCACTCCTAACATAAGCATTAGCTTAGCTGGAGGGGCTAACGGGAATACTATTAATGTTATAAACTCACATTGCTGGTAATCTATTTTTTTAAGGAGTGATTCTCCCTAATTTTAAAGTTACCTACGCTCCTGACATAGCTTCCTATCAGAAATGTATTATTTTGATGAACCCAGGCTCAACCAACCTGAGGATCTGACGTTTATCGGATAAACACGTGTCGAATTATTATTTCAGTTCGCTTTGTTAAGCGGGCAATACACACCATGACTCGTAACTGACGGAGTTCGGTCTTGTTGACCTCTTCTATTATCGATTGACTTACTGGTTTTATAATTTTGGTGGTTGATAAGCCGAAGGTGAGTGGTGGGTCCTTCTCCCAAATCATTTAAATATGATGATTAAATTAGAGGTCAAAGAAAATTTCAAAGCGCGAGAAATCTACACTTTTCCGGACGGAGTATGGCTTCTATTCCTAATATTCAGATAAATGACAATTTTAGACTTTAGATGCTCTTATAAGTACTTAATCAGCGTGGTAATAGATGCATGGCACAAAAATATTTTCTCTTGTATGTATTGTCGCGGGAAGATATCCGCAGGCACGATTGATTTGTATGTTTTCAATCTATATACATAGTTTTAATTATAATTAATTAAATTTCTCATACATATTGTTTTCTTATATTTACGCGAATACTACACATTGAAATAAAACTATTTTTACGGATTATATCGCGTTTATTTACTTTTTATGTTCCCGACGTTTCGGTTAATCCGTAAAAATAGTTTTATTTCAATTTCTCATACATGTTCGTGACATATACAATTTAATAAAATATAGGTAGGTACGATACGCTTATTTTAACTATAGGATTATAAAAGAAAAAAGAAATAATTATTATTGGCTTGATTTGATAATCCAAAGATAGCTCGGTGTTATCGATTCAGAGCGGCCCTACCACGAGTCGCCTAGTTGATATTAAACTGAAAATAACACTCATAGCCGTCCTTGACGGGAAATTACATAGACCACATCGGACCACGTGAGGCTGATAAATTAACTACCTATTACTAGAAGTAAACGATATAAACGATAGGCATATTATTTTTTATAAAGCATAAATATATATATATATCTACTTATTACTTTATCAATGTTAAAATTCCCAAAAACGACTCGTAGTAAGAGCTACATTAAGCAGCATTTTGTATTCAAATTGATGTACAATGTGGTTATTTGCCATTGTGTAGGTTCTTTCCATTGTAAGGTCATTAATTTTAATGGCCGTTATACAAATTTAAATCCGTTACACCACTTTTGAGCAAACATTATTAACGAAAATCTATACAGAACATTCTAATTAAGACTGATTGTAAGTATACACTGAGTTCATAATTGGACCTACTTATTCAAAATGGAACCAAACCACACACACTTCTGCAAACTGAAACCAACCTGGAACCACTAACACAAGGTTGGTTTTGGTCTACAACAGTGCATGTGGGTTGGTTCCATTTTGCATAAGTAGGTCCAATTGCAGATTGGTTTACCAGCTTCTTAAGAGAGCTATTTATGTTTCGTGGAGAGTTATATTATAACGTAATAAGTATTCGTTTATCAAATAAAATTAAAAAAAATATAATTAGGCAGGGTAAAATTTCCTTTCTTTTAAGGTGCGACATGTAATTACAAATGAATATTGAAAAGCTGAATAGTCCTTCACACATTACAGCATGTCTACAGTGCTGTAATAGAATATTAAACAAATCTATCTTACATATTAAAGCTAGTTATTTACAAAGATGTATTAATATATTTGGCCGTTATATAACAATTCTATTATAATTTAGAATACCGAATATAGTCTAATATTGATAAGATAATATGCTGATATCAATAAAGTTACTTTTTATTTAAAATATTTTGCGGTTTTGTGTTCATTTATAAAATAAGACTCATTGTTTTAATAAAAAATAAAGCCTATTTTTAACTTTAAATATTTTCTTCTGTTGCGTTCTCAGAAATAAATATCGTCCTGGGTGCAATATATTTTTCATTACTCATACTCGGAAAGTAGGTATGAAGTTGCCTGACAAGCGGGTTGAGAGTATTTTATTTTTTATGGCCTCTTACAATTGGGTCAAGCCCAGTATGATTCTGCCAATGTCGAGTAATGAATAGCAATAACAAACACAATTAATAACAATACAATACAAAAATGTGACCGTCCATTTTGGAAAACCAAAATGGAGTTCCGGGTTGAAAGTAATACTTTTCCGCCCCGGGGAGAATCGCTTTCAACTGACAGCTGTCAAATTATTAAAAAAAACTAGTTCCATTTTCACATTTCTATGGAACCATGTTCCAACTTTTTCTACAGACACACAATTGAAATGCGCGATGTAAAATTTAAATAACATAAAGTTAAGTATTAATTAAATAATATATATTTTTAAATGACTTAATTATAATTTAGTTTCAACTATTTCTTTAAAATAAGATAGATTTTGGCAAAATATTTAAAGATGAAAATGAAAAATAATGGCTAAATAATGAAGTTGGCCGGCCAACGAAAAAAAACAAAATAGGCGGCAATCTGATCTTAATTTATTTTTTTCGAGTTGTAGAGTATTATTCATACTTCCTTGTATTATTTCTTTAGCCAATTCCTGTTTTTACTTTTACTTTCCTTATTCGTAATGAAAAGCACAGTATTTACCTCGGGTGAAAGACTTATTTTGGCCCGAGACGTGGTTCCAATAGTTCAAGGTTACATTCACCCCTTGTGTAACAATGTACTATTATTTTTGTTACTAAGGATTGTAATAAATAATTATATATAGTATATATTATTTATTAATATCAGCCCTATTTATAATTAATTAGTTTGCTTAAGATAATAGCATAGACAAAGGACGTTCTCGACAGGGCAAAATTATATTAGGATGTTAAATTCGTAGTTAACAAATACTAATACAACAAAATTACATAATAGCTTATTGTTTTTTTTTTTTCTAATGTTTACGCAATCTCTTTGTGTAAAAACTGGAAAATGAGATTGTAGCGGCTGGGTATCGTGTCTTACTACTGTTCTACACAAAATAAAACACAGGTCGTCTCGGTTAATCAATTTGTCGTTATTTTTCTTCTAATTATAAAAACTCAAATCACAAAGTCAACTTCGCGTTCATAAACAACTCAAAAATCTCTTATTTCTTTTTTAATCATAAAAAAAAAGTAATCATAACCAAACAAATTATATGTAATCGTCCCTCCACTGAGGGACGCGTTTGTCTCTGGCAGGCCGTAAGGGTCCCCGCGTTACAAGATGTACTTACAAAAAATGAAGGATTTAATTTCGCGTTGATTTGAGTATCCCGCTTTTTCTACTGAAACTTTTGAAACAATGTAGGTGTATTTGATTTATAAAATAACATAGCATAAGTACCTTAAGTACATAGGACCTCAATTTTGATTCTTATAGTAGCACCACACGTCTATAGCTAGAGCTTAAACCACTCTCTGAACTTACACATACAATAGATATGACGAAGAAATAGAGATAATCTATGCGATAGAGATAAGAACTCGCTAAACTACTGGAAATACAGAAAGTTAGGATTTAGATTAGGTCTATTATAAATATTATAATTGGTGCCTTTCATCGAATTTCACGCCACAAAAACTAAGTAAAAGATTTCAGAGAACTTATAAACACATTTCAGACAACAGTGATTTCAAACAATAGTGGAAAGACGCTTGGAACTCAAATTAAATAAGGGAATTCCTTTATTGTAAACTGGCAATATTAGCTAGCAGTAGAAATAATCGAATCCGCTTTCATTCTCAAAACAATCACATAATCATCAACATAAAATTATGGGACTCGCAATAAGCGACAATTACTTTGGTCCTTCAAACCTCAAACACAATCCACGTCTTATAGTTTATTCCAATTAAACATTAGTAATAGTAAGTCGTCTCGGACTTCTCGGTCTATTTAGATTAGTCATTGAACCCCTGACGTGGACCTGGACGGATCCAGGAGGCATGTCCACAGCTGAGTGGAGGCTGGCAGCTCTTGAAGTTCTAGGAGACGGTGCGACTCTTAAATCGACCGCGCTATGAAGACTCGCGGCTCTCGAAGACCTGGCAGTAGAGTGGGATCGGTCTGAAGGTGGAACCAAGGCTGGGAGATCAGCTGCCGATCGGGAACGTCGCGGTGGACTCTCGGGTATCAGAGCCATTCCGCCCATACTGCTTACGAAGACCGAGTTCTAGAAGATTTTATCGAAATGTTGGTGCCGAGTTTAAAGTGTACATTGCTGGTGCATTAAAGTGGGTAAATATAGTGTAAGATATGGCAAAATTGACAATTTGATTATTAAGTACTTAACAGAAACCTGCCTATTTTCTAAGGTATGAAAAATAATTGCATGCTGTGGCAGTTTATAAATTAATGAAATTTTCACTTATTTTTATGAAGTACGTATGAGGTTAATTTTATGAAATAACTAGAAGGACGCAAACATATCAAGCTTCGACGTCTTAATAGAACGCGATTTGCGCGAATTATCCATTTGTGAACTCGCGAACTAACATACATACAGGGCCCTAACCACGCTAGCTACTCAAATCGTAATAGAAAAGCAAACGCTCGCGATTACGTTTCAAACGCTCCGCTTTTGACGTTTTTCTACTGACATTGATATGGTAAATGGTAAATGGTGTCAGCAAAACGTCAAAAGCGGAGCGTTTGAAACGTAATCGCGAGCGTTTGCTTTTCTATTACGGTTTGAGTAGCTAGCGTGGTTAGGGCCCAGGTATCTAATTGGTGTCCTAATAGCGCGCGATTATCACGCGCAAGTCAAATCATATAATAAAATTGTGACCGTCGCGGGTTAAGGGCCTCCCTTACTCAAGAGTTACAGCGGCGTCGTGGTTAGGTCGTGGTGGCGTGAATTTCAATAGAGTCAACGAACGGGCGACTATATTCTCTCATTTCAGCTGTAATGCAACGCACGAAATGAAATTACAATACGGCGGCGGCGTCGAGGCGCGGGCACATCTGCCAGCCCTGCCTCGAATCTATTTTATGACGCTGCCGTGACGATGCCGCTTGGACGCCCACGTTTTGACGCAGCCGTGACTCTTGTGTGAGAGAGTCCCCTTAGGATGGCGCTAGCAATATAAGTTTGTCAACACATCCATTATTGTACGAAGCTATAGAAGTTGTAAGAGTAAGAGCTGAGTTTAAAATGCTAGTACCTAAAGGTATTTTTATCTCACCTGCCGCGGTCTATGGGACAGGTACCCACATGGTTGATAAGATGGGAGCGATGTCCCGCAGTCGTATGACACACAGCCGCGTGACAGTGATGCTCGGTGCTGTGTAAAGCAGTGGAAAGTTTAACTTGACGATCTTACCATGCTTCTTTAACTATATATGTGCAAGCGACATCTGGTTCGGATGCCGCATTGTATGTTAAAAGTCTACATTTTACCTTTTAATGGGCGCGTCCAGACCAGACGAGCAGCCGCGACCGTGCAATCAGTTTGACGTGTGAATACGTAGACATTGTCATCCGGAGTGACACAAAGCATTCGCCTCGCTCGGCTGCTCGGTAAGTGTGGACGTACCAATTAAAATGTATACTATTTATTTATAAGTACTATGATTACGTGTTATATGGCAAGCGTGTTGGACTAAATAAAAATATGAAATACCTTACAATATCATTATAATTTAGGAATTCACATTCTGCAGTTTGCTGCAATAGAAAATAGTTTTTTTACATTTGTAATATGTAATATTGACAACACTTGTTTTTAAACGACTTCAAAAAAGGAGGAGGTTCTCAGTTCGGATGTATTTTTTTAATGTTTTTGACTAATCAATGATAAGAAATATGTTTGAGTCGCATATTTTAGTACTTCAGCGTCTCCACTTTTATCAATAACTAGCTGTGCCCGCGACTTCGTCCGCGTGGAATTTAATTGACAAAGTTTCATACAAACTTTCATCCCCTATTTTATCCCCTTGGGGGTAGAATTATTGAAAATCCTTTCTTAGCGGATACCTACGTCATAACATCTACCTGCATGCCAAATTTCAGCCCGATCCGTCTAGTGGTTTGGGATGTGCGTTGTAAGATCACTATGTCAGTCAGTCAGTCAGTCAGTCACCTTTGAGTTATATATATTTAGATTGTGATCTTAATTGTAAGCATAAATTGGTTAAGCGCTCTACATGTTGAAAGCTAAGAAAATATATACACACTGGATGAGCAAAAAAAATAACGAAAACAAATTATTTAAGTAATTCCTAGTATCCAATTTAATATTTATTACAAAGCATTTTGTAATAACAGCAAATAATTTATGAATACGAGGCATTACATCAATCTTAGCTGTAATTATAAAACCTTTAGGAAAACATACTAAAAATAATACAGGGAACTACAAAACACATTTGTTTCTTCATCTCAGGGCATGCTTATAGCTCTATTCGATACATCAAGGCTGATCGGTTTATAATCAACTACTACTAGTAGACTTTGACACGACCGCTTGGCGGAGTGGTTCGGGCGCAGGCCGCTCGGCAAAATTTCGGAAATGGCCTTTTCGTAATTTGCCCAGGTCTGGGTGTCACTGCGATCGCCCCAGTCCATTATACGGTACCCATAGTACACGCGTCGCTTAGGAACCATACTGTTGGTGTGCCCGTCTGGCGATATTTATTTTTGTTATTTTAACTGTGGGTAGGTATAGGCATGCAATAGAACACTCACATGAGGTGGCACTGACACTGAGTTCTCAGCGAGAACACAACTCTGCCTATGCTGCTGCTGAAACTTGGGTTGGTACGGCTCCAGCATTCTGCAGAAAAAAACAGCTTTGTGCCGTCATTCGTTATTTTGGAAACAAATCATCATAGCCCCCGTTTACGCTGACACATATATAAAGTTATTATAGGTTATTCATAGGTATTGTAGGGCTCGTATGGTACCGGCTCAAAACCTCAAGGACACAAAGTTACTTATATTTGGGTCAAACTATTTAATACAATTTACGACTTTATTTTTATGAGCGATTTAGTGAATCTAGTTTCGCCGTTATTCCAAAGTAGCAACGTTCTAGCAAGAGCATTATAAACTTTTACGGCAAAACATCTCGACTAACTCATGACCTCAAAAAGTTTTCGCAAGTCGCCAAACTAAAAACAAATTAGGCGGTAACTAATTTTGTTTTGGTTAACTTTTACCTTGATGAATGGTCTCTAAATCTTATCCTGTTGCTAAAAAGCGTTATTACATTAAGCTCCTGAGAAGTACTAGTCGCGCCACACCAGGATATATAAAAATATATAAGCCAGGATCGACAATGGTGCAGGTTTGATTCTCAACAAGTCTCAGGGAAAGCTAAATTGTCTTGGAACCCACACGAATTTAATCGATAGAAGGAATAGGGAGTTGGAAGAAAATTTGTTAATTTTCTATACAGGGGTAGACAAATAAAATTAAAAAAAAAATTAGTCCTTTTGACGTCCCACTCCTGGCCACGGGCCACCCCTCAACACGAGGGGGATTCAGGCCATAATCCACCACGCTGGCCCAGTGCGGGTTGGCAGATTTCACATGTCTTTCAAAAATTGTTTAGATCTTCTAAGACATGCAGGTTTCCTCACGATGTTTTCCTTCACCGTAAGCGAGTGATAATCACATAGAAATTATGATTCACACATAGATTTCGAAAAATCCAGAGGTGCGAGCCGGGGTTTGAACCAAAGACCTGGTGCCCGCAAGACGCGTGCTTTAACCAATCGGCTATCACAGTTCACACACAAATATATTTGGATATATCTACGTACAGCTTATAGACGCACCTGATCTTGCCCCATCGATTGAAGAACAGCGCGATAGCGGCCACCCATAGCAGCAGTACGAAGGCCACTATTAATGCCTCCTCGGCCCTCACCACCACACCGCTACCATCTGGGCAAGGAACACCATAATACATTAATAAATATCCTTTTTTAAACCTCGCGATAAAAGAATATCAGGAGAGTGAAATATCGCCCGACCGACACACCTGTATAGTCCCAATCTAAGCAACGCTTGTACTATGTACTATGGGTACCGTACAATGGACTGGGTGCGATCCCAGTGACACCCAGACCTGGGAAAATTACGACATGGCCATTTCTGTAATTTACCCCAGCGGGAATCGAACTCGCAACCACCATGTGCAGTGAGCCAAGCGCCAAGAGGTCGTAATATGTTATCACTTAGCCATTTGATTTTCATCAAATCACTTAATTTATATACGGAAATCACCCACAGAGTTGTTACTTTACCATCTCTTTGCGAAATATAGTCATAATGGAGTCGTATTCTTCGTGTGAATAACCGCTGGGACCTAGTCCCCGACATATAACAAATAGTCGGTTCTCTCTGGCGGAGTTCGTAAGTCAATTTGTCAGGTCTCACCGATGTCAGCTAGGGATGAGTTGGCTCGGCTGGTGGAGGGTGGCGGGTGAAGGCGGAGTACCACTTCCGCCGCCGGGCCGCCCGTCGCGCCGCTCCATTCTACAAACAATGAAGCTGTCAATTTGACTTTTTTATGGGACTAGTCCCGCCACACACTCCGACCACTGTAACTCTGGTAAGCCAGGATCGACAATGGTGACCAATAATGACGTCAAGGTTTGACCCTCGACGAGTCACGGGGAAAAGTTAAATCGTCTTGGAACCCGCACGAATTAAATCGAAAGAAATAATAGGAGGAGTTGGAAGAAAAAAATCCACTTCCCTCCGGTGCAAAGCGGGAGACAAAAATAGCTGGTATGGGCTGATTGCCATAGAAACAAGACTGTCAATATGACTGTCAATCATTATTGCCTTATGAAGATGGTAGGGACATTGTGCAGCTTCCTTCAAAAGATTCAATATAACGATTGATTTCACAGACCGATACGACAAGACACTGTTTATGTCCACAATTGTATGAGAAAGCAATCGTCAAAAGTTGGCGGGGTATCGGCGAAGACAGTGAATTTTGATTGGCTCGCTCAAGGTCGAGCTGTGAATGGACTAATCAAAACGTCAGGTGCGGTCTTACATACCTAGGTATTTATGCAGTGGCAATGCATATGTTAGGCGAGCAAGGGTGCCCGGATATGCAGCGTCTATGGCTTATTGGTCTTTGCCGTACTTTTTATTATAACATGTTTAGTGATAACTCTAAATTGAAAATTTAAAAACCCCCGATGTGACGACCTTTTCATCAAATGTATACTTTACCTAGTACGTCCAAATAACGCTAATATTATATTAAATTAGTTTCTTTTCTGTATTTTTTCTCAATGGCGGAGCAGCGCCCTCTAGAATTATTATTGCGTAATATTCCATGACAATTAGCAAAATTTAACGCGTGCGCGTATCCATCATTTGACACGTGACTTATGGAACGTCTTTAGTTCATACACAAATCTCATATAAAAATTGATAAAATATATTTTTTTTCCAGAATCCAGGAAACTTTTCAAATTTATAATATTGTAAAAAGCCAGTTCAGACTATTACGATCATTTAAAAATATAATAAAGCGAAATCGTTTCAGCCGTTCTCAAGTGATGCAAAGATATTATTCCAATGAGCCCAAATTTCGATCGGATTCGAGCCGTGGAAGTTGGTTTTGGCCGTGAATGTGGCTTTTTCAACCTACAAAAGAGCTGATGATCTTCAAACGGCTGAACCGATTTTCATGAAACATAGATAAGAACACTCTCGATCAGAATACCTATCTAACAAAAGAAACAAAATTGAAATCGGTTCATCAGCTTGGGCGCTACGTTGCCACAGACAGACACACAGATACACAGATACACAGATACACAGATACACAGATACACATGTTAAACTTATAACACCCGTCGTTTTTCGTCGGGGGTTAAAAACACTAAACAGAATACCAAACTGCAAAAATAATAATCTTTCAGAAAGACTTCAGTCAATTTCACTTTTATAAACAAATATATTTGTAGGTTACCTACCTACTTAAAATACTGAAAAACGATTTTATACTTGTTTCCCTAGTTGTTTCCCTTTTATGGCCATAATGTTAATGGTTTAAAAGGCTGTAAAATTTAATGATTGCTGACTCATACTTATGCCCATTTAACTTCTTACGACGTCTGAGGTAAAAGGCATTTAAACCACCTGCATAATAGACTCAGTCAAGTAACAATTGTTTTAACAATTTAATTAAACGAGCACTATCCACGTAATTGCTTGGCAAGCAATATTGGGCTTTCGGATGAGGATGTAAGCAATCTTCAACTGAGTTTAAATGCGGCGTCTTATTGATGTATAAACTCTCATAGTACCTAGGCTTTTTCTGCAAAATCCAACATAGCAGTTTGAGGTTGAGTAGTTCTGAGAGGTACTTAATGGCCGTATTTGAACGGCAAAGTATATTATCGGTGCTGGGTTAACCGTCTGAATGACCGCTTACCTAAACCACCCAGGTTGTTTTACCTGGTAAGTCTGAGTGGCATTGATTCAGCGTCTAAGAGAGTTTATCGACCAATAAAAACTTGTTTGATTTTGTTTACATGCTTTGTGGAAACCCCAACTAAGTGACAGTAGGCAATTGTTTTAGGGTGTAAGCGCTATTGAACTATGTGTTTACCGCTCTCACCGGCGGAGATGCGCGAAGTTTGTGGCTGGCTCCTCTTGGTTGAACTCCTCTCCAATGCTTCTGGCGGCTCGGTGCCGCTCGTCACCGTGTCTGGCAGGAAGAACAACTGTTAATATCGCGAGCACTAAGTTTTGCGCGGTCGAAGTATCAAAATTTTTAACATGTAAAAATAAGAATAGACTAAGAAGTAGTAAATAAAGATTAGTTTAACGTAAACATATAAAAATATTAGTTGAAGCAATATGAGGTATGCGCGGTCATTATAAGCAAGATCATGGAAAGTATTTATTTAATTAAAATTCTCTTCATACCTAATATTTGGACAGAATTAAATTATATGCCTATTATTATTAAAGCCTCCCAAAAAAGGTCACAAAACTGAATTGGGTCGGACAGGCCGATATTTCATCTAAAAATTCCTGTTGCGTACCTTTCTATCTAAAAGATTACCCTGCAAAATCACAGCCACATCTATACAATTAAATAAAATTGGAGTGTCTGTTTGTAATATCAAAATAACACCTTTTCACTAAATGCATATGAAAGTACATACGACACCTATAACAAAAACGCGATAAAAAAATTTTTGTCTGTCTGTCTGTCTGTCAGTCTGTCTGTCTGTGTGTTTGTTCCGGGTAATCTCCGAAACGGCTGGATCGATTTTGACGGGACTTTCACTGGCAGATAGCTGATGTTTTGAGGAGTAACTTAGGCTACTTTAATTTTAGAAAAGCAATTAGGGTTCCGCATAAAAAAATAAAAACACGTAAAATTAAAGAGTATCTCGGAAACGGCTGGACCGATTTTGACGGGACTTTCACTGGTAGATAGCTGTTGTTATAAGCAGTAACTTATGCTACTTTTATTTTAGAAAAACCAAATTTAAAAAAATGGGTCCTGTGGCGCGTGCTCAGAACGCGGGAGTGGGCTTTTTTGTTAAGTTAAATTCCACGCGGACGAAGTCGCGGGCTCAGCTAGTTAATAATATTAACCGAATTACAATTTAACGCGCACAGTCAAATACATATTGGATACGAATCAAAGTTATGACTGTACTTCGCTCGTGGCAAAGATAATGTCAATCAGACCAACCTTGTAGGTAGACGTCAAATATACTAGGTGAAACAGAAAGAGTATACTATTTTATTTTGCAACTTTACTTTGTAAATCTAAAACTATCGGCTTTGTGGGACAGTTGAAGTACTAAAGGTTTTGTAGACTTATGAAATCTGTCAACAGCTGTATCCCTATAACACCTTTTGTTTTTCAAGTTTCCTCCAAAGCTGACAGTTTTAGAATTACAAAGTAGAGGTTTGAAAAAAAAGTACCTATGCCCTTTCTGTTTCAACCTGTTGTAGCCCTGCTATGAGTTTACACGTTCACCAGAGCTAGCGTATACGTAAACTATCTGTGTGGCAAATTGTCAGATGACACATTGGGGCTGTACAATTAGATGTTACTCATTGTAATTAATGATGTTTATAATAACAAGATTTAAAAACAAAGTCTGTAGGTAATTGGACGACCACTTGGCGCAGTGGTTCGAGTGTAGGCCGCTCGTCTCACTGCACATGGTGGTTGCTGCGGGTTCGATTCCCGCCGGGGCAAATTTCGGAAATGGTATTTTCGTAATTTGCCCTGGTCTGGATGACACTGGGATAGCCCCCCACATCCATTGTATGAAACTCATATTACAAGCATTGCTTAGTTTAGGACCAAAGAGTTGGTGTGCCAGTCTAGCGATATTTATCTATACAAATAAATAAAATTGGAGTGTCTGTTTATAATATCAAAATAACACCTTTTCACTGAATGCATATGAAAGTACATACGATACCTATAGCAAAAACGCGATTTAAAAATGTTTTGTCTGTCTGTCTGTCTGTGTGTTTGTTCCGGGTAATCTCCAAAACGGCTGCACCGATTTTAACGGGACTTTCATTGGTAGATAGCTGATATTATAGGGAGTAACTTAGGCTACTTTAATTTTAGAAAAACAATTAGGGTTCCGCGTAAAAAAATAAAAACACATGAAATCAAAGAGTATCTCCGAAACGGCTGGATCGATTTTGACGGGACTTTCACTGACAGATAGCTGATGTTATAAGCAGTAACTAAGGCTACTTTTATTTTAGAAAAACAAAAAGAAAATTAAATGTGTTCTGTCGCGCGGGCTGAGAACGCGGGAGCGGGAGCGGTTAAGTTAAATTCCACGCGGACGAAGTCGCGGGCTCAGCTAGTTATTAAATAAATCTTCTTTGAAATATAAAAACTAAACTATCTAGCCCCATGCAGGTCACTAAAGCTAAATGACTGTCAAATTTGAGATTATCTCATTGATATTAATTCTCTATGCGACTCTATGTTCAGCTATGTACGCAGTCTACGTATAAAGCTTATCCTTATCGTTGATAGAATCTTTAGGGCAGATGAAAAGTTTCGTAGTAAATTGTGTGGGACGGCCAATTCTGTCCCAGACGTGACCAATACTTGGCACTTTGGCGCTAATCCCTAGAGATATGTTGACCTTATCTGTGTCAATAGGGAATATGCATGATTTTGTATAGCTCACTACTATACTACTTTGAAAATAAAAAAATACTGTTTATAATTTATTTCGATATGTCCAATTGGTATGTCGTCATAGGTCTAAGTCGAGCGAAGTCGGCAGTACACGTTCCTGTACTGTGCACTAACTACTCGATAAGTTTTAGCTAAAACTAAAACTCTTAGGCCCAGCGCACACCGCTGGAAGCGCGGCGGAACGCAATTGAAGACCACAATTTAATATAAACCTTAACTACCTTGACATACGGTCGCTTGAATAAATTTGCTCGGAGCGCCCTCAAGCTACTACAAGAGCATACGCGCGACTGCTCAAACATACCGTATGTCAAGGTAGTTAAGGTTTATATTAAATTGTGGTCTTCAATTGCGCTCCGCCGCGCTTTCAGCGGTGTGCGCTGGGCCTTATAGTTAATCCATGAACTAGAAAATATGATGTGTTTTGACCAAGCGTGCGAACACGAAGATTAATCCAACGGCAAAAGATTTTCAGAAAAAATAAATTTGCCTCTTTTATAAATACGTATACCTAACTTAAAAACTGCTTGAGCAAATTGGACGAAACAAAAATCAAATCTTGATCGTTATTAAAACTCCATTGTTTCAAGGTTTCAAGCAAATTGACGTCGCATCAATATTCCCCATTTTATTTGTAGCCTTTCGTGCCCCACGAGACGTAAATATAGATTGTATCCTCGTATATAAAGAGTTCTTATTTGACATACTATAGAGAGAGAGCCTAATTAAAGTAGAGCAAATTCTTAGGGCGGGATCTTTATTTTACTGTCAATGATATGAGTGTTCATCTTTGACTATCAAGTCTCTGGTGTTCATGTATACTTTTGTTCGAGATTTTCTTTTAATTTTATGATAATGGATATACATGTGCCATTGCTCCATACTTACACTTGTTCTAACTTAAGTTATTTATTTAAAGAATCGTAACTTTTGTACAGTTCTTTCTTTTGACCTTTTCTAAACTATGCAATAAAATTAGTTACTTAAGTAATTACATTTAAAAAAATGTAATGACGCGAATATAGATTTATTTTATTTGATCCGGAAAACTTAGTTTTAATTATTTTTTTATTTTAATTCTAAACCTCAGTGGTTTTTTGTATGTTATGTACTTAGACAATATTACATGTGTTTAAATGATAATAAATAAATAAATAATAATAATAATTCTACATAGCAACTATATGCATAAATAACTGATCACTATTAATCAGTTTTCGGAGATTACTAGCTAATTATTGCTTGATTGTTTTACACTAGACAGCGTATAATATACCTAATTATAATAAAAAGTAAATTAAAAAGTTAAAATGTTAAAAACCTTCGAACAATTATTGAACCGAATCAAACCAATTCTTGGAGATATTGCGTTTAAAAGTAGTTGAGGTAGTGTTAAAGATATCTAATTGCGGAGTATCAATCAGTTTATTAAAGATTCGGAGGTAAGTAACTACTGTAAGGTCCATGTCGGCGCACTGGCCACTGGCGATAGGCGTTCCTGGCCGACAAGAATATATTTAAATTTAAGAAAAAGATTATTATTTTGAAATTGAAAGCTCTGCGGTGCGCTGGCAGTGACAACTGGGGACCATTGTGATAGGACGTGTATTTATGTAAATTAATATAACAATACTAAATATGACCAAGTGATTTGAGTTATTAATATAAAACCCCGTTGTCACAGTACCTACTAAGATATTTTTTTCATCTGATGTTTTGGCTTAAATTATATACATATATAGATCGGGATAGTATCCATGAGTAAAAAAGATATATATACAGCTACTCTATATAAAATTAAAACGCGTATATTCCTTCAAAGGAGGATCATAAAGCTAGAATAACATGAAAGTTTTACCAAGGCAAAGATGTCGATACCGGGTGCTATGTAGAGCCACCGCTGTGAGAGATTTAACCGCACCAGTGCTCGAGACATTCTTTTTCCAATGATTTACTGGTGCCCGTTTAGTGTGAAATAAAAATAAAAAGACGCAGCAGATATTTATAGCAGTATACGGCCGTTTTCCAAATTTTAAAATGTTTTTGAATAGTGGGTTTGTCGCCACTTTGAATAACGTACCTAAAAGTACTTTAAATAAAACGTGATATACCAATGTCTGGATGGACACAATAACTATAACGTTTGTTACAAACTGGGTTTCTTTCTCCAAAAACAAATAATTTATATCCCGATCGACATAATTTCGAAATCTTACGAATATAAATAAAAAATGCAGCTATAACTAACAAGCGTCAATAGCCTAGTGGTTAGAGGGCCCGTCCTCGTAGCTGAGAGGTTCCAGGTTCGATCCCCATCCTGGCCATTAAACTATTGACGTGAGCCCACTCCTAGCACAAGCATTAGCTTAGTTGGAGGGGCTAAAGGGAATACTAGTAATGTGATAAACACACATTGCTAGTAATCTTTAAAAAAAAAAATAACTTGAGCCTTCATAACCGTTGTATTGACATGTAAGATATTATGTACCTACCAGGCATACATAGTGACAGAGTGGTTCACGTAGGGTTTACTATCGATTGACCCTAGGTCACCCCCATCGAATAACCTTCATTGCGTTCGTGGTTAGTAATAGCTAACCGAAATAGTGATGCGATACGAGAATATGTAGTTATCATTTACGGTTGAGTGTAACATAAGTTAGGTCTTCCTTGATTACATAAGGCACACTACGAAACAAACCACTCTATGCGTAGCGAAATGAGTTGAAAATAACCCAAAAAGGTGACAATTCTGGTGACTACTAATCTATACGTCTATACAAATATATAAAATTATTGTCTGTTTGTAATGTCGAAATAACAGCTGTTTACCTGAATGCATAATTTTATGAATACTCATAACAAAAAAGATTTTTTTTTTAAATCGTCTGTTTGTTCCGGCTAATCTCCGATACGGCTGGGCCGATTTTAACGGAACTTTCACTGGCAGATAGCTAATATTATGAGGAGCAACTTAACCTTCTTTTAAATTAAACAGCTAGTAAAGACAAAATTAAATTTGTCACAACTAAAAATCTACCTATACTTACCTTTCTCATGCATCACTTCAGTGTTAGTTCTTTACGCTATTAAAAAGAGTAAGTATTCAATTAAAATTTTGTTTCCCGCGATATTTTGTTTCTCTCTTAACTTGTAACCTTGAATTAAGAACAAGTAATGGCTAGTAATAAAAATATTTCACGTGTACGAAATTTCTATACGGTCATGCAAGAACGCGAGTAATGCATGACATTCGAAATTTAAAATGTCAATTAAAAAGCCTTGCATGCTTGCATGCTATCCGCGAAACTTATGCCCTTAATGGACGTATAGGTAGCTGATGGTCATAGATAAAGAGTGATTAATCACATAGTGGACGTTTTATGTACCACCTACATTGGTGCACATTCTGTTGTCATCCAATCGTGACTAAACTAATCTTGACACATTTAAAAGTATATGTGTCTTGTTCTTATGTTATGATTGCAAGAAGGGGGAGAATACAGTAAGTTTTATTAAGTTCAGTTGTGTTATAACTGAGTCGTCGGTACCATTATAAGACTAAAGTCCAGATTTATAGAAATTTTGATATGTATATTTGCAATAGCTTTACATTAATGTTAACAAAGTCCAAAAAACTTATAAGTAGACCTTCGTAATGCTATTTAAAATTGGTTAGAACATTCTACATATATATGGGGTTAATTTAAAAAATACCTATGCTTACTTAAACTAATTATCTACGAACAATAGTCCCGTTTTTTATAAATAAGTACAGTCAACAAAAAAATTAGCTTGTATTTGAATTGTTCAAAAGTATAACATTATGAAACACGTCATAAGAGAATGACATTAGAAGTCTCTAAAAGTATACGAGTTCTATACAAAATATTGCAAGCTCGTTTCCTTTTGAGACTTTTTGGTGTCACATTATAAAGACATGTTTAACAGTGCGATCCTTGTTTACTGTACCTTCTTGTACCGAATATTGGAACTCCTCAATTAGATGAGGTTTCAGTGATGCTACAAATTCGTTCCAATTGAGTTATTCATAGGTAGAATTACAAGACCAATACCACTGAATATAATAACCTTATCATTAGAACACTTCCTATAAAAGGTAGTTTGTTAATGAAGAAACTCCCAATGGACATTCGTATCACCACGCAAACAAGGAAATTACCTTTTTTAATTAGAAACTCGCTTTTTGACAGCCCTGAGTGGGTTCACACCGCTGGGGAATGAAGTCATCAAGTATTATTAATGTCAATTTGTACCGCTTGTTATTTTGTTGTTGATAGATCCTATAATATATTTTAGTTGTTAAACTATGAATGAGCACACATGCGGAGCGATGCTGTAGAGGGCTACTAGAACAACATAAAGGCCGAAGCTTGATTCAAAACTTTTGTCATTAACGCATCTCCGCGGGAATATTGCACTCCCGACTATAAAATCTACTAATAAAAAACTGTTAAACTTTTGACTATTAACATTGGATCTACGAAAAACTTGTGACAAACCTTGTTTTGTGACAATTTTATTGTTAGTTCGGCAATCTTTGAACTATAAATTCTCTACTTTAATAATACCTATATGTAGTAATGAGCTCTACTTTAATCATTTTTAGCGTATAATTTACGTGGCTGCTTCCGGATACAACAGTCTAACATTAGATAGAGTCCCAGCAACGTCTTCAACGCATACACAAATTACTTTGAGTAGAAACAATAACGCTAAGTGGTCTACGCTTTCGCTATTAAGCAAACAGCTAAAGTTTCTCTATACGTGAGCCAAAGCAGAAGACTCTATTCGAAACATTGAATCAATACAAAATTGGGAGAGCGTACGATTCCATTCCGTAGCCCATTAAATGCCGCTATCGCATAATGTACTCACTTAAAAATCAATAAAAAGTTAGTCACGCGTTTGCATGAGAGTTTTCGATTCCAACATTCATGGCTATTTACAATTTTAGTGACCAAAAAATAAGGTTTGAATTACTGCAATAGTATATGACTCTAAATGTAAGGAGCATTTTGGTGGTCACAGAAAAAGTGTTCATTAGTCAGGTCAGAGAGCATTGCCAGTGTGTTTTGGCACTGTGTTGTTGGCAACTTGGCTGTATTGGTGAAGGTTCTTATTACACTCTAGCCAGCTTGGCACGAGCTTCTAAGACGATGTGCCAACGGTCGAGCTTTATAATTAACAGATCCAACCTTTCATTTATGAATTGAAAAGAGGGAGTTTTAAAGCAAAAAAAAGAGCAGAAAAAAATACTTGTGGCATAAACTTGTGGCTCAGTTTGGTAGGTTTCTTTGGTTGGTAGGTATAAATCTATGTGCAATCATATTTTTAATTGATTATCACTTGTTTACGGTGAAGGAAATATCGTGCGGCAACCTGCATGTCTTAGATAATCTAATATTTTTTCGAAAGACATGTGAAATCCGACAACCCGCACTGGGTCATCGTGGTGGATTATGGCCAGAATTCCTCTCGCATTGAGGACATATCCGTGCCCACGATTGGTTAAAAGGGCTAAATTAAAATATTATTATTATTAAAATTCGTGATTGTACCTAGAGGGGATCCAAGTCGAGATATCTCAGTCGACGAGCGAAATAATCGTTTTGATAGGTGGTCAATGAAATACTTGTTTTTTGGAACTCTATGTCAACTCCGTATCTTAGATCAGAACATTTTAAGCATTTTTTAAATCTGTCTATCATAGATTGTACTGTATCAAAATGAAAATAAAACTAGTTCACGAAGTAATTATGCCATCGAAAACCCTCAGGATTCGTTTATATGTTAATTAACCAATGCTTCGGCCTAATTTGCTCGCCAACCTTACAGCTAGTAATTAAAGTTAGTTTTCAGCTCGCCGACTGCCCAATTAAATATAGCGCTACCAGTTTTTGCTTTTAGTTCCAGCGTCGCAATAATAAATTATCGGCAAGTCAAAATAGCACAACGGTAGAGACACAAACCTAGGTCTCTACCTCTAGGCTGGAGTGTCTGTGACACAGTTTTGCGTTTTTTTGCCATTGGTACATTTCAACAGTATTCTGGACACATATTCGGAATGTTTTCTTTCGTGTGGTTCTTTGCTGTTTGGACTTAAGGACTTTTGTAGCTCTACAATGTGTTTTACCCGTCATTTAAACTCAAATCTAAAATATTTTATAATGTAGGCCAACCAAGCACTTTTGAATATTTAGAATCTATCACCGAGTATACTCGCTAATTGCTAGAGTCTATGTAAAATATTCGTATGACATATTGTACAGGTATTGGCCACCAGGGGAGTTACTACAATCTATACAAATAAATAAAATTGGAGTGTCTGTTTGTAATATCAAAATAACACCTTTTTACTAAATGCATATGAAAGTACATACGACACCTACAACAAAAACGCGATAATTTTTTTTTTTGTCTATCTGTCTGTCTGTCTGTGTGTTTGTTCCGGGTAATCTCCGAAACGGCTGGACCGATTTTGACGGGACTTTCACTGGCAGATAGCTGATGTTATAAGCAGTAACTTAGGCTACTTTTATTTTAGAAAAACAAAATTTAAAAAATGGTTCCTCTCGCGCGAGCTCAGAACGCGGGAGCGGGCTTTTTTGTTAAGTTAAGTTCCACGCGGACGAAGACGCGGGCTGAGCTAGTATACCATAAAATGGCGTAAGTACTGTATACTAAATTTGAATAAAATTACATCAAAACATAAGCCCTCTTATTAATAAACGTGGATTAGTGGGCGAATAGTTACACACCGAACTATCTCTTTCTGTCATCAGTAATTTGACATTCGAAAGAAGAAGACATAGTATTGTGTAACTACACAACCGCTAATCCATGTTTATAATAATAATAATAAATAAATATCGCCACACTGACACACTAACTGTATGGTCCCAAACTAATCAACGCTTGTACTATGGGTACCGTACAATAGACTGGGGGCGATCCCAGTGTCACCCAGACCTGTCCAAATTACGAATAGGCCATTTCCGAAATTTACCCCGGCGGGAATCGAACCCGCAACCACATGTGCAGTGAGCCGAGCGGCCTACGCTCGAACCACTGCGCCAAGCGGTCGTCAAGCGTATCAATAAGGGTATAGCAGTTTTACAATCGAGTAAGATATACATATAAGTTAAAAGCATTCAAGGAAGTAAGGATTCCACTGATATTAAACTTATAAAATAAGGACAAATAGGCCAAGGTATTTTCTACCCCTCATTTGTATGAAGTGATAACAGTAATCGTTATTGGATCTGATATCGCATGAAATTGAGGCATTTCCCATCTGAATACCCAATTGCGTCTTATGATAACATCAGTGTGAGCACTGGCTCGTAATTGGCTGATATAACGTGGGCTCGTATTGGTCAGACGGTTTGTATTAAGTACTAACAGAATATTGAATGTAATTTTTCACGCGAAACATATTTTACGTGGGCAGGGTCAATGCTTCTTTGGACAGTGTGGACTTAAATTCGATATCCGGTTCTTGTTAAGTGCTTTTTGCAGTGTACTTACGGGAGCGGCTGAGATATTTTTTATTATTAGGTACTTGTAAAAGCGGTCGAGAAATTGTTAGCAAACCTTTTCTGAATTGAAACGTTGAAAGCACAGTGATTATAGGGGTCAGCCTTGTAGCCAAAAGGTTCCAGTTCGGACCCCAATCCTGGCCATTAAATTATTCCCGTGAGCTCATGCCCCTTTCGTACAAACACCTTAGCTTACAGTCTATTTCACATAGGAAGTCCCGCTGAAAAATACGGAATTAAATTGTACACAGTGTAAACTGTTTTGCTGATGCGCGACTGTAGCACTGCATCTACGGGAAATCGTATGTCGAATAAACTGTAGTTAAAGGTGATATCGAGACTTCTGTTTACGTGATAACATCACATAGTTAAAAAAAATGTCCGAGAATGGGCGACAAAATCCAATTGAAAGCTTTTCCACGACACGGTTGTTATCAAAGACCTTTTAAAAATTTGGGCATCGCTTCCTTCATCTATGGTAGTAATGTGATGCCTGTTTTGTAATAAAAAATATATGACGCCGGCCATGGGATATCAAAGGCACGTCCTCTAAGACGTAAAAGGCCATCAGACACGTCCCGGTGGGCAGAAAGAAACCAATTTCGGCACATGTCACAATGGGAGCACTATTATGTTAACTTCGTATGTAACCGATATAGGACAGTCATCCTGACCACTCTTTGGTACCTACTGACGGATCATTGACCCAGTTTTATGATTCTGTCTCTATTTTGTGCCATCAAAACATAGAGAAATCATTAGGTTGTGTCTGTTCATTCTGGTCTTCAATAAAGCGATATGATCCTGAAACTATTCGCTTCTAGGGGCACAAATCCTGAACATAAAACAGAGTATTTCCCATCTGAATAGCCCCATTAGACCTCACGATAAACCCCCGAAGGGTGTAATTTGTTATTCTTATACTCACACACTATATACTAATTGTCGATGTAGATTACACACGTTACAGATACTAAGCACACCTACGAAATACGTACTTATACGTACAAAGCAGTTTTTCCGTCATAGTCTTACATACTTTATGTGAGACCATGGATTTCTATATGCAACTGGATTAATATGATATTGTACTTTATTAGTCTGAGTTAAGGTATATTTTACTTTAACTCTTCTGTAGAGAGAAAAAAGAAGCCGAGTGAGAGACTCCCGGTGGGACTGTGTCTCTTTCACTCCTACTTGTTATGTCTAAATACCCCTACAATCATCTGTGGATCGAACCCGCAACAACCGGGTGCTATGAGTCGAGCAACCTACGCTTGAAGCACAACCTCAAGCGGTCGGGAATACTAAAATGGCCTTATGGCGTAATTTGACCCAGTCTGGATATCACTGAAATCGCCCCCGTCCTTTGTACGGTACCCATAGTACAAGCCTTGCTTAGTTTGGGTTGAAACCATACAGTTGGTGTATCGTTAGTCTGGCTATAATTTAATCTATACAAATAAATAAAATTGGAGTGTCTGTTTGTAATATCAAAATTACACCTTTTTACTCAATGCATATTATGAAAGTACATAAGGGACTAATAATAAAAACGCGATTTAAATATTTTTTTCTGTCTATCTGTCTGTCTGTGTGTTTGTTCCGGGTAATCTCCGAAACGGCTGGACCGATTTTAACGGGACTTGCACTGGCAGATATCTGATGTTTTAAGGAGTAACTAAGGCTACTTTAATTTTAGAAAAACAATTAGGGTTCCGCGTAAAAAAATAAAAACACATGAAATCAAAGAGTATCTCCGAAACGGCTGGAGAGATTTTGACGGGACTTTCACTTTTAGATAGCTGATGTTATAAGCAGTAACATAAGCTACTTTTATTTTAGAAAAAAAAATATTAAAAAATGGGTCCTGACGCGCGGGCTCAGAACGCGGGAGCGGGCTCTTTTCTTCCACGCGGATGAAGTCGCGGGCTCAGCTAGTTTAATATAAAGTTGACCTCTCTTTCATTATTCCCATTTGAATGAAGAACTTTGTAAACTAGTACCGATACAACTTCCGTTCAACTTTTTGTAAGAAAAAAAATCTTTTAGGACATTCAATTAACCGCCGAATTACTCGTATAAGTAAACACTGGGGCATAGGAGATAGAGTTTAGTTTCGTGAATACACAGACAAGAAAGTGCTTTGTTAAGTAAAGATATTTGCCCTAGAGACTACCAGATGGAAGTAGGATGATTTCACTATAATAATAATGAATTTACTACTATTTGGATTGATTTATTATTGGTACCTAGATATATGGCTAGGTAGATAGGTACCTAGGTAATAGGTAGGTAGGTACTAGATACACAGGTTGTCGGCCGGTCACCAAGGCGGAGCCGCTGGCTATAAATTATTTATCTACCTAGTTTAATCTAATCGGGAGTTTATATTTTCCAATTATTAACGATCTATGAAGGTGCCGACTTCACTAATACACTAACTGGCCGATAGAGCAGTAAGTAACTGATTGTTTGATATACCTACTTACTGGTAACATTCGTTTACTGCTCCGACGGTTATTAAAACTTGCATATTAATTCACAATCAAATATGTTTTCAAAAAGTTTTCACTTCACTTGAAACTATCGAATAAATCCATTTCATTGGTAGCTTCAAGAATCCAACCAAGACATGAGTGATGAATAGGTAAGTATTCGAAAACTGAATCTCATTTCTCAACTACCCGCAAACACATAGGTACTCTGTGAGTCGGCAAGCCGTTAGATCACTACATATAATAAAACAAAGTCGCTTCCCGCTTTCTGTCTGTCCCTATGTATACTTAGTTTTTTTTTTTTTTTTTTTGAAAACTGCGCAACGGATTTTGATGCGGTTTTTTAATAGATAGAGCGATTCAAGAGGAAGGTTTTTATGTATAATACATGGATAATATACTAGTGAAACACTGATAATAAATACCCGTGCAAAGCCAGGGCAGGTACCTAGTGTACCTTATAAAATGCGCATGAATGGGCCCCAAAGCAACCGAGCATGTGTTCAACTGAGAATATGGATTCTTCATTTTGAATAGGTACGGTCGGTTGCACCTCGCAAGAAACATTTCCAGCGTAAGCTCTCTTTATTATTGACACCCTGGATAAAGAGAGCTCAACTTATGCTGCGAAAGATTCCTGCGAGGTGCAGGTGACCTATGGAGGTGTACCTATTAACATTTATATATCGCTACGCTATGCATTTTTAAATCAATGGCTAACTCATAGACCTCAAAAAATTTCGCTGCGCGGCTTACGTTTTAAATTCTATATGTAAATGTTCTTTGTTTCAAGAAGAGAGGTTGCAAGGTTTAATTATTTTTTTTTCTTAATTAATTGTGTTTGGCATCTGATAGATTCTTTTGTATGTTGCGGCCAAGTATCCAATAACAAAATCTTTTTTGCGTCTATATTAAAATATGTTTAATTTTATTACAATTCTGTGAATTTTAATTGTTTTCCCATACGAACTTACAATGATAATACGCTCACCAATTTGTCTCCTTGGCCTTATTCTGTGCTGTCCATGCCTCCCCCGCCGTGTCTTCAGTGCCTCAGCCCTCAGCCAGAACCGTCTCGCGTCTGCCAACAATTATAATATAGTTACTTACCGATACAAAAACACGGAATCCTTTTTACCTTCGCCATTAGACCGACCTTGAACGGCGGCCTTTTTAGTGAAGACAAACATTGATTATAATTAATTTATATCTATGATAATTAATGTCTTAATAATTGTGCTTTTGTGTAACAGAATATTGTAATGATTATTTTGTTTTTTATAACCTGGAAAAGGAAGATTATTGATGAGGAAAAGAAGACAGGTTTCATAATTAGTAATCTATGCCTCGAATGACGTCATGAAGTGTAGAATATGTAAACTAAATATATATAACTCAAAGGTGACTGACTGACTGACTGACTGACATAGTGATCTATCAACGCACAGCCCAAACCACTGGACGGATCGGGCTGAAATTTGGCATGCAGGTAGATGTTATGACGTAGGCATCCGCTAACAAAGGATTTTGATAAATTCTACCCCCAAGGGGATAAAATAGGGATGAAAGTTTGTATGAATCTTTGTCAATTAAATTCCACGCGGACGAAGTCGCGGGCACAGCTAGTCACTAATAATCGTAAAGGGTTGTTTAGACATACAAACAACAATGTACAAATAGTTAACAAACTTGAAACTTTCACGTTTCATTATGAATGACAGGAGTTCAAACTGTTCTATGAGCCCTACGATTTGTTCTAAAACCGCAACAGAGTTTTGACTAATGGTCAAAAGACCAGTTACGTAGTCCGACTTCACCGGGTAATTGACAAACAAGAACTCCTCTGCAATTTAATACCTCTACACGCACTTTTCAAAACCAAAACCAAGCTTGGTCGGTTTAGGCTGTAAGTTATCTATCAATCAGGTATTTTTTTCAAGTCGACACATACTTAGGTACGTTAAAATCTATGACTTTGGATACTCAACTAAGCCTGCGCTTACTCAAACACCAAATGAAACCACCAACAGTATCACCTAAAGTTTGCATATATTACTATCAAACTATTAGAAACTTAGAAGTTGCGCGACAAACGCAGACTTGGAAACATAATGTTTACAATCGCACCGCAATACGCCACAGCCAACTGTTTCTTATTAGTTCTGAACTAAACTCGATACAGAGTAGTGTTATTAATTTCTAGACAATTTAGTATTCCCAAATATTGAATACTTTGTAACAATATTGCGTGCTATCATAGTAAATGTTGGTACTGAGTTATATAGCCACTTTGCCAACATAGGACCAGTGTGGCCTTAACTTAACTATAGTCATCGTAAGGCTGAAGACTTCCGCAGACAGGCGCGTAAAATACGTGCCTATAATACGCGCTCAACGCACTGCTGCGTATAATACGCGCGTGTAAAATAAGCGCCTTTAATACGCGCTCAACCCACTGCTATGTATAATACGTGCGTGTAAATACGCGCTCAACGCACTGCTGCGTATAATACGTGCGTGTAATGGAAAATGTACTCTGAAAAATATATAAATTAAGGTTGATATCTGCCATAAAAATCATTTCGTTTTTGCCCAAATGCCCAAGTATAGAAGAGAATATTTTTATTTTATTGGCAAAGAGTGCATAGCGTATTGTACGTGGATATTTTACTCGCCAGTCAGTTTGGAGCCTGTGACCTAGTAGGAACGGCGTGCACAATCTGTTCAAAGCCTAAAACTGTTGTAGAGTAGTGAAACAACATGTCAAACAATAGCGCTTTCACAAAAACCGCTAGTTTCCCTCACAAACAATAAATAGTGAATAGAGCTTTGCAATATCCGGACATGCAGCGGTACCGGCGCGGGCGGCGTGACAGATCCGGGTTGAGCCGCAGATGAATAAGCCGTCTGTATCTTCAAACAGAATTTGTAATAGTAAATATGTATTTATATAGGTGAAACAGGAAGGGTATACTATTTTTTTGCAACTTTACTTTGTAAACCTAAAACTACCGGCTATGTGGGACAGTTGAAGTACTAAAGGTTTTGTAGACTTGCTGTATCCCTGTACCTAACACCTTTTGTTTTTCAAGTTTCTTCCAAAGTTTTAGTATTACAAAGTTAAGATTTGAATAAAAGTATACCCTTTCTGTTTCAACCTGTAGATTAAGGACGGAAATCGCTCTGTAAACAAACACAAACTTATTGCCATTGTATCACGTGCGATGCTGTCTGCGATATGTACCCATTGTTATATACTCACAAATTAAAATAAACAAAACCTTTTTATACATACATGCCAACAAATCACTTATAAATAGTCAGAATCTTCCACCGGTTCGCAATGCTGCTTGCACTGAGAAGATCCGGAAATAAACCCAATGATTGCTCTTTTCAATATATTAAAAGATGGTGTACATTCTCAGGAACAGCAACACCATTGACACTAAAAAATACTAGAAAATAATGCACTATGTAATTCAATTTTAGCTCGTACCCGTTAGTTACGACGACCGCTTGGCGCAGTGGTTTCGAGCGTAGGCCGCTCGGCTCGGCACATGGTGGTTGCGGCTTCGATTCCCGCCGGGGTAAATTTCGGAAATTGCCTTTTTCGTAATTTTCCCTGGTCTGGGTGTCACTGGGATCGCCCCCAGTCCATTGTACGGTACCCATAGTACAAGCGTTGCTTAGTTTGGGACCATACAGTTGGTGTGTTCGTCTGGCGATATTTATTATTATTATTTATTAGTTACTCAACCGTAGAACCGTTCTTACGTTCGTTACGTTTCGTCCGTTAAATTCACTGCAATTTAACAAGACATGGGCGTACCTAGATTTTGACCTAAAGATGAGACAAATCATAGTATGGGAGGCAAAAAAGGCCCAGGGGTGGCCATCCAGGACCATACTAAACGTACCTATTCACTAACATAATTGATTCCACACATCTACTGAAGGTGACCACAAAGCCACACAACGCCGGACCCTGGCTATAGGCATCTTCAAATCATCATTAATATAGCCATACATAACTATCATACACCCTTGTCACGCCACGTCTGTACGAACATGTGACCAAATATTCGTTGGACACTAGGATATTTTTTTAAGCCTTCAACTGAGTGCCGTGGTAAATTCAAAATTAAGCTTATCGAGTTTTCCACGGCAGTGCATTGGATATTCTTATTATTTTTTAGAAAATGGACCTTTGCAGATGTAAATAAAGTTTGTTAAAACTTTGCCAAAGAGAGAACCTGAGATAACAGTTGAAGTCAAAGAGCACCTTATTTCGTTGGTAGTATGCACGCTGATAGTTTGGCATTTTAAGGTAGAGAATTCTAGGGAAGTATTTGATCGGATTTCCCTAATAAAGGTGTTGTTAACCGATTTTTTACATTAATGTTTATTATATCACTTGTGTCTTAGTAGTTCATGAAATGATTTGAAAAAGGAACAAGTTGTTTCCAATTTTCGTTTCACCCAAATAGCATTATTGACTATTTGGACAGTCTCGCCATACTCAGTAAGTCTGGTCACGTTATACATCGTATTAAAGCCGCACTAATGTACGAAACATTATTGGAATCGAACCTACTATCATCGAAGTAATGACAATAAACTTCATTACGGCCATCCAGCTAAATGCTTTCAGAAAGCACGTTGCCAGCAAACATAGGACCTTAATACTTTGTTGTTAAAGTTTAATTTTGGACGTGAATGTTTCCGGTCCTTTATGGCAATGTATAGAACTGAAGGTTTATGATTGTATAAATATGGTAGTAAACCTAATTTATGATTGATGATGGCAATTAAATGGGTATTCTCGTTATAGGATATTATTTATTTCATGAAGTATGTAACGACTATGGCATGGTCCCACCTGCTTGATGCGTTCATAAATATTACCTTCCTACGTTAAATAATTACCTATAATTTACTTCTAGGTGAAACAAAAAGGGTATACAATTTTTTTGCATCTTAACTTTGTAAATCTCAAACAATCGGCTTTGTGGGACAGTTGAAGTACTAAAGGTTTTGTAGACTTGTGAAATATGTCAATAGCTGTATTCCTATACCACCTTTTACTTTTCAAGTTTCCTCCAAAGCTGATAGTTTTAGAATTACAAAGTTAAGTTTTGAAAAAAATTGTATTCCCTTTCTGTTTCAACCTGTATACTGTATTCGGGCGCCATTACAGCTCACTTTATCGCAGGCTAGTTAGGGCACTCTGTATGCGATTACACTTCCCTGAATTCACAATTAGAAAAACTGAATACAGAATAGTGTAGCTCTTAAATAAATTAATTAATCTATATATTATTATCTTTAACAGTAAGCTTTTTTCCTTCACCGTAAGCGAGTGATAATCATATAGAATTTTCGAAAGACATGTGAAATCCGCCAACCCGCACTGGGCCAGGCAGCGTGGTGGATTACGACCTGAATCCCCCTCATAGTGAGGGGAGGCCCGTGCCCAGGACTTGTACTTCAAAAGGGCTAAATTATTAGTATTACTTATTATCTATCTGGAATCATGCACGTCTGTTAAAATACGTGAAGTTCACCAACTCGCACTGGGCCAGCGTAGTGGACTATGGCCTGAACCCCCTCGAATAGAGGGGGAATATGCCCAGTATAATGGCAATAGGTTCGCCCTCTATCACATTGAGATCAAAGCACCATCGATGAAAATTATTTGCACTGCGGTATATCTCTGCTTACCCCTTGCAGTCATTATTATGTATTATTTTTTGAAGCAAAGCTTCTTTACTGACGTTCGGGGCGCTCGCCCCGCGGCCACTCTATCCGTGCTAAGCGACAGTAGCGTTACACGACATATACCTATATAGGTATACAGAGTGAGATACAGTGTTTTTACCGTTTAGATCCTAAGCTTTATACAATAAAGCTTCGCTTATTTCGGGCGTCTCTAGACGGTACTGTTTTTATTAAATTAATAGCATATGCCATGATTTTAAACGATAAAATATATTATTTACCAAGAGAAGTTACCTGCCAGTCATTGCAATAACAACTAGTCTGAGTTTCATTTTCAGTGTTTTCAGTGGAAACCCACGTCAAAGCGAAGCCTGCGGCTGTTGTGTAGCGGAGTCAGACAACGCTCCCATCGCGAAATACACATCGGACGGAAAACCTGTTTAAAACAACGCACGATAGGTTTGACTCTACAAAAACAATGCAATGTGTGCTGATTATTATATAGAGTTTTCCACTGAAAGGACCGCTCAATAGACAGACCAAACACGGCTTTGTTGCGTGTTTGTTGTAATTGGTAAAAATTACTTTAAAAATATAAGTACTTATTCCTTTATATTGAGGCCTTTTGGAGTGTTAAAAGTAAAGATTAAGGCCTACTTTTGAGAAGAATGTCACAGAGTAAGTATTTTTTCAGAGCAGAACCAAGCTGTAGCCTATTGAGTATATAATGCAGATTGGCTCGAACAGGGTGGTAATACTTTCCTCAGAAGATCGGCGGCAAGCGAGAGGAATGTGGGAGCCAAAACCTCAAGCCCACTCCCTTCCCTTCTGTCTATGCCACACCACTTCAGATCGGAAATGAGTAAGCAATGCCTTTGGTATACAACCCCTTGGCGCAGTGGTTCAAACGTAGGCCGCTCGGCTTACTCTACCGAGTGGTTGCGGGTTTGATTCCCGCCGGGGCCAATTTCGGAAATGGCGTTTTTGTAATTTGCCCCGGTCTGGATGTCACTGGGATCGCCCCAGTCCATTGTACGATACCCATAGTACAAGCGTTGCTTAGTTTGGGGCCATAAATGTGGTGTGTCAGTCTGGCGTTATTTATTTATTGCAAGCATCTATAGGTTACGAAAACTGCTTAACATAAGGCGGGTCATGCTTGTTTGCCGACTTTGTTATAGAAATATATATATCTCTGAATCCACTACAGTAATTAATGGCTTAAGCCAATATTGGGTGCAATCAAACAAATGCAAGTGGTCATCCAGATAGCCGGCTGTAAACTCATTCGAATAATGGAGCGGGTATACAATCGATAGATTGCATCCTCCAGCTCCGGCAGACGGTTACCGATAGCTTAAATATTCATACGCTAATATTGTTAAGGATTGCTAAAGGGTAGCTTAACTGGGAGTTTCATAATGCGGAAATAAAAATTAGGAGTCCTGATGAGTATCGCGCATACACTTAAAATTGATCGAAATTCATAAACAATTTTTCGAAATTTATTTTCCATCAATTTAAAAAAATGTCATATGCAACCTTTTTACAAACTTTTTATCGATTTGTGATATTCGATTCAAAATAATTATTTTTGCACAGAATTTGTACCTTATTACAGTTCTGTAGTGTACATTATATTTATGTGAGATTCGAAATAGTACATTGTTACACGAGCGGTGAAAGTGACTTATTTTTCCCGAGACGGGGTTTGGCGCCCGAGCGTAGCGAGGGCGCTAATAGTTCGAGGGACAAAATAAGTATTTCACCCGAGGTAAACACTGTGCTTTTCATTACGAATACAAGGAAAGTAAAAATAAAAACAGGAATTGGCTAAAGAAATAATACAAAGAAGCATGAACAATACTCTACAACTCGAAAAAAAAAAGTTCGGATTGCCGCCTATTTTGTTTTTTTTTCGTTGGCCGGCCAACTTCATTATTTAGCCAGTATTTTTAATTTTCATTTTTAATTATTATTATAATATTTTGACCAAATCTATGTTATTTTAAAGAAATTGTTGAAACTAAATTATAATTAAGTCATTTAAAAGTATATATTCTTTAATTAATACTCAACTTTATGTTATTTCAATTTTACATCGTGCTGTAATTGAGTGACTGTAGAAAAAGTTTGAACATGGTTCCATAGAAATGTGAAAATGGAACTAGTTTTTTTATAATTTGACAGCTGTCAGTTGAAAGCGATTCTCCCGGGCCGGAAAAGTATTACTTTCAACCCGCTCCTCAGGCAACTTCAGACCTACTTTCAGAGTATGAGTAATGAAAAATAATTTGTATCTAAAATAAACTCTAAATAGGTGGGGTGTAATTCTGTTATTTTAGTAATACAAATTAGAATTATTCGAAGCTGCCGATAGATACCATTAGTAGAATTCATAGACGCTGAAATATATGATACAATTATTTTTTCGTCGCTAGGCATCCTACTAATATTATAAATGCGAAAGTTTGTGAGTGTGGATGTATGTATGTATGTATGTATGTATGTATGTTTGTTACTCCTTCACGCAAAAAATACTGAACGGATTTGGATGAAATTTGGAACATAGATAGATTATAACCGGGATTAACATATAGGATACTTTTTAACCCAATAATCCAATACTACGCGGATGAAGTCGCGGGCACAGCTAGTATTAAATATGGTACTAAATTGATATTTATGAACTCATAATTACCCGTTTTTCATTAGAAATCTCACTCAATAAATTTATATTTATGAACATGGTTTTATCTTCTTTCAAAAGACATCTCACTCGACGGCAAAAAAACTCCTCACTTTATTGGACGTAACATCCGTCATATTAATATTGTGCGTATAAAATAGCCTATTCCACTCGGACCATAATACAAAATCTATTGATACCTGATTAAGCAAAATCAGATTTGAAGTTGAGGCGTTACGGTAAGACATAAAAATGATATAAACATACATAGTGCTAAATATATAACGCTTCTTTTTAGCTTTGCCGTAGTCGGGTAAAAGGCGGCACAAAACTTGAAGATTGTGCACCATCTCACCCGTTTTTCCTAAAGGCTCACAATAAAAGCACTAGCAACCACATGTCGCCGATTTAATTGAAGATTTATAAAATTAAATTTACTTTTACCATTTTGGTTGTAAACCCTATATCATAAAGCGATAAACTACTACAGACCCTTTATCTAAGAAGGTATTTGCAGGGAATTTGTTCACAAACAAGTCACACAAAGGCTCCCTTAAAGTAGGTTAGACGCCAAACATTTTATTCCGATATCTACGTAGAAAAGCCAAAATTGGACCATTGCCAGCGTGAAATTGCTACTTACCTATATAAGTATTTCAATAATTGTCTTTATTGAAAATTCAGTTTAAGGAAAGGCTTGGAAATGTAACAGATTCTATCGGGTTCCAAATTACGGCTAATGGGAGAGAAGGATTGATTCCTTTTAACGACGCCGCCTTGCGGAGCATCTTTGACAATAATGGATTTTGTAGGCTTGGCTTGAGTATGACCTGATTAGGAGCATAATAATTTCTACTATAACGCCAATTTTTTATAGAATTAAGTCATTAAACCAGTGTACGACATGCCTTATGTTAAGCAGTTTACGTAGCTTATACACGCTTATAATACCAAAGGTTTTGCTCTCACGTTGCCGACCTGAAGGGAAGTGGGTATTGGGGTGTTTTTTTTTTTTTTTTTTTTTTCCAGGCCTCTATGGCCCGGCCGCGTTCAACCTCTGATATGGGGGTCAGAGTCCTTAACTATCACATTATTGCTGGGGAAGGGACAGGTGTTGGGCTTCCAGCTTTCACACCGATCGTAGGATACACAGCTATTATGTATTATAGCTGCTTTACGTCTATCTTCTGTAAGAGGGTGTCACAGCCCCGGCTGACCATATATAAGTACCTACCCGTGTATGCGCTGTAGTCAAGTTGCTACAGCATGACTTTACCTCTGTAAATACTCTCAGGATTCACAAAACTCATAAGAAGACTTGTTTTTGAAACGGGGACTCTACGTGGCGATATTTTTTTTATAATTATTTTAAGTTCTTTCTTTTCTTGTTGACGACCGCTTGGCGCAGTGGTTCGGGCGTAGGCCGCTCGGCTCACTGCACATGGGGTAAATTTCGGAAATGGCCTTTTCGCAATTTGCCCTGGTCTGGGTGTCATTAGGATTGTACGGTAACCATAGTACAAGCGTTGCTTTGTTTGGGACCATACAGCTGGTGTGTCAGTCTGGCGATATTTATTATTATCTTTATAACAAGGAGGATGAAGAAATAACGCATTCCATGTAAACGCAGAGTTCCATTAAGACATTCCCGCACGCATGCCAGACAACGTTAAATGGAAATATATGCTCGCCATCCAGCTAATAAACGAGCCAGCCACACTTAGCCGGGAATGTACGGGACTTATAAGACCGGCGACGGTTATGGGACCGACTGTTCGTCTTTGTTATTTTGAATCTTATTATTTCGCAATGTTAGGTTAAAATCGGGAGTGCTCCAAAAATCCGAAATAATGCTTCGGGGTTTGGATGAGGGTTAGGAATTTAATGGTATAAAAATTTGATTGAATTTCGACGAAATCTATTTAATTACTTTCTTATTGTCTGTCAAAAAAATGGATGGAAAGGCTTCTTCGTGTGAATGACCCCTTACAATGCACAAGAGAAAGTGGTTACTCTAAATTACGTTTTAATATTTCAGATCAAAAGGAAAACACGAGGGACGAGTGAATTAAATATTCAATAGCCTCTTGCGTACGAGAGAAACTTTGTTAAATTCTCTTAGAAAGTTCCTTTGAACTTTTATACAATTAAAATGTACAATTAATGAAGCCAGCGTGTTGCTTTGAAATGTTGGTACTACTTAAAAATAAATGAACACTGTATTAAACAAAAAAATACAATTATATTCAGAAATTTAAAAAAATGTAATAAAATAACGTTTTGAAAATTAGATTTACCGATAAGTTAGTTGATAAATTGTTTAGCAGGAGCTCCTAACATAATCGTATTGTCGTTCGACGACCGCTTGGCACAGTGGTTTGAGCGTGGCTGCGCTCACTGCACCGGGTGGTTGCGGGCTCGATTCCCGTCTGGGCAAATTTCGGAAATGGTATTTTCGTAATCTGCCCAGGTCTTGGTGTCACCGGGATCGCCCCCAGTCCATCGTACGGTATCCATAGTACAAGCGTTGCTTAGTTTGGGACCGTACAGTTGGTGTGTCACACCAGTGTGTCAGTCTCAAGAACTTTATACATAACACTGGATGTTTTAACACGAACAATGTTTTGAAGCAAAAAAATATGACCTTGAATTACGTCACGTGTTTGTTGCTTCTCTCTTTAGGGTGACAACATCGGATCTCAAGTTTAGGACTGACGGTTTCGGGCCCATATTAATAAATCGATCTCAAGTCTGAGAGAGCGATCTTAGAAATGTCAATGTTTCTTATGTCATACCAGTACAAAAGCGCAGTCAAGATCGTTACAAGACTTATGTGTTAACAATGTACACTGCTTATTAGATGCTACGCATATTTTAAAGCTTACTAGAAATGTCTGATTATAGGTACATTAACAACGCCGGACGGAAATGTCATTTAAATTTATTAAAGAACTTCACATGGTTAAGCAAAAAGTTACAGGTGGACATGTCAACTATCATAGTATAAAAATAAATACATATATGTACGTCTTGCAGCGCAGACACTCAGTTCTTCTGTCGCTGATGCTATTGATTTCTTGTGCAACAATGGTGATCCCAATTTCAGTGGAAGTTAAGCTACCACAAAATTTATTAGAATAGTAAATAGATTGTTTGATGATAATGAATAGTCATGTCATCGTGACTTTTCTAATCTTAATCACATCACACCTGTTTTTTGTATTGTATTGTTATTAAATGTGTTTGTTATTGCTATTACTGGAACATATTTTTAAAGAAAGAAGAAGAATCAATAATTTATAAAGCTTCCAGGTCACCGCAATCAAAAGATACAACCATTTAAGTCACATCACATATGTTGATACGCGTTACAAACTCACTCATCATAAACAAGTAAAAAAAATGAAACAAGCCAGTGAAACCATTTCCAAAATTACTTAAAATTTAAAAATATAAATATGCGGTATGTATCAGCTAATATATTTCAGCTATCTGTGGAAGTCCCGTCAAAATCGGTCCAGCCTTTTCGGAGATTACCCGGAACAAACCGCTTCAACCCGCTTTTTTGTTACCTATGTATTGTACGAGTATCTACTTGCATATGGATTTAGTGAAAAGGTGTTATTTTGATATTACAAACAGGCACTAAAAATTTATTTGTTTGTATAAATAACCCAACCGGCATTCGAGCTTACGCGCGTTCTCTGCGTGACGGCATAACTGTCACTAACTCACAGCGCGGTACCAGCGCGAGCACGTATGCGAGCCGAACGCCGCGCCGGCTCGGCTCCTGCCTAGGGTCGAAGTGTGCAGGGGGCAAAGTGAGGTATACGCACCCGTCATAAAATAGGTACCCATTGTGATTGTGGTACTTATAAACTTAGCACAATCACAATATATGGTGGGTACTCATATTGTTAAGGCTTGTCAACCTTTTTGGTATATAGTTTCTCTTTTGACTTTATGGTGTTTGTAGCCTAGCAACAATAACAATATAGATTTTCATTAGCATATTTTCTACAGCATTTTTACTTTATCATTAACCCATTGGAGCAGGCTTGGGGACCGAACACATATAAGTGTAATAAGATGATTGACTTTGGAACATATGATTAGTATAATACTTATGTATCCTTCCTTACTCAGAAAATCTGAAATACAGTGAGAAGATGGTCACCCTTCTTAGGTCAAATGTTCATGTAAAAACTAAATGAATATAGTACGAAAAGTACAACATAAACTGTTATATCATTAATCAATAGCCACACAATACTAATAATAATCATTTATTGATGTTTTATTATGTCTCCCATTAAAAATAATATAAATATGGTTAAATACGGTGATTAGCGTAAAATACAATTACCCGTGTAACTTAATGTTTGAGTTTGGTATCCATACACTTCTGCAATTTTGCACAACACAATACATCGTTTAAATTACAAGAATACACTTTTATTTAAGCATTAAACTAATTTAAAAATGCGAAGTGCTTGAAAATCTTTGACAGTTTGGCCATAGTGTCAAATTGAGTGTTCTATCAGTGTTGCTAAATTATTAAAATAACAGCTACCGACAATCAGGAAAGTGAACCGTTGATATATTTTTTGGTTTTCTATATAAAAATAAATACTGAAGTCAAAAGAGGATTCTCAAATTGAGCATATGTAATATGTAAATAAAATCCATAAAAAACAGACACGAAAACCATGGACTTGCGAAATCTTGGCTCATCACACGTTAGTTTGGGTATTTTTTTGTGTTTATCATGGCAATTTCAGATGAAGTGTGAGAGGGTCAGAGCATATGTATGTATGTAAAAAAACCTGTCTTCACTCCATAGTTCTACGTGATATCTCCAGTGGTATTCTAACCTTCTTGGTCAGTCTGGCGATATTTGTTATTTATTATTGTCATCAGAAATAATGCTGTCACTGCCATTATTATTATTTATGTAATTTGTCAGAACGGCACACGTGTACATTAGCGTTACGCTATGTTAATATAAAGGGCTATGTTCTATTTACTCACCCTACAGGATAAAATACCTCATCAAAACCCATAACAATCATCAAAATTCGAATAACAAGTACAGTCTGCTACAAAAACGGAACACGTAAATTACATGGTTATAAAGGGTATGAATATCTTACAAATATTTATATAAAATCATCATCAATTTCGAGGCAATTATCTAGATGGGAATCGCAAATTACTTAGCATTGACAAAATGGCCCATTAAACTCATTTGAATTAACACGATGAGTCTAGTGCTATTAGCGAGCCCCAGATTATGGGTGATCAAAGCGTTTTAATACTTTATATTTTACGAGAGAAATGTACTTTGTCACGTTTTATTGAAATAATACTAAGTAATTAAATGGTTTAAAATGTTAAACATTGGTCATGTTTAGCCATTGTACTTATTTATGTCGGTAAAGCAGTTACTATAAGTTGGTACTTTACCGACGTGACATAACGATACGCACATACTGTACGCTCTTTTATGTATCATACTTAAGTGAAGTTCATGCGGTGAATAAATATATATCCTTTTCTTATACTAATAATGATACAGTTCACGAAAATAAGACAATTTAACAGGTATTTTACTACCGCCCTCTCTAAGGACTTTTACAGAACTATTTGAATTGAAGTACCTATATTTCTGTCACCAAAATTTACTCGATATAACTTAAAAAATTATAGGCAGGCAGACGGATAATTAACACCAGTCTAATAGTAAGTAAATATACAGCAGAAGAATATAATAGTGAGAATACATCCAGCAGTCAACATTAGTACCTTCAAATTACTAAACTGAAAATTGCCGAACGCGTGGAGTACGGCTCGGCACCTATATAATGCGTTTCCGCGGTTCTGACGTTATCTGAATTCCAATGACATCGCCCAACAAAGCAAATGCAGAAATCAAATGCATTAGACTGTACTGTTGCCAACAAAATTCTGATTGAGAAATAGAGAAAAATAAACGTTTTCCATTTTTAAAACCCTGTTCAACTACATCGGACTTAAAAGAATATAAATTGAATAGGGAAGCGACATCTGTTCCTTTATCCTACTAATATTATAAATGCGAAAGTTTGTGATTGTGGATGTTTGTTACTCTTTCAGGCAAAAACTACTGAACGGATTTGGATGAAATTTTGAATACAGATAGTTTATAACCGGGATTAACACATAGGATACTTTTTATACAGATAATCCCGAAATTTTACTTAAGTTAAATACTACGCGGACGAAGTCGCGGGCACAGCTATTGTCAAATAAAAAGGTTGATTTGTCCGATTTTAAATTAAAAAAAAATCTTAATAAATAAATTCTGCTGAGTGTCTTCTGGAGCTGACTGTACTTACAAAAAAATATAACAGCGACAGAGCGATAGATTGGAATACAATTTCGATTGGTTTTATTGTTAGTATTGTTGAAATGGCGTTGAAATATGAAACATCTGTGTGTCATCTTTTTAGAATTTATTACTTACCTGCATGAAAATTCAGAAATGCATTCCAAATTCTAATGCAGACATTCAAATATCGTAAAACAAAGCATACAATACAATTTTCGAGTAGACTTTTTTCTATATTTATTTTGCAAAACATTTCCCACACCTGTACAATGTAACAGATACTTATTCTATTTGTAAGTAATCTATGAGTACTCGTAAAACGATGTTCTGAATATAAAATAAGAAGGTAACAGAATAGCGGCAATTTCTGCTAACATTTCGCATCAATACATGTGCCTAACATCTTATATCTTGTTCTCAATAATCTGATACAGGGGACAAGGCTCTATTCTCGGCTGGATATTGGATTTGGTCGTGTTTCGAGCCAAGAGGGCAGAGCTATACCATTGTGGCTAGAGACACAAGTAATTCCGAACAAGCTTGAACACACTGGACGCTGATGGGACTGACGTAGCCGACCGCAGAAGGGTGCTAATTTATGGAAGCTACAACTAAAATAAATTTTGACCCATCTAATAATAGTGCTGTCACGCATTGCGCTTATGGTGCGGATGGCAATAAATTTAGTATGTTTAACATCATAATTATTGGCACCTGTGTGTGGGTTAATACAATATTTTAGTCCAGACTTAAACTGGTCTAAATTAATAGCTGCTCTAATAGGATTAAATATATTCATTTGAGCACCGACTATGTAAATAAAAACTATACATTATATATATTGTTTTAAAATATTTATTAAAAAATAACGATCTATTTCGGTTATTGTAAACGAGAAGCTTGTAATTTTTACAAAAAATCTTGCCATCTTGCTTGTATTTGGAATATTCTCTTGCTAAACTCTTGCTTGACCGAATTCGATTATATTTTTCTGGTTCTTAGCTATAGTTGGAGCTATGCCGCTATTGTCGATATTCAGAAAAAAACGCTAGCAAATATGCGTGCACAAGCTAATTTTTTCTACAAAAACAATGGCCTCATTTTGATAATTCTTTCTTCTCACAAAATTGCCAATTTTTACATCCCTTTACGCCGGTTCAGTATAATACATCATTCAGAGCTATTCATCGCGCACAAAGGCGAAACAGCAAATTTTCCACTAGCACCCGTCTGTCCCTTCACGGCCGGCCTCACATCCCGACAGCTTGCTTACAAACAAACAAAAAGCCTATAAAGATATGAACACTGTGTCAGCGTTGCTTGGACATACATTTTACTCGGACTTTGGTACTTATAACAATACTTACTGACCCACTGATAACAATATTTGAATTATTAATTGCTTACCTCGTTTCATAAATCGTAATTTTCGTGAATTACCTTTTCCTAATTTACCCTTGTCTGGGTGTCACTGGGATCGCCCCCAGTCGATTGTACGGTGCCCATAGTACAAGCGTTGCCTAGTTTGAGAACATAGAGTTAGTGTGTCAGTCTGGCGATAGTGTTTTATTTATACATCTATACAAATAAATAAAATTGGAGTGTCTGTTTGTAATATCAAAATAACACCTTTTCACTAAATGCATATGAAAGTACATACGACACCTATAACAAAAACGCGGTATAAAAAAATTTTGTCTGTCTGTCTGTCTGTCTGTCTGTCTGTCTGTGTGTTTGTTCCGGGTAATCTCCGAAACGTCTGGACCGATTTTGACGAGACTTTCACTGGTAGATAGCTGATGTTATAAGCAGTAACTCATGCTACTTTTATTTTAGAAAAACTATTTTTTTAAAAATGGGTCGTGCCGCGCAGGCTCAGAACGCGAGAGCGGGCTTTTTTGTTAAGTTAAATTCCACGCGGACGAAGTCGCGGGCTCAGCTAGTTTTATATAAAATTGCCAGTCAGTAAAATAACTCAAGAAAATATATCTCGTATTTATTTAATGGTAAGAAGCTTGATGTGTTGTTTAAGTACTTTGCTACAAATTATCGATCGGCGCAGCTTGCAGTGTACTTAATCACAAAGTATTTTATTCATAACTCTCATTTATGTTACAAACATATGTTCCCGAACATGACATGTGTTCCAGTCTCAATACTTTCAGTGTTGTAAAAGGACTTTTACACTCGCCAATAGGTTGTATATAATGTACATTTAGGCACACCTGTCATCTTATCAGTGTTCTCTGCCGTTATTTCTTTTGAAAGTTATGAAATATTATTTTTCTTATTTTAGGCGAGAAGAAAGGCAAAATAAAAATATTTTATACAAGAAAGTAATGAATAACGAGTTGCTTTAAAAGAAACAGTGAGTAACTTCCTTAACTTCTTTTAACCTCCCCCCCCCCGGGTTGGGCTTCCGTATCTCTCCCTCATCGTTCAGAACACAACTATAAGAGCTACTTTATGCTGATCTTCTGTGAGAGGTTGGTACTACCGGTCGAGCCCGCATATGAGCTGTAGGCAATTGGCTACAGCTTGGCTCTACGTTTTTATTAAGTCGACCACATTTAATTTGATCTAGGAACACAATAATAGAATAACAAATGACAATAAACAATATTAATAAATAAATATCACCAGACTGACACACCAACTGTACGTAAAGGTCATTTCCGAAATTTGCCCCGGTAGGAATCGAACCCGCACCCACCATGTGCAGTGAACCGAGCGACCCACGCTCGAACCACTGCGCCAAGCGGTCGTCAAACACCGTCAAACAATGAAAAAAAAACTAACCCAAGCTGTAGATTTTATTCATCTGTTAAATAAATATCTAATAGGTGACCGTTGTCAAAACTGGGCCGCGATCCAACACCTGAGCCAAATTTAATTTATCATGAACGGACAGAAAGTTGGCGAGTGATAAATCCATCCGGCTGACATGAGATAAAAAACGTTCAGATGAATGAATGGAAGATTAAACGAGACGCGAGATGAAAGGATCGAATCATTTATCCTCGGATTGCAATCGATCTGTTTGGAAATTTATGGAGCGGTATGTGAAAATATGCGGTTTTTATTTCAATAGAAGTTTAGGATGTTAGAAACACTAACGACCACTTGGCGCAGTGGTTCGAGTGTAGACCGCTCGGCTCACTGCACATGGTGGTTGCGGGTTCGATTCTCGCCAGGGCAAATTTCGGAAATGGCCTTTTCGTAATAAGCCCAGGTCTGGGTGTCACTGGGATCGCCCCCAGTCCATTGTACGGTACCCATAGTACAAGCGTTGCTTAGTTTGGGACCATACAGTTGGTGTGTTCGTCGGGCGATAATATTTTTTATACTGTAGCTCACTGAAATCACAGAAATTCAACGATTGGCGTCATAACACTAACAACACAGTGGCGTTAGTGCAATCATTTCGCGGCAGTACTCGTAAGCTACCCCCGGGGACCCCTTTCAGCGGAAACTGTGTTTACAGTGATGGTAGAAAGGTAGGAAATGGTAGAAATTTCTACTGCGACTTTTGTGTTAACACAGGATGTCTCTCAGTCTGAAATCGCATGTCATACTTGTGGTGGTACAATTAAATGGTGAACAAACAATGAACATTTACTCGAAATTCGAACACTTTTGCTACATTTTTTCTACTTAAAAAATGTCACATCTCAAGTATCTACAACGCAATTTTTTTGCAAAAAAAATCTAAAATTTTGTGGACTGCTACTCGTAAATGCGTTTCAGACTATTTTCTAGGCTATTGGAAGTGTTCTAAAGCTGCAACACGAATGTCGTGGCAAATATTCAGAGGCCCGTAACTGGAGCCTATCTGTATTAGACATCCATGTATATATATCAGAAACCGTATATATAAAGTCATTTACTGGCCATTTACCACCGTTATCAATAGGTAATATAACAATGCTAAGAATCCGCATCGTCACACTAAAGATACACAATAAGCGAAAACGGCAAGTTTTGTGGTAATCTTCATCATTACTTCACAAAGTAAGGAAGTAATTCGGTGAAAAAATGAAGTAATAATGGGAAAAGTTATTTTATTAACTGTTTGGCGTCTGAAATATGAAAGTTCACTGAACAAAGCTAACACAGTTTCGTTTCATGGTTCCTTTATCATTTATTTTATTAATTTGTTCACGAATTTACGGGAACAGCGAAGTTGGAATAGGAAGGAAACAAGGCATACAAATGAACTTTTCGTGTTTATTCCAAGAAGCGAACAATATAACTGCATCGTTATTTTACTTGACCGAACGGAATACTTTGTGAGAAAATAACTTGGTGCCGCAAAAACATACCTATTTTATTTTTACATTTGAGAACTAAAACCGCGGATGATTTTGTTTTATCATACTATTTTTTATACTACTTTTTATACTATACCTAAGAATCCATCTAGGTGACCCCAGTCCAATAAAATGAAAATTTAAAAAACCCCCGATGCGACGACTTTATAAACCACAAAAGAGCTGATAATTTTCAAACGGCTGAACCGATTTTCATGAAACATAGCTAAGAACACTCTCGATCAGAATACCTTGCTAACAAATAAAACAAAATTTAAATCGGTTCAGCCGCTTGGGCACTATGATGCCACAGACAGACACACAGAAAATGTGAAACTTATAACACCCAAAACCAAACATAAAAATCGGTAATGCTGTTTAGGAGGAGAATACTAACGAATAAACGTATACTGGAATGTGATACGAGTATATAAAGATGTGTCATTGAAATACTTACCTAGCAGTTGACAGATAGTGTAGTATCATAATAAATAGTTAGTAGGTATGTGGCGATTTTATTGGTCACATTTTTGTATTGTATTGTTATTAATTGTTTGTTATTGGTATTTGTTATTTGACACTGGCGAAATACCTATTAACTTGGGTGGGCCATATTTATAAAAAAGGGGGACTACCTGCTTCATAGCTCAGTAGACTATCCCAAACCAAAGATTACTAGCTTCACCCAGCTTTGCTCAGGTTGACAAGGAATCAAGCGAACCTATTGACCGAAGCGGACGGACTCGCTTGCACAGAACAGCCAAGTGGACGGTCACCCTTATACCCTTCTGTGAAAACAAAGGCCTATCCAGTTTGGTGGGTGTTTTGCCAGTGTCAAGTAACAAAGATCAGCAAACATATTGAATGACAATACAAAACAGAAACGTGACCGTTCACATTGGGAAACCAAAATGGTGGGCATATCGATACTATCGTTCGTTATCGTTTCCCCAATGTTTGTGACAGATAACAGATATGACAGCCAATGTTCGTGTGTTCTGGTTATGGCATCGATTCCCATTGAATAAAACATACCGTTACGAGGCTGCTCACATAGAGCGGGCTTTTGTTAGAACACATGGCATTGGGGAAAGACTTGTAATATTCAGCAGGTAATTATGGAGTCGGTTGGTTTTAGGTGTGACTTATGACTGGTTGTGACGTTTTGTTATTTCCAAATGTCAGAGAGTACATTTTTGAGTAATTGTGTAATATAGAAATTGTGAAATACTGAGTCAAAGATTCAAAAATTATCGTTTAGAGATAACACGTAATTTGTGGTTATCGGTAATCAAATCTAAGATATTACTTATGGAAGGTGTTTCCTGAACTTTATTTTGTTTTGCAGCGATTTATATTTTGTAATTTTCGGTAATTCACAGGAAGAAGCTGACACTGTTCTCTATATTAATTTTTGACAATTTAATATCGGGTTAAAGTAAAAAATATTATTAGTGCCGGGTTGAAAGTGTGAATTACCGCTTTTTTAACTTTAAAAGTCGTATGAAATATAATACTGAGGTATAGCAGCTGTAATTAAAAATAATCCGTACTGTGTACAAACTGAAGTTATGGATTCACTTTAAATATAATACTCAATAGCTTACTTAATATGATGAAAACTTACTTTTATTATCAGATTCAATCTTCGCTTCATACTTCAATAGATTCAAAAATTCTACACTCATTTTACTAAGTCCATTTGAATTACTACTTTACATCAAAATTTTAGTTTTAAGTCACCAAAATAAACGTCACAACTTTTCTAAAAATGAATTGCCTCAAAGTTAAAATGAAATAAAATAAACAAGTATTTCTAAAAACAGAATGTTCAAAACAGACACGCACAGAATGTTTCGTGTTGGATATCGTAGCGGTAGGGCGGGCGAGACGCGCGGCGTGCGGCTACGCCGGCCTACGTCGTAGCACTGGCGTAGCAGTACAGTAGAACTCGCGTGGATTAGCTCGTAGCGAGACAAGCGTGGGTGGAATAAAAGGCAGAGTTAGTGACTAGGTAAGTATTTATAAAAAAGTTTAAGAAAACGGATTCATGGATGTTTTAAACACAAATTAGAAGGTAGGGCCCTGGTCGTCACATAAATGTAGATATCGTTGAATATATAATGATTATTAAGTGCGGTGTAACTAAATAATAATTGTATCTGCAACATTATATAGCGGAACCCTTTTTATGTTGAACAATTTTCAACGAGCATTTAATTCAATAAAAATGTCGTTGTTATCGTTATTCTGAATTTTAAATGATGTTGTACTACATATTTATACAATACTAGCTGAGCCCGCGACTTCGTCCGCGTGGAATTTAACTTAACAAAAAAGCCCGCTCCCGCGTTCTGAGCCCGCGCGACAGGACCCATTTTTTTAATTTTGTTTTTCTAAAATAAAAGTAGCCTAAGTTACTGCTTATAACAACAGCTATCTACCAGTGAAAGTCCCGTCAAAATCGGTCCAGCCGTTTCGGAGATACTCTTTGATTTTATGTGTTTTTATTTTTTTACGCGGAACCCTAATTGTTTTTCTAAAATAAAAGTAGCCTAAGTTACTGCTTATAACAACAGCTATCTACCAGTGAAAGTCCCGTCAAAATCGGTCCAGCCGTTTCGGAGATTACCCGGAACAAAAACACAGACAGACAGACAGACAGACAAAAAAAATTTTTATCGCGTTTTTGTTATCGGTGTCGTATGTACTTTTATATGCATTAAGTGAACAGGTGTTATTTTGATATTGCAAACAGACACTCCAATTTTGTTTATTTGTATAGACTAGCTGACCCGACAGACGTTATCCTGTCTTTTAGGGGTATGGAAAATAGATGTTGACCGATTCTCAGACCTACCTGATATGCACACAAAATTTCATGAAAATCGGTCGAGCCGTTTCGGAGGAATATGGTAACTAACATTGTGACACGAGCATTTTTATATATAACATTATAATTGACGCTATATTTTGAACACACTTTAACATAATTTTTGGATTGAGCGGTAAATTGAATCGTCAGCTTAAGGGATGTTGGAAGGGTGGATATTGGCATCGAAAGCCGGATACCTGCGGAGACAAAGCTTTCCTTGGAACATTAGGGTTATATCTTGATTACTGTGTGATGTGTTTGATCCTACCGTAAGCTGTAACATGAAGGTCAAGAGCAAAAACTAATGTAATATAGGTATATAATAATGTACGTTCTTAAGTAAGTAGGTTTTGTATAGCTGCCTGTACTTGAAGCCGTTCATAAGAAGTGTCACAAATCACGCAATAAATGGCGGACTTAAATGTCAACAGCCCAATATTCGAGTTATTTTTGGATGTTTGGGAAATATTATTGCTAATGACAGTACCCACTGCAGCTGTAGGTATGCCACGAATGCGAATAGTTGCTGTATTGTTTTTTTTACTATAATTATACTAGGTGATTCAAAATGGGTATACTATTTTTTTTGCAACTTATCTTTGTAAATCTCAAACTATCGGCTTTGTGGGACAGTTGAAGTACTAAAGGTTTTGTAGACTTGTGAAATCGGTCAACAGCTGTATTCCTATAACACCTTTTGTTTTTCAAGTTCCCTCCAAAGCTGATGGTTTTAGAATTACAAAGTTAAGTTTTGAAAAAAAAAGTATACCCATTATGTGTCACCTTGTATATAATTTACTCGTTTACATTATGTTATAGATGTGACTAATCGTTAATACATATTTTAACTAACTACGTATATGTATATAGAAGAACAGAAGTAAATACTGTAGTGTATGGCGCCCTTAGTTAAATATGTATATGTGTTAATGAATAGCTGGTGTCTATGTTTGACATCTGTCAAGTGTTTGACAGCCCGCCATTGTAGTGTTTGTCGCAGGTTGTTACTTATTGTTACTTGTTACTTCCAAGGCGAGAACTGTCAAGTCTCTGCTCCCAATTGTTTTTAATATCCCGAATACAGAAAATAATACGCAGTTTTTTTGTCCATCATAGTCAAAGTTTCTGTAATGTAACCAGTTTATGCTGGCATATAAAACAATTCAATTGACTTAGTGCCTGGGACAGATGTTCACTAATCGCCTCGCACGACATTCATTTTAAGTGAATGTCATGCCGAAAAAAGCCAATCGATATTATACCGATCAATCGGTCAATATACCTTTACAACCAACACGTGTAGATACACGTAATTGACGTGTGACGTGGAGAACTTAAAACAATTGCTGTCATTAATTATTTTTGTTGCTCAGACGCGGTCGCGTTCCGACCTAGGGTCGTATTTAAGCAAACTATGTAAAAATAACAATTAGTAGGCGCCTTTTGCGTAAGTGATTTTGTCTTTATACATCTTGCCATTTTTTGTTTATGTTTTGTAAAAAATAAATAATATTTAATTGAGACGCTCGAGTGAATCTGGATTCACTATACGGATTTCAGAATTCATTTGCTCAGTAACCATAACAGTATTTAAAAACAAATCATCTGTATTCTGAAACCCTTGTTTACTGACATTACACTTGACATTCTAGAGAGATTAAGTCGCAGACTCCGGGGACGCCCGCGAACTTTTGTTAAAGGAAGATTTGTTTCAGTTGATAAATAGAGACCATAATCATTCTCGTGGAGGAATAACGTTTAAGGTTTTCTTAACATAACTTTAAACATCTCTAAGTAGGTACTTAGTAGGTTTCCTAAAGATTACTTTTTTTCACTGGGATTGAACGAAGAGTTCTTAGGCTGAGCGCTTATAAAAGTAAGTACTGGATTACTTCTCAAATTGGATTCACTTTACAGAGTTGAAAAACTTGTAAAAAGTTGAAAAATTACAGTTTACTCTCTTCTTGAAGGTTCCGGAAATTAGAACAGAAGGTATCTACTTTAACCTAAATATCGAATCTTCAAATAAATAAGTGAACATTTTGTTCATCAAACTACAACTTATGCGGTATAAACAGTATTTCAAACACCTTGGAGCATGTTATGTGAAACTCTATGTCAGTAATCACAAAGAGCTATTTGTTCCGTGCAGTTAATGAGATGGAGCAATAATAAAGAGATGTTTTGTTTACTTCACTAATCACGATCCTTGACATTCGAAATGTGAACATGCCATGACAATTATAGGTAGTCGTTTTCTGTCGAAAAGGAGCTTGCGAAATCGATTCCTGTCAACTTGAGCCAATCCGAGTGAAGCTGAGGAAATGAAGCGATCCTATTCGTCGCAGCGGGCGGCCCGCTTCATAATACACTGTTACCCTTAAAGGGTTAAAATATATTTTTTGAATAATAAGACTGCTACAGCGGAAAATAATATCTAACGGATTAATATCAGCCAGGATTCAAGATATTAAAATGGTCCATGAGTTATGGCTTCACAAAACTTTGCGAACAACTTGAGCGTGCGTGATAACTCCCAGAGATGTGAATTTAAATCTCTCGTGGCTTTATGAAATCCTAGTACTTCATTCGGAAGCGACTAACTTTCCATGAAGTAGGTACTCCTGAAACACTTGGATTATTATGTACTTATCCTATACCTACATTCTTAAATACAAATAGAATATCAATTTGACCGTTCGCTTAGCGGTCAAACACACGGCAAACCCGACACCAATAATTTCCATATTATATTTTACTGTATCTTGTCAAACCTTACCAAACAATACAAACACAGTGATCCATTTATGACCGATTTATATCACGTCGCTCTGTTAAATCCAGACTCCAAATCTGTACTAGCGTTCCTAATAAATTTGAGCGTATATAAATTACACGAGGCGGACGGATCCGCTCACGAATTTCAATTAAACACGTCCCAAGCGCATACAGTCTAGACGAGTTATATTAGAGCACAGTCCCTAAAACTACTACTTTTATTGGTAGCGCCATCTTTCGTGATTCTTACCTACTAGTCCTTCACAAGGGGAGCCATGGTTTTACGGAAGTACAGCCAAGCTGTAGCCAATTGACTACAGCTCATATACGAGCTGGCTAGACAGGGGTAGTACCACCCTCGCACAGAAGATAACCTATATCTGCGTTTCATACGATGAATGAGAGAGCCGGAAGTGTTTCTTTCTCAGTATGTATACATGCACGTAAGAAACTTACTCACAATTCAGTACGCGTAGCGGAGTTCTGGGTTGGTCTCGATACGGAAGGAGGATGTAGCCTGAACCATAATTGAAGTACATATTTTAATAACAGGTGGAAATCTATTCAATCAGTATTTTGGAATGTCCAGTCTAATCGAATTAAAAGGCCGATTTCATCTTAATTTTGACAGCAGCCTTGAATACGATTACGCCCTCGATATGAGTCCATACGAGTACGCTCTTGATATTTCAATATGTATACAGGGTGTCCCAAAACTCAACGTCAAAACGAAACGGGGTGACAGGATTGATTGTTACCATCATGAGAAAAATAAGAAAAAAAATCTATCCCATGCAGTTTGAAAATTATGGGCATTTAAGAAAAATCTAGAAATTTGGTCAAACTGTAACCATTTTTCGGTTATTGTGGTTAATTTTTATTATTATTGTTAATTTAAACTTTGGAACCGTAACCCTAAATAACATTTGTAGAATCACAGTCAAAAATAATGCCACAATTGCCCCAAGTTTCCTAGAATTAAGACTATTTGTTAAACAATGAATTTAAAATTTTCAAAATTTGTCGACTTTGAAAGGCCCTCCTTTAAAAAAAAAGTACTAGAGTGCCTTGGCAAGTGCCATTAAAAGTTGGCGGATTTAATCAGGATTGTAAAATGGTCCAATACTTGTTAGTTTTTACTAAAAAAAACGAGTAAAAAAATAAAAACCTCAAGTAACCCGATTTTTGCTAACCCATTTTACTCAGTTAAAATGTGTTTTAAACGCACAAGGTCTTGGTAGGTTCTTAATTTTACGGAAAAATGATGAGAGAGATGGATAGTAGACATGTTTGCCATGAGTGAGAGAGACAGATAGTGACCAAGCAAATGGCTACGCTACTAGTCTGACACCAGTTAGTACGTTTCGCTCATTCATCTACTGCGCACCTTTCCGTTGAGAGCGTAGCCGAGCTGCGTGAACAAATTTCTCAAGCTGCTGAGGACATCAACTCTCGACGATATGCCAGGCATAATTTTCAAACTGCATGGGATAGATTTTTTTTCTTATTTTTCTCATGATGGTTACAATCAATCCTGTCACCCCGTTTCGTTTTGACGTTGAGTTTAGGGACACCCTGTATACATATATGAATAAAATTTCTAATATTGCTCTCTGGATTTGAAGTCACTTAACAATGTAATTCAATACCAACCTAATTTAAAGAAAACAAAGTAATTATCTCCATAGGGAAAGTTCCGAACACAATCCAAGAATCAAATACACAACAACATTTGAACAAAGTTTGCAACCCGCCACACCATCCATCGACCCTCAGTTTCCTGAGCCTATAGAACTGATCCACTCACACCGGATAAAACTTCACGTAGAGTTCACAATCCCTTAAGCCCGACCCTTGATTAACCCTGCCCATGCAGTGCAAACAACCCAATATTATCATTAGGCTAGGATTATCCTATTTCAGAGCAAAGACCCACATTGTCTCCCTGCCTATCAATAGAGAATATCAGTGGCTTGAAAAATCGCTTGTAACTTAGTGTCAATGGGGTTTTAGTGACCTAGAGAGACATACGTTTTTGTTTCATCATATTTATCAAGTAGTTTCAAAGTAAATAACATAATTCAGCCAGTTTTTTAAGGAAAAAATGTATTATTTTTCCAACCGCTTGGCGCAGTGATTCGAGCGTAAGCCGCTCGGCTCATAGTTGCGGGTTCGATTCCCGTCGGGGCAAATTACGGAAATGGCCTTTTCGTAATTTGCCCAAATCTGGGTGTCACTGGGATCGCCCTCAGTCCATTGTACGGTACCCATAGTACAAGCGTTGCTTAGTTTAGGACCATGCAGTTGGTGTATCAATCTGGCGATTTATTTATTTACTAGCTGTGCCCCGCGACTTTATCCGCGTAGTATTGGATTATTGGGTTAAAAAGTATCCTATATGTTAATCCCGGTTATAATCTATCTGTGTTCCAAATTTCATCCAAATCCGTTCAGCAGTTTTTGCGTGAAGGAGTAACAAACATACATACATACATACATACATCCACACTCACAAACTTTCGCATTTATAATATTAGTAGGATCATAGGATTTGTTTTTAGGGTTTGCACATTTTGGTACAACACATAATTTTCTAGCGTTTACTCAATTTCACCATCACATTTGAGATCGTTTGTTACGCCGAAAATTATTTCCTAGATAAGTTAATATAAATTATCGAGACTAACCTTTGAACTTATAATCCAACAGCAATGGATTCCGAGCTCGATTATCAGCAGGTGTTCTCAGCGTGGCCACCTAAATATTCAATTCCTACCCGTGAAATCGGCCCCTATATTAAATTTCTCGGAAAATTTGTTGGCGCATTTAAACGATTGAAAGTTTGAAATAGGAGGACATCGCAGGCTGGCGGTACTCACAGGTATATTAAGGTGTTAGCGTGCTAGAGTGGTATAAATTTTAATGGTTGCCAAATCTTGGTTACCTGATTTCGTAACTCAACACTGTGGAAGATTGTTGATTTGGCAATAGCCTAAAAGTTTTTTTTACTAGCTGTGCCCGCGACTACGTCCGCGTGGAATTTAAATTATTAGTTAAGTTAAAAACCCGTCATAATCGGTCCAGCCTTCGGAAATACTCTTGGATTTCATGTGTTTTAACTTTTTACGCGGAACCCTATTTGTTTTTCTAAAATTAAAGTACTCCTTGTAACATCAGCAATCTTTCAGTGAGAGTCCCGTCAAAATCGGTCTAGCCGTTACGGAGATTACCCGAAATAAACATGAAACAGACATACAGACAGACAAAATATTTTAATATCACGTTTTTGTTATTAGTACCGTATGTTCTTTCATATGCATTCAGATGGAGGCTTATGAAATTCTTATAAATATTAAATCATAAAAATAAAAAATAAATATTTACAAAGAGCATCAATTGAAATATCGTATCCTCAATAAATGTAATCTGATATCGGTGTTTGCTGTAAGTCAATACTTGTTTATAGAAAAGTTTGATTCGCGCTTTGAAATACGAAACTCAAATATTCAGCGAGTGATTGAACGATCGCTCATGCTAACAAAATAATACAAGACTAACTTTTTTTAAATGGTTTTTCTTTATGTTTATGAACAGCGGTGCACATGCGTGCTTTAAAAAACGATGAGTTACCTATAACCTAATCCCCAAAATAAATAAATATCGCCAGACTAACACACCAACTGTATGGTCCCAAACTAAGCAACGCTTGTACTATGGGTACCGTACAATGGACTGGAGGTGATCCCAGTGACAACCAGACCAGGGCAAATTACAAACCCGGTGCATTGGGCCGAGTGGCTTACGCTCAAACCACTGCGCCAAGCGGTCGTCAAAATTATAAAAAAAATTACCAATTTGCGATAATCCAAACTTATATTTATTAATTAATATTCTGTATGTCTGCCTGCATGGTACTTTGAAGATTTAAGTTCTTTGCAATGTACTTATTTAATCTGAGGGGTTACAGATCTGAATTTGCTCATAACTCCTAGGACAAGTGTCACACAATGTTCAAAGTGCTGAATACGAAATCCAGGTTCCACCTTAGTAATCCCAGCACATAAAAATTATATTATCACAAATACTACGTCATAAAATTGAGCTGAGCGCGCTCCCTACAAAGGGTTTTACGAGAAACGCGCCGTTTCGGCCCCTCAGGGACCGAGAGACGCGTTATTTAATGTAGAGATAGTATAAACGAAATATCTAGTTTATTCACATTTCTATTGAGCTATTATTGAGCTGTCGGTAATTTCGAATAGACGCATGAGAAACATCTTTATCGAGACTATTGTCGATATGTTTAGACAATGGTGGAATATTTCGTAATACTAGGTGATACAAAATGGGTATACTATTTTTTTTGCAACTTAACTTTGTAAATCTCATACTATCGGCATTGTGGGACAGTTGAAGTACTAAAGGTTTTGTAGACTTGTGAAATCGGTCAACAGCTGTATTCCTATAACACCTTGTGTTTTTCAAGTTCCCTCCAAAGCTGATGGATTTAGAATTACAAAGTTAAGTTTTGAAAAAAAAAGTATACCTACCCATTATGTGTCACCTTGTAATATTTGCGCATAAGTTTTGGATATCATTTCGTACGTATTTCGACAAAAGGTTGAAAGGTTGAAAATAATTTATAATTTATTTGCATGCGCAAGCCAGCCGCGTCCTTGGTGTGCAGAGTGCGGAGCAGATTTGATATCATTCTGTAAATGATAGCCGACAGACAAGTCTGTCCTTTCATTCGGCATTGCTGCGACAAACATGTCACTGTAGCAATGCCAGTGAGAGGGGACTTGACAATATTGAGATACTAGCTGAACCCGCGACTTCGTCCGCGTGGAATTTAACTTAACATAACTCTAAATTGAAAATTTAAAAACCCCCGATGCGACGACCTATTCATCAAATGTATAATTTACCTAGTTCTTCCAAATAATGAAGTTAGCGCGATTTGCGTAGCTCCCGTAGCTCAGTATCCATAGCTCATCTCGCAAATTCATCTGGTACAACTAGTTTCGATGCCAGATTATTAAAGCGCCATTTACATAATTTGTTTTGGCTTCCTCATTTATAATCTGATGTACAATAATCAACAGAAAATCTGTGTAAAAGTATGAGACATTATTTTGTTATGACATTAGAAAAGACAACGAATCTAAATATTGATGCCACGGAGGTTTAATTCCTAGTAAAATATTATCAATTATGATTCAATTTGATGTAATAACTCTGGTTGAGGCGGACGGGAGCAGCCCAGGGGAAGAATTTTCAATAACGCTAAAATTATTTTAAATTAGATTTGTTTTTTATTATATTTTTTCTCAATGGCGGAGCAGCGCCCTCTAGAATGATTATAGCGTAATATTCCATGACCATTAACAAAACAAACAAAATTTTACGCATGCGCGTATCCATAATTTGAAACGTGACTTATGGAATGTCTTTAGTTCATACACAAATCTCATATAAAAATTGATAAAATATACATTTTTTCCAGAATCAGGGAAACTATTCAAATTTATAATATTGTAAAAAGCCAGTTCAGACTATTACGATCATTTAAAAATATAATAAATTGAAATCCAATAATCACAAATTTCGAATGGATTCGAGCCGTGGGAATTGGTTTTGGCCGTGAATGTGGCTTTTTTAACCTACAAAAGAGCTGATGATCTTCAAACGGCTGAACCGATTTTCATGAAACATAGCTAAGAACACTCTCGATCAGAATACCTAACTAACAAAAGAAAAAAAATTGAAATCGGTTCATCAGCTTGGGCGCTACGTGGCTACAGACAGACACACAGATACACAGATACACAGATACACAGATACACAGATACACAGATACACAGATACACAGATACACAGATACACAGATACACATGTTAAACTTATAACACCCCTCGTTTTTCGTCGGGGGTTAAAAAAAGCCCGCTCCCGCGTTGTGAGACCGCGCGACAGGACCCATTTTTTTAATTTTGTTTTTCTAAAATAAAAATAGCCTAAGTTACTGCTTCTAACATCAGTGGCAAATAGCTACAAACGCCACTAACAAAGAAGAAGAAGACAATACAGTACCAGAGACTTGACGGTTCTCGCCTGACAGTTTTAGCGACACCTATGGTTGTTGTCAGCTTTTTTTAAATGACTAAATGGTTTTGGCCAGAATGGGCATAACAACTTCACCCGGACAGAGGGCGAACGCAAAGTGCGCTCCAGCCATAGCCACATGTTGTCAGCTATGTTACAAGCTGTTAAGCTGCTGCTGTTGTACAAGTAACTTAATATTGTATTGATATTTGTGTTTTTAGATCATGGATATCTGAAACTAATTAATGTTATTTTATTGATTTATTTTGTTAATTAAGTTAATTGAAACCATTATAACCGATCCAATTTGCATCAATCTTAAATTTAAGAAAGATCTGCACCTCTCTTTTTTCAAAAGGATCTCTAAACTGATCATAATCAATTAATAACAAATGTCAAACAGAAGGCAATATCTCGAAAGGAAAAGTTAAACTTGACTTTGTAATTTAACCGCCCGTTTATAAGTATATGAGAAATAAAACGTCAAGAGTCGATGTCGAATAGATCCGAATCAAACGCATCGCCAATCGTGGACACAATTAAAACTTTTTCAATTTCGTGTCTCACGTTAGATATCTGACATGAGGGAAATAATTGTAAAATAAAAGAAGAAAGCCTCGTTGTTGAAACTCGAACTTGGGAAGACTCAGAGAGGAGGGAAGACTATATCTAAATATATATAACTCAATGGTGACTGACTGACTGACATAGTGATCTATCAACGCACAGCCCAAACCACTGGACGGATCGGACTGAAATTTGGCATGCAGGTAGATGTTATGACGTAGGAACTCGTTAAGAAAGGATTTTCATTAATTCTACCCCCAAGGGCATAAAATAGGGGATGAATAATCCCGAAATTTTTGTTAAGTTAAATTACACGCGGACTATTTCGCGGGCACAGCTAGTTCTTTTATACAATTACTAGCTATTTATTTGAGGTTACCATATTACTAGTAGCGCCTCCATCGGCTCGTGTCACTCGTTTAAAAACCAGTATGGCGAGAGAACCCTTATTGCCTATGTGATACCCTTGCCTACGTGTGGGATCCCTCTAACCACCACCCTTTTAAACTATAAAGTTCATTCAGACAGAAAGAAAGGAAAAAGGAAAAACTTTATTGCAACAAACACGAACCGAAAAAAAATCAAAACTTGTGCTGATTGGTGACAACCAGCACTGGTCTCCCATTGAAAACGTTTAGCGATATAAATAAATGAAATTATAGGTACTTGCCATCACTTTCTGTCCCGGCTCTTCCACTGTATAAAGCTAGATTAAACTACTTAAAATAAAGATTTATAGTTCTATCCTCTGAAAAACCCCTAGAGTCGACCTAACGGCGTTTTTATGCCTCTAAAATTGAGTCGTAAACATTATTACCGAGACACAGCCGGTTCAGCAGCGATGGCCGGCGCATAGCCTGGAAAGTGGATAAGACTCCAGCTTTCCTTCAGTCATATAAAAATCTTGAAATCTATGTAGTTTCGTTATAATCATTGTGAAGAATTGATAATAAATAGCTCCGAATTTATCGCGGACAACCTTTTGGATACCATTATGACTTCCATCAAAATAATTTCGAAAAAAGTGACGGGGCGGGAGTGGGGAAGCGGCAACGTAATGTGATTGGTCGATTGTAAATCTTGTACTCGGATACCTTTAGAAACGTTTGTCCTAGAGCGCGTCGTATGTAGTCCAAAGTATTGGGTCCTAGGTATTTTTTTTTTTTTTTTTTTTTCGAAATAGGCAAGTATTTGACCACAATCTCACCTGATGGTAAGTGACGATGTGGTCTACGGTGGTGCATACTTGCCTAGAAGGTACCTGTTCACTCTCGACTTGAAAACATCCAGGTTATAGTCAACCGGGAACAAAGACGCCGGCAAGGTGTTCCATTCCTTGGCAGTTCGCACAATAAAAGTGGAAGCGAAACGCTTGGTACGAACTGAAGGAATGTCCACGGTGTGTGGGTGCATTGTATCCGTGCGTCTTGTCGTCCGATGGTAGAATGGAGATGGGGGAATTAACTCGTGTAATTCCATCGCACACTCCCCGAAATGTATCCTGTAGAAAACTGATAGGCTGGCAACCCTGCGTCGGTGTTCCAGGCTCTGCAACTTAGCCTGCACTAGGGTTTCACTGCCAATGAGCCTTCTTGCCCGCTTATCTATTGAGTCCAGAGCCTTCAGCTGATACTTAGCAGAACCATCCCAGAGATGGCTGCAGTACTCCATACACGATCGGACTTGAGCTTGGTATAAGTTTAGAAGCTGCCCCGGTGTGAAGTACCGCCTGACCTTCCCCAGGATGCCTCGCTTCATTGCAGCAAGTCTGGCTTTGGACTCAATAAAGGGACCGAAATTGAGCTTAGAACTAAGTGTAACACCCAGCAGCTCAAGATGGTCCCTCACGGGCACAGATACATTCCGGAAAGTCGGAGTCAGTTGGAATGGACTCCGTTTTGCAGAGAACAGACACGCTTGGGTCTTGGAAGCATTGAACTTGACCAGGTTGGCATCGCCCCAAACGGAGACTGCCTGCAAGGTCAAATTCAATCTTTCGACCATAGCCTCTCTTTTGGACTGAATCAGCGCTGCCCCGGCTCGTGCGTCGGAGAAGTATCTCTCTGATACTGTGCTGTCATCTGCATACCCAAAGATACCAGGTCTAAGAAGGTCGTTTATGTGCAGCAGGAAAAGAGTAGCAGAGAGAACTGACCCCTGAGGTACCCCGGCATTAATTGCCAATTGGTCAGATGTGAAGCCGTCAAGGACTACTCGTATCGACCGTTCCCTCAGGAAATCTGATATCCAAACACACAGGCCTGCTGATATACCATAGGATGGAAGCTTGCTAAGAAGACTATCGTGCCAAACTCTGTCAAAGGCCTTCGAAATGTCAAGAGAGACGGCTATCGCCTCTCCATTCCTTTCGATGGCCTCGCTCCAAATGTGTGTGGCATACGCTAGAAGATCTCCGGTAGACCGATTCCGGCGAAAGCCATATTGTCGGTCACCGAGAAGGTCATTCGTTTCTAGGTATGCCAGCAGCCTACTGTTCAGTACACGTTCCATACTCTTGCAGAGTATGGACGTGACCGATATGGGTCTGTAGTTGGCAGGGTCAGCACGACTGCCCTTTTTCGGTACAGGTTGTACGTTAGCAAGCTTCCACGCCTTTGGTACCTGCCCAGTTTGTAGGGAGAGGCGGTATAAGCGTGTCAGTATAGGAGCAAGCTCAGGCGCACATGTCTTGAGGACTATTGCTGGTATTCCGTCGGGGCCACTAGCCTTGTTCACGTCTAGATTCCGCAGTGTTTTACGTACCTCAGTCTGACGTATGCGAATATCTGGCATAGATGCCTCGCATTGAGGTAATTTGGGAGGTGGTTCACCAGCAGTTTCGAGACGTGAAGACTCCGCAAAAAGAGAAGCAAACAAGTTTGCTTTCTCAATAGCGGTGTGAACTAGTGATCCGTCCGGCTTTGCAAGTGGAGGCAGGGAAGGTCGGCAGAAGTTCGCTTCAACCGACTTAGCCAGGGACCAGAACGCTTTACTCCCAGCTGGGTACGAAGCAAGTTTGGTCCCTATTCGGCTTATGTGGTCAAAGCGAGCCTTCCGAAGAGCCTTCTTGCAAGACTTGGCAGCTTTGTTGAAGGCTCTCTTCTTTAGGCCTACGTCCCCAGTTTTGCGGTTACGAGCTTCAGCCCAAGATAGGAATGCCTCATGCTTCAGCGCTTCCGCACGTCTGCATTCAGCTCCAAACCATGGGCGAGCTCTGCCGGACAGCTGTGCGTCAGTATATGGGATAAAATATATAGGTATTCACCATTTAAACAATGTTAGTAGCTAACAGTTTTCTGAAAAGTGTACCTCTTTTACCGGTGTATTGTTTCGATCCAGAGACGTAGAGTGTGAATTTCTATAAAAATATATGTCGCATAAATTCCTAAGTACACATTTTCATAGCCCACAAAAATAAAGACACCATTTCCCCGACCTCCATCGCCATTGTAAGAAATTGTGACACCTTAAACCGGAAACGAACATTGTAATTTTTACGGTCTTGTAAAAGTAGGCTCATTAAATACTTATTTGCTTAAAACTTGCCCAGAGTACGATGACGCCGCGGCCTCGAGTGCTCACTTCAAAGAAAACTATGAAGACTAATGAATATTACTTTTTTAATACCTAATTGTCTAATCCAGGAGGGGAAGGCTCCCTCTATCCCACTCTGCTACATGGGGCCAAGTCTGACAATTTCGTAGACGTTTAGCGAATTAAATAAATATCGCCAGACGAACACACCAACAGTATGGTTCCAAACTAAGCAACGCTTATACTATGGGTACCGTACAATGGACTGGGGGCGATCCCAGTGACATGGGTGTCACTGGGATGCAGACCAGGGCAAATTCCGAAAAGGCTATTTCCGAAATTTACCCTGACGGCAATCGAACCCGCAACTATTGTAGTGCGCCGAGCGGCCTACGCTCGAACCACTGCGCCAAGAGGTCGTCGAATTAAAAAGTAAATATCAATAACTAGCTGTGCCCCGCGACTTCATCCGCGTAGTATTTTAACTTGGCCAAAATTTCGGGATTATCGGGTTAAAAAGTATCCTATATGTTAATCCCGGTTATAATCTATCGGTGTTCGAAATTTGATCCAAATCCGTTCAGTAGTTTTTGCGTGAAGGAGTAACAAACATACATACATACATACATCCACACTCACAAACTTTCGCATTTATAATATTAGTAAGATCTTCGTAAATTCTTTACGATTGACATGTTGCCGGCCATGTTAGGACGGTAAAGTGCGAGCAATGCCATTAATACCTTAACACAAGCTATTTTACAGACTTAATAATTTGAAAAGAGTAACCATTGAGTTTCTTGCCGGCTCTTCTCAGTGGAAGCAGCATTCCGAACCGGTGGTAGATGCTGATTATTCATAAATGCTTTGTTGGCTTACATGAATAAAAACAATTTTGAATTTTGAATTTGAATATAAAAAAAAACTTAGTTTCAAAGTTTCTACTTTCGATTGACATTCCAAGTTCAACTTTTCAAAAGAGTTGAAGTAGACAGCTTGGCACTTGAAATCTTCTGAGATTATAGCTAAAACATTAAAAATTTTAATCCTTAAAAGCGACCCTCATCTTTGTTACAATTCTAGTTTCCATTAAGTTTTCAAATTATACTTAAATATAACTTTTCAAACGCTCGCTATTTAAACCAAAGCCATAAATTGTAGAAGTGTCAAGCTTGCAATAAACATTGTAATCGGTACATGCTTTTCTTCTCAACATTAATTCCCACTTCATTTTGACTCCCGAGAAATAAGTGGCTCAATAGAGATTTATTTTTGCTTGTGTTATTAAGTTAGTTACTTCACTTGAATACTTGTAAAGTTTTAACATTTTAATGGCTGAGAAAACACTAGTCTATATTTTTTCTATACAAATAAATAAAATTGGAGTGTCTGTTTGTAATATCAAAATAACACCTTTTCACTAAATGCATGTGAAAGTAAATACGACACCTATAGCAAAAACGTGATTTAAAAAGTTTTTGTCTGTCTGTCTGTCTGTCTGTCTGTCTGTCTGTCTGTGTGTTTGTTCCGGGTAATCTCCGAAACGGCTGGACCGATTTTGACGGGATTTTCACTGGCAGATAGCTGATGTTATAAGCAGTAACTTAGGCTACTTTTATTTTAGAAAACCAAAAAAAAAAAAAAAATGGGTCCTGTCGTGCGGGCTCAGAACGCGGGAGCGGGCTTTTTTGTTAAGTTAAATTCGACGCGGACGAAGTCGCGGGCTCAGCTAGTATATAACTAAGTCGGCAAACAGCGTACGACTCGTCTGATGTTAAGCAGTTACCATAGCCTATAGATGCTTGCAATACCAATGTATAACTCGCACGTTGCTAACCTAAAGGGGATTGGGATAGAGGGAGGGACGGCAGGGGAGTTGGGCTTCCCGCTCTCTCACTCGTCGTACGAAACGCAGCTATAACAGCTACTTAACGCCGATCTTCCGTGAGAGGGTGGTACTACTACCCTCGTCGAGCCATCTCATATATGAGCTGTACCTAGTTAATTGGGTACAGCTTGACTCTACCACCGTTGTTAGCTGTTTAAAACGTTCTTATCTATTTCTTTCTGATGGTGCCTCAAAATTAAGTTGCCTCAAATCTTATATTTGAGTTTCATAAAATTACACAGGGTCACCCACTTATTGCAATGTGAAATGACTGCTTTGGACACAGAGTATTCAACATTGCATATTCCAAGGAGGAAACAAATTCTATCTCTTCATGACGATTATAAGGTTCATAGTATAAGACATAAAATCAAAGCGCTCCCGCGTTTCCAAGGGATTGTTACAACGATAATTGGACTGGTTCCCGGAAGGTTCCACCGCTCTCTCTGAACTACGATTAGATACACGATATTTAATACAAACTGTATGTAACCGCGGTTTTTATACAGGTATTATAGGCCCTCAGGCGTTTTATTCAACTCTTTGAACGCTGTACGAAATGTCTTTACGCAGAAAATTAAGCTTTTGTCTCCTAATATTAGATTCTACTGTTTCTGATATTATTGTTATTCAAATCATAATAATCATAGGTTTATTATAAGCTTTGATATAGGAGAATTAGAAGAGTTTTTATCAAATGGCTGATAAAAAGTTAAAATGTCGTTAAGGCTAAAGCGCCCATCTAGCCCGCGAAGTTCAATTTTTTGGGGTTTTTTAGAAATTTTTCAAATTCAGACAATAATAAAAGGCACATTTTCTAATTCGCGACAAAGACCGTGTGCAGTGCATTTATTAATATATCCAACTTACTCTAAAACATTTCAAGAACGACAGCTATCCAGATAATCTGGCAATTTTTGTATATTTAGTGATTTACTAGTATCATATCCACCGTGATAATATTTAGAGTAAAATAAATGTATAAATGAACGCACTGCATACTGTGTTTGTCGCATATCACAAAATGTTGTCATAAATGTTTTCAGATTTTGGATAAACTATAAAAATACTCGAAAATTTTGAATTTCGCGGGCTGGACAGGCGCCTTCACCTTAAGGTGTGTCACGAGACACCTGTCTTTGTCGCCCGCAGGTGTATCATTATCTTGCACTACTTTTATGTCAAAGTCTTGAGGATTGTTATTTGCTTTCACTGCCGTGCTCGTCGATTTTCGTGGAAAGGCAAGGCAAATAGCGTTCGGCCCGCGACATCAACTTACAGAATCAATATTCATAGTTTAATCATGCCGTTTTAACGTTTGCCCTCCAAAATGTAAGAGGGTAATGTAACGATAGCGGTATTATTGGAATATTTTTATGGCAAAAAGCGGACAAATCGGTTGATAAATACCAAATGGTAATCCTTTAAGTAAACAGTTTAAGATGCCTTTAAATATGTTCGCTTTGTACTTCGACAAGTTGCGGTCTCAGATGAAAATAATTACATAGATGGAGCACTTAGAACTAGTGAGAGAAGCCAGTGTGAGCATAATAAAATAACAATCCAAATTTTGATTTTTATTTTAGTTCTTATTTTTATATTAATTTGCGACGCAATACGGCACAAATACAATTATTATTTTAAGAATGAGGCCTACGCTTCCGAACACAAACCAGGAAGAGCTATCAGCAAGACTTTAAAAAAATCTTTATTGATGCTATTTGGTATTATTTTTGGTGGCTTCACCCACTAGCTATACGCGCTCCGTCTACTTTATTATTTTAGTCTAAGGCAGCGGCAAAGCCAATCGATAAAATTACTTATAAACTAACTTTCAGTAAATTTTAATACAAAATAAATAAACAAAATACAATTATATGTACAAAAGAGCTTCCACATCGTCGTCGATGCCAAAAGTGCCCAGCAGGCTGGCCGCATTTCCGCGCTGAATTGCGAGGCTTATTCTTTGCGCGAAAAACAGACCAGCCCGCCGGTCACGTGATGCGGCGAACAGACGCGCTGCTATCTCCTTGTAGAGGAGACGCGCGTTAGGGCCCCATGAGCCTAAAGTTTCGACCCCAAAAGGTTCAAACAAATAGCCTCCAGGAAGGCCACTATATTTGCGCCTCTTGAGGTTTTCAGCCTCTGCAGCAGCAGCGCCAGAACGCATTGACGTGCTTGGAAGATGTGACGGTGCCAGGGTATCAACACAAGTAGCATCCCATACCAGGGGCCGTCCCATCCTCCAAGGCACCAGAGACATACCATCGGGCCTCTTGCCGTCGTCACGCGCCAAACCATTGGGTTCCAATACGGCCGGCACGTTGGCGGAGACAAGGGCCCGACGAATTATGTCATTGATGCTAGCATGACGCGACAAGCGGCCCGCGCTCCTGCCGCAGGATAACCCATGGTGGCCCAAACTGTCCACCGCCTCACCGCATCGACAGCGATGTGGAGCATTACAAGAGGCACCTAATCGGAGGGAGGTGGCAAGACGAAACGTCGTGTCGTCTAAAAGTGTGCCGATGTTAGGCGAAGGCAGTGCCTGCAGCCAGAGACCGGACTCCCAATCTCCCACAGCCAACAGGCGCGCACGCTCTGCAGCATTCCTGCACGTATCAAGGAGTTCATTCCGTGCGGAAGTGCAGAGCGGCGCGTCCCACTGGCCCTGAGAGGATAGGGTATTAGGCAAAACTGAGCTCGGGCAAGCTAATGTCCATGCGTCCACTGCATCGGACAGATACGGCATGACGTAATTAACCATGGAAGGCGCTAAGATCTTCCTGGTCAAAACTTCAGTACTGTAGACCGAGGAGAGGAACGCAGGTAAACTGACACTTGAAATTTTGCGAATACCGAGGCCACCGAACCGGATCGGTAGAGAGGCTTGCAGCCAAGCTCGGTCATCCAAAGGAATATTGAGAATTTTGATTAAGGTTTGGAGTATAGTGTTATCCAATTTTTCTAAAAGAGCTGGGTATTTCCAGAGGTGAGAAGACCGGAGAACATATGTAAATTTAGGCACAAATAAACAGTATCTAATAATGGTAAATGCCGAATGCATATTAATTTTGACAAGTCTGTCAAAAATTGCACTAAAATTTTGTATCTTTTCTTCAACGAAGGAAGCAAAAGATTCACTTAGGACAGGAGACCCGAGGAGGTGAAAACAGGATCTGTCGATTATTCTTAAATTGGGGGCTTCAGCTTGAAATTTTTGTATGATGCCTATTTGGTCCAACACTTGTTTAGATGGATCTACAAACAGTTCGCACTTGGTGGTGTTTAACTGTAGGCCTATATTTTCAAAATGCTGTTTTAAAAATATCAAGTCTTTTAGTACTGTATGTACATCACCTCCCAAAGTACCGTCGTCTAAGTACCATACATTAAATTTGGAATTTAGCTTTTTAATAATAGGATGAATCGCGAGACTGAAAATAACTGGCCCGAGAGGGTCACCTTGCTGACATCCGACGGCCGAATCTATAACATGATTTTGATAAAGTAATTTGGAAGGTGTGCGATAGCATTGCCAAAGAAAATTGTAAATTTCAGGTGTTTCCTTTTTGATTTCGACTAACAAGGTGTCCCTATTCACAGAATTAAAGGCATTCCTGATGTCTACCTTTAATATAACCTCTCCAACACCTGAGCTCAAGTACGTAGATAGGGCGTGGATAGCGGCCTCACAACCACCCTTGGAGCCGAAACCCAATTGCGTCGGCTGAAACACGGATGATATTTTATCAGAATAAAAGTGGCAGCAGACTTTGGCAACCATACGCCGGTATGTACAGCCGACAGCAATTGGGCGAATACCCCCCTCCTTTTTACGCAGGGCGCAGAGGTTGGCTCCATATAAGGTGGAGGTTATGGAGTCGCAAACATTTCCAGACAACATTAGATTGGCCAAGGCAGTCAGCTCCTTTAAAAGTTTCTCACCTGCAGCGCTCGCACCTAATAGGTCTTTTAGGTGTTGTGGAGTTAATCCGTCGAGGCCACCCGCGGAGCCACTCCGAAAAGAACTCACTGCCGCGGCCACTTCACGGGTCGTGACACGCAGAACGTTTACGCTTGAGACATCAGGTGGATCAGGGAAAGAGAGGTTAGCCGCTGGAGGTGGGTGTTTCTCCTCCAGCGCTTGTCTTGTTTCAGCACAAAACGGAGCAATCTCGTCACTACTAAAAAGAAGTCTAGCGGCACCCCCAATGTCACCGTCACCTAATTTGGACTCAACGTGGTGGAAAATGGGGTAAGGTCTATGGCTGCTAGTAGCTGTGGAAAAATTTGGACTCGGTGGACGAAAAGCCGTGTTGCAATTTTCTTTTATTAGGGCTGTGAGGGATTTATTTTTATTGTGAGCGTGCAAAACGGTGTATGGGAAGCTCAGCAGATTTTCCCAGGCACTTATAGAATTTTGAATAACTGTTGTGTGAATGGTTTTTGCTAGGTGGTCAGCTACAGTAGGACGGGCCCCACGGGGAATTCTCTTTAAAATGGGCACCGTTTTTTTTAAGGCGGACAACTTTTGGCATAAATCTGAGGGAGAGGGGTTCTGGAGGCCTAATGTAGAAGGTGTGGAGTCGAGGCTAGACGGAGCATCTTGGCGTTTGTGAACTCTACCAAGATGGACCTTCAAGCCCCGCTCACCTTTGAAAAAACGTGCCTGGGAACAAAGAGGACAAGGCACGAGATTGCTCCGAGATGTGCTGGGCTGATAACGACTGCCTCCGGCGACGCTAGGCCCACCATCTCCGTCCGACATAAATACCTAAAAAATATATATAAAAATATACCTATATTTTACGCTAAACTACCTACTTAATATACAATATCATACACAATTCATTGAAATACAAAACATCTGGAATATCATTGCACGACGAGAATTATTGTTAAATAAATTGATGAAGTTGAAGGCACTGGAGGTTCTGTCAAAAACTCTAACATCATTGGTCGATTTTCGTATTAAAGTCAAGAGTGGACTTCGTTGATTGGTTACGAAGTTGTTGTTGCGTACTTCGTGGTACACGTGATCCGGTCGCTAGGAAACCGTGGCGTCCCACAGTTGTCAAAAAAAAATATAGGGCTCTGACTTGGTGAAAAACAGCTGATTTTGAAGACTAAGAAGCCCCCCGCACACCGATGAAACTGGTTTATCTTTCGAGTGCACTAATAGAGCACTTTTACGGGGAAAACACATCAAAGTATTAACAAAAAAGATTTTAAAAATATTTTTTGTGCTGTAGATGACAGCTGATCGTGCTATCCTTCGTGTTCGTCTTCGAGTATCTTACTTGGATTTAGTTTAGTTTATGAATCAAACGCTCCTTAAAATTACTTGTCTACAGATTTGATTATGATATATTTAGTCGTCTGTCGGTCTTGGACGTACCATATCAACTCTATATTATGATTTATTTCACCGACTCAGTTGGCTAACTTTACCAGTCTTTCTTGTCTGTTCGGACCATTTTAATCATTAAATATCTTGCAAGAACAGAGCTTAATAGCAAACCTCTCTAGAGTCGTGAGTGAAATGAACACATTTGTTCCGCCGCCCGACTCTACATACTCTACCCAGTTACTAATCCCTATTTACACGGAAGTGACGGTATTCCTGTGGAATGCTTTAGATTTTTGGTGACATTTTAGAATGGAATATTTTTAAACTGATACTAGAAGTCTTATCTAAATATATATAACTCAAAGGTGACTGACTGACTGACATAGTGATCTATCAACGCGCAGCCCAAACCACTGGACGTATCGGGCTGAAATTTGGCATGCAGGTAGATGTTATGACGTAGGCATCCGCTAAAAAAGGATTTTGATTAATTCTACCCCCAAGGGGATAAAATAGGGGATGAATAATCCCGAAATTTTTGTTAAGTTAAATTACACGCGGACGAAGTCGCGGGCACAGCTAGTAAGTTATAATTATAAATTACTAGCTTAAGAACTAGGTCAAGAACAGGCCTCGAAAAGTCAGGGGAAATTAATTTTGTCTCAATACAAGATTTTACCTACCTAACGTTTTCTTATAGTATAAAAATACCCTGTTCAGAAATTTTGCGACAAACATTGCTTTTCAGTGCAAAGCTTTAATTGCTCGACAAGATGACAAAAAGTTTTTTTTTTAATTCCTTGTATCCCTATGAGTGGTTTCTTAATCAAAGCAAACAATTACTGAATGGTATTACATAAATATTTGCTGCCGTAATTTTTTTTTATGTTTTCACCTGTTTTTTTTTGTATTATAGGTGCAACGCCTGCATAACTTACATTAGGTGAATGACATTAGCACTTAAATACCACAATGGAACAATGTTCTGCTCTCTGCCTACCTCTTAGAAGAATATAGGTGTGATGTCGACCGCTTGGCGCAGTGGTTCGAGCGTAGGCCGCTCGGCTCACTGCACATGGTGGTTGCGGGTTCGATTCCCGCCGGGGTAAATTTCGGAAATGGCCTTTTCGTAATTTGCCCTTGTCTGGGTGTCAGTGGGATCGCCCCAGTCCATTGTACGGTACCCATAGTACAAGCGTTGCTTAGTTTGGGACCATACAGTTGGTGTGTTCGTCTGGCGATATTTATTTATTTATTTATGTTATATAAAGCCACGCTATCCCGATAACACACTATCAAACAAAAATAATTTATGCATATTAGCGTCAAAGACCGATCGCTATCTTCTGTCTGTAAGAAAAAGGAACTAAATACACGTTTCAGTGTGAAAGCCTCCACTAAAATCTAGTGCTCTCGGTAACTTAGGTCAATGCCCCTCGGCTGCACATCTCAGCGATTCGCAACCGGACATGGTCTCCAGACCGGATGTGGGTGAAAGCGAGCTATATATGGGCGGTTCACACGCCACGAAGCGGACGTTACAACTTGTAGAGACCGTTACAAACATGATAGCAGGTAGATGTATATAGAGATGAATATGCACTCTATTGCGCATTATACTAGGGGAAACAGAAAGGGTATACTATTTGTTTTGCAACTTTACTTTGTGAATCTAAAACTATCGGCTTTGTGGGACAGTTGAAGTACTAAAGGTTTTGTAGACTTATGAAATCTGTCAACAGCTGTATCCCTGTAACACCTGTTATTTTTCATGTTTTCTGCAAAGCTGGTAGTTTTAGAATGACAAAGTTAAGTTTTAAAAACATAGTATACCCTTTCTTTTTCAACCTGTATATGGAAGTATTTTAAGTAGCACCTTTTTACGCAGGACTTCTCTTTCATGCAATAAAATAACGATACGGTTGATGAAAACGGGAAAACCTAATTTTATACGTCAAATTTTTAAAGCATTTACCTACTCTCCCACTCACATAAATTTATTTTAATATAAACTTAGTTTAGTAGATACCTACTAATCTACAAAATAAAGAGACGCATAATATGTTATTCTAAATCATATTCATAATTATTTTTGGTATGTATATAATTAATTCCATATTACTAGTTACGTATGTTTTATATAGAAAGTTATTTTTATAAAATTAAAGCGTTCATGTCTCATATTATTTTATGCAGGCATATGAATTAAGGGATAATTTATGTTACCCCGAACAATGTCAAAATTAATCATATTAGTATTGAAAATAATGTAAATTTAATCGTCCTAAAGTCCTTTTGCACAAAAAAGCGTATAAGTAATTTGAAATTTTCGCAGAGCCAGGTTGAGTTTAAATTCACCGCGAGAGCCACACGCTCGAGATCGGACCCAGATACCAGCTCCAGCAGCGTAATGACGAGGGTAGAATGGAATCACTATGTGGACAGAATTACGTAGCAGAGCACGCAACAAAAAACTAAGATCCTTATCATATATTTTAGACAAAAAAACATTACCTAGAAAATGCTATCTCTTGTTTTTCTGGGACATTGATTTTAACAGACTATTGACTATAATCGCTCCCGGCTTCTTCTGTTTGAACTGTACCAGACCATGGAGTGCTCGCAAATTATTATTTATATTGTTTTATTGATTTAGAAGGTTCTAAATGTTATTCCCTTGTTGATACTGAACGGTTATTCACGGGCAAACTCGAACCGATAATTTCTATATATTTTACTACGAATAATAATAATAAACACGCAAAAATGTTTTTAAAATCTATGATTTACAGCAGTTTATGTTTTTATCCCTATTTTGTATTGACAAAAATATAAAAAAATAATTAATCAGCGTAAATAATGCATAAGAACAAAGTCGCCGAACATTTTCGAGAGACATTTTCTCTTTTTTCTCCGTATTCTGACATGTGAAATAGGTAGACTTATGAACACACAACTTTAAAGTCCACAGTGCTATTAAGCTTTGCCCAACAAAACATAAGTACGGTCTAGTTATCACTAACAAGTGCTGAAGCCCAGAGAAATTAGCATAAAGTCGAGTCACTTGTTCTAACGACTAACAAAGTGTAGCATCTAAAAAGCCAATTTTACGCGTAGCACTACAGAAACTAAACTGTTGGCGAAACTTTTAATTGGTACATTTGTACCGAATAGTATGCGTAATAAAACGAGTTTAGTTTTGAGAATTAGACTAAAGTGTTTGGGTACGAGAATATTTAGGCATGTATTCCATGATTATATTTTTTAACATGAAACGAAATTTTATATAAAACTAGCTGTGCCCCGCGACTTCATCCGCGTAGTATTGGATTATTGGGTTAAAAAGTATCCTATATGTTAATCCCGGTTATAATCTATCTGTGTTCCAAATTTCATTCAAATCCGTTCAGTAGTTTTTGCGTGAAGGAGTAACAAACATACATACATACATACATACATACATACATACATACATACATACATACATACATACATACATCCACACTCACAAACTTTCGCATTTATAATATTAGTAGGATTAACATTTCACTAAGTAATAAAAAATAAAGTCATTGCTTTTTTCTATGGGCGTATAGAATGACATGTTTTATAGGTATTTAGCAATATATTCATTTTCTAACAAATGAAACAGCACAAAACCGAATTTTGTGGAGTATTTATGGAGAGGTCTTGGCTCAGGAGTGGAACACACAAACAGCCTTGTAAAAAAATACTAAAGAAGACTACGTGTATGAAAATCGTGGAAATTTGCCGAGATTCAAAAGATTACGTTACTTCTCAAAGTACATTATTCCACATACGTATACATTTAACGTCTGCTCTCGAGTCCCAAATGAAGGTACAAAATAGGCCCAATTTGTATTCTTCCCTGAGCCCAATACAAGGAGACATTCTGAAAATAACTACAAGAAAATACTACTCAGGACGTGATATTATTCTCTCGGGGATCTCGTTAGAGGGTGAATAACAAGATGCTGAGAATAATTATTCGATACTTTTCTTTTTCTGATTGTATTAGTAATATCACAAGGATTAATTTATTATATTACCGAGTGATGAGCTCTAAAATTTTAAAATACAGCCAAAGAATACCATTTGTATACTTATATTTTACTCTGTATACGAATATATATAACGTCCAGGCTTTGCGCAATTTTAAAAACATAAATAATATATAAATCAATAAATAAAATAAATATTGCCAGACTGACACACCAACTGTATGGTCCCAAACTATGCAACGCTTGCACTATAGTACCGTATAATGGACTGGGGGCGATCCCAGTGACACCCAGACCAACATTATTTAAACATTTTATGTAAATAAGTCTCAGAATATAAACCATAAAAATTACGTAAAACGCTGTAATGATATTGCAATAACGACTTTAAAATTGGCTACTACTTGAAAAGTCAAAATGGCGTAACACGATAATTTGGAAACATTTCGGCAAACTCAACTTTTATAACACCGAACATTAAGGCTAAAGCGCCCATCTAGCCCGCGAAGTTCAAATTTTTTGAGTTCTTTTAAATTTTTTTCAAAATCTGACAATAATAAAAGACAATTTTTGTAATTCGCGAAAAAGACCGTGTGCAGTGCATTTATTAATATATCCAACTTACTCTAAAACATTTCAAGAACGACAGCTATCCAGATAATCTGGCAATTTTTGTATATTTAGTGATTTACTAGTATCATATCCACCGTGATAATATTTAGGGTAAAAGCCGGATAGTTGCCCCACTTATCGAAAAAGCTTTATTTTAAAAAAATATGAACTTGCTGAAAATTATTCAGTATATATCTCAAAACATAGGTCTTTTATCTTCCATAATAGCCTATTTTTGTATACATAATTAACAATGGTTTTGAATAAATACTGTTTTATTACACCTCTCAGAAAAGGGATAGTTGCCTACTAAGGCGGATAGTAGCCTAGCGTGGAAAATGCTTCGCGGGATACTTGCCTCGTGCGGGGATAGTAACCTCGGTATGATTTTTATTTTGGATTGAAAGAAATTTATATCAATTAAAGTAATCTTTATTAATTATTTAACAGTCTTTATAATTTACTTCTGCCAGGAGGAAAACCGGCGTCTCCGAGCTTCAATATATGAGCTACCAGTCTTTTTTCATTCTCAAAGGCAAGAACATGATATTATCCTTGAGTTAGCATTTGCTGGTTACTTTTTTCGTAGCGTCTTCTTAAGGTTCGAGAGGATATTATGCATGTTCGAAAAATCTCATTGATATTTTTTTCTGTCTCAATTCTTCCAAGACAAGTGCTGAGCTATCTTCTGTCCAGTTGATGTTGCGTGGCACCACGCCTGGTTTTCGCTTATATTTGAGAGGCATTTTGCTTATCTAGAATAAATATATAAAACAGTTAAGAAGATATTTATTTTATTTACAACAAGTTCGAGTCACAGTAAATTGGAAAAAACAACAAAAAATAAAATCCGTCTTTGATTGTTAAAAAATATTTAGTCACTCTAGGGGCAACTATCCGCGAAAGTAAGTACGGCGACTATCCTTTTTGATGCGGATACTTGCCCTTTTTATTTACGAAGTTAATAAACAATATTTAGCTATAAAACATAATAAACAATGTAATTTAAACTCTAATGCATGCAAAGAAACAAAAAGTTGAGTGAAACCACGATCAGTAATAAAAATATTCAATAGTAATTACTTACCAATATAATTAGAACGCCCGTCAAAGTTTCGCCGCGGAAGGTTTTTGCTCACATGGACAAAATACTTGCACCTATTCTGATGACTTAGACGGCACTGAGGCCTGCGGGGGGTCACTACTTATTGTAGTAAAGCGCAATCACAACTTATGTTCCCAACATAGTGTATTAAAAACCGGGGCATGTATCCGTCCGAGGCAACTATCCGGCTTTTACCCTAGAGTAAAATAAATGTCTTAATAAATGCACTGCACACGGTCTTTTTCGCGAATTACAAAATTTGTCTTTTATTATTGTCAGATTTTAAAAAAATTCTAAAAGAACTCAAAAAATTTGAACTTCGCGGGCTAGACAGGCGCCTTCACCTTAATCACAAATGTGCGGAATGATCAAAGTGCAGTAATGACGATACAAATGGGCGATAAATCACTCCCGTCCGTGCCTGAGGAGTGCTCGCGGGAATTATTTTTTCGTCGGTGTCAGCTGCAACGCGGGAAATTTATACGTTCTTTACTTGGGGCTATGAAAACAGCTTCTTGAAGAAATGTACCAACGAGACTTTCTTTAAAACATATATCGCCCGACTATCACACTACTGTATGGTCCCAAACCAAGCAACGCGCGCTCGTGCAGGTTCTGTACCGGCTGTATCCGAGTGACACCTAGGCCAGTGTATATTACGAAAAAGCCATTTCCGAAACATCAAACCGGCATCGTGGTTTGTTAAAACAATATTGAGCTATTAAGATTTTATTTTGTTTCTAAAAAAATAAGGGTACTTCGTTAAAAAGCAAACTGATAATAATTAAAAGTTAAGATACTTAACTCAAACGTAACAAAAGATTCCATGTAATAAAAAGTAGAAAAAATCTGTATATTGTTTTGTATTAAGAAATACCAATTCTTTCATGACATGTTGTGAAATATTTTTCCAAAGACATATGAATATAAAGATATTTTCTATTAGTTATAATCGTCATAGAGCCGTATTAATATATTATATATCGCAAGTCAGAGCCACATTCTCAAGATCGCTCACAGACTTGAAATCGATTTATTAATACGGGCCCTATAGGAAAAATTTAACTTATGCAATATCATAATGCTCATTCTTATTCGCCAATTTAAAAGCCCCTAATTGATCCGCTTTCACGCCCTCGCTTGTGATTAATAGCTTGCATTTGGTAACTGTTCTTTCTCTGTCATCACCGTCCGCAACCCTCATGCCGTCGTGTTGCAGATTTTTCAGTTACGCCTTTCTGCGGTTCATGTCATTAGCACTCTACTACTCTTTGGTCCTGTGAAGAGTAGTGTTTTTCTTTAATATTAAAAAAGATCTCGACATTTTTTTTTGTTGGCAGTATTGAATAAATTATGAACACAAAATACGTGTGGCGTTTTTTTTTAATTGTTTATAAAGCACTATTATATTTTACTTCCAATTCATAATAAAAAACTTCGCCTGAAACTTTTTTACGATAAAGAAAACTTTCAGTTTAAACGTTTACTTTGAACGAATCGGTTTAAAGTCTTCTGTTATTGGCAGGTTATATTATTGTTGAATAGAAAAGTCTGGAAAATTTAAGGCCGTTTTGAAATAAGTACCTACCACTCAGGTAATTCATAAGGGTTCCGCATGACCCGATCTGATTCCCGGCAGACAGGGACGGAGGTACTTTTACAAAAAAATCTATTGCTTGACACTTGTCTTTTGGACGCCAGATCAAGTTTCCTATTGTCTATGCACGGAATAGGTATATAGGTATCTGTTTTACTTTACATTTTATCAATATTGTGTGTTGATCTATATAGGTAAATCACAGAAAGTAATAAACCAATGTTTCTACTGCAGTTTTAAATTGTATCAGTGCCAAGCTGGCCGTTACTGTGACCTTTTATATCACACACGTGTGTCGCCATTACTCTTCATACACTTTAATCAAGAGGCCTACGTGAATTGAGGTCCATTGTCCACCTGGGCACATCAGACACAGTGACAAATAAAGTAAATTTGTTAAAGTACGCATCGTTCTATGGGTGAGTCGTTTATTTTGTGAACTTTATTTGAGAGGTTTATTGTACAACACATTTTATTTGGAGATAACAAATATTTGTTGTGCCCTGAATATACTAACCATTTGATACAGAAGTTACAATGAACAATTAGTTGTTTACTATTAGCTATTTAGTGGCAATGGTGTTGCCTGCTCATATTATTTTTTTATGCTGATCCTGAGAATGTACACCATCTTTCATTAATTGAAACGAGTAACCATTGAGTTTCTTGCCGGCTCTTCTCAGTGGAAGCAGTATTCCAAACCGGTGGTAGATTCTGACTGTTCGTAAATGCTTTGTTGGCTTACATGAATAAAAAACAATTTTGTAATATAAAGGAAGATACGATTACAATCATAGCACTGACATTACATTGAGAGAAAATTATACGAAATAAATTCTTTTTCAATTTTCTTGTATTCTTTTCAATGATTTATACTAACCGCTTTTTGATGAAAGAAAAATATATGTAATACTTCCCATTGACTGATTTTTATGGTTTTTTTTTGTCCTTACCTGGATAGTCTGTAAGCCATAGTTGATCCCAGTAGATGGCGCTGTTCTCGACAGTCACAAAATAAAATCTACACTAGCGAGGCTGCGGGAAAAGCTAGTATTAATATTAATTATATAATTCATGCAAACATTACTGCACATTACATTGATAAGTGTAATATAAGATGTAAACAGTGAATTTATTATTACTAGTAGTTATCGCGAATCGTGTGATGTCGGTTACATCAGAAGCCCACAGCTTACATAAATTAGATAACCTCAGTATAAGTATTGATGTCAGATAATATGCTGTGACCAGAATAAGTTACGATAGATTATTTGCGGACCAAGAATTCATTTGAAAAATGAATCCTACTAATATTATAAATGCGAAAGTTTGTGAGTGTATGTTTGTTACTCCTTCACGCAAAAACTACTGAACGGATTTGGATGAAATTTGGAACACACGATAGATTATAACCGGGATTAACATATAGGATACTTTTTAACCCAATAATCCAATACTACGCGGATGAAGTCGCGGGGCACAGCTAGTGTTTTATAAGAGGTGGTAGAGCCAAACTGTAGCCAATTGACTACAGCTCATGTACGGGAGTAGTACCACCCTCTCACAGCAAGGTGGACATTAATTAATTACTATAGCTGCTTTTCTTACTATGAGTGAGAGAGCCCAACCCCCTAGGCCCTAGCCCCTTCCACTACCTCCGTCCCACTTCCCGTTAGGTCGGCAACGTGCGAGCAATGCTGGGTTAACCGTGTGAATGACCACTTACTGGAAAATCGTGCGTGACATGACAACTCGCGTAAATACTCAAAAGAGCCAAGGAAAACCCGTATGTATCTAAACCTTCATATTTCTAACAAGTGGATCTGCTGAAAGAACATTTTTCAGCGAAAAAAAGGTCCTGAATAAATGCCATAGTTTTTCTGATATATGTAAATTGACACACAACATCGCGCCATGTGTACAGTGTGGGAGGACATCCTTGTGTCGCAATTTGCGATTTATTTATAGAATCCTTGACGATATCCAGAAGAAACCAGTTAGGCAGTTGACTTGATTGTGAACTCTAGTCTAGATAATTATAGTGTTGACTTTTGATCTGTCTGTGTAGGTTATGTATCACGCTAGATGTTTGTACTAATACATGTATTTTTAAACCTCCCCACCCTTTTTTCTACGAGGATAATGTAACAGGACCTCTACCATGATACTACGTTCGCTAGAGGTCGATAGTCGCTAGTGCCTACGTAAGATATTAGTAAGACAAATCCTTAGAAAAATACAGCAACATCGATCTAAAAAAACTATATACAAAACAAGACTATCCTATCAACCCTTGTACTATTATATGTACCGTACAACAGTTTAAGAGCGATCCCAACAAAACAAACACTGGAGAATAAACCTCAATATTTTTAGAAAAGATCTGAACGCATACTGTACAATGTTTGTTAACTAAATAGTCCAAATAACGGCAACCCTCCTTTATTTGTACCCTTACCTACCAAGTCTTACATCGTAATGTTAACACTCTCAAATAAAAAAACACATCCCTTCCTGAAGACTAATAACCCACTTCAGCTGATGGAGGAGATCGTCAGCTACTGATATTATCCAATACGTCACTGCGAGACGGTTCTACTGCCGTTGCGCGACCCTTGTTGTAATATTTTCGAAGCATAAATAAAGAATAAACTGCCCTTAATAGCGCTAGGTAGACATTCCAAACGAGATTCGGGTCATATTTCACCATGGTCAATTTTATCACCCTAAATTCTACAACACATACTATGATACAAGATCTACCAGATCCAAAAACGCTGAGGCAGCTATATTGTCCAATACATGACAAAGACTTCATCGAAACGCAACAGGAAATTGTAAAGTAAATAATTAATAAATCCATTATGCCCAAAAACAATGTATCTATTCTACGAAATATAAAGCAATATAAAATCTGAAATAATTTCTAAAATTGTTTAGGTGTAATTTCTACAGTGAAAAGGCTTGGTACTAAAAATCATCCAGTTAGCAAGAAAAATAAGCACAAAGATAAATCAATGTCGAGTCATCTTTTGAAGCCTCACAGTGAAAGCGCAATATCGAATTACTAAGAGCACGGGAAACAATAGTCGCATTAAATATGACTTCGTCTAATAACTGATGTTACCTTTAAAAATATTTAAGTAAAAAATGTAAACCTTCAAAAAACCTGGGTGCACTAAAAAGCTAGAAATAAAAAGGGACCTTGTAATTTCTTTATTTTGGAATCGGTGCAAATTTAAGGAGGGGTAGGTAGGTTACCTACTTAATAAGTAGTCCTAACATAGTGTAAAGATAGTGGTGAGTGAGTATAGACAAAAAAAACTCAAAATCGATCCACAATTGTCGTAGTAATCGGTGAACTTAGTAAAAAACATACAGACGAAAATATACCCTCCTCCTTTTTGGAAGTCGGTTAAGAATACAACTTTCAACCCTAGAATCATCCTAGTTACAATCGGAGTAAAGAATTAACAGTGTTTGTCATTGAGATACATAGCTTTCTTTCTAACGAAATTCTGTTGGTAACCGTAGCTTAGGTAACGGAAGACGATTTGGAGATGTTTGCCAGCATACAAGAGGTATGCTCCTGTATGCAGCATACACCGCAAACCGCCAGCACAGAGTCTATAAATTATTATTCTAGTTTATGCGCTCCACGATCTCCGCAAAACAATGGAAGTAGAGAAACTTTAGAGTGAAGAAATTTGGGAGGTACTAACCTACATACTAATGAATCGTCAAAAATGTTGCAAGACTCTACCATTCTTTTGAAATTAGATGCCTCATTTCCCGTCTCCCATCTCAAGCTTCTAATAAATCAAAAGCAAACACCGTAAATGCCGGGGATATTAGTGGAAGGAAAGATAAATGAGTAGGCAGAATTAATTAATTCGTCTTGTGCGCAAATGCTCACAAGACATGCCTCATAGAATGCTGTGTCCATTATTAACTAGAAGACAAAATAATCTTAGTTGTCTTGAACATATTACATGCATAATAATAGTGTTTTTTCATTTAACAATTAGTCCCTTTTATTTTTTCCAATTTAATCACATTTAATTTTCATATCAAAGGAAATGAGGCGAATGGTTATCATTTATTTAATTTAACAACATGACAGATAGCAGGCCGACAAGGGCCCCGGGAAGCAAACAGCCCCTGGGGGCCCATCGAACCCCGAAAAGCGGATAATTCCTAATTAACATCCCTGTCCATCAAAACACGCAATTTTTCCTATCTCCGCTCAAAAAGTTTTTAATCTTGGATTATGTAAAGCCGGATAGACTTAGGAACGGTGATTTAAAATTATTCTGTTCTGTGACTTTTAATTCAGATACCCTTTATTTTCACAATGCACTAAATGGAGAGATTTCAAATTAAAATAATCAGTCGTGTTAATTCCAAGCAATTTTTTGGAGAGAAGTTGTCTGTTTGAATGGCTTCACAGTATTAGATATTATATTTTGGTTTAGTTGTTCCGCAACACGCTATTACATACACGGTGAAACAATAAGGGTACCTATCCTATTTTGTCCAAGCTTTAACGTTTTAATTCTTAAACTATCAGGTTGGGGGAATTTGAAAAATAAAAGGTGTTGTAGATTAGAGATTTAGAGATTTTTAAGTCTATAACACCTTTGTTCTTCAACTTTCCCTCAAGGCCGATGGTTAAACATTTGAATGCCATATTACAAAAAAAAACCTTTTTCCGTCTCAGTTTGTAGGTATATTCTAAGGAAAGAACACCCTTTTCAGCACTAGATAAATAGTACCTACCTTGTATTGATCGCTTGTATAAAGAAAACTTAACGACGCGTTTGTTTTAGCCGTATCTGGGCTCCATTACCGCTTACGCTGTTAGAGGTAAGCACGAGAAAAGTGTATCTTTCGTCTAGTCTCTTCTTTTTAGGGTTCCGTACCTCAAAAGGAAAAAACGGAACCCTTATAGGATCACTTTGTTGTCCGTAAGTCTGTCTGTCTGTCAAGACCCTTTTTTATATTCCTTTCTCCTCAAAATCCAGGTATAATAAAAATAATAAAAGCTGACGATAAAAACATAAGCCGTCGCCGAGTGTCGGCCACGACTTTAGCCGCGTTTCATTTCATTTTAAGACCGTTAGGAGACGTCGCCTGATGCGCCACGCACAATACGTGCCCGCTGTAGAGACAGGTCGTTATAGTACATAATATACTGCCATATTTAAAAGCCGTTTTAATACAAGGCGATTCATAAGTATGAAATAATAAATGAAGTACACATATACTCGTATATGCCTAGTGAAGACAATCTGACTTTATATTACGTAACTTTTATATTTTCTGTATGTCACCATTATGCAAGATAAAGTTTGGATAATTTGTTATGTAATTGAGATATGTCAGTTTATTATTTATTTGGTATCAAAAATAATTAAAGAAGTGTGAATTTCGATAAAATTGTTATAGGTAGTTACCATTTTTTATTATATGCCAGATATTCATGATAACCCCAAGTAATATTTCGGAATTGAAACATTCCGTAATATTTTCAATTTCATTATACATTTTTAATTTCAAAAAAAGCCATTTTGACGTTATTTACTTTCTACAAAATGCACTGGTTTTGCGCATTTTTAATAAATTCCTTCTACTAATACTTCATGAAAATAAATATTCATACCAGTAGGTGCCTACATACATTTACTTTAAAATATTTAATACTAGCTATGCCCGCGACTTCGTCCGCGTGGAATAGTGTCTTTGGGTAGCATTTTTAATTATTTAGGCAATTTTATTACAAATAAGACACATACGTATAAATACTTTAATGAGCTATTTACAGTGTTTCACTGAAAAGAGCTATATTTCCATACAAACTTTCATCCCCTATTCCCTATTGTTATTTGACACCCTTGAGGTTAACACATTTACAAACTTTGAATGTCATATTTATTTATATCTTATCAACAGCCTAACAAATAATTTTCAAGCTTCTAGCTCTAAAAATTACGATACTTCCATACAACTTTTCATCCCCCCTTTCAACCCCTTAAAACTCTTTTTTCGCATTAAAAAGTAGCCTATGTCCTTTCTCAGGCTCTAGACTATCTGTGTATCAAATTTCATTGTAATCGGTTTAGTAGTTTTGGCGTGAAAGAGCGACAGACAGACAGACAGATACTTTCGCATTTATAATATTAGTAAAGTAAAGTAATGATGTAAGGAAGTAAGGATAGTAAACTTACAGTGAGTATTACACGTGAATATGACTTTACCAGTTCGTAATAGTTTACATATTAATTTCGGCTAATATTTTCAGGACACCGAGCGCAATATTAAAGTTCCAATTAGAGGGGAGTTGGAGAATTTGTGAAAAATGGCTCTCGACCCACGAGAATTTATTCGCAAGCAAACGCTTTTATATTGTGTTTTACTATTTATTATCTTGTAATATACTTACTGTGAATCCCTCGTAAGTTTGCCATGTTTGTGAATAATAATAATACTAACTTAATTACTTACTTAAACGTCGTTCAAATGTGTCATTTTAGAAAGGTTTATCTATGACTTAAGTGCCTATATTATTTATTCAAAATTTAAAAAAAACATGCTCTTTTACATTTTTACTTTTTTAATACCTACCTAAACAATTTAATGGGGAAACATTAAAATTTTACCAAGACTTTTTTATATTTTTACCAAGTGTTTGATGTAAATAAACACAGCCACATAAAAGAAGCTTGTTAAATATAAAGTGCGTTTACATCGCAAGGCACGCAACGCGAGCGAATTAGATATGAAACGGAATACATGAGCGCCATCACCTTCACAGAATGCCGACAAATTAGAACACCACGCCGCGCGGGGATACGAGGCAAATATTAGATTTTTGTGTGAAGACCGAGCAAAGACGCGTTCATAGACAATATCCATTTACTTCCTTACATATTCCGGAAATGTATGAAACGTTTTTTAGGAAAATAAAAGCTACCTACTTATACCAACTAACCGTCCATTATTCATACACAACTTATATTTGCGAAAACCGTCTCAAACAGCTCAATAGAATAGTTCCAGTATTTGGCCGTTAATAGTAATGCTATTGATAGTGGAAAAGGCGATCAAGGGAATCAACACTCAGATCGTCAGGTCAGGTGAGCTCACTACTAGGTACCTAAGGTACCTACATATCACGAATGCCGTTCATGTAATTATTCGAATCTATACAAATAAATAAAATTGGAGTGTCTGTTTGTAATATCAAAATAACACCTTTTCACTAAATGCATATGAAAGTACATACGACACCTATAGCAAAAACGCAATTTTAAAAAAAATTGTCTTTCTGTCTGTCTGTCTGTGTGTTTGTTCCGGGTAATCTCCGAAACGGCTGGACCGATTTTGACGGGACTTTCACTGGCAGATAGCTGATGTAATAGGGAGTAACTTAGGCTACTTTAATTTTTGAAAAACAATTAGGGTTCTGCGTAAAAAAATAAAAACACATGAAATCAAAGAGTATTTCCGAAACGGCTGGACCGATTTTGACGGGACTTTCACTGGTAGATAGCTGATGTTATAAGCAGTAACTTAGGCTAATTTTATTATAGAAAAACAAAATTAAAAAAATTGGTTCTGTCGCGCGGGCTCAGAACGCGGGAGCGGGCTTTTTTGTTAAATTAAATTCCACGCGGACGAAGTCGCGGGCTCAGCTAGTATTAAATATAAAATGTCACAAACCCAATAATTTGAGTATCTTTGACCGCCATCATAGATTGAAGTCGTGATATAGTAAGTTTCTAATTATTTGCTAAGCCTTATGAACGCAACTTAAACTAAAAAAAAATGCCAACAATTTTCGTAAAACAATGTAGACAAAGAACAAGATTGGAATAAATTATTTTAACTTTCTTCGCATTGTTTACCAACACAGTGTTAGGGGTGCTTAAATTTATCCGCCACGAGCGTGAGAGAGTTGTTTGAGAAAAAAACCGCCGAATAAATAAGAATATAAGCGTTTACAGATGTTAGGGCACTGCTGAATTATTTATGTTTCTGGACTGTTAGTAAAGGCAGCCTTTACTAACATTAAAGGCATAATACGATGCCGTGTTGGGTATTCGATAGAAATGTTGCTTTTGTAAGAAATATCCCTTGAAGTAGTCTGCTCACTTTTTTCGCCTTGCCCATTTTTTTATTGCTAGACTGCACACTATCTGTATGGTCCTAAACTAAGCAACGCTTGTACTATGGGTACCGTACAATGGACTGGGGGCGATCCCAGTGACACCCAGACCTGAGCAAATTACGAGAAGGCAATTTTCGAAATTTGATCCGGCGGGAATCGAACCCACAACCACCATGTGCAGTGAGCCTAGAGGCCTACGCTCGAACCACTGCGCCAAGCGGGCCTCGAACATGCGCAATTAATGGCAGGTTTCATGTCGTACGTATTTATCTAGGTAACCCACAGAGGTGTAAGTGGTAACCGGAAGTCCTATATATTTGAATTATCGTCTAAAGTAACGCAAGCGATTCGAAACGTGCGAGACTTGAACGGGAGAGAGTAAACATTAAAGGTGACCGCCCACTTGTCTGTGCTTTTAAAGCAGACCCGCCCGCTTCAATTTCTGACAGCTTGAGCTCAGCTGGGTGCTGCTGAGGAGACGACGCAATCTTATTTGTTGAAGCAGACGGGGCCGCTTCATAGCACAACCGAGTGGACGGTCAACCTAATAGACGATCTCGCAACCCTGCGTTCCGATCCGGTGGTAGATTTATCCTCGCCACCTCTTCTGGCAGCGGCCCAAGCCGAGGTCGTGTCCCTTGTGGCGCCCTTGAGCTAGCTGCCCCCCTGCCCCTCTGGCTGGAGCGCACTTGCGCTCGCCCTCTGTCCGGGTGAAGTTGTTATGGCCACTCTGGCCAACAACATATAGTCAATTCAAAAAAAAAAAGCCTTTGTTAATAATATAAGGTAATAATTTTCATAGCGCCTTACTACCTGAATGTTAAACATGTTGTACCTACCACTAAAAAAGTAATCTAATGGATATCTTTCTAACAGCTGACCAACAGAAAATGTTAATACCATCAGTTTATTTTTCGTGGTAAGTAGGTACTTACATCATTTTACCATTTACTAAGGCGCAATCCAAAATCTCTTTCAATATTAAAATAAGACTTATACCTTACCTTTCCAACACACTACATTATGTAACCTTCTACAAACTTTAACCAAAGATGTGTAATGTACTATACCTACCTACGAAATTATTAACGTTTGATTAAACAAGATCAACCGATGAGATTTACATTTAACCTATAGGAGCAAGTTAATTAGTGCTCAGAGAGACTTGAGGTTGGCACAAATAAAACTAAAGTGTTAACAGTATTTCGTTAAATTAAATCGATAGACTAATTTATTTCTCAAGGTATTTGGTTTCTAATTTTTAGAGGTTTATAAGCTGGGGCTTTCTCAGAAATAATTTTAAATCGTTTAGTTTTTTTACTGCTTATACTCTCTAGCAGATGGTCCATCTGATGGTTATTGGTTACCGTCATCCAGGATATCTGCAACTCAAGGGGAGCAGACGTGATGCCACCCTTTAAGAGACCGCGGTAGCTACAACGCAGTAGAAAAGCAAACGCGAGCGTTCCTTGTCAAACGCTTAGGCCAAATATTTGCTACTCCACTAGCGTCTGATTTGCGTCTGGCTCATGCCATCGAACTTAGTAGTACCAAATCAATGACAGTAGAAATCGTGAAGCTCGTGTCAGCCTGTGGTTAGTAGGTTACGGAAAAACGTCAAAAGCGGAGCGTTTACGTTTCTATTGCATTTTAAGTAGCTAACGTGATTGGCCCCCTGTAGACTTGCCTTTTGACGAACACCATTCTTAAACATGTCCTTTATTTGATGATAATATTTATACACAATTGAGCATCTGTGTTATGATAAAAGTAAGATAACTTATCTCTCTGTAACATTGGTAGGGAAGGGTTGTAATATTCCGGCGACCACAGGTGCGAACTTTTGCGGTAGAACAAACAGACAAACAGAAATATTTGCCGCAGCCGCTGTTTGCGGTGTTGATTGGCTCGCGAAAACAAAACACCAAGCGTTACACACATGGATAATATTGTAGGTGTGTAAATATATTTATAATTTCAGCTCGTTTTTTCATCCACGATAGATGATATAAAAGATATTGAAAAGTGGACTTTAATAATCTCACTTATGATATAAATACAAAATGTCTGCCACTTAGCACTGTTAGGTAACCTGCTATTTTCTCGGTATATCTACGTTGGCCGACTTCTATAGTGAGGTATTAAGACTTAAATGGAAGATTGCGCTTTTAAGGGTACCTACGGTGAGCAAGTGGATTTCTAAGACCCTAGAATCTTCTAACACAGTACCTACGCTGTACAGCACTTAGATAAACTTATTTCGTAAAATGTGTTCTCACACAGCCTACTTTACACATTCTACTTAACTCTCCACACTCAAAATGTATCAACTTTATCTTGCGACGACTCTTTCGAGCAAACAAATGTTCTTTACATTTTAAAAATTACAGACATTTGTTTTCACTCCAAAAAAATACGATGCAGACGGATTTAAAAGAATAAAAAATCCAGTCGATGTTGTGTCGGTTAAGTTTAAGAGATTGGTACGCTTCTGCAGAGTATTACAAGTCCTATAAGGGCGAGCAATCACGAAAGCATTCTCGTGTCGTACGCATTCATCCGAGAGCCACGAGGCGAGGGCGGGGCGCGAGCAACTTAAAATTGCCGTTTTGTTTGGTGTACTCTAGAGGAACATAAAGCTGAGCGCTGTGATTGAATTTTCAGATCTTCAATCTACATCTATATCTATACAAATAAATAAAATTGGAGTGTCTGTTTGTAATATCAAAATAACACCTTTTCACTAAATGCATATGAAAGTACATACGACACATATAGCAAAAACGCGATAAAAAAAATTTGTCTGTCTGTGTGTTTGTTCCGGGTAATCTCCGAAACGGCTGGACTGATTTTGACAGGACTTTCACTGGCAGATGGCTGATGTAATAGGGAGTAACTTAGGCTACTTTAATTTTTGAAAAACAATTAGGGTTCTGCGTAAAAAAATAAAAACACATGAAATCAAAGAGTATTTCCGAAACGGCTGGACCGATTTTGACGGGACTTTCACTGGTAGATAGCTGATGTTATAAGCAGTAACTTAGGCTACTTTTATTTTAGAAAAACAAAATTAAAAAATGGGTTCTGTCGCGCGGGCTCAGAACGCGGGAGCGGGCTTTTTTGTTAAATTAAATTCCACGCGGACGAAGTCGCGGGCTCAGCTAGTAATACAATATACTGCTGGCTACATTCACACGGCAACGATGACAACATTTTCTTCATACATTTGTACATTATACTATTGCTAAGGTCAAAATGTAGGTACGTCTTCGCTGTGAGAATCACGCCTTACTGTCTGTGTGCGTATAGCAAATATATATCCCAGATTTGTCTTCGAGCTATAATCAGAATTTAATTACGATCCTAAGGCCTAGTTCTACGCAGAAAATACGTTTGAACAGTATTTTCATAGAATATCTATCAAAACTTCAGTTCGGAGAATAAATATTCGTCTGAGAAATGTATATCAGTACGTTAATATTATCTAATTCTTTCACTAAGCATTCCTTACAAAGCATATCTATACAAATAAATAAAATTGGAGTGTTTGTTTGTAATATCAAAATAACACCTTTTCACTAAATGCATATGAAAGTACATACGACACCTAGAGCAAAAACGCGATTTAAAAAAAAAATTGTCTGTCTGTCTGTCTGTCTGTGTGTTTGTTCCGGGTAATCTCCGAAACGGCTGGACCGATTTTGACGGGACTTTCACTGGCAGATAGCTGATGTTATAGGGAGTAACTTAGGCTACTTTAATTTTAGAAAAACAATTAGGGTTCCGCGTAAAAAAATAAAAACACTTGAAATCAAAGAGTATCTCCGAAACGGGTGGACCTATTTTGACTGGACTTTCACCGGTAGATAGCTGATGTTATAAGCAGTAACTTAGGCTACTTTTATTTTAGAAAAACTGAATAAAAAAAAATTAAAAAATGGGTCCTGTCGTGCGGGCTCCGAACGCGGGAGCGGGCTTTTTTGTTAAGTTAAATTCCACGCGGACGAAGTCGCGGGCTCAGCTAGTTATTAATATTAACCCTACATGTGACCTACAAAAGGTATCCCAAGTTTGAGCACATCAACCGCGAACATTAATATCTACTCATCAGCTGAAACTATTCCATATACTCGTACACATTACCTTTATGCATACGCAATTGCGAGTGATCCTTTAGTAATGATTGACTCTGAAATGCGCAGAAAGCGATAATGGCTGGTGGTTAACCGCCTCATAACTATATATTGTAGTTTGGCTTAGCCACACTAGGTACATATCGGATGTTGCGTGAACTTTGAACTGTAGAGACAGGATCAAAATCGGTGCGGTTGTGATCAAAAGCGACTCTACATTTACGCGAAAACCGTGAATAATCCACTCAGATGTAAACAGACAGGCGCACAGGGAACCTATTCGCGGCGTGGATGTAGAGTCAGCTTCAGAATTGGCCCTTCATCTTTTTGTATCTGTATTCTTATGTAATTTGTATCAGTAACTATGTGCTCATACCACGTTCCCATAAGAAGCACTCGAGGCGATGAACACCTAGATGGAATGACCGCTTGAGACATTAGCAACTGACCGCTTCTGTTCGTGCTTCGGAGGGCACGTTAAGCTGTAGGTACCGGCTGTCATAGTCGTTAAACCATGTCGGAGGGCTTCAGGCGGCCTGGGAATTCCGACACCAGGGTTGAACAGTAGCTCATACGATAAGAAGTCCTTTTTATAGGCACCTCTAGAGTGCATTACTGATGAGAACACTGGTATCATTTTCATCTACTTATAATTTCAACGTTCGTCCAAATAATGATATAACGAGTCTTAAACTGCGGTTGTAGCGTCCTTGTAAACCATCTTTTGAATATTACAACGACCTTATCTCTCCCACTGGGATTCGCGAAGCGATGACCTTGAATTTCGTTACTTATTTAACTGTTTTGTTAATATAGCAGCGACAGGGGTGTTGGTCAGGTCACAAGAGTCGACGTTCACATATTTATCTTCTTAATAAATTTAATAAATAACAACTCTTGCTGCGACGCAATGAAGTGCAATTTCACTCGCTCAGCACTGCGTGCCTAAAATTGTACTTTACCTACAACTTTGACTATACTCGTATATAGTCAAAGACCTACAAGGCCCTCTCTTTCTATCGCGCATCTCTTATCTTTTCGGACGCACGGCAACGGATTGAGTGGGTCTACCGTGGCGAAGCCGCCCACGGACTGTACAAATTCAAATCCTTTATTTTGTTTAGGCCTGCGGGGGCACTTACAAATTTTTAATTTTTTTTCTTATATCTACAACCGGATCGGAACGCGACCTCGACTGAGAAGATCCGGCAGAAAATCAAGCTTCTTCTCAAGCTTCCGGCAGAAACTCTTAACTTTGTACATAATGTTCAGAGTGCGCCAGGCCTACCATTGACATAGACTACCTAATACCATCGTCTAAATCTGGGTGAAGACGCCGGCATCCTTAAGAAATCCAGGCGTGGTAACTATTTTCTATTCACTAGTTCTACCATAAGTCAACAATATATCGCGAGCGTCAACGTAAACAAATGTTTGTGTCGAAAGAGGCAATGATGTTGAAATAACGAAAGAAAACTCCGGCATTCTAAAACTCTAATCTTTTGGAGCTCACTTAACAAACACGGTAATGACTAGCAAGCGTTTCATGGTAGAGAATTGTCGCACACTCCTATAACTTATACCACACAGTATCAAACATTGGTGAACTCAGCTCGATGTCTCGTTTGCAGCACTGCGATAAGACCGACATCGTACGCCACCGCCCTTTGTTTCCTTGTCGTAAATCTCAAACGCAGGGGAATACGCGCTATTCGGCTGGTCTAAGGATTATTTTAGCTCTAAATTCTTGTGCTAACTTTTGTGCTCGGTCCCCAGGGAGTGATTCGAGATATTCCCTTTACCTTCCAGTTAAGTTGATTTTTGGGAATAAAGTTAGAGTGCTGCACCGCTTTTTCCTACAATGAGGGTAAGTATTTTTTTAATATTTGGATTGTACTTCATTTTATTTACGACTATGTTTAACGACGCTGTCTACACTTAGTAAGTAGTGCAGGTATGTACTTACTTAGTTCTTAAAAAGAACTATTTAGTTCCATCTAAAACGTATTTTAATCTTAATGTTACTTTAAAACTTCCATTGGATAAGTAATCGTTTTGTTCTTAGGGGGCGTCCATTGATTACGTGAGACGTTTTTGGCGGTATTCCGACCCCCGCTCCCCCTCTGGTGACATGTCGTGAGATTTCTCTCAAAGTCCCCATATCATCCAATCTCACGAGAGATTTAAAAAATACGTTTTTCTAGTGAATATGCCATGGATTTTCTCAAAAAAAAAAAATTGCTTCATATTTTAATTTACTGTGAATAATAATTATAATATTTAAGGGGCTTTATAATAATTAAGGGGCTAATAGCCAGGTTTTTTTTTATTTTTTTTTATTTGACTATATGTTGTTGGCCAGAGTGGCCATAACAACTTCACCCGGACAGAGGGCGAGCGCAAGTGCGCTCCAGCCAGAGGGGCAGGGGGGCAGCTAGCTCAAGGGCGCCACAAGGGTCACGACCTCGGCTTGGGCCGCTGCCAGGAGAGGTGGCGAGGGTAAATCTACCACCGGATCGGAACGCGACCTCGACTGAGAAGATCCGTCAAGAAACTCAGCGGGCTTGTCGGGTGCCAAGGTGCGTCTAGGTAAGTAGACGCACCTTCTAGCGGAAGCGGGGGTTCGTCGTCCTCGCCGGCGAGGTCGGTGTCTGGTGGGGAGTGTGCGTGTGTCGTTCTCCTCGACATCTGAGTCTATAATAGCCAGGTGTTTTTAGTGAACACTAATAGTGTTCACTAAAAACCATACATAGTTGTGTTATTTCAATAGGTAGGTACTATTAAATTACTATGTCAGGACTACTATATTATATTCATACCATTAAATTAGTCGCAGACAGCAACAGCAAGTAAACATTCGAAGGATATGAGTCTGACGCAAGGTAGAGTTTACAATAATACATAAATGGTTACACGCTTTGGCAACGAGAGATAAATCACGTATGTTCGCAATTCTGCCGGACGCAGATTAAGTTGTAACACAATAGAGGTTGCATCATTTTAGGTACCTTCTAGAGGCGTCGGATTCCAGTGAGGAGAGTGGGTACAATCACATATAGATTTACATAGACAACGCAAGTATCACGAATTGTATTGAAACCAAGCGTGCCGAATTTTTAACACCTACTGTGACGTCATTAATGACGGGAAATCCAAACCGATTCAAAGACACCGATGCCGCCGATGCCCCTCCGCCCGCTACAATTCTCTCGAACGATTATCTCGCGCATACTCATATTTTTTATATCTGTAGTCGCGCGGACTGTAAGTTAGCGGCGACCAACCTTGACGCTTGGTCGGGGTTTCGTACACGCGAAGCACATGCATTTGCGTTATCTATGTAAATCTATATCTGAGGGTACGATCATGGTTCTCAGAACTTGTTTTTTGAAATATTTCATTGTAGGTTTGTTTTTTACGGTGGTAGAGCCAAGCTATAGCCAATTGGCTACAGCTCTTATACGGACTCATACTCATATAAGAATTAGCAAGCTGAAGTGGCAGTGGGCTGGCCATATCGCGCGAAGAACCGACAACCGCTGGGGTAAACGTGTTCTTGAGTGGAGACCTCGACTCGGCAAGCGTAGTGTAGGACGCCCCCCGACCAGGTGGGATGACGATCTGCGAAAGACTGCAGGCAGATGCTGGATGCGGCAAGCTGAAGACAGGGCGCTATGGCGCTCATTAGGGGAGGCCTATGTCCAGCAGTGGACAAGTATAGGCTGATGATGATGATGATGATATACGGGCTGGCTCTACCTGGGCAGTAAGTGTAAGTACCTGGATTTTACAAAAGACCGGTATAAAGTAGCTATTATTGCTGCGTTTCGTACTGTAAGGAGGTCCATGTCGGCGCACTGGTCACTGGCGATAAGCGTTCCTGGCCGTCAAGTTTGAAATAAGAAAAATATTTATTTTTGAAATTGAAAGCTCGGCGGTGCGCTGGCAGTGACAATGGGGGAACTATTGAGTTAAGACGTGTGTTTATGTAAATTAATATTTAAATAATATAATAATAATGAAAATTAATAAATATTATAAAATGCTACGAGTTATTAATTAATGGGGGTTTCAATTAATAACTCGTAGCATTTTATAATATTTATTAATTTTCATTATTATTATATTATTTAAATATTAATTTACATAAACACACGTCTTAACTCAATAGTTCCCCCATTGTCACTGCCAGCGCACCGCCGAGCTTTCAATTTCAAAAATAAATATTTTTCTTATTTCAAACTTGACGGCCAGGAACGCTTATCGCCAGTGACCAGTGCGCCGACATGGACCTCCTTACATTCCTCACAACCTGGGGAAAAAAAAAATTTAAGGCAAAAAAATTTTTTTTCAAACCATACAATTTATGCACACCCTACCTATGGTTGGACGATGCATATACAATCAAGCATGGCTCAAATTAAATCCTGCTAGGATTTAGTTATTGGAAGAGTTATACATACTTCGAATAACTTGATAAGTGTAAAACCAACCGAAAATCACGTACCTAATTCAAGCCATACGAAAAACCATTAACTACACATGACTAGTAAACACCACCCTTCATCATTATTAACATTATCCATCAAAATCTTATTTAAATTAATATAAGTAACTTTTCAAACTATAGAAAGGTGTGACCGTCATCCTTAAAATGAAATATGACTACAAGACTCAAAGAAGATAATCTCAACTTTATTAATAGGAGAAATATTCAACACCATCATAATTAAAGCTCTCAAGTATTCAAGAGGCTCAAATATAAGGTCAAAAATATAATCCCAAAAATAGGTCAAAGTCCACTTTACGACTTGATGCCCACAGATACAATATTCCCGCATAATCCATAGAATTAGAGATTCATCGACTAATTTTGGAAAATAAAGACGATTCTCAGCATCCCAGCAAACTATTTAGGTAAGATTTCTACCAAGAAATTCCGAATGTTTATGAGAATAGGCGCTCTATTCCACATCAGAAATTGCTTATCGTGAGAGAAATTTATTAACCTACTATTAAATACATTAAACCCACCTACTATAAAACCATCCCATACTAATTTCTACACAACCACTATGCGTCCAATAATCTACTACGCCTTCTACAATAACCCATAATACTTCTCCACATACTTTAACTATACTTTATCCACTATCCACTACCAACTTCTAACCATAATAATAACATACCATTTACAATCCAGATACTATACCGTCCATATTCCATCCCTTAAGTGCGTGAAACCTAAATCGGGAATCCATGATCAATAGCTTATTGCTTTATCATGTTACATCAAGAAATAGAACTAGCCGAATAGATCTAACCATCTAATTCTATCCAAACATTACAACTCATTAACCACTAAACTCCAACCTTTACCATTACTGAAACTACACTCCCCCTGTAATCATATAACCATTACTAACATGTTAATATACCTATCTCACGTTTTTCAACAAAACATTTATCATATAAAATTAAATAACATAACTTATTTTCATTTTCGCCCATCGCCTATGTGCTGAACGATTTCTTTTCGCCCATCGCCTATGTGTTGAACGATTTCTTTTCGCCCATCGCCTATGTGTTGAACGATTTCTCATATTTCTTACGTCGCTCTGCGACATATTCAATTTTTCTCTCGTTCATTATGAAAAATAAAGACATATATTAATAAATTATAATAAGAACATACACAACTTAAAACTAATCTATCATATCCACCTTCCCTCTACATCAATAAAATAAAATATAATCAATAAAATCAACAAATGTTTGACGTGATGTCCGCATCTTTCTGGAATTTTCGATTGAAAAAACGGATTTTCTGTGCCTGTACATGTTTGTATGACGTATGCGTTTCCAGTAGGCTTGATTCAACCCCCAACACGCCATCATCATACTAGGCCTTCCTCACTGCTGCCGTGGTTGAAAATTTAGCTGCGACTGCATGGGTCCTATTAATAAGCACGGATACAACTCATACTCCCTGCTTTATAATATCTTCTTATTGTGCTTTTGCGAGAGGTACTTGCGCTTTTGCGAAAGGTACTTGCGTACCCGGCGCCTCCACCAATGTGATAATGGGGGTTTCAATTAATAACTCGTAGCATTTTATAATATTTATTAATTTTCATTATTATTATATTATTTAAATATTAATTTACATAAACACACGTCTTAACTCAATAGTTCCCCCATTGTCACTGCCAGCGCACCGCCGAGCTTTCAATTTCAAAAATAAATATTTTTCTTATTTCAAACTTGACGGCCAGGAACGCTTATCGCCAGTGACCAGTGCGCCGACATGGACCTCCTTACAGTACGATGAGTGAGAGAGCCGGAAGCTTAACCCCGCCTCCTATACCCTCCTTCTGTTCTACTCAAATTCGGTTCAGCAAAGTGCGAACAATACTATTGGTATTGCAAGTATCTATAGGCTACGGTTACTGCTTTAACATCAGGCACTTTGTAGGATTGATTGCCGATTTTGTTGCAAAAAAAAAAATATATTTTTTGTGCAACCATCCTCTGTCAGTGTAGTATTCAATTAATTGTCACCTAACGATGATTTGTTTTAATACTGTGTATGTCAACTATTTTTAACCTCCGACGAAAAAAGAGGGATGTTATAAGTTTCACATGTGTATCTGTGTGTCTGTCTGTGGCATCGTAGCGCACAAGCAGACGAACAGATTTTAATTTTGTTAGAAATGTATTCTGGTCGAGTGTGTACTTAGGCTATGTTTCATGAAAATCGTTTCAGCTGTTTTAAAATTATCAGCTCTTGTGCGGTTAAAAAAGTTGTCGCGTGGGTTTTTTAAATTTACAATTTAGAGTTATAACAATCAATAAAACAATGTAGAGGCGTAAAACAAAGGAAACATACCTTATCACAAAATTAAATGTTTATAAAGACTATGACCAAATTTGTTTTTGAATTGGATATAGATATGCAGAATGGATCCAACCACCCATACTTCTGCAAACTGAAACCAACCTACAACCAATTCAGCTGGGATTGATTTTAGTCTGCAGGAGTAAGTGTGGGTTGGCTCCTTTTTGCAAAACTATGTCCAATTGTGATTAGAATCTGCCTCGCGTCGACTCGGGCTGAGTGTTACTATACGGCACATTTACTTTCACCCATGAGTAGTTACGTTGCACCGGCCAACGTTGGGCCTCTCACGTACGCACCGCGTGCGCCGGCGCCGATCCCAATTCCACACAATACGGACGGGAGTTAGTTGCGATAATTTTGGTATTACTAAAAGCGACACGAGTAGGGTTACCAGATCAAATTATGAGATTTCCTGTCAATTCAAATTAAAATAGTTTATTTTGTTTAGGCCTACGGGGGCACCTACAAATTGTCAATTTTACATTTTTTTTCTTATATCTACAACCGGAACGCGACCTCGACTGAGAAGATCCGGCAAGAAACTCAGCGGGCTTGTCTTTTTACATGTGTAAGAATATTTTTTTTAAATCGCCAGTTGCTTATAATCAATAATTACAAAGCCCCCTGTAAAATTTCTGAGATTTCGTCTAAAAGTTGTATGAGGTTCGATTATTATATTTAATGCTACCAGTGTACCAGTGTCATTCATATTTTTTATTACGTATTTTCCTACATTTAATAATTGTCGCTTAGTTCCCCTTGAAATTGTGACGACCGCTGTCTCTATTGAGTTGAGCGTAGGCCGTTTAAATCACTGCACCGTGTGGTAGCTGTTGCATTCCCGCGGGTGCAAATTTCGAAAATGACTTTACGTAATTTGCCTGTGATCACCCCCAGTCTATTGTACGGTGCCCAAAGTAGGTACAAGCGTTACTTAACGTGATATATGTCTTCTACCCATTCATCAGTAGGAAAGTGGAAGTGAGAAACTCAAATAATTTAAGATCCTTATCGTTATCCGCCATTATGTGTATGATCTCTCAAAGCAGATAGCTTTCTTTGCGTAGCGGTTGAGTTTGACACTATTATACCTACTTACATATTTAGGTGATTAATTAATTCTGAGCCTAAAGACCTCGTCTATAATATCGTACATACATTTCTGAGAAGGTGGCCACGCGTCCTTACTTGCAGCGAGGTAAACCCTTGGCCGTCAACCGAGTGGCTCAATACGTTTATTCTCTCACGTAGGCGCACTGAGATACGTGGTTTTGGAATCAGTTACGTGATGATTTGATTTATATTTATAGGGATATCAAAGTTCCGATGTGTATGTGTGTGGGTAATTCTTCACCTCCTAAACGGCTTGATCGATTTTAATGTTTTTTGTACTTATGCGTTAGGGAGCGCTGTTATCGACATTCAAGAAATAAAATCTACACTAGGGAAGAGATAAAAAATCGGCAAATAACCGCACCGCCTGATGTTAATACAAAAGTAAAAAAAAAAAACATTAACAAATTAATAAAAAACTGAATTCCTAATACGTTTGCAGTTTCACTCACTAGTTCTACGCGCTCCATCTACGTTATTATTTTCATCTGAGTCCAAATTACACTGTGATCCCTATTTCTGCTGACTGTATAGATGCATGCGTCACCTCACGTAGGCACCAGCCAGCCGGCAGACACGGCGCGGCGCGGCATTGAATAAACATGACCCACCGCATATGGCGTGCCAGTTAGGATGCACTAACTGCCACTTAACGTCTTATCATTATATGGAATGTTAAAGGCCTGTATTATTAAATCGATCTCAAGTTTGAGAGTGATCTTGGATATGTCATTCTTATGTCATACTAGCTGAGCCCGCGGCTTCGTCCGCGTGGAATTTTGATCCTTTCTTAGGGGATGTCTACGTCATAGTAGCTTTATGCATGCAAAGTATCAGCCCGCTCGGTTTAAAATTGACAAAGTTTCATACAAACTTTCATCCCCTATTTTATCCCCTTGGGGGTGGAATTAATCAAAATCCTTTCTTAACGGATGCCTACGTCATAACATCTACCTGCATGCCAAATTTCAGCCCGATCCGTCCAGTGGTTTGGGCTGTGCGTTGATAGATCACTATGTCAGTCAGTCAGTCAGTCTCCTTTGAGTTAAATATATATAGATATTAGTACAAAATGACATGTCAAAAGCGTACTGAACATCGGTCTCAGAATTGAGATTGATTTATTAATACGGCCCTTTGTAGTTCTAGATGTATCTGCGTAATGAAATACTAGTACCTAATTATATTGTTATTATGTTTGTTCAGTTAAACGAATGTAAGGTAGGGACTCAGACGAACAGAAGAATGTAGACGAAGCGCATAGAAATAGTGAGTGAAGCTAGCAAAAGTAACAAATAGCATAAATCCTGATTCTTTTTTAGATGCGATCATATTATGCTTTTCACGACGCGGTACTTCCTACTAATATTATAAATGCGAAAGTTTGTGAGTGTGGATGTATGTATGTATGTTTGTTACTCCTTCACGCAAAAACTACTGAACGGATTTGGATGAAATTTGGAACACAGATAGATTATAACCGGGATTAACATATAGGATACTTTTAAACCCAATAATCCAATATTACCCGGATGAAGTCGCGGGGCACAGCTAGTACCTACTGCATAAAAACAATTGCAATTTTTTTCGTAAATACACGTACGCTCCCGATCGCGGATAGCGAACAGTGATTAGCAAATCTTATAAAATAATAATAATATAATTTAGCCCTTTTGACGTCCCACTGCTGGGCACGGGCCTCCCCTCAATATGAGGGGGATTCAGGCCATAATCCACCACGCTGGCCCAGTGCGGGTTGGCGGATTTCACATGTCTTTCGAAAATTGGTTAGACCTTCTAAGACATGCAGGTTTCCTCACGATGTTTTCCTTCACCGAATCTTATAAAATAATAAAGATTTATGCTATTTGGTATTACTTTTGCCGGCTTCTCCCACTAAGTAGTTCTACATGCACCTTCTACGTCATTCTTTGGTCTAAGGGTAAGTAATTATTATAATTGTGTCAACTTTATTTTCAAATTTACTTAATTGAAGCAATTGCGATGCGACAACGATATCCACTTAATTTACTAACTTCTTAAGTATATAATTTTTGTTATATGCAAATTTGCCTGTTCAGCAAATTTTGTCTTATTACCGTTTAATTGAACCGTTACGATGGCACACATCTGATACCGTTTGCCAATTGGCTCCATCCTTGAGTACAATTGATCGGAGGCTAAACGTAAACAAAGATTGAGTGCAAAGTTCACGAGCTAGTGATGTGCGGAACGCGCCGGGTTTGTTTACATATCGATAGTTTTAATGACCGACCAAATGTGTCGATAAAGTATGTTAACTCTAAGCCAAAATATTTTTGAATCACAAGCGAAATATTTAGGAACTTAATATTAGTTTTCTTTTGGTATATTGTAGATATGTAGCTGCTAATGCAAAGGTAGTAAATTGTTAAGGTCTTGCAAAATATACAAAAAGTGTTTACTTATTACAAGTCTAACCTGCTTTATATTCCAAACACATGTAAGCCCATGAGTTTTTCTGGCGAAACATTTATAGCGATTCATATTGTTGTCTTTATTTTGTGCACTCAAAAAATAGAGACAACATGTTTTTCAACGATTCGTTCAGATACAAACACCCGTTAGAACAACATGTCGTACAAAATATCAAATTGATTCAGTCAAACAGAGGCGATGGTAAGCAAAGGTAGAACAGTAAAGTTCAATGGCTAGGGACGACCTGTAACTGTTTATCGATACCGCTGACGTACGTATATCTACTAACACAGTTTAGAGCACAAGTAAATACTTCTTTACACTGTCTCACTTACCTCTATATAAAATAGAACGAAAGAAAAAAACTATTTATCAGGCAACAAAAGGCAAAAAACACACACTACTTATTGCTATACAATAACTATTTGTATGAAAAACATGGGTCCAAAATACACATTATTTCGATTCACTAAATGAAAGATAAGAATGATAAATAAATAAACATGAAATGACGCAGCGTGTTTGTTTTCAGGTTTTTTTTATTTATCGATGTCGTTGACACGTGCGTACATAAAAATAGCACTCTTCGGCCAAATCTTATCGTAAGTCATTACAAATGGAGTGGCTATTGAACTGATAAAGATAACTCACAATTTCACTGTCTTTTTTTGGGCTATCTATATAGGAAGATGTTATTTTGACACTTAATTACATTTTGTCTAATTATATCGAAGTGTATGCAGTTCAATGAGTGAGCATTGAAAAATGCAATCGGGATAACAAAAATGTAGTTTTTAAGTAATTATAGTTTTGTAGGTACTTACTTATAATAGATAAGCAATCATGAAATCAAATAGGTAGTACATAATGCAATATCAACTCATTGTGAATGATTATAAATTTATAAGTAAATAAAGCACTTATGGAAAGGTACATCCCCTAAGGAAAATGTATTAAGTCGCTATTATTATTTCGCTACACAAAGGTTTGGAACATTAAAATAGATAACAAATGTGCCAATAATTTAAAATGTTGTGCCGCATAAAAACGTCATGCACGGTCATTCCGTTTGAGATAAATATCGATATCGACAAAGTGTTACATCCCTACCCCGAACCAGTAGCGTATAGACGCCGCCGGCTACGATCTCCGTATGCATTATCGAGTAGCTCGAGCGTACGACAACACTTCTTCGTGAATTAAAAACTGTTTATAATTAAACTTGTTATTTGTGTACAAACAAAATGTTTTCGTTTGTGTGATCGAGTGACTTTTTCGAATATTTTTTCGAACACTTATTTTTTTTAGTGTCAGGTGTATCATTTACCAATAGGAAAATGGCGAAGTCTTCGATGTTTATCCGTCAAACTATGTAAGTAATTTTTATGTTACGTTTTACTATTATTTTCAAGTTTTTTTGTTTAAAATGTTTAATAGATTACGATTAGAATTTACAGTTATGTACCATTGAACAAATATTTTTTATAGTCCGTTGATTGTCACTTAAATAATTAATTATTTATTTGAAAATATTAATAAATCAAATACTTACTTTTTATATGACAATAAACATAATAAATATGTTAGTTAATTGTTCCAAAGGGGTTATTAAGAAATTAATTATAATACATAGGTAGAGTTTTACGGTCAGCAAAAGTGGAAGAAAATAAGACGAGTTTTAAATTATTATTTCATTCAGCTAATTAATAAATTTTATCTTTGTACATGATAGGTAATTTTTAAAAAGTCAAACGTATTTTTTTATTTACCACTTCTTGACTAAGTCTCTGTTTATATGTAATTAGGTATCATATTAGCATGTAGACTATCGTCGTAAGTCTCGTAACATACCTTTAAATTTTGAAGAAAAGTTTTTTCGGTGGTAGAGCCCAGCCACCTAAAACAAAATCGGCGTAAAGCAGCTATTATAGCTGCGTTTCGTTCGACGAGTAGGAGGGCCGATAGTCCAGTCCCCTCTTCCCACATTGACCCACTCCCATTCAGGTGGGCAATCAATAGGCTATGGTACGTACTGCTTAACAATCAGACGCGTCCTGCGACTATTTGCAATCTTCGTTCTATAACAATAATATAGGTAGTGACAAGGCATTTGTGGATAATAAATAAATATCGCCAGACTAACACACAAACTGTATGGTCCCAAACTAAGCAACGCTTGTACTATGGGTATTGGGTACCATACAATGAACGGGAGGCGATCCCAGAGACACCGAGGCCAGGGGAAATTACGAGAAGGCCATTTCTAAAATTGACCGTCACGGGAATCGTACCCGAAACCACTCGGTGCAGTGAGCCGAGCGGCCTACGCTCGAACCACTGGAGCAAGCGGTCCTCCTAATAATAGTCCTGATAATAATTGAGGCCGTTACTTTTTGTGTTAGTTATATTTTTTACTAGCTGTGCCCGCGACTTCGACCGCGTGGAATTTAATTGACAAAGTTTCATACAAACTTTCATCCTCTATTTTATCCCCTTGGGGGTAGAATTAATCAAAATCCTTTCTTAGCGGATGCCTATGTCATAACATCTACCTGCATGCCAGATTTCAGCCCGATCCGTCCAGTGGTTTGGGCTGTGCGTTGATAGATCACTATGTCAGTCACGTCAGTCAGTCAGTCAGTCACCTTTGAGTTATATATATATATAAATACTGACCTATCGATGACAAACAGTAAAATATAGGGAACGGGCACCATTCCATGACTTACACTGTACTTAAAACATTTTTAAAGCTACGTAACTATCAGATTATAAATTCTAAAATCAATTTGCATTCCTACTTACACAAAGTAAACACAAAACCAGCTTTTGTAACGTTATCTCACCACGCGTGGGCAACGTGTTTCCTTATTCAAATAAAAATCTTATACGCAGTTCTAATTGGGAATAATTTCGTACAACCTTCCTTGTACTCTACCATACATTGAAGCTTTAGTTGATACGTCGGTGGGTATTGCAAAGGAAAGCGAGCAATCTACACGTGAACTGTAGGTAGCGAAAACAAGTCGTTTCGATGCAGAGTTGCCCTTGAAGTTATTGCGCAGGAGCGTGTATCAAGTTTAATATCCCAGACGCATTCCCACTCATATTCCGAACTCAAAAAGTCGTATCTCACTGACATTTGCAAGTCTCTATCACAAATGCATAAAGTATAATTTCAGTGTTATGTAATACATATTACGTATACAACAATACAGGTTTGCAAAAAAACAATAGAAACGTAAGAAGTTGTATCGCATCATAAATACTAAATAACCTGTGTTACAAGTAGCCATGAAACAAAAAACATACAAAAGTAATGAATAATTGCTTGTTAATTAAGAAGGGATTTGATACTGTTCGCGCGCAGTCGCGCGGAACAGCTAGTTATCCTATCATGTCTTTAACGGTTAATGCATAAAGCAAAATTAAGTCCGCCATACATCACTGCGCTAATTAACTTGCGGTAAACGCATTCCAGTTTTGGGACATCTTTTTATAGTAAAGGTAACGCATTTGACCTGGTTCAGTTATTACGGTAAAGGGAGGGCCGGCGCGGCGGGGTGACTCAAGAAGTTATTTATAACTTCGCGATATATTGCGATGCAATAACTTTTAATGCGGAAAGTTGCAGGATATGTTAACAACATGTTTATACTCAACATGTTGAGTAACTTATTATGATTAGCTATATTTATAACGCTATAAATAAATGAAATGGTCAAAGGAGTCGTCTGTCGAAGGTGAAATCTGGTGTTCGATCTAGCTTTAGCTTAGCTGAAGGGGATACCAAGAATACTTTCTAGTAGGCACAAGCGTATATCCTTACAAACCACTAAATGTGCAACATCTTGAAAAACTTGTTGATAATAAATTTAATCACATCATTACTCAGATAATTATGTATCTCCGTTCAACATGTTTAATTAACACCCAACATTGTTCACCAACTACAAGGGGCCCAACTCTAATAACCGCTGGCATCCCGACCGACTCGCAATACATCAAAACTGACGTATCGCGTATATGAATACGTCATTTTTGACAGGTTTTCTATGGAAAAACTGACAAAACTTTTGACGTTTAGGTACTGTTCGGAATAGAAAACATATAGCTAACAATTTTATGTTGGAGGTAGATTTAATTGAAATCCGCCCTACGCTTGTAATTATTTTAAACGGTCGACCTGTTTCGCCGCTGCTGTCCAGTGCTAGTTGACCGGTGGCCGGTATCGTTCCTAATTACATCGTGCACTTTTCTTGAATAATTTTGGCTACTGCGTCCGCGCTTATTAGTGGTCATATTGAACGTTTCACGGGTTTTGATGCGCGTAGCTCGCGAGTGCGTTACGGACAATTTAAGACATTGTTAAAGTGGTTTGGGTCACCAAACCACGTGTCAACGTCACACGCGGTGGTAGTACCTACTGGAGGCCGCCACGCGGTGGATGGTGGACGTTGGGGTCACTGGACCAGGATATAGTAATCTTGAACCCCCGTATTGTTCCCTTTTGTTTTAAGCGTATTTTAACTCCTCTTTAGGGGCCCCTTCCCCCCATCTAGACTAGACTGACTGTAGGTGACCCTATAACCTAAATACTTACACCACACTCGAACCGGGTGAGTAGTTTTCAAAGTATAATCGCACAGGGTTTGTGCCGTCGGGCCGCCGATCCCGGTGTGTTTACGATACAGGTACTTAACAGATTGGGGCCCCTGTTTCCCTGTTCAACATGTGATACAACATAGTTTATCAATGACCCTTGTCCCCGCAGCCTCCACCGTCCGTCGCGGCGGCACATCGCTGGATCCACGTCACAGCGGACGTCCACATCACCGCAGCGGAAGAACATGGCCGCCCCGGCGTACGCTGCCGCTGTAAAACCTTTCAGCGAGATCCCAGGGCCGATAGCATTGCCAATGCTGAGGCACTCCGCGCATGTGCTACCCAGAATCGGTTAGTATTATTAAGACCCGTATGAAAAAATCGATGTCACATTTGAGAGCAATCTTGAATACGCTTTTGACATATAATTTTTAGAATGTAATTTCCAAGATCGTCGTTAGACTTGAGACTGATTTATAAATATTTAGATTAGATTAATACTATCTGTGCATCCTACTAATATTATAAATGCGAAAGTTTGTGAGTGTGGATGTATGTATGTATGTTTGTTACTCCTTCACGCAAAAACTACTGAACGGATTTGGATGAAATTTGGAACACAGATAGATTATAACCGGGATTAACATATAGGATACTTTTTAACCCTATAATCCAATACTACGCGGATGAAGTCGCGGGGCACAGCTAGTACACATATAAAACAAATAAGTGATATCCACTGACCCACTTATCACGATGATTCCAAAAACGCCGAATAATAACGCTACTCAAATGTTCAAGTCCAACTCATCTATTTGAGACATCGATGACGCGTCAAAACAAGACAGCACTCAAATGTTAGTGGCTTCATTAGAGTAGCCGGTTTTGGCCAAATAAATTTTAATAGTTGCAGCACTTGGAAAGATGCGTGTTTTTATCGATCTCCTATAAGTGCTCGTTAAGAAGGGATCTATACCTACTCTGCGCGTACGCAGTCACGGTTATGATTATAACCCCTCGTTTGCACTGGACGAAACATTCAGACAAAATATTTTGGTGTCTCGATTTTTTTAGTGCACAACATAGAGACACCAGCATAAATCGCTGTTAATGTTTCACCAAAGCAAACTAACGGTAATAGTTTTGTATTTAGTTACATAGAAGTGGTAGGTACCTATATGTTATTTGAAGGGAAACGCACCCAAATGAAAAAAAGACACAATCAATTACAATCCATTCAATGAAAAATACATGAACAGACAAGTTAAATATCCCAAGGTAAATATGTATGCATATATTACACTTGACTCAGTGATGTCCGTGGAATAAAAAAATCCAGCTCGGTGTCAATAAACCATAATTACGTGATAAAGGCGGTTGGTTCGCGTGAGGTCGGTGCAAAAGGTACTAATTAATTTACTTATTATTCAAAAAGCAGTTAAATTAAGAAAAAAAATTAGGTAGGTACTGTAAATTTTCCGTATATGTTTGCAATTTTGTATTCGTAAATAGATTTTGATTAGTTTCTGGAAGCCCTATAAGTAATAGGTTAATTAATACATTAAAAAGTACTTAATATATTTATTTTGGTTTTAAGTAAGCTGTCATTCACACGGTTAACCCGGCAACGATAATTTATACACATTTTACTGTATCCATCTTAGTGTCAATGACCACGTAAGTATTACATTTTTTGCAGACACTACCTATTATACAGTTGAAATTTCTATCTTAAACCAGTATTCTATCTAGCATCAAACCCAACCAGTTAGGAAACCCAGTTTCATATAAGGTTTTATGCGTCTGCGCACGATTGGACCCCGCTTGCCGCCAGACGCCTTCCACTGTTTTCTTTGGTTAATCAGGACGCAGACGTCATTGGGATATAACAATCAAGTTCAATGACATTACAAATTCGCTGTTTTAGACTAATCATTGGAGGAAGTAATTTGAATAAACATGCAGACTTATTACATACCAATCAAGAGTTAGAATAATACAAGGAATAAAAGCTGTTTTCTTTCTGTATTTTAAAAACCTATTTATTTTGGAAGGGTACTATATTTCCAGCAATAAATAAGTAATTTGAATACGCTTAATAATGCTCTGTATACCTAAAGTTATTCTAGCAAATAATGTATAAAGATCCACTATATTTTACAAATACATTGCAGGATCTAGTTCCAAGTAAAAACGCTGCGAAACCAGTAACCGCTCGTTAACTCCCCTAGGCTAGTTCTAAATATAGATCCAGAACAACTTTCATTCCGGTTTGGTCCCTGTATACTAATAGTTTTTATTATACAACTATGGGTAGGTAATTGCTACATACTGGTTCTTTTTTTACTCCAAAACGCAAGTTGCAATGGTCGCAAAGTTCTCATAAATAATTGCGTGAGAAGCTGATGCAGCTTTGTTCTCAAGTTGTCCTTGCTAACCCTGGGAGCAGACTAAACATGTTTCACAATCACACAGAAACTGAACAAAAACACAAAATTATATAAAACAATTTGAAAAATTGTAACTTTTAAATAATTATATAATTATTCAAAGACCCAATTGTTAATACCAACCGAATTACAGTAAGCGCGATTTATTTCATAGTCAACTATTTCCTAATGCGTGCACCTGAATGGAACGTGCTTTTATCTGTGCAGGGAGCTACCACCACACCGTGGGTCTTGGCCTCCTGGAGGGTCTCCGCGACAAGTACGGCGACCTGGTGCGGCTGGCGAAGGCGTCCAGGACGAGGCCCGTTCTGTACGTGTTCCATCCAGAGATTATGAGAGATGTAAGGACTACTTTGTTTTTTCTTTCTACTACAGACCTACTTCGTTATTACGTGCAATCGGCAGACAGGTATAACATTGTTTTTAGAAGTACATGCACATAAAAAAGTCGGAAAACAGGTCTACGACCCACCTGATGTTAAACAATTACCGTAGCCTTGAACATAATTTATATTATTTAATATAAATAAAAATAGCGTAGCAATATAAATTACCGTAGCTCAGAACGCGGGAGCGGGCTTCTTTTTAAGTTAAATTCCACGCGGACGAACTCGCGGGCTCAGCTAGTATTATCTATAAGCCTAGCGCGACCGAGGCCTGCGTGCATCGGTCATTCGTTCTATGTTCACTGGTTCATTCAGACTGTCATGTCAGTAATAAACTAGCTTTGACATGAGACGGTTGTTTTCCTTCTGTTCCTGAACAGATCATTTCTGGCATTCATAATTTATTGATAATGCTTGCAATACCGGAGGTATTGCTCGCACGTTGCCCACGGAAGGGGTGTGGGGAGGAGGGACGGGAAGAGAGGAGGGTTTGGGCTTGCGGCTCTAACGCAGCTATAATAGCCGCTTTACGCCGATCTTCTGTGAGAGGGTGGTACTACCCCGGTTGAATCAACCCGCATATGACCTGTAGTCAATTGGCCACAGCTTGACTCTACCACTACCACCTTACTAAATACCTAGCTAGCTCAGATTGAAATAAAACTATTTTACGGATTTTATCGCGTTTATTTAGTTTATTTTCCCGACGTTTCGGCCGCTTTACAGCAACCATGGTCACGGGGGGAATGAGGTGTTAGACGTCCTGATGACATAGATAATAACTGGGTACCCTCATATTTAGTTGTTGTTTGCGGTCCGATCCACGCAGAAAGTGCTCACGGTGTCTAGAGGTCTTGCAAACAAACGCGAAAAAAAACGTAAAATAGTTTTATTTCAAGGAGTAGTTATTCGCGTAAATATAAAAAAAAAATACCTAGCTCAGATAAAATCTAGACAGATAAAGTATACTATGGTAGATAATGGTATCCATTTTCATCGGGAGCTTAGAAATTTGTCAAGAAAATGTCTACTAAGCTACTGAAAATAAGGAGGAACTTAATTAGATAACATAAAATAATACTCATAATTCTTAAAAACCTCAGGATATCTACAATATTATTAAGTTATAGGTTTGTATATTTACTTCAGCATCATCTATACAAATAAATAAAATTGGAGTGTCTGTTTGTAATATCAAAATAACACCTTATCACTAAATGCATATGAAAGTACATACAACACCTTTATCAAAAACGCGATTTAAAAAAAAATTGTCTGTCTGTCTGTATGTTTGTTCCGGGTAATCTCCGAAACGGCTGGACCGATTTTGACGGGACTTTCACTGGCAGATAGCTGATGTTATAAGGAGTAACTTAGGCTACTTTTATTTTAGAAATAAAAAACAATGGGTCCTGTCGCGTGGGCTCAACGCGGGAGCGGGCTTTTTTGTTAAGTTAAATTCCACGCGGACGAAGTCGCGGGCTGAGCTAGTCTTTATATAAAATAACAATAATATCATTATAAGGAAGTAGATTCCATATCATTCATGCTAAAGTTTTCGTGGACACGTGAGTCACGACAGTAAATTTGATTATATACGAGAATATTGCATACATTATTTCCTAATATGTTTAATTTATTCTGCCAACAATTTTAACGACAGCATTTTGCATAAATACCTTGGGTTCACAAGTACGTATGTGAATTGAGAGTATAAAGATTAAAGATTACATATTAATACCTATAAGCAGTGATAGCCGATTGCTTAAGCACGCGTCTCGCGGGCACCAGGTCCTGGGTTCAAACCCCGGCGCGCACCTCTGGGTTTTTCGAAATCTAATTACAAAACATAATTTCTATATGATTATCACTTGCTTTACGGTGAAGGAAAACATCTGTGAGAAACCTACATGTGTAATAAAAACTAACCAATTTTCGAAAGACATGTGATATTCGCCAACCCGTACTGGCACAGCGTGGTGGATTATGGCCTAAATCCCCCTCGTATTGAGGGGAGGCCCATGCCCAGTGGAACGCAAAATTTTTAATTTATTTTATATTACCTACTAGTTGCTGCCCACGACTTTGTCCGCGTAGTATTTAACTTAACAAAAATTTCGGGATAAAAATCCTATGTGTTAATCCCGGTTATAAACTATCCGTGTTCCAAGTTTCATCCAAATCCGTTCAGTAGTTTTTGCGTGAAGAAGTAACAAACATACATCCACACTCACAAACCTTCGCATTTATAATATTATATAATAATTAATTAATTAATTAATTAGCTGAGCCCGCGACTTCGTCCGCGTGGAATTTAACTTAACAAAAACGCCCGCTCCCGCGTTCTGAGCCCGTGCGACAGAACCCATTTTTTAAGTTTTTTTTTCTCTAAAATAAAAGTAGCCTAAGTTACTCCTTATAACATCAGCTATCTGCCAGTGAAAGTCCCGTCAAAATCGGTCCAGCCGTTTCGGAGATTACCCGGAACAAACACACACACAGACAGACAGACAGACAAAAATTTTTTAAATCGCGTTTTTGCGATAGGTGTCCTAAGTACTTTCGTATGCATTTAGTGAAAAGGTGTTATTTTGATATTACAAACAGACACTTCAATTTTATTTACTTGTATAGATGTATAGATATAGTAGGATTTATTTCTGTCGTATACCCACATAATAATTAATGGTGGTAGAACCAACCTGTGTTGAACTGACTACAGCTCCATTATGTGGGCTAGCTAGGTCGTGGTAGTACCAGTCTCTCACAGAAAACCGGCATAAAGTAGATATTACAGCTGGGTTACGTACTATCAGTGAAAGAGCCGGAATGTTAATTGAGTTTATGAAAATGAATGATTAATTATTCTGGTTCATCTGTCGAATACATTATCACATAATAATCTGACTATAATTAATTAGTTTATGTAATTCCGGGTTACGTAATGCTAGAAAAGTGTTCAAAGTTTGGCAAAATGTTTGACACGTTAGTAGACCTGTGCAAATCGGTTTAAGTTGTCTTCAAACGGCGCGATTTGGCTTACAATCGGTAGAGCCAATCGCTAGGGTCCCTAATTGGCATGCCAATAGTCAAGTTAGGTCCCCCGACTCATCCACCCTCTGATCGTCCCTCGCAATCGTGAGCAATATTGTACCGTTTGAAGACCACTTTAGGTAACGTATGACAATATTTACAACTACAGTCCCAACCGATTAGGCATGGAAATTCATTTTCATTACGTGAAATTATATTTTTCTTTGACTGCTATTTCACCTGTGATTTTTCACAGACAATGATTTCAGTCATAATGAATTTTAACTATGACACGTAATCCAATGAAGTCACTAGGCGATGATTTATCTTAAAAATTGTGACCGTACCGAACGCTTTGCGATTTAATAGCAATGATTTTATCAGTTTCTCCCTATGTCGGGAGCAGGTGCTAGTTATGAAAACCTACATAACATAATTTTTCACACGCTACCTGTGAAATATTCCATAACTACTACCTATGATTTTTTTCACTTATTTATGTATTCCTCCAAGTCGTAAATCTAATGTCAATCTAACGCCCATCCATAAATTAATTAAGTTATGCTAAAACATTGCATGATGCGAATCAAAGATCACGTGCTCATTATTATTCTGAATACATAATACCTACCTATATACTACGCAATACCTACTTATTCCTTAGCCACGTGTTTTTATTATCGTCGTAATTTAAGTTTAATACCTACAAAGATATATTATGTAAGAACATAATATTTTTTTTTAAATAAACAAATGTCTTAGTAACGCCAATTCAATATGAACACATGATAGTGAAATCGGCAAGGATAAAAAACATCCTATTAAGATTCAGAAAATCGTCGGATGAAATAAAAACGGCTATGTACACAAGCCTTAATCCGACGACACACTATCTAGAATTTAGAAAGCTACCGACAGTGTGTGTGTGTGTCAAATAACATGTGTATTTTTGCATAGTTTTCGAGGTCACCCTAATTTGCCGAACTGTACTAACCACTTTCAAAACCGCCGTATACGTCACGTTACGTAGGATACTCGTCCACACTTATATATTCTAAGCGCTTTTGATTTGGAAACAACATTAGCACAGGATTGTGACCTCCTGTTCAACTGGGCTTCAACATCAGGGGTTCAATTGGGAAATTCAAGCTTTTAGCTTGAATTTCCCAATTTGATGGTTTTCCATCATGTACTCACTCTCAACTTACTTCCTATACTAGCGACCCACACCGGCTTCGCGCGGCCATTCTCGACTGTTTATAATTTTTCTTAATTAAAATGTGTAAACGTATAAACCTTCCGGAATAAATTCTCTGAATAATGCTTGAAAACCTAGTGGAAAACGCCTCAAAATCCGTCGCGTATTTTAGAAGAACTGAGCGGACAAACAGACACTCACAGACAACACTATTTAGAGATTTCCTCGCTCTGAAGATGCATGAAAGTGAGTTCCTCACAAATAGCTTCTTAGAATATAACTAGCTGAGCCCGCGACTTCGTCCGCGTGGAATTTAACTTGACAAAGAAGCCCGCTCCCGCGTTCTGAGCCCGCACGACAGAACCCATTTTTTCATTTTTTAAATTTTGTTTTTCGAAAATAAAAGTAGCCTAAGTTACTGCTTATAACATCAGCTATCTACCAGTGAAAGTCCCGTCAAAATCGGTCCACCCGTTTCGGAGATACTCTTTGATTTCATGTGTTTTTATTTTTTTACGCGGAACCCTAATTGTTTTCCAAAAATTAAAGTAGCCTAAGTTACTCCCTATTACATCAGCTATCTGCCAGTGAAAATCCCGTCAAAATTGGTTCAGCCGTTTCGGAGATTACCCGGAACAAACACACAGACAGACAGACAGACAGACAGACAGACAATTTTTTTTAAATCGCGTTTTTGCTATAGGTGTCGTATGTACTTTCATATGCATTTAGTGAAAAGGTGTTATTTTGATATTACAAACAGACAATCCAATTTGATTTATTTGTATAGATCAGTCCACTAAATTCTGGCCCAACGCGACACAAGCTAATATTTAATATAAGTATTCAAACATCCCCACGATATTTACATTTACACAATATAAACAAAAATAATAACATAATTAACCGGAATATAAAAAGCTTGAGCAAACGATAATCTAGTAGTGACCTTATAAACATAGACGGGAAACAAAATTGCGATTGTACGTGATGATAATACACAAACACATTATCTGTATATTATTATGGAAGAGGTAGGACTGGACAGAAGTAGGTAATCCATTGATGTATGATGTGATTCCATATTGGGTTCATGTTAAAATCTGTAAGTAGATGAAAGGTATCGCTTTTCCAAGCAAGGACCGAGCATTTACAAATAAAAATACACATCAATTTGTACCTACTTCGATAAAACGTAACTCAGCAAATTAAATCTTACCGTTCCGTGGTACACCCAAAGAAATTGTAATAATCTGTTATTATTACAATTAATTATTTGTGTAAACTTTAGTGTAAACCATTAGTACAAATAAATTAGGTAAGTAGATATGTACAAAGACATTTCTACCTTTACCTAATACATAGATTGGCAGAAAAGCTCGCATATCTGGCATGACACCTACATAAAAAAATATATTATCATACGTAGGTATCAATTTAATAAACTTTGAATCTACTTTTATTGACAATTTATCAGAATATAAATAGCACAAAATAATTACAAACATTGTTATCAATGACGCACGTATAGGTCACTACTATTATTACATAAATAACAATGATAATAGTTATCCTATGAATGTATACCACCTACTTTACTTACATATCAGAGAAATTAACGTGGGTTACACGTGCTAGACACGTGCGAAAAAAGCGGATCGTACGCCCTAACTTGTTCAGACCTAAGCAGCTTAATGCAGACTAGAGGAGTTATAGCTAAGTTTGAACAGATCCAATTATAAGTTCCTACTTCCTACTATGTGAGGTAGTTAGTTGTAAGTAAAGACAGGATAATAGACACACCATAAAATTACTAGAATCAATTAATTACACATGAATGTGACTATAAAGATATGCAATTTTCCTCATCGCCATAACTTTAATTAAATATTAAGACGTATATATATATGACAATATACTTAGCAGGTACCTACAAAGTAAATTGCATTTTACATACACACGTGTGTTAGTTGTATTTTATGTTATCAGTTGGAAAAAATGTGGTTCCAATATTCGCATCTCAAGGTTGTATGAAACTAGGTACCTACATTTAATTTATCGAATTCGCGTAATCCTCGAAGTTATGTAACATGTTACATAACAACAATTTTAACGCTATCATTGTTGAAATAAAACTATTTTTCGGATTTTATCGCGTTTATTAACTTTATGTTCCCGACGTTTCGGTTGCTTTACAGCAGCCATGGTCACGGGGGGACTGAGGTGTTTGACGTCCTGATGTCATAGTTAGTAACTGGGTACCCTCATATTTAGTTGTTGTTTGCGGTCCGATCCACGCAGAAAGTGCTCACAGTGTCTCGAGGTCTTGCAATGGTACACTTGGTTTTGGATTTAATTATATTAATTACTGGATCCCAAGTTGGTGGTAGCACCCAGCCATCTTCCCTATTGAAATTAGGATGTTTTTTTAATTTCAATGGCCTCACGTATCATCCTTGGTCGGAATCGGTGTTCTTTTGCGAGGATCTGTGGTTTATCAAATCTGATATAATGGCGGGCGGGGAAAAATAGTTTTATTTCAATGTGTAGTATTCGCGTAAATATAAGAAAACAATACGCTATCATTGTTTTAGCCATTGTGATATTAATTTAGCACATGTTTGACCGTTTTGTTGACATTTGAATATAAACCAACAATCACACCGTACTAACTAACTTGATATAGTTTGAAGGCGCCTAGTGGTTAGAGGGGCAGTCCACGGAGACGAGGTTTCGGATTCGATGCCCATCCTGGCCATTAAACTATTGCCGTGAGCCCACTCATTACATAAGCATTACAAGTAATGTGATAAACTCACACTGCTAACAATATTTTTAGTAAAAAAAGTTCTACAATTTATTCGATACAATGTCAATTCTATATCGAGATGTCAAATTGACTATGCGATATTTCTTTGATAGTGGACATATTACCATTCTACTGCTAACTTTCAAATCGTATTTTATTGACCCTATTTAAGTAGAAACCGAAACTACAATTTCTCGAATATTTTCCTTTTATAAAGGCAATATTCATTTACCATTTTGTTTAGTAATTCTATACTTTTCAAATTAATATTTCGTTCCGTTGTGACGCACACCCGACCCGCTACCATGAGCCGACCACGTGCTTTATTGACTTATCTCAATAATTTATGTGTCATTGTTGCGAGTTCGCATCGTTTATTTATACAACGGAATGGCCTGACTCTGTCTGGTACAGGTCGCTACCGCTATCTGAAATGACAGATTTGTTGCTTGGAATAAACACTGTTACGGTACTGAAATTTTGTGCCTATGTATTACCCAGTTTGTTTATTTGAAGAGTTATGAAGAATGATTTGAACTCAGTCCTTCTCATTCCCGTTAGACTAAAGTCTCTCTTTAAAATAAAGGGACCGTTCGGAGCTAATAAATTAGTCAAATCAAAACTAAACGTGGTGTTCGATCAACAGTCGCTTAATCTATCCAAAGATGGTAGAATCAGACGAATGTAGAAACATAGAGCAACATTCGGTCGATCATTAATCGATGGCTGATCGATTGGTGTGATGGTGGGAACAAAAAATTTAAATTTCGATAATATTTTTTACCATTTCATTTAATGCCCGATACTCATCCAAAACCCCACATATTATTTCGGACTTCTGAAGCATCCTGTCTGTGTACCTAGTAATTGCAAATCGTTTTGCAGAACGGAATCAACCCACATGCACTGCTGTAGACTAAAACCAACCTTGCGTTAGTGGTTCTAGGTTGGTTTCAGTTTGCAAAAGTGTGTGTGGGTTGGTTCCTTGCAAAACCACGTCCAATTATGATGACGTGTACAATGTATGTTTGTGTAGGTGTACGAGAGTTGTTCGACGGAGGCGCCGCGCTTCGAACGGTCTCCGCTGTGTCAGCAGCGGAAACATGTCGGCCATTGTCCTGTCCATGGGTATGTATACATAGATAGACTGCATACAGATAATCCTACTTGTAAGGCGTTATAGGCTTATTCGACATCTGGATACAGTAAAATGTATAGATATTATCAGTACCAGGTAAACCGTGTGAATGACTCTACTATTAATAGTTTGAAAGTAGAGTCCTAATTTACTACTGAAACTTTATAAGCGTTTATCATTAATAAAAACTGGTAAACAGCATGGAACAAAAAAACTCCCGTAAAATGTATTCATTTTGTAAAATGTCTTGAAGATCTATAAGTAAACTTCCTGGTAGGATAGATAAGAGGATAGATAAGATAGATAATGTCCCAGCATCCTACAGCGCAGCCATTATGCCACTGAAATACTAAGTAGACAAAGTGCCTGACCTCACAAATGTTAATTGAAACAACAAAATCGTAACATATTTTATAGCTTTGAATATCACAAGGCTCACAGCAATACACACCTGTTACGAATACAAACACACATTTGCATGTAGGACACTCGCGATTTGCACATCCTGTAGATACGTGAGACCCACAGCCATCCATCGTGCTTCCGATAAAGACGCCAAATTATCACCTCGGCTCTATCTTATATTTATTGTGCCAATAAGTCAATAACTTGTCAATAATCAATATTATTATGATGAGACGCGATTCATGTGAGATATTTATTTGAAAAATAATCTATAACTTGAACGAAGCGAATACCGACAAAGAACATTCTTATTTCGGTTTAATTTTTAGCTCAACCACTCCAATTTAACCCTGTTGGTGTGTAAATAGGCTAGGTATTGGTGCTGTTTCCTTTGACACACAAACTAAATACTAAACTAACTCTTTATGTAATTCTAATAGTCATAACGTATGAGCAGGGGTGCTACTCTTAGCGACGATAAGCGATGTATCGTGATATTTGTCGTGTCGAATCCTACTTTAAATTCCATATTTTTTGCCGTTGTATATCGTCCTGAACGGTAAGCACCACAAATTTCACGATATATTGATTATCGTTGCAAAGAGTAGCACCCCAGGCATGTCAAGTAATAGGTATGCAAAAATGTTTACAAAATTTTTCTTTATAATTGGTGGACTTTACACTGTTTTCAAGGCCATTGAATATGTTCTAAGGTCGCAACACGGAATTGTATGAAATATTCAGAGGCCCGTAACTCGGAAAATATATAGTTCTTCACTATTATAGGCATTTACATAGCAGCATTATATACATATCTTAATTATTACTTCAGGCTTTGAAACACCCTGTATGTATATGCAAGTGAACTCTTAAGCCATACGTACGTAGCTGGTGGGCGCACCATACACTCCAGCCGTGCTTCCGATACGAAATTATCAATACTTTAGATCCACGAAAAAAAATGCAATATCCATGTGGATTATAACGAAACCTCGTTTGATAAGGCATTGTTTTGATGAAATACGAAATAAGTAACTTTTCATTGAGCAATTTACGTTATGACGTCAAACCTTGTTACGTCAGATCTGTAGGTTTACTTTCGCTAAGGCCTTTCTCCCACGAAGATATTAACAAGCTACGCGAATGAGATGCGGTCCATAAGTCCTCAATTGATATACATACGTCTGTATGTAGTAGGAGATAGAGTCGCATATAGTCGAATATTAGTAACGACATATACACGCGACGCTAGCGACTAGCGACACTAGGGCACGTAAAAGCTTATGGTAGAGCAAAATCAACATTAAAACCTTTTATTAAAGATGTTTCTTTAATTGATACTACTTTGCAGTAGCAGTAAGTAATATTTCCTTTAGCAAACAAGTATTTAGGTATAAATTTAACAAACATTTACGTATTCAAGTTGCGTCCGGAATAATCGCAATTGTCAGTAGCCTTCCAAACATTTGAATGAATTGTATGTATGAGTTGGTAGCTCCATTGTTATGCGTAGACTCTGACCCAAATTACGAAGAATAAGCTTCTCGTATATTCGCATAATAAGGTATTATGTAGGTTAAACGCTACCTGAACCACTTGTGCAACCAAAATTGGGTTCAAAAACCATTTTTGGGACAGGCTACTCCTATCAATGTTGCTCTTGTAAACCAGGACCGACAATGGTGTCCAACAATCACACAAAGGTTTGACCCTCGACGAGTCTTGCTACGCTAAATTGTCTTGGAATTGCAACCCGTATGAATTTAAACGAAAAAAAGAATAGGAGGATTTGGAAAAAAAAACCACTGGGCTTAGATACAGAATAAAGATTTTGCAAAGGGATCAATGAAATGTACCTGGACAAACAGTTATTGATATGGTCTAAGCAATGCCTGAGTATCACGACGGACTTTAGACCATCCTGCAACAACCAGATCACGATATATTTACTACGCACATGTATCAGACCTGCGACCAGGTGGTCTAGAGAGCCAAGGTGCCACTCAGTCCTGCAGACCGCATGGTCGACAAGATAAAAAAATGAAAAGAATAGCACGATTCGACATCTTTAAATAATTATTATCAATTTGTTTACAGCGACGAAACAAAGGCAATATGGGCGGCTATCAGAACTCTACTTCAAGATGGAACACTGCTCAGGAATTACGACAAGGCATTCGACGACATCGCATCTGATGTCACCAGAAGGTGAGAGACATTTTCAAAATGACTTAATATTTTCATGAGATGTTTACTGAATTTAGAAATCTACTATATAAAAATAAGTCGGGTTTTCTTACCTGACGCTATAACTCCAGAACGCACGAACCGATTTCCACGGTTTTGCATTCGTTGGAAAGGTCTCGGGCTCCGTGAGGTTAATAGCAAAGAAAATTCAGGAAAAATTTCAACAGAACGCGGACGGAGTCGCGGTGCACAGCTAGTTTAGAATATAAAAATCTGACTCTAGAGCACGTAGATATTTGTGTTGGAGTTCTCCTTGACTTTCGAACCAGGGGGCGGGGGGAGGGAGTATTCACAATCAACGGAAAGTTTCCGATGTCGGAGACGTTAGCTTCCATCCTACTTTTACAAATGAATTAGAAGACCCCCTTCCTCCGGAACATAGCAAATAAGGTCCCAATATCAGAAAATTTAATTTCGTGCTCACATGCCTGAAAGGTGTTACGGCGTTAGACATGACCGAAGATCGGTCAAAAGAAACATTTACAAGATCAACGACCCATATGAAACATGCGTAGCATTTTAAATTCAATGTATTTACCTAAACAGTAAACAACATGTTTTTCTGTCTACGTATCATTGTCATGTGTTTTTACAATTTACAAAGAAGCCTAGCTATACCTATGTACTGATGACTCCGAGTCAAAGGTTGAATGAATGTGATCAGATAACAGATATCACACAGACAACAATGGAGCCCAGACATAAATGCTACAAAACACGTTTATGAAAAATAACTGATTGTCTCAGACTAATTACTAAGAGAGAATACTGCTGGTTGTTATTACCCGTACACCGTACCGTAACCACACCAGAATAAGAAAGAGGATAAATTACATTTTTCAACCGTTTGTAAGGAGCAAGAATCATAGCAACCTTTCATTTCAGACTAGGTGACCTGCGTTACGCGGAGAACGCTCTCAATGATGAGTTGGAGACGGAAATCTATCGGTGGGCTATTGAGACGATTGGTATGATGATCTTCGGCATCAGGCTCGGGTGTCTGGACGGGGCGGTGCACAGGCCAACCGCGGACAATAGGTAAGATTGCTGATACAACATTTTTGACCATGTTTGCCTGACGCTAATTTACCAAAGACAGAGGCCTGCAATTTGCATCATTCATTGAAAAATGTTTCAGGCATTCTGATCGCCAACTCTAGTATTGCCTAATTTTCTCAAATTATGCACTGTTTTTTTTTGTATCACACAACTTTTTGTAAAATACAACACTTACAATCAACTCTGTAATAAATTAAAGTTTCTAATAACACTATTTTTCTCTAGGAAACCAGAAAAGACCTCTCTAGACGACGACATCCTCGAACTCTGTTCCTTATCGAAGCGCTCCATGGAAGATCTGACACCGGCCGAGCGGTTCGTGCGATGTAGCAAAGACATAGCCGACGGAAACTACCTGGTCCGCAGCGAGGGCACTCTCAAGACTGAATCACAGACCTTCAACAGCGCTTTAAAGGCTCTTGATAGACATTTTACGTAAGTAAAAGTCATTCAGTATTTCACAACCCGAAATTTCTACATTTATAAATTCTAGATGGTCATTTCGCACTTAGGTTTATTCTTCTTATCTTCAAGATGCGGCAAGTTAGAATGATTTTTCTAAATTCAACCCTAATGTTACAAATATGTGTGGTAGATGGTGAAACACGGCGTGAGATTCCGTGGAGTTGTGGCAACAGCATTCATGGCTCGATACTTCCTCATCTTTAAAGGAATTCTTAATCAAATAATGAGGCATTATAAAGACTGCTTGCACAGCTATTATGCCTCTTATATAAAGCTAACTTTATACCTGTGTGATATTCTGTTTCTCGCACGTTGTCCAACACATGTTGAGGCCGTGATAATGACGTTACTTCACGGTCACATTAGCGAACACGTGAAATATTAATATCAAGGTTTATTTGCACACAATAACGAATAATTCTGGCGTTTTATTGCGTTAGCTCTACTACACTGTATCCTACAAAAAACTAGCTACGAAGGTACTGACTATTTATATGTTGGATTACTTTCTGCAATTGATATAATTTGTTTTTGTCTGGAAATACGATCATGAGTTAACCAATTCTAAATTTTAGGAACATCAAAATCAGTAGATTCCACGCAACAAGAGAAAAAATCACTCACTTATGTGTATTTTAGATAAATTTCAGTTAATAAGGAGCACAGTTAGTCTAAGATAAGGAGGTTCTAAAATCAGCTGATTTCCTTTCAAACGGACAAGAAAGTTTATTATATTTTCTTTACAGCCTGACTGAGCACTTCCTACTGAAAGCACTGAACGAACTGAACTCTACCGAGCTGAGACCGGAGCAAGTTCTCCTGGACAAACTGAGGCCACTGCAGAGGCGGATCCTGCCTCTAGCTGCCGACATGCTACTCGCTGGTGTCGACCCTGTGAGTACTTATGTACTTTGATAACAGTCGAAAATGCCCAATGCCCAAACTTATCATCATCAACCAGAAGCGTTCATTTATAGATAGCCCCCCACCATCCAAATATATTTCAATAAATCACGGTAATATCTCGTACCTATTGGTTTCTTGCGATGGTTGTGATTTCATTAGTCTACCAAGTAGACAACCATCCCACACCAAGTATAATTCCAAAACCTTACTGCACCAGGGCTGGCCCCTGGTGCAGTAAGGCCCCCCCCGCCTGGTGCCTTCCACCTTTTTTTCTCAAACGTCAGAACCAAAACTAAACTGGCCTCCCATTAGGCGTGAGTTGGGAAGATTGAAAGAAGTAAAAGCCTCTGCTCTACGATAAAACAGGCTCAACTATGCCTATCATGCTATAACTATATATCTCTTTCAGCTCGCCCAAACAGCGGTGACCATGTTCCACCAGTTGTCCCTGAACGCGGCCCGCCAGCAGCGCGCCCACGACGAGGTGCACTGGTCTATCGCGTCCAAGGACGCGGGGGCGGACACCCCAGACCTGCCGTACATAGCTGCCTGTGCGAAGGAAGCCATGAGGCTACACCCGGTCACTGGAGGGGTGGTTAGAAGGAGCAAGAAGCCCCTGGTTGTTGCTGGATTCGAAGTGCCTGCTGGGGTGAGCTATTTCTGTTTATATCAAGTGTAAAAAATAGCGATATTCTGCGCACCGCACACAAGCTACGTCTTTTCTGTGTTGAATGTAGCATAATATTTAAAATTTATGGATAGCGCACATTTGGTTTTCGTTCAAAAACTATGTCTTATGCATTAGAAGTCAAATTTAAAATCTCTTTTGCCCGCACGTCTATAACAAACACTAGTACCTAGTATATTTATTTTTCTTCTTTCTTTAAAAATATGGCCCACCCAGTTTAATATGTATTTCGCCGGTGTCAAGTAACAAATAGTAATACAAACACAATTATATTTAAATATACGACTATTATGTAGGTACCATAAACAAAGACTGGCACTCCAATCCAGTAAGATTCTTAACCATAACATCTGTACTATTCACGCCTCAAGTGGTCATTTATAATTGTCTCTTCCCTTGCTTCTTTTCATCCTTTGTTAATATAGGAAGTAATTATTCAGCTGTCAGAGTGTCCGTACAAGTGTTATTGCCATTTTCCTTGTCTCATACGTAATAGAGACACAATTATTACTTTCACAATGCCCTTAATTAACTAGACTAAAACGTACCTAAATAAGATTCATTTTGATAAAGCCAAACTAAAAGGAATAATCAGTCCATTTGTCTTTTAAACTAAGACACTTCAAAAGGGATAAGGCACATTTTGCGTTACATCAAGGGTTCAAATAATCGATTATAACCCTATTTATTTTACAGGTGGACATAGTCCTGGCTCACGGCGTCACCAGCAAATCAGAGAAACAGTGGGGCCGCGCTAACGCCTTCGTGCCAGAACGCTGGTGCAACGAAGGCTGGGAGCCACTCAAAGCCTCGAGGGCTCATCCCCTAGCCTCTATGCCTTTCGGCGAAACTTGTCCAGCGACCGGCGTCGTAGGGAAGATGTTGTCAGCGTTGACGACCAGAGTGCTGGATAAATACAGGCTGGAGTGGCACGGACCAACGCCTGGTATGGGTACGAAGGGAGTGAATAGAATTAATCCGCCTTATTACTTCGTTTTGCAGAAAGCTGCTTAAAAATGTGAGATCTAGTCTGTAGGTAAGTTTGTGCATTGAGAGAATTTCTGAAGATAAATATCACCGAAACCATCACCATTGCAGGTATTAAAATCATAACATCTTATTAGAAAAGTAACTTGATATCATGAGATGTATACCTATGCTAATTCACAAATTTAACGGTGCGTTAACTTACTTGCTTCAGTACGTTACATAATCATTCTGTAATTGTAGTCAGTAATGTTAATTTATGTTAAATATTGCCTAAAGTTTTTGTTAACATTAATTTAAGTTCTTTAGTACGTAAAATATTATAAATTATCTTGCGAAGGTAATGTTATTTTCTTTGCTTAATCAAGCAATAATTATAATCAAAAAGTTATTCATGTGAACACGAGAATACACCGGTTAAGTAATATACCTAAACGAATAAGGTATCTTATAAAAAATATGCTTTATTATTTTTGTATTACTATCTATTATTCATAAATAAATCATGTATTAAGCCATGTGATACATAAATAAACTCGTCCATATAAATAAAATGCTTTTCTTTTACGACCCCTTTCATTTGATTAGGTAGCCTTAGTTAATTACATCTGCTCGATATAACGTTAGTAATTAATTAATTTGTTTAACTGGCAATCTCTGGTGAACAATTTCATTACATAGCGGTCGACAAACCTACGAGACATTTCTTGTTTTGAAAATGCGGAAATAATAGGAAGTATTACAGCAGTAGGTAGTACAGCCCCCTGAACCTATGGACTAGTGGGTTCGATTCGAGGTGCAGTGTTTCGGAAACTGTTTCGAATTTGCGAGAGCTTTACAATTTGCTCTACCCCCGTAACATACTTATATAATCGTATAATGTAATTAAGTACAGAAGCAAAAAATCAACCATCAAGACACTAAAAACACCCATTTAGTCGGAATAACGAAACTCCATCAATCACAGGCCCTAGGCCGATCGTCTCAATCTGAAGCTGGAGCAATTAATCTCGCTTAATACAAAACATTGGAACGAGCGTCCTAGGTACATCTCCACGGCAAAAAGCCCTGAAAGTTTTTTGAAAACTGATTTTCTGAGCAGTCCAAATAAATTATTCCTTAATTTAGAATGTAACTTTATTATTCTACAATACCTGCCACCTATTTTTTCTGCAACATGTACTGTGTATTACGTACTTAGACATACATAAATACCTAACTTAAGCAAAGTTAATAATCTTCAGAATTGGTTACGTCGTTCATACGTCTTGGGTCATCGTCAATTAAATTAAATTTGACGACCCTTTTCTAAATTTGAGCAGACTGCCCAAATTTAGAAAAAGGAATTTTGGGAACTGGCCTAAAGTAATTTTCATTAGTTTTGGTATCACTGGTTTGACTGCCAGTCGTACGGTAACTACCCATAATACATGCATTGCACTATTTTGGACCGTAAAGTTTGTGATGTCTAAACGATTTAGCCACTGGACTTGTGATCTTGCATTTCTCACGGGTAAGGTACCCCGCAAGCCACGTACCTACCGTGAAATATTAGGCTTGGTATTTGTTACGTTGCGTACTCTGGCATGAAACCCTGTCACTGTCTAATAAGTATACAGGCCTTCATGCTAGAATCGTGCAACAATAGCCTTCCCTCCGCGAAAGTTAGTTGAACTTGCGTTTTCATACTTCTCGCATCCAGTACTTCAATCGTCTTAGTTTGTTGTCTGGCGATATTTATTTACAATGTTAGGTAACTCAAAGACACTGATAACGGCCTAATAACAAATAAGCAAGTTGACAGCATAAGTCTCCTCAAAATATTTAACGTGCCAATATCACCGAGCTTCATCTTCAATCTTCGCCTTGCGCCCTCATGTCGCAAGAGCCCAACGATCTGTCACATCCGCGTATAAAGCGAAACACCATGATGTTCCACGGCTCATTACGCGAGTCAACTCTCATTCACAAACCACTCACTTACGCGAAATAAGCGCGGAGACATTAATTCCTCAACGTCAACCCAGGGGTATGAATTACGAGCTATTGGCGTAAGCGAAACGAAAGCACCCTACAATATAGGTACCCTACATAATTACCTATTGTCTGGAAAAATTGTTTGAAAATGTTAACATTTCCCAAGTGTAAGTGTATTTGAAAACGGTAAAACGGATTTCCATAAAACAGCTAAGGTAAATCTGCTAATTCTAGAAAAACGAGAAAGCCCAATTGATATCTTTTCATCCGTAAAGCTATGATGCTATAGAAATACGGACAAATTTAGTACGCTACGGAGGGATCTTTAAATCCCACGAAAGTGATAATTAGTTTTAAAATACTAAGTAAGTAGTGGCCTATAGATTTAGAACGCAGAACACACTTGAGACTTGAGATTTAGAAAGGGCTTTAGAGGGATGCCAAGGCAAACCCTGTAACAAAATTCAACCCTATTTCACAAACCAACCTGTGTACCAACCCTATCCCGGCCACGTCACTTACAAGCGCATGGGCCTAATGTGTCCTTTCACAGAGAATAAAGGAAGACAGCCACAATAGGATAAAGGCCGCCATCAAATCTCACGAGAGTCGATGTGGGCGGCCATTAATCACAAAAACTGTGCTTTAATGGATGACGAGACGCTTCTATAAAACGTGATCTTGGGAAACGCTGTGTGAGTGGTTGGATGAGGCGGGGGAATGTCAAGGATGAATGCGCAAACGTTCCCGTAACCTCACCATAAAACGGGAGTCGGATTATTCGAACACCCTTTCTTGAAAAGTTACAGCTGCGCCGGTGGATATACAAGGTGACACAAAATGGGTATACTTTTTTTTTCAAAACTTAACTTTGTAATTCTAAAACCATCAGCTTTGGAGGGAACTTGAAAAACAAAAGGTGTTATAGGAATACAGCTGTTGACCGATTTCACAAGTCTACAAAACCTTTAGTACTTCAACTGTCCCACAAAGCCGATAGTTTGAGATTTACAAAGTTAAGTTGCAAAAAAAATAGTATACCCATTTTGAATCACCTAGTATATATAGGTATCACGGGTATCAATAATAAAAAGAGCTCAGCGTATGCTGGAAAGATCCCCTAGATATTGAGACGACAGAGGTACCAATTTAAAAATAAATAATATATTAAGAAAAAAAGAACTTCCAACTTTTAGAAGGTGCAGGCAGGCTAAACAATGCGAAAAAATTGTAAAGTCACTAGCAGAACTAGATAGGGGCGGACCTAGACGCCTTTTATACCTCCTGTGACTTTCTGAGTGATATCTAAGTTTCCAAACTTTAATGGAAACCCCACACAGTATGAAATAAGTTGCTGAAAAAATTTGCGCAAGCTAATATTGTACGTGATTCGGAAAAACTAATCTCGAGACGACCTGAATTTGATATTTTTAATACATTCGCATGTATTTTTAAACAGTGTAGGTAAATGATGTAAAAAATAAGATTAAATCAGTAGGCACTTATCTAAGCAGGTAGTAGTATTATTTGAAGATAATATTTTTAATGTTATAGCAACATTATCCTCCAAGAAAAACATACCTACATATTAGGCGTTTTCTTTCTTTTAATGGTATTTATTTGCCCGGAAGCATTGGTTATTGCATTATCTCAATCTAGAGTCAGAATAAAGTTCCTACCTAGCGTTGATTAGCCATGTTTATTGGTAGCACTAACTAGGCACATATCTATATACCTACTTTAGCAGAAGTATCCAAATTGATAGAGAGATTAAATAGTGCTAGATCAATAATTAATCATTAAAAGTAATTTATAAAGAGCTTAATTTCGTGCTAATTGAATTAGGTACCCTCTTAATCCGTTCCTAAGCACAAAAATGTGATTTACCGTCACGACTTTATCTGTGTCGGACAGCGCCCCTAAATTATTAGGTTAGTTATTTAAAACTCCGCGTAATTAAGGAACAAAGGTCGGGGATGAAAGCAAAAAGGCTTGCACAAGCGCTCTCGGAATTAAGACAAAAGGTTGTATCCTTGGCGTAATGTGTCCTTGTGCTAACCAACATAAAACGTTAGCTAACTCGGTTTTAACAGGATGGAGAAAGCTGGGTGTTTTCCATTACGCTCGGAAACGTTGTGGGCACGATTTGCACTTCCGTCCGTAACTAAATTGGACGCTCTGTTTTACACGATATTCCCAAAAAGTTGTTCTCTTGAACGTTACACTGGAAAACTGTGTCTTTTTTACCAAGATACCTACCTATTTTTTAACTGTTTTAGCTAGTAGGTACGGCAGCCTCGTGCCTTAATAAATGGGAGACTGGCTAGTAGAAAACTATAGATGACTGACCTGCTCTTCTGAATGGTACTGCTTCACTCCTACCTTCCCCTTTCTGCCTCGTTCATTCTTCTAGCACGTTCTTCATTATATATCAGGTAGCCTGGGAGTAAGTACTTCTTGTGTGCGTCTTTTGGTATACCAGTTTATTCGAAAATATCGCAGAAATGAAATTACTACTACGAGCGCGCGCGGTTGAGCCGTTAGTACACAGCATCAGGGAGCGAGAACCAATAGTCTTACGTCGACAAGGGTCAAACGCAGACTACTTGAGTGTATGAGCGACAGAGATGGTAGCCCGAAAATTAAGAATTTGGAGGGTAGGCATTTTTATTTTTTATTCATATTTTTAAATAAACGAGGGTAGGCAAATATAACCTATTAAGGTGCGGTTATGATAATATGTGCCTACAAGTGGCGCGACCATTATGAATGCTTTGTATTGGACATCTATTTATGCTACCTATTCGATTTCTTACACAAAAATGATAACGTATTAGCGATTTCCTAGTAACCTACTTAGACTACGCAAGACTACCCTATCTTTATTTTTTACTAGCTGAGCCCGCGACTTCGTCCGCGTGGAATTTAACTTAACAAAAAAGCCCGCTCCCGCGTTCTGAGCCCGCACGACAGTACCCATTTTTTCATATTTTTATAAAATTTGGTTTTTCTAAAATAAAAGTAGCCTAAGTTACTGCTTATAACATCAGCTATCTACCAGTGAAAGTCCCGTCAAAATCGGTCCACCCGTTTCGGAGATACTCTTTGATTTCGTGTGTTTTTATTTTTTTACGGGGAACCCTAATTGTTTTTCTAAAATTAAAGTAGCCTAAGTTACTCCCTATAACATCCGCTATCTGCCAGTGAAAGTCCCGTCAACATCGGTCCAGCCGTTTCGGAGATTACCCGGAACAAACAGACAGACAGACAGACAGACAGACAATTTTTTTTTAAATCGCGTTTTTGCTATAGGTGTCGTATGTACTTTCATATGCATTGAGTGAAAAGGTGTTATTTTGATATTACAAACAGACACTCCAATTTTTTTTATTTGTATAGATTCAATACAATGTCGATGACATAGTACAGTGACAAAAAACGTAAGGTTCATATTGTGACCCCAACAGTTTCAATCAATGTCAATGACGGCAGATCCACGAGGAAGTAAATTGTATCGAAATAGGCCACACACACATAAAGTTGAAGGTATTTGAAATTGTAAAAATTGTCCGTAATTCTTGGAATATTTTGGCAAATTAGGTAGGTAGGTACATATTATGCTGGACAAGTAATGGGTTGGTAGGTAAGTTACCTATCTATAAAAATAAACGAAGATAGGTACTTACCAATAAAATGGGCGAGTGTAATTTTGTGAATTCTCTAAATCTGTCGCGATACCTACTTCATAAAATTCTATCACTGAAAATGTAATTGGGTAGTATAATCTTTTGCCATTCCCAAGTGACGTTGATACGAAGGATACACACGCCATAAAGCCTGTTTAATTATCTGAAGAGGTGTAGAGGTGCACCGCAATGGCCCTAGATAGGTACATTTCGCAAACAGTATTTGTATCCAATGTACCGAGCCAATATAATAAAATAATAATTTAGCCCTTTTGACGTCCCACTGCTGGGCACGGGCCTCCCCTCAACATGAGGGGGATTCAGGCCATAATCCACCACGCTGGCCCAGTGCGGGTTGGCGGATTTCACATGTCTTTCGAAAATTGGTTAGATCTTCTAACACATGCAGGTTTCCTCACGATGTTTTCCTTCACCGTAAGCAAGTGATAATCATATAGAAATTATGATTCGCACATAGATTTCGAAAAATCCAGAGGTGCGAGCCGGGATTAGAACCCAAGACCTGGTGCCCGCAAGACGCGTGCTTTAACCAATCGGCTATCACTGCTATTCCGAGCCAATATCCATCCTCTCAATGCGACGCGATTGCATCCGGATAAAATAGCTTTTCTCATGTACTCGTAACGAAACCCTCCTGTTATTCGGGTCCCATGCGTTGGCCCCTAATATCGTTACACCCATGAATCTGGTATCTAGGCCCTATTTCTTGAAGTGATTCCCTTGACGAGTTAGGAGTTATGAAGGTCCGAGCCATGTGTTGATGTTAGTGGCATCTGGTCCGTCCGGGTCAGATGTAAAAGATCTGGGTGAAAAGCGGAACATATAAGTACCTACCTACTGTTTGTAAATACATAGATCACGCACTCATCTCAATAAAAACTTTGTTTGCGTTATTCTTCAATTTAACATAACATAACAATCAGCTGTGCACACCTGCTAACTGAATAAAGATCTTTCTTGATCTTGATTCTCAATACATGACCATATCTGATTTGACTTCATAGGTATCTTTCTGTCAAATATTTAGCTAATCAAGAGTTGCTTCGGAGCAAATCCGTACGCAATCTGTAGGTACACTGGCGAAGTATCGCACCCTATCAGAGTACTTCATAGAAATAGTATCAATCCTCCAAAACGTAAAAAAGGACAGAACAATTTGAACACGCCCATACAGAGCCGGGGATATATGACTCGAGGGACGTCGTGCGTTGACATGCGTTTGAACTTTTGAAAAATTTACCTAGGACACGATCCTTTTCTTATGTAGGTACTTACGAGTCCCGCTGGGAAACTTATTTTATATAAAAAAATACCTTTTTACAAAACTCAAGAGCGTTGGAGGAATAGTGGAAAACGTGGATTCGTCCTCGAATCACAGCTCGAGTGTGACTTATTTGATACCAATTGGCTTCATTGGCAATTCAAGACACGATTGACTGTGTACCACATGTCTGTCTTCCGAGTCGCAAAGGAAATGAGGACACTATAGGATATATTGTAAACTAGCTGTCACCCACGGCTCCGCCCGCGTAGTACGTTGATATACCTAATAAAAGTAGCCCAAGTTACTCCTTGTAACATCAGCTATCTGCCAGTGAAAGTCCTGTCAAAATCGGTCCAGCCGTTTCGGAGATTAGCCGTGACAAACGGACAGGCAAACAGACAAAAACTTTCAAAATTGTTTCTTTTTGACATAAGTACCTACCGTATATACTTTCATAAGTAGGGTGACGGACCCAATTATTAGCACTTTAAGAGGTCATTGAATTTCAATTCTAAATATTTAATATTATTACTATTCTGTTACTTTTGTTTTGCATTACTAATGTCAAAAATATTATCAACTGTCGTGTAAAGCAAGATTTTTTAAACATTTATTGTCATTATTAAGTCAAAATTACAATTTATCAAAAAACAAGTCTATCACCATTCATCAGCACAGTCATTACCAATTATTATCACCTGCTGACCCAATTATAAGCACTGTGAATTGTAATATGTTTTAAGGGTTGAAAATAAAAAATATCCTTTAGAATAGTAGGTAGGTACTCTTTTTATTTTCTCAGTCATTAGTTTACTCTTCAGTCAGTATTTTTTCTAATTCTGCAACTGTGTAATGTGTTTTCTTATTAGGATTCTTAATAATTCTATTCAGAACATCATCGTCTTGAACTTTGGAGGTTTTTTTTGGAGGGGTATTGATTTTAATGTCAGAAAGAATTGTGATTCTTTTTGATTCTGGTATTGTAGATTTGCTTGCGGTTTTTGATTTTTTCAATTCAACTATAGGTTCGTCATTAATTATGTTCCTTTCAGATCTTTCGGTTGATGTCTCTCTTTTGCGTTTTATAGGAGATGTCCTGTGGATGTCGACCTTAACTATAGTATTTTTTTGAGCTGGATCGTCGCTATCACAGTCTTGCGTAAGATTTTCGACTGGAAGAAGTGGCAGAGCCGTTGTTTGATTTTGTTTTATTTCTGTACTTTTCTTTTTGGTATTATTTTTTTTTTCTTTTGAAAGACTTTCGACTGGGAGAAGTGGCAGAGCTGTTGTTTGATTTTGTGTTATTTCTGTTCTTTTATTTTTGCTATTAGTTTTTTTTGCTTTTGTTATATTTTTCTTCTGCTCTTGTTTTTCTAGTTTGGCTTTTTTTCGGTTTTCTACTTCTTCTTCTTTAATTTTTTTCGCTTTGTATTTTTCTTTTTCCTTTTTCTGCCACTCGCCTGAAGTAAGTACGAAGGAGGATCTTTCGACTTGTCTTTTTCGTTTTCTTTGTGGAGTTTTTGGTTTCATTAGGACATCCTGTATTTTTACTGGAGTTGAGGGGATTTCAACTGAATTTTCTGCATTATCTCTTAAGCGGCTTGCCATATTGACTTCAGTTTCGTTTTCTATCTGATGTGGTATATAATTTTTTAGCTCAATATTAACCAAATTCTCATTATAGCTCTTTTGCCTACCATTTTCCGTTTCAAATTGGTTTGCTTCATCAACTATTTCACTGTTATTGTCTAACTGGTCACCAGTAAGTGTAATTGCTTCATCAACTATTTCGTTACAAACCTCTATATGGTCACCAATAGGTATATCATTGTCTAGAACTAACATTGGTAAATCGTCAATGTTTATGTAGTTCTTAGATTGTTTGTCCTCTTTCGTAGTCTTTTCACTATCTGGGGCCAAGTCAGTTACTTTCGTGTCATCAAATTTGTTACCTTTAAAAAACATACATATCTCTTTAAGAATCTTGTCGTTTTCTGAAAGATTGTCCAGAGAAGTATTTTGTAATTCTATCATCTTTTCTTTCGTAATGAATTTATGGAAAACATCTTTGGTCATAATGTTGCTTGGGTTTCTAGTTGATTGTGAATGCGACTCATCATTTGTTGTTATGTCTTGTGATCCTTTCCCTAGACATTTTTTGTAATTGATGGCATCAGCATTCCACGGCCATAGACCCGTTGCTCTGAACCCATTTATCACTGTGGAAGGTTTAATTCCTTTCTCTAATGCTTCTTTCAGCACTGGCACGAAATTGTTTTTTGTGAGGGTCTCTAACGGATGATCTCTTCTCCACTGCAAGACACTTTCTTTCCATGCTACCTTTAGAGGTCTAAAGGCAGAGACGTCGGCTGGTTGTAACAATCTGGTGGCATTGGGATAGAGTGCTATAAGCACAATATCAAGACTCTTACATAGCTCACTAACCTCAAGACTAAGATGAGTCTTATGGCCATCCACGAACAAAATTATTGGAAAATTACGCCCTGTTCGTAAAAGGTAAGGATGGAAAACATTTTTGATGTAGTCATAAAAGAGCTCCGCTTTCATCCACCCAGAATCACTCAACCCAATGCCCCAATCATCTGGTACTGTTAAGGTTATGTCTTTTGGAAGTCTCTTATTTGGGAATATCACCAGAGGAGGCGTGACATCTCCATTAGCCCCAAAGGTAAAAAGAACAGTCAATGTCGACTTTGCAGCCGCATGATCCACCTCATAAACGTCTTTTTCGCCTCTTAAAGCAATAACCTTGCCACTCTTGGGACACAATTGAAAATTGGATTCATCGCCATTAAAAACTCTACTTGGATCTTCAAGGATGTCATAATAGCTGTTTTCTTTTAAGAATGTTTCTATTTTTTTGAACCAGCCTTTTATATCACTTTCTGAAACAGCCGAACTTGCAGATGTTACTGCTTCTGGTGTTCTTTCGCTAATTTCAGGATGTCGACGCATAAAAAGGGTATACCACTTATTACCCGGTATGTCATTTTTGAAAGGATTTTTGCGACCTGCCTTCTTTATAAAGTTCCCTACGCTAATCTGTAAGTCAATCTTTCTTCTTGGAAATCCTTTTCGGCTACAGTCTTCTACCCACTTTACCAGGCTGCCTTCTTCATCTTCATTTAATACTGGAGGGGGGCCAGGGAGGTCTTTACAATCTTTTCTCAAGCGAGATTGAATGGTCCCCCTTGGAACATTAAACGATTTAGAAGCTTGTTTTTTTGGCATACCATGCTTTACGGCTTCTAATGCTCTTCTCAAATTTTCCTCAGTATACTGTTTTCTTCTCACAATATTTTTTTTCTTTGTATTAATACAATTCTTTTTTGTTTTTAGTGGGTTCATCTTGAGAGCTGTAATTTATAAAAATAAATTTAACAAAACCAAATATCAGCATAGTTTTGAACCAAATATCAGCACCATGATGATAAATGGTAAATGGAATTTCAGCATGGGGCTGAAATTTGGAAAACAAGGCCTAAATCACTTTTTACACAACACTCAACCATATTTTTAGTTACAAACAGTATATTTTAAAAGAAAAACTTTATTTATAATTATGTCTATTTTACCCAATTATCAGCAGGTGTGCTGATAATTGGAAAACTTGAAATTTTTGTATCCAGATATTGGCACCCTAAGTATCTATTATTTAGCAAACAAATAACCTTAAAATAATTTCAATTTAGGATGCGAAAAACGTTAAAAATCTGTATTAAAACCAATAATTACAAGTAGTGCTTTAAAATAATCGCTAAAATGACTAATAAACGCAAGCAAAATCTTACCCTTAAGGCTGAAGCGCCCATCTAGCCCGCGAAGTTCAAATTTTTTGAGTTCTTTTAGATTTTTTTCAAAATCTGACAATAATAAAAGACAAATTTTGTAATTTGCGAAAAAGACCGTGTGCAGTGCATTTATTAATACATTTATTTTACTCTAAATATTATCACGGTGGATATGATACTAGTAAATCACTAAATATACAAAAATTGCCAGATTATCTGGATAGCTGTCGTTCTTAAAATGTTTTAAAGTAAGTTGGATATATTAATAAATGCACTGCACACGGTCTTTTTCGCAAATTACAAAATTTGTCTTTTATTATTGTCAGATTTTGAAAAAAATCTAAAAGAACTCAAAAAATTTGAACTTCGCGGGCTAGACAGGCGCCTTCACCTTAATGTGTCAGAATGGTCGAAAAATAGTTTTAATCACACAACGGTCACTTCTCCGCATGAATACGACGCCATGTTAATGTCAAACTACACAGTGTTGCCAATATTAATTAATTTAAAACCATCAGAACGCATTTTTACCCTTGCAACTTTGAAACTATAGACATTTATCTTATATTTTTAGTTCTTTTTCTAGGTGCTGATAAACTAGTGCAGTGCTAGCAATTGGGTCTCTTACCCTATGCATTTAGTAAAAAGCTGATATATACTTTGATATTACAAACACGACACTCAATTTTATTTATTTGTATACTAGAATGTTCATGAAATACGCGGGCTCTGCTTTTAGTACTTCTTTGGGAGTGGGGTGTTTTAGTAAAAATGAACACCGTGTGTTTTTGGTCCAATTAAAAATAAGTCCATGATTACAATATGTATATTTTTCATTTTAATATAAAAAATTATAGATATCCGCTATAATATTTACACACAAGTAAATGGCAAACAACTTGTCAAGATTTAAAATAATGTAAACCAAGTAAATATACACTAAAATGAAGAAACATTCAATCTGGTTGCAGATAGGAGATAGGTACAGTCATCGTCATATGGTGAGTGGCAGTGATGATGACAAAACACTTAGGTACACCCAGTGATCACTATTATTTACTCAACTAAAGTCATCTAAATAATCAAACGAACCATTGTCCAAAGTATTAAAAAAAAGTTACACACTAGAAATATGAACAATATTTTACATACCATAGGGTAGGTATTTATATAAACAATTTAGTTTGCTTTTGATAGACTCAAACATATTTTCCACTACCTAGTTTGTTATCATCCTAAATTGAATCCTGTATAATTTTAAATAAATTCGTGCAGGCACAATAAGATGCCTCTGCTTGAGTGAATGTTGGTAATGACTTTGGATGTTTCAAAATATCTAGTAATCTTGACTGCCACTTTAATATGCAGCCGACTGTACCCGCATTATTTTTCTACACAATAATACTGTGTATATGAAACTTTCATAATTAAAAACGACTTGCGCATCATTGTCTGTAACAATATTAGCCCGGTAACGTAGCCTAGTAACATCAGCTCGTTACAGAGCCACAGAAGTAGGAAGACTCTAATTCTAATGTGCACAAAATTACTAACTAATCACCTGCCATCCTTTTCAGACACTATAGGTGTAACTAGGACAAGAACACTAGTCGAGGGCAATGGAATAACGTTTTGTTCCCTACTGGTTTAACATTCGTGCACAATAGAATCAGCAAATATGAATTTAAGATATCAAATCAAATTAAATCAGCCCATATTGCCGTAGTGCCCGAATTGGTCCACCTAGTGACTGGTACGTCACTAGGACTAGAATAATTTCGTGTCCACTCACACACATACTTTTTTATTAATGTTATAGATGTAATATCACAGTGAAGCAAGAACTCCAGTGGCTCAACCATTCCCAAATGTTATTTATAGTTACATAATATCAACTAAAGCCATGCGAGAAATGAAAAACAACATCATGATCGCAATTTGTTTTCTATCACACAGGCAAAATGAGTAGTTATCACCGGGAGTTAGGGTGTTTATTCGCATTACTTTTGTAGATATTTCATCCTTTTTCTGTTCTCAATATGTTCAACCATAATTAAGTATTGTCTTTTTACTTTGGTTGTAGAAGCTGCGTTACAGCAAATTGCGCGTTGATGTTAAATCATTAAAATAATAGTTTCGAGGCAATATTAATTAAAAATAACAACTATTTAGCAGAATGATAAAAATCGTATATTTGGAAAATCGAAGACTTTTCATAAGGGTATTCTCGAAATTAAGCTTGGAACATAATTATGGAGCCACGCACCCAAGTAATCCATCTGTTAACTCATATTTTCAATACATGTTTTTTGATTATTGCTATTAAGTTGTTACTTCCTTGCATAGAAAAAAATACAGACTGAAGTAGACATTTCCTATCACAGACTAGATACACAATTTAGATACCAAATACCATAGACATAGTGTACACTTTGCACTGTAACTGCATTTTGTAATAATTATTATAGTGTTATTTAGAGTTCTATTTGTTTATATGGAAGACTTGATATTCACTTTCGATATGCATATCGACATAATGTAACAGTGGTTACAAAAAATAAATTGAATAAAATATGTTATACAGGTTGAAACAGAAAGGGTATACTATTTTTTTCAAAACTTAACTTTGTAATTCTAAAACTATCAGCTTTGGAGGAAACTTGAAAAACAAAAGGTGTTACAGGAATACAGCTGTTGACAGATTTCACAAGTCTACAAAACTTTAGTGCTTCAACTGTCGCACAAAGCCGATAGTTGTAGATTTACAAAGTAAAGTTGCAAAAACAATAGTATACCCTTTCTGTTTCACCCAGTATACAATATTCAAATCAGCGATTTTTTTTTCCGTGAAAGTGATTTTCAGCAATGGTATTTACAAATATCTTGCCTGCACGAGAAGTTTTAAATAGAACTCTAAATAGCCCAGTATAAAGGTTATCTTCACGTTGGCACTGGTGGCGCAACTTACATCACAAGCGTCACCATTGCACGATAAATAAGAAATACTCAGATCTGACATTACAATTGGACAGATTTGCAAAAACGAACCAGCCCATACATCCATCTGCAGACAAAAACGAACCCAATGCAAGTGCAATTAGGTTGGTACCATTTTGCAAAACTATGTCCTATTAATCCTGAATTTTCATTGCACATAACACTCTTCCAACACCTGCCATTACTTTACAAAAAGAAACTGAAAATTAAAAATCCAATATTTATAATGTACTTAAAGAAAGCCTATTCAACGTTTCGCCTAAATAATAAAGGTCAGTTCACATAAATGTTAAAACAATGCATAATTGATTTGGAACATTAAATAAACAATGTAAACATGTCGAAGCGACCAAAATGTGTCGCGACATATTATAACAGTTATGCGAAGCGACCGTATACAAAACTTAAATGCTGTAACCCTACAGAGAGATTGTACATTTTGTTTATTACAAAAAAAAACCGCCATTCAGTTCCGTATAAACGTATTTTGATATGTACAAGAGATTACTCTACGCTAGTCTACAATTGCCCTTATTCCTAAACTACTTTACACAGACGAACATGATACCTATACCTGTCTTTTTACACTCGTAATGTTCTAAATTTTAGAACATTCATTATAAATACACGAATGAATCGAATTTAGGGTAACGGCACTCAGTAGGCGGGACGGGACTTAACAACTGGGGGTTTTTCTTTAATTTCGATGCTTAGCACCTATGTACATACTTATTGGCCTAATACAGTTGCATAGTTTGTTAATTTCACGTAAACCACGTTCTGTGACTCTTACGACACTAGTATACTACGTGAAACAAAATGGGTATACTATTTTTTTTGCAACTTAACTTTGTAAATCTCAAACGATCGGCTTTGTGGGACAGTTGAAGTACTAAAGGTTTTGTAGACTTGTGAAATCGGTCAACAACTGTATTCCTATAACACCTTTTGTTTTTCAAGTTCCCTCCAAAGCTGATAGTTTTAGAATTACAAAGTTAAGTTTTGAAAAAAAAGTATACCCTTTCTGTTTCACCTTGTATATGGGTCAATTTGCAATAATTCAATCATCTTATTCAAAATGAACTAACTATACGGCGACGCAACTCCCCCCCGTTCCCTCCCCGTCCCACCCGCTGTGTGCCGCCAGCTTTAGATATTATTGCCATCGATATTAAGTAGATCCCCATATTACCCTAACGATCAATAAAACGAAAATAAGGCTCTATTGTAAGGCAGAACGTCTATTCATTAAATAAAGCTTTCCAATCTATTGGCATTATATTTTCATATAATTTAGGTGTAGACTTTAGTGTACCAAATATGTTTTTTAATGTTCGTCTTTTGTTGGATACAAAAATAATTTGGACAAGTTCAAAGTATGTTCATTTTCAGAATGGAAAGAGTTTGACACCAGTGTCTTTTACTCACATTCAAAAAGTTGCTTGTCAAACATTGAATCACGATTCTAGATCAAGAAAACTGCTTGTTAATTCAGTCCCATAACTGAATTTAATTGTTATATTATTATAATTTATTACCGTATCCAACAAACCCGAATGTATGACCTGCGCAGTGTTGCCTTCACAACTGAAATTACCGCACCAACTGAATCCACAAACCAATTCACACTGTACACATTTACAAACGCGACGTCACTCGCAATGTCTATACTTCTTGTTCCATATCCCCATGGACCCACAACATTTCTATCGAATTAGTAATAGCAGCTATAAATACATACCAGAACTATGTCCCGTTTTCAAATAACTTCACACTTGCATACCCAACACTGAACACCACTTTTAGTCCACAATAGTTCACATCTTTTTTTATTATTTTTTTATTCTTATGTTTGAAGCTTTTGTCCAATTAAGATATGTCAGCCCCATAGTTCACTTCTTGAGCCAAACGAGCACGGGTTCGTCTGGTTCGCGCTTGACTCAGTCGAGCTGCTGCACCTGCACCACGGAGGCGGGCGGCGGCAGCGAGATCTCGTACTTGATGAGCCCCGCGCCGCGCCCCGCCGACAGCACCAGGCTGCCCACCTCCTTAGCGTCGCCGCTGCGGACACGCAACCAAACTCAATAACTCTTAAGGCTAAAGCGCCCATCTAGCCCGCGAAGTTCAAATTTTTTGAGTTCTTTTAGAAATTTTTCAAAATCTGACAATAATAAAAGACAAATTTTGTAAGTCGCGAAAAAGACCGTGTGCAGTGCATTTATTAATATATCCAACTTACTCTAAAACATTTCAAGAACGGCAGCTATCCAGATAATCTGGCAATTTTTGTATATTTAGTGATTTACTAGTATCATATCCACCGTGATAATATTAAGAGTAAAATAAATGTATTAATAAATGCACTGCACACGGTCTTTTTCGCGAATTCCAAAATTTGTCTTTTATAATTGTCAGATTTTGAAAAATTTCTAAAAGAACTCAAAAAATTTGAACTTCGCGGGCTAGACAGGCGCCTTCACCTTAACTCAACATTGTTTTTTATTCCCACCACTGCTACTCCTGTAAACCAGGATCGACAACGGTAACCAAAGATATATTGTTAACTTAGGTTAAATTGTCTTGGAACCTTGGAAAGAAATAATAGGAGTTGGATGAAAAAAAAGTTCCACTTCCCTCCAATGCAAAGCGGGAGACAAAAAAAGCGGGTATGGGCTGGTTAGCCAACAAAGCATTTATGAATAATCAGATTCTACCACCGGTTTGGAACGCTGCTTCCACTGAGAAGATCCGGCTCTATAAGATAGGCCCTGTCATATCTTTATATACCAAATTCAGGCGTCCGGTGTTCGTAATTATTTGCCACATAAGCGGCTTGACCGATTTTCATGTTTTGTTTTGTACTTACAGGGTCACCTGATGGTTCTTAGCTATAGTCGGACCCGGTAGGTGGCGCTATTATCGACATCCAGAAAATAAGCTAGAACACCTAGCACGTCATAACAAAAATGGAGACAAGGGTTCAAGTCTTCGCGTGTGGTCGGGTGTGGTACCTGGTGGTGTGGTGGCGCGGCGGATGGTGCTTGGCGTGGTGCAGCTGGTGCAGCGGCTTGGCGTCGCGCACCAGCTGCAGCTGCGGCGCCACCAGCCGCCGCCCCACGCCCATGCCCACCGTGCCCACCACGATCTGGTTGCCGATCACCTGCCCCGACCGGTTCGTCACCTGCGCGACAACAAACCAAACTCACTTCATGAAATATACAGTTACTAGCGACCCGCCCCGGCTTCGCACGGGTGCAATGCTGGTATTAATGTGTTTTCTACTATATTATGCATGTATTATACATATAAACCTTCCTCTTGAATCGCTCTATCTATTAAAAAAAACCGCATCAAAATCCGTTGCGTAGTTTTAAAGATCTAAGCATACATAGGGACAGACAGTGGGAAGCGACTTTGTTTTATATGATGTAGTACTTTAATAGTCTCCAGACGGCGCAATACATCTCACGATCAGTAGCATCGATCTGGGTGATGTGGGGGTCGACTTGACTATTTACATGTCGATTGGTAGGTACACCAGCGATCGGCTCTTTCGATCGTCAGCGAAATCGTGCCGTCTGGAAACTACTTTATGAGCGCGTAGAACGAGAGAGTGAAGTCAGCAAAGGTACACGTTACTTATACTTATCGAAAAAATAAATAAACATCTGAGTAATCACAAAGAAAACCTTAACCAACATACTCAATACTCAAACAAGTCACGCAATGTGTCGGCACTTTTGCGCTGCCGAGCAATAGTAGGCCGTAAATGTATCAAAAGTTACCTGTATTTAGGTATGATCCGTTTTCCCTTCATACTTTACCTGGCTTAGAGCTTAAGACATCGTATTTATTGTATAACTAGCTGAGCCCGCGACTTCGTCCGCGTGGAATTTAACCTAACAAAAAAGCCCGCTCCCGCGTTCTAATCCCGCGCGAAAGGAAACATTTTTTTAATTTTGTTTTTTAAAAATAAAAGTAGCCTAAGTTACTGCTTATAACATCAGCTATCTACCAGTGAAAGTCCCGTGAAAATCGGTGCAGCCGTTTCGGAGATTACCCGGAACAAACACACAGACAGACAGACAGACAGACAAAACATTTTTAAATCGCGTTTTAGTTATAGGTGTCGTATGTACTTTCATATGCATTTAGTGAAAAGGTGTTATTTTGATATTACAAACAGACACTCCAATTTTATTTATTTGTATAGATTAGGTCAACATTAAGGTCATACTTTTTTGTACATATTTGGAATGAGGTTTGAATACTGATTACCATCCTTCAATACGTCTCTCGTCTTACCTATACACCCTATATTTATAGGAATACTAGCTGTGCCCCGCGACTCCGTCCGCGTTCTGTTGAATTTTTTCCTGAATTTTCTTTGCTATAAACCTCACGGAGCCCGAGACCTTTCCAACGAATGCAAAACCGTGGAAATCGGTTCGTGCGTTCTGGAGTTATAGCGTCAGGAAGGAAAACCCGACTTATTTTTATATAGTAGATAACGGACTTAGCCTGACGGATTATGGCCTGAATCCCCCTCGTGTTGAGGGGAGGCCCGTGCCCAGGAGTGGGACGTCAAAAGGGCTAATTTATTACATAATTATTATCTTTAACGGACTTAGTCTGCAGTTCATGCGATTGTAATCATTATTATACCAACCACTTGTATATGCGTGGGTTGCTGGTGCTCCTGCTGATCTATCTCCATGCTGTTCTGGTGTTGCACCTGTTGCTGTTGTTGCTGTTGTTGTTGCTGCACCTGCTGTTGCACTTGTTGTTGCACCTGCTGCACCACCTGTTGCGCGACCTGTTGTGCCGCCTGTTGCGCGGCCTGTTGCTGAGATTGTTGGTTCACTGGTTGAACTGAATTCTGAAATTTAATGAACACCATCATATTGGCTTGGCATAGTTCAAGTGTGGGCCACTTAGCCCACTGCAACGGGTGGTTGCGGGTTAAATTCCCGTCTGGGTTAATGCTTTTCGTAATTTGTCACTCGGATCGCCCCCACTCCATTATATGGTAGTACCCAAAGTACAAGTGTTGCTGGGACTATAAAGCCGGTCATATTTTTTCACTTACATTTCTCGAGGGCAGGTCCATGTGTTGCCTCTGATGCAGCATCAGATGATTCTTCTGGAAGAACGCTTTGCCGCACTGATTGCACACGTGCGTCCTTAGTGTACAGCTGCCGTCCGGATGCCTGACAATGCCACAAAGTCAAAGTGTTTAGGCCTACGGGGGCACTTACAAATTGTCAATTTTACATATTTTTTTCTTACATCTACAACAAGGAATTCAAACCGGCTATCTAATAGGAATGCTCTAACTGACTAAACTGACTAAATATATTGCCGGCCTTGTCATCTTATGTATGAGCAAGGGAGAAACATTTTAAGCTATGTCATTTTTTTTGTCGTAGTTTGCAGCCAACATAATAAAAACTAACATGATATCATGATATCTACTTTCAATTTTGATGGCAGCATAATATTTAGACCATGCATAGTTCTGGAATAGTTAATCCAGAACTGTTAATATTTTACCCACGCCTTTGAGGTTGGGATTTCTTATATGAGGGTTTATAATATCATTTTCATTACTCATACTCTGAAAGTAGGTCTGAAGTTGCCTGGGGAGCGGGTTGAAAGTAATACTTTTCCGGCCCAGGAGAATCGCTTTCAACTTACAGCTGTCAAATTATACAAAAAAAACTAGTTCCATTTTCACATTTCTATGGAACCATGTTCAAACTTTTTCTACAGTCACTCAATTACAGCACGATGTAAAATTAAAATAACATAAAGTTAATTATTAATTAAAGAATATATATTTTTAAATGACTTAATTATATGTAATTTAGTTTCAAGAATTTCTTTAAAATAACATAGATTTGGACAAAATATTTAAAGATGAAAATCAAAAATAATGGCTAAATAATGAAGTTGGCCGGCCAAGGAAAAAAAAACAAAAGGGGGCAATCCGATCTTTATTTTTTTTTCGAGTTGTAGAGTATTGTTCATACTTCCTTGTATTATTTCTTTAGGCAATTCCTGTTTTTATTTTTACTTTCCTTGTATTCGTAATGAAAAGCACAGTGTTTACCTAGGGTGAAATACTTATTTTATATCTATTTTTATAAGTCACTTTCACCATTCGTGTAACAATGTACTATTGTAATGCCCACCTCCTCTGGTGCGCTAAGAGTCCGTGTTTCGCCGCGAAACCTTTACCACAGTCTCCGCAGAAATGTATTTTCGGCCGAGGCGCCGACACGTGATGATTCTGTGATCAAAAGAAATAACAGATTACAAGTTTATACAGGTTGAAACAGAAAGGGTATACTTTTTTTCAAAACTTAACTTAGTAATTCTAAACCTATCAGCTTTGGAGGAAACTTGAAAAACAAAAGGTGTGATAGGAATACAGCTGTTAACAGATTTCATAAGTCTACAAATCTTTAGTACTTCAACTGTCTCACAAAGCCGATAGTTTTAGAATTACAAAGTAAAGTTACAAAAAAACATCTACCCCCTTAATTATAAACGTGGTCTAGCGGTTGTATAGTTACACCATGCTTTGTTCGCTTCTTTCGAACGTCAAATCACCGATGACAAAAAGAGATAACTCGGTGTGTAACTATTCGCCCGCTACACCACGTTTTAAAAAATGTGTTTGTAATTGAACTTACCGTTGCTATAACTTGCGTGTGAACTACGTTATTGGGATTCGATGATATTATTTGGATTGGTTGATCTGAAAAAAGCACAATCTTTAGTACACCTTAAGTTTATAACGGTTTAATTCCTCCAATCCCTGAACCCCCATCTGAAAGTAGTTTTATTTGGAAAGTAAATGTGTACTCTAATTTGAGATTAAATTTCATTTAAACATGTTAAAAATTTGAAATAATGGAGTTAATTCTGGAGCCTACAAATCACGACTAAACATAATTATATTATTATGGACACAATACAAAATATTGTCGTTCTTCTCATATAATAATTCACCCATTAGTCAAATTTAGATCTAGTACCGACCCTGTTAAAACCAATATTTCTTGACGAAACGTATAAAGGATTTGTATGTGGAGGTGTGAGTGTGTGTGTGTGTGTGTATATGTGTGGAGGTATGTATGGGATATGTATGTATGTATGTATGTATTTATGTGTGTGTGGGGGGGGGGGAGGTATGTATGTGTGTGTGTGTGTGTTTGTATGTAGAGGCGTGTATGTGTGTGGGGGGGGGAGGTGTGTATATGTGTGTGTGTGTGTGTGTACTGACTGTGCGCGTGGTGCGCGGCGGTGACGAAGCCGGGCTGCAGCGCGGCGGTGAGCGCGCACAGGTCGGTGACGCAGGTGCGGTCGCCCGCGTGCAGCCGCACTGTGTGTGTGCGTGTGTGTGTGTGTGTGTGTGTACTGACTGTGCGCGTGGTGCGCGGCGGTGACGAAGCCGGGCTGCAGCGCGGCGGTGAGCGCGCACAGGTCGGTGACGCAGGTGCGGTCGCCCGCGTGCAGCCGCACTGTGTGTGTGCGTGTGTGTGTGTGTGTGTGTGTACTGACTGTGCGCGTGGTGCGCGGCGGTGACGAAGCCGGGCTGCAGCGCGGCGGTGAGCGCGCACAGGTCGGTGACGCAGGTGCGGTCGCCCGCGTGCAGCCGCACTGTGTGTGTGCGTGTGTGTGGTGTGTGTGTGTGTACTGACTGTGCGCGTGGTGCGCGGCGGTGACGAAGCCGGGCTGCAGCGCGGCGGTGAGCGCGCACAGGTCGGTGACGCAGGTGCGGTCGCCCGCGTGCAGCCGCACTGTGTGTGTGCGTGTGTGTGGTGTGTGTGTGTGTACTGACTGTGCGCGTGGTGCGCGGCGGTGACGAAGCCGGGCTGCAGCGCGGCGGTGAGCGCGCACAGGTCGGTGACGCAGGTGCGGTCGCCCGCGTGCAGCCGCACTGTGTGTGTGCGTGTGTGTGGTGTGTGTGTGTGTACTGACTGTGCGCGTGGTGCGCGGCGGTGACGAAGCCGGGCTGCAGCGCGGCGGTGAGCGCGCACAGGTCGGTGACGCAGGTGCGGTCGCCCGCGTGCAGCCGCACTGTGTGTGTGCGTGTGTGTGTGTGTGTGTGTGTACTGACTGTGCGCGTGGTGCGCGGCGGTGACGAAGCCGGGCTGCAGCGCGGCGGTGAGCGCGCACAGGTCGGTGACGCAGGTGCGGTCGCCCGCGTGCAGCCGCACTGTGTGTGTGCGTGTGTGTGTGTGTGTGTGTGTACTGACTGTGCGCGTGGTGCGCGGCGGTGACGAAGCCGGGCTGCAGCGCGGCGGTGAGCGCGCACAGGTCGGTGACGCAGGTGCGGTCGCCCGCGTGCAGCCGCACTGTGTGTGTGTGTGCGTGTGTGTGTGTGTGTGTGTACTGACTGTGCGCGTGGTGCGCGGCGGTGACGAAGCCGGGCTGCAGCGCGGCGGTGAGCGCGCACAGGTCGGTGACGCAGGTGCGGTCGCCCGCGTGCAGCCGCACTGTGTGTGTGTGTGCGTGTGTGTGTGTGTGTGTGTACTGACTGTGCGCGTGGTGCGCGGCGGTGACGAAGCCGGGCTGCAGCGCGGCGGTGAGCGCGCACAGGTCGGTGACGCAGGTGCGGTCGCCCGCGTGCAGCCGCACTGTGTGTGTGCGTGTGTGTGTGTGTGTGTGTGTACTGACTGTGCGCGTGGTGCGCGGCGGTGACGAAGCCGGGCTGCAGCGCGGCGGTGAGCGCGCACAGGTCGGTGACGCAGGTGCGGTCGCCCGCGTGCAGCCGCACTGTGTGTGTGCGTGTGTGTGGTGTGTGTGTGTGTACTGACTGTGCGCGTGGTGCGCGGCGGTGACGAAGCCGGGCTGCAGCGCGGCGGTGAGCGCGCACAGGTCGGTGACGCAGGTGCGGTCGCCCGCGTGCAGCCGCACTGTGTGTGTGCGTGTGTGTGGTGTGTGTGTGTGTACTGACTGTGCGCGTGGTGCGCGGCGGTGACGAAGCCGGGCTGCAGCGCGGCGGTGAGCGCGCACAGGTCGGTGACGCAGGTGCGGTCGCCCGCGTGCAGCCGCACTGTGTGTGTGCGTGTGTGTGTGTGTGTGTGTGTACTGACTGTGCGCGTGGTGCGCGGCGGTGACGAAGCCGGGCTGCAGCGCGGCGGTGAGCGCGCACAGGTCGGTGACGCAGGTGCGGTCGCCCGCGTGCAGCCGCACTGTGTGTGTGCGTGTGTGTGTGTGTGTGTGTGTACTGACTGTGCGCGTGGTGCGCGGCGGTGACGAAGCCGGGCTGCAGCGCGGCGGTGAGCGCGCACAGGTCGGTGACGCAGGTGCGGTCGCCCGCGTGCAGCCGCACTGTGTGTGTGTGTGCGTGTGTGTGTGTGTGTGTGTACTGACTGTGCGCGTGGTGCGCGGCGGTGACGAAGCCGGGCTGCAGCGCGGCGGTGAGCGCGCACAGGTCGGTGACGCAGGTGCGGTCGCCCGCGTGCAGCCGCACTGTGTGTGTGCGTGTGTGTGTGTGTGTGTGTGTACTGACTGTGCGCGTGGTGCGCGGCGGTGACGAAGCCGGGCTGCAGCGCGGCGGTGAGCGCGCACAGGTCGGTGACGCAGGTGCGGTCGCCCGCGTGCAGCCGCACTGTGTGTGTGCGTGTGTGTGGTGTGTGTGTGTGTACTGACTGTGCGCGTGGTGCGCGGCGGTGACGAAGCCGGGCTGCAGCGCGGCGGTGAGCGCGCACAGGTCGGTGACGCAGGTGCGGTCGCCCGCGTGCAGCCGCACTGTGTGTGTGCGTGTGTGTGTGTGTGTGTGTGTACTGACTGTGCGCGTGGTGCGCGGCGGTGACGAAGCCGGGCTGCAGCGCGGCGGTGAGCGCGCACAGGTCGGTGACGCAGGTGCGGTCGCCCGCGTGCAGCCGCACTGTGTGTGTGCGTGTGTGTGTGTGTGTGTGTGTACTGACTGTGCGCGTGGTGCGCGGCGGTGACGAAGCCGGGCTGCAGCGCGGCGGTGAGCGCGCACAGGTCGGTGACGCAGGTGCGGTCGCCCGCGTGCAGCCGCACTGTGTGTGTGTGTGCGTGTGTGTGTGTGTGTGTGTACTGACTGTGCGCGTGGTGCGCGGCGGTGACGAAGCCGGGCTGCAGCGCGGCGGTGAGCGCGCACAGGTCGGTGACGCAGGTGCGGTCGCCCGCGTGCAGCCGCACTGTGTGTGTGCGTGTGTGTGTGTGTGTGTGTGTACTGACTGTGCGCGTGGTGCGCGGCGGTGACGAAGCCGGGCTGCAGCGCGGCGGTGAGCGCGCACAGGTCGGTGACGCAGGTGCGGTCGCCCGCGTGCAGCCGCACTGTGTGTGTGCGTGTGTGTGTGTGTGTGTGTGTACTGACTGTGCGCGTGGTGCGCGGCGGTGACGAAGCCGGGCTGCAGCGCGGCGGTGAGCGCGCACAGGTCGGTGACGCAGGTGCGGTCGCCCGCGTGCAGCCGCACTGTGTGTGTGCGTGTGTGTGTGTGTGTGTGTGTACTGACTGTGCGCGTGGTGCGCGGCGGTGACGAAGCCGGGCTGCAGCGCGGCGGTGAGCGCGCACAGGTCGGTGACGCAGGTGCGGTCGCCCGCGTGCAGCCGCACTGTGTGTGTGCGTGTGTGTGTGTGTGTGTGTGTACTGACTGTGCGCGTGGTGCGCGGCGGTGACGAAGCCGGGCTGCAGCGCGGCGGTGAGCGCGCACAGGTCGGTGACGCAGGTGCGGTCGCCCGCGTGCAGCCGCACGTGCAGCGACAGCGCCTCCTGCCGCACCACACCAACACCGTTAGGGAACGTACCCATACTGCGTAACCAATTTTTTACCCCCTCCACCCCTTGGTTACCAACCATAGTATATGCCAAGACCCTCCCCCCACTCTATTTTTCACGTTGTGATTCGTAAATATGGTTTTTAATCATTTATTGCAAACGCTAAATTTGGTATTGAATTAATATTATGCATTTTTTGAGAAATAATATTTTGATTTGATTATTCTTTGTTTCCTTACATAAAACATAATTTCATGCAATTTTTTTCTACAAATTAGTTTCGATGAAAGCCAACCTCTTTTGGATGACCTAGGTAGACTTAGCTTGACAAAAAAGGGCTACTCATGATGCAATTTATTGCTACTGGGACGGTCGAATCGACATTCAACGAGTTGCATCAACAAATTGTATATGAAATTGCATTGTAAGTAGCCACTTTAAGGTTAAAGTACCAACCTTTGTGTTGAAACACGATCCACATTCCGTGCACGCGTATCCCGCTGTCGTCTTTTCCGTTACTATTTGACCGTCTGCCCCTATGATCTGGTTGTAAAAAAACAATATTTTACTCTATATCTAGTTTACTTCCTATTTACCCAAGAGCCAGCGATAGTCAGACGTTCCATATTTTATAAAGGCTCTCAATTTCTCAAAGCATGTCCCCAACACAGGTAAGAACGATCATCGAGTATGGAGTTTGGATTGTGGTTACTTGGGCAGTTAACCGATAGTAAAGGTGTATAAAATAGTACCTCAAATTCGTTATAGTATAAAGCTTAATTTTTATATATTTCCTTCGGAATAACATTAGAAATCACGCCATCCATTGCCGGACACTTAGTGCGGTTTCAACCCCCTGCCAGACACCCCTAAACTTTAATAAATTATGAATACTTTCGTGATAGTATAAAAGCTGGGTTTTACATATGTTACTAGGGGACCTCTAAAAAAATATTACTTCATCAGCCGGACAGTTTTAATGGCTTTTACATCTTTCCAGACACATTTAAAGTCTGTAGGTGCGAGCGCGAGGTGACAACTGTTCAAGCGGATGTGTGTTAGATAGGGCGTTTTGTCTATGCCATCTATTACTGCGTATCATCTGACGGTATTATATTATGACGCTCATCCTGTGCAACAAAGTCACAATTGCATTTGTTTCAATTTTAAGGTAATAATAGCAAAATGCCCCCAATGCGTAGATGCGTCTAGTTCACTTGTCAGAATTCTAACTAACCTATTTAACTTATATTTACGCGAATACTACACATTGAAATAAAACTATTTTTCGGATTTTATCGCGTTTATTAACTTTATGTTCCCGACGTTTCGGTTGCTTTACAGCAGCATTAAACATCTACATCTTGCTGACAATGAAACTATGGTCAGTTTTGATGTTCAGTCTTTGTTTACCTCTCTACCTGTAGCAGACTGCATCACTATAGTATCAAAGAAACTAGCAGAGAACAACATGCCGGAGGAATATGCTGAACTTTTAAGACATTGCCTCACATCCGGGTATCAGTTGTGGAATGAACAGTTCTACAAGCAAGTAGATGGTGTAGCGATGGGCTCCCCTGTTTCTCCTGTTGTCGCCGATATATTCATGGAAGACTTCGAGGAGACAGCCCTTCGCACTTCACCTGTGACCCCAAGATTCTACAAGCGGTACGTAGACGATACTTTCACAATATTACCATCTGACAAAATAACAGCATTTCTCGACCATCTTAACTCCATACACTCTAAAATCAAATTTACAATGGAGTTAGAGGCCAACAACACTCTAGCATTCTTAGATGTTTTAGTAATCCGAAATCCTGATAACACCTTAGGCCACACCGTGTATAGAAAAAAAGACCCATACTGATAGGTACTTAAACGGTGATTCTCACCACCATCCAACACAGTTAGCTACCGTGGGTAAATCTTTGTTTCAGAGAGCACAAGGGATCTGTGATGAGCAACACCTGGCTGCCGAGATCCATCATGTCAAGCAAGTATTGCATGACAACAAGCTTCGGATCCCCCGCCGCCATCACAGTGACCGAGTGAAACCAGCCACAGTCGAGCGTCTACCTGCTGTACTACCATATATAAGAGGTGTCACAGACAAGATTGGCTACATCTTGAAACGTGCTTCAATCAAAACTTATTTCAAGCCACCAAAGAAGATTAGTCAGTTCTTACCACCTGTCAAGTGTCACATTCCTCTACAAGATGCAGGGGTATACAAACTCGACTGTGAATGTGGGCTCTCCTACATAGGGCAAACTAAAAGATGAGTAAAAACCCGCGTAAAAGAACATATAGCTGACGTGAAACACCGGCGCTCCACGAAGTCTGCAATCTGTGAACATGTACAGGACCGCACCCGCCATTATATCAGATTTGATAAACCACAGATCCTCGCAAAAGAACACCGATTCCGACCAAGGATGATACGTGAGGCCATTGAAATTAAAAAACATCCTAATTTCAATAGGGAAGATGGCTGGGTGCTACCACCAACTTGGGATCCAGTAATTAATATAATTAAATCCAAAACCAAGTGTACCATTGCAAGACCTCGAGACACTGTGAGCACTTTCTGCGTGGATCGGACCGCAAACAACAACTAAATATGAGGGTACCCAGTTACTAACTATAACATCAGGACGTCTAACACCTCAGTCCCCCCGTGACCATGGCTGCTGTAAAGCAACCGAAACGTCGGGAACATAAAGTTAATAAACGCGATAAAATCCGAAAAATAGTTTTATTTCAATAACCTATTTAAGGTAGGCGGCGGCAATATCGTTGTTGCATTAGCGCCTTTTTTCGCCGCCTAGTACCATCAATGACCGAATGGTCACTTGTGCCGCAGCCTAGGATCGTATCCAGGTATCACAACAACGTTAAAAGTAAGTTATGACATTAAATTGCTCTTGGTAACAAATTTGATATTGTGCGTCTGTAGTACCTTCAATGACACAAATGTATTTTATTTATTTTTATTTTTTAGTTTTATCGTCCCATAACATTCAATTTTTAAAATCTTCCCTGAAGTATATATGCAGCTTAGTTGCTTACTTAAGTACAAATAAACTTAATTAAGATAAGATATTGCGTAGATCTATGTGAACCCTTACAACTTACTATAAAGCGTTTGAAAGCTAATTAGCGTTCAATCGCTTGCATTTGCTTTTCTATTGCAATTGAAGTAGCTAACGTAATAAGGGCCCAGTTGTAAGGCACCACGGATCGTAATATGACTAATTGGACCTAACCTCCTGAGCTGATTATACTTGATTCCAAAAATAGGTATGGCTAAAGCGCTTGAACGCACGGAAATTGTCCCTGGTTTCCACAAGGTCTGTGTAATAAACCGCTCCAGATGACACTTGCAGGCTATTTAGCATAGTAGTCCGTTCGTTGTGCCAGCGACTGCACTCCCACAGGATGTACTTACAGTACAGGATATACTTTTAGGGTTCCGCACCTCAAAAGGAAAACATGGAACCCTTATAAGATCACTTTGTTGTCCGTCTGTCTGTTTATCAAGACCCCTTTTCTCGGAAACGGATAAAGTTATCAAGTAAAAATTAATATCAATTATCAAATGCTATGATCCCTTGGAGATGTAAAAAAATAGGCTTCTATTCAACGCAATATAAAGATACGGCCATTTATGTCAGATATTACGGTGATATTTTGCAAATTGACTTATCAGTAAGTAAGATAGGGAGTTTAGTGTATCGAAATTGTTCAAGAAACCTAATGAAAAATAGTTTTATTGCGTTGATACTTGGATGATTTAATAACTATTTAAATGTGTCTGGCAAGATGTTAAAACCATTAAAACTGTCCGGCTGTTGAAGTAATATTTTTTTTCATTACTCATACACTGAAAGTAGGTCTGAAGTTGCCTGAGGAGCGGGTTGAAAGTAATACTTTTCTGGCCCGGGAGAATCACTTTCAACTGACAGCTGTCAAATTATAAAAAAAAAACTAGTTCCATTTCTATGGAACCATGTTCAAACTTTTTCTACAGTCACTCAATTACAGCACGATGTAAAATTGAAATAACATAAAGTTGAGTATTAAATAAAGAATATATACTTTTAAATGACTTAATTATAATTTAGTTTAAACAATTTCTTTAAAATAACATAGATTTGGTCAAAATATTTAAAAATGAAAATTAAAAATACTGGCTAAATAATGAAGTTGGCCGGCCAACGAAAAAAAACAAAATAGGCGGCAAACCGATCTTTTTTTTTTCGAGTTGTAGAGTATTGTTCATGCTTCCTTGTATTATTTCTTTAGCCAATTCCTGTTTTTATTTTTATTTTCCTTGTATTCGTAATGAAAAGCACAGTGTTTACCTCGGGTGAAAGACTTATTTTGTCCCTCGAACTATTAGCGCCCTCGCTACGCTCGGGCGCCAAACCCCGTCTCGGGAAAAATAAGTCACTTTCACCACTCGTGTAACAATGTACTATTATGGGTTCCCAAGTAACATATGTAAAACCCAGCTTTTATACTATGACGAAAGTATACTCATAATTTATTAAAGTTTGGGGGTGTCTGGCAGGGGGTTGAAACCGCACTAAGTGTCCGGCAATGGATGGCGCGATTTCTAATGTTATTCCGAAGGAAATATATAAAAATTAAGCTTTACACTATACCGAATTTGAGGTACTATTTTATACACCTTTACTATCGGTTAACTGCCCAAGTAACCACAATCCAAACTCCATACTCGATGATCGTTCTTACCTGTGTTGGGGACATGCTCTGAGAAATTGAGAGCCTTTATAAAATATGGAACGTCTGGCTATCGCTGGCTCTTGCTCTATATCTTTAATTTGAATTTTGCCGCGCGGGCGCTGTCGGTTAATGGAGGTTGAAATGTGAGAGTATGAAATGTCGATAAGGCAGTCTAGTCGGAGTTGAACAATATGGAGTTTCGTAAACATTGTAATAAAATTAATTTCTATTTAGATTACTAAAAGATTATAGAATATACTTTAAATGTCGTTTTGTTGTTTTTTCAGAGCAACACATTGATGTTTTATTTGAACGATACGATATAAGCTATTAAAGAAGCTCATCAATCTTATACAATTCCAGTGTGCGTGTGTTCGTTATTATTTACCTCCTGAGCAGCTTGATCGACTTAGATGTTTTTTTTGTTTGCTTATGTAAATTTAAATGCTCACCTGCACAATTTGCGGTTTGAAATCATCCTGCTTTATAACAGTAGTCTGTTGCTGTTGTTGTTGCGCTTGTTGTTGGGCTTGTTGTTGGGCTTGTTGTTGCGCTTGTTGTTGCGCTTGTTGTTGCGCTTGCTGTTGCACCTGTTGTTGCGCTTGCTGTTGCTGTTGTTGTTGCTGCTGTTGTTGCTGTTGTTGCTGCTGCTGTTGCTGTTGTTGTTGTTGTTGTTGTTGTTGCTGCGACGTCGTACTACAGCAGTGTCTGGTTATTTTGCAGTGCTGTTGCAGCTCTGATTTGCATTTGAAGGCTTCGCCGCATTCTAAGCACGCGACAACGCCTTCGCCTGTGTGGATTCTGTAAAATATATCTGAGTAAATATACAGGCGACTAGATTGGACCTTCTTCCAAAGACATACATATCACTGCGCCTAGCTCTAACCATTTCCATGTCTCCTTTAACCAACCTCTCAAGAACAACAATAAATAGTCATAATATTATGCTTTTTAGTGTCTCACTAAAGTTTCAAGGTATAATCCACCAAATTTGGACGATTTTTCTTTCGAAAATTGGTTAGATGCCAAGATTGCTTACTAAATACGCAGCCTAAGGAAAAACACCCTTTACAAAGTTACTGCCGCGTATGAATTGTGAATCGTCAAACGGTATCTGTTAGATGAGGAGTAGTGGAGCTGAAGTAGGCCCGTATTAGTAAATCGAACTTAGTCTGAGACCGATCTTGGAAACGTCATTCTTATGTCATACCAGTACAAAATGAGTTGTCAAATGCCTTGTCGACCGCTTGGCGCAGTGGTTCGAGCGTAGGCCGCTCGGCTCACTGCACATGGTGGTTGCGGTTTCGATTCCCGCCGGGGCAAATTTCGGAAATGGCCTTTTTGTAATTTGCCCAGGTCTGGGTGTCACTGGGATCGCACCCAGTCCATTGTACGGTACCCATAGTACAAGCTTTGCTTAGTTTGGGACCGTACAGTTGGTGTGTCTGTCTGGCGATATTTGTTTTAAGGTATAATCCACCAAATTTGGACGATTTTTCTTTCAAAAATTGGTTAGATGCCAAGATTGCTTACTAAATACGCAGCCTAAGGAAAAACACCCTTTACAAAGTTACTGCCGCGTATGAATTGTGAATCGTCAAACGGTATCTGTTAGATGAGGAGTAGTGGAGCTCAAGTAGGCCCGTATTAGTAAATCGAACTTAGTCTGAGACCGATCTTGGAAACGTCATTCTTATGTCATACCAGTACAAAATTAGTTGTCAAATGCCTTGTCGACCGCTTGGCGCAGTGGTTCGAGCGTAGGCCGCTCGGCTCACTGCACATGGTGGTTGCGGGTTCGATTCCCGTTGGGGTAAATTTCGGAAATAGTCTTTTCGTAATTTGCCCCGGTCTGGGTCTCACTGGGATCGCCCCCAATCCATTGTGCGGTACCCATAGTACAAGCGTTGCTTAGTTTGGGACCATACCGTTGGTGTGCCAATCTGGCGATATTATTATTATTTAAGGTCGCTCTCAGAGTTGAGATAGCTTTATGAATAGGCTAGTGTGATGACTGACTTCATGTGCGCGACGAGCGTGCGCTTCTGCAGGAACTCCTTGCCGCAGACGGGGCAGGCGTGCGGCACGCGGCCGTGCACGCGGCCGTGGTTCACGAGCTGGAACTTGCGCGCGAACGTCACGCCGCAGTCGCCGCACACGTACGGCGACAGCGACCCGTGGAACCGGCTGTGCATCACCAGGTGCTCCTGCACGCACACACACCCGGCACCCCGTTAGCGAGCGCGCAATGGACAACACTACATACATAATGCCCGCCGCAGCTTGCGCAACCACTGCTGCTGACACTCAAAACCAAAATAATTAAGTTTTGCGGAACGCGTAGAACTATCGAGTGAAGCCAGTGAAAGTAATACCTAATAACATTAATCCAGTATTATTTTACCCCCTTACAGACCGAACTATCTCATTATGTCATCAGTAATTTGATATTCGAAAGAAGAAGACAAAGTATGGTGTAACTACACAACCGCTAATCCACGACTAATAATAAGGGGGTTATGGATAAGCTGAGTTAAAAAAAAATTTTGGTCGCAATTTGCCATAAATACTACTTTGTAATTAAAACGCTCCCATATCGCATATCAAGCACATCGATCAGCAGAGCATGTAAATTTGCAAAGCAGCGGAATATGTCACCTTCTGCGCGAAGCTCTCCCCGCAGTCGCTGCAGACGTAGGGCCGCTCGCCGGCGTGGTACTTGCGGTGCGTGACCAGGTGCCGCTTCAGCGGGAACCCGCGCCCGCACTCCTCGCACACGAACGGACGCTCCCGGCTGTGCACCTGAACACACCACACATGTGATACAATATGTTCCGATTTTGAGCCCTTCCCCCAAAATAATCGTGGAGAGACCCAAACAATAACTTCTACAAACAAAATAGAGGCATCAAAATGTCTTCTAGAGTTGCGATTACATACCACGAATGGATTGATTTTTTAAACTCGTCATAATTAAAATACAAAACAGTGTGTTCACAAATAATTTGGCCTTTGATAAATAATTTACTTTCATATTCCTATTCTACAGTTCTAAAAATATTTAAATTAATGTTCCATGAATATTTTAAATTCTTTAGGCACCAATCGATTGCAAGGCTATTCACACTTCTCTAAAAACCTTTTACTTTTAAATTCTACGATTATTAATTTAAACAGCGACTGACATCTTGTCTTACTAATTGCCTTACGAATTGTGTTCAGTTGACAAAGTATATTTGACGAGTAGCAGCATAAGCCATTTCATACACGATCAAACAGGAGATGATAGATTTATAATAGACTTTCCTTTCAACATTATGCCTTAGCATAGCCTTGAATCAATATAACAACTAACAGAATCCACTCTCAATAAACAAAACTCACCCTCGAATGCGTAACAAGATGGTGTTTAAGCGTAAACGCCATCTTACACTCGTGACACCTGTACGGACGGTCCGCGGAGTGCAGCAACAGGTGGGTGTTCAAGCAATGCTTGCGCGCGAACGCCTTCCCGCAGTGCGCGCAAACATGGGGCCTTTCACCTAGAAGGACAAGAGAAGGAATAATGGGGGCATCGTTACCCTCAAGTGGGACAGCAAGTGGTGTTTGAGGGTGAAGGATTTCTTGCACTCTTGGCACTGGAACGGGCGGTCGTTGGTGTGCAATAGGAGGTGCGTGTTGAGGCAGTGCTTGTGCGCGAACGCCTTGCCGCAGTGCACGCACCCGTGCGGCCGCTCACCTGAAACAGAGCGGACCGCGTCGGTACGTGCACTGCGGCCGGCGCCGCGCTGCCATCTGCCGGACGATTCCGTCACTCAGACACGTCGCATATACCATCAGTAATATCACGCGTATCAGTCATAACAGTATTCATGATATCACGATCCAAGGTACCTATAGTGGTCCGGATTCAGGTTTGTTAATAAAATAATAATAATTTAGCCCTTTTTGACGTCCCACTCCTGGGCACGGGGCTCCCCTCACTACGAGGGGGATTCAGGCCGAAATCCACCACGCTGATACACATGGTTTTCGAAAATTGGTTAGATTTTCAAAGACATGCAGGTTTCCTCACGATGTTTTCCTTCAACGTAAGCGATTGATAATCATATAGAAATTATGATTCGCACATAGATTTCGAAAAACCCAGAGTTACGAGCCGGGGTTTGAACCCTGGTGACCGCGAGACGCGTGATTAACAAATCGGCTATCACAGCAGGTTCATTGTCACAACAGTATTAACGATATGGCGATACAGTATAGTAATCCTATATGCATAATGTAAGGCTTCAACGCACTACCGTGTGAAAAACACTAATACGCGGGGTTTGGTAAATTAAAACTCTTAAAATAGCGGATGAATGTGTGACTGGGGTCCAGATTTTTTTTAAGATATAAACATGATATCAGTGTACAGGTCACAATCCTACTAATATTATAAATGCGAAAGTTTGTGAGTGTGGATGTATATGTATGTTTCTTACTCCTTCACGCAAAAACTACTGAACGGATTTGGATGAAATTTGGAACACAGATAGATTACATCCGGGATTAACATAAAGGATACTTTTTAACCCGATAATCCCGAAATTTTTGCAAAGTTAAAATACTACGCGGATGAAGTCGCGGGGCACAGCTAGTCCAAAATAAATGTAATTTACATTACACTCCATACAATTAAATACTACCAGAGATACCAGTAATCTAACAAACAAATAGACAAAGACCACTGTATGTATGGCACCCAGAAACACTGCTTAGTTTGGAACCATACAGTTTTGTTATGTTAGTCTAGCAATATTTTATTTATGTATTTTAAAAAAGTATGAAACTTACCCGTATGCACCCTCGCGTGCGTGGTCAGATGGTGTTTCAGCAGGAACGACTTCCCGCACTCATCGCACGAGTAGGGCCTCTCCTTGACGGGGGGAGGGGGCGCTGACGTCATCACCGTGTTGGTGGTCATCAGCTCGGTCTGGGAATACACCGTCTAACACTAGGTTACAATATGACAAAGGTATTATATGCTTTCTTTACAAATAACTAGAAGGCCTAGAGCTCACGCTTTAGAACTTTGATCAATACAAATAAATAAAATTGGAGTGTCTGTTTGTAATATCAAAATAACACCTTTTCACTTAATGCATATGAAAGTACAAACGCCACATATAGCAAAAACGTGATTTAAAAAATTGTTGTCTGTCTGTCTGTCTGTCTGTATGTTTGTTCCGGGTAATCTCCGAAACGGCTGGACCGATTTTGACGGGACTTTAACTGGTAGATAGCTTATGTTATAAGGAGTAACTTAGGCTACTTTAATTTAAGAAAAACAATTAGGGATCCGCGTAAAAAATAAAAACACATGAAATCAAAGAGTATCTCCGAAACGGCTGGATCGATTTTGACGGGACTTTCACTGGCAGATAGCTGATGTTATAAGCAGTAACTAAGGCTACTTTTATTTTAGAAAAACAAAAAAAAAACAAATGAGTCCTGTCGCGCGGGCTCAAAACGCGGGAGCGGGAGCGGTTAAGTTAAATTCCACGCGGACGAAGTCGCGGGCTCAGCTAGTCTTCTATAAATCATATCGCCATCAGGAAAGCATGCTTTCACTCATCATCATCTGCCTTACCTTTTCCCATTATCTGGGGTCGGCGCAGTATGTCTTTTCCTTCCATACATCACGCTTTCCTGTCATACTCACATCCACTCCAACCTCGTTCATATCACACTTAATACAATCCATCCATCTTTTCTTGGGCCTTCCTCTCGCACTGTATCCATCCACATTCATATTCATCACTCTTTTAGTCACATGCATCTCATCCCTTCTCATCACGTGTCCAAACCATTCCAGCCTCCTACCTCTTACTTTATCTGTTATTGGCGCTACCCTGACACTACCTCTTATATACACATTCTTCACCTTATCCATTCGCGTCACTCCACACATCCATCTCAACATTCGCATCTCGGCAGAGTGGAGACGTTTCTCTTCCCGCACTTTAGCCGCCCAGCATTCCGAGCCGTACATGATTACCGGTCTTATAATCGATTTATAGATTTTTCCTTTAATTTTAATAGGCATCCTTGGGTCGCATGTAGTGCTGGTAACTTGTCTCCACTTCTGCCATCCTGCATTGATCCGTCTTTTTATGTCACGGTCAACTTCACCGTCATGCTGGAGTAACGAACCGAGATATTTAAAATCAGAGCAAACTGGTATTACAACGTTATCCATTTTAATCGACACTGCACTAGAGACACCGCCGAAATCACAGAACATGTATTCTGTTTTGGTTCTGCTGATTTTCAAGCCAACAGTCTCCAGTGCGTGCCGCCAATCCTGCAGTTTGCTCTGTAACACAGCTCCATCCTCCTCTATAAGTACGATGTCGTCGGCAAAGAGCATACACCAGGGCGCCTCTTCCTGTAGGGCCGATGTCAAAGCATCCATAACTAACAGGAAGAGGTATGGGCTTAAGGCCGATCCCTGATGCAAACCGACGGCTACTCCAAATCCATCCGTTACTCCAGCTGCGGATCTCACCCTGGTAACCGGGTTTCTGTACATGGCACGAATCAAATTAACGTACTTCACAGGCAAACCTCTTTCTTTCAACGCCCACCACAGAACCTCCCTAGGTACCCTATCGTATGCCTTTTCGAGGTCAACAAATACCATGTGCAAGTTCTTATGAGCACGTCTGTATTTTTCCATTAACTGTCGAATGGCAAATATAGCATCTGCAGTCCCTCTTCCAGGCATAAATCCGAACTGGTTTTGTGTGACCTCAGTTTCCATTCGCAGCCTCTTCTCCATTACCTTCTCCCATATCTTCATCGTATGTGCTATTAGCTTTATTCCTCTATACCCATTGCAATCTTGGACGTCTCCTTTCCCCTTAAAAATAGGCACCAGATGACTGCTACTCCATTCCAAGGGGATAGTTTCCTCGTCTATGAGTTTATTGAAGAATAAAGCTAACCACTTGTATCCGTCCACGTTTAAAATTTTCCATACTTCCGCAGGTATACCATCTGGACCCACCGATTTTCCATTTTTCATCCCTCTTACCGCATTTTTAACTTCTTCTACGCACACTTCACTTATCAATCCTAAGTTTTCTTTTGCCACATTCAATACGCCATCCCAGTCATTCTCTTCATTCAATAATCTTTCAAAATACATCTTCCATCTACTTTTAATATCCTCATCTTTCGTCAGTACTTTTCCGGCTATGTCTTTAACACATTTTATGTGTGTGAGATCCTTGCTCTGATTTTCTCTTGTTTTGATCATCCGATATAACAGCTTTTGTCCCACAGGATCTTTCAACTGGGAATAGAGTTTTTCCTGCTGCTCCGCTCTTGCCACAGCTACAGCTTTTTTCGCTTTGCATGCTTTCACTGTCATTCTTATTTATGAAATCTGTCATGTGAGTGGGGCGGAATAAGTTAATGTTAACATAACTCCAGGTAAATATTTTATGATTGCAATTCTGCACATGTGAATTTTGAAGTCATATAAAATTTAACCACCTAATTTAATTTAATTTAATTTAACTAATTTAATTTAACCAACTAATTACAAAATTTCCTGTTTAGTAAGAGATGTAAGAGTTTTCATGAGACAGTCCATTGTATTGTTATCTCTTTCATGATATTTACAGAAACTCTTGGGTTTATAGGTACTATTCTAAGCAGTAACCATGCGGGTGGATAGGGGAAAAGTAACAAACATATTCACAAACAAAACTTGTCAAAGTAATAGAACCAGCACAATAACAAGTTTAGCATTTTCTCAATTCACCTGTGTCTGCAAGCACACAATGGGACCTCATAGCATTGTTCAATATATCTATACTGGAATTGTACAAAATACTTACTTTAGGCGAATTATTAGCGGTGCCGGGCTCCTGTTTCGTGTGCAGCAAATGGTGTTGATGTACTGAACTATTCTGCATATTGTCAGCTTGTGTCTGCTGCACTGTGGCCTCTGCTAAACTCTTCAGCCCTCCATTCAGGATGGTGTGGTTCAGCTGGGACGCGTCGATGACGGGTGTAGCTATACCCTGGGCTTGGAGGGCGCGCTTCATGAGGATCTCGTTGCATTCTTCGGCCGTCAATTGGATCGGACCGATTGGCGTCATGAAAGGCTTAGATGTAAGGTTTGTTGCTGTAAAAAAAAATGTTGTTATTCTCTAGAGTTGGGTTTCTTAGGCCACTATTAATAAACTGATCTTAACTTTGACAATGTTACCACATCAAAATATCGACCGTCGATCGACAGGTTCTACATAGAGTGACAATGAACCGAAAATTAAATTTAATTACATTAAAGACTTGTCAAGATTACTACTGCTATGAAAAAACACAATTTACATATGCATGCTAAATTGTGTAAAAAAATAATATTTCTAACACATACTAACAAAACACTTAAACACAAAAATCCACAGTTATGGGCAATGGCCACTTTACTCTGTTAAGGTGAAGGCGCCTGTCTAGCCCGCGAAATTCAAAATTTTCGAGTATTTTTATAGTTTATCCAAAATCTGAAAACATTTAAGACAAAATTTTGTGATTTGCGAAAAACACAGTATGCAGTGCGTTTATTAATACATTTATTTTACTCTAAATATTATCACGGTGGATATGATACTAGTAAATCACTAAATATACAAAAATTACCAGATTATCTGGATAGCTGTCGTTCTTGAAATGTTTTAGAGTAAGTTGGATATATTAATAAATGCACTGCACACGGTCTTTTTCGCGAATTACAAAATTTGCCTTTTATTATTATCAGATTTTGAAAAATTTCTAAAAAACCACAAAAATTTTTAACTTCGCGCGCTAGGTGGGCGCTTTAGCCTTAAAGAAGTACACCTACAGAAACCAACTCTAGATATTTTTTTCCATTAACCCTGGGTGTACATTATTTGGGCATAGGGGGTACACGGAAACTACTCATATGGCCAATGGAACAAGGCTGATAATGAACTGTTTTGAAACTAGAGTTGAGTCGCCTTTCAGCCACTTATGTATGTAGCATGCTTAGCTTAGTCTCTTGACTTACAATATACAACACTCTAACCACAGCAATTTTTGATATTAACAATATACATATACTAAGTCAGTACTATAGATTATCACACATTCGAAGCTTATTTATATGTGGTGTTGTTTATGGTTTCCATTACATTGGAAATATAATCCTGCTCACACAAGATAAAGGTCATAATTAACTGTTTTTGTGAAATTTGTGAGTCACCTTGTAGAAATTAGTTTAGATATGTGTAGTAAATAAAATGAAGTTAATGGAGAGGCATGGAATTGTTAGCTAAACAATATAAATATGTAAAGTTGTGATGGGTTGTCAATACATAAAATATTTTTTTTGTTAGACATTAAACTACTGACTGATGGATTTTAATAAAACTTAAATGTGACCTGAGTAAACTAAAGATAGCTTTTCTCCTAATAGTAAATAGGGAATAGGAACTAGAAATCAATGCAGTACAGTCATGAACTCATGACCATATCTAAAATACTGCATGTGCCATACCTTTTTACAGGTGTGACACACACAAACATGCAAAATACTGTTTGATCAAGACTCACTGTGTATAGTAGCTGTTTGGTTCTGCTGTGACACTCTATTGATTGTGTGGGCTGTTGCATCATTGACAACGAACATCCGTCTCGTCGTCACAGGCGTGCCAGCTGTCACAACCCTCGTTAACTGCGCACCAGAATTGGACACAGCAACCGTGACAGTGCCAACTTTCTCTTGAACTTGTGGTGTTTTGTGGGACATTACAGTCAATGTTGTCTCTGGAGACACCTGGAAATAAATGTTTTGTTTTAATGTGTGTAAACAGTTAAGTGTAAAGAAACCTTTTCATTAAACTGGAACATTTACTCAATAACTGAAGAATGCCGTTAATTAAGTCATGGTGAGTATCACAAGTAGTTTATCAAACTTAATTGATTATATTATTATTGTTCTCAGATTCTGGTGGCTTATCACACTACTTAAGTAGGTATCTGTCTAGTGTAATAAATATTCAATGTACACAGATGTATTATAATAAATTATACATCCAAAGTAGCTAGCGGCGTACTTAGGCAAGTATTGCCATTTACTAGGCACACATACGGTAACCAATTCAAAATTTATCCTGACAAAAATAGGGATATGTTAGCCACAAAGAAAATTAATAACTCCATGACCGCTTGGAGCAGTGGTTTGTGCATAGGCCGCTCGGCTCACTGCATGGTGGTTACGGGTTCGATTTCCGCCGGGGCAAATTCGGAAATGGGCTTTCCGTAATTTGCCCAGGACTGGGTGTCAATGGGATCGCCCCCAGTCCTTTGTATGGTATCCATAGTACGAGTGTTGCTTAGTATGGGACCATACAGTCGGCATGTTCATCTGGCGATATTTATTTATTTATGTCTGGCACATTATATTTTACACAAATGTAAAAAATCTGGACACAGTCCATATGGAGAACCCAGAGCCAAAACATTTCTGGACAGATGGTCATGGTGGATGATGGGCTGCAGATGGCCAGGCAGTATCATATGACAGCCATAATAACTAGGAATATGGGAATAAATAGGAAAGGCTGACATAATTTTATATATTTTTAGTGAACAATAAGCATAATTTGGACATTTCCAATGCTTCATTATTACCCAGAAAAATATCATCTTAATCTTCAAATTGTCTAATTAGAACTAAATTCCATAACCATTTTGAACAAAGTACATTACACCAAAATGCAATGTGAATGAGTTTACTGTGTGAAAGGTTATTACTATGCACACATTATATTATGCATGTGAGGTCCTGGGGCCAATTGGTCAAACTGTTAATTATGTTAATAGAATAAACCACTTACCGAACTTCCCAGGGTATAGCTCATGCTGCTCGGAGTCTCCACCTCGCCCTTCGTAAGGTCCGCCGTACTCGAGAACCCCCATGAATAACCGAAACCCGACACATTGTTGGGTGTTGGCATACACATTTTCACCGACAAATATAAGATGCAACATGAAAAAATTGAACCCACTAACACAAATTCACTATTTGATAGTAAACAAGAGTCCTCATGACAGTTTTATCATACCGAACATACATGTACGCTTTCACAACTACACACGCACAACGCACCCATTGATCACGATGCCGACAAAAACGTAATATCTATGTAAATCCATACTTTATAGTACTATTATTCGCACAAGATGATCAATCTAAATGCAGAAACCCTGGTAAATTAGTCTAATGAACTCAATCTAAAAGGCGGTATAGAACAACGACGCTACAAGCAGCACTGACACGCACATTATTTGCGTAATACGGCAAGGTATTTAGTTCACTGAACACATTATTACACTTCATAATGTCGAACTAATACTAGTAAATGTTGAAAAATTACCCAAAGCTCACTAATTTCGTCGATTTCATGAAAACAATAATTTCATCGCACACACAAAAAACTGAACGCCATTTTTTTGTTTATGGCCAATTAAACTTTTTAATTCACGTAACCCTGTGCTACAGATATACAACAGTTTACATATCTTTCACAATAGTGATAATTTAAAGTGATGACTTATCCTGTAGCATCATCATAATGTGTCTTAGACCATTTATCTATGGACTACGCTTACATGATCATTCCCCTCTGCCAAGGTATAAGAACAAGAAGTTCTAACACGTTTATAAAAACTGTTTGTGGAATCGATTTAATCAAAGTCAGTATCGTTTTTGATGTGAAAGGTGTTCCATAAAAAATGCCGACCTGCGCTATAAACCATTGCAAGAAGAGGTCAAACACCTCTAATCTACAAAAAAACGGAGTAACGTTTCATATGTAAGTGTTTTTGGAGTAAATAATCCCTTATTTCTAATAAAATAATTAAAATATAAAATGTCATAAAAATCGAAAACATTATCGATTAAACAATCGAGTACGAAATAATTGAAAAGTGTAGTATGGTATCTCGAGTTCGCCATTTTGAATAGTGTTGCGGCAGTGATAAATTTATGATTGTGGACGTGTATCGATAAAATTTTATTTTTTGGAGTTTTTATTTAATTTACTTTAAATTATATATAGTAAAAATATAATTACTTATTGTTATTTTTTAACTTATCATTATTCCACTATTTTTCCAGATTTCCCAAATACCCTCAATTAAAACCAAATGGGAAAAATCTTGCAATAGAAAGAGGAGTTGGGAACCTACTCGCACAAGTATTATTTGTTCAGTACACTTTGATTCGTCGCAATTCCAATGTTTATCTAATAAACGACGAAAAAATAGTAGATAATGCCGTACCAATATTATTTTTTAGCTAATGCCGTAAATATTTACTTTATACTTCTACTCACATGATTCTAAAAAAATATTTCACTGATATATACACGTGTAGTATATATAAGTGATGCAGTAGAAGTTTCACCTTGTATATTGTCGTAAAATATTATTTATTTTAAATGTTTCATTACCACAGCGAGGGATTTTTTTTTAAGTATTGCATAAACGATAAACCACCGTACTGTATAAGATACCATAATATACAAAATAATTCATATTTTGTATTAGATGAAGAAATGCACACGTCTATGCAATATTTTTGTGATGATGAGCAAGTAAAACTATCGATATATCTAATTGAAATATCGATATTGGTTTCTCCCTATTGCACTTAGTGTCTTACACTCGTAAATTCTTGCATGTTGACGTATTTGACCGATTAGTGTGCGTAAAAGTTACTAGTGTTGAATATTTATTTAAGTGTGCATTCATAATGACACAATATTTTTTTTAGTAATTGTGCATCATTTCTTTGTAGTGGTTACCTCGTCCCCCCCAAAATCTGACAGTATTTTTTATTAGTAAAATGAAGCACGTCACGCCTCCTTTAGTTAACACCTCTCTGTAATGTGTAGTCTATTACAGGATTTAGTTTCTTTAGGTGTGTAGGTGTATGTATGTTCGAATAGGTATAGCAAAATAATTCAAGAAACTTATAATATTATTTTGCCTATTTTTTTCTAGAATTAAAGATTTGAAAAATTAGAACAATTAGACGTCTGTGAGAATAACACAGCTTGTTGGAATAACACTTTGATAAAAGAAGTAAAGGATACCGCATGTTAGTACACGCAATGTTCCATCAAAAAATACGCATGATTCAAAATTCGCGCAGTCGCCCGCTAGTCTGCAATCGACCATTGACACAAGAGCTGTCAAAACCGCGGCGTAAAATATTGAAAAAATACCGTTTTGCATCATTAAAATAAGTAAAAGTAAGAACTGGAAGCATATGAAAGCGAATGACATTTCATTTTATTAGTGAGTCCCCCTTAAAATACAATATTTTACAAGAAAAAGTAAAATTTATATTTTCATACATTCTATGTAGTTGGATAATGTGGATACGACTTCTATAAAATTATATTGTTTCGTATTAAAATGCCGTTTTCGTAGAAAACGGTTTATTGCGCTCTCCACAAACTTAACTTATACGCACTAGTAGGTACAGTAACATTTGTTACAACAAAACTTCCAAATCACATAGCAGTCACACAGTCGTCCAATATAGTCGCTTACCTAAGGGTCGTTGTATATTCCTCTATCTTTGCTTTCTTAACACAATATGTTCAATGTCGCTTCCGATGACAATATATTTTTAGGGTACTTTTCTCGACAGTTTAAACTCGAAAATCTCTAAAAGTTTTTTTATTATCAGGGCAATTTAAGACATTTAATTTGAGATACGACAGTGAATTCAACATTTTCCCATAGATTTCCTCAATCTATAGAGAGGCGTGAAAAATGGACTAATGCCATACTTTTTACGGGAGCACCCGATTGGAGACCAACAAAACGTACCTGTATTTGTTCATTATATTTTGATGAATCGGATTTTTACACAAGTAAAAAAGGCCACCACCGGATGTTAAATAAAACTGGTTAAATATATTTGAGTAATCGGCGGTTATGCTCAATACCGCACCTGCTATAATATCGCCAGACTGACACACCAACTATGGTCCCTAACTAAGCAACGCTTGTACTATGTACCGATATCATACTTGGTATCGTACAATGGACTGGGGGCAATCCCGGTGACAACCAGACCAGGGCGAATTACAGAAAGGCCATTTCCGAAGTTTCCTGGGACGCAAATCGAACTCGCAACCACCCGGTACAGTGAGCCCAGTGGTATACGTGCAAACCACTGTGCCAAACAGTCGTCACAATACCAAGCCAAGCGATACTGCGCCAAGCAATATAATGAACACTTCCATCACTTGTCTTTGCTTGTGTATAACTTCTTACATTTTTTACCAGGCTGCTTCTCTAATACTGTTTAACTTAACACTGTACACATCATAAGGACGTCGTGCCGCTTATAATTAAATGTCACATTTAATTTTAAAGTTCCAGTTTTTTTTTATCTCATGTATTTATTATTTAATGTATTTTTTGTGGACCGATAAAATAAAATAAAAGTATTTCCATATTTGCTTAATACTTTTTCTCTTACGAAAACGTATTTTGAATATAACCCGCCACATTATAATATTCTTATGTAATTGACTTGAAATAGTGAGGCGTATCCATAGTTTTGACGTCGTTTTGCACAGTTTTGACACTGGGCCCCGCGCGCCGGCGCGCTTCACACACACTGTCATTGCCGCGAGATCGCATTTGAATAATAATAAAGTATGAAGTATTGTATCCATTCCTTCCTTTATCAAAGGAATAACATCATTTAAAAATTCCCCTTGTCTATGATTCTTATACGTTTTGTTATATTTTTGAATATATTTTTCCTTCAAAAAAGCTATAACTAAACGCTAAAAGTATTACCAAACGTCAGTCAAACAAAATTGTCAAAATAAAATCTTCGAACAATCGTGAATTTGCCAATCTCGCGTAAATTAATAAAATTATTGAAATTGTTATATAGTGAACTGTTAAATCTGTTAAGTAACACAACTATTACGAAGGTTATTATTAAAATTTTTAGTCCAATACGAAATCTATTATCAATCACCATGAATGCGATGTCAATGGACCGAGAGGAACCGTCGTCGTTGTTATCGTTTTCCACCAACCATCCCTTGGAGCAGTTCGTGTTGTTAGCTAAAGGCGCTAAAGGCTCCGCTTGTGCTGAACTCATAAAGCAAGTGCTGGAAGCTCCGGGCGTGCATGTGTTTGGAGAGCTGCTTGAAATGCCGAACATAAAAGAGGTTAATAAATTACATATTTTGTTCTAAACATTGTTAGAAAATCTGTAAATAATCTGTAGATACTTATTGACTACTTAATAAGAAAGAACTTAACGTATTAAGGAACCAGAATAGTTTTTTTTCTATTTGCCAGCTTCTACAATTTTTATTCCAAAGTCAACCAAAGTAAGTACTAGGTAAATAAAATATGAACACTTTATCATTTTACAGTTGGAAACCGGACCTTACGCCACTCACCTTAAGACCCTGAACTTGTTTGCATATGGCACATACAAAGAATACCTAGAGAACAAGTCTGATTACCTGGAGCTGACTCCGGCACAGTGCAAGAAGCTCCAGCACTTGACCATAGCCTCGCTGGCCACACAAGAGAAGTGCATTCCTTACAGTGTGCTGCTGAAAGAGCTGGATATCAAGAACGTTAGGGATTTAGAGGACCTCATTATAGAAGCTATTTATGCAGGTCTGTTCTATTATGAGGATTTATGTTCTATTACAACCAAGAAATCTCCCTAAAAGGGACTTCGAGATGGTCAACTTTGGTTTATAAAAATATTTACATGCTTGACATGTATTCTCCTTTGATAATATGTATATAACTGGGAAATAAGGGTTAGGCACATTTTCTATTCTAACTGACACAGACAACAATTTCAAATCAAAATTGAAAAAAAAACATAGGAATAAACAACATTTAACAATAAATTTTATTCAGGAATCTCAATATTGTGTAACTGAAATAGTTTAAAAAACTACTGCTAATGTCATTCTAATTTGATGTTTATGACAGTCACAGCTGAGTCTATTTTGTATAAAACCCATTTCCGTTTTCAAATCATTCCAGACATAATTCACGGTAAACTCGACCAGGAATGCAAACGCGTCGAGGTCGACGTAGCGCTGGGCCGCGACGCGCGCCTCGAGGACGCCGCGTCCATCGCTGATGTTCTGGCAGACTGGTGCAACGCCTGCGAAGCCGTCCTCAGTTCTGTTGACAAACACATAATGAGAGCCAATCACCATAAACAGAGGGCTATAAGGCATCAGCATGCTATTGAACAAGAGGTAAGTGTTAACCACTGGGGCCCAACTCTGTTAATCTCAATAAACTCGCAATACATTAAAACTGACGTGTCTTGTATCTGAATATGTCAGTTTTTTTATAGAATATCTGTCAAAACTGACGTTAGCACACACGCCATACGTCAGTTTTGATGTACTGGGAGTCGATCGAGACACCAGCGGTTAACTGAGCTGGGCCCCTGGTATGCTGTAATCGCAGAAATAATATAAACTTAATTATGTATTGTGTGGTTCTGCATTCCGACATACCAAAGGTATCTGAGAAAAGCCTACACTCACCCCATCCTTATGCATAAAATACTTCACACACGTTAAACTGGGGCTTCTTGGTTTAACATGTGTAAAGTAAGTAAGTATTTTATATTGAAAACTTATTTATGTAAGTAATAACATTATTATTTTATAGATAATATATATAAAGAAAACTTTGAAAACGCAAGCGGAAAACGACGAGTCTGCGACAGGCGGTGGCACCGAGACACACTCCGTTCCCAAAAAGAACTCGGGCAAAGGCAAGACCCCGCGCAACGCCGCTAAATTCTGGCAGAAAAACACATAATCATAGCTGATGTAATTTTGTGATACCTACTGTTAATAAACTAAGTGCGGTCTTCATTTTGTTAACATTCTTAATTTAACATTGAATATCGTGAATCCCAAACAGCATGGATCATCTGCCTTACCTTTTCCCATTATCTGAGGTTGGCGCAATATATCTTTATCTTCCATTCATCGCACTTTCCTGTCATATATCCACACCAACCTCATATCCCTCTTAACGATCTATGTAATCCATCCATCTTTTCTTGGACCGTCGTCTCGAAATACTTATATCAAAAATATATCCTGATCCATCCACAGAACAACATGGATATTATAGTAAAATCCACAGACCACAATTTTTTTAAGAACAAGCTAATTCTACCAATTTAGTAACTTTGGAATTAGAAATTGTATTACAAACATGAACGTACTACTTAGTTGATTGCAAAGTAGGTAATCATTATTGTCTACTAATTTAGAAGATTTTCAATCATTCTTATTTTGATTTAAATATCGGTATTTGAATAGGAGAAAATCGAATGTACCTTAATCGCTTTCTGTCAAATTGATGAAGACAAGCACCGTACACTTGAATATTAATTTTATTAGTTTAATTTCATAAAGCGCCTGTTTGCTTTGATCAGCAATATGATATTCTTGTTACTGGTTCTTCAAACTATTTTCAACTAGCAGGCACTTTGAATAAGTATTCACGTAGTTATATGGTAGAAGGGTAACATACATAACGGCTTAAAGTCACACAAGATTCCAATAAGAATCTTATTTTATCGTATCAAGTATATTTATTAGTAGTTTTAACACGTAATTAAAGTTTTTTTTGTTGATTAAACACTGCAACCCAATAGACGAAATGTCAAATGCGAGAGTGGGACAAAACTGCGGCGAGTTCTAGGCTAGCGACTGAGAGGGCGAACCTCACGGCCGATCGCGTAGCGCCGTCAGCCGACATCGAGTTTCGAGACTGTTTTGTTGACGCAGAAGCGCAGCGAATAAAGTGCGCAGGCAGTGCAACGATTATCACGTTCGCAGGCCACCAAAAAGTGATGTAAATAACGCATAAACTTAATACAACGTAAACATTGACCACCCAGTACTTTTACCGACAGATATAACAGTAAAAAGGACTCTTTGAGTCTAGTGTCGTGTTAATTCACAACTCCATAGCAACCGAACAGTGAAAACTGCGACACCAAGTGATCGTCGTGTCCAGCACAATGATTCCGTGATAAATCATCATAATAAACAGACATTATAGTATTGTAAAGAGACTCTTGTTCATCGGAGCGCCACAACTCGAGGGCCTTCGTGTATTGGATGAACAGAAAGGCAAGTACCTATCAGGTTGCCCTTTGTTAGGTCGTACGAATTCACCTTTTACAGGGCGGACAGTATTCATGATCATGTGTTTAGTTTAGGTACTCATTAATTTAATTTGTCATGTAGCTAGACTCGACTAGACCTATCACCTCGCTGTCACACAAGTAAATACTTACTCGGGGTCGATCTGTTCAAGGTTTCTAGACTCATCGATATTTTTTGTTCTAAAAAATACAATTGTCTGATTAGTAACTACATATTCGTAGGGTTTCAATCAATATTCTCGCGTGTGTGAAATGAAAATAATGGGTGGTTTATGTAGCGTGAAGTGTAGTGTTTATGTGGGCTGGGTTGACGTTCTTTGTTGTTGGATCTGTCAGCTGTTCGCGCGGGGTGCGCGGGACGCGCAAGCAACTGGTCGGACGGCGGCGGCGGGCGCGCGCCTTGTATTGCATTATGCCGACCGGCCGCGGCCCCTGCCTGCAACTCACTTTCTTTAAATCTTTTGTAATACGATGAACCAAGCCATAATCACTAATTATAGGTAAATAGGTATCTTCTACTCCTAGGGCGACAATGTTTTAAGGGATATCACTCACTGCCCTATTATTTGATAGAGTAGGTAGGAAACTGGATACGTACACCCAAGACAACCCTCAAGGTGCTATGTAGGTATCACAAAACAAACATGGTGCAAAGTAATGATAATCTAAAGTAACAAACATGTTAACTCTCATTTTATGATTTTAGTAAGTAGGTACCTAGTTAGATAGGTAGGTACTTATGTGGGTTGAAAAATCCTATTCACTTACCAATTTCTCAACGGAACGGTAATGTTGATCACCTACAAAGCAATATTACAAAGTAACCTTTCAGTTGTGTATAGAGATGGTATCTACTGGTACGTACCTTCCGACTTACATTTAGGGAAGGCCTGGCACGGCGCCAGCGGCTAAATGCGCACAAAAACCATGAATAGTCAAGCGCTTTAGATAATATTGAAATTATTGTGACCTTAACACACTGGTGGAACTGCTTTTCAAATGGCATTTATTAGGATAGTATATTTTGTGACTTATTCCAAACTGGTTTGAGTGTTCCTAGACGTGATAAAAAAGAAACCTTTGTGGTAATATTAGGAAATTGTAATGCGACTATTAGCATTTTAATTAGCAGTTTGGGTAACTTTTATGACATACGAGTACCTACACACTCTTCCCCTAGCCGTGTCTGCATACCTAGTTCGATCGATGGTGTCGCTTCCCTTGTTAATTAATCAACATCGGGACATATTGGATTGAATCGACAATACGCTGTAAATTGACTACACATTGCAGATTTTAACGTAATTTTTAGATTCATAATCTATTTGAGCACCGCATAATGTCGATCAGCTAAATTCCAGAAAAAATGACTTAGGCACCTTTTATATGGGCCCGTACCCAAACAGCCACCAAGTTACTCAGCTCATTGCGACTAGTCTCATCGCAACGCGAAACTAGGTTACCGGCACTCCCGAGCGGACGCCCACTAATCTCATATAACTGGAGACAAGGAAATGCACCGCCATAATGCCTTCACACGGTGTCGTCATCGCGGTCAGGTGTATCTCGTTAGTTATGGAAGCCCTACAGTACTCTAACAGTTAGTCGCTATGTGTTAGTAAGTATTGCTTAATACGCGAGTTAGCGTGTTTTATTTAGAGCTGTTTCACGGTTTGCCTCAGCCCTGGTTCTTAATGAGGGTGTTTACCTAAAGCATTTGTGTTGTTAGCATTCCCTTGAATAATTGTCACGCCAATTCATAAATCAGTTATGTTAAGTATTAAACTGTACCGGAAAGTCTTTGTTACGTAACTTTCATATCGAAAATTTGCCGTTGCCGCTACAGTTAAAACTAGAAAACAAAACAATATCGGTAATCCTTGGTACTTGTCCAACAAATTCGCTTGGCACGAACGCTTCTTTGGTAACAACGAAAGCCTTAATGCAGAATCAACATCTGATACTACATCGGAATGCAGCAACGATCCATTATTTAGTTGGAGTAACAAGATTTGATAGAAAGAGGCCAGAAATATAGGAAATTGTTGTTGAATATCCAAATTAATTTCCTTTACTTTTCATCATAATATATATTTCATATAATGTAGCATAGCTGCCTAGTAGAAATAAGTTTATGACAAGACAATATTCTGGGCCTATTACTTCATTTTTTGTGATGCCTTATGCATTAACCTACATTGTCCTCACACCTCTAATTATACCTACTGTAAACGCAAATATAATTTTAAAAAAGAAAAAATGTATTCATGGAGTTTCTTGCATGTTCTTCTCCATAGGATTTTGTTTTGGAACATGCACCTAGCTTGACTTTTTAGAAGTGCCAGTTAATCTGGCCTATTTGAAATAAAAATATTTGAATTTGAATTTGAATCACCCGGGACCCCAGGATCTCAAGATAGTCGGACCAAGGTTAGTCCACTACTCGACCAGAACTTGACAGTCTCACTAAATTTTAAAGCCTGCTTTATTCCCGTTAAAAAATAAAAAGTCCCACAATAGCAGTTTGCGTGCACGAACGTTCATCGGCGACCGCAGTTAACGTTGAATGCTCCAACCGCGGTTAATTCTGCCTTTGAAAGCACGCACCGCATCTCAGATTACTGGCATTAAACCATTGTCCTCACCTGTGAAAGCCGTGTTCAGCTTTCTCTATAATGAAACTATTTCTTTGACGGTATTGTTTGTGTTACGCTCTAAAGTTGTGGTAAGGGTTTCGTATATCTGTACAAATATACCATTTTAGACGCGCCTGCGTGGTCAAAGACTTTATCGACTAAAAAAGATGAGCCCTTCGTATCGTTGGAAAGTCGTACAAACTCACAAAAACCTTTGAGACTTTCTGAAGGAGACATCTTTTAAATCTTTATTTTCAATATTACTCTCTGGATTAGGTCACAAATCAACCGAGCAAGCAACTACAGAGGTCTTATACATCCATGAAAGTCTAATTCTTGGACAACAAAAGAATTCCTAATGGAGTATACTCGTATTAGCTACACGAACCGTTCCCCTTAAACAACGAGTAATTAGTTAATTAATGAAGGATAATTAGATCACAAAAGATTACTGCGTGATTTCTGATTTTATCGCGTTTTTCTTTCAAATTTCGTTTATATCTCGCTTGGGAATTCTTCAATTTCCACACGAGAACTTAATTGGTATAATTTAAAAGAGTTGAAGTTTCGGAGGCGTGTAACTTTATGCAATTCAAGAACTTCTTTAAATGTGGTGGTGCCTGAAGTGTCAGCCATGTGCTATTATTATGTGTGTATATTCTCTCATCTGTGTTGGTAAATTCTCTGTCTGATCTGTAAAATAATATGCATGCCCGCTATTATTGGCTTACCAGGTAATCTGTATGATTAAATGCTTGCATCGGCATCCAAATTATTATTACTTACCTTTTACATTTTTGGAAAATATCGCAGATTTTTTATTGTGGCTACCATATTCATATGCTGAGTTCAGGTGCATTTGAATATGGGTAATATTGATCACCAATAAGATACTTCAACACAACAAATTGTTACCCAGGTTTGCACAAATTAAACATAATACTTACATCGATATAAGATGTTATCCCTATTTGTGCTCTCAAAAAATAGGGACAATCATATATTTTTTATGAATATTTAGTCCAGTGCAAACGTAGGATTAGAACTTTCTCAAAAACAATACCTATTTGACTTAACAGACAGAGTGGCGTCATTAGATTTTTAATAAATAATTCCAAGTCCGATTGCGGTTCAGTACAGACCATTGTTAGTTAGACCTAAATTAAACAAAACGTTAAGTGGTGGCGTACATTGAACCGTGGGCGGGTCTTTTTCACATTCCATGTTCTTTGAAGTAAATAATTCGTTCGTCAATATTTAATTGTTATTTTTATTACTTTACCGGTTGTCGAAGACTGGGGTGATTTTAATTCTACAAGTTAAATTGTGGTCATACACTTATCGAGTTATTTTAAGGTCTTTATACCAGCTAACTTATATGCGGTATCTTAAATATTTCGGTACGTAACATACACAACTAGTTACTACTACTAATCCGGGCACATATAATACTATTTCCCCATTATCCATTGCGCTTTAGCTGCCAATACCAACTGGGTTTTTACTATTCATTATTTTATTAGCGGAGCAAACCATAATACAACTGTTTCCTAGATAAAACGAAGGTAGTAAAGTACCATTAGACCCTTGTTTACATGGTGCTCTCTTATCATAGTATGAGATAACCATATTTATTGCTGCTCACCCGACCGAATACTACATTAAATAAGTAGTAAGTACTAAGGCATCATAGAGTCTTTGAACTTATCTTGTTAGATGAGGCCTTCTTGTGTGCGGGGGGCGAGACAATCGTTTTCTTAAAAACATCTCTCCCTGATTTTGTTTAACTCATTGATTTCCACTTGGGGCCGCTCGCTCCTCTAGGTGGTATGGTAACATGGTCCTTTTACGTGCAGGACAAACGAAAGAGGTCTCTACGTAAATTGGCTTTCATCTAATCAGTCCATTGCTTTTTTTTAAATAATATTAGTAGGTACCTACATGAAATCATTAAAGTTGTTTTTCACCTCAAAATAATCCCGAAACTGTGTCACAGATTTTAACACTTAAAAAGTTCAGTCGTTCGTTACGGATAAATTTAGGCAGATATTTTGGCCTTACCGCGGTAACCTAAATACGAGGGCTGGATCTCATTCGACCTGCAATGTAGGGCGTGAATGACGTCACTGGTGCAAAGATGCGACGGTAGCTGGGGAAAGTCAATCGAGGCGTGGAAGTACCTACTTATGACTTGGCGCTGAAAAATGTGGAATTAACGGACGCGAATACTCAAAAGATAGTCTCAACACAACTTAAGTTGTCCGTAGGTGTTTGAGATTTCACTCGATTTGCGTTTTTCAACAATACTCAAATACCCTCAACTTTGAACTACAATATATTCAGTTTCAGTTAAATACTCATATTTTAAGTTACTCATAGCAACATTTATGAGAATAACCACAGTAGGTAAGTAGTAATAACTATCAAAGTTATGAAGTGTAAAAGCAGAGTTTAAAAAATCCCCGCAATAATACCTAATTACATATTGTGAGTTATTAACGTCTAACACATAATCAGATAATGACTCTACTCTAATAGTGGGAAATGAGAAGATTCCCACATCACATTTACATCTAGGTGAATGCATAACGTTACCTGTAAGAATTAACCGACTTATCACAAGCACCGTTAGGTTTATTATTGTATGTTCCCACAATAATAATAACATTTCGGTAAATATTGTTTTTGCGTCAAGAAGAAAACTGTTAGCAAAATTCCATAACTATAACTAATGCAGTTAAAAACTTCGCTAATAGCAGCGGAAATATCTATAGTGGATTTAAATATACTTTACTATGGATAAAGTTTTATTCCACGACATTAGACTGACATCCTCACCACCGCTTATTATTATACTCTTCAAGGCAGCAAACCATAACAGCAAAAAGTTTCTAGTTGTTACCCAATTTAATAGTCATGTCGTCAGCACTGTTCGTATTTGTTAAAACTGCTCTCACCGCGTTAACGCATTTAACTCTAATTGGTTTAATGCGATTACCTCAGAGGCTACCGGTATTATCTGGTGATATTAGACCTTTTTCTGTAGCTGTAGGACATAGAGGTAACACATTACCTAGGTGAAATATAATAACTTTTCTGATTGTATGGAGAGAGGCAGATTGCCAGTCAGATGGTCTGATGATATCAGGAATGTGGCCGTAAATGATGGAATAGATTAGCACAGAACTGGAAAGAATAAGTAGCGTAAGAAAGGAGAGGTGCGGATTGTTTCAGGCTGAAAGAAGTATGTAAAGGAAACCTACACGCAGAAATTAACTAGAACTGAAGTCAATGGAAAGAAACTAGGGACAACTACTTTACGTTGGCATTGAAGTAGATTTTTCAAGTGCGTATGGCTCAATTATGCCTTGATGATCTGCGTCGTGAATACGCAGGAGTCTGTATTTCTTTTTTCCAAGGGGAATCTTTCTTTGGATGTGTCTTGTAAATTTGACATGGAGTGCTTCCTAATATTCAGCAAAAGATTGCCCAAAATCGCTAACCTTGCACCATAATTTCTCCTAATCGCCTTTTCCAAACATACAATCCTAATCCATTCTCTAACTCAGCTTTAGTGAAAGTTGTCAAAATTTATAAGTTTCATAATGTATTCCGTGCCGCGGCACCAAAGCCTTAGTGCATTATGATGCAAGCACAGACTGCAAACTTTAGATAATCCTTCAGAGCTCTTTGGAAATGTTCGTAGTTGGAATTATCGGGCTTCACCTCGTTTTATTTATGTCTAGCAGTTAGGGAGATAACGTAGCTTCTCTATGAGGTGTAACAAGAAATTGCCGTGACTGAGAAGCTGCTTAAAGCTACCTACTTGTGATTTTTTTCTGAATGGCTGTAGGATCAATTGGTGCATAGAGACAACTACTTTGAAATATACCGACGACGATCATTGGCGACTATGTAACTATCAGTCGAGATGCAGCAGATTGAACAGTGACTTTATTCTATCCAATCAACAAAATACTTTTACAAAAACTTTTAATTCCCTCTGATATGAATACGTTGTCGCCTGCCATTTCCATTTGAATAGACGTGACAACTGATAATGCGACGCGTCGCACGACGGCGGCGTCCGCTTGGCACTGCTGTTAATCGCGCGTGTGGTTCGCTGGCCTTAGGTTGAGAGCCAGTGTTGAGTCTTTTGTTTGTTTTTTTATAGAAATAGGCCTTTGTTTTGCGGCTATATGTGAAAATAGACCGTGGGGAGATCGTTATATATAACAATGAACTTATAGCTAAGGTTATATTAAAATAATACAACATATTTTGTAGGAATATTCAAATAACTATTAATCCAGTCATAAAAGTGATATCCGTCCAGTAAACTTAAAACCATTTTACATTACCCTCCTAGGTACTATAAACTGAAAGTATTGTTTTATTCACTTCCGTACGTTCAGCGAACCAGATGATGTTGCCAGCGAATCAAACAAGATCATTTATTCAATTGTATGCGACTCACGTGTAAATGAACCATCGAATTAGTCGACAGCCAAAAATGTCCAACGCTTTTGAATGTGTCATGCACATAGGTACCTTTGCCTGCGGACATATTGCGACATGTAAAACAAAGTCCAAAACTCAACAGACACGTCTGTAACGGTATTCGCCCTATGACAACTATGTAATGTACTAAACCAAGATCATGGCAGTCTAGTCCATAGCATTATCAATTCAGGGGAATGCATGCCAGCCTTGAGATCGTACCTAATAAACCTTGCTACTTATGTGCCTCATAGGATACATGTTTGAGTAATTTTCTAGTGAAATAGAGGTAATACAAAATATTTACACAATAACATAATTTGGTCCTTTTAGTAAGTAATCACCCTAAAAATATTGGAGGTAGTAAGCATAGTCTTAGTATGACCTAAGCTGTCTCCACCATGCCATACCAGCAAGACGAACGAGCTTTTATATTAGCAAAACGCAGAATTCAAAGTCTGCGTAGGTATTCATTATTATGTATGGCAATTGAACAGCGCCCCAAGCGGACGTTATTCAAAACTTTCTATTCTCCATACAAAGCAAACAAAACATGGACTATTAAGAATACGTTTAGCTTACGAGAAAACTCATTGGGGGTAAGTACCTACTGTCCACACCTGCATTCAATCGCCCCATTACTCACTCGCCGTCAAAATATTTGCCACTCACGACTTACTACAAGCATAGCGATAAAGACAAAACATTCATTATGAACAATGGACTAATAAAAAACACCAGGTGAATTAGTGCACCGGTCTGTGGTGTTGCAAGACGTTGCGCAACTCCTTACTGCAAGTGCGATGTCCTTTTGTTAAATTGCATTAATCATAATATTAGATACTAGCGGCCCACCCCGGCTTCGCACGGTTACATTATGGTTACATTATTGGAGTTTTAGTAAGGATCCCTAATTTAAAAAAAATAATAATATAGCCCATGGCATCCGGGGATAGTGTAGCTTCCCAACAGTGAAAGAATTTTTCAAATCGGTTCAGTAGTTTCGGAGTCTATTCAGTACAATCAAACATACAAAGTTTTCCTCTTTATAATATTAGTATGACGAAAGACTGTAAGAGCGAAGCTATAGCCTCCGTAAGACTTCAACTTATAGAAGGGCTGGCTCGACTGGGGTGCTTCCACACTCTCACAGAAGAGCGGCGTAAAGTAGGCGTATGTCATTTATAGCTGCATTTCGTACCATGAGCGAAGACGCCAGAAGCCCAACGCTCCCGTCCCTTTGTCGCGCTTCCCTTAAGGTCGCTAACGTGCGATTCTTGCAAGCATCTATAGGCTTTGGTAACTGCTTAATGTCAGGACAGGTTTTACGATTGTTTGCTGACTTAGTTATTAAAAAAATAGGTATTAAAAAATATATGAAACACAAGAATGCATCGCTTTAGAGCGAACGAGTTACAGATGATAAGACATATTGGCAATGAAGCGATGTTGTCATAATGGCATTGAACAAAAGAATGAGTAGGTAATGATGATTGATTGAATGTCATTGAATTGTGTGAATCACTCACTTAGTTAGACGCCCTTTCACTTGGTTTGTGATTAAGTAATCTTTCAATTTGGCCTAATAAAAAGCCAAGTTCTTTTTGGGTAGTTTGTCTTCCAAATGTCATTAACATCAAATTAGCTAATGAAGAGATAACAATTATTATAAAGAAAGATAGCGGATATGCAGAAACCAATTACTAATTGAACACCAAACATGAGGCAGATAGTATCTAATATCTATGACCAAGTATAAATGAAACCCTGACAGCTCTTTGAAATAACATTGCGTCTGTCCAAGATCACACGTAATCAGAGCTGTTATATGCCAATTGGATTCAATTCGCCAATAAATTGAACAATAACCGATACCAGGGCAACTGCATATCGTCCAATTTGAATTTCGCTATTAACGCTTCGTTGGTTGACTCTGTTGGCTTGATTGGTGATGGTATTGAGCCACAGGAGATAAAGAAAAGACGTGTGTACAGTTCGACAGTCTGATTTAATGTGATTAAATATTGGGTTTTACAAAACAAATTATTATATGATTGAACGAATCAACGAGTGACACAGAGTCAATGCTTGTCATAGACAAATAAAGGCTTGGATTTCTGTAATATCCAGCAGTTGGTGTTGTAATTGCGTCTGAAGCTGACAGCCTGGATTTTCAACCGCTTGACTACTTGTACCTGCTACCAAATCAATAAGGCATTTATTCCAGATATTTTTATTAATGTTGAATCGTTTTCTATTGCACTGGCAGCTTGTAATGAGATAATGCTGAACATGCCCAATGTGAAAATGTTGTGTACTTCTCCCTCCTTTTCTGTAGCTCCTCAAGTAGTGATAAAAATATGTCAGTAACTAGCTGTGCACGCGACTTCGTTCGCGTAGTATTTAACTTAACAAACATTCGGGATTATCGGGATAAAAAGTATCCTATGTGTTAATCCCGGTTATAAAGTATCTGTGTTCCAAATTTCATCCAAATCCGTTCAGTAGTTTTTGCCAGAAAGAGTAACAAACATCCACACTCACAAACTTTCGCATTTATAATATTAGTAGGATTGTTATTTAACTAATACAGATATAGCAGTCCGAGAGCTGCAAAGAGTGCAAGAAGCTAGACCATTGATTTCGAGCAGGAAACTGAAGCATTATTCATCATCCACTTGTCAAACTTTCTCATAACAATTTTTGTTTCCCTAGACTTTAATGGTGTTCGTAACAAAAGAGTTTGGCACATGCTTGAATCCACAGCCTAGTTACACATAATAGAGATGTCCTACCTGCAGCAATAAACCGTTACAAAATGGCCACGCACGCAGATATGAAATATAACGGATTAAGCCAATAAATTATCACCTCGCCACAACTGGAACCAAGCAAGCGTGTACCCGCGAACAAAACCCACAGCACGCCCACTCGCCGCCATTAAATCACGCAAGTTTTACGACTACTGTAAACCAACTACGCAACGAGGCTTGAACTGTGTTGCAAGAGGAAGCTCACAGATTAGATGGCCTACTTACATGTAGGGTTGGTAGATCAGCTATTTAACAACGGCGATACTGTAACGGTGCAGTATCTGGATCTGGTATCGTTGCGTTAACCCTGGAATTACCGAATAGACCTTATAGAAATATAATTAGAAACTATTTCTTAGGGAACACAACCCACGAACAAGATACTTAATTAAAAATCAAACTCTAAAACTCTATTAAGCATATTTCTGTAGCCGAATACAGCGCTGATTTTCAGCCGAGGACTGAAACAACTCAGGGACGATAGGATAGCACCTATATATATTATAGGAAGAAAATAGTGCAGATATTACATAGTAAAGGCGTAAATAAATGCCTCGACTAACTAATAAATACAAGGATATTACATAACGTTAGCATAAAAAATAAAATAAGTGCGTAATTTGAGTATAATATATTATATGTTATTGAGTTGATAGCTATTACTAATGCTGTCACGGAATTCATATTAAATGTTACCCTAGTGCATATCTGATTTTACAGCGTAGACCACTGGTTCTAGAAATTCGTATTTCTTGCTGTCGCATGCTTCCGCTAATGCAACAGGTCTTGTTAATAATACAAAATTATATAATCATTCCTCTTAAAATTCTTAAAGCTTGACCCAATTACTGTCTTTCGTCGTTCCAGCCTTCGCCCAATTTTATTGTAGAACCTCAAATTTGGCTAGGTACCTTCCGAGATGCAACTAATAGGACTTTGGTAATGGATCAATCAGTCAGTACGGTACGGTATGGTCATTGGACATTGAAAAATATTTGAAAAAAAGTTACGGCGTGGGAGCGTAGGCAACGGATTGTGATTGGTCTATCGAAAATTTTACACCATATTGAGCCTATGTGTTTCGGAAACTTTTGTCCTAAAGTGCGGAGTCATAATGTATCCGTGACTATCGTAACCCTATTTAGGCCCTGTAGGTAGTCAATATTTTATTATTACTTATCTTTTCACCTTTGGTTAGTTCCTAAAGTTTACTATATACGTGTTTGTTAACCCTAATAACGCGCAGGTCTAATGCTGGGCTAGTGAACCGGTGTTTATCAGAAGATGCGCAAATAACCCTAGTTCGCTCTATATTTGCGTGCGAGCTTTCAGAACGGGGTTATCTGTAACACTTGCATGTTCAAGGTACCTGTAAATATGCGCTCATGTTTGTAAATACCGTTGTTATAATAGATAATGCCTAATTATGGAAGATAATTTTATTGTTAAAGAGAACGTGGTACTAGTAAGAGTAGGAGCGTAACAGTCTTTCTGAAAAGCGATTAGAGGAATTAGATGTTGTTTTGCAAAGTCGTCAAGCCACACTTATTCCTGCAAAGTAAAACCAACCTACAATTATTTGAACTAGGGTTGGTTTTAATTAATGATCACCACAGGGACAGCACGTATGGGGCGAGATGCTCACCACTTGTGACTTCACCGATGCGGTTCTTCTAACGAGATTCATGGTCATTTTGACAATCCCTTTCAGTGAGTAGATACAGGCTAGAGGGTAGATACATGCTATCTCTTGATGGTTCTCTAAACCAATATTTCACAGGAAATGTGACGCACAATTTATTATTTCAAGCCGTCCAAACATCTTAAAGCCCAAAACGTGATGAAATCTTTGACGTGATTAAATGGACCGTTTCGTTCTCGCTTCAGGCCGATGTCGCAACAAGGAAATAGAAACTGTGCCATAGGTGAGCACACTACCGACTTTACATTAGAATAGGATTCGGATTAGATTTAGGCTCACTTTGGTCTGACCGAAATGTTTTTACTTAGATAATAATTAACCTACCGGTTGTTAGCTGTTAATATAGACGTATTAATAATGTACCTAGTCAATTGGTTCTGACTGCGGCTACGAAAAATAAGATATCAATTAAAATTTCATCCAAATCCGACCAGCCTTTCATGCATGATTGAGTAAGAAACAAACAAATTTTCACATTTATAATATTACTTAATAGGATTGTTAACGAATTCAAATGTGTTTAAATTCTAGTGTCAAATGTGTCTATTCTCTTATTCATTGTAAATAGCTTTAGAAAATGATGCCTTACTCGATACTTTAGGGGTAATCTCTTAGCAACGATAATCAATATATCGTGATAATCGTATTGTCGAATCCTGCTCTGAATTCCATATTTTTATATCGTCTGAACGAACGATAATTTTGTATTGTTCGTTCAGTAATCGATACAACACCAATAAATATGGAATTTAGAGTAGGATTCGACAATACGAATGTCAAAATATATCGATTATCGTTGCTAAGAGTAGCACCCCAGAACACTTTACTATTTCTTGTATCAGTTGTAACTGCGTTGCCGTACCGAATAAGTCGTGTATCTGCCAAAACGTTATGTATAATTCAACATAGAATGTCGGAAGTAGGCCACGGGCCAGCACTGACGAAGGTCCCCCTTTTCGTCGATGTCTTTTGAAAAATACTCGGCGATTTCTTAGTTTTTTAACTAAATATGTAAAAGGCACGGTCACCATTTAAAAAACCGAAACATCAAATACTTTAACAGAAACTCCTTTAGTCGCATTTACAGAATTTATATCCTTCAAATGATGCACAGTGGGATAAGTGGCTTTTATAATAAGGTACTAATTTTTTTTGAATCTGTAAGGTTAAAAAAGTTTTAACCTTCTGACCTAGGAACAAAGTAAATGTGTACTTACATACAATCACAACCATTTGGACGCCGCACTCTTGAACAAAAGTTTCCGAAACACTAACGCTTATAAGGTTTATAAGACTTACAAGATTTTGACGGCAGATAGCTGATGCTATGAGTAACTTAGCTACTTTTATTTTATTAAAACCTAGATTCTTCATAAGTAGGTAACTTAACATTTTTTTCAGATTTATATTTTGGTTGCCATAATCCCAAACTCATCAAAAATCTTCATTTCCTCCTTCATGGTGATTAGCTTATTAATTCACCAGGTAATTGGAAACTCCGGCCGAATTAGAACAGTTACTAGGTGGTCGTATAGATTATACGGCTAATCAGCTAGAATTACTTTCTAGAAGCCATTCTTTCTGTCAGGTGCTTTGTAAGCGCCTAGTCGGGTTTCTTGGCACGGGTGATATAGGATTACGTATATATTACGTTCGTAGTAAATAAGATCCTGAGAACTTTATTTGTGGGATTTTATAGGTCCTGTCTGAGCTCATTTATGTCGGTCTATTAGTCACAAGACAGAATCATTATTTATAAAGGTCCTACCTATATGAAAGTATTAAAATCCCGGTAACAGACGTGCACGAATGATTTTTCTCACGGAAAAATACGTTTGTGTATACTAGGTGAAACAGAATGGGTATACCATTTTTTTGCAACTTTACTTTGTAAATCGAAAACTATCGGCTATGTGGGACAGTTGAAACATTAAAGGTTTGGTAGACTTATGAAATCTGTCAACAGCTGTATCCCTGTAACACCTTTTGTTTTTCAAGTTTCCTCCAAAGCGTATTATAATTACAAAGTTAAGTTTTGAAAAAAATGTATACCCGTTCTGTTTCAACCAGTATATACCATATTCACAAAACAGAAACGCTCGAGGCGGTAAACACTTGTATGGATGACTGTTAGTGTCATTTATAACTGAGCGCTTCCGTTCGTGCTTTTAAGGGCACGTTAAGCAGTCGTTCCCGGCTATCATAGTTGTCAACCCATGTGGGGAGGCCTTCGGGTGGCTTGAGAACTCCAACACTAGAGTTCGCCACTAGCTCATACGATAAGAAAGAAAGATACGCTTGTACAGTACATACAACTACGCAGTGTGTGTTTTATTTAACATTCATTACATAAAGTAACAACACACACATTGTTTACCAACACAAACAAACATTTACACGTGCGCTTATCATTGTAAATATGCTTCATTTAGCTTGTTTACACGTGTAACGGTACTAGACACGAGTTAGCAAAGTTTTCAATTACGCTCTGATTAATTACTTAAATTTAAGTAATAAACTTAAACATAACACATATCTAGATAAGTAGGATAATAATAATTAGAAGCGTCTATAGCCTAGTGGTTAGAGGGGCTGCCTTCGTAGCTGAGAGGTTCTGGGTTCGATCCCCATCCTAGCCATTAAACTATTGACGTGAGCCCGCACACAAACATTAGCTTAGCTGGAGAGGCTAACGGGAATATTACTAATATATAATAAACTCACATTGCTAATAATATTTTTAATAAAAAAATCCTACTCATATTATAAATGCGAAAGTTTGTGAGTGTGGATGTATGTATGTATGTATGTATGTATGTTTGTTACTCCTTCACGTAAAAACTACTGAACGGATTTGGATGAAATTTGGAACACAGATAGATTATAACCGGGATTAACATATAGGATACTTTTTAACCCAATAATCCAATACTACGCGGATGAAGTCGCGGGGCACAGCTAGTAATATTATAAATGCGAAAGTTTGTGAGTGTGGATGTATGTATGTATGTATGTTTGTTACTCCTTCACGTAAAAACTACTGAACGGATTTGGATGAAATTTGGAACACAGATAGATTATAACCGGGATTAACATATCGAATACTTTTTAACGCGATAATCCCGAAATTTTTGCTAATTTAAAATACTACGCGGATGAAGTCGCGGGGCACAGCTAGTATATAATAATAACAAAGAACTAAGTATGCTGATACGGAATTTATGAAGTGGCGTGTGTTTCAAATGTACGAAATAATAATTCAGGTGCATATACCTACTGTATGTAGATGCCTACTGAAGACAGCTGTTACTACAGATAAAAGTAAAATAAACTATCTAGTGACCAATGAAACATTGAACCATTGTCAGCTCCACACTTTCCAACATGTTGCTCCTACTCCGAATTAGTCTGAATTCACCGACTATTGCAAATGGTTGTTGCTGTGTTTCGTTGTCTGCCAAACCTTATGGAACGAATAAAGCAGGGTTCGCCGATATATATCAGCGGATATATATCATGATATATATCACGATATATATCAATTGATTTTTATCTTGATATATATCAATTGAATTTATCCCGTCTTCTGAACCAAAAATTTTAGAGATTAATGTTTACCCTGGCAACACGTAACGAAAAACTAAAATTAAGAATAATTTAGATTGTGTCCCAATATGGCAACCTCATTTAAAGTTGGGGAAATCCCCTTTAACCTACCAGTACGGCTAGCTTTTTATTGAAATACGAACCTTAACTTCATATTATATAAGGTTTATTTTACGAGGTATTTAAAAATGGGGATTCCCTGGTGCTCCTAGCGTTAGGTAATAATTTTCACTTTCTAGAAATTCCCGCAAGAGTGACAATTATATATAACAATTTATGATTACAAATTATTATTAAAATTAGTTTATTTATCTCACAAACAATTGAAGATTATTATAATAATAGGCACTTGATTTTTTGACTTTCACTTGAGTGTTCATAAAAAAATCTTTCTCAAATAAACACTAATTCTTTTGTTACTATTTTGAAGTTTTTTTCGATAAAAAATGTGGTAATTTGACAATTATATTATCTTACAAATTCCTTTCACATTTTTAAGTATTTAATCCCCTTACAGAATGAAATTCGCTTCTTTTTCTTAGCCTGGATATATATCCGATATATATCGGATATATATCAAAAAATCGGATTTTTGATATTTATTATAAAAATCGGATTTTTTCGAACCCTGGAATAAAGGAAGCATGGCGTCTTAAAGATACACATTCTATTCAACACACACTCAGTTCGTTACCATGTATTAGTCTCGTCTGATTTCGTGGAAGGTTTTCATTAACCTTACAATTTCACTCCCCATCCTCGACGTGGAAAATGGGGTTTACATGGAAGATCATGGCAAGAATTACGATTTGTTGGCCCTCCAGTAGGCCTAATAAAATAAATGATTTGAGTTTGAGTGATGTTCACCAATATTGTAACCAAAGAAATTCATTATTATGATCTACTTGGGTTTAAGTTTTTAACCAAATAAAAATAAATTCAATTAGTAAGTACCTACCTACCTACTCTCCAAAATGTTATTCCTAAATTGCGTAATAAAGTAAACGTATACTATTTGCGTCAACAGGCACCTTTTCATTTGATTTATGAACAGGATTAGATAATCCTGTCAGATATCAGATGATAGGTGCACATTTAGGGACTATCTAATCTCACGCTAGTTTCGTGTCGACATGTCATAAATAAATATATAATAATAAAATATAAAAATAAATATAATAATAAAAATCATATTCCCGGAGGCATTTTTTTTAATGGGAATCTGTTTCGGTACTTAAACTACTCTGGGACTACTACTTTAGGACTATGTGGTAGTAATGATGACTAATGTAGCACAGTATGCCATCGTCGCTATCAATAAATAAAAAATAAATAAATATCGCCAGACGAACACACCAACTGTATGGTCCCAAACTAAGCAACGCTTGTACTATGGGTACCGTACAATGGACTGGGGGCGATCCCAGTGATACCCAGACCTGGGTAAATTACGAAAAGGCCATTTCCGAAATTTGCCCCGGCGGGAATCGAACCCGCAACCACCATGTGCAGTGAGCCGAGCGGCCTACGCTTGAACCACTGCGCCAAGCGGTCGTCAAACATACATCAATTAACCTGTGATTGCCTATGCAGTGAGCACTAAGTTTTAAAGTTATCCAATAGCTCGCCAGCGCCTAATCCGTTGCCCAGATTGAATTAAATTACTTTAGCATTGTGTTCCTTTCCTTATTTTTTCTTTTCCCATATTCTGAAGGTTTCATTACCCAATAAAGTCCGTATCAAATTTCACTTCGAACAAACTCTACGATCGCTAATATCTTCCCCTACTTTAGCTCTGTAAACAAGACATAAACGTTGAAATCCGCCATAACACCGGCGTATGAGCGAATAACGAGCAATATGCATCGATATTAACGACAGCTGTCTGCAATACTGACAGATATTTGGGTAATTTGCCACACCGGGCCACCAAAGTAACGGTTCTTGACGTACAGTAGTACATACTGTAGAAAATTATGAAACGAACTACAGTAGAATCCGTTTATTATGATTACTAGCTGAGCCCGCGACGTCATCCGCGTGGAATTTAACTTAATAATAAAGCCCGCTCTCGCGTTCTGAGCCCGCACGACAGGACCCGTTTTTTCATTTTTTAAATTTAGTTTTTCTAAAATTAAAATAGCCTAAGTTACTCCCTATAACATCAGCTATCTGCCAGTGAAAGTCCCGTCAAAATCGGTCCAGCCGTTTCGGAGATTACCCGGAACAAACACACAGACAGACAGACAGACAAACATTTTTTCAATCGCGTTTTTGTTATAGGTGTCGTATGTACTTTCATATGCATTTAGTGACAAGGTGTTATTTTGATATTACAAACAGACACTCCAATTTTATTTATTTGTATAGATGTGTCTAATTTCCAGGTGATATTATTTGTAGTCTCACCTATTTCCCTCCATCATTACTTAACTCACTCGGCTCCCAGCTCCAGGTGGTTGGGGGTTCGATTCCGGCCGGGGCAAATTTCCGAAATGGCCTTTTCGTAATTTGCCCTGGTCTGAGTGGCACTGCGATCGCCCCCCTTCCATTGAACTTTTTGCTTAGTTTAGGAACTATACAGTTGGTATGTTAGCCTGACGCTAATTATACATTTAACTACCTGTAGAATAACCAGGGCCATAATATACGTTTTCCGTCCCCGCTAATGAGCGTTGAGCAGGATATTATGTGCAGATCATCATCAGAGCACCCAAGTCTGTGACACGACTCTCAATTGCATAATTACAGTAATTTACTTACAGGAGATACGGACTATAGTATTCGACATAGCTCTATGAATTGCTAGGTTTAAATTGCTCTGGAGTCTGGACGGAACACATAGCTTGCAGAACCTATGGGCCCTCAAAGTTAGACTAATGACAGCAGGAATCCGGTCAATGTAGGACCGTAATATCTGGAAGTCACTGGAGGAGGCGTATATCTGGGTAACTAGGGTCTAACTGGGTAATAAGAGCTTAGACTGTCGTATGATATGGGTACTTTTTCTAATGAAAAATCGTACTTTATCTAGTTTTAAATCCCAAACGTATCTTCGAATAGTCTTTTCTGTTTTAGAAGGCATTCGAATTGAATAGCGACTTGTTTTGTGAATTCCCAATAGATTGCACGTCCACCGAATTCGGTCAGGGAACCGAATTTAAAGTTGAGTGTAATTGAATTGTAGGACGTTATTGGTGTCGCCATGATTGAAAACTAGTTCATTACAAGTTGCAACTAATACTAACGTAACTGAGTAATTTGTTAAAGCATTTTTCCTACCTAAATATCGTTCCTTTTCCCATCCTTGAATAAAGAAATCTCATACATTTTCCATCTCCATATCTCTTTCAGCCGTGGTTCGCGTCAGAATAATACTGCTCATTACCCGCAATCCCGCTCTTTTATTAAATCAGAGTAACATCATTAATCCATGAAAACATACTCGTTTTAACATTGACGTCAGACTCAGTCCGATCCAATTCAATTTTAACATACAAATACAATTTGAACTGCTGTAATGAAAAAGTTATTTGCAAGGGAAATTGAGTCCCCTCCTAGCGAGAAGTTGTTAAACATATCGGGCGACATGTTGCAATGGGACAGCTAGTAATAGGTGGCTCAAGAGCATAAGATGCATCCATTAAACGACTGTTTCGAAAACAGATATTTTACAGTTTCTAGAACAGGAAAGTTATTTTCTTCATTGTGTGGATTGTATAAACTTGCTGTACACCTCCCTCGACTCCTGAAGGTCTTCAGTGTTCTTAATCGTTGCGTATGAATCACAAGCTAATTGCTGCGTACGGTTCTTTGTCCTACAACGTATATGGAAGGTTAGTCATCGTGTCTAAGAAATAACTGTTGGCTCGGCTAAGCTGTTATTGTACTTTATTAAGGACATGTCAGGTGGGGGGAATTTTCTTTGATCGTTTCGTGGGAAAACAGTTACCGCACTCAAGCATTTTATTTTTTAATAATGGACACTGAAGTTACCTTGTTCCTTCATTTGTATCGAATCTCTCGTCTTCATATATAAATCGTATAATCAACACGAATTACATTCATTGTTGTCTGACTGGTCAAGACAAAATGCATCAAATGCTAGTTAATTTAAATCCGAGTTGTTAATCTGTCGTGTTCAACCAAGTTGAATTGTTTGCAGTTAGAGAGATCGTCCATCTGCTACACAAAGAAAATTAGCATATAAAGGGTGGGTCTTATTACTCCAATTCAGATGTTACGTGGTATTCCGGCTTGGTACTGAAATAAACCGGTGCATTCGGGTCGACGCTCCTGCGGTGGCCTCGATCCAACGGAGCAGACCAGATTTATTGTGTTCAACACACGTAGATACTCTCGTGCTTGATTTCTGCACTTGTAAAAGGTATTACTGGAATTGGAATTGCTCACCCCTGAATTTCACTTCTTCAATTACTTATACGATTGTTCAGCAGGGGTGGCTTCGTTTGGTGGAGCCACTCGAACTAAGTTCCATTTATTTCAAGATCTTAGGTTTTTTAATGCCGGTGGTTTTTTTTTCGTCAGGTCCAAAGTGGCCACTTTCCCAAAGTTTTCACTCACTTACTCACGCAATATTTAACAGCGGCTTGCATATATACACTTCATTATGGCGGGTTGCAATGTAAAAGATCCAAAATATATGCGAAAATACCATCTAATAACCTATTTATTTGCATCTGCCTACTGCTACGAAGTAGGTCTTAACATAAGGGTTTATTACAGCAATTTAGCTATTACGCTCACCTCGGAGCCGACGCAATCTGGTGAGCGCGGGAACCCGGTTGAAGGTCCTCTGGCCTCGAGTGTCCAGGCTTCTATTACCTCTATTCTATTACTCGAGATTAAATGTCCAGGAATATCGATATTGGTCAGAACGATATCGATATTCCTGGACATTTAGCTTCCACGATATCGTCGGCATTATGACAGAACAATGTATATGTTGTTCGTTTAATTTTATCGATCACACACACATCGCGGCGATATGGTTTCACGCCATTTTTTTACAATTTAAGTAAGTACTTATTTATTGTAGTAGCCGTATGTTTTGCTTCAATTAAATACCTAATATAAACAAGTCAAAACTTAAATATGTAATTCAAGAACCAAAATACGCAGACACATGTACATATAAAACTAAATTCCTGGCTTAATCTTCGATAACATCTATATTCTTGCAATTATTATGTACATCCCTAGCTCCTAATATGTCAAGGTATACCGTCATTTTACTGTCACCATCAATTGCGGCCACCCATTGTGCAATCATACGCTAACTCAACTATTAAAACTAACCGGAGAGACAATTGTTCATATTAAATGGATCGAGATTTGTAATGGTACTCTGTGTTCTAATTCTGTGTGGTTGGATGTTAACGCAATCTGCAGTTTTGTGAAACAGGGAAAAGTGAACATTTCGTCCTTCGAATCAAGAAAGGTATTGGTTATCTACCGTAGTTTCATACACGCTGATAGATGTACGTGAACCTTATCAAAATAATGTTTCTTTGATATATAGTAAACAAATCTTAAAACAGTGTCAAGCTCAAATTGGAACATAAAATCTCAACACATAAATGTCTATATTTCTTCGCAAAAGCTCGTAACTCCAGGAACACGTCAGACTAAAGTACCAGGATTACACGAGCGAGTAGAGATTTCAGCTCGAAGCAGATAGGTCTGGCAGCGGCGAGAGGGATGCGGGTAGCTGCGACCCAGGCCGGAGGTCAACCGAGGTCATGTGCCAGTTAACTGGGTCGCAGGCTACTGCTTGTGTACCGATAGGTACCAAAATAAACCGCTTTGAATTATAAATGATGCTCACTAGCCAGCGTTAGTGCCGACTGTTCGATAAACATCAGTTAGCTAAACTTTTATGTATTTGTTTGGAGCTCAGTCTGGATTTGTGTACGTAAATCGTATTAAAAGCAGTAGAATAGATAAATAGTAGGTCGTAGATTTTATTAGACCATGCAAATCGAGTGGATTGTTTTAGTACTTCTAGTAGTCAAATAATAGTGGTAATAAATAGTAGTTATCAAATTGATCTTAATCAAATCCAAAAAATACTTACCGTTTTCTTTTAAAGGAACAAAGAACAATTACTTCATAACAAAACTCAGTAATATAGATTAAGAACTTATACAAATTCATACACGTAAATAGAAGAGACCAATAGTCTTAGTAAAACGAAATTATTCCCTTGTCCATAAATCAGTCTAGACGATAAAAGTCAAGGTTTTCTCATTCATTGATTTGTCCGTTTATTACGAGCACATATAAATGTACGACAAACAGATAAAGTTACTCCGTCCTCAAGTCCGCGTTCAAGAAAATGTGACATAACATTTTATGATTGAGAAAAATAGAGACATTTACTACGAATATGACGAACACCCATCAACGAAAGTATACTTAAAATGATAATAGTGCACTAAAAATAAATTGCATTCCCAATTTTAGCCTCGTCATACTGTTTCGAAATGACAAGGAATAATCTATGTAGAATACTGCTGCTAAATAATGACAAGCTAAACAGTTGCCGCGAAGAAGTCTCATGTATTTCTGCTCATGTAAGCAGGGAAATCTAAAAACAATTTGTCATAATGAAATTGTGCCAAATGCATGATTACATAATTATGTTCCCCATCTTTTTAGGGTTTTTTTTATCAAAACTTAGTACCATTCAATGACGTCAACCTAAATCAAAACCATGAAACACCAGGAGAGCACAGATCGAAGAAAGTTATCTGAAATACTTTCTTCAGCATCTAAATGCAGGTGCGAGGGCAGGAGGTCAACCGTTGAGGCACGCCTCTCTCCAAATATAGGTCAGTGCGTTATTTGTGTGATGGTCCACAAACATTTGCGTTCTTTTTACCATGATTTATTTTAGGACATTGGGTTTGAATGTGTAGGACGTGGGTATTGTTTTGAAAATGCATTCAAATTGAAGTATAGAGCTGATATGGGAAAATATAAGTTTATTGTCTCTAATATTGCACACAGTTCTGAAAGTTATTAAATGTTAATATCGTGAGGAATGTTCATTTCGAAACAGACTCAAACCCTAATAAAAAAATATTTTTAGTACAAAGAGATTTAGTACGTAGTTTGTTATCGGAATAGTTGTCAGTTGTCATCGCAATGTTTTTATTATAAGTTGCGCAGTAAATGCTACCTAATGTCCAATCATTATTGACGCGCATAATCTTTTGGTTCCTTTGTTCGCATAATGGCAACTTGATTGATTTTAATTGTGTTGAAACATTAAACTTTAACATACTAGCGTAGTTGAGACACTACTTAAAACTGAATAAAAACACTAATCTGCATTTCAATATTCCACAAAAAGAAGCCTACTTACTAGTTGGCATAATATGCATTTCTGTAAAATCTGCTAGACCTATTTCCTTTGCTAATGTAAGTTTGCGAGCCAAATAAAAATCTCTAAGATAATTACCTGATGGTATTATCAATTCCTTTACTAAAATAGTGATGTAATAATTAATCAGGGCCCTAACCACGCTAGCTACTCAAATCTTAATAGAAAAGTAAACGCTCGCGATTACGTTTCAAACGCTCCGCTTTTGACGTTTTGCTGACACGAGCTTCACGATTTCTACTGACATTGATATGGTATGGTGTCAACAAAACGTCAAAAGTGGAGCGTTTGAAACGTAATCGCGAGCGTTTGCTTTTCTATTACGATTTGAGTAGCTAGTGTGGTTAGGCCCCAGGGATAAACAATGACGTATAGAAAACGAAACGAATGAACTCGTCAGAGACTGCACTAAACTGGAAAAACTGACTCAGTAAATAGTTTGCTAGTTTCAAGGCGTTGGTGGTTAGGTTCCCTACTGAAAGGCTGTCAACTTTCATGCAGGAAGACCACCGGCCTAAATGTGTAGTGTCCAGCCGTCTTCAGAGGAGATAACCGCCGTCGCCACCAATGGATAAGTGTTGTAGTGTTCGTTATATTATTTTTTTTATTTTTTTTTGGGCCCTTTGACTTTTGTCAAAGGGTTAATAATTTATATGTTTAGTTACGAATATGTGGTTTTCGTCTCGATTGTATAGTGGTTTGGTTTCGATTGTTTGGTTGTGTTCGTTATATTATATATGCTAGTATATTAGGTATATATCTATTGGTCTGAATATAAATAAACAAAATAAAATAAAAATACACAGAAACCACGGGTGTAAAAAAAAACAGAATATACCGTTCACGAAACAATTTTACTTTTCCTAGGTGAAAGTTCGTCCTAGCCTCTCACCATTATTTAAATTGTTTGAAAATAATAATGAATATTAGTCTAACGTTAATTTAATAATCCAAGACGAAATCAGTCTTATTAACAATTATCACATAATTCACAAGTTTATCGGGTTAAAAAGTATCCTATATGTTAATCCCGGTTATAATTTATCTGTGTTCCAAATTTCATCCAAATCCGTTCAGTAGTTTTTGCGTGAAGGAGTAACAAACATACATACATACATCCACACTCACAAAGTACCTAGATAACTGTAATATCCATACTTTCCGACGACAAATTTTAATGTTGTTATGGAATAATGTGTTCTTCTAAATCATTTTCTTGTAAAATAGTTTGTTCACTATTTGAGCTCGACGAACTAGCACTCGAATGCGTGGGCGAAGCTTTAATATCTACACTTTTTATGCTCATAACAGATTGCAATTGCACAAGAGAAAATGGGTTGTCCAATTCAAAATCCGAAATCTCCTGTTCCACCTTCTTAAACATCTCAGCTAACTCTATTTTCAACACACCTTGTCGACTGAACGGAAACATTTTAAATGTTTGTGCGTAGCTTAAAAATAAATTGTCTATAGCATCATGATATAGCGTTTCCATTTCATTACCTGACTCTTCTTCGCTATTATTGTCCTTCGGGGACTGTGGATTAAAATCCGCGTGAAATTGTTTTACAGTAGTTTCTGAATTTACCCCTTGTTGATGTGGTTCAAGAAGTAACATATTCGTTCTACTCGAAGGAGGGGATCCTTGTAAATAACGCTTAAGAATCTTATTTAGTGATGAAGGTTGTGGCTTATTAAATGGCATTCGCCGAGTAGTAACGGGCGTTCGTGTCGCATGGTGGGCATCTAGAAACTTCAAGTGGCTATTCCATCGGTATTCGGTGAGTTTAGTAGAGGATTCTGTAGCTGAAGCTTTTAGTAATTGTTTCTTGTACTTCATATAAGCGTCTTTTATAGTCTTCCATCTATGCTTGACCGCTTCACCTGATAAAAAGTAGTAATAAGAACATTAGATAATTAGGGTACGATGACTCAGATAAATTCAACTTTTTCTTTGCTTTATGTGGTATTCTCTAAGTCCCCAGAGTAAGTCAGTACACCTCTATGTTACTTGGCTTATAGAACAGACTGTGAGACCAAAATTGAATATATTGCGCGCTCACTTGCACTTACAGGTGTAAGCACGAGTGAGCGCGCAAAACTGCCAACTGCATCTAGCTAACACAACACAGTTAATGATTTGCAAGCATGGTGCGCTTGCACACGGGTGCGAATGAACTGACATTTATTCACGAACATTGTGCTGTACATACACTTACTTATTTGCCCTTTATTCAGGTGTACAATCTCGATGACTACTTCTTAAATAACAATTAAGTAAATACTTTTTATTGACTCACTAGTTTCACCCATTTCCTCCGCAATGGACGTCCACGTCAATGATTTTAAAGCAATATTCGAATAATCTGAATTTGATAAGTCGTAAAGGTAAACATGTTTTTTTACACACTCTATTAATAGATTCACGTTCATGTGTCGGCGAGACACGCGACGTGATGCCCCGCGTTCTTTTCGACTGCTCGCTCTTAAAGCGTTTCGTTTCATTCGTTCGAATGACGGTACAAAATACTCCGAAGGACAAGCAGAAACTGACTGCCTGCCACGCCGCGCGCCGGCACCGCGCCGCGGCAGTGCCCCGCCCCGCCGTCCGCCGCGCACACTACGTGCCCCCTCTACCGCCATTTAGGCCAGAGCCGCACCAGTAAGGCGATAACAATACGACAGCGTTCATGCCCCTATAAACCCACGTCCTTCTCCGTATTACATACTTAAGCGAAAAAAAAATGATAAATCGCCCTGGGCCCTAACCACGCTAGCTACTCAAATCGTAATAGAAAAGCAAACGCTCGCGATTACGTTTCAAACGCTCCACGTTTGACGTTTTGTTGACACCATACCATATCAATGTTAGTAGAAATCGTTAAGCTCGTGTCAGAAAAACGTCAAAAGCGGAGCGTTTGAAACGCAATCGCGAGCGTTTGGTTTTCCATTACGTTTTGAGTAGCTAGCGTGGTTAGGGCCCTGGTATCGTGATCACCTGGGTGCGAACCAGCCTTAATGTGACGCAAAGTTAAGCGAGTGCCTACGAGGTAGATAGATAGTGGGTATACACAAACTCATCTCGAGGAATCAATCTTAACTTGCTATGAATATCGGGACAGAATCTGTTGGCCATTGAGTACTAGTAGTATTCTGTGATAGCACCTTTTATGTAAAGACACCTTTACAATTTAACAATCGTGAATTTAATATTTCACAAAATAATAATCAGTCTCATTGCACACACATACGTCAACATTAATAGAGTTTTATGGAACGATATGCTCTTGAAAATTCTCCGGGAGCGTGTTTGCCATTTCATTTTTAATTGGGCCTAAATAATGCTCTTGGGTAATTGTCTGTTCATTGTTTGAGCAAGACGAACTGGGATCTGACATCGTGTGTGAATCTGCATTACCAATATCTTCTGTGCCCACGCCGGTTTGCTCAGAAGGTAATAAATTCGGCGATTCAATGTCCGAAGTGTCCAATTCCGCCAATTCCGCCTTTGAAAACATTGTAGCTAACTCCATTTTCATCACAACCTGTTGCCTCAGCGGAAACTTTTTAAATGTTTGTGCGTAGCTTAAAAATAAATAGTCTATGGAATCGTGATTCAGATTTTTCCTTCTTTTTGTTATTGTCTCTTCTTCGTTCTCGTTGCGACGTTTCGCAGTAGTCTGTGTATTTACGCCTTGTTGGAGTGGTTCGACGAGTAGGAAACCCGTTGTAGACGCAGAAGGCACTGCTTGTAACGAAGGCATTAAAACCTCCATGGGTGATGCTGATGAGTGTGGCTCAACAGTAGTGTAGGTCTTCTTTGCTTGTTTTAAAAAAGCTGCGGATTTATTCCGTGACAACTGATGGCCATCTAAGAATTTCAAATGATAAGCCCATATGTAGTCAGGTACTTTTGTATTGGACCCTGTAGCTGTAGCGAGATTTAGTTGTTTTTTGTATTTTATGTACCCGTCTCTGATCGTCTTCCATTTGAGTCGGACAGCCTCACCTGAAAATATAGGTGCGTCGAAATAAGATAAGTACTTACGTTGAAATCGGTGCAACTAAACTATTTCGTGGGTTAGCAATATAAGTACTTACTTAATAATTAATAAATGACTTACTAGTTTGATTCAATTCATCCGCAATTGACTCCCACGCCCATGTTTTCAAACCCACGTTCTTGTACATTTTATCATTTATATCGTAGAGGTAAACGTGTTTTCTTACGTACTCAATCAATTGTATCACGTCCATTTTTCAAACACTACGGCGCGGCGGCGGCGTGACGCGGCGCGCGACGTGTTCTCTGTTCAACTGCCGTGCGCGCGACGGCGCCCCGTCACGCCACCGCCCGCGCCCGCCGCGTGCCCCGCGCGTGCCCCGCGCGTGCGCCAATAGCGTGGCGCGTTGATAAAAACATGCGGAGGGCCGCCGCCTGGCCGGCGCGCCGCGTCGACGCGCGACGACTCGACTGACTCAGCGCGACGACGCGCGGCGGTTGGCGATATCCGACAAGGAATCCTACTAATATTATAAATGCGAAAGTTTGTGAGTGTGGATGTATGTATGTATGTATGTATGTTTGTTACTCCTTCACGCAAAAACTACTGAACGGATTTGGATGAAATTTGGAACACAGATAGATTATAACCGGGATTAACATATAGGATACTTTTTTACCCAATAATCCAATACTACGCGGATGAAGTCGCGGGGCACAGCTAGTATAACAATAATAATGAGTACCTACTTAGTATTATGTTGGCCGGCGCGGCGACGAGGTCCGACAGGACTCGACCGCAACGTTTCCAATGATCTCGAGACCCACAACGTCACACGACATGCGGAAACCATGAAAGATCCCACAATAATATAATAATTATTATTATAAACAATAATGACAAAACATTAGCCTAGCATTCATATTTATTTAATTGTGTTACGTACCTACATGTATGTTGGATGGAACATTGAAGTAGGTATTATACCATGTCTCCATGTAAAACGTTATTCTTATTATGATTATACGTTTATTAATAATAATACTATTATAAAACGCAGTTGTCGTATGATTTAATTAAGTATGTTAATCCGCAAGGCCCACGACGGAAAACATTGCATATTGATTACGGCGACCGGGTAAGTACCTACTTACTACATAACAAATAACTACTTGAGTACTAATAACTACTATATAAGGGGAAGCCTGAAAGTAGCGCCGGTGACAGAGAAAATAAAGAGCGGAAGGTTAGCGTGGTATGGACATGTTATGCGAAGAGAGGATGATCATGTGGTCAAAAGGATGATGAGTATGAGAGGGAGCGGTAGTCGGGGTAGGGGATGTCCTAAAAAGCCGTGGATGAACTGCGTGGAAGAGGGTATGACCGAAAAGGGAGTGAGTGCAGAGTTGACGGATGATAGGCTTGAATGGAAGAAGAGAACGTGCTGCGCCGACCCCACCTAGTGTGGGATAAGGGCAAGGTGATGATGATGATGAGTACTAGGTAGAAAGAAGTAGCAAGTACTTAAGTAAATTAAATTTGTATAACTAATTATCTACATCGTTGATCGTTCATGGATTGGAAATATTGGAATTGAATATTATATAAGACCCCTCTTTTTTCGTCGGGGGTTAAAAATGTCCTTGAAGGTCCTTCAAGGACTTATTCTAATTCTGATAAAGACTCAAGTGCGTCGACGCAAGGAAGTAGGTATTTTGAAGTTATTGCGACACATTTAATTTATTACATTTACGCTCTGCAATAAAAATGTTAAAACAGGGATGTAATACGGCATTTTACACGGTTTAATCGCTGACTCCAGGGTAGAATATTCAGCATAAATTTGCGCCTAATGGGTGCCGTACGATAATGAAGGGATAAGAATTTAATGAGGTCATATTTCTGCTACTTATTCATATTTTATAGCGATATCAACTTTTATACTGGCTATTGAACTAAGCAACATCTGTTATTTGTTACCTATGTGTGGCTGGCTGGAGAAACTGATCTAGGGGCATTGTAGTGTGTTGGTCTGGCGATATTTATTTAAAAACTAGCTGTGCCCCGCGACTTCATCCGCGTAGTATTTTAACTTAGCAAAAAAATCGGGATTATCGGGTTAAAAAGTATCCTATATGTTAATCCCGGTTATAATCTATCTGTGTTCCAAATTTCATCCAAATCCGTTCAGTAGTTTTTGCGTGAAGGAGTAACAAACATACATACATTCATACATCCACACTCACAAACTTTCGCATTTATAATATTACTAGCTGTGCCCCGCGACTTCATCCGCGTAGTAGTGGATTATTAGGTTAAAAAGTATCCTATATGTTAATCCCGGTTATAATCTATCTGTGTTCCAAATTTCATCCAAATCCGTTCAGTAGTTTTTGCGTGAAGGAGTAACAAACATACATACATACATACATACATACATACATACATACATACATCCACACTCACAAACTTTCGCATTTATAATATTAGTAGGAAGTAGGATTAAAAGAAATGGCGCGAACGTGCGCATCATCACTAGGGATTGCAGTACCGGTACTGAGGAAAGCTAGGCAATTCCCGGTACCAGGCATAAGCCAGTACCGGGAAATACCGGGAATTTCGGGAAATTCGGTACCCAATACAAACGTTGAATAGTTATTTAAAAAACATACTTAACAGTCTAATTTGTGCTCCTTTTAATCAAAATGTAATTATTTACATGTATATTAAGTATTTTACTTATTTAGTGAACGAATCCGAAATTAATTTCGAAATTTCGGACCATTTTTCAATTGGCAGCGGCGTGTTAATTTCGAAATTTCGAACCTAAGATGCGGCTTAGCGGCCATTTGGAGTGGATGTGGACGCCAGGAACTAGAAGCGGGGAGTTGAAATGACTTCAGTGCGTTATATTGCGAGAGGCGTCGTTAAAAAGTAATTGGCTGATGATGGATAATGTAAGTCATCAATCATTGCGAATGAAGCCAAAACTTCGACGCACAAGTAGACGCCTCAACAAAATTATCGAGACACGAATGTTCTGCACCTCTCTCCTGGTCTTGTTTCTAATATATCTGTTTTGAAGTACAGTAGAAGATCCTATTTGCTGATCACAAAGCAAAATTAGGCAGTACGTCTGCAGTGGGCGATTTGACAAAATAATCAAAATGGTAAAGATACCCTAGCTGGAAGCAAACCACCAACATGATGAAGCGACGACATCGTGAAGGTAGCTAATAATTTGATGAATAGACTAGCAGGTCAGGACTGATACCAATGTCTGATAAAGGGATTGTTTCGATTGCTTTACTTCTCCTTTAGCCATTTTGATTTGAACCAACTGGCGTAAGTCCCCTTCAGTATCCTCCACTTCTGTGCCACTTTTACAACTTGCGCCGCTTAGTTCGCTCCCGCGGTCGTCGTATTTCAATGGTGCTGGAGGTATCCTATCAGTTTTTTTTCCAATGTGCACCAGGCACTATTCGAGTAGCGGTAAGATCCCGCCTTCTAGTGACATGACCAACCCTTTGCAATATGACGAAAGCTACTCATTTGATGACATCGTTGAATTTGCCTTGCTCTCCAACGGCCAATGGTCCATCTTATGTATACGCTTAGTAATGCCGATGTCACCGCCGATCAATGTTTTTCTTTTATTTATGTTCGAGCATCTTGGGAAAATGGCTGATCCGATTTCAACGGGGGTTTCACTTTAAGAGAGCCAGTGGTTAAACTTAAAACATAGAGTACATAATCTCACTCTTTTACCTTTAGGAGTCGAGCTGCTGAATAAAATCTACATTTTCCACTAGCTTGTTGGAAAAGTAGTTTTTCGATAGTATATTTTTTTTAATTGATATTATTTTTGTTGCTTTAATGCAAATTACCCTAAAACATTATTTCAATATTTTGTTTAGATTTTACAATGATATTTCATGTCAAAATCACATTTACCAAAATGTTGTATTAATTTCGAAATTTCGAAACTGATAATATACGAAACTGCACGTCCTAGTCCGTATTCGCTATGCTTGTGGTGACTTCGGTTATAACGAAAGTCGAAATGGTATGGATATTTGAAAATATTAGTAATGAAATTATTAAGTACCGAAAGTACCGAAATTCCCGGGAATTCTTTTCAGTACCGGTACTAGATAGACGGAGGAAAATACCGGGAATTCCCGGGAAAAACCAGTACCGGGAATTCCCGGGAGCAATCCCTAATCATCACCCTTTAAATATTAAATAATAATTAAATATTATTTTAGTAGTATTTTCGCACAAATTATATATACCTATTTTAAAGAAGAAAAAAATGAAAGTACATTCGGCTCATACACGACAATACGAGTCGAATGAATAAATCACTATTTTCGTTATTTAGGTACTGGCTATTTTGTTATTTAGATTAAGTCCTAGTAATATAAACAAGAATGATGAGACAGCAAATTACTTACGTTATACCACCTAAGCGTATAAGAATAATGAAAGGGAAATGAGTATTCCATCTCACTTACTCACTCTCGCCGTGGATCTTAGCATTCAGTCAGTTAGTCAACAAGTTACAAAACTTGACTAAATTCAGGAGAATTCAGTAAATTTTTGTAACTGATTTCTGTAACTGACCCGACCGTTAGGAAACAGTCGGGTTTCGCACATTTCGTGCGTGTAAAATTTGTGTAAATAATCCATTAACCCAAGGAAATGGCTGAAAATGTATGGACAATGAACGGGTTATGGGTTAACAATAATAAACATTTGACGTCACCAAAGGGCCAGCTCTGAACTCCTAGTTTGACTACGGAACCCAAAAACAAGAAAAGTTTAACGCGAAAATAACAAGTGTTGCAGTATTTATGCACAATTACTTATTCAATCCTTCACTCAAATGAAAATACTCTACAATGTTTTGTAACTCACCTTTAATACAAAGCGTAGCTGTGCAAATGAACATTAATGTAATCTCCTGTGATACAGATGCGGTTTGTAGGTAACGTCGGAGACGAAGGGCGGGGCGACGGGGCGACCGTTCACCCCGTCTGGTTGCTAAGGGTTACGACTATATCCCTTATTTTTATTGAAAAGTATTTAGGAGCGGTAGCTGTAGTATCCAACATTAGACTTTTACGAAATCACTGCTGTGGTGAACACACTGGCGTTATTTATCAGTACGAAATCTTTTATGCTACAACAGAGTTCAATATTATTGATTAATCTTTTCCCCGGGACTCGTCACGGGTCTAACCTCGGCGTCATCTTGGGTGATCATTGTCGATCTTGGCTTACAGGAGTAACAGTGGTGGAATTAAAAAAATACTGGAAAATACGTGTTCTGTTTTTTACAGATTCTATTTAATATTATACCTATTACAAAACATCGTGAGGAAACCTGCATCTATACAAATAAATAAAATTGGAGTGTCTGTTTGTAATATCAAAATAACACCTTTTCACTAAATGCATATGAAAGTACATACGACACCTATAGCAAAAACGCGATTTAAAATTTTTTTGTCTGTCTGTCTGTCTGTCTGTCTGTCTGTGTGTTTGTTCCGGGTAATCTCCGAAACGGCTGGACCGATTTTGACGGGAATTTCACTGGCAGATAGCTGATGTAATAGGGAGTAACTTAGGCTACTTTAATTTTTGAAAACCAATTAGGGTTCCGCGTAAAAAAATAAAAACACATGAAATCAAAGAGTATTTCCGAAACGGCTGGACCGATTTTGACGGGACTTTCACTGGTAGATAGCTGATGTTATGAGCAGTAACTTAGGCTACTTGTATTATAGAAAAACAAAATTTAAAAAAATGGGTTCTGTCGCGCGGGCTCAGAAGGCGGGAGCGGCCTTTTTTGTTAAATTAAATTCCACGCGGACGAAGTCGCGAACTCAGCTAGTGTCTTATAAAATCTTAACAATTTTCGAAAGACACGTGATATCCGCCAATGGGACAGCGTACTGAATAACGGCCTGAAACCCCCTCGTAGTGAGTGGAGGCCCATGCCCAGGAGTGGGAAGTCAAAAGGGCTAAATTATTTATTTATTTACATACATTTGTATAATATTACAGAATACACTAAATTAATTAGTACATAAATTAACATTACTTCAATATTCCTGTGCTTATTATGAATCACCAGATATAGGAATCCAATATGGTCTCTTTGTTCTATATTTATGGATATCCGATTCAGCATTGTATGTGCTGAGGAAGGTGGCAGTTGAAATAAACATTTTTAAATGAGCAGAAACCTTACTTCTAACTATGTACTGTGCAAGAATATGGTAAGGTATCATCTTCAAACTATCCCGAGGCAACAAATCTAATCCAAGTTTCTGTCCATAGAATATTGCTGTTGCTCTTTGATAAGTAGCAAATCCTTCCATAATTGGATACAGATATGCAGAATGGATCCAACCAACAATACTTCTGCAAACTGAAACCAACCTACAATCACTTCTTCTGGGGTTGATTTTAGTCCGCAGGAGTAAGCGTGGGTTGGTTGCTTTTTGCAAAACTTGTCCAATTCTGAAAACCAGATCCCTCTTCGAGAAGAGGGTGAATTTTTTAAATTCTTTAAATTTACTACTTACTGATGGTCCCGTATCAAACAAAATCGGACTTCAAATGTTTATGGTTGAAGCCTTAGACTATATATAGAAATACTCGCCTCGCCGTTGTGACATTAATGGGACATAGTAATGTATGGGGCGGCTAATGGTCAGTTTCTGAAACACTGATCAACTGGGTTAACGTTGATAAATGACATAGTACACGATGACGTGTACCTATGTACGTATTTGTAAGCAGTTAATAATAATAATACACATATCCCAAACTTTCACCCGCACATCATATATACACCATACATACACCATCAAATTTACACTTCCCTAAACACCCAAATACCAAACCGCCGGACGATATTTCATAACTATTTATGGCTTACCTTTTAAGTACCTATACGTATATTTTTTACAGTGTTGTTTTAGTTTATAGTCTTGGTTTAATTGTTTGCTGCACTCATATTATCTACTATTTGATTCCTACTTACAAATTGTTTCTTGATCTCGGACAACATAATTTATGGTATTTTTTTTAGAACTGGCTTCCACGAGACAGGTTTTTACCTAGTGTGGATGCCATCAGTAATTATAGTTATGCTTTTGCCATTTCCCATTACTTAGTTTATAAGAACTTTTCATGTAAACTATTGTTCTGGAAATAAATTTATTATTATATTATTATTAATAAATATCGCCAGACTGACACACCAACAGTATGGTCCCAAACTAAGCAACGCTTGTACCTACTATGGGTACCATACAATTGACTGGGACCATTCCCAGTTAAATAAATAAAGTTTTTCTTTCTTTCTGTCTTTCTTTTCTTTCAGTGACACCCAGACTTGAGCAAATTACGAAAAGGCCATTCCGAAATTTGCTCTGGCGGGAATCGAATCCGCAACCACCCGATGCAGTGAATCGAGCAGCCTACGCTCTAATCATTGCGCCAAGCGGTCGTTAATTCTCACTGGTTCCGGCGTTTCATATTAGTAACCACTCATCTCCCGTAACTATTCTTGTTCTCTTCTTGTTGTTCTGCCCCCGTGTTCACAATAGACGGAAACAACAGCTTCCATCCTTCTTCTAATTCATTTCTAATTCATTTGTAAAAGAAGGATGGAAGCTGCTGTTCCCGACATCGGAAACATTCCGTCAATCGTGAATTACCTCCCCTGATCAGTCCGTTTCGTCTTGTTCAATCTATCGTCTACCATAACACTCTCCACTGTCCAATACTGTCCATCCATCTTTTATCTGATCTTCATCTTGATCTGTTCCACATTCAGCATAAAGACTTAATGTTTTGGAAAAAGTCCCGCCACTCACTCCCACTACTGATACAAGCATTATCATTTAGTTATAGGAAGAAAGTCTTCACGAAAATCTACTTGATACTTACAGATTAAATAACTAAACTTGGCTAAAGTAATATTACCTATTGCCTATCGTCTCACGGTCATAATGTAGAAACAAGACTTGAACATTCTTAGCTGTGTCAAATTTAGTTTAGATTGTAGCCAACGGAATTAGCACCATTGCAAATTTATTTCAAATTCCGTGTAGCACGTGACCAGCATGACAGAAAAAAACGGTCTCTTTACAAAATAACTCTAAATTGAAAATTTAAAAACCCCCGATGCGACGACATTTTCATCAAATGTATACTTTACCTATTTCGTCCAAATAACGCTAAAATTATATTAAATTATTTTCTTTTCTGTATTTTTTCTCAATGGCGGAGCAGCGCCCTCTAGAATTATTATTGCGTAGTATTCCATGACCATTAACAAAATTTTACGCGTGCGCGTATCCATCATTTGACACGTGACTTATGGAACGTATTTAGTTCATACACAAATCTCATATAAAAATTGATAAAATATCATTTTTTTCCAGAATCCGGGAAACTTTTCAAATTTATAATATTGTAAAAAGCCAGTTCAGACTATTACGATCATTTAAAAATATAATAAAGCGAAATCGTTTCAGCCGTTCTCAAGTGATGCAAAGATATTATTCCAATGAGCCCAAATTTCGATCGGATTCGAGCCATGGAAGTTGGTTTTGGCCGTGAATGTGGCTTTTTCAACCTACAAAAGAGCTGATGATCTTCAAACGGCTGAACCGATTTTCATGAAACATAGCTAAGAACACTCTCGATCAGAATACCTATCTAACAAAAGAAAAAAAATTGAAATCGGTTCATCAGCTTGGGCGCTACGTTGCCACAGACAGACACACAGATACACAGATACACAGATACACATGTTAAACTTATAACACCCGTCGTTTTTCGTCGGGGGTTAAAAAGTTAAACATGTGATGAGTTGAAAGACGAGTTGTGTTATAGAGCAAGAGCCAGCGATAGCCAGACGTTCCATATTTTATAAAGGCTCTCAATTTCTCAGAGCATGGCCCCAACACAGGTAAGAACGATCATCGAGTATGGAGTTTGGATTGTGGTTACTTGGGCAGTTAACAGGTAGTAAAGGTGTATAAAATAGTACCTCAAATTCGTTATAGTATAAAGCTTAATTTTTATATATTTCCTTCGGAATAACATTAGAAATCACGCCATCCATTGCCGGACACTTAGTGCGGTTTCAACCCCCTGCCAGACACCCCTAAACTTTAATAAATTATGAGTATACTTTCGTCATAGTATAAAAGCTGGGTTTTACATATGTTACTTGGGAACCCATAAAAAAATATTACTTCAACAGCCGGACAGTTTTAATGGTTTTAACATCTTGCCAGACACATTTAAATAGTTATTAAATCATCCAAGTATGAACGCAATAAAACTATTTTTCATTGGGTTTCTTGAACAATTTCGATACACTAAACTACCTATCTTACTTACTGATAAGTCAATTTGCAAAATATCACCATAATATCTGACATAAAGGGCCGTATCTTTTGATTGCGTTGAATAGAAGCCTATTTTTTTACATCTCCAAGGGATCATAGCATTTGATAATTGATATTAATTTTTACTTAATAACTTTATCCGTTTCCGAGAAAAAGGGTCTTGATAAACAGACAGACGGACAACAAAGTGATCTTATAAGGGTTCCGTGTTTTCCTTTTGAGGTGCGGAACCCTAAAACTATATCCTGTACTGTAACTACATCCTGTGAGAGTGCAGTCGCTGGCACAACGAACGGACTACTATTCTAAATAGCCTGCAAGTGACATCTGGAGCAGTTTATTACACAGACCTTGTGGAAACCAGGGACAATTTCCGTGCGTTCAAGCGCTTTAGCCATACCTATTTTTGGAATCAAGTATAATCAGCTCAGGAGGTTAGGTCCAATTAGTCATATTACGATCCGTGGTGCCTTACAACTGGGCCCTTATTACGTTAGCTACTTCAATTGCAATAGAAAAGCAAATGCAAGCGATTGAACGCTAATTAGCTTTCAAACGCTTTATAGTAAGTTGTAAGGGTTCACATAGATCTACGCAATATCTTATCTTAATTAAGTTTATTTGTGCTTAAGTAAGCAACTAAGCTCCATATATACTTCAGGGAAGATTTTAAAAATTAAATGTTATGGGACAAAAAAAACAAATAAAATACATTTGTGTCATTGAAGGTACGAGCAGACGCACAATACCAAATTTGTTACCAAGAGCAATTTAATGTCATAACTTACTTTTAACGTTGTTGTGATACCTGGATACGATCCTAAGCTGCGGCACAAGTGACTATTTGGTCATTGATGGTACTAGGCGGCGAAAAAAAGGCTCTATTGCAACAACGATATTGCCGCCGTCTAGCTTAAATACGTTAGTTAGAATTCTGACAAGTGAACTAGACACATCTACGCATTGGGGGCATTTTGCTATTATTACCTTAAAATTGCAAAAAATGCAATTGTGACTTTGTTGCACAGGATGAGCCTCATAATATAATACCGTCAGATGATACGCAGTAATAGATGGCATAGACAAAACGCCCTATCTTACTTACATCCGCTTGTACAGTTGTCACCTCGCACCTACAGACTTTAAATGTGTCTGGCAAGATGTAAAAGCCATTAAAACTGTCCGGCTGATGAAGTAATATTTTTTTAGAGGTCCCCAAGTAACATATGTAAAACCCAGCTTTTATACTATTACGAAAGTATACTCATAATTTATTAAAGTTAGGGGTGTCTGGCAGGGGGTTGAAACCGCACTAAGTGTCCGGCAATGGATGACGTGATTTCTAATGTTATTCCGAAGGAAATACAGGCTATTTAGCATAGTAGTCCGTTCGTTGTGCCAGCGACTGCACTCCCACAGGATGTAGTTACAGTACAGGATATAGTTTTAGGGTTCCGCACCTCAAAAGGAAAACACGGAACCCTTATAAGATCACTTTGTTGTCCGTCTGTCTGTTTATCAGGACCCTTTTTCTCGGAAACGGATAAAGTTATCAAGTAAAAATTAATATCAATTATCAAATGCTATGATCCCTTGGAGATGTAAAAAAATAGGCTTCTATTCAACGCAATCAAAAGATACGGCCCTTTATGTCAGATATTATGGTGATATTTTGCAAATTGACTTATCAGTAAGTAAGATAGGTAGTTTAGTGTATCGAAATTGTTCAAGAAACCCAATGAAAAATAGTTTTATTGCGTTCATACTTGGATGATTTAATAACTATTTAAATGTGTCTGGCAAGATGTTAAAACCATTAAAACTGTCCGGCTGTTGAAGTAATATTTTTTTATGGGTTCCCAAGTAACATATGTAAAACCCAGCTTTTATACTATGACGAAAGTATACTCATAATTTATTAAAGTTTAGGGGTGTCTGGCAGGGGGTTGAAACCGCACTAAGTGTCCGGCAATGGATGGCGTGATTTCTAATGTTATTCCGAAGGAAATATATAAAAATTAAGCTTTATACTATAACGAATTTGAGGTACTATTTTATACACCTTTACTACCTGTTAACTGCCCAAGTAACCACAATCCAAACTCCATACTCGATGATCGTTCTTACCTGTGTTGGGGACATGGTCTGAGAAATTGAGAGCCTTTATAAAATATGGAACATCTGGCTATCGCTGGCTCTCGGTATATTAAGGTGAAGGCGCCTGTCTAGCCCGCGAAGTTCAAATTTTTTGAGTTCTTTTAGAATTTTTTCAAAATCTGACAATAATAAATGACAAATTTTGTAATTCGCGAAAAAAACCGTGTGCAGTGCATTTATTAATACATTTATTTTACTCTAAATAGTATCACGGTGATATGATACTAGTAAATCACTAAATATACAAAAATTGCCAGATTATCTGGATAGCTGTCGTTCTTGAAATGTTTTAGAGTAAGTTGGATATATTAATAAATGCACTGCACACGGTCTTTTTCGCGAATTACAAAATTTGTCTCTTATTATTGTCAGATTTTGAAAAAATTCTAAAAGAACTCAAAAAATTTGAACTTCGCGGGCTAGATGGGCGCTTTAGCCTTAAATTTTCCTTGTAACGTTTGACATAACTCGCGTTTATCTCATGTTTAACTATTTTTTTAAAACATGTCAGTAGTTTATACTCTACAAGGCACCCAAGCAGATACGGACATGATCAACCTTCAAAACTCATTAATAAATAGAATAATTTAATTTTGCTGTGAAACACCCAACTTTATTTTACGCGGCATGAATATAGAAAAGTTATCCTGAACTTCTGCTGCACTCGTGTGTCTTTAAGATTAACATAATAACATACATTTTAATGAGATACCGACGCGACGTTTGAAACTGTTTTTAGTTGTACTTTTAAAGAAGATGGGTTGTTTAGTCTTGAATTTATATATTCAAATACTAGTCACTGTTGCTGTAAGTTTGTGCCTGATTTGTTATGATTGATCAGATAAATCCTACTAATATTATAAATGCGAAAGTTTGTGAGTGTGGATGTATGTATGTATGTATGTATGTATGTATGTATGTTTGTTACTCCTTCACGCAAAAACTACTGAACGGATTTGGATGAAATTTGGAACACAGGTAGATTATAACCGGGATTAACATATAGGATAGTTTTTAACCCGATAATCCCGAAATTTTTGCTAATTTAAAATACTACGCGGATGAAGTCGCGGGGCACAGCTAGTCTATATATATATATAACTCAAAGGTGACTGACTGACATAGTGATCTATCAACGCACAGCCCAAACCACTGGACGGATCGGGCTGAAATTTGGCATGCAGGGAGATGTTATGACGTAGGCATCCGCTAAGAAAGGATTTTGATTAATTCTACTCCCAAGGGGATAAAATAGGGGATGACAGTTTGTATGAAACTTTGTCAATTAAATTTCACGCGGACGAAGTCGCGGGCACAGCTAGTATGTGATAAAATGTATTACCTTAAAAATGGGGTACCTACTATAATGTGTATTTATTTAACAATCTGCAATCTTCATGAAAAAATACAGTACCTTAACCTTAATGTTGGTATCACTAAATTATGACGAACACGTTGCAAAAACAATAACGACCCACTGTTGTAATCTTCTAAAATACATTCTACCAAAACAGTTTAACTAGTGGTTACTAAATATTGTTTTCATTACTCATACACTGAAAGTAGGTCTGAAGTTGCCTGAGGAGCGGGTTGAAAGTAATACTTTTCTGGCCCGGGAGAATCACTTTCAACTGACAGCTGTCAAATTATAAAAAAAAAACTAGTTCCATTTCTATGGAACCATGTTCAAACTTTTTCTACAGTCACTCAATTACAGCACGATGTAAAATTGAAATAACATAAAGTTGAGTATTAAATAAAGAATATATACTTTTAAATGACTTAATTATAATTTAGTTTCAACAATTTCTTTAAAATAACATAGATTTGGTCAAAATATTTAAAAATGAAAATTAAAAATACTGGCTAAATAATGAAGTTGGCCGGCCAACGAAAAAAAACAAAATAGGCGGCAATCCGATCTTTTTTTTTTTCGAGTTGTAGAGTATTGTTCATGCTTCCTTGTTTTATTTCTTTAGCCAATTCCTGTTTTTATTTTTATTTTCCTTGTATTCGTAATGAAAAGCACAGTGTTTACCTCGGGTGAAAGACTTATTTTGTCCCTCGAACTATTAGCGCCCTCGCTACGCTCGGGCGCCAAACCCCGTCTCGGGAAAAATAAGTCACTTTCACCACTCGTGTAACAATGTACTATTTCATTACTCATACTCTGAAAGTAGGTCTGAAGTTGCCTGAGGAGCGGGTTGAAAGTAATACTTTTCCGGCCCGGGAGAATCGCTTTCAACTGACAGCTGTCAAATTATAAAAAAAAACTAGTTTCATTTTCACATTTCTATGGAACCATGTTCAAACTTTTTCTACAGTCACTCAATTACAGCACGATGTAAAATTGAAATAACATAAAGTTGTGTATTAAATAAAGAATATATACTTTTAAATGACTTAATTATAATTTAGTTTCAACAATTTCTTTAAAATAACATAGATTTGGTCAAAATATTTAAAAATGAAAATTAAAAATACTGGCTAAATAATGAAGTTGGCCGGCCAACGAAAAAAAAACAAAATAGGCGGCAATCCGATCTTTTTTTTTTTCGAGTTGTAGAGTATTGTTCATGCTTCCTTGTATTATTTCTTTAGCCAATTCCTGTTTTTATTTTTACTTTCCTTGTATTCGTAATGAAAAGCACAGTGTTTACCTCGGGTGAAAGACTTATTTTGTCCCTCGAACTATTAGCGCCCTCGCTACGCTCGGGCGCCAAACCCCGTCTCGGGAAAAATAAGTCACTTTCACCACTCGTGTAACAATGTACTATTCTTCAAGCTACTTTACAATGGTGCTCTTGAAATATTTGGTTTCAGGTTCAATCAAAACAAGCTATAATATGCTTGCATAATGAAATTGAAATGATGTCAACCTCACTATGATAACCATATTAAGATATAATGTCACCGTCTACCCTGTTCCCTACATATCACATCAACTAATTACATCGCCCCGCTCTCTCGTGATATTCCTTTGTTGTCTGCACCGGGCTGTATGCACTCCGCAGCGGTGTGGCGTGTCTCGCCCAATAATTCAGCTTGTTATTTCGACGGCAAATCGTCTGGAGCACCTACTTACCATGTCGCAAGAGCAGTTACGAAATGGCCGTGCAGTTCTTGAGCATAAAGTGCAGCTGAGCTTTTCGTGTCCGTTTTGTTGCGGTCGATTCGTTAGTTGCGTCATATAAAGCTTAGGCACCGAGCACCTTATCAATTCGTTTATGGCATATAATCAATAAATAAATCCATGCAATTTAAACTAGAAGGATGACCATCAGTATCAGTATAATTCTCTCCCCTTTTAATGTTACAAAATAAATGGTATTAGAAGTCTTTTACCTGAACACATTACAGTTCAACGTCATTTAAATTAATAATCATCATCGACCTAATCACTTCCTTGCTAGACTAGAACGCACCTAAGCATCTTCGAAAGGGTTTGCCACTACATCCAATCCCTACACATCTTCGCCTAAAGTTTCTTATTTACCTCCGATCTTTTATTTTTGAGTAGCTTCATAAATAATGTGATATATCTATCCCCATCGTCGCATATTTCCGCATCCCCGTTCTCCTTTGTTGTCTGCACTCAGCTTGCAGTCTGCCCCGGCGGCGTGCCTCCCCTTTAACTGCATGTTACCTCAGACGCGACAAATCGTATAATTTTCATGTATTTCTGGCATTGTTTGACAAGGGAACCGGTTTACTCTTTATTTAGTGCAGTGCGTTTCGTCATTAGCTTTTCTTGTAATTGGTACGAGTTTGGATAAGATCTGGTATTAGTTTAATTGCAGGCGTGTAAGGGTCAAATCTTTAATCTAGACCATAGCTACCAGTTTTATCTTTTCCTTGGCGAGATAAATAGATGGTTGACGAACTTGGATCCCGCAATAGTAGTACTAATTTCCTTTGAATTTCACGGATCTCATCTAATTAATTGTCACGTATTTTTATTTAGGTTCAACAACCCTCCGCATGAGTGCATCTATCACTGCAGTATTGCATCTAATAAGAGATAATTGAAGTTGCGTGGGTGGGTGTGCCGCCGCGCCGGCTGCGATCGGACCCCCGTTGTGCTCTTGTTCAATCGCAATAATTGGACGATGATGTCAGCGAAATTTGAAACGAATAGACTCAAGCAGATGAGTTATATTAAGACAGCCCCATACATACTGTTCATAAGACTCTAATCGTTGACATTCTACGAAGGTAGGAAAAGCCAGTAATTACTGTTCTAGCTAGAATACCCCCAAACTGCATGGAGCTTAAAGGAGATATTATTAGAACGGACTTTTAACCCAATATTGTAGACAAGGTATCTCAAAAATCAGAAATAAGAAGTTATCATGGGTAGCTGATCATATTTTCAGAGATACGGGTCTTTGAATATTTGTCACAATTTACGTGTTGAGGTCTTAGAACATGTCCAATGGCCTAGAAAACAATGTAAACTGCATTAGTGAGTAGGAAGATATTGCAAAAAATATGCATGGTAGGTAGGTACTTGAGATTTGAAAATTTTATAAAATTTTAATTCCATGCCCGATTACTCATCCAAATCCCCAAGTATTATATCGGACTTTTCAAACATTCTGTATAAGGATGTGAAACATGATGTTCCGAATCCAGTATCGGGTCAATTCTAAGGATTAACAATATTAATTTCTGTAAGTGCCTACATATTACATGATTTCGTCTAGTACCATAATAGCCACTAAACCTAGAATTTCTGATTTATTATATTTTCTCGGTAAAACCGCTAACATTAAAAATAATGGCGTCTCGTCGTACTATAAATCACAAGTCGTTATTTCGAAATCCTCTTGCATTTGTACCTATTACTTTCGACCGCTTAGCTTTCAGTGTATGAATCTGTCTGCTGTGAGGCTTATCTTGAATGGAAGACTAAATGTGAAAGTATGAAGCGCTCGGGTCGATAGAAATATTACTATTTTCTACGTTACTGTAAACTACGGAACGCTTTCATGCTACATTGAAATTGAGAATTATTTGATTTGATTTTATTGGCTTTTGCAACTTAGATAGGATGCAGATTTGACGACCCAACCTTTGAGGTTTTAGGATTCTCAATTTAAAATTGGACGAGGTAATAATATTATGGATATCCCGGATTTCTTTTAAAGAGAGCGTGAAATTGGCTGGATTGGACTAGTAACTGCTTATCAACAAGCTATTGCACCACACATTATTTACGACAGCGCCTAAGACGGCTGAAAAATTAAGGTCAAATTAACAAACAAATTTAAATCATCCTTCTGCCTTTTTCTTTACTTCGTAGCTTGAGGTCAACTCAAGCTGGATCAAAGACCTTTAGGAACTTACGAGGAAGACCAGTTGACTAACCTACCCTTATGACCAACCAAAACGACAGTTAGAACTATAAACGGGACCTCAACCTGAACCTGTTCCTGAGAATTTACACCATCTTTTATTCATTGAAAAGAGAAACCATTGAGTTTCTTGCCGGATCTTCTTAGTGGAAGCAGCATTCCGAACCGGTGATAGATTCTGACTATTCATAAATGCTTTGTTGGCTTACATTAATAAAAACAATTTTGAGTTGAGTTGAGTTGAACGTCCAAAGCATTGGAGTTCCAGCTTAAACTCAAATGTTTAAAAAATGAACACTCCTTCCTCATAACTCAGGTGGATGAACAAAAGCTCTATCCCCTATATCCACCCCACAAGGACTATTGTTTCAATGTATCGAATACAGCTCGGATAAATCCTCGGACTGATCCTGAGGGTACATTATTGCCGCTTTATTTCGGGTTAGCGTCCAACCCTTGGAAATATGATGGTTCTACGATACGACGAACGCAGAGGTTGAACTTGAATTGCTTCTGACCAAATGAAGTTGTATTATGGTAAAACTAAGAAAATGAATCCTTAAGCCCTATTTGGAGAGGCTGTTTACTTAATCAAAATGTATTAGCTATTTCCATTTTGCGAATTAGGTATACATAATGATGTATAATATACGCCAGTCGATACACAAATCAGATTTGTAGATGAGATTATCCAACGTTCTCGAGGCACACTCGAGCGAATCCGAAACTCTGAGGCTTTGGCGTATCCTTCGTATAACCAAATCACAAGGAGATACGTAGGTACTTACGTATCACAGATACGTTAATACGCACCCATAAAATTCGCAATCTATTAAAAGCTTACAGAAATTTTCTGAAGATTTTATTACAATGATAGCCAGGCAAATTTGAGCTCTGTTGAGCTAAACATAGTAGATTTAAAGTGTTAACACTACCTATTATTGTTGATAATACCTGTATACCTATTCCCTATACAAATCTGAATTAAAATATATAGAATATATGCAACAAAATGGAATCTACTTGGCGTTAAAATACTTATGTAAGTACAAAATACATTTCGGGCGGTAATCCTACTATCCTACTATAATCCTATTATATAAATGCGAAAGTTTGTGAGTGTGGATGTATGTTTGTTACTCTTTCACGCAAAAAACTACTGTACGGACTCGGATGAAATTTGGGACACAGATAGTTTATAACCTGGATTAACACATAGAATACTTTACTTAACTCTACGCGGACGAAGTCGCGGGCACATACGAGTATTACATAATTATGTATCGATTAATTATACCTACTTATTAATAATTCTTGAATAATCATAAATACTCAAGTACAGTCCCTGACATACTGTTGGTTCAACTATGCTGAGTAATCCGAGAAGAAATTATTTTGAGCGTATGCTTCGCAAGTGCTTCAGATGAGTTTGTTGGGCGCCTCCTATTTACTTACTATTTAAGTTACGCTACGCAACGAAACAATACCTGGGCGTAATTTCTCTTGTCTTGTGCAAATGCTACAGAATAGGAAAATGCAGTATAGCCAGCCATACAATGATATTTTGTTTGAATGTAATATCGTATAGTAGGGTTTTGGATGGTGTTAGGATATCAGGGAAAGAGATTAAAATAATAATTTCCGTTCATTGAAAGTAAACTGTAAATTCGTAGTACTACAGTCTATTTATTAATCACCCTTCTTAGAAATTAATTTCGTTTATCAACGGATCAAGTCATTGACGAATGCGATTCAATCATTTAGGTACTTAAAGACACCTTAAATCAAAATTATGAACAATTTGTGACATAGATAATCACCAGCCATCAATTCCCACGCCACGCTCCGATCCCTTGGACCGCAGCCCGAGACGAGTCTCAAGGGCGCGAGGTCCTCGCCTCCGCGGTATTTATATTATGATGGAGTGAATCATTTGATTAGCCTCTGAACAAAAGCTCCTTTGTTTTTTTATCGTGATATATTTAGAATTGATTTTGATATACCTGTATCTAGAGCGAAGAACATGCGGTGTTGTGTAATAGTTGCGAGTCGATAAAGCTTGTATCTACGATATGTAAGTATGTAAAGGATGCTAGGCAGGAACATAGGTTAAATGGCAACATTATGAGACTACTTCTGTTGATCGGGACTGATGATATTATACTTATGAACAAAAACACGCATCTACTAACTTCTTCTGTCTTCATAATAATATGATAATAAAAAAAGGCTTGTTTATTGCTAATGAATCACAAATTCAAAATCACCCTTTTTGTATACGTTGTCATGAAATTATTTCCACTCCGTAAAATTAATCATTACAAGTTCGCAATACGCTTTAGTGCTAATTTAATTTTACATCAAAGCCTACTTTGAGTTTATTTCTTTATTAGTACGCGCGCTTAATTTTATAGGAGCTCTCTATTTTGAGCTAACAATTTATATTTAGTTATGTTCGTAGTTTTATTGTTAAATTATGGAAACATATTGGGTATAATGATAGTTTATTTCCCATAAATGAGTACTTATGCATGCAAATATATTTTCACAAGTTCTCGGTAATTGAATGTCGATTTTCTTGAATGAATCTATACATCTATACAAATAAATAAAATTGGAGTGTCTATTTGTAATATCAAAATAACACCTTTTCACTAAATGCATATGAAGGTACATACGACACCTATAACAAAAACGCGATTTAAATTTATTTTTTTGTCTGTCTGTCTGTCTGTCTGTGTGTTTGTTCCGGGTAATCTCCCAAACGGCTGGATCGATTTTGACGGGACTTTCACTGGCAGATATCTGATGTTATAAGGAGTAACTTAGGCTACTTTAATTTTAGAAAAACAATTAGGGTTCCGCGTAAAACAATAAAAACACATGAAATCAAAGAGTATCTCCGAAACGCTGGACCGGTTTTGGCGGGACTTTCACTGGTAGATAGCTGTTGTTATAAGCAGTAAACTAGGCTACTTTTATTTTAGAAAAACAAAATAAGCTTTTTTGTTAAGTTAAATTCCACGCGCACGAAGTCGCGGGCTCAGCTAGTAATATAATATGTATTTCATTGTCTGAAAGAAATTAATAATTCAATCAATAAGAAAAGGCAGACTTCAGAAACATGTGCTCGTTAGTAACATAGCATTTGATGTCTGTTTACACTGAACATTGAAAACGGAGTGTCAGCCATAAAGATATGCGTTTTGGTACGATAGCGTCTTTATTGAATATGGATCTACGCTTCGAGAGGAAATTGTATTGTATTGATCGATTCGAGCAAATAACGACGTTCCATTACACGGTGCATTCATGTAAATATTTACCACTAGCTGTGCCCCGCGACTTCATCCGCGTAGTATTGGATTATTGGGTTAAAAAGTATCCTATATGTTAATCCCGGTTATAATCTATCTGTGTTCCAAATTTCATCCAAATCCGTTCAGTAGTTTTTGCGTGAAGGAGTAACAAACATACATACATACATCCACACTCACAAACATTCGCATTTATAATATTAGTAGGATTGTATACTTAATCATCCATCGGCAATATTAAATGGATCGTTCATTGTTTACTATTAAATATGCGCGATTATCTGAATTGATATCCTTAAATCCTTTGTTAAATTTAAGAGTACCTTTTACTGTGACAGAAATTTACAAGTCATGGACTGCTTAATGGCACCCTTGACAGGGTCACTAATTTTCTGATGTTTGCTCATTAGCGTCAAAATGTTATTTTTGTAGAAAGACACTGTACATGATGCATCAATCTGAAATGATTTATTGTCTTATTTACGACTAGCTGAGCCCGCGACTTCGTCCGCGTGCAATTTAATTTAACAAAAAAGCCCGCTCCCGCTTTCTGAGCCCGCGCGACAGGACCCATTTTTTTTGTTTTTCTAAAATAAATGTAGTTTAAGTTACTCCTTATAGCATCAGCTATCTGCCAGTGAAAGTCCCGTCAAAATCGGTCCAGCCGTTTCGGAGATTACCCGGAACAAACATACAGACAGACAGACAAAAAATGTTTTAATCGCGTTTTTGCTATAGGTGTCGTATGTACTTTCATATGCATTTAGTGAAAAGGTGTTATTTTGATTTTACAAACAGACACTCCAATTTTATTTATTTGTATCGATTGTTTGCAGAAATGCTTTGTAATAACTTTTGTGCGGCCCTCCATGTGTATTTATAAAGTAAACCAACAAATCCTTCAAGGTATTAGAGAGGAGCATGAATTTAGTTTGCTTGAATTTTCATCCACGTCAATGTGTGATACAGTACTTTTCTTACAATTAATGATTTATCATCGTCTACTTATCTTAATCCCACCTACATGGGGTAAGTTCCCTTACCCACATTCCTTAAAAAAAAAATTTGCGACGGAAACAAAAAGGAATTGGTCCACGAACAACCAGAACCACAGCCAACTATAAGTGACACGAAAATGGTCATTTCAATGATGATTATTTTTAACTAGCTGTGCCCCGCGACTTCATCCGCGTAGTATTGGATTATTGGGTTAAAAAGTATCCTATATGTTAATCCCGGTTATAATCTATCTGTGTTCCAAATTTCATCCAAATCCGTTCAGTAGTTTTTGCGTGAAGGAGTAACAAACATACATACATACATTCATACATACATTCATACATACATACATACATACATCCACACTCACAAACTTTCGCATTTATAATATTAGTAGGATTAACATTGCGGTTTCGAACACAGATTTAACCAAGAATTTATAAAATGGTAGCCCGAATGTTGGCAAGCCTGGCGGTGACCGACCATTGCTTCTCATTCTCCGTGGGATATACATAGATTTTTTGACAAATTGAAAAATTTGTTATCCTCAAAATTACACTTTATGGCTTCACTAGAATCTTTCAGTACCACGTGTCTCAAGACACACCTTAAAGAGTTGAGTCTGCTAATGCTCCTAGCTCAAGGACACTTTGGAGGGGATGCGCACCAAGGTTTGGGAAGCACCCCGGAGTGGGGAGAACATAGCTTAACATTTGGTCAACTTGAAACTGTAAACAAAAGCCTATGTCAGACCTCCAGAGAAAATTATGATTGATTGAATAGTATATATTGAATTTAATAGTATGTCCTACTGTGGAAGTAATTGATAGTACCCGCCAGTGTACACTGAGAACATTAAAATGTCCATTGTGCACGTGTTTTATTTGATCAAGTGTTATGTTACACTTGTATTGTCCGAGCGAAGTGTAACGCAGGGCTGTCAACGAGCTGGAAAGGCTGGAATAGATTTGATTGTGTAATTTGTTGAATTAGTTTGCGTTGGTGTGATACAGAAAATTCTGTATTTTTTTTTTATATTTGTGCAGCTTATCAAATTAAGTGAGTTTTATCACTGCTCTTCTGTGATATTGACTTAAATACATTATCTGTGATAAGATCACATGGAAAAGGATAATTTACATCAATTTATTTTTTTCCAAAAAATATTTAAAACTTGCGACGGTGGAACCAAGCTGTAGCCAATTAATTACAGATTATATACGGGCTGGCTCGATTGCAGTAGTACCATCCTCTCACGGAAGATCGGCGTAAAGTAGCTATTATAGCTGCGTTTCGTACAAAGAGTGAGAGGTGGGAAGCCTATCCATCCTCCCTACCTTCCCTCTGCCCACTACACTACACTTCGGGTCGACAACGTGCGAGCAATGCCTGAGGTATTACAAGCATCTATAGGCTACGGTAATTGCTTAACATCAGGCCGGCCGTACGCTTGTATGCCGACTTTGTTATATTAAAAAATAGCCTTTCCTTAGCTTTACGCTTGTACTAGAAGTAGATGTGTAAATAATATCGTTGTTTTAAATTATTTATTTATTTTATCCTCACTGCACCAACCCTAGCCGCTGCATATCGGTCTTGGTTATGTTTCGTTATTCTATATCGGTGTCAGGGCAATGCTTCGTACGCGCGTGCTGCGTACAAACATACTCGTCGATATTTAACTGTATCCGCCAATGTACCAAGGTTAGGTGAGCGGTGCGATACAAGATTGTCTAGATTTTAGACCTAACACTTCTGGGTTTCACTTGGCAACAGCAAAATAAGGATAAGGATATAGAGCTCGAATTTTTTTCGGTGGTAAAGGCAAGCTCTTGGCAATTGACTACAGTTCATAAACGGGGTGGCGTGACCGGGATAGGACGTACAGTCAACAAACTCGACGCTTGAACACCTTAAGGTTGCATTTAGTGTGCAGTGACCAGCAGCCACCTGCGGCTAGCATGGTCATTAAAACAATTAAAACAAATGGCTAACCAAAAAAAGGGCTTTTGTCACATCGGTCGCTTTTCGTCTCATTGGACAACAACATAATGGGCGAGGCAACCTATGATTGCTGCCTGCAAGCGAAAAGTGTTCAAAACTGATCAAGCGTCTACTTTGTTGATGGTACCACCCTCTCACAGAAGATCCGCGAAAGTGACAATTAAGGCTGTGTTTCGTACGATGAGTGAGCGAGCCGGAAAGCCCTTTCACGATAGCGATACGATTACGTTAGGAATAACCGTGAGTTATACGTTTGTTAGGAGTGGCTAGTCGATAGCGTCGTTATAATATAGTATAGCAGAATTGGTGGTGTCTCGGATAGCTGAAACAATTTAGTGTAATAATATTATACAGTGGCGTTATAACTATAAACGTGAGCGCACTCCTAACACAAGCATTAGCTTAGCTGGAGAGCTGACGGGAATACTAGAAATGTGATAAACCCACATTGCTGGTAATCTTTAAAAATATATATATATTCAGACTCCAGCGACTAATAAGCAAAACAAGCTTACGGCAGCGTAGAACACTAATATGATAATAATAAAAAGTAGTAGACAGTGTTTAAAATTCCGTTCGCAGACGTTTCGAAATATTCCACAGTGGGCACATCGCAGCTATTCCATTAGTGTACGGTCCTCGCGCGGAGTCCCCTGGGATCCCTCGCGAGATGTGCAATCGACGAAGGTGGATGAAAAAGAATCGTATAAAGATATGTTACCCTCTGTCTTATCTTTAGACGACCTCTTGGCGCAGTGCTTCGAGCGTAGGCCGCTTAGCTCACTGCACATGGTGGTTGCGGTTTCGATTCCCGCCGGGGCAAATTACGGAAATGGCCTTTTCGTAATTTTCCCCGGTCCGGGTGTCACGGATCGCCCCCAGTCCATTGTACGGTGCCCATAGTACAAGCATTGCTTAGTTTGGGTCCATACAGTTGGTGTGTCCGTCTGGCGATATCTATTATTTATTTATTTTATCTATCGCTTGACAGTTGACACACATAAAAAAATGTTTGAGAGGTTATCCGAACGAAAATATTGAAGTGATATCAAACTTTTTGTAGGTAGGTAATGCGTGGGAATTAAACGATCCACAAATGCAGCCGCGTCCAATATGTAATGCAACACGTCAAGCATCTATTCACAAGTTCTTATGATTGCATTTTGTTTGTTCCAGGTATCTTGGCAATGATGGCATGAATTCGTGGTAAGGATAACGTAAATTTGGTGGATGAATATACCACGTACTTCTTGATTTGCCAATGATTATAAAAATATAGAAGACTAGCTGAGCCCGCGACTTCGTCCGCGTGGAATTTAACTTAACAAAAAAGCCCGCTCCCGCGTTCTGAGCACGCGCGACAGGACCCATTTTTTCATTTTTTTAAATTTTGTTTTTCTAAAATTAAAGTAGCCTAAGTTACTCCCTATAACATCAGCTATCTGCCAGCGAAAGTCCCGTCAAAATCGGTCCAGGCGTTTCGGAGATTACCCGGAACAAACACACAGACAGACAGACAGACAGACAGACAGACAGACAAAAAAAATTTAAATCGCGTTTTTGCTATAGGTGTCGTATGTACTTTCATATGCATTTAGTGAAAAGGTGTTATTTTGATATTACAAACAGACACTCCAATTTTATTTATTTGTATAGATGGTTGGTTCTGACGTCTGCACTGTGTGCTAAGGTTACATAATTTTGGACCAACATTATACCTACTACTATAGTTTAAGCATCACACACTTACTTATGTATGCTGCTGTGATAATACATACGTTCTAATGAGTGAGTACCCACCTTGCTTGTTTAGTGAATTTCTCTTGAAGCTCCTGAATTAAATCCCAAGCGTTGAGATGTGGTTACGCGAGCAAATAGGTACCTAGGTACCTATGCACTATAAATGTGTTACCACTCCGGCCGCTACTCCCGAGTGGAAATGCTACTTTGCACATTGTAAATCCTTCGAGGTTTCACCACCTACCTGATATGGGATTAGCTACCAAATACGCCAACGTTTATGTCATATTTCCCTTTGTCGTTATCTTGCGTATTTGGATGACGACGTTCTTTGAACTATGTTCGTATATTCCGCGGTAGGTTTCCTAGACTTGGTTCCTTTTTTTTATACAAGGTTCATTATTTACTTGTAGTTTATTTAATTTAGGGGTAGCGGTACAAGCGGTAAAAATGCCTTACGCTCCAGGCTATCAGCGTTCAACGCCAAACGTCTACATAAAAACCGCGTTCACAGAGTTGCCTCTATGGATAACGTACTCAGCCAAAGATCTTAGAAATTTTCACTGCGATTCCCAACGGTGGCGACCGCAGAGACATTTTATAAACGCGCTTAGGGTGTCTCCACACTAGTGATGTAACGAATGTTGGATTTTTGACATTCGCGAATGCGAATGCGAATATTTGGCTTCAACATTCGCGAATGCGAATGCGAATGCGAATGTTGACTTTCAAATAAGAAACCCTAAATTGAAAATTAAAAAACTTTTTAATATAAAAAATTATAAATATTTTCTTAAAACATTCTCGATCAGAACATCTTACTAAAAAAGAAACAACATTAAAATCGGATCATTTGTTTAGGCGCTACGATGCCACAGACAGACACAAAAATACACATGTTAAACTTATAACACGCCTATTTCTCGGAGGTTAATAAAGAGCGCGCAAAATGTTAGACTAGATTGACATTTCGTGTCGGCTGAACATAGCCGAACCCATAGGTTGAAAGAACGAAGTTAGTCACATAAAATTAATTCGAAGAGATTTGTTTTGATTTGAGGGTAGTTTAGTATACTTTTGATTAATCATATTTATTTTATATTCAAGTTTTATTGAGTTAATATTTTATATAGACTAACAAAAGCAATAGAGAAAGATCCTATTTATAATTTAGTTGCCTACCTCAAGACAGTTATTTTTTTTTCAAATAAAGTAAATAAGTGCATTATGTGCAAGTGAGCTAAGTTACGTTCGAGCCTGGTTTGCAGCCAGAGACTAACACGAGGGCTGTGAATTTTTGTAAGACCTAGAGAATTGCAGGAACCCTTATAGTTTCGGCACGTCCGTCTGCAATCACAGTAATTTTATACAGAGACTATTAGGGCTAAAATACTGCAAACTTGCCAAAAAATTGAGTTTATGTACCGCTAAAAAACTGTTTTTAAATTTTGAAAGTTATTCCATTGTACCTCTCGTACTTAAGAAAGGGGAGTAAAAAAAAATGTTTACACACCCCCTCGATTGAGGTATTGTTCAGTAAGTGTTTTAAAATTATTTTAAAGTTTCTTTTACAGTTTTTCAATATTAATTCCCGTTTACGAAATATTGAGCTTCATTGTGGCCTTTTTACTTAAGTAGCAAGAGTCATCCTTTAAATTAGAACCACATTATAAATAGATTATTATAGGAAATAAATAGTTATTTACTATTCATAATCAAAATAAGTAATTAAAAAAAATCTAAATTGAGTCTCAAACCACGCACCACTGATTGTGCACCCAGTCTTACACATGTCAACACATGCCAGTCTTACACATCACAACTTAATTATTTGAATTAAAAATCCTTATAAGAATTTTCATCAGTCCAAAAAGAAAATAAAAGTTTATGTCACTTTTGCTGAAGATGTCTATGGTTTAATAAATTTAATGACAGAATTTCTTACTATTTTATTTAAAAAGGTGACTAATAGTTAATTAATATCGCAGAAATTAATAGGTTTCGTAAGCCGCCGTATTCGATGTTTCCTATCAATAAAAAAAACATCACTTTTATTTTATGAGATCCGTAGTATCGAAAAGTGGCGGGATGTCTACGGAACTCTAGAGTATGCGTAGTCCGACATGCATTTGGCTGGTTATATTTATCTACTAGTTGCTGCCCGCGACTTCGTCCGCGTAGACTGAAGGAAAGTATTCTATGTGTTAATCCAGGTTATAAACTATCTGTCATCCAAATCCGTTCAGTAGTCTTAGCTTGAAAGAGTAACAAACATACATCCACACTCACAAACTTTCGCATTTATAATATTAGTAGGATGGGTCTGGCAAAGCCGGTGACAATTATTATATTATTTGAAATATAATAAATCGAATGTTTATAATATGTTTTATTTACAATGAAATTGAATGTGAAATAAATTTATTTAAATAGTTAATGTATTTATGTATAATATTTTAATAAACATCGTTTATTTATTGTTTTAAATGTTTACTATTTTTTATTTTTTACAATGATTTCAAAAATGTAAAGTCAGTAGCACTAGTGCGTAATAAGCTGCTTTATGAACCTAAAAGCGGTGCAATAAGGGCCACCCTATGAGGAAGTTTGTTTAGAAAATATATAATTCTTACTAGTTGTTAAAATTCCATATTCGTCTATAGATAATTTCCTTTTTGTTTTTCAAAAACATTCGCCAAACATTCGCATAGATTCTTGCGAATGCGAATGCGAATGCGAATGTCAAAAAATATGCGAATATTCGCGAATGCGAATGCGAATGCGAATATTCGTTACATCACTACTCCACACTATTCGATCGAGCTACACCCAACATTCGCAGCCTTCGTACTACAGTTTGACTGTACAACCTTGAGAGTATGAGATTTTCGATGTGTGAAGACATCTACCTAGTAGGTAGATGTCTTCACTCGGGAGGCTACTTCAAGCTTTGACACCATCAAATATCGATTGAGTGATCGATACTTTTCAACACAGCAGGCAGTGCCTCTAGCGGAAGCGTGCAGCTTCACTGGTGAATGTCTAGAGACTATTCGATAGAGATTCGATTACGCTCTAAAATCGTACTAACCCCAGCGGCTTCTTCTGATCCATATGGCACCACAATCGTGATGTATTCTCTTCGGGTACTACCTGACCGCCCCGGCGTCCGTTTCCGCCGCGCGGTCATCGCTCGCCGGTCGCCGGCGGCGGGCCGTTGACATCGCTTTGTCTTGCGCCGATCGAACATTGTGCAACCCGTCTGCACGCCCGTTGATGCACGAATCCGGATTGTGGATGCGGCATTCGTGACACTTTCCGGCTTCGCACTCGAGAAAATTTGTTTGTTTCAGTATTTTTCTTTAAATTTGTATAGAGTAACGAGTAACTATGTTGAGTTGTGTCAATTGAATACTGATTCGTTTTCTCCCGTTGTGAACTTGTATACAAAGTACCAAAAGTCTCCTTTCGGAGTTAGTGCAAGTGTCAAGTAGGTGAAGACTGGTTACATACTTTCATTAACACAGTTTGTAAACATTATCTTAGTTAGGCATTAATGAAACATCAACATTTGCGTCTGTATATTACAAATTCATACAAACATAATAACAGTTAATTAAATAATGTAATGTTGAACGTATAAATCAACAGATTGACTGTTTTTGCTTAATTTAATAATTTGTTTACTTAACTTGATCAAAAATTACAGCCTGACCTCCCGGGTCCACCAACTCCACAGGCTTAATCATCTCATACCATGATAAAAAGAAGCTTGACGAATTAAAAAATAATAACATTTTATTCGTTCATTCTTGCTATAACGCGGTGCGTCTATGTTTTTCACAAGCTTTTATTTAACGTGCAATGTATGTTTGTCCGGGTGGAATCTTGTAACCTAATTTTAAGTCAGTTATCTTTAACCGATTGAGCTGAAATTTGGTATACACGTTTATTTTGGAAGACAATGCATGCTTAGCTATGTGACGTCATTCTAATTCCAATATGGCGGATCATCCAAGATGGCGGACTAGTTATTTTTTCTGCACTACCACAGTATGGGTAATTGGGTATCAAATGAAAGGGCTCGCTGAGGAGAACACGAAAACGAATACAACGTCACATTAAATCCAATAACTAAAAATGCTTGTTGAAAAAAGTTTTTTTACCATTCATTTATTATAAGAAATATCACAGTGACCATTATCTATAGTACTTCATATTATAAAGGCGAAAGATTTGATTGTTTGTTTGTTTGCATTGAATAGGGTATGAAACTACTGAACCGATTTGAAAAATCTTTCACTGTTGGGAAACTATACTATCCCCGGGTGACATATGCTATATTATATTTACAAAAATATTTGGGATCCTTACTAAAACTCCAATAATGTAACCGTAATGTACCCGTGCGAAGCCGGGGCGGGCCGCTAGTAAACTAAGTATTTTATCCGTCTATGCTGTGCATAAGCAAAACATATGAGAAGGTATTAATATGTTTGCGAACACGTAATAATATTAAAAAGTATCGTTTCGCTGGTTAAATGCGAGTTTAATTCGTACGAATTTTGGTTGATTTAAGCCGTAAAACCGCAAGCATGAAAATTACCGAAATAAAACTAAAAGCTTTAGGAATTGCAATTTTGTTTTGACTTTGCAACTATTTAGTATACTTAGGTAGCTTTTATTTCAATTTCTCATGGACCAATTTTATGACAGCCAGACGTTTTACGTAACTTTCCGCCAGCGACGATGCACCACGAAGGTTAAATTTATGCGTCTGGTCGCCTCCTCCATTACGTCTAGTAATGCAACGAGGTCCTTCGGCTTGCAGTTTCAACAATGCACACTCAGTGGTGCAGACGTCACTTGAGCGCGCTAGTCGCCGCCCGACGACGCGCCGCGTGAATTGCACATCCAAATAGTTTGTTCGTAGTTCTGTGACACTGACGGGTTGCAAGCTGGGAGGTTCGCCGCCGGTGTCGGAGGTGCGTTTAATTAGAACTTAGAATATTAGGCTTTTTTTACTCATGTCGATGCTGAAATTTTCAGTTCTTGAAGATAAAAGCCTTACTTTGGCATTCATAAAATAATTATTCAAAAGCACTAATTGTACAATATTAAACCTTAAAATCAAGTAGGTATGGATATACGCGGAATTATTGTTGAAATAACAAATCACGAACAACACGTTGTTTAACATGAATTTACAAAACATTGTAATAATTGAATAAGTAAATAACTTCGGAAATAGAACTTTTGAAAAACAACGCTATAATTTAACATGAACGTTTCCCGATATCCCTTTGTTGACCGACAAAGTATTGAATGAAATAAATAATGAAATTCAGGTGTTTATAGAACGAGAGTTCTGTAATAATAAATAAATGAATGAATATATACCGATTTTAAAGAAAGTTTTAAAATAATGTATTAAAATAAAAATGATATAAGTACCTATATTATACTTGTTACCTAAATCCTTATTGGACTATATTAATCGTTTGGATTACCAATTATCGTAGTTGTAAGGTTTAAAAGAAATTGAGAACAAAAATACTTCAGTACTTACCTACTACAATATGAGTCATGTAAAAAATCTGTGTTTAAAAAGTTGTCAACCGATTTCAGAAACGCTTTAACGCTTCAGAACGCATGCCAAGTATGTTTCATACTCGAGGCGTTCGAGTGAAATTTCCGTTTTACTGTAAACACATAACGGAGATACATACACTCACGTATTAAATATTAAAGATATTTTGTTATTCATCAAGAGCCGTGTTTCTTGGAATTTTTATATTCGTTAATCGCACCGCACGCACGTGCCATTGTATAGGTATTTTATTCTTACCAATTAATTGTACGAAAACCCTATTAAATATACTTATGTAGTGTTTTAAATAGAATTCTCGAAATGAATCTGGATAAACTCTTGTACAGTTTTTAAAAGAAAACCATTGACCTGGATGAAAAAGTGACGCTGATGGATTCAAAGCTGGCTGAAGGAGATATCGACCATAAGACTAAGACTATATACGAGTATATACTGTAGGTACGCTGCGTTTTGTTATTCATGTGTGCAATTAACCATAGGCCGATAGTCGATCGATGGTAGACTGAAATTTGCTTTATGTAGAAACTGTCAATGGACGTCCACTCATCTTGTTCTACCATCGATGGATGGATCGATCGACGGTCGATGGATTAGTGTAGTAACATTTAATAGTACCTACTATCAAATTAATAATAAGTGGCATATCTCGACTTCTCACAGTCCAAATAAAAAGTCAAAGTAATGCAATAAAAAATCAAAATAATCACACCACATCTTACCTACAGGTTCTGGACCACCATCGGAGCACCCACACACCCAAAGCCCACTTCATAATGTCCAAACCATAAGTTATTGATGGTCGAATAAACATTTCCGAAGCACATTTTCCATATCTTAATGCTGCGTCAGTCATCGGTCGGTAATGATGCCTATCCTATCTGTGCTTCAATCGTCTGTCAGCTGGAATGGCGTCGGCCGTCTATTTCCCTTCACACTATACATAAAAGCACGTGTCATTAAATATGAACGATTTATTCCATACGGACACCAGTATTCTCACTGGTTTCTCGTATAAGTTTGCGTCTAGACAGCCGACTATCTTAAACTCGTCTAAGAAACCTATCATAATGTAAGAATGTCTTAGTCCTTGTTCGAATTTAGGTTTCTGATTATCTGTGCCGTATAGGTGTTACCTAGATGTTACATTAGAATTACAGCCGAGTAATCTTGCATTCTCTGTTGATGTTATAATTAAAAATAATCGACTGGGAACGAATTCTGTTGATTCAATAAAAATCCAAAAACACGATGTGATTGGACACCTATTACTCGTATCTCCCGGCATATAAGTAATTCGAAAAATGCCAATAGTAGGTATGTGTAGAAATATTGGTTCTTAAAACCAAAATAGAAACCAATTTGCTTCATGAATAATGTATTTACGAGTGTCTCATTTTACTGGCTGGTCTGCGATATTTTGTTCATACCAAATACGAACTTATATTTAGGATTCTATAATTGATTGTTATACCACTCACGTACCTAAAGGACAGATACTTTACGTAAACTGAGTAAGAAAAAAACAATCTTCACACTATTATTTTGGTCTTAAACCTTCCTAAATGTCTGAAAGCGAACTTACAAAATGCATTAACATTATTAATAAATGTTACGTTATAAAAACGTGTTCTTATTAAGATTATTATAATGACATAATTCTGTTACAAATACGGCTTTCGTTACGTAAGAAACGTTACAGTTAAAGGTCAAACATGGGCCAGTCATCACGCAATTGACCAATCACCTTGTAATGAAAGTGTAATATATTTAGAATGTGGACTTCCAATTTCATTTGGCCCTAAGGTCCCATGGGTGCTGAACGATCTTGAGCAGCATTGGAGCAAGTTACTAATGTATCACGTTTTGAAGCGAAGCTTCTTTACGGACGTTCGGGGCGCTCGCTGCCCGGGCACTAAAACGGTAAAAGCGTTACGCGTTACGCGTTACACGATGACGTCAGAGCTGCGGCGCCCTAAGCTTTATACTAAATATCGCTTGAAGGTAAGATAGAACATTGGTAATAATTTAAATATATCTAAAAATTAAGAATACTTAACAATTTTGCGTGTCATCAAGCGTTCACCCATCTTAGTACTGACCGCGCCCGACGTTGCTTAACTTCGGTGATCGGACGAGAACCGATGCATCCAACGTGCTATGGACTTTGTTGATAAAGGTTCCGAATAAAGTAACCCATATCTACAATTCGGTACATACGATATTTTAGTTGCCTTATACTGGATAATTTCATCATATTCAGTTGGTAATAGGTCTGGCCTAAATAGTAACAGACGTGGGTTCAAACCTACAAGCAATTTAATTATTGTTTCATATGAGATTTAAATATTTTTTTCCCTTAGAAATTTTGCACTAAATGGTAACAGACGTGGGTTCAAACCTTCAAAAGGTACAACGATATACAACTGCAGATAGATACCATCAACCAATCACTTTAGATGTCTGATATATAGGTACTTACTTACTAACAACAAAAGATGTCGCATTTCGTTCAATAGGTACGATAGCCTAAATGAAAATCTGGAATAAGCTAGCGAGACATAATTCAAGGTTCCTACCCAGGTAGGTGGGTACCAATGCCTAATATCATTGATTTTATGTTACACTTTGCCTAACCTGTTTCAAAACTTTATGCACGCCACTAATAATATACCTAATATCTTCTGTAAAGCTTCGCTTCTTTCGGGCGTCCCTAGACGGCACTGATTTTTCTTTCCTCAGCATCGTATATTAACACAGTCTACAATTTTTTTGTAGCGTTCCGTTTGCGTAAGCCTTTCCAAACCCTTTAAGATAGATTTTGTAAATTGTGACGGCGGCATGCTTCCGTTATGGCGATAATAATTATGATTACGTAAGAAGATAGTGTACCAGCGGCTGTTCCGTAGAAGCTATCGGAATTGTCCATACAATACAACTTTAGGATACTGGCGCAATTAATTTTATGCCAGTGAACTTATCTTTATATGAACCTACACCGATTAGTTACTTAGTCCCGTCATAAGAAAATAATGCAATGGTAACGTTGCAGTACGTGCTTTCAATTATAATCAGTCGAAATGAGGTTGGAAAGTGAAATGAAAATCGATTTATTTAAACGATTGAAATTAAACAAAATTCTGGGAATAAACATTCAAGTAAACAATACGTGAAGCTATTTAACAAAGTGAGTATATTTCCAGAGAAGAATATTATGGTAACCGTCAAACCAATTTAAGGATCATCATCATAATTCCAATGAAAACCGCGTCTACAAACCGCAGGTAAAGCAACAACAAAGAACAATCTTAATGCAAAATTAACTGCTAAATATGAATGAAAACCCACGGAATGGGGTCAAGTGTTTGCAACCATAGGTACAGCTGGTGGCCGATATGATATGAACGCGGATTGTGGTTCCCCACTCGACTTGCCCCAGTTTTTCGCTCATGGATCCGTTCAAGTGACTGTTTCGCCGTTTTTTGTGGAAAATTTTCGCGAAAACACAACACTAAAACTTCTTTGTAAATTTTTTTCTGATTTCGATATAGGTATGCGAGTAAACAAGGTATTGCCCGCGTGGTTCTCGAATGAGAACTTACAAATAAAGGCGACCTTTTAAAACCAGTATAGTTAAGGGTTTAAAAGTTCAGAGTTACATGACTGAACAATTTGTTTTTATCAATGTTCTATGTATACTTTGAGGGAGATATTGGGGTAGTATCGTTAATAGTTACTGCAAAACACTAAAATCAAGTAAAAAGGAAAGAAAAATAATTATGAGCAACTGAGCAGTTGATCAGTGTAGTATTTTGACGTCGAAAACCAACACATTTGTTTATTTTTTTATATCGAAGTTTGCCGTTCGGTGATATCAAAAGCTATAAGAAATAATAATTAACCCATTGTAGACGATTCTGATTTATTTTGTTCCCTAATTCCAATTTCCCTTAGGGGTGGAATTTTTCAAAATTCGTTCATAGTGGATACTTATAAATAAACCTGTTATAAAATGTATGTTTCTAATAGGCTGTTCGTTGATAAATCAGTCAGTCAGTCAGTTTCTCCTATTATATCTATCTATACAGATATAAGTAGAATTCGGCCGTTGTCGGGTTATTTCAAAGCACTTTGTGTTATGCTAATTCTCCATTGAAAACACTTTTTTGCCGTAACTCTAAAATAGTTTTTCCTTGAATGTTTAGTTGCTGTTAGCGTTCCAGCAATTCACTGCTCTAAATATATTATTTTTATGCTTGGATTACGTAGAACCATGATTTACCAGCGTTTTAAGGGGCTGTGGCCAGAAAAATGAATCGCGATTTTGGGTCATCTGACACTCGCATTCGCTAGCTACGTCATGACGTCGGCACTACGGAAATCTATGGAGCAGCCTAAATAGTTTTTTTTTAACAGAATTAAAAATAGAAGGAGGAAGTTCTCAGTTCAGTTGTTTTTTTATGTATGTTACCTCAGATCTCCGTCATTTATAAACCAATTTGAAAGAATATTTATTTATTAGATATTTTATTGTTTATATTATTATTTATTGATACTTGTAGGACCCATTGAAATTTTACAAAAATCGGTTCAGTAGTTTGGGAGATGGACTATTTACAGTTACCAGCAATTCAATACGTGGTTTACCATTAAAAACATGACCAAAACTTTATTAAAAAAATATCGACTCCAAAAAAAACCCGGGTGCGCTAAATAAAACGCTAGAAATGTTGAGGTCCCTAATTTGGAGACAGTGTCAATTCAAGTAAGTAGGAGTTGGTAGGTACCTAAGAAGCTATCCTAACGTAGAGTAAAGATTCCACCACTGCAGCGACTCCATATGAAATAAATTGTCATTTCTAGCTTTTTAGTGCAGGTTTTATTGAAGTCAGTTCAATTTTTTTTATCATTCCTTAGTCGCCCATTACACCAAAAATTTGGGCGTCAAGTATACTGATTCCATGTGCCCGCGGCATAGTCGAAGTAAAGATGTTCCGTTTTAAAAAAAAACCGGTAATAAATCTTTTAACACAAAGGCAATTACAAATTGAATTATGGCGAAAAATTGTATTTTTCTTAAATTCGGTAGTTAGCTAGATTATAAACGTCCGATAGTAAGGTCGGTCGTCTGTCATCTTGGAATCTAAAATTTACGTCATAATCGTAATCGGCACGCAAAAAACCTATGCCAGATTTTCCCAAATATTTGAAGTCGGCAACTTGGGATTAAAAAATTCACATAATTATACTTCATAAAATATAGCTTGATCGCTGCGACAACTGTCAGTAAAATCATGCCTATGAAGTCTTGAATTTCATAATAGTACAGACAGTACCTGTCAATGTCATACTTTATGGGCATGCCGATCTAATTAGTGATGGGCGATGAATCATCGTGACCACAGACGATATTTGAAATAAAACTTAATTTATCTTTTAATTTGATTGTATATTTTATTATCATAACATTATTTACATTTGTGCATACTGGATCAAAAATAATAGTGACAAAATAAAATCTAATTTTGGGAGCGGGACGTCCGATTTGATAATATTTGCGAACAAGAGTTCATAATTAATTTACAAGATTGTTTTAGCCATTCAGAAACTGACCGAGATATGGATTTGGGTTGTACTCCTTTAAGAGAATAAATGTAATTTTATATTAAAATATTAGTTTTTAGCATTGATTATAGCAAGAAACATCCATCATTTCTATCGACATTTTTTTATATCCTGACAACCCTATAAATATCACTTTGACTTAAGTCGCAGATATCCACATTAGTCATGGCATCTCTTTATGACTAATTATTGCAGAGCTAAGTGGGATGGAAATGATATCTATACAAATAAATAAAATTGGAGTGTCTGTTTGTAATATCAAAATAACACTTTTTCACTAAATGCATATTATGAAAGTATATACGACGCCTATAACAAAAACGCGATTTAAACATTTTTTGTCTGTCTGTCTGTCTGTCTATCTGTCTGTCTGTCTGTCTGTCTGTGTGTTTGTTCCGGGTAATCTTCAAAACGGCTGGACCGAATTTGACGAGACTTTCACTGGCAGATAGCTGATGTTTCAAGGAGTAATTTAGGCTACTTTAATTTTAGAAAAACAATTAGCGTTCCGTGTAAAAAAATAAAAATATATGAAATCAAAGAGTATCTCCGAAACGTCTGGACCGATTTTGACGGGACTTTCACTGGTAGATATCTGTTATTATAAGCAGTAACTTAGGCTACTTTTATTTTAGAAAAACAAAATAAAAAAAAATGACTCGTGTCTCGAGGGCTCAGGATGCGGGACGGGCTTTTTTGATAAGTTAAATTCCATGCAGACGAAGTCGCGGGCTCAGCTAGTATATAATAAATTTAGTTGGTAGATTTATTTAACACATAAAGGAACGAAAAATTACAAGAGAGTGACAATTGATCTTTTTAAACAATTGACAGAGAATAAATCCAGAAAAAGAAATCAAATATGAAATTAAAATAAAACCTTTTTAAAAAATAAATCCCATTGATTCAATATTGCCGATTGGTTAAGCCCGCGTCTTGCGGGCTGCTACCAGGTCTCGGGTTCAAACCCCGGCTCGAACCTCAGGATTTTTCGAAATCTATGTGCGAATCATAATTTCTATATGATTATCACTTGCTTACGGTGAAGGAAAACATCGTGATGAAACCTGCATGTCTTAGAGGATTTAAATTTTCGAAAGACATGTGAAATCCGCCAACCCGCACTGGGCCAGCGTGGTGGATTATGGCCTGAATCCCTCTCGTGTTGAGGGGAGGCAAGTGCCCAGGAGTGGGACGTCAAAAGGGCTGAAACTATTATTTTACTAAATATTGAGCTCCGCAATGGCCTTTTTCACGTAATCACCTCTAACTGGTGGTATTTTAAATTATTCGAATTGATATCGGTCACGGATAAGATCACTTACACGTCTGTGTTAATGCCAAATTAAAATTTATTTTGAATATTTTTTCACTGTTGTATGTTATGACATATTCGATTACGTCATACGAATACCTATGTCATACGATTATTAACATACAAATAAATAAATATCGCCAAACGAACACACCAACTGTATGGTCCCAAACTAAGCAACGCTTGTACTATGGGTACCATACAATGGACTGGGGGTGATCCCAGTGTCACCCAGACTAGGGAAAATTACGAAGAGGCCATTTTAGAAATTTACCCTGTCGGGAATCGAACCCGCAACCACCCGATGCAGTGAACCCAGCGGCCTACGCTCGAACCACTCCGCCAAGCGGCGGCCAAATTATATTTTTTAGTACATTTTAAATAGTCAAAAATATAAGTTGACATTTAAAATACCCCTTCCCCCTGAACGACGTTATAAATAAACAATGATTATAATATAAAATATAATTAATAAATCATTAATTAAATAGGTAACCATATCGTTAAGTACTTAATATGCAAAAGCAATGTCTACTGAAATACATGTCTTTAAATAAACGTATGTTTTCTCATAATGTCTCCCTTCGCCGTTCAGCAAGTGAAAATTTACGTTGGAAATTATATGGAAATAGAATAATTAACTTTAAAAAAAAGTCAGAAAATCTGTCAAATTACTACTATATACAAGTACATATAGTATCGGACTCGCACTTGACATATTTTTTATTTGACCAAAGGAGTTTCCACTCTCTTCGTTTACGTAATGGTTACGTCGAATTTATTTAAATTCGGATCTGAAAAAATTCGGCATAGGTCCGACCTCGATGACGTCCGCAGACGACTGAGCTAGTTAGAATATGACAGTGATGCAATGACTTCATGTATAGAAAATATGAGATGACACTAGTGACCGCGCGCTCGGAAGTTAAACCACATAAGCGCTAAACAATATTTCTTTGGTTTTTAACAAAACTAGGGAATTAATTAAATTTTTCGGTTATCCTGATCCTAGATATCATCATTTACTATGTTTTAGAAAAAAATCGTGATCTAATTCGTAATAATATCGTGGATGAAACGAAAATAAAAAGCAATAACAGCCAACATTGGATTTTTTTTCTATCGAGGAAATTTCACTTAATCGTGTTTTCCTATATATGTAATCCTAGTTAATGTTTTTGAATAACATATATCTGAATATAAGCTTCTTAATCTATAAAATGATAGAAATATTTCGAATTAAAAACCCAAAAATTGCGAATGCCTCCTCTTAATTCTCCCGCAATGACAGGAGTTCTTTACATTATTTACAAGAAAACTCACCAAACCGTCACAGCCACAGGCACAACTTGTATGCTGACTATACAATGAACTGATCTATCATAACAAGATCATAATAGAGTTCAGGTTATATCGGGAACACAAAAAAAAAGATGTTTTAATAAGACACGCCTGTCCAATCGATTTAAACCCAGCTTTTTTTGTATGTTCCTTCTATGAGCCTTATTTATGGTTGGTGAAAACCTGTTCTCCTGTATTCAATATTAAATAAAAAAAACATCTTACTTTTTCTCTGACCTCAACCACCATTCTACAAAATGTATCAATTATACAATAATAAATATCATAATGCCCAGATACTTGTATATCATTTGGTCTATTTTCCATCGCGGTGGCTTCACGAATCGGTCAGATTACACACAACGGCGCGTGCACGCCACTCGGGCCAAGGAACACACCAGATCATGCCGGCAGATATCGGGCGGGTCAAGGCACTCTGATCAACTGATTGGTGCCTTCCTATTCGTGTTTTGATTCTCTGTTGATTGGTATCAAGATTCTAGTCTTATTGTTGTTGGATTTTCAAATGAATGACGATTCGGCTTTTGTTAATTTTTATAACTGAATCACTGACTTGTTCACCACAAAAAAATACCACTTCAAAAGGTTTACAAGTCCTATAGCGCCAAAATCTCACAAATAATTTATTGGTTCTACCAATTTAGGTCGCTGTCAATAGATTTTCTTACATAAATATTGCTGAAAAGGTCTGTGAACCCCTTACGTTCATCTTATTTAGTAGATGTCATCTCCAACGATGATAATATTTTACGCAAAATATGCTTTAACCCAGAAAGGCACTTAGAGACATCAAGACTTAAGAGCAAATCTGGGCTTTCATTTTTTTTTGTCAACGCTACACCTCTTAACCTTTTGCTATTCGCTGATACATTCTCCGATGTCTGTGACAGGTTCAGTATGCTTAGTGCGAGTTTCATCGAGCAAATCGAATGACTTAACCACAGCGTTAATCGAGTATCCGTTGGTCACGTTGTAAAGTGAGTAGGCCTGAGTGTGAGTAACACACTAGTTAGTCGATCCAAATAACGTTTGCTCACCAAGTATAGCGTTTTTTTATTCATTATGTTGGTAGCGCGTAGTTTCTTTGCGATAAACCGACCAAATTAAATACAATGATTTTTAACGCCATTTGTATGGAGGTGTTGTACTATCAAAAATAGTCGTGTTACGCTTGGCGTCACGTGTCGGATTTTGTTGTGTAAACAAACTGTGTCTGTACCTATATCTCTATTATATTCCCTTCGTCTATATCTGTGAATGATTGTTTAAGAACTCAAGATTTAAAATAAAAGGGAAAATGAAAACAGCATCAATTAGACTTGTTAGTATGTTTTATGGAAGAGTAAGTAATCAAGATGCTTACAATATTTAAAGTGAGTTTTTGAATTGAACTTGTGATATATTTTGTGGTTATTTTTCTAGACATCGACAAAATCTTAGTAAGCCTATAACCAATGCAAGAGGTAGGATTGTGACCATCCAAGATTGTGAGCTTACATCACTGCTCAACAGTGATGGCACTGCTCGTCTTGTGCTGTTGCCGTCAAAAACATCCTCTAAGCGAAAAAAAATGCGTGCTGCCATTTTTTTCTTCAATTAAACTACACAGAAATTGAATTCCATAAAAAGATGTTCGTATTAGTATCGTTTTCACTACCAAAAGTTCCGTGACAAAGTTAACGCGCTCGGAAGTGAAGAAGTTCACGAACAAACTGTCAAAATAGGCTAATGTTGTAACTCGCACTCGCAAAAACGTCATTAGAGCTCGTTTAAATGCTCACTTCGATAAAGTTAGTCGATGGTCACGATCGTTGAGTTATCAAACAATCTCGCACTCACAAAATATGGTTTACAAACTTTTTGCTAGGTGGCGCTGATCAAACTCCATATAAATTAGAGTTAACTTTAACGCGACCGAGTAGTTAAAAAAACTCACACTAAGCATACAGTATGCTTAGTGCGAGTTTCATCGAGCAAATCGAATGACTTAACCACAGCGTTAATCGAGTATCCGTTGGTCACGTTGTAATGTGAGTAGGCCTGAGTGTGAGTAACAAACTAGTTAGTCGATCCAAATAACGTTTGCTCACCAAGTATAGCGTTTTTTTTATTCATTATGTTGGTAGCGCGTAGTTTCTCTGCGATAAACCGACCAAAATAAATACAATGATTTTTAACGCCATTTGTATGGAGGTGTTGTACTATCAAAACTAGTCGTGTTACGCTTGGCGTCACGTGTCGGATTTTGTTATGTAAACAAACTGTGTCTGTACCTATATCTCTAGTATATTCCCTTTGTCTATATCTGTGAATGATTGTTTAAGAACTCACGATTTAAAATAAAAGGGAAAATGAAAACAGCATCAATTTGACTTGTTAGTAAGTTTTATGGGTGAGTAAGTAATCAAGATGCTTACAATATTTAAAGTGAGTTTTTGAATTGAAATTGTGATATATTTTGTGGTTCTTTTTCTAGACATCGACAAGATCTTAGTAAGCCTATAACCAATGCAAGAGGTAGGATTGTGACCATCCAGGATTGTGAGCTTACACCACTGCTCAACAGTGATGGCACTGCTCGTCTTGTGCTGTTGCCGTCAAAAACATTCTCCAAGCGAAAAAAAATGCGTGCTGCCATTTTTTTCTTCAATTAAACTACACAAAAATTGAATTCCATAAAAAGATGTTCGTATTAGTATCGTTTTCACTACCAAAAGTTCCGTGACAAAGTTAACGCGCTCGGAAGTGAAGAAGTTCACGAACAAACTGTCAAAATAGGCTAATGTTGTAACTCGCACTCGCAAAAACGTCATTCGAGCTCGTTTAAATGCTCACTTGGATAAAGTTAGTCGATGGTCACGATCGTCGAGTTATCAAACAATCTCGCACTCACAAAATATGGTTGACAAACTTTTTGCTAGGTGGCGCTGATCAAACTCCATATAAATTGGAGTTAACTTTAACGCGACCGAGTAGTTAAAAAAACTCACACTAAGCATACAGGACACAGCCTTCCCAGCTTTCTATCAATTCTTTTGTGTCACTTATTATTAATCTTTGACTTCCCATGCTAGTTTACCCTGATAGTCTTCTCAGTCCTTAAAATGTATTGTTGATTAGCCAAGAGTAATACCTAAATAAATATCTCCAGACTGACACAGCAACTGTATGGTTCCGTACAATGGACTGGGGGTGATCCCAGTATCACCCATACATTAGCATTTTAGGAAAAGGCCATATTCGAAATTTGCCCTGACAGGAATCGAACCCGCAACCACCCGGTGCAGTGAGCCAACCGGCTTATGCTCAAACCACTGCGCCAAGTGGCCGTCGGTAATGTATAAAAAAAAAGTGAGGAACGGTGAGAAAATACATGACTTCATATACTTCCCCTTCACCACCCATTAGCATTGAAAGGTATACTTCAACTTAATGGGTTTTCACGGAAAAAAAACTCAAAATAGCCAACGATCGGGTCACAGCAAGTCGCTGTGTAATTTAATTTCCATGAAAACCCCTCGGTTCAGGGAAACGTGGGGGTGGATTATCCCTTTTCACGAACCTCCTCTGCCTAAAAGTTTCGTGGAAGGCTGATGTCAATTCCAAAATATTTTATTTAATTCGAGTTTCTTTTTGTGACCAAACTCGAAGGCATGATAAAACAAACCTAGAAAAACTGCAATATGCAATACACTAAAGCTTTGTCAAATCAGGTTGGGTACGAAGATCATATAAAATCTACATGAACAGAGTCAATCGATCGCACCTAGACGATACTCTCCGGTCGTTTGCCTCATCGAATTCTGTTATGAGATCATTATTCAATGTAATTATGATTTTTTACAACATACAGATAGTTCATATACCAATCGGGAGCTGTATTTCAATTTTAAAATCTATTTACAATTGCAAATTGAATCGATTATTGAATTGCGGGGCGATGGCCGCCGGTAAGGTCGCGGAGATCGGACGCAATGTAATGTTTTCTTAAAATAAATAAGTATATACTTCAACTGAACAATCATTGTGGTCGTCGATGAGCCTTCCTTATGAGGCGTAACTCCTTATTTACCTGATTCATACAACCAGTCTTCTTGCATATACAATCTGTAACAAGTTAATCAATCTACTTATTAATCAACTTGTTGTTCTAACTTCACAATAATGTTCTGCTTAATTTCAGTATGTATGCAATTGCTGGTCTGTGGTCCAAGCGCGAACGAACATCTAATATCATCAAAGTCTTGTAACTAACGTAATAGTTAGTATCTTAAAAGTGATAGTAGTTTCCGATATTACAGGCTAATGTATCTAACATTCTTATTTTTATACAATGAATTCTACGAACATGTGCTCTAATGCAGTTACCGTAGCTTATAGATGCTTGCAATACAAGAGGCATTAATAGTCTGCTTAGTCCGTTGGTTATAGCTTGGCTCCTCCACCGTAAATAATAATGATTAAACCTACTCGAGTAATACCTTCGTCAAATTCCCAAAGGCTATCACCAGGTTTTGATTGGAAAACTGTTTGGGGATCGTCCACTCCTCCCCTTCAAAACTCATTGCAGGATTAAATCTCACTCGTTTGGGTCCGAATTCGCCAAATCAAATATTTATCCACACTTGTTTACACGTGTTGGTGACTGCGTGTCAATTTGAAACGCCCTTTCACGACATTGTACGTTTACCGAGTCTATCAAATAGTTCGTCTCAGACTAATAATACTTTGGACTTTATCTATTTCAAGTCTTCTTTTTCGAGTTAATAGCATAACACTCCAACACACAAAGTACTTAGGCACATTTAATCGTGACTGACTAAGAGGTCATCTAAGTAAATAAAATGTTGCATCCAAGTGGATCCTGCAATGATTCTGGTCTAGATGTCACTGGGATTACCCCAGTCCATATACGGTCCCTATAGTACAATCGTTGCTTAGTTTGGGACCATAGAGTTGGTGTGTCAGTCTGGCGATGTTTCTTTATTCGCAAGAAATTAATAATAATTTATCAAACTCAAATTCAACTCTTAATATCAAACTCACATTGGATTTGCAACTTTGCCAGTAAAACCATAATCTAAAGTATTTGCTTTCCATATAATTATGCCATTACACTCAATTCCTGGGAGATTTTGCCTAATGTGTAATAATTGGGAGAATTTTTGTTATTAATGATCTTGGTTTTCATCAGTTGCTTTTTTCTTGGCTCTGTCTTTAGTGCGCATGAAAACTCATTTAGGTCAGGTTCACGGCTATTTATTTACGTATCGCGTGCTAACATTACAAAGCTAATTAATACGTGACCTTTCACGATCTGCGTATCTTTTTAAAGTCGGTCGCGAGCATAATCAGCTGCTGAAGGGTCTAGACTCGCGATAATTCGCCCCGCAGCCGCTGATAACCGGCGCGATAACGATTGTATTATTGTTTTGATGCGAATGCGGTGTGGTGAGCGTGCTTGTGATAATATTGTGACGTCGAATCGGCAACTTCGCGGCTTTTACGCAGTTAACTTGACAGTCAGCGCAGAGCTCAGTACCGAACACGCCCGAATCGCCACTGAAACCTTTCGATTAATAATGTAAATGTACACACATTGGTACCGTTTCCATTAGCATCGATGTGTGTGCGATGCGACGCTTTAAATTTTACAGCAAAATCTAGCACAGCGAAATCTACTAATCTACAATGTTTACGTGTTCATTCACACGCGTTGTATTGTGTGCGTGTGGCGTCGTTGCGCCTGCGCAAAGCGGCTTGCGACCGAGCCCTCTTTGTTTGTTGACAAGCCGAGTGGTGAACTGAACTCGACTAACAATCTGTTCTGTTCGCGTGTGGAAGTCGTGCGCGGCGGACGTGCGTCGCGTCTTGACTCTACTTTGTTTAGAGCTATCGTGTTATCGCATACATTGGCTAAATTTAGTGGAAGTTATTTTAAAGATTTTTTTCCTCTTCTGCGCAATATTTTCATGTGAAGTGTTGTTGTGTGGCGAACTTTGCACGTCAACGTTTGGTATCGAAGATTTTTTTCTGCATCTAAAATTACGCACTCGCGAGTGTGCCAGAAGGTAATTGTTTACGCTTTATTTTTCTCTATACGTAACAAATTAAGTACTACGTGACAGGAAATGGTACACGAAGGTAAAACTTTAATCAACAATATCGCTTGCAATAATCTTGATCGTAGGGACTTTATTATATCAGTTAACTCATCGATCTGATACTTATCAAGGCCCCATTCAATGCAAATGCATACAGCGTTGCTTATATTGCAAATGATTTACACAAAGAAACTTTAATATAACCCCAGTGATTATTTCGAAAAGAGAGGACCAGGATTCGAAAGGCGATACACGGTCATTAAGATTACCGCCGCACGATTTCACCACTAATGAGATGCCGGCACGCGTCTGAAGACACACTTTGTCTCATTTCCACGCTTCTGTTGCAAATGGATACAGTTATAATTTGGCCGATCGCCGTAGAAGGCGCCTAGCGGTAACTCTTATAGTCGTCTGCTGGCCTGGTAAGTCGTCTCGCGGGCCGCGGCTAACGGTACATAAACTGCACCGTAGTATCTCACATACATAAACCATTACCAGTGACACGATGATTCAATTCTTTGCGGCCCACTGAACTGTACAGCGGTCACATCACAGTTACAAATTGTATAAACATTGCCACTGATAACTTTTGAACACAAATTTTGTATTCCCGAGCACAGTTTATAAGACGTTGCTTTTAAAATGACACTATATACACCAATAATGGCATATCCAAGATGACTCAAGAAGTCGTTTTTGACAAAGTTCAAAAAACTATTCTCTGCAAATATTTAAATTTTCTCGAACTTTGTACTTACCTATGTTAAAATCAATTTTCTCGAACCATGTAGGTATGTTAAGAAATCTGCCTTTGCCTTCAGTTAGTCTTTTTACTTTGTGAGTTCTATGAACTTGCTGATAATTTATATTAACCACCACTTTGTTTCCATAATTATCCTAGGTATAGTTAATTTTACAAGTCATAAATTTACAAACAGTATATAAGTACTACGAACAAACTAAACCTTCCTAAACAATACGGGTCTTTTGCACCCTACTCAGTTGTTCTCTTGAATTTCCAACAGACGTCGTAAAATTCTCAAATTTTATGGCTCGTGCTTTATAAGTTCAACAACTTGTACCTTTACAGGTAGAACTTCATTCGGGTGCATAATGAACACAATGTTTGGCCCTTTCTGCCCAGTTTTACCATTACAATAAATTTCGAAAGCCTGTAAAATATTTATTTCGTCAACCATTATACCTCTGTTACTTCAAAGTATTTCTTAAAGTAATTTCGAGCGCATCATTGATCCCGAAATCCATAGTTTTAAACCCCGCGGATGTTTTATCTTATTCTAGTGTGTTGACCTCATGAACGGTCATTATTCCTTTATGTGCCGCGCCTAAGATAAAAATAATCTAGTGAAAGTTGAATGCTTTTATTATCTACATAAACATGTATTCAGATATTTACATAGGTGCCTAGTTTGATTGCGAGTGAAGAATACATGTTTGCTACAGTTATTTGTGTTTTTTTTCGGCATGCGAAATATTTGTAAAGGTTCTATAGAAACTTTTTAGTATACTAACATACAAAAATAATGTGTCTCATTAGAAACACACACTCACACATCCTTCAATAACCGTCCGCGTATATTCTCAAACAAAAGTGAACAGTTCACAAGTAGTTGCGAAAATAACGGAGATCCAAGCGTTGAGTGGTAGTTAAGTAGGCAAATTCGATGAAAATCACTAGGTGCTGGTTGCTGTATACTTATACCACGTGAAGTAAGCCTATTAGTTTATCAATAAATAATCAATTTCAATAGTGATCATCATTTTAGGACATACAATAAGCTTGGGAGTGTCTCCACAAATTAGTGGTTGATAATAATACGTGATTCAGATTGGAGAAAGTCCACGCTGTTATTGCTGACAAGCAAGAATTTGGCATAATTCCAATACGCACGTACATCAGCCTCGGTAGTACCTTAAATCTTTTGTAATTAACTAGAATTCGCGCTACAATAGATTCTTGAAATTTCTTAATGAAAATGCTTTAGTTTATTTATCTAACGAATGAGTAATAGTTGTGCTTTTTGTCTGCTCTTTTCACGGATGTCATCAGCAATTAGAAGGTCAATTTAGGAGCTCTGTTTATAAATTTACTTTCAATTATTCGGTATTTATTTATTGGATCATAAGTTTAAAATTTAAGCTAACCCTATAAATGCTTTCTATTAATTGTTTTAAAGAACTAATTGCTCAATTAACTTAACATCTCGAAATATAAATTGGAATAAAAATAAAATTGCTAAGGCGTCGTAAAATGCATGATAGGTATTCTCGGTTTTAATAAATCCGGAGCCAGGTTGCACGAAAACGATGCAGATGTAGGCTCGTAAAATAAACTACACGACTAACGAATCTTCAATGCTCTCTTCGAACAGAGGAAACATTGCAAATGGATACGTTTTAAAATTTCTTCGGGTATAATACAAATACAGTATCGTCTTTGTCACATATTTCAAAGTAAACTACCTAACCTTTCCTGATTAAGAATCATCACTTACATAATAATCAACACATAAGAGGAAGCTTAGTAATTGGTATACTACAAGACTCTGTTCTATTTCAGTCCATAGTAAAAAAAAATGTCTTACGAAATCACGTAATTGCGATAAAAACGTGTAATAAATCCTTTGTGTTCGTCCAACCGTAGTGACCCCCTCACCTCTTTAAAGCTGGATAACCTTGAAAATATATTTGGACATTGTGACAAAGATTTCGTTGTTGTTACAACGAAACTTGAAGGAATTATGTCACTAAAACAATTCAACGCTGGGTAAGGCGTACCTACATAACCGCGAGAGGATTATTATTATAGACAATTGGCAGAAGTCGATCTTACCACAAGTAAAAAAGTATTTTAAGATGGTTAAATTAACAGAATACCTACGTATTCTTCAATAGCCCGAGAATACGTATAATGTATAAGCTTCTTGAGCGAGCAGTAGTATTTAATTCTTCTCCTGTAATTTAGCTTGTTGTGCGTCTTGGCTAAGCTGTAAGCACAACAAGCATCTGATAATAAATAAATAAATACGGATTATATTTTGCTACACGGATGTACTGTCACTACTATAGAGTCCTTCTCCAAATACTATCTGAAATCATTAAGATTGAAGCAAGGTCGTTTCCCGGTTCAGAACAAGGGCGACAACTTACTGTTATCAGCAGTGTTTACAGTTACAATTGACACTGATCGCGTATTTGCAAATTACTGCCGAAATTCAAGTTTATTTAAGTGAAATCTGCGTGCGACTGCTTTTTCATTATCATAACGGGTATCTTACTCGCGTACCGTTGTACTGTCTCAGGAAAGGATATAATTGGAGCCTAACGATGTATTCTTAAGGCATAAACTCGTCCCAGTGTTTTGGCGTACTTCCAGCGAGTTTAAGGAAAATATTTACACAACGGCGACTTGAAAATTCTGAAACCCTTTGTCGGATACCAATTACGCGCTCACACTCTATGTTATTGCGCCTCAGAACTAAAATAAAACGTGGCGCGTTAACGCTCATTACAATGGAAGCGACTTCAATAATCATATTTTGATCCATTATATGTAGGTATTGTAATCAGGTTTACAACGAGTTTCGCCTCTTGTTTTTGTATTCGAAAACACTTTGTCCTGTTCCATTTAAGGTTCTCTGAAATACAACGTTATATCATACTATTCCGTATACATAATCTGCAGGATTTGTTTTCATAGTTTACTTATGTAGTATGTACTTCTTGGAATCCGTGGAGGATATAAAAATTCGAAGGAATATTACGATTATTTTAAAATAGCCCAGGCAAAGAGCGATGAATATTTTAAGATGCATTTTCCTAAAGCGAAATTGAATTCGCGAATCTATTTGTGGAGTCTTAACGTTGAGAAGTTGTTGTGTACTTACATAATATTGCAAGTATTGCAACAGTAAATTTTGCTGCATACTCTCGTCTAGACGTGCGTGCATTAAACTGGAAACTACCAACTCGCTCTCTCCACTGCACTCCCGTCTGCCACGATACCTTTGCCATTATTTCTACTCGTATCTGGACGATTTTATGTCTGAACCATCGTCTGGGGTTTAAAAACTGCTATAATACTCAAAATTCAAAAAAAATCAAAATTGTTTTTATTCATGTAAGCCAACAAAGCATTTATGAATTGTCAGAATCTACCACCGGTTCGGAATGCTGCTTCCACTGAGAAGAGCCGGCAAGAAACTCAATGGTTACTCTTTTCAATGAATGAAAGATGGTGTACATTCTGAGGAACAGCATAAAAAAATAATATGAGCAGGCAACACCATTGCCACTAAATAGCTAATAGTAAATAATAATCATATATGTAATAATGTAAATAAAATGAGAATGCTAGTTTAGTGTGATGTGCATACCTACTCATACTTACATGAAATTCAATTAAAAGTTTACGAACCAAAACTCCTTACTTATACTCCTTGCTCCTTACTTCCTCTAAGCTTTCTGCATTGACTCTTACTCTAACTTTCATTAATAAAACAGGACAGTCTGGGCCATGGCGATTTAAAATATCTAGCCTATTGTATCCTGTCTAGACATTGGCAAACTCGTGTAATTTTATCCACTACAGTCAGTCCTTGGACCGTGTTTCTACACACACATTTAAAGGCTTTTGTCTCGTTTTTGCTCGCCCTTTTTTACCAGCCATTCATCTCTTATCTTAATATATTTTATTTTATTCTATTTCCGTCTCAATTCTGCGGCGTATTAAACTAATATAATTCGAAATTGCCTTTTTTCCTTATCAAGGTTTCACTTAAGCTGCTTCCATTTTGTCATTTAATTTCAGTTCTACCAAGTTGTCGCTTGGTTTCCAAATAATATCTTTTGTATTCGTATTACCAGGTATAACGTAATCCTCTTATGATATTATCTGTTCAAAGGCTAATGCTTGTTTGTTTACGCCACCAGTTTTTATATTTGACGGACCGTTTCTATTAACTAAAGTTACGAGACTCTTCTCCCTATGGAATTGATGCTTTGTGAATACCTCGCGTTTTGAAATGTACTCGGTCTGTGATGGTTAATTACTAATATACTATGCATTCACGCTTCGGTGCAGTATATCAGACTAGTTGTTACATGAAGCAATTTTACTAAGTAGTATGCAGATGTTTTTTTCCGTCGTCCATAATGTTCTTATTTTAAAACCCATTATAAAACTATTAAAATCATATTATGTATGTTTTATAACAATAGGTACCAGACATTTTCTTACTGAACATTGTCTAAATTATTGTGTTTGCGCTATACATAAGTCCAGACGTAATCGGAAGGTCAACTTAGAGACTGTTTATCGTTGTTTGTCCTTCAATATTATTAATATTATTGCGTTATTATAATAACTGTATTATTCATTAAAGCGGTAGTTGTATTAATGTTATGTTAATTTATATTATGTAATTAGTTGTTACACAATAATAGCAGTGTTATTTTTTCCTTTGTGATATTCAGCCAAGCAGGCAAGTTTTGATCACTTTGCGATTGTAAATCTGAGCAATCCAGTGACCCTAACTTTTTGTTGGTCCAAAAAAATAAGTACTTAAGTGAGAAATGTAACAAAATTTAATTAATTATGCACAAACACCTTTGTCAAGATGGTATCAAAATGATTGCCGAATTCGGTAACCCAGTTTAACTTGAGTCCCAGGTATATTTTGTCGATCACGGTCGGTGTAGGTATACACCAGTGAATCATCCACATTGTAGCCGACATGCCAGACGCTGACTGGAACGTTTCGAGGGCAGTAACCCTAGGTACCAAAACACGGATAAGGTTGGACATATCTGCTTGGAACCGGATTATACTGGATATGTATCGTCGCTTTTAATGAAAATAATGTCGAACAATAGGACGATTGCGAACATTGTATAGGTACATACGATCTCAAATGTGTGGCACAAGTTATGTAACAAACACGCGTGGGATCATTCTGTTTACAAATATGTAAGCTGCGGTGTTTGTAGAACTTTATGTACAGTTTATTATAGGTAACCAAAATTTAAAAATGCTGAAATTGACGCACTTTATCTATACAAATCAATAAAATTTGAGTGTCTGTTTGCAATATCAAAATAACACCTTTTCACTAAATGCATATGAAAGTACATACGACAACTATAGCAAAAACGCGATTTATAAAAAAATTGTCTGTCTGTATGTTTGTTCCGGGTTAATCTCCGATACGGCTGGACCGATTTTGACGGGACTTTCACTGGCACATAGCTGGTGTTATAAGGAGTAACTTAAGCTACTTTAATTTTTGAAAAATAATTAGGGTTCCGCGTAAAAAAATAAAAACATGAAATCAAAGAGTATCTCCGAAACGGCTGGACCGATTTTGACGGGACTTTCACTGGTAGATAGCCATTATTTTAGAAAAACAAAAAAATGGGTCCTGTCGCGTGGGCTCAAAACGCGGGAGCAGGCTTTTTTGTTAAGTTAAATTCCACGCGGACGAAGTCGCGCGCTCAGCTAGTTTACAATAAAGGTGACTATGAAGCAGGCCCGCCCGCCTCGAACAATATGATCGTTTCATTTCCTCAGCTTCGCCCAACTTAGCTCTAGTGGACAGAAAATGAAGCGATCCTATTAGTCGAAGCGGACGGGCCCGGTTCATAGCACGGGCAAGCGAAAAGTCGTCCTAAGTAACTGACTTATTCTCCCTTAGTCTTATCTCAACCAAATATTGTCAATGGACTGTCAAACATTGTATTGGTCATCATAACACCAATGATATCCAAAAAGAAAGCAATACAAATTTGTTTTTTTAATTTAATCATAGAAAAACATCAAATTCGGTCAAGCCATTTAGGAGAAGAATTTTACGAACACACGAACACTGGAATTTCATATATACAGATAATTATACCTATAATTCCACATTGAGAATTAAATCAATTCCACAATTAAAATTGGCATAGTAATAATAAAATAAGTTTAGTTAGGTATTGCATCTATCAAGTGATTTAGTACGGTTGAATGTTAATTATATATACATGATTATAACGAGCGAGTTATTATTTGTTTATATTTTTCCGCAAAAGTGCAATACTCGTTTATCTATATTGATTATTATAAGGTCATAGCGAAATAGGTTGCACTTATTATCTTAAATACATATAAATCTTATTGGCGCTGTGTATTTGCAAAATATTTAAGTGGCATTTTAAGTACTTACGTCAATTTTGACAGTTCTTCCATAGGAAAACTGTCAAAAGTGACGTATTCAGATTCTATAGGAAAACTGTCAAAGTTGACGTATTCAGATTCTATAGGAAAACTGTCAAAAGTGACGTATTCAGATTCTATAGAAAAACTGTCAAAAGTGACGTATTCACTGTCAAAAGTGACGTATTCAGATTCTATAGGAAAACTGTCAAAGGTGACGTATTCAATTACGTGACATGTCAGTTTTGACGTTTTGCGAGTCGAGTGAGACAGTCGTTAACAGCGTTGGGCCCCCGGCGCGTGTCACCAATCGATTGCTGCGCTTGTTCGAATTCATTCACCCTTCAACGATCAACATGCTTAAGTGGGAGCAATGTACTGGCCGTGATTTTCGGTTCATTGCGTCTCTACGCAATCGGTGGGGAATCAGTGTGAAATTAACTCTTTGTGACACAAATAGATCTGGTATATTGGGGAATTTTATTAAATTCATAGTCTGGAATTTAGTAGTCATAAAAAATGCGATACACGGCGTGGTGCGTATGAGAGAAAGGCTTACAAAGCCTTTGAAATCTATGAAATTGTCCCTTGTAGTGATTGAAATAAATTTTGTGTATAACCGTATCATGCAACATTTTATGCTCTTGCACAATATTTGTTATTTGAATAAGAGACAAAATGAATGAATGCCATGTAACAAGCAAATTTAAAAAAGTAAAATTACAAATAAAAATCTTGAATAGATGTTTTTCTATAGCCACAGATCGTTAAACCCGAGCACTTAGCATCATAAAAAACGACTCTATCAATTCAATGGCACTAGCGTTGCAAATGTTACAAAATCGTGAGTAATACAACGTGGGATCACTGAAGTGTCACCTTTCTTCCGAGAAGGATTATATTTTTTTAGGTTACAGAGTTAAATTTAAATGGGCAACTATCAGATTGTTTAAAATTGGAATTCCATCCCCTTCCGTTCCAATTTTTATTTCTAATACCTAGCTAATGATGATGACTTACTCTCGGCACTGCGATATATCATGGACTCAAACAATATTACTTATATTGGTCAGATGGACAATCTGGGTGCCAAACTATTTACAATCAGTTATACAAAGCGTTGTTTTGCACATTACATTCCTTTCTCTCCATTAATCAATGTGACGGTCAACGAATCTTTAGGACCTAGAGCGGACGTGTCAGCTTCGTACTTCAATAGTTTCTACAGTTGAGCATAGATTATATTCGTCTCAGAGTTCGTTAGCACACGCTATATTATACGCATCAACCAATCACATACTGATGAAATGACGCGATGAAAATGCAGCGGTACGAGCGGTTTATCACTTTAATTTAACAGCTCACTCTTGCTATACGATTAAGTTTCTGCGCTTTTTGTCAATGACTCACGAGTGTTTTTCTAATGTTCTTTTGAAAGTGGGACAAAGTTCCCAATTATCGTTCACGACGAGCGACGCCAACAAATTGAAGCATCTGAAATAATTTAATACAGAAAATTAGATTCGACGCCCATCCAAGGTTAACTAATATTACTTTTAAATGTGGCGCTACGTAGATTACGAGTTACGACGGAGGTGACCTTGATAGGTCGGGATTTATAACTAATTTGAGTGTTGAAATGTGAATAAATAGCGGCGAGTTGGACATAAATACTCGTCAGCGTTTAGACTGTTGTTATTGAATGTCATTGACTTCAATCAATTATTCTGGTGACGTCTGTTTACTTTCCCATATTTAACACGCCGTGCTTTAGCGTGACGCATAGCTGTTTTGCTTTTAAATTATTTTATGAAATAAACATAAGTAACTATTTATTAAGATCATGAGGAATGTATCTTTAAGAAGGTTGAACTCAAATTTGTTTTTATCAGCATGATAACTTGTAATCTAATTGAAATAACTATCTTCCCGACTGATTACGATTGGAATAGCTTTAACCTGTCAATAAAAAAACTACTGTCTTTGCTCTTGACTATTCACTGATTAGGGCGCCCGTCCACTTGAGTTGGCGGGCTGACTGGGCTAGTTTTTGACCAATAAGATCGCTTCATTTTACAAGTATAGTTTAAATGAAGCGATCCTATTGGTCCTACAATAATTATCATCGCTTCTACTTTCTGTGACAAACCTTCGGCAATATTCCGTAATGTCCTTTTATTCGTCAGTAATCGGACCACTTACCTTCTATAAGTGCCGAAATAACGACCAATATGCATAATAAGGTACCTACTCATTTTGTAGATCTAGAAAATGAGCATAATTAAATTAATTATTCCGCTAAAGAACCGTTAGCCTCCATACGACACGACTTAGCTCATGATTGGAAGGATCGATCTGGGGCCCAATTCTATAGAAAATCTGTCAAAACTGACGTATTCACAAACACGATACGTCGGGGCCCTAACCACGCCAGCTACTCAAATCGTAATAGAAAAGCAAACGCTCGCGATTACGTTTCAAACGCCCCGCTTTTGACGTTTTGCTGACACCATACCATATCAATGTCAGTAGAAATCGTGAAGCTCGTGTCAGCAAAACGTAATTATTACCAAATAAAAACAGGTTGGAGTGTTATTTTATTAACGACTAGCTGAGCCCGCGACTTCGTCCGCGTGGAATTTAACTTAGCAAAAAAGCCCGCTCCCGCGTTCTGAGCCCGCGCAACAGGACCCATTTTTTTTAATTTTGTTTTTCTAAAATAAAAGTAGCCTAAGTTACTGCTTATAACATCAGCTATCTACCAGTAAAAGTCCTATCAAAATCGGTCCACCCGTTTCGGAGATACTCTTTGATTTCATGTGTTTTGTTTTTTTACGCGGTACCCTAATTGTTTTTCTAAAATTAAAGTAGCCTAAGTTACTCCTTATAACATCAGCTATCTGTCAGTGAAAGTCCCGTCAAAATCGGTCCAGCCGTTTCGGAGATTACCCGGAACAAACACACAGACAGACAGACAGACCGATTTTTTTTTTTAAATCGCGTTTTTGCTATAGTTGTCGTACGTACTTTCATATGCATTTAGTGAAAAGGTGTTATTTTGATATTACAAACAGACACTCCAATTTTATTTATTTTGTATAGATTGTTGGAAAAAACATTGCTATTATGATTATTTTTAAAGTCAAAACGACTATAAAATACTAATTTGGTGCGAATGAAATTCATAAATTTCGAAATGAAAAGAAAAATAAAAGTAAGTACCTAAGTATTAAAATTTGTTTTCTGAATGTCAAGAGATTGTAATTACCATTCGTCTGCTTTCAAAATTTGTTTTAGTAAATAGTTTTGAGACTATACCTACTATGATTCATCAAATAATATACTAGTTTCAACATTTAAAAGTATTATTAACAACATGCCTTGGGTTATTGTGTATTAATTTTATTTATTTAAGTTCTTAAACATTTTCAATGGATACTACTTTCAAGTGGTACCAACCAGAGTAGTACTTTCAAGTAGTTGAACCTACCATTTAACTGTCTGCTAATAGAACTTTGGTATTTAAAATCTTCGACGTAAGTTTTTAATGTAAAATCAACATACTTAATTTTAATTCTATACAAATAAATAAAATTGGAGTGTCTGTTTGTAATATCAAACTAACACCTTTTCACTAAATGCATATGAAAGTACATACGACACCTGTAACAAAAACGCGATTTATAATTTTTTTGCTGTCTGTCTGTCTGTCTGTCTGTCTGTCTGTCTGTCTGTGTGTTTGTTCCGGGTAATCTCCGAAACGGCTGGACCGATTTTGACGGGACTTTCACTGACAGATGTCTGATGTTATAAGTACTAATTTAGGCTTCTTTAATTTTAGAAAAACAATTAGGTTTCCGAAAAAAAAATAAAAACACATGAAATCAAAGAGTATCTCCGAAACGGCTGGACCGATTTTGACGGGACTTTCACTGACAGATGTCTGATGTTATAAGTATTAATTTAGGCTTCTTTAATTTTAGAAAAACAATTAGGTTTCTGAAAAAAAAATAAAAACACATGAAATCAAAGAGTATCTCCGAAACGGCTGGACCGATTTTGACGGGACTTTCACTGGTAGATAGCTGTTATTATAAGCAGTAATTTATGCTACTTTTATTTTAGAAAAACAAAATTTAAAACCATGGGTCATGTCGCGCGGGCTCAGAACGCGGGAGCGGGCTTTTTTGTTAAGTTAAATTCCAAGCGGGCGAAGTCGCGGCCTCAGCTAGTCTAGAATATAGGTATAATGTGTGTAAATTAAAGGTTCGGAAATTTTATTAGGTACATACGACAAATCGTCACTGAATCCAAAATAATCGTATTAATCGTTTATACCGTTTTATTAATAATTTAATTTTAATGACTACTTATCGTTTTCACAATTTAAGCACTAAATAATGTGTTACCTAATCAATCCTTGATCGTCAACTTGCTAACTCTCCCAAACTGTTGATCTCTGACTTCACACACTGTTTCTTAGAAAATCTCCAAACAATATTCTCTTGTCACTGATTTGGAACAGCTGTCATGTCTTAACACACCACTTGTTGGGTTCACGGTCGCCTAATTACGTCTGTGGTCATCCGCTCAGCTGATATTAACATCTGCCGAACGACACAGACCGCTTTCGCTTTTATATCTAGTTGGACAAAGTCTACAATTGCTTCACAGCGTAACCGTTAGTAGAATCAGCAATTATCTACGTTGTCAGCTGCAGCGGTCAACTCTAACATAGATTTGTCATTGATTGGTTAGAATTGTGTTTTATTAAATCTGGCCCGCGACTTCGCTTGCGTAAGACTTTGTATATATTTTTCTAAATCTCGCAGATACACTAGATATCCAAAATATAACCCATCATTATGACAAATTTAATTTAAATCCTTTCAGTACTATCGGCGTAATGCCTGCTTAAAGAGACAGACTGCAATAGTCTCAAGAAAATAAATAATATTATTTATATTTCAAATTAACACGCATTTTCGAACCTAATTCAAATCATACGCACCCGCGTTAACATCGATAATTACTTTCCCAACTTTCACGAAAACGTTAATAGTAAAGTAAACGTTTTTGAATCGTTTCCCATACACACTCGAGTTAGCCCACAGACTCTTGGTGGTCGGATCTACCTCCCTGTAGGTTCTAATAATAACTGCCAATGGTTTAAAGGACCACCCGTGGTAACCGTTTCCTTAATAAACCCTTCCTCTAACTAACCGTATAGTGGTACCGCTTATATTATATATCATACTAATATTATAAAGAGGAAAACTTTGTTTGTTTGATTGTAATGAATAGGCTCCGAAACAACTGAACCGATTTGAACAATTCTTTCACTGTTGGGAAGCTACACTATCCCCGGGTGACATAGGCTATATTATAATATAATAATAAATAATTTAGCCCTTTTGACGTCCCACTGCTGGGCACGGGCCTCCCCTCAACACGAGGGGGATTCAGGCCATAATCCACCACGCTGGCCCAGTGCGGGTTGGCGGATTTCACATGTCTTTCGAAAATTAGTTAGATCTTCTAAGACATGCAGGTTTCCTCACGATGTTTTCCTTCACCGTAAGCAAGTGATAATCATATAGAAATTATGATTCGCACATAGATTTCGAAAAATCCTGAGGTGCGAGCCGGGATTTTAACCCAAGACCTGGTGCCCGCAAGACGCGTGCTTTAACCAATCGGCTATCACTGCACTAGGCTATATTATATTTTTTTAAAATTAGGGATCCTTACTAAAACTCCAATAATGTAACCGTAATGTACCCGTGCGAAGTCGGGGCGGGCCGCTAGTATATTATACATAAAATACTTATAATTGAAGATCCGAACCTTTGTTCTCGCCAATTGAACATCTATGTGTACCACAAGTGTGAGTTTTCTTATTAGCGAAATTATACACTGTATATATTAAGTGGCAAATTGAACAGGATTTAAAACTTTCAATGCGGACAAAGTGGACTATCAAGCACGGCCAGCCAGCTTACAAGAGCTGCTTAATACCCACTTGGGGTACTCACGTGTTCTCAAAAGACTAACCGAACTATTTTTGTACATAAACTTACGTCGGCGTACAATATTGGAAATTGCCACTTCACAGAATAGGTGCTGATACTTGATATCACTGTCAATATTTTAGTTCATAAAATGAAAGGCTTTCACTATCTTATCGGCGGCACGGCCAGGCAACGTGATGGCATTCATTACCTTATCGCCATTCGATGTAGGTGTGATATTATAAAAGGATTAATTGAATTGGGCCATCGCGCAATAGCTGTGTTCCGGATTGGGAAATACCTGGTGTGGCCGGTCGAGGACAAAGAAATTAGGGGTAATGATAATTGGTCAATAATCCTACGCCCTAACCTCGATTTTATATTATTTATTTAAATCTGTATGTTTAAAATTCTGCTCGCAAGAAGGCGCGGGGAAACTGCTTTAGACAATGTATAGGAATAAAAAGTATAATATAGGGAGTAGAGTGTTTGCATGGGGGCTCAGATTTTTCTGGAGCGAGATAAATGGAAATTTATGTTAAAACTGAGACTGAGATAAATACTCATTTACTACAGTTCCAGTGGTTACACCTCTACCCTATAATTAAAGTCTCACCAGCATGCTTAGTCTTTGTCTACCCGTGCGAAGCCATAATAATTATGAATAACCGTAAAGATTTTTTATACATTCTTTGGGAACGTGGCTTGTGCTACGCTACGGATAACAATATTCTACTTATATTTCGATTGCATCATAAGCTTTAACAGAATTGGATTTGAAAAACCTTAAGTACCTATATCGTTAAATTTATACTCGAGTATATAATATCTTACATCATACTGTTTTCTAGATATTCTGCTGAAACTGAATTAGTTCGTATCGAATTTGCACAATTCGTCAGAAATGTAAAAGTTTTCGATGGAGTCAACGACGTGCCGGTATATATATTCGTAGCTGATGTTCATGGGAAGAGCTAAAATAATGGTGATAATAATGAATTAGAAGTTGGTGTAACAATGCAGGTGGACAGAAGGGACGATACAGCTTTTCGTTGGAACCAATGTTCCAAACATATTGTAGGTGAATTGACTATTCATGAGTGATTTATTGACCTACATGAATACATGAATAAAAAATAACATTTAGAAACTTAAGTAGCACAGTTTCTTTAGAATAAATACATATTGAGGAAAACTTTAAGTAGTTATCTACCTGCAGCACTTATAATGTTGGTAGCACATGCACACTTGTATATTGAAGATATTTCAGGAAAAGGATGAAGTATTTATCTTTTGAGCGTTTATAGCAAAATGTTTTCTATTTTGAAACAACTTTTGATATAGCCTCTTTGATGTTAAATTTTAGAAAAAAGTGAAACATTCCAAAATGTTTTAAGAATAACGTCTACACATTTTCAAAAGGCAATTCGTGGCCACATAATCTAATTGCAAACACTTTTGATCGTGTTCATTTTGAACTCGACAGCAAGAAGTTAACCTTCTGTCCCCGTTCACGGTCGATTAGGAGCAAATGGAGTGAGAGATGACTTTAATAAGCCCTGAGTTGCAAAGCCTTTCATGTCGGAGCACGGCAAATGACTGAAGTAAGTATCGATCATTTTCAATGCTGAACAGTATCTAGCCAACAGGTGTTTATGTAATGGGTACACAATGACACCATGACTGATACGGAAAATAATGAAATAATTTTGGTTTTTTTATGTTACTTATATCATCATCAGTTAACTTTTTAGTATGGTTGAAATGTGAATCAAATAACCTACCTATATCACAGACGTCTTTGAACATACATTATTAAAATTAAATATTCAGTAGCGCAGCAGCAATCATAGATCTGCCAATCATTTCAATAGACTCGAACGCGTTGATGACTATATCTATACTGGGAAGGCAATCAGGACAAATGATTGCGAACTGACAGGCACAACAGAATGATGGAATGCAAAGGATAAATTGAAGTCAGCTAGGAATAATGTTCAGATGAATTAAAAAACAGAATAGGTTTTCATTCTGTTCCTTGTGAGTCGCACCCACATACTAATTAATTTCAAAACACTAACAGCCATTTATCTTGCCCATTTAATAAGTTTTCTTTATATGAACCAACACCTTAAATCTTGGATGTTTTGCAGCCTTTGTTAATTTTGTTCTGACGTCGATCTGCAGTCTTTTCTGATTTGACGTGTTTCTTTTCTGCCGTTTTACATCTCAAATTCTAAAGCTCAATGAAAATGCACTATCATTTTCTACCAACATTAACTGCATATCTATTTTCGTTACTATTCCACTGAGATCTGTTTATTGTAATGCCACTTTGAATACGGAGCAGACGCTTTTCTGAACACCTTCTATTTATTGCTGCGTAATTACTTTTGCTATTCTTTATACGTCAAATAAATCTATTGGATCATACATTAATGGAGAGACTTGAATTTCTGCTGTAGCTCTTATAATAATATAATACTGTTTGTTTTTTACAGTGGTATTTATGAAATTATTCTTATTTCAGATTGTGGTACATAGATCAGGTTTAATAGTCTTAGCTTCTCTAATGTATGGCTGAAGACATTCAATGCTTTATTAGAATGACACGTGCCAAGCTAGTAGGTACTAGGTAGTGTGTCCCGATCTCTAAGCACCCTGTCTTCATCTTTTGCGGGCGATTTCTACAAATTGACGTCAGTTGCACCTGTTTTGTGTGATGGAGGATAGAAAGCTGGTCATATAGTAGAGCATGTGTAAAAACACTTGTTTTTAAAAGACAGACCCTTAGTTCTTTTTTTGCGAAATACGTTTATAGAATGTTGACGTATTTTCATGACATTCCAATTGGCATCAAAACAAACGACCAGCCACGCATTTCGTACTAAAATATAATCAATTAATTACATCTAAATCGTGCCGCTAGTAATCTCCGCACAAATCATTAGGTCGCGGTTTTGGCGTCCAACATTCTCTTCAACATATGTTGAACAGCGTATGTTGAATTAGTAAATTCTTGGCACCAACCACTGCCCTACGTTCATTGACATTTCGTTATATCTTTGTTTTTATTTCCGCATGAGATCGGTATGAAAAATCGATTACTCGTTAAAACAATTGGATCGATTTATTTAGACGCAAGCATTCGACTTCATCTGCAGGATTGTTTCTTTCAATTGTATATTGATACAGAGCAGAGCGAGAATTGTCTCGGCACGATTGTAACATATCTCAATTAATTTATTCTTCATCTGTCCTCATTATGGCTGATGTTTTACTTCCTGTTTCAATAGTATATATTCTTGATATGCAAAATATGAATTTTAAATACAGGGTTATGAAGTGACGGCAATCAAAGATAAGACGGATCTTATGGTGACATACATGAAAAGAGGCCTACGTCCAACAATGAATAGTATTAAGCTGATAATGGTGATGGCCAATCTCAGATATTCTATGAAGAGAAGAAATACATTATTGTAAATACTGATACGCGTAGCTTATCGAACGTAATCATAATAATAAATAATAATATCGCCAGACTGACACACCAACTCTATGATACCAAACTAAGTAACGCTTGTACTATGGGTACCTAACAATGGACTGGGGGCGTTCCCAGTGACACCCAGACCAGGGCAAATTACGAAAAGGCCATTGCCGAAATTCGCCCCGGCGGGAATCGAGCCCGCATCCACCATGTGCAGTGAGCGGAGGGGTCTACGCTCGAACCACTGCGCCGAGCGGTCGTACCTATAACGTCATAAAGTACGATACTCAGAGCAATAGGATATAGTAAAACAGAAGGCTCCAGTGGCATGTGGTACTTGTCAAATGCCATGCCGCAGCCATCCACACACCTCATAATCAAGTAGAAACTCGCTTATTACCGCGGAAGTTGTTTATATATGTCGACTCTGCAATTGTTTGCACGCTAACAATCAAAGAACACATATTATTGTCCCGCACAATCCGAAATATGCTTTATAACTTGAGTATTCGATTGTAAATCGATTGTAGTTACGCCTCGCAGTGACGGTTTCGTTTCGTTCAGATTATGTAAATGGCATACACAGCTGTGCGGCAGCGTGCTCTGCTCTGTATAAGTGTTTACAGTGAACTCCAGCTGATTATGGATCGTATTAATATAGTTATAGTGATCATAATCGGCCGCGTCACGGCAAGTGCGCAGCCAACGTTATCGGGTTGCATAAGAGCAAGGGCTATTGTCTTTATCAGTTGTTGTTCAATGTGCTTATCTGACTCAATTGCGCCGTGAACCCGCGCCCGGCCTGACGCATGACGCGCCGTCACTCACGCTCGAGATTCCATTTATTATTCCATGGCAAAAACCACTTTAGTAGGCATTACTTAGATGCTCTTGATGAACATTTCTAATCAATCATTTTAAAACACTGAATACAAATTAAAACAAATATTCCGCTCGCACCTTGTTTATAATACAAAGGTAGTTTGAGGTTATGATGACTGACGTTTATGAACGCTCAACATAGACTAAAAATATTTTTTTATCGATCGGCATCGCGCATCTTAGAATCGGCGATCGGCGTTGATGTGTCAACTTGGCTGCCAACTTATCGTTTTCTATCTTCGCTTACGCTAAGGCGTTAGCAATTGTAGAAAGAAAATAGAAACGAACCGTTTGCAACTTGGCTAGTCCCTCGTTATAATAACATCGAAAACATTTACGACAACATTTTTGCGGTGGAATATAATCATGTTTATTGGGCAGTTCATTTTTTCTGTAAGAAAATAATATCGTTGACGTTGTTCGTTATCAAGAAAGTTTTCCTAGGAATTGGGGATTTCCAAATAAAAAATAAACGTGGAAAAATATCGTTTCCGTATTCATTACGGCACAGGGAATTTATTTCGGTGTTTCCCTTACACATAAATCAACAAGTTTGTTGAGGTAAACACAGGAAAACCCGCTGAAAAAAGGCGTTTCTTCTGTTTGAAAATGCTTGTTACGAGCATTTTCAATTGCAATAAGCATGTACAAACCTGGTAGTAGGTATGTAGTATTTGCTCGTGAAAGCATGTTTCATACTTTTAAATTGTTAACTTTTATCATTATGCCATAAATATCGTTCATAGAACCGAGAATCCGGCGATTATCCGACTTCAAGCTATCTTTAATTCCCTCAAAATCGTTCCACTGGTTTCACAGACAAACAAACATAAAGTTTGTGTACAATAAATCACAGGCTGCACTGAATGAAGTAAACAAAAATACCTATTCCCCAAAGACTACGAATCCATCATACATCTAGTATTATTTAAGATGCAGAAGAATCGCCAACGCTTAGTTTATTTTCAGTGTGCTATAATTAGTACGCCGGAGATGATCGGGAGGAGCCTTGGCGCTAATTTAGCTTTCAAGATCAATACCTGTTTACGTTGGTTCGGACCATTCATAGTTCATCCATATAATTGGTTCGGGGCGTTGTCAACGATGGGACTTGTTATATACTTAGTACTTACTTTAGGTCCAAACTCGTACTAACTAAGCCCCTAGTAAAAGAGGGTGATGGAATTAGATTTCATGCGCCTGATTCTTCTACTCTCTCACTGCTCATTTGCATTTTCTTTCTTCTTTATCTACTGGTAAATAACAGCGGAAGATTAGGTGCCTACCTTATTTTTAATTCTCGCTCGATAGGTAGGTAGGTATTTGTATGTGAGTCCGCTCAGTCCAGCAATTCCTTATTCGGTGTGTGGATCATGAAATCATGAAATCATGATCTTTAAGGATGTTGACATTAAATAAGTGCTTATTGATAAGTAAGTTAAGTAAGGTCATATACCTATAGCTACATACATATTAATAAACCAATTAAGTTAATTAATTAAGTCTAGTAGGTAATTTTAATTTATTACGTAGGTATTGCAAACAAAGCTTAACCTATGGTAGGTATGACCTATGGTATATTATTGATATATAGGTATTTATTTACATATGTCCCAACGCCCCAGTTTAACGGTTACACGGTTTCAGGTCACTTTCTGGTGTATTAACATAATGTTAACCACAGGTTAAAAAAATATACTTACCTATAATCAAAAAAATTGTTTCTGCCGCGCCGCCGAGCCGTTTTGAAATAGGTACTGAGGTATTTCGTGTTAGGTGACTGAGGAAATAAGTTGTTAGATTCTACCGATGTGGCTACCACCAATCACGTTTTGTGTTAGTTAAAAAATCTTCAAATAAACACTAAATCAGTCCTCTGGGTTCTAGTGTACCCTTTAACGGGCCCGTCTAGACGGGTTTCTGCGAAACAAAAACCGATTGCTATGCCAAACGCGACGGCCACGTGATGGGAATACGCAGGTCTGTGACTTACTCAGTGTTGCCAGATTAACACTAATATTCAGGCTGTTTTAAAAGTCCGAAATTATACTTGAGGGCTTGGATGACTATCAAGCATCAACATTTTTTCGAAATTGGAACACAAATTTTGGGAACAGTTCGGGCAATTAAAAAAAAATATCTCAATTACAACTACTTATTGTAAAATGCGTTTTAGTTTGTAAAAAACAGTATGGTTTACTACTGTCCGTTCTTTTATTCTAATTTCTAGTACATTTCTGCTTGTCCGTAGCTTAATAGGTATAATACTTAATATGCAATAATATGCATAGTTTTGAGTTGATAAATGTACATAAATTAAAAAAAAAAATTTTTTTGGTTCTTTTTGGTACTGGCAACTTTTTATGACTGTTAAGTCTTCTAAATATGGGTTAAAATAACTAAATAATATTCCAAGAATTATAATATTAGGTGCCTACTTCCTTTGACGCTTCGTCAGCCATTTAAATTGAAGTTCGAAGTCCTGACTCAATTCAGACGAAAAATTACGTTAATGAGTCAGACACAGTCGTCGGGTGGAAAATAAGTAAATAACACGAGTACCTATTGCTAAAGTAATAATTCACATTAAATAAGAAAGAAAACCCAAATCTAGGTTCTTGCTTACTTCTGGATTGATTTGGAAAATTAATGCTTTGATCAGCTATAGGTAAACCTCTGTAACGATGAGGTACGAGGGCGGGATGATAAGTAACTAGCCTAATAAGAAAACACTTAACTTTCCGTGATAAAATTCATTTTATTTTTCGACATAGTCTCCGTGAGCCTCTACGCACTTATTCCATCTTCGTTCTAAAGCAGTAATGCCTTCCATAAAATGATTTCTTTCGAGGCCTGCAAAATACTCCTCTACAGCGGCTATGACTTCATCATTTGTGGCAAATTTCTGTCCGCCCAAAAAAGTTTTGAGCTTAGAGAATAAGTGGAAGTCTGGTGGCGCTAGATCAGGCGAATCAGTTGGGTGGGGCAGCAAATCATACTTCAATTCGTTGATTTTTTCCATGGCTTTTTTGAACCTGCGTAAGCAATCGCGGCACCCAACAGGCCGATAACTTTTTCATATTTAATTCCTCACTTAGGATATGATGTACCCATTCTTTTGAGATACCTGTAGTGTCAGCTATTTCAGATAACTTCAATCGTCGATCTGCTAAAACGATATCATGTACTTTCACGACCATTTCTGGAGTCGTGACGCTTTTTGGACGTCCGGGGCGGGCTTCATCTTGGACACATGTACGACCGCGTTTAAACTCAGCCACCCAGTTTTTTACTGTGGCATAAGAAGGAGCACATTCACCTTAAACATTATTTAACTCGTCATAGATATATTTCCCCTTCATGCCCTTCATATGAAGAAACTTTATCACCGCTTTTTATTCAATTTTATCCAGTTTGAAAACAGTTGACGAAATATATTTTCAAATGACAAAAAATCAATAAAATTTTCATGCCACTGAATTCAAATTTAGAACACAGGTGGCCATAGATACGAATTTAAAAAGGACATATATATTTTTTTAATTTTAACTTTTTAAATAGCAGAGGCTAGTTACTTATCATCCCACCCTCGTACTTATCGTCGTTGTCAAGTGTTTTGAAGCGAAGCTTCGATACGGACGTTCGGGGCGCTCGCCGCGCGGCCACTCTATCCGTGCTAAGCGTCAGTAGCGTTACACGATATATATAAGTAGGTATACAGAGTGGCAGCTGCGGCGCCCTACGCTTTATACGATAAAGCTTCGCTTCTTTCGGGCGTCCCTAGACGGCACTGTGTTTATAAGTGTTTTTTTAACTATGCAAGGCTACTGACACGAAAAAAAGTTCATGAAAATAACTCGCGCGTAGGGGCGACAAGTTCCAAGTATTTTTCGATTATGGCGAATTTCATAGGGGTACCTACCCACCTACTTGTGATGACGAAAAAACTCTACGCTAATTAAATTCTATTTTAATTAATTAATTGCCCGACAACACAGTAAAGCGTTATAAGGGTTCTACGTCGCGTAAATATTTGTTCTCGTCAAAGAAAAACAGCGTTCATTAACGCGTTTGTTGAGCGATATTTGTGGGTAAATGCGTGTAATAACGAGTGAGTGTTCTTTCACTATTAAATTTATGAATCTGTGTTAACAAAGTTATGTTGACGTTACGTGTATATTATATTAAAACATATAAGTAACTAGAATAATCTAGTCTTACATAATACCTAATAAAATAATCATACCTAGTTGTAAAAATCACAAAACATTATATACTTACTTACCTTGCCAACTTTAAGTATATATGTACTTAACTATAAGTACCTGCCTAGTACTATGAAGTTATTGCCATTTATATCAGCTTCATTTACAAGCAATAAGTAAACTTTCTTAATAAAATTTCATTTAAATATAAATTTCAATGCAAGCATTTTTAATATCTGAAATTGAAAAAAAACATATACTCATATATTAGAACTGTTCATACCCCAAGGAATTGTTATCAACATCACACTTGGGCCAATGGCCACTAATTTCCCAAGTGTGCTTATAATAAGGACGGTTATGCATTAAATGCGCTGCTATCACCTGTTGTTGTAACACCCGGGCCCGAGGGAGCACGAGGCGCTGACCTGTATCATGGTATGAAACTGAAATCAACACACACGTCATAAAACACAACAATAGTCTTCATTTAGTTTGTTGTTGGCACTGGCAAAATACCTACCTATAAATCTGGATGAGGCCACTTTTAAAGAAAGAAAAAATAAGCTAGTAAGTAACACATTTAAGTTTCACTAGGCGCTGCCCGCGGGTACTTCGATAAATTAAAATTAGCCAACATTTCTCCTTATGAAATCGGCTATCTGCCGGTGAAAGTCCCGTCAAAACCCGTCCAACAATTTCAAACAAACAGAAACAAATAAGAATACCTACTAAGAGTTACACGAGTTTAATCGAATAATGTTACCTACATTTAACATTACTTATGGATTATGGTAATCTGAAATAAATTAATTTTAGTTTAATTTTAATATAAAGGCATTTTTCATTTTAGAAAACCCTGCAGGTAGGTATGTACGTATTCGATCGGAAAAAGTTCTTGTTGCAATGTTAGTTCTACTGATAGGTACGCACCGAGCAAAATAATTTCAACACACTGTAATCACAAAGGGACAATATATCTCAATACACTAATTACTTACTTAATTAACATACATCAAGGTGTCGCAACGGCCAACAATATGCATTGTGCTCAGGAGTTGCAGCAACGCGTTACCTCTCGCGGGAAACAATAACCCCGTATTGCAAAACAAGTAAGAAAATTTGGTAACAATACTTATACAATTAAATAGGATGGAACAAAAGATATTTAAAAACCTAAGCGCCGTATTAATAAATCGATCTCAAGTCTGGAGGCGATCTTAAGTAGGTACGCATAACGCATGACATTTCCAAGATCGCTCTCAGACTTAAGATCTATTTATTAATAAGTTGCTGAGTTGTTTAGTAAGCTAAGTTGCTTAAGTAATTGTATTTGTAAACTGTGAGCTTATTTTAAATTACTTAAAAGTATTTAACTGTGGACGTCTATGTCCAGCACTGGACGACATTCGACTGAAATAATGATGATGATGATTAAATAATACTGGTCTGCCCTACATTGAAATTATTTTAATGAAATAAGTGATGTTGCATAAGATCCATCTCAAGTCTGAGAGCTATCTTGGAAATGTAATTCTTATGTGCCTACAATATGACATATCAAAATCGTACTCAAGATCTCACACTTTAGATAAATAAATAATAAAAAAATAAATATCGCCAGACAGACACACCAACTGTATGGTCCCAAACTAAGCAAAGCTTGTACTATGGGTACCGTACAATGGACTGGGGGCGAACCCAGTGACACCCAGAACAGGGCAAATGACGAAAAGGCCATTTCCGAAATTTACCCCAGCGGGAATCGAACCCCCAACCACCATGTGCAGTGAGCCGAGCGGCCTACGCTCGAACCACTGCGCCAAGCGGTCGTCAATATAGGTATTCATTAATGACAAGGAACCTATATCCTTCGTCGGTATTTAAGACACTAACATAAGAAATTGCAATCCCGCGGGATGTTTCTAAAGCAAATTGCTTTCCTATGTTGTTGAGACAATAACCAGATTTTTTTGAATTAAAACGAAATAGATTCCATTTGAAATTTATTTCGGGTTGGCAAAGGCGTGGCCAAATGTTGCAATAACATCGTGAATGAAATAACGCATTATTCCACGAGCAACAATCGCACACGGACCAATTCTATCATTGACTATTCCGATGCAATTTAATGTTTGCGACCTGGTGTGTACAAACATGGTGTGCAAATACAAAACACAGCCGTAGTCGCAATTCCCGCACGTGTATTGATAGGCGACCAAACATTCGGGAATATGCGGGATAATCCTGCAATTTCTTCTAAAGCCATAGAACAAGCTAGCCCAGAGGCCATTAAACATTACTTGTATTGTTTAAAATTTGAAACTAAATCAAGTTTAATACAATCAAAGATGTTGCTGTTTTGCTTGTACGTTAATCAGGAAAAAGAAGCCAATACAGACTAATAGAATGCTGATGTACCCACTCAATTTTGTAGAAAACTATCTAATATACATAGGACGCTCATTACAAATTCCTTGGGACGCACTATTCTGTTTAACTGGCCACTTACATAAACAATATTTAAAAAGTAATTGTAATATTTGAAAGTTTAACTCCTTGGCTGCTGTAGAAAATAGTTTATTACATATAACAGGCGATCCTTTTGCTATTTACCGAGCACATGTCCAGACTGTGGGGTTCCTAGATTGCAAAATGAACCTCACCTCGCGTCACTTGCGCCCAGTTCACGAACGACGCCTTTATCAATAACTACTAATACTATTTGCCGCACAAATTTATTTGTTAATAGCGACCCGCCGCCCCGGCCTCGCACGGCTCTAAAATTATCAGTGTTAGTCTACTATATATGCATACTTATGCATGTATTATACATATAAGCAATCCTCTTCAATCACTGTATCTATTAAAAAAAAT